>OX465595.1:330490769-340490769 GCA_950022295.1 Bromus sterilis | reverse complement strand
GGAAGCTTCCTCCCCCCTTGTGGCGCACCCTAAGGGAGGGGAAACCCTAGGGATGCCCCCCCCTCCAAGATCTAAACTGAATCTTCTAGTTTCTTACCTCTAATTGCACAAGTTGATCCCTCCTGTATTGCTTGATTTTGTTACAAACATCTTGCCCCTCGGGGTCCTTCTATGTTGCTCCTGAGTATGCTGGTCGCGCGAAGATGATTTGGGTCTTGTTTTTGGTGTGGAGAAATTGTGTAACGAAAGGGGTGTGTTAGATTGTCGATCTAGCATGGGGATCACACATATTGATGATTGTTCAGTATGGGTCATGAGATTAAATTGCAGTATCATGGTTGATATGCCCCGGGCGTTAATCTAGGAATTTGAAGATTGTGCTTTATGTGGTTACGTAGCTAGCAAATCGTTTTTCCATGCAAACCCTAGTAGCCACGTAAAAGATGCAAAGAACGAGTAGAAGAACATCTAACTTGTTGTTTGCAGGAACATGTGATGTGGTATAGTCTTCGTCATGATAAAATTTGTATGAGATGATTATACTTTGTACATGTTACATTTGCATGACTTGCATGTCATGGTATGGCATGATGGCTGGAGCTATATGATTGTCATTTATTCGGCCTGCGTGCCAAACTTCATATAATTTTCTTTTAGTAAAATAGATGCTAGCAATAGTTGCAGTATCTACATGAAGATGATTATCATACGTTATGGTGCTTGACGACATGTCGTGAGTGGAGGTGATGCTCTCCGCCAAAAGAAGATGAAGAAAAGGGTTATACCATATCACATACATTAAATTTCCTGTGATGTTAATCCTTTTCATTGCATGTTGGAATGCGCAAGTAGTCATGTTTTAATAGGTAGACCTCTCTTAAAATATCAAGAAGTTCGTGCTCTCCCAACCGTGCAACCGTCTGTAGTAAACGCCACCCGCGACGCCTCGTGTCACACGAGTACCAACGGAAAGGTAACAAAGCGACAGGTGGATTGAGTTGCTCCACAGCAATAGCGCTTGGTTGTCTTGACGTTCTAGCTTATCGGATCTGATCTCGGAGCACAAGTGTCGAAAGACTAATACAAGAGACATAAAATGGTTATGATTGGTTTTGTTAGACCTACCTGGTTGATCTCCTCCATGGCTGAGTGTTACACCGGTGGCAGGTGTATTGATCCGTATCTTGATTACCCTAAGATCAATTTTGAGAGATATTGGTTTTAGTGGGAGCATTAGATTAAACTTCTTAAGATTAATGCAACTAATTTTGAACCATGTCTAAATCAATCTGCTTATATCATTGTAGAGAGATGGCCCGCAACAACAATGCTTTAGCTTAGGACCGATGCTTGAAAAATAGAAGCTTGATGCAAATGGGGGCAACTATGCAGACTGGTTCCGTAATCTTGGGTTTGTCCTCAAAGTTGCTAAGAAGGACTATGTTCTCAACGAATCTCTCCCAGCCGCTCCCGCTGAGGATGCATCGCAGGACGATAAGAACGTTTTATGCGACTAAAGTGGATGACCACACCGCAGTACAATGCATGATGCTTACATGCATGGATACTGAGCTTCAAAAACGTATTGAGAACTTCACCGTTTTTGACATGGTGACTGTGACGCCCCCAAAATCAGATCATGTACAGTAATCATACACGCAAGGTACACGGTCGAGATTAGGGACTCACGGTGAGGTATCACAACACAAATCTACAAATAAAATAATACAAGCTGTTTAATACAAGCCAGGGGCCACGAGGGCTCGAATACAACAGCTCGAAAGCACAAAGTTAGCGGAAGCAAAAGTATCTGAGTACAGACACAAGAATACAAGGTTGCATTAAGAAGGCTAGCACAGATAACAAGAGATCGAAAATGCGAGGCCTCCTGCCTGGTAACCTCCAAACTACTCCTGGTCAACGGGGAACTCGACGTCGTTGAAGGCATCGGGGTCTTCATGTTGCGGTGGTCGGCATCGGGGATCTCCTGCTCCTGGACTCCAAGGCTCCAACGTCGACCGCAGCGGCCGACCAGGCAAAACAAAAAGGGGGAAATAAAGCAAAGGTGAGTATCTAGCATACCCGCGAGTCTTACGTCCGCTACTAAGCATTATGCATTTGTATCAAAGGAAAGGGGAGGCTGTATATAGTGGACTGCAAGGTAGAAATCAGAATAAGGGTAAGAAGCTAGGCCTATCGAAGACTAGCATCTTCCGACGATGTCTTGCAGCACAAGAAGAGAAACAGCCAGCAGTTCAATAACATGAATGTAATAACTATGCAGCAGAAGTTCCTGCAGCATTGTATAATAGTAAGTTGTAATAATTATTAATAATAATGCCTCCGAGTTCCCTTCCTCGACTCCCTGCGAGGAAGAAAACCCGGAACCTTTCAGTTTAATAGTAGTAGTTTGTAGTGGTAAGATCCAGCTTCAGCATAAAGCGACCTGTTACTGTGGACACGACTATTCGAATAGATTAATATTCCCTGCAGGGGTGCACAGGCGTGACTCTACGACGCTCGGATCTCCAGGGTGGCGTACACCTTGTTAGGGAACACCCCATCGAAGCTATCCGACACAAAGTAGCCCATCCTTCGACAATCAACAGAGAGGTCATCCGCCGGACTATATCCTATGTACGCCGGGCTTTGGACCCTAACCCGAACGTACTCCTGCACAGTGCGTGACTGGCCGGTGAAGCAAAATCAAAGCAAATACAAATACACCGCTCGAGCAAGACAAGACAACACCACTTCCCGGCAATCAGCCCGCGATACTGCTGACGTATGAAGACCCTCGAACGAGACTACGATGCAGGGGAGCCCACACTCCCTATCCCACGTGTAGGTAGTGCGTACAAGCCAAGAGGCTACTCAAGACATCCGCCGAACCATTTAGCATTTTAATTAACCTGCGTGACAACCGTTATCGTTGCCTCGACTTAACTGACCCGCAGTCAACGACAACAGTCAGGACCACCAGTACATCGGTGCCTGCCCTGTCGTCCCACCAAGTCTCTGCGGTTACCGACAAGGTGAACTGTCTCCTTACCTTGTCTCGCGTGTGCTCTTGGTAGAGCTCGACTTTTCATGGTTTTTAGCTCTCGCGAGATACGAGCAGGGGCCAAGCACGCCAGTAACGTCGGTCGTACCCTCCATGTCGTTCTCGTCGCAATACCGCTCGCGGGCACCGTTGGGTCACCCAACTTTCTTACCTTTAAGGACAACCGTTGCTCAGGTACCTAGAGCGGCTATACAGAGTCAGCAACGAGTGGAGTACGAGGATTACTCCTCGATAGCTCCACTTGATGGTGGCTCGGCAGAGCCGAGCTAGGGGGCCTCAGGCGGTGTCTGCATTGCACCGTACCTGTTACAGTTAATATATCGTATCCGCATTCACTCACCAGAGTGATCACGGCCCGCTATCTAATCCTATCTAACAAAGCGCAGGGCTCACTGCTGAATAATGCATAATTATAATTGGAAGCATAGGATAAAGGAAGGTACATCAAGGGGCGACAAAATCAAGCTATGCAATTGAATAGGATTGTAATCGTAGCAGCAGCAGTAACAATGCCTAGTGCAAGAAAGTACAGAAAAGATAGGCGATATCTGGGGAAGAGAATGGCTCTGCTTGCCTGGAAGCTCGCGGTAGGGGTACGGTCGTCGACGACATAGTTGATCACAGGGGCATCGACATCGGTCGTCGGGACTACCGGACAATAAGAGAGAGGGGGGGGGGAGAGAAACAATAAATACACAACAATAATAGCAATACAAATACAAGACATGGCAAACGCAAAGTTAACGGTGTTCTAACGCAGTGCAATGTGTTACGCTCGTAGCGGGAATTCATCCGGGGATGAAATACCGGCTCCAGGTGATTACCGGATAGGGTGTCGTGGACATCCGACAAACGTGTGGATGGTGTAACCGTGCTAGTTGAAACAATACGAACGACTTTCGTGTTCAGAATAAATTCATCTGAATACTTCGACAGTACCGGACAAATCATCGGACAGGCGGTCCGGAGGGGGACGGTTCGATGCTCGGTGTGTTAGAGGGGTGTGGTGGGTATACGGATAGTGTATCCGTATCCGTTATATTTTTCTGATCAATTTTCATGTATAAAGTTTTTTAAACTGACTTACGGTTTAAAAGATATTCGAATTCAAAGTTTAAATCATTTTAACTCAAATTCTGGATTTTCTTTTATTAATAAAACCTAACATTATCCACAGAGGGGTTGACTGGTCAAACCTGACCAGTGGGTCCCTCACAAGTAATAAAACCATTTTAAATAATTCAATTAACAGTGGGGTCCCACATGTAATTCTAACAGGGACAATTAACACTAACATTTTCTTTTAAATTAACCTAATGGCCTTGGGCCCACTGTCATAGACACACAGGGGGTTATCTTAAGTCAAATTTAATTAGCCGGGGATTTAATGTCTATTAAGATGAGGTGGACCCACATGTAAGCCTTAGGGGGGGGGTTATTCCTAATCCTGCAATTAGAGGGGGGGGGGTTAGTTTACGGGCTAACCCAGCCGTGGCCTTGCCGGCGACGAGCACTGGCTGCTGGGGCGAGCCGCAAGGGCGTGCGGGGCGCGGCGAGCATGGCGGAGGCCGGCGCTGCGATGCGGCGAGCAGGGGCGTGCGGGCGCTTGATACGTCCAAAACGTATCTATAATTTCTGCTTGCTCCATGCATGTTTTGTGTGATATTGCTATGATCTAGATACACTTTCATACACTTTTGATCATATTTGGACTAACCTATTAACTCAGTGCACCACAGTGCGAGTTCCTGTTTTCTGCTGTTTTTCTATTTCATTTTCCCCCATATAAAAAGTGCCAGAAAAATTCCGGGAAAAATATAGGAAAAATCAGCGTACAGGAAGCTTCGCGAAGAGCCCGAGTGGGGCCAGAGGGGAGCCAGGGGTGGCCCAGGAGGCCACCCGGCGCGGCCCCACCCCTGGCCGCGCCAGGGGGGCGCCTGGGGCCCCTGGTCCACCTCTGGCTGCCCCCCTTCGCCTATATATTCTCCGTCACGGGAAACTTCCGAAGACAGAACCCTTTTTCGCGATCTCTCCTCTGTTCCGCCGCCGCCGCGCTTCCGAGATCGGGAGCACCAGAAGACCTCTTCCCGGCACCCTGCCGGAGGGAGGGCCGACCTCCGGGAGTCTCCTCTCCACCATGGATGCTCCCCGGATGTCTCATGAGTAGTTTTCCTTGGACCATGGGTCCGTGATCAGTAGCTATGTGATGTTCTCCTCCCCTCTTTGTTCTTCATGGTTTAGACCTCGTGAGCTGCCCTACGTGATCGAGGCACTTTTGTAATCTTTCTGCTGTTGCTATGCTGAGTTTGATGGGATCTGATGGATTATGAGATTATGTTCAGATTGTGACTGAGTAATATATTTGGTTTTTATCTCTTATATTTTTGTTCCTAAGTAATTCTTGCATGTTCTCCGTTGCTGTTTATTGCTTTGGACAAGTAGTAGGTAGTAACCCCAAGAGGGAACGTTATGCTCGATTGTGGGTTCATGCCCCCCGATGACACGCTTGAGTGACAGAAACATGATTCTAGGGGATGTGTTGTTGCTACAAGGGGGAAAACAACGGTGCTTGTAACCGCGGTTGCAAGGATTGTTTACTTTATGCAAAGTGCTTTTTAATGCACTTGTCTGTTGCTTTGGGTTTACACTTTGGGTGGGGCTCGCAACTTAATACCAGCGAGATGTTCTGGATAGATATCTCAAGGTGGATGATTAGTAGTAGATGCAGTTGGATTTCGTTCTACTTATTTTGGCGTACTTCCCGTGCTTTTGAGCCTCTTCCTTTCTTTTGTAGCATAGTTAGCATTGCGGTGTGTTCATAATCCTGTCAATTGCCCTTCTGTAATTTGTTTACCTCGCATAGCAGTTTTATCGTCTTTTGGGAGAGAGACATCACTAGTGAACATCACGTATCCCGGTCCATATCCTCATTACTGTTTCCACGCTCATTTACTTTTCTGCTTTTACGTTCAGTTGCTATCATTATCCCTTGTGCTTGATTCTTTGTGAACAACAAGACCGGAGAGATTGACAACCTCTCTGAACTTCGTTGGGAACAAAGTTATTTGTGTCTGTGTGTAGGTCCGCGTCAGTTGCGCCGTTGACACCTACTTATCATCTCTGGAGTCCTACTGGAGACAAACCTTGGTATCTTTACTGAGGGAAATTTGCTGCTGTGCTACACACGCCTTCCACTTGGGGCTCACCAACGAAGGGCGAGAAGACTACACCCGTCAACTCTCGCGCCATCAAGCAAATTTCTGGCGCCGTTGCCGGGGACTCCGAGTGCTAAGATAGGGGAGTTGCACACTACCCTTTACCTTTGTTTTTTTTAGTCTTGTTAGTTTACCTTTCAGTTTTTACTTTTGTGTCCTTAATCAAAAATACCAAAAATACGTACTAATGCTATCTTTACCATGGGTGTGGAACCACTCAAATATGGTAGGATGGACATGTTTCACTTGGCTCGTCTTCGATCAATTTGTGCTCGCGCTAAAAACCCAACCGACTTGGTTGAGGGAAAATCATTGGATGAGCATGCTCATTATACGCGGCACCGCCTATCTGAGAAAGGGAAAAACTTATGGGACCAAATACGAACTTCTTATTGCTATGCCGAGTGTTTATGCCACATTTATGATTTTACTTGCTGCTCTAATATAGAGCGTAAACACCTTCCTTTCCAATGTGAGTTTAATGAAAATGAGATCCTATCTTCTTATGCCAAAGGTGTTTATGATTACTTTGATGTTGAAAAGATTGAAGAGTTTGTTGCTTTTAAAGGTGCTTATGAGATTGCTTCTTTGATTGAAAAGTATTACGATACTATTCAAAAGTCTGAAAACATTGCTGTTCTTGCTTATTGCTTTGAGAATTATACTTCCAATGCTTATATTGAGGATTTTAAAAATAGAATGCTTGCTGCCCAAGAAGAGGCTAATGATTGCTATGAATAGGAATCTTATGATTCCGAGGACTCACTTGATACTTCCCTTTCGGATGATTTTGATACTTGCTTTGTTGATGGCCATGATGCCACTATGGATGATGCCTACGAAGATGAACTTGCTATAGTTCCTTATGTTAAGCATGAAATTATTGTTGTTGCACCCACACTTGATTGCTCTATTATCCTTTTGAAATCTCCAACTATTCCGGAGAATTTTTCTCTTATCAAGGCTCAATGTGATGGGTTGCATCTATCTTATCATCCTAAAAACCGTGTTGAAAACAATACACGTGTGCTTGTAGGTCATGAACAACATGATTTATGTGATAGTTATATTCTTGATGTTGTTCATGATGCTACTAAAAATTACTTTGAGAGAGGAAAGTTTGGTTGTAGAAACTTCCATGTTACAAAAACACCTCTCTTCATGTTGAAAGTTTTGAAGTTGTTCTTGTTCTACCTTCCTATGCATGTCACTTTGTGCTTCTTTGATTTATTTTCTTACAAGATGCCTATGCATAGGAAGTGGTTTAGGCTTAAATGTGTTTCACATTTGCTTCTTGATGCTCTCTTTTGCTTCAATTCTTATTCTCTTGTGAGCATCTTTCATAATCTTTAAGCCTAGCTAATGGCTTTAAAGAAGCGCTTTTGGGAGGCAGCCCACAACAATTTAGGTTTTTCTTTTTGCTTTTGTTGTGTCTTGATGTCGGGACCCGGGGTTAGCGTATGTAATTCTAGTCACGATGCAATCACATGGAGAGCCGAGAACCGTACCCACTTGTCTAAGCAGACAAGGCCAAGCACAGAACGTTCTCGGTAAGCATCGAACGTGAGGGGCATCCCATCCAGGCCGGATGATCAACTGAGATGGGTCCTCATCGTCCGCTCACAAGTCTAAATGCTTATGGGTGGTGAATCCCATACTCATAGACAAGTCGCCTCAACCATGTTACCGATTGAATCCTAACTCTTACATAGACTTACTCCAGCCCGATCACTTAGTCGGGGTCTAGGGCGGGCTCGATCATACAACAAAGTGTGCATGTGACAGAGTCACGAGCAATCGCATCGCGATGCCCCAAGCTGCGCACATCTAAGGGCCACTTGGTGTATAAAAGACCGCCAGCCAGATCACAACTAAGGTCTCGAATACCCATACTAAGACATGCATGTTATAAACATACACGCAGCACACATGCCTAGTATGAACAGTAGGTATCATCACATAACTCTACAAAGTACTCTTTATAGATATACACATAGAGCATACAAAGATCACATGTCTGTGATCACAATACATCATACAACGGAAGCAAATTAGGTCTGAGTACAGACAAGTTTAACGAATGGCTTAGAGAAGCCTTGTAAACATACATGCCCTTCCACGAGGGACAAGACTGCTGTCTGGGACTATGCTACCAAGGTCAACATCAAGCTTCACGAAGGTGACTCCATCGGGGTCCGGGTTCTCATTTAAAACATAGAATAAGCAAACGTGAGTACAAAGTCGTACTCAACAAGACTTACATCAGAACTACACTACTCATGCTCAAGTATCAAGGTAAAGGAGGTGGGGTTCAACATGCAGAAGTGCCAGCTTTGACTTGGCTAATCCTGTACTATGAGTACCAGACTTGAGGTAAGAAGCGTACACGAGTCCACTACATCTCCAACCAATACACCACTATGGTTACTTCCTCGACTTCCCCACGAGGAGGCACCATAGCACTCACGCTTATCTTGCGGGTTTTATAAGTATCCATTCAAGTTGTCTATGATCAAGTAGAGGTTTCCAAGTAGTCCATAACCGCGGACACGGCTATTCAAATAGTTCATTAACCCTGCAGGGGTGTACATCTTCACACGCGTGTCATCACTTATCGCCTCGTTCTTGTCACCCTTCAAGCGGATGTCGGACGTGGATGAAACCAAGGCACTACCCTCACATCACCTTCTCTAATCCAGGAGTCGACTACCTGAGTTGTCACCGCTCGAGAGTCCAGCCGGTTCCACGAAACAGACTCAGATAATGTAAGGGACCGAGACGCCACTTTTGACAGATGGTTTCACTGCCTCACAGGTCCACCCACATATCTATACATAAATTAAATGGAAAGCCCGAATCTAGTGTGACTCCTGGACTGGATCGGGTACGTAAAGAGGCCAAACGGTGCTCCCATAAAACCCTACATGTGGTCATACTCTTTTTCTTGGATCACAAAACAGGAATTCGGGGCCTAGGGCAGTGTTCAACGAGACAACTCACTGTGTACTCCTACACAGCCTCTCATCGTTCACCTCTGTTTAGGGTGGATTCACCAACACATTTACATCAGCATCACTATGTTCATTCCATCCCGACTCCCAATCATAACATCCTCATTGTATCACTAAGCAGCAATAAGCAGTAACAGTTGTAGGGGTCACATGCTCATCAATCAACTCCTAAATCTGCTAGGATTGTGGTTTGCTTAATACGGTGGCAAAATGATAGGTCATGCATCGGAATGGGTTCAACTATGCGAAAGAACGTGTCTCGATGATCTCCTAAACATGCATAAGCGAGACTAAGAGGGAAGTAGGATTTTATAGACATGATCAAATGGGGGTTTGCTTGCCTTGCTGACGATACACGGGTCTTAACGGTGGTCTTCTTCTTCGGGGTGATCACCGTCTCGGAACGTCTGTTATCGGAGGCAATCATCAACAAAGGGGGACAACTTCAGAAGTAAAATGCACAAGCACATGATATTGTTGTGACATGAAGTAAAGGGTACTGATTTGTGGCAATTTCAATTTAATTGAAGTATATTGCATTTGGAATGCAAATTCAAACTTCAAATTCAATTTCAAATTAAGTCATATGCACATTTGCTACTGTTGCCACATTTTAAAATGGTCAAACATAATTTTTTTTGCATATTCTTAATCCTTGTATTTTTCTGATAATTTTTCATATATTATATGTTTAATTTGGAGTTAGTATGAATTAGTTATGATTTTCCAAAGTTTAAATGATTTTCTGTCTTTTCTGTAATTCTTTTAAAACTCTGGAAAAACTTTATTGCGTCATGCTGAGGTCAGGGTGACGTGGGGGGGGGGCTTCTGACTGGTGGGCCATCCCTGTCAGCCTCTCTGTGATTAAACCCGTGGTTAAGATTAAACAGTGGGTTTAATTAGTGGGCAGGGCCCACTGTCAGTGAGTGCTTAGGGTTAGGATTTGGGTTGGTTTAGCTCTAAGTGACCGGCGGCTTGACGCCGGCGGCTCGGGCACGGCGGCGCTCTCGCCGGACTGGGAAAAAATGGCCGCGGAAAAGGGAAAGAGGGGCATGGGCAGTTAGCCCGTGCTCGTCCGCATCGAGGGGAGAAAGCAGGGGGACGCGGGGGCTACCAGGGCGACGGCGGGGACAAAAGGCGCGGCGGCCGGTTGCTGGCTCCGACGGACTCGGTGCTCCAGGCCACGGAAGGTGTCGAGGGGAGAGGGGAAATGGGCGCGAGCTCACCCTGAGTGCGAAGGGAACGTCGAGGAGGGCGGAGGAGGGCTGACGGAGTAGAATCGCTCGCCGGCGTCCACTGTGCCCGGCGGTGACTCGATGAAGAGGACGTCTCCGCTGGGGCCTCCGGGCTCGATTCACTCCACGGGAAGACGAAGACGACGGCGGCCGACTTGTTGGACACTGCGGTGGCGCTTCTCGACGCCGATGGCCACGCGGGCACACGGGGCGCACTCCGGCGAGGGCTCGGGTTCGCACAGAAAGGAGAGAGAGAGGGTGTGGGAAGAGAGCCAGAGGAGGGGGAAGACTTCGGGGCGGCTCTGGCGTGTGCGTGGCGCAAGAGAGAGGGAGGGGGAGGCCTAGAAGGCGCGGGCGTCGTCGTGGCGTCGTCGCCGCACTCCCAGCTCCAGCGAGCTGCTTGGAGTCACGGGGGAGGAAGACGACAGAAGCGTCTCGGGTGGGCTGGGCCGGCTAGGGAAGTTGGGCCTCGCCTGAGGCGCCAGGTATGGTCCTTCCTTTCCTTTTCTTTTTATTTATCTGTAAATAGGTTGGCCCCACTAAATAAATTAGCTAGGCATTTTTAATAAATGTCCAAATAATTTTATAAATACTAGGTGACCAGTAGCTAGTCACATAAAGAATTTGGACATTTTTGAAATTCAATTAATTTGAATTTCAATTCAAATAGGGGTAAACTTTAATTTCCAGAGCACCTTTCGAATATTAGAAAATTCCATGAGTATGGGAAAATACCCAAACCACTTTTAAAATGATCAGCATCATTTATAGGAATTTTCCAAATATTCAAATGATTTTTGGAAAAAGATTTTTATCTGGCCATTTATTTAAATTCTCAGGGATTTTCTTTTCCCCATTTTTGATTTTCTTTTTGAATTTTTCATGATGCAAAGGGCACAAACAAACCTAGCACTTACCCTAGTTGGGGTTCTGACAACTCGCCCCCACTCAAAATAATCTCGTCCCGAGATTCAGAAGTCGTTGGAAGGAAGGTGGGGTACTCGGCACGGAGGCGGTCCTCTCTTTCCCATGTTGCTTCTTTCTCGGAGTGATGTGACCATTGTACTTTGAGGAACTTGATCTTCTGACGGCGAGTGACACGTTCTGCTGAATCAAGAATACGAACAGGGTACTCTCAATAAGAAAGGTCATCTTGGAGATCAAGCGTTTCATGGTCGACTTCGCGGATGGGGTCCTTGAAGCAACGCCTGAGTTGTGACACATGGAATACATCATGTACTCGGGAAAGGTGCGGAGGTAGTTCAAGTTGGTAGGCAACTTCTCCACGTCTAGCGAGAATGCGGAAAGGTCCGATGTAACGTGGGGACAACTTGCCTTTGATACCGAATCTTTGGGTTCCCTTTAGAGGAGTAACTCGAAGGTAAGCCTTCTCATCAAGATTGTAGCTCTCCTCTCTATGATGACGATCATAGTAGCTCTTTTGACGAGACTGAGCGGCTTTCAATCGATCACGAACAATGCGAACTTGCTCTTCTGCTTCCTTGATCATATCCGGTCCAAAGAGTTGGCTTTCACCGGTTTCTGACCAGTTTAGGGGTGTTCGACATCGTCGTCCATAGAGGAATTCAAAGGGAGCCATGTTCAGACTAGATTGATAGCTATTGTTATAAGCAAATTCGGCGAATGGAAGAGATTTCTCCCAATTCTTTCCGAAAGAGATAACACAAGCTCTGAGCATGTCTTCCAAGATTTGATTAACCCTTTCAACTTGACCGCTAGACTGAGGGTGAAAAGCTGTACTAAAGGAGAGATGAGTTCCCATAGCATTTTGAAAACTTTCCCAGAATCTAGAGGTGAAAAGGCTACCACGATCAGAATTGATCACCAAAGGAACACCGTGAAGAGATACAATTCTAGAAACATACAAGTCCGCCAACTGACTAGCAGTTATAGACTCGGGAACGGGAAGGAAGTGAGCAACTTTTGAAAGTCGATCAATGACAACGAAGATGGCATCATTTCCTTTCTGGGTTTTTGGAAAGCCGGTGATGAAGTCCATACCGACCTTGTCCCATTTCCACTCGGGAATAGACAATGGTTGAAGAGTACCAGCAGGTCTTTGGTGTTCTGCGTTAATGCGACGACAAACATCACATTCTGCAACAAATTGTGCAATGTCTCTCTTCATCCGGTTCCACCAAAATCTCTGGCGTAGATCTCGGTACATTTTTGTGCTACCGGGATGAATTGAGAGGGCAGTGTCATGAGATTCCTAAAGGATCATCTGCTTTAGGTCTTCATTTTTAGGAACTACTAAATGATTTTCAAAGAACATCGTTCCTTGATCATTTGCAGAGAAACATTTAGCAACTCCGCTAGCAATGTTCTGCTTGATCTCTTGAATACTACTATCTTGTTTCTGGGCGGCTATGATTTGATCCTCAAGGGTTGGTTTCGCCACCAAGTTGAAAAAAGATCCACGAGGAACTATCTCAAGATTGAGTTTGCAAAATTCCTCATGAAGAAGTGGTTGATACTGTTGTAACATGAGGTTGTTACAATACGACTTACGACTTAGTGCATCAGCCATGACATTGGCTTTGCCTGGGGTGTAAGAAATTTCTAAGTCATAATCTTTTATCAACTCTATCCAGTGTCTTTGCCTGAGATTAAGATCTGGCTGGGTGAAAATATATTTGAGGCTTTGGTGATCGGAATATATCTCACAACGATTACCAAGGAGGTAATGTCGCCAAGTCTTCAGGGCATGAACTACGGCAGCGAGTTCAAGATCATGGGTAGGATAGTTCTCTTCATGTGGACGCAACTGGCGTGAAGCATAAGCTACCACATGTCGATCTTGCATAAGTATGCATCCTAACCCTTGCCGTGAAGCATCACAATAGATCTCGAAATCCCTTTTGGTGTCTGGAGGCGCAAGTACGGGTGCAGAAGTCAATCTTCTTTTCAGCTCTTGAAAGCTTTCCTCGCACTTGGGGGTCCATTGGAATTTCTTATCTTTCTTGAGGAGTTCAGTAAGAGGCTTTGCAACTTTGGAGAAGTTCTCAACGAAGCGGCGACAATAGCTTGCTAGGCCAAGAAAACTCCTAACTTGCTTAACCGATTCAGGTGGAGTCCAATCAAGGACGGCCTGAACTCTCTCGGGATTGACTGCAACACCTTTCGCAGAAATCACGTGGCCTAAGTAGGTTACTTCTGGTAGCCAAAATTCACACTTGCAGAACTTGGCATAAAGGCGATGCTCTCTAAGTTTCATCAATACCAACCTAAGATGTTCTGCGTGCTCTTCTTCGTTCTTCGAGTAGATGAGAATGTCATCAAGATAAACCACAACAAATTTATCTAGGTACTCCATGAAGATCGAATTCATCAAGCGCGAGAATGTGGCAGGGGCATTGGTTAAACCAAAGGACATGACGGTATACTCGTAAAGACCGTAACGAGTAGTGAAAGCCGTTTTTGGAATGTCCTCGTTTCGGATTTTGATTTGATGATAACCTAATCTCAAATCCATCTTGGAGAAGACAGAGGATCCTGCAAGTTGTTCATAAAGATCATTGATCCTGGGCAGTGGGTACTTGTTCTTTACCGTCGCTAGATTTAGCGGACGATAGTCTACGCACATCCTTTCTGTTCCATCTTTCTTCGTTACGAACAGAACGGGGCAACCCCATGGCGATGAGCTAGGGCGGATGAAGCCTTTTGCCAACGAAGCATCAAGTTGGGTTTTTAGCTCAGCTAACTCATGTGGGGCCAGTCTATATGGGCGTCTGGAAATTGGGGTTGTGCCTGGTATAAGATCCACTATGAATTCTACACACCTGTCGGGTGGCATTCCCGACAGCTCTTCAGGAAAGACATCCGGGAAGTCACGAACCACCGGAACATCTTCAAGGTCTGGAAGGGGAAGCACATTCAAAGTATGCATCTGGATTCTAGAGCTGGGTGATGTGTAGTCAATGGTCTGGCCTGAAGAATGGGTGAGTTTGACTGATTTGGCTTTACAATCAAGGAAAGCATTCTGCCTTGATAACCAATCCATTCCTAGGATGGCATCAATGTACGAAGACTTGAGGTCTATAAGAGAAGCAAGGAATACTAAACCCTCAATTGCAATTTGATACTCTATTAGTTTGCCACTTTGAACCAGGAGTTTGAATGATCATTGGAGAAAACATTTCTTCAAAAGAAAATCCATGACGAAGTGCATAACTCTCCGACATGAATGAATGAGAAGCTCCTGGATCGAAAAGAACGGAGGCGGGGACATGATTGACTGGGAGTGTGCCAAGGATGACGTCAGAAGCAACAGTGGTTTCCTCAACTGAGATTTGGTTCACACAACCACTACTTGTGGCTGAAATCTTTGCTGGGATGGTTTTGGTGGTGGATTTATTTGGAGGCTTGTGACTAGGTCGACGTGGTGCCACCAACACTGTAGGGCACTGTCGGAAGTAATGGCCTGTCAGACCACACGTGAAACATGCCCTGCCTGAATTGCTGGGAGCATGATTACTTGATTGCACAACATCATTCCTGGGAGGAACAATGTGTTGAGGTGGATGGCATATATTCGGTGGTGGTCTCTGGAGAAGGTTTTGAGGTATGACACTGGTTGGAATCCAAATTTGGCGTTTCTGAGGGGATGAACTTGAAGAAGGGGCAAGCTCAAGAGCATGCTTGCGAGACTCTTCAAACACTTCATTGCCATGCTCAGCTCTGAAGGATCTGTTGACTAAATCCTCAAAGGTGGCAAATTCGATGAGGTTGAGATCATGACGAAGGATGGGGCTAAGTCCCTTACGGAACCTTGCCTGCTTTCTGGCATCGGTGGTGATCTCATCTTGGGCATACCGAGCAAGACGGTTGAATTCTCTCACATACTCATGGATGGACATCTCTCCTTGAGTCAAATTGCAGAACTCTTCCTTATTGCGCTCCATTAACTCATCCAAAATGTGGTACCCTCGAAAGTCAACACAGAACTCCTGCCAAGTCACTACGTGACCACCTGGCTGCATAGCAACATAGTTCTCCCACCATTGAAGAGCAGCACCTTCCAAGAAGTATACCGTAAAAATAACTCGGTCATCGGGAGCAACATGTGCAGTATCAAGCTTACGCTCGATGGAACGGAGCCAATCATCAGCTTCAAGGGGCTCAGAAGAACATCGGAATACCGGTGGCTTGAGGAGGATCAAGTCCTAAATGCTCACAACCACATTGCAATGACGTGAGGTATTCTGCTCGATGAGCTCCAGAAGACGTGTTTGATCACGTTGATTCTTCTCAGCTTCCATCATGATTTCCGCCGCAGAAGGCGATGGTAGAGGTTCATCATCATTTCGATTCCGAACACGGTCTCGATTCCGACGAACAGAACTACGAGTTCCACCTGACATCCTGTGTGATAAAAATCAACAATCAGAACAGGTTGTATGATGGAATCAAAGACAAGAGGACATAACTAGGAGGAAAAGATTGTAATGCAAAGGCAAAGATCCATAGAATCACGGGATAAATCAGGCAGCATAATGGCTACACCGGAATGGAAAATGAAACAACCTCGAAGAAATTGGACAGAACTTCTTCAAGGAACTCAACAGAACGATGAGTCTGGACGACCACAACTGTCCTACGGCTACAAGGAGGCAAACAACGAGATGTTCTAGTCAGACATAGATGAGCCTAGTCCTATCATCCCGTAGAAAAGATAAGGGTGACTCAGAACTCAGATCGATGAGGATAAGGAGAAAAAGAAGCCTTACGTTGTTCCCTTATACCCAGAGTAACTATATAACTATAGAATGCTAGACTCGACTTCGACCAAGGGTTTGATAAGCCTACAGACAGTCCTGCTCTGATACCAAGTCTGTCGGGACCAGGGGTTAGCATATGTAATTCCAGTCACGATGCAATCACATGGAGAGCCGAGAACCGTACCCACTTGTCTAAGCAGACAAGGCCAAGCACAGAACGTTCTCGGTAAGCATCGAACGTGAGGGGCATCCCATCCAGGCCGGATGATCAACTGAGATGGGCCTCATCGTCCGCTCACAAGTCTAAATGCTTATGGGTGGTGAATCCCATACTCATAGACAAGTCGCCTCAACCATGTTACCGATTGAATCCTAACTCTTACATAGACTTACTCCAGCCCGATCACTTAGTCGGGGTCTAGGGCGGGCTCGATCATACAACAAAGTGTACACGTGACAGAGTCACGAGCAATCGCATCGCGATGCCCCAAGCTGCGCACATCTAAGGGCCACTTGGTGTATAAAAGACCGCCAGCCAGATCACAACTAAGGTCTCGAAAACCCATACTAAGACATGCATGTTATAAACATACACGCAGCACACATGCCTAGTATGAACAACAGGTATCATCACATAACTCTACAAAGTACTCTTTATAGATATACACATAGAGCATACAAAGATCACATGTCTGTGATCACAATACATCATACAACGGAAGCAAATTAGGTCTGAGTACAGACAAGTTTAACGAATGACTTAGAGAAGCCTTGTAAACATACATGCCCTTCCACGAGGGACCAGACTGCTGTCTGGGACTATGCTACCAAGGTCAACATCAAGCTTCACGAAGGTGACTCCATCGGGGTCCGGGTTCTCATCTAAAACATAGAATAAGCAAACGTGAGTACAAAGTCGTACTCAACAAGACTTACATCAGAACTACACTACTCATGCTCAAGTATCAAGGTAAAGGAGGTGGGGTTCAACATGCAGAAGTGCCAGCTTTGACTTGGCTAATCCTGTACTACGAGTACCAGACTTGAGGTAAGAAGCGTACACGAGTCCACTACATCTCCAACCAATACACCACTATGGTTACTTCCTCGACTTCCCCACGAGGAGGCACACCATAGCACTCACGCTTATCTTGCGGGTTTTATAAGTATCCATTCAAGTTGTCTATGATCAAGTAGAGGTTTCCAAGTAGTCCATAACCGCGGACACGGCTATTCGAATAGTTCATTAACCCTGCAGGGGTGTACATCTTCACACGCGTGTCATCCCTTATTGCCTCGTTCTTGTCACCCTTCAAGCGGATGTCGGACGTGGATGAAACCAAGGCACTACCCTCACATCACCTTCTCTAATCCAGGAGTCGACTACCTGAGTTGTCACCGCTCGAGAGTCCGGCCGGTTCCACGAAATGGACTGAGATAATGTAAGGGACCGAGACGCCACTTTTGACAGATGGTTTCACTGCCTCACAGGTCCACCCACATATCTATACATAAATCAAATGGAAAGCCCGAATCTAGTGTGACTCCTGGACTGGATCGGGTACGTAAAGAGGCCAAACGATGCTCCCATAAAACCCTACATGTGGTCATACTCTTTGTCTTGGATCACAAAACAGGAATTCGGGGCCTAGGGCAGTGTTCAACGAGACAACCCACTGTGTACTCCTACACAGCCTCTCATCGTTCACCTCTGTTTAGGGTGGATTCACCAACACGTTTACATCAGCATCACTGTGTTCATTCCATCCCGACTCACAATCATAACATCCTCATTGTATCACTAAGCAGCAATAAGCAGTAACAGTTGTAGGGGTCACATGCTCATCAATCAACTCCTAAATCTGCTAGGATTGTGGTTTGCTTAATACGGTGGAAAAATGATAGGTCATGCATCGGAATGGGTTCAACTATGCGAAAGAACGTGTCTCGATGATCTCCTAAACATGCATAAGCGAGACTGAGAGGGAAGTAGGATTTTATAGACATGATCAAATGGGGGTTTGCTTGCCTTGCTGACGATACACGGGTCTTAACGGTGGTCTTCTTCTTCGGGGTGATCACCGTCTCGGAACGTCTGTTATCGGAGGCAATCATCAACAAAGGGGGACAATTTCGGAAGTAAAATGCACAAGCACATGATATTGTTGTGACATGAAGTAAAGGGTACTGATTTGTGGCAATTTCAATTTAATTGAAGTATATTGCATTTGGAATGCAAATTCAAACTTCAAATTCAATTTCAAATTAAGTCATATGCACATTTGCTACTGTTGCCACATTTTAAAATGGTCAAACATAATTTTTTTTTGCATATTCTTAATCCTTGTATTTTTCTGATAATTTTTCATATATTATATGTTTAATTTGGAGTTAGTATGAATTAGTTATGATTTTCCAAAGTTTAAATGATTTTCTGTCTTTTCTGTAATTCTTTTAAAACTCTGGAAAAACTTTATTGCGTCATGCTGAGGTCAGGGTGACGTGGGGGGGGGCTTCTGACTGGTGGGCCATCCCTGTCAGCCTCTCTGTGATTAAACCCGTGGTTAAGATTAAACAGTGGGTTTAATTAGTGGGCAGGGCCCACTGTCAGTGAGTGCTTAGGGTTAGGATTTGGGTTGGTTTAGCTCTAAGTGACTGGCGGCTTGACGCCGGCGGCTCGGGCACGGCGGCGCTCTCGCCGGACTGGGAAAAAATGGCCGCGGAAAAGGGAAAGAGGGGCATGGGCAGTTAGCCCGTGCTCGTCCGCATCGAGGGGAGCAAGCAGGGGGACGCGGGGGCTACCAGGGCGACGGCGGGGACAAAAGGCGCGGCGGCCGGCTGCTGGCTCCGACGGACTCGGTGCTCCAGGCCACGGAAGGTGTCGAGGGGAGAGGGGAAATGGGCGCGAGCTCACCCTGAGTGCGAAGTGACCGTCGAGGAGGGCGGAGGAGGGCTGACGGAGTAGAATCGCTCGCCGGCGTCCACTGTGCCCGGCGGTGACTCGATGAAGAGGACGTCTCCGCTGGGGCCTCCGGGCTCGATTCACTCCACGGGAAGACGAAGACGACGGCGGCCGACTTGTTGGACACTGCGGTGGCGCTTCTCGACGCCGATGGCCACGCGGGCACACGGGGCGCACTCCGGCGAGGGCTCGGGTTCGCGCAGAAACGAGAGAGAGAGGGCGTGGGAAGAGAGCCAGAGGAGGGCGAAGACTGCGGGGCGGCTCTGGCGTGTGCGTGGCGCAAGAGAGAGGGAGGGGGAGGCCTAGAAGGCACGAGCGTCGTCGTGGCGTCGTCGCCGCGCTCCCAGCTCTAGCGAGCTGCTTGGAGTCGCGGGGGAGGAAGACGACAGAAGCGTCTCGGGTGGGCTGGGCCGGCTAGGGAAGTTGGGCCTCGCCTGAGGCGCCAGGTAAGGTCCTTCCTTTCCTTTTCTTTTTATTTATCTGTAAATAGGTTGGCCCCACTAAATAAATTAGCTAGGCATTTTTAATAAATGTCCAAATAATTTTATAAATACTAGGTGACCAGTAGCTAGTCACATAAAGAATTTGGACATTTTTGAAATTCAATTAATTTGAATTTCAATTCAAATAGGGGTAAACTTTAATTTCCAGAGCACCTTTTGAATATTAGAAAATTCCATGAGTATGGGAAAATACCCAAACCACTTTTAAAATGATCAGCATCATTTATAGGAATTTTCCAAATATTCAAATGATTTTTTGGAAAAAGATTTTTATCTGGCCATTTATTTAAATTCTCAGGGCTTTTCTTTTCCCCATTTTTGATTTTCTTTTTGAATTTTTCATGATGCAAAGGGCACGAACAAACCTAGCACTTACCCTAGTTGGGGTTCTGACACTTGATGTTTGTTACTACTGTAGCAACATCATTGTATCTTTATTTTTCAGCTTTGTGCCAAGTTATAGCCTCTTATGATAAGGGAAGCAAAAGTTGTTACATGCTGTCTAGAAAACAGATTCTGTCCCTTGACAGAAAAATTCGAATCAAATCACCAGATCATCTTTTTGATCTGAATTCTTTTGACAGCATGCTCAATACAATTGTGAAACTTCCGTATGTTCTGAGTTTTTTGATTTGAGTTGCAGAAGTTCCCCTAAAAAATTCTTTACTACCTGCTGTTCTGTTTTTCACAAATTCTGCCATGTTTTGTCTGTCCTAACTTTTGCAAACCTTAAGCTTGCTTTTTCTTTGCAAAAACATTTTGGCACTCTTGAGAAACAGTAGCTCTTCAAGAATATATTTATATCCAGTGGGGAAAATTTATTTTATTAAGGCTACTAACCTCTCTAATCAGCTTATGATGAGTTATGTAAGAAGGGAGTTTTCAAGTGTGCGATGGAAGATGATGAAAGAAGATCCAGGAGCGTCAAGCGCTCAAGCTTGGGGATGCCCCCATGAATCCCCAATAAATATTCAAGGATACCCAAGCGTCTAAGCTTGGGGATGCCCCCGTGCATCCCCTTCTCCATCAACAATCATCAGTTCGTCCTTCGTCTCACTATATTTTTATCACTTCATGCGTTATGTGCTATGCTTGGAGCGTCTCGCTCTTAGGTTTTATTTTTAGTTTTCTTTAGTTTTTCTTTCTGTTCATAACAAGTTAGATCCCGTCTTACTTTGTGTGGGAGAGAAACATGCTCCACTTTAAAAATCTAGAACACATCATAGGATTTTTCCTGCTTATCATTTTTGCTGTTGTGTGTTCTTTATCTTTTCATAGCTACTGCCATGTTTAGTTTTAGTCTTAGTTTGTCTTTAGCAAGAGCCTTGGCTTTTGTTTAGTTTGTTGCTGGAACTCTTTTTAGTTTTCATGTTTATCTTGTTAAAGAGAGTTGGTTGTTGCACTGAGTTGTGTCTTGTCTTGAAAGTAGGTAATTGAGGTTGCTATTTAATTCTAGTAGTAACTTGCAATAGTTTTGAGGTATTGTTGTGAGTAATGTTTGAAATTTTGGTGTCAAGAGATCTAGCCTATTAGTGATAGGTGTCGTATTTTGGGCAATCCGTGTGTATTTTCAAAGCCTACAAAACTAGTTGAGAACTCTAGCTACTAGATGGATCACTAATCTTTGGAGGGATCGAATATTAGAGTACACTCACGTACCATGAGTCGAGGATGCGCAAGGATAACCAAACCCCCATACACTCCTCCTCGGGGTACTTGTCTCTTTGTGAACCTCCTTATTAGATTGAGAGTTACCGATAATAAGTGCATGAGTTCTTCGGACTAATGTAAGTATTGAAAGTTTACACTTCCACCTTCCCATATTTTGCTAGCCTCTCCCGTACCGTGCATTGCCATCTTCTCACTCCGAGAGTTGGTGTCCACCTTCGCTGGCACATCCAAACCCTTGGCACGATACGCTCTGTCATCATAAGCCTCTTTATATCTTTCCTCAAAACAGCCACCATACCTACCTATCAAGGCATTTCCATAGCCTTTCCGAGATATATTGCCGTGCAACATCCACATCTTCATGACTTGATCTTCATGTCATACATGTTCCTGCTACACTGGCAGCGACATACATTGCATACATCATGATAGCTACATCTTCTTTATGATTTTGAGTACCTTGTAAAGTGTGAAAGATCTCCTTTACCTTCTTGTAAAATAGAGTGTTGCCCTTAAGTGAGGAAAAGATCCCAAAGTGGAGACAATAAAAGGTCCCAAAGAGGACAAATGAGAGTTAAATAGAAAGAGCCATTGAGGCCACAAAAAAATACAAAAAATAGAAAAAAGAGAAAAATAAATAAAAAGAGAGAAAGGGGCAACACTACTATCCTTTTGAGAGATCCACGCTAGTACTCCCTTTATATCCTTGTACTCCATAGAGATGATCATTATGCATATAGCTATGTGGGGACCTTCACACTATAGAACTTGGCTTGCATATTCCAAGGATGAGCCTCCTCAAACGAGCTCTAGGTCTTCATGAGCGAGCAAGTTAGATGCACCCCCACTAGTTCCATTGGAGAGCTTCCTAGCTCGTATGTGCATCCGTTGCATGGCAATCCCTACTCCTCACATCATATCTATCATTTGGCATCTCTTGCCTATGATTGTCCTCATTGATGTGAGCCTTTCTCATCCTTTTTTTTCTTCCTCCTCCGTACTTCTCTCTTTGCCATCCTAAGTGTCAACTCTCGTGCTTACGCTCATCCATTGCATGAGTGCTCAAAATATTGAAAAAGGAGTGGATCAAATTGACTTGTACCTGGCTAGTGGTCTGGGGACGAGTCAAGATAAGATTCCAGAAAAATACCGAGTGTGAAACTTTAGTAGATTGAGTTCTCAACAAATAAATTGTTTTTCTCGTATTCCCTATCCCCCTTCTTGCACGCAAACACCATTTGGAGACATTCGAGTCACTAACATCGAGAGCTCTTGCACCTAATGTTCTTTTGTTACTCGTTTCAATGCTAATATACTCTTGCATGTTATGACTTGAATTGAGTTTCTAAACCTTGATTGCTTTACTTTTCAAAGTTATTATATGGTTGCTAGCATGTCACCACAGAAATTATGCCGTTATCATTTACCTACTCGAGGACAAGCAAGAATTAAGCTTGGGGATGTTGATACGTCCAAAATGTATCTATAATTTCTGCTTGCTCCATGCATGTTTTGTGTGATATTGCTATGATCTAGATACACTTTCATACACTTTTGATCATATTTGGACTAACCTATTAACTCAGTGCACCACAGTGCCAGTTCCTGTTTTTTGCTGTTTTTCTATTTCAGTTTTCCCCCATATAAAAAGTGCCAGAAAAATTCCGGGAAAAATATAGGAAAAATCAGCGTACGGGAAGCTTCGCGAAGAGCCCGAGTGGGGCCAGAGGGGAGCCAGGGGTGGCCCAGGCGGCCTCCCGGCGCGGCCCCACCCCTGGCCACGCCAGGGGTGCGCCTGGGGCCCCTGGTCCACCTTTGGCTGCCCCCCTTTGCCTATATATTCTCCGTCACCGGAAACTTCCGAAGACAGAACCCTTTTTTGCGATCTCTCCTCTGTTCCGCCGCCGCCGCGCTTCCGAGATCGGGAGCACCAGAAGACCTCTTCCCGGCACCCTGCCGGAGGGAGGGTCGACCTCCGGGAGTCTCCTCTCCACCATGGATGCTCCCCAGATGTCTCGTGAGTAGTTTTCCTTGGACCATGGGTCCGTGATCAGTAGCTATTTGATGTTCTCCTACCCTCTTTGTTCTTCATGGATTAGACCTCGTGAGCTGCCCTACATGATCGAGGCACTTTTGTAATCTTTCTGCTGTTGCTATGCTGAGTTTGATGGGATCTGATGGATTATGAGATTATGTTCAGATTGTGATTGAGTAATATATTTGGTTTTTATCTCTTATATTTTTGTTCCTAAGTAATTCTTGCATGTTCTGTTATGCACGATTGTGGGTTCATGCCCCCCGATGACACGCTTGAGTGACAGAAACATGAGTCTAGGGGATGTGCTATTGCTACAAGGGGGAAAACAACGGTGCTTGTAACCGTGGTTGCAAGGATTGTTTACTTTATGCAAAGTGCTTTTTAATGCAGTTGTCTGTTGCTTTGGGTTTACTTTTTGGGTGGGGCTCGCAACTTAATACCAGCGAGATGTTCTGAATAGATATCTCAAGGTGGATGATTAGTAGTAGATGCAGTTGGATTTCGGTCTACTTATTTTGGCGTTCTGCCCGTGCTTTTGAGCCTCTTCCTTTCTTTTGTAGCATAGTTAGCATTGCGGTGCATTCATAATCCTGTAAATTGCCCTTCTGTAATTTGTTCACCTCGCATAGAAGTTTTATCGTCTTTTGGGAGAGAGACATCACTAGTGAACATCACGTATCCCGGTCCATATCCTCATTACTGTTTCCACGCTCATCTAATTTTATGCTTTTACTTTCAGTTGCTATCATTATCCCTTGTGTTTGATCCTTTGTGAACAACAAGACCGGAGAGATTGACAACCTCTCTGAACTTCGTTGGCAACAAAGTTATTTGTGTCTGTGTGCAGGTCCGCGTCAGTTGCGCCGCTGACACCAACTTATCATCTCTGGAGTCCTACTGGAGACAAACCTTGGTATCTTTACTGAGGGAAATTTGCTGCTGTGCTACATCACGCCTTCCACTTGGGGCTCACCAACGAAGGGCGAGAAGACTACACCCACCAACTCTCGCGCCATCAGCGCTGCACGCGGTGACGCGAAGCGCACACTTCACGGCATGGGGGTCGCCAGCGGCCATGGACAGAGGCGAGCAGCGGCGGGCACAGCGAGCACGGTGAGGTCCCCGCAGCCACTCCGGCAACCAAAACACAAGAAAAAGGGGGAATCGAACAACATGCTCACAGTGGAGCTCGAGAGGGCCTCAGGAAAGCCAAGGGAGCAACGACGGCGGTGGATTTGACCGAGACGGCCGGCGGCGAAGGAGAAGAAGGGGCGTCGATGTGCTCGCTGTAGACGTACCGGGCTCCATTCCGGTAGCAGACCGACGAAGACGAGATCGGCGCATGTACTGGACATCATGGTTGGGTATGGGGTGGCCGGTGGCCGCGCGATCTCGCGGAGTTGTGCCCATGGCGGTCGGGCGAGCTCGCCAGA
Source organism: Bromus sterilis (assembly GCA_950022295.1). Lineage (NCBI taxonomy): Eukaryota > Viridiplantae > Streptophyta > Magnoliopsida > Poales > Poaceae > Bromus > Bromus sterilis. The sequence goes on along the minus strand of OX465595.1, from coordinate 340,465,896 downwards.
GAGAGAGGGAGGTATGAGGGGTATGAGGGTAAGGGCGCTAGGGTTCCATGGGGGGGGGGCTCGACCTTATCCACGCCCCGGTACTGTAGCGGCACGGGGGGGGGAGAGGGAGTTGGTCCGGCGACGACATGGCCGCGTCGGGTGCCATGGTTGCCCCCGGTCGGTTCCTGTTGCGCTAGGAGGAAGAACCAGGGAGGGGGTTTGGGCCGGCGTGGTGGGCTTTGCCTTGGGCGGTAGATAGGGATTTTTCTATTTTCTGCTTTCTTTTTGTTTTCTTTCTTTTATTTCTTTCTGTTTTTAATTAGTTTATTAACTTAGACATTTTTGTAAAATATAAAAGGTGTTCCATAATCAGTAACAAACATTACCAGAGGCCCACAAAAAGTTTGGGGGTTTTATAAACTACTTTAGTATTGTATTAAATTATCACATGGATATAAGTGGACTTGTAGCTACTGTTTTGGATTGTTTGCATTTTTCTATGGACCAACAAATACCCAAGGTTAGCATGACAAGGTTCTATTACTTTTAGGCATTTAACAAAAAAAATTGCATAATTTTTGGACAATGTTTATTTTCCACATTGTTTTGAATTTCCCAATGATTTGAACCAGACTTGATCAAGGGTGATTATCCCTTTCTTAATCATGATGACACGACACAGTATAAGTGATTACTATATTGTGACACCTGGGGTGTTACAAATCTCCCCCACTACAAAGAATTCTCGTCCCGAGAATTAAATGTAGTGAAAGGGGTAACGCTTTGGTTTCGTATTCTAACGATTCTTCTGGTGCTTGTTGTCCTTCTCGAAGAAGTTAACCCTTCACGTTGACGTCTTCATTTCTCTGCATCGGTGCGTCTCGACGAGTTGTCATTCTTCTTTTGTGGCTGCATCGTACCTACGAATAGGTTAGGCGGAAAACTTAAGGGGGGTCGGATCGATACAAGGTTAATCCACCGGGGTTGCCGAAGGGAATGAGGCACAGGGTATCTCTCGAGTCAAAACACAGGGAAACACATCGAGAGAAGCAAAAGAAGGTATGAGAAGTTTCAAGCGGATATGCAAGCACTCGATGCCTATGAAGGATAATGAAAAGGGGGGTCAGAGCATCAGGCATAAGTATTGAGTGTGATATCGAACTGAATATCATCAGGTAGAGGACTCGTGAGTTGCATACGAGGTCAAACAAGAGGAATAACCTCAAGAACAAAAGGTACAAGAGAGTCAAGTTTTGATCCTATGGAACTATGGGTTATGGGTCCAAATTGAATAAGAAGGGTGGTGACAAACAATGCGATCAAGTTGCAAGGTAAGTCAGAGAACAACTTGTTAGCTATGTTGGCAATAACGTCGGTACCAAAGGCGAGGGACAAAGAGAACCGTTTTCCTGCTCGTTAAGACGAGGAAGACCAGTAGGCAAAGTTCTCTTCCATCGGTGGTTACCGAAAAGTTATCAACAGTAGTAACAGGTTGTACGGAAAAAGTAGTACACCGAAGTGTTTACATCAGCAGGGAAATATCACTGCTCGGATAATTTATATTCAAAGAAAGGTTAAACAGACCAATGGAAAGGGAAAATGTGATGATACACAGGTATCAGGTGTATATCTTTCCCAAGGGAAAGCATAGAAAGATATACATGACCAAGTTTGTATTGGCAGGGAGTCAAAGGAGGTAGTCGATGATAACACAAATCATCGAGGGGCAAGAATGGTATCTCCCACAATGAATTAAATTGACACTTGGAAGAAGGCAAAATGTTGATGATGACCATGACACATCATGTCGAGAGGTTTCAAGAGAATGCAATCGAATAGAAAAATCACCAAACAAAAGGGGTGGTGGAGCAAAAGGTAAGCGGTGTTCTCGGTTGACGACAACCCAGAACCATGAAATGGCTAGGACAGGGATAGGCATTGTTTCATCACAATTCATAAGATGTAGTGCAAAGGCATGATATCCTCGAGATACCAGGGGTATTACTCGAAGGTAGAATGGTGGATCATAGGTGTAGAAGAATTGATACCAAGGGGTGTTAATTATCTTTACGAGAAGCTTCCATGATACATGATAAGTTCTACATAGTATCCATGGGCATGAACACAAAGGTTTAGGGTCGACTCCCACTTCTTTAATGCATAGCCTTTCATTCACCTCTCGCTCAAATGAAGGTTGTAGGATTGCAGGCTCATCTGACGGAAGGCTAGTAGAGTATATCCCGCACAAAATTTGGGTTCGTCAGATTAGGGGAAGCATAGGGTTAACCCATTGGGGTATTTTGAAACCCAAACAACAAATATCATAAGCAAGGGATACAAGTTCGAAAGCAGAAGGCTGACGACGTAGAGCAGATGATACCATTTTCCACATGCATTTTATATCAGGGGAAATTCATTAATGATTTAGGACACAAGGGGACGGCAGGTAGTAATCCACCAAAAGGTCAGGCGGTGTACAGAGAGTCTGGTGCGAGTATCGGTACTCAACCATAAGAAGAAAGAATACAAAGGCATCGGATGATAGAGGCATCTGAATATTTCGATGCTTAAGTACAAAGGAATTATGATTTCCATAACGATGTATCAGATTCAGATACATCGATCAAACATGGATAAGTTGAATATAAGCTTGACGGTCAATCAATTCAGGTTTGATTTACCGAGAACCAGCTCATGTCCGGAATGACGTTTGAGCCAGAAGAATGGACTCATAGGGATCAACTGATGATTGTGTGCATTCGCGCACAAGATGATTCAACAGATCGGAATGGCAATGCCAAGGGAGGGCATCGAAGATCACAAGAAAAACATGATTAGTCATAGTGCAAGCAGGTAAGAAGAATCTCCAAAGCAGTAGGCTGCCGAGGATTGTCGAGATCGAATAGTATTTCAAAGTATCTTGGGAATAACAGGAACCACTGAGGATGAACGGATCCTCGATAAATGGGAGGAGTTATCCGCAGGGTGAAAAGAAGTTGCAAGGCAGTAGGCTCAAAGGATTCTTGAAACAACGGAAAGTATTGCGATGCACCTTGTGAACACAAGAGCAACGGGGATCGAATGGATGAACGAAAGGCGTATGAGGTTATACACACGAGCTTATCGGTGGCAGGGAATTGTAAAGGTGATCGACACATATGGTCTCGGGAATTTTATCGGAGAGTAATCTTCGGAATCTTCTCGTGAAGCAAGTGATCATCTGTAAAGAGGGGCTCTCCGGGAGGAAGTAGTCACGAGAACCTAATGTCAGAGTTAGCAAAATCTTTAACCCGAAAGGAAGAGAGAGTAGAGTCCCAGAGTAAGGGTATGGAGAAAAAGATCCTAATACCACCCAGTTTGCGACGTGGGCCGATAAGCCACACGACACTGTTAGTAAACTAATTTTGCAAAGACTAGACTCAACTTCGACCAAGGAGTTGGAAGGGGTGTCCTACAGGCAGTCGGCTCTGATACCAACTTGTGACGCCCCCAAAATCAGATCATGTATAGTAATCATACACGCAAGGTACACGATCGAGATTAGGGACTCACGGTGAGGTATCACAACACAACTCTACAAATAAAATAATACAAGCTGTTTTAATACAAGACAGGGGCCACGAGGGATCGAATACAACAGCTCGAAAGCACAAAGTTAGCGGAAGAAAAAGTATCTGAGTACAGACACAAGAATACAAGGTTGCCTAAAGAAGGCTAGCACAGATAACAATAGATCGAAAAGGCGATGCCTCCTGCTTGGGAACCTCCAAACTACTCCTACTCAACGGGGAACTCGACGTCGTTGAAGGCATCGGGGTCTTCATGTTGCGGTGGTCGGCATCGGGGATCTCCTGCTCCTGGACTCCAAGGCTCCAACGTCTATTGCAGCGGCCGATCAGGCAAAACAAAAAGGGGGAAATAAAGCAAAGGTGAGTATCTAGCATACCCACGAGTCTTACGTCCGCTACTAAGAATTATGCATTTGTATCAAAGGAAAGGGGAGGCTGTATATAGTGGACTGCAAGGTAGAAATCAGAATAAGGGTAAGAAGCTAGGCCTATCGAAGACTAGCATCTTCCGACGATGTCTTGCAGCACAAGAAGAGAAACAACCAACAGTTCAATAACATGAATGTAATAACAATGAAGCAGAAGTTGCTGCAGCATTGTATAATAGTAAGTTGTAATAATTAATAATAATAATGCCTCCGAGTTCCCTTCCTCGACTCCCTGCGAGGAAGAAAACCCGGAACCATTCAGTTTAATAGTAGTAGTTTGTAGTGGTAAGATCCAGCTTCAGCATAAAGCGTCTTGTTACCGTGGACACGGCTATTCGAATAGATTAATCTTCCCTGTAGGGGTGCACTGGCATGACTCTACGACGCTCGGATCTCCAGGGTGGCGTTCACCTTGTTAGGGAACACCCCACCGAAGCTATCCGACACAAAGTAGCCCATCCTTCAACAATCAACAGAGAGGTCATCCACCGGACTATATCCTATGTACGCCGGGCTTTGGACCCTAACCCGAACGTACTCCTGCACGGTGCGTGACTGGCCAGTGAAGCAAAATCAAAGCAAATACAAATACACCGCTCTAGCAAGAGAAGACAACACCACTTCCCGGCAATCAGCCCGCGATACTGCTGACGTCTGAAGACCCTCGAACGAGACTACGATGCAGGGGAGCCCACACTCCTTATCCCACGTGTAGGTAGTGCGTACAAGCCAAAAGGATACTCAAGACATCTGCCAAGCCATTTAGCATTTTAATTAACCTGTGTGACAACCGTTATCGTTGCCTCGACTTAACTGACCCGCGGTCAATGACAGCAGTCAGGACCACCAGTACATCGGTGCCTGCCCTATCGTCCCACTAAGTCTCTGCGGTTAGCGACAAGTTGAACCTTCTCCTTACCTTGTCTCGCGTGTGCTCTTGGTAGAGCTCGACTTTTCGTGGTTTGGTAGATCTTTCGAGATACGAGCAGGGGCCAAGCACGCCAGTAACGTCAGTCGTACCCTCCCTGTCGTTCCCATCGCAATATCGCTCGCGGGCACCGTTGGGTCACCCGACTTTCTTACCTTTAAGGACAACCATTTCTCAGGTACCTAGAGCGGCTATACAGAGTCAGCAATGAGTGGAGTACGATGATTACTCCTCGATAGCTCCACTTGATGGTGGCTCGGCAGAGCCGAGCTAGGGGGCTCAGGCGGTGTCTGCATTGCACCGTACCTGTTACAGTTAATATATCGTATCCGCATTCACTCACCAGAGTGATCACGGACCGCTATCTAATCCTAGCTAACAAAGCGCATGGCTCACTGCTGAATAATGCATAATTATAATTGGCAGCATAGGATAAAGGAAGGTACATCAAGGGGCGACAAAATCAGGCTATGCAATTGAATAGGATTGTAATCGTAGCAGCAGCAGTAACAATGCCTAGTGCAAGAAAGTATGGAAAACATAGGCGATATATGGGGAAGAGAATGGCTCTGGTTGCCTGGAAGCTCGCGGTAGGGGTACGGTCGTCGACGACGTAGTTGATCACAGGGGCATCGACATCGGTCGTCAGGACTACCGGACAATAAGAGAGAGGGGAGAAACAATAAATACACAACAATAATAGCAATAAAAATACAAGACATGGCAAACGCAAAGTTAACGGTGTTCTAACGCAGTGCAATGTGTTACGCTCGGAGCGGGAATTCATCCGGGGATGAAATACCGGCTCCGGGTGATTACCGGACAGGGTGTCCGAAGGGGGAAGGGATCACGGAGGTGTCGTGGAGATCCGACAAACGTGTGGATGGTGTAACCGTGCTAGTTGAAACAATACGAACAACTTTCGTGTTCAGAATAAATTCATCCGAATACTTTGACAGTACCGGACAAATCATCGGACAAGCGGTCCGGAGAGGGACGGTTCGATGCTCGGTGTTTTAGAGGGGTGTGGTGGGTATACGGATAGCGTATCCGTATCCGTTATATTTTTCTGATCAATTTTCATGTATAAAGTTTTTTAAACTGACTTACGGTTTAAAAGATATTCAAATTCAAAGTTTAAATCATTTTAACTCAAATTCTGGATTTTATTTTATTAATAATACCTAACATTATCCACAGAGGAGTTGACTGGTCAAACCTGACCAGTGGGTCCCACTGGTCCGCCTCACAAGTAATAAAACCATTTTAAATAATTCAATTAACAGTGGGGTCCCACATGTCATTCTAACAGGGACAATTAACACTAACATTTTCTTTTAAATTAACCTAATGGCCTTGGGCCCACTGTCATAGACACACAGGGGGTTATCTTAAGTCAAATTTAATTAGCAGGGGATTTAATGTCTATTAAGATGTGGTGGACCCACATGTAAGCCTTAGGGGGGGTTATTCCTAATCCTGCAATTAGAGGGGGGTTAGTTTACGGGCTAACCCAGCCGTGGCCTTGCCGGCGATGAGCACTGGCTGCTGGGGCTAGCCGCAAGGGCGTGCGGGGCGCGGCGAGCATGGCCGAGGCCGGTGCTGCGATGCGGCGAGCAGGGGCGTGCGGGCGCTGCACGCGGTGAGGCGAAGCGCGCACCTCACGGCACGGGGGTCGCCAGCGGCCAATGACAGAGGCGAGCAGCGGCGGGCACAGCGAGCACGGTGAGGTCCCGCAGCCACTCCGGCAACCAAAACACAAGAAAAAAAGGGGGAATCGAACAACATGCTCACAGCAGAGCTCGAGAGGGCCTCAGGGAAGCCAAGGGAGCAGCGACGGCGGTGGATTTGACCGAGACGGCCGATGGCGAAGGAGAAGAAGGGGCGTCGATGTGCTCGTTGTAGACGTTCCGGGCTCCATTCCGGTAGCAGACCGATGAAGACGAGGTCGGCGCATGTACTGGACAACATGGTTGTTTATGGGGTGGCCGGTGGCCGCGCGATCTCACGGAGTTTTGCCCATGGCGGCCGGGCGAGCTCGCTAGAGAGAGAGGGAGGCGTGAGGGGTATGAGGGGAAGGGCGCTAGGGTTCCATGGGGGGGGCTCGACCTTATCCACGCCCCGGTACTGTAGCGGCACGGGGGGGAGAGGGATTTGGTCCGGCGACGACATGGCCGCGTCGGGTGCCATGGTTCCCCCCGGTCGGTTCCTGTAGCGCTAGGAGGAAGAACCAGGGGAGGGGGTTTGGGCCGGGGTGGTGGGCTTTGCCCTAGGCGGTAGATAGTGACTTTTCTATTTTCTGTTTTCTTTTTGTTTTCTTTCTTTTATTTCTTTCTGTTTGTAAAATATAAAAGGTGTTCCATAATGAGTAACAAACATTACCAGAGGCCCACAAAAAGTTTGGGGGTTTTATAAACTACTTTAGTATTGTATTAAATTATCACATGGATATAAGTGGACTTGTAGCTACTGTTTTGGATTGTTTGCATTTTTCTATGGACCAACAAATACCCAAGGTTAGCCTGACAAAGTTCTATTACTTTTAGGCATTTAACAAAATTGTTTGCATAATTTTTGGACAATGTTTTATTTCCACATTGTTTTGAATTTCCCAATGATTTGAACCAGACTTGATCAAGGGTTATTATCCCTTGCTTAGTCATGATGACACGACACAGTATAAGTGATTATTGTAGTGTGACACCCGGGGTGTTACAGTGACACAATTGAACACTCTGTATCTGAAGCAAGCTAGAACTAAACGTTACGTGATAATGAAGCAGCTGTGGGAATGCAAGATGGTAGAAGGTAGCTCCATAAGCGAGCACATGATGAAACTTGGTGGTTGCGCACAGAGGTTAAGTGTCGGGACCCGGGGTTAGCGTATGAAAGTCCCGCTACGACATAGTCATATGGAGAGCCGAGAACCGTACCCACTTGTCTAAGCAGACAAGGCTAAGCACATAACGTTCTCGGAAAGCATCGTACGTGAGGGGCATCCCATCCAGGCCGGATGATCAACTGAGATGGGTCCTCATCGTCCGCACACAAGTCTAATGATATGGGTGATGAACTCCCATATTCACAGACAAGTCGCCTCAACCATACTATCGACTATCTCATAACCCTTACATAGACTTACTCCAACCCGATCACTTAGTCGGGGTCTAGGGCAGGCTCAATCATACCACAAAGTGTGCACGAGACGGAGTCTCGAGCAATCGCATCGCGATGCCCCAACCTGCGCACATCTAAGGGCCACTTGGTGTATGAAAGACCGCCAGCCAGATCACAACTAAGGTCTCGAAAACCCATACAAAGACATGCATGTTATAATCATACACGCAGCACACATGCCTTGTATGAACAGCAGGTATCATTGCAATGCTCTACAAAGTATACATTTTATTGATAACTCTCACAGAGTGCACACAGAGATCACAAGCATGTGATCCAACATTACAACAAACAAACGGAAGCAAAGTAGGTCTGAGTACAGACAAGTTTAACAAATGGCTTAAGAAGCCTTATTTAAACACAAGCCCTCCACGAGGGAACCAGTCGTCTGACTGGGACTAGACTAGCTTGATCTTCAGTCGTCGAGCTCGATGAAGAAGCCACCTTCGGGGTCAGTGGGTTCATCTAAAACATAGAATAAGCAAACGTGAGTACAAAGTCGTACTCAGCAAGACTTACATAGGAACTATACTACTCATGCACATGTATCAAGGTAAAGGGAGGCGGGGTTCACTTGCAGAAGTGCCAGCTTTGACTTGGCTAGTCCTGAACTACGAGTACCAGACTTGAGGTGAGAAACGTACACGAGTCCACTACTTTCTCCAACCAATTACACCACTATGGTGTCTTCCTCGACTTCCCCACGAGAAAGCACTCCATAGCACTCACACTTATCTTGGTGTGTTTTAGAAGTATCCAGTTCACGTTGTCTAATAATCAAGCTAAGCTTTCCAAGCAGTCCATAACTGCGGACGCGGCTATTCGAATAGTTTTGTTAACCCTGCAGGGGTGTACCGCTACACACACATGATCATCGGTTACCGCCTTTGTGCTCGACACCGTTCAAGAAGTGCCGGCGAGGATGCTCACCACAACTATTACCTCATAGCCTATATAGTTCGAGAAAGCCGCCTACCTGGGTTGGCTACCACTATCGTGAACCCGGCCGGTTTACCTAAGTGGGCCCATATGATGTGTGTGTGGTGCATAAGCCGGTCTCGGATGAGCCGTTCTCTCACTTAGCAGCTAGGCCACAAACCTACCAGAACTCCGAACTATTGCGACATCTGGATATCGAAAGGGATGAGTTAATAGGTTGAGAGGGGTCAGTGAGCCCAATGTGTGGTTGTACTCTTCATCTTGGATCACCACACAAGAACTCGGACTTAGGGCGGTGTTCAACGAGACAACCCACCGTGTACTCCTACACAACCTCTCATCGTTGACCTTGTATTAGGGTAGATTCACCAACACATTTCCACCATCATTACCATGATCACTACCATCCTGACTCACATAACAGGAACGTCATTGTATCACTCTAAGCATGCAATAAGCAGTAACAATTGCAGGGGCCACATGATATCAATCAACTCCTACATTTGCTAGGATTGTGGTTTGCTTACTACTGTGACAAATGATAGGTCATGCAAAGGAATGGGTTCATCTATGCGGTAGAAACGTAGCATGGTAATCATCCTATACAATGCATAAGCGAGACATGAGAGGGAAGTGGGATTTTATCGACATGATCAATGGGGGTTTGCTTGCCTTGCTGACGAGGTTCAGGTTCGGGGTCTTCAACGAAGGGGCCAGCCTCCTGTTCCGGTTCCACCTCTACTCGACAAACAACAAAAAAGGTAGCAAAGTAAATACAATGCACAATCACATGATTGAAGGTTGAAACTTGATGTATATGTTTCTGATGTGTTAGGAAATTCCATTTAAATGGAGTATATTGCAAATGAATTGCAAATTCAAACTCCAATTTGAATTAAAATTTAGCCAAGTTACAAAAGATATTGTTTGATCAAGTTAAACCTTTTTTAAATGTGTATGATATGCCTCTGATGTGTAATTGAAATGTAGTATGTTGCCATGGTTCAAGTTGCAAAAGCATTTGAATTTAATTTGAATAAATTCCAATTAAATCAAATGACAAATGCTACTGGTCCCAAATTAAATTCAACTCAAACATAGTTGAAAGTTGGATATTTGGATAGCTTATTTTCTCCTGATCATTTTTCATATATTATTTGTTAAATTTGGAGTTAATATGAATTTTCTATGAATTTCCTAAGTTTGGGGTAATTTCTGCCTTTTCTGGAATTTTCTGGATTTATATAATCATTTATTCGAATTACTGCATCAGGCTTGCGCAAGGGTGACGTCAGGGGGGGGGGGCTGATGTGTGGGGTCCAGTGGTCAGACTCTCTGTTTAAAATCCCGGCTAGTTTAAACTAACCAGGGGATTAAGGGGGGGGCAGGGCCCACTGGCAGTGACCCAGGGTCACTTAACCCAGGTGGGGTTAAGCCCCTAATCACAGCCACGTCGACGGGCTACCGGCGGGTAAACGCCGACGACCTTCCAGCACGGCGGCGTCCGCACGGGATGGCGTTCCCGTGGCTCAAATGACGCGCTGCAACCACCAGAAGACTCCCCTTGGTCGCGCGCATCTCCTCGAGCACCTCAGCGTCATCGGGGGGCGCCGGAGTGACGCCGGCGACGAGCGAAGGCGGCGGCAGTTCCACTGGCCAGACGCAGTCGTCGACCCAGTGCACGGGGAGAGGCAGCGGTGGGCTCGTTATACGCGCAAGATAACCAGGAAGACGATGCGCGCACTGGACGAGACGATAGGGCACAGGGGCGACCTCGTCGTCATCCATGGCGGCTCGGTACTCCGGCGAACATGGCGGAAAGAGCTAGAGGAGGCGAGCGGTGCCGTGGTTTGAGGGGAAAAGCTCACCCAGACGCAGGGAGTGCAGCTGTGTAGTCGATAGAGGCGGGGAAGCTCTGGAGCTGCCGGATTTTGAGGTGGATCCGCGGCGGCCGGAGACGAAGACGATGACATTAGCGAGCTCGTGGGGGCGCCTGGCTTCGATTCCTTCTCCACGGTGGGGTTGTAGACGACGGCGGAGCGGATGGACTTGACGGTGCGTCCTCTCGTCGACGGTGGCCGCGTGAAGACGGCGGCGTGCTCCACGGTTGCTCACGGGCGACGATGGAATCGAGCGGGAGAGCAAGGGGAGAAGCTCTGGATGGGGGGAATGGATCGGGACGGCCGAGAGGCGTCTCCAGGCGTGGCTAGAAGGCGCGGGAGGGGCAGGTGGCATCTGGAGAGGCGGCTACGTGCACGGCTAGCTCGGTGGCATTCCACCGAGCATCTTGGAGGCGCGGGATCGGGGAAGAAGACCCTGTTCCCCCTTGTGGGCCGGCTGGGCTGGCTGGGCTGCTCTCGCCTGGGCGACAGGTAAGGTTTTCCTTTTCCTTTTCTGTTTTCTTTTCTGACATTTGTTTTTTCTAGCAAAAAAATTACCAAGCCATTTTCTAAAATGCTAGAACTTTTTATATGGCTTCATAATAATGTAGACTAGCCACTTGTAAAGTTTGGCACTTTTTAAAATTCAAATAATTTGAATCTTAACTCAAATAGGGGTTTTTGATTAATTCCAAGGCACTGTTTGAATATTTGAAAAATCCATGAGCATGGGGTGGGTCCCACATCACTTGATATGTGATTACACTCATTTATAAGACTTTTCAAAAATCTAACATGAATTTTTGGAGAAGATTTTTATCTGGCCTTTTGAATTAATTCATCTGGGGGGTTCCTTCTCCCAAATTGCTTTTGAAATTGATTTCAATGATTTCTTTTGAAATTTTTAACATGATGCAAGATGACTTTGATCCTAGCACATTACTTTACAGAGGGTTCTGACACTAAGTGCCCTGGGATTTGCGATCCCTACAACGCTTGGCACTGACATTCTCCTTGTGTCACTCCCCCTTCTTACAACGTCTTTATCATGAATTACAACATGAATGGGCTTGACAAGACCAAAGACGAATTGTTCGCTATGCTTAAGACCGCGGAAGCATCTATGCAGAAGAATCCCAACCACGTGTTAGCTATGATGAGCACTACCAGTTTCAAGAAGAAGGGCAAAGCCAGAAATGCCAAGAGTGGTCGTAAGACCAAAGCTCAGGTGAAGACCAAGAGTGGCCCAACTAAAGATTCTGAGTGTCACTACTGCAAGAACAAGGGGCACTGGAAGAGGAATTGCAAGAAGTATCTGGGAGATCTGAAGAGTGGTCTGATCACCAAAGGTATAAATAAGTTATACTAAGTTAATAAAAAAATTCATTATTTTACCTTCATAGGTATAATCGATACCATATCGATTGCTCATGTTTCGCAACTCGATACAGGGAATTATCAGAATTCAAAGGAGAAGAACGAATAAAGTGCAAGTCCGCGTCGGAAGTGGTGCCCAAGTCACCCAAGGTCGTCGGCGTTCGTCTATCAAGATTTATCTTAGAGTTTAATCAAAACTTATTTGATTCAGAGGTTGTGTAAAACATTAATATCAGATTATGTCGTCTGCATGATGGAGGTCTCATCCATGTTTTGAATAATGGTTGTTCGAAGTTAATATTCTCTGAATTTCACCCTTAATGGTGAATTACTTAAGTTGAAATCTTGATGTTATGTATATTTTCTTGATCGCTAAATAAATTAAGTTATGTGATGATAATGCTAAATTTTAGTAGCTTAAATGACTTTGTCACATTAGAATAAAGCGCATGCGGAAGCTTCATATTGATGAAGTCATTCAATCTCTTGACTTTGAGTCATTTGACACATGGAAAGTTTTTCTGATAGACAAAGCTTGTGATTATATGAATTGTTCAAATGTTTAGTAAACTATTGGTAATAACACATATCGACGTGTGAAGAACCAATACATAGTACTTTACATAAAACTTTGTGATAATGACTTGTATAGATATACCGATATTTAGACAATGCTTAAAGTCTGAAATTTTGAATAAGTTCAAAATTGTTTCAACACAAAGATAATCATCATCACACATAGATCAAATATTTGAAGATCTGATCGTAAAATAAATGAGTTAAAGAATTTAGCAAACATCGCAGAGTGTATGAAGTCAGTTCATAAACTAGCGTCACCCGAAACCCCATATTGCTACGGAGTATCTTGACGCACAACCAAGCCCTATATGACATATTGGAATTAAAATTGTTTTCTACCCTGAATTCTAGCATGACATGGTGAGGTCGGTGATGTACTTAAACCACACTCCCGTTCACTAAACTGCTTAACGCTTTAGAGAAACAACTTACGAACTAAATAGAGCGCCGTCATATGAATGTTGAAACAATACCCTATAAGAATATGGCATTGATAAGAACTCCAACTGTTGTTTCATAATTTCGGAGATATGTTTAGAATATACTCGATCCTGAATATAAGTATTGTAGAAACATCATGTTACAAACAACACTTCCACTACCATACCCGTGAAAAAAATGTTTACCACGGAACATGGGATTTTTTTGAGAAAATAGATTTCTTGAAACAATTAAGTGGGAGGACTAATAGCTTTATAATGATTACATTGAATCATTTGGTTCTACATAATGGAACTCGAAATTCGATCTAGAGATAAATTCTGTGACCAAACCAGAAATTCCTACATCTGATGAAAAGGAATGATGAAACTCTAAAATACGTTCCAGAGATGAAATGATCAAGTCTGATGTTGTATCACACAACTTTATGAATTCACGTTGAACCAATGTGGTTCTATCGTACGATAAACCTATGAACTACAAGAAACTATGACGAGCACTAACTCCACTTTATTGTTTAAACACCATGAAAAATAAAATGAAAGTCATCCACAAGAATCAAGTTGAGAACTTGGTAAAACCCTCCTAAGGATACATGATCATTTGAGTGGATCGGACTTTCATAGATATGAACATAAGCGATAGCTTCATCGTTGATAATGCTCGACTTATCATAAAATAAGTTTTCTATAGAGTTCAAAAGGTTGACTACAGTATGTGTACTGATGCAAATGTTAATATGGAAAATTATTGATAATAACGGCATACTTCCGAAGTATAACATATGGATTTTTCTTATGAGAAAATTAAATGAAGGGTGTATGCATGATACAACCTGAAAGGATTTAATGATCTATACGATATTAGTAAAAGTGAGATTGCTTCAAAGGTTAGTCCATAGTTAAATAAAATATCACAAAGCTGGAGTAATAGTTTTGATGAAGTTATAAAAGTTATTATTTCATCAATAATCATATAAGATATGGAATTAAGTGGGAGCACGATTCTAATCATATATGTGAATAACATATGAGTGATTGAGAATAAATATTTTAGCAAAATAAAGCACTAAGGCATTGGATGTCCTGAAAGTGCAACAAGCACCAAAGTAATCTAAATAGTAGATTAGTTCTCCTGAATTACCTCGGACGAAGAAAGGTTCTTGGAGGAAGATGAAAGAGTCATTACAAATAGATGAAAGAAATTTTCATAATGATTTGTAGTATTTTTAATCGGTCTATAGTTAAGTAGAAAAATAGGATGTTGAAAATTGCTTTTCAAGCTAAGGCACATAGCAGGATTTCTACAACATAGACGTGAAACATGGCAACTTTGGAAGTTGCGTAGGAGGGTATTTGGATAAGGAACACCATCATAGTGATTGGAATAGTTCCGAACGCTGGATCTACACAAACCATATTTTGATATGAGCATCATGATCAAAGCAAAGTAAGCTAAGAGCTCACTGTAGTCCAAACATTTTGAGAGATGCCCTATCTTCAAGTACTTCATAAAGATGAAGGGGTACATTAAGATACACAGGAATGAGACGAGCCTAAAAGCGTTAAGCTCCATGACGAAGTATATACCAAAAGAGAGCATGAAGACAGAAGTGCCATTGGTCTGAGCAAACCATGCAACTAGATTATTGTCTCTAGTGCAAGTGGGAGACTGATGGAATTATGCCCTAGAGGCAATAATAAATTGTATTATTATAATTCCAGGTTCATTATTAATGTTTATATGTATGTGCTATAACTGCAATGGCCTATGCGGAGGTTTGCCAAGTGCATGTTATCTGCCTTCAGAGGAAAACCCATATGCAGGTGTGGAGTATAAACACAAAGCGTTCTTAGTCTGCCTCTAGGACTAACTCGTGTGTTATGGATGATATGTTTTCCTGATCATAGGGCATTGAAGATGCCGGTAACATATGGGAGCACATTGTTGCCAGAACAAGGGTGTTGAACCGACCCAATTGTACGATTTACTATGAGATCACATCGTTTCAACGTTATGAGTAAAATCATCTAAAGTTAATATGCACATGTCCTTAATGACCATGTGAATGTTTCATAGCTCCATACCGGAGGGTGGGTTTACACTCTATCCAAACACCACCCGTAACAGGCGTGGCTATAAAGGCTTTGATCACTCACACTGAAAGTGTGTCAAGAGACTTAACGATTCAAGTTGGGAATTTTCTCCTCTAAATATGGAGAGATACTTCTTTTGGGCCCTCTCGGTATTACGGTATCCAACATCGTCTGGCTAGACACTGTGAATTGATCACAAGGGATACCAGAATACTAAACGAGAAAAATGAAACAAAACATGAAGGAGGATTTCTTGGTATAATGGTTAATGGTTAATCATGCGGATACCTAAAAGATATCACCTCAGGTTTTGCATAGTAACGTGAAGCCAATAGGAATAGCATGTTAAGCTTACGGTTCACTTGAATTTATATTCGTGTAGGTGCGGGAACCTTTATGGGTGTCCATGGCTCCGCTATTGGTTATTGTTCCGCGAGAAAGAAAGTTTCCGGTTCATGTCTGTATCCTATCGAACCTATGGGGTCACACACTTAAGGGTAGTTGATCTGTTGAGTACTAGAGTGATAGGAGCATGTATTTATCACACCGCGAAAGTCTCGGAGTGGTCGGGTTATTATCGGTGAGAAAACCAGAATCGTTTCGGAGACCCGGTAAGGTACCGGGAAGAGTTTTGAGAAAAGCGGAGGACCAGAAAAGTTCCGGGATGGTCTAAATATGTTTATTATTTATTTATTGTGAATTCCTAAAAAAAATTTGAATTAATAAAATGAATATAATATCAATGGCCCCCCTCTCACTTGGAAGGCTCAAGTGGGGAGGGATGTAAGGCCCGATATGAGGTACTGTTCTAGATCTAGATGTTTCCTTCCAGATCCGGGATGAAGCACATATCGGTCCCACCGCGACATATGACAATGTCATACGCCCCGGATTTCCAACATGATATCACAACATTACATCTACATAGATACAACATCTCATACAATCGGCATACAACTGCCTTAAATACGATACATCAGCATAAGATACATGTCTGAGTACAGACTACATTCAAATGTCTAGTGGCAAAGGTAAAACACACCATTCCCGTTACCACACGAGTCCAGGCTCTCCTCCGGGATCCACCTAACTAGTCGTCGTCGAGTCTCCGCGAAGTCATCCAGAAGAAGAGTCGAGGCAGTAATCAACTGCAGCGGCCGATCAGGCAAAACATAAAAGGGAAAAGAAAAGAGAGGGGTGAGAATATATCAAAGTCTTGTAACTAACTTCTCACGGGTAAGATGGGGCTAGTGGTGAGGTTGCAGACGCACTAGCAATATATGAGTGGCTAACGGTCTATTTAGAGTAAGATGAGAACCAAGCATTCGATGAGGAATCGCCTCCAACAAGTCTTGATATCAACTACTTACGCAATCATAACACCTATCCTATCCTTGTCCTCCTCTTCGCATCCCGACGAAGAAGAAGCAGTCAAGGCACACACAAGTTGATCAAGTTATAGTTATGATTCAGTTGATGTTATCTATGAACAAGACGTAGGTTCCAAGTCGTCCATAACCGTGGACACGACTTCTCAAAAAGATTTAACCCTGCAGGGGTGTACCAACTGCCCATTACAAGGCTCCTCACGCACGCCCATCTATCTCAGTTACTACCCATCACAGGCAGCCATTTTATGATTTAGTCCCGAGAGATCCAAAACGACAGGTCCCTCTAACTAACAACGAACAAATCCGGGTGGCCCCCGGTGAGTCAACATCCAACTCAAAAGCCGGACGCGCTCTCGAATTGGCCTCTACCATCTGGACGAGGTCGGGTTAGCTACCCAAACTATGTGGGCAGCCCCCTAGCTTCCAGGTGTGTACCAACGAAGGAACTCTGTCTCCGCTGGCCCGAGTTGTTTTAAAGAATATCTGGTAGGAGCGACCCGACAGACACACACACGGTTTTCAAATTGTAAAATCAGCTTGGGCCACCACTAGAAATGTTTGAAGCTAGTTAGGTAAGAAGATGGGACCCCATAAAATCCCACACACGGTTAGGCACGCTCAGTCTTAGAACCAATACCCGGAACTCGGATCCTAGGTGACTCGAATGGAACAAAGCATCGGGGCGGGATAGCCTAGACCTTCCATCCTTCGTCGAATATAGTCAACATTATAATAATCATATCATCAACAACAATATAATAAGGTGATAGCCCCAAATCCAAGGAGTAACAGGAGGTAACAATTGATAACATCCTAGCATGCATACTAAGCAGTGGCTGAGCAACGTGAAAAAGTAACATAGCCGAACAAGGTTTGTAGGGATGTGGAGGGACATGGTTGTTTGGGTTTATTTGAGAGGCATGAATATAAAGTGGCAGGATCAAGCATTCGTTCTATCCTACACCTAGGCGCGAGTGAGCTGAAAGTTATAAGCGTGATATACGCTCCCCTTACCTGATGAGAAGACGAAACCGAAGGTGAAGTCGATCGCAAGCTCGCATCGTCTCCGAGAGGTACCCGCGGAAGCACACAAGAAGGAAACACTGGAAAAGGCAATCGACGAGCAAGCATCTATTACTACAAAGCAATCACGAGCAAGCATCAATAAGAAGGCAACACAAGACAATGCACTACGATCGCATCTATCGTCGAGAGCGGTTACTAACAGGTTAAGTGGAGTACTCGTCACACACGACGATACTGCACGTTTACGGTGGTTCAAGTTGTTTAGCTACAGGTGATCAACAAAGTTGTTAACATGGAATCTCACTCAAGAATGGCATAACACACAAACATGGAAAGAGGTGAAGTATAAGGTAAACTATCTATGCTAGTCAATTTAAATGAGGCACAACCTAAACATGGCACATCACTAAGTACTCCGCGATAATTTAAGTAATTGGTACTGTTCTGCCCTAAACCATATTTTAGGTTGGTTAACAGCAACAAACAATATCATAAACACAAAGTACATGAAAAAACTAATCAATTTACATATAAAGAACACTCCAAACGAAGTTACAGTTAAAAAGATACAAGCAATACAAGTTATGCACACATGCTCTTAACATCAGTGAGCACACTTTAGAGCAATGCATAAACAGGATAATGAATGCAAACATGCTCACAAATGATATGCAACTAAAGTAGACATGGCAGGAAAGTCATGGGAAAAAGAATCATGCAAGAAGTCATCATGGTTCACTAGTTATAAGCAACACAAAAAGCTATAAAACATTAATGGTCAAGGACTAAGTGAAAATCAAGAAATCATGGCAAAAATTGTTATTTTCATGCTGTATAAACAGGGGTAAAACTATATGAAAAAGTGCAGCAACATGACATAGCAATATATGAGCATGGAGTAGGCATGATGGTGATCAGGTACAAACAATAATCAAGGTCATAGGCATAACAGATCAAAAGATATTAAGCATGCAACATGGCATCGGAAAGTTACAAACTTAGTGAAAAACAGAGGTGACTGTCAACAATAGCAGGATAGCAACTTTGGAGCTAAACATATCTATGACCAGGAATGTAAACATGATAATGCAATACATATAATGGAAGTAGACATGATGCTTAACAGTATGCAAAAATAATTAATAGCATAGGCCTCATGGATGTGTCACAATCATCAAGCAAACTTGCAATAAAATAACAACAGCAGCACACTAACAGAAAATAATAGCGGTTAACAATCTGATGCCCACTTCAACAGTGATTAACAACATCAAGATGACCTCAAATCAAAATGCTCACAAAAGATGAACTAAAGTACACACAATTTTAAACAATTTTTCTTTTGGGCGCAACGTTATCCGAGCTACGGTTTACTCGCAAATTTAAGCGCAAAATTGAAATAGCACACAATTTACTCCAAACTTAGAAAAATTTGCAGGGTGCTAGGTAAAAAAAATAAAAGATGGGTCCTCACCCTGGGCCGAGGCCCACGAGGCCGCTGGAGGCGAGCTGGGCCTTGGACGGCGGCTGCGCCGGCTGGCGGTGGTGCTGGGCCGGGGGCGCGCCGGCCCAAGACGGCGGCGGTGGCTGGAGCCGGCCCGATCCCGGCCTGGATCGGGGCTGGCAGCGGCGGCGGGGTCGTCGGCTGGCTGGCTCGACGCCGGCGAGCGAGGGCGCGGCAGCGCGCGACGTGGAGGCCGCGGGAGGTGGGGATCCAGCGCGGTTACGGGCGGTCGAGGCGGAGGAGAGGAGGGGCAGGTCCGGCGGCTGTCTCCGGGGTGGCCGAGCTCGACGCAGCCAGCCATGGCGCGGCGGCAGACCTGCGGGAGGAGGCGAGGTGGTCAGGGGGCGACAGGAAAGGGGAGGAGGAGAGAAAGGCGGGCGCAGGAGGAGCCTCGCCCTGGCCAGGGCGGCTGCGGCGGCAGGGCAGGTCGGAGGGAGGCGGCGGCGCCGTGCGGGAGGAGAGAAGAGGTGGAGGCTGGGCTGATCTGGGCCGTTGGATCGGCCGATCCGATGGTCCAGATCACAGGGAGGCTAGGGTTTGGGCAAGATTAGGCAAAAAAATGCGAAAATTGGGGTATTTTGGGGCAGATTGGGGCAAAGTGGAGGGGGTGGCTAAAACTTTGGCTTAGGGGAAACCCTAGAAAGGGGTGGGAGAGTGGTGGTCTTTATATAGCCCAGGTGGCTGGCAGTTTGCAAAAACATCCCCGGTTTTTCTCTCGCGGGCGCGGTGTTTACGTTTCTGACCGCCGGGGGTCCGCAAGACCTTCGATTCGGGTAAAACTTCGAACCGCGCGATCAGCGCGTCGAGCCGGCGGTGTTCACCCCGCGCTGGAACCGTTCAGAGAACACTTTCGGGCGGGCTATATAAATAACCCATTTAATTATTAAACGGGGTTTTCGTTCCGTTGGCTACGACTGGTCTTGTGCCGGTTTTCGCGACGGTGATCGGGTGAAACCCGATGTCGCAAAGGTCGAGTGTAAGGGTGGCAAGGGTCGGTCTCCGTCCGGTACGAGACAAGAGGGGCGAAATAATCGCCGATCGATAAATCGGGGATGCAAACACCGCAAACAAATCAGGCAATCAACCAATTCACACCGAAAACAAAAAAAAATTGTGAATTCTGGGCTGTTACAAGGGAGCACATTGTCGTCGATATGTAACGGCAGATGGCATGGGGATGGCTAAAGAGGTGGAAAAACCGAGGTTAGTGTCTCTGGTACCGGAATCGAGAATGGGGACACACGGTGAGACACCACGATGTACCCTGGTTCGGGGCTCTCCGTAGAGATAACACCCCTAGTCCTGCCGAGCCAGCTATATGCAATAACTCAGGCTAAAATGAATGCTCCTTGAGCTGTTTGAGATGAAGGAGAAGAGGGATCTAAGCACAACTCTCTCCTTGCTCTCTCTATGGTGGGTGAAGTTGCAATAAGTGCTCCGTCGTCCCTCACGCAGGAGGGGTACCCGGGGCTCTTATAGGCCGAGCCCGGGGTACAAAGGTAAATGTACAAAGGAGAGGGCCCCGCTGTCAGCCTCAGGCAATCTAGGGTCCTCACATCGTGTTCTCCCACATGACCCGGTGTAGACTTGCGGCTCACCATGCCGCTACTCTGTAGACCTTGCTAATGAACAATGAAGCTAGAGACTTAGGCCAGTCGGCCTGTCCGCTTGATCGGCGCTGGAGGAGAACGCACGCCTTTGACAGTCCCGATCTTCAGGGATTGCGCATTGAATGCACTTGTACCAGGTGTCCGACCTGGGATCCTGCTCGGAGGTTGCTCTGTTTACTCCGGCCGAGTGCTTCATGGTGAGCCCGATTGCACTCTCTTTGGGGCAATCGGCCTCCAATCTGGACAGCTCAGCCTACTTCCTGCTTAATCTTTGATCAGTTCGGCCTTGATTAGATCGGTGGCCATCAGGTCGATGTTGTTTGTCTTGATGAATTGTTTCCCCTGGGTGACCCTACCCGGGGATCATTCCCCCGACAGTAGCCCCTGAAGCTGCGGAGGTTCCGTCGAACTTAGAGACGGCGAGGCCTGCACAGGTTCCTTCTATACTTCTGGAATGTTGAATCTTCATTTCTGACCGATTGCTCTCAATAGGCCGATTTCTCTTGAACTTCTGGCCGATTGCTCTCAACGGGTCGATTGCTTGCTATCTGCCGATTGCTCTTGATCTTCTCGAACGATCTGCCCAACGGTTAGTTTGACTGGGATGTTGACCGATCTTGCAGCTTAAAATTCGCCGAGGAATACGGGGCGATGTGCCACGATTTGACATGCCATAACCGCTGTCGTGACCCACGCGCGCACGTCCCGTCCCATCCGCCGGATCTTCTGTGCTCCGAAATGATGATGCTCTGTAGATACACGCGGCCACACCGCGTGCCGGATCAGCACAGCGGATCCCACTACCATCTCGTCGGGTCTTTAAATAGTCTGTGGGGTGAGAGATGCGCCACGCACCCCCCCACACGATCTTCCTCCTCGCGCTCTCCTCCTCTGCTTCCGCCGCCGCCGCACCGCGCACTTCTTCGTGCCGCTGCTGCCACCGCCGGAGCTCAGGGCTACTCCGCCGAGGACCTCCCGACCGCACTCCGCCCCCGCCGCTACCGCTGCTCCTCCTCTGCCATAGGTGGACGCGGATCTAGGCTTCCGCCGCCGCCGCCGCCGTCTTCGTCTTTGTCTTGCTCCTCCTCGCCCACCACGGAGTCCGACGCCTCCATGGGGGACGACGCCGGCGCCGCCGCTTCTCAGAAGGGCTCATGGAAGGGGTCCATTGTCAATGAGATGCATATCGCTCTCCTCCGCCGGTCGCGCAAGATCCCGGCGGACCTCGACTGTCGCGTCCCCGGCCCCGAGCTTGCACCCGTACCGCAAGCCGGCGAGCATGTCGTCTTCCTCACGCACTTTCAGCGCGGCTTCTGGCTCCCGGTGAGCCACTTCTTCCGTGAATTTCTACCGCTTGAAACCGCACCACCTCGGGGCGAATGCTATCATGCTTCTCTCCGCTTTTGTGACACTGTGCGAAGTCTACCTCCGAGTTTGGCCCACCGTTGGCCTTTGGAGCCGAATCTTCTACTTCCGCAGTTTCCGAGTAGGCACTGGGGTGTTTGCTATTGACCCCAAGACCCAGAAGAAAGAGGAGGTGAAGGTGATGGCCGAGTGCGGTGCTGCCACCATCTATGTTCGGAAAGCTGTACTTTACCCTCATCCCCAGCCACCGCAGTCCATCAAGAACTGGCAGATGGGGTTCTTTTATGTTTCCTCTCCGAAGAACAAAGACCTGCTCAACTTTCCCGAGTTCTCTCTTCCGCCTCCGACCTCCAAGCATAACTGGTCCGAGAAGCCCGGAGATGGGGACACCGACCTGAACCGCCAGATGGCCCACATCCAGGTGCTCATGGCCGATGGACTACAACCTGCCGATTTGCTTGCCACTTGGCTATGCCGCCAAGTGCTCCCTCTGCAGCGTCGATGCCATCGCATCTGCGATATGAGCCGACTCCTGGACCCCACTCAGATCTCTATGTTCAACATGGGTGAAGACGAACTCATTCGACGAATGAAATTTCTTGCCGACCTCAAAATCGTTCCCCCCT
Source organism: Bromus sterilis (assembly GCA_950022295.1). Lineage (NCBI taxonomy): Eukaryota > Viridiplantae > Streptophyta > Magnoliopsida > Poales > Poaceae > Bromus > Bromus sterilis. Next base: position 340,442,978 of record OX465595.1, on the reverse strand, counting down.
TCAAGTTTGGATAGAGGGCGCACGATCGCATCCGGCCCTCCCTCGTGGTATGTTTCTAGTCTTGCTTCCATATGAGCTCTTTTTTCCTTCTTGCTGATTCTGATCGAGTGCTCTTTTCCAGGAGTTCCTTGGCTCCAAGGCTATCCAGGATGGACATGCCGCCTCAAGCTACCACCCCGACCACACCGAAGAGGACACCGAGGACTTGGAGCTCGAAGAGGAAACGGACTCTGAAACCGAAGCTCAGACTGCATCCTTTGAGCTCGGCCTCAACCAGCCGGGTGAGTCTGATTCCTCCATCAAACGCTTCATGGCCGAATGGAGTAGTGATGCTGATTCCCCTGGTGACTTCAGCACAAACTCCGAGCCGGCCGAGCAAAAAGTGGCCGAAGGGAAACGCCCCCGAACCACCAACACCCCCGGTACTTCCAAGGTTGCCAAGAAGAAAGGCAAGTACGGCGCACGGCGCCCTGCCCCAGGTCCGACTGCCCCCAAACCAAGTGGCCCTGTGCTCTCTCCCACCCCTCTGAACATTGCTCGCCCGAGCTTCTCCATGTCGAAGTTTTCTGCCGAGCTACCCCGAGCTCCTAAGTATGTTCCTTTGCATTTTTTGGTCTTTTCAATCTTTTCCGACTGCTTTTCTCAATTTTCTCTTTGCTTTGCAGAGCTACCCGATCTTTCACTCCTATGACGCCTGGAATGGCTCCGATTGCCCCCCCTACGACATCTGAAGTCCCTCCGAGCACGACCCCCGCGGCCTCCGATACTTCCAACATTCCTCTTGCACCTTCTCGCAAGAGAGATGCCGCCGACACCACCAAGGCCGAGCGGGTCAAGAAACAAAAAACTGCCGCGGCCGCCAAGCAGGCGCAGTTGACTGCTCCTCCGCCGACCTCTTCCACTGCCACCAATCTGACCACTCCTGCAACCACTGCCGCTTCTCCTACTCTGATCCTTATGTACCCCTCTGGCGTTGTGCACCTCGATGTGCCAATGCCAGATCGGCCTACTGCTGATATTGCTTAGCCTGAGGCTTCATCAGCCCAGGCCACTATTCCTATGAATCCAGCTCCTGCAGCCGAATCGGATAGTGCTGCTACTGCCCCCATCGACCCGACTGCTTCTCCACCCGCTGATCCTCAGGTCGGTTTTACTCTTGCTACTCACATCCCTGCTGGAGCTAGCGCTACCACACTTCCATCCTCCAGTGCCATTATGCGCCAGCCGCCGACCACGGGCCGCCAGCTTTTGTGAGCCGACCGGTTCCGCGAAGCGCATACTGGTGCCCCCGATGTCTCACCAGTCTGACCCGCTGCTGATTCTGCCACTCCTTCGCCTCCTAGATCCGAGGACCAAGTCCCGGTCCACCTACTGAACCGACTGGGTGGCCTTGCCACCCACATTAGACGTTTTGCTGATGGAGCTCTAGGAAAAATTCTCGCCTCCGAGTACTCTACTTCTGTAAGTTTTCCTTTTAGTGGGTGCGTGCCTAGCGCACCCACTGGGTGTAGTCCCCGAGATTCGGGCCGATTGCTTGCAATCTGCTCGGATCTTCTTTCTTTTAACTGCTGCCTCACTCAGATCTGACAGACCCTTTTTTCAGGCCATTTGCGATAGACGCCAAGCTGTATTTGACGAGCTCTTGGCCTCTTACTTAGCGGGCCAAAAGTCCATTGCTGCTCTGAAGAGAAATGCCGAATCTCAGGCTGCCAAGATTCAAGAATTGACAGGTATATTTCTGCTTGCTTTTTTTTGCTTTCGATTGCCCTTGTTTCCTTACGTGCTTTTTGGACTTGCAGCTGCTGCCACTCACTCCTCTGAGCTGGAGGCCACCCAGAAGAAGATCGCCGAACTAGAGAATCAGCTCGGTAAAAAGAGTGCCAACTCGGAAATGCTGAGAAGGAACGTGCTCGACTGGATGGCATTGAGGCCGAACTGTAGGCTAAAGTTCAAAAGGTGACCACCGACCTCTCCGCCGTCAAGGTTGCTCATGATGCCGATATGCAGAGGCTGTTAGATGCTCGGACCGAGGTTGAGGGTCAGCTCATGAAGGAAAGGGACGCTGCTGTCAAACGCGCCGAAGACATGGATGTCCGACATCAGAAATAAATTCAAGGTGCCCATGCCAATGTTGACCTCGCCCTCACCTGCCTCCACCGAGTAGATCTTGCTCTTGCTGGTACTCCTCTAAACTTGCTTGCTCTTGTATTCTGATATGATCCTACTTCTCTCCGAACTGACTTTTTTCTCCGATTGCTCTTGCCAGATGCCTGGCCTAACTCCACCACTGTTGCCGATCAGGCCGTTGCTGAAGCTCGCCGAGTGCGAGGTGTGGCAGTTCCTGATGATGCCGACTGGGATGTCGAGGACTTTGTTGTCGCTCTGGATGCCCGAGTGCCCCATGTGAAAGGTGCCCTGTGCACCTACAAGACTGGTATCCAGAAGTTGAACGACAAGCTTTTCAAGGGCAGGCTGAAGCCGATTGCCTTTGAGACCAATGAGGATGTTGCTCGGAATCTCAAGGCCGTGCCTCGCCAGGTGGAAAACATGCTTGATTTTGCCTTCCGATTTGGGGTGCAAGCTGCTTTCTCTATCGTGAAGAGTTGGTATCCTGACGTTGATCTGGAGCTGATGACTGCTCTGCGGACCGGATCGGAAGAGTAAGTTGGTGAACTCTGGACCCGGATCTGCCATATTGCCCAAGGGCTCGCAGATGGCATGGATCTCATGGAAGTTACTACTTATCTCGATGAGGATGGTCAGCCAACTGTAGTTGCCTCCCTTAACGACCTTCTGTATACTACCATTGAATACGCACTCCATTCCTGACCTTCTAGGCGGACCAGAGGCGACGCCTCCCACTCCTCGGACTATGCTGATGATGATGCTGATGAAGAAGGTGAAGGCTCCTCCGACAGGCACTCGGCGAGTGCTTCCTAGGACCCGTCGCACACTCAGACCAAGACTACTGCTTCTTCCGCTCCGGGAGGTGCCACCGGCACGACCCTAACTACTTCAGCTCTGACTGCTCTAGCTGCTCCGGACGCCCCGACTGCTTAAGCTTGGCATGCCTTTATTTACATGCTTTTGCTTGACAGCACTAGTTAAATTCCAAGTGCGCCCGTCGAGGGCCACTTTCATGTAATGAACATCATTCGTACAATCGGCCCTACTTGCTTATGGACTTGCTTTTCCTTTGTTATATATGGCACTCTGCCTTTGCGTTTTTCAACCGATTGCCCTTTTCTTTGCCTCTTTTCTTTCTTGGTCGATTTCCTACCAACCGTACAGCCGACCTGCGGTCTGTGGTCGGATCAGAGAATGGACCTTGAAGGAAATTTTGACAAGTACTTCTAGGCTCTCAGTTTTGCTTGTAAAGGTAGGGCTGCGCAGATGGGCCGATTGCAACCTGCCGATTGTCGGCCGGCCGGTTTGGTCACAATCGGTGGGTCTGCTACCGGCTAACTTCGAATTAGATATACTTTTGGAGTATGAATTTTCCGATTGACATTTCTGCTCGGCCATATCCACCCAACATTACAGCCGACCTGCGGTCTGAATTCGGTTTGGACTAGCTTTCACAAACCCGTTTCTCTCTTTGCTCTTCCTCCTACGTATACCCATTTCAGGGCAACCGACCAGTCCCCGGGTCAGCTTTCGCCGACCTTAAGACTAGGAAAAGAAAAAACACAAGTTTTTGTAACTCCTGCAGAATCTCATCCCATGGACGCACGGCTATTCTCATTGATAATATTTTCACAAAGGGAGGGGATACAACAATACCGCTCAACTATAAAACGGACATAACAGCTTGGCGTTCCAGGGACGCTCCGTTTCTTGCCCTGAAGTGTCCACATATTGGATCGGCTTTGTGAGATCAATAAGGTAGTATGCATTGTTCTTGAGCGCTCGACTAACGATGAATGGACCTTCCCAAGGAGAGGATAACTTGTGCTGGCCATCCGATTTCTGGACTCGGCACAACACCAAGTCACCCTCACGAAAAGCTAGGGGACCGTTCTTCTTGTTGTGGTAGTGACGTAGCTTCTGCTGGTATATTGCCGACCTGGACAAGGCCAGGAGACATGCTTCTTCTCTCAGATCAACTCCGTCCTCGCGAGCTTCCTTGGCTTCTGCCTCCGTGTACATGGCGTGACGAGGTGAGTCGAACTCAATCTCACAGTGAAGAATTGCCTCCTCACCATATACTAGGAAGAAGGGAGTAAATCCAGTTGAACGGTTCGGCGTGGTACGCAGACTCCAAAGCACTGCTGGCAACTCATCGAGCCATGCGCCAGGTGCTCTCTCTAGTGGCTCCACCAATCTTGGTTTGATTCCGGACAAGATGAGACCATTTTCCCGCTCTGCTTGACCGTTTGACTGAGGGTGAGCTACAGATGCTAGATCCAGCCGAATGCCCTGCTGGAAAGCGTACCGAGCTAGCGCCCCTTTTGTGAAGTTTGTTCCATTATCAGTGATGATGTTGTTCGGCACTCCATATCTGAATGTGATGTCCACAATAAATCTGACCGCAGTCGGTCCATCTAGCTTCTTGATCGGCCTTGCCTCAATCCACTTGGTGAACTTCTCCACTGCCACCAATAAGTGTGTCATACCTCCTCTTGCTGTTTTGAATGGTCCCACCATGTCCAGACCCCAAACTTAAAATGGCCATGTGATCAGAATAGCTTTGAGTGTTGAAGCTGGTAAATGACTCTTTGCTTTGAATCTTTGACACCCATTGCAATGTTTGACTAATTCTTCTGCCACCGCTTTCGCAATCAGCCAATAGAAACCATGGCGAAAAGCCTTGGCCACTATTGCTATAGTTGATGCATGGTGACCACACTCGCCTTGGTGGATGTCTCGGCACAATTTCAGCCCATTGTCCTCTTCCACACAACGCTGAAGGACTCCCGTTGTACTACGGTGTACTAATTCATTGTTGATAATAGTGTATGCTCCAGATCGGCGCTGGATTTTCAAGCTTCTACTTCATCTTCATGGAGTGTGCCGTCCACCAAAAAGTTTCTGATCGGCTCTTCTCATGATGGTGCAACGACGATTACCATTACAGCAACTGCTTCTGCTTCTGGCTGTTCGACTTCTGCTACTGGCAGTTCGGAGGAGGAGCCGATCACATCTTGCATGACCATCTCAGTCCCCGAGCTGACGACAGCAGCCCCTGGTTCGCAATCGGCAGCCCTTGGTGCGGCCGACTGCTCCTCCAACTTTTGCTTCTTGACCAACTTCTTTGCCTCAAGCTCTGCCATCTTCAGCTCGGCCGGAATAAAGACTGACTCTGATTCTGGGGAAGGCTTGATGGATGGCTTGTGGATGTTTTCTAGAGAGACTCTGATAAGTCCCAAACGTATCTATAATTTCTGCTTGCTTCATGAATGTTTTGTGTGATATTGCTATGCTTTTGATATACTTTCATCTATTTTTATAACATATTTTGGCACTAACCTATTAATGGTTGCAAGAGTGCACAAGTTCTTGTTTTTGTACTTTATGTGTAGGAACTACTTGGATAAAGGGAAAAACACAAAAAAAGCCTTGTAGGAGTTGGACTCTAACTCTCCCGAAATCTGTCCCCACTAGACAGGTTTTTAAGATCTCCTCAGAAACGCTAGAAGACGGCCTCAACTGGAAAAACTTAAAACTACAAAGTTGTAGGGAATTTTTTTCTGTTGGGTCTAGACATAAAATTCGGCCCAATCAGAGTTCCGATGCTCCCTCTTTCCCAGAAATACCGAAGACGTAATCTGGATGACGGGAATTCGAGAGTCTATATAAAAAGAGTAAACCTAGGTCAAAGGGCACCACGAAATTTCCTCCCCCTTGGCAGCCGTCTTGAGGGGAAGATCAATCTCCATAGAAGCACCATCTCCAAGGAAGAAGAAGGGGGCCAAGGGCTGCTTCCCCCAAGGGCCGTGGCCACCGCCGTGGCCGTGGCCGTGGGCGCCGCCGCAGCCGCCGCCGTCTCCTTCATCTCCTCCGGGCTGCACCTCTCCATCAACAACTCTCCCTCTCACCATGTCCATGTGTGAGTAGTTCCCCCTTGCGGCTAAGGCTTGTATCTTGATCTATGTGGTTTCTCTCTCTCTCCCATGATGTGATCTTTGTTGTGATCATTGACTATGTTAATCTAGGGTGATCCCATGATGTTTCCCCTTCTTCTATGTATTGGATTTGATGTACTCACTTGATCCTATCTAGTATAATCCCCGAGACCGTGGTGACAGCGATCTATTGGACATGGGTTAGAAGAATATTTTCATCAGTGATTTCCTCTTTTGTGTGTGGATTGAAAATTGAGAGTCTCTTGGTGCTTGTCTTTGACTATTCTTTAGATATGTTGTGGTGATTGTGGTACTCTCTTTGGATGGCCTCGGTCACATTGGGAAATCCATAGATGTGAACTACGAAGTCTGAGGTGTGCTTTTGTAGCCCTACACAATTCTCTTCCTCTCTTGACCACAAAGGAATGACCTCCGAGTACGTCTCCATTGCATGTTTTATGGGAATTATCATGTGATTAGACTATGTTAATGTTGTTGGGAGTTGCCACTAGTGAAAGTATGAAGCCTAGGCCTCGTTTCCACCATTGCAATACCGTTTGTGCTCACATTTACCACTTGTTTGTTTGCTGCACTTTTTATTACAGATTTATATTACTTCATTTTGCCACACCTATCACCTATATTTTATCATCTCTTCGCCGAACTAGTGCACCTATACAACTCCTAGTTGTATTAGGTGTATTGGGGACACAAGAGACTTCTTGTATCTTAATTGCAGGGTTGCTGGAGAGAGACCATCTTCAACCTCTACTTTCCTGAGTTCGATAAACCTTAGGTCATACACTTGAGGGAAATTGCTGATGTCCTACAAACCTCTGTGCTTGGAGGCCCAACATAGTCTACAAGAATAGAAGCGTGCGTAGACATCAACCTATTTCTGGCGCCATTGCCGCGGAGGTAAGAATTGAAGGTATATCTTTAGATCTTGCAATTAATTATTTTTGTTTCTTGTTTTTATTTTCACTAGTTAGGCTTTATGGAAAACAACAAAAAACTTATGAGAGTACTTTATGAGCTCTATCTTGAGTTAGGACATGAAGTGTTTGAGGAGGAGATCAAAAAGCCTATGGAGATTTATTATTTGAACAACACTCATGATAGTAGTAATGATATTAGCATGTCTTCTTTGAATACTTTTGATACTAATGATATGCAAAACCATAAGCTTGGGGATGCTACGTTTTATGAAGATGATCTTTTTAGCCCCCCAAGTTTTGAAGAGGAAATTTATTTTGATGATACTTTGCCTCCTATATATGATGATTATTGTGATGACACTTATGCTATATAGAATAAATGTTTGCAAGTGTATCATGAAAAGAATGATTCATGTGATAGTTATTTTCTTGAGTTTGCTCCCACTATTACTAATGAGAAGGATTTTGCTTATGTTGAGAGTAATAAATTTTATATGCTTGTGGATCATGATAAGAATTTTTTATGTGATACTTATATTGTTGAGTTTATTCATTATCCCACTGAAAATTATTATGAGAGGGGAACATATGTTTATAAATATTTCAATAATATCAAGTTCACTCTCTTTATGTTGAAGGTTTTGAAGTTGCACTTATTTTGGCTTCCTATGCTAATATCTTTATGCTTCAATGAGTTATTTCTCTACAAGATCCCTTTGCATAGGAAGCATGTTAGACTTAAATGTGCTTGATATTTGCTTCTTGATGCTCTCTTTTGTTCTTCAACTCTTATTCCGATGAGATCATCACTAAAATCTTAAGTCTAGCTAGTGGCTTTAAAGAAGCGCTTTCGGGAGGCAGCCAGCAACGAATCTAGGATTTCCTTTTTGTTTTTCTTCTGTTTTTAGTGGTCTTGATGATTGTTACTACTTTAGCAACATCATTGTATCTTTAATTTTCAAGTTGTGTGCCATTTATATCCTCATATGACAAGGGAAGTGAAAGTTGTGACATGCTGTCCAGAAAACATATTCTTTCCTCGTGACTAGAAAAATCCCAGTTCATCTTTTTGAGCTGAAATTTTTACACAGTGTTCTATATACAATCAAGGAACTTCCGTATGTTCTGAGTTTTCTGATTTGAGTTGCATAAGTACCCCTAAAAAATTCTTTACTACCTGTTGTTCTGTTTTTCACAGATTCTGCCACGTTTTGTCTCTCCTAACTTTTGCAAACCTTAAGCTGGCTTTTCGTTTTCAAAACCTTTTGGAAATCTTTAGAAACAGTATCTCTTCAAGAATATCTTTATATCCAGTGGGGAAAAATATATTTATTAAGGGTACTAACCTCTCTAATCAGCTTATGATGAGTTATGTATGAAGGGAGTTTTCAAGTGTGCGATGGAACGTGATGAAAGAAGATTCGGGAGTGTTAAGCGCTCAAGCTTGGGGATGCCCCCATGCATCCCCAACAAATACTCAAGGAGACTCAAGCGTATAAGCTTGGGGATGCCCCCGTGCATCTCCTTCTCCATCAACAATCATCAGTTCGCCCTTCGTCTCACTATATTTTTATCACTTCATGCGTTATGTGCTATGCTTGGAGCGTCTCGCTCTTAGGTTTTATTTTTAGTTTTATTTAGCTTTGATTGCTGTTCATAACAAGTTATATCCCGTCTTACTTTTTGTGGGAGAGAAACACACTCCACTTTCCAAATCTAGAACACATCATAGGATTCTTCATGCCTATCTTTTTGCTGTTGTGTGTTCTTTATCTTTTCATAGCTACTTCAATGTCTAGTTTTAGTCTTAGTTTGTCTTTAGAAAGAGCCTTGGATTATGTTTAGTTTGTTGCTGGAACTCTCTTTAGTTTTCATGTTTATCTTGTTAAGAGAGTTGGTTGTTGCACTGAGTTGTGTCTTGTCTTGAAAGTAGGTAATTGAGGTTGCTATTTAATTTTAGTAGTAACTTGCAATAGTTTTGAGGTATTGATGTGATTAATGTTGGAACTTTTTGTGTCAAGAGCTCTATCCTATTAGTGATAGGTGTCGTATTTTTGGAAATCCGTGTTTATTTTCGAAACTTACAAAATTAGTTGAGAACTTTAGCTACTAGATGGATCACTACTCTTTGGAGGGATCGAATATTAGAGTACACTCACGTACCATGAGTCGAGGATGCGCAAGGATAACCAAAACCCTATACACTCCTCCTCGGGTAACTTGTCTCTTTGAGAACCTCCTATTAGATTGAGAGTTACCGATAATAAGTGCATGAGTACTTCGGACTAAGGTGAGTATTCGAAAGTTGACACTTCCACCTTCCCATATTTTTCTAGTCTTTCCTGTGTCGTGCATTGCCTCGTCTCACTCCAAGAGTTGGCGTCCACCTTCGCCGGTACATCCAAATCCTTGGCACGATACGCTCTGTCATCATAAACCTCATTATATCCTTCCTCAAAACAGCTACCATACCTACCTATCAAGGCATTTCAATAGCCTTTCCGAGATACATTGCCATGAAACATCCATCTTCTCATGACTTGATCTTCATGTCATACATGCTACTTGCTTGATAGATGAGCCGCATGCTAGTTGGGCCTTTCCCTAATCATTGATACATGACGCGCTAGTATCGTTGCATATCCTGCTACACTGGCAGAGGCATACATCATGATAGATACATCTTCTTTATGATTTGAGTACCTTGTAAAGTGTGAAAGATCTTCTATACTTATTTTAATATATAGAGTGTTGCTCCTAAAGTGAGGAAAAGATCCCAAAGAGGAAAAAATCAAAAGATCCCAAAGAGGACAAATGAGAGAAATAGAAAGAGCCATTGAGGCCACGAAAAAAATACAAAAAAATAGAAAAAGGATAAAAAGAAATAAAAAGAGAGAAGGGGCACACTACTATTCCTTTTGAGAGATCCACACTCGTACTCCATCTTATATCTTGTACTCCATAGAGATTATCATTCATGCATATAGCTATGTGGGGACCTTCACACTATAGAACTTGGCTTGTATATTCCAATGATGAGCCTCCTCAAATGAGCTCTAGGTCTTCTTGAGCAAGCAAGTTGGATGCACCCCCACTAGTTCCATTGGAGAGCTTACCTTAGCTCATATGTGCATCCGTTGCATGGCAATCCCTACTCCTCACATCATATCTATCATTTGGCTTTCTCTTGCCTATGATTGTCCTCATTGATGTGAGCCTTTCTCACCTTTTTGACTTCCTCCTCCACCATATTCTCTCTTTGCCATCCTAAGTGTCAAATTTCTTGCTTACGCTCATCCATTGCATGAGTGCTCAAAATTTCTAAAAGGAGTGGATCATTTTGACTTGTACCCGGATAGTGGTCTGGGGATGAGTCAAGATAAGATTCCAAAGAAGACCAAGTGTGAAACTTTAGTAGATTGAGTTCTCAACACAAAAATAGTTTTTCTCGTATATCCCTATCCCCTTTCTTGCACGCAAACACCATTTGGAGACATTCGAGTCACGGACAGCGAGAGCTCTTGCACCTTTATGTTCTTTCGTTGCTTGTTTCAATGCCAATATAAACTCTTGCCTGTTATGACTTGAATTGAATCACATATCTTGATTGATTTACTTTTAAAGTTCTTATATGGTTGCTAGCATGTCACCACAGAAATTATGCTTGTTATCATTTACCTACTCGAGGACGAGCATAAATTAAGCTTGGGGATGTTGATACGTCCCAAACGTATCTATAATTTCTGCTTGCTCCATGCATGTTTTGTGTGATATTGCTATGCTTTTGATATACTTTCATATATTTTTATAACATATTTTGGAACTAACCTATTAATGATTGCAAGAGTGCACAAGTTCTTGTTTTTTTACTTTATGTGTAGGAATTACTTGGATAAAGGAAAAAACACAAAAGAAGCCTTGTAGGAGTTGGACTCTAACTCTCCCCAAATCTGTCCCCACTAGATAGGTTTTAAAGATCGCCTCGGAAACGCTAGAAGACGGCCTCAAACAGAAAAACTTAACACTAAAAAGTTGTAGGGAATTTTTTTCCGCTGGATCATAAAATTTGGCCCAATCGGAGTTTGGATGCTCCCTCTGGCCCCGAAATACCGAAGACGTAATCTGGATGACGGGAATTCGAGAGTCTATATAAAGAGAGTAAACCTAGGTCAAAGGGCACCACGAAATTTACTCCCCCTTGGCAGCCGTCTTGAGGGGGAGATCAATCTCCACAGCAGCGCCATCTCCAAGGAAGAAGAAGGGGGCCAAGGGATGCTTCCCCCAAGGGTCGTGGCCACCTCCGTGGCCGTGGCCGTGGGTGCCGCCGTCGCCGTCTCCTTCATCTCCTCCGGGCTGCACCTCTCCATCAACAACTCTCCCTCTCACCATGTCCATGTGTGAGTAGTTCCCCCTTGGGGCTAAGGCTTGTATCTTGATCTATGTGGTTTCTCTCTCTCCCATGATGTGATCTTTGTTGTGATCATTGGCTATGTTAATCTAGGGTGATCCCATGATGTTTCCCCTTCTTCTATGTATTGGATTTGATGTACTCACTTGATCCTATCTAGTATAATCCCCGAGACCATGGTGACAGCGGTCTATTGGACATGGGTTAGAAGAATATTTTCATGAGTGATTTCCTCTTTTGTGTGTGGATTGAAGATTGAGAGTCTCTTGGTGCTTGTCTTTGACTATCCTTTAGATATGTTGTGGTGATTGTGGTACTCTCTTTGGATGGCCGCGGTGACATTGGGAAATCCATAGATGGGAACTACGAACTCTGAGGTGTGCTTTTGTAGCCTACACAATTTTCTTCCTCTCTTGGCCACAAAAGAATGGCCTCCGAGTACGTCTCCATTGCATGTTTTATGGGAATTATCATGTGATTAGACTATGTTAATGTTGTTGGGAGTTGCCATGAAGCCTAGGCCTTGTTTCCACCATTGCAATACCGTTTGTGCTCACGTTTACCACTTGTTTCTTTGCTGCACTTTTTATTACAGATTTATATTACTTCGTTTTGCCACACCTGTCACCTATATTTTACCATCTCTTCACCGAACTAGTGAACCTATGCAACTCCTAGTTGTATTAGGTGTGTTGGGGACAAAAGAGACTTCTTGTATATTAATTGCAGGGTTGCCGGAGAGAGACCATCTTCAACCTCTACTTCCCTGAGTTCGATAAACCTTAGGTCGTCCACTTGAGGGAAATTGTTGCTGTCCTACAAACCTCTGCGCTTGGAGGCCCAACATATTCTACAAGAATAGAAGCATGCATAGACATCAGACTCCTGGTGGAATTTCCTTTCTGGTGGATCCCAGCTTGGATAGTGCATCTGCTGCTTCGTTTTCAGCTCGAGGGACATGATGGAATTCACACCCTTCGAAGAAACCGGATAACTGTTGCACAAGGAATCTGTATCTTAACATATTTTCATCTTTTGCATCCCAAGTGTCAGTGCATTGCTGCACCACCATATCGGACTCGCCATAACGAAAAATCCGCCGAATGCCGATCTCCTAGGCCAGTCAGACACCGTGCACCAATGCTACATATTCAGCTACACTGTTTGATGCTGCAAAGTGAATCTGCAGCACATACTCGAGCTTGTCACCCTTTGGAGAAGTAAGAACAACGCCAACCCCCAGTCCGGTCATCATCATGGAGCCATCAAAGTGCATTTTCCAGAACTGAGAGTCCGGACATGGGGCGTATACTGAGTTTCTGCCCAATCAACCAAGAAATCCTCCAAAGCTTGAGACTTGACCGCAGTTCGAGGCTCATACTTGATCCCATGTGTTGCAATTTCAATGGCCCATTTTTCCACCAGACCAGATGCATCCCGATTGCCGATGATTTCTGCCAGTGGTGCCGCACTGAAAACTGTGATCGGATGCGCCCGGAAATAAGGCTTCAGCTTCCTTGCCGCCATGTATACACCATAGCACATCTTCTGATAATGGGGATAGTTTTGCTTGGAGGTTGAGAGCACTTCGCAGACATAATATACCGGCCACTGGAACGAATTTTCCTTGTCCTTCTCAGGACGCTCGACCACCATTACAATACTGATCACCCGAGTGGTTGCTGCAATATATAACATCACTGTCTCTTTTTATTTTGGAGTTGCCAGCACTGGAGCAGTAGACATCGTGCGCTTGATCTGCTTGAATGCTTCGTCTGCTTGTGGGGTCCAAGTGAACTTGTCCATTTTCTTCATCAGCTGATACAGCGGAATTGCTTTCTCTCCCAGCCGACTGAGGAATCGGCTGAGCGATGCTAGGCATCCGGTGAACTTATGCACATATTTGAGATTTCTGGGCTTGCCCATCCTCTCGATTGCTGCTATCTTCTCAGGGTTGCACTCTATTCCTCTCTCGGAGACCAGAAATCCGAGCAGCTTGTCGGCCGGTACACCGAACACACACTTCTCTGGGTTGAACTTGATCTTGTACGCTCGCAAATTTGCGAATGTTTCTCTGAGATCGCCCAGCAGGGTGGAACCTTGCACCGACTTGACCACAAGTTCATCTACAAATACATGAATGTTCCGACCTAGCTGAGGTCGGACGCATCGCTGCATAGTACGCTGATAAGTCGCGCCGCCATTTTTCAGGCCAAAGGGCATGGTGATGTAGCAATAAGCCCCGAACGGTGTGATAAATGATGTCTTTATTTGATCGTTTACATCAAGCTTAATCTGGTGATAGACTGATGTGGCATCCAGAAAACACAAGAGCTGACAGCCAGCCGTAGAGTCAATCACTTGATCGATACGGGGAAATGCAAAAGGATCCCTGGGGCAGGCCTTATTCAGGTAGGTATAATCTATACACATGCGCCAAGTTCCATTCTTCTTCGGAACCAGAACTGGATTTGCTAACCAGTCTGGGTAGAACACTTCTTTGATAAATCCTGCGGCGAGCAACTTGGCTATCTCGTCGTCGATTGCTCTTCTCTTCTCTTTTGAAAAACGCCGAAGTGGCTGCTTGATCGGCTTGGATCCAGGTCGGATGTGAAGCTTGTGCTTGGCAAGTTCCCTCGGTACAACAGGCATGTCATGTGGGGACCATGCGAAGATGTCTCGGTTCTCACGGAGGAACTCGACGAGCTCGCCTTCCTATTTGCTGCTAAGACCGGCCCCAATGATGACGCACTTGCTCGGGTCAGAGGGGTCCAGGGCAATCCTCTTGCTGTCCTTGGCTGCTTGAAACACAGTCTCATCTCCGATCTCTTGGCCTTCGTGCTCGGCATAGGTTCCTTCATCTGAGCTTAGTCCATTGCTACAACCTTGTCGAGCTGGCGCCGCTCTACATCGATGACCAGATAATTAGCCAACCTAGAGCCAGCGGACAAACATTCCAGTGACTTCTGGTAGTCACCGCACACAGTGATTGCACCATTCAGCCCTGGGAGCTTCATCTTCAGGCAGGGCTGCATGATGTTGAACATGAACTTGGCTATCGCAGGCGATCCGAGCAGAAGATGGTATGGGCTGCTCATATCGGCCACCTCGAACCAGATTGGCTCTCGGCGGAAATTTTCCTCCGAACCAAACACTACCTCCAGCCGAATGCAGCCTAGTGGAGTACAGGAAAGGCCAGGCACTATCCCATGAAAAATGGTCCTGCTAGGTTCCAACTCGCTCTCACTGATGCCGAGCTTGATCATTGTATCTCGGTACAGAATGTTGATGGAGCTGCCTCGATCAATGAGAGTCCTGGCGAACTTGCATGAGTACAAAGGTGCTGCCACAATTGCATCCACCACGAGCGCATAACTTCCCAGGTTGGGCATTACGCTCGGGTGGTCTTTTGGGCTCCATGCTATGACATTGTCCGACCAGTTCATCCTCTGAGGAACTGTCGGCATCATGGCATTGACCACCTGCTCATGGGCTCTCCGACTGCCCTTGTCATCTGATTCGCTGGTTAAAATCATGTATGCTGCGTCCTAACGCGGGAACTGCGGCCGAGCATTTGCTGGTGGTGGGCCTGGTGGTGGGGGTGGTTGTGGGGGAAGGTTTCCTGCTCCTCCCGTTGCCAGAAGATCAACCCAGATGCACTGCCGAGTGGTATGAGATGCGGGCTTGCCCACTCCACTATGCATTTTGCAGGGCTGGTTCATCATGTCCTCGAAGGTGTACGGGGGCTTGATCTGACCCTGCGGCCTTTCTGTAGGTTTCTGCCTCCGACTGCCTCCCGCAACCCCTTGTTCCTCTTGCTGGTACACTATTTCTACTTGCCGATTGCCATATTGGGCATCCGGCTGCTCGTCCTTCCTCTTGTTGAAGCATGTGTTGTTGTTGTTGTCGTGGGTGTTATTGAAGTTGGGGTTGTTGTTGTTGTTGCCAAAGTTGTTGTTCTGCTAGATCTCGCGCCTCTCGCGCCGATTGGGACCATTCAGCCCATTTGCTTCTGCCGACTGCTACTATTGGCCGGACGGTTGTCCTTGGATGAAACCACTGGGACTCAACGTGATCGGGCGCATTGCAGCATCAGAAGCGGCGAATGAATTAGCTATCCTCATCAGATCGGCCAAAGATGTTATCTCCCTGCGCAGGAGCTTGTGCTTCAACAAAGACCCGTCCAATCAGCCGTCAGTAAAGTACTGGATGGCTTAGATTTCATGAACTCCCTCGCAAGTGTCCTGAACTTGATCCACCTCTGAAGGTAATCGCGAAGGGGCTCGTCCTTTCCTTCTACACAGAGTGCCGGATGCCCAGGCATACCTGGACGCTCATATGTGCAAGTGAAGTTGCGAACAAACGCATCCTCAAAATCCTTCCATCAATTGATGTTGTTGCTGGGCAAACTGTTTAACCAGGACCAAGATGAACCTTGAAGCATGAGCGGTGCATAGCGTACAGCTACGCGCCGACCACCTCCCGCGATTCCGACTGCATTCATATGATCGACCGGCCAATCTTCTGGCTTGACTGATCCATTGTACTTGGGGGTATCCCTGGGCAATGTGAAGCCTTTGGGGAACTGCTCTTGCGGAATGCGCGGGCCAAAGCATGCCGGACCCGCTGGGACATCGTCTTCTGGTTGCTTGTCCTTCTGCAACTGCTCGATTCAGTGCTGATACGTCCCAAACGTATCTATAATTTCTGCTTGCTCCATGCATGTTTTGTGTGACTTTGCCATGTTTTGCTTGAACTTTCATACACTTTTGAGCATATTTGGACTAATCTATTAACCCAGTGCACCTAGCTGCCAGTTGTTATTTTATGTTGTTTTTGTATTTCAGGTTTTCCGACCATTAAAAGTGCTCCAAAAAATCCGGAAAAATCAGATAAAAAATCAGCGATCCGGAAGCTTCCGGAATCACCAAGGTAGCGGAGGGGGGCCACTGATACGTCCAAAACGTATCGATAATTTCTGCTTGCTCCATGCATGTTTTGTGTGATATTGCTATGATCTAGATACACTTTCATACATTTTTTATCATATTTGGACTAACCTATTAACTCAGTGCACCCCAGTGCCAGTTCCTGTTTTCTGTTTTTTTCTATTTCAGTTTTCCCCCATATAAAAAGTCCCAGAAAAATTCAGATAAAAAATCAGTGTGACGGAAGCTTCGAGAAGAGCCCGGGAGGGGCCAGAGGGGAGCCAGGGGGGCCCAGGCGGCCACCCGGCGCGGCCCCACCCCTGGCCGCGCCAGGGGGCGCCTGGGGCCCCTGGTCCACCTCTGGCTGCCCCCCTTCGCCTATTTATCCCCCATCACGGGAAAACTCCAGAAGCAGAAACCTATTCCGCTTCCAAGATCGGGAGCACCAGAAGACCTCTTCCCGGCACACTGTCGGATGGAGGATTGACCTCCGGGAGTCTCCTCTCCACCATGGATGCTCCCCGGATGTCTCGTGAGTAGTTTTCCTTGGACCATGGGTCCGTGATCAGTAGCTATGTGATGTTCTCCTCCCCTCTTTGATCTTCATTGTTTAGACCTCGTGAGTTTCCCTACATGATCGAGGCACCTTTGTAATATTTCTGCTATTGCTATGTTGAGTTTGATCGGATCTGATGGATTATGAGATTATGTTCATATTGTGATAGAGTAATATATTTGGTTCTTATCTCTTGTATTTTTGTTCCTACATAATTCTTGCATGTTCTCCGTTGCTGTTTATTTCTTTCGCCAAGTAGTATGTAGTGACTCCAAGAGGGAGCGTTGTGCTAGATTGTGGGTTCATGCCCCCCCCCCCCCGATGACACGCTTGAGTGACAGAAACATGAGTCTAGGGGATGTGCTTTTTCCACAAGGAGGAAAACAGCGGTGCTTGTAACCGCTGTTACAAGGATTGTTTAATTTAGGCAAAGTTCTTTTTAATGCAGTTGTCTGTTGCTTTGGGTTTACACTTTGGGTGGGGCTCGCAACTTAATACCAGCGAGATGTTCTGGATAGATATCTCAAGGTGGATGATTAGAAGTAGATGCAAATGAATTTTGGTCTACTTATGTTGGCGTACTGCCCGTGCTTTTGAACCTCTTCCTTTCTTTTGTAGCATAGTTAGCATTGCGGTGCGTTCATAATCCTGTCAATTGCCTTTCTGTAATTTGTTTACCTCGCATAGCAATTTTTATCGTCTTTTGGGAGAGAGACATCACTAGCGAACATCACGTATCCCGGTCCATATCCTCATTATTGTTTCCAAGCTATATTTACTTTTCTGCATTTACTTTCAAGTTGCTATCATTATCCCTTGCGTTTTATCATTTGTGAATAACAAGACCGGAGAGATTGACAACCTCTCTGAACTTCGTTGGGAACAAAGTTATCTGTGTCTGTGTGCAGGTCCGCGTCAGTTGCGCCGCTGACACCTACTTATCATCTCTGGAGTCCTACTGGAGACAAACCTTGGTATCTTCACCGAGGGAAAACTCGTTGTTGTACTGCATCACGCCTTCCACTTGGGGCCTACCAACGAAGGGCGAGAAGCCAATAAGCAAGAGTATTTCTGGCGCCATTGCCGGGGACTCCAAGTGCTAAGATAGGGGAGTTGCACACTACCCTTTACCTTTGTTTTTTAGTCTTATTAGTTTACCTTTCAGTTTTTATCTTTGTGTCTTTTATCAAAATTTACAAAAAAAAATTATTTATCTTGCTGGTTGTTATTATGTCTGGCCCTTTTGCCTTTGTTGAGACAGAGGTTCTCACCTTTAAACAAAAAGGTGGAGAAAGTTTAAAAGATGCTTGGTATAGAATTAATGATTCTCAAATAAGAGCCACCAAGAAGCAATCCACTACTATCCTGCTTAGAAATTTTTATGTTGGGATTACTCCTTGGAATGGGTTTATATTAGATACTGCTATCAATGGGAATTTTCTAGAAGCTCCGACTTGGGAGTCTCTTAATGTTATTGAAAATCTTGTTGGAAATCTCCCTATTGCTTGCATACAAGAAGATATAACTTTATCTCACATCATGAAGAAACTTGAAAAATGAGTTAGAAATACCAAGTATAACTAGGATAAATGAGTTGGATCGCAAGATTCAAGGGAATTTGAATAGGCTTGATAGCTCCATGCTTAAAATTATCAAAACTTTGGAGGTCATCAAATTCCGTGATACGGATCTTTCTAGGATAGATAAGATTGAGGAAATCATTAATACTCTTGGAACTACTTTCTCCTCAATCAAAACAAAAAAGGAAGAGACTTCGGAAAGAAGGGAACCTAAGTTCCATTATGTCCCTAAAGTTCCCCGACCTAAAAATAAACCACCTATTGCCAAAGAAGTCGAAACCGTGAAAACTTTGGAAGAAATACCTCTCTTTGATAATTTTATAAATGAATCTTCCATTGATTTTCCGCCTTTTGGTTTTATCCCGAGAAGTATCTTCATTAGGCCTTTATTTGAAAGACCTCTCAATACTAGTTGTACAATTGAAGAGCTTTTTGATGATCTTGATAATGATTCGATTGCTACAACTTGATCTTTTTGCATCATGCCTAGCTAATGGCTTTAAAGAAGCGCTTTCGGGAGGCAGCCCGCAACGAATTTAGTTTATTTTTTATTTTTTATTTTGTTGTGTCTTGATGGTTGTTACTTCTGTAGCAACATCATTGTATCTTTATTTTTCAGCTTTGTGCCAAGTTATAGCCTCTTACGGCAAGGGAAGTAAAAGTTGTGACATGCTGTCCAGAAAACAGATTCTGTCCTCGTGACCAGAAAAATTCCAGAAAACTCCCAGTTCATCTTCTTGAGCTGAATTTTTTACACAGTATGCTCTATACAATTACGAAACTTCCGTATGTTCTGAGTTTTTTGATTTGAGTTGCAGAAGCGCCCCTAAAAAAATCTTTACTATCTGCTGTTCTGTTTTTCACAGATTCTGCCACGTTTTGCCTCTCCTTACTTTTGCAAACCTTAAGCTTGCTTTTTCTTTGCAAAAACTTTTTGGCACTCTTTAGAAACAGTAGCTCTTCAAGAATATAATTATATCCAGTGGGAAAAATTATTTTATTAAGGGTACTAACCTCTCTAATCAGCTTATGATAAGTTATGTATGAAGGGAGGTTTCAAGTGTGCGATAGAAGATGATGAAAGAAGATCCAGGAGTGTCAAGCGCTCAAGCTTGGGGATGCCCCCATGCATCCCCAATAAATATTCAAGGAGACTCAAGCGTCTAAGCTTGGGAATGCCCCCGTGCATCCCCTTCTCCATCAACAATCATCGGTTCGTCCTTCGTCTCACTATATTTTTGTCACTTCATGCGTTATATGCTATGCTTGGAGCGTCTCGCTCTTAGGTTTTGTTTTTAGTTTTGTTTAGCTTTGCTTTCTATTCATAACAAGTTAGACCCTGTCTTACTTTGTGTGGGAGAGAAACACACTCCACTTTCAAAATCTAGAACACATCATAGGATTTTTCCTGCTTATCTTTTTGCTGTTGTGTGTTCTTTATCTTTTCATAGCTGCTGCCATGTTTAGTTTTAGTCTTAGTTTGTCTTTAGCAAGAGCCTTGGATTTTGTTTAGTCTGTTGCTGGAACTCTTTTTAGTTTTCATGTTTATCTTGTTAAAAGAGAGTTGGTTGTTGCACTGAGTTGTGTTTTGTCTTGGAAGTAGGTAATTGAGGTTGCTATTTAATTTTAGTAGTAGCTTGCAATAGTTTTAAGGTATTGTTGTGAGTAATGTTTGGAGTTTTTGTGTCAAGAGCTCTTGCCTATTAGTGATAGGTGTCGTATTTTGGGCAATCCGTGTTTATTTTCAAAACCTACAAAACTAGTTGAGAACTCTAGCTACTAGATGGATCACTACTCTTCTGAGGGGTCGAATATTAGAGTACACTGACGTACCATGAGTCGAGGATGCGCAAGTATAACCAAACCCCCATACACTCCTCCTCGGGGTACTTGTCTCTTTGTGAACCTCCTTATTAGATTGAGAGTTACCGATAATAAGTGCATGAGTTCTTCGGACTAATGTAAGTATTGAGAGTTGACACTTCCACCTTCCCATATTTTGCTAGCCTTTCCCGTGCCGTGCATTGCCTTCTTCTCACTCCGAGAGTTGGTGTCCACCTTCGCCGGTACATTCAAACCCTTGGCATGATACGCTCTGTCATCATAAGCCTCCCTTTATCTTTTCTCAAAACAGCCACCATACGAGTTACATTGTCATGCAACTTCCACCTCTTCATGACTTGATCTTCATGTCATACATGTTCCTGCAACACTGGCAGCGACATACATTGCATACATCATGTTAGTTACATCTTCTTTATGATTTTGAGTACCTTGTAAAGTGTGAAAGATCTCCTTTCCCTTCTTGTAAAATAGAGTGTTGCCCTTAAGTGAGGAAAAGATCCCAAAGTGGACACAATAAAAGATCCCAAAGAGGACAAAGGAGAGTTAAATAGAAAGAGCCATTGAGGCCACCAAAAAAATACAAAAAAATAGAAAAAGAGAAAAAGAAATAAAAAGAGAGAAAGGGGCAACACTACTATCCTTTTGAGAGATCCACACTAGTACTCCCTTTATATCTTTGTACTCCATAGAGATGATCTTTATGCATATAGTTTGGAGAGCTTCTTAGCTCGTATGTGCATCCGTTGCATGGCAATCCCTACTCCTCACATCATATCTATCATTTGGCATCTCTTGCCTATGATTGTCCTCATTGATGTGAGCCTTTCTCATCCTTTTTCTCTTCCTCCTCCACCATATTTTCTCTCTTTGCCATCCTAAGTGTCAACTCTCGTGCTTACGCTCATCCATTGCATGAGTGCTCAAAATATCGAAAAGGAGTGGATCAAATTGACTTGTACCTGGCTAGTGGTCTGGGGACGAGTCAAGATAAGATTCGAAAGAAGACCAAGTGTGAAACTTTAGTAGATTGAGTTCTCAAAAAAAATACTTTTTCTGTCGTATTCCCTATCCCCTTTTCTTGCACGCAAACACCATTTGGATACATTCGAGTCACGTACAGCGAGAGGTCTTGCACCTTTTGTTCTTTTGTTACTTGTTTCAATGCTAATATAGACTCTTGCATGTTATGACTTGAATTGAATCTCTAACCTTGATTTCTTTACTTTTCAAAGTTCTTTTATGGTTTCTAGCATGTCACCGCAGAAATTATGCTTGTTATCATTTACCTACTCGAGGACGAGTAGGAATTAAGCTTGGGGATGTTGATACGTCCAAAACGTATCGATAATTTCTGCTTGCTCCATGCATGTTTTGTGTGATATTGCTATGATCTACATACACTTTCATACATTTTTGATCATATTTGGACTAACCTATTAACTCAGTGCACCCAAGTGCCAGTTCCTGTTTTCTGCTGTTTTTCTATTTCAGTTTTCCCCCATATAAAAAGTGCCAGAAAAATTCAGGAAAATTCAGATAAAAAATCAGCGTGACGGAAGCTTCGAGAAGAGCCCGGGAGGGGCCAGAGGGGAGCCAGGGGGGCCCAAGCGGCCACCCGGCGCGGCCCCACCCCTGGCCGCGCCAGGGGGCGCCTGGGGCCCCTGGTCCACCTCTGGCTGCCCCCCTTCGCCTATTTATCCCCCGTCACAGGAAAACTCTAGAAGCAGAACCCTATTCCGCGAACTCGCCTCTGTTCCGCCGCCGCCGCGCTTCCAAGATCGGGAGCACCAGAAGACCTCTTCCCGGCACCCTGCCGGAGGGAGGATTGACCTCCGGGAGTCTCCTCTCCACCATGGATGCTCCCCGGATGTCTCGTGAGTAGTTTTCCTTGGACCATGGGTCCGTGATCAGTAGCTATGTGATGTTCTCCTCCCCTCTTTGATCTTCATTGTTTAGTCCTCGTGAGCTGCCCTACATGATCGAGGCACCTTTGTAATATTTCTGCTATTGCTATGTTGAGTTTGATCGGATCTGATGGATTATGAGATTATGTTCAGATTGTGATAGAGTAATATATTTGGTTCTTATCTCTTGTATTTTTGTTCCTAAGTAATTCTTGCATGTTCTCCGTTGCTGTTTATTGCTTTGGCCAAGTAGTTGGTAGTGACTCCAAGAGGGAGCGTTGTGCTAGATTGTGGGTTCATGCCCCCCCCCCGATGACATGCTTGAGTGACAGAAACATGAGTCTAGGGGATGTGCTGTTTCCACAAGGGGGAAAACAACGGTGCTTGTAACCGCGGTTACAAGGATTGTTTACTTTACGCAAAGTTCTTTTTAATGCAGTTGTCTGTTGCTTTGGGTTTACACTTTGGGTGGGGCTCGCGACTTAATACCAGCGAGATGTTCTGGATAGATATCTCAAGGTGGATGATTAGTAGTAGATGCAGATGGATTTCGGTCTACTTACTTTGGCGTACTGCCCGTGCTTTTGAACCTCTTCCTTTCTTTTGTAGCATAGTTAGCATTGCGGTGCGTTCATAATCCTGTCAATTGCCTTTCTGTAATTTGTTTACCTCGCATAGCAATTTTTATCGTCTTTTGGGAGAGAGACATCACTAGCGAACATCACGTATCCCGGTCCATATCCTCATTATTGTTTCCAAGCTATATTTACTTTTCTGTATTTACTTTCAAGTTGCTATCATTATCCCTTGTGTTTTATCATTTGTGAACAACAAGACCGGAGAGATTAACAACCTCTCTGAACTTCGTTGGGAACAAAGTTATCTGTGTCTGTGTGCAGGTCCGCGTCAGTTGCGCCGCTGACACCTACTTATCATCTCTGGAGTCCTACTGGAGACAAACCTTGGTATCTTCACCGAGGGAAAACTCGCTGCTGTACTGCATCACGCCTTCCACTTGGGGCCTACCAACGAGGTACGAGAAGCCAATAAGCAGCCACCACCAAGAAACCAGGAGGGTCCCTGGCGGGGCAACACCCTAGGCCGCGCCAGGAGGCCTCCTGGCTGCCTGGTGGGTCCCCTCGACACCCCCCTCCGCCTATATTTAGCCCTCGGGGTGAAACCCCTAATATCGATCTCTTTTCCGCGAACTCTCCTCTGTACCGCCGCCGCCGCCGTTTCAAGATCGGGGCTGCCTGGAGAAGCTGCGCCGGCACCCTGCCGAAGGAGGAACCCCCTCCGGGAGACCATCCATAGCCATGGACGCCTCCCGTATGTGCCGTGAGTAGTCCCCCTTGGACCATGGGTCCGTGACCAGTAGCTATGTGATGTACTTCTCTCCTCTTTGTGCTTCCACTTTCGAGACCTCGTGAGCTACCTCACATGATCGAGGCACTATTGTAATTTCTGCTGTTGCTATGTTGAGTTTGCTGGAATCTGATTGATTATGAGACTATGTTCAGATTGTGATGAGTAATATATTTGGTTCTTCTCTTTTATATTTTGTTCTTGAGTAAATTCTTGCATGTTCTCCGTCGCAGTATTTTGCTTTGACCAAGTAGTTTGCTTGCAACTCCAAGAGGGAGCGTTATGCTTGATTGTGGGTTCAGCCCCCTGATGTCTAGCTTGAGTGACAGAAACATGAGACTAGGGTATGTGTTGTTGCCACCAGGGATAAAACAACGGTGCTTGTACCCGCGGGTGCAAGGATTGTTTACTTTACGCAAAGTTCTTTTAATGCAGTTCTCTGTTGCTTTGAGTTTACACTTTGGGTGGGATTCGCAACTTAATACCAGCGAGATGTTCTGGATAGATATCTCAAGGTGTCTTTGACTATCCTTTAGATATGTTGTGGTGATTGTGGTACTCTCTTTGGATGACCGCGGTGACATTGGGAAATCCATAGATGGGAACTACGAACTCTGAGGTGTGATTTTGTACCCTACACAATTTTCTTCCTCTCTTGGTACTCTCTTTGGATGGCCGCGGTGACATTGGGAAATCCATAGATGGGAACTACGAACTCTGAGGTGTGCTTTTGTAGCCTACACAATTTTCTTCCTCTCTTGGCCACAAAGGAATGACCTCCGAGTACGTCTCCATTGCATGTTTTATGGGAATTGTCATGTGATTAGACTATGTTAATGTTGTTGGGAGTTGCCATGAAGCCTAGGCCTTGTTTCCACCATTGCAATACCGTTTGTGCTCACGTTTACCACTTGTTTCTTTTCTGCACTTTTTATTACAGATTTATATTACTTCGTTTTGCCACACCTATCACCTATATTTTACCATCTCTTCACCGAACTAGTGCACCTATACAACTCCTAGTTGTATTAGGTGTGTTGGGGACACAAGAGACTTCTTGTATCTTAATTGCAGGGTTGCCGGAGAGAGACCATATTCAACCTCTACTTCCCTGAGTTCGATAAACCTTAGGTCGTCCACTTGAGGGAAATTGCTGCTGTCCTACAAACTTCTGCGCTTGGAGGCCCAACATAGTCTACAAGAATAGAAGTGTGCGTAGACATCAGACTCCTGGCGGAATTTCCTTTCTGGTGGATCCCAGCTTGGACAGTGCATCTTCTGCTTCGTTTTCAGCTCGAGGGGCATGATGGAATTCACACCCTTCGAAGAAACCGGATAACTTCTGCACAAGGAATCTGTATCTTGCCATATTTTCATCTTTTGCATCCCAAGTGTCAGTGCATTGCTGCACCACCAGATCGGACTCGCCATAACAAAAAATCCGCCGAATGCCAATCTCCTTGGCCAATCATACACCGTGCACCAATGCTTTATATTCAGCTACACTGTTTGATGCTGCAAAGTGAATCTGCAGCACATACTCGAGCTTGTCACCCTTTGGAGAAGTAAGAACAACGCCAGCCCCCAGTCCGGTCATCATCATGAAGCCATCAAAGTGCATTTTCCAGAACTGAGAGTCCGGACATGGGGCGTATACTGAGTTTCTGCCCAATCAACCAAGAAATCCGCCAAAGCTTGAGACTTGACCGCAGTTCGAGGCTCATACTTCATCCCATGTGTTGCAATTTCAATGGCCCATTTTTCCACCCGACCTGATGCATCCCGATTGCCGATGATTTCTTTCAGTGGTGCCGCACTGACAACTGTGATCGGATGCGCCTGGAAATAAGGCTTCATCTTCCTTGCCACTATGTATACACCGTAGCACATCTTCTGATAATGGGGATAGTATTGCTTGGAGGTTGAGAGCACTTCGCTGACATAATATACCGGCCTCTGGAATGAATTTTCCTTGTCCTTCTCAGGACGCTCGACCACCATGACAATACTGATCACCCGAGTGGTTGCTGCAATATATAACATCACTGGCTCTTTTTCTTTTGGAGCTGCCGGCACTGGAGCAGTAGACATCATGCGCTTGAGCTGCTTGAATGCTTCGTCCGCTTGCGGGGTCCAAGTGAGCTTGCATGTTTTCTTCATCAGCCGACTGAGGAATTGGCTGAGCGATGCTAGGTATCCGGTGAACTTATGCACATCTTTGAGATTTATGGGCTTGCTTATCCTCTCTATTGCTGCTATCTTCTCAGGGCTGCACTCTATTCCTCTCTCGGAGACCAGAAATCCGAGCAACTTGCCGGCCGGTACGCCGAACACACAGTTTTCTGGGTTGAACTTGATCTTGTACGCTCGCAAATTTGCGAATGTTTCTCTAAGATCGTCCAGCAGGGTGGAACCTTGCAACGACTTGACCACAAGGTCATCTACATATACATGAATGTTCCGACCTAGCTGAGGTCGGACGCATCGCTGCATAGTACGCTGATAAGTCGCGCCGCCATTTTTCAGGCCAAAGGGCATGGTGATGTGGAAATAAGCCCCAAACGGTGTGATAAATGTTGTCTTTATTTGATCGTTTACATCAAGCTTAATCTAGTGATAGACTGATGTGGCATCCAGAAAACACAAGAGATGACAGCCAGCCGTAGAGTCAATCACTTGATCGATACGGGGCAATGCAAAAGGATCCCTGGGGAAGGCCTTATTCAGGCAGGTGTAATCTATACACATGCGCCAAGTTCCATTCTTCTTCGGAACCAGAACTGGATTTGCTAACCAGTCTGGGTAGAACACTTCTTTGATAAATCCTGCTGTGAGCAACTTGGCTATCTCGTCGCTGATTGCTCTTCTCTTCTCTTCTCTTCTGAAAAACGCCGAAGTGGCTGCTTGATCGGCTTGGATCCAGGTCGGATGTGAAGCTTGTGCTTGGAAAGTTCCCTCGGTACACCAGGAATGTCATGTGGGGACCATGCGAAGATGTCTCGGTTCTCACGGAGGAACTCGAAGAGCTCGCCTTCCTATTTTCTGCTAAGCCCGGCCCCAATGATGACGCACTTGCTCGGGTCAGAGGGGTCCGGGGCAATCCTCTTGTTGTCCTTGGCTGCTTGAAACACAGTCTCATCATCCGATCTCTTGGCCTTCGTGCTTGGCATAGGTTCCTTCATCTGAGCTTAGTCCATTGCTACAACCTTGTCGAGCTGGCGCCGCTCTACATCGATGACCAGAGAATCGGCCAACCTAGAGCAAGCGGACAAACATTCCAGTGACTTCTTGTAGTCACCACACACAGTGATTGGACCATTCGGCCCTGGGAGCTTCATCTTCAGGTAGGGCTGCATTATGTTGAACATGAACTTCGCTATCGCAGGCGATTGATACGTCCAAAACGTATCTATAATTTCTGCTTCCTCCATGCATCTTTTGTGTGATATTGCTATGATCTAGATTTACTTTCATAGACTTTTGATCATATTTGGACTAACCTATTAACTCAGTGCACCAAAGTGCCAGTTCCTGTTTTCTGCTGTTTTTCTATTTCAGTTTTCCCCCATATAAAAAGTGCTCCAAAAATTCGGGAAAAATCAGATAAAAAATCAGCGCAGAGGAACCTTCCGGAAGAACCTGAGTGGGGCCAGAGGGCCACCACCAGGGGGCCAGGTGCCCCAGGGTCTGCCGCGCCAGGGGGGCGCCTGGACCCCTGGTGGCCCCCCTTGGTACCCCCCTTCGCCTATATATTCTCCGTGACGAGAAACCCTCGAGGACAGAACCCTTTTCGCAATCTCGCTTCTGTTCCGCCGCCGCGCTTCCGACATCGGGAGCACCAGCAGGCCTCTTCCCGGCACCCTGCCGGAGGGAGGGCCGACCTCCGGGAGTCTCCTCTCCACCATGGATGCTTCCCGGATGTCTCGTGAGTAGTTTCCTTTGGACCATGGGTCCGTGATCAGTAGCTATGTGATGTTCTCCTCCCCTCTTTGTTCTTCATGGTTTAGACCTCGTGAGCTGCCCTACATGATCGAGGCACTTTTGTAATCTTTCTGCTGTTGCTATGCTGAGTTTGATGGGATCTGATGGATTATGAGATTATGTTCAGATTGTGATTGAGTAATATAGTTGGTTCTTATCTCTTATATTTTTTTTCTTAAGTAATTCTTGCATGTTCTCCGTTGCTGTTTATTGCTTTGGCCAAGTAGTAGGTAGTAACCCCAAGAGGGAACGTTATGCTCGATTGCGGGTTCATGCCCCCCGATGACACGCTTGAGTGACAGAAACATGAGTCTAGGGGATGTGCTGTTGCCACAAGGGGGAAAACAACGGTGCTTGTAACCGCGGTTGCAAGGATTGTTTACTTTATGCAAAGTGCTTTTTAATGCAGTTGTCTGTTGCTTTGGGTTTACTTTTTGGGTGGGGCTCGCAACTTAATACCAGCGAGATGTTCAGGATAGATATCTCAAGGTGGATGATTAGTAGTAGATGCAGTTGGACTTCGGTCTACTTATTTTGGCGTTCTGTCCGTGCTTTTGAGCCTCTTCCTTTCTTTTGTAGCATAGTTAGCATTGCGGTGCATTCATAATCCTGTCAATTTCCCTTCTGTAATTTGTTCACCTCGCATAGCAGTTTTATCGTCTTTTGGGAGAGATACATCACTAGTGAACATCACGTATCCCGGTCCATATCATCATTACTGTTTCCACGCTCATTTACTTTTCTGCTTTTACTTTCAGTTGCTATCATTATCCCTTGCGTTTGATCCTTTGTGAACAACAAGACTCGAGAGATTGACAACCTCTCTGAACTTCGTTGGGAACAAAGTTATTTGTGACTGTGAGCAGGTTCGCGTCAGTTGCGCTGCTGACACCTACTTATCATCTCCGGAGTCCTACTAGAGACAAACCTTGGTATCTTTACTGAGGGAAATTTTCTTCTGTGCTACATCACACCTTCCACTTGGGGTTTACCAACGAAGGGCGAGAAATCACTATCATCACCTCACACATCAAGCCAAATTTCTGGCGCCGTTGCCGGGGACTCCGAGTGCTAAGATAGGGGAGTTGCACACAACCCTTTACCTTTGTTTTTTAGTCTTGTTAGTTTACCTTTCAGTTTTTATCTTTGAGTCTTATATAAAAAATCACAAAAAAATTATTCATCTTGCTAGTAGTTGTCATTATGTCTGGCCCTTTTGCCTTTGTTGAGACAGAGGTTCTCACCTTTAAACAAAAAGGTGGTGAAAGTTTAAAAGATGCTTGGTATAGAATTAATGATTCTCAAAAAGAGCCACCGAGAAGCAATCCACTACTATCCTGCTTAGAAATTTTTATGTCGGGATTACTCCTTGGAATAGGTTCATATTAGATACTGCTATCAATGGGAATTTCCTAGAAGCCCCGATTTGGGAGTCTCTTAATGTTATTGAAAATCTTGTTGGAAATCTCCCTATTGCTAGCATACAAGAAGATATAACTCTAGCTCACATTATGAAGAAACTTGAAAAGATAGAGTTAGAAATACCAAGTATAACTAGGATAAATGAGTTGGATCGCAAGATTCAAGGAAATTTTAATAGACTTGATAGCTCCATGCTTAAAATTATTAAAACTTTGGAGGTCATCAAATCCCGTGATACGGATCTTTCTAGGATTGATAGGATTGAGGAAATCATTAATACTCTAGGAACTACATTTTCCTCAATCAAACCAAAAAAGGTAGAGACTTCAGCAAGAAGGGAACCTAAGTTCAATTATGTCCCTAGGGTTCCCCGACCTAAAAATAAACCACCCATTGCAAAAAGAAGTTGAAACCGTGAAAACTTTGGAAGAAATACCTCTCTTTGATAATTTTATAAATAAATCTCCCATTGATTTTCCGCCTTTTGGTTTTCTCCCTAGAAGTATCCTCATTAGGCCTTTATTCGAAAGACCTCATAAGACTAGTTGTACAATTGAAGAGATTTTTGATGATCTTGATAATGATTTGATTGATACAACTTAATCTTTTGCATCATGCCTAGCTTAATGGCATAAAAGAAAGCGCTTTTGGGAGGCATCCCAGAACGAATTAGGTTTCTTTTTGCTTTTGTTGTGTCTTGATGTTTGTTACTACTGTAGCAACATCATTGTATCTTTATTTTTCAGCTTTGTGCCAAGTTATAGCCTCTTATGATAAGGGAAGCAAAAGTTGTGACATGGTGTCCAGAAAACAGATTCTGTCCCTTGACAGAAAAATTCGAATAAATTTACCAGATCATATTTTTGATCTGAATTTTGTTGACAGCGTGCTCTATACAATTGTGAAACTTACGTATGTTCTGAGTTTTTTTATTTGAGTTGCAGAAGTGCCCCGAAAAAATTCTCTACTACCTGCTGTTCTGTTTTTCACAGATTCTTCCACGTTTTGCCTCTCTTCACTTTTGCAAACCTTAAGCTTGCTTTTTCTTTGAAAAAAAATTTTGCACTCTTGAGAAACAGCTTCAAGAATATCTTTATATCCAGTGGAAAAAATATTATTTTATTAAAGGTACTAACCTCTCTAATCAGCTTACGATGAGTTATGTATGAGGGGAGTTTTCAAGTGTGCGATGGAAGATGATGAAAGAAGATCCAGGAGTTTCAAGCGCTCAAGCTTGGGGATGCCCCCATGCATACCCAATAAATATTCAAGGAGACTCAAGTGTCTAAGCTTGGGGATGCCCCCGTGCATCCCCTTCTCCATCAACAATCATCAGTTCGTCCTTCGTCTCAATATATTTTTATCACTTCATGCGTTATGTGCTATGCTTGGAGCGTCTCGCTCTTAGGTTTTATTTTTAGTTTTCTTTAGTTTTGCTTGCTGGTAATAACAAGTTAGACCCCATCTTACTTTGTGTGGGAGAGAAACACGCTCCACTTTCAAAATCTAGAACACATCATAGGATTTTTCCTGCTTATCTTTTTGTTGTTATGTGTTCTTTATCTTTTCGTAGCTGCTGCCATGTTTAGTTTTAGTCTTAGGTTGTCTTTAGCAAGAGCCCTCGCTTTTGTTTAGTTTGTTGTTGGAACTCTTTTTAGTTTTCATGTTTATCTTGTTAAATAGAGTTGGTTGTTGCACTGAGTAGTGTCTTGTCTTGAAAGTAGGTAATTGGGGTTGCTATTTAATTCTAGTAGTAACTTGCAATAGTTTTGAGGTATTGATGTGAGTAATGTCTGAACTTTTGGTGTCAAGAGCTTTAGCCTATTAGTGATAGGTGTCGTATTTTGGGCAATCCGTGTGTATTTTGAAAACCTACAAAACTAGTTGAGAAATCTAGCTACTAGATGGATCACTAATCTTTGGAGGGATCGAATATTAGAGTACACTCACGTACCATGAGTCGAGGACGCGCAAGGATAACCAAACCCCCATACACTCCTCCTCGGGGTACTTGTCTCTTTGTGAACCTCCTTATTAGATTGAGAGTTACCGATAATAAGTGCATGAGTTCTTCGGACTAATGTAAGTATTGAAAGTTGACACTTCCACCTTCCAATATTTTGCTAGCCTCTCCCGTGTCGTGCATTGCCTTCTTCTCACTCCGAGAGTTGGTGTCCACCTTCGCCGGTACATCCAAACCCTTGGCATGATACGCTCTGTCATCATAAACCTCCTTATATCTTTCCTCAAAACAGCCACCATACCTACCTATCAAGGCATTTCCATAGCCTTTCCGAGATATATTGCCATGCAACATCCACCTCTTCATGACTTGATCTTCATGTCATACATGTTCCTGCTACACTGGCAGCGACATACATTGCATACATCATGATAGTTTCATCTTCTTTATTATTTTGAGTACCTTGTAAAGTGTGAAAGATCTCCTTTACCTTCTTGTGAAATAGAGTGTTGCCCTTAAGTGAGGAACAGATCCCAAAGTGGACACAATAAAAGATCCCAAAGAGGACAAATGAGAGTTAAATAGAAAGAGCCATTGAGGCCACAAAAAAATACAAAAAAATAGAAAAAGGAGAAAAAAGAGAAAAAAGAAATAAAAAGAGAGAAAGGGGCAACACTGCTATCCTTTTGAGAGATCCACACTAGTACTCCCTTTATATCCTTGTACTCCATAGAGATGATCATTATGCATATAGCTATGTGGGGACCTTCACACTATAGAACTTGGCTTGCATATTCCAAGGATGAGCCTCCTCAAACGAGCTCTAGGTCTTCATGAGCGAGCAAGTTAGATGCACCCCCACTAGTTCCATTGGAGAGCTTCTTAGCTCGTATGTGCATCCGTTGCATGGCAATCCCTACTCCTCACGTCATATCTATCATTTGGCATCTCTTGCCTATGATTGTCCTCATTGATGTGAGCCTTTCTCATCCTTTTTGTCTTCCTCCTCCGAACTCCTCTCTTTGCCGTCCTAAGTGTCAACTCTCGTGCTTACGCTCATCCATTGCATGAGTGCTCAAAATATTGAAAAAGGAGTGGATCAAATTGACTTGTACCTGGCTAGTGGTCTGGGGACGAGTCAAGATAAGATTCCAGAAAAAGACCAAGTGTGAAACTTTAGTAGATTGAGTTCTCAACAAATAAATTTTTTTCTCGTATTCCCTATCCCCCTTCTTGCACGCAAACACCATTTGGAGACATTCGAGTCAAGGACAGCGAGAGCTCTTGCACCTAATGTTCTTTTGTTACTTGTTTCAATGCTAATATAGACTCTTGCATTTTATGACTTGAATTGAATCTCTAACCTTGATTGCTTTACTTTTCAAAGTTCTTATATGGTTGCTAGCATATCACCACAGAATCTATGTCGTTATCATTTACCTACTCGAGGATGAGCAGGAATTAAGCTTGGGGATGTTGATACGTCCAAAACGTATCTATAATTTCTGCTTGCTCCATGCATGTTTTGCGTGATATTGCTATGATCTAGATACACTTTCATACACTTTTGATCATATTTGGACTAACCTATTAACTCAGTGCACCACAGTGCCAGTTCCTGTTTTCTGCTATTTTTCTATTTCCGTTTTCCCCCATATAAAAAGTGCTCCAAAAATTCGGGAAAAATCAGATAAAAAATCAGCGCAGAGGAACCTTCCGGAAGAACCTGAGTGGGGCCAGAGGGCCACCACCAGGGGCCCAGGCGCCCTGGTGGCGCGCCCCAGGGTCTGGCCGCGCCAGGGGGCACCGGGACCCCTGGTGGCCCCCCTGGCTGCCCCCCTTCGCCTTTATATTCTCCGTGACGAGAAACCCTCGAGGACATAACCATTTTTCACGATCTCGCCTCTGTTCCGCCGCCGCCGCACTTCCGAGATCGGGAGCACCAGCAGACCGCTTCCCGGCACCCTGCCGGAGGGAGGGCCGACCTCCGGGAGTCTCCTCTCCACCATGGATGCTTCCCGGATGTCTCGTGAGTAGTTTCCTTTGGACCATGGGTCCGTGATCAGTAACTATGTGATGTTCTCCTCCCCTCTTTGTTCTTCATGGTTTAGACCTCGTGAGCTGCCCTACATGATCGAGGCACTTTTGTAATCTTTCTGCTGTTTCTATGCTGAGTTTGATGGGATCTGATGGATTATGAGATTATGTTCAGATTGTGATTGAGTAATATATTTGGTTCTTATCTCTTATATTTTTGTTCTTAAGTAATTCTTGCATGTTCTTCGTTGTGGTTTATTGCTTTGGCCAAGTAGTAGGTAGTAACCCCAAGAGGGAACGTTATGCTCGATTGTGGGTTCATGCCCCCCGATGACACGCTTGAGTGACAGAAACATGAGTCTAGGGGATGTGTTGTTGCCACAAGGGGGAAAACAACGGTGCTTGTAACCGTGGTTGCAAGGATTGTTTCCTTTACGCAAAGTGCTTTTTAATGCAGTTGTCTGTTGCTTTGGGTTTACACTTTGGGTGGGGCTCGCAACTTAATACCAGCGAGATGTTCTGGATAGATATCTCAAGGTGGATGATTAGTAGTAGATGCAGTTGGATTTCGGTCTACTTATTTTGGCGTTCTGCCCATGCTTTTGAGCCTCTTCCTTTCTTTTGTAGCATAGTTAGCATTGCGGTGCATTCATAATCCTGTCAATTGCCCTTCTGTAATTTGTTCACCTCGCATAGCAGTTTTATCGTCTTTTGGGAGAGAGACATCACTAGTGAACATCACGTATCCCGGTCCATATCCTCATTACTGTTTCCACACTCATTTACTTTTCTGATTTTACTTTCAGTTGCTATCATTATCCCTTGTGTTTGATCCTTTGTGAACAACAAGACCGGAGAGATTGACAACCTCTCTGAACTTCGTTGGGAACAAAGTTATTTGTGTCTGTGTGCAGGTCCGCGTCAGTTGCGCCGCTGACACCTACTTATCATCTCCGGAATCCTACTGGAGACAAACCTTGGTATCTTTACTGAGGGAAATTTGCTTTTGTGCTACATAACACCTTCCACTTGGGGTTTACCAACGAAGGGCGAGAAATCACTATCATCACCTCGCACATCAGCGATCCGAGCAGAAGATGGTATGGGCTGCTCAGATCGGCCACCTCGAACCAGATCGGCTCTCGGCGGAAATTTTCCTCCGAACCAAACACTACCTCCATCCGAATGCGGCCTAGTGGAGTACAGGAAAGGCCGGGCACTATCCCATAAAAAATGGTCCTGCTAGGTTCCAACTCGCTCTCACTGACGCCGAGCTTGATCATTGTATCTCGGTACAGAATGTTGATGGCGCTGCCTCCATCAATGAGAGTCCTGGAGAACTTGCATGAGTACAAAGGTGCTGCCACAATTGCATCCACCACGAGCGCATAACTGCCCGGGTTGGGCATTACGCTCGGGTGGTCTTCTGGGCCCCATGCTATGACATTGTCTGACCAGTTCATCCTCTGAGGAACTTCCGGCATCGTGGCATTGACCGCCTGCTCATGGGCTCTCCGACTGCCCTTGTCATCTGATTCGCTGGTGAAGATCATGTATGTTGCGTCCTGACGCGGGAACTGCGGCCGAGCATTTGTTGGTGGTGGGCCTGGTGGTGGGGGTGGTGGTGGGGGAAGGTTTCCTGCTCCTCCCGTTGCCAGAAGATCAACCCAGATGCACTGCCAAGTGGTATGAGATGCGGGCTTGCCCACTCCACTATGCATTTTGCAGGGCTGGTTCATCATGTCCTCGAAGGTGTACGGGGGCTTGATCTGACCATGCGGCCTTTCTTCATGTTTCTGCCTCCGACTGCCTCCCGCAGCCCCTTGTTCCTCTTACTGCTACACTATTGCTACCTGCCGATTTCCATATTGGGCGTCCGGCTGCTCGTCCTTCCTCTTATTGAAGCCTTTGTTGTTGTTGTCGGGGGTGTTGTTGAAGTTGGGGCTGTTGTTGTTGTTGCCAAAGTTGTTGTTCTGCTGGATCTCGCGCCTCTCGCGCCGATTGGGACCATTCAGCCCATTTGCTTCTGCCGACTGCTGCTGCTGGCCGGACGGTTGTCCTTGGATGAAACCACTGGGACTCAACGTGATCGGGCGCATTGCAGCATTAGAAGCGGCGAATGAATTAGCTATCCTCATCAGATCGGCCAAAGATGTTATCTCCTTGCGCAGGAGCTTGTGCTTCAACAAAGACCCGTCCAAGCAGCCGTCAGTAAAGTACTGGATGGCTTGGATTTCATGAACTCCCTCGCAAGTGTTCCTAAGCTTGATCCACCTCTGAAGGTAATCGCGAAGGGGCTAGTCCTTTCCTTGTACACAGAGTGACGGATTCCGAGGCATACCTGGACGCTCATATGTGCCAGTGAAGTTGCGAACAAACGCATCCTCAAAATCCTTCCATCAATTGATGTTGTTGCTGGGCAAACTGTTTAACCAGGACCAAGATGAACCTTGAAGCATGAGCGATGCATAGCGTACCGCTACGCACCGACCACCTCCCGCGATTCCGACTGCATTCATATAATCGACCGGCCAATCTTATGGCTTGACTGATCCATTGTACTTGGGGGTATCCCTGGGCAATGTGAAGCCTTTGGGGAACTGCTCTTGCGGAATGCGCTGGCCAAAGCATGCCGGACCCGCTGGGACATCATCTTCTGGTTGCTTATCCTGCTGCAACTGCTCGATTCGGTGCTGATACGTCCCAAACGTATCTATAATTTTTGCTTGCTCCATGCATGTTTTGTGTGACTTTGCCATGTTTTGCTTGGACTTTCATACACTTTTGAGCATATTTGGACTAATCTATTAACCCAGTGCACCCAGCTGCCAGTTGTTGTTTTATGTTGTTTTTGTATTTCAGGTTTTCCGGCCATTAAAAGTTCTCCAAAAAATCCGGAAAAATCAGATAAAAAATCAGCGACCCGGAAGCTTCCGGAATCACCAAGGTAGCGGAGGGGGCCACCACCAGGAGACCAGGAGGGTCCCTGGCGCGGCCCCACCCTAGGCCCCGCCAGGAGGCCTCCTGGCTGCCTGGTGGGTCCCCTCGACACCCCCCTCCGCCTATATTTAGCCCTCAGGCTGAAAACCCCTAATATCGATCTCTTTTCCGTGAACTCGCCTCTGTATCGCCGCAGCCGCCGTTTCAAGATCGGGGCTGCCTGGAGAAGCTGCCCCGGCACCCTGGGGGGAGGAGGAACCCCCTCCGGGAGACCATCCATAGCCATGGACGCCTCCCGTATGTTCCGTGAGTAGTCCCCCTTGGACCATGGGTCCGTGACCAGTAGCTATGTGATGTACTTCTCTCCTCTTTGTGCTTCCACTTTGGAGACCTCGTGAGCTGCCTCACATGATCGAGGCACTATTGTAATTCCTGTTGTTGCTATGATGTGTTTGCTGGGATCTGATGGATTATGAGGCTATGTTAAGATTGTGATGAGTAATATATTTGGTTCTTCTCTTTTATATTTTCTTCTTGAGTAAATTCTTGCATGTTCTCCGTTGCAGTATTTTGCTTTGGCCAAGTAGTTTGCTTGCAACTCCAAGAGGGAGCGTTATGCTTGATTGTGGGTTCAGCCCCCTGCTGTCTAGCTTGAGTGACAGAAACATGAGACTAGGGGATGTTGGGAATGTGCCCTAGAGGCAAATAAAATATGTTTTATCGAGCATATTCCATTAGTTCATAATACGTTTGATACTATGCTAGAACTGTATTAAGCGGAAACATTAATACAGGTGTGGTATACAAACAACCAGGTCCCTAGTTAACCCTAGTATACTAGTCCATTGGGCGATTGATGATCAAGGTTTCCTGATCATGAGACAATGGCGTCTGTTGACAATGGAGTCGTATCATTGGATAATGATATGATGGACATACACCCACCAGAAGTGTTGCGATGTGATCAAGTCACATAGTTCGACATTGCGATAACTATAACGTAGTGACCAGATCCTTTGACCGTAATGATCATACGTAATTGTCATCTATGAGGAGACTTTGATTTGTATCCCACCGCCTGACTGAAATATGCTGGCTATAACGGTGCACTTTGGGTATTCCGAAATAGATGGTTGATGAGTATGCAAATAGATCAAAGCGGGATTTGTCCATCCGTGTGACGGATAGGTACTCTGGGCCCACTCGGTGATGTTACATCATAAAGTTTGCAAACGTGTGACTAGGTCACGGAGTTGTAATATCACGGGAACGAGTAAACTTGTTTGTTGAGAACGAGGACGAACTAGGTATAGTGGATACCGATGATCAAACCTCAGACAAGCAAAGTACCATAGGACAAAGGGAACAGGCACACGGTTAACGGATCCAACAGCGATTGAAGTTCATTCGATGGAAGCGCAGGCGCTATCAAGGATTGTAACCAGGTCCAATTGATTAGTCATTGATCAATGAGAATTGTCTCGATCATGTCTGCTGTTTCCCGGACCGTAGGGTGTTACACTTAAGGGTACTCGACGCAGTAAGGACTGATTCGGGATCACCGGAGAAATTGGAGAGAACACCGGAATTGTTCCGGTGATGACCGGAATTGTTCCGATGAAGGCCGGAAGTTGTTCCGGGTATTTTGAAAGGTTCAAAATATATTTAATAATGTTTAATTAATGTTTTATTATTTAATTATCTGAATTGAATATTAAAATATAATTAAATATAATTAAAAATGAATTAAAAGGCATATGGGCCTCATAGGGCCCATTAGGGGGAGAGGGAGTCCTCCCCCATGGGCCATGGCGCCATGAGGGGGCCCACCCCCCTTATTGGTGCGCCCCCCCTCCCCTTGGGATTAGTCCCACATGGGAAGTTGAGGGAAGGTTGCCCCCCCCCTCCTTGGCCTATATAAGGAGGGGTAGGGGTGCCCTTTTAATCATGAATTTTTTGAGAAAAGTTTCTCATCTCTCTCCCTCCTTTCTCCTTCCTTTGAGCGGACTCCCCTTGTTTGGAGGCTGCTCTGGGTTGGGGATTTCTCCACTATACGCACGCCGTCGTGCTGCTGGAATCGGGATCCGAATCCATCTTCTTTCCGCTGCTCTACTGGTTCGGAGCCCGGAGGGACGTCGGGTATACTGTATGTGTATAATCCCGCGAGGCACTACACTTGTGGTGCTACTTCATCGTCGTGGTCGTATCGCGAGGTCTTCGTCAGCAACGTTCCGACGGGGACGTAATCCCGTCATCGGTCTGCAAGGATCGGGTGGCTACAGGAGTCATCGTGGATCTGCGCGGCATCGGGGATTGCCGGTACGACTACACCAACCACGTTCATGCAGGAACGTTTCCCGCTTAACGGACTACATACTGGTATGTGATCTATTTCTGTCCGTTACTTGCATCAGCATAGCATAGGTCTTGGGATTGGGTATCGTAGGTAAAGGAAAAATTTGTGTTTTCTGCCCCGAACCCCAACAGGGGATGTGCTGTTGCCACCAGGGATAAAACAACGGTGCTTGTACCCGCGGGTGCAAGGATTGTTTACTTTACACAAAGTTCTTTTAATGCAGTTGTTTGTTGCTTTGAGTTCACACTTTGGGTGGGATTCGCAACTTAATACCAGCGAGATGTTCTGGATAGATATCTCAAGGTGGATGATTCGTAGTAGATGCAGTTTGATTTCGGTCTACTTACCTTGGCGTACTGCCCATTGCTTTTGAGCCCTTCCTTTCTTTGCAGCATAGTTAGCATTGCGGTGCCTTCATAATTCTCTCAATTTCGCAGTTGTGATTTGTTTACCTCGCTAGCACTTTTATCGTCTTTTGGGAGAGAGACATCACTAGTGAAAATCACGGGACCCCGGTCCCTCTTCACATCATTGTTTAGACCCTTAGTTTACTTTCAGTCTTTACTTTCAGTTCCACTTTTATCTCTTGCGCTGATCCTTTGTAAACAGCAAGGCCGGAGGAATTTACAACTCCTCTGTACTCGTTGGGAGCAAAGTTATTTGTATCTGTGTGCAGGTCCACGTCAAGCGTCGTGACACCTACTTGTATCTCTTGGAGTCCTGCTGGTTCGATACTCAACCTTAGCATCTTTGCTAAGGGAAACTTGCTGTTACACTGCATCTCAGCTTCCACTTGGGGTAACCAACGAGGAGAGTTGCCACTCTGTATCAAGCAAATTTCTGGCGCCGTTGCCGGGGACTCCAGTCTACAAGATAGGGGAGTTGCACACTATCTTTTATCTTTGCTTTTTAGTCTTGTTAGTTTACCTTTCAGTTTTTACTTTTGTGTCCCTTATGAAAATACCAAAAATACCTGTTACCTTGTCAGTAGTTACCACTATGGCTGGTCCTTTTTCCTTTGGTGAGGCAGAAGTACTTACCTTTACTCAAAGAGGTGGTGAAAGTTTGAAAGATGCTTGGTATAGAATTAATGATTCTCAAAAAAGAGCCACCAAGAAGCAATCCACTACTATCTTGCTTAGAAATTTTTATGTTGGGATCACTTCTTGGAATAGGTTTCTTTTAGACACTGCTATCAATGGGAACTTCATAGAGGCCCCAGTTTGGGAAGCCCTTAATGTTATTGAAAATCTTGTTGGAAGTCTCCCAGTTGTTAGTATTAAGGAGGACATTACTTTAGATCACATTATGAGAAAACTTGGAAAAATAGAGCTAGAGATGCCAAGTATCGATAGGGTGAATGAGTTTAAGATTCAAGGGAATTTGAATAGGCTAGATAACTCCATGCAGAAAATTGTCAAAACTTTGGAGACTATTAAATCCCTTGATGAGAAGTCTTCTAGGATAGAAAATATTGAGGAAGTTATTGAAACTCTAGGAACTACCTTTTCCTCAATCAAAACCAAAAAGTATGAAACTCCGGCAAAGAAGGAACCTAAGTTCGTTTACGTCCCCAAGGTTCCTCGAGCTAAAGCAAACACACCCATTGCCAAGAGAGTTGAAACGGTGAAAACTTTGGAGGAGACACCTATATTTAACTTTAATGAAACTCCAATTGATTTCCCTCCTTTTGATTTTATTCCAAGAAGCATTTTCATTCGTCCTTGATGATCGTGATGATGGTTCAATGGATACAACTTGGTCTTCTGCTTTAAGACTAGCTAATGGCTCTATAGAAGCGCTTTCGGGAGGCAGCCCGCAACGAATTTAGGTTTTCCTTTTTGTTTTAATTCTGTTCTTAATTGTCTTGATGATTGTTACTACTGTAGCAACATCATTTTATCTTTACTTTTCAAGCTTTGTGCCAAGTTTAGCCTCAGATTGCAAGAAAGGTCAAAAGTTGGTACATGCTGTCCAGAAACAGATTCTGTCTGCTTGACGAAAAAATTCGGGATAAATCGTGAGTTGTTCTTTTTCTTTTCTTAGCTGTTGCTCTGTTTAGTTGTAGTGCTTTAGTTTTTTCTAGAGCTTTTCTTTTGTCTTAGGTTGAACTTTCTATAGGTTGCATGTTTTATCTTGTTAGAGAGTTTGCCTGTTGCACTGATTTTTGTGTCTTGACTAGAAAGTAGGTAGTTGAAGTTGCCACTCTTTTTGTAGTAGTAACGTGCAATAGTTTTGAGGTATTGACTAGAATAATGTTTGAACTTTTGGTGTCAAGAGCTCGAGCCTATTAGTGATAGATGTCATATTTTGGGCAATCCGTGTGTTTTTCGAAAACCAAAAACCCTTGTTGAGAACTCTAGCTACTAGATGGATCACTAACCTCTGGAGGGTTCGAATATTAGAGTACACTCACGTACCATGAGTCGAGGATGCGCAAGGATAACCAAACCCCCATACACTCCTCCTCGGGGTACTTGTCTCTTTGTGAACCTCCTGATTAGACTCAGAGTTACCAATAATAAGTGCATGAGTTCTTCGGACTAATGTGAGTATTCGAAAGTTGACGCTTCCACCCACCTATACTTTTTCTAGCCTCTTCGGTACCGTGCATTGCCCTTTCTCACCTTGAGAGTTGGCGCATACTTCGCCGGTGTATCCAAACCCTTGGCACGATACGCTCTGTCATCATAAGCCTCCTTATATCTTTCCTCAAAATAGCCACCATACCTACCTACAAGGCATTTCCATAGCCTTTCTAAGATACATTGACATGCAACATCCACCTTCTCATGACTTGATCCTCATGTCATACATGCTACTTGCTTGATCGACGAGCCGCATGTTAGTTGGGCCTTTCCCTAATCATTGCTACATGACGCGCTAGTATCATTACATATCCTGCTATCCTGGCAGAGGCATACATTTGCATCATGATAGTTATATCTTCTTTATGTGAGTACCTTTGTAAAGTGTGAAAGATCTCCTTTTGAGAGATCCACACTAGTACTTCATCCTCTATCCCTTGTACTCCATAGAGATCATCATCATGCATATAGCTATGTGGGGACCTTCACACTATAGAACTTGGCTTGTATATTCCAATGATGAGCCTCCTCAAACGAGCTCTGGGTCTTCTTGAGCAAGAAAGTTAGATGCACCCCCACTAGTTCCCTTGGAGAGCTTTTAGCTCACATGTGCATCCGTTGCATGGCAATCCCTACTCCTCACATCATATCTATCATATGGCCTTCTCTCGCCTATGATTGTCCTCATTGATGTGAGCCTTTCACACCTTTTTTGTCTTCCTCCTCCACCTTCTTTCTGTTTCGCCTTTTAGGTGTCAACTTTCTTGCTCACGCTCATCCATTGCATGAGTGCTCAAAATATCGAAAGGGAGTGGATCAGTTTGACATGTACCTGGCTAGTGGACTGGGGACGAGTCAAGATAAGAATCCAAAGGAGACCAAGTGTGAAACTTTAGTAGATAGTTGTTATCAACAACCTTTTTCTCTCTTTTTCCCAGTCCCCTGCTTGCACGCAAACACCATCTGGAGACATTTGAGTCGCGGACAGCGAGAGCTCCTGCACCTTTTGTTCTTTTGTTGCTTGTGTCAATGCTAATATAGACTCTTGCTTGTTAAGACTTGAATTGAATTTCATGCTTTGATTGCTTTACTTAAAAGTCCTTATATGGTTGTGTGGCATGTCACCATAGAAATTATGCTTGTTATCATTTACCTACTCGAGGACAAGCAGGAATTAAGCTTGGGGATGTTGATACGTCCCAAACGTATCTATAATTTCTGCTTGCTCCATGCATGTTTTGTGTGACTTTGTCATGTTTTTCTTGAACTTTCATACACTTTTGAGAATATTTGGACTAATCTATTAACCCACTGCACCCAGCTGCTAGTTTTTGTTTTTGTATTTCAGGTTTTCCGGCCATTAAAAGTGCTCCAAAAATTCGAAAAAATCAGATAAAAAAGCAGCGACCCGGAAGCTTCCGGAATCACCAAGGTAGCGGAGGGGGGCACCACCAGGAGACCAGGAGGGTCCCTGGCGCGGCCCAACACTAGGCCGCGCCAGGAGGCCTCCTAGCTGCCTGGTGGGTCCCCTCGACACCCCCTCCGCCTATATTTAGCCCTCGGGGTGAAAACCCCTAATATCGATCTCTTTTCCGAGAACTCGCCTCTGTACCGCCGCCGCCGCCGTTTCAAGATCGGGGCTGCCTGGAGAAGTTGCCCCGACACCCTGCAGGGAGGAGGAACCCCCTCCGGGAGACCATCCATAGCCA
The DNA here is from genome assembly GCA_950022295.1 of Bromus sterilis. Classification (NCBI taxonomy): domain Eukaryota; kingdom Viridiplantae; phylum Streptophyta; class Magnoliopsida; order Poales; family Poaceae; genus Bromus; species Bromus sterilis. The sequence goes on along the minus strand of OX465595.1, from coordinate 340,400,393 downwards.
TGGACGCCTCCCGTATGTGCCGTGAGTAGTCCCCCTTGGACCATGAGTCCGTGACCAGTAGCTATGTGATGTACTTCTCTCCTCTTTGTGCTTCCACTTTCGAGACCTCGTGAGCTGCCTCACATGATCGAGGCACTATTGTAATTTCTACTGTTGCTATGCTGAGTTTGCTAGGATCTGATGGATTATGAGACTATGTTCAGATTGTGATGAGTTATATATTTGGTTCTTCTCTTTTATATTATGTTCTTGATTAAATTCTTGCATGTTCTCCGTTGCAGTATTTTTCTTTGGCCAAGTAGTTTCCTTGCAACTCCAAGAGGGAGCGTTATGCTTGATTGTGGGTTAAGCCCCCTGATGTCTAGCTTGAGTGACAGAAACATGAGACTAGGGGATGTGTTGTTGCCACCAGGGATAAAACAACGGTGCTTGTACCCGCGGGTGCAAGGATTGTTTACTTTACGCAAAGTTCTTTTAATGCAGTTGTCTGGTTCTTTGAGTTTACACTTTGGGTGGGATTCGCAACTTAATACCAGCGAGATGTTCTGGATAGATATCTCAAGGTGGATGATTCGTAGTAGATGCAGTTGGATTTCGGTCTACTTACCTTGGCGTACTGCCCATTGCTTTTGAGCCCTTCCTTTCTTTGCAGCATAGTTAGCATTGCGGTGCCTTCATAATTCTGTCAATTGCCTAGCTATGATTTGTTTACCTCGCTAGAACTTTTATTGTCTTTTGGGAGAGAGACATCACTAGTGAAAATCACGGGACCCCGGTCCATCTTCACATCATTGTTTACACCCTTAGTTTACTTTCAGTCTTTACTTTCAGTTCCACTTTTATCTCTTGCGTTGATCCTTTGTAAACAGCAAGGCTGGAGGAATTGACAACTCCTCTGTACTCGTTGGGAGCAAAGTTATTTGTATCTATGTGCAGGTCCACGTCAAGCGCCGTTACACCTACTTGTATCTCTTGGAGTTCCACTGGTTCGATACTCAACCTTAGCATCTTTGCTAAGGGAAACTTGCTGCTACACTGCATCTCACCTTCCACTTGGGGTAACCAACGAGGAGAATTGTCACTCTGTATCAGGTGCCTTGCATCATTGTCCGCGATTGCTCGGGGACCTAGACGCTGACTTATTGACGGCCGGACCAACGCCGCCGGTTGCTCATTGCTCCTACTGTTGACTGCTGGCTCATCCTTCCGACTGCCTCCCGCAGCCCCTTGATTCCTCCGACTGCAGTGCAAACTTCCATGCGGAGAAGATGTCTGCCTCTGCTGCCGAGGTGGCGCATTCGGCTCGTTTGCCCCCGCGTGATGTCTACGCACGCTTCTATTCTTGTAGACTATGTTGGGCCTCCAAGCGCAGAGGTTTGTAGGACAGCAGCAATTTCCCTCAAGTGGACTACCTAAAGTTTATCAAACTCAGGGAAGTAGAGGTTGAAGATGGTCTCTCTCAAGTAACCCTGCAATTAAGATACAAGAAGTCTCTTGTGTCCCTAACACACCTAATACAACTAGGAGTTGCATAGGTGCACTAGTTCGGCGAAGAGATGGTAAAATACGAGTGATAGGTGTGGCAAAGCAAGGTAATATAAATCTGTAATAAAAAGTGCAGCAAGCAAACATTTGACAAAAGTGAGCACAAACGGTGTAACAATGGTGGAAACAAGGCCTAGGCTTCATTCTTTCACTAGTGGAAACTCTCAACAACATTAACATAGTCTAATCACATGATATTTCCCATAAAACATGCAATGGAGACACACTCGGAGGTCATTCATATGTGGTCAAGAGAGGATGAGAATTATGTAGGGCTACAAAAGCACACCTCAAAGTTCGTAGTTCTCAATCTATGGATTTCCCAATGTCACCGCGGCCATCCAAAGAGAGTACCACAATCACCACAACATATCTCAAGGATAGTCAAACACAAGCACCAAGAGACTCTCAATCTTCAATCAACACACAAAAGAGGAAATCACTCATGATAATATTCTTCTAACCCATGTCCAATAGACCGTTGTCACCTTGGTCTCGGGGATTATACTAGATAAGATCAATTGAGTACATCAATCCAATACATAGAGGAAGGGGAAATATCATGGGATCACCCTAGATTAACATAGCCTATGATCACAACGAAGATCACATCATGGGAGAGAGAGAAGAACACATAGCTAATGGTAGAAACCTCAGCCCCGAGGGAGAACTACTCCCGCTTCATGGAGGGAGGAAGCAACGTCGATGGAGATGAATCCGGGGGCACTTCCCCGTCCCGGAAGCATGCCGGCACAGGAATTCTGTCCCCCCGAAACTTGATGGCGATGGCGGCGGAGATCGGAATTGCTTCTGGAGAAAAGGGGTCTGGAATCAAGGTTTCCTCCGCGGGGGTAAAAATAGGGCCAAAGGGGGGCACCATGGGGGGCCACAGGGCATCCAGGAGGGCAGATGGCGCGGCCTAGGGTGGACCCGCGCCGGGCACCTTCTTGGGCCCCTGGTGGTGGCCCTCCTGCCATGCCTTGGTTATTCCGGAAGCTTCCAGAGCGCTGATTTTTTATATAATTTTTCTGGGATTTATTGGGCACTTTAATTATTGGAAAAACCTGAAATACAAAAACAACAGAAAACAGGAACTGGCAACTGGGTGCACTGAGTTAATAGGTTAGTCCAATTATGATCAAAAGTGTATGAAAGTTCAAGAAAAACATGGCAAAGTCACACAAATCATGCATGGAGCAAGTAGAAATTATAGATATGTTTGGGACGTATCAACATCCCCAAGCTTAATTCCTGCTCGTCCTCGAGTAGGGAATTGATAACAAGCATAATTTTTGTGGCGACATGCCACACAACCATATAAGGACTTTTAAGTAAAGCAATCAAAGCATGCAATTCAATTCAAGTCTTAACAAGCAAGAGTCTATATTAGCATTGACACAAGCAACAAAAGAACAAAAGGTGCAAGAGCTGTCACTGTCCGTGACTCGAATGTCTCCAGATGGTGTTTGCGTGCAAGCAGTGGACTGGGAAAAAGAGAGAAAAAAGGTTGTTGAGAACAACTATCTACTAAAGTTTCACACTTGGTCTCCTTTGGATTCTTATCTTGACTCGTCCCCAGACCACTAGCCAGGTACAAGTCAAACTGATCCACTCCCTTTCGATATTTTGAGCACTCATGCAATGGATGAGCGTGTCGGGACCCGGGGTTAGCGTATGCAAGACCCGCTACAACACAATCATATGGAGAGCCGAGAATCGTACCCACTTGTCTAAGCAGACAAGGCCAAGCACAGAACGTTCTCGGAAAGCCTCGAACGTGAGGGGCATCCCATCCAGGCCGGATGATCAACGGAGATGGGTCCTCATCGTCCACACACAAGTCTAAATGACATGGGTGGTGAACTCCCATACTCATAGACAAGTCACCTCAACCATACTATCGATTGTATTATAACACTTACATAGACTTACTCCAGCCCGATCACTTAGTCGGGGTCTAGGGCGGGCTCGATCATACAACAAAGTGTGCACGTGACAGAGTCACGGGCAATCGCATCGCGATGCCCCAAGCTGCGCACATCTAAGGGCCACTTGGTGTATAAAAGACCGCCAGCCAGATCACAACTAAGGTCTCAAAAACCCATACTAAGACATGCATGTTATAAACATACACGCAGCACACATGTCTAGTATGAACAGCAGGTATCATTGAAATTCTCTACAAAGTGTACAACTTTATTAATAACTCTTACAAAGTGCACACAGAGATCACGAGACCGTGATCCAACATTACATCAAACATGTGGAAGCAAAGTAGGTCTGAGTACAGACAAGTTTAACAAATGGCTTAGAGAAGCCTTATCTATAAAAAAAGCCCTTCCACGAGGGACCAGTCGTCTGACTGGGACTACACTAACTTGATCATTCGTCGAGCTCCAGGAAGAATCCACCTTCGGGGTCAGTTGGTTCATCTAAAACATAGAATAAGAAAACGTGAGTACAAAGTCGTACTCATCAAGACTTACGTAGGAGCTATACTACTCATGCACATGTATCAAGGTAAAGGGAGGTGGGGGTTCATAAGCAGAAGTGCCAGCTTTGACTTGGCTAGTCCTGAACTACGAGTACCATACTTGAGGTAAGAAGCGTACACGAGTCCACTACGTGTCTCCAACCAATTACACCACTATGTTGCCTTCCTCGACATCCCCACGAGAAAGCACGCCATAGCACTCACGCTTATCTTGGCAAGTTTTATAAGTATCCATTGAAGTTGTCTAATAATCAAGCACAGCTTTCCAAGCAGTCCTTAACCGCGGACGCGGCTATTCAAATAGTTTTGTTAACCCTGCAGGGGTGTACCGCTACACACACATGACCATCAGTTACCGCCTTTGGCCTCGACACCATTCAAGGGGTGTCGGCGAGGATGTTCACCACAACACTTCTCCCACAGCTCCGTTCTAGTCCAGAGAGTCACCTATCTGAGGGGGATACGTATGGAAGTCCGGCCGAGGTTTCAGTACAGCCTCAAACGATGTGTACAGGGTCCCTAGCCGGTCTGAGTAGCCGTTCATCCACTTCGCAGACCGTGCCACAACCCTACCAGAACTTGCGAACTAATGCGACTTCTGTGGTTCGAACGGGGTGAGGTACTAGGTCGAGAGGGGTCAGTGAGCCCAATGTGTGGTTGCACTCTTCTTCTTGGATCACCACACAAGAACTCGGACTTAAGGCGGTGTTCAACGAGACAACCCACTATGTACTCCTACACAGCCTCTCATCGTTCACCTTGTATTAGGGTGGATTCACCAACACAGTTTCACTTTCATCAACACCATGTTCACTACCATCCCAACTCACAAAAGAGTAACCTCATTGTAACTCTAAGCATGCAATAAGCAGTAACAGTTGCAGTGGCCACATGATAAAAAACAACTCCTACATCTGCTAGGATTGTGGTTTGCTTACTACTGTGACAAAATGATAGGTCATGCAAAGGAATGGGTTCATCTATGCGGTAGAAACGTATCATGGTAATCATCCTAAACAATGCATAAGCGAGTCTGAGAGGGAAGTGGGATTTTATCGACATGATCAATGGGGGTTGGCTTGCCTTGCTGACGAGGTTCAAACGCAGTGTCTTCAACGAAGGGGGTGGCCTCCGGTTCCGGTTGCACGTCTATCGAGCAAACAAACAAACAAGGGATAAATGTAATGCAATGCTCAAACACATGATCAACATTGTAGTGTGATGTTCATGGTCACAATGTGTTGGCAATTCCATTTAAAAGAATCCAATTGCAAAGTCATTTGCGAACGCACCTCAAATTTGAATTCGAATTAAATGCATATGGACAAATGCTACTGTTCACCCAATTTAAATTGTTCAAACATGAAAAAAAGTCCATATTCACATTCCTTGCATTTTTTGATAATTTTAGACATATTATATGCTTAATTTGGAGTTAAAATGGATTAGTTATGATTTTCCAAAGTTTAAAGCATTTTCTGGAATTTCTGAATAATCTTTAAATTGGAAAAAGGGTTTATTGCGTAGGCATGACGTCACAGTGACATGGGGGGCTGACGTGTGGGTCCGGCTTGTCAGTGTCACAGGGTTTTAATCCCCTCTGTTTAAACTAACATAGGGGATAGGGGGGTTGGGGGCCCCACCTTTCATTGACCTGGGGTCAACTAACAGGGGGGCTTAGCCCCTAATGACAGCCACGTCGGCCCATCGCTGGCAGCGACCTCTGCACACGGCGGAGGCACGCCGGGACGGCCCAAACGGCCACGGGGGAAGCCACAAAGGGCACCAGTGCGTGCCCCGTGCTCGCGCGCATCACGCAGAGCACGCGGGGGTCACTGGGAGGCTCCAGGGCGACGGCGTGTTCAAAGGTGGCGGCGACCGGAGCCACTGGATGGACGAGCTTGTCGTCCAGGGCACGAGGAGAGCAACGGAGAGGGGGAAATCGATCGCACGCTCACCCTGAACGCGTTTACGAGCTCGACGGGGCCGGAGGTTGGCTGGAGGAGGGGGAATCGCTCGCCGGAGCGTGCGGTGGCCGGCGGTGAAGTCTTGACGCGGTCGTCACCTCCGTTGGTCCTGGGGCCGAATCGAAGGCGCTGCTCGAGGAAGTCGAGGCCGGCGGAGCTACTGGACACGTTGGCGCGGCGCCTCGTCGTCGTTGGCCACTCAGGAGCTCGACGGCGCTCTCCGGCTGGCTCGGGGCTGCGCGAGATTAGCGAGGAGGGAGGGAGGAAAAGATGCGCTGCGAGGGGGAAAGAGGAGCGGGGCGACGTGGGCGTCTCCTGGCGCTATAAGGTCGCCTGGGAGGGTGCCAGGCAGCCTAGCAGCTGCCGCCGGCGTCAGCATGCGCTCCAGCGAGCTGCTTGCCGCGCCGGGGAAGAAGACAAAAGGAGGGGGCAGGCCTGGGCCGTGGGAAGGTAAGTTGGGCCGAGAGTCCCAGGTAGGTGGGCTTCTTTCTTCTTTTTCTTTTCTTCTTTGTTTTCTTCTGCTATTTGTTTTGGTACTGCTAAATAAAATAGCAAACCATTTTATAAAATGCTGAAACTTTTTACATGGCCTCATAATATATTAGGCTAGCCACTTATAAAGTTTGGCATTTTTTTAAAATTCCAAATAGGGGTTTTTGATTAATTCCAAGGTTCTGTTTGAATATTTGAAAAATCCATGAGCATGGGATTGCTACCACACCACTTGATATGTGATCACACTCATTTATGGGAGTTTTCAAAAATGCAAAAGGAATTTTTGGAGCAAATTTATTCTGGCCATTTGAATTAAATTCATCTGGGGGGGTTTCTTCTCCCATTTCAATTTATTTTTGAAATTTTTAACATGACGCAAAGTTACTTGCTAACCCTAGCACATACCTAAAAGAGGGTTGTGACAACTCGCCCCCACTCAAAAGAATCTCGTCCCTAGATTCAGAAGTCGTCGGGAGGAAGGTGGGGTACTCGGCACGGAGGCGGTCTTCTCTTTCCCACGTAGCTTCTTTCTCGGAGTGGTGTGACCATTGCACTTTGAGGAACTTGATCTTCTGTCGAAGGGTGACACGCTCTGCTGAATCAAGAATACGAACAGGATACTCTCGATAAGAAAGGTCATCTTGGAGATCAAGCGTTTCATGGTCGACTTCGTGGATGGGGTCCTTGAAGCAACGCTTGAGTTGTGACACATGGAATACATCATGTACTCGGGAAAGGTGCGGGGGTAGTTCAAGTTGGTAGGCAACTTCTCCACGTTTAGAAAGAATGCGGAAAGGTCCGATGTAACGTGGGGCCAACTTGCCTTTGATACCGAAGCGTTGGGTTCCCTTCAGAGGAGTAACCCGAAGGTAAGCCTTCTCACCCAGATTGTAGCTTTCTTGCCTATGATGACGATCATAGTAGCTTTTCTGACGAGACTGGGCTGCTTTCAATTGATCACGAACAATGCGAACTTGCTCTTCTGCTTCCATGATCATATCCGGTCCAAAGAATTGTCTTTCACCGGTTTCGGACCAGTTAAGGGGTGTTCGACATCTTCGTCCATAGAGGAGTTCAAAAGGAGCCATGTTCAGACTAGATTGGAAACTATTGTTATAAGAAAATTCGGCGAATGGAAGAGACTTCTCCCAATTCCTTCCGAATGAGACAACACAAGCTCTGAGCATGTCTTCAAGAATTTGGTCAACCCTTTCGACTTGACCACTAGACTGAGGATGGAAAGCTGTACTAAAGGAGAGACGAGTTCCCATAGCATTTTGAAAGCTTCCCCAAAATCTAGAGGTGAAAAGCCTACCACGATCAGAATTGATTTCCAAAGGAACTCCGTGAAGAGAAACAATTCTAGAGACATACAAGTCCGCTAACTGGCTAGCAGTTATATACTCGCGAACGGGAAGGAAGTGTGCAACTTTGGAAAGTCTATCCACAACAACGAAGATGGCATTATTTCCTTTCTAGGTTTTTGGAAAGCCAGTGATGAAATCCATATTGACTTTGTCCCATTTCCACTCGAGAATAGGCAAATGTTGAAGAGTACCAGCAGGTCTTTGATGTTCTGCCTTAATGCGACGACAAACATCACATTCGGCAACATACTGAGCAATTTTTCGCTTCATCCTAGTCCACCAAAATCTCTGGCGTAGGTCTCGGTACATCTTTGTGCTACCAGGATGAATCGAAAGGGGAGTATCATGAGCCTCCTTATGAATTAGCCTCCTAAGATTGTGTTTTCGTGGTACAACCAATCGAGTGCCAAAGAAAATGACACCTTGATCATTTATGGAGAAACATTTAGCAACTCCGCTAGCAATGTTCTTCTTGATCTCTCGAATACCACTATCATGTTTCTGGGCGGCTATGATTTTATCCTCAAGGTTTGGTTTCGCCACCAAGGTAGAAAGATAGCCATGAGGAACAATCTCAAGATTGAGCTTGCGAAATTCCTCATGAAGAAGTGGTTGACACTGTTGTAACATAAGGTTGTTACAATACGACTTACGACTTAGTGCATCATCCATGACATTGGCTTTTCCTAAGGTGTAAGAAATTCCTAAGTCATAATCTTTTATCAACTCAATCCAGCATCTTTGCCTGAGATTAAGATCTGGCTGGGTGAATATATATTTGAGGCTTTGGTGGTCGGAATAGTCCTCACAACGATTACCAAGGAGGTAATGTCGCCAAGTTGTCAGGGCATGAACTACGGCAGCGAGTTCAAGATCATGGGTAGGATATTTCTCTTCATGTGGACACAACTGGCGTGAAGCATAAACTACCACATGTCTATCTTGCATAAGTATGCATCCTAACCCTTGCCGTGAGGCATCACAAAAGATCTCGAGATCCTTTTTGGTGTCTGGAGGCGCAACTACGGGTGCAGAAGTCAATCTCCTTTTTAGCTCTCGAAAGCTTTCCTCGCACTTGGGATTCCATTGGAATTTCTTATCTTTCTTGAGGAGTTCAGTTAGAGGCTTTGCAACTTTAGAAAAGTTCTCGACGAAGCGGAGGCAATAGCTTGCTGAGCCAAGAAAACTCCGAACTTGCTTAACTGATTCAGGTGGAGTCCAGTCAAGGACGGCCTGAACTCTCTCGGGGTTCACAGCAATGCCTTTTGCAGAAATCACGTGGCCTAGATAGGTCACTTCTGGTAGCCAAAATTCACACTTGGAGAATTTATCATACAGGCGATGCTCTCGAAGTTTCATCAATACCAACCTAAGATGTTCGACATGTTCTTCTTCATTCTTCGAGTAGATGAGAATGTCATCAAGATAAACTACAACAAATTTATCCAAGTACTCCATGAAGATCGAATTCGTCATGCGCGAGAAAGTGGCGGGGGCATTGGTTAAACCAAAGGACATGACGGTGTACTCGTAAAGACCATAATGAGTAGTGAAAGCCATTTTTGGAATGTCCTCGTTTCGGATTTTGATTTGATGATAACCTAATCTCAAATCCATTTTGGAGAAGACAGAGGATCCGGCAAGTTGATCATAAAGATCATTGATCCTGGGCAGTGGGTACTTGTTCTTTATCGTCGCTAGATTTAGCGGGCGATAATCTACGCACATCCCTTTTGTTCCATCTTTCTTCGTTACGAACAAAACAGGGCAACCCCATTGTGATGAGCTAGGGCGGATGAAGCCTTTTGCCAACAAAGCTTCAAGTTGGATTTTAAGCTCAGCTAACTCATGTGGGGACATTTTATATGGGCATCTGGAAATTGGTGCGGTTCCTGGTATAAGATCCACTGTGAACTCTACGCATCTGTCGGGTGGCATGCCCGGCAGCTCTTCAGGAAAGACATCCGGAAAGTCATGAACCACCGGAATATCTTCAAGGTCGGGAAGGGGAAGCACATTCAAAGAATGCATCTGGGTTCTTGTTCTTGGTGAGGAGTAATCTATTGTCTGGCCTGAAGGATGGGTGAGTCTAACTGACTTGGCTTTACAATCAAGAAAAGCATTTTGTCTTGATAACCAATCCATACCAAGGATGACATCAATGTCTGAAGACTTGAGGACTGTGAGTGAAGCAAGGAATACTAAACCCTCAATTGCAATTTTATTGCCATGGCTTACTCTATTATTTTGCCACTTGGAACCAGGAGTTTGAATAATCATTGGGGTGAACATTTCATCAAAGGATATCTCATGCCGAAGTGCATAACTCTCCGACATGAATGAGTGAGATGCTCCTGGATCGAAAAGGACAGAAGTGGGAACATAATTGACTGGGAGCGTACCAAGAATGACGTCAGAAGTACCATCAGTTTCTTCAGCTGATATTTGGTTCACACGTCCAAGATTTGTGGAAGTAGATGGCTTGGCGGTGGAGACCTTCGAGGGTGGCTTGGCACGAACATTGGGGTTCCCTTTGGCATGAGGTGGAGCATTCTGATTTATGGGGCACTCAGGAGAATAGTGACCAGGCTGGCCACATCTAAAGCAGGCTCCAAAGATAGTGCGGGGAGCTGGGTTGTTAGGTGGAGCTAGATGGAACGGAGCTGGTGGACGAGGCGTCACAAGGGATGGCCTTGGTGGGTTGTTCTGGCGGAACATGCGATTGGTGATCGAGATCTTGCGCTTCTGGGGGGCTGAACTGGATGAACCATCGTCTCTAGGGTGCTTGCGGGAATCCTCGGGAGTGATCATATCCTCCGCCTTGATGGCCTTGTTGTCAAGGATCTGGAATGTGGAGAAGTCATGAAGATTGAGCTCACGACGAAATCCAAAATTGAGTCCCTTGCGGAACCTCTCTTGCTTCTTGGAGTCGGTGGAGACCTCCTCGGGAGCATAGAGGGCAAGACGGTTGAACTCCTAACTAAACTCCTCAACGGACCTTGTTCCTTGGGTGAGATTGCAGAACTCCTCTCTCTTGCGGTCCATCAGTCCCTTTGGAATGTGATGCTCACGAAAAGCTTCACAGAACTCATACCACGAAGTCAACTGTCCAGCTGGACGCATGTTCAGAAAGTTCTCCCACCAAGAGCTAGCTGCACCCTCGAGGTGGTAGGTGGCATAGTTGACTCTGTCACCATCTGAAACATGTCTAGAATGGATCTTTCTCTCGATGTTGTGAAGCCAGTCATCGGCGTCAAGGGGCTCAGTGGAATAGCTGAAAACTGGGGGATGAAGCTGGATGAAGTCATTCAACGACACAAGCTCATTCCGCTGATGGGCAGTGTTCCGAGCAATGACCCCCAACAACTCATGAGAGTCCCTTCGGTTTCTTTCAACCTCCATGAGAACTTGAGCCATCGTGGGTGACAGTGGAAGATTGCCTTCCTCCGGATCATTCCCACGAGCTTGGGCACAACCAAGGTGGCCACGGGTTCCTTGAGACATCCTGAAGGATAAGATCAATGTCAAATGATGTTGAATGATTTTGCAAATGCATCAGATTATGAAGATAACCGGAATGACTCGGACAGCATAACGGCTGTAATTGCAAGAGAAATGGAAATTCTCACAACATTGGAATAGCAATTATACTAGGAAGTCCAAAACTGAAGCACAACGACTCTAGAAACAGAACACAACTTTCCTAAGGCTAAAAGGAAGCAAACAACGAGATGTTCTAGTAAGACATAGATGAGCCTAGTCCTATCTTCCCGTAGAACAAGATAAGGGTGACTCAGAACTCAGAACGATGAGGGTAAGGAGAAAAAAGAAGTCTTACATTGTTCCCTTATATACCCAGAGTAACTATATAACTATAGAAGGCTAGACTCAACTTCGACCAAGGCTTATAATCCTACAGTTAGTCCTTCTCTGATACCAAGTCTGTCGGGACCCGGGGTTAGCGTATGCAAGACCTGCTACAACACAATCATATGGAGAGCCGAGAACCGTACCCACTTGTCTAAGCAGACAAGGACAAGCACAGAACATTCTCGGAAAGCATCAAACGTGAGGGGCATCCCATCCAGGCCGGATGATCAACTGAGATGGGTCCTCATCGTCCGTACACAAGTCTAAATGAGATGGGTGGTGAACTCCCATACTCATAGACAAGTCGCCTCAACCATACTATCGATTGTATTATAACACTTACATAGACTTAATCCAACCCGATCACTTAGTCGGGGTCTAGGGCGGGCTCGATCATACAACAAAGTGTGCACGTGACAGACTCACAGGCAATCGCATCGCGATGCCCCAAGCTGCGCACATCTAAGGGCCTCTTGGTGTATAAAAGACCGCCAGCAAGATCACAACTAAGGTCTCGAAAACCCATACTAAGACATGCATGTTATAAACATACACGCAACACACATGTCCAGTATGAACAGCAGGTATCATTGCAATTCTCTACAAAGTGTACAACTTTATTGATAACTCTTACAGAGTGCACACAGAGATCACGAGACCGTGATCCAACATTACATCAAACATGCGGAAGCAAATTAGGTCTGAGTACATACAAGTTTAAGAAATGGCTTAGAGAAGCCTTATCTATAAACAAGCCCTTCCACGAGGGACCAGTCGTCTGACTAGGACTACACTAGCTTGATCAGTCGTCGAGCTCCAGGAAGAATCCACATTCGGGGTCAGTGGTTTCATCTAAAACATAGAATAAGCAAACGTGAGTACAAAGTCATACTCATCAAGACTTAAGTAGGAGCTATACGACTCATGCACATGTATCAAGGTAAAGGGAGGTGGGGGTTCATAAGCAGAAGTGCCAGCTTTGACTTGGCTAGTCCTGAACTACGAGTACCAGACTTGAGGTAAGAATCGTACACGAGTCCACTACATGTCTCCAACCAATTACACCACTATGTTGCCTTCCTCGACTTCCCCACGAGAAAGCACGCCATAGCACTCACGCTTATCTTGGAAAGTTTTATAAGTATCCATTGAAGTTGTCTAATAATCAAGCACAGCTTTCCAAGCAGTCCTTAACCGCAGACGCGGCTATTCAAATAGTTTTGTTAACCCTGCAGGGGTGTACAGCTACACACACATGACCATCAGTTACCGCCTTTGGCCTCGACACCATTAAAGGGGTGTCGGCGAGGATGTTCACCACAACATTTCTCCCACAGCTCTGTTCTAGTCCAGAGAGTCACCTATCTGAGGGGGATACGTATGGAAGTCCGGCCGAGGTTCCAGTACAGCCTCAAACGATGTGTGCAGGGTCCCAAGCCGGTCTGAGTAGCCGTTCATCCACTTCGCAGACCGTGCCATAGCCCTACCAGAACTTGCAAACTAATGCGACTTCTGTGGTTCGAACGGGGTGAGGTACTAGGTCGAGAGGGGTCAGTGAGCCCAATGTGTGGTTGCACTCTTCTTCTTGGATCACCACACAAGAACTCGGACTTAAGGCGGTGTTCAACGAGACAACCCACTGTGTACTCCTACACAACCTCTTATCGTTCACCTTGTATTAGGGTGGATTCACCAACACAGTTTCACTTTCATCAACACCATGTTCACTACCATACCGACTCACAAAAGAGTAACCTCATTATAACTCTAAGCATGAAATAAGCAGTAACAGTTGCAGGGGACACATGATAACAAACAACTCCTACATCTGCTAGGATTGTGGTTTGCTTACTACTGTGACAAAATGATAGGTCATGCAAAGGAATGGGTTCATCTATGCGGTAGAAACGTATCATGGTAATCATCCTAAACAATGCATAAGAGAGACTGAGAGGGAAGTGGGATTTTATCGACATGATCAATGGAGGTTTGCTTGCCTTGCTGACGAGGTTCAAACACAGTGTCTTCAATGAAGGGGGTGGCCTCCGGTTCCGGTTGCACGTCTATCGAGAAAACAAACAAACAAACAAGGGACAAATGTAATGCAATGCCCAAACACATGATCAACATTGTAGTGTGATGTTCATGGTCACAATGTGTTGGAAATTCCATTTTAAAGAATCCAATTGCAAAGTCATTTGCAAATGCACCTCAAATTTGAATTCAAATTAAATGCATATGGACAAATTCTACTGTTCACCCAATTTAAATTGGTCAAACATGAAAATAAAGTCCATATTCACATTCCTTGCATTTTTCTGATAATTTTAGACATATTATATGCTTAATTTGGAGTTAAAATGAATTAGTTATGATTTTCCAAAGTTTAAAGCAGCTTCTGGAATTTCTGAATAATCTTTAAATTGGAAAAAGGGTTTATTGCGTAGGCATGACGTCACGGTGACGTGGGGGGGATGACATGTGGTTCCGGTTTTTCAGTGTCACAGGGTTTTAATCCCCTCTGTTTAAACTAACAGAGGGGTTAGGGGGGTTGGGGGCCCCACCTGTCAATGACCTGGGTCAACTAACAGGGGGGCTTAGCCCCTAATGACAGCCACGTCGGCCCATCGCCGGCGGCGACCTCTGCACACGGCGGAGGCACGCCGGGACGGCCCAAACGGCCACGGGGGAAGCCACAAAGGGCACCAGTGCGTGCCCTGTTCTCGCGCACATCACGCAGAGCACACGGGGTCACTGGGAGGCTCCAGGGCGACGGCGTCTTCAAAGGTGGCTGTGGCCAGAGCCACTGGATCGACGAGCTCGTCGTCCAGGGCACGAGGAGAGCAACGGGGAGGGGAAATCGATCGCACGCTCACCCTGAACGCGTTGACGAGCTCGACGGTGCCGGAGGTTGGCTGGAGGAGGGGGAATCGCTCGCCGGAGCGTGCGGTGGCCGGCGGTGAAGTCTTGACGCGGTCTTCACCTCCGTTGGTCCTGGGTCTGAATCGAAGGCGCTTCTCGAGGAAGTTGAGGCTGGCGGAGCTACTGGACACGTTGGCGCGGCGCCTCGTCGTCCTTGGCCACGAAGGAGCTCGTCGGCGCTCTCCGGCTGGCTCGGGGCTGTGCGAGATTAGCGAGGAGGGAGGGAGGAAAAGATGCGCTGCGAGGGGGAAAGAGGAGCGGGGCGACGTGGGCGTCTTCTGGCGCGATAAGGTCGCCTGGGAGGGTGCAAGGCAGTCTAGCAGCTGCCGCCGGCGTCGGCATGCGCTCCAGCGAGCTGCTTGCCGCGCCGGGGAAGAAGACAAAAGGAGGGGGCAGGCCTGGGCCGTGGGAAGGTAAGTTGGGCCGAGAGGCCCAGGTAGGTGGGCTTCTTTCTTCTTTTTCTTTTCTTCTATGTTTTCTTCTGCTATTTGTTTTGGTACTGCTAAATAAAATAGCAAACAATTTTATAAAATGCTGAAACTTTTTACATGGTCTCATAATATATTAGGCTAGCCACTTATAAAGTTTGTCACTTTTTAAAATTCAAATCATTTGAATTTTAAACCAAATAGGGGTTTTTGATTAATTCCAAGGTCCTGTTTGAATATTTGAAAAATCCATGAGCATGGGATTGCTACCACACCACTTGATATGTGATCACACTCATTGATGGGAGTTTCAAAAATGCAAAAGGAATTTTTGGAGAAACTTTTATTCTGGCCATTTGAATTAAATTCATCTGGGGGGGGTTTCTTCTCCCATTTCAATTTCTTTTGAAATTTTTAACATGATGCAAAGTTACTTGCTAACCCTAGCACATACCTAAAAGAGGGTTGTGACAGAGCGTGAGCAAGAAAGTTATCACCTAAAAGGCGAAACAGAAAGAAGGTGGAGGAGGAAGACAAAAAAGGTGTGAAAGGCTCACATCAATGAGGACAATCATAGGCGAGAGAAGGCCATATGATAGATATGATGTGAGGAGTAGGGATTGCCATGCAACGGATGCACATGTGAGCTAAAGCTCTCCAAGGGAACTAGTGGGGGTGCATCCAACTTGCTTGCTCAAGAAGACCTATAGCTCTTTTGAGGAGGCTCATCATTGGAATATACAAGCCAAGTTCTATAGTGTGAAGGTCCCTACATAGCTATATGCATGATGATGATCTCTATGGAGTACAAGGGATAGAGGATGAAGTAATAGTGTGGATCTCTCAAAAGTAATAGTAGTGTACCCCTTCTCTCTTTTTATTTTTATTTTTCTCTTTTTTCTATTTTTTGTATTTTTTTGGTGGCCTCAATGGCTCTTTCTATTTAACTCTCATTTGTCCTCTTTGGGATCTTTTGATTTTTTCCTCTTTGGGATCTTTTCCTCACTTTAGGGGCAACACTCTATATTTTACAAGAATATAGGAGATCTTTCACACTGTACAAAGGTACTCACATAAAGAAGATATAACTATCATGATGCAAATGTATGCCTCTGCCAGGATAGCAGGATATGCAATGATACTAGCGCGTCATGTAGCAATGATTAGGGCAAGGCCCAACTAGCATGCGGCTCATCGATCAAGCAAGTAGCATGTATGACATGAGGATCAAGTCATGAGAAGGTGGATGTTGCCTGTCAATGTATCTCGGAAAGGCTATGGAAATGCCTTGTAGGTAGGTATGGTGGCTATTTTGAGGAAAGATATAAGGAGGCTTATGATGACAGAGCGTATCGTGCCAAGGGTTTGGATACACCGGCGAAGTATGCGCCAACTCTCAAGGTGAGAAAGGGCAATGCACGGTACCGAAGAGGCTAGAAAAAGTATAGGTGGGTGGAAGCGTCAACTTTCGAATACTCACATTAGTCCGAAGAACTCATGCACTTATTATTGGTAACTCTGAATCTAATCAGGAGGTTCACAAAGAGACAAGTACCCCGAGGAGGAGTGTATGGGGGTTTGGTTATCCTTGCGCATCCTCGACTCATGGTACGTGAGTGTACTCTAATATTCGAACCCTCCAGAGGTTAGTGATCCATCTAGTAGCTAGAGTTCTCAACAGGGGTTTTTGGTTTTCGAAAAACACACGGATTGCCCAAAATATGACATCTATCACTAATAGGCTCGAGCTCTTGACACCAAAAGTTCAAACATTACTCTAGTCAATACCTCAAAACTATTGCAAGTTACTACTACAAAAAGAATAGCAACTTCAACTACCTACTTTCTAGTCAAGACACAAAAATCAGTGCAACAGGCAAACTCTCTAACAAGATAAAACATGCAACCTATAGAAAGTTCAACCTAAGACAAAAGAAAAGCTCTAGAAAAAACTAAAGCACTACAACTAAACAGAGCAAGAGCTAAGAAAAGAAAAAGAACAACTCACAGCTAAAAGAATAAGCATGCAAATCCTATGAGGAGTTCTAGTTCAAGCGGAGCGTGTATCTCTCCCACACAAAAGAGTAAGCTGGGGTCTAACTTGTTACTACAGCAAACAAAGCAAAAACAAACCTAGAAAAGTTAAGAGCGAGACGCTCCAAGCATAGCACACAACACATGAAGTGATAAAAATATAGTGCAACGAGGGACGAGCTGATAATTGTTGATGAAGAGGGGGATGCACGGGGGCATCCCCAAGCTTAAACGCTTGAGTCTCCTTGAATATTTATTGGGGGTGCACATGGGCATCCCCAAGCTTGAGCGTTTGAGGAGGCTCATCATTGGAATATACAAGCCAAGTTCTATAGTGTGAAGGTCCCCACATAGCTATATGCATGATGATGATCTCTTTGGAGTACAAGGGATAGAGGATGAAGTACTAGTGTGGATCTCTCAAAAGGAGATCTTTCACACTTTACAAAGGTACTCACATAAAGAAGATATAACTATCATGATGCAAATGTATGCCTCTGCCAGGATAGCAGGATATGTAATGATACTAGCGCGTCATGTAGCAATGATTAGGGCAAGGCCCAACTAGCATGCGGCTCATCGATCAAGGAAGTAGCATGTATGACATGAGGATCAAGTCATGAGAAGGTGGATGTTGCATGGCAATGTATCTCAGAAAGGCTATGGAAATGCCTTGTAGGTAGGTATGGTGGCTATTTTGAGGAAAGATATAAGGAGGCTTATGATGACAGAGCGTATCGTGCCAAGGGTTTGGATGCACCGGCGAAGTATGCGCCAACTCTCAAGGTGAGAAAGGGCAATGCACGGTACCGAAGAGGCTAGAAAAAGTATAGGTGGGTGGAAGCGTCAACTTTCGAATACTCACATTAGTTCGAAGAACTCATGCACTTATTATTGGTAACTCTGAATCTAATCAGGAGGTTCACAAAGAGACAAGTACCCCGAGGAGGAGTGTATGGGGGTTTGGTTATCCTTGCGCATCCTCGACTCATGGTACGTGAGTGTACTCTAATATTCAAACCCTCCAAAGGTTAGTGATCCATCTAGTAGCTAGAGTTCTCAACAGGGTTTTTGGTTTTCGAAAATCACACGGATTGCCCAAAATACGACATCTATCACTAATAGGCTAAATCTCTTGACACCATAAGTTCAAACATTACTCTAGTCAATACCTCAAAACTATTGCAAGTTACTACTACAAAGAGAATAGCAACTTCAACTACCTACTTTTAGTCAAGACACAAAACTCAGTGCAACAGGCAAAGTCTCTAACAAGATAAAACATGCAACCTATAGAAAGTTCAACCTAAAACAAAAGAAAATCTCTAGAAGAAAACTAAAGCACTACAACTAAACAGGGCAGCGGCTAAGAAAAGAAAAAAGAACAACTCACAGCTAAGGAAATAATCATGCAAATCCTATGAGGAGTTCTAGTTCAAGCGGAGCGTGTTTCTATCCCACACAAAGTAAGACGGGATCTAACTTGTTATGAAAAGCAAGCAAAGCTAAAGAAAACTAAAAATAAAACCTAAGAGGGAGACGCTCCAAGCATAGCACATAACACATGAATTGATAAAAATATAGTGAGACAAAGGACGAACTAATGATTGTTGATGGAGAAGGGGATGCACGGGGGCATACCCAAGATTAGACGCTTGAGTCTCCTTGAATATTTATTGGGGATGCATGGGGACATCCCCAAGCTTGAGCGCTTGACACTCCCGAATCTTCTTTCATCATCTTCCATCGCACACTTGAAAACTCCCTTCATACATAACTAATCATAAGATGATTAGAGAGGTTAGTACCCTTAATAAATAAATTATTTTTGACACTGGATATAAAGATATTCTTGAAGAGCTACTGTTTCTCAATATTGCCAATAAGTTTTTGCAAAGAAAAAGCAAGCTTAAGGTTTGCAAAAGTTAGGAGAGACAAAACATGGCAGAATCTGTGAAAAACAGAACAGCAGGTAGTAAAGAATTTTTTAGGGGTACTTCTGCAACTCGAATCAAAAAACTCAGAACAGACGCTAGAAATTCAATTGTATGGAGCACTATGTCAAAAAAATTCAGATCAAAAAGATGATCTGGTGATTTTAGGCTAATTTTTCCGTCCAAGGACAGAATCTGTTTTCTGGACAGCATGTCACAACTTTTGAACTTTCTTGCAATCGGAGGCTAGACTTGGCACAAAGCTTGAAAATAAAGATACAATGATGTTTCTACAGTAGTAACAATCATCAAGACCACTAAAAACTGAAAGTAAAAAAAATCAAACTAAAGATAACAAGGGTTGTCTCCCTAGAGCTCTTTCTTTATAGCCTTAAAGATAGGCTTAAGATTTTAATGATGCTCTCATAGGAATAAGGAATAAGAGTTGAAGAACAAAAGAGAGCATCAAGAAGCAAACAACAAACACATTTAAGTCTAACATGCTTCCTATGCAAAGGGATCTTGTAGAGAAATAACTCATGGAAGCATAAAGATATTAGCATAGGAAGCCAAAATAAGTGCAACTTCAAAACCTTCAACATAAAGAGAGGGAACTTGATATTATTGAAATATCTATAAGAATATGTTCCCTTATCATAATAATTTCCAGTAGGATCATGAATAAACTCAACAATATAAGTATCACGTAAAGCATTGTTACCATGATCCACATGCAAAAGGGTACTCTTACTCTCCACATAAACATAATCTTTCTCATTGGTAATAGTGGGAGTGGGACTATCGTAAACAACTTGAACACTATAGATTAATTGTGTATTAGGAAGATGGTGTTCAACAAGGGAGTAATTCCCCCCATGATTATGACAAGTTTCATAAGGATAATTTCTCTGTATGTCATAGGTACCTTTAAAATCACTATAGATAGGAGTTATAACATCATCATAGTAGAGAAGAGCATTATCATTGCTAGCAACTATATTTGTAAACATGTTGTATTTATTCTTACTAGCAAAAGAATTATCAATTACCACATCACTAATGGGTAAAGGACTTGCAATCCTATCATCCCCAAGATTAGAGCTTTCCATATCATCACTCTCAGAGTTAGTACCAAAAAGATTTTGAAGATCATAAGTAGCATTATCATCATTTTCCCAATCACAAAAGGTAACATGCATATCATAATCAAAATCATCTTCAATAGTGCCTACGGACTTAACATCAGGATAATAATGAATGCAATCAAGCTCACCTTCCTCCAAAAATTTATGTCCGTTAGGATAAAAATTGATGCGAGGAATATGCTCAGGCCAGGTTGATACCCATTCTTCTTCCTTCTTGCTCCTCTTCCTCCTCCTCTTCTTTTTCTTCTTATTTACCTTAGGAGGGAGTGGTTGGAGATGAAGCTTCTCCACATATCCTGGTTTATTATTAGAAACAATAGGGGAAACTTGGGAGAAACTCTTTAGTAGTAGAGATATAAGTGACATTTTCATACTTTGGTAAAGTTCCCTCCTTTCTAATCTTACTTATGAAATCATTTTCATGGCAATTAACACCACAATAGAGATGGCAATTTTGCAAAGTGTTGCTAATTCCTAAGGCATTAACATCTAGCCAAGAAGTCTTTTCTGATAACTCTTCACACATCAAAAATAACATAAGTTCATCATAAATATCAGAAGTGATCATGTTATCACACAACTGATTAACAGTTATGCTTTGAAAGTTCATGCATTGAAAATTAAAGTGACCCTCTATGCAGCAAAGTTCACAAGTAAAAGGATAAAGGTCACACAATTCTCTAGCAATTTCATTTAAATCTTTGACCCAAGTGATTGTTCTTTCATGCTTATGTTGCTTACAATACTTCTCTTCTTCAATCATAGGCCTTTCACAAGGTCTATCCACTCCACAAAAATTAACATGCTTATGTAAAACTTCATTTTCAGGAATTGGATCATGCATGTTGCAATCATCATGAACATTTTCATTTTCTTTGAAAATATCTTTAAAAGGTTCATGATGCTTGATCCAATTCTTCTTAGGCATATTAAGATGTGAAGCAAAAGATTTGAGGAAATCAACAAGGAGTTGAGAATCAAGCCCAAACTTAGCACTAAACTTATTAAAACTTGCAGTTTCAACAAAGGACTTAATGCAATCATACTCATAATTTATACCTGACTCTTTACCTTTGTCGATCTCCCAATCTTCAATATTGCGTTGAATTCTTTCAAGGAGTTCCCATTTAGCATCAATCTTTTCGTTTGTGAAAGAACCCATAGAGGAAGCATTGAGCAAGTCTTTATCATGTCGAGAGAGCCTCGCATAAAAATTAGTAATAATTATATCTTTGGGGAGCCCATGGTCAGGACATTTTAGCATTAAAGTTTTCAGTCTCCCCCAAGCTTGAGATATGCTCTCTCCGTCATGAGGATAGAAATTATAAACATAATTCCTATTCTCATGAACTTCATGAAGAGGATAAAACTTGGAGTAAAAGAGAGACTGGATCTCTTCCCAATCCCGTAGGTGAGAATCATCTAGTAGCCTATACCATTCCAATGCTTTTCCTTTCAGTGACAAGGCAAACAATTTCTGCATGACTTCACCTCTTGTCAAACCTGAAATCTTAAATAACTCACAAAGTTTTGTAAGTTTCAACAAATGAATACTAGGATTGACTGTCCCATCATAACAATCATTAATAATTATTTCAACTATCCCAAGTGGTATTTTGAAGGGGATACATTCAGTAGGTGGAGGAGACTTCTCTACCACGGGCGTGGTAAAGCGTCCTTCCCCAAACAGCGAACTAAGAGTGCAGTTTTCCATAAGCATAACTAGTGAAAATAAAAACAAGAAACGAAAAGATTTAATTGCAAGATCTAAAGATATACCTTCAACACTTACCTCCCCGGCAACGGCGCTAGAAATAGCTTGATGTCTACGCACGCTTCTATTCTTGTACACTATGTTGGGCCTCCAAGCACAGAGGTTTGTAGGACAGCAGCAATTTCCTTCAAGTGGATGACCTAAAGTTTATCGAACTCAGGGAAGTAGAGGTTGAAGATGGTCTCTCTCAAGCAACCATGCAATTAAGATACAAGAAGTCTCTTGTGTCCCAACACACCTAATACAACTAGGAGTTGTATAGGTGCACTAGTCCGGCGAAGAGATGGTAAAATATGAGTGATAGGTGTGGCAAAGCAAGGTAATATAAATCTGTAATAAAAAGTGCAGCAAGCAAACATGTGACAAAAGTGAGCACAAACGGTGTAACAATGGTGGAAACAAGGCCTAGGCTTCATACTTTCACTAGTGGCAACTCTCAACAACATTAACATAGTCTAATCACATGATATTTCCACTAAAACATGCAATGGAGACGCACTCGGAGGTCATTCCTTTGTGGTCAAGAGAGGATGAGAATTATGTAGGGCTAGAAAAGCACGCCTCAAAGTTCGTAGTTCTCAATCTATGGATTTCCCAATGTCACCGCGGCCATCCAAAGAGAGTACCACAATCACCACAACATATCTCAAGGATAGTCAAACACAAGCACCAAGAGACTCTCAATCTTCAATCAACACACAAAAGAGGAAATCACTCATGATAATATTCTTCTAACCCATGTCCAATAGACCGTTGTCACCTTGGTCTCGGGGATTATACTAGATAAGATCAATTGAGTACATCAATCCAATACATAGAGAGGAAGGGGAAATACCATGGGATCACCCTAGATTAACATAGCCTATGATCACAACAAAGATCACATCATGGGAGAGAGAGAAGAACACATAGCTACTGGTAGAAACCTCAGCCCCGAGGGAGAACTACTCCCGCTTCATGGAGTGAGGAAGAAACGTCGATGGAGATGAATCCGAGTGCACTTCCCCGTCCCGGCAGGGTGCCGGCACAGGAATTCTGTCCCCCCGAAACTTGATGGCGATGGCGGCGGAGAACGGAACTGCTTCTGGATAAAAGGGGTCCAGAATCAGGGTTTCCTCCGCGGGGGTAAAAATAGGGCCAAAGGGGGGCACCAGGGGGGCCACTGGGCAGCCAGGAGGGCAGGTGGCGCGGCCTAGGGTGGACCCGCGTCGGGCACCCTCCTGGGCCCCTGGTGGTGGCCCTCCTGCCATGCCTTGGTTATTCCAGAAGCTTCCGGAGCGCTGATTTTTTATATAATTTTTCCGGGATTTATTGGGCACTTTAATTATTGGAAAAACCTGAAATACAAAAATAGCAGAAAACAGGAACTGGCAACTGGGTGCACTGAGTTAATAGGTTAGTCCAAATATGATGAAAAGTGTATGAAAGTTCAAGCAAAACATGGCAAAGTCACACAAATCATGCATGGAGCAAGAAGAAATTATAGATACGTTTGGGACGTATCACCGCGGTCGCCCGAACTGATTTTGATGCCACTGGCCCTTGCTGCTCGGTGGCCGCCTTCTGCTGGTGGTTTGTTGTTGTTATGAGGTCGCGCATTCGACACGTCCTTTCCCGCAACACCTCTCCTTCCAGGTGTTCCAGCTCGGTGGCGATCTGCTCGGCAGCCCTCATGTTCTTCACGAGAGAACTATATGAGATATGCGTAGCGGCTATGGTGGATGCTGCTGGTTGCTGGGCCCCTCCCAGCTCTCTGCCGACCTCTCGGCCTGCAGCTCGGAGCTCAACAATCACTAGTGGTGGGATAACGCGTTCCCTGATGCCATGCACTGCATTGTACTCCCGAACTGTTGCTTCCATACGGCACTTTTCAGCATTGATCCGATCTGACTGCTCCTTCAGAGCGTGACGCACCTTCTCCATCTCGGCATGAGCCATAGCTGGATCGGCATGAAGACCTACAGGAGTGCTGAGCACGTCCTGTAGGTTTCTTGGGCCCGCTGGTGCCGTGGTTTCTGCCCTCGCAGCTCGGGTCGCTGAAGTAGAGTTATTGCGACTAGATGCTCCCGCCATCATAACCTCCGCATGGATGTGTGCAGTCGTGCCCTCTGTTCCCACAGCATCCGGCCCACCTGGCAACGGATCCGTGAGCCCAGAAAACACCCGTACCTCCCTGGGAAAAACATCAGGAAGTGCCGCGACGAAAACACGATGCCCGTCGAAAGGAATGATGACGCCGCGTGGCAGAGGCATTCGTGCCCCAAACCGCGAGGCGTTGTCGATGACGTAGTGATACGTCCAAAACGTATCTATAATTTCTGCTTGCTCCATTCCTCTTTTGTGTGATATTTCTATGATATTGATGAACTTCCATACACTTTTGATCATATTTGGACTAACCTATTAACTCTGTGCACCCCAGTGCCAGTTCCTGTTTTCTGCTGTTTTTCTATTTAAGGTTTCCCCCATATTAAAAGTTCTCGAAAAATTCGGGAAAATCCAATAAAAAATTAGCGATCAGGAAGCTTTCGGAATCACCAAGGGGGGCCAGAGGGGACCCACCAGGGCCCCAGGCGCCCTCCCGGCGCGCCCCAGGGTGGGGCCGCGCCAGGGGGCCGCCTGGACCCCTGGTGGACCCCCTGGCTGCCCTCCTTCGCCTATATATTCCCCGTGACGCAAAAACCCCGAGAAGGGAACCCTTATTTGCGATCTCTCCTCTGTTCCGCCGCCGCTGTGCTTCCAAGATCGGGAGCACCAGAAGACCTCTTCACGGCACCCTGCTGGAGGGAGGAATCACCTCCGGGGCTTCTCCACCACCATGGATGCTTCCCGGATGAACCGTGAGTAGTCCACCTTGGACCATGGGTCTATGATCAGTAGCTATGTGATGTTCTCCTCCCCTCTTTGTTCTTCATGGATTAGACCTCGTGAGCTGCCCTACATGATCGAGGCACTTATGTAATATTTATGTTGTTTCTATGCTGAGTTTGCTGGGATCCGATGGATTATGTGACTATGTCCAGATTGTGTTTTAGTTATATATTTGATTATCCTCTTTTATATTTATGTTCTTGAGTAATTCTTGCATGTTCTCCGTTGTTGTTTATTGCTTTGGCCAAGTAGTAGGTAGTGACTCCAAGAGGGAGCGTTATGCATGATTGTGGGTTCATGCCCCCCGGTGACTAGCTTGAGTGACAGAAACATGAGTCTAGGGGATGTGTTGTTGCCACAAGGGGGGAAATGATGGTGCTTGTACTTGCGGGTGCAAGGATTGTTTAATTTACGCAAAGTTCTTTAATGCAGTTGTCTGTTGCTTTGAGTTTACACTTTGGGTGGGATTCGCAACTTAATACCAGCGAGATGTTCTGGATAGATATCTCAAGGTGCATGATTAGTAGGTAGATGCAGATGGATTTTGGTCTACTTGTCTTGGCATACCGCCCATGCTGTTGAGCCTCTGCCTTTCTTTATAGCATAATTAGCATTGGTTTGCGCACATAATCATGTCAATTGCCCAGCTATAATTTGTTTACCTCGCATGGCTATTTTATAGTCTTTTGGGAGAGAAACATCACTAGTGAACATCATAGGACCCCGGTCCATATTTCCAACACTTTTTGCACCCTCTATCAATTTAGTGCTTTATTATTTTTCTGTTGCTATCGCTATCATTATTATCCCATGCGTTTTATCCTTTGTAAACAACAAGGCCGGAGGGATTGACAACCCCTTTGTACTCGTTGGGAGCAAAGCTATCTGGTGTGTGCAGGTCCAAGACAACCGCTAATCTCTGGCGCCGTTGTCACCTTCTTGTCGTTATCGGAGTCCTACTGGAGACAAACCTTGGTATCTCCACCGAGGGAAATTTGTTGTTGTCTACATCTCAACCTTCCACTTTGGGTAACCAACGAGGGGCGAGAAGTAAACTCTCGTGACATCAAAGCAATTTCTGGCGCAGTTGCCGGGGACTCCGCTCTTCACGATAGGGGAGTTGCACACTATCTTTTATCTTTGCTTTTTAGTCTTGTTAGTTTATCTTTCAGTTTTTACTTTTGTGTCCCTTATCAAAAATACCAAAAATACATGTTATCTTGCTTGCTGATGCTATCTTTACCATGGGTGTTGAACCACCCAAATATGGAAGGATGGACATGTTTCACTTGGATCGTCTTCGATCAATTTGTGCTCGCGCTAAAAACCCAACCGACTTGGTTGAGGGAAAATCATTGGATGAGCATGCTCATTATACGCGACACCGACTATATCAGAAAGGGAAACACTTATGGGACCAAATACAAACTTCTTATTGCTATGCTGAGTGTTTATGCCACATGTATGATATTACTTGCTGCTCTAATATAGAGCATAAACACCTTCCTTTCCAATGTGAGTTTAATGAAAATGAGATCTTATCTTCTTATGCTAAAGGTGTTTATGATTACTTTGATTTTGAAAATATTGAAGAGTTTGTTGCTTTTAAAGGTGCTTATGAGATCGCTTCTTTGATTGAAAAGTATCACGATACTATTTACAAATCTGAAAACTTTGCAATTCTTGCTTATTGCTTCGATAATTATACTTCCAATTCTTATATTGAGGATTTTAAAAATAAAATGTTTGCTGCCCTAGAAGAGGCTAATGATTTCTTTGATGAGGAATCCCATGATTCCTAGGACTCACTTGATACTTCCCTTTCTGATGAACTTAATACTTGCTTTGTTGATGGCCTTGATGCCAATATGGATTATGCTTCCGAAGATGAACTTGCTATAGTTCCTTACGTCAAGCATGAAATTGTTGCTATTGCACCCACACTTGATGTCCCTATTATCCTTTTGAAATCTCCAACTCCGGAGAATTTTCCTCTTATCAAAGCTAAATGTGATGGGTTGCATTTATCTTATGATCCTAAATACCGTGTTGAAAACAATACACGTGTGCTTGTAGGTCATGAACAATATGATTTATGTGATAGTTATATTCTTGATGTTGTTCATCACACTACTGAAAATTACTTTGAGAGAGAAAGTATGATTGTAGAAACCTCCATGTTACAAAAACACCTCTCTTTTTGTAGAAAGTTTTTAAGTTGTTCTTGTTCCACCTTCCTATGCATGTCACTTTGTGCTTCTTCGATTTATTTTCTTATGATATGCCTATGCATAGGAAGTGGGTTAGGCTTAAATGTGTTTCATATTTGCTTCTTGATGCTCTCTTTTGCTTCAAAATTCTTATTCTTGTGAGAGCATCTTCTATAATCTTTAAGCCTAGCTAATGGCTTTAAAAGAAGCGCTTTCGGGAGGCAGCCCGCAACGAATTTAGGATTTACTTTTTGTTTTCCTTCTGTTTTTAGTGGTCTTGATGATTTTTACTACTATAGAAACATCATTGCATCTTTACTTTTCAAGCTTTGTGCCATTTATAGCCTCATATGACAAGGGAATTGAAAGTTGTGACATGTTGTCCAGAAAACAGATTCTCTCCTCGTGACTAGAAAAATCATGGAAAAATCCCAGTTCATATTTTTGAGCTGAATTTTTTACACAGCGTGCTATATACAATTACGGAACTTTCGTATGTTCTGAGTTTTTTTATTTGAGTTGCAGAATTATCCCTAAAAAAATCTTTACTACCTGCTGGTCTGTTTTTCACAGATTCTGTCCTGTTTTGCATTTCCTTCGTTTTGCAAACCTTAAGCTTGCTTTTTCTATGCAAAAACTTTTTGGCATTCTTGAGAAACAGTAGATCTTCAAGATTATATTTATTTCCAGTAGAGAAAAAATATTTTATTATGGGTACTAACCTCGCTAATCAGATTATGATGAGTTATGTATGAAGGGAGTTTTCAAGTGTGCGAGGGAAGATGATGAAAGAAGATTCAGGAGTGTCAAACGCTCAAGCTTGGGGATGCCCCAATGCATCCCCAAGAAATATTCAAGGAGACTCAAGCGTCTAAGCTTGGGGATGCCCCTGTGCATCCCCTTCTCCATCAACAATTATCAGTCCGTCTCTCGTTTCACTATATTTTTATCGCTTCATGCGTTATGTGCTATGCTTGGAGCGTCTCGCTCTTAGGTTTTATTTTTAGTTTTATTTAGATTTTCTTGTTGTTCATAACAAGTTAGAACCCATCTTTCTTTGTGTGGGAGATAAACACGCTCCACTTCCAAAATCTAGAACACAACATAGGACTTTTTCATGCTTATCTTTGCTGTGTGTGTTCTTTATCTTTTTCATAGCTGATGTCATGTTTAGCTCTTAGTTTTCATGTTTATCTTTTCAAAGAGCTTTTTTTTAGTTTGTTGCTAGAACTCTCTTGAGTTTTCATGTTTATTTTGTTTAGAGAGTTTGCCTGTTGCACTGAGTTTGGTGTCTTGACTTGAAGTAGGTAATTGAGGTTGCTATTCAATTGTAGTAGTAACTTGCAATAGTTTTGAGGTGTTGTTTTGAGTAATGTTTGGACTTTAGGTGCCAAGAGCTTTAGCCTATTAGTGATAGGTGTCGTATTTTGTGCAATCCGTGTTTATTTTCAAAGCTTACAAAATTAGTTGAGAAATTTAGCTACTAGATGGATCACTACTCTTCTGAGGGGTCGAATATTAGAGTACACTCACGTACCATGAGTCGAGGATGCGCAAGGATAACCAAACCCCCATACACTCCTCCTCGTGGTACTTGTCTCTTTGTGATCCTCCTTATTAGATTGAGAGTTACCGATAATAAGTGCATGAGTTCTTCAGACTAATGTGAGTATTCGAAAGTTGACACTTCCACCTTCCCATATTTTGCTAGCCTCTCATGTGTCGTGCATTGCTTTCTTCTCACTCCGAGAGTTAGCGTCCACCTTCGCCGGTACATCCAAACCCTTGGCACGATACGCTCTGTCATCATAAACCTCCTTATATCCTTCCTCAAAACAGTCACCATACCTACCTATCAAGGCATTTCCATAGCCTTTCCGAGATATATTGCCATGCAACATCCATCTTCTCATGACTTGATCTTCATGTCATACATGCTACTTGCTTGATCGATGAGCCGCATGCTAGTTGGGCCTTGCCCTAATCATTGCTACATGACGCGCTAGTATCATTGCATATCCTGCTACACTGGCAGAGGCATACATTTGCATACATCATGATAGTTACATCTTCTTTATGATTTGAGTACTTTGTAAAGTGTGAAAGATCTTCTATACTTCTTGTAATTTATAGAGTGTTGCCCCTAAAGTGAGGAAAAGATCCCAAAGTGGACAAATTAAAAGATCCCAAAGAGGACAAATGAGAGAAATAGAAAGAGCCATAGAGGCCACCAAAAAAATACAAAAAAAATAGAAAAAGGAGAAAAATAAATAGAAAGAGAGAAGGGGCACACTACTATTCCTTTTGAGAGATCCACACTCGTACTCCCTCTTATATCTTGTACTCCATAGAGATCATCATTCATGCATATAGCTATGTGGGGACCTTCACACTATAGAACTTGGCTTGTATATTCCAATGATGAGCCTCCTCAAATGAGCTCTAGGTCTTCTTGACCAAGCAAGTTGGATGCACCCCCACTAGTTCCATTGGAGAGCTTACCTTAGCTCATATGTGCATCCGTTGCATGGCAATCCCTACTCCTCACATCATATCTATCATTTGGCTTTCTCTCGCCTATGATTGTCCTCATTGATGTGAGCCTTTCACACCTTTTTGTCTTTCTCCTCCACCATATTCTCTCTTTTCCATCCTAAGTGTCAACTTTCTTGCTTACGATCATCCATTGCATGAGTGCTCAAAATGTCGAAAAGGAGTGGATCATTTTGAATTGTACCTGTCTAGTGGTCTGGGGATGAGTCAAGATAGATTCCAAAGAAGACCAAGTGTGAAACTTTAGTAGATTGAGTTCTCAACACAAAAATACTTTTCTCGTATATCCTTATCCCCTTTCTTGCATGCAAACACCATTTGGAGACATTCGAGTCACGGACAGCGAGAGCTCTTGCACCTTTATGTTCTTATGTTGCTTATTTCAATGCTAGATATAGACTCTTTTCTGTTATGACTCTAATTGAATAACATACCTTGATTGCTTTACTTAAAAGTTCTTATATGGTTGTTAGCATGTCACCACAGAAATTATGCTTGTTATTATTTACCTACTCGAGGACGAGCAGCAATTAAGCTTGGGGATGTTGATACGTCCAAAATGTATCTATAATTTCTGCTTGCTCCATGCCTCTTTTGTGTGATATTGCTATGATATTGATGAACTTCCATACACTTTTGATCATATTTGGACTAACCTATTAACTCGGTGCACCCCAGTGTCAGTTCATGTTTTCTACTGTTTTTCTATTTCAGGTTTCCCTCATATTAAAAGTTCTCCAAAAATTCAGGAACAATCCAATAAAAAATCAGCGATCAGGAAGCTTCCGGAATCACCGAGGGAGGCCAGAGGGGACCCACCAGGGCCCCAGGCGCCCTCCCGGCGCGCCCCAGGGTGGGGCCGCGCCAGGGGGCCGCCTGGACCCCTGGTGGACCCCCTGGCTGCCCTCCTTCGCCTATATATTCCCCGTAACACAAAAACCCCGAGACGGGAACCCTTATTCGCAATCTCTCCTCTGTTCCTCCGTCGCTGCGCTTCCAAGATCGGGAGCACCAGAAGACCTCTTCCCGGCACCCTACCGGAGGGAGGAATCACCTCCGGGAGCTTCTCCACCACCATGCATGCTTCCCGGATGAACCGTGAGTAGTCCACCTTGGACCATGGTTCTATGATCAGTAGCTATGTGATGTTCTCCTCCCCTCTTTGTTCTTCATGGATTAGACCTCGTGAGCTGCCCTACATGATCGAGGCACTTATGTAATATTTCTGTTGTTGCTATGCTGAGTTTGCTGGGATCCGATGGATTATGAGATTATGTTCAGATTGTGTTTGAGTTATATATTTTATTCTCCTCTTTTATATTTATGTTCTTGAGTAATTCTTTCATGTTCTCCGTTGTTGTTTATTTCCTTGGCCAAGTAGTAGGTAGTGACTCCAAGAGGGAGCGTTATGCATGATTGTGGGTTCATGCCCCCCGATGACTAGCTTGAGTGACAGAAACATGAGTCTAGGGGATGTGTTGTTGCCACAAGGGGGAAAACAACGGTGCTTGTACTTGCGGGTGCAAGGATTGTTTACTTTATGCAAATTTCTTTAATGCAGTTGTCTGTTGCTTTGAGTTTACACTTTGGGTGGGATTCTCAACTTAATAACAGCGAGATGTTCTGGATAGATATCTCAAGGTGGATGATTAGTAGGTAGATGCAGATGGATTTCTGTCTACTTGTCTTGGCGTACCACCCATGCTTTTGAGCCTCTGCCTTTCTTTATAGCATAATTAGCATTGGTTTGCGCACATAATCCTGTCAATTGCCCAGCTATAATTTGTTTACCTCGCATGGCTATTTTATCGTCTTTTGGGAGAGAGACATCACTAGTGAACATCATAGGACCCCGGTCCATATTTCCAATTCTGTTTGCACCCTCTATCAATTTAGTGCTTTATTATTTTTCTGTTGCTATCGCTATCATTATTATCCCGTGCGTTTTATCCTTTGTAAACAACAAGGCCGGAGGGATTGACAACCCCTTTGTACTCGTTGGGAGCAAAGCTATCTGGTGTGTGTGTGCAGATCCAGGACAACCGTTAATCTCTAGCGCCGTTGTCACCTTCTTGTCGTTATCGGAGTCCTACTGGAGACAAACCTTGGTATCTTCACCAAGGGAAATTTTATGTTGTCTACATCTCAACCTTCCACTTTGGGTAACCAACGAGGGGCGAGAAGTAAACTCTCGTGACATCACGTAGTCCCACGCTCCGCTCCTCATGACCAGGCCGGAGGCGAAACGCACGCGCGATGCAGATGATGGTCCCGTACGGATCAGAACTCCAGCCGACGCCTCGGCCTGCCCCACGGTGGGTGCCAACTGTCGTCGATATGTAACGGCAGATGCCATGGGGATGGCTAAAGAGGGGGACAAACCGAAGTTAGTGTCGCTGGTACAGGAATAGAGAATGGGGACACACGGTGAGACACCACGATGTACCCAGGTTCGGGGCTCTCCGTACAGATAACACCCCTAGTCCTGCCGAGCCAGCTATATGCAATAACTCTGGCTACAATGAATGCTCCTTGAGTTGTTTGAGATGAAGGAGAAGAGGGCTCTAAGCACAACTCTCTCCTTGCTCTCTCTATTATGGGTGAAGTTGCAATAAGTTCTCCGTCGTCCCTCACGTAGGAGGGGTACCCGGGGCTCTTATAGGCCGAGCCCGGGGTACAAAGGTAAATGTACAAATGGGAGGGCCCCGCTGTCAGCCTCAGGCAAGCTAGGGTCCTCACATCGTGTTCTCCCGGATGACCCGGTGTAGACTTGCGGCTCACCATGCTGCTACTCTGTAGACCTTGCTAATGAACAGTGAAGCTAGAGACTTAGGCCTGTCGGCCTGTCCGCGTGATTGGTGCTGGAGGAGACCGCACGCCTCTGACAGTCCCGATCTTCAGGGATTGTGCATTGAATGCACTTGTACCAGGTGTCCGACCTGGGATCCTGCTCGGAGGTTGCTCTGTTTACTCCGGCCGAGTGCTTCTTGGTGAGGCTGATTGCACTCTCTTTAGGGCAATCGGCCTCCGACCTGGACAGCTCGGCCCACTTCTTGCTTAATCTTTGATCAGTTCGGCCTTGATTAGATTGGTGGCCATCAGGTCGGTGATCTTCGTCTTGATGAATTGTTTCCCCTGGGTGACCCTACCCGGGGGTCATTCCCGCGACACACATGGACCAAGGAGGCCCAAGTAGTTGAGGCACCTAGGAGGAAGCTTCCTCCAAGTGGAGGAAGCTTCCTCCCCCCTTTTGGCGCACCCTAAGGGAGGGGAAAACCTAGGGCGGCCCCCTAGGGCTGCCCCTCCTCCAAGATGGCCTTCCCTCCCATCCCTCTATAAATAGATGAGAAGGAGGCACCCCCAAGGACAATTCAGATTGATCTTTTGCCCCAGGGTTGCCCCCCTCTATCTCTCTCTTTAGATCTAAACACCACCATATCCCCGAAGGGCTTCTCCTCCCTCCTCTCTACTCCGGTGGCGCCGAGCTCTGGACGGCGGAGCCCTGCCGGATCATCTACACCGTACGTGTGGATCAACTGTAGAGAGATCGTGTGTTCGATCTTTGTTCGATGAACTTGACGTGGATTAGATCAGTTCGTGGGGTTGTGCTTCTCCAAGCTTCTCCAACTCTCCATCAACACATTCCGCTGCGAGAGAACTACCATTGAACGGTTGTTAAGGTAACAAGATCGCTATCCTTGTTTGCATCTATCTAGATCCAATCTTGGGACTTGGTCTCGTAGTGCGGATTTTTTTTGTTTTCTACTCCGAATCCGAACACGCATTAGTCCGAAGAACTCATGCACTTATTATCGGTAACTCTTATCTAATTAGGAGGTTCACATAGAGACAAGTAACCCGAGGGGGAGTGTATGGGGGTTTGGTTATCCTTGCGTATCCTCGACCCATGGTACGTGAGGGTACTCTATATATTCCAACCCCTCCAGAGGTTAGCGATCCATCTAGTAGCTAGAGTTCTCAACTATTTTTTTGTAGTTTTCGAAAATAAGCATGGATTTCCCAAAATACGACACCTATCACTAATAGGCTCAAGCTCATGGCACCAAAAGTAAAAAAAAAAATCAAATTAATACCTCAAAACTATTGCAAGTTACTACTACACTTATAATAGCAACCTTAGTTACCTACTCATGTCAAGACACACAACTCAGTGCAACAGACCAACTCTCTAAACAAGATAAGCATGAAAACTCAAGAGAGTTCAAATTCAACAACCTAAATAAAATCTCTTAAAAAGATAAGCATGAAAACTAATAGCTAAGCATGACAGCAGCTAAGAAAAGATAAAGAACACATAATCAAAGATAAGTATGAACCTATGTTGTGTTCTAGGGTGGAGTGGAGCGTGTTTCTCTCCCAAACAATGTAGGCTAGGGTCCAACTTGTTATGAACAGCAAACAAAACTAAAACATACTAAAATGTAAAGAGCGAGGCGCTCCAAGCATAGCACATAACATATGAAGTGATAAAAATATAGCATGGAGAAGGACGAAGTGATGATTGTAGATGGAGACAAAGCAACAGACAACTGCATTAACAAACTTTGCGTAAGGTAAACAATTCTTGCAACCGCGGTTACAAGCACCATTGTTTTGTCCCTGGTGACAACATCACATCCCCTAGTCTCATGTTTCTGTCACTCAAGCTAGACATCGGGGGGCATGAACCCACAATCAAGCATAACGCTCCCTCTTGGAGTTACTATCTACTACTTGGCCAAAGCAATAAAAAGCAACGGAGAACATGCAAGAATTACTCAAGAACAAATATATAAAAGGAGAATCAAATATATAACTCATCACGATCTGAACATGATCTCATAATCCATCGGATCCCAGCAAACACAACATAGCAACAGCAGAAAGATTACATAGATGCGTTGATCATGCAGGAAAGCTCACAAGGGCTAAGAATTGAAGCACAAGATTGGAGAGAAGACATCACATAGCTACTGGTCATGGACCCATGGTCCAAGAGAGACTACTCACGGCACATCCTGGAAGCGCTCATGGTGGTGGATAAGCTCCCGAAGATCAATCCTCCCTCTGGCAGGGTGCCGGGACGAGGTCTTCTGGCGATCCCGATCTCTGGATCGCGGCGGTGGAACAGTGGCGAATTTCGCGATGCGAGCTCTTTTTTCAGTGTTTCTGTACCGAGGAGTAAACATAGGTCGAAGGATGGCACCAGGAGGGGTCCCACCCCACCAGGCGGCCTTCTGGCGCGGCCTAGGGTGGGGCCGCTCCCCTGGCCACCTGGGAGGGGGGTGCCCCCCCCCCTCCGGCTCTCCTTCGGGCCTTCGGAGTCTTTTGGAACGCTGGTTTTTTATATATTTTTTCTTGGAATTTTTTGGGCACTGTAAATATGGATATAAACCTGCAATTCATAGACATCAGCAGACAGAAATTGGCACTGGGTGCACTGAGTTAGTAGGTTAGTCCAAATATGTGTAAAAAGGTATGAAAGTGCAGCGAAACACATAGCAATGTCACCCAAATAGGCATGGAACAAGCAGAAATTATAGATACGTTTGGGACATATCAGAAGGTAACCGAGAATGGGTTGGCTCTCGTAATCGACGTCACTCTCTTCGTCTAGGATGGGTTTCTTCTCCTTGGCGAGCTTGTTATCGAGGGTGAAGTCTATTGTGGTGTGCACGACTTTATAGGCGACATGGTTGTGCTATCAACAACGGTTCTCATGATTTCCTCGTACGTACGTGGAGCACATTTTCCCTTGTTCTCCCACTTCTTTTTTCTACCATCATACTGCTAGAGCCATGTTCATCAGTTTTTGCAACTAGCTTGGATTCTGGTTTGGTGTCGCACCACTTTCGTTCCTTCTTGCAGTTGCAGTCCCACCCATTCTTCGGCTCCTTGCCTCTGGCAAGATCTTGAATGTACCGATGGTTGACTCTTCCAGTTTCTTGTCTTGTGGTATAGTCATTGGCTATTTTCATGAGGACTGCCATGGTCCTCACGTCCCCGTTGGTTTGTTTTACTCCGAGCTTGTGATAGAGGTTTGACTCATGGACTCCATTCATGAAGGCCATGATTGCTTGCTTGTTTGAAACTAAAGTGAGCATGTTGCGCTTCTTGAGACATTGGGCCACATTATGTACATTTTTTTTTAAATGTCATGTACAATTTTTAAATGGTACGTTACAATACGGAAACATTGGTTTAAAATTTTAGAAACTTATTTTTTAAATGCATGGATTACAAAAATGGAACTTGCATTTTTTTTAATGTACGGTGCATTGTTTTCTAATTATGCAAAAATGTTTTACATTGTATAAATATTTTTGTGAATATGATGTACATTATTTTAAACGCATAATATTTTTTAAATGACACAAACAAATGATTAATATTTTCTACTATTTTCGTTCACATTGTACATTTTCGTATACATCAAATGCATTACTAACATTATTCAAAGCTTTAGATAAAGTGTTTTTTCTATAGCAAAAAACAAAAAACAAAAATGAGAAAAAAGGAAAAGGAAAAAAGTCACGCCTGCATATTTGGAATAAATAGAAAGACACACGTGGAAAAAGGCACAAAGTGAAAAGCAAAAATGAGAAAAACATGCCTTAAGTACTCGATTGTTTCTTTCATTCTTTCTCATTTTTTTTATCTATTTCCATCTTGTTCTAATTTTTAAATATCGTAAATATATGTTACCAAAATCACTTTACATACAATTTTTAAACAATGTTAAACATGTACACTTTTTTCTCTAATCTGTATGAAAAATGTATAACATGTAGGAAATAGTATAAATCAAAACATAAACATAGATTTTTTTTATCATGTATTGAAGAATGTTAACATGTATGAAATGTGTATAAACAAATGTACAAAGGTGTATGTAAAACGTATCATATGTATGAAAAAAATAGCCATCCAAACATAAAATGGCATTGTTAATCATTCGTTTAAATTGTTAATCATATAACAAATTAATGTATAGTGAAAATTTATGGTGTGTATCAACAAAATTGACATTAAAACGTAAAATCAAAATGTTAATCATGTATTTTTAATATATTTGACATGTATAAAATAATGTTTCTGATGTATAAAAATGTACAAAAGTATATGTGAAGAAAGATTACATTATAAATGTTAAACATGTATCTAAAATTATTAATTATTTGTATAAAATATTTTTAATGTATAGGAAAGTGTATAGTTTAGTGTGCATGAATTTTCTTTGTCATCAACACATATATATAGAAAATGATTTAAAATATTAAATATTAAATTCAAGGGAAAACAAAAAAAACATTACATGTATTTGAATGTATGTTAAATGTATGTGAAAATACATGCTCTACAAGAAATGAGAAAGAAAAATCGATGAAAATCAAGAAAAAATAAAAAGGGAAAAAATGAAAATAAAGAAAATAATAAATTCAATCCAAACCGAGTAAGAAACACAGAAAATCGATGAAAACTAATTCAGAAACAAAAAACAATCCAAAGAAAAAGAAGAAGAAGAAATTGAAAAAATAGTGAAAGTCAAGAAAGCCTATTAATAGAACAGTGAAAACCAAGTAAGAAATCCAAATAAAAGAAAGGAAAAATTATAAATAAACCAATTAAGAAACGAAGGAATTAATGAAAATAAAAAAACAAAGAAAATGGAAGATGAAACAGAAAAAATAAAGAAAAGAAAAACGAAGCGAAAGAGCGCAGCAAATGTAGCTAGCAACGACGAGCCAGCAAAAGAACACACGAAATTAGTTGGCCTAATATTTAGCGCACAATAAAAAGCTTCTGTCATGGGAAGTATCTCCCTATAAGCAAGATATAAGTTCCGCGCTAGCAGCCTCTTGCTGCGTAGTAGTATTATGCTCGCACCGTCGCGTCGTGGGCCTTCCCACTAGATTTCTCTGGACGCAGCTGACCTAGGCCTTAGGCCCCTCTGCTGCTTGCATGCCTGCGTGGGGTGAACACTCTATCTCACTTGCAGGGAAGCACAGGCTCTAGCAGCAGACTTGCAGTTACGCGATTGCATGTGAAGATCGAAGTGTTGTGGAAGATATCAATCAAGGATCGGATGGAAGGAATGGAATGATCATCAAGGAGATCAAGTCTAGAATAAAGTTGTTCAATTCTTGTGTTTTTAAGTTTAAGAAGAGGGCCGCTAATAGAGAGGCTTTTAAGGTAGTTAAATTCAACACTTCTTTAGATCAAGGTAGATATGTGTGGTTATGCAACCCACACGATCCCGTTTGTATCTCCGTACTTTTAAATCCTGTTAAATAAAGTTGTTCTTAATGCTCAAAAAATCTCACTTGCAGGTTTCATACGTGTCAACGCCTCTTGATACCAATTCAACCACCATTATCCGGTTTCACGATTTGGGTTGACGCGGCAATATCCAAGTTAGGGATAGGAGGGACGGCAGCGGTACTATGCAGAGATCCGAACAGAAAATACTTGGGATCATCCTCTCTGGTTGTTTGTGGAGTCACATATCCGGCCAGTCTAGAAGCGATTGCGTGCATAGAAGCTTTATAGATTGCAAAAGATTTGATGCTCCAAAATTTAATGGTCTATTCTGACTGTAAGCAGGTGGTGGAAGATATTGCAAAGCAAACGGGTCGTGCATAGTGCATACAATGCCATCATCAGGGATATAGGAGCAAGGGATATAGGAGCAACGAAGGCTGAGTTTAATTCTTATAGTTTCTCTTTTATTAATCGTAGATTTAATTTTAAAGCGCATAGTCTAGCAAGCTATAGTCATGGTTTGGCTAGAGGTAAGCATGTTTGGCTGGGCGTTTCCACAATCCAGTTTGTATTTCTGAATACCTTATTGTCGAGCAATAAAGAGTGACTATACCACTAAAAATATCTTACAGGTTTCATTCGTCCACGTACAGGTTTGGTCTGGTTTTTCCTTGTTTTGTGTTTTTTGTTTGATTTTCTTTGTTTTCTTCATAGGTTCTTGTTTTTTGTGTCTTTTATCGATTTCCTTTTTTTACCAATTTTTTACTGTTTTTTTTTTCTTTCTTTCTCTTTGGTTTATTTTTTTCTTTGTTTTCATTGGCTTCTTCTTATTCTTTTTTACGGTTTTTGCTTCTTTGTTTTTTTTTGCTGTTTTCATTCTTTTTTCTGTTTTATTTTCCCTCCTTTTGGTTTTATTTGTTTCTTTTGTGCTGCTGTTAGATTTTTTGTGTTTCTCTTTGTTTCTTTATCATTTTCCATCAATGACCTCTTTGTTGACCACATGTGTACTTTTTTAATATGATGTAAATTTGTAGAGTACATGTGAAATATATTTTTCATACATCTTGAATTTTTTATAAATACATAATGTATATTTTTCTTAAATATATGTTTTTAATACGGCCTAGGTGGCAATCGATAAGGTACAACCGTGCTACCGGGTTCAACAGTGTGGATAAAAGGGGGGATTTGATTTTTTGCCACAACTTACTTTGCACATTGATAATTTGCCACTGCCTATACAAATTTGCTTATACAAAGTTGCAAGTAATCAAAAAATTTCCATGCAAGCACACCCTCCACGAGCCATTCATCCATCATCTGCATAGGAAAAGATCAAAATCCAAAGAAAAAAGTGTCATCAGATCAATTACATTCACACTAGTGGCAAATTGTCAAAGTCCAAAGAAAGTGGTGGCAAATAATCAAATTTGCCGGATAAAAGCACAAATAGGACTTTGTGTAGGGGTTTTGGATGACCCGGGGTGTTGGAATCCCACGTGGAGAACGCCTGAACACACCCAAACTTCCTCTAATTTGATGATCATTTGCTAAGTTATAGACAACTAGACCAATCCAAACTTTTTTTGTAACCGATGTTGGATGGCTATGTGTGTTCGAACAGTCTGATCAAAACATTTGTGATCCATTAGATGAACCATCTTGGAGTTGCCTTAACATATGTCAATACATCCTTCAGTCCTTTTTAGTCGGCATATAATATGCGAAGTCAAACTTACTAAAGTTTAACCATATTTATATTAAAAAAATAGAGTGAACTCCATTTTTATGGTAAGTTTCTTTTTTCGTCCTTTGTATACTTAGATGATGAAAATACACAAAAAATAGTACTATACATATGGAAAAGTTATTATTATTTTTTAAACCAGCGCAAACCTATAATACCTAAATAGTTCATCCCCACTATCCTATTTATCTTCACATGCAAGCTATCCACATCATCAAGTAGGTCCACCATGTAAAAGCTCTTGTACTAACTCTTCATGCATATGCTCCCATTAACTTTGCATGTGCATGCAACCAATCACAAATAAATAATAACTTTGTATGCACTCAACTTCATAATTTATAAGCAACTTTTTTTATAGAAAATCAAAGTATGATTTACATCGCATTTTATTTCCCTATATATTGTCAAATAAATAAATAAACAAAATAAAAATCAAACTCATTTTTTGATTTTTCATGAAATTTTCTTAGATTTTTTACTTTAAACAATATTTCTTTTAAAAAAGAATTATAATCAAATTATACTATGTTTCATAATTTTTCACATGTTTAAAACATAAAAAAAATAGTTCCCGCAGCAACGCGCGGGGTATCATCTAGTTAAGTATATGAAGCATTACAATTTTAATGGCAAGGTAAGTTTATATAGCATGGAAAATCTATTTATGTAGCATGGTAAATCAATTTATGTAGCATGGTAAATCTATTTTTTGAACATGACA
This sequence comes from Bromus sterilis, assembly GCA_950022295.1. Classification (NCBI taxonomy): domain Eukaryota; kingdom Viridiplantae; phylum Streptophyta; class Magnoliopsida; order Poales; family Poaceae; genus Bromus; species Bromus sterilis. The sequence goes on along the minus strand of OX465595.1, from coordinate 340,360,051 downwards.
ATTTTAATTTATGTAGCATGGCAAATTAAGTATGTGGAACATGACAAATCTAACTTTTCAGCATGATAATTTCAGTTTATATAGCAGGTCAATCTAATTTTTAAGCTTTCAGTTCTAGTACATATAGCATGACAAATTTAGTTTATGTAGCATGGTAAAGTAACTATTTTGGACCATGGCAAAATAACTTGGACATGATAATTTTAATTTATGTAGCATGACAAATTAAATATGTGAGCCATAGAAAATCTAACTTTTCAACATGCAATTTCAGTTCATATAGCATGCAAATTACGTATTTTTGGATCATAATAAATTTAACTTTTTTAGCATTGGAAAGTTTAATTAATAAATCATGGAAAATTTACAAAAATAAGTTTTTTTTCAACACCAATTTTTCATGGCAAATTTTGCAAAATAAATTGAACTTTTTTGCCATTCCCAATAAAAATATATATTAAATCGCCATGTATCTAAATCATTTTGTAAGATTTTATTGTGCATTTTTTCACCATGGGTGATAAAAAATAACAAAAATGGAAGAGCCTAGATTTCAAACCCAAGTCCCCTAGGTGGATAGGAGTGCATACTATCACTGTGCTATGCACTATGTGTTTGCCTAAGGAGGTGTTCACGCTCTATATAGGCAGTGCCAATGGATCAATAACTGGCAAGTGACATTATCGATTTGATTGCGATCAAACGGTGTACATCAAGGTTGCGTCGAAAGCAAGATTCACGTACGTTCGCTCCCTGTCAGAATCCTACTTTTATGACATGTCGAACATCTGAACTTCATCAGATGTCTCTAATTTGATGTTGGTTTATGAAATTTGAACACTTTTTTATGACCAACAATGGATTGATTATGTACAATTGATTATGTTGTCCGCGTTGAAGTCACCCTTAAACATACTGGTATCAAATTTCCACCAGAAAAATGTTAAGTCTCATATCATCACTACCCGATTGCTGAAACTTTTTTTTAATAACACATTTATTTAAATAAATTATAGAAATATTGCACGTTTTTTATAATTTACAGAAATAATACACCATTGGTCACGGCCTGGCCGACTGGACCTAGTTGATCACAGCCTGGCCAACTGGACCCAGTTGGTCACAGCCTGGCCGACTGGACCCAGTTGGCCACGACCTGGCCGAAGAATCCCAGTCGGTCTAGGCCTGGCCGACTGGAGCCAGCAAGCCAACCAGGGTAACTTTCGGCCAACCAGCCAGGCTTACAGGACACGATTTAAGTATTAAAGTAAAATAATATGTTTTTTAATAACAAAATCAGTATTAGCACATGATTTGAAATTATTTCAAAATTAGTACATCATTTAAATTTTGAAGTAAAGATACATTCCAATACTAAAATTAAGATACATTTAACTATTGCAATAAAGATACATTGCAGTACTAAAATGAAGATACACTTAATTATGAAAATAAAGATACATTGCAGTACTAAAATTAAGATACAACCGTTTGCGAAATTGAAGATACTACCACACAAATCTACTGAGTGCAACGTGGATACTTTTCTTTGCACGTTCACTGTTGTCTGACCCTCCTCTTCCACATCGGCGTTGTCGATTTGTGTGCAAAGAAAAATATCCACGCTGCACTCAATAAATTTGTGTGGTAGTATCTTTAATTTTTCAAGCGGCTGTATCTTAATTTTAATACCACAATATATATTTATATCAATCTTTTAAATGTATCTTCATTTTAGTACTGTAATGTATTTTTATTTCAATAGTTAAATGTATCTTAATTTTAGTATTGCAATGTATCTTTACTTCAATACTTAAATGGTGTACGGATTTTGACATAATTTCAAATCATGTGCTAATACTAATTTTGTTATTAAAAAACATATTGTCTTTCTTTAATACTTAAATTGTGTCATGTAGGCTTGGTTGTGGCCGACTGGCCTCTATCGGCCTGGACGTGGCCAATTGCATGGCTGGTTGGCCGACAGCTACCTTAGTTGGTCCGTCTGGCTCCAGTCGGCTAGGGCTTGGCCAACTGGGATCCTATCGGTCAGGCCGTGGCCAACTGGATCCAGTCGGCCAGGCCGTGACCAACTGCGATCCTATCAGCCAGGCCGTGACCAACTGGGTCCAGTCGGCCAGGCCGTGACCAATGGTGTATTATTTCTATAAAATATAGAAAACATGCATTATTTCTATAATTTATTTAAATAAATGTATTATTTTAAAAAAAGTTTCCTCCATTCGTGGTTGGGTGATGCCTGGAGGCCCATTCCTTTGTTGAGTTGGGGGTTCTCGCTCAATCCCTGTCTGGCCAGTTGCGACATTTAGTTTGGTTTGAATTCATGGCTATGTGTTGGGCTCTCTGGGCCATTAAAAATACATTTATTATTGAGCATGTTTTTCCGTCGAAAATGGTTGACGTGATCTTCAAAATATTGGTCTTTCTTTAACAGTGGAAAGTGCTCGCTAATGAGGAGAACACCAAAGCTACAGAGGTGATGATTGCTCGAGCAACTCGCTTTTCCACAATGATCATCAACAAACTCTATAGTTTTTTTCTATAAGTTTTCCTGTGTATGTTTGTTTATGAACTCTGTCCTGCGTTCCTCTCTATGTTGTGGGGTTGCTGATGCAATTGTGTTTGTAGTCATGACTTGCTTCATTGTCATCTGGCTTTATTTATAAAGTCGAGCTCTCGCTTTTTAACTAAGAAATATTGGGTTGAATGCAGATGTCATGCATAATTAGTATCCTCATGATACTAATATAGTGTTTCTCTTTATGGAAAAAAGGCAAATTTTCGTTGTACTTTATACAACTTGCCACGGCTCAAACATTATATACAAATAAAAGAGCTTTGCTGGCAGCCGAAAGTATTATATGTAGCACAAACGAAAAGCACCTTTTCCATTCCGCACCGGCCTCCCCATCCTCGCGGCAAATGGCTGGCCGGTTGGACGACGACGGATGGCATGGCATGGCAGACAGACTTTCCCTGCCGGCAACGCCACGTCCCGTTTTCCGTTACAATATGATCCATAGATTGCCGAGTGATCAAGATACCTATAATCATTAGCCTGCCACTCATCAGTCCAGGCTCACAAGCCGAGTGATCTCTCTATCCACGGTTTGCAATACTTCCTCCGTTCTTAAATATAAATCTTTTAAAAAAATTTAATATAAATTACATACGGAGCAAAATGGATGCATCTAGACTCTAAACTATGTCTACATATATTTATATGTAGTATCTATTGAAATCTCTACAAATACTCATATTTAGGAAAGGAGGAAATACATACTTTGACTGGTAATTTACCATAATAAACACATGATATCATAATTTTATTGTACTTTGTAGAGCTTGGTGATTAAAGCCGTGTAGGTGATCGGACCATGTGGCTTTCGAACCTGAGGAAGAGTTGCTTCAAAATCTAGGGCTTCATTAACTGAAAACAACCACCCCAGATCTCCCCCCAGTCCTCGCCGCTAGTCAATGCAGTGATGATGGACATGGACCACACTGACCTTGCACTGCACACAGTATAGTCCCTAATTTCGAAGCCGGAGATCTCACCTGGCTAATTGCTATGCTACTATCACATTATTAACCCGCAGTTAACCACAAGCACAAAATCTGTACATCAACTAGTGCTACCAAACAAACATTCTAAAAGGTTCTCTTGATACAAGTACCATAGCATGACAATCACTTGTCTTGTCTGATGATGCTACTATAAGCAATGGCAGCACCACAAATGCGATTTTACCCTTAACATTGAGCCTAACAGTGCAGAATCCAAACAATGCAGAACCCAAGAGTGAGTTAGTTTAGTAATCATCCAGTAAGTACAGTATAGTAAGTAGAGCAAGGGAGACGCATCAGGGAGTGAGTCCCATTAAACAAACAAACAAAGCAAAGCAAACAAGACTGGCCTGGCGATGAAACAAATGCGTGAGCTGTCCTGCGCAAGTGACAGCGAAGATTCCCGTGCGCAATGCCAGTGTTTGCGCCACCAGCTTCCAAACCTGCCGACCAGAACAGACCAGACCAGGGGCCAACCTTGGAGAACCCATCCCTGGAGAACCCATTTGAAACTTACAGCAAATATCAATGAATTTGGTACATCTCCTACCAACTTTCCAAAAAAAAACTTACAGCAAATGGTTCGAGTTTTCAGGGGCAAAATCTCACATAGGAAGCAACGACCCAATTTCCTGGGAAAATAAGGAAAAACTTTCGCATTTCTCCAAAACATGGATACTGCCGCTTAAACTAGGTGCTGGTTTCTACTACAGCTACACAGCTACACAGCCAAAGAAGAAAAGGACATGAATGGCCTCCCCCCAGAACATTCTGCCGTCCTGGCTTGTGCCTGTTCTTGCCTCTATTCCATACGATTCAGCTGGCTGGCATAAGATGGCAGGATCTGAAAGGATCAGGGTGGTGCCTCTCACATGCGTGCAGTGCAGGGCTAAGCCTGTACAAAATTGATTACATTTGCTTGCAAGTGCAGGCAAGTGCTACCAGATTGGTACCATTTTTACTTATTAAAAATTGAGGATGCTTAGTACTATCATTATAGTATGATGTGGTACTCCGGGTTGCTTCTGTGGAACACTTCAGCACCACACTCACCACTTGAGAAGAAATGTTTGTATCTAGGGCTCCTTTGGTTTGCAGGATCTAATATCACATGAATAGGAAAAACAAAGGAATAGGATAGGAATGCACATGCAAAATAGAGGATTGGTAAACATAGGAATTCTATCAACTTTGCTATTTGGTTCAAAGGAATAGGAAAAACGTAGGAATTCTAATAAACATGGTCAAATAAAAGTTAAATCACATAAAAATGTATAGTTAGAATATTATTATGCCACTAAGCATCTTAACCTCGTTCTTCGTGCATAGGAATTTGAAAAAGAGGTCCTAGTAGATGCTAAAATTCCTACATTTTTCCTTTGAAACTGAGATCAAAGGAAACTTTCCTCCAATTTTCCTTTACTCAATTCCTTTGAACCAAAGGCATGAATAGTATCACCATAGGAAAATTTCCTATTCCTACATCTTTCCTCCATATTTCCTTTGAACCAAAGGAGCCTCTAGTCTGGAAAGTTTCCAACTTCAGGACCATGTTCTTAAAATAAATAACAGCATCAAGAATGTGCGTGTCTTGTTTGAATTTTTCATGTGACAGCAACGTGGGAGCACTAAAAACACTAGCTCCAAAAGTAACACCTATTTTAAGCTTCCGGGTGCTTATTTGATATGCAACATGGAAATGATCAGCTTATACCATATACAACATAGAAATGATCAGATGAACGTGCGCCCATGACAGAGCAAACAGCAATGCAGCCTAAAAGGGCACATCATGCTCTAAAAGGTTGGACCAGAGGTAGGCTGTCGAATTATAGATTGTTCATGACCTCCACCAAAGGGATTTTTCCACAGGTATGTCCAACTGAATTTATACTTTCGGTGACATGCCTTTGTTACATTACATTGCCAATTTTTAAGTGTGAGAAACAGAGGAGAGTTCCATGAAGTTGCTATTTCATGAGCAGCCTAGGTAAAGGTGATGAACAATACTAAAGACAGGAAACCATGCAACGACTTGGAACTAAATTATACTACAAATGTAAATGCACCTTGCTTTCGCCGCCGTCTATCGTCTAATGCATCACGAACAACACTATGCTGGAAAAATAATACCCTAAAGTTTCAACTAACTTGGCAACAGCTGGCTGACCCAAAATCCTACCAATGAATATATTTTTCTCTCACTTGTTAGCAGAAAATTATTAAGTAATCTGTTATATCTTCAGTTTGATGTTTGGTCACACTTACATCAAATGAACATTTTTTTGCTGTTATATAACGCTGCATTCAAGCAACTCTTACACAACCCAGCCTGGCAGAAGCTAAAATATTTTATGTCAAACGATTACAATAACACCATAGTAAGTTTCAGAGTTTAGTCTTTACTTTGGAAACAAATCATAAGTTTTTATCATCAATAAAATACATCTAGATTATCACAAAAAAAATACATCTAGAAATGCGAACATCTCTAAGAAAAAAAATGGAAGTTTTTCACTACATATAGACTGTGTGTTAAATAAGGTTAGGTCATCAAGAAGGTACAGCTAGAAATGTGAATATTTGTGACAAGACAAAGGAAAGTTCTCACTGCACACAGACTGCATGTTAAATCACAAGGTTCGGTCATCAAGAAGGTACAGCTAGAAATGATAACTTTTCTGAGAAGACAAAGGAAAGTTCTAACCACATACAGACTGCATGTTAAAACAAGAAACAATGAAATCCTAATAAGCAGATTACCTACCAAACTAAACTAAATGAGTAAACATTTACATTGTATTAACCAAGTGTCCAAACAGGAGAAGCTAAAAAGGCACCAAAATGGAATTGAATTGGAACTTGTATGAAGTTCGCTGGAACAGCACAATGTCATGTGCAATGAATGTTACCTCAGCTTTATTGCCAGGACCATTTTCCTTTTGAATACAACAATGAAAAAATAATCAAGGGATTCCAAATCTGGCATGATAAATCTCTTCTCCATTGCTTGCTTCGAGAATGGACTTGAACCCCACAAGGAACATGGCAACTATGAACATCAACAGTAACCATTGCAGAATAATTGAACTCCTAACAAAGAACCGCCAAAAGAATGCGCTACCCACAAGGAGCAGCAGCTGAACCCTAAATCTAGCAATTCACAGCACCCTCGCTGATATGGAATGCTTTCTGCCTCAACTGACCGGTCGACAATTCCAAAACTCAGGGAATCATCATAGAGCCTTGCTTGCTGCTGTTGCCTGAATTCTGCAGAACACTAAAAATGAACTATGCAACATACTCACTCTCAATCACAGGCTTTGTTCTTGTTCCAAATGCTACAGGCGCTTGCGACCGCCCAACCTGCGCCATGCGCAAAGTCTCCCCGACCTCTGCATTTCGTTCCATCACCTCCATCCTCTTTTCTCTCTTGTATCTGACACAACATACCAGAAGCAAAGCCAACAGTCCCAATGCAATGGCACCCCCAACAACGCCAACCGCAATCTTCCATGCGCCCGAACGACCCTTAGCACGAGCACCATCAGTCGGTATCGGTGGGGCAATTGCGCCTGAAGGCCCTGGAGCAGGAGCAACCTCACTAGAGTTCACCACTATTGAGAAGTGCCCTCGGCGATACGTCGCGCACACGTTGCTTGACTCCAAGTCCCTGAACTGTGGCACACCATCCAAATCAAACCACACACACTGCGGCGCCGGACTGCCTGGCGGCACCGCCCTCACATTGCTGAAATTCACAGAAATCGGGCTCCCTGACGCGACGATGCTCAGCTCAGGCAACCCCACGGCTGACAAGTTGGCAGCGTCGTAGAACAGCAGCCCGAGAAGGGGCGAGAGGTAGGTGTAACCTGGGAGCGGGTAGTACTTCTCCGACAGCTCGCCGAGGTTGGTGTACACGAGCACCACCCTCTCCACGTACGGCTGCACGATGACGCCAGGCGGGATGCTGAACTCGAAGTAGTGGGAGAAGCCTTTCCTCCGTAGGCTTCCACTGCGCAGGCGGACCCCGGACGCCGCGACGCCGGCGAGGTCCGCAGGCACGGTGGCGTTGTAGACAATGCCGGTGTGCGGGCGGACGAAGGCCCGGTACGCGTAGTCCTGCAGCATTGCGTCGAGGGCCCTCGCCGGCGACGGCGACTGCGCCGCCGCCGGAGAAGAGCCCAAGAAGAGCAGCTGGAGGAGGCATACGCAGGCGAAGAAACCCATCCCGGCGCACCTCCGGGGCAAGGATCCAAGAAGAGACCAGCCGGGAGCCCCACAAGAGTCAGGATCTCCTCCTCATCTGCGCAGGAGGACCTCCTCCACCCCTCAGCCCGGAGAAACGAGACGGAGATTTGGAGCGGGGGAGGCCGGCACCGGTGAGCTAGTAGATCCAAAGAAGCAGCTGGGTTCAGCGGAGCAGCCACAATGGCAACGGAAGTTATGCCGCGTCCAGAGTCCAAACAGGTGGCAGGCAATTTTGGCAAGAAACCGCGAGGCGGGCAGGAAAGGGAAGCGAGGATTGGATGGCGAGAATCGGGAGGAGCAGCGCAGAGGGATCAATCCGCGGCGGGGACGCCGGAGTCCACAGAAATCCGCTGGTGATTGCGACGGCGGGGTTTGGGGATTCAGCAGCCGGGGTGGAGAGAGAGTGAGGTGAAAGAGAGAGATTTTAGGAAGAGAGAGAGAGGGGAAGGAGGAGAGAGAGGTTTTAATGGGGACGCAGTTTTTCAGGGGCTCAGATGGAAATAATAACTTTACTACTACTGTATTTCTTTCCCGCAATAAAATACGCGGGCTCACAGTTGGCAGGACACGCTCCGGCGAAGTTACCCATTTGCACCTTGTGCTCGCTGAGGGGTGGGTCCGGCTGCTAGGAGCTCGTTTGTGGATGGTGGATGTGTAGGGGGCTTTTCTATGAAGTGGTTGTACAGTTGACTGACCTGTGGGCCTGGCGTGCCGGCTCCGGCGTCCGGCGGAGGACAACTTTGTTCCCGACGTTTGGATGTAGGGCTGGATTAACGAGCTGCTCGGCTCGTTAAGCTCGTGCTCGTTAAGTTCTTGTTCATTAAGCTCGTGCTTGTTAAGCTCGTTAATGTTAACGAGCAAAAATTCGTGCTCGGCTTGGTTCATTAAGAGCTCGTTAAGCTCGCGAGCGTTCACGAGCGCTCGTTAAGGAGAGTCCGTTGACACCGACTTGAAGATCGAAGTCCTCTACCTCACCAACTTCTTCCGGGCTTTTGACTCCATGCTTGAATTAAAGGTTGTAGGTGTTGGTTGTTGGCATCATTTCATAGGGATGCGGGTGCATATGGTAGGGATGGGACAAAGCCGCGCTATCTATCGTCCTAATCAAGGAGGAAGGAGCCTTCATGGTGCGGACGCGCAGTCGTCAACTCGTCATAGACCTAGCCTTCGCCCTGCTCCCTATCTATCCAATTCTTGCCATACCCTTCCATTATGTTTAGGGCCTTAGTTCTGTTTGTTAGTTCTGTGACTGAGAGTTAGGCTTTTTACTTAAGTAAAAACTAAAAACTTAGTGATTAAAAAAATGAGCTAAACGAGCTGCTCACGAAAATCACGAGCGAGCTTGTTAAGCTCATTAATATTAACGAGCTAAAAACGTTGTTTAGCTTGGCTCATTAACTAACGAGCACGAGCCTTAATGAGCCGAGTTTTCGAGCGGTCGTTATGCTCGCGAGTAACGAGCTTTTCGTCCAGCCCTATTTGGATGATTCCGTGTTGAGAAAGATGGGTTGCGAGGTGGGGTCTTTTTGTAAAGTTCCTGTGGTGTTCCTTTGTTCGTAGGTCGCTGAATGTGGGTCCCCCGAGGTGAAGCCCACCGGCAGTGAGAGTGATTGCTACGCTTTTGTGGAGTCCTCTTTGCCAACGACTTGACTCCGGGAACCGGTTATGATCATGCTGTAACGGTATTGGCGGATCTGCTATAGCTCCTGCGAATTGTGAAGTTCATAAATCGCCGTATATTCTTTGATAATCTAATTTATTTTAACTATGTATAAAGAGCGAACGAAAGTGTCATTGTCGCCTGGCGCGACCCCTCCGTTGAACGTTAGATCGATTTGCACGGATCACAAAGCAACTAGAAGCCAGATCAGTTTTTTAAAACTAGTTCGCGTTCTACAAACAGCGCGCGAACATGTTCCTAATCATTCCATAGGTGCTACTGCAATGGTAGAATGGGAAGGTGTGGGATCGAATTCCATTCTACGTGGTCCCCCTTTTATTTTTATTTTTTTGCAGATTCGCTTGTATGAACTCGGCCCAGAGCAGTAATTCACTGGTGGGCATGGTGGTTTAGAGGTAGTTTTTGTAGCATTTATAGATATGGCATTTATCATTACATAGCATAACAAATTTTGTTTTTTTGATATGGCATTTGTAGTACATATAGCATGTCATTTGTGTAGTTATGTAGAATGATAAATCTAATTTTTTGGACATGGCAATTTATAGTTACGTAACATGCCAAATATTGTTTTTGGACATAGCATTCATAAAATATATAGCATGACATTTTTGGCGTAGCATGGAAAATATTGTTTTTAGACAGTTTTTCAGACATGGCATTTGTAACTATTTAGCATGGCAAATGTAGTTTTTGAACATAGAATTTTCTAGTATATATAGCATGACGTTTTTGGTTTTTGACATATCATTTTTGTAAGACCCAATATGTGGTATTGTTTGACATCTGAACGTTTTCATCTAAATCTGAGGACGAAGCACATATCAAACTCACCGTGACATATGGCACTGCCATATGCCTAGATTTTAACATGATATCACAACCTTACAGAAACAAGGATATGACATTCATACAATGGGCATACAACTGTCTTAATACAATACATCAGCGAAAGATACATGTTTGAGTACATACTACAATCAAATGCCTAATGGCAAAGAGAAGGGCATCGCTCCCATAACCACTCGGGTTCAAGCTCCCCGTTGGGATCCGCTAAACTAGTCGTCGTCGAGTCTCCATGAAGTGGCGTCCAGATGAAGGAACGATAAGCACATCTATAGTCCCAGATCATATGTACAAGGTACATGAAATAGAGAATAAGGGGGGCGAGCTCGGGCTATGGTGGACGGATTTGGGCCTGAGCGGCGATGGCGGGCGAAAGAGAGGATGAGGCTCTTGGGATGGTCGGGGATGGATGAGGAGGATCGGTGGTCGCCGGATCCGGGCCGGAGGATGGCTGGTGGCGAGGTGGTGGCGCTGCGCGAGGCCGAGCTTGGCTCGGCATGGGGAGAGAGAGAGAGGGAGAGGTGAGGGATAAGGGAGAAGGAAGGAGAGGATGCGCGGGGGAGGCGGCGACGGCGGCGCGCGCCTCGCCGAAGGGTGACCGGAGGCAGCTCAGGCGGGCGTGCAGGGAGCGGGCGGTTCGACCCGGTTCGGACCCAGGGCGGTGATACAGAGTGGCAACTCTCCTCGTTGGTTACCCCAAGTGAAAGGTTGGATGTAGATAGTAGAAAATTTCCCTCGGTGAAGATACTGAGGTTTGTCTCCAGTAGGACTCACAGAAAATACAAGTAGGTGGTAAAGTGAACAAGGCGCCGTTTACGATATTGCTAACTTCACCTGGACCTGCACACAGATACAAATAACTTTGCTCCCAACGAGTACATAGGAGTTGTCAATTCCTCCGGCCTTGCTGTTTACAAAGAATCAACACAAGAGATAATAATAGTGGCAACTGATAGTAAAGACTGAAAGTAAGCTAAGGGTGTAAACAATAATGTGAAGATGGACCGGGGTCACGTGATTTTCACTAGTGATGTCTCTCTCCCAAAAGACGATAAAAGTGCTAGCGAGGTAAACAAATCACAGCTGGGAAATTGACAGGATTATGAAGGCACCGCAATGGTAACTATGCTGCAAAGAAAGGAAGGGCTCAAAAGCAATGGGCAGTACGCCAAGGTAAGTAGACCGAAATCCAACTGCATCTACTACGAATCATCCACCTTGAGATATCTATCCAGAACATCTCGCTGGTATTAAGTTGTGAATCCCACCCAAAGTGTAAACTCAAAGCAACAGACAACTGCATTAAAAGAACTTTGCGTAAAGTAAACAATCCTTGTACCCGCGGGTACAAGCACCGTTGTTTTATCCCTGGTGGCAACAACACATCCCCTAGTCTCATGTTTCTGTCACTCAAGCTAGACATCAAGGGGCGGAACCCACAATCAAGCATAACGCTCCCTCTTGGAGTTGCAACAAATCACTTGGCCAAAGTAAAATACGGCAACGAGGAACATGCAAGAATTTACTCAAGAACAAAATATAAAAGAGAAGAACCAAATATATTACTAATCATAATCTGAACATAGTCTCATAATCCATCAGATCCCAACAAACTCAGCATAGCAATAGCAGAAAATTACAAAGGTGCCTCGATCATGTGAGGCAGCTCACGAGGTCTCGAAAGTGGAAGCACAAAGAGGGGAGAGGTACATCACATAGCTACTGGTCACAGACCCATGGTCCAAGGGGGACTACTCACGGTACATACGGGAGGCGTCCATGGCTATGGATGGTCTCCCGGAGGGGGTTCCTCCTCCCGGCAGGGTGCCGGGGTAGCTTCTCCAGGCAGCCCCGATCTTGAAACGGCGGCGGTACAGAGGCGAGATCGCGGAAAAGAGATCGATATTAAGGGTTTCCACCCCGAGGGCTAAATATAGGCGGAGGGAGTGTCGAGGGGACCCACCAGGCAGTCAGGAGGCCTCCTGGCGTGGCCTAGGGTTGGGCCGCGCCAGGGACCCTCATGGTCTCCTGGTGGTGGCCCCCCTCCGCTACCTTGGTGATTCCGGAAGCTTCCAGGTCGCTGATTTTTTATCTGATTTTTCCGGATTTTTCGGAGCACTTTTAATGCCCGGAAAACCTGAAATACAAAAACAGCAGAAAACAGCAACTGGTAGCTGGGTGCACTGGGTTAATAGATTAGTCAAAATATGCTCAAAAGTGTATGAAAGTTCAAGCAAAACATGGCAAAGTCACACAAAATATGCATGGAGCAAGAAGAAATTATAGATACGTTTGGGACGTATCAGGCGGGCCCTGCGGGGGCCGGGTGGCTGGAGGTGGAGGCTGGCTGGCTCGGGTGCGACATGGCACGATCTGGTGCGTCTGTCTCCGGATCTGACGACTGGATTCAGGTGGAAGCTAGGATTTCGGGATTTGAGGCTTTGGGGAGGCAGATCTGGGATTCTCCAAGGGGTGGCTGCAAAATTACACTGGGAAAACCCTAATCTGGTTGGAGGAAAAGGGTGGGGTATTTATAGGCTAGGTGTTCTGGCAATTTTACAAAAATAACCCGATGCAATTGTCCGCTCCTTTTCTAAAAGTACCGGCTTCGTACGAACTCCGATTCAGTTGAAAATTCAAACTACGCGCTCCACGCAGCGTATCAATGACGTCTACAACATTTCACGCTCATCCGGGAACGTTGACTGACGCCCGATAAAATAATCCATTTATTTAATAAATGAGATTTTCGTTCCGGTGGCTATGGGTGGTCTTGTGCCGGAAGTTGTGACGATGATCGGATAAATACCTGGTGCCGCAACAGGTCATGTACCATGTGGATGGGTCCGGGCACGCAAGCCGATACAAGAAAAAGGGGGAGACATATTTCATCAATTAATAAAATTCGGGAAAACAAATACTACAAACAATGCGGACAATCAACAAAATAAAATAGCAAGAAATTTTTATTTAGAGAAAAAAAATTCCTGGGCTGTTACAGTAGTGGGCTCAAGTTAGAGGAACATATGTAAATGTCCCTTGCATAATGCTTGTTGTGTAAAAAAAATAGATTAAAAAATGATCTGATGATTTTTAGGAATTTCTTCAGTGAAGCGTACATAACCTGTTTTCTGGCAACAAACTATAACTTTCACTTTCCCTAATATAAGAGGCAAAAACTTGACGCAGAACTTAAAAATAACGATTTAATAAAGTTGCTACAGTAATAACAAACTTCAATACGCGAATAAAACAAAAAGGAAAACTAAAAGTAAAAATACTTTGGATTGTCTTTCAATAAACACTTTCTTTAATGCCTTTTAACTAGGCATGATACACGATCGGAATCGAATGTAGCAATCATTTGAACTCCACCTAATCTCCCTTGGTTGAGGTCGTGCTGCGCGATTTTGGATGTCCAGACCTGCCCAACCCAATTTGATACCCAACCGTTGAGGTTTAAAATTGTCTGAAGCATAAGATCCAAACATTCACATGCATTTTAGTGATCCACGTTGAAGATATCGCAAGCCTTTTGCTACTTGTAGAAGTGTGACATCTAAATACAATGACTACGTCATGTGAGACATTAGTTCCCAATGTTTTTCATTTGCCGAAGAGGCACACTCTGTGTTCTATATTGACGCAGGGGCGGCTCCAGCGTGAGGTCATGTAGGAGCGGCCGCTCCGGGTAAATTTTGGGAACCTAAGGTACCAGCAGTATTGCTTTTGATCGGCGGCCACCATTGGAGGCGAGCAGGTGTGTTCGCAGGCAAGGAACGCCGAGGAAGAGGAAAGAAACCACGTTACAAGAGGAAATAGGCCACGTAATCATTTGTTAACAATTGAAGACGGGCTAGTTAAGTAGGCATCCGGCAGCCCGGCAGCCCATTAGTTATATGCGTCCGGCAGCCCTTGTACGCAGCCATAGACGTTCCCTTAGAGCATCTCCAGCAATTCGCCCCCAAAGCGATTTTCGACGTTATTTTAGCGCCGTTTGGGGTCACTCGGACGGCGATAGCGGTTTGGAGGGGCCGGTTACCCAGCCGCGGCCCAAAGATATCCCCAAGTTCGGCCAAATTTCGACCAATTCTAAATAAATTTGGGCCAACTCAAGTAAATTAGACCAACTTCGACCGATTTCATTAAAATTCGGGCATATTTTACATAAACGACAAAAAAAACTAGTCTACTGCTGGAACAAGAAGGCGTAGAGGGCGTCCATGAACGTCTCCTGGGCGCCTCCTCCAGCAGTGTCGCCGGCGGCGCCATCGTCGTCGTCGCCGCCATCCTTTGGCTCCGGCTTGATGCCGGCCTGCGCGCCACAGGTCCCACCGCCGAGCGGCCCCCTTCTCCTGCGCACCCACAGCGGCACCTCCTCCTCCTCGTCGTCGTCTGTGGCGTCCAGCACAATGAATGGCGACGCCCACTTGCTGCGGCTGCTGCTGCCCGCGCCGCGTGACGCCTTCTTCTTCGCCGCCTCGGCCCTCGCCGCCTCGGCGCGCTTCTTCGCCTCGGCGAGGTCCCACGCCTCCTGCTGGAGGCGCATCTGCTCGACGAGGTAATCATTCCTCGCCCACGCCATCTGGGCGTCGAGCTCCTCGTCGTCGTCGGCCGTCGGTGGAGACGGAGGCGGGGCGACTTCCTTGCCCTTCTTCTTCCCGAGCATGGAGCCCAGAAAGGCACGGCGCTTTGGCTGCGCCGATGGGGTGCCGATGGTGACACCGTGGCTGAGGCGACCGAAAAGCGGCGGGGTGGGCTCCTTCTTCACCTCCAGCTTCACCTCGGTTTTTACCGGGGTGAAGAACTGCGTCGGCGAGAATGCCGACCCCGATGAATGGGAGCCGGTGGAGCGCGAAGGTCGCCTGCCGGAGGAGGAAGAAGAGCCGCCGTCGTCACGCGACAGCGTCGCCCACAGCGGTGTGGCGCGGCTGTAGGAGCGGTGGGCCGTCACCGCGGCCCCGTAGCCCAGCGGTGGGTACTCGAGACGCGGCGTGTTGCCGTTCTCGATGTACCACATCACGTACTCGAGCGTGCGGCCCTGCGCGCTCCACCACCGGAGTCGCCCTTCGCGGTTGTTGCGCCCAACCACCGGCGTTAGGCCGTTGGTGGAGGCGACGGCCTGGGCTCGCCGAGCGGAGAAGTATGCCTCCCAGGCCGGCGTGTTGTTGGGCGCGTTGTTGGGGTCGGCGCGCTCTGCCGCCGTCATCGTAGCGCGGACGGCGTCCACCTCCCGGCGAAACGCGCCGGAGCCCACCAGAGGCACTGGAGGCACCGGCACCCCGCCGGCGGACAGCACCCACCCGTGGGGTGGCCTGGTGTCCGGCGGGCATGGGTAGACGGCCTGCGCGAGGAGAAGCGCCTCCATCTGCGACAGGTTGTGGCTCCTGAAGCCGTTGCGGGCGAGGTTGTCGTTGGCCATGGCGATCGAGAGGAGAGATCGAGAAGAGAAGGCGAGAAAGAGAGGAGAGCTCGAGAAGAGAATGCGCGGCTAGAGCGTCCCGACGAGCCCCTTTTTATAGCGGGGGAAGAACACGAACAAACGACGGGACACGCGGCGGCGCGGTCGACGGACCGTTGGGTATCTCGACGCGCCGCATTGATGCTCTCTGTGCCGATTGGACTCGTTACCAGCGCCGCATTGATTCGCTGCGGCGGCGGCGGCAGGTGCGGGGAAGCCGAGGCGAGAGGATGACGACGACGCGTGTTCACACGCCGACAGGTGGGTCGCGGCGCGAGCGCGCGCGAAATCGTGCGCGCTTTTCTTCCGTTCGCGTGCTTTCCTTTCATCCGGCGACCCCAAGCGACCCCCAGCGCGTTGGGTTTGGTTTGGGATCGCCAGACTCAATTTTGACCCAATCCGACGCTATTTGAGCTCTTGGGGTCGTGGCTGGACGATTTTCTTCCATCCGACGCAAATAACGCCGTCTTAGGGCCTTTTGGGGGCGCGGCTGGAGATGCTCTTAGTCGATCATGGAACTGATCGTCGGTTCCTCACAGGATCACCTCCTGCCGCCCAGACGCAGCGCCCCTCGCCTTCACTGCCTCCTTGCCGCAGCGGTGCTGCCTAGTTAAAGATCCTTCGCCGCCGCCACACAGCAAGCGAGCAGCCAACAGATGCAGCAAGGAGCAGGTTCTCTCTGGATTGATTCTATTTTCAAAGCTATCCCTGTAAATCAATCTGGATCCCAAATTCATGAATCTGTAGTAAATGCAACCATTTCAGAAGCTAATGTTCCTGAAGTATTAAGTCAAGAGACCAATACAAAACAATTGCAAGATGATATTCTTAAACGATTTAATCAAGATTACATTAAATCCAATTTTGATAGTAATTAACTACTTTGAACAATTCATTGTGTTGATTGTCCGAATGCATACTCTTGGCCAATAAGTTTCTTGATTGTCTTATTAGAGTATATTGTGATTTTTGATTTTCCGTTTCTTTTAAAAAATTCGCCCCGGGTAACTTCAAATCCTGGATCCGCCACTGTATTGACGTGACGATGTTTTGCCCATCATGCAATTGAGTCGGTGTTATATTTTTTCCATGCCTTTGTATGCGTTGTTCTCATCAATGTTTAAATGTTCTTAGTGTCTAAGTCAAGTGATCAAAAGACAGCACTAGGCTATGCCAAATGGAAGAGAATGTGTATGTAGTGACGATGGGGCCATATGGTGTCCATTTGGCATCATGAATGAGTTATCCTGCACTACTCACTCGCTGATAAAGAAGACCACTGCTTTCAAGTGGGTTTTATGTTTGTGTATTTATGCTCTGTTGTCGTCGTATTTTTGACTTGCACATGTGGTATCACTAAAATGTGTGCTTGAATAGGGACGACCACAATACCTTAATGGAAATTTACATGGCGGCAAAAATATTCCTTAATTTGATAATGAAGGCTTAGGGTCATTTTGTTGTAATAACCTGGGTTTGGATAAACTAAATGTATTATTCTACCACTTTTCGTGAGTATTTATTTTTAATTATATTGGCCATCAACGTTTTTTTATTTTTGAAAGAGCAATCAACCTCTTTGATACCCATGAAATTAATTTAGTCCTGGCAAGGGTCAATGACATTATTATAAGCCCCAACTATTGGAAGATATGAAACCTAACCACTAGCATTGCTAATGATAATGACAGTTCGGTAAAGTAGCTCGTCCCGTGTGTGATACAAAACGAAAGGAAGCATCACAGGTCCTGCTTAGCCGCTGACTTCACATGAAAAATGAAACAAGCACGACTAGTGCCGACTAGTGTAATCATTACTATCTTTCTCCCCTTGAACCTGAGCACATGGATTTTTATAAGTGTAACAATGATAAAAAGTTATTCGCTTATCCAATAGCATGGCCAAGGGACGCCCGAGGTTCACATGCGTTTATGTCGTTGTATGAAAAAAAATGTTCAATCTCTAGATAAATCCAAGCAAGAGCTAATAATGTACAAATTCGTTGGAGTGTGTCCAATCTGCTTAGGGCATGTACAATGGTTAATAAAACTGTTTTATCTTAGCTTCGCTATGTAATTTAGATATAATAAAAAAAATACAAGGAATTATATCTTAGCTTAGTTATAATAACTAGGAATTCCTAAAATTTTGCTGAGAGAATTATTGCTAAGAGATCATCTCTTAGATAAGCGAAGGAAAGACTTTTTTTTTCAATTTCTCTCTCCACCACATCAGTATTTATCCTATGTGGCAGAGCTAAGATATGGTCATTGTACATGCCCTTAGAGCAACTCTAGTAGACGCATCATCCCACCGCCGACCGTATATATGCGGATTATTTGATGGACAAGCGCGTTTTTGGCCCGAACAAAACCGTCATATTTTCCCCGATTCGTAATTTTTTTTGCGAGCGGTCCATATAATCCTCTTCGAGCCGCTATATCTACGGTGCGGGAGGGGAGATAGGGTTCCCATCTTGCATTCCATCCCCTCCCGTCCGTCGCAATCTTATCCCTTCGTCGCATTCAATCCCAAGTCCGGGGAGGAATTAAATGGGTTTAACTAGAAGAGGAGGTTTCAGACATGGCGTAACCGCCCGCGGTGGAGGTTGGCGCCCCTCTAGCTCCCGACAGCCGGCGATGGTGTACTTTTGTAGCGGCAACGATGCCCTAGATGATCCGTGGGAACAGTATCTCTAGCTTCAGTGTTTTCTATGGCCCTACACCGCCGTGCTCCGCATAGCCGACGACGTATGGGAGGCTGCCATCGTCGCCATCATCCATCAATAAGATCGTGGACTCGAACGGCTTGCCGAGGGCCAGACGACGTGGGATTCGCCGTGGCGGAGTACAACACCGTGTCCACCCGCTTCGAGCCACTCTAGTACCCCGGCATGGGCCGCTAGAGCTACTACCCAGGCAATTCCCGACGACCTGCCAATGTAGTTTTAGGTGTTTTTATTCCTTCTTGTATTGGCTCTGGCGATGTTCTAGCAATGTACGTTGTGGGGAACTGGAGAAATTTGAAATATCTATGAATGCCATACCTTTTAGAACATTTGTTCTGCCATCCCTGATTTATGACGGCCCGCCTATGAAATATAGCACTTAATATTATGATGGATCTTCTACCGTAGCTCTTAGAGCATCTTCAACTAAGCCCCTCACTTTCCCTTATATATTCGGATGAACAGGCCGAACATTACCCAGATAAAAAATAGACATTCAACCGGATCCGGATTCTTCAAACTTAGTTTCTGTTTATGGATTGTCTCAAACCGCTCAAACTCAATCTACATGGGAGACGGATTTGAGGCTACTTAGGCTCGTTCGTCACGTTGAATCTGATAGATCGTATCCATCTAAAACCCTTCAAATCAACCAAATCAACCGCCCTCTTTCGCGCTTGTGCCGTTTCCCTCCTCCTATTCATTTGCTCCATGTTTGCCTCGTGGACCTCTCCCTCTATACTTGTAATTGGTGGCTACTCCATCGTTCACCCACGCAATGGAGGATGGCGTCACAGAGTCTTTCAACGTCCCTACCATTGTGAAAAAGGTCGTCACCATCACCCAGAGAGAGCGGCGCACGAGGCAACGCACCCGTGAAAAGGAGAAGAAGGAAGTTGTTGAGAAGGCGACCGATGACGTATCCAGATGGTTTTCGCCTCGTCCGCTCTTGCGTCCACGTCTCGTCCTCTTCCCCTCCAGTGCATGGCGTCATTCTGCCTTCACAATGAGGGTGTGGGTGACATCACATAGGTAGAAGATGAATCATGTTGGGAGACGGAGTATGACTTTCCTCCACTTCAAACGTTCGCGAACAATGTCTACATCTCCGACACCGGACATACCCACTAACTATTCTAGAAAATTTCAGACAAAATTTACAGTTTTTTTGCCCCATATGCATGAATATGATAGTTTCAAATCAATTTTGTGATGGTAGCTTCATTAGGATGCATCTTTTAGGATTGATTGATGATGGATATACTCAATGACGGTCAAAACCTTCAACTTATGAAATAAGTGATACTAATTTATATTTATTTAATGTTGAGCAATCGTTGGGCACTAAAAAATTGGTCCAAAGGTAAGAGGATTGGGATTGTCTATCCATGAATATTCTTTGTTATGTCAAGCTTGGCGTAATATAGATTAAAAACTGCCAAACAGGCTAAAAATAGATGGGTTGATGTGCTAGACGGGCCAACGTGCCAACCCGTATAGGCATGGGCAGTGCTTGGGCTTGGTGTGGTGGCACGCATAGCGGAACAGACCGCCCCATTAAGCTACCATGTCGAGTGATTCGTGGCGTGCTTGTACCGTTTTGTGGCAACCGGTTCGTGTCATGCTGACCCATCTGGCCGCTTTTGGTTACATGGACACACATATTTTCCAACAAGAAGAAAAATATCCAATGATACCTGTCCTCACATGCTTGATACGTCTTAAACGTATCCATAATTTTTGCTTGTTCCATGCTCATTTTGTGTCATTGCTACATATTTTTGCCATACTTTTGAATAATTTATTGGACTAACCTACTAATATAGAGCCCAGTGCCAGTTTCTGTCTGTTTTGTCTTTGCAATGCAGAAAAAGTCCAAAAATGAAGTTGCTCGAAAAATTCCCAGAAAATTACCAAAAATCTTTTACATCAGAAGAGTCCTCCAGCCGGAGGATAGAGTCAGGAGGTGGCCCCAGGCCTCCAGGCGCCCTATGGGCGCGGCCAGGGGGTACCTGCGCCAAGAGGCCACCTGGGTGACCTGGGCACCGCCTCGGTCTCCCCTTTGGCCCTATTTATACCCCCGACGCGAAAACCCGAGATATCGACCTATATTTTCCAGAAGTGATCTCGATATCCGCCTTCATCGAAACCTAGCTTCGGGGGTCACCAGGATCCTGCTCCGGCACCCTGCCGGAGAGGGCCTTGGCCCCCGGGGCCATGTTCAACAACTCTTCTTCACCCCATGATGGATCGTGAGTAGTTCCTCCTTGGACTACGGGTTCTTGGCAGTAGCTTGTCGGTATTCTTCTCCCCCTAGTTCTTCAATACAAAGTTCTCACGAGCTGCCCTACATGATTGAGATCCATATGATGTAATTGATTTTGTGTTTGTTGGGATCCGATGAATTTTTACCTTGTTCAGTCCTAATAGGTTTATGAATTATTGTTACTGCAATTTTGTTGTTCTTAATGCTTGTTACTAGTGCACGAGTAGCATGATTTCAGATCTGAGCACGTTATGGTTGCATGATTATAATTGTTGTTCTAGATCTTATCTACGGTTGTATGCACCTATTATAGTCCGGAACCGGCGATCTCAATGGTGACAGCTTGGGACACCAAAGGGAATGAGCTATAATTTGAGGATTACATGTGTTCATAGAGTGTTAATGCTTTGCTCCGGTGCTTTTTGATAGGAGCACCTTAATCTCCATAAGTTACTTTTGGCCCCGTTTGTAGCGGGATGGTAGGACAAAAGATGTTGTGCAAGTTCTTATTGCAAGAACGTACAACTACATACGGAACACATGCCTACGTTTGGTTCTTAGATTAGGATTCTCTAGTTTGTTCTTTGGCTAGAGTTAGTGCAATTTTGTCAATTGCCCAACAGTAATTTGTACACCCAACACTTGTCTTTTTGCTTGGAGAGTTACCACTAGTGAAACCCTGAACCCTGGTCCATCTTTCATCTTCATTGTCTTCATTGTTACTTTTGCTCTCTCTGCTACTACTACTTTGTGGTGTTGGTGATTGGGGAAGTCTTAAAGGCTACACCCGTTAACACACCGTTACTACTAAATATCTTGTCTAGTGCTTTTTCAGGTGTGGTTGAAATTGACAACTCAACTGCTAAGGTTTATAAGTATTCTTTGGCTCCCCTTGTGTCGAATCAATAAATTGGGTTACCTACCCGCGAAGACTGTTGCGATCCCCTGCACTTGTGAGTTATCAATGCTCCCATGCTTTTAATTTTTTTAAACCCGATTTTAAAGTTTTAGGAAATTATACATAAATTATCAAGTTTTCACAAGACATGTATCTATATCCCTCAAAATTTTCCAGACCTAAATTCGAAAGACAAGTGGAGAAACAAAAAAGTTAGATGTGAATAGTTTCATTTTTGCAACTGTCTTCTTTTGAAACTATTCATGATAAATTTATTTTCGTTTCTCATTGTGCATTTCAAATTTGCATCTGAATTGTTTAGGCTTGTAGAGACAAGTGTTGTGAAAATTCACATTTTTTTACAAAAGATTAAAACACTCAAAATTGAATTTTTTAACTCGAAGCATGAAAGTGTGTAAGTGTTAGTATCACCTAATACTTCTCCAAGAGAGTATGCAAAGATATAAGATGGCTTTCAATCGGAAGAGAGTGCGCAAGAGGTTATGTATTGAGAAATAGAGGATATACATGTAGAAGCAAGATAAATAGGTAAAATGAGAGCTTGAAAATGTGAAGACATTGGAGAAAGCTGAGTAATGGAGAAGGTGAAGCTTACGAGTTACGAGGGTCATGGAGGAGCCGAAGAACATATTGCAGGACACTGGTTTTTGAAAAAAGAAGAAAATAACCTCGGACTCTGTATCGAATGATGCATCCAGAAGTAATCCCTCGACAAAAAGAGAATCAACAAGCACAACAAGTAAGGCGATTGATTCATTCGTGTATGTATGAATTGTTGAATTTTATTCCGGTTTGTATTTAATTGTTAAATCATGTTTTCTTATAACTTATGTTAAATTGATGAATTGGTTGTGTAATCTTTCCCTAATAATAAATGATGTGCATTTCTCCCCTTTTTTCGTCCGTCATGTTACTTATCCTTAAAATTGATAGAAATTACCACCAATGCCACCTATAAGTGAGAAAAACTTTTCGTTAAGAAACACATCGTATCGATCAAATTTCATAGGATAATGGGCCTTCTCTCGTGGGCTTGAAGTCAATTAACAAAAAAAATATTGTGTTGGATCGAACCCACGAAGTTTTCTTGTACAGAACGCTCCACCCAACCAAGTCAGCTAGCTTCTTGAGACCACGCTAGAACCAGGTGTTATCACGTTATTTAATAGTCCCACATTTGCGTTCTCGCGGACAGGAGTTGAACCACCCTCGAGGCGATCGAGTGGAGGAGCGCAAGCAGTGGTCGGGGCTTACAGACTTGCTCGATGTGACGTCCGCAAATCCCGGCGATGCCGTCTACGCGCACCCGCTGCCTCCACCGCCCCTGATGCCACCAACGAAGTCGTGGTACGAGGATCTACCACCGGCTTTGCTACCACCACGACCCATAGACAACCACAACTCCCAGATCTGCGAGGTCATCCGCGACCTCGTGAGGACCGTCTGGACCTTCGACGTGCCGCATTCTGCGTTCTGGCCACTGAAGCCACCGATGCCGCCTTCGTCGCCACCGATGCCCCCACCGCCGCCAACTCCGCATGTCTACTGGACCCAAGGCGTGTCCTGGACGCCGCATTCATTCACCTCATTGGCGACGATGAAGGCGACATCAACGACGAGTAGAGGACGATAAGAGGATCAAAGGTGAAGATTTGTATATGACCATAATGTTTAGATATACGAAGATTTATTTATCCCGTAGCAACGCACGAGCATGTTAAGTCATGTGTTTGCATGAAGATAAAAATGTGAATATGAAAAATGTGATTGCCCAATAGAGAAATAAGACACGGATCCATGAACACATCCATGCAAGTTTAGTGGGTGAAATTTGCACAATCGTTCTTACACCGGTCCTGCACCTGCGGCGCTGTAACTGCGCTCATGAATGTGCACCCGCAATAGATGTAAACGATCTACCAAGGTTCAGTTGGAAGCCAATCTTGGTTGCCTTCATTCAAAAATTCAAATCCAATCCGTGGCAAGAGAAGGAAAGTCAATTTTTGCACGTGAGGTCCCCTGTAACATACACGCTCACATATTTATATCCCTATACATGGAAATGGATCTCATCCCTATGGTACACGTAGGGGTACAATTACACTTAGCAATTTGTCTGATACAACGTACTATGTGTGACGAATTAATTGTCACTCGCCCAGAACACTTCGGACCAACAAATTTATGTCGTCTCTGGATCCTCACCTAAGAACACACAAGTAGCTAGCGTGGTCTCTTCCAACATCGCCACGGTCTGGATGGGTTTCATGGCCGGCGATTTATTCTTAGGTGTAAAGGTCGGGCGTAATATTTAAAGTTGATAAGTAATAAAACGTTTTTATCGAAAAGAAAATGTGTTGCCTATTCAACATATGAGCAATTTTTTAGAGCTGGCTCGTCCCGCGAGGCGACCAGGAGGCGCCCCCAAATCAATCGTTGGGCTTTCCTTCCTTCGCTCTTCTTCCTCGCCGTTGACACTGGGCCTGATCGGTCAAAGCCCGACCATCACGGGTAGCGGTGAGGACTCTGTTGCCTCCCCGTGCAACATCTCATGGCGTGCGGGCGTGGCTGCAGCGGAATGTGGTGCTGCCACATGGCATCATAGCGCGGCGACGCTCCGACGTGGTCTCACGATGGCAGTGGTTCGTCTACGTGGCAGGCTGTAATGGGCTGCTCTCAGCGGGTCGTGCTACGTCTGGCCATGGCTAGCTCGGCTGGATCTAGGCTATGATGGACGCGCGCGGCGCTCCGGCTGGTGGGGTTCCTGCTAGCCGGCGGCCTGGCCTTTTCTCGTCGATAGGTGAGGGTCATGCGAGGACCCGTCAGGCGGTGGGCTGGTGTAACATCCTCAGTTGTCTGTAACAGTAATCACTTTTACTGTGGACTAATCACTGTTGCTAATCCCTATGCAAACCTTGCCATGATCCACTTCCTTTTGATCATATTCAAAAGTGCCTTTTGGTTGCTATGAAAAAAATGTTGTAATTAAACTTTGCCCAAAAATCATGGGACCACTTTTATCAAATCACAAATAATCATTGGGTCATGCCCATATGGTTATAGTATTTTATTTTGCCACTGGAAAATTCAAACAATTCAAACACCAAGTAAAATAGTCCCATTTGACAATTGAATATTATAAAGAAATAGTAAATGGTTTTATTTTCAGCCTAAACTTTTTGTGGCACCCTAGGAATATATATGACTAATTATGGACCAGGTAACACATTTTACAAAAATGCAAAAGGCACTAAATTAATTACTAACTGAAAGTGCAGAATGGAAAATAAAGAGAAAAGGAAAAATGCTAGAACTCGCCTAAGGCGACGGCCCACCCGGCCCACTCCCCCTTCCCCACCTGCCCCCGTCCCCTCCGTCACCTGCCCCGGCGCCGTGGCGAGCTCGCCGTGGCTGGCGTCTCTCCCGGCCGCCCCCACCTCCCCTGTGCGCGCCGAGACGATAAGAACGCCCCCAGCCACCTCCTGGACACGCCCCTCCTCCATTTCCCCTCCCCCTCTTCTCGCAGTCGTCGGGGAAAGATCCCACCAGAGCCGTCGCCGCCATGGCCGTGAGCTCCCGCGGCCAGTGAGCTCGCGTCGCCACGCCGCCTTGTCCAGCGTGTTCCACGTCGTCGTCTTCGTCGCCGAGCGCAAGGAATCGAGACCGGAGCCACTACGTCGAGCGCACGATCAACTTCCCCAACTCCGGCCGCCGCGACGTCGCAGAGGAAATTCGCCGCCGTAGGGACGCCATCGAACCCGCTTCCACCACCACTGCATTCGAGGTGAGCTCCTGCACCTCCCCCATGCCTCCCCTTAGCTTCCCGTTCCCCGTAGTTCGATCCACCATGAGAGCCGTGGCCACCTCGCCGCCGCCGTTCTCCTGCCCGCGGCCTGGAGCACGCGTTTGACGCGCCAACCGCTTCATCTTGTTCGCACTACACCCAGGAGGCGAACCACGTAGCTCAAACCCAAGCCTAACCGCTAGGACTTCGCCGACGTCACCTTCCGCCCACGGTTCGCCGCCTCGCGCGTCGTCGACGCCGATTCCGGCGACCCCAAGTCGCGCCGCCGCCACCATTCGAACCGCGGTGCTCCTCCGGTTCGAAGGCGCCACCCCACGCCCTCTCCCGTAGCCTGTAGCGCGTGCGCCGTCGACCTCGCCGGCGACGGGCTCCGGTGAGCACTCGGGTGAGGCTGACCGGTGGGCCCCAGTCGTCAGCTAGGTCATTAGCCCTAATGATTTTGGTCTCTGTCACTGCCATGTGGGCCTGCCCCCTTAATCCCACGGTTAAAAATTAAACAGAGATATAAACCCCCCCTTAGTCACTGACCTGTGGGCCCCTGACCTTTTAAATCAAATTAACGGTTTAATTATGTCCATGTGTCACTGACTATTGGGCCCCAGCTGTAAGTCTTTTTAAAATAAATAGAATTATAAAAACTAGTCACTGACATGTGGGCCTAGAGGCTATTTCTGATTTAATAAAATGTTTTATAAATAAACAGAGGCTGACATGTGGGTCCCACATGTCAGGCACTATTTTGGATAATGTTTTGGATAATGTTGAATAAATAATAAAAGAAATTCAGAAAATCATTTAAATTGATTTAAACTTTGAAATTCAATATCTTTTAAACCGTAAGTCAGATTCAAAAACTTTATACATGAAAATTGATCAGAAAAATATAACGAATACGAATACGCTATCCGTATGTCTATCACACCCCTCTAACACAATGAACATCGAACCGTCCCCCTTCGGACCGACTGTCCGATAAATTGTACGGTACTGTTAGAGTGCCCGGATGAATTTATTTCGAACACGAAAGTTGTTCGGAATAGATCAACTAACCCGGATTCATGTGTCGGATGTCCACGACACCTCCGGCATGATATCTCCCCCTCCGGACACCCTGTCCGGTAATCAATCGGAGCCAGTAGTTCATCCCCAGATGAATTTCCGTTCCGAGCAACGTGCATTGCACTGCGTTAGAACACCGTTAACATTTCATCTGTCATGTCATGCAATTGTTTGTATATTATTGTTGTGTATTTACTGTTTCTTTCCCCCTTATTCTCCGATAGACCCCGGTGCTGCCGTCGACTACACCGCTGCTGAGTACGACTACGTCGTCGACGACCGTACCCCTACCATTGAGCTTCCAGGTAAGCAGAGCCATTCTCTTCCCCAGATATCGCCTATCTTTCCGTATATTTCTTGCACTAGGCATTGTTACTGCTGCTGCTACGTTGCTTACCTATTCAATTGCATAACCTGTCTTTGTCGCCCCTTGATGTGCCTTCCTTTATCCTATGCTGCCTATTATTATTATTATGCATTATTCAGCAGTGAGCCCTGCGCATTGCTAGCTAGGATTAGATAGAGGGCCGTGATCACTCAGGGGAGTGAACGCGGATACGATAATTATAAACTGCACAGGTACGGTACATGCAGACACCGTCTAAGGCCCCTATCTGGGTTATGCCTAGTCACCTCAAGTGTGAGCTATCAAGGAGTAATCTTTGTACTCCACTCGAGGCTGACTTTGTCTTGCCGCCATAGGGTCCTGAACGGCGATTGTCCTTCAGGTAAGAAGTCGGGCGACCCAACGGTGCCCGTGAGAGGTATTGCGACGGGACGACAGGGAGGGTACGACCAGTGTACCGGTGTGCTTGGCCCCTGATCGTTGGCCGCGAGAGTTACCAAACCACGGAAGTCGAGCTCCTCCAGGAGCACACGCGAGACAAGGTAAGGAGACGGTTCACCTTGTTGGTAACCGCAGTGACTTGGTGGGACGACAGGGCAGGCACCGATGTACTGGTGGTCCTGGCTGCTGTCGTTTTCCGCGGGTCAGTTAAGTCGAGGCAACGATAACGGTTGTCACGCAGGTTAATTAAAAATGCTAAATGGTTCAGTGAATGTCTTGAGTTGGCTATATGCCATGTACGCACTACCTACCCGTGGGAATTACGAGTTTATGGGCTCCTCTGCTTCATAGTGTCGTCCGAGGACTCTTCAGACGTCAGCAGTACCGCGGGCTGATTGCCGGGAAGTGCGGTGTCTTCTTTGGCTCGAGCTGTGTTGTTTTTGTTACGACTTCCCGGCCACCCACGCACCGTGCAGGAGTACGTCAGGGTTTGGGTCCAAGGCCCTGAGTACTTAGGATTTAGATCGGCGGATGGCCTCTCTGTTGAGTTTGAAAGATGGGCTATGAAGTGTCGGATAGCCTCGGTGGAGCGTTCCCTAACAAGGTTCCCGCCACCCTGGAGATCCGTGCGTGTAGCGTAACACAAGTGCACCCCTGCAGGGAAGGTTAATCTATTCGAATAGCCGTGTCCACGGTAACAGGACGCTTTATGCTGAAGCTGGATCTTACCACTACAAACTATTATTATTAAACTGTATGGTTCCTGGTCTTCTTCCTCGCGGGGATGTCGAGGAGGCGAACTCGGAGGCATTGTTAATTGTTACAACTTATTATTATACAATGCTGCAGCAACTTCTGCTGCATTGTTACTTTACGCTTTATATAAATTGTTGGCTGATTCTTACCTCATGCTGCAAGACATCGTCGGAGGATGCTAGTCTTCGTTAGGCCTAGCTTCTTACCCTTGCTCTGAATTTCTGTCTTTCAGTCCACTATATACAGCCTCTTCCTTCCGTTGATACAATGCATAATGCTTAGTAGCAGACGTAAGACTCGCGGGTATACTAGATACTCACCTGCTTTATTTCCTTTACTGTTTTTCCTGATCGGCCGTTGCAGCCGACGTTGGAGCCCAGGAGCAGGAGTACCCCGGAGGCGCCTACTACGACGTCGAGTTCCCCGTTGACCAGGAGTAGTTCGGTGGATCCCAGGAAGGAGGCCTCGCCTTTTCGATCTGTATCTCTGATGTGATTTGTGCTAGCCTTCTTAAGGCAAAACTTGACTAACTATGTCTGTACTCAGATATTATGGTTTGTATGACTTATGTATTCGGGTCCGCATGACCCCCTCTATTGTAACATATTTGTTTATCCTTTTGTGTTTAGTGTTGTGCTGTGATATTATCACCGTGGCACCCTAATCTTAGTCGTATACCCTGTGTGTATGATTACTGTACACGGATTGATTTTGGGGGCGTCACAAGTTGGTATCAGAGCCGACTGCCTGTAGGAAGCCACCCCACCACTAATTGGTCGAAGTTGAGTCTAGACTTTGAAAAACTATTTTGCTAACTTAATATTTGGCTTACGGGCCCACATCGATGTCACTACGTGTGATATCTATGGTATTAGGATCCCCGTGTACATAGGATATAGTCCGGCGGATGACCTCTCTGTTGAGTTTGAAAGATGGGCTATGAAGTGTCGGATAGCCTCGGTGGAGCGTTCCCTAACAAGGTTCCCGCCACCCTGGAGATCCGTGCGTGTAGCGTAACACAAGTGCACCCCTGCAGGGAAGATTAATCTATTCGAATAGCCGTGTCCACGGTAACAGGACGCTTTATGCTGAAGCTGAATCTTACCACTACAAACTATTATTATTAAACTGTATGGTTCCGAGTTTTCTTCCTCGCGGGGATGTCGAGGAGGGGATCTCGGATGCATTGCTAATTATTACAACTTATTATTATACAATGCTGCATCAACTTCTGCTGCATTGTTACTTTATGCTTTATATAAACTGTTGGCTGATTCTTACCTCATGCTGCAAGACATCGTCGGAAGATGCTAGTCTTCGATAGGCCTAGCTTCTTACCCTTGCTCTGAATTTCTGTCTTTCAGTCCACTATATACAACCTCTTCCTTCCGTTGATACAATGCATAATGCTTAGTAGCGGACGTAAGACTCGCGGGTATACTAGATACTCACCTGCTTTATTTCCTTTACCGTTTTGCCTGATCGGCCGCTGCAGCCGACGTTGGAGCCCAGGAGCAGGAGTACCCCGGAGGCGCCTACTACGACGTCGAGTTCCCCGTTGACCAGGAGTAGTTCGGTGGATCCCAGGCAGGAGGCCTCGCCTTTTCGATCTGTATCTCTGATGTGATTTGTGCTAGCCTTCTTAAGGCAAAACTTGACTAACTATGTCTGTACTCAGATATTATGGTTTTTATGACTTATGTATTCGGGTCCGCGTGACCCCCTCTATTGTAACATATTTGTTTATCCTTTTGTGTTTAGTGTTGTGCTGTGATATTATCACCGTGGCACCCTAATCTCAGTCGTGTACCCTGTGTGTATGATTATTGTACACGGATTGATTTTGGGGGCGTCATAGCTGGGTCGGGGTGGAGCTTTCTTCCGTGGTGGCAGATCTTCCCTGATTCGGTTCCACCGACTCCTGGTGGGGCATCAGTGGCTTGGGTGGCTATACAGGGTGTTCGATGATGGGATGCATGCAGTGATTTCATCTTCCCTTCTCCTATGTCCGGGTCGGCGGGTGTGTGTCCACGGGAGGTTCAGATGTAGGGTTCATGCCCAATATGGGAAGGTCCGGGCCCGAGGCGGATCGGAGCATGTGCTTCGGGTACGAGAGTTTGGGCTTGGTCTGGGATGTGCTCATGGGTGTTGTTCATGCCCGCCTCGTGGGTATGATGCTCGTTGGTGGTGGTCATGTTAGCATTGAGTCGTTGCGCGGATTGACGTCGGTGACCACGAACAAGGCGCCGTGTGGGATCGCATGGCTGATACATAAAAAACGTATCTATAATTTTTTTTCTTGTTCCATGTTTTTTTGGTTGACATTGCTATATATTTTGATGCACTTTCATAACTTTTACATTTTTTGGTGAACTAACCTATTAACCTAGTGTCCAGTGCCAGTTCCTTTCTGTTATTGTCTCTGCATCGTAGAAAAAGGTAAAAAATCAATATACTCAGAAAATTCTAGATAATTTCTAGATTTTGAAAGTTCCGGAAGACACCGGCCAATAGGGGTCAGAGGGGGGCACCCCTCTGGACAGGCGCCCTGGTGGCGCGAACATGGATGGGTTGCGCTACCTGATTGCCTAGGGGGGTGGGGCCACCCCCTGGTGCCCTCTCGTTCGCCTATTTATTCCTCGTTCACTCAAAAACCTTATAGTGTAGTTTTTGTTTCAATAGCCATCGCCGTTCCACCGCCATCGCAATTCTCAGATTGGGAGGTCGTCCAGTACTGTCTCAGAACTATACCGGAGGAGGGAATCATCCCCGGAAGGTTTTTCACCAACTATGCCTTCCTTCCAGATGATGTGTGAGTAGTTCCACCTTGGACCTAGGGTCCATGGAAAAAAGCTAGATGATGTCTTCTCTCCAAATTTGTTCTTCATTGATTAGACCTTGTGAGTTGCCTATCATAATCAATGCACATATGTTATAGTTTCTATGTTGTTATGCTAAGTTTGCTAGGATCCGTTGGATTATGAAATTATGTTCAGATTGTGGAAATAATATATTTGATCTTCTTTTATGCTATGTTCTTTATTGTTCTTGAATGTTGTCCGTTATATTTAATTTGTTACTTTGGCCAAGTAGGATTTTATAACTCCAAGAGGGAGCTTTGTGCTAGATAGTAGGTTCATACCTCCTCGTGTGAGCTCTTAAGTGACAGAAAGATGTAAGTATCGAGGATGTGTTGTTTCTACTAAGGGGAAAACGGTGGTATTTGTAGCTATTTTGCTAACAAGTGTTGCTTACATTATGCATTGAGTTTATAGCATTTCTGTGTTGCTTTGGGTTTTCAGCTTTCGGTTGTTGCTCGCAACATAATACAAGAGAGATGTTCTGGATTAGATATCTCAAGGTGGATATTTAGTAGTAGATCCTCTGGATTGAGATCCACTTGCTTTGTCGTGATGCATACATGATTGAACCTTACACTCTCTACTAGCATAATTAGCATTATGGTGTGTTCATAATTCTATAAGTTTCCCAACTATAATTTGTTCACTCAGCATAAGTTTTATCGTATTTTGGGAGATTGACATCACTAGTGAAAGTCGTAGTACCCCCGATCCTTGTTTACACCCGCTGCAATTTATTCTTGTTGTTTTACTTTTGTTGTTTCAATCATCCTAGACGTGTAACATTTCGTAAACTACAAGAAAGGGGGTTAACAACCCTCCTACCTCGTTGGGGAATGCGAGTATTCATGTTCTTGTCTGCAGGTCCAGATCGAACAAGACATCTCGACGCCATTGCCGCTTACCACCTACTTGTAGCATTTTGAAAGTCCAAGTATGTGATCAGAGGGGGAGGGGGTGAATGATCACTTCAAATTTTCGACTGAAGCTTTTGAAGTGAAGCATAAGAAGTGCGGAATAGTGAAGTAAAACTGGAAGCGAAACTAAATGCAGCGAATCAAAACACATTGAAGCATGACTGTGAAGCAAATGCAATACTGAATGTAAATGCTTGAAGTAAAACGAACTGGGACTCAACGATGTTTGTTCGACCAGTTCACGCTCTACAAAGCGCTACGTCTGGTTGGAGGGACTGGTGATTGAACACCTGGAGCAAATCTCTCTCCGTCCGTTGCTCCACTGCACCAAACTCCTTGAGCTTGGTCAGTTCTTCACTCGTGGTTGATTATTGAGGAAATCACCGAAACCTTTGACAAACTGGACTTCGAGGCGACAAGTACTCTTCGCTCTCTGAAGAACAACTCTTTAACCGTCTAGGAGAATTGCAGTTCTCCAAGATAAAAAGGCTAGCAAGCTTTCACCTAAGTCATCTCAAATCTACTCAGATCAATGGGACTTAGGCTTCAGTATCTGGATTTTGGGTTTTGCTTCGGTGGCGTTTTTGGGGTGCTCTCTGCAATCTCTCTCAGGAATAATCTTGGAGCAGCCACCCACAAAAGAAGGCGGGGGCGGCGTATTTATAGTTGGCGATCCCGAGGTGCAGAATTACCAAACTGACCCGAGGTGACAGCTTGACACGTGTCCACAACGGTCGGATTTGTCATCAATGCGCAACTTTACTTGAGGAACAAGTACAACTGACTCACGGACTTAGTTTTGCTTCAGTAGCCAAAGAACGAAGTCTTTGCTACCGAAACTTAACTTAGTGCACATGAGATTTCTTCACTCAGGCTTCTCACTTGGTTTTGATTTGATCTGAGCATTTCTCAATGACTTTGGTGTCCACAAACTAAATACCCCTCTTGATAGTACGGTTTGTCCTATGACTCAAAGAACCGAAAAAGAACTACACAAACACATCTAAGTCTTGCGCCGTCCTCTTCATTTCCTTCAATGAGTAGAGCTTCAGGACACCTTCATTTTTGGGGGTCATCCTTCGTGATTAAGCTTCGCTCCGAGGGCTATGCTTCGATAACTTGAAGTTCTTCCCTGAAGCTTTATGACTTAGCTTGTCCTTCAGGAACCTATACAACTGTTTATACTAGAAAAAATTGTTAGTTCCTCTACTGTCTTGTCCAACAATATCCAAAACACACGGGGGCAAAACTTTGCTCTTACAATCTCCCCCTTTTTGGACTATTGTTGACAAAACAGGCATCGATAAAAGATATTGAAGTTTTTGTGAAGTGATGGGACAAACTCTAAGATATGAAGTTTTAGGCTCCCCCTGAATGCAAGCATCGAAGATTTATAATCGAAGTTAATGCTTGAGATGATTTTCTTCGGTGGAGAGCAAAACAAAATATCTTAGTGAATACAATTGCATTTGAAGATATATATCCAGGAATGTATGCAATTGCTTCCAATGACTGTAACATCCAATTTTTTTCCAAATTTTGGAATGTTAATAAATAGTATAATATTAATTGAATTGTTTTGATTTTGGGATAAATGAAAACTTTTCCCTTGAGTTTTTGTTTAAACCTTTACAAACCATTTAATAAAATTGGATAATCATTTATCCAATAATGAAAATTTTGGTTGTGAACTTTATTCAAAATTTCAAAGAATGATTTTCTTTTGTCCTTTTGAAATTTGGTACGAACCACAATTAAATATTTTCGAGTGAGAATAAAATGACTTTCTTAAATTTATTGTGGTCTCATACTCATTCTCGAATTCTTATTTTGGAGTTTATTGGATATTGACGTTTAAGAGATATTTAAATATTTCCAATAATTTAATAAACAAAATGAGAGGAGATAATATGACTTCTCCAAAAGCAGTATTGAATTTTTTTAATAATGTCGTTAATGAGTTTTTTTTTATAAAAATCTATTTCTAAAATGTATTCTGAGAGGGAAATATAGTTTTCCTAGGCTCTTTATGTTTTATTTGGCCTATACAATTTTATTTGAGAGTGTTTAACCCAAAATAGGATTCCTAAGTCAATTGGACTGAGGTCATCTATCTAATTTTTTTCCCTCTATCTCTCTTTCCTTTTTCTTTATCTTGGGACAAATTTTGCACTAAGGCCCATAGCCCGAGCGAGCTGTCTTCTTCCTCTCGTTCGTTCATGTGTACGTGAACACAGAAGCAAATGGCCATGGCAACTGAAGCTCTTCCTCCTTTCCTCCCATATACTCTTTTGACTGATTCACTTCAGAACCTACACAAAAATTGTGGACAAGTTCATGAGGAATCCATTCATGGAAACAAACACGCGTTTTAATGCTTTTAATTGTCCATCATTTTCTCCATGAATGACATTAAATTCATTTCCAAAACCTCGCTTTCAATGCCCATTATTTCTCCATAAATTCCATTAAATCTATTTCCAAAACCTCGCTTTTAATGTTCATTATTTCACCATGAATGCCATTAACTTCATTCCAAAACCTCACCCACTCACCTTCTATGGACCTCCCATGACCCTATAAATACCGCCCCTAGGACCCCTTTGAACCACACATCCCCACGCATAAAGTCCCTCTCCAAAGCCCTCTCCTTCATGCGCAATTTCTCGTCGGAGTAAAGATGCATCCACACTTCCGGTGAAGATTTTTGTCGCCATGAAAGGTACCTAGTCCATATTTCTTCCTCTAGTTTCTTCCCCTTGCCGATGCGCACCGTTGTGACATATTTTTCCTCTCGATTACAAGGCCGGAGCACGCCGTCCGTGTCATTGTGCTCTTCATGCGTTCTTCTCTACTCCGGCGGAACTTCTCGGCTATCCGAAGGCGAACATGGAGCTATAACCTTGTCCATCGAGTCGCCCAAATCATCCTCTATCCCGTTCGGCTGTTTATTGACGCCCGCGACCTTTTTCCAAAATTCCGGCGAGATCTCCGGTGAGCCTTTCTCCCCTCTTTGTTCATCATTTTATTTTGTAAAAATCGAATGGGTACAGACCTATCAGAACTCGCCATTTTGCATCCTTTTTATTAATCCCGTAATTCATTTTAGCAAAAATAGTCAAACTTTAGAAATTCATATCTTCTATCCCGTAAGTCGGATTTCGACAAATTTCATATCCCCGGATTCCTTGGAAAATGTAATTTATTATTTTCTAGTAGTATTCCACTTTTGATAATTTGAAATTTAACTCAAATTTATTTCTATAATTTGAGTATATTTGATATACATCTTATTCTATAATTTATTTGGAATATTTTCTTCATCAAATTTGATCCTTAAAATCAAATCTTTCTGTTTGGACAATTGTCACATTCTTTCCATCATATAAATACACTATTTAGTTATATCTCTTTTTTATATAAATTTGGCTACAAAAATTCAATCTTCTCAACAAGATCATCACGATTTCTATCGGATCTTTTTGAATCCAATCCAAGAATTGATTTCCTATTCAAATATGCATATGGACAAACCAACTGAGTTTGACATACTCTCCATCCAATTGATTTTATAATCAACCTCCAACATATCCAATTGATTTTACAATCCTCGGATATATGATTTCCATCATATTTCCATCCAATCCAACTTGATCCTATCTCAACCTATCCATGCCATAGTAATTAGTTTATTAATAGTAATAACTAAATATTTATGTTGTAATTGTATCTTATTTGGATCTTCACTTTGGGTTGAGTTGTGTGTTGAAGTGTTTCTCTTTTACCGTTAGATATATTGTAACGAGATGGAGAGATGACTACGAGTAGAATATTTCATCGTCAGGATCCAGGCAAGTTACTCTTTTGATCATGCTCCATTATTACCTATATTTTTTATATGCATTGTAGTCCAACTTAAATATTATGCATTGATAGGATTATATATTATGCTATGCTATTACACCTAGTAGTTGATTAAGGTAGGTCTGAACCTTATATCATTGTCGCCACCGTGTAGAATTATACTGCTTTGCTAAGTAGACGTGGATTGGGAAGTGATCCATTATGAGGTATGAGTGACTAAGTAGTAAACAGGACCAAGATAATCTTAATGAACCACCTGGGTGGAATGGTTGGGGGCACCCTGGAGGAACCAGTGGATTTTCCTGAGTGACCTGGAGATGGCCAGTAATCACTGCGGAATGCCACCCAGGCTTAAAGGGATCAATCATATTTTTCATAACTAGAAGCTTACGTGTGCAGCCACAAGCTATTATGGGCTCTGGCTTGGTTGATTAGTTGTAGTGACTCTTACTAGGTGGTGCTACGAACGTAGTTGTGAGTAGGTGGGATGGGCACCGCCAGAGTAGGGGAAACTCTTCTAAAAGACCTTGTCTCGACCTTCCTGTTTCCATACAACGTGTAGTGTGGAAAATACCAAAGGAGGTGGTCGAGTCTTGTGGGGAAAAGTGCACAACCTCTGCAGAGTGTACAAACTGATCATGATTAGCCGTGTCCCCGGTTACGGACAACTTTGAGCATCTAGAAGTGGGAATGTTGACGGATCTCATCATATTTAATTAATCAATCAGGTTTAATCAACTTTGGGAATAGATTGACTTGGAGAAACCAATTCAATCATATTATGAGCTTTGTAGTACTGTTATGATAATCTTTGAGTAGGACAAAATCAGCTTTATGCAAACTGAAACTCTTAGAGCTTTTCCACCAGCCAAAATTTCATGTAGAAGATAGGTCTGTTATATATTTTTTTGGGAGTAACTTGCCGTACATTCAAAGTACTGACCCATTTTGGGCTGTAACCTTCGGTGTTGCAGGATTGTATACGACGAGTAAGTGATGCGATATAGGGTTACGATGTCTACACTCAACTTTGCCGTTGGTGTTGATGGGACTCCACTTATGTATTGTTTATTTCCGCGGTGTATTCTAGCCCAAAGGCTATAAGGTAATAAATACCATGTATTTACGTTACTTTTTGACATGTGATTCATGGTATTTCATCGAGTACTGTGTGTGCTAGCATACTGATCCAGGGATAGCACAGAAGCACAGTAGACTTGGTTCCTTTTGGGACCGGGTCGTTACAATGACCCGTGACTCAGAAAATAGTAACCACCTGCAAGATAGAAGATACGAGACAATACTTGCAAGCAAAGGGGTTATTAAAACTTAAACGTAGCACAGGAGTAGCATGACCGAAGTTAAACTTAAGTTACAACCCAGAGAATGGAATGTTTGTTGTAACTTAACCAAACGAAGCAGATAGCAAACCCTTTCCCCGATGCAAAACTAACTCATCGATGCCCTTATTCTCCCCCTTTTTGTCAATGATTGGACAAAAGGTTGAGAAAAGGTTCGAGACAACTATTGCGCGGCATCAGCACCCTGAGGACCCGACGAAGCTGTGCTTGACGAAGACTCATCCGACGAAGACTGATCGCCTGAGGATTATTCTTCGGAAGAATACGTAGGAATAGCTTCGTGGCGTGTCTGAGTGATGAGGTTGATGTCGAGGTTGCTGTCGTCGAGGCCGTCGTCGTCCTTTGAGGTGATGGAGTCATTCTCGGAGACGGTATCAGGCCGGATGGGTTCAGGCTCGTTGACGAAGAATACTTCATCAATCTTGTGCAGGGGAGGGATCTTCTGATTCGGGCGGTCCACTGTGTCATCACGCGAAAAGTGTCGCTGGAGGTGCTCATACTCTTTGTAGATGCGATCTTTACGAAGGCATTTGACAGAGTTGAACTTCCTGAGCCCCTTCCAGGAATGGCGTTTGAGAACACGCAAGTACTGATTTTTGTTAAGAACTATGTTGCCCACTCTGTTGATCTCATCAGCGAGAAATTGCATTTGGCGCTGATTTGCTTCAATGTAATTCTCAAGCATTTGCTGCGTGCGAAGGTTAACTTCAAAATGATGGCAGTCTTTCTGGAACTTCTTTGATAAGTTTCGCTCATTGACTTCATGGAGAACACCAACATATGTGCAAAAGGATCATTGGGTTTCCTCAGCAATTCCAACGAGTCACACACATGAGGCGAGAAAAGCTTCGGGTGATGGCGAGCCACAAAGTCTTCGTTCCTGCCATAGTCACAAATAACTTGCAACCAGGGAGCATAGGGTTTCAGTGTGAAAGGTAACTCCGCTGCATGAACCAAATTCCTAATGAAGCAGTCTTCAAAGTCGAAGAGAAGACCATGAGTGAGCTTCATGATAGCATGCCTTGTTTCAGGATAAAGATTCAATTCTTCCGAAGCTGTGCTCAAAGGAATCAAAGAGTTTGACAGGATGTAGAACCAAGTTCTTGAAATGAAGTTCAAATGCTTCGGGCGAATGTTTTGAGGAATAAGGTTATCAGTGGCTTCAGTATCCAACAGAGTTGCAAATTCTTCTTCAGTCAGATCAGACTCTAAATGAATCTTTTCATGAACTCCAGAATGCCTTGGAATATTGACAATTTCCATGAATTCGGCAGAGGACATTCTGAAGACATTGCCTTGAATCATCCATTCCAGCGTCCAAGAGCTGGGTTCATTGGCTTCACCAGAAACATAAAGATTTGCATAGAATTGCTTGATGAGTTCAGAGTTGAAGGGAGTGCTCAACGCAAACAACCGAGTCAAATTATGATTTTCAATTGTTTCGAGGATGTTCTGAAAGCAGGAGGCAGTGGATAGACTTCGCATGTCCAGAAACTTGTGCCTAAACAGAACTCCTTGCTGACAGAAGACTTTGGTGTATAAAACTTGTTGCTCAGCAGTCCAAAAACGAAGATCATCAGCAGTTCGGTCAGAAGCATAAGGACTAACACCAAAGAATCGATGGCGCTTCCTATGCTGTTCCAGGTTGAATTCCGGGCCATGCCTTGAAGTATAACCAGCACCCTTGACTATGGGAAAAGTTTCACGAGGGTAATTAGAGTCAAGCTGGGTATCTTGGCAGGGGCGTGAACGCTCGCGAATCCTTTGCAGAGGAGCAACTAGATTAGCTCTTGAAGTGCCAGCAGATTGAGCGACTATAAGCGCTTGCTCTTGCGACAGATTCAGAATTTGAACTTGTTCGTCTTCGTCATCATGTGCTTCGGTATCAGACACATGTGCTTCAGACTCTTGAACAGTTCTGGCGGGGGAAAAGTCTCGGGTTACTTGGGTTCTGGAGTGGGTTGGGGATGGTGCATTAGCTTCATGGGGAGGTGATGGAGGTGGTGCGGGAGCAACTGGTGGAGTGGAAATCCTTTGTGGTTCGGGGGTTGGAGCACGGATGGGTGTGGGAACACGAGGTGGTATGGGTGTGGGTGTTCGAGCAGTCGTTGGAGTGGGAGTGGGAGATCTTTGTGGTGGAGTTTGCTTGGGGGTGGTTCTGGTAGGAGGAGGTGTGGGAGTTTTGGTGGGTGGAGCTGAAGGCTTTGGTGTTGGCTTGGATGGCTTTGGCTTCGGTGCAGAAGTGGGAACGGCTTCAGGAGATTCCGGAGGCTGTTCATCACTTGTATCCATATCTGCGGCTGAGGCCAAAGTAACCTTGCGCCTCTTGGTGGTTCTCTTCTTGGGTGAGGGTCCTGTTGCCTTTGATGCAGCAGGCTTAGGAGATGGTGGTGCAACAACAACAACACGTTCAGCTTCGGGCGAAGCCTTGCGTTTCCTTGAATCCCTTTCCATAATGGAAGCATTATGGGTCTTCACCATGTCATCAACAGCGGCCTTGACTTTGCCTTTGAAGATTTTGATATTGTCCTTGGTGGTGGAATTGACTTCAGTCACTTGTTGAAGCAATTTCAGGGCGTGCTGTTTGAATTCCTCATCAGGTTCTGATTCAGCTCGCTTCTGATAGTTGTGAATCTTTTTCATTTCAGCCCTGTCTCTTGAATGCCGATCCTTCAGCTGACTGATCATAGTAGCGATCATAGCTTCGATAGATCTGGAGATGTAAACTTCTCCAAGGTCAACAGCATCTGGATCTTCAGCTTCACACTTCTCCCAAAGGGCTTCAGTGATGCCCAACTGATCCCAGAGTTCACCTTCACGTGGGTCAGGGAATTGATGATCACTCTGACGATCAGCTTCAGCTTGAGCTTCTGGCAAAGATATGCCTTTCTGCTTCGATGGAATAGCTGAGGGAGTCATATCAACTACGGGCTTCTTCTGGCTTGCCCTAGCAGCTTTCTCGGCTTTCTTTGTCCTGAGGCTTTCTAAAGAAGCCTTGCGTTTAGCTTCGTGATCAACTAGCTGTTTAGCTTCAGCAGCTGCTTTCTCTTCGTTCTTTGCGGCTTCGGCGAGCTTACGCTTCGTCTCAGCCTTCTCTGCAGTAATCTTGGCTGAGTCCAATTCCTTTTTCTGTTTGGTAGCATCCTCTTCTGCCTTCTTCTTATCAGCTGCGGTTCTGGCAAGGATGCTGCGCTCAAGTGCCTCTTCGAGGTCTTTCTGTCTTAATTCTTCTTCAGAGATCTTGTGCTTCGCTGAAGGGATTTTAGCAGCAGACTGCTTGGGCTTCGATGGAGCTAAAGCCTTTGCAGTTTGTTTCTTGGATGGGTCGTGCTTTTGCTTAGATCGCCTCTCCGAGTCGAGGGCATCAGCCGGTGGCTGGGAGGCCAAGGGCTTCGCAACCACCAAGTTTGAGAGATCAATGGTGGGGCGAGCAGAAGGCTTGACCTTAGCAGCAGGTTTCTCTCCTGGCTTCTTCTTCAGTGGGATCTGAAGTTTTTGTTTCTTGGGGGGGGAGCAGGATCATCCGATTCTTCATCAGCTTCGAACTCAGATTCTTCATCAGCTGCATTGGATTCATCCATGATGGAATCTTCCAGAGAAGCTTGCTCTAATCTGGCATGTTCTTCGTCTTCTGTTGTAGCATGGGGTGGAGAAGCAGATTTCTTCTTCAGCTTCTTCTTCTTCTTCTTGCTAGGCCCTTCTCCTTGGGCATCAGCTTCAGCCAACTTGGCTGCCTTTTTCTCTTCTTTCAGCCTCTTGGCTTCAGCAGCGATTCTCAATCGTTTTTGTTCTTCTGGGTAATCATCTGGTGTCTTGAGGGTATTGGGGTGAGGAAGCTTCGGTGGAACTGGGTAGTACAGGTGACGATTCTCTTCAGTGTACTGACTGCACATGGTTGAAGTGTACCGATAGGGCGGACTGAAGGCAAACTGCATGGTCCACTTCCAGGTGGGGATGCTCTTGTACTTGTACCATCGAACAACCCAGTAACGACGAATGTTTTGCAAACGGTTCTTGCGCTGCTCCTTGGTCTCTTCAGGTGGTGTGTCATATCCCAGAGCAATGCGAATTGATTCGGGGATGCCTCTGGCGTTGTTGGTTTCCTTTGTTCTTCCTCCTTTCTTCTTCGGAGCAGTACGTTCTGCTTCGTTGATGTGATCAAGGTTTGGTGACTCATTACCGAAGTCTAACTCTGCAGACATCCTGTGAAAAGCACAAAAGTGACGAGGGAAAAGGCGAGTATGGAATGAGCACCAGCAAAAGTTTCGATCCAAAAACAATTTTGACAAGAGATTCAGTGAAGAATTTTGGGTAAAGATTTTGGTCTGTTCTGAGCTAGACTTATCCTCACACATGTTGAGCTGAAACCCTAACACAGAACAGATGAATTCTAACCCTAACTTCTAACCTGAATCGAGATGGAAACCTTGACTAGCAGAAACAGATTTCCCAATAGTGCAACGATCCAACGGATCAAAGAGACCTAAGAAAATCATCCAAAAACAAACTAAGAACTCGGATCCAATCTGGAGACAGAGGAACACAAGAGATGGAGATTGGATCGAGGCTTGGCGTACCCTAACTCGGTGGCGTCAAGCTTCTACGGCGGCGATGAGCGGAGAAGACGTGCTCATCGACGGCGTGAAGTCTACGGCGGCGCTCTTCCGGCAGTGAAGCGGCGAGAACGGCGACGGAGACGAGGAGCTCAGCGGCGCTCGGGAGAGAAAGGGTTTCGGGGAGATGCGAATGAGGAGGTGGGATGACTTCGCTGGGGTGGGGTGCCTTATATAGGCCGGTCTGACAGGAGCTGTCAGATCAGATCGAACGGCCCCCAGCAACTTTCTTTCCGGATTCTACGGCGAGGATTTCGTGGCGAATCGCGAGAGAATCTCAACGACCCGGATTTGACGGGATCTCAACGACCGAAGAATAAGTCCTCGACTTGAGTAAAACTTCGATGAGAATTGGAAGCATTTGCTTCGGAACTCAATGACGTTCGAAGCAAAATACTTTCCGTTTCAATTGTGATCAACCATTTTGGACAGATAGAGTAAGAAAGAAAAAGAACAGAAGGGGTAGGGTCCGAAACTTATCACCTCGAAGAAAAACCAAACGAAGCAAAAGGTGATAAGCATAGAGGACTAAATCCAAACGAAATAAAATAAAGAAAGCGAAGCAAAAACAATCAACGAAACTGAGTAGGTAAGCAACGAAGTAAATGAATATTTACAGAAGTAAAAGGTTCGGTCTTACAGTACATGTCGTGAGTCCAATATATTGAGCTCACACCTTAACGTACAGAACCTTTTCTCATCCAATGGTTT
Organism: Bromus sterilis; assembly: GCA_950022295.1. NCBI lineage: Eukaryota > Viridiplantae > Streptophyta > Magnoliopsida > Poales > Poaceae > Bromus > Bromus sterilis. The sequence continues at coordinate 340,317,577 of OX465595.1, read as the reverse complement.
CGTGAAAATGTCTGCCAGTTGATCTTCAGTTCTGACATGACTAATAACAATATCTTCACGCTGAACATGATCACGAAGAAAATGATGGCGAATATCAATGTGCTTCATGCGAGAGTGTTGTACAGGATTGTGAGAAATTTTAATTGCACTCTCATTATCACATAGGAGAGGAATTTTCTTCACTTGAATACCATAATCCTTCAGCGTTTGCTTCAGCCATAGAATCTGAGTACAGCATGACCCAGCAGCAATGTATTCGGCTTCAGCAGTAGATATTGAAACACAGTTTTGCTTCTTTGAAGCCCAACACACAAGTGATCTTCCAAGGAAATGACAAGTCCCTGAAGTTGATTTCCTATCTACACGATCACCAGCCCAGTCTGAATCAGAATAGCCAATAAGATCAAACTGTGCTCCCTTGGGATACCACAACCCCAAGGTAGGTGTGTGAGCAAGATAACGAAGAATTCTCTTTACGGCAGTATGATGTGATTCCTTTGGATTTGCCTGAAAACGAGCACAAATACAAACTGAAAGCATAATGTCAGGTCTAGATGCACAAAGATATAAAAGGGATTCAATCATAGACCGATATTTCTTCTGGTCGAAGGCTTTCCCCTTCTCATCTGCATCTAAGAAGCCATTGGTAGGCATAGGCGTCTTGATAGTTTTGCATTCAGTAAGACCAAACTTCTTCAGGCAATCCTTGAGATATTTTTCTTGAGAAATAAAGGTGCCATTCTTCTGTTGATGGATTTGAAGTCCAAGGAAGAACTTCAATTCACCCATCATAGACATCTCATATTTCTTCGACATCATTTTGGCAAATTCTTCGCTGATTTCAGTGTTAGTGCATCCAAAAATGATATCATCTACATATATTTGACATACAAACAAATAACCATTATAAGATCGAGTGAAAAGTGTTGGGTCAGTGGTTCCTGGTTTGAAACCTTTCTTCAGAAGGAAATCCTTCAAAGTGTCGTACCAAGCACGAGGTGCTTGCTTCAACCCATAAAGAGCCTTGTGTAACCTGTACACCATGTCGAGTTTCTTCGGGTCTTCAAAACCTGGAGGCTGCATAACATACACTTCTTCCTCGATTTCTTCGTTAAGAAAAGCACTTTTCACATCCATTTGATAAAGTAGAATGCCATTGAAATTTGCAAAAGCAAGCATAGCACGAATGGATTCGAGACGAGCAACTGGAGCATAAGTTTCACCAAAATCGATACCTTCAATTTGGGTGTATCCTTGTGCTACCAGTCGTGCTTTGTTTCTTACCACTATACCATCTTCATCTTGCTTATTGCGAAAAATCCACTTTGTACCAATGATGTTGTGCTTCGTGGGATCAGGTCTATCAACTAAGGACCAGACTTTGTTTCGCTCGAACTGATTAAGTTCTTCAAGCATGGCAGTTAACCAATCTGGATCCTTCATGGCTTCATCAAACTTCGACGGTTCTAACATGGAGACAAACGAAAAATTTCCACAGAAGTTAGCCAAACGAGTACGAGAACGAGTTGTAGGACGACCTGGTTGTTGAATTTCTTCAAGAATCGAGTCAACATCAACTCTTCTTCGAACTCGTGATAAGGTTGAATCATTTTCTTCCGGCTCAGCTTCAGCTTCAGGATCTGCTTCAGCTTCAGGATCTGCTTCACCTTCAGCATCAGCATTTCCTTCGTTCCTTTGCTCTTCTTCGTCCTGTTCATCATTAGCTTCAGGATGTTGATCTCCAGCGCCCCGGGCTATGTGTGGGAACATTGGACCATCATCATACCTATTAGCTTGATGAGCATTGGCTACAAAAGGGCGAATCTCTCCAATAGCCATGGACCTGATCACTTCATCAAGAGGAGGTTCATCTAGATCATGAGGCAAATGCTCTTTTTGAGAGCCATTAGTTTCATCAAATATCACATTCACAGTTTCCATAACTTTCCCAAAGTGAGAGTTATAGACTCTATAAGTATGAGAGTTTGAGCCATAACCTAAAAGAAAACCTTCATGTGCCTTAGGGGCAAACTTGGAGCTATGATTCATATCTCTAATAAAGCATGGAGCACCAAATACCCTAAGATACGAAACATTAGGTTTGTTACCAGTGATAAGCTCATGTGAAGTTTTCTTCAGAAATTTGTGAAGGTAAACCTTGTTGATGATATGACAAGCTGTGTTAATTGCTTCGGCCCAGAACCTAATAGGAGTCTTGTATTCAGCAAGCATGGTTCTGGCCATTTCAATAAGAGTTCTATTCTTCCTTTCAACAACACCATTCTGTTGAGGTGTATAAGCAGCAGAGAACTCATGAGTAAAACCATGATCATCAAGAAAATCTTCAATATGAGTATTTTTGAATTCAGTTCCATTATCACTTCGGATATGCTTCAAAGATAATTCATATTCAGTTTGAGCTCTCTTGGCGAATGACTTGAAGATTTGTCTCCGGTCATATGATTTGTACAACCACTATCCATGACCCATTCGGATCCACCGGAGACATAGCCCTGCAGAAGAATTAGTTCTTCTTAACCACCCACAAACGAGCAGGTGACTGAGAAGACATTGAAGCACTGGTTGAAGCAATATTAAAGCGAACATGAGTGTATTGCTTCGGTGTACCATCAAGCACACCATAAATGTAAGTCCTCTGCGAATGGTTAGCATAAGAATGAGCATATGCAATCTTAGTATGATTATTATGAGGACGATAAGTATGACGACCAGTACGATAGTATTGCTTCTGCGGAACATTTGATTCGGTCACCAATCGATCATTTTTCGTTTCAAGAGAATAGAAATGATTCGGTGGTACCGAAGAATTTCCCTGCATGGTATGGTTAGCAGGTAGTTTTTCCAAAAGTGCTTTCTGCACCCATATTTGCCTCTTATAGAAGCCATTCTTAGGAGGAGTACCAACATACTCGGCAGTAACCTTTCCCTGTTCATCTTTGATGAGCTTGTAGTCAGAATCAAGTGATTCGTCTACAATGGCTTTGTTCATCTTGCAATCAAAACCTGAAAGGTTAGCTATATCAATGGGGTTCCCCTTCGCAAGGACCCAAACAGTCTTAGGATACTGCTCAGGTTCCCAGTAGGTGCCATCAGGGTTTATCTTTCTCTCGAAACCAACACCTTCATTCCTGGGATTCCTGTGAAGGAGAGCCTTCCTCAGGATATCACAGAGATACTGGTGACCTTGCACACTTTTGAACATCCCTATTTCAAATAAGTTTTTCAACCTGAGGAGTTCCTCGGTAACAGCAGGATTTTCCTCATCAGAGGCATTAGTGTCATCGATAACAATAGGAGCTTTGCCTTTGGAAACAATTTTTCTTCGTTCCAAACAATCCAAACAAGGTGATTCAATTTCATTATTTGCTTCAGAACCTTGTTGAGTCATGAGAGAGAGATTGGCATTTCCAACTCTTCATGAGCCTCTTTCAGTTTTTCGAGAGCCATTTTCCTTTGAAGAAATTCATAGGTGAGCTTCTCATAATCAACTGAAAGAAGATCATGCCGAGAGGATAACTCTTCAAACTTTTCTTTCAGAGATTCATGCTCATTAGTCAAAGTTTGAGCTTTCTCTATCTCATCGATCAACAGAGTTTCTGATTTCTTAATGGTTTTGCTTAGTGAATCAATTTCATCTTGTTGGATTGAAGCAATTTTAGCAAGTTTAGCATAGCTTATCTTGGAATCACTGTCATATGAGGAACAATCAGAAGTATCATAGTTAGATTTTGATGAGGATACCTTCGCCTTGGCCATGAAGCAATATGCAGGAGATTCATCTTCACTACTGTTGTTGGTGAAGAATGAGCTCGAAGCTTTTGCCGAAGCATTTGCTGAAGCGAATGCCAAACCAGCAACACCATCTGATTCGGACCCAGATCCAGACCTTGAGCCTGAATGAGCTTCGGACCCAGAGGCTTCGTCTTTGGAGTTCATCTCCTTTCCCAAATAGGCCTTGGCTCGGTGAGAGTTGCTTCGACGAGACGAGTGAGGCTTCGATGAAGAAACCTCACGCTTCTTGTGATACTTCTTCTTCTTGTCATCATCAGAATCTTTCTTCTTATCTCTTCTCGAACTGGAATCATGTCTCTTGGATTCATAGCTTCTTGAAGATCTATGGGACTTGGATGAGGAGTCTCTGAGCGAATGCTTTGCTTTGTTCTCAGCTTCCCACAGAGGACAATCAGCAATGTAGTGACCTGGTTTCTTGCATTTGTAGCAACAATTGTCTTTAGATGGAGAGCTTCTTGAGGATGAACGGTGAGATGAGTGAGTGGAGCTTCTTGAAGAATAACTCTTCCTTGGTGAAGAGAAACCTTTTCTTTGGAAGCGGTTGAAGCGTCTCATGATTAATGCCAAATCCTTTCCAATACTTGCAGGATCATCTGATTCGACACCTGAAGCAGAACTGACCTCGGGTGAAGAATGACGTGAAGCTTTTTCTTTCAAAGCATGAGTTTTTCTTCGAGAACCATTTATGTCACGTTTCTCATCTTCTTCCATTTCAAAGGTAGTGAGTCTCTCAAGAATATCAGCGGCAACAAGACGTCTGAAATCAGTCCTTTCCTTGATCATCAGCACAATGTGATCAAACGAGTCATCTAATGAGCGAAGCAAAGTTCTTACAACTGCGTGAGGAGCAATGTCATCAACACCGAGGGAAATCAACTCATTTGCAAGAGCTGTGAGTCTGCTGTAAATTGAGCTGACTTTTTCACCCTCGATTCTCTTGAAGCGATAGAATTTGCTTCGGAGTGTGTCAATTCTGGCATCCTTTTGGGTAGAAACACCTTCACCAATCTTTTCAATATAGTCCCAGACACCTTTGGCAGTAGGAATATTCTTCACTTCATGATACTTTTCTGGTGTCAAGTGATTGGTGATGAAAACCCAAACTACAGAATCAAGATCAATCAGTTTTGCTTCTTCAGAATGATGGCGTTCTCGTCTGCAACAGTGACACCATACAAGACAACTTGCCTGGCGATAGAGTTGATAGCCATGATATTTCTTTTCATCTTGTCCTTCTAGTACGGGTAGTCCTTCCCATTAAAAATAGGAATAGGTTCGCCGGAGCGAATAGCTGCAAAAGACATACTTGAAGACACTCCAGGAGGTTAATCCAAAACACACAGAGTGTAGGGAGTGACTAGCTCTGATACCAATTGAAAGTCCAAGTATGTGATCAGAGGGGGAGGGGGTGAATGATCACTTCAAATTTTCGACTGAAGCTTTTGAAATGAAGCATAAGAAGTGCGGAATAGTGAAGTAAAACTGGAAGCGAAACTAAATGCAGCGAATCAAAACACATTGAAGCATGACTGTGAAGAAAATGCAATACTGAATGTAAATGCTTGAAGTAAAACGAACTGGAACTCGACGATGTTTGTTCGACCAGTTCACGCTCTGCAAAGCGCTACGTCTGGTTGGCGGGACTGGTGATTGAACACCTGGAGCAAATCTCTCTCCGTCCGTTGCTCCACTGCACCAAACTCCTTGAGCTTGGTCAGTTCTTCACTCGTGGTTGATTATTGAGAAAATCACCGAAACCTTTGACAAACTGGACTTCGAGGCGACAATTACTCTTCGCTCTCTGAAGAACAACTCTCTAACCGTCTAGGAGAATTGCAGTTCTCCAAGATAAAAAGGCTAGCAAGCTTTCACCTAAGTCATCTCAAATCTACTCAGATCAATGGGACTTAGGCTTTAGTATCTGGATTTTGGGTTTTGCTTCGGTGGCGTTTTTGGGGTGCTCTCTGCAATCTCTCTCAGGAATAGTCTTGGAGCAGCCACCCGCAAAAGAAGGCGGGGGCGGCGTATTTATAGTTGGCGATCCCGAGGTGCGGAATGACCAAACTGACCCGAGGTGACAGCTTGACACGTGTCCACAACGGTCGGATTTGTCATAAATGCGCAACTTTACTTGAGGAACAAGTAAAGCTGACTCACGGACTTAGTTCTGCTTCAGTAGCCAAAGAACGAAGTCTTTGCTACCGAAACTTAACTTAGTGCACATGAGATTTCTTCACTCAGGCTTCTCACTTGGTTTTGATTTGATCTGAGCATTTCTCAATGACTTCGGTGTCCACAAACTAAATACCCCTCTTGATAGTACGGTTTGTCCTATGACTCAAAGAACCGAAAAAGAACTACACAAACACATCTAAGTCTTGCGCCGTCCTCTTCATTTCCTTCAATGAGTAGAGCTTCAGGACACCTTCATTTTTGGGGGTCATCCTTCGTGATTAAGCTTCGCTCCGAGGGCTATGCTTCGATAACTTGAAGTTCTTCCCTGAAGCTTTATGACTTAGCTTGTCCTTCAGGAACCTATACAACTGTTTATACTAGAAAACATTGTTAGTTCCTCTACTGTCTTGTCCAACAATATCCAAAACACACGGGGGCAAAACTTTGCTCTTACACATTTGAAGTCCTACTGGAGACATTAACCTTGGTATCTTTGCCGAGGTAATTTTCCTGCTATCTACATCACCACCTTCCACTTGGGTTACCAACAAGTGTGTGTGATCCACACCATCAATGGCCAAGGGATTGGACTAGCTCGCCAGCGGCAACCTCGGAGTTTTACAAGAATGATCATGACCTTTCTTCATCTTGTAGTTTGGTTCCTTAAAAAGGCCGAATAGGGATTCCAAATAGTGCAATTCCTCCAAACATTATTCGAAGGCCATCAACCAATATATCTCGTTCGCCGTAACCAACTTTTCCTCCTAGGAAGCTTGGTGGACAATCAAATAATCCTTCCTTCAACAATCTATGTGGGTTGTGTTTCAAGTGTGATCTGGCAGGACATTTTTTTCCAAAAATGCCCTCGAGATATATTAGTCATGTGGCGTAGTCATCGTCTTTCTTCAAAGAAAGCCATCAGTTGTGGTATTCGACCGCTCAATTCATTCAAAGCAAAGTCCATGGATGTTGTTTGTGGTTATGTGAACTATATATCTATTGAAGAAGCTTAAGAGGTAAATTGGGTTGTGCTCGATACACTTCATATCAACTCCATATCAACATTTGTTCTTTTCAATTCAAGAGTGTCACGTCATTTCATGTTGGAGAGTTCCGCATCTTCTTATACTATATATTTTGAATTTTTCCCTACTCCTCGAGTGACTCATTCTCTAGGATCTCAGTGGCACACCAGGAGGTTGAGCCATGGTAATAAAATATTATTTAAGACCTTGCACTAGTAGGAGAAAGCCTACTGCTGGCGGAACATTTTTTGCTAGCTCTGGCGAACAAGCGTACGCCAACACAACCACGTCAATGGTAAGGACTACCGCTGGAGGGCGTCCTGTATGCCAGTGCTACGGAACATTACTGTTGGCGTACCGTACACTGGCCCGCTAGAGGTATGTCATAGTTCCTCTGGCGACAATTTTTGTCTGCTAGTGATACCTTACCATGTATGTCAGCAATTTATTTCCTAGATATGTTTTTTTACATATTCCAGCAGCATTTTATACATCAATATATAATATCCCACAATGACAGCAATATATACAACATTTTATACAATAATATACAATATCCCACAATGACAAATCACTTCAAAGCACATCACCAATAACAAAATCTTATCATAACAAATAACGCACATCACAAGTAACAATATCTCACTAACAACAAGACTTTGAAGCACATATGACTAGTAAGACCAACTCATCATCACGCGAAGGTAAAAGAAAATAAAACAAAAAAACACCTTCATTTCCATTATGTAGAATAGAGAACAACTTGTCTCAAGCTTTTGGTTTCTTCTGAACCACTAACTTTCTTCATCCTTTGATTCTTAAGCAGCCATCTTTTCCACGTTCGGTTGAGTAGTCATGTTTGAAAAGTACATCCCATGGCCGTGCAGAAACAATTATGAGCTCGCCTCTGTCAGGCATCCAGCTAGGGACAACAACTTTTGGGGTCCTCTGTTGAAGAACATATTAGTAAAATAGTTAGTAATGAAGTATACTTAATAAGAATGCATTTCTGATAAATATGGACTAGTGACAAAATAGTAAAAATCTTACCAAGTTAATATTACAATTTGAAACTCCAACAACTCGAGAACAAATGACACATATGATGTATAAGATGCGTCAGTATTATAAAAGTCCGAAGCCATATGTAAACTTTTAAGAACTTCGATGAAATCATCTTGTTCGTCCAATGCTAGATCCAAGCAACGATTAAAAAATGTATTATCAAACATCTTTCGTACATCCTTCGGAGAGTTGATATAAGTTTGTCAATTATGAATAAGTTGTCAACCTTCGAAAGCAAGGAAATAAGGAAGGAAACAAGTCAAATTTGTTTAAGAAACTCACATGAAGATAGAATTGACTTCATGTCACCCACTAGCACCCAAATGTTGTCATCAGAAAATACCGTTGCCTTGACGACGACGTCCAAGATCGAATGTTATTTTCATATCCTCCTCAAATGCATATGCCTTGCATAATGCATACCAATTTGAGCAAGAAAAAATATGGAATTTAGTTCATTAAAGACCTTAACCTTTAAAACGGAACCATGTTTGGTCTTAAGTTTAACTTATTTCATTTCATTCTCGCGCCAATCATTTACATGGACCTGTGCCACAGACATGAGGTCTTGCATAGCAGAGGATGCGCTAGTTTAATTACAAAAAAAATACAATTCAGAACAAAAACTTAAGTCAATCAGTCTTATATAAGAAGAACGTGTCATAGAAGTTGCATACCTTTAGATTTTTTAAGCCTCGTCTAAGAGTGAGGGAGAAGTATCTTTCTTCCTCCCCATCCAACACCGGATTGTCGCACCGACCCGAGTCGTCATCACAATCGTTGCACTCGGGGATCATATGGTCGTCGTCAGTCATTTTCTCTGTACATTTTTGGTACCACTGGCGTACATGTAGCACTCTCCGCCAGAGCTATGAGCGGTCCAGGGCGAGCCAGTGGGGCTATTCATCGCTGGTGTACGACATAGCTTGTAAGCAAGAGGTATATAATTTACCTCTTGCGCACATGCTATACTGTACGCCAGCGGAAGTTGGCCTCGCTAGTTGGCCCGGGCCCTCAGGCAGCCGTGGCGTAGAATATAGACTGTACGTCAGATGTACTGGAAACACTGCTACATCCCTTTTTGTCGGCCAGCGGTAACAACGCTGGCGTACGTCTATACAGGTTGGTTAGCGATAGTGTTGCGGTTATAGCCTATTTTCTATTAGTGTTGTGTTCCTTGCTTCTCTCATAGCTCTTAGATCTTTCGACATAGACATCATTTTGGGTATGAATTGGTTCACAAAACATCAAGACGTGATTGATTGTGCAATAAAATTCGTTCAATTCACTCATCCTTCTGGCCAGATAGTCTATTTCTCATATCAAGGTTTATAATTCCGGTTGTATACATTGAATGAACTTCCCCTTCCTAACTTGGAAGATATACCTATAGTTTATGACTTTCCAGATGTATTCCCATAAGAACTCTAGGCATGCCACCTGAAAGATGTGTAAAGTTTGTTGTAGAGCTAATTTCAAGAATCACACTAATTTCTAAATCTACATACAAGATGGCCCCAAACGAGGTAGCTGAGATTAACCAACTTGAAGAGTCATTGGGAAAAGGCTTTATCTACCCCAATTCGTCTCTATGGGGTTGTCCCGTTCTCTTTGTGAAGAAGAAGGACATAATAGATTGTATGTTTAGATTATCGCTCGCTTAATAAATCAACTAATTGGATCAATTAGTTGAATCCTCGATCTTCTCTAAAATGGTTTGAGTTTAGGACAGAGTATCTATCCCCATAGGGAGCACATGAATTAGACTTGTCCCTTGTAATGAAATACAATATAATGCATGCATGTTCGTTGGGGACTCAAAGCTAAGTGAAAACTGAAGTTTATAATATTGTAAGTTGAAGTGTAAAGCATAATAAAAAGCAAGAGTAAAATAAAAGAGTGCGAGACGTAAATATTGGTTGTTGGAATTAAGAGGACTAACGTGTTTTCAAGGAGTCTGGTATCCCAACTACTATGTATCTAGCGTGACCTATACCTAAGCATAATTCGTAATCGGACCATATGCCACTTTATATGTTTTATAAGTAGGTGGAGCCAAATACAGATACGTGCATACATGCAACAACCCGTATAATATACACCACTATCATTCATACCTACTCCGGTTAATGAGATGGTGATTAAGAGTTTCCTTATGGTGCAACTAAAAAGGTCTCCATCAATCCCATATTATTGCAATGATCCGTGAAGAAGTGAGATAAAGCTGTCACAATCGAGCTTCGCAACTGACCTTCTCGCCAATAGTAACAGCCTTCCGTCCAAACAAGGCATATGTTGGATGGTAAACTTCACCCAACATCAAGAAGCTCATTAACCTAAACATATACAGAGTATAGAAAATCCTAATAGAATTACATTTTAAACATAGTAGGGTTCCTCCATATCCCCGAAAACTAGAAAAACTACTCCCACATATAACAAACATCATGGGATAAATCATGATGAACATGATGATAGTCAAAAAGTAATACAAATGTGAATCCACACTGGCTAAGGTATTATAATGAGATGGAGATGTGTGATGAAAATACCTTCTTGATGTGGAGTTGCGGAAGTGGAGTCCCTCTCTCAATTCCCCCTTCGAAATCCTTCCAGAGGTTAGGTTTTTTTTTGTTCTTGATGAGTTTCGGTGGTTGTGATATCTAAATCGAGATCTTTCTTCGCAAGGGTAAAGTAGTCGATCTAGATGAAGTGACGGCATGCGGTACACGTCGTCTTGCTCCATTGGATCCTCCTCGAATGCAGTTTCTTCTTTAGGAAGCCTTGTTATCTTAAGGTAACAATCCATCAAGCTTAATGACGTGATTTTATCACCTTTTCCTTGAATTCTTTCCTTAAACTTCCAAACTTGTTCGGAAGTGACATCTGGTGAAAATGAACAAAAAAATGTGCACGAAGGCAATAAAATCTTGAAAATCCCACCATGTAGGCACAAAACTAAATATAAAATATAAAAATTGGACTCCTCAATTCCTCCAAGCTTAAATCTTTCTCGACCCCGAGCAAGCACCACGTCTTGTAAGAACAAGGTCATCTGGTTTTATGAGGTGTGGATACACATAGAAGCATGAGTACAACACAAGTAACTAGAATTTACATAAGATAAATGATTGCAACGAATAATAGCACATTGTCACAATTAGAATGATCATGGAAGCTTACACACCTTGCTACTTAATTCATTACTGCACGTGCTACAACTCCATATATTAAGTCATCTATTCTTTCGACTAAGCAAATGGGAAGGGGTCCTCTTTCTTTCTTAAAAAAATACTTAACATAATTGTTCTACCATTTTGTAGAGAAGTACGTTTATTCACCCATCTCACATTTATTTTTTATTTTTATGTGAGATGTAGTCTAAACATAAATCTCACTTTTGAGAACTGTTGGGGGAATGACCCCCGGGTAGGGTCACCCAGGGGAAACAATTCATCAAGGCAAATATCATCGACCTGATGGTCACTGATCCAATCAAGGCCGAGCTAATCAAGAGCAAGCAGGAAGTGGGCCGATCTATTCAAGTTGAGGGCCGATTTCCCCAAAGAGGAAGCAATCGGCCTCTGCAGGAAGCATTCGGCCGAAGTAAGCAGAGTAACATCCGATCAGGATCCCAGGTCAGACACCTGGTACAAGAGCATTCAATGTGCAATCCCTGAAGATCGGGACTGTCAGAGGCGTGGGGTCTCCTCCAGCGCCGATCACGCGGACAGGCTGACAGGCCTAGGACTTTAGCTCCACTGTTCAATACCGAGGTCTACAGGATAGCGGTATGGTGAGCCGCAAGTCTACACTGGGTCATCCGGGATAACACAATGCGAGGTCCCTAGCTTGTCTGAGGCTGACAGCTGGGCCCTTCCCGTTGTACATTTACATTTGTACCCAGGGCTCGGCCTATAAGAGCCCCGGGTACCCCTCCTGCGTGAGGCACGACGGAGCACTTATTGCAATCTCACCCACCATAGAGAGAGCCAGGAGAGAGTAGACCAGAGGCCCTCTTCTCCTTCCTCTCAAACAGCTCAAGGAGCAGCCATTGTAACCAGAGTTATTGCATATAGCTAGGTCGACATGACTAGGGGTGTTATCTCTACGGAGAGCCCCGAACCTGGGTACATCGTGGTGTCTCACCGTGTGTTCCCATTCTCGATTCCGGTACCAGCGACACTAACCTCGGTTTGTCCTCCTCTTTAGCCATCCCCATGGCATCTGCCGTTACATATCGACGGCAGTTGGCGCCCACCGTGGGGAAGGCCGAGGCGTCGGTTGGAGTTCTGATCCGGACGGGACCATCATCTGCGTCGCACATACGCTTCGCCTCCGGCCTGGTGATGAGGAGAGGAGCGTGGGATTTGGGGCTGGAATGCCTCTGCCGCGCGGCATCATCATTCCTTTCGGCGGACACCGCATCTTCGTCGCGGCACTTCCTGATGTGTTTCCCAGGGAGGTACGGGTGTTTTATGAGCTCACGTATCTGTTTCCAGGAGGGCCGGATGCCGTGGGAACAAAGGGCACGACTGCGCACATCCTTGCGGAGGTTATGATGGCGGGAGCGTCCAGTCGCCACAGTTCTACTTCAGCAACCCGAGCCGCGAGGGTAGCAACCGTGGCACCAGCTGGCCCAAGCAACCCACCGGATGTGCTCAGCACTCCCGTGGATCTTCATGCCGATCCAGCTGTGGCTCACGCCGAGCTGGAAAAGGTGCGTCGGGCTCTGAGGAGCAGTCAGAGAGGATCGATGCTGAAAAGCACCGAATGGAGGCATCAGTTCGGGAGTACAATGGAGCGCATGGTATCCGACAGCGTGTCATCCCACCCCCCGTGATTGAGGAGATCCGAGCGGGAGGCCGAGAGGTCGGCAGAGAGCTGGGAGGATCCCAGCAGCCAGTAACAACCCTCATCGCCATTCCGCAGATCTCATATAGTTCTCCTGTGAAGAACATGAGAGCTGCCGAGCAGATCGCCACCGAGCTGGAGCACTTGGAAGGAGAAGAGCTGTGGGAGAGGACGCGTCGAATGCGTGACCTCATAACCACAGCAAACCAGCAGCAAAAGGCGGCCACCGAGCAGCAAGGGCCAGTAGCGTCAAAGTTAGTTCGGGCAACTGCAGGTGCAAACCAGCCGAATGCGCCACCTCAGCATCAGAGGTAGGCATCTTCGCCGCATGGCAGTTTGCATCGCAGTCGGAAGAATCAAGGGGCTGCAGGAGGCAGTCGGAGGGATGAGCTAGCAGTCAATAGCAGGCGCAACGAGCAACCGGCGGCATCAGCCCGGCCGACAATAAGTCAGCGTTTAGGTCCCCGAGCAATCGCGGATAATGATGTAAGACACTGAATCGAGCAGTTGTAGCAGGATAAGCAACCGGAAGATGATGCGCCGGCATGTCCAACATGCTTCGTCCCGCGCATTAGGCAAGAGAAGTTCTCCAAAGGCTTCACATTGCCCAGGGACACCCCAAGTACAATGGATCAGTCAAGCCAGAAGATTGGCTGGTCGATTATATGACAGCGGTCGGCATCGCAGGAGGTGGTCGGCGCGTAGCTGTACGCTATGCACCGCTCATGCTTCAAGGTTCAACTCGGTCCTGGTTAAATAGTTTGCCCAGCAACAACATCAATTGTTGGAAGGATTTTGAGGACGCGTTTGTTCGCAACTTCACGGGTACTTCGAGCGCCCAGGTCTTCCTCGGCACCTAGCACTCTGTGTACAAGGAAAGGACGAGCCCCTTCGCGATTACCTTCAACGGTGGATCAAGCTCAGAAACACTTGCGAGGGATTTCATGAAATCCAAGCCATCCAGTACTTTACTGACGGCTGCTTGGATGGGTCTTTGTTGAAGCACAAGCTCCTGCGCAAGGAGATAACTTCTTTGGCCGATCTGATGAGAATAGCTAATTCATTCGCCGCATCTGATTCTGCAATGCGCCCGATCACGCTGAGTCCCAGTGGTTTCATCCAAGGGAAACCATCCGGTCAGCAGCAGCATTTTGCAGAAGCAAACGGGCCCAACAGGCCCAATCGGCGCGAGAGGCGCGAGATCCAGAGGAACAACAACTTTGGCAACAACAACAACCCCAACTTCAACAACACCCCCAACAACAAGAACACATGTTTTAACTACAGGAAGGACGAGCAGCCGGATGCCCAATATGGCAGTGGGCAGGTAGCAACAGTGCAACATCAGGAGGAACAAGGGGCTGCGGGAGGTAGTCGCAAGAAGAAACCCACAGAAAGGCCGCAAGGTCAGATCAGGCCCCCATACACCTTTGAGGACATGATGAACCAGCCCTGTAAAATGCATAGTGGAGTGGGCAAGCCCGCATCGCACACCACTCGGCAGTGCATCTGGGTTGAGCGTTTGTGTCACAACCCCAAGTTAGGTATGTGCTAGGAATAGCAAGTCACTTTGCATCATGTTAAAAATTTCAAAAAGAAATTGAAATGGGAGAGGAAACCCCCCAGATAAATTTAATTCAAATGGCCAGATAAAAAAGTTGCTCCAAAAATTCCTTTTGTATTTTTGAAAAGTCTCATAAATGAGTGTGATCACATATAAAGTGATGTGGGACCAACCCCATGCTCATGGATTTTTCAAATATTCAAACACGAGCATGGATTTAAATTTAAAACCCTATTTGAATTAAAGTTCAAATAATTTGAATTTTAAAAGTGCTCAAATTTTATAAGTGGCTAGCTCTCTATTTTATGAGGCCATATAAAAAATTGTGGCATTTTATAAAATGCCTAGCTATTTTTATTAGCTAGGTCAACCTATATGCAGAAATAATAAAAATAAAAGAATAAACAGGAAAGGGAGAGCTTACCTGGCGCTCACAGGCGATGGCCCAACTCCACTGCCACGGCCCAGCCCACCTGAGACATTTGTCTCCTACCTCCCCGCAGCTCCAAGCAGCTCGGTGGAGGCAGGGAGACCACGGCGACGCCACCGCGACGCCTCGGCCCTTCTAGGCCTCCCCAGCGCTCCTCTGCACGCCACGACATGCGCAGAAGCCGCCCGCGCCTTTTCCCCCTCTCGTGTGGCTCGTCCCCTTCGTCACCGGCAAGATCCCCCCCGCACCCGAGCAACCGAGCTCGCCGCCGTCCTTCGTTCGCGTGGCCACCGTGCCCCTGGAGCGCCGACACCGTGTCCAGACGACGCCCCGCGGTCGACTCCATCGATCTGAAGCCTCGCCCGAGCTCGATCTGTACCAGAGCCATCTCTAGCGTCAAAGATTTGCCGCGGGTCGTCTTCAACTCCGGTGAGGAATTTCCCCTGCGCCGCTCCTCCTCCAGCTTCACTGCGGTCACCTTCGCGTTTGGGTGAGCCCCTGCTCCATTTTGTCCCCTTCCACTGCCTCTCCCATAGCCGTTTTCACCGTGCTCGACGAGCATCGAGCTATGGCCGCCGCCGATGTTGAAGTTGCCGTGGCCACAGGTCAGCCCCCCCTGACGTCATCCTTGCGCAAGCATGACACAGTAAACCAGTTAAATCAATTAAATTAATTTCATAAAAAATCCAGAAAATGAATTAAACTTTGGAAAATCATAATAATTTCATATTAACTCCAAATTGGACAAATAATATGTCTAAAATTATCAGAAAAATACAAGGATTATGAATATGCAACTTGTTTCTACGTTTGACCATTTTAAAATGGGTGAACAGTAGCAAACATGCATATGGCATTCTTTTGAATTCAAATTTGGAGTGAATTTGCAAATGACTTTGCAACACACTTCTTTTAAATGGTTTCATCCACACATCAGAGACTTTACCTCACCTTTACAACATCAATTCATGCTCAACCTTTTAAAATGAACATTCATGCATTCAAATGCATTTGAAATTCATCGATAAATCAAATGGAGTTTGAATTTGCATTTCAAATGCAATATACTCCTTCTAAATGGAATGCTCAACACATCAGTACCATGAACATCACCTTATACAATTGATCATGTGCTTGTGCATTGTACCTTATGTTGATCACTTTGTTTGTATTGTTTGCTCGGATAGAAGTGGAGCCGGAACCCGAGGTCACCCCCTTCGTTGAAGACCCCGTGACTGAACCTCGTCAGCAAGGCAAGCAAACCCCCATTGATCATGTCGATAAAATCCCACTTCCCTCTCAGTCTCGCTTATGCATTGTTTAGGATGATCACCATGATACATTTCTACCGCATAGCTTAACCCATATCCTTTGCATGACCTATCATTTTGTCACAGTAGTAAGCAAACCACAATCCTAGCAAATGTAGGAGTTGATTGATATCATGTGGCCCCTGCAATTGTTACTGCTTATTGCATGCTTAGAGTGATACAATGACGATACTGTTGTGTGAGTCGGGATGGTAGTGATCATGTTGATGATGTTGGTGGAAATGTGTTGGTGAATCTACCCTAATACAAGGTGAACGATGAGAGGCTGTGTAGGAGTACACAGTGGGTTGTCTCGTTGAACACCGCCCTAAGTCCGATTTCTTGTGTGGTGATCCAAGATGAAGAGTACAACCACACATTGGGCTCACTAACCCCTCTCAACCTACTAACTCATCCCTTTCGATTTCCAGATGTCGCAGTAGTTCGGAGTTCTGGTAGGTTTGTGGCCTGGTTGCTAAGTGAGAGAACGGTTCAGCTGAGACCGGCTTACGCACCACGCACACATCATCTGGGTCCACTTCGGTAAACCGACCGGGTTCACGATAGTGGTAGCCAACCCAGGTAGGCGGCTTTCTTGGACTAGATCGGCTATGAGGTAAATGTTGTGGTGGCATCCTCGCTGTCATCTCTTGAACGGTGACACGCAAAAGGCGGTAACTGATGACACGTGTGTGTAGTGGTACACCCCTGCAGGGTTAACAAAACTATTCGAATAGCCGCGTCCGCGGTTAAGGACTGCTTGGAAAGCTTAGATTGATTATTAGACAACTTGAACGGATACTTCTAAAACTTTCCAAGATAAGTGTGAGTGCTATGGCGTGCTTTATCGTGGGGAAGTCGAGGAAGGCTCCATAGTGGTGTAATTGGTTGGAGATGTAGTGGACTCGTGTACGCTTCTTAGTTGTGATCTGGCTGGCGGTCTTTTATACACCAAGTGGCCCTTAGATGTGCGCAGCTTGGGGCATCGTGATGCGATTGTTCGTGAATGCATCACGTGCACACTTTGATGTATGATCGAGCCCGCCCTAGACCCCGACTAAGTGATCGGGCTGGAGTAAGTCTATGTAAGGGTTATGATACAATCGAGAGTATGGTTGAGGTGACTTGTCTATGAGTATGAGACTTCACCACCCATAGCATTTAGACTTGTGTGCGGACGATGAGGACCCATGTCAGTTGATCATCCGGCCTGGATGGGATGCCTCTCTCGTTCGATGCTTTCCGAGAACGTTCTGTGCTTGGACTTGTTTGCTTAGACAAGTGGGTACGGTTCTTGGCTCTCTATATGTTTGTGTCGTAGCGAGTCTTGCATACGCTAACCCCGGGTCCCGATAGACTTGGTATCAGAGCAGGACTGACTGTAGGATTATCAGCCTTGGCCGAAGTCGAGTCTAGCTTGCTATAGTTATATAGTTACTCTGGGTATATAAGGGAACAACGTAAGGCTTCTTTTTTCTCCTTACCCTCATCGTTCTGAGTTCTGAGTCACCCTCATCTTATTCTACGGGAAGATAGGACTAGGCTCACCTCTGTCTGATTAGAACATCTCGTTGTTTGCTTCCTTATAGCCGTAGGAAAGTTATGTTCGGTTTGATAGGGTTGTTGTGCTTGCTGATTTCTTACATCGTATTATGTAAGTGCTGTATCTACATTGAAAGAAAATTGTTTTCATGCAATTACAGCCGTTATGCTGTCCGAGTCATCCCAGGTTTCTTCATAATCTGATGCATTTGCAAAATCCTTCTCTCCATTTCGGTTGTCCTTTTAGGAGAATTTCTAGGTGGCATGCCCGACCATTCCATAGTGTTTGATGTAGGTTTTCTTCTAGAAACCTATAGTGATTCATTTGCAGCTCTTCCTCCCACTTTAGATGTCTTCTAGCAAGAAGAACCACACTAACCATCGTGTTGGGGTACTTGCTACTCTGACATATCTGTTGTAGCCCTAGTAAACCTTGGTCATACTCTAGGAAGCTATCCAGTAACCCAACCCCTTAAATCATGCCACCCGACAGATATGTAGAGTTCATAGTAGATCTTATGCCAGGCACAACCCCAATTTCCAGACGCCCATACAAAATGGCCCCACGTGAGTTAGCTGAGCTTAAAATCCAACTTGAAGCTTTGTTGGAAAAAGGCTTCATCCGCCCTAGCTCATCGCCATGGGGTTGCCCCGTTCTGTTCGTAACGAAGAAAGATGGAACAGAAAGGATGTGCGTAGACTATCGCCCGCTAAATCTAGCGACGATAAAGAATAAGTACCCACTTCCCAGGATCAATGATCTTTATGATCAACTTGCTGGATCCTCTGTCTTCTCCAAGATGGATTTGAGATTAGGTTATCATCAAATCAAAATCCGAAACGAGGACATTCCAAAAACGGCTTTTACTACTCGTTATGGTCTTTACGAGTACACCGTCATGTCCTTCGGTTTAATCAATGCCCCCGCCACTTTCTCGCGCATGATGAATTCGATCTTCATGGAGTACTTAGATAAATTTGTTGTGGTTTATCTCGATGACATTCTCATCTACTCGAAGAACGAAGAAGAACATGCCGAACATCTAAGGCTGGTATTGATGAAACTTAGAGAGCATCTCCTGTATGCTAAATTATCCAAGTTTAAAATTCCCTACCAGAAGTGACCTACTTAGGCCACATGATTTCTGCAAAAGGCATTGTTGTGAATCCCGAGAGAGTCCAGGACGTCCTTGACTGGACTCCACCTGAATCGGTTAAGCGAGTTAGGAGTTTTCTTGGCCTAGCCAGCTATTGCCGTCGCTTCGTCGAGAACTTTTCTAAAGTTTCAAAGCCTCTAACTGAACTCCTCAAGGAAGATAAGAAATTCCTATGGACTCCCAAGTGCGAGGAAAGCTTTCAAGAGCTAAAAAGGAGATTGACTTCTGCACCCGTACTTGCGCCTGCAGACACCAAAAAGGATTTCAAGATCTTTTGTGACGCCTCACGGCAAGGGTTAGGATGCATACTTATGCAAGATAGACATGTGGTAGCTTATGCTTCACGCCAGTTGCGTCCACATGAAGAGAAACTATCCTACCCATGATCTTGAACTCGCTGCCGTAGTTCATGCCCTAACAACTTGGCAACATTTCCTCCTTGGTAATCGTTGTGAGATCTTTTCCGACCACCAAAGCCTCAAATACATATTCACCCAGCCAGATCTTAATCTCAGGCAAAGACGCTGGATTGAGTTGATAAAATATTACGACGTAGGAATTTCTTACACCCCAGGAAAAGCCAACGTCATGGCTGATGCACTAAGTCGTAAGTCGTATTGTAAGAACCTCATGTTACAACAGTATCAACCACTTCTTCATGAGGAATTTTGCAAGCTCAATCTTGAGATTGTTCCTCATGGCTATCTTTCTACCTTGGTGGCGAAACCAACTCTTGAGGATCAAATCATAGTTGCCCAAAGGCGTGCACGAGGTGTTCGCCGGATGAAGGAGAACATTGCTAGCGGAGTTGCTAAATGTTTCTCCACAGATAGTAAAGGAACGGTATTCTTTGGAAATCGTTTGGTAGTACCTAAGAATAGGGAACTAAGGCAACTCATCCTCAAGGAAGCCCATGACACACCCCTCTCGATTCATCCCGATAGCACAAAAATGTACCGAGATCTACGCCAGAGATTTTGGTGGACTAGGATGAAGAGAGACATTGCTCGATTTGTTGCCGAATGTGATGTTTGTCGTCGCATTAAGGCAGAACATCAAAGACCTGCTGGTACACTTCAACCTTTGCCTATTCCAGAGTGGAAATGGGACAAAGTCGGTATGGACTTCATCACCGGCTTTCCAAAAACCCAGAAAGGAAATGATGCTATCTTCGTTGTCATAGATAGGCTTTCCAAAGTTGCTCACTTCCTGCCCGTTCGCGAGTCTATAACCGCTAGCCAGTTAGCGGACTTGTATGTCTCTAGAATTGTGTCTCTTCATGGTGTTCCTTTGGAAATCAATTCTGATCGTGGTAGCCTTTTCACCTCTAGATTTTGGGGAAGCTTCCAGAATGCTATGGGAACTCATCTCTCCTTTAGTACAGCTTTCCATCCTCAGTCTAGCGGTCAAGTCGAAAGGGTTAACCAAATTCTTGAAGACATGCTCAGAGCTTGTGTTATCTCATTCGGAAAGAATTGGGAGAAGTCTCTTCCATTTGCTGAATTTGATTATAACAATAGCTTTCAATCTAGTCTGAACATGGATCCTTTTGAACTCCTCTATGGACGAAGATGTCGAACACCCCTAAACTGGTCAGAAACCGGTGAAAGACAATTCTTTGGACCGGATATGATCATGGAAGCCGAAGAGCAAGTTCGCATTGTTCGTGATCAATTGAAAGCAGCCCAGTCTCGTCAGAAAAGCTACTATGATCGTCATCATAGGCAAGAAAGCTACAATCTGGATGAGAAGGTTTACCTTCGGGTCACTCCTCTAAAGGGAACCCAACGCTTCGGTATCAAAGGCAAGTTGACCCCACGTTACATCGGACCTTTCCGCATTCTTGCTAAACGTGGAGAAGTTGCCTACCAACTTGAACTACCCCCGCACCTTTCCCGAGTACATGATGTATTCCATGTGTCACAACTCAGGCGTTGCTTCAAGGACCCCATCCGCGAAGTCGACCATGAAACGCTTGATCTCCAAGATGACCTTTCTTATCGAGAATACCCCGTTCGTATTCTTTACTCCGCAGAGCGTGTGACTCGTCATCAGAAGATTAAGTTTCTGAAAGTGCAATGGTAACACCACTCTGAGAGAGAAGCCACGTGGGAAAGAGAAGACCGTCTCAGTGCCGAGTACCCCTCCTTCATCCCGCAGACTTCTGAATCTCGGGACGAGATTCTTTTGAGTGGGGGCGAGTTGTCACAACCCCAAGTTAGGTATGTGCTAGGAATAGCAAGTCACTTTGCATCATGTTAAAAATTTCAAAAAGAAATTGAAATAGGAGAGGAAACCCCCCAGATGAATTTAATTCAAATGGCCAGATAAAAAAGTTGCTCCAAAAATTCCTTTTTTATTTTTGAAAAGTCTCATAAATGAGTGTGATCACATATAAAGTGATGTTGGACCAACCCCATGCACATGGATTTTTCAAATATTCAAAGAGGAGCATGGATTTAAATTTAAAACCCTATTTGAATTAAAGTTCAAATAATTTGAATTTTAAAAGTGCTCAAATTTTATAAGTGGCTAGCTCTCTATTTTATGAGGCCATATAAAAAATTGTGGCATTTTATAAAATGCCTAGCTATTTTTATTAGCTAGGTCAACCTATATGCAGAAATAATAAAAATAAAAGAATAAACAGGAAAGGGAGAGCTTACCTGGCGCCCACAGACGATGGCCCAACTCCACTGCCATGGCCCAGCCCACCTGAGACGTTTGTCTCCTACCTCCCCGCAGCTCCAAGCAGCTCGGTGGAGGCAGGGAGACCACGGCGACGCCACGGCGATGCCTCGGCCCTTCTAGGCCTCCCCAGCGCTCCTCTGCACGCCACGACATGCGCAGAAGCCGCCCTCTCCTTTCCCCCTCTCGTGTGGCTCGTCCCCTTCGTCACCGGCGAGACCCCCCACCCCCCCCCCCCCCCCCGCACCCGAGCAACCGAGCTCGCCGCCGTCCTTCGTTCGCGTGGCCACCGTGCCCCTGGAGCGCCGACACCGTGTCCAGACGATGCCCCGCGGTCGACTCCATCGATCTGAAGCCTCGCCCGAGCTCGATCTGTACCGGAGCCATCTCTAGCGTCGAAGATTTGCCGCGGGTCGTCTTCAACTCCGGAGAGGAATTTCCCCTGCGCCGCTCCTCCTCCGGCTTCACCGCGGTCACCTTCGCGTTTGGGTGAGCCCCTGCTCCATTTTCCCCCTTCCACTGCCTCTCCCATAGCCGTTTTAACCGTGCTCGACGAGCACCGAGCTCCGGCCGCCGCCGATGTTGAAGTTAGCGTGGCCAGAGGCCTCCCGGCGAGCCCCAGCTAACCCTAGCCGATGAGGACGAGCCCCAGCTACTCGCCCATGCCCCCAGACCCCCTCCCCGAGCCCTCTAGCGTTTTTCCGGCGAAGCTCCGGCGAGCCCGTGCCGGCGACGCCATTAGCGCCCTAAACCCCCTCCTAATCCCCACCTAACCCCACAGACCAGTAGGCCCCCTAGGCTAACTAACCCCTGGTTAGTTTAATCTAAACCGGGATTAAACCCTGTGACACTGACCACTGGACCCCACAGGTCAGCCCCCCCCCCCTGACGTCATCCTTGCGCAAGCATGACACAGTAAAGCAGTTAAATCAATTAAATTAATTTCAAAAAAATCTAGTAATGAATTAAACTTTGGAAAATCATAATAATTTCATATTAACTCCAAATTGGACAAATAATATGTATAAAATTATCAGAAAAATACAAGGATTATGAATATGTAACTTGTTTCTATGTTTGACCATTTTAAAAAGGGTGAACAGTAGCAAACATGCATATGGCATTCTTTTGAGTTCAAATTTGGAGTGAATTTGGAAATGACTTTGCAACACACTTCTTTTAAATGGTTTCATCCACACATCAGAGACTTACCTCACCTTTACAACATCAATTCATGCTCAACCTTTTAAAATGAACATTCATGCATTCAAATGCATTTGAAATTCATCGATAAATCAAATGGAGTTTGAATTTGCATTTCAAATGCAATATACTCCTTCTAAATGGAATGCTCAACACATCAGTACCATGAACATCACCTTATACAATTGATCATGTGCTTGTGCATTGTACCTTATGTTGATCACTTTGTTTGTATTGTTTGCTCGGATAGAAGTGGAGCCGGAACCCGAGGTCACCCCCTTCGTTGAAGACCCCGTGACTGAACCTCGTCAGCAAGGCAAGCAAACCCCCATTGATCATGTCGATAAAATCCCACTTCCCTCTCAGTCTCGCTTATGCATTGTTTAGGATGATCACCATGATACGTTTCTACCGCATAGCTGAACCCATATCCTGTGCATGACCTATCATTTTGTCACAGTATTAAGCAAACCACAATCCTAGCAAATGTAGGAGTTGATTGATATCATGTGGCCCCTGCAATTGTTACTGCTTATTGCATGCTTAGAGTGATACAATGATGATACTGTTGTGTGAGTCGGGATGGTAGTGATCATGTTGATGATGTTGGTGGAAATGTGTTGGTGAATCTACCCTAATACAAGGTGAATGATGAGAGGCTGTGTAGGAGTACACAGTGGGTTGTCTCGTTGAACACCGCCCTAAGTCCGAGTTCTTGTGTGGTGATCCAAGATGAAGAGTACAACCACACATTGGGCTCACTGACCCCTCTCAACGTACTAACTCATCCCTTTCGATGTCCAGATGTCGCAGTAGTTCGGAGTTCTGGTAGGTTTGTGGCCTGGTTGCTAAGTGAGAGAATGGCTCAGCCGAGACCGGCTTACGCACCACGCACACATCATCTGGGTCCACTTCGGTAAACCGGCCGGGTTCACGATAGTGGTATCCAACCCAGGTAGGCGGCTTTCTTGGACTAGATAGGCTATGAGGTAACAGTTGTGGTGGCATCCTCCCTGTCATTTTTTGAACGGTGACACGCAAAAGGCGGTAACTGATGACACGTGTGTGTAGCGGTACACCCCTGCAGGGTTAACAAAACTATTCGAATAGCCGCGTCCACGGTTAAGGACTGCTTGGAAAGCTTAGCTTGATTATTAAACAACTTGAACTGGATACTTATAAAACTTGCCAAGATAAGTGTGAGTGCTATGGCGTGATTTCTCGTGGGGAAGTCGAGGAAGGCACCATAGTGGTGTAATTGGTTGGAGATGTAGTGGACTCGTGTACGCTTCTTACCTCAAGTCTGGTACTCGTAGTTCAGGACTAGCCAAGTCAAAGCTGGCACTTCTGCATTTGAACCCCACCTTCCTTTACCTTGATACATGTGCATGAGTAGTATAGCTCCTACGCAAGTCTTGCTGAGTACGACTTTGTACTCACGTTTGCTTATTCTATGTTTTAGATGAACCCACTGACCCCGAAGGTGGATTCTTCATCGAGCTCGACGACTGAAGACCAAGCTAGTGTAGTCCCAGTCAGTAGACTGGTCCCTCATGGAAGGGCTTGTTTATAGATAAGGCTTCTCTAAGCCATTTGTTAAACTTGTCTGTACTCATACCTACTTTGCTTCCGCATGTTTGATGTAATGTTGGATCACAGACTTGTGATCTCGGTTTGCACGCTGTAAGAGTTATCAATAAAATGTATACTTTGTAGAGAATTGCAATGATACCTGCTGTTCATACAAGGCATGTGTGCTGCGTGTATGTTTATAACATGCATGTCTTTGTATGGGTTTTCTACGCAGAGATCCCGATCGACGAGCTACAACACGAGGCAGAGGACCTGCCGACCACTCGATGACCCACCGCCACCCAGGCACCCGCGACACAACAAGACACCGACTCCGAGCTCGAGATCAGCGATCGTCAAGATCATCGCCGACGAAGAAGAAATCGATGACCTAGAAGACAGGCGCGAGGATTCTACGAAGAGACCACACTCGACGAGTCGCACTATACAGCTACGCGCTCGCCGACCACTCGACGACCCGCCGCCGTGCGGACAGCTGTCGCCCGCTTGGACAACGACTTCGAGACTCAGACCGGCGAATACTACGACCCAGATCGAAGACCAGACGAATTCGCCAACCTTATAAAGAACCAGAATCTGAGCGAGGGGATTGAAATCGACCCGCGAGTCCACGAGCACCCGGCGGATCACGCGCAGATCTTCCGAATCTCAAGGAGGAAACGACACGCCGGATCCAGCAAACTCACGGTCAGCGAGCAGCTAGAAGGACCCTGCACGATCGACTGCTTCGAAGACGACTAGGGACACATCAGATCGGGTCATACTTTGGGAGACTGCTGCCTGTTCAACGAACTCGCCGACAGCCTCAAGGAAGAAAAACAACAAGAAGCCAAGCGCACCCGACGAACCGAGCAGTCGCCGACTCCAAGTCCCGAAAGGCGCTACAACCCGCCTCAAGGACAGGTGTACACAATCCAAGAAGGCAGGGTACCGCAAGCCCAACAGGACGCCTACACCCTGCAAGCCAGAGCAGCCGAGAACCTAAACACAGTCGAAGTCTACCAGCTACACGACGCAGAAACTGGTATCACGTTCTCCCAAAGCGATCACCCACCTGCAGTCCCAATGCCGGGGCACGCGCCCCTGGTACTCGATGCCCAAATTGGAGGGTACGACATGGAAAAAATCTTCATGGACGGAGGCAGCAGCATGAATATAATCTTCGTCAGCACCCTACACAAGATGCTGATCCCACGATCAGTATGGAAAAAATCAAGCACCGTGTTATACGGAGTAGTCCCAGGAGAAGCGGCTAATTCCCTTGGAGTAATCGAGCTCGAAGTAGTCTTCGACAGCAGACGCAATTTCGCAAGACACACACTCGAGTTCAAAGTACTCGATTGGCAGTCACAGTACCACGCCATACTGGGACGTCCAGCATTCGCGCAATTCATGGCGGTCCCGCACTAAGCCTACCTCAAACTCAAGATGCCAGGATCCGCGGGCGTCATTACAATCAACGGGAGCTTCACCAAATCAGTCCAATGTGATCGCGATTTCCAAAAAATTTCCGACACCTTTGGAGCCGAGCAAGAACTCACAGAAATATCCATGGCGACAGACAAAAGTATCTTTCCGCTAGCAAGTCGAAGCGAGTCAAAAGAGTATGGGCGGGACTTCAGCATCGACAGCGACACGTTCACCCACCAAGTTCACCCGACGGAGCCAGAAAAAATAGTCCGCGTGTACGCCCACCTCCCGGAAGAGCAAGAGACTGCCCTCATCGCTTTCCTCCGTGAAGAATAAGAAATCTTTGCCTGGTGCCCAACCAACATGCCAGGAATACCGCGCGAGTTCGCGAAACACGCGCTGCGCATCAAACCAAACACCGAGCCAGTGAAGCAGGCACTACGAAGATTTTCAGAACCCAAGCGCAGAGCAATCGGGGAGGAGCTCAACCGATTACTCGACGCTCAATTCATCCAAGAGACGAAGAAAGCCCCTTGGATCGCCAACCCTGTGATGGTACCCAAGAAAGACACAGACGTGCTGCGGATGTGCGTCGACTATGGGCCAGTCAACAAATACTGCCCAAAGGATCACTTTCCCCTGCCAAGAATCGATCAGATAATCGACTTGACAGCAGGATGCGATCTACTATCGTTCCTCGACGCCTACTCAGGATATTAATCAGATCAGGATGAAGGAGGAAGACGAAGAGCATACATCATTCATCACCCCTTATGGCGTATTTTGCTACAGGACAATGCCCTTCGTACTCAAGAACGCCGGTGCCACATACCAGCGGATGATGCAAGTCTGCTTGAAAGAGCAAATCGGAAGAAACGTGCAAGTCTACATGGACGACATCGTCATCAGAACTCACAGTGCAAAAACGTTACTCGACGACCTGCGCGAGACCTCCGCAACACTCAACAAGTACAGAATCAAGCTCAACCCGAAGAAGTGCGCATTTGGTGTCCCAGCCGGGAAGTTTCTCGGGTACATGGTCTCCGCTCGAGGAATCGAAGCGAACCCTGAGAAAGTTCAAGCAATCGCTAGGATGCAGGAGCCAAATGACATCAAAGGCGTGCAACAGCTCACCGGAAGACTCGCAGCCTTGAGTCGTTTCGTCAGCAGATTGGGAGAGCGCACACTGCCATTCTACCAGCTACCCAGTAAAGGGGAGAAATTCGAGTGGACCGAAGAAGCCCGCAAAGCATTCGCGGACCTGAAGAAAACACTCTCGACCCCACCGATCTTGGCGGTACCCAGAGAACGAGAAAAGCTGTACCTCTATGTGGCAGCACGCAACAGCGTGGTAAGCACAACACTCGTCATCGAGCGCATAGAAGAAGGCAAGGTCCAGAGCATACAAAGGACGATCTACTACCTCAGCATGCTCTTGGCAAAATCCCAGCAATAGTACCCGCACTACCAAAACCTACTACTGGCCATCATCATGACCTCAAGAAAGGTGTCGCACTACTTCGACGAACATCCTATCACAATCGTCAGAAGCGCACCACTCGCGGACATCCTCAACAACCCCGGAGCGACTAGGCGAGTCGCCAAGTGGAACATTGAGCTCAACCCGCAGGACCTGCAGTTCAAGCACCCAACAGCAATCAAGGCCAAAGTACTCCTAGATTTTCTGGTCGAGTGGACGAAGATCCAGACACCAGGCCCCCCGGACCTGTCGAACTCATGGACAATGTTCTTCGACGGGTCCAAAAGACAGCAAGGAGCCGGATCAGGAGTCGTTTTGGTCTCCCCAAAGGAACGAAGCTCAGATACGTCCTCCATATCAACTTCAGCCACGCTTCCAACAACGAAGCCGAATACGAGGCACTACTCCATGGCATGCGCATGGCCAAAACATGCGGTGCCACTCGCCTCGTAATATGCGGAGAATCCAACCTCGTTGTCCAGCAGGCGATGAAAGACTGCGATGCAGTAGACGACAACATGGCGGCCTATCAGAAGCTTTACAACACGCTCGAAGGAAGTTTCGACGGTTGCGTGCTCAATTATATCTCCAGAGCAAACAACACAGAAGTCGACGAACTCGCAAACATCGGCTCAACTCGAGGACCAGTACCACCCGACGTCTTCCTTGAAAGCATCAGCCAGAGATCCATCAAAGTAAAAACAGCAGCACCCGAAGCAGCTGTAGATGACGACACCACCGAGCCAGCACAGGTGGCATCAGCGAGTCCATCCAAAGGCAACAACAACCAAGCGGTCGAATCTACAGATCCAACAAAACTCGAAGGACCAGCGTGGACAAGGCACGCTACCGCAAGATGTCATAGAAGCTCGGCGCATCAGTCGTCGATCCAAGGCATTCATAGTAATCAACAGACAGTTGTACAAGCGTAGTATCACCCAGATACTCCAAAAGTGCATCGACGAAGAAGACGGAAAAGCCCTACTGCTCGAAATCCACGAGGGTACCTGCGGGCACCACGCGAGCAGTCGAGTGCTCGTGTCCAAAGCATTCCGAGCAGGGTTTTATTGGCCCACTGCCATGAAAAACGCAGAAGACATCGTGCGACGTTGCATCGCCTGTCAAAAATTCGCCAGCAGACCGCACGCTCCAGCCTCAGAACTCAAGACCATACCACTATCATGGCCGTTCGCCACCTGGGGACTCGACATGGTGGGCCCGCTCAAGAAATCATCAAAGGGAGGAAGAACACACCTGCTAGTAGCAGTCGACAAGTTCACCAAGTGGATCGAAGCAGTGCCCATCACCAGCTCCACAGCCCTCACGGCAGTGAATTTTATCAAATCAATCATCTTCAGATTCGGGGTGCCACACAACATCATCACGGACAACGGTACGAACTTCACAGCGGAAGAATTCTAGAACTTCTGCGAATAACTGGGCATCAAAATCAACTACGCATCAGTCGCGCACCCGCAGTCCAACGGCCAGGTGGAAAAAGAAAATGGCCTAGTATGCGGAGGAATCAAAAAACGGCTCCTTGCACCACTCGAGCAGGCCGCAGGCAACTGGGAAGAAGAACTCCCTGCAGTACTGATACATCCAAAACGTATCTATAATTTCTGCTTGCTCCATGCATGTTTTGTGTGATATTTCTATGATCTAGATACACTTTCATACACTTTTGATCATATTTGGACTAACCTATTAACTCAGTGCACCCCAGTGCCAGTTCCTGTTTTTTGCTGTTTTTCTATTTCAGTTTTCCCCCATATAAAAAGTATCAGCAAAATTCCGGGAAAAATACAGGAAAAATCAGCGTACAGGAAGCTTCGAGAAGATCCCGGGAGGGGCCAGAGGGGAGCCAGGGGGGCCCAGGCGGCCACCCGGCGAGGCCCCACCCCTGGCCGCGCCAGGGGGGGGCGCCTGGGGCCCCTGTTCCACCTCTGGCTGCCCCCCTTCGCCTATTTATTCTCCGTCACGGGAAAACTCCAGAAGAAGAACCCTATTCCGCAAACTCTTCTCTGTTCTGCCGCCGCACTTCCGAGATCGGGAGCACTAGAAGACCTCTTCCCGGCACCCTTCCGGAGGGAGGATTGACCTCCGGGAGTCTCCTCTCCACCATGGATGCTCCCCGGATGTCTCGTGAGTAGTTTTCCTTGGACCATGGGTCCGTGATCAGTAGCTATGTGATGTTCTCCTCCCCTCTTTGATCTTCATTGTTTAGACCTCGTGAGCTGCCCTACATGATCGAGGCACCTTTGTAATATTTCTGCTGTTGCTATGCTGAGTTTGATGGGATCAGATGGATTATGAGATTATGTTCAGATTGTGATAGAGTAATATATTTGGTTTTTATCTCTGATATTCTTGTTCCTAAGTAATTCTTGCATGTTCTTCGTTGTTGTTTATTGCTTTGGCCAAGTAGTAGGTAGTGACTCCAAGAGGGAACGTTGTGCTCGATTATGGGTTCATGCCCCCCGATGACACGCTTGAGTGACAGAAACATGAGTCTAGGGGATGTGCTGTTGCCACAAGGGGGAAAACAATGGTGCTTGTAACCGCGGTTACAAGGATTGTTTACTTTACGCAAAGTTCTTTTTAATGCAGTTGTCTGTTGCTTTGGGTTTACACTTTGGGTGGGGCTCGCAACTTAATACCAACGAGATGTTCTGGATAGATATCTCAAGGTGGATGATTAGTAGTAGATGCAGATGGATTTCGGTCTACTTATTTTGGCGTACTGCCTGTGATTTTGAGCCTCTTCCTTTCTTTTGTAGCATAGTTAGCATTGCGGTGCGTTCATAATCCTGTCAATTGCCCTTCTGTAATTTGTTTACCTCGCATAGCAGTTTTATCGTCTTTTGGGAGAGAGACATCACTAGTGAACATCACGTATCCCGGTCCATATCCTCATTACTGTTTCCAAGCTATATTTAGTTTACTGCTTTTACTTGCTATAATTATCCCTTGCGTTTTATCCTTTGTGAACAACAAGACCGGAGAGATTGACAACCTCTCTGAACTTCGTTGGGAACAAAGTTATCTGTGTCTGTGTGCAGGTCTGCGTCAGTTGCGCCGCTGACACCTACTTATCATCTCTGGAGTCCTACTGGAGACAAACCTTGGTATCTTCACCGAGGGAAAACTGCTGATGCACTACATCTCAAACCTTCCACTTGGGGTAACCAACGAAGGGCGAGAAGCCATCAAGCAAGTTTTCTGGCGCCGTTGCCGTGGACTCCGAGTGCTAAGATAGGGGAGTTGCACACTACCCTTTACCTTTGTTTTTTAGTCTTGTTAGTTTACCTACTACTTTTTATCTTTGTGTCCTTTAAAAAAAATAGTATGTCTAGTTCCTTACTTGCCAATCAATGTCTAAGTTCTTTGAAACTAGATCTTATTGGCATGGAGGATTCACCGAGGATCAACAAGAATATTACAAGGAATACCGCTTGTCTCAAAAAGGGATACACTTATGGAGACTCATACATCAATTGTATGAGTATGCTAAAAACTTGTGCTCAATATATAATATATCTTTCTGCAGGGATGAATCTTGTTGCTTTATGAGGCACAAACACCTTGCTTTCCAATGTGAGTACAATGAGGATGAAACCTTAGCCTCTTATGCTAAGGGAAATTATGATTTTTATGATGCAAAACAAATAGAAGAATTTGTTGCTTTTAAGGGTGCCTATGAAATTACTTCTTTTCTTGAAAATATTGATGACGCCCCTTACAAATCTGAGAGTCTTGCTATACTTAACTATTGTTTGGAAAATTATGATGCAAATTATTATATTACTGATCATCTTGAGAGAATCTCTCCCCCAAAAGAAGAGACTAATGTTTTGCAGGACTCTATAGAAGAAGAAATTACTGAACCTGAAAGCTGTTTGGATGAAGAAGAGGAGGAGAGTGACGAACAAAAGGAGGAAGAATAGAGCCATCCATGTCTACCTTCTAATGACAGTAACTCTTTGACTCTTGCCTTATACGAGTATTATGATCCTATGGATTCTTTTGAAATGTCCCTTTTTGATGAAGTTGATGCCTTCTATGCTTATGTCCTTGATGCCACTATGGATGATGCTTACGGAGATGAACTTGCTATAGTTCCTCATGTTAAGCATGAAATTTTTGCTGTCGCACCCACACTTGAGTGTCCTATTATCCTTTTAAAATCTCCAACTCCGGAGAATTTTCCTCCTATCAAAGCTCAATGTGATGGGTTGCATTTATCTTATGATCCTAAAAACCGTGTTGAAAACAATACACGTGTGCTTGTAGGTCATGAACAACATGATTTATGTGATAGTTATATTCTTGATGTTGTTCATGATTCTACTGAAAATTACTTTGAGAGAGGAAAGTTTGGTTGTAGAAACTTCCATGTTACAAAAATACCTCTCTTCATGTTGAAAGTTTTGAAGTTGTTCTTGTTCTACCTTCCTATGCATGTCACTTTGTGCTTCTTTGATTTATTTTCTTACAAGATGCCTATGCATAGGAAGTGGGTTAGGCTTAAATGTGTTTCATATTTTCTTCTTGATACTCTCTTTTGCTTCAAAATTCTTATTCTTGTGAGAGCATCTTCTATAATCTTTAAGCCTAGCTAATGGCTCTAAAGAAGCGCTTTCGGGAGGCAGCCCGCAACGAATTTAGGTTTTTATTTTTGCTTTTGTTGCGTTTTGATGTTTTTTACTACTGTAGAAACATCATTGTATCTTTATTTTTCAACTTTGTGCCAAGTTATAGCCTCTTACGGCAAGGGAAGTAAAAGTTGTGACATGCTGTCCAGAAAACAGATTCTGTCCTCGTGACCAGAAAAATTCCAGAAAAATCCCAGTTCATCTTTTTGAGCTGAAATTGTTACACAGCATGCTCTATACAATTACAAAACTTACGTATGTTCTGAGTTTTTTTATTTGAGTTGCAGAAGTACCCCTAAAAAATTCTTTACTATCTGCTGTTCTGTTTTTCACAGATTCTGCCACGTTTTGTCTCTCCTAACTTTTGCAAACCTTAAGCTTGCTTTTTCTTTGCAAAAACTTTTTGGCACTCTTGAGAAACAGTAGCTCTTCAAGAATATCTTTATATCCAGTGAGAAAAAATATTTATTAAGGGTACTAACCTCTCTAATCAGCTTATGATGAGTTATGTATGAAGGGAGTTTTCAAGTGTGCGATGGAAGATGATGAAAGAAGATCCAGGAGTGTCAAGCGCTCAAGCTTGGGGATGCCCCCATGCATCCCCAATAAATATTCAAGGAGACTCAAGCGTCTAAGCTTGGGTATGCCCCCGTGCATCCCCTTGTCCATCAACAATCATCAGTTCGTCCTTCATCTCACTATATTTTTATCACTTCATGCGTTATGTGCTATGCTTGGAGCGTCTCGCTCTTAGGTTTTGTCTTTAGTTTTATTTAAGTTTTTCTTGCTGTTCGTAGCAATTTAGATCCCGTCTTACTTTGTGTGGGAGAGAAACACGGTCCACTTTCAAAATCTAGAACACATCATAGGATTTTTCCTTCTTATCTTTTTGCTGTTGTGTGTTCTTTATCTTTTCGTAGCTGCTGCCATGTTTATTTTTAGTCTTAGTTTGTCTTTAGCAAGAGCCTTGGCTTTTGTTTAGTTTGTTGCTGGAACTATTTTTAGTTTTCATGTTTATCTTGTTAAAGAGAGTTGGTTGTTGCACTGAGTTGTGTCTTGTCTTGAGAGTAGGTAATTGAGGTGCTATTTAATTTTAGTAGTAGCTTGCAATAGTTTTGAGGTATTGTTGTGAGTAATGTTTGAACTTTTGGTGTCAAGAGCTCTTGCCTATTAGTGATAGGTGTCGTATTTTGGGCAATCCGTGTGTATTTTCAAAACCTACAAAACTAGTTGAGAAGTCTAGCTACTAGATGGATCACTACTCTTCTGAGGGGTCGAATATCAGAGAACACTCACGTACCATGAGTCAAGGATGCGCAAGGATAACCAAACCCCCATACACTCCTCCTCGGAGTACTTGTCTCTTTGTGAACCTCCTTATTAGATTGAGAGTTATCGATAATAAGTGCATGAGTTCTTCGGACTAATGTAAGTATTGAAAGTTGACACTTCCACCTTCCCATATTTTGCTAGCCTCTCCCGTGCCGTGCATTGCCTTCTTCTCACTCTGAAAGTTGGTGTCCACCTTCGCCGGTACTTCCAAATCCTTGGCATGATACGCTCTATCATCATAAGCCTCCTTGTATCTTTCTTGAAAACAGCCACCATACCTACCTATCAAGGCATTTCCATAGCCTTTCCGAGTTATATTTCCATACAACTTCCACCTCTTCATGACTTGATCTTCATTTCATACATGTTCTTGCTACACTGGCAGCGACATACCTTGCATACATCATGATAGTTACATCTTCTTTATGTTTTGAGTACCTTGAAAAGTGTGAAAGATCTCCTTTACCTTCTTGTAAAATAGAGTGTTGCCCTTAAGTGAGGAAAAGATCCCAAAGTGGACACATTAAAAGATCCCAAAGTGGACACATTAAAAGATCCCAAAGAGGACAAATGGGAGTTAGATAGAAAGAGCCATTGAGGCCACACAAAAATACAAAAAGAGAAAAAGAAATAAAAAGAGAGAAAGGGGCAACACTACTATACTTTTGAGAGATCCAGAATAGTACTCCCTCTATATCCTTGTACTCCATAGAGATGATCATTATGCATATAGCTATGTGGGGACCTTCACTCTATAGAACTTGGCTTGCATATTCCAAGGATGAGCCTCCTCAAATGAGCTCAGGTCTTCATGAGCGAGCAAGTTAGATGCACCCCCACTAGTTCCTTTGGAGAGCTTCTTAGCTCGTATGTGCATCCGTTGCATGGCAATCCCTACTCCTCACATCATATCTATCATTCGGCATTCCTTGCCTATGATTTTCCTCATTGATGTGAGCCTTTCTCATCCTTTTTGTCTTCCTCCTCCACCTTATTTCTCTCTTTGCCATCCTAAGTGTCAACTCTCGTGCTTACGCTCATCCATTGCATGAGTGCTCGAAATATCGGAAAGGAGTGGATCAAGTTGACTTGTACCTGGCTAGTGGTCTGGGGACGAGTCAAGATAAGATTCCAAAGAAGACCAAAGTGTGAAACTTTAGTAGATTGAGTTCTCAACAGAAAAATACCTTTTTCTCGTATTCCCTATCCCCTTTCTTGCACGCAAACACCATTTGGAGACATTCGAGTCACGGACAGCGAGAGCTCTTGCACCTATTGTTCTTTTGTTACTTGTTTCAATGCTAATATAGACTCTTGCATGTTATGACTTGAATTGAATCTCTAACCTTGATTGCTTTACTTTTCAAAGTTCTTATATGGTTGCTAGCATGTCACCACAGAAATTATGTTGTTATCATTTACCTACTCGAGGACGAGCAGGAATTAAGCTTGGGGATGTTGATACGTCCAAAACGTATCTATAATTTCTGCTTGCTCCATGCATGTTTTGTGTGATATTGCTATGATCTAGATACACTTTCATACACTTTTGATCATATTTGGACTAACCTATTAACTCAGTGCACCCCAGTGCCAGTTCTTGTTTTCTGCTGTTTTTCTATTTCAGTTTTCCCCCATATAAAAAGTGCCAGAAAAATTCTGGAAAAAATACAGGAAAAATCAGTGTACAGGAAGCTTCGAGAAGAGCCCGGGAGGGGCCAGAGGGGAGCCAGGGGGCCCCAGGCGGCCACCCGGCGCGGCCCCACCCCTGGCCGCACCAGTGGGGCGCCTGGGGCCCCTGTTTCACCTCTGGTTGCCCCCCTTCGCCTATTTATTCTCCGTCACGGGAAAACTCCAGAAGAAGAACCCTATTCCGCAAACTCGCCTCTGTTCCGCCGCCGCCGCGCTTTCGAGATCGGGAGCACCAGAAGACCTCTTCCCGGCACCCTGCCGGAGGGAGGATTGACCTCTGGGAGTCTCCTCTCCACCATGGATGCTCCCCGGATGTCTCGTGAGTAGTTTTCCTTGGAGCATGTGTCCGTGATCAGTAGCTATGTGATGTTCTCCTCCCCTCTTTGATCTTCATTGTTTAGACCTCGTGAGCTTCCCTACATGATCGAGGCACCTTTGTAATATTTCTGCTGTTGCTATGCTGAGTTTGATGGGATCTGATGGATTATGAGATTATGTTCAGATTGTGATAGAGTAATATATTTGGTTTTTATCTCTTATATTTTTGTTCCTAAGTAATTCTTGCATGTTCTCCGTTGCTGTTTATTGCTTTGGCCAAGTAGTAGGTAGTGACTCCAAGAGGGAACGTTGTGCTCGATTGTGGGTTCATGCCCCCCGATGACATGCTTGAGTGACAGAAACATGAGTCTAGGGGATGTTCTGTTGCCACAAGGGGGAAAACAACGGTGCTTGTAACCGCGGTTACAAGGATTGTTTACTTTACGCAAAGTTCTTTTTAATGCAGTTTTTTGTTGCTTTGGGTTTACACTTTGGGTGGGGCTCGCAACTTAATATCAGCGAGATGTTCTGGATAGATATCTCAAGGTGGATGATTAGTAGTAGATGCAGATGGATTTCGGTCTACTTATTTTGGCGTACTGCCCGTGATTTTGAGCCTCTTCTTTCTTTTGAAGCATAGTTAGCATTGCGGTGCGTTCATAATCCTGTCAATTGCCCTTCTGTAATTTGTTTATCTCGCATAGTAGTTTTATCGTCTTTTGGGAGAGAGACATCACTAGTGAACATCACGTATCCCGGTCCATATCCTCATTACTGTTTCCAAGCTATATTTACTTTACTGCTTTTAATTGCTATCATTATCCCTTGCGTTTTATCCTTTGTGAACAACAAGACCGGAGAGATTGACAGCCTCTCTGAACTTCGTTGGGAACAAAGTTATCCGTGTCTGTGTGCAGGTCCGCGTCAGTTGCGCTGCTGACACCTACTTATCATCTCTGGAGTCCTACTGGAGACAAACCTTGGTATCTTCACCGAGGGAAAACTGCTGCTGCACTACATCTCAAACCTTCCACTTGGGGTAACCAACGAAGGGCGAGAAGCCATCAAGTACTATGGAGCCTGCGCACTACCCCAAATACCGCAACCCAGTACACACCTTTCTTCATGGTGTACGGGGCGGAGGCAGTACTACCACATGACCTGAAATTCGGGGCACCCCGGATCTCGGGGTACGAAGAAGAGGAAGCAGAAGAAGCACTGCAAGATGACAAGGACACATCAGACGAAGCAAGAGACAGAGCCCTAGCAAGTTCAGAGGGATACCAGGACAAGCCGCGCACCTACCAAAGCAGCCGCCTGCGCACCAGAACCTTCAACAAAGGCGACCTCGTCCTACGGCTCATACAAGAGAAACTCCACAAGCTTGCCGCCCAATGGGAAGGACCGTTCTTAGTTTCAGAAGTCATAGGAGGAGGCGCCTATAGACTGAAGAACCCGAAGACTGATGAGGACGTGGGAAATCCATGGAACGTAGCGAACCTACGCCTGTTCTACCCATAGTCTCCACCAGTCATGCTCAACTGGCAACTCATGTAACCGTTCGACGCAATAAAATGATGTTGCCCAAATACTACCACCCCAAAAGCACTCGGGGGCTCGAGTACAAACTCCCCCCGAGAGACGCTATCGTCGCTCACGCAATCTTCATCCAAAGCACTCGGGGGCTCGAGTACAAACTCCCCCCGAGAGACGCCATCGTCGCTCACGCAATCTTTATCCAAAGCAATCGGGGGCTCGAGTACAAACTCCCCCTGAGAGACGCTATTGTCGCTCACGCGATGTTCATCCAAAGCACTTGGGGGCTCGAGTAAAAATTCCCCCCGAGAGACGCTATCGTCGCTCACGCGATCTTTATCCAAAGCACTCGGGGGCTCGAGTACAACCTCCCCCCGAGAGACGCTATTGTCGCTCGCGCGATCTTTACCCAAAGCACTCGGGGGCTCGAGTACCAACTCCCCCCGAGAGACGCTATCATCGCTCATGCGATCTTTACCTAAAACGCCCGGGGGCTCGAGCACATATCCCCTGAAGAAACGCTATCATCTCCCGCGCAACCCGTAACTAAAAAATAAGAGTCGAAAACCATTTGGAATCAAAGGGAAGAAACGACTACAACCAGATGGAACACCAAGTACTTTGGAGAAATATGGATGGAGCACAGGACACAGACAATTCTTTAGTCTTCACCTGATCGCAAACGATCACCCAAAGACTCGGGGGCTACTCCCATCGGGAGCGCTGTCGCGCACCCGATAAAAGACGGCAGCTAACAGAAGAACGACAAAGGAAAAAAAATCACAACCTATGTTCGACTCTCCAACTCGAACGTAGCCTCGGGGGCTACTCCCATCGGGAGTGTTGTCGCGCACCCGATAGAATCCACAGTACAAGGGCTTGATGGACTCGAAGACAACTCTCGTTGAAATAATTCACAAACATCTCATACCACAAGGACTCGAAGACAGGTCACATTGCAAAGGACTCGAACACATTCCAAGACTCGAGTACATTGGATAGAAGGCAGCTCTCATTACTCAAAGACAATCCTTATTACATGGAGAACTAACCTAGTTACAAAGACACAAGCAGCCGACAAGACTACAACACCAATCACCCAAGGAATTACGACTTCTACATGTGTGCCCATGCTGGGGTGATTGGCGCTAATACGACGAGCATCATCACAGACAAAGGAGGAGTCGAAGCAGCCAGCTCATGATGTCAATGACATAACAAAAGGGGAAGCTCGACTTATTTGTGAAGCACCAGCCGATGCTCCAGCAGCTTCTTCTCCAGCTCCACCAGCTTCTTCTCCAGTTCCACCCGAGCTGCTAGAAAATATGACGCCACTACCTCCAGTTCTACAAGGTCGCCTTGCGTGCCCGCTTGATTGGTGGCTTGACGTCGAGGTCCTCTCCAGAGCTGGAAGACACAACATCACCACCCGAGGAATCGCCAGAGGATGAAGCCGTTGAAGACATGGGCGTAGGACTCCCCGATCTGTCGGAATTGTCGCTGCTTGTCTCCTGCCAGTACGGATCCATGCGATTGCCACTCGGGTCAAAAGCGCAGATGGTGAGAGTATTTTCGCCATCAAAACAACAACAAAGAGTGTCACCATCACGCAAGTTCAAACGCCAAGAAAACGACTTCTAGCCAAAACCAAGAAAAGTCAAGCGGGAACTGTCGGTCTCCAACTCAACATAAGAAGGAGGCCGAGAACACCCCTGAAGATGAAGAAGCAGGCCATCCAGGCTACGCTCAGAAACAATGGCAGCAAATGCAGAAGGAAGAAGAATGTGAGCAGCGTTCCGGTCACGGACGCGTAGGAGAAAGTCGTAGCGACAAAAACCCTCCTCTGAGGAAGAGGAGGAAGGCATCAATGCTGCACCACAACGGCCACCGCGAGAAGAGCGCGGAGCACGACCACCGCGGCCACGGCGAACCCCGCCGCGACTAGTCATACCTGCATCTCGCTTTGGCCCCATGAGAAGAGGAAGAAGAGGAGCAAGATGGGCAGAGGACGAACATTGCTGCTAGATGAAAAAGAGGGGTCTATTTATAGTACAAACCCAAGGGCACACAAAAGCCTAGAGGACGGCAGCAATTAATTCAAAGACCGAGCGTTTCGGGCGATTCGAATTCCGAGACACAGATGCCTTCACACGGGAGGCACAGTGCACAGGACGCGCCAAATCTCGCGCGTTTTCAATGCGCGCATTGGTAACTCAACAGGCGGCTGCAGCATGCCACAAAATCCATCATTATGACCGGTCATGAAGACATGACGGTTCGCAGACAGAGCATATATGACGGTCATTCAACAAGGAGAGCGTTATCCTTATCAAGAAGAGACAAATCAAAGTGGCAACACAAAAGAAAGTGCAGCTTGCGAGGATCTTTTTTCACTGATTCAAATACATTTTTTAATATATTTAACTCCCATCGGGAGCGTATCCACCCATGAGAGTTTCAGGTGCGCCCTCACCTAGAAGAAAAA
Source organism: Bromus sterilis (assembly GCA_950022295.1). Taxonomy (NCBI): domain Eukaryota; kingdom Viridiplantae; phylum Streptophyta; class Magnoliopsida; order Poales; family Poaceae; genus Bromus; species Bromus sterilis. The sequence continues at coordinate 340,278,250 of OX465595.1, read as the reverse complement.
GACGTTCTCGAGTGATTACTCGCACCCATGAGAGTCTTAGGTGCTCCCTCACCTAGAAGAAAAAGACGTGCTCGAGTGGTTACTCGCACCCATGAGAGTTTCGGGTGCTCCCTCACCACGACACAAGATAAGCAGACCTGCACTAGCCAGATCGTACGGTCCCAGAGTATCGGATGCTCCCTCACCCCGAGAGCAAAGGCGATACTCGAGTGATTAATCGCAGAATTCTCAAGTACCCGAGCACTCGACGACCTCCCGAGCAAGTACTCCTCTACATTACTCCTCGCCCGAGTGCTCGACAAAGCTCCGCGAGTGACTGATGTGCGAGGTGATGATAGTGATTTCTCGCCCTTCGTTGGTAAACCCCAAGTGGAAGGTGTGATGTAGCACAGTAGAAAATTTCCCTCAGTAAAGATACCAAGGTTTGTCTCCAGTAGGACTCCGGAGATGATAAGTAGGTGTCAGCGGCACAACTGACGCGGACCTGCACACAGACACAAAGAACTTTGGTCCCAACGAAGTTCAGAGAGGTTGTCAATCTCTCCGGTCTGGTTGTTCACAAAGGATCAAACACAAGGGATAATGATAGCAACTGAAAGTAAAAGAAGAAAATTAAATGAGCGTGGAAACAGTGATGAGGATATGGACCGGGATACGTGATGTTCACTAGTGATGTCTCTCTCCCAAAAGACGATAAAACTGCTATGCGAGGTGAACAAATTACAGAAGGGCAATTGACAGGATTATGAACGCACCGCAATGCTAACTATGCTACAAAAGAAAGGAAGAGGCTCAAAAGCATGGGCAGAACGCCAAAATAACTAGACCGAAATCCAACTGCATCTACTACTAATCATCCACCTTGAGATATCTATCCAGAACATCTCGCTGGTATTAAGTTGCGAGCCCCACCCAAAGTGTAAACCCAAAGCAATAGACAACTGCATTAAAAAGCACTTTGCGTAAAGTAAACAATCCTTGCAACCGCGGTTACAAGCACCGTTGTTTTCCCCCATGTGGAAACAACACATCCCCTAGACTCATGTTTCTGTCACTCAAGCGTGTCATCAGGGGGCATGAACCCACAATCGAGCATAACGTTCCCTCTTGGGGTTACTACCTACTACTTGGCCAAAGCAATAAACAACAACGGAGAACATGCAAGAATTACTTAAGAACAAAAATATAAGAGATAAGAACCAAATATATTACTGAATCACAATCTGAACATAATCTCATAATCCATCAGATCCCATCAAAGTCAGCATAGCAACAGCAGAAAGATTACAAAAGTGCCTCAATCATGTAGGGCAGCTCACGAGGTCTAAACCATGAAAAACAAAGAGGGGAGGAGAACATCACATAGCTACTGATCACGGACCCATGGTCCAAAGGAAACTACTCACGACACATCCGGGAAGCATCCATGGTGGAGAGGAGACTCCCGGAGGTCGGCCCTCCCTCCGGCAGGGTGCTGGGAAGAGGTCTGCTGGTGCTCCCGATCTCGTAAGCGCGGCGGCGGCGGAATAGAGGCGAGATCGCGAAAAGGGTTCTGGCATCGAGGGTTTCTCGTCACGGCGAATATATAGGCGAAGGGGGGCAGCCAGGGGGGCCACCAGGGGTCCAGGCGCCCCCCTGGCGCGGCCAGCCCCTGGGGCGCGCCACCAGGGCGCCTGGGCCCCTGGTGGTGGCCCTCTGGCCCCACCTAGGTTCATCTGGAAGGTTCTTCTGCGCTGATTTTTTATCTGATTTTTCCCGAATTTTTGGAGCACTTTTTATATGGGGGAAAACTGAAATAGAAAAACAGCAGAAAACAGGAACTGGCACTGTGGTGCACTGAGTTAATAGGTTAGTCCAAATATGATCAAAAGTGTATGAAAGTGTATCTAGATCATAGCAATATCACACAAAACATGCATGGAGCAAGCAGAAATTATAGATACGTTTTGGACGTATCAACATCCCCAAGCTTAATTCATGCTCGTCCTCAAGTAGGTAAATGATAACAGCATAATTTCTGTGGTGACATGCTAGCAACCATATAAGAACTTTTAAGTAAAGCAATCAAGGTTAGAGATTCAATTCAAGTCATAACATGCAAGAGTCTATATTAGCATTGAAACAAGTAACAAAAGAACATTAGGTGCAAGAGCTCTCGCTGTCCGTGACTCGAATGTCTCCAAATGGTGTTTGTGTGCAAGAAGGGGGATAGGGAATACGATAAAAATATTTATTTGTTGAGAAATCAATCTACTAAAGTTTCACACTTGGTCTTTTTCTGGAATCTTATCTTGACTCGTCCCCAGACCACTAGCCAGGTACAAGTCAATTTGATCCACTCCTTTTTCAATATTTTGAGCACTCATGCAATGGATGAGCGTAAGCACGAGAGTTGACACTTAGGATGGCAAAGAGAGAAGTACGGAGGAGGAGGAGGAAGACAAAAAAGAATGAGAAAGGCTCACATCAATAAGGACAATCATAGGCAAGAGATGCCAAATGATAGATATGATGTGAGGAGTAGGGATTTCCATGCAACAGACGCACATATGAGCTAGGAAGCTCTCCAATGGAACTAGTGGGGGTGCATCTAACTTGCTCGCTCATGAAGACCTAGAGCTCCTTTGAGGAGGCTCATCCTTGGAATATGCAAGCCAAGTTCTATAGTGTGAAGGTCCCCACATAGCTATATGCATAATGATCATCTCTATGGAGTACAAGGATATAGAGGGAGTACTAGTGTGGATCTCTCAAAAGGATAGTAGTGTTGCCCCTTTCTCTCTTTTTATTTCTTTTTTTCTCTTTTTTCTATTTTTTTGTATTTTTTGTGGCCTCAATGGCTCTTTCTATATAACTCTCATTTGTCCTCTTTGGGATCTTTTATTGTGTCCACTTTGGGATCTTTTCCTCACTTAAGGGCAACACTCTATTTTACAAGAAGGTGTAGGAAATCTTTCACACTTTACAAGGTACTCAAAATCATAAAGAAGATGTAACTATCATGATGTATGCAATGTATGCGTCTGCCAGTGTAGCAGAATATGCAATGATACTAGCGCGTCATGTAGCAATGATTAGGGCAAGGCCCCACTAGCATGCAGCTCATCAATCAAGCAAAAGCATGTATGACATGAAGATCAAGTCATGAAGAGGTGGATGTTGCATGGCAATATATCTCGGAAAGGCTATGGAAATGCCTTGATAGGTAGGTATGGTGGCTGTTTTGAGTAAAGATATAAGGAGGCTTATGATGACAGAGCGTATCATGCCAAGGGTTTGCATGTACCGGCAAAGGTGGACACCAACTCTCGGAGTGAGAAGAAGGAAATGCACGGCACGGGAGAGGCTAGAAAAATATGGGAAGGTGGAAGTGTCAACTTTTAATACTTACATTAGTCCGAAGAACTCATGCACTTATTATCAGTAACTCTCAATCTAATAAGGAGGTTCACAAAGAGACAAGTACCCCGAGGAGGAGTGTATGGGGGTTTGGTTATCCTTGCGCATCCTCGACTCATGGTACGTGAGTGTACTCTAATATTTGATCCCTCCAAAGATTAGTGATCCATCTAGTAGTTAGAGTTCTCAACTAGTTTGGTAGGTTTTGAAAATACACACGGATTGCCCAAAATACGACACCTATCACTAATAGGCTAAAGCTCTTGACACAAAAAGTTCAGACATTACTCACATCAATACCTCAAAACTATTGCAAGTTACTACTAGAATTAAATAGCAACCTCAATTACCTACTTCCAAGACAAAACACAACTCAGTGCAACAATCAACTCTCTTAACAAGATAAACATGAAAACTAAAGAGATTTCTAGCAACAAACTAAATAAAGCCAAGGCTCTTGATAAAGACAAACTAAGACTAAAACTAAACATGGCAGCAACTACGAAAAGATAAAGAACACACAACAACAAAAAGATAAGCAGGAAAAATCCTATGATGTGTTCTAGATTGGAGTGGAGCGTGTTTCTCTCCCACAAAAAGTAAGATGGGGTCTAACTTGTTATGACCAGCAACCAAAACTAAAGAAAACTAAAAATAAAACCTAAGAGCGAGACGCTCCAAGCATAGCACATAACGCATGAAGTGATAAAAATATAGTGAGACGAAGGACGAACTGATGATTGTTGATGGACAAGGGGATGAACGGGGGCATACCCAAGCTTAGACTCTTGAGTCTGCTTGAATATTTATTGGGGATGCATGGGGGAATCCCCAAGCTTGAGCGCTTGACACTCCTGGATCTTCTTTCATCATCTTCCATCGCACACTTGAAAACTCCCTTCATACATAACTCATCATAAGCTGTTTAGAGAGGTTAGTACCCTTAATAAAATAATTTTTACCCACTGGATATAAAGATATTCTTGAAGAGCTACTGTTTCTAAAGATTGCCAAAAAGTTTTTGCAAAGAAAAAGCAAGCTTAAGGTTTGCAAAAGTGAAGAGAGGCAAAACGTGGCAGAATCTGTGAAAAACAGAACAACAGGTAGTAGAGAATTTTTTCGGGGCACTTCTGCAACTCAAATAAAAAAACTCAGAACATACAAAAGTTTCACAATTGTATAGAGCATGCTGTCAAAAAAATTCAGATACAAAAGATGATCTGGTAATTTTATTCGAATTTTTCTGTCCAGGGACAGAATCTGTTTTCTGGACAGCATGTCACAACTTTTGCTTCCCTTATCATAAGAGGCTATAACTTGGCACAAAGCTGAAAAATAAAGATACAATGATGTTGCTACAGTAGTAACAAACATAAAGACACAACAAAAGCAAAAATAAACCTAATTCGTTATGGGCTGCCTCCCAAAAGCGCTTTCTTTTATGCATTTATGCTAGGCATGATGCAAAAGAAGAATCAAGTTTTATCAAGAGAAAGAGAATAACTAGCCTGAGTAACGGACTCAAAAGGTAACTTGATTTTATTTCTAGGGAAGTGTTCCATCCCTTTCTTGAGATGGAATTGGAATTTTATATTCCCCTCTTTCATGTCAATAACCGCACCAACGGTGCGAAGAAAAGGACGTCCCAAAATAATTGGACACAAAGGTTCACACTCTATATCCATAACAATAAAATCAACGGGAACATAGTTGTCATTGACAATGATAAGAACATCGTCGATCTTCCCCAAAGGTTTGTTTACGGAAGAATCAACAAGACGAACTCCAAAAGAACAAGGCTCAAAAGGCTTCAATTCAAACATATCATATATTCTTTTGGGCATAACGGAGGTACTAGCTCCAACATCACATAAAGCATAGCAAGAGAAGTTATTTAATTTAATTTTGATCATAGGGTCCCAACCATCATCTAGCTTCCTAGGTATGGAGGCTTCTACTCTAAGATTCTCCTCCCTAGCTTTGATGAGAGCATTTGTGATATGCTCCGTGAAGGCAAGATTAAGTGTGCTAGTGTGGGGGTCTCTAGACATTTTTTGTAGCAAGCTAATAACTTCTGAGAGGGTGCAACTATAAAAATGAATATCACTACTATCAAAGGTGGTAGTAGTGTCGTCTAGGATCACTTGTTTGAAACCCTATATGTTCATAGGAGTTTCTTCATCTTTGGCTGAGGTATTAGCATCACCATTAATAGGTCCAACGGGACTAGGAGTGCATTGGGTGCTAATAGTTTGGGTGTCCTCAACAATTTGGATAGTGGCAACTGTGTGGTGTGTAGGAAGGCTCTTAATTCTATCCTCTTCCTCTTTTTCTCTAGCCTACCTTTCTTTAAGTTTAGCCATCATCCTAATATTTTCATTAATTTGCAATTGGATAGCATTAATAGGAGTGGCCTTATTCTCCTCAAGGGGAGAGGTTCTAATTTTAAGCATCTCAATATCAAGGGCTAAGCTTTCTACCTTCAAAGAGAGATTATCTAATTTAGCTAATTTCTCCTCTACATTTTTATTGAAGGCTTTTTGGGTAGTGATAAAATCTCTAAGCATGTTTTCTAATTCAGAAGAGGGGTTCTTGTTGCTAGGGTAGGTGTTGTTGTTCCCATAGTTGGATGGAAACGGTATAGGATTGCTAGAAAAATTACCCCTATAAGCATTGTTGTTGAAGTTGGTTCTAGCAATAAAGTTCACATCTACTTGTTCTTGGGCAACCAAAGAATTTAAAGGGACATCACGAGGATCAATAGAGGGTTGCTTGGTAAATAGAGACATAATTAAGTCAACTTTTCCATTGAGGGAGGTAATTTCGTCGACAGAGTTTACCTTCCTACCTGTTGGAGCGCGTTCGGTGTGCCATTGGGAATAATTGGTCATCATCTCATCGAGAAGCTTCGTGGCAGCACCAAGTGTAGTTGACATAAAGGTTCCTCCCGCGGCCAAATCTAACAGGTTCCGCGAGGTAAAGTTCAAGCCTGCATAAAAAGCCTGGATAACCATCCAGGTAGTCAAACCATGTATAGGGAATTTCTTAACAAGAGATTTCATTCGTTCCCAAGCTTGGGAAACGTGTCCATTATCCAATTGCTTAAAATTCATAATGTTACTCCTTAATTGGATAATTTTAGCAGGTGGGTAGTACTTCCCTATAAAAGCATCTTTGCACTTATCCCAAGAATCTATGCTATTCCTAGGAAAAGATTGAAACCAGATTTTAGCTTCTCCCCTTAATGAGAAAGGAAAGAGCTTGAGCTTAACAATATCACCTTCTACTTCTTTATACTTTTGCATATCACATAATTCAACAAAATTGTTCAAGTGTAAAGCAGCATCATCTCCAACACCAGAGAATTGATCTCTCATAACAAGGTTTAGCAAGGCAGGTTTAATTTCATAAGAGGTAGCTGAAGTGGCAGGTGTGGCAATGGGGGTGCAGATAAAGTCTTCGTTTTTGTACTAGTGAAGTCACACAACTTGGTGTTTTCAGTGGAACCCATAGCGCAGTAAGTGTGGCAGATTTTTTTGTGATTTTTGATATAGGACACAAAGATAAAAACTGAAAGGTAAACTAACAAGACTAAAAAACAAAGGTAAAGGGTAGTGTGCAACTCCCCTATCTTAGCACTCGAAGTCCCCGGCAACGGCGCCAGAAATTTTTCTTGATATGCGAGGTGATGATAGTGATTTCTCGCCCTTCGTTGGTAAACCCCAAGTGGAAGGTGTGATGTAGCACAGTAGCAAATTTCCCTCAGTAAAGATACCAAGGTTTTTATCTAGTAGGACTCCGGAGATGATAAGTAGGTGTCAGGGGCGCAACTGACGCGGACCTGCACACAGACACAAATAACTTTGTTCCCAACGAAGTTCAGAGAGGTTGTCAATCTCTCCGGTCTTGTGGTTCACAAAGGATCAAACACAAGGGATAATGATAGCAACTGAAAGTAAAAGCATAAAAGTAAATGAGCGTGGAAACAGTGATGAGGATATGGACTAGGATACGTGATGTTCACTAGTGATGTCTCTCTCTCAAAAGACGATAAAACTGCTATGCGAGGTGAACAAATTACAGAAGGGCAATTGACATGATTATGAACGCACCGCAATGCTAACTATGCTACAAAAGAAAGGAGGAGGCTCAAAAGCATGGGCAGAACGCCAAAATAAGTAGACCGAAATCCAACTGCATCTACTACTAATCATCCACCTTGAGATATCTATCCAGAACATCTCGCTGGTATTAAGTTGCGAGCCCCACCCAAAGTGTAAACCCAAAGCAATAGACAACTGCATTAAAAAGAACTTTGCATAAAGTAAACAATCCTTGCAAACGCGGTTACAAGCACCGTTATTTTCCCCCTTGTGGCAACAGCACATCCCCTAGACTCATGTTTCTGTCACTCAAGCGTGTCATCAGGGGGCATGAACCCACAATCGAGCATAACGTTCCCTCTTGGGGTTACTACCTACTACTTGGCCAAAGCAATAAACAGCAACGGAGAACATGCAAGAATTACTTAAGAACAAAAATATAAGAGATAAGAACCAAATATATTACTCAATCACAATCTGAACATAATCTCATAATCCATCAGATCCCATCAAAGTCAGCATAGCAACAGCAGAAAGACTACAAAAGTGCCTCGATCATGTAGGGCAGCTCACGAGGTCTAAACCATGAAGAACAAAGAGGGGAGGAGAACATCACATAGCTACTGATCACGGACCCATGGTCCAAAGGAAACTACTCACGACACATCCGGGAAGCATCCATGGTGGAGAGGAGACTCCCGGACTGGTGCTCCCGATCTCGGAAGCGCGGCGGCGGCGGAACAGAGGCGAGATCGCAAAAAAGGGTTCTGGCATCGAGGGTTTCTCGTCACGGAGAATATATAGGCGAAGGGGGGCAGCCAGGGAGGCAGCCAGGGGTCCAGGCGCCCCCCTGGCGCGGCCAGCCCCTGGGGCGCGCCACCAGGGCGCCTGGGCCCCTGGTGGTGGCCCTCTGGCCCCACCTAGGTTCATCTGGAAGGTTCTTCTGCGCTGATTTTTTATCTGATTTTTCCCGAATTTTTGGAGCACTTTTTATATGGGGGAAAACTGAAATAGAAAAACAGCAGAAAACAGGAACTGGCACTGTGGTGCACTGAGTTAATAGGTTAGTCCAAATATGATCAAAAGTGTATGAATGTGTATCTAGATCATAGCAATATCACACAAAACATGCATGGAGCAAGCAGAAATTATAGATACGTTTTGGACGTATCAGTGACCGCTAAAACAGCTCACTTGATTGTTTATTCCAAGTGGGTGCATTACTAACTAGGCTCCGTGCCTCGATAAAAAATACATATTCCTGGAACACGATACACTGTGCCCAGATGACACGCAAGCTTAGTGTGTAGGTAATACCCCGCTGCGCAGATCGGCCGGGCTGGGACTTGCCGCAGAGCGACTTCACTCCCAACCTTTTCCATGCGCTTGCATGATTGAAAAATCCGGGCGGACGCGCCTAGGCTACGAACTTTACTGGCGGCAATTGATCACTGTAAGACCTGCAACGGCATGACTTTTGCTCGACACAAGTGTTCCAAGCTCATGTCGAGGGACGTGAGTTTGATTGGCTACTGCGGTATTTTCCACTAGCGCAATTCACCAAGGCTCGACCAGTCGACTCCTTGGGACCTTTCAGCTTTTTATTCCCTCGAAACAAGTTTTGTCATGGCCCTAAACTGCGAGCAACCCGCGGTTGAACCTTGCATACATGAAAACGACGCAAGAATGGACTCGAGTCCCTGCGCGACTCTTCGAGCCCCCAGGCACTCGGGGGTGACCCCACGACTCCTATGGATGGGCCTACCCGGTGTACCCGAAGACAGAAAGCCCACAAAGATGCCGCCTGGGCCCAGCCTTGGCCCACTAGTGGCACCGACGTAGGAGTCCGCGAGTCATAAGGAAGGTGCAAACCTGCCGTGCGGTACAAGATTAGGGTTAGGAAACCCCATCTATAATCCAGGACGGGTTCCCCGAGACCTAGCCTAGTATATAAGTGCTGGGAGGGGAGACGTCGAGATCAACCAACACACAATCTGTAACCCTAGCCTTGTGCGCACTAGCCTTGGCCTTCCCCGTAATCGCATCTCCAAACAATAATATCGAGCAGGAACGTCTCCTCCTGTTAGCCGACAAGCTATTGTCCAACTTGTGCCTCTCATGACTAACCCAGGGTCCCTGACCATGGATTTTCCGGGGTTGATCCCCGTCAGTGAAGATACCGAGGTTTTAAGATTGTCTCCCGTAGGACTCCAAGGTCAACAAGTAGGTGGTTCGGCAAGTGAGGCGCCGTTTTATGATAATCACTTGCTTTGCCTGGACCTGCACACACATCAGATAGCTTTGCTCCCAACGAGTACAGAGGAGTTTTCAATTCCTCCGGCCTTGTTGTTTACAAAGGATAGAACGCACGGGATAATAATGATAGTGATAGCAACTGAAAAGTAAATACTGAAAGTAAATTGATAGTGTAAACAGTGGTGGAAGTATGGACCGGGATCTCATGATGTTCACTAGTGATGTCTCTCTCCCAAAAGACGATAAAATAGCCATGCGAGGTAAACAAATTACAGCTGGGCAATTGACATGATTATGTGCGCAAACCAATGCTAATTATTCAAAACAGAAAGGAAGAGGCTCAAAAGCATGGGCGGTACACCAAGAAAAGTAGACCGAAATCCATCTGCATCTACCCACTAATCATCCACCTTGAGATATCTATCCAGAACATCTCGCTGGTACTAAGTTGCGAATCCCACCCAAAGTGTAAACTCAAAGCAACGGATAGCTGCATTAAAGAACTTTGCGTAAAGTAAACAATCCTTGCACCCACAAGTACAAGCACCGTTGTTTCCCCCCCCCTTGGGAACATCACATCCCCTAGACTCATGTTTCTGTCACTCAAGCTAGTCATCGGGGGGCATGAACTGTCAGAACCCTCTGTTAGGTAATGTGCTAGGGTTAGCAAGTCTCTTGCATCATGTTAAAAATTTCAAAAGAAATCTTTGAAATCAAATTCAAAAGCAAAATGGGAGAAGGAACCCCCCCAGATGAATTAATTCAAAAGGCCAGATAAAAATCTTCTCCAAAAATTCATGTTAGATTTTTGAAAAGTCTTATAAATGAGTGTGATCACATATCAAGTGATGTGGGACCCACCCCATGCTCATGGATTTTTCAAATATTCAAACAGTGCCTTGGAATTAATCAAAAACCCCTATTTGATTTAAAGTTCAAATTATTTGAATTTTAAAAATGTTCAAACTTTACAAGTGGCTAGCCTAGTATATTGTGATGCCACATAAAAAGTTTCAGCATTTAATAAAATGCCTAGCTATTTATTTAGCACAGCAAAACAAAAAGGCAGAAAAGAAAACAGAAAGGAAAAAAGGAAAAGGAGTTTACTTGGAATTTCGGCCCAACTCATCCCCCCCTGGCCCAGGCCCATTTGGAGCGCTTGTCGTCTACCCCGGCAGGCGAGCACACTGCTGCGTGCCGGCCATGCCGAGGCCGCCGACGCCACCGCGACGTCCCCGGCCACGCAGCTGCTTCCCCGCCGCCTTCAACGTGTCCAGGAGAAGCCCCTGGACGCCCTCGTCACTCTCCCTCTCTCGCCGCACTCTCTCAAGCTCTCTGTGTGCTTTCCCCAATTCCTCCGAGAGCAGCCGCCGTTCGCCGTCGACGAAACCCGCAGCCAACGCCGGAGAGAAGCCTGGAGACCATGTCCATCGTGCGCGCCATCGTCGACTTCCTCGATCTGGAGAAGCTGGAGGACTAATCGAGCTCGAGGCCAACGCAAGCTTCACCGAGAACTCACCGGAGCCGCCGCGCGATTTCTTTGATTCCGGCAACCACAGGGCGTCCCCGACCGCGCCACCACCTCCGTTGAACTCACGGTGAGCTCACGGTTCACCCGAGCCATTCCTTCGTCTCCCTCCTCCTCCCTAGCTGGATTCGCCATGAACGCAGGAGCTCGTCGCCTCCATGGTCGACGGCGAGGAAGTTCCCGTGCCCCTTCGACCCATCCATGACGTCCACCGTGCTCCTGGTGCTCCAAGGATTTGTCCGAGCCATCGCATGCCCACGAAAACCCACCGCAGCGTCGTCTTCGTCGTCGCCGAGCCACGTCCGCCGCTAGGGCTCGTCGCCGGCATCACTCCGGTGCCCCCCGGTGGCGCTGATGTGCTCTGGGTGATGCGGACGAGCTCGGGCTTCCGTTTGGTGGTCTCAGCGCACCAAATGGTGGCCGGAGCCGCCGTCCCGTGCGTCGCCGACGCGTCGGATGGTCGCCGGCGACTAGCCGCCGGCAAGTCCGACGTGGCCGGGGTGATTAGCCCCTAATCCACCCCCCTGGGTCACTTACAGGTGGGCCCAGCCCCCTCTAATCCTCTTTGTTAGATTAATCTAACCGGGAAATTAGATGTGAGGCTGACAGCCCTGGCCCACTGGTCAGTTTGACCGGGGTCAAAGCCCCCTGCTGACGCCATGCTGGCGCAGTGCTGACGCAGTAAATGAATTTCCAGAATAAAAAGAATTCAAGAAATTACAGAAATTCCAGAAAAGGCTAAAACTTTGGAAATTCATAGAAAATTCATATTAACTCCAAATTTGACAAATAATATATGAAAAATGATCAGGAGAAAATAAGCTATCCAAATATCCAACTTTCAACTTTGTTTGAGTTGAATTTAAAATGTGATCAGTAGCATTTGCTATTTTATTTAAATGGAATTAATTCAAATTAATTTCAATTGCTTTTGCAACTTGAACCATGGCAACATGCTACATTTCATTTACACTTCAGAGGCATATCATACACATTTAAAAATGATTCAACTTGATCAAACCATGTCACATGTAACTTGGCTAAGTTTGAATTCAAATTGGAGTTTGAATTTGCAATTCAATTTGCAATATACTCCATCTAAATGGAATTGCTTCACACATCAAAGCATATACATCAAGTTTCAACCTTCCATCATGTGATTGTGCATTGTATTTACTTTGCTACTTTGTTTGTTGTTTGTCGAGTAGAGGTGGAACCGGAACAGGAAGCTGCCCCCTTCGTTCAAGACCCCGAACCCGAACCTCGTCAGCAAGGCAAGCAAACCCCCATTGATCATGTCGATAAAATCCCAATTCCCTCTCATGTCTCGCTTATGCATTGTATAGGATGATTACCATGATGCGTTTCTACCGCATAGATGAACCCATTCCTTTGCATGACCTATCTTCTTGTCACAGTAGTAAGCAAACCACAATCCTAGCAAATGTAGGAGTTGATTGATATCATGTGGCCCCTGCAATTTTTACTGCTTATTGCATGCTTAGAGTGATACCACGATGTTACTACTATGTGAGTCGGGATGGTAGTGATCATGATGATGACGGTGGAAAGGTGTTGGTGAATCTACCCTAATACAAGGTGAACGATGAGAGGCTGTGTAGGAGTACACGGTGGGTTGTCTCGTTGAACACCGCCCTAAGTCCGAGTTCTTGTGTGGTGATCCAAGATGAAGAGTACAACCACACATTGGGCTCACTGACCCCTCTCAGCTTACTAACTCATCCCTTTCGATGTCCATATGTCGCAATATTTCGGAGTTCTGGTAGGTCTGTGGCCTGGCTGCTAAGTGAGAGAACGGCTCACCCGAGACCGGCTTATGCACCACGCACACATCACTTGGGTCCACTTCGGTAAACCGGCCGGGTTCACGATAGTGGTAGCCAACCCAGGTAGGCGGCTTTCTTGGACTAGATAGGCTATGAGGTAACAGTTGTGGTGAGCATCCTCGCTGGCACCCCTTGAATGGTGTCGAGATCAAAGGCGGTAATTGATGATCATGTGTGTGTAGCGGTACACCCCTGCAGGGTTAAAAAAACTATTCGAATAGCCGCGTCCGCGGTTATGGACTGCTTGGAAAGCTTAGCTTGATTATTAGACAACTTGAACTGGATACTTCTAAAACACACCAAGATAAGTGTGAGTACTATGGCGTGCTTTCTCGTGGGAAAGTCGAGGAAGGCACCATAGGGGTGTAATTGGTTGGAGAAAGTAGTGGACTCGTGTACGCTTCTTACCTCAAGTCTGGTACTCGTAGTTCAGGACTAGCCAAGTCAAAGCTGGCACTTCTGCAAGTGAAACCCCACCTCCCTTTACCTTGATACATGTGCATGAGTATTATAGCTCCTACGTAAGTCTTGCTGAGTACGACTTTGTACTCACGTTTGCTTAATCTATGTTTTAGATGAACCCACTTACCCCGAAGGTGGCTTCTTCATCGAGCTCGACGACTGAAGATCAAGCTAGTCTAGTCCCAGTCAGATGACTGGTTCCCTCGTGGAGGGCTTGTGTTTAAATAAGGATTCTTAAGCCATTTGTTAAACTTGTCTGTACTCAGACATACTTTGCTTCCGCTTGTTGTTGTAATGTTGGATCACATGCTTGTGATCTCTGTGTGCACTCTATAAGAGTTATCAATAAAATGTATACTTTGTAGAGAATTGCAATGATACCTACTGTTCATACAAGGCATGTGTGCTGCGTGTATGTTTATAACATGCATGTCTTTGTATGGGTTTTCGAGACCTTAGTTGTGATCTGGCTGGCGGTCTTTCATACACCAAGTGGCCCTTAGATGTGCGCAGCTTGGGGCATCGCGATGCGATTGTTCGAGACTCTGTCTCGTGCACACTTTGTGGTATGATCGAGCCCGCCCTAGACCCCGACTAAGTGATCGGGCTGGAGTAAGTCTATGTAAGAGTTATGAGATAGTCGATAGTATGGTTGAGGCGACTTGTCTTTGAATATGGGAGTTCATCACCCATATCATTAGACTTGTGTGCGGATGATGAGGACCCATCTGAGTTGATCATCCGCCCTGGATGGGATGCCCCTCACGTACGATGCTTTCCGAGAACGTTCTGTGCTTGGCCTTGTCTGCTTAGACAAGTGGGTACGGTTCTCGGCTCTCCATATGACTATGTCTTAGCTGGACTTGCATACGCTAACCCCGGGTCCCGACATGAACCCACAATCATGCATAACGCTCCCTCTTGGAGTCACTACCTACTACTTGGCCAAAGCAATAAACAACAACGGAGAACATGCAAGAGTTACTCAATAACATAAATATAAAAGAAGAGAATCAAATATATAACTCAATCACAATCCGAACATAATCTCATAATCCATCGGATCCCAGCAAACTCAGCATAGCAACAGCAGAAAAGATTACATATGTTCCTCGATCATGTAGGTCAGCTCACGAAGTCTAATCCATGAAGAACAAAGAGGGGAGGAGAACATCACATAGCTACTGATCATGGACCCATGGTCCAAGGTGGACTACTCACGGTTCATCCGGGAAGCATCCATGGTGGTGGAGAAGCTCCCGGAGGTGATTCCTCCCTCCGGCAGGGTGCCGGGAAGAGGTCTTCTGGGGCTCCCTATCTTGGAAGCGCGGCGGCGGCGGAACAGAGGAGAGATCGCGAAAAAGGGTTCTGTCTTCGAGGGTTTCTCGTCACGGGGAATAAATAGGCAAAAGGGGGCAGCCAGAGGTGGGCCAGGGGCTCCAGGCGCCCCCCTGGCGCGGCCAGGGGTATGGCCGCGCCCTCTGGCCACCTGGGCCCCCTGGCTCCCCTCTGGCCCCTCCCGGGCTCTTCGCGAAGCTTCCGGTACGCTGATTTTTCCTATATTTTTTCCGGAATTTTTCTGGTACTTCTAATAAGGGGGAAACCTGAAATAGAAAAACAGCAGAAAACAGGAACTGGCACTGGGGTGCACTGAGTTAATAGGTTAGTCCAAATATGATCAAAAGTGTATGGAAGTTCATCAATATCATAGCAATATCACACAAAAGAGGCATGGAACACGCAGAAATTATAGATACGTTTTGGACGTGTGAACATCCCCAAGCTTAATTCCTGCTCGTCCTCGAGTAGGTAAATGATAACAAGAATAATTTCTGTGGTGACATGGTAACAACCATATAATAACTTTGTAAGTAAAGCAATCAAAGCATGCAATTCAATTCAAGTCATAATAGGCAAGAGTCTATATCTAGCATTGAAATAAGCAACATAAGAACATAAAGGTGCAAGAGCTCTCGCTGTCCGTGACTCGAATGTCTCGAAATGGTGTTTGCGTGCAAGAAAAGGGATAGGGATATATGAGAAAATGTATTTTTATTGTTGAGAACTCAATCTAGTAAAGTGTAACACTTGGTCTTCTTTGGAATCTTATCTTGACTCATCCCCAGACCACTAGCCAGGTACAAGTCAAAATGATCCACTCCTTTTCGATATTTTGAGCACTCATGCAATGGATGAGCGTAAGCAAGAAAGTTGACACTTAGGATGACAAAGAGAGAATAAGGTGGAGGAGGAAGACAAAAAGGTGTGAAAGGATCACATCAATGAGGACAATCATAGGCGAGAGAAAGCCAAATGATAGATATGATGTGAGGAGTAGGGATTTCGATGCAACGGATGCACATATGAGCTAAGGTAAGCTCTCCAATGGAACTAGTGGGGGTGCATCCAACTTGCTTGCTCAAGAAGACCTAGAGCTCATTTGAGGAGGCTCATCATTGGAATATACAAGCCAAGTTCTATAGTGTGAAGGTCCCCACATAGTTATATGTATAAATGATAATCTCTATGGAGTACAAGATACAAGATGGAGTACGAGTGTGGATCTTCGAAAAAAGAATAGTAGTGTGCCCCCTTCTCTCTTTTATTTTATTTCTATTTCTCTTTATTTTCTTTTTCTCTTTATTTTTAAGTTTTGGTGGCCTCAATGGCTCTTTCTAGTTAACTCTCATTTGTCCTCTTTGGGATCTTTTAATTTGTCCTCTTTGGGATCTTTTAATTTTGTCCACTTTGGGATCTTTTCCTCACTTTAGGGGCAACACTCTATATATTACAAAAATTATAGAAGATCTTTCACACTTTACAAAGTACTCGAATCATAAAGAAAATGTAACTATCATGATGTATGCAAATGTATGCCTCTGCCAGTGTAGCAGGATATGCAATGATACTAGCGTGTCATGTAGCAATGATTAGGGCAAGGCCCAACTAGCATGCGGCTCATCGATCAAGCAAGTAGCATGTATGACATGAAGATCAAGTCATGAGAAGATGGATGTTGCATGGCAATATATCTCAGAAAGGCTATGGAAAGCCTTGATAGGTAGGTATGGTGGCTGTTTTGAGGAATGATATAAGGAGGCTTATGATGACAGAGCGTATCTGACGAGGGGGTGACCCCACGACTCCTATGGATGAGCCTACCCGGTGTACTAGAATACAAGAGACCCACAAAGATGCCGCCTGGGCCCAGCCTTGGCCCGTTAGTGGCACCGACGTAGGAGTCCATGAGTCATAAGGAAGGTGTAAACTTGTCGTACGGAAGAAGATCATGGTTAGGAAACCTCATCTGTAATCAGGACGGACTCCCCGAGACCTAGCCTAGTATATAAGGGCTAGGAGGGGAGACGTCAAGATCAAGCAATACACAATCTGTAACCTAGCCTTGCGCGCACCAGCCTCGGCTTCCCTGTAATCGCCATCTCCAATCAATAATATCGAGCAGGAACGTATCCTCCTGTTAGCCGACGAGCTTATCGTCCAACCTGTGCCTCTCATGACTAACCCAGGGTCCTTGACCATGGGATTTGCCGGCGTACATCCCCGTCAATTGGCTCCGTCTGTGGGAACTACAAATGTTGGAATTACGATCTCGGCGGTTCCGTCTCCAGCAAGCCGCAACTCAAGGGCAAGAACCAGATGCAATCTACCCGAGGAATTCAAGATCACGGCGAATATCTCCGCCACCCCGGCAAGATCACTCAGCTCGCAGCCATGTCAAGATCAATACTACGGCAGCAACCGAGCCCGCCGCCAGCGAAGGAGAACTCGACGACCCAAAAGAAAGGCGCGAGGGCTCTACACGGAGACCCCGATCGACGGACTACAACACGAAGCAGAGGACCTGCCGGCCACTCGACAACCTACCACCACTCAGGCACCCGCCGCATGACAAGAAACCGACTCCGAGCTCGAGATCAGCGACCGCCAAGATCATCGCCAACAAGGAAAAAATCGACGACCCAGAAGACAGGCGCGTGGATCCTACGAAGCGACTCCACCCGAAGAGTGGAACTATAAAGCCGCACGATCGCCGATCACTCGACGACCCGCCGCCGCACGGACAACCACCACTCGCCAGGACAGCGAATCTGAGACTCGGACCGGAGAATACTACGACCCAGATCGAAGGCCAGATGAATTCGCCAATCTCATAAGGAACCAGAATCTAAGTGAAGGGATCAAAGTCGACCCGCGAGCCCACGAGCACCCAGCAGACCACGCGCTGTTCTTCCGAATCTCAAGGAGGAAACAGCACGCCGGATCCAGCAAGCTCACGGTCAGGGAACGGCTAGAAGGACCCTGCATGATCCACTTCTTCGAATACAACTGGGGAAACATCAGATCGAGCCAAACTCTGGGAGACTGCCGCCTGTTCAATGAACTCGCGGACAGCCTCAAGGAGGGAAAACAACAAGAAGCCAAGTGCGCCCAACGAACCGAGCAGTATCCCACTCAAGGACAGGTGTACACGATCCAAGAAGGCAAGGTATCGCAAGCCCAACAGGACGCCTACACCCTACAGGCTAGAGCAGCCGAGAATCTTAACGCAGTCGAAGTCTACCAGCTACACGACGCAGAAACCAGCATCACGTTCTCCCAGAGCGACCACCCGCCTGCATTCCCAAGGCCAGGGCACACGCCCCTGGTCCTCGACGCTCAAATCGGAGGATACAACATGGACAAAATCTTCATGGACGGAGGAAGCAACATGAACATAATCTTCGTCAGCACCCTGCGCAAGATGTTGATCCCCCAATCAGTATGGAAGAAATCAAGCACCGTGTTATACAGAGTAGTCCCAGGAGAAGCAGCTACTTCCCTTGGACTAATCGAGCTCGAAGTCGTCTTCAGCAACAGACGCAATTTCACAAGACGCACCCTCGAGTTTGAAGTACTCGATTGGCAATCACAGTATCACGCCATATTGGGACGTCCAGCGTTCGCACAATTCATGGCGATTTCGCACTACGCCTACCTCAAACTCAAGACGCCAGGATCCGCAGGCGTCATCACAGTCAACGAGAGCTTCATCAAGTCAGACAAATGTGACCGCGATTTCCACAAAGTCTCTGACACCTTCGGAGCTGAGAAAGAACTCACAGAAATAGCGATGGCGACAAACAAGAATATCTTTCCGCTAGCAAGCCGAAGCGAGTCAAAAGAGTATGGGCGGGACTTCAAGATCGACAGCGACACGGTCACCCACCAGGTGCACCCGATAGACCCAGAAAAAACAGTCCACGTGTACGCCCACCTCCCAAAAGAGCAAGCGACGACCCTCATCACCTTCCTCCGCGAAGAATGGGAAATATTCGCCTGGTGCCCAGCCGACATGCCAGGAGTACCGCGCGAGTTCGCGGAGCACGCGCTGCGCATCAAGCCAAACACCAAGCAAGTGAAGCAGGCGCTACGAAGATTCTCAGAACCCAAACGCAGAGTAATCGGGGAAGAAGTCAACCGACTATTCGACGCCCAATTCATTCGAGAGACGAAGAAAGCCACTTGGGTCGCCAACCCTTTGCTGGTCCCCAAGAAAGACACGGATGTACTGTGAATGTGCGTCGACTACGGTCCAATCAACAAACACTGCCCAAAGGATCACTTTCCCCTGCCAAGAAACGACCAGATAATCGAGTCGACAGCAGGATGCGATCTACTATCGTTCGTCGACGCCTACTCAGGATACAATCATATCAGGATGAAGGAAGAAGACGAATATCATACGTCATTCATCACCCCTTACGGCGTATTCTGCTACAAAACAATGCCTTTCAGACTCAAGAACGCAGGTGCTACATACCAGCGAATGATGCAAGCATGCTTAAAAGAGAAAATCGGAAGAAATGTACAGGTCTACGTGGGTGACATCGTCATCAAAACCTACAGCACAAACACACTACTCGACGACCTGCGCGAGACCTTCGCAGGACTCAACAAATACAGAATCAAACTCAACCCGAAGAAGTGTGCGTTCGGCGTCCCAGCCGGGAAGCTGCTCGGGTACATAGTCTCTGCTCGAGGAATCGAAGCGAACCCCGAGAAAGTTCAAGAAATCGCCAGGATGCATGACGAGGGGGTGACCCCACGACTCCTACGGATTGGCCTACCCGGCATCCCTGAAGATAGAAGGCTCATGAAGACCCGCCTGGACCCGCCTTGGCCCGCTAATTGGCACCGACGTAGGAGTCTGCGACTCACAAGGAAAGTGCGAAGACCTGTCGTACGGAGCAAGCTAGGGTTAGGAAAGCTTACCTGTAAACGAAGATGAACTCCCCGAGACCTAGCCCAGTATATAAGGGCTAGGAGGGGCGACACCAAAGACATCCAATATCATCCACGTGTCCTCCTGTTTGCCGACGAGCTATCGTCCAACCTGTGCCTCTCATGACTAACCCAGGGTCCCTAACCATGGGATTTGCCGGGGTTGATCCCCGTCAACTGGCGCCGTCTGTGGGAACTACACAGGTTGGGATCACGATCTCGGAGGTCCCGTCTTCAGCAAGCCACAACTCAAGGGCAAGGACCAGATCTAGCCCACTTGAAGGATTCAAGATCACGGTGAACATCTCTGCCACTCCATCAAGATCGCTCGGGCTACAGCTGTGCCAGGACCGATACTACGGTAACGACCAAGTGCAGCGTCAGCAGCGAAGGAATCGACGACCCAGAAGAACGGCGAGAGCCCTCTACGAAGGAATTCCACTCGACGAACCGCGACGCGCAGCGGAGGACTCGCAAATCTTTCGACAACCCACCGCCGCCTGGGCACCCGCCGCACATCAAGACGATGACTACGAGATCGAAACCAGCGATCAGCAGAACCATCGCCAAGGAATAAGGAATCGACGACCCAAAAGGCACGCACGGGAGATCTACAGCGAGGCCCCACTAAACGAGCCACGTCACCCAGCCGTGCAACCAACGTCCACTCGATGACACGCCGTCGCACGAGCACCTGCCGACAGCCAGGACAACGACTCCGAGACACCGGCGGGCGAGTACTATAACCCAGATCGAAGGCCAGATGAATTCGCCAACCTCATCAAGAACCAAGATATGAGTCGAGGAATCTAAACCGACCCTCGCTTCCACAAACACCCGGAGGATCACGAGCAAATCTTTAGAATCTCAATAAGGAAGAGGCACGCCGGATCTAGCAAACTCACGGTTAGAGAGCAGCTAGCAGGACGGTGCACGATCCACAGCTTCGAGAATGACTGGGGACGCGTCAGGTCAGGTCACACTTTGGGAGACTGCCACCTGTTCAACGAGCTAGCCGACGACCTCAAGAAGGAGAAGCAGAAAGAAAACAAGCGCAACCAGCGGCCCGAACAATCGCCGCCCTCAAGCCCGGAAGGACGTTACAGCCCGCTGCAAGGACAGGTGCTCATGATCCAAGAGGGAAGGGTGCCGCAAGCACAACGCGACGCCTACACCCTGCAAGCTAGAGCAACCGAGAGCATAAATATAGTCGAAGTCTACCAGCTACATGATGCGGAGACCAGCATCACATTCTCACAGGAGACCATCCACCCGCAGTCCCAAGACCGGGGCACGCGCCCCTGGTGCTCGATGCACAAATCGGAGGGTACGACATGGATAAGGTCTTCATGGACGAAGGAAGCAACATGAATATCATCTTCGCCAGCACCCTGCAAAAGATGCTGATCCCACGATTAGTATGGAAGAAATCGAGCACCGTGTTACACGGGGTAGTCCCAGGAGAAGCAGCCACATCCCTCGGAGTCGTCGAACTTGAAGTTGTCTTCAGCAACCGACGCAACTTTGCAAAGCACGTCCTCGAGTTCGAAGTAATCGATTGGCAATCGCAGTATCACGCCATATTGGGACGGCCAGCATTCGCGCAGTTCATGGCGGTTCCACACTACGCCTACCTCAAGCTCAAGATGCCAGGATCAACGGGAGTCCTCACGATCAACGGAAGCTTCATCAAATCAGATCAATGTGACCGTGACTTTCACAAAATCTCCGACACATTCGGAGCCGAACAAGAACTCAGAGAAATAGCCATGGTGACGGACAAGAGTACCTTCCCATTGGTGAGCCGAAGCGAATCTAAGGAGTACGGGCGCGACTTTAGCATCGACAGCGACACAGTCACTCACCAAGTGCACCCGACGGACCCGGACAAAACAGTCCGCGTGTACGCCCACCTACCAGAGGAGCAGGTGACGGCTCTCGTCGCTTTCCTTCGAGATGAGTGGGAAATATTCGCCTGGTGCCCAGCCGACATGCCTGGAATACCACGCGAATTCGCAGAGCATGCCCTACGCATCAAGAAAAACACGAAGCCGGTGAAGCAAGCTCTGAGACGATTCTCGGAGCCCAAGCGCAGAGCAATCGAAGAGGAAGTCAACCGGTTACTCGACGCCCAGTTCATCCGAGAAACGAAGAAAGCCACTTGGATAGCCAACCCAGTGCTGGTGCCCAAGAAAGACACGAACGTGCTGCGCGTGTGTCGAATACGGACCAATCAACAAGCATTGCCCGAAGGACCACTTCCCCCTTCCTAGAATCGATCAGATAATCGACTCGATAGAAGGGTGCGATCTACTTTCCTTTCTTGATGCCTACTCAGGATACAACCAGATCGGGATGAAGGAAGAAGACGAAGAGCACACATCGTTCATCACCCCCTATGGCGTATTCTGCTACAGGACCATGCCCTTTGGGCTCAAGAACGCAGGTGCCACATACCAGCGAATGATGCAGGCCTTCCTGAAAGAGAAAATCGGAAGAAATGTGCAAGTCTATGTGGATGACATCGTCATCAAGACCTACAAAGCAGCCACACTACTCGACAACCTGCGCGAAACCTTCGTAGCGCTCAACAAATATAGAATCAAACTCAACCCAAAGAAGTGCGCATTCGGCGTACCGGCGGGGAAGCTGCTCGGCTATATGGTGTCTGCCCGAGGAATCGAGGCAAACCCTGAGAAAGTCCAAGCCATCGCCCGAATGCAAGAACCAACCGACGTCAAAGGAGTACAACAGCTCACTGGAAGACTCGCAGCCCGAAGCCGCTTCATCAGCAGGTTGGGAGAACGCACGCTGCCTTTCTATCAGCTGCTCAGGAAAGGAGAGAAATTCGAGTGGACGGAGGAAGCCCGCCAAGCATTCGCGGACCTGAAAAAGACACTCTCGACCCCACCAATCCTGGCGGTACCCAAGGAACGAGAGAAGCTATACCTCTACGTGGCAGCACGTAACAGTGTAGTAAGCACAACGCTCGTTGTCGAACGCACAGAAGAAGGCAAGGTCCAGAGCATCTAGAGACCAATCTACTACCTCAGCATGCTCCTGACCAAATCCCAGCAGCGGTATCCGCATTATTTGAAGCTACTACTGGCCGTCATCATGTCCTCAAGAAAGGTGTCCCACTACTTCGACGAGCACCCTATCACAATCGTGAGCAGCGCACCACTCGCTGACATACTCAACAACCCTGGAGCGACTGGACGAGTCGCCGAGTGGAACATTGAGCTCATCCCACGGGACCTGCAGTTCAAGCACCCAACAGCCATCAAAGCCCAAGTACTCCCAGATTTCCTGGTCGAGTGGACGGAGGTCCAGACACCAGGCCCCCCAGACCTATCAAATTCATGGTCAATGTTCTTCGATGGGTCCAAGAGACAACAAGGAGCCGTGGCAGGAGTTGTGCTCATTTCCCCTAAAGGAACAAAGCTAAACTATGTCCTTGAGATCAACTTCAGTCACGCCTCCAACAACGAAGCAGAATACGAGGCACTCCTCCATGGCATGCGCATGGCCAAAACGTGCGGAGCCACTCGCCTCATAATCTACGGGGACTCCAATCTCGTTGTCCAGCAGACGATGAGAAACTGTGACGCAATAGCCGACAACATGGCGGCCTACCAGATGCTCTACAACGCACTCGAAGGAAGTTTCGACGGTTGCGAGCTCAACTACATCACCAGGGCCAACAACACAGAAGCTGACGAACTCGCGAACATTGGTTCGACCCGAGGACCAATACCACCCGGCGTTTTTCTCGAAAGCATCAACCAGAGATCCATCAAGGTATAGGCAGCAGCACCTGAGGCAGTCGTGGATGGTGAGGACGCAACAGACCTGGCGCAGGTGGCAGCAGCAAGCCCATCAGAAGCCACAAGCACCAGCACACCCGACAGCACAGCTTCGACAGAGCTCGAAGGACCTGTCTGGGCAAAACCGTTCCTCCGATTCCTAATCGAAGGTACGCTACCGCAAGACGTGGCCGAAGCACGACGCATCAGCCGACGATCCAAGGCGTTCACGGTGATCAACAAAAAACTATACAAGCGCAGCATCACCCAGATACTCCAAAGGTGCATCGACGAAGAGGACGGCAAAGCCCTACTGCTCGAAATCCACGAAGGAACCTGCGGGCACCATGCGAGCAGTCGAGTACTCGTGTCCAAAGCATTCCGAGCCTGGTTCTATTGGCCCACAGCCATGAAAAACGCAGAGGAAATCGTGCGACGTTGTGTCGCCTGCCAGAAATTCGCCAACAGGCCACACGCCCCCGCCTCAGAGCTCAAGACCATACCAATATCCTGGCCGTTCGCCACCTGGGGACTCAACATGGTGGGCCCACTCAAGAAATCATCAAAGGGCGGAAGGACACACCTGCTCGTCGCAGTCGACAAGTTCACTAATTGAATCGAAGAAGTGCCCATCACCAGCTCCATAGCCTTCACGGCTGTCAACTCCATCAAATCGATCATCTTCAGGTTCGGAGTGCCACACAACATCATCACGGACAACGGCACGAACTTCACAGCCGCAGAATTCCAGAACTTTTGCGAAGAAATGGGCATCAAAATCAATTATGCATCAGTCGCGCACCCGCAGTCCAACGACCAAGTGGAAAAAGCAAACGGCCTTGTATGCGGGGGAATTAAGAAGCGGCTCCTCGCACCACTCGAGCAAGCCGCCGGCAACTGGGTAGAAGAACTCCCCGCGGTACTATGGAGCCTACGAACTACACCAAACACCGCGACCCAGTACACACCCTTCTTCATGGTGCACGGGGCAGATGCAGTACTACCACATGACCTCAAGTTCGGAGCACCTCGGGTCACCGGGTACGAAGAAGAAGAAGCAGAAGACGCATTACAAGATGACAAAGATACAGCTGACGAAGCAAGAGATACAACCCTGGAAAAATCAGAGGGGTACCAGGACAAGCTACGCACCTACCAAAGCAGTCGCTTGCGCACTAGAACCTTCAACAAAGGTGACCTAGTCCTACGGCTGATACAAGAGAAGGTCCATAAACTTTCCCCCCAATGGGAAGGACCATTTATAGACTCAGAAGTCATCAGAGGTGGCGCCTACAGGCTGAAGAACCCGAAGACAGATGAGGACGTTGGTAACCCATGGAACGTAGCAAACTTTCGACTGTTCTATCCATAGTCCCCATCGGTCAGACATGACTAGCAACTCATGTAGCCGCTCGACCGCAATAAAACAAATGTTGCCCAAATACTGCCATCTCAAAGCACTCGGGGGCTCGAGCACACACCCCCGAGAGACGCTATCATCGCCTACGCGATCTTAACCAAAGCACTCGGGGGCTTAAGCATAAAATCCCCCTGAGAGACGCTATCGCCACTCAAGCGATCTTAACCAAAGCACTCGGGGGGCTTAAGCATAAAATCCCCCTGAGAGACGTTATCGCCACTCAAGCGATCTTAACCAAAGCACTCGGGGGCTTAAGCATAAAATCCCCCCGAGAGACGCTATCGCCACTCAAGCGATCTTAACCAAAAGCACTCGGGGGGCTTAAGCATAAAATCCCCCCGAGAGACGCTATCACCACTCAAGCGATCTTAACCAAAGCACTCGGGGGCTTAAGCATAAAATCCCCCCGAGAGACGCTATCGCCACTTAAGCGATCTTAACCAAAGCACTCGGGGGATTAAGCGTAAAATCCCCCCGAGAGACGCTATCGCCACTTAAGCGATCTTCACCAAAGCACTCAGTGGCTTAAGCATAAAATCCCCCCGAGAGACGCCATCATCGCTTACGCGATCTTAACCAAAGCACTCGGGGGCTTAAGCACAAAATCCCCCCGAGAGACGCTATCGCCACCTACTCGAGCTCACCTTAAAAACTCGAGGGCTCAGGCATAAGCATTCCCTGAGACACGCTACGGTCCTATTCAAAAACACCAAGTTAGCAATCTTCAAGTCTTCACCCGGACGACAAACAACCAAGACTCGGGGACTACTCCAGAGTTGAACCGCGAGGAAATACGCAAAGTTTTAAGCCTACGTTTGACTCTACAACTCAAACGTAGCCTCGGGGGCTACTCCCATCGGGAGCGCTGCCGCGCACCCGATAGAACACCCTAGAAAGTTAAAGTCAGTGCATCACGGGAGGAATCAAAGACATTTCACGCTATCAGATGGAGTCGAAGACATTTCACGCTATCAGATGGAGTCGAAGACATTTCGCGCTATCAGATGGAATCAAAGACATTTCACACTATCAGATGGAGTCGAAGACATTTCGCGCTATCAGATGGCATCGAAGACATTCTGCGCTATCAGAAGGAGTCGAAGGCAGTGCATCACAGGAGTCGAAAACACATTTTATTGCAAGATCTCAACCACAGCTTGAATTCAACCATAAAGGTATAAAAGGACTCAACTACATTTGGATAGAAGGCAGCTCCTGTTACCAGAGGGAATTACCCAAGGTATTAAGACTTTTACATGTGTGCCCATGAGGGTTAATCGACTCTAGTACAAGGGCATCACCACATATAAAGGAAAAAAGGAAGCTAGCACGGGATGTCAATGACATAACAAAAGGGTGAAG
The DNA here is from genome assembly GCA_950022295.1 of Bromus sterilis. Classification (NCBI taxonomy): domain Eukaryota; kingdom Viridiplantae; phylum Streptophyta; class Magnoliopsida; order Poales; family Poaceae; genus Bromus; species Bromus sterilis. Next base: position 340,251,785 of record OX465595.1, on the reverse strand, counting down.
CTCGACTTATTTGTCGATGCTCCACCAGCTTCTTCTCCAGCTGCAGCTGCACGCCTTCTTCTCCGGCTGCACAGCCTCTTCTCCGAGTTGCCGGCGAAGATGAGGCCGCCTCCAGTTCTACAAGGTCGCTTGGCGCGCCCGCTTGATCGACGGCTTGACGTCGATGTCCTCTTCGGAGCTGATGGAGACGGCATCACCACCTGAGGAGTCGCCAGAAGATAGAGCCGTAGAAGATGCAGGCGTAGGACTCCTCGACCTTGTGGAGCTGTCGCTTCTCGACTCCTGCCAGTGCGGATCCATGTTGTTGCCGCTTGGGTCGAACGCGTGGACAGTGACAGTGCTTTCGCCGTCAAAACGACAGCTGAGCATATCGCCATCTCGCAAATTCAACCGCCGAGCAAACAAACTCCAACCAGAGCCAAGAAAAATCAAGCGGGAGCTATCAACCTCCAAGTCAACATAAGAAGGAGATCGACAGCTCCCTTGAAGATGCAAAAGCCAGTCATCTAAGCCACGTTCAGAGACAATGGAGGAAAAAGCAGAGGGAAGAAGAACGCGATTGGCGCTCTGGCCACGAACGCGTAAAAGAAAATCATAGCGCCAGAATCCCTCCTCCAAGGGAGAGGAGGAAGGCATTGGCGCCGTACCATGGCGACCACCACGGCATGAGCGTGGTGTACGACCACCACGGCCACGACGAACACGGCCACGGCCAACACCTCGCCTGGGAGCCATGAGAGGAAGAAGAGAAGAAGGAAGAGGCAAAGCAGCAAGATGGATAGAGGCTAAACGCTGTGGAAGAGAAAGGCTTATTTATAGAAAAAAATCCCCCAGCACAGAGAAGCCAAGACGACAAAAGCAATTAATTCAAAGACCAAACGTCGCAGACGTCTCAGATTCCAAGACCAAGATGCTTTCCCATGGGACGCACTGTGCATGAGACGCGTCAATTCACGCGCGTTTCCAACGCGCGTATCGGAAACTCAACCAGCGCCTGCCGCACGCCACAACGGTCATCATTATGACCGGTCATGAAGACGTGACGGTTCACTGGCGGAGCATCCCCGACAGCCATCAAACAGAGGCATCGTTATCCTGACAAGCGGCGAAGAATACCAACAGACATCAAGAATGATTTCTTAAACACATTTTTCAAATATATTTAAACTCCCATCGGGAGCGTACCCACTCAAAACCGAGCCTCAGGTGAGCAGCCGCCTACAAGTCAGCAATGTGCTTGAGTGACCACTCGCACTCACGAGAGTCTCGGGTGCTCCCTCAACCCGACACAAGACAAACATGCATTCGCCAAGATCATACGGTGCTAAGAGTCTCAGGTGCTCCCTCACCTCAAGATCCAAAACGGCATTCGAGTGACCACTCGCGAAGAACCCCTCGCCGGAGCACTCGAAACAAGCTCCGCGGGTGAATAAGTGAACAACTCGCTTGATGTTTTGTTCCAAGCGGGTGCAATACTATTAGGCTCCGCGCCTCAAAAATACACATTCCTGGAACACGACACACTGTTCCCAGATGCCACGCAAGATTAGCGTGTAGGTAAGACCCCACTACGAAGTTCGGCCGGGCTGGGACTTGCCGAAGAGCGATTTCACTCCCAACCTTTTCCATGCGCTGCGCATGATAGAAAAAGCCGGGCGGACGCGCCTTAGGCTATGCACATTACTGGCGGCAAATGAACACCGTAAGACCTGAAGCGGTAGGACTTTTGCTCGACACCAGTGTTCCAAGCTCACGTCGAGGGACGTGGGTTTGATTGGGCTACTGCGGTATTTGCCACTAGCGCAATTCACCAAGGCTCGACCAGTCGACTCCTTGGGCCCTTTCAACTTAGCATCCCTCGAAACAGGTTTTGTCATGGCCACCAGACTGCCAGCGAACCGCGGTTGTACCGCGCATACAAATGACCGACAAATGGACGTACTCGAGTCCCCCAGGCACTTGGGGGCTACTGACGAGGGGGTGACCCCACGACTCCTACGGATAGGCCTACCCGGCGTCCCTGAAGATAGAAGGCCCATGAAGACCCGCCTGGACCCGCCTTGGCCCGCTAATTGGCACCGACGTAGGAGTCTGCGACTCACAAGGAAAGTGCGAAGACCTGTCGTACGGAGCAAGCTAGGGTTAGGAAAGCTTACCTGTAAACGAAGATGAACTCCCCGAGACCTAGCCCAGTATATAAAGGCTAGGAGGGGCGACGCCAAAGACATCCAATATCATCTGTAACCCTAGCCTTGAGCGCTCCAGCCTCGACATCCACTGTAATCGCATCTCCCTCATCAATAATATCGAGCAGGAACGTGTCCTCCTATTTGCTGACGAGCTATCGTCCAACCTATGCCTCTCATGACTAACCCAGGGTCCCTGACCATGGGATTTGCCGGGGTTGATCCCCGTCAATGCAGGAACCAGCCAACATCACAGGCGTGCAGCAGCTCACTGGAAGACGTGCAGCCCTGAGTCGTTTCATCAGCAGATTGGGAGAGCGCACGTTGCCATTCTACCAGTTGCTGAGAAAAGGAGAGAAATTCGAGTGGACGGAAGAAGCCCGCAAAGCATTCGCGGACCTGAAGAAGACACTATCGACCCCGCCGACCCTGGCGGTACCCAAAGAAAAAGAACAACTATACCTCTACGTAGTAGCACGCAACAGCGTGGTAAGCACAGTACTCGTCGTCGAGCGCACAGAGGAAGGCAAGATCCAGAGCATACAGAGGCCCATCTACTACCTCAGCATGCTCTTGACAAAATCCCAGCAACGGTACCCACACTACCAGAAGCTACTACTGGCCATCATCACGACCTCAAGAAAGGTGTCGCACTACTTCGACGAGCACCCCATCACAATCGTGAACAGCGCACCACTCGCAGACATTCTCAACAACCCCGGAGCGACTGGGCGAGTCGCCGAGTGGAACATTGAGCTCAGTCCGCGGGACCTACAATTCAAACACCCGAAAGCAATCAAGGCCCAAGTACTCCCAGATTTTCTGGTCGAGTGGGCGGAGGTCCAGACACCAGGCCCCCCGGACCTGTCGAACTCATGGAAAATGTTCTACGACAGGTCCAAAAGACAGCAAGGAGCCAGAGCAGGAGTCGTTCTGGTCTCCCCCAAAGGAACCAAACTCAAATACATCCTCCAGATCAACTTCAGCCACGCCTCCAACAACGAAGCCGAATATGAGGCACTGCTCTATGGCATGCGTATGGCCAAAACATGCGGTGCCACTCACCTCGTAATCTACGGAGACTCCAACCTCGTCGTCCAGCAGGCGATGAAAGACTGCAATGCAGTAGCCGACAACATGGCGGCCTATCAGCATCTCTACAACGCAATCGAAGGAATTTTCGACGGCTGCGAGCTCAATTATATCCCCAAAGCAAACAACACAGAAGCCGACGAACTCGCAAACATCGGCTCGACTCGAGGACCAGTACCACCCGACGTCATCCTTGAAAGCATCAGCCAGCGATCAATCAAGGAGAAACCAGCAGCACCAAAGGCAGCTGTAGATGATGACACTACAGAGCCAGCACAAGTGGCATCAGCAAATCCATCTGAAGGCAACAACACCCAAGAGGTCGAACCTACGGATTCAACATCACTTGAAGGACCAGCATGGACAAGACCGTTCCTCCGATTTCTAATCGACGGCACACTACCGCAAGACGTCTCAGAAGCTCGACGCATCAGCCGCCGATCCAAGGCCTTCACAGTCATTAACAGACAGTTATACGTGCGAAGCATCACCCAGATACTCCAGAAGTGCATCGATGAGGAAGACGGCAAAGCCCTACTACTCCAAATCCACGAGGGCACCTGCGGGCACCATGCGAGCAGCCGAGCGCTCGTATCTAAAGCGTTCAGAGCAGGTTTCTACTGGCCCACTGCGATGAAAAACGCAGAAGACATCGTACGACGCTGCATCGCCTATCAAAAATTCGCCAGCAGGACGCACGCCCCAGCCTCAGAACTCAAGACCGTACCACTATCATGGCCCTTCGCCACCTGGGGACTCGACATGGTGGGGCCACTGAAGAAATCATCAAAGGGAGGAAGAACTCACCTGCTAGTAGCAGTCGACAAGTTCACCAAATGGGTCGAAGCAGTGCCCATCACACGCTCCACAACCCTCACGACAGTGAAATTCATCAAATCAATCATCCTCAGGTTCGGGGTGCCACACAACATCATCATGGACAATGGCACAAACTTCACAGCAACAGAATTCCAGAACTTCTGCGAAGAACTGGGCGTCAAAATCAACTATGCATCAGTCGCACACCCGCAATCCAACGGCCAGGTGGGAAAAGCAAACGGCCTAGTATGCGGAGGACTCAAAAAGCGGCTCCTCGCACCACTCGAGAAGGCCGCGGGCAACTGGGTAGAAGAACTCCCTGCCGTACTATGGAGGCTACACACCACCCCGAATACTGCAACCCAGTACACACCTTTCTTTATGGTGTACGGGTCGGAGGCGGTGCTACCACATGACCTCAAATTTGGGGCACCCGGGTTCTCAGGGTAGGAAGAAGAAGCAGAAGAAGCACTGCAAGATGACAAGGACACAACAGACAAAGCAAGGGATACATCCCTAGAAAAATCAGAGGGATACCAGGACAAACTGCGCACTTACCAGAGCAGTCGCCTGCGCACCAGAACCTTCAATAAAGGCGACCTCGTCCTACGGCTCATACAAGAGAAAGTTCACAAGCTCTCCCCCCAATGGGAAGGACCGTTCATAATCACATAAGTCATAGGAGGAGGCGCCTATAGACTGAAGAACCCGAAGACTGACGACGACATGGGAAATCCATGGAACGTAGCGAACCTACGCCTATTCTACCCATAGTCTTCACCAGTCATGCTCATCTGGCAGCTCATGTAAACCTTCGACGCAATAAAATGATGTTGCCCAAATACTACCACAACAAAGAACTCGGGGGCTTGAGCTCAAAACTCCCCCCGAGAGATGCTATCGTCGCAATCGCGATCTCTTACCAAAGCACTCGGGGGCTCGAGCACAAAAACTCCCCCCGAGAGACGCTATCGTCGCAATCGCAATCTCTTACCAAAGCACTCGGGGGCTCGAGCACAAAAACTCCCCCCGAGAGACGCTATCGTCGCAATTGCGATCTCTTACCAAAGCACTCGGGGGCTCGAGCACAAAAACTCCCCCCGAGAGACGCTATCGTCGCAACCGCGATCTCTTACCAAAGCACTCGGGGGCTTGAGCACAAAACTCCCCCCGAGAGACGCTATCGTCGCAATCGCAATCTCTTACCAAAGCACTCGGGGGCTTAAGCACAAAAACTCCCCCCGAGAGACGCTATCGTCGCAATCGCGATCTTTCACAAAAGCACCCGGGGGCTTGAGCACAAAAACTCCCCCCGAGAGACACTATCGTCGCAATCGCGATCTCTTACCAAAGCACTCGGGGGCTTGAGCACAAAAAACTCCCCCTGAGAGGCTATCGTCGCAATCGCGATCTTTCACAAAAGCACTCGGGGGCTTGAGCACAAAAACTCCCCCCGAGAGACACTATCGTCGCAATCGCGATCTCTTACCAAAGCACCTGGGGGCTTGAGCACAAAAAACTCCCCCCGAGAGACGCTATCGTCGCAATCGCGATCTCTTACCAAAGCACTCGGGGGCTCGGTTGCAACAACTCCTCCTGAGAGACATCGTCATAGCTCACACAGCCCCAAGCTCAAAAGGGACCAAGCAAAAACCCATCGACAAGCATCACCCGTCGAACTCTGTCCGGAATCAAAGGGAAAGACACTGCTACAACTAGATGGAACACCCTGTACTCTGAAGAAATACGGACGGAGCGCAGGACGCAGACAAACATTAAGTCTTCACCCAATCGCCAACGATCACCTAAAGACTCGGGGGCTACTCCCATCGGGAGCGCTGTCGCGCACCCGATAAAAGACAGGAAACAATGGAAGAACAACAAAGGAAACCGATCTCAGCCTACGTTCGACTCTTCGACTCAAACGGAGCCTCGGGGGCTACTCCAATCGGGAGCGCTGTCGCGCACCCGATAGAACCCACAAAGCAAAATTCTAATGGACTTGCAGACAGCTTTCGACCGCTAAGGACTCGAAGACAACTCTCGTTTGCAAAGGACTCGAAGACAGATTCCATTACAAAACCTCAAGCACAGTTCGCATTACAAGGACCCAAAGATCACTCTTAGTACAAAAAATTCAAAAGTACATTGGATAGAAGGCAACTCTGATTGCTCGAAGGCAATCCTCATTACATGGAGAACTAATCTGGTTACAAAAGGCACAAGCAGCCAATAAAGCCTACAACATCAATCACCCAAGGAATTATGACTTCTACATGAGTGCCCATGCTGGGATGATTGGCACCAAGACAGAGCATCATCACAGACAAAGGAGGAGTCAAAGCAACAGGCTCACAATGTCAATGACATAACAAAAGGTGAAGCTCGACTTATTTGCAGAGCAGTTGAAGACGCTGCTCCACCATCTTCTTCTCCTGCTCCACTAGCTTCTTCTCCAGCTCCACCCGAGCTGTCGGCGAAGATGACGCTGCCGCCTTCAGTTCTACAAGGTCGCCTGGCACGCCCGCTTGACTGGTGGTTTGACGTTGAGATCCTCTTCAGAACCGGAGGAGGAAGCACTTGAAGACGGCTTCGCATCAGCACCCGAAGAGTCACCGGAGAAGGAAGCAGTTGAAGACGAGGGCGAAGGACTCCTCGACCTGTCAGAACCATCACTGCCTATCTCCGGCCAGTACGGATCCATGCGGTTGCCGCTCGGGTCAAAAGCGCGGATGACAAGAGTATCTTCACCATCAAAACGGCAACAAAGATGGTCACCATCACGCAAGTTCAACCGACGAGCGAAGGATTTCCAGCCAAAGCCAAGAAAAATCAAGCGGGAACTATCGATCTCCAACTTAACATAAGAAGGAGATCGAGCGCACCCCTGAAGACGAAGCAGCAAGCCATCAAGGCCACGCGCAGAAAAAATGGCAGCAAATGCAGAGGGAAGAAGAATACGAGCAGCGCCCCGACCACGGACGTGCAGGAGAAAGTCATAACACCAAACACCCTCCTCCGAGGAAGAGGAGGAAGGCACCAACGCTGCACCATGACGACCACCGCGAGAAGAGCGCGGAGTACGACCACCACGGCTGTGGCGAGCACGACCACGGCCGGTCATACCAGCTCCATGCTTGGGGGCCATGAGAAGAGGAAGAGAACGAAAAGCAAGATGAGCAGAGGACGAATACCGCCACTAGAAGAAAAAGAAGGGCCTATTTATAGCACAAAACCCACATAGAAGCCCAGACGACAGGAGCCATTAAATCAATGACCAAGCACGCTGGGAGATTCGAATTCCGAGGCAAAGATGCCTTCACACGGGCGGCACAGTGCGCTGGACGCGTCAAATCTCGCGCGGTTTCAATGCGCGCATCGATAACTCAACAGGCGGCGGCAGCACGCCCCCAAAAGCCATCATTATGACTGGTCATGCAGACATGACGGTTAGCAGCCAGAGCATCTTTTGACGGTCCTCCAGCAAGGAGATAGTTATCTTCAGCAAACAAAAGGTAAATTAAAGAGGCAGTCAGCAGAAGAGGCAGCTTGCAAGCACCATTTTCTGCATAGCTTAAATACATTTTTCAAATATATCTAACTCCCATCGGGAGTGTATCCACCTATGAGAGTTTCGGGTGCTCCCTCACCCAGAAGGAAACATGTGCTCGAGTGATCACTCGCACCTACGAGAGTTTCAGGTGCTCCCTCACCTAGAAGAAAACTTGCTCGAGTGATTACTCGCACCCACGAGAGTTTCGGGTGCTCCCTCACCATGACGCAAGATGAGTAGACCTGCACTCGCCAGCTCAAGCGGTCCTGAACTATCGGGTGCTCCCTCACCCCGAGAGCAAAAGCAATATTCGAGTGATTACTCGCAAAACTCTATATATACTCAAGCACTCGACGACCTCCCGAGCAAATATCCCTCTACACCCGAGCACTCGGAAAAACTCCACGAGTGGCCGCTGAAACCGCCCACTTGATAGTTTATTCCAAGTGGGTGCATTATCTACTAGGCTCCGCGCCTCAATAAAAATACATATTCCTGGAACACGATACACTGTGCCCATATGCCACGCAAGCTTAGCGTGTAGGTAAGACCCCGCTGCGAAGATCGGCCGGGCTGGGACTTGCCGAAGAAGCAATTTCACTCCCAACCTTTTCCATGCGCATGCATGATAGAAAAAGCCGGGCGGACGCGCCTAGGATACGAACTTTACTGGCGGCAATTGATCACTGTAAGACCTGCAGCGGCATGACTTTTGCTAGACACCAGTGTTCCAAATTCATGTCGAGGGACATGGGTTTGATTGGGCTACTACGGTTTTTTCCACTATTGCAATTCACCAAGGCTCGACCAGTCGACACCTTGGGCCCTTTCAGCTTAGCATCCCTCGAAACTGGTTTTGTCATGGCCCTAGACTGCCAGCGACCCGCGGTTGAACCGTGCATACATCAAAACGACGCTAGAGTGGATTCGAGTCCCTGCGCGCCTCTTCGAGTCCCCCAGGCACTCGGGGGCTACTGACGAGGGGGTGACCCCACGACTCCTATGGATGAGCCTACCCGGTGTACCAGAAGACAAGAGGCCCACAAAGATGCCGCCTGGGCCCAGCCTTGGCCCGTTAATGGCACCGACGTAGGAGTCCACGAGTCATAAGGAAGGTGTAAAATTGCCGTACGGAAGAATATCATGGTTAGGAAACCTCATCTGTAATCATGACGGACTCCCCGAGACCTAGCCTAGTATATAAGGGCTAGGAGGGGAGACGTCGAGATCAAGCAATACACAATCTGTAACCTAGCCTTGCGCGCACCAGCCTCGGCTTCCCTGTAATCGCCATCTCCAATCAATAATATCGAGCAGGAACGTATCCTCCTGTTAGCCGACGAGATTATCGTCCAACCTGTGCCTCTCATGACTAACCTAGGGTCCCTGACCATGGGATTTTCCGGGGTACATCCCCGTCAGTATCGTGCCAAGGGTTTGGATGTACCGACGAAAGTGGACGCTAACTCTCGAAGTGAGAAGAAAGCAATGCACGGCACAGGGAAGGCTACCAAAATATGGGAAGGTGGAAGTGTCAACTTTCGAATACTCACATTAGTCCGAAGAACTCATGCACTTATTATCGGTAACTCTCAATCTAATAAGGAGGTTCACAAAGAGACAAGTACCCCCGAGGAGGAGTGTATGGGGGTTTGGTTATCCTTGCGCATCCTCGACTCATGGTACGTGAGAGTACTCTAATATTCGATCCCTCAGAAAAGTAGTGATCCAACTAGTAGCTAAAGTTCTCAACTAATTTGTAGGTTTTTGAAAATAAACACGGGTTGCCCAAAATACGACATCTATCTCTAATAGGCTAAAGCTCTTGACACCAAAAGTCCAAACATTACTCAAAACAATACCTCAAAACTTTTGCAAGTTACTACTACAAAAAGAATAGCAACCTCAATTACCTACTTCAAGTCAAGGCACAAAACTCAGTGCAACAGGAAAACTCGCTAAGCAAGATAAACATGAAAACTCAAGAGAGTTCCAGCAACAAACTAAACAAAATCTCTTTTAAAAGATAAACATGAAAGCTAAGAGCAACGCATGACAACAGCTACGGAAAGATAAAGAACAAACACATCAAAGATAAGCAGGAAAAAGTCCTATGTTGTGTTCTAAATTTTGGAAGTGGAGCGTGTTTCTCTCCCACACAAAGAAATATGGGTTCTAACTTGTTATGAACATCAAGCAGAGCTAAATAAAACTAAAAACAAAACCTAAGAGCGAGACGCTCCAAGAATAGCACATAACGGATGAAGTGATAAAAATATAGTGAAACGAGAGACGAACTGATAATTGTCGATGGAGAAGGGGATGCACGGGGGCATCCCCAAGCTTAGACGCTTGAGTCTCCTTGAATAATACTTGGGGATGCATCGGGTCATCCCCAAGCTTGAACGCTTGACACTTCTTAATCTTCTTTCATCATCTTCCCTCGCACACTTGAAAACTCCCTTCATACATAACTCATCATAATCTGATTAGCGAGGTTAGTACCCATAATAAAATATATTTTTCTCTAATATAAATAAATATAACCTTGAAGATCTACTGTTTCTAAACATTGCCAGAAAGTTTTTTCAAAGGAAAAGCAAGCTTAAGATTTGCAAAACGAAGAAAAGGAAAAACATGACAGAATCTGTGAAAAACAGACCAACAGGTAATAAAGAATTTTTTAGGGGTACTTCTGAAACTCAAATAAAAAAACTCAGAACATACGAAAGTTTCGTAATTGTATAGAGCACTCTGTGTAAAAAATTCAGCTCAAAAAGATGAACTGGGATTTTTCTCTGATTTTTCTAGTCACGATGACAGAGCGTATCGTGCCAAGGGTTTGGATGTACCGGAGAAGGTGGACGCTAACTCTCAGAGTGAGAAGAAAGCAATGCACGTCACAGGAGAGGCTAGAAAAAGTATAGGTGGGTGGAAGTGTCAACTTTCGAATACTCACATTAGTCCGAAGAACTCATTCACTTATTATCGGTAACTCTCAATCTAATCAGGAGGTTCACAAAGAGACAAGTACCCCGAGGAGGAGTGTATGGGGGTTTGGTTATCCTTGCTCATCCTCGACTCATGGTACGTGAGTGTACTCTAATATTCGAACCCTTCAGAGGTTAGTAATCCATCTACTAGCTAGAGTTATCAACAGGGGTTTTTGGTTTTCGAAAAACACACGGATTTCCCAAAATACGACATCTATCACTAATAGGCTCGAGCTCTTGACACCAAAAGTTCAAACATTACTCTAGTCAATACCTCAAAACTATTGAAAGTTACTACTACAAAGAGAATAGCAACTTCAAGTACCTACTTCTAGTCAAGACACAAAACTCAGTGCAACAGGCAAACTATCTAACAAGATAAAACATGCAACCTATAGAAAGTTAAACCTAAAACAAAAGAAAATCTCTAGAAAAACTAAAGCACTACAACTAAACAGAGCAGCAACTAAGAAAAGAAAAAGAACAAGTCACAACTAAAAGAATAAGCATGCAAATCCTATGAGGAGTTATAGTTCAAGAGGAGAGTGTAACTCTCCCACACAAAAGAGTAAGCTGGGGTCTAACTTGTTACTACAGCAAACAAAGATAAAGGAAACTAAAAATAAAACCTAAGAGCGAGACGCTCCAAGCATAGCACATAACACATGAAGTGATAAAAATATAGTGCAACGAGAGACGAACTGATAATTGTTGATGAAGAAGGGGATGTACGGGGGCATCCCCAAGCTTAGACGCTTGAGTCTCCTTGAATATTGATTGGGGGTGCACATGGGCATCCCCAAGCTTGAGCGTTTGACACTCCAAGATCTTCTTTCATGTTCTTCCATCGCGCACTTGAAAACTCCCTTCATACATAACTCATTGTAGGCTGATTAGAGAGGTTAGTTCCCTACTAAAATAATTTTTTTCTCTACTGAAAATAAAGATAATCTTGAAGAGCTACTGTTTCTCAAGATTGCCAAAAAGTTTTTGCAAAGAAAAGGCAAGCTTAAGGTTTGCAAAAGTAAAGAGAGACAAAACATGGCAGAATCTGTGAAAAACAGAACAGCAGGTAGTAAAGAATTTTTTAGGGATACTTCTGCAACTCAAATAAACAAACTCAGAACATACGCATGTTTCTTAATTGTATAGAGCACGCTGTGTAATAACTTCAGCTCAAAAAGATGAACTGGGATTTTTCTCTGATTTTTCTAGTCACGAGGACAGAATCTGTTTTCTGGACAGCATGTCACAACTTCCACTTCCCTTGTCGTATGAGGCTATAAAAGGCACAAATCTTGAAAAGTAAAGATACAATGATGTTTCTACAGTAGTAACAATCATCAAGACCGCTAAAAACAGAAGAAAATAAAAAAGAAAAACCTAAATTCGTAGCGGGCTGCCTCCCGAAAGCGCTTCTTTAGAGCCATTAGCTAGGCTTAATGCAAATAGATCAAGTCTTTTCAAGAAAATAACTAGCCCGTGTGACGGACTCTAAAGGCAACTTAATGTTTTTCCTAGGGAAGTGTTCCATCCCTTTCTTGAGAGGGAATTGGAATTTTATAATCCCTTCTTTCATATCAATAACAGCACCTACGGTGCGAAGAAAAGGACGTCCCAAAATAATTGGACAAGAAGGTTCACATTCAATGTCCATAATAGTAAAATCAACGGGAACATAGTTGTCATTGACAATGATAAGAACATCATCTATCTTCCCCAAAGGTTTCTTTACGGAAGAATCAACGAGACGAACACCAAAAGAACAAGCATCAAAAGGTTTCAACTCAAAAATATCATACATTCTTTTGGGCATAACAGAGGTACTAGCTCAAGATCAAATAAAGCATAACAAGAAAAGTTATTCAACTTAATTTTAATCATAGGATCCCAACCATCTTCTAGCTTTCTAGGTATGGAGGCTTCTACCCTAACCTTCTCCTCCCTAGCTTTGATGAGAGCATTAGTGATATGCTCCGTGAAGGCAAGATTAAGTGTGCTAGTGTGGGGGGTCTCTAGACATCTTGTGAGGGAAACGAATAACTTTCGAAAGAGTGCAATTATCAAAATCAAGGTCACTACTATCAAGTAGAGTAGTAGTGTTGTCCTTTAGGCTCACTTGTTTGGTAGCTTCTATAGTCATAGGAATTTCTTCTTCTACGGTTGAGGTCATAGCATCACCATTAATAGGTCCTATGGGACTAGGGGTGCATTGGGTGCTAAGAGTTTGGATATCCTCAACCACTTGGATAGTAGCAACAGTATGGTGTGTAGGAAGACTGTTAATTCTATCTTCTTCCTCCTTTTCTCTAGCCCATCCCTCTTTGAGTTTAGCCATCATCCTAATGTTTTCATTAATTTGTAATTGGATAGCATTGATAGGAGTGACCTTCCTCTCCTCAAGGGGAGAAGTTCTAATTTTAAGAAATTATACTTCATGGGATAAATTGTCTACCTTCGACGAGAGGGTATCTAGTTTTTCTAGTTTTTCCTCTACACTCTTGTTGAAGGATTTTTGGGTAGTGATAAAGTCTTTAAGCATACTCTCTAATTCAGAAGTGGAGTTTTTGGTGCTAGGATAAGTGTTGTTGTTCCCATAGTTGTTGGAGGGGAACGGTCTAGGATTGCTACCAAAGTTACTCCTATAAGCATTGTTGTTGAAGTTGTTTCTAGAGATAAAGTTCACATCTACTTGATCCTGAGCAATCAACCAATTTAAAGGAACATTTTGAGGATCAATAGGAGATTCCTTGGTAAGTAGAGACATAGTCAAGTCAACTTTTTCATTTAGGGAGGAGATCTCCTCTACAGAGTTTACCTTCCTACCTGTTGGAGCTCTTTCGGTGTGCCATTGGGAATAGTTGGTCATCATCTCATCGAGAAGTTTTGTGGCAGCACCAAGTGTAGTTGACATAAAGGTTCCTCCCGCGGCCGAATATAGCAAGTTCCGCGAGGTAAAGTTCAAGCCTGCATAAAAAGTCTGGATAACCATCCAAGTAGTCAAACCATGCGTAGGGAAATTCTTAACAAGAGATTTCATGCGTTCCCAAGCTTGGGCAACGTGTTCATTATCCAATTGTTTAAAATTCATAATAAATCTCCTCAACTGGATAATCTTAGCAGGGGGGTAGTACTTCCCGATAAAAGAATCCTTGCACTTATCCCAAGATTCTATGCTATTCTTAGGCAAGGATTGAAACCAGATTTTAGCTTCATCCCTCAAGGAGAAAGTAAAAAGCTTAAGCTTAACAATATCACCATCTACTTCTTTGTACTTTTGCATATCACAAAGCTCAATAAAATTATTTAAATGCAAAGCAGCAGCATCTCTAGCACCAGAGAATTGTTCTTTCATAACAAGATTCAGCAAAGCAGGTTTAATCTCATAAGAAGGTACTGAAGTAGCAGGTGTAGCAATAGGAGTGCAGATAAAGTCACTGTTGTTGTGACTAGTGAAGTCACACAACTTGGTGTTCTCAGAGGAACCCATAGCAGCAGCAGGCAAGATAACTATTTTTTGATTTTTGATAAAAGACACTAAAGCAAAAACTGAAAGGTAAACTAACAAGACTAAAAAGCAAAGATAAAAGATAATGTGCAACTCCACTATCTTGAAGAGTGGAGTCCCCGGCAACGGCGCCAGAAATTTTCTTGATACACGAGATAACTTCTCGCCCTCGTTGGTTACCCCAAGTGGAAGGTGAGATGTAGCGTAACGGCAAGTTTCCCTCGGTGAAGATACCGAGGTTTTAAGATTGTCTCCCGTAGGACTCCAAGGTCAACAAGTAGGTGGTTCGGCAAGTGAGGCGCCGTTTTATGATAATCACTTGCTTTGCCTGGACCTGCACACACAACAGATAGCTTTGCTCCCAACGAGTACAGAGGAGTTGTCAATTCCTCCGGCCTTGTTGTTTACAAAGGATAAAACGCACGGGATAATAATGATAGTGATAGCAACGGAAAAGTAAATAAAGCAGTAAATTGATAGTGGGTGTAATAGTATTGGAAATATGGGCCGGGGTCCTATGATGTTCACTAGTGATGTCTCTCTCCCAAAAGACGATAAAATAGCCATGCAAGGTAAACAAATTACAGCTGGGCAATTGACAGGATTATGTGTGCAAACCAATGATAATTATGCTATAAAGAAAGGAAGAGGCTCAAAAGCATGGGCGGTACGCCAAGACAAGTAGAACGAAATCCATCTGCATCGACCTACTAATCATCCACCTTGAGATATCTATCCAGAACATCTGGCTGGTATTAAGTTGCGAATCCCACCCAAAGTGTAAACTCAAAGCAACGGACAACTGCATTAAAGAACTTTGCGTAAAGTAAACAATCCTTGCACCCGCAAGTACAAGCACCGTTGTTTTCCCCCTTGTGGCAACAACACATCCCCTAGACTCATGTTTCTGTCACTCAAGCTAGTCATAGGGGGGCATGAACCCACAATCATGCATAACGCTCCCTCTTGGAGTCACTACCTACTACTTGGCCAAAGCAATAAACAACAACGGAGAACATGCAAGAGTTACTCAAGAACATAAATATAAAAGAAGAGAATCAAATATATAACTCAATCACAATCTGAACATAATCTCATAATCCATCGGATCCCAGCAAACTCAGCATAGCAACAGCAGAAAAGATTACATATGTGCCTCGATCATGTAGGGCAGCTCACGAGGTCTAATCCATGAAGAACAAAGAGGGGAGGAGAACATCACATAGCTACTGATCATGGACCCATGGTCCAAGGTGGACTACTCACGGTTCATCCGGGAAGCATCCATGGTGGTGGAGAAGCTCCCGGAGGTGATTCCTCCCTCCGGCAGGGTGCCGGGAAGAGGTCTTCTGGTGCTCCCGATCTTGGAAGCGCGGCGGAGGCCGAACAGAGGAGAGATCGCGAAAAAGGGTTCTGTCTTCGAGGGTTTCTCGTCACGGGGAATAAATAGGCGAAAGGGGGCAGCCAGAGGTGGGCTAGGGGCTCCAGGGCCCCCCCTAGCGCGGCCAGGGGCCTGGCCGCCTGGGCCCCCTGGATCCCCTCTGGCCCCTCCTGGGATCTTCGCGAAGCTTCCGGTATCTGATTTTTCCTATATTTTTCCCAGATTTTTTTTAGTGCTTTTAATAAGGGGGAAACGTGAAATAGAAAAACAACAGAAAACAGGAATTGGCACTGGGGTGCACTGAGTTAATAGGTTAGTCTAAATATGATCAAAAGTGTATGGAAGTTCATAAATATCATAGCAATATCACACAAAAGAGGCATGGAACAAGATGAAATTATAGATACGTTTTGGACGTATCAAAGACGCAACCGGTCCTTCCTCCTCTGAGCTGCCAGTAGCAGAAGTCGCACAGCCAGAGCCAGAAGCAGTTGTTGTAATGGTAATTGTGGCAGCACCATCATGGGCAGAACCATTCAGAAACTTCTTGGTGGATGGCACACTCCCAGAAGATGAAGTGGAAGCTCGGAAAATCCAGCGCCGATCTGGAGCATACACAATCATCAACAAAGAGCTGGTGCACCGCAGTGCAACATGAGTCCTTTAGCGGTGTGTGAAAGAGGACAAGGGGCTGGAATTGCTCCGAGACATCCATCAAAGCGAGTGTGGTCATCATGCATCAGCAATAGCAATAGTTTCCAAGGCTTTTCTCCATGGGTTTTATTGGCCGACTACGAAAGCAGCGGCAGAAGAATTGGTCAAGCATTGAAATGGGTGTCAGCGATTCAAAGCAAAAAGCCACTTACCATCCTCAGCACTCAAAACCATTCCGATCACGTGGCCATTTGCGGTTTGGGGTCTTGACATGGTAGGACCTTTTAAAACAACAAGAGGTGGCATGACACACTTACTGGTAGAAGTAGACAAGTTCACCAAGTGGATCGAGGCAAGGCCGATCAAGAAGCTAGATGGGTCGACTGCGGTCAGGTTCATGGCGGACATCATGGTCAGATATGGAGTGCCGCACAGCATCATCACTGACAATGGCACAAACTTTGCAAAAGGGGCGTTGGCTCCGTTTGCCTCCCAACAGGGCATCCGGATGGACGTAGCATCTGTGGCTCACCCTCAGTCGAGGGGCCAATGGTCTTATTCTGTCCGGAATCAAGCCAAGATTAGTGGAGCCGCTAGAAAGAGCACCCGACGCATGGATCGATGAGCTGCCAGCAGTGCTTTGGAGTTTGCGCACCACACCGAACCGTTCAACTGGATTCCCTCCCTTCTTCCTGGTATATGGCGCTGAAGCAATGCTCCCCTGTGACATTGAGTTCGATTAACCTCGTCACGCCATGTACACGGAGGCAGAAGCCAAGGAAGCTCGTGAGGACGGCGTTGATCTCAAAGAAGAAGCATGTCTCTTGGCTGTGACGCCCCCAAAATCAAGCCATGTACAGTAATCATACACGCAAGGTACACGACTGAGATCAGGGACTCACGGTAAGATATCACAACACAACTCTACAAATAAAAATAATACAAGTTGTTTAATACAAGCCAGGGGCCACGAGGGCTCGAATACAACAACTCAAAAACACAAAGTTAGCGGAAGCAATAGTATCTGAGTACAGACACAAGAATACAAGGTTTCCTTAAGAAGGCTAGCACAAAATCAACACTCGATCGAAAAGGCGAGGCCTCCTGCCTGGGAACCTCCGAAATACTCCTGGTCAAGGGGGGGAACTCCACGATGAAGCAAGCACCGGGGATCTTCTGCTCCGGACTCCAAGGATCCAATGTCGACTGCAGCGGCCGATCAGGCAAAATAAAAAGGGGGAAGTAAAGCAAGGGTGAGTATCTAGCATACCCGCGAGTCTTACGTCCGCTACTAAGCATTTATGCATTTGTATCAAATGGAACGGGGAGGCTGTATATAGTGGACTGCAAGGTAGAAATCAGAATAAGGATAAGAAGCTAGGCCTATCAAAGACTAGCATCTTCCGACGAGTCTTGAAGCACAAGAAGAGAATAGCCAACAGTTCAATAGCATGAATGTAGTAACAATGCAGCAGAAGTTGCTGCAGCATTGTATAATAGTAAGTTGTAATTATTAATAAGTATCAATGCCTTCGAGATCCCCTCCTCGACTTCCCTGCGAGAAAGAGAAACTGGAACCAACAGTTTAATATTATTAGTTTTTAGTAGTAGGCTCTGGCTTCAGCATAAAGCGTCCTGTTACCATGGACACGGATATTCGAATAGATCAAACTCCCTGCAGGGGTGCACTACTGTTCAGCCTGCACGTTCGGATCTCCAGGATGGCGTACACCTTGTCAGGGAACACCCCACCGAGGCTATCCGACACGCCGAGGCCCATCCTACGGCTCATCAGAGAGGTCCCCGCCGGTCTACTGTCCTAAGCGCAAGGGGGTCTTGGACCGTTGCCCCTCACCCTCCGGGTCGTTGTGTATAGGGTGAATTCCACGAAACTCCTCTGGGATGCGGATCCGACCATGCCACAATGCTGAAATGGACGTCTTTCCGAGCTTTCGAATGAGACCACAACACGGAGGGCCCACACCGTTATCCCACGTGAAGGTAGTGCGTACAGGCCTTTGCGGCATCTCAAGTCATCCACCTCAACCGTTAGGCGTTTTATTATTTTCTATCGGGAAAACCTCTATCCTTGCCCCTATTCGGGTGAGTCGCGGACAACGACAGCGGTCAGGACCACCAGTAACATCGGTGCCTGCCCTGTCGTCCCACCAACTTGTGGGGTTACCAACAAAGGTGAACCGTCTCCTTACCTTGTCTCGCGTTTGCTCCGAAGAGCTCGACTTTCGTACAATAGGATATCTGTCGGCTATGAACAGTACCAGGCCTGCCGCACACCGATGGAATACACCTGACCTGTCGCTCCGCTAAGATACCCTACGCGGGCACCGTGGGATCACCCGACTCCTTACCTGTAAGGACAACCGTGGTTCAGTACCCTAGGACGGCTATACAGAGTCAGCAACGAGTGGAGTACACGGATTATTCCTCGATAGCTCACACATGATGTGGCCCGGCAGAGCCGGGGTAGGGGCCTGAAGCGGTGTCTGATCTGAACCGTACCTGTAGCAGTTGTAATGTATCGTATCCGCATTCACTCCCGGAGTGAACACGACCCGCTATCTAATCCTATTGACTAACAAGGCACAGGGCTAACTGCTGAATGATATGTATTAATATAGGCAGCATAGGATAAAGGAAGGTAGAACAAGGGGCGCCAATGATAGGCTATGCAATTGAATAGGATTGTAACGTAGCAGCAGCATTGCCTAGTGCAAGAAATGTACGGAAAAGGTAGGCGATATCTGGGGAAGAGAATGGCTCTGCTTGCCTGGAAGGTCGACGGTAGAGGTACGGTCGTCGACGACGTAGTCGATCACAGGGGCATCAGCAGCGGACGTCGAGACTACTGGACAATAAGAGAGGGGGAAGAAACAATAAATACACGGCAATAATAGCAATACAAATGCAAGACATGGCAATACATTGTTCACGATGTTCTAACGCAGTGTTAAGTATTTTAGGCGGAGCAAGAATTTATCCGGGGATGACTCATCGGTACCGGTTGATTACCGGACAGATGATCCGGAGGGGGAAGTTTCCATGTATGCAGTGTTAGAGACATCTGACAGGCATGTGGATAGTGTATCCGTGCTAGTTGATCCATTCTAAACAACTTTCATGTTCAGAACAATTTCATCCGGAAAGTTTTTCCAGCTCCGGGCAATTACCGGACAGTGCAACCGGAGGGGGAATGTCCCGTGTTCGGTACGTTAGAGGGGAGTGGTGGGGGTATGGGTAGCGTATCCGTATTCGTTATATTTTACTGATCAATTTTCATGTATAAAATATTTCCATCTGAATCACGGATTAAAATATATTGATTTTCTAAGTTTTTAATCATTTTATAGAATTTCTGAATTTCTTTTAATATTAAATAGACATTATCCACAGTACTGTTGACTGGTCAACTGATAAAGGGGACCCACCTGTAAGCCTCACAGTATAATAAAAACATTTTAATTAATTTAAAGCCATTGGGCCCACATGTCATACACTACTATTAATATAAATTCATTTTATTGAAATACTTACAGGTGGGACCCAGGTGTCATAGAGACAACTACTTAACAGTTTACTATTTTACTTTAAACAAAAAGTTAACTCGGTGGGGATCATATGTAAGTCTCAAGGGGGGATTATTAGATTAATTAGCCAGGGGGTATTCTAATTGGGGATTAGCACTAATAGGGGGTTTACCCCTAATCAAATCTGACCGGCCCCACATGGCAGTATCATAAGCCACAAGATGACCACGCCGGCGACGGCAACCAGAGGAACTCCGGCGAGGGGCACAACGAGGGGCAGGGGCGGAGGCCAGCATGGCGAGCGGAGGCAAGACGGGTAGGCTTGGGCTGCGGCCATGGCGTGGCTCGGCCAGGGCGGCCACGGCGGGAGCCAGCCAGGCGAGCGGGGCGAGGTCACGCACAATGCGTGTCCAGAGAACGCGCGGGGAGCGAGCAATTGGGGGGCCCTGAGCGCGGACAGAGGCACGCTGCGGCAACAATGGCACACGGCGGCCGGAGCATGGTGGGGAGAAACTGCAGCGAGAAATCGAGCGAAGGGGAGAGGGGGAATCGATGCGGCGCTCACTGGGAGGGTAGGAGAGAGGTCTCTATGGGCGGAGAAGCTGTCGGAGCAGCGGGACGGCGGCGAGGTCCGCGACAGCCGTGGCAAGGGGGAGGCGCGATTCGGCTAAGGCGGGGCGTCCTGGCTCGATCTTGATGGTGGAGGTGGCGTGGAGGAGCGCGGTGAGGCTTCCGGACAACCTCCCGTGGCACGGGGAGGCCGGTGGCCGCGTCGACGATGATGGCGTGGCCGCGGGCGCGCGGATTCCTCACCGACAGAAGAGAGAGAGCGAGGGCTTGGGGGGTTGGGGCGCGAGGGGGAAGAAGGGGCGGCTAGGGTTCGGGGCGGGGTAGGGGACGTCTTAACCGCGTCGGTGACCACCCGATGGCCGCCACGGCCACGATGCCGGCCATGGCGTCGTAGGATGGGCGCCACGAAGTGCGTGGTGAACAGGGGGAGGGGGATGACCCCGGTGGGCTGGGTGGGCCGGCCTAGTGGGGGGATGGGCCGGTTGGGCGTTTGCCCACAGTGTAAGATAGTTTTTATTTATTTATCCCTTTTTTGTTTTCTGTTATTTCCTTTTGTATTTGTTTCATCTACTTTTACATTTTTGTAAAATGGGTAACAAGTTCCATAATTAAAGTTATACTCCATATCAGTTCTACAAAGTGTTAGGGGCATTTATAAAATCATTTGTATTTTGTTTTATCTAAAAAGGTATTAAATGCCACTGTTTTACTATTGTTATGAATTTTTTAAAATATTCAGATGTTATAATAAATATCTATGGCAATTTTAATATGACCTAATGACTTTTATTTATTTAATAAAAATGGTTGCAAATTTTTTGGTTAAGTTTTATTTTCACTTTGGTTTCGGCAATTAAATTTGGTTCGAATTTGTAAAGGGCATGATCAAGGTTGATTAATGACTTGCTAAACACATAGAATTATCATTAACAAAAGAGTTACTGTTCCTTGACACTGAAGGTGTTACAAATCTCCCCCACTACAAAGAATTCTCGTCCCGATAATTAAAGGTAGTGTATGGGGTAGAGTTTTGGTTTCGTATTCTAGCGATTCTTCTTAGTCTTGTTTGCTCTTCTCGAGGGGAGTCAATCCTTCTTGTTGATGTCTTCATTTTTCTGCATCGGTGCATCTCGACAAGTTGTCATCCTTTCATCGGCGTATTCATCGTACTTACGGATAGGTTAGGAGGGGAAAACTTAGGGCGTCGGATCGGTACCAGGTTAATCAACCAAGGCTGACCAAGGGAATGGGTTACAACGTATCTCCCGAGTCTAATCTCAGGGGAATACATCAAGAGGAATTAAAGGAGGCAGGTGAAGTTTCAAGCGGATAGACAATCATTCGACATCGGTGACGGAGGATAAAAAGGGGTCCAGGGCATCAGACATAGGCACTGAGTCTGATGTCGGACTGAATAACACAATGTGGGTGACAAGGGTCGGGTTTCGATCCTGTGGAACTATGGGTTATGGGCCCACATAATATGAGAAGGGTGGTGGCATTCGATGCGATTACGATGCAAGGAGGTTTAGAGAACCGATCGTCAGTTATCTCGGCAATGACGTCGGTACCAAGGGCAAGGGACGAAGAGAACCATTTGGCAAAGCTCTCGTCCATCGGCGGTAACCAAAAAGGTTATCCACGATAGTAACAGGTTGTACCAACAGAGTAGTACATCAAAGTGTTTACATAAGCAAGGGATTATCACTGCTCAGATAAGACACATTTCAAGAAAGGTTAAACAGACCAATGGAAAGGAAAATGTGATCATCAGATTGATCAGACCAATGGAAAGGTAAATGTGGTAATATACAAGCATTAGATGTATAACATTCCCAAGGGAAAGCAGAGCAAGATATACTCGACCAAGTTGTATTGGTAGGGAGTCAAGGAAGGTTGTCGATGATAACACCAATCATCGAGGGGCAGGAATGGTATTTCACACGATGAATCCAATTGACACATGGAAGAAGCCATGTAAGATTAGTCGAATAATAATCCACCAAAGTTCGGGTGGTTCGCAAAGAATCTGATGTGAGTATCAGCACTCAACCAGAAGGAGAAATAATGCAAAGGCATCGGGTGATAGAAGCATCAGAATAATTTGATACTTATGTAGAAGGGAATTATGATTTCCAGATCGAGAGGTGGATGTAATTATCCATACGGACTTATCGGTGGCAGGGGATTGCAAAGGCGATGAACACGTATGTTCTCGGGAATTTATCAAAGAGTAATCTTTGGAATCTTCAGGTGAAGCAAGCGATCATCTTGGGTGAATGGCTCTCCGGAAGGAAAGAGGTGCGAGAACCTAAAGTCAGAGTTAGTAAAACTTACCAACAAGGATAAGAGAGTAGAATCCTAGAGTAAAGGTACGGAGAAAAAGAATCCTAATCCCATCCAGTTTGCGACGTGGGCCGATAAGCCACACAACACTATTAGTAAAGTAGTTTTTGCAAATACTAGACTCAACTTCGACCAAGGAGTTGGAAGGGGTGTCCTACAAGAAGTCGGCTCTGATACCTACTTGTGACGCCCCCAAAATCAAGCCATGTACAGTAATCATACACGCAAGGTACACGACTGAGATCAGGGACTCACGGTAAGATATCACAACACAACTCTACAAATAAAAATAATACAAGTTGTGTAATACAAGCCAGGGGCCACGAGGGCTCGAATACAACAACTCGAAAGCACAAAGTTAGCGGAAGCAATAGTATCTGAGTACAGACACAAGAATACAAGGTTGCCTTAATAAGGCTAGCACAAAATCAACACTCGATCGAAAAGGCGAGACCTCCTGCCTGGGAACCGCCGAACTACTCTTGGTCAAGGGGGGAACTCCACAATGAAGCAAGCACCGGGGATCTTCTGCTCCGGACTCCAAGGATCCAATGTCCACTGCAGCGGCCGATCAGGCAAAACAAAAAGGGGGAAATAAAGCAAGGGTGAGTATCTAGCATACCCGCGAGTCTTACGTCCGCTACTAAGCATTTATGCATTTGTATCCAATGGAAAGGGGAAGCTGTATATAGTGGACTACAAGGTAGAAATCAGAATAAGGATAAGAAGCTAGGCCTATCGAAGACTAGCATCTTCCGACGAGTCTTGAAGCACAAGAAGAGAATAGCCAACAGTTCAATAGCATGAATGTAGTAACAATGCAGCAGAAGTTTCTGCAGCATTGTATAATAGTAGGTTGTAATTATTAATAATTATCAATGCCTCCGAGATCCCCTCCTCGACTTCCCTGCGAGGAAGAGAAACCGAACCAAAAGTTTAATAGTAGTATTTTGTAGTAGTAGGCTCTGGCTTCAGCATAACGCGTCCTGTTACCGTGGACACGGCTATTCGAATAGATCAAACTCCCTGCAGGGGTGCACTACTGTTCAGCCTGCACGCTCGGATCTCCAGGGTGGCGTATACCTTGTCAGGGAACACCCCACCGAGGCTATCCGACACGCCGAGGCCCATCCTACGGCTCATCAGAGAGGTCCCCGCCGGTCTGCAGTCCTAAGCGCAAGGGGGTCTTGGACCGTCGCCCCTCACCCTCCGGGTTGTTGTGTACAGGGTGAATTCCACGCAACTCCTTTGGGATGTGGATCCGACCGTGCCACAATGCTGAAATGGACGTCTTTCCGAGCTTTCGAACGAGACCACAACGCGGAGGGCCCACACCGTTATCCCACGTGAAGGTAGTGCGTACAGGCCTTTGCGGCCTCTCAAGTCATCCACCTGAACCGTTAGGCATTTTATTATTTTCTGTCGGGACAACTGTTATCGTTGCCCCTATTCGGGTGAGTCACAGACAACGACAGCAGTCAGGACCACCAGTAACACCGGTGGTTTCCCTATCGTCCCACCAACTCGTGCGGTTACCAACAAGGTGAACCGTCTCCTTACCTTGTCTTGGTTTGCTCCGAAGAGCTTGACTTTCGTACAACAGGATATCTGTCGGCCACGAACAATACCAGGCCCGCCGCACACCGGTGGAATACACCTGACCTGTCGTTCCGCTAAGATACCCTGCGCGGGCACCGTGGGGTCACCCTACTCCTTACCTGTAAGGACAACCGTGGTTCAGTACCCTAGGACGGCTATAGAGAGTCAGCAACGAGTGGAGTACAAGGTTTACTCCTCGATAGCTCACACTTGATGTGGCTCGGCAGAGCCGGTGTAGGGGCCTGAAGCGGTGTCTGCTCTGACCGTACTTGTAGCAGTTGTAATGTATCGTATCCGCATTCACTCCCGGAGTGAACACGGCCCGCTATTTAATCCTATTGACTAACAAGGCGCATGGCTAACTGCTGAATGATATATATTAATATAGGCAGCATAGATAAAGGAAGGTACAACAAGGGGCGACAATTGTTGGATATATGCTCTAGAGGCAAATAATATATGATTATTCCAATATATCTAAATAAGTTCATGACCAGTTTCATACTGTGCTGGAACTGTATCAGTGAAACAATGATACAGGTGTGGTATAGAAACAACCAGAGTTCCTAGTCAGCCTCTCATGATGACTGGTTTATCGTCAACTGATGATTGTGGTTTCACGATCATGCAAAATCAAGTCAATTGACGGTACGGTCACCTCATTGAATGAATGACGTGATGAACATTACCCAATGCAAGCATTGCAACATGATCAAATCGTAAAAGTTCCGTGTTGTAATTACAGAACGTAGTAGCCTGTTCCTTCGACCGTGAGATCACGCATAATTGCTATCTTCTGAGGATGCTTTGAGTGCATTAACCTTCACACTGAAACATGGTGACCATAAAGGTGTATCTTGGGCTATCCGATGGGATATGTTGAGGAGTGTTGATTCAAGAGCAGGATTTTTCAATCCATATAATGGAAAGATACTTCATGGCCATGATGGCTTCTCGCCCCTCGTTGGTTACCCCAAGTGGAAGGTTTGAGATGCAGTGCAGCAGCAAGTTTCCCTCGGTGAAGATACCAAGGTTTGTCTCCAGTAGGACTCCAGAGATGATAAGTAGGTGTCAGCGGCGCAACTGACGCGGACCTGCACACAGACACAAATAACTTTGTTCCCAACGAAGTTCAGAGAGGTCGTCAATCTCTCCGGTCTTGTTGTTCATAAAGGATCAAACACAAGGGATAATGATAGCAACTGATAGTAAAAGCAGAAAAGTAAATGAGCGTGGAAACAGTAATGAGGACATGGACCGGGATACGTGATGTTCACTAGTGATGTCTCTCTCCCAAAAGACGATAAAACTGCTATGCGAGGTAAACAAATTACAGAAGGGCAATTGACAGGATTATGAACGCACCGCAATGCTAACTATGCTACAAAAGAAAGGAAGAGGCTCAAAAGCACGGGAAGTACGCCAAAATAAGTAGACCGTAATCCAACTGCATCTACTACTAATCATCCACCTTGAGATATCTATCCAGAACATCTCGCTGGTATTAAGTTGCGAGCCCCACCCAAAGTGTAAACCCAAAGCAACAGACAACTGCATTAAAAAGAACTTTCTGTAAAGTAAAAAATCCTTGCAACCGCGGTTACAAGCACCGTTGTTTTCCCCCTTCTGGCAACAGCACATCCCCTAGACTCATGTTTCTGTCACTCAAGCGTGTCATCGGGGGGCATGAACCCACAATCGAGCATAACGTTCTGTAACGACCCAAGTCACACAGAATTGAAGTCTCTGTGTTCAAGTGCCAGTCCCTGGATCGAACTCGCTGGCACACACAGTATTATAGATGTATATCAAAGTACAAGTGCATCATTATTACAACGTATGATCCAGAGTAAAATAAATAACAAGTTGCATAGCTCAAGGCTAGCTTATACAATATAAATATAGCGGAAGCAAAAGCAAATAACGTGGAGTCCATCAACAGCCACATGCGAACATGCTGAGTGTAGACTCGCAACCCCTAAACGCACCTTACTGATCGTCTGAAAAACCTGCAACACCGAAGGTTACAGCCCGACAACGGGTTAGTACATCTGATTTGTACGGCAAGTGACACGGAAAAGTTTATATAAAGGACCTACAACTACATGCAAGGTAAGTCAAAGGAAAGGATTATGGTTTAGTTTTGCAGAAAGCCAATTTTCTCCTGAACTAAACTAGTCAAAATTTTAGTTTAACTTACTACTAAAGAACGAACTGGGCACACCAGTTCCAACACCACACCCTTTATTTATTCTTGCCCACTCAAATTATTAAGGTGATTCATATGTCAAGATCCTCCCGTAACAGTAATGTCTAGTAGCTCAAGGATGTGCATAACCGGGGACACGGCTAATCATGATTAGTTTATACTCTGAAGAGGTTAGTACACTTTCCCTGCTGGACTCAACCCGAAGATTGAGACGAAGTCTTTCAGAAGAGGTCACCTACACCCAACGGCAAGCCGGTACCACATATCACATCTACATCTGCTAGCATTGCACGGGAGAGGCTTCCTACATCATACTCAACTAAGCCAGAGCCCATATGGCTAGCGGCTGTACATGTAAGCTTCTAGTCACCAAGTATGTCTGATCTTTTTGAGCCTGGACGGCGCCCACTACGTCAGAGGGTACTCGCCATGACGTATTCTCGACCACCAAACCAACCATTAGGGGTACAACCTGGTCTCGACCTTAGATAAGGCACGAGCCCCCAGGAAGCACTCCCTGCCCGTCCAGAGGTGATTTCTATTTATTATAAAGTTGCTACACAAATTATTAAACAGCTCGCATGCACTCCATGAATTTGCACAACCCAAACCACGTCTACAAAGCATAGCAATAAAATAACAACACGGCTAGGTTGATCTACGGTAGACAAGTCAAAACATGTGGCTATCCTAAGTGGTTTTGCAGCAACAGAATAATAAACTACCTATCATGCAATAGAGTGATATTTCCTAACATAATGCATATAGAAAATATAGGTATGAGTATGGTCAAAGCATCACTTGCCTTATACATTCGATGAAGATCTTCGCTCTCACGTTCCAGTCAACTCTATTCGTCACACTCCGAGCAATCTATCATCAACGAAAGAACTCAATAAGCAATCACACCACAAGGACAAAACATAAGATTAACAAAACAATCACCAAGGTTTTAGTAACAAAACAAAAGCTTTGAAGTGCAAAGGTGTGGATGTGCTCAAAGCTGATCAGTGGAACGTGAACTCGAGAGAGTCAACGGATAAGGAATTGTCGATACAAGGGTATGATCAAGGCATTATGAAATCAAAGTAGAGATCATAGCAACATGAATGGTATGTGGATATTGCCGATAGGATGTCTCATATGATCCAATATACAAAAAGAATCACGTGAAACGGAATACTACAACACAGGTCATAGCAATTGCAACATTGAATTGAATTTGAATTTAAACAGATCAATAAACTTGTGAATTTTTGTGTACACATAATATAAACAGAAAGTACATGGAACGAGTGATCCAACGCAAAAAGAAACGGCGCAAACGGGCGCACCGGTAAAAAGTTACGGCTGCTGGAAGTCCAAATTTGGATCAGCTTGGGATCCAAATTTAAAAACTTCAAACTTCTGTAACACTTGGTCCACTGGCTAGAGAATTTATACACGGTCGCAACGCAACTGGAATCGCCCAATTCCGAGTTACGGTTAAAAAGTAGTCGCGAAAACGGTATCGGGTGAAAAACGGGGTACCCGGGGGTTCTACTGTAAAAAGGAGCCGTACATAAATAAAAAATTTACGAAAAACGCGATCGGGTCCCTGGGCGGTTTGGATCCAGATCTGGAAAAAAAATAAAAAAAAATTTGAAACCGCGTTTTTTTTACTGTTTTTTTCTAACTCACCTTCTTCCTCACGCAGCACGGGGAGGCTGGCCATGGAGCTCGGCCTGGGCACTCCGGCCAAGCAGGGGGCGGCGGCGCTAGGCACGGGGGCGGCGGCTACGGCGTGCGGGGTCGGCGAAGGCGGCGGCTCCGGAGAAAATTACCTCGAAACGGCGAAAAAACGCAACTCCGGTGATGCTCCGGCGAACTCCCGCGGTGGTCCCGCGAACTCCGGCGAGATTCCGGCGAAACTCCGACGATGACGTTGGCGGCGGCGGATCCCGCGGATTAGATTAGTCTAACCCTAAAAAAGGTAAGCGAAAATAATTTAGCCCTAATCGGGGCTATTTATAGCCAGCCCCTAATCCTTTTTTTAATCCGAGATAAATACAAAATCGGTCTGCGGAAAAAAAAACAGAGCAGGCCCGTTAGGCCCAAAACAATATTAGAAAAATCACGGAAATTTATTTTCAAATTCCGTCTTCGCCAATATTTTTAAAATAATAAAATTGAATTTTTAGCTTGACCAAAACATTAAAATAAAATAAAAACTTTGCAACTTATTTTTAAATAATTTTTAAATACTTTTCTGGCATTTTAAAAATACCGAAAACTCCGAAAATTGATTTAAAAACTTTTCCAGAGCATAAATAAATTCCAAAAATAATTTTATAAAATATTTATAACTCCAAAGTAAAATTAAAAAGTCTCCCAAAAATATTTTAAACTATTTTCCAACAAATTAAAAATGGGGATAAGTCCTTTTATATCCTCTCCAGCGAACTGCCATGTGTTGAAAAATGTTTTGAATATTCAAAAGAATTCCAATAAAGATTGAAAACATTTTCAAAAATTTTAATATGTTGAAGGAGTCATATTACCTTCTCTCATTTTATTTTGTTGGTTTTGTTTTTAAATAATAAATTCCAAAACACCAACGGTGAATATTAGGGAAAGTCATTTTATTCCCTCTCTTTTTAATATTCAATAAACTACAAAAGTTTTAAATCCCAGAGAAAATCAATCACATCAATCAAACAATCATTATCTATTTAATTTTATTAACATTCCAAAATTCAGAGAATTTTGGGATGTTACACACTACCACCCTTAAAAGGAATCTCGTCCTCGAGATTCGAAAAGGCTAGAAAGAGAAAGGTTAAGGTTCGGGTCTTCATGACCGTCCATCGATCCACTAATGAGCTAGGGTGCTACCACCCTTAAAAGGAAAGCGACTTAGTCTTCAAAAGCTTTCTCCCTCAGCGAGCTCTTCACACATAATCTTCATACTCCATTGGGGCATGGAATTCTTCATCACAAGTGTGGGCTTCCAGTTTCTTAATCCATCGATGACATTCTCCGTACAGGTTTCACCTGCGGTCTTGGAGGTTTCACTAATTCCTCCTTTGAGGTTTCCATTCCTTAGCGAGAGAGTGGTCTTCCAAGTACTGAGACTTCATGGCTGACAGCTCAGACGCCACTACTAAACAACTATCGATTACTCTCTTGGTGGTCATCAAGAATACTTCTACGGGATACCTGCAGCAAATGGTCTTGGTCCATACTCACCGTATAACACAAACGGTAATCTCCTACAGGGGTCACACATCGTACCATTCTATGGTTTAGGCTTTGACATCGTCGTCTCTCTTCTATAGGTAAGTCACTCAAGATTTACAATCCCGCATAGCAAGAGCGAATAATAAGAGTAGTCGGCATGGTGATCAATCCATCCGCACCCAAATCATTACCTTGTATATGGTTTAGCGAATCTCGCAATCTAACACTCGGTCATCCTCACAAGCATTGCAGAAGTCCTCCTTATCTCGAACTGGGTCCAGATAAATCCATGGCTCTGCAAGCCAAGCAAAAGATCTATCGTTTCCTCAACACTCAGGTTTACGTAGCCTGCTATAACACGTGCACTGGTGGACTACAACTTCCTCCAGAGTCCTTCCTTCATCAAGATTGTGCTTGCTTGCCGTAAGATCTTAGCACAAGAGGTTAACTTTGAACTCAGCATTAAATTGCATCCATCTTTATCCTCGTCTTGGCATTAGCAGCCATTGTAGTAGCTTCTTCAGTGTAGGGTTTGAGGTGAGAAGGAATAGAATGTAGATAGCGAGGTAGAGAGAGATAGCGAGAGATACCCGTACAAACATCACACTAGTTTTGAAACATAAGTTTTGATGTGTAGCTGTCAGTAAAACAAGAAATGACAGCCCACATAATCGATCTAACGATGGAAACTTGAATCTTCCAGGTCTTCAAGTGTTCAATGACGGCAGCTTCAGTTTTGCAATGTCGAAGCAATCTTCATATCGTCGAGCAATCTTCATATCGTTGAGTCACTTGCCAATTTATTCTTCTCGTGGTTGATATGTCTTCTTTAGTCTTGAAGCATAATAAATAGATTAGGGTCTAATAAAACGTAAACTTATTCTACTCGCATAGAAGAAACACAAAGGGCCACACACAACATCAATCAAAACAAGACATAACAGGGTCACAGGGTACAAGACAAAACTTAACAAAACAATCATGACATAAAACATCTAGTTAATCCATAGCAAACACGCATCAATACACATCTCCAACTATCATTAAAAAGGTAGCGTCGTGCACTTAGTGCACACTTACGAACGTCTATCCTCCAAACGCCAATCATAAGCTTCTTCAAGTCAGCCTCCTTGCTTCCACGTTCACAACTTCTCCTTCCCCTCCAATTCTGGACACATATTTTTGTAGTGTCCCATGTTCCTGCACCGATAGCACTCAATTTGGCTAAGGTCCTTTATCTTCTTCATCATGAGTGCTTCCTTTAATTCTGGACACATGTTGGCGTAATGTCCCATATTCCTTCACCGATAGCACTGAATGTGGCTAATGTCCTTCTTTTTCTTCTTCACGGGGGCTTCCTTCAATTCTTGAATAGCTTTCTTCATTTCTTCCTTTTGATGTTGAACCACTTGTTGTGTCACGATGAAAAATTGACACTGAGCGGGATAATGATCAGTTCCTTCACACGTAAAACATGTGACTTGTGCAGTGGGGCATTCTTCACCCGAGTGAATTTCCTCACAATGGGGACATCCATCTTGGTGTCCTTCATAGGAGTGTCCTGTTTCTCCGCAAATTGTACAGGCACGGATCCTCTTAAGGTTTGCCGTCCTTTGCATCGGGGTGACGAGGCGGGATCCCAACAAAATCTTTGTAAATTCCTTCCAAGTAATATTCCTTTGTGATTCGTCAATTGCTTGATGCATTCTCCACCAAGTAG
The DNA here is from genome assembly GCA_950022295.1 of Bromus sterilis. Lineage (NCBI taxonomy): Eukaryota > Viridiplantae > Streptophyta > Magnoliopsida > Poales > Poaceae > Bromus > Bromus sterilis. Next base: position 340,220,391 of record OX465595.1, on the reverse strand, counting down.
AAGCCTCTTCTACAAAGTACTTGACAACATAGGGGACCATGTCCTCACTTCCAACCTTGTTTATCTTCATGTGCTCCTCCATTCTACGAATCCACTGCTCCACCTTCAGTCTTGACATCGCCCCAGAAAAGGCGAGTCCTACTCCATACTCCATCTATTAAACTCATACGACAAGGATTAGGGAAAAACTATAACACCGACCAGACAACAACTAAAGATAACACCAAACATATGCACTCAAACAAAAAGAGGCAACACACCTACGTTCGACAGTAACACATAACAACAAACAATACAGTCACACCAGTCAAAACACACAAACAACACCTAGAGTAAGGTCATATGTGCAAGACCTACGATCTCATCATGCTACGCAAAATTCGTTCATCTAACTTCACATAAAAGGTGGTGGTCTGATTCTAAGCTTCATCCTTCTCAGCTGAGTTGATCTTAAAGGTTCCTCTCACAGTGTCAAACTTATTGATCACCGTAGGTTATTCCTTCTAGTTCCGATAATCATAACTCCAATTGATCCCCGAGGTTGATGATGTTCTTCTCAATGTCTTGTCTTCCCAGGTATAAACAACTCAAGGGGTATTCTTAGTAAAACAAGATGATAAGTTTTAGAAGATGAATAATAGATGAGAAATACTAGTGGAGAGAGTAAGTAATCAAAGAGTGATAAAATATTTTTGTTCCTATGGCTTTTTCTATCCATTTTCTAGGGTCACGACCTACAGTCAACACACTGCTCTGATACCATCTGTAACGACCCAATTCACACAGAATTGAAGTCTCTGTGTTCAAGTGCCAGTCCCTGGATCGAACTCGCTGGCACACACAGTATTATAGATGTATATCAAAGTACAAGTGCATCATTATTACAACGTATGATCCAGAGTAAAATAAATAACAAGTTGCATAGCTCAAGGCTAGCTTATACAATATAAATATAGCGGAAGCAAAAGAAAATAACGTGGACTCCATCAACAGCCACATGCGATCATGCTAAGTGTAGACTCGCAACCCCTAAACGCACCTTACTGATCGTCTGAAAAACCTGCAACACCGAAGGTTACAGCCCGACAACGGGTCAGTACATCTGATTTGTACGGCAAGTGACACGGAAAAGTTTATATAAAGGACCTACAACTACATGCAAGGTAAGTCAAAGGAAAGGCTTATGGTTTAGTTTTGCAGAAAGCCAATTTTCTCCTGAACTAAACTAGTCAAAATTTTAGTTTAACTTACTACTAAAGAACGAACTGGGCACACCAGTTCCAACACCACACCCTTTATTTAATCTTGCCCACTCAAATTATTAAGGTGATTCATATGTCAAGATCCTCCAGTAACAGTAATGTCTAGTAGCTCAAGGATGTCCATAACCGGGGACACGGCTAATCATGATTAGTTTATACTCTGCAGAGGTTAGTACACTTTCCCCGCTGGACTCAACCCGAAGATTGAGACGAAGTCTTTCAGAAGGGGTCACCTACACCCAACGGCAAGCCGGTACCACCTATCACATCTACATCTGCTAGCATTGCACGGGAGAGGCTTCCTACATCATACTCAACTAAGCCAGAGCCCATATGGCCAGCGGTTGTACATGTAAGCTTCTAGTCGCCAAGTATGTCTGATCTTTTTGAGCCTAGACGGCGCCCACTACGTCAGAGGGTACTCGCCATGACGTATTCTCGACCACCAAACCAACCATTAGGGGTACAACCTGGTCTCGACCTTAGATAAGGCACGAGCCCCCAGGAAGCACTCCCTGTCCGTCCAGAGGTGATTTCTATTTATTATAAAGTTGCTACACAAATTATTAAACAGCTCGCATGCACTCCTTGAATTTGCACAACCCAAACCACGTCTACAAAGCATAGCAATAAAATAACAACACGGCTAGGTTGATCTACGGTAGACAAGTCAAAATATGTGGCTATCCTAACTGGTTTTGCAGCAACAGAATAATAAACTACCTATCATGCAATAGAGTGATATTTCCTAACATAATGCATATAGAAAATATAGGTATGAGTATGGTCAAAGCATCACTTGCCTTATACATTCGATGAAGATCTTCGCTCTCACGTTCCAGTCAACTCTATTCGTCACACTCCAAGCAATCTATCGTCAACGAAAGAACTCAATAAGCAATCACACCACAAGGACAAAACATAAGATTAAAAAAACAATCACCAAGGTTTTAGTAACAAAACAAAAGCTTTGAAGTGCAAAGGTGTGGATGTGCTCGAAGGTGATCAGTGGAACGTGAACTCGAGAGAGTCAACGGATAAGGAATTGTCGATACAAGGGTATGATCATGGCATTATGAAATCAAAGTAGAGATCATAGAAACATTAATGGTATGTGGATATTGCCGATAGGATGTCTCATATGAGCCAATATGCAAAAAGAATCACGTGAAACGGAATACTACAACACAGGTCATAGCAATTGCAACATTGAATTGAATTTGAATTTAAACAGATCAATAAACTTGTGAATTTTTGTGTACACATTATATAAACAGAAAGTACATGGAACGAGTGATCCAACGCAAAAAGAAACGGCGCAAACGGGCGCACCGGTAAAAATTTACGGCTGCCGGAAGTCCAAATTTGGATCAGCTTGGGATCCAAATTTAAAAACTTCAAACTTCTGTAACACTTGGTCCACTGGCTAGAGAATTTATACACGGTCGCAACGCAACTGGAATCGCCCAATTCCGAGTTACGGTTTAAAAGTAGTCGCGAAAACGGTATCGGGTGAAAAACGGGGTACCGGGGGGTTCTACTGTAAAAAGGACCCGTACATAAATAAAAAATTTACGAAAAACGCGATCGGGCCCCTGGGCGGTTTGGATCCAGATCTGGAAAAAAAAAATTGAAACCGCGTTTTTTTTTACTTTTTTTTTCTAACTCACCTTCTTCCTCACGCAGCACTGGGAGGCTGGCCATGGAGCTCGGCCTGGGCACTCCGGCCAAGCAGGGGGCGGCGGCGCTAGGCACGGGGGCGGCGGCTACGGCGTGCAGGGTCGGCGAAGGAGGCGGCTCCGGAGAAAATTACCTCGAAACGGCGAAAAAAACGCAACTCCGGTGATGCTCCGGCGAACTCCCGCGGTGGTCCGGCGAACTCCGGCGAGATTCCGGCGAAACTCCGGCGATGACGTCGGCGGCGGCGGGTCCCGCGGATTAGATTAGTCTAACCCTAAAAACGCTAAGCAAAAATAATTTAGCCCTAATCGGGGCTATTTATAGCCAGCCCCTAATCCTCTTTTTTTTTAAACCCGAGATAAATACAAAATCGGTCTGCGGAAAAAAAAACAGAGCAGTCCCGTTAGGCCCAAAACAATATTAGAAAAATCACGGAAATTTATTTTAAAATTCCGTCTTCGCCAATATTTTTAAAATAATAAAATTGAATTTTTGGCTTGACCAAAACATTAAAATAAAATAAAAACTTTGCAACTTATTTTTAAATAATTTTTAAATACTTTTCAGGCATTTAAAAAATATCGAAAACTCCGAAAATTGATTTAAAAACTTTTCCAGAGTATAAATAATTCGAAAAATAATTTTAGAAAATATTTATAACTCCAAAGTAAATTTAAAAAATCTCCCAAAAATATTTTAAACTATTTTCCAACAAATTAAAAATGGGGATAAGTCCTTTTATATCCTCTCCAGCGAACTGCCATGTGTTGAAAAATGTTTTGAATATTCAAAAGAATTCCAATAAATATTTAAAACATTTTCCAAAATTTTAATATGTTGAAGGAGTCATATTACCTTCTCTAATTTTATTTTGTTGGTTTTGTTTTTAAATAATAAATTCCAAAACACCAACGGTGAATATCAGGGAAAGTCATTTTATTCCCTCTCTTTTTAATATTCAATAAACTCCAAAAGTTTTAAATCCCAGAGAAAATCAAACACATCAATCAAACAATCATTATCTACTTAATTTTATTAACATTCCAAAATTCGGAGAATTTTGGGATGTTACACGTTCCCTCTTGGGGTCACTACCTACTACTTGGCCAAAACAATAAATAGCAACGGAGAACATGCAAGAATTACTCAATCACAATCTGAACATAATCTCATAATCCATCAGATCCCATCAAACTCAACATAGCAATAGCAGAAAGATTACAAAAGTGCCTCGATCATGTAGGGCAGCTCACGAGGTCTAAACCATGAAGAACAAATAGGGGAGGAGAACATCACATAGCTACTGATCACGGACCCATGGTCCAAGGAAAACTACTCACGAGACATCCTGGAAGCATCCATGGTGGAGAGGAGACTGCCGGAGGTCGGCCCTCCCTCCGGCAGGGTGCCGGGAAGAGGTCTTCTGGTGCTCCCGATCTCGGAAGCGCGGCGGCGGCGGAACAGAGGCGAGATCGCGAAAAAGGGTTCTTTCCCCGAGGGTTTCACGTCACGGGGGATATATAGGCGAAGGAGGGCATCCAGAGGTGGACCAGGGGCCCCAGGCCCCCCCTGGCGCGCCAGGGGTGGGGCCGCGCCGGGTAGCCGCCTGGGCCACCCCTGGCTCCCCTCTGGCCCCACTCGGGCTCTTCGCAAAGCTTCCTGTACGCTGATTTTTCCTATATTTTACCCGGAATTTTTCTGGCACTTTTTATATGGGGGAAAACTGAAATAGAAAAACAGCAGAAAACAGGTACTGGCACTGGGGTGCACTGAGTTAATAGGTTACTCCAAATATGATCAAAAGTGTATGAAAGTGTATCTAGAACATAGCAATATCACACAAAACATGCATGGAGCAAGCAGAAATTATAGATACGTTTTGGTCGTATCAACATCCCCAAGCTTAATTCCTGCTCGTCCTCGAGTAGGTAAATGATAACGGCATAATTTCTGTGGTGACATGCTAGCAACCATATAAGAACTTTGAAAAGTAAAGCAATCAAGGTTAGAGATTCAAATCAAGTCATAAAATGCAAGAGTCTATATTAGCATTGAAACAAGTAACAAAAGAACATTAGGTGCAAGAGCTCTAGCTGTCCGTGACTCGAATGTCTCCAAATGGTGTTTGCGTGCAAGAAAGGGGATAGGGAATACAAGAAAAGTATTTTTGTGTTGAGAACTCAATCTACTAAAGTTTCACACTTAGTCTTCTTTGGAATCTTATCTTGACTCGTCCCCAGACCACTAGCCAGGTACAAGTCAATTTGATCCACTCCTTTTTCAATATTTTGAGCACTCATGCAATGGATGAGCGTAAACACGAGATTTGACACTTAGGATGGCAAAGATAGAAGTACGGAGGAGGAAGACAAAAAGGATGAGAAAGGCTCACATCAATGAGGACAATTATAGGCAAGAGATGCCAAATGATAGATATGATGTGAGGAGTAGGGATTGCCTTGCAACGGATGCACATACGAGCTAAGAAGCTCTCCAATGGAACTAGTGGGGGTGCATCTAACTTGCTCGCTCATGAAGACCTAGAGCTCGTTTAAGGAGGCTCATCCTTGGAATATGCAAGCCAAGTTCTATAGTGTGAAGGTCCCCACATAGCTATATGCATGAAGATCATCTCTATGGAGTACAAGGATATAAAGGGAGTACTAGTGTATATCTCTCAAAAGGATAGTAGTATTGCCCCTTTCTCTCTTTTTATTTCTTTTTCTCTTTTTTCTATTTTTTGTATTTTTTTGTGGCCTCAATGGCTCTTTCTATTTAACTCTCATTTGTCCTCTTTGGGATATTTTATTGTGTCCACTTTGGGATCTTTTCCTCACTTAAGTGCAACACTCTATTTTACAAGAAGGTAAAGGAGATCTTTCACACTTTACAAGGTACTCAAAATCATGAAGAAGATGTAACTATCATGATGTATGCAATGTATGTCGCTGCCAGTGTAGCAGGAACATGTATGACATGAAGATCAAGTCATGAAGAGGTGGATGTTGCATGGCAATATATCTCGGAAAGGCTATGGAAATGCCTTGATAGGTAGGTATGGTGGCTGTTTTGAGGAAAGATATAAGGAGGTTTATGATGACAGAGCGTATCATGCCAAGGGTTTGGATGTACCGGCAAAGGTGGACACCAACTCTCGGAGTGAGAAGAAGGCAATGCACGGCACGGGAGAGGCTAGCAAAATATGGGAAGGTGGAAGTGTCAACTTTCAATACTTACATTAGTCCGAAGAACTCATGCACTTATTATCGGTAACTCTCAATCTAATAAGGAGGTTCACAAAGAGACAAGTACCCCGAGGAGGAGTGTATGGGGGTTTGGTTATCCTTGCGCATCCTCGACTCATGGTACGTGAGTGTTCTCTAATATTCGATCCCTCCAAAGATTAGTGATCCATCTAGTAGCTAGAGTTCTCAACTAGTTTTGTAGGTTTTGCAAATACACACGGATTGCACAAAATACAACACCTATCACTAATAGGCTGGAGCTCTTGACACCAAAAGTTCAAACATTACTCACATCAATACCTCAAAACTATTGCAAGTTACTACTAGAATTAAATAGCAACCTCAATTACCTACTTTCAAGACAAGACACAACTCAGTGCAACAACCAACTCTCTTTAAAAAGATAAACATGAAAACTAAAAAGAGTTCCAGCAATAAACTAAACAAAAGCCAAGGCTCTTGCTAAAGACAAACTAAGACTAAAACTAAACATGGCAGCAGCTATGAAAAGATAAAGAACACACAACAGCAAAAAGATAGGCAGGAAAAATCCTATGATGTGTTCTAGATTTTGAAAGTGGAGCGTGGTTCTCTCCCACACAAAGTAAGACGGGATCTAACTTGTTATGAACATCAAGCAAAGCTAAAGAAAACTAAAAATAAAACCTAAGAGCGAGACGCTCCAAGCATAGCACATAACGCATGAAGTGATAAAAATATAGTGAGACGAAGGACGAACTGATGATTGTTGATGGAGAAGGGGATGCACGGGGGCATCCCCAAGCTTAGACGCTTGAGTCTCCTTGAATATTTATTGGGGATGCATGGGGGCATCCCCAAGCTTGAGCGCTTGACTCTCCTGGATCTTCTTTCATCATCTTCCATCGCACACTTGAAAACTCCCTTCATACATAACTCATCATAAGCTGATTAGAGAGGTTAGTACCATTAATAAAATAATTTTTTCCCACTGGATATAAAGATATTCTTGAAGATCTACTATTTCTCAAGAGTGCCAAAAAGTTTTTGCAAAGAAAAAGCAAGCTTAAGGTTTGCAAAAGTTAGGAAAGAAAAAACGTGGCAGAATCTGTGAAGAACAGAACAGAAGGTAGTAAAGAATTTTTTTGGGATACTTCTGCAACTCAAATAAAAAAAACTCAGAACATACGGAAGTTTCGTAATTGTATAGAGCATGTTGTGTAAAAATTTCAGTTCAAAAAGATAAACTGGGATTTTTCTGGAATGTTTCTAGTCACGAGGACAGAATCTGTTTTCTGGACAGCATGTCACAACTTTTACTTCCCTTGCCGTATGAGGCTAAACTTGGCACAAAGCTTGAAAAATAAAGATACAATGATGTTTCTACAGTAGTAACAATCATCAAGACACAAAAAAAGCAAAAAGAAAAACCTAAATTCGTTGCGGGCTGCCTCCCGAAAGCGCTTTCTTTTATGCCTTTAAGCTAGGCATGATGCAAAAAGAAGAATCAAGTTTTATCAAGAGAAAGAGAATAACTAGCCCGAGTAACGGACTCAAAAGGTAACTTGATTTTCTTTCTAGGGAACTGTTCCATCCCCTTTTTGAATGGGAATTGGAATTTTATATTCCCCTCTTTCATGTCAATAACCGCACCAACGGTGCGAAGAAAAGGACGTCCCAAAATAATTGGACACAAAGGTTCACACTCTATATCCATAACAATAAAATCAACGGGAACATAGTTGTTATTGACAATGATAAGAACATCGTCGATCTTCCCCAAAGGTTTCTTTACGTAAGAATCAACAAGAAGAACACCAAAAGAACAAGGCTCAAAGGGCTTCAATTCAAACATATCAAATATTCTTTTGGGCATAACGGAGGTACTAGCTCCAACATCACATAAAGCATAGCAAGAGAAGTTATTTAATTTAATTTTGATCATAGGGTCCCAACCATCATCTAGCTTCCTAGGTATGGAGGCTTCTACTCTAAGCTTCTCCTCCCTAGCTTTGATAAGAGCATTTGTGATATGCTCCGTGAAGGCAAGATTAAGTGTGCTGGTGTGGGGGTCTCTAGACATTTTGTGTAGCAAGCTAATAACTTCTGAGAGTCTCGGGACCCGGGGTTAGCGTATGTAATTCCGGTCACAATGCAATCACATGGAGAGCCGAGAACCGTACCCACTTGTCTAAGCAGACAAGGCCAAGCACAGATCACTCTCGGTAAGCATCGAACGTGAGGGGCATCTCATCCAGGCCGGATGATCAACTGAGATGGGTCCTCATCGTCCGCTAACAAGTCTAAATGCTTATGGGTGGTGAATCCCATAATCATAGACAAGTCTCCTCAACAATGTTATCGATTGAATCATAACCCTTACATAAACTTACTCCAGCCCGATCACTTAGTCGGGATCTCGGGCGGGCTCGATCATACAACAAAGTGTGCCACGTGACAGAGTCACGAGCAATCGCATCGCGATGCCCCAAGATGCGCACATCTAAGGGCCACTTGGTGTATAAAAGACCGCCGGCAAGAACACAACTAAGCTATCGAACCCCACACTAAGACATGCATGTTATAAACATACACGCAGCATACATGTCCAGTGTAAACAGTAGGTAATCACAACATGAACGATACAAACTCAGTCTTTATAACTTCTGCTAAACAGAGCAGACATAGTAGTTGTATTACAAGCAGAGATCACATGTTTGTGATCCAACATTACATCAAACATCAACGGAAGCAAATTATGTCTTAGTAAAGACAAGTTTAACAAATGGCTTAAGAAGCCTGAAAGAAAAATACAACGACCCTCCAAAGGGCACAGGCTGCTGCCTGGAACTATACAACATTGGTCCACGTCGAGCTCGAGGTAGAGGCCACCATCAGGGTCAGTGGTCTCGTTTCTAAAACATAGAATAAGCAAACGTGAGTACAAATTTGTACTCAGCAAGACTTACATAGGAACTATACTACTCATGCACATGTATCAAGGTAAAGGGAGGTGGGGTTTCACTTGCAGAAGTGCCAGCTTTGACTTGGCTAGTCCTGAACTACGAGTACCAGAGAGAGGTAAGAACGTACACGAGTCCAAGTAACAGTCTCCAACCAATACTCCACTATGGTGCCTTCCTCGACTTCCCCATGAGGAAGCACGCCATAGCACTCACACTTATCTTGGTGTGTTTTAGAAGTATCCGGTTCAAGTTATCTATGATCAAGTAAAGGTCTCCAAGTAGTCCATAACCGCGGACACGGCTATCCGAATAGTTCATTAACCCTGCAGGGGTGTACTGCTACACACACGCCTCATCATTTACCGCCTGGGGATGGACCCTTCAAATGAGTACCGGCGAGGATGCTGCCACGACACTTCACTCACGGCACCATCTCTAGTCCTAGGGAGTCGCCTATTTGAGTTGGGACCACAATCGGAATCCGGCCGATTGTTCCGATGCGGACTCAAACGTTGTGTGACCGCCATCAAGCTCAACTCGATCATGATAACTTGATTCAACGTGCCCACAACCTACGCCAACCACTTACCTTGGTTCCACCTGCTTGAGATCGTTAAAGGGCGAACTACTTGCGACTCTTGGACTGGTCCGGGGTGAGGTACTAGGCCGAGAGGGGTCAGTGAGCCCAATGTGTGGTTGTACTCTTTGTCTTGGATAACAACACAAGAACTCGGGCTTAAGGCAGTGTTCAACGAGACAACCCACTGTGTACTCCTACACAGCCTCTCATCGTTCACCTTTGTTTAGGGTAGATTCACCAACACGTTACCACCATCATTCACATGATCACTACCATCCCGACTCACATCAAAGTAGCCTTAGGTAACAACTCTAAGCATGCAATAAGCTGTAACAGTTGCAGGGGCCACATGATATCAACCAACTCCTACATCTGCTAGGGTTGTGGTTTGCTTACTACTGTGACAAAATGATAGGTCATGCAAAGGAATGGGTTCAATTAGCGGCAGAACGTATCATGGTGACATCCTAAACATGCATTTGCGAGAATGAGAGGGAACTGGGATGTTATCGACATGATCAAAGAGGGGGTGCTTGCCTTGCTGACGATCACGATGCAACACTCTTCTGACGTGAGGTTGAACTCGTCTCTAAGATCAACTCTACCGAGAAGATGCAATCACCGAAGCACTGGAAGTAAAGCACAATCAAAATAATACAATGCACATTCAATATGCAAAACATAGCATGGAAGTGTGCTCATGTGACCTATGATTGAATTGCCACATTTTAATTGAAGTTGATTTGAAAAGGAAATTCAAATTCAAACTCCAAATGTTATTCAAATTTGGTCAACATGCATTTTCTAATGTTTTTTCATTGTAAAACAAGGTATCATATGTGTGAAATGCTTCTGATGTATAAGTGAAGTGTGGTGCATTTCAAAGTTTGAAGTTGGAATAGAAATTGAATTGAATTTGAAATAATTCCAATTAAATCAAATAGCAAAAGCTACTGATCCCTTTTTAAGATCAACTCCAACATAGCTGAAAGTTGAAAATTTGGATAGAGGATTTTCTCCTGATCATTTTTCATATATTATATGTTAAATTTGGAGTTAAAATGAATTTTCTATGATTTTTCAAAGTTTCAGCCATTTTCTGGAATTTTACTGAATTTCTTTATTTCTTTTAAATGTTTTTCTGTTTACTGCGTCACTAGGACGTCAGCATGACGCAAAGGGGGGGTTGACGTGTAGGGCCACCTTGTCAGTGGCTCTGGGGTTAAACCCGGTTTAGATTAGGTTAAGCAGGGTCATTAGGGGGGCTTGGGTCCACTGGTCAGCGAGAGGAGGGGGGATTTAGGGGTCGGTTAGGTTTAACCGACCGGCGGCTAAACGCCGGTGGCATTCCGGCACGGCGGCGCTCCACGGGAGGGTGGCTCCGGCCACGGGAGAGGGAGATGGAGGCACGGGAGCGTGCCTCGCGCTCGTGCGCTTCGAGTGGAGCACGTCGGGGACCTCGGGGAGGCCTGGAGCCATGGCTACGTCGACGGGGGGCGGCGGCCGGAGTCACTGAACTCGACGGAACGGCGATGCACGGCTCGAGAAGAAGAACGGGGAGGGGGTTCGCTCCAGCAGCTCACCGGGAGCACGATGAAGGGGACGGCGGGGCTGGGGAGGTTCTGGAGGCGGAGGAATTCCTCGTCGGAGCTCGCGATCGCCGGCGGCTACTCGATGAAGGGGACGTCGCCTCCGTTGGGGCTGAGCTCGAATCGATGGCGCGGCTCGATGAAGTCGTGGTCGGGGGCTTCAATGGACACGGTGGCGCGGCAGGGGAGGCACGGTGGCCACGCGCGGGCACGACGGCGCTCCGGCTACGGCTCGGGAAACGGCGGCAGAGGAGAGGAGGGAGGTCGCGAGGGGAGGGAGAGTGGCCTGGGGCCTTCTGGGCGTCTCCAGAGCGAGGAAGAAGAGGAGGGGAGAGCAGGAGGTGGCGAGGAGGGGGAGGGCATGCCCGCCACGCAGTGGACGGCGCGGCTGCCTCTCCTTCTGTCAAGAGGAGGAAGACGACAGGGAGCTGGGTGGACCGAGCCAGGTGGGCTGGAGCCTAGGCGAGGTAAGTCTTTTCTGTCTTTCTTTTCTTATTTTTATTTTCTGTTATTTGTTTTGCCCTTTAAAATAAAATAGCTAGGGCATTTATAAAAATCCCCAAACATTTTTATAAAACCTAGGTGACTATATAGAAGTCAACCCCAAGTTTTGGGAATTTTTGAAATTAAATTTATTTGAATTTCAATTCAAATAGACAAAAGATTTAATTTCCAAGCCACTATTTGAATTATTGAAAAATCTATGAGCATGGGATTAATCCCAAATCACTTTTAAAATGATCAGACTCATTTTTAGGATTTTTCAATACATCCAAAAGAATTTTGGAAAAAGATTTATTTCTGGCCTTTTTATAAAAATCATTTAGGGCTTTTCTTTTCCCCATTTCCTTTTCTTTTGCAATTTTTTTCAAGATGCAAAAAAAATGCAAGCTAGGTTAAACACAAACCTAATTTGGGGTTCTGACAACTCGCCCCCACTCAAAAGAATCTCGTCCCGAGATTCAGAAGTCGTCGGGAGGAAGGTGGGGTACTCAGCTTGTAGACGATCCTCTCGTTCCCAGGTGGCTTCTTTCTCTGAATGATGTGACCACTGCACTTTGAGGAATCTGATCTTCCGACGTCTGGTGCTACGCTCGGCTTCATCAAGAATACGGACAGGGTACTCTCGATATGAAAGGTTATCTTGGAGATCAAGCGTTTCGTGGTCTACTTCGCGGATGGGGTCCTTGAAGCAACGCCTGAGTTGAGAGACGTGGAAGACATCATGAACCTGGGAGAGGTGAGGGGGTAGTTCCAATTGGTAGGCAACTTCTCCACGTTTAGCGAGAATGCGAAAGGGACCGATATAACGTGGGGCCAACTTGCCTTTGATACCGAAGCGATGGGTACCCTTCAGAGGAGTAACCCGAAGGTAAGCCTTCTCATCCAGATTATAGCTTTCTTCCCTATGATGACGATCATAATAGCTTTTCTGACGAGACTGGGCTGTTTTCAATTTCTCACGAACAATGCGAACCTGCTCTTCTGCATCCTGAATCAAATCCGGTCCAAAGAATTGTCTTTCACCGGTTTCTGACCAGTTTAGGGGTGTTCGACATTTCCGTCCATAGAGAAATTCAAAAGGAGCCATGCCCAAACTAGATTGGAAACTATTGTTATACGCAAATTCGGAAAAAGGAAGAGAATTCTCCCGTTTCTTTCCGAAAAAGATAACACAAGCTCTGAGCATGTCTTCGAGAATTTGATTGACCCTTTCTACTTGATCACTGGACTGCGGGTGATAAGCGGTGCTAAAGGAGAGGTGGGTTCCCATAGCATTCTGGAAACTTTCCCAAAATCGAGAAGTGAAAAGACTACCATGGTCTGAATTGATTTCCAAAGGAACACCGTGAAGTGACACGATTCGGGAGACATCCAAGTCCGCTAACTAGCTAGCAGTTATAGACTCTCGAACTGGAAGGAAGTGAGCAACTTTTGAAAGTCGATCAATGACAACGAAGATGGCATCATTTCCTTTCTGGGTTTTTGGAAAGCCAGTGATGAAATCCATACTAACTTTATCCCACTTCCACTCGGGGATAGGCAAAGGTCTAAGAGTACCAGCAGGTCTTTGATGTTCTGCTTTAACACGACGACAAACATCGCATTCAGCAATGAACTGAGCAATTTCTCTCTTCATCCTAGTCCACCAAAATCTCTGGCGTAGATCTCGGTACATTTTTGTGCTACCGGGATGAATCGAGAGGGGTGTGTCATGGGCTTATTTGAGGATGAGTTGCCTTAGTTCCCTATTCTTAGGTACTACCAAACGATTTTCAAAGAATACCGTTCCTTTACTATCTGTGGAGAAACATTTAGCAACTCCGCTAGCAATGTTCTCCTTGATCCGGTGAACACCTCGTGCACGCCTTTGGGCAACTATGATTTTATCCTCAAGGGTTGGTTTCACCACCAAGTTGAAAAGAGATCCACGAGGAACAATCTCGAGGTTGAGCTTTCGAAATTCCTCATGAAGAAGTGGTTGATACTCTTGTAACATGAGGTTGTTACAATACGACTTACGACTTAGTGCATCAGCCATGACATTGGCTTTTCCTAGGGTGTAAGAAATTCCTAAGTCATAATCTTTTATCAACTCAATCCAGCGTCTTTGCCTGAGATTAAGATCTGGCTGGGTGAATATGTATTTGAGGCTTTGGTGGTCGGAATAGATCTCACAACGATTACCAAGGAGGTAATGTCGCCAAGTTGTCAAGGCATGAACTACGGCAGCGAGTTCAAGATCATGGGTAGGATAGTTCTCTTCATGTGGCCGCAACTGGCGTGAAGCATAAGCTACCACATGTCGATCTTGCAGAAGTATGCATCCTAACCCTTGTCGTGAGGCATCACAATAGATCTCGAAATCCTTTTTGGTGTCTGGAGGCGCAAGTACGGGTGCAGAAGTCAATCTTCTTTTTAGCTCTTGGAAGCTTTCCTCGCACTTGGGAGTCCATTCGAATTTCTTCTCTTTCTTGAGGAGTTCAGTTAGAGGCTTTGCAACTTTAGAAAAGTTCTCGACGAAGCGGCGACAATAGCTTGCTAAGCCAAGAAAACTCCTAACTTGCTTAACCGATTCAGGTGGAGTCCAGTCAAGGACAGCCTGAACTCTCTCGGGATTGACAGCAATGCCTTTTGCAGAAATCACGTGGCCTACGTAGGTCACTTCTGGTAGCCAGAATTCACACTTGGAGAATTTAGCATAAAGGCGATGCTCTCTAAGTTTCATCAATACCAGCCTAAGATGTTCTGCGTGATCTTCTTCGTTCTTCGAGTAGATGAGAATGTCATCAAGATAAACTACAACAAATTTATCTAAGTACTCCATGAAGATCGAATTCATCAAGCGCGAGAATGTGGCGGGGGCATTGGTTAAACCGAAGGACATGACGGTGTACTCATAAAGACCATAACGAGTAGTAAAAGCCGTTTTGGGAATGTCCTCATTTCTGATTTTGATTTGATGATAGCCTAATCTCAAATCCATCTTAGAGAAGACAGAGGATCCTGCAAGTTGATCATAAAGATCATTGATCCTGGGCAGTGGGTACTTGTTCTTTATCGTCGCTAGATTTAGCGGGCGATAGTCTACGCACATCCTTTCTGTTCCATCTTTCTTCGTTACGAACAGAACGGGGCAACCCCATGGCGATGAGCTAGGGCGGATGAAGCCTTTTGCCAACGAAGCTTCAAGTTGGATTTTGAGCTCAGCTAACTCACGTGGGGCCATTCTATATGGGCGTCTGGATATTGGTGCGGTTCCTGGGATAAGATCTACCACAAACTCTACAGATCTGTCAGGTGGTATGCCTGGCAGCTCTTCTGGAAAGACATCCGGGAAGTCACGAACCACCGGAATATCTTCAAGGTCTAGAAGAGGAAGCACATTTAAAGAATGCACCTGGGTTTTAGAGCTTGGTGAGGTGTACTTGATTGTCTGGCCTGATGGATGGGTTAGTTTCACTAACTTGGCTTTACAATCAAGGACAACACTCTGTCTTGATAACCTATCCATTCCTAGGATGACAGCAATGTCTGAAGACTTGAGGGCTATAAGTGAGGCAAGGAATACTAAACCCTCAATAGCAATTTCATTCTCATGACTCACCATGGTGGTGTGCCATCTAGATCCAGGGGCTTGCACAACTAAGGGGGTGGATAACATCGAAAAAGAGATGTCATGTGACAGTGCAAAGTCCTGGGATATGAATGAGTGAGATGCTCCGGGGTCAAACAGAACCGAAGCTGGGGTGGAATTGACAGGAAGGGTTCCGAGTACAACATTGGTTGACTTGTGGGAATCTAGAATGGATACGTGATTCACATAACCATATTCATAGGCAGGAGGCTTGACCTTGGAAGGCTTGGGTGGTGGCTTACCACGACGAAAGGTTTGCTTTGGTTTAGGTGTGGTGACTACATGATTTTGGGGACACTCTCGAACATTGTGGCCTGATTGTCCACATTGGAAACAAACACCACGTGGAATGAAAGGAACTTGAGCACTGGATTGTCCAACAAAATTCCAAGGAGGAAGATTGGGTTGAGGTGGACGATATATGGTGGTTGGTGGTCTAGAAGCACTTACAGCATGACTGACGTCATTGAAGGGAATCCATACACAGCGTTTTCGAGAAACTGGGCCAGAAGATTGGGCAAACTCACGATCACGCTTGCGAGACTCTTCATACAACTCATTTCCATACTCGGCCTTGAAGGATTTGTCGACCAAGTCCCTGAAGTTGACGAACTCGTGAAGGTTCAGGTCATGACGAAGAACGGGGCTAAGTCCCTTGCGGAACCTTGCTTGTTTCTTGGCATCGGTGGATACTTCTTCTTGGGCATAACGTGCTAGACGAGTGAACTCAGTCCGATACTCATGAACAGACATCTTTCCTTGGGTCAGATTGCAAAATGCTTCTCTCTTGCGCTCTATCAGCTGATCTGGAATATGATATCCATGGAAGTCATCACAGAACTCTTGCCAAGTCACCACGTGACCAACTGGTTGCATTGCCACGAAGTTTTCCCACCATTGAAGAGCAGCACCTTCCAGAAAATATGCCGCGAATAGCACACGATCACCTGGAGCAACATGGGCTGTCTCAAGCTTACGCTCGAGGGAACGAAGCCAATCGTCGGCATCAAGGGGCTCGGAAGGACATCGGAAAACTGGCGGGTTGAGGAGAACGAAGTCCTGGATGGTAACAACACTATGATGCTGACGAGAAGTGTTCTGCTCAATACGCTCGAGAAGACGTGTCTGATCACGACGATTCTGCTCAGCCTCCAACATGATTTCTGCCGTTGAGGTTGGTGGTGGAGGCTCTTCAGCGTCTATGTAACTAGAACTGGGATCAACACCTTGATTTGCACCTGACATTCTGTGTGATAAGAATCAACAATCAGAATAGGATTTTGGACACAAATCTATGCTAAGATAGAAGACTATAATGCAACAGCATCAAAGCCACAAACGGACAGCATAACGGCTGCACCGGGATGGAAATTGAGACAACCAGCAGAATAACGGACATCACTTCCACAGATACCTATGGAATGATGGCTCAGAAAGACCACAACACTCCTACAGCTACAAAGAAGCAATCAACGAGATGTCCTAGTAAAGACATAGATGAGCCTAGTCCTATCTTCCCGTAGAATAAGATGAGGATGACTCAGAACTCAGATCGATGAGGGTAAGGAGAAAAAAGAAGTCTTACGTTGTTCCCTTATACCCAAAGTAACTATATAACTATGGAATGCTAGACTCGACATCGGCCAATGGTTTGATAATCGTACATGCAGTCCTGCTCTGATACCAAGTCTGTCGGGACCCGGGGTTAGCGTATGTAATTCCGGTCACAATGCAATCACATGGACAGCCGAGAGCCGTACCCACTTGTCTAAGCAGACAAGGCCAAGCATAGATCACTCTCGGTAAGCATCGAACGTGAGGGGCATCCCATCCAGGCCGGATGATCAACTGAGATGGGTCCTCATCGTCCGCTCACAAGTCTAAATGCTTATGGGTGGTGAATCCCATAATCATAGACAAGTCGCCTCAACCATGTTATCAATTGAATCATAACCCTTACATAAACTTACTCCAGCCCGATCACTTAGTCGGGATCTCGGGCGGGCTCGATCATACAACAAAGTGTGCCACGTGACAGAGTCACGAGCAATCGCATCGCGATGCCCCAAGCTGCGCACATCTAAGGGCCACTTGGTGTATAAAATACCGCCGGCAAGAACACAACTAAGCTATCGAACCCCACACTAAGACATGCATGTTATAAACATACACGCAGCATACATGTCCAGTGTAAACAGCAGGTAATCACAACATGAACTCTACAAACTCAGTATTTATAACTTCTGCTAAACAGAGCAGACATAGTAGTTGTATTACAAGCAGAGATCACATGTTTGTGATCCAACATTACATCAAACATCAACGGAAGAAAATTATGTCTTAGTAAAGACAAGTTTAACAAATGGCTTAAGAAGCCTGAAAGAAAAATACAATGACCCTCCAAAGGGCACAGGCTGCTGCCTGGAACTATACGACATTGGTCCACGTCGAGCTCGAGGTAGAGGCCACCATCAGGGTTAGTGGTCTCGTTTCTAAAACATAGAATAAGAAAACGTGAGTACAAAGTCGTACTCAGCAAGACTTACATAGGAACTATACTACTCATGCACATGTATCAAGGTAAAGGGAGGTGGGGTTTCACTTGCAGAAGTGCCAGCTTTGACTTGGCTAGTCCTGAACTACGAGTACCAGAGAGAGGTAAGAACGTACACGAGTCCAAGTAACAGTCTCCAACCAATACTCCACTATGGTGCCTTCCTTGACTTCCCCACGAGGAAGCACGCCATAGCACTCACACTTATCTTGGTGTGTTTTAGAAGTATCCGGTTCAAGTTATCTATGATCAAGTAAAGGTCTCCAAGTAGTCCATAACCGTGGACACGGCTATCCGAATAGTTCTTTTCTGTTATTTGTTTTGCCCTTTAAAATAAAATAGCTAGGGCATTTATAAAAATCCCCAAACATTTTTAAAAAACCTAGGTGACTATATAGAAGTCAACCCCAAGTTTTGGGAATTTTTGAAATTCAATTTATTTGAATTTCAATTCAAATAGACAAAAGATTTAATTTCCAAGCCACTATTTGAATTATTGAAAAATCTATGAGCATGCGATTAATCCCAAATCACTTTTAAAATGATCAGACTCATTTTTAGGATTTTTCAATACATCCAAAAGAATTTTGGAAAAAGATTTATTTCTGGCCTTTTTATAAAAATCATTTAGGGATTTTCTTTTCCCCATTTCCTTTTCTTTTGCAATTTTTTTCAAGATGCAAAAAAAATGCAAGCTAGGTTAAACACAAACCTAATTTGGGGTTCTGACAGAGAGGGTGCAACTATTAAAATCAATATCACTACTATCAAAGGTGGTAGTAGTGTTGTCTAGGCTCACTTGTTTGAAACCCTCTATGTTCATAGGAGTTTCTTCATCTTCGGTTGAGGTTTTAGCATCACCATTAATATGTCCAACGGGACTAGGAGTGCATTGGGTGCTAATAGTTTGGGTGTCCTCAACAATTTGGATAGTGGCAACTGTGTGGTGTGTAGGAAGGCTCTTAATTCTATCCTCTTCCATAGGGATAACTTATGGTTTGGCTGCCATTTGATTTATCAAAATAGATTGGGTGTGGGACATATTCGAAACATGGGTTTCGGTGGCGGTAAGTCTAGCCTGGAGATTGGAAATCTCACTGTTCAGGCTATCAAGCTGTTCACTAATGTTTTGCAGAATGGCAGTATGCTCACCTATTTGTTTAGAGAAGGCTTTGTTTTGTTCAAACTGGGTGTGCATATAGTTCTTAGTAGCTTTCTCTATTTCTACCAATTTCTCATAGCTAGGTAGGTCTCTTTTCGTATAAGCAGGATTATAGGAGTTGTTTCTAGGGTAGGTGTTGTTGTTCCCATAGTTGGATGGAAACTGTCTAGGATTGCTAGCAAAATTACCCCTATATGCATTGTTGTTGAAGTTGTTTCTAGCAATAAAGTTCACATCTACTTGTTCTTGGGCAACCAAAGAATTTAAAGGGACATCATGAGGATCGAAAGAGGGTTTCTTGGTAAGTAGAGACATAATTAAGTCAACTTTTTCATTGAGGGAGGTAATTTCCTTGACAGAATTTACCTTCCTACCTGTTGGAGCGCGTTCGGTGTGCCATTGGGAATAATTGGTCATCATTTCATCGAGAAGCTTCGTGGCAGCGCCAAGTGTAGTTGACATAAAGGTTCCTCCCGCGGCCGAATCTAACAGGTTCCGCGAGGTAAAGTTCAAGCCTGCATAAAAAGTCTGGATAACCATCCAGGTAGTCAAACCATGTGTAGGGCATTTCTTAACAAGAGATTTCATTCGTTCCCAAGATTGGGCAACGTGTTCATTATCCAATTGCTTAAAATTCATAATGTTACTCCTTAACTGGATAATTTTAGCAGGTGGGTAGTACTTCCCTATAAAAGCATCTTTGCACTTATGCCAAGAATCTATGCTATTCCTAGGCAAAGATTGAAACCAGATTTTAGCGTCTCCCCTTAAAGAGAAAGGAAAGAGCTTGAGCTTAACAATATCACCTTCTACTTATTTATACTTTTGCATATCACATAATTCAACAAAATTGTTCAAGTGTAAAGCAGCATCATCTCCAGCACCAGAGAATTGATCTCTCATAACAAGGTTTAGCAAGGCAGGTTTAATTTCATAAGAGGTAGCTGAAGTGGCAGGTGTGGCAATGGGGGTGCAGATAAAGTCTTGGTTGTTGTGACTAGTGAAGTCACACAACTTGGTGTTTTCAGTGGAACCCATAGTAGCAGCAAGTGTGGCAGATTTTTTTGTGATTTTTGATATAAGAAACAAGGATAAAAACTGAAAGGTAAACTAACAAGACTAAAAAACAAAGGTAAAGGGTAGTGTGCAACTCCCCTATCTTAGCACTCGGAGTCCCCGGCAACGACGCCAGAAATTTGCTTGATGGCTTCTCGCCCCTCGTTGGTTACCCCAAGTGGAAGGTTCGAGATGCAGTGCAGCAGCAAGTTTCCCTCGGTGAAGATACCAAGCTTTGTCTCCAGTAGGACTCCAGAGATGATAAGTAGGTGTCAGCGGCGCAACTGACGCGGACCTGCACACAGACACAAATAAATTTGTTCCCAACGAAGTTCCGAGAGGTTGTCAATCTCTCCGGTCTTGTTGTTCACAAAGGATCAAACACAAGGGATAATGATAGCAACTGATAGTAAAAGAAGAAAAGTAAATGAGCGTGGAAACAGTAATGAGGACATGGACCGGGATATGTGATGTTCACTAGTGATGTCTCTCTCCCAAAAGACGATAAAACTGCTATGCGAGGTAAACAAATTACAGAAAGGCAATTGACAGGATTATGAACGCACCGCAATGCTAACTATGCTACAAAAGAAAGGAAGAGGCTCAAAAGCACGGGCAGTACGCCAAAATAAGTAGACCGTAATCCAACTACATCTACTACTAATCATCCACCTTGAGATATCTATCCAGAACATCTCGCTGGTATTAAGTTGCGAGCCCCACCCAAAGTGTAAACCCAAAGCAACAGACAACTGCATTAAAAAGCACTTTGTGTAAAGTAAACAATCCTTGCAACCGCGGTTACAAGCACCGTTGTTTTCCCCCTTGTGGCAACAACACATCCCCTAGACTCATGTTTCTATCACTCAAGCGTGTCATCGGGGGGCATGAACCCACAATCGAGCATAACGTTCCATCTTGGGGTCACTACCTACTACTTGGCCAAAGCAATAAACAACAACGGAGAACATGCAAGAATTACTTAGGAACAAAAATATAAGAGAGAAAAACCAAATATATTACTCAATCACAATCTGAACATAATCTCATAATCCATCAGATCCCATCAAACTCAACATAGCAATAGAAGAAAGATTACAAAAGTGCCTCGATCATGTAGGGCAGCTCACGAGGTCTAAACCATGAAGAACAAAGAGGGGAGGAGAACATCACATAGCTACTGATCACGGACCCATGGTCCAAGGAAAACTACTCACGAGACATCCGGGAAGCATCCATGGTGGAGAGGAGACTCCCAGAGGTCGGCCCTCCCTCCGGCAGGGTGCCGGGAAGAGGTCTTCTGGTGCTCCCGATCTCGGAAGCGCGGCGGCGGCGGAACAGAGGCGAGATCGCGAATAAGGGTTCTGTCCCCGAGGGTTTCACGTCACGGGGGATATATAGGCGAAGGGGGGCATCCAGAGGTGGACCAGGGGCCCCAGGCGCCCCCCTGGCGCAGCCAGGGGTGGGGCCGCGCTGGGTGGCCGCCTGGGCCACCCCTGGCTCCCCTCTGGACCCACGCGGGCTCTTCGTGAAGCTTCCTGTACGCTGATTTTTCCTATATTTTTCCCGGAATTTTTCTGGCACTTTTTATATGGGAGAAAACTGAAATAGAAAAACAGCAGAAAACAGGAACTGGCACTGGGGTGCACTGAGTTAATAGGTTAGTCCAAATATGATCAAAAGTGTATGAAAGTGTATCTAGAACATAGCAATGTCACACAAAACATGCATGGAGCAAGCAGAAATTATAGATACGTTTTGGACGTATCAGGCCAACTCGGTCAGATTGCATCCATAAAGCTGCGCAGCGTGTGACTAGGTCACCAGGATGAATATCACGGAACGAGTGAATAAGATTTGTCGGTAACAAGATAGAACTAATGCATTGGATGCAGTTGATCGAATCTTGGACTTATCTAGTATCGCATGACAAAGGGAATGGTATACAACGTGTACGGTTCAATCGGTTACTTCCGGAATGCACAGGGGTCATTATGGGCATCCAGGTCCCGCTATTGATCATTGGTCGTAGCCTTTGTCTCGGTCATGACTGGAGTGTTCTCGGACCGTAGGGTAACACACTTAAGGGATCGATGCATATCGGAGACCTTTTCGGAACTATCGGAGTTACCGGAGAAGAGAGAAAGACGTACCGGAAAAGTTCCATGTTGGTCCGAAGGACGTTCAGAGTGAGCTGGAAGGAGTTCCGGATCATCGGGAGATGAAATAATATGTATTATTTATTAATTAAGTGAATTAATAATTAATAATAATTTATTTCAGATTACAAAGTGCAATGGGCCTTATTTGTGAAAGAAGCCCATTAGGGGAAGGAGGAAAATAAAAGGGAAAAGGAAAAGAAAAAAAGGGGGCGCCATGGGCCTTGGGGCCCATGTGGGTGGCGCCCCACTTCCCCCCCCCCCCCTCCTCCTAGCCGCACCCTCCCCCCTTGGCAAGGGATTAGTCCCACATTGCCAAGGGAAGGGGGGTTGACTCCTTCCGTCTGCCTATATAAAGATGGGCAGGGGTGCACTTCTTAAAGACAGAAAAATTCACAGAGAATTCAATATTACTCCGAATTGAGATCGGTTTTCACCGGTCTTCTCCCCTCTCTCGTCTCTCTCAAGTCGGGGTCCCCTTGTCTGGAACCTGTGCTGGGATTGAAGCTTCTCTACTACGCGGACGCCGTCGTGCTGTCGAAACTCCGGTTCCGGGAGGTCTACTTCCGCCACCTTCGCTGGATCGGAGAACGGAGGTCATCATCGAGTCCGTACGTGTGCGAGTACTACGATGTGCTACACGTGCGGCACTACCACCCAACAGGGTGCTAACACATCCAGGGGGCTGTGAAAGGTTTACGACTTCATCAACCACGTTTGAGGGAATGTTTCCCGCGCAACGGACTACACCCCGAGGTATGTTTCCGCAAGTCTTTCCGTTACGGCATTATAGCTAGATAGATCTTTGGTTAAGGGCGACGCTAGTTAGAAAAATTATTGTTTTATGCTGCGAGACCAAACAGCGGTATCATGAGCCAGATCTATGCTTCGTATTGCTATACAGTTAGAACACATCGGGGATGTGGGCGTTGATTCTATGATTGTTACCCTCTCACGTGTACTTGTTATATCTGTGGCATTGTTTGATGAAGCGGCCCCGACCGACCTTACGCGTACGCTTACGCAAGACTGCTTCCACGCTTGACATACGGCTTGTACCGTATAAAGTGGCTCTGGGGGTGTCTGTCTCTCTTACTTTAGCGGAGATGGCATTTGCAACGAAGGGCCCCGTACGGGGTGTAATAGAGACAATCTATAATCAGCGTTGTGGTTCAATGTTCGTAGAAACGGTTGATCTATGAAAATCCCTAGAATCCACGTAAAACATGCAATATACAAATATAGAGGCGTCTAACTTTATATTGCAGAGGGGGCTATTGTTGTTTGCTTAATCTTGATGTAGTGATAGATTTGCTATGTGTTACTAGAAAGTAGTAAACGTTCATCATGATGAAACAAACTTAAATGGAGACACTGTAGACTTAGTGCCACCATGATCATACATCTTAAAACTTGCTAGTATAGGATACACGACGGTAGCATTAAATAAGATGATCCCTTATAAAATACCAAACATAAGTATTCTACCGAAGTGTGAACCACCTGGAAGGTTCTCGTTATGATAGGCAGGCCGTGACGATCGGGTGTCATACATACATTAGAGTTCGCATGTGGTTGGGCCTGGCAAGCCTAGCATATGTCGATATGGCCTTGATAAGCAGCATATAACACTAATGTAACAGCCCAGTTTTCACAAAAACTAAAAAATTTGTTTTCGGTGTGAATTGTTTGATTGTCTGATTTGTTTGCGGTGTTTGCATCCCCGATTTATCGATCGGCGATTATTTTCCCCCTCTTATATCGTATCGGACGGAGACCGACCCTTGCCACCCTGACACTCGACCTTTGCGACACCGGGATTCACCCGATCACCGTCGCGAAAACCGCACGAGACCAGCCGCAACCCACGGAACGAAACCCCCGTTTATTAATTAAACGGGATATTTTTATAGCGCGCCGGAAAGTGTTTTCGGAACGGTTCCAACGCGAGGTGAACGCCTCTGGCCCGATGCGCTGATCGCGCAGTTCGAAGTTTTACCCGAATCGGAGGTACTGCGGACCCCCGGCGGTCAGAAACGTGAGCACCGCGCGCGAGAGAGAAAAACCGGGGATGTTTTGCAAACTGCCAGCCACCTAGGCTATATAAAGACCACCCCACCACTTAGGGTTTTCCCTAAGCACCTAGGCAGCCACCAGCCCCCAGATCTGAGATATTTTACCCCATTTTCGCACAATTTAGCCCCATTTCCAGCAAACCCTAGATCCCCAACGATCTGGACCGTCAGATCGGGCGATCTGACGGCCAGAACGCGCCCCTGCCCCCAGCCTCTCTCTCCTCTCTCCTCACCAACCGCGCCCCCAGCCCATGGAGATGCCGCAGCCGCCGCCACGCCTCCGGCCACTGGCCCGCCGCCGGCAGCCGGCGCCCCCTCTCCTCTGGTTCCCTCTCCTCTCCCTTCTCCTCTTTCTCCTCTCCCTTCTCCTCTTTCTCCTCTCCCTTCTCCTCTTTCTCCTCTCTAACCTCCCCCCTCGTCTCTCCTCGCAGCACAGCGGCCATGGAGGTCCCGAGCGCCGCCCGCCATGGCTCCGCCAGGCCCGAGCTCGAGCCGCTCCCCTCCAGGACGACCTCGCCGCCGGCCAGCTTCTGGCCTCCCGCACCCTCGCGCCCTCCTGCGCTCCTCCCCGCCTTGCTCCGTCGCGCAACGTCGCCGGAGTTGACCACCGGCCGCCGCCAGCCGCTCAGGAAGGAGTCTCGAGCCAGCGCCCCGACCCCAACCGCTGTGCCCAGTTGGGCCGGCCTTCCAGCGCGCGGCCCGCCAGCCTCCGCAGCCCAGCGCCAGGCCGACTTGGGCCAAAGCCCAATGGGTGAGGCCATTTTTTTTATTTTTTTGTTGTTCATTTTTTTCTCCTGGCTAACCCCTGTTATTTTTCTAAGTCTGGGATCAAATTGCTGCTGATTGCTTTTTGTGCTGCGATTTCCCGTTAATCTGTAGCTCCGATGAACGTCCCCCCAAAACGAAAGTTGCTCAGTTTTGCGTGCTCTAGCATTCGTATGTAGAAAGTTTTTGCATTTGAGCTCATCTTGATTGTGTAATTGTGTGCTAAAGTGGGCATCAGGCCGTTAAACTGCTACTATTTCCTGTTAAGTGCTGGTGTTTATATTTTGTTGCAACTTTGCATGATGATTGTGACTCATCCATGAGGCCTATTGCATTGATTCTTTTTCCATTGTATTAAGCATCATGTGTACTTCAATTCCATGCTTTAACTTGCCATGTTTGGGTGCTCTAGCTATATGAAATCTTGCTCCAAAGTGGTGATCTTGATGTTAATGTGCTGTTGTGCTGAAAACTGTTATTTTGTTGCAACTTCGGTCGACGAGTGTGTCGCGACCGTTTATCGGAATTGAGTGATTCCAATTGAATATTGTTAAGCGTGATGTCTACTTTCATTACATGTATTGCATTGCCATGATATGCTTGCTGGTCATATAGTTATTTAGCTCCAAAGTTGCTATGCTGTTGTTTTTTACAGCCACCTCTATTTTTCTAGTCTGTTATTTTGCGATGCCATGTTGTTTGCTTAATATCTTTTGATCCATGATGTCTTTTTGCATGATTCTTTTTGCCATGCCTTCCCTGTCATGTCTAGTTTAATTTCATATCATTTGTGAGCACGTTTGTATTGATTAACCTGTTTATGCATTGCTCTAAAGTGTGCTTCGTGATGTTGGCGGTTTGTGCCTGTAACTTGTTTTGCTTGTATCTTTTTAACCGTAACTCCGTTTGGGGTGTTCTTTATATGTAACTTGATTAGTTCTTCGTGTACTTTGTGTTTATGCTATTTTTTGCTATTTTTAACCAACCTAAAATATGGTTTAGGACAGAACAGTACCAAATCTTTGTCAGATCCCTCTGTTAGGTATGTGCTAGGGTTAGTTAGTGCCTTTGCTTCATGTAAAAATTTCAAAAAGAAATCTTGGAAATCAAATTCAAAATCCAAATGGGAGAAGGAACACCCCCCAGATGAATTAATTCAAAAGGCCAGATAAAAATCTTTTCCAAGAATTCATGTTAGAGTTTTGAAAAGTCTTATAAATGAGTGTGATCACATATCAAGTGATGTGGGACCCACCCCATGCTCATAGATTTTTCAAATATTCAAACAGTACCTTGGAATTAAAGAAATACCCCTTTTTGATTTAAAATTCAAATCATTTGAATTTTAAAAATGTTGAAAGTTTATGAGTGGCTTGTCCATATTATTATGAGGCCATGTAAAAGTTTTCAGCATTTAATAAAATGGTTTGGTATTTTTATCAGAGCCAAAACAAATTACAGAAAAAGAAAGGAAAGATTAAACAGAGGAAAAAGGAAAAAACTTACCTCCCGCCAGGGGCGAGGCCCACCTCTCCAGCCGGCCCAGCCCACCCGAACTCCCCTGTCGTCTTCCACCCCGCGCTGCCAAGCAGCTCGGTGGCGCGGCGTCGACGCCGTGGACGCCACCTCGACGCCCAGGACCTTCCAGGCCGCCCCAAGCCTCCAAAGTGCGCCACGGAGATGCCCTCGGCTCCCTCTCTCACTTTCTCCCATCGCTGCTTCGTCTCTCGCCTCCTCCTCGCTTTCCCCTTTTCCTCCGAGAGCAGCCGCCGTTCGTCGATGCAAGAACCCGTAGCCAACGCCGGAGTTAGGCGAGGAGAACCTGTCCAACGTGCGCAGCGTCGCCGTTTACCCCGATCTGGAGAAGATGGCGTCCTAATCGAGCCCGAGGACGACGCACGCTTCACCGAGAGCTCGCCGGACCCGCAAGCCGCCGACGTCGAATTCGCCGCCACCACGACCTCCCCGACCTCCCTGACCCCCCTGCTAGCATCAAGGTGAGCTCGGGGTTCGAACGAGCCACTCCTTCGTCTTCCTCCTCCTCCCTATCTGTTTACGCCATGGACGCCGGAGCTCCTTGCCGCCACGGTCGTCGTCGTCGAGCAACCGCAACGCAGTCAACCCTGTCACTCTGTCCGTTGTCACCGCAGCACTCCTCCGGTTCGATCCAGCCCAAAGCCGCCCCAAATGGTGCCCCGTAGCCGAGTTCACCTCGAGCCCGTGCCACGGCCGCCGCTAGGGCTTGAAGCCGGCGACACTCCGGTGAGCTCCAGTCCCTCTGGCTGGCTCCATTCGACGCGGGCGTCCACGGGCTGTCGATTGATGCCTCCCGCGCATCAAATGGCCCCCGGCAGCCCCCTCCCCGTGCAGCGCCGCCGCACTGGTGGCCACCGGCGGCTAGCCGCCGGTGAAGCCACTGTCATTAGGGGTTAACCCCCCTGCTAATTGACCCCAGGTCAATGACAGGTGGGGCCCCCAGGCACTTAACCCCCTGGTTAAGTTTAAACCGGTTTAATTAACCTTTGTGACACTGACAAACCTGGCCCACCAGTCAGACCCCCCCCCCCCCACGTCAGCATGACCACATGATGATGCAATAAAAGAGTTTAATGGATTTCCAGAAAAGAATAATGGTTTATTAATTCCAGAAATTCCAGAAAATACCCCAAACTTTGGAAATTCATAGAAAATTCATATTAACTCCAAATTGGACAAATAATATATGAAAAATGATCAGGAGAAAATTATCTTTCCAAATATGCAACTTTCAACTCTGTTTGAGTTGAATTTAAAATGTGATCAGTAGCATTTGCTATTTGATTTAAATGGAATTAAATCAAATTCAATTCAAATAATTTTGCAACTTGAACCATGGCAACATGCTACATTTCACTTACACATCAGAGGCATATCATACACATTTGAAGATAATTCAAAATGATGAAACTATATCACATATAACTTGGTTAATGTTGAATTCAAATGTGGAATTTGAATTTGCATTTTAAATACAATATATTCCACTTAAATGGAATTGCCTCACACATCCAAACTTATACTTCAAGCTTTAACATTCAATCATGTGCTTGAGCATTGCATTCATATTGATTGCTACTTCGTGCTTTGTTTGTCGAGTAGAGGTGGAACCGGAGCAAGAGGTCACCCCCTTCGCTGAAGATCCAGAGCCCGAACCTCGTCAGCAAGGCAAGCAAAACCCCATTGATCATGTCGATAAAATCCCACTTCCCTCTCATGTCTCGCTTATGCATTGTTTAGGATGATCACCATGCTTCTTTTCTACCGCATAGATGAACCCATTCCTTTGCATGACCTATCATTTTGTCACAGTAGTAAGCAAACCACAATCCTAGCAACTGTAGGAGTTGTTTGATATCATGTGGCCCCTGCAAATGTTATCGCTTATTGCATGCTTAGTATGTTACCATGTTGTTACTGTGTTGTGAGTCGGGATGGTAGTGATCATGTGGATGATGGTAGAAAAGTGTTGGTGAATCGACCCTAATACAAGGTGAACGATGAGAGGCTGTGTAGGAGTACACGGTGGGTTGTCTCGTTGAACACCGCCCTAAGTCCGAGTTCTTGTGTGGTGATCCAAGATGAAGAGTACAACCACACATTGGGCTCACTGACCCCTCTCAACTTATTAACTCATCCCTTTCGATGTCCAGATGTCGCAGTAGTTCGGAGTTCTGGTAGGCTTGTGGCCTGGATGCTAAGTGAGAGAACGGCTCATCCGAGACCGGCTTAGGCACCACGCACACATCGCTTGGGTCCACTTCGGTAAACCGGCCGGGTTCACGATTGTGGTAACCAACCCAAGTAGGCGGCTTTCTTGGACTAGATAGGCTATGAGGTAACAGTTGTGGTGAGCATCCTCGCTGGCACCCCTTGAATGGTGTCGAGATCAAAGGCGGTAAATGATGATCATGTGTGTGTAGCGGTACACCCTTGCAAGGTTAACAAAACTATTCGAATAGCCGCGTCCGCGGTTATGGACTACTTGGAAAGCTTAGCTTGATTATTAGACAACTTGAACTGGATACTTCTAAAACTCGCAAGATAAGCGTGAGTGCTATGGTGTGCTTCTCGTGGGGAAGTCGAGGAAGTAACCATAGTGGTGTAATTGGTTGAAGAGATGTAGTGGACTCGTGTACGCTTCTTACCTCAAGTCTGGTACTCGTAGTTTAGGACTAGCCAAGTCAAAGCTGGCACTTCTGCAAGTGAACCCCACCTCCCTTTACCTTGATACATGTGCATGAGTAGTATAGCTCCTATGTAAGTCTTGCTGAGTACGATTTTGTACTCACGTTTGCTTAATCTATGTTTTAGACGAACCCACCGACCCCGATGGTGGCTTCTATCCGAAGCTCGAAGAATGAAGACTCAGACCAAGACCAAGCTAGTGTAGTCCCAGTCAGACGACTGGTTCCCTCGTGGAGGGCTTGTTTTTAGATAAGGCTTCTCTAAGCCATTTGTTAAACTTGTCTGTACTCAGACCTACTTTGCTTCCGCATGCTTGTTGTAATGTTGGATCACATGCTTGTGATCTCTGTGTGCACTCTGTAAGAGTTATTAATAAATATATATACTTTGTAGAGAATTGCAATGATACCTGCTGTTCATACAAGGCATGTGTGCTGCGTGTATGTTTATAACATGCATGTCTTTGTATGGGTTTTCGAGACCTTAGTTGTGATCTGGCTGGCGGTCTTTTATACACCAAGTGGCCCTTAGATGTGCGCAGCTTGGGGCATCGCGATGCGATTGCTCGAGACTCCGTCTCGTGCACACTTTGATGTATGATTGAGCCCGCCCTAGACCCCGACTAAGTGATCGGGCTGGAGTAAGTCTATGTAAGGGTTATAATACAATCGATAGTATGGTTGAGGCGACTTGTCTATGAGTATGGGAATTCACCACCCATATCAGTTAGACTTGTGTGCGGACGATGAGGACCCATCTCAGAGGATCATCCGGCCTGAATGGGATGCCCCTCATGTTCGATGCTTTCCGAGAACGTTCTGTGCTTGGCCTTGTCTGTTTAGACAAGTGGGTACGGTTCTCGGCTCTCCATATGATTGTGTTGTAGCGAGGCTTATATACGCTAATTTCGGGTCCCGACAGACTTGGTATCAGAGCAGGACTGACTGTAGGATTATCAGCCTTGGCCGAAGTCGAGTCTAGCCTTCTATAGTTATATAGTTACTATGGGTATATAAGGGAACAACGTAAGGCTTATTTTTCTCCTTACCCCCTTCGTTCTGAGTTCTGAGTCACCCTTATCTTTTCTACGGGATGATAGGACTAGGCTCATCTATGTCTGAATAGAACATCTCATTGATTGCCTCCTTGTAGCCGTAGGAAAGTTGTATCCGGTTTCCTAGCATCGTTGTATGCTGATTTCTTACATCGTATTATGTAAGTGCTGTATCTACATTGGAAGAAAATTGTTTTCTTGCAATTACAGCCGTTATGCTGTCCGAGTCATTCCAGGTTTCTTCATAATCTGATGCAATTGCAAAGAATCCTTCTCCCCCTTTCGGTTGTCCTTTAGAAGATTTCTAGGTGGCATTCCCGACAGTTCTTTAGTGTTTGATGTAGGTTTTCTTCTAGAAACCTATAGTGATTCAATTGCAGCCCTTCCTCCCACTTTAGATGTCTTCTAGCCAGAAGAACCACACTAACCATCATGTTGGGGTACTTTGCTACTCTGACATATCTGTTGTAGCCCCTAGTAAACCTTGGTCATCCTCTAGGAAGCTATCCAGAGATCCAACCCCTTAAGCCTAGCCACCCGACAGATGTGTAGAATTTATAGTGGATCTTGTTCTAGGAACCGCACCAATTTCCAAACGCCCATATAAAATGGCCCCACATGAGTTAGCTGAGCTAAAAACCCAACTTGATGCTTCGTTGGCAAAAGGCTTCATCCGCCCTAACTCATCGCCATGGGGTTGCCCCGTTCTGTTCGTAAAGAAGAAAGATGGAACAGAAACGATGTGCGTAGACTATCGCCCGCTAAATTTAGCGACGATAAAGAACAAATACCCACTGCCCAGGATCAATGATCTTTATGATCAACTTGCTGGATCCTCTGTCTTCTCCAAGATGGATTTGAGATTAGGTTATCATCAGATCAAAATCCGAAACGAGGACCTTCCCAAAACGGCTTTTACTACTCGTTATGGTCTTTACGAGTACACCGTCATGTCCTTCGGTTTAACCAATGCCCCCGCCACATTCTCACGCTTGATGAATTCGATCTTCATGGAGTACCTAGATAAATTTGTTGTGGTTTATCTTGATGATATTCTCATCTACTCGAAGAACGAAGGAGATCACGCCGAACACTTAAGGCTGGTATTGATGAAACTTAGAGAGCATCGCCTGTACGCTAAATTCTCCAAGTGTGAATTCTGGCTACCAGAAGTGACCTACTTAGGCCACGTAATTTCTGCAAAAGGCATTGCTGTGAATCCCGAGAGAGTTCAGGCCGTCCTTGACTGGACTCCACCTGAATCGGTTAAGCAAGTTAGGAGTTTTCTTGGCCTAGCCAGCTATTGTCGTCGCTTCGTCGAGAACTTTTCTAAAGTTGCAAAGCCTCTAACTGAACTCCTCAAGAAAGATAAGAAATTCTTATGGACTTCCAAGTGCGAGGAAAGCTTTCAAGAGCTAAAAAGAAGATTGACTTCTCCACCCGTACTTGCACCTCCAGACACCAAAAGAGATTTCGAGATCTATTGTGATGCCTCACGGCAAGGGTTAGGATGCATACTGTTGCAAGATCGACATGTGGTAGCTTATGCTTCACGCCAGTTGCGGCCACATGAAGAGAACTATCCTACCCATGACCTTGAACTCGCTGTCGTAGTTCATGCTCTAACAACTTGGCGACATTACCTCCTTGGTAATCGTTGTGAGATTTATTCCGACCACCAAAGCCTCAAATTTATTTTCACCCAGCCAGATCTTAATCTCAGGCAAAGACGCTGGATTGAGTTGATAAAAGATTACGACGTAGCAATTTCTTACACCCCAGGCAAAGCCAATGTCATGGCTGATGCACTAAGTCGTAAGTCGTACTGTAACAACCTCATGTTACAGCAGTATCAACCACTTCTTCATGAGAACTTTCGCAAGCTCAATCTTGAAATTGTTCCTCATGGCTATCTTTCAACCTTGGTGGCGAAACCAACTCTTGAGGATCGAATCATAGTTGCCCAAAGGCGTGCACGAGGTGTTCGCTGGATTAAGGAGAACATTGCTAGCGGAGTTGCTAAATGTTTCTCCACAGATAGCAAAGGAACGGTATTCTTTGAAAATCGTTTAGTAGTACCTAAGAATAGGGAACTAAGGCAACTCATCCTCAAGGAAGCCTATGACACACCCCTCTCAATTCATCCCGGTAGCACAAAAATGTACCGAGATCTACGCCAGAGATTTTGGTGGACTAGGATGAAGAGAGACATTCTCAATTTGTGGCCGAATGTGATGTTTGTCGTCGCATTAAGGCAGAACATCAAATACCTGCTGGTACACTTCAACCTTTGTCCATTCCTGAGTGGAAATGGGACAAAGTCGGTATGGACTTCATCACCGGCTTTCCAAGAACCCAGAAAGGAAACAATGCCATCTTCGTTGTCATAGATAGGCTTTCCAAAGTTGCTCACTTCCTTCCGGTTCGCGAGTCTATAACTGCTAGTCAGTTAGCGGACTTGTACATCTCCAGGATTGTATCACTTCACGGT
Source organism: Bromus sterilis (assembly GCA_950022295.1). Lineage (NCBI taxonomy): Eukaryota > Viridiplantae > Streptophyta > Magnoliopsida > Poales > Poaceae > Bromus > Bromus sterilis. The sequence goes on along the minus strand of OX465595.1, from coordinate 340,187,412 downwards.
GTTCCGTTGGAAATCAATTCTGATCGCGGTAGCCTTTTCACCTCTAGATTTTGGGGAAGCTTCCAACGTGCTATGGGAACTCATCTCTCCTTTAGTACGGCTTTCCATCCTCAGTCTAGCGGTCAAGTCGAAAGGGTTAACCAAATTCTTGAAGACATGCTCAGAGCTTGTGTTATCTCATTCGGAAGGAATTGGGAGAATTCTCTTCCATATGCCGAATTTGCTTATAACAATAGTTTTCAATCTAGTCTGAACATGGCTCCTTTTGAACTCCTGTATGGACGACGATGTCGAACACCACTAAACTGGTCTGAAACCGGTGAAAGACAATTCTTTGGACCGGATATGATCAAGGAAGCAAAAGATCAAGTTCGCATTGTTCGTGATCAATTGAAAGCAGCCCAGTCTCGTCAGAAAAGCTACTATGATCGTCATCATAGGCAAGAGAGCTACAATCTGGATGAGAAGGCTTACCTTCGGGTTACTCCTCTGAAGGGAACCCAACGTTTCGGTATCAAAGGCAAGTTGGCCCCACGTTACATCGGACCTTTCCGCATTATTGCTAAACATGGAGAAGTTGCCTACCAACTTGAACTACCTCCGCACCTTTCCCGAGTACACGATGTTTTCCATGTGTCCCAACTCAGGCGTTGCTTCAAGGACCCCATCCGCGAAGTCGACCATGAAACGCTTGATCTCCAAGATGACCTTTCTTATCGAGAATACCCCGTTCGTATTCTTGACTCCGCAGAGCGTGTCACTCGTCGTCAGAAGATTAGGTTTCTGAAAGTGCAATGGTCACACCACTCTGAAAGAGAAGCCACGTGGGAAAGAGAAGACCGTCTCATTGCCGAGTACCCCTCCTTCCTCCCGCAGACTTCTGAATCTCGGGACGAGATTCTTTTGAGTGGGGGCGAGTTGTCAGATCCCTCTGTTAGGTATGTGCTAGGGTTAGTTAGTGCCTTTGCTTCATGTAAAAATTTCAAAAAGAAATCTTGGAAATCAAATTCAAAATCCAAATGGGAGAAGGAACACCCCCCAGATGAATTAATTCAAAAGGCCAGATAAAAATCTTTTCCAAAAATTCATGTTAGAGTTTTGAAAAGTCTTATAAATGAGTGTGATCACATATCAAGTGATGTGGGACCCACCCCATGCTCATAGATTTTTCAAATATTCAAACAGTACCTTGGAATTAAAGAAATACCCCTTTTTGATTTAAAATTCAAATCATTTGAATTTTAAAAATGTTGAAAGTTTATGAGTGGCTTGTCCATATTATTATGAGGCCATGTAAAAGTTTTCAGCATTTAATAAAATGGTTTGGTATTTTTATCAGAGCCAAAACAAATTACAGAAAAAGAAAGGAAAGATTAAACAGAGGAAAAAGGAAAAACTTACCTCCCGCCAGGGGCGAGGCCCACCTCTCCAGCCGGCCCAGCCCACCCGAACTCCCCTGTCGTCTTCCACCCCGCGCTGCCAAGCAGCTCGGTGGCGCGGCGTCGACGCCGTGGACGCCACCTCGACGCCCAGGACCTTCCAGGCCGCCCCAAGCCTCCAAAGTGCGCCACGGAGACGCCCTCGGCTCCCTCTCTCACTTTCCCCCATCGCCGCTTCGTCTCGCGCCTCCTCCTCGCTTTCCCCTTTTCCTCCGAGAGCAGCCGCCGTTCGTCGACGCAAGAACCCGTAGCCAACGCCGGAGTTAGGCGAGGAGAACCTGTCCAACGTGCGCAGCGTCGCCGTTTACCCCGATCTGGACAAGATGGCGTCCTAATCGAGCCCGAGGACGACGCACGCTTCACCGAGAGCTCGCCGGACCCGCAAGCCGTCGACGTCGAATTCGACGCCACCACGACCTCCCCGACCTCCCTGACCCCCCCTGCTAGCATCAAGGTGAGCTCGGGGTTCGAACGAGCCACTCCTTCATCTTCCTCCTCCTCCCTAGCTGTTTACGCCATGGACGCCGGAGCTCTTTGCCGCCACGGTCGTCGTCGTCGAGCAACCGCAACGCAGTCAACCCTGTCACTCTGTCCGTTGTCACCGCAGCACTCCTCCGGTTCGATCCAGCCCAAAGCCGCCCCAAATGGTGCCCCGTAGCCGAGTTCACCTCGAGCCCGTGCCACGGCCGCCGCTAGGGCTTGAAGCCGGCGACACTCCGGTGAGCTCCAGTCCCTCTGGCTGGCTCCATTCGACGCGGGCGTCCACGGGCTGTCGATTGATGCCTCCCGCGCATCAAATGGCCCCCGACAGCCCCCTCCCCGTGCAGCGCCGCCGCACTGGTGGCCACCGGCGGCTAGCCGCCGGTGAATCCACTGTCATTAGGGGTTAACCCCCCTGCTAATTGACCCCAGGTCAATGACAGGTGGGGCCCCCAGGCACTTAACCCCCTGGTTAAGTTTAAACCGGTTTAATTAACCTTTGTGACACTGACAAACCTGGCCCACCAGTCAGACCCCCCCCCCACGTCAGCATGACCACATGATGATGCAATAAAAGAGTTTAATGGATTTCCAGAAAAGAATAATGGTTTATTAATTCCAGAAATTCCAGAAAATACCCCAAACTTTGGAAATTCATAGAAAATTCATATTAACTCCAAATTGGACAAATAATATATGAAAAATGATCAGGAGAAAATTATCTTTCCAAATATGCAACTTTCAACTCTGTTTGAGTTGAATTTAAAATGTGATCAGTAGCATTTGCTATTTGATTTAAATGGAATTAACTTAAATTCAATTCAAATAATTTTGCAACTTGAACCATGGCAACATGCTACATTTCACTTACACATCAGAGGCATATCATACACATTTGAAGATAATTCAAAATGATGAAACTATATCACATATAACTTGGTTAATGTTGAATTCAAATGTGGAGTTTGAATTTGCATTTTAAATGCAATATATTCCACTTAAATGGAATTGCCTCACACATCCAAACTTATACTTCAAGATTTAACATTCAATCATGTGCTTCAGCATTGCATTCATATTGATTGCTACTTCGTGCTTTGTTTGTCGAGTAGAGGTGGAACCGGAGCAAGAGGTCACCCCCTTCGCTGAAGATCCAGAGCCCGAACCTCGTCAGCAAGGCAAGCAAAACCCCATTGATCATGTCGATAAAATCCCACTTCCCTTTCATGTCTCGCTTATGCATTGTTTAGGATGATCACCATGCTTCGTTTCTACCGCATAGATGAACCCATTCCTTTGCATGACCTATCATTTTGTCACAGTAGTAAGCAAACCACAATCCTAGCAACTGTAGGAGTTGTTTGATATCATGTGGCCCCTGCAAATGTTATCGCTTATTGCATGCTTAGTATGTTACCATGTTGTTACTGTGTTGTGAGTCGGGATGGTAGTGATCATGTGGATGATGGTAGAAAAGTGTTGGTGAATCGACCCTAATACAAGGTGAACGATGAGAGGCTGTGTAGGAGTACACGGTGGGTTGTCTCGTTGAACACCGCCCTAAGTCCGAGTTCTTGTGTGGTGATCCAAGATGAAGAGTACAACCACACATTGGGCTCACTGACCCCTCTCAACTTATTAACTCATCCCTTTCGATGTCCAGATGTCGCAGTAGTTCGGAGTTCTGGTAGGCTTGTGGCCTGGATGCTAAGTGAGAGAACGGCTCATCCGAGACCGGCTTAGGCACCACGCACACATCGCTTGGGTCCACTTCGGTAAACCGGCCGGGTTCACGATTGTGGTAACCAACCCAAGTAGGCGGCTTTCTTGGACTAGATAGGCTATGAGGTAACAGTTGTGGTGAGCATCCTCGCTGGCACCCCTTGAATGGTGTCGAGATCAAAGGCGGTAAATGATGATCATGTGTGTGTAGCGGTACACCCTTGCAAGGTTAACAAAACTATTCGAATAGTCGCGTCCGCGGTTATGGACTACTTGGAAAGCTTAGCTTGATTATTAGACAACTTGAACTGGATACTTCTAAAACTCGCAAGATAAGCGTGAGTGCTATGGTGTGCTTCTCGTGGGGAAGTCGAGGAAGTAACCATAGTGGTGTAATTGGTTGAAGAGATGTAGTGGACTCGTGTACGCTTCTTACCTCAAGTCTGGTACTCGTAGTTTAGGACTAGCCAAGTCAAAGCTGGCACTTCTGCAAGTGAACCCCACCTCCCTTTACCTTGATACATGTGCATGAGTAGTATAGCTCCTATGTAAGTCTTGCTGAGTACGATTTTGTACTCACGTTTGCTTAATCTATGTTTTAGACGAACCCACCGACCCCGATGGTGGCTTCTATCCGAAGCTCGAAGAATGAAGACTCAGACCAAGACCAAGCTAGTGTAGTCCCAGTCAGACGACTGGTTCCCTCGTGGAGGGCTTGTTTTTAGATAAGGCTTCTCTAAGCCATTTGTTAAACTTGTCTGTACTCAGACCTACTTTGCTTCCGCATGCTTGTTGTAATGTTGGATCACATGCTTGTGATCTCTGTGTGCACTCTGTAAGAGTTATTAATAAATATATATACTTTGTAGAGAATTGCAATGATACCTGCTGTTCATACAAGGCATGTGTGCTGCGTGTATGTTTATAACATGCATGTCTTTGTATGGGTTTTCGAGACCTTAGTTGTGATCTGGCTGGAGGTCTTTTATACACCAAGTGGCCCTTAGATGTGCGCAGCTTGGGGCATCGCGATGCGATTGCTCGAGACTCCGTCTCGTGCACACTTTGATGTATGATTGAGCCCGCCCTAGACCCCGACTAAGTGATCGGGCTGGAGTAAGTCTATGTAAGGGTTATAATACAATCGATAGTATGGTTGAGGCGACTTGTCTATGAGTATGGGAATTCACCACCCATATCAGTTAGACTTGTGTGCGGACGATGAGGACCCATCTCAGAGGATCATCCGGCCTGAATGGGATGCCCCTCATGTTCGATGCTTTCCGAGAACGTTCTGTGCTTGGCCTTGTCTGTTTAGACAAGTGGGTACGGTTCTCGGCTCTCCATATGATTGTGTTGTAGCGAGGCTTATATACGCTAATTTCGGGTCCCGACAGACTTGGTATCAGAGCAGGACTGACTGTAGGATTATCAGCCTTGGCCGAAGTCGAGTCTAGCCTTCTATAGTTATATAGTTACTATGGGTATATAAGGGAACAACGTAAGGCTTATTTTTCTCCTTACCCCCTTCGTTCTGAGTTCTGAGTCACCCTTATCTTTTCTACGGGATGATAGGACTAGGCTCATCTATGTCTGAATAGAACATCTCGTTGATTGCCTCCTTGTAGCCGTAGGAAAGTTGTATCCGGTTTCCTAGCATCGTTGTATGCTGATTTCTTACATCGTATTATGTAAGTGCTGTATCTACATTGGAAGAAAATTGTTTTCTTGCAATTACAGCCGTTATGCTGTCCGAGTCATTCCAGGTTTCTTCATAATCTGATGCAATTGCAAAGAATCCTTCTCCCCCTTTCGGTTGTCCTTTAGAAGATTTCTAGGTGGCATTCCCGACAGTTCTTTAGTGTTTGATGTAGGTTTTCTTCTAGAAACCTATAGTGATTCAATTGCAGCCCTTCCTCCCACTTTAGATGTCTTCTAGCCAGAAGAACCACACTAACCATCATGTTGGGGTACTTTGCTACTCTGACATATCTGTTGTAGCCCCTAGTAAACCTTGGTCATCCTCTAGGAAGCTATCCAGAGATCCAACCCCTTAAGCCTAGCCACCCGACAGATGTGTAGAATTTATAGTGGATCTTGTTCCAGGAACCGCACCAATTTCCAAACGCCCATATAAAATGGCCCCACATGAGTTAGCTGAGCTAAAAACCCAACTTGATGCTTCGTTGGCAAAAGGCTTCATCCGCCCTAGCTCATCGCCATGGGGTTGCCCCGTTCTGTTCGTTAAGAAGAAAGATGGAACAGAAACGATGTGCGTAGACTATCGCCCGCTAAATTTAGCGACGATAAAGAACAAATACCCACTGCCCAGGATCAATGATCTTTATGATCAACTTGCTGGATCCTCTGTCTTCTCCAAGATGGATTTGAGATTAGGTTATCATCAGATCAAAATCCGAAACGAGGACCTTCCCAAAACGGCTTTTACTACTCGTTATGGTCTTTACGAGTACACCGTCATGTCCTTCGGTTTAACCAATGCCCCCGCCACATTCTCACGCTTGATGAATTCGATCTTCATGGAGTACCTAGATAAATTTGTTGTGGTTTATCTTGATGATATTCTCATCTACTCGAAGAACGAAGGAGATCACGCCGAACACTTAAGGCTGGTATTGATGAAACTTAGAGAGCATCGCCTGTACGCTAAATTATCCAAGTGTGAATTCTGGCTACCAGAAGTGACCTACTTAGGCCACGTAATTTCTGCAAAAGGCATTGCTGTGAATCCCGAGAGAGTTCAGGCCGTCCTTGACTGGACTCCACCTGTATGGGTTTTCGAGACCTTAGTTGTGATCTGGCTGGCGGTCTTTTATACACCAAGTGGCCCTTAGATGTGCGCAGCTTGGGGCATCACGATGCGATTGCTCGAGACTCCGTCTCGTGCACACTTTGATGTATGATTGAGCCCGCCCTAGACCCCGACTAAGTGATCGGGCTGGAGTAAGTCTATGTAAGGGTTATAATACAATCGATAGTATGGTTGAGGCGACTTGTCTATGAGTATGGGAATTCACCACCCATATCAGTTAGACTTGTGTGCGGACGATGAGGACCCATCTCAGAGGATCATCCGGCCTGAATGGGATGCCCCTCGTGTTCGATGCTTTCCGAGAACGTTCTGTGCTTGGCCTTGTCTGTTTAGACAAGTGGGTACGGTTCTCGGCTCTCCATATGATTGTGTTGTAGCGAGGCTTATATACACTAATTCCGGGTCCCGACAATCTTTTAATCATCGTGCGGCACTTAGTGTTATGCCATGTTTAGGTTGTGCCTCACTTACATTGACTAGCATAGATAGTTTATTTTGTGCTTCACCTCTTGACTTGTTTGTGTGCTATGCCATGCTTGCTTGAGTTGCCATGTTAATAACCGTTGGTTGATCACCTGTAGCTAAACAACTTGAACCCCCGTAAACGTGCGGTATCGTCGTGTGTGACGAGTACTCCACTTAAATTGTTAGTAACCGCTCTCGACGGTAGGTGCGATGTCTCGTGTTGCCTTTTTGTTGATGCTTGCTCTTGTGTTGCCTCGTAGTAATAGATGCTTGCTCGTTGATTGCTTTCCAGTGTTTATCGTCTTGTGTGCTTCCGCGGGTACCTCTCGGAGACGATGCGAGCTTGCGATCAACTACACCTTCGGAACCCGACTTATCAACAGGCAAGGACTATACATTACTTATGATCCATTCTATTTCAACCAGCGGTTTGCATGCTAGTATAGGTTAGGTTCGATGTTTGATCCTACCACATGTTTACAACCTCTTTCAAACCGATACAGCCATGTCCCCTCCCAGCAAACCTTGTACTGCTATGTTACTATTGCTCGTTGCTCATCCCCTGCTTAGTATGCATGCTTAGGATGCTACGATGTTACCCTGTTACTCCTTGGTTTGGGATATCACCTTACTATATTGTTGTTGATGATATGATTATTATAATGTTGACTATATTCGACGAAGGATGGAAGGTCTAGGCTATCCCGCCCCGACGCTTTGTTCCATTCAAGTCACCTAGGACCCGAGTTCCGGGTATTGGTTTTAAGACTAAGCGTGCCTAACCGCGTGTGGGATTTTATGGGGTCCCCTTTTCTTACCTACCTAGCTTCTAGCATTTCTAGTGGTGGCCCAAGCTGATTTTACCATTTGAAACCGTGTGTGTGTTGGTCGTACGCCAGTAGTTTTTAAACCAACCCGGACCAGTGAGGACTTAGTTCCCTTGCTGGCCCATTATGACCGGCTAAGGACCCGGTGTCCCATGTGTGATTAACCGGCAATCCAAACCTGGAGTCATACGGTAGAGACCAGATCGAGAGCGCGGCCGGCTCCTGAGCTGGATGTCGTCTCACCGGGGGCCACCCGGATTTGTTCGTTGTTAGCTAGAGACTTGTCGTTTCGGATCTCTTGGAACTAAATCATAAAATGGTTGGCTGTGATGGGTAGCAACTGAGAGAGATGGGCGTGCGTGCGGAGCCTTGTAATGGGCAGTTGGTACACCCCTGCAGGGTTAAATCTTTTCGAGAAGCCGTGTCCACGGTTATGGACGACTTGAGACCTACTCCTTGTTCATAGACAACAACAACTGAGATAATCTTAATATAACTTGATCAACGTGTGTGTGTGCCTTGACTACTCTTCTTCGTCGGGATGCGAAGAGGAGGACAAGGATAGGATAGGTGTTATGTTTGCGTAGTAGTTGATAGCAAGACTTGTTGAAGGCGATTCATCATCGAATGCTTGGCTTCTTATCTTACTCTCTAGATCGTTAGCCACTTCATAAATGCTAGTGCGGCAGCAACTTCACCACTTACCCCTTTCTTACCGTAAACTACTAGTTGTCCTAGAATGACGAGTGATGAAGTCCTTGCTGGGTCAGATGACCACTACAGTTGGATGCTGAGTACCTCTGTGCTCATGATACTACCCCCAAACTCTTTTCATGGTTCTTGATCGACAACAGGTATGGTGATCGACGTTTCACGTGGAGACTCGACGACGACTAGTTAGGCGGATCCCGGCGGAGGTTCTGGACCCGTGTGGTTATGGGATCGATGTTTTTCTCTTTGCCAGTAGGTATTTGATTGTAGTCTATACTCAGACATGTATCTTCCGTTGTTGTATTGTATTTGAGGCAGTTGTATGCCGATTGTATGAGATGTTGTATCCTTGTATCTGTAATGTTGTGATATCATGTTGGAAATCCGGGGCATATGACTTCGTCATATGTCGCGGTGGGACCGATATGTGCTTCGTCCCCGGATCTGGATGGAAACATCTAGGTCTGGAACAGTACCGCATATCGGGCCTTACAACTAAGGTCAATTTGGCGAGCCTAGCATATGTAGATATGGCCTCGGAATACTAGAGATCGAAAGATCAAGCATGAGTCACATATAGGATGTGATCACACAAACTAGTTGTCTACCTTTGAAACTAATCCGTCGGCCGTTGTGATATTCGAGGACGGATAGTGAATCTGGATCATGTAATCACTAAAACTTCTTAGGGATGATTGTTTTAGTGTGAGCTCATCTATAATATGATTATTATGAACTCATTGTTATGAACTAGTCTTAATTGTTTTCCTTGCAAATATTTTGTAGAAAATGAATCCAAATGAACATCGTGAATTGCTTTCTTTCATGGGTGGTGATAGACTTAAAGCAAATGGGTCAAACTTTGTTGATTGGTATCTACGCCTTAGGACTTCACTCAAGAGAGTAAACATCTTGTTCATAATAGAAAGCCATGTGGGAGATCCTCCGGATAACAATGGACATGAACAAGAAATGATGGATTACTATGTTCGTCGACAGAAATACTTTGTGGTGAAGAATGTTATGGAACACTCCATGTCAAATGAGTTGAGAAATCTGTTTAGGGAAACTAGTGCTTATGACATGATAGACACGCTAAAGTCATTGTTTATACGTCAGTTCAGAGTGGCCAGATTTGAGTTAGAAAAACAGTTTCTTTCTACAAAGATGGAAGAGCACACCTGCCTGAGAGCCCACCAAGACAAGATGCATAGGATGTATCTGAGCCTTGTGGAAGACTTTGACTATTGTACAACAAATGAATCTACCACAGAGGAGTTTGCGATAAACACGGTGCTACATTCGCTTCCACCGAGTTATCAAGATTATGTCCATGGCTATGTCGGGAGAGGAGATAACATGCATCTCCAGGATTTCATGACTAATCTTCTTGATGCAAAGGTTGCACCCATTGAAGGAGAAATTGTTGATGGAGAAGGTATATGTTTGATATACTCGTTATAAATGTTTGTTCCCTTATACAACATTTGCAGTTTAATAAGTATTTGATACTTGTTCTGTTTTATGAAAACAGGGCCTGCCGTTGCATGGACGGGAAGAGGTGCGATCCAGGATTGATGGCAACCAAGACAGTTGATGGCCACCAAGATTTCACCAAGACATCTATCATAGAATTATACTTAGAGTATTAGATAAATCTTTTGTAATCGATTAAGTATGAACACTTAGTGATATGTCTTGTATCTCGCAAGACGAAGTTATTCATGTTTTGAGACAAGTTAGTTGTTCCAGTTTGATGAATAAAGTGTGCTTATACTATGATTACAACTGAGTTTATATTATGATAGAAACATTTATATAACACCATAATTGTCAAGTGATATTCCATGTTTAATGATTGAGTTATTATGAATAACAACGAAGTCAAAAGTCATAGTTAGATTAAATGCATGATATGAATTCATAAATGATGAACTCATTAGATACTCGATCTATTAACTCATGAATTTATTATCAACCAAGATGACTAATGACGGAGTTCTAGCAAAGTAGAACTTGCGCCAAACATTGTACATAAATGATGTATTAACCAAGCGCATGAATAATCATTAAAGATGCTTCGCATCATTAATTGAACAAGGATTCAATTGAGATCATAAATCTGAGATTACGGAATCACAGTGAAGTAAAATATAAGAAAACGAATCACCACGATGTGATCAAATTGATAAGTATTATAGTTGACATAAATGGGAGACTTGTGGAAGTAATATCACAAATTACGATGGAAGTTTAAAGTGCTCAAGCACCTTAAACCATTCGTAGTCATGCTAAAATGTAGTGTGGTCTAAATACATTCCTCTTACACTAATGCTATTGAATGAACAAAGTTGTTATAATTTATTAAGTTAAAACACCCACTTCATGAAATAAGGAAACCATTCTGAGTTTAATGAAGCTGATGACTCCATATGATGATGGTGTTAGAAAGTTTCTAGAAGTTTATATGATATAACTTTCTTTGTATTAGAGTTGTGAGCAATTGTAAAACACACCTTCTCAAATAGCAAAACTTGTATTGCTTAATTCGTAAATGAAAAGATGGTTCTCAAGGAATAAACCAATGGGAGAAAAGTGAATTCTTTGACCAGGGTGATTGACCTTGCCTCCAGATAACAGAGTAACGCAACGGAAAACGTTCCGCTGAAATGACTCCATGAGAAGAGAAAATATCCTATTGATGATGATCATGGTATATTAGTTAAAGCCTTAGTTTAAAAAATAAGAAGATTTCCATGAATACGTTCTGTACAGAACAATAATCATGAGTCTTCTTAAGTGAAACAAAAGGGACACTGCTCATAAATTACGAAGGATTGATGGTTACCTAGGAAACGAGGAGAAATGAAATCATATTGAGTTGCATATGAGATGGATCACATCCTATGAAATAAAGTAGTTATTTCACATTCCGAATAACCAGGAAGTTATTAAGAATGATGCAACACATAAAGGCATGATTTGACACATAAAAGATGTTATGGCTAAATTCAATAATGATTGACTACGGAAGCGTAGTAATGCTAAATCAATATGGGTATTTCATTCACGAACACTATGAAGGGACCATAGCTTGAAATTGCATCACATTCAAGTTGTGGAATTTGAAGAGAAGTAGAAATTGGCATAACGAAAGAATGTTTCGATAAGATGGACCATAGTACCTCAAGGCAGAAACTCTCAACCTTGATTTGATCAAGTGATTTTGAAGTAATCAAAATATTGAGTTGGACTGCAATTTCATGAAACTCAGTGGGAGCTTTGGAGACTTCCTGAAAACTTAGAATGCAGAGAGCATTTTCTGAGTGGGAGCTTTGGGAGCAATATTATTATGTCTGACATAATTAGAATAGAAACTTAATAGAATCTTACTTACAGATATATGTCGGATATATTTGAGTGGGAGCACAATGTCAATTTCATATATATACGATGATATATGTGAAAACAATCTCATATATATACATTGATATACATGGAGATTAAGGCTAATAAGATGAAAGGATTACGAGAATCTTATATGAACGAAATATAGATGTGTCACACACTAAAATCTATAAGGATAGATTAGGACACGTGTAATGAACATCAAAAGGATTGGAATGATATCCTAAAAAGAAAAGGTTCTTGTGGCTAGGAATTATATAAAGGATGTAAAACCTTAATATCACAAAATAATGTTTTAATGGAAGAATAGGGATGCACTTTGTCTCAAGACATGTGATCCGATATGACCTTTGACATATGATTCTACCATAAAAAGGAAGTTGTGAATCCAACAACAGAATGACTCAAAAGTTCTTAGAAGAAGAACAGGTTCCGATGTGCTTGGTTGGCAAAACACAAAACCTGAGAAAAGTCCAAGCATTCAGTATCTGAAGAGAAACTGAGGACAATACTCTAAATGATAGAAAAATAATAGACTTGAATGTAATACTGGATTACGATTGCAAGCCTTACTATGGGTCTATATGAATTAGATATATCACCAAAAGGAATAGAAAGGAAATGTGAGCTGTAATTTCACGAACCAAAACTCTACAAAATATAAATATCTATTGAAGGAAGTAGAAGGTTGAATAAAGTTTAGCGTAAGAAGTTTAGACTTCTGGGTGAGTGTATTTTTCAGTATACATGACTATGGGAGTCCTAGGGACTAAAACCATTTTGTCATTAGAGAATACTGTAAAATAAGAAGTCTCACTCTCCCGCCAAACTTATAATTCAAGCATTATTAGATAATGAAGGATATATCAAGCAAGTTGACCAATACCTGTTGCAAAGCAACATACGAATCTGAACGGGTACAGATTGTTGACGAAACCTCTTCCATGAGCAAGCATGATCAATAAACACTTATATGATAAGATGATTATGATTGAGAAAATATGCAGCTAGATTATTTGCTATCTAGTGCAAGTGGGAGACTGTTGGATATATTCTCTAGAGGCAAATAATATATGATTATTCCAATATATCTAAATAAGTTCATGACCAGTTTCATACTGTGCTGGAACTATATCAGTGAAACAATGATACAGGTGTGGTACAGAAACAACCAGAGTTCCTAGTTAGCCTCTCATGATGACTGGTTTATCGTCAACTGATGATTGTGGTTTCACGATCATGGACAATCAAGTCAATTGACGGTAAGGTCACCTCATTGAATGAATGACGTGATGAACATTACCCAATGCAAGCATTACAACATGATCAAATCATAAAAGTTCAGTGTTGTAATTACAGAACGTAGTAGCCTGTTCCTTTGACCGTGAGATCACGCATAATTGCTATCTTCTGAGGATGCTTTGAGTGCATTAACCGTCACACTGAAACATGGTGACCATAAAGGTGTATATTGGGCTATCCCATGGGATATGTTGAGGAGTATTGATTCAAGAGCGGGATTTGTCAATCCATATAATGGAAAGATACTTCATGGCCAACTCGGTGAGATTGCATCCATAAAGCTGCGCAGCGTGTGACTAGGTCACAAGGATGAATATCACGGAACGAGTGAATAAGATTTGTCGATAACAAGATAGAACTAATGCATTGGATGCAGTTGATCGAATCTTGGACTAATCTAGTATCGCATGACAAAGGGAATGGTATACAACGTGTACGGTTCAATCGTTTACTTCCGGAATGCACAGGGGTCATTATGGGCATCTGATACGTCCAAAACGTATCTATAATTTCTGCTTGCTCCATGCATGTTTTGTGTGATATTGCTATGATCTAGATATACTTTCATACACTTTTTATCATATTTGGACTAACCTATTAACTCAGTGCACCATAGTGCCAGTTCCTGTTTTCTGCTGTTTTTCTATTTCAGTTTTCCCCCATATAAAAAGTGCTCCAAAAATTCGGGAAAAATCAGATAAAAAATCAGCGCAGAAGAACCTTCCGGAAGGACCTGAGTGGGGCCAGAGGGCCACCACCAGGGGCCCAGGCGCCCTAGTGGCGCGGCCAGGGGCCCACCCGCGTCGGGTGGCCGCCTAGGCACCCTGGGAACCGCCTTGGATTCCCCTTTGGCTCCTATTTATTCTCCCGTCGCGGAAACCCTGATTCCAGACCCCTTTTCTCTAGAAGCAATTCCGATCTCCGCCGCCATCGCCGACAAGCTTCGGGGGACCAGAATTCCTGTGCCGACACCCTGCCGGGACGGGGAAATGCCCCCGGATTCATCTCCATCGACGTTGCTTCCTCCCTCCATGAAGCGGGAGTAGTTCTCTCTCGGGGCTGAGGTTTCTACCAGTAGCTATGTGTTTTTCTCTCTCTCCCATGATGTGATCTTTTTTGTGATCATAGGCTATGTTAATCTAGGGTGATCCCATGATATTTCCTCTTCCTCTATGTATTTGATTGATGTACTCAATTGATCTTATCTAGTATAATCCCCGAGACCAAGGTCACAACGGTCTATTGGACATGGGTTAGAAGAATATTATCATGAGTGATTTCCTCTTTTGTTTGTTGATTGAAGATTGAGTCTCTTGGTGCTTGTCTTTGACTATCCTTTAGATATGTTGTGGTGATTGTGGTACTCTCTTTGGATGGTCGCGGTGACATTGGGAAATCCATAGATTGAGAACTACGAACTCTGAGGTGTGCTTTTGTATCCCTACACAATTCTCGTCCTCTCTTGACCACAAAGGAATGACCTCCGAGTACATCTCCATTGCATGTTTTATGGGAAATATCATGTGATTACACTATGTTAATGTTGTTGGGAGTTGCCACTAGTGAAATTATGAAGCCTAGGCCTTGTTTCCATCATTGTTACACCGTTTGAACTCACTTTTGTTACTTGTTTCTTTGCTGCACTTCTTATTACAGATTTATATTACTTCGTTTTATCGCACCTATCACCCATATTTTACCATCTCTTCGCCGAACTAGTGCACCTATGCAACTCCTAGTTGTATTAGGTGTGTTGGGGACACAAAAGACTTCTTGTATCTGAATTGCAGGGTTGCTTGAGAGAGACCATCTTCAACCTCTACTTCCCTGAGTTCGATAAACCTTAGGTCATCCACTTGAGGGAAATTGATGTTGTCCTACAAACCTCTGCGCTTGGAGGCCCAACATAGTCTACAAGAATAGAAGCGTGCGTAGACATCAAGCTATTTCTGGCGCCGTTGCCGGGGAAGTGAGTGCTTGAAGGTATATCTTTAGATCTTGCAATTAAATCTTTTCGTTTCTTGTTTTTATTTTCACTAGTTAGGCTTTATGGAAAACTGCAATCTTAGTTCGCTGCTTCGGGGAGACCGCTTTGCCACACCTGTGGTAGAGAAGTCTCCGCCACCTATTGAATGTATCCCGTTCCAAATACCACTTGGGATAGTTGAAATAATTATTAATGATTGTTATGATGGGACAGTCAATCGTAGTATTCATTTGTTGAAACTTACAAAACTTTGTGAGTTATTTAAGATTTCAGGTTTGACAAGAGGTGAAGTCATGAAGAAATTATTTGCCTTGTCACTGAAAGGAAAAGCATTGGAATGGTATAGGCTACTAGATGATTCTCACCTACGGGATTGGGAAGAGATCCAGTCTCTCTTTTACTCCAAGTTTTATCCTCTTCATGAAGTCCATGAGAATAGGAATTATATTTATAATTTTTATCCTCATGAAGGAGAGAGCATAGCTCAAGCTTGGGGGAGACTGAAAACTTTGATGCTAAAATGTCCTAACCATGGGCTCCCCAAAGATATGATTATTACTAATTTCTATGCAAGGCTATCTCGACAGGATAAAGACTTGCTCGATGCTTCCTCGATGGGTTCTTTCACAAACGAAAAGATTGATGCTAAATGGGAACTCCTTGAAAGAATCCAACACAATACTGAAGATTGGGAGATCGACAAAGGTAAAGAGTCAGGTATAATTTATGAGTATGATTGCATTAAGTCCTTTGTTGAAACTGCAAGTTTTAATAAGTTTAGTGCTAAGTTTGGGCTTGATTCTCAACTCCTTGTTGATTTCCTCAAATCTTTTGCTTCACATCTTAAAAATGCCTAAGGAGAATTGGATCAAGCACCATGAACCTTTTAAAGAGATTTGAAAAGAAAATGAAATTGTTAATGATGATTGCAACATGCATGATCCAATTCCTGAAAATGAACCTTTTAAAGTTTTTGAAGAGAAGTATTGTAAGCAACATAAGCATGAAAGAACAATCACTTGGGTTAGAGATTTAAATGAAATTGCTAGAGAATTGTGTGACCTTTATCCTTTTACTTGTGAACTTTGCTGCATAAAGGGTCACTTCAATTTTCAGTGCATGTACTTTCAAAACATAACTGTTAGCCAGTTGTGTGATGACATGATCACTCCTGATCTTTATGATGAGCTTATGTTATTTTTGATGTGTGAAGAGTTATCAGAAAAGACTTCTTGGCTAGATGTTCATGCTTTGGGAACAAATAACACTTTGCAGAAATGTCATCTCTATTGTGTTGTTAATTGCCATGAGAATGATTACATAAGTAAGATTAGAAAGGAGGGAACTCTACCAAAGTATAAAAATGTCTCTTATATTTCTACTAATAAAAAGGAGAGTTTCTCCCAAGTTCCCCCTATTGTTTCTAATGATAAACCAGGATATGAGGAGAATCTTTCTCTCCAACCACTCCTTCCTAAGGTGAAGAAGAAGAAAAATAAGAGGAGGAGGAGGAGGAGCAGGAAGGAAGAAGAATGGGTAACAACCTGGCCTGAGCATATTCCTCGCATCGATTTTTATCCTAACGGACAGAAATTTATGGAGGATGGTGAGCTTGATTGCATTCATTATTATCTTGAAGATAAGTCTGTAGGTACTATTGAAGATGATTTTGATTATGATATGCATGTTACTTTTTGTGATTGGGAAAATGATGATAATGCTACTTATGACCTTGAAAATCTCTTAGGTACCAACTCTGAGAGTGATGATATGGAAAGCTCCAAGCTTGGGGATGATAGGATTGCAAGTCCTTTACCCATTAGTGATGTGGTAATTGATAATTCTTTTGCTAGTAAGAATAAATACAACATGTTTACAAATATAGTTTCTAGCAATGATAATGCTCTTATCTACTATGATGATGTTATAACTCCAATTTTTAGTGATTATAAAGGTACCTATGACATAAGGAGAAAATTATCCTTATGAAACTTGTCATGATCATGGAGGGAATTACTCCCTTGTTGAACACCATCTTCCTAATACACAATTAATCTATAGTGTTCAAGTTGTTTATGATAGTCCTACTCCCACTATTACCAATGAGAAAGATTATGCTTATGTGGAGAGTAAGAGTACCCTTTTGCATGTGGATCATGGTAACAATTTTTTATGTGATACTTATATTGTTGAGTTTATTCATGATCCCACTGAAAATTATTATGAGAGGGGTACATATGCTCATAGATATTTCAATAATATCAAGTTCCCTCTCTTTATGTTGAAGGTTTTGAAGTTGCATTTATTTTGCCTTCCTATGCTAATATCTTTATGCTTCAATGAGTTATTTCTCTACAAGATCCCTTTGAATAGGAAGCATGTTAGACTTAAATGTGTATGGTATTTGCTTCTTGATTCTCTCTTTTGTTCTTCAACTCTTATTCCTTACTCCTACGAGAGCATCATTAAAATCTTAAGCCTATCTTTATGGCTATAAAGAAAGAGCTCTAGGGGGACAACCCTTGTTATCTTTACTTTGAGTTTTTACTTTATGTTTTTAGTGGTCTTGATGATTGTTACTACTTTAGCAACATCACTGTATCTTTATTTTTAAGCTTTGTGCCAAGTTATAGCCTCATATGACAAGGGAAGTGAAAGTTGTGACATGCTGTCCAGAAAACAGATTCTGTCCTCGTGACGGGAAACATCATAGAAAAATCCCAGTTCATCTTTTTGATCTGAATTTTTTACACAGCGTGCTCTATACAATCACGGAACTGTCGTATGTTCTGAGTTTTTTGATTTGAGTTGCAGAAGTACCCCTAAACAATTCTTTACTACGTGTTGTTCTGTTTTTCACAGATTCTGCCACGTTTTGTCTCTCCTAACTTTTGCAAACCTTAAGCTTGCTTTTTCTTTGCAAAAACCTTTTGGAAATCTTGAGAAACAGTAGATATTAAAGAATATATTTATATCCAGTGGGGAAAATTATTTATTAAGGGTACTAACCTCTCTAATCAGCTTATGATGAGTTATGTATGAAGGGAGTTTTCAAGTGTGCGATGGAAGATGATGAAAGAAGATTCGGGAGTGTCAAGCGCTCAAGCTTGGGGATGCCCCCATGCATCCCCAACAAATATTAAAGGAGACTCAAGCGTCTAAGCTTGGGGATGCCGCTGTGCATCCCCTTCTCCATCAACAATCATCAGTTCGTCCTTCGTCTCACTATATTTTTATCACTTCATGCGTTATGTGCTATGCTTGGAGCGTCTCGCTCTTAGGTTTTATTTTTAGTTTTCTTTATCTTTGCTTGCTGTTCATAACAAGTTATATCCCGTCTTACTTTGTGTCGGAGAGAAACACACTCCACTTTCAAAATCTAGAACACATCATAGGATTCTTCATGCCTATCTTTTTGCTGTTGTGTGTTCTTTACCTTTTCATAGCTACTGCCATGTTTAGTTTTAGTTTTAGTTTGTCTTTAGCAAGAGCCTTGGCTTTTGCTTAGTTTGTTCCTGGAACTCTCTTTAGTTTTCATGTTTATCTTGTTAAGAGAGTTGTTATTGCACTGAGTTGTGTCTTGTCTTGAAAGTAGGTAATTGAGGTTGCTATTTAATTTCAGTAGTAACTTGCAATAGTTTTGAGGCATTGATGTGAGTAATGTTTGAACTTTTGGTGTCAAGAGCTCTAGCCTATTAGTGATAGGTGTCGTATTTTGGGCAATCCGTGTTTATTTTCAAAACTTACAAAATTAGTTGAGAACTTTAGCTACTAGATGGATCACTACTCTTCTGAGGGGTCGGATATTAGAGTACACTCACGTACCATGAGTCGAGGATGCGCAAGGATAACCAAACCCCCATACACTCCTCCTCGGGGTACTTGTCTCTTTGTGAACCTCCTTATTAGATTGAGAGTTACCGATAATAAGTGCATGAGTTCTTCGGACTAATGTAAGTATTGAGAGTTGACACTTCCACCTTCCCATATTTTGCTAGCCTCTCCCGTGCCGTGCATTGCCTTCTTCTCACTCCGAGAGTTGGTGTCCACCTTCACCGGTACATCCAAACCCTTGGCATGATACGCTCTGTCATCATAAACCTCCTTATATCTTTCCTCAAAACAGCCACCATACCTACCTATCAAGGAATTTCCATAGCCTTTCCGAGATATATTGCCATGCAACATCCACCTCTTCATGACTTGATCTTCATGTCATACATGTTCCTGCTTCACTGGCAGCGACATACATTGCATACTTCATGATACTTACATCTTCTTTATGATTTTGAGTACCTTGTAAAGTGTGAAGGATCTCCTTTACCCTCTTGTAAAATAGAGTGTTGCCCTTAAGTGAGGAAAAGATCCCAAAGTGGACACAATAAAAGATCCCAAAGAGGACAAATGAGAGTTAAATAGAAAGAGCCATTGAGGCCACCAAAAAATACAAAAAAATAGAAAAAGGAGAAAAAATAAATAAAAAGAGAGAAAGGGGCAACACTACTATCCTTTTGAGAGATCCACACTAGTACTCCCTTTATATCCTTGTACTCCATAGAGATGATCATTATGCATATAGCTATGTGGAGACCTTCACACTATAGAACTTGGCTTGCATATTCCAAGGATTAGCCTCCTCAAACGAGCTCTAGGTCTTCATGAGCGAGCAAGTTAGATGCACCCCCACTAGTTCCATTGGAGATCTTCTTAGCTCATATGTGCATCCGTTGCATGGCAATCCCTACTCCTCACATCATATCTATCATTTGGCATCTCTTGCCTATGATTGTCCTCATTGATGTGAGCCTTTCTCACCCTTTTTGTGTTCCTCCTCCACCATATTTCTCTCTTTGCAATCCACAACTCTCGTGCTTACGCTCATCCATTGCATGAGTGCTCAAAATATCGAAAAGGAGTGGATCAAATTGACTTGTACCTGGCTAGTGGTCTGGGGACGAGTCAAGATAAGATTCCAAAGAAGACCGAGTGTGAAACTTTAGTAGATTGAGTTCTCAACAAAAATACTTTTTCATCTCGTATTCCCTATCCCCTTTCTTGCACGCAAACACCATTTGGAGACATTCGAGTCACGGACAGCGAGAGCTCTTGCACCTAATGTTCTTTTGTTACTTGTGTCAATGCTAATATAGACTCTTGCTTGTTAAGACTTGAATTGAATTGCATGCTTTGATTGCTTTAATTTTCAAAGTTCTTATATGGTTGCTAGCATGTCACCACAAAAATTATGTTGTTATCATTTACCTACTCGAGGACGAGCAGCAATTAAGCTTGGGGATGTTGCTACGTCCAAAACGTATCTATAATTTCTGCTTGCTCCATGCATGTTTTGTGTGATATTGCTATGATCTAGATATACTTCCATACACTTTTGATCATATTTGGAGTAACCTATTAACTCAGTACACCACAGTGCCAGTTCCTGTTTTCTGCTGTTTTTCTATTTCAGTTTTCCCCCATATAAAAAGTTCTCCGAAAATTCAGGAAAAATCAGATAAAAAATCAGCGCAGAAGAACCTTCCGGAAGGACCTGAGTGGGGCCAGAGGGCCACCACCAGGGGCCCAGGCGCCCTGGTGGCGCGGCCAAGGGCCCACCCGCGCCGGGTGGCCGCCTAGGCACCCTGGGCACCGCCTCGGACTCCCCTTTGGCTCCTATTTATTCTCCCGTCGCGGAAACCCTGATTCCAGACCCCTTTTCTCCAGAAGCAATTCCGATATCCGCCGCCATCGCCGACAAGCTTTGGGGGACCAGAATTCCTGTGCCGGCACCCTGCCGGGACGGGGAAGTGCCCCCGGATTCATCTCCATCGACGTTGCTTCCTCCCTCCATGAAGCGGGAGTAGTTCTCCCTCGGGGCTGAGGTTTCTACTAGTAGCTATGTGTTTTTCTCTCTCTAACATGATGTGATCTTTGTTGTGATCATAGGCTATGTTAATCTAGGGTGATCCCATCATATTTCCCTTCCTCTATGTATTGGATTTATGTACTCAATTGATCTTATCTAGTATAATCCCCGAGACCAAGGTGACAGCGGTCTATTGGACATGGGTTAGAAGAATATTATCATGAATGATTTCCTCTTTTGTTTGCTGATTGAAGATTGAGAGTCTCTTGGTGCTTGTCTTTGACTATCCTTTAGATATGTTGTGGTGATTGTGGTACTCGCTTTGGATGGCCGCGGTGACATTGGGAAATCCATAGATTGAGAACTACGAACTCTGAGGTGTGCTTTTGTAGCCCTCCACAATTCTCGTCCTCTCTTGACCACAAAGGAATGACCTCCGAGTACGTCTCCATTGCATGTTTTATGGGAAATATCATGTGATTAGACTATGTTAATGTTGTTGGGAGTTGCCACTAATGAAATTATGAAGCCTAGGCCTTGTTTCCATCATTGTTACACCGTTTGAACTCACTTTTGTTACTTGTTTCTTTGCTGCACTTTTTATTACAGATTTATATTACTTCGTTTTATCGCACCTATCACCCATATTTTACCATCTCTTCGCCGAACTAGTGCACCTATACAACTCCTAGTTGTATTAGGTGTGTTGGGGACACAAGAGACTTCTTGTATCTTAATTGCAGGGTTGCTTGAGAGAGACCATCTTCAACCTCTACTTCCCTGAGTTCGATAAACCTTAGGTCATCCACTTGAGGGAAATTGCTGCTGTCCTACAAACCTCTGCGCTTGGAGGCCCAACATAGTCTACAAGAATAGAAGTGTGCGTATACATCAGCATCCAGGTCCCGCTATTGATCAATGGCCGTAGCCTTTGTCTCGGTCATGACTGGAGTGTTCTCGGACCGTAGGGTAACACACTTAAGGGCTCTATGAATATCGGAGTACTTTCGTAACTATCGGAGTTACCGGAGAAGAGAGAAAGACGTACCGGAAAAGTTTCGTGTTGGTCCGAAGGACGTTCGGAGTGAGCTGGAAGGAGTTCCGGATCATCGGGAGATGAAATAATATGTATTATTTATTAATTAAGTGAATTAGTAATTAATAATAATTTATTTCAGATTAAAAAGTGTAATGGGCCTTATTTGTGAAAGAAGCCCATTAGGGGAAGGAGGAAAATTAAAGGGAAAAGGAAAAGAAAAAAAAGGGGGTGGGGGCGCCATGGGTCTTGGGGCCCATGTGGGTGGCGCCCCACTTCCCCCCTCCTCCTAGCCGCACCCTCCCCCCCTTGGCAAGGGATTATTCTCACATTGCCAAGGGAAGGGGGGTTGACTCCTTCCGTCTGCCTATATAAAGATGGCCAGGGGTGCACTTCTTAAAGACAGAGAAATTCGTAGAGAATTCAATATTACTCTGAATTGAGATCGGTTTTCACCGGTCTTCTCCCCTCTCTCGTATCTCTCAAGCCGGGGTCCCCTTGTCTGGAACCTGTGTTGGGATTGAGGCTTCTCTGCTACGCGGACGCCGTCGTGCTGCCGAAACTCCGGTTCCGGGAGGTCTACTTCCGCCACCTTCGCTGGATCGGAGAACGGAGGTCACCATCGAGTCCGTACGTGTGCGAGTACTACGAGGTGCTACACGTGCGGCACTACCACCCAACAGGGTGCTAACACAGCCAGGGGCCTGTGAAAGGTTTACGGCTTCATCAACCACGTTTGCGGGAACGTTTCCTGCGCAACGGACTACACCCTGAGGTATGTTTCCGCAAGTCTTTCCGTTACGGCATTACAGCTAGATAGATCTTGGGTTAAGGGCGACGCTAGTTAGAAAAATTATTGTTTTCTATTGCGAGACCCAACAACAATGACAGGCTATGCAATTAAATAGGATTGTAACGTAGCAGCAGCAATGCCTAGTGCAAGAAATGTACGGAAAAGGTAGGCGATATCTGGGGAAGAGAATGGCTCTGCTTGCCTGGAAGCTCGACGGTAGAGGTACGGTCGTCAACGACGTAGTCGATCACAGGGGCATCAGCAGCGGACGTCAAGACTATCGAACAATAAGAGAGGGGGAAGAAACAATAAATACATGGCAATAATAGCAATACAAATGCAAGACATGGCAATACGTTGTTCACGATGTTCTAACACAGTGTTAAGTATTTTAGGCGGAGCAGGAATTTATCCGGGGATGACTCATCGGTACCGGTTGATTACCGGACAGATGATCCGGAGGGGAAGTTTCCATGTATGCAGTGTTAGAGACATCTGACAGGCATGTGGATAGTTTATCCGTGCTAGTTGATCCATTCTAAACAACTTTCATGTTCAGAACAATTTCATCCGAAAAGTTTTACCGGCTCCGGGCAATTACCGGACAGTGCAACCGGAGGGGGAATGTCCCGTGTTCGGTATGTTAGAAGGGAGTGGTGGGGGTATGGGTAGCGTATCCGTATTCGTTATATTTTACTGATCAATTTTCATGTATAAAATATTTCCATCTGAATCACGGATTAAAAGATATTGATTTTCTAAGTTTTTAATCATTTTATAGAATTTCTGAATTTCTTTTAATATTAAATAGACATTATCCACAGTACTATTGACTGGTCAACTGATAGAGGGGACCCACCTGTAAGCCTCACAGTATAATAAAAACATCTTAATTAATTTAAAGCCATTGGGCCCACATGTCATACACTACTATTAATATAAATTCATTTTATTTAAATACTTACAGGTGGGACCCAGGTGTCATAGAGACAACTACTTAACAGTTTACTATTTTACTTTAAACAAAAAGTTAACTCGGTGGGGTCCAGATGTAAGTCTCAAGGGGGGGGTTATTAGATTAATTAGCCAGGGGGGTATTCTAATTGGGGATTAGCACTAATAGGGGGTTTACCCCTAATCAAATCTGGCTGGCCCCACATGGCAGTGGCATAAGCCACAGGATGACCACGCCGGCGACAGCAACCAGAGGAACTCCGGCGAGGGGCGCAACGAGGGGCAGGGGCGGAGGCCGGCATGGCGAGCGGAGGAAAGCCGGGTAGGCGCGGTGAGAGGGCGCGTGGCAAGGGGCGGCCATGCGCAGGCAGGGCGCCGCCGGCTTGGGCTGCGTTGTCACAACCCTAGTTTTGGTATGTGCTTTTATTACTAGAAATAATTGCATAATGTTTAAATTCTTGGTTTAAGAATTGGGGATTTGGAAAAGCCTCAAAAGGAATTTAAATAAAAGGCCAGATAAAAAGTTTTTCCAAAATTCCTCCAAACAATTTTGAAAAGTCCTATAAATGAGTATGATCATTTTAAAAATGATTTGGAGTCAAACCCATGCTCATGGATTTTTCAAATATTCAAACAGAAGCTTGGAAATTAAATTTAAATGCTATTTGAATTGGATTCAAATTATTTGAACTCCAAAAATCCTGAAAACTTGGGTGTGGCTTTATATCAGTCATATATAGCCCCAATAAAAATATCAGGGTTTTATAAAAATGTTTTGTTATAAAAACAAAAGAAAAGAAAAGAAACAGAAACAAATAAAAATAAAAACAGAAAAAGGGGCAAAGCCCCACTTACCTGGCCCAAGTGGGCAGAAGAGGCCCAGCCCAGGGGGGCAGGACCGTTTTCCTCCTCTGCCAGGAGGAGGGACGGCCGAGCCGTGCGCCTCGCATGACCGCCACCTCCCCTGGCCACGGAGCTGCCTGCTCCCCCTCGTCCCTATCTGGCGCCATGGACGCGCCTGGAAGCCTCCCCTGTTCTTTCCCCCTCGCCCTGGACCTCTCCCCTCTCGCCTCGCCTTTTTTCTCGCTTGCCCGAAGCTCGCCGTCGGCTGCCGTCTCGCGCACACGTGGCCATCGTGCCCCCCTCGACGAGCCAAGCTGTCCAGAAGCTCCGCCTCCGCCGTCTTCATCACCCTGCGCAACCAATTGGACCAAGGAGCCCAGGAATCCGTCGTCCCCTTCGTCGTTCTCGTCGCCGGCTGCCGGACCTCGCCGTAAAATACGCCGCTTCCAGTGCCTCCCCGAGCTCTCCGACCTCTCCTTCATGCTCACGGTGAGCTTGCGCTGCTTTCCCCTATCCCATTCTCCTCCCCGTGGTTCCCGTCACCAGCTTCGTCGGAGCCAGAGCTCGGCCGCCGCGGGAGCTCGTCCCCGCCGTGGCCTCTGTTCCCCTCCGGTGCGCGCGACGCCTCCCCTGGGTGCGCACGTGCAAGGGGCACGCTCTGGTGCCCTTGCCGTGGCCTCCCGTGGCCGGAGCCACCCTCCCCAGTGAGCGCCGCCGTGTCCCGTGGCTGCCGCCGGCCGGGTGGCCATTAGAGCTAACCCCCCCTCCTAATCCCCCTCTTTAGCCAGTGACAGGTGGGTCCCAGCCCCCCCCTTAATCCCCTGTTAACTTAAACTAAAAGGGAATTAACCCAGAGACAATGACAGCTGGGCCCCGCGTGTCAGGTTGACTGGTCAGCGCCCCCATGACGTCATGCTGATGTCATGCTTGCGCAATAAATCGTTTTCTAATTAACAGAATTCCAGAAAATAGTTAAATCTTTGAAATTCAATAACTTCTAAACCATAACTCCAAATCAAACAAATAATATATGAAAAATCATCAGAAAAATGCAAGGATTCCAAATATCATTTTTTCATAGATGAAAAACACATCTATGGTGGGGAACCAGTAGCATTTAGCTATATGGCTTATTTGGAATAATTCAAAATAAATGTTTAAATCAATTCAAATTAAATCTTTGCAATGCCAACCTTATCACATGAACATCAGAGGCATATCATACACATGACAACATGGTTTACCATATCCAAACATTAGCAAATGCAACTTGGGATATTTTGAACAACATTTGGAGTTTGAATTTGAATTTCTTATTCAAATCAACTTCAATTAACTTGTTGCAAATTGAACATAGATCACATCAGTACCATGCCATGTTTCATTCTTGAATGTGCATTGCAATGTGATGTTTGTACTTCGTTGTCTCGGTGTTTGCTTCTTCTCGATAGATCCATCGCCGGACGTAGTCCCTGTTTTCTCCGAAGAGTGGCACCCCCGAGTCTCGACAATAAGGCAAGCAAACCCCCTTTGATCATATCTATAAAACCCAGTTTCCCTCTTGTTCTCTTATGCATGATTAGGTGATTCACATGTTACCGTTCTTCCGCTAGTGGAATCCATCCTTTGCATGACCTATCATTGCTACCACAGTATTAAGCAAGCCTCAACCTAGCAGATACAAGTTTGTTTGTGTTCATCATGTGGCCCTTCATCCATGATATGCTATGCCATGCTAGAGTTGTTTGCAACAAATTTGATCCATCTGGGTGATGTATTGGGATGGTAGTGAACACATGCAACAAGGTGGTAACGTGTTGATGAAGTCACCCTAATATAAGTGAACAATGAGAGGATGTGTAGGAGTACACAGTGGGTTGTCTCATTTACACTGCCCTAGGCCCCGAGTTCTTGTGTTGTGATCCAAGACACAGATTACTACCACATGTTGGGCTCATTGACCCCTCTCGACCTATTAACTCACCCCGACTAGGGTCCAGGATTCGCATGGGTTAATTTTCTTCTATTTGCTTTCATAACGTAGCACGGTTTTAGGCAAGCGCAGCACCATCCGTCGAGGTGGGCTTGTCGGACCGTCCATACATCGTCTGGGTCCTGAACGGAACCCCGGCCGGATTCTCGATTGGGTACATACCCAGATAGGCGATCCCCTCGACTAAAGTTAGAGCCGTGAGGTAAGTGTCGTGGTACTATCCTCGCCGACACCGCTTGAAGGTGACGAGTTCTAGGCGGTAAGTGGTAGCTACGTATGTGAAGAAGTACACCCCTGCAGGGTTAATGAACTATTCGAATAGCCGTGTCCGCGGTTATGGACTACTTGGAGATCTTTACTTGATTATTAGACAACTCAAATGGATACTCTAAAAATCGCAAGATAAGTGTGAGTGCTTTGGGTTGCTTCCTCGTGGGGAAGTCGAGGAAGGATCCATGGTTGTGTATTGAATTGGTGTTCAAGATTAGATGGACTCGTGTGCGCCTCTCATCTCAACTCTATGTAGTCGTAGTACAGGATAGCCAAGTCAAAGCTTTCTGCATTACAACCCCACTTGCCTTTGCCTTGATACCTGAGCATGAGTAGTATAGTTCTGACGTAAGTCTTGCTGAATACGACTTTGTACTCACGTTTGCTTATTCTATGTTTTAGAGACGAGACCAATGACCCTGATGGTGGCCTCCCCTCAAGCTCGACGTCGACGAAGTAATGTAGTCCCAGACAGCAGCATGGTCCCTCTGGAGGGTCGTTGTGTTTTCTTAAAGGCTTCTTAAGCCATTTGTTAACCTTGTCTTTACTAAGACATAATTTGCTTCCGTTGTTGTTTGATGTAATGTTGGATCACAGTGATGTGATCTCTGCTTGTAACACTACTATATCTGCTCGGTATAGCAGATGCAATAAAGCTATGAGTTTGTAGAGTTCATGTTGTGTTACCTGCTGTTTACACTAGACATGTATGTTGCGTGTATGATTATAACGTGCATGTCTTAGTGTGGGATTCGATAGCTTAGTTGAGTTCTTGCCGGCGGTCTTTTATACACCAAGTGGCCCTTAGATGTGCGCAGCTTGGGGCATCGTGATGCGATTGCTCATGACTCTGTCACGTGGCACACTTTGTTGTATGATTGAGCCCGCCCGAAACCCCGACTAAGAGATCGGGATGGAGTCTGTTTATGTAAGTGTTAGGATTCAATCGATAATATGGTTGAGGCGACTTGTCTATGAGTATGGGATTTCACCACCCATAATCATTTAGGCTTGTGAGCGGGCGATGAGGACCCATCTCAGTTGATCATCCGGCCTGGATGGGATTCCCCTCACGTTCGAGTTTTCCGAGAGTGTCTTGTACTTGGCCTTGTCTGCTTAGACAAGTGGGTATGGCTCTCGGCTCTCCATATGATTGAATTGTGACTGGAATTACATATGCAAACCCCGGGTCCCGACAGACTTGGTATCAGAGCAGGACTGCCTGTAGGATTAGTAAACCTTGGCCGAAGTCGAGTCTAGCATTCTATAGTTATATAGTTACTTTGGGTATAAGGGAACAACGTAAGGCTTCATTTTTCTCCTTACCCTCATCGATCTGAGTTCTGAGTCACCCTCATCTTTTCTACGGGAAGATAGGACTAGGCTCTTCTATGTCTATACTAGAACATCTCGTTGTTTGACTCTCCATAGCTGTAGGAATGTTTTGGTCGTCTAGAGTCACCAATCCATCAAGCCTTTTGAGAAGGTTCTGATCATTCTTGCAGATTGATTCATTTTCCCGCCCCGGTACAGCCGTTATGCTGTCCGATTTGTCCCGTGTTTCCAATGATTCCAATGCTTTTGCATTACAATCTTGTCCGCTCTTAAATTATGCCATCTTTGCTTTGATTCCATCATAAATCCTACTCTGATTGTTGATTTTTATCACACAGAATGTCAGGTGGATCTAGATGTGTTGAATCTGGTCACAGTAATCAAAGCGGTGATAATGATCCTCCTTCACCGCCTTCTGCAGCGGAAATCATGATGGAGGCTGAGCGAAATCGACGTGATCAAACACGCCTTTTGGAGCTCATTGAGAAGAATACTTCTCTTCAGCGAGATGCGGTAATATCCATCCAAGATTTTATCCTTTTGAATCCGCCAGTTTTCCGATGTTCATCTGAGCCCCTTGATGCCGATGATTGGCTCTGTTCCATCGAGCGTAAGCTTGAGACGGCGCATGTTTCTCCAGATGATCGTGTGATGTTTGCGGCATACTTTCTAGAAGGTGCTGCTGGTGAATGGTGGGAAAGTTTTGTTGCAATGCAGCCTGATGGTCACGTAGTGACTTGGCAGGAGTTCCGTGATGCCTTCCAAGGGTACCACATTCTGGATGAGTTGATGGAAAGAAAGAGGGAAGAGTTCTGCAACCTATCTCAGGGAAATATGACTGTTCATCAGTACAGGACTGAGTTCAATCGTCTTTCTCGTTATGCCCCTGAGAAGATATCAACCGATGCCAAGAAGCAAGCAAGGTTCCGCAAGGGACTTAACCCTGTCCTTCGTCATGATCTCAATCTCCTTGAATTCGTCAACTTCGAGGATTTGGTCAATAGATCATTCAGAGCTGAGCATGGAAATGAGGTCTTTGAAGAGTCTTGCAAACGTGATCGTGATCTTGCTTCCTCTTCTAGTTCGGGTTCTCAGAAACGTCGAATTTGGATCCCAACTAGTGCCCTTCCTTCGCACTTGATTTCAAGACCATCTCCAGAAAACAAGAAAACCTAGAAAGATAGTAGAGAGCTTGCCATACAAACTCCACAACCTAACACCCGTTTGTGCTACAAGTGTGGTAATCCTGGCCACATTGCACGACAGTGTTCATTGCAAGAGAATGTTCCTCCTCGTCCAAAACATAAAGCCAAAGCTAAGCCACCAAAGTCTTCCAAAGCCAAGTCCGCTATTGTTGAATACGGACGTTTGAACCATGCAACCATCTAAGAAGCCCAAGAGGATACTAAGGTTGTACTCGGTACACTTCCTGTCAACTCCAAACCTGCTTCTGTTCTATTTGATTCTGGAGCCTCTCATTCCTTTTTATCTGAAAAGTTTGCACTCCTGCATGACATTTCATTTGAGGAGTTGCCTACCCCTTTCATGATTAAAACTCCAGGATCCACATGGCGTACCAGTAGGGTAAGCCATGACAATGAGATTGCTGTTGAGGATGTTGTATTCCTTGTTTCTCTCATAGCCCTCAAATCTTCAGATATCGATATCATCTTAGGTATGGATTGGTTGTCCAAACACCGTGCCAAGATCGATTGCGCCACCAAATCAGTCCAACTCACTCATCCTTCCGGCAAGATAGTCCATTTCGCATCTCAAGGTTTAGAAACCCATTTGTATTAGTTGAATGAACATCCCCTTCCTAACCTTGAAGATATTCCGATAGTTTGTGACTTTCCGGATGTCTTTCCAGAAGAGCTGCCGGGAATGCCACCCGACAGGTGTGTGGAATTCATAGTGGATCTTATACCAGGCACATCCCCAATTTCCAGACGCCCATATAGGATTGCCCCACATGAGTTAGCTGAGCTTAAAATCCAACTGGAAGCTTCGTTGTCAAAAGGCTTCATCCGCCCTAGCTCATCGCCATGGGGTTTCCCCGTTCTGTTCGTAACGAAGAAAGATGGAACAGAAAGGATGTGCGTAGACTATCGCCCGCTAAATCTAGCGACGATAAAGAACAAGTACCCACTTCCCAGGATAAATGATCTTTATGATCAACTTGCTGGATCCTCTGTCTTCTCCAAGATGGATTTGAGATTAGGTTATCATCAAATCAAAATCAGAAACGAGGACATTCCCAAAACGGCTTTCACTACTCGTTATGGTCTTTACGAGTACATCATCATGTCCTTCGGTTTAACCAATGCCCCAGCCACTTTTTCGCGCTTGATGAATTCGATCTTCATGGAGTACTTGGATAAATTTGTTGTGGTTTATCTTGATGACATTCTCATCTACTTAAAGAACGAAGAAGAGCACGCAGAACATCTTAGGCTGGTATTGATGAAACTTAGAGAGCATAGCCTTTATGCCAAGTTCTCCAAGTGTGAATTTTGGCTACCAGAAGTGACCTACTTAGGCCACGTGATTTCTGCGAAAGGTGTTGCAGTCAATCCAGAGAGAGTTCAGGCCGTCCTTGACTGGACTCCACCTGAATCGGTTAAGCAAGTTAGGAGTTTTCTTGGCCTAGCAAGCTATTGTCGCCGCTTCGTCGAGAACTTTTCTAAAGTTGCAAAGCCTCTAACTGAACTCCTCAAGAAAGATAAGAAATTCCTATGGACTCCCAAGTGCGAGGAAAGCTTTCAAGAGCTAAAAGGAAGATTGACTTCTGCACCCGTACTTGCGCCTCCAGACACCAAAAAGGATTTCGAGATCTATTCTGACGCTTCACGGCAAGGGTTAGGATGCATACTTATGCAAGATAGACATGTGGTAGCTTATGCTTCACGCCAGTTGCGGCCACATGAAGAGAACTATCCTACCCATGATCTTGAACTTGCTGCCGTAGTTCATGCCCTGAAGACTTGGCGACATTACCTCCTTGGTAATCGTTGTGAAATCTATACCGATCACCAAAGCCTCAAATACATATTCACCCAGCCAGATCTTAACCTCAGGCAAAGACGCTGGATAGAGTTGATAAAAGATTACGACTTGAGTATCTCTTACACCCCAGGCAAAGCCAATGTCATGGCTGATGCACTAAGTCGTAAGTCGTATTGTAACAACCTCACGTTACAACAGTATCAACCATTTCTCTATGAGGAATTTCGAAAGATGAATCTCGAGATTGTTCCTCATGGATTCCTTTCCACCTTTATTGTGAAACCAACCCTTGAGGATCAAATCAAAGTTGTTCAACAACGTGCTCGAGGTATCCGATATATCAAGCAAAACATTGCTAGCGGTAAGGCAAAATGTTTTACCCTAGACAATGAGGGTACTGTGTACTTCGAGAATATGATGGTAGTTCCGAAGAATAGGAATCTAAGGCAGCAGATCCTTAAGGAAGCCCATGACACCCCTCTCTCGATTCATCCTGGTAGTACTAAGATGTATCAAGATCTACGCCAGAGATTTTGGTGGACTAGGATGAAGCGAGAAATCGCTCAATTTGTTGCTGAGTGCGATGTTTGTCGTCGTGTGAAAGCAGAGCATCAAAGACCTGCTGGTACTCTTCAACCTTTAGCCAGTCTTGAGTGGAAATGGGATAAAGTCAGTATGGACTTCATCACTGGCTTTCCAAAGTCTCAGAAGGGAAACAATGCCATCTTCGTGGTCATTGACCGTCTTTCCAAAGTTGCTCATTTCCTTCCTGTTCGCGAGAGTATAACTGCTAGCCAGTTAGCGGATTTATATGTCTCCCGGATCGTTTCTCTCCATGGTGTTACTTTGGAAATCAATTCAGACCGTGGAAGTCTTTTCACCTCTCGATTTTGGGAAAGTTTTCAAAATGCTATGGGAACCCATCTCTCCTTTAGCACCGCCTTTCATCCTCAGTCAAGTGGTCAAGTAGAAAGAGTTAATCAAATTCTCGAAGACATGCTCAGAGCCTGCGTTATCTCATTCGGAAAGAGTTGGGAGAAATCTCTTCCATTCGCCGGTATTGCTTATAACAATAGTTTCCAATCTAGCTTGGGCATGGCACCCTTTGAATTTCTCTATGGACGAAAATGTCGAACACCATTGAACTGGTCAGAAACCGGTGAAAGACAATTCTTTGGACCGGATATGATCCAGGAAGAAGAAGAGAAGGTTCGCATTGTTCGTGATCAATTGAAAACAGCCCAGTCTCGTCAGAAAATCTATTATGATCGTCATCATAGGCCAAAGAGCTACGAGCTGGACGAGAAAGCTTAACTTCGGGTTACTCCTCTGAAGGGAACCCATCGCTTCGGTATCAAAGGAAAATTGGCCCCACGTTACATAGGCCCCTTTCGCATTCTAGCTAAACGTGGAGAAGTTGCCTACCAACTTGAACTACCCCCGCATCTTTCTCAGGTTCACGATGTCTTCCACGTATCTCAACTCAGGCGTTGCTTCAAGGACCCCATCCGCGAAGTAGACCACGAAACGCTTGATCTCCAAGAAAACCTGTCGTATCGAGAGTATCCCGTCCGTATCCTCGATGAAGCTGAGCGCACCATCAGACATCAGAAGATCAAGTTCCTTAAAGTGCAGTGGTCCAACCATTCTGAGAAGGAAGCCACCTAGGAACGAGAAGACCGTCTCCGTGTCGAGTACCCCACCCTCTTCCCGACTACTTCTGAATCTCGGGACGAGATTCTTTTGAGTGGGGGCGAGTTGTCACAACCCTAGTTTTGGTATGTGCTTTTATTACTAGAAATAGTTGCATCATGTTTAAATTCTTGGTTTAAGAATTGGGGATTTGGAAAAGCCTCAAAAAGAATTTAAATAAAAGGCCAGATAAAAAGTTTTTCCAAAATTCCTCCAAACAATTTTGAAAAGTCCTATAAATGAGTATGATCATTTTAAAAATGATTTGGAGTCAAACCCATGCTCATGGATTTTTCAAATATTCAAACAGAGGCTTGGAAATTAAGTTTAAATGCTATTTGAATTGGATTCAAATTATTTGAACTCCAAAAATCCTGAAAACTTGGGTGTGGCTTTATATCAGTCATATATAGCCCCAATAAAAATATCAGGGTTTTATAAAAATGTTTTGTTATAAAAACAAAACAAAACAAAACAAAAGAAACAGACACAAATAAAAAGAAAAACATAAAAAGGGGCAAAGCCCCACTTACCTGGCCCAAGTGGGCAGAAGAGGCCCAGCCCAGGGGGGCAGGACCGTCTTCCTCCTCTGCCAGGAGGAGGGACGGCTGAGCCGTGCGCCTCGCATGGCCGCCACCTCCCCTAGCCACGGAGCTGCCTGCTACCCCTCGTCCCTATCTGGCGTCGTGGACGCGCCTGGAAGCCTCCCCTGTTCTTTCCCCCTCGCCCTGGACCTCTCCCCTCTCGCCTCGCCTTTTTTCTCGCTTGCCCGAAGCTCGCCGCCGGCTACCGTCTCGCGCACACGTGGCCATCGTGCCCCCCTCGACGAGCCAAGCTGTCCAGAAGCTCCGCCTCCGCCGTCTTCATCACCCTGCGCAACCAATTGGACCAAGGAGCCCAGGAATCCGTCGTCCCCTTCGTCGTTCTCGTCGCCGGCTGCCGGACCTCGCCGTAAAATACGCCGCTTCCAGTGCCTCCCCGAGCTCTCCGACCTCTCCTTCATGCTCACGGTGAGCTTGCGCTGCTTTCCCCTATCCCGTTCTCCTCCCCGCGGTTCCCGTCACCAGCTTCGTCGGAGCCAGAGCTCGGCCGCCGCGGGAGCTCGTCCCCGCCGTGGCCTCTGTTCCCCTCCGGTGCGCGCGACGCCTCCCCTGGGTGCGCACGTGCAAGGGGCACGCTCTGGTGCCCTTGCCGTGGCCTCCCGTGGCCGGAGCCACCCTCCCCAGTGAGCGCCGCCGTGTCCCGTGGCTGCCGCCGGCCGGGTGGCCATTAGAGCTAACCCCCCCTCCTAATCCCCCTCTTTAGCCAGTGACAGGTGGGTCCCAGCCCCCCCCCCCTTAATCCCCTGTTAACTTAAACTAAAAGGGAATTAACCCAGAGACAATGACAGCTGGGCCCCGCGTGTCAGGTTGACTGGTCAGCGCCCCCATGACGTCATGCTGATGTCATGCTTGCGCAATAAATCGTTTTCTAATTAACAGAATTCCAGAAAATAGTTAAACCTTTGAAATTCAATAACTTTTAAACCATAACTCCAAATCAAAAAAAAATATGAAAAATCATCAGAAAAATGCAAGGATTCCAAATATCATACTTTCATAGATGAAAAACACATCTATGGTGGGGAACCAGTAGCATTTAGCTATATGGATTATTTGGAATAATTCAAAATAAATGTTTAAATCAATTCAAATTAAATCTTTGCAATGCCAACCTTATCACATGAACATCAGAGGCATATCATACACATGACAACATGGTTTACCATATCCAAACATTAGCAAATGCAACTTGGGATATTTTGAACAACATTTGGAGTTTGAATTTGAATTTCTTATTCAAATCAACTTCAATTAACTTGTTGCAAATTGAACATAGATCACATCAGTACCATGTCATGTTTCATTCTTGAATGTGCATTGCAATGTGATGTTTATACTTTGTTGTCTCGGTGTTTGCTTCTTCTCGATAGATCCATCGCCGGACGTAGTCCCTGTTTTCTCCGAAGAGTGGCACCCCCGAGTCTCGACAATAAGGCAAGCAAACCCCCTTTGATCATATCTATAAAAACCCAGTTTCCCTCTTGTTCTCTTATGCATGATTAGGTGATTCACATGTTACCGTTCTTCCGCTAGTGGAACCCATCCTTTGCATGACCTATCATTGCTACCACAGTATTAAGCAAACCTCAACCTAGCAGATACAAGTTTGTTTGTGTTCATCATGTGGCCCTTCATCCATGATATGCTATGCCATGCTAGAGATGTTTGCAATAAAGTTGATCCATCTGGGTGATGTATTGGGATGGTAGTGAACACATGCAACAAGGTGGTAACGTGTTGATGAAGTCACCCTAATATAAGTGAACAATGAGAGGTTGTGTAGGAGTACACAGTGGGTTGTCTCATTTACACTGCCTTAGGCCCCGAGTTCTTGTGTTGTGATCCAAGACACAGATTACTACCACATGTTGGGCTCATTGACCCCTCTCGACCTATTAACTCACCCCGACTAGGGTCCAGGATTCGCATGGGTTAATTTTATTCTATTTGCTTTCATAACGTAGCACGGTTTTAGGCAAGCGCAGCACCATCCGTCGAGGTGGGCTTGTCGGACCGTCCATACATCGTCTGGGTCCTGAACGGAACCCCGGCCGGATTCCCGATTGGGTACATACCCAGATAGGCGATCCCCTGGACTAAAGTTGGAGCCGTGAGGTAAGTGTCATGGTACTATCCTCGCCGACACCGCTTGAAGGTGACGAGTTCTAGGCGGTAAGTGGTAGCTACGTATGTGAAGAAGTACACCCCTGCAGGGTTAATGAACTATTCGAATAGCCGTGTCCGCGGTTATGGACTACTTGGAGATCTTTACTTGATTATTAGACAACTCAAATGTATACTCTAAAAATCGCAAGATAAGTGTGAGTGCTTTGGGTTGCTTCCTCGTGGGGAAGTCGAGGAAGGATCCATGGTTGTGTATTGAATTGGTGTTCAAGATTAGATGGACTCGTGTGCGCCTCTCATCTCAACTCTATGTAGTCGTAGTACAGGATAGCCAAGTCAAAGCTTTCTGCATTACAACCCCACTTGCCTTTACCTTGATACCTGAGCATGAGTAGTATAGTTCTGATGTAAGTCTTGCTGAGTCTGTTCATGTAAGTGTTAGGATTCAATCGATAATATGGTTGAGGCGACTTGTCTATGAGTATGGGATTTCACCACCCATAATCATTTAGGCTTGTGAGCGGGCGATGAGGACCCATCTCAGTTGATCATCCGGCCTGGATGGGATGCCCCTCACGTTCGAGCTTTCCGAGAGTGCCTTGTACTTGGTCTTGTCTGCTTAGACAAGTGGGTATGGCTCTCGGCTCTCCATATGATTGAATTGTGACTGGAATTACATATGCAAACCCCGGGTCCCGACATGCGTCCATGGCGTGGCTCGGCCAGGGCGGCCACGGCGGGAGCTAGCCAGGCGAGCGGGGCGAGGTCACGCACAATGCGTGTCCAGAGCACGCGCGGGGAGCAAGCAATTTCGGGGCCCTGAGCGCGGCCAGAGGCACGCGGCGGCCGGAGCGTGGTGGGGAGAAACTGCGGCGAGATATCGAGCGGAGGGGAGAGGGGGAATCGATGCGGCGCTCACAGGGAGGGAAGGGGAGAGGTCTCGGTGGGCGGAGAAGCTGCCGGAGCAGCGGGACGGCGGCGAGGTCCGCGACAGCCGTGGCGAGGGGGAGGCGCGATTCGGCTAAGGCGGGGCGTCCTGGCTCGATCTTGATGGTGGTGGTGGCGTGGAGGAGCGCGGTGAGGCTTCCGGACAACATCCCGTGGCACGGGGAGGCCGGTGGCCGCGTCGACGGCGATGGTGTGGCAGCGGGCGCACAGATTCCTCACCGGCAGAAGAGAGAGAGCGAGGGCTTGGGGGGTTGTGGCGCGAGGGGGAAGAAGGGGCGGCTAGGGTTCGGGGCGGGGTAGGGGACGCCTTAACCGCGTAGGCGACCACCCGATGGCCGCCACGGCCACGATGCCGGCCATGGCGCCGTAGGATGGGCGCCACGTAGTGCGTGGTGAATAGGGGGAGGGGGATGACCCCGGTGGGCTGGGTGGGCCGGCCTAGTGGGGGTGCGGGGATGGGCCGGTTGGGCGTTTGCCCACAGTGTAAGATAGTTTTTTTATCCCTTTTCTGTTTTCTGTTATTTCCTTTTGTATTTGTTTCATCTACTTTTACATTTTTGTAAAATGGGTAATAAGTTCCATAATTAAAGTTATACTCCATATCAGTTCTACAAAGTGTTTGGGGCATTTATAAATTCATTTGTATTTTTTTTATCTAAAAAGGTATTAAATGCCACTGTTTTGCTACTGTTATGAATTGTTTAAAATATTTAGATGTTATAATAAATATCTATGGCTATTTTAATATGACCTAATGACTTTTAGGTATTTAATAAAAATGGTTGCCAAATTTTTGGTTAAGTTTTATTTTCACTTTGGTTTTGGCAATTCAATTTGGTTCGAATTTGCAAAGGGCATGATCAAGGTTGATTAATGATTTGCTAAACACATAGAATTATCATTAACAAAAGAGTTACTGTTACTTGACACTGAGGGTGTTACACTGGCCTTGTCCAGGTCGGCAATATACCAGCAGAAGTTGCGTCACTAACACAACAAGAAGATCCGTCCCCTAGCTTTTCGTGAGGGTGACTTGGTGTTGTGCCGAACTAGAAATCGGATGGCCAGCACAAGTTATCCTCTCCTTGGGAAGGTCCATTCATCATCAGTCGAGCGCTCAAAAACAATGCATATTACCTCATTGGCCTCAGGACGCTGACCCGATATGTGGACACTTCGGGGCAAGAAACGGAGCGTCCTTGGAACGCCGAGTTGTTATGTCCGTTTTATAGTTGAGCGTATTGTTGTATCCCCCCTTTTATGGAAATATTATCAATGAGAATAGTCGTGCGTCCACGAGACTGCATTCGGCAGGAGCTATAAAATTATTTGTGTATGTCTCCCAGTCCTAAGGTCGGCGAAAGCAGACCCGGGGACTGGCCGGTTGCCCCGAAAAGGGTATACTTAGGAGAAAGAGCAAAACGAGTGAGGGGTTTTGCGAAAGCTAGTCCGAACCGAATGCAGACTGCAGGTTGGTTGTAATGTCGGGTGGACGTGGCCGAGCAGAACTGTCAATCGGAGAGTTCATACTCAAAGTATATCTAATTCGAAGTTAGCCGATAGTAGACCCACCGATTGTGACCAGGCCAGCTGGCCAACAGTCGGTAGGTTGCAATCGGCCCATCTGTAAATTCCTACCTTTTCGAGCAAAACTGAGAGCCTGGAAGTACTTGTCAAAAGTTCCTTCGACGTCTATTTGCCGATCCAACCACAGACGACAGGTCGGCTGTGAGGTTGGCGGGAATATCAACCAAGAAGGAAAAAAGGCAAAGAAAAAGGCAATCGGTTGAAAAGCGCAAAGGCAGAGTGCCATATGTATCTAAGCAAAAGCAAGTTCACAAGCAAGTAGGGCCAGTTGGCCGAATGGTGTTCATTACATGAAAGTGGACCTCGACGGGCGCACTTGGAATTTAACTAAGTGTTTGTCAAGCAAAAGCAGGGAATTAAAACAGTATGCCGAGCTTAAGCGGTCGGCGCATCCAGCGCGGATGGAGCAGTCGGAGCTGAAGCAGTTGGGGCCGTGCTGGCGGCACCTCCCGGAGCAGATGAGGCAGTAGTCTGGGTCTGAGTGTGCGACGGGTCCTGGGCAGCACTCATCGAGTGCCCGTCGGAGGAGCCTTCACCTTCTTCCTCAGCGTCGTCATCAGCATAGTCCAAGGATTGGGAGCCATCGCTTCCGATCCGCCGAGCAGGTCGGGACTGGGGTGCATCTTCTTCACTGGTGGTATATAAACGGTCGCTGAAGGAGGCAACGCCAGTCGGCTGACCATCATCATCGAGATAGGGAGTAACTTCCAGGAGATCCATGCCGTCTGCGAGCTCTTGGGCAATGTGGCAGATCTGGGTCCAGAGCTCGCCAACGGATTCTTCCGATCCTTCTCGCAGAACAGTCATCAGCTTCAGGTCAATGTTGGGGTACCAGCTCTTTGTAATGGAGAGAGCAGCCTGCACTCCAGATCGGAAGGCAGAATCAAGCATATACTCAACCTGGCAAGGCACTTGAGATTCCGAGCAACATCTTCATTTTTCTCAAAGGCAATCGGCTTCTGCTGGCCCTTGAATAGCTTGTCGTTCAGCTTCTGGATACCAGTCTTGTAAGTGCACAGGGCACCTTTCACATGAGATATTCGGGCATCCAGAGAAACAACAAAGTCCTCGGCGTCCCAGCCGGCATCAGCAGGAAGTACTACACCTCGCACTCGGCGGGATTTGGCAACAGCTTCATCAGCAGCAGTAGTAGAGTGGGGACAGGCATCTGGCAAGAGAAACCGGATAATAAGGTTAGCTCGGAGAGTAGCAAGATCAGATCGGAGTACAAGAGTGAACAAAACAGAAAATACCTGCAAGGGCAAGATCCACTCGGTGGAGGCAGGAAAGGGAAAGATCAACATTGGCTTGCGCGCGTTGAATTTCTTTCTGGTGTTGGACATACATGTCCTCGGCGCGCTTGACAGCAACATCCTTCTCTTTTAGCAATTGACCCTCCACCTCGTGGCGAGCATCGACAAGCCTCTGCAGTTCTTGTTCATGGGCAGTTTTGGCGGCGGCAAGATCCTTGGTAGCCTTTTGGAGTTTGGCCTGCAGCTCAGTTTCAACAGTGGTTAGGCGCTGACGCTCTTTCTCAGCACTGCCGAGCTGGCCATTCTTCTCACCGAGCTGGTTCTCTAGCTCGGCGATCCTCTTCTGAGCGGCCTCTAGCTCGGAGGAGCGAGCGGCAGCAGCTACAAGTTTGCAGTCAAGTGAGAACGCAGTAACAAGCGGGAGAAAGAAAAAAGGGCAAGCAAAATTATACCTGTTAAGTCTTGGATCTTGGCAGCTTGGGCATCAGCATTCTTCTTCAGAGCAGCAACGGATTTTTGGCCCGCTGAATAAGCGGACAAGAGTTCTTCAAACACATCTTGACGTCTATCGCAGATGGCTTGAAAAATGGGTCGGTCAGATCTGAGCAAAGCGCAATAATCAAAAGAAAGTAAGATCCGAGAAGATTGCAAGCAATCGGCCCGAATCTCGGGGACTACACCCAGTGGGTGCGCTAGGTGCGCCCCCAATGAGAAGAAAACTTACAGTAGTAGAGTGTTCGGAGGCAAGGATTTGGTCCAGAGCTCCGTCAGCAAAATGTCTAATATGGGTGGCAAGGCCACCCAATCGGCCCAAGAGATGGGATGGGAGTTGGTCGTCGGATCCAGGAGGCGGAGGAGTGGCAGAATCAGCAGCAGGTCGGATGGGGCAGACATCAGAATCGCCAATGTACCCCTCGCGGAACCGATCAGCTAGCAAGAGCTGGCGGATGGTCGGCGGCTGGCGCACAAGGGCACTGGAGAATGGTGTTGTGGAAGCGCTGGGTCCGGCAAGGGTATGAGTAGCAAGCGGAAAACTAACCTGCGGAGCGGCGGGTGGAGAAGCAGTTAGTTCGGTGGAGGCAACAGCAGCACCCTCCGAGCCGGCTGCAGGAGTTGGATCTACAGCAGTGGCCGGGGCTGAAGAAGCCTCAGGCTGAGCAGCATCAGCAGTAGGCCGGTCCGGCAAGGGAACATCAAGATGCGCGATACCAGAGGGTTCCAGCAGGATCGGAGGAGCAGCACCGGTGGTCGGGGCAGGAGTGGCCGATTGCGCGCCAGCAGTCAGAGGAGCAGTAGAGATCGGCAGGGGAGCAGCCGGCTGCGCCTGTTTCGCGGCAGCGGCAGCTCGCTGTTTCTTGGCCCGCTCGGCCTTGGTGGTGTCGACGGCGGTTCTCTTACGAGAAGGCGCCGACATGTTGGAGGTAGCGGAGGCCGCGGGGATCGCACTCGGAGGGGCATCAGAGGTGGCAGGGGGAGCAACCGAAGCTACCCCAGGCGCCACAGGATCAACAGATCGGGCAGCCCTGCAAAACAAAGAGCAAATTGATAAAAACAGTAGAGAAAGATCAGAAGGAGCAAAAAGCGCAAAAAAAACATACCCAGAAGCTCGGGGTAGCTGGGCAGCGAACTTGGCCATGGAGAAGCCAGGGCAAGCGATGTTCAGAGAAGTAGGAGAGAGCACAGGGCCACTCGGCTTGGGGGCGGCTCGGCGCGCACCATATTTGCCTTTTTTCTTGGCAACCTTGGAGGTACCGGCGGCATCGTCAGTTCGGGGGCGTTTCCCCTCGGCCACTGTCTGCTCGGCCAGTTCAGATTTTGCGCTGAAGTCACCAAGGGAATCAGCATCACTACTCCATTCGGCCATGAAGCGTTTGATGGAGGAATCAAACTCACCCGGCTTTTTGAGGCCGAGCCCGAAAGAAGCAGTCCGAGCTTCAGTCTCGGAATCGGTCTCCTCTTCAAGCTCCAGGTCCTGGGCGTCTTCCTCAGCATGGTCGGGATGGTAGCCCGAGGCGGACTGTCCGTCCTGCATAACCTTAGAACCAAGGAATTCCTGGGAAAAAGGATCCGATCAAAATCAGCAAGAGAGAAATAAGAGCTAAGACAAAGAAGATTAAGAGCATACCACGGGGCAGGGCCGAGCTCGGTTGTACGCCATTTTGCCGAACTCAAATGGCCCAACAACCTTGAGATCGGCGATAATGTTGATCCGGCGGAGGAAATCAGCTTCGTTGACGCGGAACATGGAGATCCGAGTGGGGTCTAGGAGGCGGCTCATATCACAGATACGGTGGCAGCGGCGCTGTAGCGGAAGCACTCGGCGGCAGAGCCATGTCGCCACCAAGTCGGCGGGTTGCAATCCTTCATCCATCAGCTTCTGGATGTGGGCCACTTGACGATCCAGGTCGGTGTCCCCTTACCCTAGCTTTTCAGCCCAGTGGTACTTTGTAGTCAGAGGCGGCAGAGAGAATTCGGGAAGATTCAGCAAGTCTTTGTCCTTTGGTGAAGAAACGTAAAAGAACCCCATTTTCCAGTTCTTGATGGACTGTGGCGGCTGGGGATGAGGATAGAGTCCGATCTTGCGGATGTATATGGTGGCGCCACCGCATTCGGCCATCACCTTTACCTCCTCCTTCTTCTTGGTTTTGTGGTTAATAGCAAACACCCTGGTGCCTACTCGGAAACTGCGGACGTAGAAAATCCAGCACCAGAGTCCAACAGTGGGCCGAACTCCGAGGTAGCCCTCGCACAGCGTCACGAAAGCAGAAAGCAACATGATAGCATTTGCCCCAAGGTGGTGCGGTTGCATGCGGTAAAAATCAAGGAACTCCCGAAAGAAGTGGCTCACCGGGAGCCCGAAACCGCGCTAAAAATGCGCGAGGAAGACAACGCGCTCGCCGGCCCGAGGTGCGGGCACAAGCTCGTCGCCGGGAACGCGGAAGTCGAGGTCCGCCGGGATCTTGCGAGACCTGCGGAGGAGAGCGATGTGCATCTCAGTAACAACGGATCCTTTCCAAGATCCCCTCTGGGAGCCGGCGGTGGCGGCATCGTCCCCCATGGAGGCGTCGGACTCTGTGGTGGGCGAGGAGAAGCAAGACGAAGACGGTGGCGAAGATGGCGGCGGCGGTGAAGATGGCGTCGGCGGCGGAAATCTGGATCCGATCCCACCAATCGTGGCGGAGGAGGAGCAGTGGTGACGGCGGCGGAGGGCGGCCGCGAGGTCCCCGGCGCAACAGCTCCTAGCGTTGGGGGTAGCGGCAGCAGCACGGAGAGGCGCGCGGTGCGGCGGCGAAGGCGGAGGGGGAGAGCGCAAGGAAGATGATGGAGTGGGGTGCGTGGCGCATCTCTCACCCCACGGGGTATTTAAAGACCCGGCGAGGAGGTAGTGGGATCCGGTGCGCCGATCCAGCAGGCGCTGTGGCCGCGTGTATCCAGAAGGCATCGTCAGTTCGGAGCACAGAAGATCCGGCGGATGGGACGGGACGTGCGCGCGTGGGTCGAGGCAGTGGTTATGGCATATCAAATCATGGCGCGACGTCCCGTATTCTGCGGCGAATTCGAAGCGGCGGGTTCGGTCAACATTCCAGTCAAACCAACCGCTGGGCGGATCGGTCGAGAAGACCAAGAGCAATCGGCAGATAGAGAGAAATCGGCTCGTTGAGAACAATCGGTGAGAAGAACAAGAGCAATCGGCCGATAGCAAGCAATCGACCTATTGAAGCAATCGGTCAGAAACAAAGATTCAGTATTCTAGAAGCGAAGGAACCTGTGCAGGCCTCGCCATCTCTGAGTTCGGCGGGACCTCCGCAGCTTCAGGGGCTACTGTCGGGGGAATGACCCCGGGTAGGGTCACCCAGGGGAAACAATTCATCAAGGCAAAGATCACCGACCTGATGGTCACTGATCT
Source organism: Bromus sterilis (assembly GCA_950022295.1). Taxonomy (NCBI): domain Eukaryota; kingdom Viridiplantae; phylum Streptophyta; class Magnoliopsida; order Poales; family Poaceae; genus Bromus; species Bromus sterilis. The sequence continues at coordinate 340,144,032 of OX465595.1, read as the reverse complement.
AATCAAGGTCGAGCTAATCAAGAGCAAGCAGGAAGTGGGATGAACTGTTCAAGTTGAGGGCCGATTGCCCCGAAGAGGGAGCAATCGGCCTCACTAGGAAGCATTCGGCCGAAGTAAGCAGAGTAACATCCGATCAGGATCCTAGGTCGGACACCTGATACAAGAGCATTCAATGCGCAATCCCTGAAGATCGGGACTGTCAGAGGCGTGCGGTCTTCTCCAGCGCCGATCACGCGGACAGGCCGACAAGCCTAGGACTTTAGCTCCACTGTTCAGTACCGAGGTCTACAGGATAGCGGTATGGTGAGCCGCAAGTCTACACCGGGTCATCCGGGAGAACACGATGCGAGGTCCCTAGCTTGTCTGAGGCTGACAGCTGGGCCCTTCCCGTTGTAGATTTACCTTTGTACCCCGGGCTCGGCCTATAAGAGCCCCGGGTACCCCTCCTGCGTGAGGGACGACGAAGCACTTATTGCAATCTTACCCACCATAGAGAGAGCCAGGAGAGAGTAGTGACCAGAGGCCTTCTTCTCCTTCCTCTCAAATAGCTCAAGGAGCAGTCATTGTAACCAGAGTTATTGTATATATCTAGCTCGGCAGGACTAGGGATGTTATCTCTACGGAGAGCCCGGAACCTGGGTACATCGTGGTGTCTCACCGTGTGTTCCCATTCTCGATTCCGGTACCAGCGACACTAACCTCGGTTTGTCCCCCTCTTTAGCCATCCCCATGGCATCTGCCGTTACATATCGACGACAAGAACCTTTCTCGTAAGTCTTACCATACTAATAGAGGTTCTTCTTTCCTTGCAACTTGCTCTATCATAATTATTTGAATGGACTTGGTGTCTCAACTTTTTCATTATAGATTTTTTTATTTTAGCAATGGAAAATCAAATGAATTAACACAAGCAATTATTTGTCCTTCTCTAATCAATTAATACCAAAACCGTGGAAGACTTATAATCATCATTTAGATGATCATGTCCTAGCCCTCAATTTCTATCATCATTCCATATATACCCCAACTCAAGCAATATCACTATGCATCACAAAATCAATTAGTCGTTGGAAATGAGTCTTCCCTTACAAAAAAATGACTAATTTTTTAAACTTTATTTAAACTAAGCAATCTAACCTTGAACTAAGAATCAACATGGCAAGCAATAAAAATAAAATATAAGGGCTTCAAAATCTCCCCAAGCTTAAAATTCTAAGCCGATGAGATTCATTCGTTCCCCCACCGTCGGTACCGAAGTTCTGGGCGGGTGCAGGAAGGTGAACGATAGTCTCGAGAAGTTCGTTGGTCTCCTTCAAATCAACAATGCGAAGCTTGAGCACTTTCACCGTATCCATCCTCAAGCTGGTGGCCAAAGCTTATTAATTCCCTCGTCTATTTTTTTCTAATTTGTTTCACAACATTTTGGTTGCTCTGGCATCACACATACTTTCCAGGAATAATGCCAAGTTCAAAAGCAATAGTTGTATTGAGTAGAAACAAAAATGTCCTTTTCCCAGGAAGAAAAAAGAAGTTATTTCGCGAGGAAAGAAATGGAAGAAGTTGAAGGGTATGATGGAAAAAGGAAATAAAATGAAGGCATCGGAAGGAACAAAGGGCCCAAGCACATGACCAAGACACAAACCTTGGTCCATTAGCTCCATGTATCAGTCTCAGTATACACTCACTCTTCGAAGAATATACGTATAATAAAGTGCTGTCCACTTTACCTATTCACACCGATCAATTTCACTAACCAAGCATGAAAACCAAAACCGTACTGTACACACTTTGCCTATACATGAACAGTTGAACACCAGCCAACTTTACCAACACAAGAAGAAAGATCAGCCCACATACTCTTTATCTTACACAAAAGCAGAAACCCGCTACAGTAATAATTATTACAACTGCAAGCAAATGCGGATAAAAGAATGGACAAAATTTTATGCACACTAGTCACAACCAAACCCACTGCAAGCCCGAACAAGCAGAGTACCAGCCGGAACACATCAATCTTTGTCAGGTACCAACTCATTCGTCTTCAAGGTTTTCTTCGGCAAATCAGCAACATTGTCTGAACAAATGACGGATTCTCCAGCTGATGGATCGCCTGGGCTGAGGATCGGAGAATCCGGCCTGGAGGAGACGGGGAATACTTCTTCCTGATCTAAATAAGCTTCAACCACCGGAAACATGTTTTCGGTGTATGCGTGATTGGTATCTTCTTCTAGCTTGATATCTTTCATATCGTCATCGCCAAATGAGGTGACATTGTGGGCGGCAAACCGGTGAAAATCTACTATTTCACGCAGGAAGCGGTTTTCACGGGCGTACATGGAGTTCTCCTGTGCAAGCCTTGATTTCTCGGCCAGTAATGTCTCCAGTTGCATGCGGATCTATTTCAAGCAAAGATTTTTCAGTATAACTTTGAGAGGCCAGGCTACATTCATCAACTGGAAAACCAAAAATCAACTTGCGGTATAGCAAAACTGAAATGGCACTGGTAGATCTCTTAAGATGAAAGTCAGCATGACAGTATGATCTATTTAGATAAGTCAGCCAAAAGTACAAATCACTCAATTGTTTATCTTTTAGACTAATACTATAGCCAACTTTCATCTGAACCACAATAAAATGTACTATTGAGTCCAATTGCAGAATGAAAACAGTAGAAAAAGCATATTGTTACCACTGATTACTGAGCAATGTATGTACAAAACTATAAAGCAGGTTCACCATCTTCGGTGCAAACAATATAACTCCAGAGTTCTGCTAGGCTAAGGGAAAAAATTACCAGGTCATCATCCTCTTCAGTTTTGAGCCCTTTCTGCTTAGTTTCACGCAACATTTTGTTCTCGTCTTCTAGCTGAGTGCAGCGCTGCTTCGCAAAGGCTAGGTCAGCTTTAACGGTTTTTAGTTCACGAATTACAAGTTTTGCTTTAGCAGCCATCGCATTAGCAACCTGAAACAGTTTGTAGTGGGTAAGAGGAACGACCATAGGAAGCATATAAATAGCAAACAACCAAGTTCATTTATATGAAGTACTGCCATCTAAATGGATGGTGAAAAGTACACAGGGGTTATTTTAAACCATATTGATGGCCAAAAAATATATTAAAGTAAAGAGAAACTTACTAGTTAATACAAATTTCATTCAGCATAGATCACAAATGTCCATATATATTTCATTTAGTACCAGAGATAATTAAGTTGCAATGCTGCCTTTGGCTTAGACTAAATGAACTAGAAAAATCTAATCCTAGAAGTTGAGGTCCACTTTGGATTGTAATAGTTTCATAGGATTTTTGTATGATTCCAATCATTTAGGATTTTTCCTACAGATGCCCTTTCAATCATAAGGATGATGCTACTGAATTCCTTTGGATTGCTTTCATAGAGCACTAATTTCCATACGCAACAAAAAATCCATAGGAATTTCATCATCCACTTTTTTCCTCTCGTTGCGTAGGACAGGCATTTTTTCTGCATCTCCCTATGTTTGCAGTTCTCCATTTACAGTTCCTGTATGTTTCAATTTTTTCTGCATCTCCCTATGTTTGCAGTTCTCCGTTTACAGTTCCTGTATGTTTCGTATTCCTAGGTTTTTTATTCGTAACATCCAAAGAGGCCCTGAACTGGGAATATAAGCATCTATAATCAAGCTTTTGTCATGTACAAGGTCTAGTAGCTTTTGCAACAAGGACTTGGTAAAGAATATTCCTAATTGAGCTATAATCGTATGGCACCTTACGTCGCGAGAAGCTTTTAATTGGGTCTCCTGGGCTGAAGCTTCAGCTTTATTCGGTGAGAAACTCGGAGGGGTGAATGCATCTGCAGCAGGAGGGTTCTGCATGTATGAACTGAAACTGTTTGGCTTTCTTCTAATTTTTATCTTCTTTGTTTCCTCAATGATGTTTGACGCCTTATTATCAACAATAAAGAGACCTTCCTGTTAAACATATAGAAGAAAATAAGTGAGTGGACAAACCAAACAGGATACTGAACTTCCGAAACAGAAACTGTCAAGTATCCACAGACAACACACAAAAAAAAAGTCCTGAATGAAGCTACAATTACAAGTTGTGTAGGCGGTATCGTAAAATAAATAGAGCTGCATGATGCTAAAGAAGTTTACTTCCAAGGCGTTTCTGATTCTTCCACCAAACTGGTTGACAGAAGCAGCAAGTGCCTCCGATCTCTTCCGAGGTTCGCTCTTTTCTGTCCCTCCATAGTTGTCGAATGACCAGCGAGATTGAGGGGCCTGAAATAATTAAGAAAACAGAACGAAGTATGTATAAATCACCTAAACAATAAGTTTACTGACTGTAACTCATTGTGTTTCACCAATGCATGTGGATCGAGCTCTGACTATATTTGCTGCCTCACCTGAGCTCCATCCAATGAGTTGGGCTTGCGAGTAGTACTCTGAACATTCCCATAATCATCAAACTTGTGAGCAGCAGCATCCTCGTCGAGAATCCCCTTGGCCTTTCTTGCCAAAGTTCCCCACAATCCAACCTTAGGCTCGCGCATGCTGTCCATGGATGTGTAGTTGTAGGACGAAGCACCTGAACCCTGCTCATTCACCGCAGACCAAAATCAACACCGCTACCCATATAAGTACAACAACATTTTTCGTTTCATGAACAATATCTGCCAATCCTAGGTGATTCGGAGATGATAATTTTCACCTCAAACTGAACATCAGAAACAAACATCGTAGGAGCACTACAGCTAGCTAACTATCCCAGTGGTTGATTTGTAGTCACACAGTGATTATCGAGGAGGGTGGCATATTCATCAGGACCAAATTGACGGGTTGTTCCGTGAGCAGAAGCTGTCCCCAAGCAGGGAAACCTGCATCAATCCCTGAACTAGCGCACATCGTCTCGACAAAATTTCGAGTCAGACGAACGAACGAACGGAGGGCGCATCTCTGGTAGCGAGTTGGAGGCGATGTGATCTCGATATGATATTCGATGGAGACAGGCGCAAGCGCACGCAAAATTGGCAGTATAACCAGAGGGATTGGATGGTACGGAAGACGGATGGGGGAAGAGGGTGCCTACCTGGGACTGGGGAGTCCGTCGATCGTCGGCGGCGACAGGGCCCTGCTGCTTCCGGCGGTAGGCCATGGTGAGCTGGGTGGGTGGAGGTGGGAGGGACGCGGAGAGGAAGAAGCGAACAGCTGCTATAAGCTTTGGTGATCCTTTGCTTGCTTTGATTTTTCTTTTCTTTTTTGAGAGTCTTTGCTTGCATTGATGGGGGAGAGAGAGAGAGACGCCGAGCTGGACCAACCTGTCACAAAACTCAACAGATGGGCCCACATGTGCTCTTTGCAGAAACGCCCTTGTTAAAAGGTTGCAATTTTCAGAGCATTAGGACAACTCTAGCAGATGCGTCATCCAACCACCAATCCATATATATGGAGACTTTTTAGCGGGTGAATGCTTTTTTTTCCTGAACAGAATCTGGCGTATCTCGCTCGGTCGTAAATGTTTGTGGGTAGGGGGTGCATTTAGGGTTACCGTGTGATACCCTGCATTTTGAAACTTTTTTTTTCAAAAAAAAAATCTGATTTATTTCAAGATTTGCCAGTTGGTTTGATTTTAATAAACTCTTTGGACTTGAAACTTGAGCATATTTTCTTTCCTTACTCAAGTGGACCATGATTCCCTAAAACCTTTCCAAATATCATCCCTTTATCCATCCCCTCCAAGCCACCATTTTTATTCATGACATATATTCCTTTTTCCATAAAAAGGATATTCCTTTTATTTGAGGATTGTGAAGCAACCCCTATTTATATTGCTCCATAAATCCCCAAATAATTCTCACATGACCTTGACACCATATCTTGCCACAATGTCCAAAAGCATTGTATGGCCCAAGTGAAATTTTCACCTAGAAAAATTCATTTGTCTGTGGGGGCGAAATGACACTTTGTGAAGAAAGTGTCATTTATCCTTATCCATTGATGGTGAAACTTTTTGTGCAAACTATCACGATCATATCAATATCCCATGCCAAATTTCAGCTCTAGGGGACTTGCCAAACTCCATCCCAAAATTCCCAAAGTTGGTATGCAGCAAGGGGGCATTGTGAAAGGAAGTGCATGATAGGAGCACCCATTTTCTTTGAAACTTTTTGCACATGTGGCCACACCCAAATGACTCTCCTAAACCAAGTTTGAGCCAAATCCAATCACCCATGTGAGGGCACTATCTAGATCAAATTTCTGGCCAGCAGGGTACCTTGTGAAGCAAGTACTAGCTAGGTACTTACCCTAGCCATGAAATTTTGCACACCTATGCACACCCAAAAATAACCACTCTCCACCAAATTTGAGCCAAATCCCTCAAGCCTAGACGATGTCAGCTTCAACAATGCAATTCTGGACCATTTGGTGCTTTACAAAGGAAGTGCATTAATCCTTGGCCCAAATGAGCTCAAACTTCACAAGCATGGAGTCCTTCCAACCCTAAGCACCTGTAAAAACTTGTTCACCACCCACACTCCACCATTTTACCCCAGTTTCTCTGCAATATTACTATACCAAACTTTGTAGTGGAGCTATGACCACCACAGTGCTCCCCTTGACCATTCAAAGGCACCATAGTGATCAGCAATGAGAGGAGAACACTCTGGACATGCTTGGCCACGAAGAAATCCATCGCGTGCACCAGCTCGCGTGGTGGCCATGCCTTTTGCCGCACCCGGCGTGCTCTGCGCATGGCCCGAGGCCACTGGACGCGTCCACTTCGCGCTGCAGCACGCCTGTGTACATTTTCCCTTGTCAACCCGCGCCGCACGGCTTTGCCATGCACACGCGTCTCCTCCTCCCCCTCCTCTTGCCATAATCCCGCTGGAAGCTCGCCACCACGAGGAAATCGACGAGCACAGCGCCGCCGACCCGTCCCCATCACCCTCATGGCGCCCCTGACCCCCTGCTGCCCGTGGCCACTGCTCCACTCCCCAGCGCTCTCCCCAACCCCCTCGACGTCCCTCGAGCCCGCCAGCTCACCTCCCCGCCATGGCCGCATCTCCATGGCGGCACTCGGGCTCGGGCATCGCCTCCAGGATATTTAAGCCGTGCCCCGCCCGTTTGCTCGTCACCAGCAGACCCGCACCCCTCTCAATCGCAGCCCTGCACAAGGAATCGAGCCGTGGAGCTCTCCTTCCCCAGCTCCTGTGAGCTCCGCCGCCGCGTAGTTGCAGGCGCCTTTCGCTCGCTCGAGTAGTACCCTAGCTAAGTCACCTCCTCCACTGCACGCCCTTGGCCCCCTACTCCTTCCCCAACCCTCTCCTTGCCGGATTGCCGACGGTATCGACGGCTACGTCAACGCCCGACGAGCTCCGCCGCCTGCCGCGCCTGGAGAAGACGGTGGCGATGTCTCCCGGCGAGCCACAAGTACGAGGGGAACTGTCGTGGTCCTCTCCTTCCATTCCCAGGGTCGCCGTCCCTGGCCGTGCCCTCCCCGCCGGTGAGCCTCGCCTCCGTCCTCTGTCTCTCTCCCTCTTCCAAATCAGACAGCCCGGCCCCACCTGTCATACTCATCCCCCTCCCAAACCGTTTTCTTAAATAAAACGTATTCTGTCTTTACGCCATCGACGTCACCCCCTCTGGAATATCCAGAAAATCATTTTAAATCAATTTAAAATGATTATTTTGACCCATCTTTGACCATCAATATATTTTATTCTATAAGTCCAAATGAGTTGAAACTTTTTGCATTAGTTTTGTCTTGGGCCCCTCTTTATTATGACATAGCTTTTATGCTATGATGTTCTGTTATTATTTGCGGATTTAAAAGAAAGGCTCTATGCGACTTTTTCCGTTGCATTTAAAATATATATTTGCAGGTCTTTATTTGTGTTGAAGACCAGGAGTGTTTCCCACTCCCTTGGTGAAAGGAAAGCCACAACTCTCTCTTGCATCTTCGTAAAACTTTGACATGGTTCTATAACTTGTCGTAGTTTCCGGATTTTAGGGTGATTGTTCATGGCATGTTCGGAGTTAACCATGATCGTGCTATTGCCATGAATATTGCTTGGATTCAATATGATTGCTAGTTGTGATTATGAGCTTGCCATGATGCATGTGGTGATAGTTATAGTTACCTTGATCATCCGACATAGCTAAGTTATTCATCGGACTATGCTTTGGGTTATGATACATCCATGATCGTGCCTTGGATAATTTTAGGGATATTGTTATGACATGGACTATGGGTTTTCATATAGCACCTAGCCCTTTGAGGATTATTCTTTTGGAGATATGCTTCAGGTTGTGTGATCAGGTGCAACCGAACCGAACTTATCAGTGCAGCGCCACTCATCTGTATGGGAAAGCCTTAGCTCGGTCTATCGGTGGGATCTCTTATGCGTATCACCAAGGAGGGAAGGCTATGCGCGCGTGATTACCCTGGCCCGGTAAATGGCGATAGTCTTGAGAGCCAGTTTGGTTGTTGCGCGCAGTCCCCGTTTGGGACAATGTTGTTTGCCATAAGGTGGTCGTTTTCCACGAAGGTGGCCGGTGTCCGGAGGACACGGGGTTACCCAAGGCATGACTCGCGGAGTATGCCGGGTGATACAGTAAGGGAGGCACGCGGTAGAACGGTCTCATTGGAGAAGTCCTAGTCCACTCCTATGGTACGAGTTCCGAGGTTCCTGTGGGACTGATACGTCTCAAACGCATCGATAATTTCTGCTCGCTCCATGCATGTTTTCTGTGATATTGCTATGATCTAGATACACTTTCATACACTTTTGATCATATTTGGACTAACCTACTAACTCAGTGTAGGGGAACGCGGCAGAAAACAAAAAATTTCCGCACTACGAACAGCCCAGGACCACTATGGAGACTGCATACAAGGTTTTGATCTGATCGTTACCGACTCGTAGCGCAGCGGAAGTAGAGTCGATGTAGATCGTTGGTGCAGACCCCCGCAGCTAGGATTTACAACCTCCCAACCGCGAGGATGTCCTCCCTCGTCTGCTCCTCGGACAGCGCTCCGAGAGGCGGTCGGACAGTCCCTCGGACGATGTCACGGACAGCCCTTCGGGAGGCCCCTCGAAACTCGATCGGTAACTCGGACAGCCCTTCGGGAGGACCCTTGAAACTCGAACGATAATTTGGACAGCCCTTCGGGAGGACCCTCGAACAGCCCCTCGGGCAAAAGATCGAAACTACGACCTCTCTACGGGGTTGCACACATACGGTGTCATCTATCCGGCAGGGCTTCGCCGTCCAGAACTAGTTCCTACCGGAACCCAGACAGCCTTTCGGCTCTACGAAACTATTTCGTGGGAGGGAGAGAAGAAAGCCAGATCATGCAATGGCACTTGTTGAGAGTTCAAGTGAGAACTTGGATCAGATTTGAGAGACCCCTCTCCACCCCTATTTATAGGGTGAGAGGCTATGGGGAAAAACCCAAAATGCCCTCCAAACTGCATCATTGCCTGCATCATCATGCAAGCTGCATCATCGCCTGCATCATCATGCAAGCTGCATCATCGCCTGCATCATCATGCAAGCTGCATCATCGCCTGCATCATCATGCAAGCTGCATCATCGCCTGCATCATCATGAATAGTGTATCCACTATTCATGAAGACATTTATCTGCGACCGTAAAATCCGAAACTTTTCTGTAGGTCTTAGAAAAATTCCAGTACCCACTAAAAGGATTTTGGACGCGTTCCGAAACAATTCCGGATTAGTGATTTTCATCTGCGAAAAGCAACCAAAGCGGTTCCGGCAGCTCCGGAACATTTCCGGTTTTTTCTCTCTGGAAAAATCCCAGAAGTTCCCAGAACAATTCTGGCACCCTCCAAGAATTTCCAGGCGTGTGCCGAAACCATTTTGACTTAATGATATATTCCGAAACAACTTTTCGGTTTTACCGAAATTATTCCGGTGTTCTCTTTCCAGAACTTTTCCGTTTTCTCCGAAACCTTTCCGGTGACTTTCTCTCAGACTCCCTGTCTAGTATTCAGCAGATAGATGACCCTTAAGCGTGTGACCCTATAGGTTCGGTGAAGTATAGACATGACCCGGAACACTTTCCGATCAATGATCAACATCGGAGCCGTGGACACCCATATTGACCCCTATACCCACACGAATAAATATTCGAGTGAACCTCCAGTTGCCGTGTGCTATTCCTGTTGCTTCGTGATATGTTACAAATACCCGAGGTGAGACTTATCGGCATCCCCGTGGATCAACACTTGTCCACTATGCCAGTTACCTCGTTACTAGTATTGTTCTCTTTTCTCGTTCCCGCGTTCCGGCATCCCTGTGATCAAATCACACTGTGTCTGGCCAGACGATGGTGGATACCGTAACACCGAGAGGGCCCGAAGAATATCTCTCCATCGACGGAGGAGCAAATCCCAATCTTGAGCTACCTAGTTCCTTGTCATACTTTTCCGTGAACCCGTAAGCCGCCGTAATAGCCACCCTTTTACAGATGACGTTTAACAAACCCCAAAGTTCACGAAGCAAGTACGAAGGAACTCGATACTCTCATGGTCTAAGGAATTATGCAAACGCTCAACTTTCTCTGTGTTATAATCCATTAACTGGTGACGAATGTATCTCATAGCATAACATCAATCTGGGTCGATTCAACACAAATGTTCTTCTAACATTGTGCCCTCAAAATTGCCGGCATAGTCATGCCCATGATCAGGAAAACAGAACCATCATGCAACACTTGAGCTAGTCTTAGAGGCGAGACTAGGAATATATATTTTTTATCCGTTTATTATTCCACACGTGCATATGAGTCTTCCTCCGAGCCTCGTGGTTATTGCAGACTCGAGAACCATAGCAGTTATAGCATGGAATATAAACATAATTAGGAACATGGGGATAAATAATAACATTTATTATTGCCTCTAGGGCATATCTCCTACAGACTCCCACTTGCACTAGAGTCAATAATCTAGTCAATGCTAATGCACTTTACACCTACGGCATACTGGTGTAAAATATGCTTCACATGTGGTATAGCCTGATGTCCAACGGATCTGACAACTTCAACTCCGTGTGTATCTTTGCATATCCTCGCGTTTTCACGCTTTCACAAAATTCATATTTTGTGTGGACTTGGCTTTGTATATATGCGAATCACTGGTCGAACCTTGATTCCTCAGACTGAGCTATGGAGCAACTATCTTCAATAGTGTTCCATTGACCAAAGCCATATTGGAACCATACTAAGTTCATGAATGAACTATATGATTCAACATTTTCTTTGTTGCTTCTAAAGCAGCAACATACATAGCCATTTGTTATAGAATTTCGCCACAGTAACCTGTTATGAACAATTCCAACTTACTGTGCCACCATATTGTGTATTACACACACAAAAACTTTAACTCAAATCGAAAATCGCATGGAGCATTGATGAAAACCGTATCGATGTAATTACTTACAACAAGTTCTTCATAATCTCTTCTTGCGAGAAAACATGTCATCAGTGCTACTTTAGTACTCAATGACATTTTTCACTGTTGTCCCACGATCAGTTCTTTGATCACTTTGGTATCTATACTCGCAACAACTTTGGAGTATTGGACATATCTGGTTGTTTTACATACCATGGAATACATGATTAATCCCAACACGAAGGTGTGTGGAATCTCCATTATGTAATTTGCTCATCAGTGTTTTGGGACACTGAGTCTTGCAAAAACTCTTTCCATGTGACTTTGGCAAGAATCACTCCTTGTCGTTTTTAACGCTAAACTGTTTTAGCACCTTGTCAATATGTATTTTGGCTTAGCCCTATTAGGCAATTATATCTCGTAGATAATTATGCCTAATATCAAGACAACTTAGCCCAAGCACTTCGTTGAAAAACTATTTTCAATGAAGTCTTAATTTGTGTCAAGAAATTTATATTATTTCCAATTAACAATGTGTTAGGCACACAAGGTTTTTAGAAATATTATTATGCTCCCACTTACTTTCTTGTAGCCACAAGCATCTTCGTTATCCATCGATGAAATCAAACTCTTTTGATTATTTCATCAAAAACGAAGATTCCAACTCCATTATGCTCTCTTTTGTCCATCGCAGGAACTCTGAAGTTTGCATACTTACTAGCATCCTCTGGACTGACAAAATACCTTGGACTGTATCTCCAAGGCAGTATTTCCATCTCATGGAAATCCTTTTGGCATCCATGTTTCATATCTCATGAATGAAATACGTATTAATTGCTAGTTTAACCCGAACCGACTTTAAGCATCGCTACGGAGAGACAATCTCGCCGTAGTTAATTCCTTGAAATTGTTATAAGCAACAAGTCGAGCTTTATGGATAAAACATTTTTATCCGTATCAGTTTATAGTTCCATTAATATTCGTTAGACTCTAAGTCTTCCGAATGGTCCATCAAGATACAATCTTGAATTACGTATATGGAAACTATCTCGGATTTGTATTGGCATTTAGCCAATTCCGGAGTCAGGGCCCATCATCGCTTCCTTGATTATCGTAGGTATGCTGTTGTCTAACAACAATATCTCGTTTGCGCACCTGAGAGGTTTGCACGAGTTTTGCCTACGTGGCTCAATTGCAAGTTTGACCGAAGTCCATACATCTCATGTAGAGGCTTCCGTATCAGTTGCAGTAGGAAACTCTGGAATCACTTCCAAGGTTCCTTTCCTTTGATCTGATGACGAAGATACTGTTATCTCGTCGAGTTGCACTGTCCTCCCACTCACCTTTTTTCAAGAACCATTCTCTTTAAAAGCATACCGTTCTTTGTGGCAAAACCTTTTGCCTCGGTATAGTGGTGGAGGAATTCCCAATAATTTGGGATAACCTACAAAGTAGCACTTGTCTGATTTGGAATAGGTTTGTAAACAGTTTACACAATCCCCATATTCCAAATGTTAAGAAAAGATAAAACATGGTTGGGCGTACCATACCATGGCGTCATTTCAACAGACCTGATGGCGCTCCTTTAAGTGTAAAAGCCGTAGTCTCTAAAGCATTACATTAAAAGGGATAATGGCAAATTGATTTATGTCATCTTTGATCTTACCATGTCATAAATGGTTTGATTACATCTTCAAGGACATTCCACTTGCAGTGGTGTTCCGGGAGGTGCAAGTTATGAAAACTCTTTTCACAACTCATCAGACATTGGCTAAACTTGTAACTCAAAAATTCCTTTCTGCAATCAAATTGTAGAAACATAATTTTCTTGTCACAATAACTTTCACTTCATTTTTGAAAACCTTTCGAATGATTTCAAAAGATCCAGACTTACGTCTCATCAAGTAAATATCCATATATCTACTTGAGTCTTTTCTGAAGATAGATAAATCCACTACTAACAACATTTATCGGACTACACACATCAAATGTATGATCACCAATAAGTTTGTTGTTCGTTCCTCATGGCCTGTGAACGGTATTTCAGTCACTTAACTTTTCGGACGAAAGTTGCAAGTGTGAGATGATTCATAATCAAATGACTTCAAAATCCATCATTATGGAATTTCTCCATGCGGGTTTCTCCAATGTGACCAAATGCAGTGCCACACATATGTGGTATTCTTTTAGTCTTTCGACATTTAGCGTCATTGTTATGGATGTATCATATTACCATCAATATTCGTAACATACATCCCATCCCCGATGGAAGCATGGCCCTTTATGTTATTCATAATACTGAACAACAATTGTTCTTTTATGAACAACCTTCTTGCAACATACTTTATGCAATGGGCTAGAGTGTATAAAACTCTAAAACGAATTATGAAAATAAATACAGATGGTGATACACCGATGGAAAGTATAGTAACTTTTACTATGTTCCCAGCGCGTATCTAAAACTCATTACTAGCAAGTCTTTTAGGCCGTAGTGGTTCTTGCATCGAGTTGCAACAGAATGCAATCGAGCGGGTATTCCTGTGATCAACTTTTAATCATAATACCCAAGAATTATGGACTAACTGTTTAATCACAATCCCAAGAACTATTTATTTTTGACCAGCCTTCCATACATCAATAACTTTCATGACTTTTATACATGAGCTGGACATTCCAGTCTTCTTTCTTTTTGCCCTTATACTTTTAACAGTTTAACTTTCAATATATTTCTCCTACTCTCAGAAGAAGCACCCAACTTTAAGAGTGGCGTTAGCCCCGGACTTCCTAGGCGTGTGAGTCATACTAACACCCTTTGGACATTTCCTTTCTCTTTAAGTTGTTTGTTTTATTCACCTTCATCATATGACAGGCGTTCTTCTGGATCCCTCTCTTATCAGTCAAATGCCCAGTAAACACTGTACTAATACTTTGCAAACAGATATTGCTTTGGATATCTCATATCTTTTAGCCTTTGTCTGTATCTGAAAACAATTTTCAGTTCCATGAATATTACATAACTATCCCAAACTTGTGAAGTTCGGGTCTTATGGAAGCAAACGTATTGCACTTGACCACAATGGAATTCTAGCTTTTGGATCGAAGGACGAGAGTCACATCATCCATAGCATTAGCGGGAGGACACCGAAAGCATGCGATAGGACAAAATCCTTCTCGGCACTCTTGAGGACAATCCTCGCATTACGTTACCAACCGTAAAGTTTTAACCAGATATTTAACAGCTTATTCAATTTTAATAGGGAAGGTGGAAACGCGAGCCATTATTCTACAACTATTAGCAAATTATACTTAGACAGTGTTCATAATTAATTGCACTCAGAATTAAACAAGTTAATTCTAAAATGCGCTCCCACTCAAATCAATATCTCTCAAAATTGATTATGAGTGATTCAAGATCCAAATATCAATACAACGCCATAGAATCATCATCTCATGACGAGGATTTTGATTTGGTAGGCCAACTTGCCGATCACATCTCTATGTGACTCTTGTTCATCTTTCGATGCATGTGTTCCGAGCTCAGGACGATCCTGCCATGAACGTCAAGACAACCAAGTGATCTTGCTGCGAGGTCTGACCTCACCCGCCTTACATTTCTCCAATCGTTCGTACCCATGCATCCATGGCGCACCCCGAAAGGATAGATGCTGTGACGGTGCTACATTTGGGAGAACACTAACTACTTGATATTTTAAGTGAGAGATCACCCTAATAAAAAGCGACTACCGCGCAATCAAGAAGGGTGCAACTTAAGGGATAAACATCTCAGGTAATTTATAATTGCATGATATGGTATAGCCCCTTGTGACGGAGAAGTCAAGTATTTCTTCGTCTTTGGCATTTGCGTCGGAGTTCACCTTCGCGAAGTTTGCCACCACCTTGTCGATGCACCAAATAATATTGCTATCTCTATAGCTAATAAAATAAGTGCATTACATAAGGTTGACTCGCAGGTCATTAAAGTGACAATCATATGGCTCCAGCCATCATGCCAAATCATGACACGCAGGTCATGTTAATAAATTTACATTATATAGTCATCTCATACATAATCAAATTAATATGAGCTTTGCTATACCACATCACATGCACATCCTGCAAAACCAAGTTAGATGCCTCTAATCGGTTTATGCAAAATTTTATTTTACGTGGCTTCTAAGGTTTTGACTTAAACCGCAGCTACCAACGTTTATCATCAAGCATGATTATTCAAGTCGCTAGATTAACTTTGCGGGGTGTATGAAACACGAGATAATAAAATCTCGAGCCCCATACTGAACTTCGTCATACGCGTGATCCCCGTGCAGATCATATCTGCATTGCCCTTTAGTCTGCAGAATTTCTTCTTTCTCTAACTATGGTGGAATTCAACGAACTGTTAGCACTTCTTTGATCAATCAGGATCGCAGATTGCCAGAACTTTGAAACTCCACCATACTGTTATTGAGATCAGAAATACACAAATTCCAGGGAAGCAACAAGAACATCGGGTAACAGATTTCATCTGCCACCCGCATAAATAATTTTCAGCAATAGATCTGATCTACTCTAAAATTATATTATGCAATACCCATACATCTCTATGTATTCTAGATCGCAACATGCATCTACGCATAGCACGGCTCTGATGCCACTGTAGGGGAACGCGGCAGAAAACAAAAAATTTCCGCACTACGAACAGCCCAGGACCACTATGGAGACTGCATACAAGGTTTTGATCTGATCGTTACCGACTCGTAGCGCAGCGGAAGTAGAGTCGATGTAGATCGTTGGTGCAGACCCCCGCAGCTAGGATTTACAACCTCCCAACCGCGAGGATGTCCTCCCTCGTCTGCTCCTCGGACAGCGCTCCGAGAGGCGGTCGGACAGTCCCTCGGACGATGTCACGGACAGCCCTTCGGGAGGCCCCTCGAAACTCGATCGGTAACTCGGACAGCCCTTCGGGAGGACCCTTGAAACTCGAACGATAATTTGGACAGCCCTTCGGGAGGACCCTCGAACAGCCCCTCGGGCAAAAGATCGAAACTACGACCTCTCTACGGGGTTGCACACATACGGTGTCATCTATCCGGCAGGGCTTCGCCGTCCAGAACTAGTTCCTACCGGAACCCAGACAGCCTTTCGGCTCTACGAAACTATTTCGTGGGAGGGAGAGAAGAAAGCCAGATCATGCAATGGCACTTGTTGAGAGTTCAAGTGAGAACTTGGATCAGATTTGAGAGACCCCTCTCCACCCCTATTTATAGGGTGAGAGGCTATGGGGAAAAACCCAAAATGCCCTCCAAACTGCATCATTGCCTGCATCATCATGCAAGCTGCATCATCGCCTGCATCATCATGCAAGCTGCATCATCGCCTGCATCATCATGCAAGCTGCATCATCGCCTGCATCATCATGCAAGCTGCATCATCGCCTGCATCATCATGCAAGCTGCATCATCGCCTGCATCATCATGAATAGTGTATCCACTATTCATGAAGACATTTATCTGCGACCGTAAAATCCGAAACTTTTCTGTAGGTCTTAGAAAAATTCCAGTACCCACTAAAAGGATTTTGGACGCGTTCCGAAACAATTCCGGATTAGTGATTTTCATCTGCGAAAAGCAACCAAAGCGGTTCCGGCAGCTCCGGAACATTTCCGGTTTTTTCTCTCTGGAAAAATCCCAGAAGTTCCCAGAACAATTCTGGCACCCTCCAAGAATTTCCAGGCGTGTGCCGAAACCATTTTGACTTAATGATATATTCCGAAACAACTTTTCGGTTTTACCGAAATTATTCCGGTGTTCTCTTTCCAGAACTTTTCCGTTTTCTCCGAAACCTTTCCGGTGACTTTCTCTCAGACTCCCTGTCTAGTATTCAGCAGATAGATGACCCTTAAGCGTGTGACCCTATAGGTTCGGTGAAGTATAGACATGACCCGGAACACTTTCCGATCAATGATCAACATCGGAGCCGTGGACACCCATATTGACCCCTATACCCACACGAATAAATATTCGAGTGAACCTCCAGTTGCCGTGTGCTATTCCTGTTGCTTCGTGATATGTTACAAATACCCGAGGTGAGACTTATCGGCATCCCCGTGGATCAACACTTGTCCACTATGCCAGTTACCTCGTTACTAGTATTGTTCTCTTTTCTCGTTCCCGCGTTCCGGCATCCCTGTGATCAAATCACACTGTGTCTGGCCAGACGATGGTGGATACCGTAACACCGAGAGGGCCCGAAGAATATCTCTCCATCGACGGAGGAGCAAATCCCAATCTTGAGCTACCTAGTTCCTTGTCATACTTTTCCGTGAACCCGTAAGCCGCCGTAATAGCCACCCTTTTACAGATGACGTTTAACAAACCCCAAAGTTCACGAAGCAAGTACGAAGGAACTCGATACTCTCATGGTCTAAGGAATTATGCAAACGCTCAACTTTCTCTGTGTTATAATCCATTAACTGGTGACGAATGTATCTCATAGCATAACATCAATCTGGGTCGATTCAACACAAATGTTCTTCTAACATTGTGCCCTCAAAATTGCCGGCATAGTCATGCCCATGATCAGGAAAACAGAACCATCATGCAACACTTGAGCTAGTCTTAGAGGCGAGACTAGGAATATATATTTTTTATCCGTTTATTATTCCACACGTGCATATGAGTCTTCCTCCGAGCCTCGTGGTTATTGCAGACTCGAGAACCATAGCAGTTATAGCATGGAATATAAACATAATTAGGAACATGGGGATAAATAATAACATTTATTATTGCCTCTAGGGCATATCTCCTACACTCAGTGCACCCCAGTGTCAGTTCCTGTTTTCTGCTGTTTTTTATTTCAGTTTTCCCCCATATAAAAAGTGCTCCAAAAATCCGGGAAAATTAGATAAAAAAGCAGCGTGTCGGAAGACTCCAGAAGCCCGAAGGAGGGTCAGGGGGCCACCACCAGGCACCCAGGCGTACACCTAGCGCGGCCAGGGGCGTGGCCGCACCACGGGGGCGCCTAGGCCCCTGGTGGCCCCCTTGGCTGCCCCCCTTCGCCTATTTATTCTCCGTCACGGGAAACTTCCAAAGACAGAACCCTATCTCGCAAATTCTCCTCTGTTCCACCGCCGCCGCGCTTCCAAGATCGGGAGCACCGTCAGGACCCTTCCCGGCACCCTGCCGGAGGGAGGATCGACCTCCGGGAGCTTCTCCTTCACCATGGACGCTTCCCGGATGCGCCGTGAGTAGTCTACCTTGGACCATGGGTCCGTGATCAGTAGCTATGTGATGTTCTCCTCCCCTCTTTGTTCTTCATGGTTTAGACCTCGTGAGCTGCCCTACATGATCGAGGCACTTATGTAATTCTTCTGTTGTTGCTATGCTGAGTTTGATGGGATCTGATGGATTATGAGATTATGTTCAGATCGTGATAGAGTAATATATTTGGTTTTGATCTCTTATATTTTTGTTCCTAAGTAATTCTTGCATGTTCTCCATTGCTGTTTATTGCTTTGGCCAAGTGGTAGGTAGTAACTCCAAGAGGGAACATTATGCTCGATTGTGGGTACATGCCCCCCTGATGACACGCTTGAGTGACAGAAACATGAGTCTAGGGGATGTGATGTGGCCACAAGGGGGAAAACAACGGTGCTTGTAACCGTGGTTGCAAGGATTGTTTACTTTACGCAAAGTTCTTTTAATGCAGTTGTCTGTTGCTTTGGGTTTACACTTTGGGTGGGGCTCGCAACTTAATACCAGCGAGATGTTCTGGATAGATATCTCAAGGTGGATGATTAGTAGTAGATGCAGATGGATTTCGGTCTACTTATTTTGGAGTATTGCCCATGCTTATGATCCTCTTCCTTTCTTTTGTAGCATAGTTAGCATTGCGGTGCATTTATAATCCTGTCAATTGCCCATCTGTAATTTGTTTACCTCGCATAGTAGTTTTATCGTCTTTTCGGAGAGACATCACTAGTGAACATCACGGGACCCCGGTCCATATTCTCATCATTGTTTACGAGCTCATTTAATTTCTCGCATTTACTTTAAGTTGTTATCATTATCATTATCTCTTGTGTGTTTGACCCTTTGTAAACAACAAGACCTGAGAGATTGACAACCTCTCTGAACTTCGTTGGGAGAAAAGTTAATTGTATCGTGTGCAGGTCCATGTCAGTTGCGCCGCTGACACCTACTTATCATCGCCGGAGTCCTACGGGACACAAACCCTATCCTCCACATAGGGGAAATTTGTTGCTATCCTACATCTCACTTTCCACTTGGGGTAACCAATGAAGGGAGAGAAGCCATTACCACTTCCACGCCATCAAGCAAATTTCTTTCGCCGTTGCCGGGGACTCCGAGTGATAAGATAGGGGAGTTTCCCACTATCCTTTACCTTTACTTTTTAGTCTTGTTAGTTTACCTTTCAGTTTTTATCTTCGTGTCCTTTATCAAAAATCCAATATATATATATAGTATGTCTAGTTCCTTACTGCCAATCAATGGCTGACTTCTTTGAAACCAGATCTTATTGGCATGGAGGATTTACCGAGGATCGACAAAAGTGGTACAAGGAACACCGCTTGTCTCAAAAGGGGATACACTTATGGAAACAAATACACCAGTTGTATGATTATGCTAGAAACTTGTGCTCAATATATAATATATCTTTCTGCAGGGATGAATCTTGTTGCTTTATGAGGCACAAACACCTTGCTTTCCAATGTGAGTACAATGATGATAAAATCTTAGCTTCTTATGCTAAGAGAAATTATGATTTTTATGATGCAGAGGAAATAGAAGAATTTGTTGCTTATAAGGGTGCCTATGAAATTACTTCTCTTCTTAAAAATATTGATGATGCCCCTTACAAATATGAGAGTCTTGCTATACTTAACTATTGTTTGGAAAATTAAGATGCAAATTATTATATTACTGATCATCTTGAGAGAATCTCTCCCCCAAAGGAAGAGACTAATGATTTGCAGGACTCTATGGAAGAAAAAATTGCTGAAACTGAAAGCTCCTTGGATGAAAAAGAGGAGGAGAGTGACGAAGAAAAGGAGGAAGAATGGAGCGATCCACGTCTACCTTCTAATGAGAGTAACTCTTTGAATCTTACCTTATATGAGTGTTATGATCCAATGGATTCTTTTGAAATATCCCTTTTTGATGAAGTTGATGCCTTCTATGCTTATGGCCGTGATGCCACTATGGATGATGCTTACGGAGATGAACTTGCTATAGTTCCTCATGTTAAGCATGAATTTTTTTCTAATTCACCCACACTTGATTGTCCTATTATCCTTTTGAAATCTCCAACTCATATTCCGGAGAATTGTGCTCTTATCAAAGCTCAATGTGATGGGTTGCATTTATCTTACGATCCTAAAAACCGTGTTGAAAACAATACGCGTGTGCTTGTAGGTCATGAACAATATGATTTATGTGATAGTTATATTTTTGATGTTGTTCATGATACTACTGAAAATTATTTTGAGAGAGGAAAGTTTGGTTATAGAAACTCCCATGTTACAAAAACTCCTCTCTTTATGTTGAAAGTTTTGAAGTTGTTCTTTTTGCACCTTCCTATGCATGTCACTTTGTGCTTCTTTGATTTATTTTCTTACAAGATGCCTATGCATAGGAAGTGGGTTTGGATTTAATGTGTTTCATATTTGCTTCTTGATGCTCTCTTTTGCTTCAACTCTTATTCCCATGTGAGAGCATCTTTCATAATCTTTATGCCTAGCTTAAAGGCGTAAAAGAAAGCGCTTGTTGGGAGGCAACCCAAGATGTTTTTACTTATGTTTGTAGTGGTCTTGATGATTTTTAATACTGTAGAAACATCATTGTATCTTTATTTTCAAGGTTTGTGCCAAGTTATATCCTCATATGACAAGGGAAGTGAAAGTTGTGACATGCTGTCCAGAAAACAGATTCTGTCCTCATGACGGGAAAAATCAGAACAAATCACAAGTTCATATTTTTGAGCTGAAATTTTTACACAACGTGCTCTATACAATCACGGAACTTTCGTATGTTCTGAGTTTTTTTATTCGAGTTGCAGAAGTATCCCTAAAAAATTCTTTACTACCTGTTGTTCTGTTTTTCACAGATTCTTCCACGTTTTGTCTCTCCTAACTTTTGCAAACCTTAAGCTTGCTTTTTCTTTGCAAAAACATTTTTTCAATCTTTAGAAACAGTAGATATTCAATAATATCTTTATATCCAGTGGGGAAAAATTATTTATTAAGGGTACTAACCTCTCTAATCATCTTATGATGAGTTGTGTATGAAGGGAGTTTTCAAGTGTGCGATGAAAGATGATGAAAGAAGATTCGGGAGTGTCAAGCTCTCAAGCTTGGGGATTCCCCCATGCATACCCAATAAATATTCAAGGAGACTCAAGCGTCTAAGCTTGGGGATGCCCCGTGCATCCCCTTCTCCATCAACAATCATCAGTTCGTCCTTCGTCTCACTATATTTTTATCACTTCATGCGTTATGTGCTATGCTTGGAGCATCTCGCTCTTAGGTTTTATTTTTAGTTTTCTTTAGCTTTTCTTGCTGTTCATAACAAGTTAGATCCCGTCTTACTTTGTGTGGGAGAGAAACACGCTCCACTTTCAAAATCTATAACACATCATAGGATTCTTCATGCCTATCTTTTGTCTGTTGTGTGTTCTTTCTCTTTTCATAGCTACTGCCATGTTTAGTTTTAGTCTTAGTTTGTCTTTAGCAAGAGCCTTAGCTTTTGTCTAGTTTGTTGCTGGAACTCTCTTTACTTTTCATGTTTATCTTGTTAAGAGAGTTGGTTGTTGCACTGAGTTATGTCTTGTTTTGAAAGTAGGTAATTGAGGTTGCTATTTCATTTTAGTAGTAACTTGCAATAGTTTTGAGGTATTGATGTGAGTAATGTTTGAACTTTTGGTGTCAAGAGCTCTAGCCTATTGGTGATAGGTGTCTTATTTTGGGAAATCCGTGTTTATTTTCAAAAACCTACAAAAACTAGTTGAGAACTCTAGCTACTAGATGGATCACTACTCTTCTAAGGGGTCGGATATTAGAGTACACTCACATAGCATGAGTCGAGGATGCGCAAGGATAACCAAACCCCCATACACTCCTCCTCGACGTACTTGTCTCTTTGTGAACCTCCTCATTAGATTGAGAGTTACCGATAATAAGTGCATGAGTTCTTCGGACTAATGTAAGTATTGAAACTTGACACTTCCACCTCCTCATATTTTCTAGCCTCTCATGTGCCGTGCATTGCCTCCTTCTCACTCCGAGAGTTGGCGTCCACCTTCGCCGGTACATCCAAACCCTTTCCATGATACGCTCTATCATAATAAACCTCCTTATATCTTTCCTCAAAACAGCCACCATACCTACCTATCAAGGCATTTCCATAGCCTTTCCGAGATATATTGCCATGCAACGTCCACCTCTTCATGACTTGATCTTCATGTCATACATGTTCCTGCTACACTGGCAGCGGCATACATTTCATACATCATGATAGCTACATCTTCTTTATGATTTGAGTACCTTGTAAAGTGTGAAAGATCTTCTATACCCTCTTGTAAATTAGAGTGTTGCCCTTAAGTGAGGAAAAGATCCCAAAGTGGACAAAATAATAAAATATCCCAAAGAGGACAAATGAGAGTTAAATAGAAAGAGCCATTGAGGCCACCAAAAAATACAAGAAAAGAGAAAAAAGAGAAAAAGAAAATAAAACGAGAGAAAGGGGCAACACTACTATCCTTTAGAAAGATCCACACTAGTACTCCCTCTTATCCTTGTACTCCATAGAGATGATCATGCATATAGCTATGTGGGGACCTTCACACTATAGAACTTGGCTTGCATATTCCAAGGATGAGCCTCCTCAAAAGATCTCTAGGTCTTCATGAGCGAGCAAGTTAGATGCACCCCCACTAGTTCCATTGGAGAGCTTTCAGCTCATATGTGCATCCGTTGCATGGAAATCCCTACTCCTCACATCATATCTATCATTTGGCCTTCTCGCCTATGACTGTCCTCATTGATGTGAGCCCTTCTCACCCTTTTTGTCTTGCTCCTCCACCATATTCTCTCTTTGCCATCCTAAGTGTCAACTCTCGTGCTTACGCTCATCCATTGCATGAGTGCTCAAAATATCGAAAAGGAGTGGATCAAATTGACTTGTACCTGGCTAGTTGTTTGGGGACGAGTCAAGATAAGATTCCAAAGAAGACCAAGTGTGAAACTTTAGTAGATTGAGTTCTCAACACAAAAATACCTTTTTCTCGTATTCCCTATCCCCCTTCTTGCACGCAAACACCATTTGGAGACATTCGAGTCACGGACAGCGAGAGCTCCTGCACCTAATGTTCTTTCGTTGCTTGTTTCAATGCTAATATAGAATCTTGCATGTTATGACTTGAATTGAATTGCATACCTTGATTTCTTTACTTTTCAAAGTTCTTATATGGTTGCTAGCATGTCACCACAGAAATTATGCCTGTTATCATTTACCTACTCGAGGACGAGCATGAATTAAGCTTAGGGATGTTGATACGTCTCAAATGTATTGATAGTTTCTACTCGCTCCATGCATGTTTTGTGTGATATTGCTATGATCTAGATACACTTTCATACACTTTTGATCATATTTGGACTAACCTACTAACTCAGTGCACCCCAGTGTCAGTTCCTGTTTTTTGCTGTTTTTTTATTTCAGTTTTCCCCCATATAAAAAGTGCTCCAAAAATCCAGGAAAAAACAGATAAAAAATCAGCGTGTTGAAAGACTCCAGAAGCCCGAAGGAGGGCCAGGGGGCCACCACCAGGCACCCAGGCGGCCACCTGGCGCGACCAGGGGCCTGGCCGCGCCAGGGGGGCGCCTGGCCCCCCTGGCTGCCCCCCTTCGCCTATTTATTCTCCGTCACGGGAAACTTCCGAAGACATAACCCTATCTCTCAAATTCTCGTCTGTTCTGCCGCTGCCGCGCTTCCAAGATCGGGAGCACCGCCAGGACCCTTCCCGGCACCCTACCGGAGGGAGGATCGACCTCCGGGAGTTTCTCCTCCACCATGGACGCTTCCCGGATGCGCCATGAGTAGTCTACCTTGGACCATGGGTCCGTGATCAGTAGCTATGTAATGTTCTCCTCCCCTCTTTGTTCTTCATGGTTTAGACCTCGTGAGCTGCCCTACATGATTGAGGCACTTATGTAATTATTCTACGGTTGCTATGCTGAGTTTGATGGGATCTGATGGATTATGAGATTATGTTCAGATCGTGATAGAGTAATATATTCGGTTTTGATCTCTTATATTTTTGTTCCTAAGTAATTCTTGCATGTTCTCCGTTGCTGTTTATTGCTTTGGCCAAGTGGTAGGTAGTAACTCCAAGAGGGAACATTATGCTCGACTGTGGGTACATGCCCCCTGATGACACGCTTGAGTGATAGAAACATGAGTCTAGGGGATGTGATGTGGCCACAAGGGGGAAAACAACGGTGCTTGTAACCGTGGTTGCAAGGATTGTTTACTTTACGCAAAGTTCTTTTAATGCAATTGTCTGTTGCTTTGGGTTTACACTTTGGGTGGGGCTCGCAACTTAATACCAGCGAGATGTTCTGGATAGATATCTCAAGGTGGATGATTAGTAGTAGATGTAGATGGATTTTGGTCTACTTATTTTGGTGTACTGCCCATGCTTATGAGCCTCTTCCTTTCTTTTGTAGCATAGTTAGCATTGCGGTGCGTTTATAATCCTGTCAATTTCCCCTCTGTAATTTGTTTACCTCACATAGCAGTTTTATCGTCTTTTGGGAGAGAGACATCACTAGTGAACATCACGGGACCCCGGTCCATATTCTCATCATTGTTTATGAGCTCGTTTAATTTCTCGCATTTACTTTCAGTTGCTATCATTATCATTATCCCTTGTGTGTTTGACCCTTTGTAAACAACAAGACCGGAGAGATTGACAACCTCTCTGAACTTCGTTGGGAGGAAAGTTAATTTTATCGTGTGCATGTCCACATCAGTTGCGCTGCTGACACCTACTTATCATCGCCGGAGTCCTACGGGAGACAAACCCTATCCTCCACCTAGGGGAAATTTGCTGCTATCCTACATCTCACCTTCCACTTGGGGTAACCAACGAAGGGCGAGAAGCCATTACCACTTCCACGCCATCAGGGACAAGTTCCAAGGTACTGGATGGAGGAAGAACTCCATAGTGTGGGTAAAGTGCGCAAACTCTGCAGAGTCAAAATCTATTCGAATAGCTGGGTCCTCGGTTATGGACAAGTTTGTATTAAGTCACACCGTTCGATCACAGTGGTATGGATGAAAGATTGTGTTGCAACGGTGGATCATTGCAAGAGAGAAACAAAGAGATCTTTCATTTGATGAGGACTTTGTTTGTGCATGTTTTAATTTTACCCTAAAGAATCTATCCTAAATTTGCATGAAGTTCAAAGAAATTGTAGTCAAGGAGAATAGGACGGAGAAAGATTTTCTATTGTGTTCAATCACATGTTCTTTAAAAGTGTGAACTGATCAAAAAAATACCTTGTCATCATCAAGACTCATTGGTTATCCCTCTACCTACATTACTTTATGTATGTGTTATGTATGAGTTGTTCCTCGTAGTATTTGTTCCACTGTGATTAGTTCTTCGAAACTGAATAACATTTCTTTCTATATGTCGACCATGTCATCTTTCACATATGTATTTTTTATTTATCCCTTCTAAGTTTTCCTTCTATGTTAGTTGTTTCTTTGTTGGTGAAAGGTTTATTTCCGATGTGGTGTGCTTTGTGGATGGACTTTGTTTTTCCAAAGACAAAATTGAATTGTCTATTCACTCCTTCCCCTCTAGACGGTATTCGATCCTTTTTTGAGGGTGATGATATTAGATCCTTCTTTGTTATAGTGCTACATCGTTTATGCAAATGTCATTTTCCATGAGATCATCAACTCATTCAATGAGATTGATGGTTCTAGAAATTTAAGCTAACGAAAAAATCATTTTTTTACAATAATTATCCGGAAAGTCTTAATGCATCATTATATTTTGACCCAAAAAAAATGCATCATTATATTTTGCTTATGTGCGATCATGGTATGTTTCGTCCCATCGAGTCCAAATATGGCTTCGCTCCTGTCGAAATTACCAAAATGATTCTCAAGCCTAAAGATAGCGTTGATTGATCCACCTTCCAACACAAATTAAAAGGACCCTGATAAGTACCACACATGTGGTGCTAAGGAGCTTCAATTGAACACCCCATCACCACGGCATGCATGCATCAATGATGAAACTGATGATGCAAAAGGGGGAAAATCGAGCCTTCAATTTTTAAGATGTTTTATCCCTTATTTAAAAATTCCGATTTTAAAAAAAATTCACCATTTAATCCGTCGCGACAAGATCTTCGGAAAACTAGATCTCATATCGTTATGTGTCGACTATTTTTTTGGTTAAAAGTTTCCATATCTATTACACGTAAATTGTCATGGTGTTTACACGTAAATTCATTCCAACTACATTTTTTCTATGTTTATATTACCTTCGATCCATATTAATGTACTCAACATTGTCTAAATTCGTATGTATCTAGTTAAGTATTTAGACTAGATGCATGTGTATCTAGATAAAGTTAAGTACATTAATATGGATCAGAGGGAGTAGTAATTTTTGACATGTTACAAAAAAGGAATAATTTTTTCTATGGTCGGAAAAGAAATTTTTCGTGATGTGTAGACTACATTTGCCTTAATCTCATAAAATATAAAAAATCGTGAAAGGTTAAATAAAAAGTATATATTTTTCATTTTTTACCATGTTGCAAAAATAAAATAAAACATTACTATGATATAAAAAAAGAAACTAAAACTTGCTATGGTGAATTACTAAAATTTATCATGATCCATGAAATAATTTTGAAATGGTTCACAATTAAAAAATAGGTCATCAATTACTTAAAATATGCCATGGTCAATGACTAAGATTTTCCATGAACTATAAACTAAATTGCCTTAAATTTGCCATGATTCATGCACTAAATTTGCCATGATTCATACAAAAAGTAATTATCATGATCAAAATACTAAAATTGCCATGGTCAAAATACTGAAATTGTCATGATGAATTAGTACAAATTGCCATGATCCATGAAATAAAATTGCCATGGTTAATTATTAAAAATTGTCTTGGTCAATTACTAAAATTTGGCATAGTGAACTACTAAAGAACTTCCATGATCCATGAAATAAGTTTGCCATAGTTCAAAAATTAAACCCCAAAGGTTGGCGTGGCAACACATGTTTATTTTTCATGGCAAGAAAACATCTTAAATTGCCATGTTTTTTAGATTTTCTATGGACATAAAAAGGAAAAAGTTTTCCATGGGTAGATATAATTTTTGTGCGTGCTCTGTAAGTAGATTTTCCATGGACACAAAAAAGAGAGTAGTCGTCAACGCAGCACCACACCGCCAACAACGACTCCATTTGACTCACAACCCCCTCCCTTCGTCACCGCACATCGAAATGTGCCCAAGAATCAATTTGATGCATCTGTGTCCCAGGAGCCCGCCATGCTACGCATCACCCCCTCCCCACCCCCTCCGTCGGATATCTGCTCAGAGTCCACGAGTCGTCGCCGCAACTCTCCTAGACCCTCGTCGAAGATTGAAAAGTAGTTGAAATACAATGGTAACTTTAAATCTATAAAAAAAATACATGAAACATATCATGGCAACTTTAGTGTAAACACCTCAGTGTGGTAACTTTTGACAAAAAAAGTTAGTCAAAATATATCAATATGAGATCTAGTTTTAAAAATATCGTCACGACGGATTTAATGGTGAAAACAGATTTTTAATTTAAGAGGTAAAACAATTTGAAGTTCGGAAAACCTAAAAAATCCATTGACATCATGCGATGATGTGGTGCATTGAGTAGCTATGGAGGCGTTTGGGCCAACCTCCTTCAATCCACACGGTTTATCACTTATCATTTGGGATTAAAAGAGCTTCACATAGCCAAAACATGTCATGGATGGGAATAACAAACCAGTTAAACTTGTAAAGTCTGTCATATAGACCTCCCAAACTGTCACAGGCTAGTCGCATGAGTGAAGTGTTAGCTTACTACAGCTAGGTCGGTCAGATTTAACATAAACAGCAAAAAGGCTCTCGATTCACAAAAAATTGATGGTGATGGTGATATAGACAGTGACTATTTCAGCTATCTGTTAAGCTTATGCTTATGGAAAGTACACCACTATGTATAACGAATGATTTTATCCTTTCAAGCCTCTTTAGTAACACTGTTGGATGCAGGTTATGTACAAAATAAAATAAAATCAATGAGCTGTTCTGGAGCTAGAACTCGGAACTCCAAACCAAAACCTGAAATATCTTTACAATGTCCTGCTGTTTCGGTATACTACAGAGGTGCCACTGAGCTGAATGGAAGCAGTTCCTGGCAGTCGCCTGTTGAGGACTGAGTCTCCTAGGTCAGATCATCCTCGGCATCGGACAATTCACCTTCGGCAACATTCACCTCCTGGGCAACATTTACCTCCTGGCGGGAGAATTCCCACAGCAGTTGTTCGATTCCCAACTTCCTCAGTTCATGTATCCCTTGCTCAACTGTAACAAAATTGTGTTTCATGAGTGGGCAAAAAACAGATTGCGGATAGGCAGAATTGTGTGGGGTTGAAGTTAGCTATATGGTTTGGCCGACAACCGGAATTGATTGCAGATCCCAAAATTAGTAATTTGAATGCAAAATTTACCACCTAATACACGGTTAACTTGCAGATGAGGACAGTTCATGTTGGGCCTGTCTATGCATGCTGATCTTATCAATATTTGGAAAACTAGGGTTCTGCTTTGATTTTTTTTCATTATGGTTTGTTTACACAGAAGTGATACTAACTAAGTATAATTTGCCTAAACGTTGGTGGAAAGGAAATACAAAATGTTGCTTCTGTGATCAGGAGACAATTCACCATCTTATTATTTCTTGTCCATTTGCCAACTTGCTCTGATGCACAATTCGTGTAGCCTATAATTTGACCTCACCAACTAGTATATCAAATTTGTTGAGTAAATAGCATAAAACTACCACAAGCTAGGGCTACAAAAACCTACCACATTTTAAACTTTTACTAATACCTACCACTTCTGTGGTTCACTGTTTTAAAAAACCGAAATTGCCGAGTGGTTAACATATAATCAGGTTTATGACAGGTCGGACCTGCTCCTAAACAAACCTTTAGTTAACGGTCAAACTAACGGTTTGTTTAGGAACGGCCTGTTATAAACTTGATTATATGTTAACCTCTCTGCAATTTGGATTTTTTGAAACAGCGAACCACAGAAGTGGTAGGTATTAAGAAAAGTTTTAAAGTGGTAGTTTTTTATAGCCCTAGCCCGAGTTGTGGTAGTTTTATGCTATTTACTCCAAATTTGTTCGGCCTGCTGGGGTGGTGTGTGCCCTAGTTTGAAGGCACATGTCCGGGTGGGTGAAGGGGGGGGGGGGGGGTGGGCTTTGTGGAACTGCTGCTATGATAATGTTTCTAACCGAATGAAGATACCAAATTTTTTGCGGTCATTTTCAAGGCTACAAGATGGATCCGTATGTGGTCCTTACTGCAAGATGCGAAAGTGCGGAAGCATATGGACTCATCATCATCGGCGCACGTGAGATGATTCTTCTTGAAGGTTTAGCCTAAGAGTTTTGTATGTTTCGTTTTGTTTTTGTCTTTATCATAGGGTTAGCGGTTGTCTGGTGGAGTAACTGTCGAGAGGCATGCGACCTCCGGTTTTTTTATTTCCGGGTCGGTGTTGTTCGACTGCTGGATTTACAAAAATTAATAATATAATGTTGTGTGCATCACTCGATGCAGAGGCTAGGGGTTATCCTACAACCGGTTTGGATACAGTCCAGTAACAACCTTTGTGTGTAGGCATATTTGCCTGTTTTACGATGGTTGTGCCATTTTTTTCTCCCTCAGTTGTTAGATTTGTACTGAATTTTGTGACTCCCACTTGTACTCATTTAATAAATATAAATATGGTTGTGTGCATAATTAAGATGCAGAGACCAGGGGACTGATCCTCCTTTTCCAAAAAAGAAGATGCGAATGGGCATGTAGCCTAGTGGTTGCAGCAAACCTAGTAGCACGCTAGGTCCTGGGTTCGACCCTTGTGGGAGCGAATTTAAACAGGCCTGGAATTTTTGGAAATAAAAGACTGTGGGGTGGTTGCCTCACAGTAAACTTTCAAAAAAAGAAAAGAAGATGAGGACAGTTCAATTTTAAGAAAAGGGTAGGTCAGTTATCCTAAAGGTTCATTCCGCTGCTACTCTGCATCCCACCCTTGTTGCAAGGCAAGTTTTGAGTTATGATTTTACGATAATGAGATGTGCCCTGTAAATTATGTATGGCTTGATTATGCAAAGTCATGTAGTCACATTTGATCCAGGTTGGAAGAGCATAGTTAGCGCCAGCTTGCATGTTTTGTTAGCAAATGAAACCAAGAAAATATAGCTTAAGTGGGCAATGTATAAGCACTCGAGCGCATACCATCTACAGCATCATGTGAAGTTGGCTGCTGGTCGTGTCGATCGATCCACATCTGCAATCGCTCCTCAGCGATATCTTCTTCCACATTATGGGTTTTAGCCCTTCTCCAGAAATACATGAGCCAAGCCTGAGTAATACCAAAGTGAAGGGTCACTTTTACAGGCAAAATAACAACATAGAGAACAAAACAAGAGGAAGCCCAAGAACCAATTTGCAACTAAGTTTCTGGCTTCTTCTGCCCTCCTCACTGTTATATTGAAGGCCACTTCTACATTGTTTTCTCTTTTTCCTCTTAATGAATGACAGCGCTCCAACAAGGTTACCAAAAATAGGTACTAATTTAATTCCCTTGTGAGAAAAAAGGGATGGGCAATATGGGCATTCAATCGCATTCTTAATTCTTGTGCTCAACTCAAAAAATGCATCTTCTCTGATATGGCGAGAGTATCTTTTATAGAGGGAAGAACATTCTCCGTACTTATTTTGCATTGGACTATGAAATACACACCATATATTTATGAACGAGAAATATGTCTTATATTTTCACATGGAGTGGGTACAGGTCAAGATCTACCTGCTTGAACAATACATCTTCCTCTTCCTCCTTGCTTAAGTCTGCAGATCCAGAATCAAGTTAGGCACTGATAAGAAATTTGTAAAACTTCCACATCGCATAAGGATAGCATAGCATTGTGCAATGGCTAACTAAATCTGAAAGAACAGCATTCTCATGTAGCTAACTCGTAGATGGCAGAAAATAAAGATAAAGATGATTGTACCAAATGCCTCAGTGAATTTTTCATCGCCAGATGATTTAATATCTGCAAATAAAAAACATAAGCATATGTTAGCCTCCCTGATGTGCAAAGAAGGGAGCAAGATGAAATAATGATAAAAAATATAAATGAATCCCCAATATATTTGTTTTTTTTGCAAAGTGTATTATTAATCGTTTCAGTTATTTACATAGCTACCAACAAATAGGAAAATCCATGGAAACTAAAAACAGACCTGGATCTGATAGCTCTGCAATATTAGGACGATGATGTTGGGCAAGAGCAATAAGAACAGCATCCTCAACCTTTGAATAATTAGAGACAAACCTTGTCAGAATTCAGAACAGACAACATAAGAGGAAGATCAGATTTCGCTCAAGAAACATAAGCACCTTTAAGAAGGCAAGTTCTTTAAGTCCCTTATCAACAGCAAGCATTGTTTCTATGTTGCCTTCTCCCGCTGTGACAGTCAAATCATGAACAAGCATGTCTGTTTCCTCCGAACCATTCCTCCCTGTTGCACAATATAGTGGGAAAGATTCAAATATCAAGTAATACACAGGTGGTCAATAACTTGTGTGTGCATGCGTGCACTGTTTATGTTTTGAACAGTCAGAAGAAGGTCGGGAACTTGCCACTACGATCAGATCCATCCTTAGCTCTCAGTCCAGCAGATGTCACATACTCAAGTGGAAGAGGAGCAAACGAAGACCAGTATTCATATTTTGACATAGAGATATCTGGATAGATGCCTGAAATCAATTGGAACTTGCAGAAATCAACTGTCAAGTTAAAAATGGGCAGCGAAGTAGTAACTGTTTTCTGATGGGAGTCTTGAAACATAGGAAACAGAGGATAATTGTATGAATACAATGAGTACGAGTATTACAGGATATTCAAGATTTTGAGTCCATGTATGTCTGACCAGAATTAAGTCCTTGGGAATTAATTGCATAAAGAAAAGTTCTCCATGTGAAGCTTAGTCCTTATTCAGCAATATTGTGTAAGGCCCTAACAAAGAATTACCATATTGGACAGCCAAGCCCCAGTAACGAGCAAGCCAACATCTCTTCATAACAACTTCTTCCTACAAACATCATGCACTTTAAATTAGCATTTCCACAAGACGATAAACCTCTATGTTAGGTTGCATCTTTGGATTAAAAAGCAAAGGAAACTAACCATTTCTTCTTTGCTTAAGATCATCCTCTGTGTCATTGTGCGTAAGGCTTTTGTTTCAGATTCAGCCTCGTCGAGTTTCTTCTCAGCAACTGCAGCCTTTTCACTTGCAGACTAGAGGAGAGAATAACAATTCAGCAGACTATTAAACCGATACTCTTTCCATTATCGTAGGTTAGTACTTTTACCTTGAGCTGTTGTTGAAGAGTGGTGATTTCCTCGCTTTTGTCATTCTTGGATATAAGTGCTTTCCTTATTTCTTGCTGTTTTTATTTGTAAAAACACATATGCCAATATCATTTTCATGCATAACATCCAGGAGGCAAAGTTTGGTAATATGATAACAAAAGGGATGCATTTCTATGACCCAAGTGTATACAGGTACATGCACATGTACATTTAATTAATCAAGCGAAAAGCCGAAAACACAATCCTGGGGCACCATTCATCACAGTTGGAGCATCGACAACAATGTTACTTAGAAAATTAATAGAAAAATCAGAAAACTGTTATCAAGCAAAAATCTAACTAATCAAAACAAAGATTGTACCTCCTTTCTCACTAGCATCTCCTCCCTCCTGCATTCAAATCGGAAATCATCAAAAAATGTGGTAGGCAAGCCAACATGCAGGAGGACCCAAATTAATCTTTTCTTGAAAAGGAGGGAAAGAAACCCGGCATAAGAGGATCCAAAATGTATGCATGGTTACCTTTTCATAAGCTTAACTTCCATAGATATTCCATCACCAAGATTTGCAACCTGGACATATTAATAAATTGTATGATGGATACTACAATATGTGATCGTCATAACTACATTATCTACTTGCACTGTTCACATTACTTCTCCTTCACCCATGGTGATACGAAGCCAAATAACCCAGCTACGTGACCAAAAAGAGCCCCTTAGAAAGTATGTACAAGATTCAGTTTAAGCTTGAACCAGATGAAACTAAATCAAGACAGGATGACGAATGATGCTTCCATATCACTTAATTAAGGTTAAAAATGAGAAACGTAACCTTATTCATATTATCCCTTTATAATTATATACGTAAGGAAGTAGCAAATTTCATCTTGGTAGTTTGAACTAAAATCACATCTAGTATTTCCGAACGGAGGGAGTACAAGAAGTACTACACAGCTTACCTGTTTCTCAAGCTCCCTAGTCCGAGCTTCAGATTGTCTATATTTCTCTTCCGCTAGTCCAAGCTAAATTTGAAAAAACAAGAGTCTTATCAGTAGTGCCATACACCACTTACTCTTTACCTTTTTTCAATAAAATTGTTCACAACATGCAAGGATTGTAATGCACCTTTTCCAAAAGATTCACATTCTCATCTTTGAGCATTTCAACCTAAAAAGCAACCGTAATCAGATGACACCATTCAAATTAAGATACTTCATTATTCTTGATGAACACTTCATATTATATAACTAATAGCTATGCACAAAAACGTGCAACCTCATAATGCATGAGGTGAAAACAACAAAACTGAGGACAAACCTCTTCTGTTAGTGTTGAACTGTCATGTGAGTCTCTTGATCGCCCGGACTGCGCAAAAGTGGGATCTGGATAGATTGTCCTGCAAAATATTTCAGTGAATTTTTAAAATTTCGTCTGAAAAATATGCTGCAAATTTATATGTAGAAGTATCTTGACAAAAAATAGTGAGGAATGGATGATCTTCAGAAGTAGTGAAAGTTACACCGATATCAGCAAGCATAAGTGTATTTTGGGTGAGGACTGTTGCGTAATGTTTTAAGTAAATAAGAAAATGCTGGGGTTGTGAATTGTGATGATTATGATCACAGTTCGCTCATGCTGAAACTTCAAAGCAATACTTAAACAGGAATTTCGCTAGCCAATTAGTAATAGAGAAGATGGTGGCATCAGATAATGCTTTGTAAATAGAAACATTATACTCTCTATGTGCAAGGTACTAGAATCAACACTGAGTAGATAAGCATGAAAAAAGAAATTTTAAACTATTTTCAAATTGTTTGTGTAAACTACAGATAAATTATAGATCCTTTGTTTTCTCCTGTGTAAAACCCATTTGTACAACACGCCACAGCCATATTTTAAAAACTAGAAATAACTGCCCCTTCGTGCATGCATTAAAAGTCAAAAATGTCTTTATTCGTATCAACAAGGGATCATGTGCAGTTTAAGTTCTATGCAGCTTAGAAAAAGTATCTGATTCACTTATATTTTGGGAATGCCGTCTAACTTTTTGTTATTACGGAACCAAAGGAAAGTCAGTTTTCTACAAGTAATTTTTCATCATATTACTTCGTGCTAGAACTGCCTACCACCACCATGGTCATACTTTTATCCCATACATCACACTCACTAAAATTTCATAAATCATTTGAAATTAGCATGAATCACATGGACGACATTGCTTTTCTTTTTTGATAATTAACTAAAACCAAGAACGTCAACTCTGGATTTGGTTACAGGGTACAAACTTGCACACATGTTTTCAGAGGTAATATTGGTTTGTTTCAGCTAAAAAAACAGAAGTGTTATTGGCAGTACAGCACTAAGATGCTTTCTCAAAAAGCACATTCAGTTACCTTCTTTCTCTAGGTGTCCCATTGGGCACCTCCACAGCTTGTAGAGGCCTCACATTAGCCCCAACAGGTGGTGCAAAACTTGACCTTCCTGTCGATTGTGCACGATTTGGTACACCAGAGTCCACACCGTTCCGACCTAACTAGGTAAACAAGGACAAATATAATAAGCGGGATAATTCATAGAACTCAAAACTGAAAAGCACACCATCCACCAATAGTTCAGTAGTACTTAAAGATAATCAAAAGTCAAATCAATTTTGTCATTGGCTTACCTTTTTACCATTCAACACACAAAAAACTTAAATTGTATAAAAAAGAATCATCAAATGGAGCACCACCATGAAAATAATCTACAAACCAGAGTTTCTGTTAATGACAAACAAAATATTAGGTGAACAAGAACAACTGTATATCTCTTGCTTGGAGTTCCGAGTCCATTCTCCATTGTTCAATATTCTGACGGTACTCTTGATAATGAAAGCTTGCCCTCGGCAGCTTTTTTGCCTCAAAGGACTCCTACAATCCTATAGACAATCTTCTGGCCTGCATGTCAATTTTCAGAAGCCTTGCCTTCTTCCTATCAACGTCATCCTGAAAAAACTCAACATACCCCTCTTTGGCTGGCACATTGGTTCCTTTCTCTTCACTTGGCGATCTCTCTCCTCTCTTTAGATATAATAATTGAACGACGGCTTGCCTAGTGCTCTTCCTTTCTCTCCTTCGGCGACAGAATTACGGTTACTAAAGCAATACTCAGTGCGCTTCCAACTTATTTCCTCTGTACTCTCAAACTTCAGGAGGGAGCCATTGACACTCTTGATAAAAGTAGACGCATTTGCCTCTGATAAATCTGAAATTTCTGGCAATGCTAAGTCACTAGCTGCCTGGGGCTCAGTTTCTAAACCCAAAACGCATGGTGGGTTGGGCATCTGGCTCTAAATAACGATGCTCTGCTTTCCTGTTTAAATTCTATAAGAAATCTGATAATCCATGTGTTAAGCTGGTTTGCAGCTATTTATGGTGGAGATCTCCTGTGCCCTTTGAGGCAACTATGTGCACTTCCAAGTTCATTTGCAACAATCATGAAGTGGCTCTGGACCTCTATGTGCACTTCCAAGATCAAGGGGTTTGCTTGGCTCCTAATTAATGACAGGCTGAACACAAGGGACTTAAATATAGCCAAAATGAACTTGATCAACTAAATGCCCCCCTTTACGTCTTAGTGTTGCTATGGAAGAAATTTGCCTAGGTTTTTAGAACAAATCAATTTTCTACTAATTTGAGAAAATTGGTTCATAGTAAAATTCCAAGGAATTGCTGCGATTAAAAACAAAGGAAGGGTATGAACGTCGACATTACTTATGGCCGGTGAGTTGCTCCTGCTACGGCCTCCGGTGACCATTGACTCCAGCCGCTTTGCCAGCGGCACCACTTCCTCCTCCTGCCATTCATCCTCACTCCCTCGGCTGCTACTCTCCACTTGGTCATCCACCTCCACCGCTGGCTCAGCGGCAATAACATTCACGACGACCTCTCCACTGCCCTCCGCCCTCGATCGCCGGCTTGGTGGTCTCGCAGTCAGCGCCTCCACCGCCGGCTCAGCAACAGTAGCATTCACAACGTCCTCCCCGCTGCCGTCCCGCCTCGACCGTCGGCTTGGTGGTCTCGCAGCCAACGCCTCCACCGCCGGGTCAGCAGCAGTAGCACTCACAACGTCCTCCCCGCTGCCATCCCGCCTCGATCGTCGGCTTAATGGCCTGGCAGCCAACGCCTCCGCCGCCGGCTCAGCAACAATAGCATTCACAACCTCCTCCCTCCTCGACCCTCGGCTTGATGGTCTCGAGGCCAGCGGGTCCGCCTCCACGCGCCTATCCGCGCTCGAACTCCGCCCTCCGCGCGCCAACTGCTGCAGCGGTGTCTCCTCTGCCACGGCCGGCGCAACGTCTGGTTGCACCTCGACGATCCTCGGAGGAGGCGCGCCGACACGGCCGCTCTCCCTCCGCGGGTCTCTCATCCTTGCCGGCGCCTCCGACTGTTCCTCCCGGCCGCGAGCGCCCCCGGTGCCGCGCCCCGATCGCGCGTCGTCGGCGTGGGCGACGTCCCCGGTCACGCTCCCCTCACGCCGCAGTCGCACGGGGATGTCGTCCCTCGCGCCGGCGCCAGGAGGCCCGCCGCGGGGCCGCGCGGGGGAGCCCGACGACGGGGCCGCCGTGCCCGCGGGAGGCGTCGGGTTGCGGCGGTAGCGTTGGAGGTTGGGGAGCGGGGCTTCGATGATCATGCTGAACTCGCCCGCTGCGCCCGCGTGGGCGAGCATCATCTCCTCCATGCGCGCCATCGCCCCCCGCGCCGCAGCTGCGCGCCGGGGATCGGACGCCGCGGCGGAGGGTCGCGGCCTCCGGGCGGAGCCGCCACCGCCGGCCCGGCCTGCGTCCATTTCTGTGGATTTGACTTTTGTTTGACTTGTTCTCCGCTCTCTCTGTCTGCCTCGGAGCCTCGTGTTTGGGTCGGAACGAGAGGGGAGGTTGGATGGAGTGAATTTTGGTGTTGACGGGAAGACTGGCGGCGGCGTAACACGCGAGCGCAAGGCGCGGGCCGCGGAGGCGTGCGGCTCGACCAAAGCAGCGACCAGGTCGTGGCTCGTCCTCGTCAAAAAATAATTTTGAGGAGTACTTTTGTTTTTAGGCAAATTTTGACGGGTACTCGTTCTGGTCAAGTTGGGCGTGGAGGCCCATGCCGGGATGCGCATGAGAGAGGCCCTGGTGGTGCAGACGCTCGGTCCATTCTGGCCTTGGCCCATGTAACACAGTTGCCACATGCGTGTGGATACGTTCACCGAGCATAAGCCCATCTCGAACGCGACGGTGCGGCAATGTGTTTTAATGTCTTTTGCCATTCAATTGAAATGTATTTTGGCGAAGCGGTCTAAATGTCGGATTGAGAAAGGTGTTAGAATACGTAAGTGTATAGCTTTAGGACTTGGAAACCATGACGGATATGAGTCATGATTCCATGACCGATACGAGTTACCACACCCTCCATATGCTGTACTATAAATATACGTGAGGTGAACCCAAGAGGGCACCACGCTTCAATCAATCAATCGCTAGTTATTTCATGGTATTAGAGCCTCCTCTTCTAAATCACATCTAGATGTCTCTCGTTCCTTATAGCGGTTCCGCGGGAGCTTCTTCCTCGACAACCCAGTCCATGGCGACTCTTGGCGACAACTCCCGCGAGAAGCTTGGTCGCGACAACTTCCTTCATTGGAAGGCGACGATCCTGCCTCCAATCCGTGGCGCAATGCTAGATGGATATCTCGATGGAACACTCCCAGCCCCGGCCAAAACTCATGAAGTCCAGAAGGCCGATAAAACCGGCACCGAGACGGTGCCCAACCCCGAGTACGCTCGCTGGGTAGCCCAAGACCAGCAGGTTCTTGGATCGCTGCTGACCTCTCTCTCGCGCGAAGTTCTAACACAAGTCGTCTCCATGAAGACTTCTGCGCAGGTCTGGTCAGCCCTTGAGGAGATGTATTCCTCTGTCTCTCGGTCACGAATTATCCAACTTCGGACCCTGTTCGCCGGCACTCGAAAGAATGAGATGACTGCCACCGCGTACTTCACGAAGATGCGGGGTATTGCCGACGAATTCACAGCTGCAGGGAAGAAGATAGAAGACGATGATCTTATCTCTCAAATCCTTGCTGGATTGGATGCAGAATACAATCCTTTTGTCTCGTCCATTGCTGCAAGAACCGATGTTTACTCTTTGAGTGAAATTTATGCTCAGTTCCTTGCCTTTGAAGCACGCCTGGAGTCACAAAATTCTGGGTCACAACAGTACAACTCCTCTGTGAATCTTGCTGCACGGGGACGTGGTAAAGGAAATCGCGGTGGCAGAAACAACAATGGCGGGAATCGCGGTGGCTACGGCAACAACAACCGCGGAGGACAAAGTGTCTATGACAATAACTACAACCAAGGAAACAACACCTACCCAACCAATAATCGTGGGGGTGGACGATCAGGACCAAGAGGTGCAGTGAACCTTCCCCGTGGTGAAAGACCTACTTGCCAAATTTGTGGCAAGATTGGGCATCCAGCTCACAAGTGTTGGCATCGGTTTGATAAAGATTATGTCACCGAAGAAAGATATGGTGGAGCAGTCACCACCTCATATGGAGCTGGCTCAAATTGATACCTTGATACGGGAGCAACAGATTATATTACAGGGGAACTTGACAGACTGACAACACGTGACCGCTACAATGGTCCTGAACAAGTCCATGCAGCTAATGGTGCAGGTATGGATATTAGTCACATTGGTCATACAGTCATTAATTCTTTTGATCAGACTCGAAATCTTCATCTTAATGATATACTTCATGTTCCGCAAGCTACTAAAAGTCTAGTGTCTGCAAGTCGTTTTGCTTCTGATAATAATACCTTTGTGGAAATTCACCCTCATGCTTTTTTTGTTAAGGACCAAGCCACCAAAGCAATTCTTCTACGCGGTCGATGTGAGGGTGGCCTTTACCCTTTGAAGTCATCTCCTTTCCATGATAGTCAAGTCCTTGGTGCTTCTAGACCATCATTGACAAGGTGGCATGATCGGCTTGGTCATCCGGCCTCTCCAATAGTCAAACAAATCCTTAGAAAATTTAATTTGCCATGTTCCATCGAGTCCAATAGCGAGTCTGTGTGTGATTCATGCCAAAAGGCTAAAAGTCACCAACTTCCGTATCCTAGGTCCTCTAGTATATCTAGTGCTCCTTTAGAGCTAGTTTTTTCAGATGTTTGGGGTCAAGCACCCGAGTCTGTTGGTCGAAATAAATACTATGTAAGCTTCATAGATGATTATAGTAAATTTACTTGGATATATCTTTTACGGAATAAGTCTGATGTATTCCAATGCTTTCATGATTTTCAACATTTAGTTGAGCGCCTTTTTAACACCAAAATTATAGCTATGCAAACTGATTGGGATGGTGAGTATCACAAACTCAACTCCTTCTTTCAACGTATTGGCATCACCCATAATGTTTCGTGTCCACATGCACATCAACAAAATGGTTCAGCTGAGAGAAAGCATCGCCATATTGTTGAAGTTGGGCTTGCATTACTTGCTCATGCTTCTATGCCTCTTAAATTCTGGGATGAAGCGTTTCTTTCCGCTGTTTATCTTATTAATCGTGTTCCTAGTCGTGTCATCAATATGCTTTCTCCACTTGAACGTCTCTTTGATGAAAAGCCTGACTATTCATCTCTTCGTGTTTTTGGTTGTGCATGTTGGCCTAATCTTCGACCATATAACACTTGTAAATTAGCTTTTCGCTCTATTCGGTGTGCTTTCCTAGGCTATAGTAATAAACACAAGGGATACAAGTGTCTTGATATCTCCTCCGGACATATATATATATCTCGTGATGTTATTTTCGACGAGTCCGTGTTCCCTTTTTCCCAACTGCATCCCAATGCCGGCGCCTGTCTTAGAGCTGAAATACTACTTTTACCTTCAAACCTTCAGAATCCTACGAGTACTGATCAAGGGGGTGATGATTTGCATGATCATGTGACTAATCCTACTAATGAATCTGATGCTTGTGTTGACAGTACTCAGGAACAGGAAAAACAGGGGCAAACTTTTGTGCAAAATAGCTCCGGTGGCCTTGATTTTATGTGTGCAACTGATGGCATGGGAAGCGAGGCAGGCTGTAGCAAAATGCATGCATCTACAGGTTCTACATCACTGCAGCCCGCTCCTTCTATAGGTCAGCATGGCCACCACACGTGCACATCCAGTCCTCAACTGATGCATATTGCATGTGGGGTCCCTTCTTCACACACCGAATTGAGCACGCCCACACGTGGGAATCGCAGCCCCTATGATGCATCAGGCGCTTCTACATCTCAGTCCCATGAGTCAAGTGGCGCAAAAGAGGCGAGCGCATCTCCCGCAAGAGGCCAGGAGACGCCCTCAATAGGTTCTTCTTCGGGATCGCCAGCCAACGAACATTTCTCGGGTGACAGTAGCAATGGATCTTTAGTGGCATCTCCTTTTCAACAAATAATGCAGCATCCCTATGTTCCGGATCAGCCTATGACTCGCTCACGCAATAATATTTTCAGACCCAAGATTATCACAGATGGACGAGTTCGATGGTGCAATTTGTGCACGACCGGTGAACCAAATAATCTCACGGAAGCTCTGAAGGATAAAAAATGGAAAGAAGCAATGGATGAGGAATATTCGGCTTTGATAAAAAATAATACGTGGCATCTTGTGCCGGCTCAGAATGGTACAAATGTTATAGACTGCAAGTGGGTATACAAAATAAAGAAAAAATCTGATGGAGAGATCGATAGATACAAAGCACGACTTGTTGCAAAGGGATTCAAACAAAGATATGGGATTGATTACGAGGACACATTTAGTCCCGTTGTCAAAGCAGCAACAATCCGATTAGTTCTTGCCTTGGCTGTTTCAAACAACTGGAGTCTACGTCAGCTAGATGTGAAGAATGCGTTCCTTCATGGTGTTCTAGAAGAGGATGTGTACATGAGGCAACCTCCAGGATACGAAGATCCAACTAGGAAGCAATACGTGTGCAAATTGGATAAAGCCCTGTATGGCTTGAAACAGGCTCCTCGGGTATGGTTTGCTAGACTCAGCAGCTCAAAATTACTGGCTTTGGGATTTTCCTCTTCACGGAAGGATACATCATTGTTCTTCTTCAATCGTGGTGGAGTTACAATGTATCTTCTCATCTATGTGGATGACATCATAGTCACGAGTTCGTCGAATTCTGTGATTGAAGCCTTGCTCAAAGACCTTCAATGTGATTTTGCTCTCAAAGATTTGGGCAATCTCCATTATTTTCTTGGTATTGAGGTAAAAAGGAAAAACAATGGAATATTGTTGACGCAAGAGAAATATGCTAATGATATTCTTAAACGAGTTGCAATGCAACACTGCAAGCCGTCGGATACACCACTCTCAGTTTCAGAGAAGCTGTCAGTTGAAGGTGGTGATCGGCTGAGTGATGAGGATGTAACAAGATACAAAAGCATAGTGGGAATGCTGCAGTACTTGACCTTGACAAGACCAGATATTGCTTTTGCTGTGAACAAAGTTTGTCAGTTTCTTCATTCACCCACTAGCATACACTGGACCGCAGTCAAGCGAATTCTACGATACATCCGGGGTACACTTGGAGTAGGACTAAAAATTTCAAAGTCAAAGTCTACCCTTGTGAGTGCCTTCTCTGATGCAAACTGGGCTGGTAGTCCCGATGATCGTCGATCTACTGGCGGTTTCGCTGTATATTTTGGCGAAAATCTTGTCTCTTGGAGTGCTCGGAAGCAAGCAACAGTGTCGAGGTCAAGCACAGAAGCAGAGTACAAACCCCTAGCCAATGCAACGGCTGAGATCATTTGGATCCAAACACTTCTCAAGGAGCTTGGAATCAGTCAACCTAGAGCGGCGTGTTTATGGTGTGACAACCTTGGAGCAACGTATCTCTCAGCTAACCCAATATTTCATGCTCGGACTAAACACATTGAGGTTGATTATCACTTTGTTAGGGAGAGAGTTGCGGACAAGCTTCTTGAGGTTAGGTTCATTCCCTCTGGCGACCAGGTAGCGGATGGCTTCACAAAAGCACTTGCTACTAGACAATTAGAAGAATTCAAACGCAATCTTAACTTAGATAAGTTATGATTGAGGGGGTGTGTTAGAATACGTAAGTGTATAGGATTAGGACTTGGAAACCATGACGGATATGAGTCATGATTCCATGACCGATACGAGTTACCACACCCTCCATATGCTGTACTATAAATATACGTGAGGTGAACCCAAGAGGGCACCACGCTTCAATCAATCAATCACTAGTTATTTCAAAAGGTGCATCTGAATTACATGATATAAGGATTGAAGAAATGTCTAGGATGGATGGTGTTTTACTGGCAT
Source organism: Bromus sterilis (assembly GCA_950022295.1). Taxonomy (NCBI): domain Eukaryota; kingdom Viridiplantae; phylum Streptophyta; class Magnoliopsida; order Poales; family Poaceae; genus Bromus; species Bromus sterilis. Next base: position 340,100,522 of record OX465595.1, on the reverse strand, counting down.
TTACTGAATACGATGCGAAGAACTAAGATGGTTTTCATAGAATTAGGATAAGACATGTGCGTTGCAACAAGATATAAATAGTGTAATGTGTTAGCTTACGATTTATCTATCCATAAATATTTATAAAATCATCTACATGATTTGTCTTATGTTTGACGAAAGTTTGATAAATGAATTAAAATGAAATTGGTTCAGAAGGTAAGTAAACTAAGGTGTTGATTATCATACAAAAAGGTTGAACCAAGAGGTGGTAAAAAATGAAACGTAGAACTTCACATTATTTTAAAATAGTATAATAGATATAGATAAAGAGATAGAGATAGAGATATAGAAGTAGAGATAGAGAAACCGATGAGGTTGCACATTATGCTAAGAAATCAAATAAAATCATATAATCCTAAGTAATTTAATAGCTCCATACCTATAAACGAATGCTAAACATAGCAACCGGAATCTCGTAGTGATTTTCCAAACTAAATGAGCCACAATAGTAAATACAGTACAATTTTATAACAATGAATATCATGTTCATTTTTAAGAAAACAATTTTTCATTGTAAAACTAATTAAGAAAAAGCTTACTCCTTTAATATTCTTTTTGCCACAAGAATGTTTCCCTGGCTATACAAGGTCAGATTATTCTCTTGTTTGTGGCGTATCATGTACTCTCTCCATTTCAAATGAGTAAAGCGTGCATGCTGAATTTTAACTAGGAGTATGTATTAAATTAACTAAATATATGTTATATGTGACAAAAGTAAGTTTTGAATGATATAATTTCTAACTCATGAAAGTATATCTTGTTTATTCAATTTATGATTAAAACTAATTTTGAAAATACATTTGAAACGAAGAAAGTACCGTGCGAATGCGAATTCTAGTTTTCTACACCGATGGACCGCCGCTCCACATGGAGGTTTTGTTGGTTGTGGTCGGCCGATCGATCGGTGCCGATAAAAACAAAGCTAAACAGGTCAGAGCGAAAGGGGCATGCATTAATGGGCCGCGTTGACCATGCATGCAGCAATTGCGTGTCATCGACCAGACCGCCTCGGGATTCCCGTAAATTTCGTTACTTTTCGATTCCCTAAGCTACTGCAAGCTTCTGACAGTTTACTGGCTGCATCCCGCGTAGCCTAAACTGGAAGATTCTTCTTCGCCGCCGGCCATCGAAACTTTCTCCGAGCAAAACTCAACCAAAGAAAGCTTGTGTATGTGCCTAGCTTAGAGATTGCTGGTATTAATCCACTATTATTACTATTTGCACCAAATTAACCTCCTACCAAATAATAAAAATGAAACGTAGGCTGGAAATGTTAACAACTGGAGTAGGAAGTAATTAGCAGTAAATACATACCTTGGGCAACGCCAAGCCGAAGAACTTGTCCTTGACGCCGCCGGCGCTCTTCGCGACGTACCCGTGCAAGGGGCTCCGCCCACCGCCGTAACGCCCGTTATTCCCGACGTCGCGGCCTTCGTCGCCGTACCCGTTCTCCTCTTCGTCGGAGTCCGCCGCGGCGACTCGCGCGCCTGGGCGCGCCATCACGTGCGCCATCGCCGCCGCGGCACGCGCCTTGGACCGCGCCGCCAGAGGGTGCACCGGTGACGACGTGGCTGGACCTGGACCCAGGGGGTGTGCCGGGGACGCCGGGGCCGAGTACATCCCCGCCGGCGAGCGCCGGCGGCCGTATGTCGGGCTCCCTGACCGCCGCCAGTCCATGCCTTCCTGCCGCGCCTTAGTCGGCTCGCCCTAGAGTAGTGCCCTTTGTGTGTGTACGGGAGAGAGGGAGAGATTAGTGATTACTCAAAGAAAGGGAAATGGTAAGACTACCAGAGATTTGTATATTAATATACGCTGGATTAGGAAATGGTAGAGAGAAAGGTAGCGTTCGATCTGGAAAGCATAAATGTCACGCCCATGGGCCAGGCGACTGAAGAATGCACGGGCCTCACCAAGAGAGCCCAACTTCTGGGCGGCAGCATTGAGTTACCTGCTAAATCAACGAATTTTTCTTTATGTTGCGTGCTGGATGACTTTTTGGGATTTGTTTTTTCCATTTTTCGTACATGTTTTCAGGTTTAGATGATTTTTTTTTCAGTTTTTCGAATTTCCCTATATTTTGGAGAAAACAATTGAAAAAAATTGAGCAAAAAAAATGTTTTTTTGTGAGAGGTACAACTGCGCCTCTCGTGGAGGCACAACTAAACCTCTCGGAAAAAGTAAAAAAAATGTGTTTTTTAATGAGATGTACAGTTTTATTTCGCATAAAGACATAGATTTTAGCCTCTTGAAAAAGGGGAAAATCATTTCTTTTTCTTCCACGAAAGGTATAGATTTGTTGTGCCTCTTGAATAGAAAAAAAAGTCTAAAAAAAACCTTAAACTTGTAGACGAAAGTTAAATCAAACATTGAAATTACAATCCCAAAAATCAGCACACCGAACTTTCTAATCCTGGTCTATTTTAAGCCTTGAGCGCATCTCCAAACAAGGATTGACGACGTGGCAGATCAAATCCCGAGATTGTTGGCTGGGTCGACCCATTATACTGGAACCAAGATTTTTTTTCATAAAGCATGACATAAAAATAAACAAAAAATGAAATGATTTTTTATATCCTAAACATTTTTAAAGTGTGTTTTTAAAATCGCAACAGAATCAATTTTGCAATAGCGGACATTTTTTAAACATAAAATTTGTTTGGAAACTTCTTTTTTGAATTTTAATTATAAATTAGAAAATAGGACTTTAAAAAATGCTTGCGCAGAGATACGCAAAAAATGATTTTTTTAATCCTGAATATTTTTACAGTGTGAATTTTTTAAAAAAACTTATTTTCACAACACAATCAATTTTTCAAAAGGGTACATTTAAAAAAAATATTGTCCTAAACTTTTTTTGAATTTTTATTTATAAAATATAATTTTTTTTCGGATATTTAAAAAAATGCTCGCACATAGAAACATTATACATAAGTTTTAAAAATGTAAAATATTTTAGTTATCTAATTGTTTTAAAAATACAAATATGTTTCCTTTTTTTTTCAAACAAATGAAAATTTTAAATTCTATATGCATTTTAAAATTTGTTTGCGATTTCAGAATTGATCACATCTGTCATAAAATATGTTCACCTGTTTAAAAAAAATGGGTTTACAAAAATGGTGTCACATTTTTGAGAAAACATGTTTCAAAAAATATATAAATTGTTAAAACACAAAAATGTTGAAAATTAATATCATTAGGAAAATAAAAGGCAACGAAAAATAAAAAAGGGAAAAAAGAAAGAAAGCAAAACGAAAAAGAAAAACAAAGCATCGTGAGTCACTACTCTAATAGGCGGCCCGATTCATCCTCAGATGCAGCGAACAAGTGAACGATCCAAGTTAAGGTTTAAAATAGTGTATTGATTTTCACGATTGTAAGTTCAGAGTTCAATTTAATTTTGGTCTACAAGTTCATAGTTCAATTTAGAGTTTTCCTAGAGATAAATGTGTTCTTTATGATTCCATAAAATATACACATGTGCTTCTTCTGGAGGCACATGTTTGTTTCTGTGAGAGACAAAACTTTAATTTTTAAAAAGGGAAAACCATATTTTTTTTATTTTTTTGCTTTCATATTACGTAATTCCTTAGACCATGATAGTATCAAGTTATTTCACGTAGAAATATGTACTTTTGTTCTGATCAAAAGTTACTCATAACTTGTTGGTGATAACAGTGAGTTCCAAGTGCATTGGATAGTGTGGCTAGCGACTGCGTTAGCTCAAGACTAGGATTTGTTCCTTCACGATGAAGATATATTTACTTCGGACCCACTCGGTATAAAAGGGTGCCCAGACAGCCACCTCGCACGGCCCCCACCTGGGGCGCGCCGGGAGGGCGCCTGGACCCCTGGGGCCACTCCCGGCTCCCCCCTCTGGCCTATATATCACTCATTATCTGAAAACCCTAAAAGAGGAGGAGTTTCGCGAGTTCCACCGCCGCTCTATGGCGGAAACCTACAGAGAATAAAAGGACATCTCCGGCGGGCAGATTCCGCCGGGGAGAACACCTCCCGAAAGGGGAGATCATCACCATCGTCACGGGAATCATCGAGATCATCATCAACATTATCCCCAACATCACCACCATCTCCATCTTCATCCCATCTCACCTCACAAGTTTAACTTGTGTTGTAATCCGCACTATCTATCCTCTCTACTCTATCGGTGTTGATTACTACCGTGTGATGAATGATATTGAGTTTTGTTGGAGAAATATCATTGTGTCCAGATTGTTTATCATCTATTTATCCCATCTGATCATGATCTCTTTTATGTCTTGTGAGTAGTTACTTTAGTTCTTGAGGACATGGGAGAAGTCTAGTTGATAGTCGTCATATGATGTTGAAGTAATATGTGTTGTTTGATATTTAAGTTGTGTTGTTATTTCCTAGTGGTGTTGTGTGAGTCGAACACTCAACACTTCGCCTTATTAAGGACCTAGGGGAATGCATTGTTTATAAAGAATGCTTACGGTGGGTTGCCGGAGTGACAGAAACCTGAATCCCAGTTTGCATGCTTTTTCACAAGGGAACAATGGATCATCGATCGTATTGCTATGGTTAGGCTTTTGCCTTAATTACTATCTTGTATTTGCGGATGCTTGCAAGGTGTTTAATCATAAGAGTGCACTTATCTTAGTCTAGAAGGTGTGCTAGCATAGATCCACCCACTCAACACTTATCAACACAACACATAGTATCGATACAGAGTATGGCGAAAGCACGTGACTATCTCTCCCGTGTGTCCTCAAGAACACTTTTAGCCTTTATAAGTTCAGTTGCCAGGCTTATCCTTTGCTCAAAAGGATCGGACCACTTGTTACTCCTCAGTACCTTTTTGTTTCACTTGCTTTTACCATTTTGTTGCTTATACCGAAAACCCCTAAAAAGTTATCTTTCAGTTCCTAAAGTTATTTCTTTACCAAAGTCACTTACTAATACCTTCTGCTCCTCGTTGGGTTCGACACTCTTATTTATCGAAAAATCTACAAGCGATCCCCTACAGTTGAGGGTCATCAAGTACTGTTTTCTGGCGCCGTTGCCGGGGAGCGTAGCGCTATTAGTAAGTGAAGCTGGTAAGGAAGTTTTTATATTTCTGTTTTTGTTTTGCTGTTGCTGCTATTTGTCCTTATGGACACATCTACTCTTGGTTCGTTGCTTATGGGGAAACGCCCCACAACTGTGGTGGTCACTCCTACCCCTACTGAAATTGTGCCTTACAAAACACCATATGGTATTATCAATTATGTCTTGGATAATCGTTATGCAGGAGACAGACATCCAGGTGAACACTTGCTATATTTATCACAACTATTTTCATTATTCAAGCTTGCAGGTGTTTCAAGGAATTTTTTTATGAAGAAATTGTTCTCCGTATCACTTATAGATAAGGCTTCAGATTGTTATAAGCTCCTCGATAACTCACATCTACTTAATTGGCAAGAGCTTATGTCTCTCTTTTATACAAAGTTTTATCCTCTTCATGAAATTCATCGAGACAGGAATTACATCTATAACTTTTGGTCTCGTGACAGAGAGGGCATCGCTCAAGCTTGGGGGAGACTGAAGTCCCTAATGTTCAAATGTCCTATCCATGAACTCCCCAAAGATATTATACTTAAAATTTTTTATGCCAGACTTTCTCGTCAGGATAAGGAGATGTTGGATGCCTCGTCTAGTGGGGTATTTCAAACAAGAAGCATTGAAGAAAAATGGGATCTCATTGAGAGGATCCAGAAGAACACTGAAGACTGGGAAATCGATAAAGGTATTGAACCCGCTATAAATTATGAGGATGATTATATTGAGAGCTATGTGAAAACTGATTACTTTAATACCTTTTGCTCTAAGATTGGTCTTGATTCCCAGCTTATGATTGATTTTTTAAGAACTTTGCATCTCACATTGAATCTTGTAAGGAGGAGAAGGATCAATATCATAAACCCTTTAAATAATTACCTATTGATATTCATGTTGCTGACCCTATTCTGCCAGCAGTTTTATATGAAAAGCCCCCTTTTCCCACAAGGATAAGGGATCACTCTTTTGTGACAGGCATAATAAATAAAAGTGGGAGACGAGATGATGAACCTGAGGACCTGATCAAGGTCGATCCTCAAGTTGCGGTGGTTAAATATTTAGTTACTAATGATGTTTCAGATTCCATTATAAAATTTTGTGTTGTTTCAACTTTCAACTAACATTGTCACTGCCAAGAATAAAAGCCCAATTTCAAGTACACCAGTTGTATTTATCAAAATAAGAGATCACAATTATTACGGGCTATGCGATTTGGGATCAAGTGCTAGAGCTATTCCTTATTCACTCTATCAGGAGATCATGGGTGAGATTTCACCCTGTGAATTTGAAGAGGTTGATGTTACTAGTTATCTAGCAAACAAAGAAACTATCTCTCCCATTGGGATTGTGAGAGATGTTGAAGTCCTATGTGGAAAGGTAAAGTATCCTACCGACTTTCTCGTACTTGGTTCAGTACAAGATAGTTTTTGCCCTATTATCTTTGGTAGGACTTTCCTCAGCACTTGTGGAGCTATAATAGATTCAAAAAAGGTAAAGTTTCTGTTGAATTCAATGGTGAGCCATATGAATTTAACTTTTCTAAGTTCTCCAAGCAGCCTCGTGGCACTTATTTACCTAGTGATGATAAAATTATTGAAAATATTGCTATTCCTCCTAATGATCCTTTGCAGCAATATATGGAAGACCACGAGAATGGTATGCATATGCAGGAGAGAAATGAGTTAGACGAAATATTCACAAGAAAAACTGCTATCCTGAAGCACAACCTTCAGGTTGAACCTTTAGGAATCCTAGCACAACCAAAAGAAGACCCGGTGTTTGACCTCAAACCACTTCCCGATACGCTCAAGTATGCTTATTTAGATGAAAAGAAAATATATCATGTTATTATCATTGCTAACCTTTCAGCATTTGAAGAAGAGCGATTATTGGAGACATTTCGCAGACACAGTGGTGCCCTGGGCTACACCCTTGATGACCTTAAGGGGATTAGTCCATCGATTTGCCAACACACTATCAATCTCGAGCCCGATGCTAAACCAGTTGTTGATCATCAACGACAATTGAACCCAAGGATGAAAGACGTGGTTAGGACGAAGATTCTCAAGCTTCTAGCCACAGGTATCATCTATGCTATAGCTGATAGTAGGTGGGTAAGTCCAGTTCATTGTGTTCCTAAGAAAGGAGGTATGACTGTTGTTCCTAATGATAAAAATGAACTAATACCTCAAAGAGTTGTTATTGGATATAGAATGTGTATTGATTACAGGAAGTTGAACAAAGCAACCAGGAAGGACCATTACCCACTGCCCTTTATCAATCAGATGCTTGAGAGGTTGTCTAAAAACACCCACTTTTGCTATCTTGCCGGGTACCCTGGCTTCTCTCAAATCCACGTTAACACTGTCGATCAAGAGAAGACCACTTTCACTTGTCCTTACGGTACTTATGCTTATAGGTGTATTCATTTTGGTTTATGCAATGCACCTGCTACTTTTCAGAGATGCATGTCTGCTATTTTTCATGGTTTCTGTGAGGAGATTGTGGAAGTCTTCATGGATGATACGTCCCAAACGTATCTATAATTTCTGCTTGCTCCATGCATGATTTGTGTGAATTTGCCATGTTTCGCTTGAACTTTCATACACTTTTTATCATATTTGGACTAACCTATTAACTAAGTCCACCCAGTTGCCAGTTCCTGTTTTCTGTTGTTTTTGTATTTCAGGTTTTCCGGCCATTAAAAGTGTCAAATAAATCCTGGAAAACTTATATAAAAAATCAGCAGTACGGAAGCTTCCGGAATAACCAAGATATGGAAGGAGGGCCACCACCAGGGGCCCAGGAGGGTCCCTGGCGCGGCCCCACACTAGGCTGCGCCAGGAGGCCTCCTGGCTGCCTGGTGGCCCCCCTCGGTGCTCCCCTTCGCCTATATTTACCCCCGTGACGGAAACCCCTAATATCGATCTGCTATTCCCGTTCTCCTCTCTGTTCCGCCGCCGTCGCCGTTTCAAGATCGGGGATGCCAGGAGAAGCTGCCCCGGCACCCTGCCGAAAGGAGGAATACCCTTCGGGAGACCATCCATCGCCATGGACACCTCCCGGATGTGCCGTGAGTAGTCCCCCTTGGACCATGGGTCCGTGACCAGTAGCTATGTGATGTACTCCTCCCCTCTTTGTGCTTCCACTTTCGAAACCTCGTGAGCTGCCTCACATGATCGAGGCACTTTTGTAGTTTTCTGTGTTGCTATGCTGAGTTTGCTGGGATCTGATGGATTATGAGATTATGTTCAGATTGTGATGAGTAATATATTTGGTTCTCTTTTATATTTGTGTTCTTTAGTAAATTCTTGCATGTTCTCCGTTGCCGTATTTTACTTTGGCCAAGTGATTTGTTGCAACTCCAAGAGGGAGCGTTATTCTTGATTGTGGGTTCAGCCCCTTGATGTCTAGCTTAAGTGATAGAAACATGAGACTAGGGGATGTGTTGTTGCCACCAGGGATAAAACAACGGTGCTTGTACTTGCGGGTGCAAGGATTGTTTACTTTACGCGTAGTTCTTTTAATGCAGTTGTCTGTTGCTTTGAGTTTACACTTTGGGTGGGATTCACAACTTAATACCAGCGAGATGTTCTGGATAGATATCTCAAGGTGGATGATTCGTAGTAGATGCAGATGGATTTCGGTCTACTTACCTTGGCGTACTGCCCATTGCTTTTGAGTCGCTTCCTTTCTTTTGTAGCATAGTTAACATTGCGGTGCGTTTATAATCCTATCAATTTCCCAGGTGTGATTTGTTTACCTCGCTAGCACTTTTATCATATTTTGGGAGAGAGACATCACTAGTGAACATCACGGGACCCCGGTCCATATTCACACCATTGTGTACACCTTCAATTTACTTTTAGTTGCCACTATTATTATCTCTTGCGTTGATCCTTTGTAAACAACAAGGCTGGAGGAATTGACAACTCCTCTGTACTCGTTGGGAGCAAAGTTATTTGCTGTGTGTGCAGGTCCAGGCGAAGTTAGCAACTTCGGCGCCATTGTTCACTTTACCACATTCTTGTATCTCTGCGAGTCCTACGGGAGACAAACCCTATCCTCTACATAGGGGAAATTCTGCTGCTATGCTACATCTCACCTTCCACTTGGGGTAACCAACGAGGAGCGAGAGAAGTATCTTCCTTGCTAGCATCAAGCAATTTCTGGCGCCGTTGCCGGGGACTCCAGCCTACAAGATAGGGGAGTTCCACACTATCTTTTATCTTTGCTTTTTAGTATTGTTAGTTTACCTTTCAGTTTTTACTTTTGTGTCCCTTATCAAAAATACCAAAAATACCTGCTACTACTATGGGTTCCAATGAAAACACCAAGTTGTGTGACTTCACTAGTCATAACAACAGTGACTTTATCCGCACTCCTATTGCTTCACCTGCCACTTCAGCACCTTCTTATGAAATTAAACCTGCTTTTCTTAATCTTGTTACGAAAGATCAATTCTCAGGTGCTGTAGAGGATGATGCCTTGCACTTAAATAATTTTGTTGATCTTTGTGATATGCAAAAGTACAAGGAAGTATATGGAGACATCGTCAAGCTGGATCTTTTTTCCCTTCTCCTTGAGAGGAAGAGCCAAGGAGTGGCTACAATCCTTACCTAAGAAATCGATTCTTGGGACAAGTGTAAGGATGATTTTATTGGGAAGTACTATCCCCCTGCTAGAATTATCTAGTTGAGAAGTAACATTATGAATTTTAGGCAATTGGATAATGAACACATTGCCCAAGCTTGGGAACGAATGAAATCTCTTGTTAAGAACTGCCCTACACATGATTTGACTACCTGGATGGTTACCCAGACTTTTTATGTAGGCTTAAACTTTACCTCGCGGAATCTGTTAGACTCGGCCGTGGGAGGAACTTTCATGTCAACCCCACTTGGTGCTGCCACGAAGCTACTTGATGAGATGATATTGAACTACTCTCAATGGCACACCGAACGATCTCCAACTGGTAAGAAGGTAAATTCTGTCGAGGAGATTTCCTCTCTTAATGAAAAGGTTGACTTGATCATGTCTCTACTTACCAAGCAAGCTCCTATTTATCCTCAGGATGTTCCTTTAAATTCCTTGGTTGCTCAAGAACAAGTAGATGTGAACTTTATCTCTAGAAACAACTTCAACAATAATGCTTATAGGAGTAATTTTGGTAGCAACAATCCTAGACCTTTCCCATCCAACAACTATTGGAACAACAACACTTATCCTAGCACCAAAAACTCTACCTCTGAACTAGAGAGTATGCTTAAAGACTTTATCACTACCCAAAAAGCCTTTAACAAGAGTGTAGAAGAGAAATTAGACAAATTAGATATCCTCTCTTTGAAGGTAGACAACATAGCTCAGGATGTTGAGATGCTTAAAATTAGAACTTCTCCCCCCGAGGAGAGGAAGACCACTCCTATGAATGCTATCCAAGTGCAAATTAATGAAAAAATTAGGATGTTAGGCAAACTTAAAGAGAGATGGGCTAGAGAAAAGGAGGAAGAAGAGAGAGTTAAGAGCCTTCCTACCTACCACATAGTAGCTACTATCTAAGTTGTTGAGGATGTCCAAACTGTTAGCACCCATCACACCCCTAGTCCCACTGGACCTATCAATGGTGATGCTACCACCTCAACCATAGATGAAGAAACCTCTATGAACATAGAGGCTTTCAAACAAGTGAGCCTAAATGATATCACTACCTCCTTGATAGATAGTAGTGATCTAGACTTTGAAAACTGCACCTTACCTGAAGTTATTGGTTTCCTACACAAAATGTCTAGAGACCCCCACACTAGCACACTTAATCTTGCCTTCACAGAGCATATCACCAATGCTCTAATCAAAGTTAGGGAGGAGAAGCTTAGACTAGAAGCCTCCATACCTAGGAAGCTAGAAGATGGTTGGGATCCTATGATAAAAATCAAATTGAATAACTTCTCTTGCTTTGCTCTTTGTGATGTTGGAGCTAGTACCTCCGTTTTGCCCAAAAGAATGTATGATATGCTTGAATTGAAACCTTTTGATCCTTGTTCTTTTGGTGTTCGTCTTGTCGATTCTTCCGTAAAGAAACCTTGGGGAAGATCGACGATGTTCTTATCATTATCAATGACAATTATGTTCCTGTTGATTTTACTGTTATGGACATTGAGTGTGAGCCTTCTTGTCCAATTATTTTGGGACGTCCTTTTCTTCGCACTGTTGGTGCTGTTATTGACATGAAAGAGGGGAATATAAAATTCCAATTCCCTCTCAAGAAAGGGCTGGAACATTTCCCTAGGAAAAAGATTAAGTTGCCTTTTGAGTCCGTCACACGGGCTAGTTATTTTCTTGATAAGACTTGATCTTTTGCTTTAAGCCTAGCTAATGGCTTTAAAGAAGCGCTTTCGGGAGGCAACCCGCAACGAATTTAAGTTTTCCTTTTTGTTTTTCTTCTGTTTTTAGTGGTCTTGATGATTGTTACTACTGTAGCAACATCATTGTATCTTTAATTTTCAAGCTTTGTGCCATTTATAGCCTCATATGACAAGGGAAGTGAAAGTTGTGACATGCTGTCCAGAAAACAGATTCTGTCCTCGTGACGGGAAAAATCGTAGAAAATTCCCAGTTCATCTTTCTGAGCATAATTTTTTACACAACGTGCTCTATACAATCACGAAACTTTCGTATGTTTTGAGTTTTTTTATTTGAGTTGCGACGTATCCCTAGAAAATTCTTTACTACCTGCTGTTCTGTTTTTCACATATTCTGCCAAGTTTTATCTCTCCCAACTTTTGCAAACCTTAAGCTTGCTTTTTCTTTGCAAAAACTTTTTGGCAATCTTGAGAAACAGTAGCTCTTCAAGAATATATTTATTTGCAGTAGAGAAAAATTATTTTAATAGGGTACTAACCTCTCTAATCAGTTTACAATGAGTTATGTATGAAGGGAGTTTTCAAGTGTGTGATGGAAGATGATGAAAGAAGATCCTGGAGTGTCAAACGCTCAAGCTTGGGGATGCCCCCATGCATCCCCGATAAATATTCAAGGAGACTCAAGCGTCTAAGCTTGGGGATGCCCCCGTGCATCCCCTTCTTCATCAAAAATTATCAGTTCGTCCCTCGTTGCACTATATTTTTATCACTTCATGCGTTATGTGCTATGCTTGGAGCATCTCACTCTTTACTTTTTTTCTTAGGTTTGTTTTTGCTTTGTTTTCTGTCATAAAAAGTTAGATCCCAGCTTTTTTTGTGTGGGAGAGAAACACGCTCCGCTTGAACTAGAACTCCTCATAGGATTTTCATGCTTATTCTCTTAGCAGTGAGTTGTTCCTTTTCTTTTCTTAGTTGCTGCCCTGTTTAGTTATAATGCTTTAGTTTTTTTTCTAGAGCTTTTGTTTTGTCTTAGGTTGAACTTTCTATAGGTTGCATTTTTTATCTTGTCAGAGAGTTTGCCTGTTGCACTGAGTTTTGTGTCTTGACTAGAAAGTAAGTAGTTGAAGTTGCTATTCTCTTTGTAGTAGTAACTTGCAATAGTTTTGAGGTATTGACTGGAGTAATGTTTGAACTTTTGGTGTCAAGAGCTCGAGCCTATTAGTGATAGATGTCGTATTTTGGGCAATCCGTGTTATTTTCGAAAACCAAAACCCATGTTGAGAACTCTAGCTACTAGATGGATCACTAACCTCTAGAGGGTTCGAATATTAGAGTACACTCACGTACCATGAGTCGAGGATGCGCAAGGATAACCAAACCCCCATACACTCCTCCTCGGGGTACTTGTCTCTTTGAGAACCTCCTGATTAGATTGAGAGTTATCGATAATAAGTGCATGAGTTCTTCGGACTAATGCGAGTATTCGAAAGTTGACACTTCCACCTTCCCATATTTTTCTAGCCTTTCATGTGCCGTGCATTGCTTTCTTCTCACTCCGAGAGTTGGCGTCCACCTTCGCCGGTACATCCAAACCCTTGGCATGATACACTCTGTCATCATAAACCTCCTTATATCTTTCCTCAAAACAGCCACCATACCTACCTATCAAGGCATTTCCATATTCTTTCTGAGATACATTGCCATGCAACACCCACCTTCTCATGACTTGATCTTCATGTCATACATGCCACTTGCTTGATCGATGAGCCGCATGCTAGTTGGGCCTTGCCCTAATCATTGCTACATGAAGCGCTAGTATCATTGCATATCCTGCTACCCTGGCAGAGGCATACATTTGCATCATGATAGTTACATTTTCTTTATGTGAGTACCTTTGTAAAGTGTGAAAGATCTCCTATATTCTTGTAAATATAGAGTGTTGCCCCTAAAGTGAGGAAAAGATCCCAAAGAGGACAAAATCAAAAGATCCCAAAGAGGATAAATGAGAGAAATAGAAAGAGCCATTGAGCCACACAAAAAAATACAAAAAAATAGAAAAAGGAGAAAAATAAAAATAAAAAGAGAGAAGGGGGCACACTACTATTCCTTTTGAGAGATCCACACTAGTACTTCATCCTCTATCCCTTGTACTCCATAGAGATCATCATATATGCATATAGCTATGTGGGGACCCTTCACACTATAGAACTTGGCTTGTATATTCCAATAATGAGCCTCCTCAAACGAGGACTAGGTCTTCTTGAGCAAGCAAGTTGGATGCACCCCCACTAGTTCCCTTGGAGAGATTTTAGCTCACATGTGCATCCGTTGCATGGCAATCCCTAATCCTCACATCATATCTATCATATGGACTTCTCTCGCCTATGATTGTCCTCATTGATGTGAGCCTTTCACACCTTTTTTGTCTTCCTCCTCCGCCTTCTTTCTGTTTCGCCTTTTAGGTGTCAACTTTCTTGCTCACGCTCATCCATTGCATGAGTTCTCAAAATATCGAAAGGGAGTGGATCAGTTTGACTTGTACCTACGTAGTGGTCCGGGGACGAGTCCAGATAAGAATCTAAAGGAGAGTAAGTGTGAAACTTTAGTAGATAGTAGTTCTCAACAACTATTTTTTTATCTCGTATTCCCAATCCCTCTTCTTGCACGCAAACACCATCTGGAGACATTCGAGTCACGGACATCGAGAGCTCTTGCACCTTTTGTTCTTTTGTTGCTTGTGTTAATGATAATATAGACTCTTGCTTGTTAAGACTTGAATTGAATTGCATGCTTTGATTGCTTTACTTAAAAGTCCTTATATGGTTGTGTTGCATGTCGCCACAGAAATTATGCTTGTTATCATTTCCCTACTCGAGGATGAGCAGGAATTAAGCTTGGGGATGTTGATACGTCCCAAACGTATCTATAATTTCTGCTTGCTCCATGCATGATTAGTGTGACTTTGCCATGTTTTTCTTGAACTTTCATACACTTTTTTTTATCATATTTGGACTAACCTATTAACTCAGTGCACCCAGTTGCCAGTTCCTGTTTTCTGCTATTTTTGTATTTCAGGTTTTCCGGCCACTAAAAGTGCCAAATAAATCCCGGAAAAATTATATAAAAAATCAGCGTCACGGAAGCTTCTGGAATAACCAAGATATGGCAGGAGGGCCACCACCGGGGGCCCAGGAGGGTCCCTGGCGCGGCCCCACCCTAGGCCGCGCCAGGAGGCCTCCTGGCTGCCTGGTGGGCCCCCTCGGTGCCCCCTTCGCCTATATTTTGTAGGAGATATGCCCTAGAGGCAATAATAAATGTTATTATTTATCCCCATGTTCCTAATTATGTTTATATTCCATGCTATAACTGCTATGGTTCTCGAGTCTGCAATAACCACGAGGCTCGGAGGAAGACTCATATGCACGTGTGGAATAATAAACGGATAAAATATATATATTCCTAGTCTCGCCTCTAAGACTAGCTCAAGTGTTGCATGATGGTTCTGTTTTCCTGATCATGGGCATGACTATGCCGGCAATTTTGAGGGCACAATGTTAGAAGAACATTTGTGTTGAATCGACCCAGATTGATGTTATGCTATGAGATACATTCGTCACGAGTTAATGGATTATAACACAGAGAAAGTTGAGCGTTTGCATAATTCCTTAGACCATGAGAGTATCGAGTTCCTTCGTACTTTCTTCGTGAACTTTGGGGTTTGTTAAACGTCATCTGTAAAAGGGTGGCTATTACGGCGGCTTACGGGTTCACGGAAAAGTATGACAAGGAACTAGGTAGCTCAAGATTGGGATTTGCTCCTCCGTCGATGGAGAGATATTCTTCGGGCCCTCTCGGTGTTACGGTATCCACCATCGTCTGGCCAGACACAGTGTGATTTGATCACAGGGATGCCGGAACGCGAAACGAGAAAAGAGAACAATACCAGTAACGAGGTAACTGGCATAGTGGACAAGTGTTGATCCACGGGGATGCCGATAAGTCTCACCTCGGGTATTGGTAACATATCGCGAAGCAACAGGAATAGCACACGGCAACTGGAGGTTCACTCGAATATTTATTCGTGTGGGTATAGGGGTCAATATGGGTGTCCACGGCTCCGATGTTGATCATTGATCGAAAAGTGTTCCGGGTCATGTCTATACTTCACCGAACCTATAGGGTCACACGCTTAAGGGTCATCTATCTGCTGAATACTAGACAGGGAGTCTGAGAGAAAGTCACCGGAAAGGTTTCGGAGAAAACGGAAAAGTTCCGGAAAGAGAACACCGGAATAATTTCGGTAAAACCGAAAAGTTGTTTCGGAATATATCATTAAGTCAAAATGGTTTCGGCACACGCCTGGAAATTCTTGGAGGGTGCCAGAATTGTTCTGGGAACTTCTGGGATTTTTCCAGAGAGAAAAAACCGGAAATGTTCCGGAGCTGCCGGAACCGCTTTGGTTGCTTTTCGCAGATGAAAATCACTAATCCGGAATTGTTTCGGAACGCGTCCAAAATCCTTTTAGTGGGTACTGGAATTTTTCTAAGACCTACAGAAAAGTTTCGGATTTTACGGTCGCAGATAAATGTCTTCATGAATAGTGGATACACTATTCATGATGATGCAGGCGATGATGCAGCTTGCATGATGATGCAGGCGATGATGCAGCTTGCATGATGATGCAGGCGATGATGCAGCTTGCATGATGATGCAGGCAATGATGCAGTTTGGAGGGCATTTTGGGTTTTTCCCCATAGCCTCTCACCCTATAAATAGGGGTGGAGAGGGGTCTCTCATCTCTGATCCAAGTTCTCACTTGAACTCTCAACAAGTGCCATTGCATGATCTGGCTTTCTTCTCTCCCTCCCACGAAATAGTTTCGTAGAGCCGAAAGGTTGTCTGGGTTCCGGCAGGAACTAGTTCTGGACGGCGAAGCCCTGCCGGATAGATGACACCGTATGTGTGCAACCCCGTAGAGAGGTCGTAGTTTCGATCTTTTGCCCGAGGGACTGTTCGAGGGTCCTCCCGGAGGGCTGTCCGAGTTACCATTCAAGTTTCGAGGGTCCTCCCGAAGGGCTGTCCGTGACATCGTCCGAGGGACTGTCCGACCGCCTATCGGAGCGCTGTCCGAGGAGCAGACGAGGGAGAACATCCTCGCGGTTGGGAGGTTGTAAATCCTAGCTGCGGGGGTCTGCACCAACGATCTACATCGACTCTACTTCCGCTGCGCTACGAGTCGGTAACGATCAGATCAAAACCTTGTATGCAGTCTCCATAGTGGTCCTGGGCTGTTCGTAGTGCGGAAATTTTTTGTTTTCTGCCGCGTTCCCCTACAGTGGTATCAGAGCCGTGCTATGCGTAGATGCATGTTGCGATCTAGAATACATAGAGATGTATGGGTATTGCATAATATAATTTTGGAGTAGATCAGATCTATTGCTGAAAATTATTTATGCGGGTGACAGATGAAATCTGTTACCCGATGTTCTTGTTGCTTCCCTGGAATTTGTGTATTTCTGATCTCAATAACAGTATGGTGGAGTTTCAAAGTTCTGGCAATCTGCGATCCTGATTGATCAAAGAAGTGCTAACAGTTCGTTGAATTCCACCGTAGTTAGAGAAAGAAGAAATTCTGCAGACTAAAGGGCAATGCAGATATGATCTGCACGGGGATCACGCGTATGACGAAGTTCAGTATGGGGCTCGAGATTTTATTATCTCGTGTTTCATACACCCCGCAAAGTTAATCTAGCGACTTGAATAATCATGCTTGATGATAAACGTTGGTAGCTGCGGTTTAAGTCAAAACCTTAGAAGCCACGTAAAATAAAATTTTGCATAAACCGATTAGAGGCGTCTAACTTGGTTTTGCAGGATGTGCATGTGATGTGGTATAGCAAAGCTCATATTAATTTGATTATGTATGAGATGACTATATAATGTAAATTTATTAACATGACCTGCGTGTCATGATTCGGCATGATGGCTGGAGCCATATGATTGTCACTTTAATGACCTGCGAGTCAACCTTATGTAATGCACTTATTTTATTAGCTATAGAGATAGCAATATTATTTGGTGCATCGACAAGGTGGTGGCAAACTTCGCGAAGGTGAACTCCGACGCAAATGCCAAAGACGAAGAAATACTTGACTTCTCCGTCAGAAGGGGCTATACCATATCATGCAATTATGAATTACCTGAGATGTTTATCCCTTAAGTTGCACCCTTCTTGATTGCGCGGTAGTCGCTTTTTATTAGGGTGATCTCTCACTTAAAATATCAAGTAGTTAGTGTTCTCCCAAATGTAGCACCGTCACAGCATCTATCCTTTCGGGGTGCGCCATGGATGCATGGGTACGAACGACTGGAGAAATGTAAGGCGGGTGAGGTCAGACCTCGCAGCAAGATCACTTGGTTGTCTTGACGTTCATGGCAGGATCGTCCTGAGCTCGGAACACACGCATCGAAAGATGAACAAGAGTCACATAGAGATGTGATCGGCAAGTTGGCCTACCAAATCAAAATCCTCGTCATGAGATGATGATTCTATGGCGTTGTATTGATATTTGGATCTTGAATCACTCATAATCAATTTTGAGAGATATTGATTTGAGTGGGAGCGCATTTTAGAATTAACTTGTTTAATTCTGAGTGCAATTAATTATGAACACTGTCTAAGTATAATTTGCTAATAGTTGTAGAATAATGGCTCGCGTTTCCACCTTCCCTATTAAAATTGAATAAGCTGTTAAATATCTGGTTAAAACTTTACGGTTGGTAACGTAATGCGAGGATTGTCCTCAAGAGTGCCGAGAAGGATTTTGTCCTATCGCATGCTTTCGGTGTCCTTCCGCTAATGCTATGGATGATGTGACTCTCGTCCTTCGATCCAAAAGCTAGAATTCCATTGTGGTCAAGTGCAATACGTTTGCTTCCATAAGACCCGAACTTCACAAGTTTGGGATAGTTATGTAATGTTCATGGAACTGAAAATTGTTTTCAGATACAGACAAAGGCTAAAAGATATGAGATATCCAAAGCAATATTTGTTTGCAAAGTATTAGTAAAGTGTTTACTGGGCATTTGACTGATAGGAGAGGGATCCAGAAGAACGCCTGTCATATGATGAAGGTGAATAAAACAAACAACTTAAAGAGAAAGGAAATGTCCAAAGGGTGTTAGTATGACTCACACGCCTAGGAAGTCCGGGGCTAACGCCACTCTTAAAGTTGGGTGCTTCTTCTGAGAGTAGGAGAAATATATTGAAAGTTAAACTGTTAAAGGTATAAGGGCAAAAATAAAGAAGACTGGAATGTCCAGCTCATGTATAAGAGTCATGAAAGTTATTGATGTATGGAAGGCTGGTCAAAAATAAATAGTTCTTGGGAATTGTGATTAAACAGTTAGTCCATAATTCTTGGGTATTATGATTAAAAGTTGATCACAGGAATACCCGCTCGATTGCATTCTGTTGCAACTCGATGCAAGAACCACTACGGCCTAAAATACTTGCCAGTGATGAGGTTTAGATACGCGCTGGGAACATAGTAAAAGTTACTATACCTTCCATCGGTGTATCACCATCTGTATTTATTTTCATAATTCGTTTTAGAGTTTTATACACTCTAGCCCATTGCATAAAGTATGTTGCAAGAAGGTTGTTCAGAAAAGAACAATTGTTGTTCAGTATTATGAATAACATAAAGGGCCATGCTTCCATCGGGGATGGGATGTATGTTACGAATATTGATGGTAATATGATACATCCATAACAATGACGCTAAATGTCGAAAGACTAAAAGAATACCACATATGTGTGGCACTGCATTTGGTCACATTGGAGAAACCCGCATGGAGAAATTCCATAATGATGGACTTTGAAGTCATTTGATTATGAATCATCTCACACTTGCAACTTTCGTCCGAAAAGTTAAGTGACTGAAATACCGTTCACAGGCCATGAGGAACGAACAACAAACTTATTGGTGATCATACATTTGATGTGTGTAGTCCGATAAATGTTGTTAGTAGTGGATTTATCTATCTTCAGAAAAGACTCAAGTAGATATATGGATATTTACTTGATGAGACGTAAGTCTGGATCTTTTGAAATCATTCGAAAGGTTTTCAAAAATGAAGTGAAAGTTATTGTGACAAGAAAATTATGTTTCTACAATTCGATTGCAGAAATGAATATTTGAGTTACAAGTTTAGCCAATGTCTGATGAGTTGTGAAAAGAGTTTTCATAACTTGCACCTCCCGGAACACCACTGCAAGTGGAATGTCCTTGAAGATGTAATCAAACCATTTATGACATGGTAAGATCAAAGATGACATAAATCAATTTGCCATTATCCCTTTTAATGTAATGCTTTAGAGACTACGGCTTTTACACTGAAAGGAGCGCCATCAGGTCTGTTGAAATGACGCCATGGTATGGTACGCCCAACCATGTTTTATCTTTTCTTAACATTTGGAATATGGGGCTTGTGTAAACTGTTTACAAACCTATTCCAAATCAGACAAGTGCTACTTTGTAGGTTATCCCAAATTATTGGGAATTCCTCCACCACTATACCGAGGCAAAAGGTTTTGCCACAAAGAACGGTATGCTTTTAAAGAGAATGGTTCTTGCAAAAAGGTGAGTGGGAGGACAGTGCAACTCGACGAGATAACAGTATCTTCGTCATCAGATCAAAGGAAAGGAACCTTGGAAGTGATTCCAGAGTTTCCTACTGCAACTGATACGGAAGCCTCTACATGAGATGTATGGACTTCGGTCAAACTTGCAATTGAGCCACGTAGGCAAAACTCGTGCAAACCTCTCAGGTGCGCAAACGAGATATTGTTGTTAGAAAACAGCATACCTACGATAATCAAGGAAGCGATGATGGGCCCTGACTCCGGAATTGGCTAAATGCCAATACAAATCCGAGATAGTTTCCATATACGTAATTCAAGATTGTATCTTGATGGACCATTCGGAAGACTTAGAGTCTAACGAATATTAATGGAACTATAAACTGATACGGATAAAAATGTTTTATCCATAAAGCTTGACTTGTTGCTTATAACAATTTCAAGGAATTAACTACGGCGAGATTGTCTCTCCGTAGCGATGCTTAAAGTCAGTTCGGGTTAAACTAGCAATTAATACATATTTCATTCATGAGATATGAAACATGGATGCCAAAAGGATTTCCATAAGATGGAAATACTACCTCGGACTTGCATATGATACAGTCCAAGGTATTTTATCAGTCCAGAGGATGCTAGTGAGTATGCAAACTTCAGAGTTCCTGCGATGGACAAAAGAGAGCATAATGGAGTTGGAATCTTCGTTTTTGATGAAATAATCAAAAGAGGTTGATTTCATCGATGGATAACGAAGATGCTTGTGGCTACAAGAAAGTAGGTGGGAGCATAATAATATTTCTAAAAACCTTGTGTGCCTAACACATTGTTAATTGGAAATAATATAAATTTCTTGACACAAATTAAGACTTCATTGAAAATAGTTTTTCGACGAAGTGCTTGGGCTAAGTAGTCTTGATATTAGGCATAATTATCTACGAGATATAATTGCCTAATAGGGCTAAGCCAAAATACATATTGACAAGATGCTAAAACAGTTTAGCGTTAAAAACGCCAAGGAGTGATTCTTAACGAAGTCACATGGAAAGAGTTTTTGCAAGACTCAGTGTCCTAAAACACTGATGAGCAAAATACATGATGGATATTCCATACACCTTTGTGTTTGGATTAATCATGTATTCCATGGTATATAAAACAACCAGATATGTCCAGTACTCCCAAGTTGTTGCGAGTATAGATACCAAAGTGATCAAAGTACTGATCATGGGACAAAAGTGAAAAATGTCATTGAGTACTAAAGTAGAACTGATGACATGTTTTCTCGCAAGAAGAGATTATGAAGTGCTTGTTGTAAGTAATTACATCAATATAGTCTTCATCAATGCTCCATGCGATTTTCGATCTAAGTTAAGGGTTTTTGTGTGATACACGATATGGTGGCACAGTAAGTTGGAATTGTTCCAAACAGGTTACTGTGGCAAATTCTATAACAAAGGCTGAGTATGATGACGCTTTAGAAGCGACAAAGAAGATGTTGAATCATATAGTTCATTCATGAACTTAGTATGGTTCCAAGATGGCTTTGGTCAATGGAACACTATTGAAGATAGTTGCTCCATAGCTTAGTCTGAGGAATCAAGGTTCGACCAGTGATTCACATATATACAAAGCCAAGTCCACACAAAATATGAATTTTGTGAAAGCGTGAAAACGCGAGGATATGCAAAGATACACACGGAGTTGAAGTTGTCAGATCCGTTGGACATCAGGCTATACCACATGTGAAGCATATTTTACACCAGTATGCCGTAGGTGTAAAGTGCATTAGCATTGACTAGATTATTGACTCTAGTGCAAGTGGGAGTCTGTAGGAGATATGCCCTAGAGGCAATAATAAATGTTATTATTTATCCCCATGTTCCTAATTATGTTTATATTCCATGCTATAACTGCTATGGTTCTCGAGTCTGCAATAACCACGAGGCTCGGAGGAAGACTCATATGCACGTGTGGAATAATAAACGGATAAAATATATATATTCCTAGTCTCGCCTCTAAGACTAGCTCAAGTGTTGCATGATGGTTCTGTTTTCCTGATCATGGGCATGACTATGCCGGCAATTTTGAGGGCACAATGTTAGAAGAACATTTGTGTTGAATCGACCCAGATTGATGTTATGCTATGAGATACATTCGTCACGAGTTAATGGATTATAACACAGAGAAAGTTGAGCGTTTGCATAATTCCTTAGACCATGAGAGTATCGAGTTCCTTCGTACTTTCTTCGTGAACTTTGGGGTTTGTTAAACGTCATCTGTAAAAGGGTGGCTATTACGGCGGCTTACGGGTTCACGGAAAAGTATGACAAGGAACTAGGTAGCTCAAGATTGGGATTTGCTCCTCCGTCGATGGAGAGATATTCTTCGGGCCCTCTCGGTGTTACGGTATCCACCATCGTCTGGCCAGACACAGTGTGATTTGATCACAGGGATGCCGGAACGCGAAACGAGAAAAGAGAACAATACCAGTAACGAGGTAACTGGCATAGTGGACAAGTGTTGATCCACGGGGATGCCGATAAGTCTCACCTCGGGTATTGGTAACATATCGCGAAGCAACAGGAATAGCACACGGCAACTGGAGGTTCACTCGAATATTTATTCGTGTGGGTATATGGGTGTCCACGGCTCCGATGTTGATCATTGATCGAAAAGTGTTCCGGGTCATGTATATACTTCACCGAACCTATAGGGTCACACGCTTAAGGGTCATCTATCTGCTGAATACTAGACAGGGAGTCTGAGAGAAAGTCACCGGAAAGGTTTCGGAGAAAACGGAAAAGTTCCGGAAAGAGAACACCGGAATAATTTCGGTAAAACCGAAAAGTTGTTTCGGAATATATCATTAAGTCAAAATGGTTTCGGCACACGCCTGGAAATTCTTGGAGGGTGCCAGAATTGTTCTGGGAACTTCTGGGATTTTTCCAGAGAGAAAAAACCGGAAATGTTCCGGAGCTGCCGGAACCGCTTTGGTTGCTTTTCGCAGATGAAAATCACTAATCCGGAATTGTTTCGGAACGCGTCCAAAATCCTTTTAGTGGGTACTGGAATTTTTCTAAGACCTACAGAAAAGTTTCGGATTTTACGGTCGCAGATAAATGTCTTCATGAATAGTGGATACACTATTCATGATGATGCAGGCGATGATGCAGCTTGCATGATGATGCAGGCGATGATGCAGCTTGCATGATGATGCAGGCGATGATGCAGCTTGCATGATGATGCAGGCAATGATGCAGTTTGGAGGGCATTTTGGGTTTTTCCCCATAGCCTCTCACCCTATAAATAGGGGTGGAGAGGGGTCTCTCATCTCTGATCCAAGTTCTCACTTGAACTCTCAACAAGTGCCATTGCATGATCTGGCTTTCTTCTCTCCCTCCCACGAAATAGTTTCGTAGAGCCGAAAGGTTGTCTGGGTTCCGGCAGGAACTAGTTCTGGACGGCGAAGCCCTGCCGGATAGATGACACCGTATGTGTGCAACCCCGTAGAGAGGTCGTAGTTTCGATCTTTTGCCCGAGGGACTGTTCGAGGGTCCTCCCGGAGGGCTGTCCGAGTTACCATTCAAGTTTCGAGGGTCCTCCCGAAGGGCTGTCCGTGACATCGTCCGAGGGACTGTCCGACCGCCTATCGGAGCGCTGTCCGAGGAGCAGACGAGGGAGAACATCCTCGCGGTTGGGAGGTTGTAAATCCTAGCTGCGGGGGTCTGCACCAACGATCTACATCGACTCTACTTCCGCTGCGCTACGAGTCGGTAACGATCAGATCAAAACCTTGTATGCAGTCTCCATAGTGGTCCTGGGCTGTTCGTAGTGCGGAAATTTTTTGTTTTCTGCCGCGTTCCCCTACATATTTACCCCCCGTGACGGAAACCCCTAATATTGATCTGCTATTCCCGTTCTCCTCTCTGTTCCTCCTCCGCCGCTGTTTCAAGATCGGGCTGCCAGGAGAAGCTGCCCCGACACCCTGCCGGAAGGAGGAATCCCCTCCGGGAGACCATCCATCGCCATGGACGCCTCTCGGATGTGCCGTGAGTAGTCCCCCTTGGACCATGGGTCCGTGACCAGTAGCTATGTGATGTACTCCTCCGCTCTTTGTGCTTCCACTTTCGAGACCTCGTGAGCTGCCTCACATGATCGAGGCACTTTTGTAGTTTTCTGTGTTGCTATGCTGAGTTTGCTAGGATCTGATGGATTATGAGATCATGTTCAGATTGTGATGAGTAATATATTGGGTTCTCTTTTATATTTGTGTTCTTTAGTAAATTCTTGCATGTTCTCCGTTGCCGTATTTTACTTTGGCCAAGTGATTTGCTGCAACTCCAAGAGGGAGCGTTATGCTTGATTGTGGGTTCAACCCCTTGATGTCTAGCTTGAGTGAAAGAAACATGAGACTAGGGGATGTGATGTTGCCACCAGGGATAAAACAACGGTGCTTGTACTTGCGGGTGCAAGGATTGTTTACTTTACGCATAGTTCTTTTAATACAGTTGTCTTTTGCTTTGAGTTTACACTTTGGGTGGGATTCACAACTTAATACCAGCGAGATGTTCTAGATAGATATCTCAAGGTGGATGATTCGTAGTAGATGGAGATGGATTTCAGTCTACTTACCTTGGCGTACTGCCCATTGCTTTTGAGCCTCTTCCTTTCTTTTGTAGCATAGTTAGCATTGCAGTGCGTTTATAATCCTGTCAATTGCCCAGCTATGATTTGTTTACCTCGCTAGCCCTTTTATCGTCTTTTGGGAGAGAGACATCACTAGTGAACATCACGGGACCCCGGTCCATATTCACACCATTGTGTACACCTTCAATTTACTTTCAGTTCTTACTTTCAGTTGCCACTATTATTATTATCTCCTGCGTTGATCCTTTGTAAACAGCAAGGCCGGAGGAATTGACAACTCCTCTGTACTCATTGGGAGCAAAGTTATTTGCTGTGTGTGCAGGTCTAGGTGAAGTTAGCAACTTCGGCGCCATGGTTCACTTTACCACCTTCTTGTATCTCTGCGAGTCCTACGGGAGACAAACCCTATCCTCTACATAGGGGAAATTCGGTTGCTACGCTACATCTCACCTTCCACTTGGGGTAACCAACGAGGAGCGAGAGAAGTATCTTCCTTGCTAGCATCAATGGACGATTTCGCCGTCTATGGAACTTCATTTGACCACTTTCTCCACAATCTTAATAAAGTTTTGCAGAGATACGAGGATACAAATTTAGTTTTAAACTGGGAGAAGTGTCACTTCATGGTTAACGAAGGGATCGTTCTTGGTCACAAGATTTTCGAGAGGGGAATTGAAGTGGACAAGGCGAAGATTGAAGCTATTGAAAGGATGCCCTATCCAAGGGACATTAAAGTACCTTATGGCGAAGAAGGATGCCAAACATAGAGTCATCCGGTGGGTACTCCTTCTTCAAGAATTTGATTTACAGATTGTTGATAGGAAAGGAGCAGACAATCTGCTGGCGGACAATCTTTCAAGAATGGAATATATACCACATGACCCCATCCCAGTCAACGAGAGTTTTCCAAACGAACAACTTGATGTTGTAAAAGTACAATCTCTTTCTGATCCTTGGTTTGCAGATTATGCTAATTTTATCGTTGCAAAGTATTTGCTTCCAGGTTTAACATTTCAGCAAAGGAAGAAGTTCTTCCATGATTTGAGGCACTACTTTTGGGATGACCCTCATCTTTTCAAAGAAGGTCCAGACGGGATCGTGAGAAGATGCATACCGGAGCATCGAGGTCAGGCTAGAAGAAGTGGAGTAAGAAGTCTTCAAGTACAAGAAGATGGTTGAGCGTGGTGTTGAAGGCAACTTCGACCTCATTAACGAGCTAAAGACGTTCTACAAGAAGGATATGAGGGGGATGTGGTCAAGCATCACCGCAGCGAAACAAAGAATTGATGAGCTCCAAGGGCAGATTTATGATCTGCACAACCAGAATTGTGAGTATGAACTAAAGTTTCTGCGCATGGGTTTAGGTATTGAAAGCAGGATCTTGGAGACTGAAGCTTCTCATAAGACGGGAGAACCTCTTCCATGGAAGCGCTTCACCAAGGACTACGTGATCAACAGGAACAGGAATGAGGAGTAAATATCCTCGGGTAATGGCATCCCCTTAGCTTGTTCCAAGCTTGGGGGAGTGCCCGGTATCTTTATCTTTATCTTAGTCTTTTAGAGTCAAGTAGAGTCGTATCATGTCTAGGGGAGTTATTATATGAAATAGGTGTTTGCATTGAGGTCTATCACTCCTTTGGAGAGTTTGTATCCGTGAGTGTGGAGTCGTCTATGATGGAATATTAATGAGAAGTCTATTGGTTCCTTCGCTGCACTTGGTATTCTCTTCACGCAATCGACCTTATATGATGATTCTTATGGGGAGTATTGACCTTATATCAGGTATGGATTTGAAAACTTTCTTTTAATTTTGGCAAACATAGCTTTGGTCATGACAACATGCATGTTTTCTCAAGTAGTGACACAGCCAAAACCTTTATGTTATTATGCTTGAAGTGTTATGTTGACAAGGAAGCACCCTTGATGTGTTATGCTTGCCTTAATGTTTATCCTTTATATGTTTTGCATCTAAGTTGGCATCAATTGTCTGTTCTCTCAAAGCCTTTGCTAGCCAAACTCTTTGCCAAACATTTTCTGCTTATGCATCCATACCCTGAAACCAATATCTTCCATATGAGTCCACCATACCTTCCTATTCGTGGTATTACCCTACCACTCCTAAAAGTATAGAATTTATGTGTTATCCTTAAATGTTTAAAATCTTCTGTTTTGTGCCTCTTGTTTAGCTCATGAGGAAGTAGTAGGTAATTCATGATCTTCTTAAGTTGGACAAGTTTTACCCCGGGATTGCATGTCTAATCTGCAAACCCATAATACGAGGAGGAACTGGCATGAGTGCGCCCATCTCGAAAGATAATACAACAAACAAACCCTCCTTCATGCTTGGTCTATGACAAATCAGAAACTTTGGCAGTGATAAACAAAGGAGATTAAGGGGATGTGATCGTCCCCACTTGGGATCCGTTCCTCGAAACTTTTCCAGCTTGAGAAGTAATTGCGCTATCTATTAGCATTCGTTGACAAACTATGCACCTCCCAAAATTTGTTTTCATTCTGTTTGATTTAAGGATAGCACATGAGTTTTCCCTGCTTGCCTATAACAAGGAGAGTTTTCCCACTTCCTTCTTTTCTTAAAGAGAACAGACACTTGATGTTGATGATGATTCATTCATATAATGCTGCATTAAGTTTTGCCATGCCACATCCTTGTTGACATTATCTTTTGATAAGTAAGTTGTTTCCAAAAGCTTTTGCCAAGCAAGCATCTTCCTTTGTGTTAGCATTTTCACTTCATGACTAATAACATGTTCTTTCAAAAGCTTCAAATTGTTTCATTATAAAGAGAAAGAGCAAAAGTAAAAGTTATTAGTTGTCCTTTGACCAAGGATATGTTTGCCATAATTTGATGAGTTTTCTCAGTCCGACTTTTGATTATAATTGTTATTACTTTCTCATAAGGGCCTTATGAGTTGAGGTTGCTGTTGAGGATGCTTGAGTTTGATGAAGAAATTATGGTGCTTCTTGTTTGTATTCTATTTATCGACGCTTCACTCTCTAAACTTGTGGACAGGTTTAACGAGCTCAGTATTTGCTTGGGGACAAGCGAGGTCTAAGCTTGGGGGAGTTGATACGTCCAAAATGCATCACTATTTTATATAGTAATTCTTTCCTATTCATTGATATATTTCATGTTATGATGCTATTCTTATGTTGTTTTGGCTTGTTTTACACAGTTTGCAACTTTCTGATGCCGAAACAGCAGACGCATGATTCAGTGGTAAAAAGTGGACGCTGCGTTGATGAAGTAGAAGACCTCCAAATTACCTGAAAATCGACGGAGGTCATTTTAAAGAAGGATGACGAGGACACGCAAAAGAGGAGCCAGAGGGGGGCCACAGGGTGCCCAGGCGGCCACCTGGCCCGGCCCCTACCTAGGGCGCGCCGGGAGGGCGCCTGGACCCCTGGGGACACTCCTGGCTCCCCCCTCTGGCCTATATATCACTCATTATCCAAAAACCCTAAAAGAAGAGGAGTTTCGCGAGTTCCTCCGCCGCTCCGTGGCGGAAACCTACAGAGAAGAAAAGACATCTCCGGCGGGCAGATTCCGTCGGGGAGAACACCTCCCGGAAGGGGAGATCATCGCCATCGTCATCACCATCATCACGGGCATCATCGAGATCATCATCAACATCATCCCCAACATCAGCACCATCTCCATCTTCATCCCATCTCACCTCACAAGTTTAACTTGTGTTGTAATCCATACTATCTATCCTCTCTACTCTATCGGTGTTGATTACTACCATGTGATGAATGTTATTGATTTTTGTTGGAGAAATATCATTGTGTCTAGATTGTTTATCATCTATTTATCCCCTCTGATCATGATCTCTTTTTTGTCTTGTGAGTAGTTATTTTAGTTCTTGAGGACATGGGAGAAGTCTAGTTGCTAGTAGTCATATGATGTTGAAGTAATATGTGTTGTTTGATACTCCCTCTGTAAAGAAATATAAGAGTGTTTAGATTACTAAAGTAGTGATCTAAACACTCTTACATTAGTTTACGGAGGTTGTATTTAAGTTGTGTTGTTATTTTCCTAGTGGTGTTGTGTGAGTCGAACACTCAACACTTTGCCTTATTAAGGACCTAGGGGCATGCATTGTGTATAAAGAATGCTTACGGTGGGTTGCCGGAGTGACGGAAACCTGAACCCTAGTTTGCACGCTTTTGCACAAGGGAACAATGGATCATCGATCGTATTGCTATGATTAGGCTTTTGCCTTAATTACTATCTTGTATTTGTCGATGCTTGAAAGGTGTTTAATCATAAGAGTGCACTTATCTTAGTCTAGAAGGTGTGCTAGCATAGATCCACCCACTCAACACTTATCAACACAGCACATAGTATCGATACGGAGTATGGCGAAAGCACGTGACTATCTCTCCCGTGTGTCCTCAAGAACACTTTTAGCCTTTATAAGTTCAGTTGCCAGGCTTATTCTTTGCTCAAAAGGATCGGGCCACTTGTTACTCCTCAGTACTGATACACGAGAGAGGATTGATTCTTGCCCTTCGTTGGTTACCCCAAGTTGAAGGTAAGATGCAATGTAGCAGCAAGTTTCCCTCGGTGAAGATACCGAGGTTGAGTATCGACCAGTAGGACTCCGGCGATGATAAGTAGGTGTCAGCGGCGCACCTGACGCGGACCTGCACACAACCCAATTAACTTTGCTCCCAACGAAGTTCAGAGAGGTTTTCAATCTCGCCGGTCTTGTTGTTTACAAAGGATAAAAAACACAGGATAATGATAATGATAGCAACTGAAAGTAAAAAAGAAAGAAAATAAATGAGCGTGTAAACAGTGATGAGAATATGGACCGGGGTCCCGTGATGTTCCTGCACAATGCAATGCATGTAAATCATTTCAACAACACATTATGCACCCTACCTATTTGAGATTAGCCACAAAGAAAGCATGAACTACTGGGAAAGCATTGTAAACATAACACTATGTCACTACAAGCCGGTCTCTAGATCATAAGTAACTGCATATGTACAAAAGTAGAAAAAAAGAGTTCATACCGGTTTTCCTTGTTGCATCCCTTCCGCTGATCTTTGTCATTATTGCCTTGTCGCTTGCACGATCGAACGTGGGAAATATAATCAAATGCCATCACAGACTCGAGCTGAACTCTGAAAACAAAGAAAAATAAAGAGAGAAAGAAGATCTTTTTGGGTTTTTTCAAAGGTTTAACAAAAGAAAAAGAAAGGATAAATATTTTTGTTATTTTTGCAAATTAAGAGAAAACAAAGAAGAACATCAAAAACTTCAAAAAGATCAAAGAGAACAAAATAAAACGAATAATACAATGGAAAAGGGAGAATGGCACATACTCCCCCAAGCTTAGGCTTTTGGCCTAAGTTGGAATCGGCTACTGCGGTCCCCAGGAGCCTCCAGCTCCGGGGTAGTACGGGTGAGTCCAAGGGCCGTACGGGGCTTCAGGTGCGTACACCGAAGTCCTGGGATCCTCCCATGAGGAAGGCTCCGCGCTCCAAGCAGAAGAAGACCCTTCACCCCACTGGGTAACGGGCTCCCCTGGAAATGTGGAAAATCACCGTGCTCCTCCTCATCAGGCACAATCCCTTCCATGGGGTTATGAAACTGCTGTTGGACCACAAACTCATCGAATTGGATAACGTTGAAGGATCATCCACTCCTGCGAGTATAATCAAACAAAAGAGGTGCAGGTAGACGAATCTCCTGAATAGTGCTCGGTCCAAACCTCAGAATATAATTAAGGTTACCAAATTCGGAAGTCTTGGTAACAAACTCATGCCTCTTCGTGGAAGCAAGGTCAAAGCTTATAAAAGTAAAAGGCTCACATCAGGATGTGCGGTGTGCTCAAGAGACTCAAGAATAAGTGTGGTGTAAACGCCACCAAAGAGATCTCCCTTATTGCCATTAGCAGCAAGGCGGCGAGCAATCAAGGCACCCACATTGTACTTACTCTCCCCTAAGAGGGTGTTCGCCAGGATAGCAGCAACCGGTGCAGAGATGTTGCTCGTGTTGTCACGATCTAACACCCCTCTAGCAATAAAATACGCGAAATACTTGAGATGGGGGAACAAGATGCTGGAAATCTTCGAACGTTGGATATCCTTCATGTCCTGGCTGCAAAGAGAGTTGAAGAGGGTTCTCAGCTCGGTGGGCTGAGAGTTCATCTTTGCCGTCTTTCCAACGTTCGGCACACCTATTATTTCAGAAAATCTTGACAAAGGCATGGTCAAAAGATCATCATAAATTCTAAATTCAACAATACCAGCATCATGATTATATCTGAAACTATTAATAAAACAGGAGGTGAGTTTGCGATACTGAGCAACACGGTATGTTGCAAGCCGTGTCAAACCTGCATTAGCATAAAGGTTGTAAAATGCCTCCTTAATTCCTGCAGCTTCAAGGAAAACTTTGCACGGATATGTCATTGCACGTGCCAGACTTGTATCTTGTAACAACTCTAGGGGCACATGATCTTCATTGTAGCTCACCCTAGCAGCTGAGGATGAGTCTGTAGCTCTAGTAACTCGGTCGGTACGCTCGGGCTTCTTCTTCCCAAGCCATCCCTTTGCTTTTCCTAACAAGCTCATTTCTGAATTTTTTTGACAAATCACAAAAACAAGGCTTTAAGAAAAATGACTTGAGGCACACTATTCTACCCACTTACCTAAGGCATAAACTTGCATCAAAACTTGGAAAATAAATTCTACACATGCATACAAGCTCATATGAACAACACCAAGTACTACTAAATACTCACTAATGAAGCCACCAATAAAAAATCTAATTGAAGGGGTGGAGGAGTCACATACCACGGAGTATTTTCTCAAAATTTCAGCTCAAACAATGGGCCGTAGAGAGAGATTGAAGTTTCGGGTGGAGAGCAGCAAGAACACAAGTTCCAGCTGAAGAACTCGTGTTTTTGGTGGAAGAGAGAGAGATAGGAAGAAGACTTACCAGCAAAGGGGACCTTGTTGGATATGTGCCCTAGAGGAAAATTAATAAAGATATTTGTCACATATCTGTTTGTTCATAATACGTTATATATTGTGCTAGAACTGTATTAAGCGGAAACATTAATACACGTGTGATATATAAAAACCTGGTCCCTAGTTAAACTCAGGCATACTAGCTCATTGGGCAATTGATGATCAAGGTTTCCTGATCATGAGAACATAATAGTCTATTGACAATGAGGTCATATCATTAGGAGAATGATGTGATGGACACACACCCACCTTAAGCATTGCAGTGTGATCAAGTCACATAAGTTCAACATTGCGATGACTTAATAACATAGTGACTGAATCCTTAGACCGTGATGATCATACATAATTGCTATCTATTAGGATGCTTTGAGTGCATTAACCGTTACACTGAAACATGGTAACTGAAAAGGTGTATATTGGTTATTTCGAAGTAGATATGTTGAGGAGTACGAAATATATCAGAGCGGGATTTTTCAATCCGAGTGACGGATAGGTACTCTGGGCCCACTCGGTGGTGTTGCATCAATAGCTTGCAAGCAAGTGACTAGGTCACAAGAGATGTAATATTCACAGACGAGTAAACATGTTATGTCGGAGACGAGAAAGAACTAGGTATTGGATACCGACGATCATACCTCGGACAAACATAGTACCAAAGCACAAAGGGATCAAGTCATATTGTTAACGGTTCAACAGCGATGAAGTTTATTCGATGGAAGCGTAGGGGCACATCAAGGATTGTAACCAGATCCCACATGATGGTCATTGGTCAGAGAGTGTCTTGATCATGTCTACTGTTTCCCGGACCGTAGGGTGTCACACTTAAGGGCAATCGATGCATTAAGGATTGATTCGGGATCATCGGTGAAAAGAGAGAAAACACAGGAAATGTACTGGGAGGTGCCGGAAGCTGTTCCGGATATTTTGAAAGGTTCAAAATAATATATATTAGTTTTATTTTTTAATTGACAGAATTAAATATTAAAAATGATTTAAATAATTAATTAAAAAGGTGAAAAGGTATTTGGGCCTTAAAAGGCGCATGAGGGGAAGGGGAAGCCTCCCCCCTTGGGCTTGGCGCCAAGGGAGGGGCCTATCCCCGCTCCTAGCCGCACCACTCCCCCCTTGGGGGTTTAGTCCCACATGGGGGAAGGGGAGGGGGTGGAGCCCCTCCTTGGCCTATATAAGGAGGGGTGGGGGTGCCTTTTTCAACACAACATTGAGTTTCTCTCTCTCTCTCTTTCTCCGACCTAGAGCGGACTCCCCTGGTTTGGAGTTTGCACCTGGTTGGGGGTTTCACCATCATCCGGACGCCGTCGCGCTGCCGGAATCGGGATCCGGATCAATCTTCTTTCCGCTGCTCTTCTGGTTCGGAGCCCGGAGGGACGTCGGTTGCACCGTATGTGTGTAATCTCGCGAGGCACTACACGTGTGGTGCTACTTCATCGTCGGAGGTTCTTCAACACGACAGGGAGGTCGTAGGATCAGAGTCTAAGCCAACCACGTTCGAGGAACGTTTCCCTCTTTCGGTCTTCAAAGGTATGAACACCGATTACTTCCGTTACATACATCAGCATAGCATAGATCTTGGGTTCGGGACTCGTAGGTAGGAATTTTTTTGTTTTCTGCGCCGATCCCCAACAGTGGTATCATGAGCAAGGCTATGCGTATATGTATTGTACGGGTAGAACACATCTAGGATGTGGGCATCAATTCTCCAATTGTTACCCTCCCACGTGTATTCGTTTAGCGTTGCGACAATGTCCTGATGAAGCGGCCCCGACCGACCTTACGCGTTTACGCGAGACTGGTTCCACGCTTGACATATGGCTTGTACCATATAAGTGGCTGGGGGGTGTCTGTCTCTCTAACATTAGCGACGCGAAGACGTTTGCAACGGAGGGTCCCGATAGGGGTGTAATAGAGACGATTGCAGGATTGGTGTTGTGGCTTGTTTTCGCAGGATAGAAAGCAGTTCTCTCTCGAAACCCCTTAGCAGCCACGTAAAACTTGCAAAAGATAAAGTAGAAGGCGTTTTAACTTTAATTTGCATGTAAGGGGGGATCATAGCTTGTATGATTTATAGTTTTACTTCCTGTCTTGCTAATATGCTAGATATGCGACGGTAGCATGATAGGATAATCTCTCTCAATACCATGATTGTATTCTCCCTTAGTGGGCACCGCCTGGAAGGATCTCTTTATGATAGGCAGGCCGTGACGACCGGATGTCATACATACATTAGCGATCGCATGAGGTTGGGTTTGGCAAGCCTAGCATATGCAGATATGGCCTTGCTGAACATCCATACACTAAGGTTCGACTGGCAGGCTTGACATATGTAGATATGAGCTTGGGATACGGATGACCGAAAGGTTAAGCATGAGTCATATAACGGATATGATTGGCATGATGGCCTACCTAGGGAGATGTGTCGTCGGCCGTGTGATATTCGAGGATGATCATTCAAACTAGGATTATGTTAATCACTTAGTAAATTTGGAGAGATGTTTAACTAAGTGGGAGTTTTAGAATTAATTAAAATTGAACTCCAATTATGAACAAAGTTTAAATATGTGTTTTGCAAATAACCATTGTAGATGGCTGCACCTCGCCCCTCTTTCAACTTAGGGTCATTCCTAGACAAAGACAAACTGAAAACCGATGGGTCAAACTTCACCAACTGGTTCCGCACTCTAAGGATTCTCCTCGTTCCCCTCAAGATGGCATACGTACTAGAGGCCGCGTTAGGTGAAGAACCACCAGCAGACGCTAGTCAGGATGAGAAGAATGTCTACCTCTCCAAGACGGATGATTACAATCTTGTCCAGAGTGGAATGCTTTACTCCATGGAGGCTGAGCTGCAGAAATGCTTTGAGAGGATGGGTGCATATGAGATAATCACCGACCTCAAGGCCGTCTTTGCACCCCAAGCCAGGGCTGAAAGTTATGAGGCTTCTGAAGCTTTCTTCTCAGCAAAGATGGATGAGCATAGCAGTGTTAGTGAGCACGTGGTCAAGATGTCTGGCTACGTTCAACACTTGAATGCTCTGGAATGTCAGATTCCAGATGAACTTGCTGTTGATAGGGTGCTGCAGTCGCTGCCCCCAGCTACAAAGGCTTTGTGTTGAACTACAACATGCAGGGGATGACTAAGACCCCTTCTGAGTTGTTCGCCATGCTGAAAACTGCTGAGGTTGAGATCAAGAAGGAGCATGTTGTATTCATGGTCAACAAGACCGTTGAATTCAAGAAGTCTGGCAAGAAGGAGAAGGGAAAGAAGGGAAGCACGATGACGGGGATGTCCCCCAGCAAATCCCATGGTTAGTGACCCTGGGTTAGTCATGAGAGGCACAGGTTGGATGATAAGCTCGTCGTCTAACAGGAGGACACGTTCCTGCTCGATATTATTGATTGGAGATGGCGATTACAGGGAAGCCGAGGCTAGTGCGCGCAAGGCTAGGTTACAGATTGTGTATTGCTTGATCTCCACGCCTCCCCTCCTATCCCTTATATACTAGGCTAGGTCCCGGGGAGTCTGTCCTGATTACAGATGAGGTTTCCTAACCTAGACCTTGTTCCGTACGACAAGTTTGCACCTTCCTTATGACTGGCAGACTCCTACGTCGGTGCCACTAGTGGGCCAAGGCTGGGCCCAGGCGGCATCTTTGTGGGCCTTCTATCTTCTGGTACACCGGGTAGGCTCATCCATAGGAGTCGTGGGGTCACCCCCTCGTCAATAGCCCCCGAGTGCCCGGGGGACTCGAAGAGGCGCGCAGGGACTCAAATCCAGTCTAGCGTCATTTTGATGTATGCATGGTTCAACCGCGGGTCGTTGGCAGTCTGGGGCCATGACAAAACCTGTTTCGAGGGATGCTAAGATGAAAGGGCCCAAGGTGTCGACTGGTCGAGCCTTGGTGAATTGCACCAGTGGCAAAAACCGCAGTAGCCCAATCAAACCCATGTCCCTCGACATGAGCTTGGAACTATGGTGTCTAGCAAAAGTCATGCCGCTGCAGGTCTTACAGTGATCAATTGCCGCCAGTAAAGTTCGTAGCCTAGGCGCGTCCGCCCGGCTTTTTCTATCATGCATGCGCATGGAAAAGGTTGGGAGTGAAATCGCTCTTCGGCAAGTCCCAGCCCGGCCGATCTTCGCAGCGGGGTCTTACCTACACGCTAAGCTTGCGTGGCATCTGGGCACAATGTATCGTGTTCTAGGAATATGTATTTTTATTGAGGCGCGGAGCCTAGTAGATAATGCACCCACATGGAATAAACAATCAAGTGGGCGGTTTTAGCGGTCACTCGTTGGAGCTTCTCCGAGTGCTTCGGGCGTAGAGGGATATTTGCTCGGGAGGTCGTCGAGTGCTTGAGTATATAGAGTTTTGCGAGTAATCACTCGAATATCGCTTTTGCTTCTCGGGGTGAGGGAGCACCCGATACTCCGGGACCGCTCGATCTGGCGAGTGCAAGTCTGCTCATCTCGCGTCGTGGTGAGGGAGCACCCGAAACTCTCATGGGTGCGAGTAATCACTCGAGCACGTTTTTGCTTCTAGGTGAGGGAGCACCTGAGACTCTCGTAGGTGCGAGTGATCACTCGAGCACATTTTTTCTTCTGGGTGAGGGAGCACCCGAAACTCTCGCAGGTGGATACGCTCCCGATGGGAGTTAGATATATTTGAAAAATGTATTTAAACTATGCAAAAAACGGTGCTTGCAAGCTGCCTCTTCTGCTGACTGCCTCTTTAATTTACCTCTTGTTTGGTGAAGATAACTATCTCCTTGCTGGAGGACCGTCCAAAGATGCTCTGGCTACTAACCGTCATGTCTTCATGACCGGTCATAATGATGGCTTTTGGTGGCGTGCTGCAGCCGTCTGTTGAGTTATCGATGCGCGCACTGAAACCGCGCGAGATTTGGCGCGTCCAGTGCACTGTGCCGCCCATGTGAAGGCATCTTTGTCTCGGAATTCGAATCGCCCAGCATGCTTTGGTCTTTGAATTAATTGCTTCCGCTGTCTGGACTTCTGCGTGCTCTTGGGCTTGTGCTATAAATAGCCCCCTTTTGTTCATCTCGCAGTAGTGTTTATCCTCTGCCCATATTTCTCTTCTTCTTCATCTTCTCATGGGGCCAAAGCGAGGTGCAGGTACGACTAGCCGCGGCCGGGTTCACCGTGGTCGCGGTGGTCGTACTCCGCGTTCTTCTTGCGGTGGCCGTCGTGGTACACCGTCGACGCCTTCCTCCTCTTCTTCGGAGGAGGGTTTTTGGCACTATGATTTCCTCCTGCGCGTCCGTGGCCGGAACGCTCCTCGTATTCTTCTTCCTTCTGCATTTGCTGCCATTGTTTCTGAGCGTGGCCTTGATGGCTTGCTGCTTCGTCTTCAGGGGTGCGCTCGATCTCCTTCTTATGTTAAGTTGGAGATCGATAGTTCCCGCTTGATTTTTCTTGGCTTTGGCTGGAAATCCTTTGCTCGTCGGTTGAACTTGCGCGATGGTGACACTCTTTGTTGCCATTTTGATGGCAAAGACACTCTTGTCATTCGCGCCTTTGACCCGAGCGGCGACCACATGGACCCGTACTGGCCAGATACAGGCAGTGATGGTTCTGACAGGTCCAGGAGTCCTTCTCCTGCATCTTCAACTGCTTCCTCCTCCGGTGACTCTTCGGGTGCTGATGCGGAGCTGTCTTCAACTGCTTCCCCCTCCGGTTCTGAAGAGGATCTCGACGTCAAACCACCGGTCAAGCGGGCGCGCCAGGCGACCTTGTAGAACTGGAGGCGGCAGCGTCATCTTCGCTGGCAGCTCGGCTGGAGCTGGAGAAGAAGCTGGTGGAGCAGGAGAAGAAGCTGGTGGAGCAGGAGAAGAAGCTGGTGGAGTATCGTCTTCGACTGCTCCGCAAATAAGTCGAGCTTCACCTTTTGTTATGTCATTGACACCGTGAGCCTGCTGCTTCAACTCCTCCTTTGTCTGTGATGATGCTCGCTGTCTTAGTGCCTAGTCATCCCAGCATGGGCACTCATGTAGAAGTTATAATTCCTTGTAAGATTATCAACTGCTTGTGCCTTTGTACCTAGGTTAGTTCTCCATGTAATGAGGATTGCCTTCGAATAATCAGAGCTGCCTTCTATCCAATGTACTATGTATCTTTTTTGTACTGAAAGTGATCCTTTGTGATATGAACTTGTGCTTGAGCCTTTGTAATGGAATTTGTCTTTGAGCCCTCTGCAACCGATAGCTGTTTTTGAGTCCTTGGTGTTCAAGAGCTGTCTTCAAGTCCATCGAAACTTTGCACTGTGGGTTCTATCGGGTGCGCGACAGCGCTCCCGATGGGAGTAGCCCCCGAGGCTACGTTTGAGTCGAAGAGTTGAACGTAGGCTGAGATTTGTTTCCTTTGTCATTCTTCCATTATTTTCTGCTTTTATCGGGTGCACGGCAGCGCTCCCGATGGGAGTAGCCTCCGAGTCTTTAGGTGATTGTTGGCGATTAGGTGAAGACTTAAATATTTGTCTGCGTTCTGCGCTCCGTCCATATTTCTTCAGAGTACATGGAGTTCCATCTGGTTGTAGCCATGTCTTTCCTTTTGGTTCCGGACAGAGTTCAACGGGTGGCGCTTGCCGATGGATTTTTTGTTTGGACCCTTTTGAGCTTCGGGCTGCGTGAGCGATGATGATGTCTCTCGGGAGGAGATTTTGCAATCGAGCCCCCAAGTACTTTTGTGAAAGATCGCGATTGCGACGATAGCGTCTCTCGGGGGGTTTTGTGCTTGAGCCCCCGAGTGCTTTTGTGAAAGATCGCGATTGCGATGATAGCGTCTCTCGGGGGGTTTTTGTGCTCGAGCCCCCGAGTGCTTTAGTAATAAATAACGATTGTGACGATAGCGTCTCTCGGGGGGATTTTTTGTGCACGAGCCCCTGAGTGCTTTGGTAAGAGATCATGATTGTGACGATAGCGTCTCTCGGGGGGAGTTTTGTGATCTACCCCCCTAGTGCTTTGGTAAGAGATCACAATTGTGACGATAACGTCTCTCGAGGGGAGTTTTTGTGCTCGAGCCCCCGAGTGCTTTGGTAAGAGATCGCGATTGCGACGATAGCGTCTCTCGGGGGGAGTTTTTGTGCTCGAGCCCCCGAGTGCTTTGGTAAGAGATCGTGATTGCGACGATAGCGTCTCTAGGGGGGAGTTTTTGTGCTCGAGCCCCCGAGTGCTTTGGTAAGAGATCGCGATTGCCACGATAGCGTCCCTCCGGGGGGGATTTTTGTGCTCGAGCCCCCGAGTGCTTTGGTAAGAGATCGCGATTTCGACGATAGCGTTTCTCGGGGGGAGTTTTTGTGCTCGAGCCCCCGAGTGCTTTGTTGTGGTATAATTTGGGAAACATCATTTTATTGCGTCGAAGGTTTACATGAGCTGCCAGATGAGCATGACTGGTGGAGACTATGGGTAGAACAGGCGTAGGTTCGCTACGTTCCATGGATTTCCCACGTCCTCGTCAATCTTCAGGTTCTTCAGTCTATAGGCGCCTCCTCCAATGACTTCTGTGATTATGAACGGTCTTTCCCATTGGGGGGCGAGCTTGTGGACTTTCTCTTGTATGAGCCGTAGGACAAGGTCGCCTTTATTGAAGGTTCTGGTGCGCAGACGACTGCTTTGGTAAGTGCGCAATTTGTCCTGGTATCCCTCTGACTTTTCTAGGGCTGTGTCCCTTGCTTCGTCTGCTATGTCCTTGTCATCTTGCAGCGCTTCTTCTGCTTCCTCTTCTTCGTACCCTGAGATCCGGGGTGCCCCAAATTTGAGGTCATGTGGTAGCACCGCCTCCGACCCGTACACCATAAAGAAAGGTGTGTACTGGGTTGCAGTATTCGGGGTGGTGCGTAGGCTCCATAGTACGGCAGGGAGTTCTTCTACCCAGTTGCCCGCGGCCTTCTTGAGTGGTACGAGGAGCCTCTTTTTGAGTCCTCTGCATACTAGGCCGTTTGCTTTTTCCACCTGGCCATTGGATTGCGGGTGTGCGACTGATGCATAGTTGATTTTGATGCCCAGCTCTTCGCAGAAGTTCTGGAATTCTGCCGCTGTGAAGTTTGTTCCATTGTCCGTGATGATGTTGTGTGGCACCCCGAACCTGAAGATGATTGATTTGATGAAGTTCACCGCCGTGAGGGCTGTGGAGCTGGTGATGGGCACTGCTTCGATCCATTTGGTGACCTTGTCGACTGCTACTAGCAGGTGAGTTCTTCCTCCCTTTGATGATTTCTTCAGTGGGCCCACCATGTCGAGTCCCCAGGTGGCGAAGGGCCATGATAGTGGTATGGTCTTGAGTTCTGAGGCTGGGGCATGCGGCCTGCTGGCGAATTTTTGACAGGCGATGCAACGTCGTACGATGTCTTCTGCATTTTTCATCGCAGTGGGCCAGTAGAACCCTGCTCGAAACGCTTTGGATAGGAGCGCTCGACTACTCGCGTGGTTCCCGCAGGTGCCCTCGTGGATTTCGAGTAGTAGGGCTTTGCCGTCTTCTTCATCGATGCACTTTTGGAGTATCTGGGTGATGCTTCGCTTGTATAACTGTTTGTTGATGACTGTGAAAGCCTTGGATCGGCGGCTGATGCGTCGAGCTTCTGAGACGTCTTGCGGTAGTGTGCCTTCAATTAGGAATCGGAGGAACGGTCTTGTCCATGCCAGTCCTTCGAGGGCTGTTTAATCCGTAGGTTCGACCTCTTGGCTGCTATTGCCTTCAGATGGACTTGCTGATGCCACTTGTGCTGGTTCTGTGGTGTCGTCATCTACAGCTGCCTCTGATGCTGCTGGTTTCTCCTTGATGGATCGTTGTCTGATGCTTTCAAGGAAGACGCCGGGTGGTACTGGTCCTCGAGTCGAGCCGATGTTTGCGAGTTCGTCGGCTTCTGTGTTGTTTGCTCTGGGGATATAATTGAGCTCGCAGCCGTCGAAACTTCCTTCGAGTGCGTTGTAGAGCTTCTGATAGGCCGCCATGTTGTCGGCTACTGCATTGCAGTCTTTCATCGCCTGCTGTACGACGAGGTTGGAGTCTCCATAGATTACGAGGCGAGTTGCACCGCATGTTTTGTCCATACGCATGCCATAGAGCAGTGCCTCGTATTCGGATTCGTTGTTGGAGGCGTGGCTGAAGTTGATCTGGAGGATGTATTTGAGTTTGGTTCCTTTGGGGGAGACCAGAACGACTCCTGCTCTGGCTCCTTGCTGTCTTTTGGATCCGTCGAAGAACATTGTCCATGAGTTCGACAGGTCCGGGGGGCCTGGTGTATGGGCCTCCGTCCACTCGACCAGAAAATCTGGGAGTACTTGGGCCTTGATTGCTGTCGGGTGCTTGAATTGTAGGTCCCGCGGACTAAGCTCAATGTTCTACTGGGCGACTCGCCCAGCCGCTCCGGGGTTGTTGAGAATGTCTGCGAGTGGTGCGCTACTCACGATTGTGATGGGGTGCTCGTCGAAGTAGTGCGACACCTTTCTTGAGGTCGTGATGATGGCCAGTAGTAGCTTCTGGTAGTGCGGGTACCGCTGCTGGGATTTTTTCAAGAGCATGCTGAGGTAGTAGATCGGCCTCTGTATGCTCTGGATCTTGCCTTCCTTTGTGCGCTCGACAACGAGTACTGTGCTTACCACGCTGTTGCGTGCTGCTACGTAGAGGTATAGTTGTTCTTTTTCTTTGGGTACCGCCAGGGTCGGTGGGGTCGACAGTGTCTTCTTCAGGTCCGTGAATGCTTTGCGGGCTTCTTCAGTCCACTCGAATTTCTCTCCTTTTCTCAGCAACTGGTAGAAAGGCAACATGCGCTCTCCCAATCTGCTGATGAAACGACTCAGGGCTGCGAGTCTTCCGGTGAGCTGCTGCACGCCTGTGATGTTGGTTGGTTCCTTCATCCTGGCGATTGCTTGAACTTTCTCGGGGTTCGCTTCGATTCCTCGAGCAGAGACCATGTACCCGAGCAGCTTCCCGGCTGGGACGCCGAACGCGCACTTCTTCGGGTTGAGCTTGATTCTGTATTTGTTGAGTGTTGCGAAGGTCTCACGCAGGTCGTCGAGTAGCGTGTTTGCGCTGTAGGTTTTGATGACGATGTCATCCACGTAGACCTGTACATTTCTTCCGATTTTCTCTTTTAAGCATGCTTGCATCATTCGCTGGTATGTAGCACCTGCGTTCTTGAGTCCGAAAGGCATTGTTCTGTAGAAGAATACGTCGTAAGGGGTGATGAATGATGTATGATCTTCGTCTTCTTCCTTCATCCTGATCTGATTATATCCTGAGTAGGCGTCAAGGAACGATAGTAGATCGCATCCTACTGTCGAGTCGATTATCTGATCGATCCTTGGTAGGGGAAAGTGATCCTTTGGGCACTGTTTGTTGATTGGCCCGTAGTCGACACACATTCGAAGTACGTCCGTGTCTTTCTTGGGGACCAGCATAGGGTTGGCGACCCAAGTGGCTTTCTTCGTCTCTCGAATGAATTGGGCGTCGAGTAGTCGGTTCCTCCCCGATTGCTCTGCGTTTGGGTTCTGAGAATCTCCGTAGCGCCTGCTTCACTGGCTTGGTGTTTGGCTTGATGCGCAGCGCGTGCTCCGCGGACTCGCGCGGTACTCTTGGCATATCGGCTGGGCACCAGGCAAAGATTTCCCATTCTTCGCGGAGGAAAGTGATGAGGGCCGTCGCTTGTTCTTCCGGGAGGTGGGCGTACACGCGTACTGTTTTTTCTGGGTCTGTCGGGTGCACCTGGTGGGTGACCGTGTCGCTGTCGATCTTGAAGTCCCGTCCATACTCTTTTGACTCGCTTCGGCTTGCTAGCGGAAACATACTTTTGTCTGTTGCCATGGCTATTTCTATGAGTTCTTGCTCGGCTCTGAAGGTGTCAGAGACTTGGTCGAAATCGCGGTCACATTTGTCTGACTTGATTAAGCTCCCGTTGACTGTAATGACGCCCGCGGATCCTGGCATCTTGAGTTTGAGGTAGGCGTAGTGCGGGATCGCCATGAATTGTGCGAACGCTGGACGTCCCAATATGGCGTGATACTGTGATTGCTAATCGAGTACTTCGAACTCGAGGGTGTGTCTTGCGAAATTGTGTCTGTTGCCGAAGATGACTTCGAGCTTGATTAGTCCAAGGGAGGTAGCTGCTTCTCCTGGGACTACTCCGTATAACACGGTGCTTGATTTCTTCCATACCGATCGAGGGACCATCATCTTGCGCAGGGTGCTGACAAAGATTATGTTCATGCTGCTGCCTCCGTCCATGAAGATTCTGTCCATGTCGTACCCTTCTATTTGGGCGTCGAGGACCAGGGGCGCGTGCCCCGGCCTTGGGACTGCAGGCGAGTGGTCGCTCTGGGAGAACGTGATGCTGGTTTCTGCGTCGTGTAGCTGGTAGACTTCTACTGCGTTAAGATTCTCGGCTGCTCTAGCCTGCAGGGTGTAGGCGTCCTGTTGGGCTTGCGATACCTTGCCTTCCTGGACCGTGTACACCTGTCCTTGAGTGGGCAACTGCTCGGCTCGTCGGGCGCGCTTGGCTTCTTGCTGTTTTTCCTTCTTGAGGCTGTCGGCGAGTTCATTAAACAGGCGGCAGTCTCCCAGAGTATGGCTCGATCTGATGTTTCCCCAGTTGTCTTCGAAGCAGTGGATCGTGCAGGGTCCTTCTAGCTGTTCCCTGACCGTGAGCTTGCTGGATCCGGCGTGTCGCTTCTTCCTTGAGATTCGAAAGAATAGCGCGTGGTCCGCTGGGTGCTCGTGAGCTCGCGGGTCAACTTCGATCCCTTCACTTAGATTCTGGTTCCTTATGAGATTTGTGAATTCATATGGCCTTCGATCTCGGTCATAGTATTTGCCGGTCCGGGTCTCGGAGTTGCTGTCCTGGCGGGTGGTGGCTGTCCGCACGGCGGCGGGTCGTCGAGTGGTCGGCGATCGTGCGGCTGTATAGTTCGACTCGTCGGGTGGAGTCGCTTCGTAGGATCCTCGCGCCTTTTTTTGGGTCGTCGATTTCTTCCTCGTTGGCGATGATCTTGGAGGTCGCTGATCTCGAGCTGGGAGTCAGTGTCTTGTTGTGCGGCTGGTGCCTGGGTGGCGGTGGGTCGTTGAGTGGCCGGCAGGTCCTCTTCTTCATGTTGTAGTTCGTCGATCGGGGTCTCCGTGTAGAACCCTCACGCCTTTCTTTTGGGTCGTCGAGTTATCCTTCACTGGCGGCGGGCTCGGTTGCCGCCGTAGTATTGATCTTGACACGGCTGCAGGCTGAGCGATCTTGCCGGGGCTGCAGAGATGTTCGCCATGATCTTGAATTCCTCGGGTAGATTGCATCTGGTTCTTGCCCTTGAGTTATGGCTTGCTGGAGACGGAACCGCCGAGATCGTAATTCCAACCTGTGTAGTCCCCACGGACGGCGCCAATTGACGGGGATGTCCCCCGGCAAAGATACCAAGGTTTGTCTCCAGTAGGACTCCGGAGATGATAAGTAGGTGTCAGCGGCGCAACTGACGCGGACCTACACACAGACACAAATAACTTTGTTCCCAACGAAGTTCAGAGAGGTTGTCAATCTCTCCGGTCTTGTTGTTCACAAAGGATCAAACACAAGGGATAATGATAGCAGCTGAAAGTAAAAGCAGAAAAGTAAATGAGCGTGGAAACAGTAATGAGGATATGGACCGGGATACGTGATGTTCACTAGTGATGTCTCTCTCCCAAAAGACGATAAAACTGCTATGCGAGGTGAACAAATTACAGAAGGGCAATTGACAGGATTATG
Source organism: Bromus sterilis (assembly GCA_950022295.1). Taxonomy (NCBI): domain Eukaryota; kingdom Viridiplantae; phylum Streptophyta; class Magnoliopsida; order Poales; family Poaceae; genus Bromus; species Bromus sterilis. Next base: position 340,055,994 of record OX465595.1, on the reverse strand, counting down.
AACGCACCGCAATGCTAACTATGCTACAAAAGAAAGGAAGAGGCTCAAAAGCATGGGAAGAACGCCAAAATAAGTAGACCGGAATCCAACTGCATCTACTACTAATCATCCACCTTGAGATATCTATCCAGAACATCTCGCTGGTATTAAGTTGCGAGCCCCACCCAAAGTGTAAACCCAAAGCAATAGGCAACTGCATTTAAAAGCACTTTGCGTAAAGTAAACAATCCTTGTTCACGGAGAATATATAGGCGAAGGGGGGCAGCCAGGGGGGCCACCAGGGGTCCAGGCGCCCCCCTGGCGCGGCCAGACCCTGGAGCGCGCCACCAGGGCGCCTGGGCCCCTGGTGGTGGCCCTCTGGCCCCACTCAGGTTCTTCCGGAAGGTTCCTCTGCGCTGATTTTTTATCTGATTTTTCCCGAATTTTTGGAGCTCTTTTTATATGGGGGAAAACTGAAATAGAAAAATAGCAAAAAACAGGAACTGGCACTGTGGTGCACTGAGTTAATAGGTTAGTCCAAATATGATCAAAAGTGTATGAAAGTGTATCTAGATCATAGCAATATCACACAAAACATGCATGGTGCGAGCAGAAATTATAGATACGTTTTGGACGTATCAGCAGGTCATCAAGAGCCCGAGTAAAAACTCAGTTGTCGGGACCCGGGGTTAGCGTATGCAAGTCCAGTTAAGACATAGTCATATGGAGAGCCGAGAACCGTACCCACTTGTCTAAGCAGACAAGGCCAAGCACAGAACGTTCTCGGAGAGCATCGTACGTGAGGGGCATCCCATCCAGGCCGGATGATCAACTGAGATGGGTCCTCATCGTCCGCACACAAGTCTAATGATATGGGTGATGAGCTCCCATATTCAAGACAAGTCGCCTCAACCATACTATCGACTATCTCATAACTCTTACATAGACTTACTCCAGCCCGATCACTTAGTCGGGGTCTAGGGCGGGCTCGATCATACCACAAAGTGTGCACGAGACGGAGTCTCGAACAATCGCATCGCGATGCCCCAAGCTGCGCACATCTAAGGGCCACTTGGTGTATGAAAGACCGCCAGCCAGATCACAACTAAGGTCTCGAAAACCCATACAAAGACATGCATGTTATAAACATACACGCAGCACACATGCCTTGTATGAACAGTAGGTATCATTGCAATTCTCTACAAAGTATACAATTTATTGATAACTCTTATAGAGTGCACACAGAGATCACAAACATGTGATCCAACATTACAACACAAGCGGAAGCAAATTATGTCTGAGTACAGACAAGTTTAACAAATGGCTTAAGAAGCCTTATTTAAACACAAGCCCTCCACGAGGGAACCAGTCGTCTGACTGGGACTAGACTAGCTTGATCTTCAGTCGTCCAGCTCGATGAAGAAGCCACCTTCGGGGTCAGTGGTTTCATCTAAAACATAGATTAAGAAAACGTGAGTACAAAGTCGTACTCAGCAAGACTTACATAGGAGCTATACTACTCATGCACATGTATCAAGGTAAAGGGAGGTGGGGTTTCACTTGTAGAAATGCCAGCTTTGACTTGGCTAGTCCTGAACTACGAGTACCAAACTTTAAGGTAAGAAGCGTACACGAGTCCACTACTTTCTCCAACCAATTACACCACTATGGTGCCTTCCTCGATTTCCCCACGAGAAAGCACGCCATAGCACTCACACTTATCTTGGTGTGTTTTAGAAGTATCCAGTTCAAGTTATCTAATAATCAAGCTAAGCTTTCCAAGCAGTCCATAACCGCGGACGCGGCTATTCGAATAGTTTTGTTAACCCTGCAGGGGTGTACCGCTACACACACATGATCATCATTTACCGCCTTTGATCTCAACACCATTCAAGGGGTGCCAGCGAGGATGCTCACCACAACTGTTACCTCATAGCCGATCTAGTCCGAGAAAGCCGCCTACTTGGGTTGGCTACCACTATCGTGAACCCGGCCGGTTTACCGAAGTGGACCCAAGTGATGTGTGCGTGGTGCATAAGCCGGTCTCGGGTGAGCCGTTCTCTCACTTAGCATCTAGGCCACAGACCTACCAGAACTCCGAACTATTGCGGCATCTGGACATCGAAAGGGATGAGTTAATAAGTTGAGAGTGGTCAGTGAGCCCAATGTGTGGTTGTACTCTTCATCTTGGATCACCACACAAAACTCGGACTTAGGGCGGTGTTCAACGAGACAACCCACCGTGTACTCCCACACAGCCTCTCATCGTTCACCTTGTATTAGGGTCGATTCACCAACACTTTTCTACCATCATCAACATGATCACTACCATCCCGACTCACATCACAGTAACATCATGGTATCATACTAAGCATGCAATAAGCAGTAACAATTGCAGGGGCCACATGATATCAAACAACTCCTACATTTGCTAGGATTGTGGTTTGCTTACTACTGTGACAAAATGATAGGTCATGCAAAGGAATGGGTTCATCTATGCGATAGAATCTTTATCATGGTGATCATCCTATACAATGCATAAGCGATACATGAGAGGGAAGTGGGATTTTATCGACATGATCAATGGGGGTTTGCTTGCCTTGCTGACGAGGTTTGGGTTCTGGGTCTTCAACGAAGGGGGTGACCTCTTGCTCCGGTTCCACCTCTACTCGACAAACAACAAACAAGGTAGCAAAGTAAATACAATGCACAATCACATGATGAAAGGTTAAAACTTGATGTATATGCTTTGATGTGTGAAGCAATTCCATTTAAATGGAGTATATTGTAAATTGAATTGCAAATTCAAACTCCAATTTGAATTCAAACTTATCCAAGTTGCATGTGACATTGCTTGATCATTTTGAACCTTTTGTAAATGTGTATGATATGCCTCTGAAGTGTGGTTGAAATGTAGCATAATTCCATGGTCCAAGTTGCAAAATCATTTGGATTGAATTTGAATTAATTTCAAATAAATCAAATGACATATGCTACTGGTCCCATTTTAAGATCAACTCAAACATAGTTTAAATTTGCATTTTTGGATAGCTTATTTTCTCCTGATCGTTTTTCATACATTATTTGTCCAATTTGGAGTTAATATGAATTTTCTATGAATTTCCAAAGTTTGGGTTATTTTCTGGAATTTTCTGAATTTCTTTAATTCTTTTTAATTTCTGGAATTTGATTTATTGCATCAGCATGATGCACTGCTGGCGTCACCATGGGGCTGACAGGTGGGCCAGGGGTGTCAGTGTCACTGGTTAATTAACCCGACTGGTTAATTTAATCCAGTGGCTTAATTAAGCCACTGGGCCCACTGGTCACTGGCCCAGGGTGGGGTTAGGAGGGTGATTAGTGGATAATCCACCGGCGGCTAAACGCCGGCGGCCAACCCACGGCGGCGCTGCATGGGAGGAGGCTGCCGTGGTCCGTTTGAAGTGCTGGAGGCACCAAACGCAAGCTCGTGGAGCCGCGCGTCTCGGGGAGGGTCCAGGTGACCAAGGAGGCCACCGAAGCGACGCCGGCGACGACCTTCCGCGACGCCCGTGGCACGGGATCGGGGTGGATCTCGCTGCAGAGCACCATTTGAGCCACCGATGGGCGCGTTCGAAGCAGCAGTTCACGGCGGAGGTGATGGACAAGACGGCGAGGATGATTGCCTAGCAGATGCTCGCCGACGACGACCGTGGCGGCTCGGTACTCCGAAGACCATGGAAATCGGTGACAGAGGAAGAAATCGAGGGGGAGAGGTTAGGGGTTTTGACCGTGAGGTCACCAGGAACTCAACGGAGGTGGTGGCGAGGGATGAGGTGGCTCGACGGCGATGTAATCGACGAAGTTGCGCGGCGGCCGTAGATGAAGACGACGACGCGATTCGGCAGCTCCAGGGGGCTTCAGCTCCCCATATTCCGCTCAAAGACGAAGTCAACTGCGGTGAAGACGAAGGACAGGATCCGGGGGATTCTCGGCGTCGATGGCTACGCGGGGGCTTGACGGTGCTCCGGCGAGCTTCACGGACGTCGGCGGATTGGGCGAGAGAGGAGGGGGAGGTGGTTCTGGAGGGAGGGGAGTGGACGTGGGCGTCTCCAGGACGCGTCTAGAGGGCTCGGGAGGCTGGGGGGGGGGGCGCCAGGCAAGCAGGTGGCGTGGCGACGGCGTCGGCATGCCGGGCAAGCAGCTGCCTGGCTGCCTGAGGAAGAAGACAAGACGGCTCGGAGTGGGCTGGGCTTCGCCTGGGGCGACAGGTAGCTCCTCTGATTCCTTTTCTTATTTCCTTTTTCTGTTTTCTTCTGACATTTTTTTTGCTGTGCTAAAATAAATAGCTAGGCATTTTATTAAATGCTGAATTTTTTTATATGGCCTCATAATAAAATAGACTAGCCACTTATAAAGTTTCAACATTTTTAAAATTCAAATAATTTGAATCTTAACTCAAATAGGGTTATTTTATTAATTCCAAGGCACTGTTTGAATATTTGAAAAATCTATGAGCATGGGATGGGTCCCACATCACTTGATATGTGATCACACTCATTTATAAGACTTTTCAAAAATTTAACAAGAATTTTTGGAGAAGATTTTTATCTGGCCTTTTGAATTAATTCATCTGGGGGGGTTCCTTCTCCCATTTTTCTTTTGAATTTGATTTCAAAGGTTTCTTTTGAAATTTTAACATGATGCAGGAGTACTGGTTAACCCTAGCACATTACCTAACAGAGGGTTCTGACAACTCGCCCCCACTCAAAAGAATCTCGTCCCGAGATTCAGAAGTCTGCGGGAGGAAGGTGGGGTACTCGGCATTGAGACGGTCTTCTCTTTCCCACGTAGCTTCTCTTTCAGAGTGGTTTGACCATTGCACTTTCAGAAACCCAATCTTCCGACGACGAGTGACACGCTCTGCGGAATCAAGAATACGAACGGGGTATTCTCGATAAGAAAGGTCATCTTGGAGATCAAGCGTTTCATGGTCGACTTCGCGGATGGGGTCCTTGAAGCAACGCCTGAGTTGGGACACATGGAATACATCATGTACTCGGGAAAGGTGAGGGGGTAGTTCAAGTTGGTAGGCAACTTCTCCACGTTTAGCAATAATGCGGAAAGGTCCGATGTAACGTGGGGCCAACTTGCCTTTGATACCGAAACGTTGGGTTCCCTTCAGAGGAGTAACCCGAAGGTAAGCCTTCTCATCCAGATTGTAGCTCTCTTGCCTATGATGACGATCATAGTAGCTTTTCTGACGAGACTGGGCTGCTTTCAATTGATCACGAACAATGCGAACTTTCTCTTCTGCTTCCTTGATCATATCCGGTCCAAAGAATTGTCTTTAACCGGTTTCTGACCAGTTTAGTGGTGTTCGACATCGTCGTCCATATAGGAGTTCAAAAGGAGCCATGTTCAGACTAGATTGAAAACTATTGTTATAAGCAAATTCGGCAAATGGAAGAGACTTCTCCCAATTCTTTCCGAATGAGATAACACAAGCTCTGAGCATGTCTTCAAGAATTTGGTTAACCCTTTCGACTTGACCGCTAGACTGAGGATGGAAAGCTGTACTAAAGGAGAGATGAGTTCCCATAGCATTCTGAAAGCTTCCCCAAAATCTAGAGGTAAAAAGGCTACCACGATCAGAATTGATTTCCAAAGGAACACCGTGAAGGGATACAATTCTAGAGATGTACAAGTCCGCTAACTGGCTAGCAGTTATAGACTCGCGAACCGGAAGGAAGTGAGCAACTTTGGAAAGCCTATCTATGACAACGAAGATGGCATTTGTTTCCTTTCTGGGTTCTTGGAAAGTCGGTGATGAAGTCCATACCGACTTTGTCCCATTTCCACTCGGGAATAGACAAAGGTTGAAGTGTACCAGCAGGTCTTTGATGTTCGGCCTTAATGCGACGACAAACATCACATTCGGCAACAAATTGAGCAATGTCTCTCTTCATCCTAGTCCACCAAAAATTCTGGCGTAGATCTCGGTACATTTTTGTGCTACCGGGATGAATTGAGAGGGGTGTGTCATGGGCTTCCTTGAGGATGAGTTGCCTTAGTTCCCTGTTCTTAGGTACTACCAAACGATTTTCAAAGAATACTGTTCCCTTGCTATCCGGGGAGAAACATTTAGCAACTTCGCTAGCAATGTTCTCCTTGATCCGGCGAACACCTCGTGCACGCCTTTGGGCAACTATGATTTGATCCTCAAGAGTTGGTTTCGCCACCAAGGTAGAAAGATAGCCATGAGGAACAATATCAAGGTTGAGCTTGCGAAAGTCCTCATGAAGAAGTGGTTGATACTGTTGTAACATGAGGTTGTTACAATACGACTTACGACTTAGTGCATCAGCCATGACATTGGCTTTGCCTGGGGTGTAAGAAATTACTACGTCGTAATCTTTTATCAACTCAATCCAGCGTCTTTGCCTGAGATTAAGATCTGGCTGGGTGAAAATATATTTGAGGCTTTGGTGGTCGGAATAAATCTCACAATGATTACCAAGGAGGTAATGTCGCCAAGTTGTTAGGGCATGAACTACGGCAGCGAGTTCAAGGTCATGGGTAGGATAGTTCTCTTCATGTGGCCGCAACTGGCGTGAAGCATAAGCTACCACATGTCGATCTTGCAGAAGTATGCATCCTAACCCTTGCCGTGATGCGTCACAATAGATCTCGAAATCCTTTTTGGTGTCTGGAGGTGCAAGTACAGGTGCAGAAGTCAATCTTCTTTTTAGCTCTTGAAAGCTTTCCTCGCACTTGGAAGTCCATAAGAATTTCTTATCTTTCTTGAGGAGTTCAGTAAGAGGCTTTGCAACTTTGGAGAAGTTCTCAACGAAGCGACGACAATAGCTGGCTAGGCCAAGAAAACTCCTAACTTTCTTAATCGATTCAGGTGGAGTCCAGTCAAGGACGGCCTGAACTCTCTCGGGATTCACAACAATGCCTTTTGCAGAAATCACGTGGCCTAAGTAGGTCACTTCTGGTAGCCAAAATTCACACTTGGAGAATTTAGCATACAGGCGATGCTCTCTAAGCTTCATCAATACCAGTCTTAGGTGTTCTGCGTGCTCTTCTTCGTTCTTCGAGTAGATGAGAATGTCATCAAGATAAACTACAACAAATTTATCTAGATACTCCATGAAGATCGAATTCATCAAGCGCGAGAATGTGGCGGGGGCATTGGTTAAACCAAAGGACATGAAGGTGTACTCGTAAAGACCATAACGAGTAGTAAAAGCCGTTTTGGGAATGTCCTCACTTCGGATTTTTATTTGATGATAAGCTAATATCAAATCCATCTTGGAGAAGACAGAGGATCCTGCAAGTTGATCATAAAGATCATTGATCCTGGGCAATGGGTATTTGTTCTTTATCGTCGCTAAATTTAGCGGGCGATAGTCTACGCACATCCTTTCTGTTCCATCTTTCTTCTTTACGAACAGAACGGGGCAACCCCATGGCGATGAGCTAGGGCGGATGAAGCCTTTCGCCAACGAAGCATCAAGTTGGATTTTTAGCTCAGCTAACTCATGTGAGGCCATTTTATATGGGCGTTTGGAAATTGGTGCGGTTCCTGGAACAAGATCCACTATAAACTCTACACACCTGTCGGGTGGCATGCCCGGCAGCTCTTCAGGAAAGACATCCGGGAAGTCACGAACCACCGGAATATCTTCAAGTTCGGGAAGGGGAAGTACATTCAAAGGATGCACTTGGGTTCTTGTTCTGGGTGAGGTATAGTTGACGGTTTTTCCTGAAGGGTGGGCGAGTTTCACGGATTTGCCTTTGCAATCCAGGTAGGCATTCTGTCTTGATAGCCAATCCATGCCAAGGATGACATCAATATCTGAAGACTTGAGGGCTATGAGTGAAGCAAGGAATACTAAACCCTCAATTGCAATTTGATTGCCATGGCTTACTCTATTAGTTTGCCATCTTGACCCTGGAGTTTGAATAATCATTGGAGTGGACAATTCAACAAAAGATAACTCATGACGAAGTGCATAACTTTCCGACATGAATGAATGAGATGCTCCTGGGTCGAAAAGAACGGAAGTAGGAACATAATTGACTGGGAGCGTACCAAGAATGACGTCAGTGGTGTCGTCAGTCTCTTCGGCGGCAATCTGGTTCACACGTCCACGAGTGGCGGGAGGAGCGGGTTTGGCGGTGTAGACCTTCTGGGGTGGCTTGCCACGACCATTGTTGTTGCCTCCGGCACGGGGTGGAGCATTCTGATGCTGGATCTGGTTCTGGGGGCACTCACGAGAATAGTGGCCTTCCTTACCACACTTGTAACAGGCTCCGAAAACAGTGCGTGGAGCTGGGTTGTTTGGTGGAGCTGGGTGGAACTGGGTTGGTGGACGAGGCGCCACATAGGATGGCCTCGGTGGGTTGTTCTGGCGGAACATACTGTTTGGGATCCAGATCTTGCGCTTCTGGGAGCCAGAACTGGATGAACTGTCGTCTCTAAGGTGTTTGTGGAAGTCGTTGGGGGTGTTCATGTCCTCGGCCTTGATGGCCTTGTTGACAAGGACCTGGAAGGTGGCAAAGTCGTGCAGGTTGAGCTCACGACGAAGTCCAGAGTTGAGGCCACGACGGAACCTCTCTTGTTTCTTGGAGTCGGTGGAGACTTCTTCGGTAGCATAACGAGCAAGTCGGTTGAACTCACGACTAAACTCGTCAACAGTCCTTCTGCCTTGAGTGAGGTTGCAGAACTCCTCACCCTTGCGGTCCATAAGACCCTTGGGAATGTGGTGCTCGCGGAAGGAAGTGCAGAATTCCTCCCAAGATGTAGGCGGTCCAACGGGACGCATATTCAGAAAGTTCTCCCACCAAGAGCTAGCTGCGCCTTCGAGGTGATAGGTGGCATAGCTGACCTTGTCGCCATCTGCAACATGGCCTGCTTGGAGCTTCCTCTCGATGCTGCGAAGCCAGTCATCGGCGTCAAGGGGCTCGGTGGAGTAACTGAAAACCGGGGGATGAAGCCGGATGAAGTCGTTCAGGGACACCAACTCGTTGCGCTGCTGAGTGGTGTTGCGTGCAATGACTTCCAGCAGGTGGTGAGAGTCTCGGCGGTTCCTCTCGACCTCCATCAGAACCTGAGCCATCGTGGGTGGGGGTGGAAGGTTGCCTTCCTCCTGGTCATTCCCACGACCCTGGTTACGACCAAGCTGGCCACGGGTTCCTTGAGACATCCTGAAGGTGAAAAACCAAAGTCAAACAGAGTTGATTGGGAGAGTCTAAACAAGGTATTGAAGTACTGGAAGGATTACTGAGAAAAGGAAGTAATCATCTTGACAACATGGTGATAAAAGCATACAAGCCATATATTCACAAGATGTCATACAAACCATACAACGATTTAGTACAAGCACCAAGCTAATACAAACGTGATGAAGATGATACATCCTTCAGAGGCACTCTGACTTCCTATACATTATTTGTCTAAGCCTCTGGAACTTAGACACCTTGCGTACAATATACTAAGATACTACTACATCCTCACTAAGTAAGACCACAAGCGGTCTCACTCATCTCCATCTCCATAGTAGTCCTCGTAAAAGTTACCCGCGTATCCCGGTAGCTGAAGGTGACCATCGGAAAACACGGAGGCCTGTGGACCCTGATATCCATTTGGGCAAGGATGGGGCCTAGGTCCAGCGTAGGGTGGAAGCAAAGGACCACGGGGTGAAAAAATGCCTCCAATCTCGGGCCAAGCAACTCGAGAAGGCATCTGAGTCCTCACTGGGTAGATAGCATCATACTCGACTGATCCAACGCTCACGAAGGGTGCCAAAAGGTTCAATGCTCGATACAGACGAACACGAGTGGCGTGAAGCTCGAAACGGAGAGCGCGTGCAACACGATCTCGATCACTAGCAAACCTAGCAGTCATCTGAAGTGCTGGATCTTCTGCAGAGTGATCTGAGTAGAGTCCGGTGTAATATCCCTCTTCTCCTGGAAGTGCAGCAGGGATATAGCGGAATGAGGTCTCTCTCATCATAGTGTGCTCCTCTCTCAGCAGGGTAATACATGAGTATGCAGCATCCTGCACAGCCATGTTCTCGGTCATGCCAATGCCATGTCCAAAATGGATAGGCTGAGTGACTCCAACGTGGTGCGGGTAGATTCTGACGATGCAGTGGAACTGGGTCTGGTTGAAGTCGTGGAACTGCTCCTCGACGGTGTACTCAGGGTACCATCGATATCCCACATAGGACATCATCTCGATCAACGTGGCGGGATGGCCACGCACACCGAGGCACCTGGTCAAACGAACAATATGCCGAGGGGGAAGATCTGCCATCTGAAACAGAAAGAAGGAGTTTGCAAATGCATCAGATTATGAGATAACCTGGAATGACTCGGACAGCATAACGGCTGTAATTGCAAGAAAAAGACAATTTCTTACAACATGGAAACAACACTTACATACGATGTAATAAATCAGGGAGCATAACCACTCTAACAAACCGATCACAACTTTCCTACGGCTACAAGGAAGCAAACAACAAGATGTTCTAATCAGACAGAGGACAGCCTAGTCCTATCTTCCCGTAGAATAAGATGAGGGTGACTCAGAACTCAGAATGAAGGGGTAAGGAGAAAAAAGAAGCCTTACGTTGTTCCCTTATATACCCAAAGTAACTATATAACTATAGCAAGCTAGACTCAACTTCGGCCAAGGATACTAGTCCTACAGTCAGTCCTACTCTGATACCAAGTCTGTCGGGACCCGGGGTTAGCGTATGCAAGTCCAGTTAAGACATAGTCATATGGAGAGCCGAGAACCGTACCCACTTGTCTAAGCAGACAAGGCCAAGCACAGAACGTTCTCGGAGAGCATCGTACGTGAGGGGCATCCCATCCAGGCCGGATGATCAACTGAGATGGGTCCTCATCGTCCGCACACAAGTCTAGTGATATGGGTGATGAGCTCCCATATTCAAGACAAGTCGCCTCAACCATACTATCGACTATCTCATAACTCTTACATAGACTTACTCCAGCCCGATCACTTAGTCGGGGTCTAAGGCGGGCTCAATCATACCACAAAGTGTGCACGAGACGGAGTCTCGAACAATCGCATCGCGATGCCCCAAGCTGCGCACATCTAAGGGCCACTTGGTGTATGAAAGACCGCCAGCCAGATCACAACTAAGGTCTCGAAAACCCATACAAAGACATGCATGTTATAAACATACACGCAGCACACATGCCTTGTATGAACAGTAGGTATCATTGCAATTCTCTACAAAGTATACATTTTATTGATAACTCTTATAGAGTGCACACAGAGATCACAAACATGTGATCCAACATTACAACACAAGCGGAAGCAAATTATGTCTGAGTACAGATAAGTTTAACAAATGGCTTAAGAAGCCTTATTTAAACACAAGCCCTCCACGAGGGAACTAGTCGTCTGACTGGGACTAGACTAGCTTGATCTTCAGTCGTCCAGCTCGATGAAGAAGCCACCTTCGGGGTCAGTGGTTTCATCTAAAACATAGATTAAGCAAACGTGAGTACAAAGTCGTACTCAGCAAGACTTACATAGGAGCTATACTACTCATGCACATGTATCAAGGTAAAGGGAGGTGGGGTTTCACTTGCAGAAATGCCAGCTTTGACTTGGCTAGTCCTGAACTACGAGTACCAGACTTTAAGGTAAGAAGCGTACACGAGTCCACTACTTTCTCCAACCAATTACACCACTATGGTGCCCTCCTCGATTTCCCCACGAGAAAGCACGCCATAGCACTCACACTTATCTTGGTGTGTTTTAGAAGTATCCAGTTCAAGTTATCTAATAATCAAGGTAAGCTTTCCAAGCAGTCCATAACCGCGGACGCGACTATTCGAATAGTTTTGTTAACCCTGCAGGGGTGTACCGCTACACACACATGATCATCATTTACCGCCTTTGATCTCGACACCATTCAAGGGGTGCCAGCGAGGATGCTCACCACAACTGTTACCTCATAGCCGATCTAGTCCGAGAAAGCCGCCTACTTGGGTTGGCTACCATTATCGTGAACCCGGCCGGTTTACCGAAGTGGACCCAAGTGATGTGTGCGTGGTGCATAAGACGGTCTCGAGTGAGTCGTTCTCTCACTTAGAATCCAGGCCACAGACCTACCAGAACTCCGAACTATTGCGACATCTGGACATCGAAAGGGATGAGTTAATAAGTTGAGAGGGGTCAGTGAGCCCAATGTGTGGTTGTACTCTTCATCTTGGATCACCACACAAGAACTCGGACTTAGGGCGGTGTTCAACGAGACAACCCACCGTGTACTCCTACACAGCCTCTCATCGTTCACCTTGTATTAGGGTCGATTCACCAACACTTTTCTACCATCATCAACATGATCACTACCATCCCGACTCACATCACAGTAACATCATGGTATCATACTAAGCATGCAATAAGCAGTAACAATTGCAGGGGCCACATGATATCAAACAACTCCTACATTTGCTAGGATTGTGGTTTGCTTACTACTGTGACAAAATGATAGGTCATGCAAAGGAATGGGTTCATCTATGCGATAGAATCGTTATCATGATGATCATCCTATAAAATGCATAAGCGAGACATGAGAGGGAAGTGGGATTTTATCGACATGATCAATGGGGGTTTGCTTGCCTTGCTGACGAGGTTCGGGTTCTGGGTCTTCAACGAAGGGGGCAGCCTCCTGCTCCGGTTCCACCTCTACTCGACAAACAACAAACAAGGTAGCAACGTAAATACAATGCACAATCACATGATGAAAGGTTGAAACTTGATGTATATGCTTTGATGTGTGAAGCAATTCCATTTAAATGGAGTATATTGCAAATTGAATTGCAAATTGAAACTCCAATTTGAATTCAAACTTATCCAAGTTACATGTGACTTGTCTTTATCATTTTGAACCTTTTGTAAATGTGTATGATATGCCTCTGAAGTGTGGTTGAAATGTAGCATAATTCCGTGGTCCAAGTTGCAAAATCATTTGAATTGAATTTGAATTAATTTCAAATAAATCAAATGACATATGCTACTGGTCCCATTTTAAGATCAACTCAAACATAGTTGAAAGTTGCATTTTTGGATAGCTTATTTTCTCCTGATCATTTTTCATATATTACTTGTCCAATTTGGAGTTAATATGAATTTTCTATGAATTTCCAAAGTTTGGGTTATTTTCTGGAATTTTCTGAATTTCTTTAATTCTTTTTAATTTCTGGAATTTGATTTATTGCATCAGCATGATGCACTGCTGGCGTCACCATGGGGCTGACAGGTGGGCCAGGGGTGTCAGTGTCACTGGTTAATTAACCCGGCTGGTTAATTTAATCCAGTGGCTTAATTAAGCCACTAGGCCCACTGGTTAGTGGCCCAGGGTGGGGTTAGGAGGGTGATTAGTGGCTAATCCACCGGCGGCTAAACGCCGGCGGCCAACCCACGGCGGCGCTGCACGGGAGGAGGCTGTCGTGTTCCGTTTGAAGCGCTGGAGGCACCAAACGCAAGCTCGTGGAGCCGCGCGTCTCGGGGAGGGTCCAGGTGACCAAGGAGGCCACCGGAGCGACGCCGGCGACGACCTTCCGCGGCTGCCGTGGCACGGGCTCGGGGTGGATCTCGCTGCAGAGCACCATTTGAGCCACCGATGGGCGTGTTCGAAGCAGCAGTTCACGGCGGAGGTGATGGACAAGACGGCGAGGATTATTGCCTAGCAGATGCTCGCCGACGACGACCATGGCGGCTCGGTACTCCGGCGACCATGGCAATCGGTGACAGAGGAAGAAATCGAGGGGGAGAGGTTAGGGGTTTTGACCGTGAGCTCACCAGGAACTCAACGGAGGTGGTGGCGAGGGCTGAGGTGGCTCGGCGGCGATGTAATCGACGAAGTTGCGCGGCGGCCGTAGATGAAGACGACGACGCGATTCGGCAGCTCCAGGGGGCTTCAGCTCCCCATATTCCGCTCAAAGACGAAGTCAACTGCGGTGAAGACGAAAGACAGGATCCAGGGGCTTCTCGGCGTCGATGGCTACGCGGGGGCTTGACAGTGCTCCGGCGAGCTTCACGGACGTCGGCGGATCGGGCGAGAGAGGAGGGGGAGGTGGTTCTGGAGGGAGGGGAGTGGACGTGGGCGTCTCCAGGACGCGTCTAGAGGGCTCGGGAGGCTGGGGGGCGCCAGACAAGCAGGTGGCATGGCGACGGCGTCGGCATGCCGGGCACGCAGCTGCCTGGCTGCCTGAGGAAGAAGACAAGACGACTCAGAGTGGGCTGGGCCGGCTGGGCTTCGCCTGGGGCGACAGTTAACTCCTCTGCTTCCTTTTCTTATTTCCTTTTTCTGTTTTCTTCTGACATTTGTTTTGCTGTGCTAAAATAAATAGCTAGGCATTTTATTAAATGCTGAATTTTTTTATATGGCCTCATAATAAAATAGACTAGCCACTTATAAAGTTTCAACATTTTTAAAATTCAAATAATTTGAATCTTAACTCAAATAGGGTTATTTTATTAATTCCAAGGCACTGTTTGAATATTTGAAAAATCTATGAGCATGGGATGGGTCTCAAGGTAAGTTCATCTGGCCTTTATAAGACACTCATTTATAAGACTTTTCAAAAATTTAACAAGAATTTTTGGAGAAGATTTTTATCTGGCCTTTTGAATTAATTCATCTGGGGGGGGGGGTTCCTTCTCCCATTTTGCTTTTGAATTTGAGTTCAAAGATTTCTTTTGAATTTTTAACATGATGCAGGAGTACTGGTTAACCCTAGCACATTACCTAACAGAGGGTTCTGACATCAGTTTTATGGGCAACTTGTCAATGCTGTCATATTAAATGAACGTGATGAACCTGCGAACTACAAAGAAGCAATGGAGGGACCTGAGTCCGAGAAATGGCTGGAAGCAATGAAATCCGAGATAGACTCCATGTATGCCAAAAAATTATGGACTTTGGTGGATATTCCCGAGGACCGAAAGGCCGTCGAGAATAAGTGGATATTCAAGAAAAATACTGACGCTGACGAAAACGTATCTGTCTATAAAGCTTGACTTGTCGCAAAAGTGTTCCAACAAATTCAAGGAGTTGACTACGAAGAGACTTTCTCTCCCGTAGCGATGCTAAAGTCTATCCGGATATTGCTAGCAATTGCTGCCTATTACGATTATGAAATATGGCAGATGGATGTGAAAACCGCGTTTCTAAATGGCAACATTGAGGAAGAGTTGTATATGGTACAACCAGAAGGTTTTATTGATCCTAAGAACGCTGGTAAGGTATGCAAACTTCAACGGTCCATTTATGGGTTGAATCAAGCATCTCGGAGCTGGAATCTTCGTTTTGATGAGGTGATCAAAGCTTTTGGATTTGTCCAAAATGAAGAAGAATTCTGTGTTTATAAGAAAGCGAGTGGGAGCTTTGTGGCATTCCTAGTACTATATGTGGATGACATATTATTGATAGGGAATGATGTGAAATTTCTAGAGGGGGTAAAGGAATATTTGAATGGACAATTTTCCATGAAGGACCTAGGTGAAGCTGCATACATATTAGGCATTAAAATCTATAGAGATAGATCAAGACGCCTATTAGCACTGAGTCAGAGAACTTACCTTGAGAAGATATTGAAGAGGTTCAATATGGATAACACCAAGAGAGGCCTCTTGCCCGTTATGAAAGGAAGTAAATTGAGTGTGACTCAATGCCCAGCAACAGCAAAATAAAGGGAGGAAATTTCCTCAAAGCCCTATGCCTCAGCCATAGGTTCTATCATGTATGCTATGCTGTGTACTCGACAAGATGTGGCCCTGGCGGTTAGTCTGACTAATCGTTTCCAAAGTAATCCTGGAATGGATCATTGGATTGCAGTGAAGAATGTCCTTATGTACTTACGAAGAACTAAGGATCTGGTTCTTGTCTATGGAGGATGTGAAGAAGAGCTCGCCGTAACAGGTTACCTCGATGCCAGTCTTGGTACTGATACCGATGACTCAAAATCCGAGACGGGATACGTGTTTATGTTGAATGGTGGTGCGATTAGCTGGAGGAGCGGCAAGCAGTCAGTCGTCGCCCAATCTACGATGGAGTCAGAGTATATTGCCGCTTGCGAAGCGTCAAACGAAGTGCATTGGCTGAAGAAGTTCGTCATCAAGCTTGGCGTATTCCCTAGTTGCACTGACCCTGTTAGCATTTATTGCGACAATACGGGTGCCATTGCTAACGCAAGGGAGTCGAGGACTCACTCTACCGCCAAGCATATTCTCCGGCGTTTCCATGTGACGCGGGACTACGTCAAGGATGGTCATACTAGGATTTGCAAAATACATACGGATCTGAATCCGTCAGACCCAATGACTAAACCTCTTCCACAAGCCAAGTTTGAACAACACCGAGAGACTATTGGTGTTAGATACATACCTGATGTAAACTAGTGTAATTTGTACTCTAGTGCAAGTGGGAGAATGTTGGATATGTGCCCTAGAGGCAAAGTAATAAAGATATTTGTCACATATCTGTTTGTTCATAATACGTTATATATTGTGCTAGAACTGTATTAAGCGGAAACATTAATACACGTGTGATATATAACAACCTGGTCCCTAGTTAAACTCAGGCATACTAGCTCATTGGGCAATTGATGATCAAGGTTTCCTGATCATGAGAACATAATAGTCTATTGACAATGAGGTCATATCATTAGGAGAATGATGTGATGGACACACACCCACCTTAAGCATTGCAGTGTGATCAAGTCACATAAGTTCAGCATTGCGATGAATTAATAACATAGTGACTGAATCCTTAGACCGTGATGATCATACATAATTGCTATCTATTAGGATGCTTTGAGTGCATTAACCGTTACACTGAAGCATGGTAACTGAAAAGGTGTATCTTGGGTATTCCGAAGTAGATATGTTGAGGAGTATGAAATAGATTAGAGCGGGATTTGTCAATCCGAGTGACGGATAGGTACTCTGGGCCCACTCGGTGGTGTTGCATCATTAGCTTGCAAGCAAGTGACTAGGTCACAAGAGATGTAATATTCACAGACGAGTAAACATGTTATGTCGGAGACGAGGAAGAACTAGGTATTGGATACCGACGATCATACCTCGGACAAACATAGTACCAAAGCACAAAGGGATCAAGTCATATTGTTAACGGTTCAACAACGATGAAGTTTATTCGATGGAAGCGTAGGGGCACGTCAAGGATTGTAACCAGATCCCACATGATGGTCATTGGTCAGAGAGTGTCTCGATCATGTCTACTGTTTCCCGGACCGTAGGGTGTCACACTTAAGGGCAATCGATGCATTAAGGATTGATTCAGGATCATCGGTGAAAAGAGAGAAAACACCGGAAATGTACCGGGAGGTGCCGGAAGCTGTTCCAGATATTTTGAAAGGTTCAAAATAATATATATTAATGTTTAAATATGTTTTATTATTTAATTGACAGAATTAAATATTAAAAATGATTTAAATAATTAATTTAAAAGGTGAAAAGGTATTTGGTCCTTAAAAGGCCCATGAGGGGAAGGGGGAGCCTCCCCCCTTGGGCTTGGCGCCAAGGGAGGGGCCCATCCCACCTCCTAGCCGCACCTCTCCCCCCGCTTGGGGGTTTAGTCCCACATGGGGGAAGGGGAGGGGGTGGAGCCCCTCCTTGGCCTATATAAGGAGGGGTGGGGGTGCCTTTTTCAACACAACATTGAGTTTCTCTCTCTCACTCTCTTTCTCCGACCTAGAGCGGACTCCCCTGGTTTGGAGTTTGCACCTGGTTGGGGGTTTCACCATCATCCGGACGCCGTCGCGCTGCCAGAATCGGGATCCAGATCAATCTTCTTTCCGTTGCTCTTCTGGTTCGGAGCCCGGAGGGACGTCGGTTGCACCGTACGTGTGTAATCCCGCGAGGCACTACACGTGTGGTGCTACTTCATCGTCGGAGGTTCTTCAACATGACAGGGAGATCGTAGTATCAGAGTCTACGCCAACCACGTTCGAGGCGTGTTTCCCTCTTTCGGTCTTCAAAGGTATGAACACCGATTCCTTCGGTTACCTACATCAGCATAGCATAGATCTTGGGTTCGGGACTCGTAGGTAGGAATTTTTTTGTTTTCTGCGCCGATCCCCAACAGACCTGGGGGCCCAGGCGCCCTGTTGGCGCGGCCAGGGGGGAGGACGCACCAACTGGCCGTCTGGACCAGGGGTGCCCCCCCCCTTGGTCAGCCCGAGGTGCCTCTAGGTCACTTTTTCTGAGGAAAAAATGATTTTTATTTTTACAGAATTTTTTTGACAACTTCACTGTTGAAATTTTTTTGAGGTTCAAAAAGCTGCAAAACTTTCTGAAAACTTGAAACAGTGGTTAGAAATGTGAAGCTTCAAAAACAAAACAAAAAACTTTGGTACAACAACGAGAACAAAAGCTAAAGGCAATGAAAACATAACAAGCTCCACTTTTTACTTATATAAAGCATGCTAGCTAGCAAGGTTGATCAAGTCTTACCAACAAACCGGCGATATATAGAGCAGAAAGTCTCACCTCTTATAAAAGTGATCATTGTACCTTTAATTTAATGGACATTGTCCCCACCATAATGGTTTTGTATTTGTGGTGCACATGTAGAGGGCAATCCCATTCTCCAATCTTCACGGTCTCGATATTCTCTATAGAGTTAAGGCCATGCCTTTTGTCGATCTTCTTCCGAAAATACACCGTGTGTTCTTTATCATCCACGTTGAAGGTAACCTTTCCTTTATTGCAATCAATGATAGCACCTGCGGTGTTAAGAAAATATCTACCAAGAATAATGGACATGCTCCCATCCACGGGCATGTCAAGCACAACAAAATCAGTAAGGATTAAGCAATTAGCAACTTTAATAGGAACATCCTCACAAATACAATCGGGACGACTGTTGACTTGTCAGCCATCTGAAGAGAGATATTTTTAGGGATTAGTTTATCTAAACAAAGCCTCTTGTAAAGAGAGAAATGCATAACACCCACTCCTGCACCAAGATCACATAAAGCAGTTTTGACATAATTATTCTTTATGGAGCAAGGAATGGTGGGTATACCTGGATCACCAAGCTTCTCAGGAATCTTGCCACTGAAGGAGTAGTTAGCAAGCATAGTAGATATTTCCTCATTAGGGACTTTTCTTTTGTTAGTAACAATATCTTTCATGTATCTCGAATAAGGAGGTAAATTAATAGCATTAGTCAAAGGAATTTGAAGAAAAAGAGGTTTCATCCATTCAAAAAATTTATTATAGTGCTCTTCTTCTTTGGTTTTGAGAGGCTTACCTGGAAAGGGCATGGGTTTCTGTACCCATGGTTCTCTTTCCTTCCCATGTCTTCTTGCGATGAAGTCTTCTCTAGTGTACTTCTTTCTTTTATCGGGTGCTTCTTCTTCCCGTACTTCAGGTGGATCATTCTTTTTATTACCTTTTTGAGGCTCAGCATCGTCTTCGGTCTCAGCATCGGGGGTAGATATAATTTTGGGCCAACAACAACCTCTTCTTCAACTATGGGATCATTTGAATTTTTAGCTTCCTTGTGTTTCTTCTTAATCTTCTTCTTCTTCGGAGAGCTAACAATTTCTTCTTTCTGCATTTGAGCATCTTGATCGATCCTCTTCGGATGCCCCTCTGTATAGAGAGGGTCCTGGGTGTGTGTTTCACCCGAGTTTTAATCCCGAAGGCCTTTAAATCATACTTTTTTGGCATTTTTAGCATGCAAATCTTTTTGCACATCAGAAATTTGTTCAAGCTGAGTTTGAACCATATGAAAGTGCTTAACAAGGCCTTTAACATCATTAACTGTTCTACCTAGAACATCAAGAAAACTTATGATAGCAAGGGTATTATCATGCAACTTACTTTGTATCCTCTCATTAAAGTGATTTTTCTTCATAATAAAATTATCAAGCTCATCTAAACATTGATCAGGAGGCTTACCTCGAGGGATGTCACTTGCATTGAAATCTAAAAGAGAGTGTACCTCTACAATAGGAGGGTGAGTAGTGGGCTCACACAACTTCTCAATAGGAGGTAGATTCTTGATATCTTCAGATTTAATACCTTTCTCTTTTATAGAGTTCTTTGCTCCTTGCATATCTTTGGGGCTTAGGTCAAGCATTCCCCTCTTATTTGGTGGTGGAGGTGGTTCAAGGACGGACCAATCTTCGTGGTTCTTGGAAATCTTGCCCATTAGTTCTTCAGCATTGTCCAGTGTTCTTTCCCTGAAAACACAACTAGCACAACTATCCAGATAGGATCTAGATTCATCGGTTAGACCAGCGTAAAATATATCAAGTAATTCATTCTTAGGAACTCCATGTCCCGGTCTAGCATTGATTAAACTTCCATACCTTGCCCAAGATTTAGGGAGGTGCTCATCCTGCAATTGTTTAAAGTTATAAATTTTTGTAAAGAAGCATGTTGCATGTGAGCAGGAAAATACTTATCAATAAAAGATTGAGCTAAGTCTTGAGGACTCTTAATGTAACCATAAGGTAGTGCATCATACCATGCTTTATCACCCTCCTTCAAGGAGAAAGGAAGAAGCTTAGTGATGACCCTCAACTCTAGGGGTTCGTTTGTAGTGTTTTCGATAAGTAAGAGTGTCGAACCCAACGAGGAGAAGAAGGTATTGGTAAGTGACTTTGGTAAAGAAATAGTTGCATGAACTGAAAGATAGATTTTTAGGGGTTTTCGGTATAAGCAACAAAAAGGTAAAAACGAGTAAAGTGAAAGGCACTGAGTACTAACAAGTGGCCCAATCCTTTTGAGAAAAGGACATGCCTAGCAACTGAACTTATAAAGGCTAAAGCGTTCTTGAGAACACACGGGAGAAATAGTCACGTGCTTTTGCCATATTCCGTATCGGTACTATGTGCTGTGTCGATAAGTGTTGAGTGGGTGGATCTATGCTAGTACACCCTCTAGACTAAGATAAGTGCACTCTTATTATTAAAAACCTTGCAACCATCCGCAAATACAAGATAGTAATTAAGGCAGAAGCCTAACCATAGCAATACGATCGATGATCCATTATTCCCTTGTGCAAAAGCATGCGAACTGGGGTTCAGGTTTCTGTCACTCCGGCAACCCACCATAAGCATTCTTTATACACAATGCATTCCCCTAGGTCCTTGATAAGGCGAAGTGTTGAGTGTTCGACTCACAAAACACCACTAGGAAAATAACAACACAACTTAAATATCAAACAACACATATTACTTCAACATCGTATGACTACTAACAACTAGACTTCTCCCATGTCCTCAAGAACTAAAGTAACTACTCACAAGACATAGAAGAGATCATGATCAGTGGGGATAAATAGATGATAAACAATATGGACACAATGATATTCCTCCAACAAAACTCAATAGTGTTCATCACACGGTAGTAATGAACACCGGTAGAGTAGAGAGGATAGATAGTACGGATTACAACACAAGTTGGACTTGTGAGGTGAGATTGGATGAAGATGAAGATGGTGCTGATGTTGGGGATGATGTTGATGATGATCTCAATGATGCCCGTGACGATGGTGATGATGATGGCGACGATCTCCCCTTCCGGGAGGTGTTCTCCCCGGCGGAATCTGCCCACCGGAGATGTCTTTTCTACTCTGTTAGTTTCCTCCACGGAGCGGCGGCGGAACTCGCGAAACTCTCCCCTTTTTAGGGTTTTTAGACAACGAGGGATATATAGGCTAGAGGGGGGAACCGGGAGTGGCCCTAGGGGTCCAGGCGCCCTCCCAGCACGACCAAGGTGGGGGCCACACCAGGTGGCCGCCTGGGCACCCTGTGGCCCCCTCTGGGCCCTCTTTTGAGTGTGTTCATCATCCTTTTGGAAAATACCCTCCGTTGATTTTCAGGTAATTTGGAGGTATTCTCCTTTAGCAACTCAGCGTCCACTTTTTACCGTTGAATCCTGCGTCTTCTGTTTCGGCATTGGAAAGTTGCAAACTGTGTAAATTAAGCCAAAACAACATAAGAATAGCATCATATCATGAAATATATCAATGAATAAGAAAGAATTACTATATAAAATAGTGATGCATTTTGGACTGATTAACTCCCCCAATCTTAGACATCGCTTGTCCCCAAGCGAATACTGAGCTCGATAAACCTGCCCACAAGTTTAGAGCGTGAAGTGTCGATAAATAGAATACGGACAAGAAGCATCAAGGTTTCTTCACCAAACTCAAGCATCCTCAATAGCAACCTCAGCTCATAAGGCCCTTATGAGAAAGTAGTAACAATTATAATCAAAAGTAGGGCTGAGAAAACTCATCAAATTATTGCAAACATATCCTTGGTCAAAGGAAAACTAATAACTTTTTACTTGTGCTCTTTCACTTTTTAATGAAACAATTTTAAGATTTTGAGAGAACAGCAAAGAGTTTGGCTAGCAAAGGCTTTGAGAGAACAGACAATTGATGCTAGCTTAGATGCAAAACACATAAAGCATAAACATTAAGGTAAGAAGAACACATCAAGTTTTCTTCCTTGTCAACATAACACTTCAAGCATAATAACATAAAGGTTTTGGCTATGTCGCTACTTGGGAAAACATGTATGTTGTCAAGACCAAAGCTATGTTTGCCAAAATTAAATAAAGTTTTAAAAGCCATACTTGATATAAGGTCAATACTTCCCATAAGAATCATCATATAAGGTCGATTGCATGAAGAGAATACCGAGTGCAGCCAAGGAACCAACAGACTTCTCATTAATATTCCAACATAGACGAATCCACACTCACGGATACAAACTCTCCACAGAAGGAGTGATAGACCTCAATGCAAACACCTATTTCATATAATAACTTCCCTAGACATGATACGACTCTACTTGACTCTAAAAGACTAAGATAAAGATAAAGATACCGGGCACTCCCCCAAGCTTGGAACAAGCTGAGGGGATGCCATTACCCAAGGAGATTTACTCCTCATTCCTGTCGTCGTTGTTGTTGATGTAGTCATGGATGAAGCGCTTCCAAGGTAGAGGTTCTCCGGTCCCATGAGAGGCTTCAGTCTCCAAAATCCTGCTTCCAGCACCTAAACCCATGCACATAAATTTTAGTTCATACTCACAGTTCTGGTTGTGCAGATCATAGATCTTCCCTTGGAGATCATAAATTCTTTCTTCTGCCGCGGTGATGCTTGACCATATCCCCCTCATCTCCTTCTTGTAGAACGTCTTCAGCTCATTGATGAGGTCGAAGTTGGCTTCAACACCCCGCTCAACCATCTTCTTGTACTTGAAGACTTCTTGCTCTATCTCTTCTAGCCTGGCCTCGATGCTCCCCTCCTTGGCAATTACTTTAGATCTTCTTGGTGAAGGACACCATCCTCCAACTGGACGGTTCGAGGATGGTTCTTCACCTTAGCGAGGTAAGGGTTGATGACGTTGACGACGAACTTGTCCTTGGGGGAACTTGGGGAAGCCATGGAACCTAGGTCTAGCTAAAAGATCTCCTGGCAGAAACAACTTGAGATGAAAACACACGAAATCTCGAGATACGGTGTCGGGGATATCCGGGAAAATATATAGCAAAAATTTCTGCAACAATAGGAAGGTGACAAACCAAAGTGGAGTCGGAGACGGGATCCGGGTGCCGAGGCGGCCACCCGGCGCGGCCAGGAGGTAGGCCGCGCCAGGGGGGCGCCTTGCCCCCTAGAGCTCCTCTCCGGCTCCAATTAGGGTATGAATTTTCTATATTTAGCAAAAACTTGTAATCTGGAACTTTTATGGCGGTTTCGCAATGTTTCTTTACCATAATACATACCTTTTCTTATTCTGCTTTTGTTGGAGTCTGAAACGAGGCTGCAACATATTCTTCATGAGTGGTTGTGTGTATTATATTTACATCAACGTTGACGGGATCTCCCTCCATGTAATGCTTGAGTCTTTGCCCATTCACAACTTGAGGTTTGGTGCCATCAAAATTATTAATCTTGATTTCACCTGACCGGTAGACTTCTTCGATATGAAATGGCCCTTCCCATATGGAAAGTAATTTACCTGGAGAAAACCTGGAACGGGATCTAAACAATAAAACTTTATCACCAACATTTAATTCACGTTTCAGAATCCTTCTATCATGCCACTTCTTTACCTTTTCCTTGAACATTTTAGCACTCTCGTAAGCTTCACTTCTCCACTCATCTAGAGAAGTCAAGTTCATGAGGCGCTTTTCACCAGCTAACCTTGGGTCAGCATTAAGCTCTTTAACAACCCAAAAAGCTTTATGTTCTAATTCTAATGGAAAATGGCAGGCCTTGCCATAGACCATCTTGTACGGAGACATGCCCATGGGGTTTTTGTATGCAGTTCTATACGCCCACAAAGCATCTCCTAACTTCTTTGACCAGTCCTTCCTAGAACTGTTAACTGTCTTTTGCAAGATCATCTTGATCTCTCTGTTGGTGAGCTCTACTTGCCCACTAGTTTGAGGATGGTACGATGAAGCAATTCTATGATTGACATCGTACTTGTCTAGAGCTTTTCTAAAAGCTCCATGCGTGAATTGTGATCCTCCATCAGTCATAAGATACCTAGGTACACCAAACCTAGGGAAAATTACATTTTTGAGCATTTTCAAAGATGTTTTGTGATCAACACTCTCACTGGGGATTGCTTCAACCCACTTGGTTACATATTCAACAGCTACTAAAATGTGAGTGTACTTGTGTGAAGGAGGAAAAGGACCCATAAAATCAAAACCCCAGCAATCAAAAGGCTCAATCACTAGTGAGTAATTCATAGGCATCTCACTCCTCCTACTAATATTACCAACTCTCTGACACTTATCACAAGATAAAACATAATTTCTAGCATCTTTAAAGAGAGTAGGCCAATGAAAACCTGATTGGAAAACCTTATGTGCGGTCTTCTCATCGGCGTGATGTCCTCCATAGGGACTATCGTGACACTGCTTGAGAATGTCCTTCTGCTCATGTTCCGGTATGCATCTTCTCACGATCCCGTCTGGACCTTCTTTGAAAAGATGAGGGTCATCCCAAAAGTAGTGCCTCAAATCATGGAAGAACTTCTTCCTTTGCTGAAATTTTAAACCTGGAGGCAAATACTTTGCAACGATAAAATTAGCATAATCTGCAAACCAAGGATCGGAAAGAGATTGTACTTTTACAACGACAAGTTGTTCGTCTGGAAAACTGTGGTTGACTGGGATGGGGTCATGCGGTATATCTTCCATCCTTGAAAGATTTTCCGCCACTGGATTGTCTGCTCCTTTCCTATCAACAATCTGTAAATCAAACTCTTGAAGAAGGAGTACCCACCTGATGAGTCTTGGTTTGGCATCCTTCTTCGCCATAAGGTACTCAAGAGCAGTATGGTCAGTGTGAATAATAACTTTTGAATCAACAATATAAGGCCTAAATTTATCACAAGTAAATACTACCGCTAAGAATTCCTTCTCGGTAGTAGCATAATTCTTTTGAGCCCTATCAAGGGTTTTTCTAGCATAATGTATAACATTCAATTTCTTATCAACCCTTTTTCCTAAAACATCTCCAACAGCAAAATCACTAGCATCACACATAATTTCAAAGGGCAATTTCTAGTCAGGTGGTTGTACTATAGGATCGGTTATCAAAGATTTCTTAAGAACTTCGAAAGCCTCCTTACAATATTCATCAAATACAAAAGGAACATCTTTCTGGAGAAGATTAGTGAGGGGTCTCGAGGTCTTAGAAAAGTCTCTGATAAATCTTCTATAGAAACCAGCATGACCGAGAAAACTATGAATACCTATAATGTCCCTTGGGTAGGGCATCCTTTCAATAGCTTCAATCTTCGCCTTGTCCACTTCAATTCCCCTCTCGCCTTGTCCTCGCATCTCTGCAAAACTTTATTAAGATTGTGGAGACAGTGGTCAAAGGAAGTTCCATAGACGGAGAAATCGTCCATGAAGACTTCCACAATCTCCTCACAGAAACCATGAAAAATTGCAGACATACATCTCTAAGAAATAGCACCCTCAGGTCTTGTAACACCCTCAGGCCTTGTAACACCCTCAGGCCTTGTAACAGTAATCACTGATTTTTGGAACAGTAATCATCTTGCTTAAGTTCAAATCACTGTGCTAATCATGCCATGATCATCCTTGCTTTTGATCCCATTCAAAAATGCCTTTTGGGTTATATTAAAAATATGTGACAATTAAATCTTGTCCAGAAAATTATGAAACCACTTTTATAAATCACTAATAATCACTGGACCATGCTAGTATGGTTGTGGTTATTTATTGAGCTCGGGAAAAATCCAAAAAAATCATACCAGCAGCATAACAACACTATTGGACATTTGCAAATTCCAAACAAATATCAAATGAGTTTATAAATGTCCAAATATTTTTGTGGCACTTCAGTATGGTGCAACAATAATATGGTAGCAACTTTCATGTTTAGCAAAAATGCCTAAGCCATTTAAATAATTGCTAAACAAAAAGAATAAAAACAAAGTACAAAAAAGGAAAACTCCTAACTAACGCCTGGGGCAAAGCCCACCCGGGCCCAACCACCAGCCCACCCCGGCGCCCACCCTTCTTCCCTCCACTGATCCCCTTCATGTCGTGGCGTCCATCGCGCGGTGCCACTGCCGTCGCCGTCGCTGTGTCAACCATCGGCGGCAAGCCGACGAGTATAAGAACGAGCCAATGCCCTCGTGTGCAAACCCTAGGCCGAGCCCGCCCCTCTTTCCCCGCCTTGCCCTCGCCTATTACACGTTGCCCGATCCCGACCGTGGCCGCCGTCTCGCGCCGCCGCGGCCAACGGCGACGCCAAGCTCCGCAGCCGTGTCCGGAGGGCGCCCCGTGGTCGTCTTCACCACCTCCATGGAGGAATCGACTTTAGAAGCCCCGAGGACCGCCGCCCCTCTTTCTTCCCCGTCGCCGGCCGTCTCCTACCTCGCCGAAATTCGCGCCGCTCGAGCCCTCCCCGCGCCTGCTGCCAGCCTCTACGCGCTCGCGGTGAGCATCTTAACCGCCGCAAACTATCCCTGGACCTCCCCCCTCGCTCTGGACACCATTGCCATGGAAGCCGAGCTCGGGCCGCCATGAACGTCGGTGTGCTTATCCCGTGTGGCGCAGCTCATGCCAGTGACACAAGCGTCCTCCTGGTGTGCGGTAGATCACCTCTAGATAGCTCGCGCTCGAGCATTGTACATGGGGCCCAACTCCCCTCTATTCCGAACCGCGCCGCCGCCTGTCGTCGTCATTGCGGTAGACTCCGACCATCCCCAGCCACGTGGCGACCATCAAGCGACGCGGAAAGCTCCCAGCTCACGAACGAGCCCACCCACGTGTGCTCATGTCGCCGGTGGCGAGCGCGCGGTCGCCGGCAGTGAGCTCCTCCTCGCCGGCGTGGTGTGGATGACGTGGCACCATTATGGTTAATCCCCTCTGTGTCACTGGTGCGTGGGCCCAAGGCCAGTTGGTTAAGTTAGATCATTGTTAAGCTATTTACCCCCCCCCCCCCAAGAGTCAGTAACAAGTGGGCCCTAGGCCATTAGTTAATTTAAATAACAGTTAATGGCACTTGTGTGGCTAACAACAGGGTCCCACTTGCAGTTTAATTGGATAAAAGGATTTTTTTTCTAAATGTTCAATGTATGACATGTGGGCCCACTGGAATATTAGATTTAACTAAAATATTTTTATTATTACTGTGTATGACATGTGGGACCCTGTAACAGCCCACATGTTTTTCCCAAGTCATCATGCAATCTTCCTTTGTCTTTGACTTCCATTTTGACATGGTGATGGGTTGTTGCAAATTTGTAACGACCCAATTCACACAGAATTGAAGTCTCTGTGCTCAAGTGCCAGTCCCTAATCCTTTTTTTTTGTAAATCCGAGATAAATACAAAATCGGTCTGCGAAAAAAAAAACAAAACAGGCCCATTAGGCCCAAAACAATATTAGAAAAATCACGGAAATTTATTTTAAAATTCCGTCTTCGCCAATATTTTTAAAATAATAAAACTGAATTTTTGGCTTGACTAAAATATTAAAATAAAATAAAAACTTTGCAACTTTATTTTTAAATATTTTTAAATACTGTTCTGGCATTTTAAAAATACCGAAAACTCCGAAAATTGATTTAAAACTTTTCCGGAGCATAAATAAATTCTAAAAATAATTTTAGAAAATATTTATAACTCCAAAGTAAAATTAAAAAGTCTCCCAAAATATTTTAAACTATTTTTCAACGAATTAAAAATGGGGATAATTCCTTTTATATCCTCTCCAGCGAACTGCCATGTGTCGAAAAATGTTTTGAATATTCAAAAGAATTCCAATAAAGATTTAAAACATTTTCCAAACTTTTAAAATGTTGAAGGAGTCATATTACCTTCTCTCATTTTATTTTGTTGGTTTTGTTTTTAAATAATAAATTCCAAAACACCAACGGTGAATATTAGGGAAAGTCATTTTATTCCCTCTCTTTTTAATATTCAATAAACTCGAAAAAAAATTTAAATCCCAGAGAAAATCAAACACATCAATCAAACAATCATTATCTATTTAATTTTATTAACATTCCAAAATTCGGAGAATTTTG
This sequence comes from Bromus sterilis, assembly GCA_950022295.1. Taxonomy (NCBI): domain Eukaryota; kingdom Viridiplantae; phylum Streptophyta; class Magnoliopsida; order Poales; family Poaceae; genus Bromus; species Bromus sterilis. The sequence continues at coordinate 340,027,402 of OX465595.1, read as the reverse complement.
GGATGTTACACACTACCACCCTTAAAAGGAATCTCGTCCTCGAGATTCGAGAAGGCTAGAAAGAGAAAGGTTAAGGTTCGGGTCTTCATGACAGTCCATCGATCCTCCGATGAGCTAGGGTGCTACCACCCTTAAAAGGAAAGCGACTTGGTCTTCAAAAGCTGTCTTCAAAAGCTTGCTCCCTCAGCGAGCTCCTCACACATAATCTTCATCCTCCGTTGGGGCATTGAATTCTTCATCACAAGTGTGGGCTTCCAGTATCTTAATCCATCGATGACATTCTTCGTAAAGATTTCACCTTCGGTCTTCGAGGTTTCACGAATTCCTCCTTTGAGGTTTCCGTTCCTTAGCAAGAGAGTGGTCTTCCAAGTACCGAGACTTCATGGCTGACCGGTCAGGCGCCAATACTAAACCACTATCGATCCCCTCATGGTGGTCATCACGAATACTTCTACGGGATACCTGCAGCAAATGGTCTTGGTCCATCCTCACTGTATAACACACACGGTAATCTTCTACTGGGGTCACACATCGTACCATTCTATGGTTTAGGCTCAACATCGTCGTCTCTCTGCTATAGGTAAGTCACTCAAGATTTACTATCCCGCATAGCAAGAGCAAATAATAAGAGTAGTCGTCATGGTGATCAATCCATTCCGCACCCAAATCATTTCCTTGTATATGGTCTAGTGAATATCGCAGTCTAACACTCGGTCATCCTCACGAGCATTGCAGAAATTACTCTTGATCTTGAACTGGTTTCAGATAAGTCCATGGTTCTGCAAGCCAACCAAACATCTATCGTTTCCTCACAACTCTCATGTTTGCGCAAGCTACTATAAAACGTGCACTGGTGGACTACAACTTCTTCGAGGGTTCTTCCTTCAGCAAGATTGTGCTTTCTTGTTGCAAGATCCTGGCATTAGCAGCCATTGTAGTAGTTTCTTCAGTTTAGGGATGAGGATGAGGGGGAAATAGAATGTAGATAGCGAGGTAGAGAGAGATAGGGAGAGATACCCATACAAACATCACACTAGTTTTGAAACATAAGTTTTGATGTGTAGCTGTCGGTAAAACAAGAAAGGACAGCTCACAGAAACGTTCTAACGGTAGAAACTTGAATCTTCCAGGTCTTCAAGTCTTCAGGTCTTCAATGACGGTAGCTTCAGTTTCGCGTTGTTGAAGTAATCCTCGTATCGTTGAGTCACTTGCCAATTTATTCTTCTTGTTGATATGTCTTCTTTAGTCTTGAAGCATACTAAATAGATGAGGGTCTAATAAAACGTAAACTTATTCTACTCGCATAGAAGAAACACAAAGGGCCACACACAACATCAATCAAAACAAGACATAACAGGGTCACAGGGTACAAGACAAAACTTAACAAAACAATCAGACATAAAACATCTAGTCAATCCATAGCAAACATGCATCGATACACATCCCAACTAACATAAAAAGGTAGCATCGTGCACTTAGTGCACACCACGAATATTCTATTCTCCAATTGCAAAACATAAACTTCTTCGAGTCAGCATCCTTGCTTCCACGTTCACAACCTCTCCTTCCCCTTCAATTCTGGACACATATCGCGGTAGTGTCCCATGTTCCTGCAACGAAAACAATGAATGTGGCTAATGTCCTTCTTTTTCTTCTTCACGGGTGCTTCCTTCAATTCTTGGATAGCTTTCTTCATTTCTTCCTTTTGATGTTGAACCACTTGTTGTGTCACGATGAAAAATTGACACCGAGCGGGGTAATGATCAGTTCCTTCACACGTAAAACATGTTACTTGTGCAGTGGGGCATTCTTCACACGAGTGAATTTCTTCACAATATGGACATCCATCTTGGTGTCCTTCATAAGAGTGCACCGTTTCTCCGCAAATTGTACATGCACGGATCCTCTTAAGGTTTACCGTCCTTTGCATCGGGGTGACGAGACGGGATCCCAACAAAATCTTAGTGAACTCCATCCAAGTAATTTTCCTTCGTGATTCTTCAATTGCTTGGTGCATTCTCCACCAAGTAGCAGCCTCTTCTACAAAGTACTTGACATCATAGGGACCATGTCCTCACTTCCAACCTTGTTTATCTTCATGTGTTCCTCCATATTACGAATCCACTGCTCCACCTTCAGTCTCGACATCGCCCCAGAAAAGGCGAGTCCTACTTCATACTCCATCTATTAAGCCCATACGACAAAGGTTAGGGCAAAACTATAACACCGACAAGAAAACAAACTAAGGTAACACCAAGCATATGCACTCAAACAAGAAGAGGCAAAACGCCTACTTTCGACAGTAACACTTAACAACAAACAATACAGTCACAACAGTCAAAACACACAAATAACTCCTAGGGTAAGGTCATATGTACAAGACATACGATCTCATCACGCTACGCGAAATTCGTTCATCTAGCTTCTCCTAAAAGGTGGTGGTCTGATTCTAAGCTTCATCCTTCTCAGCTAAGCTGATCTTAAAGATTCCTCTCGCAGTTCCATAACTTTATTGATCACCGTAGGTTATTCCTTCTAGTTCCGATAATCATAACTCCAATTGATCCCCGAGGGTGATGATGTTCTTCTCAAATGTCTTGTCTTCCAAGGTATAAACAACTCAAGGGGTATTCATAGTAAAACAAGATGAGAAGTTTTAGAAGATGAATAATAGATGAGAATTACTAGTGAGAGAGTAAGTAATCAAAGAGTGATAAAATATTTTTGTTCCTATGGCTTTTTCTATCCATTTTCTAGGGTCACGAACCTACAGTCAACACACTGCTCTGATACCATCTGTAACGACCCAATTCACACAGAATTGAAGTCTCTGTGCTCAAGTGCCAGTCCCTAATCCTTTTTTTTGTAAATCCGAGATCAATACAAAATCGGTCTGCGAAAAAAAAATAGAACAGGCATTTTAAAATTCCGTCTTCGCCAATATTTTTAAAATAATAAAACTGAATTTTTGGCTTGACTAAAATATTAAAATAAAATAAAAACTTTGCAACTTTACTTTTAAATATTTTTAAATACTGTTCTGGCATTTTAAAAATACCGAAAACTCCGAAAATTGATTTAAAACTTTTCCGGAGAATAAATAAATTCTAAAAATAATTTTAGAAAATATTTATAACTCCAAAGTAAAATTAAAAAGTCTCCCAAAATATTTTAAACTATTTTTTAACGAATTAAAAATGGGGATAAGTCCTTTTATATCCTCTCCAGCGAACTGCCATGTGTTGAAAAATGTTTTGAATATTCAAAAGAATTCCAATAAAGATTTGAAACATTTTCCAAACTTTTAAAATGTTGAAGGAGTCATATTACCTTCTCTCATTTTATTTTGTTGGTTTTGTTTTTAAATAATAAATTCCAAAACACCAACGGTGAATATTAGGGAAAGTCATTTTATTCCCTCTCTTTTTAATATTCAATAAACTCGAAAATGTTTTAAATCACAGAGAAAATCAAACACATCAATCAAACAATCATTATCTATTTAATTTTATTAACATTCCAAAATTCGGAGAATTTTGGGATGTTACAAAATTCTTGTAATGAATCCAAATGGCAAGGTGCTTGGAGCCCAATTGATTTTTGTGTTGAATTTCTTTTGGATGGCTAAGAGAGGTGATGTGGGGTTTTTCATTGCTCCATTGGTGTTACCCCTAAGTCCAATCTTTGCATAGGCAAATTAATTGGATTTTCCTCCATGCCCATGTTTTTACTTTGATTTTTACCTCTCTGGAAAAGTTAAATAAAAATCAAAAGCCTTTGGGATCTAATTCTTTTGCCTTGATTTTATTTTTTCTCCAATTTGGGTCAAACCAATTTTATAAAATCAAGAAAATTCCCCTCATAATAAAACATATTATATATATGTTCTATGTTTCTCTGGATTTGCTCTAGAAAATCTTGAGGTCCTGTCTTTTTTTAAGTGGAAGGGCTTTTCTTCTTCTCCTTTTCTCTGAGGTGTGCTGGGGACAGCCCACTTGGGCCGGCCGAATCCAGCCCAATAGGAGGCAACGCCCCCTTGTTTTTTTTCCTTCCTTCCTCTCTCAGCCAGCCGGGCCCGTCTGTCATCCCCCTCCTCCCACCTTTTTCCACATGCACATGGCATGGCCATGGAAGGAGAGGAGCTCCTGGAGCCACGTCGCCCTCCCCCCCCTCCTATATCTTTCCCCCTCTCTTTCTCCTGAACCCTAGCCCATCTTCCTCCGTCCAGCGCCGCCACCTCCTTCTCCCATCTTCTCCTCCTTCCTCCCCGTTCTGTCCTGAAGCCGCCATGGACAGGAGGTCCATGGCCTGAAGCCTTTCCCCGCACGGATCGTCATCGTCAGGGACGCCGGCGACCACCTTCCCCGAGCACGTACGACTCCAACCCCTCGCTGTGAGCAGGATTCGCCCGTCCCCTTCCTCTGTTTCCTCCACGGACAGGCGTTTGCCGCCGTGCTTTTCCGAGTAGGACTAGTCCTCCTAGACAGCGCGGCGAGGCGAGCTCAGCGGAAAAATGGGTCCTTGTTGGTCCCGGCTACGGTTAGGGGTGCGCCGGTGAGTATCCGGCGGGCCGTGGCTGATGTGAGGGACAACGGAATTTCTCCGCGTGCAGCGGCCGCAGTTCTTTAGTTTCAGAGAAAGCCGCTGTTTTGTTTTGCTTCAGGTCGTGCCTCCCCCTAGTCCCTTCCTTCGATCTGCGAGGAAGACGAACGCCTAGTAGGAGTCCGAGTTGTTGTAGCACTGCGTCGAGGCCCTGGATCTCGGGATCGCTCCATGGCAGAGCAAGGCGCCCCCTTTCTTCCCCTCTGTTTTGCCGCGAGTGAGATGGGTCCAGTTCAGACTGAATTTCAGTTTCAGAGCGTGTCGCCCGCACTGCTAGCTTAGCTACCCTCCGAGTTGTATCCTGTCAGGATGCTAGTCGTGGCCGAGTGGTGGCGCTCGGTGGTTTCGTCCTGAGGATCGGGGGTTCGAGTCCCCTGGGGTGCATTTTGCCCCTTTTTTCTCTGTTTTTGCCGGCTGGAGAGATGGGCTCAGCCCATTGGGGTGTTCCCCTTAGCAGCAGCAGCAGGCGAGCCCGAGCTGGGCCAGCTCGGCTAGCCAGCGACATGGGCCTTTCGCCCGAGGCCAGCCCATGTGGGGTCTAGACCTTTTTTCTTTCTTTTCCTTATCTTTTTCTTATTCATTTCCTTATCTGTTTAATTCAATTTTGAATTTGTTTTCAAATTCAACTCAGTTTTGAACTTGCATCTCAATTAGGGGCATCCCATATATGGTTTTGGAGTAGCTTGAGCCACTGGTCGCAATGGTGATGCTCATTTTGCATGATACCCTCTCTACTTTTGCAGTGGTGGTAATTATGCGAATAGGCCCCTCATTTCTTTTGATTTTGCCAAGTACTATCCAAATTTAAATATGGCATGCCATATATGGTTTTGGGGTAGGATAATGCAGGGATTCCAATGGTGATGTCCATGTGATGTTCTGTGCAACTCAAGTGGACATGGTGTGAAACACCTAACCATATCAACACTGCTTTTCATGTCTTGACTTCTTTCAACTTCAGTGCATGTTGAACCTTGGTCATCTGTTCATTTCAAGTTTCTTTTCATATCATCTTAAAATCTTTGCATCATCAAACCAGCCCTTAGAATATTGTTATATGAGAATGGCTGGTCTCCGATCTTCCTTTTGCAACCTCCCTTGGTGTCAACTTCACCGACACTTCTCCGTTTCCGGAATCGATAGATTTATTTCGATGCTTTCTTTATAATTGAGTATATGTTGTTGTTGATCATGTCATGTTGCCATGTTACCTACACCAAAAATAAGGCTAAGACCAAAGCCATGATTACGTAAATAAATTGCATATGAAGTTGTTGACGTGTCGTCACCACCTTCATTTAAATCTGACTAGATAGGGTCACATCATGTCATTTAAACTTGATCATACCATCCTTGCCTGTGCATTGTACCCATTACTTACTTGTGTGCCTTTTCCTTGCCGGTACCTTACGTTAGCACCCGAGACCGCCGAGGAGACTTACGTGGAGATTTCCGACACCGAGCCCGAGGACCCTGCTGCGTCTGCTTCGACGACCGATTACCCAGGCAAGGGGAAGATTCATACCATTACTTGATACCTTTCTGCCTACCTGCCTAGCTGTAGTCTAGAACGAATTTCTTGATCCTATCCACCTTGCTTATGCCTTAATCAAAACCAAACAGCCATGACCCCCACATCCCAGAAAACCTTTGCATTGCTAAGTTACCGCTGCTCAGCCATTGCTTAGTATGAGTAGGAAAACTTGCTGCTTACCCTATGCTATAGTTTGGGATATCATGTTATTTAAAGAAGTTGGTTGATATTTATTATTAATGATGTTAATTTATACTTGAAGAAAGATGGGAGACCAGGCTGTTCCCGCCAGGTGTTTTGTTCCATTTGAGTCACCTAGGTCCCGAGTTCCGGGTATTGTGTTTCTTGACGAGCGTGCCTAATCGTGTGTGGGATTCTATGGGGTCCCCTTGTCTTACCTACCTAGCTTCATACAGTTCCAGTGGTGGCCCGAGCTGATTTACTATTTGCAATGTGTGTGTGCTGGTGGTAGCCTAGTTGTTTACAAACCACCTTGGGCCAGGAGGACTTGTGCCTTGGCTGGCCCACCTTTGACCGGCGAGGGCCTGGTCCTCATGTGAGGTTTAACCGGTAACCCAAACCCTGTTGATACGGAAGAGGCCGATCTGAGAGCGTGGCCAACTTTTGGATTGGATGTCGACTCCCCGGGGGCCACCCAGAATTGTGTGTTGTTAGTTAGAAGGACTCTGACGTTCCGGAGTTTCTGGCGCTTACCTAGCCAAGTGGAAACCGGGCGTACATGCGAAGCCTATGATGGGCAGTTGGTACACCCCTGCAGGGTTAAATCTTTTTGAAAAGCCATGTCCGCGGTTATGGACGACTTGAGACCTACTCCTTGTTCATAGAATAACATCAATCTGATGTCACGTGTACTTCTTGGATCTTACCCCTACTCTAATAGAACGATAGCCACCATATATGCTAGTGCGGCTGCAACCTTTACTTTTATCTTGTCTTACCATAGGGAGTTAGTTATCCTGTAATGATATAATCTCACCCCTGTTTTACTTTTGTGCTTTTACTTTTTTGCCTGATCGGCCTCTGCAGTGGAGTATTTTCTTGACCCGAGCTCTGGACGATACTTCGTGGAGGTGCCCCCGGAGGATGACGATGAGATGGACCTCGTTCAGTAGATCCTACAGTTGGGCTTCGACGATCCGTGGGAGGACTCTTTATGTGCAGCCCTCTCTAGGGCAATTTGGCTTTTGACCGTACTCGGTCGTGTTTGTCTTCCGCTTGTCGCATGATGTACTGTTGGGTCCACGGACCTCTGAGATGATGTAATAATTATCCAATGGCGATGTATGCCTTGGACTTTATATACTTATGTCTTAGTTAAAGTTCTTGTTCTTATACTTGTTGTCGAGAATCCGGCAGCGACATGAGTGCGAGTGTCGTGAGTCGGTGGCTCTTTATGCGCTACTAACTTGAGCGGGACGCGAAAGCGGCTAACTCGAGTTAGCACCGCATCGGGGGCCTTACAGACCCACTGGTCAGTAGGCCCCACATGTCAGTTGATTGGTCAAACCCTACTGTTTTAGATAATGTTGTATTTAAATAATAAAAGAAATTTGGAAATTGAATTAAAATGAGTTAAACTTTGAAATTTAATATCTTTTAAACCGTAAGTCGGATTAAAAAACTTTATACATGAAACTTGATCAGAAAATACAACGAAAACGAATATGCTATCCGTATACCAACCATACCCCTCTAACACAATGAACATCGACATTCCCCCCTCCGGTTGCATTGCCGATAATCACCCGGACCCGATATTTCATCCCCGGATGAATTCCAGCTCCGAGTATAACCCTTTGCACTGCGTTAAAACACCGTTAGCTTTGCATCGGTCATGCCATATATCTGTTTGCATATGATTGCTTTGTATTTACTGTTTCTTCTCCCCCCGCTTTATTCTCTGGTAGACCCCGCTGCTGTCGCCGACTACACCGCTGCTGGGTACGACTACTTCGTCGACGACCCTGCCCCTACCGTCGAGCTTCCAGGCAAGCAGAGTCATTCTCTTCTCCAGATATAGCCTATCTATTTCGTATTTTTCTTGCACTAGGCATTGTTACTGCTGCTACTACGTTATAATCCTATTCAATTGCATAGCCTGTTTTTGTCGCCCCTTGTGTACCTCCTTTATCCTATGTTGCCTATAAATATATATATTAAATTCAGCAGTGAACCCTGCGCATTGTTAGCTAGGTTTAGAATAGTGGGCCGTGATCACTCCGGTGAGTGAACGCGGATTACAAAATATTATAACTGCAACATGTACGGATCAATGCAGACGCCCTAGGGAACCTACAATGGCGAGACTCTGGCGAGTCGCTTCGATTTTGACTTACGAGTGGAATGGACTCGTATTTCAATCTCGTCGGCTCAGTAGCATATCATCACCTGGATGATACGAGGTTTACCTCTTTAGTTCATTCCGCTGATGTCTTTGTCAAACCTCTTTAAGTGTACCATCGAGGGTAATACCTCCTAGTTTCACGTAATGGTAGGAACTCGAATAAACTGGTGTCCTTAAAGGTAATTAGATGGGCGACCCAACGGTGCCCACGAGCGGTATTGCGTCGGGAACGACAGGGAGGGTACGACCGACGTTACTGGCGTGCTTGGCCCCTGCTCGTATCTCGCGAGAGTTACCAAACCACAAAAAGTCGAGCTCTACCAAGAGCACACGCGAGACAAGGTAAGGAGACGGTTCACCTTGTTGGTAACCGCGCGCTTTGACGGGACGACAGGGCGGACACCGATGTACTGGTGGTCCAGGCTGCTGTTCGTTGTCCGTTGTGTTGTTAGTCAGACATCGATAATGGTTGTTTGCGAGATAATAATAAAATGCTAAATGGTTCGGTGGATGACTTGAGAGGCCCGTTGGTATGTACGCACTACCTTCACGTGGGATAAGGAGTTATGGGCTCCCCTGCGTCGTAGTTTGTCCGAAAGCTCTTCAGACGTCAGAAGTATCGCGGTCTGATTGCCGGGAAGCGGTGTGTCTTCTTTGATCGAGCGGTGTATTTGGATTTGGTTTTGCTTCACCGGCCAGCCTTGCACCGTGCAGGAGCGTGAAGGGTGAGGGTCCTAGACCCCTGATCTCATAGGATATAGTCCGGCGGATGGCCTCTCTATTGAGCCTAGGATGGGCTGTGGCGTGTCGGATAGATTTGGTGGAGCGTTCCCTAACAAGGTGCCCGCCACCCTGGGGATCCGAGCGTGCAGGCTGAACAGTAGTGTACCCATGCAGGGAGTTTAATCTATTCGAATAGCCTTGTCCACGGTAACAGGACGCTTTATGCTGAAGCTGGATCTTACCACTACAAACTACTACTATTAAATTGTTGGTTTCGGGTTTTCTTCCTTGTAGGGTAGTTGAGGAGGGGAACTCGGAGGCATATATTATTATTAATTATTACAACCTACTATTATACAATGCTGCAGCAACTTCTGCTTCATTGTTACTTTATGCTTTATATGAACTGTTGGCTATTCTCTCCTCATGCTGCAAGACTCGTCGGAAGATGCTAGTCTTCGGTAGGCCTAGCTTATTATCCTTATTCTGATTTCTAACTTGCAGTCCACTATATACAACCTCCCCTTTCCATTTGATACAAATGCATAAATGCTTAGTAGCGGACGTAAGACTCGCGGGTATGCTAGATACTCACCCTTGCTTTATTTCCCCCTTTTTGTTTTGCCTGATCGGCCACTGCAGTCCACGTTGGAGCCTTGGAGTCCAGGAGCAGGAGATCCCCGAGGCCGACCACCGCAACATGAAGATCCCTGATGCCTTCTACGACATCGAGTTCCTCGGTTACCAGGAGTAGTTTGGAGGTTCCGAGGCAAGAGGCCCCGCCTTTTCGATCGTTGTTGTTATTTGTGCTAGCCTTCTTATGGCAACCTTGTATTCTTGTGTCTATACTCAGATACTTTTGCTTCCGCTAACTTTGTGCTTTCGAGCTGTTGTATTCGAGCCCTCGTGGCCCCTGGCTTGTATTAAACAACTTGTATTATTTTATTTGCAGAGTTGTGTTGTGATATCTAACCGTGAGTCCCTGATCTCGATTGTGTACCTTGCGTGTATGATTACTGTACATGACTTGATTTTTGGGGCGTCACAAGTTGGTATCAGAGCCGGCTTCCTGTAGGATACCCCCTTTCCACTCCTTGGTCGAAGTCGATTCTAGTCTTTGCAAAACTACTTTACTAATCGTGTCGTGTGGCTTATCGGCCCACGTCGCAAATTGGGTGGTACTAGGATCCTTTTTCTCCGTACCTTTACTCTGGGATTCTACTCTCTTATCCTTTCGGGTAATTTTTCTAACTCTGACATTAGGATCTCGTGTTCGCATCTACCCGGAGAGCCCTTCACACAAGATGCTCGCTTGCTTCACCTGAAGATTCCGAAGATTACTCTGCGATAAAATCCCGAGAACCTACGTGTTCATCGCCTTTTCAATCCTCTACCACTGATAAGTCTGTATGGATAATTACATCCGCCTACCGATCTGGAAATCATATTTCCTTTGTATTCAAGCATCGAATTATTCTGATGCTTCTATCACCCGATGCCTTTGCATTCTTTCTCCTTCTGGTTGAGTGCCGATACTCACATCAGATTCTTTGTGAACCACCCGACCTTTGGTGGATTATTATCCGACTAATCTTACATGGCTTCTTCCATGTGTCAATTGGATTCATCGTGTGAAATACCATTCTTGCCCCTCGATGATTTGTGTTATCATCGACAACCTCCCTTAACTCCCTGCCAATATAACTTGGTCGATGTCAGGGGAATGACCCCCGGGTAGGGTCACCCAGGGGAAACAATTCATCAAGGCAAAGATCACCGACCTGATGGTAGCCGATCTAATCAAGGCCGAGCTGATCAAGACCGAGCAAAAAGGGGGCCGAGCTGTCCAGGTCGGAGGCCGATTGCCCCAAAGAGAGTGCAATCGGCCTCACCAGGAAGTACTCGGCCGGAGTAAACAAAGCAACCTCCGAGCTGGATCCTAGGTCGGACACTTGGTACAAGTGCATTCAATGCGCAATCCCTGAAGATCGGGGCTGTCAGAGGCGTGCGGTCTCCTCCAGCACCGATCACGCGGACAGGTCGACAGGCCTAAGTCTCTAGCTTCACTGTTCAGTAGCAAGGTCTACAGAACAACGACATGGTGAGCCGCAAGTCTACACCAGGTCATCTGGGAGAACACGATGTGAGGACCCTAGCCTGTCTGAGGCTGACAGCTGGGCCCTCCCCTTTGTACATTTACCTTTGTACCCCGGGCTCGGCCTATAAGAGCCCCGGGTACCCCTCCTGCGTGAGGGACGACGGAGCACTTATTGCAACTTTACCCACCATAGAGAGAGCAAGGAGAGAGATGTTCTTAGATCCCTCTTCTCCTTCATCTCAAACAACTCAAGGAGCATTCATTGTAGCCAGATTTATTGCATATAGCTAGCTCAACAGGACTAGGGGTGTTATCTCTACGGAGAGCCCCGAAACTGCGTACATCGTGGTGTCTCACCGTGTGTTCCCACTCTCGATTCCGGTACCAGCGACACTAACCTCGGTTTGTCCCCCTCTTTAGCCATCCCCATGGCATCTGCCGTTACATATCGACAACAGTTGGCGCCCACTGTGGGGCAGTCCGAGGCGTCGACTGGGGTTCTGATCCGGACGGTACCATCATCTGCATCGCGCGTGCGCTTCGCCTCCGGCCTGGTCATGAGGAGCGGAGTGTGGGACTACGTCATCGACAATGCCTCGCGGTTTGGGGGCAGGAATGCCTCTGCTGCACGGCGTCATCATTCCTTTCAGTGGACATCGCGTTTTCGTCACGGCACTTCCTGATGTTTTTCCCAGGGAGGTACGTGTGTTTTTTGAGCTCACGGATCCGTTGCTAGGCGGGCCGGATGCCGTGGGAACAGAGAGCACGACTGTGCACCTCCGTGCGGAGGTTATGATGGCGGGAGCATCTAGTCGCAACAACTCTACTTCAGCGATCCGAGCCGCGAGGGCAGCAACCACGGCACCAGCAGGCCCAAGAAACCCACCGGACGTGCTTTGCACTCCTGTGGATCTCCATGCCGATCCAGTTGTGGCTCATGCCGAGCTTGAGAATGTGCGCCAGGCTCTGAAGGAGCAATCAGATCGGATCGACGCTGAAAAGAGCCGTATGGAAGCAACAGTTCGGGAGTACAATGCAGCGCATGGCATCAAGCAGCGCATTATCCCACCCCCAGTAATTGATGAGCTCCGAGCAGCAGGCCGAGAGGTCGGCAGAGAACTGGGAGGGGCCCAGAAACCAGCAGCGTCCACCGTCGCCGCTCCGCAGATCTCATATAGTTCTCCTGTGAAGAACATGAGAGCTGCCGAGCAGATCGCCACCGAGCTGGAGCACCTGGAAGGAGAGGAGTTGCGGGAGAGGACGCGCCGAATGCGTGACCTCATAACAACAGCAAATCAGCAGCAGAAGGCGGCCACCAAGCAGCAGAAGGCACCAACCAAGCAACTGCGGGTGCAAACCAGCCAAATGCTCCACCTCGGCAGCAGAGGCAGGCATCTTCGCCGCCTGGTAGTTTACACCGTAGTCGGAGGAATCAAGGGGCTGCGGGAGGCAGTCGAAGGGATGAGCCAACAGTCAACAGTAGGCACAATGAGCAACCGGCGGCGTCAGTCCGGCCGGCAATGAGTCAGCGTCTAGGTCCCGAGCAATCGCGGACAATGATGAAAGGCACCGAATCGAGCAGTTGCAGCAGGATAAGCAACCAGACGACGATGTACCAGCGGGTCCAGCATGCTTTGGCCCGCGCATTCGGCAAGAGCAGTTCCCCAAAGGTTTCACATTACCCAGGGACAACCCCAAGTACAATGGATCAGTCAAGCCAGAAGATTGGCCGGTCGATTATATGACTGCGGTCGGCATCGCAGGAGGTGGTCGGCGCGTTGATACATCCAAAAAGCATCACTATTTTATATCGTAATTTCATCCTATTCATTGATATATTCCACTTTAAAGTATCGTTCTTATGTTGTTTTGGCTTGTTTTACACAGTTTACAACTTTCCGGTGCCGAAGCAGCAGAACCAGGATTCAGCGGTGAAAAGTGGACACCACGTTGCTGATACGTCCAAAACGTATCTATAATTTCTGCTTGCTCCATGCATGTTTTGTGTGATATTGTTATGATCTAGATACACTTTCATACACTTTTTGATCATATTTGGACTAACCTATTAACTCAGTGCACCCCAGTGCCAGTTCCTGTTTTCTGATGTTTTTCTATTTTAGTTTTCCCCCATATAAAAAGTGCCAGAAAAATTCCGGGGAAAATACAGGAAAAATCAGCGTACAGGAAGCTTCGCGAAGAGCCCGAGTGGGGCCAGAGGGGAGCCAGGGGCCCCAAGCGGCCACCCGACGCGGCCCCACCCCTGGCCGCGCCAGGGGGGCGCCTGGGGCCCCTGGTCCACCTCTGGCTGCCCCCCTTCGCCTATTTATTCTCCATCACGGGGAAACTCCGAAGACAGAACCCTATTTCGCAAACTCGCCTCTGTTCCGCCGCGGCCGCGCTTCCGAGATCGGGAGCACCAGAAGACCTCTTCCCGGCACCCTGCCGGAGGGAGGGCCGACCTCCGGGAGTCTCCTCTCCACCATGGATGCTCCCCGGATGTCTCGTGAGTAGTTTTCCTTGGACCATGGGTCCATGATCAGTAGCTATGTGATGTTCTCCTCCCCTCTTTGTTCTTCATGGTTTAGACCTCGTGAGCTGCCCTACATGATCGAGGCACTTTTGTAATATTTATGCTATTGCTATGCTGAGTTTGAATTGATCTGATGGATTATGAGATTATGTTCAGATTGTGATAGAGTAATATATTTGGTTTTTATCTCTTATATTTTTGTTCCTAAGTAATTCTTGCATGTTCTCCGTTGTTGTTTATTGCTTTGGCCAAGTAGTAGGTAGTGAATCCAAGAGGGAACATTGTGCTCGATTGTGGGTTCATGCCCCCCGATGACACGCTTGAGTGACAGAAACATGAGTCTAGGGGATGTGCTGTTGCCACAAGGGGGAAAACAACGGTTCTTGTAACCGCGGTTACAAGGATTGTTTACTTTACGCAAAGTTCTTTTTAATGCAGTTGTCTGTTGCTTTGGGTTTACACTTTGGGTGGGGCTCGCAACTTAATACCAGCGAGATGTTCTGGATAGATATCTCAAGGTGGATGATTAGTAGTAGATGCAGTTGGATTATGGTCTACTTATTTTGGCGTACTGCCCGTGCTTTTGAGCCTCTTCCTTTCTTTTGTAGCATAGTTAGCATTGCGGTGTGTTCATAATCCTGTCAATTGCCCTTCTGTAATTTGTTTACCTCGCATAGCAGTTTTATCGTCTTTTGGGAGAGAGACATCACTAGTGAACATCACGTATCCCGGTCCATATCCTTATTACTGTTTCCACGCTATCTTTACTTTTCTGCTTTTACTTTCAATTGCTATCATTATCCTTTGTGTTTTACCCTTTGTGAACAACAAGACCGGAGAGATTGACAACCTCTCTGAACTTCGTTGGGAACAAAGTTATCTGTGTCTGTGTGCGGGTCCACGTCAGTTGCGCCGCTGACACCTACTTATCATCTCTGGAGTCCTACTGGAGACAAACCTTGGTATCTTCACTGAGGGAAACTTGCTGCTGCGCTACATCTTAACCTTCCACTTGGGATAACCAACGAAGGGCGAGAAGCCATCAAGCGAATTTCTGGCGCCGTTGCCGGGGACTCCGAGTGCTAAGATAGGGGAGTTGCACACTACCCTTTACCTTTGTTTTTTAGTCTTGTTAGTTTGTCTTTCAGTTTTTATCTTTGTGTCTTTTATCAAAAACTACAAAAAAATCTGCCACACTTGCTGCTACTATGGGTTCCACTGAAAACACCAAGTTGTGTGACTTCACTAGTCACAACAACCAAGAATTTATCTGCACTCCCATTGCCACTATCAAAATTGTCGAGGACACCCAAACTATTAGCACCCAATGCACTCCTAGTCCCGTTGGACCTATTAATGGTGATGCTAATACCTCAACCGAAGATAAAGAAACTCCTATGAACATAGAGGGTTTCAAACAAGTGAGCCTAGATGACACTACTACCACCTTTGATAGTAGTGATATTGATTTTGATAGTTGTACCCTCTTAGAAGTTATTAGCTTGTTACACAAAATGTCTAGAGACCCCCACACTAGCACACTTAATCTTGCCTTCACGGAGCATATCACAAATGCTCTCATCAAAGCTAGGGAGGAGAAGCTTAGAGTAGAAGCCTCCATACCTAGGAAGCTAGATGATGGTTGGGACCCTATGATCAAAATTAAATTAAATAACTTCTCTTGCTATGCTTTATGTGATGTTGGAGCTAGTACCTCCGTTATGCCCAAAAGAATATTTGATATGTTTGAATTGAAGCCTTTTGAGCCTTGTTCTTTTGGTGTTCGTCTTGTTGATTCTTCCATAAAGAAACATTTGGGGAAGATCGACGATGTTCTTATCATTGTCAATGACAACTATGTTCCCGTTGATTTTATTGTTATGGATATAGAGTGTGAACCTTTGTGTCCAATTATTTTGGGACGTCCTTTTCTTCGCACCGTTGGTGCAGTTATTGACATGAAAGAGGGGAATATAAAATTCCAATTCCCATTCAAAAAGGGGATGGAACACTTCCCTAGAAAGAAAATCAAGTTACCTTTTGAGTCCGTTACTCGGACTAGTTATTCTCTTTCTCTTGATAAAACTTGATTCTTCTTTTGCATCATGCCTAGCTAAAAGGCATAAAAGAAAGCGCTTTCGGGAGACAGCCCGCAACGAATTTAGGTTTTTATTTTTGCTTTTGTTGTGTCTTGATGATTGTTACTACTGTAGCAACATCATTGTATCTTTATTTTTCAGCTTTGTGCCAAGTTATAGCCTCTTACGGCAAGGGAAGTAAAAGTTGTGACATGCTGTCCAGAAAACAGATTCTGTCCTCGTGACCAGAAAAATTCCATAAAAATCCCAGTTCATCTTTTTGAGCTGAATGTTTTACACAGTATGCTCTATACAATTGCGAAACTTCCGTATGTTCTGAGTTTTTTTATTTGAGTTGCAGAAGTGCCCCTAAAAAATTCATTACTATCCGCTGTTCTGTTTTTCACAGATTCTGCCACGTTTTGTCTCTCCTAACTTTTGCAAACCTTTAGCTTGCTTTTTCTTTGCAAAATCTTTTTGGCACTCTTGAGAAACAGTAGCTCTTCAAGAATATCTTTATATCCAGTGGAATTTTTTTTATTTATTAAGGGTACTAACCTCTCTAATCAGCTTATGATGAGTTATGTATGAAGGGAGTTTTCAAGTGTGCGATGGAAGATGATGAAAGAAGATCCAGGAGTGTCAAGCGCTCAAGCTTGGGGATGCCCCCATGCAGCCCCAATAAATATTCAAGGAGACTCAAGCGTCTAAGCTTGGGTATGCCCCCGTGCATCCCCTTCTCCATCAACAATCATCAGTTCGTCCTTCGTCTCACTATATTTTTATCACTTCATGCGTTATGTGCTATGCTTGGAGCGTCTCGCTCTTAGGATTTATTTTTAGTTTTCTTTAGCTTTGCTTGCTGTTCATAACAATTTAGATCCCGTCTTACTTTGTGTGGGAGAGAAACACGCTCCACTTTCAAAATCTAGAACACATCATAGGATTTTTCCTGCTTATCTTTTTGCTGTTGTGTGTTCTTTATCTTTTCATAGCTGCTGCCATGTTTAGTTTTAGTCTTAGTTTGTCTTTAGCAAGAGCCTTGGATTTTGTTTAGTTTGTTGCTGGAACTCTTTTTAGTTTTCATGTTTATCTTGTTAAAGAGAGTTGGTTGTTGCACTGAGTTGTGTCTTGTCTTGAAAGTAGGTAATTGAGGTTGCTATTTAATTTTAGTAGTAACTTGCAATAGTTTTGAGGTGTTGTTGTGAGTAATGTTTGAACTTTTGGTGTCAAGAGCTCTAGCCTATTAGTGATAGGTGTCGTATTTTGGGCAATCCATGTGTATTTTCAAAACCTACAAAACTAGTTGAGAACTCTAGCTACTAGATGGATCACTACTCTTCTGAGGGGTCGAATATTAGAGTACACTCACGTACCATGAGTCGAGGATGCGCAAGGATAACCAAACCCCCATACACTCCTCCTCGGGGTACTTGTCTCTTTGTGAACCTCCTTATTAGATTGAGAGTTACCGATAATAAGTGCATGAGTTCTTCGGACTAATGTAAGTATTGAAAGTTGACACTTCCACCTTCCCATATTTTTCTAGCCTCTCCTGTGCCGTGCATTGCCTTCTTCTCACTCCGAGAGTTGGTGTCCACCTTTGCCGGTACATCCAAACCCTTGGCATGATACGCTCTGTCATCATAAGCCTCCTTATATATTTCCTCAAAACAGCCACCATACCTACCTATCAAGGCATTTCCATAGCCTTTCCGAGTTATATTGCCATGCAACATCCACCTCTTCATGACTTGTTCTTCATGTCATACATGTTCCTGCTACACTGGCAGCGACATACATTGCATACTTCATGATAGTTACATCTTCTTTATGATTTTGAGTACCTTGTAAAGTGTGAAAGATCTCCTTTACCTCCTTGTAAATTAGAGTGTTGCCCTTAAGTGAGGAAAAGATCCCAAAGTGGACATAATAAAAGATCCCAAAGAGGACAAATGAGAGTTAAATAGAAAGAGCCATTGAGGCCACACAAAAATACAAAAAATAGAAAAAAGAGAAAAATAAATAAAAAGAGAGAAAAGGGCAACACTAATATCCTTTTGAGAGATCCACACTAGTACTCCCTTTATATTCTTGTACTCCATAGAGATGATCATTATGCATATAGCTATGTGGGGACCTTCACACTTTAGAACTTGGCTTGCATATTCCAAGGACGAGCCTCCTCAAACGAGCTCTAGGTCTTCATGAGCGAGCAAGTTAGATGCACCCCCACTAGTTCCATTGGAGAGCTTCTTAGCTCGTATGTGAATCCATTGCATGGCAATCCCTACTCCTCACATCATATCTATCATTTGGCATCCCTTGCCTATGATTGTCCTCATTGATGTGAGCCTTTCTCATCCTTTTTGTCTTCCTCCTCCGTATTTCTCTCTTTGCCATCCTAAGTGTCAACTCTCGTGCTTACGCTCATCCATTGCATGAGTGCTCAAAATATCTAAAAGGAGTGGATCAAATTGACTTGTACCTGGCTAGTGTTCTGGGGACGAGTCAAGATAAGATTCCAAAGAGGACCAAGTGTGAAACTTTAGTAGATTGAGTTCTCAACACAAAAAATGCTTTTTTCTCATATTCCCTATCCCCCTTCTTGCACGCAAACACCATTTGGAGGCATTCGAGTCACGGACAGCGATAGCTCTTGCAACTAATGTTCTTTTGTTACTTATTTCAATGCTAATATAGACTCTTGCTTGTTATGACTTGGATTGAATCTCTAACCTTGATTGCTTTACTTTTCAAAGTTCTTTTATGGTTGCTAGCTTGTCACCACAGAAATTATGATGTTATCCTTTACCTACTCGAGGACGAGAAGGAATTAAGCTTGGGGATGTTGATACGTCCAAAACGTATCTATAATTTCTGCTTGCTCCATGCATGTTTTGTGTGATATTGCTATGATCTAGATACACTTTCATACACTTTTTGATCATATTTGGACTAACCTATTAACTCAGTGCACCCCAGTGCCAGTTCCTGTTTTCTGCTGTTTTTCTATTTCAGTTTTCCCCCATATAAAAAGTGCCAGAAAAATTCCGGGAAAAAATACAGGAAAAATCAGCGTACAGGAAGCTTCGCGAAGAGCCCGAGTGGGGCCAGAGGGGAGCCAGGGGCCCCGGCGCGGCCCCACCCCTGGTCGCGCCAGGGGGGCGCCTGGGGCCCCTGGTCCACCTCTGGCTGCCCCCCTTCACCTATTTATTCTCCGTCACGGGGAAACTCCGAAGACAGAACCCTATTTCGCAAACTCGCCTCTGTTCCGCCGCCGCCGCGCTTCCGAGATCGGGAGCACCAGAAGACCTCTTCCCGGCACCCTGCTGGAGGGAGGGCCGACCTCCGGGAGTCTCCTCTCCACCATGGATGCTCCCCGGATGTCTCGTGAGTAGTTTTCCTTGGACCATGGGTCCGTGATCAGTAGCTATGTGATGTTCTCCTCCCCTCTTTGTTCTTCATGGTTTAGACCTCGTGAGCTGCCCTACATGATCGAGGCACTTTTGTAATATTTCTGCTATTGCTATGCTGAGTTTGAAGGGATCTGATGGATTATGATATTATGTTCAGATTGTGATAGAGTAATATATTTGGTTTTTATCTCTTATATTTTTGTTCCTAAGTAATTCTTGCATGTTCTCCGTTGCTGTTTATTGCTTTGGCCAAGTAGTAGGTACTGACTCCAAGAGGGAACGTTGTGCTCGATTTTGGGTTCATGCCCCCCGATGACACGCTTGAGTGACAGAAACATGAGTCTAGGGGATGTGCTGTTGCCACAAGGGGGGAAACAACGGTGCTTGTAACCGCAGTTACAAGGATTGTTTACTTTACGCAAAGTTCTTTTTAATGCAGTTGTCTGTTGCTTTGGGTTTACACTTTGGGTGGGGCTCGCAACTTAATACCAGCGAGATGTTCTGGATAGATATCTCAAGGTGGATGACTAGTAGTAGATGCACTTTGGGTGGGGCTCGCAACTTAATACCATAGAAATTATGCTGTTATCATTTACCCACCAGGCAGCCAGAAGGGTGCCTGGCGCGGCCCCCCTCTTGGCCGCGCCAGGCACCCTCCTGGATGCCTGGCGGCCCCCCTCGATGCCCCCTCTCGCCTATAAGACCCCCCTGGGGTGAAAACCCTAAGTACAAAAGAGTTTCCGTGTTTCGCCGACGGCACGGGGCGGAAACCTACAGAGGAGAAAAGCCATCTCCGACGGGCAGATTCCGTCGAGGAGATCACCTCCCGGAAGGGGAGATCGTCGCCATCATCATCATCATCATCATCGTAACGGGCATGATCGAGATCATCATCAACATCATCCCCAACATCAGCACCATCTCCATCACCATCTCATCTCATCTCACAATTGTAACTTGTGTTGTAATCCGTACTATCTATCCTCTCTACTCTGTTGGTGTTGATTACTACTTTGTGGTGAATGCTATTGAGTTTTGTTGGAGAAATATCATTGTGTCCAGATTGTTTGCTACCCATCTATCACCTCTGATCATGATCTCTTTTATGTCTTGTGAGTAGTTACTTTAGTTCTTGAGAACATGGGAGAAGTCTAGTTATTAGTAGTCATATGATGTTGAAGTATTATGTGTTGTTTGATACTTAAGTTGTGTTGTTATTTCTCTAGTGGTGTTATGTGAGTCGAACACTTAACACTTCACCTTTAATGGGCCTAGAGGAATAAATTGTGCACAAAGGATGCTTATGGTGGGTTGTCGGAGTGACAGAAACCTGAACCCCAGTTCGCACACTTTTGCACAAGGGAATTATGGATCCTTGATCGTAATGATGTGGTTAGGCTTATGCCTTAATTACTACCTTGTATTTGCGGATGCTTGCAAGGTGTGTAATCATAAGAGTACACTTATCTTAGTCTAGAAGGTGTACTAGCATTGATCCACCCACCAACACTTATCAACACAATACATATTACTTGGCGGAGTATGGTGAAAGTAACTTGGCTATCTCTCCTAGGTGTTCTCGAGAACGCTTTAGCTTTTATAAGTGTAGTTCCTAGGCTTATCCTTGCGAAAGGATTGGGCCACTTGCTACTCCTCATTTACCCTATTTACTTTGCTTGTCTTTTACTTTTCTGTTGCTTAAACCAAAAACCCCTAAATATTTACCTTTGAGTGTGTGCAGCCTTTCCTTATCCAGTGTCACTTATCAGCACCTTCTGCTCCTCGTTGGGTTCGACACTCTTATTTATCAAAAAGCTACAATTGACCCCCTAGACTTGTGGGTTATCAATAATCATTTATTGGCGCGGTTAACAGGGGAGGCAATCCCACTAAACCTATTAACTTCACCGCCATCAACGAGCTTTTTTGGCGCTGTTGCCGGGGAGTGTAGCGCTATTGGTATGTGTAGCCGGTAAGGAAACCTTTATTTTCTGTTGTTACTTTCAGTCCTTATGGACTCTGCTACTGTTGGTTCATTGCTGGTAAGGAGCCGCCCCACGACTGTGGTGGTTACTCCTACCCCTACTGAAATTGTGCCCTATAAAATACCACCTGGTATTATTGATCATGTCTTGTCTAATCGTTATACAGGAGAAGGACATCCGGGAGAACACCTGCTATATTTATCACAATTATGTTCTTTATTTAAGCTTGCAGGTGTAACAATGGAGTTCGTCATGGAGAAACTATTCTCCATATCACTCAAAGATAAAGCTTCAGATTGGTATAAGCTACTCGATAACTCTGATATGCTTGAATGGCCAGAGCTTATGTCTCTCTTTTATGCAAAGTTTTATCCTCTTCGTGAAATTCACCAAGACAGGAACTACATCTACAAATTTTGGTCTCGCGACGGAGAGAGCATCTCTCAAGCTTGGGGGAGACTGAAGTCCCTGATGCTCAAATGCCCAAACCATGAGCTCCCCAAGGAAATTATATTTACAAATTTTTATGCCAGGCTTTCTCGTTAGGACAAGGAGATGGTTGATGCCTCCTCTAGCGGGGTATTCCAGACCAGAAGTATGGAAGAAAAATGGGATCTTATAGAAAGGATCCAGAAGAACACTGAAGACTGGGAAATTGATAAAGGTATTGAACCCGCTATAAACTATGAGCATGACTACATTGAGAGTTATGTGAAGACTGATTACTTTAATACCTTTTTCTCTAAAATTGGTCTTGATTCCCAGCTAATGGTTGACTTTTGCAAGGACTTTGCTTCTCATATTGATTCTTCTAAGAAGAAGAAGAGTCAACATCATAAACCTTTGAAGGAGTCACCTATTGAGATTAATGTTACTGATCCCGTTTTACCTGCACTTGTGTATGAACAACCCCCTTATCCCTCAAGGATAAAGGAGCACTCTTTTGTTACAGGTATTCTAAACAAAAATGGAAGGACCACTGACGAACCTGAGGACATGATCAAGGTCAAGCCTCAAGTTGCAATGGTCAAGGATCTGGTAACCAGTGATATTAAAGAATCCACTACTAGTTTGTGCTATTTCCACTAACATTGTCACAGCCAAGAAAAGATGCCCAATTTCATGTACACCAGTTGTATATGTCAAAATAGGAAATCATAATTACTATGGGCTATGTGATTTGGGATCTAGTGTCAGAGCTATTCCCTTCACACTTTATCAAGAGATCATGCACGAGATTCAGCCGTGTGAGATCGAGGACATTGATGTCACGATTCATCTTGCAAATAAACAAACAATCTATCCAGTTAGGATTGTGAGAGATGTTGAAGTACTCTGCGGGAAGGTAAAATATCCCACTGACTTTCTTGTACTTGTTCAGTGCAAGATAGTTTTTGCCCTATTATCTTTGGTAGGCCCTTCCTCAGCACTTGTGGAGCTATAATAGATTGCAAGAAAGGTAAAGTTTCTGTTGAATTCAACGGTGAGCCGTATGAATTTAATTTTTCTAGGTTTTCTAAGCAGCCTCGTGGTACTGACTTGTCAAGTAATGACAAAATTATTGAAGAAATTGCTTATATTGCTATTCCTCCTAATGATACTCTGCAGCAATTTATGGAAGACCACGAGAATGACATACATATGCAGGAGAGGGATGAACTAGAAGACATATTTTTAAGACAAGCTCCTATCCTGAAGCACAATCTCCCGGTTGAACCTTTAGGAATCCTCTCGCAACCAAAGGAAGACCCGGTGTTTGATCTAAAACCACTACCCGATACGCTCAAGTATGCTTATTTAGATGAAAAGAAAGTATATCCTTTTATTATCAATTCTAACCTTTCAGGGATGAAGAAGAGCGATTATTGGAGACACTCCGCAGACACCGAGGTGCTATTGGCTATACTCTTGATGATCTCAAGGGTATTAGTCCATCCATTTGCGAACATACTATCAATCTTGAGCCCGATGCTAAACCAGTTGTTGATCATCAACGACGGTTGAACCCAAAGATGAAGGACGTGGTTACGACAGAGGTTCTCAAACTTCTAGCTGCAGGTATCATCTATCCTATAGCTGATAGTAAGTGGGTAAGTCCCGTTCATTGTGTTCCTAAGAAAGGAGGTATAACTGTTGTTCCTAATGATAAAACTGAACTAATACCTTAGAGGACTATTATTGGATATAGAATGTGTATGGATTTCAGGAAGTTCAACAAGGCCACCAGGAAGGACCACTATCCTCTGCCCTTTATTCATCAGATGCTCGAGCGGCTATCTAAAAACACCCACTTCTGCTATCTTGATGGGTATTCTGGCTTCTCCCTGATTCACGTTAACGCCACGGATCAAGAGAAGACCACCTTTACGTGTCCTTACGGTACTTATGCTTATAGGCGTATGCCTTTTGGTTTGTGTAATGCACCTGTTACTTTTCAGAGGTGTATGTCTGCAATATTTCATGGTTTCTATGAGGATATTGTAGAAGTTTTCATGGACGACTTTTCCGTCTATGGAAACTCCTTTGACCAGTGTCTCCACAATCTTAATAAAGTTTTGCAGAGATGTGAAGAAACAAATTTGGTGCTCAATTGGGAGAAGTGCCATTTCATGGTTAACGAAGGGATAGTTCTTGGACACAAGATTTCCGAAAGGGGAATTGAAGTGGACAAGGAAAAGATTGAAGCTATTGAAAGGATGCCCTATCCAAGGGACATCAAAGGTATTCGTAGTTTTCTAGGTCATGCTGGTTTCTATAGAAGATTTATCAAGGACTTTTCTAAGACCTCGAGACCCCTTACCAATCTTCTCCAGAAGGATTCTCCTTTTGTATTTGATGAAGATTGTAAGGAAGCCTTTGAAGTTCTTAAGAAAGCCTTGATAACCTCTCCTATAGTACAACCACCTGACTGGAATTTGCCCTTTGAAATTATGTGTGATGCTAGTGATTTTGCTGTTGGAGCTGTTTTAGGACAAAGGGTTGACAAGAAGTTGAATGTCATCCACTATGCCAGCAAGACACTTGATAGTGCTCAAACGAATTATGCTACTACCGAGAAGGAATTCTTGGCAGTGGTGTTTGCTTGTGATAAATTTAGACCGTATATTGTTGATTCTAAAGTTATTATTCATACTGATCATGCTGCTATTAAGTATCTTCTGCACAAAAAGGACGCCAAACCAAGAATCATTAGAGGGGTACTCCTTCTTCAAGAATTTGATTTGAAGATTGTCGATAGAAAAGGAGAAGACAATCCGGTGGCGGATAATATTTCAAGGATGGAAGATATCCCGCACGATCCTATTCCAGTCAATGACAGTTTCCCAGATGAACAACTTGCTGTTGTAAAAGTACAATCTCATTCCGACCCTTGGTTTGCAGATTATGCTAATTTTATCGTTGCAAAGTTTTTGCCTCCAGGTTTTACATTTCAGCAGAGGAAGAAATTCTTCACGGATTTGAGGCACTACTTTTGGGATGATCCACATCTTTTCAAAGAGGGTCCAGATGGGATCGTGAGAAGATGTATACCGGAGCACGAGCAACAGGACGTTCTTCTACAATGTCACGATAGTCCCTATGGAGGACATCATGCCGGTGAAAGGACCGCACATAAAGTTTTACAATCAGGTTTTTTTTGGCCTACTCTTTTTAAGGACGCCCGAAGGTACGTTCTATCTTGTGATAAGTGTCAGAGAGTTGGTAACATTAGCAGGAGAAATGAGATGCCTATGAATTACTCACTAGTGATCGAACCTTTCGATTGCTGGGGTTTTGATTTTATGGGTCCTTTTCCTCCTTCACACAAGTACACACACATCTTAGTTGCTGTTGATTATGTAACCAAGTGGGTTGAAGAAATCCCCACTGAGAGTGCTGATCACAAGACATCTTTGAAAATGCTCCAGGATGTAATTTTTCCTAGGTTTGGAGTACCAAGGTACCTCATGACAGATGGAGGGTCACACTTTACGCATGGAGCTTTTAGGAAAGCTCTAGCCAAGTACGATGTCAATCATAGGATTGTATCACCGTACCGCCCTCAAACTAGTGGGCAAGTTGAGCTCACCAATAGGGAGATCAAGTTGATCTTACAAAAGTCAATAAATAGTTCTAGAAAGGACTGGTCAAAGAAGTTATAAGATGCTTTGTGGGCGTATAGAACCGCTTACAAAATCCCCATGGGCATGTCTCCGTATAAAATGGTCTATGGAAAGGCTTGCCATTTACCATTAGAGTTAGAGCACAAGGCTTTCTGGGCTGTCAGAGAGCTAAATGCTGACCCAAAATTAGCTGGTGAAAAGCGTCTCATGAACTTGACTTCTCTAGATGAGTGGAGGAGTGAAGATTAAGAGAGCGCTAAAATGTTCAAGGAGAAGGTAAAGAAGTGGCACGATAAAAGAATTCTGAAACGTGAATTTGATGTTGGTGATAAAGTTTTGTTGTTTAGATCTCGTTTCAGGTTTTCTCCAGGTAAACTACTTTCCATATGGGAAGGACCTTTTCTTATCGAAGAAGTATATCGGTCTGGTGCAATCAAGATCAATAATTTCGAAGGCACCAAACCTCAAGTTGTGAATGGACAAAGACTCAAACATTATATGGCAGGTGATCCTATCAATGTGGATGTGAACATGATATATACAAAGACTCACGAAGAGCATGTTGCAGCCCAGTTTCAGACTCCGGCAGGAGCAGAATAAGAAAATGTATGTATTACGGTAAGGAAACATCGCGAACGTCAATAAAAGTTTACTTTTCAAAGTTTTTGCAAAATTAGGAAAATTCCAAGCCCGAGTGGAGCCGGAGAGGAACTCCAGGGGGCCTAGGAGGCCTCCTGGCGCGCCCCCTCCTGGCCGCGCCAGGAACTCTCCTGGGTGCCCTGGACTCCGACTCCGACTCCACCTAGGCTTGAAACCTTCCTTTTGTTGCGGAAATTTTTGCTATATATTTTCCCGGATCGTCCCGGCACCGTATCTCTCGATTTCGCGTGTTTTCTTTCTCGGTCTATTTCTTCCAGGGTGAAAAGCTGTTAGTAGAGATGTCTTCTTGTGGCTCGAGCGGAGAGGACTTCTTGGGATGGCGTCTACGTCAAGTCCAGAAGGATCTTAATCAAGGGAAGCACGTTGATTGGGCTACAAAAGAATATATTGCCGCAAGACAAGCAGAGATGGAGCGCACCGTGAGAGAGGAAGTCAAGACTATCACTGCCCAACAACAAGGAGGTCCAAGCAATCCCATCATGGTGGGACCTATCCAACCTCAATACAATCTTTATCTTAACCTTTCAGGGCCCTCCACTTCACTTGAAGATCAACGCATGCTTTCCACCATCTCCGAGGCCTATCGCATCACCAACCAACTCTGTGAAGATTTCCGTGTACTAAAAGTACAAGTGGAAGTCTTGGAGTTAGAGAACCAAACCCTTCGCCGTGTCATCAGGGATCTGAAGAAACAACCACAACCAAATGAGGAGTAAATCTCCTCGGGTAATGGCATCCCCTTAGCTTGTTCCAAGCTTGGGGGAGTGCCGGGTATCTTTATCTTTATCTTTTTCTTTAGGAGTCAAGTAGAGTCGTATCATGTCTAGGGAAGTTACTTTATGAAATAGGTGTTGCTTTGAGGTCTATCACTCCTTTTGTGGAGAGATTTGTATCCGTGAGTGTGGGGTCATCTATGAAGGAATATTAATGAGAAGTCTATTGGTTTCCTCGCTGCACTCGGTATTCTCTTCACGCAATCGACATTATGAGCTGATTCTTATGGGGAGTATTGACCTTATATCAGGTATGGCTTCAAAAACTTTATTTAAATCTTGGCAAGTATAGTTTTGGTCATAACAACAAGCATGTTTTTTCTCAAAGTAGCGACATAGCCAAAACCTTTGTGTTATTATGCTTGAAGTGTTATGTTGACAAGGAAGACAACTTGATGTTTCATGCTAGTTTTAATGTTTATGCTTTGTATTGCTTGCATCTAAGTTGTCATCAATTGTCTGGTCTCTCAAAGCCTTGCTAGCCAAAACTCTGTACTAAGCGGAGTTCTGCTTGTACTTCCATACCCTGAAACCAACATCTTCCACTTGAGTCCACCATACCTTCCTATTTGTGGTATTCCACTACCACTCCTAAAGTATATAATTTGTGTGCTATCTCTAGATGTTCAAAATCTTCTGTTTAGTTCCACTGATTCAGCTCATGAGGAAGTGGTGGGTAACCCATGATCTTCTTAATTTGGACAAGTTTTATCTTGGGATTGCATGCCTAATCTGCAAACCCCTAATACGAGAAGGGACTCGCATGAGTGCCCAACTTGTAAAACATAAATACTAACACACAAGTTCCTTCGCCCATTTATGAGTGATAAACAAAGGAATTTAAGGGGGTGTGATCGTCCCCGCATGGGAGCCGTTCCTCGAAACTTGTCCAAATCATGAAGTGAGTGAGTTATCTATCAGCAGTCGTTGACGGATCATGCACCTCCCAAAAGTCTGTTTCTATTATGTTTGATCTAGAGATGGCACATGAGTTTTCCATGCTTACCCTTTTGCACGGAGTTTATCCTTTATTTTGTGCTGAGTCAGTCCTTCCTACTTCCTTCCTTCTTGAGAGAGAATAGACACTTGATGTTAATAAAGATTCTTGCATACAAAGCTGCATTGAAAGTTAACATGTTACATCTTTGTTGACATTATCTGTTGATAAGTTAGTTTTTTACAAAACCTTATGCTGAGTAAACATCTTCCTTTGTGTTAGCATGTGCACTTCTTGACTAATAACATGTTCTTTCCATAGCTTCAACTGGTTCCATTATAAGTGAAAGAGCAAAAGTAAATCCTTGACCAAGGCTATGTTTGCCATGATTTGATGAGTTTTCCAGGTCCTACTTTGTTGTAATTTTTACTACTTTCTCATAAGGACCTTATGAGTTAAGGTTGCTGTTGAGGATGCTTCAGTTTGGTGAGAAATCTTGATGCTTCTTGTCCGTATTCTTTTATCGACGCTTCACTCTCTAAACTTGTGGACAGTTTACCGAGCTCAGCAATCTCTTGGGGACAAGCGAGGTCTAAGCTTGGGGGAGTTGATACGTCCAAAAATCATAACTATTTTATATCGTAATTTCATCCTATTCATTGATATATTCCACTTTAAAGTATCGTTCTTATGTTGTTTTGGCTTGTTGTACACAGTTTACAACTTTCCGGTGTTGAAACAGCAGAACCAGGATTCAGCGGTGAAAAGTGGACCCCAAGTTGATGAATCAGATCAAGTCCAAATGTGATGAAAATTTACGGGGATCGTTTTTTTATGGGAATTTCCTGGGAATCACCGAAGACGGAGGTGAGGGGACCCACCAGGCAGCCAGAAGGGTTCCTGGCGCGGCCCCCCTCCTGGCCGCGCCAAGCACCCTCCTAGATGCCTGGTGCCCCCCCCTCGGTGCCCCCTCTCGCCTTTAAGACCCCCCTGGGGTGAAAACCCTAAGTACAGAAGAGTTTTCGTGTTTCGCCGCCGCCACGGGGCGGAAACCTACAGAGGAGAAAAGCCATCTCCGGCGGGCAGATTCCGTCGAGGAGATCACCTCCCGGAAGGGGAGATCGTCGCCATCATCATCGTCACGGGCATCATCGAGATCATCATCAACATCATCCCCAACATAAGCACCATCTCCATCACCATCTCATCTCATCTCACAATTGCAACTTGTGTTGTAATCCGTACTATCTATCCTATCTACTCTATTGGTGTTGATTACTACTTTGTGGTGAATGCTATTGAGTTTTGTTGGATAAATATCATTGTGTCCAGATTGTTTTCCACCCATCTATCACCTCTGATCATGATCTCTTTTATGTCTTGTGAGTAGTTACTTTAGTTCTTGTGAACATGGGAGAAGTCTAGTTATTAGTAGTCATATGATGTTGAAGTACTATGTGTTGTTTGATACTTAAGTTGTGTTGTTATTTCTCTAGTGGTGTTATGTGAGTCGAACACTTAACACTTCACCTTTAATGGGACTAGAGGAATACATTGTGCACAAAGGATGCTTATGGTGGGTTGCCGGAGTGACAGAAACCTGAACCCCAGTTCGCACACTTTTGCACAAGGGAATTATGGATCCTTGATCGTAATGCTGTGGTTAGGCTTATGCCTTAATTACTACCTTGTATTTGCGGATGCTTGCAAGGTGTGTAATCATAAGAGTACACTTATCTTAGTCTAGAAGGTGTACTAGCATTGATCCACCCACCAACACTTATCAACACAATACATATTACTTGGCGGAGTATGGTGAAAGTAACTTGGCTATCTCTCCTAGGTGTTCTCGAGAACGCTTTAGCTTTTATAAGTTTAGTTCCTAGGCTTATCCTTGTGAGAGGATTGGGCCACTTGCTACTCCTCAGTTACCCTATTTACGTTGCTTGTCTTTTACTTTTCTGTTTCTTAAACCAAAAACCCCTAAATATTTACCTTTGAGTGTGTGAAGCCTTTCCTTATCCAGTGTCACTTATCAGCACCTTCTGCTCCTCGTTGGGTTCGACACTCTTATTTATCGAAAAGCTACAATTGAACCCCTAGACTTGTGGGTTATCAAGAATCGTTTATTGGCGCGGTTAACAGGGGAGGCAATCCCACTAAACCTATTAACTTCACCGCCATCACGCGTATCTGTACGCTATGCACCGCTCATGCTTCAAGGTTCAGCTCGGTCCTGGTTGAACAGTTTGCCCAATAATAGCATCAATTGTTGGAAGGGTTTTGAGGACGCGTTTGTTAGCAACTTCACTGGCACGTATGAGCGCCCAGGTTTGCCTAGGCACCTGGCACTATGTGTACAAGGAAAGGACGAGCCCCTTCGCGATTACCTTCAACGGTGGATCAAGCTCAGAAACACTTGCGAGGGAGTTCATGAAATCCAAGCCATCCAGTACTTCACTGATGGCTGCTTGGACGGGTATTTGTTGAAGCACAAGCTCCTGCGCAAGGAGATAACGTCTTTGGCCGATCTGATGAGAATAGCCAATTCGTTTGCCGAATCTGATGCCGCAATGCGCCCGATCAAGTTGAGTCCCAGTGGTTTCATCCAAGGGCAATCCTCAGGGTAGCAGCAGCAGTCGGCAGAAGCAAATGGGCCAAATGGTCCCAATCGGCGCGAGATCCAGCGGAACAACAACTTTGGCAACAACAACACCCCCAATTTCAACAACACCCCCGGTAACTTCAAGAACAACAACACAGGCTTCAAAAAGAGGAAGGACGAGCAGCCGGATGACCAATATGGCAATCAGAAGGTGGCAGTAGTCCAGCAGCAAGAGGAACAAGGGGCTGCGGGAGGCAGTCGAAGGAAAAAATCTGCAGAAAGGCTGCAGGGTCAGATCAGCCCCCCATACACCTTTGAGGACATGATGAACCAGCCCTGAAAAATGCATAGTGGAGTTGGCAAGCCCGCATCTCACACCACTCGACAGTGCATCTAGGTCAATCGTATGGCAAAGGGAGGAGTAGGAAATCTTCCCCCACCACCACCCCCACCCCCAGGTCCACCACCAGCAAATGCTCGGCCGCAGTTCCCGCGTCTGGACGCGGCGTATATGATCTTCACCAGCGAGTCGGATGACAAGGGCAGTCAGAGAGCCCGAGAGCAGGAAGTCAATGCCACTATGCCAGCAGTTTCCCAAAGGATGAACTGGTCGGACGACGTCATAGCATGGGGCCCGGAAGACCAACCGAGTGTAATGCCCAACCCGGGCAGTTATGCGCTCATGGTGGATGCAATTGTGGCAGCACCTTTGTACTCATGCAAGTTCACCAGGACTCTCATTGATGGAGGCAACGCCATCAACATTCTGTACCGGGACACAATGATCAAGCTCGGCATCGGTGAGAGCGAGTTGGAACCCAACAGGACCGTCTTTCATGGGATAGTTCCCGGCCTTTCATGTAGTCCATTAGGCCGCATTCGGCTGGAGGTAGTGTTTGGTTTGAAGGAAAATTTCCGCCGAGAGCCGATCTGGTTTGATGTGGCCGATCTGAGCAGCCCATACCATCTTCTGCTCGGATCGCCTGCGATAGCCAAGTTCATGTTCAACATAATGCAGCCCTACCTGAAGATGAAGCTCCCAGGGCCGAATGGTCCAATCACTATATGCGGTGACTACAAGAAGTCACTGGAATGTTCACCTGCCGGCTCTAGGCTGGCCGATTCTCTGGTCATTGATGCAGAGCGGCGCCAGCTCGACAAGGTCGTAGCAATGGCCCAAGCTCAGATGAAGGAACCCATGCCGAGCACGAAGGCCAAGAGATCGGATGATGAGACTGTGTTTCAAGCAGCCAAGGACAGCAAGAGGATCACCATGTACCCCTCCGACCCGAACAAGTGCGTCATCATCGGGGCCGGGCTCAGCAGCAAATAGGAAGGCGAGCTCGCCGAGTTCCTTCGTGAGAACGGATACATCTTTGCATGGTCCCCACATGACATGCCTGGTGTACCGAGGGAACTTGCCAATCACAAGCTTCACATCCGACCTGGATCCAAGCCGATCAAGCAGCCACTTCGGCGCTTTTCAGAGGACAAATGAAGAGCAATCGGCGACGAGATAGCCAAGTTGCTCGCAGCAGGATTTATCAAAGAAGTGTTCTACCCAGACTGGTTAGCAAATCCAGTTCTGGTTCCGAAGAAGAATGGAACTTGGCGCATGTGTATAGATTACACTTGCCTGAATAAGGCCTGCCCCATGGATCCTTTTGCATTGCCCCGTGCCGATCAAGTGATTGATTCTACGGCTGGCTGTCAACTCCTGTGCTTTCTGGATGCCACAAAAGGCTATCACCAGATTAATCTTGATGTAAACGATCAAATAAAGACAACATTTATCACCCTATCCGGGGCTTATTGCTACATCACCATGCCCTTTGGCCTGAAAAATGGCGGCGCGACTTATCAGCGTACTATGCAGCGATGCGTCCGACCTCAGTTAGGTCGGAACGTTCATGTATATGTAGATGACCTTGTGGTCAAGTCGGTGCAAGGTTCAACCCTGCTAGATGATCTCAGAGAAACATTCACAAACTTGCGAGCGTACAAGATCAAGCTCAACCCAGAGAAATGTGTG
Organism: Bromus sterilis; assembly: GCA_950022295.1. NCBI lineage: Eukaryota > Viridiplantae > Streptophyta > Magnoliopsida > Poales > Poaceae > Bromus > Bromus sterilis. The sequence continues at coordinate 339,994,955 of OX465595.1, read as the reverse complement.
TTCGGCGTGCCGGCCGGCAAGCTGCTTGGATTTCTGGTCTCCGAGAGAGGAATAGAGTGCAACCCCGAGAAGATTTCAGCAATTGAGAGGATGGGCAAGCCCAGAAATCTCAAAGATGTGCACAAGTTCACCGGATTCCTAGCATTGCTCAGCCGATTCCTCAGTCGTCTTGGAGAGAAAGCAATTCCGTTGTATCAACTGATGAAGAAAACAAATAAGTTTATTTGGACCCCACAGGCGGATGAAGCATTCAAGCATCTCAAGCCCATGATGTCTACCACTCCAATGCTGGCAGCTCCAAAAGAGAAAGAGCCAATGATGTTATATATCGCAGCAACCACTCGGGTGATCAGTATTGTCATGGTGGTCGAGCGTCCTGAAAAGGACAAGGCACAATCGGTCCAGAGGCCAGTCTACTACGTCAGTGAAGTTCTCTCAACCTCCAAGCAAAACTACCCTCATTACTAGAAGATGTTCTACGGTGTGTACATGGCGGCAAAGAAGCTGAAGCCTTACTTCCAGGCGCATCCGATCACAGTTATCAGTTCGGCACCACTGGCAGAAATCAACGGCAACCAGGACTTATCTGGTCGGGTGGAGAAGTAGGGCATTGAAATTGCAACACATGGGATCAAGTATGAGCCTCGTACTGCAGTCAAGTCTCAAGCTCTGGCAGATTTCTTGGTTGATTGGGCAGAAACTCAGTATACGCCCCCCTGTCCGGACTCTCAGTTCTGGAAAATGCACTTTGACGGCTCCAAGATGATGACCGGACTAGGGGCTGGCATTGTTCTTACTTCTCCGAAAGGTGACAAGCTCGAGTATGTGCTGCAGATCCACTTTGGAGCATCAAACAATGTGGCTGAATATGAAGCATTGGTAGATTGGCATTCGGCGGATTCTGTGATATGGCGATTCCGATCTGGTGGTGCAGCAATGCGCTGGCACTTGGGATGCAAAAGATGAAAATATGGAAAGCTACAGATTCCTTGTGCAGCAGTTATCTGGTTTCTTTAAAGGGTGTGAATTCCATCATGTCCCCCCGAGCTGAGAATGAAGCAGCAGATGCACTGTCCAAGATGGGGTCCACCAGAAAGGAAATTCCACCAGGAGTCTCTCTAGAAAACATCTAGAAGCCATCTATCAAGCCTGCCCCAGAATCAGAGTCAATCTTTATTTCGGCCGGCCTGAAGATGGCAGAGCTCGAAGCAAAGAAATTAGCCAAGAAGCAAAAGTTGGAGAAGCAGTCGGCCGCACCAGGGGCTGCCGATCGCGAACCAGGGGCTGCTGCCGTCATCTCGGGGACTGAGGTGGTCGGGCAAGATGCAATCGGCTCCTCCTCCTCCGAACAGCCAATAAAAGAAGCCGAACAGCCAGAACCAGAAGCAGTTGTTTTAATGGTAATTGTTGTTGCACCATCATGGGCAGAGCCGATCAGAAACTTTTTTGTGGATGGTATACTCCCACAATATGAAGTAGAAGCTCGGAAAATCCAACGCCGATCTAGAGCATACACTATCTTTAAGAACGAGTTAGTGCACCGCAGTGCAACAGGAGTCCTTCAGCGTTGTGCGGAAGAAGACAAGGGGCTGGAATTGCTCCGAGACATCTACCAAGGCGAGTGTGGTCACCATGCATCAGCTATAGCAATAGTTGCCAAGGCGTTTCGCCATGGTTTCTATTGGCCAACTGCGAAAGCAGCCGCAGAAGAGTTAGTCAAGCATTGCAATGGATGTCAAAGATTCAAAGCAAAGAGTCACTTAACAGCCTCATCACTCAAAACCATTCCGATAACATGGCCATTTGCAGTTTGGGGTCTGGACATGGTGGGACCATTCAAAACAACAAGAGGCGGCATGACACACTTGTTGGTGGCAGTGGATAAGTTCACCAAATGGATCGAGGCAAGGCCGATCAAGAAGCTAGCTGGACCGACTCCGTTCAAGTTCATTGTGGACATCATAGTCAGATATGGAGTGCCGAACATCATCATCACTGACAATGGAACAAATTTTGCAAAAGGGGCGCTAGCTCGGTATGCTTCCCAGCAGGTCATCCGGCTGGATGTAGCATCTGTAGCTCACCCCCAGTAAAATGGTCAAGAAGAGCGGGCGAATGGCCTCATCCTGTCCGGAATCAAGCCAAGATTGGTGGAGCCACTAGAGAGAGCAACTGGCGCATGGCTGATACGTCCAAAACGTATCTATAATTTCTGCTTGCTCCATCCCTCTTTTGTGTGATATTGCTATGATATTGATGAACTTCCATACACTTTTGATCATATTTGGACTAACCTATTAACTCAGTGCACCCCAGTGCCAGTTCCTGTTTTCTCCTGTTTTTCTATTTCAGGTTTCCCCCATATTAAAAATGCGCAAAATTTTTGGGAAAAATCCAATAAAAAATCAGCGATCAGGAAGCTTCCGGAATCACCGAGGGGGGGCACAGGGGACCCACCAGGCGCCCTCCCGACGCACCCCAGGGTGGGGCCGTGCCAGGGGGGCGCTTGGATCCCTGGTGGCCCCCTGGCTCCCCCCTTCACCTATTTATTCCCCGTGCCGCAAAAACCCCGAGACGGGAACCCTTTTTCGCGATCTCTCCTCTGTTCCGCCGCCGCCGCGCTTCCAAGATCGGGAGCACCAGAAGACCTCTTCCCGGCACCCTGCTGGAGGGAGGAACCACCTCCGGGAGCTTCTCCACCACCATGGACGCTTCCCGGATGAACCGTGACTAGTCCACCTTGGACCATGGGTCTATGATCAGTATCTATGTGATGTTCTCTTCCCCTCTTTGTTCTTCATGGATTAGACCTCGTGAGCTGCCCTACATGATCGAGGCACATATGTAATATTTCTGCTATTGCTATGCTGAGTTTGCTGGGATCCGATGGATTATGAGATTATGTTCAGATTGTGTTTGAGTAATATATTTGATTCTCCTCTTTTATATTTATGTTCTTGAGTAATTCTTGCATGTTCTCCGTTGCTGTTTATTGCTTTGGCCAAGTAGTAGGTAGTGACTCGAAGAGGGAGCGTTATGCATGATTGTGGGTTCATGCCCCCCGATGACTATCTTGAGTGAAAGAAACATGAGTCTAGGGGATGTGTTGTTGTCACAAGGGGGAAAACAACGGTGCTTGTACTTGCAGATGCAAGGATTGTTTACTTTACGCAAAGTTCTTTAATGCAGTTGTATGTTGCTTTGAGTTTACACTTTGGGTGGGATTCACAACTTAATACCAGCGAGATGTTCTGGATAGATATCTTAAGGTGGATGATTAGTAGGTAGATGCAGATGGATTTCGGTCTACTTGTCTTGGTGTACCGCCCATGCTTTTGAGCCTCTTCCTTTCTTTATAGCATAATTAGCATTGGTTTGCGCACATAATCCTGTCAATTGCCCAGCTGTAATTTGTTTACCTTGCATGGCTATTTTATGGTCTTTTGGGAGAGAGACCTCACTAGTGAACATCATAGGACCCCGGTCCATATTTCCAATACTGTTACACCCATTATCAATTTACTGCTTGATTTATTTTTCCGTTGCTATCACTATCATTATTATCCCGTGCGTTTTATCCTTTGTAAACAACAAGGCCGGAGGAATTGACAACTCCTCTGTACTCGTTGGGAAGCAAAGTTATTTGCTGTGTGTGCAGGTCCATGTGAAGTAAGCAACCTTGAGTTGTGAACGGCGCCATTGTTCACTTCACCAACTTCTTGTATCTGTTGGAGTCCTATTGGTTCGACACTTAAACCTTAGCATCTTCGCTAAGGGAAATTGCCGCTACGCTACATCTCAACCTTCCACTTTGGGTAACCAACGAGGGGCGAGAAGTAAACTCTCGTGACATCAAAGCAATTTCTGGCGCCGTTGCCGGGGACTCCACTCTTCAAGATAGGGTAGTTGCACACTATATTTTATCTTTGATTTTTAGTATTGTTAGTTTACCTTTCAGTTTTTTCGTTTGTGTCTTATCTGAAAAACAAAAAAAATAGTTGCTACCTTTCGTTTTTGTCTTTCTCTTCCTACTGATGCTATCTTCACCATGGGTGTGGAACCACCCAAATATGGAAGGATGGACATGTTTCACTTGGACCGTCTTCGATCAATTTGTGCTCGCGCTAAAAACCCAACCGACTTGGTTGAGGGAAAATCATTGGATGAGCATGCTCATTATACGAGGCACCGACTATCTCAGAAAGGGAAACACTTATGGGACCAAATACAAACTTCTTATTGCTATGCTGAGTGTGTATGCCACATTTATGATTTTACTTGGTGTTCTAATATAGATCATAAACACCTTCCTTTCCAATGTGAGTTTAATAAAAATTAGATCTTATCTTCTTATGCTAAAGGTGTTTATGATTACTTTGATGTTGAAAAGATTGAAGAGTTTGTTGCTTTTAAAGGTTCCTATGAGATTGCTTCTTTGATTGAAAAGTATCACGATACTATTTACAAGTCTGAAAACTTTGCGGTTCTTGCTTATTGCTTCGAAAATTATACTTCCAATTCTTATGTTGAGGATTTTAAAAACAAAATGTTTGCTTCCCTAGAAGAGGCCAATGATTTCTTTGAGGAGGAATCCCATAATTCCGAGGACTCACTTGAAATATCCCTTTCTGAAGATCTTGATACTTGCTTTGTTGATGGCCATGATGCCAATATGGACTATGCTTGCGAAGATGAACTTGCTATAGTTCCTTACGTCAAGCATGAAATTGTTACTATTGCACCCACACTTGATTTCCCTATTATCCTTTTGAAATCTCCAACTCCGGAGAATTTTCCTCTTATCAAAGCTCAATGTGATGGGTTGCATTTATCTTATGATCCTAAAAACTGTGTTGAAAACAATACACGTGTGCTTGTAGGTCATGAACAATATGATTTATGTGATAATTATATTCTTGATGTTGTTCATGATTCTACTGAAAATTATTTTGAGAGAGGGAAGTTTTGTTGTAGAAACTTCCATCTTACTAAAACTCCTCTCTTCATGTTGAAAGTTTTGAAGTTGTTCTTGTTCCACCTTCCTATGCATGTCACTTTGTGCTTCTTTGATTTATTTTCTTACAAGATTCCTATGCATAGAAAGTGGGTTAGGCTTAAATGTGTTTCAAATTTGCTTCTTGATACTATCTTTTGCTTCAAATTCTTATTCTTATGAGAGCACCTTTTATAATCCTTAAGCCTAGCTAATGGCTTTAAAGAAGCGCTTTCGGGAGGCAGCCCGCAATGAATTTAGGATTTACTTTTTGTTTTTCTTCTGTTTTTAGTGGTCTTGATGATTTTTAATACTGTAGCAACATCATTGTATCTTTACTTTTCAAACTTTGTGCCTTTTATATCCTCATATGACAAGGGAAGTGAAAGTTGTGATATGCTGTCCAGAAAACAGATTCTGTCCTCGTGACTAGAAAAATCAGAGAAAAATCCCAGTTCATCTTTTTGAGCTGAATTTTTAACACAGAGTGCTCTATAAAATTACGAAACTTTCGTCTGTTCTGAGTTTTTTGATTTGAGTTGCAGAAGTATCCCTAAAAAATTCTTAACTACCTGCTGGTCTGTTTTTCACAGATTCTGTCCTGTTTTGCCTTTTCTTCGTTTTGCAAACCTTAAGCTTGCTTTTTCTTTGCAAAAACTTTTTGGCAATCTTGAGAAACAGTAGCCCTTCAATAATATCTTTATTTCCAGTAGGGAAAAATATATTTTATTATGGGTACTAACCTCGCTAATCAGATTATGATGAGTTATGTATGAAGGGAGTTTTCAAGTGTGCGAGGGAAGATGATGAAAGAAGATTCAGGAGTGTCAAGCGCTCAAGCTTGGGGATGCCCCCATGCATCCCCAAGAAATATTCAAGGAGACTCAAGCGTCTAAGATTGGGGATGCCCCCGTGCGTCCCCTTCTCCATCAACAATTATCAGTTCGTCTCTCGTTTCACTATATTTTTATCACTTCATGCATTATGTGCTATTCTTGGAGCGTCTCGCTCTTAGGTTTTATTTCTAGTTTTCTTTACCTTTGCTTGATGTTCATAACAAGTTAGAACCCTGCTTTCTTTGTGTGGGAGAGAAACATGCTCCACTTCCAAAATCTAGAACACAACATAGGATTTTTCTTGCTTATGTTTGATGTGTGTGTTCTTTATCTTTTTCATAGCTACTGTCATGTTTTGCTCTTAGCTTTCATGCTTATCTTTTTAAAGAGCTTTTGTTTAGTTTGTTGCTGGAACTCTCTTGAGTTTTCATGTTTATCTTGTTTAGAGAGTTTTCCTGTTGCACTGAGTTTTGTGTTTTGACTTGGAGTAGGTAATTGAGGTTGCTATTCTTATGTAGTAGTAACTTGCAATAGTTTTGAGGTATTGTTTTGAGTAATGTTTGGACTTTTGGTGTCAAGAGCTTTAGACTATTAGTGATAGATATCGTATTTTGGGAAATCCCTGTTTATTTTTAAAACTTACAAAATTAGTTGAGAACTTTAGCTACTAGATGGATCACTACTCTACTAAGGGGTCGAATATTATAGTACACTCACGTACCATGAGTCGAGGATGCGCAAGGATAAAAAAAAACCCATACACTCCTCCTCGGGGTACTTGTCTCTTTGTGAAACCTCCTTATTAGATTGAGAGTTACCGATAATAAGTGCATGAGTTCTTCGGACTAATGTGAGTATTCGAAAGTTGACACTTCCACCTTCCCATATTTTTCTAGCCTCTCCTAAGCCGTGCATTGCTTTCTTATCACTCCGAGAGTTGGCGTCCACCTTCGCCGGTACATCCAAACCCTTGGCACGATACGCTCTGTCATCATAAACCTCCTTATATCCTTCCTCAAAACAGCCACCATACCTACCTATCAAGGCATTTCCATAGCCTTTCCGATATACATTGCCATGCAACATCCATCTTCTCATGACTTGATCTTCATGTCATACATGCTACTTGCTTGATCGATGAGCCGCATGCTAGTTGGGACTTGCCCTAATCATTGCTACATGATGCGCTAGTATCATTGCATATCCTGCTACACTGGCAGAGGCATACATTTGCATACATCATGATAGTTACATCTTCTTTGTGATTTGAGTACTTTGTAAAGTGTGAAAGATCTTCTATACTTTTTATAATATATAGAGTGTTGCCCCTAAAGTGAGGAAAAGATCCCAAAGTGGACAAAATTAAAAGATTCCAAAGAGGACAAATGAGAGAAATAGAAAGAGCCATTGAGGCCACCAAAAAAATAGAAAAAATAGAAAAAAGAGAAAAATAAATAAAAAGAGAGAAGGGGGCACACTACTATTCCTTTTGAGAGATCCACACTCGTACTCCCTCTTATATCTTGTACTCCATAGAGATTACCATTTATGCATATAGCTATGTGGGAACCTTCACACTATAGAACTTGGCTTGTATATTCCAATGATGAGCCTCCTCAAATGAGCTCTAGGTCTTCTTGAGCAAGCAAGTTGGATGCACCCCCACTAGTTCCATTGGAGAGCTTACCTTAGCTCATATGTGCATCCGTTGCATGGAAATCCCTACTCCTCACATCATATCTATCATTTGGCTTTCTCTCTCCTATGATTGTCCTCATTGATGTGAGCCTTTGACACCTTTTTTGTGTTCCTCCTCCACTATATTATCTCTTTGCCATCCTAAGTGTCAACTTTCTTGCTTACGCTCATCCATTGCATGAGTGCTCAAAATGTCGAAAAGGAGTGGATCATTTTGACTTGTACCTGGCTAGTGGTCTGGGGGTGAGTCAATATAAGATTCCAAAGAAGACCAAGTGTGAAACTTTAGTAGATTGAGTTCTCAAAAAAAATACTTTTTCTCGTATATCCCTATCCCCTTTCTTGCACGCAAACACCATTTGGAGACATTATAGTCACGGACAGCGAGAGCTCTTGCACCTTTATGTTCTTATGTTGCTTGCTTCAATACTAAATATAGACTCTTGCCTGTTATGACTTGAATTTAATTACATGCCTTGATTGCTTTACTTAAAAGTTCTTATATGGTTGTTAGCATGTCACCACAAAAATTATGCTTTTATCATTTACCTACTCGAGGACGAGCAGGAATTAAGCTTGGGGATGTTGATACGTCCAAAACGTATCTATAATTTCTGCTTGCTCCATGCCTCTTTTCTATGATATTGCTATGATATTGATGAACTTCCATACACTTTTGATCACCAGTGCCAGTTCCTGTTTTCTGTTGTTTTTCTATTTCAGGTTTCCCCCATATTAAAAGTGCTCCAAAAATTCGGGAAAAATCCAATAAAAATCAGCGATCAGGAAGCTTCCGGAATCACCAAGGGGGGGGGGAGAGGGGACCCACCAGGGCCCCAGGCGCCCTCCCGGAGCGCCCCAGGGTGGGGTCGCGCCAGGGGGCCGCCTAGACCCCTGGTGGCCCCCCTGGTGGCCCCCCTGGCTGCCCCCCTTCGCCTATTTATTCCCCGTGACGCAAAAACCCCAAGACGGGAACCCTTTTTCGCGATCTCTCCTCTGTTCCTCCACCGCCGCGCTTCCAAGATCGGGAGCACCAGAAGACCTCTTCCCGGCACCCTACCGGAGGGAGGAATCACCTCCGGGAGCTTCTCCACCACCATGGACGCTTCCCGGATGAACCGTGAGTAGTCCACCTGGACCATGGGTCTATGATCAGTAGCTATGTGATGTTCTTCTCCCCTCTTTGTTCTTCATGGATTAGACCTCGTGAGCTTCCCTACATGATCGAGGCACATATGTAATATTTCCGCTGTTGCTATGCTGAGTTTGCTGGGATCCGATGGATTATGAGATTATGTTCAGATTCTGTTTGAGTAATATATTTGATTCTCCTCTTTTATATTTATGTTCTTGAGTAATTCTTGCATGTTCTCCGTTGCTATTTATTGCTTTGGCCAAGTAGTAGGTAGTGACTCCAAGAGGGAGCGTTATGCATGATTGTGGGTTCATGTCCCCCGATGACTAGCTTGAGTGACAGAAACATGAGTCTAGGGGATGTGTTGTTGCCACAAGGGGGAAAACAACGGTGCTTGTACTTGTGGGTGCAAGGATTGTTTACTTTACGCAAAGTTCTTTAATGCAGTTGTCTATTGCTTTGAGTTTACACTTTGGGTGGGATCCGCAACTTAATACCAGCCAGATGTTCTGGATAGATATCTCAAGGTGGATGATTAGTAGGTCGATGCAGATGGATTTCGGTCTACTTGTCTTGGCGTACCGCCCATGCTTTTGAGCCTCTTCCTTTCTTTATAGCATAATTATCATTGGTTTGCACACATAATCCTGTCAATTGCCCAGCTGTAATTTGTTTACCTTGCATGGCTATTTTATCGTCTTTTGGGAGAGAGACATCACTAGTGAACATCATAGGACCCCGGCCCATATTTCCAATACTATTACACCCACTATCAATTTACTGCTTTATTTACTTTTCCGTTGCTATCACTATCATTATTATCCCGTGCGTTTTATCCTTTGTAAACAACAAGGCCGGAGGAATTGAAAACTCCTTTGTACTCGTTGGGAGGCAAAGTTATTTGTTGTGTGTGCAGGTCTAGGTGAAGTAAGCAACCTTGAGTTGTGAATGGCGCCATTGTTCACTTCACCACCTTATTGTATCTGTTGGAGTCCTATTGGTTCGACACTTAAACCTTAGCATCTTCGCTAAGGGAAATTGCCGCTACGCTACATCTCACCCTTCCACTTTGGGTAACCAACGAGGGGCGAGAAGTAAACTCTCGTGACATCAATGGCTCGATGAGCTGCCAGTAGTGCTTTGGAGTCTGCGTTCTACGCCGAACCGTTCAACTGGATTTACTCCCTTCTTCCTTGTATATGGTGCGGAGGCAATTCTTCCCTGTGATATTGATTTCGACTCACCCCGTCACGCCATGTACACGGAGGCAGAAGCCAAGGAAGCTCGCGAGGACGGTGTTGATCTGAGAGAAGAAGCATGTCTCCTGGCCTTTTCCAGGTCGGCAATATACCAGCAGAAGTTACGTCACTACCACAACAAGAAGATCCGTCCCCTAGCTTTTCGTGAGGGTGATTTGGTGTTGCGCCGAATCCAGAAATCGGATGGCCAGCACAAATTATCCTCTCCTTGGGAAGGTACATTCATCGTCAGTCGGGCGCTCAAGAACAATGCATACTACCTTATTGATATTAGAAAGCCGACCCGATATGTGGACACTTCGGGGCAAGAAACGGAGCGTCCCTGGAACGCCGAGCTGTTATGACCGTTTTACATTTGAGCGGTATTGTTGTATTCCCCCTTTGTGAAAATATTATCAATAATAATAGTCGTGCGTCCATGAGACTGCATTCGGCAGGAGTTACAAAAACTTGTGTATTTTCTTTTCTCAGGCTTAAGGTCGGCGAAAGCAGACCCGGGGACTGGTCGGTTGCCCCGAAACGGGTATACTTAAGAGGAAGAGAAAAACGAGCGATGGGTTTGTGAAAGCTAGTCCGAACCGAATGCAGACCGTAGGTCGGCTGTAATGTCGGGCGGATGTGGCCGAGCAGAACTGTCAATCGGAAAATTCATAGTACAAAAGTACATTTAATTCAGAGTTAGCCGATAGCAGACCCACAGATTGTGACCAGACCGGCTGGCCAACAGTCGACAGGTTGCAATCGGCCCATCTGCGCAGCTCTACCTTTACGACCAAAACTGAGAGCCTAGAAGTACTTGTCAAAATTTCCTTCAAGGCCTATTCTCTGATCCGACCACAGACCGCAGGTCGGTTGTAGAGTTGGCAGGAATATCAACCAAGAAAGAAAATAGGCAAAGAAAAAGGCAATCGGTTGAAAAACGCAAAGGCAGAGTAACATATATAGCTAAGAAACAACCAAGTTCATAAGAAAGCATGGTCGATTGGCCGAATGATGTTCATTACATGAAAGTGGCCCTCGGCGGGCGCACTTGGAATTTAACTAGTGTTTGTCGAGCAAAAGAAGATAAATAAAAGCATGCCGAGCTTAAGCAGTCGGCGCGTCTGGAGCAGGAGGAGCATTCGGAACCGAAGTAGTTGAGGTTGTGTTGGCGGCACCTCCCGGAGCGGAAGAAGCAGTGGTCGTGGTTTGAGTGTTCGGCGGGTCTTGAGCGAAACTCGCCGAGTGCCCGTCGAAGGAACCTTCACCTTCTTCATCATCGCTGTCATCAGCATACTCCGAGGAGTGGGAGTTATCGCTTTTGGTCGGCCGAGCAGGTCGGGACTGGGTACCATCTTCACTCGTGGTGTACAGAAGGTCGCTGAGGGAGGCAACTCCAGTCGGTTGACCATCATCATCAAAATAGGGCGTAACCTCCAGGAGATCCATGCCGTATGCGAGCTCTTGGGCAATCAGGCAGATCCGAGACCAAACTTCACCAACGTACTCATCCGATCCGGTCCGCTGGGCAGTCATCAGGTCTAGATCAACATTAGGATACCAGCTCTTCACAATAGAAAGAGCAGCTTAAACCCCAGATCGGAAGGCAGAATCGAGCATGTTATCCAGTTGGTAGGCACGACCTTAAGATTCCGAGCAACATCTTCATTGGTCTCAAAGGCAATCGGCTTCACCCTGCCCTTGAAGAGCTTGTCGTTCAGCTTCTGGATCCCAGTCTTGTAGGTGCATAGGGCACCCTTCACATGAGGCACTCGTGCATCCAGAGCAACAACAAAGTCTTCGGCATCCCAGCCGGTGTCAGCAGGAACTACCACACCTCGCACTCGGCGGGCTTCAGCAACGGCCTCATCGGAAGTAGTGGTGGAGTTGGGCCAGGCGTCTGGCAAGAGCAATCAGAGAAGAAGTTAGTTCGGAAGAGAAGTAGGATCAGGTCGGAATGTAAGAACAAGAAAGTGGAGAAAAGTACCAGCAAGAGCAAGATCCACTCGGTGGATGCAGACAAGGGTGAGGTCAACATTGGCTTGGGCACCTCGGATCTCTTTCTGATGTTGGGCGTCCATGTCTTCGACACGTTTGACGGCCACGTACCTTTCCTTCATGAGCTGGCCCTCAACCTCTATCCGAGCATCTATCAGCCTCTGCATATCGGCATCATGAGCAACTTTGACGGCGGAGAGGTCGTTAGTCACTTTCTGAACTTTAGCCTGCAGTTCGGCCTCAACGCCAGTCAGTCGAGCACGTTCTTTCTCAGCATTTCCGAGATGGGCATTCTTTTCACCGAGCTGATTCTCCAGCTCGGCGATCTCCTTCTGGGCGGCCTCTAGCTCGGAAGAATGAGTTGCATCATCTACAAGTCAAAAGGCAAGTAAGTAAGCAGTACCAGTTGGAAGCAAGCAAGAGAAGAGCAAGCAAAAATATACATGTCAGTTCTTGGATCTTTACATCTCGAGCTTCGGCATTTTTCTTCAAAGCAGTAATGGATTTTTGGTCCGCTGAGTAAGCGGCCAAAAGCTCATCAAATAAATCTTGGCGTCGGTCGCAAATAGCCTGAAAAATTGGTCGGTCAGATCTGAACAAGGCACAGTAGTTAAAAGAAAGTAAGATCCGAGCAGATTGCAAGCAATCGGCCCGAATCTCGGGGACTACACCCAGTGGGTGCGCTAGGCGCGCACGCACTGAAAGGAAAACTTACAGAAGCAAAATGCTCGGAGGCGACAATTTGGCCTAGAGCTCCATCAGCAAAACGTCTAATGTGGGTGGCGAGGCCACCCAGTCGGTTCAGTAGATGGGCCGGGATTTGGTTCTCGGACCTAGGGGGCGAAGGAGTGGCAAAATCAGCAGGAGGTCGGACCGGTGAGACATCCGGGGCACCAGTATATGCTTGGCGGAATCGATCAGCTCGCGAAAGCTGGCGGCCCGTGGTCGGCGGTTGGTGCACAATGGCACTGGAGGATGGAAGTGTGGCAGTGCTAGCCCCAGCAGGGACGTGAGTAGCAAGCGGAAAACTGACCTGAGGATCAGCGGGTGGAGAAGAAGTCGGGTCGATGGGGGCAACAACAGCGCTCTCCGATCCGGCTGCAGGAGCTGGATTCATAGGAATAGTGGCCTGGGCTGAAGAAGCCTCAGGCTGAGCAGCATCAGCAGTAGACCGATCTGGCATCGTCACATCAAGGTGCGCAACACCAGATGGGTCCATGAGGATCGAAGTAGGAGCAGCAACAGTTGTTGCAGGAGTGGAGGACTGCGCGCCAGCAGTCGGATTGATGGTAGTCGCAGAGGTCGGAGGAGGAGCAGTGGGCTGCGCCTGCTTGGTCGCAGCGGCAACTTTCTGTTTCTTGATCCATTCAGCCTTAGAGGTGTCGGCGGCATATCTCTTGAGAGAAGGTGCAAGAGGAATGTTGGAAGTAGCGGAGGCCGCGGGGGTCGCACTCGAAGGAACTTCAGATGTAGAGGGCGAGCATTCAGAGCCACCCCAGGCACCACAGGGGAAACAGATCAGGTAGCCCTGCAAAGCAAAGAGCAAGTTGAAAAAAGTAGTCGGACAAGATTGAAAAGAGCAAAAAATGCAAAGGAACATACCCAGGAGCTCGGGGTAGCTAGGCAGCAAACTTTGACATGGAGAAGCTCAGAAGAGCAATATTCAGAGGTGTGGGAGAGAGCACAGGGCCACTTGGCTTGGGGGCAGTCGGACCGGGAGCAGGGCGCCGCGAATCGTATTTGGCCTTTTTCTTGGAAACCTTGGAGGTACCAGGGGCGTCGTTGGTTCGGGGGTGTTTTCCTTCTGCCACCGTCTGCTCGGTCGGCTCGGAGTCTGCGTCGAAGTCACCAGGGGAATCAGCATCACTGCTCCATTCGGCCATGAAGCATTTGATGGAGGAATCAGACTCACTCAGCTGGTTGAGGCCAAGTCCGAGAGAAGCGGTCCGAGCTTCAGTTTCGGAGTCCGACTCTTCTTCGAGCTCCAAGTCCTCAGCGTCCTCTTCTGCGTGGTCGGGGTGGTAGACCGAGGCATCTTGTCCATCTTGCATGGCCTTGGAGCTAAGGAATTCCTGGACAAGAGCACCCGATCAGAATCAACAAGAAGGAAAAAGAGCTCATATGAAAGTAAGACTAGAAGTATACCACGGGGCAGGGCCGGATGCGATCGTGCGCCCTCTTTCTGAATTTGAAGGGGCAACGATTTTGTGGTCGGCAAGCAAGTTCATTCGGTGGATAAGTTCATCTTCACCCATGTTAAACGTAGAGATCCGAGTGGGGTCCAGGATTCGGCTCATATCACAGATGCGGTGGCATCGGTGCTGCAGAGGGAGCACTCGGCGGCAGAGCCAAGTAGCGAACAGATCGGTAGGTTGCAATCCTTCGGCCATAAGCACTTGGATGTGGGCCATCTGGCGGTTCAGGTTGGTGTCCGCATCTCCTGGCTTCTCGGACCAATTGTGCTTGGCAATCGTAGGCGGCAGAGAGAACTCGGGCAAGTTGAGCAGGTCCTTGTCCATTGGTGAGGAGACATAAAAGAACCCCATCTGCCAGTTCTTGATGGACTGCGGTGGCTGGGGATGAGGGTAGAGTCCGGACTTTAGAACATAGATGGTGGCAGCACCACACTCGGCCATCACTCGGAAACTGCGTCTTGGGGTCGACAGCGAACACCCCGGTGCCCACTCGGAAACTGCGGAAATGGAAGATCCGGCTCCAGAGGCCAACGGTGGGCCAAACTCCGAGGTAGCCCTCGCACAGCGTCACGAACGCGGAGAGCAGCATGATGGCATTCGCCCCGAGGTGGTGCGGTTGCAAGCGATAGAAGTCAACGAACTCGTGGAAGAAGTGGCTTACCGGGAGCCCGAAGCTGCGCTGGAAGTGCGTGAGGAAGACGACACGCTCGCCAGCCTTGGGTACGGGCGCAAGCTCGGGGCCAGGGACGCAACAGTCGAGGTCCGCCGGGATCTTGCGCGACCGGCGGAGGAGAGCGATGTGCATCTCATTGACGATGGGACCCTTCCACGGGCCCTTCTGGGAAGCGGCGGCGACCGCGTCGTCCCCCATGGAGGCGTCGGACTCCTTGGTGGGCGAGGAGGAACAAGACGACGATGAAGACGGCGGCGGCGGCGGTGGAAGCCTAGATCCGCGTCCACCAATGATGGCGGAGGAGAAACAGCGACGGCAGCGGCGGCGGAGTGTGCAGCCGGGAGGCCCTTGGGGGAGCAGCCCTAAGCTCCGACGACGGCTGCAGCAGCACTGAGAGGCGCGCGGTGCGGCGGCGGCGAAGACAGAGGAGGAGAGCGCGAGGAGGAAGATGGAGTGAGGGGTACGTGGCGCATCTCCCACCCCTTGGACTATTTAAAGACCCGGCGGAGTGGTAGTGGGATCCGTTGTGCCGATTCGACGGGCGGTGTGGCCGCATGTATCTCCAACGCGTCACCAGGTCGGAGCACAAAAGATCCGGCGGATGGGACGGGACATGCGCGCGTGGGTCGAGGCAGCGATTATGGCATGTCAAATCGTGGCACGTCGTCCCATATTCCCCGGCGAATTTAAAGCGGCAAGTTCGATAAACATTCCAGTCAAACTAAACGTTGGGCAGATCGGTTAGAAGATCAAGAGCAATCGGCAGATAGCAAGCAATCGGTCAGAAGATCAAGAGCAATCGGCAGATAGCAAGAAATCGGCCCATTAAGAACAGTCGGTCAGAAATTAAGATTCAAAATTCCAGAGGCATGGAAGGAACCTGTGCAGGCCTCGCCGTATCTGAGTTCGGCGGGACCTCCGCATATTCAGGGGCTACTGTCGGGGGAATGACCGCCGGGTAGGGTCACCCAGGGGAAACAATTCATCAAGGCAAAGATCACCGACCTGATGGTCGCCGATCTAATCAAGGCCGAGCTGATCAAGACTGAGCAAAAAGGGGGCCGAACTGTCCAGGTCGCAGGACGATTGCCCCAAAGAGAGTGCAATAGGCCTCACCAGGAAGCACTCGGCCGGAGTAAACAGAGGAACCTCTGAGCTGGATCCCAGGTCGGACACCTGGTACAAGTGCATTCAATGCGCAATCCCTGAAGATCGGGGCTGTCAGAGGTGTGCGGTCTCCTCCAGCGCCGATCACGCAGACATGCCAACAGGCCTAAGTCTCTAGCTTCACTGTTCAGTAGCAAGGTCTACAGAACAGCGGCATGGTGACCCGCAAGTCTACACCGGGTCATCCGGGAGAACACGATGTGAGGACCCTAGCCTGTCTGAGGCTGACGGCTGGGCGCTCCCCTTTGTACATTTACCTTTGTACCCCGGGCTCGGCCTATAAGAGCCTCGGGTACCCCTCCTGCGTGAGGGACGACAAAGCACTTATTGCAACTTCACCCACCATAGAGAGAGCAAGGAGAGATCTGTGCTTAGAGCCCTCTTCTTCTTCATCTGAAACAGCTCAAGGAGCATTCATTGTAGCCAGAGTTATTGCATATAGATAGCTCGGCAGGACTAGGGGTGTTATCTCTACGGAGAGCCCTGAACCTGGGTACATCGTGGTGTCTCACCGTGTGTTCCCACTCTCGATTCCGGTACCAGCGACACTAACCTCGGTTTGTCCCCCTCTTTAGCCATCCCCATGGCATCTGTCGTTACATATCGACGACAGTCGAGTATATCGTGCTCTGCATTCCCTTGGGACAGATATATACCTGATACTTGTGTATCATCACAATTTCCTTTCCATTGGTCTGTTTAACCTTTCTTGCGACCATTATAACCTAAGCAGTGATAACCCACCTGCTTATGTAAATACCTCGGTGTGCAACCTCTCCAGTAACCCCTTGTTGCCATTGTCGATGACTTTTCGGTAACCACTGATGGCCGAGAACTTGGCTAGATGGTTCTCATGGTCCCTCACCCTTGGTGCCGACCTTGTTACCGACAAAGATAAAAAACTGTTCTCTATCAAACCTTGCATCGTGATCGCATGGAATGTCACCACCCTTCTTATTCAATGTGGGCCAATAACCCACAGTTACACAGGATCGAAACCTGACTCTTGTCTTCTACCTTGCGATATTGGCCCAATATCATGCTTATGTCTGATGGTATGGACCGCTCTTTCATCATCCGTCATCGACATCGAATACATGCCTATCCGCATGAGACTTCTCATGCGTTCCTTTATTCTCTCGATGAACTTCCCTGAGTTTAAACTCGCATGATACTTTGTACCCCATTCCCTTGGACCACCTCGGTTGATTGACCTGGTACCGAACCGACCCCCTTGAATTTCCCTCCTACCCTATCCATAGGTACGATGAATACCCCCGATCTTTTCCTCTCTACCACTTAAATTCTCGGGACGAGAATTCTTGTAGTGGGGGAGATTTATAACACCCTCAGGTCTTGTAACAGTAATCACTGATTGTTGGAACAGTAATCATCTTGCTTAAGTTCAAATCACTATGCTAATCATGCCATGATCATCCTTGCTTTTGATCCCATTCAAAAATGTCTTTTGGGTTATATTTAAAATATGTGACAATTAAATCTTGTCCTGAAAATTATGAAACCACTTTTATAACATCACTAATAATCACTGGACCATGCTAGTAAGGTTGTGGTTATTTATTGAGCTCGGGAAAAATCCAAACAAATCATACCAGCAGTATAACATCACTATTGGCCATTTGCAAATTCCAAACAAATATCAAATGAGTTTATAAATGTCCAAATCTTTTTGTGGCACTTCAGTATGGTGCAACAATAATATGGTAGCAACTTTCATGTTTAGCAAAAATTCCTAAGCCATTTAAATAATTGCTAACCAAAAAGAATAAAATCAAAATACAAAAAAAGGAAAACTCCTAACTAACGCCTGGGGCGAAGCCCACCCGGGCCCAACCACCAGCCCACCCCGGCGCCCACCCTTCATCCCTCCACTGCTCCCCTTCATGTCATGGCGGCCATCACGCGGTTCCACCGCCGTCGCCGTCGCCGTGTCAACCATCGGCGGTGAGCCGACGGGTATAAGAACGAGCCAATGCCCTCATGTGCAAACCCTAGGCTGAGCCCGCCCCTCTTTCCCCACCTTGCCCTCACCTATTCCACCCTTTCCCGATCCGACGGAGACGCCAAGCTCCGCAGCCGTGTCCGAAGGGCGCCCCGTGGTCGTCTTCACCACCTCCATGGAGGAATCGACTTGAGAAGCCCCGTGGAACGCCCCCCCTCTTTCTTCCCCGCCGCCGGCCGTCTTCTACCTCGCCGAAATTCGTGCCGCTCGAGCCCTCCCCGCGCCTGATGCCAGCCTCTACGCGTTGACGGTTAGCATCTTAATCGCCGCAAACTATCCCCGGACCTCCCCCCTCGCTCTGGACACCATTTCCATGGAAGCCGAGCTCGGGCCGCCATGAACGTCGGTGTGCTTCTCCCGTGTGGCGCAGCTCATGCTAGTGACACAAGTGTCCTCCTGGTGTGCGGTAGATCACCTCTAGATAGCTCGCGCTCGAGCATTGTACATGGGGGCCAACTCCCCTCTGTTTCGAACCGCGTCGCCGCCTGCCGTCGTCGTCGCGGTGGACTCCGCCACCCCCATCCGCGCGGCAACCATTAAGCAACGCGGCAAGCTCCTAGCTCACGAACGAGCCCACCCACGTGTGCTCATGTCACCGGTGGCGAGCGCGCGGTCGCCGGCAGTGAGCTCCTCCTCGCCGGCATGGTGTGGATGACGTGGAACCATTATGGTTAACCCCCTCTGTGTCACTGGTGCGTGGGCCCAAGGCCAGTTGGTTAAGTTAAATCATTGTAAAGTTATTTACCCCCCCCCCCCAAGAGTCAGTGACAAGTGGGCCCTAGGCCATTAGTTAATTTAAATAATAGTTAATGGCACCTGTGTGGCTGACAGCAGGGTCCCACTTGCAGTTTAATTGGATAAAAGGATTTTTTCTAAATGTTCAATGTATGACATGTGGGCCCACTAGAATATTAGATTTAACTAACATATTTTTATTATTACTGTGTATGACATGTGGGACCCACTGGTCAGTAGGCCCCACATGTCAGTTGACTGGTAAAACCCTACTGTTTTAGATAATGTTGTATTTAAATAATAAAAGAAATTCGGAGATTGAATTAAATTGATTTAAACTTTGAAATTTAATATCTTTTAAACCGTAAGTCGGATTAAAAAACTTTATACATGAAACATGATCAGAAAAATATAACGAATACGAATACGGTATTCGTATACCAACCACACCAATCTAACACAACGAACATCGACATTCCCCCCTCCGGTTGCATTGCCGATAATCACCCGGACCCGGTATTTCATCCCCGGATGAATTCCAGCTCCGAGCATAACCCTTTGCACTGCGTTAGAACACCGTTAGCTTTGCATCGGTCATGCCATATATCTGTTCGCATATGATTTCTTTGTATTTACTGTTTCTTCCACCCCCCCTTTATTCTCCGGTAGACCAAGATGTTGTCGCCGACTACATCGTTGCAAGGTACGACTACTTCGTCGACGACCCTACCCCTACCATCGAGCTTCCAGGCAAGCAGCGACATTCTCTTCCCCAGATATCGCCTATCTATTCCGTATTTTTCTTGCACTAGGCATTGTTACTGCTGCTGCTATGTTATAATCCTATTCAATTTCATAGCATGTTTTTGTCTCCCCTTGATGTACATCCTTTATCCTATGCTGCCTATAAATATATATATATATATATATATATATTAAATTCAGTAGTGAACCCTGCGCATTGTCAACTAGGTTTAGAATAGCGGGCCGTGATCACTCTGGTGAGTGAACGCGGATAAAAAATATTATAACTGCAACATGTACGGATCAATGCAGACGCCCTAGGGAACCTACAATGGGGAGACTCTGCCGAGTCGCTTCGAGTTTGACTTAGGAGTGGAATGGACTTGTATTTCACTCTTGTCGGCTAAGTAGCGTATCATCACCGGGATGATACGAGGTTTACCTCTTTAGTTCATTCCGCTGATGTCTTTGTCGAACCTCTTTAAGTGTACCATCGAGGGTGATACCTCCTGGCTTCACTTAATGGTAGGCACTCGAATCAACTGGTGTCCTTAAAGGTAAGTAGTCGGGCGACCCAACGGTGCTCGCGAGCGGTATTGCGTCGGGAACGACAGGGAGGGTACAACCGACGTTACTGGCATGCTTGGCCCCTGATTGTATCTCGCGAGAGTTACCAAACCACGAAAAGTCGAGCTCTTCCAAGAGCACACGCGAGACAAGGTAAGGAGATGGTTCACCTTGTTGGTAACTGCGCGCTTTGACGGAACGACAGGGCGGGCACCGATGTACTGGTGGTCCTGGCTGCTGTTCGTTGTCCGTTGTGTTGTTAGTCAGACAGCGATAACGGTTGTCTGTGAGATAATAATAATAAAATGCTAAATGGTTCGGTGGATGACTTCAGAGGCCCATTGGTCTGTACGCACTACCTTCACATGGGATAAGGAGTTATGGGCTCCCCTGCGTCGTAGTTTGTCCAAAAGGTCTTCAGATGTCAGCAGTATCGTGGTCTGATTTCCAGGAAGCGGTGTGTCTTCTTCGCTCGAGCGGTGTATTTGGATTTGGTTTTGCTTCACCGGCCAGCCTCGCACCATGCAGGAGCGTGAAGGGTGAGGGTCCTAGACCCCTGATCGCATAGGATATAGTCCGGCGGATGGCCTCTCTGTTGAGCCTAGGATGGGCTGCGGCGTGTCGGATAGCTTTGGTGGAGCGTTCCTTAACAAGGTGCCCGCCACCCTGGAGATCTGAGCGTGCAGGCGGAACAGTAGTGCACCCCTGCAGGGAGTTTAATCTATTCGAATAGCCGTGTCCACGGTAACAGGGCGCTTTATGCTGAAGCTGGATCTTACCACTACAAACTACTACTATTAAAATGTTGGTTCCAGGTTTTCTTCCTTGCAGGGTAGTCGAGGAAGGGAACTCGGAGGCATATATTATTATTAATTATTACAACTTACTATTATACAATGTTGTTGCAACTTCTGCTTCATTGTTACTTTATGCTTTATATGAATTGTTGGCTATTCTCTCCTCATGCTGCAAGACTCGTCAGAAGATGCTAGTCTTCGATAGGCCTAGCTTCTTATCTTTATTCTGATTTCTACCTTGCAGTACACTATATACAGCCTCCCCTTTCTATTTGATACAAATGCATAAATGCTTAGCAGCGGACGTAAGACTCGCGGGTATGCTAGATACTCACCCTTGCTATATTTCCCCCTTTTTGTTTTGCATGATTGGCCGCTGCAGTCGACGTTGGAGCCTTGGAGTCCAGGAGCAGGAGATCCCCGGAGCCGACCACCGCAACATGAAGATCCCCGATGCCTTCTACGACGTCGAGTTCCCTGTTGACCAGGAGTATTTTGGAGGTTCCCAGGCAGGAGGCCTCGCCTTTTCGATCGTTGTTGTTATTTTTGATAGCCTTCTTAAGGCAACCTTGTATTCTTGTGTCTGTACTCAGATACTTTTGCTTCCACTAACTTTGTGCTTTCGTGCTGTTGTATTCGAGCCCTCATGGCCCCTGGCGTGTATTAAACAGCTTGTATTAATTTATTTGTAGAGTTGTGTTGTGATATCTCACCGTGAGTCCCTGATCTCGATCATGTACCTTGCATGTATGATTACTGTACACGACTTGATTTTGGGGGCGTCACAATACGCTTGTAAGCATAAGTACCGTAGAGACACGTGAAAGTGGTCTTCTCTTGATCGACAGTGTTGACATGAATTTGAGAGAAGCCACAGTACGCATCAAGATAGCAAAAGTGGGTGTCTTTAGACAACCTCTCTAGCATCTGATCGATAAAGGGCAGCGGGTAGTGGTCCTTCGTGGTTACCTTGTTCAACTTCCTGTAATCAATACACATTCTATATCCAATAACGACTCTTTGAGGTATTAGTTCATTTTTATCATTAGGACAGTCATACCTCCTTTCTTAGGAACACAATAAACTGGACTTACCCACCTACTATCAGCTATAGAATAGATGATACCTGCGGCTAGAAGCTTGAGAATCTCCGTCCTAACCACGTCCTTTATCCTTGGGTTCAACCTTCATTGATGATCAACAATTGGCTTAGCATCGGGCTCGATATTGATAGTTTGTTGGCAAATCTATGAACTAATCCCCTTAAGGTCATCAAGGGTATAGCCCAAGGAACCACGGTGTCTGCGAAGTGTCTCCAATAGTCGCTCTTCTTCAAATCCTGAAAGGTTAGGATTAATAATAAGAGGATATATTCTCTTTTCATCTAAATAGGCATACTTGAGCGTATCGCGCAGTGGTTTGAGGTCAAACACCGGGTCTTCTTTTGGTTGTGCTAGGATTCCTAAAGGTTCAACCTGAAGGTTGTGCTTCAGGATATCAGTTTGTCTTGTGAATATTTCGTCTAACTCATTTCTCTCCTGCATATGCATACCATTCTCGTGGTCTTCCATATATTGCTGCAAAGGATCATTAGGAGGAATAGCAAGAGAAGCAATATTTTCAATAATTTTATCATCACTAGGTAAATCAGTGCCACGAGGCTGCTTGGAGAACTTAGAAAAGTTAAATTCATATGGCTCACCATTGAATTCAACATAAACTTTACCTTTTTTGAATCTATTATAGATCACGAGGTCTAAACCATGAAGAACAAAGAGGGGAGGAGAACATCACATAGCTACATATCACGGACCCATGGTCCAAGGTAGACTACTCACGACACATCCGGGAAGCGTCCATGGTGGAGGAGAGGCTCCCGCAGGTCGATCCTCCCTCCGGCAGGGTGCCGGGAAGGGTCCTGATGGTGCTCCCGATCTTGTAAGCATGGCGACGGAGGAACAGAGAAGAATTTGCGAAATAGGGTTCTGTCTTTGGAGTTTCCCCGTGACGGAGAATAAATAGGCGAAGGGGGGCACCAGGGATCTAGGCGCCCCCCTGGCGCGACCAGGCCCCTGGCCGCACCAGGTGGCCGACCGGGCCTCTGGTGGTGGCCCTCTGGCCCCACTTGGGTGCTTCTGGAAGACTCCGTTGCGCTGATTTTTATCCGATTTTCCCGAATTGTTGGAGCACTTTTATATGGGGGAAAACTGAAATAGAAAAACAGCAGAAAACAAAAACTAGCACTGGGGTGCACTGAGTTAGTAGGTTAGTCCAAATATGATCAAAAGTGTATGAAAGTGTATCTAGATCATAGCAATATCACACGAAACATGCATGGATCGAGCAGAAATTATCGATACGTTTGAGACGTATCAACATCCCCAAGCTTAATTCCTGCTCGTCCTCGAGTAGGTAAATGATAATGAACATAATTTCTTTGGTGACATGCTAGCAACCATATAAGGACTTTTAAAAGTAAAGCAATGAAGGTATGTAATTCAATTCAAGTCATAACATGCAAGAGTCTAAATTAGCATTGAAACAAGCAACGAAAGAACATTAGGTGCAAGAGCTCTCGCTGTCCGTGACTCGAATGTCTCCAAATGGTGTTTGCGTGCAAGAAGAGGGATAGGGAACACGAGAAAAAAGTGTTTTTAGTTGAGACCTCAATATACTAAAGTTTCACACTTGGTATTCTTTGGAATCTTATCTTGACTCGTCCCTAGACCACTAGCCAGGTACAAGTCAATTTGATCCACTCCTTTTCGATATTTTGAGCAGTCATGCAATGGATGAGCGTAAGGACGAGAGTTGACACTTAGGATGGCAAAGAGAGAAATATGGTGGAGGAGGAAGTCAAAAATGTGAGAAAGGCTCACATCAATGAGGACAATCATAGGCGGGAAGGCCAAATGATAGATATGATGTGAGGAGTAGGGATTTCCATGCAACGGATGCACATATGAGCTGAAAAGCTCTCCAATGGAACTAGTGGGAGTGCATCTAACTTGCTCGCTCATGAAGACCTAGAGCTCTTTTGAGGAGGCTCATCCTTGGAATATGCAAGCCAAGTTCTATAGTGTGAAGGTCCCCACATAGCTATATGCATGATCATCTCTATGGAGTACAAGGATAAGAGGGAGTACTAGTGTGGATCTTTCAAAAGGATAGTAGTGTTGCCCCTTTCTCTCTTTTTATTTTCTTTTTTCTCTCTTTTTTTCTATTTTTTGTATTTTTTGGTGGCCTCAATGGCTCTTTCTATTTAACTCTCATTTGTCCTCTTTGGGATCTTTTATTCACTTAAGGGAAACACTCTAATTTACAAGAGGGTATAGAAGATCTTTCACACTTTACAAGGTACTCAAATCATAAAGAAGATGTAGCTATCATGATATATGCAATGTATGCCGCTGCCAGTGTAGCAGGAACATGTATGACATGAGGATCAATTCATGAAGAGGTGGAAGTTGCATGTCATTATATCTCGGAAAGGCTATGGAAATTCCTTGATAGGTAGGTATGGTGGCTATTTTGAGGAAAGATATCAGGGGGTTTATGATGACAGAGCGTATCATACCAAGGGTTTGGATTAACCGGCAAAGGTGGACGCGAACTCTCGGAGTGATAAGCTAGCAATGCACGTGTCAGAACCCTAACTTGGGTTAGTGCTAGGGTTTGAGTGCCCCTTTGCATCATGTGAAAATTTCAAAAGAAATTCAAAATTGGGGAAAAGACTAGCCCTAGAGAATTTAAATAAATGGCCAGATAAAATTCTTTTCCCAAAAATCATTTGAACATTTGGAAAATTCCTATAAATGATGGTGGTCATTTCAAAAGTGGTTTGGGTTCATCCTTATGCCCATGGAATTTTCTAAAATTCAAAATGTGCCTTGGAAATTAAATATGACCCCTATTTGAATTGAAATTCAAATGTTTTGAATTTCAAAAATGCTCAAATTCTACAAGTGACTTTCTATGGTCACCTAGGATTTATAAAAATGTTTGGGCATTTTACAAAATTGCCTAGCTATTTATTTCTAGGCACAACAGAATTACAGAAAATAAAAAGAAAGAAGAAATAAAGAAAAGAGGGAGAGAGAGGCTTCTGGACCAAATTGTTTCCCCCACGGCCCAAACCCACCCGCGGCTTGTCTTCTTACTCCCCGGCGCCCAAAGCAGCTCGGTGGCGAGCGCCGACGCCACCGCGACGGCCAGGCCGCCTACGTCTCTCCCCTGCTCTCCCCTCGCTCCACGATGCCCTCGAGAAGCCCCCACACCTTTCCCCTCTCTCTCCGGTCACCACCCCCTTCTCCCTCTCACGATTTCTTCCTCGACAGTGAACCCACCGGAGCACCGCCGTGGAAAGCACGTGGACGACGAGCTCCTCAGCTCCCTCCACCTTTTCCAGCACACGCAGCGCACTCGTCTTCGTCCCCGAGCCTAAGATCGCGAGCCCGGAGACACTGGAGCCGCCGATTTCTTCAGCACCGCCTCGCCGGAGCCGCGGGTGCTCGCCGAGAAATACGTCCTCCCCGAGCCATCCCCGCCGTAGCCGTCAGCGCCATTGACTCCGGGGTGAGCTCCTCTACATTTCGCCCCTTCTCGCACTCGATTCCATGCCCCCAATTGCCGTCTGGTTCTGAGCCGAGCTCCGGCTGCCGCACGAGCTTGCCGTCGACGAGGCTCCGGTGCTCCCCGGTGGCGCTGCGGTGCTCAGGGTGAAGCGCACATCCATGGGCGTTCGTCTGGTGCAATCGGCGCACCAAATGGTGGCCTGTGCCGCCCCCGTGCTGCTCCGCCGTGGCTTCTAGCCACCGGCGACGTGCCGCCGTGGCCATCATTAGGGGCCTAATCACCCTTGTTAATTTACCCCTGGTCAATGACAGGTGGGGCCCCAGCCCCCTAATCCCCCTCTGTTTTTTTAACTAAACAAGATTAACCAGAGAGACACTGACAGCCGGGCCCCACATGTCAGCCCCCCCTAGCGTCAGCATGACTTAATAATGACGCAATAAAGGATTTTCCAAATTAAAAGAATTACAGAAAAAGACGGAAAATCAATTAAACTTCAATAATTCATAGAAAATTCATATTAACTCCAAATTAAACATATAATATATGAAAAATTATCAGAAAAATGCAAGGATTATGAATATGCAACTTGTTACTATGTTTGACCATTTTAAAATGGGTGAACAGTAGCAAACATGCATATGGCATAATTTGAATTTGAATTTGAAGTTTGAATTTGCAAATCATTTGCAATACACTTCAATTAAATTGAATTTTAAACAAACCAGTACCATATACATCATGTGACAACATAAACATGTGCTTGTGCATTCCCATTCAATGTCGCCCCCCTTGTTGATGATTGCCTCCGATGACAGACGTTCCGAGACGGAGATCACCCCCTAAGGGGAAGGAGTTCGGTAAACCCCGTGTATCATCATTAAGGCAAGCAAACCCCATTGATCGTGTCTATAAAATCCTACTTCCCTCTCAGTCTCGCTTATGCATGTTTAGGAGATCACCGAGGCACGTTCTTTCGCATAGTTGAACCCATTCCGATGCATGACCTATCATTTTATCACCGTATTAAGAAAACCACAATCCTAGCAGATATAGGAGTTGAATGATGAGCATGTGGCCCCTGCAACTGTTATTGCTTATTGCTGCTTAGTGATACAATGAGGTTACTTTGATTGTGAGTCGGGATGGAATGTTCACAGTGTTGCTGTTGTTAACGTGTTGGTGAATCCACCCTAATACAAGGTGAACGATGAGAAGCTGTGTAGGAGGACACAGTGGGTTGTCTCGTTGAACACCGCCTTAAGCCCGAGTTCTTGCGTGGTGATCCAAGATGAAGAGTACTACCACATGTTGGGCACATGGACCCCCGCTCAACCTACTAACTCACCCCAGTTCAAGTCCAGGAGTCATTAGTTCGGGATTTCCATTTGGCATATGCATAGAAAAAGAATGAATGAAAGTTTGCATCATTTAGATATGTGGGTGGACCTGTGAGACAGGAAAACCATCTGCTAAGGTGGCGTCTCGGTCGCCTACATCGTCTGCGTCCGTATCATTGACCCAGCCGGACTCTTGAGCGGTGAGCAACTCAGATGGTTGATTCCTGGATTAGAATTGGCTGTGAGGTAAAAGTTGTGGAAATTATCCTCGCCGACACCCGCTTGAAGGGTGACAAGATCCCGGCGATAACTGATGGTTTCATGTGTGTAGCAGTACACCCCTGCAGGGTTAACAAAACTTGAATGGATACTTGGAAAGATGTTCTTGATTATTAGACAACTTGAATGGATAATCTAAAAATCGCAAGATAAGCGTGAGTGTTATGGCGTGTTTCCTCGTGGGGAAGTCGAGGAAGTAACCATAGTAGTGTATTGGTTGGAGACTTGGATAGTGGACTCGTGTACGCTTCTTACCTCAAGTCTGGTACTCGTAGTACAGGACTAGCCAAGTCAAAGCTGTCACTTTTGCATATTGAAACCCCACCTCCTTTACTTTGAAACTTGAGCATGAGTAGTGTAGTTCTGATGTAAGTCTTGCTGAGTATGACTTTGTACTCACGTTTTCTTATTCTATGTTTTAGATGGAAACCCAGACCCCGATGGAGTCACCTTCCTGAAGCTCGACGTTGACTAAGCTAGTATAGTTCCAGACAGCAGTCTGGTCCCTCGTGGAAGGGCATGTTTGTTGTACAAGGCTTCTCTAAGCCACTTGTTAATCTTGTCTGTACTCAGGCCTAATTTGCTTCCGTTGTATGATGTAATGTTGATCACAGACATGTGATCTTTGTGCTCTATGTGTAAGTCAATAAAGAAGTACTTTGTAGAGTTATGTGATGATACCTGCTGTTCATACTAGACATGTGTGCTGCGTGTATGATTATAACATGCATGTGTTAGTATGGGTTTTCGAGACCTTAGTTGTGATCTGGCTGGCGGTCTTTTATACACCAAGTGGCCTTTAGATGTGCGCATCTTGGGGCATCGCGATGCGATTGCTCGTGACTTTGTCACGTGCACACTTTGTTGTATGATCGAGCCCGCCCTAGACCCCGACTAAGTGATCGGGCTGGAGTAAGTCTATGTAAGAGTTAGGATTCAATAGATAACATGGTTGAGGTGACTTGTCTATGAGTATGGGAATCACCACGCATAAGCATTTAGACTTGTGAGCGAACGATGAGGACCCATCCCAGATGATCATCCGGCCTGGATGGGATGCCCCTCACGTTCGAAGCTTTCCGAGAGTGTTCTGTGCTTGGCCTTGTCTTCTTAGACAAGTGGGTACGACTCTCTGCTCTCCATGTGATTGCATCGTGACTGGAATTACATACGCATATTCCGTGTCCCGACAGACTTGGTATCAGAGACTGACTGTATGTAGGATTATTTCAACCCTTGTTCGAAGTCGAGTCTAACATTCTATAGTTATATAGTTACTTGGATATAGAGGGAACACCGTAAGGCTTCTTTTTCTCCTTAGCCTCATCGATCTGAGTTCTGAGTCACCCTCATCTTGTTCTACGGGAAGATAGGACTAGGCCCATCTATGTCTTACTAGAACATCTCGTTGATTGCTTCCTTGTAGCCGTAGGATTGTTGTGGTCGTCCAGAGTCTCCGTGTTTTGAGTTCCTTGAAGAATTTTTGTCCAATCTCTTCAAGGTTGTTTCATTTTCCATCCCGGTGTAGCCGTTATGCTGCCCGATTTATCCCGTGTTTCTATGAATCATTTCCTTCGCATTATAATCCTTTCCGTCTTCATCATGTCCTTCTTGTCTTTGATTCCATCATACAACCTGTTCTGATTGTTGATCTTTATCACACAGGATGTCAGGTGGAACTCGTAGGTGCTGTTCGTCGGAATCGAGACCGTGATCGGAATCGAAGTAATGATGAACATCCACCACCGCCTTCTGCGGCGGAAATCATGATGGAAGCTGAGCGGAATCGACGTGATCAAACACGCCTTCTCGAGCTCATTGAGAAGAATACCGATCGTCAGCGTAATGTGGTTGTGAGCATTCAGGACTTCATCCTCCTCAAGACACTGGTATTCCGATGTTCTTCTGAGCCCCTTGAAGCTGATGATTGGCTCCGTTCCATCGAGCGTAAGCTTGACACGGCACATGTTGCCCCCAATGATCGAGTTATATTCGCGGCATACTTTCTGGAAGGTGCTGCTACTGAATGGTGGGAGAACTATGTTGCGATGCAGCTTGATGGTCACCTAGTGACTTGGCAGGAGTTCTGCGATGCCTTTCGAGGGTACCACCTTCTAGATGAGTTAATGGAGCGCAAGAAGGAAGCGTTCTGCAATCTGACTCAAGGAGAGATGTCCATCCATGAGTATGTGAGAGAGTTCAACCGTCTTGCTCGATATGCCCAAGATGAGATCACCACCAATGCCAGAAAGCAGGCAAGGTTTCGTAAGGGACTTAGCCCCATCCTTCGTCATGATCTCAACCTCCTTGAATTTGCCACCTTTGAGGATTTAGTCAACAGATCCTTTAGAGCTGAGCATGGCAATGAAGTGTTCGAAGAGTCTCGCAAGCATGCTCTTGAGCTTGCTCCTTCTGCAAGTTCAGCCCCTCAGAAACGCCGAATATTGATTCCAACTAGTGCTATACATCAAAACCTTCTTCAGAGGCCACCATCCAATATATGCCATCCACCTCAACACATTGTTCCTCCCAGGAATGATGGTGTGCAATCGAGTAATCCTGTTCCCAGAAATTCAGGCAGGGTGTGTTTCAAGTGTGGTCTGCCAGGCCATTACCTCCGTCAGTGACCTCAGGTTTTGATGACACCACGTCATTCTCGACGTAAACCTTCAAGGAAATCCACCTCCAAACCCTTGCAAGCAAAGCCTTCATCCCCTAGTAGTGGTTGTGTGAACCAAATCTCAGTTGAGGAAACCACTACTGCTTCTGACGTCATCCTTGGTACACTCCCAGTCAATCATGTTCCCGCCTCCGTTCTTTTCGATCCAGGAGCTTCTCATTCATTCATGCCGGAGAGTTATGCACTTCGTCATGAATTCCCTTTTGAAGAATTTTTTTCTCCAATGATAATTCAAACTCCTGGTTCCAAATGGCAAACTAATAGAGTAAGCCAAGACAATTAAATTGCAATTGAGGTCTTAGTATTCCTTGCTTCACTTATAGCCCTCAAGTCTTCAGACATTGATGTCATCCTAGGAATGGATTGGTTATCGAGGCAGAATGCTTTCCTTGATTGTGAAGCCAAATCAGTTAAACTCACCCATCCTTCGGGCCAGATCATTGACTACACATCACCCAGCTCTAGAATCCAGATGCATACTTTGAATGTGCTTCCCCTTCCGGACCTTGAAGATATTCCGGTGGTTCGTGACTTCCCGAATGTCTTTCATGAAGAGCTTCCGGGCATGCCACCCGACAGATGTGTAGAATTCATAGTGGATCTTATACCAGGCACAACCCCAATCTCCAGACGCCCATATAGAATGGCCCCACATGAGTTAGCTGAGCTAAAAACCCAACTTGATGCTTCGTTGGCAAGAGGCTTCATCCGCCCTAGCTCATTGCCATGGGGTTGCCCCGTTCTGTTCGTAACGAAGAAAGATGGAACAGAAAGGATGTGCGTAGACTATCGCCCGCTAAATCTAGCAACGATAAAGAACAAGTACCCACTACCCAGGATCAATGATCTTTATGATCAACTTGCTAGATCCTCTGTCTTCTCCAAGATGGATTTGAGATTAGGCTATCATCAAATCAAAATCAGGAACGAGGACATTCCCAAAACGGCTTTCACTACTCGTTATGGTCTCTACGAGTATACCGTCATGTCCTTCGGTTTAACCAATGCCCCCGCCACATTCTCGCGCTTGATGAATTCGATCTTCATGGAGTACCTAGATAAAATTGTTGTAGTTTATCTTGATGACATTCTAATCTACTCGAAGAATGAAGAAGAGCACGCAAAACATCTTAGGTTGGTATTGATGAAGCTTCGAGAGCATCGCCTATATGCCAAGTTCTCTAAGTGCGAATTTTGGCTACCATAAGTGACCTACTTAGGCCACGTGATTTCTGCGAAGGGCATTGCTGTCAATCTCGAGAGAGTTCAGGCCGTCCTTGACTGGACTCTACCTGAATCGGTTAAGCAAGTTAGGAGTTTTCTTGGCCTAGCAAGCTATTGTCGCCGCTTCGTTGAGAACTTCTCCAAAGTTGGAAAGCCTCTAACTGAACTCCTCAAGAAAGATAAGAAATTCCAATGGATCCCCAAGTGCGAGGAAAGCTTTCAAGAGCTAAAGAGAAGATTGACTTCTGCCCCCGTACTTGCACCTCCAGACACCAAAAGGGATTTCGAGATCTATTGTGATGCTTCACGGCAAGGGTTAGGATACATACTTATGCAAGATAGACATGTGGTAGCTTATTCCTCACGCCAGTTGCGTCCACATGAAGAGAACTATCCTACCCATGATCTTGAACTCGTTGCCGTAGTTCATGCCCTGAAGACTTGGCAACATTACCTCCTTGGTAATCGTTGTGAGATATATTCCGACCACCAAAGCCTCAAATACATATTCACCCAGCCAGATCTTAATCTCAGGCAAAGACGCTGGATAGAATTGATAAAAGATTATGACTTAGGAATTTCTTACACCCCAGGCAAAGCCAATGTCATGGCTGATGCACTAAGTCGTAAGTCGTATTGTAACAACCTCATGTTACAACAGTGTCAACCACTTCTTCATGAGGAATTTCGCAAGCTCAATCTTCAGATTGTTCCTCATGGCTATCTTTCTACCTTGGTGGCGAAACCAACCCTTGAGGATAAAATCATAGCCGCCCAAAAACGTGATAGTGGTATTCGAGAGATTAAGAAGAACATTGCTAGCGGAGTTTCTAAATGTTTCTCCATGAATGATCAAGGTGTCGTTTTCTTTGGCACTCGATTGGTTGTACCACGAAAACACAATCTTAGGAGGCTAATTCTTAAGGAAGCTCATGACACTCCCCTTTCGATTCATCCTGGTAGCACAAAGATGTGCCGAGACCTACGCCAGAGATTTTGGTGGACTAGGATGAAGAGAGAAATTGCTAAGTTCATTGCTGAATGTGATGTTTGTCGTCGCATTAAGGCCGAACACCAAAGACCTGCTGGTACTCTTCAACCATTGCCTATTCCTGAGTGGAAATGGGACAAAGTCGGTATGGACTTCATCACCGGCTTTCCAAAGACCCAGAAATAAAATGATGCCATCTTCGTTGTCATTGGCCGACTTTCAAAAGTTGCTCACTTCCTTCCAGTAAGCGAGTCTATAACTACTAGCCAGTTAGTGGACTTGTATGTCTCTAGAATTGTGTCTCTTCACGGTGTTCCTTTGGAAATCAATTCTGATCGTGGTAGCCTTTTCACCTCTAGTTTTTGGGGAAGCTTTCCGAATGCTATGGGAACTCATCTCTCCTTTAGTACAGCTTTCCATCCTTAGTCTAGCGGTCAAGTCGAAAGGGTTAACGAAATTCTTGAAGACATGCTCAGAGCTTGTGTTATATCTTTCGGAAAGAATTGGGAGAAGTCTCTTCCATTCGCCGAATTTGCTTATAACAATAGTTTTCAATCTAGTCTGAACATGGCTCCTTTTGAGCTCCTCTATGGACGACGATGTCGAACACCCCTTAACTGGTCAGAAACTGGTGAAGAACAGTTCTTTGGACCAGATATGATCAAGGAAGCAGAAGAGCAAGTTCGCATTGTTCGTGATCAATTGAAAGCCGCCCAGTTTCGTCAGAAAAGCTACTATGATCGTCATCATAGGCAAGAAAGCTACAATCTGGCTGAGAAGGCTTACCTTCGGGTTACTCCTCTGAAGGGTACCCAGCGCTTCGGTATCAAAGGCAAGTTGGCCCCACGTTCCATCGGACCTTTCCGCATTCTTGCTAAACATGGAGAAGTTGCCTACCAACTTGAACTACCCCCGCACCTTTCTCGAGTACATGATGTATTCCATGTGTCACAACTCAGGCGTTGCTTCAAGGACCCCATCCACGAAGTCGACCATGAAACGCTCGATCTCCAAGATGACCTTTCTTATCGAGAGTACCCTGTTCGTATTCTTGATTCCGCAGAGCGTGCCACTCGTCTTCAGAAGATCAGGTTTCTCAAAGTGCAATGGTCATATCACTCCAAGAAAGAAGCAACATGGGAAAGAGAAGACCTCCTCCGTGACGAGTACCCCACCTTCCTCCCGCAGACTTCTGAATCTCGGGACGAGATTCTTTTGAGTGGGGGCGAGTTGTCAGAACCCCAACTTGGGTAAGTGATAGGGTTTGCGTGCCCCTTTGCATCATGTGAAAATTTCAAAAGAAATCAAAATTGGGGAAAAGAAAAGCCCTAGAGAATTTAAATAATTGGCCAGATAAAAATCTTTTTCCAAAAATCATTTGAACATTTGGAAAATTCCTATAAATGATGGTGGTGATTTCAAAAGTGGTTTGGGTTCATCCCCATGCCCATGGAATTTTCTAAAATTCAAAATGTGCCTTGGAAATTAAATATGACCCCTATTTGAATTGAATTCAAATGTTTTGAATTTCAAAAATGCTCAAATTCTACAAGTGACTTTCTACTGGTCACCTAGGATTTATAAAAATGTTTGGGAATTTTACAAAATTGCCTAGCTGTTTATTTCTAGGCACAACAGAATTACAGAAAAGGAAAAGAAAGAAGAAATAAAGAAAAGAGGGACAGAGAGGCTTCTGGCCCAACTTGTTTCCCCCACGGCCCAAGCCCACCCGCGGCTTGTCTTCTTCCTCCCCGGCGCCCAAAGCAGCTCGGTGGCGAGCGCCGACGCCACCGCGATGGCCAGGCAGCCTACGTCTCCCCCCTACTCTCCCCGCGCGCCACGATGCCCTCCAGAAGCCCCTGCACCTTTCCCCTCTCTCTCCGGTCACCACCCCCTTCTTCCTCTCGCGATTTCTTCATCGACAGTGAACCCACCGGAGCACCACCGTGGAAAGCACGTGGCCGACGAGCTCCTCAGCTCCCTCCACCTTGTCCAGCATGCACAGCGCACTCTTCTTCGTCCCCGAGCCGAAGATCGCGAGCCCGGAGACACTGGAGCCGCCGATTTCTTCAACATCGCCTCGCCGGAGCCGCGGGAGCTCGCCGAGAAATACGTCGTCCCCGAGCAATCCCCGCTGTAGCCGTCAGCGCCATTGACTCTGGGGGGAGCTCCTCTACATTTTGCCCCTTCTCACACTCGATTCCATGCCCCAATCGCCATCTGCTTCTGTGCCGAGCTCCGGCTGCCGCGCAAGCTCGCCGTCAACGAGGCTCCGGTGCTCCCCGGTGGCGCTGCGGTGCTCAGGGTGAAGCGCGCATCCACAGGCGTTCGTCTGGTGCAATCGGCGCACCAAATGGTGGCCTGTGCCGCCCCCGTGCTGCTCCGTCGTGGCTTCTGGCCACAGGCGTCGAGCCGCTGGCGACGTGCCGCCGTGGCCAACATTAGGGGCCTAATCACCCTTGTTAATTGACCCCTGGTCAATGACAGGTGGGGCCCCAGCCCCCCTAATCCCCCTCTGTTTTTTTAACTAAACGGGATTAACCAGAGAGACACTGACAGCCGGGCCCCACACCGTCAGCATGACTTAATATTGACGCAATAAAGGATTTTCCAAATTAAAATAATTACAGAAAAAGACAGAAAATCAATTAAACTTCAATAATTCATAGAAAATTCATATTAACTCCAAATTAAACATATAATATATGAAAAATTATCAGAAAAATGCAAGGATTATGAATATGCAACTTGTTTCTATGTTTGACCATTTTAAAATGGGTGAACAGTAGCAAACATGCATATGGCATAATTTGAATTTGAATTTGAAGTTTGAATTTGCAAATCATTTGCAATACACTTCAATTATATTGAATTTTAAACAAACCAGTACCATATACATCATGTGACAACATAAACATGTGCTGGTGCATTTCCATTCAATGTTTCCCCCCTTGTTGATGATTGCCTCCGATGACAGACGTTCCGAGACTGAGATCACCCCCGAAGGAGAAGGAGTTCGGTAAACCCCGTGTATCATCATCAAGGCAAGCAAACCCCATTGATCATGTCTATAAAATCCTACTTCCCTCTCAGTCTCGCTTATGCATGTTTAGGAGATCACCGAGACACGTTCTTTCGCATAGTTGAACCCATTCCGATGCATGACCTATCATTTTGTCCCCGTATTAAGCAAACCACAATCCTAGCAGATATAGGAGTTGAATGATGAGCATGTGGCCCTTGTAACTGTTATTGCTTATTGCTGCTTAGTGATACAATGAGGTTACTTTGATTGTGAGTCAGGATGGAATGTTCACAGTGTTGCTGTTGTTAACGTGTTGGTGAATCCACCCTAATACAAGGTGAACGATGAGAGGCTGTGTAGGAGTACACAGTTGGTTGTCTCATTGAACACCGCCTTAAGCCCGAGTTCTTGCGTGGTGATCCAAGACGAAGAGTACTACCACATGTTGGGCACATGGACCCCTGCTCAACCTACTAACTCACCCCAGTTCAAGTCCAGGAGTCATTAGTTCGGGCTTTCCATTTGGCATATGCATAGAAAAAGAATGAATGAAAGTTTGTGACATTTAGATATGTGGGTGGACCTGTGAGACAGGAAAACCATCTGCTAAGGTGGCATCTCGGTCGCCTGCATCGTCTGAGTCCGTATCGTTGACCCGGACGGACTCTTGAGCGGTGAGCAACTCAGATGGTTGATTCCTGGATTAGAATTGGTTGTGAGGTAAAAGTTGTGGAAATTATCCTCGCCGACACCCGCTTGAAGGGTGATAAGATCCCGGCGGTAACTGATGGTTTCATGTGTGTAGCAGTACACCCCTGCAGGGTTAACCCAACTATTCGAATAGCCACGTCCGCGGTAAGGGACTACTTGGAAAGCTGTGCTTGATTATTAGACAACTTGAATGGATACTCTAAAACTCGGAAGATAAGCGTGAGTGCTATGGTGTGTTTCCTCGTGGGGAAGTCGAGGAAGTAACCATAGTAGTGTATTGGTTGGAGACTTGGATAGTGGACTCGTGTACGCTTCTTATCTCAAGTCTGGTACTCGTAGTACAGGACTAGCCAAGTCAAAGCTGGCACTTCTGCATGTTGAAACCCCACCTCCTTTACTTTGAAACTGGAGCATGAGTAGTGTAGTTCTGATGTAAGTCTTGCTGATTACGACTTTGTACTCACGTTTGGTTATTCTATGTTTTAGATGGAAACCCAGACCCCGATGGAGTCACCTTCCTGAAGCTCGACGTTGACTAAGCTAGTATAGTTCCAGACAGCAGTCTGGTCCCTCGTGGAAGGGCATGTTTGTTGTACAAGGCTTCTCTAAGCCACTTGTTAATCTTGTCTGTACTCAGACCTAATTTGCTTCCGTTGTATGATGTAATGTTGATCACAGACATGTGATCTTTGTATGCTCTATGTGTAAGTCAATAAAGAAGTACTTTGTAGAGTTATGTGATGATACCTGCTGTTCATACTAGACATGTGTGCTGCGTGTATGATTATAACATGCATGTCTTAGTATGGTTTTTCGAGACCTTAGTTGTGATCTGGCTGGCGGTCTTTTATACACCAAGTGGCCCTTAGATGTGTGAAGCTTGGGGCATCGCGATGCGATTGCTCGTGACTCTGTCACGTGCACACTTTGTTGTATGATTGAGCCCGCCCTAGGCCCCGACTAAGTGATCGGGCTGGAGTAAGTCTATGTAAGAGTTAGGATTCGATAGATAACATGGTTGAGGCGACTTGTCGATGAGTATGGGATTCACCACCCATAAGCATTTAGACTTGTGAGCGAACCATGAGGACCCATCTCAGATGATCATCCGGCCTGGATGGGATGCCCCTCATGTTCGATGCTTTCCGAGAGTGTTCTGTGCTTGGCCTTGTCTGCTTAGACAAGTGGGTACGGCTCTCGGCTCTCCATGTGATTGCATCATGACTGGAATGACATACGCATATTCCGGGTCCCGACAGCACGACACAGGAGAGGCTAGCAAATATGGGAAGGTGGAAGTGTCAACTTTCAATACTTACATTAGTCCGAAGAACTCATGCACTTATTATCGGTAACTCTCAATCTAAATAGAAGGTTCACAAAGAGACAAGTACCCCGAGGAGGAGTGTATGGGGGTTTGGTTATCCTTGCGCATCCTCGACTCATGGTACGTGATTGTACTCTAATATCCGACCCCTCATAAGAGTAGTGATCCATCTAGTAGCTAGAGTTCTCAACTAGTTTTGTAGGTTTTTCAAAATAAACACGGATTTACCAAAATACGACACCTATCACTAATAGGCTAGAGCTCTTGACACCAAAATTTCAAACATTACTCACATCAATACCTCAAAACTATTGCAAGTTACTACTAAAATTAAATAGCAACCTCAATTACCTACTTTCAAGACAAGACATAACTCAGTGCAACAACCAACTCTCTTAACAAGATAAACATGAAAACTAAAGAGAGTTTCAGCAACAAACTAAAAAAATCCAAGGCTCTTGCTAAAGACAAACTTAGACTAAAACTAAACATGGCAGTAGCTATGAAAAGATAAAGAACATACAACAGCAAAAAGATAGGCATGAAGAATCCTATGACGTGTTCTAGATTTTGAAATTGGAGCGTGTTTCTCTCCCACAAAAAGTAAGACGGGATCTAACTTTTAATGAACAGCAAGCAAAGCTAAAGAAAACTAAAAACAAAACCTAAGAGCGAGACGCTCCAAGCATAGCACATAACGCATGAAGTGATAAAAATATAGTGAGACGAAGGACGGACTGATGATTGTTGATGGAGAAGGGGATGCACGGGGGCATCCCCAAGCTTAGACACTTGAGTCTCCTTGAATATTTGTTGGGGATGCATGGGGGAATACCCAAGCTTGAGAGCTTGACACTCCCGAATCTTCTTTCATCATCTTCCATCGCACACTTGAAAACTCCCTTCATACACAACTCATCATAAGCTGATTAGAGAGGTTAGTACCCTTAATAAATAATTTTTACCCACTGGATATAAAGATATTCTTGAAGAGCTACTGTTTCTCAAGATTTCCAAAAGGTTTTTGCAAAGAAAAGCAAGCTTAAGGTTTGCAAAAGTTAGGGGAGACAAAACGTGGCAGAATTTGTGAAAAACAGAACAACAGGTTGTAAAGAATTTTGTAGGGGAACTTCTGAAACTCAAATAAACAAACTCAGAATATATGAAAGTTCCGTGATTGTATAGAGCACGATGTGTAAAAAATCAGCTAAAAAAGATCAACTAGTGATTTATTCTGATTTTTCCCGTCACGAGGACAGAGTCTGTTTTCTGGACAGCATGTCACAACTTTCACTTCCCTTGTCATATGAGGCTATATTTGGCACAAAGCTTGAAAATAAAGATACAATGATGTTGCTACAGTAGTAAAAATCATCAAGACCACTAAAAACATAAGTCAAAACATCTTTGGTTGCCTCCCAACAAGTGCTTTCTTTTACGCCTTTAAGCTAGGCATAAGGCAAAAGAAGAATCAAAGGTCTCCAAAATCGTCGGAATCATAAAAACCTTCAAATTGATTTTTAATAAGCTCATTCTTCTTCTTACTAGGAAAGAGGTACTTACCTTTCGCCTTACCGCATAAGCGTATGAACCCGTTACCAATGTCAATGAAGCCTTTCATGGCTCGGAGGAAGTTCCTTCC
This sequence comes from Bromus sterilis, assembly GCA_950022295.1. Classification (NCBI taxonomy): domain Eukaryota; kingdom Viridiplantae; phylum Streptophyta; class Magnoliopsida; order Poales; family Poaceae; genus Bromus; species Bromus sterilis. The sequence goes on along the minus strand of OX465595.1, from coordinate 339,956,365 downwards.
AAGCACAATGTTGCTTTGGTTTGGCTCCATGACGAAGAAATCCATCGGTGCAATCCTATGAAGGAATGTAACTTGGACTTCTTTTACCTTTACTTTAACCTCTTAAATATCTCCATTAGCATGTTAATGATAAGATGACAATTTATCCATATCTAGTTTCAAAGAATCATAAACTAATTTTGGCATAGTAGAAACCATGGATCCAATGTCACAAAAAGCAAGGAAGTCTTGGTTAGAGATGCTAATCCTAACAAAGGGCTCCCAATCATCATCTATCTCCAACATTTATTTTTTGTTGGATTTAAGTTCTTCTACCTTCCTCAATTCTAGAGTATCCATCCTCTTTTCAATAGTGGAAAGTCTATCTATAACAGTATCAATACTACGGTCATAAACAAAATAACTGTCACAACCCCAAGTTAGGTATGTGCTAGGATCAAGTGCTACTTTGCATCATGATTTTTTTTTCAAAAGAAATCAAAATGGGAGAGAGAACACCCCCCAGATGAATTAATTCAAATGGCCAGATAAAAAGTTGCTCCAAAAATTCCTTTTGCATTTTTGAAAAGTCCCATAAATGTGTGGGATCACATATAAAGTGATGTGGTAGCAATCCCATGCTCATGGATTTTTCAAATATTCAACACAGGAGCTTGGAATTAATTTAAACCCCTATTTGAATTAAAGTTCAAATTATTTGAATTTTAAAAAGTGCCAAACTTTATAAGTGGCTAGTCTAATATGATATGAGGCCATATAAAAAGTTTCAGCATTTTTAAAAATGCCTAGCTATTTATTTTAGCATGGCCAACATATTACAGAAAAGAAAACAGAAAAGAAAAGAAACAGAAAACTAACCTGGCGCCTAGGCGAGGCCCACTTCTTCTGGCCCAGTCCAGCCCACCTGGACTCCTCCCCTGTCGTCTTCCTCCCCGCGCCTCCAAGCTGCTCGGTGGAATGCCACCGAGCCAGTAGAGCACGTAGCTCCTCCTCCAGGCGCCACCTGCCCCTCCCGGCCCTTCTACGCGCCCCTGGAGACGCACCCGAGTGCCACGCCTCCATTCCTCCCCTCCAGAGCCTCTCCCTCTCACTCCTGCGACGAACCCGACGACGAACCGAGCACCGTCGTCGCCATGCCGTGAAGAACGCGTGGCCATCTGTAACAGCCCATGTGCAATAATTAGAAAACACCATGAAATTGTACCTTGTCTGTTGACTTTGTAACTTGGCATGATGCTAAAGATTGTAATTTCATGTGGTGATTTAAATTTGCATTGGGATTGGAGACCATCTGGTTTGGTTGAGTTTGCTTCCAAAGTGGTTCAAGAAGGGTGTGTGGAGAATTTTCATTGTTGCATGTATGCTCTCCTTGACCCCAAACTTGGCCTAGCCTTTTCCTTTGCTATGAAAAGGGTTTTAAAAACCACAAATCATTTTGGCCATCACCAAAAATATGGGCTCTAGTTCAAAGTAATTTTGAATTCAAAAATGAGCTCACAATTTTGTTGTTGCCAAAAATGCCCAAACCATTTTTGGAAATTGAGCAATAATGCAAGGTTAATTATACGAAATTTTATGTATTTTTCCCACTTGTATTTAATCCAAAAAAACTCTGAATCCTTTCTGTTTTATTTTAAATAGGAAATGGATCAGCAGCTCGTTTTTTTTTCCTTTTTCAATTCCTGCTGGAAGCCCAGCCCACCTAGCCTCCTCCCCCGCAGCCCACCTGGGCCTGTCCAGCGAAGCGGTACGAGGGAGATATCGTGGCCGCCCGATCTCCATCGCACGCCCCTCCTTCGTCGCCTTTCCACGCTGGAGAGGTCCCCGCCGGACTCCCTCTCACAGCCGGCCGGAGCGTCGACGTCGATGCGGCCGACGTGGATAGGAGGCCTCCCTCCTATTTAACCCGAGCTCCCGAGCCTCCCAGGACCCCTAGGGTTCCCTTCCTCCCAGCAATTCCTCCTCGCCGCCGCCGGGGTGGTTTCCCCTCTTCATTTCTGTCCCGCCGTGCTCCGGTGAGCCCCGCTGCAATTCGTCACCGTCCCGCCGTATCCTTGACGAAGCGCTCGTCTGCACGGACCTTGAACTCGACTCACTCCGTTTTTGTGTCCAGATCGGAGCCCGGAGGAGCGAGACGACCCCGCAGCAGAGCAGGCCGCCGCGGACCTCTTCGTCCCCGACGACGGCCACAGACCCTTTCCTCCTCTACGGCTAGGCTAAGACGCACGTTGCGACCCACAAGGTGAGCTGATGCCCGCACCTTTGCCCGTAGCGTCGTGTAGCAGTCTGTCCACGATAGCAGTAGCGGATCCGCCGCGTTGGAACGTCGCCGGCGAGCAATTCGAGCACGCCGTGCCATGGCATGCCTCGGGTGCTCCCTCGCGTGCTCCTAGAACGTCCAGAGCGCGCCTTTGGCCCTCAAGGACCCGCCTTTTCGCGTATAGTAGAGTTTGGCCGCCGCCTCTGAATGTTCTTGCCACTGTAACGCAGCGCCTCCGCGGGTTTAGAGGAAGCTTGCCACCGTTCCGGGGAGATTCGGGCCATGGAAGGGGTACCCACGAGTTCGTGGTGATGCCCTCTAGGAGTTGGACGCAACCCCATGGCCAGGGGCGCCGTGAGCTCGACGTGCGCATCGCCCAAAGTGGGGACTTTTGTTCTGTCAGTCTGAAGTTCAGAACCTTTGCCGCCGTGCTGTTCCCGTGGAGTTTGCGAGTAGATGAAGAGGAGTTAGAGACCATGGCGAGTGCCCCTGCGTAGAGCAAGGTGCCCTCTCGGGTTTTCTTCATGGCATGGTGAAGAGTGAAAACAGTAAGGCAAGGCCCCACTGCAACTTTTACTTTATTAATTTAAACAGGCCATTACAAGGCTTGAGCTAAGCCAGGATAAGGAAAAGAGAACAAATTACAAAACAACTTCAAGCCATGCTTTGAATGACTCTGAATGCTTGTTCTTAATCCTATATCTCAAGAGCTTAATCTCAGAGAATTAGTGCTCCTTCCAGTGCAACATGGAGGGTTCCTTGTTTCTGAACATATTGTCATTCCTTGTCATCCAGATTGACCAAGCTGCAATGATGATGATTTCCATGGAGAAAGGGACATTCAATTTTTGCTTCATGTTAGCAACAACTTCAAGTATTGAGGAGTTTGTGTTTCTATTTGGGCAGATGAAATCCCAGTAGCAGGCAGCAAAAGGACAAGACCAGAACAGGTGATGAAGTGTTTGCTCAGTTTGACAATTGAGAGTGGCACAGTTGTATGATTGAATGAAGAAAGACTTCCTTCTGATAAGGTTTCTTGTATTAAGTCTGTCATGGAGCAGAAGCCAGAAGAAGACCTTATGTTTTGGTTGACTACATGAAGTCCAAACCCAATTGAAGTGCTGAGGGACTGGTTTAACTCCAGTCAGGGAGCTATATGCTTTGGAAGTACTGAACTGATAGCTGCCCCAAATGTAACTCCATTTATCACAATTGTTTGTATTACTACTCAGATTGTATTCTTGACAAAGAAGGTCAATAATCTGGAATTCCTGAAAAGCCTGAGTTGACAGGGGGAGATGGAAAAGATCATCCATGAATTCAGAGGCCATGAAATCTCTCACAGAAATCATCTTGTATTTTGCAAAGGAGAAAATATGAGGCAGTTGGGTGTGGAGGCATTGAGTGTTCCAGAGATCAAACCAGAAGGAAGCTGATGCACCATTTCCAATAGTGCACCTAGCCATGGACTTGTATTGATCTAAAAGAGCAGTATTGGCCTTCCACCAAAATGAGCCCACCACTTGGCTTCCAGGAATCTGACCATTAGAATAGTAGGCTTCCCAAACTAGCTTGACCCATGGAATATCCTGTCTGTTGAAAAGTTTGTGCAAATTCTTCAGCAATAGGGCATTGTTCTGTGCATTGATGTTTAGCACACCCAATCCTCCTTGGTTTTTGGGCCTACAAAAAGTAGACCAGGCCACCAGAGAAGGTTTCTTGTCTTCCATGTTGGAACCTCTCCAAAGGCAATGCCTCGAGTACTTGCTGATTTTCTGTTTGATGGTTTCAGGAAGATCAATGCATGTCATGATGTACATGGCAAGAGAAGAGAGGACATATTTAACCATGACCAGCCTGCCAGCATAGGTCAAAAAATTTGCTATACCAGCAAGCCTCTTTTCCAATCTTCTGACAACAGGCATTAGGTGCTCCACTCTGGGTTTTTGAGTGCCCAAAGGAATTCCAAGGTAAGTAATAGGGAAATGTCCCCTCTGAGAATTGAGGGTATTGGTGAAGAGATCCACTCTTGTCTCCTCAATGTTGATGGGAATCATGTGTGATTTGTGGTAGTTTACTTTCAGGCCGGTAGCATCAGCAAAAGTATTGAGGAGAGCTTTGAGGAATATCAACTGTCTGTTGTCAGCTTTGAGCACAATGAGAGTGTCATCAGCATATTGGGCAATTGCGAAATCAGGGCATGCAACACTTTGGAAAGGGGCAGTCAACAGACCCAAGGCTTGAGCTTTATTGAGGATAGATTGTAGCAGATCAGCTGCAAGCACAAACAACAAAGGGGATAAAGGGCCACCTTGTGTAACACCTCTCTTGCAATAGAACTTTTTCCCAGGAACACCATTGAGCAAAACAGCAGAGGAGGCAGAACTGAAAAGCATTTCCATCCATTTTATCCATTTGGCACCAAAACCCTTTGCTTTGAGGATTTCCACAATGGCCTGGTGCTCAATAGTGTCAAATGCCTTCTCAAAGTCCAGTTTGAGGAGCAAGGTCTCCACATTAGATTTCTGGCAAAGGTGCAAGTACTCAAAAACCCACCCAATACAGTCTTGGATGGCTCTGTTCTCCAGGAATCCATACTGATTAACATGCACAAGATTAAGGATGACCTTCTGAAGCCTGTTAGCAAGCAGCTTAGTTAGGATTTTGAGAGCAGTGTTCAGCAGGGAGATAGGCCTGAAGTCAGTGGCTCTGCAAGGGTTTGCAGTTTCGGGAATGAGAGTGATGTAGGATGAATTGATACTCTCAAGAGAGATGCTACCAGCATGAAAAGCTTGGATCAGATCAATCATGTCAGGCCCAATAATGCACCAGCATTTCTTGATGAATTCATTGTTAAATCCATCAGGACCAGGAGATTTTCCATTGGGGAGCTCTTTGATGACAGAATTAATTTCGTGTAATGAGAAAGGGTCCTCTAACTGCTGCAGAATCTGGGGATCATAGGAGTCTTGGAAAAGGTCTCTAAGATCAAAGTGCATGTTGATCCCAGAGTAAATTCCCATCCTGTCTTTGAAGCAATTCCAGAGCAGGTCAGCTTTGCCATCATGATCTGAAATATCAGTATGGTTGTTATCCTGCAAAATAGCAATAGAGTTGTTTCTGTGGTTAAGAGTGGCCTTGGCATGAAAGAACTCAGAACCTTCATCACCTAACTGACCCCAGTTGATCTTTCCTCTCTGCTTCCAATAGATTTTCTGGCTATCTAGGAGGTCAAGCAAAAGATCTTTTAACAGCACTCTGCAGTTCCATTCCTCAACAGTGAGATCTCTGAACTCTTCAAGAAAGTCCAGAATGAATATCAGCTCATTTAACTTGGCAATCTCAATCTTTAGAGTTGGCAAGGTTTTGGCCCATAGTTTTAAAGCCCTTCTAACATTTTTAAGTTTGGCATTGATCTTTTTGGCAGCATCAGGAAATCCAACAGGTATATTCCAGGCAGCTTGCACAATGGGCAAGAAGTCATTGTGTTTCATCCAATGGTTCTCAAATCTGAACATTCTAGATTTTGGAATTTTTGACTCAATTTTGATCAAGCAGGGAAGATGATCAGAAATAGGCTTGGCAAGGGGCAGAGCAGGTGTTGCAGGGTAAGATTTTGTCCAAGAGGCAGAGGTAAAGAACCAATCCAGTTTTTCTAAAAGAGGCCTCTCCTGCATATTACTCCAAGTGTATTGCCTCCCTTTTAGAGGTAGTTCAGTGAGACCCAGTTTACTGATAGCCTCATTGAAGAGAAGCATGTCATTAACATCTCCTCCAGGTCTGTTTCTGTCCTCTGGAGATCTAATGAAGTTGAAGTCTCCCATTATGATCCAGTCAGTGTCATCAGGCATGTCAATGTTACTGAACCATTGAAGAAATTCAGTCTTTTCTTCCTGTGAACAGGGGCCATAGATGTTGGTTAGGATCCAAGTTTGACTTGAGAGCCTATTTGTAAACTGGACTGAAAGAGAGAATTTATTTTGGAATAACAACTCTCCTTCCAGAATAGAGTCATTCCAAGCAGTGAGAATCCCACCAGAGGCACCAATGGAGGGTAGGAAAACAAATTTTGAAATCCTTTTAGGGCAGAACTTTCTTAAGTACTGAAGGTCAAACTCTTCTCTCTTAGTTTCTTGCAAACAGACAACTGCACAAGCACTTTCCTCAATTTTGTTGCTTATGGCATTCCATTTATCTCTTGAGTTAATACCTCTGATATTCCAGTTTAATATGTTCCAAGATATGTTTTTATTCATGGAGATATCTTTTTGGTATTAAGCTAGAATGAGAAAAATTCCCATTCCCCAATTCAAAGCAGAACTTCAGAAAGCAGAGGATTCCAACACAATTCATCAGCCACACAAGTTTCAGACATCCCAATAACATAGAGTTAAAAGAGCAGGTTACTCTATAAGGTGCATTACAGGCCATGATCCACAAAAGAGAGAAGCCATTCACATGGAAATCAGTAGCTAGGGAACTACTTCTCAAAACAAGATCTCATAAGCTTGTACTAATCATCAGAGAACAGTAGAGGGTTCTTGTTCCTTGGCCTTGGAAACCTTGGCCACTTACTCTTTATTCTTCCTCTTAGGCTTTTTGGAGAGCTTCTCATCTAAGTCCTTGTCAGCCACCTTGAAAAATGAAGCAGACAAGTTTTTAACAACTTTCCTTTGAAGTTCAGGTGGGGTGGCATTACAGGGGAGGCAATTAATATCAGGGCAAGGTTTCACTTTAAACCCTTCATTGATTGTTTTGATTCTGTCACTTCTTCTCACCTCAGATTCTAGAAGTGCAGATTTTCCTCTTTTCTTCTTGGAGACAATTCCATGAAGTCCTGCCTCTTGGATTTGAGCATTAGAGGGGGCCATAGAGTTCTCCTTACCCTCCTTGGACAGCACCAAGTTGCTCTTATCAGCAGATCTGCAGGCAAGAGCCTGAGAGACAGGACATTTATCAGGCACTTGAAAGATGAAGCATTCCTCAGTTTCATTTTCAGTGATCATATGCCAGAGATGTGATTTTAACAGTTTTTGAGCATGTTCATACTGATCAGGGGATATAAGCAAGTGGACCATAAAATTGAACCAACTTACAGGAACTTTAGCCAGCAAAGCACCCTCAGAGTCACTTGGAGCAAAGTGTAGTTTCCACAGATCCATACCTTCTGAGGAAAGACAAATGTTTTTGAGAGCAGCAAAAGATGAGTCAAAATCAGAACCAGATCCTGAGGCAGTAGCAACACCAAATTTCTCAAGAGTTTCATTGAACAATCTATATTCCACATCCAAAGTGCAAGCAGGGGAATTTTCAATGAGGGTGCGGTTGTTACTTCCATCAACATGAATCTGTGAAGAAGAAGAAGGTTCAAGAGAGGAAAGTTTAAAGTTTGAAGAAATCTCACCCTCAGAGGCCTGCTTCACTTGGTCACTCAGGTCCACCTGGGCATCCAGCTGGGGGGGAAAATCTGTTGCCAAAGGCACAGCAGGAGCAAGATCAGTGTTGCAGGGAGCAGGAGAAGGAGCAGGATCCACATCAGTTAGGGCAGGGGAATCTAGTCCAGCAGCAACAAGGGCTTGAACAGTGGTATCAGACAAATGAACTTCTTCAGTTTGTTGAGCAGCACCAAAAAACTCATACATGGGAACATTTGCACTCTGACTGGGGAAAGAATCAATATTAGCAGCCAGGATAACAGGAACAGCTTCAGAGCTAGAATTTTCTTGTCCTGGTATCTCTCCAGGTGCAACACCCAAATCTTCCACTTGTATATCTGGTGCAATATCCTCAAGTGCAACATTATGTTGCATTTAAGGAATTTCTGCTTGCTGATCCTGAATGCCATCCAACAGCAGCATATTGTCATTATTGAGGGGGAGTTGATCTTCTTCCACCTCAAGGTGCAGGGGATCATCAATATCTTCCTGCCCATAAGCAAGTTTGATGTTTAGCAGACCAAGACCTCCAGGAACAATGGGCTCAGGTAAAATGGGCACAAACATGTATTCATTGATATCTTGATTGACATCTAACTGGGGCATGTTGAAAGAGCTTCCAGAGGCAACAAAAGTGATGTCACTAATTGCTTCATTAGCATGAACTGCAGGATTGGGATTGATCTGAAAGTTGTTTGGAACTGGCATCTGAAATGCCCAGTGATCTTCCTCATTATCATCCTCAACTGGGGCTTCAATCATAGGAGGATTGTTCATAGCATTAGCATGAAATCCAGGGAACTCAAGATTTTCCAAAGGGAGTGGGTGTGGGTCCCCAGGTGGAGGAATTGGGTCCTCATCAGCTGGTCTACCACCCAGCAACTCCTGTTGCAGAATCTCAACAGAGGAGGTCCAGCCATCTTCCTCAAACCTCTCACCCTCACTCCATCTAATGCTTTTAGGGATTTCATCCAGGTCTGTGACTCTCACCTTGGCAATCACTCTCCCTTTGTTAGCTTCATCATTTTCCCAGCTAATAAGCTTGCCAAATTTGCTCACATTTCAAAATTGTTGCAAGCAATCCGGCCAGCATTGTAAACCTCAAAACCAACAGACTTTGAAGCAAGAGAAAAAGCAAAGGATCTATCTCTTAGATGATGCACTCGAAAACCTTGAGAGTAACCACCAAAACAAGCATGCAAAGCAATGCTAACCGTGTGCACATTGAGACGAAAGGAGGCACGGCAAAAGGAGACCACAAGCTTGAATTCTCGGCGATGAAAACCAGGGGAGAAGACAACCAGATATCCAAACTTTCTACGTACCTCAGCTTGGAACTTCTTGCCTCTCTCGAAATCCAAAAGGGGTGCCATGGTGCCAACAAGGACACCACACACCCAGGGAGGAAGGTGGTTGCCGGCGCCGGAGTGGCCGCCGGCAAGGAGGGGTGGCCGCAGGGGCCGGGGTGGCCACCGGCGCAAAATCGCCAAGGAGGTCACCTAGAGGGAGCCTAGGATGCGATCTTTCACCACATTCTTCGTGGAATGGTGGCCGGAGAACGCCTGTGCGTGATGCGAGGTTCGCCGCAGTTCCGCATCGCGACGAGTTCAGGCGACTGCAGGTGTTCGCAGCTCAGAACAGGCATGCCTGAAGCTTACCTAGTCTGAATCGCTTTTCGTTTCAGAAAATGGTTCGCAGCCCAGTGGTAGCGAGCATCTGAGTCCAGCTGTGGACGTGGGTTCGAATCCCACGCGAAGCGCTGCCTCCCCCCCCCTCTTTTGTGGTTTTATTCAGAGGCTGACGAGCGGGCCCCTCCTGTCAGTGAGGCTGCCCGAGTGGAGTTGGCTGAGCCCACTGGTGGGTTTTGACCCTGGCCCAGTGCGCCGAGGCCAGCCCAGTGGCTGAGCCCACTGTTGTTTTTTTCTTTTTTTTTCTTTTAGTTTTCTTTTAGTTTTCTTTTCTTTTTCTGTTTAAGTTCAATTTCAGTTTGAAATCAAATTCAAACTGAATTTGAACCTTGGAGTTTGTTCACCTCAAATGGGGCATCCCATATATGTTTTTGGGGTAGCTTGAGCTACTGACCATCATGGTGAGGTCCTTTTTGCATTTTGCCCCTCTGATTTTTGGAGTGTGGCAATTTTGCAAATAAACCCCTTTTCTTTTCTTTGTTTTTGCCAAGTTTTTGCCCAAATTCAAAATGGCCATGCCATATATGAATCTTGGGTAGTTTCCCCCAAGGAGTTGCATGGTGATAATGGTTTAACCATTTAAGCCTTTTCCAAAATGCATCTAGTGCAATTTTGCACTCAGCTCCCTTGAAATTCTTTTGAAATGCAACTGTGTTTGCAAATCCAGAGGATACCGTATCATATATGGTTTTGGGGTAGATTTTTGCAAGGGTTGCAATGGTGATGTCCTCATGGTATTTTGTGCAACTCTTTTGGACAGGGTGTGACCACCTCATCCAGGATCAATCTTTCTTTTCCTTTCTTTGCATCATTCTAATTTCAGTGCATGTTGGAAGTGATGATCTTTTGATTCTTTCAAGTTCTGTTTCGTGTCATCTCCAAAACTTTTCTTCAAACCAGCACCCAACATATTGCCTGTGCAATGTGGCTGGATTCCAACTTTTGTTGCACCTTCCTTGTGTCAAATTCACCGGCACTACTCCGTCTCCGGAATCGATGATTACTTTTTACGTTGTTTTGTTTCTGTTTAATGCATTGTTGATCATGCCATGTTGCCATGTTACTTACGCCAAAAATAAGGCTAAGACCAAAGCCAGGATTACGTAAATAAATTGCATATGAAGTTGTTGACGTGTCGTCACCACCTTCATTTAAATCTGACTAGATAGGGTCACATCATGTCATTTAAACTTGATCATACCATCCTTGCCTGTGCGTTGTATCTGTTGCTTACTTGTGTGCCTTTTCCTTGCCGGTACCTTACGTTAGCACCTGAGACCGCCGAGGAGACTTACGTGGAGATTTCCGACACCGAGCCCGAGGACCCTGCTGCGTCTGCTTCGACGACCGATTACCCAGGCAAGGGGAAGATTTATAACGTTACTTCATACCTTTCTGCCTACCTGTCTAGCTGTAGCCTAGAACGTTTTCTTGATCCTATCCACTTTGATTAAGCCATTTTTTTGGAAACCCAAACAGCCATGATCCCCACATCCCAGCAAAACATTGTATTGCTAAGTTACCGCTGCTCAGCCATTGGTTAGTATGAGTAGGAAACTTGTTGCTTACCATGTTGCTATGGTTTGGGATATCATGTTATTTAAAGAAGTTGGTTGATATTTATTATATTTATGATGTTAATTTATACTTGACGAAAGATGGGAGACCAGGCTGTTCCCGCCAGGTGTTTTGTTCCATTTGAGTCACCTAGGTCCTGAGTTCCGGGTATTGTGTTTCTTGACAAGCGTGCCTAATCATGTGTGGGATTCTATGGGGTCCCCTTGTCTTACCTGCCTAGCTTCATACAGTTCTAGTGGTGGCCCGAGCTGATTTACTATTTGCAAACGTGTGTGTGCTTGGTTGGTACCCCAGCTGTTTTCGAAACAACCCGGACCAACGGAGACATAGTTCCTCTGGTTGGTCCACACTGGTGAGCTAGGAAGGTCCCCTGATTTATAGGTGAGACTAAACCGGACCTTAGCCATACGGAAGAGGCCGATCCGAGAGCTTGGCCGGCTTTTGGATTGGATGTCGACTCCCCGGGGGCCACCCGGAATTGTACGTTGTTAGTTAGAGGGACTCTGATGTTCCGGAGTTTCAGGCGCTTACCTAGCCAAGTGGAAACCAGGCATACATGTGAAACCTATGATGGGCAGTTGGTACACGCCTGCAGGGTTAAATCTTTTCGAAAAGCCATGTCCGCGGTTATGGACGACTTGAGACCTACTCCTTGTTCATAGAATAACATCAATTTGAATCATAGATAAAACTTGCCTACCGTGTGAGTGCCTTGGTTGCTTTTCTTCGTCCAGGGGGACCGAGAGAAGATCCAGGTTGTGTTATGTTTGACGTAAGTAGGTGGATAGCGGACTTATGACACGATGTCACGTGTATTTCTTGGATCTTACCCCTACTCTAATAGAACGATAGCCACCATATATGCTCGTGCGGCTGCAACCTTTTACCTTTATCTTGTCTTACCGTAGGGAGTTAGTGATCCTGTAATGATATAATCTCACCCCTGTTTTCCTTTTGTGCTTTTACTGTTTTGCCTCATCGGCCGCTGCAGTGGAGTACTATCTCGACCCGAGCTCTGGGCGATACTTCGTGGAGGTGCCCCCGGAGGATGACGATGAGATCGACCTCGTTCAGTAGATCCTACAATTGGGCTTCGACGATTCATGGGTGGACTCTTTATGTGCAGCCCTCTCTAGGGCAATTTGGTTTTTGACCGTACTCGGTCGTGTTTGTCTTCTGCTTGTCGCATGATGTACTGTTGGGTCCACAGACCTCTGAGATGATGTAATAATTATCCAGTGGCGATGTATGCCCTGGACTCTATATTTTTTTATGTCTTAGCTTTAAGTTCTTTGTTCATATACCTGTTGTCGAGAATCCAACAGCGACACGAGTGCGAGTGTCGTGAGTCGGTGGCTCTTTATGCGCTACTAACTTGAGCGGGACGCGAAAGCGACTAACTCGAGTTAGCACCGCATCGGGGGCCTTACACCATCGTCACCTCCAGGCCGCACCAAGCTGTCCTTCCTCCTCACCGCCTTCGTCTTCATCACCGTGCGGAAGATCGCGAGTCAATTCGACCCCGAGCCGCCGGATTCTTCCTCGAGTTCTCGCCGGCCGCCGAGAAGACCACCGCCAAATGTGTCGCCATTGTTGCCTCTTCGGCCCCTCTATCTTCACCAATCGCCTCGGGGTGAGCCCCTCTTCAAAACCCCCAACCCCCGTGTTCAATTTGGGCCCCCTTCATCGACCGCCATGAGAGCCGAGCAGGTCACCGCCATGGATGACCTAGAGCTCGCTTCCGTGCTCCAGCGCCTCCCCCTTCTAGCCTACAACGCTCCAGGTGCTCGCAGCAATCCAACGCGCCAAGCTCCGGTCAAAACGGCGCACCAGAGTGCGAGCTCGATGTCGCCGGACTTCTGTTTCCGTCAACGTCGTCGCCGTCGTCGCCCCAGCCACCCCCTTGAACCCTAACCTGCACCGTTCGACGCGGACGACCTCCAGGAGCATGCTTGTAACCTCCGTTCCCCTCCCCGTGGCCCGTAGCCGATTCCGGCGAGGGCGCAGCCGTGGCAGAGCCGCCGGCCTGTTAGCACTAACCCCCGTGCTTAACCCCCCCCATAGTCGATGACAAGTGGGCCCAGGGTCCTTAATCCACCCTGGTTAGCTAGAACTAACCGGGCTAATTAACCCAGAGGCTGACAGCCTGGACCCACTGGTCAGAGCCCCCCCCCCACGTCAGCCTTGCGACAGCATGACGCAGTAAACCCTTTTCCAGTTTAAAAACAAAATCAGAAAATTCCAGAAAATCCAGAAAAAGACTTAAACTTTGGAAATTCATAACTAATTCATTTTAACTCCAAATTGGATAAATAATATGTCTAAAATTATCAGAAAAATACAAGGATTATGAATATTTAACTTTTTTCTATGTTTGACCATTTTAAAATGGGTGAACAGTAGCAAACATGCATATGGATCCTTTTCAAATTCAATTTTGGAATGAATTTGTAAATGACTGTGCAACACACTTATTTTAAATGGTTTCATCCATACATCAGAAACATTACCTCAACTATACCACATCACTTCATGATCAACCTTTTCAAATGAACTTCCATGCATTCAAATGCATTTGCAATTCATCGATAAATCAAATGGAGTTTGAATTTGCAATTCAATTGCAATATACTCCTCTTAAATGGAATTGTCCACACAATGCAACCATGAACATCACCATTACAATCTTATACATGTGATTGTGCATTGTACATTATGTTTCTCCTATGATTGTCATGTTGCTGATAGAAGTGGAGCCGGAACCCGAGATCACCCCCTTCGTTGAAGACCCCGTGACTGAACCTCGTCAGCAAGGCAAGCAAACCCCATTGATCATATCTATAAAATCCCAATTCCCTCTCAGTCTCGCTTATGCATGTTTAGGAGATCACCTTGTATCGATTCTACCGCATAGTTGAACCCATATCCGATGCATGACCTATCATCTTGTCACAGTAGTAAGCAAACCACAATCCTAGCTGACATAGGAGTTGACTGATATCATGTGGCCCCTGCAACTGTTACTGCTTATTGCATGCTTAGAGTTTACATTGAGGATGTTTTTTATGTGAGTCGGGATGATAGTGAACATGGTGTTGATGAAAGTGAAACTGTGTTGGTGAATCTACCCTAATACAAGGTGAACGATGAGAGGCTGTGTAGGAGTACACAGTGGGTTGTCTCGTTGAACACCGCCTTAAGCCCGAGTTCTTGTGTGGTGATCCAAGATGAAGAGTACTACCACATGTTGGGCACATGGACCCCCGCTCAACCTACTAACTCACCCCTTCTTAATTCAATGAGTCGCATTAGTTCGGAGTTCTGGTAGGTCTGTGGCACGGTCTGCGAAGTGGAAGAACGGCTATTCAGACCGGCTTGGGACCCTGAACACATCTTCTGGGACCACATCGGTAAACCGGCCGGGTTCACGATGTGGATTCCAGCCCAGATAGGCGTCTCCATTGAATTTGAGTTGGCTGTGAGGTAAAAGTTGTGGAAATTATCCTCGCCGACACCCGCTTGAAGGGTGACGAGATCCCGGCGGTAACTGATGGTTTCATGTGTGTAGCAGTACACCCCTGCAGGGTTAATAAACTATTCAAATAGCCGCGTCCACGATAAGGGACTACTTGGAGAGCTGTGCTCGATTATTAGACAACTTGAACTGGATACTTCTAAAACTCGCAAGATAAGCGTGAGTGCTATGGTGTGCTCCTCGTGGGGAAGTCGAGGAAGTAACCATAGTGGTGTAATTGGTTGGAGAAAGTAGTGGACTCGTGTACGCTTCTTACCTCAAGTCTGGTACTCGTAGTTCAGGACTAGCCAAGTCAAAGCTGGCACTTCTGCAATTGAACCCCACCTCCCTTTACCTTGATACATGTGCATGAGTAGTATAGTTCCTATGTAAGTCTTGCTGAGTACGACTTTGTACTCACGTTTGCTTATTCTATGTTTTAGATGAACCCACTGACCCCGAAGGTGGATTCTTCATCGAGCTTGACGACTGAAGACCAAGCTAGTGTAGTCCCAGTCAGACGACTGGTTCATACAAGGCATGTGTGTTGTGTGTATGTTTATAACATGCATGTCTTTGTATGGGTTTTCGAGACCTTAGTTGTGATCTGGCTGACGGTCTTTTATACACCAAGTGGCCCTTAGATGTGCGCAGCTTGGGGCATCGCGATGCGATTGCTCGAGACTCTGTCTCGTGCACACTTTGATGTATGATCGAGCCCGCCCTAGACCCCGACTAGGTGATCGGGCTGGAGTAAGTCTATGTAAGAGTTATGAGATAGTCGATAGTATGGTTGAGGCGACTTGTCTGTGAATATGGGAGTTCATCACCCATATCATTTAGACTTGTGTGTGGACGATGAGGACCCATCTCAGTTGATCATCCGGCCTAGATGGGATGGCCCTCACGTATGATGCTTTCCGAGAACGTTCTGTGCTTGGCCTTGTCTGCTTAGACAAGTGGGTACGGTTCTCGGCTCTCCATATGACTATGTCGTAGCGGCACTTGCATACGCTAACCCCGGGTCCCGACAGACTTGGTATCAGAGCACGACTGACTGTAGGATTATCATCCTTGGCCGAAGTCGAGTCTAGCTTGCTATAGTTATATAGTTACTCTGGGTATATAAGGGAACAACGTAAGGCTTCTTTTTTCTCCTTACCCTCATCGTTCTGAGTTCTGAGTCACCCTCATCTTATTCTACGGGAAGATAGAACTAGGCTCAGCTATGTCTGACTAGAACATCTCGTTGATTGCCTCCTTATAGCCGTAGGATGGTTATGGTTGTCCAGAGTCTGCGTGTTTTGAGTTCCTTGAAGAAGTTCTGTCCAATTTCTTCGAGGTTGTTTCAATTTCCATCCCAGTGTAGCCGTTATGCTGCCGGATTTGTTCCGTGTTTCTTTGAGTCATTGCCTTCACATTATTATCTTTTCCGCCTAAATCATATCCTTTTATCCTTGCCTCCATCGTACAACCGGTTCTGATTGTTGGTTTTTATCACACAGGATGTCAGGTGGAACTCGTAGTGCTGTTCTTCGGAATCGAGACCGTGATCGGAATCGAAATGATGATGAACCTCCACCACCGCCTTCTGCGGCGGAAATCATGATGGAAGCTGAGAGGAATAGACGTGATCAAACACGCCTTTTGGAGCTCATCGAGCAGAATACCGCCCACCATCGTAATGTGGTGGTCAACATTCAGGACTTCATCTTCCTCAAGCCACCGGTATTCCGATGTTCTTCTGAGCCACTCGAAGCTGATGATTGGCTCCGTTCCATCGAGCGTAAGCTTGATACAACACATGTTGCTCCCGATGACCGAGTTATTTTCGCGGTATACTTCTTGGAAGGTGCTTCTCTTGAATGGTGGGAGAACTATGTTGCAATGCAGCCAGATGGTCACGTAGTGACTTGGCAGGAGTTCTGTGTTTCCTTTCGAGGGTACCACATTCTGGATGAGTTGATGGAGCGCAAGAAGGAAGAGTTCTGCAATCTAAATCAAGGAGAGATGTCCGTTCATGAGTATGTGAGGGAATTCAATCGTCTTGCTCGTTATGCCCAAGATGAGATCACCACCGATGCCAGAAAGCAGGCAAGGTTCCGCAAGGGACTTAGCCCCATCCTTCGTCATGATCTCAACCTCCTGGACTTTGCCACCTTTGAGGATTTAGTCAACAGATCCTTCAGAGCTGAGCATGGCAATGAAGTTTTCGAGAAGTCTCGCAAGCATGCTCTTGAGTTTGCCCCTTCTTCCAGTTCACGCCCTCAGAAGCGCATGATCTGGATTCCTAACAGTTTGATCCACCAAAACAACCCACCGAGGCCATCCCTTGTGCCGACTCATCGACCAGCTCCACCAGCAAACCAGCTCCCCGCACTATCTTTGGAGCCTGCTTTAGATGTGGCCAGCCTGGTCACTATTCTCGTGAGTGCCCCGTCAATCAGAATGCTCCACCCCATGCCAAAGGGAACCCCACTGTTCATGCCAAATCACCCCGAAGGTTCCCACCGCCAAGGCTTTCATTTCCACAAATCTTGGACGTGTGAACCAAATCTCAGCTGAGGAAACTGATGGTACTTCTGACGTCATTCTTGGTACGCTCCCAGTCAATTTTGTTCCCACTTCTGTCCTTTTCGATCCAGGAGCATCTCACTCATTCATGTGGAGAGTTATGCACTTCGGCATGATGTATCCTTTGAAGAAATGTTCACCCCTATGATCATTCAAACTCCTGGTTCCAAATGGCAAACTAATAGAGTAAGCCATGGCAATCAAATTGCAATTGAGGGTTTAGTATTGCTTGCTTCACTCATAGCCCTCAAGTCTTCAGACATTGATGTCATCCTTGGTATGGATTGGTTATCAAGGCAGAATGATTTTCTTGATTGTAAATCCAAGTCAATTAGAATTACACATCCTTCAGGCCACACAATAGCATACTCCTCACCAAGAACAAGAACCCAGGTGCATTCTTTGAATGTGCTTCCCCTTCCCAACCTTGAAGATGTTCCGGTGGTTCGTGACTTCTCGGATGTCTTTCCTGAAGAGCTGCCGGGAATGCCACCCGACAGATGTGTAGAGTTCATAGTAGATCTTATGCCAGGAACCGCACCAATTTCCAGACGCCCATACAAAATGGCCCCACGTGAGTTAGCTGAGCTTAAAACCCAACTTGAATCTTTGTTGGCAAAAGGCTTCATCCGCCCTAGCTCATCGCCATGGGGTTGCCCCGTTCTGTTCGTAACGAAGAAAGATGGAACAGAAAGGATGTGCGTAGACTATCGCCCGCTAAATCTAGCGACGATAAAGAACAAGTATCCACTACCCAGGATCAATGATCTTTATGATCAACTTGATGGATCCTCTGTCTTCTCCAAGATGGATTTGAGATTAGGTTATCATCAAATCAAAATCCGAAACGAGGACATTCCAAAAACGTCTTTCACTACTCGTTATGGTCTTTACGAGTACACCGTCATGTCCTTTGGTTTAACCAATGCCCCGCCACTTTCTCACGCATGATGAATTCGATCTTCATGGAGTACCTAGATAAATTTGTTGTAGTTTATCTTGATGACATTCTCATCTACTCGAAGAACGAAGAAGAACATGTCGAACACCTAAGGCTGGTATTGATGAAACTTAGAGAGCATCGCCTGTATGCTAAATTCTCCAAGTGTGAATTTTGGCTACCAGAAGTGACCTACTTAGGCCACGTGATTTCTGCAAAAGGCATTGCTGTAAATACCGAGAGAGTTCAGGCCGTCCTTGACTGGACTCCACCAGAATCGGTTAAGCAAGTTAGGAGTTTTCTTGGCCTAGCCAGCTATTGCCGTCGCTTCGTTGAGAACTTCTCCAAAGTTACAAAGCCTCTAACTGAACTCCTCAAGAAAGATAAGAAATTCCAATGGACTCCCAAGTGCGAGGAAAGCTTTCAAGAGCTAAAAAGAAGATTGACTTCTGCACCCGTACTTGCGCCTCCAGACACCAAAAAGGATTTCGAGATCTTTTGTGATGCCTCATGGCAAGGGTTAGGATGCATACTTATGCAAGATAGACATGTGGTAGCTTATGCTTCACGCCAGTTGCGGCCACATGAAGAGAACTATCATACCCATGACCTTGAACTCGCTGCCGTAGTTCATGCCCTGACAACTTGGCGACATTACCTCCTTGGTAATCGTTGTGAGATGTATTCCGACCACCAAAGCCTCAAATACATATTCACCCAGCCAGATCTTAATCTCAGGCAAAGACGTTGGATAGAGTGGATAAAAGATTATGACTTAGGAATTTCTTACACCCCAGGCAAAGCCAATGTCATGGCTGATGCACTAAGTCGTAAGTCGTATTGTAACAACCTCATGTTACAACAGTATCAACCACTTCTTCATGAGGAATTTCGAAAACTCAATCTCGAGATTGTTCCTCATGGCTATCTTTCTACCTTGGTGGCGAAACCAACCCTTGAGGATAAAATCATAGCCGCCCAGAAACGTGATAATGGTATTCGAGAGATCAAGAAGAACATTGCTAGCGGAGTTGCTAAATGTTTCTCCATAAATGATCAAGGTGTCGTTTTCTTTGGCACTCGATTGGTTGTACCACGAAAACACAATCTTAGGAGGCTAATCCTCAAAGAAGCTCATGACACTCCCCTTTCAATTCATCCTGGTAGCACAAAGATGTACCGAGACCTACGCCAGAGATTTTGGTGGTCTAGGATGAAGAGAGAAATTGCTAAGTTCATTGCCGAATGTGATGTTTGTCGTCGCATTAAGGCCGAACACCAAAGACCTGCTGGCACTCTTAAACCATTGCCTATCCCTGAGTGGAAATGGGACAAAGTCGGTATGGACTTCATCACCGGCTTTCCAAAAACCCAGAAAGGAAACGATGCCATCTTCGTTGTCATAGATAGGCTGTCCAAAGTTGCACACTTCCTTCCAGTTCGCGAGTCTATAACTGCTAGCCAGATAGAAGACTTGTATGTCTCTAGAATTGTGTCTCTTCATGGTGTTCCTTTGGAAATCAATTCTGATCGTGGTAGCCTTTTCACCTCTAGATTTTGGGGAAGCTTCCAACATGCTATGGGAACTCATATCTCCTTTAGTACAGCTTTCCATCCTCAGTCTAGTGGTCAAGTCGAAAGGGTTAACCAAATTCTTAAAGACATGCTCAGAGCTTGTGTTATCTCATTCGGAAAGAATTGGGAGAAGTCTCTTCCATTCGCCGAATTTGCTTATAACAATAGTTTTCAATCTAGTCTGAACATGGCTCCTTTTGAACTCCTTTATGGACGACGATGTCGAACACCCCTAAACTGGTCAGAAACCGGTGAAAGACAATTCTTTGGACCGGATATGATCATGGAAGCAGAAGAGCAAGTTCGCATTGTTCGTGATCAATTGAAAGCAGCCCAGTCTCGTCAGAAAAGCTACTATGATCGTCATCATAGGAAAGAGAGCTACAATCTGGATGAGAAGGCTTACCTTCGGGTTACTCCTCTGAAGGGAACCCAAAGATTTGGTATCAAAGGAAAGTTGGCCCCACGTTACATTGGACCTTTCCGCATTCTTGCTAAACGTGGAGAAGTTCCCTACCAACTTGAACTACCCCCGCACCTTTCCCGAGTACATGATGTATTCCATGTGGCACAACTCAGGCGTTGCTTCAAGGACCCCATCCGCGAAGTCGACCATGAAACGCTTGATCTACAAGATGACCTTTCTTATCGAGAATACCCTGTTCGTGTTCTTGATTCAGCAGAGCGTGTCACTCGCCGAAAGAAGATCAAGTTTCTGAAAGTTCAGTGGTCACACCACTCCGAGAAAGAAGCCACGTGGGAAAGAGAAGATCGTCTCAGTACCGAGTACCCCTCCTTCCTCCCGCAGACTTCTGAATCTCGGGACGAGATTCTTTTGAGTGGGGGCGAGTTGTCACAACCCCAAGTTAGGTATGTGCTAGGATCAAGTGCTACTTTGCATCATGGATTTTTTTTTCAAAAGAAATCAAAATGGGAGAGAGAACACCCCCCTGATGAATTAATTCAAATGGCCAGATAAAAGGTTGCTCCAAAAATTCCTTTTGCATTTTTGAAAAGTCCCATAAATGAGTGGGATCACATATAAAGTGATGTGGTAGCAATCCCATGCTCATGGATTTTTCAAATATTCAACACAGGAGCTTGGAATTAATTTAAACCCCTATTTGAATTAAAGTTCAAATTATTTGAATTTTAAAAAGTGCCAAACTTTATACGTTGCTAGTCTAATATGATATGAGGCCATATAAAAAGTTTCAGCATTTTTAAAAATGCCTAGCTATTTATTTTAGCATGGCCAACATATTACAGAAAAGAAAACAGAAAAGAAAAGAAACAGAAAACTTACCTGGCGCCTAGGGGAGGCCCACTTCTTCTGGCCCAGTCCAGCCCACCTGGACTCCTCCCCTGTCGTCTTTATAAGTGGCTAGTCTAATATGATATGATGCCCACTTCTTCTGACCCAGTCCAGCCCACCTGGACTCCTCCCACCGCCGTCGCCATGCCATGAAGAACGCGTGGCCATCGTCACCTCCAGGCCGCACCAAGCTGTCCTTCCTCCTCGCCGCCTTCATCTTCATCACCGTGCGGAAGATCGCGAGTCAATTCGACCCCGAGCCGCCGGATTCGTCCTCGAGTTATCGCCGGCCGCCGAGAAGACCACCGCCAAATTCGTCGCCATTGTTGCCTCTTCGGCCCCGCCGTCCTCACCAATCCGCTCGGGGTGAGCCCCTCTTCAAAACCCCCCAACCCCCGTGTTCAATTTGGGCCCCCTTCGTCGACCGCCATGAGAGCCGAGCAGGTCACCGCCATGGATGACCTAGAGCTCGCTTCCGTGCTCCAGCGCCTCCCCCTTCTAGCCTACAACGCTCCAGGTGCTCGCAGCAATCCAACGCGCCAAGCTCCGGTCAAAACGGCGCACCAGAGTGCGATCTCGATATCGCCGGACTTCTGTTTCCGCCAACGTCGTCGCCGTCGTCGCCCCAGCCACCCCCTTGAACCCTAACCTGCACCATTCGACGCGGACGACCTCCAGGAGCATGCTTGTAACCTCCGTTCCCCTCCCCGTGGCCCGTAGCCGATTCCGGCGAGGGCGCAGCCGTGGCAGAGCCGCCGGCCTGTTAGCACTAACCCCCGTGCTTAACCCCCCCCCCCCAGAGTCGATGACAAGTGGGCCCAGGGTCCTTAATCCACCCTGGTTAGTTAGAACTAACCGGGCTAATTAACCCAGAGGCTGACAGCCTGGACCCACTGGTCAGAGCCCCCCCCACGTCAGCCTTGCGACAGCATGACGGAGTAAACCCTTTTCCAGTTTAAAAACAAAATCAGAAAATTCCAGAAAATCCAGAAAAAGACTTAAACTTTGGAAATTCATAACTAATTCATTTTAACTCCAAATTGGATAAATAATATGTCCAAAATTATCAGAAAAATACAAGGATTATGAATATGCAACTTGTTTCTATGTTTGACCATTTTAAAATGGGTGAACAGTAGCAAACATGCATATGGATCCTTTTCAAATTCAATTTTGGAATGAATTTGTAAATGACTTTGCAACACACTTATTTTAAATGATTTCATCCACACATCAGAAACAATACCTCAACTATACCACATCACTTCATGATCAACCTTTTCAACTGAACTTCCATGCATTCAAATGCATTTGCAATTCATCGATAAATCAAATGGAGTTTGAATTTGCAATTCAATTGCAATATACTCCTCTTAAATGCAATTGTCCACACAATGAAACCATGAATATCACCATTACAATCTTATACATGTGATTGTGCATTGTACATTATGTTTCTCCTATGATTGTCATGTTGCTGATAGAAGTGGAGCCGGAACCCGAGATCACCCCCTTCGTTGAAGACCCCGTGACTGAACCTCGTCAGCAAGGCAAGCAAACCCCATTGATCATATCTATAAAGTCCCAATTCCCTCTCAGTCTCGCTTATGCATGTTTAGGAGATCACCTTGTATCGATTCTACCGCATAGTTGAACCCATATCCGATGCATGACCTATCATCTTGTCACAGTAGTAAGCAAACCACAATCCTAGCTGACATAGGAGTTGACTGATATCATGTGGCCCCTGCAACTGTTACTGCTTATTGCATGCTTAGAGTTTACATTGAGGATGTTTTTTATGTGAGTCAGGATGATAGTGAACATGGTGTTGATGAAAGTGAAACTGTGTTGGTGAATCTACCCTAATACAAGGTGAACGATGAGAGGGTGTGTAGGAGTACACAGTGGGTTGTCTCGTTGAACACCGCCTTAAGCCCGAGTTCTTGTGTGGTGATCCAAGACGAAGAGTACTACCACATGTTGGGCACATGGACCCCCGCTCAACCTACTAACTCACCCCTTCTCAATTCAATGAGTCGCATTAGTTCAGAGTTCTGGTAGGTCCGTGGCACGGTCTGCGAAGTGGAAGAACGGCTATTCAGACCGGCTTGGGACCCTGCACACATCTTCTGGGACCACATCGGTAAACCGGCTGGGTTCACGATGTGGATTCCAGCCTAGATAGGCGTCTCCATTGAATTTGAGTTGGCTGTGAGGTAAAAGCCGTGGAAATTATCCTCGCCGACACCCGCTTGAAGGGTGACGAGATCCTAGCGGTAACTGATGGTTTCATGTGTGTAGCAGTACACCCCTGCAGGGTTAATAAACTATTCGAATAGCCGCGTCCGCGGTAAGGGACTACTTGGAGAGCTGTGCTCGATTATTAGACAACTTGAACTGGATACTTCTAAAACTCGCAAGATAAGCGTGAGTGCTATGGTGTGCTCGTCGTGGGGAAGTCGAGGAAGTAACCATAGTGGTGTAATTGGTTGGAGAAAGTAGTGGACTCGTGTACGCTTCTTACCTCAAGTCTGGTACTCGTAGTTCAGGACTAGCCAAGTCAAAGCTGGCACTTCTGCAATTGAACCCCACCTCCCTTTACCTTGATACATGTGCATGAGTAGTATAGTTCCTATGTAAGTCTTGCTGAGTACGACTTTGTACTCACGTTTGCTTATTCTATGTTTTAGATGAACCCACTGACCCCGAAGGTGGATTCTTCATCGAGCTCGACGACTGAAGACCAAGCTAGTGTAGTCTCAGTCAGACGACTGGTTCCCTCGTGGATGGCTTGTTTTTAGATAAGGCTTCTCTAAGCCATTTGTTAAACTTGTCTGTACTCAGACCTACTTTTCTTCCGCATGTTTGATGTAATGTTGGATCACAGACTTGTGATCTCTGTGTGCACTCTGTAAGAGTTATCAATAAAGTTGTATACTTTGTAGAGAATTGCAATGATACCTGCTGTTCATACAAGGCATGTGTGTTGCGTGTATGTTTATAACATGCATGTCTTTGTATGGGTTTTCGAGACCTTAGTTGTGATCTGGCTGGCGGTCTTTTATACACCAAGTGGCCCTTAGATGTGCGCAGCTTGGGGCATCGCGATGCGATTGCTCGAGACTCTGTCTCGTGCACACTTTGATGTATGATCGAGCCCGCCCTAGACCCCGACTAAGTGATCGGGCTGGAGTAAGTCTATGTAAGAGTTATGAGATAGTCGATCGTATGGTTGAGGCGACTTGTCTGTGAATATGGGAGTTCATCACCCATATCATTTAGACTTGTGTGCGAACGATGAGGACCCATCTCAGATGATCATCCGGCCTGGATGGGATGCCCCTGACGTACGATGCTTTCCGAGAACGTTCTGTGCTTGGCCTTGTCTGCTTAGACAAGTGGATACGGTTCTCGGCTCTCCATATGACTATGTCGTAGCGGGACTTGCATACGCTATCCCCGGGTCCCGACAATAACTAGATAGACTATGCAAAATATCAAGAGCTGTAGCTTCATCACACTCTAAAAAGTCTACTTCAGCTATGATATCAAGAGAGTGTTTACACCACTTAAAAATACCATGGTAAAAATTCCTAAGCACAATTTTTATAGGTATCCAAGGCATAATTCTTTTGTGTGCTTCAGAAATTCTATCCCATCCCTTCTTCATATCTTCTCCATCCCTTTGACGGAAATCGAGAACTTCTGATTCCCGCAAAGCACCAAGTCCTAACATGTTCATATAAACAAGGAGGACTACTAACAGCAAGATAAATATATTTTTTGTGATTTTTGATATAAGACACAAAGATAAAAACAGAAAGGTAAACTAACAAGACTAAAAAGTTAAGGTAAAAGGTAATGGGCAACTCCCCTATCTTATCACTCGGAGTCCCGGCAATGGCGCCAGAAATTCGCTTGATACGCGAGAGAGGATTGTTTCTCGCCCTTCGTTGTTTACCCCAAGTGGAAGGTAAGATGCAACATAGCAGCAATTTTCCCTCGGTGAAGATACCGGGGTTGAGTATCGACCAGTAGGACTGCAACGATGATAAGTAGGTGTCAGCGGCGCACCTGACGCGGATCTGCACACAACACAATTAACTTTGCTCCCAACGAAGTTTAGAGAGGTTGTCAATCTCTCCGGTCTTGTTGTTTACAAAGGATCAAAAACATAGGATAATGATAATGATAGCAACTAAAAGTAAAAAAGAAAGAAAGTAAATGAGTGTGTAAATAGTGATGAGAATACGGACCAGGGTTCCGTGATGTTCACTAGTGATGTCTCTCTCCGAAAATACGATAAGATTGCTATGTGAGGTAAACAAATTACAGAAGGGCAATTGACAGGATTATAAACGCACCGCAATGCTAACTATGCTACAAAAGAAAGGAAGAGGCTCAAAAGCATGGGCAGTACACCAAAATAAGTAGACCAAAATCCATCTGCATCTACTAATAATCATCCACCTTGAGATATCTATCCAGAACATCTCGCTGGTATTAAGTTGCGAGCCCCACCCAAAGTGTGAACCCAAAGCAATAGACAACTGCATTAAAAATAACTTTGTGTAAAGTAAACAATCCTTGTAACCGTGGTTACAAGCACCGTTGTTTTCCCCCTTGTGGCCACAACACATCCCCTAGACTCATGTTTCTGTCACTCAAGCGTGTCATCAGGGGGCATGTACCCAAAATCGAGCATAGCGTTCCCTCTTGGAGTCACTACCTACCACTTGGCCAAAGCAATAAATAGCAACGGAGAACATGCAAGAATTAGTTCGGAACAAAAATATAAAAGATAGGAACCAATTATATTACTCTATCACAATCTGAACATAATCTCATAGTCCATCAGATCCCATCAAACTCAGCATAGCAAAAGCAGAAAGAATTACATATGTGCCATGATCATGTAGGGCATCTCACAAGGTCTAAACCATGAAGAATAAAGAGGGGAGGAGAACATCACATAGCTACTGATCACGGACCCATGGTCCAAGGTAGACTACTCACGGCACATCCGGGAAGCGTCCATGGTGGAGGAGAGGCTCCCGTAGGTCGATCCTCCCTCCGGAAGGGTGCCGGGAAGGGTCCTGACGGTGCTCCCGATCTTCGAAGCGCGGCGGCGGCGTGACAGAGGATAATTTGCCAAATAGGGTTTTGTCTTCGGAGTTTCCCCGTGACGGAGAATAAATAGGCGAAGGGGGCATCCTGGGGGGCCACCAGGGGTCCAGGCGCCCCCTGGCGCGGCCAGGCCTCTGCCCGCGTCAGGTGGCCGCCTAGGCCCCTGGTGGTGGCCCTTTGGCCCCACTTGGGTGCTTCTGGAAGACTCCGTTGTGCTGATTTTTTATTTGCTTTTTCCCGAATTTTTGGAGCACTTTTTATATGGGGGAAAATTGAAATAGAAAAACAGCAGAAAACAGAAATTGGCACTGGGGTGCACTGAGTTAGTAGGTTAGTCCAAATATGATCAAAAGTGTATGAAAGTGTATCGAGATCATAGCAATATCACACAAAACATGCATGGAGCAAGCAGAAATTATCGATACGTTTGAGACGTTTCATTTGTCTAACTCATTTCTTTCCTGCATATGTATATCATTCTCGTGGTCTTCCATATATTAGTGCAAAGGATCATTAGGAGGAATAGTAATTGAAGCAATATTTTCAATAATTTTATCATCACTAAGTAAATCAGTACCACGAGGTTTCTTGGAAAATTTAGGAAAGTAAAATTCATATGGCTCACCATTGAATTCAACAGAAACTTTACCTTTTTTACAATCTATAATAGCACCACAAGTGCTGAGGAAATGTATACAAGATAATAGGGCAAAAACTATCTTGCACTGAACCAAGTACGAGAAAGTCGGTAGGATACTTTACCTTTCCACATAGTACTTCAACATCTCTCACAATTCCAATGGGAGAGATAGTTTCTTTGTTTGCTAGATAAATGGTAACATCGATCTCTTCAAGTTCACAGGGTGAAATATCACCCATGATCTCCTGATAGAGTGAATAAGGAATAGCGCTAGCACTGGACCCCAGATCGCAAAGCTCGTAATAGTTGTGATGTCCTATTTTGACAGATACAACTGGTGTACCTGAAATTGGGCTTTTATTCTTGGCAGTGACAATGTTAGTTGAAACAACACAAAAATTTATCTTGGAATCTGAAACATCATTAGTAACTAAATCTTTAACCATCGCAACTTGAGGTCGACCTTGATCAGGTCCTCAGGTTCGTCAGTTCTTCTCTCACTTTTATTCATTATGCCCATCACAAAAGAGTGCTCCCTTATCCTTGTAGGAAAAGGGGGTTTTCATAAAAGACTGCGGGCAGAATAGGGTCAGCAACATGAATATCAACAGGTAACTCTTTAAAGAGTTTATGATACTGATCCTTCTCCTCCTTAGAAGAGTCAATGTGAGAGGCAAAGTTCTCACAAAATCAATCATAAGCTGGGAATCAAGACCAATCTTAGAACAAAAGGTATTAAAATAATCGGTTTTCATATAGCTCTCAATGTAATCATGCACATAATTTATAGCAGGTTCAATACCTTTATCGATTTCCTAGTCTTCGGTATTATTCTGGATCCTCTCGATGAGATCCCACCTTTCTTCGACGCTCCTTGTTTGAAATACCCCGCTAGAGGAGGCATCGAACATCTCCTTATCCTGACGAGAAAGCCTGGCATAAAAATTTGTAATTATAATATCTTTGGGGAGTACATGGATAGGACATTTGAACATTAGGGATTTAAGGTTCCCCCAAGCTTGAGCGATGCTCTCTCCGTCACGAGACCAAAAGTTATAGGTGTAGTTCATGTCTCGATGAATTTCATGAAGAGGGTAAAACTTTGTATAGAAGAGAGACATAAGCTCTTCCCAATTAAGTAGATGTGAATTATCGAGGAGCTTATACTAATCTGAAGCTTTGTCTATAAGTGATATGGAGAATAATTTCTTCATGACGAACTCCAGTGACACACCTGCAAGCTTAAATAATGAACATAGTTGTGATAAATATAGCAAGTGTTCACCTGGATGTCTGTCTCCTGCATAACAATTAGCTAAGACATAATTGATAATACCATAGGGTATTTTGTAAGGCACAATTTCAGTAGGGGTGGGAGTGACCACCACAGTGTGGGGCGTTTCCCCATAAACAACGAACCTAGAGTAAAGGTGTTCATAAGGACAAAAGTAGCAACAGCAAAACAAAAAACAGAGATATAAAAACTACCTTACTAGCATCACTTACCAATAACGCTACACTCCCCGGCAATGGCGCCAGAAAACAGTACTTGATGACCCTCAACTGTAGGGCTCTTTTGTAGTGCTTTCGATAAATAAGAGTGTCGAACTCAACGAGGAGCAGAAGGTATTGGTAAGTGACTTTGGTAAAGAAATAGCTGCAGGAAAAGAAAGATAGCTTTTTAGGGGTGTTTGGTATAAGCAACAAAAAGGTAAAAATGAGTAAAGTGAAAGGCACTAAGGAGTAACAAGTGGCATAATCCTTTTGTGCAAAGGACAGGCCTAGCAACTGAACTTATAAAGGCTAAAGCGTTCTTGAGGACACACGGGAGAAATAGTCATGTGCTTTCGCCATATTCCGTATCGGTACTATGTGCTGTGTCGATAAGTGTTGAGTGGGTGGATCTATGCTGGTACACCCTCTAGACTAAGATAAGTGCACTCTTATGATTAAACACCTTGCAACCATCCGCAAATACAAAATAGTAATTAAGGCAGAAGCCTAACCATAGCAATACGATCGATGATCCATTGTTCCCTTGTGCAAAAGCATGCAAACTGGGGTTCAGGTTTCTGTCACTCTAGCAACCCACCGTAAGAGTTCTTTATACACAATGCATTCCCCTAGGTCCTTGATAAGGCGAAGTGTTGAGTGTTCGACTCACACAACACCACTAGGAAAATAACAACACAACTTAAATATCAAACAACACAACTTAAATATCAAACAACACATATTACTTCAACATCGTATGACTACTAACAACTAGATTCTCCCATGTCCTCAAGAACTAAAGGAACTACTCACAAGACATAAAAGAGATCATGATCAGTGGGGATAAATAGATGATAAAAAATATGGACACAATGATATTTCTCCAACAAAACTCAATACCGTTCATCACACGGTAGTAATCAACACCGGTAGAGTAGAGAGGACAGATAGTATGGATTACAACACAAATTAGACTTGTGAGGTGAGATTGGATGAAGATGAAGATGGTGCTGATGTTGTGGATGATGTTGATGATGCCCGTGACGATGGTGATGATGATGGCGACGATCTCCCCTTCTGGGAGGTGTTCTCCCCAGAGGAATCTTCCCGTCGGAGATGTCTTTTCTCCTCTGTTGGTTTCCGACACGGAGCAGCGACGGAACTCGCGAAACTCTCCCATTTTTAGGGTTTTTAGACGACGAGGGATATATAAGCCAGAGGGTGGAGCCGGGAGTGGCCCCAGGGGTCCAGGCGCCCTCTCGGCGCGGCCAAGGTGGGGGTCGCGCCAGGTGGCTGCCTGGGCACCCTCTGGCCCCCTCTAGTCCCTCTTTTGCGTGTCTTCATCATCCTTATGGAAAATACCCTCCGTCGATTTTTAGGTAATTTGGAGGTATTCTCCTTCAGCAACTCAGCGTCCACTTTTTTCCGCTGAATCCCGCGTCTGCTGCTTCGGCATTGGAAAGTTGCAAACTATGTAAATTAAGCCAAAACAACATAAGAATAGCATCATATCATGAAATATATCAATGAATAAAAAAGAATTACTATATAAAATAGTCATGCATTTTGGACCTATCACTTAGTCACATCAAATTTTCGTATCTTTTCATCGGTAGTAAACAAGCCACCCAACTCAATGATTTTTGTCAGGTGTGCAATAGCATCATCATTTTCTCTGCCAAAAAAGGGGTCATCTTTTACTGTAGATATAAGTGAAAGATCAACAGAGAAATCATAATTAGGATCATTGATGCATATAGGAGATGTAGCAAATTCAGAATCAGGAGTAATCTTGTTCTTCATGGAGTTCTTTTCAAGCAGCTTCTTAACAGCACTAGGGTCAGAGTCAGCACACTCTGTAAGTTCCCTGCATAAATCATAATCAAGAATAATATAATCATCCTCAAGGAGTCTCTCCTTGAGTTTATTCAAGTCTGGGTAACCAAAGGCTTTGCAAGTGGGTAATAGGTGGCAAGAGTTTCAGTCTTGGACTGTTCTGCAACCTTAGAAATTTGGGATTCAAGATAGCGACCAAGAAAACCAATTTCATCAAGAGTGGTGGAAGCATCATCAAAAGTATCGGACATAGTAACAGACTCAGTAGAAGTAGCATGTGGTGGTGGCGAAGAAAACTTACTTATAACTGAAGGTGAATCAAGTGTAGCACTAGTTCTCAGAACAGTACCTTTTCTTGTAGTAGATGGTAAGATCAGAACCTTGGTGTATCCTTTCTTACCCATAGCGGATAAATCGCATCAAGCAAAATAACTCCAAGTAGACTTGTAAATAAATCTATGCTCCCCGTTAATGGCGCCAGAAAATAGTCTTGATGACCCACAAGTGTAGGGGATCGCAACAGTCTTCGCGGGTAAGATAACTGATGTTGTGAGAGTTTACTTCTTGCCCCTCGTTGGCTTACCCAAAGTGGAAGTTTCAGATGTAGCATAGCGGAAATTTCCCTCGGTGAAGATACCAAGGTTTGTCTCCAGTAGGACTCCGATTACAACAAGAAGGTGACAACAGCGCCAGAGATTGGCGGTTGACGTAGACCTACACACACAACAAATAGATTTTCTCCCAACGAGTACAAAGGGGTTGTCAATCCCTCCGGCCTTGTTGTTTACAAAGGATAAAACGCACGGGATAATAATGATAGTGATAGCAACGGCAAAGTAAATAAAGCAGTAAATTGATAGTGGGCGTAAACAGTGTTGGAAATATGGACCGGGGTCCTATGATGTTCACTAGTGATGTCTCTCTCCCAAAAGACAATAAAATAGCCATGCGAGGTAAACAAATTATAGATGGGAAATTGACAGGACTATGTGCGAAAACCAATGCTAATTATGCTATGAAGAAAGGAAGAGTCTCAAAAGCATGGGCGGTACGCAAAGACAAGTAGACCGAAATCCATTTGCATCTACCTACTTGACGGGGATCAACCCCGGCAAATCCCATGGTCAGGGACCCTGGGTTAGTCATGAGAGGCACAGGTTGGACGATAGCTCGTCGCAAAAAGGAAGGCACGCTCCTGCTCGATATTATTGATGGGGGAGATGCGATTACAGTGGATGCCAAGGCTGGAGTGCTCAAGGCTAGGGTTACAGATGATATTGGTTGCCTTTTGGCGTCGCCCCTCCTAGCCCTTATATACTGGGCTAGGTCTCGGGGAGTTCATCTACGTTTACAGGTAAGCTTTCCTAACCCTAGCTTGCTCCGTACGGCAGGTCTTCGCACCTTCCTTGTGAGTCGCAGACTCTTATGTCGGTGTCGACTAGCGGGCCAAGGCGGGTCCAGGCGAGTCTTCATGGGCCTTCTATCTTCAGGGACACCGGGTAGGCCTATCTGTAGGAGTCGTGGGGTCACCCCCTCGTCAGTAGCCCCCGAGTGCCTGGGGGACTCGAAGAGTCGCGCAGGGACTCGAGTACATTCATTTGTCAGTTATTGGTATGCGCGGTACATCCACGGGTCGCTGGCAGTCTGGTGGCCATGACAAAACCTGTTTCGAGGGATGCTAAGCTGAAAGGGCCCAAGGAGTCGATTGGTCGAGCCTTGGTGAATTGCACTAGGGAAAATATCGCAGTAGCCCAATCAAACCCACGTCCCTCGACGTGAGCTTGGAACACTGGTGTCGAGCAAAAGGTCTGCCGCTTCAGGCCTTACGGTGTTCATTTGCCGCCAGTAATGTGCGTAGCCTAAGGCGCGTCCGCCCGGCTTTTTCTATCATGCGCAGCGCATGGAAAAGGTTGGGAGTGAAATCGCTCTTCGGCAAGTCCCAGCCCGGCCGAACTTCGCAGCGGGGTCTTACCTACACGCTAATCTTGCGTGGCATCTGGGCACAGTGTATCGTGTTCCAGGAATGTGTGTTTTTGAGGCGCGGAGCCTTATAGCAATGCACCCGCTTGGAACAAAACATCAAGCGAGCTGTTCACTCCTTCACCCGTGGAGATTGTTTCGAGTGCTCAGACGAGGGTTTTTTCGCGAGTAGTCACTCGAATGCAATTTCGGTTCTTGAGGTGAGGGAGCACCTGAGAATCTTAGTGCCGTATGATCTTGGCGAATGCATGTTTGTCTTGCGTCGGGTTGAGGGAGCACCCGAGACTCTCGTGAGTGCGAGTGGTCACTCGAGCACATTGCTGACCTTTAGGTGAGGGAGCACCCAAGACTCTCGTGAGTACGAGTGGTCACTCGAGAACATTGCTGACCTTTAGGTGAGGGAGCACCCGGGACTCTTATGATGTACTCTACCGATGGGAGTAAGATGTTTTTCATCATCGGGAAAAAGATCTGAGAGATGGAATCTCTGAGCCTTAATGTCTGTTGGTTTTCTTCGCCGCTTGTTAGGATAACGATGCCTCTGTTTGATGGCTGTCAGGGATGCCTCGCCAGTGAACCGTCACGTCTTCATGACCGGTCATAATGATGACCGCTGTGGCGTGCGGCAGGCGCTGGTTGAGTTTCCGATACGCGCGTTGGAAACACGCGTGAATTGACGCGTCTCACGCATAGTGCGTCCCGTGGGAAAGCATCTTGGTCTTGGAATCCGAGACGTCTGCGACGTTTGGTCTTTGAATTAATTGTTGCTGTCCTCTTGGCTTCTCTGTGCTTGAGGATTGTTGTTCTATAAATAAGCCTTTCTCTTCCACAGTGTTTCGCCTCTATCCAGCTTGCTGCTTTGCCTCTTCCTTCTTATCTTCTTCCGCTCATGGTTCCCAGGCGAGGTGTTGGCCGTGGCCGTGGTGGCCGTACACCACGCTCATGCCGTGGTGGTCGCCATGGTACGGCGCCAATGCCTTCCTCCTCTCCCTTGGAGGAGGGATTCTGGCGCTATGATTTTCTTTTACGCGTTCGTGGCCAGAGCGCCAATCACGTTCTTCTTCCCTCTGCTTTTTCCGCCATTGTCTCTGAACGTGGCTTGGATGGCTTGCTTCTGCATCTTCAAGGGAGCTGTCGATCTCCTTCTTATGTTGACTTGGAGGTTGATAGTTCCCGCTTGATTTTTCTTGGCTCTGGTTGGAGTTTGTTTGCTCGGCGGTTGAATTTGCGAGATGGCGATATGCTCAACTGTCATTTTGACGGCGAAAGCACTGTCACTGTCCGCACGTTCGACCCGAGCGGCAACAGCATGGATCCGCACTGGCAGGAGTCGCGCAGCGACAGCTCCACAAAGTCGAGGAGTCCTTCGCCTGCGTCTTCGACTGCTTCCTCCTCCGGGGACTCTTCTGGTGCTGGTGGTAAGCCGTCTTCAACTGCTTCCCCCTCTGGCTCTGAAGAGGACCTCGATGTCAAGCCACCGGTTAAACGAGCGCGGCAGGCAACCTTCTAGAATTGGAGGCAGCGGCGTCATCTTCGCCGGCAGCTCGGGCGGAGCTGGAGAAGAAGCTAGTGGGGCAGGAGAATAAGTTGGTGGAGCATCGTCTTCAATTGCTCCGCAAATAAGTCGAGCTTCACCTTTTGTTATGTCATTGACATCATGAGCCTGCTGCTTCGACTCCTCCTTTGTCTGTGATGATGCTTGTTGTCTTAGTGCCAATCATCCCGGCATGGGCGCACATGTAGAAGTCATAATTCCTTGGGTGATTGATGTTGTAGGCTTTATTGTAACTAGGTTAGTGCTCGATGTAAAGAGGATTGCCTTCGAGTGATCAGAGTTGCCTTCTATCCAATGTACTTTGAATTTTTGTACTGAAAATGATCCTTGTGATGTAAACTGTGCTTGAGCCTTTGCAATGGAATTTATCTTTGGGCCTTATGCAACCGAAAACTGTGTTTAGGTCCTTGGCGATCAGGAGCTGTCTTTGATTTCTTTGTAAACGAGAGCTGTGTTCGAGTCCTTTGCGATCGAGAGCTGTCTTCGAGTCCTTCCAAACTTTGCACTGAGGGTTCTATCGGATGCGCGACAGCGCTCCCGATGGGAGTAGCCCCCGAGGCTACGCTTGAGTCGGAGGGTCGAGCGTAGGCTGAAATTTGTTTCCCTTGTCGTTAGTTGCAGTCTTTTATCGGGTGCGCGACAGCGCTCCCGATGGGAGTAGCCCCCGAGTCTTTAGGTGATCGTTGGCGATCGGATGAAGACTGAATGAGTCTGTGTCCTGTGCTTCCTCCAAAGTTTCTTCAGAGTACTTGGTGCTCCATCTGATTGTGGCCATGTCTTTCGAGCCTTGCTCTCAGCAGGTGGGGCTGGCCGGGTATTTTTTTCTTGGGCTTTTTAAGCTTCAGACTGCGCGAGCGGTCTTCGGGAGGAGGTGGTGCTCGAGCTCCCGATTGCTTGGATGTAGAGGTCGCGTGAGCGACGATAGCGTCTTTCGGGGGGAGTTTTTGTGCTCGAACCCCCGAGTGTTTTTTGGGTAAAGATCGCATGAGCGACGATGGTCGTCTCTCGGAGGGAGATTGTACTCGAACCCCCCAATGCTTTGATGAAGATCGCGTAAGTGGCGACAGCGTCTCTCGGGGGGATTTTATGCTTAAGCCCCCGAGTGCTTTGGTTAGGATCGCGTAGGCGATAGCGTCTCTCGGGGGGATTTTATTCTTAAGCCCCCGAGTGCTTTGGTTGAGATCGCGTAGGCGATAGCGTCTCTCGGGGGGATTTTATTCTTAAGCCCCCGAGTGCTTTGGTTAAGATCGTGTAGGCGATAGCGTCTCTCGGGGGGGATTTTATGCTTAAGCCCCGAGTGCTTTGGTTAAGATCGTGTAGGCGATAGCGTTTCTCGGGGGGATTTTATTCTTAAGCCCCCGAGTGCTTTGAGATGGCAGTATTTGGGCAACATTTATTTTATTGCGGTCGAGTGGCTACATGAGTTGCCAGTCATGTCAGACCGATGGGGACTATGGATAGAACAGTCGCAAGTTCGCTACGTTCCATGGGTTGCCCACGTCCTCGTCTGTCTTCAGGTTCTTCAGCCCGTAGGCGCCACCTCCGATGACTTCTGAGACTATGAATGGTCCTTCCCATTGGGGGGCAAGTTTATGGACCTTCATTTGTATCAGCCATAGGACTAGGTCACCTTTGTTGAAGGTTCTAGTGCGCAAGCGACTGCTTTGGTAGGTGCGTAGCTTGTCCTGGTACCCCTCTGATTTTTCCAGGGCTGTATCTCTTGCTTCGTCAGCCCTATCTTTGTCATCTTGTAGTGCTTCTTCTGCCTCTTCTTCTTCGTATCTGGTGACCCGAGGTGCTCCGAACTTGAGGTCATGTGGTAGGACTGCCTCTGCCCCGTACACCATGAAGAAGGGTGTGTACTGGGTCGCGGTGTTTGGTGTAGTTCGTAGGCTCCATAATACCGCGGGGAGTTCTTCTACCCAGTTGCCGGTGGCTTTCTCGAGTGGTGCGAGGAGCCGTTTCTTGATTCCCCCGCACACAAGGTCGTTTGCTTTTTCCACCTGGTCGTTGGACTGGGGGTGCGCGACTGATGCATAATTGATTTTGATGCCCAGTTCTTCGCAAAAGTTCTGGAATTCTGTGGCTGTGAAGTTCGTGCCGTTTTCCGTGATGATGTTGTGTGGCACTCCGAACCTAAAGATGATCGATTTGATGAAGTTGACAGCCGTGAGGGCTGTGGAGCTGGTGATGGGCACTGCTTCGATCCATTTAGTGAACTTGTCGACCGCGACGAGCAGATGTGTCCTTCCGCCCTTTGATGATTTCTTGAGTGGACCCACCATGTCGAGCCCCCAGGTGGCGAACGGCCAGGATAGTGGTATGGTCTTGAGCTCTGATGCGGGAGCGTGTGGCCTGTTTGTGAATTTCTGGCAGGAGACACAACGTCGCACGATTTCCTCTGCGTTTTTCATGGCTGTGGGCCAATAGAACCCGGCTCGGAATGCTTTGGACACGAGTACTCGACTACTCGCATGGTGTCCGCAGGTGCCTTCGTGGATTTCGAGCAGTAGGGCTTTGCCGTCCTCTTCGTCGATGCACCTTTGGAGTATCTGGGTGATGCTGCGCTTGTATAGTTGTTTGTTGATCACCGTGAATGCCTTGGATCGTCGGCTGATGCGTCGTGCTTCGGCCACGTCTTGTGGTAGCGTACCTTCGATTAGGAATCGGAGGAACGGTTTTGTCCAGACGGGTCCTTCGAGCTCTGTCGGAGCTGTGCTGTCGGATGTGCTAGTGCTTGTGCCTTATGATGGGGTTGCTGCTGCCACCTGCACCAGTTCTGTTGTGTCTTCGCTGTCCACGACTGCTTCAGGTGTTGCTAACTGTACCTTGATGGATCTCCGACTGATGCTTTCGAGAAAAACGCCGGGTGGTACAGGTCCCCGGGTCGAACCGATGTTCGCGAGCTCGTCAGCTTCTGTGTTGTTGGCCCTGGTGATGTAGTTGAGCTCGCAACCGTCGAAACTTCCTTCAAGTTCGTTGTAGAGCTTCTGGTAGGCTGCCATGTTGTCGGCTATTGCGTCGCAGTTTCTCATCGTCTGCTGGACGACGAGATTGGAGTCCCCGTAAATTATGAGGCGAGTGGATCCGCACGTTTTGGCCATGCGCATGCCATGGAGGAGTGCCTTGTATTCTGCTTCGTTGTTGGAGGCGTGACTAAAGTTAATCTAGAGGACATATTTCAGCTTTGTTCCTTTAGGGGAGATGAGCACAACTCCTGCCCCAGCTCCTTGTTGTCTCTTGGACCCATCGAAGAACATTGACCATGAACTTGATAGGTCTGGGGGGCCTGGTGTCTGAACCTCCGTCCAGTCGACCAGGAAATCTGGGAGTACTTGGGATTTGATGGCTATTGGGTGCTTGAACTGCAGGTCCCGTGGGCTTAGCTCAATGTTCCACTCGGCGACTCGTCCAGTCGCTCCAGGGTTGTTGAGTATGTCAGCGAGTGGTGCACTGCTCACGATTGTGATAGGGTGCTCGTCGAAGTAGTGGGACACCTTTCTTGAGGTCATGACGATGGCCAGTAGTAGCTTCTGATAGTGCGGGTACCGCTGCTGGGATTTGGTCAGAAGCATGCTGAGGTAGTAGATTGGTCTCTGGATGCTTTGGACCTTGACTTCTTCTGTGCGTTCGACAACGAGCGCAGTGCTTACTACACTGTTACGTGCTGCCACGTAGAGGTATAGCTTCTCTCGTTCCTTGGGTACCTCCAGGATTGGTGGGGTCGAGAGTGTCTTTTTCAGGTCCGCGAATGCTTGGCGGGCTTCCTCCGTCCACTCGAATTTCTCTCCTTTCCTGAGAAACTGATAGAAAGGCAGCGTGCATTCTCCCAGCCTGCTGATGAAGCGGCTTAGGGCTGCGAGTTTTCCAGTGAGCTGTTGTACTCCTTTGACGTCGGTTGGTTCTTGCATTCGGGTGATGGCTTGTACTTTCTCAGGGTTTGCCTCGACTCCTCGGGTAGAGACCATATACCCAAGCAGCTTCCCCGCCGGTACGCTGAATGCGAACTTCTTTGGGTTGAGTTTGATTCTGTATTTGTTGAGCGCCGTGAAGGTTTCGCGCAGGTCGTCGAGTAGTGTGGCTGCTTTGTAGGTCTTGATGATGATGTCGTCCACATAGACTTGCACGTTTCTTCCGGTTTGCTCCTTCAGGCAGGCCTGCATCATTCGCTGGTAAGTGGCGCCTGCGTTTTTGAGCCCGAAGGACATGGTCCTGTAGCAGAATACGCCATAGGGGGTGATGAACGATGTGTGCTCTTCGTCTTCTTCCTTCATCCTGATCTGGTTGTATCCTGAGTAAGCATCAAGAAAGGAAAGTAGATCGCACCCTGCTGTCGAGTTGATTATCTGATCAATTCTAGGCAGGGGGAAGTGGTCCTTCGGGCAATGCTTGTTGACTGGTCCGTAGTCGACACACATGCGCAGCACGGTCGTGTCTTTCTTGGGCACCAGCACTGGGTTGGCTATCCAGGTGGCTTTCTTCGTTTCTCGGATGAACTGGGCGTCGAGTAACCGGTTGACTTCCTCTCCGATTGCTCTACGCTTGGGCTTCGAGAATCGTCTCAGCGCTTGCTTCACCGGCTTCGTGTTTTGCTTGATGCGTAGGCCGTAGGGCGTGTTCCGCGAATTCGCGTGGTATCCTAGGCATGTCGGCTGGGCACCAGGAGAATATTTCCCACTCGTCTCGAAGGAAAGCGACGAGAGTCGTCGCCTGCTCCTCTGGTAGGTGGGCGTACACGCGGACTGTTTTGTCCGGGTTCGTCGGGTGCACTTGGTGAGTGACTGTGTCGCTGTCGATGCTGAAGTCGCGTCCGTACTCCTTGGATTCGCTTCGGTTCACCAATGGGAAGGTACTCTTGTCCGTCACCATGGCTATTTCTCTGAGTTCTTGTTCGGCTCCGAATGTGTCGGAGATTCTGTGGAAGTCACGATCACATTTATTTTATTTGATGAAGCTTCCGTTGATCGTGAGGACTCCTGCTGATCCTGGCATCTTGAGCTTGAGGTAGGCGTAGTGTGGGACCGCCATGAACTGCGCGAATGTTGGCCGTCCCAATATGGCGTGGTACTGTGATTACCAGTCGAGTACCTCGAACTCGAGGACGTGCTTTGCAAAGTTGCGTCGGTTGCCGAAGACAACTTCGAGTTCGACGACTCCGAGGGATGTGGCTGCTTCTCCTGGGACTACCCCGTGTAACTCGGTGCTCGATTTTCTCCATACTGATCGTGGGATCAGCATCTTTTGCAGGGTGCTGGCGAAGATGATATTCATGTTGTTGCCTCCGTCCATGAATACCCTGTCCATGTCGTACCCTCCGATTTGTGCATCGAGCACCAGGGGCGCGTGCCCCGGTCTTGGGACTGCGGGTGGATGGTCATCCTGTGAGAACGTGATGTTGGTCTCCATATCATGTAGCTGGTAGACTTCGACTATGTTTATGCTCTCGGCTGCTCTAGCTTGCAGGGTGTAGGCGTCGCGTTGTGTCTGCGGCACCCTTCCCTCTTGGATCATGAGCACCTGTCTTTGCAGAGGGCTGTGACGTCCTTCCGGGCTTGAGGGCGGCGATTGTTCGGGTCGACGCTTGCGCCTGCCTTCTTTCTGCTTCTCCTTCTTGAGGTCGTCGGCTAGCTTGTTAAACAGGCGGCAGTCTCTCAAAGTGTGGCCTGACCTGACACGTCCCCAGTCATCCTCGAAGTTGTGGATCGTGCAGGGTCCTGCTAGCTGCTCTCTAGCCGTGAGTTTGCTAGATCCAGCGTGCCTCTTCCTTCTTGAGATTCTGAAGATTTGCTTGTGATCCTCCGGGTGTTCGTGGAAGCGAGGGTCGGTTTCGATTCCTTGGCTCATGTCTTGGTTCTTGATGATGTTGGCGAATTCATCCGGCCTTTGATCTGGGTCATACTACTCGCCCACAGGTGTCTCGGAGTCGCTGTCCTGGTTGGCGGCAGGTGCTCGTGCGACGGCGTGCCGTCGAGTGGTCGTCGGTTGTACGGCTGCGTGACGTGGCTCGTTCTTTGGAGCCTCGCCGTAGATCTCCTGTGCGCGCCTTTTGGGTCGTCGATTCCTTATTCCTTGGTGATGGTTCTGCTGC
Source organism: Bromus sterilis (assembly GCA_950022295.1). Classification (NCBI taxonomy): domain Eukaryota; kingdom Viridiplantae; phylum Streptophyta; class Magnoliopsida; order Poales; family Poaceae; genus Bromus; species Bromus sterilis. The sequence continues at coordinate 339,916,763 of OX465595.1, read as the reverse complement.
TCGCTGGTTTCGATCTCGTAGTCGTCGTCTTGATGTGCGGCGGGTGCCCGGGCGGCGGTGGGTTGTCGAAAGATTTGCAAGTCCTCCGCTGTGTGTCGCGGTTCGTCGAGTGGAATTCCTTCGTAGAGGCCCCTCGCAGTTCTTCTGGGTCGTCGATGCCTTCGGCGCTGACGCTCCACTTGGCCGTTACCGTAGTGTCGGTCCTGGCACAGCTGTAGCCCGAGCGGTCTTGATGGGGTGGCAGAGATGTCCGCCGTGATCTTGAATCCATCGAGTGGGCTAGAACTGGTTCTTGCCCTTGAGTTGTAGCTTGCTGAAGACGGGACCGCCGAGATCGTGATCCCAACCTGTGTAGTCCCCACGGACGGCGCCAATTGACGGGGATCAACCCCGGAAAATCCCATAGTCAGGGACCCTGGGTTAGTCATGAGAGGCACAGGTTGGACGATAGCTCGTCGGCAAACAAGAAGGCACGCTCCTGCTCGATATTATTGATGGGGGAGATGCGATTACAGTGGATGCCAAGGCTGGCGTGCTCAAGGCTAGGGTAATAGATGATATTGGTTGCCTTTTGGCGTCGCCCCACCTAACCCTTATATATTGAGCTAGGTCTCGGGGAGTTCATCTACGTTTACAGGTAAGCTTTCCTAACCCTAGCTTGCTCCGTACGACAGGTCTTCGCACCTTCCTTGTGAGTCGCAGACTCCTATGTCGGTGCCGACTAGCGGGCCAAGGCGGGTCCAGGCGAGTCTTCATGGGCCTTCTATCTTCAGGGACACCTGGTAGGCCTATCTATAGGAGTCGTGGGGTCACCCCCTCGTCACTACTAATCATCCACCTTGAGATATCTATCCAGAACATCTCGCTGGTATTAAGTTGTGAATCCCACCCAAAGGGTAAACTCAAAGCAACAGACAACTGCATTAAAGAACTTTTCGTAAAGTAAACAATCCTTGCACCCGCAAGTACAAGCACCGTTGTTTCCCCCTTGTGGCAACAGTACATCCCCTAGACTCATGTTTCTGTCACTCAAGCTAGTCATCGGGGGGCATGAACCCACAATCATGCATAACGCTCCCTCTTGGAATCACTACCTACTACTTGGCCAAAGCAATAAACAGCACCGGAGAACATGCAAGAATTACTCAAGAACATAAATATAAAAGAGGAGAATCAAATATATTACTCAAACACAATCTGAACATAATCTCATAATCCATCGGATCCCAGAAAACTCAGCATAGCAACAGCAGAAATATTACATATGTGCCTCGATAATGTAGGGCAGCTGACGAGGTCTAATCCATGAAGAACACAGAGGGGAGGAGAACATCACATAGCTACTGATCATAGACCCATGGTCCATGATGGACTACTCACGGTTCATCCGGGAAGCGTCCATGGTGGTGGAGAAGCTCCCGGAGGTGGTTCCTCCCTCCGGCAGGGTGCCGGGAAGAGGTCTTCTGGTGATCCCGATCTTGGAAGCGTGGCGGCGGTGGAACAGAGGAGAGATCGCGAAAAAGGGTTCCCGTCTCGGAGTTTTTGCGTCACGGGGAATAAATAGGCGAAGGGGGGCAGCCAGGGGGTCCACCAGGGGTCCAGGCGGCCCCCTGGCGCGGCCCCACCCTGGGGCACGGCGGGAGGGTGCCTGGGGCCCTGGTGGGTCCCCTCTGGCCCCCCTCGGTGATTCGCGAAGCTTCCTGTATGCTGATTTTTTATTGGATTTTTCCCGAATTTTTGGAGCACTTTTTATATGGGGGAAACCTGAAATAGAAAAACAGCAGAAAACAGGAGCTGGCACTGGGGTGCACTGAGTTAATAGGTTAGTCCAAATATGATCAAAAGTGTATGGAAGTTCATCAATATCATAGCAATATCACACAAAAGAGGCATGGAGCAAGCAGAAATTATAGATACGTTTTGGACGGATCAACATCCCCAAGCTTAATTCATGCTCGTCCTCGAGTAGGTAAATGATAAAAGCATAAGTGGTGACATGCTAACGACCATATAAGAACTTTTAAGTAAAGCAATCAAGGCATGTAATTCAATTCAAGTCATAACAGGCAAGAGTCTATATTTAGTATTGAAACAAGCAACATAAGAACATAAAGGTGCAAGAGCTCTCGCTGTCCGTGAATCGAATGTCTCCAAATGGTGTTTGCGTGCAAGAAAGGGGATAGGGATATACGAGAAAAAGTATTTTTGTGTTGAGAACACAATCTACTAAAGTTTCACACTTGGTCTTCTTTGGAATCTTATCTTGACTCATCCCCAGACCACAAGCCAGGTACAAGTCAAAATGATCCACTCCTTTTCGACATTTTGAGCACTCATGCAATGGATGAGCGTAAGAAAGAAATTTGACACTTAGGATGACAAAGAGAAAATATGGTGGAGGAGGAAGAAAAAAAGGTGTGAAAGGCTCACATCAATGAGGACAATCATAGGCGAGAGAAAGCCAAATGATAGATATGATGTGAGGAGTAGGGATTGCCATGCAACGGATGCACATACGAGTTAAGGTAAGTTCCCCAATGGAACTAGTGGGGGTGCATACAACTTGCTTGCTCAAGAAGACCTAGAGCTCGTTTGAGGAGGCTCGTCCGTGGAATATGCAAGCCAAGTTCTATAGTGTGAAGGTCCCCACATAGCTATATGCATGAATGATCATCTCTATGGAGTACAAGATATAAGAGGGAGTACGAGTGTCGGATCTCTCAAAAGGAATAGTAGTGTGCCCCCTTCTCTCTTTTTATTTATTTTTCTATTTTTTGTATTTTTTTGTGGCCTTAATGGCTCTTTCTATTTCTCCCATTTGTCCTCTTTGGGATCTTTTAATTTGTCCTCTTTGCGATCTTTTCCTCACTTTAGGGGCAACACTCTATATATTACAAGAAGTATAGAAGATCTTTCACACTTTATAAAGTACTCAAATCATAAAGAAGATGTAACTATCATGATGTATGCAAATGTATGCCTCTGCCAGTGTAGAAGGATATGCAATGATACTAGCGCGTCATTTAGAAAAGATTAGGGCAAGGCCCAACTAGCATGCGGCTCATTGATCAAGCAAGTAGCATGTATGACATGAAGATCAAGTCATGAGAAGATGGATGTTTCATGGCAATATATCTCAGAAAGGCTATGGAGATGCCTTGGTAGGTAGGTATGGTGGCTGTTTTGAGGAAGGATATAAGGAGGTTTATGATGACAGAGCGTATCGTGCCAAGGATTTGGATGTACCAGCGAAGGTGGACGCCAACTCTCGGAGTGAGAAGAAAGCAATGCACGACACAGGAGAGGCTAGGAAAATATGGGAAGGTGGAAGTGTAAACTTTCGAATACTCACATTAGTCTGAAGAACTCATGCACTTATTATCGGTAACTATCAATCTAATAAGGAGGTTTCACAAAGAGACAAGTACCCCGAGGAGGAGTGTATGGGGGTTTGGTTATCCTTGTGCATCCTCGACTCATGGTATGTGAGTGTACTCTAATATTCGACCCCTCAGAAGAGTAGTGATCCATCAAGTAGCTAAAGTTCTCAACTAATTTTGTAAGTTTTGAAAATAAACACGGATTGCCCAAAATATGACATCTATCACTAATAGGCTAAAACTCTTGACACCAAAAGTCCAAACATTACTCAAAACAATACCTCAAAACTTTTGCAAGTTACTACTACAAAAGAATAGCAACCCACAAAACTCAGTGCAACAGGAAAACTCTCTAAACAAGTTAAACATAGAAACTCAAGAGAGTTCCAGCAAAAAACTAAACAAAAGCACTTTGAAAAGATAAGCATGAAAGCTAAGAGCAAAACTTGACAGTAGCTATGAAAAAGATAAAGTACACACACAGCAAAGATAAGCATGAAAAGTCCTATGTTGTGTTCTATATTTTGATAGTGGACCGTGTTTCTCTCCCACACAAAGAAAATTGGGTTCTAAATTGTTATGAACAGCAAGCAAAGCTAAATAAAACTAAAAATAAAACCTAAGAGCGAGACTCTCCAAGCATAGCACATAATGCATTAAGTGATAAAAATATAGTGAAACGAGAGACGAACTGATAATTGTTGATGGAGCAGGGGATGCACGGGCGCATCCCCAAGCTTAGACGCTTGAGTCTCCTTGATTATTTCTTGGGGATGCATGGGGGCATCCCCAAGCTTGAGCGCTTGACACTCCTGAATCTTCTTTCATCATCTTCCATAGCACACTTGAAAACTCCCTTCATACATAACTCATCATAATCTGATTAGCGAGGTTAGTACCCATAATAAAATAATTTTTCTCGACTGGAAATAAAGATATTCTTGAAGATATATTGTTTCTCAAGATTGCCAAAAAGTTTTTGGAAAGAAAAAGCAAGCTTAAGGTTTGCAAGACGAAGAAAAGGCAAAACAGGACAGAATCTGTGAAAAACAGACTAGCAGGTAGTAAAGAATTTTGTAGGGATACTTCTTCAACTCAAATCAAAAAACTCAGAACATACGAAAATTTCTTTATTTTACAGATCACGTTGTGTAAAAATTTCAGCTCAAAAAGATGATCTGGGATTTTTCTCTGATTTTTTTTGTCACAAGGATAGAATCTATTTTCTCGACAGCATGTCACAACTTTCACTTCCCTTGTCATATGAGGCTATAAATGGCACAAAGCTTGAAAAGTAAAGATACAATGATGTTGCTACAGTAGTAACAATCATCAAGACCACTAAAAACCGAAGAAAAACAAAAAGGAAATCCTAAATTCGTTGCGGGCTGCCTCCCAAAAGCGCTTCTTTAAAGCCATTAGCTAGGCTTAATGCAAATAGATCAAGTCTTTTCAAGAAAATAACTAGCCCATGTGATGGACTCAAAAGGCAACTTAATCTTTTTCCTAGAGAAGTGTTCCATCCCTTTCTTGAGAGGGAATTGTAATTTTATAATTCCTTCTTTCATATCAATAACAGCACCCACGGTGCGAAGAAAAGGACGTCCCAAAATAATTGGACAAGAAGGTTCACATTCAATGTCCATAATAGTAAAATCAACGGGAACATAATTGTCATTGACAATGATAAGAACATCATCTATCTTCCCCAAAGGTTTCTTTACGGAAGAATCGACAAGACGAACACCAAAAGAACAAGGATCAAAAGGTTTTAATTCAAATATATCATACATTCTTTTGGTCATAACAGAGGTACTAGCTCCAACATCACATAAAGCATAGCAAGAAAAGTTATTCAACTTAATTTTAATCATAGTATCCCAACCATCTTATAGCTTTCTAGGTATGGAGGCTTCTACCCTAAGCTTCTCCTCCCTAGCTTTGATGAGAGCATTAGTGATATGCTCCGTGAAGGCAAGATTAAGTGTGCTAGTGTGGGGGTCTCTAGACATCTGGTGAAGGAAACGAATAACTTCAGAAAGGGTGCAATTATCAAAATCAAGGTCACTAATATAAAGTAAAGTGGTAGTGGTGTCCTTTAGGCTCACTTGTTTGGTAGCTTCTATAGTCATAGGAATTTCTTCTTCTACGGTTGAGGTCATAGCATCACCATTAATAGGTCCGATGGGACTAGGAGTGCATTGGGTGCTAAGAGTTTGGATATCCTCAACCACTTGGATAGTTGCAACAGTATGGTGTGTAGGAAGGCTCTTAATTATATCTTCTTCCTCATTTTCTCTAGCCCATCTCTCTTTAAGTTTAGCCATCATCCTAATGTTTTCATTAATTTGCAATTGGATAGCATTCATAGGAGTTACCTTCCTCTCCTCAAGGGGAAAAGTTCTAATTTTAAGAAATTCTACTTCGTGGGCTAAATTTTCTACCTTCGACGAGAGGTTATCTAGTTTGTCTAGTTTTTCCTTTACACTCTTGTTGAAGGCTTTTTGGGTAGTGATAAAGTCTTTAAGCATACTCTCTAATTCAGAAGTGGAGTTTTTGGTGCTAGGATAAGTGTTGTTGTTCCCATAGTTGTTGGAGCGGAACGGTCTAGGATTGCTACCCAAATTACTCCTATAAGCATTGTTATTGAAGTTGTTTCTAGAGATAAAGTTCACATCTACTTGATCTTGAGCAATCAAAGAATTTAAAGGTACATCTTGAGGATCAATAGGAGAATTCTTGGTAAGTAGAGACATAATCAAGTCAACTTTTTCATTTAGGGAGGAGATCTCCTCGATAGATTTTATCTTCCTATCTGTTGGAGATCTTTCGGTGTGCCATTGGGAATAGTTGGTAATCATCTCATCAAGAAGTTTTGTGGCAGCATCAAGTGTAGTTGACATAAAGATTCCTCCCGCGGCCGAATCTAGCAAGTTCCGCGAGGTAAAGTTCAAGCCTGCATAAAAAGTTTGGATAACCATCCAAGTAGTCAAACCATGCGTAGGGCAATTCTTAACAAGAGATTTCATGCGTTCCCAAGATTGGGCAACGTGTTCATTATCCAATTGTTTAAAATTCATAATAAAGCTCCTCAATTGGATAATCTTAGCAAGGGGATAGTACTTCCCAATAAAAGCATCCTTGCACTTATCCCAAGAATCTATGCTATTCCTAGGCAAGGATTGAAACAAGATTTTAGCTTCATCTCTCAATGAGAAAGGAAAAAGCTTAAGCTTAACAATATCACCATCTACTTCTTTGTACTTTTGCATATCACAAAGCTCAATAAAATTATTTAAGTGCAAAGCAGCATCATCTCTAGCACCAGAGAATTGATCTTTCATAACAAGGTTCAGCAAATCAGGTTTAATCTCATAAGAAGGTGCTAAAGTAGCAGGTGTAACAATAGGAGTGCAGATAAAGTCACTGTTGTTGTGACTAGTAAAGTCACACAACTTGGTGTTCTCAGAGGAACCCATAGTAGCAGCAAGCAAGATAACTATTTTTTTGATTTTTGTTAAAGGACACTAAAGCAAAAACTGAAAGGTAAACAAACAAGACTAAAAATCAAAGATAAAAGATAGTGTGCAACTCCCCTATCTTGAAGAGCGGAGTCCCCGGCAACGTCGGCAGAAATTTCTTTGATGTTACGAGAGTTTACTTCTCGCCCCTCGTTGGTTTACCCAAAGTGGAAGGTTGAGATGTAGCGTAGCGGCAATTTCCCTCGGTGAAGATACCAAGGTTTGTCTCCAGTAGGACTCCGATAACGACAAGAAGGTGACAACAGCGCCAGAGATTGGCGGTTGAGTAGACCTGCACACACAACAGATAGCTTTGCTCCCAACAAGTACAAAGGGGTTGTCAATCCCTCCGGCCTTGTTGTTAATAAAGGATAAAACGCACGGGATAATAATGATAGTGATAGCAACGGAAAAGTAAATAAAGCAGTAAATTGATAGTGGGCGTAAACAATGTTCGAAATATGGACCGGGGTCCCGTGATGTTCACTAGTGATGTCTCTCTCCCAAAATACGATAAAATAGCCATGCGAGGTAAACAAATTACAGCTGGGCAATTGACAGGATTATGTGCGCAAACCAATGCTAATTATGCTATGAAGAAAGGAAGAGACTCAAAAGCTTGGGAGGTACGCCAAGACAAGTAGACCAAAATCCATCTGCATCTACCTACTTATCATCCACCTTGAGATATCTATCCAGAATATCTCGCTGGTATTAAGTTGCGAATCCCACCCAAAGTGTAAACTCAAAGCAACAGACAACTGCATTAAAGAACTTTGCCTAAAGTAAACAATCCTTGCACCCGCAAGTACAAGCACCGTTGTTTTCCCCCTTGTGGCAACAGCACATCCCCTAGACTAATGTTTCTGTCACTCAAGCTAGTCATCGGGGGGCATGAACCCACAATCATGCATAACGCACCCTCTTGGAATCACTACCTACTACTTGTCCAAAGCAATAAACAGCAACGGAGAACATGCAAGAATTACTCAAGAACTTAAATATAAAAGAGGAGAATCAAATATATTACTCAAACACAATCTGAACATAATCTCATAATCCGTAGGATCCCAGCAAACTCAGCATAGCAACAACAGAAATATTACATATGTGCCTTGATCATGTAAGGCAGCTCACGAGGTCTAATCAATGAAGAACAAAGAGGGGAGGAAAACATCACATAGCTACTGATCATAGACCCATGGTCCAAGGTGGACTACTCACGGTTCATCCGGGATGCGTCCATGGCGGTGGAGAAGCTCCCGGAGGTGGTTCCTCCCTCCGGCAGGGTGCCGGGAAGAGGTCTTCTGGTGCTCCCGATCTTGGAAGCGCGGTGGTGATATGTCAAAATTGCATCACTATTTTATATCGTAATTGATCCTTATTCATTGATATATTTCATATTACGATGATGTTCTTATGTTGTTTTGGATTGTTTTACACAGTTTGCAACTTTCCGGTGCCGAAGCAGCAGACGCCGGATTCAGCGGTAAAAAGTGGACGCTGAGTTGCTGAAGAAGAATACCTCTAAATTACCTGAAAATCGACGGGGGTATTTTCCAGAAGATTAACGAAGACTCGCCGAAGAGGGGCCAGAGGGGGGCCACAGGAGCCCCAGGCGGCCACCTGGCACGGCCCCACCCCTGGCCGCGCCGGGAGGGTGCCTGGAGCCCTGGGGCCACTCCCGGCTCCCCCCTCTGGCCTATATACTCCTCATTACGCGAAAACCTAAAAAAGAGAAGCGTTCACGGAGTTCCGCCACCACTCCGTGGCGGAAATCTACAGAGAAGAAAAGGGCTCTCCGGCGGGAAAATTCCGCCGAGGAGATCACCTCTCGGAAGGGGAGATCATCGCCATCGTCATCCCCATAGTCACGACACTACTAGAGAAATGGCTTATGGTGGCGCCCTTATTTAGCCTTTAGTGGCGCATTATGGATGCGCCACTAAGGACAAGCCTCTAATAAGGGCTTAGGGGTGGTGCATTCTGGATGCGCCACCCCTAAGACCCTTATGGGTGGCGCATTTCAAAATGCGCCACGCCTAAGACCTTATGGGTGGCGCATTCCAGAATGCGCCACCCATAAGGTTCCTTACGGGTGGCGCATTACAGATGCGCCACTAACTGTACAAGAGACGCGCCACCAAATATTTATTACAGAAAACAAAAAAAATCAATTTACAGAAAAAGAAAACAAAATACATAAACAATTACATAAATGGAATCACAGAAATTATTACATAAATGGAAGCATTGCAGAACTAGAGAAAGCATTACAAGTTTTCGAGTATTGTTTACAAGTATCGAATACAAGTTATTACAAATGAAATAAAAGAAAACCCTAAAACTAATCTTCGAGTATTGTTTTCTTCACTCCATCTTGATAATGTCGATCATTTTGATCGATATGTTGCAGCAAACAAGTGAGTGTGAATAACAATGGCATCAATGACCACATTTATCGTTTAAGCATATAGGAAGATACATACACACAACACAACATTAATAAGAACTGTTCAGCTAAACTAGTAGCATAGCCAAAATGATGCATGATACATTTATACAAAGATGGAAAAGTGTTTGTGCAATAGAGATAAAGTTATTTAATACACAAATCATCAATATTGTTCGGAACTAACAACGCTAAGCATTAAACAATGTAGCATGAAATTCACACATCGATCGTCATCACTTGAGACCCGGCTCAGGGAATGGGCGGCATCCTTCTTTCGTCATGAAAGGCCTTGTGTCACGCAAGGCCTTTAGGCGGGCTTTCTATATCCCCATTGGATGGTGCAATGTTGCTGTGGAAGATCGACCCGTCATCTGTACTTCATGACGGATGATATCCGCCATCTCCCCTTGGATGTGAAAGAACTCCTGCCTAAGATTTGCATCGGCGATTTCCGCCTTCCTTTCATCCCACGCTTTCAGATGACTTGGCAGCGTAAGGTTTTGCACTTCTTGTAAAATCCCCCGCATGTGATGGAGGGCGTATTACGCATACCTCACACTGCCAGCCGGATGCTTGAAACACGGGAACTGCGTCACGTGGTTGAACACGCTCACGCCGGGATGATTGTTCCTGTACTTGTGCTTCACGATCTTGCCTCCAACTTCTTTGTAGCCGGCGAGAGCATCGTCCAAAACTCTCATGATATACTTGTAATCTTTCTTCTTCACACTCTCCGAGTCTAAATACACAGCATGCGAGTGTTGCGGTGAAAATCAGATGAGGACGCAGTCTTTATCCTCACTGCATAATTAAAACAATCCAAAAGGAATGTTGGAAGAGGACAATGGCAGAAAGCTAAGAAAGCATATATGGTACGGCGGCGAGCGAATGACTTACTTGGGAGAGTAGGTCATGAGAAATGTATCCTTGTCGGAGTTCTGTAGCATGAATTCTCTGATGTACCCCTCCGCAAGAGTCGCGTCCCCATCGTCCCTCAAGATGCTTTCACGCATGTAGAAGGGGTCCAATATCGCAACGCCCGGGGTCTTATCTCTCCTGATACTCATAGAAAGACTGAGCGAGAACATACGGATAAGGCTATGGTCCAGCCGCTTGAGATGAAACAAATTGAAGATCTCTGAGAACCGCAGGATTATCATATCCGCGGGGACATTGTTGATGAAACCCATGTTGAGTGGCACCTTGGCCATGAAGACTGGGTATGAGGGATTCTTCTCTCGAAGAAGCATCTTATCTAATGCCATAACACTATGATGCACACTTTGCATATCCGAAGTTGCAAGGTCGAGCATGTCATTAGGTAGCATCGCTCTACCCGCCACATGGATTTCAAAAGAGAGATCCTTGGGTCTCAGTGGCCCGTCCTCAGCCCTGATCGGCATCGAAGGTTGGTTGCTCGAAGCGCCCTTCTTTCTTTTCCGTCCCTTCTTCTTTTCTAATTTCGAGCAGTCTGCACCGGCCTTTATCTGCTCAGTGGCCGCCTTATGGAGTGTGGACGGGCTGAGAATAGATCTCATTGTGGCATCTGCCTGAGGCTCGGTGAAGGTGCAAGCTGCTGGAGACATCTCCTGAAAAGAAGCGAAGAGACGCGTAGAGCAAGCAGGATTCGCCGCAGGATCAGCTAGACCGCGAGCTTCCTGGTCATGCTGATAGGCTCCTTCAGCAGGAGGCATGAATAAGTCATCAGCATCATAAAAAGTATTGATGAACTGGTCGGCGTTGATATCATCATCAAGATCGCCGTCTTCTTGTTGTGCGCCGATGGGATCATGTGGCGTCAGCACGACGACTACCGGCGTAATCCTTGGTGTGGTGCCCCCTTCCCCCGTCATCAAACGCATTTGGGTCTTCGGCCAAAGGCATATTTGGCCGAAACAATCATTGAGGACTGCCGGCTCGTCCTCATCGTATCTGGGGGTTGAATGGGAGGTTCCACTCTCTCGTAGCCCGAAATCACGAGAGAGATTTGAACCCTATGCATCTCCGGTGCCATCGGCCTATTGTGCATCACTCGATTTTGGGGTTGAAGGATTTTACCTTTAGCAACATCCTTCAACTCGCCGTCCACGACTTGTAGTAGAATGCATGGAGTGTCCTTCTATGAAAGATACATATGCATTTAGGGATCAGAGAGATGCCAGTAATAAAAGGCAAGGAGATGAAGTCCTCGTTTGAGTTGCGGACTCTTATAGTTACCTTGAGGGCGTCGAGGTCGGCCAATGAAGAGACCCCGCCGACGACGGCGGGCATGCAAGAGACGGAGGGTGCGCTGCCTCCCGTGGCGTCGGTCGCCCTTTTTTCACTACCGGCGGGTGCATTATTATTATGCCCCGGTTGCTCGATCGTGGCTGGAGGAGTCACCATCACGTCCGGCGCCGGCGTCGCGGTGTTGGCGGCCGGAGTCGGTGCGGGAGCCGGAGTCGGTGCGGGATCCGTAGTCGGTGCGGGAAACGGAGTCGGTGCGCGAGCCGGAGTCGGTGCTCACTTCGCCACTTCGTCCTGGACAAGCTGCGGAAGCATGTTCACTTTCTCCTCCAGTCCACGAACATAAGCGGCCTCTTCTTCGGTCCTTCTCGCCTTGCGCCCCCTCGAACCCGACTGCTCCGCCGATTTCCCATACTATTCGGACCAATTTAGGTCCGCACCAAAGCCGACCACACGGCCGGCTGACGATGGCTTCGCCGACACGTTCTCAACCTTCTTAACCTTGTTCATCGCCCTGTTAAAAGTGGTGTCCCACAGGCGGGCCGGCTTAATAGACGAGCCCTGCGATGAGGCCGCGGCGAATTCATCTTCCTACACAAAGAATGTGAAACACTAAGAAGCTGAACTTCAGGAACTAGAATTCAATCGACAAGGAATTCACGTGGTGAACTACTTACCAAGGCAGCCGTAAACTCCTGAACCTTAGGATCGAGAACTATGTTCGAGGTTTCTTTGTCCTTATGGCTCCGGGCCCTCACAAAGAATTCAGTCTGTGGATCAACTTTGTATTTCTCAAAGGGGTTTGGTAGGCCAGCAGCGGCATACTCGGCGTCCTCCTTGTCCCATTTAGGCTTGGAATGTCTGTAACCACCGGCTCCGAAACGGTGGTTACCTATGACTTGCGCCCGTATCGCCTTTTCCTTTGCACTCGCGGCCTTGGCGTCCTCGGACTCACACCTAGCCTTGAAAAGGTTGTAGGTAGCTTCGTCGATCATCGGCTCTTTCTCCTTGAGCTCCTCCCAGGATTTGCCGTGCTCCATAATTAGCTCCTTCACCCGGTTTTTCCAACTGGACAAGGCTTTGCTCATCCTCCTGAGGGCCCATTTTTTTACCTTGTTCCCTTTGAGATTTTTATTGTCGTACGGGTCCGGGAACTTGTATCGTCTGTGCAACTTGTCGAGAAGGAGCTGACAATAATGAGTGTTGTCACGACTCCTTAGGTTTATTGTGGTGATCGGGACGGTGTTCCGGAGGATCGCTGCGACTTGACGGCCGTACCCTTCCGAGAAACGTTGGGGCTCGGTAGGAATCCCAACGGAGGTCACAACGGTAAACTCTTGCCAGATGGTGCCGACCTTGGTTGGTTTCCGATTCCGCTTCCTCGACTAGCTACCATCTGTGTTTGAGCCACCAGCATGATCATCCTCGTCGGCGGTGTTCCTCTCCCCTTCCTCCATGTCATCATCCTCCGATGAGTCGGACTCCGACTCTATCTCCTCCTCATACTCCTCCTCGCCCGGAGGTACTTCCTCTTCTCTCTTCTCCTCAACCTCTTCCTGTGAGTATTCCCAAAATTCCTTCCTTTTTTCCCGGCTGAGAAGAAGGACCGGCGTCGGCTCCGGTCGACATGTTTGCACTAGTACAATATTAAGAAATGCAACTACTTAATTAATTATCACAATAAATAAATGCAACTACTCTCATGTTAAAAATAATAGCAAAGGTCATGCACGAATTCACGAAAAAATTTGGCATGACCTTTGCTATTTTTCTTAACATGAGAGTGCCCCATTCTCAACCGAAACGGAAGTTAATCAACATTTCGGGAGAAAGGGGATAATGATTTGTACCTGCACAAAAAAATGCCTACATATAGGCACAAGCAACTATATATATAGTGTAGAACAATACATATTCTATCAATGCACTAAATAGTGCATAAAAATATTGATAATAAAAGCATCTTGTCAATGCACTAAAAACATCATTTAAAAACAGCAATCTTCCTAACTAGTCACTTCATAAAATTTATCTACAAAATTTATATACATCCATTTATCTACAAAAGTTTTCATTAAGCTATAAACTTCATTTTGTCTGAAGTTATCTATACTACTTGCAAGTTCTACTTTCCAACACCTAAAACAATAACAGATCATTGCTTCCTTTTCTCTCTTCTAAATTTATTAAAACGGACCCTACACATGTGTTTTGCTATACATATTTAGTTTTGAAATGTAAATCATTTTAATTTCAAATTTCCATCTCAGCATTGTAAATGTAAATCACTTTAACAATCCAGTACTTGCTTTTAGTACATATATAACACACTAAAATTCTCTATTTATGTTCCCCTCTAGGGTTTGCAAAAACTTGCCCTCTGTTCCCCTCTGTTCTCTATCTAAATTCCCCTCTGTTCTCTAGGGTTTGCAAAAAATTGCACTGATCCAAAGTCCTATCACTTCATCAAATTGCACTATCCTAGGCATGACCAATTGCACTATCACTTCATCAAACGCCAAACCCTAGGAATCAAATTCTCCAAAGGGATTGTACACAGAGGATAGGAGAAGAAGATGAACAGGGAAGGGGCAGGGGATGTGCCTGAGAAGTAGACGGTGGGGAGGGGTCACTGGTTTAGGCTCGAACGGCGAGGGCGGCTTCAGTGGCAGCCGGCGGCGCGGGGCGGGTATGGTGGCGCCCAGGGGCGGCGGCGACGACTTCTGGTGACCATGGATGGGGGCACGGGGGCGGCTCCAGTGGCAGATCCGGTGGTGGCCAGAGAGGGCGGCGTCGATGGGGCGGGCGGTGGCGGCCGGAGAGGGCGGCGTCGGGGGCAGGCGGTGGCGGCGAGGAGAGGAGAGAGAGGAGGGCAGAATGGTGGTGTGCATGGGCAAAGGGGTGGGCTCGATGGAGGTTAACTCTTAGGGGTGGCGAATTTCTCCTAAATGCGCCACCAAGTGGTCTCATATGCGTGGCGCATTTTGCCAAAATGTGCCACCCCTAAGCACCCTTAGTGGCGCATTTCGGCTGAATGCGCCACCCCTAAGCATCATTTCATCTTTTTAGTTAAAGTTTAACCATTTCATTTTTTACGGACTGACCATTTCATTTTATTTGCGGGCTGGCCATTCTTCTTTTTTGCGGGCTAACTATTCCATTTCTTCGAAATTTTTGTACTAAATACAAAGACGGAATCAATCCATGCATTCTAGTTGAATGGAATCATGACACTCCATCCGTTATGCGAACCAAATACCCCCTAAGATAGATAAAGAGCAAAGAATCATTTTTAAGGAGTTAGTCATGATGCTTCAATTGTGTATCATCGACATTCATACACTTCAAAATATATGATCCAAACATAAGATTGTGATCATCAATTACAAAGTGCAGATTAAATCCATCCATACACAAAGTGATCATGAATTACAAAATATTTGCTTAAATTTGGAGCTAGCTAGCGTTTCCTCATGATCTTCTACTTGCCCTTCTTTGTCGTGGTTGAATAATTTAGGCCCGGGACGCCTTCACTTTTCCTCTTGAACGGGAGACCTTTCTTCGGTAGGGTTGTGGTGTATGTATCCTGAGCGGCGTAGTCATCTTCCATCTTCGGGTCGCCGTACTTGTCAAATTCTTGCTCGTTGGCGACTCCATCCATTCCGATGATGTTTCTTTTGCCTCTCCTCACTACAACGCGGCTCGGCTTTGATGGTCGATAATGAAGAAGCATTGGCCCACTTGGCTAGCCAGTACCCATGGCTCATTTTTCGCGGTGAAGTTTGCGCCCGCAGACTTGGATTTGGCTTCGGGTATAACCATGGTGGTGAAGTACCGGTCTTCTTTTACGACGCTCTTGGCCCATCTCACACGGAACATCGACACCTTCTCTCCACAGTAGTCGAACTCACATATGTCCTCGATCCTTCTGAAGAATCTTTCCTTGACGTCATCGGTGTAGAATATCCCCGTTACCCCTGAGTTCTGGTAATCGCAGTTATTGTCCTTTTCCTCCGTGTAGAATGTGTAGCCGTTGATATCATACGCTTGATAGGTCATCAGGTTGCATGCGGCACCCTGTGACAAGGTGAATATCATCTTTTCGTCCTCGGAAGCGTTCCTTCGCGGGGGATTAGCACGAAGCTCGTCCCTGAACCAAGTCATGAAACCGGAGTTGTGCTCTTTGATTAGCCGTGGATCTCGGTCCGTTATCTGCAGGCCCTGGTCACTGTACTTCTTCCTGATTACATCCTTGTGCTTTATTATCCAAGGATCGACCAGCTGGATGTGTTGTACTGCGACTAGGGTTGCTCTTTCAAAGTCGATGCCTCGACCCTCGAAGTTGACATGCATTGCGCGGCTTCCCTCCTGGTGACCACACCCATCGATCCTGCCAAAGTTCTTGTTGACGGGCAGACCAACAGGGTTGTCGGTGTTGAGATAATTCGTGCAAAAAGAGATGCACTCTTCGGTTAGAAAGCCCTTCGCTATGCTTCCATCTGGACGGGACCTGTTACGAACGTATTTTTTGATGTGTCCATTCATCCTTTCGAACGGAATCATGATGCGGAGAAACGCAGTCCCGAGGTTGACGATATCCTCCACGACATGGATCAGCAGATGCGCCATAATGTCGAAGAACGCGGGCGGGAAATAGATCTCAAGCTCACATAGTATGAGCACGATCTCCTCATGTAGCCTTTTGAGTTGTGTAGCGCAAATCGACTTCCGAGAGATGACGTCAAAAAAGTTGCAAAGGCCAAACAACGTTTTACGGACGTGCTCGTCCATTATCCCTCGGATTGCAACCGGGAGAATCTGCATCATCAGCACGGCACAGTCGTGAGATTTCATCCCGCTGAAACGTTGCTTCGCCTCGTCTAGGTATCTGCTTATCTTCCCCGCGTAGCCGTTCGGAAATTTTACTCCTATGAGGCAATGGATAAATCGCTTGATCTCCTCCTCGCACAGAGTGAAGCATGACGGGGGGCAGTGATCAATACCGGTCTTCTTCTTGGTCGCCCTTTTCCGTTTGCGAGAGTTTTGCGTTTTCGTATCCTCTTCCTCCTCCGGTTCATCATCGTCGTCACTAGGGGGGTGAAGTTTCCTCCTGATGCCCATAAATTTCAAGTCATTCCTTTCTTTTGGCCCATCCTTGGTCTTCTCCGGCATGTTGAGCAGTGTGCCAAACAAGCTCTCGCACACGTTCTTTGTGATATGCATGAGATCAAGGCTATGAGGACTGCGGAGGAGACTCCAGTATTCCAAATCCCAGAAAACAGACCTCGCTTTCCATACTGTCATCAACGGCTGAGTCTTCTTTTTTTTCTTTCCCGACGCGGGGCACTCTTTCCAAGTTTTCAGCAAGTTGTCGATTTCTTTGCCACTCCTTCGAGCTGGGGGTGCTCGGAGCTCCTCGCTTCAATCGAACATATGTCCCTGTTTTCTCCACGCGTGTTTCTTGGGAATCCACCTCCGAGACCCTTGGAACACGGTTTTTGAAGATCCGGGATCTTTTGGTAGCTGGCGGTACGTTGTATTATCCATGCACCTAACGCATGCACAGAATCCTTGGACCACCTGCCCTGAGAAATATCCGTATCCGAGATAGTCGTGCACTGTCGTGATCACCGCGGATTTCATTGGGAAATATTCTTTTGCCGCGGCGTCCCACGTATTGACTCCGTCTTTCCATAACGTTTCTAGCTCCTCTTTCAACAGCTGCAGATATAGATTGAGGTTCGTACCTGGTTGTTTCGGCCCTTGAACTAGCATACACATTGTTATGTACTTTTTCTTCATGCACTTCCAGGGGGAAGGTTGTATATGCATACAAATACGGGCCAGGTACTGTGTGTGCTGCTCTGGCCGCCAAACGAATTGACTCCATCGGCGCTCACACCAATCCTGAGGTTCCTTGGTTCTTTCCCAAAATCTGGGTATTCGAGGTCCAACGCAGTCCATTGGCTACCATCTGAAGGGTGCCTCAGCATTTCCTCCTTTTCCGGATCCAGGGGGAAAGGGTCATCCTCTTTTAGCTTATTTCTATCTGCGTGCCAGGTCATGAGCTTTGCTTCCTCGGGATCTACGAAATACCTCTGCAAACGAGAAGTGATCGGAAAGTACCATACCACTTTTCTAGGAACTTTCTTCCCTCTCTTGTATCGACTAACACCGCACACCGAACATGTGGTTTTATCTTCGTCCTCACCCCGATAGATCATGCAATCATTTATGCAGATGTGGTATTTAACGTGCGGAAGATCGAGAGGGCAAAGGACTTTCTTGGCCTCAGCGATACTAGTTGGGCACGTGTTGCCCTTCGGAAGACGATCGTGCCAGAATGCCATGTTATCATCGAAGCTTTCATCGGTCCATTTGTGTTTTGCCTTCATCTCCATAGCCCCAAGTGTTACATTCAAGCGGGTATCCCCGTCGTTGCATCCTTCGTACAACTTCGTAATCGCATCTTTCTCGAGTTGCGCCATCTTGTCCTTCTCTCTAGCCGCACCTCTTGCGTTCACCGCCTCTTTGACAACCAGCTCTTGAACATGAGGGTCCCGCACCCAGCTTGAATCCTCATGTCCGGCATCTCGATCTTCATGATCTGCTTTGGCATTTTCTTCATGATCATGTACGGGATGCTCTTCGTCTTCTCGCTCGCCGTTGTTCTCTGGTTGCCCTTCCTCATTTACTGGCGCATTGACGTCCTCCTCCTCACCAGCTTCATCACTTATCCACCGTGTGTAGCCATCCATCAAACCATTATGCTTCAGGTGTCTTTCCAATATTCTGGAATCAGGCTCTGTCACGCACTGCAGTTTGCATCTCCGACACGGACACCTTATATCTGTCCTATTATTCCGTAGCATGTCGTTTGTCGCAATTGCATCCACCTAGTCACGGTGATATCGCTCAGCATCTCGCGGACCATGATTGCCTGCGTGCACAGAGAGAAACACAATTATATATCACGGTCGTCGCCGGAAAATTTTGGCATGACCTTCCCTAATAATGCATGGGAGCATGCGGAGAGTGCGCCAGAAATTTGCCGAAACGGAAATGAATCAACATTTCGGCAAAACATTGGCAACTCAAGATTCACATATATATCAAACCACCATAAGCTTCACATATACACTTCACATATACATCAAACCACCATAAGCTTCACATATACATCAAACCACCTCAAGCTTTCACATATACATCAAACCACCTCAAGCTTTCACATATACCTCAAACCACCACAAGCTTCACATATATACTTCACATATACATCAAACTCAAGATTCACATATACATGAAACCCCAAGCTAATAAAGGTAATTATGGGTGATAAATGGAAGAAAAGAGTTGGGGAGGAGGCCCACTTACTTTAATATGAAACAAAGTAGATTTCAAGCCAAGTATGGGATGGATAAATGGAAGAAATGAGGTGGGGAGGAGCACAAAACCGAATAGAGCTAGGTGAGAAGAGTAGATCTAGTTTGAGAAGTGCGTGGAGTGAATGAAGGGTGGTAGGTGGGGTGAAGTAGATAAGGGTAGCTCCACACTTAGGGGTGGCGCATATTGCATGTCAGTGGTGGCGCATACAGGAAATGCGCCACCTCTAAGATATTAGGGGTGGCGCATTTCAAGTATGTGCCACCCATAAGCTCTTAGGGGTAGCGCATTTCCAATATGCGCCACCCATAAGCTCGTAGGGGTGGCGCATCAGCAATATGCGCCACCTATAAGGTTCTTAGGGCTGGCGCATTTTGCCAAATGCGCCACATATAAGAGGATCCAGGGATGGCCCACCCTTATGGGTGGCGCATTTTACAATATGCTCCACCTCTAAAATCTTAGAGGTGACGCATTTTTAACCAGTGCGCCACCCATTACATCCTAGTGGCGCATTACACTGAAGATGCGCCACCAATAAGATTTCCATGTATAGGCTTTTCTCTAGTAGTGCGGGCATCATCGAGATCATCATCAACATCATCCCCATCATCAGCACCATCTCCACCTCCATCCAATCTCGCCTCACAATTGCAACTTGTGTTGTAATCCGTACTATCTATCCTCTCTACTCTATCGGTGTTGATTACTACTTTGTGGTGAATGCTATTGAGTTTTGTTGGAGAAATACCATTATGTCCAGATTGTTTATCATATATTTATCACCTCTGATCATGATCTCTTTTATGTCTTGTGAGTAGTTACTTTAGTTCTTGAGGGATTGGGAGAACTCTAGTTGTTAGTAGTCATATGATGTTGAAATAATTTGTGTTGATTGATATTTAAGTTGTGTTGTTATTTTCCTAGTGGTGTTGTGTGAGTCGAACACTCAACACTTCGCCTTCTTAAGGACCTAGGGGAATACATTGTGTATTAAGAATGCTTACGGTGGGTTGCCGGAGTGACAGAAACCTGAACCCCAGTTTGCACACTTTTACACAAAGGAATACTGGATCCTTGATCTTATTTTTAACACCCCGATAATCAGGCAACAGTAATTCAACCGGGATCACCTTGTTAAATGCCTTATCATCAGGATCACCCTCATTAAAAAAATTGCATTAGGAAATAATTCCACTCCAAGTCCTTTTTCAAAAGGCAGGTCGAGATAAAACCTTTGCAAATAATGGGACAGATTATTCTTGGCATTTTGAAAGATCCCAAGTCAATAATAAATAGTGAAACCCATAATGGTTGGATATTAAATTTCCCCTAGGAATTAAATAAAAGTGGAAAATAAAATTTGATCCAAAAATTGTGCAACCAATTTTATAAAATCCCTAATAATCAGTAGATCATATTAAAACAATAATGGGAATTTATTAAAATGTTTACTAGAGTAAATAAATAATAACAGCAGCCAGAGAGTCACATTTAACCCCTTTTAAATAATTCAGAGAACTAACTGAATTTATTAAATGCCCAAACTTTTTGTGGCATCATTTTAAAGTGCAACTCAAATGTAGCAACAAGTTTCATGCTTGACAAAAATCAATTGACTGCCAAACAAAATAAAATAGAAGTAATTGAGCACAACACAATAGCAAAAATAGAAAAGTGATAAAACCCGCCCAGTGCAACAATACCCCACTGGGCCTGGCCCACTCCTTTCCCCTCACTCATCGTCTTCTTCCCTGTTCACAGTGGCGTGGCAGGCATCCACGCCCACCATGGCCGGCCCCCTCGCCGTGGCGGCCATCCACGGTGCCCCGACGGGATTAAGACTAACCCCTCGTCGTGTTCGAACCCTAGCCGATGTTTTCCCTCCCCCTCTCGCGTCGTCTCCTTCTTCATACCGCGCAGAGAGGCCGTGCTCCCCACGGCTGTCGTCGCCGCACCGTTGCGCCGCCGTGGCCAACGGCCACATCTGGCTGCGTCGGCGTGTCCATGAGGATCGCCGCCCTCCTCTAGTTCCCCCCCCCCCACCCTCAAGCTCGAGCCGAAGAACCCCCGATACGCCGAATCAGGCCGCCCCTTCCACCACGGCCGCGCCTCCTCGCCGAGAAATTCCGGCCACCAAAGCACTCCCAACTCCTCCACGAGAAGCCCCTGAGCTCCACGGTCAGCCGCAGCTCGGATTGCCCCTTTTCCCCATCGATTCCGCCGTCTGGCCACGCTGCCATGGGCGCCAGGCTTTTGTCGCCGCCGCTTTTGTTCGCCGTCGTCGCCTTGTCCCTCCCCGTGGGCGCGCGCTTACAACACTGGGTGCGGGAGGGCTGGGGCTATCCCCTGGTACCTCCGCCGTACCGAATGGTCGCCGGAGCGCAATTCCGGCGAGCCCCCACTGTGCCACGGCTCGCCGTCGACGCGCCCGCATGAGTTGGGCACGGGTTGATGCCCCCCCTCACTGACCCATGGGGCCACCCTAGTGAATTAAGTGCTAATAGTTAATTAGAGGTTAAACACCCCCTAACCCTTTGTTAATTAAATTAGAACCCCCCCTGTTTAGTTAATAGGGTCAATGCCATGTGGGCCCTAGGCCTTTAATTAAAATTAAAATAAATGTTGGTTATCTCTGTCTATGACAGGTAGGCCCCACATGCTAATTAAATTAAATAGACAAATTGTTTGTTTAACAGTGTATGACATGTGGGCCCATGTGCTAGATAAATTAACTAAATGATTTAAATTGCCACTATGTATGACCGGTGGGCCCTCTGTGTCAGTTGACCAGTCAACTGGCACTGTTCTGGATAATGTTGAATTGTTTAATAAAATAAATCCAGTAAATAATTACATGTGAATAAAACTTTGAAAATCAATATCTTTTAATCCGTAACTCCGATGAAAATATTTTATACATCAAACTTGCTGAGAAAAATATAGCGAATAAGAATACGCTATCCGCATACCCCCGCACCCCTCTAACATACCGAACCCGAGACTTTCCCTCTCCAGATCGTCTGTCCGGTAATTACCCGGTACCGGTAAAACTTTCCAGATGGAAATGTTCTGAACATAAAAGTTGTTCGGAATGCATCAAGGATCACAGATACACTATCCACATGTCTGTCAGATATTCACGACACTACAGACATGGAACTTTCCCCCTCTGGGCCGTCTGCCAATAATCACCCGGAGCCGGTATTTCATCCCTGGATGAATTACCGCTCCGAGCAAAACACGTTGCACTGCGTTAGAACACCGTTAACATTGCATTTTCCATGTCTTGTATTTGTATTGCTATTATTATTGTGTATTTATTGTTTCTCCCCCTCTCTTATTGTTCGGTAGTCCCGACGACCGTTGTCGATGCCCCTGTGATCGACTACGTCGTCGACGACCGTGTACCCCTACTGTCGAGCTTCCAGGCAAGTAGAGCCATTCTCTTCCCGAGATATCGCCTACCTTTCCGTACTTTCTTGCACTAGGCATTGTTACTGCTGCTGCTATGTTACAATCCTATTCAATTGCATAGCCTGATTTTGTCGCCCCTTGTTGTACCTTCCTTATCCTATGTTGCCTGCTATATCTAAATATTATATTCAGCAGTGAGCCCTGCGCATTGTTAGCTAGGATTAGAGAGCGGGCCGTGGCCACTCAGGGCAGTGACGCGGATACAAAATATATACAACTGCAACAGGTACGGATCAATGCAGACGCCCTAGGGAACCTACAATGGCGAGACTCTGCCGAGTCGCTACGAGTTTGACTTACGAGTGGATGAACTCGTATTTCACTCTTGTCGGCTCAGTAGCGTAGCATCACTGGGATGATACGAGGGTATTCCTCTTTAGTTCTTTCCGTTGGTGTCTCGGCACCACCGGAGTGATACGAGAATATTCCTCTTTACTTCATCCCGCTGATGTCTCTGTCGAACCCCTTTAAGTGTGCCATCGAGGGTGATTCCTCCTGGTTTCACTTAATGGTAGGCACTCGAATCAACTGGTGTCCTTAAAGGTAAGAGTCGGGCGACCCAACGGTGCCCGCAAGAGGTATATTGTCGGGAGCGACAGGGAGGGTACGACCGACGTTACTGGCGTGCTTGGCCCCTGCTCGTATCTCGCAAGAGTTACCAAACCACGAAAAGTCGAGCTCTACCAAGGGCACACGCGAGACAAGGTAACGAGACGGTTCACCTTGTTGGTAACCGCAGAGACTTGGTGGGACGACAGGTCAGGCACCGATGTACTGGTGGTCCTGACTTCTGTCGTTGTCCGCGGGTCAGTTAAGTCGAGGCAACGATAACGGTTGTCACGCAGGTTAATTAAAATGCTAAATGGTTCGGCGGATGACTTGAGAGACCCGTTGGTCTGTACGCACTACCTACACGTGGGATTACGGTGTGGGCCCTCCGCGTCGTAGTTCGTCCGAAAGCTCGTCAGACGTCAGCAGTACTGCGGCCTGATCGTCGGGAAGCCGTGTTGTCTTATTTGCTGCAGCAGGTGTGTTTGGATTTGCTTTTGCTTCACCGGCCAGACTCGCACCGTGCAGGAGCGTGCAAGGGTGAGGGACCTAGACCCATTGGCGCATAGGATATAGTCCGGCGGATGGCCTCTCTGCTGAGCCTAGGATGGGTTGTGATGTGTCGGATAGCCTCGGTGGGGCATTCCCTAACAAGGTGTACGCCACCCTGGAGATCGGAGCGTGCAGGCTGAACAGTAGTGCACCCCTGCAGGGAGTTTAATCTATTCAAATAGCCGTGTCCACGGTAACAGGACGCTTTATGCTGAAGCTGGACCTTACCACTACAAACTACTACTATTAATCTGTTGGTTCCGGGTCTTCTTCCTCGCAGGGAAGTCGAGGAGGGGAACTCGGAGGCATTATTATTATTAATTATTACAACTTATATTATACAATGCTGTAGCAACTTCTGCTTCATTGTTACTTTATGCTTTATATAAACTGTTGGCTGATTCTCTCCTTGTGCTGCAAGACATCGTCAGAAGATGCTAGTCTTCGAAAGGCCTAGCTTCTTACCCTTATTCTGATTTCTACCTTGCAGTCCACTATATATAGCCTCCCCTTTCCATTTGATACAATGCATAATGCTTAGTAGCGGACGTAAGACTCGCGGGTATTCTAGATACTCACCTTTGCTTTATTTCCCCCTTTTTGTTTTGCCTAATCGCCCGCTGCAGTCGAAGTTGGAGCGTTGGAGTCCAGGAGCAGGAGTCCACCTCAACATGAAGATCCCCGATGCCTTTCTACGACGTCGAGTTCCCCGTTGACCAGGAGTAGTTTGGAGGTTCCCAGGCAGGAGGCCTCGCCTTTCCGATCGCTGTTTTTTTGTGCTAGCCTTCTTAAGGAAGATCATGTGTATCTTGTGTCTGTACTCAGATACTATTGCTTCCGCTAACTTTGTGCTCTCGAGCTGTTGTATTCGAGCCCTCGTGGCCCTTGGCTTGTATTAAACAGCTTGTATTATTTTATTTGTAGAGGTGTGTTGTGATATCTTACCGTGAGTCCCTAATCTCGATCGTGTACCTTGCGTGTATGATTACTGTACACGGTCTGATTTCGGGGGCGTCACAAGTTGGTATCAGAGTCGACTGCCTGTAGGACACCCCTTCCAACTCCTTGGTCGAAGTCGAGTCTAGTACTTGCAAAACTACTTTGCTAACAGTGTCGTGTGGCTTATCAGCCCACGTCGCAAAATGGGTGGTATTAGGATCTTTTTCTCCTCACCATTACTCTGGGACTCTGATCTCTCTTCTCTTTCGGGTTAAAGATTTTGCTAACTCTGACATTAGGTTCTCGTGACTGCTTCCTCCCGGAGAGCCCCTCATTACAGATGATCGCTTGCTTCACGAGATAATTCCAGAGATTACTCTCCGATAAAATTCCTGAGACCGTATGTGCCAATCACCTTTACAATTCCCTGCCACCGATAAGTCTGTATGTACAACCACATACACCTTTCGTTCATCCATTCAATCCCAGTTTCTCTTGTGGTCACAATATGCATTGAAGTACTTTCCGTTGTTTCGAGAATCCTTTGAGCCTACTGCCTTGCAGCTTCTTTTCACCCTGCGGATAATTCCTCACATTTAACGAGGATCCGTTCATCATAAGTGGTTCATGTGATTCTCAAAATACTTTGAAATACTATTCGATCTCGCGACAATCCTCGGCAGCCTACTGCTTTGGAGATTCTTCTTACCTGCTTGCACTATGGTTAATCCTGTTTGTCTTGTAGTCTTGGATGACCTCCCTTGGAATTGCCATTCTGATCTGTTGAATCATCGTGTGTGTTAGTGGACGCAATCATCGGTTGATCCCTATGAATCCATTCTTCTGGCTCAGACGTCATTCCGGACATGAGCTGGTTTTCGGTAAATCAAATCTTAATTGATTAACCATCAAGCTTCTATTCAACTTATCCATGTTTGATCGTTGTATCTGAATCTGATACACCGATATGGAAATCATAATTCCTTTGATTTCATCAATTAAATTATTCGTTTCTTCTTATGGTTGAGTACCGATACTCATACCATACTCTCTGTACGCCGCCTGATCTTTTTGGTGGATTACTACCTGCCGTCCCCTTGTGTCCTAAGTCATTCATGAATTTTCCCGGATATCAGATGCCTCTGGTGAATGATATCATCTACTCGGTGTCGTTAGCCTTCTGCTTTCGAACTGGTATCCGTCGCTTATAATGCTTGTTTTATGGGTTTAAAAATGCCCCAATGAGTTAACCCTATGCTTCCCCTAATCTGTATGAACCGAAACTTCTGCGGGTCACACTCTACTGGTGTTATGCACGGTAAAATTCCAACATGACAACTTCATCGAAATCGAGAAGTGAATGAAAGGTATTGCATTGAAGAAGTGGGAGTCGACCCTGAACCTTCGTGTTCATGCCCATGGATACGATGTAGGACTTATCTTGAAAGCCTCTCGTAAATATAATTAACCCCCTTGGTATAAATTCTTCAGCATCTATGATCCACCATTCTACCTTCGAGTATTACCCCATGTATCTCGAGGATATCATGCCTTTTCACTACATCTTATGAATTGTGATGAAGTAATGTCTATCTCTGTCATAGCCATTTCATGGTTCTGGGTTGTCGTCAACCGAGAACACCGCTTACCTTTTGATCCACCACCCCTTTTGTTTGGTGATGTTGCTATTTGATTGCATTCTCTTGGAACCCCTCGACATAAAGTGTCGTGGTCGTCATCAACATTTCATCTTCTCACATGTGTCTATTGAATTCATGACGAGTAATACCATCTTTGCCCCTCGATGATTTGTGTTATCATCGACAAAATCCATTGACTCCCTGCCAATACAAGCTTGGTCATATATCGTGCTCTGCTTTCCCTTGGGAAAGATATACACCTGATACTTGTGTATCATCACATTTTCCTTTCCATTGGTTTTTCACCTTTCTAGAATATAACTTATCTGAGCAGTGATAATACTCTGCTTATGTAAACACTTCGGTGTACTACTTTGTCCATACAACCTGTTACTACTGTTGATAACATTCTGGTAACCACCAATGGATGAGAACTTTGCCTATTGGTCCGCCTCTTCTTAACGAGCTAGAAAATGGTTCTCTTCTTCCCTCGCCCTTGGCACCGACGTTGTTGCCGACATAGCTAACAGTTGTTCTCTGACTTACCTTGCAACCTGATCGCATTGTTTGTCACCACCCTTCTTATTCAATGTGGGCCCATAACCCACAGTTCCACAGGATCGAAACCTGACTCTCTTGTACCTTTCTGTTCTCGAGGTTATTCCTCTTGCTTGACCTCGTATGCAACTCACGAGTCATTTACCTTGTGATATTTAGTTCGATATCAGACTCAATGCTTATGCCTGATGCTCTGGACCCCTTTTCATCCTCCGTTATCATCGGCGAATGCTTGCATATCCACTTGAAAAATTCGCATGCCTTCTTTTGTTTCTATCGATGTATCTCCTTGAGTTTAACTCGTGAGATACTTTATACCCCATTCCCTTGGACAGCCTCGGTTGATTCACCGGGTACCGATTCGACCCCCCTAAGTATGCCCCTCCTACCCTATCCGTAAGTATGATGCAACCCCGAAAGAAGGATGACCACTCAACGAGATGCACTAATGCAGAGAAATAAGACATCAACGAGAACGATTAACTGCTTCGAGAAGGACAACAAGACCCAGAAGATTCGTTAGAATACGAAACCAAAGTCTTACCCCTTCCACTAGCTTTTAATTCTCAGGAAGAGAATTCTTTGTAGTGGGGGAGATTTGTAACACCCCGATAATTAGGCAACAGTAATTCAACCGTGATCACCTTGTTAAATGCCTTATCATCAGGATCACCCTCATTAAAGAAATTGCATTAGGAAATAATTCCACTCCAAGTCCTTTTTCAAAAGGCAGGTCGAGATAAAACCTTTGCAAATAATGGGACAGATTATTCTTGGCATTTTGAAAGATCCAAAGTCAATAATAAATAGTGAAACCCATAATGGTTGGATATTAAATTGCCCCTAGGAATTAACAAAAAGTGGAAAATAAAAGTTGATCCAAAAATTGTGCAACCAATTTTATAAAATCCCTAATAATCAGTAGATCATATTAAAACTATAATGGGAATTTATTAAAATGTTTACTAGAATACAGAAATAATAACAGCAGCGAGAGAGTCACATTTAACCCCTTTTAAATAATTCAGAGAACTAAATGAATTTATTAAATGCCCAAACTTTTTGTGGCATCATTTTAAAAGTGCAACACAAATGTAGCAACAAGTTTCATGCTTGACAAAAATCAATTGACTGCCAAACAAAATAAAATAGAAGTAATTGAGAACAACACAATAGCAAAAATAGAAAAATTATAAAACCCACCCAGTGCAACAATACCCCACTGGGCCTGGCCCACTCCTTTCCCCTCACTCATCGTCTTCTTCCCTGTTCACAGTGGCGTGGCAGGCATCCACGCCCACCATGGCCGACCCCCTCGCCGTGGCGGCCATCCACGGTGCCCCGTCGGGTATAAGACCAACCCCTCGTCGTGTTCGAACCCTAGCCGATGTTTTCCCTCCCCCTCTCACGCCGCCTCCTTCTCCATATCGCGCAGCGAGGCCGTGCTCCCCACGGCTGCCGTCGCCGCGCCGTTGCGCCGCCGTGGCCAACGGCCACATCTGGCTGCATCGGCGTGTCCATGAGGACCGCCGCCCTCCTCTAGTTCCCCCCCCCACCCTCAAGCTCGAGCCGAAGAACCCCCGAGACGCCGAATCGGGCCGCCCCTTCCACCATGACCGCGCCGCCTCGCCAAGAAATTCCGGCCACCAAAGCCCTCCAAGCGCCTCCACGAGCAGCCCCTGAGCTCCACGGTGAGCCGCAGCTTGAATTTCCCCTTTTCCCCCATAGATTCTGCCGTCTGGCCACGCTGCCATGGGCAGCGGGCTTCTGTCGCCGCCGGTTTTGTTCGCCGTCGTCGCCTTGTCCCTCCCCGTGGGCGCGCGCTTACAACACTAGGTGCGGGAGGGCAGGGCTATCCCCTGGTACCTCCGCCGTACCGAATGGTCGTCGCAGCGCAATTCCGGCGAGCCCCCACTGTGACACGGCTCACCGTCGCCGCGCCCGCATGAGTTGGCCACAGGTTGATGCCCCCCTCACTGACCGATGGGGCCACCCCAGTGAATTAAGTGATAATAGTTCATTAGAGTTTAACACCCCCTAACCCTTTGTTAATTAAATTAGAACCCCCCTGTTTAGTTAATAGGGTCAATGCCATGTGGGCCCTAGGCCTTTAATTAAAATTAAAATAAATGTTGGTTGTCTGTGTCTATGACAGGTAGGCCCCACATAGTAATTAAATTAAATAGACAAATTGTTTGTTTAACAGTGTATGACATGTGGGCCCATGTGCTAGATAAATAAACTAAATGATTTAAATTGCCACTATGTATGACCAGTGGGCCCTCTGTGTTAGTTGACCAGTCAACTGGCACTATTCTGGATAATGTTAAATTGTTTAAAAAAATAAATCCAGTAAATAATTACATGTGAATAAAACTTTGAAAATCAATATCTTTTAATCTGTAACTCCGATGAAAATATTTATACATCAAAGTTGCTGAGAAAATATAGCGAATAAGGATACTCTATCCGCATACCCACCGCACCCCTCTAACATACCGAACCCGAGACTTTCCCTCTCCAGATCGTCTGTCCGGTAATTACCCGGTACCGGTAAAACTTTCCAGATGGAAATGTTTTGAACATAAAAGTTGTTCGGAATGCATCAACGATCACAGATACACTATCCACATGTCTGTCAGATATTCACGGCACTAGAGGCATGGAACTTTCCCCCTCCAGGTCGTCTGTCGGTAATCACCCGGAGCCGGTATTTCATCCCTGGATGAATTTCCGCTCTGAGCAAAACACGTTGCACTGCGTTAGAACACCGTTAACATTGTGTTTGCCATGTCTTTTATTTGTATTGCTATTATTGTTGTGTATTTATTGTTTCTCCCCCCTCTCTTATTGTTCGGTAGTCCCGACGACCGCTGCCGATGCCCCTGTGATCGACTACGTCGTCGATGACCGTGTAGCCCTACCGTCGAGCTTCCAGGCAAGCAGAGTCATTCTCTTCCCCAGATATCGCCTACCTTTCCGTACTTTCTTGCACTAGGCATTGTTACTGCTCCTGCTACGTTACAATCCTATTCAATTGCATAGCCTGATTTTGTCGTCCCTTGTTGTACCTTCCTTATCCTATGCTGCCTGCTATATCTAAATATTATATTCAGTAGTGAGCCCTGCGCATTGTTAGCTAGGATTAGAGAGCGGGCCGTGGCCACTCAGGGGAGTGACGCGGATACAAAATATATACAACTGCAACAGGTAAGGTACCAATGCAGACGCCCTAGGAAACCTACAACGGCGAGAATCTGCTGAGTCGCTTCGAGTTTGACTTACAAGTGGACGAACTCGTATTTCATCTCGTCGGCTCAGTAGCGTAGCATCACTGGGATGATACGAGGGTATTCCTCTTTAGTTCTTTCCGCTGGTGTCTCGGCACCACCGGGGTGATACGAGAATATTCCTCTTTAGTTCATCCCGCTGATGTCTCTGTCGAACCCCTTTAAGTGTGCCATCGAGGGTGATTCCTCCTGGTTTCACTTAATGGTAGGCACTCGAATCAACTGGTGTCCTTAAAGGTAAGAGTCGGGCGACCCAACGGTGCCCGCGAGTGGTATATTGTCGGGAGCGGCAGGGAGGGTACGACCGACGTTACTGGCGTGCTTGGCCCCTGCTCGTATCTCGCGAGAGTTACCAAACCACGAAAATTCGAGATCTACCAAGGGCACACGCGAGACAAGGTTAGGAGACGGTTCACCTTGTTGGTAACCGCAGAGACTTGGTGGGACGACAGGGCAGGCACCGATGTACTGGTGGTCCTGACTGCTGTCGTTGTCCGCGGGTCAGTTAAGTCTAGGCAACGATAACGGTTGTCACGCGGGTTAATTAAAATGCTAAATGGTTCGGCGGATGACTTGAGAGACCCATTGGTCTGTACGCACTACCTACACGTGGGATTACGGTGTGGGCCCTCCGCGTCGTAGTTCGTCCGAAAGCTCTTCAGACGTCAGCAGTACTGCGGCCTGATCGTCGGGAAGCCGTGTTGTCTTATTTGCTGCAGCAGGTGTGTTTGGATTTTCTTTTGCTTCACCGGCCAGACTCGCACCATGCAGGAGCGTGCAAGGGTGAGGGACCTAGACCCCTTGGCGCATAGGATATAGTCCGGCGGATGGCCTCTCTGTTGAGCCTAGGATGGGTTGCAAAGTGTCGGATAGCCTCGTTGGGGCATTCCCTAAGAAGGTGTACGCCACCCTGGAGATCCGAGCGTGCAGGCTGAACAGTAGTGCACCCCTGCAGGGAGTTTAATATATTCGAATAGTCGTGTCCACGGTAACAAGACGCTTTATGATGAAGCTGGACCTTACCACTACAAACTACTACTATTAATCTGTTGGTTCCGGGTCTTCTTCCTCGCAGGGAAGTCGAGGAGGGGAACTCGGAGGCCTTATTATTATTAATTATTACAACTTATATTATACAATGCTGCAGAAAATTCTGCTTCATTGTTACTTTATGCTTTATATAAAATGTTGGTTGATTCTCTCCTTGTGCTGCAAGACATCGTCAGAAGATGCTAGTCTTCGAAAGGCCTAGCTTCTTACCCTTATTCTGATTTCTACCTTGCAGTCCACTATATATAGCCTCCCCTTTCCATTTGATACAATGCATAATGCTTAGTAGCGGACGTAAGACTCGCGGGTATTCTAGATACTCACCTTCATTTCCCCCTTTTTTTTTTGCCTGATCGGCCGCTGCAGTCGACGTTGGAGCGTTGGAGTCCAGGAGCAGGAGATCTCTGATGTCGACCACCGCAACATGAAGATCCCCGATGCCTTTCTACGACATCAAGTTCCCCGTTAACCAGGATTAGTTTGGAGGTTCCCAGGCAGGAGGCCTCGCCTTTCCGATCGCTGTTTTTTTGTGCTAGCCTCCTTAAGGCAGATCATGTGCATCTTGTGTCTGTACTCAGATACTATTTCTTCCGCTAACTTTGTGCTCTCGAGCTGTTGTATTCGAGCCCTCGTGGCCCCTGGCTTGTATTAACCAGCTTGTATTATTTTATTTGTAGAGTTGTGTTGTGATATCTTATCGTGAGTCCCTAATCTTGATCGTGTACCTTGCGTGTATGATTACTGTACACGGTCTGATTTCGGGGGCGTCACATTATTGTTGTGGTTAGGCTTTGGCTTAATTTCTATCTTGTATTTGTGGATGCTTGCAAGATGTTTAACCATAAGAGTGCACTTATCTTAGTCTAGAAGGTGTGCTAGCATAGATCCACCCACTCAATACTTATCAGCACAACACTTGTTATCCATACGGAGTATGGCGAAAGCACGTGACTACCTCCCCATGTGTCCTCAAGAACGCTTTAGTCTTTATAAGTTCAGTTGTCAGGCTTATCCTTTGCTCGGAAGGATTGGGCCACTTGCTGCTCCTCAGTACTATTTACTTTGCTTGCTTTTTATCTTATTGTTGCTTATATCGAAAAGCCCTAAAAAGTTATCTTTCAGTGATTGCAGTTATTCCTTGTCCAAAATCACCTATCAATACCTTTCGCTCCTCGTTGGGTTTGACACTCTTACTTATCGAAAATACCACAGTAGATCCCTTTACGTTGAGGGTCATCAAGTAACGTTTTCTGGCGCCATTGCCGGGGAGCATAGCGCTATTGGTAAGTGAAGCTGGTAAGGAAATTTTTATCTAGTTATTTTGTTGTTGTTGTTCTTTGTCCGTATGGACAACCTAGCTATTGGATCGTTGATTGTGGGGAAACACCCCACATCTGTGGTGGTTGTACCTCCCCCTACTGAAATTGTGCCTTATAAAATATTAGCTGGTATTACCGATTGTGTTTTGGCTAATCGTTATGCAGGAGACAGACATCCCAGTGAACACTTGCTATATTTATCACAACTATGTTCACTATTTAAGCTTGGAGGTGTATCAAAGGAGTTTGTCATGAAGAAATTGTTCTCCGTATCGCTTATAGATAAAGCTTCAGATTGGTATAAGCTTCTCGATAACTCTCATTTGCTTGATTGGCATGAACTTATGTCTCTCTTTTATACCAAGTTTTATCCTCTTCATGAAATTCATCGAGTCAGGAATTCTATCTATAACTTTAGGTCTCGTGACGGAGAAAGCATCGCTCAAGCTTGGGGGAGATTGAAATCTCTAATGCTCAAATGTCCTATTCATGAGCTCCCCAAGAAAACTATACTTACAAATTTTTATGCTAGACTTTCTCGTCAGGATAAGGAGATGTTGGATGCCTCCTCTAGTGGGGTATTTCAGACGAAAAGTGTTGAAGAAAGATGGGATCTTCTCGAAAGGATCCAGAAGAATACCGAAGATTGGGAAATAGATAAAGGTATTGAACCCACTATAAATTATGAGCATGATTATATAGAAAGCTATGTGAAAACGGATTCCTTTAATGCCTTTTGCTCTAAGATTGGTCTTGATTCCCATCTAATGATTGATTTTTGTAAGGACTTTGCCTCTCATATCGACTCTTCTAGGAAGAAGAGGAATCAGCATCATAAACCCTTCAAAGAATTACCTATTGATATTCATGTTGCTGACCCTATTGTGCCTGCAGTTATATATGAAAAGCCCCCTTTTCCCGTAAGAATAAGGGAGCACTCTTTTGTGACAGGCATAATGAATAAGAGTGAGAAAATAATTGATCAGCCTGAGGACCAGATTAAGGTCGATCCTTGAGT
The DNA here is from genome assembly GCA_950022295.1 of Bromus sterilis. Lineage (NCBI taxonomy): Eukaryota > Viridiplantae > Streptophyta > Magnoliopsida > Poales > Poaceae > Bromus > Bromus sterilis. Next base: position 339,883,403 of record OX465595.1, on the reverse strand, counting down.
TGCATTTGATAAGGATCGTATTACTAATGCTCCTTTAGATTCCAATATAAATTTTTGTGATGTTTCTACTAACCTTGTCACAGCCAAGAATAAGGGCCCAATTTTAGGTACACCAGTAGTATCTGTTAAAATAGGAGATCACAATTATTATGGGCTATGCGATTTGGGATGGAGTGCTAGTGCTATCCCGTATTCACTTTATCAAGAGATCATGGGTGAAATTTCACCTTGTGAACTTGAAGAAGTTGATGTTACTATTCATCTTGCAAACAGAGAAACTATCTCTCCTATCGGAATTGTGAGAGATGTTGAAGTTTTATGCGGAAAGGTAAAATATCCTACCGACTTTTTAGTACTTGGTTCAGTAAGGGATAATTTTTGTCCTATTATTTTCGGTAGACCTTTTCTCAGAACTTGTGGAGCTATAATAGATTGCAAGAAAGGTAAAGTTTCTGTTGAATTCAATGGTGAGCCATATGAATTTAATTTTTCTAAGTTCTCTAAGCAGCCTCGTGGTACTGATTTTCCTAGTAATGATAAGATTATTGAAAATATTGCTTCCATTGCTATTCCCCCTAACGATCCGTTGCAGCAATATATGGAGGACCACGAGAATGATTTTCATATGCAGGAGAGGAATGAGCTGGACGAAATATTCTTAAGACAACCTGCTATCCTAAAGCACAACCTTCTAGTTGAGCCTTTGGGAATTTTGTCGCGACCAAAAGAAGATCCGGTGTTTGATCTTAAACCTCTCCCCGATTTGCTCAAATATGCTTATTTAGATGAAAAGAAAGCATATCTTGTTATTGTCAATTCTAACCTTTCAGGGTATGAAGAAGAGCGACTATTGGAAGTGCTTCATAAACATCGAGGTGCAATAGGCTATACCCTTGATGACCTTAAGGGGATTAGTCCGTCTATTAGTCAACATACCATCAACCTTGAACCTGATGCTAAACCAGTTGTTGATCATCAACGGCGGTTGAATCCGAAAATGATGGATGTTGTAAGGACTGAGATTCTCAAGCTTCTAGCCGCAGGTATTATCTACCCTATAGCTGATAGTAAGTGGGTAAGCCCGGTTCATTGTGTTCCAAATAAAGGAGGAACAACTGTGGTCCCTAATGATAAGAATGAACTAATACCTCAGAGAATTATTATTGGATATAGAATGTGTATTGATTACAGGAAGCTGAACAAGGCAACCAGGAAGGACCACTACCCGTTGCCGTTCATCGACAAAATGCTTGAAAGGTTATCCAAAAATACTCATTTTTGTTATTTAGATGGTTATTCTGGCTTCTCTCAAATTCATGTTAACACTGCTGATCAAGAGAAGACTACTTTTACTTGTCCCTTTGGTACTTATGCTTAAAGACGTATGCCTTTTGGTTTATGTAATGCCCCTGCTACTTTTCAAAGGTGTATGTCTGCTATCTTTCATGGTTTTTGTGAATAAATTGTGGAGGTATTCATGGACGATTTCTCCGTCTATGGAACCTCTTTTGACCATTGTCTCCACAACCTTAATAAAGTTTTGCAGAGACGTGAGGAGAAAAATTTGGTTCTTAATTGGGAGAAGTGCCACGTTATGGTCAACGAGGGAATTGTTCTTGGATACAAGATTTCCGAGAGGGGAATGGAGGTGGACAGGGCCAATATCGAAGCAATTGAAAGGATGCCCTATCCAAGGGACATCAAAGGTATTCGTAGTTTTCTCGGTCATGCTGGTTTCTATAGAAGATTTATTAAAGACTTTTCTAAGACTTCGAGACCCCTCACTAATCTTATCCAGAAGGACGTTCCTTTTTTTCGATGAAGATTGTAAGGAAGCCTTCGAAGTTCTTAAGAAAGATTTAATAACTGATCCTATAGTACAACCACCTGATTGGAATTTACCTTTTGAAATTATGTGTGATGCTAGTGATTTTGCTGTTGGAGCTGTTTTAGGACAAAGGGTTGATAAGAAGTTGAATGTTATATATTATGCTAGCAAAACCCTTGATAGTGCTCAAAAGAATTATACTAGTACTGAGAAGGAATTCTTAGCAGTAGTGTTTGCTTGTGATAAGTTTAGGCAGTATATTGTTGATTCTAAGATTATTGTTCATATTGACCATGCTGCCATTAAGTATCTTATGGAGAAGAAGGATGCCAAGCCAAGGCTCATCCGATGGGTACTCCTTCTTCAAGAATTTGATGTGAAGATCGTCGATAGGAAAGGAGCAGACAATCCGGTGGCGGAGAATCTTTCAAGGATGGAATATATACCGCATGATCCCATTCTAGTCAACGACAGTTTTCCAGATGAACAGCTAGCCGTTGTTAAAGTACAATCTCTCTCTGATCCTTGGTTTGCAGATTATGCTAACTTTATCGTTGCAAAGTTTTTGCCTCCAGGTTTAACATTTCAGCAAAGGAAGAAGTTCTTTCATGATTTGAGTCATTACTTTTGGGATAACCCACATCTTTTCAAAGAAGGTCCAGATGGGATCGTGAGAAGATGCATACCGGAACACGAGCAGAAGGACATTCTCAAACAATGTCACGACAGTCCATATGGAGGACAACATGCTGGTGAGAGGACCGCACATAAGGTTCTTCAATCAGGTTTTTATTGGCCTACTCTCTTTAAGGATGCTAGAAATTATGTTTTATCATGTGATAAGTGTCAGAGAGTTGGTAATATTAGTAGAAGGGATGAGATGCCTATGAATTACTCTCTAGTGATTGAGCCTTTTGATTGCTAGGGTTTTGATTTTATGGGTCCTTTTCCTTCCTCACACAAGTACACTCACATTTTAGTTGTTGTTGATTATGTAACCAAGTGGGTAGAAGCAATCCCCACTGAAAGTGATGATCACAAGACATCTTTGAAAATGCTCAAGGATGTAATTTTTCCTAGGTTTGGAGTACCAAGGTACCTCATGACTGATGGGGGTTAGCACTTGTAACATCCCAATTTTCTAAATTCGGATGTTAATAGATCATCATATGCATCTCATGCTGCTTCCGCATTTTTCTGGAGTTTTAAAATCTTTTTAAACATTTTTCAACACATGGCAGTTCGCTGGAGAGGATATAAAAGGACTTATCCCCATTTTTAATTTGTTAAAAAATAGTTTAAAATATTTTTGGGAGACTTTTTAAATTTACTTTGGATTTATAAATATTTTCTAAAAATATTTTTTGGAATTTATTTATGCTTCGGTAAAGTTTTTAAATCAATTTTCGGAGTTTTCGGTATTTTTAAAATGCCAAAAAAGTATTTAAAAATAAGTTGCAAAGTTTTTATTTTTATTTAATATTTTGGTAAAGCCAAAAATTCAATTTTATTATTTTAAAAATATTGGTGAATACGGAATTTAAAAATAAATTTCCGTGATTTTTCTAATATTTTTTTGGGCCTAATGGGCCTGTTCTGTTTTTTTTTCGCAGACCGATTTTGTATTTATCTCGGATTTAAAAAAAAGGGATTAGAGGCTGGCTATAAATAGCCCCGATTAGGGCTAGATTATTTTTCGTTCAGCGTTTTTAGGTTAGCCTAAACTAATCCGCGGGACCCGCCGCCGCCGACATCATCAACGACGTCATCGCCGGAATCTCGCCGGAGTTCACCGGAATTTTCGCCGGAGTTCGTTTTTGGACGCCGTTTCGTGGTGAGTCGTCGCCTAGCCGTGCCCGTGCCACCCCACGCCCTAGCCGCCGCCCCGCGCCACCCGCACCGCCGGCGAGACGTCGAAGCTCGCCCGGCCGCCACGGGTCGCCGCCGCCCGCGCGCCCCTGCGCCTGCGCCTCCGAGCGCCGCGCCTGCGCCCCGCGCGCCCACCGCCGCCCCCGCCGCCGGCCTCGGCCGGAGTTGTCCGCCGGCCGGAGGGCCCTCGCCGGAGCCAAGCCCGTGCAGCCATGGCCCTGTGCCCGTGCGAGGAGAGAGAGAGTTGTTTTGGAAAAAAAAATTAGATACGTTTTGGAAAAAAAATCCAGATCTGGATCCAAACCGCCCGAGGACCCGATCGCGTTTTTCAGAAATTTTTTATTTACGTCCGGGACCTTTTTACAGTAGAGCACCCCGGTACCCCCCGGTGTCACCCCGATACCGTTTTCGCGACTACTTTTTAACCGTAACTCGGAATTGGGCGATTCCAGTTGCGTTGTGACCGTGTAGAAATTTTCTAGCCAGTAGACCAAGTGTTACCGAAGTTTCAAGTTTTTAAATTTGAATCCCAAGCTGATCCAAATTTGAACTTCCGGCAGCCGTAACTTTTTACCGGTGCGCCCATTTGCGCTGTTTCTTTTTGCGTTGGTTTTATTTTGATAAGTACTTTAATTTTAGCTACTGTTAGGCAAGTTTTTATACTGTTCTTTGAATGTTTATTACTGTTTGAGCATTTTTGTATTGAATATATGTTGATTGGTGCTATGTTTGCTCGTATAGATTGTCCGGAGTGTGCCGCCTCGTTTTGTGAGGATTGTGACCGTCAGGACCAGCAAGAAGGCAAGTGATGCTTTGACCATACTCATACCTATATTTTCTATATGCATTATGTTAAGAAATATCACCCTATTGCATGATAGGTAGTTTATTTTACTGTTGCTGCAAAACCAGTTAGGATAGCCACATGTCTTGACTTGTCTACCGTAGATCAACCTAGCCGTGTTGTTGCTTTATTGCTATGCTTTGTAGACATGGTTTGGGTTGTGTAAATTCATGGAGTTCTTGTGAGCTATTTAATAATTTGTGTAGCAACTGTTTAATAAATAGAAATCATCTTTGGACGGGCAGGGAGTGCTTCCTGGGGGCTCGTTCCTTATCTAAGGTCGAGACCAGGTTGTACCCCTAATGGTTGGTTTGGTGGTTCACAGTACGTCATGGTGCTACCCTCTGAACATAAGTGGGCGTCGTCCAGGCTCAAAAAGATCAGACATACTTGGTGACTAGGAGCTTACATGTACAGCCGCTGGCCATATGGGCTCTGGCTTAGTTGAGTATGATGTAGGAAGCCTCTCCCGTGCAAAGCTAGCAGATGTAGTTGTAGGTCCTTTATATAAACTTTTCCGTGTCACTTGCCGTACTAATCATATGTACTGACCCGTTGTCGGGCTGTAACCTTCGGTGTTGCAGGTTTTTCAGACGATCAGTAAGGTGCGTTTAGGGGTTGCGAGTCTACACTCAGCATGTTCGCATGTGGCTGTTGATGGACTCCACGTTATTTGCTTTTGCTTTTGCTTCCACTATATTTATATTGAATAAGCTAGCCTTGAGCTATGCAACTTGTTATTTATTTACTCTGGATCATACGTTGTAATAATGATGCACTTGTACTTTGATATACATCTATAATACTGTGTGTTCTGGCGAGTTCGATCCAGGGACTGGCACTTGAGCACAGATACTTCAATTCTGTGTGAATTGGGTCGCTATAGATGGTATCAGAGCAGTGTGTTGACTGTAGGACTTGACCCTAGAAAATGGAGTAGAAAAGTCATAGGAATCAAAATATTACTTTACATCACTCTGTCTTGTACTTACTTACCTTCTCTATCTCGTATTCATACCTGTTCTAATCTTGCCTTACCCCTCTTTGATTTTAGATGACCACTATATCATACCGCGCTATGGCGTTTGGACCTGAGCTCAGGGGGATTTGCCACTTCCTGAACATCTACGCGCCAGTCTTTCAGCCGGACATTGTGGAGACGTATTCCGCCCGACTAAAGGGTACGGTGTACGCGGAGATGGCCAAGGTTCTCCCATCGGGGAACATAATACCAAAGAGGTTCAGGTATGTGCCTGGGGCCATTTGGCCAGGTACAACCAGCTACATCATCCAAAGCCTGGAGAAGCACATTCATTGCCTGGAGAAGTGCACTCAGTCAGACCTCTACACCATTACTGAGTTGTAGCAGAGGAACACCAGGCTCAAGAGGGACAACAACAAGCTGAAGAAGGAGAAGTTGGAGATGCAAGCAAAGATGACAAGGCTGAAGGAGAAGATGAAGACCAATGGAATTGAAGAACCAGAAGAGGAGCCAGAAGTAGACACCTCGGCAGAAGAAAGGGAGCCGAGTCCCAAAAGGCGCAACCGCATCAGCGGGCGCGATTACCGCATGCTGTTTATCAAAGACAGCATTAAGAATTACTTCGTCGAGAATTAGTGCTCTACCGTTATCGTGTTAGCGTATTTGACCATGTCGACTTATTCGGTGTGGCAATACTAGGTTGCTTGATATACTCTTATGTTATTCATGATTGTGTTGAGGATCTTATATTACTCGTGGTTGTTATGAGGATCTTATATCAGTTATAAAAGATATTTTAAACTATATGGTGTGATATGTGATGGTTTTCCGTATGAGTGCATTGGTTGATGCTTGTTATATGTTTGATGCTATGGTGATATTGATTGGTGAAGTTGATTGGTGATATATGTATTGTATATATAATGCTTGCCATGATCATCATAAGCATATGGGTAGGAGTATATTTCCCTAGCTACTTTCTGTCTAAATCTTACCTATTCTTACCCAACAGATGTCGCCGAGACGTGATCCCATGGGGAATGAGAACAAAAACAATAGAGTGCCAGCTTATATGCAGCAGCTACTTCAAGGACAAGCTCAGTTGATCCAGTTGCTCACTCAGAACATGGGCAACAACAACAATGCGCTACCACCACCACCTATGGACACGCTTGCAAGGTTCCTGAGGTTGAATCCTCAGAGGTTCTCTAGCACTCCTGGGCCCATAGTGGCGGATGACCGGCTTCGTTCAGTGGGCCGGAATATGGAGACTGTTGGCTGCACTGAGGCAGAGAGAGTGAGGTTTACCTCACATTTGCTGGAGGGTCCTGCCGCTGCTTGGTGGAACAACTACTTTCTGACGTACCCCATCGACACCATCACTTGGGCGCAGTTCCAGTCCGCTTTTCGCGCCGCACATGTTTCAGTGGGCGCCATGAGCTTGAAGAAGAAGGAGTTTCGCAGTTTGTGTCAGGGAGGCCGTTCAGTGGCCGAGTATGTTGAGGTGTTCGACAAGCTTGCCAGATATGCTCCAGATGATGTCAGGAATGATGCTGCAAGGTAGGAGAAGTTCTTGGAGGGGCTAGATGATGAGTTGGGAGTCCAGTTGACAGTGGCTACTTTTGCTAACTGCCAGGCGCTCATAGACAAAGCTATTGTGTTGGAAGGCAAGCAGCAAGCCATTGAGAACCGCAAGAGGAAGTACAACAACAACATTGGTGGCAAGTATAACTCTGGACCGCATCAGAATCCACGCAATTCTTATGGTGGCAATGGAGGGCATAACCATGGACATAACCACAATGGTGGGAATGGCCATGTTCACAGTGGAGGACACAACCATCATGGTGGGAATGATCACAACCATAATGGCCACAACCACCACAATGGTAATAAGAATGGAAATGGCAATGGGAAAGGAAATGTAAATGGAGAGAACTACAACCAGAACCGTCAAGTGGTGAATGCTCAGAAGGACCTTAGTCGAGTTCAGTGTTTCAAGTGCAGGAAGATGGGACACTACTCCAACATGTGCCCGGAGAACAAGGACAACAATGGGAATTCTGGAGTCAGCAAGCCCAATCCTTTCAACAAGGGGCATGTGAACCATGTCAACGTGGAGATCTATGATGAGCCTGATGCTGTGATTCGTAAGTTCTTTATCAATTCAGTACCCGCACTTGTTCTTTTTTATTCTGGTGCATCGCATTCTTTCATATCGAGGGTATTTGTGGATAAGCATGAGTTACCTACCGTAGTTCTTAAGTCGTCTATGCTCATAAGTTCACCGGGAGCGGAGATGTCAGCTAGTTTGGGATGCTATCAGTTGAGCCTAGCCATAGGGAAGCATGTGTTTCCTACAGATTTGATTGTGTTGAATTCACAAGGTTTGGATATTATTTTGGGCATGGATTGGTTAGCCAAATACCAAGGTGTTATTGATTGTGCCAGTTGGTCTATCACTCTCAGTACACCGAGTGGACAGAAGATCAGATATGTGTCCAAGTATAAGCATCAGCACGCCCAGGTGAATTCTCTTAAGGGGGGTAGCCTGGATGATGTGTGTGTTGTGAGGGAGTATCCGGATGTGTTTCCGGAGGATTTGCCAGGTATGCCACCGGATAAGGAGATTGAGTTCCTTATTGATTTAATACCAGGCATTGGGCCTATTGCTAAGAGACCGTATAGGATGCCCGCTAATGAACTTGCAGAGTTGAAGGAACAGATCAGAGAGTTGCAAGAAAAGGGGTTCATTCGCCCAAGCTCGTCACCTTGGGGATCTCCAGTGTTGTTTGTTGAGAAGAAGGATGGAACCCAGAGGATGTGTGTTGATTACCGTTCTCTGAATGATGTTACTATCAAGAACAAGTATCCTTTACCTGTGATTAATGATCTATTTGACCAGTTGGAGGGAGCTTGTGTATTCTCCAAGATTGATCTTCGTTCTGGTTATCATCAAGTCAAGATTCGGGAGAAGGATATTCCGAAGACTGCTTTTACTACAAGGTATGGGTTGTATGAGTATACTGTTATGTCATTTGGATTGACTAATGCTCCTGCATACTTCATGAATATGATGAACAAGGTGTTTATGGATTTCTTGGATAAATTCGTTGTGGTGTTCATTGATGATATATTGGTGTATTCCAAGAATGAGCAAGAGCATGAGGAACATCTGCGTTTGGTATTGGAGAAACTCAGGGAGCACAAGTTGTATGCCAAGTTCACCAAGTGTGAGTTTTGGTTGAAGGAGGTCGGATTCCTTGGACATGTTGTGTCAGGAGAAGGAGTAGCTGTGGACCCATCCAAGGTTTCAACAGTTACAGAATGGGAGACACCCGCGTCAGTTGGAGACATTCGCAGTTTCTTGGGTCTTGCAGGATATTATAGGAGGTTCATTGAGAATTTCTCCAAGCTTGCGAAACCAATGACTGAGCTGTTGAAGAAAGAGAATAAGTTTGTTTGGAGTGAGGCATGTGAAGCCAGCTTTCAGGAGTTGAAGAAACGGTTAGTAACTGCACCTGTTTTATGTTTTCCTGATATACATAAGGATTTCCAAGTATATTGTGATGCATCTCGTCGAGGACTTGGTTGTGTTTTGATGCAAGGAGGTAGAGTTGTTGCTTATGCTTCGCGTCAACTTAAGAACCATGAGCAGAACTATCCTACACATGATTTGGAGTTAGCTGCAGTTGTTCATGCATTGAAAACATGGAGGCAATATCTTGTTGGTAATCATTGTGATGTTTTTACTGATCATAAGAGTTTGAAGTATATCTTTAATCAGAAGGATTTGAATCTCAGGCAGAGTAGATGGCTGGAGCTTATTAAGGATTATGATTTGAATGTGCAGTATCATCCTGGTAAAGCGAATGTGGTTGCTAATGCATTGAGCTGTAAGAGTCATATCAATGTTGCTAATGTTGAGGATATGCCACGGGAGTTATGTGAGCAGTTCAAGAATCTCAGGTTGGAGATAGTTCCTAAGGGATATGTGGCAACATTGGAAGTGAAGCCCAATCTGTTGGAAAGGATCAGAGAAGCTCAGAAGGGTGATGCAGAAATTGATGAGATAAAGGCGAATATGACCAAAGCGAAAGCAGAGGGTTTCCGTGAGGATGAGCATGGAGCCATTTGGTTTGAGAAGCGCATTTGTGTACCGCAAGATGCAGAGATCAGGAAGTTGATTCTTCAGGAGGCACATGATTCACCTTATTCTATTCACCCCGGGAATACCAAGATGTATTTGGATTTGAGGGAGAGATTTTGGTGGCCTAGCCTGAAGCGAGAGATAGCGTAGTTTATTGTTGTGTGTGATGTTTGCCAGAGAGTCAAGGCTTAGCATCAGAAGCCAGCAGGTTTGTTGCAGCCTTTGCCTATACCAGATTGGAAGTGGGATCAGATAGGTATGGACTTTATTACTGGTTTACCTAGGACTCGGTCAGGATATGATTCTATTTGGGTGATTGTTGATCGTTTGACCAAGGTTGCTCACTTCATTCAAGTGAAGACAACTTATAACAGTGCCAAGCTAGCCAAGATTTATATGTCCAGGATCGTGTGTTTGCATGGAGTTCCAAGCAAGGTTGTGTCTGATAGAGGTACTCAGTTTACTTTGAAGTTTTGGCGTCAGTTGCATGAGACCTTGGGCACTAGGCTGGAGTTCAGTACAGCGTTCCATCCTCAAACAGATGGGCAGACCGAGAGAGTCAATCAGATCTTGGAGGATATGTTGTGAGCTTGTGCGTTGGATTATGGTTCGAGTTGGGATGACAACTTACCGTATGCTGAGTTCTCATATAACAACAGTTACCAGGCTAGTCTCCAGATGGCACCATTCGAGTTACTGTATGGCAGGAAGTGCAGGACTCCGTTGATGTGGGATGAGGTAGGAGAACGTCAGTTGTTTGGACCAGACCTGGTCAGAGATGCCGAGGAGAAAGTCAAGTTGATCCGTGATAGACTGAAGATAGCACAGTCCAGGCAGAAGAGTTATGCAGATGCTAAGCGCAAGGATGTAACCTATGAGGTTGGAGACCGTGCGTATCTCAGAGTTTCACCAATTCGCGGAATCAAGAGGTTTGGAATCAAGGGCAAGTTAGCACCACGTTTTGTGGGGCCTTACAAGATCTTGGAGCGCAGAGGAGAGGTAGCTTATCAGTTGGAGTTGCCAGAAGCTTTGTCAGGAGTTCATGATGTGTTTCACGTATCCCAGCTGAAGAAGTGTCATGCGGAGATGGCAGATATTCCTTTGAGAGATACAGTGCCACTTGAGGCAATTCAGTTGGAGAGCGACCTGACTTATGAGGAGAAACCTGTGAAGATTCTGGAGACTGCCGAAAGAGTTACCCGCACCAAGACGATCAGGCTATGCAAGGTTCAGTGGGATCATCATACCGAACAGGAAGAACCTTGGGAGCGTGAAGATGATCTGAAGCAAGACCACCCGCATCTCTTTGCTAGCCAGCCCGAATCTCGAGGACGAGATTCATCTTAAGGGGGGTAGTTTGTAACATCCCAATTTTCTAAATTCGGATGTTAATAGATCATCATATGCATCTCATGCTGCTTCCGCATTTTTCTGGAGTTTTAAAATCTTTTTAAACATTTTTCAACACATGACAGTTCGCTGGAGAGGATATAAAAGGACTTATCCCCATTTTTAATTTGTTGAAAAATAGTTTAAAATATTTTTGGGAGACTTTTTAAATTTACTTTGGAGTTATAAATATTTTCTAAAAATATTTTTTTGGAATTTATTTATGCTCCGGTAAAGTTTTTAAATCAATTTTCGGAGTTTTCGGTATTTTTAAAATGCCAGAAAAGTATTTAAAAATAAGTTGCAAAGTTTTTATTTTTATTTAATATTTTGGTAAAGCCAAAAATTCAATTTTACTATTTTAAAAATATTGGCGAAGACGGAATTTAAAAATAAATTTCCGTGATTTTTCTAATATTGTTTTGGGCCTAATGGGCCTGTTCTGTTTTTTTTTCGCAGACCGATTTTGTATTTATCTCGGATTTAAAAAAAAGATTAGAGGCTGGCTATAAATAGCCCCGATTAGGGCTAGATTATTTTTCGTTTAGCATTTTTAGGTTAGCCTAAAGTAATCCGCGGGACCCGCCGCCGCCGACATCATCGACGACGTCATCGCCGGAATGTCGCCGGAACCTCGCCGGAGTTTGCCGGAATTTTTGCTGGAGTTCATTTTTGGACGACGTTTCGAGGTGAGCCGTCGCCTAGCCGTGCCCGTGCCACCCCACGCCCTAGCCGCCGCCCCGCGCCACCCGCACCGCCACCGCCGGCGAGCCGCCGGAGCTCGCCCGGGCGCCACGGGTCGCCGCCGCCCGCGCGCCCCTGCGCCTCCGCCTCCGAGCGCCGCACCCGCGCCCGCGCGCCCACCGTCGCGCGCCCCGGTGCCCCGCCGCCCCCGCCGCCGGCCTCGGTCGGAGTTGGCCGCCGGCCGGAGGGCCCTCGCCGGAGCCGAGCCCGTGCAGCCATGGCCCTGTGCCCGTGTGAGGAGAGAGAGAGTTGTTTTGGAAAAAAAAAAGATTAGATGCGTTTTGGAAAAAAAAAATATCCAGATCTGGATCCAAACCGCCCGAGGACCCGATCACGTTTTTCAGAAAAAATTTATTTACGTCCGGGTCCTTTTTACAGTAGAGCACCCCGGTACCCCCGGTGTCACCCCGATACCGTTTTCGCGACTACTTTTTAACCGTAACTCGGAATTGGGCGATTCCAGTTGCGTTGCGACCATGTAGAAATTTTCTAGCTAGTAGACCAAGTGTTACAGAAGTTTGAAGTTTTCAAATTTGAATTCCAAGCTGATCCAAATTTGAACTTTCGGCAGCCGTAACTTTTTACCGGTGCGCCCGTTTGCGCCGTTTCTTTTTGATAAGTTTAGCTACTGTTAGCTACTGTTAGGCAAGTTTTGCTACTGTTTTTTGAATGTTTATTACTGTTTGAGAATTTTTGTATTGAATATATGTTGATTGGTGCTATGTTTGCTCGTATAGATTGTCCGGAGTGTGCCGCCTCGTTTTGTGAGGATTGTGACCGTCAGGACCAGCAAGAAGGCAAGTGATGCTTTGACCATACTCATACCTATATTTTCTATATGCATTATGTTAAGAAATATCACCCTATTGCATGATAGGTAGTTTATTTTACTGTTGCTGCAAAACCAGTTAAGATAGCCACATGTCTTGACTTATCTACCGTAGATCAACCTAGCCGTGTTGTTGCTTTATTGCTATTCTTTTTAGACGTGGTTTGGGTTGTGTAAATTCATGGAGTGCTTGTGAGCTATTTAATAATTTGTGTAGCAACTATTTAATAAATAGAAATCATCTCTGGACGGGCAGGGAGTGCTTCCTGGGGGCTCGTTCCTTATCTAAGGTCGAGACCAGGTTGTACCCCTAATGGTTGGTTTGGTGGTTCACAGTACGTCATGGTGCTACCCTCTGAAGGTAAGTGGGCATCGTCCAGGCTCAAAAAGATCAGACATACTTGGTGACTAGGAGCTTACATGTACAGCCGCTGGCCATATGGGCTCTGGCTTAGTTGAGTATGATGTAGGAAGCCTCTCCCGTGCAAAGCTAGCAAATGTAGTTGTAGGTCCTTTATATAAACTTTTCCGTGTCACTTGCCGTACAAATCAGATGTACTGACCCGTTGTCGGGCTGTAACCTTCGGTGTTGCAGGTTTTTCAGACGATCAGTAAGGTGCGTTTAGGGGTTGCGAGTCTACACTCAGCATGTTCGCATGTGGCTGTTGATGGACTCCACGTTATTTGCTTTTGCTTCCACTATATTTATATTGAATAAGCTAGCCTTGAGTTATGCAACTTGTTATTTATTTACTCTGGATCATACATTGTAATAATGATGCACTTGTACTTTGATATACATCTATAATACTGTGTGTGCCAGCGAGTTCGATCCATGGACTGGCACTTGAGCACAGAAACTTCAATTCTGTGTGAATTGGGTCGCTACAGCACTTTACACATGGAGCTTTTAGAAAATCTTTAGCCAAGTACGATGTCAATCATAGAATTGCTTCACCGTACCACCCTCAAACTAGTGGGCAAGTTGAGCTCACCAATAGAGAGATCAAGTTGATCTTATAGAAGACAGTCAATAGAATTAGAAAAGATTGGTCAAATAAGTTACGAGATGCCTTGTGGGCGTATAGAACTGCTTACAAAAACCTCATGGGCATGTCTCCCTATAAGATGGTTTATGGCAAGGCTTGCCATCTGCCATTAGAATTAGAACACAAAGCTTTCTGGGCTATTAGAGAGCTTAATGTTGACCCGAAATTAGCTGGTGAAAAGCGTCTCATGAACTTGACTTCTCTAGATGAGTGGAGAAGTGAAGCTTACGAGAGCGCTAAAATGTTCAAGGAAAAGGTAAAGAAGTGGCACGATATGAGGATTCTGAAACGTGAATTTAATGTTGGTGATAAAGTTTTGTTGTTTAGATCCCGTTTCAGGTTTTCTCCAGGTAAACTACTTTCCAGGTGGGAAGGGCCATTTCATATTGAGGAAGTCTACCGCTCGGGTGCAATCAAGATTAACAATTTTGAAGGCACCAAACCTCAAGTGGTGAATGGGCAAAGACTTAAGCATTACATAGCAGGAGATCCTGTCAATGTTGATGTGGATTTGGTATACACAACAACTCATGAAGAACATGTTGTAGCCTTGTTCCAGACACCAGCAGGAGCAGAATAAGGAAAGGTATGTATTATGGTAAGGAAACATCGCGAAACCGCCATAAAAGTTCCAGATTACGAGTTTTTGCGAAATATAGAAAATTTGAGGCCTAAGTAGAGCCGGAGACCAGCTCCAGGCGGCCCAGGCGCCGCCCTGGCGGGGCCCCACCCCTGGCCGCACCGGGAGGCCGCCTGGGCACCCAGGAGCCCGTCTCTGATTCCACTTTGACCCGTTACCTTCCTTTCTGTGCAGAAATTTTTGCTATATATTTGTTCGGATCGTTCCGGCAACGTATCTCGCGATTTCGTGTGTTTTCTTTTTGAGTTATTTCTGCCAGGAAAACTTTCAGCAAGACCTAGGTGTCATGGCTTCCCCAAGTTCCCCGAAGGACAAGTTCGTCGTCAACGTTATCAGCCCTTACCTCGCTGAGGTGAAGAAGCACCCCCAGATCCTTTGTGTGGAGGATGGTGACCTCCACAAGGAGGATCCGAAGGGACCAGTCAAGGAGGGGAGCACCGAGGAGCGGCTGAAGGAGATGGAACATGAGGTCTTCAAGTTCAAGAAGATGGTGGAGCGTGGTGTCGAAGCTAACTTCGACATCATGATCGAGATAGAGGCTTCCCACAAGAAGGATATGAAGGAGATGTGGTCAAGTTTGGCCGCACTAGAAGAAAAATTTTATGGGCTCCAAGCACAGATCTATGATCTGCAGAACCGGAACTGTGAGTATGAACTAAAGTTTCTGCGCATGGGTTTGGGTGCTGCGTGCAGGATCTTGGAGACGGGAATGTCCTTTGAGACTGGAGAACAGCTGCCATGGAAGCGCTTCGCCAAGGAGTACGTGACCGACAAGAACAAGGATGAGGAGTAAATCTCCTTGGGTAATGGCATCCCCTTAGCTTGTTCCAAGCTTGGGGGAGTGCCCGGTATTTTTTATCTTTATCTATGTCTTTTAGAGTCAAGTAGAGTAGTATAATGTCTAGGGAAGTTATCTTATAAACTAGGTGTTTGCTTTGAGGTCTATCACTCCTTTTTGGAGAGTTATGTATCCGTGAGTGTGGAGTCGTCTATGATGGAATATTAATGAGAAGTCTATTGATCCCTTCGCTGCACTCGGTATTCTCTTCACGCAATCGACCTCATGATGATTCTTATGGGGAGTATTGACCTTATATCAGGTATGGCTTTGAAAACTTTATTTAATCTTGGCAAACATAGCTTTGGTCATAACAACAAGCATGTTATTTTTTCCAAAGTAGCGACATAGCCAAACCCTCTTTGTTATTATGCTTGTAGTGTTATGTTGACAAGGAAGACAACTTGATGTGCTATGCTTGTTTTAATGTTTATGCTTTATATTGCTTTGCATCCAAGTCATCATCAATTGTCTGTTCTCTCCAAGCCTTTGCTAGACAAACCTCTGTACTAAGCGGAATTCTTCTTGTGCATCCATACCCTGAAACCAGTATCTTCCATATGAGTCCACTATACCTTCCTATTCGTGGTATTCCACTACCACTCCTAAAGCATAGAATTTTTTTGTTATCCTTAGATGTTCAAAATCTTCTGTTTTGTGCCCCTGTTTTAGCTCATGAGGAAGTAGTAGTTAACTCATGATCTTCTTAAGTTGGACAAGTTTTACCCCGGGATTGCATGTCTAATCTGCAAACCCCTAATACGAGGAGGAACTCGCATGAGTGCGCCCAGCTCACAAAAGATAATACAACAAACAAACCCTCCTTCACGCTTTGTTCATGAGAAATCAGAAAACTTTGGCAGTGATAAACAAAGGAGATTGCGGGGATGTGATCGTCCCCGTTTGGGAGTCGTTCCTCGAAACTTGTCCAATCTAAGAAGCAATTGAGTTATCTATTAGCATTCGTTGACAAATCATGCACCTCTCAAAACTTGTTTTCATTCTGTTTGATTTAAGGATAGCACTTGAGTTTTCCCTGCTTGCCTTTAAATTGGCTTTTCCTTTACTTTTATGTTGAGTCAGTTTTCCCTACTTCCTCCTTTCCCAAAGAGAACAGACACTTGATGCTGATGAGGATTCATCAATATAATAATGCATTAAAGTTTTGCCATGCCATATCATTGTTGACATTATCTTTTGATAAGTAAGTTGTTTGCAAAAGCATTTGCCAAGCAAACATCTTCCTTTGTGTTAGCATTTGCACTTCATGACTAATAGCTTGTTCTTTCAAAAAGTTCCAAATTATCTCTTCAAAATATAAAGAGAAAGAGCAAAGGTAAAAGCTTTTAGTTGTCCCTTGACCAATGGAATTGTTTTCCATGATTTGATGAGTTTCCTTAGCCCTACTTTTGTTTATAATTGTTATTACTCTTTCATAAGGGCCTTATGAGTTGGAGATTTCTGTTTAGGATGTTTTAGTTTGGTGAAAAGATCATGATGCTTCTTGTCTGTATTTTATTTGTCGACACTTCACTCTCTAAACTTGTGGACAGGTTTACCGAGCTCAGTTTTTGCTTGGGGACAAGCGAGGTCTAAGCTTGGGGGAGTTGATACATCCAAATTGCATCACTATTTTATATCGTAATTCATCCTTATTCATTGATATATTTCATATTACGATGATGTTATTATGTTGTTTTGGCTTGTTTTACACGGTTTGCAACTTTCCGGTCCCGAAGCAGCAGACGCAGGATTCAGCGGTAAAAAGTGGACGTTGAGTTGCTGAAGAAAAATACCTCCAAATTACCTGAAAATCGACGGGGGGGGGGGTATTTTCCAGAAGATTAACGAAGACTCATCGAAGAGGGGACAGAGGGGGGCCACAGGAGCCCCAGGCGGCCACCTGGAGCAGCCCCACCCCTAGCCGCGCCGGGAGGGCGCCTGGAGCCCTGGGTCCACTCCCGGCTCCCCTCCTCTGGCCTATATACTCCTCGTTACGCGAAAACCTAAAAAAGAGAAGCTTTCACGGAATTCCTCCGCCGCTCCGTGGCGGAAACCTACAGAGAAGAAAAGGGCTCTCCGGCGGGCAGATTCCACCGAGGAGATCACCTCCCAGAAGGGGAGATCATCGCCATCGTCATCACCATCGTCACGGGCAGCATCGAGATCATCATCAGCATCATCCCCCACATCAGCACCATCTCCACCACCATCCAATCTCACCTCACAAGTTTATCTTGTGTTGTAATCCGTACTATCTATCCTCTCTACTCTACCGGTGTTGATTACTACTTTGTGGTGAATGCTATTGAGTTTTGTTGGAGAAATACCATTATGTCCAGATTGTTTATCATATATTTATCACCTCTGATCATGATCTCTTTTATGTATTGTGAGTAATTACTTTAGTTCTTGAGGAAATGGGAGAAGTCTAATTGTTAGTAGTCATATGATGTTGAAGTAATTTGTGTTGTTTGATATTTAAGTTGTGTTGTTATTTTCCTAGTGGTGTTGTGTGATTCGAACACTCAACACTTCGCCTTCTTAAGGACCTAGGGGAATACATTGTGTATTAATAACGCTTACGGTGGGTTGCCGGAGTGACAGAAACCTGAACCCCAGTTTGCACACTTTTACATAAGGGAATACTGGATCCTTGATCTTATTGCTGTGGTTAGGCTTTGCCTTAATTTCTATCTTGTATTTGCGGATGCTTGCAATATGTTTAACCATAAGAGTGCACTTATCTTAGTCTAGAAGGTGTGCTAGCATAGATCCACCCACTCAACACTTATCAGCACAACACTTGTTATCGATACGGAGTATGGTGAAAGAACGTGACTACCTCCCCATGTGTCCTCAAGAACGCTTTAGTCTTTATAAGTTCAGTTGTCAGGCTTATCCTTTGCTCAAAAGGATTAGGCCACTTGATGCTCCTCAGTACTATTTACATTTCTTGCTTTTATCTTATTGTTGCTTATATCGAAAACCCCTAAAAAGTTATCTTTCAGTGCTTGCAGTTATTCCTTGTCCAAAATCACCTATCAATACCTTTCGCTTCTCGTTGGGTTCGACACTCTTACTTATCGAAAACACTACAGTAGATCCCTTTACGTTGAGGGTCATCAGGTGGCGGCGGAACAGAGGAGAGATCGCGAAAAAGGGTTCCCGTCTCGGGGTTTTTGCGTCACGGGGAATAAATAAGCGAAGGGGGCAGCCATGGGGTCCACCAGGGGTCCAGGCGACCCCCTGGGGCGCGCCGGGAGGGCGCTTGGGGCCCTGGTGGGTCCCCTTTGCCCCCCCCCCCCCTTGGTGATTCCCTAAGCTTCTTGTACGCTGATTTTTTATTGGATTTTTCCCAAATTTTTGGATCACTTTTTATATGGGGGAAACCTGAAATAGAAAAACAACAGAAAACAGGAACTGGCACTGGGGTGCACTGAGTTAATAGGTTAGTCCAAGTATGATCAAAAGTGTATGGAAGTTCATCAATATCATAGCAATATCACACAAAAGAGGCATGGAGCAAGCAGAAATTATAGATATGTTTTGCACGTATCACAACCCAATTTATTGATTCGACACAAGGGGAGCCAAAGAAAATTTATAAGCTTTAATAGTTGAGTTGTCAATTCAACCGCACCTGAAATATACTTGCTTGCAACGAAATATTAATAACAACGATGATATGGAAGTGATGGTGGCAACGGAAATAGTGGTAGTGAAACGGCGAAAGTAAGACAACGAAAGTAAACAACTAGTAACCATCAGGATTAAAACACTGTAGGCTAGGGAGATGGATGGTTGGGCTGCTTGGATGAGAGTGAACATGTAATAGATTTTAACACGGGGCAAGGCACATAGAAAAGCAAGGATCATGCAATATCAAACATCAGGCATGCATCCCGTAGGTAGTTGTACGTGCTTGCAATAAGAACTTGCACAACATCTTTTGTCCTACCATCCCGATATGAACGGGGACAAAAGGAACTTATGGAGATTAAGGTGCTCCTGTCAAAGAGCACCGGAATAAAGCATTAACACTCAATGGATACATGAATCCTCGAATTATAGTCCATCCCCTTTGGTGTCCCAAGCTTCCACCTTTGGGATCGCCGGTTCCGGACCATAATAGGTGCATACAACTCATAGATAGGATCAAGAACACGAATAAACTCATGAAAACACAAGTGGTTCAGATCTGAAAACATGGCACTCGGGCCCAAAGTGATAAGCATTAGGAGCAACAAGTTGTAGCAAAGATGATAAACACCATACTAGATGATAGGCAACATGCCCCCAACAATCTGACAAACTATTACATGAACTAACTCATCCAATCCCTACCATCCCCTTTGCTTACAGCAGGGAATTACTCACACATGAAAGAATTCATGGATGGATGATGGAGTGGCGAAGGTGATGACGATGGCGATGATCTCCCCTCACCGGAGGCCAAAACATCCTCCAGATTAGCCCTCCCGGAGAAGAACAAAGGGTGACGGCGGATCCGCGATGGGAATTGGAAAAGTGACTTCTGTTCTGGTGTTTCCTCACAACGGGTAAAAATAGGGGTCCTGGTATGGCACCAGAGGGGGGAGGACCCACCCAGGCGGCCTCCCGGCGCGTCCAGGGGTGGGGCCGCACCAGCAAGGCGCCTGGGCCCCCTCTGGCTGCCCTCTGGCCCCCTTCGGGCTCTGGGTCCCTCTGGGTGCGTGGATTTTTCGTGATTTTTCCTGGAATTTTCTGAGAAACCTAAAAATCCATATTCCTGCACATAAAAAAACCATACAGGCAGCTCTACTGAAAAGAGCGTCAGTCAGGGTTAGTTTCATTCAAATCATGCAAGAATGAGGCCAAAACAATAGCAAAAGTGTTTGGAAAAGTAGATGCGTTTGAGACGTATCATATGGTCTATGGCAAGGCTTGCCATTTGCCATTAGAGTTAGAACACAGAGCTTTCTGGGCTGTTAGAGAGCTTAATGTTGACCCAAAATTAGCTGGTGAAAAGCGTCTCATGAACTTGACTTCTCTAGATGAGTGGAGAAGTGAAGCTTATGAGAGTGCTAAAATGTTCAAGGGAAAGGTAAAGAAGTGGCATGATAGAAGGATTCTGAAACGTGAATTTAATGTTGGTGATTGATGTCTATGCACGCTTCTATTCTTGTAGACTATGTTGGGCCTCCAAGCGCAAAGGTTTGTAGGACAGCAGCAATTTCCCTCAAGTAGATAACCTAAGGTTTATCGAACTCAGGGAAGTAGAGGTTGAAGATGGTCTCTCACAAGCAACCCTGCAATTAAGATACAAGAAGTCTCTTGTGTCCCCAACACACCTAATACAACTAGGAGTTGTATAGGTGCACTAGTTCGGCGAAGAGATGATAAAATATGGGTGATAGGTGTGGCAAAACAAGGTAATATAAATCTGTAATAAAAAGGGCAGCAAGCAAACATGTAATAAAAGTGAGCACAAATGGTGTAACAATGGTGCAAACAAGACCTAGGCTTCATACTTTCACTAGTGGCAACTCTCAACAACGTTAACATAGTCTAAACACATGATATTTCCCATAAAACATGCAATGAATACGTACTCGGAGGTCATTCCTTTGTGGTCAAGAGAGGACGAGAATTGGTTAGGGCTACAAAAGCACACCTCAGAGTTCGTAGTTATCATCTATGGATTTCCCAATGTCACCGCGGCCATCCAAAGAGAGTACCACAATCACCACAACATATCTAAAGGATAGTCAAAGACAAGCACGAAGAGACTCTCAATCTTCAATCCACACACACAAGAGGAAATCACTCATGAAAATATTCTTCTAACCCATGTCCAATAGACCGCTGTCACCATGGTCTCAGGGATTATACTAGATAAGATCAAGTGAGTACACCAATCCAATACATAGAAGAAGGGGAAACATCATGGGTTCATCCTAGATTAACATAGCCTATGGTCACAATGAAGATCACATCATGGGAGAGAGAGAAGACCACATAGCTACTGGTAGAAACCTCAGCCCCGAGGAGGAACTACTCCCGCATCATGGAGGGAGGAAGCGACATCGATGGAGATGAATCCGGGGGCACTTCCCCGTCCCGGCAGGGTGCCGGCATAGGAATTCTGGTCCCCCGAAGCTTGTTGGCGATGGCGGCGGAGATCGGAATTGCTTCTGGAGAAAAGGGGTCTGTAATCAGGGTTTTTGCGATGGGAGAATAAATAGGATCCAAAGGGGGCACCGAGGGGTCCACCAGTCGCCCACGTTCCCTCCCGGCGCGGCTAAGCCCTAGGCCGCGCGGGGTGGCCGCCTGGGCACCAGGCGGGGGCCCTCTGGCCCTTCTTCGATGAATCCGGAAGCTTACGGAACGCTGATTTTTTATCTGATTTTTCTCGAATTTTTGGAGCACTTTTAATATGGGGGAAACCTGAAATAGAAAAACAACAGAAAACAGGAACTGGCACTGGGTGCACTGAGTTAATACGTTAATCCAAATGTGATCAAAAGTGCATGAAAGTGTATCTAGATCATAGCAATATCACACAAAACATGCATGGAGCGAGCATAAATTATCGATACGTTTGAGACGTATCAGTGATAAAGTTTGTTGTTTAGATCTCGTTTCGGGTTTTCTCTAGGTAAACCACTTTCCAGATGGGAAGGGCCATTTCATATCGAAGAAGTCTACCGCTCCGGTGCAATCAAGATTAACAATTTTGAAGGCACCAAACCTCAAGTTGTGAATGGGTAAAGGCTCAAGCATTACATGGCAGGAGACCCTGTCAATGTTGATGTGGATTTGATACACACAACAAGTCATGAAGAACATGTTGCAGCCATGTTTCAGACACTAGCAGAAGCAGAATAAGAAAAGGTATGTATTACGATAAGGAAAAATTGCAAACATCCATAAATGTTCCATATTATGAGTTTTCACAAAATTAGGAAAAATTCAAGCCTAAGTGGAGCCGGAGAGGAGCTCCAGGGGGCCAGGAGCGGCCTGCCTCCTGGCCGCGGCGAGTGGCCGCCTGGGCACCCCAGAGTCCGTTTCCGACCCCACTTTGGCTTGTTACCTTCCTTTTGGTGCAGAAATTTTTGCTATATATTTGCCCGGGTCATCCTGGCACTGTATCTCGCGATTTCGTGTGTTTTCTTTTCTATCTGTTTCTGCCAGGAAATCTTTCAGCTAGACCTAGGTGCCATGGCTTCCCCAAGTTCTCCCAAGGACAGCTCGTCATCAATGTCATCAACCCTTACCTCGCTGAGGTGAATAAGCACCCTCAAACTATTTGGGTGGAGGATGGTGTCCTTCGCAACGAAGATCTGAAGGGACCTGTCAAGGAGGGGAGCACTGATACATCCCAAACGTATCTATAATTTTTTCTTGTTCCATGCATGTTTTGTGTGATATTTCTATGATCTAGATACACTTTCATACACTTTTGATCATATTTGGAATAACTTACTAACTCAGTGCACCACAGTGCCAGTTCCTGTTTTTTGTTGTTTTTCTATTTCAGGTTCCCCCCCCCCATATTAAAAGTGCTCCAAAAATTCGGGAAAAACAGATAAAAAATCAGCGTAGAAGAACCTTCCGGAATCACCTGGGTGGGAGTAAAAAACACCACCAGAGGTCCAGGCGCCCTGGTGGCGCACCCTAGGGATTGGTCGCGCCAGGGGGGCACCTGGACACCTGGTGGCCCCCTGGCTGCCCCCCTTCGCCTATTTATTATCCGTGACGGGATTCTTTCGAAGACAGAACCCATTTTTGCGATCTCGCCTCTTTTCCAGCGCCGCCGCGCTTCCAAGATCGGGAGCGCCAGCAGACCTCTTCCCGGCACCCTGCCAGAGCGAGGATTGACCTCCGGGAGCCTCTCCTCCACCATGGATGCTTCCTGGATGATTCGTGAGTAGTCTACCTTGGGCCATGGGTCCGTGATCAGTAGCTATGTGATGTTTTCCTCCCCTCTTTGTTCTTCTTGGATTAGACCTTGTGAGATGCCCTACATGATCAAGGCACATATGTAATTTTCTGTTGTTGCTATGCTGAGTTTGTTGGGATCTGATGGATTATGAGACTATGTTCAGTTTGTGATTGAGTAATATATTTGGTTCTTATCTTTTATATTTATGTTCTTGAGTAATTCTTGCATGTTCTCTGTTTCTTTTTATTGCTTTGGCCATGTAGTAGGTAGTGACTCCAAGAGGGAACATTATGCTCGATTGTGGTTTCATGTCCCCTGATGACTAGCTTGAGTGACAGAAACATGAGTATAGGGGATGTGTTGTTGCCACAAGGGGGAAAACAACGGTGCTTGTAACCATGGTTGCAAGGATTGTTTACTTGACGCGGAGTTCTTTTAATGCACTTGTCTGTTGCTTTGGGTTTACACTTTGGGTGGGGCTCGCAACTTAATACCAGCGAGATGTTCTGGATAGATATCTCAAGGTGGATGATTAGTAGTAGATGCAGTTGCATTTCGGTCTACTTATTTTGGCGTACCGCCCATGCTTTTGAGCCTCGTCCTTTATTTGTAGCATAGTTAGCATTGCGGTGCGTTTTTAATCTTTTCAATTGCCCAGCTGTGATTTGTTTACCTCGCATAGAAGTTTTATCGTCTTTTGGGAGAGAGACATCACTAGTGAACATCACGGGACCCCGCTCCATATTCTCATCACTGTTTACACGCTCAATTTATTTCATGCTTTTACTTTCTATTTTCTATCACCGTTATCATTATCCCTTGCGTTTGATCCTTTGTAAAAAACAAGGCCGGAGATATTAACAACCTCCAGAACTTCATTGGGAGCAAAGTTATTTGTGTCGTGTGCAGGTCCAGGTCAAGGAAGCAACTTTTGTCTAAAATGGTGCCATTGTTTCCTTGCCACCTCCTTATCACTTTTGGAGTCCTACTGGAGACAATCTAAACCTTGGTATCTTTGCCAAGGTAAATTTGCCGCTATCCTACATCTCACCTTCCACTTGGGGTAACCAACGAAGGGCGAGAAGCCATTATCCACTTCCACGCCATCAAGCACCCAGGCCAGGCTGGAAGAAGTGGAGCAAGAAGTTTTCAAGTACAAGAAGATGGTTGAGCGTGGTGTTGAAGCGAACTTCGACATCATCAACGATCTGAAGGCACACCACAAGAAGGGGATGAAGGAGATGTAGTCAAGCCTGACCACACTGGAAGAAGAAGTGTTCGAGCTTCAAGGGCAGATTTATGATCTGCGGAACCAGCACTGTGAGTATGAACTAAAGTTTCTGCGCATGGGTTTGGTTGCTGAGTGCAGGATTCTGGAAACTGAAGTATCATTCGAAACTGGAGAACCCCTGCCATGGAAGTACTTTGCCAAGGACTACATGATCAACAAGAACAAGAATGAGGAGTGAAATCTCCTTGGGTAATGGCATCCCCTTAGCTTGTTCCAAGCTTGGGGGAGTGCCGTGTATCTTTATCTTTGTCTTTTAGAGTCAAGTAGAGTTGTATCATGTCTAGGGAATTATCTTATGAAATAGGTGTTTTCATTGTGGTCTATCACTCCTTTGTGGAGAGTCTTGTATCTGTGAGTATGGAGTCGTCTATGATGGAATATTAATGAGAAGTCTATTGGTTCCTTCGCTGCACTCGGTATTCTCTCCATGCAATCGACCTTATATGTTGATTCTTATGGGAGTATTGACCTTATATCAAGTATGGCTTTGAAAACTTTATTTAATCTTGGCAAGCATAGCTTTGGTCATAACAAGAAGCATGATTTTCTCAAGTAGCGACAAAGCCAAAACCTTTATGTTATTATGCTTGAAGTGTTATGTTGACAAGGAAAACAACTTGATGTGTTATGCTTATTTTAATGTTCATGCTTTATATTGCTTTGCATCCAAGTCATCATCAATTGTCTTTTCTCTCAAAGCCTTTGCTAGCTAAACTCTGTACTAAGCGGAATTCTTCTTGTGCATCCATACCCTGAAACCAATATCTTCCATATGAGTCCACCATACCTTCCTATTCGTGGTATTTCACTACCAGTCCTAAAGTATATAATTCACGTGCTATCTTTAAATTTTCAAAATCTTCTGTTTTGTGCCTCTGGTTTATATCATGAGGAAGTAGTAGGCAATTCATGATCTTCTTAAGTTGGACAAGTTTTATCTTGGGATTGCATGTATAATCTGCAAACCCCTAATACGAGGAGGAACTGGCGTGAGTGCGCCCAGCTCGTAAAAGATAATACAAAAAACAAACCCTCCTTCGCGCTTTGTTCATGAGAAATCAGCAAGCTTTGGCAGTGATAAACAAAGGAGATTAAGGGGATCTGATCGTCCCCACTTGGGAGTCGTTCCTCGAAACTTGTCCAGCTTGAGAAGTAATTGAGCTATCTATTAGCATTCGTTGACAAATCATGCACCTCCCAAAGCTTGTTTTCATTCTGTTTGATTTAAGGATACCCCATGAGTTTTCCCTACTTCCCTAGAGCAGGGCTTGTCCTTTACTTTTATGTTGAGTCAGTTCTTCCTACTTCTTTCTATTCTTAAAGAGAACAAACACTTGATGTTGACAAGGATTCATTCATATAATGTTGCATTAAGATGTTTCATATCACATCCTTGTTGACATTATCATTTGATAAGTAATTTGTTTGCAAAAACTTAGGCCAAGCAAACATCTTCCTTTGTGTTAGCATATTCACTTCCTGACTAATAACATGTTCTTTCAAAAGATTCGAAATGATTCATTATAAAGTGGAAAAGCAAAAGTAAAAGTTATATGTTGTCCTCTGACCAAGGACATGTTTGCCATGATTTGATGAGTTTCCTTAGCCCTACTTTTGATTATAATTGTTATTAATCTTTCATAAGGGCCTTATGAGTTGAGATTGCAATTGAGGATGTTTGCGTTTGGTAAAAACTCATTATGCTTCTTGTCCGTATTCTATTTATCGACACTTCACTCTCTAAACTTGTGGACGGGTTTACCGAGCTCAGTATTCGCTTGGGGACAAGCGAGGTCTAAGCTTGGGGGAGTTGATACGTCCAAAATGTATCACTATTTTATATAATAATTCATCTCTATTCATTGATATATTTCACGATATGATGTTGTTCTTATAGTGTTTTGGCTTGTTTTACACAGTTTTCAACTTTCCGGTGCCAAAATAGCAGACACAAGATTCAGCGGAGAAAAGTGGACATGGAGTTGCTGAAATAGAACATCTCCAAATAAGCTAAAAATCTATGGAGGGTATTTTTTGGAAGATTGATGGAGCCACGCCAAACAGGGGCCAGAGGGGGCCACCAGGTGCCTAGGTGTCATGGGAGCGCGGCCCCCACCAGGGGCGCGCCAGGTGTCCGTCTGGACTCCTGGGGCCACCCGAGGCTCCCCCGTCTGGCCTATATACTCCTCGTTACCCGAAAACCCTAAAAGGAAGAGAGTTTACAGAGTTCCGCCGCCGCTCCGTGGCGGAAACCTACAGAGAAGAAAAGGGCTCTTCAGCGAGAAGATTCCGCCGGGGAGAACACCTCCCGGAAGGGGAGATCATCACCATCGTCATCACCATCGTCACAGGCATCATCGAGATCATCATCATCAGAACAAGCAGCAGCACCATCTCCATATCCATCCCATCTCATCTCACCATTGCAACTTGTGTTGTAACTCGCACTATTCACCCCCTCTACTTTACCGGTGTTGATTACTTCTATGTGGTGAATGCTATTAAGTTTTGGTGGAAGATTATTGTTATGACCAGATTGTTTACCACCTATTTATACCCTCTGATCTTGATCTCGTTTATGTTTTGTGAGTAGTTACTTTAGTTCTTGAGGACATGGGAGAATTCTTGTTGTTAGTAGTCATATGATATTGAAGTAATATGTGTTGTTTGATATTTAATTTGTGGTGTTATTTTCTAGTGGTGTTATGTGAGTCGAACACATAACACTTCGCCTTGTTAAGGACCTAGGGTATGGTGGGTTACCGGAGTGACAGAAACCTGAACCCCAGTTCGCGCACTTTTGCACGAGGGAGCAATGGATCCTTGATCTTATTGTTGTGGTTAGGATTTTTACCTTAATTTCTACCTTGTATTTGCGGATGCTTGCAAGGTGTTTAATCATAAGAGTGCACTTGTCTTAGTCTAGAAGGTGTACTAGCATAGATCCACGCACTCAAAACTTATCAACACAAAACATAGTAGTAGACGGAATATGGCGAAAGTAACTTGATTACCTCTCCCGTGTGTCCTCAAGAACGCTTTAGTCTTTATAAGTTCAGTTGCTAGGCTTATCCTTTGCTAAAAAGGATTGGGCTACTTGCTGCTCCTCAGCAACCTTTACTTTGCTTGTTTTTACCTTCTTGTTGCTTATATCGAAAACCCCTAAAAAGTTATCTTTCAGTGCTTGCAATTATTCCTTGTCCAAAGTCACTTGTCAATACCTTCTGCTCCTCATTGGGTTCGACACTCTTACTTATCGAAAACACTACGATAGATCCCCTAGACTTGTGGGTCATCAGCAACTTAATACAAGTGGGATGTTCTGACTAGATATCTCAAGTTGGATGATTAGTGAGTAGATGCTGATGAATAAATGGTCTACTTGTCTTGGCATACTTCCCATACGATTGAGCTTTCTTGTAGCATAATTAGCATTGCGGTGCGTTTATAATTCTTCCAATTGCCCAGTTGTAATTTGTTCAACCGACATAGTTGTTTTGTCGTATTTTGGGAGAGAGACATCAGTAGTGAACATCATGGGACCCTGGTCCATATTTCCACCATTTTTTACACCTCCACTCATTTACTAATTTATTTCCTTTTCATTGCAATCACCACTACTATTTCCCGCTTGTGTTTGATCCTTTGTAAACAACAAGGCCGGAGAGATTGACAACCTCTCTGAACTCATTGGGAGCAAAGTTACTTGTGTTGTGTGCAGGTCCAGGTCAAGTAAATAACCTCAAGGTTGTAAATGGCACCATTGTATCCTTGCCACCTACTTGAACAACTTGGAGTCCTCCTGGTATGATAACCTTGGTATCTTCACCGAGGGAAATTTTTCGTTGTCTACTTCTCAACCTTCCACTTGGGGTAGACAACGAGGAGCACTACTTCAGTGCCATCACCGACCGACCTTTATTTTTGGCAACAGAACTGATACGTGTATGCAGAGATGAACCCATCCATTTGAAAAAGGAAAGAGATCGAGTGGTTGAATTGTTGTTCTCGCTGGGATCAATAAGAAAGAATTTGGTAAGGCCAAATCGCCTAGTGCAGGTCAGCCTATTGATGCAAGCCGCAAGCCCATGATCTCATGCTTCCGCTGGCGAAGATATTGATGTTTGCATGCTTATGGACATTGTTTATCAGGGATGTTTTTAGACATTCAAAAAAGGGTCACATGCACTCGGTTGTGCACAATGCTCAATCCAGCCTAACCCTTGTAAATGATTAAGAGGGAGTTGTTTCTAGACTCTCAGCTTGATCACCTGACGTCGGCGCCCTCCGACCATGGACCTATCTTGCTGAATATAACTGAACCGGAGATCAATGTGCGCCAGCGTCCTTCTGTTACGATGTCAGAACCCTCTGTTAGGTAATGTGCTAGGGTTAGTAAGTCAATTGCATCATGTTAAATTTTCAAAAGAAATCTTTGAAATCAAAATCAAAAGCAAAATGGGAGAAGGAACCCCCCCCAGTTGAATTAATTCAAAAGGCCAGATAAAAATCTTCTCCAAAAATTCATGTTAGATTTTTGAAAAGTCTTATAAATGAGTGTGATCACATATCAAGTGATGTGGGACCCACCCCATGCTCATGGATTTTTCAAATATTCAAACAGTTCCTTGGAATTAATCAAAAACCCCTATTTGATTTAAAGTTCAAATCATTTGAATTTTAAAAATGTTCAAAGTTTATAAGTGGCTAGTCTATTTTATTATGAGGCCATATAAATTTTTTGAGCATTTAATAAAATGGCTTGCTATTTTTTTAGCTAGCCTAAACAAATAGCAGAAAGAAAAATAGAGAGGAAAATAGAAAACAGAAAGTAGCCCACTTACCTGGGCCACCTCGGCCCAACTTACCGTTCCAACAACCCAAGCCCACCTGGACCCTTGTCTTCTTCCAGCGAGGCGGCAAGCAGCTCGGTGGCCGGCATGTCGCGGCCGCCACGCCACCTGCCTGCCTGGAGGCCCCCCAGGCGTCGTTATCCCGTCTGGAGACGTCCTGGAGACGCCCAGCTCCATTCCCCTCCCTCCAGTGCACTTGCCCCCTCCGTTTTCACCAGATTTGGAGAAGACCGAGAGGATCGCCGGAGCGCGACGCCGAGCACACGCAGCCAACGACGACGAGGACCTTCACCGAGCTGTCCCCCGTGTTCCCCTTCAAGCTCTTCATCGATCTGCAGAAGAAGGCGAGCCCGAAGCCCTCCTAGTCACCGGAATCGAGCTCGAGCCGCCGCCGGACCCGCAAGAACTCATCGTCGAATTCATCATCATCACGCCGCCGTTTACCTCACCGCCTGCTCTGTTGAGTTCCTGGTGAGCGCGGGATCAAAACCCCTATCTTATCCCCCTCGATTGCTTCCTCTATCCATGGCCGCCATGAGAGCCGAAACTCCTCGCCGCCGGGATCCATGGCGACGACCACCTGTTACACAATCGAGCTCTCCTTGTTGTCCATCGCGTTCCCCGTGCTCCACTGCTTCAAACCAGCCTAGCCCCGCTTCCATTCGCGCCTTGTAGCGAATTCCAGCTCGCAGCCGTAGCTCCGTCGCCACAAAAACTCGACGCCGGCGAGCGTACAGGGCACCCCAGCACTAGGAGTTGGTCTCTTTCGACGCGCAACGGCAAGGGCTTCAAGTTGGAGGTCGCAGCGCTTCAAATGGACGTCGGATTCGTCCTTCCGTGCAGCGCCGCCGTGGCCAGGACGCCGGCGTTTATCCGCCGGTGGGTTAGCCTAACCCCCCTCGCTAATCCACCCCCTAATGACCCCCTAGAGCCGACGACAAGTGGGCCCA
Source organism: Bromus sterilis (assembly GCA_950022295.1). Lineage (NCBI taxonomy): Eukaryota > Viridiplantae > Streptophyta > Magnoliopsida > Poales > Poaceae > Bromus > Bromus sterilis. The sequence continues at coordinate 339,853,220 of OX465595.1, read as the reverse complement.
GTGGCTTAATTAAGCCACTGGTTAAGTTAACCCAGCCGGGTTAATTAACCCAGAGGCTGGCAACCCTGGCCCATATGTCAGCCCCCCCCCCCCCACGTCAGCCTGACGCAACAGTGACGCAATAATGAATTTCCAGAAATTAAATTGAATTAAAGAAATTCTAGAAAATAGCTCAAACTTTGGAAATTCATAGAAAATTCATATTAACTCCAAATTGGACAAATAATATATGAAAAATGATCAGGAGAAAATAAGATATCCAAAAATCCAACTTTCAACTATGTTGGAGTTGATTTTAAAATGGGACCAGTAGCATATGTCATTTGATTTATTTGGAATTTATTCGAATTCAATTCAAATGATTTTGCAACTTGGACCATGGAATTATGCTACATTTCAACCACACATCAGAGGCATATCATACACATTTGAAGACGATTCAAATTGATCAAACCATGTCACATATAACTTGACTAAGTTTGAATTCAAATTGGAGTTTGAATTTGCAATTCAATTTGCAATATACTCCATTTAAATGGAATTACTTCACACATCAAAGCATTTACATCAAGTTCCAACCTTCCATCATGTGATTGTGCATTGTATTTACTTTGCTACTTTGCTTGTTGTTTGTCGAGTAGAGGTGGAACCGGAGCAGGAGGTTGCCCCCTTCGTTGAAGACCCCGAACCCGAACCTCGTCAGCAAGGCAAGCAAACCCCCATTGATCATGTCGATAAAATCCCACTTCCCTCTCATGTCTCGCTTATGCATTGTTTAGGATGATTACCATGCTACGTTTCTACCGCATAGATGAACCCATTCCTTTGCATGAGCTATCATTTTGTCACAGTAGTAGGCAAAACCACAATCCTAGCAAATGTAGGAGTTGATTGATATCATGTGGCCCCTGCAATTGTTACTGCTTATTGCATGCTTAGAGTGATACCATGATGATACTTTTATGTGAGTCGGGATGGTAGTGATCATGATGATGATGGTAGAAAAGTGTTGGTGAATCTACCCTAATACAAGGTGAACGATGAGAGGCTGTGTAGGAGTACACGGTGGGTTGTCTCGTTGAACACCGCCCTAAGTCCGAGTTCTTGTGTGGTGATCCAAGATGAAGAGTACAACCACACATTGGGCTCACTGACCCCTCTCAACTTACTAACTCATCCCTTTCGATGTCCAGATGTCGCAATAGTTCGGAGTTCTGGTAGGCTTGTGGCCTGGATGCTAAGTGAGAGAACGGCTCATCCGAGACCGGCTTATGCACCACGCACACATCACTTGGGTCCACTTCGGTAAACCGGCCGGGTTCACGATAGTGGTAACCAACCCAAGTAGGCAGCTTTCTTGGACTAGATCGGCTATGAGGTAACAGTTGTGGTGAGCATCCTCGCTGGCACCCCTTGAATGGTGTCGAGATCAAAGGCGGTAAATGATGGTCATGTGTGTGTAGCGGTACACCCCTGCAGGGTTAACATAACTATTCGAATAGCCGCGTCCGCGGTTATGGACTGCTTGGAAAGCTTAGCTTGATTATTAGATAACTTGAACTGGATACTTCTAAAACACACCAAGATAAGTGTGAGTGCTATGGCGTGCTTTCTCGTGGGGAAGTCGAGAAAGGCACCATAGTGGTGTAATTGGTTGGAGAAAGTAGTGGACTCGTGTACGCTTCTTACCTCAAAGTCTGGTACTCGTAGTTCAGGACTAGCCAAGTCAAAGCTGGCACTTCTGCAAGTGAACCCCACCTCCCTTTACCTTGATACATGTGCATGAGTAGTATAGATCCTATGTAAGTCTTGCTGAGTACGACTTTGTACTCACGTTTGCTTAATCTATGTTTTAGATGAACCCACTGACCCCGAAGGTGGCTTCTTCATCGAGCTGGACGACTGAAGATCAAGCTAGTCTAGTCCCAGTCAGACGACTGGTTCCCTCGTGGAGGGCTTGTGTTTAAATAAGGCTTCTTAAGCCATTTGTTAAACTTGTCTGTACTCAGACATAATTTTCTTCCGTTTGTGTTGTAATGTTGGATCACATGTTTGTGATCTCTGTGTGCACTCTATAAGAGTTATCAATAAAAATGTATACTTTGTAGAGAATTGCAATGATACCTGCTGTTCATACAAGGCATGTGTGCAGCGTGCATGTTTATAACATGCATGTCTTTGTATGGGTTTTCGAGACCTTAGTTGTGATCTGGCTGGCGGTCTTTCATACACCAAGTGGCCCTTAGATGTACACAGCTTGGGGCATCGTGATGCGATTGTTCGAGACTCTGTCTCGTACACACTTTGTGGTATGATCGAGCCCGCCCTAGACCCCGACTAAGTGATCGGGCTGGAGTAAGTTTATGTAAGAGTTATGAGATAGTCGATAGTATGGTTGAGGCGACTTGTCTTTGAATATGGGAGTTCACCACCCATATCATTAGACTTGTGTGCGGACGATGAGGACCCATCTCAGTTGATCATCCGGCCTGGATGGGATGCCCCTCACGTACGATGCTCTCCGAGAATGTTTTGTGCTTGGCCTTGTCTGCTTAGACAAGTGGGTACGGTTCTCGGCTCTCCATATGACTATGTCTTAACTGGACTTGCATACGCTAACCCCGGGTCCCGACAGACTTGGTATCAGAGCAGGACTGACTGTAGGACTAGTAGCCTTGGCCGAAGTCGAGTCTAGCTTGCTATAGTTATATAGTTGCTCTGGGTATATAAGGGAACAACGTAAGGCTTCTTTCTTCTCCTTACCCCCTTCGTTCTGAGTTCTGAGTCACCCTCATCTTTTTCTACGGGAAGATATGACTAGGCTCTCCTCTGTCTGATTAGAACATCTCGTTGTTTGCTTCCTTGTAGCCGTAGCAAAGTTGTGATCGGTTTGTTAGAGTGGTTATGCTCCCTGTTTTATTACATTGTATGTAAGTGTTGTTTCCGTGTTGTAAGAAATTGCCTTTTTCTTGCAATTACAGCCGTTATGCTGTCCGAGTCATTCCAGGTTTATCTCATAATCTGATGCATTTGCAAACTCCTTTCTGTTTCAGATGGCAGATCTTCCCCCTCGGCAGATTGTTCGTTCGTTTGCCCAGGTGCCTCGGTGTGCGTGGCCATCCCGCTACGTTGGTCGAGATGATGTCCTATGTGGGATATCGATGGTATCCTGAGTACACCGTTGAGGAGCAGTTCCTCGACTTCAACCAGACCCAGTTCCACTGCATTGTCAGGATCTACCCGCACCGCATTGGAGTCACTCAGCCTATCCACTTTGGACATGGCATCGGCATGACAGAGAACATGGCTGTGCAGGATGCTGCATACTCGTGTATTACACTGCTGAGAGAGGAGCACACTATGCTGAGAGAGACCTCATTCCGCTATATCCCTGCTGCACTTCCAGGAGAAGAGGGATATTACACCGGACTCTACTCAGATCACTCTGCAGAAGATCCAGCACTTCAGATGACTGCTAGGTTTGCTAGTGATCGAGATCGTGATGCACGCGCTCTCCGTTTTGAGCTCCACGCCACCCGTGTTCGTATGTATCGAGCACTGACACTTTTGGCACCCTTTGTGAGCGTTGGATCAGTTGAGCATGACGCTATCTACCCAGTGAGGACTCAGATGCCTTCTCGAGTTGCTTGGCCCGAGATTGGAGGCATTTTTCCACCCCGTGGTCCTTTGCTTCCACCCTACGCTGGACCTAGGCCCCATCCTTTCCCAAATGGATATCAGGGTCCACAGGCCTCCGTGTTTTCCGATGGTCACCTTCAGCTACCGGGATACGCGGGTAACTTTTATGAGGACTACTATGGAGATGGAGATGAGTGAGACCGCCTGTGGTCTTACTTAGTGAGGATGTAGTAGTATCTTAGTATATTGTATGCAAGGTGTCTAAGTTCCAGAGGCTTAGATAAATAATGTATAGGAAGTCAGAGTGCCTCAAAAGGATGTATCATCTTCATCACGTTTGTATTAGCTTGGTGCTTGTACTAAAACGATGTATGGTTTGTATGACAGCTTGTGAATATATGGCTTATATGCTTTTATCACCATGTTGTCAAAGATGATTACTTCCTTTGCTCTGTAATCCTTCCAGTACTTCAATACCTTGTTTAGATTCTTCCAATCAACTCTGTTTGACTTTGGTTTTTCACCTTCAGGATGTCTCAAGGAACCCGTGGCCAGATTGGTCGTAACCAGGGTCGTGTGAATGACCAGGAGAAGGCAACCTTCCACCCCAACCCACGATGGCTCAGGTTCTGATGGAGGTTGAGAGGAACCGCCGAGACTCTCACCACCTGCTGGAAGTCATTGCTCGCAACACCACTCAGCAGCGCAACGAGTTGGTGTCCCTGAACGACTTCATCCGACTTCATCCCCCGGTTTTCAGTTACTCCACCGAGACCCTTGACGCCGATGACTGGCTTCGCAGCATCGAGAGGAAGCTCCAGGCAGGCCATGTTGCAGATGGCGACAAGGTCAGCTATGCCACCTATCACCTCGAAGGTGCAGCTATCTCTTGGTGGGAGAACTTCGTGAATATGCGTCCCGTTGGACCGCCCGCATCTTGGGATGAATTCTGCACTTCCTTCTGCGAGCACCACATCCCCAAGGGTCTTATGGACCGCAAGCGTGAGGAGTTCTGCAACCTCACCCAAGGCAGAAGGACCGTTGACGAGTTTAGTCGTGAGTTCAACCGACTGGCTCGTTATGCTACCGAAGAAGTCTCCACCGACGCAAAGAAGCAAGAGAGGTTCCGTCGTGGCCTCAACTCTGGACTCCGTCGTGAGCTCAACCTGCATGACTTTGCCACCTTCCAGGTCCTTGTCAACAAGGCCATCAAGGCACAGGACATGAACACCCCCAACGATTTCCGCAAACACCCTAGAGACGACAGTTCATCCAGTTCTGGCTCCCAGAAGCGCAAGATCTGGATCCCAAACAGTATGTTCCGCCAGAACAACCCACCGAGGCCATCCTATGTGGCGCCTCGTCCACCAACTCAGTTCCACCCAGCTCCACCAAACAACCCAGCTCCACGCACTGTCTTTGGAGCCTGTTACAAGTGTGGTCAGGCAGGCCACTATTCTCGTGAGTGTCCCCCGAACCAGATCCAGAATCAGAATGCTCCACCCCGTGCCGGAGGCAACAACAATGGTCGTGGCAAGCCACCCCAGAAGGTCTACACCGCCAAACCCGCTCCTCCCGCCACTCGTGGATGTGTGAACCAGATTGCCGCCGAAGAGACTGACGACACCACTGACGTCATTCTTGGTACGCTCCCAGTCAATTATGTTCCTACTTCCGTTCTTTTCGACCCAGGAGCATCTCATTCATTCATGTCGGAAAGTTATGCACTTCGTCATGAGTTATCCTTTGTTGAATTGTCCACCCCAATGATTATTCAAACTCCAGGGTCAAGATGGAAAACTAATAGAGTAAGCCAAGGTAATCAAATTGCAATTGAGGGTTTAGTATTCCTTGCTTCACTCATAGCCCTCAAGTCTTCAGATATTGATGTCATCCTTGGCATGGATTGGCTATCAAGACAGAATGCCTACCTGGATTGCAAAGGAAAATCCGTGAAACTCACCCACCCTTCAGGCAAGACCGTAACCTATACCTCACCCAGAACAAGAACCCAAGTGCATTCTTTGAATGTACTTCCCCTTCCCGAACTTGAAGATATTCCGGTGGTTCGTGACTTTCCGGATGTCTTTCCTGAAGAGCTGCCGGGCATGCCACCCGACAGATGTGTAGAGTTTATAGTGGATCTTGCCCCAGGAACCGCACCAATTTCTAGACGCCCATACAAAATGGCCCCACGTGAGTTAGCTGAGCTTAAAACCCAACTGGAAGCTTTGTTTGAGAAAGGCTTCATCCGCCCTAGCTCATCGCCATGGGATTGCCCCGTTCTGTTCATAACGAAGAAAGATGGAACAGAAAGGATGTGCGTAGACTATCGTCCGCTAAATTTAGCGATGATAAAGAACAAGTACCCATTGCCCAGGATCAATGATCTTTATGATCAACTTGCAGGATCCTCTGTCTTCTCCAAGATGGATTTGAGATTAGGTTATCATCAAATCAAAATCCGAAACGAGGACATTCCCAAAACGGCTTTTACTACTCGTTATGGTCTTTACGAGTACACCGTCATGTCCTTTGGTTTAACCAATGCCCCCGCCACTTTCTCACGCATGATGAATTCGATCTTCATGGAGTACCTAGATAAATTTGTTGTGGTTTATCTCGATGACATTCTCATCTACTCGAAGAACGAAGAAGAACATGCCGAACACCTAAGGCTGGTATTGATGAAACTTAGAGAGCATCGCCTGTATGTTAAATTCTCCAAGTGTGAATTTTGGCTACCAAAAGTGACCTACTTAGGCCACGTGATTTCTGCAGAAGGCATTGCTGTGAATCCCGAGAGAGTTCAGGTCGTCCTTGACTGGACTCCACCTGAATCGGTTAAGCAAGTTAGGAGTTTTCTTAGCCTAGCCAGCTATTGCCGCCGCTTCGTCGAGAACTTTTCTAAAGTTGCAAAGCCTCTAACTGAACTCCTCAAGAAGGATAAGAAATTCTTATGGACTCCCAAGTGCGAGGAAAGCTTTCAAGAGCTAAAAAGAAGGTTGACTTCTGCACCCGTACTTGCACCTCCAGACACCAAAAAGGATTTCGAGATCTATTGTGAAGCATCACAGCAAGGGTTAGGATGCATACTTCTGCAAGATCGACATGTGGTAGCTTATGCTTCACGCCAGTTGCGGACACATGAAGAGAACTATCCTACCCATGACCTTGAACTCGCTGCCGTAGTTCATGCCCTAACAACTTGGCGACATTACCTCCTTGGTAATCGTTGTGAGATTTATTCCAACCACCAAAGCCTCAAATACATTTTCACCCAGCCAGATCTTAATCTCAGGCAAAGACGCTGGATTGAGTTGATAAAAGATTACGATGTAGGAATTTCTTACACCCCAGGCAAAGCCAATGTCATGGCTGATGCACTAAGTCGTAAGTCGTATTCTAACAACCTCATGTTACAACAGTATCAACCACTGTAGGGGAACGCAACAGAAAACAAAAAATTTCGGTATAACGAGCACGCCCAGGACCACTATGGAGACGCATACAAGGTTTTGATCTGATCGTTACCGACTCGTAGCGCAGCGGGAAGTAGAGTCGATGAAGATCGTCGGTGCAGATCCCCGCAGCTAGGATTTACAACCTCCCAACAGCGAGAATGTATTCCCTCGTCTGCCCCACGAACAGCGCTCCGGGAGGCGGTCGGACAGTCCCTCGGACGATGTCACGGACAGCCCTTCGGGAGTACCCTCGAAACTCGATCTGTAACTCGGACAGCCCTTCGGGAGGCACACGCGAACTAAGATCGAAACAACGACCTCTCTACCAAGTTGCACACATACGGTGTCAGCTATCCAGCAGGGCTTCGCCGTCCAGAACTAGTTCCTGCCGGAACCCAGACAGCCTTTCGGCTCTACGAAACTCTTTCGTGTGAGGGAGAGAAGAAGCCAGATAATTGCATGGCATGTGTTGAGAACTCAAGTGAGAGCTTGGATCAAGGATATGGGGCTGCCCTCACACCTCTATTTATAGGAAACCCAAGGGGGCTTTCTTGGCTCCCAAGTCCTTCTAGAAGGCTTTCCAAAAATATCTCAAGTAGTACTTTTTACTATTCATGACACCACTTTTTCGCGTCCGAAAATTCCGAAAATATTTTTGTGGGTCTTAGAATAATTCCAACACCCACTAAAATGATTTTGGGCGCATTCCGAAACAATTCCGGATTAGTGATTTTCATCTGCGAAAAGCAACCTAAGCATTTCCGGCAGCTCCGGAACATTTCTGGCAGCTCCGAAATATTTCCGAAAAAAATATTTTAATCTTTTCTCCAGAAAAATTCCAGAAGTTACCAGAACAATTCTGGCACTCTCCAAAATTACCAGGTGCTCTCCGAAACCTTTTCGGCTTAGTGGTTTACCCCGAAACAACTTTTCGGTTTTCTCTCTCGGAACTTTTCCGCCGTCTCCGAAACCTTTCCGGTGACTTTATCTCAGACTCCCTGTCTAGTATTCAACAGATAGATGACCCTTAAGCGTGTGACCCTGTAGGTTCGATGAAGTATAGACATGACCAGAACACTTTCTGATCAATGATCAATAGCGGAACCGAGGACATCCATATTGATCCCTATACCCATACGAAGAATTATTCGAGTGAACCTTTAGTTGCTGTGTGCTATTCCTGTTGCTTCGCGATATATTACAAATACCCGAGGTGACACTTATTGGCATCCCCGTGAATCAACAACTTGTCCACTATGCCAGTTACCTCGTTCCTGGTATTGTTCTCTTTTCTCGTTCCCGCGTTCCGGCATCCCAGTGATCAAATCACACTGTGTCTGGCCAGACGATGGTGGATACCGTAACACCGAGAGGGCCCTAAGAATATCTCTCCAACGACGGAGGAGCAAATCCCAATCTCGAGCTACCTAGTTCCTTGTCATACTTTTCCGTGAACCCGCAAGCTGCCGTAATAGCCACCCTTTTACAGATGACGTTTAACAAAACCCCAAAGTTCACGAAGCAAGTACGAAGGAACTCGATACTCTCATGGTCTAAGGAATTATGCAAACGAACAACTTTCTCTGTGTTATTAACCATTAACTTGTGACGAATGTATCTCATAGCATAACATCAATTCGGGTCGATTCAACACAAATGTTCTTCTAACATTGTGCCCTCAAAATTGCCGGCATAGACATGCCCATGATCAGGAAAACAGGATCATCATGCAATACATGAGCCAGTCTTAGAGGCATGACTAGGAATACATTTTACTGTTTATTATACCACACGTGCACATGAGTTTCCCTCCGAGCCTCGTGGATATTGCAGACTCGAGAATCATTGCAGTTATAGCATGGAACATAAACATTCATTACAAACTCGGAGATACAAAATAACTGTTATTACTGCCTCTAGGGCATATCTCCTACAGACTCCCACTTGCACTAGAGTCATAATCCAGTTACATGGCTTCCCTAACACCAATGGCTATCCGGTGCTGCTCATGCTTTGCTCGTGGTAGAGGCTTTGTCATCGGGTCTGACACGTTCAGATCCGTGTGAACTTTGCGTACTTTCACTAAACCCGCTTCGACATGATGTCGAATGAGTTTATATTTGCGTTCAATATGTCTTGTCTTATGGTGCGAACTTGGCTCCCTTGCCTGAGCCACGGCGCCACTATTATCACAATAGATCTCCACCGGGTCCAGAGCACTTGGAACCACACCAAGGTCTTCAAGAAATTGCTTGATCCATACCGCCTCTTTGGAGGCTTCTGAAGCAGCAACATATTCCGCCTCTGTCGTAGAATCCGCCACAGTCTTTTGTTTGGAACTTTTCCAATCAACTGCGCCGCCGCTCAATATGAAAACATAGCCTGATTGAGATTTGAAGTCATCTGGGTCAGTCATGAAGCCTGCATCAGTGTAACCACTTACAATGAGCTCTTCATCACCTCCGTACACAAGGAGTAAATCCTTGGTCCGTTTGAGGTACTTAAGAATACCCTTGACTGCGGCCCAGTGTTCCAATCCTGGATCACTTTGGTACCGGCTGCTAACACTTAGCGCATAGGAAACGTCCGGTCTTGTACATAGCATGGCATACATAATAGAACCAACTGCCGAGGCATATGGAACATCATTCATTTGTACTCGCTCATCGAGAGTCCGAGGACACTGATTCTTGGAAAGCACTGTGCCAGGTGACATGGGGAGTAGGCCTTTCTTAGAGTTCTCCATGTTAAACCTTTTCAACACCTTGTCAATGTACGTGCTTTGGCTAAGCGCTATCAGGCGTCTTGATCTATCTCTATAGATCCTAATGCCCAATACATATGCCACTTCGCCTAAGTCTTTCATTGAAAAACTCCTTTTCAATGAGTCTTTTATTTCGCTAAGGAAATTCACATCATTTCCAATCAACAATATGCCATCCACATACAAGATTAGAAATGCTTTTGCGCTCCCACTAAACTTCTTGTAAACACAAGATTCTTCGTCATTCCTGATGAAGCCAAACCGTTTGACTACTTCATCAAAATGAATGTTCCAGCTCCTTGATGCTTGCTTCAGACCATAAATGGCTTTCTGAAGCTTGCATACCTTTTTAGCATCCTTATGAATGACAAAACCTTCTGGCTGTATCATGTATACATCCTCTTTGAGGTTTCCATTTAGGAAAGCCGTTTTGACGTCCATCTGCCATATTTCATAGTCGAAATAAGCAGCAATTGCTAGTAATATCCATACAGACCTAAGCATAGCTACTGGCGAGAACGTCTCGTCGTAGTCCACTCCTGGAACTTGCGTGAACCCTTTCGCGACAAGTCTAGCTTTGTGGATAGTAATGTTACCATCCGCGTCCGTCTTTCTTTTGAAAATCCATTTACAACCAATGGGCTTTACGCCTTCTGGAAGTTCTTCCAAGTTCCAAACTTGGTTTTCGTACATGGATTCCATCTCGGATTTCATGGCTCTGTGCCATTCCCTTGAGCTGGGCCCCGCCATCGCTTCTTTGTAGTGCGCAGGTTCATCGTCTTCAAGAATGAAGATTTCATCATGAAACCACTCAGGTGGCTGGACAGCCCTACCTGATCTACGTGGTTCAGTTACAACATTGTCTGAAGTTTTTGCATTATATGCGACAACTTCCGGCTCGGTTGTAGGGATAATTTGCGGAATTACTTCCGGTTCTTTAGCCATAGCAACGGTCGCCGAAGATTCACTAATCTCATTAAGTTGTACTGTCCTCCCACTTACTTCTTTGGCGAGAAACTCTTTCTCAAGAAAGACTCCGCTTTTAGCGACAAACACTTTGTGCTCGGAGGGTAGGTAGAAGGAATACCCAATTGTTTCTTTTGGATAACCTACAAAGTTACATTTGTCTGATCTGGGATCGAGTTTGGTTGGTTGTAAACGTTTTACAAGTACCTCACATCCCCAAATTTTAAGGTGCGACAAACTGGGTTTCTTCCCATTCCACATCTCATGTGGTGTCGTTTCAACAGACTTAGACGGTGCTCGGTTTAGTGTGTGAGCGGCAGTTTCTAGTGCGTGACCCCAAAAAGATATCGGCAGATCTGTAAGAGACATCATCGACCTTACCATGTCTAACAAGGTTCGGTTACGTCTTTCCGATACTCCATTTCGCTGTGGAGTTCCGGGAGGCGTAAGCTGTGAAACGATTCCACGGTCACTTAGATGTTGGCCAAACTCATGACTAAGGTATTCGCCTCCGCGATCAGACCGCAGAAACTTAATCTTTTTGTCACGATGATTTTCTACCTCATTCTGAAATTCCTTGAACTTTTCAAAGGTTTCCGACTTATGCTTCATCAAGTAGATGTAGCCATACCGACTTAAATCATCAGTAAAAGTCACGAAGTAGAAATACCCACCCCGTGCGGCTGTGCTCATTGGACCACATACATCACTATGTATTATTTCCAATAATTCACCCGCCCGTTCAGGATGACCCTTGAACGGCATCTTGGTCATTTTTCCATTTAGACAAGCTTCACATGTGTCAAATGATTCAAAATCAAAGGACGGTAAAACTCCATCTCTTTGGAGTCTTTGCATGCGTTTCTTTCCGATGTGGCCAAGCCGACAGTGCCACAAATAAGTGGTTGTGGTATCAACCTTCTTAAGGCGTTTAGCATTCATGTTAAAGACATCATTTTCACATTCAAGATTTAGTATGAAAAGGCCCCCAACAATGGGTGCAAATCCATAAAACATATCCTTACAATAAATTGAACAACCGTTGTTCTCAGACTTGTACGAATACCCATCGTGTACTAAACATGATCCAGAGATAATGTTTCTACACAATAGTGGAACAAAATAACATTTATTTAGCTCTAAGATAAATCCTGAAGGGAGACGTAGAGGCATAATGCCGACGGCTTGAGCGGCGATCCCAGCGCCGTTCCCGACGCGCATCATGACTTCATTCTTTGCTAGCTTGCGGACCTTCTGCAGTCCCTGTATCGAGTTGCAAATGTGAGCAACCGATCCGGTACCAAATACCCAAGACTTAGAATTTTCGCTAGCAAGCAAAACATCAATGACATTAACTTGTATAACAATTATACCTTTTCCGGTTTTCCCGGACTTCTTATCGGCCAGATACTTCTTGCAGTTTCTCTTCCAGTGTCCTGTGCCCTTGCAGTAGAAGCACTCAGTTTCATTCTTGGCTCCGCCCTTAGAGTTGCTTTGGGAGCCGGTCTTACCGGCACCCTTGCCCTTCTTTGGCTTGCCTTTCTTTTTGAAACTGGCGGTTTTATTCACAAGCAACACTTGCTTGTGATTTTTCCGCAGTCCTTCTTCCACAGTTTTCAGCATGGCGAGCACCTCTTCTGGTGTTTTCTCCATCCCACTCATGTTGTAATTCATGACAAAACCGTTGTAAGACGGGGGGAGTGAAGAAAGCATCATGTCCATCATATGGGATGCTGGAATTGGAAATTCCAGGGTTTTAAGCCTTTCAGCATAGCCAATCATTTTGACTATGTGTTCGACAACTGAACCACCCTCAGCCATCTTTAAATTCATCAAGATATTCATGATATCAAAACGTTCAGACCTTGCGGTTTCCTTGTACAGAGCATCCAATTCCCGGATCATATCACGGGGTTTATGGAATTCAAAACGTTTTTGGAGCTCTGGACTCATGCAAGCTAGCATGAGGCACTGTACTGCGTTGTGATCATCATCCTGAGTGGCCCAGACATTTTGTTCATCTTCCGAGGCACCTGCCGCCGGTTTAGCTGGAAGAGCTTTTTCAAGCACATAGATTTTCTTAGCGCTCCTGAGGACAATCCTCAGGTTACGGACCTAGTCCGCATAGTTGTTTCCAGTCGCAGCTAACTTTTCTTTCTCTAACAATGGCCCCAAGTTGAAAGCGGTGTTGCGAGCCATTTGATCTACAACGGTAAACACAAGTTTCACTTAGACTTTGTTCATAATGATTTTTGCACTAGTGAATAAACAATTTTATTCTAAAGTGTGCTCCCACTTAAATCAATATCTCTCAAAATTGATTATGAGTGATTCAAGATCCAAATATCAATACAACGCCATAGAATCATCATCTCATGACGAGGATTTTGATTTGGTAGGCCAACTTGCCGATCACATCTCTATGTGACTCTTGTTCATCTTTCGATGCGTGTGTTCCGAGCTCAGGACGATCCTGCCACGAACGTCAAGACAACCAAGTGATCTTGCTGCGAGGTCTGACCTCACCCGCCTTACATTTCTCCAACCGTTCGTACCCATGCATCCATGGCGCACCCCGAGAGTATAGATGCTGTGACGGCGCTACACTTGGGAGAACACTAACTACTTGATATTTTAAGTGAGAGATCACCCCAATAAAAAGCGACTACCGCGCAATCAAGAAGGGTGCAACATAAGGGATAAACATCCCATGCAATTCATAATAGCATGATATGGTATAGCCCCTTCTGACGGAGAAGTCAAGTATTTCTTCGTCTTTGGCATTTGCGTCAGAGTTCACCTTCGCGAAGATTGCCACCACCTTGTCGATGCACCAAATAATATTGCTATCTTTATAGCAAATGAATAAGTGCATTACCTAAGGTTGACACGCAGGTCATTAAAATGACAATCATATGGCTCCAACCATCATGCCGAATCATGACACGCAGGTCATGTTAATAAATTTACATTATATAGTCATCTCATACATAATCGAATTAATATGAGCTTTGCTATACCACATCACATGCACATCCTGCAAAAACAAGTTAGACGCCTCTAAACCGGTTTATGCAAAATTTTATTTTACGTGGCTTCTAAGGTTTTGACTTAAACCGCAACTACCAACGTTTTATCATCAAGTATGATTATTCAAGTCACTAGATTAACATTGCGGGGTGTATGAAGCACGAGATAATAAAATCTCGAACCCCATACTGAACTTCGTCATACGCGTGATCCCCGTGCAGATCATATCTGCATTGCCCTTTAGTCTGCGAATTTCATCTTTCTTTTGACTATGGCGGAACCCAAAGAACTGATAGCACTTCGTTGATCAATCAGGATCGCGGATTGACAGAACTTTGTAAAATTCCACCATGCTGTCTCGAGATCAGAAATACGCAAATTCTAGGGAAGCAACAAGAATATCGGGTAACAGATTTCATCTGCCACCCGCATAAATAATTTTCAGCAATAGATCTGATCTACTCCAAAATTATATTATGCAATACCCATACATCTCCATGTATTCTAGATCATAACATGCATCTACGCATAGCACGGCTCTGATACCACTGTAGGGGAACGCAACAGAAAACAAAAAATTTCGGTATAGCGAGCACGCCCAGGACCACTATGGAGACGCATACAAGGTTTTGATCTGATCGTTACCGACTCGTAGCGCAGCGGGAAGTAGAGTCGATGAAGATCGTCGGTGCAGATCCCCGCAGCTAGGATTTACAACCTCCCAACCGCGAGAATGTATTCCCTCGTCTGCCCCACGAACAGCGCTCCGGGAGGCGGTCGGACAGTCCCTCGGACGATGTCACGGACAGCCCTTCGGGAGTACCCTCGAAACTCGATCTGTAACTCGGACAGCCCTTCGGGAGGCACACTCGAACTAAGATCGAAACAACGACCTCTCTACCAAGTTGCACACATACGGTGTCAGCTATCCAGCAGGGCTTCGCCGTCCAGAACTAGTTCCTGCCGGAACCCAGACAGCCTTTCGGCTCTACGAAACTCTTTCGTGTGAGGGAGAGAAGAAGCCAGATAATTGCATGGCATGTGTTGAGAACTCAAGTGAGAGCTTGGATCAAGGATATGGGGCTGCCCTCACACCTCTATTTATAGGAAACCCAAGGGGGCTTTCTTGGCTCCCAAGTCCTTCTAGAAGGCTTTCCAAAAATATCTCAAGTAGTACTTTTTACTATTCATGACACCACTTTTTCGCGTCCGAAAATTCCGAAAATATTTTTGTGGGTCTTAGAATAATTCCAACACCCACTAAAATGATTTTGGGCGCATTCCGAAACAATTCCGGATTAGTGATTTTCATCTGCGAAAAGCAACCTAAGCATTTCCGGCAGCTCCGGAACATTTCTGGCAGCTCCGAAATATTTCCGAAAAAAATATTTTAATCTTTTCTCCAGAAAAATTCCAGAAGTTACCAGAACAATTCTGGCACTCTCCAAAATTACCAGGTGCTCTCCGAAACCTTTTCGGCTTAGTGGTTTACCCCGAAACAACTTTTCGGTTTTCTCTCTCGGAACTTTTCCGCCGTCTCCGAAACCTTTCCGGTGACTTTATCTCAGACTCCCTGTCTAGTATTCAACAGATAGATGACCCTTAAGCGTGTGACCCTGTAGGTTCGATGAAGTATAGACATGACCAGAACACTTTCTGATCAATGATCAATAGCGGAACCGAGGACATCCATATTGATCCCTATACCCATACGAAGAATTATTCGAGTGAACCTTTAGTTGCTGTGTGCTATTCCTGTTGCTTCGCGATATATTACAAATACCCGAGGTGACACTTATTGGCATCCCCGTGAATCAACAACTTGTCCACTATGCCAGTTACCTCGTTCCTGGTATTGTTCTCTTTTCTCGTTCCCTCGTTCCGGCATCCCTGTGATCAAATCACACTGTGTCTGGCCAGACGATGGTGGATACCGTAACACCGAGAGGGCCCTAAGAATATCTCTCCAACGACGGAGGAGCAAATCCCAATCTCGAGCTACCTAGTTCCTTGTCATACTTTTCCGTGAACCCGCAAGCTGCCGTAATAGCCACCCTTTTACAGATGACGTTTAACAAAACCCCAAAGTTCACGAAGCAAGTACGAAGGAACTCGATACTCTCATGGTCTAAGGAATTATGCAAACGAACAACTTTCTCTGTGTTATTAACCATTAACTTGTGACGAATGTATCTCATAGCATAACATCAATTCGGGTCGATTCAACACAAATGTTCTTCTAACATTGTGCCCTCAAAATTGCCGGCATAGACATGCCCATGATCAGGAAAACAGGATCATCATGCAATACATGAGCCAGTCTTAGAGGCATGACTAGGAATACATTTTACTGTTTATTATACCACACATGCACATGAGTTTCCCTCCGAGCCTCGAGGATATTGCAGACTCGAGAATCATTGCAGTTATAGCATGGAACATAAACATTCATTACAAACTCGGAGATACAAAATAACTGTTATTACTGCCTCTAGGGCATATCTCCTACACTTCTTCATGAGGACTTTCGCAAGCTCAATCTTGAGATTGTTCCTCATGGCTATCTTTCTACCTTGGTGGCGAAACCAACTCTTGAGGATCAAATCATAGTTGCCCAAAGGCGTGCACGAGGTGTTCGCCGGATCAAGGAGAACATTGCTAGCGGAGTTGCTAAATGTTTCTCCACAAATAGCAAGGGAACGGTATTCTTTGAAAATCGTTTGGTAGTACCTAAGAATAGGGAACTAAGGCAACTCATCCTCAAGGAAGCCCATGACACACCCCTCTCAATTCATCCCGGTAGCACAAAAATGTACCGAGATCTACGCCAGAGATTTTGGTGGACTAGGATGAAGAGAGACATTGCTCAATTTGTTGCCGAATGTGATGTTTGTCGTCGCATTAAGGCAGAACATCAAAGACCTGCTGGTACACTTCAACCTTTGTCTATTCCCGAGTGGAAATGGGACAAAGTCGGTATGGATTTCATCACCGGCTTTCCAAAAACCCAGAAAGGAAACAATGTCATCTTCGTTGTCATAGATAGGCTTTCCAAAGTTGCTCACTTCCTTCCGGTTCGCGAGTCTATAACTGCTAGCCAGTTAGCGGACTTGTACGTCTCTAGAATTGTGTCCCTTCATGGTGTTCCTTTGGAAATCAATTCTGATCGCGGTAGCCTTTTCACCTCTAGATTTTGGGGAAGCTTTCAGAATGCTATGGGAACTCATCTCTCCTTTAGTACAGCTTTCCACCCTCAGTCTAGCGGTCAAGTCGAAAGGGTTAACCAGATTCTTGAAGACATGCTCAGAGCTTGTGTTATCTCATTCTGAAGGAATTGGGAGAAATCTCTGCCATTCGCCGAATTTGCCTATAACAATAGTTTTCAGTCTAGTCTGAACATGGCTCCTTTTGAACTCCTTTATGGACGACGATGTCGAACACCTTTAAACTGGTCAGAAACCGGTGAAAGACAATTCTTTGGACCGGACATGATCAAGGAAGCAGAAGAGCAAGTTTGCATTGTTCGTGATCAATTGAAAGCAACCCAGTCTCGTCAGAAAAGCTACTATGATCGTCATCATAGGCAAGAGAGCTACAATCTGGATGAGAAGGCTTACCTTCGGGTTACTCCTCTGAAGGGAACCCAACATTTCGGTATCAAAGGCAAGTTGGCCCCACGTTACATCGGACCTTTCCTCATTATTGCTAAACGTGGAGAAGTTGCCTACCAACTTGAACTACCCCCGCACCTTTCCCGAGTACATGATGTATTCCATGTGTCCCAACTCAGGCGTTGCTTCAAGGACCCCATCCGCAAAGTCGACCATGAAACGCTTGATCTCCAAGATGACCTTTCTTATCGAGAATACCCCGTTCGTATTCTTGATTCCGCAGAGCGTGTCACTCGTCGTCAGAAGATTAGGTTTCTGAAAGTGCAATGGTCACACCACTCTGAGAAAGAAGCTACGTGGGAAAGAGAAGACCGTCTCAGTGCCGAGTATCCCTCCTTCCTCCCGCAAACTTCTGAATCTCGGGACGAGATTCTGTTGAGTGGGGGCGAGTTGTCAGAACCCTCTGTTAGGTAATGTGCTAGGGTTAGTAAGTCAATTGCATCATGTTAAATTTTCAAAAGAAATCTTTGAAATCAAAATCAAAAGCAAAATGGGAGAAGGAACCCCCCCCCCAGTTGAATTAATTCAAAAGGCCAGATAAAAATCTTCTCCAAAAATTCATGTTAGATTTTTGAAAAGTCTTATAAATGAGTGTGATCACATATCAAGTGATGTGGGACCCACCCCATGCTCATGGATTTTTCAAATATTCAAACAGTTCCTTGGAATTAATCAAAAACCCCTATTTGATTTAAAGTTCAAATCATTTGAATTTTAAAAATGTTCAAAGTTTATAAGTGGCTAGTCTATTTTATTATGAGGCCATATAAATTTTTTGAGCATTTAATAAAATGGCTTGCTATTTTTTTAGCTAGCCTAAACAAATAGCAGAAAGCAAAACAGAGAGGAAAATAGAAAACAGAAAGTAGCCCACTTACCTGGGCCACCTCGGCCCAACTTACCGTTCCAACAGCCCAAGCCCACCTGGACCCTTGTCTTCTTCCAGCGCGGCGGCAAGCAGCTCGGTGGCCGGCATGCCGCGGACGCCACGCCACCTGCCTGCCTGGAGGCCCCCCAGGCGTCGTTATCCCGTCTGGAGACGTCCTGGAGACGCCCAGCTCCATTCCCCTCCCTCCAGTGCACTTGCCCCCTCCGTTTTCGCCGGATTTGGAGAAGACCGAGAGGATCGCCGGAGCGCGACGCCGAGCACACGCAGCCAACGACGACGAGGACCTTCACCGAGCTGTCCCCCGTGTTCCCCTTCAAGCTCTTCATCGATCTGCAGAAGAAGGCGAGCCCGAAGCCCTCCTAGTCACCGGAATCGAGCTCGAGCCGCCGCCGGACCCGCAAGAACTCATCGTCGAATTCGTCATCATCACTTCGCCGTTTACCTCACCGCTTGCTCTGCTGAGTTCCTGGTGAGCGCGGGATCAAAACCCCTATCTTATCCCCCTCGATTGCTTCCTCTAGCCATGGCCGCCATGAGAGCCGAAACTCCTCGCCGCCGGGATCCATGGCGACGACCACCTGTTACGCAATCGAGCTCGCCTTGTTGTCCATCGCGTTCCCCGTGCTCCATTGCTTCAAACCAGCCTAGCCCCGCTTCCATTCGCGCCTTGTAGCGAATTCCAGCTCGCAGCCGTAGCTCCGTCGCCACAAAAACTCGACGCCGGCGAGCGTACAGGGCACCCCCAGCACTTGGAGTTGGTCTCTTTCGACGCGCAACGGCAAGGGCTTCAAGTTGGAGGTCGCAGTGCTTCAAATGGACGTCGGATTCGTCCTTCCGTGCAGCGCCGCCGTGGCCAGGACGCCGGCGTTTATCCGCCGGTGGGTTAGCCTAACCCCCCTCGCTAATCCACCCCCTAATGACCCCCTAGAGCCGACGACAAGTGGGCCCAGTGGCTTAATTAAGCCACTGGTTAAGTTAACCCAGCCGGGTTAATTAACCCAGAGGCTGGCAACCCTGGCCCATATGTCAGCCCCCCCCCCACGTCAGCCTGACGCAACAGTGACGCAATAATGAATTTCCAGAAATTAAATTGAATTAAAGAAATTCTAGAAAATAGCTCAAACTTTGGAAATTCATAGAAAATTCATATTAACTCCAAATTGGACAAATAATATATGAAAAATGATCAGGAGAAAATAAGATATCCAAAAATCCAACTTTCAACTATGTTGGAGTTGATTTTAAAATGGGACCAGTAGCATATGTCATTTGATTTATTTGGAATTTATTCGAATTCAATTCAAATGATTTTGCAACTTGGACCATGGAATTATGCTACATTTCAACCACACATCAGAGGCATATCATACACATTTGAAGATGATTCAAATTGATCAAACCATGTACATATAACTTGACTAAGTTTGAATTCAAATTGGAGTTTGAATTTGCAATTCAATTTGCAATATACTCCATTTAAATGGAATTACTTCACACATCAAAGCATTTACATCAAGTTCCAACCTTCCATCATGTGATTGTGCATTGTATTTACTTTGCTACTTTGCTTGTTGTTTGTCGAGTAGAGGTGGAACCGGAGCAGGAGGCTGCCCCCTTCGTTGAAGACCCCGAACCCGAACCTCGTTAGCAAGGCAAGCAAACCCCCATTGATCATGTCGATAAAATCCCACTTCCCTCTCATGTCTCGCTTATGCATTGTTTAGGATGATTACCATGCTACGTTTCTACCGCATAGATGAACCCATTCCTTTGCATGACCTATCATTTTGTCACAGTAGTAGGCAAAACCACAATCCTAGCAAATGTAGGAGTTGATTGATATCATGTGGCCCCTGCAATTGTTACTGCTTATTGCATGCTTAGAGTGATACCATGATGATACTTTTATGTGAGTCGAGATGGTAGTGATCATGATGATGATGGTAGAAAAGTGTTGGTGAATCTACCCTAATACAAGGTGAACGATGAGAGGCTGTGTAGGAGTACACGGTGGGTTGTCTCGTTGAACACCGCCCTAAGTCCGAGTTCTTGTGTGGTG
Source organism: Bromus sterilis (assembly GCA_950022295.1). Lineage (NCBI taxonomy): Eukaryota > Viridiplantae > Streptophyta > Magnoliopsida > Poales > Poaceae > Bromus > Bromus sterilis. The sequence goes on along the minus strand of OX465595.1, from coordinate 339,832,738 downwards.
ATCCAACATGAAGAGTACAACCACACATTGGGCTCACTGACCCCTCTCAACTTACTAACTCATCCCTTTCGATGTCCAGATGTCGCAATAGTTCGGAGTTCTGGTAGGCTTGTGGCCTGGATGCTAAGTGAGAGAACGGCTCATCCGAGACCGGCTTATGCCCCACGCACACATCACTTGGGTCCACTTCGGTAAACCGGTCGGGTTCACGATAGTGGTAACCAACCCAAGTAGGCGGCTTTCTCGGACTAGATCGGCTATGAGGTAAAAGTTGTGGTGAGCATCCTCGCTGGCACCCCTTGAATGGTGTCGAGATCAAAGGCGGTAAATGATGGTCATATGTGTGTAGCGGTACACCCCTGCAGGGTTAACAAAACTATTCGAATAGCCGCGTCCGCGGTTATGGACTTCTTGGAAAGCTTAGCTTGATTCTTAGATAACTTGAACTGGATACTTCTAAAACACACCAAGATAAGTGTGAGTGCTATGGCGTGATTTCTCGTGGGGAAGTCGAGAAAGGCACCATAGTGGTGTAATTGGTTGGAGAAAGTAGTGGACTCGTGTACGCTTCTTACCTCAAAGTCTGGTACTCGTAGTTCAGGACTAGCCAAGTCAAAGCTGGCACTTCTGCAAGTGAACCCCACCTCCCTTTACCTTGATACATGTGCATGAGTAGTATAGCTCCTATGTAAGTCTTGCTGAGTATGACTTTGTACTCATGTTTGCTTAATCTATGTTTTAGAAGAACCCACTGACCCCGAAGGTGGCTTCTTCATCGAGTTGGATGACTAAAGATCAAGCTAGTCTAGTCCCAGTGAGACGACTGGTTCCCTCGTGGAGGGCTTGTGTTTCAATAAGGCTTCTTAAGTCATTTGTTAAACTTGTCTGTACTCAGACATAATTTGCTTCCGTTTGTGTTGTAATGTTGGATCACATGTTTGTGATCTCTGTGTGCACTCTATAAGAGTTATCAATAAAAATGTATACTTTGTAGAGAATTGCAATGATACCTGCTGTTCATACAAGGCATGTGTGCTGCGTGCATGTTTATAACATGCATGTCTTTGTATGGGTTTTCGAGACCTTAGTTGTGATCTGGCTGGCGGTCTTTCATACACCAAGTGGCCCTTAGATGTGCGCAGCTTGGGGCATCGCGATGCGATTGTTCGAGACTCTGTCTCGTACACACTTTGTGGTATGATCGAGCCCGCCCTAGACCCCGACTAAGTGATCGGGCTGGAGTAAGTTTATGTAAGAGTTATGAGATAGTCGATAGTATGGTTGAGGCGACTTGTCTTTGGATATGGGAGTTCACCACCCATATCATTAGACTTGTGTGCGGACGATGAGGACCCATCTCAGTTGATCATCCGGCCTAGATGGGATGCCCCTCACGTACGATGCTCTCCGAGAATGTTCTGTGCTTGGCCTTATCTGCTTAGACAAGTGGGTACGGTTCTCGGCTCTCCATATGACTATGTCTTAACTGGACTAGCATACGCTAACCCCGGGTCCCGACATACGAGGTCATGTGGGAACCACACGAAGGTTGGCGGGACACTTTAATCAACCAATGGCAAGCTGCACCTACGAGTATTTACATTTTATGAGGAGAAGTCAAGCCAAAACCAAAGGTATGTATGCAGTTAAGTTGGACATGATGAAGGCTTATGACATATTGGAGTGGCTCTACCTGATGGGAATGTGCCCTAGAGGCAAATAAAATATGTTTTATCGAGCATACTCCATTAGTTCATAATACGTTTGATACTATGCTATAATTGTATTAAGCGGAAACATTAATACAGGTGTGGTATACAAACAACCAGGTCCCTAGTAAACCCTAGTATACTAGTCCATTGGGCGATTGATGATCAAGGTTTCCTGATCATGAGACAATGGCGTCTGTTGACAATGGAGTCGTATCATTGGATAATGATATGATGGACATACACCCACCATAAGTGTTGTGATGTGATCAAGTCACATAGTTCGACATTGCGATAACTATAACGTAGTGACCAGATCCTTTGACCGTAATGATCATACGTAATTGTCATCTATGAGGAGACTTTGGTTTGTATCCCACCGCCTGACTGAAATATGCTGGATATAACGGTGCACTTTGGGTATTCCGAAATAGATGGTTGATGAGTATGCAAATAGATCAAAGAGGGATTTGTCCATCCGTGTGACGGATAGGTACTCTGGGCCCACTCGGTGATATTGCATCATAAAGTTTGCAAACATGTGACTAGGCCACGGAGTTGTAATATCACGGGAACGAGTAAACTTGTTTGTTGAGAACGAGGAGGCACTAGGTATATTGGATACCGATGATAAAACCTCGGACAAGCAAAGTACCATAGGACAAAGGGAACAGGCACACGGTTAACGGATCCAACAGCGATTGAAGTTCATTCGATGGAACCGCAGGGGCTATGAAGGATTGTAACCAGGTCCAATTGATTAGTCATTGATCAATGAGAATCGTCTCGATCATGTCTGCTGTTTCCCGGACCGTAGGGTGTTACACTTAAGGGTACTCGACGCAGTAAGGATTGATTCGGGATCACCGGAGAAATTGGAGAGAACACCGGAATTGTTCCGGTGATGACCGGAATTGTTCCGATGAAGGCCGGAAGTTGTTCCGGGTATTTTGAAAGGTTCAAAATATATTTAATAATTTTTAATTAATGTTTTATTATTTAATTATCTGAATTAAATATTAAAATATATTTAAATATAATTAAAAATGAATTAAAAGGGATATGGGCCTCATAGGGCCCATTAGGGGGAGAGGGAGTCCTCCCCCATGGGCCATGGCGCCATAGAGGGGCCCACCCCCTTTATTGATGGCGCACCCCCCCTCCCCTTGGGATTAGTCCCACCCCGGAAGTGGAGGGGGGTGGCACCCCTCCTTGGCCTATATAAGGAGGGGTAGAGGTGCCCTTTTATTCATGATATTTCTGAGATAAGTTCTCATCTCTCTCTCCCTCCTTTCTCCTTCCTCGAGTGGAATCCCCTTGTTTGGAGTCTACACTTGGTTGGGGATTTCTCCACTATACGCACGCCGTCGTGCTGCTGGAATCGGGATCCGAATCCATCTTCTTTCCGCTGCTCTATTGGTTCGGAGCCCGGAGGGACGTCGGGTATACTGTATGTGTATAATCCCGCGAGGCACTACACTTGTGGTGCTACTTCATCGTCGTGATCGTATCGCGAGGTCTTCATCAGCAACGTTCCGACGGGGACGTAATCCCGTCATCGGTCTACAAGGATCGGGTGGCTACAGGAGTCATCGTGGATCTGCGCGGCATCGGGGATTGCCGGTACGACTACACCAACCACGTTCATGCGGGAACGTTTCCCGCTTAACGGACTACATACTGGTATGTGATCTTTTTCTGTCCGTTACTTGCATCGCCATAGCATAGGTCTTGGGTATGGGTCTCGTAGGTTATGAAAAATTTGTGTCTGCCCTGAACCCCAACAGTGGTATCATGAGCAAGGCTATGCGTAGATGTATTGTACGGATAGAACACATCTAGTATGTGGGCATCAATTCTCCAATTGTTACCCTCTCACGTGTACTCATTTAGCGTTGTGGCAATGTTTGATTAAGCGGCCCCCAACCGACCTTACACGTTTACGCGAGACTGGTTCCACGCTTGACATATGGCTTGTACCATATAAAGTGGCTGGGGGGTGTCTATCTCTCTATATTAGCGATGCGAAGATGTTTGCAACGGAGGGCCCCGACAGGGGTGTAATAGAGACAATTGTGGATTGGTGTTGTGGCTTGTTTTCGTAGGATAGAAACGGTTCTTTTCTCGAAACCCCTAGCAGCCACGTAAAACTTGCAAAAGATAAAGTAGAAAGGCGTTTTTAACTTTAATTTGCATGTAAGGGGGAATCATAGCATGTATGATTTATGTTGCATCATGTTTTGCTAATATGTTAGATATACGACGGTAGCATAATAGGATGATCCCTCACTAAAACCAACATAGTGTCCTTACCCTAGTGAGCACCACCTGGAAAGTTCTACATTATGAGGCACCACGTGTCACACGTGTGTCAAACATTTTTTCGTTCACATGAGGTGGGTGTAGCAAGCCTGGCATATGTATATGATATGGCCTTGCATGACACAGCAACAAATCACATAGGGTGTGGTGGCGAGCCTGGCATATGTATATGATATGGCCTCGGGACACAAGAGACCGAAAGGTCGAGCATGAGTCACATGGATGATGTGATTGGCATGATGGCCTACCTTGAACAACATACTGATGGCCGTGACGATCGGGGGAGGTATGGTGTTCAAGGATCGTGTAATCACTTAGAATAAACTATGAGGGATGTTTGTCTGAGTGGGAGTTCCAGAATTGTTTTTGAAACATGAACTCCATATTATGAACTTAATCTTCATGTCTTAGCAAATATCATTGTAGATAACGTCATACCAATGTTTAGAACTATGTCTCTTTTAGTATGATAGAACTTAAGGTAAATGGGTCTTACTTCATTGATGTGTACCAACACCATTAGAGACATACTCATTAGTAATGACTTGCTAAACATAATACGAAGAACTGCTAGGAGATACACCTGACAACTCTGTAATCAAGGAAGATGATGATGAGTATCGCACTCACCGTCACTTATGAATGACTGTCCAATACACCATAATTCATTCTATGGAATCTGAATTGTGAATGCATGTTAACCAACACGTATGACGTGCTAGGTGAACTTGAAAGCACTTGGTCACAAATCAGAGTAATGGAATATGAGTATATGGACGGGGTTTCTTTCAACTATGGTGGAAGGAACAACCTGCTGAGAAAGGAACTTGGAAAATGTATAAGACACATGGAACACCTTGTGTATAACTTGGACTACTGAATTACTGGTTACTTTGCGATAACTGGGGAGTTGCATCTGCTTCCTCCCAGTTACAAAGACCATGTCTGGACTATGTCATGAAGGAGAATCGTTCACCTGTCATGAGGTCATGGTTAAAGTTAAGAACTTTAAGAGTAGAACCAATGCAGGAATGGTCATTGACGGAGAAATTATATTTGATATACGAGTTATAAATGTCTTTCCCACGAAACACTAATTGCGGTTGATTAAGTATTCGATGCTTGAACTTACTGCTTGAGAGTGGCTTGGAAGGGATGAGGTGACAATGTGTGCTGACGACAATCAAGATAGTTGATGGTCGACAACACTCTCCCTCTACATCTATCAATTGATTAATATATGAATAAATTTTATGATCGTTTGAATGAGGACTTTATTAGTGTGTCTTGCATCTCGCAAAGATAATTATTCATATTAGTGAGAAACAAGTCAGTTGTTCTCCTTTTATGAATGATATCTCTTATGGTCACATTACGATTATGAATGAGTTATTCTTATATTAATGATAGTTGTTTGATCATTTATAAGAAATATTGTAATGCCAAGAAATATCCAGGCTTAATAATGACACTATAGTTTAAGTCATGAATGGTATGATGATGTCTTAAGATACTTGATCTCTTGACACATACAAACCATGCCTTTTAGGTGAGATGACTAAAACCTCGCATTCTGGTAAAACAGATTGTGTACTGATTGTTGAATATCATACATTGTGATGTATTGTATATCAGCATGTAGTGAATTTCATTATTTTGTGAACTTCATATGTGTACTTAGATGAATATATGTATTCACTAATGAAACATGAGTCTGAAATAGTTTGATATGATCAAAAGGGATTCAGAGTAAAGATGGATATAAAATTAACAAGAAAGACAAGTCTCTATGATTTGATCAAAGTGACAAATGTTTTGAGTTAGTCTTGGGCATAAAGACTTGTGTGAAAGTTGTTCCACAAATTGCAATGTCTTGAGACACTTCAATATGATTGACGTGCCTGAACATTGTGATCATATTCTATCGAAAAGTGTATGGTCTCAGTTATCTCTTACCAAGTTACGTTATTATTGTTTAGAGTTATTAATTTAATATGCAAACACTCACTTCAGCATAGGGAACCATCTTAGTTCGTGGAAACCAACACTATATATGTCATGGTGTGTTGTGGTTTCTAGGAAGCTTGATATATGTAAGATAAATTATCTTTGTAGTGTATCCTTAGACAACTATGGATGCATCTTCCATAACTAGAACCAAAAGGAGCAAAACTTGTATTGCTATGTTTGGTGTTTGTCAAGAATTGTTCTTGATAAATGTGGTAATGGAAGAAAAGTGAAAGTTCAACCAAGGTAATTGACCTTGCCTCCAAATGTCAGAGTAGTGCAACAGAATATGTTCTGGAAGCAAAGCTCTACAATAATAGGAGAAACTAATGATAATGATCATGATCTTCTGATGGGAGCTTTTACTGAGAAAGGTAGGATTCAAGAATATATATTTTCCCCTGGTGCAAAATGATATTCATGATTCACTTGTCATGTTAATGGAACAAGACATTCCTACGAACTACAAAGAAGCGATGGTGGACCTAAGTACGAGATATGACTACGAGTCATGAAATCCTATGTTGAGTTACATTTAAGATTGCTTGAATCCTATCAAGTAAGGAGGTTACTTGATATTCACAATAACTTCAGAGTTATGAGGAATAAATGTGAACATCAAAGGGACGTCAAGATTGGTTTGTCACAAAGATTATTTCTGACAAATTCAATGGGTTGACTACAATGTGTAGCAATGCTTGAGTCAAAGGGATATTCACTATGATTGATCCAGGATTGTTTATCAATACCGTGACTTCCTCAAATCCTGTATTTGAAGAAGTGTTGTAATTGGTACAACAAGAAGGTTTTGGAAAAACATATGGATACTGGTGTCTCGTAAACTGAATTCTCATTTTGATGGATGATCAAAGGATTTTGGACTTAACCAAAATATCGAGGAAACATGCATTTGCATGAAACTGAGTGGGAGCTGAATAGTTTCCTGAAACTTAATATGTAGACGACATATTTTGAGTAGGAGCTATGGGAGTATGATCCTATACTTATATGTAAATGACATATTTGAGTAGGATCCATGTGGTTAGTATCCTGAACTTGATATGTGTCTGACATATCTAAGTGGGAGCCATGTGGATGTTATCCTTGTCTTATATGTGGCCGACATATTTGAGTGGGAGCAATATGAGTGTTATCCTATAACTTAATATGTGCATGACATATTTAAGTGGGAGCATGATAACATTCTCATATATGGATAACATATTATGAATGGTGCAGTTGGTGTTAATGATTATTTGAATCTTTCATAAATGAAGATGAATAAGTATTAAGCATTGAAGATCTATTAAGATAGATATGTGTTTAATAACATTGAGTCGTAATACTTTCCTGGATAAGATTCTGAAGGAGTTCAGAATGGGACAAGTCAAGAAGTGGTCCTTACTTGTATATCCAAGAGAAGTGTTGAGTTAATCTCAGTACAAGAACAATGGTTAATGGTTAATGAAAGAAATGGATGTGTTGGATCCTCTATGCCTTTGTCATAGGTTCTTTCATATAAAACCAGAGTTATGTACTCGACGTAATGTGACCCAAGTTCTTAGTAGTAAGAACATGTTGTGATATGATTTATGAGTAAATCATTGAACAAAGAGTTAAGTTTATCCTTCAGTGTCTGAAGAGAACTGAGGATACATCTCAAATTTGTAAAGGATAGTGGACTTGACCATAAATGTTATGCTGGTTCAAGTTTTGACACTAACCTAGAAAATTGAGATATCATACTAATGAATGCCTAAGTTGAAAGAAACATGGTTAGACATCAAAGTTGCATACAATGCACTAAGGATTGAATCTACATTGATGTGGCTGCTTTAGAAGTAGCAGGAGTTATATTATGGCTTAAGAAGTTCCACTTCTGACTGAGTGAGTTTCAAGTGTGCATGACTATGGGAAAGTCCGCGTGACCCACCGGATGTCATTGAAATGACAAAGCAAACGAAGTCTCACTTCACCGCCAAATATATATACCTCATCATTATAGTGGATAATGAAGGAATGTCAAATTAGGTGATATTATGATTTGCGAAAGGACATACGGTTCTGAATGGTACCCAGACCGTTGATACAACCTCTTCCACGGGCAAGCATGATCAATAAGGAGTTATGTTCCAGAGAAAAATGCAACTAGATTATTTGTACTCTAGTGCAAGTGGGAGACTATTGGGAATGTGCCCTAGAGGCAAATAAAATATGTTTTATCGAGCATACTCCATTAGTTCATAATACGTTTGATACTATGCTATAACTGTATTAAGCGGAAACATTAATACAGGTGTGGTATACAAACAACTAGGTCCCTAGTAAACCCTAGTATACTAGTCCATTGGGCGATTGATGATCAAGGTTTCCTGATCACGAGACAATGGCGTCTGTTGACAATGGAGTCGTATCATTGGATAATGATATGATGGACATACACCCACCAGAAGTGTTGCGATGTGATCAAGTCACATAGTTCGACATTGCAATAACTATAACGTAGTGACCAGATCCTTTGACCGTAATGATCATACGTAATTGTCATCTATGAGGAGACTTTGATTTGTATCCCACCGCCTGACTAAAATATGCTGGCTATAACGGTGCACTTTGGGTATTCCGAAATAGATGGTTGATGAGTATGCAAATAGATCAAAGCGGGATTTGTCCATCCATGTGACGGATAGGTACTCTGGGCCCACTCGGTGATATTGCATCATAAAGTTTGCAAACATGTGACTAGGTCACGGAGTTGTAATATCACGGGAACGAGTAAACTTGTTTGTTGAGAACGAGGACGAACTAGGTATATTGGATACCAATGATCAAACCTCGGACAAGCAAAGTACCATAGGACAAAGGGAACAGGCACACGATTAACGGATCCAACAGCGATTGAAGTTCATTCGATGGAAGCGCAGGGGCTATCAAGGATTGTAACCAGGTCCAATTGATTAGTCATTGATCAATGAGAATTTTCTCGATCATGTCTGCTGTTTCCCGGACCGTAGGGTGTTACACTTAAGGGTACTCGACGCAGTAAGGATTGATTCGGGATCACCGGAGAAATTGGAGAGAACACCGGAATTGTTCCGGTGATGACCGGAATTGTTCCGATGAAGGCCGGAAGTTGTTCCGGGTATTTTGAAAGGTTCAAAATACATTTAATAATGTTTAATTAATGTTTTATTATTTAATTATCTGAATTAAATATTAAAATATATTTAAATATAATTAAAAATGAATTAAAAGGCATATGGGCCTCATAGGGCCCATTAGGGGGAGAGGGAGTCCTCCCCCATGGGCCATGGCGCCATAGAGGGGCCCACCCCCTTTATTCATGGCGCACCCCCCTCCCCTTGGGATTAGTCCCACCCCGTAAGTGGAGGGGGTGGCACCCCTCCTTGGCCTATATAAGGAGGGGTGGAGGTGCCCTTTTATTCATGATATTTTTGAGATAAGTTATCTCTCTCTCCCTCCTTTCTCCTTCCTCGAGTGGACTCCCCTTGTTTGGAGTCTACACTTGGTTGGGGATTTCTCCACTATACGCACGCCGTCGTGCTGCTGGAATCGGGATCCGAATCCATCTTCTTTCCGTTGCTCTACTGGTTTGGAGCCCGGAGGGACGTCGGGTATACTGTATGTGTATAATCCCGCGAGGCACTACACTTGTGGTGCTACTTCATCGTCGTGATCGTATCGCGAGGTCTTCATCAGCAACGTTCCGACGGGGACGTAATCCCGTCATCGGTCTACAAGGATCGGGTGGCTACAGGAGTCATCATGGATCTGCGCGGCATCGGGGATTGCCGATACGACTACACCAACCACGTTCATGCGGGAACGTTTCCCTCTTAACGGACTACATACTGGTATGTGATCTATTTCTGTCCGTTACTTGCATCGCCATAGCATAGGTCTTGGGTATGGGTCTCGTAGGTTATGAAAAATTTGTGTTTTCTGCCCCGAACCCCAACACTACCTTCGGGCCATGCTAACTAAATTGGGGTTTGCTTCACCTTGGATTGATACAGTAATGGGCATGGTATCTTCGGTATCTTTCTCTATTTTGTTTCATGGGGAGAACCTGGAGAAGTTCCATCCATCTCGGGGTATAAGACAGGGAGACCCGATCTCCCTATACCTTTTCTTGATAGCAACAGAGGGCCTTTCATGCCTCCTGAAATCCAATTATCTTTCATCATCCCTAAGTGGAATCAAGGTGGATCCCGCCGCACCGTCTATGAACCATCTCCTATTTACGAACGATAGCCTATTACTTTTCAAGTCAAGTGTTTTGGAAGCTCTGAAATTATCAAACTTATTGAATACCTATTGTACAACATCAGGTCAAAGAATCAACGACACCAAACCCTCCATATTTTCCAGCAAAGGGTGCCCTCAGCCAGCCAGGGAGGGAGACATGAACATTCTCAATGTGCACAATGAGACACTGAGTGAAAGATATCTGGTCATGCCAACTGAGGTGGCGCAATCAAGGAATGGCACTTTTAAATACCTTTGTGGCAGGGTATGGGGAAAGATAAAAGGATGGATGGAAAAGATCTTATCTGCAGTTGGAAAAGAGGTGTTAATTAAGTCAATAACACATGTCATCTTGGTGTATTCTATGTCCCTCTTTAGGTTGCCAAGGGGGGGGTCTGTGAGAGTGTTACATCCATGATCCGTCAGTTCTGGTGGGGCAGTAAGCTACAGTGGATAATGGCAACAAGGGGGCATCAACATCAATAAACATAAGTGACTCGGGGGTGTTCCTGGGGCGTCAACAGTAGTTTTTACAAACTCATATGCCCCCCCCACACGTGCACACACACACATACACTTGAAGCTCTTGTTGTACGGGAAGCCCTGAAGATATATACATCACCAACCTCTGCATTGCAATGGAGTGCAAGATGGTGGCTCACGAAATTGAGGAGGGGGTCCCTCTCAAAGCACAATGTAATTATCAAAGACATAGCAGGTAGATCTTCTAGCTTTACTTCCAGCACAGTTTATGAGTTTAGAGGCTTCAATGTGGAAGAACACAACCTAACAAAGAATGCATTAATGTTGAGGGTTGGGCGTCAAGTTTCGTTAGATCAGCCCGAAAATCTCTATTTTGTACATGTAAGCATTGTTGGGTCCGAATAAAGCTTCATGTGGTTGTTTAAAAAAACATACTTCCTCCGTAAACTAATATAAAATATTTTAAACTATTAGTTTAATTATCTAAAACATTTTATATTAATTTACTGAAAAGTATTAATGAATATTTCTAAAAAAATATTATTAGCGAAGTAGTTAGCCGAGTGACCGCACGAATCGTGATCGAAATTGCTTTACATACAACGTGTAACGTCCGATAACTGTACGACGCTTCCATCGATCGTTAAGTAGTACTTCACGTATCGTGCTTATTCTTCTTCCTACCCATAGCCCGTGGTCCAGCCCAAACCAAAACCCATCAAGACTAATCCACGATTCCACCTCGGTATCTCCACCTTTACCAGCACGGGCAGACGAACTCTCATTTGGTAGCAGGCGAGACTGTCGGGCTTCGGGAGCCAATGCTAGGGTAGATAATCCAGTCCCGACGCGTCGGACGACGGTGACGCCTCCCACCACTCCCACAACGGCCGACCGGTAGATGAACGCGATTACGTCGCCTCACACAATGCGGCCGTCAGCAACCCGCCGGACGGCGCGACGACAAGGAGGGCTCGCCAGGCTGAGCGCCCGGCCATGAAGGAGCGGTTGGCGACTGGACTTTCCCTAGGCGCCGCTATTGGAGCCAGTCGTCGACCTGTCGAGCAGCGACGACGACGACATGGACGGCGGCGACGACGGCGCATAAGGTGGCGGCGACGACGCGTTTTTATTGTTTTTTAAATTTCTGTTTTAATTAGTATAACGAATGGTTAATGTGGACGGTTAATTAGTGTCTAAAAGTTATTTTCATTTTAATTGTGTGTTAACTTTTTGCGTTTGCATCGTCGCGTTGAACGACCGCGGAGGACGCCGGACAAAAAATGAACACGCGTGCAAACGCGTCCGCACAAACCGGATAAAAACTGGACAAATCCGGCGTCCGTTTGCGTCGGCACGTTGGACGACCGTGCAGGACGCCGTACAAAAAACGAACACGCGCACGAACGCGCCCGCACAAATCGGATAAAAACTGGACAAATCAGGTGTCTGTTTGCGTCGGCTCGTTCGCGCACGATGCCAGACAAAAAATGAACACACGCTGGAACACGCCCGCACAAACCGGATAAAAACTGGACAAATTTGGCGTCCGTTTGCGTCGGCGCGTTGGAGTTGCCCTAAGCTCTTTTATAATAAAAATATTGTACATGTTATATACAAGGGGTTTTTAAGCATACTGTACTATATAGGTTTATTTTAGGGACAATTACATTTCTACCCTTAGTTATATCCCACTCATTTGATTTTTCCCTAGTTTCAAAAACACGCATGTTCTGTCCAAACCACTTTGTGAATGTTATGCTTTTGCCCTTTGACCATTTGACGGTAACTTTGAAAACTTCAGAGCAAATTCATACTAACTCAGAAAAATGCAAATAAGATATCAAAATGTTCAGAAAAACATCACCTATATGTGCGTGTCATTTGCAATCATGAAAAAAGTGTTGGAAATTTCCATCTGAGTTCGAGCTCATATGATCTTAGAGTGAATAGAAAAATCTCAAAAAATTCAAAAATATATAAAAATCCGAAATCTTTTTCTGTAAACAATGAAAAATGTTTTGAGTTTTTGCAAAGTTTCATCATGAAATAACACTCATGAATTGTGACGCCCCCAAAATCAATCCGTGTACAGTAATCATACACGCAGGGTACACGGCTGAGATTAGGGTGCCACGGTGAAAATATCATAGCACAACACTAAACACAAAAGGATAAACAAATATATTACAATAAAGGGGGGTCACACGGACCCGAATACATAAGTCATACAAGCCATAATATCTGAGTACAGACATAGTTAGTCAAGTTTTGCCTTAAGAAGGCTAGCACAAATCACATCAGAGATACAGATCGAAAAGGCGAGGCCTCCTGCCTGGGATCCACCGAACTACTCCTGGTCAACGGGGAACTCGACGTCGTAGTAGGCGCCTCCGGGGTACTCCTGCTCCTGGGCTCCAACGTCGGCTGCAGCGGCCGATCAGGCAAAGCGAAAAAGGGGAAATAAAGCAAAGGTGAGTATCTAGCATACCCGCGAGTCTTACGTCCGCTACTAAGCATTATGCATTGTATCAACGAAAAGAAGAGGTTGTATATAGTGGACTGAAAGACAGAAATCCAGAGCAAGGGTAAGAAGCTAGGCCTATCGACGACTAGCATCTTCCGACGATGTCTTGCAGCATGAGGTAAGAATCAGCCAACAGTTTATATAAAGCATAAAGTAACAATGCAGCAGAAGTTGCTGCAGCATTGTATAATAATAAGTTGTAATAATTAGCAATGCCTCCGAGTTCACCTCCTCGACATCCCCGCGAGGAAGAAAACCCGGAACCATACAGTTTAATAATAATAGTTTGTAGTGGTAAGATCCAGCTTCAGCATAAAGCGTCCTGTTACCGTGGGCACGGCTATTCGAATAGATTAATCTTCCCTGCAGGGGTGCACTTGTGTTACGCTACACGCACGGATCTCCAGGGTGGCGGGAACCTTGTTAGGGAACGCTCCACCGAGGCTATCCGACACTTCATAGCCCATCTTTCAAACTCAACAGAAAGGTCATCCGCCGGACTATATCCTATGTACGCGGGGCTTTGGACCCTAACCCCGACGTACTCCTGCACGGTGCGAGGCTGGCCGGTGAAGTTAAATCAAAGCAAATACAAATCACACTGCCGCGGCAAATAAGACAACACCACTTCCCGACGCAGGCCGCGGTACTGCTGACGTCTGAAGAGTCCTCTGACGACACTACGAAGCAGAGGAGCCCATAACTCGTAATTCCCACGGGTAGGTAGTGCGTACATGGCATATAGCCAACTCAAGACATTCACTGAACCATTTAGCATTTTAATTAACCTGCGTGACAACTGTTATCGTTGCCTTGACTTAACTGACCCGCGGACAACGACAGCAGCCAGGACCACCAGTACATCGGTGACTGCCCTGTCGTCCCACCAAGTCACTGCGGTTACCAACAAGGTGAACCGTCTCCTTACCTTGTCTCGCGTGTGCTCCTAGAGGAGCTCGACTTCCGTGGTTTGGTAACTCTCACGGCCAACGACCAGGGGCCAAGCACACCGGTACACTGGTCGTGCCCTCCCTGTCGTCCCGTCGCAATACCTCTCGCGGGCACCGTTGGGTCGCCCGACTTCTTACCTGAAGGACAACTGTTGCTCAGGTACCTAGAGCGGCTATACAGAGTCAGCAACGAGTGGAGTACAAGGATTACTCCTTGATAGCTCACACTTGATGGTGGCTCGGCAAAGCCGAGCTAGGGGGCCTGAGGCGGTGTCTGCATTGTACCGTACCTGTGCAGTTATAATATTTGTTCCCGCGTTCACTCCCCTGAGTGATCACGGCCCTCTATCTAATCCTAGCTAACAATGCGCAGGGCTCACTGCTGAATATCATATATACATATTTATAGGCAGCATAGGATAAGGAAGGAACATCCAGGGGCGACAAAGACAGGTTATGCAATTGAATAGGTAAGCAACGTAGCAGCAGCAGTAACAATTCCTAGTGCAAGAAATGTACGGAAAGATAGGCGATATTTGGGGAAGAGAATGGCTCTGCTTGCCTGTAAGCTCGACGGTAGAGGTACAGTCGTCGACGAAGTAGTCAATCACAGGGCATCGGCAGCGGACGTCGAGACTATCGGACAATAAGAGAGGGGGAAGAAACAATAAATACACAGCAATAATAACAATACAAATGCAAGACGTATCAGATACAAAGCAACGGGGCTCTAACGCGGTGTTAGGTGATTTGCTCGGAGCGGGAATTTATCCGGGGATGAACGGCCAGCTCCAGGTGATTATCGTACAAGGTGTCCGGAGGGGGGAAGGATCAAGCCGGAGGTGTCGTGGACATCCGACACATGTGTGGGAGGTGTATCCGGGTTAGCTGAACCATTCCGAACAACTTTCATGTTCAGAATAAATTCATCCGGAGGGTTTATCGGTATCGGGCAATTATCGGACTGACGGTACCGGAGGGGGACGGTTCGATGTTCGGCATGTTAGAGGGGTGTGGTGGGGGTATGGGTATCGTATCCGAACTCGGCGATCCGTTCTGAGAAACTTTCGTATACAAAGTATTTTGATCCGGGCAATTTTTATCGGTACCGGAAATTATCGATGAACGGCCCAAAGGGGGGAATGTCGATGTTCGGTACGTTAGAGGGGGGTGGTAGACATACGGATAGCGTATTCGTATTTGTTATATTTTTCTGATCAAGTTTGATATATAAATTATTTTCATCGGAGTTACGGTTTAAAAGATATTCAATTTCAAAGTTTTATTCATATTTAAACATTTACTGGATTTATTTTATTAAACAATTCCACATTATCCAGAACAGTGCCAGTTGACTGGTCAAACCTGACATGTGGGGCCTACATGTCATAGGCTGGGCCTTTGACTGGTCAACTGACCAGTGCGTCCCACATGTCAGCCTCTAGTTTATAAAATAGTTTAATTTAATTAAACAATAGGTGAACCCACATGTCATAGACTCTAGTGTTAAATATGATTATAATTAATCCAGTGATTATTTTAACTACCTGGGCCCAATTGTCATACTCTAAGGGAGTTTTCCTCTGCTTTATCTATTTACTTTTTTTTAATACAATATTCCTATTCCCTTTTTTTAAAATTCGCAGGGGGTGGCCCACCTGGAAATAGCTCACCCAGCCTCACGCACACAACACACAGCACATGGCATAGCCATGGCCGTGGCCAGTGGCGAGGCCGGTCAGCCCAACGGAGCAGGGGCGCAAGGAGCTCGGCGAGCGCGGCCGATCCAGGGGTGCGGCCAGGCGCAAGGCACGCACGGGGTGCGGCCATGGCCCGCCGGTGACAGGAGCGGCGCCCACAGGCGGGGAGCCCGGCCATGGCGGGGAGGGTAGTCCAGTACACGATAAACGGCACGAGAAAAAGGGGGAATGGAGCCTAGCTCACCATGATCACGAAGAGGGTGGCCATGGGCTCGCAGAAGCTCGGAGTGCGGCGAATCGGCGCGGCGATCACGGCGGCCGGAGCGGAGAAGGTCGACGCGGTAGTCGGCTCGGTGGCGTTTCGACGTCGATTGATTGAGGGGGCAGACGAGGACGTCCACCAGCAGGCTCCTGGACAAGCTCCCGCTCGCCGAGGTGGTCACCGGCCGCGTCGACGGCGTGGGCGCGGCGACGGCGGCCGCGGCTTGGAAGAAAACGAGAGGGAGGGAGTTGCGAGGGGGGAAATGGTTAGCGGTTAGGGTTCCTACGGGGTCGGGGGCGCCTTATCCCGAGGGGGGGGCACGTGAGGAAGGGGGGAGCAGGTAGGAGGGGCCCGGCACGGCAGTGGCCATGGCGCCCTGCTTGCCGTGCGTGGTGGGGGAGGGGAGTAGGTGGAGGGAAGAAGAAGGAGAGAGAGAGGGCTGGGCCCGGGGTGGGCCTCGGCCAGGGCGTAGGATAGGGGTTTTCCTATTTTTTTTTGTTATTTGCTTTTCTTTTCTGTTAGTTCTGTTTGTAATTAGTTTAATGTCTTTTATATTTTCTTCTGCATAAAATTTGTTCCAAAATTATGGTTGCATCATAGTTAAGTGCCACAAAAAGTTTGGGCATTAATAAAAATCATTTAGTATCTTGTTTTATTTAAAAGACATTAAATGTCACTGTTTGACCGCTGTTATTATTTGTTTAACATTTTTAAACATGGTAATAAAATCCCAATTCATTTTTAATATGACCTATTGATTATTAGGCATTTTAAAAAATTGCTTTCACAATTTTTAGTTCATTTAAAATTCCCACTTGTTTATTTAATTTACCACAACCATTTAATAATTCCCAAACATTTATTTTTATTTCATATTACTATACCATTTTAATAAAAACAACCATTGCTATATTATCATGGCCTAAGATTGCTAGGCATTTTATTTAATATGTTTCATTAACTTTGGTTTAACTATGATTTCCATTTGTATATTAATTTCCAAAACAATCGGGATAACCCCACAACATTGGTTCCATCATTAGCATTGGCTTGTGATTATCCAAATGGCTAGTTGGATTTGGTTTAACCATGGTCAAGTTGATTGACATGCATCCACAATCCTTGGAGCAAAGTTTTATAATTTACCCAATTTGAAAATTTTATCCGGGTTGGAAATTGACAAAGCTATGATCAAAGGTGATCATGGCTTAATCATCAACAGTAATGATCACTAACAGTGGAATCACTGTAGTGATTACTGTACTGGATCTGAGGGTGTTACATGAATGTCGTGGCAAAAAAAGAAAAATCCAACACTCTGAAACAAAGAATTTTGGAGTGTTGAATTTGTCTTTTTTGCGATGACTTTCATGAATGTTATTTCATGATGAAACTTTGCAAGAACTTAAAACATTTGTCAATGTTTACAGGAAAAATAATTCAGATTTTTTATGATTTTTTTTGAAATTTTTGAGATTTTGTTATTCATGCTAAGATCATATGAGCTCGAATTCAGATGGAAAATTTCCAACACTTTTTTCATGATTGTAAATGACACACATATAGGTGATGTTTTTCTGAATATTTTGATATCGTTTTTGCATTTTTTGAGTTAGTATGAATCTGCTCTGAAGTTTTCAAAGTTACGGTCAAACGGTCAAAGGGCAAAAGAATAAGATTCGTAAAGTGGCTTGTACAGAACAGACGTGTTTTTGAAAGTAAAGGCAAATCGGACGAGTGAGACATAACTAGGAATAGAAATGTAATTATCTCTTTTTTTAGAGCATATTGTATTATATAGTTTTTTTAGATCATACTGTACTATACAGGTGGAGCTACTGAATAGAAGAGGCGTTTTGATTCCAAGACACAGCTCTGGCCCAAACCCAAATCAGGCCATGTGTGAGTCAGTTTCGGTTCCGTGTGTGCCGCGTAGGATTGAACGGAGATCGGACGAAATCTATAATACCTAAATAGTTCATCCCCACTAACATTTTTATCTTGACATGCAAGCTATCCACATCATCAAGTAGGTCCACCATGCAAAACAAATCCACTAACTATGCATGCACATTTTAAATTAATAAAGTAAAAGTTGCAGTGGGGCCTTGCCTTACTGTTTTCCCCCTCAACTATGCATGCACATGCTTCCATTAATTGCATGCACATGCAACCTAAATAAATAATAACTTTTTATGCACTTAGTCTCACAATTTATAAGAGACTTTTTTTATAAAAATACAAATTATGAGTTATCTTATATTTTATTTTTCTATGCACATCTATAATTGATATTATCGCTTTAGCCTTAGCCAATGGTGGAGATGTCTCCACTATCTCTACTCAACATTATTTTCATCCATATTGTCTCTCACCATATATTATCAAGCTAATAAATAAAAAAATTCATACTCATTTTTTTGGATTTTCATTAAATTTCTTACATTTTTTCTTTAAACAGTATTGATTTCAAAAGAGAATTTATAATCAAATTATATTACTCTTAATAGTTTTTCTCATGTTTCAAAAAACCATTTTTTATATTTTTAAAAAATCATTTTTCTTATAATTTTTCTCTGAAAAATTACCGCAGCAACGCGCGAGGTATCATCTAGTTTGTCATAAGTATAGCAGCGCCGAATCATGATCTACTAGCCGAGCGACCGCACGCTAACTGCTAGGGTTCATCATACATCGGCACGCACCGCGATCACCCAAAAATAAGGAATTCTGAAAGTGCCCTTGGAAATGGACAGATGGTCAAACCGGGAGCATACTTACAGCCTGTGAAGATCCATACTGTTGGCACCTGCGGTATTGTGTGCTTTACAGCTTCTCTGCCGCGTTGTAAACTACGTGTTGGTTGTCTTGTTAATCTCGAATTGTATTGGATGGCCACGATAATAATATTTCTTTATTAGCTACATCTTGGATTGTCTGGATAGGAATCAAAATCAGGTCATGTGACCCATAAACAAAATCGAGACGGTCATGTGACTCCGTGACTGACACTTGAGCTGCAAGTGCATGCAATTAGTTTGATTTTCTAATTTCTGTTTTTTAATCTAATTTCTTTTTTTTTACTTAAATTTCTGTTTTTAATGGACGTGCGCACATGCATCAGGCCTGTTCCGCGATAGGAAAGTGCCAAATGGAACAGGTATTTTTGAGCTGCGAGGCCCCCGGCTTGATTTGCTTAAGAAAATCATACGTTCTCTGTTCCGTGATGTGGATGCGTTATGGGTGGATATCTTTAGGGGTGATGAATGGAAGCTCGTAGATGATGCGTGGAGTCCTCAAATTCCATCGCCTTTCCACAAAGCATGTTTCGTGTTATACTTGATGTCATGTCGCACTAAGTTTTGATGTTTGCCGGGAAGGATGGATGTGTGGAGTCCTCCATCGCCTTTCCTCAAAACATTATAGTAGTTTCCCTTTTTAGAGATGGCCAAACTCCAATGAATGAATGTTGGATCCCGATTTAGAGCGACGGATCGTTGAAGTGTTATGCTGAGTGAACGACATGTTCGCTCTGATAAAGGGGCACAAGCGAGCCATTGATTCGCTTTGATGGTTGCTCCAACATAATCCTTATCAAGCCGTGGCGGACCCAAAAATAAAATCTAGGGGTTTGAGGCAGGGTGACCCGTTATCCCCTTATTTGTTTCTTTTTTGTGTGGAAGGCTTCTCCGCCTTGCTTCGTAATGCCCAACAGCGGAAGATGATCAAGGAGGTATCTTTTGGTGGCACGGGCCCAACTATCACCCATTTACTCTTTGCGGATGACAGTATTGTATTCTTGGAAGGAAGCCATGGAAATTTTGAGACACTGAAATCCATATTGCATGACTATGAGGCTGCTTCCGGCTAGAAGGTTAATTTGCAGAAGTCCTCCATTTACTTTGGCAAGGGTTGTGGAGATGATGTGAAGGAAAGTCTGAAAAATCAATTGGGGATTCAGTCTGAAGCGCTAAGAGAGAGATATTTGGGGCTGCCCATAGTTGTTGGGAAGTCCAAGGAAGGGGCTTTCAAGCATGTCCGAGAGTGTGCGAGTGGGAAAGTTTCCGGCTGGAAAGGGCAAGGGCTATCCAAAGCCGCCAAGGAAATCCTAGTCAAATCGGTCCTCCAATCCACACCAACCTACACTATGAGCTGTTTTCACCTCACGAAGAAGATGTGCCAGAACCTTCCATCGATCTCGTCTAAATTCTGGTGGGGGCAGCTAATGGTGAGAGGAAGGTGCATTGGATCGCGTGGGACAAGATGTGCGTTAGGAAAAGAGAAGGTGACATTGGTTTTAGAGATCCGGAAGTTTTCAACCAAGCCTTACTGGCCAAACAAGCATGGCGCATTCTACAGGTGCCTAATTCTCTGTGTGCCCGTGTTCCCAAAGCAAGGTACTTCCCGGAACACTCTATTCTCTCTGCAACATGCCCTGGGGGTGGTTCTTTCACCTTTCGTAGCATCTTGCATGGTAGAGATCTGCTGCGGGAGGGTTTGATATGGAGAGTGGGGGATGGCTCGCAGATTAACATTCACCATCATAATTGGATTCCGAGGAAGGGGTGTATGAAACCACTGGGTCAGTTTTACATCCCGGGAATCTCCAAAGTGGCACACTTACTGAACGAGGAGGGCACTGACTGGGGCAGGCAGAAGGTTGCTCAGATGTTCAACCCAGGCGAAGCGGCAGAGATCATGCAAATCCCCGTGGGAGGCCCGAACTCTACTGACTATCATGGTTGGAATTACACGAAGAATGGGCAGTTCACAGTACGGTCTGCGTATCACTTGAAAATATCTCTAAACTCTTGCCGAAGAGAGCGTGCTGGATCCTCTGGCTTCTGTGCTGAACATCGGGGTTGGCTGGGGTTATGGGATGCACATGCTCCTGGAAAAGCTAAGATTCACATGTGGCGTGCCATAAAAAATGGACTCGCAGTCGGCAGCGAGCTGCGGCATCGAAAGATAAAGGGAGACGTCTTTTGTGTAGCGTGTGGAAGAGATGAAACTATCTGGCACAGGTTTTGGGGGTGCCCACACTCAAAACTGTTCTGGAAGGAGGTGTGTTCGGAGTTGGGAGCTCCGGTGGCGATCCCACCGGTTTTAGAGGGTTCCCAGAATGCACTCGCTAGATGGTTACTTGACTGGTTCGCTGATGCTCCCGATGATGACAAGGCTGTTCTCATCCAGTGAGTTTACAATCTCTGGTTAGCGAGGAATGAAGCGAGGGATGGACGCCGAATTGCAGATGCGAAGGAGGTGGCCAAGTCCACGTTATTTTATGTGCAGGAATGGGCCTCTGTGCATACCGTAAAGGTCAAGACTCCCAGGGCTGCGCTGGAGGTCAAATGGAATGCCCCTGAAGCTGGATGGTCTAAAGTTAACGTGGATGGCGCCTGGACAAAGGGAAGTGGAGCTGGGGGGATGGTCATCCGGGATCAGTCGGGCGCTTACAGGGGAGGTGAGGCTTGGTACCTCCCTGATGCTGCAAATGCCGAAGCTGCGGAGATCCTGGCGCGTGCAGGGCGGCAATTCAGGCGGCGAGTGCTCTCGAAGTTCAGAAACTACACCTGGAATTGGACTGCAAAGCTGCCGTCCAGATGATCAACCAACCGGAAAAAAACCTGTCAAATGTCGGGCCGTTCATAGAAGAAATCAAGAGGCTCCTTCTTAACTTTGATCGCAAGAAGGTTTCCTGGGTTAACACGAAGGCAAACGGCGCCGCGCATGGGCTTGCTAAATTTGCTTTATCTCATAGCGCTTGTTTCTGTTGGCATGATAGGCCAGCAGAGTGTATCCTTGCTTGTATTTCGGATGATATCCCAACTGTTTGAATAAAGTAAGGTAGTGACTTTAAAAAATACATTTATTTTTAAAATAAGATTTATTTCAATTGGTTTGGATAGGCCTTGAAAATCAATTAGCTTTTAAACATGTCCAAAAATTATGGGTGTGTCGTAGCACACCCTCTAGGTACGCCGCTGCTGTTAAGTGAGCCTGAAACACCCCCTAGGTACACCACTGCTATTAAGTGAGCCTAAAACAACTTAATTTACTGTGAAAATAAAAAATAATTAAATGTAAAATAAGAATTAATTTGTTGTGTATAAAAGTTATACCATTGCAAAATATAATATGTGATTTTTTGTTGCTATGTGACCAAAGGTTAAAAAAAGCAATGGCAAAATTGCCATCATATTACAATTGTTGCGTGATTAAGAAAAAATACACTCGCAAATTTGCCACCAAAATTTGTATTGGAAAAAAATATTTTTTGTAAAATTTCCCATGGCAAAATTGCCATGAAAAAATTGTTTTGAGCAAATCTTATTTTTTGTGAAATTTACCATGATGCAAAAAAAAATATTTACCATGCTATAAAATTAAATTTGCCATGGTCCAAATACTTAAATTGGCATGTTACATAAACAAAAGTTGTCATGTCCAAAAATAAATTTGTCATACTATTTAAACTAAATTTGTCATGCTACATAAACTAAAATTTGGCATGCTAAACAATTTAGATTTTCCATGACTCAAATACTTAACTTGCTATGCTACATAAACTAAAATAACCATGTCCAAAAAATAAATTTCTCACACTACATACACTAAAGTTTCCATTCCACATAAATTTAATTTTACATGGTTTAAAAATAAATTTGGCATGCTACACAAACTCAATTTGCCATGGTTAAAATAATTTTTTGACATATATTTACATGAATTTTTACGTGTAAATTTTACACGTGTTGGATTGTGGGTTTTATAGAGTGAGAGATGTAACGGTTGGCGGAAAGAAAAAAGTGCCGGAAGATGAAATGGCGGGAAGAAAACTGACGGGAAGCAGAAATAGTGGGAAGGAGAATGGAAAAAAGTAGAATAACCAACAAAATTTAAGATTTTCTTTCATTGCATGATCAAAGTTAGCTTGTCGACCCAAGAGGGACCGAAAAGCACTCTTCGGACTGGCGTAGGCCGACAACTCCCTTTAGAGCTGGACACGTCGCCCTGGAGGAGGCTATCGGCCCAAGGTGGCGAAAACCAAAAATCGGTCCGGAGGCGACTGGTGGGCATATATATTTCAAATATTTTCAAAATTGTCATATAATTTCCAACTTTGTAAACATATTCCACATAAATGATCATGATCTAGAATTTACCATCCGATGTGATTTGAGGGTGAGAGTAAGGGATAAGACGGGGCTTGTAAGTGTAGGTCACGTTGCCCAAAATGATGTCGCATGAGTAAACATTTTGTGTCATTAGAGGGTGGATGCAATGAATGATGCATCCACAAGGGTTGCCACACTATCATCGGGTTGAGATTCACAGACATGATTGGACACATCACATATCATTCATTCAAAGAACCGTTCTCACAGAACATTTTCTCTATATCATTTTCTTTGAACTTCCCCAATATTTTATGCGCTAGATAGAGGCGTAACCAATATTCATGAGGGATACATAAACTAAGCAGTTTTATTTTTCTAGAAATAATAATATGGAAGCAACATTAAACTCTAGGAACAAGAAAAGAAACTTTGTAAAATGTGAAAAAGGCTATGAGGAAGGATGGCAAGTGAGTGTTTAGGATGTTACAACCTCGGTTTGTAATTATTCATGAACCTACTAGATTCTATGATCGAAAGACGGCGTTGAAGGATCATGTAACATGTGTGATCATACATAACATATTAACTGAGAACAAACGAGGTCATGAAATAGACTTCGAGTATGAGAATGCAGGAACAACTGTGGGGCTCGAGAAGAATCCTAACCGAGTGCAAATATTTTGAAGTGCATCGACAAATCAAGAACCATGTGGCACATGAACACCTCCAGGTTGATCATGGTGTTGGGAAACGTAGTAGAAAACAAAAAATTTCGGCCTACGAATCAAGAACCCAAGATCATCCAAGAAGATTGCATACAAGGTTTTAGGTCATGGCTCACCAACCGATGTAGCGGAAGTAGAGTTGATGAAGCTCGTGGACGTAGTGGAAGTAGATCTCGCAAGTTCTCCCACGAACAGTCCCTCGATCAATCCCACGAACAAGTCCCGCGATCTAGTCCCACGGACAAGTCCCATGAACAAGCTCCTCGAAGAAGGGTCGAAGGTACGACCCCTCCATTAGTATCCACACATCCCGTAGCAGCAATCCAGCAGCGCTCCGCCGTCCAGAGATGAACGCCACCGAGAAAGCTAGAGGGAGAAAACCCTAACGGATTCCGATCTAGAACATCGTCTAAACCGGGGTCTAAAAGTGGAGCAACGGGGTTTAGAGGAGGGAGGGTGGCACATAGACCTTGGGGACAAGTTGTGCTGCGCCCCCACCCCTCCCCCACATTATATAGGTGGCCAAGAGGCCCTTGGGGCGCAATAAGGGGGGTGGGGAGTCCAACTTGGATTCCCAAAACCTCCCAAACCTTCCCACCGGAAACCTGCCATATTGGAGAGTTGGACTTTCCACCTGGAGGAGGATTCCTTCCCCTTGGTGCGCCCCCCACCCCTTGGCCGGCCAGGGCAGCCTAGGTGGCTTGACCCCCAAGGCTAGGGGCGCAGGGGAGTGGGTGGTACAGCCCGGAACCTTCTGGAACCTTCCATGACCTTCTAGAAGCTTCCGGGACCTTCCGGGACATACCGGGACCGTTTCGGGACATTCCGGACACTTCTGGAGCACTTCCAGGACCTTCCGAGACCGTTCTCGGACGTTCCGGAGCCATCCGGTGAACACAACATATTGTTTAAGCTGTCCACCGATCACCGAAACTATTCCGGTTGATCGTAAACTTTCCCATTACCATTCTCATATGATTCGAAACCACCTGGGACTACTCCAGAGTGATCCGGACATATCCTTAAATACCCAGAACTACTTCTGGTGCCCTTATGAACAATTCCATAAATCTCCGGAACTACTTCCGGTACCCGTATGAACTATTCTGCTTTGCTTCCACTAAACCTTCTACCATACTAGTATTCTAACAGACTATTGCTCATTAAGTGTGTGACCCAATAGGTTCGGTATAATGCGGACATGACTCAGAACATCTTCCGGACATAGGTCAACAGCCTTTCGTCAATAGCCAATAATCAACAGCGGAGCCATGGACACCGATGTTGACTCCCGCACATACACGAAGAAACTTCGAGTGAACCATTATGTTTAGTCATGTACCATTCCCTTTGCTTCGTGATATATGACAAAGTTAGAGGAGAGAAGTTTGGCACCCATGTGTAACAACTTCTTGAACACAAGCCACTCGTTATCCTCTTTGCTCGTTTGTCCATTTTCTCGTTATCGTATTCCGGTATCCCCGTGACTGAATCACAATGCGTCTGGCCAGACTATAATGGATACCGTCATACCGAGTGGGCCCAAAGTCAATATCTCTTCATCGTGAAGGAGAAAATCCCATTCTTGAACTATCACAGTCACTAGCCACACCATCTGACATACCCAGAACTTATTTTACTACTTCCCATTTACGGGAGGATTCATCTAAGAACCAAAGCATGTCTTCCTGTGTGAAGCAACTCGATACTCTCATGGTCTAAGGAATTACGTATATGAAACATTTCATGATATGACTTATAACGTAGTTACGATGTGATCTCTAAGTATATCATTCAATACTGGGGTCGGTTCAACATCATTGTTCTGCTAACAATATGTTCCCATTGCTACTGACATCCTTGTTACAAGACCAATGTCCATGATTAAGAAAACGTAATCATCAGTTAGCACATGAGCTGGTCTTAGAGGCTAAACCAGGAACTCTTGGTGTTTACATTTCCACACATGCAAATGAGTTTTCTTCTGAATCTCACAGTCAGGGTCATTGCAATTATAGCACAGAAATATAAACATTAATTATGAACGTGGAAATATATATATAATAACATTTTATTATTGCCTCTAGGGCATATTTCCAACACATGGTTTAGGGCTGAATGAGCATCGATGACAAATTCATGATCACTAGTTTCTCCATCCTTATTATTGACATGTTAGGTTATTTTGTACATTTGGACTCCACATTATATTTGGATTGTAGAGAATATGAATTTGGAATGTTGTAGGATTATATATACCGCTGAAACATACGTGTTTGAATTGTTTATGATGTAATAATGGAAGTAAACATATGCACACCATTGCTCCCTTGGTGCAAAGGAATTTCATAGTTTTTTAGCATTTGAATTTATAGGAAATTTTCCTATGTTTTTTGTTTGATTCACATGATTGAAGTCCTTAGATTTTTTCCTAGGATTCATTTACACAGAATAAATTTCCATCCACTCAAATATCTTGATAGAACTCCTTTGCTTTACTATGCTACTAAAAAATTCTCTGATCCAAATTCCTATAATTTTCTAAATATACTAGATTCAACATGATATGATGGTCTAATCTTGATTTTTCAGAATCCTACAAATCTAAGTGTCATAAGAGAATGAAAGTAAAAGAAAGGCATATGAGATTATCGATAGTATGCTGACAGAAACACTCCAAGATTCTCTATAAAGACTCGCATATAGGAATGATTTTTTGGGTAGAACACTGGAAATGCTATTTATCACTCTTGGCAATGTGGTCTCATTAGCGATTATTTACTCAATATCTCCTAACATATTTTTCGTTCTTTCTTTATAAGGTGTATTGTATTTTAAAAATCAGATTTCCTTATATTTATTTAGTATCATAAATATTTATTGTTTTAAAAACTTTATCAAAGGTAGAAAAGTTTTTTTTAAACTAACATGCCTTATAAAAGAAAACAAAGGGAGTTTAAAACAAAATAGAAGGAGCTCAGAGGCTTGGTATTAATCTAACAAAAGTGTTACAACACTATAAAAAGGACCAAAAGGAAGAAAATGTTATAGTAGAGATTATGACCCTACTTAAAGAATCCCTCCTATCGTACGCCACATACCACATAGGCAATCAACACAAGTAAAAATCACTCAACTATGGCCAAAGAAAACAACCCTCAACGGATAAAACTCTCATGGATCTAAGTCCATCACCTTAGTAAACAAAAGTCTAAGCCATGGTTCATGGTCAACAAGTCAACTGAAGAAAACCGTATAAAAGAATAAGTCAACGGTGAAGGCAAAAGAGCGGAGTAACCCAATCCAAAAAGTCTCCCTCATGGAGTGGAGATTCTCCCCTCAATGGGCTACAACCCACATCCTAGCTAAATAAGTGTAACACCCCGGAGCCAGTAACAGTAATCACTACAGTGATCCCCTTGGTAATGATCATCACTGTTGTTAATCAAGCCATGATCACCTTTGATCATAGCTCTGTCAAATTCCAACCCTGATATAATTTTCAAATTGGGTGGATTATAAATCTTGCTCCAAGAATTTTGGGAGATTATTAATCACCTTGCAAATAAATAGACCAAGTTGAAAGGACGTGGATGTCGCCTAGAGGGGGGTGAATAGGCGCTTAAAATAATTACGGTTTCGTCTTGAACAAATGCGGAATAAAACTTAACGTTTAATTTGCCAAGTAAGAAACCTAAATAAGTTAGGCTCAACTATGTGCACCAACAACTTATACTAAGCAAGATAAACAACTATGTGATAGCAAGATATAAAACAAGAACACTAAGGCTATCACAAAGTAGGTGCACCAGTAAATAGGTTGACTAGAAGAACAACCTATGGGACAAGCAAAGCACAATAATAGAGACGATGGAGACAAGGATTTGTTACCAAAGTTCCTTCTCTTGTGAGAAGTACGTCTCCGTTTGGAGAGGGTGAGGAGCACAATGCTCACACGAAGCCAACGAGGGCCACCCTATTTCTCCTCACGCTCTTAGCAATGCAAGATGCCATGATTCCACTATTAGGACACTTGAGGGCTGACGGGGATCAACCCCGGCAAATCCCATGGTCAGGGACCCTGGGTTAGTCATGAGAGGCACAGGTTGGACGATAGCTCGTCGGCAAACAGGAAGGCACGCTCCTGCTCGATATTATTGATGGGGGAGATGCGATTACAGTGGATGCCAAGGCTAGAGCGCTCAAGGCTAGGGTTACAGATGATATTGGTTGCCCTTCGGCGTCGCCCCTCCTAGCCCTTATATACTGGGCTAGGTCTCGAGGAGTTCATCTACGTTTACAGGTAAGCTTTCCTAACCCTAGCTTGCTCCGTACGGCAGGTTTTCGCACCTTCCTTGTGAGTCGCAGACTCCTACGTCGGTGCCCTTCGGGCCGAGGCTGTATCTTCATGGGCCTTCTGTCTTCAGGGACACCAGGTAGGCTTATTCGTAGGAGTCGTGGGGTCACCCCCTCGTCAAGGGCGGTCACCGAACCCGTACAAATGGCAACCCTTGGGGGCGGTCACCGAACCCGTACAAATGCTCGGGGCAATCTCCACAACCGAATTGGAGGCTCCCATAGCGTCCCGAAGCTTTCCACCACAATGATTGAGCTCCGCAACCACAAGTCTCTAGGTGCCAACGCACCCACGAGGTACAAGCTCTAGAGTGCCAATGCACTCAAGAGAAGCTATCTTATCAACTTCACTCACTACAAAGAATCCTCGGAGAGAACTCAAACCGATGCACCAAATGCAATGGCAAGAGCACACGAAGTGCTCAAATCCCCAACTCTCAAATCCCACCAAAGCAACAAAAGCTATGGAGGAATATGAGAGGAAGAACAAGAAGAACACAAAGAACTCCAAGATCTAGATCCACAAGGTTCCCCTCACTTAGAGGAGAGATGGCTTGGTGGAGAATGTGGATCTAGATCTCCTCTCTCTTTTCCCTCAAAAAGGAGCAAGAATCATGGGAGGGAAAGAGAGTAAGCAAGCTCAAAGAGGTCAACAAAGGGGGGAAGAACTTGCACAGAACCGGTGGGGACAAAGGAGGAAGAAGACCCCCTTTTATATGTCCCCACAAAATCTGACCGTTATGCACAAAAAAGCACAGACTGGTACAACCGGCATGCACCCCCGGTACAACCGGTCCACCCAAAGAAAACCACACTCTGTCGAAACCTAGCTAGTGGCAGAATAGGTAGGGCGGTACAACCGCTCCAGGAACCGGTAGTATCGGATTTACCGGTACAACCGGGGTGCCACCGCTCTGCCACCGGCCCAAGTCAGAAGATAGATGGCCCTGTCCCGGTGGTTGGTCCGGAAGGGGCCCGGTACAACCGTTCCCCAAAACCCTAGCCGCTGGTGGGGGAGGGCGAGCGGTACAACCGCTCCTAGCACCGGTAGTACCGGATTTACCGGTACAACCGTGCTGCCACCGCCCCGCCACCGGCCTAGATCAAAGGGGAAAGGCTCCCAGCCCGGTGGTTGGACCGGTACCTAGCACGGTGGTACCATCCCCTGACAAGGGCGGTACAACCGGCCCAACCAACCGGTACAACCGCCCGGCATGAACTTACAACACCAGGGAAACCAGAACAGCCACAACTTCTGCAAATGAACTCCGATTGAGGCAAACTCAAGCTTGATGGAAAGCTAACGAACAGAGCTGCCTAATCACGAGTGGAAATATTAAAAAGTGGCAAGGGAGAAATGTCAAACAAATAGAGGTGTGTGTGAAACCTCTAACCGAGACGACCCGACAAATATCCCACATCGAAAAACATAAGAGAAGACGCATATGAAATCCATTTTCGATGAACAAGAGCTTGTCATGAAGAAGACCACAAGCTCCAAAACTCACACGGAGAAAAGCCAAACAAGAACCAATAAAGATGATGCCAAGGATGCAAAAGGTTTGATCTCTCCACGAACGACTTGGCCTAGCCTATAACACGGTCTCCTAACTACTACCAAGAGACCGGTAAACTAGACACCTATCTAGTCAAACCTTTGACTTGCGCATAATCCACTTGAGCTTGATGATGACGATCATGCCCGCCTCAAGTTGGAACATCTTCCTTGATTCCGCCGTCTCGATGAAGACTTGTAGATAGCTCCCCCATACTCATTATGGGTGAGCCTCTTTTAGGCACATCTTCACAAGACCATTATCACCAAATGGTCGGCAAGCTCCAAGCATATGATATCTTCGTGATGCTCCTCTTGACCTTGCACACATCTACTTGACCAATCTTTGGATAGCTCCATGAAGAACACCTTGGTCAACACGTAATCTTCATCTTACAACCTTGAAGCCACCATATGATCTTCAAGCGTTGCCTATGGACAAACCTTAAAGTATAACTCAATGAAACCATTAGTCCATAAAGATTGTCATCAATTACCAAAACCAAACATAAGGGCACATGACCTTTCACAAGTCATACCTAGCCTTTAGAATAATCCCAAGTCAATGATAATTATGAAACCAATGATGTTGGGTTATCAAAATTGTCATGGAAATTAAAATGAAAATGAAAATCATAGTTGGACCATAAATGATGAAACCTATTAATAAAATGCCTAGCAATCATTAGGCCATGTTAATATAGTAATGGATATTTTATCAAAGTGTTTTAATAATGTTAAGAGATAAAAACAATGTCTTAAAAATTAAATAAAAGTGGAAATTGAAGTTTATTACAAAAATTGTGCAAACAATTTTATTAAATGCATAATAATCATTAGGTCATGTTAAAATAATAGTGGGTTTTTATTACAAGGTTTAAATATTGTAAACAAATCAAAACAATAGAAAAACAGTAGCATTTGACCCCTTTTAAATAAAACAAAAATGCAATTGATTTTATATGGGCACCAAACTTTTTGTGGCACTGTTATAAAGTGCATTACTAATTTTGGTACAAGTTTCACATTTTACAAAATACATTTGCTAGCTAAACAAAATACCAACAGAAAAGAGAAATGGAAACAAAACAAATAAAAAAAACTATCTTCTGCCTAGGGCGAGGCCTGCCCGGCCCATCTCCCCTCCTCACCGGCCCGGCCCACCCCAGCCACCCCATCGTCCCCTCCTCTGTTCACTCGCCCGTGGCAAGCATCCGTGGCGCCACGGCCACGTCCATCGCCGTGGCGGCCATCGTGCCGCTCGCCGGCGACCTCAAGACCCCGACCCCCACTATGGAACCCTAGCGCACCCACGTCTCCCCCTTGCGCTGCCATTTTTCCCCATCTCCTCGTCCTCTTTCTTCTCCCCGTGCGAGGAACGCCACGGCCGTCGCCGTGTGGTCGCCGTCGGCGTGGCCGGGGCCCTCCTATGGCCGCGCCGGTCTGTTCTGGAGGATCGCCATAGACGTCCTCGTCGAGCCCGCACTCTGGATCGAGCCGGAGGCCACTTAACCGACCGAATCGAGCTCGCCCCTCCACCACGACCGCCGGCCGGCGTCGCGAAATTCGTCGCCGCCGCTGCATCTCCGGCTTCCCCGAGACCTTCATCGAGTTTCCTGTGAGCTCACGCACCTTCCCTCTCTTTTCCCCCTTCGATTTCTTCTCCTAGCCACAGTGGCCATGGACGCCTTGCTCCAGCCGCCGCCCGCCCCCATGGTCGCGTGCCCGTGTGGGCCTGCCGCGCGTGACCACACCCCGCACTCCCCCTCCCACTAGCCGTGTTGTTGCTGCCCCACGACCACCCGTCCCACACGCCGCTGGCTCCGGCCACCGCCACGGGCTTGAACCCGACGAGCACCGACCACCCACCCCCATCCTTCCGTACGCCGCCCAGGTCGTGCTCTGTCCGTGCCCAACGCACGCGCCTGCCGCCCCGTGGCCACAACCCCCTCGTCGGAGCACCGTCCCGACTGCCGCCGCCGTGCCCAGGGTCACCGACGGGCACGTGCTGGCTAAGCCAGTGGACTTGTTCCACTGACTGGTGGGCCAGCCCAGGGAATTAGTACCTAATCCATAATTAACAAAGTTGATTCTCCCTGTTAAGTTATATGTGTCATTGACATGTGGGCCTAAGGCCATTAGATTATTTACAATAACTTGTAAAATATCTGTTAGGCTGACAGGTGGACCCCACTGCCAGTTTATTTAATTAAAATGATTTTTGGAGATATCTCTCTATGACATGTGGGTCCCTGTAGTCATAGACACTGTTCTGGATAAGGTTTAGATTAATTAATAAAATAAATTCTAAAAAAATGTTTAAATTGATTTAAATGATTGAAATTTCTAAATTCCATATCTTTCAATCCGTATATCAGATGAAAATAATTTGTATATCAAATTTGATCAGAAAAATACAACGAATACAAATACGCTACCCGCATACCCACCGCACCCCTCTAACATACCGAACCAGATACTTTCCTCCTCCGGATCGTCTGTCCGATAAATATCCGGTACAGGTAAAACTTTCCGGATGGAAATGTTCTGAACATAAAAGTTGTTCGGAAGGCATCAACGATCATGGATACACTATCCACATATATTTCAGATGTTCACGACACTACAGACATGGAACCTTCCCCCTCCGGGCAGTCTATCGATAATCACCCGGAGCCGGTAGTTCATCCCCGGATGAATTCCCGTTCCGAGCAATACACCTTGCACTGTGTTAGAACACCGTTAACATTGCGTTTTCCATGTCTTGTATTTGTATTGCTATATTTGCTGTGTATTTATTGTTTCCCCCCCCTCTCTCTTATTGTCCGGTAGTCTCGACGTCCGCTGCTGATGCCCCTGTGATCGACTACTTCGTCGACGACCGTACCCCTACAGTCGAGCTTCCAGGCAAGCAGAGCCATTCTCTTCCCCCAGATATCACCTATATTTTCCGTACATTTCTTGCACTAGGCATGTTTACTGCTGCTGCTACGATTACAATCCTATTCAATTGCATAGCCTGTTTTTGTCGCCCCTTGATGTACCTACCTTTATCCTATGTTGCCTTATAAATATATATTATATTCAGCAGTGAGCCATGCGCATTGTTAGCTAGGATTAGATAGCGGGCCGTGACCACTCAGGGGAGTGAACGCGGATACGAATATATATACAACTACACAGGTATGGTACATTGCAGACACCGCCTAAGGCCCCCTAGCTCGGCTCTACCGAGCCACATCAAGTGGAGTTACCGAGGATTAATCCTCGTACCCCACTCGTTGCTGACTCCGTATAGCCTCCCTAGGGACCTGAGCCCCGATTGTCCTTAAGGTAAGAAGTCGGGCGACCCAACGGTGCCCACGAGCGGTATTGCGTCGGGAACGACAGGGAGGGTACGACCGACGTTACTGGCGTGCTTGGCCCCTGCTCGTATCTCGCGAGAGTTACCAAACCACGAAAGTCGAGCTCTACCAAGAGCACATGCGAGATAAGGTAAGGAGTCGGTTCACCTTGTTGGTAACCGCAGAGACTTGGTGGGACGACAGGGCAGGCACCGATGTACTGGTGGTCCTGACTGTTGTCGTTGTCCGCGGGTCAGTTAAGTCGAGGCAACGATAACGGTTGTCACGCAGGTTAATTAAAATGATAAATGGTTCGGTGGATGACTTGAGAGGCCCGTTGGTCTGTACGCACCACCTACACGTGGGATTATGGTGTGGGCCCTTCGCGTCGTAGTTTGTCCGAAAGCTCTTCAGACGTCAGCAGTACCACATGCTGATTGCCGGGAAGCGGTCTTGTCTTCTTTGCTGCAGTATGTGTGTTTGGATTTGCTTTTGCTTCACCGGCCAGTCTCGTACCTTTCAGGAGCGCGGAAGGGTGAGGGACCTAGACCCCTGAGCGCATAGGATATAGTCGGCGGATGGCCTCTCTGCTAAGCCTAGGATGGGCTGCGATGTGTCGGATAACCTCGGTGGGGCATTCCCTAACAAGGTGTACACCACCCTGGAGATCCGAGCGTGCAGGCTGAACAGTAGTGCACCCCTACAGGGAGTTTAATCTATTCGAATAGCCGTGTCCACGGTAACATGACGCTTTATGCTGAAGCTGGACCTTACCACTACAAACTACTACTATTAAACTGTATGGTTTCGGGTTTTCTTCCTCGCAGGGAAGTCGAGGAGGGGAACTCGGAGGCATTTATTATTATTAATCATTACAACTTACTATTATACAATGTTGCAACAACTTCTGCTTCGTTGTTACTTTATGCTTTATATGAACTGTTGGCTGTTCTCTTCTTGTGCTGCAACACTCGTCAGAAGATGCTAGTCTTCGATAGGCCTAGCTTCTTACCCTTATTCTGATTTCTATCTTGCAGTCCACTATATACAGCCTCCCCTTTCCATTTGATACAATTGCATAAATGCTTAGTAGCGAACGTAAGACTCGCGGGTATGCTATATACTCACCATTGCTTTATTTCCCCCTTTTTGTTTTGCCTGATCGGCCGCTGCAGTCGACGTTGGAGCCTTGGAGTCTAGGAGCAGGAGATCCCCGATGCCGACCACCGCAACATGAAGATCCCCGATGCCTTCTACGACGTCGAGTTTTCCGTTGACCAGGAGTAGTTTGGAGGTTCCCAGGCAGGAGGCCTCGCCTTTTCGATCTGTTGTTATTTGTGCTAGCCTTCTTAAGGCAACATTGTATTCTTGTGTCTGTACTCAGATGCTATTTCTCTCGCTAACTTTGTGCTTTCGAGTTGTTGTATTCGAGCCCTCGTGGCCCCTGGCTTGTATTAAACAGCTTTTATTATTTTATTTGTAGAGTTGTGTTGTTATATCTCATCGTGAGTCCCTAATCTCGATCGTGTACCTTGCGTGTATGATTACTTTACACGGTCTGATTTTGGGGGCGTCACAATAAGGAGCGCATAGGAGAATCAACCTGTGGTTGAGTTGGTTAGAGGGACAGTGGTATCCCCAGCCCACCATAGTTCAAGTTCCAGATTTGACATTGGTGCTCGCATTTTCTTGGTTTAATTCCAGGCATTCCGGTGATGTGCTTTCAGTGGGAGGAGACGTTCCCGTCGAAGAAGAGGCGGTGACCTCGTTAATTTCAAGATGATGTGTCTGCTCAGTATTGCGAAGATGCTCTCATAAGGGTAGGGTGCGTGTGTGCGTTCATAGGGGTGAGTGTATGCTCGCGTATGTGAGCGTCTGCGTTGTACTGTGTTCTAAAAAAGGAGCACATAGGACAATGACAAAAACCTAGTTCTATTCTTCTACCTCCTTAATCCAAGAGTAGCCTTGGGGAAACCCCTAGGCTATATAAGTCCCCCCATGAGCATGTAACACACTCACTCCAATTTAAATAAACTCAAGAGGAGGGTCACTCTCCTCTCCAAGATCCTTCACGGGAGCAATATGAGGCCAAAACTCGAAGTCCGAGGGACCTATTAGGAATGGACTAGTTGGGGATTCATGGGGTCTTCGGATGCAATGACACTTCCGTGTGCTGGGTACCACTCTTCGCGATCCTTTTATAGTACGGATGGCACGCTCACCTGAGGCCAGTGAACCTATTTATAAACATCATTGTGTCACCTTATCGAGTGTATAGCGAACTTTGATATAAGATCGCCATACGCATCACGCTTACTAATATTCAATCATGTTTCCAAGGATACACCTAGTCTAAAGTTCTTGAACGCCAACAGAATTACATCCAAACCCTTTCATCTTACAAACAACACCCTAGAAGATAAACGAGAACTCAATTGAGTCTTGTTGTATATGAAGACCTCGAGATTGAGGACAATTAGGACACCATTTTTTGTCTTTGAGAAGAGGGCCTTTCCATGGAGGTTGAACAGAGCTTGCCGAAAACAATTGATTTGAAGATCTTCAACTCAGCTGACGGATGTCAATGCAACGAGAGAAGAAGAACGATAGGCCTCTCAACTAGCCATTCCACCCAAGGAACACTAGATCGAGGAATCCTGGGGTTTATTCCCCTTCCTTCTCTTTAATTGATGCCACAATGACAAAACATGAAGATAGAGTGGGTCATCTTAGCTAGATTTAATGTCCCACCAAGCTTCTAGGGAACATATGTTGGATTCACCTTCGATAATCATCGCACTGCATGGAAGAGGATCCCATTAGTCCTTCGACACCGCTCCTAAGCTTCAGAGTAGAGCATACATCATGGCGACAAACATAAGCCTAAACCTAGTCCTAATATATACACAACTACCGAAGCTCTTCTACCTTCCAAGCTTTAGAAGCCTGTGTTGTCGAAGAGGAAAGGGGCCAGTGCCAGGCCTTTGGTGGCTACGGACCAAAACAGTACAAAGATGGGACCTGAGGGAGTATTGTATCATCCACAACTATAAGCATCCAATCCCAGCCACAGAGGATCCCGAGCACAATTGTCTTTCACATTAATTGGTCCATTTGGTAAAATACATGAAATTTTCTATTTGTAACTCTTGCTTCTTATGTTGTCGTAACATTTTTTTCAAATTAATATCAAGCTTTTGAGCTCCTAATTTGATTCCCTCTATTATTTTTTACAAGGCATATTAGTTTTTTAAAATAAACTTTTCCATCTTTGATATTTTTTCTAAAACAATTAGTATTTACAATGTTATATAATTATAAAGAAAAATTACTTTTAAAAAGACCAATTCACCTTATAAAAAGGAATTAAAACATATTTTAAGGAATATTAAGTAAGGAAATTGCTAATATGATCACATTGATCTGAAGGAAAAACATCCAATCCTTTCCTTTTACAAACAACACCCTAGAAGATAAAAAATTGAGTTTTGAACCCGTCCAAGATGCTCATGACATCGTCTCCGATAATTGAGAAGAGTGGCTTCCATCAAAGGTTGAACAGAGCTCGCCGAAGACAACTGGTTCGAATATTCAACTATGATAATGGAAGTGGATGTAACGAGAGAAGAAGAATGATAGGCCTCCCAACTCGATTATTCACTCCAAGTAATACCAGATCGAGGAGCCATTGGACCGA
The DNA here is from genome assembly GCA_950022295.1 of Bromus sterilis. Lineage (NCBI taxonomy): Eukaryota > Viridiplantae > Streptophyta > Magnoliopsida > Poales > Poaceae > Bromus > Bromus sterilis. Next base: position 339,795,711 of record OX465595.1, on the reverse strand, counting down.
ATCCCCTTCCTTCTCTCCAGACGATACCACAATGTCAAGAAAAGAGGGTAAAATGGGCCATCTCAACTTGATCGGGTGGCCCATCGAGCTTCTAGGGAGCATATATTGAATTCGCCTTCGACAACCGTCGTCCGCGATGAAAAAGAAGCCCATCAATCATACGATACCGCTCGTGAGCTTCGTAGTGCAGCTCCATCTCGACATCAAGCCGTACGCCGTGGCGGCAAATACATTACTAAACCTAGTCCTAATATATACACAACTATCCAAGATCGTCTACCCACCCTACTCCGGTCGACCACGTCGTCGAAGAGGAAATGGTCTTCAGCCGTCTATAACTCGCAACATGATGGAGGAACGTGAAAAAGGAGGTACGGGTATAAGCATTCAGTCCCGGCCACAGAGAATCCCGAGCACAATTGTCTATCACATCAGTTGGTACATCTGGCCGTCTGGGTGACTGACTAGGAACAACAGAGCATAGCAAACAAGCACAAGAGACACCCATCTGGGCCCAAAAATTCCACACAATGCATCCATCCTCCTCCTCCTCCTCCACCACTCCTCCCCTGTTTCCTCTCCGCCCCCGGTAAACCCCATCCCGATCCCACCACCACACCCCCCTTCCTCCTCCTCCCCGGAGGAATCTTTGCTCCTCACCATTTATATAAACCCCTCTCCGCCACTCCACACTCCCAGATCTACACCCTCCCGCCGCTCCCTCCACCCCGTCTCGCCGCCGGCCGCCCGGGCCGGTCCCTCCACCCGCTCCCCCCCCCGCATCGGACGAGGTACGTGCCCACTGCCCAGTGTCTTCGATACAACCGAAGTCCCTCTCACCCACGATCTAATCCACGTGAAAAACCAGGGCTACGCCGATGGATTTTCTCGCGGACGCCCAGTCCCAGTGGCTCCTCGCCGGCGCCGCGCTGCTGCTCGCCACCGTCGCGTTCCTCAAGGTCCTCCTCGGCTCCGGCGGCGGCGGCAAGCGGCTGCCGCCGACGATCCCGGCGGCGCCCGTCGTGGGCGGGCTGATGCGGTTCCTGCGGGGCCCCATCCCGCTCATCCGGGCCGAGTACGCGCGCCTCGGCTCCGTCTTCACCGTCCCCATCCTCACCCGCCGGATCACCTTCCTCATCGGCCCCGAAGTGTCCGCGCACTTCTTCAAGAGCAACGAGTCCGATTTGAGCCAGCAGGAGGTCTACCGCTTCAACGTCCCCACCTTCGGCCCGGGGGTCGTCTTCGACGTCGACTACCAGGTCAGGCAGGAGCAGTTCAGGTTCTTCACCGAGGCGCTCAGGGCCAACAAGCTCCGCAGCTACGTCGACCAGATGGTTGCCGAGGCCGAGGTGAGCCCGACTGCTTCCTTCCTCTGTTTTTTGAGACTGCTCAGTGATCTTGTGGTTGCTGGTAATTGTAAATGAGATGCTTCTTATTGGGTTTGGACCACACAGTGGTAACCATTTCCAAGTAGCATGTTTATCGATGTGGCATGCATGCTATGTTTAGTCCAATTTTGCATCCTGCACAACCAACAATCGATGTAACTTGTAAGTGCTAACTTTTGGCCAGAACCTTTTAAAAAGCCTCACTCAGACCTGCATTTAAGGACTCCCTAGGAACAGACAGGACAAGTGTTATGTGGGTGTAAGCATTAAAATGAACAAGTTGGTTAATTGTCATACTTCTGTACACATACTGCAACAGGACATCTCTGCAGAATCTCATCTCCCTTGCAACTAGTTTCATAATACTGTTTGTCGTCCTTATTAACAATCACAAGGTTTGCTACATTTCCTAGGCAGCCTATGCTGCTACATGACCAGTATGAGTTTTTTTTGGAAATCACTGGCATGCTAATAATCAACAAAGAGTTTGCACAAATAATGTGGACCATCTTCTCAATCAGTTGCTCCACATCTGACTTTAACATTTGCTATCTTCCATCTGCCTGTCATAAATCATATCTGCTTTTCAATTATTTTTGTTATTGTATTGGTTCGTTTGTTTTGGTCATTTCTTTTGGTTAGTTAATATCATTTGCAAATCTAACCTGTTGCAGGACTACTTCTCAAAGTGGGGAGAAAGCGGCACTGTGGATCTGAAGTATGAATTGGAGCACCTCATTATACTGACTGCTAGCCGGTGCTTGTTGGGAAGGGAGGTGCGAGAAAAGTTGTTTGATGATGTTTCTGCTCTCTTCCATGATCTTGACAATGGGATGCTGCCAATCAGTGTCATCTTTCCCTACCTGCCAATCCCTGCACACCGCCGCCGTGACCAGGCACGGGCACGTTTGGCAGAGATCTTTGCTACTATCATCAAGTCCCGCAAGGCCTCTGGACAGTCTGAGGAAGACATGCTGCAGTGCTTCATTGATTCCAAGTACAAGAATGGCCGCCAGACCACAGAAAGTGAGGTCACTGGGCTACTTATTGCCGCGCTATTTGCTGGACAGCACACTAGCTCTATCACCTCAACCTGGACTGGGGCCTACCTGCTTAAGTTCCAGCAGTACTTTGCAGAGGCTGTAGAGGAGCAGAAGGAGGTCATGAAGCGGCATGGTGACAAGATCGATCATGACATCCTGGCGGAGATGGATGTCCTGTACCGGTGCATCAAGGAGGCACTTCGGCTCCACCCACCACTGATCATGTTGCTTCGCCAATCACACTCTGACTTCAGCGTGACCACAAGAGAGGGCAAAGAGTTTGATATCCCCAAAGGCCACATCGTCGCAACATCTCCTGCCTTCGCTAACAGGCTCTCCCATATCTTTAAGAACCCAGACTCGTATGACCCTGACCGGTTTGCACCTGGGAGGGAGGAGGACAAGGTTGCGGGTGCCTTCTCGTACATCTCCTTCGGGGGTGGCAGGCACGGGTGCCTTGGCGAGCCCTTCGCGTACCTGCAGATCAAGGCGATATGGACACACCTGCTGAGGAACTTTGAGTTCGAGCTGGTCTCACCATTCCCTGAGAACGACTGGAATGCGATGGTCGTCGGCATCAAGGGCGAGGTGATGGTCAACTACAAGCGTCGGAAGCTTGTCGTCGACAACTAGAGAGTGTGTGGTCTCATAGGATGTTTGCTTCTGTATTTGTTCCATTTAAGTTTTGTTTGTCCGCACGCCACAATCTGTAGGGTATCTTCGCCATTGTCTAGGATCCTGCGATTTGCTTCCAACTGGTTTAGAGGTGTAGCATCAGAGTGTTGTTTCTCCCTACTTTCATCTTTGCTGTTGTCCATTCTCTTAGGCTGGTTCAGGCATAAAATGTGAACAAACAACCCCTATGTAAGGAACACACCAACTGTGACTTTGTTCATTCAGAATGCACTTAAATGGATTGCTTCGTGTGACAGCTTTGGTCTTTCAGAAATGCAGAATGTTTTGTCTACTCTGCTGCCTGAAGTGTAAACAGGATGCCTGGTTCGCCTTGTGTGTGCGGGGCATGGAGAGAGAAGGCTGCTCCCCAAGGCTTCAGCAGCTCTGAAGAAGGCTTCAGCAGCTCTGAAGCCCGTCTCAGGGTTTTCATTGGCAGGTGAGAAGCGTCTTCCTGAAGTCGAAGTGTCCAGCAGCCATTGAATCTGAACATGTAAGCAGTGACGTTGGGAGCATGATATCGTTACGATTTTATTCTCCTTCGTATGGTTTCTTCTGAAGAGAACTGTCTTCTGTGGGTTTAATAATCCTGGGAATGAGGCAAGGCTCTGGGTCACGGCAGAGCGAGGCACTTCAGTGAAATTATGCCGCGAGAGTAAACCGATTTTTTTCTTTGGGCCACAGGCCTATGATGTTTGTAACTTGTGTCACACACTTTCACCTTTCTCCTTAATGAATGAAAAGGCAAATCTTTTGCCCGGTTTCAAAAGAAAAAATCCTGGGAAGAACAACACTTGAAACAGAGAACAGGAAAACACCCGCCCCCCCCTATGTCCTTCATGAGCTCTTGTAATTGTCCCCCTGGCGAGTTGTTTATGCTCAGGCCGTCCTAAACCCGCCGTTGAAGCGTAAAAAAAACAGGAAAAAAAATACTCCTCTTGAAGCCCTGCACAATAAAGAATAGCATAAACATAGAAACATGACTACATGAACCGCAAATAAAAAAGGCTAAAAAAACATGACAAAAATAAATATTGAGCACTCTCATAATGAATGCTGCAGAGAAAAACAGACATTTCCATGACAAATCCTTCTCACCAGATTATCCTTAGTCAAAACAGCATTAAGGTGCTCCACAGACTAGCATGGCATGCTGGGTCACTTGACATTTCAGTAGGCGTGCCTGTTTTCTCTTCTCTTCCGCAACATAGTTCATAGGTTCTATTCTGTTTTGGTTTGGTCATGTAAGAGCATCTATAGCCGGGCTTATTAAACTCTTGCTATACTATCGGATGGACGGCCCTGTCACTGACCAATAAAAACAACACAATTTAGACGGGCTCCTCATATCGGCACTTATACGCCCTGACCCACACACTTCATATCCAACCCAAATCTCGGACGGATATGAGGATGCCCGGGCGCGCCCGCAAAGTCAGATTGACGGCGGGTACCCACACGAAATCAGTCGGAAACCATCGATCCGACGGCCGTCTCTTCCGATTTTGTGGAGGGCAGTGAGACCCGTTGAGGGCACCGTGTGGCGTTGCTCCGACGCGCCACCCGATGACCAAAGACTGACTATTTAAGCCAGACGACGACCCTAACCCTAGCCGCACCCCATTTCTTTCTCCGTCTCCCTCGCCCCTCCTTGTTGCCACTCACCCATCCTCTAGCCATGGCCCACTCAAAGATCACCACCTATGCCATGCTGACGCCGGAGTGCCGCATGCAACTTCTTTGAGGAGAACCGGGCTGCCTCCGTACTCACCAGAGCGGGAGGAGGAGGAGGAGGAGGAGAAGGAGGCCGACGCGGAGGTGAAGGAGTGGGACGCGACCATGGAAGACGTGCATCCGAAGGAGGGCGATGACGCGAGCGAGGCGGATCCGGTGCCTCCTCGTGCAGGCATCGGCATGTCCGAATCACCGGCGAAGTACGAGATGGCCCAGGCGGCGGACGTGACAGAGCAGACAGACACCCTCGCCTCCATCCAGTCTGAGGTGGAGGTGGAGGCCAACTGCCGGTTCATCCATCGGCGGAACGCAGAGATCGACGAGATATTCACCTATGTGAAGGCGGAGGATGACGTGGAGGCAGAGGAGGAGCCGCAAGAGGTGGAGTTGCGGCTGCCGCCCACGTGCCAGGAGCCCGACACGGAGATCGTAGACATCTCCGGAGACGACTAGGCTACTTTAGTTGATCTAAGTAGTACGTAAGTGTTTCTTTTGCATACTTTGTATGGATTTAAGGTTTAGAATATGAGGTATTCGGATGCAGAGAAGAAAAAATAAGACTGGTCCGTGGGCGTTTGAGGGCCCGGATTTAGTGTTTGCGGCTGTAGATGCTCTAACTTCCGCCATGGTGTTTTCATGAAACAGGCTTTTGCCAAGTTTTTTCTTGGTATTTTCTAATAAAACGAAGGGCCTGTTTGTTTCAGCTTCAGTGGCTTTGAATCACCTGTTTGTTTCAGCTTCAGTGGTTTGAATCACTTGTTGATTCGCGAGCTTCCGGCTATTGCAATGAAAATGGCTCAAATCTAGATTCAGTTTCCCTGGGAAAGCTGATTCTAAATTGCTGTTTGTTTCAGCTTCTGATTTTTTCCTACAAGAATCTGCTGCCTAAAGCCGAAACAAACAAAGCTGAAGAACCTCATTCCTGAAAAGTCACCACATGAAAATTTTAATATTCACTCACGAAAAAAAGAGACAATATCTTCACTGGAGTTTTTGCTGCTTTGCAAATGTGTCTACAGTATAGGCGTGCAATCCTGTCAGTGAGCATAGTTCCACATAGACCTAACAGAAAACTTTCCAGGTTTTCCAAAGGCCAAGACACTTGATACACACTGATGGGTCAGCCGAATTCATCTCCACTCTCACAGGAGGCCGTTCCAAATTGAATGTGATTCGTAATACGAGTCCAGTAACTTCATATCAACGTTTTAAGATTTTGAACATGGCTGAAAACTGCATCGTACTCACTGAAACTGTTACAAAGCTGAGAGAAAGTAACTTCATTGGTTTATTAAAATAACATCCGGTCATGGGGAAAAGCTAGTGTGGTACCATAATCAGCATGTAGAGTACTTTTCTACTGTTCAGGTAGATGCTTGTTACCTTGAGATTTCCCCAACAAGGAAACCTGGCCTTAGGTCAACTCCAACGGCGCGACCCATTTGTCCGCATTTTGTTCGCCGGTCTTCGTTTGGATCGCCACGGATAAAATTCGTGGTCCAACGGGACGACTCAAACGGACCAATGTTCGTTCTTTGGTCCGCCGTGACCCATTTTTAATCCAAATATGGGGTCGATTTGGGTCCACGCGGATGCCCTCAATGTTCTCCCTTGCCCGCCTGTCTGCGTCTCACGCGCGCTCCGCACCACAGCGCACCCTTTTTAGTACCACCTCACCGCCGATGGCCTCACCATGTTGTTTATAAGGGGGCCGACATAAACTCGATGTTCACATTAGTATTATAGCAAAGGCTGTAATGGATGTAGACGGAGAAATTCATCCCTAGGGTGATACTCTGTCTTTTCAAGGAGATGAATTTGGTTCAGTTGCTTGAAATGGCAGAGGTCCTCCTCGGGCGTATTTCTCTGCCTCCGACCAATATTGTCTTTGCTATAATTATTTTTATTTTATTTTTGTTATAATACCAATGTAAACAGATACATATCAGTCAAACACACCTCTCTTTAATACAAATAGGCTTTTTTCATATCAGGCTTTTGCTCTTGCTATAATACCAATATGAATAGTGATTTTACGTTAAAAAACTAAACTATAGCAAAAACAGTAATGAGCCCTCACGTGAGCGGTCAGACTTTGGTGATATACATGTTTTACTTGGAGGTGAACGAATTTAAATTACAGATCATTAACCGGAAATACCTTTTGGATCCCGAGCTCCATGGCTCCCTCAATTTTAAAAATTCAAAAATGCAATTTTTAGGTTTCAAAAAAATCTGAAAAAATACACACATATACATATGAATGTATATTACTTGTTTGCAAAGTTTCATGGTGAAATATGTTTGTATGCAAGCTACAAAAAAATGCATTTTTTTGTATTTCTAGCACACGTACTATTCACTATTAAAGTACATGAATTTATCTTTTTTGTGTAGCTCACACCAAAGCGTATTTCATCATGAAACTTTCCAGAAATATGGTATACACCTCACTGTTCATGCGTATTTTTTTTCCAGAAAATTTCAAATCTCAAAAATATGGTTTTTTGAATTTTTCAAAAAGCAGGATCACTGGAGCTCAGGAACCAAAAATCCCCACTCATCATTAACCCACAAGTAAGATATATAGTACCACCAAACTTTGACGGCTCACGTGAAGATACATTTGTGGCTTGCTATAAGACAACAAGTCCATGAGGCCTCCCCCTTACAAACACCTATGCGCGTCCTTCAACCGATAAGGTGGGACTAAAAATGACCTCTGTACAAATACATCGATCTCCACCATTGGGTGCAGCGATTTGGGAAGGCCGTACAGATTGTTTGGCGACTCAAACGGACAAAAGGCGGACTAAACGCGGATCCGTTTGGGTCACGCCGTTGAAGTTGCCCTTAATCTGTGAGCACATATATTATTACCTAAGTATTTACTTCTCGCCACTTCTTGGCTCTTGCCACATAACATTTCTATGTTCTACTAGTTTCCATCGTAATTTGCACAGAACATTAGTATTCGGATATGTTAGACCTTGGGCATAAGATTTTAATCCTATAAAACATGGGGCACTGTTCATGATTGACTTTTTTTTATCTCAGTCACAAAGATGATTTTGTATGTTTGCATTAAATTGCACATACTTCACAATTTTTTTGAGGGGACATACTTCACAAATGGATTTGCAGTATTGTACCAATCTCAGATTGCAGCCCGGGGTGGGTGGTGGGGTGTGTGTGGGGGTGGGGTGGGGTGGGGGGTGGGGACACACATAGCAATTTACCACGGGAGGAAATAGGGTCATTTTTTGTTTTTACATGTCTATAATCCACTACTTATTTATTTTAGCCATGCAACTATGCCACATAAGCAAATCATAAATTACATTTTTTTGCATTACTCTATGCATGCATTGTTGTCAGATCATCAATTTATGCATGTGAGTAATAAGTTGTCTTTTACATTAGAGATCATACTTCACATTTTTTTAGAAATAACATTCTTAACTACAATTCTTTTTTATTTTTAAGCCTACATTTGATTTTCATTAGTTTTAGATGTTTTTAGCAACTATTTAAGTATTTTAGCAAGGTTCCCGCAGCAACGCGCGTTGCATCATCTAGTATAAAAAAACACATCCTAGGTGGTGATAGATATTTAGAAACAACCACCCTAAAGGCATTGTCTCATAGGTGTTGTATGTAACTGATGTGAAAGGTACTAAGAACCGTCTCTTCACTAACATACAACTCACCTTTCTCTCTTATTTCATTGCTATGACACCTCATTTTGCCTATAAAACCGTGCTAAGAGCTAAGCATTGGGAGTACCGTAATATGTTGTGGCAAAATGGCCACCATAACAGGAAACTGTTGATTAGCCAGAAGGTAAAGCATGCAAAGTTAGTTAGACAAAGGAGATTGTCATAATACACCACGATGTGAAATGGAGCCTAAGGCAGGCATGAAATGCTCCAGCCAATAGTAATTATTTATATTAAACTTGGAAGCTGCCTGTCGGCACCATATTAAACTGTATCAACCATGCACTAAACTCATATACCATTGGTACAACATTATTCTCAAAACCCAACAAGAATGACAAGTGTTTTAGCCAAAGATAATGAAGTGGTCAACCTGCTGCAATTAGCAAATTAGGCACAGCAAATGACTAATTAAGAGATCACCCCACCACAGAGGTGCACACCAGACACCACCTACTTCAGTGAGCATTTCTTGCTGCAGATGCCCCCCTTACAAGATGCAAATCAACTAATGAAACCATTCTTCCTCTATATATCCCTTCTTCCTCACCTCTATCTCCTCAGCCCTGATCTATTCCCTGGCTCTTATACCTACTGTATGCCTCTATTTCCTAGATCTAGCTTCCCAAACACCACAACACGGTGCTAAATATATGGCATATTGACTGGTCATGTTCCTCATCATGGCCTAGATCTTGTGGATGCCTTATAGATTTTTGCTGTACTTGAGAAAGCAAAAGAGTGGGATACGTCTGGTTTTTTTCGTTGATTTATTGATGCATGAGGTTGGCTAATTACTCCGAAGCTTTGATTTGTTTCCTTCTAGCTATGAAAGCATTGGGTTAAACGCATGCGATATGGGCATCCGTGCATAGCCCACATGTGTTTGTCGATGAGTTTCCATCTACTTTTCCTGTATCTACTGTCTACTGATTTGATGACAGGTTCATGAGAGGGGATCGATCTTGCATCCATCTCAGACTAAGTGAGAACAGGTTCGTACTCCGATAAACATATGCCTATTGTTCTTCCTTTCCCTCTTGTGCTTTTCGCCATGAGTTCATGTTGATCTGCAGTTCTGAACATGAGATTTAGGGTTTCGAATTTAATTGGAGTTCTTCTGAAAGATTAAGAGCTGAGTACTGTTTGATTTTTGACGTGGTGTTTTATGTATGATCTCTCTTTTAGAATCTTAGTTTGAATGTTCAGATGGATGATTGATATGCCTGGTACACTTTCTGCAAGACCTGCATCTGTTCTGAAAATCTATCTCCTGTGGAAATTAGTAGTAGTACAAAATTTCTTTGAGGGGATAAATTAAGGTATGAGTAGCTTAATGCTACAATCTATATATTACTTATAGTAGATTTTATTATCTGGGAACTTAGCAAACTGGTGCCATGCTGAGAGGAGTAAAATTAGGCTAGCTGCTGTTTGGCAATTATGTCAATGTATTCTAATTTTCTTTTCATGTATGCATATGTAGCTTATGATAATTCATTGCTCAATAAACTGAATCTTAATTCGGCTATGCCCTTTGTTTGAAGTCATTTATTAGCCAGTTATTTTGTTATTTCTGAAATTCATTTTTATTTGAGATTTCCATCTCTCATACTGTTTATTTAGGACACTTTAGCTAATTCTTTCTAGCTACAGGGCCATCGAATACTGTAAACCAGCTGATGTAAAAAAAGGCACCTGATTTCATAAGTACGTGCATGATCATGTCGTTAACCTACTCAGCCTACCTAATGATATAATAATGTGATGGTATATGTTTTTTCCTTGGGAAAATTGTTCTATCTAGTAGCACTAATTGCTACATCTATGTGTATATGCAGTTTTTCTCTCTCTAAAACACATTTTGTAGATGAAGTCATATATAAAACCATTAATTACTTGTAGGTTCATCTAAACAAGTACTAATTGCTTACAGTTTTTCTTTTGAAAAGAGGGGAACACCCTCGACTAATTACTTACAGGAATGTCATACTAGTTAACTGTTGAGCCACTAACTAGTTTTTATTTGGAAACATGCCACAGAAGCACAAGCATGATGATGAGGATGAGGATGAATTAGTTTGAGGGAGCTCACTTCAGTCCACTCATGGGAGGTAGCGGGGATTGAACGAGCTGCCGACTCATTCACTCGAGCACACAGTGGATACAAGACTAGTTCAGGGCATAACAATTGTAGTATGGAACAATGTTTACTGTGCGAATGAGTGAATGCGGCGGGAGATTGTTCTCTCTTTCCTCCTCCATGCTTGGACTGAAGGGAGCTCCCTCATCTCTCATCAGCTTCATCAGGAATATAAAACAGACCATCAACAATAATCCAGATTCTGGTACTACTTCTTCAACAACAACAACAACAAAGTCTGTTAGTCCCAAACAAGTTGGGGTAGGCTATCTGGTACTACTTCTTCACACGTGAATTTATTTTTCTGAACATTCAGCTAAGATGCATTTGGTTCGTGTGTAATTATTGGTAAATGGTAATTACTACAACAACATCAGCTAATATATATTTGGTAGATATAACAGAAAAATGCATTTGCTTAAAAAATACTCCCTCCGTTCCAAATTAGATGACTTTCATTTATGTACATGTCTAGATACACATGCGGACAAATGAAAGTCATCTAATTTGGAACGGAGGGAGTAGCTAATACATAACTGATATCTCCGTTTTTAGACTAATTATGTATTGTCAATGTACTTGTTGCAGTGTGTATTATATGTTAGCACTATTTTTGCTGGCATTACAAAAGCAGGAAGAAGCATGGTTTTGTGTGCTGCATGCATGAGCAAGGTACATGGATGGTGGCATTCCATGCGTTGTAGTGGCAGAGCCTTTTTCTTATGCTGGCTTTGATGATGAATTCAGAGCTGCTAATCATGCATGCACGAGCTGTTAATTAGATCAGAATTTCTCACCAGCGTATTGAAAGGTTTCTCTTAGGGCCTAATTAGGGCATCATCGCCTTGCTAGCTCTTCAGAACATACAGGCTATGGTGTGTAGAAAACATGCGTAGGGTCATAGGCTTTCCATTAGGGTCAACATACAACCTTAAATTATCCCCAAAAAAGCAAGCACAAAGATACTTGGAACTTGTCATGCCTCCCGGCTTTGTGATCTCCACCATCATTTTATATTGTCCTGATTGCATATCTAGGCGTGTCCTGTTGGCAGAGAATTAATTAAATAGCCAACTTATCATTATGCGTAAGTTTTGTTTTGAAATTTACAAGAGTAGAATGTGGTTGTGTTTCTAATTAAGTACTGCACATATCTTGTTCTGATTTCCTTAATTTAAAGCAAATGACATCACCCCAAGCATGTTAGTGGCCACCAGAATATCAGATACACCGATAAACTCAGATATTGGAAAGCAAAATCTTACACCATCAACATAATGCAGGTTTAACAGAGAGAGGGGGGGTGGAACTGACCTGACAATACATGTTTGGGTATCTGCAAATTAAGGGCAATAGTAGCCTTTTCACATGCTGGTGATGGTGGCCTGGAAGAAAAGAAGCCCTTAAAAGAAGAGATCAAGCTAGCAGCCTAGCACTGATGCTCCCCTCGTGCCACGGCGTATTGTATATGCCATCCAAGTACAACAGCAAGTGTGTCTGCTGCTCTACTTTTGATATACTGTTCTGTGCTGCCCTTCCCAATGTGTTTCCTCTCCAATCTATGGTCTGACGCTAAAGTACAATATGTTCAGGCATCGCAGCGCGTGCCCTGTAATTTACTAGTGCCATATGTTCTGATATTGCAGTACAATTCAGCTCTTTCTTTATGCCTGAATACATGAAATCTTAGACCTATCAATGGTTGTCCTCCTTTTTCTCCAGAGAGCATAGTGCCATTGCCATCCTTCCTGCAGGGAAGATGAGCGTGATCAGGGTATCAAGCTTGTGCCTTCAAATGGTGCTGTGTTCTGATCTGGATTTTGATTTTTGAAACATGCTAGATCTCAGAACTTCCGTTCACGCAAAACAATATGGCGCGCATGAGTTTATCTATATTCCGGTATTTTCCTCCATCACACTCCATTCACTGGCAGAAGTATTCTCAAGTAGCAGCAGTTCATCAAGCAGAGGAGCTATAGATCTCATCATTATGCAGATTGGCCATCATCTGCAATAATACTACCTGTGCGTACGTGCCGAACCCACTGCACCGCCATCTACCTCGCATGCTTCAGAAAAGGACCTGCACACGGTACCACAAAACCAATAACCATTGATCATCCTACACTGCAACTTATCAATTCAAGTATGTACACATCATTACTGGGACACTATGTCTAGTAGAATTCATCAACTAACAAGAAGATTCAGAAATGAAGATCTTATTTCTTTATCACTTGGTTGTCTACCGTTTTGTAAGTGCATACAATACTTCCGTGTCACATTGCAAGAGGTATTGTTTGCTGTTTATACTGCTAAACTACAGCTGACATATAAGATAGTGCGCGATACTCTTCCTCCACTTACAAATTTATATTCAAATAAGTGTGTGATATTCTTCCTCCATTTACAAATTTATATTCAAATGAGAAGGGTTAGTCCCCCTGAAATCCCACTAGAAAACCCCATCCTGAGTAACCTATACTAAGTTTTCTTTTCGGGTCCAAGTCCTCTCCACTACAGTGGCAAATATACCTACCTGAAAAATCACCGAAGATATTCACATACTCAGAATACACGCACCGGGGTTGTATTCTTTGTTCTGCCGCTATGGTTGCAAGTAGGGGATAGAATACTATTGACTGGACCTAACTCAATTCAGTCAGTGAAACATCAAACACTCTTCCATGGCCATATTGGCCTACTTTACCTATTTGGTATTTGGTAAAGTAGGCCAAATTTACCTATTTTAGCAATTAAACAGTCTTCTATGGTCAAATTTACCTGTGCTTCCAATTTAATCGATCATGCCTAACTCTAAATGAAAGTCTCAACAAGTTTTGCCTTCGGTACACCGCCCTGAAAGTTTACACGAATCTTAAAGCTACATAAAATTTTTATTCTCGTACATTCGCAGTCAATAAATTCAAACATCTGTTCTCCCAATGCATAAAACAAAAGATCAGAACAATCTAAACTTTTTGATCGAAGGGATAGCTTCTAATTTTGAGAATGCAGGCTTTCGCCCCCCTTTATAGATAAAGGAACATAACAAAGTACACGGACGAACGATACATGATGGTGAGGTAGCCCTCTTAAAAAGCCGATCCTAAAATACTCGGTGCACGAATGCACGTACATGCACAACACACGAACTAAACACACACACGTAACACCCTAGCACACCTAAGCTCCACGAGAACGCTCTCAAGAGGGAGCACGGCGCAAAGCGTCGTCGCTGCCGAGTCCATCGGACAGAGGTCTTCACCTGGAGCCTTGACACGGAGAGTAGATCCACGACGACGTCTTCAAGAAGAGCGCGGCACCCACGGATGTCGCCGCCGTCGGCACCAAGGCGCTGAGCTTTCGCTCGGCAACTCGCCCGTGCCACCGATGTCGCCAGAGGGTTACGCGGAGGATAGCCCTAGTTCCGGATCAGGACACCACCCCCGAAGAGGCATGTCCGGGCTACCCACCGCTCCACCACCCGTTGCCCACACAACCCGGAGGAGAGCCACCACCACCACAATGGTGCCTGCCGGAAAGCACCCATGTGGACCCCCTTCCGGGGCCGCCGCCCCGGCATCCATGCTGCCAGATAGCGCATGTCAGCCCCATCACAGCACCCTCGACCCCGGTGGGAAGAGCGACGATCACCCATCACCTCTCCGCCCGGCATCAGCCCTGGAGTCTGGGTAGGCGCCTCCATCATCGGAGGCAGCACCCACACCTGCGTCCCCAGCCAGTTCGAATGATCTGGGGGGAGGCAACTCCTCGGCTACCGACGGCCACCGGAGAGCCTGCCCAAGCCACTCGACCGAGCCAGCTCTCGCGATGCCAAGTCCGAGGTCACCGGTACCGATCCGTGACCCGACGATCCGCTACCACGGCCACCACCTGCGACCACCGTACCCGCGAGGCGAGCACGACCAACGCCCGCGAGCACCTCCCGGGCCAAGCCCAGCCGCGCCTACCCAGAGAGCAAGCTCTGATCCGCCGAACTGGCCCGCCCAAGCACGAACCATAGATCTGGCCCATCCCCGAGGCGCGTGCGGCGGCGTCCGCCCAGCCCCGCGCATCGTCGGTCAGATCCAGGAGAAGGCGGGCTGCAACCACAACCTCGCGCCACCTGCGCCGCCGCCATCCTGAGCCGCCGCAGTCCCGCAGGCACCGCCTCAGCCAACGCCGTCCCACGAGCCAGACCGGCAGGGCGCCGCCGCCAGATTGACTGCCGCACCAAGATCCGTCGCCGTCCCATCGAACACGCACCACCACCACCACCCCACCACGCAGCCACCACTTCATGTTGTACAATCCGACCCCCAATCGCGCTGGATCTGAGCGGCCGAGACGCACGAGGAAGAAGCGAAGGAGCGAGACGGGGGAGCCACCACGCTGCCCGTCGACGACCAGCCGCCGGAGCACCTGGGGACGGCCAGCCCATGCCGCCCACGGCCCGCGGCGCCGGCCTCAGATCTAGCCGCGTCGGCAGCCACCAGGCCGCGCCGCCGCCAGCCCTAGACGGCCCGGCACGCCACCCACCAAGACCGCCCGCCGCGGGGGAGCAGAGGCGTCGGAGCCGCCTCAGCCCTCCGCGCCGCCGTGGCGCCCGGCCGCAGCGCCACGCTCCTACCCGGGGGGCCGGCCCGCGCCAGCACCGGGCGAGCAGGAGGACGCGGAAGCCCCGCCGCCGCCGGCTACGGCTGGGCTTTCCCAGCCGCGCCCTTGGGCGGCGGCGAGGGGGGGGGGGGAGGAACGCAGAGGGGCGGCGGAGGTTCGACGGGATTAGTGTTGCCCCCGGCCGCCACGCGGGGGCGACGCGGGGGGAGGGGGGGGTGGAGTCGTCTGAGAAATCCGCCGCTCCTCGCTCGGGATAGCTTCTAATCCCCACGTTAATATGTAAAATTTTCTAGGGGGTGTGTGTACCGAAGCAAAACTCATATGAACTATACTCAATGCACAAATACGACATTTTGGTTATCCTAATTTGTTCATTTAGTAATGTTGTTGGAGTTGGGAGTTCAAATGGACAATACGTAGCTTATACATAGAAGTTTTCTCCTTTTTATTGTGCACTCATTTTTCGCCCTCTGGTAGCTACATTATGACACTTCTCAAACAAAAAAAAGAAAGAAAGAAGAGAAGAGTCCGTAAGAGAGAAGAGAAGATTACCACGACGACGGTAGTGCAGGGAGGCGGCGAACCGTAACCAGTCTACGCCGGCGGACGGAAACGGCAAGCCAGCCGTGCGGGTCCCCATCGCCCGACGGCTGATGGGCGGCGGTGGCGGGAGGCGCAGGAGCGGGCGCGGCGCAGCAGGCGAGTGAGGGAGCCTGACGGCGTAAGGGTGGGCCACGCGGCCCACCTCGGTGGGAGTGTGTGTGTGTGTGAGTGAGAGATTTTTCTCGAGCAGGCCCACTTTTGCCACGCTTCTTCTCCAAGCCCACCTCTCACTCCGTCCGTCCGTCCGTCCGTCGTCGTCGTCTTCCTCCGCCACCCCCGCCGCTCCATCTGCCGTTCCTCGTCGACGCCGGCACGTCACCGTCCTTAGTCGCTCCCCGCCATCTGGGTAAACTTCGTACCCGGTTGATCTCCCATTCTCCATGATTCTCGCACGACGCACCATTCTGTGTCGTTACCTGCGACAGGTCGAATTAATCCCCATTTCTTCTTCTCGCCGGCGCGCTGCCGGCAATCGACGACTGAGTCCACAGTCCAACAACTACGCGCCACTCGCCGGAACCGCCAGTCATCCAGCTGCTCAGTGACTAGTTTGCACAGGATCTCTTGCTGTGGGCAACTAGGTTTCCTAGGGTAACTTCCAGGTTTCAGCTATTTGCACGGAGGGATCATAAGAGGACTGTGCTTTGATGGCACTGTGAGGGATTTTTAACAACCAGCGGTTATTAGCACAGAAGAAGACGGTCGAGATCCAGAGCCGCTAGTTTTCAGCCCGTTGAGGTCGCATTCCAACACCAGCTCTGATCAACTTAGCTACCACATGGTGTTGTGGACACAACGTGATTGCTGTTGGTGTTGTCTCTGTAAATAGGTTGATACAAGGCTATTGAACTTTTCCAAGTTGATCCATCTAGGTGTTGTCGTTACCGGATTCAGTCACCTATATTCCCCAGCAATTTACTCTGTTCAGCAGAGGCTGAGCTGCATCATTAATGAACTCTAGTCTCAAACTTTTAACCATGCTTTATTTTGTTCTTGCCTTAACATTTTTTTACATCTGATAACTCAATCTGCAACAGCCCATTGTTTTAGGTAATAATGTTTTCTTGTCATTATCTTGTGACCAGGTATAAATCTCCTCCTTTGTTTACAAGTATGCTTTGCATAGCTAAACCGAGAACCTATCAATCCATGTATACACGACAAATATTACTAAAAGGTCAACCGGGAAGAATATTGTCAGTAGATGCCATCTGAAAGCAAGATAATAAAGAATCAGAAACTGAAGAAGACAAAATAGCATTCATATCCTCAAGAGTGTAAAACGGATGATAAGCTAGGGGATTACATCATGTACATGTACTATACAGTAGTTGGACATAAACAAGGTAGCCACTTGTCTTATATATTTGACAAGTTGCCCCTCTCTCCCCTAGTCTCTCTCATGGAGAAACTTCATCTGCTAGTTCCGCTTCTTCCTATACTTCTTGGGTTACCTCTGTTGTACATCTGTTACATACTATGGCGGAGGCCAGAGGGGATAAGAAAGAAACTGAGGAAACAAAGCATAAGGGGTCCCAGGGCTACTTTGTTCTATGGCAACACTCAGGAGATGAAGAGAATCCGACAAGAGGCGGTGTCTGCGCAGAAGCAAGACACCAGTAACTACATATCCACCGTCTTCCCTCACTTGCTTATATGGAGGGAAACATATGGTATGTACTCAAAAGTTCTTTCATGCATGCATTTTCTCTGGAATTAGACCACACCCTTTTGTTTGGTCTTATTTAACAGTAACACATGTTCTGTTTGGCATTTTGCTTAGAATTCATTTCTAGTATGTTTATTGATTAGATGGCTTTTTAAGTCCCAAGAAAATTGGGGAAGGCTAGAGTTGAAACTCATAAGATCTTGAAAACATAATCATGGTTCTGGCACGTGGATAGCTAACTTCCATGCACCCTTTTCCATGTAACTGTGACATGGGACTACAAGATTACAAAATTTACACTTAACAGTTTGTTAGGGTGACCAATGACTGTTTCTATTACTTAGGATGACAGTGCCACAAACCTACAACCCCTAACTCGTGTATAAGGGCAACTCCAAAGGCTCGACCCAAGCTTCTATTACTTAAGATTTTGGTTCGCTTTTTGTCCGTCCGGGTCGCCCCGGCGGACCCAATGTCCGCACCGTGTCCATTTGGGTCGCGAGTGCCCAACGGTGGAGGAAGGACGCAAATGGGGGAAGCGATTTTTTAATACCAAAATTCTTACAAACCTAATTATACATTTAATTTTTCTTAAAAAGACCCTTCTAAACCCTAGGTAGCCGTCGGTCGCTGCTGGGCCTCTCCTAGGCCCCTAGTCGTCCTCCACGTCGCTGCTAAGGTCGATGAAGACCGGCGGTGACCACGACACGCCGGGGGGGGGGGGGGGTAGTAGCCCTGCGGAGGTGGTGGCGCTGACTCCAGAAGCTGGGAGGGGTCGGACTCGAAAGTCCAACGCGTCCCGACGAGGTCGCGGATTAGCTCGCGCAGCTGTGCGTAGTGGTCGTCGACGAGCGGGGGAGGGGCGAGGGCGGCGGCAATGCCTTGTACCATGGCTCCGGTGGATGCGACGGCAATGCCTCGTACCACGACCTTGATGGAGGCGGCAGGGGAGGGGGATCGTAGATGTCGGGCTCGGTCCAAGTCGCATCCAGCATGTCGACGAGCCCCGGCCACTGGCGGCGCTCCTCCCGCTCAGTGGCCTCAAGGGCCAATCTGAGGGCCTCTTCCTCGCCGTAGTCCGACGGGACGTACGGAGTCAGAGCTGTTGGAGGCGACGGGGAGCGATCTGCCTTCCCCACGGGCGGTGGCGACCCGCGGATCGGGAGGCCCAGGGCACGGAGCAACGACGGAGGCCCCAATGCAGTCCGCCTGTGGAGGCCTCAGCGGAGAGGGGGGGGGGGGCGCGGGCGGCCTCGACGTGTGACTGTGGCACCGGCATCCTCACCGTACTGAGGTGCCAGTCCCGCAGGAGCTTCCTGTGTCGACGCGGTTGGGGCGCTCACGGGAACGGTGGTTGCCGCCCGATGAGCCCCCAACCTTCCGGTTGTGCGACATGGCGGGGCTGTCGCGTGTGTTGGGAAACGTAGTAGAATTCAAAAATTTCGTGCCTACGTAACTAGAACCCAAGATCATCCAAGATAGATAGCATACAAGGTTTAGGTCTTTGCTCACCAACAGTTGCAGCGGAAGAAGAGTTGGTGAAGCGACGTGGACGTAGTGGAAGTAGATCTCCCACGAACAGTCCCTCGAACGGATCTCCGAGAAGAAGATGGTCCTCGAAGCAAGATCAAAGCTATGATCTCTCCACCGGTATCCACACGTCCGGCACAACAATCCGGCAGCGCTCCGCCGTCCAGAGAAGAACGCCTCCGAGAAAACTAGAGAGAGAAAACCCTAGCGAGTTCCGATCTAGATTAGAATCTAAACCGGGGTCTAAAAGTGGAGCAACTAGCAACTAGGGCAAAGGGGGGGCGCAGGGGCTTGTGTGTCTCCTCCCCCCCCCCTTGGCTCACCTTATATAGGTGGCCAAGGGGCCTAGGGCGCCGGCCAAGAGGGTTTGGGAGTCCAACTTGGACTCCCAAGCCTTCCAAACTTTCCCACACCTTCTCACCGGAAACCTTCCATAATGGGAATTGGTAATCCCACCTGGAGGAGGATTCCCCCCCCCCCTTTGGTGCGCCCCCACCACCTGGCCGGCCAGGGCAGCCTAGGTGGCTTGCCCCCCAAGGCCAGGGGCGCAGGGCAGTGGGTGGTACTACCCGGAACCTTCCGGAACCTTCCATGACCTTCTAGAAGCTTCCAGGACCGTTTCGGTACATTCCAGACACTTCTGGAGCACTTCCAAGACCTTCCGGGACCTCTAACGAATGTTCCGGAGCCATCTAAATAGGTTTCGGAACAATCCGGGCTAAGGTTAATATGTCCGGTGAACACAACATATTGTTTAAGTTGTCCACCGATCACCGAAACTATTCCCATTACCATTTTCATATGAACTAAAGTTATCTGAAACAATTCCAAAATATCTTAGCCATATTCTTTGCTCTTTACTTGCTTCCACTAAACCTTCAATCATCCTAGTATTCTAACAGATTACTGTACTTTAAGTGTGTGACCCAATAGGTTCGGTATTATGTGGACATGATTTAGAACGCTTTCAAGACTCGATAGTCATTTGTCAATAATCAACAGCGGAGCCATGGACACCCATTTGACTCCCACACATACACGAAAAGACTTCGAGTGAACCTTTATGTTTATCGTATACTATTCCCTTTGCTTCGCGATATATGACAAAGTTAGAGGAGAGAAGTTTGGCACCCATGTGAAACAACCTTTTGATCACAAGCCATTAGTTATCCTCATTGCTCGTTTGTCTTCATTCCTCGTTATGTATACCGGTGTCCCCGTGATCGAATCACAAAGTGTCTGGCCAGACGAGAATGGATACCGTTATACCGAGTGGGCCCTGAGTCTATATCTCTTCATCGTGAAGGAGCAAATCCCAGTTTCGAACTATCACTGTTACTAGACACACCGTCCAATGTACCCAGAACTTATTTTACTACTTTCCATTTACGGGAAGATTCATCTAAGAACCAAAGCACATCTTCTTGTGTGAAGCAACTTGACATTCTCATGGTCTAAGGAACTATGTATATAATAACATTTTATGATATGACTTATAACGTTTGTTTTACGATGAGTTCTCTAAGTATATCATTTAACACTGGGGTCGGTTCAACATCATTGTTCTGCTAACAATATGCTCTCATTGCTATTGACATCCTTGCTACAAGAACAATGTCCATGATTAAGAAAACATAATCATCAATAAGCACATGGGCTGGTCTTAGAGGCAAAATCAGGAACTCTTGTTGTTTACATTTCCACACATGCATATGAGTTTTCTTCTGAATCTCACAGTTAGGATCATTGCAATTATAGCACAGAAATATAAACATTAATTATGAACATATAAATAATAACACACTTTATTATTGCCTCTAGGGCATATATCCAACAGCGTGGGGGTTGGGGGAGCGAGGTGGGTGGCGGGGAGTGTTAGTGGGGACTCAGGGGGGGGGGGGGGCTGGTCCTATTTAATGGACCAGTCAACGCCGCGTGGGGGATTCAAAGGGTCGCTGTGTGGCTGCCACGCGGGCCCGGGGCGAACGCGTGGGCGGTCCGCCTCTTGTCCACGGGAACGCAAATGCCCCCCAAATTTGGGTCCGGTTTGGGTTGCGGTGGACCGAAAAAACGGACAAAAGGGAACCACGGTCCATTTGCTTCGCCCCGTTGGGCCGCAGTTTCTGGCCGCGTCGACCCAAACGGACCAAAAGCGGACAAATGGGTCGGCCCTTTAGAGATGCCCTAACCTCTCGTCTCTGTGTTGTTTACCCTTTTCACATTTCATTAACGTAAGGTGTCCACCCTAGCAACTATCCAAAAGGTGAAGCTAAATTATAATCAGTTACATGGTCTGCACTGTCGTGTCACTCATAGTTAATGGAAAAGAACATCCTTATCAGCCTTAGCTTGGTATTTAGATGGTCTCTCAAAAGTCAGGAACAACTCAGATAGTTGAAAGCTAGAAACTTTCTCTTGATGCTGGAATTTACTCTTGAACATTGGAACCCTGATGATTTAACCTCTTTTGTTCATCCTAAGCATGTTCGTACATCCTAATATTTTGGTTAATGATAGTACAGTATAATATTTAGCTTGGACTATGAGAGCTAAGTGATTTTCTATAGATCTTTTTGCCCTGTTCTATGAATGCTGTTCAACTATGCCTTTACAAATTGCATGAAATGCTGGACGAAATTCTTTATACGTTGTTTCGTTTTGTGTCAGAAGACCATGCATTACTGGCTAATTTATATAGCAATAAGGAAATTTGGTCTAGTGGGAAGTAATGTAGGAAAACAATTGCCGATATACTTCGCTAACATATATTTAATATCCAACTATTCGGTTTATCTCAATGGTATTTGTAATACTTATTCATGACGTATTCCTTATATTTGTCCATTCTTCTTATGGCGATGCTATTGGACTGTGAATTTGGAACAGGTTCGGTATTCCTCTACTCAACAGGAGCTGTGGAGATTTTGTATGTTTCTGACCCTGGCATGATCAAGGACATGAGCCACTGCACATCATCTGAGCTCGGGAAGCCAATTTTTATACAGAAATCTCGCAGACCGCTCTTCGGCAAAGGCATCTTGGTATCGAATGGCGATGTATGGGCCTATCAGAGGAAGATCATTGCGCCAGAATTTTTCATGGAGAAGATTAAGGTGCTGTCAGCTTCTCAAGATGATATTCCCTGTACTTAAATATTAGTTGAAATACTAAGAACATGATCAAGTGTTATAGTTGAATTTCTGTAAAGTCATTATAATTGCAAGAATGATGTTTGCAGGTCATGATAGAACTAATAGTGGAGGCTTCTGGCCCACTGCTAGAAGCATGGGAGAGCATGCTTGACGATGTGGGAGGGAGTAGAGAGATAGATGTTGATGGTTATTTGCGGAATTTTTCAGCAGATGTAATTTCCTGGGCATGTTTTGGCAGTGATTTCACAACAGGGGAAGAAATATTCTACAAGCTCAGGTAGCTTCAGAAGGCGATTTCTCAGCAAGATACACTTGTTGGATTGTCTGCAGTGTGGTAAGTATTCAGTATCTAACATAATGAAAAAAAAGGGAAATATGATTCTTCACATGCATATTTGTGCATGAATCTGATCGGAAGTCGTTCAACATATTTGGTTAAGTAATGTTCATTCTCATTCATTAGACAGGAATCGCCGAAATTGTGATGTAAATATCCGAATGCTTCCCCCCAAAATAGTCTGGTTGCCCGAACTGAGATACTGCTTTGTGATAGGGCAAAGTCTAGTCCAATCTTGTCATAAACTTAAGAGTAAATTCCACATTTTACCTGGCAGTTGCAATCTTGTGACAACTTTAATTTATTTAAAAGTTCTGGCCACATTTTACTTCTTGTGACCTTTTGTGATGGCTTTTACCCTTTTTATTTATTTCTTTGACTGATATGGCGGCTGACTAGGTGGACATCTCAGGTTCATATTTGCTAGGGGTGTGCTTTGAGACGACACGAGCAGTGTAGTGAAACCATGTAGCTAGCAGCACCTATTCATTACAATTTCATAGAATTTGATGAAATTGGAGATATTTTTTCAGTATATTATCTTCAATGAGTACTCCAAGTTGTCGGTCAGTGCGGCATGTCTTCCTAACAAGTGGATCTAGCTTTTTAGTTTGGAAAAATAATAAAATGAGATAAATGATGTCACAATGTCATAAGTTCACAACTAAATAAATGTGGCAAGACATTTTAAATAGGGTAAAAGTTGTTGTCACAATGTCAAAACTATAGGGGTAAAACGTTGAAACTTATTGTCATAATTTTGTGTGTGTGATTACAGGAAGTATTTGCCGACCAAGGCCAACCGAGAGATACAAAAGCTGGAGCGAGAAGTTCGGTTACTCATCCTCAATGTCGCAAAGGAACACAGCCGTGGAAGCAGCAGCAACAACAACAACGACGACAAGGATTGCATAAATACTAAACAAAACAACCTTCTGCGCTCCATTGTCAACAGCACTCTCCATTGCCCGGCCAGCTACCGCGGCAGCGCTGAGGATTACATCGTCGACAACTGCAAGAGCATCTACTTTGCTGGGCACGAGACTGCAGCTGTCACCACCACCTGGTGCCTGATGCTACTGGCCACACACCCGGGGTGGCAGGACCGTGCCCGTGCCGAGGCTCTAGAGGTGTGTCGCGAATGCACAAAACTCGATGTTGATGTCCTCCGGCGGCTGAAAACGGTGAGAAAGCATCCCGTTATGTATCGACCAGTCTCGAGAAACTAGCACGCCATTGGCATAACCATTACATTCTCTTTCCAGATCACCATGGTGATTCAGGAGACCCTCCGGCTGTACCCTCCGGCATCACTGATTATGCGTGAAGCGCTGACGGACTTCAAGCTCGGCGACCTCAATGTCCCACGGGGAACAATCATCCAGACCGCCATCGGGATGCTGCACCTCGACAAGGATGTCTGGGGCCAGGACGCTGGCGAATTCCGACCAGATCGGTTTGCGAACGGTGCTGCAGTGGCTTGCGAGCCGTCACACATGTACCTACCATTCGGGCACGGGCCCAGGA
The DNA here is from genome assembly GCA_950022295.1 of Bromus sterilis. Taxonomy (NCBI): domain Eukaryota; kingdom Viridiplantae; phylum Streptophyta; class Magnoliopsida; order Poales; family Poaceae; genus Bromus; species Bromus sterilis. The sequence goes on along the minus strand of OX465595.1, from coordinate 339,771,574 downwards.
TTTGTGCGGGGCAGAATCTGGCGATGGTGGAGCTGAAGGTGGTGCTCGTGCGCCTTCTGAGCAAGTTCGCCTTCTCACCGTCGCCAGGGTACCGGCATGCGCCGTTGTACCGGCTCACCATCGAGCCTGGGTTTGGCATGCCTCTCGTCGTCACAAAGCTTCCATGATCACTGACTGACATGTGTAGCAAGAATGAACCGCGACTGATGAAAATAATGAAGCCGACATGGTGCTTGTAATCGCCAAAGCATGCCTTGGTTGATATTTATCTGCTGCTCAAGATCTGTCAAGTTGAGACAGCATTGGTAAAACAAAGTATGCTTATCTGTGTTCCCTGAGTAGGGTATGTTGTGTGCATGTGAAATAGTTTTGTGTATGATGACATGGTATGTCCCCAAATGCCATTTTTTTTGCCAGAGAGCAATTCCTTGGTCAAAATGTCTGACATATATGTCCGAATATTTCGCAAAAAAATGATTGGTTGCTCTGCATTGGGGAATGGCTTGATGTTTTTCTTGAACGTGATGCTCTCATTCTCCAGTAGCTTAATGACGGAAGCAGGCAGTTCAGTTAACGGATTGCCGCTTTATTCATAGTGAAAGGCAGCAATCCTGTCATAATCTTAAAAAATCAGGCTCGTCGTTGATTTTCACTTTTTCAGGAAGATCTACTTGATTCTTGTCTGTAAATTTATGGTCATCATGCCTATGGGGACGAAGGATTGTTGATTTATTTATTTTTGAGAAATGAGAATGGAGGTTGGAAGTTGATTGTGACGTATCTGCATCGGGAAACTGCAATGCAAGATTGTATGAGGACGTACAGAAGAATCAGCATGAGTGGTTTGGCTAGGTCATGTCTAATCAGTATATATTATTAACAAGCCGTACAATAATAACAACGTCAGGATGGCCGAGTGGTCTAAGGCGCCAGACTCATGTTCTAGTCCTCTTACGAGGGCGTGGGTTCAAACCACACTTCTGACACATTAAGTTTTTTATGTTTTCTTTTATCTTCTTCACGATACTACGATTGCCCCGATGCGTTTTTTCTGCTATTTTTTCGTTCTTGTAAAAAAGTCGAGCAGTTCATGTTGCGGAGCATGAATATGCATTCTGAAATTTCGATCTTGGGATAACATGGAAGATGTCGTTCCCATCACAATGAGGACATCGAAATGCAATCTCCTTACTGATTTGCCGTCTATCAAGTTAAAAGCACCTTTGATCTTATGATGTGCGGATGTGACTATAACCGAGTGAATTGTAAGAAACCACGACTTTGTGGGATAGGATTGCAGAAACCACACCTTTTCACTTTTGTTGCGGAAAACACTAACGATTTGACTAATCCTTTGCAAAAAGCACATATCACTGGTTTAGCCTCTTTTGATCACGTTTATGATAGGTGGGTCCTACCTATAAGAATGATATTTTGCTGAAACCCCCTTAATTCTTTTTTAAAAGCAATCAAGTCCTCCCCACTCTCCCATTCGCAGGACACGGAGGGGGCTGGGCGGAGCAGGGGAGGCAGAGGTAGGGCTGGCCGGAGGAGGAGAGGCAGACGAGGGGGGCGGGGTGGGGGCTGCCGAAGGAGGGGGCGGGCTAGCCGGAGCCGAAGGACCTGCGCCTCCTTTCTCCGCCGGGAGTATTGCCGCCGACTGCCGCTGGTGGCGGTGCTCGCCTAGGATAGGAGGGGGAGGGGGTTGCCGCCGCGCGGCGCTGCTAGTGCTGCACGCCGGGGAGGGAGGGGTGGGGCGCGGGCCGCCCGAGCCGCTCGCCGGTGCGCCACCTGCACCTCGGCCGCCCCAGCCGCTCGCCTGTGCGCCAACCGCCGTCTGCACCGCGCCAGTGCACCACCCGCGCCGCGCGCCCGTGCAGGCCTGTTGCTCCTAGCCTCCGCCTGCCCATGTTGCGCGTGCTTCCTCCGCCGTGCCTTCTGGCGCTGGTAGAGGAAGGAGACAGGGGACCGATTGCTTTTTTTAGATTTTTTGAGGGGTTTTTTTGTAAAATAAAATTATGATTGATTCCATGTCATCCTTACAGGTGGGCTCCATGTGTCATAATCATACTTAAATGAAGTAAATCGGGTGATTTGTGTTATTCGCAAAGGATTAGTCAAATCGTTAGTGTTTTTCGCAATAAAAATGAAAAGGTATGGTTTCTGCAATCCTATCCCACAAAGTCGTGGTTTTCTGCAATTCACTATGTTACCATGTTGTAGTCATTTGTGTGTTCTAGTCATTCACATGTCATCATGTAAACACACAAATCCCATCATCTCACATACCCGTATGATGTTGTTAGAGCATGATCAATTACCTAATATAATAAGGTTTACCCGGTTTCTGTAAGGGAGAAGTGAAGACAGCAACATGTTTTTAACTCGCTCTAATATTTATAGTCATCCCTATTTGATCTATACATTTGGATGTAATTCATGTAATTTTTTGTACTACCATAAATATAGATGAATAGGTTAAAAGTTTTTTTTGCCAAAAAAGTCTCAACGAGTGGCCACGCACGCTCATTAGAGCATCTCTAGCAGCACGTCTAAAGGATCATCTATATGCGTATAGACGACGAAAACGGAAAAAAACGTCCCTCCAGCAGCTCGTCTAAAGCGTCGTCCAAATTTACAGGATGTCCAAATCAGCCTCCACATCGTCTATGCATGGACGACGTGAGAGCATCGTATAAAGCTGGACGGGTGGGCACATTTCCCCCTCCCGCCGAGAGCAGGAAGAGGAGCTCGCATGGACGCCATCGTGCTGCACACCCTATTGGGGTTCGGGGCAGAAAACACAAATTTTTCCTTGACCTACGATACCCAATCCCAAGACCTATGCTATGCTGATGCAAGTAACGGACAGAAATAGATCACGTACCAGTATGTAGTCCGTTAAGCGGGAAACGTTCCCGCATGAACGTGGTTGGTGTAGTCGTATCGGCAATCCCCGATGCCGCGCAGATCCACGATGACTCCTGTAGCCACCCGATCCTTGCAGACCGATGACGGGATTACGTCCCCGTCGGAACGTTGCTGATGAAGACCTCGCGATCCGGCCACGACGATGAAGTAGCACCACAAGTGTAGTGCCTCGCGGGATTATACACATACAGTATACCCGACGTCCCTCCGGGCTCCGAACCAGTAGAGCAGCGGAAAGAAGATGGATTCGGATCCCGATTCCAGCAGCACGACGGCGTGCGTATAGTGGAGAAATCCCCAACCCAGAGCAGCCTCCAAACAAGGGGAGTCCACTCAGAGGAAGGAGAAAGGAGGGAGAGAGATAAGAAACTTTTCTCAAAAATTCATGATTAAAAGGGCACCTCTACCCCTCCTTATATAGGCCAAGGAGGGGTGCCACCCCTCCTCAACTTCCCATGTGGGACTAATCCCAAGGGGAGGGGGGTGGCGCACCAATAAGGGGGGTGGGCCCCCTCATGGCGCCATGGCCCATGGGGAAGGACTCCCTCTCCCCCTAATGGGCCCTATGAGGCCCATATGCCTTTTAATTCATTTTTAATTATATTTAAATACATTTTAATATTTAATTCAGATAATTAAATAATAAAACATATATTAAACATTATTAAATATATTTTGAACCTTTCAAAATACCCAAAACAACTTCCGGCCTTCATCGGAACAATTCCGGTCATCACCGGAACAATTCCGGTGTTCTCTCCAATTTCTCCGGTGATCCCGAATCAATCCTTACTGCGTCGAGTACCCTTAAGTGTAACACCCTACGGTCCGGGAAACAGCAGACATGATCGAGACAATTCTCATTGATCAATGACTAATCAATTGGACCTGGTTACAATCCTTGATAGCCCCTGCGCTTCCATCGAATGAACTTCAATCGCTGTTGGATCCGTTAACCGTGTGCCTGTTCCCTTTGTCCCATGGTACTTTTCTTGTCCGAGGTTTGATCATCGGTATCCAATATACCTAGTTCGTCCTCGTTCTCAACAAACAAGTTTACTCGTTCCCGTGATATTACAACTCCGTGACCTAGTCACACGTTTGCAAACTTTATGATGTAACATCACCGAGTGGGCCCAGAGTACCTATCCGTCACACGGATGGACAAATCCCGCTTTGATCTATTTGCATACTCATCAACCATCTATTTCGGAATACCCAAAGTGCACCGTTATGGCCAGCATATTTCAGTCAGGCGGTGGGATACAAATCAAAGTCTCCTCATAGATGACAATTACGTATGATCATTACGGTCAAAGGATCTGGTCACTACGTTATAGTTATCGCAATGTCGAACTATGTGACTTGATCACATCGCAACACTTCTGGTGGGTGTATGTCCATCATATCATTATCCAATGATACGACTCCATTTGTTGGAAATATGCCCTAGAGGCAATAATAAAATGTTATTATATATATATTTCCACGTTCGTAATTAATGTTTATATTTCTGTGCTATAATTGCAATGACCCTGACTATGAGATTCAGAATAAAACTCACTTGCATGTGTGGAAATGTAAACACCAAGAGTTCCTGGTTTAGCCTCTAAGACCAGCTCATGTGCTAACTGATGATTACGTTTTCTTAATCATGGACATTGTTCTTGTAACAAGGATGTCAGTAGCAATGGGAACATATTGTTAGCAGAACAATGATGTTGAACCGACCCCAGTATTGAATGATATACTTAGAGATCACATCGTAACTACGTTATAAGTCATATCATGAAATGTTATCATATACGTAATTCCTTAGACCATGAGAGTATCGAGTTGCTTCACACAGGAAGACATGCTTTGGTTCTTAGATGAATCCTCCCGTAAATGGGAAGTAGTAAAATAAGTTCTGGGTATGTCAGATGGTGTGGCTAGTGACTGTGATAGTTCAAGAATGGGATTTGCTCCTTAACGATGAAGAAGATATTCACTTCGGGCCCACTCGGTATGACGGTATCCATTATAGTCTGGCCAGACGCATTGTGATTCAGTCACGGGGATACCGGAATACGATAACGAGAAAATGGACAAACGAGCAAAGAGGATAACGAGTGGCTTGTGTTCCAGAAGTTGTTACACATGGGTGCCAAACATCTCTCCTCTAACTTTGTCATATATCACGAAGCAAAGGGAATGGTACATGAATAAACATAATGGTTCACTCTAAGTTTCTTCGTGTATGTGCGGGAGTCAACATGGGTGTCCATGGCTCCGCTGTTGATTATTGGCTATTGACGAAAGGCTGTTGACCTATGTCCGGAAGATGTTCTGAGTCATGTCCGCATTATACCGAACCTATTGGGTCACACACTTAACGAGCAGTAGTCTGTTAGAATACTAGTATGGTAGAAGGTTTAGTGGAAGCAAAGCAGAATAGTTCATACGGGTACCGGAAGTAGTTCCGGAGATTTATGGAATAGTTCATAAGGGCACCAGAAGTAGTTCTGGGTATTTAGGATATGTTCGGATCTCTCTGGAGTAGTCCCAGGTGGTTCCGGAACATATGAAAATGGTAATGGGAAAGTTTACGATCAACCGGAATAGTTTCGGTGATCGGTGGACAGCTTAAACAATATGTTGTGTTCACCGGACATAATAACCTTTGCCCGGATGGCTCCGAAACCCATTTAGATGGCTCCGGAACATTCGTTAGAGGTTCCGGAAGGTATTGGAAGTGCTCCAAAAGTGTCCGGAATGTCCCGAAACAGTCCCGGTAGGTCCCGGAAGGTCCTGGAAGCTTCTAGAAGGTTCCGGAAGGTTCCGGGCAGTACCACCCACTGCCCTGCGCCCCTGGCCTTGGGGGGCAAGCCACCTAGGCTGCCCTGGCCGGCCAGGTGGTGGGGGCGCACCAAAAAGGGGTGGGAGATCCTCCAGGTGGGATTTCCAAATACCATTATGGAAGGTTTCCGGTGGGAAGGTATGTGTAGGTTTGGAAGGCTTGGGAGTCCAAGTTGGACTCCCAAACCTCCTTGAGCTGCGCCCTAGGCCCCTTGGCCACCTATATAAGGTGAGCCAAGGGTGGGGGGAAGACACACAATCAATCCCCAAGGCCTATGCGCCACCCTCCCTCCTCTAAACCCCGTTGCTCCACTTTTAGACCCCGGTTTAGACGCTGTTCTAGATCGGAATCCGTTAGGGTTTTCTCCCTCTAGTTTTCTCGGTGGCGTTCATCTCTGGACGGCGGAGCGCTGCTGGATTGCTGCTACGGGATGTGTGGATACTAATGGAGGGGTCGTACCTTCGACCCTTCTTCGAGGAGCTTGTTCATGGGACTTGTCCGTGGGACTAGATCGCGGGACTTGTTCGTGGGATTGATCGAGGGACTGTTCGTGGGAGAACTTGCGAGATCTACTTCCACTACATCCACGAGCTTCACCAACTCTACTTCCGCTACATCGGTTGGTGAGCCATGACCTAAAACCTTGTATGCAATCTTCTTGGATGATCTTGGGTTCTTGATTCGTAGGCCGAATTTTTTTGTTTTCTACTACGTTTCCCAACAGTGGTATCAGAGCGATCCTTGATTAGATGCATGTTTAGGTCTAGATCATATGTGTGATATGAGGCATTGATTTTCTTGTTGCTTCCCTGTCATGTGATATTTTCTATGCTTGATGGCAAGTTGAGGTTTTGCTACAAGGATTGAGTTTTCCATCGATCCCTCTATGCTGCTTTCAGTATGCTGGTTGCCTTGATCATGGTCTACATCAAACTCCTTGGATCTCATCTTAATCTCACAATAGAAGATTTAACATGGAGGGCCTTGTGGATTTTATGAACTCAAATCCACACGGGGGTCACGCGTTTAACGAAGTTTGGCTTGTGGCATTAGTTGCTGCACGCACCCCGTATGTTAAACTAGCAACAAAAGAAGTATCGTGTTTTGTTTTATCTAGGGTTTCTCGTTTGCCTTGTAAACCTACTTAACAACCACGATAAAAGTTGCAACAACCCGTGTAGATGGCGATCTAACTCGTTTTTGCAGAGTATGCATGTGATGTGGTATAGCCTTCAAGATTTGCAATGTGTTTGTATGAGATGCTATATGTTATGTAATATTTATTCGCGACCTGCGTGTCGTGGTACGGCATGATGACTGGAGTCATATGATTGTCACTTAATTATGGCCTGCGTGCCAGAACTGTTTATTAGCTCGAGGCAAAGCAATAGATAGATGCAAGGTGATGATCTACGATGCGGAGGTGGACCCCGACGCACATGCCGGAAGCCGTGGTGATGTTCCCGGCGCCAAGGACAAAGTTGGTGGACACGGTGACTTCAACCACGACGACGTGAAGACAATGAAGACTTCACGAAGCAAAGGGCTATACTATATCACATAATTTTATGAACTGCCTGTGATGTTTATCCCTTTGTTGCACCCTTGTTTGATGCGCGGTAGTCGTATTTTATTAGGGTGATCTCTCGCAAAAAAAAAGATCAAGTTGATAGTGTTCTTCCAACTGTAGCACCGTCTATACTATGTTTCACACCGAAGCAGGTCATGTCACATGGGTGCACACGGTGTGACGCATAAAAGACGGGTGTGTTAAAAGAACACACAGCAATTACACTTGGTTGTCTTGACGGTTTGGATAAAAGTTTGCTACCGGAACACGCCCATCGAAAGATGAACAAGAATCACCTTTGGCGTGATTGGCAAGTTGGCCTACCGGTCCAGTCTAAGTCATCAGTGATGTCACATCAATGGCGGACGATTGGGTTGGATCTTGAATCACTCCAGCATCAATTACGAGAGATATTGATCTGAGTGGGAGCGCACTTAGTAATTAAATTGATTAATCACAAGTGCAACTTAATTATGAACAAAGTCTTAGTATTTGCATTATCGTTGTAGAATAATGGCTCGCGTTACCATCTTCCCAATTGATTTTGATTAACTGTATTATCTGGTAAAAACTTTACGATTGGTACCGTATTGTGAGGACTATCCTCAATAGTGCCGAGAAGGACCATGTCCTATCGCAAATTTTTGATGCTCTCCCGCTGATGCTATGGATGATGTGACTTACGTCCATAATCCAAAATGCTAGAATTCCACCACAGCTAAGTGCATTGTCTTCACCACCATGAAACCCGAACTTCGAAAAGTTTGGGATAGTTATGTTATATTCATGGAACTGAAAAATTGTTTTCAGTGGTAAGACAATTAATGTTGGATATAAGATATCTAGTACAATGTATGATTGTAAGCATTAGTGAAAATGTTCACTGTGCTCTAAACAAAACTGATAAGTGTGGGATCCAGAAGAACACCGATCATATGATGATGAGAATTAAGGGAAAGGAAGTCCAAAGGATGTTAGTAAGACTGACACGCCGGATAGTCCATGGCATGCGCCACCCTTAATCATATGTGATCTTCTGTGAGTAGGAGTGACATTGGAAATAGAACTATGATACGTATAAAGGCAAAACGAAAGAAGACTGGAATAACCAGCTCAGAAATGAAAGTCATACGAAGTTATAGATGAATTCATTGCTGGTCAAGAGATGTAATTCTTGGGAATCATGATTAAGCAGTTAATTGTGGATTCTGTATATTGTGATTAAACTGTTGATCACCGGAATATCAGATCGATTGCATATTGTTGCAACTCGATACAAGAAATACTATGGCTTTTATGACTAGCTAATGATGAGTTTTGACACGCTCGGGAACACGGTAAAAGGTTTGCTATACCGTGTGTTGACTCTATGATTATCTTCATAATTCATTTTAGAGTTGAGTAAATTGTTACTACACTTTAGCCTTGTTGCAAAACATCATTTTGAATCATGTTTGTTGCAAGAGAGTTGTTCAAATCTATGAATAACGTAAAGGCCATACTTCCATTATGAATAGGTTGTATGTTATGAATCTTGATAATAATACTAAACATCCATAACACTGACGCTAAACGTCGCAAGACTGACAGAAATACCACATAGATGTGGCACTGCCGTTTATCACAAGTGACATAACATGCATGAAGAATTTCCATAAGTGATGGACTTTCGAGTCATATGATTATGAATCACTTGACGCTTGCGATCTTTGTCTCGAAGTAATGTGACTAAAACACCGTTGATAGGCCATACATGAACGGGCAACTAAACCATTGGTAATCATACATGATGATGTGTGTAGTCCAATAAGTATAGTTGTGTGCAGTGGATTCCCTATCTTCACTCATGAGTTGAAGTGGATATGTGGATATCTGTTCAATAGAGACATACGTCTGAAATCTTTGAAATGTTCAAGGAATTTTAGAGTGAAATAGAAATTCATTGTAACGAGAAAATAAAGCTTCTGCAAATTAGATTGTAGAAAGTAATATTTGAGTTACAAGTTTAGCGAACGTCTGATGAGTTGTGAAGAAGTATCATAACTTGCGTTCACTATGAGTAAAGTGTTCGAGAGATGTAATCAAGCCATGTATGACACGGTAAGATCAAATATGACGTTTATCAATTTGCCATTATACTTATTAAAGTTATGCGTTAGTGACTACGGCTTTTACACTGAAAAGAGCATCATCAAATCTGTTGAAATGACACCATATTAGATGTGGTATGGACTGTTAAAACCATGTTGTCTTTTCTTAAAATTTGGGTATATGAGGCATATGTTTGACATACTCAAAACCCCAAATCAGATAAGTGCTACTTTGTTAAGGTTATGCCAAAAGTTTTGGTATTCCTCTATCACTACACAAAAGCAAAACTGTTTGCTGTTAAGAACAATGTGTTTTGAAGAAAAATAGTTTCTTACAAAAAGGTGAGTGGGAGGACAGTGCAACTTGTCAAAGATTGTTGAATCTTCAGAGAAGTGCGCAGCTGAACCACACAGGTTAGACAAAACTCGTACAAACATTCATGATATGTAAAACGAGATATTGTTGTTCGACAATGATAAACCTGTGATATACAAAGAAGCGTTGATGGGCCCTGACTCCGGGATTTGGCTAAATGCCAAATAATCCGAGATAGTATCCATGGAAGTAAGTCAAGTTTTGAACTTGGTAGACCCTCCGAAAGACTAAAAGTCTGAAGAATATATATATGGATCTATAATTGATTCGGATGAAATTGTTTTATCCATAAAGCTCAACTCGTTGGAAAATTGCTTTCTAGCAAGTTCAAAGGTTGACTACGGCGAAATAGTGTTGACCGTAGAAATGCTTTAGTCAGTTCGGGTTATACTAGCAATTACTACATATCTCATTTATAGGATATGGTAGAATGAACGTCAAAAACAAAGTTCCTACACGGAAATATAACAAAGGACGTATACGTGATACGACCGGAATGTTTTGTCGATTCAAAGGATGCTAAAATAGATGCAAGCCTTGGATATCCAGTGATGGACTGAAGCTAGCATAATGGAGTTGGAATTTTCGTTGTGATGAAATTGCGAAAAGAGTTTGTTTTCATCAGGAATAACGAAGATGCTTGAATATTCAAGAAAGTAAGTGGGAGCTGAATAATATTTCTAAAACCTTATGTAGATGACATATTGTTGATTGGAAATGATATAAATTTCTTGACACGAATAAGGACTTCGTTGGAAATAGTTTTCAGTTGAAGAATTTGGGCTGATATAGCATTATGATTGAGCACAATGATCTATGTAGATAGTAAGTGCCTGATCATGCTAAGACCAACATTACATGTTGACATGATACTAAAGTAGTTTAGTATGAAAACGCCAAGAAGAATGTTCTTGCCGAGGTCACGGTGAAAAATTATTTGCAGATATCAGTGTTCATGAACACAGATAAGCAAAAACACGTGAATTGAATTCCACTCACCTGTGTGTTTGGATTAATCATGTACACCATAATATGTAAAACGACCAGATATGTCCAACACTCCAAAAGGTTGTGAGCAAGATACCAAAGTGATCAATATGTTGATCATTGGACAAACAATGAAAAGTTAAACTTATGATAGATAAGATTTGTTTCTCGGAAAATGGAGAGAATGAAGAGCTCGTTGTAATGGGTTACACCAGCTGAATTTTTGATGTAAATAGTTACACCAATTCAGTCTTCATACTTACTCCGACCGATTTTCGATTTTAATTGGGATTATGTGTTTCACACGTAAGGGTGGCACAGTATGAAGGAACTTTGTCAAGTTCGATACTGTGGCGAAATCTATAACACTGGCTAAGTATATTGTTGCTTAAAGAAGTAACAAGAGAGGGTATTTTGAATCATCAGTTCATTTATGAACATGGTATGGTTTCCAAGATGCTTAAAGCTCATGGAACATTTATGAATGATTTCATGACTTATTCTAAAGGAACCAAGGTCCTGCCAAATGATTCAAACATATACAAAGCTAAACTGATAAAATTAGTAAATTTTATGATAGCGTGAAAAACGCGAAGATATGCAAGATACAAACGGGCCTGAAGCATCAGATCCGATGATGAAGTCTATACCACAAATGAAGCATGTATTACACCGGTATGCCATAGGTGTAAAATGCTCAAGCACTGATAATATTATTGACTCTAGTGCAAGTGGGAGACTGTTGGAAATATGCCCTAGAGGCAATAATAAAATGTTATTATATATATATTTCCACGTTCGTAATTAATGTTTATATTTCTGTGCTATAATTGCAATGACCCTGACTATGAGATTCAGAAGAAAACTCACTTGCATGTGTGGAAATGTAAACACCAAGAGTTCCTGGTTTAGCCTCTAAGACCAGCTCATGTGCTAACTGATGATTACGTTTTCTTAATCATGGACATTGTTCTTGTAACAAGGATGTCAGTAGCAATGGGAACATATTGTTAGCAGAACAATGATGTTGAACCGACCCCAGTATTGAATGATATACTTAGAGATCACATCGTAACTACGTTATAAGTCATATCATGAAATGTTATCATATACGTAATTCCTTAGACCATGAGAGTATCGAGTTGCTTCACACAGGAAGACATGCTTTGGTTCTTAGATGAATCCTCCCGTAAATGGGAAGTAGTAAAATAAGTTCTGGGTATGTCAGATGGTGTGGCTAGTGACTGTGATAGTTCAAGAATGGGATTTGCTCCTTAACGATGAAGAAGATATTCACTTCGGGCCCACTCGGTATGACGGTATCCATTATAGTCTGGCCAGACGCATTGTGATTCAGTCACGGGGATACCGGAATACGATAACGAGAAAATGGACAAACGAGCAAAGAGGATAACGAGTGGCTTGTGTTCCAGAAGTTGTTACACATGGGTGCCAAACATCTCTCCTCTAACTTTGTCATATATCACGAAGCAAAGGGAATGGTACATGAATAAACATAATGGTTCACTCGAAGTTTCTTCGTGTATGTGCGGGAGTCAACATGGGTGTCCATGGCTCCGCTGTTGATTATTGGCTATTGACGAAAGGCTGTTGACCTATGTCCGAAAGATGTTCTGAGTCATGTCCGCATTATACCGAACCTATTGGGTCACACACTTAACGAGCAGTAGTCTGTTAGAATACTAGTATGGTAGAAGGTTTAGTGGAAGCAAAGCAGAATAGTTCATACGGGTACCGGAAGTAGTTCCGGAGATTTATGGAATAGTTCATAAGGGCACCAGAAGTAGTTCTGGGTATTTAGGATATGTTCGGATCTCTCTGGAGTAGTCCCAGGTGGTTCCGGAACATATGAAAATGGTAATGGGAAAGTTTACGATCAACCGGAATAGTTTCGGTGATCGGTGGACAGCTTAAACAATATGTTGTGTTCACCGGACATAATAACCTTTGCCCGGATGGCTCCGAAACCCATTTAGATGGCTCCGGAACATTCGTTAGAGGTTCCGGAAGGTATTGGAAGTGCTCCAAAAGTGTCCGGAATGTCCCGAAACAGTCCCGGTAGGTCCCGGAAGGTCCTGGAAGCTTCTAGAAGGTTCCGGAAGGTTCCGGGCAGTACCACCCACTGCCCTGCGCCCCTGGCCTTGGGGGGCAAGCCACCTAGGCTGCCCTGGCCGGCCAGGTGGTGGGGGCGCACCAAAAAGGGGTGGGAGATCCTCCAGGTGGGATTTCCAAATACCATTATGGAAGGTTTCCGGTGGGAAGGTATGTGTAGGTTTGGAAGGCTTGGGAGTCCAAGTTGGACTCCCAAACCTCCTTGAGCTGCGCCCTAGGCCCCTTGGCCACCTATATAAGGTGAGCCAAGGGTGGGGGGAAGACACACAATCAATCCCCAAGGCCTATGCGCCACCCTCCCTCCTCTAAACCCCGTTGCTCCACTTTTAGACCCCGGTTTAGACGCTGTTCTAGATCGGAATCCGTTAGGGTTTTCTCCCTCTAGTTTTCTCGGTGGCGTTCATCTCTGGACGGCGGAGCGCTGCTGGATTGCTGCTACGGGATGTGTGGATACTAATGGAGGGGTCGTACCTTCGACCCTTCTTCGAGGAGCTTGTTCATGGGACTTGTCCGTGGGACTAGATCGCGGGACTTGTTCGTGGGATTGATCGAGGGACTGTTCGTGGGAGAACTTGCGAGATCTACTTCCACTACGTCCACGAGCTTCACCAACTCTACTTCCGCTACATCGGTTGGTGAGCCATGACCTAAAACCTTGTATGCAATCTTCTTGGATGATCTTGGGTTCTTGATTCGTAGGCCGAAATTTTTTGTTTTCTACTACGTTTCCCAACACCATTGTCAACAGACGCCATTGTCTCATGATCAGGAAACCTTGATCATCAATCGCCCAATGGACTAGTATACTAGGGTTTACTAGGGACCTGGTTGTTTGTATACCACACCTGTATTAATGTTTCCGCTTAATACAGTTCTAGCATAGTATCAAACGTATTATGAACTAATGGAATATGCTCGATAAAACATATTTTATTTGCCTCTAGGGCACATTCCCAACAGTCTCCCACTTGCACTAAAGTACAAATAAACTAGTTGCATTTTCTCTGGATCATAACTCCTTATTGATCATGCTTGCACGTGGAAGAGGTTTAATCAACGGTCTGGGTACCATTCAGAACCGTATGTCCTTTTGCAAATCATAATGTCACCTAATTTGACATTCCTTCATTATCCACTATAATGATGAGGTATATATATTTCACGGTGAAGTGAGACTTCGTTTGCTGTGTCATAGCAATGACATCCGGTGGGTCACGCGGACTTTCCCATAGTCATGCACACTTGAAACTCACTCAATCAGAAGTCGAACTTCTTAAGCCATAATATAACTCCTGCTACTTCTAAAGCAGCCACATCAATGTAGATTCAATCCTTAGTGCATTGTATGCAACTTTGATGTCTAACCATGTTTCTTTCAACTTAGGCATTCATTAGTATGATATCTCAATTTTCTAGGTTAGTGTCAAAACTTGAACCAGCATAACATTTATGGTCAAGTCCACTATCCTTTTCAAATTTGAGATGTATCCTCAGTTCTCTCCAGACACTGAAGGATAAACTTAACTCTTTGTTCAATGATTTACTCATAAATCATATCACAGCATGTTCTTACTACTAAGAACTTGGGTCACATTACGTCGAGTACATAACTCTGGTTTTATATGAAAGAACCTATGACAAAGGCATAGAGGATCCAACACATCCATTTCTTTCATTAACCATTAACCATTGTTCCTGTACTGAGATTAACTCAACACTTCTCTTGGATATACAAGTAAGGACCACTTCTTGACTTGTCCCATTCTGAACTCCTTCAGAATCTTATCCAGGAAAGTATTACGACTCAATGTTATTAAACACATATCTATCTTAATAGATCTTCAATGCTTAATACTTATTCATCTTCATTTATGAAAGATTCAAATAATCATTAACACCAACTGCACCATTCATAATATGTTATCCATATATGAGAATGTTATCATGCTCCCACTCAAATATGTCATGCACATATTAAGTTATAGGATATCACTCATATTGCTCCCACTCAAATATGTCGGCCACATATAAGACAAGGATAACATCCACATGGCTCCCACTTAGATATGTCAGACACATATTAAGTTCAGGATACTAACCACATGGCTCCTACTCAAATATGTCATTTACATATAAGTCTAGGATAATACTCCCATAGCTCCCACTCAAAATATGTCGTCTACATATTAAGTTTCAGGAAACTATTCAGCTCCCACTCAGTTTCATGCAAATGCATGTTTTCTCGATATTTTGGTTAAGTCCAAAATCCTTTGATCATCCATCAAAATGAGAATTCAGTTTACGAGACACTAGTATCCATATGTTTTTCCAAAACCTTCTTGTTGTACCAATTACAACACTTCTTCAAATACAGGATTTGAGGAAGTCACGGTATTGATAACAATCCTGGATCAATCGTAGTGAATATCCCTTTGACTCAAGCATTGCTACACATTGTAGTCAACCCATTGAATTTGTCAGAAACAATCTTTGTGACAAACCAATCTTGACGTCCCTTTGATGTTCACATTTATTCCTCATAACTCTGAAGTTATTTTGAATATCAAGTAACCTCCTTACTTGATAAGATTCAAGCAATCTTAAATGTAACTCAACATAGGATTTCATGACTCATAGTCATATCTCGTACTTAGGTCCACCATCGCTTCTTTGTAGTTCGTAGGAATGTCTTGTTCCATTAACATGACAAGTGAATCATGAATATCATTTTGCACCAGGGGCAAATATATATTCTTGAATCCTACCTTTCTTAGTAAAAGCTCCCATCAGAAGATCATGATCATTATCATTAGTTTCTCCTCTTATTGTAGAGTTTTGCTTCCAGAACATATTCCGTTGCACTACTCTGACATTTGGAGGCAAGGTCAATTACCTTGGTTGAACTTTCACTTTTCTTCCATTACCACATTTATCAAGAACAATTCTTGACAAACACCAAACATAGCAATACAAGTTTTGCTCCTTTTGGTTCTATTTGTGGAAGATGCATCCATAGTTGTCTAAGGATACACTACAAAGATAATTTATCTTACATAAATCAAGCTTCCTAGAAACCACAATACACCATGACATATATAGTGTTGGTTTCCACGAACTCAGATGGTTTCCTATGCTGAAGTGAGTGTTTGCATATTAAATTAATAACTCTAAACAATAATAACGTAACTTGGTAAGAGATAACTTAGACCATACACTTTTTGATAGAATATGATCACAATGTTCAGGCACGTCAATCATATTGAAGTGTCTCAAGACATTGCAATTTGTGGAACAACTTTCACACAAGTCTTTATGCCCAAGACTAACTCAAAACATTTGTCACTTTGATCAAATCGTAGAGACTTGTCTTTCTTGTTAATTTAATATCCATCTTTAATCTGAAATCCCTTTTGATCATATCAAATAATTTCAGACTCATGTTTCATTAGTGAATACATATATTCATCTAAGTCCACATACGAAGTTCATGAAATAATGAAATTCACCACATGCTGACATACGATACATCACAATGTATGATACTCAACAATCAGTACACATTCCGTTTTACCAGAATGCGAGGTTTTAGTCATCTCACCTCAAAGGCATGGTTTGTATATGTCAAGAGATCAAGTATCTTAAGACATCATCATACCATTCATGACTTAAACTGTAGTGTCATTATTAAGCCTGGATATTTCTTGGCATTAAAATATTTCTTATAAATGATCAAACAACTATCATCAATATAAGAATAACTCATTCATAATCGTAATGTGACCATAATAGATATCATTCATAAAAGGGGAACAACTGACTTGTTTCTCACTAATTTGAATAATTGTCTTTGTGAGATGCAAGACACACTAATAAAGTCCTCATTCAAACGATCATAAAATTTATTCATATATTAATCAATTGATAGATGTAGAGGGAGAGTGTTGTCGACCATCAACTATCTTGATTGCCGTCAGCACACATTGTCACCTCATCCCTTCCAAGCCACTCTCAAGCAGTAAGTTCAAGCATCGAATACTTAATCAACCGCAATTAGTGTTTCGTGGGAAAGACATTTATAAATCGTATATCAAATATACCTTCTCCGTCAATGACCATTCCTGCATTGGTTCTACTCTTAAAGTTCTTAACTTTAACCATGAACTCATGACAGGTGAATGATTCTCCTTCATGACCTAGTCCAGACATGGTCTTTGTAACTGGGAGTAAGCGGATGCAACTCCCCAGTTATCGCAAAGTAACCAGTCATTCAGTAGTCCAAGTTATACACAAGGTGTTCCATGTATCTTATACATTTTCCAAGTGACTTTCTCAGCAGGTTGTTCCTTCCACCATAGTTGAAAGAAACCCCGTCCATATACTCATATTCCATTACTCTGATTTGTGACCAAGTGCTTTTCAAGTTCACCTAGCACGTCATACGTGTTGGTTAACATGCATTCACAATTCAGACTCATAGAATGAAGTATGGTGTATTGGACAGTCATTCATAAGTGACGGTGAGTACGATACTCATCATCATCTTCCTTGAATACGGAGTTATCAGGTGTATCTCCTAGCAGTTCTTCGTATTATGTTTAGCAAGTCATTACTAATGAGTATGTCTCTAATGGTGTTGGTACACATCAATGAAGTAAGACCCATTTACCTTAAGTTCTATCATACTAAAAGAGCCATAGTTCTAAACATTGGTATGACGTTATCTACAATGATATTTGCTAGGACATGAAGATTAAGTTCATAATATGGAGTTCATGTTTCAAAAACAATTCTGGAACTCCCACTCAGACAAACATCCCTCATAGTTTGTTCTAAGTGATTACACGATCCTTGAACACCATACCTCCCCCGATCGTCACGGCCATCAGTATGTTGTTCAAGGTAGGCCATCATGCCAATCACATCATCCATGTGACTCATGCTCGACCTTTCGGTCTCTTGTGTCCCGAGGCCATATCATATACATATGCCAGGCTCGCCACCACACCCTATGTGATTTGTTGCTGTGTCATGCAAGGCCATATCATATACATATGCCAGGCTTGCTACACCCACCTCATGTGAACGAAAAAATGTTTGACACACGTGTGACACGTGGTGCCTCCATAATGTAGAACTTTCCAGGTGGTGCTCACTAGGGTAAGGACACTATGTTGGTTTTAGTGAGGGATAATCCTATTATGCTACCGTCGTATATCTAACATATTAGCAAAACAGGATGCAACATAAATCATACATGCTATGATTCCCCCCGACATGCAAATTAAAGTTAAAAACGCCTTTCTACTTTATCTTTTGCAAGTTTGACGTGGCTGCTAGGGGTTTCGAGAAAAGAACCGCTTTCTATCCTGCGAAAACAAGCCACAACACCAATCCTGCAATTGTCTCTATTACACCCCTGTCGGGGCCCTCCGTTGCAAACATCTTCGCATCGCTAATGCAGAGAGACAGACACCCCCCCAGCCACTTTATATGGTACAAGCCATATGTCAAGCGTGGAACCAGTCTCGCGTAAACGCGTAAGGTCGGTCGGGGGCCGCTTCATCAAACATTGCCGCAACGCTAAATGAGTACACGTGAGAGGGTAACAATTGAGAATTTATGCCCACATACTAGATGTGTTCTATCCGTACAATACATCTACGCATAGCCTTGCTCTGATACCACTGTTGGGGTTCGAGGCAGAAAACACAATTTTTTCCTTGACCTACGATACCCAATCCCAAGACCTATGCTATGCTGATGCAAGTAACGGACAGAAATAGATCACATACCAGTATGTAGTCCGTTAAGCGGGAAACGTTCCCGCATGAACGTGGTTGGTGTAGTCGTATCGGCAATCCCCGATGCCGCGCAGATCCACGATGACTCATGTAGCCACCCGATCCTTGCAGACCGATGACGGGATTACGTCCCCGTCGGAACGTTGCTGATGAAGACCTCGCGATCCGGCCACGACGATGAAGTAGCACCACAAGTGTAGTGCCTCGCGGGATTATACACATACAGTATACCCGACGTCCCTCCGGGCTCCGAACCAGTAGAGCAGCGGAAAGAAGATGGATTCGGATCCCGATTCCAGCAGCACGACGGCGTGCGTATAGTGGAGAAATCCCCAACCCAGAGCAGCCTCCAAACAAAGGGAGTCCACTCAGAGGAAGGAGAAAGGAGGGAGAGAGATGAGAAACTTTTCTCAAAAATTCATGATTAAAAGGGCACCTCTACCCCTCCTTATATAGGCCAAGGAGGGGTGCCACCCCTCCTCAACTTCCCATGTGGGACTAATCCCAAGGGGAGGGGGGTGGCGCACCAATAAGGGGGGTGGGCCCCCTCATGGCGCCATGGCCCATGGGGAAGGACTCCCTCTCCCCCTAATGGGCCCTATGAGGCCCATATGCCTTTTAATTCATTTTTAATTATATTTAAATACATTTTAATATTTAATTCAGATAATTAAATAATAAAACATATATTAAATATATTTTGAACCTTTCAAAATACCCAGAACAACTTCCGGCCTTCATCGAAACAATTCCGGTCATCACCGGAACAATTCCGGTGTTCTCTCCAATTTCTCCGGTGATCCCGAATCAATCCTTACTGCGTCGAGTACCCTTAAGTGTAACACCCTACGGTCCGGGAAACAGCAGACATGATCGAGACAATTCTCATTGATCAATGACTAATCAATTGGACCTAGTTACAATCCTTGATAGCCCCTGCGCTTCCATCGAATGAACTTCAATCGCTGTTGGATTCGTTAACCGTGTGCCTGTTCCCTTTGTCCCATGGTACTTTGCTTGTCCGAGGTTTGATCATCGGTATCCAATATACCTAGTTCGTCCTCGTTCTCAACAAACAAGTTTACTCGTTCCCGTGATATTACAACTCCGTGACCTAGTCACACGTTTGCAAACTTTATGATGTAACATCATCGAGTGGGCCCAGAGTACCTATCCGTCACACGGATGGACAAATCCCGCTTTGATCTATTTGCATACTCATCAACCATCTATTTCGGAATACCCAAAGTGCACCGTTATGGCCAGCATATTTCAGTCAGGCGGTGGGATACAAATCAAAGTCTCCTCATAGATGACAATTACGTATGATCATTACGGTCAAAGGATCTGGTCACTACGTTATAGTTATCGCAATGTCGAACTATGTGACTTGATCACATCGCAACACTTCTGGTGGGTGTATGTCCATCATATCATTATCCAATGATACGACTCCATTTGTTGGAAATATGCCCTAGAGGCAATAATAAAATGTTATTATATATATATTTCCACGTTCGTAATTAATGTTTATATTTCTGTGCTATAATTGCAATGACCCTAACTATGAGATTCAGAAGAAAACGGTGGATCTGTCCTTGGTGGATTTGCTCAGATTTGGTCGTAGTTTGTCTACGTTCTTGTGTTTTTAGGTTGGATCTTTTCAATCTATACTACTCTTCAATGCGGTGGTTGCTGTTCCGGTGGGCTGTTTTTATGGGGCATTAGCGCAAAGACTTCCCGACTGTCTACTACAAAAAGTTTTGTCCGGCTTCGGTGAGGAAGCGGCGATAACAGCGGTGTGTCCTTAGCTCGCTTCAGTGCTTGTAGTCGTCGCTAGGTGGTCTACGAATATGGATGCAATTTTTATTATTTCTGATGTTCGTTGTACTACCATTATTGAAGATGAATAGATCGAAAGTTTTTTCGTAAAAAATAATCTAAACCCAGATGGCGGTTATATATGATTTATTCATGTCTCCTTATCGCCATCCTCGTCCTATCTTTGTTCCTCGGATCTATCTTCCTTCCTATTGTCAGCAACTCTAATCTATATTTGAACAAGTGTCAAGTCCTTTTGTTAGCATCGATCTTCAAGTATCTTTTATGGATCCCCTAAAAGATGTTAGATGAAAATACATTATATTTTCCTTCTTTAAACATGACATAACTGAAGCCTTATCATACTTAGCGAAGGAAATGCTTTGCATTCACACCCCGACCCGCAAATATATTTGGCCGCCTATTCGTGGAGTAATTTTTTGCCTTCCCATCCACACTCACGCCATCTCCACCCTGCGTTGTGGCATGGTTGGCATTGCTTCTGGTGACCACCTAGCTCCTCTGTCGACCCCTCCCCCCGCCTCGGTGCATCCATCGCCCTCCTACCCCACTCTAAGATAGTCGTCGGTCGCTACTGTCGCCGAAATTGAGATATATTATCGTCGTCATCTCATCGATCTTGTCCCCGATAGGAGGAATCAGATCTTGTTCCTTCGAGCCTCTCTGTCAATATTATCTCATCTCGGAGCACCGTCGACCGCTAGCAGTTAGGAATCGACTGGACGTCATTGTCTGGCCGTGACACCTCCATCGTCCTTCAAAGTGGCCGACCGTTTGCATTGGTGAGGTTTTTTTGCATTTTCAATTCATTTTTCTATTTTAGCAATCAAATTGAACCAATTCATTATCGTATGGTTTCGATAAAGAGATTGAGGGAGTTTATCTTTGAAGATTGTTCGTAGGAGGAGGAAGAAGAAGACAATGACAAGTTTAAAATGGCCATTGGCATGATCTTCAATGAGGAATTTTGGCGGTCGAGTAGAATATCACAATTCAATCGCATACACATCAATCAAGATAGACCGGAGGGCCATGACAACATCAGGAGAGACTATTTCAAACCCGATGCTACCTTTCCGATGAAGTACTTTCACCGGCTATTTCGAATGCACACGAGTCTATTTCTCTTCATTGAAATTTTTTCATGGAGAAGCATGATGATTGGTTCAAACTCTGGAGGAGTGCATCCAGAAAGAAAAGTGTGCGATCTTTGATGAATTCCACCGCGACTATTTGAGTGCTCGCCTATGGTGTTCGACCGATGGCATTGACGACTATGTCCGCGTTGAAGAAGTTACAATCTTGGAGGTTGTTCAAAGGTACACAAAAAGCACAATTGATATTTTTGGGAGGGAGTATTTTAGGGCACCCGCCGATGAAGACACAGAGAGACTGTTGGGATTGAGTGAAGAATGGGATGGCATGTGATGCTTGGATCAGTTGACTGCATGTGCCATACATGAAATAATTGTCCTGCGGAATGAAAAGGTTAATATAAAGGCCACTGCAAAGATTCAACAATCATTCTTGAGGCTTTTGCATGAGAGGATCTACGGATTAGAGCATTAGAGGATCCATTTATTTTGATCAAGATATTGTAATAGCCCGGAATGTTCCCAAATAAGGAGTTACCTATCATTTTGCGAATGGTTTTGTCTCGTCGATGTTCTTTGCAGTTATAATTAATTAATTTGAGTATCTATTTCGGATTATTTTTAATAATGAACATTAAATCCCCCTTTCTCTTTTCAACCTTCATGTTGAGCCTTCATCCCAAACTTTTCGCATGACTTCACATGATATTTGGGAGTTACCCTAACTATTTGATGATTTTATCCTCTTCCAAGAATTCAAATCTTATATATGCATTATATTTAATGCATACATTTTTTTATTTTTTGTATCCCGTGAAACTATTTTGGCGGCTTGGAAATATTCCCAATAGGCCCTCTTAATTTTTTTTTGCATTTTTTATTTCTCCCTGGGCCTCCGCTAATTCCATTTCCCTATTTTCTATTTTAAAGTGCTTTTGTCTGGGCAGGCGCATCTCCTTCTTTTTCTTCCAGCAGGGCCTCACCATCTCCTAACAGGCCCAACCTAACCTAGATTCGTTCCAGATCAAAGCCCTTTAGGTCTTTCTTTCTCTAATTTCTCAGGGGTGTTCCTTTCTAGACGGCGGAGCCCGACTACTTCATCGTCACATGTGGATACTGATGGAGGGATCATGCATTTGATCCTTCTTCGAGAGACTTATTCGTGAAACATTATCGCGGAAACGAAATCCTCACGGTTGAGAGGTCGTAAATTCCTAGCTGCGGAGATTAAAATCGACGACCTTCACCAACTCGCCTCTCCACTACACTATGTGCTAAGACCAGCCGCCGCACCCCTGCATCCCAGCCGCCGCACCCTAGGAAGGAGAGGAGGACGGCGCCGGTGGGTCAAGGAGAAGAGGCGGCCTCAACGGGAAGGAGAAGCGGGCGGCGCTGTGAGAGAGAGAAGGAAGGAGAGGAGGTGAGGTCGGCGCTGGCGCATGCCCTCCTCCTTCTCTCGTCCACCGGCCACCCCCTTCCCCCCCTCCGCAGACGGCTAGATCCGCAGCGTGCGGGCATGGAGGCGTTCAGGCTAGCCAAAGTGGCCGCGGTGATGCAGATGGGGCGACAACGGCGGCGCTCCGGCGGCGCTCTGGCCGTGGAGGCCTGCTCCTCACATGTCTCCTCTGGTATGTCTCTTCGCCCCCTCCTCTCCTTCTCCCTTTTTCCCTCTCGTTCTAGGGTTAGGGTTAGTTTTCTTGGGTTTCCCGTCCATGGTCATGTCCCCAATCTAGATTGCCAGTCCATGGTCATGTCATCTTCCTTCCCAGTTCTCTGATTATCTAATTTTGATTTTTTGATTTATGTTTCCCTAATCACATGTGCAGAGATGAGAAATTAGAGAAGATGATGAATCTTGTGGAAGAGTTTGGTCAAGAAGAAGGTGATCTCTCTCCCTCTCTCTCGCTTTCTCTCTAACATAGTGGCGTGGCGTTCATCAGTTATACAATTTTCCTTTTTCCTATGTTTGCTGTTTGACTAAGATGGCTGTTGTGGTGCTCAGGTTTGTTAATTAAAAAGTAGTATGTACAAGGAAGATCTCCTTCATCCTATCCTCCCATGGTGCCACCTGGTCGGCTGGCTGCACAAGAGGTAGAGGATGGCTGCCAGTTCGTGGCGTAGGCACCCGGCGCAGGTGATCTCTCTTACCATTGCGACCTGAGTTCATCCCTCTAATTTACTGTCCTTTGCAGTAGCATGCTTAGGTGAAAGAAAAAAATTGCTGGCTAGAATTGTAGTGGGAGAATTATTTTTATACTCTACAGGTGGTTTCCCTTCCCCGTTGTTGGCTAGCAAGGTTAGATGTCGCTCCAGGTTTATTCTTGCTGTGTGTTCTTGCATTTCTCCCACTGATTTGCTTTTGGTTTCATGCTTGGGTGTAGTCTCGCCTGTTTTAGGTGCACTGTAATATTTTTTTACCCTGCTGATTTTATTTATGTTTGCTGCTTAGGGAAACAAGTATCAGTTGCTCTATACTGGGTACAAATAAGTTGTGGTCACCAGATTAGCTTCTAGGCCATTGCTTGAATGTGCTTTATGTAATTAATCAGAACTGGCGAGATTATATTTGGGATACACATTAGCCTTCTTTTGATTTCATTGCAGTGTGTCGTTTTTGATATATTATTGAAGGATTTCTGACCAAGAACATTAATTTTGTTTCTGAATCGAATGCATGCCGTTGCCATGGGAGAGCAGGGATGACCGGGTCTTCATGGTGGGGGTGGGGGTCGAAGAGGAGGGAAGGATCAGGAGGCTACCAGTGGTGGTAAGTAATAGCGAGGCAGAGCTTCAGGGGGCGCTCCTATCATCATAAGGGGAAAGCCTGCAAAAGCTCTGAATAGGTGAACCTTACTCTTTTTTTTCATCTTCCCCCAAGCTCTTCTCTTCCTTGCTGCTGCCCCTCCTCTAATCTCTCCCATACATGCAATGTGGAACACACACGTAAATAAAATATTATCTGCCTACTACACCCAGGAAGCATGTGGACTTACTCATAATACACTTGTTTAATACATGAGAGTTTGAGATATGTTGTTTGCATATGCCGCTTATTGAAATTTCTGATGTGAGATCACCTAGAAAGCATTATCATGTTTCAGTGCATTGTCATACTTATTAAAGCATTTTAATTTTATTGATATGGACATTCAGTTGAGAACTGAGAACAATTGTGTTGCACTTTTTCAGATGATAATTTTTACCGGTTATAGTTACAATTTTTGGAAGTAGCAAAGGTCTGGGTTAGTTTAGAGCTTGAGTTGGCTGCTATGCTTTTTTGCATTACAGATTATGCAAAGAGATTGCCATTTTTTTTCTTCCTATTTTGGTTTAGTTCATTCCCTTATATGTCCAGTTGTTTTCAGAACAAATATAAATGTTCATGTTGTAATGGATGGATATGTATCATCGTCATGTCATGTAGATTAATTGCATAACAAATCTATATTTTTGTTGGGACTAAAAGTGAGAATGATATTTGGGACCAAACCTTTTCAAATAGCTCTGAGTATAAATTGAAACCTTGCGCTGTTTGGGATGGAGCTGCAGGGGGAGAGGCGGATAACAATAGAGAGAAGGAGCATGCCATCGAGGAGTGCAAGCAGTGGTGCTCCTACGCAATGGGGTGTGGCTGCAGGGGGAGGGGAGGCGGCCAACGATAGGGAGAAGGACCAGGCCATCGAGGAGTGCAAGCAGCAGGGTAAGATATGTATTTTTCAGAAGATCCTAACTGTTTTACAACCTGTATTGCATTTCCAGGGATAATCCTTTTGCTTATTTATTATTTCCTATGTTCTCTGAAAATTAATTTTTGCCTTTCATTCTCAGTGTGATTCCCTGAGATGCACTATCCGTAGGCATGCGCTTTCTAATAAAAGTATGGTAGTCAACCTAAAACGAGTAATTTATCTAGCTACGACAACCTATTGTTTATGTTCCTTGCTTTTGCAAAAAGTAGTTTATGGCTGACACTTTGGTCTATATCATATCTGCAAAATATTTACACGTTAGTATAGCCAGAAAGTCAGATGACATACTTTAGTGATGGGTTTGTTATTCTGCTATCGCTCGAGTTGGTTAATTGTGGTAATATCTAATTTCTAGAGTAGCAGATGATTTGTGTCAGGTTTCTTTTAGAAATCGAAATATGGTTTGACTCTGAAATAGGCAGTACGGCGTCCAGTTCTGCATAGGTAGTAAAAAGCTTACTAATTCCATTTACATACTATGTCATACTGGACGACCTTCTAACGCTCTGAAATTACTATTTGTTGTGTAATCTGTATCCCCTTTTCATACTCTGTATATGCTTTCTACTTACTAGGCATAAGTGCGTGAGAACGGTGGCCTAGAGGATGTGAATTACACTCAAATATATGCAGGTTTCGTGCCAAACTAGCTAGGACCTCTGGTCTTGGATTTACTGATGCCAATTCAATTTTGTTAAACGTGGACTCTCTTTTTTATCCTATTCCTGCAATTATTTTTCTGCGAAGAAAATTTAATTATCAAGATTTATTTGGTACGAACGGGTTGCTCGTTGATCAGCTATGGAGCTGCATCTGAGCTAGGGCCTCTCAAAATTTTCAAAAAGGAGAAGCACTAGAATTCAACAAATATGCTTGGAACAAAGGTGATGTGCATGGATGCTTGCACAAATTCTTCTTGCAACCATGGTTCTGTTCATGCTTACTTAGCTTTGTTTGATGGAGAACTCTGATGTTCTTATATGCTTTGAGTTTGTCATTTTTGAAACTTCCCAACAAAGATATGTTATATGCCAAATTATGTGCCTTGGTTGTGAGCTGATTCTTTATACATTTTTGTTGTTATGGTTGTTAGAACTGAGGTATATTTATTCTCTGATTTGGTTTGTGATTTCTGGAAATTAATTTATGTTCACAACATTGGAACAAGCTAAGGAAAGGATAATGACTTTGCTGCAATCAGGTTTCTCTTTTGTAAAATAGTACAGAGGGTTGCTCCCCGATGAATACTAAGCTGTTTATTCCATACTAATTAGCAATTGGACATTGAAGCCTGAAGCGATTTCTCTGTATGATCTGCTCCGTGTATAAACACATTAGATATCTTCATAGAAAAAGCTTGTTTCATAATTTTAATCCTGACGTATGTAATAAACGTTCTCCTACTTGGATCTTTTGCAGGAACTACTTTCTATTGTAGTCAAGTTCATTCTCAAACAATGCTCATTATTATAGCTTTTGGCTGGCAATTTTTCTCTTTGCCCACTGCAAAATTATAGAGATAAGAACATAAATTACACTCCCTCCATTCCAAATTAGATGACTTTCATTCGTTCACATGTGTAGATATATATGTGAACAAATGGAACTCATCTAATTTGGAACGGAGGGAGTATATGTTTTGTTTCATCTTGAGATCATTTTTATGCTTGCTTCTGTTCTCTTTGGTCCTTTCCGAAAATGGGTAAGAAAGAGAACTGAAACATGCTCATGCATATGAGTGTTTTTCTTCTCTATGAACCATTCAATTTTTAATGAGATATTCACGAGAGCATGAACGAGATATTTTTTTAATCTTCGATGGCAAACTGAAACTTCTTGCTCGGAATATTTTTTGTGGGAGTTCCCTTAGCCTATAATGTGATGTGACTGTTGTTGGAAATTAATTGTTTCTATATGACTGCCATTGATAATTATGTGTGTCCATAGCAAGGGTAAAATATTACACTTAAAATTAGCCCTTTAGGGTTTAGACTATTCTTCGCAATCCGCCTTTCTTTCTTTAGGTAGCTTCCTCCTGTTAGTTGTTACTATTATGCGCCAATCCCTGTTAATAAAAATAGACTGGCCCAAAATAAGGTGTTTTACGATATCTCTGGAATTGATAAAAGTAAGATTTTGTTTTTTGTGAGCAAGAAGGATCTTGATATGGTGCTTTCAAGCACTAAGCTACTAACCCGGTCCTGATTGTGCACATTCTTTTTTTTTGTTGATTCACTTTCCTTGCCTTTTTCTGTGTCCTTTTTTATGGCCAGCGTGACGGTCAACTCAGAAATAAAAAATAAGTTGAGACCGCTTTTTCTCGCAATAGTTCAGGTCATTTTTCCTTGGTGTTTTCTGTAGTAGATGATAAACAGTCTGAATAATAGTAGATCAGCAAAGCCAATAGTATATAAGTCACGACTGCTTTTATATTTCCTACAATAATAGTTCAGGGCGGATGTTCTTAGTTTTTTCGGTAATGGTAAATTTGATGTCCGGCTTTATAGAAAATAACAATGATTCCTTTGTTTGTAGGTTGCAGATTTCGAGCATTCAGGTTGTAGGTTCTGAGAAGTGACCGTTGAGGTGGGGTAGCAAAGCTAATTAGTAGTATCTATCCTAATCTGGAGAACATTCCTTTACTAATTTTGGGTTATGGATTCCATTTAGTGAACTAAGAAAATAGTGGGCCTGGTAAAACACCACAGTTTGCCCTGTGAGTTAATAGGGACTTGGCAAACAAAATACAGACCACTCTATTTAATGAGCTAAAAACACATTTTCGGATGGTATTTTCATTTACATGTATCAGCCATGGTCTTTCCAAGATGTGGGTGACTGTGCATCGATCGGTTGCACAATCATGTGTCTTGTGCTTCTTTATTAGATCGTATACAATCTAGAGCTAACTTACAAAACTATTATGATTAATATGGCTTATAAAATCTAGAGCTAGCATATAAATTGTTTGAAGTAGCTTTGGCCCTTCACACGTGGGAGTAATAGGTAATAGGTTGCTACCTCTCCTCTTCTGCCTTGCGCGACCATCTCGGTCGCCTCTCTGTACATCACCGCTCCTTATTACCATGTCCATAGCATCAACTGCCACTTTTAGATAGCGAAACCAGTAACCATCTGGTATTCACATTTTAGAGTTTACTATATATAGTACGATCAAATGACTCCAATGCTTGCTGCTTCCTTAATTTGGTTCAGCGAAACTCTAAAATATGTTAATTTATGGAGGGTTCAAAGAGCTGCTTCGCCTGCAGTTGTTGACGTAGATAGCATAGCTTACCACAAAACATCTGGTGAACCCTCATGTTCATTTGAACCCTTATTCAACTCTTGCTTAGGTACAGTAATTAACACCGTATTGATAAAGTATGTTCAAGTGTCGTGCAACTCATCATGGATGGATAGCCTCATTTGCCTCCTCCTTAGTACAAATATAATAAGCACACTTCAGTTTCATTTTGTGATGACTGGTAATTTTATAATAAATGAAAGCTGTTTTTTCCTATGCTACAGATATATTTTGGCTATTCTATCATGATCTACCACTTAACTGTCAACATGTATGTGTTATATACAGTCAAATGCATTTCCTAATGAACTGCTGGTGCACCCCACGAGGTCGTCCCCCTCTCTGGTTTTGCTCATGCTGACGGTGTCGGCTCGGCCTACAGGTTTGTCTCCCTCTCTCTCTCATCCTGATCTGCACTTTATGTGAGTTTGTAAGGCCCTCTATAGTGATGTGTTTTACTAATTTTGGCTTGATATCCCATGATAGTAAGATCTCTCACTTCTGCTCTTTTTTAGCTAATCGGTTTATTCTCTCTTTGAAATTTAATATGCTAGAAGATCAGTCTGATGGATTTATTAGAGCAAGCTTGCTATAGTTTGGCTCTTTTGATTGTCTTCATTGTCTACTGAATTAACAAAAGCAGACAATTGAAATGTTCTAAATGACAATTCATAACAAGATGGATATTAAATTTGATTCATTTTTGTTCACGCTCTAGGTTATGAAGGATCTAATTTTAGAAGTTTAGTTAGGTCCTCACCTCACGGATACAAAAAAATGTTGAGTTATGTTGCTGAAAAGTTTATTTAGCTTACCATTTTAGACACATTAAAAGAAGTTATATGTTCCAATGGATGTTATTCTTGGTTTTCATAAGTTGAATGCTTATGTGTGTGAACTGAGAAGCTCAACTATGTGTTTGTACGAATGTGAGGTCTCATGTTGTTGCCATGCTTTTCACCTGCTTGATAAAATTCCGCCATGGGTCGATGTGCTTTTCTTCCTCCCTGCCAGCCATTTTCTCTGGTTCTCTTTTGTGCCTTGCGTTAGGTTTTTTTTGCACCGATTAAATCTAATGTATTATGCTTCTTGCTTTTGGGTTGTTCTGTTATTCTTTACCGCTTTTCTAAATAAGATTGTCAAATTCCGCTTCGTTGATTCTTAGGTTTGACTCGATTAGTATAAGTTTACGACCCTTTTGCCTTGATCTATTTTCCTTTTGCAAAATGATAATGTGATCTGATACAGCCGACACATGTTCAGATTTCTGTATAAATTTTGACACCTTCTGGATGTGCTGGTGTGGGGTGACCTCAACATGTTGACGTTGATAGAACTGTCCTGACAGAACCTCTGTGTTTCCCATGATTATTCGCCTTTTGTAAGTTTTCCCGCGTTACCTATGGTTCTGTGTGGATCGTTTGTGTCTAAGATTATCATGAAATGTGCTTTTAGGCTGATGAAAAAACAAAAAATATATTTTCCTGCCTGGTAAATTTTTATTTTATTCTTGCATGCAAATCTTACTTCCCATGTTTTCCTGACGCAACATCATTGGGTACATCATCCAGTTACTATTACCATTTTTATCAACAATGTTGTTGTGGCATTTTTTTATAAATATCATAGACGCATGTAGAATTAGTATATAACACATATTACTCAATACAGAAGGCAAGGACCGTTGGTCTAGAGGCAACAGTTCAATTCTATCCATACATATGAAGTATGCACTCTTTAATATAGCATATAGATGTATTTCTTGAGTGTTCTATTCTGTTAGTATGCTATCATACTAGGGATAAGGAAATGGAGCTTCTTCTTTGATCAAGCTATCGGTCATTGTTGCATGTATGCTTCCTAATCAGCACCTGAGTAATTTATTGCTACATGGTCATACATGTTAATCTGCTATTTTCTTGGCGCCTAAGAGATAGTACATGAATGTACACTCTACGGTTTTGGCAAGCTGAAAGCCCTGTTATTCTCATTTTTATTATCATGTATGCACATGCCTCTTGATATTTACTAGGTCAACTTCAAGATTACCTAATTAGCATACATACTCTGGTTAAAACATAAGAGTTCAAGTTTGTACATGCGAAATGCGCATTCTGTTACTATCACCATTGTTGATCAGCAATGTTTTTGTCGCAAAATTATAAATAGACATGTGTACAATCATCATTGTAAAGCTTTCAACACTGCTTACAATGTCTTCCTTTGTCATCAGTTTCTCGCGATGGAAAAAGTTAGGATCCCAACAAAATGCTGAAGGATGCTGTGATGCAATAACTTGACCTTCAAAATGCAGTTTATTGAACAGACAAGTCAAGGACCGTTGATCTTGAGGCGTTCAGTTCCATCCCTCTGAGAAAAACAAAATCTCCTTATACGATGAGGTCATTTTTTATGCCAATGGCACATGTCGTGATGACTACCTGATATAAATGATTGTATATCTTAGTTACCATAAGCCGAGTGACCAAAGCTATCTATATGATGCATCTCTGCATATGAAGCTTTGCTTTCATGAAGTGGTCTCATGTCTTTCTTTTGGCCTATAAACCTACCATCTAATTTAATATATAACGCTATGTATGAACATCATACCTAAATATCTATTTCCTTATGCTTCAAATATTTTATATTCGATCTCTGAATATGCTTAGTTACATGGTTTGAAAGCTTGGTTCGCTCTCGCCCTTTGCGCCATGGGCGCAACGGGTCATCTATCTTTACCTTCCTTCCATGTATTTTATTTATCGTGTTTTTGAGCATAGTCATTTCTAACTGCAAACTGAACTTTATGCATTTTACCATGACTAAGTTTGTGATTCACACCTAAATAGAAACAAAATGTCAACTGAAGACATGTCGAACTAACAATACTACAAAACCTGGTACTCTTACGCCCTTTGCGCCATCGGCGCAACGGGTCATCTAGTAGATATAAACCTTGGGTGCATCTTCATAGTTGATCTTGGGATTTTATTTCTTAGGATCGAATTATTTTACGTGCTACCTTTCCCAATATGTTGTTGCAAAGGGAGGCGGCTAACGGCTGTAGATTGTAAAGTGTCTACACTCAACATCCAAGAATTGTCGATCTTATCCAAATTTCATTCAATCGACGCATAATCTTCGACTTTTGATAATCTAGTTTTGCGTATCTACAAGTTATATAGAGTAACCAAACATGATTTTAGTTTATTAAATATATTTTTTGATTTATATAGAATGGGTTTCGTACGTTCTAGTTACCCAAATGGTCCTTTAAGTTGTGTATAGTGGTACTTATGAGCATCACGTAGGATAAATCATGAGTTGAAGAAGAGAATAAAATAAAATAAAAAGCTTTCATATTTAAAAGAAGATCTCTTAGCACCAATATTTATCATATTGGAGTATGATAAAGTAAGAAAAAAAAGTAAAAAATGCTTACTTCCTTTTAATTAAGAGAAGATCTTTTTAGTTAAATATCGTTGATCACATATTTAAAAATATGCTCCTTATTAAGGATAATACTGAAAAATAATTGATTGTACACACATTTTTATTGTTGGGAAAATCTATATGGCACCGTGCGCACCTGATCGTTCTCGTGCGGCAGCTCATTGCGCAGCTGAGACACGCACATTCCATCCTTGCATCTAACTCCGGCCATTTAATTAGCAGAAAAAAGAGAATTGTGAACATAGGAGGGAACAACCTGCATGTTCTTTTCTGTAGCACTTTTTTGTTCAGTGATCATTGCATCTGTTCCATCACGTCTCTTTGTTGCATGCACAAGAAAAATAATAATTTGGGCAGCAGCCTTTCGTACTACATTAATGGATACCTGGATGTGTCAATAAAGGATGTTCATACTAGTGCGATGATTTTTCAGCAGGAATTGATCTTATTAAATAGCTTGTGTTTAGGATTTAAAGGATTAAGCATGTCAACAAGTACTTGAAATTGACAAACTAAGCATTATTTTTAGTTTTTGGCAATAAGTACATGCAATATGGAATCTAAATTTTATTTTTGGACGCGATTACGTAGCAGCGCCGCACCCGAAGCTTCCTGTATGCCAGCTATCCCCGGGTCCACCCCCGCCCCACCTCCCGGGCGACCCCCAACCACCCTTCGCTGGTCCCACCTCGCGTATGTTACCGCGTTATAGGCACGGCCTTCCCCAAATAAAACACTTCAACGCCATGAAAAGAAAGACTAAAAAGTGTTTGTAAAGTTGGAAACTAATCATGTTAAATTCCGAAAACTAAAACACTCTAAATGTGGCAATCAAGTATTACAATTCTAACAACTAAAAAACACTGAATGAGCATAGTAGTTGCCGCGATTATAAATCTGACAACTAAAAACTCAAAAATATGGCAACCAAATATTACAATTTTGACAATTAAAAACACTAAACGAGTGTAGTAGTTGTTGCCTTTACAATTTTGAACTGAAAACACCGAATGTGACAATTAAGTATGAAAAAAACTGACAACTCAAAACTCTAAATGTGGCAACCAGGTATTACAATTTAACAACTAATAACACTGAATGTGGTAACCAAGTATTACAAAAAATGACAATTAAAAACTCTAAATGTGGCAATCAGGTATTACAATTTTAACAACTAAAAACACTTAATGTGATAACCAAGTATTACAAAAGCTGATAATTAAAAACTCTAAATGTGGCAACCAGGTATTACTATTTTAACAACTGAAAACACTGAATGTGACAACCTTATTACAAAAACTGACAACTAACAATTCTAAATGTGGCAACCCGGTATTATAATTCTAACATTTAAAAACACCAAATGTGATAACCAAGTATTACAAAAACAGACAACTAAAAATGTCACTGCCCCTCCCCACCCTGAGTGGTTCCCCCTCCTACACCGATGCAAACACCCCACGACCCGTGTCCCCTCCCCCTAGCCGGATATCGATCGCCTGCTAGCGGCGACGCCCTCCGCCGCCGACCCCAACTTTGAAAATAGGTATGTTCAAATTTGATAATAAATATTTAATAAATCGATAGCAAAGTATGTCTAAAATTTGACAGCTAAATGATACTCCCTCCGATCCATAATGACTGTCGCTCATTTTGTACAATTTTGACAAGTAAGTTCTTGTAAAATGGCAATTAAGTGTCTGTAGTTTGGTACTAGCTAAACAGTTTCTAAACTTGGATATTTCATCAATGACGCAGAGCACTCATGCATGTCCTCACGAAAAGAATACTACGTACTTATGCATGCAAATTACATTAGTACTATTTAGCCAGGGAGTTCATAAATAAATACTAAGAGTGAGTGAAAGTGACAGGTGAAAGCGACAAGGAGCGGGATATTTTGATGCATGTACCGGCCTGTGCGCAAGCACTGATTATTTTGATGCATCGCTGATATTTCCCTGCTGTCACGCATATCAAAACGTAATTATACATACCTAAAAAACGTAATTATACATACCTAAAAAACGTAATTATGGATGGATTAGCTGCCGCCGCACGTGAAAACCCAGGTGCGGCGCCGCCACCTAGTTGGCTCCTTTATTGTTATCTCCAAATTACATGATATGTTTATGAGATAGCATTGGCTTATTAACCATTATACATGCCCTAAATATCACGTACAAATTCCCTGCATACATAGATCCGTTTAGAACGAAAAATGCATTTTTCTTAGGGTGGATTGATTGATATAACGAACGCATTGATTTTGCGGGGTTCCTCGATTTAAATTTCAAATCCTCGCAACAACCAAGAAAACTTTCGACGGGGAACCGCACCAAAACTTTTCTGTGCGCTGGCCTGGCTGCACGTGTCGCCTCCTTGACGGCCATGCCGCGCGCGGCGTCCACCCAATCTTCTCCGGCGAGATCCACCAATGGTCGGGTCAGAGCTGGGTGCGGCTGTTGCACTCGTGGCTCTGCACGCGCATCTCCGCGACGGCGAACACCAGCCTGCACTCGGAGAAGGCCACGACGCTCCGCCTGAACACGCCGAACAGCAGCACCGTGCCGGGGACCGTGGTGGAAGCGTCCAGCGGCAGCGCGCGGCTCTCCACGTCCTCGGCCAGCTGCTTCGCGCCCCCGGCGGCGGCGAACCGGTCCGCCTCCAGCGTGAGCGCGACCCGGACCTCCGCGTCGCCGCGGCTCGGGACGGCGCCCGGGTCGATCTGGGCGTCCCCGACGTGGGTGCCGCGGTAGGAGAGGTCGGCGTGGCCGCCGCCGGCGTAGGTGAAGGAGGCCGGGTTGGGGTTGTGGACGGAGACGTTGAGGAGGAGCGTGACGTTGAGGCTGAGGGACGGGGTCGGGAGGAGCGCGAAGCGCGGGGCGACGCCCACGAACTGGGTGGACACGAGGCGCATGGTGGGGTCGCGGACGCGGAGGACGGTGAGGAAAAGGACGGCGAGGATGACGGCCAGGGCGAGCAGCACGGACGCGGTGGCGAGGAGGCACCGCCGCCGGCGCCGGCGCGCCTGGTGGAGGATCGCGGAGGAGGGCGTCAGGGGCTTGTTGGACGCCATTGGGGGCGGGGGAGGCCGGGAGCTCGATTTCGATTTGGGGGACGCGGTGGCCTAGGCCGGGCCGGGTAGGGAATCCACGAACTCTGTTGACGATGGGCGGTACCGTACGTGAATAGCAAATCACAGGGTGGCGCCGTTGCGTCTCACCTCATTTTTCTTGTCCTGCCCTTACTTAACAGGTGACCTATTAAAAGGTGAAATCGACCTTCAAAAAATAAGGTGGAATCATTTCAAATTTGAATTTCCCCCCTACACCTCAGACAGCTCAAAGCGTTGGCTTAGACATAACACAAACATTTTTATTCTCACCATACTTTATAGATGGATCTAGAGATTTTTTTTTGCTTCAAAGGTTTTTGCTCAAATTGCACATACAAAACTACTCTGCAGCATATACTTTATTGGTTTCATCTTTTCTTATACTGGGTTGGCTTAGGACCTGACGAGAATGGCTCCCGCGGCCGCGCCCACGCGGCTCACGGCGCCGCCCTGATCTCCTCTGTCCGGCCACCAATCCTCCCGCCGCGACCAGATCTAGGATGCCCTCGGCGTCCTCTTCCGTCTGCATGCCTTCTCCTCTCCGTGTTTCGTCTTTGCCGTCATTGGCGACGTCGCTCTTGCTGCGGATGCTCTGGCCTCCCGCGAGGATGCCCCGGCCGCTGGGGGCCGTCTGGAGCGCGTTGGTCCCCCCCCCCCAGGCCTGCTGCAGCGGCACCATCGACGGCGTTTGCGGGCATGCAGACATGCCCTTCCCGTCGAGCTCCCGACTACCCATCTCGGCCTCCACCTGCGTCTCGCCGTCCAGTGCTTCCGGGGACCTCCACCAACCTCTGATGCTACCGCTCGTCGTCTCCGTGTCCCCTCCGGAACACCTGCAGGATGAGTTGCTGCTGCAGCCTGTGGTGTGCCCCCGCTCGGTCGTCACGGCTTGTGCCGCGGAGGAGGAACCAGCGACCTCTGACGATGTCCACGCACCCGGCGTGGATGAGCGGGCGCTACGGACGACGTCAGCCCCGGCCTTGCTGGCACCTCCTGCCGACGTCGAACCCGCTCCGAGTACGACTGGCGTTTCGGCTCTTTCTGCCGGTAATGGAGCCCATCTGCCGTCGCCATCTGCGTGCGACCTCGCAACCGTCTCTCTGGCCTCCCGCAAGGTCGATCCGACAGTGGGCGAACGGATGACCTCTATGTCAACAGCAAGTTCTGGTGCAGGGCACGAGGCAAGGAAAAATGATGGCTGGCAGATTGTGAAGTCGCGCGGTTGGCTGTGCCGCTCGGCCTTGGAGTCGCAACCATTGAAGACCGCCATCCCATCGTGGCTCTATGGTCGATGCTGTCGTTGCCTCGCCCCCGGGCACAAGGCAGCCACCTGCAGCGACCCCCTTCGTTGCTCTCCATGTCTACAAAATGGGCACCGTGCTCGTGGATGCAACAACCATTGGAAGCCGTTGAGCTCCTTGCCATGCCTCGTCTACGTCCCTCCACCGCCTCTCCCTCGACCCTCATCAGCTCCGCTTCAGCCTCGGCAGGCGGCGCCCCATTTCGGCGCTGGAAGGGGTTGGCCCCTTCTTCCTCCACAGCAGCAGGCGTCCGTTGCTCCTGCATGGCTCCATGAGGTGTTGTTGCCCCAGCCACCCCAGAGATGCGGGTCGGGCTGGAGCAGCTCATCGCGAAGCAGACTGAGCTCCTCCGCGCTGAGGTTCGCGAGTGCATTGCTCGTGTGAAAAGTGTCGAGGCCGCTCTCGCCAAACTCCAGGTTGTGACCGTTGTGTCAACCTTATCCGAGATCCAGGTTGGTTCTGCCGATGGGGAAGCAAGCATGTATGGAGTTCTTTCCCCTCGTGCTTCACCTTTTCTGTCGCCGTTGCCTGCTGTGTCGATTGATTCTGAGAGTGGAAACGGTTTCGAGATCGGTGCTCCGGTACTACAGATTATGCCTGAGCTGCAGAAGCTTTGTGGTGAGTCCACCCTGCCTATTTCGATGGTGCTTCCTAAGGAGTTGGGAACGCTTGGAGGGGCCTTGGCGATGTCGACGGCTCCCTCGTCGTCGTTGTTGGAGCCTATTCAACCGCTCGCCTCTATGGACCATGGAGGTTTGGATGTTGCTATTGCTCCCTCGCCTTTGACTGTTGATCTAGTGGCATCTGTGGGTGTTGTGGACAATGAGGCATTGAAGTCTTGTGAGCAGCTTGAGATGGATGAGCCCTTCGTGTCGGTGGTACCTGTGGTTGGTGATATTGAGGAGGGCGATGTGTTAACGCCTGATCCTTTGGAACCCTGTCATTCGCTCGGCCGTGTGGATCATGGAGGATCCAGCGCCGCGATCCCCCCCTCGTGCGGGATCATTGGGCAGTTATCCGTGCGTGATAAGGTTAATCAGATTCTCTTCGAGTTAGAGATTCACAGTTTGCTCAAACGCTTGGAGAGGGTTAGCCCTGGATCTGGCAAGACGATCGTGGAGGAGGCTCTAAGGGAAAAAAAAGAAGAGTGACGCCACCGGGAAGGCGTCTGCAGCTGCTTGATGATTGGTCATCTGTCTCTTGGGGTGTCCTTATGGCCTGGCTTGGGTTCTCTTGGGGTGTCCTTATGGCGTGGCATGTGCTCATGGATTTGGGGGTGCCCGTGGTATTTGGCCGAGGTCTTCTTGTTGTGGATTTCTTTGTGTTGTAGTAGTGTAAGGGTTAAGGATCGTTGCATGTTGGGTATGACTGTCGGGTTGATCTTGTGTTTTTGGGGTTGCATGTTCTGTGAGTAGTTCACATGTGGTTGATTTGTATCGGTTTTTGCCCGGTTTTCCGTTAATTAACTGGGAAACTCTCTTCTTCTTAATAAATAGATGTGGCAAAGCTTTTGCCACCGTTTCAAAAAAAAACTACTCTGCAGCCGATACTTTATGTGTCCGATCAGTGTACGACGTTTAATCAAATGGCCTGCTACAATTTAGCTCTGAATGGATGGTTGGATCTCATTGTCGTCCGAAAATCGTCTGATTACTATCTTGTGCACAGCAACACTCCTGCACATATGGTAGCATAGCATCTACAAGACAGATCCCCAAACACTTCTCAAACGTCCCGATGACCTGTTCGATTGCTTCTCGGAAGTTTTGTTTCATCCAACCGAAGTCCTCAAACCTAACACAAACGCCCGGAATAACCGAAATCCTTCATAGCTAGTCCATATGTGGAGCGGATATGGAGAGGCTCGGACGCGCTCGAATGTGTCCGCCACGTCGAATTCGGCTCACTATGACCCATCCCGACCCCACATAAGTATGACCGCATCCACTTTCTGGAGGAAACCCTAGCCAGTTCACGTCACTCCTCTTCGCACCCACTCTGCCCCCAAGCTCCTTTTCCATGAGTTCCACCTTCTTCGTCATGGCGGGCAGCAGATCTGACTCCGATGGTCCCCGGTAAGGGAAGTGGGAACTCGTCTCAGGCGAAACCGAGAAGGATCTAGCCCTCCGCACTGCTATCCACCGGTCCAAGGAGGAGAATGTGCGTAAGCGGGCGTCGCCACCTCGGTGAGAGTGCACAACGCCGATCGGCGTGGGCAGCTCGAGGCGGGTGACGGCGCAACCACTGCGATGGCATCTTATCACCGCCCCGTCAGGCTCGGCGGACGTGTACGCCGGCAAGGACAAGCAGCGTACCCGCCATCATACGGGTGGGCGCTACAAGTCAGGGACGCAGAGTGACGGAGGCGAAGGCGGAGTGGCACGCCTCAAGAGATCAACTTCTCCACGCTCAGATCTTTAAGCGTCAGGGATGGACCGCCTAGGATCGCCTCCGCACAAGGTGGACAAGTACGACATCTCACTTAGCTCCGACAACAAGCAACTCAAGTTCAATCCATTTTGTATCTTCGACCGATGCTTTTCCAAAGAAACCGGCAGCGATGGCAGCAAGGGCAAGGCCAAAGCCAAGGGAGGCTGTAGTCCTCTCAATTCCTCACTGGCCAAATGCACCCTAGGGAATCAAGCTTTCTGTTTCATGTCCACATCCACACTAGCCCACCACTTCGCACTTCCAATTGACTTCGCTCATCAACCAGCAAATTTTTCTTCCAGACTGCAAAACAGATGTGCACAACATTCTAACAAATACTCCCTTTGTTCACAATTGAGTATAAAATATTCTAAACATTTTTCTGAACCGTATGTATATAGGTGCATTTTAGTATTTTTGTTCACATGTTTTATCCCATATGACATCTTATATTTGTGAATGGAGGAAGTATATTTAATTATTTGCGTAGTGTGTAGAAAACACTTCAACATGATCTCAACAGCAAGCATCTTTAGCTGATAGTTGTGGAAACAAATCACATGCTGGAGGTTTAGGACACGGGGGCGTCAGGCCAGATATCAGCAACACGCCATTGCCGTGGGTAGAAACATGTTGCGGTGCAGAGCACAGAAACGAAGATCACACCGTAGCTAGAACAACTAGAACTGAGACTTGTCTAGGCTGTTGAAGTAGGGGTGCTCCATGGCGGCTTTGGCTGAGATCCTGTTCGCCGGGTCGAACTGGAGCATTTTCTGTGACAGAACAAGACATGGAAATGTAAGCTCATAGCTAGACTGTAGATGCTCATTGTGCTCTCTAGTCACAACCTAATTGATGTAGCCCTGGCATATAATGGAAAACTGAACTAAAGTGCATTAATATAATGTTCAGCGTAACTAACATCCTAAGATAGCAAAGAAATAACAAGGAATGGGTGGTTAAGCATAACACCATCACTTGAATTTGCTGAGTTGGAGAAACATCAAAGATGGATAGCAACAATAATGAAGCATAGTGCAGGTTTAGTTCAGCAGGCTAATAATTTTTCGATAAAGAAAATGAAGGGTTAACATTTAAGTTTTTTAGCGTACCGATAGCAGGTCAATTCCTTCGGGTTCCATTGTTGGGACTGCGCGCGTCAATCTTTGTGGCTTCCACTGAGGAAACTCATGCCAGTCCCTCAGAGCAGTCACTCCAGGCCAGTCCTCCTCGGTAGGAGTTCCCAACAGCCTTGTATTGTAAGAAGCAGTTTTCATCAACAGCTCAATGCATGTACAATATAAATTGATAGAAGAAAAATCAACTGATAAAATCCGACAGATGTGGTACTGGTGCTAATTCAAATCATAAGATTTCAGTTACTGGAGCAGGGTCCAACAAAGAACAGTTTGATAAAGTCCAGCATGTCAAATTGGAACAAGCTTGGTTTCATTTCCAGATTTTGGCAAGCATCAATTCGTGGAAAACCCAGCATGTTTTTCAACATAACAGGACGATAAATAAGTTTGTTCTGAAAGTACTGACATGATATTCTTGCAATTAAGAAAAGTAGTTTTATCATGATAAGTTAATAAATACATATTCTCAGCACTCATGAGAAGCAGGAGAGAAAAAAAACCTGAAAATGTGAAGCAGTTGCTGTAACTCAGAGTCACCAGGGAAAAGAGCCTGTTTTTTCACCATCTCAGCTGTATATAGAAAAAAGAGTATAAGCATCAAACGGTGGGGTCAAGGAGTGGGGGTCGACCAGAAGGGGAAAATGCATCATGTTATAAATTAAGGAGAAAGTGAAAGGAGTCGGTTAGAAATTAAAAAACGTGAGGCCCATGTGAAATTGGAGCTTAAGATCTTGGCACTCTGTAATTAGCTCTTACTGCAATACTTCATAGTAGAGGGCTTTAGACTTGCTGTTATGGTAATACCTTCGTTCGAGCAAATGCAACCTTCACTGATCTAAGGCACAAACCCACTTATTTACTAAGAGTGACCATGGATTCCATAGTGTATTTTTGCTGTGATTGTACAGGCATGCTTTCTGTTTCAGTACAGTTATATGCCACAAAAAGTATACAATGGAAACTTCTTTCGAATGTGAATCCACTGGTATAGTTTTTATGCACGTAACCTACATTTTGCTGGCTAAATTAGTGGTCAAAGTTAGGCTCAAAGTACAAGAGGGACTTGTAAAGCAGTCCAGAGGGAGTATTCAATGGATCTACTTCAGGCCACATAGACCAAAATTTAAGAAATATTGGTGTACCAAAGATGCATCCAATGGACCAAATATCAACGGCGGTTGAGTAATGTGTTGCTCCAAGCAGTACTTCAGGAGCTCTATACCAAAGCGTCACAATCTACAATACAAAAAAATAGGGAATAGGACTGAGGAACATACCAAACCATGCTGATAAATTATGTGGAACTAGTGCTCACTATCCAATTGTACAGATGAATGATAACAGTACCTCATGGGTGTAGCTTTTCAAAGGAACAGTAAAAGCTCTACTTAACCCAAGATCTGCAATTTTCAGTATCATCTTCTCCTTGTCAACCAATAGATTTTGTGGTTTTAAATCCCTGTGATATCAAAGAGAAACAATCATAAATCACATCAGCAAGAAATGCAATGTAGAATGGGCAGATAAGTCCAGCAACATAAATCAGAGAACAAAGGTCTAACCGATGAAGGACACCATGGCCATGGCAGTGTGCAATTCCTTTGCATAACTGATACAAAAAACTCTACAAGAAAGTAAAGAAAGTTATCTTGTAGCCTGAAAGAGAGCTATCAAAATTAAAATGGGCTCTGCCACCTGCTATCTAATGACAATTAGCTATAACATCCTCAGATGAATTGATTCCAAAGCGTGGAGGAGCCCTAATTCGTACTCGAGTGTATGCAAAATACAGAAGGCGAGCAGCAGTAAACATGAGTTTCAACCATTATAGCACTCCTTAGTGCCTAATTTACTCTCCTGCAACTAG
Source organism: Bromus sterilis (assembly GCA_950022295.1). Lineage (NCBI taxonomy): Eukaryota > Viridiplantae > Streptophyta > Magnoliopsida > Poales > Poaceae > Bromus > Bromus sterilis. The sequence continues at coordinate 339,729,544 of OX465595.1, read as the reverse complement.
GCCAGAGTAGTAGAGTTTACACAATTCTCAACCAATTCAAACCCACTACAGACACATATACTACCTTTTGATGTTGTGATTTCACATTTCATCATCATTTGAAATGGTTCAATGTTTTCATTTCTTCAAATTATTGTGAAGATTAACCATGTCAATTACGAATTAAAATTAAGTTCGCTCTGATTGCATATTAGTGTTCAGGACATTTCTGATGCAAAATTCAGAATTCAGAATGGGCATAGCAGGAAGTGCCCCAAGTCCTCGCATCAGGGGAGGGAGACTCGGCCGACAAAGCGTCGCCGCAAAACCAAGTGAGCAGAGCAGATCAGCCTGAAATCGAATTGAAATCGCTACCTTGACGACCTGCGTTGGAAGGGGCTTAGGGGCGGGCCCACGGCGGTAGGCGTCGACGAACTTCTTGAGGTCGGTGTCGAGGAACTCGAAGACGAGGTAGAGGACGGGCTTCCCTGCACCGCCGGCGCCGCCGCCCTTGTTGGCCTGCTCGACGGCGAGGAGGCGGACGACGTAGAGGGAGCTGGAGAGGAGGCGGAGGAGGGAGATCTCACGGAGTGCGGTGGGCGGGATCCCTTCGTCGTCCATCTCCAGGCGGGTCTTCTTGAGCGCCACCACCTGGCCGGTCGCCTTGTCCTGCGCCTTGTACACCTTGCCGTAGGTGCCCTCCCCGACCTTCTCCAGCTTCTCGTACTTCTCCATGGTATGCTTCCGACGGTCCGAGGTCGACGTCGCCGTCCTCGCTGCGGCTTTTGTGGGGGCAGAGGAGGGAGGAGGAGCAAACCCTAGGCGGATTTGGAAGTTTTGAAATGGGGAGGAGAGGGAAAAAGATGGAAATGGGTTAAGCGAGTTTTTTTTTTGAGGGGTTTACTAGCTTTATTGATCAAAGTTGGATACAAGATGGATACAACTCGGGTCATGCGGATTGCCAAGCCACATGTGGCGACCCTGATCAATTCTACTAGCAAATTTTGCTAAGTTATGAGAATCTGCATTTGTAGTTCTAGGTTCATAAATAAAGATGCAAGAAAGAAAACTAGACTTCCTAAGATTAATCTCCTTCACGATCATGCCATTCAAGCCTCCAGTTTGTTGGTTTATGTCCTTCACCACAGACATAGAGTCACATGCGATAATGATCTTCCTCAGTGATAGGTCCTCTGCTAGAGCCATCGCCTCCCGGCAAGCTAGCGTTTCTCCCACAGCCGGGTCCTTCAAGCCCCTAATCACCAGTGCACTTGCTCCCAAGTAGTTGCCTTGATCATCACGACAGACAGCTGCCGCAGCACACCTTTGTCCCATCGAATCAAACCCAGCGTCCACCTTAATTTTGCAGCATCCCGTCGGAGGCCGGGTTCCAAAGGTGTTGGAAACCGCCCTGTGGGATCTCTGCTGGGCAGGTCTCTCCTGAACCCTGTGGGACGAGGGGCTCCTCCCCCTGAGAAGCTGACATCTTGCAATTCTTTGATCATTTGAAGCTCCCGGATAAAACTTGATACGAAAAGGTGTGTAGCCAGTGGGCTCTGGAATATTGCTTCATGGATTGCTTTTCGCCGGGTAGTCCAGATTGCCCACAGTGTAACAGCAGTTCTGACAAAATCATCATGAGGCATGGTATCTATAAGCTCAAACAGCCATAGCTTCGCACTTGGCATCCCTGTACCTCTTAACTTTTCCACTATGTCTTCGTCCCCCAGCGCCCAGACACACCGAGCCATTGGACAATCAATTAAGGAGTGGCGCCAAGAATCTGCTGTAACAACCCAATTTTCATAAAAAATTAAAATTTTGTTTTCGGTGTGAATTGTTTGATTGTCTGATTTGTTTGCGGTGTTTGCATCCCCGATTTATCGATCGGCGATTATTTCCCCCCTCTTATCTCGTATCGGACGGAGACCGACCCTTGCCACCCTGACACTCGACCTTTGCGACATCGGGTTTCACCCGATCACCGTCGCGAAAACCGCACGAGACCAGCCGCAGCCAACGGAATGAAAACCCCGTTTAATAATTAAACGGGATATTTTTATAGCGCGCCGGAAAGTGTTCTCAGTACGGTTCCAGCGCGAGGTGAACGCCTCCGGCTCGACGCGCTGATCGCGCAGTTCGAAGTTTTACCCGAATCGGAGGTCTTGCGGACCCCCGGCGGTCAGAAACGTGAGCACCGCGCGCGCGAGAGAGAAACCGGTGATGTTTTTGCAAACTTCCAGCCACCAGGGCTATATAAAGACCACCACACTCCCACCCATTTATAGGGTTTCCCTAGCCACAAATTTGCAGCCACCCCCCTCCACTTTGCCCAGTTTTGCCTCCCAGATCCCAGATTTTTCGGACCGTTCGATCCCGCGATCGGACGCACCGGATCGCGCCACGTAGCCCACCTCGTCTCTCTCCTCCAACCTCCACGTCCACGCCGGCCGCCTCACCGCCGCCAGCCCGGAGCCGCGCGCCGCCGCACCTAGCTCGCCCGCCGGCTCCCTTCTTCTCCCTTCTCCTTCCCCTCCTTTCCTCCCTCCTGCTTCTCCTCTCACCCCATGGCTGTCTTCCTCGCAGAACCGACCCGCCATGGATGGCCAGGGAGCTCGAGCTCGTCGCCTGGAGACCTCACCGGCGCCGCCCACGGCGAGATCCAGAAGGCCGCCGCCCCGGATCCGGCAGCTCACGCCCTCCCGCGCCCGAGCCTTCCCTCCACGACTCCCCTCGCCGCCGGGCCCGCCGTCCTCGCCGGCGTTGAGTTAGCGGCCGCCCCGATCGGATCGGGAGCCGATCCAGCCGCTCGCGCACGCAGGTGGGCCGGCCTGCGTGCCCCCCGCGGCCCAACTCCCTCTGGCCCAGCTCCAGGCCACCGAGCCCAGCAAGACACTTGGGCCGAGCCCAGTGGGGTAAGCCCCTTTGTTTTTTTTAGTATAACCCTGCTGAAAATTTTGCTAAGTCCCAGGAAAATTGCTGTTGTTACGTTTTTGCAACGTTATTTCCCGTTGATCCGTAGCTCCGATGAACGTGCCCCCAAAACAAAAGTTGCTCAGTTTTGCGTGCTCTAGCGTGCGTATGTAGAAAGTTTTTGCATTTGAGCTCATCTTGATTGTGTAATTGTGTGCTAAAGTGGGCATCAGGCCGTTAAACTGCTACTTTTTTCTGTTAAGTGCTGCTGTTATTATTTTGTTGCAACTTTGCATGATGATTGTGACTAATCCATGAGGTCTTTTGCATTGATTCTTTCTCCTATGTGTTACGCATCATGTGTACTTAATTTCCATGCTTTAACTTGTCATGTTTGGGTGCTCTAGCTATATTAAATCTTGCTCCAAAGTAGCTATCCTGATGTTATTGTGCTGCTGTTGCTGAAACTATTATTTTGTTGCAACTTCGGTCGACGAGTGTGTCGCGACCGTTTATCGGATTTGAGTGATTCCAATTGCATATTGTTAAGCATCATGTCTACTTTCATCCCATGTATTGCTATGTCATGTTGTTGCACTGTTGCATATAGATTTACCCCTGTTTATACAGCTTGTGCCCGTAACTTGTGTTGCTTATATCTTTTTAACCGTGACTCCGTTTGGAGTGTGCCTTATATGTAAATTGATTAGTTTTTCGTGTACTTTGTGTTTATGCTATTGTTTGCTGTTGTTAACCAACCTAAAATATGGTTTAGTACAGAACAGTACCAACTCTTCTAATTGTCGTGCGGCACTTAGTGTATGCCATGTTTAGGTTGTGCCTCATTTAAATGGACTAGCATAGTTAGTTTACTTTGTGCTTCACCTCTTGACATGTTTGTGTGCTATGCCATGCTTGCTTGAGTTTCCATGTTAATAACCGTTGGTTGATCACCTGTAGCTAAGCAACTTGAACCACCGTAAACGTGTGGTATTCGTCGTGTGTGACCGATATCCCACTTAAATTGTTAGTAACCGTTCTCGACGATAGATCCGTACCGCGTTGCCGTGTCGTGTGATGTCTTCTTGATCTTGTGTTGCCCCGTAGTAATAGAGTGCTTGCTCGTTGATTGCTTTCCAGTGTTTATCGTCTTGTGTGCTTCCGCGGGTACCTTCGGAGACGTTGCGAGCTTGCGATCGACTACACCTTCGGAACCCAACTTATCAACAGGCAAGGACTATGCATTACTTATGATCCATTCTATTTCAACCAGCGGTTTGCATGCTAGTCTAGGCTAGGTTCGATGTTTGATCCTACCACATGTTTACTGCCTCTTTCATACCGATATAGCCATGTCCCCTCCCAGCAAACCTTGTACTGCTATGTTACTATTGCTCGTTGCTCAGCCCCTGCTTAGTATGCATGCTTAGGATGCTACGATGTTACCCTGTTACTCCTTGGTTTGGGATATCACATTATTATATTGTTTTTGATGATATGATTATTATTATAATGTTGATTATATTCGACGAAGGATGGAAGGTCTAGGCTATCCTGCCCCGACGCTTTGTTCCATTCGAGTCACCTAGGACCCGAGTTCCAGGTATTGGTTTTGAGACTGAGCGTGCCTAATCGCGTGTGGGATTTTATGGGGTCCCCTCTTCTTACCTACCTAGCTTCAAACATTTCTAGAGGTGGCCCAAGCTGATTTACCATTTGAAACCGTGTGTGTGCTGGTCAGCTGCCAGTAGTTTTCAAACAACTCGGGCTAGCGGAGACTTAGTTCCTCTGTTGGTCCACACTTGGTGAGCTAGGGAAGTCCCCTGTTATATAGGCGAGACTAACCCCGACCTTAGCCTTACGGAAGAGTCCGATCCGAGAGCGTGGCCAACTTTTGGATTGGGTGTCGACTCCCCGGGGGCCACCCGGATTTGTGCGTTGTTAGATAGAGGGACCTGTCGTTTCGGATCTCTTGGAACTAAATCATAAAATGGTTGCCTATAATGGGTAGCAACTGAGAGAGATGGGCGAGCATGCGACGCCTCGTAATGGGCAATTGGTACACCCCTGCAGGGTTAATCTTTTCGAGAAGCCGTGTCCACGGTTATGGATGACTTGAGACCTACTCCTTGTTCATAGACAACAACAATTGAGATAATCTTAATATAACTTGATCAATGTGTGTGTGCCTTGACTGCTTCTTCTTCGTCGGGATGCGAAGAGGAGTACAAGGATAGGATAGGTGTTATGTTTGCGTATGTAGGTGGATAGCAGACTTGTTGGAGGCGATTCCTCATCGAATCCTTTGCTTCTTATCTTACTCTCTAGATCGTTAGCCACTTCATAAATGCTAGTGCGGCAGCAACCTCACCACTTACCCCTTCCTTACTGTAAACTACTAGTTGTCCTAGAATGACGAGTGATGAAGTCCTTGCTGGTTCAGATGACCACTACAGTTGGATGCTGAGTACTTCTGTACTCATGATACTACCCCCAAACTCTTTTTGGGGTTCTTGATCGACAACAGGTATGGTGACCGACGTTTCACGTGGAGACTCGACGACGACTAGTTAGGCGGATCCCGGCGGAGGGCCTGGACCCGTGTGGTTATGGGGTTCGATGTTTTTCTCTTTGCCAGTATGCATTTGATTGTAGTCTGTACTTAGACATGTATCTTCCGCTGTTGTATTGTATTGAGGAAGTTGTATGCCGATTGTATGAGATGTTGTATCCTTGTATCTGTAATGTTGTGATATCATGTTGGAAATCCGGGGCATATGACTTTGTCATATGTCGCGGTGGGACCGATATGTGCTTCGTCCCCGGATCTGGATGGAAACATCTAGATCTGGAACAGTACCGCATATCGGGCCTTACAACTTGGTATCAGAGCCTTACCGACCGTAGGATCCCTTCTCTAGCCTAAGTCGAGTCTAGACAAAAACTATTTTGCAGTTAATAAGTTAGTTATCGGAGAGTAGGAATCTTTTTACTCCTTACCCATGCTCTGGTCAGGACAAGTGTCGTAAGTGTTTTAATTCTCGCCTTATCCCCTTTCAAACTCTAGGATCTCGAGTGTGTGGAGTATCGGAACCGTTACAACGCCTTGCTTTCAGCGTATTGTCTCGATTCCGAGCTCAGGTGGGAATTCCTGTAGTACCTTTAGCTTCTCCGGTTTTGGATATCATCTGGGTCATCCATTGCCATCCATCCTTCTGCCGGTGTTTTCACGACTTGCGTCGAAAAGCACTATCCCTTTGACCAGGTTTTAGCTGTCGTTCTTCCTTTTGATCCCTCGATGGTTTCATTTTCGACGTTGCCATCTCTTCGCGGAAAGTATCTCGACGGAGCTTCGACGTCGACATGGAGCAGAGTCCCTTGTTGGTGGTGTTGAAGATCGTTGTGACGTTTTCTCTCTTTTCTCTCCCCCGGATCGTCCTGGATCTCGGGACGAGATCCCCTGTTGGTGGTGTTGTATTGTAACAGCCCAATTTTCATAAAAATTTAATTTTTTTTTCCGGTGTGAATTGTTTGATTGTCTGATTTGTTTGTGGTGTTTGCATCCCCGATTTATCGATCGGCGATTATTCCCCCCTCTTATCTCGTATCGGACGGAGACCGACCCTTGCCACCCTGACACTCGACCTTTGCGACACCGGGTTTCACCCGATCACCGTCGTGAAAACCGCACGAGACCAGCCGCAGCCAACGGAATGAAAACCCCGTTTAATAATTAAACGGGATATTTTTATAGCGCGCCGGAAAGTGTTCTCAGAACGGTTCCAGCGCGAGTTGAACGCCTCCGGCTCGATGCGCTGATCGCGCAGTTCGAAGTTTTACCCGAATCGGAGGTCCTGCGGACCCCCGGCGATCAGAAATGTGAGCACCGCGCGCGCGAGAGAGAAACCGGTGATGTTTTTGCAAACTGCCAGCCACCAGGGCTATATAAAGACCACCACACTCCCACCCATTTTTAGGGTTTCCCTAGCCACAAATTTGCAGCCACCCCCCTCCACTTTGCCCAGTTTTGCCTCCCAGATCCCAGATTTTTCGGACCGTTCGATCCCGCGATCGGACGCACTGGATCGCGCCACGTAGCCCACCTCGTCTCTCTCCTCCAACCTCCACGGCCACGCCGGCCGCCTCACCGCCGCCAGCCTGGAGCCGCGCGCCGCCGCACCCAGCTCGCCCGCCGGCTCCCTTCCTCTCCCTTCTCCTTCCCCTCTTTTCCTCCCTCCTGCTTCTCCTCTCACCCCATGGCTGTCTTCCTCGCAGAACCGACCCGCCATGGATGGCCAGGGAGCTCGAGCTCGTCGCCTGGAGACCTCACCGGCGCCGCCCACGGCGAGATCCAAAAGGCCGCCGCCCCGGATTCGGCAGCTCACGCCCTCCCGCTCCCGAGCCGTCCCTCCACGACTCCCCTCGCCGCCGGGCCCGCCGTCCTCGCCGGCGTTGAGGCAGCGGCCGCCCCGATCGGATCGGGAGCCGATCCAGCCGCTCGCGCCCGCAGGTGGGCCGGCCTGCGCGCCCCCCGCGGCCCAACTCCCTCCGGCCCAGCTCCAGGCCACCGAGCCCAGCAAGCCACTTGGGCCGAGCCCAGTGGGGTAAGCCCCTTTGTTTTTTTAGTATAACCCTGCTGAAAATTTGGCTAAGTCCCAGGAAAACTGCTGCTGTTACGTTTTTGCAACGTTATTTCCCGTTGATCCGTAGCTCCGATGAACGTGCCCCCAAAACAAAAGTTGCTTAGTTTTGCGTGCTCTAGCGTTCGTATGTAGAAAGTTTTTGCATTTGAGCTCATCTTGATTGTGTAATTGTGCGCTAAAGTGGGCATCAGGCCGTTAAACTGCTACTTTTTTCTGTTAAGTGCTGCTGTTATTATTTTGTTGCAACTTTGCATGATGATTGTGACTAATCCATGAGGTCTTTTGCATTGATTCTTTCTCCTATGTGTTACGCATCATGTGTACTTCATTTCCATGCTTTAACTTGTCATGTTTGGGTGCTCTAGCTATATTAAATCTTGCTCCAAAGTAGCTATCCTGATGTTATTGTGCTGCTGTTGCTGAAACTGTTATTTTGTTGCAACTTCGGTCGACGAGTGTGTCGCGACCGTTTATCGGATTTGAGTGATTCTAATTGCATATTGTTAAGCATCATGTCTACTTTCATCCCATGTATTGCTATGTCATGTTGCTGCACTATTGCATATAGATTTACCCCTGTTTATACAGCTTGTGCCCGTAACTTGTGTTGCTTATATCTTTTTAACCGTAACTCCGTTTGGAGTGTGCCTTATATGTAAATTGATTAGTTTTTCGTGTACTTTGTGTTTATGCTATTGTTTGCTGTTGTTAACCAACCTAAAATATGGTTTAGGACAGAACAGTACCAACTCTTCTAATTGTCGTGCGGCACTTAGTGTATGGCATGTTTAGGTTGTGCCTCATTTAAATGGACTAGCATAGTTAGTTTACTTTGTGCTTCACCTCTTGACATGTTTGTGTGCTATGCCATGCTTGCTTGAGTTTCCATGTTAATAACCGTTGGTTGATCACCTGTAGCTAAGCAACTTGAACCACCGTAAACGTGCGGTATTCGTTGTGTGTGACCGATATCCCACTTAAACTGTTAGTAACCGTTCTCGACGATAGATCCGTACCGCGTTGCCGTGTCGTGTGATGTCTTCTTGATCTTGTGTTGCCCCGTAGTAATAGAGTGCTTGCTCGTTGATTGCTTTCCAGTGTTTATCGTTTTGTGTGCTTCCGCGGGTACCTTCGGAGACGTTGCGAGCTTGCGATCGACTACACCTTCGGAACCCGACTTATCAACAGGCAAGGACTATGCATTACTTATGATCCATTCTATTTCAACCAGCGGTTTGCATGCTAGTCTAGGTTAGGTTCGATGTTTGATCCTACCACATGTTTACAGCCTCTTTCAAACCGATACAGCCATGTCCCCTCCCAGCAAACCTTGTACCGCTATGTTACTATTGCTCGTTGCTTAGCCCCTGCTTAGTATGCATGCTTAGGATGCTACGATGTTACCCTGTTACTCCTTGGTTTGGGATATCACATTATTATATTGTTGTTGATGATATGATTATTATTATAATGTTGATTGTATTCGACGAAGGATGGAAGGTCTAGGCTATCCTGCCCCGACGCTTTGTTCCATTCGAGTCATCTAGGACCCGAGTTCCAGGTATTGGTTTTGAGACTGAGCGTGCCTAATCGCATGTGGGATTTTATGGGGTCCCCTCTTCTTACCTACCTAGATTCAAACATTTCTAGAGGTGGCCCAAGCTGATTTACCATTTGAAACCGTGTGTGTGTGCTGGTCAGCTGCCAGTAGTTTTCAAACAACTCGGGCCAGCGGAGACTTAGTTCCTTTGTTGGTCCACACTTGGTGAGCTAGGGAAGTCCCCTGTTATATAGGCGAGACTAACCCCGACCTTAGCCTTACGGAAGAGTCTGATCCGAGAGCGTGGCCAGCTTTTGGATTGGGTGTCGACTCCCCGGGGGCCACCCGGATATGTGCGTTGTTAGATAGAGGGACCTGTCGTTTCAGATCTCTTGGAACTAAATCATAAAATGGTTGCCTATAATGGGTAGCAACTGAGAGAGATGGGCGAGCATGCGACGCCTCGTAATGGGCAATTGGTACACCCCTGCAGGGTTAAATCTTTTCGAGAAGCTGTGTCCACGGTTATGGACGACTTGAGACCTACTTCTTGTTCATAGACAACAACAATTGAGATAATCTTAATATAACTTGATCAATGTGTGTGTGCCTTGACTACTTCTTCTTCGTTAGGATGCAAAGAGGAGTACAAGGATAGGATAGGTGTTATGTTTGCGTATGTAGGTGGATAGCAGACTTGTTGGAGGCGATTCCTCATCGAATGCTTTGCTTCTTATCTTACTCTCTAGATCGTTAGCCACTTCATAAATGCTAGTGCGGCAGCAACCTCACCACTTACCCCTTCCTTACCGTAAACTACTAGTTGTCCTAGAATGACGAGTGATGAAGTCCTTGCTGGGTCAGATGACCACTACAGTTGGATGCTGAGTACTTCTGTACTCATGATACTACCCCCAAACTCTTTTCAAGGTTCTTGATCGACAACAGGTATGGTGACCGACGTTTCACGTGGAGACTCGACGACGACTAGTTAGGCGGATCCCGGCGGAGGGCCTGGACCCTTGTGGTTATGGGGATCGATGTTTTTCTCTTTGCCAGTATGCATTTGATTGTAGTCTGTACTCAGACATGTATCTTCCGCTGTTGTATTGTATTGAGGCAGTTGTATGCCGATTGTATGAGATGTTGTATCCTTGTATCTGTAATGTTGTGATATCATGTTGGAAATCCGGGGCATATGACTTCGTCATATGTCGCGGTGGGACCGATATGTGCTTCGTCCCCGGATCTGGATGGAAACATCTAGATCTGGACCAGTACCGCATATAGGGCCTTACATCTGCAACCCCACAGAACTGACATAAGTCATTAGTGCTCATATGGCGATGACTTCGAACATCTTCAGTGGGCAGAGAATGGTGACTTAAGCGCTAGAGGAATGTTCTTATCTTCGCTGGAACTTGCGTGTGCCAGAGTTGTCGCCACCCTCTCACGTCCTGGCCAACCTCAGACGTTGAGCCCCCTCCGGACAACCAGTTCTCACCCGTGTTCTTGATGGTAGAAAGCAGCCGGTATAGAGATCTTACCAAAAACTGTCCACTGTTCTCGAACTGCCAGGCCCATGAATCCTGTTGATGTTGGGTACTTATAGGAATTTTCATAATGGCCGAAACATCATTAGGAAGAAAATACTATCGCAGTAGGTCCTCCCTCCATCTAGCTTCAGTGTGGTCGATGAGTTCACTCACCATGGACGGGCGGTGTTGAGATAGGAAAGAAATAGGCCGCACCATCTCGCCCCTTGGGATCCAGTTATCTTCCCAAATACGTGTGGATGTGCCATCTCCAATTCTCTTGATCAAGCCATTCATTAGAGCGTCCCGGCCATCGATTACTCCACGCCAAACCTGCGAAGGATGGGTGCCAAGCTGTGCTTCCAGAATGTCACAGTTGGGGAAATAGATGGCCTTAAGGAGTTGGGCACACAAAGAGGATGGATTCGTCAGAAGTCGCCATGGTTGCCGTGCAAGAAGAGATAGGTTGAAGAGTTCCATATCCTTGAAGCCCAGACCTCCATCAGATTTGGCATTGTCATTGTTTGCCATGATACCCAATGAGGTTTGCGTTTTCCCTGCTTGCTCCCCCAGAAAAATTGCCTTATTTTCTTTGTCAGTTGCTCACATAAGCCTCTTGGCAGCCTGAAGCACGACATGGAGTAGACAACCACCGATTGAGCCACTGACTTTATCAAAATCTCTTTTCCAGCACAAGATATTTTTTTCTCTATCCATCCCTTCACCTTTCCCCACAAACGGTCTTTTAGGTATTTGAAAGAGCCAGCCTTAGACGACCCGATATCCGAGGGCAGGCTAAGGTATCTCTCATTAAGAGTCTCCGTGTGAACATGCAAGATGCCCTTGACTTCCTCCCTAATATTCTCAGGGCAACCTTTACTGAAGAAAGCTGACGATCTTGTATTCACTCTCTGACCCGAAGCATTACAGTAGGTTTCCAGCAAGTTTGACGCCTCCATTGCACCCTCTGCATTAGCCTTGAAAAGCAACAGGCTGTCATCGGCAAACAGCAAATGGTTCACGCGTGGCGCCGTAGGAGCCATTTGTAAGCCAGCCATCTGCGATGATGAAACTCTGTTTTTGAGGAGGCCAGAAAGGCCCTCTGCTGCCAACAAGAATAAATAGGGTGATATAGGATCTCCCTGCCGAATCCCCCTGGTAGGTTTAAACTCCTGTAATTTCTTTCCATTGAACAGGACCGAGTACGAGACCGATGTCACCAAGCTCATCACAATTGCCACCCATCTTTCAGAGAACCCGAGTTTCAGCATGATGGCCTTTAGATAGGGCCACTCGACCCTGTCATAGGCTTTCATCATATCTAGCTTCAGAGCGCAGTGACGGTGTTTCAGAGATTTGTTTCGCTTCATAAAATGTAAGCACTCGTATGCAACAAAAATATTATCAGTGATTAACCTTCCCGGGACAAAAGCAGATTGCTCCGGAGAGATAATGTCAGGGAGCACTTCTTTCAATATGTTTGCCAAAACTTTCGAAGCAATCTTGTAGAGCACGTTGCACAAGCTGATTGGTCGAAACTGCGTTAACAAAGTAGGGGATTTCACCTTCGGTTCCAGCACCAGGAGGGTATTATTTATGCTCTCCGCACTCTCTTCCCCGTTGATAATGAGGAGGACAGACTTTGTCACCTCTTCACCACATATGTCCCAGTGCTTCTGAAAGAAATGAGCAGGGAAGCCATCCGGGCCCGGCGCTTTGAGAGGGAACATCTGGAACAAAGCTTTCTTCACCGCCTCGCCCGTGTAAGCCGCATCAAGAAAAGTGTTTATATCTGAAGTGACCTTGGCCGGAACCGCAGCCAAAACCTCCTCCATGTTTTCAACCCCCTCAGATGTGTACAGAGTACTATAGAATTGTGTCGCCATATTCTCAAGTTCTTCTATACATGAAATAACATCTCCCTGGTCATTTCGGAGGGATTTTATAAGATTATTTCTCCTCCGCATCGAGGCTCTCAAATGAAAAAACTTTGTATTTTTATCCCCGTTTGCAAGCCACTCTACCCGAGAGCATTGCTTCCACAAGATTTCTTCCCGGTGATAGAGCGCGATCAGACTATCCGTGATCGATATTTCATGCGGCGATGGTCCAGTGCGGCCCGGGGCTGACCTCAATATTGCGAGCTCTTGTTTTAACCTGCTGATCTCTCTCCGAACGTTACCAAAAGTGAGTCTATCCCAACTGTGGAGATCGCCCGACAGATCATGTAGCTTCTGGCGCAGGCTGTCCACCGATGCGGCCTTCTCATGTCTGTTCCATCCCATTTGGATACAAGGTTTTTGATTTTCGTGAGTCTCCCACATAACCTCGTATTTGAAAGGTTTAGCTCCTGTATGACGAGTGAGTTCCTCATCAAAATGCAGCAGGATGGGGGAGTGATCCGAACACACGGCCGTGTGATGGTCAAGCTGAGCTGCGGGGAATATGGAGCTCCAGCTGGGGTCAGCCACCGCTCTATCAAGTCAAACTCTTGTGTATGTGCCCCCGGCAACCCGTTTCTCAAACGTGAAAGGATTCCCCGAGTGGCCCAAATCCAGCAGACCGCACCCATCCAAAGCATCCCTGAAACCATCTAATTGAGCCTGGCTTCGAGAGCCAATTCCTTCATACTATGAATGATGCAACACCTCGTTGAAATCACCAATGGCAAGCCATGGGGTGACCTGAGATACTGCAATATATTTAAGGTCATCCCACGTCTTATATCTCTCCAGCACTTGGGCCTCCCCATATATGCATGATAACCTCCATGGCTCGGGACCAAGATCGGAAATTACAGAGTCGATGTGTTATCTCGAGAAGCTCTTCACTTCTAGCTTTATTTCCTCGTTCCAGAAGATCACAATTCCACCACTCCTCCCAGAACTACCAACTGCATAGGATTTATTGTAACCAAAAGACAACGACAGCAGCTCCGCTCGTGCTTGATCTATCTGGGTTTCTACGAGGCATAGCACGGCGGGGGTAAACTTGTTCGCGAGTTCGCGAACCTCTCGAACTGTCGCGGGGTTACCCAACCCGCGACAGTTCCAACATAGGATACTCATTGCGTCCGGCGGTGCACCTCATTGGTGCCCGCCGAAATTGTCTTTGTGGTTTTTTGTTGCTGTTCCGCAGTTTTCACTAGCTGAGTAGTTTTGGGCCTTTTTGGGTCCTGTTTAAGAGGGGGACTAGGAGGAACCTCAGATGGTTCAACCACCAGCAAAGTACTTGGCGGTGCTGCAGCATCCCCCTTCTCTTCATTGCCACCCGCAGCCTCAATTGTATCCCTTTTTCGAGTATTATCTGCATCTTCCATGTCAGTATCTTGCTGCTTAGCCGGAACACCTTTTAGAGCCTCGTTACTAGGGGCCAACTTCTGGGAGCTCCCATGCACCTGTCCTTTCTTGGCACGACTCGGACCAGGACCATCCCCCCTGAACCAATCTGCTCGGAGGTTCTTGAAGACTAGGGCAGTAGGTGGATTGACCCCATCACCGTGCTCCTTCTGCATGTGACCAAGTTGACCACAAACGGCACACCAGTCAGGTAGGCGCTCATATCGCACAATAAAAATCTGGCGTTTTCCCCCTTTGACGAGCGACACCGCGTTCTTGAGAGGTTTATGAACATCAATTCTCACTCTCACACGGTAGAAGTTGCCCTCAAAATCTTGGGATTGCGGTTCAGAGTAGAGGAAGGTTCCCAGCCTATTCGCCAAAGATTTGAGCAGCGGATAGAAACCGTCCGGGAAGTCATGAATTTGCGCCCAGATTTCAATGGTGTTTAGCGGAACAGAAGATGGTTTAGAGTAGCCATCATATGAAGAAATTACCACGGCGTAGCCTCGGAAATTCCAGGGGGCATCCTCCATAACTCTCTCCCAATCACCAAGGCATGAGAACTTCAAGGTGTACAAATTCGGTTCCAGTGGTCTAATCGACACCCCCTGCGCTAGGTCCCATGCCGATCTCATGTTCTTGAAGAACCAGAATTGGCTATATGTCTTGGAGGTGTGAACCCTAGCCACCGCCATCCACCTTGTCAGATTCTCCGAGATCTCAACCTCGTCTTCGACAATTACGTCGTCCAGATCATCCTCCGCAAGGCCAAGCTCTGACATCAACTTATCCAGATCATCATACTTAGCACCGGAGCCCGAAGCTTCCGCCGCCATTGAAAAACACAGAAAACCCTAGTCCGATGAAAACCGGACCCTGCTGTAGTCACCCCACCAGGAGCTCCTTCCCCCCAGTCCCCTCGCCTCCGAGACGCCAGGCACCACGGATGGGAGAGATTGACAAATGGGTTAAGCGAGTGCTCGTGGCAGACTGGCAACGAAAGAGACGAGTTGAAGATGGGCTGGGCCGCCGGGTGTTTGCCTAGTGAATTTTTTCCCCTCGTGTTTTCATTTTCATTTTATCCCAAATTCCCCCTCTTGCTAGGGTTTTCTATCCTCTCGGCGACAACTCCAGCTGCCGACGTAGAGATCTTCACCCCTTACTCCATTACCCTCAAACGATATGGTTCACATGATCCAAAGACGATCCCCATGTTGTGGCCCGGTCTTGACTAGTACCCGGGGACTAGGTTTTAGGATTTGGATAACCTGACAATTTGATCTACGGTCTAGGCTTACATTGAAGAACCAGACTTCTAAATCGTCTTGTGATACAAGCGAGGTGGACTCTTTGGTGAAGGAATTGGTTATGACAGTGTATGGTCTCAATGGCATTGAAGTGTTACTCGTCCGTGGATGCTACCCGATGGATGGCTATAGATAGGGTTTACATGAAAAAAGCCCGCATACAAATTTGGTTATAAAAGAATACGAGGGATGGCCAAGGATCTTTCTCAAAAGGTGCAAATTCGAAAGTTGAATGATAATATGTACAACATGAACTTTTCTTGTCTTAATGATTGGGAAAGAGTGATGGAGGAAAGACCTTGGATCTTTCATCAGAACATTGTCATATTGGCACCTTATGATATGCTCGCAAAATCATCTTTGATCAATCTTGACATTCTTGAGATTAGTATATAGATACATGGTATTTTTAATGTGTCTATGAAAGTGCATTTATCTCTAAATGGTATTTTGGTATTATGATAATGTGGTTAGTGAGCCTAATGAAGGGTGGTAATAGATTGAATCTCGGGTCTTTGGTCTCATGGAGGGTTATTAGTTTTGGAGGATGATTGGTTACATTACAAAAAGTGAAAAGGTGTGGCTCTTCAGCGCCTCGAAGGTTTTATTTCGTTCTGATTTGAGTTGTAAGAAAACTACACTATCAAGAGTGGTCAACGAGATCTAAGTATGTGTGGGAACACATTTTTTATCTTGCCAAGCCTCCCACAACATGCTGGGAAGAAGTGCGCCATATAGTAGTTCTAGGGGTACTTAGAAGGAACCACAGGTAAAGTTCTCGTGTATCCCGTGCGCACGGGGTCCCTCACACAGTGCCCACGGGGGTACCCAAAAACTTCTTGTGTACCATGTGCGCACGGGATCTCTGACCCCCATTCCCACGGGGTAGTGGTGTTCCTTACTGAGTACCACGTGCGCACGGGGTCCCAGACCCCATGCGAACGGGGCGGGTTGTGATGTTCTTGAGTACCCCATGGGCATGGGGCCCTTTAGCCCATCCGCACGGGGTCCAACGGTCACATTTCTCCACATATCCCCTTGCCCCTATTTAATGCCCCTTCTTCTTCCTCCTCGAACCCTAACCCTTTCACCCTTGCTTGAGCCACCATTATTGTACCTCCATTTTTCTTAATACTCTCAATCCCTTCACACAAACTTGTTGATATTTTGAGGATTGAGGGAGCAAGGCTTGACTACACTTCCACCAAATTGATTTGTGTTCCCCACAAGATTTCTTCACTTTTGACTTGTTACTCTTGGATCTATGTCTCCTAGGAAGCTAGGTGTGCGATCCTGAATCTTCCTTGCTTGTAATGTGCTCCGAGAAGTTTGTAAAGGTGTGGTGGTCACCTTCAAGACCAACCTCGAGTGATAGAGCTCCAAAGGACTTTGCACTGTCAATATTTTTACTAGACAACCGCAAGCGTGGGTCTGTTATGGTTGAGATTTCAGACAACCATTGGATTCGGTCGCTCCGAGTTATGAAAACTACTCAATTGGTCCATGAGTACATTATTCTCTGGTCCCTGGTCCAAGACTTTCACTTTGATCATGCACTTGACAACGTCGTTGTGTGCTCCTCGGGGTCATACTCAGCTTCTTCTGTGTATCGCTTGCAATTTTCCAATGTCATGGTTTCCTTCAAGCCTAAGAAGATTTAGCATGCTGAGGCGAAGCCAAACTGAAAGTTGTTCATCTAGTTTCTTTTACATGAGAAAGCTCGGTTGGCCTTTCGGGGTTTGCCTCATGATGAAGGTTCTTTGACTTTATTGCCTTGGTTGGACTGCACTGCTCTGGACATGCCATGGGTGGGGTTCGAGTTACCTTACAACGCTAAGGACATGGACCTGTTCAGAGTTGCTACATCCTTCGATGTTGGTAATGGGCTCAAGGCGATATTCTAGTTTGATAGAAGGCTGGAGGGTATGACTCCAAAGGACTTTTCATTGTCAATATTTTTACTAGCCAAGCATAAGCATGGGACTGTTATGATTGAGCTTTGGGACAACCATTACATTCGATAGCTCCGATTTATCACAACTACTTAGAAGATCCCTGAGTACATTATTGTAAGTCCCGATATGCGGTACTGTTCCAGATCTAGATGTTTCCATCCAGATCCGGGGACGAAGCACATATCGGTCCCACCGCGACATATGACATAGCCATATTCCCCGGATTTCCAACATGATATCACAACATTACAAATACAAGGATACAACATCTCATACAGTCGGCATACAAATGCCTTAATACAATACAACAGCGGAAGATACATGCCTGAGTACAGACTACAATCAAATGCCTAGTGGCAAAGAGAAAAACATCGATACCCATAACCACACGGGTCCAGGCCCTCCGCCGGGATCCGCCTAACTAGTCGTCATCGAGTCTCCACGTGAAACGTCGATCACCATACATGTTGTCGATCAAGAACCCTGAAAAGAGTTTGGGGTAGTATCATGAGTACAGAAGTACTCAGCATCCAACTGTAGTGGTCATCTGACCCAGCAAGGACTTCATCACTCGTCATTCTAGGATAACTAGTAGTTTACGGTAAGGATGGGGTAAGTGGTGAGGTTGCTGCTGCACTAGAATTTATGAAGTGGCCAACGATCTAGAGAGTAAGACAAGAAGCCAAGCATTCGATGAGGAATCGCCTCCAACAAGTCTGCTATCAACTACTTACGCAATCATAACACCTATCCTATCCTTGTCCTCCTCTTCGCATCCCGACGAAGAAGAAGCAGTCAAGGCACACACACATTGATCAAGTTATATTAAGATTATCTCAGTTGTTGTTGTCTATGAACAAGACGTAGGTCTCAAGTCGTCCATAACCGTGGACACGGCTTCTCGAAAAGATTTAACCCTGCAGGGGTGTACCAACTGCCCATTACAAGGCTCCGCACGCACGCCCATCTCTCTCAGTTGCTACCCATGATAGGCAACCATTTTATGATTTAGTCCCAAGAGATCCGGAATGACAGGTCCCTCTAACTAACAACGCACAAATCCGGGTGGCCCCCGGTGAGTCGACATCCAACTCAAAAGCCGGCCGCACTCTAGAGTCGGCCTCTATCGTCTGGACGAGGTCGGGTTAGCTACCAAAACAGATGTGGGAAGCCCCCTAGCTTCCAGGTGTGGACCAACAAAGGAACTATGTCTCCGCTGACCCGAGTTGTTTGAAAATCTGCGAGGTCGACACTCGCACACACACATTTTGCAAATGATAAAACTAGCTTGGGCCACCACTAGAAATGTTTGAAGCTAGATAGGTAAGAAGAGGGGACCCCATAAAATCCCACACGCGGTTAGGCACGCTCAGTCTTAAAACTAATACCCGGAACTCGGATCCTAGGTGACTCGACTGGAACAAAGCGTCGGGGCGTAATAGCCTAGACCTTCCATCCTTCGTCGAATATAGTCAACATTATAATAATCATATCATCAACAACAATACCAATAATGTGATATCCCAAACCAAGAAGTAACAGGGTAACATCGTAGCATCCTAAGCATGCATACTAAGTAGGGGCTGAGCAACGAGCAATAATAATATAACAGTACATGGTTTGCTCGGAGGGGACATGGCTGTATCGGTTTGAAAGAGGCTGTAAACATGTGGTAGGATCAAACATCGAACCTAACCTAGACTAGCATGCAAACCGTTGGTTGAAATAGAATGGATCATAAGTAATGTATAATCCTTGCCTGTTGATAAGTCGGGTTCTGAAGGTGTAGTTGATCGCAAGCTCGCATCGTCTCCGAGAGGTACTCGCGGAAGCACACAAGAGGGTAAACACTGGAAATCAATCAACGAGCAAGCATCTATTACTACGAAGCAATCACGAGCAAACATCAGCAAGAAGACAACACGAGACAACACACCTACCGTCCAGAGCGATTACTAACAGGTTAAGTGGAGTACTCGTCACACACGACGATACCGCACATTTACAAGGGTTCAAGTTGTTTAGCTCCAGGTTATCAACAAAGGTTGTTAACATGGCATCTCACTCAAGCATGTCATACCACACAAACATGACAATAGGTGAAGCATACGATAAACTATCTATGCTAGTCAATTTAAGTGAGGCACAACTTAAACATGGCATATCACTAAGTGCTCCACGACAATTAAAAGAGTTGGTACTGTTCTGCCCTAAAACATATTTTAGGTTGGTTAATAGCAGCAAACAATAGCATAAACACAAAGTACACGAAAAACTAATCAAGTTACATATAAAGAACACTCCAAACGGAGTTACGGTTAAAAAGATACAAGCAAAACAAGTTTGGAACACAATCTGCCAACATCAGAAAGAACACTTTAGAGCCATGCATAAACAGGTTAATGAATGCAAACATGCTCAAAATTGATATGAAACTAAAGTAGACATGGCAGGGAAGGCATGGAAAAAGGAATCATGCAAAAAGGCATCATAGATCAAAAGATATTAAGCATGCAACATGGCATCGGAACGTTACAGACTTAGAGAAAAACTGAGGTGGCTGTCAAAAACAGCAGGATAGCAACTTTGGAGCTCAATAACTAGATGACCAGCAAGCATATCATGACAAGGCAATACATATAATGGAAGTAGACATGATGCTTAACAATATGCAATTGGAATCACTCAATTCCGATAAACGGTTGCGACGCAACCGTCACCCAAAGTTGCAACAAATTAACAGTTTTCAGCACAGCAGCACATTAACATCAGGTTCACCACTTTGGAGCAAGATTTAATATAGCTAAAGCACCCAAACATGACAAGTTAAATCATGTGAATGAAGTACACATGATGCTTAACACATAGGAAAAAGAATCAATGCAATAGGCCTCATGAATTTGACACAAGCATCACCCAAAGTTTGAACAAAATAACAGCAGCAGTAGTTAACAGCAGATTTAGCAACTTAACGATCTGGTGCCCTTTTCAACACACAATTACATATTCAAGATGACCTCAAAATAAATAACTTCCTAAAGATGAACTCTAGAGCACACAAAGCACAACCAAACAAAAAAAGAATCACTTCATTCGGAGCTACGAGTCAACGGAAAATCGATTTGCAAAACGGGATCAGCAGCACAATTTTTACAGGACTTGGTGAAAATTCGGGGTCCTAGGCGAAATAAAAAAACAGGGGGGGGGGTTCGGGCTGCTCACCCATGGGCCTTGGCCCATCAGGCCGGTGCCGGATCTGGGCCGCGGAGGGGGAGGCCGATGGTTGGGCCTTGTTGCCGGATCTGGCCCGCCTGGCCTGGCGCAGTCGACTGGGCAGCGGCTCGGCTCCTCCCGAGCGCACCGAGCGGCGGCGGCGGTTGCGCCCTCCGACAAGGGGCGGATCGAGGACAGTGCAGGGAGGGTTCGGCGAGGCGGGAGGAGGACGGCGGGCGTCGGGGTCGCCGGATCCGCCAGGTCCAACAACAGGGGAAGGCCATGGGGCGGCGCTGCATTAGCTCCGGCTCGGGCCGTCCATGGCTAAGGTGGCGGCGCGACGGGCCTGCGGGGGAGAGGGAGAGGCAAGGTGAGGAGGGAAGGGAGGTGCAGCGCGGGGCGGCTGGCTCCTCACCGTGGTGGCGCGTGACAGGACGGAGGTCGCCGGCGAGCGCGGCGGCGCGACGGCTTCCACGGGCGGGCTGGCGGCGTGGAGGAGAGAGGAGATGGCTGGAGGGATGACGTGGCGCACTCCTGGCCGTCAGATCGGCCGATCTGACGGCCCAGATCCATTGGGCTGATCTCCAGATCTGGGAGCTAGGTTTTGGACGAAAATGTAGGTATTTTTGGGGCAAAGTGGAGGGGGTGGTTGCAATTTTGTGGCTAGGGAAACCCTAGAAAGAGGTGGGAGTGTGGTGATCTTTATATAGCCCAGGTGGCTGGTAGTTTGCAAAAACATCCCGGTTTTTCTCTCGCGCGCGTGGTGTTTACGTTTCTGACCGCCGGGGGTCCGCAGGACCTCCGATTCGGGTAAAACTTCGGACTGTGCGATCAGAGCGTCGAGCCGGCGGCGTTCACCTCGTGCTGGAACCGTTCCGAGAACACTTTCCGGTGCGCTATAAAATATCCCGTTTACTTATTAAATGGGGTTTTTCGTTCCGTTGGCTGCGGCTGGTCTTGTGCGGTTTTCGCGACGGTGATCGGGTGAAACCCGGTGTCGCAAAGGTTGAGTGTCAGGGTGGCAAGGGTCGGTCTCCGTCCGGTACGAGATAAGAGGGGGGGAAATAATCCCCGATCGATAAATCGGGGATGCAAACACCGCAAACAAATCAGACAATCAACCAATTCACACAGAAAACAATTTTTTTAATTTTTACAAAATCTAGGCTGTTACAATTATTCTTTGGTACCATGCTATATGGCTTTCACCTTGATCTCGCGCTTGAGGACGCCATTGTGTTCTCCTCGGTCGTACCCAGCTTCTTCACCGCATCTCTACTATCTAAAAAGAACCTAACGGTTCCTCACGGTCTTCCATCGTGTTTTGCCATCTCTTTCGTCAACCAATCTAAGCCCCACCCGTCAGTCTAATTTTCCACTATTAATAATTATATCCACCAATCAGCCATAATAAGCACGTACATAAGTTAGAAAACCACGCACGCACAACTAATTACCAACATATTTCGTTACATTTCTCTACTATCTAAAAAGAACCTAACGGTTCCTCACGGTCTTCCATCGTGTTTTGCCATCTCTTTCGTCAACCAATCTAAGCCCCACCCGTCAGTTTAATTTTCCATTGTTAATAATTATATCCACCAATCAGGCATAATAAGCACGTACATAAATTAGGAAACCACGCACGCACAATTAATTACCAACAGATTTCGTTAGACTCTACTTGCCCCTCCATTCCTCATGGGATGACCCGATTGTTTCATTTCATTCCAATATACTCGATCGCAAGAACTCTGCAAGCAAGCGTTTCGGTCACGCAATCACATATATTCTTTGGAAAGTATGGAAGCGGAATGGACGAGTTTTCAACGACTCCTCACATATTGTGCTCGACGTGGCATATCTACTCATGGAAGACTTAAACCAAGTGATTTTTGTCCTTTGCGCCGTTTCAAAACGCTTGATGATAGGTAATTTTATTTTTCATGATTTCTCTAGGCTTGTAAATACTCATTGTACATATTTTCTCCCTTTTCCTATCTATATGAAATGCAAAGCATTTACCATTCACATCCCAAAAAAGGCCATGATCGTGCTAGTTTGAGCTCGCCATGTTCTGGCGATGGAATTTCTTCTCAACCAAAAAAAAAGATGGAATTTCTTCTTATATTGGGATGTTTAAATTGCAAGTGTTTAAGTTCAGGCCCATTCCAACATGCAGCCACAAACATGAGAGCGGAACTTTTAACGAATGCGACATATACCGACAGATCCTTAGCCGCTGCATGTTGCTTTAAGATTTGTGCACGATGGATCCTATTAGCTTATCTAAAACTGTTGAAAACTATACATCTAAAATGTGATCTTTATACATCGTTAGATGTGACACATGCAACAATTTTTGTTAGATAGGAAAGAGAGGAAAGAGTTAGGGTTGGTTCTTTTGGCGGCTTAAAAAATAAGCCGCCTCCTCCCCAATTTCTATCATAAGCCGTATATATCACTCGTTGGGGCTTCTAAACTAGATATCTCATAATTAGTTTAGAAGCTTCTATAAATTTAGAGAATGGCTTATTTTTAAGCTGGAGATGAGCAACTTATTTTTCAAGTCGCCCAAAAGAACTGACCCTAAGTAAAGGTTGGCACGTAAGATTCCCTCTCACATTTGCATTTTATTTCTTTATAATATTTTAATAATGAATAACTTTTGGAATATATTTCTGCTTATGAATTTTCTTAAATATTTGAATTACGGATGATGAGACCTTTACAAAAAGTCAGGTCTTAGGTATATTTTAAACGAACTAAATGTTTATTTCACTCATATAAAATAACATATTTTACTTATTTAATATAGTGATTTAAATAGTTGAAACTGTCACAGTTCACTCATTTAAATAAATTTCATATTTTGAAACAATCTATTTCACTTATTTAAAAAATATTTTGCTCATAAAAAAGAATGGTTTGCTCATTTGTTAAAAGTTATCCGTCATTGCTCATTTTGTGAACAATCTATTTCATTCATTTCAAAAAAAGTTTTTCACTAGTTTCTGAATCAGAATATTTTAACCATTTTAGAGAGCAGGTTTCGCTCATGTAAAGAAATATTTTTGTTCTAAAACAATCTATTTCACTCATTTCAAAAAACATATTTCTCTAGTCCACCATTGCTCATTTATGAAACATCCTATTTCATTCCTTTCAAGAAATATATTTCACTAATTTTTTAATCGACATATTTTACTTATTTATAAAAATAATATTTCACTCGTTTTAGAAAATAGATTCAACTCATTTCAATCATTTCAAAATAATAATTTCAATCACTTTTAAAAAGAACTATTTCAATCCTTTAAAACAATACATTTCAATCTAAAAGACCATATTTCACTCAATTTCAGAAAACATATTTCAACCTTTTCGAGCGACAAATTTCACTCACTTTAAGAAATCTATTTCAGTCATTTCAATTAACTGAGTTTATTTATTTTAATAAATAGATTTAAAATAAACAGTTTCACTTACTGAAATAAATTGAATGTAATAAGTGAACCAAAACATTGTCATATAAATGTTTTTGAAATTTATTCAAATCGGCCTTATTCGAAAGGTCATGATTTTATAAATATAAAGGATTTTAAATTGGTTAAAATGAAATAAAATATATGGATTTGTTTGGGAAAGATATGGGAAAGATGTTGCATGTGTATTATTTTATTCTGACAAAAATCAAAGATACATATTTTTTTCAATTAAAATACATTGCTATACACATGCATGGGATCTCATCACTTTACACATGGCAGCATACCATTGCAGCAGAATCTACCGACATGTACGGTGAAAAAGATTTCCCGCTACGGACAGTGCTCTGTTTGCCTCCTAGCTTGCAGAATCTTTTGTTAGTGCGGCATGCCGGCACCAAGTAAATCTTATATATTGTAAGTGTTTGCTTTGTACTGTATGTTCTTTAAAGTAAATCCCATATATGCATATGTGCTAATCAGCATCATTTTCGCGAATCAATCTGTGGTTGAATTGGTTAGGTGGATAGTTGTATCCTCAACCCACTTAAGTTTAGTATTGCGAAGATTCTCATAACGATAGGGTGTTCATGTATGTGTTCATAGAGGTAAGCGTCTACTCGTGTATGTGCACGTCTACATTGTACTGTATTAAAAAAAAACATCATCATTTCCTCTTGTGTTACAAACGACCTCTAGGAGTTTCCTGGCTAGAGAACCTTTCTGATACCCTCTCCTCCAACACCAGCAGTGCTTCTCTCGATCGAATAGCCGTTGGGGTTTTGTACTGGCTGGCTGATGTGCCTCTGGACAGATGGATGTCCATGAGAGCATCGAATGAGCCAGGTTTAAGCACCCTTATGTCGAGCGGCGTGATCGACCCTCGGCGCCTGGTCTCGCGGTACATTTGATCGAAGCTTTCTTCCACCGTCGAACAACAATTCTCCATGACAGTTTGTTCGATGTCATTGTTACTCTCTGCACTGACGAGCTCCCAGAACAGGACATAGTGGCCAGGCAAGGTGGATATGTCTGCCTATGCGGTGCTACCACCAAGCATGTAACCCAGAGGCCTGAGGTGCAGCTCGTATGCTTGCGAAATGGCCTTGAGGAGGTCCTCCTCGCTCATGCTCTCGTAGTCTATTTTTAGGCTGACACCACGCCGTCGCGAGAAGCGGAACAGTGGCGTCGCGTTGTAGAATCCACTCACTGTAAGAAGGTCGCCCACTCGGTATCTGTAAAGACCTGGCAATGCAAGCACAAAATATGAAGTCAAACCTATGGCTTGCAAGGCATGCACGACACTTTTTCTAAGCTAATGAGACGGCAATCTTGATCACCGTTACTAATCATAGCCAGACTTTAAACTAGTAAACCTACAGCGAACCGAGCAGGCTTCATGTGGTGGAAGTGTGGAAAGGTTTAAATCATGGTGTACACATCTTTCTAAATTTATTTAAGGATTTTCGATGATGTTCGTTCAATGGAGGGAGATCATTGGTGCAGCAAAAGAAATCGAAATCTAGGATGGAGAAGACAAGAATTAGTACGATGCTTGGTTTTTTTTTTGCAAGAATATAACTTTATTACTCCACAATAACAGGGTTACAATCTAAGTAGTTTAACTCAATAACCTCCTGAGGGCCCGACCCAAGCCAGGTCACACAGTACGACTCTCAGAACGAGCTAAATTAGCTAAAGAATTACTAACCCTATTTTGATCATGACTTACATGAGTAATAAAGCAATTGTGAAGCGTCATCAAGTGTTTGACCTCCCGAATCAATGATGAATAGACATACCTATCCACCTCCTCAGAGCTGATGAGCTTCAAAGCAACCAGAGAATTAGTCTCAATGATCACCAGGGCCTCAGATCTTTGAATTGCAAGAGAGAAGCCTTCCATACAAGCGCCAAGTTCTGCTTCCAAGTTGTCTCTACAATTATACAACGTTCAACATGAAGAGAACAGGATGTTACCCAACTCATCACATAGGATCATGCCAGATCCGGCTCTTCCCTCTTAATCAAAGTGACAAGGGGGTGACCCCACGACTCCTGCGTATGAGGATACCTGGTGCGTACAAAGACGGAGGGCCCAATAGGAGCCTCGACAGGTCCACGATTGGCCCACTAGAAGCACCGACGTAGGAGTCTGCGACCAACAAGGAAGTCAAGACTTGGCGTCCAAGCCAAAGCTAGTTTAGGAAATTATCCCTGTAACTTGAGACGGACTCCCCGAGACCTAGCCTAGTATATAAAGGCTGGGAGGGGTGACGCCTCAAGAGATCAAATCGACAATCAACACCTCCGGTCTTGAGCGAACTCGCCTAGACTTCCACTGTAATCGCCCCCTCGCATAGTACAATTGAGCAGGAAGTACTTCTCCTGTTAGCCAACCTGTTCCTTCTCTACGATCTAACCCAGGGTCCCTGACCATGGGATTTGCCGAGGCTAATCCTCGTCAATTGGCGCCGTCTGTGGGAACTTCACAGGTTGGAATCACGATCTCGGTGGCCCCTTCATCAGCAACCAGCAAGTCAACGACTCCTTCAGCACTCATCGACTCCATGACTCGAGCAGATTCTGATCTGTTCGGGTCCCTCGGCTTCATGGCTCACCTTCCGATCCTACGACTAACCTTCGCCGATCTGCGCACTGGCGTCGACCTGACCTTCGGTGGGTACCAGATCTACATCAACCATTGGGGCACTCTCCGCCTCGCGGATCGCGCTCGAGCACCCGCGGCAACAATCGTTACGACAACAGCAGTCGAAGATGAAGCACCCGCCCACGCGGCAACTCCGCGAGTCAGCCAAGGCTCCCACCCCAACACAAAACATTGCACCACTCGCGACTACTCGAGTGGATTGCCAACATGGAAGAAACGCAGCACAGACGCGACCGGGCTAGCAACTGGGGTACCGTTCCAGGTGTTCATGTTAGACACCTACGAGCCAACCTCAAACGACAAAGGCCAAGACGATGACCCGAGCAGTCATAGAGACGCACGCTCAAACAGCAAAAGCAGTGATCCTGACAATACTGGACAGATTACCGTCACCCTTGGAGAACCAGTAACCATACCAAGAAAAGAATTTAAAAGACAGGAGCACAACAACTGCAAGAACGACGAGCCGGAGAGCAGCAGGCGCTAGATCTCAGAAGCGACAAAAGAGGACCAACCCATAGAGAAAATCTACCTATCCAAAGAAGCAATCGTCAAAGTAAAAGACGCAGTAAAGCATGGAAAACTACTCCCAGATAACGCAACTCGCGACGAGCTGATGTGCGAGGTGATAATAGTGATTTCTCGCCCTTCGTTGGTAAACCCCAAGAGGAAGGTGTGATGTAGCACAACACAAAATTTCCCTCAGTAAAGATACCAAGGTTTGTCTCCAGTAGGACTCCGGAGATGATAAGTAGGTGTCAGCGGTGCAACTGACGCGGACCTGCACACAGACGCAAATAACTTTGTTCCCAAAGAAGTTCAGAGAGGTTGTCAATCTCTCCGGTCTTGTTGTTCACAAAGGATCAAACACAAGGGATAATGATAGCAACTGAAAGTAAAAGCAGAAAAGTAAATGAGTGTGGAAACAGTGATGAGGATATGGACCGGGATACGTGATGTTCACTAGTGATGTCTCTCTCCCAAAAGACGATAAAACTGCTATGCGAGGTGAACAAATTACAGAAGGGCAATTGACAGGATTATGAACGCACTGCAATGCTAACTATGCTACAAAAGAAAGGAAGAGGCTCAAAAGCATGGGCAGAACGCCAAAATAAGTAGACCGAAATCCAACTGCATCTACTACTAATCATCCACCTTGAGATATCTATCCAGAACATCTCGCTGGTATTAAGTGCGAGCCCCACCCAAAGTGTAAACCCAAATCAACAGACAACTGCATTAAAAAGCACTTTGCGTAAAGTAAACAATCCTTGCAACCGCGGTTACAAGCACCGTTGTTTTCCCCCTTGTGGCAACAACACATCCCCTAGACTCATGTTTCTGTCACTCAAGCGTGTCATCAGGGGGCATGAACCCACAATCGAGCATAACGTTCCCTCTTGGGGTTACTACCTACTACTTGGCCAAAGCAATAAACATCAACGGAGAACATGCAAGAATTACTTAAGAACAAAAATATAAAAGATAAGAACCAAATATATTACTCTATCACAATCTGAACATAATCTCATAATCCATCAGATCCCATCAAACTCAGCATAGCAACAACAGAAAGATTACAAAAGTGCCTCGATCATGTAGGGCAGCTCACGAGGTCTAAACCATGAAGAACAAAGAGGGGAGGAGAACATCACATAGCTACTGATCACGGACCCATGGTCCAAAGGAAACTACTCACGACACATCCGAGAAGCATCCATGGTGGAGAGGAGACTCCCGGAGGTTGTCCCTCCCTCCGACAGGGTGCCGGGAAGAGGTCTGCTGGTGCTCCCGATCTCGGAAGCGCGGCGGCGGCGGAACAGAGGCGAGATCGCGAAAAAGGGTTCTTCTTCCGAGGGTTTCTCGTCACGGAGAATACATAGGCGAAGGGGGGGGGCAGCCAGGGGGGACACTAGGGGTCCAGGCGTCCCCCTGGCGCGGCCAGACCCTAGGGCGCGCCACCAGGGCGCCTGGGCCCCTGGTGG
Source organism: Bromus sterilis (assembly GCA_950022295.1). Classification (NCBI taxonomy): domain Eukaryota; kingdom Viridiplantae; phylum Streptophyta; class Magnoliopsida; order Poales; family Poaceae; genus Bromus; species Bromus sterilis. The sequence continues at coordinate 339,700,971 of OX465595.1, read as the reverse complement.
TGGCCCTCTGGACCCACTCAGGTCCTTCCGGAAGGTACTTCTGCGCTAATTTTTTATCTGCTTTTTCCCGAATTTTTGGAGCACTTTTTATATGGGGGAAAACTGAAATAGAAAAAAAGCAGAAAACAGGAACTGTCACTGTGGTGCACTGAGTTAATAGGTTAGTCCAAATATGATCAAAAGTGTATGAAAGTGTATCTAGATCATAGCAATATCACACAAAACATGCATGGAGCAAGCAGAAATTATAGATACGTTTTGGACGTATCAACATCCCCAAGCTTAATTCCTGCTCGTCCTCGAGTAGGTAAATGATAACATCATAATTTCTGTGGTGACATGCTAGCAACCATATAAGAACTTTAAAAAGTAAAGCAATCAAGGTTAGAGATTCAATTCAAGTCATAACATGCAATAGTCTATATTAGCATTGAAACAAGTAACAAAAGAACATTAGGTGCAAGAGCTCTCGCTGTCCGTGACTCGAATGTCTCCAAATGGTGTTTGCGTGCAAGAAGGGGGATAGGGAATACGAGAAAAATATTTATTTGTTGAGAACTCAATCTACTAAAGTTTCACACTTGGTCTTTTTCTGGAATCTTATCTTGACTCGTCCCCAGACCACTAGCCAGGTACAAGTCAATTTGATCCACTCCTTTTTCAATATTTTGAGCACTCATGCAATGGATGAGCGTAAGCACGAGAGTTGACACCGAGGATGGCAAAGAGAGAAGTACGGAGGAGGAGGAAGACAAAAAAGAATGAGAAAGGCTCACATCAATGAGGACAATCATAGGCAAGACATACCAAATGATAGATATGATGTGAGGAGTAGGGATTGCCATACAACGGATGCACATATGATCTAGGAAGCTCTCCAATGAAACTAGTGGGGATGCATCTAACTTGCTCGCTCATGAAGACCTAGAGCTCGTTTGAGGAGGCTCATCCTTGGAATATGCAAGCCAAGTTCTATAGTGTGAAGGTCCCCACATAGCTATATGCATAATGATCATCTCTATGGAGTACAAGGATATAGAGGGAGTACTAGTGTGGATCTCTCAAAAGGATAGTAGTGTTGCCCCTTTCTCTCTTTTTATTTTTCTTTTTCTTTTTTTGTATTTTTTTGTGGCCTCAATTGGTCTTTCTATTTAACTCTCATTTGTCCTCTTTGGGATCTTTTATTGTGTCCACTTTGGGATCTTTTCCTCACTTAAGGGCAACACTCTATTTTACAAGAAGGTATAGGAAATCTTTCACACTTTACAAGGTACTCAAAATCATAAAGAAGATGCAACTATCATGATGTATGCAATGTATGCGTCTGCCAGTGTAGCAGAATATGCAATGATACCAGCGCGTCATGTAGCAATGATTAGGGCAAGGCCCCACTAGCATGCGGCTCATCGATCAAGCAAAAGCATGTATGACATGAAGATCAAGTCATGAAGAGGTGGAAGTTGCATGGCAATATATCTCGGAAAGGCTATGGAAATGCCTTGATAGGTAGGTATGGTGGCTGTTTTGAGGAAAGATATAAGGAGGTTTATGATGACAGAGCGTATCATGCCAAGGGTTTGGATGTACAGGCGAAGGTGGACACCAACTCTCGTAGTGAGAAGAAGGCAATGCGCGGCACGGGAGAGGCTAGCAAAATATGGGACGGTGGAAGTGTCAACTTTCAATACTTACATTAGTCCGAAGAACTCATGCACTTATTATCGGTAACTCTCAATCTAAAAAGGAGGTTCACAAAGAGACAAGTACCCCGAGGAGGAGTGTATGGGGGTTTGGTTATCCTTGCGCATCCTCGACTCATGGTACGTGAGTGTACTCTAATATTCGATCCCTCCAAAGATTAGTGATCCATCTAGTAGTTAGAGTTCTCAACTAGTTTTTTGCAGGTTTTGAAAATACACACGGGTTGCCCAAAATACGACACCTATCACTAATAGGCTAAAGCTCTTGACACCAAAAGTTCAGAAATTACTCACATCAATACCTCAAGACTATTGCAAGTTACTACTAGAATTAAATAGCAACCTCAATTACCTACTTCCAAGACAAAACACAACTCAGTGCAACAACCAACTCTCTTAACAAGATAAACATGAAAACTAAAGAGAGTTCCAGCAACAAACTAAACAAAAGCCAAGGCTCTTGCTAAAGACAAACTAAGACTAAAACTAAACATGGCAGCAGCTACGAAAAGATAAAGAACACACAACAGCCAAAAGATTAGCAGGAAAAATTCTATGATGTGTTCTAGATTGGAGTGGAGCGTGTTTCTCTCCCACACAAAGTAATATGGGGTCTAACTTGTTATGACCAACAAGCAAAACTAAAGAAAACTAAAAATAAAACCTAAGAGCGAGACGCTCCAAGCATAGCACATAACGCATGAAGTGATAAAAATATAGTGAGACGAAGGACGAACTGATGATTGTTGATGGAGAAGGGGATGCCCACATAGACGCTTGAGTATCCTTGAATATTTATTGGGGATGCATGGGGTCACCCCCAAGCTTGAGCGCTTGACACTCCTGGATCTTCTTTCATCATCTTCCATCCCACACTTGAAAACTCCCTTCATACATAACTCATCATAAGCTGATTAGAGAGGTTAGTACCCTTAATAAAATAATTTTTTCCCACTGGATATAAAGATATTCTTGAAGAGCTACTGTTTATCAAGAGTGCCAAAAAGTTTTTGCAAAGAAAAAGCAAGCTTAAGGTTTGCAAAAGTGAAGAGAGGCAAAACGTGGCAGAATCTGTGAAAAACAGAACAACAGGTAGTAGAGAATTTTTTCGGGGCACTTCTGCAACTCAAATCAAAAAACTCAGAACAGACGAAAGTTTGACAATTGTATAGAGCATGATTTCAAAAAAATTCAGATCAAAAAGATGATCTGGTGATTTTATTCGAATTTTTATGTCCAGGGACAGAATCTGTTTTCTGGACAGCCTGTCACAACTTTTGCTTCCCTTATCATAAGAGGCTATAACTTGGCAGAAAGCTGAAAAATAAAGATACAATGATGTTGCTACAGTAGTAACAACATCAAGACACAAAAAAAGCAAAAAGAAACCTAATTCGTTGTGGGCTGCCTCCCAAAAGCGCTTTCTTTTATGCCTTTAAGCTAGGCATGATGCAAAAGAAGAAACAAGGGTCTCCAAGATCAGAATCATAAAAACCTTCAAATTGATTTTCAATAAGCTCATTCTTCTTCTTCCTAGGAAAGAGGTACTTACCTTTCGCCATACCGCGTAAGCGTATGTGCCCGTTACCAATATCAATGAAGCCTTTCATAGCACGGAGGAAGTCTCTTCCGAGCACAATGTCACTTTGGTTTGGCTCCATGATGAAGAAATACATTGGTGCAGTCCTATGAAGGAATGCAACTTGGACTTCTTTTACCTTTCCTTTAATCTCTGAAATATATCCATTAGAATGTTCATGATAAGATGATAATTTATCCATATCTAGCTTTAAAGAATCATAAACTATTTTTGGCATAGTAGAAACTGTGGATCCAATATCACAAAGAGCAAGGAAGCCTTGGTTAGAGATGCTAATCCTAACAAAGGGCTCCCAATCATCATCTATCTCCAACATTTCTTTCTTGTTGGACTGAAGTTCCTCTACTTTCCTCAAGTCTAGAGCATCCAATCTTTTTTCAATAGTGGCAAGTCTATCTATGACAGTATCAATACTACGATCATAAACAAAATAACTAGATAGACTATGCAAAATATCAAGAGCCCTAACTTCATCACACTCTAGAAAATCTCCTTTAGCTATAATATCAAGAGAGTGTTTACACCACTTAAAAAGACCATGGTAAAAAATTCTAAGCACAATTTTTATAGGTATCCAAGGCATAATTCTTTTATGTGCTTCAGAGATTTTGTCCCATGCCTTCTTCATATTTTATCCATCTCTTTGAAGGAAATCGAGAACTTCCGATTCCCGCAAAGCACCTAGCCCTAACATGTTCATCTAAACAAGGAGGACTACTAACAGCAAGATAAACAAATTTTTTTGATTTTTGATATAGGACACAAAGATAAAAACTGAAAGGTAAACTAACAAGACTAAAAAACAAAGGTAAAGGGTAGTGTGCAACTCCCCTATCTTAGCACTCGGAGTCCACGGCAACGACGCCAGAAATTCTTTTCTTGATGTGCGAGGTGATGATAGTGATTTCTCGCCCTTCGTTGGTAAACCCCAAGAGGAAGGTGTGATGTAGCACAGCAGAAAATTTCCCTCAGTAAAGATACCAAGGTTTGTCTCCAGTAGGACTCCGGAGATGATAAGTAGGTGTCAGTGGCGCAACTGACGCGGACCTGCACACAAACGCAAATAACTTTGTTCCCAACGAAGTTCAGAGAGGTTGTCAATCTCTCCGGCCTTGTTGTTCACAAAGGATCAAACATAAGGGATAATGATAGCAACTGAAAGTAAAAGCAGAAAAGTAAATGAGTGTGGAAACAGTGATGAGGATATGGACCGGGATACGTGATGTTCACTAGTGATGTCTCTCTCCCAAAAGACGATAAAACTGCTATGTGAGGTGAACAAATTACAGAAGGGCAATTGACAGGATTATGAACGCACCGCAATGCTAACTATGCTACAAAAGAAAGGAAGAGGCTCAAAAGCATGGGCAGAACGCCAAAATAAGTAGACCGAAATCCAACTGCATCTACTACTAATCATCCACCTTGAGATATCTATCCAGAACATCTCGCTGGTATTAAGTTGCGAGCCCCACCCAAAGTGTAAACCCAAAGCAACAGACAGCTGCATTAAAAAGCACTTTGCGTAAAGTAAACAATCCTTGCAACCGCGGTTACAAGCACCATTGTTTTCCCCCTTGTGGCAACAACACATCCCCTAGAATCATGTTTCTGTCACTCAAGCGTGTCATCAGGGGGCATGAACCCACAATCGAGCATAACGTTCCCTCTTGGGGTTACTACCTACTACTTGGCCAAAGAAATAAACAACAACGGAGAACATGCAAGAATTACTTAAGAACAAAAATATAAAAGATAAGAACCAAATATATTACTCTATCACAATCTGAACATAATCTCATAATCCATCAGATCCCATCAAACTCAGCATAGCAACAGCAGAAAGATTACAAAAGTGCCTCGATCATGTAGGGCAGCTCACGAGGTCTAAACCATGAAGAACAAAGAGGGGAGGAGAACATCACATAGCTACTGATCACGGACCCATGGTCCAAAGAAAACTACTCACGGCACATCCTGGAAGCATCCATGGTGGAGAGGAGACTTCCGGAGGTCGGCCCTCCCTCCGCAGGGTGCCGGGAAGAGGTCTGCTGGTGCTCCCAATCTCAGAAGCCCGGCGGCGGCGGAACAGAGGCGAGATCGCGAAAAAGGGTTCTTCTTCCGAGGGTTTCTCGTCACGGAGAATATATAGGCGAAGGGGGGCAGCCAGGGGGGCCACCAGGGGTCCAGGCGCCCCCTTGGCGCGGCCAGACCCTAGGGCGCACCACCAGGGCGCTTGGGCCCCTGGTGGTGGCCCTCTGGCCCCACTCAGGTCCTTCCGGAAGGTTCTTTTGCGCTGATTTTTTATCTAATTTTTCCCGAATTTTTGGAGCACTTTTTATAGGGGGAAAAACTGAAATAGAAAAACAGCAGAAAACAGGAACCGACACTGTGGTGCACTGAGTTAATAGGTTAGTCCAAATATGATCAAAAGTGTATGAAATTGTATCTAGATCATAGCAATATCACACAAAACATGCATGGAGCAAGCAGAAATTATAGATACGTTTTGGACGTATCACGAGCTTAGAGCATACAACAAGCTGGCGAGTGACATCACCAAGAAAACAAGACAACATCGACTAGAATTGGAAAAGCAAGGAAAAATCGCTATCGACTCAAGGACCAACCGCAAAGCACTGCCCGAAAGCGACTCCTCCGACTACGGCTCCCCCGCCCGAGGCAAATCTAGATTTGGCAACTTGAGACGTACCGATAAGAAGAAAGTTGTCCATAAGCTAGACGACGACTTCAGGCTCGAAGAGGACGACGAAGAAGAAGAATAACTCACACCAGTAGAAGCCCTCATAACTGCCCAGACATATCTTTCTCATGCTCTGAAGGGCAGAAAGGGTGCAGCAGATCGAAATACGACAATGACACTCAAGGTAATGAAGGACGCCATCATCGCCTCGGCACCCAAAAAGCAGGCACAAGGCGAGTGCCTCGCGAACACACACCGGACATGGACCCCAGTTCACCAGACGACGACGAAGACGACAACAACGATGACTGGCGCAAACACTCAAACAGAAACAAAGACCATGACAGGGACAACAACGGCAACCGACGTAGCAACAATCGACGAGACGCACGCGACGACATAACACAAAACAAAGTCAATCGGGAAAGACGCAGACGCGCAGCCCGCGAAGACTACTTAGACGAGCACGCATCCGACGAAGACTTAGAACCATGCGGTGCACTATGCTTCACGCGAGCCATACGTGAGACATGGATGCCAAAAGGTTTTAAATTAAACTCCACAACGCACAAATACGACGGACTGGAGGAGCCAGAGGCATGGCTAGATGACTACCTAACAGCCGTCAAATTCCAACGAGGAACCAATATCACAGCAATGCAGTACGTGCAGCTCATGCTCGAGGGTTCAGCGCGGCGCTGGCTGAAGAATCTACCACGAGGATCGATCAGTTCCTGGAAGCAGTTCCGCAGCAACTTCATCGTGAACTTCAAATCTACCTACAAACGCCCACCATCACTCGAGGAGCTGAGAGACTGTAGGCAAGGAACTAGAGAGTCCCTGAGGACATACATTCAGCGATGGACCATACTCAAAAACTCAGCCGAAGACATATCGGACGAAAGTGCGATCGACGCACTCAGAAGAGCACTGCAGTGCATCGACTTCAAAGAGCAACTCAGGCAGATGACGTTCCGAACACTCGCACGGTTATTAGAACAAGCCAACAACTGGGCCGACGGAGAAGACTCCATACGGAACGAATCAGAGATCCAGACAGCACGCCCAGAGCGCGACTACGACTATTACACCGGGGACAGAGGGTTCGACAGAAGGAGAAAACTTCCCAGGCGTAACTTCTACGATGACAGAGGACCCGATATGGTCGCGGCCGGCTTCCCAGATGACAGAGACGGCAGACATCGCGACGACATCAGAATGCAGCGGATGGACAACCCAGAAGAAGCACTGCACGTCCAGAAATGAGACTGGAGATCAAGGCAGCCATGAGACGACACCCGAGCATATCACTCGGCTAAGGAACAACTCGATGGGCCTTGCACACTACACGGGTTCAAAAACGAGCGCGGATAACTCAGATCAGGACACACCCTCAGAAACTGCAGGCGTTTCACCGAGCTTTCAGAAGAAAAAAGCTGGTCCACAACACCAACAACACAACCTCTCACAAGTGTAGCAGTCGGGACAATCTCCCACAATGCACCACCCGCACCCGCCGCACCAGCAAGACAGGTGGCAGCCATCCAGGAGCGGTGCTCGACACCCGGTGAAGAATAAAAATATCCAGAAGCACATGGTCGAATCTATATGATCCAAGAAGGAAGACCATAAAACAGGCTGCAGAAGCAGGTCACCAGACAAGTTTTCCTCGTAGTCTCCTCGCACCCCGCCATCCCAGAATACATGCGCGGGTCTGAGACTGACATCACCTTCTCCCGAGAAGATCACCCGCCAGCCATCCCGCGTCCAGGACACGCCGCGCTGGTACTCGAAGCAAGAATTGGAAATTACGACATGTCACGAGTCTTCATGGATGGCGGCAGCGGAATCAACATCATATTCACCAAAATCCTGGAAGAAATGCTCATCCAAAATTCAGCATTAAAAACCTCAGGCACAACCTTCCACAGAATCGTGCCAGGCAAAGCAGTTTACCCCCTCGGGAAAATAAGCCTAGAAGTGGTCTTCGGCAACGCGAGTAACTTCCGCAAGGAAACACTGGACTTCGAAGTGGTCGACTGGAAATCACAGTATCATGCCATCCTCGGCCGACCAGTCTTCGCTCGCTTCATGGCAGTACTGCACTACGCTTACCTCAAGCTGAAAATGCCAGGCCCATGAGGAGTCATCACAGTCAGCGGCAACTTCATCAGATCTGACCGCTGCGACAGAGAATTCCACAAGATATCAGAAACCTTTGGAGCACACCAAACCGGCAGAACCGCGACACAAGAAGAAGAAGCGCTCCCTTAGAAGCCAAGGCGCAACCAGAGGACACGCCGGCATCACACGCCAAAGACTCAAGTTATCTTAGCAGCAACTTTACATTCCTAGGGTTGTCAAGCCATCGACCCAAATAAAATGTGTTCTTCAACAGCCCCCTCGTGTAAGAACAACAAGATACTGAAAATATTTTTCCAAAAATGTGCTTACGCGACTTGAAAACTGGCACTCGGGGGCTCGCTCGCAGCAGCCACCCCTGAGGCGTTATTCGCTTACGCAACTTGAAAACTGGCACTCAGGGGCTCGCTCGCAGCAGCCACCCCCCGAGGCGTTATTCGCTTACGCGACTTGAAAACTGGCACTCGGGGGCTCGCTCGCAGCAGCCACCCCCCGAGGGTTATTCGCTTACGCGACTTGAAAACTGGCACGCGGGGGCTCGCTCGCAGCAGCCACCCCCCGAGGCGTTATTCACTTACACGACTTGAAAACTAGCACTCGGGGGCTCGCTCGCAGCAGCCACCCCGAGGCGTTACTCACTTACGCGATCGAAAAACTGGCCTCGGGGGCTCGCTCGCATCTACAGCCCCTTAGGATGATACCCATCTAAACGACTCAGTTTCCCAACACTCGGGGACTCCATTCATAGCAACGGCTCAGCAAAACAATACAACAAAAACTCAAGGGGACTCCACCACAATTGCAGCACACGCCACCTAGAAGAAGAAAACCTACAAAGGCTACAGTTGTACAAGGGAGAATCTACAAAAGTCAAGCAATTTCTAATCTCCAGGCTCCGACATCACTTTGCACAGAGCACCCAGAAGACGGTCATTTTCCGCGCAAACCCACTTCACAAACTGGCTCGCAGGCTTGTCCGCCACGGCGTAATGATCATCCATCGGCTGATCTCGACCACCAAGAGGACCTTGAGCTACCAGCATAATATCTACCCCAGGACAATGACTATGGACAAAGGCAAAAGCACAGCGAGCTCTTGCATGAATTTGGTGATTTACTACGCGACGAAGCTCCGCGGGCTGAGAGAACACCCGGCAAAGCCTCTCAAGTGACGATGGAACATGATTCAGTGGAGAAAATTCAGAGAAGATCCCACCAAGTACCCTGCAACAGTACTCAAGAGCTCGCGTCACCCTTTCAACCCGCGGCCGAAAAACGGCAAACACTCGAGCACGCGCCCTATCCATCCAAAAGGGATTGTTCGCCTGCACGACTGGGTCATCCAACCGCAACAACTCCGACTGTACGACCTCCTCCTCCTCGCGAGATCTCCCAGCCAGAACTTCGTAAAGAAGAACAAATATCATCAGCAAACACAAAGAAAAAACCTCGTGCAGTCGAAAGAAGACAAACTCACCCTTCAGAAGATCAGACAACTTTGTCACCCAAGCAGCTAGGCTATCCCCAACAGCTTCAGCGCGTTCACGTTTGGAGCGCTGGTTTGCGACAGCACCCTTGAGACGAACAATCTCACGCTCTGCTTCTTTTAGCCTCAAACAAACAGACTCATAGGCACCCTCGCGAGCATCCTGATACGTCCCAAACGTATCTATAATTTCTGCTTGCTCCATGCATGTTTTGTGTGATATTGCTATGCTTTTGATACACTTTCATATCTTTGTATAACATATTTTGGAACTAACCTATTAATGGTTGCAAGAGTGCACAAGTTCTTGTTTTTGTACTTTATGTGTAGAATTACTTGGATAAAGGAAAAATCACAAAAAGAAGCCTTGTAGGAGTTGGACTCTAACTCTCCTGAAATCTGTCCCCACCAGACAGATTTTAAAGATCGCCTCGGAAACACTAGAAGACGGCCTCAAACGAAAAACTTAAAACTACTAAGTTGTAGGGAATTTTTTTCCGGTGGATCTAGACATAAAATTCGGCCCAATCGGAGTTCGTATGCTCCCTCTGGGCCCGAAATACCGAAGACGTAATCTGGATGACGGGAATCCGAGAGTCTATATAAAGAGAGGAAACCTAGGTCAAAGGACACCACGAAAATTCCTCCCCCTTGGCAGCTGTCTTGAGGGGGAGATCCATCTACAAACTAGCACCATCTCCAAGGAAGTAGAAGGGGGCCAAGGGCCGCTGCCCCCAAGGGTCTTGGCCGCCGCTGTCGTGGCCGTGGCCGCCGTCGCCATCGTCTCCTTCACCTCCTCCGGGCCGCACCTCTCCATCAACATCTCTCTCTTTCTTACCATGTCTATGTGTGAGTAGTTCTCCTCGGGGCTGAGGTTTCTATCAGTACCTATGTGGTCAATTCTCTCTCCCATGATGTGATGTTCGTTCTGATCATAGGCTATGTTAATCTAGGGTGATCCCATGATATTTCCCCTTCCTCTATGTATTGGATTGATGTACTCACTTTATCTTATCTAGTATAATCCCCGAAACCATGGTGACAGCGGTCTATTGGACATGGATTAGAAGAATTTTTTCATGAGTGATTTCCTCTTTTGTGTGTTGATTTAAGATTGAGAGTCTCTTGGTGCTTGTCTTTGACTATTCTTGAGATATGTTTTGGTGATTGTGGTACTCTCTTTGGATGGCCGTGGTGACATTGGAAAATCCATAGATTGAGAACTACGAACTTTGAGGTGTGCTTTTGTAGCCCTACATAGTTCTCGTCCTCTCTTGACCATAAAGGAATGACCTCCGAGTGCGTCTCCATTGCATGTTTTATGGGAAATATCATGTGATTAGACTATGTTAATGTTGTTGGGAGTTGCCACTAGTGAAAGTTTGAAGCCTAGGCCTTGTTTCCACCATTGTTACACCGTTTGTGCTCCCTTTTGTCACATGTTTGCTTGCTGCATTTTTTATTACAGATTTATATTACTTTGTTTTGACGCACCTATCACCCATATGTTACCATCTCTTCGCCGAACTAGTGCACCTATACAACTCCTAGTTGTATTAGGTGTGTTGGAGACACAAGAGACTTCTTGTATCTTAATTGCAGGGTTGCTTGAGAGAGACCATCTTCAACCTCTACTTCCCCGAGTTCGGTAAACCTTAGGTCATCCACTTGAGGGAAATTGTTGCTGTCCTACAAACCTCTGCGCTTGGAGGCCCAACATAGTCTACAAGAATATAAGCGTGTGTAGACATCAAGCTATTTCTGGCGCCGTTCCCGGGGAGGTAAGCGTTGAAGGTATATCTTTAGATCTTGCAATTAAATCTTTTCGTTTCTTGTTTTTATTTTCATTAGTTAGGCTTATGGAAAACAAAAAATATATTATGAGAGAGCTTTATGAGCTCTACCTTGAGTTGGGACATGAAGTGTTTGAAGAGAAAATCAAAAAGCCTATGGAGCTTTACTATTTGCACAACACTCATGATAGTAGCAATGTTATTAGTATGTCTTCTTTGAATACCTTTGATCCTAATGATATGCAAAGCTATAAGCTTGGGGATGCTACGTTTTATGAAGATGATCTTTTTACCCCCCAAGTTTTGATGAGGAAATTTATTTTGATGATACTTTGCCTCCTATCTATGATGATTATTGTGATGACACTTATGATATAAAGAATGAATGTTTGGAAGTGTATCATGATAAGAATGATTCATGTGATAGCTATTTTCTTGAGTTTGCTTCCACTATTAAAAATGAGAAGGATTTTGCTTATGTGGAGAGTAACAAATTTTCTATGCTTGTGGATCATGGTAACAATGCCTTATGTGATGCTTATATTGTTGAGTTTATGCACGATCCTACTGGAAATTATTATGAGAAGGGAACATATTCTTATAGATATTTCAATAATATCAAGTTCCCTCTCTTTATGTTGAAGGTTTTGAAGTTGCACTTATTTTGCCTTCCTATGCTAACATCTTTATGCTTCAATGAGTTATTCCTCTACAAGATCCCTTTGCATAGGAAGAATGTTAGACTTAAATGTGTTTGATATTTTCTTCTTGATGCTCTATTTTGTTCTTCAACTCTTATTCCTACAAGAGCATCACTAAAATCTTAAGCCTATCTTTATGGCTATAAAGAAAGAGCTCTAGGGAGACAACCCTTGTTATCTTTAGTTTGAGTTTTTACTTTCAGTTTTTAGCGGTCTTGATGATTTTTACTACTGTAGCAACATCATTGTATCTTTATTTTCAAGCCGTGTGCCAATTCTAGCCTCATATGACACGGGAAGTGAAAGTTGTGACATGATGTCCAGAAAACAGATTCTGTCCTCGTGACGGAAATAATCAGATAAAATCACCAGTTCATCTTTTTGAGCTGAATTTTCTACACAACGTGCTCTATACAATCACGGAACTTTCGTATGTTCTGATTTATTTTATTTTAGTTGCAGAAGTACCCCTAAAAAAATTCTTTACTACCTGCTGTTCTGTTTTTCATAGATTCTGCCACGTTTTGTCTCTCCTAACTTTTGCAAACCTTAAGCTTGCTTTTGTTTACAAAAACCTTTTGGCAATCTTGAGAAACAGTAGCTCTTCAAGAATATTTTTATATCCAGTAGGGAAAAATTAGTTGTTAAGGGTACTAACCTCTCTAATCAGCTTATGATGAGTTATGTATGAAGGGAGTTTTCAAGTGTGCGATGGAAGATGATGAAAGAAGATTCGGGAGTGTCAACCGCTCAAGTTTGGGGATGCCCCCATGAATCCCCAACAAATATTCAAGGAGACTCAAGCGTCTAAGCTTGGGGATGCCCCGTGCATCCCCTTCTCCATCAACAATCATCAGTTCGTCCTTCGTCTCACTATATTTTTATCACTTCATGCGTTATGTGCTATGCTTGGAGTGTCTCGCTCTTAGGTTTTATTTTTAGTTTTCTTTAGCTTTGCTTTCTGTTAATAACAAGTTAGATCCCATCTTACTTTGTGTGGGAGAGAAACACGCTCCACTATCAAAATCTAGAACACATCATAGGATTCTTCATGCCTATCTTTTTTGCTATTGTGTGTTCTTTATCTTTTCGTAGCTACTGTCATGTTTAGTCTTAGTCTTAGTTTGTCTTTAGCAAGAGCCTTGGATTTTGTTTAGTTTATTGCTGGAACTCTCTTTAGTTTTCATGTTTATCTTGTTAAGAGAGTTGGTTGCTGCACTGAGTTGCGTCTTGTCTTGAAAGTAGGTAATTGAGGTTGCTGTTTAATTTTAGTAGCAACTTTCAATAGTTTTGAGGTATTGATGTGAGTAATGTTTGAACTTTTGGTGTCAAGAGCTCTAGACTATTAGTGATAGGTGTCGTATTTTGGGCAATCCGTGTTTATTTTCAAAAACCTACAAGATTAGTTGAGAACTCTAGCTACTAGATGGATCACTACTCTTCTGAGGGGTCGGATATTAGAGTACACTCACGTACCATGAGTCGAGGATGCGCAAGGATAACCAAACCCCCATACACTCCTCCTCGGGGTACTTATCTCTTTGTGAACCTCCTTATTAGATTGAGAGTTACCGATAATAAGTGCATGAGTTCTTCGGACTAATGTAAGTATTGAAAGTTGACACTTCCACCTCCTCATATTTGCTAGCCTCTCCTGTGTCGTGCATTGCCTTCTTCTCACTCCGAGAGTTGGCGTCCACCTACGCCGGTGCATCCAAACCCTTGGCATGATACGCTCTGTCATCATAAACCTCCTTATATCTTTCCTCAAAACATCCACCATACCTACCTATCAAGGCATTTCCATAGCCTTTCCGAGATATATTGCCATGCAACATCCACCTTCTCATGACTTGATCTTCATGCCATACATGTTCCTGCTACACTAGCAGAGGCATACATTGCATACATCATGATAGCTACATCTTCTTTATGTTTGAGTACCTTGTAAAGTGTGAAGATATTCTATACCTTCTTGTAAAATAGAGTGTTTCCCTTAAGTGAGGAAAAGATCCCAAAGAGGACAAATTAAAAGATCCCAAAGAGGAAAAATGAGAGTTAAATAAAAAGAGCCATTGAGGCCACCAAAAAAATACAAAAAATGGAAAAAAGAGAAAAAGAAATAGAAAGAGAGAAAGGGGCAACACTACTATCCTTTTTAAAGATCCACACTAGTACTCCCTCTTATCCTTGTACTCCATAGAGATAATCATTCATGCATATAGCTATGTGGGGACCTTCACACTATAGAACTTGGCTTGCATATTCCAAGGATGAGCCTCCTCAAAAGAGCTCTAGGTCTTCATGACCGAGCAAGTTAGATGCACCCCCACTAGTTCCTTTGGAGAGCTTTTTAGCTCATATGTGCATCCGTTGCATGGCAATCCCTACTCCTCACATCATATCTATCATTTGGCCTTCTCGCCTATGATTGTCCTCATTGATGTGAGCCTTTCTCATTCTTTTTTTTCTTCCTCCTCCACCATATTTTTCTCTATGCCATTCTAAGTGTCAACTCTCATGCTTACACTCATCCATTGCATGAGTGCTCAAAATATCGAAAGGGAGTGGATCCAATTGACTTGTACCTGGCTAGTGGTCTGGAGACGAGTCAAGATAAGATTACAAAGAAGACCAAGTGTGAAACTTTAGTGGATTGAGTTCTCAACAAAAATATATTTTTTCTCTCGTATTCCCATATCCCCCTTCTTGCACGCAAACACCATTTGGAGACATTCGAGTCACGGACATCTAAGTGCTCTTGCACCTAATGTTCTTTCGTTGCTTGTTTCAATGTCAATATAGACTCTTGCCTGTTATTACTAGAATTTAATCACATATCTTTATTGCCTTACTTTCAAAGTTCTTATATGGTTCCTAGCATGTCACCACAGAAATTATGTTTTTATCATTTACCTACTCGAGGACGAGCAGGAATTAAGCTTGGGGATGTTGATACGTCCCAAACATATCTATAATTTCTGCTTGCTCCATGCATGTTTTGTGTGATATTGCTATGGTTTTGATACACTTTCATATCTTTTTATAACATGCAAGAGTGCACAATTTCTTGTTTTTGTACTTTATGTGTAGAATTCCTTGGATAAAGGAAAAAATCACAAAAAGAAGCCTTGTAGGAGTTGGACTCTAACTCTCCCGAAATCTGTCCCCACCAGACAGATTTTAAAGATCATCTCGGAAACGCTAGAAGACGGCCTCAAACGGAAAAACTTAAAACTAAAAAGTTGTAGGGAATGTTTTTCCGGTGGATCTAAACATAAAATTCGGATAACGGGAATCTGAGAGTCTATCAAAAGAGAGGAAACCTAGGTCAAAGGACACCATGAAAATTCCTCCCCCTTGGCAGCCGTCTTGAGGGGGAGATCCATCTACAAACCAGCACCATCTCCAAGGAAGAAGAAGGGGGCCAAGGGCCGCTGCCCCAAAGGGTCGTGGACGCCGCCGCCATCGTCTCCTTTACCTCCTCCGGGCCGCACCTCTCCATCAACATCTCTCTCTTTCTCACCATGTCTATGTGTGAGTAGTTCTCCTCGGGGCTGAGGTTTCTATCAGTAGCTATGTGGTCAATTCTCTCTCCATTCTGTGATCTTCGTTTTGATCATAGGCTATGTTAATCTAGGGTGATCCCATGATATTTCCCTTCCTCTATGTATTGGATTGATGTACTCACTTGATCTTCTCTAGTATAATCCCCGAGACCATGGTGACAGCGGTCTATTGGACATGGATTAGAAGAATATTTTCATGAGTGATTTCCTCTTTTGTGTGTTGATTTAAGATTGAGAGTCTCTTGGTGCTTGTCTTTGAATATCCTTGAGATATGTTGTGGTGATTGTGGTACTCTCTTTGGATGGCCGCGTTGACATTGGGAAATCCATAGATTGAGAACTACGAACTTTGAGGTGTGCTTTTGTAGCCCTACATAATTCTCGTCCTCTCTTGACCACAAAGGAATGACCTCCGAGTGCGTCTCCATTGCATGTTTTATGGGAAATATCATGTGATTAAATTATGTTAATATTGTTGGGAGTTGCCACTAGTGAAAGTATGAAGCCTACGCCTTGTTTCCACAATTGTTACACTGTTTGTGCTCACTTTTGTCACATGTTTGCTTGCTGCACTTTTTATTACAGATTTATAATACTTTGTTTTGCCGCACCTATCACCCATATTTTACCATCTCTTCGCCGAACTAGTGCACCTATACAACTCCTAGTTGTATTACGTGTGTTGGGGACACAAGAGACTTCTTGTATCTTAATTGCAGGGTTTCTTGAGAGAGACCATCTTCAACCTCTACTTCCCTGAGTTTGATAAACCTTAGGTCATCCACTTGAGGGAAATTGCTGTTGTCCTACAAACCTCTACGCTTGGAGGAACAACATAGTCTACAAGAATAGAAGCGTGCATATACATGACATCCTCCTTCAACAAATTCCTAGCCCGAGAAACGCCCGGGGTGGCCTACCGCAAAGGAGAACAAGTCAAAGAAAAAGGGACAACAAGCAGTACAAAAAGGACAAAGCAGTTTCACCAATCAGAAGATCCACCATCCCGCAGGAGGCACATTACAACTCAAGTTCCAAGACAAAGGACAAAATCCCAAGATCCCCTACTATGCGCCCTGAGAACCACGTACATTAGCCTCAACAACCAGCTGTAGCTGGCGGGCAAGCCGAGTGGCTCGGCTACTCTGCTCGTCTGTATAATCAGGCAGGCTATCCACCATGGAATCCTCAATAGGAACACCATTCCCTAGAAGAACAACAAAAGACGTGGCAAGCCTGCTCACCACGTTTTCACGAACCAAGCCCTCCAACTAGTCGTTGTTTAGTCCGAATGCAGCAACCTGCGAGTCAAGACCTTCCGGCCTCTTCTCCTCATCTGGGAACATATGTTCATCAAGAAGCTTCAGAAGAGTCGAAGCCTGTGCACAGACATCTCTCACAGCTCCAGCAACACCCGACACAGCATCTACAACGCCGCGAAGAGCGCCCGACCCCGCCGCCGCTGCCTCCACCGTCTCAATACCCACGGAGCCTGCGCCAAGTGGGAAGATTCAGTGTCTAGAAACTCAAGAGAAGAACAACACAAAAATAAAAAAGGAACAACGTCCTCACCCACCAAAGATCTCGCCAAGTCATGCAGGCGCTCGCACTCAACCCCTTCCACCCGCTGGAACCGCTCCTTCACCTGCTGCAACCGTTCGAGCTCACCACGCTGCACCTGCAGATCCTTTTCTTTGGACTCCAAAGCGGCCCGAAGCAAAGAGAGTTCCTTTTCCGCAGCCTCAACCCGCTTCTCAACACTCTTCTTGCGACCTGTAGAGAAGGTATCATTCAAGTAACCAACCAGCAGCCGGTCAAAGATCAAAGGAGGAAAAAGTATCTTACGCCTCATGGTGGTCAAGCTCCCCTGGGCCGAGTCATGAGCACGTCACCAACAATCAACGTCGGTCAGCACACGCTCGCACATCCGGAACAAAGGCTGAAACCAAATAATACGAAAAGCAAAGCCAAGGAAGATCATGTCCAAAGGCTGCAACCAATCACAAGTGATTGCTCGCTGATACGTCCCAAACGTATCTATAATTTCTGCTTGCTCCATGCATGATTTGTGTGACTTTGCCATGTTTTGCTTGAACTTTCATACACTTTTTTTATCATATTTGGACTAACCTATTAACTCAGTGCACCCAGTTGCCAGTTCCTGTTTTCTGCTATTTTTGTATTTCAGGTTTTCCGGCCATTAAAAGTGCCAAATAAACCCCGGAAAAAATATATAAAAAATCAGCGACCCGGAAGCTTCCCGAATCACCAAGGAACGAAGGGGGTGGACCCACCAGGCCCCCAGGAGGGTCCCTGGCGCGGCCCCACCCTAGGTCCCGCCAGGAGGCCTCCTGGCTGCCCTGTGGCCCCTCTCGGTGCCCCCTTTGGCCTTTATTTACCCCCGTGACGGAAACCCCTAATATCGATATGCTATTCCCGTTCTCCTCTTTGTACCGCCACCGCCGTTTCAAAATCGGGGCTGCCAGAAGAAGCTGCCCCGGCACCTTGCCCTGAGTTTGCTGGGATCTGATGGATTATGAGATTATGTTCAGATTGTGATGAGCAATATATTTGGTTCTCTTTTATATTTGTGTTTTTTATTAAATTCTTGCATGTTCTCCGTTGCCGTATTTTACTTTGGCCAAGTGATTTGTTGCAACTCCAAGAGGGAGCGTTATGCTTGATTGTGGGTTCAGCCCCTTGATGTCTAGCTTGAGTGACAGATACATGAGACTAGGGGATGTGCTGTTTCCACCAGGGATAAAACAACGGTGCTTGTACTTGCGGGTGCAAGGATTGTTTACTTTATGCAAAGTTGTTTTAATGCAGTTGTCTGTTGCTTTGAGTTTACACTTTGGGTGGGATTCTCAACTTAATACCAGCGAGATGTTCTGGATAGATATCTCAAGGTGGATGATTCGTAGTAGATGCAGATGGATTTCGGTCTACTTGCCTTGGCGTACTGCCCATTGCTTTTGAGCCTCTTCCTTTCTTTTGTAGCATAGTTAGCATTGCGGTGCGTTTATAATCCTGTCAATTGCCCAGTTGTGATTTGTTTACCTCGCTAGCACTTTTATCGTCTTTTGGGAGAGAGACATCACTAGTGAACATCACGGGACCCCGGTCCATATTCACACCATTGTTTACACCTTCAATTTACTTTCAGTTCTTACTTTCAGTTGCACTATTATCTCTTGCGTTGATCCTTTGTAAACAGCAAGGCCGGAGGAATTGAAAACTCCTCTGTACTCGTTGGGAGCAAAGTTATTTGTTTCTGTGTGCATGTCGAGACAACCGCCCAATTTTTGGCGCCGTTAGCCCGAAGCCAATTTCTGGCGCCGTTGTCACCTTCTTGTATTTCTGCGAGTCCTTCTGGAGACAAACCTTGGTATCTTCACCGAGGGAAATTTTTTGCTACGCTACATCTCACCTTCCACTTGGGGTAACCAACGAGGAGTGAGAGAACTATCCTCACCGTATCACTCGCAGCCTCGGGGGCTACTCCCATCGGGAGCACTGACGTGCTCCAAATATTGCACAAAGATCAACAAAAAAGAGAAGGACAAGTCTACGACTGCAACCAATCACAAGTGATTGCTCATAGCCTCGGGGGCTACTCCCATCGGGAGCGCTGCCGCGCCCCAATATAGTTCGGAAGTACAAGGAACTCCATACCTGCTCAACCATGCGATCAAAAAACTTGGCCTTATCTTCAGCAGAAAGATCCCGCCTCTCCAAATAGTGCTCCTCAGGAATCGCAGGTTTCGCGTCTGGGGGATAAATCCTTTCAGTAGCCACAGCAGATCCCCCGGACGGAGCAGTCGTAGGAGACGTCCCCGCACCTGAAGCTACAGGAGTCGCCGAAGGAACTGGCCGATCAGCCGCCACGCCAGAGTCAGTTGGCCGATCAGCCGCCACGCCAGAATCAATTGACCGAAGATCAACAACGGTAGTACTCGTAGAAGAAACAACCGGAACAGGTGCAGTACTGCAAGTGACATATCATCAGAACAGGAGCCAAAACAACAGCAAAATCACTCAGAAGAAGTTATACGAACCCAGCAGGCGCCGCACCCGAACGAAGTAACATCCCATACTTGCGCTTCTTTGGAGCAGCCGAAGGAGGACACGGCACAAAAGTTGGCTCGACTGGTGGAAATTCATCACTGATACGTCCAAAATGTATCTATAATTTCTGCTTGCTCCATGCATGTTTTGTGTGATATTGCTATGATCTAGATACACTTTCATACACTTTTGATCATATTTGGACTAACCTATTAACTCAGTGCACCACAGTGACAGTTCCTGTTTTCTGCTGTTTTTCTATTTCAGTTTTACCCCATATTAAAAGTGCTCCAAAAATTCGGGAAAAATCAGATAAAAAGTCAGCGCAGAAGAACCTTCCGGAAGGACCTGAGTGGGGCCAGAGGGCCACCACCAGGGGCCCAGGCGCCCTGGTGGCGTGCCCTAGGGTCTGGCCGCGCCAGGGGGCCGCATGGACCCCTGGTGGCCCCCCTGGCTGCCCCCCTTCGCCTATATATTCTCCGTGACGAGAAACCCTCAGAAGAAGAACCCTTTTTCGCGATCTCGCCTCTGTTCCGCCGCCGCCGCGCTTCCGAGATCGGGAGCACTAGCAGACCTCTTCCAGGCACCCTGCCAGAGGGAGGGCCGACCTCCGGGAGTCTCCTCTCCACCATGGATGCTTCCCGGATGTGCCGTGAGTAGTTTCCTTTGGACCATGGGTCCGTGATCAGTAGCTATGTGATGTTCTCCTCCCCTGTTTGTTCTTCATGGTTTAGACCTCGTGAGCTGCCCTACATGATCGAGGCACTTTTGTAATCTTTCTGCTGTTGCTATGCTGAGTTTGATGGGATCTGATGGATTATGAGATTATGTTCAGATTGTGATAGAGTAATATATTTGGTTCTTATCTTTTATATTTTTGTTCTTAAGTAATTCTTGCATGTTCTCCGTTGCTGTTTATTGCTTTGGCCAAGTAGTAGGTAGTAATCCCAAGAGGGAACATTATGCTCGATTGTGGGTTCATGCCCCCTGATGACACGCTTGAGTGACAGAAACATGAGTCTAGGGGATGTGCTGTGGCCACAAGGGGGAAAACAACGGTGCTTGTAACCGCGGTTGCAAGGATTGTTTACTTTACGCAAAGTGTTTTTTAATGCAGTTGTCTGTTGCTTTGGGTTTACACTTTGGGTGGGGCTCGCACTTAATACCAGTGAGATGTTCTGGATAGATATCTCAAGGTGGATGATTAGTAGTAGATGCAGTTGGATTTCGGTCTACTTATTTTGGCGTTCTGCCCATGCTTTTGAGCCTCTTCCTTTATTTTGTAGCATAGTTAGCATTGCGGTGCGTTCATAATCCTATCAATTGCCCTTCTATAATTTGTTCACCTCGCATAACAGTTTTATCGTCTTTTGGGAGAGAGACATCACTAGTGAACGTCACGTATCCCGGTCCATATCCTCATCACTGTTTCCACACTCATTTACTTTTCTGCTTTTACTTTCAGTTGCTATCATTATCCCTTGTGTTTGATCCTTTGTGAACAACAAGACCGGAGAGATTGACAACCTCTCTGAACTTCGTTGGGAACAAAGTTATTTGTGTCTGTGTGCAGGTCCGCGTCAGTTGCGCCGCTGACACCTACTTATCATCTCCGGAGTCCTACTGGAGACAAACCTTGGTATCTTTACTGAGGGAAATTTTCTGCTGTGCTACATCACACCTTCCTCTTGGGGTTTACCAACGAAGGGCAAGAAATCACTATCATCACCTCGCACATCAAGCAAAGAATTTCTGGCGCCGTTGCCGGGGACTCCGAGTGCTAAGATAGGGGAGTTGCACACTACCCTTTACCTTTGTTTTTTAGTCTTGTTAGTTTACCTTTCAGTTTTTTTCTTTGTGTCTTATATCAAATATCACAAAAAAATCTGCCACACTTGCTGCTGCTATGGGTTCCACCGAAAACACCAAGTTGTGTGACTTCACTAGTCAAAACAACCAAGACTTTATCTGCACCCCCATTGCCACACCTGCCACTTCAGCTACCTCTTATGAAATTAAACCTGCCTTGCTAAACCTTGTTATGACAGATCAATTCTCTGGTGCTGGAGATGATGCTGCTTTACACTTGAACAATTTTGTTGAATTATGTGATATGCAAAAGTATAAAGAAGTAGAAGGTGATATTGTTAAGCTCAAGCTCTTTCCTTTCTCTTTAAGGGGAGAAGCTAAAATCTGGTTTCAATCTTTGCCTAGGAATAGCATAGATTCTTGGGATAAGTGCAAAGATACTTTTATAGGGAAGTACTATCCACCTGCTAAAATTATCCAATTAAGGAGTAACATTATGAATTTTAAGCAATTGGATAATGAACACGTTGCCCAAGCTTGGGAACGAATGAAATCTCTTGTTAAGAAATGCCCTACACATGGTTTGACTACCTGGATGGTTATCCAGACTTTTTATGCAGGTTTGAACTTTACCTCGCGGAACCTGTTAGATTCGGCCGCGGGAGGAACCTTTATGTCAACTACACTTGGTGCTGCCACGAAGCTTCTCGATGAGATGATGACCAATTATTCCCAATGGCACACCGAACGCGCTCCAACAGGTAGGAAGGTAAACTCTGTCGAGGAAATTACCTCTCTCAATGAAAAAGTTGATTTAATTATGTCTCTACTTACCAAGCAACCCTCTATTGATCCTCGTGATGTCCCTTTAAATTATTTGGTTGCCCAAGAACAAGTAGATGTGAACTTTATTGCTAGAAACAACTTCAACAACAATGCTTATAGGGGTAATTTTGCTAGCAATCCTAGACCGTTTCCATCCAACTATGGGAACAACAATACCTACCCTAGCAACAAGAACCCCTCTTCTGAATTGGAAAACATGCTTAGAGATTTTATCACTACCCAAAAAGCCTTCAATAAGAATGTAGAGGAGAAATTAGCTAAATTAGATAATCTCTCTTTTAAGCTAGAAAGCTTAGCCCTTGATATTGAGATGCTTAAAATTAGAACCTCTCCCCTTGAGGAGAATAAGGCCATTCCTATTAATGCTATCCAATTGCAAATTAATGAAAATATTAGGATGATGGCTAAACTTAAAGAAAGGTGGGCTAGAGAAAAAGAGGAAGATGATAGAATTAAGAGCCTTCCTACACACCACTAAGTTGCCACTATCCAAATTGTTGAGGACACCCAAACTATTAGCATCCAATGCACTCCTAGTCCCGTTGGACCTATTAATGGTGATGCTAATACCTCAACCGAAGATGAAGAAACTCCTATGAACATAGAGGGTTTCAAACAAGTGAGCCTAGACTACACTACTACCACCTTTGATAGTAGTGATATTGATTTTGATAGTTGCACCCTCTCAGAAGTTATTAGCTTGCTACACAAAATGTCTAGAGACCCCCACACTAGCACACTTAATCTTGCCTTCACAGAGTATATCACAAATGCTCTCATCAAAGCTAGGGAGGAGAAGCTTAGAGTGGAAGCCTCCATACCTAGGAAGCTAGATGATGGTTGGGACCCTATGATCAAAATTAAATTAAATAACTTCTCTTGCTATGCTTTATGTGATGTTGGAGCTAGTACCTCCGTTATGCCCAAAAGAATTTATGATATGTTTGAATTGAAGCCCTTTGAGCCTTGTTCTTTTGGAGTTCGTCTTGTTGATTCTTCCATAAATAAAACCTTTGGGGAAGATTGACGATGTTCTTATCACTGTCAATGACAACTACGTTCCCATTGATTTTATTGTTATGGATATAGAGTGTGAACCTTTGTGTCCAATTATTTTGGGACGTCCTTTTCTTCGCACCGTTGGTGCGGTTATTGACATGAAAGAGGGGAATATAAAATTCCAATTCCCTCTCAAGAAAGGGATGGAACACTTCCCTATAAATAAAATCAAGTTACCTTTTGAGTCCGTTACACGGGCTAGTTATTCTCTTTCTCTTGATAAAACTTGATTCTTCTTTTGCATCATGCCTAGCTTAAAGGCAGAAAAGAAAGCGCTTTTGGGAGGCAGCCCCGAACGAATTAGGTTTATTTTTGCTTTTGTTGTGTCTTGATGTTTGTTACTACTGTATCAACATCATTGTATCTTTATTTTTCAGCTTTGTGCCAAGTTATAGCCTCTTATGATAAGGGAAGCAAAAGTTGTGACATGCTGTCCAGAAAACAGATTCTGTCCCTGGACAGACAAATTCGAATAAGATCACCAGATCATCTTTTTGATCTATTTTTTTTTGACAGCATGCTCTATACAATTGTGAAACTTTCGTATGTTCTGAGTTTTTTGATTTGAGTTGCAGAAGTGCCCCGAAAAAATTCTCTACTACCTGATGTTTTGTTTTTCACAGATTCTACCACGTTTTGCCTCTCTTCACTTTTGCAAACCTTAAGCTTGATTTTTCTTTGCAAAAACTTTTTGGCACTCTTTATAAACAGTAGCTAGTCAAGAATATCTTTATATCCAGTGGGGAAAAATTATTTTATTAAGGGTACTAACCTCTCTAATCAGCTTATGATGAGTTATGTATGAAGTGAGTTTTCAAGTGTGCGATGGAAGATGATGAAAGAAGATCCAGGAGTGTCAAGCGCTCAAGCTTGGGGATGCCCCCATGCATCCCCAATAAATATTCAAGGAGACTCAAGCGTCTAAGCTTGGGGATGCCCCCGTGCATCCCCTTCTCCATCGACAATCATCAGTTCGTCCTTCGTCTCACTATATTTTTATCACTTCATGCGTTATGTGCTATGCTTGGAGCGTCTCGCTCTTAGGTTTTATTTTTAGTTTTCTTTAGTTTTGCTTGATGGTCATAACAAGTTAGACCCCATCTTACTTTGTGTGGGAGAGAAACACGCTCCACTCCAATATAGAACACATCATAGGATTTTTCCTGCTTATCTTTTTGCTGTTGTATGTTCTTTATCTTTTCGTAGCTGCTTCCATGTTTAGTTTTAGTCTTAGTTTGTCTTTAGAAAGATCCTTGGCTTTTGTTTAGTTTGTTTCTGGAACTCTCTTTAGTTTTCATGTTTATCTTGTTAAGAGAGTTGGTTGTTGCACTGAGTTGTGTTTTGTCTTGGAAGTCGGTAATTGAGGTTGCTATTTAATTCTAGTAGTAACTTGAAATAGTCTTGAGGTATTGATGTGAGTAATGTCTGAACTTTTGGTGTCAAGAGCTTTAGCCTATTAGTGATAGGTGTCGTATTTTGGGCAATCCGTGTGTATTTTCAAAACCTACAAAAACTAGTTGAGAACTCTAACTACTAGATGGATCACTAATCTTTGGAGGGATCGAATATTAGAGTACACTCACGTACCATGAGTCGATGATGCGCAAGGATAACCAAACCCCCATACACTCCTCCTTGGGGTACTTGTCTCTTTGTGAACCTCCTTATTAGATTGAGAGTTACCGATAATAAGTGCATGAGTTCTTTGGACTAATGTAGGTATTGAAAGTTGACACTTCCACCTTCCCATATTTTGCTAGCCTCTCCCGTGCTGTGCATTGCCTTCTTCTCACTCCGAGAGTTGGTGTCCACCTTCGCAGGTACATCCAAACCCTGGGCATGATACGCTCTGTCATCATAAGCCTCCTTATATCTTTCCTCAAAACAGCCACCATACCTACCTATCAAGGCATTTCCATAGCCTTTCCGAGATATATTGCCATGCAACTTCCACCTCTTCATGACTTGATCTTCATGTCATACATGCTTTTGCTTGATCGATGAGCCGCATGCTAGCGGGGCCTTTCCCTAATCATTGCTACATGACACGCTGGTATCATTGCATATTCTGCTACACTGGCAGACGCATACATTGCATACATCATGATAGTTACATCTTCTTTATGATTTTGAGTACCTTGTAAAGTGTGAAAGATTTCCTATACCTTCTTGTAAAATAGAGTGTTGCCCTTAAGTGAGGAAAAGATCCCAAAGTGGACACAATAAAAGATCCCAAAGAGGACAAATGAGAGTTAAATAGAAAGACCAATTGAGGCCACAAAAAAAATACAAAAAAAGAAAAAAAAGAAAAAAATAAATAAATAAAAAGGGAGAAAGGGGAAACACTACTATCCTTTTGAGAGTCCACACTAGTACTCCCTCTATATCCTTGTACTCCATAGAGATGATCATTATGCATATAACAATGTGGGGACCTTCACACTATAGAACTTGGCTTGCAAACTCCAAGGATGAGCCTCCTCAAACGAGCTCTAAGTCTTCATGAGCGAGCAAGTTAGATGCACCCCCACTAGTTTAATTGGAGAGCTTCCTAGCTCAAATGTGCATCCGTTGCATGGCAATCCCTACTCCTCACATCATATCTGTCATTTGGCATCTCTTGCCTATGATTGTCCTCATTGATGTGAGCCTTTCTCATTCTTTTTTGTCTTCCTCCTCCTCCGTACTTCTCTCTTTGCCATCCTAAGTGTCAACTCTCGTGCTTACGCTCATCCATTGCATGAGTGCTCAAAATATTGAAAAAGGAGTGGATCAAATTGACTTGTACCTGGCTAGTGGTCTGGGGACGAGTCAAGATAAGATTCCAGAAAAAGACCAAGTGTGAAACTTTAGTAGATTGAGTTCTCAACAAATAAATATTTTTCTCGTATTCCCTATCCCCCTTCTTGCACGCAAACACCATTTGGAGACATTCGAGTCACGGACAGCGAGAGCTCTTGCACCTAATGTTCTTTTGTTACTTGTTTCAATGCTAATATAGACTATTGCATGTTATGACTTGAATTGAATCTCTAACCTTGATTGCTTTACTTTTTAAAGTTCTTATATGGTTGCTAGCATGTCACCACAGAAATTATGATGTTATCATTTACCTACTCGAGGACGAGCAGGAATTAAGCTTGGGGATGTTGATACGTCCAAAACGTATCTATAATTTCTGCTTGCTCCATGCATGTTTTGTGTGATATTGCTATGATCTAGATACACTTTCATACACTTTTGATCATATTTGGACTAACCTATTAACTCAGTGCACCACAGTGACAGTTCCTGTTTTCTGCTGTTTTTCTATTTCAGTTTTCCCCCATATAAAAAGTGCTCCAAAAATTCGGGAAAAAGCAGATAAAAAATTAGCGCAGAAGTACCTTCCGGAAGGACCTGAGTGGGGCCAGAGGGCCACCACCAGGGGCCCAGGCGCCCTGGTGGCGCGCCCTAGGGTCTGGCCGCGCCAGGGGGCCGCCTGGACCCCTAGTGTCCCCCCTGGCTGCCCCCCCTTCGCCTATGTATTCTCCGTGACGAGAAACCCTCGGAAGAAGAACCCTTTTTCGCGATCTCGCCTCTGTTCCGCCGCCGCCGCGCTTCCGAGATCGGGAGCACCAGCAGACCTCTTCCCGGCACCCTGTTGGAGGGAGGGCCAACCTCCGGGAGTCTCCTCACCACCATGGATGCTTCTCGGATGTGCCGTGAGTAGTTTCCTTTGGACCATGTGTCCGTGATCAGTAGCTATGTGACGTTCTCCTCCCCTCTTTGTTCTTCATGGTTTAGACCTCGTGAGCTGCCCTACATGATCGAGGCACTTTTGTAATCTTTCTGCTGTTGCTATGCTGAGTTTGATGGGATCTGATGGATTATGAGATTATGTTCAGATTGTGATAGAGTAATATATTTTGTTCTTATCTTTTATATTTTTGTTCTTAAGTAATTCTTGCATGTCCTCCGTTGTTGTTTATTGCTTTGGCCAAGTAGTAGGTAGTAACCCCAAGAGGGAACGTTATGCTCGATTGTGGGTTCATGCCCCCTCATGACACGCTTGAGTGACAGAAAAATGAGTCTAGGGGATGTGCTGTTTCCACAAGGGGGAAAACAACGGTGCTTGTAACCGCGGTTGCAAGGATTGTTTACTTTACGCAAAGTGTTTTTTAATGCAGTTGTCTGTTGCTTTGGGTTTACACTTTGGGGTGGGCTCGCAACTTAATACCAGCGAGATGTTCTGGATAGATATCTCAAGGTGGATGATTAGTAGTAGATGCAGTTGGATTTCGGTCTACTTGTTTTGGCGTTCTGCCCATGCTTTTGAGCCTCTTCCTTTATTTTGTGGCATAGTTAGCATTGCGGTGCGTTCATAATCCTGTCAATTGCCCTTCTGTAATTTGTTCACCTCGCATAGAAGTTTTATCGTCTTTTGGGAGAGAGACATCACTAGTGAACATCACGTATCCCGGTCCATATCCTCATCACTGTTTCCACACTCATTTACTTTTCTGCTTTTACTTTCAGTTGCTATCATTATCCCTTGTGTTTGATCCTTTGTGAACAACAAGACTGGAGAGATTGACAATCTCTCTGAACTTCGTTGGGAACAAAGTTATTTGCGTATGTGTGCAGGTCCGCGTCAGTTGCGCCGCTGACACCACTTATCATCTCCGGAGTCCTACTGGAGACAAACCTTGGTATCTTTACTGAGGGAAATTTTCTGCTGTGCTACATCACACCTTCCTCTTGGGGTTTACCAACGAAGGGCGAGAAATCACTATCATCACCTCGCACATCAAGCAATCACCACCACCCGCTACATCACGTTCACTCGCACTCGAGGAGCGATTGCGTTTGATGCGCAAAGGACTCGAGTCCTCACCATCATCAACAGCTGACGGTTTTTCACCCGCGGACTCGCCAGCATCAGCACCCGAAGCTGTTGGGAAACGTAGTAGAAAACAAAAAAATTCGGCCTACGAAGCAAGAACCCAAGATCATCCAAGAAGATTGCATACAAGGTTTTAGGTCATGGCTCACCAACCAATGTAGCGGAAGTAGAGTTGGTGAAGACCGTTGGTGCAGATCCCCGCAGCTAGGAATTTCAATGACCTCCCAACCGCGAGGATATCGATCCCGCGTACCGTTCCACGATCCGTTGCGCGATCTGTCCCGCGAACCGTCCCGCGATCTGTCCCGATCAAGTCCCACGAACAAGTCCCTCGAACATGATCTCCG
The DNA here is from genome assembly GCA_950022295.1 of Bromus sterilis. NCBI lineage: Eukaryota > Viridiplantae > Streptophyta > Magnoliopsida > Poales > Poaceae > Bromus > Bromus sterilis. The sequence goes on along the minus strand of OX465595.1, from coordinate 339,672,262 downwards.
AGGAAGAAGAAGGACCTCGAAGAAGGATCAAAGGTATGATCCCTCTACCGGTATCCACACATCCCGATGTAGCAATCCAGCAGTGCTCCGCCGTCCAGAGAGAAGCTAGAGGGAGAAGAGCCTAGCGGCGTCCGGACTAGAACGATCTAGCCCGAAGAGATTTAGAGGCGCGTGGGATTTAGCTGGGGCAGCCTTGGGGCTTTTCTGGTGTGTCTTTGGGGCTACCCCTGCCCCCGAATATATAGGTGGAAGCCTGGGGTCGCAACTTGGGCGAGGGTTCTCCCCAAAGTCGGTTTTGGCCACCAGGAGGAGTCCAACACGGATTCCCCGCCGAAACGCCGCGGACCCCGGCGTCCTGGTCCAAAACGCCAGGGACCCTGGCGTCTGGGCCTTGGACTCAAGGAAAGTCCTTTTCCTTCCAAGTTACGACCTTGTGGACCTTCCTACTTGGTCTAACGTCGGTTTCCGCGGCTTGGAGAGTTCCTTAACCCTCCGGATACTTCCATAAGCTCCCGGGAACCTTCCGAAACCTCCCGGAACATTTCAGAAAGTCCCGAAACAATTTTCCCGATGTTTCGTAACCTTTCCACAACTATTACCGAATGTTGCAAAACCTTCCGAGACTATTACGGATGTCTTGTTATGTCGGGACCCGGGGTTAGCGTATGCAAGTACAGTTAAGACATAGTCATATGGAGAGCCGAGAACCGCACCACTTGTCTAAGAAGACAAGGCCAAGCACTGAACATTCTCGGAAAGCATCGTACGTGAGGGGCATCCCATCCAGGCCGGATGATCAACTGAGATGGGTCCTCATCGTCCGCACACAAGTCAAATGATATGGGTGGTGAACTCCCATATTCAAAGACAAGTCGCCTCAACCATACTACCGACTATCTCAAAACTCTTACATAGACTTACTCCATCCCGATCACTTAGTCGGGGTCTAGGGCGGGATCGATCATACCACAAAGTGTGCACGAGACGGAGTCTCGAGCAATCGCATCGCGATGCCCCAAGCTGCGCACATCTAAGGGCCACTTGGTGTATGAAAGACCGCCAGCCAGAACACAACTAAGGTCTCGAAAACTCATACAAAGACATGCATGTTATAAACATACACGCAGCACACATGCCTTGTATGAACAGCAGGTACCATTGCAATTCTCTACAAAGTGTACATTTTATTTATAACTCTTATAGAGTACAAACAGAGATCACATACATGTGATCCAACATTACAACACAGGCGGAAGCAAATTATGTCTGAGTACAGACAAGTTTAACAAATGGCTTAAGAAGCCTTATTTAAACACAAAGCCCTCCACGAGGGAACCAGTCTGCTGACTGGGACTAGACTAGCTTAACTTCAGTCGTCCAGCTCGATGAAGAAGCCACCTTCGGGGTCAGTGGCGTCATCTAAAACATAGATTAAGCAAACGTGAGTACAAAGTCGTACTCAGCAAGACTTACATAGGAGCTATACTACTCATGCACATGTATCAAGGTAAAGGGAGGTGGGGTTCACTTGCAGAAATGCCAGCTTTGACTTGGCTAGTCCTGAACTACGAGTACCAGACTTTGAGGTAAGAAGCGTACACGAGTCCACTACTTTCACCAACCAATACACCACTATGGTGCCTTCCTCGACTTCCCCACGAGGAAGCACGCCATAGCACTCACACTTATCTTGGTGTGTTTTAGAAGTATCCGGTTCAAGTTATCTAATAATCAAGATAAGCTTTCCAAGTAGTCCTTAACCGCGGACGCGGCTATTCGAATAGTTTTGTTAACCTTGCAAGGGTGTACCTCTACACACACATGATCATCATTTACCGCCTTTGATCTCGACACCATTCAAGGGGTGCCAGCGAGGATGCTCACCACAACTATTACCTCATAGCCGATCTAGTCCGAGAAAGCCGCCTACTTGGGTTGGTTACCACAATCGTGAACCCGGCCGGTTTACCGAAGTGGACCCAAGCGATGTGTGCGTGGTGCATACGCCGGTCTCGGGTGAGCCGTTCTCTCACTTAGCATCCAGGCCACAAGCCTACCAGAACTCCGAACTACTGCGACATCTGGACATCGAAAGGGATGAGTTAATAGGTTGAGAGGGGTAAGTGAGCCCAATGTGTGGTTGTACTCTTCATCTTGGATCACCACACAAGAACTCGGACTTAGGGCGGTGTTCAACGAGACAACCCACTGTGTACTCCTACACAGCCTCTCACCGTTCACCTTGTATTAGGGTCGATTCACCAACACTTTTCTACCATCATCAACATGATCATTCCCATCCCGACTCACATCACATTAACAACATGGTATCATACTAAGCATGCAATAAGCAGTAGCATTGCAGGGGTTACATGATATCATTCAACTCCAACATTTGCTAGGATTATGGTTTGCTTACTACTGTGACAAAAGATAGGTCATCCAAAGGAATGGGTTCATCTATGCGGTAGAAACGTAACATGGTGATCATCCTAAACAATGCATAAGCGAGACATGAGAGGGAAGTGGGATTTTATCGACATGATCAATGGGGGTTTGCTTGCCTTGCTGACGAGATTCGGGTTCTGGATCTTCAGCGAAGGGGGTGATCTCTTGCTCCGGTTCCACCTCTACTCGAAAAACAAAGCACGAAGTAGCAATCAATATGAATGCAATGCTCAAGCACATGATTGAATGTTTAAAACTTGAAGTATAAGTTTTGATGTGTGTGAGGCAATTCCATTTAAGTGGAGTATATTGCATTTAAAATGCAAATTCAAACTCCACATTTGAATTCAACATTAACCAAGTTATATGTGATATAGTTTGATCATTTTGAATCATCTTCAAATGTGTATGATATGCCTCTGATGTGTGATTGAAATGTAGCATGTTGCCATGGTTCAAGTTGCAAAAATATTTGATTTGAATTTGATTTAATTCCATTTAAATCAAATAGCAAATGCTACTGATCACATTTTAAATTCAACTCAAACAGAGTTGAAAGTTGCATATTTGGAAAGATAATTATCTCCTGATCATTTTTCATATATTATTTGTCCAATTTGGAGTTAATATGAATTTTCTATGAATTTCCAAAGTTTGGGGTATTTTCTGGATTTTCTAGAATTCTTTTAATTTAAATAATCACCGGAAATTCATTTAATTGATTTATTGCGCAAGGCTGACGTCAGGGGGGGGGGCTGACATGTGGGGTCACCCTGTTAGTGGCTGGGGTTAACTTAACCCGTGGGTTAAATTAATCCAGTGGCTTAATTAAGCCACTGGGCCCACTGGTCAGTGACCCAGGGGTCACTAATTTGGTGAAAACAGGGGGGGTTTAGAGCTGACTCGCCGGCGGCTTGACGCCGGCAACTGGACCACGGCGGCGCTGCACGGGGAGGACGATTCCGGCCACGGGAGGGGAAACGGAGGGCACCAACTTGCTCCTGGAGGTCTCCCGCGTCTTCTCGAGGCAACGGGGGGTTCACGGGGAGGTCGGGAGTGACGACGGCGACGACTCCGGCGGCAACAGAACGGCGGCGAGGTCGTAGTCGACGTTACCGTGCACGGTTCAGGCTGATCTCGCTCGCGTTCGAAAGCTAGCATGACCAGGAGCTAAACGCGCGCGCTGGCTGAGTCGAAGGGGCACAGGGGCGACCTCGAGCTCATCCATGGCGGCGACGTGCTTCGGCATCCATGGAGGATCCGGATAGAGAACGAGAGGGAGGGTGCTAGGTTAGGGAAAACGGTGAGAAGCTCACCACGAATGCGACGGGATGGCTAGTGGTCTCGGGGAAGCTCGGAGCTGGCCGGAATTGGAAGTCGATCCGCGGCGGCCGGCGATGAAGACGATGATGCTAGCGAGCTCGTGGAGGCACTCGGCTTCGATTCCTTTCGCAGGTCGATGAAGACGACGACGGCGAAGCGCTTGGACACCTTGGTTCGGCTCCTCGACGTCAGTGGCCACGAGTTCTTGCGACGGCGAGCGGCGGCGCTCTCGGTTGGCGACGGAAACGAGCACGGGAGGAGGAGGAGGAAGTTCTGGAGGGGGGAAAATGGATGCGTCGTTCTCCAGGGCGCGTCCAGGTGCGAGAAGGGCCACGGGGAGGGCTGGAAGCTCCTCGGCGACGACGTGGCGTCACCAGCTAGCTCGGTGGCATTCCACCGAGCAGCTTGGAGGCGCGGGGTGGGGAAGAAGACTCCCCTTCCCCTGTGGGCCGGCTGGGCTGGGTGGGCCTGCTTCGCCTGGGCGCTAGGTAACGTTTTCTAAAATCTTCTGTTTAATCTTTCCTTTCTTTTTCTGTAATTTGTTTTGGCTCTGATAAAAATACCAAACCATTTTATTAAATGCTGAAAACTTTTATGTGGCCTCATAATAATATAAACTAGCCACTCATAAACTTTCAACATTTTTAAAATTCAAATGATTTGAATTTTAAATCAAAAAGGGGTATTTCTTTAATTCCAAGGTACTGTTTGAATATTTGAAAAATCTATGAGCATGGGGTGGGTCCCACATCACTTGATATGTGATCACACTCATTTATAAGACTTTTCAAAACTCTAACATGAATTTTTGGAAAAGATTTTTATCTGGCCTTTTGAATTAAATCATCTGGGGGGTGTTCCTTCTCCCTTTTGGATTTGAATTTGATTTCCTTTGAAATTTTGATATGATGCAAAGGCACTAGCTAACCCTAGCACATACCTAACAGAGGGTTCTGACAACTCGCCCCCACTTAAAAGAATCTCGTCCCGAGATTCAGAAGTCTGCGGGAGGAAGCTAGGGTACTCGGTAAGGAGACGGTCTTCTCTTTCCCATGTAGCTTCTCTTTCAGAGTGGTGTGACCATTGCACTTTCAGAAATCTAATCTTCTGACGACGAGTGACACGCTCTGCGGAATCAAGAATACGAACGGGGTATTCTCGATAAGAAAGGTCATCTTGGAGATCAAGCGTTTCATGGTCGACTTCGCGGATGGGGTCCTTGAAGCAGCGCCTGAGTTGGGACACATGGAATACATCGTGTACTCGGGAAAGGTGCGGGGCTAGTTCGAGTTGGTAGGAAACTTCTCCACGTTTAGCTAGAATGCGGAAAGGTCCGATGTAACGTGGGGCCAATTTGCCTTTGATACCGAAACGTTGGGTTCCCTTTAGAGGAGTAACCCGAAGGTAAGCCTTCTCATCCAGATTGTAGCTCTCTTGCCTATGATGACGATCATAGTAGCTTTTCTGACGAGACTGGGCTGCTTTCAATTGATCACGAACAATGCGAACTTGCTCTTCTGCTTCCTTGATCATATCCGGTCCAAAGAATTGTCTTTCACCGGTTTCTGACCAGTTTAAAGGTGTTCGACATCGTCGTCCATAAAGGAGTTCAAAAGGAGCCATGTTCAGACTAGATTGAAAACTATTGTTATAAGCAAATTCGGCGAATGGAAGAGAATTCTCCCAATTCTTTCCGAATGAGATAACACAAGCTCTGAGCATGTCTTCAAGAATTTGGTTAACCCTTTCGACTTGACCGCTAGACTGAGGATGGAAAGCTGTACTAAAGGAGAGATGAGTTCCCATAGCACGTTGGAAGCTTCCCCAAAATCTAGAGGTGAAAAGGCTACCGCGATCAGAATTGATTTCCAAAGGAACACCATGAAGGGATACAATTCTAGAGATGTACAAGTCCGCTAACTGGCTAGCAGTTATAGACTCGCGAATCGGAAGGAAGTGAGCAACTTTGGAAAGCCTATCTATGACAACGAAGATGGCATTGTTTCCTTTCTGGGTTCTTGGAAAGCCGGTGATGAAATCCATACCGACTTTGTCCCATTTCCACTCGGGAATAGACAAAGGTTGAAGTGTACCAGCAGGTCTTTGATGTTCTGCCTTAATGCGACGACAAACATCACATTCGGCAACAAATTGAGCAATGTCTCTCTTCATCCTAGTCCACCAAAATCTCTGGCGTAGATCTCGGTACATTTTTGTGCTACCGGGATGAATTGAGAGGGGTGTGTCATGGGCTTCTTTGAAGATGAGTTGCCTTAGTTCCTTATTCTTAGGTACTACCAAACGATTTTCAAAGAATACCGTTCCCTTGCTATCTGTGGAGAAACATTTAGCAACTCCGCTAGCAATGTTCTCTTTAATCCGGCGAACACCTCGTGCACGCCTTTGGGAAACTATGATTTGATCCTCAAGAGTTGGTTTCGCCACCAAGGTAGAAAGATAGCCATGAGGAACAATTTCAAGGTTGAGCTTGCGAAATTCCTCATGAAGAAGTGGTTGATACTGCTGTAACATGAGGTTGTTACAGTACGACTTACGACTTAGTGCATCAGCCATGACATTGGCTTTGCCTGGGGTGTAAGAAATTGCTACGTCGTAATCTTTTATCAACTCAATCCAGCGTCTTTGCCTGAGATTAAGATCTGGCTGGGTGAAAATATATTTGAGGCTTTGGTGGTCGGAATAAATCTCACAACGATTACCAAGGAGGTAATGTCGCCAAGTTGTTAGAGCATGAACTACGGCAGCGAGTTCAAGGTCATGGGTAGGATAATTCTCTTCATGTGGCCGCAACTGGCGTGAAGCATAAGCTAACACATGTCGATCTTGCAGAAGTATGCATCCTAACGCTTGCCGTGATGCGTCACAATAGATCTCGAAATCCTTTTTGGTGTCTGGAGGTGCAAGTACGGGTGCAGAAGTCAATCTTCTTTTTAGCTCTTGAAAGCTTTCCTCGCACTTGGGAGTCCATAAGAATTTCTTATCTTTCTTGAGGAGTTCAGTTAGAGGCTTTGCAACTTGAGAAAAGTTCTCGACGAAGCGACGGCAATAGCTGGCTAGGCCAAGAAAACTCCTAACTTGCTTAACCGATTCAGGTGGAGTCCAGTCAAGGACGGCCTGAACCCTCTCGGGATTCACAGCAATGCCTTTTGCAGAAATCACGTGGCCTAAGTAGGTCACTTCTGGTAGCCAGAATTCACACTTGGAGAATTTAGCGTACAGGCGATGCTCTCTAAGCTTCATCAATACCAGCCTTAAGTGTTCGGCATGATCCTCTTCGTTCTTCGAGTAGATGAGAATATCATCAAGATAAACCACAACAAATTTATCTAGGTACTCCATGAAGATCGAATTCATCAAGCGTGAGAATGTGGCGGGGGCATTGGTTAAACCAAAGGACATGACGGTGTACTCGTAAAGACCATAACGAGTAGTAAAAGCCGTTTTGGGAATGTCCTCGTTTCGGATTCTGATCTGATGATAACCTAATCTCAAATCCATCTTGGAGAAGACAGAGGATCCTGCAAGTTGATCATAAAGATCATTGATCCTGGGCACTGGGTATTTGTTCTTTATCGTCGCTAAATTTAGCGGGCGATAGTCTACGCACATCCTTTCTGTTCCATCTTTCTTCTTTATGAACAGAACGGGGCAACCCCATGGCGATGAGCTAGGGCGGATGAAGCCTTTTGCCAACGAAGCATCAAGTTGGGTTTTTAGCTCAGCTAACTCATGTGGGGCCATTTTATATGGGCGTTTGGAAATTGGTGCGGTTCCGGGAACAAGATCCACTATAAATTCTACACACCTGTCGGGTGGCATGCCCGGCAGCTCTTCAGGAAAGACATCCGGGAAGTCACGAACCACCGGAATATCTTCAAGTTCGGGAAGGGGAAGTACATTCAAGGAATGCACTTGGGTTCTTGTTCTGGGTGAGGTATAGTAGACGGTTTGGCCTGAAGGGTGGGTGAGTTTCACGGATTTGCCTTTGCAATCCAGGTAGGCATTCTGTCTTGATAGCCAATCCATGCCAAGGATGACATCAATGTCTGAAGACTTGAGGGCTATGAGTGACGCAAGGAATACTAAACCCTCAATTGCAATTTGATTACCATGGCTCACTCTATTAGTTTGCCATCTTGACCCTGGAGTTTGAATAACCATCGGGGTGGACAATTCAACAAAGGGTAACTCATGACGAAGTGCATAACTTTCCGACATGAATGAATGAGATGCTCCTGGGTCGAAAAGAACGGAAGTAGGAACAAAATTGACTGGGAGCGTACCAAGAATGACGTCAGTAGTGTCGTCAGTCTCTTCGGCGGCAATCTGGTTCAGACGTCCATGAGTGGCGGGAGGAGCGGGTTTGGCGGTGAAGACCTTCTGGGGTGGCTTTCCACGACCATTGTTGTTGTTGTTGCCTCCGGCACGTGGTAGAGCATTCTGGTGTTGGAGCTGGTTCTGGGGACACTCGCGAGAATAGTGGCCTGCCTGACCACACTTGTAGCAAGCTCCGAAAACAGTGCGTGGAGCTGGGTTGTTTGGTGGAGCTGGGTGGAACTGGGTGGGTGGACGAGGCGCCACATAGGATGGCCTCGGTGGGTTGTTCTGGCGGAACATGCTGTTTGGAATCCAGATCTTGCGCTTCTGGGAGCCAGAACTGGATGAACTATCATCTCTGGGGTGTTTGCGGAAATCGTTGGGGGTGTTCATGTCCTCTGCTTTGATGGCCTTGTTGACAAGGACCTGGAATGTGGCAAAGTCATGAAGATTGAGCTCACGACGAAGTCCGGTGTTGAGACCACGACGGAACCTCTCTTGTTTCTTGGAGTCGGTGGAGACTTCTTCGGTTGCATAACGAGCAAGTCGGTTGAACTCACGACTGAACTCATCAACGGTCCTTCTGCCTTGAGTGAGGTTGCAGAACTCCTCACGTTTGCGGTCCATAAGACCTTTGGGAATGTGGTGCTCGCGGAAGGACGTGCAGAATTCCTCCCAAGATGCAGGTGGTCCAACGGGACGCATATTCAGAAAATTCTCCCAGCAAGAACTAGCTGCACCTTCGAGGTGATAGGTGGCATAGCTGACCTTGTCACCAGTTGCAACACGGCCTGCTTGGAGCTTCCTCTCGATGCTGCGGAGCCAGTCATCGGCGTCAAGGGGCTCGGTGGAGTAACTGAAAACCGGGGGATGAAGTCGGATGAAGTCGTTCAGGGACACCAACTCATTGCGCTGCTGAGTGGTGGTGCGTGCAATGACTTCCAGCAGGTGGTGAGAGTCACGGCGGTTCCTCTCCACTTCCATCAGAACTTGTGCCATCGTGGGTGGGGGTGGAAGGTTGCCTTCCTCCTGGTCATTCCCACGACCTTGGTTACGACCAACCTGGCCACGGGTTCCTTGAGACATCCTGAAGGTGAAATCAAAGTCAAACAGAGTTGATTTGAAGAGTCTAAACAAGGTATTGAAGTACTGAAAGGATTACATAGCAAAGGAAGTAATCATCTTGACAACATGGTGATAAAAGCATACAAGCCATATATTCACAAGCTGTCATACAAACCATACATCGTTTTAGTACAAGCACTAAGCTAATACAAACGTGATGAAGATGATACATCCTTCAGAGGCACTCTGACTTCCTATACATTATTTATCTAAGCCTCTGGAACTTAGACACCTTGCTTACAATATACTAGGATACTACTACATCCTCACTAAGTAAGACCACAGGCGGTCTCACTCATCTCCATCTCCATAGTAGTCCTCATAAAAGTTACCCGCGTATCCCGGTAGCTGGAGGTGACCATCGGAAAACACGGAGGCTTGTGGACCTTGATATCCATTTGGGCAAGGATGGGGCCTAGGTCCAGTGTAGGGTGGAAGCAAAGGACCACGGGGTGGGAAAATGCCTCCGATCTCGGGCCAAGCAACTCGAGAAGGCATCTGAGTCCTCACTGGGTAGATCGCATCAAACTCAACTGATCCAACGCTCACAAAGGGTGCCAAAAGTGTCAGTGCTCGATACAGACGAACACGGGTGGGGTGGAGCTCGAAACGGAGAGCGCGTGCATCACGATCTCTGTCACTAGCAAACCTAGCAGTCACCTGGAGTGATGGATCCTCTGCAGAGTGATCTGAGTAGAGTCCGGTGTAATATCCCTCTTCTCCTGGGAGTGCAGCAGGGATATAGCGGAATGAAGTCTCTCTCAGCATGGTGTGCTCCTCTCTCAGCAGTGTAATACATGAATATGCAGCATCCTGCACAGCCATGTTCTCGGTAACGCCAATGCCATGTCCAAAGTGGATAGGCTGGGTGACTCCAACGTGGTGCGAGTAGATCCGTACAATGCAGTGGAACTGCGTCTGGTTGAAGTCGTGAAACTGCTCCTCGATGGTGTACTCAGGGTACCATCGATATCCCACATAGGACATCATCTCGATCAACGTGGCGGGATGGCCACGCACACCGAGGCACCTGGTCAAACGAACAATCTGCCGAGGGGGAAGATCTTCCATCTGAAACGGAAAGGAGTTTGCAAATGCATCAGATTATGAGATAAACCTGGAATGACTCGGACAGCATAACGGTTGTAATTGTAAGAAATGACAATTTCTTCCAACATGCAAACAACACTTACATACGATGTAATAAAACAGGGATCATAACCACTCTAACAAACCGAACACAACTTTCCTACGGCTATGAGGAAGCAAACAACGAGATGTTCTAATCAGAAAGAGGAGAGCCTAGTCCTATCTTCCCGTAGAACAAGATGAGGGTGACTCAGAACTCAGAACGAAGGGGGTAAGGAGAAAAAAGAAGCCTTACGTTGTTCCCTTATATACCCAGAGTAACTATATAACTATAGAAAGCTAGACTCGACTTCGGCCAAGGCTACTAGTCCTACAGTCAGTCCTGCTCTGATACCAAGTCTGTCGGGACCCGGGGTTAGCGTATGCAAGTACAGTTAAGACATAGTCATATGGAGAGCCGAGAACCGCACCCACTTGTTTAAGCAGACAAGGCCAAGCACTGAACATTCTCGGAAAGCATTGTACGTGAGGGGCATCCCATCCAGGCCGGATGATCAACTGAGATGGGTCCTCATCGTCCGCACACAAGTCAAATGATATGGGTGGTGAACTCCCATATTCAAAGACAAGTCGCCTCAACCATACTACCGACTATCTGAAAACTCTTACATAGACTTACTCCAGCCCGATGACTTAGTCGGGGTCTAGGGCGGGCTCGATCATACCACAAAGTGTGCACGAGACGGAGTCTCGAGCAATCACATCGCGATGCCCCAAGCTGCGCACATCTAAGGGCCACTTGGTGTATGAAAGACCGCCAGCCAGAACACAACTAAGGTCTCGAAAACCCATACAAAGACATGCATGTTATAAACATACACGCAACACACATGCCTTGTATGAACAACAGGTACCATTGCAATTCTCTACAAAGTGTACATTTTATTTATAACTCTTATAGAGTACAAACAGAGATCACATACATGTGATCCAACATTACAACACAGGCGGAAGCAAATTATGTCTGAGTACAGACAAGTTTAACAAATGGCTTAAGAAGCCTTATTTAAACACAAAGCCCTCCACGAGGGAACCAGTCTGCTGACTGGGACTAGACTAGCTTAACTTCAGTCGTCCAGCTCGATGAAGAAGCCACCTTCGGGGTCAGTGGCGTCATCTAAAACATAGATTAGGCAAACGTGAGTACAAAGTCGTACTCAGCAAGACTTACATAGGAGCTATACTACTCATGCACATGTATCAAGGTAAAGGGAGGTGGGGTTCACTTGCAGAAATGCCAGCTTTGACTTGGCTAGTCCTGAACTACGAGTACCAGACTTTGAGGTAAGAAGCGTACACGAGTCCACTACTTTCACCAACCAATACACCACTATGGTGCCTTCCTCGACTTCCCCACGAGGAAGCACGCCATAGCACTCACACTTATCTTGGTGTGTTTTAGAAGTATCCGGTTCAAGTTATCTAATAATCAAGCTAAGCTTTCCAAGTAGTCCTTAACCGCGGACGCGGCTATTCGAATAGTTTTGTTAACCTTGCAAGGGTGTACCGCTACACACACATGATCATCATTTACCGCCTTTGATCTCGACACCATTCAAGGGGTGCCAGCGAGGATGCTCACCAAACCTGTTACCTCATAGACGATCTAGTCCGAGAAAGCCGCCTACTTGGGTTGGTTACCACAATCGTGAACCCGGCCGGTTTACCGAAGTGGACCCAAGCGATGTGTGCGTGGTGCATAAGCCGGTCTCAGGTGAGCCGTTCTCTCACTTAGCATCCAGGCCACAAGCCTACCAGAACTCCGAACTACTGCGACATCTGGACATCGAAAGGGACGAGTTAATAGGTTGAGAGGGGTCAGTGAGCCCAGTGTGTGGTTGTACTCTTCATCTTGGATCACCACACAAGAACTCAGACTTAGGGCGGTGTTCAACGAGACAACCCACTGTGTACTCCTACACAGCCTCTCATCGTTCACCTTGTATTAGGGTCGATTCACCAACACTTTTCTACCATCATCAACATGATCATTCCCATCCCGACTCACATCACAGTAACAACATGGTATCATACTAAGCATGCAATAAGCAGTAGCATTGCAGGGGTTACATGATATCATTCAACTCCTACATTTGCTAGGATTATGGTTTGCTTACTACTGTGACAAAAGATAGGTCATGCAAAGGAATGGGTTCATCTATGCGGTAGAAACGTAACATGGTGATCATCCTAAACAATGCATAAGCGAGACATGAGAGGGAAGTGGGATTTTATCGACATGATCAATGGGGGTTTGCTTGCCTTGCTGACGAGATTCGGGTTCTGGATCTTCAGCGAAGGGGGTGATCTCTTGCTCCGGTTCCACCTCTACTCGACAAACAAAGCACGAAGTAGCAATCAATATGAATGCAATGCTCAAGCACATGATTGAATGTTTAAAACTTGAAGTATAAGTTTTGATGTGTGTGAGGCAATTCCATTTAAGTGGAGTATATTGCATTTAAAATGCATATTCAAACTCCACATTTGAATTCAACATTAACCAAGTTATATGTGATATAGTTTGATCATTTTGAATCATCTTCAAATGTGTATGATATGCCTCTGATGTGTGATTGAAATGTAGCATGTTGCCATGGTTCAAGTTGCAAAAATATTTGATTTGAATTTGATTTAATTCCATTTAAATCAAATAGCAAATGCTACTGATCACATTTTAAATTCAACTCAAACAGAGTTGAAAGTTGCATATTTGGAAAGATAATTTTCTCCTGATCATTTTTCATATATTATTTGTCCAATTTGGAGTTAATATGAATTTTCTATGAATTTCCAAAGTTTGGGGTATTTTCTGGATTTTCTGGAATTCTTTTAATTTAAATAATCTCTGGAAATTCATTTAATTGATTTATTGCGCAAGGCTGACGTCAGGGGGGGGGGCTGACATGTGGGGTCACCCTGTCAGTGGCTGGGGTTAACTTAACCCGTGGGTTAAATTAATCCAGTGGCTTAATTAAGCCACTTGGCCCACTGGTCAGTGACCCAGGGGTCACTAATTTGGTGAAAACAGGGGGGGGGGTTAGAGCTGACTCGCCGGCGGCTTGACGCCGGCGACTGGACCACGGCGGCGCTGCACGGGGAGGACGATTCCGGCCACGGGAGGGGAAACGGAGGGCACCAACTTGCTCCTGGAGGTCTCCCGCGTCTTCTCGAGGCAACGGGGGTTCACGGGGAGGTCGGGAGTGACGACGGCGACGACTCCGGCGGCAACAGAACGGCGGCGAGGTCGTAGTCGACGTTACCGTGCACGGTTCGGGCTGATCTCGCTCGCGTTCGAAAGCTAGCATGACCAGGAGCTAAACGCGCGCGCTGGCTGAGTCGAAGGGGCACAGGGGCGACCTCGAGCTCATCCATGGCGGCGACGTGCTTCGGCATCCATGGCGGATCCGGATAGAGAACGAGAGGGAGGGTGCTAGGTTAGGGAAAACGGTGAGAAGCTCACCACGAACGCGACGGGATGGCTAGTGGTCTCGGGGAAGCTCGGAGCTGGCCGGAATTGGAAGTCGATCCGCGGCGGCCGACGATGAAGACGATGATGCTAGCGAGCTCGTGGAGGCACTCGGCTTCGATTCCTTTCGCAGGTCGATGAAGACGACGACGGCGAAGCGCTTGGACACCTTGGTTCGGCTCCTCGACGTCAGTGGCCACGAGTTCTTGCGACGGCGAGCGGCGGCGCTCTCGGTTGGCGACGGAAACGAGCACGGGAGGAGGAGGAGGAAGTTCTGGAGGGGGGAAAATGGATGCGTCGTTCTCCAGGGCGCGTCCAGGTGCGAGAAGGGCCACGGGGAGGGCTGGAAGCTCCTCGGCGACGACGTGGCGTCACCAGCTAGCTCGGTGGCATTCCACCGAGCAGCTTGGAGGCGCGGGGTGGGGAAGAAGACTCCCCTTCCCCTGTGGGCCGGCTGGGCTGGGTGGGCCTGCTTCGCCTGGGCGCCAGGTAACGTTTTCTAAAATCTTCTGTTTAATCTTTCCTTTCTTTTTCTGTAATTTGTTTTGGCTCTGATAAAAATACCAAACCATTTTATTAAATGCTGAAAACTTTTATGTGGCCTCATAATAATATAAACTAGCCACTCATAAACTTTCAACATTTTTAAAATTCAAATGATTTGAATTTTAAATCAAAAAGGGGTATTTCTTTAATTCCAAGGTACTGTTTGAATATTTGAAAAATCTATGAGCATGGGGTGGGTCCCACATCACTTGATATGTGATCACACTCATTTATAAGACTTTTCAAAACTCTAACATGAATTTTTGGAAAAGATTTTTATCTGGCCTTTTGAATTAAATCATCTGGGGGGTGTTCCTTCTCCCTTTTGGATTTGAATTTGATTTCCTTTGAAATTTTGATATGATGCAAAGGCACTAGCTAACCCTAGCACATACCTAACAGAGGGTTCTGACATGTTACTACTTCAAGACTCTTCTTGAATGTTCCGGAATCATCCGAGACCGTTCACGAATATTCTGAAACCATTCGGCACAACCTAGAACACTTCTAGTGCTACCCGGAAACACTTCCAGTTCCACCCGAAACAATTCCGGTACCCTTTCTCTTTTCATCTCCTAGTTCTTTAACAGATTACTACTCGTTAAGTGTGTGACCCAATAGGTTCGGTATAATGCGGACATGACTCAGAACATCTTCCGGACATAGGTCAACAACCTTTTGTCAATAGCCAATAATCAACAGCGGAGCCATGGACACCCATGTTGACTCCCGCACATACACGAATAAACTTCAAGTGAACCTTTATGTTTAGTCATGTACCATTCCCTTTGCTTCGTGATATATGACAAAGTTAGAGGAGAGATGTTTGGCACCCATGTGTAACAACTTCTTGAACACAAGCCACTCGTTATCCTCTTTGCTTATTTGTCCCTATTTCTCGTTATTGTATTCCGGTATCCCGTGATTAAATCACAATGCGTCTGGCCAGACTAGAATGGATACCGTCATACCGAGTGGGCCCAAAGTCAATATCTCTTCATCGTGAAGGAGAAATCCCATTCTTGAACTATCACAGTCACTAGCCACACCATCTGACATACCCAGAACTTATTTTACTACTTCCCATTTACGGGAGGATTCATCTAAGAACCAAAGCATGTCTTCCTGTGTGAAGCAACTCGATACTCTCATGGTCTAAGGAATTACGTATATGATAACATTTCATGATATGACTTATAACGTAGTTACGATGTGATCTCTAAGTATATCATTCAATACTGGGGTCGGTTCAACATCATTGTTCTGCTAACAATATGTTCCCATTGCTACTGACATCCTTGTTACAAGAACAATGTCCATGATTAAGAAAATGTAATCATCAGTTAGCACATGAGCTGGTTTTAGAGGCTAAACCAGGAACTCTTGGTGTTTACATTTCCACACATGCAAGTGAGTTTTCTTCTGAATCTCATAGTCAGGGTCATTGAAATTATAGCATAGAAATATAAACATTAATTACGAACGTGGAAATATATATAATAACATTTTATTATTGCCTCTAGGGCATATTTCCAACAGTCTCCCACTTGCACTAGAGTCAATAATATTATCAGTGCTTGAGCACTTTACACCTATGGCATACTGGTGTAATACATGCTTCATTTGTGGTATAGACTTCATCATCGGATCTGACGTTTCAGGCCCGTTTGTATCTTGCATATCTTCGTGTTTTCACCCTATCATAAAATTCACTAATTTTATCAGTTTAGCTTTGTATATGTTTGAATCATTTGGCAGGACCTTGGTTCCTTTAGAATAAGTCATGAAATCATTCATCAATGTTCCATGAGCTTCAAGCATCTTGGAAACCATACCATGTTCATGAACTGATGATTCAAAATACCCTCCCTTGTTACTTCTTTAAGCAACAATATACTTAGCCTCTGTTATAGAATTCGCCACAGTATCTAACTTAACACAGTTCCTCCATACTGTGCCACCCTTATGTGTCAAACACATAATCCCAATTAAAATCGAAAATCGATCGGAGTAAGTATGAAGACTGAATTGGTGTAACTGTTTACATCAAAAATTCAGCTGGTGTAACTCATTACAACGAGCTCTTCATTCTCTCCATTTTTCCGAGAAACATATCTTATCTTTCATAAGTTTAACTTTTGACTGTTTGTCCAATGATCAACATTTTGATCACTTTGGTATCTTGCTCACAACTTTTTGGAGCACTGGACATATCTGGTTGTTTTACATATTATGGTGTACATGATTAATCCAAACACACAGGTGAGTGGAATTCAATTCACGTGTTTTTGCTTATCTGTGTTCATGAACACCGATTTCCGCAAACAACTTTTCACCGTGACCTCGGCAAGAACATCCTTCTTGGCGTATTCATACTAAACTACTTTAGTATCATGTCAACATGTAATGTTGGCTTTAGCATGATCAGGCACTTACTATCTACATAGATCACTGTGCTCAATACTAATGCTATATTAGCCCAAGTTCTTCAACTGAAAACTATTTCCAATGAAGTCCTTATTCGTGTCAAGAAATTTATATCATTTCCAATCAACAATATGTCATCTACATAAGGTTTTAGAAATATCATTCAGCTCCCACTTACTTTCTTGAACATTCAAGCATCTTCGTTATTCCTGATGAAAACAAACTCTTTTGGCAATTTCATCAAAACGAAAATTCCAACTCCATTATGCCAGCTTCAGTCCATCACTGGACATCCAAGGCTTGCATCTATTTTAGCATCCTTTGAATCGACAAAACATTCCGGTCGTATCACGTATACGTCCTTTGTTATATTTCCGGGTAGGAACTTTGTTTTGACGTTCATTCTACCATATCCTATAAATGAGATATGTAGTAATTGCTAATATAACCCGAATTGACTAAAGCATCTCTACGGTCGACACTATTTCGCCGTAGTCAACGTTTGAACTTGCTAGAAAACAATTTTCCAACGAGTTGAGCTTTATGGATAAAACAATTTCATCCGAATCAATTATAGATCCATATATATATTCTTCAGACTTTTAGTCTTTCAGAGGGTCTACCAAGTTCAAAACTTGACTTACTTCCATGGATACTATCTTGGATTATTTGGCATTTAGCCAAATCCCGGAGTCAGGGCCCATCAACGCTTCTTTGTATATCACAGGTTTATCATTGTCGAACAATAATATCTCATCTTACATATCATGAATGTTTGTACGAGTTTTGTCTAACCTGTGTGGTTCAGCTGCGCACTTATTTGAAGATTCAACAATCTTTAACAAGTTGCACTGTCCTCCCACTCACTTTTTTTGTAAGAAACTATTTTCTTCCAAACACATTGTTCTTAACTGCAAACAGTTTTGCTTTTGTGTAGAGATAGAGGAATACCAAACCCTTTTGGAATAACCTTAACAAAGTAGCACTTATCTGATTTGGTGTTTTGAGCATGTCAAACACATGTCTCATATACCCAAATTTTAAGAAAAGACAATATGGTTTTAACACTTCCATTCCACATCTAATATGGTGTCATTTCAACAGATTTGATGGTGCTCTTTTCAATGTAAAAGCCGTAGTCTCTAACGCATAACTTTAATAAGTATAATGGCAAATTGATAAACGTCATATTTGATCTTACCGTGTCATACATGGCTTGATTACATCTCTCGAACACTTTACTCATAGTGGTGTTCCGGGAGACGCAAGTTATGACACTTCTTCACAACTCATCAGACGTTCGCTAAACTTGTAACTCAAATATTGCTTTCTACAATCTAATTTGCAGAAGCTTTATTTTCTCGTTACAATGAATTTCTATTTCACTCTAAAATTCCTTGAACATTTCAAAGATTTCAGACGTATGTCTCTATTGAACAGATATCCACATATCTACTTCAACTCATGAGTGAAGATAGGGAATCCACTGCACACAACTACACTTATTGGACTACACACATCATCATGTATGATTACCAATGGTTTAGTTGCCCGTTCATGTATGGCCTATCAACGGTGTTTTAGTCACATTACTTCGAGACAAAGATCGCAAGCGTCAAGTGATTCATAATCATATGACTCGAAAGTCCATAACTTATGGAAATTCTTCATGCATGTTATGTCACTTGTGATAAACGGCAGTGCCACATCTATGTGGTATTTCTGTCAGTCTTGCGACGTTTAGCGTCAGTGTTATGGATGTTTAATATTATTATCAAGATTCATAACATACAACCTATTCATAATGGAAGTATGGCCTTTACGTTATTCATAGCTTTGAACAACTCTCTTGCAACAAACATGATTCAAAATGATGTTTTGCAACAAGGCTAAAGTGTAGTAACAATTTACTCAACTCTAAAATGAATTATGAAGATAATCATAGAGTCAACACACGGTATAGTAAACCTTTTACCGTGTTCCCGAGCGTGTCAAAACTCATCATTAGCTAGTCATAAAAGCCATAGTATTTCTTGCATCAACTTGCAACGATATGCAATTGAAGTGATATTCTGATGATCAACAGTTTAATCACAATATACAGAATCCACAATTAACTGCTTAATTATGATTCCCAAGAATTACATCTCTTGACCAGCAATGAATTCATCTATAACTCCGTATGACTTTCATTTCTGAGCTGGATATTCAAGTCTTCTTTCATTTTGCCTTTATACGTATCATAGTTCTATTTCCAATGTCACTCCTACTCACAGAAAATCACACATGATCAAGGGTGGCCCAGGCCATTGAGTTTCCGGCGTATGAGTCTTACTAACATCCTTTGGACTTCCTTTCCCTTAATTCTCATCATCATATGATCGGTGTTCTTCTGGATCCCACACTTATCAGTTTTGTTTAGAGCACAGTGAACATTTTCACTAATGCTTACAATCATACATTGTACTAGATATCTTATATCCAACATTAATTGTCTTACTACTGAAAACAATTTTTCAGTTCCATGAATATAACATAACTATCCCAAACGTTTCAAAGTTCGGGTTTCATGGTGGTGAGGACAATGCACTTAGCTGTGGTGGAATTCTAGCATTTTGGATTATGGACGTGTGTCACATCATCCATAGCATCAGCGGGAGAGCATCAAAAATTTGCGATAGGACATGGTCCTTCTCGGCACTATTGAGGATAGTCCTCACAATACGGTACCAATCGTAAAGCTTTTACCAGATAATACAGTTAATCAAAAACAATTGGGAAGGTGGTAACGCGAGCCATTATTCTACAACGATAATGCAAATACTAAGACTTTGTTCATAATTAAGTTGCACTTGTGATTAATACATTTAATTACTAAGTGCGCTCCCACTCAGATCAATATCTCTCGTAATTGATGCTAGAGTGATTCAAGATCCAAACCAATCGTCCTCCATTGATGTGACATCACTGATGACTTAGACTGGACCGGTAGGCCAACTTGCCAATCACAACACATGTGATTCTTGTTCATCTTTCGATGGGCGTGTTCCGGTAGCAAACTTTTATCCAAACCGTCAAGACAACCAAGTGTAATGTGCTGTGTGTTCTTTTAACACACCCGTCTTTTATGCGTCACACCGTGTGCACCCATGTGACATGACTTGCTCCGGTGTGAAACATAGTATAGACGGTGCTACAGTCGGGAGAACACTATCAACTTGATATTGTTTTGCGAGAGATCACCCTAATAAAATACGACTACCGCGCATCAAACAAGGGTGCATCAAAGGGATAAACATCACAGACAGTTCATAAAATTATGTGATATAGTATAGCCCTTTGCTTCGCGAAGTCTTCATTGTCTTCACGTCGTCGTGGTTGAAGTCACCGTGTCCAGCAACTTTGTCCTTGGTGCCGGGACCAACACCACGGCTTCCGGCATGTGCGTCGGGGTCCACCTCCGCATCGTAGATCATCACCTTGCATCTATCTATTGCTTTGCCTCGAGCTAATAAACAGTTCTGGCACGCAGGCCATAATTAAGTGACAATCATATGACTCCAGTCATCATGCTGTACCACGACACGCAGGTCGCGAATAAATATTACATAACATATAGCATCTCATACAAACACATTGCAAATCTTGAAGGATATACCACATCACATGCATACTCTGCAAAAACAAGTTAGATCGCTATCTACACGGGTTTTTGCAAATTTTATCGTGGTTGATTAGCAGGTTACATGCAAACGTTGTTCCCTAAACAAACCAAACACGATACTTCAATGTTGCTAGTTTAACGTTCGGGGTGCGTGTAGCAACTAATGCCACAAGCCAAACTTCGTTCAACGCGTGACCCCCGTGTGGATTTGAGTTCATAAAATCCAAAAGCCCCTCCATGTTAATTCTTCTATTGCGAGATTAAGATGAGATCCAAGGAGTTTGATGTAGACCATGATCAAGGCAACCAGCATACTGAAAGCAGCATAGAGGGATCGATGGAAAACTCAATCCTTGTAGCAAAACCTCAACTTGCCATCAAGCATAGAAAACATCACATGACAGGGAAGCAACAAGAAAATCAATGCCTCATATCACACATATGATCTAGACCTAAACATGCATCTAATCAAGGATCGCTCTGATACCACTGTTGGGAAACGTAGTAGAAAACAAAAAAATTCGGCCTACGAAGCAAGAACCCAAGATCATCCAAGAAGATTGCATACAAGGTTTTAGGTCATGGCTCACCAACCAATGTAGCGGAAGTAGAGTTGGTGAAGACCGTTGGTGCAGATCCCCGCAGCTAGTAATTTCAATGACCTCCCAACCGCGAGGATATCGATCCCGCGTACCGTTCCACGATCCGTTGCGCGATCTGTCCCGCGAACCGTCCCGCGATCTGTCCCGATCAAGTCCCACGAACAAGTCCCTCGAACATGATCTCCGAGGAAGAAGAAGGACCTCGAAGAAGGACCTCGAAGAAGGATCAAAGGTATGATCCCTCTACCGGTATCCACACATCCCGATGTAGCAATCCAGCAGCGCTCCGCCGTCCAGAGAAGAACGCCACCGAGAGAAGCTAGAGGGAGAAGAGCCTAGCGGCGTCTGGACTAGAACGATCTAGCCCGAAGAGAATTAGAGGCGCGTGGGATTTAGCTGGGGCAGCCTTGGGGCTTTTCTGGTGTGTCTTTGGGGCTACCCCTGCCCCCGAATATATAGGTGGAAGCCTGGGGTCGCAACTTGGGAGAGGGTTCTCCCCAAAGTCGGTTTTGGCCACCAGGAGGAGTCCAACACGGATTCCCCGCCGAAACGCCTCGGACCCCGGCGTCCTGGTCCAAAACGCCAGGGACCCTGGCGTCTGGGCCTTGGACTCAAGGAAAGTCCTTTTCCTTCCAAGTTACGACCTTGTGGACCTTCCTACTTGGTCTAACGTCGGTTTCCGCGGTTTGGAGAGTTCCTTAACCCTCCGTACACTTCCATAAGCTCCTGGGAACCTTCCGAAACCTCCCGGAACATTTCCGGAAGTCCCGGAACAATTTTCCCGATGTTTCGTAACCTTTCCACAACTATTACCGAATGTTGCAAAACCTTCCGAGACTATTACGGATGTCTTGTTACTACTTCAAGACTCTTCTTGAATGTTCCGGAATCATCCGAGACCGTTCACGAATATTCTGAAACCATTCGGCACAACCTAGAACACTTCTAGTGCTACCCGGAAACACTTCCAGTTCCACCCGAAACAATTCCGGTACCCTTTCTCTTTTCATCTCCTAGTTCTTTAACAGATTACTACTCGTTAAGTGTGTGACCCAATAGGTTTGGTATAATGCGGACATGACTTAGAACATCTTCCGGACATAGGTCAACAGCCTTTTGTCAATAGCCAATAATCAACAGCGGAGCCATGGACACCCATGTTGACTCCCGCACATACACGAATAAACTTCGAGTGAACCTTTATGTTTAGTCATGTACCATTCCCTTTGCTTCGTGATATATGAAAAAGTTAGAGGAGAGATGTTTGGCACCCATGTGTAACAACTTCTTGAACACAAGCCACTCGTTATCCTCTTTGCTCGTTTGTCTCTATTTCTCGTTATTGTATTCTGGTATCCCCGTGATTAAATCACAATGCGTCTGGCCAGACTAGAATGGATACCGTCATACCGAGTGGTCCCAAAGTCAATATCTCTTCATCGTGAAGGAACAAATCCCATTCTTGAACTATCACAGTCACTAGCCACACCATCTGACATACCCATAACTTATTTTACTACTTCCCATTTATGGGAGGATTCATCTAAGAACCAAAGCATGTCTTCCTGTGTGAAGCAACTCGATACTCTCATGGTCTAAGGAATTACGTATATGATAACATTTCATGATATGACTTATAACGTAGTTACGATGTGATCTCTAAGTATATCATTCAATACTGGGGTCAGTTCAACATCATTGTTCTGCTAACAATATGTTCCCATTGCTACTGACATCCTTGTTACAAGAACAATGTCCATGATTAAGAAAACGTAATCATCAGTTAGCACATGAGCTGGTTTTAGAGGCTAAACCAGGAACTCTTGATGTTTACATTTCCACACATGCAAGTGAGTTTTCTTCTGAATCTCATAGTCAGGGTCATTGCAATTATAGCACAGAAATATAAACATTAATTACGAACGTGGAAATATATATAATAACATTTTATTATTGCCTCTAGGGCATATTTCCAACAGAAGCACCCCCATCACCCGCGGGGGCAGGACCAACATCAGCCGCATCAGGCTCGTTGAGTATGTCAGCATACTCAGGTTGCGGCGGATTGTTCATCAAAGGAGTATGATTCTGCAAGTAAGAGCATCATCGATAATCAACAGACACGAGTCAAATCCCAAAAGACCTCAAGTCAAATACCTGGGGGAGAGGCACATCAACAGCATAAGGATGAATGAGGTTTCCTCTCCAATAATTGTACATTTCGTAACCTGATGGACCCGAGACAAAAGGTCACCATCAGAGAACTCCTCGGACGAAGACCTGGTCGACTCATCGAGTCCAGTATATTGCCACATGGGACGCATCCGATACTGAAGCGGCTGGACGCGTCTCCTCACGAATACAGAAATAAGTTGATCGCCAGTTAATTCATCCTTCAAGGCAGAAACTTTCTGCACCAACGTCTCAACAAGAGACACCTCGCCAGCAGACAGAGAATGCGCCCACGAGGGGCGCTTAGCCACTCGCGCAACGGAATTGAAAGGAGCAAGACCAAATTGCTGCCCATCAACATGCTGGTCCTTCAGATAAAACCAGATTTTCCACCATGTATAGACATAATCCAATTTCTCCAGATCAAAGTAGGCACTCTTATCTTTAATGGAAATACCCACGCCCCCAATGGCGTATTCAGAGTTCGTCCTCTTCACATTGAAGAGGCATTTCCAGAGCCCCCAATGGGGATAGATTCCCAAAAAACCCTCACCGAGCGTGATAAAGCAGGCAATGTGCAGTATCCCATTCGGGGTCAAATCATGCAGTTGCAACTGATACGCAAAAAGCAACCCCCGGAGGAAAGGATGAACTGGAAGTGCAAACCCACGGGGGGAAAAGCTTTGGAAGCATACCCGTTCGTCAGGACGAGGTGCGGGAACCTCCTCATCCCCAAGAATCCGAGTTGCGCCATCTGCCACCACGCCGTCTGCCACCAATGCATCTAGATCCGCAACTCCGAAAGCAGACCGCTCCCATCTACCGGTCATCCTTGAGACTCCTGCGCTGCACTTCGAGGGCGCTTGGACATGGATCTCACCGCAAAACCGCACAAAGTAGAGAGGTAGGAGGCAAAGAACAGAAGAAGGCAGAGGAAGAAGAACAAGCAGGGGAAGGCAATGGATGGGTAAAACCTAAATCCACCCAGCCCCCCGGTATTTAACCAACTGTCGTGGAACGCCCAATCACCGTTAATCTTGGAATCCCGCAGACGTGGCATGATCCCACGATAGCCGTGAAGCATGGAAAACCCAACCGGTGCAGTAACCATATCGCCCACCACGAGCGAAAAACAAGGGCCATAATCACATAGTGCAAAATTTCCGAGCAGCATTGCGTCACGCCACTTCCTCTCACAATCTACAACCATCCAACTTGTCAGGCGGCCCAACGATATTCCAAAATCTTTTACTCCCATCGGGAGTACCTTTATTAAAAAACAGAGCAAGATCTAAAAACCCGAGAGTTCGGGTGCTCCCTCACCCAGAAGACGAAGGTGTGCTCGAGTGTCCACTCGCACCAACAGTAATCACGGCATCTACAAAGTTTCGGGTGCTCCCTCACCTAGAAGGCAAATATGTATTCGAGTGACCACTCGCACTGGCGAAACGGCGCACCTCCAGAGTTCGGGTGCTCCCTCACCTTGAAGACAACAAAGCATTCAAGTGACTACTCACAAGACTCAACTAATATTCGACAATACAATCTACTCGCGCACTCGACGATTTTTCGAGTGGGTGCTTTCTTATTTGATTCCTCGCCTGATCTCGCAAAAGCTCCGCGGGTGACTACTAATAGCTCACTTGATTGTTTATTCCAAGTGGGTGCATCTCTAACTAGGCTCCGTGCCTCTATAAAAAATGATGCATGGGCTGCGACTTGATGTACCCCAGATGCCAAGCAAGCTTAGCGTGTAGGTAGGACCCCGCTGCGCAGACAGCCGGGCCGGGACTTGCCACAGTGCGACTTCACTCCCTACATTTTCCATGCGCTCGCATGATAGAGAGATGAGCCGATAACGGACGCGTTAAGGCTATTTGCTGGTGTCGTCGGCATCGATGGGCTTTGTTAGACACCGCTCGTTTCCAAGTTCGTGTCGAGGGACACGGGCTTGATTGGGCTATTGAGGTATTTGTCACTAGTACAATTCACCAAGGCTCGACCAGTCGACTACCTTGGACCCTTGTAGCTTAGCATCCCTCGAAATAACATTGCCATGGCTGAACTGCCAACGACTCGCAGCCGCGCTGCGCATATGAAGGCAAACGATGATTCGAGTCCCTGCGCGACTCTTCGAGTCCCCCAGGAACTCAGGGGCTACTGACGAGGGGTGACCCCACGACTCCTGCGTATGAGGATACCTGGTGCGTACAAAGACGTAGGGCCCAATAGGAGCCTCGACAGGTCCACGACTGGCCCAGTAGAAGCACCGACGTAGGAGTCTGCGACCAACAAGGAAGTCAAGACTTGGCGTCCAAGCCAAAGCTAGTTTAGAAAATCATCCCTGTAACCTGAGACAGACTCCCCGAGACCTAGCCTAGTATATAAAGGCTGGGAGGGGTGACGCCTCAGGAGATCGAATCGACAATCAACACCTCCGGTCTTGAGCGAACTCGCCTAGACTTCTACTGTAATCGCCCCCTCGCATAGTACAATTGAGCAGGAAGTACTTCTCCTGTTAGCCGACGAGTATCGCCAACCTGTTCCTTCTCTACGATCTAACCCAGGGTCCCTGACCATGGGATTTGCCGAGGCTAATCCTCGTCACAAAGGATCCATCGTAGTTTAATTTCACCCACACGGTTCCTGGCCATGCCCACCGAGGTGCCTTGCCGGGCTGATTCAAAGGCATCGCGATGGGTGTCTTTCCCTTGTAGTCACTATGGCGAGATTCATTGATGACCCTAAGACTGTTGAGGTAGCTGATTACCCCAAGTACGATGCTTGGAGTTGGATGGACGCTCATGCCTCATGATTCATTCGCGTTAGTAGCGATCATCAGCTGTTGTTGACAATAAAACAAATGTTTGGCAAGGGTTTATATCAATGTTGGGGATATCTCTTATCGGGAACTTATCGGTCGGTCCAAGATAAGGGGTAAATCGGATGATTTGTCTATATCGGGCCATTAATCGGCATGTCGGGCCATTTATCTGCCAATTTATCTTATCGGTGAGACACCGAGAAGAGATAAATCAGACAATTATCGAAATATCGGAAGATATTTGGAACAGTGTTTTATATTAGCAATCTTTACCTATTTCAATGTGTACTAAAGAAGTTGCTACATATCCTTAGAGAATCAAAATCAATCAAGTCAAAGTTACCAATTCTAAAGGTTTAGAAAGAATTCCAATTTTTTTGGGTAATCAATGGTAATCATCCATGCGACGATATTAACTTGACAATCACGCTCTAGGCTAACCCTTGATACATGATCAAATAAAACCCCTTATTGTGGGTCTACTCTATTTCACAATGTTCACCCACTAAGTATATGAGTTCTTGCCCTAAGAATGGTAAAGAGAAAAATTATTGGGGTTTAAAGAAGTTGAAAAATATATAGTCTTGCACAACACAGCTAACCATTAGGATAAGACTAAGACCTTATGATCGATGTTGTGCAATGAGTAGGGATTGACATACAACTAGGATGCACATAGAGTTATATATGAAATGAAATATCTCCTATAAACAAATGGGGGTGCATCCAACTAGCCTGCTAACGAGGACCTATAGGTCATTTTAGAAGGCTCGTTGATACGTCTTCAACATACTAGTAATTTTTATATGACTAGGTATGTGCCTGTGTCTTGTCGTGGGAGCCAAAAAAATTAGCAAAATAAAAAAGACTATATGAAAAAAATTCTGATGCAAAATAAATTACCAAAATAAGATTATATCTTCTAATATACTAAAGCCCCTAGGGGTAAAAACCCTTAGAATCAATTGAGTAGTCAATTTTGACTTGGTCAAACATTTTGGCTATGTCTTTAAATTATTAGCCATGCCATTCAATTAAGTACTCAAATTAGACTTGGTCAACTCCTTACCTATATAAATTATCATTATTATTATTAAATATATCACATATCTTATTATTTTTAAGTTGACATGGGCAACATAAAAACATTGTCAACATGTATCTTTTTGAAAAATTTGAATGACACTTTTAATTTGTATGTTCATACTATAGTGAATTTGTTGTGAGCTTACAATTGAAATGTTATCGCAGTATAAAATTATTGAGTTCACGATCAGTCGATTCGGTTCATGCGGTAAATGCCACTACAATAACTTTTAAACACGACATACACAACAACTTGATATTTCACTTTATAACGTCAAATCCGAACAAGGTTAATTGGTGTTTCAAGGACCAATTGACTAAAATGTTTAATTTTGACGCTTTCTCATTCATTTGAGGTCTTTAATTTAAAATTAGATACAAGATTTTGACTATATGGTGACATCACTCAATGGATGCATCCATTTGATAAATGATTGTATGGTGTGAGTCTTAATTGGTAAGAAGAAAGCGTCGCCTATGATATATTTAACATCATCATAGCACACATGGTCAACAATATAATTAACATTTTTATGTACCGTACTCATTTTTGTAGTTATTCCAAGACCTAAAAAACATAGGATTTACTGAACTTGTGGGAATTGATAACATGTTGTGTGATAATACACAATATGATTGTGAAGGATGGAGGTAGGAAGCTGTCAGAGGTCTAGATTTAAGGACATGGGTGATCTTATTCAACTTCCATATCAGAATACGATCATATTCAACGAGTTTATCCAAATGCATCAATAAATTCGATATCGTGCAATAAATGAGCACCTCAAGAAAATATTTGATTAGGCATTTATGGATGTTAAGGGAAATAACTAGAACATAATTTTGAATTGAATTTAAATTTAAACCATTTTATTTAAACCCATTGCTAAACTTTACTATTTAAATTTAAATTTTAAGTGGTGCGGACTTTAAGAGAGAGAAAAGTCAAACTTTAAGGGTTATAGTTGGATGATCAACTCTAGTATCAGTATTTACGGATTGGTTTGGATAAGTTCACAGATGGATACAATATCCATTTTAAGGGTCGACATTAAAGATGCTCTAAGAGCAACTGTAAGGGGGCCCTTATTCGTCGTGGACCCGTAAAATATAGCTCGTTTTACGGTACGACCTGCGAAAAATGGACAGAACGAGACCCTTATCCGCTGCAAACCCGTAATTCTTTTTACAGTCCCCCGAAAATCGAACCCACAAACCTCTATTTATTCGGGTTTTCACCGCGGATACGGGCTGAACCTTTATCCTTCTGTCGCCGCCGCTCGCGCAATCCCCGCTCGATTTCTCACCGCCGGCTGCTGCATCCTCACATTTTCTCACAGATCCGCCGTCGCCAACCCGCGATGTTGTGCAGAATGTGGTCTTCCGGCCGCAGAGCGTCCGACGGCGATGACGACGAGGAGTGCAAGCGTCGCATGGCCTCCGACGCGGAGCGGAAGCGGAGCGCCCGCCGGTGGACGAACCGCGGCCTCTCTCAGCCGTCGTCCCTCCTTCGTCGCGAGGTCGACGAGTACGACCGCCGCGTCGTGGGCGGCTCCTCCTGCGCGGGTGGCTCGTCGGGAGCGCGGCTAGCTCCTACAACGGTGTCAGTCGTTTCTTCGGCGAGGGCAGCTCCTCCGGCGCGGGGCGCTCGTTGGGCGTGGTGAAGCTCGAGCCGCAGGAAGAGGAGGAGCGCTCGCGCTGTGGGCGCAATGGATCCGTCAAGCTCGAGCCGCCGGAAGAGGAGGAGGTGCGCCCACAACGCGGGCGCGTCACCGGACCGGAGGAATTCCTCCCTACCGACAAGGCGTACCGGATCAAGGCAGCAATTGCGGCGGGCAGTGCCAGGGAGGAGGCGAAGGCGCGCCGTCGGCGCGATGAGGACATCGACGCCGTGCTTTACGAGCAGGGCCTTGCCGCCGCCCATGATTTCGAGGCCAAGGAGGCCTCGTGGCGCCGCGAAAGGGAGGAGCAGGCGGAGATCTTCGTCGACCTCGGCTCCGACGACGAGTGAGCTTTGCCGCAACCGGTGCCTCGCCGCCGCACCCGTAGAGCTTCGATGAGCCCCATTTTGGCTTGTTTTAGGGTTTGGCGACGAGATTAATTAGTTTATGCTATGTAGAATTCGATGATGATAAACAATGTGATGTAATCTAATTATGCAATCCCGTATTCTGTTCTTCCTTTCTCCCGCGAATTATCGTTTTTGAATTTTACGGGTTCAATTTAAGGGTTTCGTTCTGTCGCGGCCGTTTTCGACCCTTAACGCATGCTTTTTTCGACCCTTACCGCGGTTATAAGGGTCCGCACAATAAGGGTACAGTTAGTGTTGCTATAAGGACTCCATTTTGTTTCTGTTTGTCTTCCTTTTTTCCATCTTGATTGCACTACGTTTTTCACCATCTTCGTGCTGAATCAATGAATATGCTGGAATTTTCAAAAAAAGTTAAAAGAGAGTTGACTGTTTCTTCAGAAATCACATGTCAATTCTGAAAAGAACTGTCGTCCTTCCACACTAAACTTGCCATAAAAGAGTTTTGCTTTATGTTCTCCTTTCAACCAGATATCATTTCCAGATATTTACCACCAAAATAATCTTAATTTATAGATAGAATATTTTGGACATAATTAAATGTTTTTTTCTAGAAAAACAGTACAGACTCAGATGCTCAGAAGTATATACATGCATTCATTTCTTTTGTTTGAACAAAAGAAGGCTATCCTTCCGATTTCATATAAAGAAATCATATGTCTTGTTATTACAGGCAACGAAATAAAAAGGAACCAAGCTCATCTACTACTACCCATTTGTTGAGTATGGGGGCATAGAGGATTTCCACCTCCAGGAACGCATCCCCCATCTTCAAATCATGAGCTCACGATCCATGACGATAGAATTACCACCTAAAAACCATCTAAAAGGCAGGAGTGCAGTCTAGATATAGAAGTACAATCAGGCATTAAAGGGGGGAATTAATCAACGAGAGCAAAATGAAGATCAGGCAGCCAAAAAATGCGACCAACTGTTGAAGTCGTTCCAGCATCGACGAGCTTGACGCCATCTTCACTGTCTTTTCTTCTTCAGCTTTCATTCTTGTATTCTATCTGTATGCATTCTCCACCGCATCTTCTCGAAGATCTCCCCTGCAATCTGATTATATATCCTTGCTCCCTCCCGAAGCACCTCTTGGTCGTCTGGTTTTGTCTGCAAAATAGACCAATCAGAGATCCAATTAGCTACCAAATGAACAGGCACACTGGGATCAATGACTTTGTCATTTTCAAAAATAGCTTTATTTCTCAATTTCCAGATGGTCCAAAGTATAGCTGAAATTCCAACTAACATATCCTTTTTCAATTTCTCCCTGAATCTATTGATCCAAGGTCCTAACAAATCCTCCACATTTTCATGAGCTCTGGGGATATTAAAAGCAAACATCAGAATGGTCCACATCATCTTCGCCAGGGAACACCCAAAAAACAAATGATTGATTATTTCATCTCTACCACAAAAAACATAGCAAGCATTTCCCTGCCAATTCCTTTTAATTAGGTTATCTTTTGTCAAAATCGCATTTCTATCTAGCCATAGAATTTTTTTATTCTATATGGGATTTTCACCTTCCACAAAAACTTTTGTGGATAAGTAACCCCATCTTCTATCAGATATCTGTATAGAGACTTAACAGTATATCTTTTGTTTTTAGTTAGAGTCCAGATTATCCTATCTTTACTGTTAGATAGCACCACATGCATTCATTTCTATAAACGCAGACATACATTTTTTACCCCTATGAGCATTTTTTTAAGAGACTGGTCAAAATATTACCGATAATTTTACGGTTCCCACTAATCTTACTCTCGACTAGTCACCGAACGTCTGCTTACAAGAAACATAAACAGTTTGTTAACCAGACATGCTAGCCACTACACCGAATACAAACTTTTGGACCGTGACGCACATGGCTAACAAGTTCATGACCTAAGATAAGTTATTTGTCCATGTTGACGACTCCTACCATGTGGTCTCTGAACTATTGCATCTCTCACATGCAGTTATGGCAAACAAACCTTTCTGGAATTTCTTATATAATACTCAAAGTTGTAACTAATGCAGACAAAATCAGAACTTTTTAAAAAGCAACATTATATCATGAGAATGCAATCCTCCAGTACCACTCATTTTACTTGCGAACATAGCCACGAAATGAACATGGTCAGGTACTCAGGTTGCAATTCATAACCGAAGCACACAGCCATTTGAAGGTCACAGAAAGAAAAACTTATTCACAGAGCAAGACCAAATTGATAAACATGAAAATGATCTATACCATTTGCCACAACCCACAGTTGTGGTCTCATCCCTACAAAATAATCGAAATGCGAGCTAAAAAACTTCAGAACTTGAAGCATCCCGTCAACTCTTTGCTGAAACTGAGACCGAGCTCTCGAAAGCAGACCCCATGCGGCTGATGACAAACTGGTAGATCTTGCGCTTCAGCCGCTCCACATTATCCTTGGTTGCATCCTCTTGGGCGATCTTGCCGACTCCGTCGAGCCAGTCACTGATCATCTTGAACTGCGACAGGACCGCCGTGATATGGCCGCTCTGTTTCCCCCTAGTTGCAATGTTCTGATCTTCAAACAGGTGGAAGCCCACATCCATGGCCTCATTCACAAATTTCAGAAACCATATATGCATCTCGCGGCACAAGGTGTTAGCAAGCTCAACCGTCTCGTTCATGCCCGGAGCTTTAGACCACGCGCAGCTAGCTGCGGAAGGCAGAGGCGATACCTTGGACTGGATTTTTGCAGAAGCCCCAAGCGACGGCCTCTTGGACAGGCCTGTCCTTGGTGGTTCAACTGCAGGAGCCTTGGGCTTTTCAGTGATCTTCTTCTGGTAGATGGATCCAGTGGCACTGTTCACTAGCTTTAGGACCTCCAGTTCGGTTGCTAGTGCTGCTTCAACCCATTGAGTGGTTGATTTCTCCCAGAATGCAGCTTCATCTGCTCCGTTGGTGGCCATCGACTCAGCGATTTTCTTCCACTTGAGAGTGTCTTCATAGACAACAAGGAAACAGTCTACAGCTGGGAGTGGATTGGAGGTCTTGGACAATGAACAAAGTTCAGAGAACTTGCTGTTGACAGAAATCAAAGATATGTTACAATCATCACACTCTTCTGCAATACACAAACTTTGGCTGAAGATGAAAAACTTGACTGCTGCCAGTTACCTTAGGTTTCTGATAACTGAATCAGTGATCAATGCCTCCTGCAGAGCGTCAGCTGCAGCTGTTGCTGCTGCATCTCTCCGATCAGCGGCTTCCTGTAAAATCAGTAACAAAATGAAGACGTCGATAGAAGGATCAGTAAATGGATATTGTTTGCCACAGCAAATGAGGTGGCATACCTTTGCAAACTTTGAAAGTTTATCAGAAACTGCAACTAGTGGAATGCTGCCATCAGTCCATTTAGCATCATGAAGTAGGATTTTCGGGGCTGCTGTTTTTGCCTTCACTGCAGTAGACTCTGTCTTCTTTCGTGGTTTTGGCTTCTCATCAACAGATGAGTCATCGTTACTGGACAGCTCTGTTGTAGCATCGCTAAGTCGCCGTGACATTGCTTCCTGAAGTTGTAGAAGGTCAGTTGTCTATTTACAGTTATATGATTTTCCATTGCAAAGATAATAAGCAGATTGATGATGTTGCTGTTCGAGCACGTAGGCATGTGAACCTAAGCAATTCAGAATAAAGCAGAGCAGATAATAAGATATGGCCATTGCACATTGCTCTTGATTTTCACATACAGCAGAATTCACAGGCTCAATATCCCCCCGTTCGTCTAATTCATTAATATCAGTCAGGCTATAGATTCACCACAATGTACATGAACGTGAAAACATCCTAGCCAGACAGTTTGACTAGTTTTCTGACAACGAAATGGAAATAGTTATTGAATTGATTTTTTAGCCAGTTAGTCCTTAGCTAACACTCCCCTCACGTCTAGGCTATTTTAGTCCTTAGCGTGGGTTTGGTGCCGCAGAATCATTTTATTTAATACTGCGTTGGCAGGGTCTTGAACTCAAGACCTCTTGGCTCGGATACCATATAGATTTGATGCACTAACCAGTTACTCCAAAAGTCTGAACTGATGGAGATAGACTAGACACTATATTTATATTTCAACAATAGTCAAAACTAACCAAGCGCTAGCAATCCAGTACTACTACACTGTTAGAGTACATTACCAGTGGCTAGCACTACAAGATTTTGGAACATAACAATATTTTAATTTGGGCAGATAGTTTACAGGTCAATTTCAGTTTAACAACACAACAACAACAACAAAGCCTGTCAGTCCGAAACAAGTTGGGGTAGGCTGTCAATTTCAGTTTAACATGCTCTATAATTAAACTCCTGCAGTTGAGCTTGCTGCCACTTTTGCAACTGCATACTCTGAGTAGTTAAGAAAGGGAAATGCTTTCACATCCCGATTACATTGCACACCACAAAAGTCCCCAGTTGGTCTCATTGATGAGCAAGATCAATTAGCAATACATATACTAGTGGCAGATTACGTCCAATTTCCAAATGCAATACATATACTACTGGCAGAAATCCTTACCTGAGTTCTCAGAATAGCATCTCTGTCTACCTTGACCTTGGACTTCTTCACCGTGCCTGAGGCCGCAGCTGCAAGAGCCATTGCCGACTCGTCCCAACTCTTCCTCCCCGGCTTCATGTTCGACCCGCTCCCCAAATCCGTCATCTTCGAAATACCAGATACCAACACTCCGACCTTCTTCTTGCTGCCAAATTCCCCGGAGAGGCGCCGGGAACTAGGTGAGAGGGAGCCCCGCCTGCCACCGCCTCCTGGAGACGCCGCTCCTCTTCTCCCTCCTGCTGGTGAAGGCTGCCTGTACCTCGATGGCACGACAATCGCTGGCTCCTTTGCGACCCTGCGGTTCTCCTCCTTGGCGGCAACAAGGCTGGGCACCACACACTTGGACGGCGCCGGCGACGAGGCCCTGGATGTGCCTCTCACCGAAGGTGACGACGCTCTGGAGGCCCCCCTGACTGAGGGAGACGCAGCCCTCGACGCCCCCTTCACCGAAGGCGACGGATCTCGCTGCTTGGCCGGCGCCGGAGACGAGAACCTCCGCTTCACGGCCGAACCGCCTGGCAGCGCCGCGGTCTCGAGGGCGTTCCTGGGAGCAAGAACGGTCCTTTTGACGGCAGCATCCATCGCATCCGACGGCGGCGCACGGCTGGAGCCGGACGGCAGGAGTGGCGGCGCAGCGTCGGGCGAGGAGTCCGGCCTGATGACGTAGCCCCGGGAGCAGGCGGCGGAGCGGACGATGAGTGGCTCGGGGTTGCCGACGCAGGGGACGGAGCGGGAGGAGGGAACGGGGCGAAGGCCGACGGCGCGGGGGACCGGGCTGGCGAAGCGGAGGCGGTCGAGGTGGACCAGGTGGCCGACGATGTGGGGGCGCGCGGAGAGAAGCGCGTCGGCGTCGGCGGGGGAGGGCTGGACGTAGGTGGAGTGGGCGCCGTCGGAGAGCTGGAGGAGGAAGCCATTGGAGGGGCAGAGGAGGGAGTCGGCGGTGGAGGCGGTGAGCGCGGGCACGACCGCCGTGACCTGGAGCGCGGGGGAGCGGTGCTCCCCGGTGACCCGCTCGTCCGTGTGCATCGCCTGCAGCAGCCGCAGCAGCACCCCCGGCGTTACCGTCGCCATCGCTTTGCTCTGCCGCCGCCGCCGATCGGGAGGGGGAGAGGGGGGGGGGGGGGGGAGGGATTTGTGGATGGATGCGTTGAGGAGAGATTTGGGGGTGGAGAGGGAGAGAGAAAAGGGAGGGATTTGAGGACGAGAGGGAGAAAGAGACGTTGGGAGTGGGGGATCTGACTGAGGTGGGATTTCAAATTTCGAACGGCCCGCTACTGCGTTAGAAAGTGGGGCCATTTAGCAGGTGGGTGTTGTCAGTAGTTATGTTGGAACGCTCTCAATTCTCCTGCGCGTGACCTTGCCCGTTTTTCTTTGCCACACACGTTCCTTGGTTTTTTCCTTGTGGAAGTCTACGTTTTTTTAAGGGTAATACCTGCCACTTTATTAATCACACAAGTCCTGGGATCTCATCAGAGACCACAGATAGCAAAAAGTCTGGTGGCAATCGAAACCAAGCCTTACATAAAACTAGATGGAAAAGGCGCGCTCCGCCGCGCCCGGTATAGCAGTGTACGTTCTCTTTAAAACAAATGTGCATATCCACCTTTATCAACACCAACTACACAATAGAGTAACTATATGCAGACAAATAGACATGCAGTAAGCCAGAAATCCTGAAAGTAACCAAATCACAAACCAATGATGATCATATGACCACAAAATCAATTAGATAAAAACCCAAATCTAACCACTCAAATCCATCGATAAATCATTGTCGCCCAAAATCAATAGAAAAAGATACACATGCAACAAAGCATAGGGAACGACGACACTCACCTAGGATGGCATGGTTAGCCTAAAAAAACCTAGGACAGTGTGTTTACCCATCATTGGCACGGATCGAAGAAGATAAGGCGGGGCAAGGAGGAAGACCGCAAAACGCGTTTGTCCACATCCACCACCATCGGTGATTAAACCACAGAAGCAACCCTGTGCAACTACAACACTGTGCACCAGACAACGATCACACGGCCAGAGCCTCACGAAGTAGAAGAAACGAACGGGAAGGACCAACAACGTTAGCATGCGATGACAACAACAAAACCCTCTGATTGGCAATGACCACGCCCGAAGCCACATTATTCAAACTACTTGAGCTATACCTGCAATTCAATCAGGAAGGGAGCTTGCATGTTCAGGACCTGAGAGGTGGAGATTGAGCTCCCGTTTCACTAAAATATATGATGACTCTTTTCTTATAAATGATTAATGGGAACAAATTTTATGTACATACATATATATATTTTCATAAATGTAAACAATATGAGTGCGGTATTTTGGTGACCGGGCTTCATGGAACTCGTATTAAAAAATTAAAATAAAACTAAAATACACATTAAATGTTTCAAAAAATATAAAAAACAATTCTACAAATACATATATATGCTCTTCAATTATGTGTAAAGTTTCACAAGCTAATCTTATAATTTACACGCTATACAAATTTTTTTTTGGCCAAAATACAAGAAAGAAAAGGCCCCAGTTTAATCAGTGTATGGAATTTTATATGTGTATATTAAAAATATTTTTCTACACGTATACTTTTCCAGAATTTTAGAAATGCCAAAATATTATTTTCGTTGAAAAAATATTCCGAGCTCCACCTTTTGACTGAGTTTGATGCATTGTATATGTTGTGAGCTGGAGAGCAATGCATGTTTGATGTGTTGGGGTTCGCAGCAGAAAACACAAATTTTTCTAACTAGCGTTCCCTTAACCCAAGATCTAGCTAGCCGTATTACCGTAACAAATAGTAGTGCGGAAATAACATACCTCGGGGTGTAGTCCGTTGCGCGGGAAACGTTCCCGCAAACGTGGTTGATGTAGCCGATCAAGTTTCACAGCCCCCAGGCTGTGTTGAGCACCCGGATGGGTGTAGTGTCACACGTGCAGCACCTCGTAGTACTCGCACACGTACGAGACTCGATGACGACCTCCGTTCTCCGATCCAGCGGAGGGGGCGGAAGCAGACCTCCGAACGGAGCTTCGGCAGCACGACGGCCTCCGATTCTAGCAGAGAGGTCTCAATTCCACTACAGGCTCACACTAGGGAGCCCACCGTGAAAGAGACCAGAGAGGGGAGGAGACCGGAGAAAACCGATCTCAATTCGGAGTTATATTTATTTTCTCACGAATTTCTGTGTATTAATTATGTGCACCCTGCCTGTCTTTATATAGGCTCGGGAAGGGAGTCAACCCACCTCCCCTAGCAATGTGGGACTAAACCCTTTGCTAGGGGGTGGTTGGCCGGCCAAGGGGGGAGAGGGGGCGCACCCCTCATGGGCCCTAGGGCCCATGGCGCCTCCCCCCCTTTTTCTTTTCTTTTTCTTTTCCCTTTAATTCCTTAATGAGCCTTTTTCTCCACTAAGGCCCATAGCACATATTAATTAGAAATAAAATGATTTTAATTATTAATTCAATTAATTAATAACTAAAACATATTATTTCATCTCCCGGTGCTCCGGAAACACTTCCGGCTCACTCCGAACTTGTTTCGGTTCAATACGGTACTCCTCCGATATTGTCTCCCTTATTCTCTGGTTGCTCCGATGGTTCCGAAAAGATCTCCGATTTCATCGAGCCCTTAAGTGTGTTACCCTACGGTCCGAGAACACTCCAGTCATGACCGAGCAGAGGCAACAGTCAATGATCATCAGCGGGACCTGGATGCCCATAATGACCCCTGTGCATTCCGGATATCAACACCGATTGGACCTTACGCCGTATAGCATTCCCTTTGTCAGCGATACTGGATTGTTCCGAGATTCGATCAATGACATCCTATGTCTGGTTCAATCTCGTTCCGAACTAAATCCTCATTCACTCGTTCCCGTGATATTCATCCCCGTGACCTAGTCACACGCTGCGCAGCTTCATGGATGGAATCTCACCGAGTGGGCCCTGAGTATCTATCCATTATATGGATTGACAAATCCCGCTCTTGTAAACAATACTCCTCAACGTATCTCCACGGAATACCTAAGATACAACCGTTATGACCCGCATATTTCAGTCAGGTGGTGGGATGTAAGTCAAAGCATCCGGGAAGATAGTGATTATGCACGTACTCACGGTCAAAGGAACGGTCTACCACGTTCTGTAATTACAACACTGAACCTTCATAAGATTTGATCATGCTGTAATGCTTTCTTTGGGTAATGTTCATCACGTCACTTAACCCGTGAGGTGACCTCATAGTCAAGAGACTTAATTGTCCATGATCGCGAAACCACGACCATCATGTTGACCATGAACTAGTTATCGATGTAGAGGCTAACTAGGAACTCTGGGGTTTCTATACCACACCTGCATCATTGTTTCACTGATGCAGTTCTAGCACGGTATGAAACTGGTTATGAACTTGCTTAGATATATTGGAATAATCATATATTATTTGCCTCTAGAGCATATATCCAACAGTCTCCCACTTGCACTAGAGTGCTAATAATCTAGCCGCATTTTTCCGATCATAATCATCTTATCACATAAGTGTTTCATTGATCATGCACGCTCATGGAAGAGGGTTCGTCAACGAACTGCACCAATTCAGATTCGTATGTTTCCTTTGCAACTGGCATAAGTCAAAAGCTCTTTTGACATACCACTCATTATCATATAATGGTTGGATATAAGTTTCTCGGGAGAGTGAGACTATTATTTCACAGTATCCTCCAATGATCTCTTGGTTCAGTCTTTAGAAGACTCATCCATAGTCATATATACTGGGAAATACACTCAGCCAGAAGTCCAATACTTCTAACGCTAAACTTTTATCCATACGTCTACTTTCTTAAGTAGTATTATGTTTGTAGTACCGTGAATTTTGCTCACATTTCTTTCATGTCTTTGGTGATGTCTCTAATTCCATATAGACCCATAATATGGCTTGCAATTGTAATCTTGCATTACATTCAAGTCTATTATCCTTTCTATATTTTAGAGAACAGTCCTCAGTATGCCTCTCATATACTGAATGCATGGACTTTATTCAGATTCTGTGTTTTACTCCTAAAGCACATCGGAATCTGTTCTTCTTTCAAGAACCTTTTGAGTCATTCTGTTGTTGGATTCACAATGCATGTTATATGGTGGAATCATATGTCAAGAACATATAAGATCACATGTCCAGTAC
Organism: Bromus sterilis; assembly: GCA_950022295.1. Taxonomy (NCBI): domain Eukaryota; kingdom Viridiplantae; phylum Streptophyta; class Magnoliopsida; order Poales; family Poaceae; genus Bromus; species Bromus sterilis. Next base: position 339,633,238 of record OX465595.1, on the reverse strand, counting down.
ATGGTGCATCTCTATTCTTCCATCAAGACATTGCTTGTGATATTTGGATTTTATCCATTATATAATTTCTAGTCACAAGAACCTGTTTCTTGTCTAGAAGATTATTCCAACTTTCACTTCGTTTCATTATCCGTATCTTAATCTACTCATATAGATTTCAACGTGTAATGTGTTGGTATTTCATATAAAAGAAGATTCTTGCAATCTTGTATTTTATTTGCCTTATGCTCTCTATATATATATCATAATGCACATATGTATATAAGACGATTCTCTATATACACAATCAATGCATATCCATATATATACATATGAGATCATTCTTCACACATATCAGTGCATATATGTTTGAGACAATGATCATGCTCCCACTCAAATATATCCATCATATACTCATATATTTGTGGTTCAGTTTTCATCAAGTCATTTTATTGTTCACTATGTCTCACATAATGACGACGATGCTTCCAAAGCTCCCACTCAGAAAATGCCCTCTGCATTCCAAGTTTCCCGGGAAGTCTTCAAAGCTCCCACTCAGTTTCGCGAAACTGCAGGTCCACTCAATATTTTGGTCATCACAAAATCACTTGATCAAATCAAGGTTGAGGGTTCCTGTCTTGAGGTACTATAGTCCATCCTTTTAACGAAGTAACCTTCGTCTTGCTCATTACAATTCCCTTTCAAATCCAAATTTGACTGAGATGCAATTTCAGGCTATGGTCCATTGTAGTGTAAATGAAATATTTTATTGATTAAAGCATTCCTACGTTTCCGTAGTCAATCACTATTGAACTTTGGTCATAACCAAATAATGCCTTATGTCCATTACATTATTCTCAATAACTTTCCAGTTTGCCGAGAATATGAAATAACCGATTTATTTCACGGGACGTGAGCCATCCTTAATGTAACTCAATATTATTTCATTTCTCCTCGTGTTCTAGGCTACCATCATTCCTTTGTGTCTTCAAGAAATATTATTCCCTATTGTTTTATTTTTTAAGAAGACTCATGATTATTGTTCTGTACAGAACGTATTCATGATAACCTTCTAAATTCAACAATGGCTTCAACTCATATACCAAGATCAATCATCTTTGGCATATCCTTCCTTATATAGCGTCATTACAGCGGAACATGCTTCCGTTGCAATACTCACTGATGCAGTTCTAGCACGGTATGAAACTGGTTATGAACTTGCTTAGATATATTGGAATAATCATATATTATTTGCCTCTAGAGCATATATCCAACATGATGCACTCTAATATAATGGCAGCCAATAATGCATGGACCCACATGCCATAGAGATAACATGGTCAAATGCCTTCAGAACGCTAAAAAAGAGCCACACATAAACTATAGAGGGATATCACCTGGTCCTACCCGTGCTAGCTTATGAGCAGCACAATTGGACATGCATCGAACCCATGTCACCTTAGTAGTAGCAAAAGATAGAAGTTCCTTCTTAAGCTCTTCCACAATTGGGCCATTTGCCGAGAGATGGGGAAGTCTACGTTGCATCGTCTCCACGCTGGTCGTTCCGTGCGGCGGTTTCATCCAAATGAATACTTGTAGCAACAAACATCAAGGTCTTTTGTCTGTGATACGTGACACATCGTATGTGTATTCCATTTTTCTTATTTTTAAAGCACGAGTGCCTCTCGCGGAGGCACCCGCGGAGGCACGATAATGCTTCTCAGGGAGGCACGGTAGTGACTTCCATGAAGGCACGATAACATTTTTTCACGGAGTCACGAATGTCTTTCGCGGAATCACGACGTGCCTCCCGCAGAAGTAAGTTCGTGCCTTTCACGATAGTAATTCTTGCATCTTCATTTTTTTTCACCAAACTATAAAAAAACCACGCGAAAAACAAAAACAAAAAAAACATTTTTAAGCATCTAAAATGCGCGCATAAAAATAAAAAAATAAAATTTTGAGGGAAGCATTCAGCCGCGACACGTGGCACTCTATCGACGCATCAAAAGTGCTCGTTGCGGGCTTCCGAACTAGTACCCGTTGCAGAGGTCGTGCGCGCCAAGTGTGACGTTTTGGCGTGTTTCGGTGTTTCTCTTTGGTCCCTCCACGATCGACACGTGGCACGTTCTGGACGCACAACGCGGCCACATCGTATGCACAGATTCAGCCACAGTTTTCCGCGCAGCCACATCCCAGTTTTTCAGCCACAACCCCTGTCACAACCCAGTTTTTCAGCCACGGCTCCTGTCACAGTTTTTCAGCCACGGCTCCTGTCAGAATTTTTTCAGCCACAACCCTTGTCACAACCCAGTTTTTCAGCCACATGTCCGTGCGCACCCATAAGAGAGTTCGCGCGCAGTCATAGTTGTTGTTTCGCGCGGGGCATAGTAAAAACGCGACACGTGAGCGTCAAAAGTGACCTCTGCGAGGCCGCACGGGAGGGTGCCCGCTAACTAGTAATTGACACAAAGAGCATATGGAAAATCTTGATGGTTTGGCAAAATCACTAATTAGCGAGTACTCGTAGCAATATACATGTTCACTCCCTCCGCGCTCGACAAGTGGCACTTCGCACGCGTGTCAAGTGGCGCGATTTGACGGTTTTATTTTTTCCTTTTTTAGCAGGCGGCATACCTTTCGTGCAAGTACATTCGTGTCTCCCGGAGAGTCACGACCGTGTCTCCTTTTATAAGCACGATTCATCTTTTTTTAAGAAGCATGGTCGTGCCTTTCTTTAGAGGCACGCGACGTGCCTTCCGCGGAAGTAATTCGTGGCTCCCGCGGACGCAAACTCGTGTCTTTTAAAAAAATATTTTTTTCTCACCAAAACGTAAAGAAAAACGGTGCGAAAACAAGGAAACAAAAAAACCTAGAAAAACCTATTTTAAACACCGAAAATACGTACAAAAAAAATTAAAAAAACGAAATCACGAGGGAACGTTGTAAATGCGAAACGTGACACGCTGTGAGCCCAGAAAAATGCTCGCTGGGCCGAACCACGTATGAGTACCCGCGAATTAGTTGCTCTCTAATTTTGAGAGCAACATAGTGGACATGCGTTTTGCTTTGTAGATGAGATACTATAGTATTTTCTCGATAAGCACATGTCTTGTAGTATAAATCTCAAAACAAAATCCATAGATTAAGTAGAAATTTACAACATGACTAGTACTTACAATTTGAGAACTTTTACATTTATTCTAAATAACCCAATGACTATATTTTGGGTAATCTGCTAGATTATTTTCAAGAAAATATGATAATGGTTGCTCCCAAAAAATATGATAATTTAAAAATATGATTGATACATAGGCAAGAACAACAAATCATCCCTACAATTATGCATTTTTGCAAGCAATGACAATTTGTTCGAAATATAATAAGACAATTTGACACAATTATCTTATTACTAGGTAGACACCACAACAAATCATTACAATTTTTGTGCATAAATAATACATCAAGATGTACAAAATAAAAATAGCAACTCAGCAAAATAAAAATGACAATTACACCAAACCATCTCAACAATTGCGGCGTGTGAAAAAAGGCAAACAGTACAAAATAAATTTGGTAACTCGACACAATTAAAAATGGCAAGCACGAAAAATGATTCGAAAAATTGCGTGTTAACAAGAAAAGGCAAGCATTCCAAATAAATATGATAATTCGGCACAATTAAAAGTGGCAAGCATGACAAATCATCTTGATAATTGCATGTTAACAAAATGACAAGCATACAAAATATGACAACTTGACACAATTAAAAATGGCAAACAAGAAAAATCATCTCGATAATTGCATGTTAACAAAACGACAAGCGTTCATAATAAATACGACAAGTCGACACAATTAAAAATGACAAGCATGATAAATCATCTCAATAGTTGCATGTTAACATAACCGCAAGTGTTCAAAATAAATATGACAATTCGGCACAATAAAAAGGGCAAACATAACAAATCATCTCGATCATTGCATGTTAACAAAATGGCAAGCAATACAAAATAAATATGACAACTAAGTACAATTAATAATGGCAAGAGCGACAAACTATCACAATGATTATGTGTAAATAAAAAGAGAAAGAAATATGAAAATAAGATGGCAATTCAACATAATTAAAAAAAGCAAGAAAAATAAATCTTCACGACAAGGCGAGCATTATAAAATCTCATGTGAACTCATCATAGTTGAAAATAGCAAGCATAATAAATTGTCTTGATAATTACTTGTAAAGATGATAATGTAAATTTGATAAATTGTCTTGATATTACTTGTTGTTGAAGAAGCTGGTCTTATGTGTGGTGTCATGAAATAGTTGACGTGGACATGATTAACTTTGTAGTTTACCAATCACAGATCTGCTAGCTTTGGGTTTTTTTCACCTACGCATAACTTTGGTCTTATATGATTTTCCTATTTGCTGATGTTTTGTGTGTGTGCATGTTGATATTTGTTGTGTGCATCCTATCTATGCAGAAGCTGGGTGTATGTTCATTCTGTTTGTATCCTTTTAATTATTTATTTTAGACCAATAAAATTCACCTCTGTCCAAAAACTCATTTTCTTTGCTTGTTATTTGGTAGTTTATCTAGATCCATATTGTATCTGTGGGAAATGGTTAACCTGATGGCTAAGAGAAAGAAGCTTTGCGATTTGGTGGTTCCAAACAACAGTGCTACATCTCACTCATTAAAAGAGAAAAATCCGAGTACATTCAGATCTGAGCCCAGGCTCATATGCTCCTTGATACGTCCCAAACGTATCTATAATTTCTGCTTGTTGCATGCATGTTTTGTGTGATATTACTATGATCTAGATACACTGTCATACACTTTTAATCATATTTGGACTAACATATTAAGTCAGTGCACCCTAGTGCCAGTTCCTCTTTTCTGCTGTTTTTCTATTTCAGGTTTCCCCCATATTAAAAGTGCTCCAAAAATTCGGGAAAAATCAGATAAAAAATCAGCGTAGAAGAACCTTCCGGAATCACCTGGGTGGGGCCAGAGGCCACCACTAGGGGGCCTGGCGCCCTGGTGGCGCGCCCTAAGGGCTGGCCGCGCCAGGGGGGCGCCTAGACCCCTGGTGCCCCCCCTGGCTGACCCCTTCGCCTATATATTCTCCGTGACGGGATTCTTCCGAGGACAAAAACCCTTTTCGTGATCTCGCCTCTGTTCCGCCGCCGCCGTGCTTCCAAGATCGGGAGCGCCAGCAGACCTCTTCCCGGCACCCTGCCGGAGGGAGGATTGACCTCCGGGAGCCTCTCCTCCACCATGGACGTTTCCCGGATGATCCGTGAATAGTTTACTGGTGACTATGGGTCCGTGATTAGTAGCTATGTGAGGTTCTCCTCCCCTCTTTGTTCTTCATGGGTTAGACCTTATGAGTTGCCTTACCCTATCAAGGCACATATGTAATTTTCTGCTGTTGCTATGTTGAGTTTGCTGGGATATGATGGATTATGAGACTATGTTTAGTTTGTGATTGAGTATTATATTTGGTTCTTATCTTTTATATTTTTGTTTTTGAGTAATTCTTGCATGTTCTCCGTTGCTGTTTATTGCTTTGGCCAAGTAGCAGGTAGTGACTCCAAGAGGGAACATTATGCTCGATTGTGGGTTCATGCCCCCTGATGACTAGCTTGAGTGACAGAAACATGAGTCTAGGGGATGTGCTGTTTCCACAAGGGGGAAAACAACGGTGCTTGTAACCGCAGTTGCAAGGATTGTTTACTTTACACAAAGTTCTTTTAACTAGATGATACCCCGCGCGTTCCTACGGAAACTGTTAAGAAAGAATTTGATGTTTTAAGACATGTGAGAGAAAATTTGATGAAAAATCCAAAAAATGAGTTTGATTTTTGTTTTGTTGATTTAGTTACTTGACAATATATTAGCCAGATGATATGAGACGAAAACAACGTTGAGAGTAGAGAAAATGAAGGCGTATTCACCCTTGGCTAAACCACAATATATCAGCCAGATGATATGAGACGAAAACAACGTTGAGAGTAGAGACAATGAAGGCGTGTTCACCCATGGCTAAACCTAAAACAATGATGGCAACTATGGATGTGTATAAAAAGAATTCACATAGAAAAATAAAATGGGAAGTAACTCATAATTTGATTTTCTATATATATAAAAAGTTGCTTATAAATTGTGAGGTTGAGTGCATAAAAAGGTTATTATTTATTTGTGATAGGATACATGCACATGAAGAGTTAATGGGAGCTTGTGCATGAAGAGTTAATGGAAGAGTTTTTACATGGTGGACCTACTTGATGATGTGGATAGCTTGCATGCCAAGATAAATAAGTTAGTGGGGATGAACTATTTAGGTATTATAGATTATAGATGCATGCACATGAAGAGTTAATGGGAGCTTGTGCACGAAGAGTTAATGGAAGAGTTTTTACATGGTGGACCTACTTGATGATGTGGATAGCTTGCATGCCAAGATAAATAAGTTAGTTGGGATGAACTATTTAGGTATTATAGATGCAGTTGTCTGTTGCTTTGGGTTTACACTTTGGGTGGGGCTCGCAACTTAATACCAGCGAGATGTTTAAGGTAGATATATCAAGGTGGATGATTAGTAGTAGATGCAGTTGGATTTTGGTCTACTTATTTTGGCGTACCTCCCATGCTTTTGAGTCTCGTCCTTTCTTTGTAGAATAGTTAGCATTGTGGTGCATTTTTAATTCTGTCAATTTCCCAGCTGTGATTTATTTACCTCGCATAGCACTTTTATCGTCTTTTGGGAGAGAGACATCACTAGTGAACAGCACGGGACCCCGGCCCATATTCTCATCACTGTTTACACGCTCAATTTATTTCCTGCTTTACTTTCTAGTTGCTATTATTATTATCCTTTATCCCTTTCGTTTGATCCTTTGTAAACAACAAGGCCGGAGAGATTGACAACCTCTCTGAACTTCGTTGAGAGCAAAGTTATTTGTATTGTGTGTAGGTCCACGTCAATTGCGCCGTTGACACCTACTTCTCGTTGTCGGAATCCTACAGGAGACAAACCATATCCTCTACATAGGGGAAACTTGCTGCTAGACTAAATCTCACCTTCCATTTGGGGTAACCAAGGAAGGGCGAGACGCCACTATCCACTTCCACGCCATCACTCTTGCACTTGAAACTTTCAAAAAGACATAAAAAAGCTTTAAAAATTCCAATTTTTGTTACGGCGAAAGATGTTTAGGAGCTAGATGCTCGTGTAAATTTGACCTTTTCAAAACCTCTAGGAAGCTCACCACAAAAAACACAAATTCAGTTTGGAATAGTGTCGTTTAAATAAACTAAAATATTGTCTTTTTTGCGGCGAGCTCTTCAGATGTGTGAACTTTTTCAAAATTTATACGAACATCTCAGACGTAAGAATCTTCCATCATAAAAAATTTGAATTTTTTTATACCTTTTTCATTTTATTTTTTGTCTCCCTAGATACAGATGCCCCCGGGCACCGAATCCACGCTCCCAAAAAACAATGCTATATATTACAAGAGGTTGGCTCAGTTTTGAGCGGCCCATTCAGCGACAAGATAAAGGCGATCATGTGCAACGCGCTTTACCACCAGATGATTAGCATTTCTCAAATAAAAAAGCGAATGATTAGCCAGGTGGTGCCAAAAAAAGATTAGTCAGGTAGCCGTCGCACGAGAAACATCACATACGGCGCCGTTGTATAGTAACATCCTTTTTTCTTTGAATGAACTGTTTTTTTAACTGATGTATCACTAGTGTTATCATAATTAGGCCTTGTTTGGTAGAGGAGTATTTGGGAGGTTTTAAGGGGTGGAGATTTGGGAGGATTTGGTGAATCCCTCTCTTCCACTCAATCCTCTCAAATCCCCTTGAATCTTCAAAACCCTTTTATCCACAATACTATTCGTACGAAATTGATGTTTGGTAGACAGGGTTTGCATATTGAGATAAGGTGTGCAAAACAAATAAAAATGAAATCTTTATAAGTAAAACAACATCATATCAACTAAATATTTGATAAACCAGAAGTTTTAAAGAGAACAAAGCAAAAGCACAATAGCTCAAATTCTTTACGAGACAAGATCGAAATGTCTGCACTTCGTATATCTCACAAAGAACAGAGACATATATAGATCTCCGTTAAAACAATATGATGGGATAAACCAATCCTATTACAATTCACAAACATGTCACACGACACGTACTATTTTCATATATAGATCTCCGTTTACAAACCGTCAGAAGCATATAATAGTCAAGTCCAATTTTATGTAGTTACGCTGCTTATCAGAAGGTGAAACTGGGGGAGGCACTCACCGATGCTTATTTGAAGGTTTACCATCAAGATGTCAGTTGCGAGGTTTGGTGTTCGGAAAGCTAGGGGGTGTAAATGGTGGCTCTAGCACATAAATAGGAAGTTGGCCATATTTTGTCAGACAAATAGTAAATTTAATTGTAAGCGTCAACTACTAATTAACTAGAAATTGGATAAAATCATCAGATTGTAGAGAAACATATTATGATAATCAACAACAATAAAATTAAAACTAGACCGATTGCACATCAGTAAAAGAGCATCAGTTTAAACTACTGGGTTATGAAATATGTGCCATTAGGTATCCGAAGATGAGTAACAACAGCCGGGATATTCAATTTGGCTCCAGTGTGCACATGTTCCTGCGTGCCAAAAATGTATTTTACAAATGTTAAAAAAAAATATGTGTTTGTTGTTACATCCAAATGGTGTATGCAAATTTGCAAGTGAAAAACTTGAACGGTTTGACCTGTGCAAAAAAGACAAGTCGAATACCAAATGTTGCCTCCAAACGACATCAAAATTGTCAAGCACACATAGCACACTAATATGAACATTCACGAAAAAAAACGTAATTTTAAAATTTTATTTACCATTTGTTTTGATTTTACTATTTATTAGAGAGCGTGTGCTCCCCAGAGCCAAAACATCGCGTCTGGGTCATTCAATTTGGCTCTAGGTTGCACATGCTCCTGCGTGCCAAAAATATATTTTACAAATGTTAAAAAAATTATAAAAAAAAATTATGTGTTCATTGTTACATTCAAATAGTGTATGTAAATTTTCAAATGAAAAAACTTGAACAGTTTGACCTATGTAAAAAAGACAAATCAAATGTTATGGGAGTACTTAATTTTGCTTTTTTCACCGACGAAGAACTACTGCGCCATATGGCATCAAAATTGTCAAGCACACATACCACACTAATATGAACATCCACAAAAAAATCAAAAGTTTTAAATTTTTAACCATTTATTTTATTTTACTATTCATTAGATAGCGCGTGCTCCCCAGGAGCCAAAACACCACGTCTACATATATTACAGACTACTACTTTATCTCAGCCATATGTCCCATATCCATGTATGTAGATACCGAATAACAACTCCGTAGGATAGGCTAGCAATACTATCAGCTATCACTCACAATTCAGTAAACCACAACTATTCCATATCTTTGAAATTTTACATACGACACCAACCATTTTCAGAATTATAGTAATGTACTTCCTCTATAGAACAAAGGTTTTACTGTGCAACTACCATCGAACAATGACAGTCATGAACTTGATTTTGCTAAATAGAAAGATAAGAGAGAGAGGGATCTCCTCAACTGAGCAATATTTTATTCTAAATAGTATTGTTCATATCATCATCTAATATTTGAACCCGAACCACAAAAAGCAGAAGGGGATGCTATGCTATGCTACTAGCAAAAACCTGAACCGGATCCTAAACCTGCAGGTTAGTGCTTGCATCGCAACAGGGGATTCTATGCTACTAGCAAAAACCTGAACAAAGGTTTTAGAGTAAAACATATGAGGCTGTGAACACGCTATTAATTAAAGTTTAGATGAGTTGATTGACAGATGAGGCGTGCACAAGACTACTTGAACATCAAGAACGACAACAAACCATTGTGGTAAGCAAGTTCCACTTCTGAACCTAATAACAAAACAAGAAAAATACAGGGCAACTAAATGAGAGGGACACGAGGTTTCTCTGTTCAGAGGAACCTACCCACTGCTAGTGAAAAAGGAGGCCAGGCGGAGGCGACCTAACCTAGCACCGCCGCCGCCGCTGCACGGCTCCTCCGCCGTTCGCTCCCCTCGGCGTGGGCGGGCGAGGGGCCCCAACCCTAGCCGCAGGTCACTCCCCCTCCCATCCCGCGGTGGGGAGGAGACTCTCCTTATCGTACGCGAGGGTGACGCGGAACACCCAGGTGAACAGATGTGTGCCTTCGGATCCGGACCTCCGGGGCGGCAGCTCGCTCCCGGTGGTGAGCGGCGGCGGATGATTAGTGGTGGAACTGCTCCACCTGACCGCAGCGCTGCGGCATCTCGGATCGGCGGCAGCGTGGAGGAATTTGGTGGACTAGCCGGCTACGGGCGTGGTCGGCACTCCGATCAGATTTGATCAAAGTGTCTTGCTCGCTCCGTGGCGACGGTGATTGGTGGCGGTATGTGCGTACGATGCGTGATGGAGATTTTGAGTAGCTTCAGGTGAAAATCCTGCCCTCGGCTAAGTGCCGTGGCTGGTGATGGCCCCGTTTTTCTGCGTCGTTCCCTTCTTGAAGGCATCATCGTGGAGATGTTACACACTGATATCCGCTACCTCCAGGAAAAACCCTATATCAATCGATCGGATGATGCAGCGCTCTCGTGTTCGTTTCCCCCTTGGAGGCATCCGTTTTGGAGGTGTGCATTGAATCGAGGTACCAGTGGACGGGTTCATTGGTGGAGCGGCGTTTCATGTCACGTATCGAAGACGTGGAGGCACAACGATGTCGTTCATCAGGATCTCAGCGACGGATGCGTAATGATGGGCGCACGAAGGGAGGTGGCGTCGTCTGACGCTATGGCGGCGTCGACGACAAGCTTGACGAGGTCGATGCATCAGTTCTTCTCTGAAGATGGACCGGTGGAAGATGGTGGCGACGACATTTGCAGCATGCACATGCGGTGCTCGCTAAGGGTGTCCCAAATCGGTGTGTGACTCATACTAGGCAATGCGGCTTGGTTGGGGCATCCGGTTTTACAAGTTGGACTTTGGTGTGAGGTTTGGGCATGCGGTCTTGGCAATCTACACCCCTTCATCAAGAGGATAGGGATACGACATTTGTTGCTTAGTTGGTGGCTTCATATTTTTTGATGTATTACTTTGTAAGATTTTGATGAATAATTAATAAAATGGCCGCATGCATCGCTCTGATGCAGATGCCAGGGGTCATCTTCCATTTCAATAAAAAACAAGAGGGACACAACAATTCATGATGAATAAGGGGTTGGATCAATGTCCGCGTTGTGAACCAACATATCGGCTTCGTGTACACGTGCGTGGGTGGTGATGGTGATCGATGTTTTTCGGGGGGTGGGGGGGCAACAACAACAAGAAAAGGTTGATGACAACAGATGAAAGATGGGCATGGGGACGAGAAAAGAAACCATGAGAGGATGTAATGGAAGAAGAGGTGAGGAATTATCTAGTGGGAGAATTCCACATAGCCGAAGGAGGGTGCCGTCGTGGAGGATCCGGTAGCGGCCGGTGTGGAGGATCCGGTGGCGGCCGCCTTGTCTCAGTCTTTGGCGTGTCCGTTCCGCGAGTCGACCCTCGGGAGGGCTGAACCGCATGGGATGAAGGGTATAGAAGGGTATGATCCAGTGCAAACCCTATGTACCAAACGGGCTTGTGCGGATTTCTGTGGATTACGAGCCTCGCGGGGTTAATCCCGTGAAATGCCCGCCAACCCCTTTCTACCAAACGAAGCCGAAGGGTTTGAGTGTCGGGACCCGGGGTTTGCATATGTAATTCCAGTCACAACTCAATCATATGGAGAGCCGAGAGCCATACCCACTTGTCTAAGCAGACAAGGCCAAGTACAAGACACTTTCGGAAAGCTCGAATGTGAGGGGCATCCCATCCAGGCCGGATGATCAATTGAGATGGGTCCTCATCGTCCGCTCACAAGTCTAAATGCTTATGGGTGGTGAAATCCCATACTCATAGACAAGTCGCCTCAACCATACTATCGATTGAATCATAACACTTACATAAACAGACTCCAGCCCGATCACTTAGTTGGGGTCTCGGGCGGGCTCGATCGTACAACAAAGTGTGCCACGTGACGGAGTCACGAGCAATCACATCGCGATGCCCCAAGCTGCGCACATCTCAGGGCCACTTGGTGTAAGAAACACCGCCGGCAAGAACTCAACTAAGCTATCGAACCCCACACTAAGACATGCACGTTATAATCATACACGCAACATACATGTCTAGTGTAAACATCAGGTAACACAACATGAACTCTACAAACTCATAGCTTTATTGCATCTGAAAAATAGAGCAGATATAGTAGTGTTACAAGCAGAGATCACATGACTGTGACCCAACATTACATCAAACATCAACGGAAGAAAATTATGTCTTAGTAAAGACAAGGTTAACAAATGGCTTAAGAAGCCTTTAAGAAAACAGAACGACCCTCCAGAGGGACCAGGCTGCTGTCTGGAACTACATGACTTCGCCAGTGCCGAGCTTGAGGGGGAGGCCACCATCAGGGTTAGTGGTCTCGTCTCTAAAACATAGATTAAGCAAAAGTGAGTACAAAGTCCTACTCAGCAAGACTTACATCAAAACTATACTACTTATGCTCAGGTATCAAGGTAAATGAAAGCGGGGTTGTAATGCAGAAAGCTTTGACTTGGCTATCCTGTACTACGACTACATAGAGTTGAGATGAGAAGCGCACTCGAGTCCATCTAATCTTGATCACCACATCAATACACCACCATGGATCCTTCCTCGACTTCCCCACGAGGAAGCAACCCAAATCACTCACACTTATCTTGACGATTTTTAGAGTATCCATTTGAGTTGTCTAATAATCAAGTAAAGGTCTCCAAGTAGTCCATAACCGCGGACACGGCTATTCGAATAGATCATTACCCTGCAGGGGTGTACGCTTCACACACGTGTCATCACTTACCGCCCGTGACTCGTCATCCTTCAAGCGGATGTCGGATGAGGATAAACACCAAGGCACTTACCTCACGGCTCCAACTCTAGTCCAGGGGATCGCCTATCTGAGTATGTACCCCAATCGGGAATCCGACCGGGGTTTCCGTTCAGGACCCGGACGATGTACGGACGGTCCGACAAGCCCACCTCGACGGATGGAACTGCGCTTGCCTAAAACCGTGCTACAATATGAAATCAAATTGAAGAAATAATAACCCATGCGAATCCTGGACCATAGTTGGGGTGAGTTAATAGGCCAAACGGGGTCCATAGCCCTGCATGTGGAAGTACTGTTGTCTTGGATCACAACACGAGAACTCGGGGCCTAGGGCAGTTTAAATGAGACAACCCACTGTGTACTCCTACACAGCCTCTCATTGTTCACCTTTGTTAGGATGACTTCACCAACATATTACCATCATGTTGCATTGTTCTCTACCATCCCGATACATCACCCAGATGGATCATCTTCATTGCAATCACTCTAAGCATAGCATAGCATAGCATGGATGAAGGGCCACATGATGAACACAAACAATCTTGTATCTGCTAGGTTGAGGTTTGCTTAATACTGTGCCAGCAATGATAGGTCTTGCAAAGGATGGGTTCAACTAGCGGTAGAACGGTAACATGTGAATCACCTAATCATGCATAAGAGAAAAAGAGGGAAATGGGTTTATATAGTCATGATCAATGGGGTTTGCTTGCCTTGTTGACGAGCACGAGGTGTCACTCTTCAGGGCAGTCGAAAACTACGTCCGGCGATGAATCTATCGAGAAGAGGCAAACACCGAGACAACAACAATGTAAACATCACATTGCAATGCTCAAACAAGATGCATAATGTATCATGGCATGGTACTGATGTGCTCTATATTCAAGTTACAACATGTTAATTGAAGTTGATTTGAAGAAGAAATTCAAATTCAAACTCCAAATGAATATTCAATTTTGTCCAAATTGCATTTGCTACTGTTTGATCTTTGTAAACTATTTTGACATGCTTGAAAGTTGCATATTAGGATTCCTTGCATTTTTCTGATAATTTTTCATATATTATTTGTTTGATTTGGATTTGTGGTTTAATAGTTATTGAATTTCAAAGATTTAACAATTTTCTGGAATTTCTGTTAAATAAGAAATTGATTTATTGCGCCAGGCTGACGTCATCATGACGCAGGGGGGGGGGGGGCTGACAAGTCAACCTGACACGTGGGGCCCATCTGTCATTGTCTGGGGTTAATCCCCTTTTTATTTTAATTAAGCAGAGGATTAGGGGGGGTATGGGCCCCACTGTCAGTGGCTAGGGCTAGGGATTAGGAGGGGGATTAGAAGGGGGGTTAAGCCTTAATTAAACGGCCACGTCGGCAGGCTGCCGGCGTTGAGCCGTCGGTGCCGTCCGAGACGGCGGCGTGCTTCTGGATGGCGGCTCCGGGCACGCATCGGAGCGCCGCGACCACCAGGAGGTAGAGCACGCTCGCGCGCGTCTACGGGAGCATGCGGGTGGCCTCGGGAGGCACCGGAGCATGGCCGGCAACGAGCTCCCGCGGCGGCCGGAGCGCTTCGCAATGGCCATGGTGAACCAGGACATGGGAGGGTCCGGGGTTAGGGGTAAACGAAGTGCACGCTCACCCTGAGATTGAAGGAGGCGCCGACGAGGTAGGGGAGGTCCGGTAGGCAGCGAATTTGGTGGAAGAAGCCACGACGGCCGGCGGTGAGTCGAGGAAGGGGCAGCGTCCTCGAGGGCTCCTCGGCTCAATTGGCGGTGCAGGGCGATGAAGTCGATGATGCTTAAGCGGCTGGACACGACAGCGTGACGAGGAGAGGCCGTTGGCCGCGTGTAGGATCGACGGCGAACTCGCATCGCTTCGGGTCTTCGCGGGGATCCGCCGGAGACGAAGGAGAGGAGGGCCAGTGGTGGGGAAAGTGGAAGGGGGAGAAGTCCAGGGCCTCCACGATGCGGATAGGGTCGAGGGGGGGCAAGTAGGAGGTGGCCAGCGACGTCGGCATTGTCGCCACACAACGGCTTGCCTGCCTATCCCGGGGAAGAAGACATCCCTGCCCTTGAGCTGGGCCGCTTCGGCTAGTCAGGCCCAGGTAAGTGGGCTTTGCCCCTTTTCTTTTTCTTTTATTGTTTCTGTTTATTTGTTTTGCCTTGATAAAATACCCAAACATTTTTATAAAATCTCCAAATATTTTTTTTGGACTTATGTGACATAGTACTAGCCACTCCCAAGTTTTGAAGATTTTTGAAATTCAAGACATTTGAATTTCAATTCAAATAGCATTCAAATTTAATTTCCAAGCTCCTATTTGAATTTTTGAAAATTCCTTGAGCATGTGGTTGGACCCACAACACTTGAAATGTGATCATGCACATTTATAGGGATTTTCAAAATCATCAGAAGAATTTTGGAAAAAGATTTTTCTTTGGCCTTTTATTTAAATTATTTTTGAGGCTTTTCCAAATTCTTCAATTACTAAATAGGAAATTTAAACATGATGCCACTTATTCTAGGAATAAAAAGCACATACCAAACTAGGGTTGTGACAACTCGCCCCCACTCAAAAGAATCTTGTCCCGAGATTCAGAAGTCGTCGGGAAGAGGGTGGGGTATTCGACTCGAAGACGATCTTCTCGTTCCCAGGTGGCTTCTTTCTCAAAATGGTTGGACCACCGCACTTTGTGGAACTTGATCTTTTCACGTCGGGTGGTACGCTCAGCTTCATCAAGGACACGTACATGATACTCTCGATAAGACAGGTTTTCTTGGAGATCAAGCGTTTCGTGGTCTACTTCACGGATGGGATCCTTGAAGCAACGCCTGAGTTGAGATACGTGGAAGACATCGTGAACCTGAGAAAGTTGCGGGGGTAGTTCAAGTTGGTAGACAACTTCTCAACGTTTAGCTAGAATGCGAAAGGGACCTATGTAACGTGGGGCCAATTTGCCTTTGATACCGAAGCAATGGGTTCCCTTCAGAGGAGTAACCCGGAGGTAAGCCTTCTTGTCCAGATCGTAGCTTTCAGGCCTATGATGACGATCATAGTAGCTTTTCTGACGAGACTGGGCTGTTTTCAATTGCTCACGAACAATGCGAACCTTCTCTTCTGCTTCTTGGATCATATCCGGTCCAAAGAATTGTCTTTCACCGGCTTCTAACCAGTTCAATGGTGTTCGACATTTTCGGCCATAGAGAAATTCAAAGGGTGCCATGCCCAAGCTAGATTGGAAGCTGTTGTTATAAGAAAATCGGCGAATGGAAGAGATTTCTCCCAACTCTTTCCGAATGAGATAACACAAGCTCTGAGCATTTCTTCGAGAACTTGATTGACTCTTTCTACTTGACAACTTGACTGGGGATGAAAGGCGGTGCTAAAGGAGAGATGGGTCCCCATAGCATTTTGAAAACTTTCCCAAAATCGAGAGGTGAAAAGGCTTCCACGGTCTGAATTGATTTCCAAAGGAACACCATGGAGAGAGACGATCCAGGAGACATATAAATCCGATAATTGGCTAGCAGTTATACTCTCGCGAACAGGAAGGAAATGAGTGATACGGTGAGGAAAGTTCTCACTCCTCGTTGGTTACCCCAAGTGGAAGGTGAGATGTAGCATAGCAGCAAATTTCCCTCGGTGAAGATACCAAGGTAATAGAACCAGTAGGACTCCAAGAGATACAAGTAGGTGACAACAACGCCAGAAATTAGGCGGTTGATGTGGACCTGCACACAGCAACAAATAACTTTGCTCCCAACGAGTACAGAGGAGTTGTCAATTCGTTCGGCCTTGCTGTTTACAAAGGATCAACGCAAAAGCAAATGATAGTGGCAACTAAAAGTAAAGACTGAAAGTAAATTGAGGGTGTAAACAATAATGTGAAGATGGACGAGGGTCCCGTGATTTTCACTAGTGATGTCTCTCTCCCAAAAGACGATAAAAGTGCTAGCGAGGTAAACAAATCACAGCTGGGCAATTGACAGAATTATGAAGGCACCGCAATGCTAACTATGCTGCAAAGAAAGGAAGGGCTCAAAAGCAATGGGCAGTACGCCAAGGTAAGTAGACCGAAATCCAACTGCATCTACTACGAATCATCCACCTTGAGATATCTATCCAGAACATCTCGCTGGTATTAAGTTGCGAATCCCACCCAAAGTGTAAACTCAAAGCAACAGACATCTGCATTAAAATAACTTTGCGTAAAGTAAACAACCCTTGCACCCGTGGATACAAGCACCGTTGTTTTATCCCTGGTGGCAACATCACATCCCCTAGTCTCATGTTTCTGTCACTCAAGCTAGACATCAAGGGGCTGAACCCATAATCAAGCATAACGCTCCCTCTTGGAGTTGCAACAAATCACTTGGCCAAAGAAAAATACGGCAACGGAGAACATGCAAGAATTTAGTAAAGAACAAAATATAAAAGAGAAGAACCAAATATATTACTCAGCACAATCTGAACATAGTCTCATAATCCATCAGATCCCAACAAACTCAGCATAGCAAGAACAGAAAATTACAAAGGTGCCTCGATCATGTGAGGCAGCTCACGAGGTCTCGAAAGTGGAAGCACAAAGAGGGGAAAGATAGATCACATAGCTACTGGTCACAGACCAATGGTCCAAGGGGGACTACTCACGGTACATACGGGAGGCGTCCATGGCTATGGATGGTCTCCCGGAGGGGGTTCCTCCTCCCGACAGGGTGCCGGGGCAGCTTCTCCAGGTAGCCCCGATCTTGAAACAGCGGCGGCGGCGGTACAGAGGCGAGTTCGCGGAAAAGAGATCTCTCTTAGGGGTTTCCACCCCGAGGGCTAAATATAGGCGGAGGGGGGGGGTGTCGACGGGACCCACCAGGCAGCCAGGAGGCCTCCTGGCGCGTCCTAGGGTTGGGCCGCGCTAGGGAGCCTCCTGGTCTCCTGGTGGTGGCACCCCTCCGCTGCCTTGGCGATTCCGGAAGCTTCCGGGTCGCTGATTTTTTATCTGATTTTTCCAGATTTTTGGAACACTTTTAATGACCGGAAAACCTGAAATACAAAAACAGCAGAAAACAACAACTGGCAGCTGGGTGCACTGGGTTAATAGATTAGTCCAAATATGCTCAAAAGTGTATGAAAGTTCAAGCAAAACATGGAAAAGTCACACAAAACATGCATGGAGAAAGCAGAAATTATAGATACGTTTGGGACGTATCAACATCCCCAAGCTTAATTCCTGCTCGTCCTCGAGTAGGTAAATGATAACAAGCATAATTTCTGTGGTGACATGCCACACAACCATATAAGGACTTTTAAGTAAAGCAATCAAAGCATGCAATTCAATTCAAGTCTTAACAAGCAAGACTCTATATTAGCATTGACACAAGCAACAAAAGAACAAAAGGTGCAAGAGCTCTCACTGTCCGTGACTCGAATGTCTCCAGATGGTGTTTGCGTGCAAGCAGGGGACTGGGAAAAAGAGACAAAAAAGGTTGTTGAGAACAACTATCTACTAAAGTTTCACACTTGGTGTCCTTTGGATTCTTATCTTGACTCGTCCCAGACCACTAGCCAGGTACAAGTCAAACTGATCCACTCCCTTTCGATATTTTGAGCACTCATGCAATGGATGAGCGTGAGCAAGAAAGTTGACACCTAAAATGCGAAACAGAAAGAAGGTGGAGGAGGAAGACAAAAATGTGTGAAAGGCTCACATCAATGAGGACAATCATAGGCGAGAGAAGGCCATATGATAGATATGATGTGAGGAGTAGGGATTGCCATGCAACGGATGCACATGTGAGCTAAAATCTCTCCAAGGTAACTAGCGGGGGTGCATCTAACTTGCTTGCTCAAGAAGACCTAGAGCTCGTTTGAGGAGGCTCATCATTGGAATATACAAGCCAAGTTCTATAGTGTGAAGGTCCCCACATAGCTATATGCATGATGATGATCTCTATGGAGTACAAGAGATAGAGGATGAAGTACTAGTGTGGATCTCTCAAAAGGAATAGTAGTGTGCCCCTTCTCTCTTTTTATTTTTATTTTTCTCTTTTTTCTATTTTTTTGTATTTTTCGGTGGCCTCAATGGCTCTTTCTATTTAACTCTCATTTGTCCTCTTTGGGATCTTTTGATTTTGTCCTCTTTGGGATCTTTTCCTCACTTTAGGGGCAACACTCTATATTTTACAAGAATATAGGAGATCTTTCACACTTTACAAAGGTACTCACATAAAGAAGATATAACTATCATGATGCAAATGTATGACATGAGGATCAAGTCATGAGAAGGTGGATGTTGCATGGAAATGTATCTCGGAAAGGCTATGGAAATGCCTTGTAGGTAGGTATGGTGGCTGTTTTGAGGAAAGATATAAGGAGGCTTATGATGACAGAGCGTATCGTGCCAAGGGTTTGGATGCACCGGCGAAGTATGCGCCAACTCTCAAGGTGAGAAAGGGCAATGCACGGTACCGAAGAGGCTAGAAAAAGTATAGGTGGGTGGAAGTGTCAACTTTCGAATACTCACATTAGTCCGAAGAACTCATGCACTTATTATCGGTAACTCTCAATCTAATCAGGAGGTTCACAAAGAGACAAGTACCCCGAGGAGGAGTGTATGTGGGTTTGGTTATCCTTGCACATCCTCGACTCATGGTACGTGAGTGTACTCTAATATTCGAACCCTCCAGAGGTTAGTGATCCATCTAGTAGCTAGAGTTCTCAACAGGGGTTTTTGGTTTTCGAATATCACATGGATTGCCTAAAATACGACATATATCACTAATAGGCTCGAGCTCTTGACACCAAAATTTCAAACATTACTATAGTCAATACCTATAAAACTATTGCAAGTTACTACTACAAAGAGAATAGCAACTTCAACTAGCTACTTCTGGTCAAGACACAAAACTCAGTGCAACAGGCAAAATATCTAACAAGATAAAACATGCAACCTATAGAAAGTTCAACATAAAACAAAATAAAAGCTCTAGAAAAACTAAAGCACTACAACTAAATAGAGCATCAGCTAAGAAAAGAAAAACAACAACTCACAGATAAAAGAATAAGCATGCAAATCCTATGAGGAGTTCTAGTTCAAGCGGAGCGTGTATCTCTCCCACACAAAAGAGTAAGCTGGGGTCTAACTTGTTACTAAAGAAAACAAAGCTAAAGAAAACTAAAAATAAAACCTAAGAGCGAGACGCTCCAAGCATAGCACATAACGCATGAAGTGATAAAAATATAGTGCAACGAGGGACGAACTGATAATTGTTGATGAAGAAGGGGATGCACGGAGGCATCCCCAAGCTTAGACGCTTGAGTCTCCTTGAATATTTATTAGGGGTGCACATGGGCATCCCCAAGCTTGAGCGTTTGACACTCCCAGATCTTCTTTCATCATCTTCCATCGCACACTTGAAAACTCCCTTCATACATAACTCATTGTAGACTGATTAGAGAGGTTAGTACCCTATTAAAATATTTTTCCCTTACTGGAAATAAAGATAATCTTGAAGAGCTATTGTTTCTCAAGATTGCCAAAAAAATTTTGCAAAGAAAAAGCAAGCTTAAGGTTTGCAAAAGTAAGGAGAGGCAAAACGTGGCAGAATCTGTGAAAAACAGACCAGCAGGTAGAAACTAATTTTTTAGGGATACTTCTGCAACTCAAATAAGAAAACTCAGAACCTATTCAAGTTTCGTAATTGTGTATAGCACGCTGTGTAAAAATTTCAGCTCAAAAAGATGAACTGGGATTTTTCTCTGATTTTTCTACTCACGAGGACAGAATCTGTTTTCTGGACAGCATGTCACAACTTTCACTTCCCTTGTCGTATGAGGCTATAAAAGGCACAAAGCTTGAAAAGTAAATATACAATGATGTTTATACAGTAGTAAAAATCATCAAGACCACTAAGAACAGAAGAAAAGCAAAAAGAAAAACCTAAATTCGTTGCGAGCTGCCTCCCGAAAGCGCTTCTTCAGAGCCATTAGCTAGGCTTAAAGCAGAAGATAAAGTTGTATCCATTGAACCATCATCACGATCATCAAAAAACTCTTCAATAGTAAAACTAGTCTTAATAGGTTTCTCAAATAAAGGCCGAATGAAAATGCTTCTTGGAATAAAATCAAAAGGAGGGAAATCAATTGGAGTTTCATTAAAGTTAAAGATAGGTGTCTCCTCCAAAGTTTTCACTGTTTCAACTCTCTTGGCAATGGGTGTGTTTAATTTAGCTCGAGGAACCTTGGGGACGAAAACAAACTTAGGTTCCTTCTTTGTCGGAGTTTCATCCTTTTTGGTTTTGATTGAGGAAAAGGTAGTTCCTAGAGTTTCAATAACTTCCTCAATCTTTTCTATCCTAGAAGACTTCTCATCAAGGGACTTAATAGTCTCCAAAGTTTTGACAATTTTCTGCATGGAGTTATCTAGCCTATTCAAATTCCCTTGAATCTTACGATCCAAATCATTCACCCTATCGATACTTGGTATCTCTAGCTCTATTTTTTCAAGTTTTCTCATAATGTGAGCTAAAGTAATGTCCTCCTTAATACTAACAATTGGGAGACTTCCAACAAGATTTTCAATAACATTAAGGGCTTCCCAAACTGGGGCCTCTATGAAGTTCCCATTGATAGCAGTGTCTAAAAGAAACCTATTCCGAGAAGTGATCCCAACATAAAAAATTCTAAGCAAGATAGTAGTGGATTGCTTCTTGGTGGCTCTTTTTTGAGAATCATTAATTCTATACCAAGCATCTTTCAAACTTTCACCACCTCTTTGAGTAAAGGTAAGTACTTCTGCCTCACCAAAGGCAAAAGGACCAACCATAGTGGTAACTACTGACAAGGTAACATGTATTTTTGGTATTTTTGATAAGGGACACAAAAGTAAAAACTGAAAGGTAAACTAACAAGACTAAAAAGAAAAGATAAAAGATAGTGTGCAACTTCCCTATCTTGTAGACTGGAGTCCCCAGCAACGGCGCCAGAAATTAGCTTGATACAGTGAGGATAGTTCTCACTCCTCGTTGGTTACCCCAAGTGGAAGGTGAGATGTAGCGTAGCAGCAAATTTCCCTCGGTGAAGATACCAAGGTTATCGAACCAGTAGGACTCCAAGAGATACAAGTAGGTGACAACGGCGCCATAAATTAGGCGGTTGACGTGGACCTGCACACAGCAACAAATAACTTTGCTCCCAACGAGTACAGAGGAGTTGCCAATTCCCCCGGCCTTGCTTTTTACAAAGGATCAACGCAAAAGATAATGATAGTGGCAACTGAAAGTAAAGACTAAAAGTAAATTGAGGGTGTAAACAATAATGTGAAGATGGAACAGGGTCCCGTGATTTTCACTAGTGATGTCTCTCTCCCAAAAGACGATAAAAGTGCTAGCGAGGTAAACAAATCACAGCTGGGCAATTGACAGAATTATGAAGGCACCGCAATGCTAACTATGCTGCAAAGAAAGGAAGGGCTCAAAAGCAATGGGCAGTACGCCAAGGTAAGTAGACCGAAATCCAACTGCATCTACTACGAATCATCCACCTTGAGATATCTATCCAGAACATCTCGCTGGTATTAAGTTGCGAATCCCACCCAAAGTGTAAACTCAAAGCAACAGGCGACTGCATTAAAAGAACTTTGCGTAAAGTAAACAATCCTTGCACCCGCGAATACAAGCACCATTGTTTTATCCCTGGTGGCAACAACACATCCCCTAGTCTCATGTTTCTGTCACTCAAGCTAGACATCAAGGGGCTGAACCCACAATCAAGCATAACGCTCCCTCTTGGAGTTGCAACAAATCACTTGGCCAAAGCAAAATACGGCAACAGAGAACATGCAAGAATTTAGTAAAGAACAAAATATAAAAGAGAAGAACCAAATATATTACCCATCACAATCTGAACATAGTCTCATAATCCATCAGATCCCAACAAACTCAGCATAGCAACAAAAGAAAATTGCAAAGGTGCCTCGATCATGTGAGGCAGCTCACGAGGTCTCGAAAGTGGAAGCACAAAGAGGGGAGAGATAGATCACATAGCTACTGGTCAAGGACCCATGGTCCAAGGGGGACTACTCACGGTACATACGGGAGGCGTCCATGGCTATGGATGGTCTCCCGGAGGGGGTTCCTCCTCTCGGCAGGGTGCCGGGGCAGCTTCTCCAGGCAGCCCCGATCTTGAAACGGCGGCGATCGCGGCGGTACAGAGGCGAGTTCGCGGAAAAGAGATCTCTCTTAGGGGTTTCCACCCCGAGGGCTAAATATAGGCGGAGGGGGGTGTCGAGGGGACCCACCAGGCAACCAGGAGGCCTCCTGGCGCGACCTAGGGTTGGGCCGCGCCAGGGAGCCTCCTGGTCTCCTGGTGGTGGCCCCCCTCCGCTGCCTTGGTGATTCCGGAAGCTTCCGGGTCGCTAATTTCTTATCTGATTTTTCCGGATTTTTTGGAGTACTTTTAATGGCCGGAAAACCTGAAATACAAAAACAGCAGAAAACAACAACTGGCAGTTGGGTGCACTGGGTTAATAGATTAGTCCAAATATGCTCAAAAGTGTATGAAAGTTCAAGCAAAACATGGCAAAGTCACACAAAACATGCATGGAGCAAGCAGAAATTATAGATACGATTGGGATGTATCAATGAGCAACTTTGGAAAGACGGTCAATGATCACGAATATGGCATTGTTTCCCTTTTGAGACTTTGGAAAGCCAATGATGAAATCCATACCGACTTTATCCCATTTCCACTCAGGGATAGGCAAAGGTTGAAGAATTCCAGTAGGTCTTTGGTGCTCTGCCTTAATGCGACGACAAACATCACATTCAGCAACAAATTGAGCGATTTCTCGCGTCATACCGGTCCACCAAAATCTCTGGCGTAGATCTCCGTACATTTTCGTACTACCGGGATGAATCGAGAGAGGTGTGTCATGAGCTTTCTGAAGGACCATCTGTTTTAGGTTTTGGTTTTCTGGCACTACGAAACGATTCTCAAAGAATACCGTTCCTTGATCATTTACAGAGAAACATTTAGCACTTTTGCTAGCAAGGTTCTCTTTGATCTCTTGGATACCACTATCATGTTTTTGGGAAGCTACGATTTGATCCTCAAGAGTTGGTTTCACTATCAAGGTGGAAAGGAATCCATGAGGAACAATCTCGAGATTGAGCTTTCGAAATTCCTCATAGAGAAGTGGTTGATACTATTGTAACATGAGGTTGTTACAATACGACTTACGACTTAGTGCATCAGGCATGACATTGGCTTTGCCTGGGGTGTAAGAGATACTTAAGTCATAATATTTTATCAACTCTATCAAGCGTCTTTGCCTGAGGTTAAGATCTGGCTGGGTGAATATGTATTTGAGGCTTTGGTGATCGGTATAGATTTCACAACGATTACCAAGGAGGTAATGTCGCCAAGTCTTCAGGGCATGAACTACGGCAGCAAGTTCAAGATCATGGGTAGGATAGTTCTCTTCATGTAGACGCAACTGGCGTGAAGCGTATGCTACCACATGTCGATCTTGCATAAGTATGCATCCTAAACCTTGCCGTGAAGCGTCACAATATATTTCGAAATCCCTTTTGGTGTCTGGAGGCGCAAGTACGGGTGCAGAAGTCAATCTTCTTTTCAGCTCTTGAAAGCTTTCCTCGCACTTGGGGGTCCATTCGAATTTCTTATCTTTCTTGAGGAGTTCAGTTAGAGGCTTTGCAACTTTGGAGAAGTTCTCAACGAAGCGGCAACAATAGCTTGCTGCCGTAGTTCATGCCCTGACACCAAAATCATGCATAAGAGAACAAGAGGGAAATGGGTTTATATAGACATGATCAATGGGGTTTGCTTGCCTTGTTGAAGATCACGAGGTGTCACTCTTCAGGGCAGTCAGAAACTACGTCCGGCGATGAATCTATCGAGAAGAGGCAAACACCGAGACAACAACAATGTAAACATCACATTGCAATGCTCAAACAATATGCATAATGTATCATGGCATGGTACTGATGTGCTCTATGTTCAAGTTACAACATGTTAATTGAAGTTGATTTGAAGAAGAAATTCAAATTCAAACTCCAAATGAATATTCAATTTTGTCCAAATTGCATTTGCTACTGTTTGATCTTTGTAAACTATTTTGTCATGCTTGAAAGTTGCATATTTGGATTCCTTGCATTTTTCTGATAATTTTTCATATATTATTTGTTTGATTTGGATTTGTGGTTTAGAAGTTATTGAATTTCAAAGATTTAACAATTTTCTGGAATTTCTGTTAAATAAGAAATTGATTTATCGTGCTAAGCCAAGAAAACTCCTAACTTGCTTAACCGATTCATGTGGAGTCCAGTCAAGGACGACCTGAACTCTCTCGGGATTGACAACAATGCCTTTTACAGAAATCACGTGGCCTAGGTAGGTCACTTTTGGAAGCCAGAATTCGCATTTGGAAAACTTAGCATAAAGGCGATGCTCTCTAAGTTTCATCAATACCAGCCTTAGATGCTCAGCATGTTCTTCTTCGTTTTTCGAGTATATAAGGATGTCATCGAGGTAAACCACAATGAACTTGTCCAAATACTCCATGAAGATCGAATTCATCAAGCGTGAGAAAGTGGCGGGGGCATTGGTTAAACCGAAGGACATGACGGTGAACTCGTAAAGACCATAACGAGTAGTAAAAGCCGTCTTGGGAACATCCTCATTTCTGATTTTGATTTGATGATAACCTAATCTCAAATCCATTTTGGAGAAGACCGAGGATCCAGCAAGTTGATCATAAAGATCATTGATCCTATGAAGTGGGTACTTGTTCTTTATCGTCGCTAGATTTAGCGGACGATAGCCTACGCACATTCTTTCTGTTCTATCTTTCTTCGTTACGAACAGAACGGGGCAACCCCATGGCGATGAGCTAGGGCGGATGAAGCCTTTTGCCAACAAAGCTTCAAGTTGGATTTTAAGCTCAGCTAACTCATGTGGGGCCATCCTATATGGGTGTCTGGAAATTGGGGCGGTTCCTGGGGCAAGATCTATAATGAATTCTACACATTTGTCAAGAGGCATTCCTGGAAGCTCTTCAGGAAAGACATCTGGAAAGTCACAAACTATCGGAATATCTTCAAGGTTAGGAAGGGGATGTTCATTCAACGAATATAGCTGGGTTTCTGAACCTTGAGATGCGAAATGGACTATCTTGCCGGAAGGATGAGTGAGTTGAACTGATTTAGTGGCACAATCAATCTTAGCACGGTATTTAGACAACCAATCCATACCTAAGATGATATCAATATCTGAAGATTTGAGGGCTATGAGAGAAGCAAGGAATACAAGATCCTCAAAAACAATTTTATTGTCATGACTTACCCTACTGGTACGCCATGTGGATCGTGGAGTTTTAATCATGAAAGAGGTAGGAAACTCCTCAAATGAAATGTCATGCAGGAGTGCAAACTTTTCAGACAAAAAGGAATGAGAGGCTCCAGAATCAAACAGAATAGAAGTAGGTTTGGAGTTAACAGGAAGGGTACCGAGTACAACCTTGGTATCCTCTTGGGCTTCTTTGATGGTGGCATGGTTCACACGTCCGTATTCAACAATAGCGGACTTGGATTTGGAAGACTTTGGTGGCTTAGCTTTGGCTTTATGTTTTGGACGAGGAGGAACATTCTCACGCAATGAACACTGTCGTGCGATGTGGCCAGGATTACCACACTTGTAGCACACTCTGATGTTAGGTTGTGGAGTTTGTATGGCATGCTCTCTACTATATTTCTGGGCTTTCTTGCTTTGTGGAGATGGTCTTGAAATCAAGTGTGAAGGGATGGCACTAGTTGGGATCCAAATTCTTCGTTTCTTAGAACCCAAACTAGAAGAGGAAGCAAGCTCACGATCACGCTTGCGAGACTCATCAAAGACCTCATTTACATGCTCAGCTCTGAATGATCTATTGACTAAATCCTCGAAGTTGACAAATTCAAGGAGATTGAGATCATGACAAAGGATAGGGTTAAGTCCCTTGCGGAAGCTTGCCTGCTTCTTGGCATCGGTTGATATCTTCTCAGGGGCATAACGAGAAAGACGATTAAACTCAGTCTTGTACTGATGAACAGTCATATTTCCCTGGGATAGATTGCAGAACTCTTCCCTCTTTCTTTCCATCAACTCATCCAGAATGTGGTATCCTTGGAAGGCATCACGGAACTCCTGCCAAGTCACTACGTGACCATCAGGCTGCATTGCAACAAAACTTTCCCACCATTCACCAGCAGCACCTTCCAGGAAGTATGCCGCGAACATCACACGATCATCTGGAGAAACATGCGCTGTCTCAAGCTTACGCTCGATGGAACGGAGCCAATCATCGGCATCAAAGGGCTCAGATGAGCATCGGAATACCGGCGGGTTCAATAGGATGAAATCCTGGATGGATATTACCCCATCTTGCTGAAGAGAAGTATTCTTCTCAATGAGCTTCAAAAGGCGTGTTTGATCACGACGATTTTGATCAACCTCCATCATGATTTCTACTGCAGAAGGCGGTGAAGGAGGATCATCATCACCACTTTGATTACCGTGACCAGATTCAACACATCTAGTCCCACCTGACATTCTGTGTGATAAAAATCAACAATCAGAGTAGGATTTAGGATGGAATCAAAGCAAAGATGACATAATTTAAGAGCAGACAAGATTGTAATGCAAAAGTTTTGGAATCACTGGAAACACGGGACAAATCGGACAGCATAACGACTGTACCGGGGTGAAAAAATGAATCAATCTGCAAGAATGATCAGAACCTTCTCAAAAGGCTCGATGGAATGGTGAATCTAGACAACAAAAACATTCCTACAGCTAATGAGAAGCAAACAACGAGATGTTCTAGTATAGACATAGAAGAGCCTAGTCCTATCTTCCCGTAGAAAAGATAAGTGTGACTCAGAACTCAGATCGATGAGGGTAAGGAGAAAAAAGAAGTCTTACGTTGTTCCCTTATACCCAAGTAACTATATAACTATAGAATGCTAGACTCGACTTCGGCCAAGGTTTAGTAATCCTACAGGCAGTCCTGCTCTGATACCAAGTCTGTCGGGACCCGGGGTTTGCATATGTAATTCCAGTCACAACTCAATCATATGGAGAGCGAGAGCCATACCCACTTGTCTAAGCAGAAAAGGCCAAGTACAAGACACTCTCGGAAAGCTCAACGTGAGGGGCATCCCATCCAGGCCGGATGATCAATTGACATGGGTTCTCATCGTCCGCTCACAAGTCTAAATGCTTATGGGTGGTGAAATACCATACTCATAGACAAGTCGCGTCAACCATACTATCGATTGAATCATAACACTTACATAAATAGACTCCATCCCGATCACTTAGTCGGGGTCTCGAGCGGGCTCGATCGTACAACAAAGTGTGCCAGGTGACGGAGTCACGAGCAATCGCATCGCGATGACCCAAGTTGCGCACATCTCAGGGCCACTTGGTGTAAGAAAGACCGCCGGAAAGAACTCAACTAAGCTATCGAACCCCACACTAAGACATGCATGTTATAAGCATACACGCAACATACATGTCTAGTGTAAACAGCAGGTAACACAACATGAACTCTACAAACTCATAGCTTTATTGCATCTGATAAACATAGCAGATATAGTAGTGTTACAAGCAGAGATCACATGACTGTGACCCAACATTACATCAAACATCAACGGAAGCAAATTATGTCTTAGTAAAGACAAGGTTAACAAATGGCTTAATAAGCCTTTAAGAAAACACAACGACCCTCCAGAGGGACCAGGCTACTGTCTGGAACTACATGACTTCGCCGGTGTCGAGCTTGAGGGGGAGGCCACCATCAGGGTCAGTGGTCTCGTCTCTAAAACATATATTAAGCAAACGTGAGTAAAAAGTCGTACTCACCAAGACTTACATCAGAACTATACTACTTATGCTCAGGTATCAAGGTAAAGGAAAGTGGGGTTGTCATGCAGAAAGCTTTGACTTGGCTATCCTGTACTACGACTACATAGACTTGAGATGAGAAGTGCACTCGAGTCCTTCTAATCTTGATCACCACACCAATACACCACCATGGATCCTTCCTCGACTTCCCCACGAGGAAGCAACCCAAAGCACTCACACTTATCTTGACGATTTTTAGAGTATCCATTTGAGTTGTGTCATAATCAAGTAAAGGTCTCCAAGTAGTCCATAACCGCGGACACGGCTATTCGAATAGATCATTACCCTGCAGGGGTGTACGCTTCACACACGTGTAATCACTTACCGCCCGTGACTCGTCATCCTTCAAGCGGATGTCGGACGAGGATAAACACCAAGGCACTTACCTCACGGCTCCAACTTTAGTCCAGGGGATCGCCTATCTGAGTATGTACCCCAATCGGGAATCCGGCCGGGGTTTCCGTTCAGGACCCAGACGATGTATGGATGGTCCGACAAGCCCACCTCGACGGATGGAACTGCGCTTGCCTAAAACCGTGCTACAATATGAAATCAAATCGAAGAAACAATAACCCATGCGAATCCTAGACAATAGTTGGGGTGAGTTAATAGGACAAACGGGGTCCATAGCCCTGCATGTGGAAGTACTCTTGTCTTGGATCACAACACGAGAACTCGGGGCCTAGGGCAGTGTAAATGAGACAACCCACTGTGTACTCCTACACAGCCTCTCATTGTTCACCTTTGTTAGGGTGACTTCACCAACACATTACCATCATGTTGCATTGTTCTCTACCATCCCGATACATCACCCAGATGGATCATCTTCATTGCAATCACTCTAATCATAGCATATCATAGCATGGATGAAGGGCCACATGATGAACACAAATAATCTTGTATCTGCTAGGTTGAGGTTTGCTTAATACTGTGGCAACAATGATAGGTCATGCAAAGGATGGGTTTAACTAGCGGTAGAACGGTAACATGTGAATCACCTAATCATGCATAAGAGAACAAGATAGAAATGAGTTTATATAGACATGATCAATGGGGTTTGCTTGCCTTTTTGATGATCACGAGGTGTCACTCTTCAGGGCAGTCGGAAACTACGTCCGGCGATGAATCTATCGAGAAGAGGCAAACACCGAGACAACAACAATGTAAACATCACATTGCAATGCTCAAACAAGATGAATAATGTATCATGGCATGGTACTGACGTACTCTATGTTCAAGTTACAACATGATAATTGAAGTTGATTTGAAGAAGAAATTCAAATTCAAACTCCAAATGAATATTCAATTTTGTCCAAATTGCATTTGCTACTGTTTGATCTTTGTAAACTATTTTTTCATTCTTGAAAGTTGCATATTTGGATTCCTTGCATTTTTCTGATAATTTTTCATATATTATTTGTTTGATTTGGATTTGTGGTTTAAAAGTTGTTTAATTTCAAAGATTTAACAATTTTCTAGAATTTCTGTTAAATAAGAAATTGATTTATTGCGCCAGGCTGACGTCACCATGACGCAGGGGGAGTCTGACCAGGTAACCTGACACGCGGGGCCCATCTTTCATTGTCTGGGGTTAATGCCCTTTTTATTTTAATTAAGCAGAGGATTAGGGGGGGGTATGTGCCCCACTGTCAGTGGCTAGGGCTAGGGATTAGGAGGGGAATTAGAAGGGGGGTTAGGCTTTAATTAAATGGCCACGTCGGCAGGCTGCCGGCGTTGAGCCACCGGTGCCATCCGAGACGGCGGCGTTCTTCTGGACGGCGGCTCCGGGCACGAATCGGAGCGCCGCGACCACTAGGAGGTAGAGCACGCTCGTGAGCGTCTACGGGAGCATGCGGGTGGCCTCGAGAGGCACTGGAGCATGGCCGGCAACGAGCTCCCGCGGAGGCCGGTGCGATTCTCAACGGCCATGGAGAACCGGGACACGGGAGGGCCGGGGTTAGGGGTAAACTAAGCGCACGCTCACCCTAAGCTTGAAGGAGGCGCCGGCGAGGTCGGCGAGGTCCGGTAGGCGGTGAATTTGGAGGAAGAAGCCACGGCGGCCGGCGGCGAGTCGAGGAAGGGGCGGCGTCCTCGAGGGCTCCTCGGCTCAATTGGCGGTGCAGGGCGATGAAGTCGACGATGCTTAAGCGGCTGGACACGACGGCGTGACGAGAAGAGGCCGTTGGCCGCGTGTAGGCTCGACGGCGAACTCGCAGCGCTTCGGGTCTTCGCGGGGACCCGTCGGATACGAAGGAAAGGAGGTCCAGTGGTGGGGAAAGTGGAAGGGGGAGAAGTCCAGGGCCTCCACGACGCGGATAGGGTCGAGGGGGGGGGCAAGCAGGAGGTGGCCAGCGGTGTCGGCATGGCCGCCACGCAGCGGCTTGCCTGCCTGTCCCGGGGAAGAAGAAGTCCCTGCCGTTGGTCTGGGCCGCTTCGGCTAGTCATGCTCAGGTAAGTGGGCTTTGCCCCTTTTCTTTTTCTTTTATTGTTTCTGTTTATTTTTTTTGCCTTGATAAAATACCCAAACATTTTTATAAAATCTCCAAATATTTTATTTGGACTTATGTGACATAGTACTAGCCACTCCCAAGTTTTGAAGATTTTTGAAATTCAAGACATTTGAATTTCAATTAGAATAGCATTTAAATTTATTTTCCAAGCTCCTGTTTGAGTTTTTTAAAATTTCTTGAGCATGTGGTTGGACCCACAACACTTGAAATGTGATCATGCACATTTATAGGGATTTGAAAAATCATCAGAAGAATTTTGGAAAAAGATTTTTCTCTGGCCTTTTATTTAAATCCTTTTTGAGGCTTTTCCAAATTCCTCAATTATTAAAAAGGAAATTTAAACATGATGCCACTTATTCTAGGAATAAAAAGCACATACCAAACTAGGGTTGTGACAACTCGCCCCCACTCAAAAGAATCTCGTCTCGAGATTCAGAAGTCGTCGGGAAGAGGGTGGGGTATTCGACTCGAAGATGATCTTCTCGTTACCAGGTGGCTTCTTTCTCAGAATGGTTGGACCACTGCACTTTGAGGTACTTGATCTTTTGACGTCGCGTGGTATGCTCAGCTTCATCGATGATACGGACATGATACTCTTGATAAGACATGTTTTCTTGGAGATCAAGCGTTTCGTGGTCTAGTTCGCGGATGAGATCCTTGAAGCAACGCCTGAGTTGAGATACGTGGAAGACATCGTGAACCTGAGAAAGATGCGGGGGTAGTTCAAGTTGGTAGGCAACTTCTCCACGTTTAGCTAGAATGCGAAAGGGACCTATGTAACGTGGGGCCAATTTGCCTTTGATACCAAAGCGATGGGTTCCCTTCAGAGGAGTAACCCGGAGGTAAGCCTTCTCGTCCAGCTCGTAGCTTTCAGGCCTATGATGACGATCATAGTAGCTTTTCTGATGAGACTGGGCTGTTTTCAATTGCTCACGAACAATGCAAACCTTCTCTTCTGCTTCCTGGATCATATCCGGTCCAAAGAATTGTCTTTCACCGGCTTCTGACCAGTTCAATGGTGTTCGACATTTTCGGCCATAGAGAAATTCAAAGGGTGCCATGCCCAAGCTAGATTGGAAGCTGTTGTTATAAGCAAACTCGGAGAATGGAAGAGATTTCTCCCAACTCTTTCCGAATGAGATAACACAAGCTCTGAGCATTTCTTCGAGAACTTGATTGACTCTTTCTACTTGACCACTTGACTGGGGATGAAAGGCGGTGCTAAAGGAAAGATGTGTCCCCATAGCATTTTGAAAACTTTCCCAAAATCGAGAGGTGAAAAGGCTTCCACGGTCTGAATTGATTTCCAAAGGAACACCATGGAAAGAGACGATCCGGGAGACATATAAATCCGCTAACTGGCTAGCAGTTATACTCTCGCGAACAGGAAGGAAATGAGAAACTTTGGAAAGACGGTCAATGATCACGAATATGGCATTGTTTCCCTTTTGAGACTTTGGAAAGCCAGTCATGAAATCCATACTGACTTTATCCCATTTCCACTCAGGGATAGGCAAAGGTTGAAGAATACCAGCAGGTCTTTGGTGCTCTGCCTTAATGCGATGACAAACATCACATTCAACAACAAATTGAGCGATTTCTCACTTTATACCGGTCCACCAAAATCTCTGGCGTAGATCTCCGTACATTTTCGTACTACCGGGATGAATCGAGAGAGGTGTGTAATGAGCTTCCTGAAGGATCATCTGTTTTAGGTTTTGGTTTTCTGTCACTACGAAACGATTCTCAAAGAATACCGTTCCTTGATCATTTACAGAGAAACATTTAGCACTTTTTCTAGCAAGGTTCTCTTTGATGTCATGGATACCACTATCATGTTTCTGGGAAGCTACAATTTGATCCTCAAGATTTGGTTTCACTATCAAGGTGGAAATGAATCCATGAGGAACAATCTCGAGATTGAGATTTCGAAATTCCTCATAGAGAAGTGGTTGATACTGTTGTAACATGAGGTTGTTACAATACGACTTACGACTTAGTGCATTAGCCATGACATTGGCTTTGCCTGGGGTAGAAGAGATACTTAAGTCATAATCTTTTATCAACTCTATCCAGCGTCTTTTCCCGAGGTTAAGATCTGGCTGGGTGAATATGTATTTGAGGCTTTGGTGATCGGTATAGATTTCACAACGATTACCAAGGAGGTAAGTTCGCCAAGTCTTCAGGGCATCAACTACGTCCGCGAGTTCAAGATCATGGGTAGGACAGTTCTCTTCATGTGGACGCAACTGGCGTGAAGCGTATGCTACCACATGTCGATCTTGCATAAGTATGCATCCTAACCCTTGCCGTGAAGCGTCACAATATATTTCTAAATCCCTTTTGGTGTCTGGAGGCGCAAGGTCTTCTTTTCAGCTCTTGAAAGCTTTCCTCGCACTTGGGGGTCCATTCGAATTTCTTATCTTTCTTGAGGAGTTCAGTTAGAGGCTTTGAAACTTTGGAGAAGTTCTCAACGAAGCGGCGACAATAGCTTGCTGCCGTAGTTCATGCCCTGACACCAAAATCATGCATAAGAGAACAAGAGGGAAATGGGTTTATATAGACATGATCAATGGGGTTTTCTTGCCTTGTTGACGATCAGGAGGTGTCACTCTTCAGGGCAGTCGGAAACTACGTCCGGAGATGAATCTATCGAGAAGAGAGTTTTCAAGTGTGCGAAGGAAGATGATGAAAGAAGATCCGGGAGTGCCAAACGCTCATGCTTGGGGATGCCCCCATGCACCCCCAAGAAATATTCAAGGAGACTCAAGCGTCTAAGCTTGGGGATGCTGTCGGGGGGATAGCCCACGGCTAGACCCGGCCTGGAGAAAGTCGGCAGAAGACATGTCCTCGAGACTAGAGTCGGCAGAAGACAGGTCCTGGAGACTAGAGTCGGCTGACATGAGTCACCTCCATGAGTCGGATGACATGACTCTCCTCAACAGGAGTCGGCTAGGCAGGTGACTCTTTTCAACAGGAGTCGTCCAGACAGGTGACTCTCCTCTACAGGAGTCGTCCAGACAGGTGACTCTCCTCTACAGGAGTCGGCCAGACATGTGACTTTCCTCAACAGGAGTCGGCCAGACAGGTGACTCTCCTCTATAGGAGTCGGCCAGACAAGTGACTCTCCTCTACACGAGTCGGTGTAACACCCTCGGTGTCATGTAACAGTAATTACTTTTGTTTAAGACAATTACTGTTGCTAATCATGCTTTGATCGTCCTTGCGTCTGATCATTTCAAAATCCCCTTTGGTTGATAATAAAAACAAAGTGCCAAATAAAACTTGTCCAAAAATTGTGGAAACAATTTTGTTAAATGACTAAAAATCAGTGGACCATGTTAAACCATCCTTTGGTATTTATTTGAATAAATAAATATTACAAAAAATTCCAAACAGTAGCAAAACAATGACATTTAATACCTTTTAAATAAAACAACAATGCAAATGAATTTATAAATGCCCCAAACTTTTTGTAACACTCATATGGGGTATAACATTAATTATGGGACATACTACATATTTTACAAAGATGCTAAAGTATATAAAAGAAATGCAAACAAAAAAGGAATAAAAGAAAAGAAAACCTAAAAAGAAAATACACTTACTCTTGCCTAGGGAAAACCCCCCACTGGGCCAGCCCAACCCACCCCCTCTCTTCTCCCCCTTCCTCTGTTCATCATGTACCTGAGCACGCTGTCACTCCCATGGCCGTCCGTGGCCATGGCTGCCTCCGTGTCGGCCATCACGCCGTCGCCATTGGGGATAAGTTCCCTCCGCGCCCATCTCGCCCCGGAAACCCTAGCCGTCGCCCCTTTTCCCCGTCCCTTCCCCCTTAGAGCTCTGTCTCCCCCTGCGTGCGAGCCGCCCGGCGGAGCAGTGGCCGCGCCGCCGTAACCTACATGGCCAACGACCACTGCAGCCCGCCCCGGCTTGTCCAGGAGCTTGGCCGTGCTCGACTTCGTCTCCGCCCGCTCGCAATCGACTACGGGGCGCCCTGGAGGCCGCCCATCGAGCCGGTCCTCTTCCGCCGGCCGCCGCGCGCCCCTTTGCCGGTCTCTGCTCGCCGTGCGCTCGCTGGCTGGAATGGCCTCCCCGCCGTGCCTTTGTCGCCGGCGTGGGCACGCCGTGAACTAGCCGGGGGCTAATCCCCATCCAGCCACTAACCCCCCTGTTTAGTCCATAACATGTGGGCCAGGGGCCTGTTAACTAAACATGTGATTAAAATAAGTGGGGATAGCCCCGTGTGTAGATGACAAGTGGGCCCAAGGCCAATAATTAACTAGAAGTTAAGTTAATATGTTAGATTAAACATGTGACAATGACATGTGGGCCCTTGCAATTGTTTAATTAAAAATAACTGCTAATTAACACATGTGTCATTTACAGCTGGGTCCCACTATTATTTAGAACATAATAAAAATGATAAATGAATGTCCAAAGGCTGACATGTGGGACCCACTGGTCAGTTGATCAGTCAACCTTACAGGTTGCCCCCACATGTCAGATTGACCAGTCAAACCTTCTGTTCTGGATAATGTTGCAATTAAAAAATAAAATAAATTCAGAAATTGATTTAAATGATTTAAAACTTTGAAATTCTATATCTTTTAAACCGTAGCTCCGATGGAAAAACTTTATGGGATATTTAATTTAGTGCCCCTGGTTCCTTAGTTGTGCTCACGTTTCCCCAAGCTCCAAACTTGTGCTCACTTTTCCCCACTTCCTTAGTTGAAACTCTCACAAATGCTCATAGCAGACGTTTCCCCACTTCACCATTAACTCTGACGAGTGGGGCCACGTTGGTCTCTGTTTTTTACGGGGACGTTTGACTCTGTTGGCTGTTGCTATGTGGCTTTGCTGGTTGGGCCGTGTTTGTGTTCGTAGGACTAGCCCGGTAATAAAATAAATAGGCCTGCTATGGAGGCGCTGGACAACCTTTTATGCATGCACGCCGCCACGCACGCAGCCGGCTATGCATGCATTGACGACCTGCTCGCATGCACGCACGCAGACGTCGATTCAGTCACCCGTAGCTGGATCACGCACGCAAACAGGCGCCGATTCAGTCGCTCCGTCGCTGGATCACGCACGCATGCACGCATCGTTTCACGCATCGCTGGATCCCTGCCGCACGGCTGCCGCTTGATCCAATCTCTCCGCAGGAATCGATCCAGCCGCTCCGCACGCTTGATTCAGTTGCACGCAGAGCACGCACGAAGTCGTTTGACGCGTCGAGTCACGCACGCACACATCGTTTCACGCATCGCTGGATCCCTGCCGCACGGCTGCCGCTTGATCCAATCGCTCCACAGGCATCGATCCAGTCACTCCACACGCTCGATTCAGTTGCACACAGAGCACGCGCGCAGTCGTTTGACGCGTCGAGTCACGCACGCTCACAGAGGCGCACCCTCGATTCAGTTGCTGCGTCGTTTCGCACGGTGGCATCGATTCATGATCGCATTGATTCATGCATGCATTGAATGCAGTTCCCCCCTTCTCTTCTTCCTCTCTCCCGGCTATTTAAACTTCCCTAGGTTGCCTCTTCCTTCTACACATCCATCTGCGCCTCCCCCCTTCTCTTCTTCCCCAAAAGACAAAGCAAACACGCGGCGACGCGAAGACAATGCAGTTCAACGGGCCGACGTTCCTCCTGCCGCCCACCGTGCCGGAGATGCGGTACCCCCCCTTCGTCGTCTTCGAGCACTCGCTCCGCGTGTGGGCGTTCTCACGCTGGAGGGGTGGTCATGACCTTGCCAGGTGGTTCCTTCGTGCGGGCTTTGCCCACCTCCCGCAGGGCTCGCCGTCCATGTTCCGCCTCGAGGAACATCGTCCCAACAGCCAATCTCCAGCGATAGGGCTCGTTGCCCACTTCACCAACATGTTTGATGCCTACTACCTACTCGGCAAGGTGTTTTGGTGTGGGTGCGAGTTCATCGCATTCACCACCTACAACATCTTCACCGACTTCGACAGCATCTTCCCCACTCCCAACCACATGCACAGCCTCCCGTACTACCTCGGCGAGAACGGCCGGGAGGAGGAGGAGGAGTGAATACGGCGGCGAAGACGACGGTGAAGCCGGCGGTGAAGAGACGGTGAAGACATGTCAGTGTTGCCCTACCCTATCTATGTGTAGTGTGAGTTTGGTGTGTGTGTTGCCCATGAGGCCAGTTCTATCTAGGTTTAGGGTCCCCTAGGTTTATGGTTATCTATTTGTGTCGTTTTTTTTATTAAGAACTTGTATCCCTTCACTTTATTTATCTAAGTTGTTATGTGTGTTATATGTTGGAAACGAGAGCCCGGCTTTTCTTCCTCTTATATCTCGTTATTCATTGTTATATGCATGCTAATCTAAAGGAACTAGCCAGATGCAAACGAGTGCATCTCAGGCCCATGCAAATGCATGCATGACTCGTACAAGTCACGGCTCGTGCTTATCTAATGAATAACACAAACTACCAGAAAAACTAATGTGACATGACGACGAGATTAGACTTGCAACATTATTGTATTTTATTTGTCCCAAGTTTAGACACGGCTAATTGATGTGGGGAAAACTAACCAAACTAACTAAAAAGGGAAAATGATGTGTTTTGGGATGCCTTCTAAAAATAAGAACATATTGTACATGGCTTATACTAGCTTGTGAGCAAGCAAAAAAAGCACATACGGTGAAGAGAAATAAGATCAAATAGACCCATAAATGAAAGCCAAAAATAAAAAATCCTCAACGAAATAGAAGAGATTGGGCAATCAAATTACTGAAAAAATCAATCAGAAACAAAAAAGAACAAAGCAATCGTTCAAAAACAAAAACAGAGTCATCGCTTGTTTCGCCTCATCCCTTTATCCTATGTGGGCCTATTGCAGCGTGATTCTCTTTGTGCCCGCAAACTAGTTTTTTTTCTTACAGTCAGTGTAACTGACGAACTCGAGGAGAAAATTTGGCAAGTGCGAGAGAGAAGAGATGAACTTGATGTATTTGTGATGCACAAGTACTGCTTACTGTCATCTGACGAGGTAGGGTATGATCCAACAGTCGAGGTTAGATAACAAAATAACTGAAAAAAATGATAACACTAAACTGGTAGTTGTCTTCTGGCGAAACTGAAAGTGTTGAAAGCTAACACTAAACTGCATACATTCAGAGATCGAGAGTTGCAGGGTTTGCTCTCGAATTTGAGATAGACACGGTGAAATCCATCACATTAAGGTTCCATGCCATGGATGAAGCTAAACAATAGCAACAACACAGTACAAACATCTCTAACGAGAGATGACCATCAAGTAAAAAATCCTAGAGCAAGTATTCCTAAAGCTATCAGATTAGATTGCTTCTTCAATTCAATCAGCTGCCTCAAGTTCTTGTTCATCTTCTTCAATTCCCCCTTCAGTTCCGCACCCCTCGCCGTCGAAGCTGCACTGTCATGGGGCAAATTCTCCACAGCCGACGGTTGATTGAGCTCGTGGGTTGCATCCCCCTCGAATCCAGCAAGCCCAACCCTTGAAGCCTCTGGATGTATGCATCCATCCACTCAAAATGGTTGCATTTCTTCACGATCTGAAAATGAAATCATGAACACTAAATCCCAAATCTGATAGAAATGAAATTAGAGATAAAGGATGCGAGAAGAACTCATATCTAACCTGCCCCTCCGGCCTGCTCTCGCATTTGACGAACTCGCGCCCATAGTTCCCATTCTTGTGCTCCTTTGAAGTCAACCGCTTCAGTGGCGCAGTGCGTGGGCAGTCAGGGCATCGATTCATCGGCACTGGACCATACACCGGCCACGTGGGATTGGAGGCTGACGAGAAGCTCGACATATCGCCGGAGAGAAGAAGCAGAGGAAAGGAGGATGCTCTGTCGAGGAAGAAGCAGAGGAAGGGAGGTTGCTCTGTCGAAGAAGAAGAAGATGGGGAAAGAAATTGGGCGAGCACGGGCTGCTCTATAGACAATCAGGATACAGAACCATCGCCACGTGGATCGCCATGATCGGACGGGTGGAGTTTGGCGCTAGGGTATGATCCAACGGTTGGGACCATTCTGCGGGGTTATGAGCCAGTCAACAGGGTTATTAGGGTTTGACCAGATTTCAAATGACCATAACTAAATAAAAAAAAATTGCAAAAATAAAATTCCAGCGTAGTTCGTTCGTTTATGTGACATAGTTATCAAAAAAAATATAAACTTGGTATAGGGACATTTTTTTGAAAAAACATTTTTTGAAGTGAGTCATCGAAATCAAGTTCAAATGAGCATAAATAATTCAAAAAAAAAATCAAAATATTACAATTCTTGCGCACATTGCCGTCATATGTTACATGGTTATGAGAAAAAAATATAAACTCGGTGTAGGTCATTTTCATGAAAAAAGCTTCACACAAATGAGCTATCACGTATGAAGTTGTTCAGAGTTCGTAGGAGAGTGAGAGAGGGTTTAGGTTTTGATAAAATTCAAAAAAAAGTCTCAAAAAAATCACCAAAGCTTCATTTTGGAGTGAATAAGAAGGATCTGAACTTACTTTTTGATTTTCATATCTAAAACGTGTTATTTTTATGGTTTTGAATTAAAAGCATATTTTTTCAAAAAAATGTAGTAATATGAATATTAATTCAATAAATAGTCAGACTTCGTTTTTACCCTATATATATGGAACAAGTATTAATAGAAATAATATACATTATTTAGAGCAGGTCGAAAAAAACTTGATTACAAATAGGCCTATTTACCCTAGGTTTCGAGCTCGTTTCTAGCACATTTCTCCATTTCTCATTCGGATTGATCACCTTCAAATATTAAATTTCAAATGTTCGATCAAATACATAGCACATGGAAATGAACCTCATATGTTGGTTCAACTTCAACTTTGGATCAAATTCAAATTTTGGCTCAAATTAAAATATTGATTCAAATTCAAATTTTGATGCAAATTTTAATTCTGACTCAAATAAGATACCAAAGTACAAGCAACATTACAAGAGATCCCTTATTACAACAGATAAGTTTTCACAGTAGCTCAAATTAATACAAATCTACCAAGTTTTAAGCGATTGACTCGCCCTCAAAGTTCAAATTCAAATCTTCGCCTTGCTCCTTGTGTTCGCAGCTGGCTTCACAGCCTTGCTCCTGGTTTCCCTAGTTGAGATACTCTTTTCATTCAGACTCTTGATTCTTTTGATCATTACTTGGGGTTTTGGCTTCACAACCTTGATGCTCCTGGTTTTCTTTTGATCCTTTTCATCTGTGGGTTCAATAATCTTTATGGGAACAACTGGAACAATTACCCCCTCCTCTTCCTCTCTTATAGCTTCAAAACCATCAAAGTCCATGGCTTCAAATTCTTCGGTTTCTTCATCTCTTGGCCTTTTCTCCCTAGAGCTGGTAAATAAAATTATAAGCCATAGATAAAAAAGAGAACAAATGCAAACAAAAGGGTAGCTGCATTCTACAAATGCAAACACATACCAAGGTGCTGGTACTGCTTCATTTGCTTCAATCTCCAGTGTAACTACATTCTCCTCTGCATCTTCAATCTCCATTGCTGCTGCATTCTCCTCTCCATTGGCTGCTGTCCATCTTTCCTCCTCTCCAAATGATGCCTCCACTGGATTGGTACAAAGCCTAGCAATATGCCCCAAAAGTCCACATTTTCTGCAAGCACGCCTTTTTGGTAGACGACCCTCCTCACCTGTTCTGAACCTGTTTTTCTTTGGTCTTCCTGGTGGTCTAGTCATTATAGGAGAGTGGAGTTTGAACCCTGGATCTACTATGTTCCATTGATATTTTCCCAAGAGTGCAGGCACATTGTCAGCATAAGCAGCCATAAATTTGGCAACAGAGAAATACTCAGAGCAATATTGATCAACTTCACCATCTGCACCCCCGATAACAGTCATCAGATGTAGGGCATGTATGCATGGCTTCCCACGGATCTGCCATTGCCTAAAACTACATTCTCTAGCAGTTAGGTTCACAGGATACCTCCATACCCTATTTTTACTATCAGTATAGGTTACCTCACCCTCATATGTACTAGATCGAATGCATTTCATCTTCTGTCCTCTTGCCTTCAAATGCAATGCCTTAATCAGTGATGGGAGCATTTGATGACCAACATATTGTGTTTCTGCAATTCTTTTACGAAGAGCCATCTTTATCATGATCATCTGCCTCATCTTGTCAAATGCTTGCCACAACAAAAGCCCTTTCACTGACTTGAACTTACATAATCTACTCTGCAGATTTCATTGAATTTTCTTCTTGACCACACCTTGCCATGATGTGCATCTATGTACTGCTTCACAAGAGGATTTTCAGCATACAACACTCTCTAATGGTGTTCATGCTTCCTTTTGCTGCATGTGTATGATGCTGGCCATAAGTTCTCATCATAAACTTTACCTTTGAACTTCTTTTTGAAATTCTGCGCTAGGTGTTGCATACATTCCCTATGCTCCACTCCAGGGAATACAATTTCTACTGCACTCTCTAAACCCTTGCAAGCATCTATGTGTATAGCTAAACCTGGTGGTGTGCCTATAATGTTGCGCAACTGCTGCAGAAACCAGACCCAACTTTCCTCGGACTCTGCCTCCACCACACAAAATGAAACTGGGAATAGCCAGTTGTGTCCATCAACTGCAGAAGCTGCTACTAGCTGTCCTCTCCATCTTCCAGTAAAATGTGTAGCATCTACGGCCAAATAGGGCCTGCAACCATCTAGAAACCCCTGCCAACCAGCCTTGAAACAAACAAAAGCCCTTCTGAAGCACTCCTTCTCAAATGACTTCCCTTTTATTTTGAATGGAACTGTATGCTTGTCAATCTCTACAACACTCCCTGGACTAGCCATCTCCACTTCAGCTTTGAAAGTGTAAAGCAGCTGAAAACTGTCATTCCATTGACCATTAATTCTGTCAAGAGCCCTTTCCCTAGCATTGAAAATTCTCATGTAAGGAATTTCTATCTTGTACTTCTCAAAAAGCTTCCCATGGAGTGCCGTTGGACCAAGTACAGGTTCTTCCCTCAGCCAATCCAATATCGCGTCTGCCACCCACCTAGTTTTGGCTAGCTTGGTTTTGGCCTTCCCCCCTCCCCCTCCAGGTGGACAGGTGTGCTTGTGTGGGTTTTTCTTTATCTGAAACAAAAAAAGTGTCAAAAACAGTTAAGAAACATTACTCAATGATCTGAAACTAAATTACTCACTGAACTTGGATTACCTGAATCAACTTGCTCTTTAACATACGAGATGCATGCAACTTCCACCTACACCTATCATATGTACAAAAAACTGTGAACCTTACTGGATCACTCATTTTAATCTTGTAGGTGTTTTCATTTAGAATGCACCATGTTGTCACTGCGTTCCGACAGTCCATCATGGATTGGAAAATGGTGCCTTCAGTAAGCTCAGGTGCTTCCCTATTCCACTCAATTGTTGGCATGTCCTCACCATCGTATTCATTATCGATTAAGTTGTCCATGTTCTCCTCCTTCTCTTCATCGTCAGTGTCATCAAACCTACCTCGGCTGATGGGCTCCTTTGGATATTCATCATCCACTGCCTGCTGACTGGCTATATCTACCAGTTCAGGGTACATCATCTCGTCTTCATCATCATTTGACGGCACTTCCTCGTCAGGTTCTGCATCTTCCTCTACACAAACTGCAGAAGGTACACGAGAAGCAGCAGCTGAATCGGCAATAGAATTGGCAGCAGGCATGTTGTGGCTCCATGAACCACTTGCTTTACTTGGTGTCAACCTACAAGGAGTGCCGGGGTTCTTGTTATTAGCAGAGACAGATGATGTCCGATCTCCCTTCCCCTTCACCCGTTCTGCGCGTGGCTGAAGCACATCGATTTGGAGTTTACCGAATCGGTTGCCAGCAATCCCAGTAAAAAGCAACGCCATATGATCGTTGCAAGTTAGTGGGAGAAATCTTTGCTCGTCACTGTTGAAATAATTCAGTTCAACAACATCGACATCTCTCCAGGGATAGGTGTTTCGGAGCGCAGCTCGCAAATCACTGAAAGAAATGCTCGTTTCTACCACTTTGGGATAGAAAAATGTAGAAATCCTATGTGGTTTAGTACCACGCAGCACACTAGTTTCCATTCTAATCGCCAGCCGGAAAGCCAGCGCGGGATCAATCCTATTTTGTTCAAACAAAGGCTGTAGTTAGGCCGGGTACAATTGAGAAAAATTCAAACGATTCAAGCTAACAGAAGTCAAATACGGCCTATAATACGAGTTAGAACGTCAATTCGAGGGGAAACGATGCTTACCCAGGTGTAATCCATGAATTATCTGCCTCGGATTCGACCCAATCGTCTCCACGGTCGAGGGCCTTCCGGCCGTCCTTGCCTAACATTGCTACGTAATCCCAGATGGGGAGATGGGCTATATTTGGCGGAGACGCGGCGTGTCACTGACGAACGGAATAGGGGCATAGGGTGTAGGAAACAACGGAGGCGGACGCGGCACGACGCCGGTGGAGGGGGCGGGGCGGCGCGTTGCGGTGCGGTGCGGTGCGGTGCGGCGTATCTCGATCTGTTTCTGATTCAGACAAGCTCCCCTATACTTGTCTCGTTGCGGTCCCACCCATCAGCAAGCAACGGATAGATAAGGACTCGGCCCCACTCGTCAGCAATTAACGGTCAATGCACGGTCAAGACGGCAAACGTCCGCTATGAGTATTTGTGAGAGTTTCAGCTAAGGAAGTGGGGAAAAGTGAGCAAAAGTTTGGAGCATGGGGAAAACTGAGCATAACTAACGAACCAGGGGCATAGGAGTAATAATCCCAATTTTTATACATGAAAATTGCTAAAAAAATACAATGAATACGGATACGCTACCCACACCCCCACACCCCTCTAACATACCGCACACGAGACATTCCCCCTCCGGTTGCACTATTCGGTAATCGCCCGGAGCCGGTAAAATTGTCGGTTAAAATCTCGTTTCGTCTGCAACGTGTAGCACCGCATTAGTTAACCCCTAACACTACGTTTGCCATGTTTTATATTTCTATTTCTATTATTGCAGTGTATTTATTGTTTCTTCCCCCTCTCTTATTTTCGGTAGTCCCGACGACCACTGTCGATCCCCCTGTGATCGACTACGTCGTCGACGACCGTACCCCTACCGTCGAACTTCCAGGAAAGCAGAGCCATTCTCTTCCCCAAATATCGCCTATATTTTTCGTGCATTTCTTGCACTAGGCATCGTTACTGCTGCTACTACTTTACAATCCTAT
Source organism: Bromus sterilis (assembly GCA_950022295.1). NCBI lineage: Eukaryota > Viridiplantae > Streptophyta > Magnoliopsida > Poales > Poaceae > Bromus > Bromus sterilis. The sequence goes on along the minus strand of OX465595.1, from coordinate 339,588,472 downwards.
TCTATTGCATAGCCTGTTTTTGTCACCCTTTTACGTACCTTCCTTTATCCCATGCTACCTATAAATATATATATGTTATTCAGCAGTGAGCCCTGCGCATTGTTAGTCAACTACGATTAGATAGCGGGCCGTGATCACTCTGGGAGTGAATGCGGATAAAATATATATAACTGCACAGGTACTGTACAATGTAGACACCGCCAAAGGCCCCTACCTCGGCTCTGCCGAGCCACCATCAAGTGTGAGACATCGAGGAGTGATCCTCGTACTCCACTCATTGCTGACTCTGTATAGCCTCCCTAGGGTCCTAAACAACGCTTGTCCTTAAAGGTAAGATTCTGGTGACCCAACGGTGCTCGCCATAGGTATTGTATCAGGACGGCAAGACAGGCGGATACCATCGTGGGCCTGGTCCTTGCTCGTTGGCCATGAGATACCAAACCACGAAAATCGAGCTGCTCCAAGAGCACACGCGAGACAAGGTAAGGAGATGGTTCAACTTGTCGGTAACCGAAGAGCTTTGACGGGACGACAGGGCAGGCACCGATGTACTAGTGGTCCTGGCTGTTGTTCGTTGACCGTTGTGTTAACTAGTCGGGCAACGATAATGGTTGCCTGCGAGCTAATAATAAAACGACTAATGGTTCAGGTGGATGACTTGAGAGGCCGCAAAGGCCTGTACACACTACCTTCACGTGGGATTATGGTGTGGGACCTCCACATTGTGGTCTCGTTCGAAAGCTCTGAAAGACGTCCAGTTTAGTATTGTGGCACGGTCGGATCCGTATCCCAGAGGAGTTGCGTGGAATTCACCCTGTACACAACGACCCGGAGGCGAGGGGCTACGGCCCAAGACCCCCTTGCACTTAGGATTGTAGACCGACAGGGACCTCTCTGGTGAGCCATAGGATGGGCATCGGTGTGTCGGATAGCCTCGGGGGGCATTCCCTAACAAGGTGTACACCACCCTGGAGATCCAAGCTTGCATGCTGAACAGTAGTGCACCCCTGCAGGGAAGATGATCTATTCGAATAGTCGTGTCCACGGTAACAGGACGCTTTATGCTGAAGCCAGAGCGTACTACTACAAAATATTACTATTAAACTATTGGTTTCGGTTTCTCTTCTCGCAGGGAAGTCAAGGAGGGGATCTCGGAGGCATTTCTAATTATTAATAATTACAACTTACTATTATACAGTGCTGCATCAACTTCTGCTGCATTGTTACTTTATGCTTTATATGAACTGTTGGCTATTCTCTTCTTGTGCTTCAAGAATCGTCGGAAGATGTTAGTCTTCGATAGGCCTAGTTTCTCATCCTTATTCTGACTTTCTACCCTTCAGTCCACTATATATAGCCTCCCCTTTCCTTTTGATACAATTGCATAAATGCTTAGTAGTGGACGTAAGACTCGCGGGTATGCTAGATACTCACCCTTGCTTTATTTCCCCCTTTTTGTTTTGCCTGATCGGCCGCTGTAGTCGACGTTGGAGCTCAGAAGCAGGAGTACCTCGCTGGTGGTGACTACTACGTCGAGAACCCCCTTTGACTTGGACCAGGAGTAGTTCGGTGGATCCCAGGAAGGAGGCCTCGCCTTTTCGATCTCTACCTCTGATGTTATTTGCGCTAGCATTCTTAAGGCAAAACTTGACTAACTATGTCTGTACTCAGATATTATGATTGTATAACTTATGTTCGGATCCTCGTGATCCCTGGTTTGTAACTTAAATATTTATCTTATTTGAGTCTAGTGTTGTGCTGTGATATTATCATCGTGGCACCCTGATTTCGGTCATGTACACCGCGTGTATGATTACTGTATACGGCTTGATTTTGGGGGCGTCACAAGTTGGTATCAGAGCCGACTGCCTGTAGGAAGCCACCCACCCACTCCTTGGTCGAAGTTGAGTCTAGTCTTTGAAAAACTATTTTGCTAACTTAATGTTTGGCTTACGGGCCCACATCGATATCACCCCGTCGTGATACCTATGGTATTAGGATCTTTTTGTCCGTACCTATGCTCTGGGACTCTGATCTCTTATCCTTGCTGTTAAGTTTTACTAACTCTGACATTAGGATCACGTTCTCTTGATTCCACCCGGCGTTCTGGTGCTTACCCCTCTATTGAGTCGTGTCGCAGGAGTTCTGACCTAGGTCCCGGACCGCAGATCCCTTTCTCATTCAGGGCAGGCTGCGCGTTCTCTGGCACAAACTCCTGTGGCCAACAGTTTTCTTGTGGCGTGATTGACATAGCGGAAGATATGTCGCGTTGTGTATTCCTTACCGTGGTCTGCGCGCCGCCTAGTGTCCATTTTCCTTAATTTCTACAATGTTAGGCTGGTCGATTTTTGATTGACTCCGTGTGTGGATGTGTATGTCTTATATGACTACTCCTATATATCCGCACCTCCTCTTCGTTGTCGCATTACCTCATGATTGCTTCCAGTATCTCGCTAAATTTTCATCGCTGAAATACTGATACGCGAGAGATGATAATTGCTTCTCGCCCTTCGTTGGTTACCCCAAGTGGAAGGTGAGATGCAGCATAGCGGCAAGTTTCCCTCGGTGAAGATACCGAGGTTGAGTATCGACCAGTAGGACTCCGACAATGATAAGTAGGTGGCAAGGAAACAATGGCACCGTTTTAGACAAAAGTTGATTCCTTGACCTGGACATGCACACAGACACTAATAACTTTGCTCCCAACGAAGTTCAAAGAGGTTGTCAATCTCTCCGGTCTTGTTGTTTACAAAGTATTAAACACAAGGGATAATGATAATGATAGCAACTGAAAGTAAAAGAAGAAAAGTAAATAAGCATGTAAATAGTGATTAGAATATGTACCGGGGTCCCGTGATGTTCACTAGTGAAGTCTCTCTCCCAAAAGACGATAAAACTGCTATGCCAGGTAAACAAATTATAGATGGGCAATTGACAGGATTATAAACGCACCACAATGCTAACTATGCTAGAAAAGAAAGGAAGAGGCTCAAAAGCATGGGAAGTACGCCAAAATAAGTAGACCGAAATCCAAATGCATCTACTACTAATCATCCACCTTGAAATATCTATCCAGAACATCTCGCTGGTATTAAGTTGCGAGCCCCACCCAAAGTGTAAACCCAAAGAAATAGTCACCTGCATTAAAAAGCACTTTGTGTAAAGTAAAGAATCCTTGCAACCGCGGTTACAAGCACCGTTGTTTTCCCCCTTGTGGAAACAAGACATCCCCTAGACTCATGTTTCTGTCACTCAAGCGTGTCATCAGGGGGCATGAACCCACAATCGAGCATAACGTTCCCTCTTGGAGTTACTACCTACTACTTGGCCAAAGGAGAACATGCAAGAATTACTTAGGAACAAAAATATAAATGATAAGAAAAAAATATATTACTCTATGACAATCTGAACATAATCTCATAATCCATCAGATCCCATCAAACTCAGCATAGCAACAACAGAAAGATTACATATGTGCCTCGATCATGTAGGGCAGCTCACGAGGTCTAAACCATGAAGAACAAAGAGGGGAGGAGAACATCACATAGCTACTGATCACGGACTCATGGTCAAAAGGAAACTACTCACGACACATCCGGGAAGCGTCCATGGTGGAGGGGAAGCTCTCGGAGGTCGATCCTCCCTCTGGCAGGGTGCCGGGAAGAAGTCTGCTGGCGCTCCCGTTCTTGGAAGCGCGGCGACGGCTGAACAGAGGCGAGATCGCGAAAAAGGGTTCGCGCAATAAATAGGCGAAGGGGGGCAGCCAGGGGGCCACCAGGAGTCCAGGCGCCCCCCCTGGCGCGGCCAGGCCCTAGGACGCGCTGATACGTCCCAAACGTATCTATAATTTCTGCTTGCTCCATGCATGTTTTGTGTGATATTGCTATGCTTTTAATACACTTTCATATCTTTTTATAACATATTTTGGAACTAACCTATTAATGGTTGCAAGAGTGCACAAGTTATTGTTTTTGTACTTTATGTGTAGGAATTACTTGGATAAAGGAAAAATCACAAAAACGAGCCTTGTAGGAGTTGGACTCTAACTTTCCCGAAATCTGTCCCCACCAGACAGGTTTCAAAGATCGCCTCGGAAACGCTAGAAGACGGCCTCAAACTGAAAAACTTAAAACTAAAAAGTTGTTGAGATTTTTTTTCCGGTGGATTTAGACATAAAATTCGGCCCAATCGGAGTTCGGATGCTTCCAGAAAACCCGAAATACAGAAGACGTAATCTGGATGACGGGAATCCGAGAGTAGAGGAAACATAGGTCAAAGGGCACCACGAAAATTCCTCCCCCTTGGCAGCCGTCTTGAGGGGAGATCAATCTCCACAGCAGCACCATCTCCAAGGAAGAAGAAGGGGCCAAGGGCCGCTGCCCCCAAGGGCCGTGGCCGTGGCCGTGGGCGCCGCCGCCGCCGTCGCCGTCTCCTTCATCCCCTCCGGGCTGCACCTCTCCATCAACAACTCTCCCTCTCACCATGTCCATGTGTGAGTAGTTCCCCTCGGGGCTAAGGCTTATATCTTGATCTTTGTTGTGATCATAGGCTATGTTAATCTAGGGTGATCCCATGATATTTCCCCTTCCTCTATGTATTGGATTGATGTACTCAATTGATCTTATCTAGTATAATCTCCGAGACCAAGGTGACAACGGTCTATTGGACATGGGTTAGAAGAATATTATCATGAGTAATTTCCTCTTTTGTGTGTGGATTGAAGATTGAGAGTCTCTTGGTGCTTGTATTTGACTATCCTTTAGATATGTTGTGGTGATTGTGGTACTCTCTTTGGATGGCCGCGGTGACATTGGGAAATCCATAGATTGAGAACTACGAACTCTAAGGTGTGCTTTTGTAGCCCTACACAATTTTCGTCCTCTCTTGACCACAAAGGAATGACCTCCGAGTACGTCTCCATTGCATGTTTTATGGGAAATATCATGTGATTAGACTATGTTAATGTTGTTGGGAGTTGCCACTAGTGAAAGTATGAAGCCTAGGCCTTGTTTCCATCATTGTTACACCGTTTGCACTCACTTTTGTCACTTGTTTCTTTGCTGCACTTTTTATTACAGATTTATATTACTTCGTTTTATCACACCTATCACCCATATTTTACCATCTCTTCACCGAACTAGTGCACCTATACAACTCCTAGTTGTATTAGGTCTGTTGGGGACACAAGAGACTTCTTGTATCTTAATTGCAGGGTTGCTTGAGAGAGACCATCTTCAACCTCTACTTCCCTGAGTTCGATAAACCTTAGGTCATCCACTTGAGGGAAATTGCTGCTGTCCTACAAACCTCTGCGCTTGGAGGCCCTACATAGTCTACAAGAATAGAAGCGTGCGTAGACATCACGCGCCAGGTGGCCACCTGGACACCTGGTGGTGGCCCCCTGGCCCCACTTCGGGACTCCGGAAGCTTCTGTTGCGGTGATTTTTTATTTGATTTTTCCCGAATTTTGGAGCACTTTTAATATGGGGGAAAACTGAAATAGAAAAATAGCAGAAAACAGAAACTGGCACTGGGGTGCACTGAGTTAATAGGTTAGTCCAAATATGATCAAAAGTGTATGAAAGTGTATCTAGATCATATCAATATCACACAAAACATGCATGAAGCAAGCATATATTATAGATACGTTTGGGACGTATCAACATCCCCAAGCTTAATTCCTGCTCGTCCTCGAGTAGGAAAATGATAACATGCATAATTTCTGTGGTGACATGCTAGCAACCATAAAAGAACTTTGAAAAGTAAAATAATAAAGGTGTGCGATTCAATTCAAGTCATAACATGCAAGAGTCTATATTAGCATTGAAACATGTAACAAAAGAACATTAGGTGCAAGAGCTCTCTCTGTCCGTGACTCGAATGTCTCCAAATGGTGTTTGCGTGCAAGAAGAGGGATAGGGAATACGAGAAAAATTATTTTTGTTGAGAACTCAATCTACTAAAGTTTCACACTTGGTCTTCTTTGGAATCTTATCTTGACTCGTCCCTAGACCACTAGCCAGGTACAAGTCAATTTGATCCACTCCTTTGCGATATTTTGAGCACTCATGCAATGGATGAACTTAAGCACGAGAGTTGACACTTAGGATGGCAAAGAGAGAAATATGGTGGAGGAGGAAGAATAAAAAGTTGAAAAAGGCTCGCATCAATGAGGGCAGTCATAGGCGAGAAGGCCAAATGATAGATATGATGTGAGGAGTAGGGATTGCCATGCAACGGATGCACATATGAGCGAAGAAAAGCTCTCCAATGGAACTAGTGGGGGTGCATCTAACTTGCTCTCTCATGAATACCTAGAGCTCGTTTGAGGAGGCTCATCCTTGGATTATGCAAGCCAAGTTCTATAGTGTGAAGGTCCCCACATAGCTATATGCATGAATGATCATCTCTATGGAGTACAAGGATAAGAGGGAGTACTAGTGTGGATCTTTCAAAAGGATAGTAGTGTTGCCCCTTTCTCTCTTTTTATGTTATTTTTCTCCTTTTTCTACTTTTTGTATTTTTTGGTGGCCTCAATGGCTCTTTCTATTTAACTCTCATTTGTACTCTTTGAGATCTTTTATTTTGTCCACTTTGGGATCTTTTCCTCACTTAAGGGCAACACTCTAATTTACAGGAGGGTATAGAAGATCATTCACACTTTACAAGGTACTCAAATCATAAAGAATATGTAGCTATCATGATGTATGCGATGTATGCCGCTGCCAGTGTAGCAGGAACATGTATGACATGAAGATCAAGTCATGAAGAGGTGGATGTTGCATGGAAATATATCTCGGTAAGGTTATGGAAATGCCTTGATAGGTAGGTATGGTGGATGTTTTGAGGAAAGATATAAGGTGGTTTATGATGACAGAGTGTATCATGCCAAGGGTTTGGATGTACCGGCGAAGGTGGACGCCAACTCTTGGAGTTAGAAGAAAGCAATGCACGACACAAGAGAGGCTAGCAAATATGAGGAGGTGGAAGTGTCAACTTTCAATAGTTACATTAGTATGAAGAACTCATGCACTTATTATCGGTAACTCTCAATCTAATAAGGAGGTTCACAAAGAGACAAGTACCCCGAGGATGAGTGTATGTGGGTTTGGTTATCCTTGCGCATCCTCGACTCATGGTATGTGAGTGTACTCTAATATCCGATCACTCCAAAGATTACCGATCCATCTAATAGCTAGAGTTCTCAACTAGTTTTGTAGGTTTTTGAAAATAACACGGATTTCCAAAAATACGATACCTATCACTAATTGGCTAGAGCTCTTGACACCAAAACTTCAAACATTACTCACATCAATACCTCAAAACTATTCCAAGTTACTACAAAAATTAAATAGCAACCTCAATTACCTACTTTCAATACAAGACACAAATCAGTGAAACAACCAACTCTCTTAACAAGATAAGCATGAAAACTAAAGAGAGTTTCAGCAACAAACTAAGCAAAATCCAAGGCTCTTGCTAAAGACAAACTAAAACTAAGACTAAACAGGGCAGTAGCTACGAAAAGATAAAGAACACACAACAGTAAAAAAATAAGCATGAAATATCCTATGATGTGTTCTAGATTGGAGTGGAGCGTGTTTCTCTCCCACACAAATTAAGATGGGGTTTAACTTGTTATGAACAGAAAGCAAATCTAAAGAAAACTAAAAATAAAACCTAGGAGCGAGACGCTCCAAGCATAGCACATAACACATCAAGTGATAAAAATATAGTGAGACGAAGGACGAACTGATGATTGTTGATGGATAAGGGGATGCACAGGGGCATCCCCAAGCTTAGATGCTTGAGTCTCCTTGAATATTTATTGGGGACGCATGGGGGAATCTCCAAGCTTGAGCGCTTGACACTCCCAGATCTTCTTTCATCATCTTCCATCGCACACTTGAAAACTCTCTTCATACATAACTCATCATAAACTGATTAGAGAGGTTAGTACCCTTAATAAAATAATTTTTACCCACTGGATATAAAGATATTCTTGAAGAGCTAATGTCTCTCAAGATTTCCAAAATATTTTTGCAAAGAAAAAGAAAGCTTATGGTTTGCAAAAGTAAGGAGAGACAAAACGTGGCAGAATCTGTAAAAAACAGAACAACAGGTAGTAGAGAATTTTTTCGGGGCACTTCTGCAACTCAAATAAAAAAACTCAGAACATAAGAAAGTTTCAAAATTTTATAGAGCATGCTTTGCAAAAAATTCAGCTCAAAAAGATGAAATGGTGATTTGATCCGATTTTTTCCGTCAAGAAGACAAAATCTGTTTTCTGGACAGCATGTCACAACTTTTGCTTCCCTTATCATAAGAGGCTATAACTTGGCACAAAGCTTGAAAATAAAGATACAATAATGTTGCTACAGTAGTAAAAATCATCAAGACCACTAAGAACAGAAGTAAAAACATCTTGGGTAGCCCCCTAACAAGCGCTTTCTTTTACGCCTTTAAGTTAGGTATGAAGATTATAAACTGTGCTTTCATAAGAATAAGGATTTGAAGCAAAAGAGAGCATCAAGAAGCAAACATGAAACACATTGTAAGCCTAACCCACTTCCTATGCCTAGGAAACTTGTAAATAAATAAATCAATCAAAGAAGCGCAAAGTGACATTCATAGGAAGGTGGAAAAAGAACAACTTCAAAACTTTCAACATAAGGAGAGGAGTTTTAGAAATATGGAAGTTTCTACAACCAAACTTCCCTCTCTCAAAATAATTTTCAGTAGCATCATGAACAACATCAAGAATATAACTATCACATAAATCATGTTGTTCATGACCTATAAGCACACGTGTATTATTTTCAACACGGTCTTTAGGAACATAAGATAAATGCAACCCATCACATTGAGCCTTGATAGGAGCAACATTCTCCCGAATATGAGTTAGAGATTTCAAAAGGATAATAGGACAATCAAGTGTGGGTGCAATAGCAACAATTTCATGCTTAACTAAGGAACTATAGCAAGTTCATCTTCGCAAGCATAATCCATATTGGCATCATGGCCATCAACAAAGCAAGTATTAAGATCTTCAGAAAGGGAAGTATCAAGTGAGTCCTCAGAATCAAGGGATTCTTCGTCAAAGCAATCATTAGCCTCTTCTTGGGTAGCAAACATTTTATTTTAAAAATCCTCAATATAAGCATTGGAAGTTTAATTTTCGAAGCAATAAGCAATAACTGCAAAGTTTTCAAACTTGTAAATAGTATCGTAATACTTTTCAATCAAAGAAGCAATCTCATAAGCACCCTTAAAAGCAACAAATTCTTCAATCATTTCAAAATAAAAGTAATCATAAACACCTTTAGCATAAGAATATAGGATCTCATTTTCATTAAACTCACATTGGAAAGGAAGGTGTTGACGATCTATATTAGATCAGCAAGTAAAATCATAAATAGCATAAACACTTAGCATAACAATAAGAAGTTTGTATTTGGTCCCATAAGTGTTTCCCTTTCTGAGATAGGCGGTGCCACGTATAATGAGCATGCTCTCCAATGATTTTCCCTCAACCAAGTCGGTTGGGTTTTTAGCGCGAGCACAAATTGATCGAAGACGATCCAAGTGGAACATGTCCATCCTACCATATTTGGGTGGTTCCGCACCCATGATAAAGATAGCATTAGTAAGCAGACAAAGACAAAAGGTAGCAAATATTTTTTTGATTTTTCATAAAGGAAACTAAAGCAAGAACTGGAAAGTAAACTAACAAGACTAAAAATCAAAGGTAAAAGGTTGTGGGAAACTCCCCTATCTTAGCACTCGGAGTCCCCGGCAACGGCGCCAGAAATTTGCTTGATACGCGAGAGATGATAATTGCTTCTCGCCCTTCGTTGGTTACCCCAAGTGTAAGGTGAGATGCAGCTTAGCGGCAAGTTTCCCTCGGTGAAGATACCGAGGTTTGTCTCCAGTAGGACTCCGGAGATTATAAGTAGGTGTCAGTGGCGCAACTGATGTGGACCTGCACACAGACACAAATAACTTTGCTCCCAACTAAGTTCAGAGAGGTTGTCAATCTCTCCGGTCTTGTTGTTTACAAAGGACCAAACGCAAGGGATAATGGTAATGATAGCAACTGAAAGTAAAAGAAGAAAAGTAAATAAGCGTGTAAACAATTATGAGAATATGGACCGAGGTCCCGTGATGTTCACTAGTGACGTCTCTCTCCCAAAATACGATAAAACTGCTATGCGAGGTAAACAAATTACAGATGGGCGATTGACAGGATTATAAAAGCACCGCAATGCTAACTATGCTACAAAGAAAGGAAGAGGCTCAAAAGCATGGGCAGTACGCCAAAATAAGTAGACCGAAATCCAACTGCATCTACTACTAATCATCCACCTTCAGATACCTATCCAGAACATCTCGCTGGTATTAAGTTGCGAGTCCCACCCAAAGTGTAAACCCAAAGAAACAGTCAACTGCATTAAAGAGCACTTTGCGTAAAGTAAACAATCCTTGCAACCCAGGTTACAAGCACCGTTGTTTCCCCCTTGTGGCAACATCACATCCCCTAGACTCATGTGTCTGTAACTCAAGCGTGTCATCAGGGGGCGTGAACCCACAATCGAGCATAACGTTCCCTCTTGGAGTTACTACCTGCTACTTGGCCAAAGGAATAAACAGCAATGGAGAACATGCAAGAATTACCTAGGAACAAAAATATAAAAGATAAAAACCAAATATATTACTTTATCACAATCTGAACATAATCTCATAATCCATTAGATCCCATCAAACTCAGCATAGCAACAGCAGAAAGATTAAATATGTGCCTCGATCATGTAGGGCAGCTCACGAGGTCTAAACCATGAAGAACAAAGAGGGGAGGAGAACATCACATAGCTACTGATCACGAACCCATGGTCCAAAGGAAACTACTCACGGCACATCCGGAAAGCGTCCATGGTGGAGGGGAAGCTCCCGGAGGTCGATCCTCCCTCTGGTAGGGTGCCGGTAAGAAGTCTGCTGGCGCTCTCGATCTTGGAAGCGCGGTGGCGGTGGAACAGAGGCGATATCGCAAAAAAGGGTTCTGTCTTTGGGGGTTTCGCGTCACGGGGAATAAATAGGCGAAGGGGGTTCTGATGGTGGACCCCTGGCCCCACTTCAGGACTCCGGAAGCTTCTGTTGCGCTGATTTTTTATCTGATTTTTCCCGAATTTTTGGAGCACTTTTAATATGGGGGAAAACCGAAATAGAAAAACAGCAGAAAACAGAAACTGGCACTGGGGTGCACTGAGTTAATAGGTTAGTCCAAATATTATCAAAATTGCATGAAAGCGTATCTAGATCAAAGCAATATCACAAAAAACATGCATGGAACATGCATGGGACGTATCAGGAAGATATAAGGAGGTTTATGATGACAGAGCGTATCACACCAAGGGTTTGGATTTACCGGCGAAGGTGGACGCTAACTCCCGGAGTGAGAAGAAGGCAATGCACGACACGGGAGTGGCTAGCAAATATGAGGAGGTGGAAGTGTCAACTTTCAATAGTTACATTAGTCCGAAGAACTCATGCACTTATTATCGGTATCTCTCAATCTAATAAGGAGGTTCACAAAGAGACAAGTACCCCGAGGAGGAGTGTATGGGGGTTTGGTTATCCTTGCGCATCCTCGACTCATGGTACGCGAGTGTACTCTAATATCCGATCCCTCCAAAGATTAGCGATCCATCTAGTAGCTAGAGTTCTCAACTAGTTTTGTAGGTTTTGAAAATACACACAGATTGCCCAAAATACGACACCTATCACACAAATTAAGATGGGGTTTATCTTGTTATGAAAAGAAAGCAAATCTAAAGAAAAATAAAAATAAAACCTAGGAGCGAGACGCTCCAAGCATAGCACATAACACATCAAGTGATAAAAATATAGTGAGACGAAGGACGAACTGATGATTGTTGATGGATAAGGGGATGCACAGGGGCATCCCCAAGCTTAGATGCTTGAGTCTCCTTGAATATTTATTGGGGACGCATGGGGGAATCTCCAAGCTTGAGCGCTTGACACTCCCAGATCTTCTTTCATCATCTTCCATCGCACACTTGAAAACTCTCTTCATACATAACTCATCATAAACTGATTAGAGAGGTTAGTACCCTTAATAAAATAACTTTTACCCACTGGATATAAAGATATTCTTGAAGAGCTAATGTCTCTCAAGATTTCAAAAAAGTTTTTGCAAAGAAAAATAAAGCTTATGGTTTGCAAAAGTAAGGAGAGACAAAACGTGGCAGAATCTATAAAAAACAGAACAACAGGTAGTAGAGAATTTTTTCGGGACACTTCTGCAACTCAAATAAAAAAACTCAGAACATACAAAAGTTTCACAATTGTATAGAGCATGCTGTGCAAAAAATTCAACTCAAAAAGATGAAATGGTGATTTGATCCGATTTTTTCCGTCAAGAAGACAGAATCTGTTTTCTGGACAGCATGTCACAACTTTTGCTTCCCTTATCATAAGAGGCTATAACTTGGCACAAAGCTTGAAAATAAAGATACAATAATGTTGCTACAGTAGTAAAAATCATCAAGACCACTAAGAACAGAAGTAAAAACATCTTGGGTTGCCCCCTAACAAGCGCTTTCTTTTACGCCTTTAAGCTAGGTATGAAGATTATAAAATGTGTTTTCATAAGAATAAGGATTTGAAGCAAAAGAGAGCATCAAGAAGAAAACATGAAACACCATTGAAACCCCTTTAGCTTGACACTCCTGGATATTCTTTCATCATCTTCCATCGCACATTTGAAAACTCCCTTCATAGATAACTCGTCATAAGCTGATTAGAGAGGTTAGTACCCTTAATAAAATATTTTTTCCCTAGTGGATATAAATATATTCTTGAAGAGATACTGTTTCTCAAGATTGCCAAAAGGTTTTTGCAAAGAAGAAGAAAGCTTAAAGTTTGCAAAAGTAAGGAAAGGCAAAACGTGGCAGAATCTGTGAAAAAACAGAACAAAAGGTAGTAGAGAATTTTTTCGGGGTACTTCTGCAACTCAAATGAAAAAAATCAGAACATACGAAAGTTCTGCAATTGTATAGAGAACCCAGTGTAAAAAATTCAGCTCAAAAAGATGAATTGGTGATTTGATCCGATTTTTTCCGTCAAGAAGACAGAATCTGTTTTCTGGACAGCGTGTCACAACTTTTGCTTCCCTTGACATATGAGGTTATAACTTGGCACAAAGCTTGAAAATAAAGATACAATGATTTTGCTACAGTAGTAACAATAATGAAGACCACTAAAAACAGAAGTAAAAACATCTTGGGTTGCCTCCCAACAAGCGCTTTCTTTTACGCCTTTAAGCTAGGCAAAAAGATTTTAAAAGATGCTCTCATAAGAATAAGGATTTGAAGCAAAAGAGAGCATCAAGAAGCAAATATGAAACACATTTAAGCCTAACTCACTTCCTATGCATTGGCATATTGTAAGAAAATAAATCAAAGAAGCACAAAGAGACAAACATAGGAAGGTGGGACAATAACAACTTCAAAACTTTCAACATAAAGAGAGGAGTTTTTGTAACATGGCAGTTTCTATAACCATACTTTCCTCTCTCAAAATAATTTTCAGTAGTATCATGAACAACATACAGAATATAACTATCACATAAATCATATTGTTCATGACCTACAAGCACACGTGTATTGTTTTCAACACGGTTTTTAGGATCATAAGATAAATGGAACCCATCACATTGAGCTTTGATAAGAGAAAAATTCTCCGGAGTGTGAGATTTCAAAAGGATAATTGGGAAATCAAGTGTGGGTGCAATAGCAACAATTTCATGCTTGACGTAAGGAACTATAGCAAGTTCATCTTCGCAATCATAATCCATATTGGCATCATGGCCATCAACAAAGCAAGTATCAAATTCTTCAGAAAGGGATGTATCAAGTGAGTCCTCGGAATCATGGGATTCCTCATCAAAGCAATCATTAGCCTCTTCTTGGGCAGCAAACATTTTATTTTCAAAATCCTCAATATAAGTATTGGAAGTATAATTCTCAAAGCAATAAGCAAGAACTGCAAAGTTTTCGGTCTTGTGAATAGTATCGTGATACTTTTCAATCAACGAAGCAATCTCATAAGCACCTTTAAAAGCAACAAACTCTTCAATCCTTTCAACATCAAAGTAGTCATAAACACCTTTAGCATAAGAAGATAAGATCTCATTTTCATTAAACTCACACTGGAAAGGGAGGTGTTTATGATCTATATTAGAACAATAAGTAAAATCATAAATGTGGCACAAAGGTTTAGCATGGCAATTAGAAACATGTATTTGATCCCATAAGTGTTTCCCTTTCTGAGATAGGAGGTGCCGCGTATAATCAGCATGCTCGTCCAATGGTTTTCCCTCAACCAAGTCGATTGATCGAAGACGATCCAAGTGAAACATGTCCATCCTACCATATTTGGGTGGTTCAACACCCATGGTGAGGATAGCATCACTAGGCAAAGAAAAACAAAGGCAAAAGGTAGCAACTATTTTTTTTTGGTTTTCGTATAAGACACAAAAGCAAAAGCAAAAACTGAAAGGTAAACTAACAAGACTAAAAACAAAGGTAAAAGGTAGTGGGCAACTCCCCTATCTTAGCACTCGGATTCCCCGGCAACGGCGCCAAAAATTTGCTTGATACGCGAGAGATTATAATTGCTTCTCGCCCTTCGTTGGTACCCCAAGTGGAAGGTGAGATGCAGCGTAGCGGCAAGTTTCTCTTGGTGAAGATACCAAGGTTGAGAATATCGACCAGTAGGACTCCGGAGATGATAAGTAGGTGTCAGCGGTGCAAATGACGTGGACCTGCACACAGACACAAATAACTTTGCTCCCAACGAAGTTCAGAGAGGTTGTCAATCTCTCCGGTCTTGGTTTTTACAAAGGGTAAAAACACAAGGGATAATGATAATGATAAGAACTGAAAGTAAAAGCAGAAAAGTAAATAAGCGTGTAAACAATGATGAGAATATGGACCGGGTCCCGTGAGGTTCACTAGTGATGTCTCTCTCTCAAAAGACGATAAATCTGCTATGCGAGGTGAAAAAATTACATATGGGTAATTGACAGGATTATAAACGCACCGCAATGCTAACTATGCTACAAAAGAAAGGAAGATGCTCAAAATCATGGGTAGTACGCCAAAATAAGTAGACCGAAATCCAACAACATCTACTACTAATCATCCATCTTGAGATATCTATCCATAACATCTCACTGGTATTAAGTTGCGAGCGCCACCCAAATTGTAAACCCAAAGCAACCGACAACTGCATTAAAAATCACTTTGCGTAAAGTAAACAATCCTTGCAACCGCGGTTACAAGCACTATTGTTTTCCACCTTATGGCAACATCACATCCCCTAGACTCATGTTTCTGTCACTCAAGCATGTCATCAGGGGGCATGAACCCACAATCGAGCATAACGTTCCCTCTTGGAGTTACTACCTACTACTTGGCCAAATCAATAAACAGCAACGGAGAACATGCAAGAATTACTTAGGAATAAAAATATAAAAGATAAGAACCAAATATATTACTCTATCATAATCTGAACATAATCTCATAATCCATCAGGTCCCATCAAACTCAGCATAGCAACAGCAGAAAGATTACATATGTGCCTCGATCATGTAGGGCAGCTCACGAGGTCTAAACCATGAAGAGCAAAGAGGGGAGGAGAACATCACATAGCTACTGATCACGGACCCATGGTCCAAAGGAAACTACTCACGGCACATCCGGGAAGCGTCCATGGTGGAGGGGAAGCTCTCAGAGGTCGATCCTCCCACCGGAAGGGAGCCGGGAAGAGTTCTGTTGGTGCTCCCGATCTTGGAAGCGCGGCGGCGGCGGAACAAAGGCGAGATCACGAAAAAGGGTTCTGTCCTCAGGGGTTTTGCGTCACGGGGAATAAATAGGCAAAGGGGGGCAGCCAGGGGGGCCACCAGGACTCCAGGCGCCCCTCTGGTGCGGCCAAGTCCTAGTCCGCGCCAGGTGGCCGCCTGGGCACCTGGTGGTGTCCCCCTGGCCCTCCTTCGGGGTTCCGGAAGCTTCCGTTGCGCTGATTTTTTATCCGATTTTCCCGAATTTTTGGAGCACTTTTAATATGGGGGTAACCTGAAATATGGGGTGCACTGAGTTAATAGGTTAGTCCAAATATGATCAAAAGTGTATGAAAGTGTATCTAGATCATAACAATATCACACAAAACTTGCATGGAGCAAGCATAAACTCTAGATACGTTTGGGACGTATCAGTGAGCCCTGCGCATTGTTAGTCAAGTAGGATTAGATAGCAGGCCGTGATCACTCTGGGAGTGAACGCGGATATAATATATATAACTGCATAGGTACGGTACAATGCAGACACCGCCAAAGGCCCCTACCTCGACTCTGCCGAGCCACCATCAAGTGTGGGACATCGAGGAGTGATCGTCGTACTCCACTCGTTGCTGACTCTGTATAGCCGCCATAGGGTCCTGAACAACGGTTGTCCTTAAAGTTAAGAGTCGGGTGACCCAACGGTGCCCTCGAGAGGTATTGTATCGGGACGGCTGGATAGGAGGATACCATCGTGGGCCTGGTCCTTTCTCGTTGGCCGTGAGATACCAAACCACGAAAGTCGAGCTCCTCCAAGAGCACACACGAGACAAGGTAAGGAGACGGTTCACCTTGTCGGTAACCACAGTGCTTTGACGGGATGACAGGGCATGCATCGATGTACTGGTGGTCCTGGCTGCTGTTCGTTCTCTGTTGTGTTAACTAGTCGGGCAACGATAACGGTTGCCTGTGAGCTAATAATAAAACGACTAATGGTTCAGGTGGATGACTTGAGAGGCCGCAAAGGCCTGTACGCACTACCTTCACGTGGGATTACCATGTGGGCCCTCCGCGTTGTGGTCTCGTTCAAAAGCTCTGAAAGACGTCCAGTTCAGTATTGTGGCACGGTCGGATTTGCATCCCAGAGGAGTTGCGTGGAATTCACCCTGTACACAATGACCCGGAGGGCGAGGGGCGACGCCCCAAGACCCCCTTGCGCTTAGGAATGTAGACCGGCGGGGACCTCTCTGATGAGCTGTAGGATGGGCCTCGACGTGTTGGATAGCCTCAGTGGGGCATTCCCTAAAAAGGTGTACACCACCCTGGAGATCCAAGCGTGCAGGCTGAACAGTAATGCACCCATGAAGGGAATATGATATATTCGAATAGCCATGTCCACGGTAACAAGACGCTTTATGCTGAAGCCAGAGCCTACTACTACAAACTATTACTATTAAACTGTTGATTCCGGTTTCTCTTCCTCGCATGGAAGTTGAGGAGGGGATTTCGGAGGCATTGATAATTATTAATAATTACAACTTACTGTTTTACAATGCTGCAGCAACTTCCGCTACATTGTTACTTTATGCTTTATATGAACTGTTGGCTATTCTCTTCTTGTGCTTCAAGAATCGTCGGAAGATGCTAGTCTTCGATATGCCTAGTTTCTCATTCTTATTCTGACTTTCTACCATTCAGTCCACTATATATACCCCCTTTCCTTTTGATACAAATGCATAAATTCTTAGTAGCGGACGTAAGACTCGCGGGTATGCTAGATACTCACCCTTGCTTTATTTCCCCCTTTTTGTTTTGCCTGATCGGCCGATGCAGTCGACGTTGGAGCTCAGAAGCAGGAGTACCTCGCTGGTGGTGACTACTACGTCGAGACCCCCCTTTGACCAGGACCAGGAGTAGTTCGATGGATCCCAGGCAGAAGGACTCGCCTTTTCGATCTCTACCTTTGATGTTATTTGTGCTAGCCTTCTTAAGGCAAAACTTGACTAACTATGTTTGTACTCAGATATTATGATTGTATAACTTATGTATTCGGATCCTCGTGATCCCTGGTTTTTAACTTAAAGATTTATCTTATTTGAGTCTAGTGTTGTGTTGTGATATTATCATCGTGGCACCCTAATTTCGGTCGTGTACCCTGCGTGTATGATTACTGTACACGGCTTGATTTTGGGGGCGTCACAGTCGGCCAGACAGGAAACTCTCCTCTACAGGAGTCGACCAGACAGGAGACTCTCCTCTTTGGAGTCCACTTAACTTGGAAGATTACAAGACTTAGACTAGGACTCAGATTGATATCCGACTTGTAATACAAGATGAGACTAGTTTGTATCAGAATAGGACTCTACATGTAAGCCCCCCTTCCACCTATATAAGGAGGGGTAGGGCGCCCATAGAGGCCAAGATCACTAGAGTAGGCTTTGGCCACCAGAGTAGGCTTTCGCCATGAGAGTAGGCTTTCGCCATGACAGTAGGCTTTCGCCACCAGAGTAGGATTTGGCCAGTAGAGTAGGCTTTCACCAAGAGAGTGGGCTTTCCCCATGAGAGTAGGCTTTCCCCATGAGAGTAGGCTTTCTCCATGAGAGTAGGCTTTCGCCAAAGTAGGATTTCGCCTGAATACAACTGTAAGAGAGTCGGCGACACGCCGGCGACTCCCCGTGAGCAAAGGAATAAGACCTAGCCACAAACATCATGTAGGGTGTTTATCGGACGATGTTTCCCGGGGCCTGAAGCTGTATAAAATCGCGTTTTCTCTCTTTGTGATGTTCTTCTTTCTCGTACACTCATAGCAAAGGCTCCATAATCAAGTTCTCACATGAGGACATCTGTCGTGACTTTGCCACGACAGTTGGCGCTCACCGTGGGGCCTACGCACAAGGGTGTTGACATCTTAGAGGAAGTTCTCACAGGGATTGACAAATTCATGATCGGCCGGACGAAGAACAACCGACACGAATGAATCTAAATCGACGATCTGCCGACTTTGGTAGGACTCGATCCGCCGACTCTGGCAGGATTCGATCCGACCCAAGTGCATTGCAACCTCGGTTTCTTCAACATCTACATCAAGATCTACATCAAGCTCATGAAGAAAACAAGAAATAATTCGAGCGCGCGACTCGAAACTCGACTTCAGCATTGACCCTCGCGCGCAGCTCGCTGGACATAAAAAACATCTGCATTGCGGACGCTCCATAAGGCGACTCAGAATTCATATATTTAGCCCTCGGGGTCGAAACCCCTAATATCGATCTCTTTTCCGTGAAATCGCCTCTATACCGCCGCCGCCGCCGTTTCAAGATTGTGGCTGCCTGGAGAAGCTGCCCCGGCACCCTGCCGGGAGGAGCAAACCCCTCCGGGAGACCATCCATAGCCATGGACGCCTCCCATATGTACCGTGAGTAGTCCCCCTTGGACCATGGGTCCGTGACCAGTAGCTATGTGATGTACCTCTCCCCTCTTTGTGCTTCCACTTTCGAGACCTCGTGAGCTGCCTCACATGATCGAGGAACTTTTGTAATTTCTGTTGTTGCTATGCTTAGTTTGTTAGGATCTGATGGATTATGAGACTATGTTCAGATTGTGATGAGTAATATATTTGGTTCTTCTCTTTTATATTTTGTTCTTTAGTAAATTCTTGCATGTTCTCCGTTGCCGTATTTTACTTTGGCCAAGTGATTTGTTGCAACTCCAAGAGGGAGCGTTATGCTTGATTGTGGGTTCAGCCCCTTGATGTCTAGCTTGAGTGACAGAAACATGAGAGTAGGGGATGTTCTGTTGCCATCAGGGATAAAACAACGGTGCTTGTACCCGCGGGTGCAAGGATTGTTTACTTTACGCAAAGTTCTTTTAATGCAGTTGTCTGTTGCTTTGAGTTTACACTTTGGGTGGGATTCTTAACTTAATACCAGTGAGATGTTCTAGATAGATATCTCAAGGTGGATGATTCGTAGTAGATGAAGTTGGATTTCGGTCTACTTACCTTGGCGTACTGCCCATTGCTTTTGAGCCCTTCCTTTCTTTGCAGCATAGTTAGCATTGCGGTGCCTTCATAATTCTGTCAATTGCCCAGCTGTGATTTGTTTACCTCGCTAGCACTTTTATCGTCTTTTGGGAGAGAGACATCACTAGTGAAAATCACGGGACCCCGGTCCATCTTCACATAATTGTTCACACCCTCAATTTACTTTCAGTCTTTACTTTCAGTTGCCACTATTATTATCTCTTGCGTTGATCCTTTGTAAACAGCAAGGACGGAGGAATTGACAACTCCTCTGTACTCGTTGGGAGCAAAGTTATTTGTTGCTGTGTGCAGGTCCATGTCAACCGGCTAATTTCCGGCGCCGTTGTCACCTACTTGTATCTCTTGGAGTCCTACTGGTTCGATAACCTTGGTATCTTCACCGAGGGAAATTTTCTCCTACGCAACATCTCACCTTCCACTTGGGGTAACCAACGAGGAGTGAGATCTATCCTCACCGTATCAGCTGCCCCCCTTCGCCTGTATATCCCTCTCGTCCTGAAACCCTCGAGGACAGAACCATTTTTCGCGATCTCTCCTCTGTTCCGCCGCCGCCGCGCTTCCAAGATCGGGAGCACTAGGATCCCTCTTCCCGACACCCTTCCGGAGGGAGGAACCATCTCCGGAAGCTTCTCCACCACCATGGATGCTTCCACCTTGGACCATGGGTCCATGATCAGTAGCTATGTGATGTTCTCCTCCCCTCTTTATTCTTCATGGTTTAGACCTCGTCAGCTGCCCTACATGATCGAGGCACATATGTAATCTTTCTGGTGTTGCTATGTTGAGTTTGCTGGGATCTGATGGATTATGAGACTATGTTCAGATTGTGTTTGAGTAATATATTGGATTCCCCTCTTTTATATTTATGTTCTTGAGTAATTCTTGCATGTTCTCCGTTGTTGTTTATTGCTTTGGCCAAGTAGTGGGTAGTGACTCCAAGAGGGAGCGTTATGCATGATTGTGGCTTCATGCCCCCTGATGACTAGCTTCAGTGACAGAAACATGAGTCTAGGGGATGTGATGTTGCCACAAGGGAGAAAACAATGGTGCTTGTACTTGCGGGTGAAAGGATTGTTTACTTTACGCAAAGTTCTTTAATGCAGTTGTCTGTTGCTTTGAGTTTACACTTTGGGTGGGATTCGCAACTTAATACCAACAAGATGTTCTGCATAGATATCTCAAGGTGTATTATTAGTAGGTAGATGCAGATGGATTTCGGTCTACTTGTATTGGCGTAACGCCCATGCTTTTGAGCCTCTTCCTTTCTTTATAGCATAGTTAGCATTGGTTTCCGCACATAATCCTGTCAATTGCCCAGCTGTAATTTGTTTACCTCACATGGCTATTTTATCTACTTTTGGGAGAGAGACATCACTAGTGAACATCATGGGACCCCGGTCCATATTTCCAACACTGTTTACACCCACTATTTATTTTCTTCTTTATTTCCTTTTCCGTTGCTATCGCTATCATTATTATCCCGTGCGTTTGATCATTTGTAAACAACAAGGCCGGAAGGATTGCCAACCTCTCTGAACTCGTTGGGAGCAAAGTTATCTGTTGTGTGTGCAGGTCCACGTCAACCGCCTAATTGTTGGCGCCGTTGTCACCTTCCTGTCGTTGTCGGAGTCCTACTGGAGAAAAACCTTGGTATCTTCACCGAGGGAAATTTGCTGATGTCTACATCTCAGCCTTCCAGTTTAGGTAACCAACGAGGGGCGAGAAGCCATCAGCAGACGTGCCTTGACCTCCCCGACGCGTTGCACCATTTGAATCCCGCCGCTGAGATCTCTCACCGGAGCAGCGCCGCCGGTGAGCTCACTCTCATTTGCTCCCCCTCTCTCTCTCTCTCTCTCTCTCTGGTCATATGACAGGTGTGCCCCACCTGTCATAGACCCCCTCCAGCCCGAACCGTTTTCTTAAGGAAAACGTATTCTGAAAACCCGCCATCGACGTCACCCCCCTGGTTGAACTTCCAAAATTGATTTAAAATCAATTTAAACCAATTATTTGACCAGAAATTTGACCACCCTTTTCTCCTAAACCATTTGTCCAAATGCAGTGATTCTTTTTTGCATTGGTTTGGTCTTGAGCTCCTCTTTAATTTGGCATAGCTCTTGTTCCATGGTTTGCTGTTGTTGTTTGCTGGTCAAATAAAAGAGTATTTGACCCTTTTTCCCCATTATTTTATTTGGAATAGTTTTTCAGGGCTTGCCTTGTTGAAGACCAGGAGCTTTACCCTACACCTTGTTGGTGAAAGGCAAGCAACGATTTCTTTTGCACTTTTGCAAAGCTTTGACGTGTTTTAACATGTGCTTGAACCTTCAACAAATTAATGCTTTAGGTGATACGCTTTGATCATATTGTTAGGCTTGATGATGCTGCATTTCCATGCTATAATTGATTATGCGAATACCATGCCTTAATCATGCTATGATCCTGATGCTTTTATGCATGGTATGTTCATGATAAGTTTAAATCAGGTCATCACTGTATCATACATTTCTCATCTTGGTAGTGCCATGTTGCAGGATTCCATCTTGATCATCTTAACATGACATATTAACCAACTAAGTATGATTTGAATCATGATGTGACCATAACGGTATCTTGGTTCGTTCCATTTATATTGATATGCCAATTTAAATGCTCATGTTGCACCTGATACTCGTGTTTGCTGTTGAAGACATGCTTCGTGTCAAGTCGATCAGGTGCCACCGAACCGAACCTCTCAGTGCAGCCACGCTCGCCTTTATGGGAAGGCCTTGGCTCGGTCTATCGGTGGGATCTTTTACTCGTATCACCCAAAGAGGGGAGGCTACACGCGCGAGGTTACCCTGGCCCGGTAAGCGGCGGTGGTCTTGAGAGCCGGTTTGTTGCTATGGAGATCCGTCCCTGTTTGGGACAGTTTTTCTACGACGGTGGCCGTTTTGTCACGAGGAGGTCGTTTGCCATGCGATGGCAGGTGTGTCGGGAGGACACGGGGCTACCCAAGACGGGATGTCGGGTGATACGGTAAGGGAGACACGTGGTAGAACGGTCTTGTTGGAGAAGTCCTAGTCCACTCATGTGGTACGAGTTTTGAGGTTCATGTGGGACAAGTTCCAAGGTACTGGATGGAGGAACGACTCCATAGTGTGGGTAAAGTACACAAACTCTGCAGAGTCACACAAATATATTCGAATAGCCGAGTCAACGGTAATGGAAACAGTTCATACTAGGTCACACTTGGATCAACATGAGCTCGGTTGGATAATCTTGTTAAGCAGTTGGTCATGCGGTGAACCGTTTGGTCATGCGATTAGCTGGGTGGAAACGCGATCACACCCAACCCGTTGATTGGTCATGCAATAGCCCGTTTGGTCATGCAGTGACCCGAATAGATTGTTTGGTCATGATATGACTCGGTGCTTGGGTCCGTAAGGACACCGAGGTAAGCCACATGATCATGCGATGATCTTATGGAGTTGTGTGCAATAGTCTTAATGCTGGTGTATGTTTAACAATTATATGTTGCATGATACTGATGCTCATATGGTTAAATCATTAATATATTTAACCTGCTAATGCCATGTTATTGTTTTGCCTTGGTGCTTTGGTTGTTGTGAGCTTGCAAGTACATTCGATGTACTGACCTGTCGTGTCGTGCCAGATTTTCAGGCAATGCGTTGGATGTGTAGGACGACGTTCCCGGTGTTTGCGAGCTAGGAGGTGTCCCAGTCAGTGTCCCTGTGGAGTGGAGTTCATCACCGTCGTCGTTGTTCCTCTGCTAGATAGATAGTCTGCTGCTTGATGTAGATCCGTGAATAGCTTGAGGAGCAAGCTTGTTCTTCATCTCGCTCCACCAGCATTGTAATAATTCCTTTGTACCCGTAAACTTGGTAATAGAAAGTTGTTCAGTTCTATATCAAGAAGTGTCGTGTTCTAGAAGACTTGATCTCTGGGATGGAGCACGGGGCGTTCCGGTCCTCTGAGCCGGGGTGCCACAAGGCTTGGTATCAGAGCCGGATTGGCTGTAGGACACCCTAGTCCGCGCGAACGTTAGAAGGACCTTAGATTGACGCTAGAACTAGAGCATAGCCTGCTTGTGTGATGCATTTGATTGCTGCATTTGTGTGCTGCATATAGGTGGCATTCTTGCGCTAACGAGATGTTTGATGAGTGTAGATGGCGGAGTATCGACTCGACCACCTATCCTCCCCCTCACCAACCAGCTTTGCCTATCTGCTTGCCGACGTCTGGTGGACTCTGTACCCCAATGGAGAGATTCCATGATACCAAGTGACCCCAATGACAATCGGAGGTGCGATGATGGAGTACCGTGCCAAGGTCCTCATAGAAGTCAACCTCCCTATCGGCCTGTGCGCCTACAACTCCCAAGGTGGATTCGCCCCAACCAAAGATCGTGTCGTCCAGCTAGCTGCTTTAGCAGGACTCGCGGGTCTTCACGAGAAGGAGAGCGCGATGTATCAGGATCGTGCCTTCCATTTCTATCCCACCATGATCTCCAATCTTCAGCAGATAGGATTCCCTCGGCCTCTTGCGGAAGCCGATGCGGCGGTGACCTGTATGTCTCACTACATGGTCACCGAATACGACCTCCTCGTCGAGCTGGTCAGTGATGCAAGGGAAGCAAGAAGGTCGCTTGCCGCAGCCGTGGCTTCGGCAACTCCTCCAACAGATCCCCCTGCTTCCGGCAATCCGTGACGGATCGTAGCGCCTAAGTTTCACGTAGTTCTGGTTGCATGTTGCTTGTTTCATATTGGTTGATGATATGTGATCTATGTAACTGTAATCCTGATGCACTTTCGGTACTGTTGACCTTCGCGTCATCGAATTCCTTCGTTGATCTCTTATTTGGTTCTTCGGTGTTTAACGAATGGGTTTGCAAGTAACACATGACTCAGACGAAGCCTTGCTCATTTTTGGAGAATGGCACCACGCCTGGTTCCAAGATGATTCGTGGTCGGCCGTCCGGGGTGGATGCCTATTTTAGATTTCTCTTTTCAACAGCCGACCCGTGTTCTGAGCTGATTTCCCGGCCGTCTCGGGTAGATGTTGACTTTCTTTTCGTAGTGGCGACCCTATGTTCTAATCTGTTTTCTCGGTCGTCTTAGGGGACTACTAAATTCCTCTTATCAACGATGTCTCCTGTTCTGCGCTGATTCTTGGTCGGCCGTCTTGAGTAGTGCTTGATTTATTCCAGTAAATGTCCCAGATCCGTGTTGTAAAGACCGTTCTGGTGGCTACTGGGTTATTTTCCGGTTTTAATGCAAGGGATTCAGATGGTCATCGACTACCGCTAAAGCTTTTGAAGTAATTCTATCGATTGCTGTTGAGCTTCGCTCCGTTGGATTTCCTTGTTGGTTCATTATTTGGTTCTTTGGTGTCGTCTTGTTTTACCCCCTGATGGAAAGTTGCTCATAACCCCTGCATACCTCGAAGACTCAGTGAAAGATCGCAGAACATCGTAACAGTCACCAAGTCAAGAACGATTCACATGGAATGCATTGGGAAAAATTGGCCCCAGTATGAGTTCTGCCTGAATGAATCATTTGGGTCCAGTTGGCATCATTCCGGTAACTGTTATGTCCATGAAGATTCCATCAGTGAAAGGGGCCGCAAGGCATTGGGAAATCAGCAAGTCAATAGGGACTCATACCCAATTGCATTGGAAGTGGATGGCTCATGTGTGGATACTACCGAAGCCATCATTTGCGTCAAGTCTGCATCAACTATGACAGCCGCGAAGATTCAAGCAAAGGAAAATATAAGTTTTGACTCATGTACATATGCATCAGGGCATGACCTACACCAGATGCAGTCTTATCCAATGCAAGTTATTTCGGTATATTATGGAACACGGTCAGAATGGCTCATGAAGCCCATAACCAACAAAGGAATGATTGGAAGAATGTTCCCCTCTAACAAGCCAGCAGTCAGTAAATTTTGCAGTTTTGTACACATGTTACCATGGGAAAGTTTCGGCCATAAGGAACCTCAACCTTCCGCGGCAAGATACCTGGCACAGCCGACATGTAGAGTGTATCGATCTCCTCAGTACGCTATCGAGATATCTTCTTGGCCAAGACAGTCAGTCTTATACCACAATTCATCGAGTGAAGCTTACGGTGCAAGACACCTCGTCGTGCTCAGTACGCCCCATGGATGGATTCCAGCAGAAGTCACCCAGCTGCCTACAGTGACCGCCCGCAGATACTTTCAATACAAGGAACCGGTATCTCCACAGTGTAGAAAGGAAAACTTCCACGGCAAGACACTTAGTCTTCCTCAGCAAGCTACCAAGACGGCTTCCCGGGTACGACACCCTGCCTTCCTCGGAGAAAGCTTCTGAGGTACGACACCCAGTCTTCTCCAGCAAGCTACCCCAGCCAAGCTTTGCAGACAAGCTACCCAGTATTCCTTGACACGTCATCATTCCTGCAACGGATTGACAGAACCCCAGTGTTCAAAAGCAGTAAAGGCCTCAGCATCGTCAGGACCCGCACATTTTATGGGCATTCTTCTCAAGGATGCGAACTACCCCGGTGTGGATACAACCATTCTCGTGATCAAGGAAGAATTGTACGCATGAGAAACGGTAAAGGACCACAAACCTTGGGAGACAAGTCAGAGGAAGAATCAGATACACACCTCAGCCTGGAAGGAAGACTGACAAATTCATGAAGGAACACCCTGAGGAAAGCAAGCCATGAAGAATTGGACCTTGCCCCAAGCTTGAGGGTCAGCTCCTCACGTCCGACAAGGCCCCGAAGAAGGATAATCTAGAGACCCCATTTATTGCAACCAATACTATCATGATGAGCTAAGAGACAAGAGGTAAAGGTAACCCGTCTGTCTCAGAGGAAGATTCCTACAAAATAATAAGCAGTGACGCGAGAAGTACAAAGAAAGGAGTTTTGACGAAGGTGAAGCCAGCACAAGAAGAGGGTTGCCGCAGTAGCAAGACCCAGGGCAGACTGACGTGGCCCATATTGAATCTCGCTGCAATATACGCTACCAGAGTAAGCGTGCACCTCGCAAGCTGTCAAAAGTATGCAACTCTTGCGAGCCCGACGAGCAAGGTAAAAGGATGAATTGTATGGACCTCAGGGCCAAAGTTGCCCCGATCAGTTGAAGCCATATGGACCACCTGCAACGGAGAAATCTCACTCTAAATAGGTAAAAGACCGCGTACACAGCACGTCAGCCCAAGCATTTACTCAAGTTCGGAATTGTCCGTCTTGCCGGGATACCCCAGTCTGCTTCGCTGAAGATCACCGACCCAGCTCAACATTTAGACTATGAAGGACCGCGTCCGAGCATAACATGGTCTATCGCCACCCATGGATATGGCAGCATGACAGATGCATCTCAGCATGAGGAAACATTCGAAATTTGTGTCCCAGCCAGAATTAGTTCTCAAGATGGAGGAATACAGACAACATGAGGCAACCCCAGGTGCAGACATTCCAAGTCTTGCACAATGGGACACCACGACGATAAGCATTCTGAGATACCAGCTACCCATGAAGTCCAAGCCCTTTCTCAAAGAGGCCAAGCTAAAGGATTCCAGACCGTGCCACAGGTAAGGCCCAAGGTACCCCGAGAATAGCATGGGTATCGTTAGCATTCAACCTGGGACCAGACATCGCGTTATCATACAAATCAGAAGACATGAGGATGGAAGTCACCAGGAAAGGATCTGATTTATCAAGGAAAAAATATCCGGTCAGAGATATGGATTGGGTGAAGCAAGCCCCTGAGCCAAGATATTGGTTGCTACTGAGGGGACAGTATGCAGTAAAGAGGAAACCCGAGAAGCAATGAGTTTCCTAAGGATGGTAAGTTTGCAATGGTTCTCTGACCAAACAAATCTCGAGGAAGAGATTTTTCTAAGGGGGGGTATGTTTGTGACACCATGGGTTTTGTACTTTCTTGTTCCAAAAACTTTTCTGATTTATTTCTGGAATTTCCATTTGGTTTGGATTCTGAGAAACTCTTTGGACTTGAACTTGAGCATATTTTCTTTCCATGCTCAAGTGACCCTTGTTTCCAAGCCTTTCCTCTGTCATCACATTGATCCACCTCATCCAAGCCACCATTTTATTCAAGCCATATATTCCTTTTCCAATAAAACGAATAATCCCTATTATTTGAGGATTGTGAAGCAACCCATATTTTTATTGCTCCATAAATCCCCAAATAATTCCCACCTAGCCTTGATGTTATATCTTGCAAAATTCTCCATAAACATTGCATGGCCCAAGTGAATTTTTCCTCTAGAAAAATTCATGTGTCTGTGGGGCAGAATGGAGCTTTGTGAAGGGAGTGACATTCCTCTTGACACATTGCTGGTGAAACTTTTTGTGCAAGCTTAGATGATTACATCATGAGCCTTCACCAATTTTCAACCCAATGTGGTAAGCCAAACTCCCACAATTAATTTCCAAAGTTTGGGTGCAGGAAGGAGGCATTGTGAAGCAAGTGCAAGCTAGGGTATTCCATTTTCCTTGAAACTTTGTGTGCTTGATTCCTCCACCATATAACCACACCAAACTAAATTTGAGCCAAATCCCATCACCCATGTGAGTGCATGATCATGTGGAAGTTTCCGACCAGTGCGACACTTTGTGAAGCAAGTACCTTCTAGGTGTATCCAATGGCCATGAAATTTAACACACTTGGGCACCACCCCAAATGACCCCAGTACACCAAAATTCAGCTCAATTCACCAAGCCAAAAAGATGCTAGCTTCAACAATACAATTCTGATCCAATTGGAGCTTTCCAAAGGAAGTATATGATTCCTTTGTCCATTTGGTCTGAAACCCTCCAGGTCACTAGTCCTTTGAACTCCAATTCCGTGTGACAACCTGCCACCCTTCCCCTAATCACCATGTGACCCCAACTTGTGCTCAAAGATTGATGCATCAAACTTCTGGTTGAAGTAGAGATCAACTCCTTGATCCCCTTGACCATCCAGTTGTACCACTGTGATCACCCTTGGAAGGACCCTCCCCTAGACGCATTTGGCCACGATGGAGCCTTCCCCAGGTGCACCAGGGCGGGGTGGCCACGCCCTTGGCATGCACATGGCGTGCTCTGGCCACGCCCGGCGCCTCTGGCCGTGCCCAGCACGCGCTGCAGAGCCTCCCCTGTTGCCTCCCCTTTGGCAAACCGTGCCGCATAACTTTGCTTTCCACGCGTCGCCCCTTCCACACCTCACCCCACCAGAATCCCGACGGCAGCTCGCCGTCGTGCACAACCCGGTGTCGCGCATTCCCTGTCGTGTCGCCATCGCCCGTTCTTCTCCCCCTCTATTCCTCTGCCCGCGCGTGCGTCTGCAGTACCCCTAGAACCCTATCGAACGCGCGCGTGCACCGCCACCTCACCCCGGCCACTGCTTCGTCGTGGGCACCTCTGGTTGTCGCCGCCCGAGCCGAGCATCATCGTCGCGCTATATATAGGCGTGCCCAAGCTCGCCTCGCTCCACCAGCAGCCCCTACTCCTCTCCAATCGCCCCCAGCGCCAGCAATCAAAGCCCCAAGGCTTTCTTCCACCTCCCCGGCAAGCAGCGCCGCCATGCGATCTCGCCGTAGCCCATTGATACGTCCAAAAAGCATCACTATTTTATATTGTGATTTCACCCTATTCATTGATATATTCCACTTTAAAGTATTATTCTTATGTTGTTTTGGGTTATTTTACACAGTTTACAACTTTTCGGTGTCGAAGCAGCAGAACCAGAATTTTACGGGGAGCATTTTTATAAAGATTGACTGGAGATCACCGAAGGAGGAGGTGAGGGGACCCACCAGGCAGCCAGAAGGGTGCCTGGCGCGGGCCCCCTCCTGGCCACGCCAGGCACCCTCCTGGGTGCCTGGTGGCCCCCCTCGGTGCCCCCTTTCGCCTATATAAACCCCCTGGGGTGGAAACCCCTAAAGAAAAGTCGTTTCCGTGTTTCGCCGCTGCCACGGGGCGGAAACCTACAGAGGAGAAAAGCCATCTCCGGCGGGAAGATTCCGCCGGGGAGATCACCTCCCGGAAGGGGAGATCGTCGCCATCATCATCATCGTCGTCACGGGCATCATCGAGATCATGATCAACATCATCCCCAACATCAGCACCATCTCCATCTCCATCCCATCTCATCTCACAATTGCAACTTGTGTTGTAATCCGTACTATCTATCCTCTCTACTCTGTTGGTGTTGATTACTATTTTGTGGTGAATTCTATTGAGTTTTGTTGGAGAAATATCATTGTGTCCAGATTATTTACCATCCATCTATCACCTCTGATCATGATCTCTTTTATGTCTTGTGAGTAGTTACTTTAGTTCTTGAGAACATGGGAGAAGTCTAGTTGTTAGTAGTCATATGATGCTAAAGTATTATGTGTTGTTTGATACTTAAGTTGTGTTGTTATTTCTCTAGTGGTGTGATGTGAGTCGAACACATAACACTTCACCTTTCATGGGCCTAGAGGAATACATTATGCACAAAGGATGCTTATGGTGGGTTGCCGGAGTGACAGAAACCTGCACCCCAGTTCACAGACTTTCGCACAAGGGAGTTATGGATCCTTGATCGTAATGCTGTGGTTAGGCTTATGCCTTAATTACTACCTTGTATTTGCGGATGCTTTCAAGGTGTGTAATCATAAGAGTGCACTTATCTTAGTCTAGAAGGTGTACTAGCATTGATCCACCCACCGACACTTATCAACACGATACATATTACTTGGCGGAGTATGGTGCAAGTTACGTGACTATCTCTCCCGTGTTTTCCCGAGAACGCTTTAGCTTTTATAAGTTCAGTTCCTAGGATTATCCTTGTGAAAGGATTGGGCCACTTGCTACTCCTTAGTTACCCTGTTTACTTTGCCTGTCTTTTACTTTTCTGTTTCTTAAACCAAAAACCCCTAAATATTTACCTTTGAGTGTTTGCAGCCCTTTCCTTATCCAGTGTCACTTATCAACACCTTCTGCTCCTCGTGGGATCAATACTATTATTTATTGAAAAGATACAATTGATCCCCTAGACTTTTGGGCTATCAATAATCGTTTATTGGCGCGGTTAACAGGGAAGCAACCCAACTAAACCTATTAACTTCTCCGCCATCAACGAGCTTTTCTGGCGCCGTTGCCGGGGAGTGTAGCGCTATTGGTAAGTGAAGCCGGTAAGGGAACTTTTATTTTCTGTTGTTACTTTCAGTCCTTATGGACTCTTCTGCTGTTGGTTCGTTGCTGGTAAGGAGCCTCCCCACGACAGTGGTGGTCACTCCTACCCCTACTGAAATTGTTCCCTATAAAATACCATCTGGTATTGTTGATTATGTCTTGGCTAATCGTTATACAGGAGAAGGACATCCGGGAGAACACCTGCTATATTTATCACAATTATGTTCTTTATTTAAGCTTTCAGGTGTGACGATGGAGTTCGTCATGAAGAAACTATTCTCCATATTACTCAAAGATAAAGCTTCAGATTGGTATACGCTACTCGATAACTCTGATCTACTTGAATGGCCAGAGCTTATGTCTCTCTTTTATGCAAAGTTTTATCCTCTTCGTGAAATTCACCAAGACAGGAACTACATCTACAACTTTTGGTCTCGCGACGGAGAGAGCATCACTCAAGATTGGGGGAGGCTGAAGTCCGTGATGCTCAAATGCCCAAACCATGAGCTCCCCAAGGAAATTATACTTACAATTTTTTATGCCAGGCTTTCTCGTCAGGAAAAGGAGATGTTGGATGCCTCCTCTAGTGGGGTATTCTAGACCAGAAGTATGGAAGAAAAATGGGATCTTATAGAAAGGATCCAGAAGAACACTGAAGACTGGGAAATGGATAAAGGTATTGAACCCGCTATAAACTATGAGCATGATTACATTGAGAGTTATGTGAAGACTGATTACTTTAATACCTTTTGCTCTAAAATTGGTCTTGATTCCCAGCTAATGGTTGACTTTTGCAAGGACTTTTCTTCTCATATTGATTCTTCCAGGAAGAAGGAGAGTCAACATCATAAACCTTTTAAGGAGTCACCAATTGAGATTAATGTTACTGATCCTGTTTTACCTGCAGTTGTGTATGAACAGCCTCCTTATCCCTCCAGGATAAAGGAGCACTCTTTTGTTACAGGTATTCTAAACAAGAATAGAAGGACCACTGACGAACCTGAGGACATGATCAAGGTCCAGCCTCAAGTTGCAATGGTCAAGGATCTGGTAACCAGTGATATCGAAGAATCAACTATTAGTTTTTGTGTTGTTGCCACTAACATTGTCACAGCCAGGAACAAAGGCCCAATTTCAGGTACACCAGTTGTATCTGTCAAAATAGGAGATCATAATTACTATGGGCTATGTGATTTGGGATCTAGCGTCAACGCTATTCCCTTCACACTTTATCAAGAGATCATGCACGAGACTCAGCCGTGTGAGATCGAGGACATAGATGTCACTATCCATCTTGCAAATAAACAAACAGTCTCTCCAGTTGGGATTGTAAGAGATGTTGAAGTACTCTGCGGGAAGGTAAAATATCCTACAGACTTTCTTGTAATTGGTTCAGTGCAAGATAGTTTCTGCCCTATTATCTTTGGTAGGCCCTTCCTCAGCACTTGCGGAGCTATAATAGATTGCAAGAAAGGTAAAGTTTCTGTTGAATTCAACGGTGAGCCGTATGAATTTAATTTTTCTAAGTTTTCTAAGCAGCCTCGTGGTCCTGACCTGTCAAGTAATGATAAAATTATTGAAGAAATTGCTTCCATTGCTATTCCTCCTAATGACACTTTGCAGCAATTTATTGAAGACCACGAGAATGATATACATATGCAGGAGAGGGATGAACTAGAAGACATATTTTTAAGACAAACGCCCATCCTGAAGCACAACCTCCCGGTTGAACCTTTAGGAATCCTCTCGCAACCGAAAGAAGACCCGGTGTTCGACCTAAAACCACTACCCGATACACTCAAGTATGCTTATTTAGATAAAAAGAAAGTATATCCTGTTATTATGAATTATAACCTTTCAGGGTATGAAGAGGAGCGATTATTGGAGACACTCTGCAGACACCGAGGTGCTATTGGCTATACTCTTGATGATCTCAAGGGTATTAGTCCATCCATTTGCCAACATACTATCAATCTCGAGGGCGATGCTAAACTGGTTGTTGATCATCAACGACGGTTGAACCCAAAGATGAAGGACGTGGTTAGGACGGAGGTTCTCAAACTTCTAGCCGCAGGTATCATCTATCCTATAGCTGATAGTAAGTGGGTAAGTCCCGTTCATTGTGTTCCTAAGAAAGGAGGTATGACTGTTGTTCCTAATGATAAAAATGAACTAATACCTCAGAGGACTATTATTGGATATAGAATGTGTATTGATTTCAGGAAGTTAAACAAGGCCACCCGGAAGGACCACTATCCTTTTCCCTTTATTGATCAGATGCTCGAGAGGTTGTCTAAAAACACCCACTTCTGCTATCTTGATGGGTACTCTGGCTTCTCCCAGATTCACGTCAACACCACGGATCAAGAGAAGACCACTTTCACGTGTCCTTACGGTAATTATGCTTATAGGCGTATGCCTTTCGGTTTGTGTAATGCACCTGCTACTTTTCAGAGGTGTATGTCTGCAATATTTCATGGTTTCTGTGAGGAGATTTTAGAAGTTTTCATGGACGACTTTTCCGTTTATGGAAACTCCTTTGACCACTGTCTCCACAATCTTAATAAAGTTTTGCAGAGATGTGAAGAAACAAATTTGGTGCTCAATTTGGAGAAGTGCCATTTCATGGTTAACGAAGGGATAGTTCTTGGACACAAGATTTCCGAAAGGGGAATTGAAGTGGACAAGGCAAAAATTGAAGCTATTGAAAGGATGCCCTATCCAAGGGACATCAAAGGTATTCGTAGTTTTCTAGGTCATGCTGGTTTCTATAGAAGATTTATCAAGGACTTTTCTAAGACCTCGAGACCCCTTACCAATCTTCTCGAGAAGGATGCTCCTTTTGTATTTGATGAAGATTGTAAGGAAGCTTTTGAAGTTCTTAAGAAAGCCTTGAACCGCTCCTATAGTACAACCACCTGACTGGAATTTGCCCTTTGAAATTATGTGTGATGCTAGTGATTTTGCTGTTGGAGCTGTTTTAGGACAAAGGGTTGAGAAGAAGTTGAATGTCATCCACTATGCCAGCAAAACACTTGATAGTGCTCAAAGGAATTATGCTACTACCGAGAAGGAATTCTTGGCAGTGGTTTTTGCTTGTGATAAGTTTAGGAAGTATATTGTTGATTCTAAAGTTATTATTCATACTGACCATGATGCCATTAAGTATCTTATGCAGAAAAAGGATGCCAAACCAAGACTCGTTAGATGGGTACTCCTTCTTCAAGAATTTGATTTGCAGATTGTCGATAGAAAAGGAGAAGACAATCCGGTGGCGGATAATCTTTCAAGGATGGAAGATATCCCGCACGATCCTATTCCAGTCAACGACAGTTTCCCAGATGAACAACTTGTTGTTGTAAAAGTACAATCTTATTCCGACCCTTGGTTTGCAGATTATGCTAATTTTATCGTTGAAAAGTTTTTGCCTCCAGGTTTCACATTTCAGCAGAGGAAGAAATTCTTCACGGATTTGAGGCACTACTTTTGGGATGATCCACATCTTTATAAAGAAGGTGTGGACGAGATCGTAAGAAGGTGTATACCAGAGCACGAGCAGCAGGACATTCTTCGACAATGTCACGATAGTCCCTATGGAGGACATCATGCCGGTGAAAGGACCGCACATAAAGTTTTACAATCAGGTTTTTATTGGCCTACTCTCTTTAAGGACGCCCGAAGGTACGTTCTATCTTGTGATAAGTGTCAGAGAGTTGGTAACATTAGCAAGAGAAATGAGATGCCTATGAATTACTCACTAGTGATCGAACCTTTCGATTGCTGGGGTTTTGATTTTATGGGTCCTTTTCCTCCTTCACACAAGTACACACACATCTTAGTTGCTGTTGATTATGTAACCAAGTGAGTTGAAGCAATCCCCACTGAGAGTGCTGATCACAAGACATCTTTGAAAATGCTCAAAGATGTAATTTTTCCTAGTTTTGGAGTACCAAGGTACCTCATGACAGATGGAGGGTCACACTTCACGCATGGAGCTTTTAGGAAAGCTCTACCCAAGTACGATGTCAATCATAGGATTGCATCATCGTACCACCCTCAAACTAGTGGGCAAGTTGAGCTCACCAATAGGGAGATCAAGTTGATCTTGCAGAAAACAGTAAACAGTTCTAGAAAGGACTGGTCAAAGAAGTTAGGAGATGCTTTGTGGGCGTATAGAACTGCTTACAAAAACCCCATGGGCATGTCTCCGTATAAGATGGTCTATGGAAAGGCTTGCCATTTACCATTAGATTTATAGCATAAAGTTTTTTGGGCTGTCAGAGAGCTGAATGCTGGCCCAAAGTTAGCTGGTGAAAAGCGTCTCATGAACTTGACTTCTCTAGATGAGTGGAGGAGTGAAACTTACGAGAGCGCTAAAATGTTCAAGGAAAAGGTAAAGAAGTGGCACGATAAAAGAATTCTGAAACGTGAATTTAATGTTGGTGATAAAGTTTTGTTGTTTAGATCTCGTTTAAGGTTTTCTCCAGGTAAACTACTTTCCAGATGGGAAGGACCTTTTCATATTGAAGAAGTATATCGGTCGGGTGCAATCAAGATCAATAATTTCGAAGGCACCAAACCTCAAGTTGTGAATGGACAAAGACTCAAACATTATATGGCAGGTGATCCAATCAATGTGGATGCAAACATTATATATACAAGTACTCATGAAGAACATGTTGCAGCCCAGTTTCAGACTCCGGGAGGAGCAGAATTAGAAAAGGTACGAATTATGGTAAGAAAACACCGCGAACGTCAATAAAAATTAACTTTTCAGAGTTTTTTGCAAAATTAGGAAAATTCCAAGCCCGAGTGG
The DNA here is from genome assembly GCA_950022295.1 of Bromus sterilis. Lineage (NCBI taxonomy): Eukaryota > Viridiplantae > Streptophyta > Magnoliopsida > Poales > Poaceae > Bromus > Bromus sterilis. The sequence continues at coordinate 339,552,575 of OX465595.1, read as the reverse complement.
AGCCGGAAAGGAGCTCCAGGGAGGCCAGGAGGCCCCCTGGCGCGGCCGCCCTCCTGGCCGCGCCGGGCACCCTCCTGGCTGCCCTAGACTCCGCCTCCGACTCCACCTAGGCTTGAAACCTTCCTTCTGTTGCGGAAATTTTTGCTATATATTTGACCGGATCGTCCCGGCACAGTATCTCGCGATTTCGTGTGTTTTCTTTCTCGGTCTGTTTCTGCCAGGAAAACTTTCAGCAGATCTAGGTTCCATGGCTTCTCCAAGTTCCCCCAAGGACAAGTTCGTCGTCAACGTCATCAACCCTTATCTCGCGGAGGTGAAGAAGCACCCCCAGGTCCTTCATGTGGAGGACGGTGTTCTCCACAAGGAAGATCTGAAGGGACCCGTCAAGGAAGGGAGCACCAAGGAGCGGCTGAAGGAGATGGAACATGAGGTCTTCAAGTTCAAGAAGATGGTGGAGCACGGTGTTGAAGCTAACTTCGACATCATGAACGAGATCGAGGCTTCCCACAAGAAGGAGATGAAGGAGATGTGGTCAAGTTTGGCCGCATTAGAAGAAAAAGTTTATGAACTCCAAGCACGGATCTATGATCAGCAGAAACAGAACTGTGAGTATGAACTAAAGTTTCTACGCATGGGTTTAGGTGCTGAGTGCAGGATCTTGGAGACGGGAATGTCCTTCGAGACTGGAGAACAGCTGCCATGGAAGCGCCTCGCCAAGGAGTACCTGACTGAGAAGAACAAGAATGAGGAGTAAAACTCCTCGGGTAATGCCACCCCCTTAGCTTGTTCCAAGCTTGGGGGAGTGCCCGGTATCTTTATCTTTATCTTTGTCTTTAGGAGTCAAGTAGAGTCCTATCATGTCTAGGGAAGTTACTTTATGAAATAGGTGTTGCTTTGAGGTCTATCACTCCTTTTGTGGAGAGCTTTGTACCCGTGAGTGTGGAGTCGTCTATGAAGGAATATTAATGAGAAGTCTATTGGTTTCTTCGCTGCACTTGGTATTCTCTTCACGCAATCGACATTATGAGCGGATTCTTATGGGGATTATTGACCTTATACCAGGTATGGCTTCAAAAACTTTATTTAATCTTGGCAAGTATAGCTTTGGTCATAACAACAAGCATGTTTTTCTCAAAGTAGCGACATAGCCAAAACCTTTGTGTTATTATGCTTGAAGTGTTATGTTGACAAGGAAGAAAACTTGATGTTTCATGCTAGTTTTAATGTTTATGCTTTGTATTGCTTGCATCTAAGTTGTCATCAATTGTCTGCTCTCTCAAAGCCTTGCTAGCCAAAACTCTATACTAAGAGGAATTCTGCTTGTACTTCCATACCTTGAAACCAACTTCTTCCACTTGAGTCCACCATACCTTCCTACTTGTGGTATTCCACTACCACTCCTAAAATATATAATTTATGTGCTATGTTTAGATGTTCAAAATCTTCTGTTTTGTGCCGCTGATTCAGCTCATGAGGAAGTGGTGGATGACCCACGATCTTCTTAATTTGGACAAGTTTTATCTTGGGATTCCATGTCTAATCTGCAAACCCCTAATACGAGAAGGGACTGGCATGAGTGCCCAGCTCGTAAACGATAAATACTAACACACAAGTTCCTTCGCCCTTTTACGAGTGATAAACAAAGGAATACAAGGGGATGTGATCGTCCCAACATGGGAGCCGTTCCTCGAAACTTGTCCAAATCATGAAGTGAGTGAGTTATCTATCAGCAGTCGTTGAAGGATCATGCACCTCCCAAAAGTTTGTTTTTATTCTGTTTGATCTAGAGATGGCACATAAGTTTTCACTGCTTACCCTTTTGCACGGGGTTTATCTTTATTTTGTGTTGAGTCAGTCCTTCCTACTTCCTTCCTTTCTAGAGAGAGAACAGACACTTGATGTTGATAAAGATGATTGCATATAAAGTTGCATTGAAACCTAGCGTGTTACATCTTTGTTGACATTATCTTTTGATAAGTGAGTTGTTTGCAAAAGCTTATCCTTAGTAAACATCTTCCTTTGTGTTGACATGTGCACTTCTTGACTAATAGCATGTTCTTTCAAAAGCTTCAACTGTTCCATTATAAGTGAAAGAACAAAAGTAAAAGTTATTAGTTGTTCCTTGACCAAGGCTATGTTTGTCATGATTTGATGAGTTTTCCAGGTCCTACTTTGTTATAATTGTTACCACTTTCTCATAAGGACCTTATGAGTTGAGGTTTCTATTGAGGATGTTTAAGTTTGGTGAGAAATCTTGATGCTTCTTATTTGTATTCTTTTATCGACACTTCACTCTCTAAACTTGTGGACAGGTTTACCGAGCTCAGCAATCTCTTGGGGACAAGCGTGGTCTAAGCTTGGGGGAGTTGATACGTCCAAAAAGCATCACTATTTTATATTGTGATTTCACCCTATTCATTAATATATTCCACTTTAAAGTATTGTTCTTATGTTGTTTTGGCTTATTTTACACATTTTACAACTTTCCGGTGCCGAAGCAGCAGAACCAGAATTCAGCGGTAAAAAGTGGATACCAAGTTGCTGAATCAGATCAAGTCCAAATGCGATGAAATTTTACGGGGATCATTTTTATAAAGATTGACTGGAGATCACCGAAGGAGGAGGTGAGGGGACCCACCAGGCAGCCAAAAGGGTGCCTGGCGCGGCCCCCATCCTGGCCGCGCCAGGCACCCTCCTGGGTGCCTGGTGGCCCCCCTCGGTGCCCCCTTTCGCCTATATAAACCCCCTGGGGTGGAAACCCCTAAAGAAAAGTTGTTTCCGTGTTTCGCCGCCGCCACGGGGTGGAAACCTACAGAGGAGAAAAGCCATCTCCGACGGGCAGATTCCGCCGGGGAGATCACCTCCCGGAAGGGGAGATCGTCGCCATCATCATCATCATCATCGTCACGGGCATCATCGAGATCATCATCAACATCAACCCCAACATCAGCACCATCTCCATCTCCATCCCATCTCATCTCACAATTGCAACTTCTGTTGTAATCCGTACTATCTATCCTCTCTACTCTGTTGGTGTTGATTACTATTTTGTATTGAATGTTATTGAGTTTTGTTGGAGAAATATCATTGTGTCCAGATTGTTTAGCACCCATCTATCACCTCTGATCATGATCTCTTTTATGTCTTGTGAGTAGTTACTTTAGTTCTTGAAAACATGGGAGAAGTCTAGTTGTTAGTAGTCATATGATGCTAAAGTATTATGTGTGGTTTGATACTTAAGTTATGTTGTTATTTCTCTAGTGGTGTTATGTGAGTCGAACACATAACACTTCACCTTTCATGGGCCTATAGGAATACATTGTGCACAAAGGATGCTTATGGTGGGTTGCCGGAGTGACAGAAATCTGAACCCCAGTTCGCAGACTTTCGCACAAGGGAGTTATGGATCCTTGATCGTAATGATGTGGTTAGGCTTATGCCTTAATTACTACCTTGTATTTGCGGATGCTTGCAAGGTGTATAATCATAAGAGTACACTTATCTTAGTCTAGAAGGTGTACTAGCATTGATCCACCCACCGACACTTATCAACACGATACATATTACTTGGCGGAGTATGGTGAAAGTTACTTGACTATCTCTCCCGTGTTTTCTCGAGAACGCTTTAGCTTTTATAAGTTCAGTTCCTAGGCTTATCCTTGTGAAAGGATTGGGCCACTTGCTACTCCTCAGTTACCCTGTTTACTTTGCCTGTCTTTTACTTTTCTGTTGATTAAACCAAAACCCCCTAAATAATTACCTTTGAGTGTTTGCAGCCCTTTCCTTATTCAGTGTCACTTATCAACACCTTCTGCTCCTCGTGGGATCGATACTCTTATTTATCGAAAAGCTAAAATTGATCCCCTAGACTTGTGGGTTATCAAGAATCGTTTATTGGTGCGGTTAACAGGGAAGAAACCCAACTAAACCTATTAAATTCTCCGCCATCACCCATCCACCCCCAGGGCCTCCCCGACCAAGCCAGACACTCCTTTGGACTCCCCATCTTCCCCTGGTGCTTCCCCGACCAGGCACGGGTCCAGCGGCCTCCGGGATCGAGGACGGTGTCGACCCTGCTGGAGTCCAGAACCTGGCCGCCGCCGCGACGCCGTTCCCCCCACTCCAAACGACCATAATTTTGGACTCAGCGGGTACGGGCAGACGCGCCTTGACCTCCCCAACGCGTTGCGCCATTCGAAGCCCGCCGCCGAGGTCTCTCGCCGGAGCAGCGCTGCCGGTGAGCTCGCTCTCCTCTGATCCCCTCTCTCTCTCTCTCTCTGGTCATATGACATGTGTGGCCCACCTGTCATAGACCCCCCTTCAGCCCGAACCTTTTTCTTAAGGAAAATGTATTCTGAAAACCCGCCATCGACGTCACCCCCCCTGGTTGAATTTCCTAAATTGATTTAAAATCAATTTAAATCAATTATTTGACCAGAACATTGACCACCCTTTTCTCCTAAACCATTGGTCAAAATGCAGTGATTCTTTTTGCATTGGTTTTGTCTTGAGCTCCTCTTTAATTTGGCATAGGTCTTGTTCCATGATTTGCTGTTGTTGTTTGCTGGTCAAATAAAAGAGTATTTGAACTTTTTTCCCAATTGTTTTATTTGGAATTGTTTTTAGGGCTCGCCTTATTGAAGACCAGGAGATTTCCCCTACACCTTGTGGGTGAAAGGCAAGCCACAATTTCTTTTGCACTTTTGCAAAGCTTGTTGGGAAACGTAGTAGAAAACAAAAAATTTGGTGCCTACGAAGCAAGAACTCAAGATCATCCAATTAGATGGCATACAAGGTTTAGGTCAAGTCTCACCAACGGATGTAGAGGAAGAAGAGTTGGTGAAGCTTGTCGAAGTAGATCTCGCGAATCGTCCCACGAACAATCCCTCGATCTGTCCCACGAGCAAGTCCCTCGAACAATTCCCTCGAACAGATCTCCGAGGAAGAAGAAGAAGAAGCTCCTCGAAGAAGGTTCAAAGTTATGATCCCTCTACCGGTATCCCCAAGTCCGGCACAGCAATCCGACAGCGTTCCGCCGTCCAGAGAAGAACGCCTCCGAGAAAACTAGAGGGAGAAAGCCCTAGCGGATTCCGATCTAGAACGGATTCTAAACCGGGGTTTATGGTGGAGCAACTAGAAGCCTTGGTGCAAAGGGGGCGTAGGGGATTGTGGGGTGCGCCTCCCCCCCTTGGCTCACCTTTTATAGGTGGCCAGGCCCCCTGGTGCGCCTCCCCCAAGGGAGGAGTCCTACATGGACTCAACTTCCCTTGGGAGGAGTCCTCCTACTCCAAGGAGGATTGCGATCCTACTTGGAGTAGGATCCCCTCTTGGTGCGCCCCCCACCTCCTGGCCGGCCAGGGCCAGACCATGTGGTTTCCCCCCCAAGCTAGGGGGTGGGCGCAGTAGGTGGTACTGCCCGGAATCTTCAGGAACCTTCCATGACCTTTCGGAAGCTTCCGGGACCTTCCGGGATGGTTTCTTGACATTCCAGAACCTTCTGGAACACTTCCAGGACTGTTAACGAAAGTTCCGGAACTATCTGGATAGGTTTCAGGATGATCCGGGTTATGGTTTAGCTTTCCCGATGCCTTGCGTCAGTTCGTCGGTCATTTTTTGGGACGTCCACCGATAACCCGGAAACTATTCCGATTTATCTTGGACTTCCACAGTACCATTCTCACATGTTCTAAAACCACCTGGGACTATTCCATAGTGATTCATACATATTCAATTTACTCTGAACAATTCACTTTCTTCCACAAAACCTTCAACCATCCTAGTATTCTAACACATTTACTGCACGTTAAGTGTGTGACCCAATAGGTTCGGTATTATGTGGTCATGACTCAGAACGTCTTCCGGACTCATAGTCATCAGTCAATAATCAACAGCGGAGCCATGGACACCCATGTTGACTCCCACACATACACGAAGAAACTTCGAGTGAACCTTTATGTTATTCATACACCATTCCTTTTGCTTCGCGATATATAACAAAGTTAGTGGAGAGAAGTTTGGCATCCATGTGAAACAACTTCTTGAACACAAGCCATCATTTATCCTCATTGCTCGTTTGTCTTTATTCCTCGTTTTGTATTTCGGTATCCCCGTGACTAAATCACAAAGTGTCTGGCCAGACTATAATGGATACCGTTATACCGAGTGGGCCCAAAGTCAATATCTCTTCATCGTGAAGGAGAAAATCCCATTCTTGAACTATTGATGTTAGTAGACACACTATCCAACATACCCAGAACTTATTTTACTACTTCCCAGTCACGGGAAGATTCATCTAAGAACGAAAGTATATCTTCCTGTGTGAAGCAACCCGATATTCTCATGGTCTAAGGAATTACGCATATGACAACAAAACATGATAGACTTATAACGTAGTTACGATGTGATCTCTAAGTATATCATTTATAACACTGGGGTCGGTTCAACATCGTTGTTCTGCTAACAACATGCTCTCATTGCTATCGACATCCATGTTGCAAGAACAATGTCCATGATTAAGAAAACATAATCATCAGTTAGCACATGAGCTGGTCTTAGAGGCTAAACCAGGAACTCTTGTTGTTTACATTTCCACACATGCCGATGAGTTTTCTTCTGAATCTCACAGTCAGGGTCATTGCAATTATAGCACAGAAATATAAACTTTAATTATGAACTTGAATATAAATAATAACACACTTTATTATTGCCTCCAGGGCATATATCCAACAGTCTCCCACTTGCACTAGATACAATAATACTAGTTACATAAGTTCTAGCACACCAATGGCTATACGGTGCTGCTTATGATTTTCTCTTGGAAGAGGCTTCGTCATCGGGTCTGACACGTTCAGATCCGTGTGAATCTTGCATACTTTCACATATCAACGAACTCTCAGATTTTGTGATAACGGCGTTCTATGTGTTTGGACTTCTGGTGGGACCTTGGTTCCCTAGCTTGCGCCACAGTTCCACTATTGTCACAATAGATCTCCATGGGGTATTCAGCACTAAGAACCACACCAAGTTTAGTGACGAACTTCTTGATCCAATATCCCTCCTTCGTAGCTTCTGAAGCTGCGATGTATTCCGCCTCCGTTGTAGAATCCGCAACCGTATTCTGCTTAGAACTTTTCCAACTCACGGCACCCCGTTAAGTGTGAAAACATATCCTGATTGAGATTTGAAATCATTTGGATCTGTCATGAAGCTTGAATCTTTGTAACCCTTTACAACAAGTTCTTCATCACCTCCAAACACCAAGAACATGTTCTTGGTTCTATTGAGATACTTCAAAATATTTTTGACTGCTACCCAGTGTGCATTACCTGGGTTGCTCTGGTATGTACTACAGATACTCAGAGCATATGAAACATCTGGTCTTGTACATATCATGGCATACATAACAGATCCAATTGCCGAAGCATATGGAACTGTGCTCATTTCTACCCTGCTCATCAGTTGTCTTAGGACACTGACTCTTGCAGAGTACCAAACCATGTGACATTGGGAGTAATCCTTTCTTTGAACTATCCATTCTGAACCTTTTCAGAACCTTTTCTATATACGTGCTCTAGCTTAGCCCTATCAAGCGCCGGGATCTATCTCTATAGATCTTGATGCCCAAAATGTAGGCAGCTTCGCCCAATGTAGGGGAACGCGGTAGAAAACAAAAAATTTCCGCACTACGAACAGCCCAGGACCACTATGGAGACTGCATACAAGGTTTTTGATCTGATCGTTACCGACTCGTAGCGCAGCGGAAGTAGAGTCGATGTAGATCGTCGGTGCAGATCCCCGCAGCTAGGATTTACAACCTCCCAACCGCGAGAATGTATTCCCTCGTCTGCTCCTCGGACAGCGCTCAGGGAGGCGGTCGGACAGTCCCTCGGACGATGTCACGGACAGCCCTTCGGGAGGCCCCTCGAAACTCGATCGGTAACTCGGACAGCCCTTCGGGAGGACCCTTGAAACTCGAACGATAATTTAGACAGCCCTTCGGGAGGACCCTCGAACAGCCCCTCGGGCAAAAGATCGAAACTACGACCTCTCTACGGGGTTGCACACATACGGTGTCAGCTATCCGGCAGGGCTTCGCCGTCCAGAACTAGTTCCTTCCGGAACCCAGACAGCCTTTCGGCTCTACGAAACTATTTCGCGGGGAGGGAGAGAGAATGCCAGATCATGCTTGGCTTGTGTATTGAACTCAAGGGAGAGCTTGGATCAAGCATATGGGGCTGCCCTCACACCTCTATTTATAGGAAACCCAAGGGGGCTTTCTTGGCTCCCAAGTCCTTCTAGAAGGCTTTCCAAAAATATCCCAAGTAGTACTTTTTACTATTCATGACACCACTTTTTCGCGTCCGAAAAATCCAAAAATATTTCTGTGGGTCTTAGAATAATTCCAATACCCACTAAAATGATTTTGGGCGCGTTCCGAAACAATTCCGGATTAGTGATTTTCATCTGCAAAAAGCAACCTAAGCATTTCCGGCAGCTCCGGAACATTTCCGGCAGCTCCGAAATATTTCCGAAAAAAATATATTTTATTCTTTTCTCCAGAAAAATTCCAGAAGTTACCAGAACAATTCTGGCACCCTCCAAAAGTACCAGGTGCTTACCGAAACCTTTTCGGCTTAGTGGTTCACTCCGAAACAACTTTTCGGTTTTACCGAAACTATTCCGGTGTTCTCTCTCCGGAACTTTTCCGTTTTCTCCGAAACCTTTCTGGTGACTTTCTCTTAGACTCCCTGTCTAGTATTTAGCAGATAGATGACCCTTAAGCGTGTGACCCTATAGGTTCGGTGAAGTATAGACATGACCCGGAACACTTTCCGATCAATGATCAACATCGGAGCCGTGGACACCCATATTGACCCCTATACCCACACGAATAAATATTCGAGTGAACCTCCAGTTGCCGTGTGCTATTCCTGTTGCTTCGCGATATGTTACAAATACCCGAGGTGAGACTTATCGGCATCCCCGTGGATCAACACTTGTCCACTATGCCAGTTACCTCGTTACTGGTATTGTTCTTATTTCTCGTTCCCGCGTTCCGGCATCCCTGTGATCAAATCACACTGTGTCTGGCCAGACGATGGTGGATACCGTAACACCGAGAGGGCCCGAAGAATATCTCTCCATCGACGGAGGAGCAAATCCCAATCTTGAGCTACCTAGTTCCTTGTCATACTTTTCCGTGAACCCGTAAGCCGCCGTAATAGCCACCCTTTTACAGATGACGTTTAACAAACCCCAAAGTTCACGAAGCAAGTACGAAGGAACTCGATACTCTCATGGTCTAAGAAATTATGCAAACGCCCAACTTTCTCTGTGTTATAATCCATTAACTGGTGACGAAATTATCTCATAGCATAACATCAATCTGGGTCGTTTCAACACAAATGTTCATCTAACATTGTGCCCTCAAAATTGCCGGCATAGTCATGCCCATGATCAGGAAAACAGAACCATCATGCAAAACTTGAGCTAGTCTTAGAGGCGAGACTAGGAATATATATTTTATTTGTTTATTATTCCACACGTGCATATGAGTCTTCCTCCGAGCCTCGTGGTTATTGCAGACTCGAGAACCATTGCAGTTATAGCATGGAATATAAACATAATTAGGAACATGGGGATAAATAATAACATTTATTATTGCCTCTAGGGCATATCTCCTACACCCAAGTCTTTCATTGAAAAACTATTTTTCAATGACTCCTTTATCGTGTTAAGAAATTATTTATCATTTCCAATCAACAATATGTCATCTACATATAGTATTAGAAAAGATATTGCGCTCCCACTTACTTTCTTGTAAACACAAGGTTCTTCGTCATTCTGGATGATGCCAAAACTTTTGACCACTTCATCAAAGCGAAGATTCCAACTCCGTGATGCTTGCTTTAGTCCATAAATAGACCTTTTAAGCTTGCACACCGTTCCAGCATCCTCTGGTGCGACAAAACCCTCAGGTTGTATCATATATACATTCTCCTCGAGATTTCCATTAAGGAAAGCAGTTTTGACGTCCATCTGCCATATCTCATAATCGAAATATGCAGAAATTGCTAGTAAAATCCGCGCAGACTTAAGCATTGATACTGGCGAGAAAGTATCATCGTAGTCAACTCCTCGCACTTGTCGTAACCCTTTCGCAACAAGCCTAGCTTTATGGATAGTGACATTACCATCTGCATCTGTCTTTCTTTTGAAAATCCATTTACATTCAATTGGTTTCACACCCTCTGGAGGGATCACCAAGTCCATACTTAGTTTTCGTACATGGATTCCATTTCGAATTTCATGGCTTGCAGCCATTCAGTGGAGTTGGGGCTCATCATTGCTTCTTTGTAGTTCACAGGCTCATCATCTTCCAAGATGAATACTTCATTAGCGTACCACTCGGGTAGCTGACGCACTCTGCCTGATCTTCTTGGTTCAGTCACTAGCTTCTCAGAAGTTCCTGCATCACTTGCAGGAGCTACCGGTTCCTTCATCGGAATGACTGCCGGAACAATTTCCGTCGTTTCAATCCTTGGTTCCGAAGGTTCCCTAACCTCATCAAGCTGTACTGTCCTCCCACTCACCTCTTTGCTAAGAAACTATTTATCAGGAAAACTCCTCCTTTAGCAATAAAGACTTTGCCATCGGAGGGGTGGTAGAAGGAATAGCCTACGGTATCTTTGGCATAACCTACAAAGTAGCATTTGTCTGCTTTAGGGTCGATTTTGTTCGGCTGTAAACGTTTTACATAAGCATCACAACCCCAAATTTTCAGGAACGATATATAGGGTTTGTTCCCATTCCACAACTCGTATGGTGTCGTTTCCACAGACTTTGACGACGCCCTATTTAGAGTAAAAGCAGCAGTCTCTAACGCGTAACCCCAAAAAGATAGTGGCAGATCAGTTAATGACATCATGGACCTCACCATGTCTAACAAAGTTGGGTTATGCCTCTCAGATACTCCATTTCTCTGTGGAGTTCCAGGTGGCGTCAGCTGTGAAACGATTCCACGCTCCATGAGGTGTTCTCTAAACTCATGACTAAGATATTCACCACCACGATCAGATCATAGAAATTTGATTTTCTTGTCACGATGATTCTCAACTTCGTTCTGAAATTCTTTGAACTTTTCCGAAAGTTTCGGATTTTTGCTTCATTAAGTAAATAGAACCATATCTACTCAAGTCGTCAGTAAAAGTTACGAATTAGAGATATCCACCGCGCGCCGGTACACTCATCGGTCCACACACATCAGTATGTATTATTTCCAATAAGTCTGTCGCCCGTTCTACATGACCTATGAACGGTGTCCGAGTCAGTTTTCCCATCAGACTAGCCTTATCGAATTATTCAAAATCAAAAGATTGAAAAATTCCATCTTTATGAAGTTTCTACATGGGTTTCTTTCCGATGTGACCTAGACGGCAGTGCCACATGTAAGTGGTATTATCAGTATTCTTAAGACACTTAGAGCTAGTGTTTAAGATGTCGGTACTACAATCAAGATCCAAATAAAACAGCCCATTCTTAGTAGATGCAAAACCATAGAACATATTCTTTAAGTAAATAGAGCAACCATTGTTCTTAGACTTTAAACTATAACCGTCACGGATTAAACATGATCCCGACATAATGTTCTTACAAATACCAGGAACGAAATAACAATTATCTAGTTCTATGGTAAATCCTGAAGGTAGATGTAGAGTGTAGACGCCGACGGCTTTAGCAGAGATCGTAGCTCCATTCTCGACACGCATCGTCACTTCATTCTTTTCCAGTTTCCTTATTCTCCTTAGTCCCTGTAATGAATTACAGATATGAGAAACAACTCCAGTATAAAATACCCATGACTTAGAGTGAGGGCCAGAAAGATACACATCTATAACATATATAACTTTTATACCTTCGCTGGTAAAACCAGGATTCTTCCTATCTGCCAGATACTTCTTGCAGTTCCTCTTCCAGTGACCCTTAGCTTTGGAGTAGAAGCACTCAGTATCTTTGTTAGGGCCAGTGCCAGAGGGTTTCTTGGTCTTGGCGCCAGGTTTGACGGCGCCCTTACCCTTGGACTTGCCCTTCTTCTTGAAACTGGTGGTCTTGCTAACCGCCAACATATAGTTAGGGTCAGCCTGCATGGTAGTTTACGCATTATTCAGCATTGCAAGTAGTTCATTAACCAACTTGTCCATCCCGTTCATCCGATAGTTCTGAACAAAGCTCTTAAAGATCGGCGGGAGTGACATGAGGACGATATCTGTACCTAGTGATTCTGGAATCGGAAATCCTAGTTCAATCAACCTTTGGCCAAAGCGCATGATCTTTATCCCGTGCTCACTCACAGATGATCCTTCCTTCATCTTGCAATTCCATAAGGCATGAGTAACCTCATAACGTTCAGTCCTAGCGTGTTTGGCATAAAGAGCATCTAACTCTTGAATAATCAAGTGGGGACCGGTATTTTCAAACCTCCCTTGCAACTCTGATTCCATACACGCGGTCATAAGACATTGAACTGCGGTGCTATCATCAAGCTTGGTCTGATGCACATTCTTCTCAGCAACCGTGGCTTCAGGCCCCGGTGCTTCTGGGAGAGGTATCGTCAGGACATAGTCCTTCTTAGCACTCCTGAGTACAATTCTCAGGGAACGAACCCAGTCCACATAGTTTCTTCCATCATATTTCAATTTTTCTTTCTCAATCAACGGACCTAAGTTAAACTGGGTATTGCCACGGGCCATTTCAATCTACAAAATAAACACAAGTTTCACTTAGACAATGTTCATAATTAAGTTGCACTAATTAATCATACTGTTAATTTTAATAAGTGCTCCCACTCAGATCAACATCTCTCGCAGTTAATGCTAAGTGATTCAAGATCCAAATTTAGTCGTCCGCCATTGATGTGACATCACTGATGACTTAGACTAAATTGGTAGGCCAACTTGCCAATCACGCAAAGTAATTCTTGTTCATCTTTCGATGGGTGTGTTCCGGTAGCAAACTTTTATCCAAACCATCAAGACAACCAAGTGTAATGTGTTGTGTGTTCTTTTAACACACCCGTCTTTTATGCGTCACATCGTGTGCACCCATGTGACATGACCTGCTCCGATGTGAAACATAGTATAGACGGTGCTACATTTGGAAGAACACTATCAACTTGATATTTTTTAGCGAGGGATCACCGTAATAAAACACGACTACCGCACATCAAACAAGGGTGCATGAAAGGGATTAACATCACTGGCAATTCAAAAATTATGTGACATGGTATAGCCCTTTGTGTCGTGAAATTGTCGTTGCCTTCATGACTCCGTGGTTGAAGTCTCCACCCACCACCTTTTGTCCTTAGCGCCGGGACCTCCTCACGGCTTCGGCATATGTGTCGGGGTCCACCTTCACATCATTGATTATCACCTCATCTTCATCTATTTCCTTTCCTCAAGCTAATAAATAGTTCTGGCACGCAGGCCATAATTAAGTGTCAATCATATGACTCCAGTCATCATGCCGTACCACGGCTCACAGGCCGCGAAAAATATTACATCATATAGCATCTCATACAAACACATTGCAAATCTCGAAGGCTATACCACATCACATGAACTCTCTGCAAAAACGAGTTAGATCGCTATCTACACGAGTTATTGCAAATTTTATCGTGGTTGTTGATACGTCCCAAACGTATCTATAATTTCTGCTTGCTCCATGCATGTTTTGTGTGACTTTTCCATGTTTTGCTTGAACTTTCATACACTTTTGAGAATATTTGGACTAATCTATTAACCCAGTGCACCCAGCTGCCAGTTGTTGTTTTCTGCTGTTTTTGTATTTCAGGTTTTCCGACCATTAAAAGTGCTCCAAAAATCCGGGAAAATTAGATAAAAAATTGGCGTCACGGAAGCTTCCGGAAACACCAAAGGAGCGGAAGGGGCCACCACCAAGAGGCCAGGAGGGTCCCTGGCGCGGCCCCACCCTAGGCCGCGCCAGGAGGCCTCCTGGCTGCCTGGTGGGTCCCCTCGACACCCCCTTCGCCTATATTTACCCCTCGGGGTGGATACCCCTAAGAAGGACTCCTCTTTCGCGATCTCGCCTCTGTTCCGCCGCCGCCGCTGTTTAAAGATCGGGGCTTCCTAGAGAATCTGCTCCGGCACCCTGCCGGGAGAAGCTACCCCCTCCGAGAGACCATCCATAGCCATGGACGCCTCCCGTATGTACCGTGAGTAGTTTCCCTTGGACCATGGGCCCTTGACTAGTAGCTATGTGATCTATCTCTCCCTTCTTTGTGCTTTCACTTTCGAGACCTCATGAGCCGCCTCACATGATCGAGGCACCTTTGTAATTTTCTGCCGTTGCTATGCTGAGTTTGATGGGATCTGATGGATTATGAGACTATGTTCAGATTGTGATGAGTAATATATTTGGTTCTTCTCTTTTATATTTTGGTCTTGAGTAAATTCTTGCATGTTCTCCGTTGCCGTATTTTACTTTGGCCAAGTGAATTATTGCAACTCCAAGAGGGAGCGTTATGCTTGATTGTGGGTTCAGCCCCTTGATGTCTAGCTTGAGTGACAGAAACATGAGACTAGGGGATGTGATGTTTCCACCAGGGATAAAACAATGGTGCTTGTATCCGCGGGTGCAAGGATTGTTTACTTTACGCAAAGTTATTTTAATGCAGTTGTCTGTTGCTTTGAGTTTACACTTTGGGTGGGTTTCGCAACTTAATACCAGCGAGATGTTCTAGATAGATATCTCAAGGTGGATGATTCGTAGTAGATGCAGATGGATTTCGGTCTACTTACCTTGGCGTACTGCCCATTGCTTTTGAGCCCTTCCTTTCTTTGCAGCATAGTTAGCATTGCGGTGCCTTCATAATCCTGTCAATTGCCCAACTGTGATTTGTTTACCTCGCTAGCACTTTTATCGTCTTTTGGGAGAGAGCCATCACTAGTGAAAATCACGTGACCTTGGTCCATCTTCATATCATTGTTTACACGCTCAATTTACTTTCAGTCTTTACTTTCAGTTGCCACTATCATTATCTCTTGCGTTGATCCTTTGTAAACAGCAAGGCAGGAGGAATTGACAACTCCTCTGTACTCGTTGGGAGCAAAGTTATTTGTATCAGTGTGCAGGTCCAAGTGAAGTTAGCAACCTCGGCGCCATAGTTCACTTTACCACCTTCTTGTATCCTTCGGAGTCCTACGGGAGACAAACCTTGGTATCTTTGCCAAGGGAAAACTTGCCGCTGCACTATATCTCACCCTGCACTTGGGGTAATCAACGAGGGCTTGAAGAGTATAACACTCTCTTGCCATCAGTTGTTAAGAAGGTTTACATGGCAAACGTGAAACCCTAGACAAAACAAAACACGATACTTCTTTTGTTGCTAGTTTAACATACAGGGTGCGTGCAGCAACTAATGCCACAAGCCAAACTTCGTTAAACGTGTGACCCCCGTGTGGATTTGAGTTCATAAAATCCACAAGCCCGTTCATGTAAAGTTTTCTATATCAAGGCTAAGATGAGATCCAAGGAATTTGATGTAGTGCATGATCAAGGCAACCAGCATACTAAGAGCAGCATAGAGGGATCATGGCAAAACTCGAACCTTGTAGCAAAATCACATCATGTCGTCGAGCAAAGAAAAGATCACATGACAGGGAAGCAAACAAGAAAAATCAATGCCTCATATCAACATATGATCTATCTAAACATGCATCTAATCAAGGATCTCTCATGATACCACTGTTGGGAAACGTAGTAGAAAACAAAAAAATCCGTGCCTACGAAGCAAGAACCCAAGATCATCCAAGTAGATGCCATACGAGGTTTAGGTCAAGTCTCACCAACGGATGTAGCGGAAGAAAAGTTGGTGAAGCTTGTTGAAGTAGATCTCGCGAATCGTCCCACGAACAATCCCTCGATCTGTCCCACGAGCAAGTCCCTCGAACAATTCCCTCGAACAGATCTCCGAGGAAGAAGAAGAAGCTCCTCGAATAAGGATCAAAGTTATGATCCCTCTACCGGTATCCACACGTCCGGCACAACAATCCGGCAGCGCTCCACCGTCCAGAGAAGAACGCCTCCGAAAAAACTAGAGGGAGAAACCCCTAGCGGATTCCGATCTAGAACGGAGTCTAAACTGGGGTTTATGGTGGAGGAACTAGCAGCCTTGGGGTAAGGGGGCATAGGGGATTGTGGGGAGTGCCTCCCCCCTGGCTCACCTTTTATAGGTGGCCAGGCCCCCTGGTGCGCCTCCCCAAAGGGAGGAGTCCTACATGGACTCAACTTCCCTTGGGAGGAGTCCTCCTACTCCAAGGAGGATTGCAATCCTACTTGGAGTAGGATTCCCCCCCCCCCCTTGGTGCGCCCCACCTCCTGGCCGGCCAGGGCCAGCCTAGGTGGATTTACCCCCAAGCTAGGGGGTGGGCGCAGTAGGTGGTACTGCCCGGAACGTTACATGACCTTTCGGAAGCTTCCGGGACCTTCCGGGATGGTTTCGGGACATTCCGGAACCTTCTGGAACACTTCCAGGACCTTCTGGGACCGTTAATGAACGTTCCGAAACTATCTGGATAGGTTTCTGGGTGATCCGGGTTACGGTCTAGCTTGCCCGATGCCCTGCGTCAGTTCGTCGGTCATTTTCGGGACGTCCACCGATAACCCGGAAACTATTCCGATTTATCTTGGAATTCCACAGTACCATTCTCAAATGTTCTAAAACAACCTGGGACTATTATAGAGTGATTCAGACATATTAATTTTTCTCTAAACAAATCACTTTCTTCCAAAAAACCTTCAACCATCCTAGTATTCTAACATATTTACTGCACGTTAAGTGTGTGACCCAATAGGTTCGGTATTATGTGGTCATGACTCAGAACGTCTTCCGGACTCATAGTCATTAGTCAATAATCAACAGCGGAGCCATGGACACCCATGTTGATTCCCACACATACACGAAGAAACTTTGAGTGAACCTTTATGTTATTCATACACCATTCCTTTTGCTTCGCGATATATAACAAAGTTAGAGGAGAGAAGTTTGTCATCCATGTGAAACAACTTCTTGAACACTAGCCATCAGTTATCCTCGTTGATCGTTTGTCTTTATTCATCGTTTTGTATTTCGGTATCCCCGTGACTAAATCACAAAGTGTCTGGCCAGACTATAATGGATACCGTTATACCGAGTGGGCCCAAAGTCAATATCTCTTCATCGTGAAGGAGAAAATCCCATTCTTGAACTATCGCTGTTACTAGACACACTATCCAACATACCCAGAACTTATTTTGCTACTTCCCAGTCACGGGAAGATTCCTCTAAGAACCAAAGTATATATTCCTGTGTGAAGCAACCCGATATTCTCATGGTCTAAGGAATTACACATATGACAACAAAACATGATAGACTTATAACATAGTTACGATGTGATCTCTAAGTATATCATTTATAACACTGGGGTCGGTTCAACATCGTTGTTCTGCTAACACATGCTCTCCTTGCTACCGACATCCATGTTGCAAGAACAATGTCCATGATTAAGAAAACATAATCATCAGTTAGCACATGAGTGGTCTTAGAGGCTAAACCAGGAACTCTTGTTGTTTACATTTCCACACATGCATATGAGTTTTCTTCTGAATCTCACAGTCAGGGTCATTGCAATTATAGGACAGAAATAAAAACTTTAGTTATGAACTTGAATATAAATAATAACACACTTTATTATTGCCTCTAGGGCATATATCCAACAAAGCTTTGACGTGTTTTGACATGTGCTTGAACCTTCGACAAATTAATGCTTTAGGTGATATGCTTTGATAATATTGCTAGGCTTGATGATGCTGCATTGCCATGCTATAATTGATTATGCTAATACCATGCCTTAATCATGCAATGATCCTGATGCTTTTATGCATGGTATGTTCATGATAAGTTTAAATCTGGTTATCACTGTATCATACCTTGATCATCTTGGTAGTGCCATGTTGCAGGATTTCATCTTGATCATCTTAACATGACACATTAACCAACTAAGTATGATTTGAATCATGATGTGACCATAATGGTATCTTGGTTTGTTCCATTTATATTGATATGCCAATTTAAATGCTCATGTTGCACCTGATACTCGTGTTTGCTGTTGAAGACATGCTTCGTGTCAAGTCGATCAGGTGCCACTGAACCGAACCTCTCAGTGCAGCCACGCTCGCCTTTATGGGAAGGCCTTGGCTTGGTCTATCGGTGGGCTCTTTTACTCGTATCACCCAAAGATGGGAGGCTACGCGCGCGCGGTTACCCTGGACTGGTAAGCGGTGGTGGCCTTGAGAGATGGTTTGTTGATATGGAGATCCTTCACCGTTTGGGACCGTTTTTCCATGACGATGGCCATTTTTCCACGAGGTGGCCGTTTGCCATGCGATGGCAGGTGTGTCGGGAGGACACGGGGCTACCCAAGACGGGATGTCGGGTGATACGGTAAGGGAGACACACGGTAGAACGTTCTTGTTGGAGAAGTCCTAGTCCACTCCTGTGGTACGAGTTCCGAGGTTCCTGTGAGACAAGTTCCAAGGTACTGGATGGAGGAACAACTCATAGTGTGGGTAAAGTGCACAAACTCTACAGAGTCACACAAATCTATTCGAATAGCCGAGTCCACGGTAATGGACACAATTCATACTAGGTCACACTTGGATCAACATGACCTCGGTTAGATAATCTGGCTAAGCTGACCCGTTTGTTCATGCAATTGGCTGGATAATCTCTATGGACTACAAGGATAAGAGGGAGTACTAGTGTGGATCTTTCAAAAGGATAGTAGTGTTGCCCCTTTCTCTCTTTTTATTTTCTTTTCTCGTTTTTCTATTTTTTTCTATTTTTTGGAGGCCTCAATGGCTCTTTCTATATAACTCTCATTTGTCCTCTTTGGGATCTTTTATTTTGTCCACTTTGGGATCTTTTCCTCACTTAAGGGCAACACTCTAATTTACAAGAGGGTATAGAAGATCTTTCACACTTTACAAGGTTCTCAAACATAAAGAAGATGCAGCTATCATGATGTATGCAATGTATGCCTCTGTCAGTGTATCAGGAACATGTATGACATGAAGATCAACTCATGAAGAGGTGGATGTTGCATGCCAATATATCTCGGAAAGGCTATGGAAATACCTTGATAGGTAGGTATGGTGGCAGTTTTGAGGAAAGATATAAGGAGGTTGATGATGATAGAGCGTATCATGCCACGGGTTTGGATGTACCGGCGAAGGTGGACGCCAAATATTGGAGTGAGAAGAAGGCAATGCACGGTATGGAAGAGGCTAGCAAATATGAGGAGGTGGAAGTGTCAACTTTCAACACTTACATTAGTCCGAAGAACTCATCCACTTATTATCGGTAACTCTCAATCTAATGAGGAGGCTCACAAAGAGACAAGTACCCCGATGAGGAGTGTATGGGGGTTTGGTTATCCTTGCGCATCCTCGACTCATGGTACGTGAGTGTACTCTAATATCTGATCCCTCAAAAGATTAGCGATCCATCTAGTAGCTAGAGTTCTCAACTAGTTTTGTAGGTTTTGAAAATAAACACGGATTGCCCAAAATACGACACCTATCACTAATAGGCTTGAGCTCTTGACACCAAAAGTTCAAACATTACTCACAACAATACCTCAAAACTATTGCAAGTTACTACAAAAATTAAATAGCAACCTCAATTACCTACTTTCAAGACAAGACACAACTCAGTGCAACAACCAACTCTCTTAACAAGATAAACATGAAATAAAGAGACTTCCAGCAACAAACTAAACAAAATCCAAGGCTCTTGCTAAATACAAACTAAGACTAAAGCTAAACATGGAAATAGCTACGAAAAGATAAAGAACACACAACAGCAAAAAGATAAGCATGAAAATCCTATGATGTGTTCTAGATTGGAGTGGAGCGTGTTTCTCTCCCACACAATGTAAGCTGGGGTCTAACTTGTTATGAGTAATGTTTGAACTTTTGGTGTCAAGAGCTTTAGCCTATTAGTGATACATGTCGTATTTTGGGCAATCCGTGTTTATTTTCAAAACCTAAAAAACTAGTTGAGAACTCTAGCTACTAGATGGATCACTAATCTTTGGAGGGATCGGATATTAGAGTACACTCACGTACCATGGGTCAAGGATGCGCAAGGATAACCAAACCCCCATACACTCCTCCTCGGAGTACTTGTCTCTTTGTGAACCTCCTGATTATATTGAGATTTACCGATAACAAGGGCATGAGTTCTCCAGACTAATGTAAGTATTCGAAAGTTGACACTTGCACCTCCTCATATTTGCTAGCCTCTTAAGTATTGTGCATTGCCTTTTCTCACTCTGAGAGTTGGCGCCTACCCACCGGTGCATCCAAACCCTTGGCATGATATGTTTTGTCATCATAAACCTCCTTATATCTTTCCTCAAAAAAACCACCATACCTACCTATCAAGGCATTTCCATAGCCTTTCCAAGATACATTGCCATGCAACATCCACCTTCTCATGACTTGATCGTCATGTCATGCATGCTTTTGCTTGATCGATGAGCCGCATTCTAGTTGGGCCTTTCCCTAATCATTGCTACATGATGCGCTAGTATCATTGCATATCCTTCTACACTGGCAGAGTCATACATTTGCATACATCATGATAGCTTCTTCTTTATGCTGAGTACTTTTGCAAAGTGTGAAAGATTTCTATACTTTTTGTAAAATAGAGTCTTGCCCCTAAAGTGAGAACAGATCCCAAAGTGTACAAACTTAAAAGATCCCAAAGAGGACAGATGAGAGTTAAATAGAAAGAGCCATGGAGGCCACCAAAAATAGAAAAAATAGAAAAAAGAGAAAAGGAAAATAAAAAGAGAGAAGGGGCAACACTATTTTCCTTTTGAGAGATCCACACTCGTACTCCCTCTTGTATCGTGTACTCCATAGAGATGATCAAATATGCATATAGCTATGTGGGACCTTCACACTATAGAACTTGGATTGTATATTCCAATGATGAGCCTCCTCTAATGAGCTCTAGGTCTTCGTGAGCAAGCAAGTTGGATGCACCCCCACTAGTTTCATTGGAGAGCTTTCCATAGCTCACATGTGCATCCGTTGCATGGCAATCCCTACTCCTCACATCATATCTATCATTTGGCTTTCTCTCACCTATGACTGTACTCGTTGATGTGAGCTTTTCACACCTTTTTTTCTTCCTCCTCCACCATATCTCTCTTTGCCATACTAAGTGTAAACTTTCTTGCTTACGCTCATCCATTGCATGAGTGCTCAAAATATCGAAAGGGAGTGGATCAGTTTCACTTTTACCTGGCTAGTGGTCTGGGGATGAGTCAAGATAAGATTCCAAAGAATACTAAGTGTGAAACATTAGTAGATTAAGTTCTCAACGAATTTTTTTTACTCTTTCGTATTCCCATCTCCTACTTCTTGCACGCAAACACCATTTGGATACATTTGAGTCACGGACAGCGAGAGCTCTTGCACCTTTATGTTCTTATGTTGCTTGTTTCAATGCTAATATAGACTCTTGCTTGTTATGACTTGAATTGAATTACATGCCTTGATTGCTTTACTTAAAAGTTCTTATATGGTTGGTAGCATGTCACCACAGAAATTATGCTTGTTATCATTTACCTACTCGAGGATGAGCAGGAATTAATCTTGGCGATGTTGATACGTCCCAAACGTATCTATAATTTCTGCTTGCTCCATGCATGTTTCGGGTGATATTGCTATGCTTTTCATAAACTTTCATACACTTTTGAACATCTTTGGACTAACCTATTAACTCAGTGCACCCCAGTGCCAGTTTCTGTTTTCTGTTGTCTTTTTATTTCAGGTTTTCCCATTACTTAAATTTCTAGAAAAATTCAGGGGAAAATATATAAAAAAATCAGCATACCGGAAGCTTCCAGATGCCCGAAGGGGGGCCAGAGGGGCCCCACCTAGTGCCCAGGCGTCCAGGTGGCGCGGGCTAGGGTGGGACTGTGCCGGGAGGCCGCCTGGACCCCTGGTGGCCCCCTTGGCTGCCCCCCTTCGCCTATATATTTCTCTCGTCCCTAAACCCTCGAGGACAGAACCCTTTTCGCGATCTTGCCTCTGTTCCACCGCCGCTGCGCTTCCAAGATAGGCAGCGCCAGAAGACCTCTTCCCGGCACCCTGCCGGAGGGAGGATTGACCTTCGGGAGCTTCTCCACCACCATGGACGCATCCCGGATGAACCGTGAGTAGTCCACCTTGGACCATGGGTCCATGGTCAGCAGCTATGTGATAACCCACAAATGTAGGGGATCGCAACGGTCTTCTCAGGTAGGTATAACCCTAATTAATGATTCGACACAATGGGAGCCAAAGAATACTTATAAGCCTTAGGAGTTGAGTTGTCAATTCAACCACACCTGAAAAAGCACTAGACAAGCTATTTAGTAGTAACGGTGTGTTGACGGGTGTAGCCTTTAAGACTTCCCCAATCACCAACACCACAAAGTAGTAACAAAATAGTAGCAGCAGTGACGAGAGCAATAGTAACAGTGAAGGTAATGAAGATGAAAGATGGACCGGGGTTCAAGGTTTCATTAGTGGTAACTCTCCAAGCAAAAATAACAAGGTGTTGGGTGAAAAAATTACAGTTGGGAAATTGAAAAAATTGCACTAACTCTAGCCAAAGAACAAACTAGAGCAATCCTAGTCGAAGAACCAAATGTAGGCATGTGATCCATATGTAGTTTTACGTGCTTCCAATAAGAACTTGCACAACATCTTTTTTCCTACCATCCGGCCACGAACGGGGCCAAAATGTACTTATGGAGATTAAGGTGCTCCTGTCAAAGAGCACCGGAACAAAGCATTAACACTCTATGAACACATGTGATCCTCAAATTATAGCCCATCCCCTTTGGTGTCCCAAGCTGTCACCTTTGGCATCGCCGGTTCCGGACTATAACAAGTGCATACAAATGTAGATAAGATCTAGAACAACAATTATAATCATGCAACCATAACGTGCTCAGATCTCAAATCATGCTACTCGTGCACTAGTAGCAAGCATTAAGAACAACAAAATAGCAACAACAATAATTCATAAACCTCTTAGGACTGAATAACAATGTAACAATTCATCGGATCCCAACAAACACAACACCAATTACATAATATGGATCTCAATCATGTACGACAGCTCATGAGAACATTGTATTGAAGAGCAAGGGGGAGAAGTATACCAACAAGCTACTGCCAAGAACCCGTAGTCCAAGAAGGAACTACTCATGATCCATCATGGGGTGAAGTAGAGTTGATGAAGATGGACCCGGGGGCCAAGGCCTACTCCGGCAGGGTGCCGGAGCAGGATCCTGGTGACCCCCCGAAGCTAGGTTTTGATGGCGGTGGAGATCGGGAGCGCTTATGGAAAAAGCAGTTCTGGAATCAGGGTTTTCGTGACGGGAGTATAAATAAGGGCCAAAAGGGGGCACCGGGGGTGGTCCCAGTCGCCTAGGCGGCCTCCCCCTAGGTCGCGTCAGGTGGCCGCCTCGATGACTGGTGGCCCCCCTCCGGATCTCCTTCGGTGATTCCGTAGGTTCCTTCGTGCTGATTTTTTATATTTTTTTCCCGGAAATTGTTGGGCACTTTAAGTAATGGGAAAACCTGAAATACAAAAACAGCAGAAAACAGAAACTGTCACTGGGGTGCACTGAGTTAATAGGTTAGTCCAAATATGATCAAAAGTGTATGAAAGTGTATCAAAATCATAGCAATATCACACAAAACATGCATGGAGCAAGCAGAAATTATAGATACGTTTGGGACGTATCAACATCCCCAAGCTTAATTCATGCTCGTCCTCGAGTAGGTAAATGATAACAAGCATAATTTCTGTGGTGACATGCTACCAACCATATAAGAACTTTTAAGTAAAGCAATCAAGGTATGTAATTCAATTCAAGTCATAACAGGCAAGAGTCTATATTGGCATTGAAACAAGAAACATAAGAACATTAAGGTGTGATACGTCCAAAACGTAACTATAATTTCTTCTTGCTCCATGCATGATTTGTGTGATATTGCTATGATCTAGATACACTTTCATACACTTTTAATCATATTTGGACTAACCTATTAACTCAGTGCACCCTAGTGCCAGTTTCTGTTTCCTACTGTTTTTCTATTTCAGTTTTCCCCCATATTAAAAGTGCTCCAAAAATTCGGGAAAAATCAGATAAAAAAATCAGCGCAACGGAAGCTTCCAGATTCCTGAAGGAGGGTCGGAGGGGCCCCACCTGGTGCCCAGGCGTCCAGGTGGCGCGACCTAGGGTGGGGTCGCGCCGGGTGGCCGCCTAGACACCTGGTGGCCCCCTGGCTGCCCCCTTCACCTATATATTCTCCGTGACGCGAAACCCCCGAGGACCGAACCCTTTTTCGTGATATCGCCTCTATTCCACCGCCGCCGCGCTTCCAAGATCGGGAGCGCCAGCAGACTTCTTCCTGGCACCCTGCTGGAGGGAGGATCGACCTCCGGGAGCTTCCCCTCCACCATGGACGCTTCCCGGATGTGTCGTGAGTAGTTTTCCTTAGACCATGGGTCCGTGATCAGTAGTTGTGTGATGTTCCCCTCCCCTCCTTGTTCTTTGTGGTTTAGTCCTCGTGAGCTGCCCTACATGATCGAGGCACATATGTAATCTTTCTGCTGTTGCTATGCTGAATTAGCTGGGATCTGATGGATTATGAGATTATGTTCAGATTGTGATAGAGTAATATATTTGGTTCTTATCTTTTATATTTTTGTTCCTAAGTAATTCTTGCATGTTCTTCGTTGTTGTTTATTGCTTTGGCCAAGTAGTAGGTAGTAACCCTAAGAGGAAACGTTATGCTCGATTGTGGGTTCATGCCCCCCGATGACACGCTTGAGTGAAAGAAACATGAGTCTAAGGGATGTGCTGTTGCCACAAGGGGGAAAATGGTGCTTGTAACCGCGGTTTCAAAGGCTGTTTACTTTACACAAAGTGATTTTTAATGTAGTTGTCTGTTGCTTTGGGTTTACACTTTGGGTGGGGCTCGCAACTTAATACCAGCGAGATGTTCTGGATAGATATATCAAGGTGGATGATTAGCAGTAGATGCAATTGGATTTCGGTCTACTTATTTTGGTGTACTGCCCATGCTTTTGAGCCTCTTCTTTCTTTGTAGCATAGTTAGCATTGCGGTGCGTTTATACTCCTGTCAATTGCCCAGCTGTAATTTTTTTACCTCGCATAGCAGTTTTATCGTCTTTTGGGAGAGAGACATCACTAGTGAACATCACGGGACCCCGGTCCATATTCTCATCACTGTTTACACGCTCGTTTACTTTCTTTATTTTACTTTCCAGTTGCTATCGTTATCACTATTATCTGTTGCGTTTATCCTTTGTGAACAGCAAGGCCGGAGATATTGAAAACCTCTCTGTACTCGTTGGGAAGCAAAGTTATTTGTGTTGTGTGCAGGTCCACGTCAATTGCGCCGTTGACACCTACTTATCATTTCCGGAGTCCTACTGGAGATAAACCTTGGTATCTTCACCAAGGTAAATTTGCCGTTATCGTACATCTCACCTTCCAATTGGGGTAACCAACGAGGAGAGGTGTTGCACCTGTCAACTCTCTCGTCATCAAGCGAATTTCTGGCGCCGTTTCCGGGGACTCCGAGTGCTAATATAGGGGAGTTTCCCACTACCTTTTGCCTTTGCTTTTTAGTCTTGTTAGTTTACCTCCAAGTTTTTTCTTTAGTGTCCTTTATGAAAAAACCAAAAAAAGTTTCAACCTTTTGTCTTTGCTTTTGGCTGCCTACTGATGCAATCTTTGCCATGGGTGTGGAACCACCCAAATATGGTAGGATGGACATGTTTCACTTGGATCGTCTTCGATCAATTTGTGCTCGCGCTAAAAACCCAACCGACTTTGTTGAGGGAAAATCATTGGATAAGCATGCTCATTATACGCTGCACCGCCTATCTCAGAAAGGAAAACACTTATGGGATCAAATACATGTTTCTTATTGCCATGCTGAACTTTTGTCCCACATTTATGATTTTACTTTCTGCTCCAATATAGATCATAAACACCTTCCTTCCCAATGTGAGTTTAATGAAAATGAGATCTTATCTTCTTATGCTAAAGGTGTTTATGATTACTTTGATGTTGAAAAGATTGAAGAGTTTGTTTCTTTTAAAGCTGCTTATGAGATTGCTTCGTTGATTGAAAAGTATTATGGTACTATTCACAAGTCCGAAAACTTTGCAGTTCTTGCTTATTGCTTCAAGAGTTATACTTCCAATTCTTATATTGAGGATTTCAAAAATAAAATTTTTGCTGCCCAAGAAGAGGCTTATGATTGCTTTGATGTGGAATCCCATGATTCCGAGGACTCACTTGATACTTCCCTTTCTTATGAACTTAATACTTGCTTTGTTGATGGCCATGATGCCAATATGGATTATGCTTACGAAGATGAACTTGCTATGGTTGCTTATGTTAAGCATGAAATTGTTGCTATTGCACCCACACTTGATTGTCCTATTATCCTTCTGAAATCTCCAACTCATATTCCGGAGAACTATGCTCTTATTGAGGCTCAATGTGATGGGTTGCATTTATCTTATGATCCTAAAAACTGTGTTGAAAACAATACACGTGTGCTTGTAGGTCATGAACAATATGATTTTTGTGATACTTATATTCTTGATGTTGTTCATGATACTACTGAAAATTACTTTGAGAAACGAAAGTTTGGTTATAGAAACTTCCATGTTACAAAAACACCTCTCTCTAAGTTGAAACTTTTGAAGTTGTTCTTGTTCCACCTTCCTATGCATGTCACTTTGTGCTTCTTTGACTTATTTTCTTACAATATGCATATGCATAGGAAGTGGGTTAGGCTTAAATTTGTTTCACATTTGCTTCTTGATGCTCTCGTTTACTTAAATTCTTATTCCTTTGTGAGCATCTTTTGCAATCTTCATGCCTAGCTTAAAGGTGTAAAAGAAAGCGCTTGTTGGGAGGCAACCCAAGATGTTTTTACTTCTGTTTTTAGTGGTCTTGATGATTTTTAATACTGTATCAACATCATTGTATATATTTTTTCAAGCTTTGTGCCAAGTTTAGCCTCATATGATAAGGGAAGCAAAAGTTGTGACATGCTGTCCAGAAAACAGATTCTGTCTTCTTGACGGAAAAATCGGAACAAATCACCAGTTCATCTTTTTTATCTGAAATTTTTACACAGCATGCTATATACAATTGTGAAGCTTTCGTATGTTCTGAGTTTTTTTATTTGAGTTGCAGAAGTGTCCCTAAAAAATTCTCTACTACCTGCTGTTCTGTTTTTCACAAATTCTGCCACGTTTTGCCTCTCCTTACTTTTGCAAACCTTAAGCTTGCCTTTTCTTTGCAAAAAAAAACATTTTGGAAATCTTGAGAAACAGTAGATCTTCAAGAATATCCTTATATCCAGTGGGGAAAAATTACTTTATTAAGGGTACTAACCTCTCTAATCAGCTTATGATAAGTTATGTATGAAGGGAGTTTTCAAGTGTGCGATGGAAGATGATGAAAGAAGATCCGGGTGTGTCAAACGCTCAAGCTTGGGGATGCCCCCATGCATCCCCAATAAATATTCAAGGAGACTCAAGCATCTAAGCTTGGGGATGCCCCGTGCATCCTCTTCTTCATCAACAATCATCAGTTCGTCCTTCGTCTCACTATATTTTTATCACTTCATGCGTTATGTGCTATGCTTGGAGCATCTCGCTCTTAGGTTTACTTTTTAGTTTTCTTTAGTTTTTCCTGCAGTTCATAACAAGTTAGACCCCATATTACTTTGTGTGGGAGAGAAACATGCTGCACTCCAATCTAGAACACATCATAGGATTTTTCATGCTTATCTTTTTGCTGTTGTGTGTTCTTTATCTTTTCGTAGCTACTGTCATGTTTAGTTTTAGTATTAGTTAGTCTTTAGCAAGAGCCTTGGCTTTTGTTTAGTTTTTTGCTGGAACTCTCTTTAGTTTTCATGTTTATCTTGTTAAGAGAGTTGGTTGTTGCACTGAGTTGTGTCTTGTCTTGAAAGTAGGTAATTGAGGTTGCTATTTAATTTTTGTAGTAACTTGCAATAGTTTTGAGGTATTGTTGTGAGTAATGTTTGAACTTTTGCTGTCAAGAACTCTAGCCTATTAATTATAGGTGTCGTATTTTGGGCAATCCATGTTTATTTTCAAACCCTACAAAACTAGTTGAGAACTCTAGCTACTAGATGGATTCCTAATCTTTTGAGGGATCGGATATTACAGTACACTCACGTACCATGAGTCGAGGATGCGCAAGGATAACCAAACCCCCATATGCTCCTCCTCGGGGTACTTGTCTCTTTGTGAACCTCCTTATTATATTGAGAGTTACCGATAATAAGTGCATGAGTTCTTCGGACTAATATAAGTATTGAAAGTTGACACTTCCACCTCCTCATATTTGCTAGCCTCTTCCGTACCGTGCATTGCCTTCTTCTCACTCCGAGAGTTAGCGTCCACCTTCGCCGATACATCCAAACCCTTGGCATGATACGCTCTGTCATCATAAACCTCCCTATATCTTTCCTCAAAACAACCACCATACCTACCTATCAAGTCATTTCCATAGCCTTTCCGAGATATATTGCCATGCAACTTCCACCTCTTCATGACTTGATCTTCATGTCATACATGTTCCTGCTACAGTGGCAGAGGCATACATTGCATACATCATGATAGCTACATCTTCTTTATGTTTGAGTACCTTGTAAAGTGTGAAAGATCTTCTATACCCTCTTGTAAATTAGAGTGTTGCCCTTAACTGAGGAAAAGATCCCAAAGTGGACAAAATAAAAGATCCCAAAGAGGACAAATGCGAGTTAAATAGAAAGAGCCATTGAGGCCACAAAAAATAGAAAAAATAGAAAAAAGATAAAAAGAAATAAAAGGAGAGAAAGGGGCAACACTACTATCCTTTTGAAAGATCAACACTAGTACTCCCTCTTATCCTTGTACTCCATAGAGATGATCATTCATGCATATATCTATGTGGGGACCTTCACACTATAGAACTTGGCTTGCATATTCCAAGGATGAGCCTCCTCAAACGAGCTCTAGGTCTTCATGAGCAAGCAAGTTGGATGCACCCCCACTAGTTCCATTGGAGAGCTTTTCTTAGCTCATATGTGCATTTGTTGCATGGCAATCCCTACTCCTCACATCATATCTATCATTTGGCCTTCTCGCCAATGATTGTCCTCATTGATGTGATCCTTTCTCACCTTTTTGTCTTCCTCCTCCGCCATATTTCTTTATTTGCCATCCTAAGTGTCAACTCTCGTGCTTACGCCCATCCATTGCATGAGTGCTCAAAATATCGAAAAGGAGTGGATCAAATTGACTTGTACCTGGCTAGTGGTCTGGGGACGAGTCAAGATAAGATTACAAAGGAGACCAAGTGTGAACCTTAGTAGAATGAGTTCTCAACAAAAGTACTTTTTTCTCGTGTTCCCTATCCCCTTTCTTGCACGCAAACACCATTTGGAGACATTCGAGTCATGGACAGCGAGAGCTCTTGCACCTAATGTTCTTTCGTTGCTTGTTTCAATACTAATATAGACTCTTGCATGTTATGGCTTGAATTGAATCACATACCTTGATTGATTTACTTTCAAAGTTCTTATATGGTTGCTAGCATGTCACCACAACAATTATGCTTGTTATCATTTACCTACTCGAGGACGAGCAGGAATTAAGCTTGGGGATGTTCATACGTCCCAAACGTATCTATAATTTCTGCTTGCTCCATGCATGTTTTGTGTCATATTGCTATGATCTAGATACACTTTCATACACTTTTGATCATATTTGGACTAACCTATTAACTCAGTGCACCCCAGTGCCAGTTTCTGTTTTCTGTTGTTTTTCGCCGGAGGGGCCCCACCTGGTGCACAGGCGGCCAGGTGGCGCGGCCTATGGTGGGGCCGCGCCGGGTGGCCGCCTGGACACCTGGTGGACCCCCTGGCTGCCCCCCTTCGCCTATATATTATCCGTGACGATGAAACCCCCCGAGTACATAACCCTTTTTCGCGACCTCGCCTCTATTCCGCTGCCGCCACCTTCCAAGATCGGGAGCGCCAACAGACTTCTTCCCAGCACCCTGCCGGAAGGAGGATCGACCTCCGGGAGCTTCCCCTCCACCATGGACGCTTCCCGGATGTGCCGTGAGTAGTTTTCCTTGGACCATGGGTCCGTGATCAGTATCTATGTGATGTTCTCCTTCCCTCTTTATTCTTCATGGTTTAGTCCTCGTGAGCTGCCCTACATGATCGAGGCACATATGTAATCTTTCTGTTGTTGCTATGCTGAGTTTGTTGGGATCTGATGGATTATGAGATTATATTCAGATTGTGATAGAGTAATATATTTGGTTCTTATCTTTTATATTTTTGTTCCTAAGTAATTCTTACATGGTCTCCGTTGCTGTTTATTGCTTTGGCCAAGTAGTAGGTAGTAACCCCAAGAGGGAACGTTATGATCGATTGTGGGTTCATGCCCCCCGATGACACGCTTGAGTGACAGAATCATGAGTCTAGGGGATGTGTTGTTGCCCCAAGGGGGAAAGCAACGGTACTTGTAACCGCGGTTGCAAGGATTGTTTACTTTACGCAAAGTGCTTTTTAATGCAGTTGTTTGTTACTTTTGGTTTACACTTTGGGTGGGGCTCACAACTTAATACAAGCGGGATCTTCTGGATAGATATCTCAAGGTGGATGATTAGTAGTAGATGTCGTTGGATTTCAGTCTACTTATTTTGGCGTATTGCCCATGCTTTTGAGCCTCTTCCTTTCTTTGTTGCATAGTTAGCATTGTGGTGCATTTATACTCCTGTCAATTGCCCAGCTGTTATTTGTTTACCTCGCATAGCAGTTTTGTCGTCTTTTGGGTGAGAGACATCACTAGTGAACATCACGGGACCCCGGTCCATATTCTCATCATTGTTTACATGCTCATTTACTTTCTTGCTTTTACTTTCCAGTTGCTATCATTATCACTATTATCTGTTGCGTTGATCCTTTGTGAACAGCAAGTCCGGAGAGATTGACAACCTCTTTGTACTCGTTGGGAAGCAAAGTTATTTGTATTGTGTGCAGGTCCACGTCAATTGCGCCGTTGACACCTACTTATCATCTCCGGAGTCCTAGTGAAGATAAACCTTGGTTTCTTCATCTAGGGAAATTTGTCGTTATCCTACATGTCACCTTCCACTTGGGGTAACCAACGAGGAGAGGTGTTGCACCTATCAACTCTCTCATCATCAAGGTGCAAGAGCTCTCACTGTCCATGACTAGAATGTCTCCAAATGGTGTTTGCGTGCAAGAAGTGAGGGACGGGAATACGAGAGAGAAAAATATTTATTTGTTGAGAACTCAATCTACTGAAGTTTCACACTTAGTCTTCTTTGGAATCTTATCTTGACTCGTCCCCAGACCACTAGCCAGGTACAAGTCAATTTGATCCACTCCCTTTCGATATTTTGAGCACTCATGCAATGGATGAGCGTAAGCACGAGAGTTGACACAGGAGATGTTAGCAAATATGGGAAGGTGGAAGTGTCAACTTTCGAATGCTCACATTAGTTCGAAGAACTCATGCACTTATTATCAGTAAATCTCAATCAAATAAGGAGGTTCACAAAGAGACAAGTACCCAGAGGAGTAGTGTATGGGGCTTTGGTTATCCTTGTGCATACTCGACTCATGGTACGTGAGTGTACTCTAATATCCGATCCCTCCAAAGATTAGTGATCCATCTAGTAGCTAGAGTTCTCAACTAGTTTTTGTAGTTTTTGAAAATAAACACGGAATGCCCAAAATACGACACCTATCACTCATAGGCTAGATCTCTTGACACCAAAAGTTCAAAAATTACTCACAACAATACCTCAAAACTATTGCAAGTTACTACTACAAGTGAATAGCAACCTCAATTACCTACTTAAAGACAAGACAAAACTCAGTGCAACAACCAACTCTCTTAACAAGATAAACATGAAAACTAAAGAGAGTTCCAGCAACAAACTAAACAAAAGCCAAGGCTCTTGCTAAAGACAAACTAAGACTAAAACTAAACATGGAAGTAGCTACGAAATGATAAAGAACACACAACAGCAAAAAGATAAGCATGAAAAATCCTATGATGTGTTCTAGATTGGAGTGGAGCGCGTTTCTCTCCCACACAAAGTAAGTCGGGGTCTAACTTGTTATGAACAGCAAACAAGGCTAAAGAAAACTACAAAGTAAACCTAAGAGCGAGACGCTCCAAGCATAGCACATAACGCATGACACTGAGACGAAGGACGAACTGATAATTGTTGATGGAGAGGGGATGCACGGGGGCATCCCCAAGCTTAGACGCTTGAGTCTCCTTGAATATCTATTGGGGATGAATGGGCGCATACCCAAGATTGAGCATTTGAAACTCCCGGATCTTCTTTCATCATCTTCCCTCGCACACTTGAAAACTCCCTTCATACATAACTCATCATAAGCTGATTAGAGAGGTTATTACCCTTAATAAAATAACTTTCCTCTACTGGAAATAAAGATTTTCTTGAAGGGCTACTATTTCTCAAGATTGCAAAAATGTTTTTGCAAATAAAAAGCTAGTTCAAGTCTTGCAAAAGTGAGGAAAGGCGAAACGAGGCGGAATCTGTGAAAAACAGAAAAACATGTAGTAAATAATTTTTTCGGGGTACTTCTGCAACTCAAATAAAAAAACTCAGAATAGACGCTCGAAAGATAATTGTATGGAGCACGCTGTCAAAACAATTCAGATCAAAAATATGATCTAGTGATTTTAGGAGATTTTTTTCCGTCCGAGGACATAATCTGTTTTCTGGACAACATGTCACAACTTTTGAACTTTCTTGCAATCGGAGGCTAAACTTGGCACAAAGCTTGAAAATAAAGATACAATGGTGTTGCTACAGTAGTAACAACATCCAAGACACAACAAAAGAAAAAGAAACCTAATCCGTTTTGGGCTGCCTCCCAGAAGCGCTTCTTTAAAGCCATTATCTAGGCATGGGTGTAACGATGCTCAGAAAAGAATAAAAAGTTGAAGCTCAAAAGAGAGCATCAAAGGAGAAAATATAAACCACATTTAAGTCTAACATGCTTCCTATGCATGGGAATCTTGAAAGCAAATAAATCAATGAAGCACAAAGTATAAAGCATAGGAAGGTAAAACAAGAGCACCTTCAAGATATTCAGCATGGAGAGAGGTGTTTTCCTAACATGAAAATTTCTACAACCAAATTTCCCTCTCTCATAATTATTTTCAATAGCATCATGAATAAATTCAACAATATAATTATCACATAAATCATGCTTTTCATGATCTACTAGCACATAATCATATAAAGTTTCTAACCAAAACTCCTCATCATTAAGAATATCCATAGTAGGCAAAAATAGAGGGTTATAATAAGACTTATCAAAATAGCAAGGGTTGTCATAAATAACAGTAGAAAATCGTCCTTGCAAGTCTGATTCATAGGGGCATCATGACCACAAGCATCAATTTCATCAAAAAGGGATATTTCAAAAGAATCCATAGGATCATAGCAATCAATATAGCATTCATCTTCCTTTGGAATGCCTGGAGGGCAATTATATAAAGTAAGAGTCAAAGAGTTACTCTCATTAGTAGGTAGAGGTGAGTAGCTACTCCATTCTTCCTCCTTTTGTTCGTCACTCTCCTCCTCTTTTTTATCCAATGAGCTTTTAGTTTCAGCAAGTTCTTCTTCCGTAGAGTCCTGCAAAGCATTAGTCTCTTCCTCTTGTGGAGAGAACCTTTTGAGATAGTCAGTAATATAAGCATTATCATTAAAATTCTCAAAGAAATATTTAAGTATATCAAGACTCTTAGATTTATAAGGGGAATCTTCAATATTTTTAATAAAGGAAGCACTTTCATAGGCACCCTTAAAGACAACAAATTCTTCTATTTGTGCTACATCAAAGAAATCATAATGTCCCCTAGTATAAGATACCAAGGTTTCATTATCATTACACCAACATTGGAAATGAAGGTGTTTAAAGGGCAAACGACAACAAGATTCATCACAGCAATAAGATTTATCATAATCAGAGCATAAGTTTTTGTTTTTAGCATAACTTTCAAGTCGATGTATTATTTTCCATATAAAAATCCCTTTTTCAGAGAAGCAGTATTCCTTATAATATTTTGGTTCATCCTCAGTGAATCCACCTTGCCAATAAGATCTAGTTTCAAAGAACTTAACCATTGTAAGCAAACAGAGTAATAAGATAAAGTGTACTTATCAAGTGAACTTATAAGTAGAGCTATGGTCCCCGGCAACCGCGCCAGAAAATAGTCTTGATAACCCACAAGTGTAGGGGATCACAACAGTCTTCGCGGGTAGGTATAACCCTAATTTATTGATTCAACAAAATGGGATCCAAAGAATACTTATAAGCCTTAGCAGTTGAGTTGTCAATTCAACCACACCTGAAAAAGCACTAGACAAGATATTTAGTAGCAACGGTGTGTTGACGGGTATAGCCTTTAAGACTTCCCCAATCACGAACACCACAAAGTAGTACTCCCTCCGATCCATAATAAGTGTCGCTCATCTAGTACAAAGTTTGTACTAACTTAGTACAAAATGTGTGACACTTATTATGGATCGGAGGGAGTAACAAAATAGTAGGAGCAGTGAAGACAGCAGTAGTAACAACGAAGGTAATGAAGATGAAAGATGGACCGGGGTTCAAGGTTTCACTAGTGGTAACTCTCCAAGAAAAAAGAACAGGGTGTTGGGTGAACAAATTTTACAGTTGGGCAATTGAAAAAATTGCACTAACTCTAGCCAAAGAACAAACTAGAGAAATCCTAGTCTAAGAACCAAACGTAGGCATGTGATCCGTATGTAGTTGTACGTGCTTGCAATAAGAACTTGCACAACATCTTTTGTCCTACCATCCCGCTACGAATGGGACCAAAAGGTACTTATGGAGATTAAGGTGCGCCTGTCAAAGAGCACCGGTACAAAGCATTAACACTCTATGAACACATGTGACCTTAAATTATAGCTCATCCCCTTTGGTGTCCCAAGCTGTCACCTTTTGGATCGCCAGTTCTGGACTATAACAAGTGCATACAACTGTAAATAAGATCTAGCACAACAATTATAATCATGCAACCATAAAATGCTCAGATCTGAAATCGTGCTACTCGTGCACTAGTAGCAAGCATTAAGAACAACAAAATTGCAGAAAAAATAATTCATAAACCTCTTAGGAGTGAATAACAATGTAGCAATTCATCGGATCCCGACAAACACAACACCAATTACATCATATGGATCTCAATCATGTAGCAGCTCATGAGAACATTGTATTGAAGATGAAGGGGGAGAAGATACGAACAAGCTACTGCCAAGAACCCATAGTCCAAGGAGGAACTACTCACGATCCATCGTGGGGTGGAGAAGAGTTGATGAAGATGGCCCCGGGGGCCAAGGACCTCTCCGTCAGGGTGCCGGAGTAGGATCCTGGTGATCCCCGAAGCTAGGTTTCGATGGCGGTGGAGATCGGGAGAGCTTTTGGAAAAAGGAGTTCTGGAATCAGGGTTTTCACGACGAGAGTATAAATAAGGGCTAAAGGGGGCACCGGGGTTGGTCCCAGTCGCCTAGGCGGTGTGGGTGCAGCCTCCCCCTAGGCCGCGTCGGGTGGCCGCCTCGGTGACTGGTGGCCCCCTTCTGGCTATCCTTCGGTGATTCCGGAAGGTTCCTTCGCGCAGATTTTTTTATATATTTTACCGGAATTTATTGGGTACTTTAAGTAATGGGAATACCTGACATACAAAAACAGCAGAAAATATAAACTGGTACTGGGGTGCACTAAGTTAATAGGTTAGTCCAAATATGACCAAAGTGTATGAAAGTGTATCAAACGCATAGCAATATCACACAAAACATGCATGGAGAAAGCAGAAATTATAGATACATTTGGGACGTATCACTATGTGATGTCCTCTGCCCCTCTTTGTTCTTCATGGTTTAGACCTTGTGAGCTGTTGATACATATCAATCGTATCTACTTTTCCAAACACTTTTATTATTGTTTTTCCCTCATTCTTGCATGATTTGAGCTGAACTAACCCGGACTGACGTTGTTTTCAGCAGAGATGCCTATATGGTTTTATTGTGTGTAGGAAAATGGATTTTAAGACATCTCAGAAAATTCCCAGAAAAAATACAAAAAAATCCACGCATCCGGAGGGACCCAGGACCAGAAGGTGGGCCAGAGGGGCCCCAGGCGCCTAGCTGGCGCGGCCACCCCCTGGCCGCGCCGGGTGGCCACCTGGGTGGGTCCCACCCCCTCTGGTGACCTACCTTGGCCTCTATTTATTCTCGTGACGAGGAAACTCCGAAATAGAAGTCGCTTTTCTAGAACCCGTCGAGGAGCCGCCGCCACCCTCTGTTCTTCCTCGGGAGGGCTAATCTGGAGGCTGATTTGGCCTCCGGAGAGGGGACATCGTCGCCATCGTCATCACCATCCCCAATCCATCCTCCCTCCATGACTTCTCTTCACATATGTGAGTAATTCCCTGCTGTAGGCAAAGGGGATGGTAGTGATTGGATGAGATTGATTATGTAATAGTTCATCAGATTGTTGCGGGCACGTTGCCTATCATCTACTTTGGTGTTTATCATCTTTGCTACAACTTGTTGCTCTTAATGATTGTCACTTTGGTCCCTAGTGCCATGTTTTCATATCTGAACCACTTATGTTTTCATGAGTATATTTATGTTCTTGATCCTATCTATGAGTTGTATGCACCTATTATGGTCCGGAACCGGCGATCCCAAAGGTGACAGCTTGGGACACCAAAGGGGATGGTCCATAATTTGAGGATTTCATGTATCCATTGAGTTTATTGCTTTGTTCCGATGCTCTTTGACAGGAGTACCTTAATCTACATAAGTTCCCTTTGGCCCCATACTTAGCGGGATGGTAGGACAAAAGATGTTGTGCAAGTTCTTATTTCAAGCATGAACAACTACCTACGGGATACATGCCTAATGTTTGATAGTTGCCTAGATGATCATTGATTTTCTATGTGCCTTGCCCCGTGTTAGAACCTATTACATGTTCATTCTTATTCATGCAGCGCCCGACCATCCATCTCCCTAGCCTACAGTGCTTTAATCCTGCTGGTTACTACTAGTTTATTTCTGCTGTTTTACTTTTCCTGTTACGACCATCACTATCACTATCATACCAAAGTTGCTATTAATATATTTTCGCAAGCAAGTATATTTCAGGTGCGGTTGAATTGACAACTCAACCTTCAAAGCTTATAAATACTCTTTGGCTCCCCATGTGTCGAATCAATAAATTGGGTTAACTTACCCGCGAGAACACTACAATCGATCCCCTACAGTTGAGGGCCATCAAGTACTGTTTCTGGCACCGTTGCCAGGGAGCATAGCAATATTTACAAGTCTACTTGAAGTATTTTTCCTGCCACACTTCATCCGATATGGGTAAGAAAGGAGACCCCAAGGTTCCAATCTTACCATCTACTACAAGAAAAGGTACCGTTCTAAGTACCAGTGCTACGCTTGATTCACCTTCCGTTATAAGTAAGTTTGCTTCACCGCTACCACCACATGCTACTTCTACTGAGTCTGTTACTATGTCTGATATTTTTGATGATGCTTCCACTACTCTTGATGATACTAGTTTTATTGGTCAGTATATTGAAACTCACACTTCTAAGGTTGCAGCAGAATCCGAGACCGAGACTCCTGCTACCTATATTCCTACTTGCAAAACCTTTGGTAACCCAGACTTAGATGAACTCAAGGAGAGGATCCTTGATGATGATTATATTACTCTTGATGATGATTTTTGCAGGGAACTCGGAGAGTGTGTCGACTCTGACCCTGATGTTGTTAAGGAGCTGCTCGAAAAGCACTCCATGAAGAACAAGATTATTCCTGATCCTAAATTTTCCACGTCTCCTATATGCATCACTGATCGTGATTATGATTTCTCTGTTGATCTTTCACTTATACCTACAGTCAAGGCTGTCTCTTTTTATGGCAGAGCAAATGATGATGATATAGCACATCTGACCAAACTCGCTGAGTTAGGTGACTTATTTACTACCGATGAAAAGATACGAAACTTCTATGTGGCCAAGCTTTTTTCCTTTTTCTTTGAAGGAAGACGCTAAATCACGGTACGGTGCACTAGCTTATGGTTCCATTGAGAGTCCTCAGGACTTAGTTCAATTCTTTGTTGATAAATATTTTCCTGCCCATATGCAACATGCTGCTTTGAAAATAATCTATAACTTTAAACAGTTGCAGGATGAGCACCTCCCTAAATCTTGGGGGAGGTATTGTGACTTAATTAAGGCTAGGAAGGGACATGAAGTCCCCAAGAATGAATTACTTGATATATTTTATGCTGGTCTAACCGATGAATCCAGATCCTATTTGGATAGTTGTGCTAGTTGTGTTTTCAGGGAAAGAACACCGGCCGATGATGAAGAATTAATGGGTAAGATTGCCAAGAACCATGAAGATTGGTCCGTCCCTGAACCACCTCCACCACCAAAGAAGAGGGGCATGCTTGTTCTAAGCCCCGAAGATATGCAAGAAACAAATAAGTCTATAAAGGAGAAAGGCATTAAAGTCGAAGACGTGAAGAATCTACCACCTATCGAGAAGTTGTGTGAGCCTACTACTCACCCTCCCTTGGTAGAGGTACACTCTCTATTAGACTTTACTGAAACTGACATCCCTAAAGGTAAGCCTCCCGACCAATGCTTAGATGAGCTTGATAATTTTATTATTAAGCAAGACAATTTTAATAGGAGGATACAAAGTTAGTTGCATGATAATTATCTTGATATCAAAAGTTTTCTTGGTGTTCTAGAGAGAACAGTCAATGGTGTCAAATGTCTTGTTAAGAATTTTCATATGGTTCAAACTCAGCTTGAACAAATTTCTATTGTGCAAAAATATTTGCTTGCTAACAATGCCAAACAGGATGTACAAGCTTATGGCATCAAAACCAGGGGTGGTACACACACCCAGGACCCACTCTATCCTGAGGGGCACCCAAAGAGGATCGAGAAAGATTCTCAAGTACAGGTAGAAGACGAGATTGTTAGATCTCCTAAGAAGAAAAAGAAGAAGAAACACAAGGAGGCTAACAACTCCAATGATCCTATTACAAGTCAAGACCATGTTGTTGATCCTAACAGCATATCTACCTCCGATGCTGAAACTGAAGACGGCGCTGAACCCGAAGAAAATGATAAGGAGATGAATGATCCTCCTGAGGTTCGAGAAGAAGAAGCACCTGATAAACGCAAGAAGTATACTAGAGAAGACTTCATCGCAAGAAGACATGGGAAGGAAACAGAACCGTGGGTACACAAACCCATGCCCTTTCCAGGTAAATCTCTCAAATCTAAAGAAGAAGAGCATTATAATAAATTTTGTGAATGGATGAAGCCTCTTTTTCTTCAAATTCCCCTGACTGATGCTATCAAGTTACCTCCTTATTCCAAGTATATGAAAGATATTGTTACTAATAAAAGAAAAGTTCCTAATGAGGCAATATCTACTATGCTTGCTAACTACTCTTTCAGTGGCAAGATTCCTGAGAAGCT
Source organism: Bromus sterilis (assembly GCA_950022295.1). Taxonomy (NCBI): domain Eukaryota; kingdom Viridiplantae; phylum Streptophyta; class Magnoliopsida; order Poales; family Poaceae; genus Bromus; species Bromus sterilis. The sequence continues at coordinate 339,512,761 of OX465595.1, read as the reverse complement.
CGGTGATCCAGGTATACCCACCATTCCTTGCTCCATAAAAAATAATTATGTCAAAACTGCCTTATGTGATCTCGGAGAAGGGGTGAGTGTTATGCCTTTTTCTCTTTATAAAAGGCTATGTTTAGATAAGCTAATCCCTACAGATATCTCTCTTCAGATGGATGACAAGTCAACATCCGTCCCGATAGGTATTTGTGAGGATGTTCCCGTTGAAGTTGTTAATTGTTTGATTCTTACAGACTTTGTTGTGCTTGACATGCCCGAGGATGGGAGCATGTCCATTATTCTTGGTAGACCTTCTCTAAACACCGCAGGTGCCATTATTGATTGCAATAAAGGAAAGGTCACCTTCAACACTGATGATAAAGAACACACGGTGTATTTTCCGAAGAAGATTGACAAAAGGCATGGCCTTAACTAAATAGAGAATATCGAGACCGTGAAGATTGGAGAATGGGATTGTCCTATACACGTGAATCACAAGTACAAAATCATTATGGTGGGGACAATGTCCGTTAAACTAATGGTGCAATGGTCACTTCATAAGAGGTGAGACTTTTTGTTCTATATATCGCCGGTTCGTTGGTAAGACTTGATCAACCTTGCTAGTGGGCATGTTTTATATAGGTAAAGAGTAGAGCTTGTTATGTTTTCATTTGCTTTAGCTTTTATTCTATTTGATGTATCAAGTTTATATGTTTTTGAAGCTTCACAATTCTAATCACTGCTTCAAGTTTGCAGAAAGTTTCGCAGCTTTTTGAACTCTGGAAAATTTTCAACAGTGAAGTTTTCAGAAAAATTCCAGAAAAATAAAAATAAAAATTTCCATGTCGGGAGTGACCCAGAGGCACCTCGGACTAACCAAGGGGGCCACCAGTGGCCCAGACGGCTAGCTAGCGCGGCCAGCCCCCTGGCCGCGCCCACAGGGCGTCTAGGGCCCACAGGCCCCACCTGCATGTATTTCTTCTTCCTCCTCCTTACTCTCTCTCCAAAAACACGAGTTCTGCTCCAGTTCTTGCGTTCTTGATGTTCTTGGAGGCGATTTTCGATCTCTCTCTACAGCCCACCATTTGAGCCGAGATTTTTGATTGGTGGCTTCATTTGTGAGTATTTAGTAGTTCTTGGTGCTATTTAGATGAGCTTGCATGCATGTGTAGAAATTTATTTTTCAAGTTTTGATGCAAGTTTATGCCTTAGGTAAGTGAGTAGAGTAGTTTGCCTCAACTCACTTTGTTTAAATTCTTGTTTTTGTGAATTGTCAAAAATTTCAGAAATGAGTTTGCTAGGAAAAGCAAAGGGGTGGCTTGGGAAGAAGAAGCCCGAGTGCTCCAATCGAGTTACTAGAGCTGCAGCTTCACCCTCAGCAGCTAGGGTGAGCTACAATGAAGATCATGTGCCCATGGAGTTGCTGGAAGACACAAGTCCATCATGCGCGATGTTGTACCCGTGCGATGAATTTCTTGAAGCTGCATGAATTAAGGAGGATTTTTATGGCCTTTGCGCCAATGCAGGTTTGACACGGCTAGCACTATGTCGTGTGGTACAATATAAGAAACTCACCTCCTACTTTGTTAACAATTTTTGTTATAACCAGACTGCTGGAACCGTCGAGTTCAAACTTTATAATAATCTTATAACCATGTCTTTGGCACGGTTTTGTGATATAATAGGTGTGCCGACCACTGGTCATATGGCGAGGATGAACACTCAGCCTTCCGAGTTGAGGACTCTCTTCAACTCCCTTTGTAGCCAGGAAGAGAGCGATATTTGGCGCACAAAGATTTCCATCATTTTATTCCCCCACATCAGGTATTTCGCGTACTTTATTGCTAGAGTGGTGTTGGCTCGTGACAACTCGAGCAGCGATTCTGCACCAGATTTCGCTATTTATGCGAACGCCCTTTCTGATAGGAATGATTATAATGTGGATGCCTTAATTGCTCGACGCCTTGTTACGAAAAGTAACACGGGTGATTTATTTGGTGGTGTTTACGCCACACTTATCCTTGAGTCTCTTAACGGCACCCCACATCCTGATGATGTTCCCTTTTCTTACGCAAGTCTTGATCTTGCTGCTATGAAGAGGCATAAGTTTGTTACCATGACTTCCCAGTTTGGTAGCCTTTTTTATATTTTGAGGTTTGAAAAGACCATTACTCGTGAGATCCGTCAACCTGCACCACTTTTGTTTGATAACACTCACAGGAACGGATGGTCCTTCAATGATGTCCAGTTCGATGAGTTCATGGACCAGTATCAGCTCCATAACCCCATGTAAGGGGTTGTGCTCGATGAGGAGGAGCATGGTGAGTTCCCACCTTTCTAGGGGGAGACCTTCACCCAGCAGGGTGAGGGGTCTTCTTCTGCTTGGAGCGCAGGACCTTCCTCATGGGAGGATCCGAGGACTTCGGTGTACGCACCGGAAGGCTCATACAACTCTTGGACTTACCATTACCCCGGAGCAGGAGGCTCCTGGGGCAGTAGCTGTTACCAACTTAGGCCAAAAGCCTAAGCTTGGGGGAGTACGTGCCCTTCTCACTTTTCCATTGTATTATCCATTTTTATTTTGTTTGCTTTGATCTTTTCGAAGTTTTTTCCTGTTCTTCTTTGTTCTTTTAAATTGCAAAAACAACAAAAATATTTCTCTTTTCTTTTTCTTTCGTTTAACCTTTGAAAAACCAAAAAATATTTCCTTTCTCTCTTTAGTTTGCTTTGTTTTCAGAGTTCAGCTCGAGTCCGTGATGACATTTGATTACATATTTCCCACGTTCGGTCGCGCAAGTGAAAAGGCAGTAATGACGAAGATCGACAGAAGGGAAGCAACAAGGAAAACCGGTATGAACTCTTCTTGTTTCTACTTTTGTACATATGCCTGTACTTATGATCTAGAGAGCAGCTTGTAGCGACATAGTGCTATGTTTACAATGCTTTCCCAGTGTTCATGCTTTCTTTGTGGCCGATTTCAAATATCTAGAGTGCATAATATGTTGTTGAAATGATTTACATGCATCGCATGTTCATGGTTTGGCATATTAAAGTGGTATTTCCCTTCGGAGAATTCTTGGATTGACTTGGCACATGTTCACACATGTTTATGACTAAAATGTCTATCATGCCTTGATGACCTTTTTATTTCAGAATAGTTATATCATTTTCATGCCCGATACAATGTTGCTTTGTCGCTCTGCATGATTATGAAAATTATTGCTTTCTAGTTGGTCGCATCCCAGTCTTTTGCTAGCCTTTTCTCACACTAAGCGGAATTTTGCTTGTGTATCCAAACTCCTTTTCAAACCAGTTGTTCCACTTGAGTCCACCATACCTACCTATATGTGGTATTTATCGACCACTCCTAACTTAGACTTTCTTGTGCCATCTCGAAATTTGTTAAAAAGCTTCCCTTTTGTAACCATACAAGCTCATGGTGTGGTGAGGGAAAATCAGTATCTCCCATGCCAAAAATATTTTGACGGAAGTTTTAACTAGTCAAATCTAAAAAAAAGAGTTACGCCTCCCCCATACTTGATGATGGAATGAAATGGACCAAATGCTGCTAATGGTAGATGGAACGATAACCTCCTTCCATACTTGAGGCAAAATAAAAGGTTCCATAGACCGTCAAACAATGGATGGATAAGGGAAAAAAAGTGTAAGAAAAAAGCATTAATATGGTTGGCATGGGAGATATTGAGAGACCCTTCCCGTTCACTGTTGACTGGAAAGTTGCACTTCTCAAAAGAATTTTGTCTCTGTTTTCAAAACTAAGAGCTCTGGCACATGTTTAGTCTTTGCTTCCAATCATGGGTTTTCAACCTTGTCATCAAAAAGCCACGGTTTGAGAGTCCCCCCTTCTTTCTTCAAAGCACCAACTATTGAGAGCATAATTTTCATTCTTAGTGTAACATGCATTTTCCCAAAGTATTACATTGTCTTTTGCATGCTTGTGATATTGCTAGTCTGAAATTCTTAGTTCTAGTCTCCTTTAAAAATCCGGAGGAGTTTCTACATTTATGTTTTGCTTCACTCATGGAGCCTAGCAAGATACCACTCTGATATGTTCAGGCTATGTGCATTGTGATCTTGTCTTGATTTTCGGCAGCATATTATTTACCTTAGGTTGTTTGTGATTGGTCACTTGAAAGAAGGATTGCTTCGTGCATTGTCCTCATAGCATTATTTTTATACTGGCTAAACTCTTTTCGTAGTACCGGCTTATATACATCTTATGAAGCAAAAGATTTTGTCAAAGTTTTCTTTGTCGCGTCCAGTTCGTTGAACTGAATTGCTTGAGGACAAGCAATAGGCTATGCTTGGGGGAGTTGATACGTCTCAAACGTATCTAATTTTCCAAACACTTTTGCTATTCTTTTGCCCTCATTCTTGCATGGTTTGAGCTAAACTAACCCGGACTGACGCTGTTTTCAGCAGAGCTGCCTGTATGGTTTTATTGTGCGCAGGAAAATAGATTTTTAGACATCTCAGAAAATTCCCAGAACAAATACAGAAAATCCACGCACCCGGAGGGACCCAGGACCAGAAGGTGGGCCAGAGGGGACCCAGGGGTCCCCAGGTGCCTAGCTTATGCGGCCACCCCCCAGGCCGCGCCTGGTGGCCGCCTGGGTGGGTCCCACCCCCTCTGGTGACCTACCTTGGCCCCTATTTATTCTCGTGACGAGGAAACTCCGAAATAGAAGTCCCGTTTCCAGAACCCGTCGCGGAGCCGCCGCCACCCTCTCTTCTTCCTCGGGAGGGCTAATCTGGAGGCTGATTTGGCCTCCGGAGAGGGGAGATTGTCGCCATCGTCATCACCATCACCAATATATCCTCCCTCCATGACTTCTCTTCACATGTGTGAGTAATTCCCTACTGTAGGCAAAGGGGATTGTAGGGATTGGATGAGATTGATTATGTAATAGTTCGTCAGATTGTTGGGGGCATGTTTCCTATCATCTACTTTGGTGTTTATCATCTTTGCTACAACTTGTTGCTCTTAATGCTTGTTACTTTGGGCCCGAGTGCCATGTTTTCAAATCTGAACCACTTATGTTTTCATGAGTATATTTATGTTCTTGATCCTATCTATGGGTTGTATGCACCTATTATGGTTCAGAACCGGCGATCCCAAAGGTGACAGCTTGGGACACCAAAGGGGATGGTCCATAATTTGAGGATTTCATGTATTCATTGAGTTTATTGCTTTGTTTCGGTGATCTTTGACAAGAGCACCTTAATCTCCATAAGCTCCCTTTGGCCCCGTTCGTAGCGGGATGGTAGGACAAAAGATGTTGTGCAAGTTCTTATTGTAAGCACGCACAACTACCTACGGGATACATGCCTAATGTTTGATATTTGCCTAGATGATCATTGATTTTCTATGTGCCTTGCCCCGTGTTAGAACCTATTACATGTTCATTCTTATTCATGCAGCGCCCGACCATCCATCTCCCTAGCCTACCGTGCTTTAATCCTGCTGGTTACTACTAGTTTATTTCTGTTGTTTTACTTTTGCTGTTACCACCATCACTATCACTATCATACCCCAATTGCTATTAATATTTTGTTGCAAGAAAGTATATTTCAGGTGCGGATGAATTGACAACTCAACTGTCAAAGCTTATAAATACTCTTTGGATCCCCTTGTGTCGAATCAATAAATTGGGTTAACTTACCCGCGAGAACACTACAATCGATCCCCTACAGTTGAGGGTCATCAGCTGCCCTACATGATCAAGGCACATATGTAATTATTTCTGTTGTTGCTATGTTGAGTTTGCTGGATTTTTATGGATTATGAGATTATGTTTAGATTGTGATGAGTAATATATTTGGTTCTTCTCCTTTTATATTTTTGTTCTTGAGTAATTCTTGCATGTTCTCTGTTGTTGTTTATTGCTTTGTCCAAGTGGTATATTGTAACTCCAAGAGGGAGCGTTATGTATGATTGTGGGTTCATGCCCCCTGATGACTAGCTTGAGTGATAGAAACATGAGTCTAGGGGATGTGCTCTTGCCACAAGGGGGAAAACAACGGTGCTTGTAACCGCGGTTGCAAGGATTTTTTACTTTACGCAAAGTTCTTCTAATGCAGTTGTCTGTTGCTTTGGGTTTAAACTTTGGGTGGGGCTCGCAACTTAATACCAGTGAGATGTTCTGGATAGATATCTCAAGGTGGATGATTAGTGAGTAGATGCATATGGATTTCGGTCTACTTGTTTTGGGGTACTACCCATGCTTTTGAGCCTCTTCCGTTCTTTTATAGCATAGTTAGCAATTGTTTGCGTCCGTAATCCTGTCAATTGCCCAGCTGTAATTTGTTCACCTCGCATAGTTGTTTATCGTCTTTTTGGAGAGAGACATCACTAGTGAACATCATGGGACCCCGGTCCATATTTCCACCACTGTTTACACCCTCAAGTTACTTCCTGTTTTACTTTCTAGTTGCAATTATCACTACCATTATTTGTTGCATTGATCCTTTGTAAACGGCAAGACCCGAGAGATTGACAACCTCTTTGTACTCGTTGGGATCAAAGTTATTTGTTGTGTGTGCAGGTCCAGGCAAAGCAAGTGATTATCAACGGCACATCACTTGCCGAACCACCTACTTGTCGTCGCTGGACCTATGGGAGACGATCTTAAACCTTGGTATCTTTGCCAAGGGAAATTTGTCGTTGTGCTACATCTCAACCTTCCACTTGGGGTAGCCAACGAGGAGCACTACTTCAGTGCCATCACCACCTCCTCATATTTTTATAGCCTCTTCAGTACTGTGTGTTGCCTTTTCTCACTCCGAGTGTTGGCGCCTACCCTCCGGTGCATCCAAACCCTTGGCATGATATGTTCTGTCATCATAAACCTCCTTATATCTTTCCTCAAAACAGCCACCATACCTATCTATCAAGGCATTCCCATAGCCTTTCTGAGATACATTGCCATGCAACATCCACCTTCTCATGACTTGATATTTATGTCATGCATATTTTTTCTTGATCGCTGAGTTGTATGCTAGTTGGGCCTTGCCCTAATCATTGCTACATGACGCGCTAGTATCATTGCATATCCTGCTACACTGGCAGAGGCATACATTTGCATACACCATGATAGATTCTTCTTTATGATGAGTACCTTTGTAAAGTATGAAAGATCTCCTATACTTCTAGTAAAATAGAGTGTTGCCCTAAAGTGAGGAAAAGATCCCAAATAAGACAAACTTAAAAGATCCCAAAGAGGACAAATGAGAGTTAAATAGAAAGAGCCATGGAGGCCACCAAAAATACAAAAAAAATAGAAAAAAGAGACAAAGAAAATAAAAAGAGAGAAGGGGGCACACTACTATTCCTTTTGAGAGATCCACACTCGTACTGCCTCTATATCTTGTACTCCATAGAGATCATCATACATGCATATAGCTATGTGGGGAACTTTACACTATAGAACTTGGCTTGTATATTCCAATGATGAGCCTCCTCAAATGAGCTCTAGGTCTTCTTGAGCAAGCAAGTTGGATACACCCGCACTAGTTCCTTTGGAGAGCTTTCCATAGCTCATATGTGCATCCGTTGCATGGTAATCCCTACTCCTCACATCATATCTATCATTTGGGTTTATCTCGCCTATGATTGTCCTCATTGATGTGAGCCTTTCACACCTTCTTGTCTTCCTCCTCCACCATATCTCCCTTTTCCATCCTCAGTGTCAACTTTCTTGCTTACGCTCATCCATTGCATGAGTGCACAAAATATCGGAAGGGAGGATCCGTTTGACTTGTACCCGGCTAGTAGTCTGGGGATGAGTCAAGATAAGATTCCAAAGAAGACTAAGTGTGAAACTTTAGTAGATTGAGTTTTCAACCAAAATATTAAGTTTTTTACTCTCTCGTATTCACATCTCCCACTTCTTGCACACAAACAACATTTGGATACATTCGAGTCACGGACAGCGAGAGCTCTTGCACCTTTATGTTCTTATGTTCCTTGTTTCAACACTAATATAGACTCTTGCTTGTTATGACTTGAATTGAATTAAATGCCTTGCTTGCCTTACTTAAAAGTTCTTATATGGCTGGTAGCATGTCACCATAGAAATTATGTTTGTTATCATTTACCTACTCGAGGACGAGCAGGAATTAAGCTTGGGGATGTTGATACTTCCCAAACGTATCTATAATTTATGCTTGCTCCATTCATGTTTTGGGTGATACTGCTATGCTTTTGATACAGTTTCATATAATTTTAATCATATTTGGACTAACCTATTAACTCAGTGCACCCCAGTGCAAGTTTCTGTTTTCTGCTGTCTTTTTATTTCAGGTTTTGCATTACTTAAAGTGCCAGAAAAATTCGGGGAAAAATATATAAAAAATCAGCGTACCAGAAGCTTCCAGATGAACGAAGGGGGCCCAAAGGGGCCCCACCTAGTGCCCATGTGGCCAAGGGGCGCGGTCTAGGGTGGGTCCGCGCCGGGAGCTCGCCTGGACTCCTGGTGCCCCCCCCCCCAAGATGCCCCCCTTCGCTTATATATCTCTCTTGTCCTAAAACCCCAGAGGACAGAACCCTTTTTCGCGATATCGCCTCTGTTACTCCGCCACCGCGCTTCTAAGATCGGGAGCACTAGAAGACCTCTTCCTGGCACCCTGCCGGAGGGAGGATTGACCTCTGGGAGCTTCTCCACCATCATGGAAGCTTTCCGGATGAGCCGTGAGTAGTGCATCTTGGACCATGGGTCCATGATCAGTAGCTATGTGATGTCATCTCCCCTTCTTTGTTCTTTATAGATTAGAACTTGTGAGCTGCCCTATATTATCAAGACACATATGTAATTCTTTCTGCTGTTGTTATGTTGAGTTTGCTGGGATCTGATGGATTATGAGATTATGTTCAGATTGTGATGAGTAATATATTTGGTTATTCTCCTTTTATATTTGTGTTCTTGATTTATTCTTGCATGTTCTCCGTTGCTGTTTATTGCTTTGGCCAAGTGGTAGATTGTAACTCCAAGAGGGAGCGTTATGCATGTTTGTGGGTTCATGCCCCCTGATGACTAGCTTGAGTGACAGAAACATGAGTCTAGGGGATGTGATGTTGCAACAAGGGGGAAAACAACTGTGCTTGTAACCACGGTTGCAAAGATTGTTTACTTTACGCAAAGTTCTTTTAATGCAGTTGTATGTTGCTTTGGGTTTACACTTTGGGTGGGGCTCGCAACTTAATACCAAAGAGATGTTCAGGATAGATATCTCAAGGTGGATGATTAGTGAGTAGATGCAGATGGATTTCGGTCTACTTGTTTTGGCGTACTGCCCATACTTTTGAGCCCTCTTACTTTCTTTTGTAGCATAGTTAGCATTGTGGTGCGTTTTTAATCCTGTCAATTGCCCAGCTGTAATTTGTTCACCTTGCATAGTTGTTTATCGTCTTTTAGGAGAGAGACATCACTAATGAAATTCATGGGACCCCGGTCCATATTTCCACCACTGTTCACATCCTTAATATACTTCCTGTTTTACTTTAGTTGTAGTTATCATTACCTTTTATCTATTGCGTTTGACCCTTTGTAAACAGCAAGGCCGGAGAGATTGACAACCTCTCTGTACTCGTTGGGAGCAAAGTTATCTGTATCTGTGTGCAGGTCCACGTCAACTTGTCACCATTCGGCAACTTAATATCTGGCGTCGTTGACACCTACTTGCAGCAGTTGGAGTCCTACTAGTTCGATAACATTGGTATCTTCACCGAGGAAATTTGCTACTAGCTACATCTCAACATTCCACTTAGGATAGACAACGAGGAGCACTACTTCAGTGCCATCACGAGCCTCGCAGTGTTAATCCCCTGGAAACCCTGTCAACCCTTTTCTACCAAACAATGCCTTAGGGATCACAATAGAAAATGGGAAACTATTGTGGCCGGCAAACCGGCCGAAGCTTCGGCCGGTCAGGCCAAGCCCACTAGCGCCCACACTTTCCGTTTTTGTTGCATATGGCATATCATAAATGTTGTCATCTTAATATAAAATGCTACTATCTGTACTACTATTATACTAAAATACTACTACGTTGATCTATGTTACTTTTTGCTAAACGTATGTATATAGTAGTATTTTAGCGCTAAGCGCATTCATTTGGTAGCATGATATAAAAATGCTACTAATAATTTTTGCTACAACAAAAAAGATGAAGTATGATCGATAATGATGGGCCCCGAATTTTGTTGCAACCGTTATAAAAAAAAAGTTATAACCGGTGATCAAATTTGTTGCCACAAATTGATGGTTACTCAAATATTTTATCAGATTTTTTGCTGCAACAGTGAAAATAATTGAACAAAAATGCACACAATAAATTTTTGTTGCATCCATGTACCAAAAAAGTTGCAACCGATAATAAAAAAATTTACCACCAGCGATTAAAATTTACTACCAAAAAAGCATAAAAAATAAAAAATATTACAACAGTATACCAAAAAAGTTGCAAACGTACCGCAAATATTGCAACCATATAATCTAAAGAGAAACGTACGAATCTGGTCCGTTAAATCGCGAGGATCGAAGGGTTGCGGTCTGACCGGCCCAAACTAGACCGATCGACCGGTGCAGAGCAGCGCCCATAGAAAATAGGATCGCCTGATAAAATAGGATCGTACTGATTACTGAGTGTAGCACAACATGTTGTTGCGCAGATGACTTTTTTGTATTGATGAGCTTTTACCAACTGACTGTAATTTTGAACCTTTTAAATAAAACTATCAATTATTTGCAAATAAAAGAATGTTAAACTTTTGAATAATTAATACTAGAATGATATGTTCAATAGTCGATGCATAAGCCGAGGACGTCCCCTTCTCTTTTGTAGAACAGTCAAGCTGATACCACGTTACCTTCTCGCATCGTGTACGCTTGGAAGAAACACACTTTTCTACGCCGTAGAGGTCGCAACAGAGAGAATATATCCCCTCAAAACAGAAATACCCTATAACACTTTTTCATAGCCTCCGTAGCGGTCGCAACAGAGAATACATCTCTCAATTATAGACACACTCGTTTCTGTCTCCCCTATCGGTGCAGCCTCCGGTCAATCATGTAGCACATGCATGGCACACACTCTCCAAGACTTTTATGGGTGCAAGCGGCATGGACCTAACTTAGTGGAAAAATATTCCTAACTAACTAACCTTGACCACATCTCCATGAATTTCTCCTCTCCGTGCATGGACCGGCGTACATAGAAAATGTATCGAGTGATTTTCTCTCCTTCCCATGAGCTTCCCGCAAAGCATGGAAGATATGGTTTTTTCGTTCGGATTTAGCAGACCCATGTTTATTTAGGTGAAAGTTTGAATATATTTAATCACACGAAAAAATGTTCCTACATTTAAATATAATGAGCAAAAGAATTGAATTTGGTTAACACAAAATCAAAAAGTGGGACAATATTATACTTTTATCTCCATTGCATATCTAAAACGATTTAAAGTCTCATATTTCATCCATCAGTGTTCCATTTACCACCTTTTTTTATCTTCACTTCGTCCTCTCCTTCTCCCCCCACTTATTTTTTATTTTTTCTTCTCATTTTTGGTTTTCCTACGGAATATTATTGAAAACCACATAAATATATCTTATCGTTTATCAGATGAAAACATGTCTTCTTAGGTAAGTAATAAGTGTTAGTTTTTTAAGAAAAAGTTATTTTCAAGAAAATATCAATTCAATTGACAACTAGTATATATTCTCATGTAATCATGGTAATTGCATATAAAATATCTGCGACCCCCTTTGTAACGCATGTGCAATTATCTAATGCAATAATATGTTCTAATATACTAAACCCCCTAGGGGTAAAAGCCATGAGAATCAATTGAGGATTTAATTTTGACTTGGTCATATCCCTTGGTGATGTATGTAAATTACTATTTTATTTTTATTTTTAAGCTTCCTAGGGGTGAAAGTCAAGTCAATTGAGGATTCAATTTTGACTTGGTCATAACCCTTGGCCATATATGTAAACTATTATTTCTTTCCTTTCATTTTTTGTTAGAATCTTTTTTACATGAACATTATTAACATTTATTTTTTTCAAAAAAAATAAATGTCAATTTTTCTATGTTTTATGCGTCGGTGCTATAGTAAATATCTATTTCGCGATCAAACAATTTAGCTTATGCAATAGAGGTCGTTCAAGAAAAAAATTATGACATACACAATTACTTGATACTCTTTTTTAACGTTACCTGGCGTTTTAAAACTAATATATCTTTAACTTTACTAAATTTTCTAATTTTGAAGTCTTCTCGTTCAGTTGAGGTCTTTAGTTTAAAAGTGGATACAAAATTTTATTATGTTGTTATCTTAGGCTTTATGATGAAAATTTTTGATGGATGTGGGACCCGGCTATTCTGATCACGGTAGTAGCTGGACCTGGTATCTTGTACGTTTGGTGGTGCATTGGGATAAGAAAAAAAGGGAGTTGTCAGCACATGCATCACATTAATAATCCGAATAAAGAACTACAATACACGACTGAACATTTGTATACGTGTATCTACGCAATGAGGGAGTGGCGGAGGGAAAAAAGGACTCTGCAGCCGACGCCGCTGCCGCAGCTGGTGGCACAAGGCATCTTCCAGAACAACACCAAGGTGGAGGTGCTACGGCACCGGCGACGCGCTCGGCATGCCCAAGGACACCCCGGTCATCCGCCTCCGGCATCGGCCGAGGCCACAAGGCTCGCCAGAACCACGCCGGCACGCCGCACAAGCTCAAGCAGGCAGCCGTCACCGAGGCACCTAGGTATGCCGAGAGGACAATCCCCTCCACGAATCTGGCCATGGATTTCGAGGCGTCGCTCAGAAAGCTCCGGCAGCATATAACCATAGCAGAACGATGGGTCAACTCTTCTTCTCCTCCCAGGCTCCTACTACTGGTGGTGGTGAGGACGCGGACTCGAGCGCCTCTGGCGGTGGCCAATCTCGGTTCACCTCCCAAAGGGCGGCGGCTCGACGGCCCACACGGTCTCAAGCGGCTCCGGCGTGTCGCCCATGGAGAAGAGGCGCTCAAAGTACCCGGCTAGGACTCCACGTATGCTGGTTGGGGGTGGGCATATACAACAATTTAGTACACAACGAAATACAAGAAAATATGCGGGCCACATGGAACAGCTGGTTGGCTCTTATACCGTGTGCAGAGCTCGTGATCAGAAATGGATTTTCGATGGATGTGCCCTTTTATTAATATGAAAAATAGGTGGTGTGAGTCTTGGTTGATGAGAAAAAAGTGATGCCTACGAAAAATTTAGTACCATCATAAGACACATGAATACATGATCAACAATATAGTAAACTTCATTGTGTGTACACATTAAAATTTATCTTCCAATCAAACGATAAGAAGGATCCATCCAAACAACACTGAAAATAAAAACTTAAAAACTAACGCATGAAAATAAATCATATACAATTCAAAAGCGTAAATGGCGCGGCAAAGCGCGCATTGCACTTCTTGTCTAAGAATCAATTCAGAGGCATACTAATGTTGACAAGAAAATGTGTGGCTTGCACTCAAATTGTAGGTGAGCTTATTTATCAACCTAATTACTCGTGTTGATATCATTTCCTAGGTAGAAAAATATATATCAAAACTTGTTAATGAAGCAGTGTCTATGTCGGTCTAGGGAATCTGAGGGCCTGATGCAGAATTTTGTGTGTGCTAGAACTCAACTATTAATTTACTCGATTCGCACTTGTCATGACATATATCAACCAAGATGTCATCACTCTACGATCTTCAATTGTGTACGTTGTTGAGTGGTCGATCACATGCCATAAATCGCCTCGCGAGAAGTACCTCATCTTGCACATTTGCGATATGAACATTGAATATAAAATTGGTCTCAAAATTTTAAAAATTCTTACTCCATCTGTTTCATATTATTAGGTGCATTATTTTGTCTCGGGATTATAAAACATTAAGTGTATTTGGTTGATTCCAAATTTTGATCCTTGATGAGCCCTTTCCACTTAAAATCTACTGTAAGAAGACATCATAAATGGAGTTATCTCCATGGTTCATTTCGTCTCTAATCTTGACGCATGCAATTACTGTGACAACAAATTAAAATTAAATGGTGTATGTGCAGGGAGGTTCGCAGGGAAAATACTTCACGTGTGAGATGAAAAGCAATCGTGCGCATGCAATAAAAGATAATCAATTCGGGGGACATAATCGAGCAAAGAATCATGTACATGTGGGGAAGATTACATGATCATGCCACAAAATTAGCGCAAGATTAATGATATTAGGGGTTCCATTAGTGTAATGGCAATGGTGGGTAATTTGTAGCAACTTTTAAGGATATTAAACGTGTTGTGTTGCGCTAAACATGAAAGCAATTCTAATTGTTAGATTTGATGAATGGAAGGTCAAGATGTTTTGAACCAGTCCCCCTCACACTTTTATATATTAGTTTAGATTCTCAACATCTCTTCATCAATTCAACCAGCAAACAATTAATGATTCAACCATCTTAATTGTGATTCATTTTCTTCCACTATAACTCAATCACCATGCAAATAATAAGTTTCTCGCATCCGTGATATCTCTCAAAATAAATGGCATAGCAGTATTTCTGAAAAATTTCAAACAAATAACAAATGCAATAGTAACATTGCTCTTTCCAAACCAATTTGTCTGCGCAACCTCTGAGCGAACCAACGAGACAAACATATCACAAACTATATGACCATGCACCTTTGATCTCTTTTGAATTGCTCCTAGGAAACTTTAATGATTTTTTCACGTTTACCATCTGGTAGGGCATCAAAAATCGTATCGATTTGGATGTAGAGGGCTGCCTTTCCGGTGCACTTGTGTGCAGGATCAAGTCATTGGTGTCAAGCCATGGTAGTGGGCATTCAAGATGAGAGGTACGGCTCAAGACGAGGGTGTTGAAAGTGCAGAGCGACGAGACGAGGGGAGAGGCGGGGAGGGAGCCAGGGAGGTCGGCGACGAATTGTTTGGAAGCATGGTCACCGGATTCGGACGGGCCAGCTAGGTGGTCGTCCTGGGCATCGCACAACGAGCTCTTCTACATGCCTCCTAGTCGGGCCGACTGCACAAGAATCAATCTCGGAAAGTGGTGCTGATGGGAAGAGGAGGAGGCAAGTGAGCCCATCGCAGGAGAGGAGGTGTCGAACGGATAAACTAATTTTCAGCAAGCTACATTTGAATTGTTCCTACATAGTGTGATCCTTCCACTGACGAACTTGATTTGGATATAAATTATTCCTACACTAAGATGTTCAGATATAAATTAGTGCAGTGGGGTTATTCCTACTGCTTGTACTACATTTGGATTGCAAAGGTTTGTGATCTTCTTACACTTGTTTTGCAAGCTATTGGTTTGTTGTAATAGTTGTTGCTGGAGTCGTATATAAAGGCTATTGATGAAAATGAGCTTGTTGATGCCATGAAGCTATGTTAACTAGATGATACCTCGCGCGTTGCTGCGGGAACTGTTAAGAAAGAATTTAATGTTTAAAAACATGTAAATAATTATGAAACATTGTATAATTTGATTATAAATTATTATTTTAAATAGATATTGATTAAAGAAAAAATCTAAGAAAATGTGATGATTTTTTTCCAAAAGTGAGTTTTATTTTTATTTTGTTAATTTAGCTACTTGACAATATATCGGCGAAATGATATGAGGATGAAATAACATTGAGTAGAGACAGTGAAGACGTGTCCACCCTTGGCTAAACCATAAACAATGACAGCTACCATGGTTGTGTATTTTTTTTTAAATGTCACATAGAAAAATAAAATTTGATGTAACTCATAATTTGATTTTCTATAAAAAAGTTGCTTATAAATTATGAGGTCGAGTGCATAAAAAGTTATTATTTATTTGTGATTAGTTGCATGCACATGCAAAGTTAATGGGAGCATATGGATGAAGAGTTAGTGAAAGAGTTTTTACACGGTGGACCTACTTGATAATGTGGATAGCTTGTATGTCAAAATAAATAGGTTAGCGGGATGAACTATTTAGGTATTATAAAAAAATGTCACACAGAAAAATAAAATGCGATGTAATTCATAATTTGATGTTCTATAAACAAAGTTGATTATAAATTATAAGATTGAGTGCATAAAAAAGTTATTATTTATTTGTGATAGGTTGCATGCACATGAAAAGTTAATGAAAGCATGTACATGAAGAGATAGTGAAAAAAGTTTTATATGATGGACCTACTTGATGATGTGGATAGCTTGCATGTCAAGATAAACAAGTTAGTGAGAATGAACTATTTAGGTATTATAGATTATAGATTTACATATTTCATGTTTCTGTATGCGCAATGTAGTTGTCGATTCCATAAATTTTCATGAACGCAAGAGTATCATCACCACCTCTTTTTGTAATTGGTATGTGCGGTTATATTTGAAAACAACATGAACGTGCTGCTCTTTTTCCAATCATAATACTTGTATTATTTTTAATACGTTACTGAACTATGCATTAAACGACTCCAAATTAATTATCATCTACTCTTGCAATTTCCATATATGATTATTTTGAATAGGTAGTGCCTTCCAGGTGTAAGGCCCGATATGCGGTACTGTTCCAGATCTAGGTGTTTTCCACCCAGACCCGGGGACGAAGCACATATCGGTCCCACCGCGACATATGACAAAGCCATATGTCCCGGATTTCCAACATGATATCACAACATTACAGATACAAGGATACAACATCTCATACAATCGGCATACAACTGCCTCAAATACATTACAACAGCGAAAGATACATGTCTGAGTACAGACTACAATCAAATGCCTAGTGGCAAAAGAAAAACATCGATCCCACAACCACACGGTCCAGGCCCTCCGCCGGGATCCGCCTAACTAGTCGTCGTCGAGTCTCCACGTGAAACGTCGATCACCATACCTGTTGTCGATCAAGAACCCTGAAAAGAGTTTGGGGGTAGTATCATGAGTACAGAGGTACTCAGCATCCAACTGTAGTGGTCATCTGACCCAGCAAGGACTTCATCACTCGTCATTCTAGGACAACTAGTAGTTTACGGTAAGGAAGGGGTAAGTGGTGAGGTTGCTGCCGCACTAGCATTTATGAAGGTGGCTAACGATCTAGAGAGTAAGATAAGAAGCCAAGCATTCGATGAGGATTCGCCTCCAACAAGTCTGCTATCAACTACTTAAGCAATCATAACACCTATCCTATCCTTGTCCTCCTCTTCGCATCCCGACGAAGAAGAAGCAGTCAAGGCACACACACGTTGATCAAATTATATTAAGATTATCTCAGTTGTTGTTATCTATGAACAAGGAGTAGGTCTCAAGTCGTCCATAACCGTGGACACGGCTTCTCGAAAAGATTTAACCCGGCAGGGGTGTACCAACTGCCCATTACAAGGCTCCGCACGCTCGCCCATCTCTCTCAGTTGCTACCCATCACAGGCAACCATTTTATGATTTAGTTCCAAGAGATCCGAAACGACAGGTCCCTCTAACTAACAACGAACAAATCCGGATGGCCCCCGGGGAGTCGACAACCAATCCAAAAGCTGGCCACGCTCTCGGATCGGACTCTTCCGTCTCAACAGGGTTTGGGTTACCGAGACGCCTCACGTGAGGCCTCGGGCCCTCGCCGGTCAAAGGTGGACCAACAGGGAAACCATGTCTCCGTTGGTCCGGGTTGGTTGGAAAACTATTGGCGTACGACCAGCACACACACGGTTTCAAAAGGTGAAATCAGCTTGGGCCACCACTAGAAATGCTTGAAGCTAGGTAGGTAAGAAAAGGGGACCCCATAAAATCCCACACGCGGTTAGGCACGCTCAGTCTTAAAACCAATACCCAGAACTCGAATCCTAGGTGACTCGAATGGAACAAAGCGTCGGGGCGGGATAGCCTAGACCTTCCATCCTTCGTCGAATATAGTCAACATTATAATAATCATCTCATCAACAACAATATAATAATGATATCCCAACCCAAGGAGCAGCAGGGTAACATCGTAGCATCCTAAGCATGCATACTAAGCAGGGGCTGAGCAACGAGCAATAGTAACATAGCAGTACATGGTTTGATGGGAAGGGACATGGCTGTATCGGTTTGAAAGAGGCTGTAAACATGTGGTAGGACCAAACATCGAAACTAACCTAGACTAGCATGCAAACCGCTGGTTGAAATAGAATGGATCATAAGTAATGTATAGTCCTTGCCTGTTGATAAGTCGGGTTCCGAAGGTGTAGTCGATCGCAAGCTCGCATCGTCTCCGAGAGGTACCCGCAGAAGCACACAAGAGGGTAAACACAGGAAAGCAATCAACGGTGCACCACTATTACTACGGATCAATACAAGATCAAAGAGACAACACAAGGCACGGCAACGCGATACGGATCTATCGTCGAGAACGGTTACTAACAATTTAAGTGGAGTACTCATCACACGCGACGATACCGCACATTTACGGTGGTTCAAGTTGCTTAGCTACAGGTGATCAATCAACGGTTATTAACATGGCAACTCAAGCAAGCATGGAATAGCACACAAACAAGTCAAAAGGTGAAGCACAAAGTAAGCTATCTATGCTAGTCAATTTAAGTGAGGCACAACCTAAACATGGCATAACACTAAGTGTCGCACGATGATTAAAAGATTTAGTACTGTTCTGCCCTAAACCATATTTTAGGTTGGTTAACAGCAGCAAACAATAGCATAAACACAAAGTACACGAAAAACTAATCAAGTTACATATAAAGAACACCCCAAACGGAGTTACGGTTAAAAAGATATAAGCAAAACAAGTTACGGGCACAAGCTGCCAACATCACGAAGCACACTTTAGAGCAATGCACAAACAGGATAAACAATGCAAACATGCTCACAAATGATATGAAATTAAACTAGACATGACAAGGAAGGCATGGCAAAAAGAATCATGCAAAAAGGCATCATAGATCAAAAGATATTGAGCAAACAACATGACATCGCAAAGTATCAGACTTAGAGAAAAACAGAGGTGGCTGTCAAAAACAGCAGCATAGCAACTTTGGAGCTAAATATCTATATGACCAGCAAGCATATCATGACAATGTAATACATGGGATGAAAGTAGACATGATGCTTAACAATATGCAATTGGAATCACTCAATTCCGATAAACGGTCGCGACACACTCGTCGACCGAAGTTGCAACAAAATAACAGTTTCAGCAACAGCAGCACAATAACATCAGGATCACCACTTTGGAGCAAGATTTAATACAGTTAAAGCACACAAACATGACATGTTAAAGCATGGAAATGAAGTACACATGATGCTTAACACATAGGAAAAAGAATCAACGCAATAGGCCTCATGGATTTGTTACAATCATCATGCAAAGTTGCAACAAAATAATAACAGCAGCACATAACAGGAATTTGTAGCAGTTTAACGGCCTGATGCCCTGTTCAGCACACAATTACACAATCAAGATGAGCTCAAATGCAAAAACTTTCTACATACGAATGCTAGAGCACGCAAAACTGAGCAACTTTCGTTTTGGGGACACGTTCATCCGAGCTACGGTTCTAGCGTTATTAACGTCGCAAAAACAGATCAGCAGCTAACAGTTTCAGACTTAGCAGAAAAATAAATAAAAAGAAAAAAAAACGCTTGGGCTCGGCCCATCTGGCTGGAGAGGCCGGCCTGGCCTGGGCTGGGCCTCGGTGGCGCCTGGCTGGGCTGCAGGCCGCTGCAGGGGGGGTTGTTGGGCCGGCCCAGCCGCAGCGGCTGGCTCTCCCCGTCCCGACGGGACTCGCAGGCAGCGGCGGAGGGACTCGCCGGCGAGGAGGAGGCCGGTCCCGGCGGCGCGGGGGCGATGGGGGAGGCCGGATCCGCACGCGAGGTCGCCGGATCTCGACGCCGGCGTCGAGGGGAAGCCGGATCGGGCGTGGACGTTCGCGGCGCGACGAGCTCGAGCTCGCCGGGATCCATGGCAGCTCGGACGATGGAGTGGTGGCACGGCCACCTGCGAGGAGAGGAGAAGGAGGTGAGCACGGGAGGAAGGAGGAGAGGGAAAGGGGAGGCACGGCCTGGAGGAGGCGGCCGGCGGCTCGCCGTGGCGTGGCGCTCGCCGGAGCAGAGCACGGCGGTGCAGCGCACGGGAGGCAGAGGAGCTCCTCCACGGGAGGCGGCTGCGGCGGCGGTTGGCGGGCCCGCGGGGCCCAGATCCGGCCCGGGACGGCGCCGACGCGGGCTGGAGGGAGTCTGGCTGGATCTGGAGGGTTTCGGGGTGACGTGGCGCGCCCGTAGCCCTCCGATCGCTAGATCCAACGGTTGGGGTTCCAGATGGCTAGGGTTTCGTGGGGAGGAGGGGTTTTTTTGCAGATCTGGAGGTTTGTGAGGGGGGTGGCTGAAAATTTCCAGAGGGGAACCCTAATTGGGTGGTGGGAGGCTGGTGGTCTTTATATAGGCAGGTTGGCTAGCTAGTTTACGCAAACGCCCTCGGTACCCCTCTCGCGTGTCCGGTGATCGCGTTCGTGACCGCCGAGACCCCGTACGGACTCCGATTCTGACGAAATCTCGAACCACGCGCTCAGCGCGTCGAGCCCGTCGATCGTACCTCACTGCGGTGACATTCCGACAACATTTTTCGGCGCCCCAATAAAATAATATGTTTATTAAATAAACGGGGTTTTCGATCCGATGGCGATGGCTGGTCCTGTGCCGGTGACGACGGTATTCGGGTGAAATCCCGGTGTCGCAAAGTCGTGTGCCGTGGTGGAAAGGGGTCGGTCACGCATCCGATACGAGAATAGGGGGAGCGAAATAATCGCCGATCGATAAATCGGGGATGCAAACACCGCAAACCATCAGACAATCGAACAATTCCCACCGAAAACAAAATTTTTAATTTTTGTGAAATCTGGGCTGTTACACCAGGCTTGCATAAAAAAATGTTCGTGAATATGCTTGCATTTCAATTTGACATGAAAAGAGAAAACAACTGCCTGTTTAGTACTTGGAGTATGCAATTGTTGCTTCTTGATAGAAATAATGGGCTAATTCAAATATAAGAATTATCTTACAATTTCATGAGCTCTTTCCAGATTCTTCATTGATGGTATCAACCTTCCGAGGCACAAAAAAATTCCTTGGGTAATGTAAGGGTTTATCGAAGTTCAGACATTTCGATCCAGCTCCAAGATAGAAGCACAAAAGATACCACCTAGCAAGGATTAAGTCTAGAGACTTAGTCGTGGATAGGATTTTCAACAACGATATATCTTTTCAGTTAACCACTACCAAAAGACATAATAGAAAGAAGTGGCATATAAAGGCCAAAGATCTAATTATTACATCATTCAAAGACCCAAACATGTGTCCATAATTACATCAATACATCGCATGTGGAATAAGCATAAGTCTAGGTACAAACTGAAATAGCAAATATGACTAGAGAGGCTCGCAAAAATACGCCCATCCCAACGAACTAAGTCCCAACCGACTCCTCTACTCTACGAAGTCAAACTTTTCATCCGGCACATTCTCCATGAAATACTTGCTGGAAGTGTAATCGTAGAAGACCTCTGTCAAAGGAAATAGTTGCAAACGTATCCGTGAGTACTAGACGTACTCAGCAAGTTAAATCACATATCACGGTCATTAAAAGAAACTAGTTTACGGTACGATGGTGATAAGTGGTGGGGTTTCTGCCGCACTAGCTTTCATTTCAAGTGGCAATACTCATAGAGTAAGATGAGAGCGAAGCATTTGTTGATAATCGCATCATAAGTCTACTTTTTACCTATTTACGCAATCATAACACGTAACCTTGTCCTTTCCTTCGTTATCCAACGAAGAAGAAGAAATCAAGGCACGCACACGGTGGTCAAGGTTTATTAGATTTATTTGATATTTTCTATGAGCAAGGAGTAGTTCTCAAGTCGACCATAACAACAGACATTGCTTTCCAAAAAGATTTAATCTTTTGGGGGGGGGGTGTATCAACTGCCCGCCATAAGCTCCACACGAATGCAAGAACGTCTCAACTGGAATCTACCCCTTAGAGACACCCATTTGATGAGTTATCCCTAGAAGATATGAACGAGATTGACCACTAACTAACAACACACAAATTCGATGTCCTTGATGAGTCGACACCCAACTTAGGGGTCAGCTGTACCCTCAAATTGAACTCTATCATCTTAACTAGTTCGGGGTGTGACCTTCCTAATCTCAGGATACCATCCCCCTAGATGACCAAGGTGTGGACCAACATAACACATATGCCCTACTTGCCCAGTTGTTTGGAACTCTACGGGGCTATCACCATATACAGACACACATTTTACAAATGGTAAAACCAACATGTGCCACCACTAGAAGTGTAAGAAGCTAGGTAGGTAAGTCAGGGGGGCATAACATCCCACACGTGGTTAGACACGCTTGTCTAGGGACACAATACCCGGGTTCTAGGTGACTCGAATAAAAAAAATCATCGAGGTGGGATAACCTAGCCTTCCATCCTTCATCTGATATAAGTTAACATCTTATAGTATCATAACAACCAAGTATAATAGGGTGATATGCCAATCCAAGATAGCAATGGATACAAGCAGCAAGTAACTCCTATGCATACTACACATGGGTTAAGCAAGTGTAAGACATGGCCAATCAAGGTTTTCTAGGATGTGGGAACATGGCTTTATGGTTTAAGATAGGCATGAATCATGTGGTAGGATCAATCAACAGATGCAACTTAGAACTAGTCATGCAAGCAAATAATTATAATACGATGATATGTGATCCTCAGTCTCGCTGCTCCTCGCACATCTCCTCGGTAGTCTCGAGTAACATACGAACCGGAAAGACAATCAAGCAATGAAAGTAAACAACTATATCCTGCTAAGTGCACATTCAATTTGGATGCATGTTTCATGTTAATACCATGGTGTGACCCTTACTAAGAAATGTTAAATGAAGCTCGGAGACAATGGTGCAATGTTTCCGACATTTCTTCATGAGCACTCACCACATACTCAACGACGTAGATGGTTGATAGACACGGTTTTACGGGTGATATTTTTTGGATCTTTATAAATCTCATTTTATATTTGTATTGATGTTAGGATACTCTTTGTTAGTATTAAGCAATTTATTACAATGTTAGGTAACTTGGTAGTCCTGATAGGATTAGTTGGAAGTCATACAAGCCAACTTAGGAGGGCATCGGGCTAATTGGCAGTTATGTAAGGGACCTAATATAAAGTTGCCACATGTAGCTCTAAAAGTTCCTCAAAATAATATAATAGTTGCTTGGAAATAAAACGTTTATAGAAACCTATTCATA
This sequence comes from Bromus sterilis, assembly GCA_950022295.1. Lineage (NCBI taxonomy): Eukaryota > Viridiplantae > Streptophyta > Magnoliopsida > Poales > Poaceae > Bromus > Bromus sterilis. The sequence goes on along the minus strand of OX465595.1, from coordinate 339,489,400 downwards.
TGAGATTTAGTTTTGAAAAGCTCATCACAAAACCTTAACAGTGAAAACTAATTGTAATTCTCGCGTTCCATTTACTAGTTGTAGCTTTTTAAATGTTTATGAAATAAAATTAAAAGCACAAAGAGACGTATACTAGCTATGCCGCGTATCCATTAATGATACTCTGAATTATCATCTCATGTAAATGCATTAATTGTTAGGTGAACCTGGCATATTCCCATCGCCGGGTTCATCCTTTATGTAGGGATGTAAGGATTCTCTTATCATATAGTGGGGGCGTTGAATCTATAATACTATAATAGATCATCCCCACTATCTTATCTATCTCAACATGCAAGCATGCCACCTCATCAAAGGCCCACCACAATATGCATGAGAACAATTTATTCATTATTAGTTGATCTCATGCACACATTCATTTAATGACACATGCAACCTCCCTCAACATGCATGTATTTTTTCCTATTATATTACATCACTTTAACATGCATACATGTCATATCATCAAAGATTCACCACAATATGCATGAGAATTTAACTAAACAGTGCAGCCGCACGATAAAGTAACTAGGTAAATCATAACTCAAGAGTTTTGTCGAGCAATCTCAAACACCATGTAGGGGTTCTTAGTTCCAATTCATGTATACAATTAGGAAAAAGATCCAAATCAGCCGGCTGATTTCAGCGAGCCCATCCGCCCCGTGCTGAGACGTTAGATCGTTTAATCACGATTTACCTCGGTCGCACGTTGACACATAAAAAAAATGTTTCGCTCCACTTTGCAACAAGAGTCTTGTTGCACTGGTTCGAATGCAACAAGAGAATTGTTGCAAAGTCTGTGCGCTATACTAGTAAGGTAAAAAAACCAATCCATGAAAAAAAAACGCCTTAAAAACTTTGCAACGAAGGTCTTGTTGCAATGGTTCAATCGCAACAAAGGTTCTGTTGCAAAGCTATCGTGATGATTTAACGCAAAAAAATATCGTCAGGGCTTTGCAACAGAGGGTCTGTTGCAATGACGTGATCGCAACAAAAGAGTTGTTGCAAAGCCCATGGTAATTAGGAATTGATCAAACGGTTCCGCGGAAGGCGGATAATTCGTACGCTCCGGCCAGCGGACGCGTAGCGGCGCCCATACAATTACAAACTATAGAGTATCATTCTTGAATGTCCTGATATGTTCTCCTCCCAATGTTCCTCATCTCTTCTCCGGGTAACCAAATAAAATGAATTTCAAGTGGCCTGTTTCATTCCCTGTGCAAGATTCGTATTTCGTTTTCGTGCAGTGGCATGTGGTTCTTCGCTCGTGCGGGCCACTCCATGCTGTAGGTGACACGTGGGCCCTTAAATATTTCCCCATGCCATGCGTGTAACTACATCGACCAGCTCCTCGGCAGCAGCGATCGGGCGGCGGAGGCGCAGGCCCCGTCGCCGCCGAACATCTCGTCGAGGGCCATGACGATCCCCATAGCCAGCGGCGCGCCCAGGCGGCGAGGGTCCGTCACCACCAGCCGGAACACCTCGTCGCCCACCGGCGACTCCTTCCGCTGCATCTCCGCCACGGCATCCCCGCGCGCGTTCCGTACAGTGACGCACCGCCGCGCGTACGACCCCTCCACCACGTACGCCTCCGGCAACGACGGCGTCAGAGGCGTGACGTGCGCGAGAGTTTTCTTCTTGGACGACGACGCCGCGTGGGCGTGGCGGAGCAAGCCAGCGTGGCAGCGGCGCACGGAGAGGAGTGGCTTCGGGGCGTCGGCATCAGCTTCGCCGCCGTCGCCGTCGTAGATGACCCAGTGCTCCGCCAGGCTGAGCCTTCTGCGGCGCATGGTGAGCAGCGGGACCCCCTTCGCGTCCATGAGGACGACGGCCTCCGCGTGGCGGCGCCTGCGGCCGGAGGTGCCGTAGCAGTCGACGCGGAAGGCGAGGCGGCCGATCGCGTCGAAGACGGTGAAGCCGTCGCAGTTGAAGAGCAGCGATTTGCGCCACACCGTCAGCGCCGTGGCCTGCGGTGGAGCCTCCTCCTCCTCCCTGGCTACCTCACCCACCCGCGCGTGGCCGTTGCCAGAAGCCGGCAGCGGCGCGGCGGCATCGGGGTGCACCTTTGCCATCTCCTTAATTTTGTCCTTCGTCTTCCCTTGCTAGCTCTCGAAGGCCGGCGAGGGCCCTCTCTGAGCTGTGGAAGACGAGGGATGATCGAGCTCCTTGGAGCTGGAGAGGTGATGGAGGGGAGGGGAGGGGTAGGGTGGGGGAGGCTTGAGGGATTTATACGGGACGGGGAGCGCGGCGGTGAGAAATGACGTGATGACTGATGAGGGCGGGGCGGAAGTGGGCGGTGGTTTCAATTGGCCGGCGTAAACTGATTGCTATCCTCAGCGCAATGACGGACGTGTCTTGTTTTTCTATAGGTTTCCTTTTTTGTTGGATCATTGGATGCGTGGTGTCTAGCCTATGTACTGTACTAGTTACACGAATCAGGATAAGGAGTACTTAGGGTTGGCTAGGTAGCCACATATGCACCGAATTTATCTGAGCAAAGGCTGAAACCAAAGCTATTCTCATTGACGCGCAAAGGGTATAAAAAGATGTCTTCTAAAGGATTTAACTATCAATCTTGCTGAATTTTAATGAGATGCGACTTGGTTATGTTTCAATCGATGCTTTATTTTTTAGATCTTACATTGACATTCGTGCAATTTTTTTCTTTCTTAGATGTTATGTCACTTGATTGGAACTTGGTTGTTAGCCAGATCTAACCACACCTATTTACTATTGCTTATAGTTAAATAAACTAAGATTTATTTGTTATAAAAATTCCAGTCGAGCAACCGAGTTTAGGCATAAGATTCGCGTCGAGATTCACCTTTTATTTCATTTAAATTTAAGGGATACAATAGTGTTTTCTTTTATCTTTTGGTTTTCACCCTTTTTATGTTTCGACATGGCATAATAATGTTTGATTTTATCTTTTGTAATTAACCTAGCTTGCAATACAAGTTTGATGGCTTAACTGGGCAATGGATGGTCCATCATATCCAATTTTGTTTCTTGAAGAGAAACTCGAGTTAGTGCGATCATCCACTATCCAAACAAATTCCGATGAAGTGTCTCGATTTATAAAAAAAAAGGCAAATTCCAAACTATTAAATATCATGTTGAGAAAAACATTTTTCATCTTCGTGAAACAGGTTTTCGTTCCGCTTTATAGATAAGAAAAAATCAAATCACGTACATGAAAAGAAACAATACAAGGAGATAAGGTAGCCCTCGCACACACCGTTCTAAGGATAATCGGACCACCCAAGAGACACACAACTACACTATAAAAAGACGACACATTACGTCTTATATAACATCTAAACTCCACAACAACACCCTCGATAAGAAAATGACATTAAGTATCGCTGCTGTCGAGTCCACAATAAAATAGAGTTTTCACCCGATATGTACATATATAAGAAAAAAAAAGCACCACAACGAGATCTTAAAAAGAACGGCGCCAATGAGCGTTATTCTGGTCGGCATCAAAGCGGAGATCTTTCTCTCGACTGCTCTGCAAACCACAACAAGGTCTTCAAAACAAGCACGATTGGTGGGGCATCGAACGAACCGATTTTTCATATTTGCATACTTTTTGTTTTCTGTACCTAGGACTGAAATCATAACACTAAAGTCCACTCTCTTTGTATCGAAATATAAAGGACAACACTACTTAACGGCGCCGCATCTAGTGCACAACCATGCGGCGGTTAAATACATTAGCATAAAATGTGCTAGCTTTTGTAATCTTGACTTTTTAAAAGGTTTTATTTCTCAAACCGTTTACTCAATTGACGATTCGTTTTCACTATTAGCTTTCTCGCGACGAGATCTTCGAAACTAGACCCCATGTCACTATATTTTGAAAAACTTTTTTTTCATTCGTACTTGCCACATTATCATTCTACTTACGTGATAATTATTCATATAGTTGCCAGATTATACCAACTTGGTTGTTAAAACTTTTTTCCATCTATAATTGTCACATTGCTGTTCTACTTACCTGGTAATTATTCATATAGTTGTCAGATTATAACAATTTGGTTGTTAAAACACTGTAGACTAACATATACATAAAAGAAAAACTTGTTTTGTGGGATTTGTATGTGTTTCTTTTTAAAATCACCTAAAAACACTCATACTTGCCACGTGTTTATACCCAAATGTCATAATAACTTGTTATGCTTAAACGATTTGTTACCGGTTTACTTATGTTCGGTTGTCGTATTCTTTACATCTAATTGACATGATGACTTATTGTTCTTGCCAGTTTTATCAATTTGAGTTGTCATTTTATTTTATCGGGTTGTATTGTAAGCTTAAGTATACGGAACTATTCCCCCGGCAATTATATACAAATATTTGTGGCAACAGTTCATGATAAAAATGGCAACTAAAGTGACATAATCTGGCAACTGACGGTGAGGAAAAAATTTCATCAAAATATATCAACATAGGATCTTGTTTCGAAGATCTCGTCGCGACAAATCTAATTGTGAAAACGGATCATCAATCGGATTAACGGTTTAAGAGATAAATCTTTTACAAAATTCGAATTTAGAAAAGCTAACACGTACGACAAATGAATTTGGATGGATGGATTGCCGCCGCACATGTGCGTGCTCGGTGCGGCGGAGTTCCTTATCATTTTCCAAATATAAATAGTTGAAGTGTACTAGTTGTAGTATAATTCAACTACCTATATTTCGGTACGGAAAAAGTAGTATTCTTCTTTCTATTTTTCAAGGAAAAAAGCCTAATTTATTATAATCGTAGATAAAAATTTCGAATCAATCCACGTTGCATGCGAAACAGGAAATAGGGATAAGGGAGGTAGCACGTCAGTTGGATCAAGAAAAAGATAAAGTGTGCAAAAGGTGCGTTGGCACTGTGGCGGCCCCCATGTGCGTTGCTTGGCGGCATGACATGCATGAACAGGGTTGTACGTGTAGCTTGCCTTTTTTTTGAGATAAAGCTTGCCCTCTTGTGGTCAAGGCAAAACGGACGCTTTCGCCGGGCCGACAGGAAGGGGGCCGAGGCGTATCAGAATTGGCCTGCCGCCAGGGCTTCTTCCCATTATTGATGATCTATGCTATTATTCCGAAAATGATCGGATGTGAACGTTTAAAATAGGATGCCCAGCGCGACTTACCTGTGACTTGCTGATCGCGAGCACGTTCCCCATGTCATAACCGATCACTGATCCGTTCGTACTATTCCCCTCCGTTTATAAGCCCTTTTCGATTATTCAATACAAAGTCATATAGAAATATTTTAGGGTATAGATTCATTCATTTTGCTTCGTATGTAATTCAATAATAAAATCTTTAAAAGATCTGGTATTTAAAAATGGTAAGAATACATCACAAATAATTAAAAACAACATCACAAATACCTTCTTAAGCTAACACATAGTGCTATCGTAATGGTAGCGTGCCTTTGTACCTATCTTGGAAAGTTTCGTTCAAAACTCATGTTTTTTCCTAAATTTTATCTTTTTACACATATGATAAAATATGGATAATAAGTTTTTTAAATACATGATAAATTTACAATAAGAAAATCACTGAAATGGCAAAATTTGTAAAAAAAAGAGTTTTTTATTCAATTAATTTTGAATACATACAACCATGTCAATTTTATTCTATAAACCATGGTAATTAAAGTTTTAAGCCATGGAAAATTTATTTATTGAATGATGAAAAATCTAGTCCATGTCGCATGGCAAAAAAAATTGTGGGACCTTGTCAAATTAAGTTTCTGGAGCATGTCAATTTTATTTTATACAACATGGTAAATATTTACATTATAGGATGGCAATTGTATTACACACACAATAGCAATTTAATTTTATACACCATGCCAAATGTGTTTGTTATATGATAACAATTGTATTACACACATTATAACACTTTGATTTATATATATATATATTTTTTAATTATATCGTATTTTTATTAATGTCCTTTATATTATAAACTGTAAAAAAATAACTGGGCATTTGCGCCACGAGGATCACGCTGACCGAGGGAACTAGTCGCCCTGGCAGACAAACGCGTGACCAGTCATGCTCGATCAACGTCCTATTATCCTTATAGTGAATAGTGTTATAAACATGGTAACAAAGAAACTTTTATTATTATTATTCTGAAGACTTGTTTTGAATGAAAAGCGTTATGTGATAATAACATATTATGTTACTCTATTTGTGCCTTCTCATTAATTATTTTCCTCCTTATTATTTGACCTATATGACATGCATGTTACTCCTATTATAAGTAATCTAATCATAGGTTGGAAATGATCCGGTAATCGAATCAACCAGACCGTCGGTTGAGGTTTTCATCGATTCAATTGGCGGCTCATCCTTTCAATAAAGATACAAAATATGCCATCTATGAAAATTTGACTTAAAAAATAAAAATATTATTGGATATGATCCACTAATTAATCATGAAATCTTGCTAGTTTAATGGATTATTGGCCTTTTAGCATGCCTTGGCTCAAGATATGGGATTCGATCTCTAATTTATGCACCATTTCTGAATATTTCATTGACTTCTAATAAAAGACCAATGCATGGTTAAAAGTTCAATAGTGCTTCAATTCTAGGGCTTTTACAATCGAATCATCGGTCTGATACGTTTATTAAACTTGTAATTATAACTAATATTACTAAAGCATTTCTTTGTTATATGTTAAAGTTAAATCTCTACTGTTTAATAAAATAATCATTTTTCCAAGTAGAATGATTCGACCAACCTATCATTTTTTCCGAACATGAACCTTTAAAAACTGGTTTAACTTCTTCACCTTTTATTTGAACTTATCAAATAGAGTTATGTTTCCTTTATTAATCCAATAAATAATTATAAAAAAACTATATATATTTAATTAAATAAATCACTTTAATATTTTATAAACATTTACTTATACAATCACCTTAATATGCGCATATAAATTACGGGCAAACATATAAGAATACTTATATCACGTTATAACACACAAGTAATTATCTAGCGATATCTAAAGAGATTCATGAAAATCACTGTGTAAATATAACAACGGCACATTCATAAACCTGACCATTATTGTTGATATATAGATATAGTTGTGGTCCGGAGGCTATAAACTCCACCACACACTCTACCAAATTAAGTACGACTTTCCTGTCCTAAATCTATGATTTTTTTATTTATAAATTAATTTCAAAATAGGCATAATTAATTTTAAGTTAGATTAGGCTACTTTAGATTTGATTTTTTCTGATGGTGTAATAATGACAGAAGAAATATCATTAGTTAGGTGAAATATGTTATGTCGGCCAAAAGTCAATAGAGTCTTGAATTCCTTGAGATTAAGAACCTTGTCCTGCTCAAATAAATGGGTATACAAGTACTCACCAAGAATAGTGTGACAAAAAATATATTTAACATGTACGTGAGCTTCAAAGTTATTTCTTAACTTTATTGAAACCCTTATTAAGGTTCATGCACTAGCCAACCCAACCAAAAGTCCGAACTAATGAAAAGGTCTAGACAATTAACATATACACTTCAATACCCCCTCTCATGTGTGACATGAAAAGTCAACACACGCGTGACATAGGGATCAATTAAGGCCTTGTTTTCTAGTGTGGAATGAATTGCTCTCCTTTTCAGATCACATTCAGCTCTCAAATAAGTCAGGTGAGCTTCAGTGAAACTTGCATCAGAACGATAAGAGTTCTGTCAAGTATTTATATGAGGCGATTTCCTACAATGATGTTTTGATTGATAATATAATATTATGGAAGCTCAAAATCCTTATTCGAGTGAAGATATTCCTCTGGATTGGCGGGCTAGCCGCAATCAGTAAGATAATATGTTTTTTTTGGCCAACATGATAAGTTTATTAAACACGTGTTTTTATTGTAAGTTTGCTCATACAATATGGACTATTGTTTAAATAGCACCAAACATTTAACCCCCTCGTACTATGCTTAATATGTTTGGTAATTGATAAACAATTTTATATGTATATTCTTCTAGGTACGGAAGCCTTCTGTTGGGTTTTATGGCTTACCTGGAATGATGTGGTTTTTAAACAAAAATATCTTTTTATTTTCTGTGAAAGTGATTCATGTACATGATGGCTCCCGTACTTGGTATATCTTGCATAGGCTAGAGGCCAACAACCTTTTTATAATGACGTATATTCGGCTGGAACATACAATAAATGAGTTTTTCTGCTATGATGAATGATGGTCTAATTTTTTAATAGAATCTAACGCGCGTAGGTTGGACGGGTTTATTATTATTTGATGTAAAACAAGAATTTCATTTTGGTTGTGTTGGTCGTGTTGGTTATGCATTTTTTTTACGCAAAGGTCGGGCATTCTCTCGATGTAGTTGTATCATCTCAGTATATCAATTGAATGAAAATGCCTTTCACAATAAAAAAAATTACTTGGTAAAAATGTGTAATAGCTTCTATTTTATTAAAAATGAAAATTAAACTATAATTTTTAATAACTGGAAATGACTTGTGTGTAGGAATATCTTAGTTAATTGGAAAATAGATTGCGGGACTACTTTCACTAGCAAATGGAGTACCATGTTTCTCACTATTAGAAAAGTAGAACATACACATTCTTCTTTCTTGAACGGCCCTTGGTTGGATTTTATTAGAAGGGGAAAGCGCAATATAGTTAGCAGTCTAGGAGAACTAGAACTAAAACTCGACAGAGCAAGGGTTCCGAAAACGGAACACTCAACCAACTGCTAGGGGAACCTAGAGGTTGGCTACTACGCCGGTGCGCTCACTTCACTAACACATCCCACTGCCCTTCATATTGTGATATCCTCATAAACAAAGTCCAAGATCCTCTCCTTGTTCCTAGCCACTTGATCAAAGATTCGAGAGTTCCTATCCTTCCAGATTCTCCAATGGATTATGATGGTGATGGTGTCAAAATCACGATGCCTTTTTTGGCACAATGTTCCTAGACATCACAACCAATCCTTTGTGCCTTGGAAACCATTATCCGACAATGGCAAATTTGCTCCAACCCAAGTCTTGAAGATATGACTCGCGCGCTTGGTGAAGCGGCAATGGAGGAAAAGGTGTACACAAATCTTCTAGCGTTGCAAGAAATAACTGACAATGTGTGTTAGAGGGACATACCCTACGCTTGATGTAATTTGCAACCAGGCACCGGTGCTGCAATACCAGCCACATGAACAACTTATAGTGCGGGGCGCCTTCGATTTCCAAAATGGTTTGTTGCATGTGAAGCGAGCGTTGGCCATGAAAACCAACCTCTAAGCATTTCAAACCGAGAATTGGTGATCGACGGTGACTCTCCATAACGGTTAATCAAGAGTGCCATCTTGAGAGTGGTGTCCCACGAAATGTCCCAAACCTGAAGTTATCGCGCAATAGCTTGGACCAAAATTCCCCAGGAGATATCCGTGATCCAATTACGATTCTAAGAACATCCTTGACCAAGTGCCCTGGTTCTTCGTCAAACGAGAAGAGGGAAGGGTTTATCTTTGGTAGTTTTTTGTGTGAGGACTTCTTAAAAAACACCATTTTACAGAGAGCAATGCAACATCCGTTTATATTTTACAAAAATAATTCCAATCATGCACCTAGCGTATCTTAATTTATCTATATCAACCGATAATGCACCAAACCATGCCTAAATTTAACCATATCAACCCATAATGCATTGAAGACCCTGCCTGAATTTAGCCATATCAACCCATAATGCACCAACAAAAGGCATTATCTTAATCTTAGGGAACCATATCTAAATCTATCTAAATATTGTTTGGTACCATTACATACTATACACTTTAATACGGAGTAGTATTCATTTATTCCATGACCTAAATGATATGTACTACATCTAATAAAATGATTATTGAGAGAGCTTTTCTACAACATGCTTTTGACTCTATATTTAAACCCATGTCTCTTTTGCAGCAGCGGCATCCACTCTATAGCCGACGGGACAAGTATCGGCTAGGTGGCATGATTAATTCTCTTTCGACGGTTGATCCTCAACCGGCTTCACCTCCTAGTCATCGATGAGTTGTGTATCATTTTTCTTTTACTTTTTTTGACGTGTTTATGTTGTTACTTCAATAGATGTATTTTTATTTTCTGCACTTGTAGTATTTGTATGAACTTCATGATTGATTTATATATGATGGAAGACGAAAGCTTAATTCAAGTTTAGTTATATCACAACATAATTGTGGTCTATGATAGGGCGAGTGTGCAATGCGTTAAGATCAGAAGATAGACGTAGGCTACTGACCCACTCTTCCAAACAAAAAATAATCCTCTATTAAAGAATATTTCATTGGCTGATAAAGTTTATTGGAGAGTATTTAAATTCCTTTGTATCAGTGAGTACTTAATTCAATTTGGCTGACATCTACCAAGTAGTACCAACAGAAGCCATCCCTAGCTAGCTGGGAGAGGGGGAAAGGTGCTTCTCCTACTATGGGCATTTTTCTGTTCCATGATTGGAGGTTGAGTGTCCTCAAAATTCCACTTTCTTTCCTGGATACAGATGCGCCCTAGCTTATCCACTAGTAAACAATTATTCGGATATAACGTTTCAAGCTGCGACCATGGAGCACCCACTTGCTACTTACTGCTAGATCAACAGAATTATTAATTGTTGATAGATCCAGAAAAAAAGGCGACAAAAAAGAGAGCATCTACATGTGTTTTGTGTAAGAATATCTACTATGATCGATTGACCTAAAATCTACTTGGAATTGCACGAATGATCCTTCATTATAGTACTGTACACAAATTCGCATTTTGAGGGGTTAACGAACAGAACAGATGCTCTATCATAAGAGGTCTGGCATATGCTGGCAAGTTAACATGATGCAGATAAAATTATTGTAGCACATATGCTAAGTGTGTCGCCAGTGAGGGCGTGACATGCATGCTATGTACTTGGGGAAGTTCACTTCACACGCAGCATATGTGCTTAGTACATATGGACCATATGATATTCTTTCTGTTGTCTTGATTCTATGCAAAGGATGTGAGTGTATGTATGTAGGTCTATGAGACAATTCCATATATGCCAATGGTTCTACACAAGTATGTGTTGTACACATATTCAGGTATATGAGACAATTTGGTATATGTCGATCTACATGTCTACAAATTAACCACGTTTTAGCACCGAACATCTGCATGACACGTTATATCTCTCAAGTTGGATAAGTTGCCGAAAATATGTACCATAGAAATTTAGTTTCAGCTATGCAGTTTGACATGCCATATTCGGGGGCAACTCATGTTCAGATATATCTAAATACTCTTGAGAAAGAGATTGAACCCTCGGCCTCTGCATCCATATGTGCACATTATGTTTTTTTATTAAAATTGATGTAAGACATTGAAACCAAAGTTATCAACAAATAGAATAAATATTAAAAGCAACTACAACATAACCATTATAAAATTCGAATGTAACACGTACGATTAAGTAAACTTCTTCGACAACAACACCTTTAGAAAGGATAAGTGCCCTGACACCATCGTCACAGTGAACGCCTTCAACAAAATAATGAACCAAATTCGCCGCTCTTGAGCCCAACACCCAGAGACCAGAACAAAGATTTTCATCCTGAAAATAAAGTATGCTCCAAACACTATCTTGACAATGGATCTTTCGATAGTCACAACTCTAGTGCTTCATGCTAGGCTAACGTGGTTGGGAATATGATCACCAAAGACTATCACCATGGCCATCAGGCGGCCGACCATGATACAATGTAGAACTACTCGCTGCACTTCATATCACCTCGAACCGACTTGCAACATCCATCATAACCTCGAGGTTGTTTCCCCAACATCTTCCTGAACAAAGGCGGATGCCACCGTCCTTGATACCAACGAGGTGGATGAGGAGTTATCGACGTACCGTCGCCCTATCATTAATCAGTTGCTGGAATCTTACAACGGCCATCAGTCATTTCTACGTAGCCACCAGACGCCAAATCTATCTCGCCGAGAAACGTCCAAAAAAACTATCTCACCGATGCTCATCGCTGCAGTTGCCGCCACGACATCCTGCTCCATCCAACCAATCATTCACAGCCCCCATGCAAAGTGGATTGGGCACCACGTGCCACCATCCTTCTTCCTAGGGCCACCACCGTTGAATGAAGGTTTTTTTTTACTTGCGAACACCAAGAGATCATGGATCCAACCTGACACGTGTGTTTCAACCGAAGGCCACTGCCCCGGCGCGAAGGGCCCCTCATCATGGTGTTGATCGGACACCTCGGGTTGTCATCCTTCTACCAATGGTCGCTGCCCCAACACGAAGAGGATCGCTTCGTCGTACACCAAGGGAGCTCGGCTCCACCTCAACACCTACCAGATCGAACCGCTCCCGGTAGTTCGACATCGATACCATTTGTTTGGGTGTTTCCCATGCCGCCAGCTATGTCGATGATGCTGGAAAAACCTAAATTATGATATACTTGAAGTTCATATTGCCATAACAATATAAATATAATCATGAAAGCGTTAGTGTATGCTCACTTCATTATTGGACCATGATGATATCAAATGTGTTCATGTCGAACGATGCACTTTGAAGTTCGGAAAACCTTATTCGTAACTAGGTGATTATAACATCAACTTTTGAGTACATCAGAAAAGTATGTCTAGAGATTCGATAGTCCAAGACTGAGATTTGCTCCTCCAATGTTAGAGATACTCTTTAGATCCACTAGGTATTACAATATCCATCATAATCTTGAAAGACACATTATGATGTGATCACCATAGGGGGGGTGATTAAATTGTTGCTTCACAAGGATATACATATAAAAGTGGGATACATATTTTGTTAAGCATCCAAAGGAAAAGAATTGTGTACGTAAACAAAAGGTTTGCTCGATAATTATTCATTTGTATGTAGGGATAAATGTGGATGTTCATATCCCGCTATTGACCATTGAATGAAAGGTGTCTAGGGTCTTGTCTGAATATTACCAATACTGCGGGGTCACAAGATTAAGGTTCATCAATTTTTTGAGTACCTGATGTTATATCGAGTGTGAAAAAAAAATATCAGAAATGTTTCAGATATATCAGAAAAAATTTGTAGATATGGAAAGTGGTTCAAAGAGGTTTCAGAAAAAAAATCCGTGCTCCATCAGCCCCAAATTACTTGTCGAAGATTTGTGATGGAGGAAGTAGAAAATAAAAAGTTAGAGAGTAAAAAAATTTCTCAGAGTGTCCTGATAGTTTCTGAAACCCCTTGAAAGATTTTAGTGGCTGCCACCTTGGTGGGACCGAGGGGCAAGCAAGCTTTTGGGCAAAATGAGACCATGTGATGCATCTCTCTTCTCCCTATCATGAGGGAAAGCCACCAGAGTGCGGGGGAAAAGGATGGAGGGGACCCTTAGATACCTTTCCATTTTTGTGGGGCGCAAGGAAAGCAAGGGGATGATCTCCAACCCCAGGTGTTGTCGTATGTGTGGATAACGACAGATAGATCATCTCTTTGATCCTAAATCATAAGAGTGAAAATTTCACGATGAAAGGTATAACCTAGTTGCGGGGATCTGTACCAACGGTTTTCACCAACTCTTTATTTGATGCGTACTACTGGATGAAGATCAAGATCAAAAAAAATTTACATCTTTATAGTGATCTCAAGTTAATGCGTAGTTGCATGATTTTATTTTTGATTTTTACTACGTGCTCCAATAGAGAGGTTGCGATGGTGCTCGCCATGCTAAGGAAATCACCCGCCCGTGAGTAAGGAACGGGTGGTTCTTTTTTCAGCCTAATGCATGACATGCATTTTTGGGGGGGGGGGGGGTGATGTTAATTATGTGACTAGGTCCATGTTAGAGCTATACATCTACGTGATAATGGATCAATAGGTGATGATAACACAAAGTAATATCGGCTTGGTGGTGCGTATTTGAATGCAGTGGGTTGAGTATTAGAGGTGAAAGCTCTGAATTTGACCATCTCTAGTTGAACTTAGCAATGACTTCTCTCACACGATGTTTCATTGTTAAAGACATTGTAGGCTGTGTATTTATCTAACCTTAATGGTTTGGTTCAGCGACCATGACACTTGAACGTTATTCTAAGCATCGTTGTTGAAGCACCTACCTTGCCGCTTGGTGTTTCCATCATGATAGTTCTTTTCGTTGTTTAGTAGTTGTTCAGATGGTCGTTTTTTTCTTATTTTGTAGCAATTTTATTATGTACATCCTTAAAATATTCATAGAAAATGTGAAAAATATGTGTGTACCATATCAACAACACGCATATGCATGGTTACCCAGCTAATTGGGATCAAGAAGAAACAAAATAACTTGGACCACAATCCAGCGCGACAAGCATGAGGGGGGGGGGGAGGTGGAGCAAATCTGTTGTCTCCTTTCGCTGCTCAGTGCGACTCCCTTGAGGTCTATTAGTTGGGCCCAAAAAAGTCTACCTTATTATGAATTGTTGTGTGACCAATAGGTTAAAGAAGAATGGCAAATTTTCCATGATAGTACAATTGCTACGACGAAGGAATGCAACGACAAATTTACGTTGAGAAAACTTTTTTTTGTAAAATTCACCATAGAAAAATTTCCATGAAATTTTTTGTGTTGAGGATTTTTTTTATTTGCTATGATCCATTAAATTAATTTGACATGCAACAAATTTAGATTTGCCATGGTCTAAATACTTAATTTTCCATGATACATAACCTAAAAGTTTCATGCTACATAAAATAAAATTGTTATGTCCCAAAAATATATTTAGCATGCTACTTAAATTAAATTTGCCCCTGCTTTACAAACTAAATTTGCCTTTTCTAAAAAATAATTTTTCTATGCTAGATAAACGTAAATTGAATCATAAACTTATTTCTCCATGATTAGTTTTTTATACCATTTATCTAGTACTATTTCTGCATATCTTGCCATCTAAGACAAAAAAAAAGAAAATTTGCCATGGTAAACTATGGAAAAGTTATAATAAAATATAAATGAACAAAATTGAAAAAAAATATATATATAAATATAAATTTACCACTTTCCATCCCATTAGTCTCGGTTGTGCAACGAACCGGGACTAATGAGGGGCATACGTCTCGGTTCGTGCGCCTGGGGGGCCGGCCGGGCCTCGTGGGGCATTGGTCCCGGTTCGTCTGGGGGCATATGTCCCGGTTACAGACAAGAACCGGGACCAATGGGCCTCGCTCCTGGTCCACAACCATTAGTCCCGGTTTCTAGCTCGACCCGGGACGAAAGGTTGTCCATTAGTACCGGTTCCAGCCACAAATCGGGACCATTAATTTGCTATATATACCCCTCGCCGACGAGCAGAACACTCCACTGGTGCTCTGTTTTTTCGAGGAGGGCAAGGGGAGGGCTTTCTGGTGCTCTAGCTCATCTCCAATGCACATGATGTGTTCGATGAAATGCCCGAGCCACACTACTTAAGCTTTCTCCTCTCCAAACTCGACCTCCAAGCTTCGTTTACCTCAAGATTTGTCTAGGTTTAGCGGTCCGTCACGTCCCGTCCCTGTCTTCACCACCGTCGATCCCCCACGCCAATCTCGTCGCCGGCACCACCGTGGTGAGCCTCTTGTTCTTATTTTCTTTCTAAAAGAAAATAATTCTTACTTTTATTATTAGATATATACTTTTCTATTTTTCTTATTTTTATTATTGCTTGTTATTATATAGTGCGATGGTTATGGTATCCGCACATGTCGGCCCTCGTCCTGTCTATGATTCGGATGTGGTATATATTATCTTTTATAAATATTTGGTTCATTTATTGTTTATGACAATTATGTTGACCAACGTGACATAGATTTTATTTATCTAGGAGGTAGTTGAACCGGAAATTCCTAC
This sequence comes from Bromus sterilis, assembly GCA_950022295.1. Lineage (NCBI taxonomy): Eukaryota > Viridiplantae > Streptophyta > Magnoliopsida > Poales > Poaceae > Bromus > Bromus sterilis. The sequence goes on along the minus strand of OX465595.1, from coordinate 339,473,456 downwards.
CGACCCTATTGTCGAGAGGTTAAATTTATTGGAAGAAGACAACAATTACTTGAAGGAAAAAATAAAAAGAATTGAGGAGGAGAAGATGCTATTGGAGTTGCATGTTGCGGATGTCATCAATGATAACAAGATCAAGATGGATGCAATGCGCTTGAAGATTAGAAAGATTAGAAAATATGCAATTGATACCGAGGCTTGGTATCATTATGCCGTTGGTTCGATTGTTACCTTCGTTGCGATTATGATCGCATTTTTTGTTGCATTGAAATGTTTTACATAGTTTCAATTTATGGCTTAGTTAGATGTTCTGGAGAGTTGTATGTTGTTCAATGAGAACTATGTATGTACTTTGGTTTTACTGTGATGATGAACTTCTATTAATTTGGTCACTTATCTATTCATGATGTTCTGTAATGGTTTTTGACACACTTAATTATATATAATGCACACAGATGAACCGACAATGGATGTACGGTGACAGACACACCTCCCAGTACATTAAGGGCGTGCATGAGTTTCTCGAACTGGCTGAGGCAAACAAGCAAAATGGTTTTATGTGTTGTCCATGCCCTACATGTGGGAATATGAACTCTTACTCTGACCGGAAAACCATTCACGCCCCCCTGCTTTATAAGGGATTCATGCCACACTATAATGTTTGGACCAAGAACGGAGAAATACGGGTTATGATGGAAGAAGACGAAGAAGAAGAGTATGATGACAACTATGTGCCCCCTGAACACGGTAATGCTGCAACGGGGGAAGCGGACGATGTGCCCGATGAATATCAAGAGGAACCGGACGATGTGCCCGATGATGATCTCCGCCGGGTCATTGTTGATGCAAGGAGACAATGTGAAAGTGAAAAGGAGAAGATGAAGTTCGATCGGATGTTAGAGGATCACAAAAAAGGGTCGTACCCTAATTGCGAAGAGGGCATCACAAAGCTCGGTACCGTACTGGAATTGCTGCAGTGGAAGGCAGACAATGGTGTGTCTGACAAAGGATTTTAGAAGCTACTGAAAATATTTAAGAAAAAACTTCCAAAGGATAATGAATTGCCCGACACTACGTACGCAGCAAAGAAGGTCGTATGCCCTCTAGGATTGGAGGTGCAGAAGATACATGCATGCCCTAATGACTGCATCCTCTACCGCGGTGCGTACGAGGATTTGAATGCATGCCCGGTATGCGGTGCATTGCGGTATAAGATCAGACGAGATGACCCAAGGAACATATGGTTTGGTTTAAGCACAGATGGCATTAATCCTTTCGGGGAGCAGAGAAGCAATCACAACACCTGGCCCGTGACTCTATGTATGTTTAACCTTCCTCCTTGGATGTGCATGAAGCGGAAGTTCATTATGATGCCAATTCTCATCCAAGGACCTAAGCAACCCGGAAACGACGTTGATGTGTACCTAAGGCCATTAGTTGAAGAACTTTTACAGCTGTGTAATGGAAACGGTGTACGTGTGTGGGATGAGCACAAACAGGAGGAATTTGACCTGCATGCGTTGCTGTTTGTAGCCATCAATGATTGGCCTGCTCTCAGTAACCTTTCAGGACATACAAACAAGGAATACCATGCATGCACTCACTGTTTAGCTGACACCGAAAGTATATACTTGGAAAACTACAGGAAGAATGTGTACCTGGGGCATCGTCGATTTCTTCCGACCAACCATCAATGTTGTAAGAAAGGCAAGCATTTCAAAGGCGAGGCAGATCACCGGAAGAAGCCCGCCATGTGTACCGGTGATCACGTACTTGCAATGGTCAATGATTTACACGTAATATTTGGAAAGGGTCCCGGCGGACTATCTGTTCCGAATGACGACGAGGGACGCGCACCCATGTGGAAGAAGAAATCTATATTTTGGGACCGACCCTACTGGAAACACCTAGATGTCCGCTCTTCGATCGACGTGATACACGTGACGAAGAACCTTTGCGTGAACCTGCTAGGCTTCTTGGGCGTGTATGGGTAGACAAAAGATACACCGGAGGCACGGGAGGACCTGCAACGTTTGCACGAAAAAGACGGCATGCCTCCAAAGAAGTATGAAGGTCCTGCCAGCTACGCTCTTACCAAAGAAGAGAAGGAAATCTTCTTTGAATGCATGCTCAGTATGAAGGCCCCGTCTGGCTTCTCGTCGAATATAAAGGGAATAATAAATATGGCCGAGAAAAAGTTTCAGAACCTAAAGTCTCATGACTGCCACGTGATTATGACGCAAATGCTTCCGGTTGCATTGAGGGGCCTTCTACCGGAAAACGTTCGATTAGCCATTGTTAAGCTATGTGCATTCCTCAATGCAATCTCTCAGAAGGTGATCAATCCAAAAATCCTACCAAGGCTAAGGAGTGATTTGGCGTAATGTCTTGTTAGTTTCAAGCTGGTGTTCCCACCATCCTTTTTCAATATCATGACGCACGTCCTAGTTCATCTAGTCGACGAGGTTTTCATTCTGGGCCCCGTATTTCTATACAATATGTTCCCCTTTGAGAGGTTCATGGAAGTCCTAAAGAAATATGTCCGTAACCGCGCTAGGCCAGAAGGAAGCATCTCCATGGGTCATCAAACAGAGGATGTCATTGGGTTTTATGTCGACTTTATTCTTGGCCTTAAGAAGATTGGTCTCCCTGAATCGCGGTATGAGGGGAGACTGACTGGAAAAGGCACGATTGGAAGGGACTCAATAATATGCAAGGACGGAAATTCTTGGTCTCAAGCACACTACACAGTTCTACAAAACTCTATCTTAGTGGGCACGTATGTCGATGAACACAAGAACAGTCTGCGGTCTAAACACCCGGAGGAGTGTGATGACTGGATTACACATGAACACATCAGGACTTTCGGCGATTGGTTGGAAACACGTGTTAGAGGTGACAACACCGTTTCTCTGATGAGTTGTTCTCGTTGTCCAGGGGACCATCTTCAACTGTATTGACTTACAAAGGATACGAGATAAATGGGAATACATTTTACACGATCGCCCAAGATCAAAAGAGCACCAACCAAAACAGCAACGTCCGCTTTGATGCAGCAACCGAGAGGGGAAAGGACACATATTATGGTTACATAGTGGACATATGGGAACTTTACTACGGACATGACATTGAGGTCCCTTTGTTTAAGTGCAAATGGGTCAGCTGTCAGGAGGCGAGGTACAGGTATACCCACAGTACGGAATGACAACAGTGGATCTGAACAATCTTGGGTACACAGACGAACCATATGTCCTAGCCAATGATGTGGCGCAGGTTTTCTATGTGAAGGACATGTCTACCAAACCGAGAAAAAGAAAAGATATGGAAGAGAATACATTATACAATGAGCCAAAGTGCCACATAGTTCTTTCAGGAAAAAGAGACATCGTGGGATTGGAGGGCAAGACAGACATGTCTGGAGATTATGAAAAGTTTCATGAAATTCCCCCCTTCAAAGTCAAGGCTGATCCAAGCACCTTGTTAAGCGATGAAGATTATCCATGGTTGCGGCGCAATAAGCAAAGGACCCAAGCGAAGAAAAAGTGAAGACGGATAAAGTCAAAAAGGGTTGAAATTTTAGTATGTGGCTTTGAATGGTGCATATTGAATGCACAAAAATTCTTGAGTTCAAATAGGTTTAGAAGAACGAAATGCCTTTGTAATAGATGAGTTTTCGTAACCCTCTCAACTTTTACACGAAGTGCATCCAATTTTTTCCGTAACCCTCTCAACTTTTACACACATGTTATGTGGGTCAAATGATGATACCATGCCAAGTTTCAACCTTTTCTGAGTTCAGTTGTAGTGCTTTCCAATTTTAGGGTCATTTAGCTCAAAATAAATCATTAAATGCATGAAAAATAGCAAATGAAGTCAGAAAGGGTTGAAATTTTAGTATGTGGATTTGAATGGTGCATATTTAATGCACAAAAAGTCTTGAGTTCAAATAAGTTTAGAAAAATGAAATGCCTTTGTAACAGATGAGTTTTCGTCCGAAACCCTCGTACTTCGAAAGAGATGGTCCAGTTTGTATACGAAGTGCATCCAGTTTTTGCCGTAACCCTCTCAACTTTGGCACACATGTTATGTAGGTCAAATGATGATACCATGCCAAGTTTCAACCTTTTCTGAGTTTAGTTGTAGTGCTTTCCAATTTCAGGGTCATTTATCTCAAAATAAATCATTAAATGCATGAAAAATAGCAAATGAAGTCACAAAGGGTTGACATTTTAGTATGTGGCTTTCAATGGTGCATATTGAATGCACAAAAAGTCTTGAGTTAAAATAAGTTTAGAAAAATGAATTGCCTTTGTAACGGATGAGTATTCTTCTGAAACCCTCGTACTTCGAAAGAGATGGTCCAGTTTGTACATGAAGTGCATCCAGTTTTTTCCGTAACCCTCTCAACTTTTGCACACATGTTATGTGGGTAAAATAATGATACCATGCCAAGTTTCAACCTTTTCTGAGTTCAGTTGTAGTGCTTTCCAATTTCAGGGTCATTTAGCTCAAAATAAATCATTAAATGCATGAAAAATAGCAAATGAAGTCAGAAAGGGTTGAAATTTTAGCATGTGGCTTTGAATGGTGCATATTGAATGGAAAAAAAGTCTTGAGTTCAAATAAGTTTAGAAAAATGAAATGTCTTTGTAACAGATGAGTTTTCGTCTGAAACCCTCGTACTTCGAAAGAGATGGTCCAGTTCGTACACGAAGTGCGTCCAGTTTTTTCCGTAACCCTCTCAACTTTTGCACACATGTTATGTGGGTGAAATGATGATACCATGCCAAGTTTCAACCTTTTCTGAGTTCAGTTGTAGTGCCTTCCAATTTCAGGGTCATTTAGCTCAAAATAAATTATTAAATGCATGAAAAATAGCAAATGAATTCAGAAAGGGTCGAAATGCATTCAAAAACTTAACATCTAAAAACTAGAACATAAAAAAACTACTACTCCTCGTCGTCGGAGAAATCATCTTCGGTGACGGAGCTGATGTCATCCTCCAGTGCTATCCAGCTGGGGTCACCGATGGGCCAGTTGGCAACGCCTCTCGCTAGTTCCTCCTCCGCCATCGCCTTGGTCGCCCGCCGCTCCTCCCTCCATTCATGACGCTCGTGTCGCCTCTCCACGCTCTCGGCCGCCATCCTCGTCCAGTGTTTCGCCTCCTCCGCGGCTTCACGGGGATGGCTCGCGTACCAATCCTGCACGGCGCGCTGGTCCTGCTCCGAGGCGAGGCCGAGCACCGCTCGTCGGCGATGGAGGCGGTGGTCCTCTTCAGTGAGCAGGAGCGGCGGATCTGCCATGTCCTCCGTCTCTTCCACGTTGTGGCAGTTGCGGAAATTCATCTCCGCGTGTGCGCGACCGAGCCTCCACGCTGCAACGTCGTACGCGCGTGCGGCTGAAGATGCATGGTAGAACGTGCCGAGCCACACGCGGTCGTTGTTGGCGCAGGTGATCACTGCCGTGTATGTGCCTTCGAGGCGCTCGCGGACGCCGTGGTAGCGGGGGTGGATTCGGCGGCGGGGCGGCATGGTGGCGGTGGCGCGGAAGGGGAAAGAGTGCACGAGAAGAGAACTAGTGGCGACTGGCGTTGCGTGGAGTCCTCTTCCACGCGCTTTTAACCGTAGACGACTTTGAATCCAACAAATCAGGAAGAAGCACACGGATCGCGTGTTTCTTTCAAGCGCTTGTGAGTCGTTGGATCAGGCTTCTGAGCCGTTGGATCCAACCAATCAGGAAGAAGCACACGGACCGCGTGTTTCTTTGAAGCGCTTGTGAGTCGTTGGATCAGGATTGTGAGCCGTTGGATCAGGCTTGTCGTTGCCTATATATAGCCCACCTCTAGGACATGTTCGACACTCGGTTCATCGGCCGAATACAAACCATTCGGATTCGCCTGCATACGTTCGACGGTGCATTTGATATGCTTGCACTCATGAGCCACTGTCGGGATGTATGCAGGCGAAATCGTGTGTTTTGTCGATCTTATATATATCTAGCTTGAAATCTTTCACTTCATCGACCAAATACAAATCATTCGGTCACATCCTTCAGTGTTTTGTCTTGAAATCTTTGTATTATTAAAACTAAAATTATACAAAAACTAAAAGTATAGCAAATTTATTATAAGAGGTAGACAGAGGAATCCTCCCAAGGAGGAGGATATATATATCTCGTTGAGCATGCGGGAGGGTGACATCTGCCTCTATCGGCTTCAACAGACACAACCTGTTCAAGATGATAGAGGCGGAAGGTCAGCCTCCCGCCTGCTTAAAGAGATACAGCACCCCCCCCTCGTGTTGAATTCCTCGGTATACACCTTTTAATAAGCTTGATATGCTACAATAAGTGCTGGAAAACCCGTGCTTATAAACAACACTAACCCACCTTCGGTTAGCGAGGTGGGACTAATTATAGACTATTGGTCCCGGTTGATGGCTCCAACCGGGACTAAAGGCCCTTTTTTCCATTTTGTATTACTGCAAAGGACGAATTATAGACTATTCGTCCCGGTTGGTGGCTTCAACCGGGACTAAAGGTCCTTTTTACAATTTTATTACTGGGACCTACTGGGCTGACACGGCCTGGATACGACTAGAAACTCATTATTGGGCCAGGATCCAGGCCCGTAGCAGGCCCAGCAGGTCCATAGGCAAGGTGTAACAGAGTAGGCCCGAAAGCCTGTGTTTGAGAGGAGCTCGAAGTGGTACGCGCATCAGCGCTTATAAACCACTCCGGCTGTCCCTCGACTAGCGAGGTGGGACTAAACATCCCACCGCACCGCGGTGCAAGGCCTTTGGTTCCGGTTGGTGCCACCGACCGGAACCAAAGGGGTGCATTGGTCCCGGTTCGTCGCACCAACCGGTACCAATGCCCCTCTTTAGTTCCGGTTTGTGACACCAACCGAAACCAAAGGCCTTTGTTTCCCGCCCTTTGGGCTGCTGAAAAGAAACCTTTGGTCCCGGTTGGTAGCACCGATCGGAACCAAAGGGGGACATTGGTACCGGTTGGTGCTACGAACCGGAACCAATGCTCTTGCTATATAAGTGGCACTTATGATTTTTCAGTTCTCATCTCGCCATTTTCCCCCGACGACGCCGGAGTTGAAACCGACGCCGTCAGGCTGCCCAACCGCCGCGCCGCACCGCCCCCAACGACGTCGACGACCTCGCCGGTGCCGCCCCCGCTGTGAGAGTCTCGCCAGCCCCCCTCTCCTCCTTTGTGCATTGCCCAACCTGCAGCCGCGCCGTCGCGCGGGCGCCATGGCCGGGAGGAGCTCCTCCCATGCACCGCCATGGGCAGGAGGGAACCGGCGCCGGGCGCCCCTCGCCGCTCCGGCCGGCTGCCCCTCGTCGCCCTCGCTGCCGGCCATGACGTCCATGGCCACGACGCCCATGGCCACGGCCATGGCGTGCGTGTGTGCTATGGATGGCTGCAGCAGTGGGGGGTGAGGAGAAGAAATAAAAAAATTAATTAAAAGAAAACAGAAAAGTTTTTTTTTGTTTTCTCAATTTTTTTTCTGTTTTATAAGTCTCATTTTTGCCAAGTTAAAATGTTCTAGTGTTGGGGGGGGGGGGAAGAAATAAGAAAAGAGGTAGAAGGAAGAAGGAAAAAGAAAAAGGAGAGGAAAAAGAAAAATAAGAAGAGGAGAAGAAGAGGGAGAGAGGAAGAAAAAAAGAGGAGGAGAAGAAGGAATAGCGACGAAGAAGAAAAAATAGGTTTCTATTTTTTCTTCTTCTCCTCTATTTTAAAAATTCAGGAACGAGAGGGTGTCGAGGATCGCCGAGCGGTCGAGGGCCAGGAACTACGCGCCGATACATAGAGGGTCGAGGGTCGTCGAGGGGTCGAGGGGTCAAGGGGTCGTCTAGGGGTTCGAGGAGTCGTCGAGGGGTCGAGGGGTTGAGGGTTGTCGTCGAGGGGTCAAGGGTCGTCGAGGGGTCGAGGGTTCGAAGGTCGTCGAGTGGTCGAGGGGTCGAGGGTCATCGGGGATTAAACAAATAAATCCATGGCTTCATCATTAGCCGGAAGTACCCGGGGCATGATGGTACGTACGAGTTCTCCAAAATTGTTTTGGAACGGAGTTCCTGATAGGATGATTCTCTTTTTGGTACAAATTTTAGCAAAGGTCTTCCAAATAGCGATATTCGAAAGGCTCTTGCTGAACTTTGTATCAAAAAGCAAATTATCCTATCTAGGACTCCGTTACAAAATAACTTTGGAGAGATTCGTACCATCATGCGCCTGTTACTTTCGCCTAATGATGAAGACATGGTTTTATTTGTTGAAACCTTTGACACTAGAGAGGGGTCGTCGAGGGGTCGAGGGTCGTCGATGATTCAACAAATAAATCCATGGCTTCATCATTAGCCGGAAGTACCCGGGGCATGATGGTACGTACGAAGTTCTCCAAAATTGTTTTGGAACGGAGTTCCTGATAGGATGATTCGCTTTTTGGTACGACTTTCAGCAAATGTCTTCCAAATAGCGATATTCGGAAGGCTCTTGCTGAAATTTGTATCAAAAAGCAAATTATCCTATCTGGGACTCCGTTACAAAATAACTTTGGAGAGCTTCCATCATGCGCCTGTTACTTTCGCCTAATGATGAAGACATGGTTTTATTTGTTGAAACCTTTGACACTAGAGAGGGGTCGAGGGTCGTCGAGGGGTCGAGGGTCGTCGAGGATTCAACAAATAAATCCATGGCATCATCATTAGCCGGAAGTACCCAAGACATGATGGTACGTACGAAGTTCTCTAAAATTGTTTTGGAACGGAGTTCCTGATAGGATGATTCGCTTTTTGGTACGAATTTCAGCAAATGTCTTCCAAATAGCGATATTCGGAAGGCTCTTGCTGAACTTTGTATCAAAAAGAAAATTATCCTATCTGGGACTCCGTTACAAAATAACTTTGGAGAGCTTCGTACCATCATGCGCCTGTTACTTTCGCCTAATGATGAATACATGGTTTTATTTGTTGAATCCATGGGATTCGAGGGGTCGAGAGGGTCGTCGAGGGGTCGAGGGGTCAAGGGGTTTTTCGGCTTATCCTCACGCTTTCCATCAGACATCAATTGCACGGGTGTCTGGCTCCGGGCGTCATGTCACGTTTTCCATCAGACATCAATTGCGCGGGTGTCTGGCTCCGGGCGTCATGTCACGTTTTCCATCAGACATCAATTGCGCGGGTGTCTGGCTCCTGGAGACATGTCATGTTTTCCATCAGACATCGGTTGCACGGGTGTATGGCTCCGGGCTCCATCTTATAAAGGTTTATTTTGCAGAAACTATGGACGCTCATCCAAGAAACTTAGAAGAAGAAGATTTGTTGGGGGCAATCATCCGCGAAGGACCGTTATTAGTGGGCGACGTCGTCCGGGAAGGAGGTGATGTCTTATCGTTTCTGAACGACACCGATGGTCTGGAAGAAGAGGGTGAAGCAGGCTCCGGTGATCGGACAATGGAGATGGAAGGGCATGCTTATTATGGCTCCGTTGAGCGAACGGAGCAAGAAGACCGTGATGACGGCTCCGGTGAGCGAACGGAGGAAGGAGTTGTTGCAAAGTCCGGCGAGGTATATATATTAATTGATGCATTAATTGTTTTGGTATGTACACATTTAACTCTCTTCTTTCTTCTTTTCTAGCCCTCCGGATCCGGATCGAGCCAAACCTCGGTAACGAGATGAGGCCCGAAGAAAAAGTTACGCTCGGATGAAAGGTTCACGATCACAAGCATTAATAGAGATGGCCAACCGATTGAACCCAGCCGGACCAAGGAAGCATTTTCTGCTCAGTGCGGGGTTCTTGTTAGGGACATGATCCCGATCACCATCCACCAATGGAATAAGCCGAAGGGCGGAGACCCTGAAGTGTCTTTTGTTACCGATAGACAGAAATATGATCTTTGGACCGCGCTGAAGGCAAATTTCACCCTACCGGAAGAGGAGCATCCGGAAAAGCTAGTTATAGAGCAAAAGGTCAAGGCTCATGCTCTTAAGAAGATGGCGGATCTATTCAGGAGGTGGAAGAATGAGTTGAAAACAACGCTTGTCGACAAAAAGAAGACTCCAATATTCGAGGGCTGATTTGAGAAGATAAGAGAACAGTGGCCCGCATTTGTGGCCCACAAGACATCAGAGAAGAGTAAGAAGATGTCAGCGATAAACAAGCTAAATGCTGCAAAGAAGAAGTATCACCATCACACGGGGTCAGGTGGCTACTTCAAAGCCCGACTGTTGTGGGACAAGGCTGAACAGAACCTTGTTGATAAAGGGATCGTACCAGAGACATTGAACTGGTCAGAGCGTGGAAGGAATTGGTTCTTCGGGGTTGGGGGAACCTTGCACCCTGAAACAGGGAAGTGCGTTTGGACGAACGAACAACTGTACCTACCGGTAGAAAAGCTCCGGGAATTATTCGCCGCATCGCGGGAAGGGACGTTTGTTCCCGACAGAGAGAACGACGAGCTCACAAAGGCCCTCGGGAATCCTGAGCACCCAGGACGAACACGAGGCACGCCAGGCTCCGTTTCGTGGAAGCATGGGTTTCCCGACACAGGCAATTACAAAATCAGGGAGAGGAAGATGAAAAAGGAGCTCAGCGATATGCAGAAGCTGCATGCAAGAGTACAAGCGCTAGAGGAGAGGCATCGAGCTGACGAAACTACCCTAGAAGCTACCCCGCCATCTCAGCGTAGAAGCAGCGTGGCTTCCACCGAGCTCATTGCGCAGCCTGATTTGATAGCTCCCAAGTACCCCGTGGATGAAATCACGGAGGCTCAAGTTTGCCACCGTAAGAAACAATTTGATGCACTTCAAACCCACGGTGACTATCAGCCATGTTTCACCTCCTCGACCCAACGAAACTTTTCACTGCTGTCCGATTCCACAATGCTATGTTGTTGTTATGGTCGATGAAATACTGGAGGGATATGAGGAGCTCGATCTTGACTACCCTACCGGCGAAGATGGAACTCTCCTGGAGAATGCTCTGAGGACTTCATGTCTATGGCAGAAAGAATTCATCAAGCTTTCGAACTGGACGGCGTCTCCGCCTCCTCCTCCTCCTCCGGCGAGTAAGGGCCCGCCCCCTCCTCCGCCTCCGTCGAGTAAGGGCCCGCCTCCTCCTCTGGCGCGTGATCAGGGCACGCGTCCTCCTTCGGCGAGTAAGGGCCCGCCTCCTCCTCCGGTGAGTGATCAGGGCACGCCTACTTCTCTGCATCCTCCTCCGGCGAGTGATCAGTGCACGCCTCCTCCTCCGGCGAGTAAGGGCCCGCCTCCTCCTCCGGCGAGTGATCAGGGCACGCCTACTTCTCTGCGTCCTCCTCCGGCGAGTGATCAGTGCACGCATCCTCCTCCACCTCCTTCTCCGCCTGCGTCGGCGCGTCTGAGCAGCCCGCCTCCTCCTTCGCCTTGTCAGCAAGAGAAGAAGAGAGCCACCGCCGCCGCTCCGGCTGCTCCAGCGCCTGATATTAAACAACAAAGGAAAAGAGCCGTCGTCGCTCCGGCGTCTAGCAGTACAACCAGTGGCGGGAAGCGATACAAATATGGTCCATCATCTCTCAAGCCTCTTGAGAAGTGTAACACTCTCACTGTCAGTTCAAAACTTTTGTTTGATCAACTTGGTTCAGTTCAAATTCAACTTCTTTTTTAATATTGTTGAAAGTCATGTGATCATGGACCTTGGTCAACTTGAATCCAAACAATTCCAAGCTCAAATTAAATACCCTTTGAATTGAATTCAAATCAATCTAGTTCAAAATGGCTTTGGTGGATTATTAAATAATAAAACCAAAGTGCAAAATAAACTTTCTCCAAAAATTTTGAAACCACTTTTATAAAATCCCAAATAATCATTGGACCATGCCCATGTAATCATTGGTATTTATTGGGCTCCTGATAATTATAAACAATTAATAACAGTAGAAATTCCAGGCCAATTTCTCATTTAATAATAAAATAAAATCGAAAAAGAGTTTAGAAAAACCCTAAACTTTTTGTGGTACTCTAGGATTATGCTCTACTAATTATGGAACCAAAATGAAATTATATAAAAATGCCTAAGCCAATTAAATAAATGCTAACAGAATTTTACAGAAAACAGAAAAAGGAAATTGCTAAATGGTTATAAAACGCACGGGGCGTAGCCCACCCCCAGGCCACCCCGGCCCACTCCCACCCCTCCCTTCTTCTACCTCGTGCTACAGGAGAGGCCGACCGTGCCATGGCGACAGGTGCTCGCGCTCGTTGTTGCCACCAGACCCGGCCACCTCCTCGTGTCGCTACAGTACGCCGTGGATGAGCTAAATATCTGCCCTGGAAATTGTGGATCGAGTTCCGCCCTTCCTTCCCCCCCCCTCGCCCCCCTTCTCTCCCTGTTTTCCCCGCGCCGCCCGTGGCCGCTGCGGGCACCGCGTCGGCTGCGTAGCCGTGGACACCGGCCACCTCTTCGGCCAGGAGCACGTCCGGGAGGCCCGCCGGGCTCCCCCACGCCGATTCCTCCCGCTGAATCGAGCTGAGCCGCACCGAGCGCCACGAAATTGCCATCCCCTCCCTCCACGGTCACAACCTCGCCACCGGCGAATTCGTCCGATTCCGGCCACCCCGTGCCTCCCCCGAGCCCGCTAAGCACCCCTACAGGTCCCCGGTGAGCCGCCACTTCCATTCCCCTCATTGCCCCTCGAATCCCCGTCGTTTTGCCGCCCGTTGGGCTGTGTCCACCATGGCCGCGGGCTCGAGCTCGCCGAGCTCGGCCGAGCCGCGCGCCCTGCCCCCCTGCGTCCCATGGCCCCCGTGCCGCAACCTCACGCCGCCCGCGCCCAGCGCGCGCCCCTGGCCGCCGTGGCCGCGCCGTCCCCCGCCTGCTGCTGGCCATGGCCAACGATGGCCGTGCTCGGGCCGCCCCCTCCCATACCTAGCTCCGGCGGCTGCTCCTGCTAGGGATGCGCCGCTCTCTCCTATCGGCACTGCCGCACCCCCTGCCCCTCCCATCTCCACTCGCCGCTCGCCGGCGTGCCCCGGCTCGCCACCGTGCTCGGCTAGCCGCCGGCGTGCACAACCGTGGCCTAATACCCTCCCCAGTCCACTGACCCCTGGGACCCACCCAGGGGATGAACCCACTAATCCCTCTGTTAGTTTAGTGAAATAACTGTTAGGTAAAAGTGTCTCATTGACAGGTGGGCCACTGGCCATTTTAAATAAATAAGAAATCTGATTAATAAACTAACAGTCAATGACATCTGGACCCCACCTGTAAGCATTTAAAATAAATAGAAATTGTTTTATTAAAATTGTTAGTATGACATGTGGGCCACCCCTGTTTTTATTAATAAAAATGTTTTATTAGAATTGGGTCACTGACATGTGGGACCCCATGTCAGTTTGACCAGTCAACACTGTTGTGGATAATGTTTATTTAATAAATAAAATAAATTAAGAAAATCATTTAAATTGATTTAAAACTTTAAAATTCAATATCTTTTAAACCGTAACTCGGATTCAAAAACTTTATACATGAAAATTGATCAGAAAAATATAACGAATACGCTATACGTATGTCTATCACACCCCTCTAACACAACGAACATCGAACCGTCTCCCTCCGGACCGGTAGCCCGATAAATTGTCCGGTACTGCTAAAGTACCCGGATGAATTTATTCCGAACACGAATGTTTCTCAGAATAGATCAACTAGCACGGATACACCCCCCTTATGTTCGTCCAGTACCCATGACACCTCCGGCTTGATCCTTCCCCTCCGTACACCTTGTCCGATAATCACCCGAAGCTGGTAGTTCATCCTCAGATGAATTTCCGTTCCGAGCAACGTGCATTACACTGCGTTAGAACACCGTTAACATTTCATCTGTCATGTCATGCATCTGTTTGTATATGCTTTCTGTGTATTTACTGTTTCTTCCCCCCTTAATCTCCGGTAGACCCCGCTGCTGCCATTGACTACACCGCTGCTGAGTACGACTACTTCGTCGACGACCCTACTACTACCGTCGAGCTTCCAGGCAAGCAGATCCATTCTCTTCCCCTGATATCGCCTATCTTTCCGTACTTTTCTTGCACTAGGAATTGTTACTGCTGCTTCTACGTTACAAACCTATTCAATTGCATAGCCTGTTTTTGTCGCCCCTTGATGTACCTTCCTTTACCCTATGCTGCCTATTATATATATTGTATTCAGCAGTGAGCCCTGCGCATTGTTAGCTAGGATTAGATAGAGGGCCGTGATCACTCAGGGGAGTGAACGCGGGTACAAATATTATAACTGCATAGGTACGGTACAATGCAGACACCGCCTCAGTCCCCCTAGCTCGGCTCTGCCGAGCCACCATCAAGTGTGAGCTATCAATGAGTAATCCTTGTACTCCACTCGTTGCTGACTCTGTATAGCCACTCTAGGTACCTGAGCAACGGTTGTCCTTCAGGTAAGAAGTCGGGCGACCCAACGGTGCCCGCGAGAGGTATTGCGACGGGACGACGGGGAGGGCACGACCAGTGTACCAGTGTGCTTGGCCCCTGGTCGTTGGCCGCGAGAGTTACCAAACCACGAAAGTCGAGCTCCCCCAGGAGCACACGCGAGACAAGGTAAGGAGACGGTTCACCTTGTTGGTAACCGCAGTGACTTGGTGGGACGACGGGGCAGGCACCGATGTACTGGTGGTCCTGGCTGCTGTCGTTGTCCGCGGGTCAGTTAAGTCGAGGCAACGATAACGGTTGTCACGCAGGTTAATTAAAATGCTAAATGGTTCAGTGAATGTATTGAGTTGGCAATATGCCATGTACGCACTACCTACCCGTGGGAATTACGAGTTATGGGCTCCTCTGCTTCGTAGTGTCGTCCGAGGACTCTTCAGACGTCAGCAGTACCGCGGCCTGCGCCGGGAAGTGGTGTTGTCTTATTTTCTCGCGCGGTGGTGTCTTATTTGGATTTGCTTTAACTTCACCGGCCAGCCACGCACCGTGCAGGAGTACGTTCGGGTTGGGGTCCAAGGCCTGGCGTACTTAGGATTTAGACCGGCGGATGGCCTCTCTGTTGAGTTTGAAAGATGGGCTATGAAGTGTCGGATAGCCTCGGTGGAGCGTTCCCTAACAAGGTTCCCGCCACCCTGGAGATCCGTGCGTGTAGTGTAACACAAGTGCACCCCTGCAGGGAAGATTAATCTATTCGGATAGCCGTGTCCACGGTAACAGGACGCTTTATGCTGAAGCTGGATCTTACCACTACAAACTATTATTATTAAACTGTATGGTTCCGGGTTTTCTTCCTCGCGGGGATGTCGAGGAGGGGAACTCAGAGGCATTGTTAATTATTACAACTTATTATTATACAATGCTGCAGCAACTTCTGCTGCATTGTTACTTTATGCTTTATATAAACTGTTGGCTGATTCTTACCTCATGCTGCAAGACTTCGTCGGAAGATGCTAGTCTTCGTTAGGCCTAGCTTCTTACCCTTGCTCTGAATTTCTGTCTTTCAGTCCACTATATACAACCTCTTATTTCCGTTGATACAATGCATAATGCTTAGTAGCGGAC
The DNA here is from genome assembly GCA_950022295.1 of Bromus sterilis. NCBI lineage: Eukaryota > Viridiplantae > Streptophyta > Magnoliopsida > Poales > Poaceae > Bromus > Bromus sterilis. The sequence goes on along the minus strand of OX465595.1, from coordinate 339,457,908 downwards.
GTAAGACTCGCGGGTATGCTAGATACTCACCTTTGCTTTATTCCCCCCTTTTTCGCTTTGCCTGATCGGCCGCTGCAGTCGACTTTGGAGCCCAGGAGCAGGAGTACCCCGGAGGCGACTGCTACGACGTCGAGTTCCCCGTTGACCAGGAGTAGTTCGGTGGATCCCAGGCAGGAGGCCTCGCCTTTTCGATCTGTATCTCTGATGTGATTTGTGCTAGCCTTCTTAAGGAAAAACTTGACTAACTGTGGCTGTACTCAGATATTATGGCTTGTATGACTTATGTATTCGGGTCCGCGTGACCCCCTCTATTGTAACATATTTGTTTATCCTTTTGTGTTTAGTGTTGTGCTGTGATATTCTCACCGTGGCACCCTAATCTCAGCCGTGTACCCTGTGTGTATGATTACTGTACACGGATTGATTTTGGGGGCGTCACAAGTTGGTATCAGAGCCGACTGTCTGTAGGAAGCCACCCCACCACTACCTGGTCGATGTTGAGTCTAGACTTTGAAAACTATTTTGCTAACTTAATATTTGGCTTACGGGCCCACATCGATGTCACTACGTGTGATATCTATGGTATTAGGATCCTTTTCTCCTTACCTATGCTCTGGGACTCTGCTCTCTTATCCTTGCTGGTAAGTTTTACAAACTCTGACATTAGGATCACGTTCTCTTTATTCCACCCGGCGTTTTTGGTGCTCCCTCATTGATTGAGTCGTGTCGCAGGAGTCATACCCCAGGTCCCGGACCGCGGATCCCATTCTCATTCTGGGCAGGCCGCGCGTCCTCTGGCATTAACTCCTGTGGCCAACAGTTTTCTTGCGGCGTGATTGACATAGTGGAATCTATGTCGCGTCGTGTAATCCTTACCGCGGTCTGCGCGCCGCCTAGTGAGTCCTTTTTCCTTAATTTCTACGACGTTACGCTGCCCGATTTTCGATTGACTCTGTGTGTAAATGTGTATGTCTTATATGACTACTCCTATATATATCTGCGCCTCCTCTTCGTTGTCGCTTTAATTCAGGCTTGATTCCGGTATCTCGTTAAATTTTCATCGCTGAAATACCCCTGTTAAATTCTAGCAGGATGGCTGGTCGTGGTGGTCGTGGTCGTGGTCGTGGTGCCAACGACCCACCTCCGCCGCCGGATTACATGGCCGCGATGATGAAGCAGTTGAGCTGAACCGTCAGTTCATGGAGAATGTCATGGCTCAGTTCCCCCAGCCGAATCAGAATGGGCACCACCGTCAGCATGCCACCGTGACTCTGCACGACTTCACCCGCCTCAACCCCACTATGTTCCGCAACACTGTTCAGCCGTTGGATGCTGATGACTGGCTTCGCGACATCACGCATGAGCTGGAGTCTGCTAATGTCGATCCAGCCGACTATGTGAACTTTGCATCTTATCATCTGAAAGGCGCCGCTGCTCAGTGGTGGAGCACCCACAAGCGTTCCCTGCCAGTTGGAGAAGTCATCACTTGGGATGAATTTCAGTCTGCCTTTCGCGCCCGCTACATTCCTCAGGGGATCATGGATCGTAAGGCGGAAGAATTCCGTAACCTCACTCAGGGCGACATGACTGTTGAAGCCTATCAGCGCGAGTTCCTCAACCTCTCTCGCTATGCGGAAGGAGAGATCACCACTGATGCTCGCAGGCAGCAGAAGTTCCGTCGTGGCCTCAACCCAGACCTCAGGCTCGCTCTTGCCGTTCATGATTTCGCCAACTTCGCCACCATGGTGAACAAGGCTATCACCGTCGAGACTGCCCAGATGGAGCACAAGAACTCTCTAAAGCGTTATCGTGACGTTGGCTCATCTTCGGGCGCAACGCAGAAGCGTCGTATCTGGCTCCCTACCAGTGTGACCCATTCAGCTGTCCCTGCTCCAAGGCCGTCTTATGCTGCACCCCGTCTGCCTCCGCCACCGTAGATGCCAAGAGCTCTGCCTGCACCACCCAATGCTACCCCCCTTCGTCCTCAGGATGGACTATGCTTCACGTGCCGCCAACCTGGGCATTTTTCTAGAGAGTGCCCCCAGAAACAGAAGCAACTGTTAGTTCACCCCGCTGTCCGTGGAAATGGTCGTGGCAACAACAGGACCCCCAACTATAATACTGGGTCTGCCACTTATGCTCGTGGACATGCTAACAACGTCAATGTTGAAGAAGCTCAGCAACAACCCGCTACCGTGATGGGTACCCTTCTCGTTAATTCCGTACCTGCTACTGTTTTATTTGATACAGGAGCATCGCATTCATTTATGTCGGAAGCATTTGCATTGTCGCATAACTTCGCATTGGAAAAGATGAACCCACCGATGGTTGTTCGCACCCCGATAGGCCAATGCCGAACCACCAAGATAGTGCCCGGAACCATCGTTGAAATTGAAGGAATTGAATTCCTTGATTCCCCCATCATCCTGACGTCTTCCACCATAGACCTCATTCTGGGAATGGATTGGTTGAAATTTCACGATGCCGCACTCTATTGTGGCACCAAGTCTGTCCAACTTTTTCACCCCTCCGGCGAGATTGTTAACCACACCACCCGAGTTACCCGTAATGCTGAAACACAGATATTTATGATGAATGCTTTGAATGTCGCCCCCTCAAAGGCATCGAGAACGTTCCAGTCATTCGTGAATTTCCCGACGTCTTCCCAGAAGAACTGCCGGGAATACCCCCGATCAGAGAATTCGAATTTGTCATTGACTTGAAGCCCGGCACCACCCCTATTGCCAAGCGTCCTTACAAGATGCCGCCACATGAACTCCTTGAACTTAAGGAGGAAATCGACAAGGCACTTCAGAAAGGATTCATTCGCCCCAGTTCCTCAGCTTGGGGAGCACCTTCGCTCTTTGTCAAGAAGAGCGATGGGACAAACCAATTGGTCCAAGATTATCGGCCCATTAACCAAGCCACCATCCAGAACAAATACCCACTTCCCCGGATCAACGATCTGTATGATCAACTTGCCGGATCCAAGGTGTTTTCCAAACTCGACTTGAGGTTGGGCTATCACCAAATCCGAGTCCGTGATGAGCACATTCCGAAGACTGCCTTCATTACTCGCTATGGTTCATACGAGTACACTGTCATGTCCTTTGGCTTAACCAATGCTCCAGCCACCTTCTCCAGATTGATGAATTATATTTTCATGGAGTACCTCGACTAGTTCGTCGTGGTTTATCTGGATGATATATTGATATATTCCAAGAATGAAGAAGAACATGCTGAACATCTTCGTCTTATACTGGAAAAGCTTCGAGAACACAACCTCTACGCTAAGTATTCTAAGTGTGAGTTCTGGCTTCCCGAAGTAACCTACCTTGGACATGTGATTTCCAAGGATGGCATTGCCTTCACCCCAGAACGTATCCAGGCTATTCTTGACTGGACTCCTCCCAAGACCGTCAAGAAAGTCCGCAGTTTCCTCGGGCTCGCTAGCTATTGCCGCCGTTTCTTCGAGAATTTCTCCAAGATTGCCAGGCCTCTGACTAATCTGCTTCACAAAGGCGTCAAGTTTGAGTGGACAGATAAATGTCAAGAAAGTTTCCAAGCGCTCAAGGACAAGCTAACTTCTCCCCCGGTGCTCGCCCCCCTGATACTCAGAAGGACTTCGTGATATATTGCGACGCGTCTCGTCAAGGATTAGGCTGTGTCCTAATGCAAGAGCGCAAAGTGATTGCTTATGGCTCTCGTCAGTTGCGTGCTCATGAAGACAAATACCCAACACATGACCTCGAATTGGCAGCAGTAATTTATGCATTGAAGCTGTGGCGACATTACCTCGTCGGTAATCGTTGCGAGGTCTACACCGACCACCAAAGTCTGAAGTACCTGTTTACTTAGCCAGACCTGAATCTTCGTCAACAATGATGGCTCGAGACAATAGCCGACTTCAACATGGATATTTCGTATACCCCTGGCAATGCTAATGTGATGGACGATGCCTTGAGCCGCAAAGCTTACTGTTCTGAACTTGAGGTTCAGGTGCAGCAACCACTTCTGTATGAAGAGTTTCGCAAGTTGAACCTCGAGATTGTTCCTCAAGGTTACGTCAATAACCTGGTTCTCGAGTCAAAACTCGACGCCCTCATCAAGAGTAGACAATCTCTGGCCCCTGACATTGTGAAGATCAAGCAGGACATCGCAGAAGGAAAGCCCTCCTCTTTTACCATTGATGCCAATGATGGTGATACTGTGTACTTCAAGGGCCGCTTAGTAGTTCCTGTGAGCCCGGCCATCATTAACTGTGGTCCGGATATCATGGAGGAAGCCCATAATTCTCCCTTGTCAATCCACCCTGGCAGTACCAAGATGTATAAAGACCTTCGTCATCGGTACTGGTGGCCTTACATGAAGCAAGACATCGCCCGCTATGTTTCTCACTGTGACGTTTGCAGTCGCGTCAAAGCCGGACATCAGAAACCTGCTGGTCGGTTGCAACCACTCCCTCCTCCTGATTGGAAGTGGGACAAAGTCGAGATGGACTTCGTCACCGGTTTTCCTAAGTCACAGAAAGGTAACGATGGCATCTTTGTCATCATCGACCGCTTTTCCAAGATTGCTCACTTCCTGCCGGTCAAGGAGACGATCACTGCTAGTCAGCTAGTAGCCTTGTATATCTCCCGAATTGTGTCACTCCATGGTATTCCGCTGGAGATCAGTTCAGACCGTGGCAGCATTTTCACCTCACGATACTGGACGAGTTTCATGGAAGCCTTCGGGACTCGTCTGAATCTCAGCTCCGCTTATCACCCCCAGTCTCAAGGCCAAGTTGAACGAGTTAATCAAGTGCTGGAAGACATGCTTCGCGCTTGTGTCCTTTCTTTCGGCATGAAATGGGAGGATGCCCTCCCGTACGCAGAATTCTCGTACAACAATAGCTACCAGGCTAGCTTGAAGATGGCCCCCTTCGAAATTCTATACACGCGTAAATGTCGAACCCCCCTGAACTGGTCAGGAACTGGGGAACGACCCTACTTCGGACCGGATCTTGTCCAACAAGCTGAAGATCAGGTTCGCATTGTGCAAGAAAATCTCAAGGCCGCACAGTCTCGTCAGAAGAGCAATTATGACCGCAAACACCGGGAAATGGAGTATCAACCTGGTGAATACGCTTACCTCCGTGTCACTCCCATGAGGGGCACTCATCGCTTCGGTATCAAGGGCAAGTTGGCTCCTCGCTACATTGGCCCGTTCCGTATCCTTTCCAGGAGTGGACCTGTGGCATACCGGTTGGAATTGCCGCCGAACCTCTCCCAAGTCCACGATGTATTCCACGTGTCGCAACTCCGTCGCTGCTTCAAGGACCCTATCCGCGAAGTGGAGCATGATATGATCGAGCTGCAACAGGACTTGACTTATCAAGAACATCCGAGCCGCATTCTCGATCAGTCTGAGCGTTGAACCAGCAACAAGACCGTCAAGTTCCTCAAGGTTCAGTGGTCGAATCATTCTGAAGATGAAGCCACTTGGGAACGCGAAGATCGCCTTCGCGATGAATACCCCGATCTTTTCCTCGCTACCACTTAAATTCTCGGGACGAGAATTCTTGTAGTGGGGGAGATTTGTAACACTCTCACTGCCAGTGAACAGTAATCACCATTACTGTTGATCATTACTGTTCAAAACTTTTGTTTGATCAACTTGGTTCAGTTCAAATTCAACTTCTCTTTTGATATTGTTGAAAGTCATGTGATCATGGACCTTGGTCAACTTGAATCCAAACAATTCCAAGCTCAAATTAAATACCCTTTGAATTGAATTCAAATCAATCTAGTTCAAAATGGCTTTGGTGGATTATTAAATAATAAAACCAAAGTGCAAAATAAACTTTCTCCAAAAATTGTGAAACCACTTTTATAAAATCCCAAATAATCATTGGACCATGCCCATGTAATCATTGGTATTTATTGGGCTACTGATAATTGTAAACAATTAATAACAGTAGCAATTCCAGGACAATTGCTCATTTCATAATAAAATAAATTAGAAAAAGAGTTTAGAAAAACCCTAAACTTTTTTTGGTACTCTAGGATTATTCTCTACTAATTATGGAACCAAAATGGAATTATATAAAAATGCCTAAGCCAATTAAATAAATGCTAACAGAATTTTACAGAAAACAGAAAAAGGAAATTGCTAAATGGTTATAAAACGCACGGGGCGTAGCCCACCCCCAGGCCACACCGGCCCACTCCCACCCCTCCCTTCTTCTACCTCGTGCTACAGGAGAGGCCGACCGTGCCATGGCGACAGGTGCTCGCGCTCGTCGTTGCCACCAGACCCGGCCACCTCCTCGTGTCGCTACAGTACTCCGTGGATGAGCTAAATATCTGCCCCGAAAATTGTGGGTCGAGTTCCGCCCTTCCTTTCCCTCCCTCGCCCCCCTTCTCTCCCTGTTTTCCCCGCGCCGCCCGTGGCCGCTGCGGGCACCGCGTCGGCTGCGTAGCCGTGGCCACCAGCCACCTCTTCGGCCAGGAGCACGTCCGGGAGGCCCGCCGGGCTCCCCCATGCCGATTCCTCCCGCTGAATCGAGCCGAGCCGCACCGAGCGCCACGAAATTGCCATCCCCTCCTGCCACGGTCACAACCTCGCCGCCGGCGAATTCGTCCGATTCCGTCCACCCCGTGCCTCCCCCGAGCCCGCTAAGCACCCCTACAGGTCCCCGGCGAGCCGCCACTTCCATTCCCCTCATTGCCCCTCGAATCCCCGTCGTTTTGCCGCCCGTTGGGCTGTGGCAACCATGGCCACGGGCTCGAGCTCGCCGAGCTCGGCCGGGCCGCGCGCCCTGCCCCCCTACGTCCCATGGCCCCCGTGCCGCAACCTCACGCCGCCCGCGCCCAGCGCGCGCCCCTGGCCGCCGTGGCCGCGCCGTCCCCCCGCCTTCTGCTGGCCATGGCCAACGATGGCCGTGCTCGGGCCGCCCCCTCCCATACCTAGCTCCGGCGGCTGCTCCTGCTAGGGATGCGCCGCCCGCTCCTGTCGGCACTGCCGCACCCCCCGGCCCTCCCATCTCCACCCGCCGGAGTGCCCCCGGCTCGCCACCGTGCTCGGCTAGCCGCCGGCATGCACAACCGTGGCCTAATCCCCTCCCCAGCCCACTGACCCCTGGGACCCACCCAGGGGATTAACCCACTAATCCCTCTGTTAGTTTAGTGAAATAACTGTTAGGTAAAAGTGTCTCACTGACAGGTGGGCCACTGGCCATTTGAAATAAATAAGAAATCTGATTAATAAACTAACAGTCAATGACATCTGGACCCCACCTGCAAGCATTTAAAATAAATAGAAATTGTTTTATTAAAATTGTTAGTATGACATGTGGGCCACCCCTGTTTTTATTAATAAAAATGTTTTATTAGAATTGGGTCACTGAGATGTGGGACCCCCATGTCAGTTTGACCAGTCAACACTGTTGTGGATAATGTTTATTTAATAAATAAAATAAATTCAGAAAATCATTTAAATTGATTTAAAACTTTAAAATTCAATATCTTTTAAACCGTAACTCGAATTCAAAAACTTTATACATGAAAATTGATCAGAAAAATATAACGAATACGAATACGCTATCCGTATGTCTATCACACCCCTCTAACACAACGAACATCAAACCGTCCCCCTCCGGACCGGCAGCCCGATAAATTGTCCGGTACTGCTAAAGTACCCGGATGAATTTATTCCGAACACGAATGTTTCTCAGAATAGATCAACTAGCACGGATACACCCCCTTATGTTTGTCCGGTACCCACGACACCTCCGGCTTGATCCTTCCCCTCCGGACACCTTGTCCGATAATCACCCGGAGCTGGTAGTTCATCCTCAGATGAATTTCCGTTCCGAGCAACGTGCATTACACTGCGTTATAACACCGTTAACATTTCATCTGTCATGTCATGGATCTATTTGTATATGCTTGCTGTGTATTTACTGTTTCTTCCCCCCTTAATCTCCGGTAGACCCCGCTGCTGCCGTTGACTACACCGCTGCTGAGTACGACTACTTCGTCGACGACCCTACTACTACTGTCGAGCTTCCAGGCAAGCAGAGCCATTCTCTTCCCCAGATATCGCCTATCTTTCCGTACTTTTCTTGCACTAGGCATTGTTACTGCTGCTGCTACGTTACAAACCTATTCAATTGCATAGCCTGTTTTTGTCGCCCCTTGATGTACCTTCCTTTACCCTATGCTGCCTATTATATATATTGTATTCAGCAGTGAGCCCTGCGCATTGTTAGCTAGGATTAGATAGAGGGCCGTGATCACTCAGGGGAGTGAACGCGGGTACAAATATTATAACTGCACATGTACGGTACAATGCAGACACCGCCTCAGGCCCCCTAGCTCGGCTCTGCCGAGCCACCATCAAGTGTGAGCTATCAAGGAGTAATCCTTGTACTCCACTCGTTGTTGACTCTGTATAGCCGCTCTAGGTACCTGAGCAACGGTTGTCCTTCAGGTAAGAAGTCGGGCGACCCAACGGTGCCCGCGAGAGGTATTGCGACGGGACGACAGGGAGGGCACGACCAGTGTACCGGTGTGCTTGGCCCCTGGTCGTTGGCCGCGAGAGTTACCAAACCACAAAAGTCGAGGCAACGATAACGGTTGTCATGCAGGTTAATTAAAATGCTAAATGGTTCAGTGAATGTCTTGAGTTGGCTATATGCCATGTACGCACTACCTACCCGTGGGAATTACGAGTTATGGGCTCCTCTGCTTCGTAGTGTCGTCCGAGGACTCTTCAGACGTCAGCAGTACCGCGGCCTGCGTCGGGAAGTGGTGTTGTCTTATTTGCTCGCGCGGTGGTGTCTTATTTGGATTTGCTTTAACTTCACCGGCCAGCCACGCACCGTGCAGGAGTACGTTCGGGTTGGGGTCCAAGGCCCGACGTACTTAGGATTTAGACCGGCGGATGGCCTCTCTGTTGAGTTTGAAAGATGGGCTATGAAGTGTCGGATAGCCTCGGTGGAGCGTTCCCTAACAAGGTTCCCGCCACCCTGGAGATCCGTGCGTGTAGCGTAACACAAGTGCACCCCTGCAGGGAAGATTAATCTATTCGGATAGCCGTGTCCACGGTAACAGGACGCTTTATGCTGAAGCTGGATCTTACCACTACAAACTATCATTATTAAACTGTATGGTTCCGGGTTTTCTTCCTCGCGGGGATGTCGAGGAGGGGAACTCGGAGGCATTGTTAATTATTACAACTTATTATTATTATACAATGCTGCAGCAACTTCTGCTGCATTGTTACTTTATGCTTTATATAAACTGTTGGCTGATTCTTACCTCATGCTGCAAGACTTCGTCGGAAGATGCTAGTCTTCGTTAGGCCTAGCTTCTTACCCTTGCTCTGAATTTCTGTCTTTCAGTCCACTATATACAGCCTCTTATTTCCGTTGATACAATGCATAATGCTTAGTAGCGGACATAAGACTCGCGGGTATGCTAGATACTCACCTTTGCTTTATTCCCCCCTTTTTCGCTTTGCCTGGTCGGCCGCTGCATTCGACGTTGGAGCCCAGGAGCAGGAGATCCCCGGAGGCGACTTCTACGACGTCGAGTTCCCCGTTGACCAGGAGTAGTTCGGTGGATCCCAGGCAGGAGGCCTCGCCTTTTCGATCTGTATCTCTGATGTGATTTGTGCTAGCCTTCTTAAGGCAAAACTTGACTAACTATGTCTGTACTCAGATATTATGGCTTGTATGACTTATGTATTCGGGTCCGCGTGACCCCCTCTATTGTAACATATTTTTTTATCCTTTTGTGTTTAGTGTTGTGCTGTGATATTCTCACCGTGGCACCCTAATCTCAGCCGTGTACCCTGCGTGTATGATTACTGTACACGGATTGATTTTGGGGGCGTCACAAGAAGTTGCCATACGAGAAAGCTTGGAGGAAACCGCGGAGACCGTTCAAGTCGAACTGGATGCCTGTTTGAAAAAGAAAAAACCACCTCCGCCTCCGAAGATAGATGAGGCGAAAGCGAAGCACACTTTGGATGCCCTGAAGCGACCAGCACCGGCTCCGCTGGATGACAACCATGTCCGCACTCTTAAAAATAAAGCGCAAGAAGCGCGCCGGCTTGGAGCCACTACAATTGACAAATGGAGAGAAGAACAAATTGCAATAGGGAAAAATTCCCCAGCTTGGTGAACAGGCGAACAAATCCTGCCCCCCGCTGCAGGTGTCTAGCGATATCGTCGTCGCAAATCTTCCAACCGGGATGGTGCCCGGTACCAATCCTGGTGATTACCTGGCGGTCGGGATGGTGCCCGGTACCAATCCTGGTGATTGCGTGCCCGACGATACACATTTTGATCCACTGGAGGTAGTGGACGGATACACATACCGGCACGGGTATCCTCTCATCAGATCACCTATTCAACAGCTACCAACGATGATGCGAAGATTACATCAGTGGTACATGGACGCCTGCAAGAAATCTGAGTACGATAATGTGCTGATTATGGTTAAAGACAAGAAGGACCTCATTGGACTTGAATTGTTGCCGGTTCCATTTGAGGAGTTATTCCAGCTTTACAATAAAAAGGCCATCGATAAAGTAATCGTCACTTGCTACTGTCTGTAAGTACTACTTCTTTAATTAAGTCTTTATATATAGCTCAGCTCTTTCATTGCATGTACATATAATTCACTATATCATGCAGATTGAAGATCTTGGAATGCAAGCAAAGAAAAATCTATAATATTGGGTTCATTAACCTAAATCTCTTTAATCATTGGGAGATTGAAGAATTTCCCAAACTAGCCGAGGCCAACTTGCTACAATCTTTGCTTCAACATCAAAACAAATAAAAAATAATCTTTCCTTACAACATCAAGTGAGTGTTAATGTGCATATTCGGTTTTCCTTATTTACTCGAGGTTATAGTACTGTAGTTGATGAGTTATGCATGCGTGCGCAGCTTCCACTTTATTATCCAGAGATTATGCTTGAGGAGGGAGTAGTAACCATCTTAGACTCAAGACGAAAAGATCTCAAGACGTATGCGGTCATCACTGAAATGCTTAAGAAGTAAGTTCAATCGATCATTATCGCACCATTTCGACAACTTTGTTCATTTTCTGATATCAGGTAATAATTATTTTCTATGTCTGGCAGAGTTTGGATACAGTTCACCAAAAAAGCTCTGGGACTGCCGAAGGAGCTGACATTTTCACGCCCGAAAGTAAGTACTACTAGCTAGTTTCGCGCATCTTCCATTATATTGATTCTATAGTTTCATCAATACCATTTATATAATGCTTGATTATCGGTTTGATTGACCTCTATTTCTCGTAAAGTGGTTGTGGCAGAATGAAGGGGCTAATCTTTGCGGGTACTACATTTGCGAGTACATATACAACGCGATGATCTCTAAGAATGTCGGCTACTCTAAAGAACAATTTAAAGTGCGTAAGAAATAATATTCATAATTTTATTTTATTACCATCATTTGTGTTGAGTTTCATTCATATATCTGTATTGACCCCCTTCTTCGAATTAGATTTGGGAGCTGCAGCAAGTAATCCTACCACAAGATCGCATAATAGCAATTCAAGAGAAATTGGCGGGATTTTTTCTTGACCACGTCATCAAGAAAGACGAAGAATACCATATGGAACTTAAATTCACATGTTAATTAGGGTATTGTAAGAGAAGTTATATTGTATATATCTAGTCAGTATCGTAGGATAGATATACGAAAACTTGTTGTTCGAACTATATCTCGAAGAAGGAGACGTCGATCACTTCTCTCTGTATATGTTCATGACGATCTTCTGTACTTAATGGTTTAATTCCTTCATTTTCTTACTAGCTAGCTAGCATGTCGACCAAGGCCTCTCTATATGTATAGTACATAGCGTCGACCAAGCACGGAGATAAGAGAGGACACCTCTCTCTATTAATTAGCTAGCTAACACAAACCCCTAAATTAACCCTACAAAACACTCAATCCCCCCCCCCCTAAAAAAACCCCAGCCCCTGAAAAGCTGACGTGTGGAAGATTTTTGGTCCTGGTTGGTGTTACCAACCGGGACAAAAGGCCCTTCTGCCTGATCAAGCCGCAGAGGCCACGTGGAGCCGCATCTGTCCATGTTTGTGGGCAAACCGGGACTAAAGGTTTTGGGCATTAGTTACGACTCTTTAGTCCCGGTTCCGGAACCGGGACAAATGGGCCTCTTTCTACCAGTGTTTATATATAAGCAAAAAATTGAATCAAGTACACGATCAAACAATACAAGGTGAGAAGATAGCCCTCATACACAGTTTTAAGGATAATCGGATCACGCAAGACGCACACAACTATACTATCAAAAAATATCACACTACATCCTATATAACATCTAAAGTCCACAACAATGCCCTCAGAAAAAAATGTCATTAAGTACAACCACTACTGCGTCCACAATTAATTAAGGTTTTCACCCGATACCTAGATAAGGAAAGAAGCACCACAACAGATCTTAAAAAGAACGGCGCCAAGCGTTGTTCTTGTCGGCATCAAAGCGAAGAGCTAGCTTTCTCTTGACCGCTCTGCAATCCACAACGAGGTCTTCAAAACAAGCACTATAAGAACAAGACTCCAAATCTAAAGGTGATGCTTTGATGTTAAAACATTGATGCGGCATCGAAAGAACCAGTTTTTCATATTCACATACTTTTATTTCAGTACCTAGGACTGAAATCATAACACTAAAATCTACTCTTTTGGTATCAAAATATAAATAGTTGAAGTGTAATAGTTATAGTATACTTTAAATATCTATATTTCAATACGGAAGAAGTAGCTTTCTCCTTTCCATTTTTCCAAGGAAAAAAGCTCAAGTCATGATAATCGTAGATACGAATTCCGAATCAATCCACGTTGCATGCGAAACAGGAAATAGGGATAAGGGACGTAGCACGTCGGCGGGATCAGGAAAGAAGATAAAATGTGCAATGGGTGTGTTGGCACTGTGGCGGCCCCCTGGGGGCATTGCTTGGAGGCACGACATGCAGGAGCAGAGTTGTACGTGTACCTTGCCTTTTATGGTCGAGCAGTGCTATGCGCACGACATAATTTGTACGATTCACACACGATGATAAAATGCAGCCGGACATGCATATGGTTGAAAGGGCACTGACCACTGGATTAAAACGTCGTGCAAAGATCGGACACAAGGTGTCGTGTGTGAAGCACTTTCGTTCATAAATATGACCATTATTGCTGATAGATATAGCTGTGGTCACCTAAAAAAAGATATAGCTATGGTCACACGTCTGTAAACTCCACCACACACAAGCAAATTATGTACGACTTTGCTAATCCTGGCTCGTCTATGATATTTGTTACTTATAATTTTGGACAGATGCCATTAATTTTAACATACATTTTTCTAGGTTTGGTCTAGATTTTCTAACAGTGTGATAATAAACAGAAGAAATGTCGATTACATAGATACAATATGTCACGTCCGCTTAAATATCGATGGGATCTTGTGTTCCTTGAAACTATAAACATGTTCTTCTCAGTAAATGGTATGTTAACTATTCATTGAGAATGGAGTGTTGTAGAAAAAATAATCTATAGCAAGTACATGGGTTTAAATCCATATTTTAACTTCACTGGAAACCTGATGATTCATATTATTTGTCTTGCATATGAAGACAAATGGGTTTCTTTTATTTAACACTTTCTTTCTCGATCGGTGACATTTATCAGAATTTATTTTGAGAGGATACCTGGTTGGGTGCCACCCACTTACTGGTACATCATATTGTTGGACTTAAATTCATCATAATTGCACAGGCCTTGGGTCAAGCTAAACATAATATTTTTTCCGGAGGAACTAATTAGGGCCTCACCTTACATCATAAAAATCAATTGGTTTCATATTTGGGCAACAGTCAACTCTCAACTAAGTTGGGGGCAAGTTTTGATGAAACTTGCATCAGATTGGCAAGTATTCAGTCAAGTATATATGAGGAGATTGCCCACAGTGATGTTCCTATCGGTAATAAAATACTCCCTCTGTTCCTTGATATAAGGTGTATAGTTTTTTTGAAGTCAAAATTTTTATAACTTTGATCAAATTTATAGCAAAAAATATCAACATCTATGATATTTAATAAATAGAAAATGGAAATACATTTCAAGATGAGTTTGATGATATTTTTTTGTATAATTTATATCAATATATTTATTTACAAATTTTCTCAAAGTTAAACAAGTTTGACTTTTTAAAAGAAACTTTGCACTTTATATTTGTTAGGAAATCGATAGGCAAAAGAACAACGAGAAAAACGAAAAGCAACACAGAGGACACGGAGATTTAACGTGGAAACCCCTTCTGTGAAGAAGGGAAAAACCACGGACGCCAGCCAGCAAACTATTCCTTATTGTGTAGGTGTTACAAACGCCGAGGTTTTTTTAACTGAATCAACTATCCCGTGTGACGGTTTACAAGGCATATATATAGGCGCTAGGAGAAACCTAGGTCAATACTGATCCATACTGGCGACGAGCCTCCGCTCCGATCCGTCAGAAGTTAGCCTTTAGCTTCATACATTAATTTGGATCAACTTCAACAATATTTAGGAATGGAGGGAGTATTATTGAAGCTGAAACTCCCTCTCCAAGTAAAGATATTCTTCTAATTTGTAAACAGAGGTGTCATCTTGGCTAAAAATAACCAGTCACATCGTAATTGATATGGTAGCAAGACTTGCTTCTTTTTCCAACATGTCAAGTCTATTAAGCATATAATTATTTAGTGTAAGTTTCCTCATTCAGTTTGGGATCATAGTTCAAATAGCTTGAAACATTTACCCTCCTCGTTTTGTGTGTAATATATCTGATAAATGGTTGTGGGGTATTGACAAAGGATTTATACATATATTTTTATGAGGACTGCAACCTTATGGTTTTATTGCATACCAGAAATGTTATGTTAAAAAAAAAAGGTTTCATCTTCTATTCAAGTTATTCATGCATATACACGATGATGTTATACTTGGTCTATTCTGCATAGACCAAAGGACAAAGAATTTTGTATAATGATATCTATTCTAGACTGGAATGTATAGCTAGGGAGGTTTTCTCATACCATGAATGATGGTGTAATTTTCAGATATGATCTACCTCATCTAAGGCTGGACATTTATTGTTGTTATTTGTTTTAAACAATACTTTATTTTTAGGTTTGAGTTGGACGTGTTGATTGTTTGCATCATATTACACAGAGGTCGGACATTTGCTTAGAGTGATTGTATCAACTCAATATATCAATTCATTAAAAATCTTCTTTTTTTAAGCTTGATTAAAAATGTTTTTATCAAGACAAATAATAATTTTAGCTTAGTAAGAAAGCTTAATAATTTCTAGTTTCATAATAAATGCAAGACTGATGCTGCACTTTTCAAAATTGACTTATGCATAAGGATATCTTAGTTAACTCAAAAATTGAACGCGGGAATACTTTGATTTGTAGAGAGTACCATATTTTTCACTGACAGAAAAATAAAATGTACGCAGTCTTCTTATTTTGTATGGGACTTTGTAAACACCACAATTTCACAGAGATCGGTGCAACATCTGCTATTTTTTTAATAAAAAGCATTCCAATCATGCACCCAGCTTATCTTAATTATTCTATATGAACCCATAATGCATCAAAGACCTTGACTGAATTTAGCCATATCAATCCATAATGCACCAACAAAAGGCAATATACGAACCTTAGAAAATTATATCTAAATCTACCAGAATATTGTTTGGTACCCCTCACATACTATATACTTTTAATAGTATTTAGTTATTTCATGAACTGGACATTGTGAACCATAGATAATAACATAATTATTGAGAGGATTTTTTTGCGGTGTGCTTCTAAGTTCATATTTAAATTTATATCCTTTTGTGGCAAAAACATCTGTTTTGTAGGCAACCGGGCAAGGATCGGTTATTAGGTGGCATTATTGATGCTTTCCTGACGGCTGGGGAGCAACTTGTGGGAGCAACTTGTATAGAATCTGGACTTCTGATGCAAAAATAGAAAAAGCGTTCTGGACCGTTGGATCAAAGATGAGTGGCACAGATCCTGGTGGAGGCATCTCATGGCACTTAATGTACATTTTATAGAAATCCCCCTACTACTAGTTTGATATAAAACATAAATTTAACAATAAACACCTCAACTTTCTCAAATCCAACATAAGCTCCAGGCAGAATTGTTCTTAGCCAAACTCATATTTCTCGGACACATTTCAAAGCTGTGTGCAATCCTATAGTCTGGTCACCAAAACGTAGGTCAATCCCTATCACAAATATTTCAGTACATGAAAAAATCTGGACCATCACAATGATAACAGAACATGAGAACCAAACATACATATCAACTGACAAAATGAATTCATCTCCTGGACCTTTACAGGGATAGGATAACACAACACAACCAAACATACATATCAACTGAGAAAATGAATTCATCTCCTGGACCGTTACAAGGATAACAGAACACAAGAACTAAACATACATATCATGTGAGAAAATTAATTTATCTCTTCGATCATCGCTCGACCATTGTAGGTATAACACAATAGAAAAACTGTACATACATATCAGATGATACATAACCTGATAGTATCATTCCTATTACATGATAGCAAGACAGAGTATGAAGAACATGGTAATTGCTCAACAATCATCTTTATTGAAAATTGCATCAGCTTTCTATCTTCATGTTACATGACTTTGAAGATTAGCGTATGCCTCACACGCTAGTTCTTCTTGCTGCTCCAAGTGCCAGGAAAGATCACACCCAATAAATACGATCTACATGAGCTAAGTCTGTGTAAGTGTCACATATTCATACTTAAAATATTTCTCGTGAGATAGTCAAATGAATATGCATCAACAATACCATTTGACTAGAAGCACAAAAGTAATGCCATATTTCACTTATGCGATCTAATTTTCTGTGACAACAAATAATACATGTCCAAATAAAGTACTACCTTCGACCCATATTAATGGGAGTTGTACTAAGTGTGTGCCCATTAATATGGGTCGGAGGGGGTAGATTAAATTACTATCAGTCATATGCAATGCCCATTTGACAAATAATACATGCTTTGACCAGTGACGCTACCTCTCGAGTCATCCATTATTCTCCGATCGCAATAGTCTGGCCATGGTTGGACACTCGCATCTACAGGAACATATATCATCAGCACCGGGTTTGCCTACACGCCAACCCGTATATTTGACTGTTACTAATTGCAGCTTCTTTCACTGGGGTCGTGGGATAAATGCATTTAACTCACTCTCCACAACCGCAACTTCTGCGTTATAATCCTTGCTCAGGGAGTCGAAGCTTATCCGCAATTCTGGTTAGAGCATGTTGTAGTTTATTTTTATCGAACCCCTGATTAGTTTCTCCAAGACATCTATCCTATTTCAACATGGAATCTTGTCAGGAGTCGCTCCCCAAACCAACTATGCAAACACCCCAATTAAGTCAACAATCCATTACTCACTGCCTACGTAGTCGCCCAGCTAAGAACAAGATTTAGATCGCCGCCGACGTCGGACGAGAGGTGTTCCGCGATTAGGGTTGGTGATTTTTCGTGCGTGAGCCGCCGCTCCAGTTCGAAGGAGATCAGAAGAAATATAACAAGAAACGAGGCACCCTTCCGCAAAGTAGAACGTACAGATTCCTCCAACAGAATCTGGGCCATCCATGTTCGATCCAACAGTTCGAGAAGAATTTTTCTATTTTTGCACCTAAGGCATTGCTTCTACTGTAGTCGCTCCCGGCTCATAGCCAACTCGCTTCACATCCTAGCTGTTGACCTCCTGACCCATAGTAACGTGTCACTCTTCTTTTAATTTTTTGAACGTGTTTGTGTATTTGACTTAGTAAACATATTTTTATTTTCTACGTATTTTTCATATGAATTTGAAGGTTGCTTTACTTATAAAATAGATAAAAACCTATTTCAAAATCATTTATATAACAACATAATTGTTTTGTTTATGATAGTGTGAATGTTCAATGCATTAAGATCAGAAGAGAGAGGTAGGCTATTAACCCACTCTTCCAAAAAATATGAAAACCTTTATGAAGAATCGTAGATAAAGTTCATTTGAGAGTAGTGCTGAAATTTCTTTGTGTCAGTGAGTACTTAATTCAATCTGGCTGACGTCTACCAAGTAGTACCAACAGAAGCCATCCCTAGCTAGCTGGGAGAGGGGGAAAGGTGCTTCTCCTAATATGGGCATTTTTCTGTTCCATGATTGGAGGTTGAGTGTCCTTAAAATTCCACTTTCTTTCCTGGATACAGATGCGCCCTAGCTTATCCACTAGTAAACAATTATTCGGATATAGCATTTCAATCTGCGACCATGGAGCACCCACTTGCTACTTATTGCTAGCTCAACAGAATTATTAATTGTTGATATATCCAGAAAAAAAAGGCGACAAAAAAGAGAGCATCTGCATGTGTTATGTGTAAGAATATCTACTGTGATCGATTGACCTAAAATCTACTTGGAATTACACGAATGATCCTTGATTATAGTACTGTACACAAATTCGCATTTTGAGGGGTTAACGAACAGAACAGATGCTCTATCATATGAGGTCCGGCATATGCTGGCAAGTTAACATGATGCAGATAAAATTATTGTAGCACATATGCTAAGCGTGTCGCCAGTGAGGGCGTGACATGCATGCTATGTACTTGGGGAAGTTCACTTCACACGCAGCATATGTGCTTAGTACATATGGACCATATGATATTCTTTCTGTTGTCTTGATTCTACGCAAAGGATGTGAGTGTATATATGTAGGTCTATGAGAAAATTCCATATATGTCACTGGTTCTACACAAGTATGTGGAGTACACATATTCAGGTATATGAGACAATTTGGTATATGCCGATCTACATGTCTACAAATTAACAACGTTTTAGCACCGACACATCTGCATGACACGTTATTTTTTTCTCAAGTTGGATAAGTTGCCGAGAATATGTACCATATAAATTTGAGAGAATTCCTTATTTAACACTATCTTGACAATGAATCTTTCGATAGTCACAACTCTAGTGCTTCATGCTAGGCTAACGTGGTTGGGAATATGATCACCAAAGACCATCACCATGGCCATCAGGAGGCCGACCATGATACAATGTAGAACTAGTCGCTGCACTTCATATCACCTCGAACCGACTTGCAACATCGATCATAACCTCGAGGTTGTTTCCCCAACCTCCTCCTAAACAAAGGAGGATGCCGCCGTCCTTGATGCTAACGGGGTTGATGAGGAGTTATCGACGTACCGTCGCCCTATCATTAATCAGTTGCTGGAATCTTACAACGGCCATCAGTCGTTTCTGCGTAGCCACCAGACGCCAAATCTATCTCGCCGATGGTCATCGATGCAATTGCCGCCACGACATCCTGCTCCATCCAACCAATCATTCACAGCTGGCCCCCATGCAAAGTGGATTGGGCACCACGTGCCACCATCCTTCTTCCTAGGGACACCATCGTGGCATGAAGGGGTTTTTACTTGCGAACACCAAGAGATCATGGATCCACCCTGACACGTGTGTTTCAAACGGAGGCGCCAATTGTTGGGCTGCGCAGCGGAAAACACAAAATTTTCCTAACTAGTGTTTCCCATAACCCAAGATCTAGCTAGTCGTATTACCGTAACGGAAAAGGAGTGCGGAATAACATACCTCGGGGTGTAGTCCCTTGCGCGGGAAACGTTCCCGCAAACGTGGCTGGTGTAGTCGAACAAGTTTCACAGCCCCTCGGCCATGTTGAGCACCCGGATGGGTGTAGTGCCACACGTGTAGCACCTTGTAGTACTCGCACACGTACAAGACTCGATGACGACCTCCGTTCTCCGATCCAGCGAAGGTGGCGGAGACCTCCGGACGGAGCTTCGGCAGCACGACAGCCTACGATTCTAGCAGAGATGCCTCAATTCCACTACAAGCTCACACTAGGGAGCCCACCGTGGAAGAGACGAGGAAGGGAGAATACCGGAGAAACCCGATCTTAATTCGGAGTAAATATGAATTTATCACGAATTATTGTGTATTAAATATGTGCACCTTGCCCATCTATATATAGGCAGACGGGAAGGAGTCAACCCCTCTCCTCTAGCAAGGTGGGACTAAAGTCCCTTGCTAGGGAGAGGTGTCCGGCCAAGGGGGGGAGGGGTGCGCCACCCTCATGGGCCCTAGGGCCCATGGCGCCTCCCCCCTCCTTTCCTTTTTTTCTTTTTTTTTCACTTTTTTTCCCCTAATGGGCATTTTCTCCACTAAGGCCCATTGCACATATTAATTAGAAATAAAATGTTTTTAATTATTAATTTAATTAATTAATAAGTAAAACATATTATTTCATCTCCCGATGCTCCGAAACACCTTTCGGCTCACTCCGAAACTTCTTCGGTTCAACACGGAACTTCTCCGATGTTGTTTCCTTTATTCTCTGGTTACTCCGATAGTTCCGAAAAAGGTCTCCGATTTCATCGAGCCCTTAAGTGTGTTACCCTACGGTCTGAGAACACTCCAGTCATGACCGAGATGAGGCTACGGTCAATGATCATCAGCGGAACCTGGATGCCCATAATGACCCCTCTGCATTCCGGATATCAACACCGATTGGACCTTACGTCGTATAGCATTCCCTTTGTCAGCGATACTGGATTGTTCCGAGATTCGATCAATGACTTCCTATGTCTGGTTCAACCTCGTTCTAAACAAATCCTTATTCACTCGTTCCCGTGATATTCATCCCCGTGACCTAGTCACACGCTGCAGCTTTATGGATGGAATCTCACCGAGTGGGCCCCGATTATCTATCCATTACATGGATTGACAAATTCCGCTCTTGTAATAATACTCCTCAACATATCTCCACGGAATACCCAAGATACAACCGTTATGACCTGCATATTTTAGTCATGTGGTGGGATATAAGTCAAAGCATCCGAGTAGATAGCAATTATGCACGTACTCACGGCCAAAGGAACGGTCTACTACGTTTTGTAATTACAACACTGAACCTTCATAAGATTGATCATGCTGTAATGCTTGCTTTGGGTAATGTTCATCACGTCACTCATTCAGTGAGGTGACCTCATAGTCAAGAGACTTAATTGTCCATGATCGCGAAACCACAACCATCATGTTGACCATGAACTAGTTATTGATATAGAGGCTAACTAGGAACTCTGGGGTTTTCTATACCACACCTGTATCATTGTTTCACTGATATAGTTCTAGCACGGTTTCAAACTGGTTATAAACTTGCTTAGATATATTGGAATAATCATATATTATTTGCCTCTAGAGCATATATCCAACACCAATGCCCCGACGCGAAGGTCCCTTCATCATGGTGTTGATCGGACGCCTCGGGTCATCATCCTTCTACCAAGGGTCGCTGCCCCAACACGAAGAGGCTCGCTTCGTCGTACACCAAGGGAGCTCAGCTCCACCTCAACACCTACCAGATCGAACCGCTCCCGGTAGTTCGACGTCGACACCATTTGTTTGGGTGTTTCCCATGCCGCCAGCTATGTCGATGATGCTGGACAAACCTAAATTATGATATACTTGAAGTTCATATTTCCATAACAATATAAATATAATCATGAAAGCGTTAGTGTATGCTCACTCCATTATTGGACCATGATGATATCAAATATGTTCATGTCGAACGATGCACTTTGAAGTTCAAAAAACCTTATTCGTAACTAGGTGATTATAACATCAACTTTTGAGTACATCAGAAAAGTATGTCTAGAGATTCGATATTCCGAGACTGGGATTTGCTCCTCCAATCTTAGAGATACTCTTTAGACCCACTAGGTATTACAATATCCATCATAATCTGGAAAGACACATAAAAGTATCGCCTCATATTTTTTCAAGCATCCAAATGAAAGAGAATTGTGTACTTAAACAAAAGGTTTGCTCGATAATTATTCATGTGTATGTAGAGATAAATGTGGATGTTCATATCCCGCTATTGACCATTGAATGAAAAGTGTTCATGGTCATGTCTGAATATTACCAAAACTGCGGGGACATAAGCTTAAAGTTCATCAATTTGTTGAGTACCTGATGTTATATCGAGTGTGCAAATAATATATTGGAAATGTTTCAGATATATCAGAAAAAATTTGTATATATGGAAAGTGATTCAAAGAGGTTTCAAAAAAAATTCGTAGTCCATCGGCCCCAAATTACTTGTCGAATATTTAGGATGGAGGAAGTAGAAAATAAAAAAGTTAGAGAGTAACAAAAATGTCTCAGAGTGTCCTGATAGTTTATGAAACCTCCTGAAAGATTTTAGTAGCTGCCACCTTGGTGGGGCCGAGGGGAAACAAGCTTTTGGGCCACATGGGACAATGTGATGCAGACACCAAAGTGCGGGGGAAAGGATGGAGGGGACCCTCAGATACCTTTCCATTTTTGTGGGGCGCAAGGAAAGGAAGGGGAGGATATCCAACCCCAGGTGATGTCGTATGTGCGGATAACGATAGAGAGATCATCTCTTTGATCCTAAATCATAAGAGTGAAATTTTCACGACTGAAAGGTATAACCTAGTTGCGGGGATATGTACCAACGGTTTTCACCAACTCTTTCTTTGATGCGTACTAATTGATAAAGATCAAGATCATTTTTTGCATCTTTATAGTAATCTCAAGTTAATGCGTAGTTGGATGATTTTTTTATTTATTTTTTACTACGTTTCCCAATAGCGCGGTTGCGATGGCGATCTCCGTGCAAAGGAAATCACCCGCCCGTGATTAAGGAACGGGTGGTTCTTTTTTCATCCTAATGCATTACATGCATATATTTTGTGTGTGTGTGTGTGGGGGGGGTGATTTTAATTATGTGACTAGGTCCATGTTAGAGCTATACATCTACATGATAATGGATAGACAGGTGATGATAACACAAAGAAATATCGGCTTGGTGGTGCTTATTTGAATGCAGTGGGTTGAGTATTAGAGGTGAAAGCTCTAAATTTGACCTTCTCTGGTTGAACTTAGCAATGACTTCGCTCACACGATGTTTCGTTGTTAAAGACATTATAGGCGGTGTATTTATCTAACCTCAATGGTTTGGTTCAGCGACGATGACACTTGAACGTTATTCTAAGCATCGTTGTTGGAGCACTGACGAGGGGGTCACCCCACGACTCCTATGGATGGGCCTACCCGGTGTACCCGAAGACAGAAGGCCCACAAAGATGCTGCCTGGGACCAGCCTTGGCCCACTAGTGGCACCGACGTAGGAGCCCGCGACTCGTAAAGGAATGTGCAAACCTGTCGTGTGGTACAAGATTAGGGTTAGGAAACCTCACCTGTAATCCAAGACGGACTCCCCGAGACCTAGCCTAGTATATAAGAGCTAGGAGGGGAGACGTCAAGATGGACCAACACACAATCTGTAACCCTAGCCTTGTGCGCGCTAGCCTTGGCCTTCCCTGTAATCGCATCTCCAAGCAATAATATCGAGCATGAACGTCTCCTCCTGTTAGCCGACGAGCTATCGTCCAACCTGTGCCTCTCATGACTAACCCAGGGTCCCTGACTGATAGAGGTGGGGTGTCCCGATCTTTCGATGAGAGATAACTTTCGATTTGGTGGAGACGACTTTGGCGATCCGACTACAAATGTGCAACAACGTCGCGCCTTAGCAATCGCTAAACCAATCTTTGGAGGTTATTGACCACGTCGGAGCACGATCAACCTGACCACGAAGGTCGAGTGCCTGCAAGCAATCGAAGAACAAGCAAGAACTATGATAAAGCAATCTTAATATTACGAATATGTAGATGAAGTATGAATAAAGTTGGGATTTCAAAAGCGGTCTTGATCTGGTCGTTGGACACAAACCGAGTACACGAAGATGCGGCAATTAGCTAAGCAGTCTTTTTAACTAAAAGAAATCCAAAGAAAAACCCTAGGGGTTGATCTACTTATATAGGACTAAAGGATGGAGGCCAAGGGGGTGGAAGGACGTCCCAAGGAGTCCTAAAACTAAACCTAGGTCGTACAAGGCACTTGGGCCCATGTGGAGGTGATGCAACACCTATTGAGTTGGACTTTGATTCGGATTCTGCTGCTGGGCCGCACCGTTTTCGCAATATCTCCACGCTCCGAAGGAATTTTAAGGTGAAACCAATTGCGTTGGAAACTAGACGAGATAAGCTATCACCAGAAAGAAGAATCACCCAATTTGGAGTTCTTATGTAGAACCGGAGGCTGTTTGAAGTTGGGTATATCTCTGCAGTCCGAATCTGAGTCCATGACGTGAAAGACTTGGTCTCTATCTTCTCTTGGGCCAAAAGTGACGTGAAATAACTTCTTGTACAGCACACAATCATGCCCCTTTGTATTGACTTCATTTCTTGATCAAATATAGAGGAATTAATGGTTATAGCCATGATAATTATGTCCTCATTATCTTCATGCTTAAACATGCTCCAATGCTCATCCTTCTTGTCCATGCTAGGTCCTTCATTTGTCAGCAACAGAAATATATCGACGTTAGGCAGCATCATATTCACATGAACATTAGAAACATTACCAAGAAGCGAAAGTACCTGATAATTTAATTGGTGTGCACAGTCTCTAGTAATTGGTCTAGTAGGTATATTAGCAGGGGTTGTGGCTGTAACTATGGTAGTCATGTCCTCATCATCCTCCCCTTCTTGAAAATAAAGCCGTCCTCGGCGTTTCTTAATCTGAAATGTGGCTAACAAAAGAGACAAGGTGTACATGTTGTATATATATATGTCATCAATTCTTACTTCCCTTAGTTTTTGGACATGTAACACATGTATATATGAGTAACTTTTGAATGTCTTGAAATATAAAGATATATGATCATCACAATACGTAAACGACATAAAAGTAGTGCAACTCAGTTTGCATATATAAGTCAAGCTCTTATTCATATCGAAATATGTACAATGCTCATCATTAAACCATCCCAATACCGGTGAAGAAACGTTAATGTTTTTCGAAGGACATGCTACAACAGGCTTAACTATGTAGTCATGCAACAAGTCATTCGACGCAGAATCATCACCAAGATTAGAGGTCATATCAAAATGATTAAGCATTGGCAGTTTCATAATAGTAACATGATTATCCAAAATAGATGGTGTGCTCAAATCAACAGGTAACTCAAGACATGATGTATTCAAGTCTATTAGGCAAGCAACATCTTCATGTAAAGTTATGACATTCTCGAAAATTGGTTGTGTGATGAAACTACTGGATAGCTCAACACATGTTGCTTTTAAATCAGCAAGGTTCTCATGTGGAGGGGAAAGATCCATACCTTTGTCATTACCTTTTTGTGATGATAGATCAGATATTGGAGGAGTGCTTACGACAATTGATGTGGTTATGGAAGTGCTCATAGACCATAGAGGAACAACCTTCTCAACTTGTGGTATTTGCACATTCCGCTTGTTCATCTTCTGGGCAACACGTCTGTCGATTTCCTGTTCAGCTTTACAAGCAAGACGAAACAAACGATCCATAGGATAACACTTTTCATGAATTAGGATATCCTGAATGTCACGGTTTAAACCTTCCCAAAATATGTCCATGAAATATTCTTCACTTTCCTCTAAAAGAGAATGCAAGAATGTAGTTTCTAAAGCATCATAATATTCTGAAACAGTTTTAGTACCTTGTTTTAAATTTTTTAATTTCCTAACCTTGTCACGAGTATAATAAGAGGGAACGAATCTATATCGCATAGCAAGTTTGAGATCATTCCAAGTATTAGGTATATAATCAGGATATAAACTACAATATTCATTCCACCAAATAGAAAAAAAAATCTTTGAAAGCACTAATTGCAGTTTTTTACTTTCTTATGCTCAAGAAAATTATGGGAAACTAATATATCATTTATTTCAAACTCCCACTCAATGTATAAATCAGGTCTTAGACGTCCATGAAAGTGTGGTATAGAAACAAAAAACTGATCATGTGCATGCTTATGTGTGTTTACCTTTTGCAGTGACTGTTGTGTAGTTGTAGGTGGTGGCAAATCTCCAACTATAGTTGCCGCCCAAGAAGATCTAACTCCAGAACCTGCCATGATTAGTAGAAAACAAGAAACAAATCACAAGTATATGTCCCTATGAACTACTAGGATGTGGTGGTAAAACGCTCACAGGATAGCAAATATCAATGTCTTACTAGTTCTTACCATGCAGCAGGTGGTGATCGGCAACCAACGGTGTCAAAGAACTCCAAAGATTAAGTAGAGCGATTGCCAGGTGAACGCACGTATACACGATGTAGAAATATGTGGAGCTTGGAAGGCTTTAATATGGTGGCAAAAATATCAACAATAATCAATTCAGAGATGCAAAATTGAATTAACGCTCAACGACGATACTGTGCTGATCCTAGTCTAGACCGGAGTAGAGACGCGAGCCTAGAACACTAATGTGGTCACGGCGTAGCACAACTAGCATCAATGAATGATATGAAGTAGCTCTGAATAGCAAGATATAAGTGAAGATCATCAACAGAGCAAAGATAATGGTGAAAATAGGCTCCAAATCAAGATACACCAATATTCTCGCTACAACTTTCCTCTGAAATATATTTGCTAATTTTTTGATATTTTTCCTCCAATAGGGCGCTGACTTAAGCTTTCCGACGCAATAAGAATCACTCAATTTAGAGTTCGGATGAGGTGTCAAAAAAATTGAGAATCATCCCGAAATCTGACAAAAACTGTGTTCGGAAACTTTAGAGGTCAAAAAGTCCGTCTTAGAAGCCGATCTGGAGTTTCAAATAACACACTTGCTCCAGAACTATTTAGAAGCGGCTCGGAAATATCTTTAACTAGAGGATACCCCGCGCGTTGCTGCGGGAATCGATTGAAATATATTTTGGATGATTTGATTGTATGAAACATGAATAATTGAATTAATAATATATAAACTAAAAGTAAAAAATACATGTTATACTACATGTGTTTTATTTTATTATTTTAAAGTTGGAAATATTTATTTAATATAATGGAAAAAAATCATACATTTTGAGTGAGGTGGCATGTGTCATGAAACGGATGTGTGCATAAAAATACTAATAATAAATTGTTTGTTCTCATGCATATTGTGGTGGCCCATTTAATATAATGGAAAAAAATTTCATGCATGTTGAGTGAGGTGGCATGTGTCATGAAATGAATGTGTGCATGAGAAGAACTAATAATAAATAACTTGTTTTCATGCATATTTTGGTGGGCCTTTGATGAGGTGGCATGTGTGCATGTTAAGAGAATAGAAGTAGTAGGGAGCAACTTCTTAAGAATAGTAGATTTGAGTACTCGTGGAGCCAAAACGGACTTCGGATGACAAAGTTATGCCCGTTTTAGTGGACACTGCTCAAAACTGATTCCGACGAGATTTAAAATACGAGTTCAACTAGAGATAGATCCGAAATTTTTCTTCTTTTTTCTCTTTTTTCCTTTTTCTTTCTTTTTTCCTTTTTCTTTTTTTCTCTCTCTTTTTCAACTCTTTTTTCTCTCTTTTTCTATGGTGGATGGTCGAAGTAGGCAGCGGATGGGATGATGGTGCAGCGGCGGCGGTGACTAACGTGAACAGAACTCGAAACTCTAAAGGCTAGATACTAAGACCAGGAACTGAACACGACGATGCAACCGATAATTCAATAAAGCAAAGCACCGAAAAGAAAATTGCGAAGTCTCAGATTGGTTTGGATATGATGATCTAATCCTATTTTTATGACTTTTTGTGTGGATGATAGGTGATAAAAAATCAGATCTAATATATGGATGTGGAATTCTCACCGAGCAACTTGAAAACTGATACCACTTGATAGAGGTGGGGTGTCCCGATCTTTCGATGAGAGATAACTTTCGATTTGGTGGAGACGACTTTGACGATCCGACTACAAACGTGCAACAACGTCGCGCCTTAGCAATCGCTAAACCAATCTCTGGAGGTTATTGACCACGTCGGAGCACGATCAACCTGACCACGAAGGTCGAGTGCCTGCAAGCAATCGAAGAACAAGCAAGAACTATGATAAAGCAATCTTAATATTGCGAATATGTAGATGAAGTATGAATAAAGTTGGGATTCCAAAAGCGGTCTTGATCTGGTCGTTGGACACAAACCGAGTACACGAAGATGCGGCAATTAGCTAAGCAGTCTTTTTAACTAAAAGAAATCCAAAGAAAAACCCTAGGGGTTGATCAACTTATATAGGACTAAAGGGTGAAGGCCAAGGGGTTGGAAGGATGTCCCAAGGAGTCCTAAAACTAAACCTAGGTCGTACAAGGCACTTGCGCCCATGTGGAGGTGATGCAACACCTATTGAGTTGGACTTTGATTCGGATTCTGCTGCTGGGCCACACCGTTTTCGCAATATCTCCACGCTCCAAAGGAATTTTAAGGTGAAACCAATTGCGTTGGAAACTAGACGAGATAATCTATCACCAGAAAATATAATCACCCAATTTGGAGTTTGTATGTAGAAACGGCGGCTGTTTGAAGTCGGGTATATCTCTGCAGTCCGAATCTGAGTCCATGACGTGAAAGACTTGGTCTCTATCTTCTCTTGGGCCAAAAGTGACGTGAAATAACTTCTTGTACAGCACACAATCATGCCCCTTTGTATTGACTTCATTTCTTGATCAAATATAGAGGAATTAATGGTCATATCCATGATAATTATGTCCTCATTATCTTCATGCTTAAACATGCTCCAATGCTCATCCTTCTTGTCCATGCTAGGTCCTTCATTTGTCAGCAACAGAAATATATCGACGTTAGGCAGAATCATATTCACATGAACATTAGAAACAATACCAAGAAGCGAAAGTACCTGATAATTTAATTGGTGTGCACAATCTCTAGTAATTGTTCTAGTAGGTATATTAGCAGGGGTTGTGGCTGTAACTATGGTAGTCATGTCCTCATCGCTGACCATGGGATTTGCCGGGGTTGATCCCCGTCAATTGGCGCCGTCTGTGGGAACTACACTGGTTGGAATCACGATCTCGGCAGTTCCGTCTTCAGCAAGCCACAACTCAAGAGCAAGAACCAGATCCAATCCACCCGAAGAATTCAAGATCACGGCAAACATCTCTGCCGCCCCATCGAGATCGCTCGGTTTGCAGCTGTGCCAAGATCAATACTATGGCGGCAACCGAGTCCACCGCCTGCGAAGGAGAAATCGACGACCCAAAAGAAAGGCGCGAGGGTTCTACACAGAAATCCCGATCGACGAACTACAACACGAAGCAGAGGACCTGCAGACCACTCGACGACCCACTGCCACCCAGGCACCCGCCGCATAACAAGACGCCGACTCCGAGCTCGAGATCAGCGATCGTCAAGATCATCGCCAACGAAGAAGAAATCGATGACCTAGAAGATAGGCGCGAGGATTCTACGAAGAGACCCCACTCGACGAGTCACACTATACAGCTACGCGCTCGCCGACCACTCGACGACCCGCCGCCGTGCGGACAGCTGTCGCCCGCCAGGACAGCAACTCTGAGACTCAGACCGGCGAATACTACGACGCAGATCGAAGACCAGACGAATTCGCCAACCTCATAAAGAACCAGAATCTTAGTGAGGGGATCGAAATCGACCCGCGAGTCCACAAGAACCCGGCGGATCACGCGCAGATCTTCCGAATCCCAAGGAGGAAACGGCACGCCGGATCCAGCAAACTCACGGTCAGGGAGTGATACGTCCCAAACGTATCTATAATTTCTGCTTGCTCCATGCATGTTTTGGTGTGACTTTGCCATGTTTTTCTTGAACTTTCATACACTTATGAGCATATTTGGACTAACCTATTAACTCAGTGCACCCAGTTGCCAGTTCCTATTTTCTGTTGTTTTTGTATTTCAGTTTTTTCCAATAATTAAAGTTCCCAATAAATCCAGGAAAAATTATATAAAAAATCAGCGTTCCGGAAGCTTCCACCAGACCAAAGGGGGCCACAGGGCAGCCAGGAGGGTGCCTGGCGCGGCCTAGCTCCTGGCCGCGCCACCTGCCCTTCTGATCTCCGCCGCCATAGCCATCAAGTTTCGGGGGGACAGAATTCCTGTGCCGGCACCCTGCCGGGACGGGGAAGTGCCCCCGGATTCATCTCCATCGACGTTGCTTCCTCCCTCCAGGAAGCGGGAGTAGTTCTCCCTCGGGGTTGATGTTTCTACCAGTAGCTATGTGTTCTTCTCTCTCTCCCATGATGTGATCTTCATTGTGATCATAGGCTATGTTAATCTATGGTGATCCCTTGATATTTCCCCTTCCTCTATGTATTGGATTGATGTACTCAATTGATCTTATCTAGTATAATCCCCGAGACCAAGGTGACAGCGGTCTATTGGACATGGGTTAGAAGAATATTATCATGAGTGATTTCCTCTTTTGTGTGTTGATTGAAGATTGAGAGTCTCTTGGTGCTTGTCTTTGACTATCCTTGAGATATGTTGTGGTGATTGTGGTACTCTCTTTGGATGGCCGCGGTGACATTGGGAAATCCATAGATTGAGAACTACGAACTCTGAGGTGTGCTCTTGTAGCCCTACATAATTCTCGTCCTCTCTTGACCACAAAGGAATGACCTCCGAGTGCGTCCTCTCTTGCATGTTTTAGTGGAAATATCATGTGATTAGACTATGTTAATGTTGTTGGGAGTTGCCACTAGTGAAAGTATGAAGCCTAGGCCTTGTTTCCACCATTGCAATACCGTTTGTGCTCACATTTACCACTTGTTTCTTTCCTGCACTTTTTATTACAGATTTATATTACTTCGTTTTACCACACCTATCACCCATATTTTACCATCTCTTCGCCGAACTAGTGCACCTATACAACTCCTAGTTGTATTAGGTGTGTTGGGGACACAAGAGACTTCTTGTATCTTAATTGCAGGGTTACTTGAGAGAGACCATCTTCAACCTCTACTTCCCTGAGTTCGATAAACCTTAGTTCATCCACTTGAGGGAAATTGCTGATGTCCTACAAACCTCTGCGCTTGGAGGCCCAACATATTCTACAAGAATAGAAGCGTGCATAGACATCAAGCTATTTCTGGCGCCGTTTCCCGGGAAGTAAGTGTTTGAAGGTATATCTTTAGATCTTGCAATTAAATCTGTTCGTTTCTTGTTTTATTTTCACTAGTTAGGCTTTATGGAAAACAACAAAAAAATTATGAGAGAGCTTTATGAGCTCTATCTTGAGTTAGGACATGAAGTGTTTGAGGAGGAGATCAAAAATCCTATGCAGCTTTATTATTTGCATAACACTCATGATAGTAGTAATGTTATTTGCATGTCTTCTTTGAATACTTTTGACGCTAATGATATGCAAAGCTATAAGCTTGGGGATGCTACGTTTTATGAAGATGATCTTTTTAGCCCCCCAAATTTTGATGAGGAAATTTATTTTGATGATACTTTGCCTCCTATCTATGATGATTATTGTGATGACACTTATGCTATAAAGAATAAATTTTTACAAGTGCATCATGATAAGAATGATTCATGTGATAGCTATTTTGTTGAGTTTGCTCCAGCTATTACTAATGAGAAGGATTTTGCTTATGTGGAGAGTAACAAATTTTCTATGCTTGTGGATCATGATAAGAATTTTCTATGTGATACTTATATTGTTGAGTTTATTCATGATCCCACTGGAAATTATTATGAGAAGGGAACACATGCTTATAGATATTTCAATAATATCAAGTTCCCTCTCTTTATGTTGAAGGTTTTGAAGTTGCACATTTTTTGCCTTCCTATGCTAATATCTTTATTCTTCAATGAGTTATTTCTCTACAAGATCCCTTTGCATCGGAAGCATGTTAGACTTAAATGTGTTTGGTATTTGCTTCTTTATGCTCTCTTTTGTGCTTCAACTATTATTCCTACGAGAGCATCATTAAAATCTTAAGCCTATCTTTATGGCTATAAAGAAAGAGCTCTAGGGAGACAACCCTTGTTATCTTTACTTTGAGTTTTTACTTTATGTTTTTAGTTGTCTTGATGATTGTTACTAGTGTAGCAACATCATTGCATTTTTATTTTTCAAGCTTTGTGCCAAGTATAGCCTCATATGACAAGGGAAGTGAAAGTTGTGACATGCTGTCCAGAAAACAGATTCTGTCCTCGTGACGGGAAAAATCACAGAAAAATCCCAGTTCATCTTTTTGAGCTGAACTTTTTACACAGCATGCTCTATACAATTATGGAACTTTTGTATGTTCTGAGTTTTTTGATTTGAGTTGCAGAAGTACCCCTAAAAAATTCTTTACTACCTACTGTTCTGTTTTTCACAGATTCTGCCACGTTTTGTCTCTCCTAACTTTTGTAAACCTTAAGCTTGCTTTTTCTTTGCAAAAACCTTGTGGAAATCTTGAGAAACAGTATCTCTTCAAGAATATCTTTATATCCAGTGGGGAAATTTTTTTTTATTATGGGTACTAACCTCGCTAATCAGATTATGATGAGTTATGTATGAAGGGAGTTTTCAAGTGTGCGAGGGAAGATGATGAAAGAAGATTCGGGAGTGTCAAGCGCTCAAGCTTGGGGATGCCCCCATGCATCCCCAACAAATATTCAAGGAGACTCAAGCGTCTAAGCTTGGGGATGCCCCCCGTGCATCCCCTTCTCCATCAACAATCATCAGTTCATCCTTCGTCTCACTATATTTTTATCACTTCATGCGTTATGTGCTATGCTTGGAGCGTCTCGCTCTTAGGTTTTATTTTTAGTTTTCTTTAGATTTGCTTGCTGTTCATAACAAGTTAGACCCCGTCTTACTTTGTGTGGGAGAGAAACACGCTCCGCTTGAATTAGAACTCCTCATAGGATTTGCATGATTATTCTTTCAGCTGTGAGTTGTTCTTTTTATTTTTCTTAGCTGCTGATCTGTTTAGTTGTAATGCTTTAGTTTTTCTAGAGCTTTACTTTTGTCTTAGGTTGAACTTTCTATAGGTTGCATGTTTTATCTTGTTAGAGAGTTTTCCTGTTGCACTGAGTTTTGTGTCTTGACTAGAAGTAGGTAGTTGAAGTTGCTTTTCTCTTTGTAGTAGTAACTTGCAATAGTTTTGAGGCATTGATGTGAGTAATGTTTGAACTTTTGGTGTCAAGAGCTCTAGCCTATTTGTGATAGGTGTCGTATTTTGGGCAATCTGTGTTTATTTTCAAAACTTACAAAATTAGTTGAGAACTTTAGCTACTAGATGGATCACTACTCTTCTGAGGGGTCGAATATTAGAGTACACTCACGTACCATGAGTCGAGGATGTGCAAGGATAACCAAACCCCCATACACTCCTCCTCGGGGTACTTGTCTCTTTGTGAACCTCCTTATTAGATTGAGAGTTACCGATAATAAGTGCATGAGTTCTTCGGACTAATGTGAGTATTCGAAAGTTGACACTTCCACCCACCTATACTTTTTATAGCCTCTTCGGTACTGTGCATTGTCCTTTCTCACCTTGAGAGTTGGCGCATACTTCGCCGGTGCATCCAAACCCTTGGCACGATAAGATCATCGCCAACGAAGAAGAAATCGACGACCTAGAAGATAGGCGCGAGGATTCTACGAAGAGATCCCACTCGACGAGTCGCACTATACAGCTACGCGCTCGCCAACCACTCGACGACCCGCCGCCGTGCGGACAGCTGTCGCCCGCCAGGACAGCAACTCTGAGACTCAGACCGGCGAATACTACGACCCAGATCGAAGACCAGACGAATTCTCCAACCTCATAAAGAACCAGAATCTGAGCGAGGGGATCGAAATCGACCCGCGAGTCCACTAGAACCCGACGGATCACGCGCAGATCTTCCGAATCTCAAGGAGGAAACGGCACGCCGGATCCAGCAAACTCACGGTCAGGGAGTGATTCGTCCCAAACGTATCTATAATTTCTGCTTGCTCCATGCATGTTTTGTGAGACTTTGCCATGTTTTTCTTGAACTTTCATACACTTTTGAGCATATTTGGACTAACCTATTAACTCAGTGCACCCAGTTGTCAGTTCCTGTTTTCTGCTGTTTTTGTATTTCAGGTTTTTCCAATAATTAAAGTGCCCAATAAATCCCGGAAAAATTATATAAAAAATCAGCGTTCCGGAAGCTTCCACCAGGCCAAAGGGGGGCCACAGGGCAGCCAGGAGGGTGCCTGGCGCGCCCCATCTCCTGGCCGCGCCACCTACCCTCTTGGGTGGGTCCCACACCCCCTGGTGCCCTACTTTGACCCCTATTTATTCTCCCATCGCGGAAACCCTGATTCCAGACCCCTTTTCTCCAAAAGCAATTCCGATCTCCGCCGCCATCGGCATCAAGTTTCGAGGGGACAGAATTCTTGTGCCAGCACCCTGCCGGGACGGGGAAGTGCCCCGGATTCATCTCCATCGACGTTGCTTCCTCCCTCCATGAAGCGGGAGTAGTTCTCCCTCGGGGCTGAGGTTTCTACCAGTAGCTATGTGTTCTTCTCTCTCTCCCATGATGTGATCTTCATTGTGATCATAGGCTATGTTAATCTATGGTGATCCCATGATATTTCCCCTTCCTCTATGTATTGGATTGATGTACTCAATTGATCTTATCTAGTATAATCCCCGAGACCAAGGTGACAGCGGTCTATTGGACATGGGTTAGAAGAATATTATCATGAGTGATTTCCTCTTTTGTGTGTTGATTGAAGATTGAGAGTCTCTTGGTAATTGTCTTTGACTATCCTTGAGATATGTTGTGGTGATTGTGGTACTCTCTTTGGATGGCCGCGGTGACATTGGGAAATCCATAGATTGAGAACTACGAACTCTGAGGTGTGCTCTTGTAGCCCTACATAATTCTCGTCCTCTCTTGACCACAAAGGAATGACCTCCGAGTGCGTCCTCTCTTGCATGTTTTAGTGGAAATATCATGTGATTAGACTATGTTAATGTTGTTGGGAGTTGCCACTAGTGAAAGTATGAAGCCTAGGCATTTTTTCCACCATTGCAATACCGTTTGTGCTCACGTTTACCACTTGTTTCTTTCCTGCACTTTTTATTACAGATTTATATTACTTCGTTTTACCACACCTATCACCCATATTTTACCATCTCTTCGCCGAACTAGTTCACCTATACAACTCCTAGTTTTATTAGGTGTGTTGGGGACACAAGAGACTTCTTGTATCTTATTTGCAGGGTTTCTTGAGAGAGACCATCTTCAACCTCTACTTCCCTAAGTTCGATAAACCTTAGGTCATCCACTTGAGGGAAATTGCTGCTGTCCTACAAACCTCTGCTCTTGGAGGCCCAACATAGTCTACAAGAATAGAAGCATGCGTAGACATCAGGGAGCAGCTAGAAGGACCCTGCATGATCCACTACTTTGAAGACAACCGGGGATACATCAGATCGGGTCACACTCTAGGAGACTGCCGCATGTTCAACGAACTCGCCGACAGCCTTAAGAAGGAAAAACAACGAGAAGCCATGCGCACTCGACGAACTGAGCAGTCGCCGACTCCAAGTCCTGAAAGACCCTACAACTCGCCTCAAGGACAGGTGTGCACGATCCAAGAAGGCATGGTATCGCAAGTTCAACAGGACGCCTACACCCTGCAAGCCAGAGCAGCCGAGAACCTAAACACAGTCGAAGTCTACCAGCTACACAACGCAGAAATTAGTATCACGTTCTCCCAGAGCGATCACCCGCCTGCATTCCCAAGGCTGGGGCACGCGCCCCTGGTACTCGATGCTCAAATCGGAGGGTACGATATGGACAGAATCGTCATGGACGGAGGCAGCAGCATGAACGTAATCTTCGTCAGCACCGTACACAAGATGCTGATCCCACGATCAGTATGGAAGAAATCAAGCACCGTGTTATACGGAGTATTCCCAGGAGAAGCGGCTACTTCCCTTGGAATAATCGAGCTCGAAGTTGTCTTTGGCAACAGACGCAACTTCGCAAGACACACCCTCGAGTTCGAAGTACTCGATTGGCAGTCACAGTACAACGCCATACTGGGACGTCCAACATTCGCGCAATTCATGGCGATTCCGCACTACGCCTACCTCAAACTCAAGATTCCAGGATCCGCGGGCGTCATTGCAGTCAACGGAAGCTTCACCAAATCAGACCAATGTGATAGCGATTTCCACAAACTTTCCGACACCTTTGGAGCAGAGCAAGAACTCACAGAAATAGCCATGGCGACAGACAAAAGTATCTTTCCGCTAGCAAGTCGAAGCGAGTCAAAAGAGTATGGGTGAGACTTCAGGATCGACAGCGACACGGTCACCTACCAGGTGCACCCGACGGACCCAGACAAAACAGTCCGCGTGTACGCCCACCTCCCGGAAGAGCAAGCAAATGCCCTCATCGCTTTCCTCCGTGAAGAATGGGAAATCTTTGCCTGGTGCCCAGCCGACATGCCAGGAGTACCGCGCGAGTTCGCAGAACACGCACTGCGCATCAAGCCAAACACCAAGCCAGTGAAGCAGGCACTACGAAGATTCTCAGAACCCAAGCGCAGAGCAATCGGGGAGGAGGTCAACCGATTACTCGACGCCCAATTCATCCGAGAGACGAAGAAAGCCACTTGGATCGCCAAACCTGTGCTGGTCCCCAAGAAAGACTCAGACGTGCTACGAATGTGCATCGACTACGGGCCAGTCAACAAACACTGCCCAAAGGATCACTTTCCCCTGCCAAGAATCGATCCGATAATCGACTCGACAGCAGGGTGCGATCTACTATCGTTCCTCGACGCCTACTCAGGATACAATCAGATCAGAATGAAGGAAGAAGGAGAAGAGCATACATCATTCATAACCCCTTACGGCGTATTTTTCTACAGGACAATGCCCTTTAGACTCAAGAACGCCGGTGCCACATACAAGCGGATGATGCAAGACTGCTTGAAAGAGCAAATCGGAAGAAACGTGCAAGTCTACGTGGACGACATCGTCATCAAAACTTACAGTGTAAACACGCTACTCGACGACCTGCGCGAGACCTTCGCAGCGCTCAACAAGTACAGAATCAAGCTCAACCCGAAGAAATGCGCATTCGGCATCCCAGCCAGAAAGTTTCTCAGGTACATGGTCTGCGCTCGAGAAATCAAAGAGAACCCCGAGAAAGTTCAAGTAATCTCCAGGATGCAGGAGCCATCAACATCAAAGGCGTACATCAGCTCACAGGAAGACTCACAGCCTTGAGTCGTTTCATCAGCAGATTGGGAGAGCGCACACTGCCATTCTACCAGCTGCTCAGAAAAGGGGAGAAATTCGAGTGGACCGAAGAAGCCCGCAAAGCATTCGCGGACCTGAAGAAGACACTCTCGACCCCACCAATCTTGGCGGTACCCAAAGAACGAGAAAAGCTGTACCTCTATGTGGCAGCACGCAACAGCGTGGTAAGCACAGCACTCGTCGTCGAGCGCACAGAAGAAGGCAAGGTCAAGAGCATACAAAGGCCGATCTACTACCTCAGCATGCTCTTGACAAAATCCCAGCAGCGGTACCCGCACTACCATAAGCTACTACTGGCCATCATCACGACCTCAAGAAAGGTGTCGCACTACTTCGACGAACACCTTATCACAATCGTGAGCAGCGCACCACTCGCGGACATCCTCAACAACCCCGGAGCGACCGGGCGAGTCGCTGAGTGGAACATTGAGCTCAGCCCGTGGGACCTGCAGTTCAAGCACCCAACACCAATCAAGGCCCAAGTCCTCCCAGATTTTCTGGTCGAGTGGACGGAGGTCCAGACACCAGGCCCCCGGACCTATCGAACTCATGGACAATGTTTTTTGATGGGTCTAAAAGACAGCAAGGAGCCGGAGCAGGAGTCGTTCTGGTCTCTCCCAAATGAAGGAAGCTCAAATACGTCCTCCAGATCAACTTCAGCCATGCCTCCAACAACGAAGCCGAATACGAGGCATTTCTCTATGGCATGCGCATGGGAAAAACATGCGGCGCCACTCGCCTCGTAATCTATGGAGACTCCAACCTCGTCGTCCAGCAGGCGATGAAATACTGCAATGCAGTAGCCGACAACATGGCGGCCTATCAGAAGCTCTACAACACGCTCGAAGGAAGTTTCGACGATTGCGAGCTCAATTATATCCCCAGAATAAACAACACAGAAGCCGACGAACTTGCAAACATCGGTTCAACTCGAGGACCAGTACCACCCGGTGTCTACCTCGAAAGCATCAGCCAGAGATCCATCAAGATAAAAACAACAGCACCCGAGGCAGCTGTAGATGACGACACCACTGAGCGAGCACAGGTGGCATCAACGAGCCCATCCGAAGGCAACAGCAGCCAAGCGGTCGAACCTACAGATCCAACAGCACTCGAAGGACCAGCGTGGACAAAACCGTTCCTCTGATTTCTGATCGAAGGCACGCTACCGCAAGACGTTTTAGAAGCTCCACACATCAGTCGTCGATCCAAGGCATTCACAGTGATCAACAAACAGTTATACTAGCGCAGCATCACCCAGATACTCCAAAAGTGCATCGACGAACAAGACGGCAAAGCCCTATGCTTAATGCGCGAGGTGATGATGATTTCTCGCCCTTCGTTGGTAAACCCCAAGAGGAAGGTGTGATGTAGCACAGCAGAAAATTTCCCTCTGTAAAGATACCAAGGTTTGTCTCCAGTAGGACTCCGGAGATGATAAGTAGGTGTCAGCGGCGCGACTGACGCGGACCTGCACACAGACACAAATAACTTTGTTCCC
This sequence comes from Bromus sterilis, assembly GCA_950022295.1. Classification (NCBI taxonomy): domain Eukaryota; kingdom Viridiplantae; phylum Streptophyta; class Magnoliopsida; order Poales; family Poaceae; genus Bromus; species Bromus sterilis. Next base: position 339,419,074 of record OX465595.1, on the reverse strand, counting down.
AACGAAGTTCAGAGAGGTTGTCAATCTCTCCGGTCTTGTTGTTCACAAAGGATAAAACACAAGGGATAATGATAGCAACTGAAAGTAAAAGCAGAAAATTAATGAGCGTGGAAACAGTAATGAGGATATGGACCGGGATACGTGATGTTTACTAGTGATGTCTCTCTCCCAAAAGATGATAAATCTGCTATGCGAGGTAAACAAATTACAGAAGGGCAATTGACAGGATTATGAACGCACCGCAATGCTAACTATGCTACAAATGAAAGGAAGAGGCTCAAAAGAACGGGCAGTACGCCAAAATAAGTAGACCGAAATCCAACTGCATCTACTACTAATCATCCACCTTGAGATATCTATCCAGAACATCTCGCTGGTATTAAGTTGCGAGCCCCACCCAAAGTGTAAACCCAAAGCAACAGACAACTGCATTAAAAAGCACTTTGCGTAAAGTAAACAATCCTTGCAACCGCGGTTACAAGCACCGTTGTTTTCCCCCTTGTGGCAACAACACATCCCCTAGACTCATGTTTCTGTCACTCAAGCGTGTCATCGGGGGGCATGAACCCACAATCGAGCATAACGTTCCCTCTTGGGGTTACTACCTACTACTTGGCCAAAGCAATAAACAGCAACGGAGAACATGCTAGAATTACTTAGGAACAAAAATATAAGAGATAAAAACCAAATATATTACTCAATCACAACATGAACATAATCTCATAATCCATCAGATCCCATCAAACTCAGCATAGCAACAACAGAAAGATTACAAAAGTGCCTCGATCATGTAGGGCATCTCACGAGGTCTAAACCATGAAGAAAAAAGAGGGGAGGAGAACTTCACATAGCTACTGATCACGGACCCATGGTCCAAGGAAAACTACTCACGAGACACCCGGGGAGCATCCATGGTGGAGAGGAGACTCCCGGAGGTCGGCCCTCCCTCCGGCAGGGTGCCGGGAAGAGGTCTTCTGGTGCTCCCGATCTCGGAAGCGCGGCGGCGGCGGAACAGAGGAGAGATCGCGAAAAAGGCTTCTTCTTTCGAGGGTTTCACATCACGGGGAATATATAGGCGAAGGGGGCAGCCAGAGGTGGACCAGGGGCCCCAGGCGCCCCCCTGGCGCGGCCAGGGGTGGGGCCGCGCTGGGTGGCCGCCTGGGCCACCCCTGGCTCCCCTCTGGCCCCACTTGGGCTCTTCCGGAAGGTTCCTTCACGCTGATTTTTTATCTGATTTTTCCCGAATTTTCGGAGCACTTTTTATATGGGGGAAAACTAAAATAGAAAAACAGCAGAAAACAGGAACTGGCACTGTGGTGCAATGAGTTAATAGGTTAGTCCAAATATGATCAAAAGTGTATGAAAGTGTATCTAGATCATAGCAATATCACACAAAACATGCACGGAGCAAGCAGAAATTATAGATACGTTTTGGACGTATCATCATCCAATGATTTTCCCTCAACCAAGTCGGTTGGGTTTTTAGCGCGAGCACAAATTGATCGAACACGATCCAAGTGAAACATGTCCATCCTACCATATTTGGGTGGTTCATCACCCATGGTGAGGATAGCATAAATAGGCAAAGCAAGACAAAGGCAAAAGGTAACAACTATTTTTGTGGTTTTTCATAAAGGACACTGAGATAAAAACTGAAAGGTAAACTAACAAGACTAAAAAACAAAGATAAAGGGTAGTGTGCAACTCCCGTATCTTAGCACTTAGAGTCCCCGGCAACGGCGCCATAAATTCTTTGCTTGATGCGCGAGGTGATGATGATTTCTCGCCCTTCGTTGGTAAACCCCAAGAGGAAGGTGTGATGTAGCACAGCAGAAAATTTCCATCACTAAAGATACCAAGGTTTGTCTCCAGTAGGACTCTGCAGATGATAAGTAGGTGTCAGCGGCGCAACTGACGCGGACCTGCACGCAGACACAAATAACTTTGTTCCCAACGAAGTTCAGAGAGGTTGTCAATCTCTCCGGTCTTGTTGTTCACAAAGGATCAAACACAAGGGATAATGATAGCAACTGAAAGTAAAATCAGAAAAGTAAATGATGGTGGAAACAGTGATGAGGATATGGACCGGGATACATGATGTTCACTAGTGATGTCTCTCTCCCAAAAGACGATAAAAGTGCTATGCGAGGTGAACAAATTACAGAAGTGCAATTGACAAGATTATGAACGCACCGCAATGCTAACTATGCTACAAAAGAAAGGAAGAGGCTCAAAAGCATGGGCATAACGCAAAAATAAGTAGACCCAAATCCAACTGCATCTACTACTAATCATCCACCTTGAGATATCTATCCAGAACATCTCGCTGGTATTAAGTTGCGAGCCGCACCGAAAGTGTAAGCCCAAAGTAACAGACAACTGCATTAAAAAGCACTTTGCGTAAAGTAAACAATCCTTGCAACCGCGGTTACAAGCACCGTTGTTTTCCCCCTTGTGGCAACAGCACATCCCCTAGACTCATGTTTTTGTCACTCAAGCGTGTCATCAGGGGGCATGAACCCACAATCGAGCATAGCGTTCCCTCTTGGAGTTATTACCTACTACTTGGCCAAAGCAATAAACAGCAATGGAGAACATGCAAGAATTACTTAAGAACAAAAATATAAAAGATAAGAACCAAATATATTACTCTATCACAATCTGAACATAATCTCATAATCCATCAGATCCCATCAAACTCAGCATAGAAATAGCAGAAAGATTACAAAAGTGCCTCGATCATGTAGGGCAGCTCACGAGGTCTAAACCATGAAGAACAAAGAGGGGAGGAGAACATCAAATAGCTACTGATCACGGACCCATGGTCCAAAGGAAACTACTCACGGCACATCCGGGAAGCATCCATGGTGGAGAGGAGACTCCCGGAGGTCGGCCCTCCCTCCGGCAGGGTGCCGGGAAGAGGTCTGCTGGTGCTCCCGGTCTCGGAAGCGCGACGGCGGTGGAACAGAGGCGAGATCGCGAAAAAGGGTTCTGTCCTCGAGGGTTTCTCGTCACGGAAAATATATAGGGGAAGGGGGGCAGCCAGGGGGGCCACCAGGGGTCAAGGCGCCCCCCTGGCGTGGCGATACCCTAGGGCGCGCCACCAGGGCGCCTGGGCCCCTGGTGGTGGCCCTCTGGCCCCACCCAGGTTCTTCCGGAAGGTTCTTCTGCGCTGATTTTTTATCTGATTTTTCCCGAATTTTTGGAGCACTTTTTATATGGGAGAAAACTGAAATAGAAAAACAGCAGAAATCAGGAACTGGCACTGTGGTGCACTGAGTTAATAGGTTAGTCCAAATATGATCAAAAGTGTATGAAAGTGTATCTAGATCATAGCAATATCACACAAAACTTGCATGGAGCAAGTAGAAATTATAGATACGTTTTGGACGTATCAACATCCCCAAGCTTAATTCCTGCTCGTCCTCTAGTAGGTAAATGGTAACAGCATAATTTCTTTGGTGACATGCTAGCAACCATATAAGAACTTTGAAAAGTAAAGTAATCAAGGTTAGAGATTCAATTCAAGTCATAACATGCAATAGTCTATATTAGCATTGAAACAAGTAACAAAAGAACATTAGGTGCAAGAGCTCTCGCTGTCCGTGACTCGAATGTCTCCAAATGGTGTTTGCGTGCAAGAAGGGGGATAGGGAATACGAGAAAAATATTTATTTGTTGAGAACTCAATCTACTAAAGTTTCACACTTGGTCTTTTTCTGGAATTTTATCTTGACTCGTCTCCAGACCACTAGCCAGGTACAAGTCAATTTGATCCACTCCTTTTTCAATATTTTGAGCACTCATGCAATGGATGAGCGTAAGCACGAGAGTTGACACTTAGGATGGCAAAGAGAGAAGTACGGAGGAGGAGGAAGACAAAAAAGAATGAGAAAGGCTCACATCAATGAGGACAATCATAGGCAAGAGATGCCAAATGATAGATATGATGTGAGGAGTAGGGATTGCCATGCAACGGATGCACATAAGAGCTAGGAAGCTCTCCAATGGAACTAGTGGGGGTGCATCTAACTTGCTCGCTCATGAAGACCTAGAGCTCGTTTGAGGAGGCTCATCCTTGGAATATGCAAGCCAAGTTCTATACTGTGAAGGTCCCCACATAGCTATATGCATAATGATCATCTCTATGGAGTACAAGGATATAAAGGGAGTACTAGTGTGGATCTCTCAAAAGGATAGTAGTGTTGCCCCTTTCTCTCTTCTTATTTTTTTTCTCTTTTTTCTATTTTTTGTATTTTTTTTGTGGCCTCAATGGCTCTTTCTATTGAACTCTCATTTGTCCTCTTTGGGATCTTTTATTGTGTCCACTTTGGGATCTTTTCCTCACTTTAGGGCAACACTCTATTTTACAAGAAAGTAAAGGAGATCTTTCACACTTTACAAGGTACTCAAAATCATAAAGAAGATGTAACTATCATGATGTATGCAATGTATGCCTCTGCCAGTGTAGCAGGAACATGTATGACATGAAGATCAAGTCATGAAGAGGTGGAAGTTGCATGGCAATATATCTCGGAAAGGCTATGGAAATGCCTTGATAGGTAGGTATGGTGGCTGTTTTTAGGAAAGATATAAGGAGGCTTATGATGACAGAGCGTATCATGCCAAGGGTTTGGATGTACCGGCGAAGGTGGACACCAACTCTCAGAGTGAGAAGAAGGCAATGCACGTCACGGGAGAGGCTAGCAAAATATCGGAAGGTGGAAGTGTCAACTTTCAATACTTACATTAGTCCGAAGAACTCATGCACTTATTATCGGTAACTCTCAATCTAATAAGGAGGTTCACAAAGAGACAAGTACCCCGAGGAGGAGTGTATGGGAGTTTGGTTATCCTTGCGCATCCTCAACTCATGGTACGTGAGTGTACTCTAATATTCGATCCCTCCAAAGATTAGTGATCCATCTAGTAGCTAGAGTTCTCAACTAGTTTTGTAGGTTTTGAAAATACACACGGATTTCCCAAAATACGACACCTATCACTAATAGGCTAAAGCTCTTGACACCAAAATTTCAGACATTACTCACATCAATACCCTCAAAACTATGGCAAATTACTACTAGAATTAAATAGCAACCTCAATTACCTACTTTCAAGACAAGACACTACTCAGTGCAACAACCAACTCTCTTTAACAAGATAAACATGAAAACTAAAAAGATTTCCAGCAACAAACTAAAAAAAAGCCAAGGGTCTTGCTAAAGATAAACTAAGACTAAAACTAAACATGGCAGCAGCAACGAAAAGATAAAGAACACAACAGCAAAATCCTATGATGTGTTCTAGATTGGAATGGAGCGTGTTTATCTCCCACACAAAGTAATATGGGGTCTAACTTGTTATGACAAGCAAGCAAAACTAAAGAAAACTAAAAATAAAACCTAAGAGCGAGACGCTCCAAGCATAGCACATAACGCATGAAGTGATAAAAATATAGTGAGACGAAGGACGAACTGATGATTGTTGATGGAGAAGGGGATGCACGGGGGCATCCCCAAGCTTAGACGCTTGAGTCTCCTTGAATATTTATTGGGGATGCATGGGGGCATCCCCAAGCTTGAGCTCTTGACACTCCTGGATCTTCTTTCATCATCTTCCATCGCACACTTGAAAACTCCCTTCATACATAACCCATCATAAGCTGATTAGAGAGGTTAGTACCCTTAATAAAATAATTTTTCCCCACTGGATATAAAGATATTCTTGAAGAGCTACTTTTTCTCAAGAGTGCCAAAAAGTTTTTGCAAAGAAAAAGCAAGCTTAAGGTTTGCAAAAGTGAAGAGAGGCAAAACGTGGCAGAATATGTGAAAAACAGAACAGCAGGTAGTAGAGAATTTTTCGGGGCACTTCTGCAACTCAAATCAGAAAACTCAGAACATACGAAAGTTTCACAATTGTATAGAGCATGATGTCAAAAAAATTCAGATCAAAAAGAAGATCTGGTGTTTTTATTCAAATTTTTCTGTCCAGGGACAGAATCTGTTTTCTGGACAGCATGTCACAACTTTTGCTTCCCTTATCATAAGAGGCTATAACTTGGCACAAAGCTGAAAAATAAAGATACAATGATGTTGCTACAGTAGTAACAAACATCAAGACACAACAAAAAAAAACCTAATTCGTTGTGGGCTGCCTCCCAAAAGCGCTTCTTTAGAGCCATTAGCTAGGCTGAAAGATTATAGAAGATGCTCTCACAAGAATAAGAATTTTGAAGCAAAAGAGAGCATCAAGAAGCAAATATGAAACACATTTAAGCCTAATCCACTTCCTATGCATAGGCATCTTGTAAGAAAATAAATCAAAGAAGCTCAAAGTGACATGCATAGGAAGGCGGAACAAGAACAACTTGAAAAGTTTCAACTGAGAGAGAGGTGTTTTTGTAACATGGAAGTTTCTATAAGCAAACTTTCCTCTCTCAAAGTAATTTTCAGTAGTATCATGAACAACATCAAGAATATAACTATCACATAAATCATGTTGATCATGACCTACAAGCACACGTGTATAGTTTTCAACACGGTCTTTAGGATCATAAGATAAATGCAACCCGTCACATTGACGTTTAATAAGGACAGAACTCTCCGGAATATGAGTTGGAGATTTCAAAAGGATAATAGGACAATCAAGTGTGGGTGAAATAGCAACAATTTCATGCTTAACATAAGGAAATATAGAGAGTTCATTTTTGTCAGCATCATCCATAGTGGCATCTTGGCCATCAACAAAGCAAGTATCAAAATTTTCAGAAAGGGATATTTCAAGTGAGTCCTCGGAATCATGGGATTCCTCCTCAAAGCAATCATTGGCCTCTTCTTGGGCAGCAAACATTTTATTTTTAAAATCCTCAGTATAAGAATTGGAAGTATAATTCTCGAAGCAATAAGCAAGAACTACAAAGTTTTCAGACTCGAAAATAGTATCGTGATACTTTTCAATCAAAGAAGCAATCTCATAGGCACCTTTAAAAGCAACAAACTCTTCAATCTTTTCAACATCAAAGTAATCATAAACACCTTTAGCATAAGAAGATAAGATCTCAGTTTCATTAAACTCACATTGGAAAGGGAGGTGTTTATGATCTATATTAGAACAACAAGTAAAATCATAAATGTGGCACAAAAGTTTAGCATGGCAATAAGAAACATGTATTTGATCCCATAAGTGTTTCCCTTTCTGAGATAGGCGGTGCCGCGTATAATGAGCATGCTCATCTGATGGCGCGAGAGTTGACGTGTGTAGTCTTCTCGCCCTTCGTTGGTGAGCCCTGATACGTCCAAAACGTATCTATAATTTCTGCTTGCTCCATGCATGTTTTGTGTGATATTGGTAGGTTCTAGATACAATTTCATACACTTTTGATCATATTTGGACTAACCTATTAACTCAGTGCACCCCAGTGCCAGTTCCTGTTTTCTGCTGTTTTTCTATTTCAGTTTTCCCCCATATAAAAAGTGCCAGAAAAATTCCGGGAAAAATACAGGAAAAATCAGCGTACAGGAAGCTTCGCGAAGAGCCCAAGTGGGGCCAGAGGGGAGCCAGGGGGGCCAGGCGGCCACCAGGCGCGGCCCCACCCCTGGCCGCGCCAGGGGGCGCCTGGGGCCCCTGGTCCACCTTTGGCTGCCCCCCTTTGCCTATTTATTCTCCGTCACAGGGAAACTCCGAAGACAGAACCCTATTTCGCAAACTCGCCTTTGTTCCTCCGCCGCCGCGCTTCCGAGATCGGGAGCACCAGAAGACCTCTTCCCGGCACCCTGTCGGAGGGAGGGCCGACCTCCGGGAGTCTCCTCTCCACCATGGATGATCCCCGGATGTCTCGTGAGTAGTTTTCCTTGGACCATGGGTCCGTGATCAGTAGCTATGTGATGTTCTCCTCCCCTCTTTGTTCTTCATGGTTTAGACCTCGTGAGCTGCCCTACATGATCGAGGCACTTTTGTAATCTTTCTTCTATTGCTATGCTGAGTTTGATGGGATCTGATGGATTATGAGAGTATGTTCAGATTGTGATAGGGTAATATATTTGGTTTTTATCTCTTATATTTTTGTTCCTAAGTAATTCTTGCATGTTCTCCGTTGCTGTTTATTGCTTTGGCCAAGTAGTAGGTAGTGACTCCAAGAGCGAACGTTGTGCTCGATTGTGGGTTCATGCCCCCCGATGACACGCTTGAGTGACAAAAACATGAGTCTAGGGGATGTGCTGTTGCCACAAGGGGGAAAAACAATGGTGCTTGTAACCGCGGTTGCAAGGATTGTTTACTTTACGCAAAGTTCTTTTTAATGCAGTTGTCTGTTGCTTTGGGTTTACACTTTGGGTGGGGCTCGCAACTTAATACCAGCGAGATGTTCTGGATAGATATCTCAAGGTGGATGATTAGCAATAGATGCAGTTGGATTACGATCTACTTATTTTGGCGTATTGCCCGTGCTTTTGAGCCTCTTCCTTTCTTTTGTAGCATAGTTAGCATTGCGGTGCGTTCATAATCCTGTCAATTTCCCTTTTGTAATTTGTTTACCTCACATTGCAGTTTTATCGTCTTTTGGGAGAGAGACATCACTAGTGAACATCACGTATCCCGGTCCATATCCTTATTACTGTTTCCACGCTATATTTACTTTCCTACTTTTTACTTTCAGTTGCTATCATTATCCTTTGTGTTTTACCCTTGTGAACAACAAGACCGGAGAGTTTGACAACCTCTCTGAACTTTGTTGGGAACAAAGTTATCTGTGTCTGTGTGCAGGTCCACGTCAGTTGCGCCGCTGACACCTACTTAGCATCTCTGGAGTCCTACTAGAGATAAACCTTGGTATCTTCACCGAGGGAAACTTGCTGCTGCGCTACATCTCAACCTTGCACTTGGGGTAACCAACGAAGGGCGAGAAGCCATCAAGCGAATTTCTGGCGCCGTTGCCGGGGACTCCGAGTGCTAAGATAGGGGAGTTGCACACTACCCTTTACCTTTGTTTTTTAGTCTTGTTAGTTTACCTTTCAGTTTTTATCTTTGTGTCTTTTATCAAAAAATTACAAAAAAATCTGCCGCACTTGCTGCTACTATGGGTTCCACTGAAAACACCAAGTTGTGTGACTTCACTAGTCACAACAACCAAGACTTTATCTGCACTCCCATTTCCACACCTGTCACTTCAGCTACCTCTTATAAACTTAAACCTACTTTGTTAAACCTTGTTATGAGAGATCAATTCTCTGGTGCTGGAGATGATGCTGCTTTACACTTGAATAATTTTGTTGAATTATGTGATATGCAAAAGTATAAAGAAGTAGAAGGTGATGTTGTTAAGCTCAAGCTCTTTCCTTTCTCTTTAAGGGGAGACGCTAAAATCTGGTTTCAATCTTTGCCTAGGAATAGCATAGATTCTTGGGATAAGTGCAAAGATGCTTTTATAGGGAAGTACTACCCACCTGCTAAAATTATCCAATTGAGGAGTAACCTTATGAATTTTAAGCAATTGGATAATGAACACGTTGCCCAATATTGGGAACGAATGAAATGTCTTGTTAAGAAATGCCCTACACATGGTTTGACTACCTGGATGGTTATCCAGACTTTTTATGCAGGCTTGAACTTTACCTCGCGGAACCTGTTAGATTCAGCCGCGGGAGGAACCTTTATGTCAACTACACTTGGTGCTGCCACGAAGCTTCTCGATGAGATGATGACCAATTATTCCCAATGGCACACCGAACGCGCTCCAACAGGTAGGAAGGTAAATTCTGCCGAGGAAATTACCTCCCTCAATGAAAAAGTTGACTTAATTATGTCTCTACTTACCAAGCAACCATCTATTGATCCTCATGATGTCCCTTTAAATTCTTTGGTTTCTCAAGAAGAAGTAGATGTGAAATTTATTGCTAGAAAAAATTTCAACAACAATGCTTATAGGGGAAATTTTGCTAGCAATCCTAGACCGTTTCCATCCAACTATGGGAACAACAACGCCTACCCTAGCAACAACTCCTATAATCCTGCTTATACGAAAAGAGACCTACCTAGCTATGAGAAATTGGTAGGAATAGAGAAAGCTACTAAGAACTATATGCACACCCAGTTTGAAGAAAACAAAGCCTTCTCTAAGCAAATAGGTGAGCATACTGCCATTCTGCAAAACATTAGTGAACAGCTTGATAGCCTGAACAGTGAGATTTCTAATCTCCAGGCTAGACTTACCGCCACCGAAACCCATGTTTCGAATATGTCCCACACCCAATCTACTTTGATAAATCAAATGGCAGCCAAACCGGAAGTTATCCCTATGGAAGAGGATAGAATTAAGAGCCTTCCTACACACCACACAGTTTCCACTATCCAAATTGTTGAGGACACCCAAACTATTAGCACCCAATGCACTCCTGGTCCCGTTGGACCTATTAATGGTGATGCTAATACCTCAACCGAAGATAAAGAAACTCCTATGAATATAGAGGGTTTGAAACAAGTGAGCCTAGATGACACTACTACCACCTTTGATAGTAGTGATATTGATTTTGATAGTTGCACCCTCTCAGAAGTTATCAGTTTGCTACACAAAATGTCTAGAGACCCCCACACTAGCACACTTAATGTTGCCTTCACGGAGCATATCACAAATGCTCTCATCAAAGCTAGGGAGGAGAAGCTTAGAGTACAAGCCTATATACCTAGGAATCTAGATGATGGTTGGGACCCTATGATCAAAATTAAATTAAATAACTTCTCTTGCTATGCTTTAGGTGATGTTGGAGCTAGTACCTCCGTTATGCCCAAAAGAATATTTGATATGTTTGAATTGAAGTCCTTTGAGCCTTGTTCTTTTGGTGTTCGTCTTGTTGATTCTTCCATAAAGAAACCTTTGGGGAAGATCGACGATGTTCTTATCATTGTCAATGACAACTATGTTCACGTTGATTTTATTGTTATGGATATAGAGTGTGAACCTTTGTGTCCAATTATTTTGGGACGTCCTTTTCTTCGCACCGTTGGTGCAGTTATTGACATGAAAGAGGGGAATATAAAATTCCAATTCCCATTCAAAAAGGGGATGGAACACTTCCCTAGAAAGAAAATCAAGTTACCTTTTGAGTCCGTTACACGGGCTAGTTATTCTCTTTCTCTTGATAAAACTTGAATGATCTTTTGCATCATGCCTAGCTTAAAAGCATAAAAGAAAGCGCTTTCGGGAGGCAGCCCGCAATGAATTTAGGTTTCTCTTTTTGCTTTTGTTGAGTCTTGATGATTGTTACTACTGTAGCAACATCATTGTATCATTATTTTTCAGCGTTGTGCCAAGTTATAGCCTCTTACGGCAAGGGAAGTAAAAGTTGTGACATGCTGTCCAGAAAACAGATTCTGTCCTCGTGACCAGAAAAATTCCAGAAAAATCCCAGTTCATCTTTTTGAGCTGAAATTTTTACACAGTATGCCCTATACAATTACGAAACTTCCGTATGTTTTGAGTTTTTTATTTGAGTTGCAGAAGTTCCCCTAAAAAATTATTTACTATCTGCTGATCTGTTTTCACAGATTCTGCCACGTTTTGTCTCTCCTAACTTTTGCAAACCTTAAGCTTGCTTTTTATTTGCAAAAACTTTTTGGCACTCTTGAGAAGCAGTAGCTCTTCAAGAATATCTTTATATCCAGTGGGGAAAAATTATTTATTAAGGGTACTAACCTCTCTAATCAGCTTATGATGAGTTATGTATGAAGGGAGTTTTCAAGTGTGCGATAGAAGATGATGAAAAAAGATCCAGGAGTGTCAAGCGCTCAAGCTTGGGGATGCCCCCATGCATCCCCAACAAATATTCAAGGAGACTCAAGTGTCTAAGCTTGGGGATGATCCCATGCATCCCCTTCTCCATCAACAATCATTAGTTCGTCCTTCGTCTCACTATATTTTTATCACTTCATGCGTTATGTGCTATGCTTGGAGCGTCTCGCTCTTAGGTTTTATTTTTTTAGTTTTCTTTAGCTTTGCTTGCTGTTCATAACAAGTTAGATCCCGTCTTACTTTGTGTGGGAGAGAAACACGCTCCACTTTCAAAATCTAGAACACATCATAGGATTTTTCCTGCTTATCTTTTTGTTGTTGTGTGTTCTTTATCTTTTCATAGCTACTGCCATGTTTAGTTTTAGTCTTAGTTTGTCTTTAGCAAGAGCCTCGGCTTTTGATTAGTTTGTTTCTGGAACTGTTTTTAGTTTTCCTGTTTATCTTGTTAAAGAGAGTTGGTTGTTGCACTGAGTTTTGTCTTGTCTTGAAAGTAGGTAATTGAGGTTGCTATTTACTTTTAGTAGTAACTTGCAATGGTTTTGAGGTATTGTTGTGAGTAATGTTTGAACTTTTGGTGTCAAGAGCTCTAGCCTATAAGTGATAGGTGTCGTATTTTGGGCAATCCGTGTGTATTTTCAAAACCTACAAAACTATTTGAGAACTCTAGCTACTAGATGGATCACTAATCTTTGGAGGGATCGAATATTAGATAACACTCACGTACCATGAGTCGAGGATGCGCAAGGATAACCAAACCCCCATACACTCCTCCTCGGGGTACTTGTCTCTTTGTGAACCTCCTTATTAGATTGAGAGTTACCGATAATAAGTGCATGAGTTCTTCGGACTAATGTAAGTATTGAAAGTTGACACTTCCACCTTCCCATATTTTGCTAGCCTCTCCCGTGCAGTCCATTGCCTTCTTCTCACTCCGAGAGTTGGTGTCCACCTTCGCCGGTACATCCAAACCCTTGGCATGATACGCTCTGTCATCATAAACCTCCTTATATCTTTCCTCAAAACAGCCACCATACCTACCTATCAAGGCATTTCCATAGCCTTTCCGAGTTATATTGCCATGCAACATCCACCTCTTCATGACTTGATCTTCATGTCATACATGTTCCTGCTACACTGGCAGCGACATACATTGCATATATCATGATAGCTACATCTTCTTTATGTTTTTGAGTACCTTGTAAAGTGTGAAAGATCTCCTTTACCTTCTTGTAAAATAGAGTGTTGCCCTTAAGTGAGGAAAAGATCCCAAAGTGGACACAATAAAAAGATCCCAAAGAGGACAAATGAGAGTTAAATAGAAAGAGCCATTGAGGCCACAAAAAATACAAAAAAATAGAAAAAAAGAGAAAAAAAGAAATAAAAAGAGAGAAAGGGGCAACACTACTATCCTTTTGAGAGATCCACACTAGTACTCCCTTTATATCCTTGTACTCCATAGAGAAGATCTTCATGCATATAGTACTCCCTTTATATCCTAGTTCCATTGGAGATCTTCCTAGCTCGTATGTGCATCCATTGCATGGCAATCCCTACTCCTCACATCATATCAATCATTTGGCATCTCTTGCCTATGATTGTCCTCATTGATGTGAGCCTTTCTCATCCTTTTTGTCTTCCTCCTCCGTACTTCTCTCTTTGCCATCCTAAGTGTCAACTCTCGTGCTTACGCTCATCCATTGCATGAGTGCTCAAAATATCGAAAAGGAGTGGATCAAATTGACTTGTACCTGGCTAGTGGTCTGGGGACGAGTCAAGATAAGATTCCAAAGAGGACCAAGTGTGAAACTTTAGTAGATTGAGTTCTCAACAAAAAATAAATGTTTTTCTCGTATTCGTTATCCCCCTTCTTGCATGCAAACACCATTTGGAGACATTCGAGTCACGGACAGCGAGAGATCTTGCACCTAATGTTCTTTTGTTAATTGTTTCAATGCTAATATAGACTCTTGCATGTTATGACTTGAATTAAATTTCTAACCTTGATTGCTTTACTTTTCAAAGTTCTTTTATGGTTGCTAGCATGTCACCACAGAAATTATGCTATTATCATTTACCTACTCGAGGACGAGCAGGAATTAAGCTTGGGGATGTTGATACGTCCAAAACGTATCTATAATTTCTGCTTGCTCCATGCATGTTTTGTGTGATATTGCTAGGTTCTAGATACACTTTCATACACTTTTGATCATATTTGTACTAACCTATTAACTCAGTGCACCCTAGTGCCAGTTCCTGTTTTCTGCTGTTTTTCTATTTCAGTTTTCTCCCATATAAAAAGTGCCAGAAAAATTCCGGGAAAAATACTGGAAAAATCAGCGTACAGGAAGCTTCGCGAAGAGCCCGAGTGGGCCAGAGGGGAGCCAGGGGGGCCCAGGCGCCCACCCGGCGCGGACCACCCCTGGCCGTGCCAGGGGTGCGCCTGGGGCCCCTGGTCCACCTCTAGCTGCCCCCCTTCCCCTATTTATTCTCCGTCACGGGGAAACTCCGAAGACAGAACCCTATTTCGCAAACTCGCCTCTGTTCCGCCGCCGCCGCGCTTCCGAGATCGGGAGCACCAGAAGACCTCTTCCCGGCACCCTGCCGGAGGGAGGGCCGACCTCCGGGCGTCTCGTCTCCACCATGGATGCTCCTCGGATGTCTCGTGAGTAGTTTTCCTTGGACCATCGGTCCGTGATCAGTAGCTATGTGATGTTCTCCTCCCCTCTTTGTTCTTCATGGTCTAGACCTCGTGAGCTGCCCTACATGATCGGGGCACTTTTTCAATCTTTCTGCTATTGCTATGCTGAGTTTGATGGGATCTGATGGATTATGAGATTATGTTCAGATTGTGATAGAGTAATATATTTGGTTTTTATCTCTTATATTTTTGTTCCTAAGTAATTCTTGCATGTTCTCCGTTGCTGTTTATTGCTTTGGCGAAGTAGTAGGTAGTGACTCCAAGAGGGAACGTTGTGCTCGATTGTGGGTTCATGCTCTCCGATGACACGCTTGAGTAACAGAAACATGAGTCTAGGGGATGTGCTGTTGTCACAAGGGGGAAAACAACGGTGATTGTAACCGCGGTTGCAAGGATTGTTTACTTTACGCAAAGTTCTTTTTAATGCAGTTGTCTGTTGCTGTGGGTTTACACATTGGGTGGGGCTCGCAACTTAATACCAGCGAGATGTTCTGGATAGATATCTCAAGGTGGATGATTAGTAGTAGATGCAGTTGGATTACAGTCTACTTATTTTGGCGTACTGCCCGTGCTTTTGAGCCTCTTCCTTTCTTTTGTAGCATAGTTAGCATTGCGGTGCGTTCATAATCCTGTCAATTGCCCTTCTGTAATTTGTTTACCTCGCATAGCAGTTTTATCGTCTTTTGGGAGAGAGACATCACTAGTGAACATCACGTATCCCGGTCCATATCCTTATTACTGTTTCCACACTATATTTACTTTCCTGCTTTTTAATTTCAGTTGCTATCATTATCCTTTGTGTTTTACCCTTTGTGAACAACAAGACCGGAGAGATTGACAACCTCTCTGAAATTCGTTGGGAACAAAGTTATCTGTGTCTGTGTGCAGGTCCACGTCAGTTGTGCCGCTTACACCTACTTATCATCTCTGGAGTCCTACTGGAGACAAACCTTGGTATCTTCACCGAGGGAAACTTGCTGCTGCGCTACATCTCAACCTTCCACTTGGGGTAACCAACGAAGGCCGAGAAGCCATCAAGCCCCAAGTGGAAGGCGTGATGCAGCACAGCAGCAAATTTCCCTCAGTAAAGATACCAAGGTTTGTCTCCAGTAGGACTCCAGAGATGATAAGTAGGTGTCAATGGCGCGACTGACGCGGACCTGCACACAGACACAAATAACTTTGTTCCCAACGAAGTTCAGAGAGGTTGTCAATCTCTCCGGTCTTGTTGTTCACAAAGGATCAAACACAAGGGATAGTGATAGCAACTGAAAGTAAAAGCAGAAAAGTAAATGAGCGTGGAAACAGTAATGAGGATATGGACAGGGATACATGATGTTCACTAGTGATGTCTCTCTCCCAAATGGCGATAAAACTTCTATGCGAGGTAAACAAATTACAGAAGGGCAATTGACAGGATTATGAACGCACCGCAATGCTAACTATGCTACAAAAGAAAGGAAGAGGCTCAAAACCACGGGCAGTACGCCAAAATAACTAGACCGAAATCCAACTGCATCTGCTACTAATCATCCACCTTGAGATATCTATCCAAAATATCTCGCTGGTATTAAGTTGCGAGCCCCACCCAAAGTGTAAACCCAAAGCAATAGACAACTATATTAAAAAGCACTTTGCGTAAATTAAACAATCCTTGCAACCGCGGTTACAAGCACCGTTGTTTTCCCCCTTGTGGCAACAGCACATCCCCTAGACTCATGTTTCTGTCACTCAAGCGTGTCATCGGGGGGCATGAACCCACAATCGAGCATAACGTTCCCTCTTGGGGTTACTACCTACTACTTGGCCAAAGCAATAAACAGCAACGGAGAACATGCAAGAATTACTTAGGAACAAAAATATAAGAGATAAAAACCAAATATATTACTCAATCACAATCTGAACATAATCTCATAATCCATAAGATCCCATCAAACTCAGCATAGCAACAACAGAAAGATCACAAAAGTTCCTCAATCATGTAGGGCAGCTCACGAGGCCTAAACCATGAAGAACAAATAGGAGAGGAGAACATCACATACCTACTGATGACGGACCCATGGTCCAAGGAAAACTACTCACGAGACATCCGGGGAGCATCCATGGTGGAGAGGAGACTCCCGGAGGTTGTCCCTCCCTCCGGCAGGGTGCCGGCAAGAGGTATTTTGGTGCTCCCAATCTCGGAAGCGCGGCGGCGGCGGAACAGAGGAGAGATTGCGAAAAAGGATTCTTCTTTCGAGGGTTTCACGTCACGGGGAATATATATAGGTGAAGGGGGGCAGCCAGAGGTGGAACAGGGGCCCAATGCGCCCCCCTGGCGCGGCCAGGGGTGGGGCCGCGCCGGGTGGCCGCCTGGGCCACCCCTGGCTCCCCTCTGGCCCCACTCGGGCTCTTCCGGAAGGTTCCTTCACGCTGATTTTTTATCTGATTTTTCCCGAATTTTTGGAGCACTTTTTATATGGGGGAAAACTGAAATAGAAAAACAACAGAAAACTGGAACTGGCACTGTGGTGCACTGAGTTAATAGGTTAGTCCAAATATGATCAAAAGTGTATGAAAGTGTATCTAGATCATAGAAATATCACACAAAACATGCATGGAGCAAGAAGAAATTATAGATACGTTTTGGACGTATCAACATCCCCAAGCTTAATTCCTGCTCGTCCTCGAGTAGGTAAATGATAATGGCATATTTTCTGTGGTGACATGCTAGCAACCATATGAGAACTGAATCTACTAAAGTTTCACACTCTGTCTTCTTTGGAATCTTATCTTGACTCGTCCCCAGACCACTAGCCAGGTACAAGTCAATTTGATCCACTCCTTTTCGATATTTTGAGCACTCATGCAATGGATGAGCATAAGCACGAGAGTTGACACTTAGGATGGCAAAGAGAGGAGGACGGAGGAGGAAGAAAAAAAGGATGAGAAAGGCTCACATCAATGAGGACAATCATAGGCAAGAGAAACCAAATGATAGATATGATGTGCGGAATAGGGATTGCCATGCAACGGATGCACATACGAGCTAAGAAGCTCTCCAATGGAACTAGTGGGTGTGCATCTAACTTGCTCGCTCACGAAGACCTAGAGCTCGTTTGAGGAGGCTCATCCTTGGAATATGCAAGCCAAGTTCTATAGTGTGAAGGTCCCCACATAGCTATATGCATGATGATCATCTCTATGGAGTACAAGGATATAAAGGGAGTATTAGTGTGGATCTCTCAAAAGGATAGTAGTGTTGCCCCTTTCTCTCTTTTTATTTATTTTTCTCTTTTTTCTATTTTTTTGTATTTTTTTGTGGCCTCAATGGCTCTTTCTATTGAACTCTCATTTGTCCTCTTTGGGATCTTTTATTGTGTCCACTTTGGGATCTTTTCCTCACTTAAGGGCAACACTCTATTTTACAAGAAGGTAAAGGAGATCTTTCACACTTTACAAGGTACTCAAAATCATAAAGAAGATGTAACTATCATGATGTATGCAATGTATGTCGCTACCAGTGTAGCAGGAACATGTATGACATGAAGATCAAGTCATGAAGACGTGGATGTTGCCTGGCAATATATCTCGGAAAGGCTATGGAAATGCCTTGATAGGTAGGTGTGGTGGATTTTGAGGAAAGATATAAGGAGGCTTATGATGACAGAGCGTATCATGCCAAGGGTTTGGATGTACCGGCGAAGGTGGACACCAACTCTCGGAGTGAGAAGAAGGCAATGCACGGCACGGGAGAGGCTAGCAAAATATGGGAAGGTGGAAGTGTCAACTTTCAATACTTACATTAGTCCGAAGAACTCATGCACTTATTATCGGTAACTCTCAATCTAATAAGGAGGTTCACAAAGAGACAAGTACCCCGAGGAGGAGTGTATGGGGGTTTGGTTATCCTTGCGCATCCTCGACTCATGGTACGTGAGTGTACTCTAATATTCGATCCCTCCAAAGATTAGTGATCCATCTAGTAGCTAGAGTTCTCAACTAGTTTTGTAGGTTTTTAAAATACACACGGATTGCCCAAAATACGACACCTATCACTAATAGGCTAGAGCTCTTGACACCAAAAGGTCAAACATTACTCACAACAATACCTCAAAACTATTGCAAGTTACTACTAGAATTAAATAGCAACCTCAATTACCTACTTTCAAGACAAGACACTACTCATTGCAAGAACCAACTCTCTTTAACAAGATAAACATGAAAACTAAAAAGAGTTCCAGCAACAGACTAAACAAAAGCCAAGGCTCTTGCTAAAGACAAACTAAGACTAAAACTAAACATGGCAGCAGCTATGAAAAGATAAAGAACACACAACAGCAAAAAGATAAGCAGGAAAAATCCGATGATGTGTTCTAGATTTTGAAAGTGGAGCGTGTTTCTCTCACACACAAAGTAAGACGGGATCTAACTTGTTATGAACAGCAAACAAAGCTAAATAAAACTAAAAAAAAAACCTAAGAGCGAGACGCTCCAAGCATAGCACATAACGCATGAAGTGATAAAAATATAGTGAGACGAAGGACGAACTGATGATTGTTGATGGAGAAGGGGATGCACGGGGGCATCCCCAAGCTTAGACGCTTGAGTCTCCTTGAATATTTATTGGGGATGCATGGGGGAATCCCCAAACTTGTGCGCTTGACACTCCCGAATCTTCTTTCATCATCTTCCATCGCACACTTGAAAACTCCCTTCATACATAACTCGTCATAAGCTGATTAGAGAGGTTAGTACCCTTAATAAAATAATTTTTCCCCACTGGATATAAAGATATTCTTGAAGAGATACTGTTTCTCAAGAGTGCCAAAAAGTTTTTGCAAAGAAAAAGCAATCTTATGGTTTGCAAAAGTTAGGAGAGACAAAACGTGGCAGAATCTGTGAAAAACAGAACAACAGGTAGTAAAGAATTTGTTAGGGGAACTTCTGCAACTCAAATCAAAAAACTCAGAACATACGAAAGTTTCACAATTGTATAGAGCACGCTGTCAAAAAAAATTCAGATCAAAAAGATGATCTGGTGATTTTATTCAAATTTTTCTGTCAAGGGACAGAATCTGTTTTCTGGACAGCATGTCACAACTTTTGCTTCCCTTATCATAAGAGGCTATAACTTGGCACAAATCTGAAAAATAAAGATACAATGATGTTTCTACAGTAGTAAAAAACATCAAGACACAAAAAAGCAAAAATAAAAACCTAAATTCATTGTGGGCTGCCTCCCGAAAGCGCTTTCTTTTATGCCTTTAACCTAGGCATGATGCAAAAGAAGAATCAAGGGTCTCCAAGATCTGAATCATAAAAACTTTCAAATTGATTTTAAATAAGCTCATTCTTCTTCTTCCTAGGAAAGAGGTACTTACCTTTCGCCATACCGCGTAAGCGTATGTGCCCGTTACCAATATCAATGAAGCCTTTCATAGCACGGAGGAACTCTTCCGAGCACAATGTTACTTTGGTTTGGCTCCATGATGAAGAAATCCATTGGTGCAGTCCTATGAAGGAATGCAACTTGGACTTCTTTTACCTTTCCTTTAATCTCTGAAATATCTCCATTAGAATGTTCATGATAAGATGATAGTTTATCCATATCTAGCTTCAAATAATCATAAACTATTTTTGGCATAGTAGAAACTGTGGATCCAATATCACAAAGAGCAAGGAAGCCTTGGTTAGAGATGCTAATCCTAACAAAGGGCTCCCAATCATCATCTATCTCCAACATTTATTTCTTGTTGGACTTAAGTTCCTCTACTTTCCTCAAGTCTAGAGCATCCAATCTTAATTCAATAGAGGCAAGTCTATCGATGACAGTATCAATACTACGATCATAAACAAAATAACTAGATAGACTATGCAAAATATCAAGAGCTCTAACCTCATCACACTCTAGAAAATCTCCTTCAGCTATAATATCAAGAGAGTGTTTACACCACTTAAAAAGACCATGTTAAAATATCTAAGCACAATTTTTATAGGTATCCAAGGCATAATTCTTTTATTTGCTTCAGAGATTCTGTCCCATGCCTTCTTCATATTTTCTCCATCTCTTTGACGGAAATCGAGAACTTTCGATTCCCGCAAAGCACCGAGCCCTAACATGTTCATCTAAACAAGGAGGACTGCTAACAGCAAGATAAACAAAAAAAACTTGTGATTTTTGATAAAAGACACAAAGATAAAAACTCAAAGGTAAACTAACATGACTAAAAAACAAATGTAAAGGGTAGTGTGCAACTCCCCTATCTTAGCACTCGGAGTCCCCGGCAACGGCGCCAAAAATTTTCTTGATGGCGCGAGAGTTGACGGGTGTAGTCTTCTCGCCCTTCGATGGTGAGCCCCAGGTTGAAGGCGTGATGCAGCACAGCAGCAAATTTCCCTCAGTAAAGATACCAAGGTTTGTCTCCAGTGGGACTCCAGAGATGATAAGTAGGTGTCAGCGGCGCGACTGACGCGGACCTGCACACAGACACAAATAACTTTGTTCCCAACGAAGTTCAGAGAGGTTGTCAATCTCTCCGGTCTTGTTGTTCACAAAGGATAAAACACAAGGGATAATGATAGCAACTGAAAGTAAAAGCAGAAAATTAATGAGCGTGGAACAGTAATGAGGATATGGACCGGGATACGTGATGTTCACTAGTGATGTCTCTCTCCCAAAAGACGATAAATCTGCTATGCGAGGTAAACAAATTACAGAAGGGCAATTGACAGGATTATGAACGCACCGCAATGCTAACTATGCTACAAAAGAAAGGAAGAGGCTCAAAAGCACGGGCAGTACGCCAAAATAAGTAGACCGAAATCCAACTGCATCTACTACTAATCATCCACCTTGAGATATCTATCCAGAACATCTCGCTGGTATTAAGTTGCGAGCCCCACCCAAAGTGTAAACCCAAAGCAATAGACAACTGCATTAAAAAGCACTTTGCGTAAAGTATACAATCCTTGCAACCGCGGTTACAAGAACCGTTTTTTCCCCCTTGTGGCAACAGCACATCCCCTAGACTCATGTTTCTGTCACTCAAGCGTGTCATCGGGGGGCATGAACCCACAATCGAGCATAACGTTCCCTCTTGGGGTTACTACCTACTACTTGGCCAAAGCAATAAACAGCAACGGAGAACATGCAAGAATTACATAGGAACAAAAATATAAGAGATAAAAACCAAATATATTACTCAATCACAACCTGAACATAATCTCATAATCCATCAGATCCCATCAAACTCAGCATAGCAACAACAAAAAGATTACAAAAGTGCCTCGATCATGTAGGGCATCTCACGAGGTCTAAACCATGAAGAAAAAAGAGGGGAGGAGAACTTCACATAGCTACTGATCACGGACCCATGGTCCAAGGAAAACTACTCACGAGACACCCGGGGAGCATCCATGGCGGAGAGGAGACTCCCGGAGGTCGGCCCTCCCTCCGGCAGGGTGCCGGGAAGAGGTCTTCTGGTGCTCCCGATCTCGGAAGCGCGGCGGCGGCGGAACAGAGGAGAGATCGCGAAAAAGGCTTCTTCTTTCGAGGGTTTCACATCACGGGGAATATATAGGCGAAGGGGGGGAGCCAGAGGTGGACCAGGGGCCCCAGGCGCCCCCCTGGCGCGGCCAGGGGTGGGGCCGCGCCGGGTGGCCTCCTGGGCCACCCCTGGCTCCCCTCTGGCCCCACTTGGGCTCTTCCGGAAGGTTCCTTCACGCTGATTTTTTATCTGATTTTTCCCGAATTTTCGGAGCACTTTTTATATGGGGGAAAACTAAAATAGAAAAACAGCAGAAAACAGGAACTGGCACTGTGGTGCACTGAGTTAATAGGTTAGTCCAAATATGATCAAAAGTGTATGAAAGTGTATCTAGATCATAGCAATATCACACAAAACATGCACGGAGCAAGCAGAAATTATAGATACGTTTTGGACGTATCATCATCCAATGATTTTCCCTCAACCAAGTCGGTTGGGTTTTTAGCGCGAGCACAAATTGATCGAAGATGATCCAAGTGAAACATGTCCATCCTAGCATATTTGGGTGGTTCATCACCCATGGTGAGGATAGCGTAAATAGGCAAAGCAAGACAAAGGCAAAAGGTAGCAACTATTTTTGTGGTTTTTCATAAAGGACACTGAGATAAAAACTGAAAGGTAAACTAACAAGACTAAGAAACAAAGATAAAGGGTAGTGTGCAACTCCCCTATCTTAGCACTTAGAGTCCCCGGCAACGGCGCCAGAAATTCTTTGCTTGATGCGCGAGGTGATGATGATTTCTCTCCCTTCGTTGGTAAACCCCAAGAGGAAGGTGTGATGTAGCACAGCAGAAAATTTCCATCACTAAAGATACCAAGGTTTGTCTCCAGTAGGACTCCGCAGATGATAGGTAGGTGTCAGCGGCGCAACTGACGCGGACCTGCACACAGACACAAATAACTTTGTTCCCAACGAAGTTCAGAGAGGTTGTCAATCTCTCCGGTCTTGTTGTTCACAAAGGATCAAACACAAGGGATAATGATAGCAACTGAAAGTAAAATCAGAAAAGTAAATGAGTGTGGAAACAGTGATGAGGATATGGACCGGGATACGTGATGTTCACTAGTGATGTCTCTCTCCCAAAAGACGATAAAAGTGCTATGCGAGGTGAACAAATTACAGAAGGGCAATTGACAGGATTATGAACGCACCGCAATGCTAACTATGCTACAAAAGAAAGGAAGAGGCTCAAAAGCATGGGCATAACGCCAAAATAAGTAGACCGAAATCCAACTGCATCTACTACTAATCATGCACCTTGAGATATCTATCCAGAACATCTCGCTGGTATTAAGTAGCGAGCCCCACCCAAAGTGTAAACCCAAAGCAACAGACAACTGCATTAAAAAGCACTTTGCGTAAAGTAAACAATCCTTGCAACCACGGTTACAAGCACCGTTGTTTTCCCCCTTGTGGCAACAGCACATCCCCTAGACTCATGTTTCTGTCACTCAAGCGTGTCATCAGGGGGCATGAACCCACAATCGAGCATAGCGGTAAACAGCAACGGAGAACATGCAAGAATTACTTAAGAACAAAAATATAAAAGATAAAAACCAAATATATTACTCTATCACAATCTGAACATAATCTCATAATCCATCAGATCCCATCAAACTCAGCATAGCAATAGCAGAAAGATTACAAAAGTGCCTCGATCATGTAGGGCAGCTCACGAGGTCTAAACCATGAAAAAAAGAGGGGAGGAGAACATCACATAGCTACTGATCACGGACCCATGGTCCAAAGGAAACTACTCACGGCACATCCGGGAAGCATCCATGGTGGAGAGGAGACTCCCGGAGGTCGGCCCTCCCTCCGGCATGGTGCCGGGAAGAGGTCTACTGGTGCTCCCGATATTGGAAGCGCGGCGGCGGCGGAACAGAGGCGAGATCGCGAAAAAGGGTTCTGTCCTCGAGGGTTTCTCGTCCCGGAGAATATATAGGCAAATGGGGCAGCCAGGGGGGCCACCAGGGGTCCAGGCGCCCCCCTGGCGCGGCCAGACCCTAGGGTGCGCCACCAGGGCGCATGGGCCCCTGGTGGTGGCCCTCTGGCCCCACCCAGGTTCTTCTGGAAGGTTCTTCTGCGCTGATTTTTTATCTGATTTTTCCCGAATTTTTGGAGCACTTTTTATATGGGGGAAGACGCGAGGGAGAAGATGTCGATGGTGCCGAAATCGGGTTAGGTACAAGCACGGTAAAGGACAACACAACGTACCCAGGTTCGGGGCTCTCCGGAGAGATAACACCCCTACTCCTGCTTGTCTCTTATATATCAATGCTCTGGCTACAATAACTGCTTCTCTATCTTCTCAGGGGAAGGTGAGCGCCGCCGCCGTGGGCAAGGCTCTCTCCTGCTTCCCTGAGGAGTTACTACTCGCAGTAAAAGAACAGAGAGGAGAATGAGTGAATGGTGATCTTGAGCGGGTCGTCCCCCACGCAGGAGGGGTACCCGAGCTCTTATAGTGTGAGCCCAGGGTAGTTCGGTAACTTCACTGCCGAATGGGCCCAGCTGTCATCCTCTAATCGGCCTGGGCCCACCGACTGCTCCTCTCCGGGTGATCCGGATCCTACGAGCGGCGGCCCATGATGTAGACCCATAGGGCATGGAGATGAACAGTGGAGCTAGGAGGTGCGGTCTTCTCGCCCTGTCCGCGGAATCGGCGGAGAGGTCGGCACCGTATCTCCACCAGATCTTCGACATGACTTGGCCTTCCTGCCACCCAGATATCTCGGGATAGTGCATTTA
The DNA here is from genome assembly GCA_950022295.1 of Bromus sterilis. NCBI lineage: Eukaryota > Viridiplantae > Streptophyta > Magnoliopsida > Poales > Poaceae > Bromus > Bromus sterilis. Next base: position 339,394,316 of record OX465595.1, on the reverse strand, counting down.
TGACCTCGTAATCATACCCCCGACTGGCGTCGGGGTCGACTTCCTCCAAGGGTAGTAGGCTATTCTGATTGCGCCTGGGCCGACTGATGGTCCTTGGCAAGGTCGATTGCTCTGGGCAATCGGCCTTCCAGGTGCCTGCCTCGGCCCAGCCGCGGACCAATCGGATGATCGTCTTTGTGAAGGAGTGGACCGATTGCGCCTGGGCCGACTGCCGACATTTGATACGGCTGATTGCCTCGGAGCAATCGGCCGTACATCTGCCCAGCTCAGCCCAGCTGCGGCCCAATCGGTCCCTCCTTGTCTTGAAAGAATGCTTCTGCTTGGGTTAGCCTACCCGGGTACCAATCCCCCGACAGTAGCCCCTAAAGCTGTAAAGGTTCCAGGGTCATTTGACCGCGGGGCCTTTGCAGTTTTTAATCTTTCTTCGACACCTTACGACTGCTATCGCTTCATCGAGTGCGTCATTCCGAGTTCGTCGACCGACTAGGAGATCGCACTCGGCTGGTCGAAACTTCGTCCGATTGGATTTGGTTCACCTCCAATTCGTGTCTTCACTTTTTTGAGAATGAAATCTTTCGCCGATTACATTCCAACGGTTACCTCCGATTCTCCCGGGATATGGTCAATAAGCCGGGACCCACGACCCACGCACGACTTGACGTAACTGCAGGTCTCGACCCCCACGTCGCACGCCTCGCCTCCCGCGCCAGGATTCCTTGCGCTGGTCTGCCGGTTGGCCTTCCTATGTGCTAGGCCACACCGAGCCACACAGTCGCAAACGCATCCCACTCCCCTCCCCCGCCGCCCATATAAGCCACAGGGGAGGGTCCTTTGCCTCTTCCTTCTCCCAGACGCCATCTTCCTCCTCCAGCTCTTGCTCTCCCGCTCCATTGTTGCTCCGCTCGAAGCTCCCTGCTGCTCCTGCGACTCGACCTCTGCGCGTTGGATCTGCTCCGGCCACAGACCCGTGCGCTCCGCCGCCTCCGCGGTAACTCCCCACCGCTGCTCTCGCGCTCCTCGTCCCTCTTCTTTTCTCCGCCCACGAACACCAGGGCGCCACGGCGAGACGTCTCACAGGGGAGCCGCGGGTGCTGGAAAGGCTCGACAGCCACCTCCGGCGCCGTCCAGACCCTAATTCGCGCCCGGAAGATGCCCGCGGAGATCGAATGGCGTATTACCGGCGCTGAGGTCGTGCCCAACGCGCGTGCTGGCGAGAGGGTTGTATTCCTTGCTCACTTCGAGCGTGGATTCGGCCTTCCTGCCAGCACCTTCTTCCGCGGGTTCCTCGACTTCCACCGACTGCAACCACACCACCTTGCAGCCAACTTCATCATGATCCTTTCCAGCTTCGTGACACTCTGCGAAGGGTATCTCGGCTTCCGCCCAAGCATTGCTCTCTGGAAGCGATTCTTCAACCTCCGAGCTCACAATGCTCGGACAGGAGCTATGGTGCCATCTACCATTGAAGGCGGCGAACCGAAGTACCCGACTGATATGACCGACTGCGGCAGTTGCCTTGTCGCAGCCGGGAAGCCGAGGAACAAAAGTCCCGAGATCGTCCAATCATGCAAGAATTGGCAGACCTCGTTTTTCTACGTCAAGTCACCTGACCAGGGTCCCGATCTCCTGAATCTGCCCGAGTTCTCCCTCGCCCGGCCGATTGAAAAACACCAGTGGTCGCTGAAGTATGGCGTCGGAGATTGCGATGTCGATGCCCAGGTCGCCAGGATCGCCCAGCTAGAGCAAGAAGGACTTCTCCCGACTGACCTGGTAGCCGCTTGGCTTCAAGTCCGAGTTCTCCCCCTTCAGCGCCGAGTGCACCGCCTCTGCGATATGTCAGGTCCTCGAGACCCCACTCAGCTCTGCACGTGGCGGGTGAAGAGAGAAGACCTCTGCGCCAGAGTAAAGGCTATCACATCTAGTCCTTTGCCTGACCCCTTCCACTTCGGGCTTGATTGCCTCACTCGCCAGCAGAGACCGCCTGTGGTATGCTCCGATTGCTTTCTTCTACCGATTGCTTTTTCTTCTTAGCTTCTCTGATTGCTTTTATCTTCTTTCCCAGCATTTCATCTAGTCCGATTTGATGGAAAATGGCCAGGTGGCCGGCGTGTATGCTCCCGACCGTGCAGAAGACGACCCCGCCGACTTTGAGTACAACGGCGAGGTCCATTCCGCCGAGTCCGGTGAAGATGATGATGATGACGACGAGTCTTTCGGAGAATCCTCCGATTCCATGGATGTTGACGATGCTGATGCTGAAGCCGCCGACCCCCCGAGGATCGACACCCAACCGCCAGCTCAAGGGGGTACGCCTGACCCTTCCCTTGAGCAATTTTTGGCCGAATGGAGCGATGACGATAGTGTCTCAAAGGCTGATGGTTCTGATGCAGCTCCTCGTACCAAACCTCCGAAGGTGCCGGTTAAGCGCACCTCGACCACCAGCTCCTCCGCTGGTGCTGCTCCCAGCAAGGTCGCTAAGGCCACGCCAACAGCCAGCAAGGGCAAACAACCCCAGGTGACGACCACTCGGAGGCCGACTTCCCAGGCGCCGCTTGATGTCGCCCCGCTGAGATGCCGGATGCCCTCTAGCGCACCAAGAACAGTCGGGTATGCTCTTATCTTCGTGCCTTGCACTTTACTATCCTTCCTTATACTGATTCACCTCCTCTTTCTTCTTTCAGGGAACCGATTGAGCTTGACGACGTCGACGCCGACATTCCAGTCCGTGCTAGCGTCGTCATCTCGCCTGCTGCATCTGCCGCCGCCATCCACAAACGGCCGCCTGCTTCTCATTGCTCCTCCAAGGACGCCGAGCACGCTGCCAAGAAGGCCCGCCTAGCGACGACTAAGAAGACTTCTTCCTCTTCCTTTGATTCCAAGACTTCCAAGAGCGCAGCTGATCGGGGGGCTCCTGGTGGCAGCGGAACACAACCGGTCGATCCGATTGCCCCATCTCCGCCACGCCGCTCCGACCCGGTCTCCACTGCCGTGACTACACCTGCTCCGACTGCCACCTCCGAGCCACCGATGATGACGAGCCCGTCGCCAATCGTGGTGTCAGCGCCGCCGACTGCCACAACTGTGCCCTCGGTTGTACTGTCCGCGCCATCAATGATGACGACCTTGCCGCCAGTCACCGTTATCACCTCCGCTTCAGTTCGTCCGGTTGCGCCGCCACCACAACAGGGTACCTCTGGCCCTCCGGTGACGCCGGTGCCACTAGCCTTCACCGCTGCTGCTTCCACCGCTGCTCAAACTTTAGTGCCAGCGCCGACCTCCTCTGCGTCGGAAGTTCTGATGCGCTCGGTGGACCAGTTCCGGGCTGAATATTCTCGCGCCCGTCATGTCGGCACCGAACCTGACGCTTCGCATCGCCCTCAAGACCCTCTGACGACCACTCTCAGTCGGGTAAATGAATTTGCTGATGCCCTTGCTCGGGACCTCCAACAACTCACCTCTCATCACATGGTAAACTCTTGACTTTCCTTTTATGTTTTTCCTTTACTCGGGAGGCTTTTCTTCCGGTGGGTGTAGTCCCCGAGATTCGGGCCGATTGGTTGCAAACGGTTCGGATCTTTCATACTCTTTGCTTTATCTTTTGCCTTCCTTCAATCGGGAGACTTTTCTTCTGGTGGGTGCGCGCAAGCGCACCCACTGGGTGTAGTCCCCGAGATTCGGGCCGATTGCTAGCTGCTGCTGTAACTCTAACTCCATCTTGCTATTCCTCTCAGGCTGTTATGGAAGAAAGGTGTGAGGTCTTCGAAAAGCTTCTTGATGCTTACACTGCCAGCCTCCGAACTCTCGCCCAGGCCCAGCTGCAGGTCAACAATCAATCGGCCGAGATCACTAAACTGAAAGGTAACTTCTATACCATTTCTGTCTTCTCTCCGATTAACAATTACTCTTGTACTCATATCTTCATGCTCTCTTCTAGATTCTATTCCCATGGTAGATGACCTTCAGGGCCGAATTGCTGAATTGACTGCAGAACTCAACCAGCACGGCCCAACACTTGCCAAAGCCAATGAAGAAATGACCCGACTGCAGGGGGTAGAAACTGATCTAACTCGGACTATCCAAAACCTTCGTTCTGAGATGGCTTCCCTTGAAAGAAAACATCTGGCCGACCTGGCCGCCCTGACGGCTACTTCTGATGGTTTCCTTGCCGAGCGAGATGCTGCCGTCGCTGCCCGAGAAGCCTTGCAAGCTGAGAGGGACGAAGCAGTTGCTGCGCGGGATTCCATTCGGCGGGATCGTGACGAACACGTCACCAAGATTGAAGAACTGGAGAAACGCAGCTACGAAGAGACCACCCGACTGCGCCGCCGAGCCAAAGGCTTTTGCGATACAATGACCGAGATGGACGTCCTCCTTAGCGGTGAGTGTTTCCTGCATCCGAGTGCACTTTCCGATTGCTTTCCTCTTTTATCTTGTTGCTCATACTTTCTTTCGTGACGCAGAAGCTTGGCCCGAGTCTGAAGCAGCTTCCTACGCAGCCGTAGCCAAATCCCGAGAAGAAAATGTTGCCGCCGGAGGGACCTGCCAACTTGAAGATAACGTCTGGACTCGGCACGAATACCTGATTGGCACCGAAGCCCGCATTCCTGTTATCAAGGGAATTGCCTTGTCATTCAAGCTCGGCATCCTGAAAATTGCTGAATCACTGTGGTCACCGACTGAGCTTAAGGTCAGACTTCAAAAAATGAAAAACGCCGCTGGCTCCTCCGCCGGGACCCACGAGGCTGAAGCACAAGATGAAGAGGACTCTGACAAAGGGGAGGCTCCGAATGCTACCACTGAACAGACTCGGACTCTCCTGAAGGCCATCCCACGTCGGATCGATGTCTTGCTGAACTCTGCAGGTCGGACTGGTGCGGAAACCGCCCTCCAGACTGTGCTGAGCTGGTACCCTCAGGTGAAGCTCCCCCAACTCTACATCCTTCGAGAAAATGAATCCGACCTGCTTGAGAAGACCTATACCGAGGTAAATCGGCTAGCCAGCACTATGGTGAACTGGTTCTCTCCATACGAGTACACTCCGTATCTCGATGAGGGAGGGAATCCGCTCGCTGCACCTTCAATCTCTGGCCTGGCCGAGGAGATTTCTGATAGCGGCTCATCTCAAACATCTCCGAGATCCAAGCGGACTGGTGCCACATCTTCTGAAGCGCAATCGGAGCCAGATGCTGCGCATGCTGATCCGACTGCCCCGACTTCTAGCTCCGTGCCTCCGACTTCCTGAGCCATGCCCCCGACTATGTCACTTCCTGTAGTTTGCCGACACTGGATCGGTTTTATCTTATTTTGTCTTTTCGACTATTTGCTTGTAAGACATAATTTTAATTCTTTCGACACCCGTTGGGTGCGACTTCGATGTAATGAACTTATTCGGCCTTGGGCCTGCTATCTCTGATGCAATCCGATTGCTTAGTTCTGGCTTTTACTTGTGCGATCGACTTTGCGTCTTTGTCGGTTTCCTTTATCGGTCTGCGCTTGGGGATTTCTGCCGTGTCTGCCTTGCTGCCGTCATGCGGTCTGCAATCGAATCAACGGTAGATTACCAGCCAAGGTTCGATAAGCTTTTCCTTTTTTACACGACAAGATTTAACGCAAAGGATTCTGCGACAGTGGGCGCCGATTGCTCGCTACCGGGCTCGACGCCTTGGTTCGTGGCGCAATCGGTAACTTTTGACTTATCGACTACGCCCTTGGCGGAGCCCTTCGAATTGTTTCCCGGGAACTCGTACTGCTGGCTTCCCCAATCGCGACCCTTCTCAATGCCACAAACCTTTTAATGATTTGCGCTTGAGCTAAGTGCCGAGTTGAGTGCCAGCCCGCAGTCCTCGTGCCTCGATGGCCTATTCGCTTGACCTCGTGGTCGGTCAGTCCCCGGGTGTGTTATACACATCTCGGGTATGACTGAGCGTCGCCGATTGAGGCTAGCTCTTCGAATGAAATTATGCAAAGGTAATCGAATGCTCATTTTCAGAGGCATGACATCTTTTACTGAATGTTTGCCGAATGGCTTACATAAGTTTCTGCCGCTCAACTATAGAACGGACATAACAACTCGGCGTTCCACAGCCGCTCCGTCTCTGCTCCTGACGTGTCCTTGTGCCGAGTGCCCTTGGTGCGGTCGATCAGATAATAGGAGTTGTTCTTGAGCGCTCGGCTGATGAGGAATGGCCCTTCCCAGGGTGAGGATAGCTTGTGCTGCCCGTCTGACTTCTGAATTCGGCGTAACACCATGTCTCCCTCTCGGAAGGCGAGAGGACAGATCTTCTTGCTGTGGTAGTGCCGCAACTTCTGCTGGTAGACGGCTGACCTGGACAGAGCCAACAGACAAGCTTCTTCTTTGAGGTCGATGCCATCTTCTCGTGCCAATCTGGCTTCTTCTTCGGTATATAGGGCATGCCGAGGTGAATCAAACTCAATGTCGGATGGGATAACTGCTTCTGAGCCGTACACCAGGAAGAAAGGAGTGAATCCAGTCGACCTGTTTGGTGTATTCCTCAAACTGAACAAGACTGCAGGGAGTTCTTCAATCCATGCTCCGGGTGCCCTCTCCAGTGGCTCCACCAGTCGGGGTCTGATACCCGAGAGGATGAGACCATTTGCTCTTTCTACTTGACCATTTGACTGCGGATGCGCCACAGATGCCAGATCAAGTCGGATGCCCTGCTGAGATGCATATCGAGCCAGCGCACCCTTTGCGAAATTTGTGTCGTTATCGGTGATGATGCTGTTAGGCACACCATATCTGCACACGATGTCGGCCACAAACCGGACCGCAGTCGGACCATCCAGCTTCATGATCGGTCTGGCCTCAATCCACTTGGTAAACTTGTCCACTGCGACTAGAAGGTGTGGCATGCCACTGCGAGCTCTTTTGAACGGTCCGACCATGTCCAAACCCCATATTGCAAACGGCCACGCTATTGGGATTGTCTTTAGTGCCGATGCTGGCTGATGACTTCTTGCCTTGAACCGTTGACAACCCTTGCAGTACTTCACCAAATTCTCAGCCGCTGCAAGCGCAGTCGGCCAGTAGAAACCATGTCGAAAATCTTTGCTGGCGATGGCCTTTGCAGATGCATGATGACCACATTCACCTTGATGAATGTCTCTGAGCAGCTCCAAGCCTCTGTCCTCTTCTACACATCTCTGAAATACACCAGTTGCACTCTTGCGCACTAGCGCATTGTTGATTATTGTGTATGCCCAAGATCGGCGGCTGATTTGCCGTGACTCTGCTTCGTCTTCTGGGAGGACTCCGTCTGCTAGGAAATCTCTAATCGGCTGTGCCCATGATGGCGCGCTGACAACTACCATTACCACTGCATGCTGGGGTGGGACTTCTTCTTGGATCTCAGTTCCTTGGCCACTGGCCTCGTGGATCTCGGCCTCTTGGACATCTGCCATTTCTACCTCTGCCTCTGAACTGCCGATTGCGGCGCCTGGCACGCATTCAGCAGTCCCTGGTGTCGACTTCTTGTCTGGAGCTGGAGCTTCATCATTGCGGTCGATAATTTCTGATATCATTGGTTCTTCGGAGGTTGTGCCTCCTGGCATTGCCTCTGCTTGCTTCCCTTTGGCTTTGCTCTTCTCACATCCCTTGGTGGCCCCTGGCTCGCAATCGGTAGCCCCTGGCTTGCAATCAGCAGCCCCTGGTGCTGTTGCCGAGACACCTTGGGCGCTGGACTGCTTCTTCACGGTTGCAGGTTTTGCCGGTTGAGCTTCTTTTGCCTTCTTCAATGCTTCAAGATCGGTCTCCGAGATAAAAATGGACTCGGACTCTAGGGATGGTATGATGGATGGCTTCTTGATGTGCTCCAACGACACTCCTGGTGGGTTAGCCTGCCTTGTTGAGCCGAGCTTGGACAACGCATCTGCTGCCTCGTTGTTTGCTCTTGGCACATGATGGAACTCACAACCTTCAAAGTACCCACTGATCTGCTGCACCAAGAAACGATAGCTTGCCATGTTTGCATCCTTTGCATCCCAGGTGCCTGTGCACTGCTGTACAACCAGGTCGGAGTCACCAAAGCATTCAATATTCCGAATACCGATTTCCTTGGCAAGCTTGATACCATGCACAAGGGCTTCGTACTCGGCGACATTGTTTGATGCTGCGAAATGGATCTGGAGCACATATTGCAGTTGATCTCCTCTTGGTGAGGTAAGTACCACGCCAGCCCCTAGGCCGCTTTTCATTTTGGAGCCATCAAAGTGCATTCGCCAGAAGTCTGACCCTGGGAGCTGCGGCATATACTGAGTTTCAGCCCAATCCACCAGGAAATTGGCTAATGCTTGTGACTTGATTGCCGTTCTCGGCTCATATTGGATGCCATGGCTAGCGACTTCAATTGCCCATTTTGCCACTCTTCCGGTTGCATCTCTGCTTCCCATGATGTCGGCCAGTGGAGCCGAGCTGACGACGGTGATCAAGTGAGCTTGAAAGTATGGCTTCAATCTCTTGGCTTCCATGTACACTCCATAGCACATCTTCTGATAGTGAGGGTAGTTCTGCTTGGATGCCGAGAGCACTTCGCTAATGTAATACACTGGACGCTGAATTTGCTGTGCCTTGTCCTTCTCGGGCCGCTCTACCACCATAACTGTGCTGATCACCCGATTAGTTGCCGCAATGTATAACATCATTGGCTCCTTCTCAATCGGGGCAGCCAGAATCGGTGCTGTGGAGAGCATGCGCTTGAGATCTCGGAATGCTTCACTTGCTTGTGGGGTCCAGGTGAACTTCTCTGTCTTCTTCATCAATTGGTACAACGGGATTGCTTTTTCACCTAGCCGACTGAGGAATCGGCTGAGTGATGCGAGGCAACCGGTGAAATTTTGTACCTGCTTCAAGGTCTTGGGCTGTTCCATGCGCTCTATTGCGGCTATCTTCTCGGGATTGCATTCGATTCCTCTCTCGGAAACGAGAAACCCCAAGAGTTTGCCAGCCTGGACTCCAAAGACGCACTTCTCCGGATTGAGCTTGATCTGATAAGTTCTCAAATTCGCAAATGTTTCCCTGAGGTCATCTAACAGCGTGACTTCCTTTGCCGACTTCACCACTAAATCGTCCACGTAAACGTGGAGATTTCTGCCGAGCTGAGAGTGTGTACATCTCTGAATCGTGCGCTGATAAGTGGCACCTCCATTCTTCAGACCAAATGGCATGGTGATATAGCAATAAGCCCTGAAAGGGGTTATAAATGTGGTTTTTATTTGATCTTCCACAGCAAGTTTGATCTGGTGATAGCCAGCAGTAGCATCCAGAAAGGAAAAAAGCTCGCAGCCGGCCGTAGAATCAATCACTTGATCAATACGGGGAAGAGCAAACGGATCTTTTGGGCATGCCTTGTTCAGGCAAGTGTAATCTATACACATGCGCAAGTTCTTGTTCTTCTTCATGACGAGGACTGGATTCGCCAGCCACTCGGGGTAAAACACTTCCATGATGAAACCTGCAGCTTGCAGCTTCGCAATCTCTTCACCGATTGCCCTTCTCTTGTCTTCAGAAAAACGTCTCAGGGGTTTCTTGACCGGCTTCGAGCCTGGCCGAATGTGCAGCTTGTGCTCGGCAAGTTCTCTCGGCACACCAGGCATGTCTTGTGGAGACCATGCAAAGATGTCCCGATTCTCACGGAGAAACTCGACGAGCTCGCTTTCCTATTTATCGCTAAGTCCAGCTCCGACTACAACAAACTTGGTTGAGTCGGAGGGATCTAGAGCGATCTTCTTGCTGTCCTTGGCCGACTGAAAAGCCGATTCCTTGTCTACTCTCTTTGCTGGGCCGACTGGAAGTGGATTCTTGTTCTGTACTTGCGCCATTGCAATCACCTTGCTGAGCTGAAGCTTCTCCGTCTCAACCACTTGAGAATCAGCCAAACTGCTGCCAGCGGATGTACACTCGAGGGACTTCCTGAAGTCCCCGGTGACAGTGATGACGCCGTTTGGCCCTGTGATCTTCATCTTTAGGTATGTCTGCTGTGCGTTGATCATTAACTTGGCAAACGTCGGCAATCCCAATAGAGCATGGTAAGAACTACTGAGGTCGGCGACTTCAAACCAAATCGGCTCTCTCCTGAAGTTTTCTTCTGTGCCAAATATAACATCCAGCCGAATGCGACCCATGGGGGTGCAAGACAATCCAGGAACAATCCCATGGAAAGTCGTCCGACTGTGCTCCAGGTCCTTCTTTGTGAGCCCTAGCTTGATCAATGTATCTCTGTACAGAATGTTGATTGTGCTTCCTCCATCAACGAGCACTCTAGAGAACTTGCATGAAAACCTTGGTCCTGCGAACAGAGCGTCCACCACCAGCGGATAGTTGCCCGGATTTGGCAATATGGTGGGATGATCTGCTCTGTCCCAGGATATAGGACATTCGGACTAATGCATAAACTGGGGAATCGGTGGCATAGTGGCATTAACCTCCTGAGCTCGGGCTCTCCGACTGCCCTTGTCTGTGGACTCGCTGGTGAAAATCATGTAGGCGGCGTCTTGCTGCGGGAACTGGTTCTGCTGCTGAGGTGGTCCTCTGTTCTGGGGTGGTGGTGGGGGTGGAGGTGGTAAAGCTTCTCCCTTCGCGATCCTTCTCACAAAGTTGCACTGCCGAGTGGTGTGCGCAGACGGCCTGCCAGGTGTGCTGTGCAATTTTCACGGCGCGTCCAGCATATCCTCGAACGTGTACTTGGGCTTCATCTGTCTCGAGGGTCACATTTGGTCTCATCTTCCGACTGCCTCCTGCAGCCGCTGGATCTTCTTCGTTCTGGATAGCGGCCACCTGCCGACTGCCATACTGGGTATCGGGTTGCTCGTCCTTGCGCTTGCCATTGCTCTGCTGGTTGTGATTGTTGTTGTTGTTGTTACGGTTGTTCTCTCTCCTTTCCTTCCGACTAAGGCCTTGGTTCCCTGTGTCCGACTGCGGAGCCCCTGGTGACTGGATCACACCTCCAACTCCGAGCTGGATAGGGCGCATCGCAGAATCGGACATAGCAAACGCATTTGCCACCTTCATGAGCTCGGCGAGCGATGTGAAGTCTTTGCGGAGAAGCTTGTGTGAAAGTGGCACTGTGGCACTGTGGTGCACTAAGTTAATGGGTTAGTCCAAATATGATCAAAAGTGTATGAAAGTGTATCTAGATCATAGCAATATCACACAAAACATGCATGGAGCAAGCAGAAATTATAGATACGTTTTGGACGTATCACCCTACTGCTCGAAATCCACGAAGGTAACCACGGGCACCACGCGAGAAGTCGAGTGCTCGTGTCCAAAGCATTCCGAGCAGGGTTTTATTGGCCCACTGCGATGAAAAACGCAGAAGACATCGTGCGGCGTTGCATTGCCTGTCAAAAATTCGCCAGCAGACCGCACGCTCCAGCCTCAGAACTCAAGACCATACCACTATCATGGCCGTTCGCCACCTGGGGACTCGACATGGTGTCCCGCTCAAGAAATCATCAAAGGGAGGAAGAACTCACCTGCTAGTAGCAGTCGACAAGTTCACCAAGTGGATCGAAGCAGTGCCCATCACCAGCTCTACAGCCCTCACGACAGTGAATTTTATCAAATCAATAATCTTCAGGTTCGGAGTACCACACAACATCATTACGGACAACGGTACGAACTTCACAGCGGCAGAATTCCAGAACTTCTGCGAAGAACTGGGCATCAAAATCAACTACGCATCAGTCGCGCACCCGCAATCCAACGGCCGGGTGGAAAAGGAAAATGGCCTAGTATGCGTAGGAATCAAAAAACGGCTCCTTGCACCACTCGAGCAGGCCGCGGGAAACTGGGTAGAAGAACTCCCTGCAGTACTATGGAGCCTGCGCACTACCCCAAATACCGCAACCCAGTACACACCTTTCTTCATGGTGTACGGGTCGGAGGCAGTGCTACCACATGACCTCAAATTCGGGGCACCCCGGATCTCGGGGTACGAGGAAGAGGAAGCAGAAGAAGCACTGCAAGATGACAAGGACACAACAGACGAAGCAAGAGACACAGCCCTAGCAAGGTCAGAGGGGTACCAGGACAAGCTACGTACTTACCAAAGCAGCCGCCTGCGCACCAGAACCTTTAACAAAGGCGACCTTGTCCTACGGCTCATACAAGAGAAAGTCCACAAGCTTGCCCCCCAATGGGAAGGACCGTTCATAATTTCAGAAGTCATAGGAGGAGGCGCCTATAGACTGAAGAACCCGAAGACTGACGAGGACGTGGGAAATCCATGGAACGTAGAGAACCTACGCCTGTTCTACCCATAGTCTCCACCAGTCATGCTCAACTGGGAGCTCATGTAACCCTTCGACGCAATAAAATTATGTTGCCCAAATACTACCACCTCAAAGCATTCGGGGGGCTCGAGTACAATACTCCCCCCGAGAGACGCTATCGTCGCTCACGCGATCATCACTCAAAGCACTCAGGGGCTGATGGATTCTCGCCCTTCGTTGGCTACCCCGAGTGGAAGGTTAAGATGTAGCGCAGCAGCAAGTTTCCCTCGGTGAAGATACCAAGGTTTGTCTCCACTAGGACTCCAGAGATGATAAGTAGGTGTCAGCGGCGCAACTGACGTGGACCTGCACACAGACACAGATAACTTTGTTCCCAACGAAGTTCAGAGAGGTTGTCAATCTCTCCGGTCTTATTGTTCACAAAGGGTAAAACACAGGGGATAATGATAGCAATTGAAAGTAAAAAGCAGGAAAGTAAATATAGCGTGGAAACAATAATAAGGATATGGACCGGGATACGTGATGTTCACTAGTGATGTCTCTCTCCCAAAAGACGATAAAACTGCTATGCGAGGTAAACAAATTACAGAAGGGAAATTGGCAGGCTAATGAACGCACCGCAATGCTAACTATGCTACAAAAGAAAGGAAGAGGCTCAAAAGCACGGGCAATACGCCAAAATAAGTAGACCGAAATCCAACTGCATCTACTACTAATCATCCACCTTGAGATATCTATCCAGAACATCTCGCTGGTATTAAGTTGCGAGCCCCACCCAAAGTGTAAACCCAAAGCAACAGACAACTGCATTAAAAAGAACTCTGCGTAAAGTAAACCATCCTTGTAATCGCGGTTACAAGCACCGTTGTTTTCCCCCTTGTGGCAACAACACATCCCCTAGACTCATGTTTCTGTCACTCAAGCGTGTCATCGGGGGGCATGAACCCACAATCGAGCATAACGTTCTCTCTTGGAGTCACTACCTACTACTTGGCCAAAGCAATAAACAGCAATGGAGAACATGCAAGAATTACTTAGGTACAAAAATATAAGAGATAAAAACCAAATATATTACTCTATCACAATCTGAACATAATCTCATAATCCATCAGATCCCATCAAACTCAGCATAGCAACAGCAGAAATATTACAAAAGTGCCTCGATCATGTAGGGCAGATCACGAGGTCTAAACCATGAAGAACAAAGAGGGGAGGAGAACATCACATAGCTACTGATCACGGACCCATGGTCCAAGGAAAACTACTCACGAGACATCTGGGGAGCATCCATGGTGGAGAGGACACTCCCGAAGGTCGGCCCTCCCTCCGGCAGGGTGTCGAGAAGAGGTCTTCTGGTGCTCCCGATCTCGGAAGCGCGGCGGCGGCGGAACAGAGGCGAGTTTGCGAAATAAGGTTCTGTCTTCGGAGTTTCCCCGTGACGGAGAATAAATAGGCGAAGGGGGGCAGCCAGAGGTGGACCAGGGGCCCCAGGCGCCCCCCTGGCGCGGCCAGGGGTGGGGCCGCGTCGGGTGGCCGCCTGGGCCCCCCTGGCTCCCCTTTGGCCCCACTCGGGCTCTTCGCGAAGCTTCCTGCACGCTGATTTTTTCTATATTTTTCCCGGAATTTTTCTGGCACTTTTTATATGGGGGAAAACTGAAATAGAAAAACAGCAGAAAACAGGAACTGGCACTGGGGTGCACTGAGTTAATAGGTTAGTCCAAATATGATCAAAAGTGTATGAAAGTGTATCTAGATCATAGCAATATCACACAAAACATGCATGGAGCAAGCAGAAATTATAGATACGTTTTGGACGTATCAACATCCCCAAGCTTAATTCCTGCTCGTCCTCGAGTAGGTAAATGATAACGGCATAATTTCTGTGGTGACATGCTAGCAACCATAAAAGAACTTTGAAAAGTAAAGTAATCAAGGTTAGAGATTCAATTCAAGTCATAACATGCAAGAGTCTATATTAGCATTGAAACAAGTAACAAAAGAACATTAGGTGCAAGAACTCTCGCTGTCCGTGACTCAAATGTCTCCAAATGGTGTTTGCGTGCAAGAAGGCGGATAGGGAATACAATAAAAAGTATTTTTGTGTTGAGAACTCAATCTACTAAAGTTTCACACTTGGTCTCCTTTGGAATCTTATCTTGACTCATCCCCAGACCACTAGCCAGGTACAAGTCAATTTGATCCACTCCTTTTCGATATTTTGAGCACTCATGCAATGGATGAGCGTAAGCACGGAAGTTGACACTTAGGATGGCAAAGAGAGAAGTACGGAGGAGGAGGACAAAAAGGAATGAGAAAGGCTCACATCAATGAGGACAATCATAGGCAAGAGATGCCAAATGATAGATATGATGTGCGGAGTAGGGATTGCCATGCAACAGATGCACATACGAGCTAAGAAGCTCTCCAATGGAACTAGTGGGTGTGCATCTAACTTGCTCGCTCACGAAGACCTAGAGCTCGTTTGAGGAGGCTCATCCTTGGAATATGCAAGCCAAGTTCTATAGTGTGAAGGTCCCCACATAGCTATATGCATGATGATCATCTCTATGGAGTACAAGGATATAAAGGGAGTACTAGTGTGGATCTCTCAAAAGGATAGTAGTGTTGTCCCTTTCTCTCTTTTTATTTCTTTTTCTCTTTTTTATATGTTTTTGTATTTTTTTGTGGCCTCAATGGCTCTTTCTATCGAACTCTCATTTGTCCTCTTTGGAATCTTTTATTGTGTCCACTTTGCGATCTTTTCCTCACTTAAGGACAACACTCTATTTTACAAGAAGGTAAAGGAGATCTTTCACACTTTACAAGGTACTCAAAATCATAAAGAAGATGTAACTATCATGATGTATGAAATGTATGTCGCTGCCAGTGTAGCAGGAACATGTATGACATGAAGATCAAGTCATGAAGAGGTGGATGTTGCATGGCAATATATCTCGGAAAGGCTATGGAAATGCCTTGATAGGTAGGTATGGTGGCTGTTTTGAGGAAAGATATAAGGAGGCTTATGATGACAGAGCGTATCATGCCAAGGGTTTGGATGTACCGGCGAAGGTGGACACCAACTCTCGGAGTGAGAAGAAGGCAATGCACGGCACGGGAGAGGCTAGCAAAATATGGGAAGGTGGAAGTGTCAACTTTCAATACTTACATTAGTCCGAAGAACTCATGCACTTATTATCGGTAACTCTCAATCTAATAAGGAGGCTCACAAAAAGACAAGTACCCCGAGGAGGAGTGTATGGGGGTTTGGTTATCCTTGCGCATCCTCGACTCATGGTACGTGAGTGTACTCTAATATTCGATCCCTCCAAAGATTAGTGATCCATCTAGTAGCTAGAGTTCTCAACTAGTTTTGTAGGTTTTGAAAATACACACGGATTGCCCAAAATACGACACCTATCACTAATAGGCTAGAGCTCTTGACACCAAAAGTTCAAACATTAGTCACAACAATACCTCAAAACTATTGCAAGTTACTACTAGAATTAAATAGCAACCTCAATTACCTACTTTCAAGACAAGACACTACTCATTGCAACAACCAACTCTCTTTAACAAGATAAACATGAAAACTATAAAGAGTTCCAGCAACAGACTGAACAAAAGCCAAGGCTCTTGCTAAAGACAAACTAAGACTAAAACTAAACATGGCAGCAGCTATGAAAAGATAAAGAACACACAACAGCAAAAAGATAAGCAGGAAAAATCCTATGATGTGTTCTAGATTTTGAAAGTGGAGCTTGTTTCTCTCCCACACAAAGTAAGACAAGATCTAACTTGTTATGAACAGCAAACAAAGCTAAATAAAACTAAAAATAAAACCTAAGAGCGAGACGCTCCAAGCATAGCACATAACGCATGAAGTGATAAAAATATAGTGAGACGAAGGACGAACTGATGATTGTTGATGGAGAAGGGGATGCACGGGGGCATCCCCAAGCTTAGACGCTTGAGTCTCATTGAATATTTGCTGGGGATGCATGGGGGAATCCCCAAGCTTGTGCGCTTGACACTCCCGAATCTTCTTTCATCATCTTCCATCGCACACTTGAAAACTCCCTTCATACATAACTCGTCATAAGCTGATTAGAGAGGTTAGTACCCTTAATAAAATAATTTTTCCCCACTAGATATAAAGATATTCTTGAAGAGATACTGTTTCTCAAGAGTGCCAAAAAGTTTTTGCAAAGAAAAAGAAAGCTTAAGGTTTGCAAAAGTTAGGAGAGACAAAACGTGGCAGAATCTGTGAAAAACAGAACAGCAGGTAGTAAAGAATTTTTTAGGGGCACTTCTGCAACTCAAATCAAAAAACTCAGAACATACGAAAGTTTCAAAATTGTATAGAGCATGCTGTAAAAAAAATTCAGATCAAAAAGATGATCTGGTGATTTGATTCGAATTTTCTGTCATTGGACAGAATCTGTTTTCTGGACAGCATGTCACAACTTTTGCTTCCCTTATCATAAGAGGCTATAACTTGGCACAAAGCTAAAAAATAAAGATACAATGATGTTTCTACAGTAGTAAAAAACATCAAGACACAAAAAAAGCAAAAATAAAAACCTAAATTCGTTGTGGGCTGCCTCCCGAAAACGCTTTCTTTTATGCCTTTAACCTAGGCATGATGCAAAAGAAGAATCAAGGGTCTCCAAGATCTGAATCATAAAAACCTTCAAATTGATTTTCAATAAGCTCATTCTTATTCTTCCTAGGAAAGAGGTACTTACCTTTCGCCATACCGCGTAAGCGTATGTTCCCGTTACCAATATCAATGAAGCCTTTCATAGCACGGAGGAACTCTTCCGAGCACAATGTTACTTTGGTTTGGCTCCATGATGAAGAAATCCATTGGTGCAGTCCTATGAAGGAATGCAACTTGGACTTCTTTTACCTTTCCTTTAATCTCTGAAATATCTCCATTAGAATGTTCATGATAAGATGATAATTTATCCATATCTAGCTTCAAATAATCATAAACTATTTTTGGCATAGTAGAAACTGTGGATCCAATATCACAAAGAGCAAGGAAGCCTTGGTTAGAGATGCTAATCCTAACAAAGGGCTCCCAATCATCATCTATCTCCAACATTTATTTCTTGTTGGACTTAAGTTCCTCTACTTTCCTCAAGTCTAGAGCATCCAATCTTTTTTCAATAGAGGCAAGTCTATCGATGACAGTATCAATACTACGATCATAAACAAAATAACTAGATAGACTATGCAAAATATCAAGAGCTCTAACCTCATCACACTCTAGAAAATCTCCTTCAGCTATAATATCAAGAGAGTGTTTACACCACTTAAAAAGACCATGTTAAAAATTTCTAAGCACAATTTTTATAGGTATCCAAGGCATAATTCTTTTATTTGCTTCAGAGATTCTGTCCCATGACTTCTTCATATTTTCTCCATCTCTTTGACGGAAATCGAGAACTTCTGATTCCCGCAAAGCACCTAGCCCTAACATGTTCATCCGAACAAGGAGGACTGCTAACAGCAAGATAAACAAAAAAAATTGTGATTTTTGATAAAAGACACAAAGATAAAAACTCAAAGGTAAACTAACATGACTAAAAAACAAAGGTAAAGGGTAGTGTGCAACTCCCCTATCTTAGCACTCGGAGTCCCCGGCAACGGCGCCAGAAATTTTCTTGATGGCACGAGAGTTGATGGGTGTAGTCTTCTCGCCCTTCGATGGTGAGCCCCAGGTGGAAGGCGTGATGCAGCACAGCAGCAAATTTCCCTCAGTAAAGATACCAAGGTTTGTCTCCAGTGGGACTCCAGAGATGATAAGTAGGTGTCAGCGGCGCGACTGACGCGGACCTGCACACAGACACAAATAACTTTGTTCCCAACGAAGTTCAGAGAGGTTGTCAATCTCTCCGGTCTTGTTGTTCACAAAGGATAAAACACAAGGGATAATGATAGCAACTGAAAGTAAAAGCAGAAAATTAATGAGCGTGGAAACAGTAATGAGGATATGGACCGGGATACGTGATGTTCACTAGTGATGTCTCTCTCGCAAAAGACGATAAATCTGCTATGCTAGGTAAACAAATTACAGAAGGGCAATTGAAAGGATTATGAACGCACCGCAATGCTAACTATGCTACAAAAGAAAGGAAGAGGCTCAAAAGAACGGGCAGTACGCCAAAATAAGTAGACCGAAATCCAACTGCATCTACTACTAATCATCCACCTTGAGATATCTATCCAGAACATCTCGCTGGTATTAAGTTGCGAGCCCCACCCAAAGTGTAAACCCAAAGCAATAGACAACTGCATTAAAAAGCACTTTGCGTAAAGTATACAATCCTTGCAACCGCGGTTACAAGCACCATTTTTTCCCCCTTGTGGCAAGAGCACATCCCCTAGACTCATGTTTCTGTCACTCAAGCGTGTCATCGGGGGGCATGAACCCACAATCGAGCATAACGTTCCCTCTTGGGGTTACTACCTACTACTTGGCCAAAGCAATAAACAGCAACGGAGAACATGCAAGAATTACTTAGGAAAAAAAATATAAGAGATAAAAACCAAATATATTACTCAATCACAATCTGAACATAATCTCATAATCCATCAGATGCCATCAAACTCAGCACAGCAACAGCAGAAAGATTACAAAAGTGCCTCGATCATGTAGGGCATCTCACGAGGTCTAAACCATGAAGAAAAAAGAGGGGAGGAGAACTTCACATAGCTACTGATCACGGACCCATGGTCCAAGGAAAACTACTCACGAGACACTCGGGGAGCATCCATGGTGGAGAGGAGACTTCCGGAGGTCGGCCCTCCCTCCAGCAGGGTGCCGGGAAGAGGTCTTCTGGTGCTCCCGATCTCGGAAGCGCGGCGGCGGCGGAACAGATGGGAGATCGCGAAAAAGGCTTCTTCTTTCGAGGGTTTCACATCACGGGGAATATATAGGCGAAGGGGGGCAGCCAGAGGTGGACCAGGGGCCCCAGGCGCCCCCCTGGCGCGGCCACGGGTGGGGCCGCGCCGGGTGGCCGCCTGGGCCACCCCTGGCTCCCCTCTGGCCCCACTCGGGCTCTTCCGGAAGGTTCCTTCACGCTGATATTTTATCTGATTTTTCCCGAATTTTTGGAGCACTTTTTATATGGGGGAAAACTAAAATAGAAAAACAGCAGAAAACAGGAACTGGCACTGTGGTGCACTGAGTTAATAGGTTAGTCCAAATATGATCAAAAGTGTATGAAAGTGTATCTAGATCATAGAAATATCACACAAAACATGCATGGAGCAAGCAGAAATATAGATACGTTTTGGACGTATCATCATCCAATGATTTTCCCTCAACCAAGTCGGTTGGGTTTTTAGCGCGAGCACAAATTGATCGAAGACGATCCAAGTGAAACATGTCCATCCTACCATATTTGGGTGGTTCATCACCCATGGTGAGGATAGCATAAATAGGCAAAGCAAGACAAAGGCAAAAGGTAGCAACTATTTTTGTGGTTTTTCATAAAGGACACTCAGATAAAAACTGAAAGGTAAACTAACAAGACTAAGAAACAAAGATAAAGGGTAGTGTGCAACTCCCCTATCCTAGCACTTAGAGTCCCCGGCAACGGCGCCAGAAATTCTTTGCTTGATGCGCGAGGTGATGATGATTTCTCGCCCTTCGTTGGTAAACCCCAAGAGGAAGGTGTGATGTAGCACAACAGAAAATTTCCATCACTAAAGATACCAAGGTTTGTCTCCAGTAGGACTCCGCAGATGATAAGTAGGTGTCAGCGGCGCAACTGACGCGGACCTGCACACAGACACAAATAACTTTGTTCCCAACGAAGTTCAGAGAGGTTGTCAATCTCTCCGGTCTTGTTGTTCACAAAGGATCAAACACAAGGGATAATGATAGCAACTGAAAGTAAAATCAGAAAAGTAAATGAGTGTGGAAACAGTAATGAGGATATGGATCGGGATACGTGATGTTCACTAGTGATGTCTCTCTCCCAAAAGACGATAAAAGTGCTATGCGAGGTGAACAAATTACATAAGGGAAATTGACAGGATTATGAACGCACCGCAATGCTAACTATGCTACAAAAGAAAGGAAGAGGCTCAAAAGCATGGGCATAACGCCAAAATAAGTAGACCGAAATCCAACTGCATCTACTACTAATCATCCACCTTGAGATATCTATCCAGAACATCTCGCTGGTATTAAGTAGCGAGCCCCACCCAAAGTGTAAACCCAAAGCAACAGACAACTGCATTAAAAAGAACTTTGCGTAAAGTAAACAATCCTTGCAACCACGGTTACAAGCACCGTTGTTTTCCGCCTTGTGGCAACAGCACATCCCCTAGACTCATGTTTCTGTCACTCAAGCGTGTCATCAGGGGGCATGAACCCACAATCGAGCATAGCGGTCCCTCTTGGGGTTACTACCTACTACTTGGCCAAAGCAATAAACAGCAACGGAGAACATGCAAGAATTACTTAAGAACAAAAATATAAAAGATAAGAACCAAATATATTACTCAATCACAATCTGAACATAATCTCATAATCCATCAGATCCCATCAAACTCAGCATAGCAATAGCAGAAAGATTAAAAAAGTGCCTCGATCATGTAGGGCAGCTCACGAGGTCTAAACCATGAAGAAAAAGAGGGGAGGAGAACATCACATAGCTACTGATCACGGACCCATGGTCCAAAGGAAACTACTCACGGCACATCCGGGAAGCATCCATGGTGGAGAGGAGACTCCCGGAGGTCGGCCCTCCCTCCGGCAGGGTGCCGGGAAGAGGTCTGCTGGTGCTCCCGATATTGGAAGCGCGGCGGCGGCGGAACAGAGGCGAGATCGCGAAAAAGGGTTCTGTCCTCGAGGGTTTCTCGTCACGGAGAATATATAGGCTAATGGGGCAGCCAGGGGGCCACCAGGGGTCCAGGCGCCCCCCCTGACGCGGCCAGACCCTAGGGCGCGCCACCAGGGCGCATGGGCCCCTGGTGGTGGCCCTCTGGCCCCACCCAGGTTCTTCTGCGCTGATTTTTTATCTGATTTTTCCCGAATTTTTGGAGCACTTTTTATATGGGGGAAGACGCGAGGGAGAAGATGTCGATGGTGCCGGAATCGGGTTAGGTACAAGCACGGTAAAGGACACCACGACGTACCCAGGTTCGGGGCTCTCCGGAGAGATAACACACCTACTCCTGCTTGTCTCTTATATATCAATGATCTGGCTACAATAACTGCCTCTCTATCTTCTCAGGGGAAGGTGAGCATCGCCGCCGTGGGCAAGGCTCTCTCCTGCTTCCCTGAGGAGTTACTACTAGCAGTAAATGAACAGAGAGGAGAATGAGTGAATGGTGATCTTGAGCGGGTCGTCCCCCACGCAGGAGGGGTACCCGGGCTCTTATAGTGTGAGCCCAGGGTACTTCGGTAAGTTCACTGCCGAATGGGCCTAGCTGTCATCCTCTAATCGGCCTGGGCCCACCGACTGCTCCTCTCCGGGTGATCCGGATCCTACGAGCGGCGGCCCATGCTGTAGACCCATAGGGCATGGAGATGAACAGTGGAGCTAGGAGGTGCGGTCTTGTCGCCCTGTCCGCGGAATCGGCAGAGAGGTCGACACCGTATCTGCACCAGATCTTCGACATGACTTGGCCTTCCTGCCACCCAGATATCTCGGGATAGTGCATTTATGACCTCGTAATCATACCACCGACTGGCGTCGGGGTCGACTTCCTCCAAGGGTAGTAGGCTATTCCGATTGCGCCTGGGCCGACTGGTGGTCCTTGGCAAGGTCGATTGCTCTGGGCAATCGGCCTTCCAGGTGCCTGCCTCGGCCCAGCTGCGGACCAATCGGATGATCGTCTTTATGAAGGAGTGGACCGATTGCGCCTGGGCCGACTGCCGGCATTTGATACGGCTGATTGCCTCGGAGAAATCGGCCGTACATCTGCCTAGCTCGGCCCAGCTGCGGCCCAATCGGTCCCTCCTTGTCTTGAAAGAATGCTTCTGCTTGGGTTAGCCTACCCGGGTACCAATCCCCCGACAGTAGCCCCTAAAGCTGTAAAGGTTCCACGGTCATTTGACCGCGGGGCCTTTGCAGTTTATAATCTTTCTTCGACACCTTCCGACTGCTATCGCTTCATCGAGTGCGTCATTCCGAGTTCGTCGACCGACTAGGAGATCGCACTCGGCTGGTCTAAACTTCGTCCGGTTGGATTTGGTTCGCCTCCAATTCGTGTCTTCACTTTTTTGAGAATGAAATCTTTCGCCGATTACATTCCAACGGTTACCTCCGATTCTCCCGGGATATGGTCAATAAGCCGGGACCCACGACCCACGCGCGACTTGACGTAACTGCAGGTCTCGACCCCCACGTCGCACGCCTCGCCTCCCGCGCCAGGATTCCTTGCGCTGGTCTGCCGGTTGGCCTTCCTATGTGCTAGGCCACACCGAGCTACACAGCCACAAACGCATCCCACTCCCCTCCCCCGCTGCCCATATAAGCCACAGGGGAGGGTCCTTTGCGTCTTCCTTCTCCCAGACGCCATCTTCCTCCTCCAGCTCTTGCTCTCCCGCGCCATTTTTGCTCCGCTCGAAGCTCCCTGCTGCTCCTGCGACTCGACCTCTGCGCGTTGAATCTGCTCCGGCCACGGACCCGTGCGCTCCGCCGCCTCCTCGGTAACTCCCCACCGCTGCTCTCGCGCTCCTCGTCCCTCTTCTTTTCTCCGCCCGCGAACGCCATGGCGCCACGGCGAGACGTCTCACAGGCGAGCCGCGGGTGCTGGAAAGGCTCGACAGCCACCTCCGGCGCCGTGTAGTCCCTAATTCACGCCCGGAAGATGCCCGCGGAGATCGAATGGCGTATTCCCGGCGCTCAGGTCGTGCCCAACGCGCGTGCTGGCGAGAGGGTTGTATTCCTTGCTCACTTCGAGCGTGGATTCGGCCTTCCTGCCAGCACCTTCTTCCGCGGGTTC
This sequence comes from Bromus sterilis, assembly GCA_950022295.1. Classification (NCBI taxonomy): domain Eukaryota; kingdom Viridiplantae; phylum Streptophyta; class Magnoliopsida; order Poales; family Poaceae; genus Bromus; species Bromus sterilis. The sequence goes on along the minus strand of OX465595.1, from coordinate 339,371,090 downwards.
TTCGACTTCCACCGACTGCAACCACACCACCTTGCAGCCAACTTCATCATGATCCTTTCCAGCTTCGTGTCACTCTGCGAGGGGTATCTCGGACGCCGCCCAAGAATTGCTCTCTGGAAGCGATTCTTCAACCTCCGAGCTCACAATGCTCGGACAGGAGCTATGGTGCCACCTACCACTGAAGGCGGCGAACCGAAGTACCCGACTGATATGACCGACTGCGGCAGTTGCCTTGTCGCAGCCGGCAAGCCGAGGTACAAAAGTCCCGAGATCATCCAATCATGCAAGAATTGGCAGACCTCGTTTTTCTACGTCAAGTCACCTCACCAGGGTCCCGATCTCCTGAATCTGCCCGAGTTCTCCCTCGCCCGGCCGACTGAAAAACACCAGTGGTCGCTGAAGTATGGCGTCGGAGATTGCGATGTCGATGCCCAGGTCGCCAGGATCGCCCAGCTAGAGCAAGAAGGACTTCTCCCGACTGACCTGGTAGCCGCTTGGCTTCAAGTCCGAGTTCTCCCCCTTCAGCGCCGAGTGCACCGCCTCTGCGATATGTCAGGTCCTCGAGACCCCACTCGGCTCTGCACGTGGCGGGTGAAGAGAGAAGACCTCTGCGCCAGAGTAAAGGCTATCACATCTAGTCCTTTGCCTGATCCCTTCCACTTCGGGCTTGATTGCCTCACTCGCCAGCAGAGACCGCCTGTGGTATGCTCCGATTACTTTCTTCTACCGATTGCTTTTTCTTCTTAGCTTCTCTGATTGCTTTTATCTTCTTTCCCAGCATTTCATGCAGTCCGATTTGATGGAAGATGGCCAGGTGGCCGGCGTGTATGCTCCCGACCGTGCAGAAGACGACCCCGCCGACTTTGAGTTCAACGGCGAGGTCCCTTCCGCCGAGTCCGGTGACGATGATGATGATGACGACGAGTCTTCCGGAGAATCCTCCGATTCCATGGATGCCAACGATGCTGATGCTGAAGCCACCGACCCCCCGAGGATCGACACCCAACCGCCAGCTCAAGGGGGTACGCCTGACCCTTCCCTTGAGCAATTTTTGGCCGAATGGAGCGATGACGATAGTGTCTCAAAGGCTGATGGTTCTGATGCAGCTCCTCGTACCAAACCTCCGAAGGTGCCGGTTAAGCACACCTCGACCACCAGCTCCTCCGCTAGTGCTGCTCCCAGCAAGGTCGCTAAGGCCACGCCAACAGCCAGCAAGGGCAAACAACCCCAGGTGACGACCACTCGGAGGCCGACTTCCCAGGCGCCGCTGGATGTCGCCCCGCTGAGATGCCGAATGCCCTCTAGCGCACCAAGAACAGTCGGGTATGCTCTTATCTTCGTGCCTTGCACTTTACTATCCTTCCTTATACTGATTCACCTCCTCTTTCTTCTTTCAGGGAACCGATTGAGCTTGACGACGTCGACGCCGACATTCCAGTCCGTGCTAGCGTCGTCATCTCGCCTGCTGCATCTGCCGCCGCCATCCACAAACGGCCGCCTGCTTCTCATCGCTCCTCCAAGGACGCCGAGCGCGCTGCCAAGAAGGCCCGCCTTGCCACGACTAAGAAGACTTCTTCCTCTTCCTTTGCTTCCAAGAGCGCAGCTGATCGGGGGGCTCCTGGTGGCAGAGGAACACAACCGGTCGATTCGATTGCCCCATCTCCGCCACGCCGCTCCGACCCGGTCTCCACTGCCGTGACTACACCTGCTCCGACTGCCACCTCCGAGCCACCGATGGTGACGAGCCCGTCGCCAATCGTGGTGTCAGCGCCGCCGACTGCCAGAACTGTGCCCTCGGTTGTACTTTCCGCGCCATCAACGATGACGACCTTGCCGCCAGTCACCGTTATCACCTCCGCTTCAGTTCGTCCGGTTGCGCCGCCACCACAACAGGGTACCTCTGGCCCTCCGGTGACGCCGGTGCCACTAGCCTTCACCGTTGCTGCTTCCACCGCCGCTCAAACTTTAGTGCCAGCGCCGACCTCCTCTGCGTCGGAAGTTCTGATGCGCTCGGTGGACCAGTTCCGGGCTGAATATTCTCGCGCCCGTCATGTCGGCACCGAACCTGACGCTTCGCATCGCCCTCAAGACCCTCTGACGACCACTCTCAGTCGGGTAAATGAATTTGCTGATGCCCTTGCTCGGGACCTCCAACAACTCACCTCTCATCACATGGTAAACTCTTGACTTTCCTTTTATGTTTTTCCTTTACTCGGGAGGCTTTTCTTCCGGTGGTTGTGCGCAAGCGCACCCACTGGGTGTAGTCCCCGAGATTCGGGCCGATTGGTTGCAATCGGTTTGGATCTTTCATACTCTTTGCTTTATCTTTTGCCTTCCTTCAATCGGGAGACTTTTCTTCCGGTGGGTGCGCGCAAGCGCACCCACTGGGTGTAGTCCCCGAGATTCGGGCCAATTGCTAGGAATCGAATCGGATCTTCTGCTGACTGCTGTAACTCTAACTCCATCTTGCTATTCCTCTCGGGATGTTATGGAAGAAAGGCGCGAGGTCTTCGAAAAGCTTCTTGATGCTTACACTGCCAGCCTCCGAACTCTCGCCCAGGCCCAGCTGCAGGTCAACAATCAATCGGCCGAGATCACTAAACTGAAAGGTAACTTCTATACCATTTATGTCTTCTCTCCGATTAACAATTACTCTTGTACTCATATTGTCACATCCCAATTTTTACCCTTCTTGTTAATCTAGTTAACCAAAAATTAGAGCCAACAAAAACCTTGCATGAAATCTTAGGTTGTGTTTCAATGCTTGAACTTGAGTGCTTAGGGTTAGTCATGTTGTTGCTTGGTGATGCACTTATGATGATGATCATTTTGTGTTGCATGTGCCTAATGTCTGTCATGCATGCAACTCCTCTTGAGATTATCTTAAAAATGGTAACTTGTAAAAAAAAATTATAAAAAAACCCTTGGTGCTAACACCTAGTAAATTTTCTATAGAGTAATAATACCAAAAGTTTTAGCCACCACAAAAATCCTTTGGCATCAACCTTTTTGGTTGTTTGCTAATAACTAAAATGTTTATCAATAAAAATTCCTAACTACATAAAATCATAAGGAAATGCATGCATGATCTTTATATCTAACCTAATAATAATACCAACAATAACAATAATACCAATAATAAAAGAGTTTTGTATTTTTTATTATTTTTTATCTCTTAAATAAATGGGTGTTTGGTGCTAAAAAAAAGAAGAGAGAGAGAAAAAAAAACTATCCTAACCACCCCCCCCCCTTAATCTCTCTCCCTCTAACTTCCCCCTCTCTCTCTCACGATCTCTCTCTCCCTCTCCCCACGCAGAGAGAGTCTCTCTCCCTCTCGTAATCCCTCTCTCTCTCGTCTCTCTTCACCCCACCCCGAGCCACTGGCACCCTCGCTCCCCATTGCCCAACCGAAGACGACCCCGAGGATCGCCCCCGTGGCTTGCCAGCTCGATTCCTACCCCCAACCCAAGCCCTTGAGGTGACCGACGAGCTCCCACGGTGGAACGACCCACCGGAGCACCCTCACGAGCTCTCCCACCGCCCACCTTCTCCAATGGCGCCCGAGGCCACGGATCGCCCCATGGCTCTCCCTCCCGTTGCAGCCCCGCTCCTCTCGGCTATAAAAGGAGGCCACCCCGGCTCTCCTCTCCCCACTCGCCACACACAACCCAGCCACACCACCGCTCCCGCCCGCCTTGCCAGCCCGAGTAGAGAAGGAAGAAGAGGAGAAGGAGTTGGAGAAGAGGAGGAGGAGAGAAGCCAGAAGAGGAGGAGGAGGGGAGGCCGGAGCGCCGCCTCTCTGCCTCACGCCGGAGCCGCCGGCGAGGGACCAGAGGAGCCGCCCCAAGCACCCCACTGCCCCAACGTCTACCCCGAGCCGACGCCCGCTTCCGACGACCGCAGCCGCCTCCGAGCCCCAAAAACGGGACCCCTGCCCCAAGCCGCACCCCCGCCGCCCCTCACCGTCGCCTACAGCCGCCGGAACGCCCTCCCCCGGTGAGCTTCGTTCCCTGCTGGACACTATGGCCCGTTTTTTTTTCCGCGATGCATGTCGGGTTTAGGGCAAAAATGGAGCCCCAGGCCTCCTGCGACCTCGCCCCGCCCCTTGCCTCCAGCCTCCGGCCACCAGAGGGCCGCCGACGAGGCTGGCCTTGCCTCTGGCCGCCATGGCCTGGGGAGGCCGAGCCTCACAGGCTCGCTGGGGAAGACGAGCCCCCAGCCGTCAGATTGCACTTGATCCGACGGCCAGGGGGCACCCATACCCCTTCGAATTTTTTTTATTAGAAAAAAAAAACCCCCACCGCTGCGCAGTGCTGGGCTCGGCCCGTTTTAAAAAAAAATGAAGGGAGCGCCGTGGGCGCCTGATACCCGGGCCGGCCTGCTGTTCTTTTTTTTTCTTTTTCTTTTAATCTGTAACACTGTTTTACTTATAGAAAAATAAGTACAACTCCAAATTCAGTGAAATAAATTTTGTTGTGTGCATAAAATTAATATCTATAATTCTGCATGTTTAGAATAATTTTTGTGCAGTGCCAAAATAATTTCTTTAGTTTTTATTAGTTTATTGTGCTTTTTAGCAGCTAAGAATAGTTTTAGTTAAATCCTTGTTGACTCTAAAAATGTGTTGTTGACTTGTTTATACTCCTATGATTATACTTTATTTTTCTGTATGTTTAGAATTGTTGATTGTTTAAATAAAATTAATGATCATATTACTATTATTGCTAGCATTCCATGTTAGGATGAATTTTAGTTTATTCTTTGTTAATCAATCAAATAGGTTAAAAATTTATTATGCTTGTGTTTGGACAATTATGGTTGTTATTGAAATAAATTTAAGCATGATCTAAAGTTATACAAAAGTAACTTGTGTAAAATCCCTTGTGGTGTTTGGCATAAATTTTTGCTTAGCCCTATGAACTTGTTACATCACCACTAAAATTTTTACTCACTAGTATGTTTGATTGGTATGCCTCATTTGTTGATTGATTGGGTGTCAAGTGATTGTTATGTTAGTTGAGTGTTGCTTGGAATTAAAGTGATTGTAATGAGTATTATTTTTCCGCAACGTGTAGACGAGACGCCTGACGTTGCAGGTGAAGACTCCTTCCAAGCCGAAGAATCCGTGCCGGGAGACATCGCCGAGGAAGGCAAGCCATCTTCAAAAACTTAACCTTGTCCTACATTTTTACTTCCTTTGTACCATATTATATATCATGATCTTGTTATATCATTTTTTTGGGTTGGGATTTGTACTAGTTTATTAGGTGAACCCCACATACCTTGCAAGCCTACCTATTTTGGGAGAAATAAACTAGACACCGATAATCTTGGTACTATTACAAGCCTTGCTAATGAACTAGTGACAACATAATAATTTGGTTAATCTTGCTTCCCCCTAATGTATTGGCATACATCTAAGAAGATGTGATGGCCAAGGTTGTGGTTGTTGGAAACATCGTTGAACATATTCAAAGTCTAGAGGGACTCTCTATAAGTGCCGCCAAAATCTAGTATTGCAGTACAACCACAATACTCTGGTATGGGACAGGGCTAGTTGGAAGCTTGCTTATCTTAGTACGGGGATCTCATAACTACATGAGTGAGGTACAGGATGGTACCCAGAAGCCGGAATCCTGCCGATGCGTCGGGGGTGTAATACGCTGGACTATATCAGTGTCGGTACGGAACTTTGCCGCACCTCTACTACGGTGAAGGCTTGCGTCCACGAGGAGCATGACCTTGCACGCGGACAGTTCAGGATGTGGGCATCGGGTAGATCACCTGTACTAGGGTAGGCAAGGGGAAGACTACGGTCGATTATCCGAAAACCGCATACTGAGGTATGACGAACCGTGGGAACTCCCGGCGGATGTATCGAATGTTGTGGGTAAAGTGTACAACCTCTGCAGAGTAAAAACTATTCGAGTAGCCGGAGTCCACGGTCATGGACAGCTAGTGAGGCCACACTTTGTGGGGAATAGATGAGAAATTCTAGTTCTGAGATTATGGTTCACGATGATGATGTTGGTATTATGAAAAGGGTTGGACATGATTTAATCAAATATAAATTGTGGGATTAAAAATTTGTCAAGAGTAAGATATTGCTAACTTAACTAATACTGAGTAGTTAGGTTCCCCCATGTTAAACCCCACCATATAGCCATCCCATTATTTTCTTGTACAAAAATCTTTGTTCCTTTCTTTAGGTGGTTTGCGAGTACTTTGTATGTACTCACGGCTTTGTCCCTGGTTATTCAATCGGCCAGGCTTGGAGGAGCAGGTATTTGACGATGACGCGACTGACGAGTACTAGGATGTGCTACGCTCTGAGCTTTGCCTGTGGATTGTGATGCTGCTATCTATCTTGCTTTTGCTTATTCCGCTGCCATTTGAGCCCGATGAGGCCGTGTAAGACTATGTTTATGTATGACTTTGTATTCGGTACTGCATGAACTTGTGACTGTGATATCCATTGTCGAGTTGTGCGTCATGCGACACTGATCATGGGAGCATGACAGTATGCACAGCTGGCCGCTTCGGACATATAGTCCGGGGTGCCCACAGACTTGGTATCAGAGCCCCTGTTCCGACCGTAGCAGCCTAGTTAGAATGGACGATAGATAGGATGGGGGAAAATCAAAAACTATTTTCTAAAATAAAGAGATGGTAATCTGCATAGTATAAAATGCTTACCTCTCTTACCCCTTCTATAGTAAGCCAGTTATAACTGTTTTGTTTAAAATATTGCACACCTGTCATCTAACTTAAACTTATAAAAATTGTAGATGGCTGGAGTTCCGGTGCACCACCTGCAGCTGACTCAGGCTGGGGACACGCTCTTTGCTCAGGATCTGATCGAGCTGCTTCAGCTTGTTCACCGCCCCGTTGCAGAGTTCTGGGCCTACGAGATCTCTGAGAGGACGGATGTGGAGGCTCGCCTAGTGGTGCGATGTGCGCTCCGAGGATCGGAGGTTACTCCGCGGTCGGACACCATCGCCTTTGTGCTGTACGCCCGTACTTGGGAGGAGGGTCTGCGTCGAGCTTGTCAGGAGGCGATTGCTCGCATTGTGAGGTTCCACCAGTACGAGCTGAGATCCACGCGGTTCCGTCACTACGGGATGCGCGATGGCGAGGGAGATCCCACTCCCGGCATTCCTCACCCGATCATGGGGGAACACCTGATCGCTATGGTGAAGCACTTGGCTTTGACTGAGGCTCAGCTGGATGAAGCCCGGTTTAAGCACGACTACAACCTCCAGACAGGGGGTCACGCCCACATCGACCCCATCGACCTAGAGTCCCGGGACTGGATTATAGAGGAGCTGCAGGGCCAGGTCGTCCATCTGGAGGGGAGTAATGAGATGCTGAGGAAGAGGACCAGGAGCCTGAAGCGCAAGTGCGCGGATTTGGAGGACGAGATTGCCGCTCTAGATGATGGCGAGGACATCCGGAAGGAGGATGATGCCTACCTTAGTGTTGACGAGGACCATGAGGAGGAGGAGGATGTCTCGAACTCCGAGGATCGTGCTTTCATCGACGATGAGGAGGAGAGTGATGCGTAGGAGGTGTCCCATTGAGTAGTTGCCACTTTTGGGTTTAGTCGTGGCTCGGTTTGGTGATTGTGCGGTTGGTTATTTGTAAGACTTGGTTATGTATGAGACTTATGCTATCGTTATGCTACCATGTGCTGGTTTGCTAGTTGCAAGTTTATTGTCTATCTTATATGTCTTGCTTGTGTTTGATAACTAAATTGTTAGGGACTTACCCCCCCCCTTGTAGACTAAATTCCCTCTTATCTTACGCCATAACCTCAGGATGTCGAGGCACACCCGCAGCAACCCGAGTGGATCCGGTGATGTGCCACCGCCACCACCCAACCCGAACATGGCGCAACTTCTGCGACTACTGATGGAGGAGCGCCAGGCTGCTCGTGACGAGCGTCAGGCGAACATGGCTGCACTCCAGCAGCTAGTCCAGGCCGCCACCAATGCCAATCAAGGAGGCGGAGGAGCTGGTGGGAATGAGGAGCCCAGGTCTCGGCTCCGAGATTTTCAGAACACCAACCCGCCCGTGTTCTCGCAGACGAAGGAGCCTCTGGATGCTGAGGATTGGCTCCACACCATGGAGAACAACCTTACTGTCGCCGCTGTTGGCAACAACGAGAAGGTCCTGTATGCCACCCACTACCTCTCCGGCACCGCTAGGAGCTGGTGGGAAGGAGTGCGTGCCCGTCTTCCTGAAGGGCAAGTACTCTCCTGGGCAGAATTTTCCGCCAAGTTCAAGAAGGCGCACATCCCCACCGCACTGATCAGGCGGATGAAGGATGAGTTTCGCCACCTCAAGCAAGGGGGTATGACTGTGGTCGGTTATCTTGACCGATTCACTCAGCTGTCGAGGTATGCCCCGGAGGAGGTGGACACCGAGGAGAAGCGGAAGGACCGTTTCTTGGATGGACTTCACGATGAGTTGCAGGTTGTTCTAGTGGCCATGCAGTTCCCTGATCTTGAGTCTCTCGCCGATGCTGCTATTATGATGGAGGGAAAACTCAAGATGGCCGCTGAAAACCGCAAGCGCCGCATGATGCAGCAGGGTGGATCCAGCAACCCCCGATTGCGTCCGACACAGCCGCCAAGACCAGCACCACAGCCTCAGAGGAGCCCTTACCCAGCACCGCGCCCCTATGCTCCTACCCGCCCTGTTGGAGTTCCGCGTCCAGCAGGCGGAGTTCCCCGCAACCCTGGAGTGATCTGCTTTGGATGTGGTCAGAAGGGCCACTACTCGACAGAGTGTCCCAACAAGAAGAATGCTGCTCCACGCCCCAATGCACCAGCGCCAGCTAGAGGGAACCCCGGCCGCAGCAATGCCCCACGCGGTGCGTCTAACGCCGCGAAGGGACGTCTGAATCATGTGCAAGCCGAGGAAGCCCAGGAGGCCGCAGACGTCATCTTGGGTACGTTCTCAGTTAATTCAGTACCTGCCCAAGTATTGTTTGATTCTGGTGCATCCCACTCGTTTGTTACGACGTCATTTGTGAATAGAAGTGGGATGAGGTCCGAGCCTATGAGGAGGTCCATGAGCGTGCAAATTCCAGGGTCTAGAGTCAAGGCATTTCGCACATGTTATGGTGTGCCCGTAGAGATCCAAGGAGTCATGTTTCCGGCAGAATTGATTGTGCTGGGAACAGAAGGGATAGAGGTGATACTTGGCATGAACTGGTTGTCCAGGTACCGAGGTCGGATAGATTGCGCAGAGAGGACAGTCACCCTCACCAGTGCTGAAGGACGTAGGATAGAGTACTCAGACCTGACCGACAAGACCCGAACCTGCTGTCATCAGAGTGTCTCGGTGCCATCCCTTGAAGAAGTGAAGGTGGTATGTGAATTCCCGGATGTCTTTCCGGAGGAATTACCCGGTATGCCGCCTGATCGGGATATCGAGTTTATCATCGAGTTAGTGCCTGGCACAGCCCCAATAGCACAGAGACCCTACCGGATGAATGCCGAAGAGCTGGTTGAATTGAAGAAGCAGCTGAATGACATGCTCCAGAAGGGACTGATTCGACCCAGTGCTTCACCCTGGGGTTCGCCAGTTCTCTTCGTGGACAAGAGAGACGGCACCATATGCATGTGTGTGGACTACCATAAGCTGAATGAAGTAACCATCAAGAACAAGTATCCGCTCCCCAAGATCGAGGATCTGTTCGACCAGTTGAACGGAGCCCGAGTCTTCTCCAAGATCAATCTGAGGACCGGATACCACCAGCTGAAGGTCCGTGAGTCGGACATCCCCAAGACCGCCTTCACGACCCGCTATGGTTTGTTCGAGTACACTGTGATGTCCTTCGGACTTACCAATGCCCCGGCCTATTTCATGAATCTCATGAACAAGATCTTCATGAAGTACCTTGACAAGTTTGTAGTGGTGTTCATTGATGATATCCTGATATATTCCAAGACGGAGGAAGAGCATGCCGAGCATCTACGCTTAGTCCTCGAGACATTGCGAGAGCACCAGCTGTACGCCAAGTTCAGCAAGTGCGAGTTCTGGCTCAAGGAAGTTGGATTTTTGGGACATGTATTGTCAGAAGGAGGAATATCCGTCGACCCCGCCAAGATTCAGTCTGTCATGGACTGGACAGCTCCGACAACTCAGACCGAAGTGAGAGGATTCCTCGGACTAGCGGGATACTACCGCAAGTTCGTGGAAGGTTTCTCCAGCATTGCCCGTCCCATAACCCAGTTGTTGAAGAAGGACCAGAAGTTTGTGTGGACAGAAAAGTGTGAAGCCAGTTTCCAGGAGTTGAAGAGGAGATTGGTATCTGCCCCAGTGTTGACTATGCCTGACCTGACCAAGAGCTTTGATGTGTACTGTGATGCATCAAAGATTGGTTTGGGTTGTGTCCTTATGCAAGTGGGCAAGGTGATTGAGTACCTGTCTCGACAGTTGAAGCCGCACGAGTTGAACTACCCCACCCATGATTTGGAGCTAGCCGCAGTTGTGCTTGCTCTCAAAAGGTGGAGACATTACCTGATGGGTCACCGTTGCGACATATACACAGACCATAAGAGCCTGAAGTACATTTTCTCACAGAAGGAGTTGAACATGAGGCAGAGGAGGTGGATCGAGCTGATCAAAGACTATGATCTCGAAATCCATTACCACCCTGGTAAGGCCAACGTGGTAGCAGATGCCCTCAGCCGCAAGCCGTGCACACTTAATGCAATAATCAGAGAGACGCAGCCAGCTCTGCACGAGCAGTTCGAGAAGCTGGGTTTGGAACTTGTTACACCCGGTTTTCTGGCTCACCTCGAGCTGACTCCGACTCTATTTGACCAGATCAAGGAGGCACAGAAGGGACACGACAGTATCAAGGGAATCAAGAAGAAGATGCCCCTCGACAAGGCCCCGAAGTTCACGACGGATGATGAAGGAGTTCTTTGGTTTGGTGGCCGATTGTGTGTGCCTGATGTAAAGGAGTTGAAGCTCACTATCCTGAAGGAAGCTCACGATACACCTTACTCCATCCACCCCGGAGGGACTAAGATGTATCAAGACTTGAAGGACTTGTTTTGGTGGCACGGTATGAAGCGTGAGATTGCCTTGTATGTTGCCAAGTACGACATCTGCCAAAGGGTGAAGGCAGAACATCAGAGACCTGCAGGATTACTGCAACCACTCCGAGTTCCTGAATGGAAGTGGGAACAGATAGGCATGGACTTCATCACAGGACTACCGAGGTCGAGCAAGGGTCATGACTCTATCTGGGTCATCGTCGACCGACTCACCAAGGTAGCACACTTTATTCCAGTGCGAACCACCTATCGAGGAGACCAGCTGGCAGACTTGTACATGTCAAGGATCGTCTGTCTGCATGGAGTTCCGAAGGAGATTGTGTCTGACCGAGGCACCCAGTTTACCTCGAGATTCTGGAAGCGAGTCCAGGAGGCACTCGGCACTAAGCTCACTTTCAGCACAGCCTATCACCCGCAGACTGGAGGCCAGACCGAGCGAGTGAACCAGATATTAGAGGATATGCTCCGCGCATGTGCTCTAGCATATGGTTCCAAGTGGGAGGATTGCTTGCCGTATGCAGAATTCTCCTACAACAACAGCTATCAGTCGAGTCTGCAGATGGCCCCCTTTGAAGCATTGTATGGACGGAAGTGCCGCACGCCCCTAAACTGGTCTCAGACCGGGGAAGGGAAGATCTTTGGACCCGATGTTTTGAAGGAAGCTGAGGAACAGGTTCAGTTGATTCGTGAGCGCCTCAAGACCGCTCAGTCCCGTCAGAAGAGCTATGCCGACCCCAAGCGTCGAGAGGTGACTTTTGCAGTTGGAGACTTTGTGTATCTCCGAGTCACCCCATTGAAGGGAATGCAGCGATTCCATGTGAAGGGGAAGTTAGCACCACGATACATCGGACCATTTGAGGTGATAGACAGACGAGGTCAAGTTGCCTATCAGTTGAGACTGCCAGCAGAACTATCCGATGTGCACGACGTCTTCCACGTCTCGCAGCTCCGGAAGTGTCTGGAGGTACCGGACAAGCCCGATGTTTTCAAAAACATCGATCACCGCACGGTGGATATCAACCAGGATCTCACATACCGCGAGACACCCCTTCGTATCCTGGAAGAAGCCACCCGAGTCACCCGAAAACGCGCGATCAAGTTCCACAAGGTCCAGTGGACCAACCACACTGAGGAGGAAGCCACCTGGGAACGGGATGACTACCTCAAGCGCGAGTTTCCGCATCTCTTCACTAGCTTGTGAATCTCGGGGACGAGATTCTTTTAAGGGGGGAAGGTCTGTCACATCCCAATTTTTACCCTTCTTGTTAATCTGGTTAACCAAAAATTAGAGCCAACAAAAACCTTGCATGAAATCTTAGGTTGTGTTTCAATGCTTGAACTTGAGTGCTTAGGGTTAGTCATGTTGTTGCTTGGTGATGCACTTATGATGATGATCATTTTGTGTTGCATGTGCCTAATGTCTGCCATGCATGCAACACCTCTTGAGATTATCTTTAAAATGGTAACTTGTAAAAAAAAATTTAAAAAAAAACCCTTGGTGCTAACACCTAGTAAATTTTCTATAGAGTAATAATACCAAAAGTTTTAGCCACCACAAAAATCCTTTGGCATCAACCTTTTTGGTTGTTTGCTAATAACTAAAATGTTTATCAATAAAAATTCCTAACTACATAAAATCATAAGGAAATGCATGCATGATCTTTATATCTAACCTAATAATAATACCAACAATAACAATAATACCAATAATAAAAGAGTTTTGTATTTTTTATTATTTTTTATCTCTTAATTAAATGGGTGTTTGGTGCTAAAAAAAGAAGAGAGAGAGAAAAAAAAGAACTATCCTAACCACCCCCCCCCCTTAATCTCTCTCCCTCTAACTTCCCCCTCTCTCTCTCACGATCTCTCTCCCTCTCCCCACGCAGAGAGAGTCTCTCTCCCTCTCGTAATCCCTCTCTCTCTCGTCTCTCTTCACCCCACCCCGAGCCACTGGCACCCTCGCTCCCCATTGCCCAACCGAAGACGACCCCGAGGATCGCCCCCGTGGCTTTCCAGCTCGATTCCTACCCCCAACCCAAGCCCTTGATGTGACCGGCGAGCTCCCACGGTGGAACGACCCACCGGAGCACCCTCACGAGCTCTCCCACCGCCCACCTTCTCCAATGGCGCCCGAGGCCACGGATCGCCCCATGGCTCTCCCTCCCGTTGCAGCCCCGCTCCTCTCGGCTATAAAAGGAGGCCACCCCGGCTCTCCTCTCCCCACTCGCCACACACAACCCAGCCACACCACCGCTCCCGCCCGCCTTGCCAGCCCGAGTAGAGAAGGAAGAAGAGGAGAAGGAGTTGGAGAAGAGGAGGAGGAGAGAAGCCAGAAGAGGAGGAGGAGGGGAGGCCGGAGCGCCGCCTCTCTGCCTCACGCCGGAGCCGCCGGCGAGGGACCAGAGGAGCCGCCCCAAGCACCCCACTGCCCCAACGTCTACCCCGAGCCGACGCCGCTTCCGACGACCGCAGCCGCCTCCGAGCCCCAAAAACGGGACCCCTGCCCCAAGCCGCACCCCCGCCGCCCCTCACCGTCGCCTACAGCCGCCGGAACGCCCTCCCCCGGTGAGCTTCGTTCCCTGCTGGACACTATGGCCCGTTTTTTTTTCCGCGATGCATGTCGGGTTTTAGGGAAAAAATGGAGCCCCAGGCCTCCTGCGACCTCGCCCCGCCCCTTGCCTCCAGCCTCCGGCCACCAGAGAGCCGCCGGCGAGGCTGGCCTTGCCTCTGGCCGCCATGGCCTGGGGAGGCCGAGCCTCCCAGGCTTGCTGGGGAAGACGAGCCCCCAGCCGTCAGATCGCACTTGATCCGACGGCCAGGGGGCACCCATACCCCTTCGAATTTTTTTTATTAGAAAAAAAAAACCCCACCGCTGCGCAGTGCTGGGCTCGGCCCGTTTTTAAAAAAAATGAAGGGAGCGCCGTGGGCGCCTGATAGCCGGGCCGGCCTGCTGTTCTTTTTTTTTATTTTTCTTTTAATCTGTAACAGTGTTTTACTTATAGAAAAATAAGTACAACTCCAAATTCAGTGAAATAAATTTTGTTGTGTGCATAAAATTAATATCTATAATTCTGCATGTTTAGAATAATTTTTGTGCAGTGCCAAAATAATTTCTTTAGTTTTTATTAGTTTATTGTGCTTTTTAGCAGCTAAGAATAGTTTTAGTTAAATCCTTGTTGACTCTAAAAATGTGTTGTTGACTTGTTTATACTCCTATGATTATACTTTATTTTTCTGTATGTTTAGAATTGTTGATTGTTTAAATAAAATTAATGATCATATTACTATTATTGCTAGCATTCCATGTTAGGATGAATTTTAGTTTATTCTTTGTTAATCAATCAAATAGGTTAAAAATTTATTATGCTTGTGTTTGGACAATTATGGTTGTTATTGAAATAAATTTAAGCATGATCTAAAGTTATACAAAAGTAACTTGTGTAAAATCCCTTGTGGTGTTTGGCATAAATTTTTTCTTAGCCCTATGAACTTGTTACATCACCACTAAAATTTTTACTCACTAGTATGTTTGATTGGTATGCCTCATTTGTTGATTGATTGGGTGCCAAGTGATTGTTATGTTAGTTGAGTGTTGCTTGGAATTAAAGTGATTGTAATGAGTATTATTTTTCCGCAACGTGTAGACGAGACGCCTGACGTTGCAGGTGAAGACTCCTTCCAAGACGAAGAATCCGTACCGGGAGACATCGCCGAGGAAGGCAAGCCATCTTCAAAAACTTAACCTTGTCCTACATTTTTACTTCCTTTGTACCATATTATATATCATGATCTTGTTATATCATTTTTTTGGGTTGGGATTTGTACTAGTTTATTAGGTGAACCCCACATACCTTGTAAGCCTACCTATTTGGGAGAAATAAACTAGACACCGATAATCTTGGTACTATTACAAGCCTTGCTAATGAACTAGTGACAACATAATAATTTGGTTAATCTTGCTTCCCCCTAATGTATAGGCATACATCTAAGAAGATGTGATGGCCAAGGTTGTGGTTGTTGGAAACATCGTTGAACATATTCAAAGTCTAGAGGGACTCTCTATAAGTGCCGCCAAAATCTAGTATTGCAGTACAACCACAATACTCTGGTATGGGACAGGGCTAGTTGGAAGCTTGCTTATCTTAGTACGGGGATCTCATAACTACATGAGTGAGGTACAGGATGGTACCCAGAAGCCGGAATCCTGCCGATGCGTCGGGGGTGTAATACGCTGGACTATATCAGTGTCGGTACGGAACTTTGCCGCACCTCTACTACGGTGAAGGCTTGCGTCCACGAGGAGCATGACCTTGCACGCGGACAGTTCAGGATGTGGGCATCGGGTAGATCACCTGTACTAGGGTAGGCAAGGGGAAGACTACGGTCGATTATCCGAAAACCGCATACTGAGGTATGACGAACCGTGGGAACTCCCGGCGGATGTATCGAATGTTGTGGGTAAAGTGTACAACCTCTGCAGAGTAAAAACTATTCGAGTAGCCGGAGTCCACGGTCATGGACAGCTAGTGAGGCCACACTTTGTGGGGAATAGATGAGAAATTCTAGTTCTGAGATTATGGTTCACGATGATGATGTTGGTATTATGAAAAGGGTTGGACATGATTTAATCAAATATAAATTGTGGGATTAAAAATTTGTCAAGAGTAAGATATTGCTAACTTAACTAATACTGAGTAGTTAGGTTCCCCCATGTTAAACCCCACCATATAGCCATCCCATTATTTTCTTGTACAAAAATCTTTGTTCCTTTCTTTAGGTGGTTTGCGAGTACTTTGTATGTACTCACGGCTTTGTCCCTGGTTATTCAATCAGCCAGGCTTGGAGGAGCAGGTATTTGACGATGACGCGACTGACGAGTACTAGGATGTGCTACGCTCTGAGCTTTGCCTGTGGATTGTGATGCTGCTATCTATCTTGCTTTTGCTTATTCCGCTGCCATTTGAGCCCGATGAGGCCGTGTAAGACTATGTTTATGTATGACTTTGTATTCGCTACTGTATGAACTTGTGACTGTGATATCCATTGTCGAGTTGTGCGTCATGCGACACTGATCATGGGAGCATGACAGTATGCACAGCTGGCCGCTTCGGACATATAGTCCGGGGTGCCCACACATATCTTCATGCTCTCTTCTAGCTACTATTCCCATGGTAGATGACCTTCAGGGCCGAATTGCTGAATTGACTGCATAACTCAACCAGGACGGCCCAGCACTTGCCAAAGCCAATGAAGAAATGACCCGACTCCAGCGGGTAGAAACTGATCTAACTCGGACTATCCAAAACCTTCGTTCTGAGATGGCTGCCCTTGAAATAAAACATCTGGCCGACCTGGCCGCCCTGACGGCTACTGGTGATGGTCTCCTTGCCGAGCGAGATGCTGCCGTCGCTGCCCGAGAAGCCTTGCAAGCTGAGAGGGACGAAGCAGTTGCTGCGCGGGATTCCATTCGGCGGGATCGTGACGAACACGTCGCCAAGATTGAAGAACTGGAGAAACGCAGCTACGAAGAGACCTCCCGACTGCGCCGCCGAGCCAAAGGCTTTTGCGATACAATGACCGAGATGGACGTCCTCCTTAGCGGTGAGTGTTTCCTGCATCCGAGTGCACTTTCCGATTGCTTTCCTCTTTTATCTTGTTTCTCATACTTTCTTTCGTGACGCAGAAGCTTGGCCCGAGTCTGAAGCAGCTGCCTACGCAGCCGTAGCCAAATCCCGAGAAGAAACTGTTGCCACCGGAGGGACCTACCAACTTGAAGATAACGTCTGGACTCGGCACGAATACCTGTATGGCACCGAAGCCCGCATTCCTGTTATCAAGGGAATTGCCTTGTCATTCAAGCTCGGCATCCTGAAAATTGCTGAATCACTGTGGTCACCGACTGAGCTTAAGGTCGGACTTCAAAAAATGAAAAACGCCGCTGGCTCCTCCGCCAGGACCCACGAGGCTGAAGCACAAGATGAAGAGGACTCTGACAAAGGGGAGGCTCCGAATGCAACCACTGAACAGACTCGGACTCTCCTGAAGGCCATCCCACGTCGGATCGATGTCTTGCTGAACTCTGCAGGTCGGACTGGTGCGGAATCCGCCCTCCAGACTGTGCTGAGCTGGTACCCTCAGGTGAAGCTCCCCCAACTCTACAGCCTTCGAGAAAATGCATCCGACCTGCTTGAGAAGACCTATACCGAGGTAAATCGGCTAGCCAGCACTATGGTGAACTGGTTCTCTCCATACGAGTACACTCCGTATCTCCGCTCGCTGCACATTCAATCTCTGGCCTGGCCGAGGAGCTTTCTGATAGCGGCTCATCTCAAACATCTCCGAGATCCAAGCGGACTGGTGCCACATCTTCTGAAGCGCAATCGGAGCCAGATGCTGTGCATGCTGATCCGACTGCCCCGACTTCTAGCTCCGTGCCTCCGACTTCCTGAGCCATGCCCCCGACTATGTCACTTTCTGTAGTTTGCCGACACTGGATCGGTTTTATCTTATTTTGTCTTTTCGACTATTTGCTTGTAAGACATAATTTTAATTCTGTCGACACCCACTGGGTGCGACTTCGATATAATGAACTTATTCGGCCTTGGGCCTGCTATCTCTGATGCAATCCGATTTCTTAGTTCTGGCTTTTACTTGTGAGATCGACTTTGCGTCTTTGTCGGTTTCCTTTATCGGTCTGCGCTTGGGGATGTCTACCGTGTCTGCCTTGCTGCCGTCATGCGGTCTGCAATCGAATCAACGGTAGATTACCAGCCAAGATTCGATAAGCTTTTCCTATTTTACACGACAAGATTTAACGCAAAGGATTCTGCGTTAGTGGGCGCCGATTGCTCGCTACCGGGCTCGACGCCTTGGTTCGCGGCGCAATCGGTAACTTTTGACTTATCGACTACGCCCTTGGCGGAGCCCTTCGAATTGTTTCCCGGGAACTCATACTGCCGGCTGCCCCAATCGCGACCCTTCTCAATGCCACAAACCTTTTAATGATTTGCGCTTGAGCTAAGTGCCGAGTTGAGTGCCAGCCCGCAGTCCCCGTGCCTCGATGGCCTATTCGCTTGACCTCGTGGTCGGTCAGTCCCCGGGTATGTTATACACGTCTCGGGTATGACTGAGCGTCGCCGATTGAGGCTAGCTCTTCGAATGAAATTATGCAAAGGTAATCGAATGCTCATTTTCAGAGGCATGATAGCTTTTACTGAATGTTTGCCGAATGGATTACATAAGTTTCTGCCGCTCAACAATAGAACGGACATAACAACTCGGCGTTCCACGGCCGCTCCGTCTCTGCTCCTGACGTGTCCTTGTGACGAGTGCCATTGGTGCAGTCGATCAGATAATAGGAGTTGTTCTTGAGCGCTCGGCTGATGACGAATGGCCCTTCCCAGGGTGAGGATAGCTTGTGCTGCCCGTCTGACTTCTGAATTCGGCGTAACACCATGTCTCCCTCTCGGAAGGCGAGAGGACGGATCTTCTTGCTATGGTAGTGCCGCAACTTCTGCTGGTAGACTGCTGACCTGGACAGAGCCAACAGACAAGCTTCTTCTTTGAGGTTGATGCCATCTTCTCGTTCCAATTGGCTTCTTCTTCGGTATATAGGGCATGCCGAGGTGAATCAAACTCAATGTCGGATGGGATAACTGCTTCTGAGCCGTACACCAGGAAGAAAGGAGTGAATCCAGTCGACCTGTTTGGTGTAGTCCTCAAACTGAACAAGACTGCAGGGAGTTCTTCAATCCATGCTCTGGTTGCCCTCTCCAGTGGCTCCACCAGTCGGGGTCTGATACCCGAGAGGATGAGACCATTTGCTCTTTCTACTTGACAATTTGACTGCGGATGCGCCACAGATGCCAGATCAAGTCGGATGCCCTGCTGAGATGCATATCGAGCCAGCGCACCCTTTGCGAAATTTGTGCCGTTATCGGTGATGATGCTGTTAGGCACACCATATCTGCACACGATGTCGGCTACAAACCGGACCGCAGTCGGACCATCCAGCTTCTTGATCGTTCTGGCCTCAATCCACTTGGTAAACTTGTCCACTGCGACTAGAAGGTGTGTCATGCCACTGCGAGCTCTTTTGAACGGTCCGACCATGTCCAAACCCCATACTGCAAACGGCCACGCTATTGGGATTGTCTTTAGTGCCGATGCTGGCTGATGACTTCTTGCCTTGAACCGTTCACAACCCTTGCAGTACTTCACCAAATTCTCAGCCGCTGCAAGCGCAATCGGCCAGTAGAAACCATGTCGGAAAGCTTTGCTAGCGATGGCCTTTGCAGATGCATGATGACCGCATTCACCTTGATGAATGTCTCTGAGCAGCTCCAAGCCTCTGTCCTCTTCTACACATCTCTGAAAGACACCAGTTGCACTCTTGCGCACTAGCTCATTGTTGATTATTGTGTATGCCCAAGATCGGCGGCTGATTTGCCGTGACTCTGCTTCGTCTTCTGGGAGGACTCCGTCTGCTAGGAAATCTCTAATCGGCTGTGCCCATGATGGCGCGCTGACAACTACCATTACCACTGCATGCTGGGGTGGGACTTCTTCTTGGATCTCAGTTCCTTGGCCACTGGCCTCCTGGATCTCGGCCTCTTGGACATCTGCTGTTTCTACCTCTGCCTCTGAACTGCCGATTGCGGCGCCTGGCACGCATTCAGCAGTCCCTGGTGTCGACTTCTCGTCTGGAGTTGGAGCTTCATCATTGCGGTCGGTAATTTCTGATATCATTGGTTCTTCGGAGGTTGTGCCTCCTGGCATTGCCTCTGCTTGCTTCCCTTTGGCTTTGCTCTTCTCACATCCCTTGGCGGCCCCTGGCTCGCAATCGGCAGCCCCTGGTGCTGTTGCCGAGACACCTTGGGCGCTGGACTGCTTCTTCACGGTTGCAGGTTTTGCCGATTGATCTTCTTTTTCCTTCTTCAATGCTTCAAGATCGGTCTCCGAGATAAAAATGGACTCGGACTCTGGGGATGGTATGATGGATGGCTTCTTGATGTGCTCCAACGACACTCCTGGTGGGATAGCCTGCCTTGTTGAGCCGAGCTTGGACAACGCATCTGCTGCCTCGTTGTTTGCTCTTGGCACATGATGGAACTCACAACCTTCAAAGTACCCACTGATCTGCTGCACCAAGAAACGATAGCTTGCCATGTTTGCATCCTTTGCAACCCAGGTGCCTGTGCACTGCTGTACAACAAGGTCGGAGTCACCAAAGCATTCAATATTCCGAATACCGATTTCCTTGGCAAGCTTGATACCATGCACAAGGGCTTCGTACTCGGCGACATTGTTTGATGCTGCGAAATGGATCTGGAGCACATACTGCAGTTGATCTCCTCTTGGTGAGGTAAGTACCACACCAGCCCCTAGGCCGCTTTTCATTTTGGAGCCATCAAAGTGCATTCGCCAGAAGTCTGACCCTGGGAGCTACGGCATATACTGAGTTTCAGCCCAATCCACCAGGAAATCGGCTAATGCTTGTGACTTGATTGCCGTTCTCGGCTCATATTGGATGCCATGGCTAGCGACTTCAATTGCCCATTTTGCCACTCTTCCGGTTGCATCTCTGCTTCCCACGATGTCGGCCAGTGAAGCCGAGCTGACGACGGTGATCAAGTGAGCTTGAAAGTATGGCTTCAATCTCTTGGCTGCCATGTACACTCCATAGCACATCTTCTGATAGTCTGATAGTGAGGGTAGTTCTTCTTGGATGCCGAGAGCACTTCGCTGATGCAATACACTGGACGCTGAATTTGCTGTGCCTTGTCCTTCTCGGGCCGCTCTACCACCATAACTGCGCTGATCACCCGATTAGTTGCCGCAATGTATAACATCATTGGCTCCTTCTCAATCGGGGTAGCCAGAATCGGTGCTGTGGAGAGCATGCGCTTGAGCTCTCGGAATGCTTCACTTGCTTGTGGGGTCCAGGTGAACTTCTCTGTCTTCTTCATCAATTGGTACAACGGGATTACTTTTTCACCTAGCCGACTGAGGAATCGGCTGAGTGATGCGAGGCAACCGGTGAACTTTTGTACCTGCTTCAAGGTCTTGGGCTGTTCCATGTGCTCTATTGCGGCTATCTTCTCGGGATTGCATTCGATTCCTCTCTCGGAAACGAGAAACCCCAAGAGTTTGCCAGCCTGGACTCCAAAGACGCACTTCTCCGGATTGAGCTTGATCTGATAAGTTCTCAAATTCGCAAATGTTTCCCTGAGGTCATCTAACAGCGTGACTCCCTTTGCCGACTTCACCACTAAATCGTCCACGTAAACGTGGAGATTTCTGCCGAGCTGAGAGTGTGTACATCTCTGAATCGTGCGCTGATAAGTGGCACCTCCATTCTTCAGACCAAATGGCATGGTGATATAGCAATAAGCCCCGAAAGGGGTTATAAATGTGGTTTTTATTTGATCTTCCACAGCAAGTTTGATCTGGTGATAGCCAGCAGTAGGATCCAGAAAGGACAAAAGCTCGCAGCCGGCCGTAGAATCAATCACTTGATCAATACGGGGAAGAGCAAACGGATCTTTTGGGCATGCCTTGTTCAGGCAAGTGTAATCTATACACATGCGCCAGGTCTTGTTCTTCTTCATGACGAGGACTGGATTCTCCAGCCACTCGGGGTAAAACACTTCCATGATGAAACCTGCAGCTTGCAGCTTCGCAATCTTTTCACCGATTACCCTTATCTTGTCTTCAGAAAAACGTCTCAGGGGTTTCTTGACCGGCTTCGAGCCTGGCCGAATGTGCAGCTTGTGCTCGGCGAGTTCTCTCGGCACACCAGGCATGTCTTGTGGAGACCATGCAAAGATGTCCCGATTCTCACGGTGAAACTCGACGAGCTCGCTTTCCTATTTATCGCTTAGTCCAGCTCCGACTAGAACAAACTTGGTTGAGTCGGAGGGATCTAGAGCGATCTTCTTGCTGTCCTTGGCCGACTGAAAAGCCGATTCCTCATCTACTCTCTTTGCTGGGCCGACTGGAAGTGGATTCTTGTTCTGTGCTTGCGCCATTGCAATCACCTTGCTGAGCTGACGCTTCTCCGTCTCAACTACTTGAGAATCAGCCAAACTGCTGCCAGCGGATGTACACTCGAGGGACTTCCTGAAGTCCCCGGTGACAGTAATGATGCCGTTTGGCCCTGGGATCTTCATCTTTAGGTATGTCTGCTGTGCGTTGATCATGAACTTGGCAAACGCCGGCAATCCCAACAGAGCATGGTAAGGACTACTGAGGTTGGCGACTTCAAACCAAATTGGCTCTCTCCTGAAGTTTTCTTCTGTGCCAAATATAACATCCAGCCAAATGCGACCCATGGGGGTGCAAGACAATCCAGGAACAATCCCATGGAAAGTCGTCCGACTGCGCTCCAGGTCCTTCTCTGTGAGCCCTAGCTTGATCAATGTATCTCTGTACAGAATGTTGATTGTGCTTCCTCCATCAACGAGCACTCTAGAGAACTTGCATGAAAACCTTGGTCCTGCGAACAGAGCGTCCACCACCAGCGGATAGTTGCCCGGATTCGGCAAAATGGTGGGATGATCTGCTCTGTCCCAGGATATAGGACATTCGGACCAATGCATAAACTGGGGAATCGGTGGCATAGTGGAATTAACCTCCTGAGCTCGGGCTCTCCGACTGCCCTTGTCTGTGGACTCGCTGGTGAAAATCATGTAGGCGGCGTCTTGCTGTGGGAACTGGTTCTGCTGCTGAGGTGGTCCTCTGTTCTGGGGTGGTGGTGGGGGTGGAGGTGGTAAAGCTTCTCCCTTCGCGATCCTTCTCACAAAGTCGCACTGCCGAGTGGTGTGCGCAGACGGCCTGCCAGGCGTGCTGTCCAATTTGCACGGCGCGTCCAGCATATCCTCGAACGTGTACTTGGGCTTCATCTGTCCCGGGGGTGTCACATTTGGTCTCATCTTCCGACTGCCTCCTGCAGCCGCTGGATCTTCTTCGTTCTGGACAGCGGCCACCTGCCAACTTCCATACTGGGTATCGGGCTGCTCGTCCTTGCACTTGCCATTGCTCTGCTGGTTTTGATTGTTGTTGTTGTTGTTACGGTTGTTCTCTCTCCTTTCCTTCTGACTAAGGCCTTGGTTCCCTGTGTCCGACTGCGGAGCCCCTGGTGACTGGATCACACCTCCAACTCCGAGCTGGATAGGGCGCATCATAGAATCGGACATAGCAAACGCATTTGCCACCTTCATGAGCTCGGCGAGCGATGTGAAGTCTTTGCGGAGCAGCTTGTGTGAAAGTGGCACTATGGCACTATGGTGCACTGAGTTAATAGGTTAGTCCAAATATGATCAAAAGTGTATGAAAGTGTATCTAGATCATAGCAATATCACACAAAACATGCATGGAGCAAGCAGAAATTATAGATACGTTTTGGACGTATCACCCTACTGCTCGAAATCCACGAAGGTACCTGCGGGCACCACGCGAGCAGTCGAGTGCTCGTGTCCAAAGCATTCCGAGCAGGGTTTTATTGGCCCACTGCGATGAAAAACGCAGAAGACATCGTGCGGCGTTGCATTGCCTGTCAAAAATTCGCCAGTAGACCGCACGCTCCAGCCTCAGAACTCAAGACCATACCACTATCATGGTCGTTCTCCACCTGGGGACTCGACATGGTGGGCCCGCTCAAGAAATCATCAAAGGGAGGAAGAACTCACCTGCTAGTAGCAGTCGACAAGTTCACCAAGTGGATTGAAGCAATGCCCATCGCCAGCTCTACAGCCCTCACGACAGTGAATTTTATCAAATCAATAATCTTCAGGTTCGGAGTACCACACAACATCATTACGGACAATGGTACGAACTTCACAGCGGCAGAATTCCAGAACTTCTGCGAAGAACTGGGCATGAAAATCAACTACGCATCAGTCGCGCACCCGCAGTCCAACGGCCGGGTGGAAAAGGCAAATCGCCTAGTATGTGCAGGAATCAAAAAACGGCTCCTTGCACCACTCGAGCAGGCCGCGGGCAACTGGGTAGAAGAACTCCCTGAAGTACTATGGAGCCTGCGCACTACCCCAAATACCGCAACCCAGTACACACCTTTCTTCATGGTGTACGGGTCGGAGGCAGTGCTACCACATGACCTCAAATTCGGGGCACCCCGGATCTCGGGGTACGAGGAAGAGGAAGCAGAAGAAGCACTGCAAGATGACAAGGACACAACAGACGAAGCAAGATACACAGCCCTAGCAAGGTCAGAGGGGTACCAGGACAAGCTACGTACTTACCAAAGCAGCCGCCTACACACCAGAACCTTCAACAAAGGCGACCTTGTCCTACGGCTCATACAAGAGAAAGTCCACAAGCTTGCCCCCCAATGGGAAGGACCGTTCATAATTTCAGAAGTCATAGGAGGAGGCGCCTATAGACTGAAGAACCCGAAGACTGACGAGGACGTGGGAAATCCATGGAACGTAGAGAACCTACGCCTGTTCTACCCATAGTCTCCACCAGTCATGCTCAACTGGCAGCTCATGTAACCCTTCGACGCAATGAAATTATGTTGCCCAAATACTACCACCTCAAAGCACTCGGGGGCTCAAGTACAATACTCCCCCCGAGCGACGCTATCGTCGCTCACGCGATCATCACTCAAATCACTCGGGGCCTAATGGCTTCTCGCCCTTCGTTGGTTACCCCAAGTGGAAGGTTAAGATGTAGCGCAGCAGCAAGTTTCCCTCGGTGAAGATACCAAGGTTTGTTTCCACTAGGACTCCAGAGATGATAAGTAGGTGTCAGCGGCGCAACTGACGTGGACCTGCACACAGACACAGAAAACTTTGTTCCCAACGAAGTTCAGAGAGGTTATCAATCTCTCCGGTCTTGTTGTTCACAAAGGGTAAAACACAGGGGATAATGATAGCAATTGAAAGTAAAAAGCAGGAAAGTAAATATAGCGTGGAAACAATAATAAGGATATGGACCGGGATACGTGATGTTCACTAGTGATGTCTCTCTCCCAAAAGACGATAAAACTTCTATGCGAGGTAAACAAATTACAGAAGGGCAATTGACAAGATAATGAACGCACCGCAATGCTAACTATGCTACAAAAGAAAGGAAGAGGCTCAAAAGCACGGGCAGTACGCCAAAGTAAGTAGACCGAAATCCAACTGCATCTACTACTAATCATCCACCTTGAGATATCTATCCAGAACATCTCGCTGGTATTAAGTTGCGAGCCCCACCCAAAGTGTAAACCCAAAACAACAGACAACTGCATTAAAAAGAACTCTGCGTAAAGTAAACCATCCTTGTAATCGCGGTTACAAGCACCGTTGTTTTCCCCCTTGTGGCAACAACACGTCTCCTAGACTCATGTTTCTGTCACTCAAGCGTGTCATCGGGGGGCATGAACCCACAATCGAGCATAACGTTCCCTCTTAGAGTCACTACCTACTACTTGGCCAAAGCAATAAACAGCAATGGAGAACATGCAAGAATTACTTAGGTACAAAAATATAAGAGATAAAAACCAAATATATTACTCTATCACAATCTGAACATAATCTCATAATCCATCAGATCCCATCAAACTCAGCATAGCAACAGCAAAAATATTACAAAAGTGCCTCGATCATGTAGGGCAGCTCACGAGGTCTAAACCATGAAGAACAAAGAGGGGAGGAGAACATCACATAGCTACTGATCACGGACCCATGGTCCAAGGAAAACTACTCACGAGACATCCGGGGAGCATCCATGGTGGAGAGGACACTCCCGGAGGTCGGCCCTCCCTCCGGCAGGGTGCCGGGAAGAGGTCTTCTGGTGCTCCCGATCTCGGAAGCGCGGCGGCGGAGGAACAGAGGCGAGTTTTCGAAATAGGGTTCTGTCTTCGGAGTTTCCCCGTGACGGAGAATAAATAGGCGAAGGGGGGCAGCCAGAGGTGGACCAGGGGCCCCAGGCGCCCCCCTGGCGCGGCCAGGGGTGGGGTCGCGCCGGGTGGCCGCCTGGGCCCCCCTGGCTCCCCTCTGGCCCCACTCGGGCTCTTCGCGAAGCTTCCTGCACGCTGATTTTTTCTGTATTTTTCCCGGAATTTTTCTGGCACTTTTTATATGGGGGAAAACTGAAATAGAAAAACAGCAGAAAACAGGAACTGGCACTGGGGTGCACTGAGTTAATAGGTTAGTCCAAATATGATCAAAAGTGTATGCAAGTGTATCTAGATCATAGAAATATCACACAAAACATGCATGGAGCAAGCAGAAATTATAGATACGTTTTGGACGTATCAACATCCCCAAGCTTAATTCCTGCTCGTCCTCGAGTAGGTAAATGATAACGGCATAATTTCTGTGGTGACATGCTAGCAACCATAAAAGAACTTTGAAAAGTAAATTAATCAAGGTTAGAGATTCAATTCAAGTCATAACATGCAAGAGTCTATATTAGCGTTGAAACAAGTAACAAAAGAACATTAGGTGCAAGAACTCTCGCTGTCCGTGACTCAAATGTCTCCAAATGGTGTTTGCGTGCAAGAAGGGGGATAGGGAATACAATAAAAAGTATTTTTGTGTTGAGAACTCAATCTACTAAAGTTTCACACTTGGTCTCCTTTGGAATCTTATCTTGACTCATCCCCAGACCACTAGCCAGGTACAAGTCAATTTGATCCACTCCTTTTCGATATTTTGAGCACTCATGCAATGGATGAGCGTAAGCACGGGAGTTGACACTTAGGATGGCAAAGAGAGAAGTACGGAGGAGGAGGAGGACAAAAAGGAATGAGAAAGGCTCACATCAATGAGGACAATCATAGGCAAGATATGCCAAATGATAGATATGATGTGAGGAGTAGGGATTGCCATGCAACGGATGCACATACGAGCTAGGAAGCTCTCCAATGGAACTAGTAGGGGCGCATCTAACTTGCTCGCTCATGAAGACCTAGAGCTCGTTTGAGGAGGCTCATCCTTGGAATATGCAAGCCAAGTTCTATAGTGTGAAGGTCCCCACATAGCTATATGCATAATGATCATCTCTATGGAGTACAAGGATATAAAGGAAGTACTAGTGTGGATCTCTCAAAAGGATAGTAGTGTTGCCCCTTTCTCTCTTTTTATTTCCTTTTCTCTTTTTTCTATTTTTTGTATTTTTTTGTGGCCTCAATGGCTCTTTCTATTGAACTCTCATTTGTCCTCTTTGGGATCTTTTATTGTGTCCACTTTGCGATCTTTTCCTCACTTAAGGGCAACACTCTATTTTACAAGAAGGTAAAGGAGATCTTTCACACTTTACAAGGTACTCAAAATCATAAAGAAGATGTAACTAACATGAAGTATGCAATGTATGTCGCTGCCAGTGTAGCAGGAACATGTATGACATGGAGATCAAGTCATGAAGAGGTGGATGTTGCATGGCAATATAACTCGGAAAGGCTATGGAAATGCCTTGATAGGTAGGTATGGTGGCTGTTTTGAGGAAAGATATAAGGAGGCTTATGATGACAGAGCGTATCATGCCAAGGGTTTGGATGTACCGGCGAAGGTGGACACCAACTCTCGGAGTGAGAAGAAGGCAATGCACGGCACGGGAGAGGCTAGCAAAAATGGGAAGGTGGAAGTGTCAACTTTCAATACTTACATTAGTCCGAAGAACTCATGCACTTATTATCGGTAACTCTCAATCTAATAAGGAGGCTCACAAAGAGACAAGTACCCCAAGGAGGAGTGTATGGGGGTTTGGTTATCCTTGCGCATCCTCGACTCATAGTACGTGAGTGTACTCTAATATTCGATCCGTCCAAAGAGTAGTGATCCATCTAGTATCTAGAGTTCTCAACTAGTTTTGTAGGTTTGAAAAATACACACGGATTTCCCAAAATACGACACCTATCACTAATAGGCTAGAGCTCTTGACACCAAAAGTTCAAACATTACTCACAACAATACCTCAAAACTATTGCAAGTTACTACTAGAATTAAATAGCAACCTCAATTACCTACTTTCAAGAAAAGACACAACTCAGTGCAACAACCAACTCTCTTTAACAAGATAAACATGAAAACTAAAAAGAGTTCCAGCAAAAAACTAAACAAAAGTCAAGGCTCTTTCTAAGGACAAACTAAGACTAAAACTAAACATGGCAGTAGCTATGAAAAGATAAAGAACACACAACAGCAAAAGATAAGCAGGAAAAATTCTATGATGTGTTCTAAATTTTGAAAGTGGAGCGTGTTTCTCTCCCACACAAAGTAAGACGGGATCTAACTTGTTATGAACAGCAAGCAAAGCTAAAGAAAACAAAAAACAAAACCTAAGAGCGAGACGCTCCAAGCATAGCACATAATGCATGAAGTGATAAAAATATAGTGAGACGAAGGACGAACTGATGATTGTCGATGGAGAAGGGGATGCACGGGGGCATCCCCAAGCTTAGACGCTTGAGTCTCCTTGAATATTTATTGGGGATGCATGGGGGCATCCCCAAGCTTGAGCGCTTGACACTCCTGGATCTTCTTTCATCATCTTCCATCGCACACTTGAAAACTCCCTTCATACATAACACAGCATAAGCTTATTAGAGAGGTTAGTACCCTTAATAAATAATTTTTCCCACTGGATATAAAGATATTCTTGAATAGCTACTGTTTCTCAAGAGTGCCAAAGAGTTTTTTCAAATAAAAAGCAAGCTTAAGGTTTGCAAAAGTTAGGAGAGACAAAAAGTGGCAAAGAGTTTCAGCCCAATCCACCAGGAAATCGGCTAATGCTTGTGACTTGATTGCCGTTCTCGGCTCATATTGGATGCCATGGCTAGCGACTTCAATTGCCCATTTTGCCACGCTTCCGGTTGCATCTCTGCTTCCCATGATGTCGGCCAGTGGAGCCGAGCTGACGACGGTGATCAAGTGAGCTTGAAAGTATGGCTTCAATCTCTTGGCTGCCATGTACACTCCATAGCACATCTTCTGATAGTGAGGGTAGTTCTGCTTGGATGCCGAGAGCACTTCGCTGATGCAATACATTGGACGCTGAATTTGTTCTGCCTTGTCCTTCTCGGGCCGCTCTACCACCATAAATGCGCTGATCACCCGATTAGTTGCCGCAATGTATAACATCATTGGCTCCTTCTCAATCGGGGTAGCCAGAATCAGTGCTGTGGAGAGCATGCGCTTGAGCTCTCGGAATTCTTCACTTGCTTGTGGGGTCCAGGTGAACTTCTCTGTCTTCTTCATCAATTGGTACAATGGGATTGCTTTTTCACCTAGCCGACTGAGGAATCGGCTGAGTGATGCGAGGCAACCGGTGAACTTGTGTACCTGCTTCAAGGTCTTGGGCTGTTCCATGCGCTCTATTGCGGCTATCTTCTCGGGATTGCATTCGATTCCTCTCTTGGAAACGAGAAACCCCAAGAGTTTGCCAGCATGGACTCCAAAGACGCACTTCTCCGGATTGAGCTTGATCTGATAAGTTCTCAAATTCGCAAATGTTTCCCTGAGGTCATCTAACAGCGTGACTCCCTTTGCCGACTTCACCACTAAATCGTCCACGTAAACGTGGAGATTTCTGCCGAGCTGAGAGTGTGTACATCTCTGAATCGTGCGCTGATAAGTGGCACCTCCATTCTTCAGACCAAATGGCATGGTGATATAGCAATAAGCCCCGAAAGGGGTTATAAATGTGGTTTTTATTTGATCTTCCACAGCAAGTTTGATCTGGTGATAGCCAGCAGTAGGATCCAGAAAGGACAAAAGCTCGCAGCCGGCCGTAGAATCAATCACTTGATCAATACGGGGAAGAGCAAACGGATCTTTTGGGCATGCCTTGTTCAGGAAAGTGTAATCTATACACATGCGCCAGGTCTTGTTCTTCTTCATGACGAGGACTGGATTCGCCAGCCACTCGGGGTAAAACACTTCCATGATGAAACCTGCAGCTTGCAGCTTCGCAATCTCTTCACCGATTGCCCTTCTCTTGTCTTCAGAAAAACGTCTCAGGGGTTGCTTGACCGGCTTCGAGCCTGGACGAATGTGCATCTTGTGCTCGGCGAGTTCTCTCGGCACACCAGGCATGTCTTGTGGAGACCATGCAAAGATGTCCCGATTCTCACGGAGAAACTCGACGAGCTCGCTTTCCTATTTATCGCTAAGTCCAGCTCCGACTACAACAAACTTGGTTGAGTCGGAGGGATCTAGAGCGATCTTATTGCTGTCCTTGGCCGACTGAAAAGCCGATTCCTCATCTACTCTCTTTGTTGGGCCGACTGGAAGTGGATTCTTGTTCTGTGCTTGCGCCATTGCAATCACCTTGCTGAGCTGACGCTTCTCCGTCTCAACCACTTGAGAATCAGCCAAACTGCTGCCAGCGGATGTACACTCGAGGGACTTCCTGAAGTCCCCGGTGACAGTGATGACGCCGTTTGGCCCTGGGATCTTCATCTTTAGGTATGTCTGCTGTGCGTTGATCATGAACTTGGCAAACGCCGGCAATCCAACCAGAGCATGGTAAGGACTACTGAGGTCGGCGACTTCAAACCAAATCGGCTCTCTCCTGAAGTTTTCTTCTGTGCCAAATATAACATCCAGCCAAATGCGACCCATGGGGGTGCAGGACAATCCAGGAACAATCCCATGGAAAGTCGTCCGACTGCGCTCCAGGTCCTTCTCTGTGAGCCCTAGCTTGATCAATGTATCTCTGTACAGAATGTTGATTGTGCTTCCTCCATCAACGAGCACTCTAGAGAACTTGCATGAAAACCTTGGTCCTGCGAACAGAGCGTCCACCACCAGCGGATAGTTGCCCGGATTCGGAAAAATGGTGGGATGATCTGCTCTGTCCCAGGATATAGGACATTCGGACCAATGCATAAATTGGGGAATCGGTGGCATAGTGGCATTAACCTCTTGAGCTCGGGCTCTCCGACTGCCCTTGTCTGTGGACTCGCTGGTGAAAATCATGTCGGCGGTGTCTTGCTGTGGGAACTGGTTCTGCTGCTGAGGTGGTCCTCTGTTCTGGGGTGGTGGTGGGGGTGGAGGTGGTAAAGCTTCTCCCTTCGCGATCCTTCTCACAAAGTCGCACTGTTGAGTGGTGTGCGCAGACGTCCTGCCAGGCGTGCTGTGCAATTTGCACGGCGTGTCCAGCATATCCTCGAACTTGTACTTGGGCTTCATCTGTCCCGGGGGTCTCACATTTGGTCTCATCTTCTGACTGCCTCCTGCAGCCGCTGGATCTTCTTCGTTCTGCACAGCGGCCACCTGCCGACTGCCATACTGGGTATCGGGCTGCTCGTCCTTGCGCTTTCCATTGCTCTGCTGGTTGTGATTGTTGTTATTGTTGTTACGGTTGTTCTCTCTCCTTTCCTTCCGACTAAGGCCTTGGTTCCCTGTGTCCGACTGCGGAGCCCCTGGTGACTGGATCACACCTCCAACTCCGAGCTGGATAGGGCGCATCGAAGAATCGGACATAGCAAACGCATTTGCCACCTTCATGAGCTCGGCGAGCGATGTGAAGTCTTTGCGGAGCAGCTTGTGTGAAAGTGGCACTGTGGCCCTGTGGTGCACTGAGTTAATAGGTTAGTCCAAATATGATCAAAAGTGTATGAAAGTGTATCTAGATCATAGCAATATCACACAAAACATGCATGGAGCAAGCAGAAATTATAGATACGTTTTGGACGTATCACCCAACTGCTCGAAATCCACGAAGGTACCTGCGGGCACCACGCGAGCAGTCGAGTGCTCATGTCCAAAGCATTCCGAGCAGGGTTTTATTGGCCCACTGCGATGAAAAACGCAGAAGACATCGTGCGGCGTTGCATTGCCTGTCAAAAATTCGCCAGCAGACCGCACGCTCCAGCCTTAGAACTCAAGACCATACCACTATCATGGTCATTCGCCACCTGGGGACTCGACATGGTGGGCCCGCTCAAGAAATCATCAAAGGGAGGAAGAACTCACCTGCTAGTAGCAGTCGACCAGTTCACCAAGTGGATCGAAGCAGTGCCCATCACCAGCTCTACAGCCCTCACGACAGTGAATTTTATCAAATCAATAATCTTCAGGTTCGGAGTACCACACAACATCATTACGGACAACGGTACGAACTTCACAGCGGCAGAATTTTAGAACTTCTGCGAAGAACTGGGCATCAAAATCAACTACGCATCAGTCGCGCACCCGCAGTCCAATGGCCGGGTGGAAAAGGAAAATGGCCTAGTATGTGCAGGAATCAAAAAATGGCTCCTTGCACCACTCGAGCAGGCCGCGGGCAACTGGGTAGAAGAACTCCCTCCAGTACTATGGAGCCTGCGCACTACCCCAAATACCGCAACCCAGTACACACCTTTCATCATGGTGTACGGGTCGGAGGCAGTGCTACCACATGACCTCAAATTTTGGGCACCCCGGATCTCAGGGTACGAGGAAGAGGAAGCAGAAGAAGCACTGCAAGATGACAAGGACACAACAGACGAAGCAAGAGACACAGCCCTAGCAAGGTCAGAGGGGTACCAGGA
Organism: Bromus sterilis; assembly: GCA_950022295.1. Classification (NCBI taxonomy): domain Eukaryota; kingdom Viridiplantae; phylum Streptophyta; class Magnoliopsida; order Poales; family Poaceae; genus Bromus; species Bromus sterilis. Next base: position 339,338,528 of record OX465595.1, on the reverse strand, counting down.
CAAGCTACGTACTTACCAAACCAGCCTCCTGCGCACCAGAACCTTCAACAAAGGCGACCTTGTCCTACGGCTCATACAAGAGAAAGTCCACAAGCTTGCCCCCCAATGGGAAGGACCGTTCATAATTTCAGAAGTCATAGGAGGAGGCGCCTATAGACTGAAGAACCCGAAGACTGACGAGGACGTGGGAAATCCATGGAACGTAGAGAACCTACGCCTGTTCTACCCATAGTCTCCACCAGTCATGCTCAACTGGCACCTCATGTAACCCTTCGACGCAATAAAATTATGTTGCCCAAATACTACCACCTCAAAGCACTCGGGGGCTCGAGTACAATACTCCCCCCGAGAGACGCTATCTTCGCTCACGCGATCATCACTCAAAGCACTCGGGGGCTGATGGCTTCTCGCCCTTCGTTGGTTACCCCAAGTGGAAGGTTAAGATGTAGCACAGCAGCAAGTTTCCCTCGGTGAAGATACCAAGGTTTGTCTCCACTAGGACTCCAGAGATGATAAGTAGGTGTCAGCGGCGCAACTGACGTGGACCTGCAGACAGACACAGATAACTTTGTTCCCAACGAAGTTCAGAGAGGTTGTCAATCTCTCCGGTCTTGTTGTTCACAAAGGGTAAAACACAGGGGATAATGATAGCAATTGAAAGTAAAAAGCAGGAAAGTAAATATAGCGTGGAAACAATAATAAGGATATGGACCGGGATACGTGATGTTCACTAGTGATGTCTCTCTCCCAAAAGACGATAAAACTGCTATGCGAGGTAAACAAATTACAGAAGGGCAATTGACAGGATAATGAACGCACCGCAATGCTAACTATGCTACAAAAAAAAGGAAGAGGCTCAAAAGCACGGGCAGTACGCCAAAATAAGTAGACCGAAATCCAACTGCATCTACTACTAATCATCCACCTTGAGATATCTATCCAGAACATCTCGCTGGTATTAAGTTGCGAGCCCCACCCAAAGTGTAAACCCAAAACAACAGAAAACAGCATTAAAAAGAACTCTGCGTAAAGTAAACCATCCTTGTAATCGCGGTTACAAGCACCGTTGTTTTCCCCCTTGTGGCAACAACACATCCCCTAGACTCATGTTTCTGTCACTCAAGCGTGTCTTCGGGGGGCATGAACCCACAATCGAGCATAACGTTCCCTCTTGGAGTCACTACCTACTACTTGGCCAAAGCAATAAACAGCAATGGAGAACATGCAAGAATTACTTAGGTACAAAAATATAAGAGATAAAAACCAAATATATTACTCTATCACAATCTGAACATAATCTTATAATCCATCAGATCCCATCAAACTCAGCATAGCAACAGCAGAAATATTACAAAAGTGCCTCGATCATGTAGGGCAGCTCACGAGGTCTAAACCATGAAGAACAAAGAGGGGAGGAGAACATCACATAGCTACTGATCATGGACCCATGGTCCAAGGAAAACTACTCACGAGACATCCGGGGAGCATCCATGGTGGAGAGGACACTCCCGGAGGTCGGCCCTCCCTCCGGCAGGGTGCCGGGAAGAGGTCTTCTGGTGCTCCCGATCTCGGAAGCGCGGCGGCGGAGGAACAGAGGCGAGTTTGCGAAATAGGGTTCTGTCTTCGGAGTTTCCCCGTGACGGAGAATAAATAGGCGAAGGGGGGCAGACAGAGGTGGACCAGGGGCCCCAGGCGCCCCCCTGGCGCGGCCAGGGTGGGGCCGCGCCGGGTGGCCGCCTGGGCCCCCCTGGCTCCCCTCTGGCCCCACTCGGGCTCTTCGCGAAGCTTCCTGCACGCTGATTTTTTCTGTATTTTTCCCGGAATTTTTCTGGCACTTTTTATATGGGGGAAAACTAAAATAGAAAAACAGCAGAAAACAGGAACTGGCACTGGGGTTCACTGAGTTAATAGGTTAGTCCAAATATGATCAAAAGTGTATGAAAGTTTATCAAGATCATAGAAATATCACACAAAACATGCATGGAGCAAGCAGAAATTATAGATACGTTTTGGACGTATCAACATCCCCAAGCTTAATTCCTGCTCGTCCTCGAGTAGGTAAATGATAACGGCATAATTTCTGTGGTGACATGCTAGCAACCATAAAAGAACTTTGAAAAGTAAATTAATCAAGGTTAGAGATTCAATTCAAGTCATAACAGGCAAGAGTCTATATTAGCATTGAAACAAGTAACAAAAGAACATTAGGTGCAAGAGCTCTCGCTGTCCGTGACTCGAATGTCTCCTAATGGTGTTTGCGTGCAAGAAGGGGGATAGGGAATACAATAAAAAGTATTTTTGTGTTGAGAACTCAATCTACTAAAGTTTCACACTTGGTCTCCTTTGGAATCTTATCTTGACTCATCCCCAGACCACTAGCCAGGTACAAGTCAATTTGATCCACTCCTTTTCGATATTTTGAGCACTCATGCAATGGATGAGCGTAAGCATGGGAGTTGACACTTAGGATGGCAAAGAGAGAAGTACGGAGGAGGAGGACAAAAAGGAATGAGAAAGGCTCACATCAATGAGGACAATCATAGGCAAGATATGCCAAATGATAGATATGATGTAAGGAATAGGGATTGCCATGCAACGGATGCACATACGAGCTAGGAAGCTCTCCAATGGAACTAGTAGGGGCGCATCTAACTTGCTCTCTCATGAAGACCTAGAGCTCGTTTGAGGAGGCTCATCCTTGGAATATGCAAGCCAAGTTCTATAGTGTGAAGGTCCCCACATAGCTATATGCATAATGATCATCTCTATGGAGTACAAGGATATAAAGGAAGTACTAGTGTGGATCTCTCAAAAGGATAGTAGTGTTGCCCCTTTCTCTCTTTTTATTTCCTTTTCTCTTTTTTCTATTTTTTTGTATTTTTTTGTGGACTCAATGGCTCTTTCTATTGAACTCTCATTTGTCCTCTTTGGGATCTTTTATTGTGTCCACTTTGCGATCTTTTCCTCACTTAAGGGCAACACTCTATTTTACAAGAAGGTAAAGGAGATCTTTCACACTTTACAAGGTACTCAAAATCATAAAGAAGATGTAACTAACATGAAGTATGCAATGTATGTCGCTGCCAGTGTAGCAGGAACATGTATGACATGGAGATCAAGTCATGAAGAGGTGGATGTTGCATGGCAATATAACTCGGAAAGGCTATGGAAATGCCTTGATAGGTAGGTATGGTGGCTTTTTTGAGGAAAGATATAAGGAGGCTTATGATGACAGAGCGTATCATGCCAAGGGTTTGGATGTACCGGCGAAGGTGGACACCAACTCTCGGAGTGAGAAGAAGGCAATGCACGGCACGGGAGAGGCTAGCAAAAATGGGAAGGTGGAAGTGTCAACTTTCAATACTTACATTAGTCCGAAGAACTCATGCACTTATTATCGGTAACTCTCAATCTAATAAGGAGGCTCACAAAGAGACAAGTACCCCAAGGAGGAGTGTATGGGGGTTTGGTTATCCTTGCGCATCCTCGACTCATGGTACGTGAGTGTACTCTAATATTCGATCCGTCCAAAGAGTAGTGATCCATCTAGTAGCTAGAGTTCTCAACTAGTTTTGTAGGTTTGTAAAATACACACGGATTTCCCAAAATACGACACCTATCACTAATAGGCTAGAGCTCTTGACACCAAAAGTTCAAACATTACTCACAACAATACCGCAAAACTATTGCAAGTTACTACTAGAATTAAATAGAAACCTCAATTACCTACTTTCAAGATAAGACACAACTCAGTGCAACAACCAACTCTCTTTAACAAGATAAACATGAAAACTAAAAAAGTTCCAGCAAAAAACTAAACAAAAGCCAAGGCTCTTGCTAAAGACAAACTAAGACTAAAACTAAACATGGCAGTAGCTATGAAAAGATAAAGAACACACAACAGCAAAAGATAAGCAGGAAAAATTCTATGATGTGTTCTAAATTTTGAAAGTGGAGCGTGTTTCTCTCCCACACAAAGTAAGACGGGATCTAACTTGTTATGAACAGAAAGCAAAGCTAAAGAAAACAAAAAACAAAACCTAAGAGCGAGACACTCCAAGCATAGCACATAATGCATGAAGTGATAAAAATATAGTGAGACGAAGGACGAACTGATGATTGTCGATGGAGAAGGGGATGCACGGGGGCATCCCCAAGCTTAGACGCTTGAGTCTCCTTGAATATTTATTGGGGATGCATGGGGGAATCCCCAAGCTTGAGCGCTTGACACTCCTGGATCTTCTTTCATCATCTTCCATCGCACACTTGAAAACTCCCTTCATACATAACATAGCATAAGCTGATTAGAGAGGTTAGTACCCTTAATAAATAATTTTTCCCACTGGATATAAAGATATTCTTGAATAGCTACTGTTTCTCAAGAGTGCCAAAGAGTTTTTTCAAAGAAAAAGCAAGCTTAAGGTTTGCAAAAGTTAGGAGAGACAAAACGTGGCAGAATCTGTGAAAAACAGAACAGCAGGTAGTAAAGAATTTTTTAGGGGCACTTGTGCAACTCAAATAAAAAAACTCAGAACATACGGAAGTTTCGTAATTGTTTATATCATACTGTGTAAAAATTTCAGCTCAAAAAGATGAACTGGGATTTTTCAGGAATTTTTCTGGTCACGAGGACAGAATCTGTTTTCTGGACAGCATGTCACAACTTTTACTTCCCTTGCCGTAAGAGGCTATAACTTGGCACAAAGCTGAAAAATAAAGATACAATGATGTTGCTACAGTAGTAAAAATCGTCAAGACACAACAAAAGCAAAAAAGAAACACCTAAATTCGTTGCGGGCTGCCTCCCGAAAGTGCTTTCTTTTATGCCTTTAAGCTAGGCATGATGCAAAAGAAGAATCAAGTTTTATCAAGAGAAAGAGAATAACTAGCCCGTGTAACGGACTCAAAAGGTAACTTGATTTTATTTCTAGGGAAGTGTACCATCCCCTTTTTGAATGGGAATTGTAATTTTATATTCCCCTCTTTCATGTCAATAACCGCACCAACAGTGCGAAGAAAAGGACGTCCCAAAATAATTGGACACAAAGGTTCACACTCTATATCCATAACAATAAAATCAACGGGAACATAGTTGTCATTGACAATGATAAGAACATCGTCGATCTTCCCCAAAGGTTTCTTTACGGAAGAATCAACAAGACGAACACCAAAAGAACAAGGCTCAAAGGGCTTCAATTCAAACATATCAAATATTCTTTTGGGCATAACGGAGGTACTAGCTCCAACATCACATAAAGCATAGCAAGAGAAGTTATTTAATTTAATTTTTATCATAGGGTCCCAACCATCATCTAGCTTCCTAGGTATGGAGGCTTCTACTCTAAGCTTCTCCGCCCTAGCATTGATGAGAGCATTTGTGATATGCTCCGTGAAGACAAGATTTAGTGTGCTAGTGTGGGGGTCTCTAGACATTTTGTGTAGCAAACTGATAACTTCTAAGAGGGTGCAACTGTCAAAATCAATATCACTACTATCAAAGGTGATAGTAGTGTCATCCAGGCTCACTTGTTTGAAACCCTCTATGTTCATAGGAGTTTCTTTATCTTTGGTTGAGGTATTAGCATCACCATTAATAGGTCCAATGGGACTAGGAGTGCATTGGGTGCTAATAGTTTGGGTGTCCTCAACATTTTGGATAGTGGCAACTGTGTGGTGTGTAGGAAGGCTCTTAATTCTATCCTCTTCCTCTTTTCTCTAGCCCATCTTTCTTTAAGTTTAGCCATCATCCTAATATTTTCATTAATTTGTAATTGGATAGCATTAATAGGAGTGGCCTTATTATCCTCAAGGGGAGAGGTTCTAATTTTAATCATCTCAATATCAAGGTCTAAGCTTTCTACCTTCAGAGAGAGATTATCTATTTTAGCTAATTTCTCCTCTACATTTTTGTTGAAGGCTTTTTGGGTAGTGATAAAGTCTCTAAGCATGCTTTCTAATTCAGAGGAGGGGTTCTTGTTGCTAGGGTAGGTGTTGTTGTTCCCATAGTTGGACGGAAACGGTCTAGGATTGCTAGCAAAATTTCCCCTATAAGCATTGTTGTTGAAGTTGTTTCTAGCAATAAAGTTCACATCTACTTGTTCTTGAGCAACCAAATAATTTAAAGGGACATCATGAGGATCAATAGAGGGTTGCTTGGTAAGTAGAGACATAATTAAATCAACTTTTTCATTGAGGGAGGTAATTTCCTTGACAGAATTTACCTTCCTACCTGTTGGAGCGCGTTCGGTGTGCCATTGGGAATAATTGGTCATCATTTCATCGAGATATGCCCTAGAGGCAATAATAAAATGTTATTATATATATATTTCCACGTTCGTAATTAATGTTTATATTTCTGTGCTATAATTGCAATGACCCTGACTGTGAGATTCAGAAGAAAACTCATTTGCATGTGTGGAAATGTAAACACCAAGAGTTCCTGGTTTAGCCTCTAAGACCAGCTCATGTGCTAACTGAGGATTACGTTTTCTTAATCATGGACATTGTTCTTGTAACAAGGATGTCAGTAGCAATGGGAACATATTGTTAGCAGAACAATGATGTTGAACCGACCCCAGTATTGAATGATATACTTAGAGATCACATCGTAACTACGTTATAAGTCATATCATGAAATGTTATCATATACGTAATTCCTTAGACCATGAGAGTATCGAGTTGCTTCACACAGGAAGACATGCTTTGGTTCTTAGATGAATCCTCCCGTAAATGGGAAGTAGTAAAATAAGTTCTGGGTATGTCAGATGGTGTGGCTAGTGACTGTGATAGTTCAAGAATGGGATTTGCTCCTTCACGATGAAGAAGATATTCACTTCGGGCCCACTCGGTATGACGGTATCCATTATAGTCTGGCCAGACGCATTGTGATTCAGTCACGGGGATACCGGAATACGATAACGAGAAAATGGACAAACGAGCAAAGAGGATAACGAGTGGCTTGTGATCAAGAAGTTGTTACACATGGGTGCCAAACATCTCTCCTCTAACTTTGTCATATATCACGAAGCAAAGGGAATGGTACATGAATAAACATAATGGTTCACTCGAAGTTTCTTCGTGTATGTGCGGGAGTCAACATGGGTGTCCATGGCTCCGCTGTTGATTATTGGCTATTGACAAAAGGCTGTTGACCTATGTACGGAAGATGTTCTGAGTCATGTCCGCATTATACCGAACCTATTGGGTCACACACTTAACGACAAGTAGTCTGTTAGAATACTAGTATGGTAGAAGGTTTAGTGGAAGCAAAGCAGAATAGTTCATACGGGTACCGGAAGTAGTTCCGGAGATTTATGGAATTGTTCATAAGGGCACCAGAAGTAGTTCTGGGTATTTAAGGATATGTCCGGATCACTCTGTAGTAGTCCCAGGTGGTTCCGAATCATATGAGAATGGTACTGGGGAAGTCCTGGATCAACCGGAATAGTTTCTGGATAATCGTTGGGCGTCCTGACAACCTTCGCGGTCATCGGGTGGCTTAAATTGTAACTCGGATGGTTTTGTAAACTATCCGGATGGCTCCGGAACGTCCGAGAACGGTCCCGGAAGGTCCTGGAAGTGCTCCAGAAGTGTCCGGAATGTCCCGAAACGGTCCCGATATGTCCCGGAAGGTCCTGGAAGCTTCTAGAAGGTCATGGAAGGTTCCGGAAGGTTCCGGGCAGTACCACCCACTCCCCTGCGCCCCTAGCCTTGGGGGGCAAGCCACCTAGGCTGCCCTGGCCGGCCAAGGGGTGGGGGGCGCACCAAGGGGAAGGAATCCCCCTCCAGGTGGGAATACCAAAACCCATTATGGCAGGTTTCCGGTGGGAAGGTGTGGGAAGGTTTGGAAGGCTTGGGAGTCCAAGTTGGACTCCCAATCCTCCTTGGGCTGCGCCCTAGACCTCCTGGCCACCTATATAAGGTGAGCCAGGGGGAGGGGGAGAAACACACAATCAATCCCCAAGGCCTATGCCCACCCTCCCTCCTCTAAACCCCGTTGCTCCACTTTTAGACCCCGGTTTAGACGCTGTTCTAGATCGGAATCCGTTAGGGTTTTCTCCCTCTAGTTTTCTCGGTGGCGTTCATCTCTGCACGGCGGAGTGCTGCTGGATTGCTGCTACGGGATGTGTGGATACTAATGGAGGGGTCGTACCTTCGACCCTTCTTCGAGGAGCTTGTTCATGGGACTTGTCCGTGGGACTAGATCGCGGGACTTGTTCGTGGGATTGATCGAGGGACTGTTCCTGGGAGAACTTGCGAGATCTACTTCCACTACGTCCACGAGCTTCACCAACTCTACTTCCGCTACATCGGTTGGTGAGCCATGACCTAAAACCTTGTATGCAATCTTCTTGGATGATCTTGGGTTCTTGATTCGTAGGCCGAAATTTTTTGTTTTCTACTACGTTTCCCAACAGCGGTATCATGAGCGATCCTTGATTAGATGCATGTTTAGGTCTAGATCATATGTGTGATATGAGGCATTGATTTTCTTGTTGCTTCCCTGTCATGTGATTTTTTCTATGCTTGATGGCAAGTTGAGGTTTTGCTACAAGGATTGAGTTTTCCATCGATCCCTCTATGATGCTTTCAGTATGCTGGTTGCCTTGATCATGGTCTACATCAAACTCCTTGGATCTCATCTTAATCTCGCAATAGAAGATTTAACATGGAGGGGCTTGTGGATTTTATGAACTCAAATCCACACGGGGGTCACACGTTTAACGAAGTTTGGCTTGTGGCATTAGTTGCTGCACGCACCCCGTATGTTAAACTAGCAACAAAAGAAGTGTCATGTTTTGTTTTATCTAGGGTTTCTCGTTTGCCTTGTAAACCTGCTTAACAACCACGTTAAAAGTTGCAACAACCCGTGTAGATGGCGATCTAACTCGTTTTTGCAGAGTTTGCATGTGATGTGGTATAGCCTTCAAGATTTGCAATGTGTTTGTATGAGATGCTATATGATGTAATATTTATTCGCGACCTGCGTGTCGTGGTATGGCATGATGACTGGAGTCATATGATTGTCACTTAATTATGGCCTGCGTGCCAGAACTGTTTATTAGCTCGAGGCAAAGCAATAGATAGATGCAAGGTGATGATCTACGATGCGGAGGTGGACCCCGACGCACATGCCGGAAGCCGTGGTGATGTTCCCGGTGCCAAGGACAAAGTTGGTGGACACAGTGACTTCAACCACGACGACGTGAAGACAATAAAGACTTCACGAAGCAAAGGGCTATACTATATCACATAATTTTATGAACTGCCTGTGATGTTTATCCCTTTGATGCACCCTTGTTTGATGCGCGGTAGTCGTATTTTATTAGGGTGATCTCTCGCAAAACAATATCAAGTTAATAGTGTTCTTCCAACTGTAGCACCGTCTATACTATGTTTCACATCGGAGCAGGTCATGTCACATGGGTGCACACGGTGTGACGCATAAAAGACGGGTGTGTTAAAAGAACACACAGCACATTACACTTGGTTATCTTGACGGTTTGGATAAAAGTTTGCTATCGGAACACGCCCATCGAAAGATGAACAAGAATCACCTTTGGCGTGATTGGCAAGTTAGCCTACCGGTCCAGTCTAAGTCATCAGTGATGTCACATCAATGGCGGACGATTGGATTGGATCTTGAATCACTCCAGCATCAATTACGAGAGATATTGATCTGAGTGGGAGCTCACTTAGTAATTAAATTGATTAATCACAAGTGTGACTTAATTATGAACAAAGTCTTAGTATTTGCATTATCGTTGTAGAATAATGGCTCGCATTACCATCTTCCCAATTGATTTTGATTAACTGTATTATCTGGTAAAAACTTTACGATTGGTACCGTATTGTGAGGACTATCCTCAATAGTGCCGAGAAGGACCATGTCCTATCGCAAATTTTTGATGCTCTCCCGCTGATGCTATGGATGATGTGACTTACGTCCATAATCCAAAATGCTAGAATTCCACCACAGCTAAGTGCATTGTCTTCACCACCATGAAACCCGAACTTCGAAGAGTTTGGGATAGTTATGTTATATTCATGGAACTAAAAAATAAGTTTTCAGTAGTAAGACAATTAATGTTGGATATAAGATATCTAGTACAATGTATGATTGTAAGCATTAGTGAAAATGTTCATTGTGCTCTAAACAAAACTGATAAGTGTGGGATCCAGAAGAACACCGATCATATGATGATGAGGATTAAGGGAAAGGAAGTTCCATGGAGTGTTAGTAAGACTTACACGCCGGAAAGTCCATGGCCTGCGCCACCCTTGATCATGTGTGATCTTTTGTGAGTAGGAGTGACATTGGAAATAGAACTATGATACATATAAAAGCAAAACGAAAGAAGACTGGAATAACCAGCTCAGAAATGAAAGTCATACGGAGTTATAGATGAATTCATTGCTGGTCAAAAGATGTAATTCTTGGGAATCATGATTAAGCGGTTAATCTTAATTCTTGTATATTGTGATTAAACTGTTGATCACTACAATATCACTTCAATTGCATATTGTTGCAAGTCGATACAAGAAATACTATGGCCTTTATGACTAGCTAATGATGAGTTTTGACACACTCAGGAACACGGTAAAAGGTTTACTATACCATGTGTTGACTCTATGATTATCTTCATAATTCATTTTAGAGTTGAGTAAATTGTTACTACACTTTAACCTTGTTGCAAAACATCATTTTGAATCATGTTTGTTGCAAGAGAGTTGTTCAAAACTATGAATAACGTAAAGGCCATACTACCATTATGAATAGGTTGTATGTTATGAATCTTGATAATAATGCTTAACATCCATAACACTGACGCTAAACGTCGCAAGACTGACAGAAATACCACATAGATGTGGCACTGCCGTTTATCACAAGTGACATAACATGCATGAAGAATTTCCATAAGTGATGGACTTTTGAGTCATATGATTATGAATCACTTGACGCTTGCATATATTGTCTAAAAGAAATGTGACTAAAACACCGTTGATAGGCCATACATGAACGGGCAACTAAACCATTGGTAATCATACATGATGATGTGTGTAGTCCAATAAGTGTAGTTGTGTGCAGTGGATTCCCTATCTTCACTCATAAGTTGAAGTAGATATGTGGATATCTGTTCAATAGAGACATACGTCTGAAATCTTTGAAATGTTCAAGGAATTTTAGAGTGAAATAGAAATTCATTGTAACGAGAAAAATAAAGCTTCTGCAAATTAGATTGTAGAAAGTAATATTTGAGTTACAAGTTTAGCGAACGTCTGATGAGTTGTGAAGAAGTATCATAACTTGCGTCTCCCGGAACACCACTATGAGTAAAGTGTTCGAGAGATGTAATCAAGCCATGTATGACACGGTAAGATCAAATATGATGTTTATCAATTTGCGATTATACTTATTATAGTTATGCGTTAGTGACTACGGCTCTTACACTGAAAAGAGCACCATCAAATCTGTTGAAATGACACCATATTAGATGTGGTATGAACTGTTAAAAACATGTTGTCTTTTCTTAAAATTTGGGTATATGAGGCATATGTTTGACATACTCAAAACCCCAAATCAGATAAGTGCTACTTTGTTAAGGTTATGCCAAAATTTTTGGTATTCCTCTATCACTACACAAAAGCAAAACTGTTTGCTGTTAAGAACTATGTGTTTTGAAGAAAATGGTTTCTTGCAAAAGAGTGAGTGGGAGGACAGTGCAACTTATCAAGATTGTTGAATCTTCAGAGAAGTGCGCAGCTGAACCACACAGGTTAGACAAAACTCGTACAAACTTTTTATGTAAACGAGATATTGTTGTTCGACAACGATAAACCTGTGATAGACAAAGAAGCGTTGATGGGCCCTGACTCCGGGATTTGGCTAAATGCCAAATAATCCGAGATAGTATCCATGGAAGTAAGTCAAGTTTTGAACTTGGTAGACCCTCCGAAAGACTAAGAGTCTGAAGAATATATAAATGGATCTATAACTGATTCGAATGAAATTGTTTTATCCATAAAGCTCAACTCGTTGGAAATATGTTTTCTAACAAGTACAAAAGTTGACTACGGCGAAGTAATGTCGACCGTAGAGATGCTTTAGTCAGTTTGGGTTATATTAGCAATTACTACATAACTCATTTATAGGATATGGTAGAATGAACGTCAAAACAACGTTCCTACACGGAAAAATAACAAAGGACGTATATGTGATACGACCGGAATGTTTTGTCAATTCAAAGGATGCTAAAATAGATGCAAGCCTTGGATGTCCAGTGATGGACTGAAGCTAGCAGAATGGAGTTGGAATCTTCGTTATGATGAAATTGCCAAAAGAGTTTGTTGTCATCAGGAATAACGAAGATGCTTGAATATTCAAGAAAGTAAGTGGGAGCTGAATGATATTTCTAAAACCTTATGTAGATGACATATTGTTGATTAGAAATGATGTAAATTTCTTGACACGATTAAGGACTTCGTTGGAAATAGTTTTCAGTTGAAGAACTTGGGCTGATATAGCATTAGTATTGAGCACAGTGATCTATGAAGATAGTAAGTGCCTGATCATGCTAAAGCCAACACTACATATTGACATGATACTAAAGTAGTTTAGTATGAAATGCCAAGAAACATGTTCTTGCCGAAGTCGTGGTGAAAAGTTGTTTGCAGAAATCGGTGTTGATGAACACAGATAAGCAAAAACACGTGAATTGAATTCCACTCACCTGTGTGTTTGGATTAATCATGTACACCATAATATGTAAAACGACCAGATATGTCCAACGCTCCAAAAGGTTGTGAGCAAGATACCAAAGTGATCAATATGTTGATCATTGGACAAATAGTGAAAAGTTAAACTTATGATAGATAAGATATGTTTCTCGGAAAATGGAGAGAATGAAGAGCTCGTTGTAATGAGTTACACCAGCTGAATTTTTGATGTAAATAGTTACACCAATTCAGTCTTCATACTTACTCCGACCGATTTTCGATTTTAATTGGGATTATGTATTTCACACGTAAGGGTGGCGCAGTGTGGAGGAACTTTGTCAAGTTCGATACTGTGGCGAATTCTATAACAGAGGCTAAGTATATTGTTGCTTAAAGAAGTAACAAGGAGGGTATTTTGAATCATGAGTTCTTTTATGAACATGGTATGATTTCTTAGATACTTGAAGCTCATGGAACATTGAAGAATGATTTCATGACTTATTCTAAAGGAACCAAGGTCCTACCAATTGATTCAAACATATACAAAACTAAACTGATAAAATTAGTGAATTTTATGATAGCGTGAAAACGCGAAGATATGCAAGATACAAACGGGTCTGAAACGTCAGATCCGATGATGAAGTCTATACGACAAATGAAGCATGTATTACACCGGTATGCCATAGCTGTAAAAGGCTCAAGCACTAATAATATTATTGACTCTAGTGCAAGTGGGAGACTGTTGGAAATATGCCCTAGAGGCAATAATAAAATGTTATTATATATATATTTCCACGTTCGTAATTAATGTTTATATTTCTGTGCTATAATTGCAATGACCCTGACTGTGAGATTCAGAAGAAAACTCATTTGCATGTGTGGAAATGTAAACACCAAGAGTTCCTGGTTTAGCCTCTAAGACCAGCTCATGTGCTAACTGATGATTACGTTTTCTTAATCATGGACATTGTTCTTGTAACAAGGATGTCAGTAGCAATGGGAACATATTGTTAGCAGAACAATGATGTTGAACCGACCCCAGTATTGAATGATATACTTAGAGATCACATCATAACTACGTTATAAGTCATATCATGAAATGTTATCATATACGTAATTCCTTAGACCATGAGAGTATCGAGTTGCTTTACACAGGAAGACATGCTTTGGTTCTTAGATGAATCCTCCCGTAAATGGGAAGTAGTAAAATAAGTTCTGGGTATGTCAGATGGTGTGGCTAGTGACTGTGATAGTTCAAGAATGGGATTTGCTCCTTCACGATGAAGAAGATATTCACTTCGGGCCCACTCGGTATGACGGTATCCATTATAGTCTGGCCAGACGCATTGTGATTCAGTCACGGGGATACCGGAATATGATAACGAGAAAATGGACAAACGAGCAAAGAGGATAACGAGTGGCTTGTGATCAAGAAGTTGTTACACATGGGTGCCAAACATCTCTCCTCTAACTTTGTCATATATCACGAAGCAAAGGGAATGGTACATGAATAAACATAATGGTTCACTCGAAGTTTCTTCGTGTATGTGCGGGAGTCAACATGGGTGTCCATGGCTCCGCTGTTGATTATTGGCTATTGACAAAAGGTTGTTGACCTATGTCCGGAAGATGTTCTGAGTCATGTCCGCATTATACCGAACCTATTGGGTCACACACTTAACGAGCAGTAGTCTGTTAGAATACTAGTATGGTAGAAGGTTTAGTGGAAGCAAAGCAGAATAGTTCATACGGGTACCGGAAGTAGTTCCGGAGATTTATGGAATTGTTCATAAGGGCACCAGAAGTAGTTCTGGGTATTTAAGGATATGTCCGGATCACTCTGGAGTAGTCCCAGGTGGTTCCGAATCATATGAGAATGGTACTGGGGAAGTCCTGGATCAACCGGAATAGTTTCTGGATAATCGCTGGGCGTCCTGACAACCTTCGCGGTCATCGGGTGGCTTAAATTGTAACTCGGATGGTTTTGTAAACTATCCGGATGGCTCCGGAACGTCTGAGAACGGTCCCGGAAGGTCCTGGAAGTGCTCCAGAAGTGTCCGGAATGTCCCGAAACGGTCCCGATATGTCCCGAAAGGTCCTGGAAGCTTCTAGAAGGTCATGGAAGGTTCCGGAAGGTTCCGGGCAGTACCACCCACTCCCCTGCGCCCCTAGCCTTGGGGGGCAAGCCACCTAGGCTGCCCTGGCCGGCCAAGGGGTGGGGGCGCACCAAGGGGAAGGAATCCCCCTCCAGGTGGGAATACCAAAACCCATTATGGCAGGTTTCCGGTGGGAAGGTGTGGGAAGGTTTGGAAGGCTTGGGAGTCCAAGTTGGACTCCCAATCCTCCTTGGGCTGCGCCCTAGACCTCCTGGCCACCTATATAAGGTGAGCCAGGGGGAGGGGGAGAAACACACAATCAATCCCCAAGGCCTATGCCCACCCTCCCTCCTCTAAACCCCGTTGCTCCACTTTTAGACCCCGGTTTAGACGCTGTTCTAGATCGGAATCCGTTAGGGTTTTCTCCCTCTAGTTTTCTCGGTGGCGTTCATCTCTGGACGGCGGAGCGCTGCTGGATTGCTGCTACGGGATGTGTGGATACTAATGGAGGGGTCATACCTTCGACCCTTCTTCGAGGAGCTTGTTCATGGGACTTGTCCGTGGGACTAGATCGCGGGACTTGTTCGTGGGATTGATCGAGGGACTGTTCCTGGGAGAACTTGCGAGATCTACTTCACTACGTCCACGAGCTTCACCAACTCTACTTCCGCTACATCGGTTGGTGAGCCATGACCTAAAACCTTGTATGCAATCTTCTTGGATGATCTTGGGTTCTTGATTCGTAGGCCGAAAAATTTTGTTTTCTACTACGTTTCCCAACAGGGTAGTACTTCCCTATAAAAGCATCTTTGCACTTATCCCAAGAATCTATGCTATTCCTAGGCAAAGATTGAAACCAGATTTTAGCGTATCCCCTTAAAGAGAAAGGAAAGAGCTTGAGCTTAACAACATCACCTTCTACTTCTTTATACTTTTGCATATCACATAATTCAACAAAATTATTCAAGTGTAAAGCAGCAGCATCTCCAGCACGAGAGAATTGATCTCTCATAACAAGGTTTAGCAAATCAGGTTTAATTTCATAAGAGGTAGCTGAAGTGGCAGGTGTGGCAATGGGAGTGCAGATAAAGTCTTGGTTGTTGTGACTAGTGAAGCCCATAGTAGCAGCAAGTGTGGAAAAAAAAATTGTAATTTTTGATAAAAGACACAAAGATAAAAACTGAAAGGTAAACTAACAAAACTAAAAAACAAAGGTAAAGGGTAGTGTGCAACTCCCCTATCTTAGCACTCGGAGTCCCCGGCAACGGCGCCAGAAATTCGCTTGATGGCTTCTCGCCCTTCGTTGGTTACCCCAAGTGGAAGGTTAAGATGTAGCGCAGCAGCAAGTTTCCCTCGGTGAAGATACCAAGGTTTGTCTCCATTAGGACTCCAGAGATGATAAGTAGGTGTCAGCGGCGCAACTAACGTGGACCTGCACACAGACACAGATAACTTTGTTCCCAACGAAGTTCAGAGAGTTTGTCAATCTCTCCGGTCTTGTTGTTCACAAAGGGTAAAACACAGGGGATAATGATAGCAATTGAAAGTAAAAAAGCAGGAAAGTAAATATAGCGTGGAAACAATAATAAGGATATGGACCGGGATACGTGATGTTCACTAGTGATGTCTCTCTCCCAAAAGACGATAAAACTGCTATGCGAGGTAAACAAATTACAGAAGGGCAATTGACAGGATTATGAACGCACCGCAATGCTAACTATGCTACAAAAGAAAGGAAGAGGCTCAAAAGCACGGGCAGTACGCCAAAATAAGTAGACCGTAATCCAACTGCATCTACTACTAATCATCCACCTTGAGATATCTATCCAAAACATCTCGCTGGTATTAAGTTGCGAGCCCCACCCAAAGTGTAAACCCAAAGCAACAGACAACTGCATTAAAAAGAACTTTGCGTAAAGTAAATAATCCTTGTAACCGCGGTTACAAGCAGCGTTGTTTTCCCCCTTGTGAAAAAAGCACATCCCCTAGACTCATGTTTCTTTCACTCAAGCGTGTCATCGGGGGGCATGAACCCACAATCGAGCATAACGTTCCCTCTTGGAGTCACTACCTACTACTTGGCCAAAGCAATAAACAGCAACGGAGAACATGCAAGAATTACTTAGGAACAAAAATATAAGAGATAAAAACCAAATATATTAATCTATCACAATCTGAACATAATCTCATAATCCATCAGATCCCATCAAACTCAGCATAGCAACAGCAGAAATATTACAAAAGTGCCTCGATCATGTAGGGCAGCTCACGAGGTCTAAACCATGAAGAACAAAGAGGGGAGGAGAACATCACATAGCTACTGATCACGGACCCATGGTCCAAGGAAAACTAATCACGAGACATCCGGGGAGCATCCATGGTGGAGAGGAGACTCCCGGAGTTCGGCCCTCCCTCCGGCAGGGTGCCGGGAAGAGGTCTTCTGGTGCTCCCGATCTCGGAAGCGCGGCGGCGGCGGAACAGAGGCGAGTTTGCGAAATAGGGTTCTGTCTTCGGAGTTTCCCCGTGACGGAGAATAAATAGGCGAAGGGGGGCAGACAGAGGTGGACCAGGGGCCCCAGGCGCCCCCCTGGCGCGGCCAGGGTGGGGCCGCGCCGGGTGGCCGCCTGGGCCCCCCTGGCTCCCCTCTGGCCCCACTCGGGCTCTTCGCGAAGCTTCCTGCACGCTGATTTTTTCTGTATTTTTCCCGGAATTTTTCTGGCACTTTTTATATGGGGGAAAACTGAAATAGAAAAACAGCAGAAAACAGGAACTGGCACTGGGGTTCACTGAGTTAATAGGTTAGTCCAAATATGATCAAAAGTGTATGAAACTTTATCAAGATCATAGAAATATCACACAAAACATGCATGGAGCAAGCAGAAATTATAGATACGTTTTGGACGTATCAACATCCCCAAGCTTAATTCCTGCTCGTCCTCGAGTAGGTAAATGATAACGGCATAATTTCTGTGGTGACATGCTAGCAACCATAAAAGAACTTTGAAAAGTAAATTAATCAAGGTTAGAGATTCAATTCAAGTCATAACAGGCAAGAGTCTATATTAGCATTGAAACAAGTAACAAAAGAACATTAGGTGCAAGAGCTCTCGCTGTCCGTGACTCGAATGTCTCCTAATGGTGTTTGCGTGCAAGAAGGGGGATAGGGAATACGAGATGAAAAAGTATTTTTGTTGAGAACTCAATCTACTAAAGTTTCACACTCGGTCTTCTTTGGAATCTTATCTTGACTCGTCCCCAGATCACTAGCCAGGTACAAGTCAGTTTGATCCACTCCTTTTCGATATTTTGAGCACTCATGCAATGGATGAGCGTAAGCACGAGATATGAAGGGAGTACTAGTGTGGATCTATCAAAAGGATAGTAGTATTGCCCCTTTCTCTCTTTTTATTTCTTTTTCTCCTTTTTCTCTTTTTTTGTATTTTTTTGTGGCCTCAATGGCTCTTTCTATTGAACTCTCATTTGTCCTCTTTGGGATCTTTTATTGTGTCCACTTTGGGATCTTTTCCTCACTTAAGGGCAACACTCTATTTTACAAGAAGGTAAAGGAGATCTTTCACACTTTACAAGGTACTCAAAATCATAAAGAAGATGTAACTATCATGATGTATGCAATGTATGTCGCTGCCAGTGTAGTAGGAACATGTATGACATGAAGATCAAGTCATGAAGAGGTGGATGTTGCATGGCAATATATCTCGGAAAGGTTATGGAAATGCCTTGATAGGTAGGTATGGTGGCTGTTTTGAGGAAAGATATAAGGAGGCTTATGATGACAGAGCGTATCATGCCAAGGGTTTGGATGTACCGGCGAAGGTGGAAACCAACTCTCGGAGTGATGAGAAGGCAATGCACGGCACAGGAGAGGCTAGCAAAATATGGGAAGGTGGAAGTGTCAACTTTCAATACTTACATTAGTCCGAAGAACTCATGCACTTATTATCGGTAACTCTCAATCTAATAAGGAGGTTCACAAAGAGACAAGTACCCCGAGGAGGAGTGTATGGGGGTTTGGTTATCCTTGCGCATCCTCGACTCATGGTACGTGAGTGTACTCTAATATTCGATCCCTCCAAAGATTAGTGATCCATCTAGTAGCTAGAGTTCTCAACTAGTTTTGTAGGTTTTTAAAATACACACGGATTGCCCAAAATATGACACCTATCACTAATAGGCTAGAGCTCTTGACACCAAAAGTTCAAACATTACTCACAACAATACCTCAAAACTATTGCAAGTTACTACTAGAATTAAATAGCAACCTCAATTACCTACTTTCAAGACAAGACACTACTCAGTGCAACAACCAACTCTCTTTAACAAGATAAACATGAAAACTAAAAAGAGTTCCAGCAACAAACTAAACAAAAGCCAAGGCTCTTGCTAAAGACAAACTAAGACTAAAACTAACATGCCAGCAGCTACGAAAAGATAAAGAACACACAACAGCAAAAAGATAAGCAGGAAAAATCCTATGATGTGTTCTAGATTTTGAAAGTGGAGCGTTTTTCTCTCCCACACAAAGTAAGACGGGATCTAACTTGTTATGAACAGGAAGCAAAGCTAAAGAAAACTAAAAATAAAACCTAAGAGCGAGACACTCCAAGCAAAGCACATAACGCATGAAGTGATAAAAATATAGTAAGACGAAGGACGAACTGATGCTTGTTGATGGAGAAGGGGATGCACGGGGGCATCCCCAAGCTTAGACGCTTGAGTCTCCTTGAATACTTATTGGGGATGCATGGGGGCATCCCCAAGCTTGAGCGCTTGACACTCCCGAATCTTCTTTCATCATCTTCCAGCGCACACTTGAAAACTCCCTTCATACATAACTCATCATAAGCTGATTAGAGAGGTTAGTACCCTTAATAAAATAATTTTTCCCCACTGGATATAAAGATATTCTTGAAGAGCTACTGTTTCTCAAGAGTGCCAAAAGGTTTTTGCAAAGAAAAAGCAAGCTTAAGGTTTGCAAAAGTAAGGAGAGACAAAACGTGGCAGAATCTGTGAAAAACAGACCAGCAGGTAGTAAAAAAAAATTCAGGGACACTTCTGCAACTCAAATCAAAAAACTCAGAACATACGAAAGTTTCACAATTGTATAGAGCATGCTGTCCAAAAAATTCAAATCAAAAAGATGATCTGGTGATTTGATTCGAATTTTTCTGTCAAGGGACAGAATCTGTTTTCTGGACAGCATGACACAACTTTTGCTTCCCTTATCATAAGAGGCTATAACTTGGCACAAAGCTGAAAAATAAAGATACAATGATGTTGCTACAGTAGTAACAAACATCAAGACACAACAAAATGCAAAAAAGAAACCTAAATTCGTTGCGGGCTGCCTCCCGAAAGCGCTTTCTTTTATGCCTTTAAGCTAGGCATGAAGATTGTAAAAGGTGCTCTCATAAGAATAAGAATTTGAAGCAAAAGAGAGCATCAAGAAACAGATATGAAATACATTTAAGCCTAACCCACTTCCTATGCATAGGCATCTTGTAAGAAAATAAGTCAAAGAAGCACAAAGTGACATACATAGAAAGGTGGAACGGGAACATCTTCAAAACTTTCAACATAAAGAGAGGAGTTTTAGTAATATGGAAGTTTGTACAACCAAACTTCCCTCTCTCAAAATAATTTTCAGTAGTATCATGAACAACATCAAGAATATAACTATCACATAAATCATGTTGTTCATGAACTGCAAGCACACGTGTATAGTTTTCAACACGGTCTTTAGGATTATAAGATAAATGCAACCCATCACATTGAGCCTTGATAAGAGCAAAGTTCTCCGGAGTTGGAGATTTCAAAAGGATAATAGGACAATCAAGTGTGGGTGCAATAGCAACAATTTCATTCTTAACATAAGGAACTATAGAGAGTTCATTTTTGTCAGCATCATCCATAGTGGCATCTTGGCCATCAACAAAGCAAGTATCAAAATTTTCAGAAAGGGATATTTCAAGTGAGTCCTCGGAATCATGGGATTCCTCCTCAAAGCAATCATTGGCCTCTTCTTGGGCAGCAAACATTTTATTTTTAAAATTCTCAATATAAGAATTGGAAGTATAATTCTCGAAGCAATAAGCAAGAACTGCAAAGTTTTCAGACTCGAAAATAGTATCGTGATACTTTTCAATCAAAGAAGCAATCTCATAGGCACCTTTAAAAGCAACAAACTCTTCAATATTTTCAACATCAAAGTAATCATAAACACCTTTAGCATAAGAAGATAAGATCTCATTTTCATTAAACTCACATTGGAAAGGGAGGTGTTTATGATCTATATTAGAACAGCAAGTAAAATCATAAATGTGGCAAAAAAGTTTAGCATGGCAATAAGAAGTTTGTATTTGGTCCCATAAGTTTTTTTCTTTCTCAGATAGGCGGTGCCGCGTATAATGAGCATGGTCATCCAATGATTTTCCCTCAACCAAGTCGGTTGGGTTTTTAGTGCGAGCACAGATTGATCGAAGACGATCCAAGTGAAACATGTCCATCCTTCCATATTTGGGTGGTTCAGCACCCATGGTGAGGATAGCATCACTAGGCAAAGCAAGACAAAGGCAAAAGGTAGCAACTATTTTTGTGGTTTTTCAAATAAGATACAAAGGCAAAAGAAAAAACTGGAAAGGTAAACTAACAAGACTAAAAAACAAAGGTAAAGGGAAGTGTGCAACTCCCCTATCTTAGCACTCGGAGTCCCCGGCAACGGCGCCAGAAATTTGCTTGATGGCGCGAGAGTTGACGGGTGTAGTCTTCTCACCCTTCGTTGGTGAGCCCCAAGTGGAAGGCGTGATGCAGCACAGCAGCAAAATTCCCTCAGTAAAGATACCAAGGTTTGTCTCCAGTAGGACTCCAGAGATGATAAGTAGGTGTCAGCGGCGCGACTGACGCGGACCTGCACACAGACACAAATAACTTTGTTCCCAACGAAGTTCAGAGAGGTTGTCAATCTCTCCGGTCTTGTTGTTCACAAAGGATCAAACACAAGGGATAATGATAGCAACTGAAAGTAAAAGCAGAAAAGTAAATGAGCGTGGAAACAGTAATGAGGATATGGACCGGGATACGTGATGTTCACTAGTGATGTCTCTCTCCCAAAAGACGATAAAACTGCTATGCGAGGTAAACAAATTACAGAAGGGGAATTGACAGGATTATAAACGCACCGCAATGCTAACCATGCTACAAAAGAAAGGAAGAGGCTCATAAGCATGGGCAGTACGCCAAAATAAGTAGACCGAAATCCATCTGCATCTACTACTAATCATCCACCTTGATATATCTATCCAGAACATCTCGCTGGTATTTAGTTGCGAGCCCCACCCAAAGTGTAAACCCAAAGCAACAGACAACTGCATTAGAAAGAACTTTGCGTAAAGTAAACAATCCTTGCAACCGCGGTTAAAAGCACCGTTGTTCCCCCCCTTGTGGCCACAACACATCCCCTAGACTCATGTTTCTGTCACTCAAGCGTGTCATCAGGGGGCATGTACCCACAATCGAGCATAACGTTCCCTCTTGGAGTCACTACCTACTACTTGGCCAAAGCAATAAACAGCAACGGAGAACATGCAAGAATTACTTAGGAACAAAAATATAAGAGATAAAAACCAAATATATTACTCAATCACAATCTGAACATAATCTCATAATCCATCAGATCCCATCAAACTCAGCATAGCAACAGCAAAAAGATTACAAAAGTGCCTCGATCATGTAGGGAATCTCACGAGGTCTAAGCCATGAAGAACAAAGAGGGGCGGAGAACATCACATAGCTACTGATCACGGACCCATGGCCCAAGGAAAACTACTCACAAGACATCCGGGGAGCATCCATGGTGGAGAGGAGACTGCCGGAGGTCGGCCCTCCCTCCGGTAGGGTGCCGGGAAGAGGTCTTCTGGTGCTCCCAATCTCGGAAGCGCGGCGGCGGCGGAACAGAGGAGAGATCGCGAAAAGGGGTTCTTCTTCCGAGGGTTTCACGTCACGGGGAATATATAGGCGAAGGGGGGCAGCCAGAGGTGGACCAGGGGCCCCAGGCAGGGTGGGGCCGTGCCGGGTGGCCGCCTGGGCCACCCCTGGCTCCCCTCTGGCCCCACTTGGGCTCTTCCGGAAGGTTCCTTCACGCTGATTTTTTATCTGATTTTCCAGAATTTTTGGAGCACTTTTTATATGGGGGAAAACTGAAATAGAAAAACAGCAGAAAACAGGAATTGGCACTGTGGTGCACTGAGTTAATAGGTTAGTTCAAATATGATCAAAAGTGTATGAAAGTGTATCTAGATCATAGCAATATCACACAAAACATGCATGGAGCAAGCAGAAATTATAGATACATTTTGGACGTATCACCCGCTCATGATGTCAATGACATAACAAAAGGTGAAGCTCGACTTATTTGCGGAGCACCGAAGCCGATACTCCACCAGCTTCTTCTCCAGCTCCACCAGCTTCTTCTCCAGCTCCACCCGAGCTGCCGGTGAAGATGACGCCGCTGCCTCCAGTTCTACAAGGTCGCCTGGCGTGCCCGCCTGATCGGTGGCTTGACGTTGAGGTCCTCTCCAGAGCTGGAGGACACAGCACCACCACCCGAAGAGTCGCCAGAAGATGAAGCCGTTGAAGACATGGGCGTACGACTCCCCGACCTGCCGGAATTGTCACTGCTTGTCTCCTGCCAGTACGGATCCATGTGATTGCCGCTCGGGTTAAAAGCGTGGATGGTGAGAGTATTTTCGCAATCAAAACGGCAACAGAGGGTATCACCATCACGCAAGTTCAAACACCGAGCAAACGACTTCCAACCAAAGCCAAGAAAAATCAAGCGGGAACTATCGATCTCCAACTCAACATAAGAAGGAGATCGAGTGCACCCCTGAAAACGAAGAAGAAAGCCATCAAGACTACGATCAGAAACAAGGGCAGAAAATGCAGGCGGAAGAAGAATGTGAGCGGCGTTCCGGCCACGGACGCGTAGGAGGAAATCGTAGCGCCAAAAACCCTCCTCCGAGGAAGAGGGGGATGGCTTCGACGACGGACCACGACGGCCGCCGCGAGAGGAGCGCGGAGTACGACTACCCACGGCGAACACGGCCGCGACCAGTCATACCCGCACCGCGCTTGGGCCCCATGAGAAGAGGAAGAGAAAAAGGAGCAAGATGAGCAGAGGTCGAACACTGCTGCTAAATGAAGAAGAGGGGTCTATTTATAGCACAAACCCAAGAGCACGCAGCAGCCCAGACGACGGGAGCAATTAATTCAAAGACCGAGCGTGCTGGGCGATTCGAATTCCAAGACAAAAGATGCTTTCACACGGGCGGAACTATGTGTTGGACGCGTCAAATCTCGCGCGCTTCCAATACATGCATCGGTAACTCAACAGGCGGCTGCAGCACGCCCCAAAGACCATCATTATGATCGGTCATGAAGACATGACGGTTCGCAGACAGAGCATCTTTGACGGTCCTCCAGCAAGGAGATCGTTATCCTTACGAAGAAGAGTTAAATTAAAATGGCAGCGCAAATTGAAAACTACAGCCTGCAAGCACCGTTTTTACTGACTCAAATACATTTTTCAAATATATTTAACTCCCATCGGGAGCGTATCCACCCATGAGATTTTTGGTTGCTCCCTCACCTAGAAGAAAAGACGTGCTCGAGTGATTACTCCCACCCATAAGAGTTTTGGGTGCTCCCTCACCTAGAAGAAAAAACGTGCTCGAGTGATTACTCGCACCCATGAGAGTTTCGGGTGCTCCCTCACCACGACACAAGATAAGTAGACTCGCACTCGCCAGATCGTACGGTCCCAGAGTATCGGGTGCTCCCTCACCCCGAGAGCGAAGGCAAGACTCGAGTGATTACTCGCAGAAGTCTGAATACCCGAGCACTCGAAGACCTCCCGAGCAAGTACTCCTCTACATTACTCCTCGCCCGAGCGCTCAACAAAGCTCAGCGAGTGACCGCCAAAACAGCTCACTTGATTGTTTATTCCAAGTGGGTGCATTACTAACTAGGCTCCGTGCCTCAATAAAAAATACATATTCCTGGAACCCGATACACTGTTCCCAGATGCCACGAAAGCTTAGCGTGTAGGTAAGACCCCGCTGCGCAGATCGGCCGGGCTGGGACTTGCCGCAGAGCGATTTCACTCCCAATCTTTTCCATGCGCTTGCATGATAGAAAAAGTCGGGCGGACGCGCCTAGGCTACGAACTTTACTGGCGGCAATTGATCACTGTAAGACCTGCAGCGGCATGACTTTTGCTCGACACCAGTGTTCCAAGCTCATGTCGAGGGACGTGAGTTTGATTGGGCTACTGCATTATTTGCCACTAGCGCAATTCACCAAGGCTCGACCAGTCGACTCCTTGGGCCCTTTCAGCTTAGCATTCCCTCGAAACAAGTTTTGTCATGGCCCTAGACTGCCAGCGACCCGCGGTTGAACCGTGCATACATTGAAACGACGCAAGAATGGACTCGAGTCCCTGCGCAACTCTTCGAGTCCCCCAGGCACTCGGGGCTACTAACGAGGGGGTGACCCCACGACTCCTATGGATGGGCCTACCCGGTGTACCCGAAGACAGAAGGCCCACAAAGATGCCGCCTCGGACCAGCCTTGGCCCACTAGTGGCACCGACGTAGGAGCCCACGACTCGTAAAGGAAGGTGAAAACCTGCCGTGTGGTACAAGATTAGGGTTAGGAAACCTCACCTGCAATCCAAGACGGACTCCCCGAGACCTAGCCTAGTATATAAGGGCTAGGAGGGGAGACTTCAAGATGGACCAACACACAATCTGTAACCCTAGCCTTGTGCGCGTTAGCCTTGGCCTTTCCTGTAATCGCATCTCCAAGCAATAATATCGAGCAGGAACGTCTCCTCCTGTTAGCCGACGAGCTATCATCCAACCTGTGCCTCTCATGACTAACCCAGGGTCCCTGACCATGGGATTTGCCGGGGTTGATCCCCGTCAAGCACCTACCTTGTCGTTTGGGGTTGCATCATGATAGTTCTTGGTGTTGTTTAGTAGTTGTTCAAATGGTCGTTTTTCTTCTTCTTTTGTAGTAATTTGATTATGTATATCCTTAATATATTCATAGAAAATGTGAAAAGTATGTGTGTATCATATCAACAACATGCATATGCATGGTTAACCAGATCTTGTAATGTACCCATCACACCTAATCTCGTGGCTATGTTGAAGTTGTGATGATTCAGAAAAATAAATATAGCATGCCAAAATAATATCTAACTACCATGCTACAAACCTTTGAATCAAAATTTATAACAGATGCAGGAAGAAAACAACTACATGTAGATAGGAAAAGCTAATTGGGATCAAGAAAAGAAAAGTTGTTGACTCTTTTCGCTGCTCAGTGCGCCCCTTGAAGTCTATTAGTTGGGCCAAAAAAGTCTACCTTATTATGAATTGTTGTGTGACCAATAGGTTAAAGAGGAATGGCAAATTCGCCATGATAGTACAATTGCTACGACAAATTTACCATAAAATTTACATTGAGAAAACTATTTTTTGTAAAATTCACCATGGCAAAATTGCCATGAATTTTTTTTTGTTGAGGAATTTTAATAATTTTTGCCATGATCAATTAAATTAATTTGACATAAAATAAAATAAAATTGTTATCTCCCAAAAATATATTTAGCGTGCTACATAAATTAAATTTGCCCTTCCTTACAAACTAAATTTTCCTTTAAAATTACATTTTCTATGCTAGATAAACTTAAATTGACATGTTAAAAAAATCATGATTCATAAACTTATTTTGCCATGATTAATTTTTTTATACCAATTATCTAATGCTATTTCTGCATATCTTGCCATCTAAGTATAAAAGAGAAAAAAAGGAATTTTTCCATGGTAAACTATGGAAAAGTAATAATAAAATATAAAATATAGTGAAGCTATTCCTCACCCAGGGTACAGAATAATTTATTCTTCACCCGAGGTAATTTTACGAACCTTTCATAAATATTTTACATTTGTAATACAAATAGTTACATTAATATGGATTCACTTCATAAATTTTGATATAAAAAAACAAAAATATTGATCATAAGATCAAAAAAATTACATTTTATGTATATTTTACACCATCATTTTTACCTCTGTAATTTTATGTAATATAAAATATATTTTACGGAAATTATATTTTTTTGCGTCCTCTTTTTATGTATGAAATAAAATAAAATTTACGAAATGTAAAATTATGGTGCACTGATGTCAAAACAGAGGAAGGGGTGATATTCCTCACCCAGGGTGACGAATAGTCGCATATATACCATCTACCTAGAACTATTTATGCATGCTTTTTCACCTAAAAAGAAAAGGACATAAAAAGAGAAAATCCAGATTTGAATTCCTGTCTCCTACCTGAAAGGTAGACTGCCTAACCCATTCTGTTTTAAAAGGATGTTTGTATTGACTATTGAGTTTATTTCGATGCGAACCACTGTATAACTTATTTCATTGCAGCAAGATCCATGTATCCAATGGATCCATTCACGCTCGATGATTTGTCAATAACTGGGACGAATATATGTTATTTCTACCCACTAGTTTCCATTTAACAGAAACCGAAGTTCCGGTTGGCTGCAACAACTAGAGCTTTGTCTTGATTATTGAGCTAGTACTTCATATATAAATAGTACTAGTACCCATTTTCTTGACCGGGGTTTCTAATGCTTAATCACACGTGTCCGTGCATGATGTTTATCGTTGGCGGTCATATATACTCATTGCTTGCTTGCTAATCTTGCACCTTAATTTTCATTGGATCACGAACACTTTCCGCCATTGTTGGGTGGACGGTCTTGTCGTGGGACAGCGTGCATGCACGGCACCTCTTGCTGCCTTTCTTTGTGCCTCCAGGCCTACGTGGTAGTATTAGTCCAAAGTCCATCCTGCCGGCAAGATCGATATGATTTTGATGATTATCTTATCGCGTGTACAACACTCCGATAGACGTGGGAGACAAAGAACGAGATTTTCAATAACTTGGACGAATATCCTAGCTCGGGAACTTGATCCGTTTCTAGTCTAGGAGATCCACATAACGTTGTTATTGGCTAAAACCGATACAAATATTATGAAGGGAATAAAATGAAGTTTAGGTCTTAAAAAAGATTTTTTTTTTGTTTATGGTTAAAAAAGCGAAACCAACTTAAAGAAAGGATCAAATGAAGATTTTTTTTATTTGACCTTTTCAAAATTTACTTCCCTTTTCTTATAATTTGCTTCCCTTTTCTTATAATGAGGATCCCACTGTCCCTCTGTCAGTCGCGCCCCTCCCTCCGCCCTCCGGCCACTGCACCTGTACCCACCTCCATGTGCTGCTGGTGGCATAGCCCCTGCTGCTCGGGGCCATGTGTGTTGTAGGGCGATGACTCTCCTCGACGGCGCACACAGAGCTCGTCGTCTGTCTTATACCACCGACTGTTATGTGCCTCCTAGCGTCGCCGATGTAGGTTTTTAGTGAGGAATCGGGAGAGAGAGAGAAAGAGATAGATAGAGAGAGAGAGAGAGGCGTGTGTCTGCTCGTTCATAGGATTAGGCATCTTTTTTTGATAGCACAGAGATATTTCTAGCTTGCTAATGCAGGGAAAAAAATGATATTTTATATCGCACATAACGGCGATAGTGCCTAAAACCGATAGAAATGTCATGAAGGGAATACAATGAAGTTTGGGTATCAAATGGAGAAGATTTTTTTCTTTCGAGTAAGAAGGGAAGCCGATTTTAAAAAAGGTTAAATAAGTGGGGGCTATGGAGTTTTAGGTTGAGTGAAATTGCATAAAACTACCATATTATTGTTTTGATTTACAAAAAAAAATTGTATCACCCATAACGATTGATAGTTATCATAGTATCAAAAAACACTAAGTTAATTTAAGCATGGTAAAATAATGTTGTGGAAGTAGTGGCGACAACGAGATTTTCACAAACATTAAGGGCAACTCCAAGGGCGTGGCCCAAACGAACCTGCGTTTGATCCACATTGTTTACATCTAGGTTGCCAAACTGACCCATGTCCGTCCTCCCCAGGTCGCTCAACCCAACGGTGGGGAACGATGCATTTGTACATGGAGCAATTTTTAGTTCCATCTCGGCACCCGAGGGCGTCGCCGATTTGTTTATAAGGGGTTTGCATGGACATGTTGTTTTATAGCAAAATCAGAAATGAACTTTCACATGAGGGGTTGTGCTTTGGTGGTACTATATATATTTCTTAGGGGTGAACAAATCAAAAATTTCAGGTTTGTTCACCTTGAAGTAATACATGTATATCATCAAAGCCCGACTGCTCACGTGAAATCTTATTACTATATTTGCTATATTTTTTATTTTTTGACGTACAATCATTGTTCACGTTGGTATTATAGCAAAAGTCTATTTGTATTATATTGAGGTGTGTTTGACTGATATGTATCAAGGTGCATGTTTAACTGATATGTATTTGTTTACATTGGTATTGTAGGAAAAATATATAGCAAAGACAATATTGATCGGAGACAAAGGAAACGCCCCGGGGGGGACCTCTACCTGTTCAAGGAGGTGAATTTTCACCTCTTTGAACAGAGAGAGGAACCCCTAAGAATGGACTCCTCCGTCTAAGTCCATTACAGGCTTTGATATAATACTAATGTGGACACCGAGTTGATGCTGACCCCCCTTATAAACACCTCGGCGAGGTCACCGAAAAACGATATGGGACCAAAAAAGATGCCATGTGGTGCATGTACGTGCTTGGGATGCATACAAGCTAGCGGGCCATGGAGGATACTGAGGGCACCCGCCTCGTGTTCGCTGCGTGTACATGCAGACCCAAATCAATCTCAAATTTGGGTTGGAAATGGGTCGCGACGGAAACAAAAAATGGACAACGGTCCATTTGTATCAGATCGTTAGGCCACGGTTTTTATCCGCGGCGATCCAAACGGAGGCCGTCGGACCAAAAGCGGACAAATGGGTCGTGCCCTCGGATTTTCACTAACGACCGATCAAACCATTATCCACAGCTCTGTTTGGACAAGCTCACTCACTCTGTTTGTCGCTCCTCTCTCCCTTTCGCTCACGATCATCGCCCACTGCATTCCTGGACACCGATGCTCATCGCAACGCTCGACACCCCGTCCCACTTTACTACTAGACGTCGCTGCCCACCATATTGTTGCTCATTCTCTCGACCTAGCATGACTGCTTCCTCCACGACCTAGCTACTAAAATGTTCATGGCGGCCGTAGGACCCAACATCGATGATGGAGCAAACATAGAAGCATGCCATGGTGATGGAGCCGGGGGAAGGGGCACACCATTCCATGAAGACGACAAGGATTATTGTGGTGCCCATGGTATTATGGATACCCCGGCGGACAACCATCATTGTACTACTGGAATTTTAGGCATTGAGTGACTAATTTTAGTTTTTTCTTTGTTGACTTAGAAATTATGTAGGATTTAGGGATTAGGGTTTGTGTTAATTATTTGAATTTAGGATTAAAGCAGTGTTGATTGACATCTAATTGAATGGTTTGGATGTGTAGTTTGGATGAGGATGACATTTGGGAAGTTAAATTTCAATTTTTGGTACAGACAATTTGGAAAGGACAATGTGGAGATCGGAGATTTCGTCTGCAAGCTATGATAGATTTACATGCTTTTGGGCCAACTGGTTTTATGTATTTTATTAAGGAAGAGGGAAGTGACATATATGGGCTGCTTAATAGCAATACCATAGTTAAAGAAATGCTTAAGTAATTTCAGCATAAGAAAATGTTAAGCAATTATTGTTAAAAATTCCCTACACCACTTGATCTGAACATGCCTAATACAATATGTGAGGAATAGGTTCCAATCACTAACATAGGGGGTCATATTATATATGAAGTTGATAACCAAGGTGTCTTGAACACTCAACAGAGAAATACTATTCAAAGGAAGGACAACACTTTGAGAGTAGAACAAGCTCGCGGGGAAGATGATGAGGAAGAGGAAGAGGAGGACACGGGTTACACTACTGATTTTACTTGGCCACCTAGCTTATTATTTCTAAACCTTTAGGCTTGATGACAAACAGAGTTGCTTCATAGAATGTATCAACTAAAGTTGTAGAGAAAGGACTATTTGTATCATTTGAAGGAGACACATGTGTAGGAAGAGGAAGATTTAGATCCTGAACCTAAACCTTCATAGAAAAAACCTTTGATAAGAGTACCAAATAGAAGAACTCACCATGAGGAAGAATGTGTTCCCTTTGATGGATGAAAGCCCTCTAGTGATGAAGAGAGAAATCCATATGATGTTTGTGATAGTGATGATGATGGTGGTGTCAAAAGGAATTTAGGTTATGTGTGGCAAGAGAAAGAGATGGCCTAAGAATAAATCTTTGAGAATTTGGTATGACAAAACAATTGAGATGGGCATAAAAATAAAAGTGTGAGATGGGTGAACAAACATGCTTCTATAAAAAAATCATAACAATTATGTTAAGTGTTTTTCAGTAAATAAAGAGGACCCGATGACGTCTGAGTAACGCCTCCTCGTTGGTTACCCCAAGTGGAAGGTTATGATGTAGGTAGTAGTAATTTCCCTTACACGTGAGAGAGTAAGGTTTATGTCTCCATAAGGATTCCTGAGACAACAAGAAGGTGGAAAGCAAACAATGGCACCGTTACAAATCAAAGGATGTTTACTTGACCTGGACCTGCACACAAGACAAAAATAACTTTGCTCCCAACAATTACATAGAGGTTGTCAATCTCTCCGACCTTGCTGTTTACAAAGGGTAAAACGCAAACCATGGTGCTCACTAGTAGTGTCTCTCTCCCAAAAGATAGTAAACCATTATGCTGGGGTGAACAAATTATAGCTAGGTAGTTGACAGAATTATAAACGCACCACAATGCTAATTATGCTACATAGAGTACAAGGCTCAATCATATGGGCGTTACACCAAGACAAGTAGATCGTTTATTCATCAACTTATACTTACTAATCATCCACCTTGATATATCTATCCAAAACATCTCGCTGGTATTAAATTGCGAGCCACAACTAATGTTGTGAACTCAAAGCAACAGACAACTGCATTAACACTCTATGTGCAATGTAAACAATCCTTATGACACACATTCATAAGCATCGCTGTCTTATCCCTAATGGCAACAACACATTCCCTAGTCCCATGTTTCTGTCACTCAAGCCGGACATGAGGAGGCATGAACCCTATATAGCATAACTCTCCCTCTTGGTGTTACAATCTACTACTTGTCCAAAGCAACAAATTGTAACAGAGAACATGCATGACTACTCAAGAACACAAATATAAAGGAGACCAAAAATATTACTTTTACAAACTGAACATGATCTCATAATCCATCGGATCCTAGCAAACACAACATAACAACATAAGAACTATAACAAGTGCCTTGATCATGATAGGCAGCTCAAAAGGTTTAGATAATTGAAGCACAAGATAGGAGAGAAAACATCTACTAGCTTGCTGCCATGGACCCATGGTCCAAGGTGGGACTACTCATGGAGTATCCCGGAGGCAATCATGGTGATCGAGGAGCCTCCGGAGATCAATCCTCCGTTCGGCTGGATGCTGGGATAGGAACTTCTGCTGGTCCCGATCTCGAAATCGCGGTGACGGCGGAACATTGGTGAATATCGCGTGGCGGAGTCCTCCTCGAGGGTTTCTAGAACAGGAGGTAAATACGGGCCAAAGGGGTCCTCGGGGGTGACCCCACATGGCCAGGCGGCCAACCCCTGGCCACGCCAGGAGGTTGCCTGGCCAGGGGACGGCCCCCTACGACTCTCCTTCGGGCTTCTAGAGTCTTTCGTCAAAATTTATTTTTTGAAATTTTTCTGGATTTTTCTGACCAATTTGATGTTTCAGCTATTTTCTGCATTGCACGGACAAAAACAGACAGAACCTAGCACTAGGCACTAGGTTAATAGTTTAGTCCCAAATATGTTGTAAATGATATGAAAGTGCATTAAAACATATAACATTATCACCAAAAAAAGCATGAAGCAAGAAAATATTATGGATACGTTTGGGACGTATCAGGACCCCTTGCCATTTGATTGTTTGAAAGAGTAGATCACTTAATTTATAGAGTTGTAGCATGTTCACTAGGAATTAAGTAGCAAGATATGAAAGCGTCCATGATCGGTAGAAATGTGTTAATACACATTGCAATCATTTATATATATGATGTGAATTTTAGTAACTTGTGATGGACACATGATTCTATGTGTATCCACACCTCATAAAACCATATGACCTTGTTCTTACAAGTTGCATGCACGTTAGGGCTCGAAAAATATTTTTAAGTTTGGGGAGTTGACGAGACCAATTTATATGAAGTTTTTATCTTTGATTATGTGCCTACTTGGTAGGCTTTGTCGAATTCTATTGCATTTGTGCACGTCTACATGGTAGGTTTTGCAAAATTTATTGCGTTTGAACATGTATTTTTGTATTATTTTTTCATTAAGATGTCACTTTTGGACATGTTTGGAAGAATGAGGAAAGAACACCAGGAAATGGTGATAAAATCACATCATTGAACATGATGGGTTGTTACCTTAAAATAGAAAGCTTCTTGGAAAAGAAAACGTGTTCGAGGAGGGTCCAGGGGAGTAAGACATCGCATGGTACGGGCACGCATACCCGTACCACACGCCACAACATCCTCCTGATCAACTACTTTACACTTGTGAAGATGGATCACAATTTAAATGTCGATAACCATCAAAAACTCGTCCATAATGAAGAACCCTAGCTGTCAGAAGAATTCCGAATAAAAAACTGAGTGAGGGACTTTGTAGTCGTAACTCTCCTTCAAGAGGGCATCTTCATCACTGATGGTGTGAATCACACACACTCGTTGGTTACCCCAAGTGGAAGGTGTTGATGCAGCTAGTATAAAATTTCCTTCAGCAAAGATACCAAGGTTATCAAATCTAGGAGGACGCCGAATGCTACAAGTAGGTGGTCCCCTTCAATGGTGCCAGAAATTGCTTTATGGCAATAAAATTCTTGCGCTCCCCAGCAAAGCAAAAATTTTGGACCTGGACCTGGACACAAGACACAAATACTCTCGCACCCAACGAGTTAGAGGGGTCGTCAATTCCTCTGTCTTGTCGTCTACAAAAGGTTACACGTGTAGGATAAGGGAACGGAAAAGTAAAACAACAAAAGTAAATAATACGAGTAAATTGCAGCGGGTGTAAATATATGATGGGAATATGGGCCTAGGTATCATGGCATTCACTAGTGACGTCTCTCTCCCAAAAGATAGTAAAACTTATGCTGGATGAACAAATTACATTTGGTCAATTGACCGAATTACGAAACGTATCGCAATGCTAATTATGATAACAGAAAATGCAAGACTCAATCATGTATGCATTACACCAAAGCAGGTAGACCGCCAATTAACTGCATCTACTACTAAATATCCACCTTGAGAAGTCAAATCCAGAACATCTCACTGGTATTAAATTGCGAGCAATAACTATAAGTTGAAAACTCAAAGCAATAGACAAATGCTTTAACACTTAATGCGTAATGTAAGCAACACTTGTAACACGTAGTCACAAGCATCAGTGTTTTACACTTAGTAGCAACATCGCAGTCCCTAGTCCCATGTTTATGTCACTCAAGCAACATCGGGAGGCATGAACCTACTATCTAGCATAACACTCCATCTAGGAGTCACAATCTACCACTTCGCCAAAGCAATAAATTACAACGGAGAACATGCAGTAACAATCAAGAACAAAATATAAAGGAGAATCAAATATATAACTTCCATAATCTGAACATAATCCATCGGATCCCATCATACACAACATAACAACATGATAACTATAACATGGGTGCCTTGATCATGATAGGCAGCTCACAAGAACTAAACTTTGAAGATCAAGACTGGAGAGAGATGGATCCTCTAGCTATTGCCATGAACCTTAGATCCAAGGTGGAACTACTCACGACTCTTAAATTAAAAAATGACTACTCACGGCTCATTCGAGAGGCAAGCTTGGTTGGTGAAGAGGCCTCCGAAGATGAATCCTGCCTTCGGTAGGGATCTAGGACAGGATTTCCAGAGCTCCCGATCTGGCAATCACGATGGCGGAGGAACAAAGACGACTTCTTGAAAATAAAATCCGCCTCGAGGACATGGAATATATAGGCGAAAGAGGGGCATCGGGGGTGGCCCCACCTGGCCAAGCGGTTAGGGGGCACAACCCATCCCTATCCGCGCCACCAGGGCGCCTGGCTAGGAGATGGCCCCCTTCCGGCTCTCTTTAGGGCTTCTTGAGTGTAACATCCCAATTTTTTCAATTTGGACTGTTAATAATTTAAATAAGATTATTTATGAACTTGTTTGTGTTGCTTGTTTGATATGAATTTTCACTAGGATGTGAAAACTTTTAAAGTTTATTGAATATTAAAATGAGAGGAAATAAAATGACTTTCCCGATTATCCATTATATTTATCTTATTTGAATTTTATTATTTAAAACAAACCCAACTCAAGAATAGAAATAAATTGATAAGAATGTAATGTGACTCCTTCAATACGTTAAGAGAGTTGGAAAATGTTTTAAATATTACTTAGATTTATTTGGAGTTTAAGATTATGTTTGGAATTATTTATAACCCTAAATTAATTTTAGGGAATATTTATAAGGCGCAATATAATACTATAGAAATATTGTTTGACTTAATTTTTCATTGATGATGATAATTTTTATGTGCTAGTTATTATTAGTAATAATGGTTTGCATGCTTACGTGATTGTAGGAAAATTACATTTATATTTGTTTTAGCAAGTATTTTAGTTTTTTTTTAGTGGGAAGTATTTTAGTTTCCTGTAGAAAAAAAAAACCAGCCGCCTACTATTTTTTTTTTCGTATCGCTTCTAGCGCAGCAGCCAGCAGCCAGCCGAAACGCAGCTCTAGCCAGCCCAGCCACAAACCCTCAAAAAAAAAGGCAGCCCAGCCACCACGTTTTTCGTTTTTTTTCTTTCTCTGTATGTGTTCGTACAGGACGCGTATTCAACCCGACCCAAATCAGTTCCAAACCGATTCAAACAAAAAAAATTGAGACCTTCGTGATATCCACGACCTTTATAAGTGTGCACCTCCCCCCTCCAAACCCTTTTCCTTCCTGTTCCTCCATAGAAATCGCAGCCGACGGGTTTTAGATCTCGCCTCGAAGCTTGGACGGCCGCCACCTTCGCCGGGCGTTTGCGTCGTCTTCGGTAAACTTCAGACCACCCCATTATGTCATGTAGAAACTGCTGTTAAGGTTGCATCCGATTGACATGTTTTCCTGCTCTAGATCGACACTTTCCGCGCTCCGCGGGCGATCGGACGTCGTCGGAGAGCACCCAAAGTTCACCGGGAGCACCCAGTTGACATCGTCACCGCCGTCCGTTAAAGACTCCTCCCTCGATTCCGACAGCACTACCGTGTTACCCTCCTTACGCTCTATCCAACGGACATCTTCTTTTCACTAGAGACTCGCCGTAGACGTTTCTTCCTCGACATCGATAGCCACTACGTCCCTGTTCTGTATACAGGTTCAGGTTCGCTATTGTGCAGTCGGTGTGGTTTAAGTGATTATTTTTCTATACATATGTAGATTACTATAAATTAGTTTAGGATATTTTTAAACTATTTAGGTTTCAATTTATTTTCAGTCAAATTTAACTTTCGAGATGTCGTATCTTTTAAACCATTGACATGTTTTAGTGATTCTTTTGTGTGCTAATCCTATTAACACGTAGATGATTTACACCTAGTGTTATGAATCTTTTACTCAGATTTTATTGGAATTTTTTTCTATTGAATTTTTGTTGGTTGTTATGTGAGTACGGGTTATTTATCGATGCTTTTATTTAACGCGGTAGATTTCCCGGAGTAGAAAGAGTATCGTTGACGAGATTGTCAGTGTTAATATCTTCATCAACTATTTAAGGCAAGTTGCACTTTTGATTATGCTCATCCTGTCTTTATGCATGTGTACGATAATTGTGTTATGTTGAAACCTGGTAGGATAGCCATATGTTTAATCTTATGATACTATTCATTGCTGCCAATTGTTGCACTATTCTTATTCGTTAATTGCATGTTGAGCCTTGTTGTGGTAGACGATGAGAGAATTATCTTTCTCAATTCAGTAAGGTGTTGAGAGTATCTATTAGCCGTAGGCTTCGGGATTTTTTTTATCAGTGAATGCGTCATTGATAGAGCGCTCTATTGTCCCTAGAGAATGCATCAATGACAGAGCACACTTGAGATGGAGAAGTAGTTTCGGGACTTAAATCAGGTGAATGCGTCCTTGATAGAAGCGCTCTAGAGTCCCTAGAGAATGCATCACTGACAGAGCGCACTTGAGACTTCTGAAGTTCTTATCATGTCAACCTAGGATTCTTGGGTTTCTCATGTGTGATAAACTGGACGCAATCTATACTTGAGTAAACCTTGACCAACTAGTGGAGGTAGGTGGAGACATTCTTCTACAAGCCAAACTTGAGTGTTTTGTATGTCATACCTTGCTTGTAGTTGTTGGTTGCTATGTCACTTGTGTTACTTGCCGTACATTCAATGTACTGACCCGTTGTCGGGCTGTAATCTTCGTGTTGCAGGTTTCTCAGAAGATTAGTGAGGTGTGATAGGGTTGCAAGTCTGCACTCAACATGTCGCCAGTGGGCATTGATGAGACTCACCGTTATTTTGCTACTTCCGCTATTTAGATTGAATAAGCTAGCCTCGAGTTATGCAGGTTGTTTATTTTTATAAATTCTGGATCATTTGTTGGAATAAATGATGCACTTGTACTTTGTTATTCATCTATACTGTGTGTGCTAGCGAGTTCGATCCAGGGACTAGCACTTGATCATAGAGACTTCGATTCTTAGCGAATCGGGTCGTCACATTGAGTCTTCTGATGAATCCAAAATTTTAGAGTTTTCTAGCAGTATTGATTTTTCACCTTTTTCTTCAATGCACAAACAGTAATAGAGAGAAACTGGCACTGGGCACTGAGTTAATAGGTTAGTCTCAAATATGTTGTAAAATGATATGAAAGTGCCCAACACATATAGCAAAGTCACACAAATAAGCATGGAACGAGCAAAAATTATATACACGTTTGGGACTTATGAATCACCCATCTTCATCATCATCACCCCATCTTCATCTCATTGTAACACCTTAGATGGTGTGGATCCACTTTTGTATTACTTTGTGGCTAACACCATGTTTGCCATGATTTATCCTATAGTGTGCGTGACCTTGATGCGTTAGTAGTCTCCCTAATTCTCGAGGATCTGAAAGAACCCTAGTATGTTTAAGGTTGGTATTAAGATTTGACATCCTCCTTATATGTTTATGATCTTCTTGATATTGGGTGAAGTCGACCATCCAACATATGCCTCCTTTGGTTGGAAAGTTATTATTGTAGGCAAGAAGGTTGGTTGCGAAGGTCGGTAGTGATAGTACTTATATGCTTTCTTCTTGGATCGTTTCAATAGGGGACTATCGAAGACTGATTTTAGCTTCACCATGAGAAAACTATTCATCATCGTCTTGATAACCAAAGTGGGGATGAAAGATGATGGTGTATGTGATATGAGGACGCTACATGTATGAATGTATCTATACTTGGCTCTGACCACTTAAAGAAACATATAAAGTGGCTTAGGAATCCGATTATGAATTATGCTTATGCATAGGTCACGATAGATACACACGAGGGATCCCAGACTCTCTGAGAATGTTTTAGTCCTCTTGATTCCACCAACCATTATTCACATCTTGTACTATTCTAACTTTTTATTGTAGTTTACATTCGAACTTGCGGTATTAAAATTTTGTTTTCAACTTGATTTGAGGTTGCAACTAACGTGCAAGCATTATAATATAATTCATTACAAGAGCCAATTCTTGTGCTCCCCGTAGGACCGATACTCTTACTTTAAAAAGGTTACAACCAAACCATGTGCACATGTAGGGCATCAACTCCCCTCCCCCTCTGATCGATATCTCTCCTTAAAAATTCACTCATGCTAAAGTTACTAGACCACTTGTGCTAAAGTGATATGACTACACATGCTAAAGTTACCTGGCTTCTCATGTTATAATTACCAAACTTCTCATGCTAAAGTTACCAGTCTGTTCAAACTGTACTTATCAGATTGCTCATGCTACACTTATCAGTTGCCCATGCTTCAATTATCTTCTATTCCTAACTAGCTATAACCCACTACATATTTTTACTAGATATGCGACTTTGCCACATAAGGCCTTGTTCGTTTCAACCACCTCACAAGAGGTTTGAAAAGGATTGGCGTGAAATTTGACTTGTAGGGGATTTAATCCCTGTCAATCCCTATCAATCCCCTCGAAATCGCGTTGAACCGAACAAGGCCTAAGTATGTATTACTAATTTCATAACTTCAGTGATCAATAAAGTCCTTTAATTTAGAGTCTCTTTACGATGCATCAAGTGAGTATGGACCGTTTGTCAGATTAGATTGGACAGTCCAGATCCGAATATGATACGCTGATGTCACTTGTATCATGAGGAGGTTCGATGGGCATTTTCAATACAAAAATTATTTTGAACATATTTTATTTTTCCCTCTCACAGAAAGAAGCAGGGGGTAGTTTTGGTATGGTTTTTTTTGGATGATTTACTCTCTGGATCATTTTTTTCTTTGAATAATCGTTTTTTTGGTCCGTTTGGATCATCCAAAAGATACACCTCGCCTCATGTATCATGATGCACCGTAAAATCTCTATTAATTTATACATCAACTTGACTACATTCAATGTAGCAAAATACTATTCTAGAAACATCCATCGATCACATCTAGAGCGCAGACGTGGGGAGGAAGCTGAGATCGATGAAGGCTATCACTACACGATGGTCACAACGCATGTGAGCGAGGGCGACCAAGTTGCAAACTTGCGTTGCATCGCATAGTATGCATCGTGCTCCTTGTCCAAACCAAGATCTAACGGGCATCTCTTGCATCTGCTTAGTTGATCATTTGTCACACGTTCTCGAAGCCCCTCCCATAAGGTCGGCCATTGGCACCGTAGTCCATGTTTTTTGGGTCTGTCACAACCGGTTCCTTGCCTTCTGCCACCTTCTTGCTTCCCTGGAACCTCCCGCCACCGAATATGGAGTGATGTGTGCCATCCATGCCATCACCAGTAGTGCTGTATATGTCGCCGAAGTTGGAGGAGCCTATGCTGGTGCGCTTCACACTGTATCCACGTCCGA
This sequence comes from Bromus sterilis, assembly GCA_950022295.1. Lineage (NCBI taxonomy): Eukaryota > Viridiplantae > Streptophyta > Magnoliopsida > Poales > Poaceae > Bromus > Bromus sterilis. The sequence continues at coordinate 339,298,353 of OX465595.1, read as the reverse complement.
TATCAAAGACAGGCTTCGTCATGTCGAAGCTGAGGCTACCTTGGGTGTTGAAGCTCTTCTTCGATTGAGACAACATGCCGAAGGAGTATGAGTAGGCCATTGAGGGCGGGCCGTACAAGAGCGCATTGGGGTCGACGACGACCATCTGCCGGAAGTCGTTCTTGCTCGCCGGGATCGGTGACAGGAAAATCTCGGCGAGGTTTCGGGCCACGCCGCGGTTGTACGGGTTGGACTTGCCCTCGTACCGGTACCGGAAGTTCTCGTACGTGGTCTGGTTGGTACTGACGAGGTAGGAGTGGAACGCCGTGAGCCCGCCCACGAACCAGGACGTGATGAACGTGTAGAAGATGAGGAACCCCGAGACCGGCGACTCCATGATGGCGCTGCCCAGGCTGCATCCGTACCGCCGTGTGAGGAGGATCAGGTTCACCCAGCAGAACACGAACACGTAGAGGCAAAGGAACGTCGTGGAGGAGATGAACATGAAGAAGAACCTGTAATTCCTCTGCATGCACAGTTGTTCAACCAACACACACACACACACATAAAATCACGTTAATTGGTTGAGTACATGTACACCAACTATTTTTTCATGCGTGCATGTGTGGGACCTTAGCTTCTAGGAGGCCATAGGTGTACCTTGCCGATGCACTGGCCGACCCATGGGCAATGGTGGTCGAAGCGCTCCACGCAGTTGTTGCACACGGAGCAGTGAGAGCAGCGTGGCGGCCGATATAGCATGCAAGTATGGCAGTACTTCACCTTCACCACTATGCCGTTCACGTGCACATCCCGCGTCGGCGGAAGTGTCAGTGTCCTCGTTGACAGCGCTCTGGCCTTATTTGGGGATGCCATGTTATCTAGTTGGATGTCTTCGGGATCCGGCGGCCTCTCATTCCGTGGGATGATCCCGGGATCTCGCCCTGACGTGAGCACTAGCACTATAAGATCCTGCACAGCTCACGTACATGCCCATCATCCTTGGTAGTTAATAATCAATCCATGTTGCGTTGCTTAAGCCTGCTCAATGAATCAATGTACATTGTTGTTAATTTCACTCACGAATGCGCCGACGGCCATGGCCGTTGTCGGAACGAAGGGTCCGAGCGGCTTGCCCATGAGCTCGGCGAGGCGGAACGAGACGAAGGCCACGAACAGCACGAGCGGCGTCATAATGAGAGAGATGGATAGCACAATGGAATTGGCGTCCGGGCCGAAGATGCACCGCCCGCCACAAAGAAATTTCTGCCAGGTACAAGATTGATCGATCGAGTGAACTAATAAAGGCCAGCAATTCGTTTAGAACTTCGGTGTTCATCGAAATTAATGGATGAGCATTGACATACATTTCTTCCCCTCCAAACTTGGTACATGCGGTGGGTGGCGACGGCGCCGGCCGAGCTGGAGGCGTCGGGGACGGGGTTGCCGGCTAGAGTGCCCGCCTTGGAGACCGTCCTCCCCTTCATCTCCGGTGCGCCTGTGATCTCCGCGCCGCGTAGTCACCTCGCCCGCATGGCTTCTTGCCAAGGGGCCAGAATTGGGTGAGGTGAGAGATAGAGGAAGGTCAACGACGCAAAGCTTTTCTCTTCTTTCCTCTTGAAACATTGTGTGCTATACATAGGAGGGAAGGGCTAGAACGCATTGTGGTTGTTATTAGCATGTACGGAAAGGAGAAGTGAGCATTGCTAAAAATAGGACAACATAAAGGAGAAGATTGAGGCTTTCTTTTCTAATAAAGCATCTTCAGTCAACTATACATCTTTCAGTGATTCAGTCCGTCACACGCTCAAATTTGCTATAGTAGTAACAAGAATCAAGACCGCTAAAATTGAAATTAAACATTTTGGGTTGCCTCCTAATAAGCGCTTTCTTCTACGCCTTTTAGCTAGATAAAAAGTAAAAAAGATCAAGTCTTATCAATATCAAAAGCATAGCTAGCATGTATAACACTCAAAAGGTAACTTCATCTTCGTTTTAGGGAAATGTTTCATGCCCTTCTTGAGAAAAAAATTGAAATCTTATAATCCCCTCTTTCATGTCAACGATAGTACCAACGGGGCGAAGAAAATGTCTTCCTAAAATAATTGAACATGGAGTGATCATACTCAATATCCATGACAAGAAAATCAACGGGAACATAATTATCATTGACAATAATAAAAACATCATCTATTCTTTCTAAAGGTTTCTTTACGGAAGAATCAACAAGACCAACGCCCAAAGAGCAAGGTTCAAAAGGTTTTAAATCAAGCATATCATATACTCTCTTTGGCATAACGGAGGCACAAGCTTCAACATCACATAAAGCATAGCAAGCAAAATTATTAATTTCAGTCTTGATCATAGGATCCCAACCATCTTCTAGTTTTCTGGGAATAGAAACTTCTAATCTGAGTTTTTCTTCCCTCGCTTTGATAAGAACATTAGTGGTATGCTCGGTGAAGGCAATATTAAATGAACTAGTGTGGGGATCTTTGGCCATCTTTTGTAAGAATTGGATAACTTCAGAGAGATTGCATTTGTCAAATTCAAGTTCAATATCATAAATTAAAGTGGAAGTGCTATTCATTTTATCCTTGACAATGTCCTAATTAGTGGGACTATCTAGTCCTAAAGTAGAGGCTTCAACGTTCCCATTGAGAGGTCCATTAGTTGGAGTAGTGGTGTGATGGGTGCTGAAAGTTTTCAAATCCTCAACAACTTGTAAAGTAGCAAGTGTAGTGTGTGTAGTAAGGCTCTTAACTCTCTCTTCCTCTTGTTTCTTCCTAGCCCATCTATCCTTAAGTTTGGCTAGTTGTTAACACACAAACACATCACGTGTACCCTTAACGCCGGGGGTGATGCACCGTAGCTCACGCCAAAGAAGACCCGACTGGAAGCGCGGTACGCAAGCAATCTGGCGGGTGCTTTTCAAGAACCCGAAACCCCACACGCCTGGGAGGGACCCCGTCTGGACGCACGGCGGCTATGGGCTGCCCTAGGTCGACCTTCTCGCCCCTAGATCTCTCGTGGATCGTTGCCCTGCAATAACAAGAACAAACGAAGAACGAGGGAGAAGATGCGTGGAAAAGTAGACGAAAATTGGGTTTAGATGTGTTTGCGATTGTGTTTTTTTTTCAACCGGCCGTCACCTCATCTATTTATGAGGGGGTTGGACTTCCCGTGCAAGAAACAGACTCAAATCTGCGTTAAAACTGCCAAAATCCCGAACAGACTCGGACCCGGCTCAGGTCGGCCGGACGTCCGGACTATATCCCGGACGGTCTGCGCCATAGGAGCGGACGTCCGACTTCGAGGACGGACGGTCCGGACGGTCCGGACTTTAACCGAACGATGGTCCGGAAGATCCGACGCGATGGTCCGACAGATGCCAAAAACCTTATGTAACTTGGGCCTTTATTCCGGACGGTCCGGCTTATAAGTCGGACGGTTCGACGGTAGCCCGGACGGTCCGACGTGATGGTACGACAAGCGCCAAAAACCTTATGTACTCTGTGTCCTTAATCCGGACGGTTCGGCTTGCAAGTCGGACGGTCCGATGTTTGCCCAGACGGTCCGACCTAAATCCCGGACGGTGTGAAATCCCCTGAAAATCCTTCTGTAAACAGGGTACTTAATCCGAACGATTCGGCTTGCAAGCCGGACGGTCCGACATGATTTGCAGCAGTGTGTTGATCTTGTCTCAAATATCTTCAAATAAATTTGGATTGAAATGATTCGTATGTCAAAATCAACCAATCCATTGCCATGCCAAAAGGTGGTGTCAACACTAGCATTATAATGTTCTCATTAATTTGCACTTGCATAGCATTCAAAGGTTTGATCTTCTCTTCCTTTAGGGGATAATCCTAATTTTAAGCCTCTCAACAACATGAGCAATATCATCAACCTTTAAAAAGAGACTATCTAATTTATCTAATTTTTTCCTCTACCTTTTTATTAAAAGCTTTTTGAGAGGTAATAAAGTCCTTACGTATGCTCTCTAATCCAGAAGTGAAGTTTTTGGTATTAGCATAAATGTTGTTGTTCCCATAAGAGTTGTTGGAAGAGAACGGTCTAGGATTGTTACCAAATTTACCCCTATAAGCAATGTTATTAAAGGTGTTCCAAGAAATAAAATTAACATCAATTTGCTCTTTCTCTTGAGCAACCAAAGAATTCAAAGGAACATCACGAGGATCTACAGGCACTTGCTTAGTAAGTAGAGACATAATTAAATCAACCTTTTCATTTAAAGAGGAAATCTCCTCAACAGAGTTTATCTTCCTACATGTTGGAGATCATTCGGTGTGCCATTGAGAGTAGTTTGTCATCATATCATCTAATAGCTTTGTAGTAACATCAAGTGTGGTTGACATAAAGGTTCCTCCCTTGGCCGAGTCTAACAGATTCTGTGAGGCAAAGTTCAATCCTGCATAGAAGGTCTGGATAACCATCCAAGTAGTCAATCCATGAGTAGGGCAATTCTTAACAAGAGATTTCATACGTTCCCAAGCTTGAGCAACATGTTCATTACCAAGTTGTCTAAAATTCATAATGTTACTCCCACTACAAAATCTAGGGTGTCAGTTGACGGGCCATTTGTGTCATGGTAAAGCATTTTTCGTCAATAATGATACCCTAATGATGATTTGCCTCCGTCAACCGATCTGTCACTGAAGCCGTAGAAAAACGACGGTACCACTTTTTTCGTCACCAAAGACCGTTTTTAGGTGACATTACCTAGTTGGTCAACAATGTTAATCTTTGATGACGGGGTTAAATAGTCGCCTAATAAGCAGAACTTGTCACCTATATGCATCTTCGTTGACCATAATTGATACGTCTCAAACGTATCTATAATTTTTGCTTGTTCCATGCTTATATAGGTGACGTTGTTATGTGTTTTGCTACACTTTCATACCTTTCTCAATGAAAAACGATGCACATATGAACACCATGGGCCGCCATTCATGATCCGGTTCCAATCGCCTAAGCTAAAGAATTGTGTAAGAAAGAGATTTTCACCCATGGTTTTGAATATGGCTCCTTGTGCCGAAACCCATGATATCCTCGTCGCTTTAGCTGCGTGAGTAAAGGGTTTAAGCATGTGAACCCTAAAATATCACGATCCATCTAGTTTCCTCGAGTATTCCTTCAATTTTTTTCATAGATTGAGTTCTTATTCCTCCTCTCCATGCACTTTCATACCTACGAATCTATCTTCCAAATTTGGCTCAAAACTGTAGTCACGGCTAGATCCGTCGCTGACAAATGCGTCGCTCATCAATGACGCCTTTGAGACTATACCTATCATGCAAACCTTTCCATAAAAGCCTTGTGAACACAACACAAGAACCCAAAACAACTGAGGGTGAGGAGAGTTGACGTGAGGATAGGGGGCTTACCGGGGGTAGAAGAGGGATCTTCCGAGGTCGCCACGAGAGGAAACAGGAAACCCTAGCTTTCGCATAAGGGAACTACTAGTACTTTTTTGGGCGACGCTACGCGTCTACTGGACGTTGTTTAGAAAAGATCCGCCGGTTCAGCAACCGTCCGATCCATCCGATCGAACGCGCACGAGTAATGAGTCTTTGCAACAGAGACTTCGTTGCAATTGAACCTTTGCAACATAACCTCTGTTGCAAATGACCTGTGTATTTTTTATTTATTTTTTCTTCCTCGACCACCGCTGCGAGCCTTGCAACAGAGGTTTTGTTGCAATCCCACCTTTGCAACACATGCTCTGTTTCAAAGGACCTTCTTAAAAAGAATTCCATCACCGCTGCGAGTTTCTTTTCCATCACCGCTGCAAGTTTTGCAACAGATGCTCTGTTGCAAAAGAGGACCTTTGCAACATAGGCTCTGTTGCAAAGGTTCGGTCCGCCTCAGTTGCTTCGTGTGTCACTGCATCTGGTCAGATCGGACGGTCGCGCAGACGGACGACGTGCTTAAAAGATTTGCCGGTTGAATCTAATCTTTTCCCTACTTTTTTTGTTGTTGAATGTCCTATTTTGCACATTTGTTGAAGTTGAAGATGCTTTCGGTAAAATTACCAAGTTGGCATTGCGCTCTCCGCCCTCTCCTCAGTCGCTCCGCCGCCGCGGCCTCCTTACTGCCTGCGTCCGCTTCCGTGCGCCGTCTCCGCTCCGTGTTCCCCGCTCCCACCTCTGCGCTGCACTCGGGGATGGAGGAGCCGCCGCAGTACAAGTTCGGGCCGTACAAGATCGACGCGAGGGAGGTCTTCCACGCCACGCCCCTCTCCTACGCCATGGTCAACCTCCGCCCCCTACTCCCTGGTAGTCTCCACGCCTTCTTCCTTCACCCCTTTCCCTCGCCTCGCCTCGCCTCTAGGGTTTTGTTTGCTGTAACTATCCAATGTCAGTCTGCCGCTCCTGACTTATTTCTCAGTAGGGTCCCAACGCTCACGGTGTATATCTCGATGAATCGCATGTGGGCACCTATGATTTTTGTTTGTTTAGACCAGATGATAGATAAGAAATTCACTATTCAGACCACTAAAAAAAGGACAGACCCGGTGCATAGAAGCTCCCACACAAGGTGGGGGTCTGGGGAGGGATTATTCAGTCCACTATGAAAATAATTTGAACAAATTGGACCGTGTTAACTATTGATATATTGATTAGATCCCAATTTAGTTTATTTCGGGGAGTTATGCCCAGCTTCGAGAATGGAGATCTTCTGCGGTGCCTTAGCATCAAAGTTAACCTGGGAGAAACAAGTAGGCAAACAGGGTTTCATGCTTTATTTTTGGGCACATTTACCCCCTTCTTTGAAGCCTAAACTTTTAACTAAGTACTACTCTGCAGTCAAGCTTTTTCCTATGCTTAAGAGAATGTGTTGCATCCCTCCCATGGTTCACTTGCCAAAAGACCATAGAAATGGAGTGGTTTGTTTTCTTTTACGGTAATCTTACAACACGACAGGTCACGCCATCACATGGCAAGCGTGAGCTAGAGTACTTACCTGGCAACTCGCAGTCCTGGTTTTTAAGGCGACGCCTAGGCGTCAGATCGCCCCCCTCCGCTTTGGAAAAATGACCGCCTTAGGCGCCTAAAGCGCCCGCTTAGGTGCCAGAGCGCTCCCCAACCGCTTTAGGACGCCTTAACACCTTAAAAATCATGCTCACAGTGTCGCATGGACGAATAAGATGGCATATTCAGCACGCGCGTGGAAACTGAAAAAGAGAACTACAGAAAGTTGCCATCCACGCGTACTAAAATTGCCACCCGCGTCAACCGCGATTGCCATCGAAATGGTTCACGCTTGCTATGCTCCCCAATGGACGTTTGCACTGGATTGGTGTCCTTTTATCCGTACAGGGTTCCTAAACCTCAATCTCAGGATCCTGCAATGCATGCTTTCCTATATGGTTCCCAATTTGTGCCTTTCTATGTAGTTTTTACATGTATAAGCCGTTTAAATTATATGTTTGGACAATTGCTGATCCATTCCAGTCAATCATATTTGACTCTTAGGTACAAATCAGCATATTCATGAATGGTGGATCTGTTTCTGTTACAATGTTGAACAACAGCTATTTGTAATTATAGATTTGTACTGTATCTTTTTTACTTCTGTCTGCTATTGTGTATTTACCTATGTTAATCTTACTCTGCAGGTCATATCCTTTGATTTGGGAAAGACATTTATGAGATTTAAAGTTAATGAGAATGCTAATGAGGACATGCCTGGATGGGTCTCCTGGTTTTCTCAAACTATTGATTAGTTTGATTCATTTCCTTGTTTATGCTTCGTTAAAACTAATGGGTACATCCCAAACACTTCCAACAGAAAAGGATGACTGATTTTACTAATCTTTTGCATTGATGTTTAAATAAAACCAAGATATCAAGGATGCCAATGCTAGAATTTTGTTTCATTTATGTGAGTGGCTTATAAAAAGTTGTTGAAACATCCTTCATAATTTTTTAGGTAATAATATTTAATGCCATGTCATTTCAATCAATTGATCTTCATCTTATGAAAATACTCTGGTCGAGTTGTATGCAGCAATTAGTTCCAGTGGGCAAACCTATTCATACTGCTATATGCATTTATGGTATGTAACTTCTTGTGTTATATAACTTTCACTTGAGGTAATACCCCATTGGCCTTTTTTTGTCCTGCCTTTCACAGCTTTTATCTTTGGAGTTTAACATCTATTACGGTTTAAGGTTTCATATGTTGAGAACACATGTTTTATCGTATATATCATTTTTCCTTGACAATACACACATGTCCTTGTGTGCCCCAAACGTGAAGTGAAACGATTTGCTGATCTAAGTTCTGATGAGACTAGTGATTTGTGGATAACTGCAAAGGAAGTTGGTTCAAAGCTCGAGCAGTACCACAAAGCTTCTTCCATCACCTTCGCGATTCAGGTAAAGTCTAGATCTATCTTGGTGAATAGCTCAGCGCGCAAATTTTTATGTAGTTGGTTTGTACAATTTTAAGGGGTTTACCTTATTAATTTTCCTGTTGTGGTGCACAAGAAAATAAGTGTGAAAATTGCATCTGATACAGCCATATAATATTATGATGAGACTTGAAGTTTGCTAGTTGCTCTTGGATCATTTACCCTGGTTGCCTTTGTTTACTGCGTTCACCTTTGCCCTACAAAGTTACAATAATCCTTGACAGAAGGAGCAGCTGTTTAATTATAGCTATTTGTACTTTTCAGGATGGTCCTCAGGCTGGCCAAACAGTTGCCCATGTTCACATCCACATCATCCCCAGGAAGAAAGGAGACTTTGAGAAAAACGATGAAATATATGATGCGGTACATGACCTTGTTGTTCCGTTGATATTATCTCATCCATTAATCTTTTCTGGTTGATTTTGACATAAAGCTTGCCATTTTCCTTTGTAACAGATTGACGTGAAAGAGAAGGAAATGAAGGAGAAGCTTGACCTAGACGTCGAGAGGAAAGATCGAACCATGGAAGAAATGGCTCATGAGGCCACCGAGTACCGAGCTCTTTTCTCCTAGCCAGATAGACGTATTTCTCATGAACTCTCTGATTCTTCTTGCCTAAAACAAGCCTTGTGACTGCTTGTCCTTCGTTGTGCGATGTGGTTCTTATTCTCCACAGACCTGTAGCGTCCAGTGCAAATCCGATGTACTAGTATTGGGAGATAACTTTTAGACGTGAGAATATATCACCGCTGATTATTCTGGGCAGAATTTGTTTCTTGTTTCTCCACTAATCTTCGTTATGGAAAGGAAAGGAAATGAGAAGATTCGACACTTATAATGGAAAAAAGCAGAGTAATGTCATTTGATTGATGGAGATGTGGTAGCATATGTCCTGCCACTTGGCATCAAATGACCATTCATATCTGCACAATTATTGACGGATGATTCTCGTATGTTCGTGTTAGCACCTAAGTGCAGCCAGAGTCAGTGCAACATATTCCTTTTTCGGCGTGTTAAGAGTCAGTGGTTTGGAAAGTGAAGGATACAGCAGCAAAGGTTAGGTGCTCGTACCTGTCGTCTATCTTGCGATGCTTTGCAACGAGTCAACACCACGAAGCTTGTTTGAGCAGAAATGCACAAGAGCTGCCAACTCTTCATAGAAGACTAATAAATAGGGAAAAGTATATTTTCGATCCCTTAACTTCTTTCGAAAATATGTAAATGATTCTTCAACTTCAAAACCAGCAAACATTAGGGCATCTTCAACGTTATCTTCTAAAACGAATGCCGTATCCATCCGCGAACGCTATCTTCGAAAACGAGCTCTGCATCCATCCGCAAACAAAGGGCCATTCTGTGAACACCGATGCGGAAGCCGGTCATCTAACCTTAGTCGCATCCGTTCGCCAACAGTTCAACCAAAATACGATAAATTCAAACTCGAACAAAAAAAAATCAAATTCGGATATAATTTACATAAACCGGATGTATTTCATGCAAACCGAATGATTTTCATAAAAAAGACTTTAACCTAGTGTAATACTAAAACGGCATCCGTCCGCGACACTCAAGAGGAGCTACATGATTTGCAGTTCCTTTCGCTCGTTCTAGATTGTTGGGGCGGCGGCGGCCGTGACCTTCATGCAAAGCAGACGATTCAATCGTTCTAGGTCATTGGAATAGAAGCTCCTGAAACACGGCGGCCGGGCGACGAAGAAGCAGGGGGTAGACGGCACAGAAGGTGTGGCAACACTGTCTTCTGTACCAAGTTGCCCCATCTACGGGGGTGCCGGCTGTGAAGATGCGGGATGCCAACCCAAGGAGATGGGCATCTCGGCAGGACACCATGTGTAGGCTGCTTCCGCCGCAAAGCCGAATTATGAAGTGATGGCTGACGTGTGTGCTCCGCCAACGCGCTCTACCAGCGCAAGACACTTGCACATTATAGTTAGCCGGTGCGCAACCCCTCCGATGAGGATAGAGCTGCCCATAATGGCTGATAAGGCAACACCTGCACCGACCTTTCTAAGGAGAATTGTTGTAGGCAATCGATGTTGCTCGGTCGTGAACTGGTCTCTATTCCACAAAGAGCCTAGAGCTCGGCGTCATGACGACGAAGGACGAAAAAAAGGGGAACCGGTGTTGTGTGGTGTGTTTCACGGTCCTGCGAGAGTTTGTTTAAATAGTCGGGACCGACTAGGGGGGTGAAGGAGCTGGTTTGAATGTGAGGCGCTGGAATGGGTTTCTCGGCCATCGCATAGGTTTAATGTTGGCAGGTGACAAACAGATAGCCATCCCGCCACGTATCTTCGACATTGCACATATGCGAGGATCGGGGCTCTCGATCGGCGAGCCGTACGTCCCTCTAGTGAACGGTCGCGTCGACATTGGTCGCGCATGCACTCGACCGACATCCAATGCATGTGACCTCCATGAATGTGTGGCGATTGCTACGCGCGCGTGGATTTTTTTGGCACCGGTGCTTTTGAGTGGGACCAGGTTGTTGGATGAGGATGTTTCGTCTGTTCGGACTCCCACAAAGCTCCCGGTTTGGGTCAGATTTAGGAAAAACCGAACATATGGACCAGCCCGCGAACGGATATAGAACCGCTTTGGATGGCAAAATTGATCCGAACACAACGCAGTTCGAACGAATGCGAGAGATTTCAGAATCGGCGTTGGAGATGTCCTTAGTCCTTGAACTTACAAAACCGAATAAGTTTAGTCCTTCATGTTGTTTCGGATGGTTTTTTTGCCTAAGTAAATTGGTATATGTGAACAAATAAGGAGCGAAGAAAGATTACGCGCTACCTACACGGCCCTCGCAACACCATCAACAAAATACGTGTATTTAGGCATATGGCGTTGTCAGCATTGACGAACGTGTGAAGCTGTTGCTGCTTGACAAACAGCGTAAGTGGTGAAGGGAAGCGCGGCAAGGGCAGTCAGCAATGAGCAACTTTTCTCTATTTTTTAATGCAACTCCGCGTTGATAGAAAATCATGTGAAGCGGCACAAGACACTAAACATATCCGGCTTTAAAAGTTAAAGGACTAAGATTTATTGGTTTTAAAGTTATAAGTGATCAATTTTAAAAAGTTAAGGGAGGAATTTAAAATATACTTTTTCCTGATAAAGATGAGTACCCAAAATGATTGCGCATCTTTTCACCAATACGGCAATGGAAAACAAATCAGCAGGAAGAAACGGGAAACAAAATATGGGCTATATCTGCGGTGCCATTTTCGAACTCTTTTTCCCAAAGCGAAGTATAGTACTATGAATATATATGTAAGCTGACAACAACGAGCGATGGCGATGACGATGACGATGACGATGAGTTAGCTGAAGGGTCACGGGGCGGCGGTGCAGTTGTTATCGCCGCAGCCGCATGTGCGGGGGGAGAAGGCGCAGACGCCGAAGGGCTTGCCGGGGACGTTGCAGTCGATGGCGTAGCAGCACCGCGTGTCCACGCACGAGCTGCTGCTCGTGTTGCCGCTCGCCGCCGCGCAGCACCGGCACCCCATGCACAGCTGGAACGGCTCGTACCTTCCTCCTCCTCCTCCGCCGCCGCCTGGCGCCTCCTCGTCTGCGGCGGGTGTGATCGTCGTCGTCGTCGCCGCCGAGCGGTACACCACGGTGCGCACCGGCACGTACCCCGCCGGCGCCGGGGATGGAGGCGACGTCGCGCCTTGGGCGGCGTGGATGGTGGTGAGGAGCGTGAGGAGAAGGAGGAGGGTGAGAAGAGAGTTGGACGACGGCGCCATGGCTGTCTTCTTGGGCTTTTGGAGGGAGGGAGGATGGAAGTATGGAGCTTAGACTTAGAGCGGAAGGAGAGGGAATTAAGCAAAGCTGCGCCCTTTTTGCTAGGGAACAACGGGGGTTTGGCAGGACGGGACAGCAACTCCGCATGTACAACGAGGTCATTTCCGGTGTGCTGTACACCATGGGAACAGGGGTGTGGTTTATCACTATCAGAGAGAGAGATATCAACATCTACATCACCTCTTCAATAAAATATGGAAAAGTATTTTCTTTTGCGGATAATACAGGTAAGTACTTCTTCGATCCATAATAAATATCGCTTATTAATACAGAGTTTATACTTTCTACGTTCGAAAGAGAGTATTAGCTTAGTATAAAATGAGTGATATTTATTTTGAATTGGATAAAATATTATTTAGTGGTGATATTAATTTAGTTTGTAGATATTGATATTTTTCTCAATGAATTACGTTGTGGATGCGCTTCTCGGTTTATCAGGAGCATTGTTGTAATTATGCTAGTGCTTCTTTCTCCTATAAGAAGATGATAAGCACTTTGCCTACTCTCAGAGGAAAAGAAGTTTTGCCTTAAAAAAAATAGCACACCTTATATTTTGATGAAACAGATGGAGCAAAGCCATCAACGCCTTCTGCGCAAAGACTGAAATTTCCCTAAAAAAGATCATCAACAGCCAGAAAGTAAACAACACCCCAGCTTCAGCTTCACCATATCAACATAAGAGCTCAGCAGCTCATGTCTAGGGTTAAAACCCTGCTAGTTTTCTGCAAGGGCTCACTCTGTCTTAGCACCACATAAGACCACAGCCAGAAAATTAGAGGGCCTTACAAGCACAAGCAGCAGCCCGCGGATCATCAGATTTACAAACCGGAAAACCATGTAAAAGAAGGAAGAAACACGCACACCACAAGTGCACACCATCCACGGTTGTCTAGGCTTGCAAATTTACAACTGAACCTATTTCATTCCCCTTTCCAGGCAAGCGAAACATCCCCGAGGCTCTCACCGCACCCTGCACGCCGGGACGGCGGCCGGGGTGCATTTCGGGTTCGGGATGGCCCTGTAGTGCACGTTGTTCCCCGTCAGCCTACGGGGAATCCTGTAGTCAGCGAGGCCGCCGCCCCCGCCGTGGCCAGACTGAAAACCTCCATCGCCGCCGCCCTGCAGCTGCAGTGGCTCCAGGGTCTCCACCACGTCGCTCATCAGAGGCCTCGCCTTGGGGTTCTGGCTCAAGCAGTAGTATGCCAGGCTGCACGCCTTGTGAGCTGCTCTCACTGAATACTGCCCCTCCAGTCTCGGGTCGATGATCTGGAGAAGCCTCCTCTTGTCATTCAGCTTGGGGCAGGCCCAGTCGACAAGGCTGTGCTCCCTGCTGGACCGTGACTTGTCGATCGACTTGCGCCCTGTCAGCAGCTCCAGAAGGACAACACCAAAGCTGTAGACATCACTTCTAGCAGTCAAGTGACCTGCTCATTAGGTACATACTGCATGAGAACAATTCGCCACGAAAAGTAAATATAAACATTCTTTGGTCATATTCTGCTAGAAAAGTATAATCAGTCCTATGTTTAGCAAATCATCTGTGATTCCAGTTCATGCAGTAGAAATGCTACTTTTGTGACTGGACAAAACAACATCAACAAGATCGTGCACAAACGCTTTACTGATGTCTTCTAAGAAAAATAGTTACCAAATAAAAAATAAAAAAAATGAGGACAGTACCGGTCATCACATATTCAGGGGCAGCATAACCATATGTTCCCATCACTCTTGTCGATACATGGGTCTCATCACCTTCTGGTCCAGCCTTTGCCAGGCCGAAGTCAGACAGCTTAGCGGTATAATCCTGTGGCAATTCAAATAAAGATAAATGTCATCATGTGAATTGTATAATTATTACCAATGGATATGAATACAACTGAACACAAAGCGATGCATGCGCAAGTAATCACTCAACAGAGTCTAGAAGAATATTTGAGGTCTTGAAATCTCTGTAGATAACAGGCCTTTCAGCATTGTGGAGACAAGCCAACCCTTTGGCAGCTCCCAAAGCTATAGACATCCTAGTAGCCCAGGGTAACGGGGAAGCTGTCTCTGATAAGAGAGAAAAAACAAGAAATGGGGTCAGCAAAACTTCTTTCGTATCCAATAAAAGTCCACTCCCAACACAAAGGTACAAAACACAGTTGATTAATACAGTTTCATTTATAAATGCGCCAAAATAAATCGTGTGCCGAGTACTGACATTCTATGTCATACGTCACCATTGGCAAGCACTCAGTTCAAAATTTAGTCTGAGAAGTTACACATTTGTCATAAAGGATCAACAAACTATAGGCTAATAAGGACAGTTTGTAATTGGATGAGCATGACTAGCAAACTTCCATCGTAACATGCAGAAGAAATGTGTAACATCGTGTGGGGCAAAATCAGATTATGGTTGTATCTCCAATGATAATATTTACAGGGTTTGATTTATTTTTTCTCTTGGATGGGATCAGAAAAACTGCCAACCAACTGGCTTACGACCCATAACCAAGCAAACAGGATGTTGAAGAGAGGACTCATCCAAGTTGCTACGCTATGGGGAAGTTAGAAAAGTTTGGATGATTACCATACCAGTTTTGAGAATATTCTATATATCTTCTAAACAAAGTTTCCAACTACATCCAAATAACATACCAAATTCTACTCACGCCAAAATGGAATTATAAAGTTCAAAACAGGCCATATTTATTGCTGATTGCCGCAGTAGAAGATAAATGTGTTTACAGGCTAATATCGGGGGTGAAATTTTGAGCCATACAAAATTTTAGGTTGAAATGAAATCTTCCCCGAATTAATCCTAGTGCAAACCATTTGCAAAAAAGCACGAAGTTGATACAAGATACCAACTGCACCTACTCTGGAGCTCGACAGACAGAAATAACATGTCTAGTCATATGCCGGACAAAGAGATTGGATCACACCGACAATGCTTAGTTCAGGGAAGGAAGGCAAGAAAATGAGTAAGCATATGGTGCCAGACAAGTTGATACAGCAAGAGAAGTATTACTTCGAAATAAATGATTTTCTAGACTTCCTCGAAACATGAACTCGTAGACAAGCAGCCTGTGATCATCTTCACAGCAATATCCAATCAACTTCACAAGATTTGGATGCCTTAGCTGCCCCAGGAAATTAACCTCAGTCTGACCACAAAACAAAAGATGAGTAAGCAACTAAACATATTGACAACTCATTAGCAAAAAGAATACATCAGCAAAGTTATGACTTAATAGGGTAATACTCCTATGCAAGGAAAATCTGGAACCAGTTTAATAGCATTATCTAGCAGTCATTCACATCAACATTTGAAGTTAAGTATCTTTGGTTGGTGAAGTTGCTCGTTCTCAGCAAACCACGACACCAGGTACATAATTATGTCGTTCACACGAAATATATATGGATGGCCTTTATAAGCTTATCAAGTTTCCACATTCTTTTTCATAATGCATACCCAACATAAGGTGCTTTTACTACACTTTTAACTTATATATGATATTTTGCATGTAGTCTTCACTGTATGTTTTTGTTGCAAGTATGCTTATCAGAAATATGAGCATGACTCCATGTGCAAGGTTATGCATGAACGGTAGATACATAGCATCTGCAAATTTGACAATATAACATGCATACTAAGATATGTCAGAGTTCTTTTATAACTATAAAACTTATGAATGTCCATGCACTGATGCACACTATGACCCTAACACTACGAACAGGTTGGTGACTCACAAGCCATTCTCTGTGTCCTTGATGTCCATCTTTGTTGAGCACCTTGACGGCAACAGGCAGCGATTTCAGGCCAACCCGGACATTCTCGTCTATGTAGCCCTTGTAAACAGTCCCAAAGCCTCCTTCACCAAGTACATAATCCGCACGAAAGCTCTTTGTGATTGTTTCAAGCTCAAACAATGTGAAGGCAATCACATTGTTGTATATGGAGATGTCCTTGGTATCTTCAACTTTGCCAGGCGTTGAAGGATCACTTATATCTGAAAAGGTTCGGTTGTGCTTCCTATCTGCAAGAGCATTCTTGGCAGGATGTTGCAACAAGTGCAGCTGCTGAACTGAGGACATGACATGGCAACAACAAGAAAATGAGAAAATAAAGCCATGTTAGTGCAACTTGATAGTATTATATATGTATGAAAATAAATTTTACAAGAAATGTTCACACTAAAAGGGTAAAAGTACACAAATATAGTTTTTACACGAGCAAGGGTAAACAGGTCAGGACCAGGGGACCAGATCTACTGCAAGGTTGCATGCAATAAATTAAAAAATAATCTTCAAATTCATCACACGATGCAAATAGCTAGTAGCAGTAGAAGAGATTAT
Organism: Bromus sterilis; assembly: GCA_950022295.1. Taxonomy (NCBI): domain Eukaryota; kingdom Viridiplantae; phylum Streptophyta; class Magnoliopsida; order Poales; family Poaceae; genus Bromus; species Bromus sterilis. The sequence continues at coordinate 339,281,768 of OX465595.1, read as the reverse complement.
GTTTATTCAAGTTGCAGGATCATGATTCTATTTTGTAGAAAACTTAAGAGAGTCAACACTGAAGGAGGGGTGGGTGGGGGCACCCACACTGGAGATTTCCCTGATGAAGGCAATCAAGCAGAATTTATGATGGGAAAATCAAGGGGATAAGAGAAAGCACAGTAGAAACGGCAACTCAACCAGCAAATGCATCAAAGAGGAAATCACAGTAAGCGGTTTAGAAATATATCATCAGTACAGTAAGGAAGAAAGTTGAAGGAAGAATGAAGGCTTCCATGGAACTCAGAGCAAATGCAACCAAAATCTCTTGCTGGATTAGAAGAAGCAGCAGCAGAAAGTCACAAATGTCGAGCAGAAGTTTAAAGCGGATTAAAATTTCATCTGAGCTGAGTAGACCCAGGGGAAAAGGCAAACCAAATTCGCCACCAAGAATGACCAATCCAGATAACCGAGAAGGAAAAGCTGTACGAATTGTGGGCAATTCCGCACCGACAAGAAAGAGATCCCACGAACTCGAGAGAAGCCTCCTCCCCGAGATCACCTTGCATGCAATTGGAAAACCCCGGACCGAGATCCCGGCAACCACCGGCCCCCCGACCGTCCTAGAAAACAGAAATCTCCAAGAAACAGAAAGGCAGCCGGCGCCGTACCTTGCGCGTGCGCGGCGACGACGGCATTCTCCTCCCGCGTGCCGCAGTTGCCCATTGCCTCGTCTCTCGGGCGTCGCCTTGCTTGCTGTGTGTGTGGGAGAGGTAGCAGCCCAGCCTCTCATTCTTGGCGGGCTCCGACAGCAGGCCTCATGCCACAGCGCGGATGCGCCTCCTCCTCCTCGAAGCAGTGAGCTGTGCGTGCGTGCGGCGTACGAGGAGGACAAGGTGCGAGGCAAAGCAGGCAAGCAAAGCCGGCAGCGCAACCGTGAGGGAGATGGTAGAGATGGAGACGGAGACGGCGAGAAGGAGTGAGGAAAGACTCTTGTTGTTGTTCCTTTGGCTTGGGTCGCCGTCGTAGTGAGCGAGTGGGATGTGTCGCGTGACTTGTGAGAAAAGGGCTACCGCCTCCTTAAAAGGTGCTGCAGTACACTCCTCACCTTTCACTCCCCGATGCCTGCCTTGGTAAAAGATGATTCAAATTATCTAACAATAATTTTTCAAGTAAAAAATAGCGTAAAAAAACCATATCTGGATTTAGGATTACCAAAAACAATATCACAGTTTTTTTTGCGGATAACAATATCACAGTTTTAATCATGTTTCTCAACGGTCAAATCAATCCACGTGACACGCGGCAACATGTGATGAGGGTTGTTACTTGATCAAAACGATTCGACTTCTCTCTTTCTCTCTTTCATGTATGCATGTTCTTCTTTCTTCTTTCTTTTCCAGCCAATGTCGACAATGACTTCCATTGCTCATCGCCTCGGTTGCCGCTTTTCATAATGGTGTCCTAAAATGATGAAGGAACGATCGACGAGTCTCGATATGGATTTGAGCCCATACTTGAGTCATCTTCTATGCTAGGGTTAGGGTTTGAGATTTGAAGTGCTTGCACATGATTTTAGAGGGCCCTAACAACAGTTCAAACTCCAATTTATGGCGTTGAATTATATGTCCATGTGCATTGCCTCCTCCATAACGCAAAGCCAGAGAGATGCGTCTCCTTTCAAGACACTTAACACCGGGAAGATTGGTGAGGTTTGATGGGTGTGTTAACCATGTGAGTAGTTCATGTACTACAAATGATCTACACATTGTCATTGCCAAGTTTAATGTGCATTGTGAATTGTGATATTATGTGAAATTAATGCTTAATGTATGAAGATAGTATTAGTATTTGAAACGGCTCTCCTTTCCCTCACTCCTTGGCTTGCTCTCTCTCTTTTATTATCTCTCCCTCTTCCATGCCCCTTTCTCCTAATCTCCTACTTGAGAGTCCCCTTCAAGCTCTCTAACTTAGCCCGATCCTAGATCATCTATGTCGACGTTGCCAGACGAAGAAGATATGAGGGGAGGAGCTCAATGCCACCTTGTAGATAGTAAGTCGCAACGCGCCAATGCATGTATGTAGATAGTAAGTTTAGATTTGAGTTTCTTGTTCTCAAGTTCGGTGTTATGAAGTTAAGTTGGGCATTGCCAAAGTGCACGTGTTGCATCCCCTGACTCTAGGGATGCAAGAGATTCGAGTATGAACGAGTTAGATTAGGCTCAACTCAACTTGTAATAAAATTCAAATGAACTTAAACTGAATGAAACCTAAGATCAACATGTAGGAAGTGGCTTGTGATAAACTTTTAACGATGTCAAGCTACTTTTGAGCTAAATAAGAGTATTGTTGTAAGAATTTAAAACAATCTTTTGAACAAGATAGATGTGACAGAAGAAAGCGATTCAAAATATTATACTAAACAAAAATATGATAATATAAAAAATTCAAGGTATTTTGACTTATTTTATCTCAATTGTAGACTATTACTTAATAGCAATAGATTGTCTAATCTTGAATGAAGTAGCAAAAGAAGAAAACAAAGATGCGCCTACTCTCGAAGTTTGGCAAAAAAAGATATTTAACACATGAGTTGACCACCTACCGTATTAAAGGATAACTTTTCTCGACAATTAATTAAGTTTCCATGTTTGCAAATACATAAAATGAAACAAATCATATAGAACATACAGTGATAAATTATCAATTTCCTTTTAGTATAAATTTAAGTTTTTTTAAATATAATTATATTATATCGAGTTAAAAATGAACGAGCTAGTGTAGCTCAAGATCAATTCATTTCTAAATAAAGCTATATAAAATGCTCATACTGAGCTCATTTATTTTCGAGTTGATTTTGAGTCGAGCGAAAAATATGAGTCGATCTCGCGCGGCTCACGAGCCTTGAGCTTTTCTTGCTTCCCCAGCCTGCTCTCGGTGAGGATTTCTCTTATTTGGTGCTCTGGTGGTCGAAGTTAGTGCTAGAAGGAAACTTCTTTGATAACCCCCTCCCTCCTGCCGCGAGTTAAGATTGTGAACCTTCCAGATATCTTATTCTTCATCTTTTGGTGTCATGGAGGTAGAAGAGAAGAGAATCTTGGAGCGGTGTCAATTAGCTATCGGCGCAGTTTGTTCCTTGAGCTCAATCTCTACATTGCTTAGATCGAGGTGTCGACCCCTTACATGGATGCAACCAACATTTGATTTCTCATCATCGTTTCTTCTAGTCGAATAAGGTGTCACTGATGCTTTCCAGTTAAAATAGAACTGTACCAGGGATTGGCTTTGAGCCCTTATCATTTCACTTTGGTTATGGATGAGGTTATAAGGGATATACAAGTGGAAATCCAATGGTCTATGCTCTTTGTGTATGATGTGGTGCTAGTCGATGATAGTCAGGAGGGGGTTAACAGAAAGTTAGAGCTGTGGAGACATACTTTAGAGTCGAAAGATTTTAGACTTAGTAGAACTAACTGAGTACATGAGGTGCAATTTTAGTACTAATAGGCACACAGAAGAGGAGGAAATTAGCCTTGACGGGCAGGTATTACTTTTGTAGAAGCAATTGGAATTCCCCCAAGAGGAAGGGTGAAACAACAAGTAGCAAGTTTTCCCTTAGTTAAGAACCTAGGTTTATCGAACCAGCACCAGCTTCTCAAACCAACAAGTCAAGCAATACCTTCACACAAAGACACAAGCAAACTTTCCCCCAACACAAAAAGAGGATTATCAAGCCCTTTATCTTGCTAGTTACAAGATAAAATCCAAGTGATATAGATAGATCGTTACAAAAGGCAAATGGAAAATAGTAGTAATTATAGGATGTTATAGATGCAAATAATAAAGCTTGTTTATTATTGTATATCTCATTAGTTCATAATAAGTTTTATACCGTGCTATAACTGTATCAGTTCGAAACAATGATACATGTGTGCTATGTAAACAAACCAGAGTCCCTGGTAGTCTCTAGAAAAACTAGCTCATGTATGATGTGCGGAAGTGATAATGGCTTCTCGCCCTTCGTTGGTTCCCCCAACTGGAAGGTGAGATGTACGATAGCAGCAAATTTCCCTTGGCAAAGATGTCAAGGTTTAGAGTGTCTCCCGTAGGACTCCGATAGTGAGAAGAAGGTGGTTCGGCAAGTGATGCGCCGTCTGAAAAGAATCACTTGCTTTGCCTGGACCTGCACACGACACAAATAACTTTGCTCCCAACGAAGTTCAGAGAGGTTGTCAATCTCTCCGGCCTTGTTGCTTACAAAGGATCAAACGCAAGGGATAATGATAATGGTAACAACTAGAAAGTAAAATAAGGAAATAAATTGAACGTGTAACCAGTGATGAGAATATGGACCGGGGTCCCGTGATGTTCACTAGTGATGTCTCTCTCCCAAAAGACAATAAAACTGTTATGCGAGGTAAACAAATCACAGCTGGGCAATTGACATGATTAAAAACGCACCGCAATGCTAACTATGCTACAAAAAAGGACGAGGCTCAAAAGCATGGGCGGTACGCCAAAATAAGTAGACCAAAATCCAACTGCATCTACTACGAATCATCCACCTTGAGATATCTATCCAGAACATCTCGCTGGTATTAAGTTGCGAATCCCACCCAAAGTGTAAACTCAAAGCAACAGACAACTGCATTAAAAGAACTTTGCGTAAAGTAAACAATCCTTGCACCCGCGGGTACAAGCACCGTTGTTTTATCCCTGGTGGCAACAGCACATCCCCTAGTCTCATGTTTCTGTCACTCAAGCTAGACATCAAGGGGTTGAACCCACAATCAAGCATAACACTCCCTCTTGGAGTTGCAACAAACTACTTGGCCAAAGTAAAATACTGCAACGGAGAACATGCAAGAATTTACTCAAGAACAAAATATAAAAGAGAAGAACCAAATATATTACTCATCACAATCTGAACATAGTCTCATAATCCATCAGATCCCAGCAAACTCAGCATAGCAACAGCAGAAATTACAAAAGTGCCTCGATCATGTGAGGCAGCTCACGAGGTCTCGAAAGTGGAAGCACAAAGAGGAGAGAAGTACATCACATAGCTACTGTTCACGGACCCATGATCCAAGGGGGACTACTCACGGTACATCCGGGAGGCGTCCATGGCTATGGATGGTCTCCCGGAGGGGGTTCCTCCTCCCGGCAGAGTGCCGGGGCAGCTTCTCCAAGCATCCCCGATCTAGAAACGGCGGCGGCGGCGGTACAGAGGTGAGTTCACGGAAAAGAGATCGATATTAGGGGTTTCCAACCCGAGGGCTAAATATAGGCGAAGGGGGGTGTCGAGGGGACCCACCAGGCAGCCAGGAGGCCTCCTGGCGCGGCCTAGGGTGGGGCCTCTGCTTGGTGTGCGAGGTGATAATAGTGATTTCTCACCCTTCGTTGGTAAACCCCAAGAGGAAGGTGTGATGTAGCACAACAGAAAATTTCCCTCAGTTAAGATACCAAGGTTTGTCTCCAGTAGGACTCCGGAGATGATAAGTAGGTGTCAGCGGCGCAACTGATGCGGACCTGCACACAGACGCAAATAACTTTGTTCCCAACGAAGTTCAGAGAGGTTGTCAATCTCTCCGGTCTTGTTTTTCACAAAGGATCAAACACAAGGTATAATGATAGCAACTGAATGTAAAAGAAGAAAAGTAAATGAGTGTGGAAATAGTGATGAGGATATGGACCGGGATACGTGATGTTCACTAGTGATGTCTCTCTCCCAAAAGACGATAAAACTGCTATGCGAGGTGAACAAATTACAGAAGGGCAATTGACAGGATTATGAACGCACCGCAATGCTAACTATGCTACAAAAGAAAGGAAGAGGCTCAAAAGCATGGGCAGAACGCCAAAATAAGTAGACCGAAATCCAACTGCATCTACTACTGATCATCCACCTTGAGATATCTATCCAGAACATCTCGCTGGTATTAAGTTGCGAGCCCCACCCAAAGTGTAAACCCAAAGCAACAGACAACTGCATTAAAAAGCACTTTGCGTAAAGTAAACAATCCTTGTAACCGCGGTTACAAGCACCGTTGTTTTCCCCCTTGTGGCAACAACACATCCCCTAGACTCATGTTTCTGTCACTCAAGCGTGTCATCAGGGGGCATGAACCCACAATCGAGCATAACGTTCCCTCTTGGGGTTACTACCTACTACTTGGCCAAAGCAATAAACAACACCAGAGAACATGCAAGAATTACTTAGGAACAAAAATATAAAAGATAAGAACCAAATATATTACTCTATCACAATCTGAACATAATCTCATAATCCATCAGATCCCATCAAACTCAGCATAGCAACAGCAGAAAGATTACAAAAGTGCCTCGATCATGTAGGGCAGCTCACGAGGTCTAAACCATGAAGAACGAAGAGGGGAGGAGAACATCACATAGCTACTGATCACGGACCCATGGTCCAATGGAAACTACTCACGATACATCCGGGAAGCATCCATGGTGGAGAGGAGACTCCCGGAGGTCGGCCCTCCCTCCGGCAGGGTGCCGGGAAGAGGTCTGCTGGTGCTCCCGATCTTGGAAGCGCAGCGGCGGCGGAACAGAGGCGAGATCGCGAAAAAGGGTTCTTCTTCTGAGGGTTTCTCATCACGGAGAATATATAGGCGAAGGGGGGCAGCCAGGGGGGCCACCAGGGGTCCAGGCGGCCCCCTGGCGCGGCCAGCCCCTGGGGCGCGCCACCAGGGCGCCTGGGCCCCTGGTGGTGGCCCTCTGGCCCCACCCAGGTTCTTCCGGAAGGTTCTTCCGCGCTGATTTTTTATCTGATTTTCCCGAATTTTTGGAGCACTTTTTATATGGGGGAAAACTGAAATAGAAAAACAACAGAAAACAGGAACTGGCACTGTGGTGCACTGAGTTAATAGGTTAGTCCAAATATGATCAAAAGTGTATGAAAGTGTATCTAGCTCATAACAATATCACACAAAACATGCATGGAGCAAGCAGAAATTATAGATACGTTTTGGACGTATCAACATCCCCAAGCTTAATTCCTGCTCGTCCTCGAGTAGGTAAATGATAAGAGCATAATTTCTGTGGTGACATGCTAGCAACCATATAAGAACTTTTAAAAAGTAAAGCAATCAAGGTTAGAGATTCAATTCAAGTCATAACATGCAGGAGTCTATAATAACATTGAAACAAGTAACAAAAGAACATTAGGTGCAAGAGCTCTCGCTGTCCGTGACTCGAATGTCTCCAAATGGTGTTTGCGTGCAAGAAGGGGGATAGGGAATATGAGAAAAATATTTATTTTTTGAGAACTAGATCTACTAAAGTTTCACACTTGGTCTTTTCTGGAATCTTATCTTGACTCGTCCCCAGATCACTAGCCAGGTACAAGTCAATTTGATCCACTCCCTTTTCAATATTTTGAGCACTCATGCAATGGATGAGCGTAAGAACGAGAGTTGACACTTAGGATGGCAAAGAGAGAAGTGCGGAGGAGGAGGAAGACAAAAAAGGATGAGAAAGGCTCACATCAATGAGGACAATCATAGGCAAGAGATGCCAAATGATAGATATGATGTGAGGAGTAGGGATTTCCATGCAACGGATGCACATATGAGCTAGGAAGCTTTCCAATGAAACTAGTGGGGGTGCATCTAACTTGCTCGCTCATGAAGACCTAGAGCTCGTTTGAGGAGGCTCATCCTTGGAATATGCAAGCCAAGTTCTATAGTGTGAAGGTCCCCACATAGCTATATGCATAATGATCATCTCTATGGAGTACAAGGATATAGAGGGAGTACTAGTGTGGATCTCTCAAAAGGATAGTAGTGTTGCCCCTTTCTCTCTTTTTTTTCTTTTTTTTCTATTTTTTTGTGGCCTCAATGGCTCTTTCTATTTAACTCTCATTTGTCCTCTTTGGGATCTTTTATTGTGTCCACTTTGGGATCTTTTCCTCACTTAAGGGCAACACTCTATTTTACAAGAAGGTATAGGAAATCTTTCACACTTTACAAGGTACTCAAAATCATAAAGAAGATGTAGCTATCATGATGTATGCAATGTATGTCGCTGCCAGTGTAGCAGGAACATGTATGACATGAAGATCAAGTCATGAAGAGGTGGATGTTGCATGGCAATATATCTCGGAAAGGCTATGGAAATGCCTTGATAGGTAGGTATGGTGGCTGTTTTGAGGAAAGATATAAGGAGGCTTATGATGACAGAGCGTATCATGCCAAGGGTTTGGATGTACCGGCGAAGGTGGACACTAACTCTTGGAGTGAGAAGAAGGCAATGCACGGCACGGGAGAGGCTAGAAAAATATGGGAAGGTGGAAGTGTCAACTTTCAATACTCATGCACTTATTATCGGTAACTCTCAATCTAATAAGGAGGTTCACAAAGAGACAAGTACCCCGAGGAGGAGTGTATGGGGGTTTAGTTATCCTTGCGCATCCTCGACTCATGGTACGTGAGTGTACTCTAATATTCGATCCCTCCAAAGATTAGTGATCCATCTAGTAGTTAGAGTTCTCAACTAGTTTTTGTAGGTTTTGAAAATACACACAGATTGCCCAAAATACGACACCTATCACTAATCGGCTAAAGCTCTTGACACCAAAAGTTCAGACATTACTCACACCAATACCTCAAAACTATTGCAAGTTACTACTAGAATTAAATAGCAACCTCAATTACCTACTTCCAAGACAAAACACAACTCAGTTCAACAACCAACTCTCTTAACAAGATAAACATGAAAACTAAAGAGAGTTCCAGCAACAAACTAAACAAAAGCCAAGGCTCTTGCTAAAGACAAACTAAGACTAAAACTAAACATGGCAGCAGCTACGAAAAGATAAAGAACACACAACAGCAAAAAGATAAGCAGGAAAAATCCTATGATGTGTTCTAGATTGGAGTGGAGCGTGTTTCTCTCCCACACAAAGTAAGATGGGGTCTAACTTGTTATGACCAGCAATCAAAACTAAAGAAAACTAAAAATAAAACCTAAGAGCGAGACGCTCCAAGCATAGCACATAACGCATGAAGTGATAAAAATATAATGAGACGAAGGACGAACTGATGATTGTTGATGGAGAAGGGGATGCACGGGGGAATCCCCAAGCTTAGACGCTTGAGTCTCCTTGAATATTTATTGGGGATGCATGGGGGCATCCCCAAGGTTGAGCGCTTGACACTCCTGGATCTTCTTTCATCATTTTCCATCGCACACTTGAAAACTCCCTTCATACATAACTCATCATAAGCTGATTAGAGAGGTTAGTACCCTTAATAAAATAATTTTTCCCCACTGGATATAAAGATATTGTTGAAGAGCTACTGTTTCTCAAGAGTGCCAAAAAGTTTTTGCAAAGAAAAAGCAAGCTTAAGGTTTGCAAAAGTGAAGAGAGGCAAAACATGGCAGAATCTGTGAAAAACAGAACATCAGGTAGTAGAGAATTTTTTCGGGGCACTTCTGCAACTCAAATCAAAAAACTCATAACATAGGAAAGTTTCACAATTGTATAGAGCATGCTGTCAAAACAATCCAGATCAAAAAGATGATCTGGTGATTTTATTCGAATTTTTCTGTCCAGGGACAGAATCTGTTTTCTGGACAACATGTCACAACTTTTGCTTCCCTTATCATAAGAGGCTATAACTTGGCACAAAGCTGAAAAATAAAGATACAATGGTGTTGCTACAGTAGTAACAAACATCAAGACACAACAAAAGCAAAAATAAACCTAATTCGTTGTGGGCTGCCTCCCGAAAGCGCTTCTTTAAAGCCATTAGCTAGGCTTAAAGATTGTAAAAGGTGCTCTCATAAGAATAAGAATTTGAAGCAAAAGAGAGCATCAAGAAACAAATATGAAACACATTTAAGCCTAACCCACTTCCTATGCATAGGCATCTTGTAAGACAATAAGTCAAAGAAGCACAAAGTGACATGCATAAAAAGGTGGAACAGGAACATCTTCAAAACTTTCAACATAAAGAGAGGAGTTTTAGTAATATGGAATTTTCTACAACCAAACTTCCCTCTCTCAAAATAATTTTCAGTAGTATCATGAACAACATCAAGAATATAACTATCACATAAATCATGTTGTTCATGAACTGAAAGCACACGTGTATAGTTTTCAACACGGTCTTTAGGATTATAAGATAAATGCAACCCATCGCATTGAGCCTTGACAAGAGAAAAGTTCTCCGGAGTTGGAGATTTCAAAAGGATAATAGGACAATCAAGTGTGGGTGCAATAGCAACAATTTCATGATTAACATAAGGAACTATAGAGAGTTCATTTTTGTCAGCATCATCCATAGTGGCATCTTGGCCATCAACAAAGCAAGTATCAAAATTTTCAGAAAGGGATATTTCAAGTGAGTCCTCGGAATCATGGGATTCCTCCTCAATGCAATAATTGGCCTCTTCTTGGGCAGCAAACATTTTATTTTTAAAATCCTCAATATAAGAATTGGAAGTATAATTCTCGAAGCAATAAGCAAGAACTGCAAAGTTTTCAGACTCGAAAATAGTATCGTGATATTTTTCAATCAAAGAAGCAATCTCATAGGCACCTTTAAAAGCAACAAACTCTTCAATCTTTTCAACATCAAAGTAATCATAAAAACCTTTAGCGTAAGAAGATAAGATCTCATTTTTATTAAACTCACATTGGAAAGGGAGGTGTTTATGATCTATATTAGAACAACAAGTAAAATCATAAATGTGGCACAAAAGTTTAGCATGGAAATAAGAAACATGTATTTGATCCCATAAGTGTTTCCCTTTCTGAGATAGGCGGTGCCGCGTATAATGAGCATGCTCATCCAATGATTTTCCCTCAACCAAGTCGGTTGGGTTTTTAGCGCGAGCACAAATTGATCGAAGACGATCCAAGTGAAACATGTCCATCCTACCATATTTGGGTGGTTCATCACCCATGATGAGGATAGCATAAATAGGAAAAGCAAGACAAAGGCAAAAGGTAGCAACTATTTTTGTGGTTTTTCATAAAGGACACTGAGATAAAAACTGAAGGGTAAACTAACAAGACTAAAAAAACAAAGGTAAAGGGTAGTGTGCAAATCCCCTATCTTAGCACTCGGAGTCCCCGGCAACGGCGCCAGAAATTCTTTGCTTGGTGTGCGAGGTGATGATAGTGATTTCTCGCCCTTCGTTGGTAAACCCCAAGAGGAAGGTGTGATGTAGCACAGCAGAAAATTTCCCTCAGTGAAGATACCAAGGTTTGTCTCCAGCAGGACTCCGAAGATGATAAGTAGGTGTCAGCGGCGCAACTGATGCGGACCTGCACACAGACGCAAATAACTTTGTTCCCAACGAAGTTCAGAGAGGTTGTCAATCTCTCCGGTCTTGTTGTTCACAAAGGATCAAACACAAGGGATAATGATAGCAACTGAAAGTAAAAGCAGAAAAGTACATGAGTGTGGAAATAGTGATGAGGATATGGACCGGGATACGTGATGTTCACTAGTGATGTCTCTCTCCCAAAAGACGATAAAACTGCTATGCGAGGTGAACAAATTACAGAAGGGCAATTGACAGGATTATGAACGCACCGCAATGCTAACTATGCTACAAAAGAAAGGAAGAGGCTCAAAAGCATGGGCAGAACGCCAAAATAAGTAGACCGAAATCCAACTGCATCTACTACTAATCATCCACCTTGAGATATCTATCCAAAACATCTCGTTGGTATTAAGTTGCGAGCCCCACCCAAAGTGTAAACCCAAAGCAACAGACAACTGCATTAAAAAGCACTTTGCGTAAAGTAAACAATCCTTGTAACCGCGGTTACAAGCACCGTTGTTTTCCCCCTTGTGGCAACAGCACATCCCCTAGACTCATGTTTCTGTCACTCAAGCGTGTCATCAGGGGGCATGAACCCACAATCGAGCATAACGTTCCCTCTTGGGGTTACTACCTACTACTTGGCCAAAGAAATAAACATCTTCGGAGAACATGCAAGAATTACTTAGGAACAAAAATATAAAAGATAAGAACCAAATATATTACTCTATCACAATCTGAACATAATCTCATAATCCATCAGATCCCATCAAACTCAGCATAGCAACAGCAGAAAGATTACAAAAGTTCCTCGATCATGTAGGGCAGCTCACGAGGTCTAAACCATGAAGAACAAAGAGGGGAGGAGAACATCACATAGCTACTGATCACGGACCCATGGTCCAAAGGAAACTACTCACGATACATCCGGGAAGCATCCATGGTGGAGAGGAGACTCCCGAAGGTCGGCCCTCCCTCCGGCAGGGTGCCGGGAAGAGGTCTGCTGGTGCTCCCGATCTCGGAAGCGCGGCGGCGGCGGAACAGAGGCGAGATCGCGAAAAAGGGTTCTTCTTCTGAGGGTTTCTCATCACGGAGAATATATAGGCGAAGGGGGGCAGCCAGGGGGGCCACCAGGGGTCCAGGCGGCCCCCTGGCGCGGCCAGCCCCTGGGGCGCGCCACCAGGGCGCCTGGGCCCCTGGTGGTGGCCCTCTGGCCCCACCCAGGTTCTTCCGGAAGGTTCTTCTGCGCTGATTTTTTATCTGATTTTTCCTGAATTTTTGGAGCACTTTTTATATGGGGGAAAACTGAAATAGAAAAACAGCAGAAAACAGGAACTGGCACTATGGTGCACTGAGTTAATAGGTTAGTCCAAATATGATCAAAAGTGTATGAAAGTGTATCTAGATCATAGCAATATCACACAAAACATGCATGGAGCAAGCAGAAATTATAGATACGTTTTGGATGTATCAGCCGCGCCAGGGACCCTCCTGGTCTCCTGGTAGTGGCCTCCCTCCTCTACCTTGGTGATTCCGGAAGCTTCCGGGTCGCTGATTTTTTATCTGATTTTTTCGGATTTTTTGGAGCACTTTTAATGGCCGGAAAACCTGAAATACAAAAACAGTAGAAAACAGCAACTGGCACCTGGGTGCACTGTGTTAATAGATTAGTCCAAATATGCTCAAAAGTGTATGAAAGTTCAAGCAAATCATGGCAAAGTAACACAAAACATGCATGGAGCAAGCAGAAATTATAGATACGTTTGGGACGTATCAACATCCCCAAGCTTAATTCCTGCTCGTCCTCGAGTAGGTAAATGATAACAAGCATAATTTCTGTAGTGACATGCCACACAACCATATAAGGACTTTTAAGTAAAGCAATTGAAGCATGCAATTCAATTCAAGTCTTAACAAGCAAGAGTCTATATTAGCATTGACACAACCAACAAAAGAACAAAAGGTGCAAGAGCTCTTGCTGTACATGACTCGAATGTCTCCAGATGGTGTTTGCGTGCAAGCAGGGGACTGGGAAAAAGAGAGAAAAAAGGTTGTTGAGAACAACAATCTACTAAAGTTTCACACTTGGTCTCCTTTGGATTCTTATCTTGACTCGTCCCCAGACCACTAGCCAGGTACAAGTCAAACTGATCCACTCCCTTTCGATATTTTGAGCACTCATGCAATGGATGAGCGTGAACAAGAAAGTTGACACCTAAAAGGCGAAACAGAAAGAAGGTGGAGGAGGAAGACAAAAAGTTGTGAAAGGCTCACATCAATGAGGACAATCATAGGCGAGAGAAGGCCATATGATAGATATGATGTGAGGAGTAGGGATTGCCATGCAACGGATGCACATGTGAGCTAAAAGCTCTCCAAGGGAACTAGTGGGGGTGCATCTAACTTTCTTGCTCAAGAGGACCTAGAGATCGTTTGAGGAGGCTCATCATTGGAATATACAAGCCAAGTTCTATAGTGTGAAGGTCCCCACATAGCTATATGCATGATGATGATCTCTATGGAGTACAAGGGATAGAGGATGAAGTACTAGTGTGGATCTCTCAAAAGGAATAGTAGTGTGCCCCCTTCTCTCTTTTTATTTTTCACTTTTTACTATATTCTATTTAACTCTCATTTGTCCTCTTTGGGATCTTTTCCTCACTTTAGGGGAACACTCTATATTTTACAAGAATATAGGAGATCTTTCACACTTTACAAAGGTACTCACATAAAGAAGATATAACTATCATGATGCAAATGTATGACTCCAAGAGGGAGCATTATGCATGATTGTGGGTTCATGCCCCCTGATGACTAGCTTGAGTGACAGAACCAAATATATTACTCATCACAATCTGAACATAATATCATAATCCATCAGATCCCAGCAAACTCAACATAGCAACAGCAGAAAGAATTACATATGTGCCTTGATCATGTAGGGCAGCTCACAAGGTCTAATCCATGAAGAACAAAGAGGGGGAGAGGACATCACATAGCTACTGATCATGGACCCATGTTCATGGGTGGACTACTCACGGCTCATCCGGGAAGCAACCATGGTGGGGGAGAAGCTCCCGGAGGTCAATCCTCCCTCCGGCAGGGTGCCGGGAAGAGGTCTTCCGGTTCTCCCGATCTTGGCAGAGCGGCAACGGCGGAACAGAGGCGATATCGCGAAAAAGGGTTCTGTCCTCGGGGGTTTCGGGACAAGAGAGATATATAGGCGAAGGGGGCAGCCAGGGGGGCCACCAGGAGTTCAAGTGGCCTCCCGGTGTGGACCCACCCTAGGACATGGCCCCTGGCCGCCCGGGCACCAGGTGGGTGTGACGCCCCCAAAATCAAGTCGTGTATAGTAATCATACACGCAAGGTACACGATCGAGATCAGGGACTCACGGTGAGATACCACAACACAACTCTACAAATAAAATAATACAAGCTTTTTAATACAAGCCAGGGGCCCCGAGGGCTCGAATACACCAGCTCGAGAGAACAAGGTTAGAGGAAGCAATAGTATCTGAGTATAGACACAAGGTACACATGATCGGCCTTAAGAAGGCTAGCACAAAAACAACAACGATTGAAAAGGCGAGGCCTCCTGCCTGGGAACCTCCAAACTACTCCTGGTCAACGGGGAACTCGACGTCGTAGAAGGCATCGGGGATCTTCATGTTGCGGTGGTCGGCATCGGGGATCTCCTGCTCCTGGGCTCCAACGTCGACGGCAGCGGCCGATCAGGCAAAACAAAAAGGGGAAATAAAGCAAGGGTGGGTATCTAGCATACCTGCGAGTCTTACGTCAGCTATTAAGCATTTATGCATTTGTATCAAATGGAAAGGGGAGGTTGTATATAGTGGACTGAAAGGTAGAAATTCAGAATAAGGGTGAGAAGCTAGGCCTATCGAAGACTAGCATCTTCCGACGAGTCTTGCAGCACAAGAAGAGAACGGCCAACAGTTCAATAGCATGAATGTAAAAACAATGCAGCACAAGTTGCTGCAGCGTTGTATAATAGTAAGTTGTAATAATTAATAATTATAAATGCCTCCGAGTTCCCTTCCTCGACTCCCTGCGAGGAAGAGAAACCGGAACCAACAATTTAATAGTAATAGTTTGTAGTAGTAGGCTCCGGCTTCAGCATAAAGCGTCATGTTACCGTGGACACGGCTATTAGAATAGATCAAACTCCCTGCAGGCCTCTCAAGTCATTCACCTGAACCATTAGTCGTTTTATTATTAGCTCGCAGGCAACCGTTATCGTTGCCCGACAAGTTAACACAACGGACAACGAACAACAACCAGGACCACCAGTACATCGGTGCCTGCCCTGTCGTCCCGTCAAAGCTCTGCGGTTACCGACAAGGTGAACCGTCTCCTTACCTTGTCTCGCTTGTGCTCTTGGGGGAGCTCGACTTTCGTGGTTTGGTATCTCACGTCCAACGAGCAAGGACCAGGCCCACGATGGTATCCGCCTATCCTGCCGTCCCGATACAATACCTCTCGCGGGCACAGTTGGGTCACCCGACTCTTACCTTTAAGGACAACCGTTGTTCAGGACCCTAGGGCGGCTATACAGAGTCAGCAACGAGTGGAGTACGAGGATCACTCCTCGATGTCTCACACTTGATGGTGGCTCGGCAGAGCCGAGGTAGGGGCCTTAGGCGGTGTCCGCATTGTACCGTACCTGTGCAGTTATAATTATTGTATCCGCGTTCACTCCCAGAGTGATCACGGCCAGCTATCTAATCCTAGTTGACTAACAATGTGCAGGGCTCACTGCAGAATATAATATATATAATAGGCAGCATAGGATAAAGGAAGGTACATCAAGGGGTGACAATGACAGGCTATGCAATTGAATAGGATTGTAACGTAGCAGCAGCAGCAATGCCTAGTACAAGAAATGTGCAGAAAAGATAGGCGATATCTGGGGAAGAGAATGGCTCTGCTTGCCTGGAAGCTCGACGGTAGAGGTACGGTCGTCGTCGACGAAGTAGTCGATTACAGGGGGATCGGCAGCGGACGTCGAGACTATCGGACAATGAGAGAGGGGGAAGAAACAATAAATACACGAAAATAATAGAAATACAAATACAAGACATGGCAAACGTTAAGCTAGAGGTGAACTAACGCAGTGCTACACGTTGCGGACGAAACGGGAATTTAACCGGATGTTTACCCGGCTCCGGGTGATTACCGAACAATGCAACCGGAGGGGGAATGTTTCGGGTTTGGTATGCTAGAGGGGGGTGGTGGGTATACAGGTAGCGTATTCTTAACCATTATATTTTTCTGATCAAGTTTCATGTATAAATTATTTTTTCATCAGAGTTACGGATTAAAAGATATTGATTTTCAAAGTTAAATCAATTTAATAGATTTTCTGGATTTTCTTTTATTAATAATTCTAACATTATCCACAAGTAGTTGACTGGTCAAACTGACAGAGGGACCCACCTGTCAGCCTCACAGTGTTAATAAAATCATTTAATAAATCTAAATAGGGCCAGGGCCCACATGTCATACTCTATTTAATAATCTAATTTCATTATATTATTAAACTGATAGTGGGACCTACATGTCATAGGCTCAGGACTAATTAAACCGTTTTAATTATTTAAAAGTCCAGGGCCACTAGTCATTGACAGTTATATAATTAAACCATTTTAATTATTCTAATAGGGATGGGGCCCAACTTGAAGTCTAACAGGGGTTTTTCAGTTTAATTAAAAAGTGGGTTATGGGGGGGCACATGTCATAGACATGAGGGTGGGTTAATTAACATGGGGGTTAGGGGGGTTAGCCCACAACCCGGCTGTCGAACACGCCGGCGGCTAGGTACAGTACACGGCGGCGCGCAAGCCAGCGACCTTGTGCCCGCTACCGTCGACGCGAGCATCCGTGGGAGGGCGCGTTTGAGAGAGGCGTCAGCCCCGCGTCAATCTGCATAGGTAGCGCGAGCTGGGACCGCCAGAGGTGAGAGCATGGACGCGGGGAGCGGCGGCCGGAGCAAGGCCGTGGTGGAGACGGTGAAACCGTGCGCGACAACGGGAGTGGGCAGAGGGGAACCGAGGGGATTCTCACAGTGAGCGCAGGGTCGAGGTCGGGGAGCGTCACCGGCACAAATAGCTCGGCGGAATCCCACGGTGGCCGGAGCTCCCGTGAGGCGGGCGTCGTCACCAGGGCACCCGTGCTTGAGAGCTTCGCCATGAAGATGAGGACGACGATGGAGAACGTACTGGACAACTCCGCTTGGCCCGCGGTGGACGGTGGCTGCGAAGACAAGGGTGGCGCGGCCACAAATGCGCACGGGTCGGAGTGGGGAGGGCGAAGCAGAGAGGAGAGTCGCGGCTCAGGAGGGGAAGGAAAGCGGCTAGGGTTGCGCTGGGGAGGGCCGGGGTCTTGGGATCTTATCCCCTCGCCGGCGACCGTGGATGGCCGCCACGACGACGGCCTTGCCGTGGCCGGCGTGGATGGCCTCCACGCACTGATTGAACAGGAAAGGAGGGAGAAAGAGATGGTAGGGGTGGGCTGGGCTAGGGGTGGGGTCTGGCCAGCCCAGTTAGGTGGGTTGTGCCCATAGGTGTAGGTTAGATTAGTTTTTGTTTTACTTTTTTCCTTTTCTTTATTGTTTCAATTCTGTTTTAATTTTTTTCTAGTGCCTCTACATTTTTGTAAAGCATGGGACAAATTCTAATATTACTGTGGAAACCCACACAAGTGCTACAAAAAGTTTGGACCCTAACAAAATTCATTTGACTTTTATATAACTTAAAAATGGATTAAATATGTCTATTAGCTACTGATTTGATTTATTTATATTATTTAAACAAATTAATAAATTCCCATTACTATAACATCACAACCTACTGATTTCTAAGCATTTAATAAAATTTGTTTCACAATTTTTGAATAAACTTCAATTTCCACTTTTATTTAATTTTCAAGATATTGTTTTTATTTCTTAATATTACTAAAATACTTTGACAAAATATCCATTACTATATTAACATGGCCTAATGATTGCTAGGCATTTTATTAATAGGTTTCATCATTTATGGTCCAACTATGATTTTCATTTTCATTTTAATTTCCATGACAATTTTGATAACCCAACATCAATGGTTTCATAGTTATCATTGACTTGGGATTATTCTAAAGGCTAAGTATGACTTGGTCTAATTATTTGCAAGGTGATTAATAATCTCCCAAAATTCTTTGAGCAAGATTTATAACCCACATCATTTGAAAATTTTATCAGGGTTGGAATTTGACAGAGCTATGATTAAAGGTGATCATGGCATGATTAGCAACAGTAATGATCATGAATAGGGGGATCACTGTAGTGCTTACTGTTACTGACTCTGGGGGTGTTACAGTTGGGCCCCTCTGGCCCCCCTTCGGGCGTCTGGAAGCTTCAGGTAGGCTGATTGGAATTTTTCTCGCACTTTAAGTAATGGGAAAACTTGAAATACAAAAAGAACAGAAAACATAAACTGGCACTATGGTGCACTGAGTTAATAGTTCAGTCCAAATATGATCAAAAGTGTATGAAAGTGTATCAAAAGCATAGCAATATCACCCAAAACATGCATGGAGGAAGTAAAAATTATAGATACGTTTGGGACGTATGATGACCCTCAACTGTAGGGGATCGTCTGTAGCGTTTTCGATAAATAAGAGTGTCGAACCCAACGAGGAGCAGAAGGTATTGGTAAGTGACTTTGGGAAAGAAATTGATGCAGGAACTGAAAGATAACTTTTTAGGGATTTTCGATATAAGCAACACAAAGGATAAAAGTAAGCAAAGTAAAGAGCACTGAGGAGTAACAAGTGGCCCGAATGAACTTATAAAGGCTAAAGCGTTCTTGAGGACACACGGGAGAAATAGTCATGTGTTTTTGCCATATTCCGTATCGGTACTATGTGCCGTGTTGATAAGTGTTGACTGGGTGGATCTATGCTAGTGCACCCTCTAGACTAAGATAAGTGCACTCTTATTATTAAACACCTTGCAAGCATCCGCAAATACAAGATAGTAATTAAGGCAAAAGCCTAACCATAGCAATACGATCGTTGATCCATTGTTCCCTTGTGCAAAAGAGTGCGAACTGGTTCAGGTTTCTGTCACTCCGGCAACCCACCATAAGCATTCTTTGTACACAATGTATTCACGTAGGTCCTTAATAAGGCGAAGTGTTGAGTGTTCTACTCACACAACACCACTAGGAAAATAACAACACAACTTAAATATCAAACAACACATATTACTACAATATCATATGACTACTAACAACTAGACTTCTCCCATGTCCTCAAGAACTAAAGTAACTACTCACAAGACATAAAAGAGATCATGATCAGAGGGGATAAATATATGATAAACAATCTGGACACAATGGTAATTCTCCAACAAAACTCAATAGCATTCATCACACGGTAGTAACCAACACCGGTAGAGTAGAGAGGATAGATAGTACGGATTACAACACAAGTTGGACTTGTGAGGTGAGATTGGATGGTGGTGGAGATGGTGCTAATGTTGGGGATGATGTTGATGATGATCTCGATGATGCCCGTGACGATGGTGATGACGATGGCGACGATCTCCCCTTACGGGAGGTGTTCTCCCCGGCGGAATCTGTCCACCGGAGATGTCTTTTCTTCTCTGTAGGTTTCCGCCACGGAGCGGCGGCAGAACTCCGGAAACTCTCTATGTTTTAGGGTTTTTGATATGTGTGCGATATATAGGCCAAACGGGGAGCCGAGAGTGGCCCCAGGGGTTCAGGCGCCCTCCCAACGCGGCCAGCGGTGGGGCCACGTCGGGTGGCCGCCTGGGCACCTTGTGGCCCCCCTCTGGCCCCGCTTCGGCGTGTCTTCGTTAATCTTTTGAAAAATGCCCTCTGTCGATTTTCAGGTAATTTGAAGGTATTCTTCTTCAGCAACTCAGCGTCCACTTTTTACCGCTGAATCTTGCGTCTGCTGCTTCGGCATCGGAAAGTTGCAAACTGTGTAAAATAAGACAAAACAACATAAGAACAACATCATAACATGAAATATATCAATGAGTAAGAAAGAATTACTATATAAAATAGTGATGCATTTTGGACGTATCAACTCCCCCAAGCTTAGACCTCGCTTGTCCCCAAGCGAATACTAAGATCGGCAAACCTGTCTACAAGTTTAGAGAGTGAAGTGTCGATAAATAAGATACGGACAAGAAGCATCAAGGTTTCTTCATCAAACTCAAGCATGCTCAACAGCAACCTCAACTCATAAGGCCCTTATGAGAAAGTAATAACAATTATAATCAACAGTAGGGCTGAGAAAACTCATCAAATTATGGCAAACATATCCTTGGTCAAAGGACAACTAATAACTTTTACTTTTGCTCTTTCTACCATGATGATACAAATTGAAGATTTGAAAGAACGTGTTATTAGTCATGAAGTGCAAATGATAACACAAAGGAAGATGTTTTCTCGGAAAAAGCTTTCGTAGACAACTTACTTATCAAAAGATAATGTCAACGATGATATGGCATGGCAAAACTTAATGCAACATTATATGAATGAATCCGCATCAGCATCAAGTGTCTGTTCTCTTTGGGTAAAAGAAGGAAGTACGAAAACTGACTAAACATAAAAGTAAAGGAAATGCCTTGTTAAAGGCAAGCAGGGAAAACTCATGTGCTATCATTAAATAAAACAGAATGAAAATAGATTTTGGGAGGTGCATAGTTTGTCAACGAATGCTAATAGATAGCTCAATTACTTCTCAAGATGGACAAGTTTCGAGGAACGGATCCCAAGTGGGGACGATCACATCCCCTTAATCTCCTTTGTTTATCACTGCAAAAGTTTCTGATTTCTCATAGACCGAGCGTGAAGGAGGGTTTGTTTGTTATATTATCTTTCGAGCTGGGTGAACTCATGCCAGTTCCTCCTTGAATTATGGGTTTGCAGATTAGACATGCAATCTCGGGGTAAAACTTGTCCAACTTAAGAAGATCACGAATTACCTACTACTTCCTCATGAGCTAAACAAGAGGCACAAAAGAGAAGATTTTGAACATTTAAGGATAACACATAAATTCTATACTTCTAGGAGTGGTAGGGAAATACCACGAATAGGAAGGTATGGTGGACTCATATGGAAGCTAAAGATTTCGGGGTATGGATGCACAAGCAGAAATCTTCTAGGCAAATAGTTTGGCTAGCAAAGGCTTTGAGAGAACAGACAATTGATGCTAACTTAGATGCAAAACATATAAAGCATAAACATCAAGGTAATCATAACACATCAAGTTGTCTTCCTTGTCAACATAACACTTCAAGCATAATAACATAAAGGTTTTGGCTATGTCGCTACTTGAGAAAACATGCATGTTGTCAAGACCAAAGCTATGTTTGCCAAAATTAAATAAAGTTTTCAAAGCCATACCTGATATAAGGTCAATACTCCCCATAAGAATCATCATATAAGGTCGATTGCGTGAAGAGAATACCGAGTGCAGCGAAGGAACCAATAGACTTCTCATTAATATTCCAATATAGACGACTCCCCACTCATGGATACAAACTCTCCACAGAAAGAGTGATAGACCTCAATGCAAACACCTATTTCATATAATAACTTCCCTAGACATGATACGACTCTACTTGACTCTAAAATACTAAGATAAAGATAAAGATACCGGGCACTCCCCCAAGCTTGGAACAAGCTGGGGGGTGCCATTACCCAAGGAGATTTACTCCTCATCTTGTTGTGGTTGTTTCTTTAGATCCCTGATGACCCGACGAAGGGTTCGGTTTTCTGACTCCAAGACTTCCACTTGTACTTTTAGTACGTGGAAATCTTCACAGAGTTGGTTGGTGATGTGGTAAGCCTCGAAGATGGTGGAAAGTGTACGTTGATCTTCAAGTGAAGTGGAGGGACCTGAAAGGTTAAGAGAAAGATCATAATGAGGTTGGACAGATCCCACCATGATGGGATTGCTTGGACCTCCTTGTTGTTGGGCAGTGATAGTCTTGACTTCCTCTCTTACGGAGCGCTCCATCTCCGCTTGTCTTGCGGCAATTTCTTCTTCGGTAGCCCAATCAACGTGCTTCCCTTGATTGAGATCCTTTTGGACTTGACGTAGACGCCATCCCAAGAAGTCTTCTCCACTCGAGCCACAAGAAGACATCTCTAATAATCAACTTCTAGTCCTGGCAGAAACAGCTCGAGAAGAAAACACGCGAAATCGAGAGATACGGTGCCGGGACTATCCGGGAAAATATATAGCAAAAATTTCTGCAACATAAGGAAGGAAACGAGCCAAACTAGAGTCGGAGATGGGCTCCAGGGTGCCCAGGCGGCCTCCTGGCGTGGCCAAGAGGTAGGCCGCGCCAGGGGGGTGCCTGGGCCCCCTGGAGCTCCTCTCCGGCTCCAATTAGGCTCTGAATTTTCTATATTTTGCAAAAACGCGTAATTTGGAACTTTTATGGCGGTTCGCGATGTTTCCTTACCGTAATACATACCTTTTCTTATTCTGCTTCTGCTGGAATCTAAAACGGGGCTGCAACATATTCTTCATGAGTTGTTGTGTGTATTATATTTACATCAACGTTGACGGGATCCACCGCCATGTAATGGTTGAGTCTTTGCCCATTCACAACTTGAGGTTTGGTGCCATCAAAATTATTAATCTTGATTGCACCTGACCGGTAAACTTCTTCGATATGAAATGGCCCTTCCCATCTGGAAAGTAATTTACCTGGAGAAAACCTGAAACGGGACTTAAACAATAAAACTTTATCACCAACATTAAATTCACGTTTCAGAATCCTTCTATCATGACACTTCTTTACCTTTTCCTTGAACATTTTAGCACTCTCGTAAGCTTCACTTCTCCACTCATCTAGAGAAGTCAAGTTCATGAGACGCTTTTCACTGGATAACTTCAGGTCAGAATTAAGCTCTCTAACAACCCAGAAAGCTTTATGTTCTAATTCTAATGGCAAATGGCAAGCCTTGCCATAGACCATATTATACGAGGACATGCCCATGGGGTTTTTGTAAGCAGTTCTATACGCCCACAAAGCATCTCCTGACTTCTTTGACCAGTCCATCCTAGAACTTTTAACTGTCTTTTGCAAGATCAACTTGATCTCTCTATTGGTGATCTCAACTTGCCCACTAGTTTGAGGATGGTACGGAGAAGCAATCCTATGATTGACATCGTACTTTGCTAGAGATTTTCTAAAAGCTCCATGCGTGAAGTGTGATCCTCCATCAGTCATAAGATACCTAGGTACACCAAACCTAGGGAAAATTACATCTTTGAGCATTTTCAAAGATGTCTTGTGATCAACACTCTCAGTGGGGATTGCTTCAACCCACTTGGTCACGTAATCGATAGCTACAAAAATGTGAGTGTGCTTGTTTGAGGGAGGAAAAGGACCCATAAAATCAAAACGCCAGCAATCAAAAGGCTCAATCACTAGTGAGTAATTCATCGGCATCTCATTCCTCCTACTAATATTACCAACTCTCTGACACTTATCACAAGATAAAACATAATTTCTAGCATCTTTAAAGAGAGTAGGCCAATAAAAACCTGATTGGAGAACCTTATGGGCGGTCCTCTCACCGGCGTGATGTCCTCCATAGGGACTATCGTGACATTGCTTGAGAATGTCCTTCTGCTCATGTTCTGGTACGCATCTTCTCATGATCCCGTCAGGACCTTCTTTGAAAAGATGAGGGTCGTCCCAAAAGTAGTGCCTCAAATCATGGAAGAACTTCTTCCTTTGCTGAAATGTTAAACCTGGAGGCAAATACTTTGCAACGATAAAATTAGCGTAATCTGAAAACCAAGGATCAGAGAGAGATTGTACTTTTACAACGACAAGTTGTTCATCTGGAAAATTGTCATTGACTGGGATGGGGTCATGCGGTATATCTTCCATCCTTGAAAGATTGTCCGCCACCGGATTGTCTGCTCCTTTTCTATCAACAATCTGTAAATCGAATTCTTGAAGAAGGAGTACCCACCGGATGAGTCTTGGTTTGGCATTCTTCTTCACCGTAAGGTACTTAAGATCAGCATGGTCAGTATGAATAATAACTTTTGAATCAACAATATAAGGTCTAAAATTATCACAAGCAAATACTACTGCTATGAATTCCTTCTCAGTAGTAGCATAATTCTTTTCAGCACTATCAAGGGTCTTGCTAGCATAATGTATAACATTCAATTTCTTATCAACCCTTTGTCCTAACACAGCTCCAACAGCAAAATCACTAGCATCACACATAATTTCAAAGGGCAATTTCCAGTCAGGTGGTTGTACTATATGAGCGGTTATCAAAGCTTTCTTAAGAACTTCGAAAGCCTCCTTAGAATCTTCATCAAATACAAAAGGAACATCCTTCTGGAGAAGATTAGTGAGGGGTCTCGAGGTCTTACAAAAGTCTTTGATAAATCTTCTATAGAAACCAGCATGACCGAGAAAACTACGAATACCTTTAATGTCCCTTGGATAGGGCATCCTCTCGATAGCTTCAATCTTCGCCTTGTCCACTTCAATTCCCCTCTCGGAAATCTTGTGACCAAGCACGATCCCTTTGTTAACCATGAAGTGACATTTTTCCCAATTTAGAACTAAGTTTGTATCCTCACATCTCTGCAAAACTTTATTAAGATTGTGGAGACAGTGGTCAAAGGAAGTTCCATAGACGAAGAAATCGTTCATGAAGACTACCACAATCTCCTCACAGAAAACATGAAAATTGCAGACATACATCTCTGAAAAGTACCAGGAGCATTGCATAAACCAAAAGGCATACGCCTGTAAGCATAAGTATCGTAGGGACACGTGAAGGTGGTCTTCTCTTGATCGACAGTGTTGACATGAATTTGAGAGAAGCCAGAGTACCCATCAAGATAGCAAAAGTGGGTGTTTTTAGACAACCTCTCTAGCATCTGATCAATAAAGGGCAGCGGGTAGATCCTTCCTGGTCGCTTTGTTCAACTTCCTGTAATCAATACACATTCTATATCCAATAACAACTCTTTGAGGTATTAATTCATTTTATCATTAGGAACAACAGTCATACCTCCTTTCTTAGGGACACAATTAACTGGACTTACCCACCTACTATCAACTATAGGATAGATGATACTTGTGGCTAGAAGCTTGAGAATCTCTGTTCTAACCACGTCCTTCATCCTTGGGTTCAGCCGTCGTTGATGATCAACAACTGGCTTAGCATCGGGCTCGAGATTGATAGTGTGTTGGCAAATCGATGGACTGATCCCCTTAAGGTCATCAAGGGTATAGCCCAAGGAACCATGGTGTCTGCGAAGTGTCTCCAATAATCACTCTTCGTCAAATCCTGAAAGGTTAGCATTGATAATGACATGATATATTTTCTTTTCATCTAATTAAGCATACTTGAGCGTATCGGGAAGTGGTTTGAGGTCAAACACCGGGTCTTCTTTTGGTTGTGCTAGTATTCCTAAAGGCTCAACTGGAAGGTTGTGCTTCAGGATAGCAGTTTGTCTTGTGAATATTTCGTCCAACTCATTTATTTCCTGCATATGCATATCATTCTCGTGGTCTTCCATATATTGCTGCAAAGGATCATTAGGAGAAATAGCAATAGAAGCAATATTTTCAATAATTTTTCATCACTAAGTAAATCAGTACCACGAGGTTGCTTGGAAAATTTATAAAAGTTAAATTCATGAGGCTCACCATTGAATTCAACAGAGACCTTAACTTTTTTACAGTCTATAACAACACCACAAGTGTTGAGGAAAGGTCTACCAAAGATAATAGGGCAAAAACTATCCTGACGAGAGAGCCTGGCATAAAAATTTGTAATGATAATTTCTTTGGGGAGTTCATGAATAGGACATTTGAACATTAGGGATTTAAGTCTCCCCCAAGCTTGAGCGATGCTCTCTCCGTCACAAGACCAAAATTTGTAGGTTTAGTTCCTGTCTCGATGAATTTCATGAAGAGGGTAAAACTTTGTATAAAAGAGAGACATAAGCTCTTCCCAATTAAGTAGATGTGAGTTATCAAGGAGCTTATACCAATCTGAAGATGTACCTATAAGTGATACAGAGAATAATTTCTTCATGACGAACTCCAGTGACACACCTGCAAGCTTAAATAATGAACATAGTTTTGATAAATATAGCAAGTGTTCACCTGAGTGTCTATCTCCTGCATATCGATTAGCTAAGACATGATCGATAATACCAGACGGTATTTTGTAAGGCACAATTTCAGTAGGGGTAGGAGTGACCACCACAGTTGTGGGGCGTTTCTCCATAAACAACGATCCAAGAGTAGAGGTGTCCATAAGGATAAAAGCAGCAACGGCAAAATAAAAACAGAAATATAAAGACTTCCTTACCAGCTTCACTTACTAATAGAGCTACGCTCCCCGGCAACGGCGCCAGAAAATAGTACTTGATGACCCTCAACTTTAGGGGATCATTTGTAGCATTTTCGATAAATAAGAGTGTCAAACCCAACGAGGAGCAGAAGGTATTGGTAAGTGACTTTGGTAAAGAAATTGCGGCAGGAACTGAAAGATAACTTTTTAGGGGTTTTCGATATAAGCAACACAAAGGATAAAATCAAGCAAAGTAAATAGCACTGAGGAGTAACAAGTTGCCCGATCCTTTTGAGAAAAGGATAGGCCTAGCAACTAAACTTATAAAGGCTAAAGCATTCTTGAGGACACATGGGAGAAATAGTCATGTGTTTTCGCCATATTCCGTATCGGTACTATGTGTCGTGTTGATAAGTGTTGAGTGGGTGGATCTATGCTAGTGCACCCTCTAGACTAAGATAAGTGCACTCTTATGATTAAACACCTTGCAAGCATCCGCAAATACAAGATAGTAATTAAGTCAAAAGCCTAACCATAGCAATACGATCGTTGATCCATTGTTCCCTTGTGCAAAAGAGTGCGAACTGGGGTTCAGGTTTCTGTCACTCCGGCAACCCACCGTTAGCATTCTTTGTACACAATGTATTCCCCTATGTACTTAATAAGGCGAAGTGATGAGTGTTCGACTCACACAACACCACTAGGAAAATAACAACACAACTTAAATATCAAACAACACATATTACTTCAACATCATATGACTACCAACAACTAGACTTCTCCCATGTCCTCAAGAACTAAAGTAACTACTCACAAGACATAAAAGAGATCATGATCAGAGGGGATAAATATATGATAAACAATCTGGACACAATGGTAATTACCCAAAAAAACTCAATGGCATTCATCACACGGTAGTAATCAACACCGATCGAGTAGAGAGGATAGATAGTACGGACTACAACACAAGTTGGACTTGTGAGGTGAGATTGGATGGTGGTGGAGATGGTGCTGATGTTGGGGATGAAGTTGATGATGATCTCGATGATACCCGTGACGATGGTGATGACGATGGCGACGATCTCCCCTTCCAGGAGGTGTTCTCCCCGGCGGAATCTGCCCACCGAAGATGTCTTTTATTCTCTGTAGGTTTACGCCACAGAGCGGCGACGGAACTCCGGAAACTCTCTCTGTTTTAGGGTTTTTGATATGTGTGCGATATATAGGCCAAAGGGGGGGGCGGGAGTGCCCCAGGGGTCCATGCACCCTCCCAGCGCGGCCAGGGGTGGGTCCGCGCCGGGTGGCCGCCTGGGCACCCTGCGGCCCCCATGTGGCCCCTCTTCGGCGTGTCTTCGTTAATCTTCCAAAAAATGCCCTCCGTCAATTTTCGGGTAATTTGGAGGTATTCTTCTTCAGCAACTCAGCGTCCACTTTTTACCGTTGAATCTTGCGTCTGCTACTTCGGCATTGGAAAGTTGCAAACTGTGTAAAATAAGCCAAAAACATAAGAACAACATCATAACATGAAATATATCAATGAATAAGAAAGAATTACTATATAAAATAGTGATGCATTTTGGACGTATCAACGTATCAACATCCCCAAGCTTAATTCATGCTCGTCCTCGAGTAGGTAATTGATAACAAGCATAATTTCTGTGGTGACATCTACCAACCATATATGAACTTTTAAGTAAGGCAAGCTAGGCATGTAATTCAATTCAAGTCATAACAAGCAAGAGTCTATATTAGCATTGAACCAAGCAACATAAGAACATAAAGGTGCAAGAGCTCTCGCTGTCCGTGACTCGAATGTCTCCAAATGGTGTTTGTGTGCAAGAAGTGGGAGATGGGAATACTAGAGATTAAAAACATAATATTTATTTGGGTTGAGAACTCAATCTACTAAAGTTTCACACTTAGTCTTCTTTGGAATCTTATCTTGACTCATCCCCAGACCACTAGCCAGGTACAAGTCAAATTGATCCACTCCCTTTCGATATTTTGAACACTCATGCAATGGATGAGCGTAAGCAAGAAAGTTGACACTTAAGATGGCAAAGAGAGAGAGAGAGAGAGATGGTGGAGGACGAAGACAAAAAGGGTGTGAAATGCTCACATCAATGAGGAAAATCATAGGCGAGAGAAAGCCAAATGATAGATATGATGTGAGGAGTAGGGATTTCCATGCAACGGATGCACATGTGAGCTATGGAAAGCTCTCCAATGGAACTAGTGGGGGTGCATCCAACTTGCTTTCTCAAGAAGACCTAGAGCTCATTTGAGGAGGCTCGTCATTGGAATATACAAGCCAAGTTCTATAGTGTAAGGGTCCCCACATAGTTGTATGCATGTATGCTGATCTCTATGGAGTACAAGATATAAGAGGGAGTACGAGTGTGGATCTCTCAAAAGGAATAGTAGTGTGCCCCTTCTCTCTTTTTATTTTCTTTTTCTCCTTTTTTTATTTTTTGTATTCTTTGGTGGCCTCAATGGCTCTTTCTATTTAACTCTCATTTGTCCTCTTTGGGATCTTTTAAATTTGTCCTCTTTGGGATCTTTTCCTCACTTTAGGGGCAACACTATATTTTACAAGAAGTATAGAAGATCTTTCAGACTTTACAAAAGTAGTCAGCATAAAGAAGAAGCTATCATGATGTATGAAAATGTATGCCTCTGCCAGTGTAGCAGGATATGCAATGATACTAGCGCGTCTGTAGCAATGATTAGGGCAAGGCCCAACTAGCATGCGGCTCATCAATCAAGCAAAAGCATGTATGACATGAAGATCAAGTCAAGAAAAGGTGGATGTTGCATGGCAATATATCTCGGAAAGGCTATGGAAATGCCTTGATAGGTAGGTATTGTGGCTATATTGAGGAAGGATATAAGGAGGTTTATGATGACAGAGCGTATCATGCCAATGGTTTGGATGCACCGGCGAGGTAGGCGCCAACTCTCGGAGTGAGAAAAGGCAACGCACGATACCGAAGAGGCTAGCAAATATGAGGAGGTGGAAATGTCAACTTTCTAATACTTACATTAGTCTGAAGAACTCATGCACTTATTATCGGTAACTCTCAATTTAATCAGGCGGTCCACAAAGAGACAAGTACCTCGAGGAGGGGTGTATGGGGGTTTGGTTATCCTTGCGCATCCTCGACTCATGGTACGTGAGTGTACTCTAATATCCAATCCCTCCAAAGATTAGTGATCCATCTAGTAGCTAGAGTTCTCAACTAGTTTTTTGTAGTTTTTCAAAAATAAACACGGATTGCCCAAAATACGACATCTATCACTAATAGGCTAAATCTCTTGACACCAAAAGTTCAAACATTACTCAAAACAATACCTCAAAACTATTGCAAGTTAATACTACAATTGAATAGCAACCTCAATTACCTACTTCAAAACAAGACACACAACTCAGTGCAACAAGCCAACTCTCTAAACAAGATAAACATGAAAACTAAAGAGATTTCCAGCAACAAACTAAACAAAATCTATTAAAAAGAATAAGCATGAATACTAAGAGCTAAACATGACAGCAGCTACGAAAAGATAAAGAACACACAAGAAAAGAAAGATAGGCATGAAAATCCTATGATGTGTTCTAGTTTAAAGTGGAGCGTGTTTCTCTCCCACACAAAGAAAGCTGGGTTCTAACTTGTTATGAACATCAAACAAAGATAAAGGAAACTAAAAACTAAAGAGCAAGACGCTCCAAGCATAGCACATAACGCATGAAGTGATAAAAATATAGTGGAACGAAGGACAAACTGATAATTGTTGGTGTAGAAGGGGATGCACGGGGGACATCCCCAAGCTTAGATGCTTGAGTCTCCTTGGATATTTCTTGGGGGTGCATGGGGGCATCCCCAAGCTTGAGCGTTTGACACTCCCGGATCTTCTTTCATCATCTTCCTTCGCACACTTGAAAACTCCCTTCATACATAACTCATCATAAGCTGATTAGAGAGGTTAGTACCCATAATAAAACAATTTGCCTCACTGTAAATAAATATAATCTTTAAGATCTATTGTTTCTCAAGATTTCCAAGAAGTTTTCGCAATAAAAAGCTAGCGCAAGACTTGCAAAACGAAGAAAAGCCAAAACGTGGCAGAATCTATGAAAAACATACCAGCAGGTAGTAAATAATTTTTTGGAGTAATTCTGCAACTCAAATAAAAAAACTCAGAACAAACGCTCGAAAGCTAATTGTATAGAGCATGCTTTCAAAAAAATTCAGATCAAAAAGATCATCTGGTGATTTTAACCAAAATTTTCCGTCCAAGGACAGAATCTGTTTTCTGGACAGCATGTCACAAATTTTGAACTTTCTTGCAATCGGCGGCTAAACTTGGCACAAAGCTTGAAAATAAATATACAATGATGTTGCTACAATAGTAACGATCATCAAGACCGCTAAAATCAGAAGGAAAAAACATCTTGGGTTGCCTCCCAACAAGCGCTTTCTTTTACGCCTTTGAGCTAGGCAAGAAGCAAAAAGATCAAGTTGTATCAAGTGAAAGAGAATAGCTAGCCCATGTAACGGACTCAAAAGGTAACTTAATCTTCTTCCTAGGGAAGTTTTCCATCACCTTTTTGAGAGGGAATTGAAATTTTATATTCCCCTCTTTCATATCAATGACAGCACTAACGGTGCGAAGAAAAGGGCGTCCCAAAATAATTGGACATAAGGCTTCACACTCAATGTCCATAATAGTAAAATCAACTGGAACATAATTGTCATTGACAATAATAAGAACATCGTCAATCTTCCCCAAAGGTTTATTTACGGAAGAATCAATGAGACGAACACCAAAATAACAAGGATCAAAAGGTTTCAATTCGAACATATCATACATTCTATTTGGCATAAAGGAGGTACTAGCTCCAACATCACATAAAGCATAGCAAGAGAAGTTATTCAATTTAATTTTGATCATAGGATCCCAACCATCTTCTAGCTTCCTAGGTATGGAGGATTTCAACATAAGCTTCTCCTCCCCATCTTTAATAAGAGCATTGGTGATATGCTTTGTGAAGGCAAGATTTAGTGTGCTAGTGTGGGGGTTTCTAGACATTGTGTGTAGCAAACTAATAACTTCAGAAAGGGTACAACTATCAAAATCAAGGTCACTACTATCAAGTAAAGTGGTAGTGATGTCATATAGGCTTACTTGTTTGAAAGCCTCTATGTTCATAGGAGTTTCTTCTTCTATGGTTGAGGTATTAACATCACCATTAATAGGTCCAATGGGACTAGGGGTGTGTTGGGTGCTAAGAGTTTGGATATCCTCAACAACTTGGATAGTAGCAATGGTATGGTGTGTAGGAAGGTTCTTAATTCTATCTTCTTCCTCCTTTTCTCTAGCCCATCTTTCTTTAAGTTTAGCCATCATCCTAATGTTTTCATTAATTTGTACTTGAATAGCATTCATAGGAGTGGGCTTCCTCTCCTCAAGGGGAGAAGTTCTAATTTTTAAGCATCTCAACATCAAGGGGTATGTTGTCTACCTTCAAAGAGAGACTATCTAATTTGTCTCATTTTTGTTCTACACTCTTGTTGAAGGATTTTTGGGTAGTTATAATTCCTTAAGCATGCTCTCTAATTCAGAAGTAGAGTTCTTGTTGCTAGGATAAGTGTTGTTGTTCCCATAGTTGTTGGATGGGAACGGTCTAGCATTGTTGTTGAAGTTGTTTCTAGAGATAAAGTTCACATCTACTTGTTCTTGACCAACCAAGGAATTTAAAGGAACATCATGAGGATCAATAGGAGCTTGCTTGGTAAGTAAATACATAATCAAGTCAGCTTTTTCATTCAGGGAGGAGATCTCCTCGACAGAGTTTACCTTCCTACCCGTTGGAGGTCTTCCGGTGTGCCACTGGGAATAGCTGGTCATCATCTCATCTAGTAGTTTTGTGGCAGCACCAAGTGTTGTTGACATAAAGATTCCTCCCGCGGATGAATCTAACAGGTTCCGCGAGGTAAAGTTCAAGCCTGCATAAAAAGTTTGGATAACCATCCAAGTAGTCAAACCATGTGTCGGGCAGTTTTTAACAAGAGATTTCATTCGTTCCCAAGCTTGGGCAACATGTTCATTATCCAATTTCTTAAAATTCATAATATTACTCCTCAATTGGATAACCTTAGCAGGTGGGTAGTACTTCCCAATAAAAGCATCCTTGCACTTATCCCAAGAATCTATGATATTCCTAGGCAAGGATTGAAACTAGATTTTAGCTCCTCCTATCAAGGAGAAAGGAAAAAGCTTAAGCTTAACAATATCACCCTCTACTTCTTTATACTTTTGCATATCACAAAGTTCAACAAAATTATTCAAGTGTAAAGAAACAGCATCTCCAACACCGGAGAATTGTTCTTTCATAATAAGATTCAACAAAGCAGGTTTAATTTCATAAGAAGCTGCTGAAGTAGCAGGTGTAGCAATAGGAGTGCAGATAAAATCATTTTTGTTGTGAATAGTGAAGTCACACAACTTGGTGTTTCTAGTGATAACCATAGTAGCAGCAAGCAGGACAAGCAATTTTTTGTGATTTTTGATAAAGGACACTAAGACAAAAACTGAAAGGTAAACTAACAAGACCAAAAATCAAAGATAAAAGTTAGTATGCAACTCCCCTATCTTGAAGATTGGAGTCCCCGACAGTGGCGCCAGAAATTGCTTGATTTCTATCAATTAACTCGTTCGCTACCCCAAGTGGAAGGTTGAGATGTAGCGGAGTGGTAATTTCCCTTGGCAAAGATACCAAGGTTGAGATCAAACCAGTAGGACTCCAACGACGACAAGTAGGTGGTAAAGTGAGCAATAGCGCCGTTCACAACCTCAAGGTTGCTTACTTTACCTGGACATGCACACAGATACAAATAACTTTGCTCCCAATGAGTACAGAGGGGTTGTCAATACCTCCGGCCTAGTCGTTTACAAAGGGTCAAACACAAAAGATAATGGTAATGATAACTGCAACTAGAAAGTAAAACAGGAAGTAAATTAAAGGTGTAAACAGTGGTGGAAATATGGACCGGGGTCCCATGAAGTTCACTAGTGAAGTCTCTCTCCCAAAAGACGATAAACAGCTATGCGAGGCGAACAAATTACAGATGGGCAATTGACAGGATTAAAAGCGCACCAAAATGCTAACTATGCTCCAAAAGAAAGGAAGAGGCTCAAAAGCATGGGCAGCACGCCAAGACAAGTAGACCGAAATCCATCTGCATCTACTCACTAATCATCCACCTTGAGATATCTATCCAGAACATCTCGCTGGTATTAAGTTGCGAGCCCCACCCAAAGTGTAAACCCAAAGCAACAGACAACTGCACTAAAAGAACTTTGCGTAAATTAAACAATCCTTGCACCCGCAAGTACAAGCACCATTGTTTCCCCCCTTGTGGCAACATCATTTCCCCTAGACTCATGTTTCTTTCACTCAAGCTAGTCATCAGGGGGCATGAACCCACAACCATGCATAACGCTCCCTCTTGGAGTTGCGATCAACCACTTGGCTAAAGTAATAAAAAGCAACAGAGAACATGCAATAATTACTCAAGAACATAAATATAAAAGGAGAAGAACCAAATATATTACTCATCATGATCTGAACATAATCTCATAATCCATCATATCCCAGCAAACTCAACATAGCAACAGCAGAAAGAATTACATATGTGCCTTGATGATGTAGGGCATCTCACAAGGTCTAATCCATGAAGAACAATGAGGGGGAGAGGACATCACATAGGTAATGATCATGGACCCATGGTCCAAGGTGGACTACTCATGGCTCATCCGGGAAGCGTCCATGGTGGTGGAGAAGCTCTCGGAGGTCAATACTCCCTCCGGCAGGTTGCCGGGAAGAGGTCTGCTGGTGCTTCCGATCTTGGAAGCGCGGCGGCGGCGGAACAGAGGCGAGATCGCTAAAAAGAGTTATGTCCTCGGGGGTTTCGGGACAAGAGAGATATATAGGTGAATGGGGCGGCCAGGGGGGCACCAGGAGTCCAGACGGCCTCCTCGCGCGGACCCACCCTTGAACGCCCCCCTGGAAGCCTCGGCACCAGGTGGGGCCCCTCTGCCCCCCCCCCTTCGGGCCTCTGGAAGCTTCCGTTATGCTGATTTTTTATATATATTCTCCCAGAATTTTTCTGGCACTTTAAGTAATGAGAAAACCTGAAATACAAAAACAGTAGAAAACAGAAATTGGCACTGTGGTGCACTGAGTTAATAGGTTAGTCCAAATATGATCAAAAGTGTATGTAAGTATATCAAAAGCATAGCAATATCACCCAAAACATGCATGGAGCAAGCAGAAATTATAGATACGTTTGGGACGTATAACTATTCCTCTTGAAGATCCTTTGCAGCAATATATGGAGGACCACAAGAATGATATTCATATGCAGGAAAGAAATGAACTCGATGAAGTCTTCTTGAGACAACCTGCTATCTTGAAGCACAACCTTCCGGTTGAACCTTTAGGAATATTATCACAACCCAAAGAACACCCCGTGTTCGATCTCAAGCCTCTTCCCGATACGCTCAAGTATGCTTATTTAGATGAAAAGAAAGTATATCATGTTATTATCAAGTCTAACCTTTCAAGATATGAAGAAGAGCGATTATTGGAAACCCTTCATAGACACCGAGGTGCTATTGGATACACTCTTGATGATCTGAAGGGAATTAGTCCATCTATTTGTCAACATACTATCAATCTTGAGCCCGATGCTAAACCGGTTGTTGATCATCAATGACGGTTGAACCCAAAGATGAAGGATGTTGTGAGGACCGAGATCCTCAAGCTTCTAGCCGCAGGTATTTTCTATCCTATAGATTATAGTAAGTTGGTAAGTCCCGTGCATTGTGTTCCTAAGAAGGGAGGCACAACTCTTGTCCCTAGTGATAAGAATGAACTAATCCCTCAAAGAATTATTATTGGATATATAATGTGTATTGATTACAGGAAGTTGAACAAGGCGACGAGGAAGGATCACTATCCGTTGATGTTCATCGACCAAATGCTTGAAAGGTTATCCAAAAACACCCACTTTTGCTATCTTGATGGATATTCTGGCTTCTTGCAAATTCATGTTAACACTGCTGATCAAGAGAAGACCACTTTTACTTGTCCTTTTGGTACTTATACTTATAGACGTATGGCTTTTGGTTTATGCAATGCCCCTGCTACTTTTCAAAGGTGTATGTCTGCTATCTTTCATAGTTTTTGTGAGGAAATTGTTGAGGTCTTCATGGACGATTTCTCCGTCTATGGAACCTCTTTTTACCATTGTCTCCAAAACCTTAATAAAGTTTTGCACAGATGTGAGGAGACAAATTTGGTGCTCAATTGGGAGAAGTGCCACTTCATGGTCAACGAGGGAATTGTTCTTGGCCACAAGATTTCGGAAAGGGGAATCGAGGTGGAAAGGGCCAAGATCGAAGCAATCGAGAAGATGCCCTATCCAAGGGACATCAAAGGTATTCATAGTTTTCTCGGTCATGCTGGTTTCTATAGAAGATTTATTAAAGAGTTTTCTAAGACTTCAAGACCCCTCACTAATCTTCTACAGAAGGATATCCCTTTTGTGTTTGATGAAGATTGTAAGGAAGCCTTCAAAGTTCTTAAGAAAGCTTTGATAACCGCTCCTATAGTCCAAACGCCTGATTGGAATTTACCTTTAGATGTTATCTGTGATGCTAGTGACTTTGTTGTTGAAGCTGTGTTGGGACAAAGGGTTGATAAGAGATTGAATGTTATACATTATGCTAGCGAGGCCCATGATAGTGCTCAAAAGAATTATGCTACTACTGAAAAGGAATTTTTAGCAGTAGTGTTTGCTTGTGATAAATTTAGACCTTATATTGTTGATTCCAAAGTCATTATTCATACTGACCATGCTACTATTAAGTATCTTATGGAGAAGAAGGATGCCAAACCTAGACTTATCAGATGGGTTCTTCTTCTTCAAGAATTTGATTTGCAGATTGTCAACAGGAAAGGAGCGTACAATCCAGTAGCGGACAACCTCTCCTGGATAGAAAACATACCACATGATCCTATTCCTGTTAATAATAGTTTTCCTGATGAACAACTAGCTGTTTTGAGAATACAATCTATTTCCAATCCCTGGTTTGCAGACTATGCTAACTTTATTGTTACCAAGTTTTTACCTCCAGGTTTAACATTCCAACAAAGGAAGAAATTCTTCCACGATTTGAGGTATTATTTTTTAGATGACCCACACATTTTCAGAGAATGTGCAGACGGGATCGTAAGAAGGTGCATACCAGAGCATGAGCAGAAGGATATTTTGAAGGATTGTCACGCTAGTCCCTATGGAGGACATCATGTCGGTGAGAGGACCGCACACAAGGTTCTCCAATCAGGTTTTTATTGGCCTACTCTCTTTAAAGATGCTAGAAAATATGTTTTATCTTGTGATAAGTGTTAGAGAGTTGGTAATATTAGTAGGAGAAATGATATTCCTATGAATTACTCTCTAGTTATTGATCCTTTTGATTGTTGGGGTTTTGATTTTATGGGTCCTTTTCCTCCTTCGCACAAGTACACTCACATATTATTAGATGTTGATTATGTAACCAAGTGGGTTGAGGCAATCCCCACTGAGAGTGTTAATCATAAGACATCTTTGAAAATGCTTAAAGATCTGATCTTCCCTAGGTTTGGTGTACCGAGGTACCTCATGACCGACGGAGGATCACATTTTACACATGGTGCTTTTAGAAAAGCTTTAGCAAAGTATGATGTTAGCCATAGGATTGCTTCACCTTAACACCCTCAAACGAGTGGGCAAGTTGAGCTCAAAAATAGGGAGATCAAGTTGATCTTACAAAAGACGGTGAACAGTTCTAGAAAGGACTGGTCCAAAAAGTTAGGAGATGCCTTGTGGGCGTATAGAACTGCTTACAAAAATCCCATGGGCATGTCTCCTTATAAGATGGTATATGGCAAGGCTTGCCATTTTCCTTTAGAATTAGAGCACAAAACTTTCTGGGCTGTTAGAGAGCTTAATGCTGACCCAAAACTTGCTGGTGAAAAAATGTCTCATGAACTTGACTTCTCTAGATGAGTGGAGAAGTGAAGCTTATGAGAGCGTGAAAATGTTTAAGGAAAAGGTAAAGAAGTGGCATGATAGGAGAATTTCGAAACGTGAATTTAATGTTGGTGATAAAGTTTTGTTGTTTAGATCTCGTTTCAGGTTTTCTCCAGGTAAATTACTTTCCAGATGGGAAGGACCTTTTCACATTGAAGAAGTCTACCGCTTCGGTGCAATCAAGATTAACAATTTTGAAGGCACCAAACCTCAAGTTGTGAATGGGAAAAGATTGAAGCTTTACATGGCAGGAGACCCTGTCAATGTTGATGTGGATACAATATGCACGACCACCCACGAAGAACATGTTGCAGCCCGGATTCAGACGCCATCGGGAGCAGAATAAGAATAGGTATGTAATACGGTAAGAAAAATTCGCGAACATCCATAAAAGTCGCGTGTTGCGTGTTTTTGGGAAATTAATAAAATTCGGAGCCGAAGTGGAGCCGGAGACGAGCTCCAGGGGCTTCAGGCGCCTTGGTGGCGCAGCCTGCTTCCTGGTTGCGCCAGGAGGCTTCCTGGGCCACCCGGAGTCCGCCTCCGACCCCACTTTGGCTCGTTACCTTCCTTTTGTTGCAGAAATTTTTGCTATATATTTGCCCGGATCGTCCCGGCTCTGTATCTTGCAATTTTGTGTGTTCTCTTGTTGACCAGTTGTTGCCAGGAAAACTTTCAGCAAAACTTAGGTGCCATGGCTTCCCCAAGTTCCCCCAAGGATAAGTTCCTCGTCAACATAATCAACCCTTACCTCGCAGAGGTGAAGAGGCATCCTCAAACACTTTGGGTGGAGGATGGTTCCCTTCACCAAGAAGATCTGAAGGGACCGGTAAAGGAGGGGATTACCAAGGCCAGGCTAGAAGAAGTGGAGCAAGAAGTCTTAGAGTACAAGTTGATGATCGAGCGTGGTGTTGAGGCCAACATCGGCAGCATCACTGAGCTAAAGAAGCAACATGAGGAGGAGGTGAAGGCAGTGCACTCAAGAATATCTGCAATGGATGCCAAAGTGTTCGAGCTTCAAGGACACATCTATGACCTCCAAAAAAACAAAACTGTGAGTATGAACTAAACTTTTTGCGCATGGGATTATCAGCTGAAAGCAGGATCCTGGAGACTGAAGAATCTTGCGTGGAGGGAGGACCTTTGCCATGGAAGCTTTTCGCCAAGGATTACCCGAGAAACAAGAACAAGGATGACGAATGAAATCTTCATGGGTAATGGCATCCCCTTAGCTTGTTCCAAGCTTGGGGGAGTGCACGGTATCTTTATCTTTATCCTTGTTGTTTGTGGTCAAGTTTAGTGTCGTATCATGTCTAGGGAAGTTATCTTATAAAATAGGTATATGCATTGAGGTCTATCACTACTTTGTGGAGAGTCATGTATCCGTGAGTGTGTCGTGTCTATGATGGAATATTAATGAGAAGTCTATTGGTTTCTTAGCTTCACTCGGTATTCTCTTCATGCAATCGACCTTATATGATGATTCTTATGGGAGTATTGATCTTATATATCAGGTATGGCTTTGAAAACTTTATTTCATCTTGGAAAACAAAGCTTTGGTCATAACAACAAGCATGAGTTTTTCTAGTAGCGACATAGCCAAAATCTTTATGTTCTTATGCTTGAAGTGTTATGTTGACAAGGAAGACAACTTGATGTTTCATGCCAATTCTTAATGTAGACTTTATATTGTTTTGCATCCAAGTCAACATCATTTGTCTGCTTTTAAAAGCCTTTGCTAGCCAAAACCTTGTACTAAGAGGGATTACTGCTTGTGCACCCATACCTTGAAACCTCAACCTTCCAAAGAGTCCACTATACCTTTCCTATTCGTGGTATTTCACCACCACTCCTAAAGTATAGTATTCATGTGCTATCTTTAAACCTTCAAAATAGTATACCCCTTTTTTGTATCTCTATTTTAGCTCATGAGGAAGTAGTAGGTAATTCATGATCTTCTTATGCTGGACAAGTTTTATCTTGGGATTGCATGTCTAATCTGCCGACCCCTAATACAAGGATGGACTGGCATGAGTGCGCCCAACTCGTAAAATATAATACAACAAACAAACCCTCCTTCACGCTTTGTTCATGAGAAATTAGAAAACTTTGGCAGTGATAAACAAAGGAGACTAAGGGGATGTGATCGTTCCCACTTGGGAGTCGTTCCTCGAAACTTGCCCAGCATGAGAAGTAATTGGATTATCTACTAGCATTCGTTGACGAATCACGCACCTCCCAAAATCTTATTTTATAATCCTATTGATTTCAAAACCTCTAAAAGCTCTAGCACATGAGTTTTCCTTACTTCCCTCTGCGAAGGGCTAAGCCCTTACTTTTATCTTGAGTCAGTAAACCCACTTTTGTCTATCCCACAAAGAGTATACACCTTATGTTGACAAAGATGCATGCCTTTATATTGTCTCATTGAGAATTTCCATATTGCATCTTTTTTGACATTATCATTAAGACAAACAAGTTGTTTGTTGAGCCTTGCTACATCAAACATCTTCCTTTGTGTTAGCATTTTCACTTCTTAACTAATAACATGTTCTTTGAAAATCTCCAATTGATCTCATCAAAATATAAAGGAAAGAGCAAACGTTAAAAGTTATTAGTTGTTCTTTGACCAAAGGACATGTTTGCCATGATTTGATGAGTTTTCTCGGTCCTACTTTTGATTGTAATTGAAATTACTCTTTCATAAGTTCCATATGAGTTGAGGTTGATGTTGAGGATGCTTGAGTGTAGTAGGAGGAATTATGATGCTTCTTGTCCGTATTCTTATTATTATCGACACTTCACTCTCTAAACTTGTGGACAGGCTTAACGAGCTCAGTATTCGCTTAGGGAAGGGCGAGGTCTAAGCTTGGGGGAGTTGATACGTCCAAAATGCATCACTATTTTATATCATAATTTACCTCGATTCATTGATATATTTCATATTATGATGACGTTCTTATAGTGTTTTGGCTTGTTTTACACAGTTTGCAACTTTCCAGTGCCGAAATAGCGGACGCGGGAATTAGCGGGGGAAAATTGCACATCAAGTGGCCATATCAGCACATCTTCAAATGACCTGAAATTCACGGGGTACAATTTTTCAAATAATTGACGAAGACCAGTCTAAGGGCACCCGGAGGGGGGCCACCAAGCTCCCAGGCGCCCTGGTGGACGTCTGGGAGGTGGGCCCCACTCCCGGGACCCCCTTTGGCCTATATCTTCGTCGTGACCTAAAAACCCCAGAACAAGAAGAGTTTCCGGAGTTCCGCCGCCGCTCCGTGGCGGAAACCTACAGAGAAGAAAAGACCTTTCCGGCGGGCAGATTCCGCCGGGGAGAACTCCTCCCTGAGGGGAAGATCGTCCTCATCGTCATCACCATCGTCACGGGAATCATCGAGATCATCATCACCATCATCCTCACCATCAGCACCATTTCCATATTCATCCCATCTCATCTCATCATTGCAATCCAAGTTGTAACTTGTACTATCCATCCCCTCTACTCTACTCTACCGGTGTTGACTACTCCTTTGTGGTGAATGCTATTGAGTTTTGTTGGAGAATTATTATTATGACCAGATTGTTTATCATATATTTAGCACCTGTGATCATGATCTCTTTTATGTCTTGTGAGTAGTTCTTGAGGACATGGGAGAAGTCTAGTTGTTAGTAGTCATATGATGTTGAAGTAATATGTGTTGTTTGATATTTAAGTTGTGGTGTTATTCTTCTAGTGGTGTTGTGTGAACGTAGACTACAC
Organism: Bromus sterilis; assembly: GCA_950022295.1. Classification (NCBI taxonomy): domain Eukaryota; kingdom Viridiplantae; phylum Streptophyta; class Magnoliopsida; order Poales; family Poaceae; genus Bromus; species Bromus sterilis. The sequence goes on along the minus strand of OX465595.1, from coordinate 339,240,192 downwards.
AACACTTCTCCTTTTTAAGGACCTAGGGGAATGCATTGTGTATAAAGTATGCTTATGGTGGGTTGCCGGAGTGACAGAAACCTGAACCCCGGTTCGCACACTTTTGCACGAGGGATTATTGGATCCTAAAGTTTATTGCTATGGTTAGGCTTTGCCTTAATTTCTCTCTTGTATTTGCGGATTCTTGCAAGAGGTTTAATCATAAGAGTGTACTTATCTTAGTCTAGAAAGTGCACTAGCATAGGTTCACCCACACAACACTTATCAACAAAAAACATAGTACGGAGACGGAATATGGCGAAAGCACATGACTATTTCTCTCGTGTGTCCTCAAGAACGCTTTAGCTTTTATAATTTTAAATCCCTTGGCTTATCCTTCGCACAAAAGGATCGGGCCACTTGCTTCACCTTATCATAATTTACTTTATTTGATTTTATCTCAGTGTTGCTTATACCAGAAAATCCATAAAAAGTTACCTTTCAGTACTTGCAGTTATTCCTATCTCAAGATCACTTGTCAATACCTTCTTCTCCTCGTTGGGTTCGACACTCTTACTTATCGAAAAGGCTATGATATATCCCCTACACTTGTGGGTCATCAATAGTATCACGTGACCTATCAACTATCTCTCTCAATATGTGTGGTGGAGCACTCACTCTCTCAACTAATGTGGACTCAAACTCACATGTAGTGGAAACACAACTATCACTCTCATGAGAAGTGTCGAAAAGGCTACGATAGATCCCCTACACTTGTGGGTCATCAATAGTCTCACGTGACCTATCAACTATCTCTCTCAATATGTGTGGTGGATCACTCACTCTCTCAACTAATGTGGACTCAAACTCACATGTAGTGGAAACACAACTATCACTCTCATGAGAAGTGTGTCTCTCACTTGGATGTGGAATGTTTGGTCGCTTGTGTGTTGGTGGAATAGTGGTAAGTGCACTCACATCCTCATGGTGAAGGTGCTCCAACTCACATATGGTGGGTGTGCTCAATTTTTGGCTTTGTCGCTCATGGTGTGGTGTGAGTGAGATCTCATCATATGTGGGTGTGGAGTGAAGGTAGGTGCAAGTTTTGGTGTCAACAACTCCATGTGCCTCCATGGTGGAAGGGGGTGCCACATGGTCGGCCTTCGCTCTTGAGGTGCCTCCGAAGATGGAGTGGGCGCCATAGGTTGATGTAGTTGTCGAAGCTCGAGGGGTGGATCGTGACGAAGCATGTCCATAGTCATGGTGTTGGTGACGCTTCTCATGGTGGTGTTCACCTTGGGACTTGTGACGACGAGAAGACTGGTGGTAATATGAAGAATGTGATCTTCGCGAAGAGAGAATGGCCTTGAGCTCCGCCATATGTGCTTCGAGGAGCGCCATGTTTGCGTCATCATAGTCGCGCATGTCTTGCGTGAAGTCTTGCCATGTTTGGCGCATGATGTGGATGGAGGCCGTGAAACGCACCATGGCTGCTTCCGTCTTCTCTTCTTGTTCGAGGTAGGCGAGGTAGGAGGCCGCCACACGAGGATCTTGCATAGCCATCACAACAAGCAGGGAGATGTGAGAGTAAAAGGGAGAGAACCAACTCAAGGCTACCTTTCTCGAAGATGAAATGAATCAAGTGATGTATTGCTTCACGTAGTGAAAAGACTGACCTTGTTTGAATCTTGTTCCCACACGCACACCTACACACAAAGGATTATGTGGAGCTTGGGAGGGATTAGTGGCCAAAGAAATGCAACAAGTGGATCAAGATGTTAATAAAGTTGGTAAAGATCCAAATGAAACAATGCAATAAAAGTCGATCAATATATATAGATGGCAAGAATAAACACACACACAACGATATTGGGACTTGGGCAACCAAGAAAATGAGCACGGCAAAATTGCCTAACGAAGACTAATGCTCATGTTGCACAAGTACAAGGAGAGTCACTAGCTCGATTGCTCAATATGGCTTGATTCGCACAAGTGCACCAACCTATGATGGAGTACATGTAACTCTACGTGTCTTTGGTGGGTGTGTATCTATTTGCGCACTCTTTGCTTATAAGCTTTGTATGCACTTTCTCTCTTTTCTTGTGCTCTCTCTTTTTGATATATCTCTCTTGACCATGAAACTTGAGGCGCTATCACTTTGCGATACAACTATATGAGTAATGCACGGAGTAGCAATGGCATGTGAGTACTTGACCTCTATGGTGCACAATATGCGAGAGCCGGCAATTCTCAAATAGCTAGTCTCGATAGGAAAAGAATGGTATTCACAAAAGGAGATAGGGCTATCAAGGGAAGTGGAAAGGATAGGAATGGTGGACGGATCGATACCTCACGTCACCTTAACCTCACGAAGACGATGTGTAACCGGCCTTACTTATGGATGGCTCAAGGATGGTCTTGGCGGTGATGTCGATGGGGCGGTGCTCCTCGTCGTTGGTGAAGATCCCGAGAGATGAAAACCGGCGAAGATGCACGGTTTCGAGCTTCCTTGCTCAAATTCCTAGGCCAAGATGCCAAAATTCCGAAAAGTGGATGGGAGAAAAAGGTTAGGGAACCTATCTAGATGAATGGGGGTGGGAAGAGCAACAAAACAAGCCAAAGAATGTCGAAATCGGACTCCGGAGGAAGAAGTTATGGGGAAATACGAAACAGCCCAAGTCTGGTTTTCTGGTGGACGCCTCTGGATAGTCCGGGTGCCCGGGGTCCTTGAGACCGGGTGCCCGGGATAGGCCGAGACACAGGGGTTGACCTCGGGGACGCGATTTTGGGCAGAAATTGGCGATTTTGGAGGTCAAATTGATGGGGGGGAGGAAATTTAGGCCATGGAAACGCAATTTGAGTTAGATCGACTAGTGTAGCATCAAATACATGGATCAAAACCAACAAAACAACACAAAATCCAACAAGTAGATAGATCTTGGGTGAGGCTATTTTTGGTGGGGATTTTCAAAATTGGGATGAACAAAGCAAAAATTGGCTAGAAGATGGGGGGGAGGGGCTCCAAGATATGATAAACCTTGCTCTTGATACCAAATGATGTAGGACCAACCTCAATTGAGGTCTAATCCCAAGGGGATTTGCCCAATCTTTCACAACTTGGAGGTGGGAAAGGGATGAAACTCAAGATGAACACATGGATCCCAAGGGGATGAAACTCAAGGTCTAATCCCAAGGGGAGGAAATTTAGGCCATGGAAACGCAAAATGAGTTAGATCGACTAGTGTAGCATCAAATACATGGATCAAAACCAACAAAACAACACAAAATCCAACAAGTAGACAGATCTTGGGTGAGGCTATTTTTGGTGGGGATTTTCAAAATTGGGATGAACAAAGCAAAAATTGGCTAGAAGATGGGGGGAGGGGCTCCAAGATGTGATAAACCTTGCTCTTGATACCAAATGATGTAGGACCAACCTCAATTGAGGTCTAATCCCAAGGGGATTTGCCCAATCTTTCACAACTTGGAGGTGGGAAAGGGATGAAACTCAAGATGAACACAAAAGAGAGGAAGGGAAACAAGAGCCAAACAAAGGGAACTCAAATCCACACACCAAATCCACACATAACATGATCCATACATCCACACAAGTGGTAGCTAGATTGATCCCTCTCCTTCTACTACTAGGATTGGGGCCTCTCCTTCTATGACTAGGGAGAGGGAGGGAGGATTGAGAGAGGATCTTAGGGAGATCAAACCCCCATGGGGGAATAGGAGCTAAGCTCTCTCAAATCTGGATATATTCTTAGCTAACCCTAGGACGGAGGTGGGAGAGAGATAATTATAGACTAAGGGGGAGAGGGGGTTACATGGGCCATCTTCCCAGATCTGGGCGCCGGAGACCGGGCACCCAGGGTAGGGGAGACCGGGCACCCGGGGCGGTCAGTAGGTCTTCGGGCATCTGCTGGCAGGGACCGGGCACCCGGGGGTCCAGGAGATCGGGAACCCGGGGTGGTCAGGTACAATTGCATCCTCTTCTCTCCTTCTTGTGGCTCCTCTTCTAGAGTGTCTCCTCCTTGATCCATGGCTCCTTCTTGGGTGTCTCCTTTGTACCTGATGATGCAATGCGTATCTGCATGAAGTAGCACCCAAGTCTCACATGTATTTAGGTGTAGTTCGGAAAGGAGCGAGTTCACCTTAGTCTCGATGGCGCATGTTTGTGCCCTCGTCAATGGTCCACGTGAAGGATATGTATCCATGGTGATGTTAGCGGGATGCTCCGCATCACCTAGGGCCCATGACGCCTCCCTCTCTCTCTCTTTCTTTGTCCCTTTTTCCTTTTTATTTCCCCTAATGGGCTTCTTTCATAAAGTAGGCCCATTGCACTTTTTAATTATAAATTAAATGTTTTTATTATTAATTCATTTAATAATAAATAAAACATATTATTTCATCTCCTCGTGAACCGGAACACCTTCCGGCTCACTCTGAACATCCTTCGGACCAACACGAAACATTTACGGTATGTCTTCCCTTATTCTCCGGTAACTCCGATAGTTCCGAGAAGGTCTCCGATATTCATCGAGCCCTTAAGTGTGTTACCCTACGGTCCGAGAACACTCCAGTCATGACCGAGATGAGGCTACGGTCAATGATCATCGGCGGGACCTGGATGCCCATAATGACCCATGTGCATTCCGGATATTAAACTGATTGAACCGTCACATCTTATTCCATTCCCTTTGTCACTGATACTAGATTAGTCCGAGATTCGATCAATGACATCTTATGTCTAGCTCAACCTCGTTACCGATAAATCTTATTTCACTCGTTCCGTGATATTCATCCCCGTGACCTAATCACACATTGCGCAGCTTTATGGATGTAATCTCACCGAGTGGGCCCTGAGTATCTTTCCATTACATGGATTGACAAATCCCGTTCTTGAATGAAAACTCCTCAACGTATCTCAACGGAATACCTAAGATACACCTTTATGGACACCATATTTCAGTGAGGCGGTGGGTGTAGGTTAAAGCAGCTGAGAAGATAGTGATTATGCATGATCTCACGGTCTAAGGAACGGTCCACTACGTTCTTTAATTGCAACACTGAACTTATATGATTTGATCATGTTGCAATGCTTACATTGGGTAATGTTCATCATGTCATTCATCTAATGAGGTGACCTCATAGTCAATTGACTTAATTGTCCATGATCGCGAAACCACGATCATCAGTTAACCATGAACTAGTTATTGAGAAAGAGGCTAACTAGGAACGTTGGTTGCTTTTATACCACACATGTATCATTGTTTTACTAATACAGTTCTAGCACAGTATGAAACTGGTTATGAACTTGTTTAGATATACATTGGAATAATCACATATTATTTGCCTCTTGAGCATATATCCAACAGTCTCCCACTTGCACTAGAGTGCAAACAATCTAGCTGCATTCTACCGATCATAATCATCTTATCATATAAGTGTTTATTGATCATGCTTGCTCATGGAAGAGGTTTCGTCAATGATCTGTACTAATTCATATTCGTATGTTTCATTTGCAACAGGTATATGTCAACTAGTTTGATATACCACTCATTATCATATCATGTTTGGATATTAGTTTTGCAGGAGAGTGAGACTATTATCTCACAGTATTCTCTAATTACATTTGGTTCAGTCTTCAGAAGACTATCCACAGTCATGTATACTGGGAAATACACTCAGCCAGAAGTCTAAACTTCTTACGCTAAACTTTTATCCATACATCTACTTCCTTAAGTAGTTTTATGTTTTGTAGAGTTTTGATTCGTGAAATTCTGGCTCACATTTCTTTCAATTCTTTGGTGATATCTCTAATTTATATAGATCCATAATATGGCTTGCAATTGTAATCCAACATTACATTCAAGTCTATTATCCTTTCTATAATTTATAGTATTGTCCTCAGTATTCCTCATGTACTGAATGCATGGACTTGATTCAGATTCTGTGTTTTACTCATAAAACACATCGGAACATGTTCTTCTTTCCAAGAACTTTTGAGTCATTCTGTTATTGGATTCACAACGCATGTTTTGTGGTAGAATCATATGTCATATGTCATATGAGATCACATTTCTAAGGACATGATACATCTCTATTCTTCCATTGAAACATTTCTTGCGATGTTTGGATATTTCATCCATTATTTAATTTCTAGCTACAAGAACTTGTTTCTTGTCTAGAATATTATTACAACTTTTTTGGGTTCATTGGACGTATCTTAATCTATCATTATAGATTTTAACGTGTAATGTGTACGTACTTCATATAAAGAAAGAATCTTGTAATCTTGTGCTTTATGTGCCTTATTCTTCATATATATAACAATGCATACATATATATGAGACGGTTCTCTATATACACATATCAATGCATGTTTATATATATACGAGATCATTCTCCACACATATCAATGCATATATGTTTGAGATAATGATTGTTCTCCCACTCAAATATATCCATCATATATATTTGTGGTTTAGCTTTCATTAAGCTATTATTTTATTCTTATGTCTTACATAACAATAATGCTTTCAAAGCTCCCACTCAAAAAATGCCCTCTGCATTTCAAGTTTCTAGAAAGTCTTCAAGGCTCTCACTCAGTTTCATGAAACTGCAGGTCTACTCAATATTTTGATCATTCCAAAATCACTAGATCAAATCAAGGTTGGGAGTTCCTGTTTTGAGGCACTATAATCCATCTTCTGAACAAAATATTCTTTCGTTGTGCCTATTGCAATTCACTCCATAAATTCTAAGTTTGAAGGAGATGCAATTTTAGGTTGTGGCCTTATTATAGTATAAATTAAATATTTTATTGATTAAAGCATTCCTACGCTTTCGTAGTCAATCATTGTTGAATTCTGGTCATAACAATTTTATGAATCAAATAATGCTTTTGTCCGTTACATCATTCTCGATAATTTTTTGTTTATCAGGAATATGAAATAACTGATTTATTCCACAGGACATGAGCCATCCTTTATGTAACTCAATATAATTTCATTTCTCCTCGTGTTTTAGGCTACCATCATTCCTTTGCGTTTTGCAAGCGGTTTTATCCCTTTTGTTTTATTAAGACTCATGATTGTTGTTGTGTACAGAACGTATTCATGATAACCTTGTCTCGACGATACTTAGTTTGTCCGATGTTTGATCTTCGATATCCTTATACCTAGTTCAAGTTACCTAAAAATATATTTACTCATTCTGTGATATTACATCCCCGTGACCTAGTCACTTGCTTGCAAGCTTCATAGATGCAATCTCACCGAGTGGATCCAGAGTACCTATCTGTCGCAGATGCACAAATCCCGATTTTGATACATGCACATCAATGTATCCCTTCGGAAATACCTGAGTGACACCTTTATGATCACCCTGTTATGGTGTGACGGTTGATGCAATCAAGGCAGCCTCCGATGATAGTGATTAAATAGCTATTTTTTTAAATAATACATATTTTTTGGTTAATTACAAAAATAATACACTATTTTGAAAAAATTCAAAAATAATACATAGTCGGCTTAAGCAAAGCCGATTGGGACTAACCGGCTTTCCCAGTTGGCTTAGACGAGGCCGATTGGCCACTTAGCCGCAGGGAAAGCCTCCATTTAGCACTAATTGGTTTCGGCCAAACCAATTAGTTATATCAGTTTCAGTGAAACCAATTAGTATCTAACAACTTCAATGAAACCATAGTTTCCCGCTTGTATAAGCGGGAAAAAGTGGCGGGAGATATAAGCGGGAAACGCTGCTGCGACCTGGTCCCGTTGTGGTAGGTGCCACGTGTTGGCTGGCGCGGCTTCCGCCACAGCCCAGGGGGTCTTTTTTGTCAATCTCCTCCACAAGTAGTCCTTTTTGTCTATTAGAATAGTCAAATTGGTATTTTTGAACAAAACTATGGTTGCACGCAACGAATTGGTTTCGCCGTAGCTGTACTGGTTGATTTCGTCGGAACCAATTAGTGCTAAATGGAGGCTTTTCCTTAGGTTGAGTGGCCGATCGGCCTCGCCTAAGCCGACTGGGACTAATCGGCTGCGTCGAAGCCGATAGGATTCCAATTGGCTTCCCCGAAGCTAATTAGTCCCAGTCGGCTTAGGCAAAGCCGACTATGTATTATTTAAAAAAATACTTAAACAACATATTGTTTCTATAGTTAACCAAAAAATATGTGTTATTAAAAAAATAGCAATTAGATATGCTCTCACAGTCTAAGGATTGGGTTACTACGTTATCTGAGTTATCGCAATGTTGAACTATGTGAGTCGATCTCATTGAAATAATTAAGTTAGGTGTGTGTCCATCACATCATTCACCAATGGCATGACTCCATTGTCAATGAACATAAATGTCCATGATCAAAAAACTTTCATCATCAGTTGACCAACGGACTAGTTGACTAGAGGTTACTAAGGACATAGTTTGTCTACATACTACACATGTATTAATGTTTCCGCTTAATATAATTATAGCATAATATAAAACTTATTATGAACAATTCAGATATGACAATAAAATATCTTTATTTATTAGCCTCTATGGCATATCTCCAACAGGTGGCGTCGTGAAGCAGTTGCATCCTCGTCGTCCTATTTGTTGGTATCCGGGTGAAAACCTATAATCGGCCTTGCTGGTTAGGATGGCGATGGTGTGTCTTACACATCACTCCCTCCTTCGAGGCATCATCTTGGATACTCAACTAGCGACTTTTGTTGCTACGTGTGGTTGGAGGTGATCTATCTGCTGGTGGTGGTGCGACTAGCATGGGTCGATGGTGGTTGTTCGATGGAGTTTGGTGGGGGTCGGTGCCTTTGGCACCGCAGAGCGGCCATCCGTTCCTCCTTGTGAAGGTCTCTCACCAATGTTTCTATGCATGCTCAAGATTCTCATGTGGATGCCGATGTGTTGCGGTGAGCTCAGTGCTTTTGGTGATGTCTCGGTTCATCTTTGCTCATTGATGGAGCAAGACACCTCCCCAACTGGTTAATCATTTCGAATTTTCATGGCGGAGATTGACTATAGATGCTCCTAACTACCGTCGTGGAGCTCGGATGCGCACAACGTGTGGTGTGTTAGGCTGCTTGTAAAGTTTGAGTATTGTGATCCCCTAGTGACACCTCACATCTATTTTTGTTTTCATGCCGTTGTCTCCTGTGTCGGCTAGCTAGACGCGCCTTGTTCCGGATGTTCTTTTCTTTTTCTCTCTTCTTCTTCTTCTTCTATTGTTACATGTTCGGTTTTCGATTCGGTTTTCTTTATAAACAGGTCAACTTGTTAAGATTTTTTATCTGATTTTTCTTATAAACTGTACCAGTCAATACCAAGGGCATAAATACTCTTGGCTTTTGGCCTCTTTTAAGCAACATATTCAGATTAAGGTGGAAGAACTCTCCCCCGGTGATTTCTCAAAAAAATGTAATATATGGAATCCTCGAAGGAACACAAAGGTTTCTTAAAAAAATCTTTAGCATTCCTACAGAAACCCACTTCATTTCAATCAAAGGCGCCCTAAATGTTTTGGTGATCTCCGCTTGGGACCACAGACAGAGAACGATAAGGTGGTGGTGGGCATGGGCGATTTGCAAATTGGCCATGCGCAAAGCACACCCACACCCACACCCACACGGGTGCAGTGCAGCAGCAGCTGGGGACTGATCTATCTGATCATGGAGGAGGGAGGGAGGCCAAGTGGCAACTCCCCGTGGACTCATCTGATGATGGATCTTTTGGCCCTTGGCCACCAAAGCAAGCTATCACGACGCATGTGACGGGAAAAGGGAGCCAAGATCTTCCTCCTTCTTTCTGCCTTGGAATTGGCGAAAGATAATCCCGTCCACAGATGCGCTTTTACACGTACCACCCATGCAGCAGCCAGCAGCACGTCCCACTGCACACTCCAACCCAACCCCTAACTTTGCTGACCACAAATGCACGGTGAAAATATATTAGTTCGTGCAGAAGCATTGGCGCAATAGATTAAGCTGATGGGAAATTAATTATATGGAATCATGTGAACCAAATTACGTGAGTGAAAATACGTGCCCGCACATGCGTGCCTGCAGGTTTCATCATCAAGGTTAGTTGGAGGGATATGCTAATCACCGGACGGAGTGACTCTTAGTTAATTAGTTACCGGCGTTAGCAGTTATGGTCATGTGCATGCTTGAGCTAAAGGACAATCTAAAGCTGACCATGCCGTTATTTTTTCTTGCTCGCCCCACCCAGTCCTGACTCAACTTGACAGTAAATTGATTAATGGTGTACACATGCTACCACCAGCTAGCCTCGCCTAGCCATGATCCGTTCCGATGGGAAATACTATCTGCTGCCAACTCTAATGGCAGTAATGATGATCTTAGGCCAAACGACTTCCTTTTCAGTACATATTCATGATATCAAGCCTGAAATGCCAAATGTCAAATGAAATAATGAAAAGGAAGAAGGAAGGAGACTGAAGTGTGGCTCCAATCATGTCGGAAAAGCGAGACCGAGGTTATCACAAGGGGTGAGCTCGCCGGTAGGAGCCATGATGCACGGCACGAAACCAGTCGATCCAACGCATGCAGCACGAGTGCACAATGATGGTGTTGCCACTTCACTAATCAAAGCCGCCCTAATGAAACCATAGCCACAGTGAGCAGGCAGCTAGAGCCCCTTATCTGCACTTGTGATCGCCTTAGCTTAGCTGGCCACCAAGTAAGTTTACATAACTATTCAAACCCCAATTGTGATCGATTACAGAAAAACAGAGAGATTAGTAGTGGTATGAAATGAATCGATGATTCCAAATTTATCAGTGGGGCCGTGGAAGGCGGTATGAATGAGCTGAGCTGACATACATGGGTAGTAGTAATAATAAGTAGGCATCTGACAAGGGGGAGTGTGTGTGTGTCGGAGGTCGTTGCTGGGATCTCCAGCAGGTGGATCTTCACCTTGTCCCACGCCATCCATGGTGAGAGCGACGCCCTTTTTCTTCCCCCTCCTCCCCCTTTTAGTTTCTCTTTCTTTATGCATATGCAGTCCCACACTCCATTATTCATCAGCCGTGTCCCCAAACATTATTGTGTTTGGGTGCGGAGAAAAGGCAGGCAGGCACCGAAAGGAAGCCCATGGAGGAGAAATCTTTGTCGCATCGCAAACCACAATGCATCTTTTCTTTTAAGAGCACGCCCCTCAAACAAAAAATATACTCCCTCCGTTTCTAGATATAAGGTGTATAGTTTTTTTAATAAAAGTTCAAAATATAGGGTGTATTCCGTTGTACCACTCGTGTGAGATTTAAAAAATAATAATTTATCATGTTTCTTTGTCTCTTGCAAACCCCTCTATCTTCTCATGTCAATTAGTTATGTGTAATCACATCCAAACCTAGTGTAAATTTTCCTCAATGTGTGTTCTTTAATCTTCGTGCCAAAAACTATACACCTTATATCAAGGAACGGAGGGAGTATCTTTTAAGAGCACGATGTAAACGGTCATGCAAAATGTTGTATAGTAGCATTTTTTTTAATGAAATGGTGTAACATGTTGGTTAGAAGAGTATCTGGGCTCAGAGAAACTATATCAAAAGGCAAGGCCAATCACATGGACAATGTTTTCGATCCACCCCAAACCACCACAGTAAGATAGGGCATTTTCCAAGGGCACAATGCAAAATGGTCATGCAAAATGTGTGAACACGCCAGTTAGTTAGATAGGGCGTAATGTAATTAAGCATCCTCCAAAGTTCAATCCCCTTTTTCTAAGGCTAGTCATAATAAAAGATTTATAAGTAATACTATCACACATGTTAACTAAGCAATTTTATTGATATGACACACCGTTAAATGAAAAAAATAGAGTATCATTATATGATACCATACCATTTTAAATAATGTCCTGATGTGTGTCATGCATAGCAATAAATGATGTCATTATGATATCAAACTATGAAATTATGTACTTGAAAGGGAGGGTATCATACACTAATATCATATGCATGATCTATTGCACTTCTCACTGCAAGGAGCCTAAAACTTTCTTTCCAACAGGATCAACATATATACTTTTCCTCTCAATAAATGCCTGTCCAAATTTTGTGAGAATCAAAGATTGTTAATGCGGCGTTCTCATTTTTGTCAGGAATTTTCAATGATGAAATGTATTTGGTTTCTAGGCACCAGGCACGGTTTCTCTTTTTAACCTTGAAGGATGCAGACCACATCTGCACATCTGAGGTCATCCATCAATTCAGGGGCCCTCCAATCTCCTCCCAGAAAGAAGCAAGATGATTTCCCAAACACAGCATGAGCTGATCACGCATGTCAAGGACAGCTGTGTTACCACATCTGCATCTGCAGGTCCCTTATCATGACAGATAAACCACCCAAAAACTAGGAGACAGGTGTCACAGTCCAAATCAAAGCCAAGCCAGTGCTGCTGGGATGCAAACAATGGCCAGCAAACAGTGGAAAATCGATCACGAGAGACCAAAAACACAGGCAGCCCCAGCTGCTGCTAAAATGCACCATTTGGAAATCTCACAGGTACCACATCCTTTTCCATGGCTTAACAGCGTACTGAACCCGCGCATCGAACCACCAGGGTGCGACCATCTGGCACCTTTCTAGTGTTATTACCTAGCAAGCCTTTCGCCAAGATTACGGGTAGATCTGGACGTGTCGGCGGATCCCGACGAAACCAGACGTCCAGGTGTACCACCAGACCCGGTTGCTTTCGCCGACCAGCGACTGACATGCCATATCAGTTAGTCCATGTTTAGTTTAAGATCAGGACTCAGCTCTACCAAATATATGAGAAAACGACTGGCATTGGATGCCCACCAAATAAGAGCAACAGGGAAACAAACAATTGATTGACCTAGCATTCATGTTGTACCACAATTCTGGAAGAGCTATGGATCTCAAAAAGAACTCAGCCGGTAACAGCAGCTCTGGAAGCCGGTATACAGGGGAGGGGGAGACAGGGTAGGTGGTGGAACTGAAAGTGGGCAGAGGAAATTCCTCCAGGTTCCGCACCCAATTCAGCACTACTGCCTGTCATGCATCAAGATTGCATCTGAAGCTACTAAGCTACATAGCAAAAATGACAATGGAGCGGTAAAATTGTGGATCACCTAATGGTTTCATGTGTTAGCCTCGAAGATCCCGGGACAGTTTCCTTAGAAGATATCTTCATAAGTTACTCTCCATTGACAAAGCTTTTACTATCATAGTACTTCTTCTCGCTGGCTTCCTTCTTCTCATTCCGCTTCTGCACAAAGCAAAACCACAGATAAAATATATGAGTAAAAAAACACACCAAAGCAGTGGACCAGAATAAATGCAAACCATATCAACCCCTGCACCAAAGAACATGTTGTTGAGCATAGTTATGACATGAAATATTGGTCCCAGGGAGACAGACAAATATTCAATGCTGCATATCCAAAGGGATTTACTCAGACAATAATGCGCTACCATAAACATCAGTAGAAAATAACTTCTGCATGCACAACATTGATACGACGAGGACAAAAGGCAGATCACATTTCACAGCCAAGAATATAGAGTGAAGTACTGCATACAACACACAAGGACAAAACTCCACCCAACAATCTAATCCGGTATCAGGGTAATTACCTGGTAGGCTTCATGGTTAGAAACTATCCTCCTTATAATAGTACTAGTGGTGATGTCCAAAGGGCTCTCCAGCTTATGATAAATGCCCATAGCAATAGGAACAGCATATGGATTTGAATCATCCTGATAAGTGCAAAAAGTGATAATGATCAATTATCAAGGTTCAACATTTGCATATTCCAAGAAAAAAGACAGCTTAATTACCTCTGTATAGTCCATGTTCTCAGCTATAGTTCCATGAACGACCAATGAAATATTAAAAGTGGTAATCTGTACAAAAAAGGAAAGTCAGAGAACTCTTGGCACATACCACACACCTGATTGACAACTAAAATTGCAGCTGGTGGTTTATAACATGGGTAATAGACAAGGTTAGACAGTTAGTTATACAGGTGAGGAAAAAAAAAATTGATGAAGTCTTGATTGTTTTTGTTCAAGACTACATGTTATGTGCCTTTACTTTGTGTTACGATGCAATCAGTGAGGAGAACTTGAGGAGACTGATCAGAATCATTTCTAAGCAGTGAGCACAATGACCAAATTTTCTCTGCGTACTACTGTTCTATACTACGAGGTACACCTTGGATTGGGACAGGATTCGGGGAACAGCTTCACATAGCCTAGCAGCTAACCATGCTTAGCATTGCAGCTTAGCATAGACAAGTAAGACCAATTAGACAACACAATTTCCTTGGAAAGCAACCCAATAGCTCAACATTGCTTAATGAAGATCAAGATAGAGATGAGATGAAGGATACTGGAAATGCTAGAAATTATGCAAGGCCATTGATTTGTCCCAATAAAATTGGTGGCCTACGGGAAATCGAGAATCTCTCTGTCCATTTCATTGTTATATTTATTTTGTAGTGAACTAATCCTTATACCTGGAAATAATTACATTTTGTACTATGTATTGGTAGTGCTATTTTGTGCATATATGTTTTCTGGCTCATCATTTCAATGTTTTGACTGCTGTTGACTACGAGTACAGTCCATACTCCATCGATGATTGTGTGAATTGTAACAGTGTAGGCCTTTATATCCAACATATGTAGCAAGTGAATGTAAATCATCCACTTAAATAGTTAAATGCATGGGGGCCTACTTTTTTTTATCTGGTTCTCAGCACAATCTAGGTGGGCCTAGTTTACCTAAGCTCCTAGCTCAAATGTCACATTTAAACTATGTGGAATTAAGTTAGGGCATACGTTTTAGCATTTTAGTGAATTTAACAGTCCTATGAAAATAAGGTTTATCCTATGTACATAGATCCATGGATAAGTGCAAGTCAGCCCATATTTTATGAGAGAATTCCTTATTTGGGAAAGTGTTAATGTGATCCCGAGCTCAAATGAACCCACATGAACAGTAAATTCGAAAAAATAGTAAAAAAGTCAAAAAAATCTGAATTTTTTTGTGGATGAACATCAACAAATGTCCTAACGTCCTGCAAAGTTTCGTCAAGAAAGGACATCTGTAGAGGTGTGTGCAAAAAAACAAAAATAAGTGTTCTAAAATGTGTTTTTTAGTGCTGATTTTTTTTTGTACAGACCTCCAAAGATGTGTTTTCAAGCTAAAATTTTGTAGAATGTTAAAACATCTATTGATGTCCATTCACAAAAAGAATTAGATTTTTTTGAAGTTTTTTACTATTTTTTCAAATTTTATTGTTTATGGGGTGCATTTGAGCTCAAGAGTATATACTCCATGTCCCCTTATTTGGCCCTTTCTTAAAATTTGCTTACCTTTTTGGCCCTAAAAAACATTTCTTCCCTTTTTGACACTTAATTTTCATTTTGTTCCCTCAATGACATTTCCGTTAGTTTTGGCCATTAACATGAAAGGTCCTTTTTGCCCCTGCTTTAGCTCACTAGTAAAGAAAAAATGCTCCTCTAAAATTAGCAGTTGCCGTCCACTCAACAAAAATAAGCAGTGGCCGAACACGTCTTGGAAGATTTCACAAAACCATTATCGCTTAGCTTTCGACTTTGGGAATATATTGGTGGATGAATTAGTCGTTGTTGTTGTTGTTTCTTTAGTCCCCTTAGTAGTCCCTATACCGGTCATGTTTCTTGGATTATTTACAAGCGGTATTCAAGCTCTTATTTTTGCAACATTAGCTGCAGCCTATATAGGTGAATCCATGGAGGGTCATCATTCAATTGACCAGTTTTGGAAATAGTATTTTTTTTTCAGCTTAGCTCAATTCATGCATGGTTCCAGATAATCTGCTTGGTTGCAAAAAATAGTTAGAAATGTGTATGAATATACAGCCAAGAGTTGTAGGAGAGAGAATAGAAACCATCTGTCCTGATTCCCCACCTTATTTGCTTCTCTCCTGTTCTAAAAAAACTGCTTCTCTCTCGTTCTAAAAAAACTGTTTCGCTCCCGATTTCCCACCCCAACACCTAACCCTACAGCAGCGGCCACATGAGGCAAATAGAGGCGGCGGCGCGAGGCTGAGAGGGCAATGCTGCTGCTGCTGCAGAGTGCGGGTGGAGGGTGGCCTACTGGCCTGTGCGGCGCAACCTCGGGCGACCATGGCGAGGAGGCGGAGGACGGTCATGGCTGGGCGGAGGTGAAGGGCGGCCATGGCGAGGAGGTGGAGGAGGGTCATGGCGGGGCGACAGCAGAGGGCGGCCTGTGCGGCACGGCCTCGAGCGGCCATGGTGAGAAGGCAGAGGATGGTCATGGCGGGGCGCCGCAGAGGGCCGTGTGGTATCTTCTTTGGGTGGCCATGTGTAACGAAGGAGGGACACGACCAGAAGCCGTCATTTTCTCTCTAGACTAAGAAGACCGTGCAAAAACTGTCTGCTAATTATTTGGTTGATGGACACGTTGGCCTAATTTTTCTACTCCCTCCGATCCATAATAAGTGTCGCTCATTTTATACTAGATGAGCGACACTTACTATGGATCGGAGGGAGTATTAGATTTCAAAGATATGATATATGAATATGTGTGTGTTTGAATTCAAATCTATTACAGAATGATAAAATATTGACTTGTAAGTAATTTTGGTCATATAATGCACCAGGGGTAAAATGGTCCTTTTATGTTAGAATTAACACTGTTATGACCTAAAACTGAAGGAAGTGTTATGAAGGGAATAAATTGAAAATTGAGTATCAAAAGGGGAAGCAAATGTTTTTTAGGGCCAAAAAAGGAAGCAAATTTTAAGAAAGGGCCAAATAAGGAATTCTCTCTATTTGATTATATACAAATTACTAGATTTGAAATAAGGCTTTTACTTGTATGGCATAAAGCCATATCATCAAGCATGTTATACTACAGTTATATAGTGTCATGATTCAGAGTGGAATAGACATCTCACCATGTCTTTTGAAATGTCCCATGGAGCCCCAATGATCACTTCGTCAACATAACGGCAAGCCAAAACACTCAAACTGCGCTCATGGAGATGCATGATTGGGCGATGTGGTCCTCGAGTTGAACTGAGATATATTAAGCATGAAAGTACAAAAAAATATCTATTAAGAAAACGGGGTAGAAAAGTTATGCTTCACAACAATGCACTCTGAGTCTCTGGCTACAAAATATGACTGTTGCAAAACCGAGTGAACTGTATATGCATAGTAATTAGAGAATGAAAGGAGAAGCAACCACCATACTTGCCTTATGGTCTGGTCTGTGTGAATGCCCACAAGCAAGAAATCTCCAAGCCCTCGAGCAAGTCGCAATATCTATGTCAAAAAACCATAAATACATTGAATTATAAATTGCAACATTTAGAAGACTTTAGTTTCAGTATTCTCCTGCAGTAAGAACTGGAAAAAATATACAACCAAGACAAGCATATGCAAGAGCGTCCAAATGCTGACAATGATGTCATCGCTTTTTCTGTTCTTTTGTGGGAGGTATTTACCTCAACGTGCCCAGCATGGAACAGATCAAATGCACCATCTATGTAAACTATCCGGGAACCTGGTCCTGGGCCCTGCGTTGGTAAAGCTTAGTCAACAGAAAAGGAAATAAGTTGAGAAAAGAAGGACCTGTTTCATTTAGTCAAATTACATGAGCTATCACCAGTTTACAAGAAGTAGAACTACATCAAATTAAATTATATGTTTACAGTTGTAAACTGGTTTGATTTCCTGGAAATGAAACCGGGGGCAGGGCCCCTGTTTATCTAAAAAAATTATATGTTTACAAAGTGAATAGTTTGATCTATGAGCATATGCTTCTTGTAGACAGATGTTAGATGTATCCACCTAAGCTACAGTTTGTATCCAGTAACGAGTCCTTGTCTTGGGGGTCAAGTTGAGTTTGTATATTAGGGATAAGGGTCCAGCTAGAACTTGCTGGAATTACTATTCAGCAAACAGTAACCAACCTAGAAGGTCGATATAAGGGGTGTATCTCAGGCTGCAGGTGGGACTAACCATGGGCGTCCAACCACAGCCCACTAAGTCCCAAAACTATTTGGTGGGTAAATAGCCAACATCCCAGTAAAATTTATATGGGTTATATGGGCATAAGTGGGATCCCACTTAAGCATTTGAGATTTTGCATTTTGGAGACTTGAATTGAGCTACTCGTCGTCTTGATGGGGAAGAAGACTGCACGGAAAGCCCCACGGGCAAGCACCGGGGAAACATGATCACTCGGCTTTCAGCATCCAGTTTACCGTCCATTTCCATTGTAAGCTACATGCACCCAGCCATTGCACACGGATCGGACCTGCGTCTCCGATCTATACATGCCTGAGCACCTCGCCAACACCAGCGCCTCCCCGTCCCCGACCCCAAAGGCGATGACGTGCGACTCCTCGCCGGACAGGCCTACTCCGCCAGCCATGACGTCCTCCTCCTCAGCTTCTACGAAATCTGCACGACAGCCACCCATCTCACCAAGCAGGGCAGAAATAAGGTGCAATAACTGGCCGGCGTTGCTGGCCCCAACCGCATCCCAGCATAGCGCACATCGATTTCAGACTGCACGCAATTCCAGGATGTGGCGGGCAAGGGTCAGAACAGAGGCGACCAAGGGCGTCAGGGATGGGGTAGGCCGCAACCTGACCGTCGCGCCAGGCCAAAGTCGAGGAAATAGGCAGTTCTTGATGGGAATGATGGTGTGAGGTGGAGCAGGGATAAGACGTAGTGTGGGGGAGAGAGAAGGTGTGAGGCGGAGGAGGTGGTGGGAGGCACTGTTTATAAAGCGTCCCTAAAGCAACGCTTAAGCGTTAGAGCGCCCTCCAGGCTCAAAGCGTCCAACTCGCTTTAGACATGTGTCTAAGGCGTCCTCTTTAGACATGTGTCTAAGGCGTCCGCCTTAGACACTAAAGCGTCTGAAGCGTCCGCTTAGGCGTCCTGACTGGCGCTTTAGTGCAGAGAGGACGCCTTAGACTTCCATGCTCTTAGGTGCTGCTGCTGCCTCTCTTGTAGTAGTTGGCTAGTTGCTTACTGTTTAGTGGATGGATTAGAATAATAGCTACTGATGCATGATGTGCTGACTGGTGGATTAGAATAAAGCAAGCTCATAATGTCCTGTAACCAGCAACATCAAGGTATTTATGTCTTACTAAATGGTACTCTACTCTACTGCTCATTAGGTTCAGACACTGTCTAAAGTGTCGCCTTGCTTTACGCTTTAGCGCTTAAGCAGTGAGGCGCCCCCCAGCGCCTCGCTTCGCTTTACTGCTTACAAACATTGGTGGGAGGACGAGCAACCAGAAGGTGTAGCGGAGGTGACGCACACGCTCAGAGAAATCTCGGGCGGACTACAGTGGCAACACCGCTTGGTCAATGTCGTGCGTCTGTGCAACTCCTTTCTTTAACGGATTCAATGGGCTAAGTTGGATAGCCCACTGGAGAAAATCATTGTGCCATGGGCAATGGGTGCCCATTGGGGCTGATTAAGTGGGATGGGATACTTAATCTCATTCCAACCTGGAGGCTTAGATGTATCCCTATTGTAAGGGGCAAGCAAGGAATGAACTATTTGCCTTCTAGTTGCTATCCCCACCCATCGTTGCTATCCCTACCCATCAAGCTTCTCTATCTATCACCACTACCTTTCTTCGATCTTCCTTACCTTATGAGAAGTTGAGCTGGGATATATGAACTTTTATTATTTGTGAATATCACCTCTCAACTCAGAAGCACTCAAACCGTCAACTGGTAATCACATGGCATTTGTAACTGATGAAGCACACTGCACGAATAACTCTCACTCCCTCTCTCAAGTCCTTATTCATGCCTAGTAAGTGCACCAACTATAAAAGCTTGATATTAAGAAAAAAGAAACATTTTCAGTGGAAGTTTTCGTCCATGATGCACAGACAAATCTCTACATACTGCAATCTCACTCGCAATGCAAAGTAACTGCCTTTTTACATAGAATATCTTAAGTGTAGCCACCTCGAACTAATTTCTGATGTGAGGAGCTAGGTGCTGTGCCAACCATATTGCAGAGGTTCATCAGGTATTCATTACCTGGATATAAATGATGTAGTAATAATGCAAGAGACACTCGACATACCATGCCATTTGAGAACTGAACTATCCGCCGAGATGTAGGAAGAAAATGAGATATTTTTGTTCCACTTCCAGATCCACTATCATCAATATTCTGACCATGCCCATGACTGAATTGTCTTTGTAGTGAAGAGTGGCTGTGACTATCAGAAACTGGTCTCTCTCTAACACAAAGAAGCATTCTTCCTGCAATGAAGAGAGACAATCTCAGGATGGCAATAAAATCTTTTCACCGCCACAAACAGTAGAAATGAGTCCATGACCAACTCGTTGGTCCCCAATGTAAGCTGTACTCCATACCATCCTGGCTCATAAATGGATATAACAGAAATTTTAGAATGCACGTGATGGTGGAAACAAGAAAATTGAATCTTGACAACAGATATGACACTGTCGCATGCCACGCGATGGTGGGAACAAGAAAATAGAATCTTGACAACAGATAAGACACTGTCACATGCTTTCTTCAACTGGCAGCCCAGGAGAAACAAGGTAAGAAAATCTGGTGAACAATGAGGTTTTCAACTCAGAGATGGCTTGCAGCTAAGAACTGGAGCCAGAAGATATTCCAATGTGGTAGACATTCAGACTTCAATTTCAGCATGGCAATTAAAAATAAAAGAGAAAACTAAAGCAGAATCAGTACCAACAATGTCTGTTGTTGACACTCCTTCAGTTCTTTTAATCTGCTTATATCGGCCAGCCTTTTTGGCCAGTGCATATGCATCGGTACCATCAGGGAGCAGGCAAGGATCATCACCATGGATAATGTAATCAATATTGTACTCATTGAATAGCTTGTTCATGAAATCTTCGGTTATGGCATATGGTGCATCTGGAATGACATCGTCAACCCATTTGACAGCACGGACCATTTCCATTCTGCATTACCCGGAAAAATGGAAACATTAGGAAAAGGAATTTATGCTAAAGACAATGGAAAATTAGGGATTATATCGGTGCATCCAAAGAAGCAAAAGCACGACATAGAAGAAACACCTAAATTCCATACGCCTTAGCCTAAACTGCATTAGAGGAAAAATCTGTCCGTGTCAACATTAACTACCACCAGAGCACATAAGAAACCCATGAATTGTACCCAAATCTACAAATTGCGGAAACAGAGAAACAGTAAGGTGTGCAGCAAGCACAGTAACTCCTGCCAGTAAATCTTGCTTTACTCATCTTTCTTCAAGCAAACAGAAAAAAACTACAGAGATCTAATTAATCATCAAAATTAGATCATTATCATAATAATATTTGACACAGCAAGAACTGCATTCATCGTAAGCTCAGAAAAGCTACTGGCAGCAGCAATTTTCTAAAATAAATTAATGCCGTTTGATCAAAGTTTGTTTTGTTACCACCAATCAGCCAAGCCGAGCGCATAGCAGGCGTACCACATATACCGTATAAAATGAAATGCACAGGCTCACCAAGTGAATTTGTGACTCCAGCATTAGCGAACATTTCCAGAGCTATCTACGCTTGGGCCGATTAGCCCATCCCAGGTCCAGCCAAGCTATCTACTGACCAGAAACACACTTAACTTCAGAACTGTAATACTAATTGCACAATTCAAATCAGTCATGAAACACAACAATGTCACCAGTTAACCATAACTTAGATTCACTTTTTTCATTGTTACTAATAAACAAATGAAACAATTGTAACTTTGCAGGTACTGCTATGTTTTAAATCCATACAAGACAAGCAGGGCATCCTACCCACACAACATCACCTTAGAACTCAAGTTAAAAAGAAAACTTTGATGCAAGTACTAGTATGCACTACTCTGCAGTAGCGCCTCGGCAAACACATATAATTCACAGACTGACACCAAAAGTTGGCCCTGAATCCTGACAATGAGCAACAACCACAAGTGTTTCCCAGATGTTTGCATTGTAAGGATATAATTAGAGTGGGTCCAACAACATGAGAACAGGCATCGACCTAAATAGGAAAATGTTGCCTTGATTATGTTCTCACTGGAACAAAATGTTGGCTGAAGCCCAAAACTTAGCGGCGATCTTATACATGGCGCAAGCAAACACTAGAATAGTAGAATTATGAAGGGATGCAGGGTGACCTCTCATGGAGCGGCGTGACGGGGGGTCCCTTATTGGCGGTGATCTCGTCGTCGCTGACGACGCCGACGACGAGCTCGTCTCCGAGCGCCCGCGCCTGGCGCAGCGCGTTGCAGTGGCCGTAGTGCATCATGTCGAAGCAGCCGTCCATGTAGACCCGCACGGGGCGGCGGCGGCGGCGGAACCGGCGGCGGAGGGCCTCGACCGGCGGCAAACTCGGGGCCGCAGCGCCGCCGCCGAGGTGCAGCGCGACCACCGAGGCGCCCAGCACGATCCCGCCGATCACGCACGCCGCCA
Source organism: Bromus sterilis (assembly GCA_950022295.1). Lineage (NCBI taxonomy): Eukaryota > Viridiplantae > Streptophyta > Magnoliopsida > Poales > Poaceae > Bromus > Bromus sterilis. The sequence goes on along the minus strand of OX465595.1, from coordinate 339,217,698 downwards.
CCGTCCGCGCGCTGCTGCTAGCCGAATCCATGGGTGAAGCAGTTGAGGCGCACGGACAGTGGAGTCAGCGGGGCTGGGGGAGAGTGGTCAGAGACGTGTGTTTGGTTTCGCGTGCGCGCAAGGTGCGGTGGGATCTAGCCTAGGGTTAGGGATCCGGATGTGCGGCTGGAGGGCCCGTCGCCATGGGAGATGGGTGGGAGGTCTCGGAGACGGACGGAGCTGTGGTGCGGTTCACAGGCCGTAGCGGGAGCCCGCTCGCCTGTTTGACTCGATGACATGCGGGACCAACGTGTCAGTGCAGCCTGGCTCCTCGAGATCCAGTAGTGTAAAAAGTAATAAATCGCACGTGCCACTGATATTTTGTGGACTGAGCGAGACAAAAATTAAGGACGTGTTCACTTCATCAAAAGAAAATTTAAGATTATCTTCAACTTTGATTTTTAAAATTTTCTCGTTCATTTGCATTTAAACTGTTTGGATCAAAAATTTCATTCAACGTGATCTTGTATTCGTTCATAGGCCAGTTCGCATCTTCGTTTTTCGTAAATCTGACGCAAATTGAGGGGGTTTTGTGGGAGTTCAAAGCGTCAAGACGTCCTCATCTGATATCTTGGTCCCATCCAAAATTCATTTGTGCCAAAAATTTCCCCACGTGCGAGCTCATCTGATATCTTGGTCCCATCCAAAATTCATTCATGCCAAAATCCACGTGCGAAGCGATCGCCGTGCATTCATAAAAATCGCTGGCATTGGATGTCGGTCAAACACACATGAAACCGATCACTGTGACCGGCATTGATATCCAATCAGAGTCGACGCGACCGGTCACTGGAGAGACGGGCGGTGCCCCGACCGAGAGCTTCGGTCTTCACGACTTTTCAATGTCAAAGAGAGTCAAGAGACGCAACGGAATGTGACGAGGACATCCCAAGCAATGACACTACACAAACCCTCAATGGACCTATAACAAAAAGTCATGTCAAACTTATAAGTGATCACGTGAACGTTAACTTAAATTTATCCTATAAACTTGATGAAACGGATGTGCTTTCATCCCTATTGTTGTTGGTTGAACTTAGGTGAAAATTGAAGGAATCCAACAACCTATGAACTCGTGAAGAAACTGTTGGGGAACAGCGCAGAAAACAAAAAATTTCCTACCTATGTGTCCCTAACCCAAGACCTTTACTATGCTGATGCAAGTAACAGAGGGAATCGATCACATTGCAATATGTAGTCCGTTAAGCGGGGAAACATTCTTGTTATCGATCCTCGATGAATCCAGAGGCCACCCGATCCTTGTAGACCGATGACGGGATTACGTCCCCGTCGGAACATTGTCGGCGAAGAAGTCGCGACACGGCCTCGACGATGAAGGAGTACCACAGGTGTAGCACCTCGTGGGATTACACGCATACGGTGTACCCGACGTTCCCTTCGGGCTCCGAACCAGGCGAACAGCAGAAAGAAGATGGATTCGGATCCCGATTCCAGCAGCACGACGGCATGCGTATGGTGGAGAAACCCCCAACCCAGTGCTGACTCCAAACAAGGAGAGTCCGCTAAAAGAAAGGAGAGGGGAGAGAGAGAGATGAGAACTTTTCTCAAATTAATTGGGTGAAGAAAAAGGGGCCCCCCTCCCCTACTTATATAGGAAAATGGGAGGTGCAAACCCCCTTCCTCTCTCCATGTGGGACTAAACTCCACATTTTTTTGAGGCAGAACCACTAGCTTTATTGATCATAATTTGCAACAGGAGATATAAAAATTGGGTCGTGAGGATAGGTAAGCCACACATGGCGACCCTGATCAAGTCCGCTAGAGAATTTTGTAATTTTTTTGAGCATCCGAAATTGATAAACTAGGCTCTAAAATAAAACTGCAATAATGAAATAATGTTTTCCTACTATTTATTTCCTTTATGATGTTGCCATGTAAGACACCAGCGCAATGGTTGATGTTGTTGATCACTTGTTTTGAGCCAGATGCAATGACCAAATCCCTTAGGAGCATGTCCTCTGCAAGGGCCATCCCCTCACGGCATGCAATAGCTTAGGCCGTCGTCTTGTCGTACAATCCATTGATGACTAAAGCACTTGAGCCCATGAATTGTCCTTCTCCATCCCTTCAAATTGTTGTTGTTGCACACTTAGAGAGTTGCGCGCCAAAGCAAGCGACAACCTTGATCTTGCAGGAACCCACCAGTGGTTTGCTTCCAAAAGAGCCCAAGATCGGCTGTAACATCCTCAGTGTTTGTAACAGTAATCACTTATACTGTTGATTATTATTGTTGCTAATCACTGTTGCAATCATGCTATGATCATCTTTGCTTTTGATCACATTCCAAAAATGCCTTTTGGTTAATATGAAAAATCATGTGACAATTAAACTTTGTCCAAAATTTATACAACCACTTTTGTAAAATCACTAATAATCACTGGACCATGCTAGTATGGTTGTGATAAATTATCAAGCTATGTAAAAATGCAAATAAATCATACAAGCAGTAAAACAACACCATTTGCAATTTGCAAATTCCAAACAAATATCAAATGAGTTTATAAAAGTCCAATTCTTTTTTGGCACTGTTCTATAGTGCAACACTAATTATAGAACCTGTTACAAGTTTTACAACAATGCTAAAGTATCTAAAACAAATAAAAAACAAAATAGAAACAGAAAAAAAGGAAAAAGAAACTATCTAATGCCCTGGGCGAGGCCCCCCACTGGGCCAAGCCCAACCCACCCCGCCCTCGTCCTCTTCCTTGCTATAGTCCGGGAAGGAAGGCCGTGCCGTGGCAGGCATCCCGCGGTGTGCCGTGGCGGAAATCCGGCGGCCGGCGGCATAGATAAGTGCCCCGAGACCCCCCCCCATCCCTAACCCTAGCCACCCCGTGCCATCTCCCCGTGCGCCCCCGTCCTTCTCTCCACTGCTCGGGGCCGAGCTCCGCCGTGGGCGTGCCGGCGTGCACCCACGCGGCCAACGGCCACCTCCGACCGAGCAAGCACGTCCAGGAGGATCCCAGAGCTCGTCTACGTCAATCCCGCGCATCAATTCGAGTCGAGGCGCGCCGCATCCCTCACAATCGTCATCAATGTCCACCACGACCGTCGCGACCTCGTCGTCCGATTCGTCGCATGCGGCCGCTGCTCGATGTCGCCAACCCCGCTTTCGAACTCACCGTGAGCCGTCGCGCATTATGCCCTTTTTAGTTCGTCAATTTGGCCTCTCCCTCGTCATTACTGCGGGCTCATATTCCCGCCGCCGCTCGTGTGCTCGTCGTCGTGGCCACAAGTCGACCTAGCTCGCGCGTATGGCACGGATGGGTGCGGCTCGGAGCGCTACGCACGTTGGACCCAACGACGCTCGATTTGGTCAACCGTGGCGTGCGCATGGTCGCCGGCGCCTCCCTTGTGTACTCACCGCCGGCGAGCTCTGCTTAGCAACCGTGGGCTAAGCCCCCCCCCCCCTCACTGATATTTGGGGCCGACCCTATTTTAATTAGAGTTAATCACCTATTAGCATAACCCCCCCCCCCCCCATTTAACTAAACAGAGAAAAACCCCTGTGGATGACAGTGGGCCCAAGGCCCTTAAGTTAATTAAATAGTTGTTAGTGTATCTCTGTTAGGCTGACACGTGGGGCCCATGTACTGATTAAATAGATAAAATGAATTTAAATAGATAATAGTGTATGAAATGTGGCCCCCACTAACTATTTTAATTTAATAAAAATGATTTATAAAATGTCTCTATGACATGTGGGTCCACTGCTGTTAATTACTTTGTTTATTTTAAATATATCTGATTAGCCACTGTGACAATGACAATGACAAGCCTGGCCCACTGGTCAGGTTTGACCAGTCAAACTTCACTATTCTGGATAATGTTGGGATTTAATAATAATAATAAATTCAGAAAATGATTTAGAATGATTTAAACTTTAAAATTGAATATTTTTTAAACCGTAAGTCAGATTCAAAAACCTTATACATGAAAATTGGTCAAAAAAATATAACAATTACGGATATGCTATCCGTATACCAACCACACACCTCTAACACAACGAACATCGACATGCCCCCCTTCGGGCCGTCTGTCGATAATCACCCGGAGCCGGTATTTCATTCCCGGATGAATTTCCGCTCCGAGCCACGTGCATTGCACTGCGTTAGAACAACGTTAGCATTGCATACGTCATGCCATTCATCTGTTTGATATGATTGCTTTATATTTACTGTTCCTCCCCCTTTTATTCTCCGGTAGACCCCACTGCTGTCGACTACACCGTTTTTGGGTACGACTACTTCGTCGACGACCCTACCCCTACCGTCGAGTTTCCAGGCAAGCAGAGTCATTCTCTTCCCCAGATATCGCCTATTTTTCCGTACATTTCTTACACTAGGGATTGTTACTACTGCTTCTACGTTACAATCCTATTCAATTGCATAGCCTGTCTTTGTAGCCCCTTGATGTACCTTCCTTTGTCCTATGTTGCCCATTATAAATATATATTACTAGTTGACCCGTTGCGCCAAATGGCGTAGAGACCCGTTGAAGCCATGTTGTCGATGAAAGTAGTTTCATGTTTTTTTAACTCGCTTATCACGGGTAAAGAAAACATCTGTAGAACGTGGATAGGTATTTGATATGTCTTCATCAGGAATGTATATGGCATACATAACATAGATTTAATAGATACTGAATAAAACTATTAGTAGTGCTTACATACATGGCTTGGTTAATGTAACAGCCCAGATTTCACAAAAAATAAAAATTTTGTTTTCGGTGTGAATTGTTTGATTGTCTGATTTGTTTGCGGTGTTTGCATCCCCGATTTATCGATCGGCGATTATTTTCCCCCTTTTACCTCGTACCGGACGGAGACCGACCCTTGCCACCCTGACACTCGACCTTTGCGACACCGGATTTCACCCGGTCACCGTCGCGAAAACCGGCACAAGACCAGCCGTAGCCAACGGAACGAAAACCCCATTTAATAATTAAACGGATTATTTTTTATAGCGCGCCGGAAAATGTTCTCGGAACGGTTCCAGCACGAGGTGAAAGCCGCCGGCTCGACGCGCTGATCGCACAGTTCGAAGTTTTACCAGAATCGAAGGTCCTGCGGACCCCCGACGGTTAGGAACGTAAACACCGCGCACGTGAGAGAAAAAAACAGGGATATTTTTGCAAACTGCCAGCCACCTGGGCTATATAAAGAACACCACTCTACCACCCCTTTCTAGGGTTTCCCCTAAGCCAAAATTGCAGCCACCCCCTCACAATTGCCCAAATCTGCCCCCAAATTGCCCCAATTTGCGAAATCCCTAGCCAAATCTGTTCCCAACCGTCAGATCTGATGATCTGAGGGCCAGGAACGAGCCACGTCAGCCCCTCAACCCCCTTCTCTCTCCTCCAGCCGCAGGCTCACCCGCGCGCCGCCGCCGCCCTGCCGTGGAGAAGCCGCCGCCTCCATGCGCGCCCCGGTGAGCTCCCTCCGTCGCCTCCTCTCGCGCCGCACGTCCCCTCCTCCTCCTTTCCCTCACAGCGCCTCTTCTCTCTCTCCAGGAACGCCGGCGGCGACCTCGGCCCCGTCGCCGCGCCATGGCGCCCGAGAAGCTCGCCGACCTCCACCATCTCGCTCCCGCCTCGGCCGGCGGCTGGATCCGTCGACCCCTCGGCCTCGCCGCACCTCCTGTCGTCGTCCCGAGCCCGCCTGCGCCTCCTCTCGCCGGCGGCCGGCTAGGCAGCCGCGCCGGCGCCGCCATGGACAGTCCCGAGCGGAACGGGACGAGCTCGAGCGCCCTCGCCCGATCCAGCCGGGTGGGCCGGCCCAGGCGCCTCGCCGCCCACCTCCTCGCGGCCCACCTCCCAGCAGATGCCAGCCTAGTCGCCAGGCCTCCCAAGCCACTGTTGGGCCGAGCCCATGGTAGTTTTTTTTCTCTTTCCCCGCCTGTAATTTTTCTAAGTCTGTAGATTATTTCTGCCGATTCATTTTTGCGACATAGATTGCGAGTAAACTGTAGCCCGGATCACGTTGCGCCCAAAAGGAAAATTGTTTAGAATTGTGTGTACTTCAGTTCGTCTTTTGTGAGCATTTTGATTTGAGGTCATCTTGATGGTGAAAATCTGTGTTGAAGTGGGCATCAGACTGTTAACTGCTATTATTTTCTGCTAGTGTGTTGTTGCTGTTATTTTATTCAATCTTTGGTTGATGATTGTGACACATCCATGGGGCCTATTGCATTGATTCTTGTTGCATACTGTTAAGCATCATGTCTACTTCCATTTTATGTATTGCATTGTCATGTTTACATTCCTGGTCATAGATATGTTTAGCTCCAAAGTTGTTATGCCACTATTTTTGACAGCCACCTCTGTTTTTCTCTAAGTCTGTAACTTTTCGATGCCATGTTGCATGCTTAATATCTTTTGATCTGCTATGCCTATGACCTTGATTCTTGTTTGTACCTGATCATCATCATGCCTACTCCATGCTCATATATTGCTATGTCATGTTGCTGCACCTTTGCATATAGCTTTGCTCATGTTTATACAGCATGAAAATAACAGTTTCTGCCCTGTTTTCCTGATTTTCACTAAGTCCTAAACCAGTTATGTTTTATAGATTTTTGTGTTGCTTATAACTAGTGATCCATGATGTCTTTTTGCATGATTCCTTTTGCCATGCCTTCCCTCTCATGTCTACTTTAGTTGCACATCATTTTTGAGCATGTTTGCATTCATTATCCTGTTTATGCATTGCTCTAAAGTGTGCTTCCTGATGTTGGCAGATTGTGCCCGTAACTTGTTTTGCTTATATCTTTTTAACCGTAACTCCGTTTGGAGTGTTCTTTACATGTAACTTGATTAGTTTTTCGTGTACTTTATGTTTATGCTATTGTTTGTTGTTGTTAACCAACCTAAAATATGGTTTAGGGCATAACAGTACCAAATCCTTTAATTGTCATGGGGTACTTAGTGGACGCCATGTTTAGGTTGTGCCTCACTAAAATTGAGTAGCACAGATAGTTTATTTTATGCTTCACCTCTTGACATGTTTGTGTGCTATGTCATGCTTGAGTGATATGCCATGTTAATAACCTTTGCTCACCTTGTGTAGCTAAACAACTTGAACCATTCTAAATGTGCGGTATCATCGTGTGTGACGGTTACTCCACTTAACCTGTTAGTAACCGCTCTCGACGGTAGGTGCGATGTCTCGTGTTGCCTTCTTGTTGATGCTTTCTCGTGTTTGCTTCGTAGTAATAGATGCTTGCTCGTTGATTGCTTTCCAGTGTTTACCGTCTTGGGTGCTTTCGCGGGTACCTCTCGGAGACGATGCGAGCTTGCGATCAAGTACACCTTCGGAACCCGACTTATCAACAGGCAAGGACTATACATTACTTATGATCCATTCTATTTGAACCAGCGGTTTGCATGCTAGTCTAGGATAGGTTCGATGTTTGATCCTACCACATGTTTACAACCTCTTTCAAACCGATACAGCCATGTCCCCTCCCAGCAAACCTTGTACTGCTATGTTACTATTGCTCGTTGCTCAGCCCATGCTTAGTATGCATGCTTAGGATGCTACGATGTTACCCTGTTGCTCCTTGGTTTGGGCTATCACATTATTATATTGTTGTTGATGATATGATTATTATAATGTTGACTATATTCGACGAAGGATGGAAGGTCTAGGCTATCCCGCCCCGACGCTTTGTTCCATTTGAGTCACCTAGGATCCGAGTTCCGTGTATTGGTTCTAAGACTGAGCGTGCCTAACCGCGTGTAGGATTTTATGGGGTCCCCTTTTCTTACCTGCCTAGCTTCAAACTTTTCTAGTGGTGGCCCAAGCTGATTTACCATTTGAAAACCATGCATATATGTCTGTCGGGTAGCTCCTGGCAGACATCCTTTAAAACAACCCGGACCAGTAAGGACATGGTTCCTTTCTGGTCCATCATGACCGGCTGAGGACCCAGTCTCATGTGAGATTAACCGGCAATCCAAACCTGGAGTCATACGGTAGAGACCAGATCGAGAGCGTGGCCGGCTCCTGAGCTGGATGTCAACTCACCGGGGGCCACCCGGATTTGTTCGTTGTTAGTTAAAGGGACCTGTCGTTTCGGATATCTTGGAACTAAATCATAAAATGGTTGCCTATGATGGGTAGCAACTGAGAGAGATGGGCGTGCCTGCGGAGCCTTGTAATGGGCAATTGGTACACCCCTGCAGGGTTAAATCTTTTCGAGAAGCCGTGTCCACGGTTATGGATGACTTGGAACCTACGTCTTGTTCATAGATAACATCAACTGAATCATATTTAATAACTTGTTCAACGTGTGTGTGCCTTGACTGCTTCTTCTTCGTCGGGATGCGAAGAGGAGGACAAGGATAGGATACGTGTTATGCTTGCGTAAGTAGTTGATAGCAAGACTTGTTGGAGGCGATTTCTCATCGAATGCTTGGCTTCTTACCTTACTCTCTAGATCGTTAGCCACTTCATAAATGCTAGTGCAGCAGCAACCTCACCACTTACCCCATCCTTACCGTAAACTACTAGTTGTCCTAGAATGACGAGTGATGAAGTCCTTGCTGGGTCAGATGACCACTACAGTTGGATGCTGAGTACTTCTGTACTCATGATACTACCCCCAAACTCTTTTCAAGGTTCTTGGTCGACAACAGGTATGGTGATCGATGTTTCACGGAGACTCGACGACGACTAGTTAGGCGGATCCCGGCGGAGGGTCTGGACCCATGTGGTTATGGGGATCGATGATTTTACCTTTGCCACTAGGCATTTGATAGTCTGTACTCAGACATGTATCTTCGGCTGTTGTATTGTATTTAAGGCAAGTGTATGCCAATTGTATGAAATGTTGTATCCATGTAGCTGTAATGTTGTGATATCATGTTGGAAATCCGGGACATATGGCATTGTCATATGTCGCGGTGGGACCGGTATGTGCTTCGTCCCCGGATCTGGATGGAAACATCTAGATCTAGAACAGTACCGTATATCGGGCCTTACAGTTAACTCTTGCTTTGAACATGGTTTAAATAGAAAGCAAAAGTACATATTGGGACATTTCTGTTGCTAGGGCATACAAAAGGTGTAAAACACATGACATCTTTAAAAGGTTTAGCCTAGGATGCTTTTCCGATCGAACCGGTCTAAAAACCCCTTCTAATGCTTTTGAACTTCTTCTCTGAACTGATCATCCTACGCTTGAGCCTTTCCGCTACTTTTTCAATGTTGATAAGAGGGCCGTTGATAAGCTGATCTATGGGTTCTTTTCTAGTTGGTTTCTTCAGTGCTGTTACATTGCATATATGATTAGAAAGCCCATGCATATATCTTGCCAGAACAAACCAGCCCATTGCATTGTTCTTGTTCTTGTATCTGGCCATCTTAAGATTATTCTTCATGGATTTGATTTTCATCTCCATCCTTTCTTTCTTTTTTTTTGGTAATAGCTAGTTGGTGCTTCAAGGACTTGTTTTCTTCCTTTAATTTCTTCATACCGATGTAATTGTAGTCTCTTATCTTCGTTGTCACCATGTGTTTTATGTATCCCATTGCTTCCATAGCAGTTGTGTCTTCTGACATTGCATAATTCACAGATTGTATTCCAGGGATAGCCATGCGATTGCTATCATTTCCATGGTACGACCCAGGCGTGTGGAAAAAAACAGTTTCACGGATTCTACCCCCACTGCACTGCTTGCTACGGTACTCAGCCATTGGAAAACCCAAAGCTTCTATAAGAACATCTAGCATAATCTTGTATGGGATTTTCACCAGGGTGGTGTCACCTGCAATATCAAATAGTTGCTAAGTTGTAATAAGACAGAGTAGTTGATCTAGCATGGGAAAGTTGCGGATTTGATATCTACTGGGACCTTTTGCTTCATAGCTATTTAAATAATTGTAAAGCAGATTAAGATAAAAGGATATTGTGTTGTTGGAATCCATATGGTAGTGAGATGCTTGTTTTCCAAATACAGGAGTTAATTGACAAAAATACTAACCGCACTTTGTATACCATATGAGTATTTATTCTAATATAAGCCTACCAAATGAGAAGAATAAAGAGATATAGTGTACTACTGATTGGCCACCCAACAGTAAACAACTGGTTCGTTGGACTGATACAAATTGTTATATGCTAACATGAAAATCGCAATGCGAGTACCAGTAGTTTTCTTATAAAATGTTGCAGCAACAACTGAATACGACTCCTGTAATATATGGCCAAATGTTGTAATTACTAACCTCAGAACGTGGTTGTGAGTTCTCATAGTCACTGTACCATTCAACATATGGGGGCAGGTGGTCTTGGATCTCGTCCAGGTATGTTGCCTGACCCTGCGGCAATCATATACAACAACAAATCCTTGGTGAGGAGAAATAATCTTAGGCTGACAAGGGAATGCTCCGAATTGCATCTTCATTACCAAATCGTAAGGGTAGTTACCTGTGGTTCCGTCGAGAAGTGCTCCTTCCGACGGGGCGTTGATAGAGAAGGAGCAGGTTCGGGCAACAAACTTGATTGTGCCTCCGTTGGTGATTCCACCGGTAGAAAAGATTAGTGTCTTGGCGGTGTGAGGAGGCTAGCTCTGTCGATCTAGTTCTCAAAAGGAGCACTCTATCGATCTAGGGCTACATGTCGCTCTCCTCATAGTATAAATATGACCACCCTATGGGCCTTTTGTCTGGGCTGATGTACCTGAGTCCATATAGAACACAATACCCAAGGCCCTACCAATTCAGGAGGTAGCCAGAACAATAAAAAAGAATGTGCACACGGGCTTACTAATTCAGGATATTAAATAAAGATTAATTGCAATAGGTAGTACAATTGTCCAGATGGAGTACACATCAAATACTTAAGGACTTAATTAAGCATATTTAGTCTAAAAATAACAATACAAAGTGGTACATTATAGTTGTCCCGTCAAGCCATGTAAAATATAGCTAAATGACGTGCTTTCTTGCGCTCTTTGACCTTGTTTATTTTCCTAGGAAGCAGAATTGAAGTGGTTTTGTGGGCTCGCTACTGCAATATTCCTGCTAGCAATGGAAAAAAATATTATGATATTATAGGAATTTTTTAATATGATATGTGAAGTGCCCATGCATATTTTATACCTTAATTTGTTGTTATGCTTGGAGACTCAACTGTTATCTTTGCACGCCGCGTATACAGGGGCATGTACTCATGGTCAGTACGCATATATTCTGAACGGCATCCTCGAGGTGTTATGTAGATGGTGATGTAGTCTGGGAAATCAATCACACCGTCAACCCATCTGAAGCAAGCATACTTATCTGTATCTACCAAGCCTTGTTTAGGTACATCAACGCCCTCGACTAAACTGAATGGGCTAAGCAACTGGCTTGCGATTTCATGTTGTAGAAGTCCAGCTGGAACCTCACTTATAACAACGCGAACAAATCTGGTAAGAGAAGTTTTCTCACCACCATAAGAAGGAGACCACGGAATAGCTCTGAAGATGCGACCACCAAGCTCGATGTGTCCCCTAGCAAGAACATTTGATCTAAATGCCGCAAACGCACTAAACTGAATATCCGCTCGATAATGCACAAGGAAAGCATCAAAACTAATTGGCTCTACATGAACATATCTAGATGCTGGCATGTGTTGAATTATTGCAGAGAACACCTCTCTTGTGCTAATGTATTCAAAATTTCAAATCCATCACCGTGCTTGAGGATCAGAGTGTAATAATTCCTGGAACCTATCGGGGTCGACCTCTATGCTTTGAAGGAAATAATGTGGCGCAACAGCAACAATGGTGTTGCCTCGAGCATCTGGTATGGATGGTAGCAGCTCAACTGTTCTTAACTTATCATTGAAAGGATTGTTAACCACCCTAATAAGTACAGTAAACATGTCTAGGTGGGGTCCTGCTGATGCGGCTGTTGGATGCTGGATCATGCGTCTAACCTTAATGGCACATTTGCTGGTGTGTCTGTCCAGTAAGCACATTGAAACACTGTAAGATCTTTGTAGGCCAATGTGTCAGTGTAAAGCTCAGAAACAACACAATATGGATGCAACATAAAATCTGTTGTTCTGAATGTCCAAAGGTGTAGTGGCAGGTTTCTTATTTCAATTAAGACCTGGGACCCCGCATAGTTATCCTGAGAATCGTAGCCGGGAGTATCACAATATGGCATTTCTTCATCAACACACATGGCTGTAAAATGTATGTTACCTAAGCTAAGTCTCTGGCCGGACTGAAGAAATTGTACTGCCTGGTTGTACTGTAGCTTGTCTGGGAGGCTAATTAGGAATTCCTTGTCAGGATTGTCCATAGAGAAAACATCACCATCCAGGTTAAAAGTGTGAGCCAACACGTCATGAAATCGATTTTGTGATGCTCTATTATCAGGAGAGAAAATAATTTGGAAATGATAATGCGTCCGAATTTCTGGCCATTTTGTTTCTCCATAAGAAATAAAAGATCTTGTTACATTTCTGCTGAGAGAGACAGACGAGGAGAAACCACCTAGAAAGATTATAAAGCGTTTGATGTTTAATCGAGATATTATATCAGTCATCAAGGAAGAGAAAGCAGCTTTATCTAGGGAACAAAGGAGCAACGGGCACAGAGACCAGCAGTCTAGGAATAGAACTTGCCTGTGCTTAGATCAGCAGCATGGGACGCAGCTCTGCCGGCTGCGGAGGAAGATGCCATCAGGCCAGAGCAGCAAGATATGCTCAATGAACAAACCCTAGAAATGGCTAAGCTGGGGACTGCAGATGCACGGTTGGTGGCATGGGTGAGCTGAGTAAGCTAGTTATAGGGGATGGGTGGAAGGGAGAAGACATGCCACGTTTTTTGGGCTACTCAGCTGGGCTGTGCAAACACGTGGCTCACAACAACAAAAGGGCTAGAAGGGCCGAGAAAAAGGAGACGCAACCATAGACTTCAATCGCATGAGAACACAAGATTAGCAGCAAAGAGCGGAAAAAAGACAGAATGAAAAAAGGAAATATTTATCTCAAGAAGTAAAAGTAACTTATCACCAATAGAAAAATAAATAAGGAGTTAAGAGCACACATATAATAAATTCAAGTTCACTTCATAATATATGGGAGTTTTGTTTGTATCTTGCTTTGACATTGCTACTTGAGCAGCCAAATACTTTGGGAACATAAACACATAATATAGGGGAGTTTTAGTCTTGCTTGGAAAGAAGCATACAAACACATTAAAGTTCATGCAAGAGGCATACACGACAACGGGCTTTGCTTGTAGCTTGTCAAAGAGCATTGCGATGGAGCGCCGTTGACAGTGATGCTAGATGCACAAATCACCATCTAACTCCTTCGATGTCGCCGAGGAGACGCTAATGTACATAGGATAGATAGCCTATAGTAGTATGTAAGGTTTCAGAAAATGAGGTCCAAGCATGCCAATTGCAAAATGAGTTGAACAACAATACCATATAACAGAATTTTGTTGTACCTATAGATAGTTCGCTTCTGCATAGCCAGTGCAAAGCAGTCACTGCTTTGTTTTCTTCAGTGTTGGAGCTCCCTTTCTAGTAGTAGAATTACTTTATATAAAGTTGTTGAAGTCAAAGACAAAGAATTGGTATGCTATATACAGGCCGAAACATCGGTTAGATAAATGCAATGTAAGAAGCAGCACCTTTTGGGGTTTGGAGTATGAGCCTCTTCATTCTTTTCTTCAACGGCAGTTGAAGGATCTTCTGTCTTGGCACCATCCTTTTCTTGGAGCATCGAGCATATACATAAGTTTGCTAATAGAGGAAGATAGGATGTTGATATTTGATGCTAATCAACATGCTCATGACAACATAAGCGTACAGTTACAGACAACCTTGTTGTAGAGCATTAATTGTAAGAAGGTTTGGCATATAGTTAGACATCTGACATAAACTTACAACCTCTTGCATGATAACAAGTGGTCTTATAACATGATCAGTAAACTAAAACAGAGCAAGGTTTAAAGAGTGAGGCAAAGGCAAAGGCAGAATACGAGACAATTGAAAATGGACAAATTTAAGAGCAAGATTCGCACAGTGTCCCTTCAAGAAATTTTGCGATGCATACAACCATATCACATTTGACATATGATTTATTTATGGATTTAGCAGTAAAACTAAATATTTAATCTATCGTTAACTGTGCATGAGTTGTTAGTACTGTGACTGCATGTTCAGGTAGAAAGTCGTTGACAAAGGCCATGGTTCATAAGACTATACATCAGCAAGGTATTTTCTTGCACGCCTGAACTTCTCTCTTATAAGCAACATCTCTTAATCAGTGTATGTTTATTCACAAGTATTGCACAAAAAGCATATAAGTATTTACCATGGCTATTTCATCAAGCTTCTTTTGTGTTTCTTTCACCAGAGGGACTTTCTCGTTATTGTTGGTAAACAAGGCACGCCTGGCGCTGCTGGGTGGGCACGGTGATTTTCTACGAAAGATAACACGATTATGAGAGCAAGAAAAAATTAGAAAATACTATAGTAGTCCTTTTGAAAGAGGCATACCCTGGAGATGCAGATGACAGGAGACCAACACTGAGTTTTGAAGTTGGTGTGAGCGTCTGGTTGTGAAAAAGCAATGTGAAGAAATGCATTAGTTTTCTGGCATTCAGACATATTTAGAACCAAGATAATTGCATACCGTGCTTGTAGGTGTTTGACAGGTGATAGCAAGGCTTCCCGATGAGCTGTCAGGGTGTGCTTGCCGGATGCTTGGGGTATTGGGTATAAACATCGCAGAAGGTACTGGACTGTCAGTGAGGGGGACAGAGGATGATGCTCCAGGCAGGCAGTCAAAGGCAGATGAACTTAACTCAGGTTTGTAGGTTTCCATAATTTTCACAACCTGGAACGATAACTGTGTGCTTGTGGTTGCAAAGCTTCTCTTTGAAATGGACACAAGAAGCTTATACTTCTGGCCAATGATTTGGGTAACCTCTGGTGGAGCAATCTTATCAACTAATGGCACACGAGCTATCTCTTGTATAGTTGAAAGTCCTGGGTTTCTGAACTTTAGTAAAGAGAGAAGTGGCTTCCCGACGGCTGATTTTCCAACCTTATCAAACATGGTGAACTCAGCCTCATCAACGCCATCACGTGCAAAGACAGAAATGCAGTACCTGCATATGGCATGAATAGAGTAAAGCTTTCAGCGAAGGATTGATAAAATATAGAAGAGACATGCCTATGGAAATTAAACAGGAAGCTTGAGGAAACAAACAGCACTGAACAAAATAAACAACAGACCGCGGTTAAGCAAGGTACGTACGTTTCTTGTGCGTCTATGGATGAGAAGTTAGGATTGCCGCATCGGTAGTGTTATGCAAGCATTGTTGAGGTCTTGTTGCAGATGGAGCAAGAGAAGAACCACCAGCGCTGATCGAGATTGAGCCTCTGGACAGTAACGGTACATATGAACCGTTTTTCCTGTGGAAGCAATAACTGCTGGTGAGTACATATGAATCGTTTAAAATAAAATTTGGAGAACAACCAAAGAGTATACTTCATTTTCATAAGGGTTCAGCTGAAGGAGCTCGGACGTGGTCTTTTCAACTGGATCAACTTAGACACGGGTGGTAAATGCACTCTCAGTCAAAGCAGGGTCGTCATCAATAGGCTTAAAATTAGTGCCGAGCCTAATTTAATATGCAACAAAAAGGTAGTTAGTATTGTGGCAAAGAAAGCAGTACCACCTTCATATTCATGGTTAAAGCAACAAGCAGAAAACGAAGAGGTATATAGAAGACACCTGTTGTGGAAGTCATTTATAACCGGCAGATCCTCATCGATGTACCAGCAACAAGCAAAACTTCTAGTAAGCCCTTGAATACCTGCACGGTTTGAAACAACACAGAGAGCTAAAAGGCCACATTGAATATAGGATGAAGAGCATGTGCAATATTAAATGCATAATTGTATAAGATGTGACAGTTTGAACGCACACGTAAAGCAATTACCTTGAATTATTTTAGGCAATGTTCCTACGAAAATTGCAATCACAGCCTGTTTTTCATCTCTTGCGCGCACCGCCTTTTCCTCAAATTCAATGGCTCGATCACCCAGAGGACCAACTTTAGCTCTTTGCCCCTGTAGGTTTCATGCCATGCAGACATCATTAAATAAACAAATGAATACGTGTTTTAGAGTGATGCATGCGTAATGAAAAGCGGATCACACTCACTGTAAGTCAGTGAGGATGATTGTCCTTGTTTTTTATGGTTCTGGCTGATGCATTGAATGGACAATAATCACATCAGAAACATCAGTTATTCTTCCAATGACATCTTCAAAATCAAAGAATACATGAGAGCATCAGGTTTCAGATATTTCAGAGAAAGCTTTTAATTTGTTGAGGTGTGTAATAGCAAAACACAACTTACCAAGGAAACGGGGCGGTGGCCCAGATGGCCTTGGGATGTTATGAAATGGGGTCAAATTGTAGGTGCAGAATGGGTAATCTGCCTCCAAACCCGGGCGCAGAACAACATTAGTAAACCTAGTAAACTGGATCATGAAGGGACTCTCAACAGGCCTATAAGTAGTCTTTGCTTCAATGCAGTTGAAGTTGCTCAGCATGTAGACCTTTCCTTCATGCATTTCTTTTTTCAGGCGTTCTGCTGGCTGAGGAGGTATCTGCACATACATATGGTTGCCCTGCCAAAAAAAAGCAATGAAAAATGCATTCTAGGTGAACTATGAACATGCGGCGTTGAGCTAACTATGTGTAAGACAAACCTGGCTATCAAGAACGACCAAGTCCATGTGTTGGATAGGGCCATTGTCCATTCCTCCATGATAGAACCACAGGCGAGAGACAAGGACAGAGACAGTCCATTTCCTTACTGTGGTTGTCTATCTCGGAGAGCATCTGGTGTGCCATCTACAAAGGCAAAGACGGATTTGGTTTCGAAGGAAAAACACACAAAGAAGCAGTACATCAAGCATAGCAATATGATAGCATACCTAGTTAAAATTAAGTGAAGAGACATATCAAGTGAACTACCAAAATAGCTTTACCACGTAAATAAAGGCATGTAAAATAACAACTTACAGAGAGTTGAACATTAGGTTGCAAAATTATAGATGCTATATTATGCAATGGGCAACAACAGGCAAAAGAATAACTACAATCTCAAACCTTGCTGAAAAGAGAGCATGCATTTGTTTTACCAAACCAAGAACAACGGAAAAACAAAGACCAAGAGGCAGCAAGTAGAAGTGAGATCAAAAGTAGTTTACAAAATAAAGTGCGATAGTCGAACTATTCTAGAGACTGAAAGATCTCAGAGAAAACAATGTTTCTAGTATGGGATCCAAGCGTGCCATCTTCATTCTCAATAAGTATTTTCAAGTTTTTCTTGGAAGTCACACGTGAGACTGCCACGTAAAGCTGACCATGAGTGAAAATAGGACTTTTCAGATATAACCCAACAACCGATAGAGTCTGTCCCTGGCTCTTATTAATGGTCATGGCATAACAAACCCTGACTGGAAATTGGCGACGATGTAGAGTAAATGGCCATTTAGGATCCTTGCTGGTAAGGCAAATTCTTGGAATGTATACAAGATCCCCAATATTAGAACCAGTCGTGATAATGGCTTCAATGACCTTCTCACCAAGCTTAGAGACAATAAGACGAGTACCATTACAGAGGCCAGTTGCTTGGCTCAAATTCCTAAGGAGCATGATTGGCACACCTTTTTTCAAAATTAGCCTATGCTGCGGAAAGTTGTTGATTTTAATTGTGTTTAGGTACTCAACAGGATAAAACACATCCATGTTACGCATTGAATCAGAAGTATTGCCTATAGAATCATAGCTTAAATATTCCCTCACAGCAGAAGGCAGTAAGGCTAGCACATGGTCATTAAGTTCTTGAGCTAGATGATTTGTTGTGGTCAAGATAGCTCTTTCACGCGGGTACTTTGGATTAGAGCAGTTTTTAGCAAAGTTAGTGTATATAGCATGAACAATAACACCTATTCTATCATCCTCAGAATGGATCAACATATCATCAGGAATCGTTATCCAACTTGGTTCACACTCCCCTTGCCGAGCGACACAAGGTATTGTGCCATCACCAATACTCAAGATCCAATCAGCAAAAGAAGTTATTTCATCTTGTACAACAGGGTCTGTTGTTTGCACAGATAGACGCATATTTATGTTGAGCCGAAGAATTTCTATAAAATGCCATAGAGGTGGATTTGTTATAGCAGCATTTATAACCTGGGAGTGAGTCCCACCCTCAATGACTGGTAAAATCTGTCTTAAGTCACCACCTAGGACCATAACCTTACCACCAAAAGGCATGTCTTCTATAGAAGGATCATTGGCAGATAAAACATCATGCAAGCTACGATCTAAAGCCTCAAAACATCTACGATGTGTCATCAAAGCTTCATCCCATATCATCAACGAGGCTGATTCGATCATCTCTGCTAATTTGCTATATCTCTTTATTTCACACGTTCCATCATCATCTAGATTGATTGGTATTTTAAATCTAGAATGAGCAGTCCTACCTCCAGGCATAAGAAGTGCTGCAACCCCAGAAGACGCAACTGTGAGTATAATTCGTTCTTTACCTCTAAGATAAGCAATTATAGCACTCCAGAGAAAAGTTTTCCCAGTCCCACCATATCCAGAAACAAAGAAAAAGCCAGGCTTGCCAGATACAACTCTATCGATAATATTTTTATAATCTAGGAGTTGATCTGGATTTAATTGGTTGTACATAGTCTCTGCCTTTATGAGTTCACTTTTAGGATCAGCAGATAGCTCATCAGTTATCAGGCCATTGTCATCTAAGTCATCATTATATACTGTTTTCAATGGCAGGTTGTGGTCTAAAATATTAGATCCATTTTTACCAAATAGAATGGTCAGTTTATCAAGCAACATGTCTCTCATCTCATCAGGAGGTACGATATGATTAGCATCATGAAAAGAGCGCTTTATATTATACTCAATATCTTCAGCCAAGTGTGACCAATATTTTTCAAAGAAGGCATTTTCATCGTTAACTCCACAATGCACAAGGATTGTAACAAAAAGTCTACGTAGCTGATCCCCCATACCCCAGGTCAAAGCCTCATCAAATGCACTATACCATTCAAGATCATCTCCAAGCAAGCCTCTCGCAGCACATGCCTCCTTAAATCTTTCATACACAACCCCATTGTATGTTCTAACATCCGCGTAAGACAGGGCACCTTTGACAACCATTAGTAGAATTCTAAGATAGAAAAGCTCTCTAGTTGGAGGGTGCACAGAATAAATCCTACCAATCCTATAGCTTGAGGTTTTAGGAATCCATTGTTTTTTGTTTGCTAGCCAAGTCCATTTGGTTGGGAAGTCACAATAAGTAAGAGACCTAGCATTTGGATGACATCTATTAGCTACAAACCACCCGATTAGCATTGTTCTTTGTAGCCAGGCATCATCAGCAACTGACTTTAGGTTTGCATGAACATTGAAGCGAATTGGGTGCTTATTTAACAAATGAATAGGCAATCTTTCAACAGAAGGCATTTTACTATGTATATCAAAGCCATATATCCTCCAACAACCATCTTTATCACATATATAGCGGCACTGCCTATATTCCATTATCTCATCAATCTCAATACCATGCTTGTTTTTGATACTTTCAAACAAAGTTTTTGAAAAATCAGGGCCTTTTGTAACATACTTATAAAGATACTTGATCACATGGGTTTTATTACACCACTCAACGTTAATATGAGCCTGGTACTTTTTAGCATGAGCAAGTCGTAAGGAACAACATGCCTATTATCAAGCCTCACATTATTTTTAACTATAAAGCGGCCATTGTCAGGGCGACTATACACAGGGAATCCACTATCATCTAGAGAGGTCTCGAGCTAGAATGACTTAGGGTTCTTTTTAGAACACAATCCATCTTCCCCACACGGGTCGTGCTTCATGTGTTCAGAAACAAGAACATATGCAAGAGGATCCGCAACAGGATCAGGGATGGAAGACGATATGAAAGAGTCAATCAAAGCAGGACTCACCTCCCGTTTCTTCTTATCAAGCCAGATTAGGATATGCACATGAGGAAGGCCTCTTTTCTGGAATTCCACAGTGTGTAGCACTATGAATAAAGGGAGAAAAAGCATGAGACGAAAGGGAAAAGAACCAAAGAGAATAGATGGGAGCAATGGCAAAGCATGTGTTACCAGGTATGACAGGGCCAAATGCCTCCCCACTCTTAATATCATGAAGATAGTCATTGAGCTTCATGTGATAAACCCTAACGGGAAGATCTGCCCTGTCCGAAGGCATTTGTCCAGGCTCAGAACACAGGGCTTCGGTTATCTCAGTCCACTTGGGATTACAGGTAAATGTGGTGAAAAGGTTTGGTGGGCCAAACACACGCGAAATAGCTACTGCATCTTGGAAGTTCTCAACCGGTAAAAGAGGATGGAAGTATGTTTTTCTTGCCAACAGAAGATGCATCTTTCTGCCCTTTTCCAACAACATCAGTGACCCCTTGCAAGTTCTCCGCCCTAAGATCATTATTAGCCTTCATGATAAAATGTAGCCTCCAATCGTCTATGCAAGCGCGTGCATCTACAATGCCATGTGAGGAAAGCAACCCACAACAAAGGTATGGATTATGCTGCTCTGGTCTATAGTGGAGGCAATATGAAAAATAGTCATGCATGGTGAGACTGGTTCTTTTGCTTGTATCTAAAGGGTTTGAACCAATATATTTAAGCCCAAGCTGAAACCCACGTTTTGCATAGGGGAAGAGAAGAGGATACTGCAAAGGCATATACGAAGTTTGCAAAGAAGATATTTGCTGCAGATTGTCATTCCTACCGTGTATTATTATGTCACGACAAGAAGCCTCAACAGTAAACTCACCAAACATTAAAGACGCGAGCTCGTCCGTTGTAGGAAGGCTAAACTGTGGACCATCAGACTCTCCAGTGGCAATTAAACGAATGGCTATCTCTGCATGCTTATTGGCTTCTAGTATTTCTCTAGCTAATCGAAATGTTTTCACAAAAGAATTGTGGGCATCAAGCATGTGCATCAATCCTTCAACAATAGATTCATCTAAACCACCATCACTCTTTTCTCGTTTGTCTAAAGCCTGAATTATGTTTTTGATCTCATTTCGGGTATCATATATATAGAGTTCAGCATACTTGGGGGTGTTTCCTTCACTAGGCATAAGAGACCCCATTCGATGACACACCTGAGCGTTTATTTTGTATATATTTGGGCCATTACCCATCATTTACTGAACGTTCAATAGTAGTTCCCATGGAAGTAAATGCAAACAGACAATTGTATTGGCATATTTTTTATAAATTCTTTGCTACGCGTGGGGCCATTGTATCTCAGCAATTCTGACAAAAACAAGGGCGGCTTTTTAAAAGGTGTAATATACACCTTACCACCCTTGTGTAACAGCCCGGAAATTCCACCCTAATTAAAAAAATTGTTTGTTGCGTTGCTGTGATGATTGTCTGTATTGTTTGCAGTGTTTGCTTCATCGATTTATTAACTGGTGAATATTTCCCCCTGCTTCTCGTAGCGGTTGAGAGTATGGACCATTTTCCCCAATGTCACACGACCTCGTTGCGGCACCGGGAAAGTCACCCAATCACCTTCGCGACCTCCGGCACAGGACCAGCCATAACCATCGGTGCGGAAATCCCCATTTATATTTAAATGGCTTATTTTATTGGGAGGTGTTCGACGTTCTCGGTTCTGTGTGAAACGATGTAGAAGACGTCAATTCGGTGCTCTGAGGCGGTGTTTTGAATTTCGCGCGATTTCGACTTCGTCGGGTAGGTGAACGTTCGGATGTGCCAGGCATAGTAGCCGATGTAATCTGAGGGGCGTATTTACAAAATGTCGCGTGCGCTGATAGCTGGACCCCCGGATTCCCCTCTTATCTTCGGATTCTAACCCACCCGAAAAACCGGACCTATAACGGGCCATTTTTTGGCCCGAAAGCCTCCCAAACACCCACCAACCATAAATGGACAAGCCCCCTTCCAAATTTGGAGCAAACCCTAGCCCCTACCTACCTCAGAATCCGCACCTCCCCAACCCAGCACCGCCACTTGCCTCATCCAGCTTCCCCCATGCCAGATCTGGCTGCAGCATTGTGATCCTTCGGATGCAGATCGGACGACCCTTGTGAGGCCATGTTACCACTTCGCAGCCCACCCCCGAGCTCCAGCGCCAGAAGGCCTCCGCGCCCGAGCACCTGCCCGAGCTGCCGTCGCCTGGCTCCGGCCATCCACGGCAAGCCACGCCGCTGCCGACCACCGTGCCCGACCCAGGCCAGCTGCGCCCTCCTTCCCTCTCCTTCTCTCCTCCCTCTTCCCTCCTTCCTCTCTCACCTCCTCCCTTCTTCTCTGTCCAGGAGATGCCGCTGCCATGTGAGCTCCACGCCGAGCTCGAAGCGCGCCGCCAAACCCATCTCCGGCCAGATACGGTGAGGGGCCGGCTGGATCCGGTAGCCATGCGACCCTTGCGCCCGTCGGTCCTCCTCCTTCGCCGGCATCGGCCGTCAGCGTCGAGAGAAGCAGCGCCGCCGCCCCTGCTGTGCACGACGAGCACGAGGACGAGCGCCCGATCGCCTCCATCACGGGCCGGCGCGCCCTGGAGGGCCCAGTAGCAGCGGCCCAACGCGCCATGGATCGCGCTGTCCATCGCCCCAGGCGATGACCAACTAACCGTCGCCCACCCTCCGCTCTTGTGCCTCGGCCCGCAGTGGTGAGGCCTCTTTTTCTTTATTATTATTATTTGTTGCTGCTATGTAACACCTAGTGTGGTTTTTAGTATCTTGCGCCCTGCTGTTAGGCCCAGCAGGACTAGATTAGGCCCAGGAGACGTTAGTTCTTTTTTTTCTGTTTATAAATTTTAGCAGATTGTATTATTTTCTTGCGGTAGCTATATCTTTTAAACAGTAGCTCGGATCGCGACGCGTTAAACATGAAACTTGCTTCGTTTTTTGTGTAGATTAATAAAATGTGCTTCTTTTCCATGTTTGATTTTTTTACATGCTATTACCTGCTAATTACACTTCTTGCCACTGTAAACTGTTGCTTTAATAACTTTTCAACCGTTGCTCCGTTTAAAATGTTTCTTATATGTAACTTGGCTAGAATTTCGTGTAGATCATGTTTATGTTGCTGTTGCTTGCTAATAAAAATGATAAAATATTGTTTAGGGCAAAACAGTACCAAATTCCATTTTTATTGTGGGGTCCGTAATAGTTGCCATGTATAAGTTTTACCCCCCCCCCCCCACTTAAATTGACTAGATTTGATAGTTTATTTATGCTTCACCTCTTTCCATGCTTGTGTGATATGCCATGTTAACAACCTTTGCTCATGTTGTCTAGCTAAACAACTTGAACCATTCTAAATGTGCGATAGCGTCGTGTGTGACGAATACTCCACTTAACAGGCTGGTAACCGCCCTCGACGATAGATGCGATACCGTGCGTTGTCTCATGTTGTCTTCTTGTTGATGCTTGCTCGTGATTGCTTCGTAGTAATTGTAACGACCGGATTCACTAAGAATCCAAGTCTCTGTGCATTCTGTGCTAGTCCCTGGATCAATAGCTAGCACACACAGTACATGATGTAATATCAAGAATAAACCACATGTCATATATATTACATCGAAGATCCAGTATTACAATATAGCATACCTGCGTAGCTCAAGGCTAGCTTACAAATAGATTACAGCGGAAAAACAATAAAGAGCTTCGTGGCGTCCATCAACTCCACCGACATAGTTGAGTATAGACATCGTAGCCCTACATCGCATCACTTACTCGTCGCATACAATCCTGCAACACTGAAGGTTACAGCCCGACAACGGGTCAGTACATATGATTTGTACGGCAAGTCACACGAAAAAGGATATAACAGACCTACATCTACATGCAAGGATAAGTCAAAGGAAAATCTTATGGTTTTATTTTGCAGAAAGCTGATTTTTCCCTCACATACTACAACTAATCAAATTTTAATTTATCTTGCTAGTCCTAAATATGGTTGAATCGGGCTACACCAATTCCAACCATCTCTTTTATTAAAAGTTCCCACTCAAATTCTTATTAAGGTGAATTATCTGTCAAGACCATCCAACAACAATAATGCCCAGTTGCTCAAAGTTGTCCGTAACCGTGGACACGGCTAATCATGATCAGTTTTTACACTCTGCAGAGGTTTGTACACTTTCCCCACTGGACTCAACCCGAAGATTGAGACATAGTCTTTCAGAAGAGGTTGCCTCCACCCTTTGGTAGCCGGTACACCTATCATATCTACATCAGCTAGCTACCAGGGCCAGGTTCCCCACAACTTACTCATCTAAGCCAGAGCCCATATAGCCAGTGGTTGTACATGGAAGCTACTAGTCACACTGTCTGTCCGATCTTTTTGAGCCTGGACGGCGCCCACTGCGTTCAGAGGGTAGTCACCATGACGCACCCGGTTCACCACCAAAACAACCATTCGGGAAGCATTTAGCCCTGGTCCCTCCTTAACCAAGGCACAAGCCCCAGGATGCATTCCCTGCCCGCCCAGAGGTGATTTCTATTTAAGTTTGCTAGTCAAGTCATTAATCCTTACATAGCTCAATGATAACTCAACCAATCCCCGTCTACAAAGCAATAGCAGTATATAACAACCACAGTCCTAGGGCGACAATGAAATACAAGGTCAGAACATATGGCTATCCTACTAGGTTTAAATCATAACTACTATATAATCCTACACATGCATAGAGTGATAATTTGCTACATGCATAATAGAAAATATAGGTTGAGGTATGGTCAAAGTGTAACTTGCCTTTTCCATTCGGTGAAGTTCTTCGCTCTCACGGTCCAGTCAACTCTACTCGTCACACTCCGAGAAATCTATCGCAAACGAAGGAACTCGAATAAGCAATCACATCACAACGAGACAAACAAAAGATCAACAAACAAACACATAGGGTTTTAGCAACAAAACAAAAGGCTTGACACGGTACAAGTGTCGATGTGCTCGAAGGTGATCGGTGGAAGTGAACTCAAGAGAGTCAACAGATAAAGATTCATCGGTAAGTACTTGTGGCCATGGACATTTATGAATTCAAGGTGAATATCATGCCCACATGAAAAGTATGTGAATCTTACCGATAACATGTCTCAAATGATCCGATATGCAAAAAGAATCACGTGAAACGGAATACTACAACGCAGGTCATAGTAAGTGCAAAATTGAAGTGAATTTGAATTTAAACAGATCAAGAAACATTTGAATTTTTGTCTACACATGCTATGAACAGAAAGTACATGGAACGAGTGATCCAACGCAAAAAGAATCACTCGATTTGGATCAACGGTTTAAAAGATACGACCTCCGGGATTTGAATTTGAATTTGAAATAAATTCAAATTCAAAAGTGTGCAAAGTGTGCAAACATTTATTCCATGCTAAAGTACAGAACAACACGAGCGCGTAGGAAAAAGTTTCACCTCAATCCGACGCACGGTGAAGGAGATATTGCGGACGCGAGAACGGGGTCTTTTCTGCAAAAAGGGCCTATCCGCAATTAAACTTTCTCCAGAAAAAGCGATCGGGTCCCTAGCCCAGATCTGGCCGGAGCAACTCCGGCAAGGCGGTTTCCGTCGAGCCCGGCTCGGCTCCGGCGAGGGAGGCGGCTCCGGCGAGCTTGGCGACCGGCGGGGAGGCGACACAGGCGAGGGGCGGCGGTGCGACGCACGTGGCGCGGGCCGGCGTGGCCGCGTGGTGGCGCGGGTGGCGCTCGGGCGGCCCGGCGGCGGCGGCGGCCGTCGGTTGGCCACGACGGCGAGCGGCGGCGCGGGCCGTTGTGGTGCGGCGCGGCGAGGGGCCGGCACGGGCGGCGGCGCGGGGTGGTGGCGCCCCTCGATGGCCGAGGTGGCCGGCCGGCGCAGGCGAGCACGGCGGCGGCGAAAAAATCCGGCGAGTCGCGGGGCCCGGCGGTGGCGGCGACCTGCGGGTCCTGTTAGGGTTTCTATTTTTTTCTGAAGAAAAAGGAAAAAAGAGAAAAGGAAAATAATTTGAATTTCTATTTATAAGCAGAGGAGAGAAAAAAACGAACTAGGTCCGGCTTGGGGTCGAAATGCGCTCGCGGGCGGAAAACAACTAATGGGCCGAGCTACAGTCTTTTTCTTTCTATTTAAAACCAAAACTTCAAACAATAAAATAAAATCAACCGTAAATCATAAAAATATGAAATAAAATTCTAAATTCTTTAAATAATCTAAAGAAAATTATTTAATGAATACATTTACCAAAAAGGAAAATAAAAATAACAACATTTTCTAAATACTTTATTCAAATATAAAATACTTTTTATAAATCAAATAAAATCCAATAAATTATTAAAATTATTTTTATTTGGTCAAAAGCATTGACAAACCATTTCTAAATAATAAAATATAAATTTTAAAATTGTCACACCAATAAATAATTTGGTAAAATAAAAATATCCCATTGGAATACCTTTTCAACTCTTTTAAAATATTTAATAAATCATTTTAATGAAATAAACACCCTCTTAGCATTATAAAATCCCTTAAATAATTTTAGAGTTATTTATAATACTCACCATAAATTTTAAAAACTTTAAAGTAATATTATAAATAATTTCCAACTTTATTAAAAAGGGGATAATTCATTTTATATCCTCTCAAATGGATTTCCTTGAGTTCAAAAATGTTTTGAATATTCAGAAGAATTCCAATAATGATTTAAAACATTCCCCAACCTTTTAATATGTTGAAGGAGTCTTATTACCTTCTCTCATTTTGTTTTGTTGGTTTTGTTTTAAATAATAAATTCCAAAAAGACCAATTATGAATATTAGGGAAAGTCCTTTTATTCCCTCACTTTTTAATATTCAATAAACTCCAAAAAGTTTTAAATCACAGAGAAAATCAAACACATCAAGCAAACATTCATTATCTATAACTTATTTATTAACATTATAAAATTCGGAAAATTTTGGGATGTTACACACTACCACCCTTAAAAGGAATCTCGTCCTCGAGATTCGAGAAGGCTAGAAAGAAAGGTTAGGGTTCTGGTCTTCAAGGCAATCCTTTGATCCTCCAAAGGTCTAGGGTACTACCACCCTTAAAAGGAATGCGACGTGGTCTTCAAAATCTTAATCCATCGAGGACATCCTTCGTACATTCCTTGTACTCCTTGGAGATCTTGAATCCTGCTACGATGTTACCCTGTTACTCCTTGGTTTGGGCTATCACATTATTATATTGTTGTTGATGATATGATTATTATAATGTTGACTATATTCGACGAAGGATGGAAGGTCTAGGCTATCCCGCCCCTACAATTTGTTCCATTCGAGTCACCTAGGGCTAGGACCCGAGTTCCGGGTATTGGTTTTAAGACTGAGCGTGCCTAACCTCGTGTGGGATACTATGGGGTCCTCTTGTCTTACCTACCTAGCTCCAAACATTTCTAGTGGTGGCCCAAGCTTATTTTACCATTTGGGAAATCGTGTGCTTAACTCGTCTGCAACCAGTGGATTTAAAACAAACCGGACAGTGGGATCGTATATCCTGTTGGTCCACACCAGGAAGCTAGGGAGCCTGCCCGGGCGAGGGTAGGTTATCCCGACCTCGTCCAGACGATAGAGACCAATTCGAGAGCGGAGCCTTGTAATGGGCAGTTAGTTCCCCCCTGCAGGGTTAAATCTTTTCGAGAAGCCGTGTCCACGGTTATGGACGACTTGAGACCTACTCCTTGTTCATGGACAACAACAACCGAGATAATCTTAATATAACTTGATCAACGTGTGTGTGCCTTGACTGCTTATTCTTCGTCGGGATGCGAAGAGGAGGACAAGGATATGATAGGTGTTATGTTTGTGTAAGTAGGTGGATAGCAAGACTTGTTGGAGGCGATTCCTCATCTAATGCTTGGCTTCTTATCTTACTCTCTAGATTGTTAGCCACTTCATAAATGCTAGTGCGGAAACAACCTCAGCACTTACCCCATACTTACTGTAAACTACTAGTTATCCTAGAATGACGAGTGATGAAGTCCTTGATGGGTCAGTTGACCACTACAGTTGGATGCTGAGTACTTCTGTACTCATGATACTACCCCAAACTCTTTTCAGGGTTTTTGATCGACAACGGGTATGGTGATCGACGTTTCACGTGGAGACTCGACGACGACTAGTTAGGAGGATCCCGGCGGAGGGCCTGGACCCGTGTGGTTATGGGGATCGATGATTTTCTTTTTGCCACTAGGCATTTGATTGTAGCCTGTACTCAGGCATATATCTTCCGTTGTTGTATTGTATTAAGGCAGTTGTATGCCGATTGTATGAGATGTTGTATCCATGTAGCTGTATTGTTGTGATATCATGTTGGAAATCCGGGGCATATGGCATTGTCATATGTCGCGGTGGGACCGACATGCGCTTCGTCCCCGAATCTGGATGGAAACATCTAGATCTGGAACAGTACCGCATATCGGGCCTTACACCTTGCAACATTTGTTGTAAACCACCCGCCTTAGTGTGATTGCGGATTCTGACCTCACCCTTTCCTCGAACCAGAAAACCGCACCACACCTGGTACATTTGTAGTCTGGGCCACCATAGAAAGATCTCTTTCGGTACCCAACTGCAAATTCAGTTTGCCTCAATAACGATAGTACATAAGAAATACATTATAGGAGAGTTTCTAGACATATTGGCACTGAGCATACCTTTCAGCACCTCAGTCTCTTCAGCCGTGAATCCAACCTAGTCAGGGCCTAAGGGTGATCCAGTGGCAGGACCATTCCCCCTAAGTCTATCAACAGTCACCCTGCATCTCTTTCTATTACGGGCCATAATTTCTGGACTAAGAACGGGGAAGAAACCATCATCTAAAAAACGAAGGCCATCTCAGAGATAGGAAGAGGAATCAAGAGTATGCAGGAAGCACACTCGCAAAGCCAAAAACTATTTCAAAAGGGGATTCCGTACATTCTCTTTTGGGCAGGCTTGAGGATATGTAAGGCAATGACGGGTCAGAGAAAGACAGTTTTCGCCGAACTACACGACGTGGAGGTGGCTGATCACTGCCTGAACTGGACTTACGCCGAACAGAACAACGTGGAGGCATGATATTCAGACGAACGACATGAAGAACAACCACATCACACTGCAATTGAAACGTAAGAGAAGGAAAGTCGGTCTAATCAGGCGGACAAAACAGCAAGAAGGCATGTTCAGTTTTTTTTTTGCATCTAATTGATGTATAATACAGGGCGGCTATGGTAGACCGTGCACCTAACTATTTTATGAAAGGACCTGGGGCCTGAATCTACTTCAACCATGGATTAATGCACACACACATGGGTAGGTAAGGAAGAAAACAAACAGTGAAGTACATTTCAAAATGCAGAATTAGAGCTAAATAAAAAAAGAGTGCGCTGAATTTGCATCAGAGAAGGAAACAATGATTCAGTGCATTTAAAAATGCAGAATGAGAGCTAAATAGAAGAGGAAATCAGGAATGCAATACATTTGAAAATACAGAATCAGAAAAGTATAGGAGTTTAAGAAGAATATTTTGGTTGGCCAAAAAACATTTAAAGGAAGGGAAACACGCACAAACGGATAAATACATCTAATCCAAAGGAGATCAAACCTTGAGTAGTGGCAGGCTGGTAGCAGGCTGTCGATTCAGCAATAGAGCAGCTTTTGAAGCCTGTGAAATAAAAGCAGACATAACCATTAGACGATAGCAGGTTGAATTAGGCGATAGCAGATTCACCTAATATTTTGGCTGGACATTGAAAAAAAAGTTGCTTTAGGCAAGACCATCAGTGACTGAAAGCCATACATTGGTGCTTCTAAAAGCTTAAAAAACAATTTGTACAAAGGTGGAGAAGATAGTTGTATAGTTAGTAATTGTGACCACTATATAAAATCAAAGTCATATTCCATGAATGCTAGAAGAGCCACAACAGTGTAGTATCTAAATATTTAGGGAAGGAAAATATTATGAATTTAAGAAGAATATTATTTTGCCTGGACATTTATTTATTTTTTGCATTAGGCAGGACCATCAGTGACTGAAAGCCATACATTGGTGCTTCTAAAAGCCAAAAAACAATTTGTACAAAGGTGGAGAAGATATTTGTATAGTTAGTAATTGTGACCACTATATTAAATCAAAGTCATATTCCATGAATGCTAGAAAAGTCACAACAGTGTAGTATCTAAATATTTAGGGAAGGAAAAGATTATGAATTTAAGAATAATATTTTGTGTGGCCATTTGTTTTGTAAATTTTTTGCATTAGGCAGGACCTTGAGCAGCGACAACAGCTTTAAAAGAAGGGTAAACATGCACAAACGAATAAACACATCTAATCCAAAGAAGAGCAAACCTTGAGTAGTGGCAGCAGGTTGTAGATTCAGCAATAGAAAAGTTCTTCCTACCTGTGAAATAAACGCATACATAACCATTAGACAATAGCATGTTTAACAGTGCAGGTACAGAGCACAAAGCACCATTCACTCTATCTATAGCACATTTTGATCGATGGAAGAAAGCACACACGCATGGGTAGTTAAGAAAGGAAAACAGTAATGCAACACATTTTACAACACAAGATAAGAGCTAAATAGGAATGGAAAATATGCATTTTTTGCATTAGGCAGGACTGTCAGTGACTTAAAGCGGTGCTTCCAAAAGCTAAAGAAACGCATGTACAAAGGCGGAGAAGAGGTTTTTATCGTTAGTGATTATGACCACTATATTCAATCAAAGGTACATTCCATGAATGCTAGAAGTCACAAAAATCATTATCTAAATATTTAGGGAAGGGACAGTATATGAGTTTAAGAAGAATATTGTGGCTGGGAAACTTTTGTGAAAAAGTTGCATTAGACAGGACTATCAGCGACCGGAAGCCATACGTTGGTGCTTCCAAAAGCATAAAAAAGACATTTGTACAAAGGTGTAGAAAAGATTTTTATAGTTAGTGATTGTGACCACTATACTCAATGAAAGGTATATTCCATGAATGCTAGAAGAGTCACAACATTCAAGTATCTAAAGTTTTAGTGAAGGGGAAGATTAGGAACTTAAGAATAATATTTTGGTTGGACATTCCTTTTTAAAAGGAGGGTAAACATTATTAAGAAGAGATGCTGGTTGCTGTCTTCCTATCCCCTTGTATTCACTGAAGCTATCTTTAGATATTAGGGAAGGGACATATTAGGAACCTAAGAATAACATTTTGTTTGGACATTCTTTTTTAAAAGGAGAGTAAACATTATGAAGAAGAGATGTTGGCTGCTGTCTTCCTATCCC
Organism: Bromus sterilis; assembly: GCA_950022295.1. Classification (NCBI taxonomy): domain Eukaryota; kingdom Viridiplantae; phylum Streptophyta; class Magnoliopsida; order Poales; family Poaceae; genus Bromus; species Bromus sterilis. Next base: position 339,186,254 of record OX465595.1, on the reverse strand, counting down.
CTTGTATTTACTGAAACTAAGATATTATTATGAAAACCTTGAGTAGTGACAGCAGCTTGTAAGTTCAGCAATAGAGTAGTTCTTCCAACCTGTCAAATCAACGCAGAAATAACCTTTAGACGATAGTAGGTTTAATTTTCCACAAGGCATCATACAACCATCCTATCGAGAAGCATTCAAGCATTTCATCGAACACATAGAACGCATATACCCACACCGAAGAAGAAGAGGCGAGCACCAACCTGAACAACAACAGATGAAAGGTGTACGCTCCCACGAACGAGGTAATGCAGAAAACCAACAACAAGCTGCACACCAATTGAGCAAATAAAATTATAGGGGGTCAATAAAGAAGGGAAGGAACCAAAGACATGAACTGGAAAAGGATAAGAGGAAGAACCTTAACCAACGACACCCATAGAGAAACGGCTGGCCATGGAAACAACCGCAATGTAAGCTCTTCGAACTGGACGGACTAAGTCGAATAGGAGAAGGCGCAGTGGTGCGGAAGGGTGGACAGCAGTGAGCGGACGAAGCGAGAGTGAGGGAATGAGCGACTAAAGAAGAATGAAAGGGAAAACCGAAGAGAAAAGGGCCCCGTCCACCGCGACCAGATGGGCAACCCTCACCCAGAAGCACCAGAACCCACCACACATGCATCGACACGCGACTTGCCCGGGCCCAGAGCCCACCGTCAGAGAGAGGGACGAACGCATGGGGAGACGATGCCATGGCGTGAAGCACGGACGCCCATGAATACCGCCCGCACGTAGGGCATAGGAAGAGCCAACCACCACGCCCAACCCACGCAGAGATCGACGAGCGATCGAAACAGCCGCCTGTGACCAAACCACAACAATGACGCGCGGGGCCAGCGAACGCGGGTCCCAAACGACGGTGATAAACAACCGTGGGAAGCATGGTAATGTACTACCTGGAGATAAACAAGTCAGCAGGTACCCTGGAGACACGACGAGGTGAGGCGCCGCTGGGCGCTCCCTTCTCCCATACGCGGGATGAGACCGCCGTTGTTCGCCGTCACTGTTCGCCGCTAAACCATGCGGTCAGCCAACATGGAACAGGGCGCGGAAGGCTTCCCCGCTGACCCCAAAATCTGGAACCCAGCCAATCGAATCAAAACCGAGCCCACAGGTCATTGGTCGCCCATAATCTACGGCAAGGTCAAAACGTGCCAGCGAACATCCAACGGCCAGGTCTAGCAGAAACACTCCATTGACCCAAATCCAAAGGCCAGAGAGCATGCAAATCGAGGGAGCTTCCTGGTAGCGAGTTGGCTAGCCTCCTTATTGGTTTAAATATTCAGCAGTGAGCCCTGCGCATTGTTATCTAGGATTAGATAGCGGGTCGTGATCACTCAGGGGAGTGAACACGGATACAATATTATAACTGCAACAGGTATGGTACAATGCAGACACCGCCTAAGGCCCCCTAGCTCGGCTCTGCCGAGCCACCGTCAAGTGTGAGCTATCAAGGAGTAATCCTTGTACTCCACTCGTTGCTGACTCTGTATAGCCGCTCTAGGTATCTGAGCAACGGTTGTCCTTAAAGGTAAGAGTCGGGCGACCCAACGGTGCCCGCGAGCGGTATTGCGTCGGGAACAACATGGAGGGTACGACCGACGTTACTGGCGTGATTGGCCCTTGCTCGTATCTCGCGAGAGTTACCAAACCACGAAAAGTCGAGCTCTACCAAGAGCACACACGAGACAAGGTAAGGAGACGGTTCACCTTGTTGGTAACCGCGCACTTTGACGGGACGACAGGGCAAGCCCCGACGTTACTGGTGGACCTTGTTGATGTTCGTTGTCTGTTGTGTTGTTAGTCATACAACGATAACGGTTGTCTGCGAGATAATATTAAAATGCTAAATGGTTCGGTGGATGACTTGAGAGGCCCGTTGGTCTGTACGCACTACCTTCACGTGGGATAAGGAGTTATGGGCTCCCCTGCGTCGTAGTTTGTCCGAAAGCTCTTCAGACGTCAGCAGTACCACGGGCTGATTGCAGGGAAGCGGTGTTTTCTTCTTTGCTGCAGAAGGTGTATTTGGATTTTCTTTTGCTTCACAGGCCAGTCTTATACCGTGCAGGATCGTTGAAGGGTGAGGGACCTAGACCCCTAGGCGCATAGGATATAGTCCGGCAGATGGTCTCTCTGCTGAGCCTAGGATGGGCTGCGCCGTGTCGGGTAGCTTTTGTGGAGCGTTCCCTAACAAGGTGCCCGCCACCCTGGAGATCCGAGCGTGCAGGCTGAGCAGTAGTGCACCCCTGCAGGGAGTTTAATCTATTTGAATAGTCGTGTCCACGGTAACAGGACGCTTTATGCTGAAGCTGGATCTTACCACTACAAACTACTACTATTAAACTGTATGGTTCCGGGTCTTCTTCCTCGCAGGGAAGTCGAGGAAGGGAACTGAGAGGCATTATTATTATTAATTATTACTCCCTCCGATCCATAATAAGTGTCGCAAGTTTTGTACTAAGCTAGTACAAAGTTTGTACTCCGATCCATAATAAGTGTCGCAAGTTTTGTACTAAGCTAGTACAAAGTTTGTACTAGATGAGCGACACTTATTATGGATCGGAGGGAGTACAACTTACTATTATAGAATGCTGCAGCAACTTCTGCTGCATTGTTACTTTATGTTTTATATGAACTATTGGTTGTTCTCTTCTTGTGTTGCAAGACTCGTCAGAAGATGCTAGTCTTCGATAGGCTTAGCTTCTTATCCTTACTCTGATTTCTAACTTGCAGTCCACTATATACAACCTTCCCTTTCCATTTGATACAAATGCATAAATGCTTAGTAGCGGACGTAAGACTCGCGGGTATGCTAGATACTCACCCTTGCTTTATTTTGCTTTATTTCCCCCTTTATGTTTTTCCTGATCGGCCGCTGCAGTCGACGTTGGAGCCCAGGAGCAGGAGTACCCCAGAGGCGGATACTACTACGTCGAGACCCCCGCTAACCAGGACCAGGAGTAGTTTCGGAGGCTCCCAGGAAAGAGGCCTTGCCTTTGCGATCTGTATCTCTGATGATATTTGTGCTAGCCTTCTTAAGGCAAAAATTGACTAACTATGTCTGTATTCAGATATTATGGTTTGTATAACTTATGTATTCGGGTCCGAGTGACCCCTTATCTTGTAACATATTGGTTTATCCTTTTGTGTTTAGTGTTGTGCTGTGATATTCTCATCGTGGCACCCTAATCTCAGCCGTGTACCCTGCGTGTATGATTACTGTACACGGATTAATTTTGGGGGCGTCACAAGTTGGTATCAGAGCCGACTGCCTGTAGGAAGCCACCCAACCACTACCTGGTCGAAGTTGAGTTTAGTATTTGAAAAACTATTTTCCTAACTTAATGTTTGGCTTACGGGCCCACATCAATGTCACTACGTGTGATATCTATGGTATTAGGATCCTTTTCTCCGTACCTATGCTCTGGGACTCAGCTCTCTTATCCTTGCTGGTAAGTTTTACTAGCTCTGACATTAGGATCACGTTCTCTTGATTCCACCTGGCGTTCTGGTGCCACCCCTTGATTGAGTCGTGTCGCAGGAGTTCTGACCCAGGTCCCGGGCCGTGGATCCCCTTTCTCATTCAGGGCAGGCCGCGCGTTCTCTGGCACAAACTCCTGTGTCCAACAGTTTTCTTGTGGCATGATTGACTTAGTGTAAGCTATGTCGCGGCGTGTATTCCTTACCGCGGTCTGTGCGCCGCCTAGTGTGTCATTTTTCCTTAATTTCTACGACGTTATGCTGCCCGATTTTTCGATTGATTCCGTGCGTGGATGTGTATGTCTTATATGACTACTCCTATATATCCGCGCCTCCTCTTCGTTGTCGCATTACCTCATGCTTGTTTCCGGTATCTCGATAAATGTTCATCGCTGAAATACCCCTGTTAAATTTTAGCAGGATGGCTGGTCGTGGTGGTCTTGGTCGCGGTCGTGGTGCCAAAGATCCACCTCCGCCGCCAGACTACATGGCCGCGATGATGCAGCAGTTTTAGATGAACCAAGTGTTTATGCAAGGAGTCATAGATCAGCTCCAGAACCAGAACCAACCGCCTGTGGTCACTCTACGAGATTTCATGCGTCTAAATCCCCCTATCTTCCACCAGCCTGAACAACCACTGGATGCCGATGATTGGCTTCGTGACATCACTCGTCAGCTGGAGTTCGCTGGGGTGCACGCTGCTGATTACGTCAACTTTGTGTCCTATTTCCTGCGTGGCCCCGCTGCCCAGTGGTGGTACACCCACAAGGGCTCGCTAGCTGAAGGAACTGTCGTCACCTGGAATGAATTCAGGACTGCCTTCCGTGCTCGTTATGTCCCCAGGCGATTATGAACCGTATGAAGGCCGAGTTCCGCAACCTCGTTCAGGGCAACAAAACTGTTGAGGCATATCAGAGGGAATTCCTCCTCCTCTCCCGCTATGCTGCAAGTGACCTCCCAAATGATGCAAGTAGGCAAGAGAAGTTTTGTGATGGACTCAAATCAGATCTACAGCTTGCACTGGTTTTGCACGTCTTCCCCGACTTTGCCACTATGGTGAACCAGACTATCACTCTCGAGACCGCTCAGCTTAAGTTCGAGGGTTCGTCGAAGCGCCCCCGTGATGCTGGCTCATCTTTGGGCACAACACAAAAGCAACGCATCTGTATTCCACACAGTGTGATGCGTCCAACTGCCCCTGCACCAAGGCCGTCGTATGTTGCACCCCGTCTGCCTCCGCCCTCGCCGAGACAGCCGAAGACTGAGACTGCACCCCTCCGTCCTCAAGATGGCCTGTGTTTCAAGTGCCGTCAACCAGGCCATATTTCCAGAGACTTCCCCCAGCGACAGAATCAACTGGTAGTTCACCCTGCTGGCCGTGGAAATGGTCGTGGCAACAATGGGACCCTCAACATTGATGTCGAAGCAGCTCAGGAACAACCCGCTACTGTGATGGGTACCCTCCTCGTTAACTCAATACCTACTACTGTTTTATTTGATTCAGGAGAATCACATTCATTTATGTCTAGAGCATTTGCATCTAAGCATGGCATATACCACGAAAAGATGTGCACTCCCTTGGCCGTTAAAACACCCGGCGACATGTGTCACGTTGACATGCTAGCACCTAACATCACTGTCGAGATCGAAAGGATTGAGTTCCTTGTCTCCCCCCATATTCTAAAAACATCCACTATTGACCTTATCTTGGGTATGGATTGGCTGAAAGCCCATGATGCCACACTTTATTGTGGCACCAAGGTCATCCAACTCTTTCATCCTTCTGGCGCGATTGTGAGTCATACCGCCATAGTGTCGATGAATGCCGAAGCTCGTATATATGCTCTGAATGCCTTGAATGTCGCACCTCTCGAAGGAATTGAGAAAGTTCCAATCATTTGTGATTTTACCGACGTATTCCCAGAAGAACTGTCGGGGATACCCCCGATTAGAGAAGTTGAATTCGTCATCGACTTGAAGCCAGACACCGTCCCTATTGCCAAGCGCCCATATAAGATGCCACCTCACCACCTCCTTAAATTGAAGAAGGAGATCGACACGGCCATCGAGAAAGGCTTCATCCGTCCAAGTTCCTCTGCTTGGGGAGCACCTTCGCTCTTTGTCAAGAAGAGTGATGGCACGAACCGTTTGGTACAAGATTACCAACCTATCAACCAGACCACGATACAGAACAAGTACCCCCTCCCTCGGATCAATGATCTTTATGATCAACTTGTTAGCTCCACAGTGTTTTCAAAACTCGACTTGGGGTTGGGTTATCACCAAATCCGGGTCCGTGATGAGGACATCCCGAAGACCGCATTCATTACTCGCTATGGTTCATACGAGTACACTGTCATGTCATTTGGCTTGACCAATGCACCAGCCACCTTCTCCCGATTGATGAACTGTATATTCATTGAATACCTCGACAAGTTTGTCATGGTTTATCTGGATGATATATTGATTTACTCCAAGACCGATGCAGAACATGCTGGACATCTTCGCCTTGTGTTGGAAAAGCTTCGAGAACACAAACTCTATGCTAAATACTCTAAGTGTGAATTATGGCTTCCCGAAGTAACCTACCTTGGTCATGTGATTTCCAAGGATGGCGTTGCCGTCAACCCCGAACGTATTCAGGCTATTCTTGACTGGACTCCGCCTAGGACTGTCAAGCAAGTAAGAAGTTTCCTTGGGCTTGCCAGCTCTTGCCGTCGTTTCGTTGAGAACTTCTCCACGATTGCCAAGCCTCTGACTAATCTGCTTCACAAAGGCGTCAAGTTTGAGTGGACTGATAAATGTCAAGAAAGTTTTCAATCCCTCAAGGACAAGCTCACTTCTCCCCTAGTGCTTGCTCCCCTTGATACTCAGAAGGACTTTGTGATTTACTGCGACGCGTCTCTTCAAGGATTGGGTTGTGTCCTAATGCAAGAGCGCAAAGTGATTGCTTATGGCTCTCGTCAGTTGCGTGCTCACAAAGATAAGTATCCAACTCATGATCTCGAATTGGCAGCGGTAATTTATGCATTGAAGCTGTGACGAACTTACCTCGTCGGTAACCGTTGCGAGATCTACATCGACCACCAAAGCCTGAAGTACCTGTTTACTCAACCCAACCTGAATTTCTGCTTGCTCCATGTATGTTTTGTGTGATATTGCTATGCTTTTGATACACACTCATATCTTTTTATAACATATTTTGGAACTAACCTATTAATGGTTCCAAGAGTGCACAAGTTCTTGTTTTTGTACTTTATGTATAGGAATTACTTGGATAAAGGAAAAATCACAAAAAGGAGCCTTGTAGGAGTTGGACTCTAACTCTCCCGAAATTTGTCCCCATCAGACAGGTTTTAAAGATTGCCTCGGAAACGCTAGAAGAAGGCCTCAAAAGGAAAAACATAAAACTACAAAGTTGCAGGGAATTTTTTGCCGGTGGATCTAGACATAAAATTCGGCCCAATCGGAGTGCTGATGCTCCCTGGAGACTCGAAATACCGAAGACGTAATCTGGATGACGGGAATCCGAGAGTTTATATAAAGAGAGAAAACCTAGGTCAAAGGGCACCACGAAATTTCCTCCCCCTTGGCAGCCGTCTTGAGGGGGAGATCAATCTCCACAGAAGCACCATCTCCAAGGAAGAAGGGGCAAAGGGCCGCTACCCCCAAGGGTCGTGGCCGTGGGCGTCGCTGCCGCCGCCGTCTCCTTCGTCTTCTCCGGGCTGCACCTCTCCATCACCAACTCTCTCTCTCTCACCATGTCCATGTGTGAGTAGTTCCTCCTCGGGGCTAAGGTTTCTACGAGTAGCTATGTGATCTTCGTTGTGATCATAGGCAATGTTAATCTAGGGTGATCCCATGATATTTCCCCTTCCTCTATGTACTAGATTGATGTACTCACTTGATCTTATCTAGTATAATCCGCGAGACCATGGTGACAGCGGTCTATTGGACATGGGTTAGAAGAATATTTTCATGAGTGATTTCCTCTTTTGTGTGTTGATTGAAGATTGAGAGTCTCTTGGTGCTTGTCTTTGACTATCCTTGAGATATGTTGTGGTGATTGTGGTACTCTCTTTGGATGGCCGCGGTGACATTGGGAAATCCATAGATTGAGAACTACGAACTCTGAGGTGTGCTTTCGTAGCCCTACATAATTCTCGTCCTCTCTTGACCACAAAGGAATGACCTCTGAGTGCGTCTCCATTGCATGATTTATGGGAAATATCATGCGATTAGACTATGTTAATGTTGTTGGGAGTTGCCACTAGTGAAAGTATGAAGCCTAGGCCTTGTTTCCACCATTATTACACCGTTTGTGCTCACTTTTGTCACATGTTTGCTTGCTGCACTTTTTATTACAGATTTATATTACTTTGTTTTGCCACACCTATCACCCATATGTTACCATCTCTTCGCCGAACTAGTGCACCTATACAACTCCTAGTTGTATTAGGTGTGTTGGGGACACAAGAGACTTCTTGTATCTTAATTGCAGGGTTGCTTGAGAGAGACCATCTTCAACCTCTACTTCCTCGAGTTTGATAAATCTTAGGTCATCCACTTGAGGGAAATTGCTGCTGTCCTACAAACCTCTGCGCTTGGAGGCCCAACATAGTCTATAAGAATAGAAGTGTGCGTAGACATCAAACTATTTCTGGCGTCGTTGCCTAGGAGGTAAGTGTTGAAGGTATATCTTTAGATCTTGCAATTAAATCTTTTTGTTTGTTATTTTTATTTTCACTAGTTAGGCTTATGGAAAACAACAAAAATATTATGAGAGAGAGCTTTATGAGCTCTACCTTGAGTTGGGACATGAAGTGTTTGAAGAGAAAATCAAAAAGCCCATGGAGCTTTACTATTTGCACAAGACTCATGATAGTAGCAATGTTATTAGTATGTCTTTTTTGAATACCTTTTATGCTAATGATATGCAAAGTTATAAGCTTGGGGATGCTACGTTTTATGAAGATGATCTTTTTAGCCCCCAAGTTTTGATGAGGAAATTTATTTTGATGATACTTTGCCTCCTATCTATGATGATTATTGTGATGACACTTATGCTATAAAGAATAAATGTTTGGAAGTGTATCATGATAAGAATGATTCATGTGATTGCTATTTTCTTGAGTTTGCTCACACTACTTCTAATGAGAAGGATTTTGCTTATGTGGTGAGTAAAAAAAATTCTATGCTTGTGGATCATGATAAGAAAGTTTTATGTGATACTTATATTGTTGAGTTTATTCATGATCCCACTGAAAATTATTATGAGAGGGGAACATATGCTCATAGATATTTCAATAATATCAAATTCCCTCTCTTTATGTTGAAGGTCTTGAAGTTGCACTTATTTTACCTTCCTATGCTAATATCTTTATGCTTCAATGAATTATTTCTCTACAAGATCCCTTTGCATAGGAAGCATGTTAGACTTAAATTTGTTTGTTATTTTTTTCTTGATGTTCTTTTTTGTTCTTCAACTCTTATTCCTTATTCCTATGAGAGCATCACTAAAATCTTAAGCCTATCTTTATGGCTATAAAGAAAGAGCTCTAGGAAGACAACCTTGTTATCTTTACTTTGAGTTTTTACTTTCACTACAAGAAATATGCTAATACACGATGCTCTATTTTCGTCATTAATACGTCATGATTTTCAATTTACGACGGTCTTACGACGAATAAATGAGCGTCGAAAACGAGGCGTCAAAAATTGAAAATAACAACGTTTTGGTCGAAATCGTCGTAACTTTTACGACGATTTCCAGATTGTCGTAACCTTTACGACGATCATAAATCGTCGTTGACATCCTGGCCTATCCACATTAGCAATCCTACGTGGCACAATTCACGTCGAAATCAAAATCGTCGTAACAAAATTAGCCCGGTCCATTTAGATGGTTTATATGGGCCTAGCCCAACAATTCAGCCTTTCTTAGATTTTTTTTGCCTTCTTCTCTCAACTTTTTATATGGGCCAAGCCCAATAGGTCATCCTTTTCTAGATGTTTTTCTCTGTTTTTCCAATGGAGAACATTCCGGTCCACAATTGTTTGGGCCTTAGCCTATTTTTCGAGCCCACATATTATTTGGCCCAACAAAACTTCTAATCATTTTAATTCACATATTTCAATTTTACACATTAAAAAATGAAAACAAACAATAATTCTCTCAACTAAATGGTTCAAATACAAATTGATTCCGCATGAACAAAGCAGGAAACTCTAATTACAGTTTTAGATCCAACTAGTCTAAATAGGGTCACTGCTCCAAGTCGCTGCATTTCTTCCAGGTCGCTGGCCAACTCTCCTCCATGTGTTTGATCCATGCTAACTCATCCATGTGTTCAACCCATGCTAAATCCTCCAGTCAGCTACTCCTCCAGGCCGGTAGTGGCAGGCACTAGCGCACAGCAGGATCCACTTTCAATGCCTGCATTTAAACTGAAGTGCAAGCTAAGTATATATCAAGTGACAGTGAAAACAAGTTGAAAAAACACTAAAATAATCATTTCATGTCATGCAGTGTACAAACCAAATAAACATATGCATGCAAGATGAAATATAACAAACAAAGCACTTAGGTAGCAAGGCATACAAAATCACTGTGTTAGAAGTAGGAAATAGTGTTAACAGTAGTAAAAAAATCATTTGGACAGAAATGTATTTGGGATCATGCATTCATACTCTATGTGCTAGCAGTAGACATTATTTTCTTGACATACTATTCTTGCAATAAATCAATAGTTTGCAATAAATTTTATATTACTTGAAAGCTATAACATTACAGGAAATGTAAAAAATATTTCACAAGACTACCATGCAGGTCGGATTTTCTTGCATAAAGTTCAAGGCTTGGGTTTGTTCATGTTTTGGTTACAGCTTATACAATAAACAGGACAAAGAATATCACAATGTAGCAATGAGTGGCATGTAATAGCACTCAGAAGCTCTGCACTGGCCATAGTTTATGTGAACACCAATGAAGAGTAGGAAAAGTTAGCATGCCAAAGCTACAAATATTAAATAACATTGTCAGCTACTTAGTACCAGTGCATGAGGAACAAAAGAGGCTTCATAGATAGTGAACGTCGGGCATAAAGATTAACAAAAAACAACAGAACAGGGTAAACAACAGAAAACAACTTTGAAGAAACAACATCAGATTTTCACTAGTGGATTAGGAATAATGTTTGAAGCAAAACAATGCAACGATAGGAAAAATAAAATAGAAAACACTTGGGAGGCTCCTTTGTGTATTCTCCCCATCGTGGGTACACACCACTCACGACTGCTTGACAGCATGGGAACCATGTGAATCCCCGTGAGAATTCAACTTAAGCAGCGTCCATACAATTGATGTCCCTAAGCAAACAGGAACATGTGAGTCAATTAGAAAGGTTCATCAAACAATCTAAACCTAGGAATGAATTATTATCTATTCTCTATCAGTCATTAACATTTTAGACTGGAATAAAACCTTATATAGCATTTCGGCATAATTAAAGTGAAAAAGACATGCGGTATTTTAAACTATAGAAGAGCCAAACAGAATACTAGGAAATTTAGTTCAATTTATATTGTAGATGTTCAGCAAAAAAGCAGAAAATGATAACAGGGGATGGAGTCCACAAACCTCCCAATGCAGCTATTATTTCTGCAGTTTATTTGCATCTTTTCAGTTTATAAGGTCTCATATTGCAGTTTATTCACTTTCTGAATATTCAGTTTAAATTCCACTAGGTGTAGGACTAATAAACTGCTCATATATTCATTTTATATCTCCTTGAAGCAAACTGAAGCGAAGTTGGATATAGGAGGAAGAAAGCAAGCTTGTATGTACTGAACACTTGCAATTAATTGCAGACTGAGATGCGACAGTATATATTGGATGTAGCTAATCTTAATAAAGGAATTAACTGATAGTAGCTAATTATAGTGGACTGCGTTTAGCTTAAGGAGGCAGGGGAGAGGTTCGATGAGCACAACGACGAAGACAAGTGCGACGCTTAGGTGGGCAACGGCGGCGTGCCTTTGTCGTCATCCTCAGCATGGCGCCCATCACCGACGGATGTAGCCTCACCGACACCTGGTTCAGCGCCTCTTAATTGAGGTTTTTGAGCTCATGATGAGATACCTCCACAAATCCTTCTGCACTCACTAAAATTCTGCAGAAATCACCACATTACTGAAGTTAACATGCTAGAACTCAATCATAAAAAATCACAAGATGCAGATTACTAGCAGGCAGGAAGTAATGTGTGCCTGCCTTTACATGGAATGGAGCAATTACATAGAAGGAAGTACAGAAATGGGGGTACAAAATTTAGTTGCAGTAAGTTGCACAGTTACAGAGAAGGGCCCTTTGGTTGTGGAGCAATAACAAGGCACAATATTTAACACATTCAGTTATCCAAATTCAACATAAGCAAGTAAACCAGAAAATTTGCAATGTAAGAGTGGTAATTTGCAGTGTAAGAGAATAATCTTGAACAAATTTTATGCGCCAAGTAGTATGTACTACTAGTGGTTTACCGAACAATTAAATGAGAAATGCTGTGAGTCCCAAACAAGTTGGACTAGAACAAGAGCATCAGGGGGAAATGAGGTGTTCTGTAATATTGTAGACTAAGAGAGAATTAAGGAACGTGCCCCCAATAAGATACAAATGCTCGTTGTTCATAAATTCAGTGATTTCAGAATTACAAACACACACAAAAGACATATACCAGTGTTAAGTATCATTCTCACAAAAACAGAATTTTTTGGGCTGAATAACACAAATATACACTGATATCTAAGAATTAAGTACTAATTATCATATGATCACTCTGCTTGTATGTTAATACATACTAGACATGCAGAATTATTCATCTTTTTATCTTCAACACCAATGAACAGACACAATTATTTGGATTAAAATACAAGATATGAGAAAAATAACAACATATATTAATTTGCATGCTTAGCTAGTTAAAAGAATAGTAAAATAAAAAATATGATATTTGAAAACAATGCCTAGTAGACCTACCAAGTGGCGTTCATGACTTGCACATTCATGTGTGTATTTATTTGACTTCATTGGTCATCTATTCACAGAGTACATGCTTGGACAACACGTGCAATAAAAGAATTGTGTATGCTCAGTACCAACGTATCATGCTAGATGAACATGCAAGCAACTAGCAGGGGCTGTTCTTTTCTTGGGTCGACAACTGATTTTGCCCTTTGTCAGTGTATAATTGAGTTAATTATATTTACTTTATTGACAAACGATAAATACTGCTATGCCCATACAGAAGTGTGGTTTAGAGCTCAGTCCCAAAATCTTGGAGAAAAGAATGCAGTGCAATCTTTGAAGAACTCAAAGATTGTAGTCTGGTGATTTCGGGTGATAGCAGTGACATATATAATTTAGTTACAAGAGACGACACACAAAAATTATAGCTTATTGCTGATATGGAACAAGTGCAGTCCTTGGTAAAACTGGTGCAAGAATTGTCTTAGAAAATCACAGCAAAAGGAATTTTATGTTCAGCAAAGGAAAACCACGCGAGGCGTCAGAGTGAGCACCGGTGCAGGGTGATGGACTCGTTGGTGAATGGTGATGTTCGCCTCAGCTTACTTGCGTCTGCGTGAGGAAGCCAGGCAGCGTGAGGAGAAGACGAATCGGGAAATAAGACAAAATCACGAGCGGGGACGGATGGAGGAGAAGATTGGCGAGAGGGGGAGGGCACCTTGAAGAGCTCAATGGCGTCAGCGGTACCAGGTTGGGAGGAATTCTCTCCTCACGGCCGCATCGTAGCGCGAGAAAGGGACAAGTGGCTGCTGCAGCCTCCTCTCCTGGGGCGCGAGCGTGGAGCGGCGGCGGCCACCTGCAGCACCTTCTTCATTGTCGCCGTCAGCCGCGCTCCACGAATCTGAGAGAACCCAATTTCGGGGTGAGCGCCATGAACACATAGGAGGACGGGCGTCCGCGTGAGGAAACGGTCGCCTTGTGAGACAGCCGAATCAGAAAAGAAGAGTAAATCAGAGGCACGACGGAAGGAGAAGAGGAGCGAGAGAGATAGAGAGGAAGGTCACCTTGAAGACGCATTGCGTCAACAATAGCAGGATGGGAGGGTTAGCGAGCAGCCACTTCTCTCCTCACGGACGCGTCGTGGCCCGGGAAAGGAAGAAGCGGCCGCACCATCCTCCTCTCCCGGCGCGCATGATGGAGAAGGCTAGCTTGGACTTCCACCTGGAGTACCTTATCCATGGCCCAGCCCCCGCTAGCTACGGAAGCCAGAGCCGCGGATCTTGGAGCGTGACCGTCAGCCCCGTGAGATCCGGGAGCTAGAGCCGCGGATCTAGAAGCACCACCTCCTCGCCGGCTCGATCTGGAACGCTCGCCGCCGCGGGAGATGTGGGGAGACGGGGGCGGCGGCGCATCTAGAGAGGAAGAGATTGAGAGGCGCGTCGGGAGTGGGCGAGTGGCCACGCTAGGGTTACGACTCTTCTGTAGTGTTTTGTTTTTTCATTTTCATTTTTGTACCGGATCTGGTTCCTTTGGCCCGAGAGCGGGATGGAAATTTCGGGCGGCTAGTGCCCTGCCGGATCGAAATTTCGAGCGGGTAGAATTTTATGTCCCGCCGGATGGAAATATCTCGGGAGCATCTTCGATTTGTTTGAACTCTATAAAGCGGTAGTAAATTTTTAGACCGCCTAGATAGAAAATATTTAAGAGTGAGTTTCTTTCTGTTTGAATCCTAAAATTGGGATGAAATATTAGATCAAACTATCAAATATATGTTGAGACAAAATTATTGTACAAAAATACTAGATCATATTTTATGTTAAATTAGACAAATGGTTGCATACCAAATATTTTTCATATGTCTCTCATAAAAACGATAACTTTCTGCCGAATCAGCAGATACTGGGTAAAATTTGAACTACGACTACTTAATAGTTTTCTCGTTAATATTATTATTACTATTATCTTAATAGCAATTAAATATCTTTGCCCATTTTTAATATTTCTTAAATACCTTCTCCTGTAGATATATTTTTATTTATTTAAATAGTAATTAATTCCACAAGCTATAATTCATTCAGGAAGAAAATTTATGTTAAGTTTTAGTGGTGATTATTATTGGCTATTTTAATAATAGAGACGTGATCCTATATTTTTATCTTGTTTAATGCTTTGGCGTGTCAAGGTAGCAACAAAACATGGTATAGCAATCATAGAGAGGTAATAACAAGCATGTCATATCAAGCATAGCAATATACATAGCAAGCATGTCATGACAATTATTAATAGTATCATATCACAACTAGGAAAGTTTTTAAACCTTAAACTTTGCTACTCTAATTAACAGGATAATAAAAGTTGGGATGTGACATCATTTAATTTTCAAGATTCAACAACAACCCTTTAAAACCCCAGAGAATTAGGGTGGGTCATACAACCCAATAGATGATATGTTGAGTTTGAGTGGATCCCACGGGTGTCATGTAAGCATAGTTAAAACAATGATTCAAAAGGTTACGACGTTATTATAATCGTCCTAGCCGTTATGATGATCTAAATTGATCGTAATTGACTAAAAATAACATCGTAAGTTGTGCGGATTAGTTTTACGACGATTTCATCTTATGCGATCATGACCTTTTGACTCACATCATCGTAATTCTACAGGGATTTGACCCCCCTCAAACGTTTTACGACCATCTTGTATGAAATCATCATAAATTTATGACGAATTCATCCACGAGCACTTAGAGAACGTCATGTATGAGCATATTTCTTGTAGTGTCGGTTTTTAGTTGTATTGATGATTGTTACTACTGTAGCAACATCATTGTATCTTTATTTTCAAGCTTTGTGCCAAGTTATAACCTCATATGACAAGGGAAGTGAAAGTTGTGACATGCTGTCCAGAAAACAGATTTTGTTCTCGTGACGGGAAAAATCATATTAAATCACTAGTTCATCTTTTTGAGCTGAATTTTTTACACAACGTGCTCTATACAATCACGGAACTTTCGTATGTTCTGAGTTTTTTTATTTGAGTTGCAGAAGTACCCCTAAAAAATTATGTACTACCTGCTGTTATGTTTGTCACAAATTCTGTCACGTTTTGTCTCTCCTAACTTTTGCAAAACTTAAGCTTGCTTTTTCTTTGCAAAAACCTTTTGGCAATCTTGAGAAACAGTAGCTCTTCAAGAATATCTTTATATCCAGTAGGTAAAAATTATTTATTAAGGGTACTAACATCTCTAATCAGTTTATGATGAGTTATGTATGAGGGAGTATTCAAGTGTGCGATGGAAGATGATGAAAGAAGATTCGGGAGTGTCAAGCGCTCAAGCTTGGGGATGCCCCCATGCATCCACAATAAATATTCAAGGAGACTCAAGCATATAAGCTTGGTTATGCCCCCGTACATCGTCTTCTCCATCAACAATCATCAGTTCGTCCTTCGTCTCACTATATTTTTATCACTTCATGCGTTATGTGCTATGCTTGGAGGGTCTCGCTCTTAGGTTTTATTTTTAGTTTTCTTTAGCTTTGATTGTTGTTCATAACAAGTTAGATCACGTCTTACTTTGTGTGGGAGAGAAACACGCTCCAGTATCAAAATCCAGAACACATCATAGGATTCTTCATGCCTATCTTTTTGTTGTTGAGTGTTATTTATCTTTTCGTAGCTACTGCCATGTCTAGTTTTAGTCTTAGTTTGTCTTTAGCAAGAGCCTTGGATTTTGTTTGGTTTGTTGCTGGAACTCTCTTTAGTTTTCATGTTTATCTTGTTAAGAGAGTTGGTTGTTGCACTGAGTTATGTCTTGTTTTGAGAGTAGGTAATTGAGGTTGCTATTTAATTTTAGTAGTAACTTGGAATAGTTTTGAGGTATTGATGTGAGTAATGTTTGAACTTTTGGTGTCAAGAGCTCTAGCCTATTAGTGATAGGTGTCGTATTTTGGGCAATCCGTGTCTATTTTCAAAAACCTACAAAACTAGTTGAGAACTCTAGCTACTAGATGGATCGCTAACCTTTGGAGGGATCGGATATTAGAGTACACTCACGTACCATGAGTCGAGGATGCGCAAGGATAACCAAACCCCCATACACTCCTCCTCGGGGTACTTGTCTCTTTGTGAACCTCCTCATTAGATTGAGAGTTACCGACAATAAGTGCATGAGTTCTTCAGACTAATGTAAGTATTGAAAGTTGACAGTTCCACCTCCTCACATTTGCTAGCCTCTTCCGTACCGTGCATTGCCTTCTTCTCACTCCGAGAATTGGCGTCCACCTTCGCCGGTACATCCAAACCCTTGGCATGATACGCTCTGTCATCATAAGCCTCCTTATATCTTTCCTCAAAACAACCACCATACTTACCTATCAAGGCATTTCCATAGCCTTTCCGAGATATATTGCCATGCAACATTGATACGTCCCAAACGTATCTATAATTTCTGCTTGCTCCATGCATGTTTTGTGTGACTTTGCCATGATTTGCTTGAACTTTCATACACTTTTGAGCATATTTGGACTAATCTACTAACCCAGTGCACCCAACTGCCAGTTGCTGTTTTTGTTGTTTTTGTATTTCAGGTTTTCAGGCCATTAAAAGTGCTCCAAAAATTCCGGAAAAATCAGATAAAAAATCAGCGACCCGGAAGCTTCCGGAATCACCAAGGCAGCGGAGGGGGCCACTACAGGGACTCCAGAAGGGTCCCTGGCACGGCCCCACCCTAGGCCGCGCCAGGGGGCCTCCTGGCTGCCATGTGGGTCCCCTCGACACCCCCCTCCGCCTATATTTAGCCCTCGGGGTGGAAACCCCTAATATAGATCTCTTTTCCGTGAACTCGCCTCTGTACCGCCGCCGCCGTCGTTTCAAGATCGGGGCTGCCTTGAGAAGCTGCCCCGGCACCCTGCCGGGAGGAGGAACCCCCTCCGGGAAACCATCCATAGCCATGGACGCCTCCCGGATATGCCGTGAGTAGTCCCCCTTGGACCATGGGTCCGTGACCAGTAGCTATGTGATGTACCTCTTCCCTCTTTATGCTTCCACTTTCGAGACCTCGTGAGCGGCCTCACATGATCGAGGCACTTTTGTAATTTCTGTTGTTGCTATGCTGAGTTTGCTGGGATCTGATGGATTATGAGACTATGTTCAGATTGTGATGAGTAATATATTTGGTTCTTCTCTTTTATATTTTGTTCTTGAGTAAATTTCTTGCATGTTCTCCGTTGCAGTATTTTGCTTTGGCCAAGTAGTTTGCTTGCAACTCCAAGAGGGAGCGTTATGCTTGATTGTGGGTTCATCCCCCTGATGTCTAGCTTGAGTGACAGAAACATGAGACTAGGGGATGTGCTGTTGCCACCAGGGATAAAACAACGGTGCTTGTACCCGCGGGTGCAAGGATTGTTTACTTTACGCAAAGTTCTTTTAATGCAGTTATCTGTTGCTTTGAGTTTACACTTTGGGTGGGATTCACAAATTAATACCAGCGAGATGTTCTGGATAGATATCTCAAGGTGGATGATTCGTAGTAGATGCAGTTGGATTTCGGTCTACTTACCTTGGCGTACTGTCCATTGCTTTTGAGCCCTTCCTTTCTTTGCAGCATAGTTAGCATTGCGGTGCCTTCATAATTTTGTCAATTGCCCAACTGTGATTTGTTTACCTTACTAGCACTTTTATCGTCTTTTGGGAGAGAGACATCACTAGTGAAAATCACGGGACCCCGGTTCATCTTCACATCACTGTTTACACCCTTAGTTGACTTTCAGTCTTTACTTTTAGTTCCTCTTTTATCTCTTGCGTTGATCCTTTGTAAACAACAAGGCCGGAGGAATTGACAACTCCTCTGTACTCGTTGGGAGCAAAGTTATTTGTATATGTGTGCAGGTCCAGGTGAAGCTAGCAACCTCGGCGCGATTGTTCACTTTACCACCTTCTTGTATCCTTCGGAGTCCTACGGGAGACAAACCTTGGTATCTTTGCCAAGGGAAAACTTGCCGCTGCACTATATCTCACCCTGCACTTGGGGTAACCAATGAGGCTTGAGAGTATTAACACTCTCTTGCCATCAAACATCCACCTCTTCATGACTCGATCTTCATGTCATACATGTTCCTGCTACACTGGCAGCGGCATACATTGCATACATCATGATAACTACATCTTCTTTATGATTTGAGTACCTTGTAAAGTGTGAAAGATCTTCTATACCTTCTTGTAAATTAGAGTGTTGCCCTTAAGTGAGGAAAATATCCCAAAGTGGACAAAATAAAAGATCCCAAAGAGGACAAATGAGAGTTAAATATAAAGAGCCATTGATGCCACCAAACAATACAAAAAAATAGAAAAAGAGAAAAAAGAAAATAAAAAGAGAGAAAGGGGCGAAACTACTATCCTTTTGAAAGATCCACGCTAGTACTCCCTCTTATCCTTGTACTCCATAGAGATGATAATGCATATAGCTATGTGGGGACCTTCACACTATAGAACTTGGCTTGCATATTCCAAGGATGAGCCTCCTCAAACGAGCTCTAGGTCTTAATGAGCGAGCAAGTTCGATGCACCCCCACTAGTTCCGTTGAAGAGCTTTTCAGCTCATATGTGCATCCGTTGCATGGAAATCCCTACTCCTCACATCATATCTATCATTTGGACTTCTTGCCTATGATTGTCCTCATTGATGTGAGACTTTATCATCCTTTTTGTCTTCTCCTCCACCATATTTCTCTCTTTGCCATCCTAAGTGTCAACTTTCGTGCTTACGCTCATCCATTGCATGAGTTCTCAAAATATCGAAAAGGAGTGGATAAAATTGACTTGTACCTGGCTAGTGGTCTACGGACGAGTCGAGATAAAATTCCGAAGGAGACCAAGTGTGAAACTTTAGTAGATTGAGTTCTCAACAAAAATACTTTTTCTCTCGTATTCCTATATCACCTTCTTGCACGCAAACAGCATTTGGAGACATTCGAGTCACGGACAGCGAGAGCTCTTGCACCTAATGTTCTTTTGTTGCTTGTTTCAATGCCAATATAGACTCTTGCCTGTTATGGCTTGAATGGAATCACATATCTTATTTGCTTTACTTTCAAAGTTCTTATATGGTTTCTAGCATGTCACCACAGAAATTATGCTTGTTATCATTTACCTACTCGAGGACGAGCAGGAATTAAGCTTGGGGATGTTGATACGTCCCAAACGTATCTATAATTTCTGCTTGCTCCATGCATGTTTTGTGTGATATTGTTATGCTTTTGATACACTTTCATATCTTTTTATAACATATTTTGGAACTAACCTATTAATGGTTGCATGAGTGCACAAGTTCTTATTTTTTGTACTTTATGTGCATGAATTACTTGGATAAAAGGAAAATCACAAAAGGAGCCTTGTAGGAGTTGGACTCTAACTCTCCCGAAATCTGTCCCCACCACACAGGTTTCAAAGATCGCCTCGGAAACGCTAGAAGAAGGCCTCAAACGGAAAAACTTAAAACTACAAACTTGTAGGGAATTTTTTTCCCAGTGGATCTAGACATAAAATTCGTCCCAACCGGAGTTCGCATGCTCCCTGGAGACCCGAAATACCGAAGACGTAATCTGGATGACGGGAATCCGAGAGTCTATATAAAGAGAGAAAAACTAGGTCAAAGGGCACCACGAAATTTCCTCCCCCTTGGCAACCATCTTGAGGGAGAGATCAATCTCCACAGCAGCACCATCTCCAAGGAAGAAGAAGGGGCTAAGGACCGTGGCCGTGGGCGTCGACGTCGCTGCCGCCGTCTCCTTCATCTTCTCCGGGCTGCACCTCTCCATCAACAAATCTCTCTCTCTCTCTCACCATGTCCATGTGTGAGTAGTTCCTCCTCGGGGCTAAGGTTTCTACCAGTGGCTATGTGTTCTTCTCACTCTCCCATGATGTGATCTTCGTTGTGATCATAGACAATGTTAATCTAGGGTGATCCCATGATATTTCTCCTTCCTCTATGTACTAGATTGATGTACTCACTTGATCTTCTCTAGTATAATCCCCGAGAACATGGTGACAACGGTCTATTGGACATGGGTTAGAAGAATATTTTCATGAGTGATTTCCTATTTTGTGTGTTGATTGAAGATTGAGAGTCTCTTGGTGCTTGTCCTTGACTATCCTTGAGATATGTTGTGGTGATTGTGGTACTCTCTTTGGATGTCCGCGATGACATTGGGAAATCCATAGATTTAGAACTACGAACTCTGAGGTGTGCTTTTGTAGCCCTACATAATTCTCATCCTCTTTTGACCACAAAGGAATGGCCTCCGAGTGCGTCTCCATTGCATGTATTATGGGTAATATCATGTGATTAGACTATGTTAATGTTTTTGGGAGTTGCCACTAGTGAAAGTATGAAGCCTAGGCCTTGTTTCCACCATTGTTAAACCATTTGTGCTCACTTTTGTCACATGTTTGCTTGCTGCACCTTTTATTACAGATTTATATTACTTTGTTTTTCTGCACCTATCACCCATATGTTACCATCTCTTCGTCGAACTAGTGCACCTATACAACTCCTATTTGTATTAGGTGTGTTGGGGACACAAGAGACTTCTTGTATCTTAATTGCAGGGTTGCTTGAGAGAGACCATCTTCAACCTCTACTTCCCTGAGTTCGATAAACCTTTGGTCATCCACTTGAGGGAAATTGCTGCTGTCCTACAAACCTCTGCGCTTGGAGGCCCAACATAGTCTACAAGAATAGAAGCGTGCGTAGACATCATTGGCTCGAGACAATAGCCGACTACAACATGGGAATTTCTTACACCCCTGGCAAAGCTAATGTGGTGGCCGATGCCTTAAGCCGCAAAGCCTATTGTTGTGAACTGAAAGTTAAAGTAGAGCAACCACTTCGGTATGAAGAGCTTCGCAAGCTGAACCTTGAGATTGTTCCACAAGGATATGTGAATTCCCTTGTTGTTGAAGTAGACCTCGACAAAGACATCAAATTCATCCAAAAAGCTGACTCGGATGTCGAAAATATGAAGCGATATCTCGCCACAGGAAGGCCTTCAGACTACAGGCTTGCTGATGATCAAGCGTTGTACTTCAAGAATCATTTAGTGGTTCCTAGCAAGCGCAATCTAAACTTGACCCTGTATGTTATGAAAGAAGCTCATGATACCCCATTGTCAATCCACCCAGGTAGCACCAAGATGTACCAAGACCTTCGTTAGCGGTACTGGTGGTCTAACATGAAACAAGACATTGCTCGTTATGTTGATGAGTGTGACGTTTGTCGTCGCGTGAAAGCCGAACATCAAAGACCTGCTAGAACTCTGCAACCACTCTCTATTCCTGAATGGAAATGGGACAAGATTGAAATGGACTTCGTCACCGGTTTTCCGCGATCACAGAAGGGTCATGATGCGATCTTTGTCGTCATCGACCGCTTCTCCAAGGTTGCCCACTTTCTGCCAGTCAAGGAGACGATTTCTGCTAGTTAGTTAGCAGACTTATATGTTTTCAGAATTGTTTCCCTCCACGGTATTCTATTGGATATCAGTTCAGATCGTGGCATCATTTTCACCTCGAAGTTTTGGGATAGTTTCCAAGAAGCTATGGGAACTCACCTAAACTGCAGCACCGGTTATCACCCCCAGTCGCAAGGACAAGTCGAACGAGTCAACCAAGTGCTTGAAGATATGCTTCGATCTTGTGCCATTTCATTCGGTAAGAAATGGGAGGAATATCTTCCGTTTGCTGAATTCTCGTACAACAACATCTACCAGGCTAGTCTGAAGATGGCACCCTTTAAAGTTCTTTACGGACGTAAGTGTCAAACCCCTCTGAATTGGTCAGAAACCGGAGAACGAACTCTCTTTGGTCCGGACATAATTCAGCATGCCAAAGATCAGGTTCGCGTTATCCGTGAACACTTGAAGTCTGCTCAGTTCTGCCAGAAGAGCAACTATGACCGCAAGCACAAGGAAATGGTCTATCAACCCGGCGAACAAGCTTACCTTGGTGTCACTCCCATGAGGGGCACTCATCATTTCGGGATCAAAGGCAAGATAGCTCCTCGCTACATTGGCCCGTTCCGTATCCTTTCTAGAAGTGGACCAGTGGCATACCGATTGGAGTTGCCATCAAACCTCTCCCAAGTCCATGATGTTTTTCACGTGTCGCAACTCCGTCGCTGCTTCAAGGACCCTATTCGTGAAGTGGAACATGATATGATTGAATTGCAACAGGACTTGACTTATCAAGAACATCCGAGCCGCATTCTCGATCAGTCTGAACGCAAAACCCGCAACAAGACAACCAAGTTCCTCAAAGTTCAGTGGTCGAATCATTCTGAAGATGAAGCCACTTGGGAACGTGAAGATCGCCTTCATGAAGAATACCCCGATCTTTTCCCCTTTACCGCTTAGATTCTCAGGGCGAGAATTCTTGTAGTGGGGGAGATTTGTAACATCCTCAGTGTTTGTAACAGTAATCACTTATACCGTTGATCATTACTGTTGCTAATCAATGTTGCAATCATGCTATGATCATCTTTGCTTTTGATCACATTCCAAAAATGCCTTTTGGTTAATATCAAAAATCATGTGACAATTAAACTTTGTCCAAAATTTATACAACCACTTTTGCAAAATCACTAATAATCACTGGACCATGCTAGTATGGTTGTGGTAAACTATCAAGCTATGTAAAAATGCAAACAAATCATACAAGCACCAAAACAGCACCATTTGCAATTTGCAAATTCCAAACAAATATCAAATGAGTTTATAAAAGTCCAATTCTTTTTGTGGCATTGTTCTATAGTGCAACACTAATTATAGAACCTGTTACAAGTTTTACAAAAATGCTAAAGTATCTAAAACAAATAAAAAATAAAATAGAAACAGAAAAAAGGAAAAAGGAAAAAAAACTATCTAATGCCCCAGGCAAGGCCCCCCACTGGGCCAAGCCCAGCCCACCCCGCCCTCGTCCTCTTCCTCGCTACAGTGCGGGAAGGACGGCCGTGCCGTGGCAGGCATCCCGCGGCCGGCGGCGTGCCGTGGCGGAAATCCAGCGGCTGGCGGCATAGATAAGTGCCCCGAGACCCCCCAGCCCTAACCCTAGCCACCCCGTGCCATCTCCCCGTGCGCCCCCGTCCTCCTCTCCACTGCTCGGGCCCGAGCTCCGCCGTGGGTGTGCCGGCGTGCACCCACGCGGCCAACGGCCACCTTTGGCCGAGCAAGCACGTCCAGGAGGATCCCAGAGCTCGTATACGTCAATCCCGCGCATCAATTCGAGTTGAGGCGCGACGTATCCCTCGCCATCGTCATCGACGTCCACCACGTCCTCCGCGACCTCGTCATCCGATTCATCGCCTGCGGCCGCTGCTCGACGTCGCCAACCCCGCCTTCGAACTCACTGTGAGCCGCCGCGCATTATGCCCCTTTTAGTTTGTCAATTTGGCCTCTCCCTCGTCGTTTCCGCAGGCTCGTATTCCCGCCCCCGCTCGTGTGCTCACCGTCGTGGCCACAGGTTGACCCAGCTCGCACGTATGGCACAGATGGGTGCGGCTCGGCGCGCTGCGCACGTTGGACCCAACGGTTCTCGATTTGGTCAACCGTGGTGTGCGCATGGTCGACGACGCCTCCCCTGTGTACTCACCGCCGGCGAGCTCTGCTTAGCAACTGTGGGCTAAGCCCCCTCACTGACATTTGGGGCCGACCCTATTTTAATTAGAGCTAATCACCTATTATCATAACCCCCCCATTTAACTAAACAGAGAAAACCCCCTGTGGATGACAGTGGGCCCTAGGCCCTTAAGTTAATTAAATAACTGTTAGTGTATCTTTGTTAGGATGACAGGTGGGGCCCCTGTACTGATTGAATAGATAAAATGAATTTAAATAGATAACAGTGTATGACATGTGGCCCCCACTGACTATTTTAATTTAATAAAAATGATCTATACAATGTCTCTATGACATGTGGGTCCACTTCTGTTAATTACTTTGTTTATTTTAAATAAATCTAATTAGCCACTTTGACAATGACAAGCCTGGACCACTGGTCAGGTTTGACCAGTCAAACTTCACTGTTCTGGACAATTTTTGGATTTAATAATAATAATAAATCCAGAAAATGATTTAGAATGATTTAAACTTTAAAATTGAATATCTTTTAAACCGTAAGTCAGATTCGAAAACTTTATACATGAAAATTGATCGAAAAGATATAACGAATACGGATAAGCTATCCGTATACCAACCACACCCTTCTAACACAAGGAACATCGACATTCCCCCCTCCGGGCCGTCTGTCGATAATCACCCGGAGCCGGTATTTCATCCTCGGATGAATTCCCTCTCCGAGCCACGTGCATTGCACTGCGTTAGAACAACGTTAACATTGCATACGTCACACCATTCATCTGTTTGCTATGATTGCTTTATATTTACTATTTCTCTCCCCTTTTATTCTCCGGTAGACCCCGCTGCTGTCGACTACACCGTTGCTGGGTACGACTACTTCGTCGACGACCCTACCCCTACCATCGAGCTTCCAGGCTAGCACAGCCATTCTCTTCCCCAGATATCGCCTATCTTTCCGTACATTCTTGCACTAGGCATTGTTACTGCTGCTGCTACGTTGCAATCCTATTCAATTGCATAGCCTGTCTTTGTAGCCCCTTGATGTACCTTCCTTTGTCCTATGCTGCCCATTATAAATATATATTATATTCAGCAGTGAGCCCTGCGCATTGTTAGAAGGATTAGATTGTTGGGTCTCGCAGCAGAAAACAATAATTTTTCTAACTAGCGTCGCCCTTAACCCAAGATCTATCTACATGTAATGCTGTAACGGAAAGACTTGCGGAAACATACCTCGGGGTGTAGTCCGTTGCGCGGGAAAGTTCCTGCAAACGTGGTTGATGAAGCCGTAAACCTTTCAAAGCCCCCTGGCTGTGTTAGCACCCTGTTGGGTGGTAGTTCCGCACGTGCAGCACCTCGTAGTACTCGCACACGTACGGACTCGATGACGACCTCCGTTCTCCGATCCAGCGAAGGTGGCGGAAGTAGACCTCCCGGAACCGGAGTTTCGGCAGCACGATGGCGTCCGCGTAGCAGAGAAGCCTCAATCTCAGCACAGGTTCCAGACAAGGGGACCCCGGCTTGAGAGAGACGAGAGAGGGGATAAGACCGGTGAAAACCGATCTCAATTCGGAGTAATATTGAATTCTCTGCGATTTTTTTTGTCTTAAAGAAGTGCACCCCTGCCCATCTTTATATAGGCACACGGAAGGAGTCAACCCCCCTTCCCTTGGCAATGTGAGACTAATCCCTTGCCAAGGGGGGAGGGTGCGTTTAGGAGGAGGGGGGGGAAGTGGGGCGCCACCCACATGGGCCCCAAGGCCCATGGCGCCCCCCTTTTT
Organism: Bromus sterilis; assembly: GCA_950022295.1. Classification (NCBI taxonomy): domain Eukaryota; kingdom Viridiplantae; phylum Streptophyta; class Magnoliopsida; order Poales; family Poaceae; genus Bromus; species Bromus sterilis. Next base: position 339,160,305 of record OX465595.1, on the reverse strand, counting down.
TTCTTTTCCTTTTCCCTTTTATTTTCCTCCTTCCCCTAATGGGCTTCTTTCACAAATAAGGCCCATTGCACTTTTTAATCTGAAATAAATTATGATTAATTATTAATTCACTTAATTAATAAATAATACATATTATTTCATCTCCCGATGATCCGGAACTCCTTCCAGCTCACTCCGAACGTCCTTCGGACCAACACGGAACTTTTACGGTACGTCTTTCTCTTCTCCGGTAACTCCAATAGTTCCGAAAAGGTCTCCGATATTCATCGAGCCCTTAAGTGTGTTACCCTACGGTCCGAGAACACTCCAGTCATGACCGAGACAATGGCTACGGCCAATGATCAATAGCGGGACCTGGATGCCCATAATGACCCCTGTGCATTTCGGAAGTAACCGATTGAACCGTACACGTTGTATACCATTCCCTTTGTCATGCGATACTAGATTAGTCCAAGATTTGATCAACTGCATCCAATGCATTAGTTCTATCTTGTTACCGACAAATCTTATTCACTCGTTCCGTGATATTCATCCTTGTGACCTAGTCACACGCTGCGCAGCTTTATGGATGCAATCTCACCGAGTTGGCCATGAAGTATCTTTCCATTATATGGATTGAAAAATCCCGCTCTTGAATCAACACTCCTCAACATATCACATCGGATAGCCCAAGATACACCTTTATGGTCACCATGTTTCAGTGTGACGGTTAATGCACTCAAAGCATCCTCAGAAGATAGCAATTATGCGTGATCTCACGGTCAAAGGAACAGGCTACTACGTTCTGTAATTACAACACTGGACTTTTACGATTTGATCATGTTGCAATGCTTGCATTGGGTAATGTTCATCACGTCATTCATTCAATGAGGTGACCTTACCGTCAATTGACTTGATTGTCCATGATCGTGAAACCACAATCACCAGTTGACGATAAACCAGTCATCATGAGAGGCTGACTAGGAACTCTGGTTGTTTCTATACCACACCTGTATCATTGTTTCACTGATACAGTTCCAACATAGTATGAAACTGGTCATGAACTTATTTAGATATATTGGAATAATCATATATTATTTGCCTCTAGAGCATAATTCCAATAGTCTCCCACTTGCACTAGATAGCAAATAATCTAGCTGCATATTTTCTCAATCATAATCATCTTATCATATAAGTGTTTATTGATCATGCTTGCTCATGTAAGAGGTTTCGTCAACGATCTGTACCCGTTCAGATTCGTATGTTCCTTTTGCAACAGGTATTGGTCAACTTGCTTGATATACCTTTCATTATCTAATAATGCTTGAATTATAAGTTTGGCGGGAGAGTGAGACTTCTTATTTTACAGTATTCTCTAATGACAAAATGGTTTTAGTCCCTAGGACTCCCATAGTCATGTATACTGAAAAATACACTCAGCCAAAAGTCTAAGCTTCTTACGCTAAACTTTATTCAACCTTCTACTTCCTTAAGTAGATATTTATATTTTGTAGAGTTTTGGTTCATGAAATTATAGCTCACATTTCCTTTCTATTCCTTTTGGTGATATCTCTAATTCATATAGACCCATAATAAGGCTTGCAATCGTAATCCAGTATTACATTCAAGTATATTATCTTTTCTATCATTTAGAGTATTGTCCTCAGTTTCTCTTCAGATACTGAATGCTTGGACTTTGCTCAGGTTCTGTGTTTTTCCAACCAAGCACATCAGAACCTGTTCTTCTTCTAAGAACCTTTGAGTCATTCTGTTATTGGATTCACAACTTCCATTTTATGGTAGAATCATATGTCAAAGGTCATATAGGATCACATGTCTTGAGACAAAGTGCATCCCTATTCTTCCATTAAAACATTATTTTGTGATATTAAGGTTTTACATCCTTTATAAAATTCCTAGCCACAAGAACCTTTTCTTGTTTATGATATCGTTCCAATTCTTTTGATGTTCATTACACGTGTCCTAATCTATCCTTATAGATTTTAGTGTGTGACACATCTGTATTTCGTTCATATAAGATTCTCGTAATCCGTTCATCTTATTAGCCTTAATCTCCATGTATATCAACGTATATATATGAGATTGTTTTCACATATATCATCGTATATATATGAAATTGACATTGTGCTCCCACTCAAATATATCCGACATATATCTGTAAGTAAGCTTTTATTAAGTTTCTATTCTAATTATGTCAGACATAATAATATTGCTCCCAAAGCTCCCACTCAGAAAATGCTCTCTGCATTCCAAGTTTTCAGGAAGTCTCCAAAGCTCCCACTCAGTTTCATGAAATTGCAGTCCATCTCAATATTTTGATTACTTCAAAATCACTTGATCAAATCAAGGTTGAGAGTTTCTGCCTTGAGGTACTATGGTCCATCTTATCGAAACATTCTTTCGTTATGCCATTTGCTACTTCTATTCAAATTCCAAATTTGAATGTGATGCAATTTCAAGCTATGGTCCCTTCATAGTGTTCGTGAATGAAATACCCATATTGATTTAGCATTACTACGCTTCCGTAGTCAATCATTATTGAATTTAGCGATAACATCTTTTATGTGCCAAATCATGCCTTTATGTGTTGCATCATTCTTAATAACTTCCTGGTTATTCGGAATGTGAAATAACTACTTTATTTCATAGGATGTGAGCCATCCCATATGCAAATCAATATGATTTCATTTATCCTCGTTTCCTAAGTAACCATCAATCCTTCGTAATTTATGAGAAGTGTCCCTTTTGTTTCACTTAAGAAGACTCATGATTATTGTTCTATACAGAATGTATTCATGACAATCTTCTTATTTTTAAACTAAGGCTTTAACTTATATACCATGATCATCATCAATAGCATATTTCCTCTTCTCATGGAGTCATTTCAGCGGAACGTTTTCCGTTGCGTTACTCTATTATCTGGAGGCAGGGTCAATCACCCTGGTCAAAGAATTCACTTTTCTCCCATTGGTTTATTCCTTGAGAACCATCTTCTCATTCACCAATTCAAGCAATACAAGTTTTGCTATTTTGGAAGGTGTGTTTTACAATTGCTCACAACTCTAATACAAAGAAAGTTATATCATATAAAACTTCTAGAAACTTTCTAACACCATCATCATATGGAGTCATCAGCTTCATTAAATTCAGAATGGTTTCCTTATTTCATGAAGTGGGTGTTTTAACTTAATAAATTATAACAACTTTGTTCATTCAAAATAGAATTAGCGTAAGGGGAATGCATTTAGACCATACTACATTTTAGTATGACTACGAATGGTTCAGGTGCTTGAGCACTTTAAACTTCCATCGTAATTTGTGGCATTATTTCCACAAGTCTCCCATTTATGTCAACTATAATACTCATAACTTTGATCACATCATGGTGATTTGTATTCTTATATTTTACTTCACTGTGATTCCGTAATCTCAGATTTATGATCTCAATTGAATCCTTGTTCAATTAATCATGTGAAGCATCTTTAATGATTATTCATGCTCTTGGTTAATACATCATTTATGTACAATGTTTGGCGCAAGTTCTACTTTGCTAGAACTCCGTCATTGGTCATCTTGGTTGATAATAAATTCATGAGTTAATAGATCGAGTATCTAATGAGTTCATCATTTATGAATTCATCACATGCATTTAGTATAGTTATGACTTTTGACCTTATTGTTATTCATAATAACTTAATCATTAAACATTGAATATCACTTGACAATTATGGTGTTTTATAAATGCTTCTATCATATTATAAACTTAATTGCAATCATAGTATAAGCACACTTTATTCATCAAACTGGAACAACTGACTTGTCTCAAAACATGAATAACTTTGTCTTGCGAGATGCAAGACATATCACTAAGTGTTCATACTTAATCGATTACAAAAGATTTATCTAATACTCTAAGTATAATTCTATGATAGATGTCTTGGTGAAATCTTGGTGGCCATCAACTGTCTTGGTTGCCATCAATCCTGGATCGCACCTCTTCCCGTCCATGCAACGGCAGGCCCTGTTTTCATAAAACAGAATAAGTATCAAATACTTATTAAACTGCAAATGTTGTATAAGGGAACAAACATTTATAACGAGTATATCAAACATATACCTTCTCCATCAACAATTTCTCCTTCAATGGGTTCAACCTCTAAATCTCGGAGGTTGACCATGAACTCAAAGAACTGAAGGCTTTCACCTCTTCCGACATAGTCACGGACAAAGTCTGTGTAACTCGGTGGAAGCGAGTGTAGCACCGTGTTTATAGCAGACTCCTCTGTGGTCCAATAGTCAAAGTCCTCCACGAGTTTCAGATGTATCCCATGCATCTTGGCTACGTGAGTTTTCAGACAAGTGTTGTCTTCCATCTTTGTAGTAAGAAACTCATTTTTTAACTCAAATCTGGCCACTCCGCACTGATGTATAAACAATGAATTCATCACGTCGATTGTGTCAAACGTGTCCATATCCGCATATTGTTCACGTAAATCTTGCGGAAAGCTAGTTTCTATGACACTTTTAACCATGGCGTAAGTCCTTCGACGATTATGGTAATCAAGCATTACTTTTTCATCCATGTTGTCTACTGGAGGGTCTCCCATATGCTCTTGTATCACGAACAAGAGGTTAGCTCTCTTGAGCACAGTCCTAAGGTATAAGTACTAATCAACGAAATTTGACCCATCATCTTTAAGTCTTTCACCACGTAAGAAAGTAACCAATCCATGATATGATTCATGTCCATTTTAATTTTCTACAAAATATTTGCAAGGAAAACAATTAAGACTAGTTCATAACAATGAGTTCATAATAATCATATTATAGACGAGCTCACACTAAAACAATCATCCCTAAGAAGTTTTAGTGATTACATGATCCAGATTCACTATCCGTCCTCGAATATCACAACGGCCGACAGATTAGTTTCAAAGGTAGACAACTAGTTTGTGCGATCACATCCTATATGTGACTCATGCTCGATCTTTCGATCTCTAGTATTCCGAGGCCATATCTGCATATGCTAGGCTCGCCAAATTGACCTTTGTGTTATATGCTGCTTAGCAAGGCCATATCGACATATGCTAGGCTTGACAGGCCCAACCTCATGCGGACTCTAATGTATGTATGACACCCGATCGTCACGGCCTGCCTATCATAAAGAGAACCTTCCAGGTGGTGCACACTTCGGTAGAATACTTATGTTTGGCATTTTATAAGGGATCATCTTATTTAATGCTACCGTCGTGTATCCTATACTAGCATGTTTTAAGATGTATGATCATGGTGGTACTAAGTCTACAATGTCTCCATTTAAGTTTGTTTCATCATGATGAACGTTTACTACTTTCTAGTAACACATAGCAAAGCTATCACTACATCAAGATTAAGCAAACAACAATAGCCCCCTCTGCAATATAAAGTTAGAAGCCTCTATTTTGTATATTGCATGTTTTACGTGGCTGCTAGGGATTTTCATAGATCAACCGTTTCTACGAACATTGAACCACAACGCTGATTATAGATTGTCTCTATTACACCCCGTACGGGGCCCTCCGTTGCAAATGCCACATCTGCTAAAGTAAGAGAGACAGACACCCCCAAAGCCACTTTATACGGTACAAGCCGTATGTCAAGCATGGAACCAGTCTCGCGTAAGCGTACGCGTAAGGTCGATCGGGGGCCGCTTCATCAAACAATGCCACAGATATAACAAGTACACGTGAGAGGGTAACAATCGTAGAATCAACGCCCACATCCACGATGTGTTCTAACCGTACAACAATACGAAGCATACATCTAGCTCATGATACCGCTGTTGGGTCTCGCAGCAGAAAACAATAATTTTTCTAACTAGCGTCGCCCTTAACCCAAGATCTATCTAGCTGTAATGCTGTAACGAAAAGACTTGTGGAAACATACCTCGGGGTGTAGTCCGTTGCGCGGGAAACGTTCCCGCAAACGTGGTTGATGAAGCCGTAAACCTTTCACAACCCTCTGGCTATGTTAGCACCCTGTTGGGTGGTAGTGTGCTGCACGTGCAGCACCTCGTAGTACTCGCACACGTACGGACTCGATGACGACCTCCGTTCTCCGATCCAGCAAAGGTGGCGGAAGTAGACCTCCCGGAACCGGAGTTTCGGCAGCACGACGGCGTCCGCATAGCAGAGAAGCCTCAATCCCAGCACAGGTTCCAGACAAGGGGACCCCGACTTGAGATAGACGAGAGAGGGGAGAAGACCGGTGAAAACCGATCTCAATTCGGAGTAATATTAAATTCTCTGCGTTTTTTTTCTGTCTTAAAGAAGTGCACCCCTGCCCATCTTTATATAGGCAGACGGAAGGAGTCAACCCCGCTTCCCTTGGCAATGTGGGACTAATCCCTTGCCAAGGGGGGAGGGTGCGGCTAGGAGGAGGGGGGGGGAAGTGGGGCGCCACCCACATGGGCCCCAAGGCCCATGGCGCCCCCCTTTTTTTGTTTTCCTTTTCCATTTTTTCCTCCTTCCCCTAATGGGCTTCTTTCACAAATAAGGCCCATTGCACTTTTTAATCTGAAATAAATTATTATTAATTATTAATTCACTTAATTATTAAACAATACATATTATTTCATCTCCCGATGATCCGGAACTCCTTCCAGCTCACTCTGAACGTCCTTCGGACCAACACGGAACTTTTCCGGTACGTCTTTCTCTCTTCCCCGGTAACTCCGATATTCATCGAGCCCTTAAGTGTGTTACCCTACGGTCCGAGAACACTCCAGTCACGACCGAGACAATGGCTACGACCAATGATCAATAGCGGGACCTGGATGCCCATAATGACCCATGTGCATTCCGGAAGTAACCGATTGAACCGTACACGTTGTATACCATTCCCTTTGTCATGCGATACTAGATTAGTCCAAGATTCGATCAACTGCATCCAATGCATTAGTTCTATCTTGTTACCAACAAATCTTATTCACTCGTTCCGTGATATTCATCCTTGTGACCTAGTCACACGCTGCGCAGCTTTATGGATGCAATCTCACCGAGTTGGCCATGAAGTATCTTTCCATTATATGGATTGACAAATCCCGCTCTTGAATCAACACTCCTCAACATATCCCATCGGATAGCCCAAGATACACCTTTATGGTCACCATGTTTCAGTGTGACGGTTAATGCACTCAAAGCATCCTTAGAAGATAGCAATTATGCGTGATCTCACAGTCAAAGGAACAGGCTACTACGTTCTGTAATTACAACACTGAACTTTTACGATTTGATCATGTTGCAATGCTTGCATTGGGTAATGTTCATCACGTCATTCATTCAATGAGGTGACCTTACCGTCAATTGTCTTGATTGTCCATGATCGTGAAACCACAATCATCAGTTGACGATAAACCAGTCATCATGAGAGGCTGACTAGGAACTATGGTTGTTTCTATACCACACCTGTATCATTGTTTCACTGATACAGTTCTAGCACAGTATGAAACTGGTCATGAACTTATTTAGATATATTGGAATAATCATATATTGTTTGCCTCTAGAGCATATATCCAACATAGATAGCGGGTCGTGATCACTCAGGGGAGTGAACACGTATACAATATTATAACTGCAATAGGTATGGTACAATGCAGACACTGCCTAAGGCCCCCTAGCTCGTCTCTGCCTAGCCACCATCAAGTGTGAGCTATCAAGGAGTAATCCTTGTACTCCACTCGTTGCTGACTCTGTATAGCCGCTCTAGGTACCTGAGAAACGGTTGTCCTTAAAGGTAAGAGTCGGGCGACCCAACGGTGCCCGCGAGCCGTATTGCGTCGGGAACGACAGGGAGGGTACGACCGACGTTACTGGCGTGCTTGGCCCCTGCTCGTATCTCGCGAGAGTTACCAAACCACGAAAAGTCGAGCTCTACCAAGAGCACACGCGAGACAAGGTAAGGATACGGTTCACCTTGTTGGTAACCGCACACTTTGACGGGACGACAGGACAGGCCCCGACATTACTGGTGTACCTTGTTGTTGTTCGTTGTCCGTTGTGTTGTTAGTCCGACAGCGATAACGGTTGTCTGCGAGATAATATTAAAATGCTAAATGGTTCGGTGGATGACTTGAGAGGCCCGTTGGTCTGTACGCACTACCTTCATTGTCCACGTCTCATGATTAGGAAGCCTTGATCATAAATTTCCCAATGGACTAGTTTACTAAAGTTAACTAGGGACCTGGTTGTTGTATACCACACGTGTATTAATGTTTCCGCTTAATACAATTATAACACAATATAAAACGTATTATGAACTAATGGAATATGCTAATAAACATACTTTATTATTTGCTCTAGGGCATATTCCCAGTAGTATCCCACTTGAACTAGAGTACACATAATCTAGTTGCATTTTTCTATGGATCATAACTTCATATCATGTACTCCCTCCGATCCATAATAAGTGTCGCTCATTTTGTACTAAGCTAGTACAAAATTTATACCAGATGAGCGACACTTATTATGGATCAGAGGGAGTATATGGTTATTGATCATGCTTGCTTGTGGAAAACGTTGAGTCAACGGTCTGTACCATTCAAATCTGTATATTTTGAAAATCGTTAATGTCACCTAGTTTGACATTCATTTCATTATCTCATTATAGTGATGAGGTATATATATTTGGCGGTACAGTGAGACTTCTTTTGTTTGTGTTTCAGCAATGACATCCGTTGGGTCACGTGGACTTTCCCTTAGTCATGCACACTGAAACTCACTCGGTCAGAAGTCGAACTTCTTAAGCCAGAATACAACTCTTGCCACTTCGAAAGCAGCCATATCAATGTAGATTTAATCCTTAGTGCATTGTATACAACTTTGATGTCTAACCATGTTTCTTTCAACTTAGGCATTTATTAGTACGATGTCTCAATTTTATAGGTTAGTATCAGAATTTGTGCCAGCGTAACCTTTACGGTCAAGTTTACTATCCTTTAAAAATTAGAGATGTATCCTCGATTTTCTCCAGACAGTGAAGGAAAAACTTAACTCTTTGTTCTATGATTTACTTCATAAATCATATCACAACATGTTCTTCTTACTAATAACTTGGGTCACATACGTCGAGTACACAACTCTGGTTTTATATGAAAGAACCCATGACAGAGGCATAGAGGGTGTAGAACATCCATTTCTTTCATTTAACCATTATTTAACCATTGTTCTTGTACTGAGATTAACTCGATACTTATCTTGGATATACAAGTAAGAACTACCTTCTTGACTTGTCCCGTTTTGAACTCCTTCAAAATATTATCCAGGAAAGTATTCCGACTCAATGTTATCAAATGCATTAATCTATCTTAATAGATTTTCAATGCTTAACTTCATTCATGAAAGATTTTAAATAATCATTAATACCAATTTCACCATTCACAATATGTCATCCACATATAAGAATGTTGTCACGCTCCCACTCAAATATGCCAGCCACATATAAGACTAGGATAACACTCACATAGCTCCCACTCAAATATGTCATCAACATATTAAGTTTAGGATAATACTCCCATAGCTCCCACTCAAATATGTCATCCACATATTAAGTTCAGGATATAATACTCCCATAGCTCCCACTCAAAATATGTCGTCCACATATTAATTTTAGGAAACTATTCTGCTCCCACTCAGTTTCATGCAAATGCATGTTTACTCGATATTTTGGCTAAGTCCAAAATCCTTTTGATCATCCTATAAAAATGAGAATTCAGGTTACGAGACACTAATATCCATATGTTTTTGAAAACCCTTCTTGTTATACCAATTACAACACTTCTTCAAATGCAGGATTTGAGGAAGTCACGGTATTGATAACAATTTGGATCAATCGTAGTGATTATCCCATTGACTCAAGCATCGCTACATATTGTAGTCAACCCTTTTGAATTTGTCAGAAACATCCGTGGTGACAAATCGATCTTGATGTATTCCTTTGATGTTTATATTTATTCCTTATAACCTTGAAGTTATTGAGAATATCAAGTAACCTCTTTACTCGATAAGATTCAAGTAATCTTAAATGTAACTCAACGTAGGATTTCATGACTCATAGTCATTTCTCGTACTTAGGTCCCCCATCGCTTCTTCATAGTTCGTAGGTATGTCTTGTTCCATTAACATGACAAGTGAATCATGAATATTATTTTGCGCAAGGGGAAAACATGTATTCTTGAATCCTACTTTGTTTAGTAAAAACTTCAACTGAAACACCATGATCATTATCATCATTTTCTCCTCTAATTGTAGAGGTTTGGTTCCGGAACTTATTTCGTTGCGTTACTCTGACATTTTGAGGCAAGTTCAATTACCTTGGTTGATATTTCACTTTCTTCCATTAACAAATTTATCAAGAACACTTCTTCACAAGCACCAAACTTTAGCAAGACAAGTTTTGCTCCTTTGGTTCTAATTGTGGAAGATGCATCCATAGTCTACTAGGGATACACTACAAAGATAATTTATCACATAAATCAAATTTCCTATAAACCACGACACACCCTAACTTATATAGTGTTGGTTTCCATGAACTCAGATGGTTCGCTCTACTAAAGTGAGTGTTTGCATATTAAATTAATAACTCTAAACAATAATAACGTAACTCGGTAAGAGATAACTTATACCATACACTATTCAATAGAGTATGATTTTGATGTTCAGTCACATCAACAATATTGAAGTTTCTTAAACATTGTAATTTGTGGAAAAGCTTTCACACGAGTCCATATGCCCATGGCTAACTCAAAACATTTGTCACTTTGATCAAATCATAGAGACTTGTCTTTCTTGTTAATTTAATACCCGTCTTCATTCTGAAAATTCCTTTGATCACATCAAACTATTTCAGACTCATGTTTCATTAGTGAATCCACATACTCATCTAAGTCCACATATGAAGTTCACGAAATAATGAAATTCACTACATGCTGAAATATGATACATTACTATATGCATGATATTCAACAATCATAGCAAACTACGTTTTACCGGAATGCGAGGTTTCAGTCATCTCACCTAAAGAGGCATGGTTTCCATGTGTCAAGAGATCAAGTATCTCAAGACCTCATCATACCATTCATGACTTGAAACGGTAGTATCATTATTAAGTTTGGATAATTCTTGGCATTACAATATTTCTTATAAATGATCAAACTACTATCATCAATAAAAGAATAACTCACTCATAATCGTAATGTGAACATTAAAGACATCATTCATAAAAGGAGAACAACTGACTTGTTTCTCACTAATATGAATAATTGTGTTCGCGAGATGCAAGACACACTAATAAAGTTCACATTCAAACGATCATGAATTTATTCATATAATTAATCAAATGATAGATGTAGAGGGAGAGTGTTGTCAACCATCAACTATCTTGATTACCGTCAGCACACATAGTCACCTCACCCTTTTCAAGTTACTCTTTAAGCAGTGAGTTCAAGCATCAACTACTTAATCAACCGCAATTAGTGTTTTGTGGGCAAAGACATTTATGACCCGTATATCCAATATACTTTCTCCGTCGATGACTATTCCTACATTGGTTCTACTTTTAAAGTTCACAAATTTAACCATGACCTCATGACAGGTGAACGATTCTCCTTCATGACATAGCCTAGACGTGGTCTTTGTAGCTGGGAGGAAGCGGGCGCAACTCCCTAGTTATCGCAGAGTAACCAGTCATTCAATAGTCCAAGTGTACACAAGGTGTTCATGTATCTTATACATTTTTCAAGTAACTTTCTCAGTAGGTTGTTCCTTCCACCATGGTTGAAAGAAACCCCATCCATGTACTCATATTAAATTACTCTGATTTGTGAGTTAGTGCTTTTAAGATCACCTAGCACGTCATACGTGTTGGTGTCGTTAACATGCATTCACAATTCAGATTCCATAGAATGAAGTATGGTGTATTGGACAGTCATATATAGGTGATGGTGAGTACGATACTTATCATCATTGACGAGGGGATGTTCCCATGACTCCTACGGATGAGGGTACCTGGTGCGTGTCAAGATAGAAGGCCTGCCAGAAGCCTCGACTGGCCCAAGACTGTCCCACTCGAAGCACCGGAGGCTGCACCGACATAGGAGTCCACGACATTATGGAAACCAAGACTTGGCATCCAAGACTAAAGCTAGATTAGGCAACTGCCTCTGTAAACCTAGATGGATTCCTTGCGACCCAGCCTAATATATAAAGGTTGGGAGAGGGACGTCTAGGGCATGCAGTATCGTAGCAATACCTCTGGTCTCTAGCGATCTCGCCTTGACCTCCACTGTAATCGCCACCATCATAATACAACTGAGTAGGAAATAAGGGTTTTACCGATCGAGGGGCCTGAACCTGGGTAAATCCATGTCTCCTGTTAGCCGACGAGCATCGCCAACCTGCACCTCTCTCTACGATCTAAACCCAGGGTACCTGACCATGGGATTTGCCGAGGCCGATCCTCGTCAATTGGCGCGGACCTTGGGGAAGACACATGTTGGAATCACGATCTCGGCGGTCCCGTCATCTGCAACCGACAATTCGGCGACTTCGACAATTCGAGCAAGAATCGATCCACTCAAGGAACTCAAATTCATTGCAAGCCTTTCAGTCGCGCAACCTGGCGTACTCGATCAACGAGCGGGTCAAGATCAATTTTTCGGCGGCTACCGAAGCTACATCGAACGGCTAAGGAACCGCCGACCTAGAGACGAGCCCAAGTTGCAGTCGCAGAACCAAGTCCGACACCGGACCAATCGCAGGAAATCCACATCAAAATTTCCCTCGACCAAGCACCAGTCGCGACAGTAGCTCCTACCGGGCAAGTACTATGATCCTGACAGAAGACCGGACGGATTCACCAAGATGATCCGGGACCATTCGATCCACGATGGAATCGAGTTGGACCCGAGGTTCCACTCTCGCTCCAAAGATCACTCGTGGACATAACAGATCATAGGGAAAAGATGACACGACAACTCGAGCAACCTTACACCCAGAGAGCAGTTGGACGGAGCCTGCACAATACACTGTTTTGAAGACGATGAGGGACGGCTCAGGGCAGGCCACACTCTCAGAAATTGCCGACTCTTTATAGAACTCTTCGACAGACTCAGGGAAGAGAAGCAGCGCAGGGCCAAACGAGCTCGCAGGACGGCACCGCCATTAGCGCCCAACACAGAAAGACACCGACGTACTACGCATGTGCGTCGACTACGGACCCATCAACAAGCACTACCCGAAGGATCACTTCCCTCTTCCAAGGATAGATTAGATCATCGACTCACTGCAGGATGTGACCTCATATCCTTCCTCGACGCGTATTCATGATACAATCAGATCAGGATGAAGGAGGAAGACGAAGATCACACCTCGTTCATCACCCCATACGGCGTACTCTGCTACAGGACAATGCCTTTCGGGGTGAAGAACGTTGGAGCAACATACCAGCGAATAATGCAAGCGTGCTTAAAAGAGAAAATTGGCAGAAACATCCAAGTTTATGTAGACGACATTGTCATCAAAACATACAGATCTGACACACTACTCGCCGACCTCCGAGAAACCTTTGGGGTACTCAACCGATACATGATCAAGCTCAACCCAAAAAAGTGCGGGTTCGGCGTCCCAGCCGGAAAGCTACTAGGATATATGGTATCTGCCCGAGGAGTCGAAGCCAACCCAGAAAAAGTTCAAGCACTCGCCAGGATGAAAGAACCCGTCAATATAAAAGGCGTGCAACAACTCAAAGGATGACTCGCAGCCCTGAGCCATTTTATCAGCAGGCTAGGTGAAAGGACCTTGCCATTCTATTAGCTGCTCAGGAAAGGAGGAAAGTTCAAGTGGACCGAGGAAGCGCGGAACGAATTCGCCGACTTGAAGAAGACACTCTCGACTCCGCCAATCCTAGCAGTGCCCAAAGTGCGAGAGCCCCTATACCTCTACATCGCAGCGCAGAGCAGCGTAGTCAACACCACACTCATTGTCAAACGTATTGAAGAAGGCAAAGTAGAAGGCATCCAGAGGCTAATCTACTATCTCAGTGAAGTTCTCACGCGATCCCAGCAAAGGCACCCACACTACCAGAAGCTCGTGTATGCCATCATCATGACATCGCGCAAAGTATCACATTACTTCCACGAGCACCCAATCATAGTGGTGAGCAGCGCGCCACTCTCGGACATCCTCAACAACCCAGACACCACAGGACGATTCGCCGAGTGGAACATCGAGCTCAGTCCTCGTGACCTACAGTTCAGGCACCCGACCTCAATTAAAGCGAAAATCTTCCTAGATTTCATGGTCGAGTGGACGGAAGTACAAACATCCGGCCACCAGACCTCTCCAACTCTTGGAAGATGTTTCTCGATGGGTCAAAAAGGAAACAAGGAGCCGGAGCGGGGGGCGTGCTAATCTCACCCAAAGGAGACAAGCTAAGATACATACTTCAGATCAACTTTGAGAAGGCATCCAACAACGAAGCATAATATTAAGCCCTTCTTCACGGAATGCGCATGGCAAAAGCCTGCGGCGCCACCCGCCTCATAATCTACGGCGACTCCAACCTTGTCGTCCAGCAAGCAATGAGAGATTGCGAAGCAGTAGCAGACAACATGTCGGCATACCAGAAGCTTTACAACACTCTAGAAGGAGAATCCGATGGATGCGAACTCAACTACGTCACCAGAGCAAACAACACAGAAGCGGACGAACTCGCAAACATCGGGTTGACTCGAGGACCAATCCCCCAGGTGTCTTCCTCGAAAGCATCAGCCAGAGATCGATCAAGACAAGAACACTCGAACCAGCAGCGAGTGCATCAGTCGACAAGACAAACGGGCCAGAGAAGTTAGCAGCAGTAGACCCAGCCACCGTCGAAGAAGTCGACAATGCAATTCCCGAAGAGGAATCCGCGCCACCCGAAGGACCTGCATGGCAAAAACCTTCCTCAACTATGTGATACAAGGTATCCTGCCGCAAGATATCACGAAAGCACGACACATCAGTCAACGATCCAAGGCCTTCACTATAATCAACGGGCAGCTCTACAAGCGCAACATCTTCTAGGTACTCCAAAAATGCATCGAAGAAGAAGACGACAAAGCACTACTGCTCAAGATCCATGAAGGAATATACGGCCACCACGCGAGCATCCGCGCCCTGGTATCCAAAGCCTTGCGAGCAGGTTTTTACTGGCCAACTGCCATGCGAAACACATAAGACATCGTGCGGCGCTGCATCGCCTGCCAAAAATTCGCCAGCAGACCTCAAGCATCGGCATACGCGCTCAAAACTATACCACTATCCTAGCCGTTCGCAACCTGGGGACTCGATATGGTAGGAACACTCAAGAAATCTTCCAAAGGCGGCCGCACACACCTCCTGGTAGTAGTCGACAAGTTCACCAAATAGATTGAAGCAGTGCCAATCACTAGCTCGACCTCCCTGACCGTGGTCAACTTCATCAAGTCAATCATCTTCCGGTTCGGTGTGCCGCACACCATCATCACCGACAATGACACAAACTTTACAACAGATGAGTTCGAGAACTTCTGCCAGGAATTGGGTATCAAAATCAACTATGCATCAGTCGCGTACCCGCAGTCCAACAGACAAGTCGAGAAGGAAAACATGCAAGTGCGCGGTGGCATCAAAAAGCGGCTCCTCGGACCACTTGAGCAAGACGCAGGTAACTGGGTCGAGGAGCTACCAGCCGTCCTCTGGAGCCTGCGGACTACAACCAACACTTCAACCCAATACACCCCATTCTTCATGGTGTATGGAGCAGATGCAGTACTCCCACACCACCTCAGATTCAGTGCCCCACGTATCACCGGGTATGAGAAAGAAGAATCGAGGATGCACTCACAGATGACAAGGACGTAGCAGATGAAGCAAGATACATATCCCTATCACGGTCAGAGGGATACCAAGATAAACTGTGCACCTATTAGAGCAGTCGACTCCGCACACGAGTCTTCAATGTCGGAGATCTCGTCCTACGGCTAAAGTAGGAAAAAGTACACAAGCTTGCCCCACAGTGGAAAGGGCCCTACATAATCTCCGAAGTGATCAGAGGAGGAGCCTACATGCTGAAGAACCCGTAGACCGGCGAAGACATGGGCAACCCATGGAACATGGAAAACTTGCACCTCTTCTACCAGTAGATTTCCCGCGGTCACTTCCGTCCCATCGCTTTCCCAATATTAGCAATACTGCCCACGAGCAAATCATGTAAAAGATCAAAGCAATAAAACATGTGTTGCCCCAATTTCGCTTACGCGACATTTACACATTGGAACTCGGGGGCTCGAGCGAGGTTTCACCCCCCTGAGGCATTATTTTTCGCTTATGCGACGTTTACACATTGTCACTCGAGGGCTAGAGCGCGATTTCACCCTGCCCCCAAGGCGTTCCTTCGCTTATGCAACGCTTACACAATGGCACTCGGGGGCTCGAACGCATTTTCAACCTTTTCCCCCGAGGCGTTCTTTCGCTCACGCGATGATTACACATTGGCACTTGGGGGCTTGAGAGCGATTTCTACCCTCTCCCCCAAGACTTCCTTTCACGCACGCGACACTTACACTAAGATGCTTGGGGGATCGAGTGCGACTTTCCCCCTTCCCCGGGATAATCTTTCGCTCACGCGGCGAACATGCACCGGCGTTCGGGAGTTCGAGTGTAAACGCACCCTCGCTTCTCATGAACTTTTTGCTCTCCAATGAAATTTCTGAGCTTCGAAGACCCAAGGAAGGCCCACGGCATGCTCAATAGCTTGAAGGAAAACAAGTACCGATCGGAGAAAAAGGAGCAGAGCACCCGAAAAGCACTCGCACCGGGTGAGTAATAAAGCTACATAGCCTTCGCCCAATCGCAAATGATTGGGCGTTGAAACTTTCCGGTTTGACCTCACCTTTGTCAATTCCTCCACCATCAAGAGCAAGGTGTTGGCAGACTTTGTTGCCGAATGGACTCCAACTTCAGAAGATGACGACGATATCCGAGAAGGTTCTTCCCTTCCCGTCAACGAAGACAACAACAAGTGGACCCTGTACTTTGATGGATCTTTCTCTCTTCAAGGGGCCGGGGCCGGTGCAGTCTTGGTCTCCCCCACCGGAGAAACTTTGAAGTACATTGTGCAGATGATGTACGAAAGGGAGGCCTCCACCAACAACACTACAGAATATGAAGGATTACTTGCTAGTTTGAGAGCCGCGATGGGTCTCGGAATTAGAAGACTCCGAGTCAAAGGCGATTCCCAGATGGTAGTCAAAAAAGTCAAAGATGATTACGAATGTCCTCAAATGCAGGCGTATGTAGAAGAAGTCCGCAAGCTTGAGAAGTATTTCCATGGCCTAGGAATGGAGCATATTCCGAGGTCCAAGAACAACGTCGCGGACGAGCTATCAAAGATTGCTGCCCGAAAGGAGAAGGTGCCGCCTGGTGTGTTTATCGAGCGGCTACTCAGTCCCTCGGTGTACCCCAGCCAAACGAAGACCAAGAAGGAAAAAGTGGAGTCGGGAGGACACTTCCCAGGAGAATTACCTTCCCATGTCTCCGACAAGCATTAATTCCTCATTGCCAGCTCGGCTCACCCCGACCGGGCCCATGACATCCTGAACTATCTGGAGAATGGAGAGCTGCCAAGTGACCGGAAGGATTCCGAAAGGATTGCTCGTCAATCATCAATGTATATCCTAGTTGATGAGAGTCTTTACCGCAAGCGTCCTAACGGTGTGAAGCTGCTATGCATATCTACCGACGAAGGCCAGAAGCTACTCCAAGACATCCACGAAGGGATGTGTGGCACGCACATTGGATCCCGGGCTCTGGTTGGCAAAGATTTCCGACAAGGGTTCTACTGGTCAACCGCCCTGAACGACGCCACATAGCTTTTCACCACATGCGAAGCCTACCAGTTCCACGCCAAAGCCGTCCATCAGCCAGCACAAGCGCTCCAGACCATCCCCCTATCCCGGCCCTTTGCGGTTTGGGGGTTGGACATCCTTGGACCGTTCCCTCGCGCTACCGGAGGATATGAGTTCCTTTATGTCGCCATCGACAAATTCACCAAGTGGCCTGAATTGGAGCCAGTCCGGAAGGTCATGACGCAGTCAGCCATCAAGTTTATCAGAAGCTTGGTGTGACGTTTCAGAGTTCCCAACCGGGTTATCACTGATAACGACACCCAATTCACAAGCCAGGCCTTCCTCGAGTACTGCGGGAAAATGGGCATGGCATTGTGCTTTTCCTCAGTAGCTCATCTGAGGAGCAACGGACAAGCGGAGAGAGCCAATGCCGAAGTGTTGCGCGGTCTCTGGACTCGCACCTTCCGCCGGCTCGAGAAGTGTGGAAAGCGATGGGTCGATGAACTCCAAGCTGTTCTCCGGTCGACCAGGAGCACACCCAACAGAGCCACAAATGAGACGTCATTCGCTCTCGTCTATGGAGCGGAGGCGGTACTACCCACATAACTCAGATACGGATCTCCTCGAGTTCGAGCCTTTGATGATGCGGAATAGCAGCAACTCCGACAAGGAGATGTCGTTGTTGCCGAGGAAGTACGTATCTGAGCTACTATGCGCGCTGCATGCTACCAGCAAGGACTACATCGCTACCACAGTCGCCACGTTTGCTCTCGGGAACTTGAGGAAGGCGACCTTGTCCTCCGTCCGCTGCAGTCCGGGAGGGGTCTAAACAAGCTATCTCCAAAGTGGGAAGGCCCTTATCAGGTACTCCAAGTCACTCAGCCCGGATTCGTCCGCCTAGAGACCGAGGATGGAGTCCCCGTGAGAAACTCGTGGAACATCGAGCACCTCCGGAAGTACCATCCCTGTAAGTTCTACCCGTGAGGGCATAAAGTTGCCGGATGACCAGTTTTCTGGTGGCGCCCCATTTGTAAACTATGATCTCCGGGTCCATGTTTATGAATGCAACCAAAAACAAACCGAAATCAGTGTGTGTTTGTGTCAGAACCCTCTGTTAGGTATGTGCTAGGGTTAGCAAGTAACTTTGCATCATGTCAAAATTTTCAAATGGAAATTGAAATGGGAGAGAGAACACCCCAGATGAATTTAATTCAAATGGCCATTTTAAAAGTTGCTCCAAAAATTCCTTTTGCAATTTTGAAAAGTCCCATAAATGAGTGTGATCACATATTAAGTGATGTGGAACCAAATACATGCTCATGGATTTTTTCAAATATTCAAACAGGAGCATGGAATTAAATAAATACCCCTATTTGAATTTGAATTCAAATATTTTGAATTAAAAAAATGTTCAAACTCTATATATGACTAGCTACTGGTCATGTAATACCATATAAAAGATTTGAGCATTTATAAAATTTTCTAGCTATTTAATTAGCTAAGTCAAAACAAATGCCAGAAAAGAAAAAGAAAAAGAAAAAGAAAAGGAGAAGGACTTACCTGGGCAAATAGGCCCAACTCCAACCCCAACAGCCCACTAGCCTGGTCCAGCCCGCTATCTCCTCTGTCTTCTAGCTCAAGCAGCTCGCTGCAGGCAGCAGAGCGTGCGGCGACTGCCACCGCGACGTTGTGGGCCTTCCAGGCGCCCCAAGCCCTATCCTTGCGCCACGGAGTCGCCCCTGTCGTCGTGGAACCTTTCCCCCCCTCCAGGCTCACGCTCCCTCTCTCCCTCGCCCAATTCCTTCGCCGCCCGAACGTCACAGTGGAGCGCGCCTCCGTATCCACGCAGCCAACGGCGAAGAGCAGTTGCACCGTCGTGTCCCTCGCCTCCGCCGTCCTCGACTACGTCACCTTGCGCAAGGAATCAGACCGAGGAGCTCCAGAGCCTCCGCCCCCTTCGTCGTCTTCAACGTCGGCCGCTGTGCTTCCCCGGATTGATTCGCCGCCGCCAGACCTTCCCCGGCCTCCTCGACCTCACCAGCGTGATCGTGGTCAGCGCCCTGTTCTCCCCAGCTATCCCTAGCCTCACCCCTCGCCCTCCTTCGTGTTCCACCATGAAGGCCGAGCACGACGTCCGCCATGGTCGCCGTAGAGCTCGTCTTCGTGCCCCTTTCACCTCGCCAACTTGCCTGCCATGCTCGTGGGATCTTCAGGAGCGCAACGAACTCACGTCCGCTTCGTCATGCGATCTGTGTCGCATGCGCCGCCGCAACCGTGACCCCAGCCGCCGTGGGCTCGAAGCCGCCGTCGCCCTGGCGCTTCCCCGTGTCCCCCTTGTGCTCCAGGAGATGCGCACGATCTCCAGCTTCCCGTAGATGGTCTCAGCGGGCAAAACGGTGGCCGGAACCCCTAACCCGAGCAGCGCCGCCGCGGGATTTGGTCACTGATGACCTCCCCGCCGACGAGCTGACGTGGGCAGGATTAATTAACCCCCTGGCCCCACGCACCAGTGACACTGCCAGTGGGCCCAGGGCCTCTAATTAATCTCTGTTTAACTTAAACAAACCGGTTAATTAAACCGGGCCACTAACAGTGATGCCCCACCTGTCAGCACCCCCCACGTCAGCCTTGCGTCATGCTGACGCATTAAACTGTTAAATCATTTAAAATAATCCAGAAAAATCCAGAAAATAGAATAAACTTTGAAATTCAATAACTTTTTAATCCTAACTCCAAATTAAACAAATAATATATGTAAAATTATCAGAAAATGCAAGGAATGTGAATATGGACTTTGTTTTCATGTTTGACCAATTTAAATTGGGTTAACAGTGGCATTTGTCCATAAGGCTTTAATTTGAATTCAAATTTGGAGTGAATTTGCAAATGACTTTGCATTCCACTTCTTTTAAATGGAATTGTATCCACATTGCAACCATGAACATCACCATTGAAATCTTATTCATGTGATTGTGCTTTGTACTTTATTTTGTTCCTATGATTGTCATGTTGCTAATAGAAGTGGACCCGGAACCCGAGATCACCCCCTCCGTTGAAGATACCGTGTATGACCCTCGTCAGCAAGGCAAGCAAACCCCCATTGATCATGTCGATAAAAACCCATTTCCCTCTCAGTCTCGCTTATGCATGAAATAGGATGATCACCTTATTATCGATTGTACCACATAGTTGAACCCATATCCTTTGCATGACCTATCATTTTGTCATAGTAGTAAGCAAACCACAATCCTAGCAGATGTAGGAGTTGATTGATATCATGTATCCCCTGCAACTGTTACTGCTTATTGCATGCTTAGAGTTTACAATGAGGATACTTTGATATGTGAGTCGGGATGGTTGCAATCATGTTGAAGAAGGTGAAACTGTGTTGGTGAATCCACCCTAATACAAGGTGAATGATGAGAGGCTGTGTAGGAGTACACAGTGGGTTGTCTCGTTGAACACCACCTTAAGTACGAGTTCTTGTGTGGTGATCCAAGAAGAAGAGTGCAACCACACATTGGGCTCACTAATGCCTCTCGACCTAATACCTCACCCCGTTCAAACCCCAGAAGTCGCATTAGTTCGCAAGTTCTGGTAGGGCTGTGGCACGGTCTGCGAAGTGGAAGAACGGTTGTTCAGACCGGCTTGGGACCCTGCACACATCGTTTGAGGCTGTACTGGAACCTCGGCCGGACTTCCATACAGATCCCCCTCGGATAGGCGACTCTCTGGACTATATCGGAGTTGTGGGCGAATTGTTGTGGTGAACATCCTCGCCGACACCCCTTGAATGGTGTCGAGGCCAAAGGCGGTAACTGATGGTCATGTGTGTGTAGCGGTACACCCCTGCAGGGTTAACAAAACTATTCGAATAGCCGCGTCCGCGGTTATGGACTGCTTGGAAAGCTTAGCTTGATTATTAGACAACTTGAACTGGATACTTATAAAACTTGCCAAGATAAGCGTGAGTGCTATGGCGTGCCTTCTCGTGGGGACGTCGAGAGAGGCACATAGTGGTGTAATTGGTTGGAGACATGTAGTGGACTCGTGTACGCTTCTTACCTCAAGTCTGGTACTCGTAGTTCAGGACTAGCCAAGTCAAAGCTGGCACTTCTGCTTTTGAACCCAACCTCCCTTTACCTTGATACATGTGCATGAGTAGTATAGCTCCTATGTAAGTCTTGTTGAGTACGACTTTGTACTCACGTTTGTTTATTCTATGTTTTAGATGAATCCACTGACCCCGATGGTGTCTTCTTCCTGGAGCTCGACGACTGATCAAGCTAGTGTAGTCCCAGTCAAACGACTGGTCCCTCGTGGAAGGACTTGTTTATAAATAAGGCTTCTCTAAGCCATTTGTTAAACTTGTCTGTACTCAGACCTACTTTGCTTCCGCATGCTTGATGTAATGTTGGATCACGGTCTCGTGATATCTGTGTGCACTCTGTAAGAGTTATCAATAAAGTTGCAAACTTTGTAGAGAATTGCAATGATACCCGCTGTTCATACGAGACATGTGTGCTGCGTGTATGGTTATAACATGCATGTCTTAGTATGGGTTTTCGAGACCTTAGTTGTGATCTGGCTGGCGGTCTTTTATACACCAAGTGGTCCTTAGATGTGCGCAGCTTGTGGCATCGCGATGCGATTGCTCGTGACTCTGTCACGTGCACACTTTGTTGTATGATCGAGCCCGCCCTAGACCCCGACTAAGTGATCCGGCTGGAGTAAGTCTATGTAAGGGTTATAATACAATCGATAGTATGGTTGAGGTGACTTGTCTATGAGTATGGGAGTTCACCACCCATATCATTTAGACTTGTGTGCGAACGATGAGGACCCATCTCAGTTGATCATCCGGCCTGGATGGGATGCCCCTCACGTTCGATGCTTTCCGAGAGCGTTCTGTGCTTGGCCTTGTCTGCTTAGACAAGTGGGTACGGCTCTCGGCTCTCCATATGATTGTGTTGTAGCGGGTCTTGCATACGCTAACCCTGGGTCCCGACAGTTTGTTCATTTTACTTTTATGATGTTCGACTAACCCTATTATTCGGAGTGCTTTTTGGGAGAGACATAACAGGTGCGCAAAATCCCACCGGACAAAACTCTCCTCTATAGCTTTGCACATCGGATAGTAGTATGCGGCGATTGCTCAACCCCTCTCCCTTTTGTTCTTTTTCCTTGTCCTTTTCGCCGCTATGGCCAGGTACCACTACATGAATAAGATAGGGAATAAAGCAACCACAAGCAAAGCAAAGACGATCCCTTCGTTTGATGCAAAGGTAATTCATAAACCGGAGCCCGCAGGCTTCCCGGACCAATTACAAGCAAGAAGAAAAGAAAACGAAGAATCCCGACAAGGGAGTGGAAGAGGCAAGCTGAGTCCATGCGGATCACGGTCTTGACGTCCTCCCCAGAGATGTTAGGGCTCCCATCGTCGCTTGATCTATCTTCCCCTCCATGCTTGCCGAAAGAGGCGCCGTCCTCCTCATCCGAGGAGCCCCTGGCTCCGCTGCTCGAGCTTTCCGGGAAACACTCCACCCGGTCACCGTCGGCACTGAAGATATTCACGGATAAGCTTTTGTCGCGGGCGTACCTGAACAGGAGAAGATCCCCATGTTCAGCTTGCGGCCGCGAGCGAAGACCTTCCACCCCCGCGTCAGGAGCAAGCCCCCGTTGGTCAAGAAGCGAGCGGCAACGCGAAACGCTCCATGTGGGCACCCGTCCACTCTAATCCATAGATGTGGGGCCCGAGCATCCCTTACAACTCGACGGAATGTCTTCGGAAGAGGAAGCCACCTACAAGAAATCGAAGGGAGTTTCATGAGGAATTAAAAGTCGATGGCCTCGTCATGGGAAATGTTGCGAAGGATGGGCGACGGCATTGCAGCGCGTCCGCCACGTCCGCCAGCACCGTGCCCGCCTCCACCTCGGTCGCCCTGCCTAGGAGTCCTCGGCCCCGGAGGACGCTCGAGCTAATCCCTCCTGAAGACCCGATGGATTGTGCGCCTCGTCCGCCTCTGCTTCCCCTCCCGCGGCCACAGAGATCATGTGGCCCGCCGCCTCAATAAGCCAGCGGACGAGCCTCGTCGGCGGTAGCAGGAGTGCGGTCAAGAGGCTTTGGAGCCATGGAGAAAGTGTTGGATATGTGCCCTAGAGGCAAATTAATAAAGATATTTGTCACATATGTATTTGTTCATAATACGTATATACTATTCTAGAACTGTATTGAGCGGAAACATCAATACACGTGTGGTATATAACAACCCGGTCCCTAGTTAACTCGGGAATACTAGCTCATTGGGCAGGTGATGATCAAGGTTTCCTGATCATGAGATGTGAACAGTCTATTGACAATGAGGTCATGTCATTAGGAGAACGATGTGATGGACTCATACCCACCTATATCATTGCAGTGTGATCAAGTCACATAGTTAAACACTTCGACGACTTAATAACATAGTGAATAAATCCTTAGACCGCGATGATCATACATAATTGCTAGTGTATCAGGATGCTTTGAGTGCATCAACCGTTACACTGAAACATGGTACCCATAAAGGTGTATCTTGGGTAATACGAAGTAGATATTTTGAGGAGTATGAAATAGAACAGAGCGGGATTTGTCCATCCGGGTGACGGATAGGTACTCTGGGCCCACTCGGTGATATTGCATCAATAACTTGAAAGCAAGACTAGGTCACAAGAGATGTAATATGCACAAATGAGTAAACATGTTTTGTCGGAGACGAGGGATAACTAGGTATTGGATACCGACGATTATACCTCGGACAAATATAGTACCGGAGCACAAAGGGATCGAGTCATATTGTTAATGGTTCAACAATGATGAAGTTTATTCGATGGAAGCGCAGGGGCACATCAAGGATTGTTACCAGATCCCACATGATGGTCATTGGTCAGAGAGTGTCTTGATCATGTCTGTTGTTTTCCGGACCGTAGGGTGTCACACTTAAGGGCAATCGATGCATTAAAGGATTGATTTGGGATCATCGATGAAATAAGAGAGAACACCGTAATTGTTTCGGGAGGTGTCAGAAGCTGTTCTAGATATTTTGAAAGGTTCAAAATAATGTTTTATTATTTAATTAACAGAATTAAACAATATAATATAATTAAATGTTAATTTAAATGTCGGAAAAGGCACATGGGCCTAAAAGGCCCATGAGGGGAAGGAGGGGGCTCCCCCCTTGGGCCATGCGCCAAGCCCCCCTTGGCCAACGCACTCCCCCCTTGGGAGTTTAGTCCCACATGGGGGAGGGGAGGAGGATCCCGCCCCTCCTTGGACAATTTAAGGAGGGGTGGGGTGCCCTTTTCTTTCATCCCATTGATTTATATCCCTCCCTCTTTCTCCTACCTTGAGCGGATTCCCCTTGTTTGGAGTCTGCACTTGGTTGGGGGATTCTCCACCATACGAACGCGGTCGCGCTGCCAGAATCGGGATCCATGTCACAACCCCAAGTTAGGTATGTGCTAGGATTAGCAAGTCACTTTGCATCATGTTAAAAATTTCAAAAGAAATCAATTGAAATCAAATTCAAATGAAAATGGGAGAAGGAACCCCCCCAGATGAATTAATTCAAAAGGCCAGAAATAAATCTTCTCCAAAAATTCATGTTTGATTTTTGAAAAGTCTTATAAATGAGTGTGATCACATATCAAGTGATGTGGGACCCACCCCATGCTCATGGATTTTTCAAATATTCAAACAGGACCTTGGAATTAATCAAAAACCCCTATTTGAATTAAGATTCAAATATTTGGAATTTCAAAAATGTTCAAAAGTTGGGAATGACTAGCTACTGGTCATGTAAGTCCATATTTAAATTTTGAGCATTTATAAAAATGCCTAGCTATTTTATTTTTATAGGCAAAACAAATTACAGAAAAGAAAAACAAGAAAGGAAAGATTAAACAAAAGAAAACAGAAGACCTTACCTGTCGCCTGGGCGAAGCCAGGCCAGCCGGCCCAGCCGGCCCAAAGGGGCAAGGGGGTCTTCTTCCCCGACCCTGCGCCTCCAAGCTGCTCGGTGGAATGCCACCGAGCTAGCCGAGCATGTCGCCGCTTCCCCAGCCTCCACCTGACCCTCTGGAGCCTCCTTGACGCGCCTCGAAGCTCCTGGAGACGCCGTGCGTCCATTCCCCCCTCCCTAGTGCCTATCCTCCTCTCTCTCGCTGAGCCCCGCGAAGAACCGAACGCCGTCGTCGCCATGGTTTGAAGCACGCGTGGCCACTGCCGTCCCCGAGCCGCGCCGTTGTGTCCATCGTCTTCGTCACCGTCGACTACGTCTCCGTGCAGAAGGAATCGAGCGAGGAGCCCCTGGAGCTAAGGAATCGGGTCGTCTTCTTCAACTACGGCAGCCGCGCGGTATCGCCGAATTCTCCATCACCAGGACCTCCCCGAGCAAGCCGTCACCGCTGTTTCACTCAGGGTGAGCTTCTGAGCAAAACCCCTCTGGCCCCGCGCCCTCCCCGCAGCTGTAGCCGGATCCACCATGGGAGCCGTAGCTCAACGTCGTTGTGGTGCTCGTCGGCGAGCACCCGTGAAGCAATCGAGCTTGGGGCCATGTCCTTCGCAACCGCCGTGCTCCTCTGCTTCAAACGCGCTTAACCCCACTCCTTTTAGTGCACCGTAGCGAGTTTTGCCTCTCAGCCGTACCACTGTCGCCGCAAAGCTCGTCGCCGGTGAGCCTATAGGGCACCCAACCCCTGTTCTTGGTCCCATTCGACGCGCGGCACCAAGAGCTACGTCTCAGTGGTTGCAGCACTCGATTTGGGCCACGGCAACGCCGTCTCCGCGGACACCGCCGTCAATGGACGTCGCCGGCGACTAGCCGCCGACGAGCTGACGTGTCCGGCGAGTTTAACCACTAATCCAACCCCCTAACCCACTAACCAGTGGGCCCAGGCCACTAACTAATCCCTGGTTAGTTTAAACTAACCGGGTTAGTTAACTAACCCACCGACAGTGAGGCCCCACATGTCAGCACCCCCCCACGTCACTATGACATCATGCCTACGCAATAAACCCTTTTTCCAATTTAAAGAAGTTCATAAAATTCCAGAAAAAGGCTTAAACTTTGGAAATTCATAGAAAATTCATATTAACTCCAAATTTAACATATAATATATGAAAAATGATCAGGAGAAAATAATCTATCCAAATATACAACTTTCAAATATGTTTGAGTTGAATTTAAAATGGTTCCAGTAGCATTTGCTATTTGGTTTAATTGGAATTTAATCAAATTAAATTCAAATGCTTTTGCAATTTGAACCTGAGCAACATACCCCAATTCACTTGAACATCAGAGGCATATCATACACCTGTCAAGATGAATTACATTGATCAAACAATAACATTTGCAACTTGGCTAAATTGAATTCAAATTGGAGTTTGAATTTTCAATTCATTTGCAATATACTCCATTTAAATGGAATTGCCTCACACATCAGAAGCATGCAAACCAAGTTTCAACCTTCAACCATGTGCTTGTGCATTGTATTTACTTTGCTACCTTGTTTGTTGTTTGTCGAGTAGAAGTTGAACCAGAACAGGAGGCTGCCCCCTTCGTTGAAGATCCCGAGACTGAACCTCGTCAACAAGGCAAGCAAACCCCCTTTGATCATGTCGATAAAATCCCACTTCCCTCTCATGTCTCGCTTATGCATTGTATAGGATGATTACAATGCTACGTTTCTACCGCATAGATGAACCCATTCCTTTGCATGACCTATCATTTGTCACAGTAGTAAGCAAACCACAATCCTAGCAAATGTAGGAGTTGGTTGATATCATGTGGCCCCTGCAATTGTTACTTCTTATTGCATGCTTAGAGTGTTACAATGTTGTTACTGTTATGTGAGTCAGGATGGTAGTGACCATGTGGAAGATGGTGGAAATGTGTTGGTGAATCTACCCTAATACAAGGTGAACGATGAGAGGATGTGTAGGAGTACACAGTGGGTTGTCTCGTTGAACCTCATCTTAAGTCCGAGTTCTTGTGTAGTGATCCAAGATGAAGAGTACAACCACACATTGGACTCACTGACCCCTCTCAACCTATTAACTCATCCCTTTCGATGTCCAAATGTCGCAGTAGTTCGGAGTTCTGGTAGGTTTGTGGCCTGGCTGCTAAGTGAGAGAACGGCTCAACCGAGACCGGCTTATGCACCACGCACACATCATCTGGGTCCACTTCGGTAAACCGACCGGGTTCACGATAGTGGTAGCCAACCCAGGTAGGCGGCTTTCTTGGACTAGATCGGCTACGAGGTAACAGTTGTGGTGAGCATCCTCGCCGACACTTCTTGAACGGTGTCGAGTACAAAGGCGGTAACTGATGATCATGTGTGTGTAGCGGTACACCCCTGCAGGGTTAACAAAACTATTCGAATAGCCGCGTCCGCGGTTAAGGACTGCTTGGAAAGCTTAGCTTGATTATTAGACAACTTGAACTGGATACTTATAAAACTTACCAAGATAAGCGTGAGTGCTATGGCGTGCTTTCTCGTGGGGAAGTCGAGGAAGGCACCATAGTGGTGTAATTGATTGGAGATGTAGTGGACTCGTGTACGCTTCTTACCTCAAGTCTGGTACTTGTAGTTCAGGACTAGCCAGGTCAAAGCTGACACTTCTGCAATTGAACCCCACCTCCCTTTACCTTGATTCATGTGCATGAGTAGTATAGCTCCTATGTAAGTCTTGCTGAGTACGACTTTGTACTCACGTTTGCTTATTCTATGTTTTAGATGAACCCACTGACCCCGAAGGTGGATTCTTCCTCGAGATCGACGACTGAAGACCAAGCTAGTGTAGTCCCAGTCAGCAGACTGGTTCCCTCGTGGAGGGCTTTCTGTTTAAATAAGGCTTCTTAAGCCATTTGTTAAGTTTGTCTGTACTCAGACCTACTCTGCTTCCGTTGAATGTTGTAATGTTGGATCACATACTTGTGATCTCTGTGTGCACTTAGTGGGAGTTATCAATAAAATGTATACTTTGTGGAGAATTGCAATGATACCTGCTGTTCATACAAGGCATGTGTGCTGCGTGTATGTTTATAACATGCATGTCTTTGTATGGGTTTTCGAGACCTTAGTTGTGATCTGGCTGGTGGTCTTTTATACACCAAGTGGCCCTTAGATGTGCGCATCTTGGGGCATCGCGATGCGATTGCTCAAGACTCTGTCTCGTGCACACTTTGTTGTATGATTGAGCCCGCCCTAGATCCCGACTAAGTGATCGGGCTGGAGTAAGTCTATGTAAGAGTTATGAGATAGTCGATAGTATGGTTGAGGCGACTTGTCTATGAATATGGGAGTTCATCACCCATATCATTTAGACTTGTGTGCGGACGATGAGGACCCATCTCAGTTGATCATCCGGCCTGGATGGGATGCCCCTCACGTACGATGCTTACCGAGAACGTTTTGTGCTTGGCCTTGTCTGCTTAGACAAGTGGGTACGGTTCTCGGCTCTCCATATGACTATGTCGTAGCGGGACTTGCATACGCTAACCCCGGGTCCCGACAGACTTGGTATCAGAGCAGGACTGGCTGTAGGATTATCAGCCTTGGCCGAAGTCGAGTCTAGCTTGCTATAGTTATATAGTTACTCTGGGTATATAAGGGAACAACGTAAGGCTTCTTTTTTCTCCTTACCCTCATCATTCTGAGTTCTGAGTCACCCTCATCTTGTTCTACGGGAAGATAGGACTAGGCTCATCTATGTCTTACTAGAACATCTTGTTGTTTGCTTCCTTGTAGCCGTAGGAAAGTTGTGTTCGGTTTACTAGCGTTGTTGTGCTTCCTGATTACTTACATCGTATGTAAGTGATGATTTCGTGTTGTAAGAAATTGTCTTTTCTTGCAATTACAGCCGTTATACTGTCCGAGTCATTCCAAGTTTCTTCATATTCTGATGCATTTGCAAACTCCTTTCTGTTTCAGATGGCGGATCTTCCCCCTCGGCAGATTGTTCGTCTGACTAGGTGCCTCGGTGTGCGTGGGCATCCCGCCATGCTGGTCGAGATGATGTCCTTCATTGGATACCGATGGTACCCTGAGTACACAGTTGAGGAGCAGTTCCTTGACTTCAACCAGACCCAGTTCCACTGCATTGTCAGGATCTACCCACACCACACTGGAGTCACTCAGGCTATCCACTTTGGACATGGCATTGGCATGACCGAGAACATGGCTGTGCAGGATGCTGCATACTCATGTATTACCCTGCTAAGAGAGGAGCACGCTTTGCTTGGAGGCACATCTTTCCGCTATATCCCTACCGCACTTCCAGGAGAAGAGGGGCATTTCACCGGATTGTACACAGATCACTCTTTGGAGGATCCTTTGCTTCAGATCACTGCTCGGCACGGTTGTGATAGAGATCGTGATGCACGTGCCCTTCGTTTTGAGCTTCACGCCACCTGTGTCCGTATGTATCGAGCACTTACACTTCTGGCTCCATTTGTGAGTGTTGGATCAGTGGAGTATGATGCTATCTACCCAGTCAGGACACAGATGCCTTCTCGAGTTTCTTGGCCCGAGATTGGAGGCATTTTTCCACCCCGTGGTCCTCTGCTTCCACCCTACGTTGGACCTAGGCCCCATACTTGCCCAAATGGATATCAGGGTCCACAAGCCTCCGTGTTTTACGATGGTCACCTTCAGCTACCGGGTTACGCGGGTAACTTTTACGAGGACTACTATGGAGATGGAGATGAGTGAGACCGTCTTTGGTCTTACTTTAGTGAGGATATAGTAGTATCTTAGTATATTGTACGCAAGGTGTTCTAAGTTCCAGAGGCTTAGATAAATAATGTATAGGAAGTCAGAGTGCCTCTGAAGGATGTATCATCTTCATCACGTTTGTATTAGCTTGGCGCTTGTACTAAAACGATGTATGGTTGTATGACAGCTTGTGAATATATGGCTTGTATGCTTTTATCACCTTGTTATCAAGATGATTACTTCCTTTGCTCTGTGATTCTTCCAGTTCCTTCAATACCTTGTTTAGACTCTTCCAATCAACTCTGTTTGACTTCGGTTTTCACCTTCAGGATGTCTCAAGGAACCCGTGGCCAGCTTGGTCGTTCCCATGGTCGTGGGAATGATCCGGAGGAAGGTAATCTTCCTCCCCCACCCACGATGACTCAGGTTCTGATGGAGGTTGAGAGGAACCGCCGAGACTCTCACCATTTGCTGGAGGTCATTGCCCGCAACACCACTCAGCAGCGCAACAAGTTGGTGTCCTTGAATGACTTCATCCGACTTCATCCCCCGGTTTTCAGCTACTCCACCGAGCCCCTTGACGCCGATGACTGGCTTCGCAGCGTCGACAGGAAGTTCCAGGCAGGCCATGTTGCAGATGGTGACAGGGTCAGCTATGCCACCTACCACCTCGAGGGTGCAGCTAGCTCTTGGTGGGAGAATTTCCTGAACATGCATCCCGTTGGACCGCCCACCACTTGGGTTGAGTTCTGCACTTCATTCCGTGAGCACAAAATTCCAAAGGGTCTTATGGACCGCAAGCGTGAGGAGTTCTGCAACCTCACCCAAGGCAGGAGGACTGTTGACGAGTTTAGTCGTGAGTTCAACCGACTTGCTCGTTATGCTACTGAAGAGGTCTCCACCGACGCTAAGAAGCAAGAGAGGTTCCATCGTGGACTCAATTCCGGACTCCGTCGTGAGCTCAACCTACATGACTTTGCCACCTTCCAGGTCCTTGTCAACAAGGCCATCAAGGCAAAGGACATGAACACCCCCAATGACTTCCGCAAGCACCCTAGAGATGATGGTTCATCCAGTTCAGGCTCTCAGAAGCGCAAGGTCTGGATCCCCAATAGCATGTTTCGCCAGAACAACCCACCGAGGCCATCCTATGTGGCGCCTCGTCCACCAGCTTCGTTCCACCCAGCTCCACCGAACAACCCAGCTCCACGCACTGTCTTTGGAGCTTGCTACAAGTGTGGTCAGGCAGGACACTACTCCCGCGAGTGTCCCCAGAACCAGCTCCAGAATCAGAATGCTCCACCCCGTGCCGGAGGTAACAACAATGGTCGTGGCAACCCACCCCCGAAGGTCTACACCACCAAACCCGCTCCTCCCGCCACTCGTGGACGTGTGAATCAGATTGCCGCCGAAGAGACTGACGACACCACTGACGTCATTCTTGGTACGCTCCCAGTCAATTATGTTCCTACTTCTGTTCTTTTCGACCCAGGAGCATCTCATTCATTCATGTCAGAAAGTTATGCAGTTCGTCATGAGTTATCTTTTGTTGAATTGTCCACCCCAATGATTATTCAAACTCCAGGGTCAAGATGGCAAACTAATAGAGTAAGCCATGGTAATCAAATTTCAATTGAGGGTTTAGTATTCCTTGCTTCACTCATATCCCTCAAGTCTTCAGACATTGATCTAATCCTTGGCATGGATTGGCTATCAAGGAAGAATGCCTACCTTGATTGCAAAGGCAAATAAGTGAAACTCACCCACCCTTCAGGCAAGACAGTTAACTACACCTCACCCAGAACAAGAACCCAGGTGCATTCTTTGAATGTACTTCCCCTTCCCGACCTTGAAGATATTCCGGTGGTTCGTGACTTCCCGGATGTCTTTCCTGAAGAGCTGCCGGGAATGCCACCCGACAGATGTGTAGAGTTCATAGTAGATCTTATGCCAGGAACCGCACCAATTTCCTGACGCCCATACAAAATGGCCCCATGTGAGTTAGCTGAGCTTAAAACCTAACTTGAAGCTTTGTTGGACAAAGGCTTCATCCGCCCTATCTCACCGCCATGGGGTTGCCCCGTTCTGTTCGTAACGAAGAAAGATGGAACAGAAAGGATGTGCGTAGACTATCGCCCGCTAAATCTAGCGAAGATAAAGAACAAGTACCCATTGCCCAGGATCAATGATCTTTATGATCAACTTGCTGGATCCTCTGTCTTCTCCAAGATGGATTTGAGATTAGGTTATCATCAAATCAAAATCCGAAACGAGGACATTCCAAAAACGGCTTTCACTACTCGTTATGGTCTTTACGAGTACACCGTCATGTCCTTTGGTTTAACCAATGCCCCCGCCACTTTCTCGCGCATGATGAATTCGATCTTCATGGAGTACCTAGATAAATTTGTTGTAGTTTATCTTGATGACATTCTCATCTACTCGAAGAACAAAGAAGAACATGCAGAACACCTAAGGCTGGTATTGATGAAACTTAGAGAGCATCGCCTGTATGCTAAATTCTCCAAGTGTGAATTTTGGCTACCAGAAGTGACCTACTTAGGCCACGTGATTTCTGCAAAAGGCATTGCTGTGAATCCCGAGAGAGTTCAGGCCGTCCTTGACTGGACTCCACCTGAATAGGTTAAGCAAGTTAGGAGTTTTCTTGGCCTAGCCAGCTATTGCCGCCGCTTCGTTGAGAACTTCTCCAAAGTTGCAAATCCTCTAACTGAACTCCTCAAGAAAGATAAGAAATTCCAATGGACTCCCAAGTGCGAGGAAAGATTTCAAGAGCTAAAAAGAAGATTGACTTCTGCACCCATACTTGCGCCTCCAGACACCAAAAAGGATTTCGAGATATTTTGTGACGCCTCACGGCAAGGGTTAGGATGCATACTTATGCAAGATAGACATGTGGTAGCTTATTCTTCACGCCAGTTGCGGCCACATGAAGAGAACTATCCTACCCATGATCTTGAACCCGCTGCCGTAGTTCATGCCCTGACAACTTGGCGACATTACCTCCTTGGTAATCGTTGTGAGATCTATTCCGACCACCAAAGCCTCAAATACATCTTCACCCAGCAAGATCTTAATCTCAGGCAAAGACGCTGGATTGAGTTGATAAAAGATTACGACGTAGGAATTTCTTACACCCCAGGCAAAGCCAATGTCATGGATGATGCACTAAGTCGTAAGTCGTATTGTAACAACCTCATGTTACAACAGTATCAACCACTTCTTCATGAGGAATTTTGCAAGCTCAATCTTGAGATTGTTCCTCAGGGCTATCTTTCTACCTTGGTGGCGAAACCAACTCTTGAGGATCAAATCATAGTTGCCCAAAGGCGTGCACGAGGTGTTCGCCGGATCAAGGAGAACATTGCTAGCGGAGTTGCTAGATGTTTCTCCACGGATAGCAAAGGAACGGTATTCTTTGGAAATCGTTTGGTAGTACCTAAGAATAGGGAACTAAGGCAACTCATCCTCAAAGAAGCCCATGACACACCCCTCTCGATTCATCCCGGTAGCACAAAAATGTACCGAGATCTACGCCAGAGATTTTGGTGGACTAGGATGAAGAGAGACATTGCTCGATTTGTTGCCGAATGTGATGTTTGTCGTCGCATTAATGCAGAACATCAAAGACCTGCTGGTACACTTCAACCTTTGCCTATTCCAAAGTGGAAATGGGACATAGTCGGTATGGACTTCATCACCGGCTTTCCAAAAACCCAGAAAGGAAACGATGCCATCTTCGTTGTGATAGATAGGCTTTCCAAAGTTGCTCACTTCCTTCCAGTTCGCGAGTCTATAACTGCTAGCCAGTTAGCGGACTTGTACGTCTCTAGAATTGTATCCCTTCACGGTGTTCCTTTGGAAATCAATTCTGATCGTGGTAGCCTTTTCACCTCTAGATTTTGGGGAAGCTTTCAGAATGCTATGGTAACTCATCTCTCCTTTAGTACAACTTTCCATCCTCAGTCTAGCGGTCAAGTCGAAAGGGTTAACCAAATTCTTGAAGACATGCTCAGAGCTTGTGTTATCTCATTCGGAAAGAATTGGGAAAAGTCTCTTCCATTCGCCGAATTTGCTTATAACAATAGTTTCCAATCTAGTCTGAACATGGCTCCTTTTGAACTCTTATATGGACGATGATGTCGAACACCCCTAAACTGGTCAGAAACCGGTGAAAGACAATTCTTTGGACCGGATATGATCAAGGAAGCATAAGAGAAAGTTCACATTGTTCATGATCAATTGAAAGCAGTCCAGTCTCATCATAGGCAAGAGAGCTACAATCTGGATGAGAAGGCTTACCTTCGGGTTACTACTCTGAAGGGAACCCAACGTTTCGGTATCAAAGGCAAGTTGGCCCCACGTTACATCAGACCTTTCCGCATTCTTTCTAAACGTGGAGAAGTTGCCTACCAACTTGAACTACCCCCGCACCTTTCCCGAGTACATGATGTATTCCATGTGTCACAACTCAGGCGTTGCTTCAAGGACCCCATCCGCAAAGTCGACCATGAAACGCTTGATCTCCAAGATGACCTTTCTTATCGAGAATACCCCGTTCGTATTCTTGATTCAACAGAGCGTCTCACTCGTCGTCAGAAGATTAAGTTTATGAAAGTGCAATGGTCACACCACTCTGAGAGAGAAGCCACGTGGGAAAGAGAAGACCGTCTCCGTGCCGAGTACCCCTCCTTCCTCCCGCAGACTTCTGAATCTCGGGACGAGATTCTTTTGAGTGGGGGCGAGTTGTCACAACCCCAAGTTAGGTATGTGCTAGGATTAGCAATTCACTTTGCATCATGTTAAAAATTTCAAAAGAAATCAATTGAAATCAAATTCAAATGAAAATGGGAGAAGGAACCCCCCCAGATGAATTAATTCAAAAGGCCAGAAATAAATTTTCTCCAAAAATTCATGTTTGATTTTTGAAAAGTCTTATAAATGAGTGTGATCACATATCAAGTGATGTGGTACCCACCCCATGCTCATGGATTTTTCAAATATTCAAACAGGACCTTGGAATTAATCAAAAACCCCTATTTGAATTAAGATTCAAATATTTGGAATTTCAAAAATGTTCAAAGTTGGGAATGACTAGCTACTGGTCATGTAAGTCCATATTTAAATTTTGAGCATTTATAAAAATGCCTAGCTATTTTATTTTAATAGGCAAAACAAATTACAGAAAAGAAAAACAAGAAAGGAAAGATTAAACAAAAGAAAACAGAAGACCTTACCTGTCGCCTGGGCGAAGCCAGCCCAGCCGGCCCAGCCGGCCCAAAGGGGCAAGGGGGTCTTCTTCCCCGACCCTGCGCCTCCAAGATGCTCGGTGGAATGCCACCGAGCTAGCCGAGCACGTCGCCGCTTCCCCAGCCTCCACCTGACCCTCTGGAGCCTCCTTGACGCGCCTCGAAGCTCCTGGAGACGCCGTGCGTCCATTCCCCCCTCCCTAGTGCCTATCCTCCTCTCTCTCGCTGAGCCCCGCGAAGAACCGAACGCCGCCGTCGCCATGGTTTGAAGCACGCGTGGCCACCGTCGTCCCCGAGCCGCGCCGTTGTTTCCATCATCTTCGTCACCGTCGACTACGTCTCCGTGCAGAAGGAATCGAGCGCGGAGCCCCTGGAGCTAAGGAATCGGGTCGTCTTCTTCAACTACGGTAGCCGCGCGCCATCGCCGGATTCTCCATCACCAGGACCTCCCCGAGCAAGCCATCACCGCCGTTGCACTCAGGGTGAGCTTATGAGCAAAACCCCTCTGGTCCCGCGCCCTCCCCGCAGCTGTAACCGGATCCACCATGGGAGCCGTAGCTCAACGCCTCCGTGGTGCTCGTCGGCGAGCACCCGTGAAGCAATCGAGCTCGGGGCCATGCCCTTCGCAACCGCCGTGCTCCTCTGCTTCAAACGCGCCTAACCCCGCTCTTTTTAGTGCGCTGTAGCGAGTTTTGCCTCGCAGCCGTACCACTGTCGCCGCAAAGCTCGTTGCCGGTGAGCCTACAGGGCACCCCAACCACTGTTCTTGGTCCCATTCGACGTGCGGCACCAAGAGCTACGTCTCAGTGGTTGCAGCGCTCGATTGGGCCACAGAAGCACCGTCTCCGTGGACACCGCCATCCCTGGACGTCGCCGTCGACTAGCCGCCGGCGAGCTGACGTGCCCAGCGAGTTTAACCACTAATCCAACCCCCTAACCCACTGACAAGTGGGCCCAGACCACTAACTAATCCCTGGTTAGTTTAAACTAACCGGGTTAGTTAACTAACCCACTGACAGTGAGGCCCCACATGTCAGCACCCCCCCACGTCACTGTGACATCATGCCTACGCAATAAACCCTTTTTCCAATTTAAAGAAATTCAGAAAATTCCAAAAAAGGCTTAAACTTTGGAAATTCATAGAAAATTCATATTAACTCCAAATTTAACATATAATATATGAAAAATGATCAGGAGAAAATAATCTATCCAAATATACAACTTTCAACTATGTTTGAGATGAATTTAAAATGGGACCAGTAGCATTTGCTATTTGGTTTAATTGGAATTTAATCAAATTAAATTCAAATGCTTTTGCAATTTGAACCTTAGCAACATACCCCAATTCACTTGAACATCAGAGGCATATCATACACCTGTCAAGATGAATTACATTGATCAAACAATAACATTTTCAACTTGGCTAAATTGAATTCAAATTGGAGTTTGAATTTGCAATTCATTTGCAATATACTCCATTTAAATGGAATTGCCTCACACATCAGAAGCATGCAAACCAAATTTCAACCTTCAAGCATGTGCTTGTGCATTGTATTTACTTTGCTACCTTGTTTTTTGCTTGTCGAGTAGAAGTTGAACCAGAACAGGAGGCTGCCCCCTTCGTTGAAGATCCCGAGACTGAACCTCGTCA
Source organism: Bromus sterilis (assembly GCA_950022295.1). Classification (NCBI taxonomy): domain Eukaryota; kingdom Viridiplantae; phylum Streptophyta; class Magnoliopsida; order Poales; family Poaceae; genus Bromus; species Bromus sterilis. The sequence goes on along the minus strand of OX465595.1, from coordinate 339,122,729 downwards.
GCAAGGCAAGCAAACCCCCTTTGATCATGTCGATAAAATCCCACTTCCCTCTCATGTCTCGCTTATGCATTGTATAGGATGATTACCATGCTACGTTTCTACCGCATAGATGAACCCATTCCTTTGCATGACCTATCATTTGTCACAGTAGTAAGCAAACCACAATCCTAGAAAATGTAGGAGTTGGTTGATATCATGTGCCCCCTGCAATTGTTACTGCTTATTGCATGCTTAGAGTGTTACAATGTTGTTACTGTTATGTGAGTCGGGATGGTAGTGATCATGTGGAAGATGGTGGAAATGTGTTGGTGAATCTACCCTAATACAAGGTGAACGATGAGAGGCATTGTAGGAGTACACAGTGGGTTGTCTCGTTGAACACTGCCCTAAGTCTGAGTTCTTGTGTAGTGATCCAAGATGAAGAGTACAACCACACATTGGGCTCACTGACCCCTCTCAACCTATTAACTCATCCCTTTCGATGTCCAGATGTCGCAGTAGTTCGGAGTTCTGGTAGGTTTGTGGCCTGGCTGCTAAGTGAGAGAACGGCTCAACCGAGACTGGCTTATGCACCGCACACACATCATCTGGGTCCACTTAGGTAAACCGGCCGGGTTCACGATAGTGGTAGCCAACCCAGGTAGGCGGCTTTCTTGGACTAGATCGGCTATGAGGTAACAGTTGTGGTGAGCATCCTCGCCGACACTTCTTGAACGGTGTCGAGTACAAAGGCGGTAACTGATGATCATGTGTGTGTAGCGGTACACCCCTGCAGGGTTAACAAAACTATTCGAATAGCCGCGTCCGCGGTTAAGGACTGCTTGGAAAGCTTAGCTTGATTATTAGACAACTTGAACTGGATACTTATGAAACTTACCAAGATAAGCATGAGTGCTATGGCGTGCTTTCTCGTGGGGAAGTCGAGGAAGGCACCATAGTGGTGTAATTGATTGGAGATGTAGTGGACTCATGTACGCTTCTTACCTCAAGTCTGGTACTCGTAGTTCAGGACTAGCCAGGTCAAAGCTGGCACTTCTGCAATTGAACCCCACCTCCCTTTACCTTGATACATGTGCATGAGTAGTATAGCTCCTATGTAAGTCTTGCTGAGTACGACTTTGTACTCACGTTTGCTTATTCTATGTTTTAAATGAACCCACTGACCCCGAAGGTGGATTCTTCCTCGAGCTCGACGACTGAAGACCAAGCTAGTGTAGTCCCAACCAGCAGACAGGTTCCCTCGTGGATGGCTTTGTGTTTAAATAAGGCTTCTTAAACCATTTGTTAAGTTTGTCTGTACTCAGACCTACTCTGCTTCCGTTGAATGTTGTAATGTTGGATCACATACTTGTGATCTCTGTGTGCACTCTGTGAGAGTTATCAATAAAATGTATACTTTGTAGAGAATTACAATGATACCTGCTGTTCATACAAGGCAAGTGTGCTGCGTGTATGTTTATAACATGCATGTCTTTGTATGGGTTTTCGAGACCTTAGTTGTGATCTGGCTGGCGTTCTTTTATACACCAAGTGGCCCTTAGATGTGCGTAGCTTGGGGCATCGCGATGCGATTGCTCGAGACTCTGTCTCGTGCACACTTTGTTGTATGATCGAGCTCGCCCTAGACCCCGACTAAGTGATCGGGCTGGAGTAAGTCTATGTAAGAGTTATGAGATAGTCGATAGTATGGTTGAGGCGACTTGTCTGTGAATATGGGAGTTCATCACCCATATCATTTAGACTTGTGTGCGGACGATGAGGACCCATCTCAGTTGATCATCCGGCCTGGATGGGGTGCCCCTCACGTACGATGCTTTTCGAGAATGTTCTGTGCTTGGCCTTGTCTGCTTAGACAAGTTGGTACGGTTCTCGGCTCTCCATATGACTATGTCGTAGCGGGACTTGCATATGCTAACCCCGGGTCCCGACAATCCAAATCCGTCTTATTTCCGCTGCTCTTCTGGTTCGGAGCCCGGAGGGAGATCGATTGCACCGTACGTGTGTAATCCCGCGAGGCACTATACTTGTGGTGCTACTTCATCGCCGAAGGTCTCCGACACGAGTGGGGTCGCAGGTTCAGAGTCTACGCCAACCACGTTCGAGGAACGTTTCCCTCTTTCGGTCTTCAAAGGTATGAACACAAATTCCCTCTGTTACTTACATCGACATAGCATATGTCTTGGGTTCGGGATATGTAGCCTAGGATTTTTTTGTTTTCTACGCTGTTCCCTACAGTGGTATCATGAGCAAGGCTATGCGTAGATGTATTATACGGGTAGAACACATCTAGGATGTGGGCATCAATTCTCCAATTGTTACCCTCCCACGTATACTCGTTTAGAGTTGCGGCAATGTCGTGATGAAGCGGCCCTGACTGGCCTTATGCGTTTACGCGAGACTGGTTCCACGCTTGACATATGGCTTGTACCATATAAGTGGATGGGGGTGTCTGTCTCTCTAACATTAGCGATGCGAAGACGTTTGCAACGGAGGGCCCCGACAGGGGTGTAATAGAGACGATTGCAGGATTGGTGTTGTGGCTTGTTTGCGTAGGATAGAAAGTAGTTCTTTCTCGAAACCCCTTTGCAGCCACGTAAAACTTGCAAAATATAAAGTAGAAGGCGTTTTAACTTTAATTTGCATGTAAGGGGGATCATAACATGTTTGATTTATAGTTTTACTTCATGTCTTGCTAATATGCTAGATATACGACGGTAGCATGATAGGATAATCTCTCACAATACCAAGATTGTATTCTCCCTTAATGGGCACCACCTGGAAGGATGTCTTTATGATAGGCACACCGTGACGATCGGGTGTCATACATACGTTAGCGTTCGCATGAGGTTGGGTTTGGCAAGCCTTGTATATGCAGATATGGCCTTGATGAACAGCCATACACTAAGGTCAGATTTGTAGGCTTGACATATGTAGATATGAGCTTGGGATATAGATGACAGAAAGTTTAAGCATGAGTCACACACCGGATGTGATTGGCATGATGGACTACCTAGGGAGATGTGTCGTCGGCCGTGTGATATTCGAGGACGATCATTAAACTAGGATTATGTAATCACTTTGTAAAATTTTGAGAGATGTTTAACTAAGTGGGAGTTTTGGAATTAATTAAAATTTAACTCCATTTTATGAACAAACTCTAAATATGTGTTTTGCAAATAACCATTGTAGATGGCTGCACACCGCCCCTCATTTAACTTAGGGTCATTCCTAGAGAAAGACAAACTGAAAATCGATGGGTCAAACTTCACCAACTGGTTCCGCACTCTGAGGATTCTCCTCGTTCGCCTCAAGATGTCATACGTACTAGAGGCCGTGATAGGTGAGCACCACCAGCCGACGCTAGTCATTATGAGAAGAATGTCTACCTCTCCATGTCGGATGATTACAACCTTGTTCAGAGTGGCATGCTTTACTCCATGGAGGCTGAACTGCAGAAGCGCTTTGAGATGATGGGTTCTTATGAGATAATCACCGACCTCAAGGCCGTCTTTGCACCCCAAGCCAGGGCTGAACGTTATGAGGATTCTGAAGCTTTCTTATCACCAAAGATGGATGAGCATAGCAGTGCTAGTGAGCACGTGATCAAAACGTATGGCTACGTTCAACACTTGAATGCTCTGGAATGTCAGATTCCAGATGAACTTGTTGTTGATAGGGTGCTGCAGTCGTTGCCCCCAGCTACAAAGGATTTGTGTTGAACTACAACATGCAAGGGATGACTAAGACCCCTTCTGAGTTGTTCTCCATGTTGAAAATTGCTGAGGTTGAGATCAAGAAGGAGCATGCTATATTCATGGTCAACAAGACTGTTGAATTCAAGAAGTCTGGCAAGAAGGAGAAAGGAAAGAAGGGAGGCCCTAAGAAGGGTGAAAAGCCAGTTGTCACTCCTCGGAAGGCACCTGTAACAGCCTAGTTTTCAAAAAAAATAAAATTTTTTCTTTTCGATGTGAATTGTTTGATTGTCTGATTTGTTTGCGGTGTTTGCATCCCCGATTTATCGATCGGCGATTATCCCCCCCTCTTATCTCGTATCGGACGGAGAACGACCCTTGCCACCCTGACACTCGACCTTTGCGACACCGGGTTTCACCCGATCACCGTCGCGAAAACCGCACGAGACCAGCCACAGCCAACGGAGCGAAAAACCCCGTTTAATAATGAAACGGGTTATTTTTATAGCGCGCCGGAAAGTGTTTTCGAAACGGTTCCAGCGTGAGGTGAACGCCGCCGGCTCGACGTACTGATCGTGCAGTTCGAAGTTTTACCCGAATCGGAGGTACTGCGGACCCCCGGCGGTCAGAAACGTAAGCAACGCGCGCGCGAGAGAAAAACCGGGGATATTTTTGCAAACCGCCAGCCACCGGGGCTATATAAAGACCACCACCCTCCCACACCCACTTAGGGTTCCCCCTTGTGGAAATTTACAGCCACCCCCCTCTCTAATTTCAGATCTGGCCCAAAATTCCCAATTTTTTTGCAGCAAACCCTAATTTCCAGATCCAGATCAGCCCAATGAGTTCTAGGCCGTCAGATCCGAAGATCCGACGGCCATGACGTCGCCACGTCACCCCCTAGCCATCCTCCTCTCTCCACTGCCTCCTGGACGCGCCGAGCCGCCATGGCAGGCCCGAGCTCGCCACCGCCTCGCCTGGGGACCTCGCCGGCGAGCCGCCCGAGCAGCCGCGCCCCGCGTGCCTCCGCGCTTCTCCTCTCTCCCCTTCCCTCTCTCCTCCTCACCCGGTCTCCCTCTCTCGCGTGCAGGAGCCCGCGCAGGACGCTGCCCCGCCATGGAAGGCCTTGGATCTCCAAGTTCCACGTCCGCCAGCCCGAGCTCGCAAAACCGCCGAGCCCGCCGCCTGGACCCGCCTCCCCGCGCCCGGATTCACCCAGTTCTGCTCGTCTTCGCGCCGCCTTGATACCTCACCGCCGGCGGGAACAGCGGGCGCTGCCAACCGCCGCTTCCTGCTCGTCGCGCTCGGATCGGGAGCACGAGCCCGAGCGGCTCCAGCCGCCTCCAACCGGCGTGGCCACGTGGGCCGGCGCAGCCCAGCCCGAGCCAGGCGCCCCCGGCCCAGCCGACCAGCCAACCCAGACCGCCTCCCTCTGCCTCTTGGGCCGGCCAGTAGGTGAGGGCCCAAGTTCCTTTTTTTTCCATAGCACCTGCGAATTTTTTCTAAGTCCCTGGAATATCTGCTATTGATTCGATATTGCGTTGTAATTTGCGACTAATCCGTAGCTCCGATGAACGTGCCCCCAAAACGAAAGTTGCTCAGTTTTGCGTGCTCTAGCATTCGTATGTAGAAAGTTTTTGCATTTGATCTCATCTTGATTGTGTAATTGTGTGCTAAAGTGGGCATCAGGCCGTTAAACTGCTAATTTTCCTGTTAAGTGCTGCTGTTTATATTTTGTTGCAACTTTGCATGATGATTGTGACACATCCATGAGGCCTATTGCATTGATTCTTTTTCCTATATGTTAAGCATCATGTGTACTTCATTTCCATGCTTTAACTTGTCATGTTTGGGTGCTCTAGCTATATTAAATCTTGCTCCAAAGTGGTGATCCTGATGTTATTGTGCTGCTGTTGCTGAAACTGTTATTTTGTTGCAACTTCGGTCGACGAGTGTGTCGCGACCATTTATCGGAATTGAGTGATTCCAATTGCATATTGTTAAGCATCATGTCTACTTTCATTACATGTATTGCATCTTCATGTTAGAAATCCTGGTCATATAGATATTTAGCTCCAAAGTTGCTATGCTGCTATTTTTGACAGCCACCTCTGTTTTTCTCTAAGTCTGTTACTTTGCGATGCCATGTTGTTTGCTTAATATCTTTTGATCTATGATGCCTATTTGAATGATTCTTTTTGCCATGCCTTCCATGTCATGTCTACTTTAGTTCCATATCATTTGTGAGCATGTATGCATTGATTATCCTATTTATGCATTGCTCTAAAGTGTGCTTCCTGATGTTGGCAGATTGTGTTCCAAACTTGTATTGCTTGTATCTTTTTAATCGTAACTCTGTTTGGGGTGTTCTTTATATGTAACTTGATTAGTTTTTCGTGTACTTTGTGTTTATGCTATTTTTTGCTGTTGTTAACCAACCTAAAATATGGTTTAGGACAGAATAGTACCAAATGTTTTAATCATCGTGCGACACTTAGTGTTATGCCATGTTTAGGATTGTGCCTCACTTAAATTGACTAGTATAGATAGTTTACTTTGTGCTTCACCTCTTGAAATGTTTGTGTGCTATGCCATGCTTGCTTGAGTTGCCATGTTAATAACCATTGGTTGATCACATGTAGCTAAGCAACTTGAACCACCGTAAACGTGCGGTATTCGTCGTGTGTGACCGTACCCCACTTAAATTGTTAGTAACCGTTCTCGACGATAGATCCGTATCGCGTTGCCGTGCCTTGTGTTGCCTCCTTGATCTTGTATTGCTCCATCGTAATAGTGGTGCACCATTGATTGCTTTCCAATGTTTCCTTCTTGTGTGCTTCCGCGGTACCTCTCGGAGACGATGCGAGCTTGCGAGCAACTACACCTTCGGAACCCGACTTATCAACAGACAAGGACTATGCATTACTTATGATCCATTCTATTTCAACCAGCAGTTTGCATGCTAGTATAGGTTAGGTTCGATGTTTGATCCTACCACATGTTTACAGCCTCTTTCAAACCGATACAGCCATGTCCCTTCCCAGCAAACCTTGTACTGCTATGTTACTATTGCTCGTTGCTCAGCCCCTGCTTAGTATGCATGCTTAGGATGCTACGATGTTACCCTGTTACTCCTTGGTTTGGGATATCACATTATTATACTGTTGTTGATGATATGATTATTAATGTTGACTATATTCGACAAAGGATGGAAGGTCTAGGCTATCCCGCCCCGACGCTTTGTTCCATTCGAGTCACCTAGGACCCGAGTTCCAGGTATTGGTTTTAAGAATGAGCGTTCCTAACCGCGTGTGGGATTTTATGTGGCCCAAGCTGATTTACCATTTGAAACCGTGTGTGTGCTGGTCAGCTGCCAGTAGTTTTTAAACCAACCCGGACTAGCGGAGACATGGTTTCCCTGTTGGTCCACCTTTGAACGGCGAGGGCCCGAGGCCTCACGTGAGGCGTCTCGGTAACCCAAACCCTGTTGAGACGGAAGAGTCCGATCCGAGTGCGTGGCCAGCTTTTGGATTGGGTGTCGACTCCCCGGGGGCCACCCGGATTTGTTCGTTGTTAGCTAGAGGGACCTGTCGTTTCGGATCTCTTGGAACTAAATCATAAAATGGTTGCCTGTGATGGGTAGCAACTGAGAGAGATGGGAGTGCGTGCGGGGCCTTGTAATGGGCAGTTGCTACACCCCTGCAGGGTTAAATCTTTTCGAGAAGCCGTGTCCACGGTTATGGACGACTTGAGACCTACTCCTTGTTCATAGACAACAACAACTGAGATAATCTTAATATAATTTGATCAACGTGTGTGTGCCTTGACTGCTTCTTCTTCGTCGGGACGCGAAGAGGAGGACAAGGATAGGATAGGTGTTATGTTTGTGTAAGTAGTTGATAGCAAGACTTGTTGGAGGCGATTCCTCATCGAATGCTCGGCTTCTTACCTTACTCTCTAGATCGTTAGCCACTTCATAAATGCTAGTGCGGCAGCAACCTCACCACTTACCCCTTCCTTACCGTAAACTACTAGTTGTCCTAGAATGACGAGTGATGAAGTCCTTGCTGGGTCAGATGACCACTACAGTTGGATGCTGAGTACTTCTGTACTCATGATATTACCCCCAAACTCTTTTCAGGGTTCTTGATCGACAACAGGTTTGGTGATCGACGTTTCACGTGGAGACTCGACGACGACTAGTTAGGCAGATCCCGGCGGAGGGCCTGGACCCGTGTGGTTATGGGATCGATGTTTTTCTCTTTGCCACTAGGCATTTGACTGTAGTCTGTACTCAGACATGTATCTTCCGCTGTTGTATTGTATTTAAGGCAGTTGTATGCCGATTGTATGAGATGTTGTATCCTTGTATCTTTAATGTTGTGATATCATGTTGGAAATCCGGGGCATATGACTTTGTCATATGTCACAGTGGTACCGATATGTGCTTCGTCCCCTGGTCTGGATGGAAACATCTAGATCTGGAACAGTACCGCATATCGGGCCTTACAGCACCCAAACCTGGACCCAAGCCTGAAGTTGAGTGCTTCTACTGCAAGGGTGATTGTCACTGGAAGCGCAACTGCCCCAAGTACCTAGAGGACAAGAAGGCTGGCAAGATTGTCAGAAGAGATAAATGTATATTTGATATACATGTTATTGATCGTTTCTTAACAAGGGCTAGGAGAAAATCCTGGATATTTTGCATGATCTGTTGCTCACATTTCTAACTCCTCTCAGGGGCTACGGAATAGTCGACGCTTGATGAAAGATGCAGTTACGATGGGCATGGGAAATGACTATCGAGTTGAAGTGGTGGCCGTCGGCACAAAGCATCTTAGTCTCCCTTGGGGATTAGTTTTGGTTTTGAATAAGTGCTACTATGTACCCTCTTTGAGTGTGAACATCGTTAGTGGTCTTGCTTAAAGCGAGATAACTATTCTTGTAAGTCAGATACAATTGGTTGTGCGATTTATATGGATGATATGTTTTATGTTCATGCACTGGAGAAAAAATGGCTTATTCATACTTAATCTCGAAAGTGATGTACTTCATATCGATAAGATAGAGGCCACAAGATTAAATCCTAGTAGCGAAGAACACATGACGATGTGGAATTGTCGACTTGGTCATATTGGCATAAAATGCATGAAGAAGCTTCATTCTGATGGACTTCTGGAGTCATTGGATTTTGGATTGCTTGACACATGTGAACCATGCCTCATGGGCAAAATGACAAAGGCTCCATTCAATGATAAAATGGAGCGTGTGGCAGACTTATTAGGGATCATACATATAGATGTATGTGGACCTATGAACGTCTCCACACACAATGGTCTTCGTTACTTCGTGACCTTCACTGATGACTTGAGCGGATATGGGTATATCTACTTGATGAAACACAAGTATGAAGTCTTTGAAAAGTTCAAGGAATTATAGAGTGAGGTTGATGGCACTGAATTAGTGCTCTTGTTGGCTACCCCAAGTGGAAGGTTGAGATGTAGCTAGCACCAATTTTCCCTCGGTGAAGATACCAAGGTTTATGTCTCCAGTAGGACTCCAAGGTCGACAAGTAGGTGGCGCGACAAGTGATGCGCCGTTTGATGATAATCACTTGCGTTACTTGGACCTGCACACACAACAAGTAACTTTGCACCCAACGAGTACATAGGGGTTTTCAATCCCTCCGGCCTTGTCGTTTACAAAGGATCAAATGCACGGGTAGATAGTAGTGATAATTGCAACTGAAAGTAAAAGCAGTAAATAAAGTGGAGGTGTAAACAGTGATGGAAATATGGACCGGGGTCCCATGATGTTTCCTAGTGATGTCTCTCTCCCAAAAGACGATAAAACAACTAAGTTGGGTGAACAAATTACAGCTGGGCAATTGACATAATTATAAACGCACCGCAATGCTGATTATGCTACTTGAAAGTAAGAGGCTCAAAAGTATGGGCAGTACGCCAAGACAATTAGACCGAAATCCATCTGCATCCACTCACTAATCATGCACCTTGAGATATCTATCCAGAACATCTCACTGGTATTAAGTTGCGAGCCCCACCCAAAGTGTAACCTCAAAGCAACAGACAATTGCATTAACAATCTACGCGTAAGGTAAACAATCCTTGCAACCGTGGTTACAAGCACCGTTGTTTTCTCCCTGGTGGCAACAACACATCCCCTAGTCTCCTGTTTCTGTCACTCGAGATAGATATCGGGGGGCATGAACCCACAATGATGCATAACGCTCCCTCTTGGAGTTAATATCTACTACTTGGCCAAAGCAATAAAAAGCAATGGAGAACATGCAAGAATTACTCAAGAACAAAATATAAAAGCTAAACCAAATATATAACTCATCACGATCTGAACATAATCTCATAATCCATTGGATCCCAGAAAACACAACATAGCAACATCATGAAAATTACATAGGTGCCTTGATCATGTATGGCAGCTCACAAGGACTAAACATTGAAGAACAAGATTGGAGAGAAGAAATCACATAGCTACTGGTCATGGACCCATGGTCCAAGGGGTACTACTCACGGCACATCCGGGAAGCATCCATGGTGGTGGAGAAGCTCCCGGAGGTCAATCCTCCCTCCGGCAGGGTGCCGGGAAGAGGTCTTCTGGTGCTCCCGATCTTGGAAGCGCGGCGGCAGCGGAACAAAGAGGTAATTCATGATGTGGGGTTCTCCTCGAGGGTTTTCAGAACGAGGGCGTAATATAGGCCAAAGGGGGCAGCAAGGAGTGGGCCAGGGCTCCCAGGCGCCATGGTGGCGCGGCCAGGGGGTGGTCGTGCCACCTGGCTGCCTGGGTTCCAGGTGGGGGCCCCCTGGCCCTCCTTCGGGGTTCGGGAAGCTTCCGTTCTTCAGATTTTTATTCTGATTTTTCTGAAATTTTGGGGCTTTGAAAATCGGGGTAAAATACCTGCAACTTAAAGACATCAGCAGACAAAAACTAGCACCGGGTGCACTTAGTTAGTAGGTTAGTCCAAATATGTGTAAAATGATATAAAAGTGTAGAAAAACATGTAGCAATGTCACATAAAAGTGCATGGAACAAGCAGAAATTATAGATACTTTTGGGATGTATCAGAGGTCGAGAATCAACTCGGGAAGAAAATCAAGCACCTTCGATCCGATCGAGGTGGCGAGTATTTGAGTCACGAGTTTGGCGATCATCTGAAGACTTGTGGAATCATACCACAACTTACGCCGGCAGGAACATCTCAGCGAAACGGTGTTCCTGAACGACGTAATCGAACTCTATTGGATAGTGTACGATCAATGATGTCTCATACCGACTTACCTGTGTCAGAACCCCAACTAGGGTAAGTGCTAGGTTTGAGTGCCCCTTTGCATCATGCAAAATTTTCAAAAGAAATCAAAAATGGGGAAAAGAAAGCCCTGAGAAATTAATTCAAATGGCCAGATAAAAATATTTTTCCAAAAACCATTTGAATATTTGGAAAATTCCTATAAATGATGGTGATCATTTTAAAATTGGTTTGGGTTCATTCCCATGCCCATGGAATATTCAAAAATTCAAAAGGTGCCCTGGAAATTAAATTTGACCCTATTTGAATTGAAATTCAAAATATATTAAATTTAAAAAATGTCCAAATTCTATATGTGGCTAGCTACTGGTCACCTAATATTTCTAAAATTAGTTGGGCATTTTTATAAAATGTTTTGGTATTTAATTATCAGAACAAACAAATGAAAGAAAAACAAAATAGAAAGAAAAATGGAATAAGAAAAGAGGCCTACCTCCCTTACATCTCAGCCCATCTGGCCCACATGCCTCAGAAGGCAGCCCAGCCCGCCAGGGGCAAGGTTGTCTTCAACCTCTGCCTTCTGGCAGAGGTGTGGCGGGCATGCCGGCCGAGGCTGCCACCTCCTGATTTCTCTAGGGCCTCCACGTCGTCTTCTAGGCATCGAGGAGAACCCCCAATTCTCCTCTCCTCATTCCCCCTTCTCCCTGGCCTTCCTTCTTCCTTCCCGGCGAGAAACCGAGCCGACCCGTAGCCCTAGCGGAGCACGCCGCCGTAGAGCTCGTGGCCACCGTGCCCCTTTCGACGCCGCAAGTTGTCCAGGAGGTTCCCCGGCATCGACTTCATCGAGCTGCACCTTCAATTTGGATCGGGAGCCGACAGCGACGACGTTCTCTTCATCGAGCCACCGCCGGGCACATTGGACGCCGGCGAGCGATTCTCCTCCGTCCAGCCACCCTCCGGCCTCCCCGTCGGCTCCATTTGCACCAGGGTGAGCTCCCCGTTCGCCCCAGCTCCTCCGCGCCTCTCGCCGTGGCACGTAGCGTAGAACCGCCCGCTCCAGTGGCCGGCCGCCGCCTCTGTTGAACTAGCCGACGCCCCGCGTTTTCTTGACCCCCGCCTGCTCCCCGAGATGCGCCAGCCTGCGGGCTACGTTCCAGTGCCCGTAGATCCCTCCCCCGTGGCCTAAATCATGATCCCAGCGATGCTCCGGCGGCTACAGTGGCACCGCCGGCGACGCCATGGCCATTAGGGCTTAAACCAACTCCTAACCCCTCCCTTCTCTCACTGACAGTGGGCCCCGAGCCCACTAATTAAACCGGTTTATTCTTAATCAGAGGGGATTAACCCCCCTGAGGCTGACACCCTGGACCCACATGTCAGCCCCCCCACTGATGTCAGTATTGCATCATGCTGATGCAATAAGTCAAATTCCAGGAAATTAGAAATGGATTAAAGAAATTACAGAAATTCCAGAAAAATAGCCAAACTTCAATAAATCATAGAAAATTCATATGAACTCCAATTTGGACAAATAATATATGAAAAATGATCAGCATAAAATTCTCTATCCAAATATGCAACTTTCAACCATGTTTGAGTTGATTTTAAAATGGGACCAGTAGCTTTTGCTATTTGGCTTAATTGGAATTAATTCAAATTTAATTCAAATGCAATTCAAATTTTAACCATTGCAATGCAACCTTGATCACTTGTACATCAGAAGCATATCAAACACATGATCACATTGTTTTCAATAACCAAACATTAGCAAATGCAAGATGACCTAATTTGAATAACATTTGGAGTTTGAATTTGAATTAATTTTCAAATCAACTTCAATTAAAATGTGACAATTTGAACCTAGGTCACATCAATACCTTTCACATCATGTGACAACCAAACATGTGCTTGTGCATTCTATTACATTGTTGCCCCCCCTTTGTTGATGATTGTGCCGATAACAGTGCCTCCGAGACGGTGATCACCCCCGAAGGAGAAGACCACCGTTAAGACCCGTGTTTCGTCAGCAAGGCAAGCAAACCCCATTGATCATGTCTATAAAATCCCAATTCTCTCTCAGTCTCGCTTATGCATGTTTAGGAGATCACCTTGTATCGATTCTACCGCATAGTTGAACCCATATCCTTTGCATGACCTATCATCTTGTCACAGTAGTAAGCAAACCACAATCCTAGCTGACATAGGAGTTGTTTGATATCATGTGGCCTCTGCAACTGTTACAGCTTATTGCATGCTTAGTGTTACAGTGAGGTTGCTTTTGATGTGAGTCGGGATGATAGTGAACATGGTGTTGATGAAAGTGAAACTGTGTTGGTGAATCCACCCTAATACAAGGTGAACGATGAGAGGCTGTGTAGGAGTACACAGTGGGTTGTCTCATTGAACACCACCTTAAGCACCGAGTTCTTGTATGGTAATCCAAGACAAAGAGTAGAACCACACATTGGGCTCACTGACCCCTCTCGGCCTAGTACCTTGATCCGTGTCGACGTCCAGGAGTCACATTAGTTCGGGCTTTCCATTTGACATGTGCATAGAAAAAGAACGAAGGAACTGGTTGCATCATATAGATATGTGGGTGCACCTGTGAGGCAGGAAAACCATCTACCAGAGGTGGCGTCTCGGTCACTTACATTGTTTGAGTCCGTTTCGTTGATCCGGCCGGGCTCTCGAGCGGAGGAAAACTCAGATAGTCGACTCCTGGAATAGACCGGTTGTGAGCGAAGTGTCGTGGTGAACATCCTCGCTGTCACCTCTTGAACGGTGGCGAGACCTGGCGGTAACCGATGGTCATGTGTGTGTAGTTTACACCCGTGCAAGGTTAACAAAGCTATTCGAATAGCCGCGTCCGCGGTTAAGGACTACTTGGAACCTGTACCTGATTATTAGACAACTTGAATGGATACTTCTAAAACTCGCAAGATAAGCGTGAGTGCTATGGTGTGCTTCCTCGTGGGGAAGTCGAGGAAGTAACCATAGTGGTGTATTGGTTGGAGATGTAGTGGACTCGTGTACGCTTCTTACCTCAAGTCTGGTATTCGTAGTTCAGGACTAGCCAAGTAAAAGCTAGCATTTCTGCAAGTTAAACCCCACCTCCTTTACCTTGATACTTGAGCATGAGTAGTATAGATCTGATGTAAGTCTTGCTGAGTACGACTTTGTACTCACGTTTGCTTATTCTATGTTTTAGATGAGAAACCGGACCCCGATGGAGTCACCGACCTGAAGCTCGACGTTGACTATGTTAGCATATTCCCAGACAGCAGTCTGGTCCCTCGTGGAAGGGCATGTATGTTTACAAGGCTTCTCTAAGCCATTTGTTAAACTTGTCTGTACTCAGACCTAATTTGCTTCCGTTGTATGATGTAATGTTGATCACAGACATGTGATCTTTGTATGCTCTATGTGTATATCAATAAAGAGTACTTTGTAGAGTTATGTGATGATACCTGCTGTTCATACTAGGCATGTGTGCTGCGTGTATGTTTATAACATGCATGTCTTAGTATGGGTTTTCGAGACCTTAGTTGTGATCTGGCTGGCGGTCTTTTATACACCAAGTGGCCCTTAGATGTGCGCAGCTTGGGGCATCGCGATGCGATTGCTCGTGACTCTGTCACGTGCACACTTTGTTGTATGATCGAGCCCGCCCTAGACCCCGACTAAGTGATCGGGCTGGAGTAAGTCTATGTAAGAGTTAGGATCCAATCGACAACATGGTTGAGGCGACTTGTCTATGAATATGGGATTCACCACCCATAAGCATTTAGACTTGTGAGCGGACGTTGAGGACCCATCTCAGTTGATCATCCGGCCTGGATGGGATGCCCTTCACGTTTGATGCTTTCCGACAGCGTTCTGTGCTTGGCCTTGTCTGCTTAGACAAGTTGGTACGGCTCTCGGCTCTCCATGTGATTGTATCGTGACTGGAATTACATACGCCTATTCCGGGTCCCGACAACCTGTGTCATTCGAGGGGTATGCATTAGAAACTGCCGCTTATGTTCTTAATAGGGCACCATCCAAATCCATAAAGACAACACCATTTCAGGAATGGCATGGCAAGAAACCAAAGTTTTCTCACTTGAAGATTTGGGGTTGTGAGGCTTATGTTAGGAAACTTCAGCCTGACAAACTCGAATCCAAAGTGGAAAAGTGCATCTTTGTGGGATATCCAAGGGAAACCATTGGATACACCTTCTACAACCATTCTGAGGGCAAAACATTTGTCGCCAAGACTGGACGGTTTCTTGAGAAAGAGTTTCTTTCGAAGAATTGATTGGGAGGAAAATAGACCTCGACGAGATGATTGACCAATCACTCCAAGTGGAAGAAGTGGCAATGGAAGTTGTTCCGGAACCACCTTCCGAAGTGGGAGATGAAGAGAGTGGCCATCATGACATTTATAACGATCATGACATACATGATGATCATGATGAAAAATGAATAGGATCTTATTGTACCCCGCAGGTCGTCAGGAGTCCGAAATAAAACCCAGTTTTATGGACAACTTGTTAACGCAGTCATATTAAATGAACCTGAAAAACCTGTGAACTACAAAGAAGCAATGGAAGGACCCGAGTCCGAGAAATGGCTAGAAGCCAGGAAATCCGAGATAGACTCCATGTATGCCAATCAAGTATGGAATTTGGTGGATATTCCCAAGGAACGAAAGGCCGTCAAGAATAAATGGATATTCAAGAAAAAGACTGATGCAGACGAAAACATATCTGTCTATAAAGCTCGACTTGTCACAAAAGGTTTCCGAGAAGTTCAAGGAGTTGACTACGAGGAGACTTTATCTCCTGTAGCGATGCTGAAGTCTATCCGGATATTACTAGTGATTGCCGCATATTACGATTACGAAATATGGAAAATGGATGTGAAAACCGCATTCCTTAATGGTAACATTGAGGAAGAGTTGTACATGGTACAACCAGAAGGTTTCATTGATCCTAAGGACGCTGGTAAGGTGTGAAAACTTCAACGGTCCATTTATGGGTTGAAGCAAGCACCTCGGAGCTGGAATATGCGTTTTGATGAGGTGATCAAAGCATTTGGATTTGTCCAAAATGAAGAAGAATTCTATGCTTATAAGAAAGTGAGTGGGAGCTCTATGGCATTCCTAGTGTTATATGTGTATGACATATTATTGATAGGGAATGATGTATGATTTCTAGAGAGCGTAAAGAAATATCTAAATGGACAGTTTTCCATGAAGGACCTAGGTGAAGCTACATACATGTTAGGCATTAAAATCTATAGAGATAGATCAAGACGCCTATTAGCACTGGGTCTGAGAACTTACCTTGAAAAGATATTTAAAAGGTTCAATATGGATAACGCCAAGAGAGGCCTCTTGCCCGTTATGAAAGGAAGTAAAGTGAGTGTGACTCAATGCCCAACAACAACAAAAGAAAGGGAGGAAATTTCCTCAAATCCCTATGATTCAGCCATAGGTTCTATCATGTATGCTATGCTGTGTACTCGACCAGATGTGGCTCTGGCGGTTAGTCTAACTAATCATTTCCAAAGTAATCCTGGAATGTATCATTGGAATGAAGTGAAGAATGTCCTTAAGTACTTACAAAGGACTAAGGACCCAATTCTCGTCTATGGAGGATGTTAATAAGAGCTCGCCGTAACAGGTTACATGATGCTAGTCTTGGAAGTGATCCTGATGACTCAAACTCTCAGACGTGATACATGTTCATGTTGAATGGTGGTGCGATTAGCTGGAGGAGCGGCAAGCAGTCAATCGTCGCCCAATCTACGATGGAGTCGGAGTATATTGCCGCTTGAGAAGCGTCAAATGAAGCGCATTGGATGAAGAAGTTCGTCATCGAGCTTGGCGTATTCCCAAGTTGCACTGACCCCGTTAGCATTTATTGCAACAATATAGGTGCCAGTGCTAACGCAAGGGAGCCGAGGACTCACTCTACATCAAAGCATATTCTCCGACGTTTCCATGTGACGCGAGACGACGTCAGGGATGGTCATACTAGGATTTGCAAAATACATATGGATCTGAACCCTTCAGATCCCATGACTAAACCTCTTCCACAGGGCAAGTTTGATCAACACCGAGAGACTATTGGTGTTAGATACATACCTGATGTAAACTAGTGTAATTTGTACTCTAGTGCAAGTGGGAGACTGTCGGATATGTGCCCTAGAGGCAAAGTAATAAATATATTTTAACATATCTATTTGTTCATAATACGTTATATACGATGCTAGAACTGCATTAAGCGGAAACATTAATACACATGTGGTATATAACAACATGGTCCTTAGTTAACTAAGGAATACTAGCTCATTGGGCAATTGATGATCAAGGTTTCCTGATCATGAGATGTGAACAGTCTATTGAAAATGAGGTCATGTCATTAGGAGAATGATGTGATGGACACCCACCCACCTATAGCATTGTAGTGTGATCAAGTCACATAGTTCAGCACTCCGACGACTTAATAACATAGTGACTTAATCCTTAGACCGCGATGATTATACATAATTGCTATCTATCAGGATGCTTTGAGTGCATCAACCGTTACATTGAAACATGGTAACCATAAAGGTGTATCTTGGGTAATCCGAAGTAGATATGTTGAGGAGTATGAAATAGAACAAAGCGGGATTTGTCCATCCGAGTGACAGATAGGTACTCTGGGCCCACTTAGTGATATTGCATCCATAGCTTGCAAGCTGACGAGGTCACAAGAGATGTAATATGCACAGACGAGTAAACATGTTTTGTCGGAGACGAGGGAGAACTAGGTATTGGATACCGACGATCATACCTCGGACATACATGTATAGTACCGGAGCACAAAGGGATCGAGTCATATAATTAATTGATCAACATCGATGAAGTTTATTCGATGGAAGCGCAGGGGCACATCAAGGATTGTAACTAGATCCCTCATGATTTTCATTGGTCAGAGAGTGTCTCGATCATGTCTGCTGTTTCCCGGACCGTAGGGTGTCACACTTAAGGGCAATCGATGCATTAAAGGATTGATTCGGGATGATCGGTGAAATAAGAGAGAACACCGGAATTGTTCCAGGAGGTGCCGGAAGATGTTCCGGATATGTGGAAAGGTTCAAAATAATGTTTAATAATGTTTTGTTATTTAATTAACATAATTAAATATTAAAATATAATCAAATATTAATTCAAATGGAGGAAAAAGGCCCATGGGCCTAAAAACCCCCATGAGGGGAAGGGGGGGGGGGCTAACCCCATGCGCCAAGGGAGGGGAGCCAAGCCCCCCTTGTCCGGCGCACGTCCCCCCTTGGGAGTTTAGTCCCACACGGGGGAGGGGAGGAGGATCCCACCCCTCCTTGGCCTATATAAGGAGGGGTAGGGTTCCCTTTTCTTTCATCCCATTGAGTTCTATCTCTCTCTCTTTCTCGTACCTTGAGAGGATTCCCCTTGTTTGGAGTCTGCACTTGGTTGGGGGTTTCTCCACCATACGCAAGTCGTCGCGCTTCCAGAATCGGGATCTGAATCCGTCTTCTTTCCGCTGCTCTTCTGGTTCGGAGCCCAGAGGGACATCGATTGCACTGTATGTGTGTAATCTGCGAGGCACTACACTTTTGGCGCTACTTCATCGCCGGAGGTCTTTTACACGACATGGAGGTCGTAGGTTCAGACTCTACGCCAACCACGTTCGAGGAACGATTCCATCTTTCGATCTTCAAAGGTATGAACACCGATTCCCTCTGTTACTTACATCAGCATAGCATAGGTTTTGGGTTCAGGATACATAGCCTAGGAGTTTATTTGTTTTCTATATCGTTCCACAACAGAAAGCACACCATCCAATCGGAAGAGAAGACAATTGCTAGAAGATGCCCAACCTGCCTCCCAATGGGAAGGTTAAATACTTGCTCCCGGGAGGTAATGTGTTAATACCGCCGTTACTCCACCATGGGCAGACAGTCGTGGCACCCCTTGGCCTCCACAGACGCCATAAAGGTCTGCACGCGCAGACACCATCCGCCACGCGTCATCACCAACCCGTCAGAAGGGCACAAAGCCACACACGTGTTCTGACGACAAGAACTGCTTCCAAGCCTGTTCAACTTCCCGGAAAGTCAGGTCTAGTTTGGTTCTCGGGCAGGCGGCCTGCACCAAAATAGTCCCGGGAACTACCATTGGAGAACGGGAGCTGACGAGGGGATTCCCCCACGACTCCTCGGCATGAGGGTACTGTCGGTGGGATGGCCTAGTGCCATGACCCGGCACATAGAAGAACCAGGCCAACTCTGAAGATGAAGGACCAGAAGCAGACCCGGCTCGGGCCGGATCACGTCATCGCGAAGTTAGAAGACCGTAGAAGGAAATAGATTTATCTTGTGTAATAAGGAAACTGTGTAGTAGAACTAGGCTAGGACTCCATCTCATATGGAAGTCAGACTCATGTAAACAAGGGACCCGATAACTATATAAACCGGCCCCTTGGACCAAACATGTAAGGCCCAATATGCGGTACTATTCCAGATCTAGATGTTTCCATCCAGATCCAGGGACGAAGCACATAACGGTCCCACCACGACACATGACAAAGCCATATGCCCCGGATTTCCAACATGATATCACAACATTACAGATACAAGGATACAACATCTCATACAATCGGCATACAACTTCCTTAATACAATACAACAACGGAAGATACATGTCTGAGTACAGACTACAATCAAATGCCTAGTGGAAAAGAGAAAAACATTGATCCCCATAACCACACAGGTCTAGGTCCTCCGCTGGGATCCGCCTAACTAGTCGTCGTCGAGTCTCCACGTGAAACATCGATCACCGTACCTGTTGTCGATCAAGAACCCTTAAAAGAGTATAGGGGTAGTATCATGAGTACATAACTACTCAGCATCCAACTGTAGTGGTCAACTGACCCAGCAAGGACTTCATCACTCGTCATTCTAGGACAACTAGTAGTTTACGGTAAGGATGGGGTAAGTGGTGAGGTTGCTGCTGTTGGGGAACGGGACAGAAAACAATAATTTTTCCTACTACGACTCCCAAACCCAAGATCTATGCTATGCTGATGTATGTAACGGAAGGAATCGGTGTTCATACATTTGAAGACCGAAAGAGGGAAACGTTCCTCGAATGTGGTTGGCGTAGACTCTGGTCCTACGACCTCCCTGTCATGTTTGAAGAACCTCCGACGATGAAGCAGCACCACACGTGTAGTGCCTCGCGGGATTACACACGTACGGTGCAACCGATGTCCCTCCGGGCTCCGAACCAGAAGAGCAGCGGAAAGAAGACTGATCCGGATCCCGATTCCGGCAGCGTGAAGGCGTCCGGATGATGGTGAAACCCCCAACCAGGTACAAACTCCAAACAAGGGGAGTCCGCTCTAGGTCAGAGAAAGAGAGAGAGAAAGAACTCAATGGAATGAAGGAAAAAGGGCACCCTACCCCTCCTTATATAGGCCAAGGAGGGGGGGGGGACCTCCTCCCCTCCCCCATGTGGGACTAAACTCCCAAGGGGGGGCGGAGGGTGCGGCTAGGGAGGGGGCCAAGGCCCCTCCCTTGTCGCCATGGGCCAAGGGGGGAAACCCCCTTCTCCCCTCATGGGCCTCTTTAGGCCCATATGCAATTTCCTTCATTTTATTTAATATTTAATTACATTTCAATATTTAATTATGTTAATTAAATAATAAAACATATTTAAACATTAATAAACATTATTTTGAACCTTTCAAAATATCCGGAACAACTTCCGGCACCTCTCGGAACAATTCTGGTGTTCTCTCTTTTTTCACCGATGATCCCGAATCAATCCTTTAATGCATCGATTGCCCTTAAGTGTGACACCCTACGGTTCGGGAAAGAACAGACATGATCGAGACACTCTCTGACCAATGACCATCATGTGGGATCGGGTTACAATCCTTGATGTGCCCCCTGCGCTTCCATCGAATAAACTTCTTCGCCGTTGAACCGTTAACAATATGACTTGATCCCTTTGTGTTGCGGTACTATGATTGTCCGAGGTATGATCGTCGGTATCCAATACCTAGTTCTCCCTCGTCTCTGACAAACATGTTTACTCGTCTGGGCATATTACATCTCCTGTGACGTAGTCACTAGCTAGCTGTTGATGCAATATCACCGAGTGGGCCCAGAGTACCTATCCGTCACTCGGATGAAAAAATCCCGTTCTGATCTATTTCATACTCCTCAACATATCTACTTCGGATTACCCAAGACACACCTTTATGGTTACCATGTTTCAGTGTAACGGTTGATGTACTCAAAGCACCCTAATAGAGAGCAATTATGTATGATCATCACGGTCTAAGGATTGAGTCACTATGTTATTAAGTCATCGCAATGCTGAACTATGTGACTTGATCACACTGCAATGCTATAGGTGGGTGTGTGTCCATCACATCATTCTCCTAATGATATGACCTCATTCTCAATAGACAGTTCACATCTCATGATCAGGAAACCTTGATCATCAATTTCCCAATGAGCTAGTATGTCTGAGTTAACTAGGGACCAGGTTGTTATATACCACACATGTATTAATGTTTCCGCTTAATACAGTTCTAGCACAATATATAACGTATTATGAACAAACAGATATGTGACAAATATCTTTATTAATTTGCCTCTAGGGCACATATCCAACAGTCTCCCACTTGCACTAGAGTACAAATTACACTAGTTTACATCAGGTATGTATCTAATACCAATAGTCTCTCGGTGTTTCTCAAACTTGCCCTGTGGAAGAGGTTTAGTCAATGGGTCTGACGGGTTCAGATCCGTATGTATTTTGAGAATCCTAGTATGACCATCCTTGACGTAGTCCCGCGTCACATGGAAACGTCGGAGAATATGCTTGGCTGTAGAGTGAGTCCTCGGCTCCCTTGCGTTAGCAATGGCACCCGTATTGTCGCAATAAATGCTAACGGGGTCAGTGCAACTAGGGAATACGCCAAGCTCGATGACGAACTTCTTCAGCCAATGCGCTTCATTTGACGCTTCGCAAGCGGCAATATACTCCGACTCCATCGTAGATTGGGCGACGACTCACTGCTTGCCGCTCCTCCAGCTAATCGCACCACCATTCAACATGAATACGTATCCCGTCTGAGATTTCGAGTCATCGGGGTCAGTACTAAGACTAGCGTCGACGTAACCTGTTACGGCAAGCTCTTCTTCACATCCCCCATAGTCGAGAACCTGGTCCTTAGTTCTTCGTAAGTACTTAAGGACATTCTTTACTGCAATCCAATGATCCATTCCAGGATTACTTTGGTAACAATTAGTCAGACTAACCGCTAGGGCCACATCTGGTCGAGTACACAACATAGCATACATGATAGAACCTATGGCTGAAGCATAGGGTTTTGAGGACATTTCCTCCCTTTCTTTTGATGTTGCTGGGCATTGAGTCACACTCAATTTACTTCCTTTCATAACGGGCAAGAGGCCTCTCTTGGCGTTATCCATATTGAACCTTTTCAATATCTTCTCAAGGTAAGTTCTCTGACTCAGTGCTAATAGGCGTCTTGATCTATCTCTATAGATTTTAATGCCTAATATATATGCAGCTTCACCTAGGTCCTTCATGGAAAACTATCCATTTAAGTATTCCTTCACGCTCTCTAGAAATTTTACATCATTCCCTATCAACAATATGTCATCCACATATAGTACTAGGAATGCTACAGAGCTCCCACTCACTTTCTTATAAACACAGAATTCTTCGACATTTTGGACAAATCCAAATGCTTTGATCACCTCATCAAATCGAAGATTCCAGCTCCGAGATGCTTGCTTCAACCCATAAATGGACCGTTGAAGTTTGCATACCTTACCAGCGTCCTTAGGATCAATAAAACCTTCTGGTTGTACCATATACAACTCTTCCTCAATGTTACCATTAAGGAACGCGGTTTTCACATCCATCTGCCATATTTCATAATCATGATAGGCAGCAATTGCTAGTAATATCCGGATAGACTTCAGCATCGCTACGGGAGAGAAATTATCTTCGTAGTAAACTCCTTGAACTTGTCGGAAACCTTTTGCGACAAGTCGAGCTTTATAGACAGATACGTTTCCGTCTGCGTCAGTCTTTTTCTTGAATATCCACTTATTCTCGATGGCCTTTCGGTCCTCGGGAATATCCACCAAAGTCCATACTTTGTTGGCATACATGGAGTCTATCTCGGATTTCATGGCTTCCAGCCATTTCTCGGACTCGGGTCCCTCCATTTCTTCTTTGTAGTTCGCAGGTTCGTCAGGTTCATTTAACATGACTGCATTGACAAGCTGTCCGTAAAACTCAACTTTATTTCAGACTCTCGATGACCTGCGGGGTACAATAGGATCCTCTTCATCTTGATCAAGATCATCATGTATGTCACGATCGTTATGAATATCATGATGACCGTTCTTTCAGCTCCCACTACGGAAGGTGGTTCCGGAACATCTTCCATTGCCATGTCTTCCACTTGGAGTGATTGGTCAATCATCTCGTTGAGGTCTATTTTCCTCCCACTCAATTCTTTTGAGAGAAACTCTTTCTCAAGAAAGCGTCCAGTCTTGGCGACAAATGTTTTGCCCTCAGTCTGGTTGTAGAAGGTGTATCCAACAGTTTCCTTTGGATATCCCACAAAGATGCATTTATCCGCCTTAGATTCAAGTTTGTCAGGCTGAAGTTTCCTAACGTAAGCCTCACAACCCCAAATTTTTAGGTAAGACAACATTTGGTTTCTTGCCAAACCATTCTTCAAATGGTGTTGTCTTCACGGATTTGGACGGTACCCTATTAAGAACGTAAGCGGCAGTTTCTAATGCATACCCCCAGAATGATGTAGGTAAGTCGGTATGAGACATCATTGACCGCACACTATCCAATAGTGTACGATTACGTCGCTCGGACACACCGTTTCGCTGAGGTGTTCCAGCTGGCGTAAGTTGTGGTACAATGCCACAAGTCTTGAGATGAGTGCCAAACTCGTGACTTAAATACTCGCCACCTCGATTGGATCGAAGGTGCTTTATTTTCTTCCCCAGTTGATTCTCGACCTCACTCTGAAATTCCTTGAACTTTTCAAAGGTTTTAGACTTATGTTTCATTAAGTAGATATACCCGTATCTACTCAAGTCATCCGTGAAGGTCACGAAGTAACGAAATCCATTGCGTGTGGTGATATTCATTGGTCCACATACATCAGTATGTATGATTCCCAATAATTCTGCCGCACACTCCATTATTCCATTGAATAGAGTCTTTGTCATTTTTCCCATAAGGCATGGCTCGCACGTGTCAAGAGATCCAAAATCTAATGACTTTAGAAGTCCATCAGAATGGAGCTTCTTCATGCGTTTTATGCCAATATGACCAAGACGACAATGCCACATCGTCATGTGTTCTTCGTTACTAGGCTTTAATCTTTTGGACTCTAGGTTATTGATGTGGAAGTCATGATATTCGAGATTCATTAAGAATAAACCATTACGCACCGGTGCATGAACATAGAAGACATTATTCTTATAAATCGAACAACCAGTTGTCTCAGATTTAAAAGAATAATGGTCTTGCATTAAGCAAGACCCACTCACAATGTTCATACTCAACGCGGGTACATAATAACAGTTATTCAAAACAAGAATTCGAAGGGAGACTGAGACGAAGCGTGCCAATGGACATTACATCAACCTTGGAACCGTTTCCAACGCGCATCGTCACTTCATTCTTCCGCAAGAGTCGTTTATTCTGTAGCCCCTCCTGGGAGTTACAGATGTGAGCAACTGATCCAGTATCAAATATCCAGACGTTGCTCCGAGCACTTGTTAGGAAAACATCAATAACATGTATATCAAATATATCCATGTCTCTTCAAGCAACCTTGCCGGCCTTCTTATCTTCTAAGTACTTGGTGCAGCTATGCTCCTTCTTGATTTCCATTTCAGCAATCTTGAGTATGGTGAACAACTCAGAAAGGTTCTTATCCATTCCTTGCATGTTGTATTTCAACACAAAACTCTCGTAGCTAGGGGGCAGCGAACGCAACACCCTATCAATCGCCATTTCATCCGGAATCTTAAATTCCAGGTCATTTAGGCGTTGAACGTAGTCAGACATTTTGATTACGTGCTCAGTCATGCTGCTGTGCTCTTCCATCTTTTCCAAAAAGAAAGCTTCAGAAACTTCATTTCTCTCGACCCTGGCTTGAGGTGAAAAGGTGGTCTTGAGGTCAGTGATTATCTCATAAGCACTGAGGCTCTCAAACCGTTTCTGCAGTTTAGCCTCCATGGCATAGAGCATACCATTCTGGACAACGGAGGAATCATCCGACTTAATGAGGTAGACATTCTTCTCAGCCGGAGTAGCGGTAGTTGCCGGTGCATCACCTAATGCAGTCTCAAGTACATAGGACATTTTGAGGGGAATGAGGAGAATCCTCAGAGTGCGGAACCAGGACGTGAAGTTTGACCCATCGGTTTTCAGTTTATCTTTCTCTAGGAATGACCCTAAGTTAAATGTGGGGTGCGAAAGTGCCGACATCTACAATGGTTATTTGCAAAATACATATTTAGACTTTGTTCATAATTGGAGTTCAATTTTTAAAACAATTCTAGAACTCCCACTCAGTTAAACATCCCTCAAAGTTTTACTAAGTGATTACACAATCCTAGAACACCATACCTCCCCCGTGTGACACGACCATCAGTATGTGTTTAAGGTAGGCCATCATGCCAATCACATCCGTTATGTGACTCATGCTTAACCTTTCAGTCATTGTGTCCCGAGGCCATGTCTACACATGCCAGGCTCGCCACCATACCCTAAGTGATTTCTTGCTGTGTCATACAAGGCCATGTTTCTGGACATGCTAGGCTTGCTACACCCACCTCATTTGAACGCAAGTATGTTTGACACCCGTGTGACATGCGATGCCTCCATAATGGAGATCTTTCCAGGTGGTGCTCACTAGGGTAAAGACACTTGGTTGGTTTTTATAGTGAGAGATTATCCTATCATGCTACCGTTGCATATCTAGCATATTAGCAAGACATGAAGTAAAACTGTAAATCATACATGCTATGATCCCCCCTTACAAGCAAATTAAAGTTAAAACGCCTTCTACTTTATCTTTTGCAAGTTTTACGTGGCTGCTAAGGGGTTTCGAGAGAGAACCACTTTCTATCCTGCGAAAACAAGCCACAACACCATTCCTGCAATCATCTCTATTACACCCCTGTCGGGGCCCTCCGTTGCAAGCGTCTTCGCGTCGCTAATGTTAGAGAGAAAGACACCCCCAGCCACTTATATGGTACAAGCCAGATGTCAAGCGTGAAACCAGTCTCGCGTAAACGCGTAAGGTCGGTCGGGGCCGCTTCATCAGGACATTGCCGCAATGCTAAACGAGTACACGTGGGAGGGTAACAATTGAAGAATTGATGCCCACATCCTAGATGTGTTCTACCCGTACAATACATCTATGCATAGCCTTGATCTAATACCACTGTTGGGGAATGGGGCAGAAAACAATAATTTTTCCTACTACGACTCCCAAACCCAAGATCTATGCTATGCTGATGTATGTAACAGAAGGAATCGGTGTTCATACCTTTGAAGACCGAAAGAGGGAAAAGTTCCTCGAATGTGGTTGGCATAGACTCTGATTCTACGACCTCCCTGTCGTGTTTGAAGAACCTCCGACGATGAAGCAGCACCACACGTGTAGTGCCTCGCGGGATTACACACGTACGGTGCAACCGATGTCCCTCCGGGCTCCGAACCAGAAGAGCAGCGGAAAGAAGACTGATCCGGATCCCGATTCCAGCAGCGCGACGGCGTCCGGATGATGGTGAAACCCCCAACCAGGTGCAAACTCCAAACAAGGGGAGTCCGCTCTAGGTCAGAGAAAGAGAGAGAGAAAGAACTCAATGGAATGAAGGAAAAAGGGCACCCTACCCCTCCTTATATAGGCCAAGGAGGGGGGGGGACCTCCTCCCCTCCCCCATGTGGGACTAAACTCCCAAGGGGGGGGGGAGGGTGCGGCTAGGGAGAGGGCCAAGGCCCCTCTCTTGGCGCCATGGGCCAAGGGGGGAAACCCCCTTCTCCCCTCATGGGCCTCTTTAGGCTCATATGCCTTTTCCTTCATTTTATTTAATATTTAATTACATTTTAATATTTAATTCTGTTAATTAAATAAAAAAACATATTTAAACATTAATAAACATTATTTTGAACCTTTCAAAATATCCGGAACAACTTCCGGCACCTCCTGGAACAATTCCGGTGTTCTCTCTTATTTCACCGATGATCCCGAATCAATCCTTTAATGCATCGATTGCCCTTAAGTGTGACACCCTACGGTTCGGGAAACAACAAAGATGATCGAGACACTCTCTGACCAATGACCATCATGTGGGATCTGGTTACAATTCTTGATGTGCCCCCTGCGCTTCCATCGAATAAACTTCTTCGCCGTTGAACCGTTAACAATATGACTTGATCCCTTTGTGTTGCGGTACTATGATTGTCTGAGGTGTGATCGTCGGTATCCAATACCTAGTTCTCCCTCGTCTCTGACAAACATGTTTACTCGTCTGTTCATATTACATCTCCTGTGACCTAGTCACTAGCTAGATGTTGATGCAATATCCCGAGTGGGCCCAGAGTACCTATCCGTCACTCGGATGGACAAATCCCGTTCTGATCTATTTCATACTCCTCAACATATCTACTTCGGATTACCAAAGACACACCTTTATGGTTACCATGTTTCAGTGTAACGGTTGATGTACTCAAAGCACCCTAATAGATAGCAATTATGTATGATCATCACGGTCTAAGGATTGAGTCACTATGTTATTAAGTCATCGCAATGCTGAACTAGGTGACTTGATCACACTGCAATGCTATAGGTGGGTGTGTGTCCATCACATCATTCTCCTAATGATATGACCTCACTCTCAATAGACAGTTAACATCTCATGATCAGGAAACCTTGATCATCAATTGCCCAATGAGCTAGTATGCCTGAGTTAACTAGGGACCATGTTGTTATATACCACACGTGTATTAATGTTTCCGCTTAATATAGTTCTAGCATAATATATAACGTATTATGAACAAACAGACATGTGACAAATATCTTTATTAATTTGCCTCTAGGGCACATATCCAACAACTGCCGCACTAGCATTTATGAAGTGGCTAACGATCTAGAGAGTAAGGTAAGAATCCAAGCATTCGATGAGAAATCGCCTCCAACAAGTCTGCTATCCACCTACTTACGCAAACATAACACCTATCCTATCCTTGTCCTCCTTTTTGCATCCCGACGAAGAAGAAGCAGTGAAGGCACACACACGTTGATCAAGTTATATTAAGATTATCTCAGTTGTTGTTGTTGTCTATGAACAAGGAGTAGGTCTCAACTCGTCCATAACCGTGGACACGGCTTCTCAAAAAGATTTAACCCTGCAGGGGTGTAACAACTGCCCATTACAAGGCTCCGCACGCACGCCCATCTCTCTCAGTTGCTACCCATTATAGACAACCATTTTATGATTTAGTTCCGAGAGATCCGAAATGACAGGTCCCTCTAACTAACAACGAACAAATCGGGGTGGCCCCCGATGAGTCGACACCCAACTCAAAAGCCGGCCGCGCTCTCGAATCGGTCTCTACCGTCTGTCGCAGGTTTGGATAGACGGTTAATCTCACATGGGAAACCGGGTCCTCAGCCGAACAAGGTGGACCAACAAGGAAACCATGTCCCCGCTAGCCCAGTTTGGTTTGAAAACTACTGGCGGCCGACTAGCACACACATGGTTTCAAATGGTAAATATGCTTGGGCCACCACTAGAAATGTTTGAAGCTAAGTAGGTAAGAAAAGGGGACCCCATAAAATCCCACACACGGTTAGGCATGCTCGTCAAGAGACACAATACCCGGAACTCGGGTCCTAGTGACTCGAATGGAACAAAGCGTCGGGGCGGGATAGCCTAGACCTTCCATCCTTCGTTGAATATAGTCAACATTATAATAATCATATCATCAACAACAATATAATAATGTGATAGCACAAACCAAGGAGTAACAGGGTAACATCGTAGCATCCTAAGCATGCATACTAAGCAGAGGCTGAGCAACGAGCAATAGTAACATAGCAGTACAAGGTTTGCTGGGAGGGGACATGGCTGCATCGGTTTGAAAGAGGCTGTAAACATGTGGTAGGATCAAACATCGAACCTATCCTATACTAGCATGAAAACCACTGGTTGAAATAGAATGGATCATAAGTAATGTATAGTCCTTGCCTGTTGATAAGTCGGGTTCCGAAGGTGTAGTTGATCGCAAGCTCGCATCGTCTCCGAGAGGTACCCGCGGAACCACACAAGACGGTAAACACTGGAAAGCAATCAATGAGCAAGCATCTATTACTACGAAGCAATCACGAGCAAGCATCAACAAGGAGGCAACACGAGACATCGCACCTACCGTCGAGAGCGGTTACTAACAGGTTAAGTGGAGTACTCGTCACACACGACGATACCGCACATTTAGAAAGGTTCAAGTTTTTAGCTAAACAAGACGAGGAAAGGTTATTAACATGGCATATCACTCAAGCATGGAATATCACACAAACATGACAAGAGGTGAAGCATAAGATAAACTATCTATGCTAGTCAATTTAAGTGAGGCACAACCTAAACACGGAATACCACTAAGTGCTCCACGACGATTAAAGTAATTGGTACTGTTCTGCCCTAAACCATATTTTAGGTTGGTTAATAGCAGCAAAAAATAGCACAAACACAAATTACACAAAAAACTAATCAAGTTACATATAAAGAACACCCCAAACGGAGTTACGGTTAAAAAGATACAAGCAATACAAGTTTGGAACACAATCTGCCAACATCGGGAAGCACACTTTAGAGCAATGCATAAACAGGATAATGAATGCAAACATGCTCACAAATGATACGCAACTAAAGTAGACATGGCAGAGAAGGCATGGCAAAAGGAATCATGCAAAACAACATCATGAAAAACTAATTATAGCTCATGCAAAAAGAAATAAAACATTACTGGTCAAGGACTTAGTGAAAATCAGGAAAACATGGCAAAAACTGTTATTTTTATGCTGTATAAACAGGGGTAAAGCTATATGCAAAAGTGCAGCAACAAGACATAGCAATATATGAGCATGAACTAGACATGATGGTGATCAGGAACAAACAAGAATCAAGGTCATAGG
This sequence comes from Bromus sterilis, assembly GCA_950022295.1. Lineage (NCBI taxonomy): Eukaryota > Viridiplantae > Streptophyta > Magnoliopsida > Poales > Poaceae > Bromus > Bromus sterilis. The sequence continues at coordinate 339,092,454 of OX465595.1, read as the reverse complement.
CATCACAAATAAAAAGATATTAAGCATGCAACATGGCATCGAAAAGTTACAGACTTAGAGAAAAACAGATGTGGCTGTCAACAACAGCAGCATAGCAACTTTGGAGCTAAAAATAACTATGACCAGGAAGCATATCATGAAAATTCAATACATATAATGGAAGTAGACATGATGCTTAACAGTATGCACAAATAATTAATGCAATAGGCCTCATGGATGTGTCACAATCATCATGCAAACTTGCAATAAAATAACAGCACCAACACATAGCAGAAAATAATAGCAGTTAACTGCCTGATGCCCACTTCAACACAGATTAACAACATCAAGATGGCCTCAAATCAAAATGCTCACAAAAGATGAACTGAAGTACACACAATTCTAAACAATTTTCCTTTTGGGCGCAACGTCATTCGGGCTACGGTTTACTCGCAAATTATGTCGCAAAAATGACTTAGCAGCACATATTTTCCAGACATAGAAAAATTACAGAGGCAGAGGGAGAAAAATAAATAAAAGGGCTCACCCAGCTGGGTCGGCCCAAGAGGCTGAGAGAGGGGAGGCCGGCTGGGCCTGGGTCCGCATGGGCCGCGGCGGGAGGACATGGGCCGCGCGGCTGGAGCGAGAAGGCCGACCCACCCAGGAGCCGACGGCCTCTGCTCGGAACCGTCCTGATCCCGGTCGGGGGCGGCGGTGCTGGCCGGCCTCCGGCGAGCTGGCGAGGCGGGGCGGGGGCACAGGCGCGATGGCGGCTCCAACCACTGTATCCGGCGACGGGGATGACTCCGGTGAGGTCCCGGGGGAGGCACGACCACATGGAGTGGAGGCGGTGGAGGGGCGAGCTTCCTGCTTCGATTCCATGGCGCCGGTGGCCATGGAGACGACGCGCGCGACCCGGCGGCTCCTGTAGCAGGGGGGGAAAAGGAAGGGAGGCGGTGAGAGGAGAAGGGAAGGAGGCACGCGAGGAGGGAGCTCACCGGGCGGCGGCTGCGACCTCGCCGGCGGCGACGGCCGGCCGGGAGGAGATCAAGCGATGGCACAGACGGGTTCTCGGGCCGAGATCGGGCCCAGCGGCGGCGAGCTCGGCCCTGCGGGGCCCGGGATGGTGGAGGTGGGCTGTGGAGGGATTTGGGGGTGACGTGGCGCACGTAGCCCTCCGTTTGAAGATCCGAGGGCTGAGAGCAGCTGAGATCTAGGGTTTCGAGCTGGAGGGGCTTTTGGGAGAAAATTTGAGCAAAGCTGGGGGTGTGGCTGCAATTTTTTGGCTAGGGAAAGCCTAGAAAGGGGTGAGAGAGTGGTGGTCTTTATATAGCCCAGGTGGCTGGAAGTTTGCAAAAACATCCCCGGTTTTTCTCTCGCGCGCGCGGTGTTTACGTTTCTGACCGCCGAGGGTCCGCAGGACCTCCGGTTCGGGTAAAACTTCGAACTGCGCGATCAGCGCGTCGAGCCGGCGGCGTTCACCTCGCGTTGGAACCGTTTAGAGAACACTTTCTGGCACGCTATAAAAATAACCCGTTTAATTATTAAACGAGGCTTTTCGTTCCGTTGGCTGCGGCTAGTCTCGTGCGGTTTTCGCGACGGTGATTGGGCGAAACCCGGTGTCGCAAATGTCGAGTGTCAAGGGGGCAAGGGTCGGTCTCCGTCCGATACGAGATAAGAGGGGGAAAAATAATCGCCGATCGATAAATCGGGGATGCAAACACCGCAAACAAATCAGACAATCAAACAATTCTCACCGAAAACAAATTTTTTAATTTTTGTGAAATCTGTGCTGTTACAATACAACACCACCAACAAGGGATCTCGTCCCGAGATCCAGGACGATCCGGGGGAGAGGGGAAGGGGGAGAGAAAAGAGAGTCGACGATTATTCAACACCACCAACAAGGGACTCTGCTCCATGTCGATGTCAAGCTTCTGTCGAGAAACTTTCCGCAGAGAGACGACATCGTCGGAAAAACGAAACCGTCAGTGACAAGAGGAAGAACGATCGCGAAAACCAGATCAAGGGATAGTGATTTTCGACGCAAGTCGTAAAAACACCGGTAAAAGGAGGGATGGCAATGCATGACCCAGATAATACCCAAAATCGGAGAAGCTAAAGGTACTATAGGAATTCCCAAACCTGAGGTCGGAATCGGGACAATACGCTGCAAGCAAGGCATTGTAACTATTCCGAAACTCCACTTACTCGAGATCCTAGAGTTTGAAGGGGATAAGGCAAGAATAAAACACGTACGACACTTGTCCTGACCAGAGCAAAGGTAAGGAGTAAAAAGATTCCTACTCTCCGACAACTAACTTAGTAACTACAAAATATTTTTTGTCTAGACTCGACTTCGGCCAGAAAATGGATCCTACGGTAAGGCTCTGATACCAAGTTGTAAGGCCCGATATGCGGTACTGTTCCATATCTAGATGTTTCCATCCAGATCCGGGGACGAAGCACATATCGGTCCCACCGCCACATATGACAAAGCCATAAGCCCCGGATTTCCAACATGATATCACAACATTACAGATACAAGGATACAACATCTCATACAATCGGCATACAACTGCCTTAATACAATACAACAGCGGAAGATACATGTGTGAGTACAGACTAAAATCAAATGCCTAGTGGCAAGGAGAAAAACATCGATCCCCATAACCACACGGGTCCAGGTCCTCACCCGGGATCCGCCTAACTATTCGTCGTCGAGTCTCCACGTGAAATGTCGATCACCGTACCTGTTGTCGATCAAGAACCCTGAAAAGAGTTTGGGGGTAGTATCATGAGTACAGAAGTACTCAACATCCAACTATAGTGGTCAACTGACCCAGCAAGGACTTCATCACTCGTCATTTAGGACAACTAGTAGTTTACGGTAAGGATTGGGTAAGTGGTGAGGTTGCTTCCGCACTAGCATTTATGAAGTGGCTAACGATCTACAGAGTAAGGTAAGAATCCAAGCATTCGATGAGGAATCACCTCCAACAAGTCTGCTATCCACCTACTTACGCAAGCATAACACCTATCCTATCCTTGTCCTCCTCTTCGCATCCCGACGAAGAATAAGCAGTCAAGGCACACACACGTTGATCAAGTTATATTAAGATTATCTCAGTTGTTGTTGTTGTCTATGAACAAGGAGTAGGTCTCAAGTCGTCCATAACCGTGGACACGGCTTCTCGAAAAGATTTAACCCTGCAGGGGTGTACCAACTGCCCATTACAACGCTCCGCACGCATGCCCATCTCTCTCAGTTTCTACCCATCACAGGCAGCCATTTTATGATTTAGTCCCGAGAGATCCGAAACGACAGGTCCCTCTAGCTAACAGCGAACAAATCCTGGTGGCCCCCGGTGAGTCGACATCCAACTCAAAAGCCGGCCGCGCTCTCGAATTGGCCTCTGCCGTCTGGATGAGGTCGGGTTAGCTACCCAAACTAATGTGGGCAGCCCCCTAACTCCCTGGGGTGGACCAACAAGAGAAAACATGTCTCCGCTGGTCCAAGTTATTTTAAAGGATATCTGCTAGGAGCGACCCGACTGACATATATGCATGTTTTCAAATGGTAAATAAGCTTGGGCCACCACTAGAAATATTTGAAGCTAGGTAGGTAAGAAAAGGGGACCCCATAAAATCCCTCACGCGGTTAGGCACGCTCAGTCTTAAAACCAATACCCGGAACTCGGGTCCTAGGTGACTCGAATGGAACAAAGCGTCGGGGCGGGATAGCCTAGACCTTCCATCCTTCGTCGAATATAATCAACATTATAGTAATCATATCCTCAACAACAATATAATAATGTGATAGCCCAAACCAAAAGTAACAGGGTAGCATCGTAGCATCCTAAGCATGCATACTAAGCAGGGGCTGAGCAACGAGCAATAGTAACATAGCAGTACAAGGTTTGCTGGGAGGGGACATGGCTGTATCGATTTGAAAGAGGCTGTAAACATGTGGTAGGATCAAACATCGAACCTAACCTAGAGTAGCATGCAAACCGCTGGTTGAAATAGAATGGATCATAAGTAATGTATAGTCCTTGCCTATTGATAAGTCGGGTTCCGAAGGTGTAGTTGATCGCAAGCTCGCATCGTCTTCGAAGGGTACCCGCGGAAGCACACAAGACGGTAAACACTGGAAAGCAATCAATGAGCAAGCATCTATTACTACGAAGCAAACATGAGCAAGCATCAACAAGAAGGCAACACGAGACATCGCACCTACCGTCAAGAGCGGTTACTAACAGGTTAAAGGAGTACTCGTCACACACGACGATACCGCACGTTTAGAATGGTTCAAGTTGTTTAGCTACACAAGGTGAGCAAAGGTTATTAACATGGTATCTCACTCAAGCATGGCATAGCACACAAACATGACAAGAGGTGAAGCATAAGGTAAACTATCTATGCTAGTCAATTTAAGTGAGGCACAACCTAATCATGGTATAACACTAAGTGCTCCACGATAATTTAAGCATTTGGTACTGTTCTTCCCTAAACCATATTTTAGGTTGGTTAACAGCATCAAACAATAGCATAAACACAAAGTACACGAAAAACTAATCAAGTTACATATAAAGAACACTCCAAACGGAGTTACGATTTAAAAGATACAAGCAATACAAGTTTGGAACACAATCTGCCAACATCAGGAAGCACACTTTAGAGCAATGCATAAACAGGATAATGAATGCAAACATGCTCACAAATGATATGCAACTAAAGTAGACATGGCAGGGAAGGCATGGCAAAAGGAATCATGCAAAAAGGCATCACGAACAATTAATTATAGCCCAAGAAAAATGCAATAAAACCTTACTGGTCTAGGACTTAGTGAAAATCAGGAAAACAGGGCAGAAACTGTTATTTTTATGCTGTATAAACAGGGGTAAAACTATATGGAAATGTATAACAACATGACAAAGCAATATATGGACATGAACTAGACATGATGTTGATCAGGTACAAACAAGAATCAAAGTAATAGGCATAACAGATCAAAAGATATTAAGCATGCAACATGGCATCGGAAAGTTACAGACTTAGAGAAAAACAGAGGTGGCTGTCAAAAACAGTGGTATAGCAACTTTGGAGCTAAACATATCTATGACCAGAAATGTAAACATCACAATGCAATACATATAATGAAAGTAGACATGATGCTTAACAGTATGCAAAAAGAATCAATGCAATAGGCCTCATGTATGTGTCACATTCATCATGCAAACTTGTAATAAAATAACATCAGCAGCACACTAACAGAAAACTTAACAGTTAATAGCCTGATGCCGACTTCAACACAGATTAACAACATCAAGATGGCCTCAAATCAAAATGCTCACAAAAGATGAACTGAAGTACACACAAAACTAAACAATTTCCATTTTGGGCGCAACGTCATCCGGGCTACGGTTTACTCGCAATTATCGTCGCAAAACAACATCAAAAAAAGTATAAAAAAAGACTTAGCATAAATATTAGAAGGACAAAAAGAAGAAGAAAAACGACCTCGTGGGCCAAGGCCCATCTGGCCGGCGGTTACTGTTGGAGGAGCTGGGCTGAGGGGCTTGGGCTTGGAGCTGGTTCTAGGCCGCTTCGAGGAGGCGAGCCATGGCCTGGCAGGCCGGCCCAGGCTGGTGGCGGCTCCAGCTTGGCCTCATCGTGGCCGGCGACGGCAGCCGGTGTCCCAGCCGGCGAGGGGCGGCGCCATACGGGGGAGGCGGTCGAGGGGGCGCAGCGCGGGCGGTCCAGGCGGAGGAGGCCGGCAGGGTCGCCGGCTGGCGCGGCGGCAGCGCTCGAGCCGGGAGGCCATGGACATGGCGTGGCGCCGCTCTACATGCTGACCTTCAGGGGGAGGAGGAGATGCTAGGTGAGGGGGACCGGAGGAGAAGGACGCGGGAGGAGGAAAGGAGAGAGGGGCGCAGTGAGGAGGCGTCCTGGCCGGGGCGGCTGCCGGCGGCGGCGCGGTCTCGCCGGGGCGGACGAGCTTGACAGCGGCGGTGTGGAGGCCCCTCGGGCTGGCGGCGGGGCTGGAGATAGGAGAGACAGAGGTGGGGGCTAGGGCGCATCTGGGCCATTGGATCGGCCGATCCGACGGACCAGATCGCAGGGAGTTAGGTTTTTGGGGGGAAATTGGACAAAATGCAAAAATTGGGGCTAATGTGAGGGGGGTGGCTGCATATTTTGGCTAGGGAAACCCTAGAAAAGGGTGGGGGATTGGTGGTGTTTATATAGCCCAGGTGGCTGGCAGTTTGCAAAAACATCCCCGGTTTTTCTCTCGCGCGCGCGGTGCTTACGTTTCGACCGCCGGGGGTCCGCAGGACCTCCGATTCGGGTAGAACTTCGAACTGAGCGATCAGAGCATCGAGCCGGCGATGTTCACCTCGCGATGGAACCGTTCAGATAACACTTTCCGGTGCTATAAAAATATCATGTTGACTTATTAAACGGGGTTTTTTCGTTCCGTTGGCTACGGCTAGTCTCGTGCGGTTTTCGTGACGGTGATCAGGTGAAACCCGGTGTCGCAAAGGTCGAGTGTCAGGGTGGCAAGGGTTAGTCTCCGTCTGGTATGAGATAAGAGGGGGGGGGAATAATCGTCGATCGATAAATCGGGGATGCAAACACCGCAAACAAATCGGACAATCAAACAATTCACACCGAAAACAAATTTTTTATTTTTTCTGAAATCTGGGCTATTACATCGGGGAAGAGCATCAATGGCGAGATGAGATTGAAGAAATGAAATGGAACAAAGATATGTTTGAGGAAGTTACACGCGAGCAACGCGAGAATGATGTGGACCCAGGTCTCCTTCCATTTGTCGCGGGAAAGAACGCGCCTGGAAACCTTGAGGAGCTTGGTCTCTGATGCGCGAGGAAGAAGGAGAAGTGGCGACGGTTGGAGGTGAATGAAGATGACCTGTGTTGGGGTGGTCTATTTAATAGAGTATTTACCGAAAGCCGAGGCGCCACGAGCAAACTCTCCAATGAAGAGGTCCCTAGATTCTCGCAATAATAAAGGTATGTCATTGAAATGCCGATGAAAAAGGAGTATTTCGTCTTGGGAAGATTGCTGCAATTAAAAGAACAAAATTTGCTACCATTAATGCGTCGGTTTTCTGAGAGTCGGCATATGAAGAAAGTCGGAAAAATCATCGTGAAGCTGAAGCGTCGCACCAATCTTGGGGGCTAATGCCAGGGGGATAGCCCAGCCATGACCCGACACATAGAAGAACCAGGACGACTCTCAAGATGAAGGCCCAGAAGGAGACCCGACTCGGGTCAGGTCACGTCATCGTGAAGTTAGAAGACCGTAGAAGGAAATATATTTATCTTGTGTAATAAGGAAACTATGTTGTAGAACTAGGCTAGGACTCCATCTCGTATGGAAGTTAGACTCATGTAAACAAGGAACCCGGTACCTATATAAACCGGCTCCCTTGGACCAAACAGGACAACTCAACTTAGATCCTCTCGAGGCATAGGTAGTGATCTCACACCTTTGTATTCGAGAAGTCGACACCCCATAATAGAAAAGCAGGTGTAGGTCTTTCCCTTTCGAGGGGCCGAAACCTGGGTAAATATCGTGTCTTGTGATCTCGTCGACTCGCCTCCTCGAAACCACCTCGCAGCAAAGGTTCCACATTAAGTTCTCTAATGAGTACATCTGCCGTGACTTTCCGACGATAGGTACCTGGTGCGTGTCCAGACAGAAGGCCCACTGGAAGCTTTGACTGGCCCAAGATCAGCCCACCCGAATCACGGACTGTTGCGCCTACCATGGAGTCAAAGGCGGTTCGGAGTCCAAAGTGTGCCCTCCAAGATTATCTAGATTAGGCAATCGCCCTTGTAAACCTAGAAGGACTCCTTGCGACCCAGCCTAGTATGTAAAGGCTGGGAGAGGGGATGTCTAGATCATCCAATCTCTCTTAGCTCCACCCTCGATGAGAGCACTCTCAGTGAGACCTCCGCTGTAATAGCCACCATCATATAATACAACAGAGCAGGAAGTAGGGGTTTTACCAATCGAGGGCCCTGAACCTGGGTAAATCCCTGTCTCCTATTAGCCGTCGAGCATCGCCAACCTGCACTCACCGATCCTCGTCAATTGGCGTAGACCGTTGGGAATATGCAGGTTGGAATCACGATCTCGGCGGTCCCGTCATCATCAACCGGCGATTCGCCGATTTCAGTAGTGATCCAAGCAAGAACCGACCCACTAGGAAACCTCAAGATCATCGCAAGCTCTCCGATCGCACGTGATATGCGAGAAAGAATAATTTCTTCTCGCCCTTCGTTGGTTACACCAAGTGGAAGGTGAGATGCAGCGTAGCGGCAAGTTTCCCTCGGTGAAGATACCGAGGTTTTAAGATTTTCTCCCGTAGGAATCCGATAGTGATAAGTAGGTGGTTCGGCAAGTGATGCGCCGTTTGAAGATAATCACTTGCTTCGCCTGGACCTGCACACAGACACTAATAACTTTTCTCCCAACGAAGTTCAGAGAGGTTGTCAATATCTCCGGTCTTGTTGTTTACAAAGGATCAAAACACAAGGGATAATGATAATGATAGCAACTGAAAGTAAAAGCAGAAAATTAAATGAGCGTGTAAACAATGGTGATAATATGGACCGGGGTCCCGTGATGTTCACTAGTGATGTCTCTCTCCCAAAATACGGTAAAAATGCTATGCGAGGTAAACAAATTACAGATGGGCTATTGACAGGATTATAAACGCACCGCAATGCTAACTATGCTACAAAAGAAAGGAGAGGCTCAAAAGCATGGGCTGTACGCCAAAATAAGTAGACCAAAATCCAACTGCATCTACTACTAATCATCCACCTTGAGATATCTATCCAGAACATCTCGCTGGTATTAAGTTGCGAGCCCCACCCAAAGTGTAAACCCAAAGCAACAGACAACTGCATTAAAAAGCACTTTGCATAAAGTAAATAATCCTTGCAACCGCGGTTACAAGCACCGTTGTTTTCCCCCTTGTGGCAACATCACATCCCCTAGACTCGTGTTTCTGTCACTCAAGCGTGTCATTAGGGGGCATGAACCCACAATCGAGCATAATGTTCCCTCTTGGAGTTACTACCTACTACATGGCCAAAGCAATAAACAACAATGGAGAACATGCAAGAATTACTTAGGAACAAAACTATAAAAGATAAGAACCAAATATATTACTCTATCAGAATCTGAACATAATCTCATAATCCATCAGATCCCATTAAACTCAACATAGCAATAGCAGAAAGATTACATATGTGCCTCGATCATCTAGGGCAGCTCACGAGGTCTAAACCATGAAGAACAAAGAGGGGAGTAGAACATCACATAGCTACTGATCACGGACCCATGATCCAAAGGAAACTACTCACGACACATCCGAGAAGCGTTCATGGTGAAGGGGAAGCTCCCGGAGGTCGATCCTCCCTTCGGCAGGGTGCCGAGAAGAAGTCTGGTGACGCTCCTGATCTTGGAAGCGCGGTGGCGGAACAGAGTCGAGATCGCAAAAAAGGGTTCTCCCTTCGGAAGTTTCATGTCACGGGGAATATATAGGTGAAGGGGGCAGCCAGGGGGCCCACCAGGAGTCCAGGCGCCCCCCTGGCGCGGCCAAGCCCTAGATCACGCCAGGTGGCTGATGGCTTCTCGCCCCTCGTTGGTTACCCAAAGTGGAAGGTTGAGATGTAGACATCAACAAATTTTCCTCGGTGAAGATACCAAGGTTTGTCTCCAGTAGGACTCCGACAACGACAGGAAGGTGACAACGGCGCCAACAATTAGGCGGTTGGCGTGGACCTGCACAAACAACAAATAACTTTTCTCCCAACGAGTTCAGAGAGGTTGTCAGTTCCTTCGGCCTTGTTGTTTACAAAGGATCAAACGTACGGGATAATAATGATAGTGATAACAACGGAAAAATAAAGCAGAAAATAAATAGTGGCTGTAAACAGTATTGGAAATATGGACCGCGGTCCCATGATGTTCACTAGTGATGTCTCTCTCCCAAAAGACGATAAAATAGCCATGCGAGGTAAACAAATTACAGCTGGGCAATTGACAAGATTATGTGCGCAAACCAATGCTAACTATGCTATAAAGAAAGGAAGAGGCTCAAAAGCATGGGCGATACGCCAAGACAAGTAGACCGAAATCCATCTGCATCTACCTACTAATCATCCACCTTGAGATATCTAACCAGAACATCTCACTGGTATTAAGTTGCGAATCCCACCCAAAGTGTAAACTCAAAGCAACAGACAACTGCATTAAAGAACTTTGCGTAAAGTAAACAATCCTTGCACACGCAAGTACAAGCACCGTTGTTTTCTCCCTTGTGGCAACAACATATCCCCTAGACTCATGTTTCTGTCACTCAAGCTAGTCATCAGGGGGCATGAACCCACAATCATGCATAACACTCCCTCTTGGAGTCACTACCTACTACTTGGCCAAAGCAATAAACAGCAACGGAGAACATGCAAGAATTACTCAAGAACATAAATATAAAAGAGGAGAATCAAATATATTACTCAAACACAATCTGAACATAGTCTCATAATCCATCGGATCCCAACAAACTCAGCATAGCAACAACAGAAAGATTACATATGTTCCTCGATCATGTAGGGAAGCTCACGAGGTCTAAACCATGAAGAACAAAGAGGGGAGGAGAACATCACATAGCTACTGATCATAGACCCATGGTCCAAGGTGGACTACTCACGGTTCATCCGGGAAGCATCCATGGTGGTGGAGAAGCTCCCGGAGGTGGTTCCTCCCTCCGACAGGGTGCCGGGAAGAGGGCTCCTCGAGCTCCCGATCTTGGAAGCGCGGCAGCGGCGAAACAAAGGAGAGATCGCGAAAAAGGGTTCTGTCTTCGGGGGTTTCGCGTCATGGAGATTTAATAGGCGAAGGGGGGCAGCCAGAGGTGGACCAGGGGCCCCAGACGCCCCCCTGGCGCGGCCTAGGGGGTGGCCGCGCCAGGTGACCGCTTGGGCCACCCCTGCTCCCCTCTGGCCCCACTCGGGCTCTTCGCGAAGCTTCCGGTACGCTGATTTTTCCTATATTTTCCCGGAATTTTTCTGGCACTTTAAATAATGGAAAAACCCGAAATACAAAAACAGCAGAAAACAATAACTGGCACTGGGGTGCACTGAGTTAATAGGTTAGTCCAAATATGATCAAAAGTGTATGGAAGTGCATCAATATCATAGCAATATCACACAAAAGAAGCACGGAGCAAGCAAAAATTATAGATACGTTTTGGACGTATCAGTGGCCGCCTGGGCACCTGGTGGTGCCCCCCCGGCCCTCCTTCGGGGTTCCGGAAGCTTCCGACGCGCTGATTTTTCCCGAATTTTTGGAGCACTTTTAATATGGGGGAAACCTGGAATAAAAAAATAGCAGAAAATAGAAACTGGCACTGGGGTGCACTGAGTTAATAGGTTATTCCAAATATGATCAAAAGTGTATGAAAGTGTATCTAGATCATAGCAATATCACACAAAACATGCATGGAGCAAGCAGAAATTATAGATATGTTTGGGACGTATCAACATCCCTAAGACGAGTAGGTAAATGATAACAAGCATAATTTATGTGGTGACATGCTAACAACCATAAAAGAACTTTGAAAAGTAAAGCAATCAAGGTATGTGATTCAATTCATGTCATAACATGCAAGAGTCTATGTTAGCATTGAAACAAGTAACAAAAGAACATTAGGTGCAAGAGCTCTCTCTGTCCGTGACTCGAATGTCTCTAAATGGTGTTTGCGTGCAAGAAGGGGGAGAGGGAATACAAGAAAAAAGTATTTTTGTTCAGAACTCAATATACTAAAGTTTCATACTTGGTCTTCTTTGGAATCTTATCTTGACTCGACCCCAGACCACTAGCCAGGTACAAGTCAATTTGATCCACTCCTTTTCGATATTTTGAGCACTCATGCAATGGATGAGCGTAAGAACGAGAGTTGACACTTAGGATGGAAAAGAGAGAAATATGGTGGAGGAGGAAGACAAAAAGGGTGATAAATGCTCACATCAATGAGGACAATCATAGGCGAGAAGGCCAAATGATAGATATGGTTCGAGGAGTAGGGATTGCCATGCAACGGATGCACATACGAGCTAAAAAGTTCTCCAATGGAACTAGTGCGGGTGCATCTAACTTGCTCGCTCATGAAGACCTAGAGCTCTTTTGAGGAGGCTCATCCTTGGAATATGCAAGCCAAGTTCTATAGTGTGAAGGTCCCCACATAGCTATATGCATGTATGATCATCTCTATGGAGTACAAGGATAAGAGGGAGTACTAGTGTGGATCTTTCAAAAGGATAGTAGTGTTGCCCCTTTCTCTCTTTTTATTTTCTTTTTCTCTTATTTTTCTATTTTTTGTATTCTTTTGGTGGCCTCAATGGCTCTTTCTATTTAACTCTCATTTGTCCTCTTTGGGATCTTTTATTTTCTCCACTTTGGGATCTTTTCCTCACTTAAGGGCAACACTCTAATTTACAAGAGGGTATAGAAGATATTTCACACTTTACAAGGTACTCAAATCATAAAGAAGATGTAGCTATCATGATGTATGCAATGTATGCCGCTGCCAGTGTACCAGGAACATGTATGACATGAAGATCAAGTCATGAAGAGGTGGATGTTGCATGTCAATATATCTCAGAAAGGCTATGTAAATGCCTTGATAGGTAGGTATGGTGGATGTTTTGAGGAAAGATATAAGGATGTTTATGATGACAGAGCGTATCATGCCAAGGCTTTGGATGTACCGGTGAAGGTGAACGCCAACTCTCAGAGTGAGAAGAAGGCAATGCACGGCACGGGAGAGGCTAGAAAATATGAGGAGGTGGAAGTTTCAACTTTCAATGCTTACATTAGTCTGAAGAACTCATGCCCTTATTATCGGTAACTCTCAATCTAATAAGGAGGTTCACAAAGAGACAAGTACCCCGAGGAGGAGTGTATGGGGGTTTGGTTATCCTTGCGCATCCTCGACTCATGGTACGTGAGTGTACTCTAATATCCGATCCCTCCAAAGATTAGCGATCCATCTAGTAGCTAGAGTTCTCAACTAGTTTTGTAGGTTTTGAAAATACACACGGATTGCCCAAAATATGACACCTATCACTAATAGGCTAGAGCGTTTGACACCAAAAGTTCAAACATTACTCACATCAATACCTCAAAACTATTGCAAGTTACTAATAAAATTAAATAGCAACCTCAATTACCTACTTTCAAGATAAGACACAACTCAGTGCAACAACCAACTCTCTTAACAAGATAAACATGAAAACTAAAGAGAGTTCCAGCAAAAAACTTAAAAAATCCAAGGCTCTTGCTAAAGACAAACTAAGACTAAAACTAAACATGGCAGTAGCTAAGAAAAGATAAAGAACACATAACAGCAAAAAGATAAGCATGAAAAATCCTATGATGAGTTCTTGATTGGAGTGGAGCATGTTTCTCTCCCACACAAAGTAAGATGGGGTCTAACTTGTTATGAACAGCAAGCAAAGCTAAAGAAAACTAAAAATAAAACCTAAGAGCGAGACACTCAAAGCATAGCACATAACGCATGAAGTGATGCCCCCCGACCCTCCTTCGGGGTTCCGGAAGCTTCCGACGCGCTGATTTTTTATCTAATTTTCCCGAATTTTTGGAGCACTTTTAATATGGGGGAAACCTGGAATAAAAAAATACCAGAAAACAGAAACTGGCACTGGGTGCACTGAGTTAATAGGTTAGTCCAAATATGATCAAAAGTGTATCAAAGTGTATCTAGATCATAGAAATATCACACACAACATGCATGGAGCAAGCAGAAATTATAGATACTTTTGGGACGTATCAGCGCGAACTGGCGCGCTCGGGCCACGCACGAGTCAAGCTCAAGCTTTCGGTGGTTTTCAAGGCTATGTACAACGACGAAGGAACCGACGATCCAGGAAACAAGCTCATTCAACACCCAAAACATCAAGGTCGGCTTCAACCGAGGAACCAGAATTCAACATTGAGATCTCACTCGACCAAGCACCCGTCGCGGCGGCGACTCATGTCATCAACCAAGCACTAGTCTCAGCGGCGACTCCCGTCATCGGCACAACCACTCGCCTTGATGTACCATACTTTGACCCTGTCGGAGGGCCAGCCGAATTCTCCAAAAGAATCCAAGATTACTTGATCCACGACAGGATCGAGCTGGACCCGAGATTCCACTCTCGCTCATAGGACCACTCATATCGAGTCATCGGCAAAAGGCGACGCAATGACTCGAACAATCTCACACCCAGAGAGCAGTTGGTCGGAGTTTGCACGATCCACTGTTTCGAAGATGAAGAAGGATGGCTCAGGGCGACTCACACCATCAGAAACTGCAGACTTTTCGCCGAGCTCTCCAAAAGACACAGAGAAGACATGCAGTGTAGAGCCAAACTGACTCGCAGAACATCACCCGCACCAACACCCAACAAAAAAGAGAGCTATCCACCATCCCTTGGACGATTATGCATGATCCAAGAAGGGCAACCATAAAAAAAGAAGTAGGAAAGATGCACCCTCCAAGCTTACATGTCCACGGAACTCATAGCAAAGGAACCCTACTACCTATGCAATTCAGAAGTCAGCATCACTTTCTCGCAAAAAAACCAACCACCAGCAATACCAAGGCCAGGACACGCTCCGCTAGTCCTTGAAGCACGGATAGGAGGTTATGGCATATCGCGAGTATTCATGCATGGAGGCAACAGTCTGAATGTCATCTTCTCCAGCACATTGCGCAAAATGCTAATCCCACCATCAGCGCTAAAAAGTTCAGATACCACCCTCTGCGATGTCGAACCGGGCAAAGCAACCCCATCTCTGGGAAACATAAACCTCTACGTAATCTTCGGCAACTGAAGCAATTTCAGAAGAGAGATCCTGGAATTTGAAGTGGTAGATTGGCAATCCCAATATCACTCCATACTTGGTCTACCAACCTTGGCCCAATTTATGGCCGTGCCGTACTACGGATACCTCAAGCTCATGATGCCAGGACCCGCATGAGTCATCACAATCAATGGATGCTTCATCAGATCAGACAACCGCGATTGCGATTTCCACCAAGTCTTGGACATCTCTGGAGCACAACAAGAGCTCGTAGAAATAGCCATGGCGGTGGACAAGAGCGTCTTTCCACTCGCCATTTGAAGCGAGATCAAGGAGATCACTCAAGAATTTAGTGTCGATAGCGACACGGTGACCCATCAAGTACGTCCAACAGACTCAGACAAGACAGTGCGGATCTACGCACATCTACCCGAAGAACATGTGACTGCCCTCATAAAATTCTTTCGTGAAGAGCGGAGCATTTTTGCCTGGTGCCCAGCCGACATGCCCGGAATACCACGGGAGTTCTCGGAGCGCGCACTATAGATCTACCCAAACACCAAACCAGTAAAGCAGGCGTTGCGCTGATTATCCGAGCCAAAACGCAGGGCCATCAAAGAGGAAGTCAACAGATTACTCAACGCAAAGTTCATCCGAGAGACGAAGAAGGCCACGTGGGTCACAAACCCCGTCTTAGTACCTAAGAAGGACACCGACGTGTTACGCATGTGCGTCGACTACGGACCCGTCAACAAGCACTGCCTGAAGGACCACTCCCCCCTCGCAAGGATCGACCAGATCATCGACTCCACCGCAGGATGTGATCTCCTATCCTTCCTCGACGCATACTCAGGATACAACCAGATAAGGATGAAGGAAGAAGACGAAGAACACACCTCGTTCATCACCCCTTACGGCGTATTCTGCTACAGGACAATGCCTTTCGTGCTAAAGAACGCCGGAGCAACATACCAATGGATGATGCAAGCTTGCCTAAAGGACCAAATAGGCAGGAACACCCAAGTCTACGTAAGCGACATCATGGTCAAAACCTACAAGGCAGGCGCACTACTCGAAGACCTCCGAGAAACTGTTGGAGCACTCAATCACTACAGAATCAAGCTTAACCTGAAAAAGTGCGTTTTCGGCGTACCAGTCGGCAAGATACTAGGATACATGGTTTCCGCCCGAGGAGTCGAAGAAAACCCAGAAAAGGTTCAAGCAATCGCCAAGATGCGAGAGTCAGTCAACATCAAAGGCGTACAATAGCTCACATGACGACTCACCACCCTCAGTCGCTTCATCGGCAGGCTTGGTGAGAGGACCCTGCTATTCTATCAACTGCTCAGGAAAGGCGGGAAGTTCGATTGGACGAAAGAAGCACGAAACGCATCCGCCGACCTCAAGAAACTCCTATCCACACCCCCATCCTCGCAGTGCCAAAGGAACGGGAACCGCTATACCTCTACATCACCGCCAGGAGCAGCGTGGTAAGCACCATACTCGTCGTCGAGCGCGCTGAAGAAGGCAAAATACAAAGCATCCAGAGTCCAATCTACTATTTTAGTGAAGTATTCACGCGCTCGCAACAAAGATACCCGCATTATCAAAAGCTGGTCTACGCCATCTTCATGACCTCTTGCAAGGTACGCGTTACTTCGACGAGCACCCAATAATAGTGGTCAGTAGCGCACCACTCTCGGACATCCTCAACAACTCATGCACTATAGGACGCATCGCCCAATGGAACATCGAGCTCAACCCTCGTGACCTAAGGTTCAAGCACCCGACAGCTATCAAAGCTCAAGTCCTTCCAGATTTCCTGGTCCAGTGGATGGAGGTATAGACACCTGTCCCCACAGACCTCTCCAACTCTTGGAAGATGTTCTTTGACGGATCAAGAAGACAGCAAGGAGTAGGAGCCGGCGTCATGCTAATCTTACCCAAAGGAGAAAAGTTAAAATATATCTTACAAATCAACTTCGAGAAGGCATCCAACAACGAAGCATAATATGAAGCCCTCCTCCATGGAATGCGCATGGCGAAAGCCTGCGGTGCCACTCGCCTACTAATCTACGGCGACTCCAACCTCGTCGTCCAGCAGACAATGAGGGATTGTGAAGCAATCACATACAACATGTATGCATACCAAAATCTCCACAACACCTTAGAAGGCGATTTCGACGGATGTGAGCTCAACTACGTCACAAGAGCAAACAACACAGAAGCAGATGAACTCGCAAACATTGGATCCACTCGCGGACCCATACCACCTGGAGTCTTCCTCGAGAGCATCCAACATTGCTCCATCAAAGCGGCAAAGACACTTGAATAATTGCGACCAAGGGAGAAAATTCTTCAAGCGCAACAGCAGACCAGGCCATCGGGCCTGACCACGTAGCAGCAGTGGAAACACCTATAGAAGAAGAAGAAGCTGGCGACACAGTTGAAGAGTAAGAGCTTCCACCACCCGAAGGGCCAGCATGGACAAGACCCTTCCTAAACTACTTGATACACAACATCCTACCACAAGACATCACAGAAGCACGTGGCATCACTTGACGCTCGAAAGCCTTTACCATAATCAACGGGGAGCTCTACAAGCACAACATCTCCCAGGTGCTTCAAAGATGTATCAAAGAAGACGACCACAAAGCTCTATTACTTGAGATCCATGAAGGTATCTGCGGTCATCACGCGAGCACTCGCGCCCTGGTAGCCAAAGCTTTTCGGGCAGGTTTCTACTGGCCAACCACCATGAGAAACGCAGAAGACATCGTACAAAACTGCGTCGCCTGCCAGAAATTTGCCAGCAGACTTCATGCACCAGCATGAGAACTCAAGACAATACCATTGGCCTAACCTTTCACAACCTGGGGACTCAACATGGTAGGACCCCTGAAGAAATCCCCAAAGGGTGGTCGCACCCACCTACTCGTGGCGGTCAACAAGTTCACAAAATGGATCGAAGCGGTACCTATCACCAACTCGACATCCCTCACAGCCGTACACTTCATCAAGTCAATCATCTTCCGCTTTGGTGTACCGCGGAGTATCATCATCGACAACGACACAAACCTCACAGCTGACGAATTACAGAACTTTTGCAAGGAGCTAGGGATCATAATCAACTATGCATGCGTCGCACACCCGCAGTCCAATGGCCAGGCCGAGAAAGACAATGGCCTAGTTTATGGTGGCATCAAAAAACGGCTCCTCGCGCCACTCGAGCAAGCCGCGGGTAACTGGGTCGAAGAGCTACCCGCCGTCCCCTGGAGCCTGTGGACCACACCCAATACCTCAACGCAATACACTCCATTCTTCATGGTGTATGAAGCAGAGGCAGTACTCCCTCACAACCTGAGATTTGGCACCCCGCGCATCACAGGGTACGAAGAGGAAGAAGCAGAAGAAGCACTCGAGGATGACAAAGACATAGCAAATGATGCGCGGGACATCACCCTGTCACGATCAGAAGGATAACAAGAGAAGCTGTGCACATACCAAAGCAGCCGACTCCGCACCAGGGTTTCAACGTCGGGGACCTTGTGTTGCGACTGAAGCAAGAAGAGGTGCATAAACTCACCCCACAATGGGAGGGGCCATACATAATCTCCGAAGTGCTCGGAGGGGGAGCCTACAGGCTGAAGAACCCGAAGACAGATGAGGATGTGGGTAATCCGTGGAATGTGGCAAACTTACAGCTTTTCTATCCGTAGATCGCCCACAACCACTCTCCCAAATCTCTGGCAGAACACTACTCGAGGCTGCCTAAGCTGCTCATGTAAGAACCAAGAAATAAAGATATGCATTGACGTATCACACAAGTCATGGAACTCGGGGGCTAGAGCGCAACTGCATCCCCTCCCCTGAGGCGTTTTCGCTCACGCGACAGCTTATAAATCTTTACACTCGGGGGCTAGAGCATGGTTTCATCCCCTCCCTCAAGGCATTTTGGCTCACACGTCTGCTTATAAATCTTTACAATCGGGGGCTAGAGCGCGACTTCATCCCCTCCCTTGAGGAGTTTTTCGCTCACACGACTGCTTATAAATCTTTACACTCGGGGGCTAGAGCGCGTCTTCATCCCCTCCCCCGAGGAGTTTTTCGCTCACGCGGCTGCTTATAAATCTTAACACTTGGGGGATAGAGCGCGACTTCATCCCCTCCCCCGAGGCCTTTTTTTCTCACACGACTGCTTATAAATCTTTACACTCGGGGGCTAGAGCGCGGCTTCATCCCCTCCCCCAAGGAGTTTTTCGCCTACGGGACTGCCTGCTAACCTTTACACTCGGGGGCTAGAGCATGAAATCACCCCCAGGAGTTTTTGCTCACGCAACTAATCTACACTTAGGGGCTTGTGCGTATGGGCTACCCCCCGAGGCATTTTCTCGCTTGCATGACAACGAACATATCAGTACTCAGAATCTGAGCACGCCCCAAGCTTCGTCCCTGCCAGAAAACTTCATCCACTACCACAGAGCTCGCAAGCGGACAGAAACAATCAAAGGTCAACCACACCTGAGCACAAAGCCAAAAATTAATAGAGCCTCCGTCTAATCACCAACGATTGAACGAAGCCTCGGGGCTACTCCCATTGGGAGCACTGTCGTGCACCCGAATAGCTGAAATATTGGAAAAAAGCAGCACTCGGCATATCAAAGATTACACCATCCGGGCCACGGTTAAGGACGGTCTAAAGGTAGACACTACAAGGACTCACAAGCAACCACCGAACTCTCACAACAAATCCGCGAGTGCGAACCCGAACAATGAAGGACATGATTCGTTAAAACACAAAGCCTTCGTTCAATCACCAGCGATTGAACGAAGCCTCAGGGGCTACTCCCATCGGGAGAGCTGTCACGTACCCGACATAATTACGGAACCACATGCACGAAGAATGGAGAAAGACGAAGGAAAAACAAATACTAGAAGGATTTTCCAATATATTGACCACACAAAGGATTACAAGGATATTTATTTACATAAAAGGACTACAAGAGTAAGACCAAGCATCTCAAGGAATTAGGACTTCTACATGTGTGCCCATGCTGAGATAACTGGCACTCTACGCCACGCCAGACATCATCACAAACAAAGGGAGATTTTTCTACCCTAAGTCTAGGTGGTGAAGCTCGACTTATGGCGAGATGGTCGCCTTGTCCTGCCGGATAGCTCGCTTGATCGGGGGATTCACATCAGCGTCCTACTCAAAAATGGAGTAGATATCACTACCACCACCAGTCGATGACTCGGAGGAGCGAGAACCTTCAGGCAACAAGACAACATTAGAAACAGAAGTGCCACCCGCGCTCCCGGAGTCACCATTCCTCGAGCTCTCCCAGCAAGGCTCTAGTAGATTTCAATTAGAGTCAAAGGCCCTGATCGAGAGGGTCTCCTCCCCGTCAAAGCGACAGCAAAGGGTCTCACCCTTGCGCATATTAAGCTAGCGAGCGATCACCCTCCAACCAGACTCCAGGAACACCAAGGATGAAGATTCCACCCGAAGTATCACCCAGAGCGGGCAGTAGGGATAGCCTTGGAGGCGTAGCCAAATTCCACCAAGACCAAGTTCAGTAACAGCAGCAAAAAAATAAGAAGGCAGAAGAATCCGGCCAGTGATCTGGCTACGGATATGAAGAACGGAATCCTGGACACAAGCGCCCTCATCCACAGCTGCACCGGACGAACTATCCTGTCCTTGGAAGCAACGTGTTGTACAAGGAGCACGCACACCACGTCTTCGACGGCCATGAATGGCGGTTCCACGTGTAGCACGAGCGCCTCGGACCCAACGACCATAGACGGGGACGCCACACACGACACCGACCATAGAAGCACCGCAGGCACGTCGCTTTGGTGCCATGAGAAAGAAACAGAGGAGAGGATAACGGAAGGAAGATGGCCTGCCAAAAGAAAAGCAAGGCCCCATATTTATACAAACCCTCAAGGATAAAAGAGTCCACTCAGGTCCAAGAAATACGAAATGACACAACATGCGAAACTAAAAATATGGCGCATGCAATCCCACAAATTCCAAGACAGGGCACCTCTTGACATCAAGCATCATTTAAAACATCATTAAATTGTGTGTTTCCTTACGGCCTTGGAAATCCAACAGACGACAGAAGCATAGAACAAATGGCGTGCTAACCAAAGCGTCATCATAACTGCCAACGGATGCGACAGTTCACATCAGACCATCATCACACGTCATCAGGAAAACATCATTATGCCCTTTCACATCCAGCTACGATGGGACGGCTCGATGCTCTCGCGGATGTTCTGACAAGGGAAATATGCTCCTCCATTTTCTAAGTTGTTCTCCTCTTGCATTGATATGATTCCATCAAATAAACTCCCATCGGGAGCGCACAGTCATTGCTAAAGACCGAGCAAAAGATAGCACGACACACGCTACGATGGTCGCGAGTAACTACTCCCCTCAACGTATTCAGAACAACACATCTACAAGGCTCGAGTGCTTACTGATGCTGACTCCTCGTTGGTTACCCCATGTGGAAGGTTAGATGTAGCATAGCAGCAAATTTCCCTTGGCAAAGATACCAAGGTTGAGATCGAACCAGTAGGACTCCGATAACTACAAGTAGGTGGTGAAACGAGCAACGCGCCGTTTGAGATATTACTTTCCTTAACCTGGACATGCACACACAACAAGTAACTTTTCTCCCAACGAGTACAGAGAGGTTGTCAATATCTCCAGCCTTGCTGTTTACAAAGGATCAACACAATAGATAATAGGTAGTGATAATTGCGACTGGCAAGTAAAAGCAAGAAATAAATTGAGCGTGTAAACAGTGATGAAAATATGGACCGGGGTCCCATGATGTTCACTAGTGACGTCTCTCTCCCAAAAGATGATAAAACTGCTATGCGAGGTAAAAAAATCACAGCTGGGAAATAGATAGGATTACGGGCGCAAACCAATGGTAACTATGCTACAAAGAAAGGAAGAGGCTCAAAAGCATGGGCGGTACGCCAAAATAAGTAGACCGAAATCCATCTGCATCTACTACTAATCATCCACCTTGAGATATCTATCCAGAACATCTCGCTGGTATTAAGTTACGAGCCCCACGCAAAGTGTAAACCCAAAGCAACAGACAACTGCATTAAAAGAACTTTGTGTAAAGTAAACAATCCTTGCAACCGCGGTTACAAGAACCATTGTTTTCCCCCTTGTGGCAACAACACATCCCCTAGACTCATGTTTCTGTGACTCATGCTAGTCATCAGGGGGCATGAACCCACAATCAAGCATAATGCTCCCTCTTGGAGTCACTACCTACTACTTGGCCAAAGCAATAAACAACAACGGAGAACATGCAAGAATTACTCAAGGAAAAAAAATAAAAAAGACAAGAACCTAATATATTACTCAATCACAACCTGAACATACTCTCATAATTCATTAGATCCCAGTAAACTCAGCATAGCAACTGCAGAAAGAATTACATATGTGCCTTGATCATGTAGGGCAGCTGACAAGGTCTAATCATGAAGAACAAAGAGGGGAGGAGAACATCACATAGCTACTAATCATGGACCCATGGTCCAAGGTAGACTACTCACGGATCATCCGGGAAGCGTCCATGGTGGAGGAGAAGCTCCCGGAGGTCAATCCTCCCTCCAGCAGGGTGCCGGGAAGAGGTCTGCTGGCGCTCCCGATCTTGGAAACACGGCGGCGGTGGAACAGAGGCGAGATCGTGAAAAAGGGTTCTGTCTTCGGAAGTTTCCCATGACGGAGAATATATAGGCGAAGGTGGCCAGCCAGGGGGGCACTAGGGGTCCAGGCGCCCCCCTGGCACGACCTCTCTCCTGGTCGTGCTGGGAGGGCGCATGGGGCCCTGGTGGGTCCCCTATGGCCCCTCCTCAGTGATTCCCGAAGCTTCCGAAGCGCTGATTTTTTATTGTATTTTCCCAGAATTTTTGGAGCATTTTTAATACGGGGGAAAACTGAAATAGAAAAATAGCAAAAAACAGGAACTGGCAATGGGGTGCACTGAGTTAATAGGTTAGTCCAAATATGGTCAAAAGTGTATGAAAGTGTATATAAAACATATCAATATCACACAAAACATGCATGGAGCAAGAAAAAATTATAGATATGTTTGGGACGTATCACTTACCTCTACTACAAGATGCTCGAGTGACTACTCGCAAGAAGATGCAAGACGAAAAGATGGACCCCCCGAGCACTCGGACGCTCCGCGGGCGCTTATACTATAAGCCCACTCGCTTGTTCTCCGAGTGGGTACATTCTACACTAAATCCTCGTTTGAGCACTCGGACGCTCCGCGAGTTCTCATACTATAAGCCCACTCGATTGTTTTCCGAGTGGGTGCACTATAATCTGGTAACAAGCCACTATTAAATGACTTAGGTTGCTATACACTACACCCCAGATGCCACGCAAGCTAGCGTGTAGGTAAGACCCCACCGATCTATCGGCCGGGCCGGGACTTGCCACAGCGTGACTTCATTCCCGAAGGTTCCATGCTCGGTGCATGATTGAAATTTAACCTCTAATGGACACGTTAGGGTCGTATTCAGTGCGGTAAACTGGCGGAATTGATCCCATAAGCCCTCCGCGGCATGGACCTTGCTTGACACCAGTCGTTTCCAAGCTCGTGTCGAGGGACTCGAGTTTGATTGGGCTACAATGCTATTTTCCACTAGCACCATTCACCGAGGCTCGACCAGTCGAGTACATTGGGCCCTTTAAGCTTAGCATCCCTCTAAAAACTGCCAACCGACACACACTACTACGACTATTGAAGGGTTGAGTCCCTGCGCGACTCTTCGAGTCCCACAGGCACTCGGGGGCTACTGACGAGGGGATGCCCCCACGACTCCTCGGCATGAGGGTAACTGGTGCGTGTCTAGATAGAAGGCCCACTGGAAGCTTCGACTGGCCCAAGATCAGCCCACCTGAAGCACCGACGACTGCGCCTACCATGGAGTCCAAGGCGGTTCGGAGTTCAAAGTGTGCCCGCCAAGAATGATCATCCAATCTTGCTTAACTCCACCCTTGAAAAGAGCACTCTCGGCGTGACCTCCGCTGTAATCGCCACCATCATATAATACAACAGAGCAGGAAGTAGGGGTTTTACCGATCGAGGGCCCTGAAGCTGGGTAAATCCCCGTCTCTTTTTAGCCAACGAGCATCGCCAACTTGCACTTATTCTCTACGATCTAAACCCAGGGTTCCTAACCATGGGATTTTCCAAGGCCATCGTCGTCAGGAGTTTATCTCGCTGTTCTGGGAAGTTGCACCATTTCCCTCCAAGAAGATTTTGTGTGAGCATGTACAAGACCCAGCCCGGAAGATTAAACCGTGATGCTTCTCGGAAGAAGCCATGCCACTGCTTTCCCTAAGCGGTGCGGGGACAGGGCGGGCCCCACCGCTTGTAGTACAGTCCAAGTCGCATTTAATTCATCGCACCTTGGTCGGGGGACAACGACTGCAGTGATACTGCCAGCCCCTTCCATTCCTCGGACGTGTCAAATGCATGCATATCCATGCACCAAAGCGGTGGGTGCTGTCCACCAATACTTCTCGGAAGAAGCCCGGCGATGACCCCCGTTCTCCGCCACCGAAGGAAGCCAAGCTCGTCACATTGTCAAGGCTCCACAAGACATAGCCTTTGTGGTAACCCCTTCATCTATAAAAGGGAGTCCCTGGCTACCAAAAGAAGGATTTGACCCCCCAGAGAAAAGGAACACCCTCGTGCGCGGAGATCACTACCCTCTTTCCGTAAGAGCTTACACGCTTGTAACCACTCCACCATATAATCCAGACAAGAAGGATTAGGTTCTTACGTCTTCGGACGACCCAAACCTGGGTAAATCCCAGCGTGTTCTTCACCGGAGGCGACGATTTCCTTTGTGTTCCGTGTGCACCCCAGCATCATCAAACCCGTGGGATCGCCCCCCGCGACACCCAACCAAGTCACCATTGAATTTGAGATGCCTGATCTCAACATCGACGATGATGATTTTCCTATGCCAAATTGGCGGCAGATGATTAAAGATTTTGAGGGAAAAGATGTAACAGTGGACTACTGTGCGTTTCCAGCCTTAATTGAAGACTCAAATACACCATTGTATGAAGGTTGTAAAAAATATATTCTAAGTTGAGAAGCACATTGGCACTCCTTAAGTTCAAGGCAGAAAGTGGTGTATTGGACGTGAATTTCACAAATTTGTTAGAATTATTTCCAGATGCACTTCCATACGATAATGTGTTACCAACTACCACCAAGGAAGCGAAGAAAGTGGTTTGCCCCCTGGGACTAGAGGTACAAAAGATACACGCTTGTATTAATGATTATATCCGTATCGCGGCGATTATAAAGATTTGCATAACTGTCCCAGATGCAATGCCCCACACTACAAGCGTTAGATTAAAAAAGACAAGAACAAACTGAATGATGAAATCAATAGAGGAATTCCATTCAAGGTTGTGTGCTACCTTACTTTAATTCCACATTTGAAGCGCTTGTTTGCAAACCCCAAAGAGGTAAAACACTTGTGTTGGCATGAAGATGAAAAAAAAAGATAAATATATAAGGCACCCCGCAGATGCGGCGCAATGGAAATATTTGGACGACAAGTATAAAACTTGTTCTAAGGACCCGAGAAATTTAAGGATAGGATATTGCACCGACGGGATGAACTCGTTTGGTGACATGAGCACTAAACACAACACTTGTCCGATGCTTCTTTTCTTGTATAACCTTGCTCCGAGGATAATGATGAAAAAAGTACATAATGATGTCAATGATTATACAAGGCCTGAAGCAACCGGGTAATGACATCGACACTTATTTGTAGCTTTTGGTAGATGGACTTGAGACCTTATGGAGCGATGGAGTAAAGTGTTGGGATGCATTCAGAAAAGAAGTATTTGATCTATATGCAATGCTCGTGCAGACTATCCATGATCTTCCGACATCTGGCAACACATCTGGGAAGAAAACCAAGGGAATTGTTGGTTGTGTCACATACATGGAGAAAATTGATAGTAGATATCTCACCCACTCAAGGAAAACTGTGTACATGCGGCATCGTAGGTTCTTGTCAAAAGGTCATCCATACCGAAAGAGGAAGACACAAATCGATGGTATAATAGAGAAGGATGTCGCGCCACGCTATAAATCAGGGACTGTGGTGTTCAAGATTGTAACAGCCCAGTTTTCAAAAAAAATAAATTTTTTGTTTTCGGTGTGAATTGTTTGATTGTCTGATTTGTTTGCGGTGTTTGCGTCCCCGATTTATCGATCGGCGATTATTTTCCCCCTCTTATCTCGTACCGGACGGAGACCGACCCTTTCCACCCTGACACTCGACCTTTGCGACACCGGGTTTCACCCGATCACCGTCGTGAAAACCGCATGAGACCAGCCGCAACCAACGGAACGAAAAACCCCGTTTAATAATTAAACGGGATATTTTTATAGCACGCCGGGAAGTGTTTTCGGAACGGTTCCAGCGCGAGGTGAACGCCTCCGGCTCGACACGCTGATCGTGCAGTTCGAAGTTTTACCCGAATCGGAGGTACCGCGGACCCCCGGCGGTCAGAAACGTGAGCACCGCGCGCACGAGAGAAAAACCGGGGATGTTTTTGCAAACTGCCAGCCACCTGGGCTATATAAAGACCACCACACTCCCACCTCTTACTAGGGTTTCCCTAGTCCATAATTGCAGCCACCCCCCTGAGAATTGCCCAGATCTGCCCAATAAACCCCCAAATTCGCGAAACCCTAGCCCCAAGCGATCTGGACCGTCAGATCTGGCGATCCAACGGCCCAGATCGCGCCCTGCCTTCCACCTCTCTCCTCTCTCTCTCCCTCCTCCAACCTCTCCCGTGGGCATCCCGTGGATGCCGCCGCCGGACCGAAGCCGTCGCCGGCAGCCAACGCCACTGGCCTCCCTCTCCTCCCGCGCTCCCCTCTGCCTTCCTCTCCCCTAACCCCTCCTTCTCCCTCGCAGGCACCGGCCGCCGGCGCCGCCCGAGTCTAGCCGCCGGAACCGCCATGGCCGGACCCGAGCTCCGCCGCCCTCTGGACCGCGCCAGCCGCCAACCCCTCCTGGATCCGGGACCCCACGACGCCGCCGCGCCCGTTCCCGTCCACCCTGGCCGCCGATCCGCCCCATCATCGGAGAGTCGCCGCACGCCGGCATCAACACGGCCACCGCCGCCGCTCGGTTCGGGCCGGGACGAGCAGCCGGCTCCAGCCGACGCCCCGACGGGCCACAACCGCCACGTGGGCCTACCCCAGGCCCAGCCGCATCCAGCCCAAACTGAGCCAGGCCTCTTTAGGCCAGATGGGCCGAAGCCCATGGGTGAGCTAGGCCGCCCCTTTTTTTTCGCCTCTGTTTTTTTTCCAGCACCCTGTTATTTTTGCTAAGTCTGGAGTAAATTGCTGCTGATCCGTTTTTGCGCTGCTTTTCCCGTTGATCCGTAGCTCCGATGAACGTGCCCCCAAAACGAAAGTTGCTTAGAATTGCGTGTACTTTAATTCATCTTTTGTGAGCGTTTGCATTTGAGGTCATCTTGATTTTGTAATTGTGTGCTAAATAGGGCTACCTGTCGTTAACTCCTACTAAGTTGTTGTAACTGTTATTTTATTGCAACTTCGGGTGACGATTGCTTCGCAACCGTTCATCGGAATTGGTTGATTCCTTTTGCATTGCGTTAAGCATTGTTTATACTTCAGTTTCATGCATTCACATGCCATAATTACTTGCTGCATCATGATTGTATCTTGCTTCAAAGTAGCTACCCTGTTGTTAGTGTGCTGCTGTTTATATTTTATTGCAACTCCGGTCGACGAGTGTGTCGCGACCGTTTATCGGAATTAAGTGATTCCAATTGCATATTGTTAAGCATCATGTCTAATTTCATTATATGTATTGCATTGCCATGATATGCTTTCTGGTCATATAGTTATTGAGCTCCAAAGTTGCTATGTTGCTGTTGTTGACAGCCACCTCTGTTTTTCTCTAAGTTTGTTACTTTGCGATGCCATGTTGTTTGCTTAATATCTTTTGATCTATGATGCCTATTTGCATGATTCTTTTTGTCATGCCTTCCTTGTCATGTCTAGTTTAATTTCATATCATTTGTGAGCATGTTTGCATTGCTTAACCTGTTTATGCATTGCTCTAAAGTGTGCTTCGTGATGTTGGAAGATTGTGCCCGTAACTTGTTTTGCTTATATCTTTTTCACCGTAACTCCGTTTTGGGTGTTCTTTATATGTAACTTGATTATTTTTTCGTGTACTTTGTGTTTATGATATTGTTTGCTGTTGTTAACCAACCTAAAAGAAGGTTTAAGACAAAACAGTACCAAATGTTTTAATCATCGTGCGGCACTTAGTGTTTTGCCATGTTTAGATTGTGCCTCACTTAAATTGACTAGCATAGATAGTTTATTTATGCTTCACCTCTTGCCATGTTTATGTGCTATGTGTTAGGATACGGGGCAGAAAACACAAATTTTTCATACCTACGGTACCCGAACCCAAGATCTATGCTATGGCGATGTAAAGTAACGGAGGGAATCGGTGTTCATACCTTTGAAGACCGAAAGAGGGAAACGTTCTTGCGAACGTGGTTGGCGTAGACTCAGAACTACGACCTCCCTGTCGTGTAGAAGACCACCACCGGCGAGGATGACTCACGGTAAACCTCCAACGACGAAGTAGCACCACAGGTGTAGTGCCTCGAAGAGATTATACACGTACGGTACAATCGATGTTCCTCCCGGGCCCCGAACCAGGCGAGCAGCGGAAGAAAGACGGCTACGGATCCCGACTCCGGCAGAACGACGGCCTGCCTTATGGTGGAGAACTCCAACCAGGTGCAGACTCCAAACAAGGGGAGTCCACTTCCGGGAAGGAGAAGGAGGAAGAAGGAGATATTGGTGTGTTGGAAAAAGGGGGGGCTACCCCTCCTTATATAGGCCAAGGGGGGGTGCTATCCTCCTCCCCTCCCCCATGTGGGACTAAACTCCCAAGGGGGCGGAGTGCGCCGGCCATAGGGGGGGATGGGCCCCACCCTTGGCGCCAAGCCCAAGGGGGGAGACCCCCTCCTCCCTTAATGGGCCCCATGGGCCCATTTAGCCTTTTTCCCATTTTTTAAATTTATTTAATATGTTTTAAATATTTAATTCAGATAATTAAATAATAAAACATTATTAAAACAATTAAACTTTATTTTGAACTATTCAAAATGTCCAGAAACCATTCCGTCCTCCTCCGAAACTATTCCGGTGATTCCTCCTACTTCACCGATTGATCCCGTAACTGTCCTATGCATCGATTGCCCTTAAGTGTAACACCCTAACGGTCCGGGAAACAGCAGACATGGTCGAGACTCTTCTCATTGACCAATGACTAGTCAGTTGGACCTGGTTACAATCCTTGACAGCCCCTGCGCTTCCATCGAATGAACTTCGATCGCTTTTGGAAACCGTTAACGATACGACGTAATCCCTTTGTGCTGCGGTACTTTGTTTGTCCGAGGTTTGATCGTCGGTATCCTACATACCGTGTTCACATCTCGTTCACAACAAACAAGTTTACTCGTCCATGATCATTGCATCTCTTGTGACCTAGTCACTTGCTTGCAAGCTATTGATGCAATATCACCGAGTGGGCCCAAAGTACCTGTCCTGTTACAAGGACTGACAAATCCCGCTCTGATCTATTGACATACTCATCAACCATCTATTTCGGAATACCCAAACTGCACCGTTATAGCCAGCATATTTCAGTCAGGCGGTGGGATACAAATCAAAGTCTCCTCATAGATGACAATTACGTATGATCATTACGGTCTAAGGACTAAGCCATATGTTACAAAGTCATAGCAACGCTGAACTATGTGACTCGATCACATTGCAATACTTTAGGTGGGAGTACGTCCATCACATCATTCCCCTTAACGATATGACCTCATTTTCAATGGACTTAAGTGTCGCCATGATCAGGAAAGCTTGATCAATCAATTGCCCAATGAGATAGTTTACCCGAGTTAAACTACGGACCATGTTTTATACTACACCTGTATTAGTATTTCCAAGTAATACAGTTATAGCACAGTATAAAACTTATTATGAACAAAACGGATATGTGACAAATATCTTTATTAATTTGTCTCTAGGGCACATATCCAACAGTCTCCCACTTGCACTAGAGTACAAATTACACTAGTTTACATCAGGTATGTATCTAACACCAATGGTCTCTCGGTGTTCTTAAAACTTGCCCTGTGGAAGAGGTTTAGTCATCGGGTCTGCTGCGTTCAGATCCGTATGTATCTTGTGAATCCTAGTGTGTCCATCCCTGACGTAGTCTCGCGTCACATGGAACTTTCGGAGGATGTGCTTGGCTGTAGAGTGAGTTCTTGGCTCCTTCGCGTTAGCAATGGCACCCGTGTTATCGCAGAAGATCCCCACGGGGTCAGTGCAGCTGGGAAAGACGCCAAGCTCGATCACGAACTTCTTCAGCCACCGCGCCTCGTTTGACGCTTCGCAAGCGGCAATATACTCCGACTCCATTGTAGATTGGGCGACGACTGACTGTTTGCTGCTCCTCTAGCTAATTGCGCCACTGTTCAACATGAAAACATATCCTGTCTGGGATTTCGAGTCATCTAGATCTGAGCCGAGGCTTGCGTCAACGTAACCCTTTACGGTGAGCTCCTCATCAACTCCTCCATAAACGAGAAAGAGATCCTTGGTTCTTCTCAAGTACTTAAGGATGTTCTTTACTGCTGTCCAGTGAGCCATTCCCGGATTACTCTGGTAGCGATTAGTCATACTAATGGCCAGCGCTAAATCCGGTCTGGTACATAACATAGCATACATGAGAGAACCTATGGCTGAGGCATAGGGCTTTGAGGACATCTCCTCCTTCTCTTTTGCTGTGGTTGGGCATTGAGTCACGCTTAATTTGACACCTTTTATAACTGGCAAGAGGCCTCTCTTGGAGTTACCCATACTGAACATTTTCAATTTCTTGTCAATATAAGTGTTCTGACTCAAGGCCAACCGTCGATTAGGTCTATCTTTATAGATCTTAATCCCTAATATGTACGCAGCTTCACCCAGGTCCTTCATGGAAAATTGTCCATTCAGATATTCCTTTACTTCTTCTAAGAATTTCTTATCGTTCCCTATCAGTAATATGTCATCTACATATAACACAAGGAATGCTACAGAGCTCCCACTCAGTTTCTTATAGACGCAGAACTCTTCGACGTTTTGGACAAATCCAAAAGCTTTAATGACCTCATCAAATCGAAGATTCCAGCTCCGAGATGCTTGCTTCAACCCATAGATGGACCGTTGAAGCTTGCACACCTTACCAGCATTCCTTGGATCGATAAACCCCTCTGGTTGCATCATATACAACTCTTCCTCAATGTTGCCATTAAGGAACGCAGTTTTCACATCCATATGCCATATCTCGTAATCATGATAGGCAGCTATTGCTAGTAGGATCCGAATAGACTTGATCATCGCTACAGGAGAGAATGTCTCCTCGTAGTCAACTCCTTGAATTTGTCGGAACCCCTTCGCGACAAGTCGAGCTTTGTAGACAGATACGTTTCCGTCCGCGTCAGTCTTTTTCTTGAAAATCCATTTATTCTCGACGGCCTTGCGGTCCTCGGGAATATCCACCAAAGTCCAAACTTTGTTGGTGTACATGGAGTCTATTTCGGATTTCATGGCTTCTAGCCATTTCTCGGACTCGGGTCCCTCCATTGCTTCTTTGTAACTCGTAGGTTCATCCGACTCATCAGCCGAGATTGCATTCACAAGCTGTCCGTAAAACTCGGTAGGTTGACGGACTCTTAATGACCTACGGGGCAAAATAGGTTCCTCTTCATTCTCATCATGATCATCATGTATGTCATGATCGTTATGAATGTCTTCCTGGCCATTCTCTTCAACTCCCACTGTGGAAGAAGGTTCCAGAACAATTTATGTTGCCGGTTCTTCCATTTGGAGTGATTGGTCAGTCACTTCATCGAGGTGTATTTTCCTCCCACTCAATTCTTTCGAGAGAAACTCTTTCTCAAGAAAGTGTCCAGTCTTAGCGACAAATGTTTTTCCCTCAGATTGGTTGTAGAAGGTGTATCCAACAGTTTCCTTTGGATATCCTACAAAGATGCATTTCTCCGCCTTAGATTCGAGTTTGTCAGGCTGAAGTTTCCTAACATAAGCCTCGCAACCCCAAATCTTCAGGTAAGACAACATTGGTTTCTTGCCAAACCATTCTTCAAACGGTGTTGTCTTCACGGATTTGGACGGTACCCTATTAAGAACGTAAGCGACAGTTTCTAATGCATACCCCCAGAATGATGTAGGTAAGTCGGTATGAGACATCATTGACCGTACACTATCCAATAGTGTTCGATTACGTCGCTCGGACACACCGTTTTGCTGAGGTGTTCCAGCTGGCGTAAGTTGTGGTACAATACCACAAGTCTTCAGATGAGTGCCAAAATCGTGACTTAAATACTCGCCTCCTCGATCAGATCAAAGGTGCTTGATTTTCTTCCCGAGTTGATTCTCGACCTCACTCTGAAATTCCTTGAACTTTTCAAAGGTTTCAGACTTGTGTTTCATTAAATAGATATACCCGTATCTACTTAAGTCATCCGTGAAGGTCACGAAGTAACGAAAACCATTGCGTGCGGTGACATTCATTGGTCCGCATACATCAGTATGTATGATCCCTAATAAGTCCACCGCACGCTCCATTGTTCCATTGAATGGAGTCCTTGTCATTTTGCCCATTAGGCATGGTTCACATGTGTCAAGGGATCCAAAATCTAATGACTCCAGAAGTCCATCTTTATGGAGTTCCTCCATGCGCTTTATACCAATATGACCAAGTCGATAATGCCACATCGTCATGTGTTCTTCGTTACTAGGCTTTAATCTTTTGGCCTCTACGTTATTGATGTGGGAGTCATGATATTCGAGATCCATTAAGAATAAACCATTACGCACCGGTGCATGAACATAGAAGACATTATTCTTATAAAACGAACAACCAGTTGTTTCAAATTTAAAAGAATACTGGTCTCGCATCAAGCAAGAGCCACTCACAATGTTCATACTCAACGCGGGTACATAATAGCAATTATTCAAGACAAGAATCAATCCCGAAGGGAGACTAAGACGAAGTGTGCCAATTGGCATTACTTCAACCTTGGCACCGTTCCCAACGCGCATCGTCACTTCATCCTTCCGCAAGAGTCGTTTATTCTGCATCCCCTCCTGGGAGTTACAGATGTGAGCAACGGATCCGGTATCAAATATCCAGACGTTGCTCCGAGCACTTGTCAGGAAAACATCAATAACATGTATATCACATATATCCATGTCTCTTCCAGCAACTTTGCCGGCCTTCTTATCTTCTAGGTACTTGGTGCAGCTGTGCTCCTTCTTGATTTCCATCTCAGCAATTTTGAGTATTGTGAACAATTCAGAAAGGGTCTCAACCATTCCTTGCATGTTGTACTTCAACACAAAACTCTCATAGCTAGGGGGTAGCGACCGCAACACCCTATCAATCGCCACTTCATCTGGAATCTTAAATTCTAGATCATTTAGGCGTTGAACGTAGTCAGACATTTTGACTACGTGCTCAGTCATGCTGGTGTGCTCTTCCATCTTTGCAGAGAAGAAAGCTTCACAAACTTCATTTCTCTCAACCTTGGCTTGAGGTGCAAAGACGGTCTTGAGGTCAGTGATTATCTCATAAGCATTGAAGCTCTCGAACCGTTTCTGCAGTTCAGCTTCCATGGCATGGAGCATACCCTTCTTGACAAGGGAGGAATCATCTGACTTAATGAGATAGACTTTCTTCTCAGCCGGAGTAGCGGTAGTTGCTGGTGCATCTCCTAATGCAGTCTCAAGTACATAGGACATTTTGAGGGGAACGAGGAGAATTCTCAGGGTGCGGAACCAGGAGGTGAAGTTTGACCCATTAGTTTTCAGTTTATCTTTCTCTAGGAATGATCCTAAGTTGAACGAGGGGCGTGGTCATGTCATCTACAAGGTTGATTCACAAAGATACATATTTAGACTTTTGTTCATAATGTGGAGTTCAGTTACAATTAATTCTAAAACTCCCACTTAGGAAAACATCTCTCGATTTTCCTAAGTGATTTCACGATCCTAGAACACCATACCTCCCCCGTGTGACACGACCATCAGTATGTTGTTCGAGGTAGGCCATCATGCCAATCACATCATCCATGTGACTCATGCTCGACCTTTTGGTCTCTTGTGTCCCGAGGCCATGTCTGCACATGCCAGGCTCGCCACCACACCCTATGTGATTTGTTGTTGTGTCATACAAGGCCATGCTTCTGGGCATGCTAGGCTTGCTACACCCACCTCTTGTGAACGAAAAAATGTTTGACATCCGTGTGACACGTGATGCCTCCATAATGTAGAACTTTCCAGGTGGCTCACTAGGGTAAGGACACTATGTTGGTTTAAGCGAGAGATGGTCCTGTTTCGTGCTACCGTCGATATATCTAGCATACTAGCATAAAACAGGAAGTAAAATTGTAAATCATACAACCTATGATCCCCCTTCATGCAAAGCAAAGTTAAAACGCCTTTCTACTTTAGCTTGTGCAAGTTTTACGTGGCTGCTAGGGGTTTCGAGAGAGAGAACCGATTTCTATCCTGCGAAAACATGCCACAACACCGATCCCCAATCGTCTCTATTACACCCCTGTCGGGGCCCTCCATTGCAAACATCTTCGCATCGCTAATGCAGAGAGACAGACACCCCCCCAGCCACTTTATATGGTAAAATCCATATGTCAAGCGTGGAACCAGTCTCGCGTAAACGCGTAAGGTCGGTCGGGGGCCGCTTCATCAAACATTGCCGCAATGCTAAATGAGTACACGTGGGAGGGTAACGAATGAAGATTCGATGCCCACATCCTAGATGTGTTCTACCCGTACAATACATCTACGCATAGCTAGCTCATGATACCATTGTTAGGATACGGGGCAGAAAACACAAAATTTTCAAACCTACGGTACCCGAACCCAAGATCTATGCTATGGCGATGTAAAGTAACGGAGGGAATCGGTGTTCATACCTTTGAAGACCGAAAGAGGGAAACGTTCTTGCGAACGTGGTTGGCGTAGACTCAGAACTACGACCTCCCTGTCGTGTAGAAGACCACCGCCGGCGAGGATGACTCCCGGTAAACCTCCAACGACGAAGTAGCACCACAGGTGTAGTGCCTCGAAGAGATTATACACGTACGGTACAATCGATGTTCCTCCCGGGCCCCGAACCAGGCGAGCAGCGGAAGAAAGACGGCTACGGATCCCGACTCCGGCAGAACGACGGCCTGCCTTATGGTGGAGAACTCCAACCAGGTGCAGACTCCAAACAAGGGGAGTCCACTTCCGGGAAGGAGAAGGAGGAAGAAGGAGATATTGGTGTGTTGGAAAAAGGGGGGGCTACCCCTCCTTATATAGGCCAAGGGGGGGTGCTATCCTCCTCCCCTCCCCCATGTGGGACTAAACTCCCAAGGGGGCGGAGTGCGCCGGCCATAGGGGGGATGGGCCCCACCCTTGGCGCCAAGCCCAAGGGGGGAGACCCCCTCCTCCCTTAATGGGCCCCATGGGCCCATTTAGCCTTTTTCCCATTTTTTTAATTTTTTTAATATGTTTTAAATATTTAATTCAGATAATTAAATAATAAAACATTATTAAAACAATTAAACTTTATTTTGAACTATTCAAAATGTCCGGAAACCATTCCGTCCTCCTCCGGAACTATTCCGGTGATTCCTCCTATTTCACCGATTGATCCCGTAACTGTCTTATGCATCGATTGCCATTAAGTGTAACACCCTAATGGTCCGGGAAACAGCAGACATGGTCGAGACTCTTCTCATTGACCAATGACTAGTCAGTTGGACCTGGTTACAATCCTTGATATCCCCTGCGCTTCCATCGAATGAAATTCGATCGCTTTTGGAAACCGTTAACGATACGACGTAATCCTTTTTGCTGCGGTACTTTGTTTGTCCAAGGTTTGATCGTCGGTATCCTACATACCGTGTTCACATCTCGTTCACAACAAACAAGTTTACTCGTCCATGATCATTGCATCTCTTGTGACCTAGTCACTTGCTTGCAAGCTATTGATGCAATATCACTGAGTGGGCCCAGAGTACCTGTCCTGTCACAAGGACTGACAAATCCCGCTCTGATCTATTGACATACTCATCAACCATCTATTTCGGAATACCCAAACTGCACCGTTATAGCTAGCATATTCCAGTCAGGCGGTGGGATACAAATCAAAGTCTCCTCATAGATGACAATTACGTATGATCATTACGGGCTAAGGACTAAGCCATATGTTACAAAGTCATAGCAACGATGAACTATGTGACTCGATCACATTGCAATACTTTAGGTGGGTGTACGTCCATCACATCATTCCCCTTAACGATATGACCTCATTGTCAATGGACTTAAGTGTCGCCATGATCAGGAAAGCTTGATCAATCAATTGCCCAATGAGATAGTTTACCCGAGTTAAACTACGGACCATGTTTTATACTACACCTGTATTAGTTTTTCCAAGTAATACAGTTATAGAACAGTATAAAACTTATTATGAACAAAACGGATATGTGACAAATATCTTTATTAATTTGTCTCTAGGGCACATATCCAACACTATGCCATGCTTCTGTGCTTGCCATGTTAACAACCTTTGTTGATCACTGTAGCTAAACAATTTGAACCTTTCTAAACGTGCGGTATTCGTCGTGTGTGACCGATACCCCACTTAAACTGTTAGTAACCGTTCCCGACGATAGATCCGTATCGCGTTGCCGTGTCGTGTGATGTCTTCTTGATCTTGTGTTTCCCCGTAGTAATAGAGTGCTTGCTCGTTGATTGCTTTCCAGTGTTGACCGTCTTGTGTGCTTCCGCGGGTACCTCTCGGAGACGATGCGAGCTTGCGATCAACTACACCTTCGGAACCCGACTTATCAACAGGCATGGACTATACATTACTTATGATCCATTCTATTTCAACCAGCGGTTTGCATGCTAGTCTAGGTTAGGTTCGATGTTTGATCCTACCACATGTTTACAGCCTCTTTCAAACCGATACAGCCATGTCCCTTCCCAGCAAACCTTGTACTGCTATGTTACTATTGCTCGTTGCTCAGCCCCTGCTTTATATGCATGCTTAGGATGCTACGATGTTACCCTGTTACTCCTTGGTTTGGGATATCACATTATTACTATATTGTTGTTGATGACATGATTATTATAAATGTTGACTATATTCGACGAAGGATGGAAGGTCTAGGCTATCCCGCCCCGACGCTTTGTTCCATTCGAGTCACCTAGGACCCGAGTTCCGGGTATTGGTTTTAAGACTGAGCATGCCTAACCGCGTGTGGGATTTTATGGGGTCCCCTTTTTCTTACCTACCTAGCTTCAAGCATTTCTAGTGGTGGCCCAAGCTGGTTTTACCTTTTGCAACGTGTGTGTGTTGGTTGGCGCCCCAGCTGTTTTCGAAACAACTCGTGCCAGTGGAGACATAGTTCCTCTGTTGGTACACCCGATCAGCTAGGACCCAGTTTCCCATGTGTGATTAACCGGCAATCCGACCTGCGTCATACGGAAGAGTCCGATCCGAGAGTGTGGCCGGCTTTTGGATTGGGTGTCGACTCCCCCGGGGCCACCCGGATTTGTTTGTTGTTAGCTAGAGGGACCTGTCGTTTCGGATCTCTTGGAACTAAATCATAAAATGGTTGCCTGTGATGGGTAGCAACTGAGAGAGATGGGCGTGCGTGCGGAGCCTTGTAATGGGCAGTTGGTACACCCCTGCAGGGTTAAATCTTTTCGAGAAGCCGTGTCCACGGTTATGGATGACTTGAGACCTACTCCTTGTTCATAAACAACAACAACAGAGATAATCTTAATATAACTTGATCAACGTGTGTGTATGCCTTGACTGCTTCTTCTTCGTCGGGATGCGAAGAGGAGGACAAGGATAGGATAGGTGTTATGTTTGCGTAAGTAGTTGATAGCAAGACTTGTTGGAGGCGATTCCTCATCGAATGCTTGGCTTCTTATCTTACTCTCTAGATCGTTAGCCACTTCATAAATGCTAGTGCGGAAGCAACCTCACCACTTACCCCTTCCTTACCGTAAACTACTAGTTGTCCTAAAATGACGAGTGATGAAGTCCTTGCTGGGTTAGATGACCACTACAGTTGGATGCTGATTACCTCTGTACTCATTATACTACCCCCCAAACTCTTTTCAGGGTTCTTGATCGACAACAGGTATGGTGATCGACGTTTCACGTGGAGACTCGACGTGACTAGTTAGGCGGATCCCGGCGGAGGGCCTGAAC
This sequence comes from Bromus sterilis, assembly GCA_950022295.1. Classification (NCBI taxonomy): domain Eukaryota; kingdom Viridiplantae; phylum Streptophyta; class Magnoliopsida; order Poales; family Poaceae; genus Bromus; species Bromus sterilis. The sequence goes on along the minus strand of OX465595.1, from coordinate 339,054,090 downwards.
CCGTGTGGTTATGGGATCGATGTTTTTCTCTTTGCCACTAGGCATATGTTTGTAGTCTGTACTCAGACATATATCTTCCGCTGTTGTATTGTATTAAGGCAGTTGTATGCCGAATGTATGAGATGTTGTATCCTTGTATCTGTAATGTTGTGATATCATGTTGGAAATCCGGGGCATATGGCTTGGTCATATGTCGCGGTGGGACCGATATGTGCTTCGTCCCCGGGTCTGGGTGGAAACACCTAGATCTGGAACAGTACCGCATATCGGGCCTTACAAAGATGGTCAAGGATTTGAAAATTGTGCTTGGCAGACATAAGTAAATGGCAAAATTAGACAAGGAGCAAGTATTTAAGAAGAAATCAGTATTCAGGCAATTACCATATTGGCAGGATCTAGATGTTCGTCACTCCATATATGTCATGCACGTCGAAAAGAATGTGTGTGAGAGCATACTTGGTACTCTACTGAAGATTAAAGGAAAAACAAAAGATGGGTATAAAGCAAGATTGGATAGGCAAGTTATCCTACCCGATTCCAAAATAGAACCTGAAAAAAGGGGAGATGACAAGTGGTGGCTCAAACTTGCTATGTGAAATTTCACCAAGTAGGAAACGATTGAAGTCTTGGAGTTCTTACAGTCACTTAAAACACCATCATCATCACAGTGCGCAAACATCAGGAATCTTGTGGACATGCCAAACAAAAACTTAATGGCATAAAGTCACATGATTGCCATATAATATTCACACAAGTTCTTCATATCGCCATCAGGAATGCGCTGCCGAAAGATGTTATAAACAAGAAGATTCATCTTTGTGATTTCTTCAACAAGATATGGAAAAAGGTCATAGATCCCGAAGAACTAGACAAACTGCAAGAAAATATCATCCTTACACTATGCGAGCTTGAGACGTACTTCCCAGCTTCATTCTTTGATGTCACAGTCCATCTCATTGTACACATGGTATATCAGATAAAGTGTTGCGGTCCCGTGTTCCTACGAAACATGTAATCGTTCGAGCGTTTCATGGGAATACTAAAGCACTATTGTCAAAATAAACAAAATACCATACCCGTCAAGAAGCCATCAATAAACGATCAACTAGTCTTGGTGTAATGCCCATACGATTGAGCCTTTTACTTTCTGTAGCATAATTAGCGTTGAAGTGCGTTTTTAATTCTTTCAATTGCCTAGCTGTAATTTGTTCACCCAGCATAATTGTTTACCGTCTTTTGGGAGAGAACACTACTAATGAGCACCATGGTACCCCGGTCCATATTCTCAGCATAAGTTCACACCACTACTATTTACTGCTTTACTTTTCCTTCCCGTTGCATTATTATTTCCCCTTTGCGTTTAACCATTGTAAACAGCAAGGCCAGAGAGATTGACAACCTCTCTATACTCGTTGGGAGCAAAGTTACTTGTCTCTTGTGTGCAAGTCCATGCCAACACATCAACTTACGCGCCATATATCTGACGTCATTGCCACCTACTTGTTGACTCTGAATCCTCCTGGATTCGATAACCTTACGCTCTCATGTGAGGTAAATTACCGCTATCTGCATCATAACCTTCCACTTTGGGTAACCAATGAGGAGGTGTTATCTGCACCTATCACGCGCCAGGTGCTGGCCGCTTGACCAGGTGGGCCCACCTCTGGTGCCCTACTTTGGCTCTATTTATTCCCTATGATTGGATAATCCTAGGAGAGGACTCCTATTCCATGTTTTCGCCATTGTTCCACCGCCATCACCATGCTTGCCTCCGAGATGCTTCGTGAGTAGTTACTCTTTGGACCTAGGGTTCATGGCAGCAAGCTAGTTGATGTATTCTCTCCAATCTTGTGCTTCAATGTTTAGTCCTTATGAGCTGCCTATCATGATCAAGGCATATATGTTATGCGTTGTTATGTTGTGTTTGATGGGATCTGATGGATTATGAGATTATATTCAGACTGTGGTAGTAATATATTTAGATCTTTTGTATATTTGTGTTCTTGAGTGTTCTTGCATGTTCTCCATTGTAATTTATTGCTTTGCCCAAGTAGTAAGTTGTAACTCCAAGATGGATTGGTAAGCTAGATAATGGGTTGATGCCTCTTGATGTCCAGCTTGAGTGATAGAAACATGGGACTAGGGGATATGCTATTTCCATTAGGGGTAAAATAACAACGCTTCCGACTGCGTGTCACAAAGGTTGCTTACATTAGACATAGGGTGTCAAGGAAATCGTCTGTTGCTTTCAGTTCGTAACATTAGTTGTGGCTCACAACTTAATACCAGCAAGATGTTCTAGATTAGATATCTCAAGGTGGATGATTAGTAAGTAGATGCTGCTGAATAAACAGTCTACTTGTGTTCGTATAATACCCACATGATTGAACCTTGCACTCTTTGCTAGCATAATTAGCATTGCGGTGTGTTCATACTTCTGTTAATTGCCCAGTTATAATTTGTTCACACAACATAAGTTTTCATTGTCTTTTGGGAGATAGACATTACTCGTGAGCGCCATGACGCCCTAGTCCGTATCACCATCATAAGTTTACATCACTCTAATTTACTGTTTCCTTTTCTTTTTAGTTGCACTTTTTATTCTCTCTTGCATTTAATCATTTTTAAACAACAAGGCCGAAGAGATTGACAACCTTTCTGACTCGTTGTGAGAAAATTTAGTTGTGTCTTGTGTGCAGGTCCAGGTCAAGTGAGTATCATCTCTTCAGATGATGCGTTGCTTACTAGCCACCTTCTTGTCGTCTCTGGAATCCTACGGGAGACATAAACCTTGGTATCTTCACTGAGGGAAATTTGCTTCTATCTACATCATAACCTTCCAATTGGGGAACCAACGAGGAGGTGTTATCTACACCCATCAGGATGTTAGCTCAATTGCATGCTAGATGGGCTAGAGAGGAAAAGGAGGCTGAAAGTGCCAAAAATCTAGCTACAAGTACCATTATTGCTACTATTCATGTGCATGAGGACCTTAAATTTTGTAGTACCTTTGAGTCTCCTAGTAGTCCTGGCCATGTTAATGGTCAAACAAATGGGATTGGAGAGGTCTCAACTTTAGGTAGTGAAAGGATCGAGATAGACCTAGAGGGGGGGTGAATAGGTCTTATTACAAATTTTATCACTACCTAGCAATTTTAGGCAATAATGCGGAAGATAAAGGTGTGCCTAACAATTGCAAGGTCTATTTAGCAAAGACAAGATAAAAAATAAGCACAATAAACTAAAGCAAGTGAGGGGAAAATAATACAGTAGCACAAGTAATAAGGGGAAAGAGTAGGGATAACCGAATGACGCGAAGACAACGACGTATACCGATGTTCACTTCCTTGGAGGGAAGCTACTCACCATTCGGAGAGAGTGGATGAAACCACGAAGGCACACCAACGACTCGAAGAGTCACTCTATTCCCCTTGAGATATCACCACGAAGGTGATTCCCAACCACTACCGGTTGACCTTAAAGGTGGTCACCGAACCCTCACAAACTCAACGGAGGCAATCACAATGGTTGATTCCTCTCCGAAGAAATCCTACCCGCCTAGGAGTCTCCAACCTCCAAGAGTAACAAGATCAATGGGGAAAATCTCAATGCTTCCTCAAATCACGATTTGCTTAGGTCGGAAGATGGGGAAGGGACGGATCTATCACGTGGTTAAAGATCCGACAAGAACTCTCACAAATCTCTCCGGGATTTTGGATTTAGTGTAGGAGAAAGGGGAGAGGGAGCACTTGGTGTTCTTGAGTGAAATGAATGAAGTGTCCAACCCTAACCCTAAGTGGGTAAGGGGTATATATAGGCGCTCAAGAAAACTAGCCGTTTTGAGCTGTCTGGTGTGCTCCGGATGTCCGGGACTTAAGTCAGACGGTCCGGGCTGAGGCCGGACGGTCCGACCTGAGATCTGGATGGTCCGGCAGGACAACACAGACTCCATACGTGTGTATACGTTCGTGATGCCGGATGGTCCGAGAAGGACAGTCGGACGGTCCGGGTGGAGCCCGGACGGTCCGGCACTTAGCCCAGACGCTCCAGAAGATTGCGCTCCCGCTGGTCCTGGGAGCATAATTATTCGTACGGTCCGGGGTCCAGCTCGGACGGTCCGGGCAGAGCCCGGACGGTCCGACCTGACATCCGGACGGTCCGGATGATTGTGCACCTTCTGGTCCTGGGTGCATAATTATTCGGACGGTCCGGGGTCCAGCTCGGACGGTCCGGGCTGAGCCCGGACGGTCCGACCTGGCACCCGGACGGTCCAGAGAATTATGCACCTTCGGGTGACACATTATGTATTTATTCAGACGTCCGGGGGTCGAGGCCGGACGGTCCGGGCTGCGCCCGGACGATCCGGCATAGGCATTGAGTGCTCAAATATGACGTGTTTGAAAACCCTACACAACTATATTAGTTTTCCTTAGATGTAAGAAGGAGTGTTTTACGTGTTGAAGTTTTACTGATTTGAGCAAGACTGAACTCATCCTTAGGATCCCCTCTTAATAGTGCGGGGATCCCTATGACTCAAGATGTAATAGTAAAGAAGACTTAGCGTCATCTTCAGTCGTTGTATCGAATTCTTGAGTGCGGTCGAGGCTCAGTATATGATCCCTACATGATGATGTCAAGAGAACTAACCAACTTCCTGTGTGACACTTAACAAACATAGTTAGTCCCCTATATGTATATTGTCATCAAACCACAAAATATGCTTAAGGGCATGATTGCACTTTCAATCTCCCCATTTTTGTTAGTTGATGACAATACACATATAGCTCTCAAAGGAATGACAGTTACAAATTTGGAGAGCTTTTTCATTTTAAAGAGGGAGACTCCCCCTCAACATGTGCATGTTGATTTTTAGACATTTAAGCAAAACACATGTTAGGGAGGCTCCCCCATGATCATATAACCAATAAGATGTATATGAGAATGCACATTAGTTATAGAACACAATACCACACACGAGAGAATAGTTCGATACATAATACATGTCTGCCACACAGCATACAATATAACTAATACGAGCATACATGAGCGCAAAAGAACTAGAAACTAGCATCCCTAGATAATACATGTCTGCCACACAACATACGATATAACTAATACGAGCATACATGAGTGCTAAAGAACTAGCAACTAGCATCCCTAGATAAAGTTCTCCCCCTTTGACAACAAGTAACAAAAAGGGGCACACGGAGCTACACCGCATCATCCTGATCGGGCACCACGTGTGGGAAGAAGTCAGCAAAGTCCTCCGTGGATGGGAAGCCATAGTCGTGCGGCTGAGGAGATGATGGAATCGGCTCATCATCACCGACGGGACTGCCAGGGAGAGTCCGAAGACGGGCCTTGAGAGCATTGGCCTTCGTGATGCGCCGGGTCTCAAGCTGATGGATGGCCTTGGTCTTTGACTTGCACAGATTAAAAATTTGAGATTTTCCCAAGAAGTGTGCAATTGTCTTGAATTGCTCGGCCATGGGAGGGTGCGGAGGAGGTGTCGTAGAGCTGGAGGCACCCGCAGCAGAGGGAGTCACAGGCCCGCAAGTGTCCAGATATGATCCCTTCTTCGGGATCCACTCTTGGTGAACGACGGCCTTCTGAATAGGAGTGGCAAAGTGTGCATTAATCACCCTCAGAATATAAGGGGCAAGAGGGAAGTGTCCCTGCTTCTGAATGGAGAACAGCCACACCTCATGCCACAGAAAGTTGGCCACATCAACTGCAGGGATCACTTGCCTGAACTCAAAGCGGTCATATGTGAGAGATGCGCGGGCCATGAGATTGATAGCATAGGAGGGAACCATACCCTTGTCTCCATGCTTGGGCACAATCGTCTGAAGGAGGCATAAGTACAGCTGACGATACCTCGGCAAAAAGATGGATGAGTTGTTGACATCTTGATTGGTCCCCAGAGTGATGTTCGGAGGAGCCATAAGACAACCCATGCAGTCCGTGATCGGTGCCGAGAGAAACTCGGTATGCTCACTGTGAATCATGAAGAGGTTCTCGGACCGAGTAGGCATCCCCGAGCGCCGCACACCACTGGTCATACGTAATAGTGATTGTCTGGTGGTGAGTCTTCCAGGTAAGGAGAATAGCTGCATGGCTCCAGTCGCATTGAAGAGTCAATGCATGACGAAGTCCCATGGCATCCACAAGACGAAGGAGGTCAGCAAATGTGTCAGGACGACACTCTTAATATTCTAGGTTGATAAACTTTTGTGGTGCCGTGCGATTGATGTGCAGACAAACAGTGGCATAAATATCCTGTTGCACCAGGGTGTGGAACCGAGGATCCATGGCATTGTTGGCCAGGTCAAACTGATTCGTCCCACTGCGAAGCGCCTGGTAGTGCTTGGACTCCATGGCAAAGTAGTCATAGGGAGCACTGTTTCGCCAGTTAGGTGGCACCGCAGAGATGGCCAAGCCCTGAAGTGGCTCCCACCGCGCTGGAGGAAGGCGACGAGGAGCAGGGGAGGTCTCTTTCTGACGGTTTGGTAGTGTCTTCTTGCGAGTTCCAGGCTTGGGATGAGGAGAGACAAGTTCCTCATTTTCAAAGTCTGCCTCGTAGTCATCATCAAGACCTTGGAACTCCACATTGCTGCTGCCCGCCCGGTCACTGCCGCCGCGAAGGCGGCGACGAGGGAGGATATCATCCTGAGAGTCGTCAGAGCCCTGACGGCGAGAGTCTGTGCAAAGGTGTAGCAAAGGGAGGTCACATGGGATAGCCCGGGCAAGAAGGCCCAACACGTATGGGAGACACAGTGGACCACACCCGGACAATCGGAAGCAAACCCAGAAGGCCGAAAACAATGGATATGACAAATCCATGGGCACTCCACAATGGGTCAACCAAACGGGGAGCACAAAAATAATGGAGACCACGACACACGAGGCCAACAAGAATGGGGAGAGAACTCACCACCACGGGAGCCCTTCGGAGGCATGGCGGCCAGATCGGAGATGGAAGCCCTCCTCCAAGAGGAATCCTTCCCCAAATCAAAAAGGGGTTGGATCAAATCAGAGATCGGGAGGAGGAGAGGCGCCAGATCCAAAGGGAGACTCACCGGAGGGCAAAAACGGACGAGGAGCGCCCACAGGAGGGCGGGGGCGGCGGCGGCAGGGAGACGCACGAACCCTAGACCCGTGGGGGGAAAGAACTGCCAGGTCGACGGTCTGGACTGGACGTCGGACGACCGGCTTGGTGTTGTGGAGAAGCAACGGTACGCCTATGGGTCGGACGATCGGACAGGAGGCCGGATCGTCCGGGGTGGACCCGTACCATCCGGGGCACAGCCCGGACCGTCCGGCAGGTGGTCAGGGGTGTGCCTAATGGGTCACATGGACGAACGACTAGCTTATGTGAGTGATCTAGCAGTATGGCAGATATATATTTATATAGGAAGACAATTTGTGCATGACAGGCGTGAGCATGAACACCCAAATAACAAGATCACAAAAGAACCACTTGACAGAAAGTAATCTATGATGGGGTAGGCGGTGGCGGTGGCCACCATGTATGAGTATAGGTGATGTTGACACCGCGAAGATGTACCTTGGGTCCAATAGTCACAACTCCATCTTTAACCGCTACACATGGTCTCACCGAAGTGAGTATGCGGATTTTTGATGTGTGGGTCACTTTATGCATCGTGTAGCGAGAAGAGAACTCATGAATTGAGTTTATCCCCCTACATACATGCCTACATCTAGACAAGTTATTTGCTATGTGCATGAATGAGAGCAAGATACACCTAGGCTGAGAAGCTATAACGTTCCAAGATACCAAGTTCACCACTTAGTTGGCAAAACCTTGCTTCATCCAATGGCTTGGTGAAGATATCCGCAAGTTGCTTGTCGGTGCCCACATGTTCAAGAACAATATCACCCTTTTGAATATGATCCCGTATGAAGTGATGACGGATGTCAATATGCTTGGTACGAGGATGTTGACAAGGGTTGTTGGCAATCTTGATAGCACTTTCATTGTCACATAAGATCGGTACCTTCTGATAGGTGAGGCCATAATCCTTCAAAGTTTGCCTCATCCACAAGATTTGAGTGGCACAACTTGCAGCGGCCACATACTCGGCTTTGGCGGTGGAGAGAGAGACACAATTTTGCTTCTTGGTGTGCCAACTTACCAGTGAGCGCCCAAGAAATTGGCATGAACCGGATGTGGACTTCCGATCCACCTTGTCTCCGGCCCAATCCGCATTGGTGTACCCCAAGAGATCAAACTTGGCTTCCTTGGGGTACCAAAGGCCCAACAAAGGAGTATGAACAAGGTATCTAAGAATGTGCTTAACCGCCAAATGATGACTCTCCATAGGAGAGGCTTGATATCTTGCACACATTCCTACACTAAGCATAATACCCGGTCTAGATGCACAAAGGTAAAGCAATGACCCTATCATAGAACGATAAAGAGTAGCATCAAACGGAATACCGGAAAGGTCTTGATCTAGATAACCCTTGGTTGGCATGGGTGTCTTGCATGGCTTGGCATCCTTCATACCAAACTTCACAAGCATATCTTGAATATACTTTGTTTGGGAGATGAAGGTTCCTTCGGAAAATTGCTCGATTTGAAATCCAAGGAAATACTTCAAGCTCCCCATCATGGACATCTCAAAGTTCTTGGACATAGTTTCCGAGAACCACTTGCACAAAGATGGATTAGGGGAACCAAATATTTTGTCATCTACATAGATTTGGCATATGAGAAATTCACCATTGGTTCTCTTGGTAAAAAGAGTGGAATCAATGACACCCCTCACAAATCCTTCCTCGAGTAAAAACTTCCTAAGATGGTCATACCAAGCCCTTGGAGCTTGCTTAAGACCATATAATGCCTTATGAAGTTTGTACACGTGGTCCTTGTGATGAGGGTCACAAAAGCCGGGTGGTTGTGCTACATATACATCCTCTTGTAGTGGACCATTAAGAAAAACACTTTTTACATCCATTTGAAATAATGGAAATCCATTGAATGCGGCATAAGCAAGAAACATACGTATAGATTCAAGACGGGCAACGGGAGCAAAGGTCTCATCAAAATCCAAGCCTTCAACTTGGGAGTACCCTTGAGCCACTAGCCTTGCCTTGTTTCGAATGATATTACCATATTCATCTTGCTTGTTCTTGAAAATCCACTTGGTTCCAATGATGTTATGATCTTGACCGGAAGGCCTCTCCACGAGCGACCATACTTCATTCCGGGTGAAACTAGTGAGCTCATCTTGCATTGCAATGAGCCAATCCGCATCCTCAAGTGCATGTTCAACCCTAAGTGGTTAAATGCTAGACACAAACGAGAAGTGAGCGCAAAAGTTCATAAGTTGACGGCGAATAACTATACCTTGCCCCAGTCCCGTGAGAATCTTGTCAACATCAACACGTCTAGCCACCAATGGCATGATTGAAGTTGGAGTTTCAATAGGCTCCACCCATTCGGGTTCATGAACAACATTTGGTTCATCATCAAGGGCGGAGCCATCTTCAATAGTATCATTTTCTCCAAAGCAAATGCGGTCAAGCCGATCTCGTGGATCAACCGCATCATCAACTTGTGGTTGAGAAACCACATCGGATTGAGGAGGGTCTTGTTCTTGTTCTTGGATAATGGGCTCATCATGAGCAATTGGATCTTGAGTGGTAGGAGGAGGTGCTTGTGGTGGTGGAACACTTGGCCCATCACACACCTCATCATCTCTAGGAACTTTGGAAATGGGCACAAGATCTCCAATGCCCATAGCCAAGATGTCTTGAGAAGAATGTTCATCATTTCCTACATCACTTAGATCAACTTGCTCCCCATGGGAGCCATTAAATTGATCAAACTCTACGTCACAAGTTTCCACAACACATCCGATGGATTTTTTGTATACCCTATAGGCGTGAGAATTTGATGCATACCCAACAAATATACCCTCAATTGTTTTGGATTGAAACTTAGCTAACCGGTCTTTCTTATTGAGAAAGAAACACTTACAACCGAATACTCAGAAGTATTTGACGTTTGGCTTGTGACCGGTTAGAAGCTCATAGGGGGTCTTCATCAAGATCTTGCGAAGGAAGAGCCGGTTTGATGCATGACATGCGGTGTTGATGGCTTCGGCCCAAAAACTATATGGTGACTTGTACTCATCCAACATGGACCGGGACATCTCCTCGGCTACACCATTTTGTTGAGGGGTGTAAGGTGTGGAATATTGATGTTCTATCCCCTCATTACTCAAGAATTCTTCCAAGGTGTAGTTCTTGAATTCGGAGCCATTGTCACTTCGTATTGCCAAGATAGCCATGTTGTATTTCCTTTGTGCTTGCTTGGAAAAATCAATGAAGGTGGCCTTCGTCTCATCCTTGGACTTGAGAAAGAACATCCATGTGTATCTTGAATAATCATCAACAATGACAAGACCATATTTCTTCCCACCAAGACTATCCCATGATGGAGGACCAAAGAGATCCCCATGAAGGAGCTCCAAAGGCCTTGAAGTTGAAACGATATTCTTGGGGTATTCTTTTCTTGATGTTGCTTCCCGGCTATGCATGCACTACACACACGATCTTTCTCAAAAGACACGTTTTTTAGTCCGAGGATGTGTTCAACCATATATGGGCAAGGTGGCTATCACTAACGACATGTCTATTGAAAATGTCATTCTTTTCCAATCCCTTCAATACAATTTGCTTTCCATTCGTCAATTTGCTTCCGTTGGTTATGATACACTATTTGGTCTAACAAGTGTGAAAGTCTTTAGGAGAGATACTCTCGAAGTGGCCTTTGTTGGAGAGTTGGATGGCAACCTTTATACGGTTGATTTCTCGAAAGAGAGTACTTACCATGCAACTTGTCTAATGGCCAAGGCTGACAAGGGGTGGCTATGGAATCGCCGGCTAGCCCATGTCGGTATGAGAAATCTAAAAGATCTCCTAAAGTGTGAACCACCACCAAAGACAATGATCATATATGGTTGAATTGCATCCATGAAGTCCTTGAGCAAACGCTCTCTCCGGTCATATGATTGGTGCATCCACTATCAATCACCCATTTAACTTCACCGGAGATATCATCCTACACATAGATTTAAGCTTTGGTTAGAGGTGCCCATTTTGCAATGGGACCTCTAAGGTTAGTAACAAGGGTATTTGGAACCCAAATGGTATAGAAAAGGAAAGCATTCCGGGGCCCAATGAATTTTGCAAACACCTCTCCATCCTTTGCCTTACGAAGCACATAGGATGGAGACATCTTCTCCTTCTTCTTGTTAGAAGTGGGCTTGCCCCTAGTGGCCTTCCCATTTCCAACACCAACCTCATCAACAATTTTCTTACCTTTGTCCTTGTGCCCTTCACGAACAAAGATCACCTTTTGGGGAGTTGATTCCTTGCTAAGGGTGACATCCTTTGTCACACTCGTACTTGGATCAAACCTCCTTCCTTAGCAAAGGACTCCTTGTGATGACTCAATACATCATTTAGGTTTTTCTCGCCTTGGGCACAAGTCAAGAGGCCCTTCTTTAGTTGAGCATGAAGAGTTATGTTCTCCTCAATGAGAGATGCTTGATCAAGGGTAGAGTTAGTAGCATAAGCATCACTATGCACAATAGTGGGAGGAGACATCTTAGTAAGTGTTTTTATATGGGCAAGTTTGTGGGCCTCAAGATTTTTCTTAAGGGTGGCGAGTTCCTCATCTTTTGTCTAGATGGACAAGGTGAGTACCTCAACATCCTTAGAAAGGGAGGTGTTTAGCTCCACAAGTTTGCTCATATCATTAGCAAGTTCCTTACATATTTCATTAGCCTTTTTCAAGGAGGCAACATGCTTGTCATTTAAGTCGTTTGATGCATGAACAACTTTGCACAAGTTGTCATTTTGAGCTTCCTCAAAGTCAACTTTTCGCTCAACGAGAGTATAGTTCTCCTTTTCCTCAATGAGGAGGATTTCAAGATCCTTAATGGTTGTGGAGTGCTTACCCACCACATCCATAAGTAATTGAAACATTTTGAGCTTGTTTCCTTTGAGAGAGCTCCTCATTTTTTCACTTTAGCAAACAACAAATCTTCACATATAGCATGTGCATCATCACTTTCCGCATCATGAAATTCATCATGAGGTTCGGAAGAGAACATGAAGGACTCATCGATAGGAGTTACCTTGATCTTAGCCGAGGAGGAGGGAGTGTCATCATCAACCAACTTGGACGTGAGACACTTGTGTGCATTGCCGGTGTAGTCACTCATGTAGTTGTAGTTTACAACTTCACCTTCCTTGTTGAGGAGCTTCAAGGTCTTTTGTGTATCTTGAGCAACTCCGGCCACACCACCTACATCCTCGGGATCGGACCCTTCAAGTGCCAACAATGCTTTCTTCTTGAACTTGTTGTTCACAGGGTTTGGGAGCTTCTTGGCAACATCCGTCCGAGGAAATCGAGGTTTGTCCTCTCTTTTCTCATATGGACAATCCTCGGCAAAATGTCCCGGTCTCTCACAGTTGTAGCAGTTTCTCATCTTCTTCTTTTGGAATATTCCCTTGAAGTCCCCTTTGGTGAACTTCTTCACAAAGAGAGCTATATCATCATATGAGGGAGTATCATCGGAGTTATCATCATCTTCATACTCATCTTCTTCCTCATTATCATCAAACTCCTTGAGCCTAGTCTTGAGAGCAAGGTTTGAGGAAGGACCACCATATGTGGCAAGTAGTCTCTTGGACTCCTTTAGGTGCTCTTCATATTGCAAGAAAGTGGCAATCACATCATCCGGTGTCATCTTGAAGAAGTTGGGCATACGCCTCAATTCCCACACCATTTGATGAGAATACACCATGAGAGCATTCAACATCTTGTCCACAAGGTAACGGTTGTTGATTTTATATCCATCCAAAGATTTCTCACATGTGAAGGACTAGACATGAGCAGAGAGAACTTTGCGACGCATATGAAGTTGTTGGGGCGTCTCATCTTTCTTCATGTGAAGGTTGTGCAATGCATTCTTTGCGGTGTCATATCTTGTCATTTAAAGCGACCCGATGTCGGACTTGGCAATGAGAAGAGTATCCCACATTTCCTTGGCATTGGTGATATGAAGAAATGGTGCACGTGTTAACTCATCCATCCCTCTTTTCAAGAACCCAATAGCCGCAAGGTTGAGATGTCGATCAAACACTTCACTTGGAGTAAGGTTGTTCGGATCAACGGGATAGTAGCCTTTCCCGGAGTCGATGAGGTTCCACATGGGTTCGCACACAAACCTAAGATAATCTTCCATAAGACTTTTCCAATCCAAAAAGTTAGTGTTCTCGGTTAGTACCGACGGATTGCCGTTAAAGTTATACTTAGGTTCCACAAGTTTAGGAGCAGGATAGTCCCATTGGTAGGGACCACCTCTTTTCAAGGGAGCCTCGGAACCGGGGTGCACAAAGGTCGCTTGTGGGGACCTAGGGGACGCACCACTTGACGTTTGTGACTCCGATGCCGAAGGCTTCATTCTAGCAAAGGAGGCTTCCATTTCCTTCCTTTGATTGTCCAAACCCTTTTGCAAGGCTTTTTCCATGTCTCCGGAGGTGAACAACTTGGGATCCTCAATCTCATAACTAACATGCCCCGTGGAAGGAGGGAACGCAGCTTGTGCGGTGGTCCATTGTTCGGCAGCCAATCTCTCGGCTTCCGAAGAAGCGGCATCCGCAGCAATTGCGACCTCCTCCACATTGTCACCCGAACTTTCGGGGATTCCATTCTTGGTCATCTCGCTCTAGGGCGGTTAAGCCACAAGAATAGAGCACGAGGCTCTGATACCAATTGAAAGGATCAAGATAGACCTAGAGGGGGGGGGGTGAATAGGTCTTATTACAAATTTTATCACTACTTAGCAATTTTAGGCAATAATGCGGAAGATAAAGGTGTTCCTAACAATTGCAAGGTATATTTTGCAAAGACAAGATAAACAATAAGCACAATAAACTAAAGCAAGTGAGGGGCAAATAATACGGTAGCACAAGTAATAAGGGGAAAGAGTAGGGATAACCGAATGACGCGAAGACAATGATGTATCCCGATGTTCGCTTCCTTGGAGGGAAGCTACTCACCGTTCGGAGAGAGTGGGTGAAACTACGAAGGCACACCAACGCCACGAAGGCTCACTCTATTCCCCTTGAGATATCAGCACGAAGGCGATTCCCAACCACTACCGGTTGACCTTAAAGGTGGTCACCAAACCCTCACAAACTCAACGGGGGTAATCACAATGGTCGATTCCTCTCCGAAGAACTCCTACCCGCCTAGGAGTCTCCAACCTCCAAGAGTAACAAGATCAATGGGGAAAATCTCAATGCTTCCTCAAATCACGATTTGCTTAGGTCGGAATTTGGGGAAGGGACGGATCTATCACGTGGTGAAAGATCTGACAAGAACTCTCACGAATCTCTCCGGGATCTTGGATTTAGTGTAGGAGAAAGGGGAGAGGGAGCACTTGGTGTTCTTGAGTGAAATGAATGAAGTGTCCAACCCTAACCCTAAGTGGGTAAGGGGTATATATAGGAGCTCAAGAAAACTAGCCGTTTTGAGCTGTCTTGTGTGCTCCGGACGTCCGGGACTTAAGTCGGACGGTCCGGGCTGAGGCCGGACGGTCCGACCTGAGATCCGGATGGTCCGGCAAGACAACACATGCTCCATACGAGTGTATACGTTCGTGATGCTGGATGGTCCGGGAAGGACAGTAGGACGGTCCGGGTGGAGCCCGGACGGTCCGGCACTTAGCCCGAACGGTCCGGAAGATTGCGCTCCCTCTGGTCCTGGGAGCATAATTATTCGGACGGTCCGGGGTCCAGCTCGGACGGTCCGGGCAGAGCCCGGATGGTCCGACCTGACATCCGGACGGTCCGGATGATTGTGCACCTTCTGGTACTGGGTGCATAATTAGTCGGACGGTCCGACCTGGCACCCGGACGGTCCGGAGAATTATGCACCTTCGGGTGACACATTATGTAATTATTCAGACGTCCAGGGGTCGAGGCCGGACGGTCCGGGCTGCGCCCGGACGATCCGGCATAGGCATTGAGTGCTCAAATATGACGTGTTTGAAAACCCTACACAACTATATTAGTTTTCCTTAGATGTAAGAATGAGTGTTTTACGTGTTGATGTTTTACTGATTTGAGCAAGACTGAACTCATCCTTATGATACCCTCTTAATAGTGCGGGGATCCCTATGACTCAAGATGTAATAGTAAAGAAGACTTAGCGTCATCTTCAGTCGTTGTGTCGAATTCTTGAGTGCGGTCGAGGCTCAGTATATGATCCCTACATGATGATGTCAAGAGTACTAACCAGCTTCCTGTGTGACACTTAACAAACATAGTTAGTCCCCTATATGTAAATGTTCACCAAACCACAAAATATGCTTAAGGTCATGATTGCACTTTCAGGTAGAAATTGTCCCAATACTTTGGAGAGTGTCAAAGTTCTGATAAAGAATAATATTGAAAGTGGGTTTGAGGACAAAATGTCCTTAGATAATAATTCACCCAATTTGTTTGAGAATGGTGATATTGATTTTGATAATTCCAACCTCACTAAAGTTATTAGGTTCCTACAAAATATGGCCAAAGAAAGCTTCAAAAAAAAAGGCCAAAGACCCTAACACTCACAGGCTAAACATGGCTTTTACCGAACACATCACAAATGCTCTTCTTAAGGCTAGGGAAGAAAGACTCAAACTTGAGGTTGAGGATTTAATCCCATGCTCTTTATTTTTTTCAAAAAGTCCAAATAGGCTTTGGAAATTAACAAATAACCCTATTTGAATTTTCATTCAAATATTGTGAATTTAAAAAAATACTCAAATCTTGGGATTGGCTTGCTACATGCCATGTAAGTCCATATACAAGTTTTGGGGATTTATAAAAATGTTTTGGTATTTATTTTATCCAAACAGAACAGATGACAGAGAAATAAAAAGAAAGGAAGAATTAGCTGGAAGAGGCCCAACTGATGACTCTCAACTCTAGGGGATCGTTTGTAGCGTTTTCGCGGGCAAGTTAACCCAATTTATGGATTCGACACAAGGGGAGCCAAAGAATATTTATAAGCTTTGACAGTTGAGTTGTCAATTAAACCGCGCCTGAAATATACTTGCTTGCAACAAAATATTAATAGCAACTGTGGTATGATAGTGGTAGTGATGAAAACAAAAGTAAAACAGCAAAAGTAAACTAGTAGTAACCAGCAGGATTAAAGCACTGTAGGCTAAGGAGATGGATGGTTGGGCGCTGCTTGGATAAGAGTGAACATGTAATAAATTCTAACACGGGGCAAGGCACACAGAAAAGAAAGGATTATCTAGGCAAATATCAAACATTAGGCATGTATCCCGTAGGTAGTTGTGCGTGCTTGCAATAAGAACTTGCACAACATCTTTTGTCCTACAATCCCACTACGAACGGGGCCAAAGGGAACTTATGGAGATTAAGGTTCTCCTGTCAAAAAGCACCGGAAAAAAGCAATAAACTCAATGGATACATGAAATCCTCAAATCATGGACCATCCCCTTTGGTGTCCCAAGCTGTCACCTTTGGGATCGCCGGTTCCGGACCATAATAGATGCATACAACTCATAGATAGGATCAAGAACATATATATACTCATGAAAACACAAGCGGTTTAGATCTGAAAACATGGCACTCGGGCCCAAAGTGACAAGCATTAAGAGCAACAAGTTGTAGCAAAGATTGTAAACACCATAGTAGATGATAGGTGATGGCTTCTCGCCCTTCGTTGGTTACCCCAAGTGGAAGGTTTGAGATGTAGTGCAACAGCAGTTTTCCCTCGGTGAAGATACCAAGGTTTGTCTCTAGTAGGACTCCAGAGATGATAAGTAGGTGTCAGCGGCGCAATTGACGCGGACCTGCACACAGACACAGATAACTTTGTTCCCAACGAAGTTCAGAGAGGTTGTCAATCTCTCCGGTCTTGTTGTTCACAAAGGATAAAACGCAAGGGATAATGATAGCAAGTAGAAGCACTAACGTAAATATAGCTGGGAAACAGTAATGAGGATATGGACCGGGATACGTGATGTTCACTAGTGATGTCTCTCTCCCAAAATACGATAAAACTTCTATGCGAGGTAAACAAATTACAGAAGGGCAATTGACAAGATTATGAACGCACCGCAATGCTAACTATGCTACAAAAGAAAGGAAGAGGCTCAAAAGCACAGGCAGTACGCCAAAATAAGTAGACCGAAATCCATCTGCATCTACTACTAATCATCCACCTTGAGATATCTATCCAGAACATCTCGCTGGTATTAAGTTGCGAGCCCCACCCAAAGTGTAAACCCAAAGCAACAGACAACTGCATTAAAAAGAACTTTGCGTAAAGTAAACAATCCTTGTAACCGCGGTTACAAGAACCGTTGTTTCGCCCCTTGTGGCAACAACACATCCCCTAGACTCATGTTTCTGTCACTCAAGCGTGTCATCGGGGGTCATGAACCCACAATCTAGCACAACGTTCCCTCTTGGAGTCACTACCTACTACTTGGCCAAAGCAATAAACAGCAACGGAGAACATGCAAGAATTACTTAAGAACAAAAATATAAGAGATAAAAACAAAATATATTACTCTATCACAATCTGAACATAATCTCATAATCCATCAGATCCCTCCAAACTCAGCATAGCAACAACAGAAATATTACAAAGGTGCCTCGATCATGTAGGGCATCTCACGAGGTCTAAACAATGAAGATCAAAAAGGGGAGGAGAACATCACATAGCTACTGATCACGGACCCATGGTCCAAGGAAAACTACTCACGAGACATCCGGGGAGCATCCATGGTGGATAGGAGACTCTCGGAGGTCAATCCTCCCTACGGCAGGGTGCCGGGAAGAGGTCTTCTGGTGCTCCCGATCTCGGAAGCGCGGCGACGGCGGAACAGAGGCGAGTTTGCGGAATAGGGTTCCTCTTCTGGAGTTTTCCCGTGACGGGGAATAAATAGGCGAAGGGGGGCAGCCAGAGGTGGACTAGGGGCCCCAGGCGCCCCCCTGGCGCGGCCAGGGGTGGGGCCGCGCCGGGTGGCTGCCTGGGCCCCCCTGGCTCCCCTCTGGCCCCTCCCGGGCTCTTCTCGAAGCTTCATGTACGCTGATTTTTCCTGTATTTTTCCCGGAATTTTTCTGGCACTTTTTATATGGGGGAAAACTGAAATAGAAAAACAGCAGAAAACAGGAACTGGCACTGGGGTGCACTGAGTTAATAGGTTAGTCCAAATATGGTCAAAAGTATATGAAAGTGTATCTAGATCATAGCAATATCACACAAAACATGCATGGAGCAAGCAGAAATTATAGATACGTTTTGGACGTATAAATATCCCCAATCTTAATTCCTGCTCGTCCTCCAGTAGGTACATGATAACAAGCATAATTTCTGTGGTGACATGCTAGCAACCATAAAAGAACTTTGAAAAGTAAAGCAATCAAGGTTAGAGATTCAATTCAAGTCATAACATGCAAGAGTCTATATTAGCATTGAAACAAGTAACAAAAGAACAATAGGTGCAAGAGCTCTCGCTGTCCGTGACTCGAATGTCTCCAAATGGTGTTTGCGTGCAAGAAGGGGGATAGGGAATACGAGAAAAAGTAATTTTTGTGTTGAGAACTCAATCTACTAAAGTTTCACACTTGGTCTTCTTTGGAATCTTATGTTGACTCGTCCCCAGACCACTAGCCAGGTACAAGTCAATTTGATCCACTCCTTTTCGATATTTTGAGCACTCATGAAATGGATGAGCGTAAGCACGAGAGTTGACACTTAGGATGCCAAAGAGAGAAGTGCGGAGGAGGAAGACAAAAAGGATGAGAAAGGCTCACATCAATGAGGACAATCATAGGCAAGGGATGCCAAATGATAGATATGATGTGAGGAGTAGGGATTGCCATGCAACGGATGCACATAAGAGCTAAGAAGCTCTCCAAAGGAACTAGTGGGGGTGCATCTAACTTGCTCGCTCATGAAGACCTAGAGCTCGTTTGAGGAGGCTCATCCTTGGAATATGCAAGCCAAGTTCTATAGTGTGAAGGTCCCCACATATCTGTATGCATAATGATCATCTCTATGGAGTACAAGGATATAGAGGGAGTACTAGTGTGGATCTCTCAAAAGGATAGTAGTGTTGCCCCTTTCTCTCTTTTTATTTCTTTTTCTCTTTTTTTCTATTTTTTGTATTTTTTTTGGCCTCAATGGCTCTTTCTATTTAACTCTCATTTGTCCTCTTTGGGATCTTTTAATGTGTCCACTTTGGGATCTTTTCCTCACTTAAGGGCAACACTCTATTTTAAAAGAAGGTAAAGGAGATCTTTCACACTTTAGAAGGTACTCAAAACATAAAGAAGATGTAACTATCATGATGTATGCAATGTATGTCGCTGCCAGTGTAGCAAGAACATGTGTGACATGAAGATCAAGTCATGAAGAGGTGGAAGTTGCATGGCAATATAACTCAGAAAGGCTATGGAAATGCCTTGATAGGTAGGTATGGTGGCTGTTTTGAGGGAAGATATAAGGAGGTTTATGATGACAGAGCGTATCATGCCAAGGGTTTGGATGTACCGGCGAAGGTGGACACCAACTCTCAGAGTGAGAAGAAGGCAATGCACGGCACGGGAGAGGCTAGCAAAATATGGGAAGGTGGAAGTGTCAACTTTCAATACTTACATTAGTCCGAAGAACTCATGCACTTATTATCGGTAACTCTCAATCTAATAAGGAGGTTCACAAAGAGACAAGTACCCCGAGGAGGATTGTATGGGGGTTTGGTTATCCTTGCGCATCCTCGACTCATGGTACGTGAGTGTTCTTTGATATTCGACCCATCAGAAGAGTAGTGATCCATCTAGTAGCTAGAGTTCTCAACTAGTTTTGTAGGTTTTACACACGGATTGCCCAAAATACGACACCTATCACTAATAGGCAAGGGCTCTTGACACCAAAAGTTCAAACATTACTCACAACAATACCTCAAAACTATTGCAAGTTACTACTAAAATTAAATAGCAACCTCAATTACCTACTTTCAAGACAAGACACAACTCAGTGCAACAACCAACTCTCTTTAACAAGATAAACAGGAAAACTTAAAAAGGGTTCCAGCAACAAACTAAAAAAAAGCCAAGGCTCTTGCTAAAGACAAACTAAAACAAAAACTAAACATGACAGTAGCTACGAAAAGATAAAGAACACACAACAGCAAAAAGATAAGCAGGAAAAATCCAATGATGTGTTCTAAATTTTGAAAGTGGAGCGTGTTTCTATCCCACTCAAAGTAAGACGGGATCTAACTTGTTATGAACAGCAAGCAAAGCTAAAGAAAACTAAAAATAAAACCTAAGAGCGAGACGCTCCAAGCATAGCACATAACGCATGAAGTGATAAAAATATAGTGAGACGAAGGACGAACTGATGATTTGTTGATGGAGAAGGGGATGCACGGGGGCATCCCCAATCTTAGACGCTTGAGTCTCCTTGAATATTTGTTGGGGATGCATGGGGGCATCCCCAAGCTTGAGCGCTTGACACTCCTGGATCTTCTTTCATCATCTTCCATCACACACTTGAAAACTCCCTTCATACATAACTCATCATAAGTTGATTAGAAAGGTTAGTACCCTTAATAAATAATTTTTCCTACTGGATATAAAGATATTATTGAATAGCTACTGTTTCTCAAGAGTGCCAAAAAGTTTTTGCAAAGAAAAAGCAAGCTTAAGGTTTGCAAAAGTTAGGAGAGACAAAACGTGGCAGAATCTGTGAAAAACAGAATAGCAGATAGTAAAGAATTTTTTAGAGGAACTTCTGCAACTCAAATAAAAAACTCAGAACATACGGAAGTTTATTAATTGTATATAGCATACTGTGTAAAAATTTCAGCTCAAAAAGATGAACTGGGATTTTTCTGGAATTTTTCTGGTCACGAGGACAGAATCTGTTTTCTGGACAGCATGTCACAACTTTTACTTCCCTTGCCGTAAGAGGCTATATCTTGGCACAAAGCTGAAAAATAAAGATACAATGATGTTTCTACAGAAGTAACAATCATCAAGACACAACAAAAGCAAAAATAAAAACCTAAATTCGTTGCGGGCTGCCTCCCGAAAGCGCTTCTTTAAAGCCATTAGCTAGGCTTAATGCAAAAGAAGAATCAAGTTTTATCAAGAGAAAGAGAATAACTAGCCCGTGTAATGGACTCAAGAGGTAACTTGATTTTATTTCTAGGGAAGTGTTCCGTCCCCTTTTTGAATGGGAATTGGAATTTTATATTCCCCTCTTTCATGTCAATAACCGCACCAACGGTGCGAAGAAAAGGACGTCCCAAAATAATTGGACACAAAGGTTCACACTCTATATCCATAACAATAAAATCAACGGGAACATAGTTGTCATTGACAATGATAAGAACATCGTCGATCTTCCCCAAAGGTTTCTTTATGGAAGAATCAACAAGACGAACACCAAAAGAACAAGGCTCAAAGGGCTTCAATTCAAACATATCAAATATTCTTTTGGGCATAACGGAGGTACTAGCTCCAACATCACATAAAGCATAGCAAGAGAAGTTATTTAATTTAATTTTGATCACAGGGTCCCAACCATCATCTAGCTTCCTAGGTATGGAGGCTTCTACTCTAAGCTTCTCCTCCCTAGCTTTGATGAGAGCATTTGTGATATGCTCCGTGAAGGCAAGATTAAGTGTGCTAGTGTGGGGGTCTCTAGACATTTTGTGTAGCAACCTGATAACTTCTGAGAGGGTGCAACTATCAAAATCAATATCACTACTATCAAAGATGGTAGTAGTGTCATCTAGGCTCACTTGTTTGAAACCCTCTATGTTCATAGGAGTTTCTTTTTCTACGGTTGAGGTGTTAGCATCACCATTAATAGGTCCAATGGGACTAGGAGTGCATTGGGTGCTAATAGTTTGGGTGTCCTCAACAATTTGGATAGTGGCAACTGTGTGGTGTGTAGGAAGGCTCTTAATTCTATCCTCTTCCTCTTTTTCTCTAGCCCATCTTTCTTTAAGTTTAGCCATCATCCTAATATTTTCATTGATTTGTAACTGGATAGCATTAATAGGAGTGGCCTTATTCTCCTCAAGGGGAGAGGTTCTAATTTTAAGCATCTCAATATCAAGGGCTAATCTTTCTACCTCCAAAGAGAGATTATCTATTTTAGCTAATTTCTCCTCTACATTTTTGTTGAAGGCTTTTTGGGTAGTGATAAAGTCTCTAAGAATGCTTTCTAATTCAGAGGAGGGGTTCTTGTTGCTAGGGTAGGTATTGTTGTTCCCATAGTTGGATGGAAACAGCCTAGGATTACTAGCAAAATTTCCCCTATAAGCATTGTTGTTGAAGTTGTTTCTAGCAATAAAGTTCACATCTACTTGTTCTTGGGCAACCAAAGAATTTAAAGGAACACCATGAGGATCAATAGAGGGTTGCTTGGTAAGTAGAGACATAATTAAGTCAACTTTTTCATTGAGGGAGGTAATTTCCTCGACAGAATTTACCTTCCTACCTGTTGGAGTGTGTTCGGTGTGCCATTGGGAATAATTGGTCATCATTTCATCGAGAAGCTTCGTGGCAGCACCAAGTGTAGTTGACATAAAGGTTCCTCCCGCGGCCGAATCTAACAGGTTCCGCGAGGTAAAGTTCAAGCCTGCATAAAAAGTCTGGATAACCATCCAGGTAGTCAAACCATGTGTAGGGCATTTCTTAACAAGAGATTTCATTCGTTCCCAAGCTTGGGCAACGTGTTCATTATCCAATTGCTTAAAAATCATAATATTACTCCTCAATTGTATAATCTTAGCAGGAGGGTAGTACTTCCCTATAAAAGCATCTTTGCACTTATCCCAAGAATCTATGCTATTTCTAGGCAAAGATTGAAACCAGATTTTAGCATCTCCCCTTAAAGAGAAAGGAAAGATCTTGAGCTTAACAACATCACCTTCTACTTCTTTATACTTTTGCATATCACATAATTCAACAAAATTATTCAAGTGTAAAGCAGCATCATCTCCAGCACCAGAGAATTGATCTCTCATAACAAGGTTTAGCAAAGCAGGTTTAATTTCATAAGAGGTAGCCGAAGTCGCAGGTGTAGAAATGGGAGTGCAGATAAAGTCTTGGTTGTTGTGACTAGTGAAGTCACACAACTTGGTGTTTTCAGTGGAACCCATAGTAGCAGCAAGTGTGGCAGATTTTTTTGTAAATTTTAATAAAAGACACAAAGATAAAAACTGAAAGATAAACTAACAAGACTAAAAAACAAAGGTAAAGGGTAGTGTGCAACTCCCCTATCTTAGCACTCGGAGTCCCAGGCAACGGCGCCAGAAAACTTGCTTGATGGCTTCTCGCCCTTCGTTGGTTACCCCAAGTGGAAGGTTTGAGATGTAGTGCAGCAGCAGTTTTCCCTCGGTGAAGATACCAAGGTTTGTCTCCAGTAGGACTCCAGAGATGATAAGTAGGTGTCAGCGGCCCAACTGACGCGGACCTGCACACAGACACAGATAACTTTGTTCCCAACGAAGTTCAGAGAGGTTGTCAATCTCTCCGGTCTTGTTGTTCACAAAGGATAAAACGCAAGGGATAATGATAGCAAGTAAAAGCAGTAAAGTAAATATAGCTGGGAAACAGTAATGAGGATATGGACCGGGATACGTGATGTTCACTAGTTATGTCTCTCTCCCAAAAGACGATAAAACTGCTATGCGAGGTAAACAAATTACAGAAGGGCAATTGACAGGATTATGAACGCACCGCAATGCTAAACTATGCTACAAAAGAAAGGAACACAGGCAGTACGCCAAAATAAGTAGACCGAAATCCATCTGCATCTACTACTTGGCCAAAGCAATAAACAGCAATGGAGAACATGCAAGAATTACTTAGGAACAAAAATATAAGAGATAAAAACCAAATATATTACTCTATCACAATCTGAACATAATCTCATAATCCATCAGATCCCTCCAAACTCAGCATAGCAACAGCAGAAATATTACAAAGGTTCCTCGATCATGTAGGGCAGCTCACGAGGTCTAAACAATGAAGATCAAAGAGGGGAGGAGAACATCACATAGCTACTGATCACGGACCCATGGTCCAAGGAAAACTACTCACGAGACATCCGAGGAGCATCCATGGTGGAGAGGAGACTCCTGGAGGTCAATCCTCCCTCCGGCAGGGTGCCGGGAAGAGGTCTTCTGGTGCTCCCGATCTCGGAAGCGCGGCGGCGGCGGAACAGAGGCGAGTTTGCGGAATAGGGTTCCTCTTCTGGAGTTTTCCCGTGACGGGGAATAAATAGGCGAAGGGGGGCAGCCAGAGGTGGACCAGGGGCCCCAGGCGCCCGCCTGGCGCGGCCAGGGGTGGGGCCGCGTTGGGGGGCCGCCTGGGCCCCCTGGCTCCCCTCTGGCCCCTCCCGGGATCTTCTCGAAGCTTCCTGTACGCTGATTTTTCCTGTATTTTTCCCGGAATTTTTCTGGCACTTTTTATATGGGGGAAAACTGAAATAGAAAAACAGCAGAAAACAGGAACTGGCACTGGGGTGCACTGAGTTAATAGGTTAGTCCAAATATGATCAAAAGTGTATGAAAGTGTATCTAGATCATAGCAATATCACACAAAACATGCATGGAGCAAGCAGAAATTATAGATACTTTTTGGACGTATCAATAGGCAACATGCCCCCAACAATCTGACGAACTATTACATGATCAAACTCATCCAATCCCTACCATCCCCTTTGCCTACAGCAGGAAATTCTCATACATGTGAAGAGAAGTCATGGAGGGAGGATGTATTGGCGATGGTGATGACGATGGCGACGATCTCCCCTCTCCGGAGGCCAAATCTGTTGGAATTATGCCCTAGAGGCAATAATAAATTTTATTATTATAATTCCAGGTTCATTATTAATGTTAATATGTCTGTGCTATAACTTCAATGGCTTATGCGGAGGTTTGCCAAGTAGCGTGTTAACTGCCTCCGGAGGAAAACCCATATGCAGGTGTGGAGTATAAACACCAAGTGTTCTTAGTCTGCCTCTAGGACTAACCCGTGTGTTATGGATGACATGTTTTCCTGTTCATAGGGCATTGGAAATGCCGGTAACACATGGGAGCACATTGTTACCAGAACAAGGGTGTTGAACCGATCCAATTGTATGATATACTTTGAGATCACATTGTTTCCATGTTATAAGTAAAATCATCTAAAGTTAATATGCATGTGTCCTTCATGACCATAAGAATGTTTCGTAACTTCATACCGGAGGGTGGGTTTTGACACTGTCCCAACACCACCTGTAACAGGCGTGCAATAACGGCTTTGATCACTCACACCTGAAAGTGTGCCAAGGGACTTAACGATTCGAGTTGGGAATTTTCTCCTCTAACGATGGAGAGATACTTCTTTGGGCCCTCTCGGTATTACGACATCCAATATCGTCTGGCCAGACACTGTGAATTGATCGCAAGGGATACCGGAATACTAAACGAGAAAAAAATGGAACAAAACAAGAAGGAGGATGACTTGGTATAATGGTTAATGGTTAATCATGCGGATACCTAATAGATCTCACCTCGGGTTTTGTATAGTATCGTGAAGCAAATAGGACTGTCATGTTAATCTTGTGGTTCACTCGAATTTATATTCGTGTAGGTACGAGAACCGTTATGGGTGTCCATGGCTCCGCTATCAGTTATTGTTCCGCGGGAAAATAAGTTTCCGGTTCATGTATGTATCCTACCGAACCTATGGGGTCACACACTTAAAGGTAGATGATCTGTAGAGTACTAGAGTGATAGGAGCACGTATTTATCACACCGCGAAAGTCTCGGAGTGATCGGGTTATAATCGATGAGAAAACTGGAATCATTTCGGGGACCCGGTAAAGTACCGGGAAGAGTTTTAAGAAAACCGGGTAAAACCGGAGGGCCGTAAAAGTTCCGAGTTGGTCTAGATTTTTGTGACATTCATTTATTACGTATTTCGAAAAGGTTGTGAAATTAAATTAATGAATAAAACATCAATGGGCTCCCTCTCACTTGGAAGGCCCAAGTGGGGAGGGAGCACATGGGCCAAAGGTGGCCCAAGAGGGGAGGCGCCTTGGGGGAGCTTCCAGGAAGCTTCCCCTCGCCTTGGAACAACCCTAGGGGAAGGGAAACCCTAGGGGCGCAGGCCCTAGGGATGCCCCCTCCTCCAAGGTGGCTCCCCTCCCCCTTCCCCTATAAATAGAGGAGGTGGGGGCACCCCTTCAAGACACAATTCAGATTGTTCTCTCCCGAAGGGCTGCCCCCTCTCTCTCTCCCTCTCATTAGATACAATCTCCACCATAACCCCGAAGTGCTGCTCCTCCCTCCTCTCTACTCCGGTGGCGCCGATCTCTGGACGGCAGAGCCCTGCCAGATCACCTACACTGTACGTGTGGACCAACCGTAGAGAGATCGTGCGTTCGATCTTTGTTCGAGGGACATCACGATGATTAGATCAGATCGTGGGACTGTTCATCTTCACGCTTCCCCAACTCTCCATCAACATCTTCCGCTGCGAGAGTGCATCCTTTGAACGGTTTCAAAGGTACTAAGATCGATCTCCTTGTCTGTATCTTCCTAGATCCGTTCTTGGGTTTGGTTTTCGTAGTACCAATTTTTTTTCTACTCCGATTCCCAACAGCGGTATAATGATCTAGTCTAGTGCTAGATGCAGGTTCGATCTAGCGTTCATAAGTGATGAACGGTATTGCATAAAATTCTTTCTGCGTGGTTTTCCAATAAGAGATTTAAAACTGAATTTTTTGGTTGCTTCCCCTCGAAATTACACAAGTTGATCTCTCATGTATTGCTTGATTTTGTTACAAACATCTTGCCCCTTGGGGTCCTTCTATGCTGCTCCTGAGTATGTTGGTCGCGCGAAGATGCTTTGTGTCTTGCTTTTAGAGTAGAGAAATTGTGTGACTAAAGGGGCTTGTTAGATTGATGATCTAGCACGGGGATCACACGTATTGTCGATAGTTCAGTATGAGTCATGGGATTAAACAGTAACCTCATGGTTGATACGCCCCGCATGTTAATCTAGCAAGTTGAAAATTGTTTCTCATGTGGTTACGTAGATAGAAAAACGTTTTTCCATGCAAACCCTAGTAGCCACGTAAACTTGCAAGGAACGAGTAGAACACGTCTAACTTGTCTTTGCAGGAACATGTGATGTGGTATAGTCTTCGTCATAACTTCTTGTATGAGATGATTATATTTTGTAAAGTTTATATTTGCATGACTTGCATGTCATGGTACGGCATGATGGCTGGAGCCATGTGATTGTCTTTTATTGGGCCTGCGTGCCAAACTTCATGTAAAGTTTTATTTAGTAGAATAGATGCTAGAAATAGTTGTAGTATCTACATGAAGATGATGATCACGCGTCAACGTGCTCGAAGACGTGCCGTACGTGGAGGTGATGTCTCCGCCAAACGAAGATGAAGAAAGAAAAGCATGGTGCTTGGAGCTTCCCAAAGAAAAGGCTATACCATATCACATACTTAACTGCATGTGATGTTAATCCTTTTCATTGCCTATTTTTATTGTGCACTAGTCGTAATTTTAATGGGATGATCTCTCTTAAAATATCAAGAAGTTCGTGCTCTCCCAACCGTGCAACCGTCTGTAATAAACGCCACCCGCGGTACGTCGTGTAACACGAGTGCCAACGGAAAGGTAACAAAGAGGCGGGTGGATTGAGTTGTCTCCACAGCAAAAGCGCTTGGTTGTCTTGACGTTCTAGCTTATCCAATCTGAGCTTGGAGCACAAGTGTCGAAAGACTAATACAAGAGTCATAAGTCGGTTATGATTGGTTTAGTTAGACCTACCGGGTTGATCACCTCCATGGCTGAGTGTTACACAGGTGGCTGGTGTTTTGATCCGGATCTTGAATACCCTAAGATCAATTTAGAGAGATATTGGTTTTAGTGGGAGCATTTGATTAAATTGTTAATGATGCCATATTAATTTTGAACGATGTCTAAATCAACTTGTTATTATCGTTGTAGAGATATGGCCCCCGACACTCCCATTAATTTTGATGCATTACTTGGAGATTTGATTTTGGATTCGAATGGAATTAACTATCTAGAATGGCTACGTGTCTTGGATAATAACCTTCACATGATTAAGAAATAAATACTTGATTCGAGCGGAAATCCCTACTCCTCCAATGGTGAATGCTTCTGAGGAGGAGAAAATTGTTTATGCTTTTCTCAAAGCTGACTATGACGTTGTGCGACAAGTGATGTTGTCACACATGGACAAGTATCTGAAATTTGCTTTTGAGTTTTCAACCATCTGTGAAATGATTGCTACTCTCAACAAATGGTACATGAACTGGCTCAAGGCTAAGCGCCAACAGCTCACTCGAGCTTCATATGAGTGCAAGATGGAAATGAATGGCTCTATGAGAGACCATGTGGTCACCATGGCTGACTACGTTTCACAGCTAAGGCCTCTCGGAGTTGATATATCCGATGAATTTTCTGTTCAACTTATCCTTGCATCATTCCCACATCCGTTCTACAAACTTGTCGTGCGCATAAGAGACACCATGGAGCAGAGGATAAAATTGATTCTGGCAGAATCACATACTGGACCGCACAACAAAGGTATAATTGATATCAATGTTATTGACGTCTTGTTTACTGGCATCAATTCCAACTCTTGGGTATTTGATACCGGATCGGTTTCTCATATTTGCAATACGATGCAGGGGCTTAGGAAGATGAGGAAGCTGGCAAAAGGAGAGATGACGATGCGCGTCGGAAACGGAGTCCTTCTTGACGCCAAAGCCATTGGTGTCGTCACTCTACGTCTACCATCAGGATTTACATTGGAATTCAATAAATGTTATTTTATTCCCGAGTTGTGTAAGAACATAATATCTGGATCATGTTTGTTAAGCGATGGATATTCATTTAAATCTGAGAAAAATGGTTCTTCTATTTATATGAATGAAATGTTTGATGGATTTGCACCACTGGTTGGTGGATTATTCATACTTGATCTTGACTGTAGAAACGACGTATATAACATAGAAACTAAACGCATAAAGTTGTCTGATGGAAATACCACTATGTTGTGGCATTGCCGTCTTGGTCACATTGGAAAGAAACGCATGGAGAAGCTTCATAAAGATGGAGTTTTAAAGTCTTTTAATATTGATTCATTTGACACATGCGAAGCTTGTCTAATGGGAAAGATGATCAAAACACCGTTCAATGGAGTTGTGAAACGGGCAACTGAACTATTGGAAATCATCCATACTGATGTATGTTGTCCAATGAGTACAACTGCACGCAATGGATATTTGTACTTCGTAACTTTCACTGATGACTTAAGCAGATATGGGTATATCTACTTAATGAAACAGAAATCTGAAACTTTTGAAAGGTTTAAGGAGTTTCAAAACGAAGTAGAAAATCATCAGAACAAAAGGATAAAATTTCTACGATCTGATCGTGGAGGTGAATACCTGAGCGATCAGTTTACCGCACATCTTAGAGATCGTGGAATTATTCCACAACTTACACCACCAGGAACACCACAAAGAAATGGTGTGTCTGAGAGGCGTAACCGAACCCTGTTAGACATGGTGAGGTCTATGATGTCCCTAATGGAACTGCCATTATCATTCTGGGGATACGCTTTAGAAACTGTTGCCACACTTTAAACAGAGCCCCATCAAATTCTGTGGAAACAACACCATATGAAATTTGGCACGGGAATAAGCCCGATTTGTCGTATCTTAAAATTTGGGGATGTGACGCGTATGTGAAACTCTTACAACCAAACAAGCTTGACCCCAAAGAAGACAAATGCTACTTTATTGGATATCCAAGAGAGACAGCTGGATATTCCTTCTACCACCGTGCAGAGGGCAAAGTGTTTGTCGCGAGACACAGAGTATTACTCGAGAAAGAGTTCCTCGCGAAAGAAGTGAGTGGGAGGACAGTACAACTTGATGAGATTATTGAATCTTCGGCCCCTCAGGGAAAAGAACCGGAAATTGTTCAGGAGTCAGTTCCTGTGAATGAGCCACAAGTCACTATACCAGATACAGTGACCCCAATCAAGCCAAGTACTGCCCCTCGTAGGTCGTCGAGACTTCACCTTGAACTAGAGTGGTTTCATAATGAAGTATTCATAATGGAAGACGATGAGTCTGCGAACTATAATGAAGCAATGGTGAGCCCTACCTCCACCGAATTGCAAAAGGCCATGGAATCCGAAATAGAGTCTATGCACCAAAACCAGGTTTGGAGATTGGTAGACTCTCCTGAAGGTGTCAAACAATTTGAATGCAAATGGATCTTTAAACGAAAGACAGACGGAGACGGAAACTTGACCGTCTACAAAGCTCGACTTGTCGCAAAAGGTTTTCGACAAGTCCAAGGGGTTGACTACGACGAGACCTTCTCGCCCGTAGTGATGCTTAAGTCTATTCGGATTTTACTAGCAGTCGCTGCATATTTTGACTATGAGATATGGCAGATGGACGTCAAAACAACTTTCCTCAATGGACATCTTGAGGAGGATGTATACATGATACAACCTGAAGGTTTTGTGAGTCCAGAAGATGCTGGTAAGGTATGCAAACTTCAAAGAGCCATCTATGCTTTGAAGCAGGCATCACAGAGTTGGAATATACGTTTTGATGAAGTCGTAAAAGGTTTCGGATTCATCAAGAACGAAGAAGAATCTTGTGTATACAAGAAAGTAAGTGGGAGCGCAAGAGTTTTTCTGGTTTTGTATGTCGATGACATATTGTTAATTGGAAATGATAAAAGCTTTCTTAATGAAGTGAAAGAGTCACTTAAAAATAGTTTTTCAATGAAGGACATGGGAGAAGCGGCATATGTATTGGGCATCCAAATCTATCGAGATAGATCAAAACGCCTAATAGCGCTTAGCCAAAGCACGTACGTTGACAAGATTCTAAAAAGGTTCAGAATGGAGAATGCAAAGAAAGGCAATCTCCCAATGTCACATGGCACAGTACTTCGTCGAAGTCAGTCGCCTCAGACGGCTGCAGAACGAGAAGAGATGAGGAAGAATCGATATGCTTCCGCCATTGGATTGATCATGTATGCCATGGTGTGCACCAGACCAGATGTTACATTTGCACTTAGTGCTTGTAGCAGATACCAAAGCAACCCTGAATTGGTTCATTGGGCTGCTGTCAAGAATATACTCAAGTGCCTCAAGAGAACAAAAGAGTTGTTTCTCGTGTACGGAGGTGATGAAGAGCTCCTTGCAAAAGGTTACATGGACGCTAGCTTCATGACTGATCAAGATGATTTCAAATTTCAGTCAGGTTATGTATTTACATTAAATTGCAGTAAGCTGGAAAAGTTTCAAGCAGAATACCGTCGCGGATTCTACAACGGAGGAGGAATACATTGAGGCTTCAGAAGCGGCTAAGGAGGTCATTTGGATTAGGAACTTCATCATCGAGCTTAATGTCGTCCCGAGTGCAAGAGACCCACTGGAGTTATACTGTGATAACACTGGCGCAGTGGCTCAAGCAAAGGAGCCAAGGGCTCATCAGAAATCCAAACATGTCGAACGCAAGTACCATATTATTCGTCACTTCATCAAAGACGGGTACTTAAAGATATGCAAGATTGATACGACTCTGAATGTGTCAGACCCGTTGACGAATCCTCTACCACTCGCAAAGCATGAAGAACACTGTAGTGCCATTGGTGTTAGACAAATCATGTAACTAGATTATTGTCTCTAGTGCAAGTGGGAGACTGTTGGAATTATGCCCTAGAGGCAATAATAAATTGTATTATTATAATTCCAGGTTCATTATTAATGTTAATATGTCTGTACTATAACTGCAATGGCTTATGCGGAGGTTTGCTAAGTAGCATGTTAACTGCCTCCGGAGGAAAACCCATATGCAGGTGTGGAGTATAAACACCAAGTGTTCTTAGTTTGCCTCTAGTACTAACCCATGTGTTATGGATGACATGTTTTCCTGTTCATAGGGCATTGGAAATGTCGGTAACACATGGGAGCACATTGTTACCAGAGCAAGGGTGCTGAACCGACCCAATTGTATGATTTACTTTTAGATCACACCGTTTCCATGTTATAAGTAAAATCATCTAAAGTTAATATGCATGTGTCCTTCATGACCATAAGAATGTTCCGTAACTTCATACCGGAGGGTGGGTTTTGACACTGTCCCAACACCACCCGTAACAGGCATGGCAATAACGGCTTTGATCACTCACACCCGAAAGTGTGTCAAGGGACTTAACGATTCGAGTTGGGAATTTGCTCCTCTAACGATGGAGAGATACTTCTTTGGGCCCTCTCGGTATTACGGCATCCAACATCGTCTGGCCAGACACTTTGAATTGATCACAAGGGATACCGGAATACTAAATGAGAAAAAATGGAACAAAACAAGAAGGAGGATGACTTGGTATAATGGTTAATGGTTAATCATGCGGATACCTAATAGATCTCACCTCAGGTTTTGTATAGTATCGTGAAGCAAATAGGACTGGCATGTTAAGCTTGTGGTTCACTCGAATTTATATTCGTGTAGGTACGAGAACCGTTATGGGTGTCCATGGCTCCGCTATCGGTTATTGTTCCGCGGGAAAATAAATTTCCGGTTCATGTCCATATCCTACCGAACCTATGGGGTCACACACTTAAATGTAGATGATCTGCAGAGTACTAGAGTGATAGGAGCACGTATTTATCACACCGCGAAAGTCTCGGAGTGATCGGGTTATAATCGATGAGAAAACCGGAATCGTTTCGGGGACCCGGTAAAGTACCGGAAAGAGTTTTAAGAAAACCGGGTAAAACCGGAGGGTCGGAAAAATTATGAGTTGGTCTAGATTTTTGTGACATTCATTTATTACGTATTTCGAAAAGGTTTTGAAATTAAATTAATGAATAAAACATCAATGTGCTCCCTCTCACTTGGAAGGCCCAAATGGGGAGGGAGCACATGGGCCAAAGGTGGCCCAAGAGGGGAGGCGCCTTGGGGGGAGCTTCCAGGAAGATTCCCCCCTCCTTGGCCCAACCCTAGGGGAAGGGAAACCCTAGGGCGTAGCCCCTAGGGCTGCCCCCTCCTCCAAGGTGGATCCCCTCCCCCTTCCCTATAAATAGAGAAGGTGGGGGCACCCCTTCAAGACACAATTCAGATTGTTCTCTCCCGAAGGGCTGCCCCTCTCTCTCCCTCTCATTAGATCCAATCTCCACCATAACCCTGAAGTGCTTTTCCTCCCTCCTCTCTACTACGGTGGCGCCGAGCTCTGGACAGCGGAGCCCTGCCGGATCATCTACACTGTACGTGTGGATCAACCATAGAGAGATCGTGCGTTCGATCTTTGTTCGAGGGACATCACGGTGATTAGATAGGATCGTGGGATTGTTCATCTTCACGCTTCTCCAACTCTCCATCAACATCTTCCGCTGTGAGAGTGCATCCGTTGAACGGTTGCAAAGGTACTAAGATCGATCTCCTTGTCTGTATCTTCCTAGATCCGTTCTTGGGTTTGATTTTCATAGTGCCGATTTTTTTTTGTTTTCTACTCCGATTCCCAACAAAATCAGCCTCCAGATTAGCCCTTCCAAGGAAGAACAGAGGGTCACGGCGGCTCCGTGACAGAAGCTGGAAAAGCGACTTCTGCTATGGGGTTTTCTCGTCACAAGAATAAATAGGGCATAGGTAGGGCACCAGAGGAGGGGGAGGCCCCCAGGCGGCCAGCCGGCGCAGCCAGGGGTGGGGCCACGCCAGCAGGGCGCCTGGAGCCCATGTGGCCTCCCTCTGGCCCCACTTCTGGTCCGTGGAAGCTTCAGGTGCGTGGATTTTCCTGAATTTTCTAGGAATTTTCTGAGATACCTAAAAATCCATTTTCCTACACACAATAAAACCATACAGGCAGCTCTGCTGAAAACAGCGCCAGTCCGGGTTAGTTTAGCTCAAAGCATGCAAGAATGAGGGCAAAACAATAGCAAAAGTGTTTTGAAAGGTAGATATGTTTGAGACGTATCACCAACTCATCGCAGATAGCCCACCTAGCCTGGTGTAAGGCCCGATATGCGGTACTATTCCAGATCTAAATGTTTCCATCCAGATCCTGGGACGAAGCACATATCGGTCCCACCACGACATATGACAATGCCATATGACCCGGATTTCCATCATGATATCACAACATTAAAGTTATAAGGATACAACATCTCATACAATCGGCATACAACTGCCTTAATTACATTACATCAGCGGAAGATACATGTCTGAGTACAAACAACAATCAAATGCCTAGTAGCAAAGGTAAATCACAACATTCCTGTAACCATGCGGGTCCAGGATCTCCGCCGAGATCCGCCGAACTAGTCGTCGTCGAGTCTCCGCGAAGGCGTCCAGAAGAAGGGTCGTCGAGCTCCACTGTAGTCCAACATCGTTTTCATAATGTGCGTAAAAGAGAGAAGAAAGGGGTGAGCTATATCAACAAGTCTTGTAACTAACTTCTCACGGTAAGATGGGGGTAGTGGTGAGGTTGCAGTCGCACTAGCAATATATGAGTGGCTAACGATCTATTTTTAGGGTAAGATGAGAACCAAGAAGTCGATGAGGAATCGCCTCCAACAAGTATGCTATCAGCTACTTACGTAAACATAACACCTATCCTATCCTTGTCTTCCCCTTCGCATCCCGGCGAAGAAGAAGTAGTCAAGGCACACACACATTGATCAAGTTATTAAGATTATCTCAGTTGTTGTTGTCTATGAACAAGGAGTAGGCCTCAAGTCGTCCATAACTGTGGAAACGGATTCTCGAAAAGATTTAACCCTGCAGGGGTGTACCAACTGCCCATTACGAGGCTCCGCACACACGCCCATCACTCTCAGTTGTTACCCATTACAGGCAACCATTTTATGATTTAGTTCCAACATATCAGGTACGACAGGTCCCTCTAACTAACAACGAACAAATCCGGGTGGCCCCAGGGGAGTCGACATCCAACTCAAAAGCCGGCCGCGCTCTCGAATCGTTCTCTACCGTCTGTCGCAGGTTTGGATTACCGATAAATTCTCACATGAGGTCGGGTCCTCAGCCGGACAGGTTGGACCAACAAGGAAACCATGTCCCCGCTAGCCCAGGTTGTTTTCAAGAATATCTGCCAGGAGCTACCCGACAGACACACACACAATTTTCAAATGGTAAATCAGCTTGGGCTACCACTAGAAATGTTTGAAGCTAGGTAGGTAAGAAAAGGGGACCCCATAGCATCCCACACGCGGTTAGGCACGCTCGTCAAGAGACACAATACCCGGAACTGGGGTCCTAGGTGACTCGAATGGAACAAAGCGTCGGGGAGGGATAGCCTGGACCTTCCATTCTTGGTCGAGTATAGTCAACATTATAATAATCAAATCATCCACAACAATAATAATAATGTGATATCCCAATCCAAGGAGTAATAGGGGAACAGTTGATAGCATCCTAAGCATGCATACTTGTAAGAGCAAGTTTTGCCCCCGAAGGTTTTGGACATTGTTAGACAAAGCAGAAGTGGAACTAATATTGTTTTCGAGTATAAACAGATGCTTAGGTTCCGAAAGAATGGAGTTTGCAAGTAGAAGGTCGAAGGACAACTCACTGCAGTGAAGCTGCAGTCATCTACCGAAGCCTTTGAAGGAAGACGACCCCTAAAAATGTTGTCGAAGAAGATGTTTCTCTCGAGCAAAAGCGCAACGAGGAGACAGCTGAAGCTGATCGAAGACTTAGTCTTTTTGCTAGTTTCTCTTTATTTCTTGAGTCGTAGGAAAAACCGTACTATTAAGAGGGGTTTGCTAGTTGAGATCTTTGTCGAAGTGAATCTGCTCTGCTCAACCAAAACCCACAAAAGCCTACCGAGAGAAATCTCACCGAGTCGAGCGAATAGCTCGAAGGCAAAGTCATTGCACTTCGTGCCTTCGAGAGAGAACTCGTTCGGTGAGTCAGCTTACTTGTTCCTCAAGTAAAGTTGCGCAGTGATTGGAATCCGACCGTTGTGGACACGCGTCAAGCGGTTGCATCGGGTCACTTCAGTCATTTTACCCATCGGGATCGCCAACTATAAATACCCCGCACCCACCCCCAGTTCGGGTTGGCTGCTCCACTGAAGATTCTAAGACAGAAGTCTGAGAGCATCCCGAAGAGATCCATCGAGAGAAAACCTACACCCAAGTCTGAACTGAGTTGAGCAATTCATGGAGACTTAGGTTGAGATTAGCCGATCTTTTTATCTTGGAGAACTGCAAGTCTCCTAGACGGTTAGGCGTCGCCTGTCAAGCAGTCGAAGAGTAATTGTCACTGCTGAAGGAAGTTTGTAAAGGTCTCGGAGATGTCCTGAATCATCTACCACGAGTGAAAACTGGACAAGCTCGAGGAGTTTGTTGCAGTGGAGAATAGGACGGAGAGAGTTTTGCTCCAGGTGTTCAATCACCAGTCTCTCCAACCAGACGTAGCACTTTGCAGAGTGTGAACTGGTTTACCAAACATCGCTGTGTCAGGCTCGTTTTCCTTCTAGCATTCACTTCAAGTATTTACTCGTAGCCTGTTTGTCTTCGATGTGTTCCTTCGCTCCAAATCCTTTCGAGCTATGCATTACCTTCGATACTGTATTTCCTTCGATATGCCTTTAGTCCTTCGTAGTTTGCATGATTTCCTTCTAAGTTCCTTAGAATTTTTAGAAGTGATCATTCACCCCCTCCCCCTCTGATCATTCTTGAGCTTTCAATACTAAGCAGTGGTTAAGCAAGCAAGGTACATGGCCAAACAATGGTTTGCTAGGATGTGCGGGACATGGCTGTTTGGGTTTATTTGAGAGGCATAAACATGAAGTGGTAGGATCAAGCAATCATTCTATCCTATGCCTAGGCACAAGTGAGCTGAAATTTATAAGCATGATATATGCTCCCCCTTACCTGATGAGAAGATGAAACCGAAGTTGTTTTCGATCGCAAGCTCGCATCATCTCCGAGAGGTACCCGCGGAAGCACACAAGAGGTAAACACTAGAAAAGGCAATCGACGAGCAAGCATCTATTACTACGAAGCAATCACTATAAAACAACATCAATAAGGAAACACGAGACAACGCACGGTATCGTATCTATCGTCGAGAGCGGTTACTAACAGATTAAGTGGAGTATTCGTCACACACGAAGATATCGCACATTTAGAATGGTTCAAGTTGTTTAGATACACAACATGAGCAAGGGTTGGTCACATGTAATCTCACTCAAGCATGGCATATCACACAAATATGGCAAGAGGTGAAGCATAAAGTAAACTATCTATGTGAGTCAATTTAAGTGAGACAACACCCTAAACATGGCATAACACTAAGTGCCCCACGACGATTACGGCATTTGGTACTGTTCTTCCCTAAACCATATTTTAGGTTGGTTAAAAACAGTAAACAATGTCATAAACACAAAGTACATGAAATTCTAGTCAAGTGACAAGTAATGAACACCCCAAACGGAGTTACGGTTAAAAAGATACAAGCATCACAATTTATGGGTACATGTTGTTAACATCAGGGACCGTACTTTAGAGAAATGAAACAATTAGCTACTGAATGCAAACATGCACAAAAATGACATGGATTAACAGTAGACATGACAAGGAAGGCATGGCAACAAAGTTTCATGTATATGAGCATCAGGAACAAATAATTGTAACCCATGCAAAATGCAAGAATATACTACTGGTCTAGAGACTTAGTGAAAATCAGGGCATGTGACAGAAAAACAGCAGGGTTGCACTTTAGGAGCTTGAAATCTATATGAACAACAACCATTTCATGGAAAATAAAAGCATGGAATCAAAGTACACATAACAAGGAGCACTTCATTCCATAGTAGCTAACTCACATGAAGCATGGATCACTAACTATAATACATCAAAATAGCAACTTTATATAAACAACAACACATGTTAATAGGGTCACCACTTTGGAGCAATAAATAAATTAGCTACAATTGGCAAACATGGCAAGGTAATACATCTAAATGAACTACACATGATGCGTAACACATACAAGAAAGAATCAACAGCATAGGCCTCATGGATGTGACACAATCTTCAACCAAACTTGCAAGAAAATAATAGTGAACAACAGTGAACAACAAGTAGCAGTGTTTAACATGAATTTGCACCATCTAGATGACCTCAAATGGATTGACTCACTAAAGACAAAAGTTAGAGCACACAAAACTAAGAACTTTTCCTTTTGGGCGCATCGCTATACGGGCTACGGATCTTACGCGATCTACGTTGCAAAACAGATACATCAACAATATTTCCTAGGACTTGGTAGAAATATTGAGGAGAAGAACAGAAAAAAAAATAAAGAGCGCGGGCCTCACCATGGGCTCGGCCCAACAAGGGGGAGGCGGTGGATTGTTGAGGCGCGCCCAGGGCGAGGACGGCAAGTGGGCCGCTCAGTGAGTCGAGGCGCGGCGCGCTGCAGGCCGACCCATGGGCGTCGGTTGCCCTCGATCCCGATCCCGATCCCGATCCCGATCCCGATCGGGATAGCCATCGATGGCGGCTACACGGCGCGGCGGCTAGCATCTCCGGCGAGGCCCGGGTGGCCGGAGCAGGTGTGGGGAGGCCTACGAGGTGCGACAGGAGGTGGGCGAGGTTTGCGGGGCCGACCAGCGAGGAGGCGCGAGGAGGCGGGGGTGACCGTGGTGCGGCGACGGTTGCCGGGCCGAGGAGCTTGGGTGGCGCCTCCCATGGCGATGGCGGTTGTGCTCCTACAAGGAAGGGAAGGTGGAGGGTGAGGGAGGAAGGAGGAGAGGAGAGAGGGGCGCGGCAGGGAGCTCCTCACCAGCGGCGCCGTGGCTCGCCGGGGCTGGCAGGAGGAGCTCCGTGGCGGCGGGTGGTCGGCCTAGATCCAGGCCCGAGCGGGCCTAGCGGCTGGATCCCGGCCCTGCGGGGCCCGACGCGGATGGAGCCAAGGTGGAGGGGTTGGGGCGCGTCCTGGCCGTTGGATCGGCCGATCCGACGGTCAGAACTGCTTAGGGCTAGGGTTTCGGCTGGTGGAGGGGCTATTGGGCAGGTTTGGGGATTTTGGAGGGGGGTGGCTGCAAATTTTACTAGAGGGAAACCCTAGAAGGTCTAGGAGAGGTTGGTGGTCTATTTATAGGCTATCCTGTGCGGTAGGTCTACGCAAAAGCCCTCAGGTTTTCTCTCTCGCGTCCGGAACTCCACGTTTCTGACCGCCGGGAGTCCATACGACGTCCGATTCAGAAGAAATCTCGAACCACATGCTCAGCGCGGAGAGCTCGTCAGTCCTACCTCACTTCAATACCGTTCCTAGAACATTTTTCTGGCGCCCAATAAAATAATCCATTTAATTATTAAATGGGTTTTTTTCGTTTCGATGGCGATGGCTGGTCCTGTGCCGAAAGATGCGACGGTGCTCGGGTGAAACCCGGTGTCGCAAGGTCGTGTGCCTTTTGGGAAAAAGGTTCGGTCCTGCATCCGATACGAGAAAGAGGGGGGAGAATATTCACCATTTATTAAGTCGGCGAAGAAAATACAACAAACAATTCTAGCAATCAACAAAATAAAGCAACAAATAGTTTTTTTAATTTGGGTGAAAATCCTGGGCTGTGATAATACAACACCACCAACAAGGGATCTCGTCCTGAGATCCTGGACGATCCGGGGGAGAGGGGGGAGAGAAAAGAGAGACAACGTTCTTCAACACCACCAACAAGGGGCTTTACCCCATGTCGAACGACAAACCTCCGT
Organism: Bromus sterilis; assembly: GCA_950022295.1. Taxonomy (NCBI): domain Eukaryota; kingdom Viridiplantae; phylum Streptophyta; class Magnoliopsida; order Poales; family Poaceae; genus Bromus; species Bromus sterilis. Next base: position 339,014,175 of record OX465595.1, on the reverse strand, counting down.
CGAGAAACTTTCCGCAGAGAGACGACAACGTCGAAAGACGGAGTCATCAGGAGATCAGGAGGAAGAACGACAATTCAAAACGACGATCAAGGGAAGAATTCTCACTCAATCGTGAGGATACTAGGAAAGAGGGTTGAAGTCAAGAGACGACCAAGATGTAAACCAGAGTCGGATAAGCTAAAGGTACTACATGAATTCCCAAACCTGAGATCGGAATCGGGACAATACGCTGCAAGCAAGGCATTGTAACGAATCCGATACTCCACACACTCGAGATCCTAGAATTTGAATGGGATAAGTCGAGAGTAAAACACTTACGACACTTGTCCTGACCAGAGCAAGGGTAAGGAGTAAAAATATTCCTACTCTCCGATAACTATCTTAGTTACTACAAGATAATTTTTGTCTAGACTCGACTTCGGCCAGAAAAGGGATCCTATGGTCGGTAAGGCTCTGATACCAAGTTGTAAGGCCTGATATGCGGTACTATTCCAGATCTATATGTGTCAATCCAGATCCGGGGACGAAACACATACCGGTCCCACCGCGACATATGACAATGCCATATGCCCCAGATTTCCAACATGATATCACAACATTACAGCCATAAGCATACAACATCTCATACAATCGGCATACAAATGCCTTAAGTAAATTACACCAACGGAAGATACATGTCTGAGTACAAACTACAATCAAATGCCTAGTGGCAAAGGTAAAACACACCATTCCCGTAACCACACGGGTCCATGCTCTCCGCCGGGATCCTCCTAACTAGTCGTCGCCGAGTCTCCGCGAAGGCGTCCTGAAGAAGGGTCGTCGAGCTCCTCTGTAGTCCAACATCGTTTGCATAATGTCCGTAAAAGAGAGAAGAAAGGGGTGAGCTATATCAACAAGTCTTGTAACTAACTTCTCACGGTAAGATGGGGGTAGTGGTGAGGTTGCAGTCGCACTAGCAATATATGAGTGGCTAACGATCTATTTTTAGAGTAAGATGAGAACCAAGCAGTCGATGAGGAATCTCCTCCAACAAGTCTGCTATCAGCTACTTACGCGAACATAACACCTATCCTATCCTTGTCCTCCCCTTCGCATCCCGACAAAGAAGAAGCAGTCAAGGCACACACACATTGATCAAGTTATTCAGATTATCTCAGTTGTTGTTGTCTATGAACAAGGAGTAGGTCTCAAGTCGTCCATAAATGTGGACACAGCTTCTCGAAAATATTTAACCCTGCAGGGGTGTACCAACCGCCCATTACAAGGCTCCGCACGCACGCCCATCACTCTCAGTTGCTACCCATCACTTGCAACAATTTTTTGATTTAGTTCCAAGAGATCCGGTACGACAGGTCCCTCTAACTAACAACGAACAAACCTGGAATGAAAATGCATTATGCTAAAAACTGAAATCCACCTTGCAAAAGAACTTATAAAGGGTGAGAGCTAAATGTCTAGAATAAAGAAGAGTAGATAATCAAGCATTAATAAGTTCACACATGTTTTGAGATGACTGAGTGAAGCAATTTTGAACATAAAGGGTAATGGACCACCTTGGTATTAGTCATCGCTCGCCGGTGGACCCATGGACTGGCTGCTTCACCATGCAGCATGATGCAAGAATCTGTCTGCTCCTTTGCTTCTCCTCTGAGAAAAAGGCATAACAAAGGAGGCACAAGTAAATTAACTGAAAATGGTTAATCTGACAAAACAGTGAAAGCACAATTAGTAAAAAATGACAAAGAAAGGAAAGGGAAGGTGATATCCATGAACGACCTCACCTATATGGTTGTCAGTAGACTTTAATGGAGGCTGCTTGTTTACTTCCAAATTGAAAAATGACCATCTTCACACCACACATCCAGCATTAAATAGACATGGTAAAGGAAAATTAAATAAAGGAGAGGTTCTACTCTATGTGCATGGGAAGTGAACACAGTTCAGAAAACATAGCATGCTGCAAATTTCATAACTAATCTACTATTGAAAGGTGCCACTATTCAATGAGAACAAACCGTTATTTTCTGCATGGTAAAACATAAGAACAACAACTTTCATTACTAATTAATGTCTGATATGGCAAAAACCTAGTTGGGTCAAATCAAATAAATTATAGGTACTTATGTAGAAGCTTCATAAGTAATATGAGAGTACTTAATTTATGCATGGACACTTGGACAGTGAACATAGGGCACAAAACATAACATGCTGCAAATTTCGTAACTATTGTCCTTTTGATGTAACGGATAGCTTCAAATCTGTTCAAGATACAGAGAAAATAAATCTTTGAGGCGAGCAAATAGTTGAAGAATTACCTCAACCATAAGCGTAGGGGAAATAAATCTTTGAGGTGATCAAATGATTGAAGAGAAGAACCTGCAATATCAAACATGCTTCCACCCACTAACATACTGCTAAACAACATGGCGCAGTGGTCATCCACTTCAATTATTATTCTGCAGAAAAATAAAATAAAAGACACATAGAGCACCGATTTAGAAGGGATCTCTACACACAACTCACTGAATTCATTGGCGCCCTCGCTCCCTTTTGTGAATTTTGCAGTCTAGTGAATTAGTGGTTAGCTCACATGCCCTTAAAAAATGTAATGCAAACAAAAAGCGTGTGGATTATCAACGTAATACTTTCAGAAGTTTGCATACATATTGTATGTAAATTAGGGTATGCTCATAAACAAATAAACCAAAATCATACCTGATATACCATGAGACTTACTGCCTAGTGTATATACTTTGGATAAGCTGAGAAAAATAGCTGATGTAGATAGATATTTTTGTCACGTCTGTTTTACATACTATTTGGTAAGATTACCGTTTATCCAAATAAGATCATTATATAGTCTAAGCAGGGCATATTTGCATGTAAGCGCTATGCACGTGGAGTCCCGGTAAAATTAATGAAACTGCCATCCAAAGCTGAACATGTATTCTTATGAAAAATTCTATACTAGTGCTATAATGAAGGATTCTACTGATAGAAATATGATTATGAAAGTTCTAAGATGTACAGAAAGTTTGTTGGCATAGCTCTCTCTCTCTCTCTCTCTAAACCTATACTAAACAACATCTTTGAACTGCTGCACAACTCCAAAGTGATTTATAATACATCTTCCACTTCAAACATCAGGTATTTTGATTATTTAAGATCTCATGATGAATGAATAAAATCTTACAGTCTAAAGATCATTAGTACTGCACACCGGTGAAATAAACAGTGTGTTGTTTCTGAAATTTTCACGGTAAATAATTAAAAATAGGTAAAGTGGATGGAAAAGTTACTCTAAAGCGCTTCAAATTAGTTTGAACTCATTTAGATTCAAAAGAAATATTCAACAAAGGTAAATATTTAGTTCCGTGACAAGTAACAACATTCTAAAGAAAGTAACCGCGGTACTCTTCAAAGCAACAAATCAAGATCAAGCAAAGAGTTGAAATTGTGTGAATCTATTAGTTCAGCTATTGACAGGAAGTAAAAAATGCATGGTGCAAATGGAAAATAATTGAATATTTTTTATAAACATCTGCATAAGCAATCTTAGTACCTTGACACACCGCAACATCATCGTCTGATATGACTATTCTAACAGTGTCCTCCAGATCAAGGCTTGACGCCTCCATGAGGTTTGTGAGTAAGTGAACATAAAGTTAAACAAGCTAAAGCACAAACAATAATAATTTGAGGTTAGTACAACTACTCTACAGCAGATAGATCCTGAAAATTCTCAGATATGCTAGTACAACACCTAACAATTTATCAGATAGATTTACATCCTTGAACCTGCACCAATCCAGAAGTTAAAGAACAGAACATATGTAAGCTATGAAGAATGTAATCTTGTAACTATAACTACTCTCTTGCACACCAAAACAACATAGCCTCTTGCATAACTGATGATCCCCACTGTGTTAGAGAGAGAGAGAGATTACCTTTTTCTTGAACAAACTCTTCCACAAGGTTCATCCTCTTCTATAATTCCTCAGATCTGCGAGGGGCAGGACACGACAGGGAGAGCGACCTGGAGCGTGGACACATCCCTAGACAGTAGTGGCTCCGCTATGAAATGCTCTGGGAGTAAGGCACTGAATGAAAGGGGAAGGAAAATATCAGGAATCAGCGGAGAGGGTGTGCACCTATGTTGTGCTTATCTTGTTGACGGCTATCTTGTTTGACGGGTGAACGAACAACGATGCGAGAACATGATGTAGCCGTGCTTTGCTGCACGAGCTGCAGCAGAGTGCCTCGGACTGCCCGGACCAGATCCCTCTGGCCACTCCTGTAATGGGTTAAGAGAGAGGATTTTCAATACAGTCTAGAGAGGGATGACATTGCACACACCTCAACCAAAATCATTGTTGCATATGGGGACTGAAATGAGAAACACAAGATCTGTATAGATTTTTTGCCTTTCCATTTGTACCAACTACATTATTTTAAAATGTCATTATTTATATTTCAAACCTATCTAGCAAAAGCATACACCCATGAATTAAATATGTGGGGGTAAATATTAGGAAGGAAGTTCTGACAACAAATCTCATCTATCTATCACAAATCATAGCATCAAAATGACAAAACAAAAGCTAATAAAAGGGAGAAAATCACTGTGCTCTTATCCAACACGTTAGATAAACAAATCATTCTTGCATTCATCCTCAGATCTGCACACATCACGTTCAAAAAACAAACATATTAGAAAGTTTAAATGCGAGTGGTAGAGGAAGTAAAAGGCAAAGAGAGAGGAGCACAACGGGAAGGTTCAGAGGAGGCCGATGGCACCGGCTGCTTGGCTTCCGGCGAGGCATGAGGGAGGCGCGGGAGGCGGGGAACGACACGAGGCTGCGATGTGGTAGCCGGATCCGATGTCGACGACGTCCAGTGGGAGGTCGCCAGAGTAGCGCGGTGGCTGCACGGAGCTTGGAGGCCTCTAATGGCCATGGTGTATCGTCTTTCTCCTGGACAAAACGAGAGAGAAGAGAAAAGGGAGAGAACACGGGAAGAGAGGGGGAAGGAGGAGAGGAGGGCGCGGGAGGAGGTGACCTACAATGGCGGCGCGGCTTGCCGGCGGCTCTGCCGGCCGAAGGCAAGGCGGACGGCCGAGGCAGCAAGCAGGTGGCGGCGGCGATGGACGCTCAGCCCAGATCGGGCCCGGGAGGCGCTGCCTGGTCGAGCTCCTGCACGGGAGAGGCGCTCAGGAGGGGAGAGGAGAGAGGAGGGGACGCGAGAGAGGGGGCGGCGATGATGCCCCACAAACCTAAGGCATCGACATAGTCTTCGCGGGTAAGTTAACCCAATTTATTGATTCGACACAAGGGGAGCCAAAGAGTATATATAAGCTTTGACAATTGAGTTGTCAATTCAACCGCACCTGAAATATACTTGCTTGTAACAAAAGATAAGTGGTAAAGGTAAAGGTAATATGATAGTGATGGTGATGACAGCAAAAGAAAACAGCAAAAGTAACAACTAATAACCAGCAGGGTTGAAAACACGGTAGGCTAGGGATATGGATGGTTGGGCGCTGCATGAATGAGAGTGAACATGTAATAGATTCTAACACGGGGCAAGGCACACAGAAAAGCAATGATCATCTAGGCAAATATCAAACATTAGGCATGTATCCCATAGGTAGTTGTGCATGCTTGCAATAAGAACTTGCACAACATCTTTTGTCCTACCATCCCGCTACGAACGGGGCCAAAGGGAACTTATGAAGATTAAGGTTCTCCTGTCAAAAAGCACCGGAAAAAAGCAATAAACTCAAGAGTTCGTTGACAAAGGATATGTGAAAGTATGCAAGATTCACACGGACCTGAACGTGTCAGATCCGATGACGAAGCCTCTTCCACGAGCAAAGCATGAGCAACACCGAACAGCCATTGGTGTGAGAGAACTTATGTAACTGGTATTATTGTATCTAGTGCAAGTGGGAGACTGTTGGATATATGCCCTAGAGGCAATAATAAAGTGTGTTATTATTTATATATTCATGTTCATAATTAATGTTTATATTTCTGTGCTATAATTGCAATGATCCTGACTGTGAGATTCAGAAGAAAACTCATATGCATGTGCGGAAATGTAAACAACAAGAGTTCCTGGTTTTGCCTCTAAGACCAGCCCATGTGCTTATTGATGATTATGTTTTCTTAATCATGGACATTGTTCTTGTAACAAGGATGTCAATAGCAATGAGAGCATATTGTTAGCAGAACAATGATGTTGAACCGACCCCAGTGTTAAATGATATACTTAGAGAACTCATCGTAAAACAAACGTTATAAGTCATATCATAAAATGTTGTTATATACATAGTTCCTTAGACCATGAGAATGTCAAGTCACTTCACACATAGTTCACGCAATATCTTTTCTAATACTGTATGTAGACGACATATTGTTGATTGGAAATGATAAAGAATTTCTTAACACTATAAAGGAGTCGTTGAAAAGCAGTTTTTCGATGAAAGACTTAGGCGAAGCTGCATACATATTGGGCATTAAGATCTATAGAGATAGATCCCGGCGCCTGATAGGGCTGAGCCAAAGCACGTATATAGACAAGGTTCTGAATAGGTTCAGAATGGAGAAATCTAAGAAGGGATTCCTCCCAATGTCACATGGTGTGGTACTCTGCAAGAGCCAGTGTCCTAAGAACACTGAGGAGCAGGTAGAGATGAGCACAGTTCCATATGCTTCGGCAATTGGATCTGTTATGTATGCCATAATATGTACAAGACCAGATGTTTCCTATGCTCTGAGTATGTGTAGCAAATACCAGAGCAACCCAGGTAGTGCACACTGGGTAGCAGTCAAAAATATTTTGAAGTATCTAAACAGAACTAAGAATATGTTCTTGGTATTCGGAGGTGATGAAGAACTTGTTGTAAAGGGTTACACTGATTCAAGCTTCATGACAGATCCGAATGATTTCAAATCTCAATCAGGATATGTTTTCACACTCAACGGGGGTGCCGTAAGTTGGAAAAGTTCTAAGCAAAACACGGTCGCGGATTCTACAACGGAGGCGGAATACATCGCAGCTTCAGAAGCTACGAAGGAGGGATATTGGATTAAGAAGTTCGTCACCGAGCTAGGTGTGGTTCCTAGTGCTGAAGACCCCATGGAGATCTACTGTGACAATAGTGGAGCCGTGGCGCAAGCTAGAGAACCAAGGTCCCACCAGAAATCCAAACACATTGAACGCCGTTATCACAAAATCCAAGAGTTCGGTGACAAAGGATATGTGAAAGTATGCAAGATTCACACGGACCTGAACGTGTCAGATCCGATGACGAAGCCTCTTCCACGAGCAAAGCATGAGCAACACCGAACAGCCATTGGTGTGAGAGAACTTATGTAACTGGTATTATTGTATCTACTGCAAGTGGGAGACTGTTGGATATATGCCCTAGAGGCAATAATAAAGTGTGTTATTATTTAAATATTCATGTTCATAATTAATGTTTATATTTCTGTGCTATAATTGCAATGATCCTGACTGTGAGATTCAGAAGAAAACTCATATGCATGTGCGGAAATGTAAACAACAAGAGTTCCTGGTTTTGCCTCTAAGACCAGCCCATGTGCTTATTGATGATTATGTTTTCTTAATCATGGACATTGTTCTTGTAACAAGGATGTCAATAGCAATGAGAGCATATTGTTAGCAGAACAATGATGTTGAACCGACCCCAGTGTTAAATGATATACTTAGAGAACTCATCGTAAAACAAACGTTATAAGTCATATCATAAAATGTTGTTATATACATAGTTCCTTAGACCATGAGAATGTCAAGTCACTTCACACAAGAAGATGTGCTTTGGTTCTTAGATGAATCTTCCCGTAAATGGGAAGTAGTAAAATAAGTTCTGGGCACATTGGACAGTGTGTCTAGTAACAGTGATAGTTCAAGAATGGGATTTGCTCCTTCACGATGAAGAGATATAGACTCAGGTCCCACTCGGTATAACGGTATCTATTCTCGTCTGGCCAGACACTTTGTGATTTGATCACGGAGATACCGGTATACGTAACGAGGAATGAAGACAAACAAGCAATGAGGATAACTAATGGCTTGTGATCAAAAAAGGTTGTTTCACATGGGTGCCAAAACTTCTCTCCTCTAACTTTGTCATATATCGCGAAGCAAAGGGAATAGTATACGATAAACATAAAGGTTCACTCGAAGTCTTTTCGTGTATGTGTGGGAGTCAACATGGGTGTCCATGGCTCCACTGTTGATTATTGACAAATGACTATAAGTCTGGAAAGCGTTCCAAGTCATGTCCACATAATACCGAACCTATTGGGTCACACACTTAAAGTACAGTAATCTGTTAGAATGCTAGAATGATTGAAGGTTTAGTGGAAGCAAGTAAAGAGCAAATAATATGGCTAAGATACTTTGGAATTGTTTCAGATAACTTTAGTTCATATGAAAATGGTAATGGGAAAGTTTACGATCAACCGGAATAGTTTCGGTGATCGGTGGACAGCTTAAACAATATGTTGTGTTCACCGGACATAATAACCTTTGCCCGGATGGCTCCGAAACCCATTTAGATGGCTCCGGAACATTCGTTAGAGGTTCCGGAAGGTATTGGAAGTGCTCCAGAAGTGTCCGGAATGTCCCGAAACGGTCCCGGTATGTCCCGGAAGGTCCTGGAAGCTTCTAGAAGGTTCCGGGCAGTACCACCCACTGCCCTGCGCCCCTGGCCTTGGGGGGCAAGCCACCTAGGCTGCCCTGGCCGGCCAGGTGGTGGGGGCGCACCAAAAAGGGGTGGGAGATCCTCCAGATGGGATTTCCAAATACCATTATGGAAGGTTTCCGGTGGGAAGGTGTGGGAAGCTTTGGAAGGCTTGGGAGTCCAAGTTGGACTCCCAAACCTCCTTGAGCTGCGCCCTAGGCCCCTTGGCCACCTATATAAGGTGAGCCAAGGGTGGGGGGAAGACACACACAAGTCTCCGGCGCCCCCTGGCTCTCCCTAGTTGCTAGTTGCTCCACTTTTAGACCCCGGTTTAGATTCTAATCTAGATTGGAACTCGCTAGGGTTTTCTCTGTCTAGTTTTCTCGGAAGCGTTCTTCTCTGGACGGCGGAGCGCTGCCGGATTGCTGTGCCGGACGTGTGGATACCGGTGGAGAGATCATAGCTTTGATCTTGCTTCGAGGACCATCTTCTTCTCGGAGATCTGTTCGAGGGATTGTTCGTGGGAGATCTTCTTCGACTACTTCCACTACGTCCACGTTGCTTCACCAACTCTTCTTCCGCTGCAACCGTTGGTGAGCATGAAAACCTAAACCTTGTATGTGATCTATCTTGGATGATCTTGGGTTCTTGTTACGTAGGCACGAAATTTTTGAATTCTACTACGTTTCCCAACAGCGGTATCATGAGCGATCCTTGATTAGATGCATGTTTAGGTAGATCATATGTTGATATGAGGCATTGATTTTCTTGTTTGCTTCCCTATCATGTGATTTGTTCTTTGCTCGACGGCATGATGTGATTTTACTACAAGGTTTGAGTTTTGCCATGATCCCTCTATGTGTTGGGGTTCGCAGCAGAAAACACAAATTTTTCTAACTAGCGTTCCCTTAACCCAAGATCTAGCTAGCCGTATTACCGTAACAGATAGTAGTGCGGAAATAACATACCTCGGGGTGTAGTCCGTTGCGCGGGAAACGTTCCCGCAAACGTGGTTGATGTAGCCGATCAAGTTTCACAGCCCCCTGGCTGTGTTGAGCACCCGGATGGGTGTAGTGCCACACGTGCAGCACCTCGTAGTACTCGCACACGTACGAGACTCGATGACGACCTCCGTTCTCCGATCCAGCGGAGGTGGCGGAAGCAGACCTCCGGAACCAGAGTTTCAGCAGCACGACGGCGTGCGTATAGTGGAGACATCCCCAACCCAGTGCAGACTCCAAACAAGGGAAGTCCGCTCATAGGAGGGAGAAATAGGGAAAGAGAGATCTACAGAATTTATCTGTATTTTTTTTGGAATTTTCTGTGTTGAAAAAGGGCTACCCACCACATCTATATATGGGGGCAAACGGGGTACGCAGGCACATGGACTAGCGATGTGGTACTAAAACTAGTACCACATATGTGCTTGGCCGTGCCATGCTAGTGGCCGCATGTGGCCGGCCATGCAAGGCCATGGCGTGGTGGCCGTGGTGGCTATGGGCCCCATGGCCCATGCGCCACCCACCCCCTTTTTTTTCTTTTTCTTTATTCTTTTTTTTTCTTTCTTCTTTCTTAAAGAAAAAACAAAAACTTAAAAAAGAATATTATTCCATTAATTATTTAAATTATATTTTAATATTTAATTCATTAATTAAATAATAAAACATATCTAAATAACTTTCCGTACAATTCAGAACCACGGAACTTTTCCGTCTCCCCTCCGAACCGATTTCGGAGTTCTCTCTTATTCTCCGGTAACTCCGATAGTTCCGAAAAGGTCTCCGATTTCATCGAGCCCTTAAGTGTGTTACCCTACGGTCCGAGAACACTCCAGTCATGACCGAGCAGAGGCAACAGTCAATGATCATCAGCGGGACCTGGATGCCCATAATGACCCCTGTGCATTCCGGATATCAATACCGATTGGACCTTACGCCGTATAGCATTCCCTTTGTCAGCGATACTGGATTGTTCCGAGATTCGATCAATGACATCCTATGTCTGGTTCAACCTCGTTCCGAACTAATCCTCATTCACTCGTTCCCGTGATATTCATCCCCGTGACCTAGTCACACGCTGCGCAGCTTTATGGATGGAATCTCACCGAGTGGGCCCCGAGTATCTATCCATTATATGGATTGACAAATCTCGCTCTTGTAAACAATACTCCTCAACGTATCTCCACGGAATACCTAAGATACAACCGTTATGACCCGCATATTTCAGTCAGGTGGTGGGATGTAAGTCAAAGCATCCGGGAAGATAGTGATTATGCACGTACTCACGGTCAAAAGAACGGTCTACCACGTTCTGTAATTACAACACTGAACCTTCATAAGATTTGATCATGCTGTAATGCTTACTTTGGGTAATGTTCATCACGTCACTTAACCCGTGAGGTGACCTCATAGTCAAGAGACTTAATTGTCCATGATTGCGAAACCACGACCATCATGTTGACCATGAACTAGTTATCGATGTAGAGGCTAACTAGGAACTCTGGGGTTTCTATACCACACCTGCATCATTGTTTCACTGATGCAGTTCTAGCACGGTATGAAACTGGTTATGAACTTGCTTAGATATATTGGAATAATCATATATTATTTGCCTCTAGAGCATGTATCCAACAGTCTCCCACTTGCACTAGTGCTAATAATCTAGCTGCATTTTTCCGATCATAATCATCTTATCACATAAGTGTTTCATTGATCATGCATGCTCATGGAAGAGGGTTCGTCAACGAACTGCACCAATTCAGATTCGTATGTTTCCTTTGCAACTGGTATAGGTCAAAAGCTCTTTTGACATACCACTCATTATCATATAATGGTTGGATATAAGTTTCGCGGGAGAGTGAGACTATTATTTCACAGTATCCTCCAATGATCTCTTGGTTCAGTCTTTAGAAGACTCATCCTTAGTCATATATACTGGGAAATACACTCAGCCAGAAGTCCAATACTTCTAACGCTAAACTTTTATCCATACGTCTACTTTCTTAAGTAGTATTATGTTTGTAGTACCGTGAATTTTGCTCACATTTCTTTCATGTCTTTGGTGATGTCTCTAATTCCATATAGACCCATAATATGGCTTGCAATTGTAATCTTGCATTACATTCAAGTCTATTATCCTTTCTATATTTTAGAGAATAGTCCTCAGTATGCCTCTCTATACTGAATGCATGGACTTTATTCAGATTTTGTGTTTTACTCCTAAAGCACATCGGAATCTGTTCTTCTACCAAGAACTTTTGAGTCATTCTGTTTGTTGGATTCACAATGCATGTTATATGGTAGAATCATATGTCAAGAACATATGAGATCACATGTCCAGTACATGGTGCATCTCTATTCTTCTATCAAGACATTGCTTGTGATATTTGGATTTTATCCATTATATAATTTCTAGCCACAAGAACCTGTTTCTTGTCTAGAAGATTATTCCAACCTTTACTTTGTTTCATTATCCGTATCTTAATCTACTCATATAGATTTCAACGTGTAATGTGTTGGTATTTCATATAAAAGAAGATTCTTGCAATCTTGTATTTTATTTGCCTTATGCTCTATATATATATCGTAATGCACATATGTATATAAGACGATTCTCTATATACATAATCAATGCATATCCATATATATACATATGAGATCATTCTTCACACATATCAATGCATATATGTTTGAGACAATGATCCTGCTCCCACTCAAATATATCCATCATATACTCATATATTTGTGGTTCAGCTTTCATCAAGTCATTTTATTGTTCACCATGTCTCACATAATGACAAAGCTTCCAAAGCTCCCACTCAGAAAATGCCCTCTGCATTCCAAGTTTCCGGGAAGTCTTCAAAGCTCCCACTCAGTTTCACGAAACTGCAGGCCCACTCAATATTTTGGTCATCACAAAATCACTTGATCAAATCAAGGTTGAGGGTTCCTGTCTTGAGGTACTATAGTCCATCCTTTTAACGAAGTAACCTTCGTCTTGCCCATTACAATTCCCTTTCAAATCCAAATTTGACTGAGATGCAATTTCAGGCTATGGTCCATCGTAGTGTAAATGAAATATTTTATTGATTAAAGCATTCCTACGTTTCCGTAGTCAATCACCATTGAACTTTGGTCATAACCAAATAATGCCTTATGCCCATTACATTTTTCTCAATAACTTTCCAGTTTGTCGAGAATATGAAATAACCGATTTATTTCACAGGACGTGAGCCATCCTTAATGTAACTCAATATTATTTCATTTCTCCTCGTGTTCTAGGCTACCATCATTCCTTTGTGTCTTCAAGCAATATTATTCCCTATTTTTTTATTAAGAAGACTCATGATTATTGTTCTGTACAGAACGTATTCATGATAACCTTCTAAATTCAACAATGGCTTCAACTCATATACCAAGATCAATCATCTTTGGCATATCCTTCCTTATGCAGTGTCATTACAGCGGAACATGCTTCCGTTGCAATACTCTGATATTCTGAAGGCAAGGTCCAATACCCCGGTCAAAGTTTTCATTATCTCCCAATTGGATCCGTGTCGAGAGACTTTTCTCGTATTACCAATTAAGCAACACAAATTTTGCTATTCGGGGAGAATATGTAATTTCAATTGCTCGTAGTTTTATTACAAAGAAATTCTTTCTTTTAAGAAACCTTATAACACCATCAGTTATGGAGCTATCATGTCTCGTTTAGAATCAGGATGGTTTCCTATTCATGAAGTGGGTGTTTTAACTTAATGAATCAAACAACTTATTCGACAATAACTATAGTGCTAGTGGAAAGAACGTTTAGACCATACTACGGTTTAGTATGACTACGAATGTTTTAAGTAGTCCAGCACTTTCAACTTCCATCGTAGTTTGTGGTACAACTTCCACAAGTCTCCCATTATGTCAACATCAATACTTATCACTTCGGATCATAGCGTAGTGATGTGTATCCTTGTATTCTCACTTCTCACTGTGATTCCCGAATCTCAGTTTTATGATCTCAATTGAATACAACTTTCAATTAATCATATGAAGTCTTTAATGATAACTCACATGCCCATTCTACATCATTTATGTATAATGATTGGCACAAGTTCTACTTGCTAGAACCTTGTCATGATTATATTTATTGCAGAGGTTCATAGATCGTGTATCTAATCCATCTCATTCAATCAAGTTATGATTCTTCATTCGATAATGAACTCACAAGTTAATAGATCATACATTTAATGAATTCATCAGTTATGAAGTCACCTCATGCAATCAGATCTTTGACTTGTTATAATCAAGACAACTTTATCATTAAACATTGAATATTTCTTGACAATAATAGTAGTATTATAAATGCTTTCTATCATATCATAAATCAAGACGTAATCAAAGTATAAGCACACTTTTATTCATAAAGATGGAACAACTGACTTGTCTCATTACATGAATAACTTTGTCTTGCGAGATGCAAGACACACAACTAAGTGTTCATACTATAATGATTACATAAGATTTATCTAATACTCTAAGTATCTCATATGATAGATGTCTCGGTGGAATCCATGCTGGCCATCAACTGACTTGATGTCCATCAATCCTTGATTTCACCTCTTCCCGTCCATGCAACAGCAGGTCCTGTTTTCATAAAACAGAATAAGTATCAGATACTCATTTACTGCAACTATTGTATAAGGGAGTAAACATTTATAAAGTATATCAAGTATATACCTTCTCCATCGATGACTTCTGCATCCTCGAAAGGAGCAATGTCCGTGGTCAAGAGATCAGTCATGAAGTTCTGGAGACTCATATTAGCTCCTCTTCCGACATAGCTATGAACATAATCACCATAACTCGGAGGGAGTGAGTGCAATAACATATTTATTGCAAACTCTTCCGTGGTGCTTTCGTTCATTGTCCAATATTCATAGTCCTCCACTAGGGTCAGGTACATCTCATGCATCCTGTCTAAGTGATCATCAAGGCTTGTGCGTTCTTCCATCTTTGTAGATAGAAACTTGCTTTCTAACTCAAATCTGGCAATTCTGAACTCACGTACGAACATTGTCTTTAGCGTGTCCATCATGTCATATGGGCCAGTGTCCTGTAACTGTATGCCCAACTCCTCTGACATGCTGAAGAACATGACATTCCTGACTACGGAGCATTTCTGTCGGCGAGCATAATGATCAAGTATCTCTTGATCGCCAACATCATCGTCCGGATGTTCTTCCACATGCATTTCTATTGTAAACAAGATGACTGCTCTCTTGAGCGACGTCCTAAGGCGTGAATACCAATCAGCAAAGTTTGACCCATTTTCTCTAAGTCTTTCACCTTCCACGAAGAAAGATAGTTCACGTTGCTCTAGTGCATTCATTTTCTACAAACATAATTGCAAGGAACACAATTAAGACTAGTTCACAACAAATGAGTTCATATAATCATATGAGCTCGCACCAAAACATTTCATCCCTAAGAAGTTTTAGTGATTACATGATCCAGATTCACTGCCCGGCCTCGAATATCACACGGCCGACGGGTCAGTTTCAAAGGTAGACAACAACTTGTGCGATCACATTATCTTATATATACTGTAACTCATGCTCGATCTTTCGATCTCTAGTATTCCGAGGCCATATCTGCATATGCTAGGCTCGCCAAATTAACCTCCATGTTATATGCTGCTCAGCAAGGCCATATTTACATATGCCAGGCTTGCCGAACCCAACCTCATGCGAACTCCATTGAATATGTAGGACAACTCCGGTATGTACGGAGCATCAAGCCATATGGGAGAACCTTCCAGGTGGTGCACACTTCGGTAGAATACTTGTGTTTGGCTTTGTTAAGGGATCATCTTATCACATGCTACCGTCGTGTACCCTATACTAGCAAGTTTTAAGATGTCTGGGCTATGGCAACACTAAGTCTACAGTGTCTCCATTTTAGTTTGTTTTATGATGACGATTACTACTTATTAGTAACACATAGCAAAAGCTATCACTACATCACAAACAAACAAACGATAGCCCCCAGTTTGCAATACAAGGTTTAGACGGTCTAGTTGTATATTGCAAGTTTTACGTGGCTGCTAGGGCTTTCATAGTTAAACAGGTTTTAACCTACGAGTCAACCACAACGTCAACCATACGATTGTCTCTATTACACCCCGCACGGGGCCCTCCGTTGCAAATGCCACATCCGCTAAAGTAGAGAAACAGACACCCCCCAGCCACTTTATACGATACAAGCCGTATGTCAAGCGTGGAACCAGTCTCGCGTAAGAGTACGCGTAAAGTCGGTCGGGGGCCGCTTCATCAAACAATGCCGCAGATATGAACAAGTGCACGTGAGAGGGTAACAATCATACAATCAACGCCCACATCCCCGATGTGTTCTATCCGTACAGTAATACTAAGCATAGACCTAGCTCTGATACCACTGTTGGGGTTCGCAGCAGAAAACACAAAATTTTCTAACTAGCGTTCCCTTAACCCAAGATCTAGCTAGCCGTATTACCGTAACAGATAGTAGTGCGGAAATAACATACCTCGGGGTGTAGTCCGTTGCGCGGGAAACGTTCCCGCAAACGTGGTTGATGTAGTCGATCAAGTTTCACAGCCCCCTGGCTGTGTTGAGCACCCGGATGGGTGTAGTGCCACACGTGCAACACCTCGTAGTACTCGCACACGTACGAGACTCGATGACGACCTCCGTTCTCCGATCCAGCTGAGGTGGCGGAAGCAGACCTCCGGAACCAGAGTTTCAGCAGCACGACGGCGTGCGTATAGTGGAGACATCCCCAACCCAGTGCAGACTCCAAACAAGGGAAGTCCGCTCATAGGAGGGAGAAATAGGGAAAGAGAGATCTACAGAATTTATCTGTATTTTTTTTGGAATTTTCTGTGTTGAAAAAGGGCTACCCACCACATCTATATATGGGGGCAAACGGGGTACGCAGGCACATGGACTAGCGATGTGGTACTAAAACTAGTACCACATATGTGCTTGGCCGTGCCATGCTAGTGGCCGCATGTGGCCGGCCATGCAAGGCCATGGCGTGGTGGCCGTGGTGGCTATGGGCCCCATGGCCCATGCGCCACCCACCCCCTTTTTTTTCTTTTTCTTTATTCTTTTCTTTCTTTCTTCTTTCTTAAAGAAAAAACAAAAACTTAAAAAGAATATTATTCCATTAATTATTTAAATTATATTTTAATATTTAATTCATTAATTAAATAATAAAACATATCTAAATAACTTTCCGTACAATTCGGAACCACGGAACTTTTCCGTCTCCCCTCCGAACCGATTTCGGAGTTCTCTCTTATTCTCCGGTAACTCCGATAGTTCCGAAAAGGTCTCCGATTTCATCGAGCCCTTAAGCGTGTTACCCTACGGTCCGAGAACACTCCAGTCATGACCGAGCAGAGGCAACAGTCAATGATCATCAGCGGGACCTGGATGCCCATAATGACCCCTGTGCATTCCGGATATCAATACCGATTGGACCTTACGCCGTATAGCATTCCCTTTGTCAGCGATACTGGATTGTTCCGAGATTCGATCAATGACATCCTATGTCTGGTTCAACCTCGTTCCGAACTAATCCTCATTCACTCGTTCCCGTGATATTCATCCCCGTGACCTAGTCACACGCTGCGCAGCTTTATGGATGGAATCTCACCGAGTGGGCCCCGAGTATCTATCCATTATATGGATTGACAAATCTCGCTCTTGTAAACAATACTCCTCAACGTATCTCCACGGAATACCTAAGATACAACCGTTATGACCCGCATATTTCAGTCAGGTGGTGGGATGTAAGTCAAAGCATCCGGGAAGATAGTGATTATGCACGTACTCACGGTCAAAGGAACGGTCTACCACGTTCTGTAATTACAACACTGAACCTTCATAAGATTTGATCATGCTGTAATGCTTACTTTGGGTAATGTTCATCACGTCACTTAACCCGTGAGGTGACCTCATAGTCAAGAGACTTAATTGTCCATGATCGCGAAACCACGACCATCATGTTGACCATGAACTAGTTATCGATGTAGAGGCTAACTAGGAACTCTGGGGTTTCTATACCACACCTGCATCATTGTTTCACTGATGCAGTTCTAGCACGGTATGAAACTGGTTATGAACTTGCTTAGATATATTGGAATAATCATATATTATTTGCCTCTAGAGCATATATCCAACACTATGCTGCTCTTAGTATGCTGGTTGCCTTGATCATGGACTACATCAAATTCCTTGGATCTCATCCTAGTCTTGCTATAGAAAATTTTACATGAACGGGCTTGTGGATTTTATGAACTCAAATCCACACGGGGGTCACGCGTTTAACGAAGTTTGGCTTGTGGCATTAGTTGCTACACGCACCCCGTATGTTAAACTAGCAACAAAAGAAGTATCGTGTTTTGTTTTGTCTAGGGTTTCTCGTTTTCCTTGTAAACCTGCTTAACAACCACGATAAAATTTGCAACAACCCGTATAGATAGCGATCTAACTCGTTTTTGCAGAGAATGCATGTGATGTGGTATAGCCTTCGAGATTTGCAATGTGTTTTGTATGAGATGCTATATGATGTAATATTTTTGCGGCCTGCGAGCCGTAGTACGGCATGATGACTGGAGTCATATGATTGTCACTTAATTATGGCCCGCATGCCAGAACTGTTTAGTAGCTTGAGGCAAGGCTATAGATGGAGATGCGGTGATGATCAATAGTGTGAAGGTGGACCCCGACACACATGCCGAAGCCGTGAGGAGGTCCCGGCGCCAAGGACAAAAGGTGGTGGGTGGAGACTTCAACCACGGAGTCATGAAGGCAACGAAAAACTTCAAGACACAAAGGGCTATATCATGTCACATATTTTATGAATTGCATGTGATGTTAATCCCTTTGATGCACCCTTGTTTGATGCGCGGTAGTCGTGTTTTATTAGGGTGATCTCTCGCAAAATAATATCAAGTTGATAGTGTTCTCCCAACTGTAGCACCATCTATACTATGTTTCACACCGGAGCAGGTCATGTCACATGGGTGCACACGGTGTGACGCATAAAAGATGGGTGTGTTAAAAGAACACACAACACATTACACTTGGTTATCTTGACGGTTTGGATAAAAGTTTGCTGCCGGAACACGCCCATCGAAAGATGAACAAGAATCACCTTGCGTGATTGGCAAGTTGGCCTACCAGTTCAGTCTAAGTCATCAGTGATGTCACATCAATGGCGGACGACTAAACTTGGATCTTGAATCACTTAGAATCAACTACGAGAGATGTTGGTCTGAGTGGGAGCACTTATTAAATTAATAGTACGATTAATTAGTGCAACTTAATTATGAACATTGTCTAAAGTGAAACTTGTGTTTATGTTGTAGATTGAAATGGCCCGTGTCAATCCCCAGTTTAACTTAGGTCCGTTGATTGAGAAAGAAAAATTGAAAGCTGATGGAAGCAACTATGCGGACTGGGTTCGTTCCCTGAGAATTGTACTCAGGAGTGCTAAGAAGGACTATGTCCTGACGACACCTCTCCCAGCAGCACCGGGGCCTGAAGCCACGGTAGCTGAGCAGAATGTGCATCAGACTAAGCTTGATGATATCACCGCAGTTCAGTGTCTTATGACTGCGTGTATGGAATCAGAGTTACAAGGGAGGTTTGAAAACACCGATCCCCACTTAATTGTTAAGGAGTTAGACGCTTTGTATGCCAAACACGCTAGAACTGAACGGTATGAGGTAACTCATGCCATGTGGAATTGCAAGATGAAAGAAGGAACACCTGTCAGTGAGCATGTGATAAAGATCATGCGCCTTGGGCAAAGGTTGACTGAGCTGGGATTTCCGGTCCCGGAATCACTGGGTACAGATATTGTTCTCATGTCACTCCCACCAAGTTTCAAAGGCTTTGTTCAGAACTATCGCATGAACGGGATGGATAAGTCAGTTAATGAACTGCTTGCAATGCTGAAAAATGCGGAGACTACCATGCAGGCTGACCCTAACTATACGTTAGCGGTTAGCAAGACCACCAGTTTCAAGAAGAAGGGCAAGTCCAAGGGCAAGGGCGCCGGCAAGCCTGGCGCCAAGACCAAGAAACCCTCTGGCACTGGCCCTAACAAAGATACTGAGTGCTTCTACTGCAAAGCTAAAGGTCACTGGAAGAGGAACTGCAAGAAGTATCTGGCAGATAGAAAGAAGCCTGGTTTTACCAGCGAAGGTATAAAAGTTATATATGTCATAGATGTTTTTCTTTCCGGCCCTCACTCTAAGTCGTGGGTATTTGATACTGGAGCTGTTGCTCATATTTGTAATTCATTACAGGGACTAAGGAGAATAAGGAAGCTGGAAAAGAATGAAGTGACGATGCGTGTCGGAAATGGAGCTACGATCTCTGCTAAAGCCGTGGGCGTCTACACTATACATCTTCCTTCAGGATTTACCATAGAATTAGAAATTGTTATTTCGTTCCTGCTATTTGTAAGAACATTATGTCCGGATCATGTTTAGTCCGTGACGGTTATAATTTTAAGTCTGAGAACAATGCTTGCTCTATTTACTTGAAGAATATGTTCTATGGTTTTGCACCTATTAAGAATGGGCTGTTTTATTTAGATCTTGATTGTAGTAACGACATCTTGAATACTAGCTCTAAACGTCTCAAGCAGACTGATAATACCACTTACATGTGGCACTGCCGTCTAGGTCACATCGGAAAGAAACGCATGCAGAAACTTCATAAAGATGGAATTTTGCAATCTTTTGATTTCGAATCATTTGATAAATGTGAGGCTTGTCTGATGGGCAAATTGACTCGGACGCCGTTCACAGGTCATGTAGAACGGGCGACTGACTTATTGGAAATAATACATAGTGATGTGTGTGGTCCGATGAGTATACCAGCGCGCGGTGGATATCTCTACTTCGTAACTTTTACTGACGATTTGAGTAGATATGGCTATATTTACTTAATGAAGCAAAAGTCTGAAACTTTCGAAAAGTTCAAAGAATTTCAGAATGAAGTTGAGAATCATCGTGACAAGAAAATCAAATTTCTACGATCCGATCGTGGTGGTGAATATCTTAGTCATGAGTTTAGAGAACACCTCATAGAGCGTGGAATCGTTTCACAGCTGACGCCACCTGGAACTCCACAGAGAAATGGAGTGTCTGAGAGGCGTAACCGAACTTTGTTAGACATGGTAAGGTCTATGATGTCATTAACTGATCTGCCACTATCTTTTTGGGGTTATGCGTTAGAGACTGCCGCTTTTACTTTAAATAGGGCGCCGTCAAAGTCTGTGGAAACGACACCATACGAGTTGTGGAATGGGAACAAACCCAACATTTCGTTCCTGAAAATTTGGGGTTGTGATGTTTATGTAAAACGTTTACAACCGAACAAACTCGACCCTAAAGCAGACAAGTGCTACTTTGTAGGTTATGCCAAAGACACCGTAGGCTATTCCTTTTACCACCCCTCCGATGGCAAAGTCTTTATTGCTAAAGGAGGAACTTTTCTTGAGAAAGAGTTTCTTAACAAAGAGGTGAGTGGGAGGACAGTACAGCTTGATGAGGTTAGTGAACCTTCGGAACCAAGGAATGAAACGACGGAATTTGTTCCGGCAGTCATTCCAATGAAGGAACCGGAAGCTCCTGCAAGTGATGTAGGGACTTCTGAGAAGCTGGAGACTGAACCAAGGAGATCAGGCAGATTACGTCAGCTACCCGAGTGGTACGCTAAGGAAGTATTCATATTGGAAGATGATGAGCCTGTGAACTACAAAGAAGCGATGATGAGCCCCAACTCCACTGAATGGCTACAAGCCATGAAATCCGAAATGGAATCTATGTACGAGAACCAAGTATGGGACTTGGTGATCCCTCCAGAGGGTGTGAAACCAATTGAATGTAAATGGATTTTCAAAAGAAAGACAAACGCGGATGGTAATGTTACTATTCATAAAGCTAGACTTGTTGCGAAAGGGTTTCGACAAGTGCAAGGAGTTGACTACGATGAGACTTTCTCGCCAGTAGCAATGCTTAAGTCTGTGCGGATTTTACTAGCAATTGCTGCATATTTCGACTATGAGATATGGCAGATGGACGTCAAAACAGCTTTCCTGAATGGGAACCTCGAGGAGAATGTATACATGATACAACCTGAGGGTTTTGTCGCACCAAAGGATGCTGGAAAGGTGTCCAAGCTTAAAAGATCCATCTATGGACTAAAGCAAGCATCACGGAGTTGGAATCTTCGTTTTGATGAAGTGGTCAAAGGTTTTGGCTTCATCCAGAATGGCGAAGAAGCTTGTGTTTACAAGAAAGTAAGTGGGAGCGCAATATCTTTTCTAATACTGTATGTAGACGACATATTGTTGATTGGAAATGATAAAGAATTTCTTAACACTATAAAGGAGTCGTTGAAAAGCAGTTTTTCGATGAAAGACTTAGGCGAAGCTGCATACATATTGGGCATTAAGATCTATAGAGATAGATCCCGGCGCCTGATAGGGCTGAGCCAAAGCACGTATATAGACAAGGTTCTGAATAGGTTCAGAATGGAGAAATCTAAGAAGGGATTCCTCCCAATGTCACATGGTGTGGTACTCTGCAAGAGCCAGTGTCCTAAGAACACTGAGGAGCAGGTAGAGATGAGCACAGTTCCATATGCTTCGACAATTGGATCTGTTATGTATGCCATGATATGTACAAGACCAGATGTTTCCTATGCTCTGAGTATGTGTAGCAAATACCAGAGCAACCCAGGTAGTGCACACTGGGTAGCAGTCAAAAATATTTTGAAGTATCTAAACAGAACTAAGAATATGTTCTTGGTATTCGGAGGTGATGAAGAACTTGTTGTAAAGGGTTACACTGATTCAAGCTTCATGACAGATCCGAATGATTTCAAATCTCAATCAGGATATGTTTTCACACTCAACGGGGGTGCCGTAAGTTGGAAAAGTTCTAAGCAAAACACGGTCGCGGATTCTACAACGGAGGCGGAATACATCGCAGCTTCAGAAGCTACGAAGGAGGGATATTGGATTAAGAAGTTCGTCACCAAGCTAGGTGTGGTTCCTAGTGCTGAAGACCCCATGGAGATCTACTGTGACAATAGTGGAGCCGTGGCGCAAGCTAGAGAACCAAGGTCCCACCAGAAATCCAAACACATTGAACGCCGTTATCACAAAATCCAAGAGTTCGTTGACAAAGGATATGTGAAAGTATGCAAGATTCAAACGGACCTGAACGTGTCAGATCCGATGACGAAGCCTCTTCCATGAGCAAAGCATGAGCAACACCGAACAACCATTGGTGTGAGAGAACTTATGTAACTGGTATTATTGTATCTAGTGCAAGTGGGAGACTGTTGGATATATGCCCTAGAGGTAATAATAAAGTGTGTTATTATTTATATATTCATGTTCATAATTAATGTTTATATTTCTGTGCTATAATTGCAATGATCCTGACTGTGAGATTCAGAAGAAAACTCATATGCATGTGTGGAAATGTAAACAACAAGAGTTCCTGGTTTTGCCTCTAAGACCAGCCCATGTGCTTATTGATGATTATGTTTTCTTAATCATGGACATTGTTCTTGTAACAAGGATGTCAATAGCAATGAGAGCATATTGTTAGCAGAACAATGATGTTGAACCGACCCCAGTGTTAAATGATATACTTAGAGAACTCATCGTAAAACAAACGTTATAAGTCATATCATAAAATGTTGTTATATACATAGTTCCTTAGACCATGAGAATGTCAAGTCACTTCACACAAGAAGATGTGCTTTGGTTCTTAGATGAATCTTCCCGTAAATGGGAAGTAGTAAAATAAGTTCTGGGTACATTGGACAGTGTGTCTAGTAACAGTGATAGTTCAAGAATGGGATTTGCTCCTTCACGATGAAGAGATATAGACTCAGGGCCCACTCGGTATAACGGTATCTATTCTCGTCTGGCCAGACACTTTGTGATTTGATCACGGAGATACCGGTATACGTAACGAGGAATGAAGACAAACGAGCAATGAGGATAACTAATGGCTTGTGATCAAAAAAGGTTGTTTCACATGGGTGCCAAAACTTCTCTCCTCTAACTTTGTCATATATCGCGAAGCAAAGGGAATAGTATACGATAAACATAAAGGTTCACTCGAAGTCTTTTCGTGTATGTGTGGGAGTCAACATGGGTGTCCATGGCTCCGCTGTTGATTATTGACAAATGACTATAAGTCTGGAAAGCGTTCCAAGTCATGTCCACATAATACCGAACCTATTGGGTCACACACTTAAAGTACAGTAATCTGTTAGAATGCTAGAATGATTGAAGGTTTAGTGGAAGCAAGTAAAGAGAAAATAATATGGCTAAGATACTTTGGAATTGTTTCAGATAACTTTAGTTCATATGAAAATGGTAATGGGAAAGTTTACGATCAACCGGAATAGTTTCGGTGATCGGTGGACAGCTTAAACAATATGTTGTGTTCACCGGACATAATAACCTTTGCCCGGATGGCTCCGAAACCCATTTAGATGGCTCCGGAACATTCGTTAGAGGTTCCGGAAGGTATTGGAAGTGCTCCAGAAGTGTCCGGAATGTCCCGAAACGGTCCCGGTAGGTCCCGGAAGGTCCTGGAAGCTTCTAGAAGGTTCCGGAAGGTTCCGGGCAGTACCACCCACTGCCCTGCGCCCCTGGCCTTGGGGGGCAAGCCACCTAGGCTGCCCTGGCCGGCCAGGTGGTGGGGGCGCACCAAAAAGGGGTGGGAGATCCTCCAGATGGGATTTCCAAATACCATTATGGAAGGTTTCCGGTGGGAAGGTGTGGGAAGCTTTGGAAGGCTTGGGAGTCCAAGTTGGACTCCCAAACCTCCTTGAGCTGCGCCCTAGGCCCCTTGGCCACCTATATAAGGTGAGACAAGGGTGGGGGAAAGACACACACAAGTCTCCGGCGCCCCCTGGCTCTCCCTAGTTGCTAGTTGCTCCACTTTTAGACCCCGGTTTAGATTCTAATCTAGATCGGAACTCGCTATGGTTTTCTCTCTCTAATTTTCTCGGAAGCGTTCTTCTCTGGACGGCGGAGCGCTGCCGGATTGCTGTGCCGGATGTGTGGATACCGGTGGAGAGATCATAGCTTTGATCTTGCTTCGAGGACCATCTTCTTCTCGGAGATCTGTTCGAGGGATTGTTCGTGGGAGATCTTCTTCGACTACTTCCACTACGTCCACGTTGCTTCACCAACTCTTCTTCCGCTGCAACCGTTGGTGAGCATGAAAACCTAAACCTTGTATGTGATCTATCTTGGATGATCTTGGGTTCTTGTTACGTAGGCACGAAATTTTTGAATTCTACTACGTTTCCCAACAGCGGTATCATGAGCGATCCTTGATTAGATGCATGTTTAGGTAGATCATATGTTGATATGAGGCATTGATTTTCTTGTTTGCTTCCCTATCATGTGATTTGTTCTTTGCTCGACGGCATGATGTGATTTTGCTACAAGGTTTGAGTTTTGCCATGATCCCTCTATGTGTTGGGGTTCGCAGCAGAAAACACAAATTTTTCTAACTAGCGTTCCCTTAACCCAAGATCTAGCTAGCCGTATTACCGTAACAGATAGTAGTGCGGAAATAACATACCTCGGGGTGTAGTCCGTTGCGCGGGAAACGTTCCCGCAAACGTGGTTGATGTAGCCGATCAAGTTTCACAGCCCCCTGGCTGTGTTGAGCACCCGGATGGGTGTAGTGCCACACGTGCAACACCTCGTAGTACTCGCACACGTACGAGACTCGATGACGACCTCCGTTCTCCGATCCAGCGGAGGTGGCGGAAGCAGACCTCCGGAACCAGAGTTTCAGCAGCACGACGGCGTGCGTATAGTGGAGACATCCCCAACCCAGTGCAGACTCCAAACAAGGGGAGTCCGCTCATAGGAGGGAGAAATAGGGAAAGAGAGATCTACAGAATTTATCTGTATTTTTTCTGGAATTTTCTGTGTTGAAAAAGGGCTACCCACCACATCTATATATGGGGGCAAACGGGGTACGCAGGCACATGGACTAGCGATGTGGTACTAAAACTAGTACCACATATGTGCTTGGCCGTGCCATGCTAGTGGCCGCATGTGGCCGGCCATGCAAGGCCATGGCGTGGTGGCCGTGGTGGCTATGGGCCCCATGGCCCATGCGCCACCCACCCCCTTTTTTTTCTTTTTCTTTATTCTTTTTTTTTTCTTTCTTCTTTCTTAAAGAAAAAACAAAAACTTAAAAAAGAATATTATTCCATTAATTATTTAAATTATATTTTAATATTTAATTCATTAATTAAATAATAAAACATATCTAAATAACTTTCCGTACAATTCGGAACCACGGAACTTTTCCGTCTCCCCTCCGAACCGATTTCGGAGTTCTCTCTTATTCTCTGGTAACTCCGATAGTTCCGAAAAGGTCTCCGATTTCATCGAGCCCTTAAGTGCGTTACCCTACGGTCCGAGAACACTCCAGTCATGACCGAGCAGAGGCAACAGTCAATGATCATCAGCGGGACCTGGATGCCCATAATGACCCCTGTGCATTCCGGATATCAATACCGATTGGACCTTACGCCGTATAGCATTCCCTTTGTCAGCGATACTGGATTGTTCCGAGATTCGATCAATGACATCCTATGTCTGGTTCAACCTCGTTCCGAACTAATCCTCATTCACTCCCTTATTAATGCCTTTTGCTTACACATATTCCCTTATCCATAAATCCCTTGATGGTCTACGGAACCTTTTATTTTTCCTCAAGGATGGAAGGAGGGTATCATTCCATCTATCATAAGCATCATTTGGTCCATTTCACTCCATCATCAAGTATGGGGGAGGTGTAACTCTCATTTTTTTTACTTGACTAGTTAAAACTTCCGTCAAAATATTTTTGGCATGCAAGATACTGATTTCCCCTCACTGCACCATGAGCTTGTACGGTTACTAAAGGGAAGCTTTTGAATAAATTTCGAGATGGCACATGAAAGTATAAGTTAGGAGTGGCCGGTAAATACCACATATAGGTAGGTATGGTGGACTCAAACGGAACAACTGGGTTTGAAAAGGAGTTTGGAAGCACAAGCAGAATTCCTCTTAGTCCGAGCGAAGGCTAGCAAAAGACTGGGAAGCGACCAACTAGAGAGCAATAACTGTCATAATCATGCAGAGAGACAAAGCAACATTAAATCGGGCATGAAAGTGATATAACTATTCTGAAACAAAAAGATCATCAAGGCATAATAGACTTTTTAGTCATAAACATGTGTGAACATGTGCCAAGTCAATCCAAAAATTCTCCGAAGGGAAATACCACTTCAGTATGCCAAACCATGAACAATGCAATGCATGTGAATCATTTCAACAACACATTATGTACTCTAGCTATTTGAGACTAGCCACAAGGAAAGCATGAACACTGGGAAATCATTGTAAACATAGCACTATGTCGCTACAAGATGGTCTCTAGGTCATAAGTACACGCATATGTACAAAAGTAGAAACAAGAAGAGTTCATACCGGTTTTCCTTGTTGTTTCCCTTCCGTCGATCTTCGTCATTACTGCCTTGTCACTTGCACGATCGAACGTGGGAAATATAATCAAATGCCATCACGAACTCAAGCTGAACTCTGAAAACAAAGCAAACTAAAGAGAGAAAATAAATCTTTTTGGTTTTTTTTAAGAAAGGTTTAAACGAGAGCAAAAGAAAAGAGAAAATATTTTTGTTGTTTTTGCAAAGAAAGAAGGAAAGAAGAACAAGCAAAAACTTCGAAAAGATCAAAGCGAACAAAAATAGAACGGATAATACAATGGAAAAGTGAGAAGGGCACGTACTCCCCCAAGCTTAGGCTTTTGGCCTAAGTTGGTAGTAGCTAATGTCCCCAGGAGCCTCCTTCTCCAGGGTGGTACTGGTGAGTCCAAGGGTCATATGAGGATTCCGGTGCGTACACCGAAGTCCTCGGATCCTCCCACGAAGAAGGATCCACGCTCCAAGCAGAGGAAGACCCTTCACCAAACTGGGTGAAGGTCTCCCCCTGGAAAGGTGGAAACTCACCTTGCTCCTCCTCGTCGGGCACAACCCCCTCCGTGGGGTTATGAAACTGATGATGGACCACGAACTCATCGAACTGGGTAGCATCAAAGGACCATCCGTTCCTGCGAGAAAAATCGAACAAAAGAGGTGCAGGTAGACGGATCTTGCGTTCTGTGGTGGCTCCGAAACGCAAGATATAATCAAGGTTGCCAAACTCGGAAGTCATGGTAACAAATTTGTGCCTTTTCATAGCAGTAAGATCAAAACTTAAATAAGTAAAAGGCTTATCATCGGGGTGTGGGTGCCATTAAGAGACTCTAGGATAAGTGTGGCGTAAACGCCACCAAATAAATCTCCCTTGTTACCGTTCATAGCAAGGCGTCGAGCAATTAAGGCACACACATTATAATCAAACCTCCCTGAAAGGGCGGTTGCCAGGATAGCATTATCCGGCGCAGATATGTTGCTCGTGTTGTCACGAGCTAATACCCCTCTAGAAATATAGTACGCAAAATACCTGAGGTGTGGGAATAAGATGCTGGAGATCTTTGACCGATGAATATCCCTTGTATCCATGCTACAAAGAGAGTTGAAGACAGTTCTCAGCTCGGAGGGCTGAGAGCTCATCTTCGCCGTCAGTCCAATGTTTGGCACACCTATTATTTCACAAAACTTTTCCAAAGGCATGTTCAAAAGATCATTGTAAATTTTAAACTCAACAGAACCATTATCAGGGTTATATCTAAAACTATTAATGAAACAAGAGGTGAGTTTTTGATACTGAGCAACACGGCACGTTGCGAGCCGCGTCAGACCTGCATTAGCACAAAGATTATAGAACTCCTCCTTAATTCCTGCAGCTTCAAGGAATTCGTCGCACGGGAAAGTCATTGCACGTGATGGATTTGTGTCCTCAAACAATTCTAAAGGCACATGATCTTCGTTGTAGCTCACCCTAGCAGTCGAGGGTGAAGCTGCAGCTCTTGTAACTCGATCGGAACGCTCGAGCCTTTTCTTCCCAAGCCACCCCTTTGCTCTTCCTAGCAAACTCATTTCTGAAATTTTTGACAAATTAAAAAAACAAGGATTTAAAAAAAGTGAGTTAAGGTAAACTACTCAACCCACTTACCTAAGGCAAACACTTGCATCAAAACTTGGAAAATAAAATTCTACACAAGCATGCTAGCTCAACTAAACAACACCAAGAACTACTAAATACTAACAAATGAAACCACCAACCAAAAATCTATTTGGAGGAGTGGAGGAGTTACATACCAGGGAGTATTTGCCCAAAATCTCAGCTCAAATGATGGGTTGTAGAGAGAGAGAGATTGAAATTCTGGACGGAGAGCAGCAAGAACACAAGAACAAAGTGCAGAACTCGTGTTTTTGGAGAGAGAGGAAGGAGGAGGAAGAAGATTTACCTGGCTGGCTGCCCTGTTGGCGCGACCAGGGGGAAGGCCGCGCCAGCTGGCCGCCTGGGCCACTGGTGGCCCCCCTGGTCAGCCGCAGGTGGCTTTGGGTCACTCCCGGCGTGGAAATTTTTATTTTTATTTTTCTGGGATTTTCCTGAAAACTTCACTGTTGAAAATTTCTCGGAGTTCAAAAAGCTGCAAAACTTTTTGAAGACTTAAAGCGGTGATTAGTATTGTGAAGCTTCAAAAACACAAAAACTTGGTACAGCAAAGAGAATAAAAGCTAAAGAAAATGAAAACATAACAAGCTTAACTTTTTACCTATATAAAACAAGCTCACTAGTAAGGTTGATCAAGTCTTACCAACAAACCGGCGATATATAGCACAAGAAGTCTCACCTCTTATGAAGTGATCATTGCACCTTTACTTTAATGGACATTGTCCCCACCATGATGGTTTTGTATTTATGGTGCGCATGTAGTGGACAGTCCCATTCTCCAATCTTCACGGTCTCAACATTCTCTATAGAGTTAAGGCCATGCCTCTTGTCGATCTTCTTTGGAAAATACACCGTGTGTTCTTTATCATCAACGTTGGAAGTGACCTTTCCTTTATTGCAATCAATAATAGCACCTGCGGTGTTAAGAAAAGGTCTACCAAGAATAATGGACATGCTCCCATCCTCGGGCATGTCAAGCACAACAAAATCTGTAAGGATCAAACAGTTAGCAACTTCAACGGGAACATCCTCACAAATACCAATGGGGACAACTGTTGACTTGTCAGCCATCTGAAGAGAGATATCTGTAGGGATTAGTTTCTCTAAACAAAGCCTCTTGTAAAGAGAAAAAGGCATAACACTCACTCCTGCACCAAGATCACATAAAGCAGTTCTGACGTAATTATTCTTTATGGAGCAAGGAATGGCGGGTATACCTGGATCACCAAGCTTCTTAGGAATCTTGCCACTGAAAGAGTAGTTAGCAAGCATAGTAGATATTGCTTCATTAGGAACTTTTCTTTTATTAGTAACAATATCTTTCATATTTTTTGAATAGGGAGGTAACTTAATAGCATCAGTAAAAGGAATTTGAAGAAAAAGAGGTTTCATCCATTCAAAAAACTTATTATAATGCTCTTCTTCTTTAGATTTGAGGGACTTACCTGGGAAGGGCATGGGTTTCTATATCCATGGTTCTCTTTCCTTCCCATGTCTTCTTGCGATGAAGTCTTCTCTAGAGTACTTCTTGCGTTTATCAGGTGTTTCTTTTTCTCTTACCTCGGGGAGAATCATCCTTCTCCGTGTCCTTTTCTTCAGGCTCGGCACCGTCTGTTTCAGCATCGGAGGTAGATATGCTGTTAGGATCAACAACTGGCTTTTCACTTATAATAGGATCATCGGGATTGTCAGCCTCCTTGTGTTTCTTCTTCTTATTTTTCTTCGGAGAGCTAACAGTCTCGTCTTCTTCTTGTACTTGAGAATCTTGCTTGATCCTCTTTGGATGCCCCTCAGGATAGAGTGGGTCCTGGGTGTGTGTTCCACCCCTAGTCTTGATGCCATAAGCTTGTATGTCCTGTTTGGCATTATTAGCAAGCAAATCTTTTTGCACATTAGATATTTGTTCAAGCTGAGTTTGAACCATATGAAAATGCTTAACAAGACATTTAACATCATTAACTGTTCTTTCTAGAACACCACACAAAATTTTGATAGCAAGAGAGATATCATGCAACTGACTTTGTATCCTCCTATTAAAATGATCTTGCTTAATAATAAAATTATCAAGCTCATCTAAGCATTGGTCGGGAGGCTTACCTTTAGGGATGTCACTTTCAGTAAAGTCCAATAGAGAGTGTACCTCTACCAAGGGAGGGTGAGTAGTAGGCTCACACAACTTCTCGATAGGCGGTAGGTTCTTCACGTCTTCGGCATTAATACCTTTCTCCTTTATAGACCTCTTTGCTTCTTGCATATCTTCGGGGCTCAGAACTAGCATGCCCCTCTTTTTCGGTGGTAGGAGTGGTTCAGGAACGGACCAATCTTCATAGTTCCTGGCAATTTTGCACATTAATTCTTCTGCATCGTCCGGTGTTCTTTCCCTGAAAACACAACTAGCACAACTATCTAGGTAGGATCTGGATTCATCGGTTAAACCAGCGTAATATATATCAAGCAGTTCATTCTTGGGGACTCCATGTCCCGGCATAACCTTAAGTAAATCACAAAACCTCCCCCAAGCTTTAGGGAGGTGCTCATCCTGCAATTGTTTAAAGTTATAGATTCTTCGCAAAGCAGCATGTTGCATATGAGCTGGGAAATATTTATCAACAAAGAATTGGACTAAGTCCTGGGGACTCTTAATGGAACCATAGGGTAGTGCATTGTACCATGATTTAGCGTCTTCCTTCAAAGAAAAAGGAAAAAGCTTGGCGACATAGAAGTTTCGTATCTTCTCATCAGTAGTGAATAGGTTACCTAGCTCAGCGAGTTTGGTCAAGTGTGCTAGAGCATCATCATTTTCTCTGCCATAAAAGGGGTCAGCCTCGACTGTAGATATAAGTGAAAGATCAAAAGAGAAATCATAATCAGGATCAATGATGCATATAGGGGATGTGGCAAATTTAGGATCAGGAATAACTTTGTTCTTCATGGAGTGCTTTTTGAGCAACTCCTTAACAGCACCAGGGTCAGAGTCGACACACTTTCTGAGTTCCCTGCAAAAATCATCATCAAGAGTAACATAATCATCATCAAGGATTCTCTCCTTGAGTTCATCTAAGCATGGGTAACCAAAGGTTTCGCAGGTAGGAATATAGGTAGTAGGGGTCTCGGTCTTGGATTCTGCTGTAGCCTTAGCAGTCTGAGTTTCAATATAATAACCAAGAAAAGTTGTATCATCAAGAGTAGTGGAAGCATCATCAAAAGTATCGGACATAGTGACAGACTCAGTAGAAGCATCGTGTGGTGGTGGTGAAGTAAACTTACTCATGACAGAAGGTGAATCAAGTGTAGCACTAGTGTTCAGAACAGTACCTTTTCTTGTAGGGGATGGTAAGATTGGAACCTTGGGGTCTCCTTTCTTACCCATAGCGGATGATGTGCAGCAGGCAGGATACTTCAAGTAGACTTGTAAATATTGCTATGCTCCCCGGCAACGGCGCCAGAAAACGCTGCTTGATGCCCCACAAACGTAAGGGATCGAGATAGTCTTCGCGGGTAAGTTAACCCAATTTACTGATTCGACACAAGGGGAGCCAAAGAGTATTTATAAGCTTTGACAGTTGAGTTGTCAATTCAACCGCACATGAAATATACTTGCTTGCAACAAAAGATAAGTGGTAAAGGTAAAGGTAATATGATAGTGATGGTGATGACAGCAAAAGCAAACAGCAAAAGTAACAACTAATAACCAGCAGGGTTGAAAACACTGTAGGCTAGGGAGATGGATGGTTGGGCGCTGCATGGATGAGAGTGAACATGTAATAGATTCTAACACGGGGCAAGGCACACAGAAAAGCAATGATCATCTAGGCAAATATCAAACATTAGGCATGTATCCCGTAGGTAGTCATGCGTGCTTGCAATAAGAACTTGCACAACATCTTTTGTCCTACCATCCCTCTACGAACGGGCCCAAAGGGAACTTATGGAGATTAAGGTGCTCCTTTCAAAGAGCACCGGAACAAAGCAATGAACTCAATGGATACATGAAATCCACAAATTATGGACCATCCCCTTTGGTGTCCCAAGCTGTCACCTTTGGGATCGCCGGTTCCGGACCATAATAGGTGCATACAACTCATAGATAGGATCAAGAACACAAATATATTCATGAAAACACATAGGGTTCAGATCTGAAAACATGGCACTCGGGCCCAAAGTGACAAGCATTAAGAGCAACAAGTTGAAGCAAAGAAGATAAACACCAATCTAGATGATAGGAAACATGCCCCCAACAATCTGACGAACTATTACATGATCAAACTCATCCAATCCCTACCATCCCCTTTGCCTACAGCAGGGAATTACTCACACATGTGAAGAGAAGTCATGGAGGATGGATGTATTGGTGATGGTGATGACGATGGCGACGATCTCCCCTCTCCGGAGGCCAAATCAGCCTCCAGATTAGCCCTCCCGAAGAAGAATAGAGGGTGGCGGCGGCTCCGCGACGGAAACTAGAAAAACGACTTCTGTTCTGGGGTTTTCCCGTCACGAGAATAAATAGGAGCATCGGTAGGGCACCAGAGGAGGGGGGAGGCGCCCAGGCGGCCAGAGGATGTGGCCCCACCCCTGGCCGCGCCAGGGGGGCGCCTGGGGCCCCCAGGGCTCCCCTCTGGTCCCACTTCTGGCAACTGGCTCCTTCGGGTGCGTGGATTTTCTGTGAATTTTCCGGGAATTTTCTGCGATACCTAAAAATCCATTTTCCTGCACACAATAAAACCATACAGACAGCTCTACTGAAAACAGCGTTAGTCCGGGTTAGTTTCGTCCAAATCATGCAAGAATGAGGGCAAAACAATAGCAAAAGTGTTTGGAAAGTAGATACGTTTGAGACGTATCAGGCGACACTGGGGAAGGGAGAGAGGAGGGGACGGGAGAGGTGTGCGGCGCTGGGGGAAAGGGAGAGAGGAGGGGGCTAGGTGCCTAGGGTTAATCACACGCGGGGCAAGGCGTGGCTGGTGCGACACTTTTTACTCAATGGAGAGTTACCCAGCCAGTAACTACGTCGCATGGTCCCACCTGTCATGGACTTGGAAAATTAAATGCAAAGTGAAAAAGCAGGCAAGATCTAACGGTGTGGGAGTTGTTTAGCCCTTAATCGTGTGGTTAGAAGCCTCAAATCCACCGGGGATGCGAGTAGAGTAGGTTCTTTTATAGTAGTAATTTGCACCATCTAGATGACCTCAAATGGATTGATTCACGAAAGACAAAAGTTAGAGCACACAAAACAAAGCACTTTTCCTTTTGGGCGCATAACTATACGGGCTACGGATCTTACGCGATCTACGTTGCAAAACAGATACATCAACAGTATTTCCTGGGACTTAGCAGAAATATTGAGGAGAAGAACGGAAAAAAATAAAGAGCGTGGGCCTCACCATGGGCTCGGCCCAACAAGGGGGAGGCGGTGGATTGCCGCGCCACGCCCAGGGCGAGGAAGGGAAGCGGGGCGCTCGGTGCGCCGAGGCGCGACGCGCTGCAGGCCAGCCCATGGGCGTCGGTTGCCCTCGATCCCGATCCCGATCGGGATAGCCGTCGACGGCAGCTACACGGTGCGGAGGCTGGCGTCTCCGGCGAGGCCCAGGTGGTCGGAGCGGGCGCGGGGAGACCGACGAGGTGCGGCAGGAGGTTGGCGAGGTTTGCGGGGATGACCGGCGTGGAGGCGCGAGAAGGCGGGGCCTCCCGTGGTGCGGCGGCGGCTGCCGTCCCGAGGAGCTCGGGTGGCGCCTCCCATGGCGGCGGCGGTTGTGCTCCTGTAGGGAAGGGAAGGTGGAGGTGAGGGAGGAAGGAGTAGAGGACAGAGGGGCGCGGCAGGGAGCTGCCCACTAGCGGCACTGCGGCTCGCCGGCGGCCGGCGGGAGGAGCTCCACGGAGGAGGGTGGCCGGTCCAGATACGAGCCCGAGCGGGCATGGCGGCTGGATCCCAGCCCTGCGGGGCTCGAGCGCGGCTGGAGTCGTTGTGGAGGGGCTAGGGCACGTCCTGGCCGTTGGATCGGCCGATCCGACGATCATAACTGCTTGGGTCTAGGGTTTCGGCTGGTGGAGGGGCTATTGGATAGATTTGGGGATTTTGGAGGGGCTGGCTACAAATTTTACTAGAGGGAAACCCTACAAGGGCTAGGAGAGGTTGGTGGTCTATTTATAGGGTGGCCTGTGTGGTAGGTTTACGCAAAAGCCCTCGGGTTTTCTCTGTCGCGTCCGGTACTCAACGTTTCTGACCGCCGGGAGTCCATACGACGTCCGATTCGGACGAAATCTCGATCCACGCGCTCAGCGCGGCAAGCTCGTCAGTCCTACCTCACTTCGATACCGTTCCGAGAACATTTTTTCTGGCGTCCAATAAAATCACCCATTTAATTATTAAATGGGGTTTTTTGTTCCGATGGCGATGGCTGGTCCTGTGCCGGAAGATGCGACGGTGCTCGGGTGAAACTCGTTGTCCCAAGGTCGTGTGCCGTTTGGGAAAAAGGTTCGGTCCCGCATCCGATACGAGAAAGAGGGGGAGAATATTGACCGTTTAATAAGTCGGCGAAGCAAATTCTGCAAACAATTCTAGCAATCAACAAAATAAAGCAACAAACAAAATTTTTAATTTGGGTGAAAATCCGTGGCTGTGACACCTGGCCCAGCCCAGCCCTCACCTTGTCGTCTTCCTCTCCGCGCCCAGAAGCAGCTCGTTGTCGAGCATGCTGTGGCCTCCTCCGATGCCCTGGCCACCTCCTTCTCTTCCTTCCCACGTACTCGCACCTGGATACGCCTGGAAGCCTCCCGCATCTATTCTCCATCTCTCTGCTCACTTTCCCCTTCTCCCCCACCGGATTTCACTGTCGCTGAACGCCGCCATCGCCATGGCCGTGCGCACGCGCGGCCAGTGAGCACCTGGCGCCGCTCCATCGTTTCCATCGCCACAACCATTGTCGACTACGCTACCGTGGTGAAGGAATCGAGCCGGGAAGCTCCACCAACGCCGCCCCCTTCTTCTTCTTCCTCGCTGGCCGCCGCAAGTTGTAGTCGGATTACTCCATAGTCCCTGCCTCCCCGAGCTCTCTTTCACTGATGTGCAAGAGATGATAATGGATTCTCGCCCTTCGTTGTTTACCCCAAGTGGAAGGTGAGATATAGATAGCGTCAAATTTCCCTCAGTGAAGATACCGAGGTTTATGTCTCTAGTAGGACTCCAAGGTCGTCAAGTAGGTTTCTTCTGCTCTGGTACTTACAGAAGACGTGGACCTGCACACACAACAAGTAACTTTGCTCCCAACGAAGTTCAGAGAGGTTGTCAATCTCTCCGGCCTTGTTGTTTACAAAGGATCAAACGCAATAGATAATAGTAGTGATAACTGCAACTAAAAAGTAAAAACAAGAAGTAAATTGAGGGTGTAAACAGTGGTGGAAATATAGACCGGGGTCCCATGATGTTCACTAGTGAAGTTTTTCTCCCAAAAGATAAGAACCAAATATATTACTCAATCATAGTTTGAACATAGTCTCATAATCCATCATATCCTAGCAAACTTAGCATAGCAACAACAGAAAGAATTACATATGTGCCTTGATCATGTAGGGCAGCTCACAAGGTCTAATCCATGAAGAATAAATAGGGGAGGAGAACATCACATAGCTATTGATCATGGACCCATGGTCCAAGGTGGACTACTCGCGGAACATCCGGGAAGTGTCCATGGTGGTGGAGAAGCTCCCGGAGGTCAATCCTCCCTCTGGCAAGGTGCCGGTAAGAGGTCTTCTGGTGCTCCCGATCTCGGAAGCGCGGAAGCGGCGGAACAGAGGCGAGATCGCGGAAAAGGGTTCTGTCCTCGGGGTTTTCGGGGAAAGGGGGCAGCCAGGGGGCTACCAGGGGTGCAGGCGCCCCCCTGGCGCGGCCTAGGGTGGGGCCGCGCCCCCTGGCCGCCTATGCACAGGGTGCCCCTGGCTCTCCTTCGGGGCTCTGGAAGCTTCCGTTGCGCTGATTTTTTATTGAATTTTTCCGGATTTTTTCTGGTATTTTACGTAATGGACAAACCTAAAATAAAAAGACAACAGAAAACAAAAACTGGCACTGGGGTGCACTGAGTTAATAGGTTAGTCCAAATATGATCAAAAGTGTATCTAAAACATAGCAATATCACACAAAACATGCATGGAGCAAGAGGAAATTATAGATATGTTTGGGACGTATCAACATCCCCAAGCTTAATTCATGCTCGTCCTCGAGTAGGTAAATGATAACAAGCATAATTACTGGGGTGACATGCTACCAACCATATAAGAACTTTTAAGTAAAGCAATCAAGGTATATAATTCAATTCAAGTCATAACAGGCAAGAGTCTATATTGGCATTGAAACAAGCAACATAAGAACATTAAGGTGCAAGAGCTCTCGCTGTCCGTGACTCGAATGTCTCCAGATGGTATTTGCGTGCAAGAAGTGGGAGATGGGAATACGAGAAAAAAATATTTATTTGTTGAGAACTCAATCTACCGAAGTTTCACACTTAGTCATCTTTGGAATCTTATCTTGACTCGTCCCAGACCACTAGCCAGGTACAAGTCAAATTGATCCACTCCCTTTCGATATTTTGAGCACTCATGCAATGGATGAGCGTAAGCAAGAGAGTTGACACTTAGGATGGCAAAGAGAGAGATGTGGTGGAGGAGGAATAAAAAAAGGTGTGGAGGGCTCACATCAATGAGGACAATCATAGGTGAGAAGGAAAAATGATAGATATGATGTGAGGAGTAGGGATTGCCATGCAACGGATGCACATATGAGCTAAGAAAATATCTCCAATGGAACTAGTGGGGGTGCATCCAACTTGCTCTCTCAAGAAGACCTAGAACTCATTTGAGGAGGCTCATCTTTGGAATATACAAGCCATGTTCTATAGTGTGAAGGTCCCCACATAGCTATATGCATATATGATCATCTCTATGGAGTACAAGATATAGAGGAAGTATGAGTGTGGATCTTTTAAAATGAATAGTAGTGTTGCCCCCTTCTCTCTTTTTATTTAATTTTTCTCATTTTTATAATTTTTTGTATTTTTTTGGGTAGCCAACATGACTCTTTCTATTTAACTCTCATTTGTCCTCTTTGGAATCTTTCAAATTTGTCCTCTTTGGGATCTTTTCCTCACTTAAGGGAAACACTCTATTTTACAAGGAGTATAGAAGATCTTTCACACTTTATAAAAGTACTCAACATAAAAAAGATGTAGCTATCATGATGTATGCAAATGTATGCATCTACCAGTGTAGCAGGAACATGTATGACATGAAGATCAAGTCATGAGAATGTGGATGTTGCATGGAAATGTATCTTGGAAAGGCTATGGAAATGCCTTGATAGGTAGGTATGGTGGATGTTTTGAGGAAAGATATAAGGAGGTTTATGATGACAGAGCGTATCATGCCAAGGGTTTGGATGCACCGACGGGTAGGCACCAACTCTCGGAGTGAGAAGATGCAATGCACGGTACCGAAGAGGCTAGCCAATATGAGGAGGTGGAAGTGTCAACTTTTAATACTTACATTAGTCCGAAGAACTCATGCACTTATTATCGTTAACTCTCAATCTAATTAGGAGGTTCACAAAGGGACAAGTACCCCGAGGATGAGTGTATGGGAGTTTGGTTATCGTTGCACATCCTCGACTCATGGTACGTGAGTTTACTCCAATATCCGATCCCTCCAAAGATTAGTGATCCATCTAGTAGCTAGAGTTCTCAACTAGTTTTCTTATTTTTTTAAAATAAACACTGATTTACCAAAATACGACACCTCTCACTAATAGGCTAGTGCTCTTGACACCAAAATTTCAAACATTACTCACAACAATACCTGAAAACTATTGCAAGTTACTACTGCAATTGAATAGCAACCTCACTTACCTACTTCAAGTCAAGACACAACTCAGTGCAACGACCAACTCTCTAGAAAGATAAACATGAAAACTAAAGAGAGTTACAGCAACAAACTAAACAAAAGATCTTTAAAAAGATAAACATGAAAACTAAGAGCTAAACATGACATCAGCTAAGACAAGATAAATAACACACAACAAAAGAAAGATAAGCATGAAAATCCTATGATGTGTTCTAATTTGAAGTGGAGCGTGTTTCTCTCCCACACAAATAAAGTTGGGTTCTAACTTGTTATGAACAGCAAACAAAGCTAAAGAAAACTAAAAGGTAAAACTAAAGAGCAAGACACTCCAAGCATAGCACATAACGCATGAAGTGATAAAAATATAGTGAGACGAAGGACGAACTGATAATTGTTGATGAAGAAGGGGATGCACGGGGGCATCCCAAGCTTAGAAGCTTGAGTCTCCTTGAATATTTCTTGGGAGTGCATGGGGGCATCCCCAAGCTTGAGTGTTTGACACTCCCGGATCTTCTTTAATCATCTTCCCTCGCCCACTTGAAAACTCCTTTCATACATAACTCATCATAATCTGATTAGAGAGGTTAGTACCCACAATAAAACAATTTGCCTCTACTGGAAATAAATTTTTTCTTGAAGGGATATTGTTTCTCAAGACCTCAAAAAAGTTTTTGCAAAGAAAAAGCTAGCGCAAGACTTGCAAAATTGAGGAAAGGAAAAACGTGGCAGAATCTGTGAAAAACAGACCAGCAGGTAGTAAATAATTTTTTTGGGGTACATATGGAAATCAAATAAAAAACTCAGAACATACGCCCAAAAGCAAATTTTATAGAGCATGCTGTCAAAAATTTCAGATCAAAAAGATGATCTGGTGATTTATCGTGAGTTGTTCCCTCCAAGGATAAAATCTGTTTTCTGGACAACATGTCGCAACTCTTGAACTTTCTTGCAATCGGCGGCTAAACTTGGCACAAAGCTTGAAAATAAAGATACAATGATGTTGCTACAGTGGTAACAATCATCAAGACCACTAAAAAGAGAAGTAAAAACATCTTGGGTTGCCTCCCTACAAGCGCTTTCTTTTACACCTTTAAGCTAGGCAAGAAGCAAAAAGAAGAATCATGTTGTATCAACCGAACCATCATCAAGATCATCAAAAAGCTCTTCAATTGTAAAACTATTTTTAAGAGGTCTTTCAAATAAAGGCCTAATGAAGATACTTCTAGGGATAAAACCAAAAGGCGGAAAATCAATTGGAGTTTCATTTATAAATTTATCTAAGAGAGGTATTTCTTCCAAAGTTTTCACGGTTTAAACTCCCTTGGCAATGAGTGGATTATTTTTAGGTCGGGGAACCTTAGGGATATAAGTGAACTTAGGTTCCTTCCTTGCCGGAGTTTCTACCTTTTTTGGTTTGATTGAGGAGAAATTAGTTCCTAAAGTGTCAATGATTTCCTCAATCTTATCTATCCTAGAAGGATCCAAATCACAGGATTTGATGGTCTCCAAAGTTTTGATAATTTTATGCATGGAGCTATCAAGTCTCTTTAAATTCCCTTGAATCTTGAGAACCAACTCATTTATCTTAGGGATGCTTGGTATTTCTAATTCTATCTTTTCAAGTTTTTTCATAATGTGAACTAGAGTGATATCCTCTTGAATGCTAGCAATAGGGAGATTTCCAACAAGATTTTCAATAACATTAAGAGATTCCCATATTGGGGCTTCTAGGAAGTTCCCATTGATAGCAGTATCTAGAACGAACCTATTCCAAGGAGTAATTCCAACATAAAAGTTTCTAAGCAGGATAGTAGTGGATTGCTTCTTGGTGGCTCTTTTCTGATAATCATTAATTCTATACCAAGCATCTTTTAAAATTTCACCACATTTTTGTTTAAAGGTGAGCACTTCTGTCTCAACAAAGGCAAAAGGACCAGACATAATGACAACTACTAGCAAGGTAAATAATTTTTTTGTGGTTTTTGATAAAGGACACTAAGGCATCAACTGAAAGGTAAACTAACAAGACTAAAAAGCCATGGTAAAAGATAGTGTGCAACTCCCCTATATTAAAGATTGGAGTCCCCGGCAATGGAGCCAGAAATTTGCTTGATGCGCGAGAGATGATAATGGATTCTTGCCTTCGTTGGTTACCCCAAGTGGAAGGTGAGATGTAGATAGCGGAAAATTTTCCTCAGTGAAGATACCGAGGTTTATGTCTCCAGTAGGACTCCAAGGTCGACAAGTAGTTGTCTTTTGCTCTAGCGCTTACAGAAGACGTGGACCTACACACACAACAAGTAACTTTGCTCCCAACGAAGTTCAGAGAGGTTGTCAATCTCTCCGGCCTTGTTGTTTACAAAGGATCAAACGCAAAAGATAATAGTAGTGATAACTGCAACTGGAAAGTAAAAGAAAGAAGTAAATTGAGGGTGTAAACAATGGTGGAAATATGTATCGGGGTCCCATGATGTTCACTAGTGAAGTCTCTCTCTCAAAAGATGATTAAACTGCTATGCGAGGTAAACAAATCACAGCTGGGCAATTGACAGGATTACGGGCACAAACAAATGCTAACTATGCTACAAAAGAAAGGAAGAGGATCAAAATCATGGGCGGTACGCCAAAATAAGTAGACCAAAATCGATCTACATCTACTACTAATCATCCCCCTTGAGATATCTATCCAGAACATTTTGCTGGTATTAAGTTGCGAGCCGCACCCAAAGTGTAAACCCAAAGCAACAGACAACTGCATTAAAATAACTTTGCGTAAAGTAAACAACCCTTGCAACCTCGGTTACAAGCCCCATTGTTTTCCCCCTTGTGGCAACAACACATCCCCTAGACTCATGTTTCTGTCACTCAATCTAGTCATCAGGGGTCATGAACCCACAATCAAGCATAACGCTCCCTCTTGGAGTCACTACCTACTACTTGCCCAAAGCAATAACCATGTGACGCCCCCAAAATCAATCCGTGTACAGTAATCATACACGCAGGGTACACGGCTGAGATTAGGGGCCACGGTGATAATATCACAGCACAACACTAAACACAAAAGGATAAACAAATATGTTACAATCGAGGGGGTCTCGCGGACCCGAATACATAAGTCATACAAGCCATAATATCTGAGTACAGACATAGTTAGTCAAGTTTTGCCTTAAGAAGGCTAGCACAAATCACATCAGAGACACAGATCGAAAAGGCGAGGCCTCCTGCCTGGGATCCACCGAACTACTCCTGGTCAACGGGGAACTCGACGCCGTAGCAGGCGCCTCCGGGGTACTCCTGCTCCTGGGCTCCAACGTCGGCTGCAGCGGCCGATCAGGCAAAACAGTAAAGGAAATAAAGCATGTGAGTATCTAGTATACCCGCGAGTCTTCCGTCCGCTACTAAGCATTATGCATTGTATCAACGGAAAGAAGAGGCTGTATATAGTGGACTGAAAGACAGAAATCCAGAGCAAGGGTAAGAAGCTAGGCCTAACGAAGACTAGCATCTTCCGACGATGTCTTGCAGCATGAGGTAAGAATCAGCCAACAGTTTATATAAAGCATAAAGTAACAATGCAGCAGAAGTTTCTGCAGCATTGTATAATAATAAGTTGTAATAATTAGCAATGCCTCCGAGTTCACCTCCTCGACATCCCCGCGAGGAAGAAAACCCGGAACCATACAGTTTAATAATAATAGTTTGTAGTGGTAAGATCCAGCTTCAGCATAAAGCGTCCTGTTACCGTGGACACGGCTATTCGAATAGATCAATCTTCCCTGCAGGGGTGCACTTGTGTTACGCTACACGCATGGATCTCCAGGGTGGCGGGAACCTTGTTAGGGAACGCTCCACCGAGGCTATCCGACACTTCAT
This sequence comes from Bromus sterilis, assembly GCA_950022295.1. NCBI lineage: Eukaryota > Viridiplantae > Streptophyta > Magnoliopsida > Poales > Poaceae > Bromus > Bromus sterilis. The sequence continues at coordinate 338,971,469 of OX465595.1, read as the reverse complement.
AGCCCATCTTTCAAACTCAACAGAGAGGCCATCCGCCGGTCTAAATCCTAAGTACGCCCGGCCTTGGACCCCAACCCGAACGTACTCCTGCACGGTGCGTGGCTGGCCGGTGAAGTTAAAGCAAATCCAAATAAGACATCACCGCGCGAGCAAATAAGACAACACCACTTCCCGGCAATCAGCCCGCAGTACTGCTGACGTCTGAAGAGTCCTCGGACGACACTACGAAGCAGAGGAGCCCATAACTCGTAGTTCCCACGGGTAGGTAGTGCGTACATGGCATATAGCCAACTCAAGACATTCACTGAACCATTTAGCATTTTAATTAACCTGCGTGACAACCGTTATCGTTGCCTCGACTTAACTGACCCGCGGACAACGACAGCAGCCCGGACCACCAGTACATCGGTGCCTGCCCCGTCGTCCCACCAAGTCACTGCGGTTACCAACAAGGTGAACCGTATCCTTACCTTGTCTCGCGTGTGCTCCTGGAGGAGCTCGACTTTCGTAGTTTGGTAACTCTCGCGGCCAACGATCAGGGGCCAAGCACACCGATACACTGGTCGTACCCTGCCTGTCGTCCCGTCGCAATACCTCTCGCGGGCACCGTTGGGTCGCCCGACTTCTTACCTGAAGGACAACCGTTTACAGGACCCTATGGCGGCAAGACAAAGTCAGCCTCGAGTGGAGTACAAGGATTACCCCTTGATAGCTCATACTTGAGGTGACTAGGCATAACCCAGATAGGGGCCTTTGGCGGTGTCTCTTTGTACCGTACCTGTGCAGTTATAATATTTGTATCCGCGTTCACTCCCCTGAGTGATCACGGCCCTCTATCTAATCCTAGCTAACAATGTGCAAGGCTCACTGCTGAATAATGCATAGTAATAATAATAGGAAGCATAGGATAAAGGAAGGAACGTCAAGGGGCGACAAAAATCAGGCTAGGCAGTTGAATAGGATTGTAATCGTAGCAGCAGCAGTAACAATGCCTAGTGCAAGAAAAGTACGGAAAGATAGGCGATATCTGGGGAAGAGAATGGCTCTGCTTGCCTGGAAGCTCGACGGTAGTAGTAGGGTCGTCGACGAGGTAGTCGTACTCAGCAGCGGTGTAGTCGACGGCAGCAGCGGGGTCTACCGGAGATTAAGGGGGGAAGAAAACAGTAAATACACAGCAAGCATATACAAACAGATGCATGACATGACAGATGAAATGTTAACGGTATTCTAACGCAGTGCAATGTACATTGCTCGGAACGGAAATTCATCTGAGGATGAGCTACCGGTTCCGGATGATTACCGGACAGGGTGTCCGGAGGGGGAAGGATCAAGCCGGAGGTGTCGTGGGTACCGGACAAACATAAGGGGGTTGTATCCGTACTAGTTGATCTATTCCGAGAAACATTCGTGTTCGGAATAAATTCATCCGGGCACTCTAACAGTACCGGACCATTTATCGGACTACCGGTCCGGAGGGGGAACAGTTCGATGTTTGCTGTGTTAGAGGGGTGTGATAGGCATACGGATAGCGTATTCGTATTCGTTATATTTTTCTGATCAATTTTCATGTATAAAGTTTTTGAATCCGAGTTACGGTTTAAAAGTTATTGAATTTCAAAGTTTTAAATCATTTAAATGATTTTCTGAATTTCTTTTATTATTTATTCAACATTATCCAAAACATTATCCACAACATTATCCAAAACAGTGCCTGACATGTGGGACCCACATGTCAGCCTCTATTTATTTATAAAACATTTTAATAAATCAGAAATGCCTCTGGACCCACATGTCAGTGACTCAATTTTAATTATTAGATTAACTTAAAGCATTAAGTTAATTATTTACAGGGGACCCACCTGTCAGTGACTGGGGTTGCCCAGTCAGCACAGTTGACTGGTCAACCCAGTCAACTGGGGCCAAGGGGTCCACTGGCAGTGACCCAGGGGTTGCCCCCAGGTGTGCCACGTCGGAGGCTGCCGGCGGCGAGTCGCCCGCGAGCTCCAACAGGGCGGAGCGCACGGGAGGGGGTTGGGTCGCTTCTGGTGTGCCTTTTGGGACGCGGTTGGTCACAAACGAACCAGAGGAGCATGGCGCGTCGATTGGGGGTGATGGCGTCGCCGGGGGTTCACCGGAGCGACGACGACGACAAGGTCAGGCGGCGGCCGGAGCACGGGTTTGTCGACGACGACGTTCTAGAGATTATTAGTGAGCGTGCCCTACGGGGATCAGTTCCAGGGAGCCCGGGGAGTAAGACGACGCGCGTGGCGTGCCAAATGGGAGGGCTAGGCCACGGCGGCGAGGCGCTTCTGCCCTAATGGCAGATCGGCCCATGGGGCACGGGAGGGGGAACGGGGCGTTGCAGGTGGTAGGGGAGCTCACCAGGAACGTGTAGAGTCTGGCAGCGAGCTCGGGGGAGGCGCGACGAGGCCGGAATCGACGACGAGGTCGCGGCGGCCGGAGCGGGGAACGAAGACGAGGGCGAGGTGAGGGAGGGCTCCCGGCTCGATTCCTTGCTGGACTTGATGAAGACGACGACGCAGAGGTTGGACACGGTGGCGTAGGCGGTAGTGGCCGTTGGCCGCGTGCGGCCACGGCAACGGCGACGGCGGCGCTCGGGAATTTTTCCCCGACGATGGCGAGAGGAGGAGGGGAATGGGGTGGGGGCGTGTCCAGGGAGTGGGTGGGGGCGCGCTTATCGCGTCCGAGGCGTAGGGGTGGTGGGGGCGGCCGGCAGAGCTCCCGGCCACGGCGAGCTCGCCACGGCGACGGGGCAGGTGACGGAGGGGACGGGGGCAGGTGGGGGATGGAAGACGGGCCGGGGTGGGCCCTCGCACTAGGCGGGGTTTTAGTCCTTTTCTATTTTGTTTTCCTATTCTGTCTTTCCTTTCTGTTAGTAATTAATTTAATGCCTTTTGCATTTTTGTAAAATGTGTTAGGTGCCTCAAAATTAGTATAACATTATATAGCAGTGCCGCAAAAGTTTTTGCAGCAAAATAAAATCATTAGATATTTCTTTTAATTATTAAATGCCCAAAGCAAGGGTTTTAACCTACTGTTTGAATTGTTTGGAATTTTCTGTAACTTCAAAAATTACCAAAGTTGGTCCAACATGATTATAATGATTTTAGGCAATTTACAAAAATAGTTTCATGATTTTTGGAACAACTTTATTCGAGCACTTTTGTTTTATTTTTCATTCAAAGAAGTTTCAACTAGGGTTTGGTTTGTTAGATGAGCAAGGTGCATTTGGCTTTGGGTTTTGATCCCAAGGGCTCAAGTACATGGTGCATGGGGTGTTGATCAACCACAGAAAGGTATGATCATTAGCATCACAAAGTTTTATCAAGGACAAGGGAGATCAATCAGTGATAATCCAACGGTGATGATCAACAGTGATGATGATTACTGTTACAGAAACTGAGGGTGTTACAAACCAGCACTGGAGAACATGCAAGAATTACTCAAGAACACAAATATAAAAGAGAAGAACCAAATATATTACTCATCACAATCTGAACATAGTCTCGTAATCCATCAGATCCCAAAAAACTCAACATAGCAACAACAGAAATAATTACATATGTGCCTTGATCATGTAGGGCATCTCACAAGGTCTAATCCATGAAGAACAAAGAGGGGAGGCGAACATCACATAGCTACTGATCATGGACCCATGGTACAAGGTGGACTACTCACAGATCATCCGGGAAGCATCCATGGTGGTGGAGAAGCTCCCGGAGGTCAATCCTCCCTCCGGCAGGGTGACGAGAAGAGGCCTTTTGGTGCTCCCGATCTTAGAAGCGCGGGGGCGACAGAACAAAGGTGAGATCGCGAAAAAGGGTTCTATCTTCGGAGGTTTTGGGGCGAAGGAAATATATATGCGAAGGGGGGAAGCCGGAGGGGCACCAGGGAGTGCAGGTGCCCCCCTGGCGCAGCCTAGGGTGGGGCCGCGCCCCCTGGCCGCCTAGGCACAGGGTTCCCCCGGCTCTCCTTCGAGGCTCTGGAAGCTTCCGTTGCGCTGATTTTTTATTGGATTTTTCTGGCATTATACGTAATGGAAAAACCTGAAATAAAAAGATAGCAGAAAACAGAATCTGGCACTGGGGTGCACTGAGTTAATAGGTTAGTCCAAATATGATCAAAAGTGTATGAAAGTGTATCTAAAACATAGCAATATCACACAAAACATGCATGGAGCAAGAATAAATTATAGATACATTTGGGACGTATTAGTCACCAACGATGAACTCCTGGTGAGCTTGCGCACCTTCCAAAACCATCCCCGTGCTCCCCTTCGAACCCTAGAAATATCCTACATGGGAGCCAATCAAGGTCGTCGCCATGGTCGACCATGTGCTTGCTCCTGTGCCTCCTCATTCCAAACGCAGTACGCATAGTGTTCCTGGACCTTACAGAAGTGCAACCCGCTACTCCATGCTCTCTCCTGTGCACTGTAGCAGTGCCTCCTCTTCACCGTGCCACGGCCGCCACTGCACCTCGACGCCGGCAAGGTTCAAGCGCCCCCAAGGCTCCCTGTGGGAAAGAGGTGATGTGGGCGAGCACGAAGATCATGCTTGTGCCCTCTTTTTGGGTAACGGTGCCTTGCGTCCCCGGCCCCGTGCAACACCGCCGCGGCAATTGGTCGCCGACGACTTAACGCCGGTGTGCCAACGTGGCCACGGTTAGTTAACGCTAACCGCCCAGCCTTAGTCACTGACAGTGGGCCCTAGACCTCTAATTAACCCCCCTTTGTTAAGTTAAGTAGAGATTTAACTCAAAGACACTGACAAGATGGACCCACTAGTCAGTCTGACCAGTCAACCCACCACAACGTCATGCTGAACCAAGCATGACGCAATAAATGAGTTTCCAGTATAAAAATAATTCCAGAAATTGACTAAACATAGAAATTCAATAAATTTTTAACCCTAACTCCAAATTAAACAAATAATATATGAAAATTTATCAGGCAAATCCATAGAATCTGAATATGCATTCTATTTTCATGTCAAACCATTTTAAAATGAAGAAATATAAGCAAATGTGCATATGGATGATATGGAAATCATATATGGAGTTTGAATTTGCAATTCTATAGAAATATACTTCATTTAAAAGGAATCATCAGACACATCAGCACCCTTTACATCATTCTACAACATCATATCATGTGCTTGAGCATTCCACATGTATTGATTGTTACTTTATGCTTTGATTGCTATCAAATAGAAGTGGAGCCGGAACAGAGTTTATCCCCACAGTTGAAGACTCCCAGTATGAACCTCATCAGGAAGGCAAGCAAACCCTCATTGATCATGTCTATAAATACCCAGTTCCCTCTCATTCTCACTTATGCATGTTTAGGAGTTCACCATTGATACACGAGATAGCTTATCGTCCCTCGTTGGTTAACCCAAGTGGAAGGTGAGATGTAGCGTAGCGTCAAATTTCCCTTAGCGAAGATGCTAAGGTTTAGATTGTCTCCAGTAGGACTCCAACAGATACAAGTAGGTGGTGAAGTGAACAATGACACCGTTCACAACTCTAAGTTTCTTACTTCACCTGGACCTGCACACACAACAGATAGCTTTGCTCCCAACGAGTACAGAAGAGTTGTCAATTCCTCCGGCCTTGTTGTTTACAAAGGATAAAACGCACGGGATAATAATGATAGTGATAGCTACAGAAAAGTAAATACTGAAAGTAAATTGAAGGTGTAAAGAATATTGGAAATATGGACCAGGGTACTATGATGTTCACTAGTGATGTCTCTCTCCCAAAAGACGATAAAATAGCCATGCGAGGTAAACAAATTACAGCTGGGCAATTGACAGGATTATGTGCGCAAACCAATGCTAATTATGCTAAACAGAAAGGAAGAGGCTCAAAAGCATGGGCAGTACGCCAAGACAAGTAGACCGAAATCCATCTGCATCTACCTACTAATCATCCACCTTGAGATATCTATCCAGAACATCTCGCTTGTATTAAGTTGCGAATCCCACCCAAAGTGTAAACTCAAAGCAACATACAACTGCATTAAAGAACTTTGTGTAAAGTAAACAATCCTTGCACCCGCAAGTACAAGCACCGTTGTTTTCCCCCTTGTGGCAACAGCACATCCCCTAGACTCATGTTTTTGTCACTCAAGCTAGTCATCGGGGGGCATGAACCCACAATCATGCATAACGCTCCCTCTTGGAGTCACTACCTACTACTTGGCCAAAGGAATAAACAGCAACGGAGAACATGCAAGAATTACTCAAGAACATAAATATAAAAGAAGAGAATCAAATATATAACTCAATCACAATCTGAACATAATCTCATAATCCATCTTATACCAGCAAACTCAACATAGCAACAGCAGAAAGATTACATAAGTGCCTCGATCATGTAGGGCAGCTCACGAGGTCTAATCCATGAAGAACAAAGAGGGGAGGAGAACATCACATAGCTACTGATCATAGACCCATGGTCCAAGGTGGACTACTCATGGTTCATCCGGGAAGTATCCATGGTGGTGGAGAAGCTCCCGGAGGTGATTCCTCCCTTTGGAAGGGTGCCGGGAAGAGGTCTTCTGGTGCTCACGATCTTGGAAGCGCGGCGGCGGAGGACCAGAGGAGAGATCGCGAAAAAGGGTTCCGTCCCCGAGGGTTTCTCGTCACAGGGAATAAATAGGAGAAAGGGGGCATCCAGAGGTGGGTCAGGGGCTCCAGGCGCCCCCTGGGCCGCGCCCTCTGGCTGTCTGGGGCCCCCTGGCTCCCCTCTGGCCCCTCTTGGGCTCTTCGCGAAGCTTCCGGTACGCTGATTTTTCCTATATTTTTCCCGGAATTTTTTTGGTACTTTTAATAAGGGGGAAACCTGAAACAGAAAAACAGCAGAAAACAGGAAGTGGCACTGGGGTGCACTGAGTTAATAGGTTAGTCCAAATATGATCAAAAGTGTATGGAAGTTCATCAATAACAAAGAAATATCACACAAAAGAGGCATGGAGCAAGCATAAATTATAGATATGTTTCGTACGTATCAACCATGACACGTTCTACCGCTAGTTGAACCTATTTCTTTGCATGACCTATCATTTTGTCACAGTAGTAAGAAAACCACAATCCTAGCAGATCTACGAGTTGAATGTGATCATGTGGCCCTTGCAACTGTTACTACTTATTACATGCTTAGAGTTGGTTGTTGCTCTACCTGTATGTGAGTCAGGATGGTAGTGATCATATTGATGATGGTGGTGAATTTAACCTAAACAAGGTGAATGATGAGAGGTTGTGTAGGCGTACACAGTAGGTTGTCTTGTTGAACATCTCCTTAAGCCCGAGTTCTTGTGTAGTTATCCAAGACTAAGAGTACGACCACACATTGGGATCACTGGCCCTTCTCGGCCTAGAAAATCACCCCGGACCAGGTCCAGGAGTCGCAAGTAGTTTGAAGTGTAACGATATCAAGCAGGTGAATCAAGGTAAGTGGTGGACATAGGTTGTGGCCTAGTTGAATCAAGTCATCATGATCGAGTTGAGTTTGATGGATCGACACACAGCGTTTGAATCCACATCGGAAGAATCGGCCGGATTTCGATTGCGGTCTCAAGTCAAATAGGCGACTCCCTAGGGCTAGAGATCGTGATATGAGTGAAGTGTCGTGGCAACATCCTCGCCGGTACTCGCTTGAAGGGCCCAATCCCAGGAGCTAACTGATGCGTGCATGTGTGTAGAAGTACACCCCTGCAGGGCTAATAAACTATTCGAATAGCCATGTAAAGATGGTTGGGAGCCTACTATTAGAATTAGAATAAATGACGTTGCTTGAAATGCTTTGTGTGATCTTGGAGCTAGAGCTTCCATGATGCTAAAAAGTCTTTATGATATGCTTGATTTGAATCCTTTGGATAATTGCTCTTTGGGTTTCATCTTGTTGATTGTACTATCGAGAAACCGGTTGGAAGGATTTGATGATGTCCTTATTTTTGCAAATGATAATTATGTTCCCTTTGATGTTCTTGTAAAGGATATTGGATGCAATGCTTATTTTCCAATTATTTTGGGAAGACCTTTTCTTTGCACCGTTGGTGCCATTATTAATATGAAAGAGGGAACTATAAGGTTTCAGTTTCCCCTTAAAAGGGTATGGAACATTTACAAGGAAAGAAGATGAAGTTACCTTTTGAGACCGTTATATGGGCTAGAAATGATTTTGATATTGATAAGACTTGAACTTTGCTTGATGCCAAGCTAAAAGGCATTAAAGAAAAACTCTTATGGGAGGAAACCCATGCTATCTTTACTTCCCCTTTTCCTTTTGATTTTGTTGTGTCTTGGAGATTTTTACTACTGTAGCAACTCCATTGTATCCTTTATTTTCAATTTTTGTGCCAAGAGTAGCCTCTAATGCTTAGAAAGTGCAAAGTTATGTCTTGTTGTCCAGAAACAAATTCTCTGTGCTTTAGTGCAGAAAATGCTAAAAGTCATTAGATTATCTTTTTAATCAGAAATTTTTAGACATCAATATTTATACTTTTATCTATCTTTCATTAGTTTTGAGATTTCTTATTTTAGCTACAGAAGAACCGCAATAAATTCAATCTTTATAGGTTGTTCTGTTTTGGCAGATTTCTGCCTCTTTACGTGCTTTGTTTGTGGTTCTTTTAGGCTAAGAACTTTAAGTAAAGTTTGGTAGCAATAGATAATGTTTAAATTGAGTGTTTGCATTGTGTCTCTATAGTACCTAAGGGGTTTGATTTATTATGTACTAACCGCTCTACTAAAGTTTACTAGAAGTTTTTTGCGAAGAAAGTTTTCAAGTGACACGAGAGAAGATGATGAAAGAAGGTCAAGAAGGAAAAAAATCTTAAGCTTAGGGATGCCCCATGGAACCCCAAGAAATAATCAAGAAGACTCAAGCATCTAAGCTTGGGGATGCCCCTAGCCATCCCCTTCTTCATCAACAATTATGAGGATTTCTGTTTTGATATTATATTTTTATTGCTTCACATGATATATGTTGTTTTTGGAGCGTCTTTTATTTTGTATTTATTAGTTTTAGTTTTGTTTTGTTTGTTGATGATAACATTTTACATCCTACAATTCTTGTTTAGGAGAGATACACGCTCCGCTTTTTCATATAATACTCTTGTGCTTCACTTATACTTATTCAGTATTCTGTTTTTCTTTTCTTTTCTTTTAACTCTTGGTCTTCACTTATATCTTGTTAAGTGCTATTATTTTCTTATATAGAAAGTATTTAGAACTCTCTTGATTCACTTATACTTGTTTAGAGAGTTGTTTCTATTGCACTGGTTGATATATCTTATTGTGACACTCTGGTTTTCACAGCTTTTTCTTTTCAGAGCTTTTTTGGATTTCTTACCCGCTGATTTGGATTTTGAGCAGCTCTTTGGACTTGAACTTGAGCATATTACCTTTCCATGCTCAAGTAGCCCTTGTTTCCAAGCCTTTCCAATGTCATCCCATTGATCCACCTCATCCAAGCCACCATTTTATTCAAGCTATATATTCCCTTTTCAATAAAAATGAGTATTTCCCTTTATTTGAGGATTGTGAAGCAACCCCTATTTATATTGCTCCATAAATCCCCAAATAATTCTCTCATAGACTTAATGTCATATCTTGCCAAAATATCCAAAAACATTGCATGGCCCAAGTGGATTTTTCCTCTAGAAAATTCATTTGTCTATGGGGGCAGATTGGCACTTTGTGAAGGAGGTGCTATCTATCTTGATCCATTGCTGGTGAAACTTTTTGTGCAAGCTCTTGTGATCATATCATTGTCCTACACCAAATTTCAGCTAAATGTGCTTAGCCAAACTCCCACAATAAATTCCCAAAGTGTGGATGCAGCAAAGGGGCATTGTGAAGCAAGTGCAAGCTAGGGTATCCCAGTTGTCTTGAAACTTTTTGTGCTTGATGCCACCACCAAATAAATCCACTAAAACAAGTGTGAACCAAATCCCATCATACATGTGAGTGCATCATCATGTGGAAGTTTCTGACCAGTGGGACACCTTGTGAAGCAAGTGTTAGCTAGGTGTATCCAATGGCCATAAATTTTATACACATATGCACAATCCCTTATAACCCAGCTACACCAAAATTCAGCCCAATTATTCATGACAAAGTGATGCCAGCTTCAACAAAGTGTTCCTGGACCATTTGGTACATTACAAAGGAAGTACATTTCTCCTTGGGCCAATTGAGCTGCAATTCTCCAGATCACTAGTCCTTCCAAGCCCAAGGCCATGTGACAACTTTTCCCCCTCCCACTATCTGCCAGTTAACTCCATCTTGTGCCCCAAGTTAACTGCATCAACCTCCTTCTTGAGATAGAGATCAACACATGGCTCCCCTTGACCAGTCCTTGGCACCCCAGTGATCACCCCCAGACGGACCACCCCCTAGACACCTTTGGTCACGATGAAACCCACCCTAGGTGCACCAGCCCAGGGTGCCCACGCCCCTGGCATGTAGCCGGCGTGCTCTCGCCGCGCCCCGAGGCCGCCTGACGTGTCGCCCTCGCGCTCCAGTGCCTCTGTGTCGCCTAGCTGTTGTCCACCCGCGCCGCAAGGCTTTGCCCCTCACACGCGTCTACCCCCACTGTCTTACCCTCGCCGGAATCCACGCTGGCCGCCCTCCGACATGCGCCCCGCGACGGGCATAGTGAGCCCCCTGACCCGTCGCCATCGCGTGTGCTCCTCCCTCCGTCCATGTGCTTCCCCTGCTCGCCCGCGTGCTCCACGACGCCTCCACAAGCCCCTCAAGCACGCCAGAGGCCGCCACCTCACTGCGCCGTCGCAACCCCGTCTGCTTGTCGCCGCCCGAGCCGAGAACCCCTTTCCCCCCTATAAAAGGAAGCTGCCCTGGAATTTCTCGCCACCAGTGCACTCCACCTCCTCTCAATTGACCCCCCAGCACGTGCAATCGAGCTGCGGAAACTCGTCTTCTACGCCTCCGGTGAGGGCTCCGCCCCCGGGATTGCAGTTGATTTCCTCCCGCACCCTAGCCCCTAGACCTAGCCACCACCCTGTTGAGCTCCCCTAGCTCCCTGCATCTTCCCCAGCTTCTTCCCGCAAGGATTTCTGCCGAAATCGTCGCCGACATCGAAGACCACATCGGGGCCGAGCCCCGCACCGACGCGACGCGTTTCCCCCCTAGCAAACGGCCACCACTCCGGACGCTACGGGTATGGGCCGACGCGTCGTGGTTCTCCCGTGCCATTTCCCCTGGTCCCACCCTCCGCCGTGGCCCCTCAACGGAGTTCTCTCACCGGTGAGCCTCGCCGTCCCTGTTTCCCTCCCCCTCTCTCTAATCCTGATGGGTTGGCCCCACCCGTCAGCCTATCATTTTTCTTCCGAACCATTTTCCTAGTGGAGGCGTATTCTCTGATTACGCCTTCGACGTCAGCCCCCCCTGGTTAATTCAAAAATGATTTAAATCAATTTAAATCATTAATTTGACCAGGACTTTGACCACCTATAACTCCTAATCTATAAGTCCAAATGAGGTGATTCTTTTTGCATTGGATTACTCTTGTTCCCCTATTTATTTTGGCATAGGTTTTGTGCCATGTCCTTCTGTTGTTATTTGCTGGTCAAATAAAAGTGTATTTGACCCCCTTTTCCCCATTGCTTTATTTGGATTTGTTTTCAGGGCTTTGTTGTGTTGAAGATCAGGAGATTATTCACACTCCCTTAGTGAAGGCAAGCCACAATGCCCTTTGCACCCTTGTAAAGATTTGTCGTCCTTTAAAACTTGCTTTCACCTTCGATGATATGATGACTATATTCGACCATCTTGCTATGCTTTGATCACATTATTACCCTGATATGCGTGAAACCATTATGATCATGATATGCCTTTATCATGTTATCTTCATGCTTTGATCATGTTATCACTATGTTATGCTTGTATGCATTGTAACCTTCAGTCATGCTCATGATGATGCTATGCTACATGTTAACATCATCTTAACCTGTTTAAGTTAATCATGTAAACATGCCTTGAAATGATACAACTATAACCGTACCTTGGATTGTTCCGCATTATGTTGATATGGACTTATATTGTCATGTTGCACCTGATACTTGTGGTGTATGCGGTTGGATACATGCGTGTGACAAGTTGATCAGGTGCCACCGAACCGAACTTATCAAGTGCATCCACACTCGCCTGTATGGGAAGGCCTTGGCTCGGTCTATCGATGGGTTCTCTTATGCGTATCACCAAGGTGGGAAGGCTACGCGCGCGCGGTTACCCTGATCAGGTAACCAGCGGTAGTCTTGAGAGCCGGTTGTTGATATGGGCCCGTCCCCGATTGGGACAAAGTTTATGTACCATGCGATGGTCGGTTGCCATGCGATGGAAGGTGTGTCTGGAGGACACGTGGCTACCCACGGCATGACTTGCGAAGAATGTCGAGTGATACGGTAAGGGAGACATCGGTAGAACGATCTCGTTGGAGAAATCCTAGTCCATTCCACGGGAGACGTTCCAAGGTACTGGATGGAGGAGGGACTCCATAGTGTGGGTAAAGTGCACAAACTCTGCAGAGTCACACAAATCTATTTGAATAGCCGAGTCCACGGTATTGGACACGTTCGTACTAGGTCACACCATGGGATCAACATGAGTTTGGTTGGATGATCGTGTTAAGTTGTTGGTCATGCGATGGTCGGATTAGTTGGGTGGTAATGCGATGACTCCCAACCGTTGAGTGGTCGTGCGACGACCCGTGCAAAATGTTCGGTCATGCGATGACCCGGTGCTTGAGTATGTAAGGACTCCGAGGTAAGCCACATGATCATGCGATGATCATGTGGGGTCCATGTGACCTTAAACGATGGTTGCTTGTGCATTATCCTTATGGTTGAGAATATGCTTGATGATTATCTGCTTGTATTATGATGATGCTCATATGGTTAATTCATTAAAATACTCTAACATTCTTGCCATGTTATTGTTTTGCCTTGGTGCTTTGGTTGTCATGAGCTTGCAAGTACAGTCAATGTACTGACCTGGCATGTCAAGCCAGATTTGCAGGCCGTGCTTTGGATGCGTAGGATGACGTTCCCGGTGTTTGCGAGCTAGGAGGTGTCCCAGCCAGTGTCCCTGTGGAGTGGAGTTCATCACCGTCGCCATGGTTCTGCTGCCGAGTTATATTCCGCTGCTAGAGAGTTAGTCTGCTTCTTGATGTAGATCTGTGGCAAGCCTGAGGAGCAAGCTTGTCCATCGTCTCGCTCCGCCCGCGTTGTAATAAACCCCTTGTACCCGTAGCTTCGGTAATAGAAAGTTGTTCAGTTCTATATCAAGCAGTGTCGTGTTCCAGAAGACTTGATCTCTGGACTGGAGCACGGGGTGTACCGGTCCTCTAAGCCAGGGTGCCACACTTATGGTTGGAATTTTATGTGACACATAGGTGATCTTGATTGTATGCTTTTCTTAGTATATTGTGCTAATCGATTTTATACCCTTAGTTGTGTCACACTCGGCTGGTTTGCCCCTAGTTTCGGAAAACCCTCAACTCTACCCAAGTGTGTTTGCTTCTCTTATGATTTTTCCATTTGACCGCCCTTTGACCAGCTGGCCATTACTTTGAATAATTCATAACAAATTCTTATTAACTTAGAAAAATGCAAATAAGCAATCAAAATGTTCAGAAAAACATCACATGCGCGTGCATGTCATTTGCATTGATGAAAAAGTGTTGTTCATACCTTTTTAGATTTAATAAAATTAATAATTTTAATAACCTCCTGTATTTTAGACAACAACAATATGGTGAATGCAAATGACATGAACATGCTGGTGATGTTTTTTGAACATTTTGATATCTTATTTGCATTTTCATAAGTTCATATGAATTTTTATGGGATTTTAAAAGTGCTGGTCAAACGATCATAGGGAAAAATCATAAGAGGAGAAAAGTGGCTCAGGCAAGACCGCTGAGTTTTTTAAAATAGGGGCAAACCAGTCGAGTGAGACACAACTAAGGGCACGGAAACAATTATCCCTTGTATATTTTCCAATAGCTTTGAAGTATTGAGCAATGCTGAACTTTTGTGCGGTTGAGTTTGCGCCAATTAGTGCTAGGTGTCGTATGTTGGCTCAACATGCCTTATTTTCAAATATAAAACAAATTTAATTGAGAACTTCGTCTCCTGAGTTCATCCACGTCTATGCGGTGGTCGTAAGTAACTCATCACGTAGGATGGGTCGAGATGTGCAAGAATAATGGAGTTACGAATTTCAGCCCCTAAAATATTAGCCCAAACAGAGTTACGAATCTCCGAAAATTTTAGAATCGGCGTTCGACCTCAGATTTGAGCGACGAGGAAACAGAAACAGAAACAGAGAGGATGATAGATCCAATCTCGGAGGGGATCCTCCCCTCCGGGGGCCATGGAGGACGAGGTTCGATGAGGGAAACCTCCCCCACCTAGGGAGCAAGGAAGAAGAAGAAGGATGGGAGAACTCTCTTCCCCTCACTCTCGGTGGTGCCATCGTGCCCCGAGGATACCATCGTGTCGAGGGAATGACCCCCCGGTAGGGTCAAGAAGGCAAAATGTTTTTCAAGACATCGGGCGCCGATTGCGCCCTCAGTCCGGTCGGCCGACTGCCGACTGCTCCGCGTCGAATGCGCCCCAGCTCGGCCGCCTTCCAATTGCTCGACGATGAATGCCCCACGCATCTAGCCGACTGCTCGCCTGCCAACTTCTCCGCGGCGGTCGCGTGCTACCAGTTGCCCGTGCACCGGGCTGCCGGTTGCCTGCAGCTCAACTGCTTGGAAGTCAACTGGGGTGTCCCATCGACAAGACAAGATAAAGCAAGACAAGACAAGTGAAAGACATCAAGTCATGTCGTGAATAGTGTAGAAGGACATGTCACATTACATCACATCAAGGGGTCACATCACGTGTACCCCCTTTTGTCCTCTTCCCCTTGTCCTCACCCATGGAGCATCCTTGCCACCACTATATAAGGAGCAAGGCATGCCCACGGTGAGGGGGTTGATTGATTCATCCATCCATCCAAGTAGAAGCTCCACTATCTAGCTCTCGCACTAGTTCAGCTCGGCCAGGAGCAGAATAGCTAGAACAGATACAGCTCCAGGAGCACATTTGTACAGATATTCGCCTATAGTTCAGACAGGCAGGAGTATGGGTTTTATCTCTACAGAGAGCCCCGAACCTGGGTACCTCGCCGTGTGCTTGTGCCTAGACCCGTTCCGGAGCGTCGTCGCACGCGCATTCTTCCCCCACTTTAGCCATCTCCATGGCATCTGCCGTCACATATCGACGACACATCGTAACTTCGCAACCGTCACCAAAAATTTCTCCTCCTTCTTACAGTGGTGTACTCTCTCTATCAACCCGATGTAATCCCTCTCTTAAACATGGTGTTTGATGTCATATATTATTATCCATTGATGTGTTGCATCTTCATTATGTTTGAGTAGATTGCGTTTGTCCTACGAGATTATTGTGATGTGTTGTGGATGATTTGAGTTGCGGGCGTATTTGTTGTTGTCCTTTAGTGTCCCATGTATGAGCGCGCACGTATGTGGATCAAACTTTGGGGTGCTACAATATGTAATGAATTGCGGTTGGTGGGTTGCCGGAGTGACAAAATATCTACACCCAAGTTTTGTGAGAGTTGCATATGGGATGATTAGAACCTATAGATCTTAATGCCATGGTTGGGTGGCCAAAGTGACGAAATACCTAACCCATGTTTGCGAGAGGTTCACGTGAACATGCCACATCCTGTGTCGACAGGTATCCTATGTCGTTCTATCGGTTGATCTTATCATAGGTTATAGTGGAACACCAAACCTTGTTGTTTGAGGCCTCCATTTCTCTTGTGCCAGATCCTTGGCCGCCCTCAATGGTCATGCCATCCCTGCATGTCCTCTCACCAGCCATGGATGAGGAAGTATGGAAGGAGAAAGGCAAGAACTTGTTGGGTCTAGAAGAACAAAGGCTTGTGCGAGGAAGAAGACAATGATCATAGGGAATGGAGAGCGTAAAGTTCCTCCTTACTAAGACTTTCCTTACAAAGGAAGAAATATGGAATGAAATCATTTTGATTGATAACCGTGTAGCATACTGAATCCTCCCTTTAAAATGATTAACCCACTGATAGCATGCGAGCATCAAGGAGTCATGGTTATTGTTTCCCAGGGATCGAGGTGCATGCTCCTTTATTGATGGGACATGACCGTGTTGTGGTCATGATTCACCGTTGCATGTTACCACGGGGACGAGTGGGCTAGGTGGTCAAATTTATTCCAAAGATACATTACGTCCTGAATGAAGGAATTTTTGTGGATATGTGCCCTATAGGCAAATTAATAAAGATATTTGTCACATATTATTTTTGTTCATAACACGTTTTATACTATGCTAGAACTTTATTACTCGGAAACACGAATACACGTGTAGTATAAACACCCGTCCCTAGTTAAACTCAGGTATACTAGCTCATTGGGCAATCGATGATCATGGTTTCCTGATCATGAGGTATGAACCGCCTATTGAAAATGAGGTCATATCATTAGGAGAATGATGTGATGGACACATACCCACCTAAAGCATTGCGATGTGATCAAGTCACATGGTTCAGCATTGCGATCACTTTGTAACATATGACTTAGTCCTTAGACCGTAATGATCATACGTAATTTCTATCCATTAGGAAGCTTTGATTTTCATCCACCACCTGACTAAAATATGTTGGTCATAAAGGTGTACTTTGGGCATTCCGAAATAGATATGTTGATGAGTATGAAAATAGATCAAAGCGGAATTTCTCAGCCCATGTGACGGACAGGTACTATGGGCCCTGACGAGGGGGTGACCCCACGACTCCTGCGTGTGAGGATACCTGGTGCGTACAAAGACGGAAGGCCCGATAGAAGCCTCGACGGGCCCACGACTGGCCCACTCAAAGCGCTGACGTAGGAGTCCGCGACCAACATGGAAAGACAAGACTTGGCGTCCAAGCCAAATCTACTTTAGGAAATTGTCCCTGTAACCTGAGTTGGACTCCCCGAGACCCAGCCTAGTATATAAAGGCTGGGAGGGGTGACGGCTCAGGACATCCAATCTACAATCGACACCTCCGGTCTTGAGAGAACTCGCCTAGACCTCCACTGTAATCGCCCCCTCGCATAATACAATCGAGCAGGAAGTGCTTCTCCTGTTAGCCGACGGGTATCACCAACCTGTTCCTCTCTACGATCTAATCCAGGGTCCCTGACCATGGGATTTGACGATGCTAATCCTCGTCAATTGGCTCCGTCTTTGGGAACTACACATGTTGGAATCACGATCTCGGCGGTCCCGTCTCCAGCAAGTCACAACTCAAGGGATCGAGCATGATCCAACCCACTCGAAGAAATCAATTTCATCGCAAACCTCTCCATTGCACCACCAAGAATGCTCGGCCCACAGCTAGGACAAATTCGATATTTTGGCGACTACCAAAGCCATCACCGGCGGAAAAGAACTCGACGATCCAGAAGGCAAGCGCAAGCCGCGACCTCGAAGCCAGCCAAGACGCTGGAACAAGTACAAGAAGTCCACATAGAAATCCCACTCGATGAACCGCAACGTGTCACAGCAGCTTTGGACTCCACTCGAGCACCCGCCGCCACCCGGACACCCGCCACGGGACACGACTACGACTCTGAAACTCAGTCCGGCGAGTACTACGACCCAGATCAAAGACCAAATGAGTTCGCCAAGTTTATTCGGAACCACTCGATCAACAACGGAATAGAGCTCGACCCAAGGTTCCACTCCTGTTCAGAAGACCACTCGCAGTCGTTCCTAGTCACAAGAAGAAGAAGGCACGCCGGCTCCAATAGGCTCACAGCCAAAGAACAGCTGGATGGACCCTGCACAATCCACTGTTTCGAAGACGACTGGAGGTGCCTTAGAGCAGGCCACACCCTGAGAGATTGTCTTCTGTTCACCGAACTCTGCAACAGCCTCAAGGAAGAGAAGCAACGCGAAGCCAAACGGGCTCGAGGAACCACGCAGCCGCCAGCACCCAATACAGAAGAGCAATACCCTCTGTCTAATGGACGGGTCTGCATGATCCAAGAAGGACGACCCTCAAAAGCAAAACAGGAAGCCCACACCCTGCAGACCCGAGCAGCCGAGGACCTAAAAACAGCAAAAACCTACCATCTGTATGGCGCAGAGACCAACATTACTTTCTCACAAAGCGACCACCCACCCGCAATTCCAAGGCCATGCCACGCACCGCTGGTCCTCGACGCCCAGATCGGCGGTTACGACATGGACAGAGTTTTCATGGACGGGGGCAGCAGTTTAAACATAATCTTCACCAGCACCTTGCGCAAGATGCTGATTCTGCGGTCAGTCTGGAAAAAGTCATGCGTCGTACTCCATGGCGTAGTTCCAGGCGAAGCAACCGCCTCCCTCAGAACAATCAAGCTCGATGTTGTCTTCGGCAGCAGGGGCAACTTCGCAAGAAAAGTCCTCGAGTTCGAAGTACTCGACTGGGAGTCCCAATACCACGCCATACTCGGGCGGCCCGCATTCGCCCAATTTATGGCGGTCCCGCACTATGCGTACCTCAAGCTCAAGATGCCAGGACCCTCAGGGGTCATTACGGTCAATGGGAGTTTTATCAAATCAGACCAATTTGACCGCGATTTTAATGAAGTTTCTGACACGTTTGGAACTCAGCAGCAGCTCGAAGAAATAGCCATGGTGATATACAAGAGCCTTTTCCCACTGGCAAGCAGAAGCGAATCAAAAGAATTTACTCGCGACTTCAGCGTCGACAGTTGCCCATTAGGTGCACCCAACGGACCCGGACAAGACGGTTCGAATCTACGCCCATCTCCCAGAAGAACAAGCAACTGCCCTCATGGTCTTCCTCCGCGAAGAGTGGAATTTTTTTTCATGGTGCCCGGCCGATATGCCCGGAATACCACGAGAGTTCGCAGAGCACGCACTACACATACATCCAAACACCAAACCAGTAAAGCAGGCATTGCACCGATTCTCAGAACCCAAGCGCAGAGCCATTGGAGAAGAGGTCAACCGACTACTCGACGCGCAATTCATCCGGGAGACGAAGAAGGCCACCTGGATCACAAACCTAGTCTTAGTACCTAAAAAGGACACCGACGTACTACGGATGTGCGTTGACTACGGGTCCGTCAACAAACACTGCCCAAAGGACCACTTTCCTCTGCGAAGGATATAACAGATAATCGACTCTACTGTAGGATGCGACCTCCTGTATTTCCTTGACGCCTACTCAGGATACAACCAAATTAGGATGAAGGAAGAAGACGAAGAACACACCTCGATCATCACACCCTACGGTGTATTCTGCTACAGGAAAATGCCTTTCGGACTGAAAAACGCTGGAGCCACGTACCAATGGATGATGCAAGCATGCTTAAGAGACCAAATCGGCAGAAACGTCCAAGTCTACGTCGACGACATCTTCATCAAAACTTACAACGCAAACACGCTACTCGATGACCTCCGCGACACCTTTGCAGCACTCAAAAAATACAGAATCAAGCTCAACCCAAAAAAGTGTGTGTTCAGCGTCCCAGCCGGAAAACTGCTCGGATACATGGTCTCTGCTCGAGGAGTCGAAGTGAACCCTTAAAATTTTCAAGCAATCGCCAAGATGCAAGAACCAGTGAACATCAAAGGCGTACAACAACTCACAGGAAGACTCGCAGCACTGAGCCGCTTCATCAGCAGGATGGGAAAAAGGACTCTACCATTCTACCAGCTGCTCAGAAAAGGAGAGAAATTCGAGTGGACTGAAGAAGCTCGCAACGCATTCGCAGACCTAAAAAAGACCCTCTCGACACCACCAATCCTGGTAGTGCCCAAAGAGCGAGAACCTCTCTACCTCTACATAGCGGCACGCAGCAGCGTAGTCAGCACGGCGCTCGTCGTCGAGCGTGCGGAAGAAGGCAAAGTCCAGAGCATACAAAGTCCAGAAGCTCGTATATGCCATCGCCATGACTTCAAGGAAAGTAACACATTACTTCGACGAGCACCTCATCACGATTATCAGCAGCGCACCACTCGCAGACATCCTTAACTACCCCGGAGCAATGGGACGAGTTGTCGAATGGAACATAGAGCTCAGTCCCCGTGACCTGTAATTCAAACATCCAACGGCAATCAAAGCCCAAGTACTCCCAGACTTTTTGGTCGAATGGATAGAAGTGCAAACACCTAGCCCTCCAGACCTCTCCAACTCATGGACGATGTTATTTGATGGATCAAAAATACATCAAGGAGCTGGAGCAGGCGTCGTACTAACCTCGCCCAAAGGAGCCAAACTCAGATACATGCTCCAGATCAACTTCAGCAATGCCTCAAACAACGAAGCAGAATACGAGGCACTACTCCATGGCATGCGCATGGAAAAAGCTTGCGGCACCACCCGTCTCTCAATCTACGGCGACTCCAATTTCATCGTCCAGCAAGCAATGAGGGACTGTGAAGCAATCGCAGAAAACATGATAGCTTACCAGAAGCTCTACAACACTCTAGAAGGAGGATACAATGGCTGCGAGCTAAACTACGTCACCAGAGCAAATAACACAGAAGCAGACGAGCTCGCAAACATTGGATCAACTCGAGGACCAATACTCCCAGGCATTTTCCTCGAAAGTATCAGCCAGGGGTCAATCAAAACCAAGGCACTCAGGCCAGAAGCAGCCGCAGAGGATGACGACACAAGTGAACCAGCACAAGTGGCGGCTGCGAACTCAACCGCTGACGCGGGCAACAAAGCAGTCGAGGAGGCAGAGCCAGCCGCACCCGAAGGCCCATCTTGGACAAAACCGTTCCTTAGATTCCTAATTCAAGGCACCTTACCACAAGATGTTGCAGAAGACCGACGCATCAGTCGGCGATCTAAAGCATTCACAGTAATCAATGGACAGCTCTACAAGCGTAGCATCTCTCAAGTCCTCCAAAAGTGCATCAAGGAAGAAGATGGCAAAGCCTTGTTGCTCGAGATCCATGAAGGCACTCGGGCACCACGCGAGCAATCGTGCACTCGTGGCCAAAGCTTTTCGAGCAGGGTTCTACTGGCCAACCGCAATGCGAAATGAGGAAGACATTGTGCGACGCTGCATCGCCTGCCGAAAATTTGCCAGTAGGCCACACGCCCCAGCATCAGAACTCAAAACCATACCATTATCCTGGCCACTTGGGGACTCGATATGGTGGGCCCACTCAAGAAATCTTCAAAAGGAGGTCGAACACATATCCTAGTAGCAGTGGACAAGTTAACAAAGTGGATTGAGGCAGTACCAATCACCAGCTCAATAGCCCTCACGGCAGTTAATTTCATCAAATCAATCATCTTCCGATTCGGTGTACCGCATAACATCATCACAGACAACGGTACAAATTTCATAGCAACAGAATTTCAGAACTTCTGTCAAGAATTGGGCATCAAGATCAACTACGCATCGGTCGCGCACCCACAGTCCAACGGCCAGGTGGAAAAGGCAAATGGCTTAGTGTGCGACGGAATAAAAAAGCGACTCCTCGCACCACTCGAACAGGCAGCAGGCAACTGGGTAGAAGAATTCCCCGCATTCCTATGGAGCTTGCGCACCCCCCCCCCAACACCTCAACCCAGTACACACCCTTTTTTATGGTATACGGGGCGGAAGCTGTACTGCCGCACGACCTAAAGTTCGGAGCTCCCCGAATCTTAGGATACGAAGAGGAAGAAGCAGAAGAAGCACTCCAGGACGATAAAGACATCACAGACGAAGCAAGGGACACAACTATAGCAAGGTCAGAAGGATACCAAGGCAAACTACGCACATACCAAAGCAGCCATTTACGGACAAGAACCTTCCGCAAAGGAGATCTTATCCCGCGGCTAATACAAGAAAAAGTCCACAAGCTCGCCCCGTAGTGGGAAGGACCCTTCATAATCTCGGAGGTCATAGGAGGAGGAGCATACATGCTGAAGAACCCGAACACCGACTAAGACGTGGGAAATCCGTGGAATGTGGAAAACTTGCGCCTGTTCTACCCATAGTCCACCCATAGGCACTCTCGGCAGTATCGGCAGCAGCACCGATCGACAACCGATGTAAAAACTCGAAGCAATAAAAGAGGTGTTGCCCAAATAATACTACTTAAAGCACTCAGGGGCTCGAGCACAGACTCCCCCTGAGAGACGCTATTTTCGCTTACGCGACGCTACTTAAAGCACTCGGGGGCTCGAGCACAGACTCCCCCTGAGAGACGCTATTTTCTCTTACGCAACGCTACTTAAAGCACTCGGGGGCTCAAGCACAGACTACCCCTGAGAGACACTATTTTCTCTTACGTGACGTTACCTAAAGCACTCGGGGGCTCGAGCACAGACCCCCCCCCCCGAGACACTATTTTCTCTTACGCGACATTACATAAAGAACTCAGGGGCTCGAGCAAATACCTCTCCCAAGAGACATCACTTCACCCGCATCGTCTTAGAATCCTCACTCAAAGTTTTCTCACCGGCGCAATCTATTTTTCAAAGACAAAGGACAAAGCAGACTTCAGACAAAACAATTTATTAAGTCTTCACCTGATCACAAATGATCACCTAAAGACTCGGGGGCTACTCCCATCGGGAGCGCTACCTCGCACCCGGCGAAAATTTCGAACAACAGTACAGCCATAAGAAGGGCCAGCATGAACGAGTAAAGCTCAAAGTCTACGTCCGACTCTACAATTCGAACGTCGCCTCGGGGGCTACTCCCATCGGGAGCGCTGCCACGCACCCGATAGAACTACAAAGGCAGTCGAAGACAGTTTTCCATTAAACAAGGACCTGAAAGGAAAAGGAATTCGAAGACAATTTTCCACTAAACAAGGACCCGAAAAGACAGGGCACTCGGAGACAATTTTCAATTACAAAGGACTCGATGAAAATCCATTACATATCAGAGATACATCAGTACAAAGCTTCCACTACATACCAAAGTTTACAAAGGGACTCAAGAAGTTACCAAAAGGACTACAACACCAATCATCCCAGGGAATTATGACTACTACATGTGTGCTCATGCTGAGATAATTGGCACTTTCGGCCCACATCTTGACGAGCATCATCACAGACTAAGTAAGAACTAAGAAAGCGAAGAAGCAACTCGCCTCCTTCCTGAGCCTGGTGACCTTGCCTACCGACGCGCCCGCTTGACGGATGGCTTAACATCGAGCTCCTCCCTAGAACTAGAAGAGCAAGCACCACCAGCCGAGGAGTCGGCAGAAGATGAAGCCACAGGAGAAATAGTCGAAGCATCCCTTGATCCGCCAGAGCTGTCGTTGCTTGTTTCCTCCTAGTATGGATCCGGAAAATTCCCACCAGCATCAAAAGCACGAACGGTGAGAGTATCTTCGCCGTCAAACCGACAACAAAGGCTATCCCGAGCGCGCATGTTTAGCCGACGAGATAAAGACCTCCAACCAGGCCCCAAGCAAACCAAGAAGGAGCTATCAACTTCAAGATCTATCCATACAGGAGAACGAGGGCACTGACGAGGGGGTGAACCCATGACTCCTGCGTATAAGAATACCCGGTGTGTATGAAGACAGAAGGCCCGCTGGAAAGCCTCGACAGGCCTACGACTGGCCCAATCAAGACACCGACGTAGGAGTATGCGACTGATATGGAAGGCACGACTTGGCGTACAAGGCAAGACTAGAACTAGGAAGCTATCTCTGTAACCTAGTACGGACTCCCCGAGACCTAGCCTAGTATATAAAGGCTGGGAGGGGAGATGTCTTGAAGGGCCAATATCCAATCTACTCTCCTGGTCTTGCGAGAACTCGCCTTGGCCTCCCTTGTAATCGCCCCCTCACGCAATAATATCGAGCAGGAAGTGCTTCTCCTGTTAGCCGACGAGTATCGTCCAACCTGTTCCTTCTCTATGACTAACCCAGGGTCCCTGACCATGGGATTTTCCGAGGTTGATCCTCGTCAATTGGCGCCGTCTGTGGGAACTACACAGGTTGGAATCACGATCTCGGCGGTCCCTCTTTCAGCAAATCAGGACTCGAGGGCTAGAGCCAGATCTAGCCCGCTCGAGGAGTTCAAGTTCACCACAAACATCTCCATCGCCCCGTCAAGATCACTTAGCCTGAAGCCGAATCAAGTCCAGCACCCCGACGACCACCAGATCTATCGCCGACGGAAAAGAACTCGACGACCCAGAAGACAGGCGCGAGGACTCTACACGGGAAACCCACTCAAAGAGTCGCGGCGCATGACAGAAGACTCGCCAACCACTCGACGACCCGCCGCCACCCGGACTCCCGCCGCACGACAAGACAGCGACTCTGGAACCCAGACCGGCGAGTACTACGACCCAGACCGAAGACCGGATGAATTCGCCAACTTCATCCGGAACCAGTCGCTCAGCGATGGGATAGAGCTCGACTCAAGATTCCACAACCGAACAGAAGACCAAGCAGATTTTCCAAGTCTCAAGGAGAAGAAGGCACGCTGGCTCCAGTAAGCTCACAGCCAGAGAGCAACTGGAAGGACCTTGCGCGATCCACTGTTTCGAAGACAGTTGGGGACACCTCAGAGCAAGCCACACCCTAGGAGATTGTCGCCTATTCACCGAACTCTCCAACATCCTCAAGGAGGAAAAGCAGCGTGAAGCCAAGCGCACTCGAAGAAGCGGGTAGTCACTAGCACCAAGTACAGAAATACAATACCCTACGTCCCATGGACGAATCTGCATGATCCAAGAAGGAAGACCCTCAAAAACAAAGCAGGTCGCTTACACCCTGCAGGCCCGAGCAGCCGAGGGCCTAAAGATAGCAAGAATCTACCAGTTGTGTGACGCCGAGACCAGCATCACCTTTTCTCAGAGCGACCACCCGCCCACAGTCCCGAGGCCGGGGCATGCACCCCTGGTCCTTGAAGCCCAGATTGGAGGTTACGACATGAACAGAGTCTTCATGGACGGAGGCAGCAGCCTAAACATAATCTTCGCCAGCACCCTACAGAAGATGCTAATCCCACGATCAGTATGGAAGAAGTCAGGCACCACAATATATGGCGTAGTTCCAGGTGAAGCAGCCGCCTCCAAAATCGAGCTTGATGTCATCTTCAGCAGCAAGCGCAACTTCGCAAGGCAAGTCCTCGAGTTCGAGGTGCTCGACTGGCAGTCGCAGTACCACGCCATACTCGGGTGACCAACGTTTGCACAATTCGTGGCGGTTCCGCACTATGCATATCTCAACCTCAAGTTGCCAGGACCCGCAGGAGTCATCACAGTCAAGGGAAGCTTCACCAAATCGGACTAGTGCGATCGCGACTTCCACAAAGTCTCCGACACGTTTGGAGCCCAACAACAACTCAAAGAAATAGCCATGGTGACGGATAAAAGCATCTTTCCACTGGCGAGCCGAAGCGAGTCAAAAGAATTAGGCCGTGATTTCAGCATCGACAGCGACACAATCACACCCCAAGTTCACCCAACAGATCCAGAGAAGATGGTCCTCGTATACGCCCACCTCCCAGAAGAACAAGCAACCGCCCTCATAACCTTCCTTCACGAAGAGTGGAAATTTTTTGCTTGGTGCCCAGCCGACATGCCCGGAATACCGCGAGAATTTGCAGAACACGCGCTCCACATCAAGCCAAACACCAAGCCAGAAAAGCAGGTGCTGCGATGATTATCAGAGCCCAAGCGCAGATCAATCGGAGAAAAATCAACCGACTACTCGATGCACAGTTCATCCGAGAGATGAAGAAAGCAACCTGGATTGCAAACCCAGTCCTAGTCCCTAAAAAGACGCTGAGGTACTGAGGATGTGCGTCGACTGCGGAACTGTCAACAAACACTGCCCGAAAGACCACTTTCCCCTGCCGAGAATCGATCAGATAATCGACTCCACAGCAGGATGCGACCTCCTATCTTTCCTCAATGCATACGATGGATAAAATCAGATCAGGATGAAGGAAGAAGACGAAGAGCACACCTCGTTCATCACCCCCTACGGCGTGTTCTGCTACCAAACAATTCCCTTTGGCCTAAAAAATGCCGGAGCCACATACCAATGAATGATGCAAGCATGCTTGAGAGACCAAATTGGCAGAAACGTCCAGGTCTACGTAGACGACATTGTCATCAAAACCTACAGCGCAAACACGCTACTCGATGACCTTCGCGAAACATTCGCGGCCCAAAACAAGTACAGAATCAAGGTCAACCCAAAAGTGTGTGTTCGGCATCCCAGCCGGAAAACTACTCGGGTACATGGTCTCCGCCCGAGGAATCCAAGAAAACCCCGAAAAGGTCCAAGCAATCGCCAAGATGCAAAGGCCAACCAACTTCAAAGGCGTGCAGCAGCTCACAGGGAGACTCGCAGCATTGAGCCGTTTCATCAGCAGGTTAGGAGAAAGGACCTTACCATTCTACCAACTGCTCAGAAACGGAGAAAAAATCGAGTGGACCGAGGAAGCCCGCAATGCATTCGCAGACCTAAAGAAAACCCTCTCGACTCCACCAATCTTGGCGGTGCCCAAAGAACGGGAGAAACTATACCTCTACATAGCAGCGCGCAGCAGTGTAGTCAGCACGGTGCTCGTCATCGAGCGCGCAGAAGAAATCAAAATCCAGAGCATACAAAGACCAATCTACTACCTTAGCACACTGCTCACAAAGCCACAGCAACGGTACCCGCACTTCCAGAAGCTCCTGATCGCCATTATCATGACCTCCAGGAAAGTATCGCATTACTTTGAAGAACACCCCATCACAATCGTGAGCAGTGCACCACTCGCGGACATCCTCAACAACCCCGGAGCGACCGGCCGAGTCGCTGAGTGGAACATCGAGCTCAGCCCGCGAGATCTGCAGTTCAAACACCCAACAGCAATCAAAGCCCAAGTACTCCTAGACCTCTTGGTCGAGTGGACAGAGGTCCAAACACCAGGCCCCCCAGATCTGTCCAACTCATGGACGATGTTCTTCGACGGATCCAAAAGACAGCAAGGAGCCGGGGCAGGCGTCGTACTAGTCTCCCCCAAAGGAACGAAGCTAAAATACGTCCTCCAGATTAACTTCAGCAATGCCTCCAACAACGAAGCAGAATACGAGGCACTACTCCACGGCATGCGCATGGCAAAAACTTGCAGTGCCACTCGCCTCTCGATCTATGGCGACTCCAACCTTGTCGTCCAGCAGGCGATGAGAGACTGTAACGCAGTCGCAGAAAATGTGATAGTCTACCAGAAACTCTACAACACACTAGAGGGAGGATTCGACGGCTGCAAACTCAACTACGTCCCCAGAGCAAACAACACCGAAGCCGACGAACTTGCGAACATCGGATCGACTCGAGGACCAATACCACCAAGAGTTTTCCTCGAAAGAATCAACCAGAGATCAATCAAAGAAAATCCAGCGGCGCCCGAGGCAATCGCAGAGGCAGATGACACAAATGAACCAGCGCAGGTGGCAGCAACGAGCATAGCCGACAACACAATCAGGCAAGCAATCGAAGTCGCAGAGCCAGCCGCACTCGAAGACCCGACTTGGACAAAACCATTCCTTCGATTCCTAATCTAAGGCACCCTACCACAAGACGTCGCAGAAGCCCGACGCATCAGTTGACGATCTAAAGCATTCACAGTAATCAACAGACAGCTCTACAAGCACAACATTTCTCAGGTCCTCCAAAAGTGTATCGATGAAGAAGACGGCAAAGCCCTACTGCTCGAGATTCACGAAGGAACCTGTGGACATCACGCGAGCAGACGCGCACTCGTGACCAAGGCCTTTCGAGCAGGTTTCTACTGGCCGACCGCCATGAGAAACGCGGAGGATATCGTACGGCGTTGCATCGCCTGCCAAAAGTTCGCCAGCAGGCCACATGCCCCAGCATCGGAACTCAAAACCATACCGTTGTCCTGGCCATTCGCCACATGGGGACTCGACATGGTAGGCCCACTCAAGAAATCCTCAAAAGGGGGACCAACACACCTACTAGTCACAGTCGACAAGTTCACCAAATGGATCGAAGCAGTACCAATCACTAGCTCCACAACCCTCATGGCAGTTAACTTCATCAAGTCAATCATCTTCAGATTTGGAGTACCACACAACATCATCACAGACAATGGTACCAACTTCACAGCAGCAGAATTCCAAAACTTCTGTCAGGAGCTGGGCATCAAAATCAACTATGCATCAGTCGCACACCCACAATCCAACGGCCAAGTGGAGAAAGCAAATGGCCTAGTATGTGGAGGAATAAAGAAACGACTCCTCGCACCACTAGAACAAGCCGCAGGCAATTGGGTAGAGGAAATTCATGCAGTACTATGGAGCCTGCACACCGCCCCAAACATCTCGACCCAGTACACACCTTTCTTCTTCGTATATGGGGAAGAAGCAGTACTACCGCACGACTTAAAATTCGGAGCCCCCCGGATCTCAGGTTACGAAGAGGAAGAAGCAGAAGAAGCACTACAGAACGATAAAGATGCAGCAGACGAAGCACGAGACATAGCCATAACAAGATCCGAAGGATACCAGGACAAGATGCGCACATATCAAAGCAGCCGCCTGCTCACCAGAAGCTTCAGCAAAGGAGACCTCATCTTGCGACTGATACAAGAAAAAGTGCATAAACTCGCCCCACAATGGGATGGGCCATTCATAATCTCGCAAGTCATCGGAGGCGGTGCATACAGATTGAAGAACCCGAAGACCAATGAAGACGAGGGAAACCCATGGAACGTAGCAAACCTACGGTTGTTCTACCCATATCCCTCCAAACACTACAGCGGCACCGGCAGTAGTACTGATCATCAACCCATGTAAATACCCGAAGAAATAAATGGTGTGGACCAAGCATTATCACCTAAAAAGCACTCGGGGGCTCGAGCATAAACTCCACCCGAGAGACGCTATCCTCGCTCATGCGACTCTACTTAAAAGCACTCGGAGACTCGAGCATAAACTCCCCCCGAGAGACGCTATCCTCTCTAATGTGACTCTACTTAAAAGCACTCGGGGGCTCGAGCATAAAACTCCCCCTGAGAGACGATATCCTCGCTCACGCGACTTTACTTAAAAGCACTCGGGGGCTCGAGCATAAACTCCCCCCGAGAGACGCTATCCTCGCTAAAACGTGACCTTATCTGCAAAAACACTGGGAAACAAGACCACAAGATCCCCCCGAAGCACCAAGAGTTTTTTCACAAGAGAAACGCATCGACAAACGCAAAGTTCTTTAGTCTTCACCTGATCGCAAGCGATCACCTAAATACTCGGGGGCTACTCCCATCGGGAGCGCTGACGTGCACCCGACCAAAAAACCTGGAAGAAATTAAAAACAGCCCAGGTAAACAAAAATTCACAGCCTACGCCTGATTCTACAAATCAAACGTAGCCTCGGGGCTACTCCCATCGGGAGCGCTGCCGCGTACCCAAAGGACAATTTTCATCACAAAGGAGTCGAAGACAGTTTTCCAGTACAAAGGAGTCGAGGACAATTTCCAGTACAAAGGAGTCGAGGACAATTTCCAGTACAAAGGAGTCGAGGACAATTTTCATTACAAAGGAGTCGAAGACAGTTTTCCAGTAGAAAGGAGTGGAGGACAATTTCCATTACAAAGGAGCCGAAGACAGTTTCCCATTACAAAGGAGCCGAATACAGTTCTTCATTACAAAGGACAGTTATCACTACAAAAGGAGTCGAGCAGCTACCAGACGAGTTACAATTATCCCAAGGAATTATGACTTCTACATGCATGCTCATGCTGAGATAATTGGCACTTTCGTACCACAATTTGACGAGCATCACCACAGACAAAGTAGCAACTCAGTCCGCGAAGAAGCAGGTCGCCGTCCTCCAGTTCTACAAGGTGCCTCGCCTACTGACGCAGCCGCTTGACGACCGGTTTGACGTCTAGTTCATCTTTAGAACTAGAAGAGCAAACACCATCAGCAGAGGAATCAGCCGAAGATGAAGTCACGGGAGAAGCAGGCGACCCACCACTCGATCCATCGGAACTGTCACTGCTTGTTTCCTCCCAATACGGATCCAGACGATTACCACCGGCATCAAATGCACAAACAATGAGGGTATCTTCACCATCAAAGCGACAGCAAAGACTATCCCCATCTCGTAAGTTCAGCTGCTGTGAAAACGACCTCCAGCCAGCATCAAGAAAAATCAAGAAGGAGCCATCAATAGAAAGCTCAACCCAAGAAAGAGGTCGAGCGCACCCTTGAAGCCGAAGCCACAGACCCCTCAGATTAAGCTTAGAAATCATGGAGGCAAACAAGAATGGAAGAGGGATCCGAGTAGCAGTGCGACTAAGAATGCGCAGAAGGAAGTCATAGCGCCAAACGCCCTCGTCCGCATAAGACGGAGAGGGCATCACCGCAGCTCCACGGCGCTCACCACGAGAAGAGCGAGGAGCACGACCACCACGACCACGCCGGCCACGACCTCGTCCAGACGCACCACTACCTCACTTGGGAGCCATGGGAATAAGAAGAAGAAGATAGGAGAAGAATGGATGACCAGGCTCAAGCAATAAAACAATGGGTATTTATAGCGCAGCCCAGGGGTAAACCAGGAAAAAACAGAAGCCCAGGGGGCGCCATCATTAAATCAAAGACCAAACAAATCGGGCGTTACGAATTCCAAGAAAAGATGCCTTCACACGGTCAGCAATACTTAAAGGAGGCGTCAAATCTCGCCTGTTTCCCATGCACGCCTTGGAAATCCAACGGGCAACACGGCGTCCAAGTCATCATCATGGCTAGAAGACAGACGGATCGAAGACCAAGCGTCATCATAGGTCATCAAATAGCATGACAACGACCATCAAACGCGGCGTTCCAAGAAGGACGGATCAAGATAAAACCAATCGGGAAAAAACAAAAAGACAGACAGAGGTTACTTATCTCTAAGCGCCAAAATATTCCGATTCCAAAATCTTGTACTCCCATCGGGAGTGTCTTTATCCAAAAGGAGAATAAAATACCAAAAAGCTTGAGAGTTCGGGTGCTCCCTCACCCAGAAGATCAGGATATACTCGAGTATACCACTCACACTTACAGAGCTTCGGGTGCTCCCTCACCTCGAAAACAAAAGGCGCTCGAGTCATTGCTCGCAAAAAACTACCCACACACTCAACAACATTCCGAGCAGATGCTTTCTTATACGACCCCTCACATGAGCACGCATAAAGCTCCGCGAGTGACTACTAACAACCCACTTGATTGTTTATTCCAAGTGGGTGCATCGCTAACCAGGCTCCGTGCCTCTACAAAAAAAACAATTATACCTGGGCAACGACACACTGTACCCAGATGCCACGCAAGCTTAGCGTGTAGGTAAGACCCCGCTGCGCAGAACGGTCGGGCCGGGACTTGCCGCAGAGCGATTTCACTCCCGATCTTTTCCATGCGCTCGCATGATAGAAAGAGCCGAGCGGACGCGCTCAGGCTATTTAATTAGACTCGCAGCAATTGATCCTATAAGACCTGCAGCAGCATGACTTTGCTAGACACCAGTCGTTCCAAGTTCATGTCAAGGGACGTGAGCTTGATTGGGCTACTGCGGTATTTTCCACTAGCGCAATTCACCAAGGATCGACCAGTCGACTCCTTGGGCACTTTCAGCTTAGCAATCCCTCGAAACAGGTATTGTCATGGCTCAAAACTGCCAGCGAACCGCGGCTATGCTCCGCCTACAAACAATAAAGCATTAAACGAATTCAAGTCCCTGCGCGACTCCTCGAGTCCCCCAGGCACTCAGGGGCTACTGA
Organism: Bromus sterilis; assembly: GCA_950022295.1. Classification (NCBI taxonomy): domain Eukaryota; kingdom Viridiplantae; phylum Streptophyta; class Magnoliopsida; order Poales; family Poaceae; genus Bromus; species Bromus sterilis. The sequence goes on along the minus strand of OX465595.1, from coordinate 338,939,610 downwards.
CGAGGGGGTGACCCCACGACTCCTGCGTATAAGGATACCCGGTGTGTATGAAGACAGAAGTCCCGCTGGAAAGCCTCGACGGGCCTACGACTGACCCAATCAAGACACCGACGTAGGAGCCCACGACTGATATGGAAGGCACGACTTAGCGTACAAGGCAAGACTAGAACTAGGAAGCTATCTCTGTAACCTAGTACGGACTCCCCGAGACTTAGCCTAGTATATAAAGGCTGGGATGGGAGACATCTTGAAGGGCCAATATCCAATCTACTCTCCTGGTCTTGCGAGAACTCGCCTTGGCCTCCCTTGTAATCGCCCCCTCACGCAATAATATCAAGTAGGAAGTGCTTCTCCTGTTAGCCGACGATTATCGTCCAACCTGTTCCTTCTCTATGACTAACCCAGGGTCCCTGACCATGGGATTTGCCGAGGCTGATCCTCGTCAGGCACCCTTGAAGGCGAATCCAAAGGGCCTTCAGATTAAGCTCGGAAACAATCAAAGCAAAAGAAAAAGGAAGAGGGATCCGGCCAGCAGATGGACTAAGAATGCCTAGCAGAAAATCATAGCGCCAAACACCCTCCCTCTCAGAAGAAGAGGGGGCTGCAAGCGTCCCACCACGCCCACGACAGGACGAGCGAGGGACACGACCACCAGGACCTCGCCGGCCACGACCTCGGCGAGCCATGTCGCAAGAAGCACCAGCTCAGGAGCGCTGAGGAACTATGGGAGAAGGAGCAAAGAGGAATGAAGTGATTGCGCCAACCGAGCAAATGTAAAACAGATACTTATAGCCCAGACAACGGGCAAGCAAGGAAAACACGCAGAAACCCAAACGGCGCTATCATTAAATCAAGATCGGAATGCACGTCGATACGGAGTCCAAGATAGGACGCCTCTTCGCATCCAACAAATATTTAAAGGAGACATCAAATCTCGCGTGTTTCCCATACACGCATCGGAAACCCAAAAGGCCGCAGCAACGCAGAACGTCGTTATGGCCAAACAGAGGATGTGACGGCTCACAAACATAGCCTTCGTCATCAAGCACGTCACCTAGGGCATCATCATAAACACCTTACATTACGGCAACTCATACAGAATTGATTCACGACAAGCAACTGCAAAAATGAACAGTGGAAAGATTCCCGGCTCTCTTATCCAAAACTATTGGAATTTGTTCCAAAAAAAATTACTCCCATCGGGAGCACCTCACCTTTGCTAAAAACAGAGCAAGTTTCAAACTTTGAGACTGCAGGCGACCATTCCCTCTTATCCAAATGTGCTCGAGTGGGCACTCCTTCCAGCAATAATTACTGCATCTACAGAGTTCGGGTGCTCCCTCACCTGGAAGACAATGAAGCATTTGAGTGACCACTCGCAAGACTCAACTAATACCCGACGGGACAATCTCCCCACGCACTCGATGACTATCCGAGTGGGTGCATTCTTATCGACTCCTCGCCCGAGCTCGCAAAATTTCCGCGAGTGACTACTAATAGTCCACTTGATCTGTTTATTCCAAGTGGTTGCATCTCCAATTAGGCTCCGCGCCTCTATAAAAAATGATGCCTGGGTTGCGACTCGTCGTACCCCAGATGCCGCGCAAGCTTAGCGCGTAGGTAAGACCCCGCTGCGCAGTCGGCCGGGTTGGGACTTGCCACGGCGCGAATTCACTCCCGATGTTTTCCATGTGCTCGCACGAAGAAAGATGAGCCGATAACGGACGCGTTAAGGCTATTTGCTGGGACCGGCGGCATCGATCCTGTAAGGCCTGCAGCGGCATGGACTTTGATAGACACCGGTCGTTTCCAAGTTCGTGTCGAGGGACACGAGCTTGATTGGGCTACTGAGGTATTTTCCACTAGCGCAATTCACCAAGGCTTGACCAGTCGACTACCTTGGGCCCTTTTAGCTTATCATCCCTCGAATAGACGTTGTCATGGCTAAAAAACTAGCGACTCGCAGCCGCGCTGCACATGTGAAGGCAAGTGATGATGAATTCGAGTCCCTGCACGACTCTTCGAGTCCCCCAGGCACTCGGGGGCTACTAACGAGGGGGTGACCCCACGACTCCTGCGTGTGAGGATACCTGGTGCGTAAAAAGACGGAAGGCCCGATAGAAGCGTCGACGGGCCCACGACTAGCCCACTCAAAGCACCGACGTAGGAGTCCATGACCAACATGGAAAGACAAGACTTGGCGGCCAAGCCAAAGCAAGTTTAGGAAATTGTCCCTGTAACCGGAGATGGACTCCCCGAGACCCAGCCTAGTATATAAAGGCTGGGAGGGGTGACGGCTGAGGACATCCAATCAACAATCGACACCTCCGGTCTTGACCGAACTCTCCTGGACCTCCAATGTAATCGCCCCCTCTCATAATACAATTGAGCAGGAAGTTCTTCTCCTGTTAGCCGACGAGTATCACCAACCTGTTCCTCTCTACGATCTAACCGTTGATACAATGCATATTGCTTAGTAGCTGACGTAAGACTCGCGGGTATGCTAGATACTCACCTGCTTTATTTCCTTTACTGTTTTGCCTGATCGGCCGCTACAGTCGACGTTGGAGTCCAGGAGAAGGTGATCCCCGATGCCGACCACCGCAACATGAAGATCCCTGATGCCTTCTACGACGTCGAGTTCCCCTTTGACCAGGAGTAGTTTGGAGGTTCCCAGGCAGGAGGCCTCGCCTTTTCGATCGAGTGTTAATTTTGTGCTAGCCTTCTTAAGGCAACCTTGTATCCTTGTGTCTGTACTCAGATACTATTGCTTCCGCTGACTTGTGCTCTTGAGCTGTTGTATTCGAGCCCTTGTGGCCCCTGGCTTGTATTAAACAGCTTGTATTATTTTATTTGTAGAGTTGTGTTGTGATATCTCACTGTGAGTCCCTAATCTCGATCGTGTACCTTGCGTGTATGATTACTGTACACGGTCTGATTTTGGGGGCGCCACACCTAACAGAGAGGAATAACCCCCTCTGCGGTGGTAGTGTCGGTACCATTACCATCAATGACATTAGTTCCACACTCTTGGGGATATGTTGTATAACCGCGTGGCTAAGACGAAATAGAACCCGAAATCCGCGAAATAGGCTTCCTTTTTATAGTGAAATAGCCATTTTCGTTGCCTTGCCTTGGATCACTCAGAAGTGAGCAGTATTTCATAATGGCAGTGGCCGTTTTTTCATGTCAATAGCAAGATAATTATGGTTCTGCTGGTTTCATATTTAGAGTGCAGTGGAAATACCCTCCCCTCCTCCCCTCACGGGTTGATGCTAAAATCCAGTGACTTGATTTATCAGTATTATATACGCTATATATGCAATAAACACACTTGGTTGAATTTAAATCTCTCCTCGACAATGACGAGAAGGCTAATGTAGAAGCAACATAATTTTTGAGTACGTCATTTGATTCTACTTCAAACCTTCCGAAACAGGCCCCTTCTTGATAGTATGAACTTGCCATGACCAACGAAATAAAAACATTAAAAATTTCGTCCTCAGTAATTTCCTTCCTTTCAAAGGGGTACATAGTTGTTTTGTGCCATATAGATTTGCATGTGCAACTCATACAATACGATTAGTCCGCAAAATGCATTATCGTAAACACGAAAACACTTAAGGCGAAAAATGCCCTTTCAACAGCCTCCTCCACCTTACCCGGGTTGGTTGACAAGCTTCCATGCAATAAGAGGGTGAAACTTTATGAATCCGGATCCATGCCTTGGCTTATTTGGGAATCACCGAGGCCATGAATGTGGAACCATCACTATTCTAGCATTAGGGTGCAACCACAAAATATCCAAGTCCCCTCCTCCATGATGCACTTCCAATACCCCAAGCATAATGTCTGAATAGCGAACAAATTCTTACCTATCGACTTGAACACAACATCCATGGTCGTTCCCCATGCAACTTGCAACATAGTAAGCAAATGATTTTCACTAAAGTTTGTGGTCGACAAAAGCTTTGTCACCACGATCTACGTCACATTTGATAGGTTTCCTCTTTCCTATGTGGCAAGGAACACGCTTGATCGTTCAACATCCATTAGTCCTAGTTTTTCTGGGAGTTATTGCACGTTCGATAAAGCCTTGCTCACCCTCGAAGTTGACGATCCTCCTCCATCTTCCTCGATCAACCGACGCCTCCCAAAGATCCTCAAATCTCACTACCAAGGTTGGGCGCTTGATCAAATCAACCCCGTAGCCAACTCAAATAGAAAGAATTCCAGAGGGACTCAAGTGGAGTCACTGCCAATCTTGCTAAGCTAGATTTTTTTTCTAGAACACACAAAACTTCTTCTTAGAAGTGAGAGTGGATCACGGCTACCTCTCAATTACGAGATGAACTATCCGCTAGCCTCAACAAACATCTGTCGCGAGTAGACCCAATAACTATCACCTTAGTTCACTTCATTCGTTTACGCCTCGCTTATTTTGTTTCATACTTTTTATATTCAAAACATTTTAAATTTATTTATATATATTTCAAAAACTATTTTCTTAAAGTTTTAAAAACTATTCCACGCACATTTAAGAAATGTTTGAAAAATTAAAATAATTATCTCTGCAATTTATAAGAAATATACATATCATTCCATTTTTTCATAACATTTAATTCAATGTTTACACGTTTCAAAAACATGTTTGTGACAATTTAAAAATTTCTATACAATGCAAACAATTCTTTTGTGCAATTTAATAAAGAAATCATGCCACTAAAAAAGTGATATAGAAAATGGTCGTCATACTAAATAATTCTTTCGAATATTGTAATAAAAAATAATCATGAAATTTATGAAAATATTCATTGTGTGTTAAAGTTGTTCATCATCTATTTTTAAAATGTTCAATGTGCATTTAATAAATAGGTACTCCCTCCGATCCATATTAATTGACGCATGCTTAGTAGGACTTTAGTACAAACTAGTACTAAGTGTGTCAATTAATTTGGATCGGAGGAAGTAATATATTAAAAAAACGTTCAATATGTATTAAATAAGTGTTCAATGTGTATCTAATTTTTTTCAATCTATATATAAAAAAAGTTCAATGTCTATTTTACAAAAACATCACAAGTATTGATAAAACATTCAACATGTAAAATGTTAAAAATATATCTAAAAATGTTTGGCCCGTGTGTGAAAAATGGTCAATCTATATTAGAAAAAGTTGACATCTACTTGAGAAAATGAAGGAAAACATATAAAAACCTTAAAACAAACAAATTAGAAAATAAATAACCCAAAAAACACCAAAGAAAACCAAGAAAGAGAACACACAAAGCAAAGAAGAAGAAAAACCGCATGGATCTTCTAAACCTATAATTTTTTTACAATAATACTTTATTGGGCTGATCTTATAGTGGATGGGTCACTGGCAAGGCGAGACGCACATATATATAGCCGCAAATCTTATTTGTGGCCCAAGAGCGGCAAATAGTCAAGGGGACGAGCGTTTTTAGTTTGTTTGAACCTTTTCTTTTTTATAGCTTTCTGTAATATATGGTGAACAATTGTCTAGCATACGGTGAACATTTTTTAATGCGTTGTAATCTTGTACTTGGTGAACATTATTTGAAATACACATTAACATATTTTAATATAAAATAAACATTATTCAATATAAAGATGAACATTTTTATCATATATGTTGTACATTTATATATATATATATATATATATATATATATAACTGCTAAAAATGAGCAACCTTCTTTGTGAAAACGATTCAAAATAAAAAAATGCTCGAAAATAGAGTAATTTAGGTACCTCTAGTTGACAGGATTTCTTATTTGATGTCCGTAGGCGTCAATAATAGGAGAAACTACTACTTTCGCTGAAAGTACGCACCAATGGGCCGGCTTATTAGCAGCTTGAGCGTTTTGCGCTTTTATAGGTTTTACTCGTTTTTATGATTTGTCTAAAATAAACTCGATTTTATGATTAAAGGCTGATATGTTTTATAGTTAGATATTATAAAACATATTTTTGAAAAATAAAACTATTTCATAAATGGTTTGATATTTTATTTATATAAAAGTTCAGTTTATATTAATAGAAGTTAATTATTCATTAAAAAATCCGATGTATGAATAAATGTTCACCCTACAATATAAAAAGTTCAGTGCATATTTAAAATAGTGCATTCTATAACTTTTTAATATGTACTACTATAAAAATGTTTATCAATAAATATAAAAATAATTATTTACTAAATGATCAATTTATGTACATTTTTTTAATATACTCTAAGAAAGTTTAAAATAATTTTGAAAAAGTTTAATACAATATTTAAACATGTTCACCATTTAAAAAAAGATCATTGTATATTTGTAAAATTTGTAAATAAATATTTAAATAAATAAAGAAAATATAAAACTGACAAAAAAAAGATGTTCGTTTGAGGGTTATTAAAAAAAGAAGAAGAAAGCGGAATCAGAAAAAAGTAAAATCAATGAAGTGTGGGCCGGCCCACCTGGTGCAGCTCGCTGGCGAGTTTCAGCGAAAGCTCCACAAATAGAATTGACACTGTTTAACGCTCATTTTGTGTCATATAGAAGGCCTCAGACATAGCTCTTTTGTCTTCAAAAAATATATAGTTCTGATTGTGAAATTATTAATTAAAGTGGCACGGCCTTGCCTCTCGAAACCTTTGAAAATATATCACATGTTAATAAGTTTCAATAAAAAAAATTACAAGAGGCACGACCTTGCCTTTAAAAAAAAATACGTTTATCACTTTTCGAGAGGCACGGCCGTGCCTCTAGCAAAAGCAAACCTGTGCGTCCACGAGAGGCATGATCGTGCCTCTCAGAAGAAAAAATAAAACATATTTTGTTTTCCTTTTCAAGAGGCAATGTCGTGCCTCTCAAGGAAGGAAACTTGCGCCTCCATGAGAGACATGATCAAGGAAGAAAACATATTTTCACATGATGAATTCTCAGCACACCAAAAGTAATCTTTGCGATCTCCTGTAAGAAGTACTCCTATAATTAGGTGCTTTTCTATGATGGACTAGAATAAAAAAAATTCATTGCAGCGATAGCGGTCGGGCAGCAAGGAAGAAGTGTGTGTGACCTACTCGTCGGCTTGGTCGGGATCTGTGCGTTTGTAAAGGTTGTTGCTTGGCTTTCCTTCGGTTGCCCGTAATGAAAGTACCATAGGTAGTATCATGCATGCCAACTAAGAAGTTTTAGTGAGGTGACATGCAATTTAACAAGGAAAGTGAGGATGTAGTATCATATTAGGCCTTATCCAATGCATTGTTGCTTAGATGAGGTGCTAAGCATATTAAAAAACTTAGCAACCAATATCGATCCTCAATGCATAGGTGCTTACTTATTGTAGTTAAGTTAGCTCTATTTAATTATATAACCACTAAAGTCCTTCCTGCATTGGTTGGTAGATATTTTGCATAGGCTCACGCGCTTGACATTGTTTCCTTAGAGCATATGCAATAGTCTGTATGTAAAATCATTGGTACAACTATCCACATCAGCATCCAAGGACACATCCCACAATCTCTCCAACGGAGCGTATGTTGAGTTGTATGTAAAAAATAGAGAATAGATCAGAGGAATTAACTACAAGGGAAATAAGATGATTAACAATGCAATAGATCACTGTAGTCATGGATGGTTGTGGAGGGATACACGCGGAAAAGAAGGAAACTGAAGGCGGCAGCTCGCAGCAAATCCAGATGGACGTGCCCTCCTCGGAGCTTGTGCGTGGTCGTTGGTTTAACATCATACGACTTCACTCTCTTTCTTCTTTTATTATGCGCCATGTCATGAAAACAACTTATGTGGCAAAATTATCAACGGTGATCATACAACTATTGGAGATGCCCTTATGGGGTCACCGAAGTGCTCCCTGGCCTCTTTAATTGCTTTGCCACATCAGGTTTTTGCCTATATGGCGTTCTTAGCATCGGTACACCTTGAGGCTGATAGTTATCTAATGGGCTCCAATGGACAAGAAAAAAAATATTATCATACAAAAAAATTACTACAACAAATATAAAAATGTCAATTTTAAAAATTGTAAGTAAATGTTGGAACAGTTGCGACTCGTTGGTGAACTTGCAACTGAGAAAAAAAGGTGAAACCAAGTTGCGACTTGTTGGTGGACTTGCAACTGGAAAAAAAGCGCAGTTGCGACTCATTGGTTGACTTGCAATTGAGAAAAAAATTCAGACCCAGTTGCGACTCGTTGGTGGGCTTGCAACTGACAGAAAAATCAGACTCGGTAGCGACTCGTTAGTAGACTTGCAACTGAGAAAAAAATTGGACCTAGTTGCGGCTCGTTGGTGGACTTGCAACTGAGAAAAAAAATCGAACCCAGTTGCGACTCGTTGGTGGACTTGCAACTGCGAAAAAAACTCAGACCCACTTGCGAATGGTGAGCTTGCAACTGAGAAAAAAATCGGACCCAGTTGCGACTCGTTGGCGAACTTGCAACTTAGAAAAAAATCGGACACAGTTGCGACTCGTTGATGGACTTGCAACTGAGAAAAAAAATCAGACATAGTTACAGCTCGTTGGTGGACTTGCTACTGAGAAAAAAATCAGACCCAGTTGCAACTCGTTGGTGGACTTGCAACTGAGAAAAAAATTGAACCCAGTTGCGAATCGTTGGTGGACTTGCAACTGAGAAAAAAACTCGGACCCACTTGCGACTCGTTTGTGGGTTTGCAACTGAGAAAAACAATTTGGACCCAGTTGCGAATCGTTGGCGGACTTGCAACTTAGAAAATAATTGGACTCAGTTGCGATTTGTTGGTGGTCTTGCAACTGAGAAAAAAACTCAGACCCACTTGCAAATCGTTGGTGGGCTTGCAACTGAGAAAAAAATCGTACTCAGTTGCGCCTCGTTGGCGGACTTGCAACTTAAAAAAAAATCGGACACAATTGCGACTCATTGATGGTCTTGCAACTGAGAAAAAAATTGGATCCAATTGCGACTCGTTGGTGGATTTGCAACTAATAAAAATAAGACATGCCTACTAACGACTCGTTGGTGGATTGAAATTGAGAAAAAAATTATAATCAGTTGTAACTCGTTGGTGAAATTACAACTGAGAAAAAATCAACAAAAAAGCAGAGGGAACCATCGACGAAAAAAGCACAATCTATAAACATCACATGATAAAAGAAAAAAAAAACAACCAAAAAAGTTGAAACAGTTTGCCTCAACTCCAGTACGACAAACAATCTAAATCAACCCTCAATCAACTCTTGTACAGTTTTTGAAAACAGAAAATCACACGGCAGCGGATTCATATGTATCTTCGATATTTCGTGTTTACATGCGTTTTAACAATTTCGTATTAATAAACTTTATTCTATGTTTAAAAATGTTCAATGACTACTAAAAAATATTTGTCAAATAATATAATAAAATAGTGAATACTAAAAATGTTCATTCTACATAAATATTTTCAACTTATATAAACAAATCAATGTATATTGAAAATTAGTTTAGCATAATAAATTCATTTTTAAGTATTTAATAAAATATTCACCATATATAATGAAAAGTTATAAAAAACGCATACAAAATAAAAATGCATTAAAATCTGAAACTTGAAAAGAAAAAACAAAACAAAAGAATAACCAAAAAAATCAAAACAGAAAAAGAATGAGAAAAAACATAAAAATATATTAAGTGGGCCGGCCCACCTCTCAAGCTTCGCTTCAGCGAAATCACGTACATGTCTCAGAAAAACAGGATAAGCATATTTGGTTTGCAACTTAAGAGAAAAAAACAACTTGCATGTGACTTGACTAATTCTCATGTACATGAGAATTAGCAAAGCCGTTCTAGAGATAGCATCATACACCAATATTATAAGCATGATACTCCCTTCGTTTCTTTTTACTCCGCATATAAAGTTTGGTCAAAGTCAATCATTATAAAGTTTGACCAAGTTTATATTAAAAAATATCAACATTTACAATATTAAAGTTATATAATATGAAAATTAATTTCGTGATAAATCTAATGATAATTGTTTCATATTGTGGATGTTGATAAAAAATTTATAGAATTGGTCAAACTTTATGAAATTTGACTTTGACCAAACCTTATATATGAAGTAAAAAGAAACGGAGTGAGTACTAGTTTATGGTACTATCCATCACGACGGGCAGCCTCAACTCTTGGTCTAATATAGAAGCCCAACAAAGTAAAGTAGATTACATTAGGAAAAAGCTCTGTATCAGCCGGCTGATTTGCTCGACATGATCCGCCGTGTACCTGGCCGTTAGATTGCGCTGCGCTAGTCCGTTGGATCAGGAGACGTGACTTGCGGACATAATGCATATGCGTTCGTGCATATATGTGTGGTACTACTCGGTAGCTCAAGTACTAAGTTTTACGCTTACACATTAATAGATGTTTGCAACAGGGTGTTTGTTGCACAACTTTGAAACGTAACAAGATAGATGTTGCAAACGTTTTTGAATGACTCGAGCAACAAGGATGTTGTTGTAAAGGAGGTTCGCAACGTTATTTGTGTTGCAAAGCGGCTTCACACCATCGTTCGTCGTACAAGCACTGGATTGCAGAAATATATATGCGTATAAATAAAGTTTCGCAACAAGCATCATGTTGCAAAAAAATTCACAACAAGCATCATGTTACAAGGAATGTTCTAAGTGATAAGCTAAATTAAAGACGTGTGTAAAAAATCTCCGCGTACAAAAAAATCTCCGCAACAAGTATCCTGTTGCAAAGGAGTTTCGCAACAAATAGTCTGTTGTAAAAGAATATTTCTTTGGTATCTCCGCGTATAAAAAAATCATTCGCAACAAACATCCTGTTGCAAAGGAGTTTCACAACAAATAGTCTGTTGCAAGAGAATATTCTTTTGGTATCTCCTGAACGTACGCATCTTGAAATTTAATCGAACGGTAGTTAAGCCGACGGATCCTTTCAAAGGATCAACCGGCGGACGCGTAGCGCGACCCATTACATTATGATTTGTGATTTAAGCTCGCAGCAATACTTACCGCGGATTCCACACAAAGCAAAGCTCTCGATACAGAAGCACGGACCCACATTACATTACAGCAGCATAAACCTGTACTGGTTCGCATGCATCTGCACTAGAGTACTATTTTAACTTTTTTTAAAAATAAGAGTGTTTAAATTGCTAAAATAGTGATTCAAATGCTTTTATATTTTTTTACGAAGGAGTACATTATAGTATATGCAGTGCACATGTCTCGAGGCTGGTCTATCTTGTTTGCATGCAGACATCAGATAACATACTACGTCCTGACAGTCCATAGAAAACAACCAGCTAAACAAGGCATCTCGATCTTCGGCCGGATTGTCTATCCTTCAATATCAAATTCTGAATATAGATATGGTGCACGGTGCACGCAGTTGCATCACATGCCCAACATATTCGTAGCGACGGGGAAGCATACAAGGAGAAGGGGTGTGCAGAAGTATCAGACAAGGGCAGCACGAATGCCTCCCTCTTGCTTGCACATACGTACTACAGTAGGCTCGCTAATCGATCGCTACAGAGAGATATGCATGCATGTGTCCGTGTCCAACACGGTTTCGGAACCCTAGATAGATCAAACAGGGATAGTAGGGACAAACAGCGGTCGGGTTGGATGCATGGTTGGATCGAGGCAGGCAATAATATGGTCATGATGCATACATACATGTAAGGTCTGATCAAGATCCAGTGCTGCCCTCTGCCATAATGTTCCAAAAAATATACTTGCTTGTTTGTTTCTTCACTCCCCTCTTTCTTTGTCAAGGTGTGTCACAGCTTGAACAGTGGCTTGCAGCAGCCACCATATCCATATCTACGTATATATGTGTATGGACGTTATTTCCATGCATGCATGGGGACCTTGCGGTGCATGCATTATGCCGGCCTTGGCATGTTGATATACTATAATATTATGTCGGCACATCACATGCATATATCGTATTATCGCGAGCTAGCCAGATACGGCCCGACTTGATTGTCTTGATTGCACTTAATCAGCTAGACTATTCGTCCACTATACATGTTCCCTTCAACTAAACATGGACGTAAATCATTCAAACGTACATGTCTCAAGAACAGTTATATATCCACTGACCAGCACGGCCTGGTCCAGTTTTTCATTTATAACTCAATTAGGTCCAAGCACTAGCTGGTTTGTGTGTCGCGCTGATCGGTCACGGGAATGGAGTGCCAACGGGTCTGCTTGTACTAGTATAGTCCCGAGCCCCGACTTGTACTGCTTGTCTGCTTCTCTTGCCGGAATGCTCGCCATCCTGCCGGAGACGAGGCTGTCATTGAGATTGACATTTATGTCACCCTCTTGTGCCTATCGTGGCATGTTTCTTCTTCTCTTGAGTTCGATTACAGATCTGAGTTGCATCTCAGGTTACATGGCTGAGCTCCATCGATTCATGCTTTGGGGGAGCTGGATATCAGCAAATGTGGTACACCTTTGTGACACCGGGTTTCACCTGACCACGTCGTGAAAACCGCACGAGACCAGTCGCAGCTAACGAAACGAAAAAACCCGTTTAATAAGTAAAAGGAGTATTTTTATAGCGCGCCGGAAAGTGTTCTCGAAACGGTTCCAACGCGAGGTGAACGCCGCCGGCTCGACGCGCTGATCGCGCAGTTCGAAGTTTTACTCGAATCGAAAGTCCTGCGGACCCTCGGCGGTCAGAAACGTGAGCACCGCACGCGCGAGAGAAAAACCGGGGATGTTTTTGCAAACTGCCAGCCACCTGGGCTATATAAAGACCATCATTCTTCCACCCTTTTCTAGGGTTTCCCCTAACAAATCTTACAGCCACACCCCCAGATTTTCTCAAAATTTTCGTCACACTACAACAACTATGTTGTTAGGAGGCACTCTGAAACGCCTCCAAAGGCCTACAAAACGCCAGCCTAGACATTTGAAGGTATTCTTCAATTATGCTAAAAATAGTGGCAAAGAGAAAGACCTTCCAAGGCATTTTGCATTTTTGAATGCCTACAAGCACATGTGCGCGCGCACACACACAAACGTACGATCCTTTGTAGTTTTTTTGCAAGGGGTTCAAGGAGAAATCATTGGTCCTATCCTTAATATGATCCTTTGTCACATGAATGCTGAGGGACTGCTATAAAACTCGGAGTAAAAAGCACAAACTACCATAATACATGCGTTATTAGAAAAAAAACACCACAATATAGTCAGTTGGCAAAATAATGTTCAAATTCTGATAAAAAAAACACTAAACGTCTGTAGAATCCTATTTTGATGTGTCGACCCTCAAATCTGACAGTAACCGTGAAGACGTTGTGTAACGGCCGTTAACGACCGTGTCTGTGCGTCACTTGCCGGCTCGGTCGAACCGAGTTCTCCCTGTCTCTCCACTCTCTCCCTTCTCACTCCTCGACAATGGCGACTATGCAAGCGAGCGGAGACGAGGGTCCTAGTAGAGGCAATGGTGGCGCGGTGCACGAAGCAGCGCTTTCCCAGAGGCGGCGCACGGAGCAGCGCATCCCACGTCGGCGTGGAAGCAGATCCCCCTGACCTCGTTCCTCGTGGAGGTAGCAGACGACCGAAATCTACAAATCTGCTGGATGTGACGGCGACAACAGCACTTGCATGCAATGTCATCGACATACCGACTGGAAGCAACTGTGACACCCTGGATTTTGCAACTTTTTATTTTCAAAAAACTTTTCTGTTTTATTTATGAATTTATCAGTTGGTTTGATTTTAAGCAACTCTTTGGACTTGAAACTTGAGCATATTTTCTTTCCTTGCTCAAGTAGGCCATGGTTATCTTAATCTCTCCAAAAATATTTCCTTGATCCATCCCCTTCAAGCCACATTTTTCATCATGCCATATATTCCTTTTCCAATAAAAGGAATATTCACCTTATTTGAGGATTGTGAAGCAACCCCTATTTCTATTGCTCCATAAATCCCCAAATAATTCCCACATGTCCTTGATATCATAGATTGCCAAAATATCCAAAAACATTGCATGGCCCAAGTGAATTTTTCACCTAGAGAAATTCATTAGTCTGTTGGGGCAAAATAGCACTTTATGAAGGAAGTGTTATTTATCTTTCTCCCCTTCCTCTGAAACGTTTTGTGCAAGCTCTTATGACCATATCATTAGGCTATGTCAACTTGTAGCTCAATTTGCCTAGCAAAGCTCCCTCATCAAATTCGCAAAGTTTGTATGCAGCAAGGGGCATTGTGAAGCAAGTGCAAGCTAGGAGCATACTTTTGCTCTGAGATTTTTCCCACATGTGTCTACACTTAAATAACTCCCCTAACCCAAGTTTTAGCCAAACCCAACCACCCATGTGAGGGCACCCTCAGGATCAAGTTTCTGGCCAGCAGGGCACCTTGTGAAGCAAGTGCTAGTTAGGTACTTCCCTTAGATCAGGAATTTTTCACACTTGTGCACACCCCCAAATAACCCCGCTCCACCAAATTTGAGCCAAATCCATCAAGCTATAATGATGTCAGTTTCAACAATGGATTTCTGGACATAATTGGCAATTGCAAAGGAAGTGCATTGTTTACTTGGCCAAATGAGCTGCAACTTCACAGATAGGTTGTCTTTCCAACTCTAAACACATGTGACAACATGGCCCCCTCCCCCTCTTCATCATTTGAGCACAACTTATCCCCCAAGATTGCTGTATCAAACTTGTTAGAGAGGTTATGATCACCACAGAGCTCCCCTTGACCAGTTAATGCCACCACTATGCTCAGTGTAGAAAGGACTACATATTGGACATGGTTGGCCACGTGCAACCTCACCCAGTGCACGGGTGCACACGGTGGCCATGCCCATGGCGTGCCACTGGCGCGCTCTGCGCGTGACCCGAGCCACTGGACACGACTGCAGTGTGCCCCCGTCGCCTAGCTCGTGTCCTACCGCGCCGCATGGCTTTACAATGTCCATGCATCCCTTTCCCCCTCCTTCCCTCGCCGGAATCGCACAACGGCCCCGCTCGCACATTGCCACAGTACGCCGCCTCGGTCGCATCTTCTCGGCGCCGCCCGAGCACGGGTATCTCCCCCTCCCCTGTTCCATGTGCATCCCTCTCTCTAGTCACCCCGAGAAGGCTCTCGAGCCAACCCGCGCATTGCCACCTCGCCCCGGCCACTACTCGCCGTGTTCTTTTCTTCACGGCGGCATCCAGGCACAGGCTTCAGCCTCCGGCTATTTAAGTTGGCCCCGTGCTCGTTGCTTGTCACCACTAGCGCCGCCTCCCCTCCAATCGACCTCCAGCAGTAAGTAGCTAGGCTAGGGAGCCCTTCATCCCCATCTCCGACGAGCTCCACCGCTTGGCCTTGTAGCCGTCTCCCCCTCGTTTAAGTGCCCCTCCGGATGAACCAAAACCACCCCTGAACTCCCCTTGCTCCCGTGGTGCCTCCCCACCACTCACCGTTGCGGATTCCTGCTGGAATTGTCGAGCTCGACGGAGCCGTGGCCCAGTCACCACTGGGGAGACGCGCGCGTCGCCGTCCGAGCTCCTCCCGACGAGCTACGGGTACGGGAGCTCTTGTCGTGGACCGCCCGAGCCCCCTGCACCCTCCACTTCCACCGACGTGCCGTCCTCGTCGGAGACTCGCCGTCGGTGAGCCTCTCCCGTGCCTCGGCCTCTCTCTCTCTCTCTCTCTTAGTCATATGACAAGGTGGCCCCACCTGTCATAGATTCCCCAGCCCAAATCGTTTTCTTAAGTGCAAGAGTATTTCTGTTTCCCTCCTTCGACGTCACCCCTCTGGGATTTCCAGAAAAATGATTTAAATTCATTTTAAAATCATTTATTTGACCAGAACTTTGACCGGCGATATCTCCTAAGCCATAAGTCCAAATGGGTTGATTCTTTTTCCCCTAGTTTTGTCTTGAGCTCCCCTTTAATTTGGAATAGCTTTTATGCCATGTTGTTCTGTTTATATTTTCTGATCAAAATAAATGCTTTATGTGACATTTTTTCGATGCCTTTTTAAAAATCTTTTCTAGGGGTTTCTTTGTGTGGAAGACCAAGAGTATTTCCCACTCCCTTGGTGAAAGGCAAAACACAACTCCCATTTGCATTCTCGTATAACTTTGACATGGTTTAAAACTTGCTTTAACTTTCGGATAATATGGTGATCACTCTTATTATGCTTGGATTATTACAATCATGTCCTTGCCATGAATATGCTTGTATGCATCATAACCCCTAGTTATGTTTATGATCTTGCTATGTTGCATGTTGACATGGCTAAGTTAGTCATCCGATCATGCTTTGGATTATGATATAACTGTGATTGTACCTGAAAGTCCAAGTATGTGATCATAGGGGGAGGAGGTGAATGATCCCTTCAAATTTTCTAGTGAAGCTTTGAAGTGAAGCATAAACTCAACAGAAAAGAGTAACAGAAAAAGATAAATGGAAGGAAAAACTAGTATCGAAACTAAAATCAGCAAATCAAAACATGTAGAAGCTTTAACAGGAAGCAAATGCAATGCGAAAAGTAAATGCTTGAAGTAAAATGAAATCTTGACTCGGCCATGTTTGTTCGAACAGTTCACGCTCTGCAAAGCGCTACGTCTGGTTGGAGGGACTAGTGATTGAACACCTGGAGAAAAACTCTCTCCGTCCATTGCTCCACTGCACCAATCTCCTTGAGCTTGGCCAGTTTTGACTCGGGGTAGATTATCAAGTAAATCTTCGAAACGTTTGACAAACTTGAGCTTCGAGGCGACAATTTCTCTTTGCTCTCTGAAGACGACACTCTTACCGTCTAGGTGAATTGCAGTTCTCCAAGATAAAAAGGCTAGCAAGTTTTCACCTAAGTCATAGTGAATCTACTCAGATCAATGGGACTTAGGATTCGGTGGTTTCTTTTTGGGTTTTTCTTCGGTGGTGTTCTTGGGATGCTCTCTTCAATCTCTCCCAGGAATATTCTCAGAGCAGCCACCCACAAATGGAGGCGGGGACGACGTATTTATAGTTGGCGATCCCGAGGTGCGAAATGACGAATTTGACTTGAAGCGACAGCGTGACGCGTGTCCAAAACGGTCGAATTTGTCATTACAACGCAACTTTACTTGTGGAACAAGTAAAGCTGACTCGCGGACTTAGTTCTGCTTCGGAAGACAAAGAACAAAGTATTTTCTACCGAAACTTAACTTAGTGCACATGAGATTTCTTCACTCTGGCTTCTCACTTGGTTTAGATTTGATCTGATAATTTTCTCAATAACTTCGGCGTCCACAAACTAAAACCCCTCTTGATAGTACGGTTTGTCCTATGACTCAAAGAACAGAAAATAACTACACAAAAACATCTAAGTCTTGCGCTGTCTTCTTCATTTCCTTCGATGAGTTGGGCTTCAGGACACCTTCATTTTTGGGGGTCATCCTCCATGATTAAGCTTCGCTTAAAGGGTAATTCTTCGATAACTTGAAAACCTTCCTTGAAGCTTTATCACATGGCTTGTCCTTCAGGAACCTATTCAACTGATTACACTAGAAAACATTGTTAGTTCCTCTACTGTCTTGTCCAACAATATCCAAAACACAAGGGGGCAAAACTTTGCTCTTACAATCTCCCCCTTTTTGGACTATTGTGTACAAAACAGGCATTGATAAAATATATTGAAGTTTTTTTGTGAAGTGATTGAGCAAACTCTAAGATATGAAGTTTTTGGCTCCCCCTGAATGCAAGCATCGAAGATTTATATGATCGAAGTGAATGATTGAGGAATATTTCTTCGTTGGAGAGCAAAACAAATATCTTAGTGAAGGAAATTGCAAGTGAGAATAGAAATCCATAAGTATGAGCAATTCCTTCCAATGACCAGTGACTTAAGGTAATAACCACCTGCAAGATAGATGATATGAAGCAATACTTTGCAAGCAAGGGGTTATTAAAACATAAGTGTTTCACAGGAGTAGCACAACCGAATGTAAACTTAAGTTACAACCCAATCGAAGAGAATGGAATGATTGTTGTAACTTAACCAAAAGCGAATGCAAAATCCCTATCCCCGATGCAAGTCTAACTCATCGATGCCAAATCTTCTCCCCCTTTTTGTCAATGATTGAACAAAAGGTTGGGAAGTGGATCGAGAGAACTATTTCATCGCATCAGCACCCTTGGAACCCGATGAAGCATAACTTGATGTAGACTCGTTCGAAGAAGATTTATCTCCTGAAGATTCTTCTTCCGACTCGGGTGAAGGAAGAACTTCGAGGTTCTTCTGGGTGATGAGGTTGATGTCGAGGTCGCTGTCGTCGAGGCCGGCGTCGTCCTTCGAAGTGACTGGGTCATTCTCGGAGACGGTGTCGGGGCGGATGGGATCGGGCTCATTTACGGAGAACACTTCATCGATCTTCTGAAGGGGCGGGAGCTTCGGATTCGGGCGATCAATGGTGTCATCTCTTGAGAAGTTTCGTTGGAGGTGCTCATATTCTTTGTTAATGCGATCTTTGCGAAGACCTTTGACAGAGTTAAATTTTCTGAGTCCTTTCCAGGAATGACGCTTCAACACACGAAGATATTGGTTATTGTGCAGTGCAATGTTGCCGACACGGTTGACTTCATCTGCCAAGAACTGCATCTGGCGTTGATTAGCTTCAATGAAGTTTTCGAGAAGTTGTTGCGACCGAAGATTTACTTCAAAGTGATGGCAGTCTTTATGGAATTTCTTCAAGATATTTCTCTCATTTACTTCATGGCGTAGCCCAACATATGTGGAAAAGATATCGTTGGGTTTCCTTAGAAATTCCAAAGTGTCACGCACTGGAGGAGTGAAAAGCTTCGGATGATGTCTTTCCACAAAGTCGTCATTCCGGCCATAGTTGCAAACAGGCTGTAGCCAGGGAGCATATGGCTTCAGGGTGAAGGGCAGCTCAGCAGCATGTACCATGTTGCAAAGAAAACAGTCCTCGAAGTCAAACACGAAACCATGAGTAAGCTTCATTATTGCATGCCTGACTTCAGGATAGATATTTGATTCCTCCGAAGCAGTACTCAATGGGATCAAAGATTTTGACAGGATATAAAACCAAGTCTTGGAAATGAATATTAAGTGCTTCGGGCGAATGTTTTCAGGTATAAAATCAGCCGTGACTTCAGTATCCAGCAACGTTGCAAATTGTTCTTCAGTAAGATCTGGCTCCAAGTGAATCTTTTCTAGTTCTCCAGTATGCCTTGGAATATTCGCAATTTAAATTAATTCTGTTGAAGACAATCTGAAGACTTCTCCTTAAATCATCCATTCAAGGATCCAAGTGCTTGGCACATTTGCATCACCAGAAACGTATAGAGTGGCATAAAACTGTTTGATCAGTTCGGAATTGAAGAGAGTGCTCAAGGCAAACAACCGAGTCAAATTCTGATTTTCAATTGTTTCGATGATGTTCATGAAGCATGTTGAAGTGGAAAGACTTATCATATCAAGATATCTGTGGCGGAAAAGCACACCTTTCTGGCAGTGGACTTTGGTATAAAGAATTTGTTGTTCGGCTGTCCAGAAGCGAAGATCATCTGCAGTCCTGTCTGAAGCATATGGACTGGCGCCAAAGAATCGGTGGCGCTTATGATGCTGTTCAAGATTGAAATCCGGCCCATGGCGCGAAGAACAACCATCACCCTTGAAGATTGGAAAAGTTTCACGAGGGTAAATGGAGTCCAGCTGAGTATCTTGGCTTGGGCGGCAGGGAGGACGAGTCCTTTGCAGAGGAGCAGCTGGAGCAACCTGAGAAGGGTTGGCAGTCTGAGCAACGATCAAAGCTTGCTCTTGCGAAGAATTCAGAATCTGAACTTGTTCTTTTTCGTCATTTGCTTCAGACTGGTTCATATTTTCTTCCGATTCTTGAGCTGTTCTTGCAGGAGAAAATTCACGGGAGCCATGAGTTCTTAAGTTTGAGGGAGTGGGATCATGGGCTTCCGGAGGAGGTGATTGCGGTGGAGCTTAAGCAGAAGGTGGGGTAGGAGCTCTTTGGGGTGCGGGGGATGGAACAGGAGTTGGTGTTGTAGCACGCGGTGGAACTGGTGCAGGCATTGGAGTTGGGGTTGGGGAGTTGGAGTTTTTGGAGGTGGTGTGGGAGTTTTGGAGGGTGGAGCTGAAGGCTTAGCCTTGGATTTGGAAGGATTTGGTGTGGGAGCAGGTGGAGTAGGAACTGCTTCGGTATTTTCCTTCGGCTGGCTGATGGGCTCATCACTTGTATCCATCTCAGCAGCCGAAGCCAGCATAATCTTCCGCCTCTTGGTGGTTTTCTTCTTGGGTGAAGGGTCGGAAGGTTTCGCTTCAGCGGGCTTTGCTGCAGTTGGTTCATCTTCCAGCGTGGCCTTGCGCTTCTTGGAATCCCTTTCCATGATCGAAGCATTGTGCGTTTTGACTATTTCATCAACAACAGCTTTGATCTTCCCTTTGTAGATCTTAATGTTATCCTTGGTGGTGGTGTTCACATCTGTCACCTTCTGAAGCATTTTCAAAGCATGCACCTTGAAGTCTTCATCAGTTTCAGCTTCAGCATGTTGTTGATAGTTATGAATCTTCGCAGTTTCAACCCTGTCCCTTGAGCGCAAATCCTTCAGCTAACTGATCATGGTAGTGATCATATCTCGATGGAGCCTGAAATGTAGACTTCACCAAGATCAATTGCTTCAGGATCTTCAGCTTTACATTGATACGTCCCAAACGTATCTATAATTTCTGCTTGCTCCATGCATGTTTTGTGTGACTTTTCCATGTTTTTCTTGAACTTTCATACACTTTTGAGCATATTTGGACTAACCTATTAACTCAGTGCACCCAGTTGCCAGTTCCTGTTTTCTGCTGTTTTTGTATTTCAGGTTTTCCGGCCATTAAAAGTGCTCCAAAAATTCCGGAAAAATTATATGAAAAATAAGCGTCCCGAAAGCTTCCGGAATCACCAAGGAAGGAGGGGAGGGCCACCACAGAGACTCCGGAAGGGTCCCTTGCGCGACCCCACCCTAGGCCGCGCCGGGCACCCTCCTGGCTGCCCTGTGGCCCCCTGGTGCCCTCCTTTGGCCCTATTTTTACCCCCGCAGAGGAAACCCTGATTCCGGACCCCTTTTCTCCAGAAGAAATTCCGATCTCCGCCGCCATCGCCATCAAGTTTCGGGGGGACAGAATTCCTGTGTCGGCACCCTGCCGGGACGGGGAAGTGCCCCCGGATTCATCTCCATCGACGTTTCTTCCTCCTTCCATGATGCGGGAGTAGTTCCTCCTCAGGGCTGAGGTTTCTACTAGTAGCTATGTGTTCTTCTCTCTCTCCCATGATGTGATCTTTGTTGTGATCATAGGCTATGTTAATCTAGGATGATCCCATGATATTTCCCCTTCCTCTATGTATTGGATTGATGTACTCACTTGATCTTATCTAGTATAATCCCCGAGACCATGGTGACAGCGGTCTATTGGACATGGATTAGAAGAATATTTTCATGAGTGATTTCCTCTTTTGTGTGTTGATCTAAGATTGAGAGTCTCTTGGTGCTTGTCTTTGACTATCCTTGAGATATGTTGTGGTGATTGTGGTACTATCTTTGGATGGCCGCGGTGACATTGGGAAATCCATAGATTGAGAACTACGAACTTTGAGGTGTGCTTTTATAGCCCTACATAATTCTCGTCCTCTCTTGACCACAAAGGAATGACCTCCGAGTGCGTCTCCATTGCGTGTTTTATGGGAAATATCATGTGATTAGACTATGTTAATGTTGTTGAGAGTTTCCACTAGTGAAAGTATGAAGCCTAGGCCTTGTTTCCACCATTGTTATACCGTTTGTGCTCACTTTTGTCACATGTTTTCTTGCTGCACTTTTTTTATTACAGATTTATATTACCTTGTTTTGCCACACCTATCACCCATATTTTACCATCTCTTCGCCGAACTAGTGCACCTATACAACACCTAGTTGTATTAGGTGTGTTGGGGACACAAGAGACTTCTTGTATCTTAATTGCAGGGTTGCTTGAGAGAGAACATCTTCAACCTCTACTTCCCTGAGTTCGATAAACCTTAGGTCATCCACTTGATGGAAATTGCTTCTGTCCTACAAACCTCTGCGCTTGGAGGCCCAACATAGTATACAAGAATAGAAGTGTGCGTAGACATCAAGCTATTTCTAGCGCCGTTGCCGGGGACCATAGCTTTATTTACAGGTCTACTTGAAGTATCCTACCTGCTGCACGCTATCCACTATGGGTAAGAAAGGAGACCCCAAGGTTCCGATCTTACCATCCCGTACGAGACGAGGTACTGCTCTTAGCACTAGTGCTAAACTTGATTCACCTTCAGTTATGAGTCAGTTTGATTCACCTCAGTTACATGCTACTTCTGCTGAGTCTGGCAATATGTCAGATACTTTTGATGATGCTTCTACTACCTTTGAGACTACAGGTTCACTTGGTTCTTTTATTGAAGAACAGATTGCTGCTGCTGCCCGATTCTCGGGTGTTGAAATTCCTGTTACCCAAACACCTATTGGAAAAACTCATAACTTTGCTGGCCTTAAGGAGAAACTCCTTGAGGATGATTATATTACGCTTGATGATGATTTTTGCAGGGAGCTTAATGAATGTGCTGATTCCGACCCTGCTACTATAAAGAAGTTGCTAGCAAAGCACTCCCTGAAGAACAAGTTTACTCCTGAGCCTACTTTTCCTACGTCTCCTATATGCATCACTGATCCTGATTATGATTTCTCTGTTGACCTTTCACTTATATCCACAGTTGAAGCTGATACCTTTTATGGCAGAGAAAATGATGATGCTATCGAGCACCTGACCAAACTCACTGAGTTGGGTGGCTTGTTTACTACTGAGGAAAGGATCCGGAACTTTTATGTGACCAAGCTTCTTCCTTTTTCCTTGAAAGGAGATGCTAGAGCATGTTATGATGCACTACCATGTGGTTCCATTCAAAGTCCTCAAGATATGGCTATATCTTTCGTTGATAAGTATTTTCCTGCTCATATGCAACATGCTACTTTGCAAAGAATTTATAACTTTAAACAGTTGCATGATGAGCATCTCCCTAAAGCTTGGGGGAGATTTTGCAGTTTGCTGAAGGCTAGACCGGGACATGAGATCCCTAAGAATGAATTACTTGATATATTTTATGCTGGTCTAACCGATGGGTCTAAATCCTATCTAGATAGTTGTGATGGTTGTGTTTTCAGGCAAAGAACACCGGACGATGCGGAAGAATTGATGGGAAAGATTTCCAAGAACCATGAAGATTGGTCCGTGCCTGAACCACCTCCACCACCAAAGAAGAGGGGCATGCTTGTCCTAAGCCCCGAAGATATGCAAGAAGTAAAGAAGTCTATAAAAGAGAAAGGTATTAAAGCTAAAGACGTGAAGAGTCTACCTCTAATTGAAAAGCTGTGTGAGCCTACCACTCACCCACCTATGGTAGAGGTACACTCTCTTTTAGATTTCAATGCAAGTGACATACCTAAAGGTAAACCTCCTGACCAATGTTTAGATGAGCTTGATAATTTTATTATGAAGCAGAATCACTTCAATGAGAAGATACAAGGTCAGTTGCATGATAATACTCTTGCTATCAAAAGTTTGCTTGATGTTCTAGGTAGAACAGTTAATGATGTTAAATCTCTTGTGAAGCATTTTCATATGGTTCAAACTCATCTTGAACAAATTTCTAATGTGCAAAAAGATTTGCTTGCTAATAATGCCAAACAGGAAAATTTACAAGCTTATGGTATAAAGACCCGGGGTGGAACACACACCCAGGACCCTCTCTATCCAGAAGGGCATCCGAAGAGGATCGAGCAAGATTCTCAAGTGCAGGAAGAAGAAATTGTTAGCTCTCCAAAGAAGAAGAAGAAGCAAAAGAAACACAAGGAAGCTGACAATTCCAATGATCCAATAGAAGAAGAAGAAGAAGCTGTTGATCCAAACAACATATCTACCTCATATGCTGAGACTGAAGACGGTGCTGAACCTGAAAAAGATGCTGAAAAGAATGATCCACCCGAGGTTCGTGAAGAAGAAGCACCCGATAAGCGCAAGAAGTATACTAGAGAAGACTTTCTTGCAAGGATACATGGGAAGGAACGAGAACCATGGGTACAGAAACCCATGCCTTTGCCAAGCAAGTCCGTCAAAACCAAAGAAGAAGAACACTACAACAAGTTTTGTGAGTGGATGAAACCTCTTTTTCTTCAAATCCCTTTGACTGATGCTATTAAGTTACCTCCTTACTCTAAATATATGAAAGATATTGTTACTAATAAAAGAAAAGTCCCTAATGAGGCAATATCTACTATGCTTGCTAACTACTCTTTCAGTGGCAAGATTCCTGAGAAGCTCGGTGACCCAGGTATACCCACCATTCCTTGCTCCATAAAAAATAATTATGTTAGAACTTCTTTATGTGATCTTGGCGCAGGAGTGAGTGTTATGCCCTTTTCTCTCTACAAAAGACTTTGTTTAGAGAAATTAATTCCTACAGATATCTATCTACAGATGGCCGACAAGTCCACGGCCGTCCCAATCGGCATTTGTGAGGATGTTCCTGTTGAAGTTGCCAATTGCTTAATACTTACTGATTTTGTTGTGCTTTACATGCCCGAGGATGGGAGCATGTCCATTATCCTTGGTAGACCTTTTCTTAACACCGCAGGTGCTGTTATAGATTGCAATAAAGGGAAGGTTACCTTCAACGTGAATGACAAAGAACACACGGTGTATTTTCCGAAGAAAATCGACAAAAGGCATGGCCTTAACTCCATTGAGAATATCGAGACCGTGAAGATTGGAGAATGGGATTGTCCACTACATGTATACCATAATTATGGTGGGGACAATATCCATTAAAGTGAGAGTGCAATGATCACTTCATGGGAGGCGAGAATTTCTGCGCTATATACCACAGGTTTGTTGGTAAGACTTGATCAACCTTGCTAACTAGCATGTTTTATATAGGTAAAAAGTTGAGCTTGTTATGTTTTCATTTCCTTTAGCTTTTATTCTCCTTGTTGTACCCATGTTTTTGTGTTTAAAGCTTAATTTGTTCTAACTTTTGTCTCAAGTTCACGAAAGTTTTTGCAGCTTTTTGAACTTTAAAAAATTCTCTACAGTGAAGTTGCCCAGAAAATTCCAGAAAAATCAAAATCAAAATTTCCAGGTAAAAAGCCATCAAGAGGCACCTGAGGCTGACCAGGGGGGTCCAACCCTGGCCCAGGAGGCCAGGTGGCGCGGCCCAGCTCCTGGCCGCGCCACCCACCCTCCTGGGGCCCACAGGCACCCCCTGGTGGCCTATCTTCCCTCACTCTCTCTCCTTCCTCCCAAAAACTCGTGTTCTTGCTCTGGTTCTGCTGTTGTTGCTGTTCTTGAGCACGGAACCTCGATCTCCTTCTACAACCACTCATCTGAGCGGAAATTTGGAACAAATACTCTCTGGTATGTGACTCCCTCACCCCTCCAATAGTTTTCTAGTTGGTGGCTTCATTAGTGAGTATTTAGTGGTTCTTGGTGCTGTTTAGTTGAGCTTAAATGTTTGTGTAGAAATTTATTTTTCAAGTTTTGTTGCTAGTTTGAGCCTTAGTAAAGTAAGTAGAATGTTTTGCCCAAACTATTTTTGCTTAAATCTTCGTTTTTGTGAATTGTTAAAAATTTCAGAAATGGAGAGGCTAGGAAAGTGGCTTGGGAAGAAGAAACCCGAGCGCTCTAGCTGTGTTACGCGTTCCGCATCTTCACCTTCGACCACGAGGGTGAGCTACAATGAAGATATCGTACCCATAGAGATGTTGGACGCGTCACCCGCGAAAGCCATGTCATTTCCATGCGAAGATTTCATGGAATATGCCGGCATAAAAGAAGAGTTCTATCCTCTGTGTGCCAATGCAGGTTTGACACAACTTGTTACGAGCCGTGTACCACAGTACGAGACACTCACCGCTATTTCGTTTAACAATTTCAGGTTTTATTCTGACAATCATACTGTGGTGTTTCGACTTTATGAAAGATTGCTGACCATGCCTATGAGTATATTTTGTGAAGCTTTAGGTTTGCCAGGCTTGGTCGAGAAGAAAAGAGGAAAAATGTCCAAACTGTTGCACTCAACACCCTCCTTGACTCGTTCTGTAACACTGAAGGGAGGCCATCCAACCGTCAGAAGATTTTCAACATTATGTTCCCTCACCTCAGGTATTTCGCCTATTATATTGCTAGAGGAGTGTTGGCTCGAGACAACACGAGCATCACTTCTACGCCTGATACTGCTATCATGGCAAATGCCCTCTCAGGTAAGCACAAGTATCACGTGGGTTCGCTTATTGTGAAACGCCTTTCTACTAATAGTAACAAGGGGGACCTCTTTGGTGGCGTCTATGCCACACTTTTTTTGCAGTTTATCCAAGGAGAACCGCGCCCAGATGATGCAATCTTTCCTTTTGTTAGCCTTGACTTGGCTGCCATGAAGAGGCATTTCTTTGTTACTAAGACCTCTGACCGCTATACACTTGATTATATTTTGCGGTTTAAAGACGGTGTGGCACGCACTGTCCGTCTACCTGCACCACTTGTGTTTGATTTTTCTCGCAGGAACGGGTTTCTTTTTTCAGTGGCCGAGTTTGATGAGATCACGGGGAGATACCAGTTTCACGACCTCACGGAGGGGGTCGAGCCAGACGAGGAGGAGCACGTGGTATATCCACCAGTTCAGAAGGAGACCGTCACCCCCTGGGGTGAAGGGTCTTCCTCTGGATGGGGGGCGGGACCTTCCTCTTCCACGTGGGAGGAGCCCAGGGATTCGGTGTACGCACCGGAGGACGCATACGACCCATGGACATACCAGTACTACCCTGGAGCAGGAGGCTCCTCGGGACCGCAGTAGACGAGCCCAACTTAGGCCAAAAGCCTAAGCTTGGGGCCGGGAGTACGTGCTCTCCTACCCTTCCATTGTATCTACCGTTGGTTCGCTTTTATCTTTTTGCAAGTTTTTGCCTGTTCTTCTTTGTTCTTTTAGTTTGCAAAAACCCAAAAAGATTTCTCCTTTCTTTTGCTTTCGTTAAAACCTTAAAAAACCCAAAAAAATGTTTCCTTTGCTCTTTAGTTTGCTTTGTTTACAGAGTTAAGATCAAGTATGTGATGGCATTTGATTATATGTTTCCTACGTTCGATTGTGCAAGTGACAAGGAAGTAATGACGAAGATCGGCGAAAGGGATGCAACAAGGAAAGCCAGTATGAACTCTTTTTGTTTCTACTTTTGTACATATGCCTGTACTTATGATTAGAGACCAGCTTGTAGCGACATAGTGCTATGTTTACAATGCTTTCCCAGTGGTTCATGCTTTCTTTGTGGTTAGTCTCAAATAGCTAGAGTTTATAATGTGTTGCTTGAAATGATTGACATGCATTGCATTGTTCATCGTGTGGCATATTGAAGTGGTATTTCCCTCCGGGGGATTCTTGGATTGACTTGGCACATGTTCACGCATGTTAAGACTAAAAAGTCTGTTCTGCCTTGATGATCTTTTTACTTCAGAGTGAGCTATATCACTTTCATGCCCGATTCAATGTTGCTCTATCGCTCTGCATGATTATGGCCGTTATGCTCTCTGGTTGGTCGCTTCCCCGTCTTTTGCTAGCCTTCCTCCAGCACCAAGCGGAATTCTGCTTGTGCTTCCACAATCACCTTTCTAAACCCAGTTGTTCCATTTGAGTCCACCATACCTACCTATATGTGGTATTTACCGGCCACTCCTAACTTAGACTTTCTTGTGCCATCTCGAAATTTATTCAAAAGCTTCCCCTTTGTAACCGTACAAGCTCATGGTGCGGTGAGGGAAAATCAGTATCTTTCATGCCAAAAATATTTTGACGGAAGTTTTAACTAGTCAATAAAAAAAATATGAGAGTTACACCTCCCCCATACTTGATGATGGACTAAAATGGATGGAATGTTGCTAATGATAGGTGGAACGATAACCTCCTTCCATCCTTGAGGCAAAATAAAAGGTTCCGTAGACCATCAAAGGATTTATGGATAAGGGAACATGTGTATGTTGGATATATGCTCTAGAGGCAAGTAATATATGATTATTCCAATATATCTAAATAAGTTCATGACCAGTTTCATACTGTGCTGGAACTGTATCAGTGAAACAATGATACAGGTGTGGTATAGAAACAACCAGAGTTCCTAGTCAGCCTCTCATGATGACTGGTTTACCGTCAATTGATGATTGTGGTTTCATGATCATGGACAATCAAGTCAATTGACGGTAAGGTCACCTCATTGAATGAATGACGTGATGAACATTACCCAATGCAAGCATTGCAACATGATCAAATCTTCTGAGGATTCTTTGAGTGCATTAAGCATCACACTGAAACATGGTGACCATAAAAGTGTATCTTGGGCTATCCGATGGGATATGTTGAGGAGTGTTGATTCAAGAGCGGGACTTGTCAATCCATATAATGGAAAGATACTTCATGGCCAACTCGGTGAGATTGCATCCATAAAGCTGCGCAGCGTGTGACTAGGTCACAAGGATGAATATCACGGAACGAGTGAATAAGATTTGTCGGTAACAAGATAGAACTAATGCATTGGATGCAGTTGATCGAATCTTGGACTAATCTAGTATCGCATGACAAAGGGAATGGTATACAACGTGTACGGTTCAATCGGTTACTTCCGGAATGCATAGGGGTCATTATGGGCATCCAGGTCCCGCTATTGATCATTGACCGTAGCCTTTGTCTCGGTCATGACTGGAGTGTTCTCGGAACGTAGGGTAACACACTTAAGGGCTCGATGAATATCGGAGACCTTTTCGGAACTATCGAAGTTACCAGAGAAGAGAGAAAGACGTACCGGAAAAGTTCCGTGTTGGTCCGAAGGACGTTCGGAGTGAGCTGGAAGGAGTTCCGGATCATCAGGAGATGAAATAATATGTATTATTTATTAATTAATTGAATTAATAATTAATAATAATTTATTTCATATTAGAAAGTGCAATGGGACTTATTTGTGAAAGAAGCCCATTAGGGGAAGGAGGAAAATAAAAAGGGAAAAGGAAAAGAAAAAAAAGGGGGGGGGGCGCCATGGGCCCCAAGGCCCATGTGGGTGGCGCCCCACTTCCCCCCTCCTTCTAGCCGCACCCTCCCCCCTTGGCAAGGGATTAGTCCCACATTTCCAAGGGAAGGGGGGTTGACTCCTTCCGTCTGCCTATATAAAGATGGGCAGGGGTGCACTTCTTGAATACAGAAAAATTCGCAGAGAATTCAATATTATTCCGAATTGAGATTGGTTTTCACCGGTCTTCTCCCCTCTCTCGTCTCTCTCAAGCCGGGGTCCCCTTGTCTGGAACCTGTGCTGGGATTGAGGCTTCTCTTCTAAGCGGACGCCGTCGTGCTGCCGAAACTCTGGTTCCGAGAGGTCTACTTCCGCCACCTTCGCTGGATCGGAGAACGAAGGTCGTCATCGAGTCCGTACGTGTGCGAGTACTACGAGGTGCTGCACGTGCGGCACTATCACCCCTTCAGGGTGCTAACACAGCCAGGGGGCTGTGAAAGGTTTACGGCTTCATCAACCACGTTTGCGGGAATGTTTCCCGCGCAACGGACTACACCCCGAGGTATGTTTCCGCAAGTCTTTCCGTTACGGCATTAGAGCTAGGTAGATCTTGGGTTATGGGCGACGCTAGTTAGAAAAATTATTGTTTTCTGCTGCGAGAACCAACAGTTGTATCATGAGCTAGATCTATGCTTCGTATTGCTGTACGGTTAGAACACATCGGGGACGTGGGCGTTGATTCTACGATTGTTACCCTCTCACGTGTACTTGTTATATCTGTGGCATTGTTTGATGAAGCGGCCCCCGACCGACCTTACGTGTATGCTTACGCGAGACTGGTTCCATGCTTGACATACGACTCGTACCGTATAAAGTGGCTTTGGGGGGTGTCTGTCTCTCTTACTTTAGCGGATATGGCATTTGCAACGGAGGGCCCCGTACGGGGTGTAATAGAGACAATCTATAATCAACGTTGTGGTTCAATGTTCGTAGAAATGGTTGATCTATGAAAAGCCCTAACAGCCACGTAAAACATGCAATATACAAAATAGAGGCGTCTAACTTTATATTGCAGAGGGGGCTATTGTTGTTTTCTTGATCTTGATGTAGTGATAGCTTTGCTATGTGTTACGAGAAAGTAGTAAACGTTCATCATGATGAAACAAACTTAAATGGAGACACTGTAGACTTAGTGCCACCATGATCATACATCTTAAAACATGCTAGTATAGGATACACGACGGTAGCATAAAATAAGATGATCCCTTATAAAATGCCAAACATAAGTATTCTACCGAAGTGTGCAACACCTGGAAGGTTCTCTTTATGATAGGCAGGCCGTGACGATCGGGTGTCATACATACATTAGAGTTCGCATGAGGTTGGGCCTGACAAGCCTAGCATATGTAGATATGGCCTTGCTAAGCAACATATAACACTAAGGTCAATTTGGCGAGCCTATCATATGCAGATATGGCCTCAGAATACTAGAGATCGAAAGATCGAGCATGAGTCACATATAGGATGTGATCGCACAAACTAGTTTTCTACCTTTGAAACTAATCCGTAGGCCGTTGTGATATTCGAGGACGGATAGTGAATCTGGATCATGTAATCACTAAAACTTCTTAGGGATGATTGTTTTAGTGTGAGCTCCTCTATAATATGATTATTATGAACTCATTGTTATGAACTAGTCTTAATTGTTTTCCTTGCATATATTTTGTAGAAAATTAAAATGGACATGAATCAGTATCATGGATTGGTTACTTTCTTACGTGGTGAAAGACTTAAAGATGATGGGTCAAATTTCGTTGATTGGTACTTATACCTTAGGACTGTGCTCAAGAGAGCTAACCTCTTGTTCGTGATACAAGAGCGTATGGGAGACCCTCCAGTAGACAACATGGATGAAAAATTAATGTTTGATTACCATAATCGTCGAAGGACTTACGCCATGGTTAAAAGTGTCATAGAAACTAGCTTTCCGCAAGATTTACGTGAACAATATGCGGATATGGACACGTTTGACACAATCTACATGATGAAGTCATTGTTTATACATCAGTTCAGAGTGGCCAGATTTGAGTTAGAAAATGAGTTTCTTAGTACAAATATGGAAGAGAACACTTGTCTAAAAACTCACGTAGCCAAGATGCATGGGATACATCTGAAACTCGTAGAGGACTTTGACTATTGGACCACAGAGGAGTCTGCTATAAACACGGTGCTACACTCGCTTCCACCGAGTTACACAGACAATTTCCATGACTATGTCGGAAGAGGTGAAAGCCTTCAGTTCTTTGAGTTCATGGTCAACCTCCGAGATTTAGAGGTTGAACCCATTGAAAGAGAATTTTTTGATGGAGAAGGTATATGTTTGATATACTCGTTATAAATGTTTGTTCCCTTATACAACATTTGCAGTTTAATAAGTATTTGATACTGCTTGCGCGAGGTGATGATAGTTATTTCTCGCCCTTCGTTGGTAAACCCCAAGAGGAAGGCGTGATGTAGCACAGCAGAAAATTTCCCTCAGTAAAGATACCAAGGTTTGTCTCAAGTAGGACTCCGGAGATGATAAGTAGATGTCAGCGGCGCAACTGACGCGGACATGCACACAGACACAAATAACTTTGTTCCCAACGAAGTTCAGAGAGGTTGTCAATCTCTCCGGTCTTTTTGTTCACAAAGGATCAAACACAAGGGATAATGATAGCAGCTGAAAGTAAAAGAAGAAAAGTAAGTGAGTGTGGAAAAAGTAATGAGGATATGGACCGGGATACGTGATGCTCACTAGTGATGTCTCTCTCCCAAAAGACGATAAAATTGCTATGCGAGGTGAAAATTACAGAAGGGCAATTGACGGGATTATAAACGCACCGCAATGCTAACTATGCTACAAAAGAAAGGAAGAGGCTCAAAAGCATGGGCAGAACGCCAAAATAAGTAGACCGAAATCCAACTGCATCTACTACTAATCATCCACCTTGAGATATCTATCTAGAACATCTCGATGGTATTAAGTTGCGAGCCCCACCCAAAGTGTAAACCCAAAGCAACAGACAACTGCATTAAAAATCACTTTGCGTAAAGTAAACAATCCTTGTAACCGCGGTTACAAGCACCGTTGTTTTCCCCCTTGTGGCAACAACACATCCCCTAGACTCATGTTTCTGTCACTCAAGCGTGTCATCAGGGGGCATGAACCCACAATCGAGCATAACGTTCCCTCTTGGGGTTACTACCTACTACTTGGCCAAAGCAATAAACAACAACGGAGAACATGGAAGAATTACTTAAGAACAAAAATATAAAATATAAGAACCAAATATATTACTCTATCACAATCTGAACATAATCTCATAATCCATCAGATCCCATCAAACTCAGCATAGCAACAGCAGAAAGATTACAAAAGTGCCTCGATCATGTAGGGAAGCTCACGAGGTCTAAACCATGAAGAACAAAGAGGGGAGGAGAACATCACATAGCTACTGATCACGGACCCATGGTCCAAAGGAAACTACTCACGGCACATCCGGGAAGCATCCATGGTGGAGAGGAGACTCCCGGAGGTCGACCCTCCCTCCGGCAGGGTGCCAGGAAGAGGTCTGCTGGTGCTCCCGATCTCGAAAGCGCGGCGGCGGCGGAACAGAGGAGAGATCGCGAAAAAGGGTTCTCCTTCTGAGGGTTTCTCGTCACGTAGAATATATAGGCGAAGGGGGGCAGCCAGGGGTCCAGGTGCCCCCCTGGCGCGGCCAGCCCCTAGGGCGCGCCACTAGGGCGCCTGGGCCCTGGTGGTGGCCCTCTGGCCCCACTCAGGTCCTTCCGAAAGGTTCTTCTGCGCTTATTTTTTATCTGATTTTTCCCGAATTTTTGGAGCACTTTTTATATGGGGGAAAACTGAAATAGAAAAACAGCAGAAAACAGGAACTGGCACTGTGGTGCACTGAGTTAATAGGTTAGTCCAAATATGATCAAAAGTGTATGAAAGTGTATCTAGATCATAGCAATATCACACAAAACATGCATGGAGCAAGCAGAAATTATAGATATGTTTTGGACGTATCAACATCCGCAAGCTTAATTCCTGCTCGTCCTCGAGTTGGTAAATGATAACAACATATTTTCTGTGGTGACATGCTAGCAACTATATAAGAACTTTAAAAAGTAAAGCAATCAAGGTTAGAGATTCAATTCAAGTCATAACATGCAAGAGTCTATATTAGCATTGAAACAAGTAACAAAAGAACATTAGGTGCAAGAGCTCTCGCTGTCCGTGACTCGAATGTCTCCAAATGGTGTTTGCGTGCAAGAAGGGGGATAGGGAATACGAGAAAAATATTTATTTGTTGAGAACTCAATCTACTAAAGTTTCACACTTGGTCTTTTTCTGGAATCTTATCTTGACTCGTCCCCAGACCACTAGCCAGGTACAAGTCAATTTGATCCACTCCTTTTTCAATATTTTGAGCACTCATGCAATGGATGAGCGTAAGCACGAGAGTTGACACTTATTATGGCAAAGAGAGAAGTACGGAGGAGGAGGAAGACAAAAAGGAAAAGAAAGGCTCACATCAATGAGGACAATCATAGGCAAGAGATGCCAAATGATAGATATGATGTGAGGAGTAGGGATTGCCATGCAACGGATGCACATATGAGCTAGGAAGCTCTCCAATGAAACTAGTGGGGGTGCATCTAACTTGCTCGCTCATGAAGACCTAGAGCTCGTTTGAGGAGGCTCATCCTTGGAATATGCAAGCCAAGTTCTATAGTGTGAAGGTCCCCACATAGTTATATGCATAATGATCATCTCTAAGGAGTACAAGGATATGGAGGGAGTACTAGTGTGGATCTCTCAAAAGAATAGTAGTGTTGCCCCTTTCTCTCTTTTTATTTCTTTTTTTTTCTTTTTCTATTTTTTTGTATTTTTTGTGGCCTCAATGGCTCTTTCTATTTAACTCTCATTTGTCCTCTTTGGGATCTTTTATTGTGTCCACTTTGGGATCTTTTCCTCACTTAAGGGCAACACTCTATTTTACAAGAAGGTATAGGAAATCTTTCACACTTTACAAGGTACTCAAGATCATAAAGAAGATGTAACTATCGTGATGTATGCAATGTATGCGTCTGCCAGTGTAGCAGGAACATGTATGACATGAAGATCAAGTCATGAAGAGGTGGAAGTTGCATGGCAATATATCTCGGAAAAGCTATGGAAATGCCTTGATAGGTAGGTATGGTGGCTGTTTTGAGGAAAGATATAAGGAGGCTTATGATGATAGAGCGTATCATGCCAAGGGTTTGGATGTACCGGCGAAGGTGGACACCAACTCTCGGAGTGATAAGAAGGCAATGCACGGCACGGGAGAGGCTAGCAAAATATGGGAAGGTGGAAGTGTCAACTTTCAATACTTACATTAGTCCGAAGAACTCATGCACTTATTATCGGTAATTCTCAATCTAATAAGGAGGTTCACAAAGAGACAAGTACCCTGAGGAGGATTGTATGGGGGTTTGGTTATCCTTGCGCATCCTCGACTCATGGTACGTGAGTGTACTCTAATATTTGATGCCTCCAAAGATTAGTGATCCATCTAGTAGTTAGAGTTCTCAACTAGTTTTTGTAGGTTTTGAAAATACACACGGATTGCCCAAAATACGGCACCTATCACTAATAGGCTAGAGCTCTTGACACCAAAAGTTCAGACATTACTCACACCAATACCTCAAAACTATTGCAAGTTACTACTAGAATTAAATAGCAACCTCAATTACCTACTTCCAAGACAAGACACAACTCAGTGCAACAACCAACTCTCTTAACAAGATAAACATGAAAACCAAAGAGAGTTCCAGCAACAAACTAAACAAAAGCCAAGGCTCTTGCTAAAGACAAACTAAGACTAAAACTAAACATGGCAGCAGCTATGAAAAGATAAAGAACACACAACAACAAAAAGATAAGCAGGAAAAATCCTATGATGTGTTCTAGATTGGAGTGGAGCGTGTTTCTCTCCCACACAAAGTAAGATGGGGTCTAACTTGTTATGACCAGCAAGCAAAGCTAAATAAAACTAAAAATAAAACCTAAGAGCGAGACGCTCCAAGCATAGCACATAACGCATGAAGTGATAAAAATATAGTGAGACGAAGGACGAACTGATGATTGTTGATGGAGAAGGGGATGCACGGGGGCATCCCCAAGCTTAGACGCTTGATTCTCCTTGAATATTTATTGGGGATGCATGGGGGCATCCCCAAGCTTGTGCGCTTGACACTCCTGGATCTTCTGTCATCATCTTCCATCGCACACTTGAAAACTCCCTTCATACATAACTCATCATAAGATGATTAGAGAGGTTAGTACCCTTAATAAAATAATTTTTCCCCACTGGATATAAAGATATTCTTGAAGAGCTACTGTTTCTCAAGAGTGCCAAAAAGTTTTTGCAAAGAAAAAGCAAGATTAGGGTTTGCAAAGCAAAACGTGGCAGAATCTGTGAAAAACAGAACAACAGGTAGTAGAGAATTTTTTCGGGGCACTTATTTAACTCAAATCAAAAAACTCAGAACATACGAAAGTTTCACAATTGTATAGAGCATGCTGTCAAAACAATTCAGATCAAAAATATGATCTTGTGATTTTATTCGAATTTTTCTGTCCAGGGACAGAATCTGTTTTCTGGACAGCATGTCACAACTTTTGCTTCCCTTATCATAAGAGGCTATAACTTGGCACAAAGCTGAAAAATAAAGATACAATGATGTTGCTACAGTAGTAACAAACATCAAGACACAACAAAAGAAAAAAGAAAAACCTAAATTCGTTGCGGACTGCCTCCCGAAAGCGCTTTCTTTTATACCTTTAAGCTAGGCATGATGCAAAAAGAAGAATCAAGGTTCTCCAAGATCAGAATCATAAAAACCTTCAAATTGATTTTCAATAAGCTCATTCTTCTTCTTCCTAGGAAATAGGTACTTACCTTTCGCCATACCGCGTAAGCGTATGTGCCCGTTACCAATATCAATGAAGCCTTTCATAGCACGGAGGAAGTCTCTTCCGAGCACAATGTTACTTTGGTTTGGCTCCATGATGAAGAAATCCATTGGTGCAGTCCTATGAAGGAATGCAACTTGGACTTCTTTTAACTTTCCTTTAATCTCTGAAATATCTCCATTAGAATGTTCATGATAAGATGATAATTTATCCATATCTAGCTTCAAAGAATCATAAACTATTTTTGGCATAGTAGAAACTGTGGATCCAATATCACAAAGAGCAAGGAAGCCTTGGTTAGAGATGCTAATCCTAAAAAAGGGCTCCCAATCATCATCTATCTCCAACATTTCTTTCTTGTTGGACTGAAGTTCCTCTACTTTCCTCAAGTCTAGAGCATCCAATCTTTTTTCAATAGTGGCAAGTCTATCTATGACAGTATCAATACTACGATCATAAACAAAACAACTAGATAGACTATGCAAAATATCAAGAGCCCTAACTTCATCACACTCTAGAAAATCTCCTTCAGCTATAATATCAAGAGAGTGTTTACACCACTTAAAAAGACCATGGTAAAAATTTCTAAGCACAATTTTTATAGGTATCCAAGGCATAATTCTTTCATGTGCTTCAGAGATTCTATCCCATGCCTTCTTCATATTTTCTCCGTCTCTTTGACGGAAATCGAGAACTTCCGATTCCCGCAAAGCACCTAGCCCTAAAATGTTCATCTAAACAAGGAGGACTACTAACAACAAGATAATTTTTTTTTGTGATTTTTGATATAAGACACAAAGATAAAAACTGAAAGGTAAACTAACAAGACTAAAAAACAAAGGTAAAGGGTAGTGTGCAACTCCCCTATCTTAGCACTCGGAGTCCCCGGCAACGGCGCCAGAAATTCTTTGCTTGCGCGAGGTGATGATAGTTATTTCTTGCCCTTCGTTGGTAAACCCCAAGAGGAAGGCGTGATGTAGCACAACAGAAAATTTCTCTCAGTAAAGATACCACGGTTTGTCTCAAGTAGGACTCCGAAGATGATAAGTAGATGTCAGCGGCGCAACTGACGCGGACCTGCACACAGACAGAAATAACTTTGTTCCCAACGAAGTTCAAAGAGGTTGTCAATCTCTCCGGTCTTGTTGTTCACAAAGGATCAAACACAAGGGATAATGATAGCAACTGAAAGTAAAAGCAGAAAAGTAAATGAGTGTGGAAACAGTAATGAGGATATGGACCGGGATACGTGATGTTCACTAGTGATGTCTCTCTCCCAAAAGACGATAAAATTGCTATGCGGGGTGAACAAATTACAGAAGGGCAATTGACAGGATTATAAACGCACCGCAATGCTAACTATGCTACAAAAGAAAGGAAGAGGCTCAAAAGCATGGGCAGAACGCCAAAATAAG
This sequence comes from Bromus sterilis, assembly GCA_950022295.1. Taxonomy (NCBI): domain Eukaryota; kingdom Viridiplantae; phylum Streptophyta; class Magnoliopsida; order Poales; family Poaceae; genus Bromus; species Bromus sterilis. The sequence goes on along the minus strand of OX465595.1, from coordinate 338,902,114 downwards.
TAGAACGAAATCCAACTGCATCTACTACTAATCATCCACCTTGAGATATCTATCTAGAACATCTCGATGGTATTAAGTTGCGAGCCCCACCCAAAGTGTAAACCCAAAGCAACAGACAACTGCATTAAAATTCACTTTGCATAAAGTAAACAATCCTTGTAACCGCGGTTACAAGCACCGTTGTTTTCCCCCTTGTGGCAACAACACATCCCCTAGACTCATGTTTCTGTCACTCAAGCGTGTCATCAGGGGGCATGAACCCACAATCGAGCATAACGTTCCCTCTTGGGGTTACTACCTACTACTTGGCCAAAGCAATAAACAGCAACGGAGAACATGCAAGAATTACTTAAGAACAAAAACATAAAAGATAAGAACCAAATATATTACTCTATCACAATCTGAACATAATCTCATAATCCATCAGATCCCATCAAACTCAGCATAGCAACAGCAGAAAGATTACAAAAGTGCCTCGATCATGTAGGGCAGCTCACGAGGTCTAAACCATGAAGAACAAAGAGGGGAGGAGAACATCACATAGCTACTGATCACGGACCCATGGTCCAAAGGAAACTACTCACGGCACATCCGGGAAGCATCCATGGTGGAGAGGAGACTCCCGGAGGTCGACCCTCCCTCCGGCAGGGTGCCGGGAAGAGGTCTGCTGGTGCTCCCGATCTCGTAAGCGCGGCGACGGTGGAACAGAGGAGAGATCGCGAAAAAGGGTTCTCCTTCTGAGGGTTTCTCATCACGGAGAATATATAGGCGAAGGGGGGCAGCCAGGGGGCCCACCAGGGGTCCAGGTGCCCCCGTGGCGCGGCCAGCCCCTAGGGCGCGCCACCAGGCCGTCTGGGCCCCTGGTGGTGGCCCTCTGACCCCACTCAAGTCCTTCCGGAAGGTTCTTCTGCGCTGATTTTTTATCTGATTTTTCCCGAATTTTTGGAGCACTTTTTATATGGGGGAAAATTGAAATAGAAAAACAGCAGAAAACAGGAAATGACACTGTGGTGCACTGAGTTTATAGGTTAGTACAAATATGATCAAAAGTCTATGAAAGTGTATCTAGATCATAGCAATAGCACACAAAACATGCATGGAGCAAGAATAAATTATAGATACATTTTGGACGTATCAGATACTTGTTCTGTTTTATGAAAACAGGGCCTGCCGTTGCATGGACGGGAAGAGGTGCGATCCAGGATTGTTGGCAACCAAGACAGTTGATGGCCACCAAGATTTCACCAAGACATCTATCATAGAATTATACTTAGAGTATTAGATAAATCTTTTGTAATCGATTAAGTATGAACACTTAGTGATATGTCTTGCATCTCACAAGACAAAGTTAATCATGTTTTGAGACAAGTCAGTTGTTCCAGTTTGATGAATAAAGTATGCTTATACTATGATTGCAATTGAGTTTATAATATGATAGAAGCATTTATAAAACACCATAATTGTCAAGTGATATTCAATGTTTAATGATTAAGTTATTATGAATAACAATAAGGTCAAAAGTCAGAACTATACTAAATGCATGAGATGAATTCATAAATGATGAACTCATTAGATACTCGATATATTAACTCATGAATTTATTATCAACCAAGATGACTAATGACGGAGTTCTAGCAAAGTAGAACTTGCGCCAAACATTGTACATAAATGATGTATTAACCAAGCGCATGAATAATCATTAAAGATGCTTCACATGACTAATTGAACAAGGATTCAATTGAGATCATAAATCTGAGATTACGGAATCACAGTGAAGTAAAATATAAGAAAACGAATCACCATGATGTGATCAAAGTGATAAGTATTACAGTTGACATAAATGGGAGACTTGTGGAAGTAATACCACAAATTACGATGGAAGTTTAAAGTGCTCAAGCACCTAAAACCATTCGTAGTCATGCTAAAATGTAGTGTGGTCTAAATACATTCCCCTTACGCTAATGCTATTGAATGAACAAAGTTGTTATAATTTATTAAGTTAAAACACCCACTTCATGAAATAAGGAAACCATTCTGAATTTAATGAAGCTGATGACTCCATATGATGATGGTGTTCCATATGACTCCATTCTGAGTTGTGAGCAATTGTAAAACACACCTTCTCAAATAGCAAAACTTGTATTGCTTAATTGGTAAATGAGAAGATGGTTATCAAGGAATAAACCAATGGGAGAAAAGTGAATTCTTTGAGCAGGGTGATTGACCCTGCCTCCAGATAACAGAGTAACGCAACGGAAAACGTTCCGCTGAAATGACTCCATGAGAAGAGGAAATATGCTATTGATGATGATCATGGTATATTAGTTAAAGCTTTAGTTTAAAAAAATAAGAAAATTGTCATGAATACGTTCTGTATAGAACAATAATCATGAGTCTTCTTAAGTGAAACAAAAGGGACACTGCTCATAAATTACGAAGGATTGATGGTTACCTAGGAAATGAGGAGAAATGAAATCATATTGAGTTGCATATGGAATGGCTCACATCCTATGAAATAAAGTAGTTATTTCACATTCCGAATTACCAGGAAGTTATTAAGAATGATGCAACACATAAAGGCATGATTTGGCACATAAAAGATGTTATGGCTAAATTCAATAATGATTGACTATGGAAGCGTAGTAATGCTAAATCAATATGGGTATTTCATTCACGAACACTATGAAGGGACCATAGCTTGAAATTGCATCACATTCAAATTTGGAATTTGAAGAGAAGTAGCAAATGGCATAACGAAAGAATGTTTCGATAAGATGGACCATAGTACCTCAAGGAAGAAACTCCCAACCTTGATTTGATCAAGTGATTTTGAAGTAATCTAAATATTGAGATGCACTGCAATTTCATGAAACTGAGTGGGAGCTTTGGAGACTTCCTGAAAACTTGGAATGCAGAGAGCATTTTCCGAGTGGGAGCTTTGGGAGCAATATTATTATGTCTGACATAATTAGAATAGAAACTTAATAAAATCTTACTTACAGATATATGTCGGATATATTTGAGTGGAAGCACAATGTCAATTTCATATATATAAGATGATATATGTGAAAACAATCTCATATATATACGTTGATATACATGGAGATTAAGGCTAATAAGATGAAAGGATTACGAGAATCTTATATGAACGAAATACAGATGTGTCACACACTAAAATCTATAAGGATAGATTAGGACATGTGTAATGAACATCAAAAGGATTGGAATGATATCCTAAACAAGAAAAGGTTCTTGTGGCTAGGAATTATATAAAGGATGTAAAACCTTAATATCACAAAATAATGTTTTAATGGAAGAATAGGGATGCACTTTGTCTCAAGACATGTGATCCTATATGACCTTTGACATATGATTCTACCATAAAACGGAAGTTGTGAATCCAATAACAGAATGACTCAAAAGTTCTAAGAAGAAGAACAGGTTTCGATGTGCTTGGTTGGCAAAACACAAAACCTGAGCAAAGTCCAAGCATTCAGTATCTTTAGAGAAACTGAGGACAATACTCTAAATGATAGAAAAGATAATATACTTGAATGTAATATAGGATTACGATTGCAAGCCTTATTATGGGTCTATATGAATTAGAGATATCACCAAAAGGAATAGAAAGGAAATATGAGCTATAATTTTACGAACCAAAACTCTACAAAATATAAATATCTACTTAAGGAAGTAGAAGGTTGAATAAAGTTTAGCGTAAGAAGTTTAGACTTCTGGCTGAGTGTATTTTTCAGTATACATGACTATGGGAGTCCTAGGGACTAAAACCATTTTGTCATTAGAGAATACTGTAAAATAAGAAGTCTCACTCTCCCGCCAAACTTATAATTCAAGCATTATTAGATAATGAAGGGTATATCTAGCAAGTTGAGCAATACCTGTTGCAAAGGAACATACGAATCTGAACGGGTACAGATCGTTGACGAAACCTCTTCCATGAGAAAGCATGATCAATAAACACTTATATGATAAGATGATTATGATCGAGAAAATATGCATCTAGATTATTTGCTATCTAGTGCAAGTGGGAGACTGTTGGATATATGCTCTAGAGACAAATAATATATGATTATTCCAATATATCTAAATAAGTTCATGACCAGTTTCATACTGTGCTGGAACTGTATCAGTGAAACAATGATACATGTGTGGTATAGAAACAACCAGAGTTCCTAGTCAGCCTCTCATGATGACTGGTTTACCGTCAACTGATGATTGTGGTTTCACGATCATGGACAATCAAGTCAATTGACGGTAAGGTCACCTCATTGAATGAATGACGTGATGAACATTACCCAATACAAGCATTGCAACATGATCAAATCGTAAAAGTTCACGGTTGTAATTACAGAACGTAGTAGCCTGTTCCTTTGACCGTGAGATCACGCATAATTGCTATCTTCTGAGGATGCTTTGAGTGCATTAACCGTCACACTAAAACATGGTGATCATAAAGGTGTATCTTGGGCTATCCGATGGGATATGTTGAGGAGTGTTGATTCAAGAGCGGGATTTGTCAATCCATATAATGGAAAGATACTTCATGGCCAACTCGGTGAGATTGCATCCATAAAGCTGCGCAGCGTGTGACTAGGTCACAAGGATGAATATCACAGAACGAGTGAATAAGTGTCGGGACCCGGAATATGCGTATGTAATTCCAGTCACGATGCAATCACATGGAGAGCCGAGAGCCGTACCCACTTGTCTAAGCAGACAAGGCCAAGCACAGAACACTCTCGGAAAGCATCGAACGTGAGGGGCATCCCATCCAGGCCGGATGATCAACTGAGATGGGCCCTCATCGTCCGCTCACAAGTCTAAATTCTTATGGGTGGTGAATCCCATACTCATAGACAAGTCGCCTCAACCATGTTATCGATTGAATCCTAACTCTTACATAGACTTACTCCAGCCCGATCACTTAGTCGGGGTCTAGGGCGGGCTCGATCATACAACAAAGTGTGCACGTGACAGAGTCACGAGCAATCGCATCGCGATGCCCTAAGCTGCGCACATCTAAGAGCCACTTGGTGTATAAAGGACCGCCAGCCAGATCACAACTAAGGTCTCGAAAACCCATACTAAGACATGCATGTTATAAACATACACGCAACACACATGCCTAGTATGAACAGCAAGTATCATCACATAACTCTACAAAGTGTATCTTTATTGACTTACACATAGAGCATACAAAGATCACATGTCTGTGATCAACATTACATCATACAACGGAAGCAAATTAGGTTTGAGTACAGACAAGTTTAACAAATGGCTTAGAGAAGCCTTATAAACATACATGCCCTTCCATGAGGGACCAGACTGCTGTCTGGAACTATACTAGCTTAGTCAACGTCGAGCTTCAGGTCGGTGACTCCATCGGGTCTGGGTTTCCATCTAAAACATAGAATAAGCAAACATGAGTACAAATTCGTACTCAGCAAGACTTACATCAGAACTATACTACTCATGCTCCAGTATCAAGGTAAAGGGAGGTGGGGTTCAACATGCAGAAGTGCCAGCTTTGACTTGGCTAGTCGTGAACTACGAGTACCAGACTTGAGGTAAGAAGCGTACACGAGTCCACTACCAAGTCTCCAACCAATACACCACTATGGTTACTTCCTCGATTTCCCCACGAGGAGCACACCATAGCACTCACGCTTATCTTGCGAGTTTTATAAGTATCCATTCAAGTTGTCTAATAATCAGGTACAGGTTCCAAGTAGTCCATGACCGCGGACGCGGCTATTCGAATAGTTTTGTTAACCCTGCAGGGGTGTAAACTACACACACATGACCATCAGTTACCGCCTTTTGCTCGCCACCGTTCAAGAGGTGACAGCGAGGATGTTCACCACGACACTTCGCTCACAACCGGTCTATTCCAGGAGTCGACTATTTGAGTTGCCTCCTCTCGAGAGCCCGGCTGGATCAACGAAACGGACTCAAACAATGCAAGTGACCGAGACGCCACCTTTTCCAAATGGTTTTCCTGCCTCACAGGTGCACCCACATATCTATATGATGCAACCATTCCTTCATTCTTTTTCTATGCACATACCAAATGGAAAGCCCGAACTAATGTGACTCCTGGACGTCAACACGGATCAAGGTACTAGGACGAGAGGGGTCAGTGAGCACAATGTGTGGTTGTACTCTTTGTCTTGGATTACCATACAAGAACTCGGTGCTTAAGGCGGTGTTCAACGATACAACCCACTGTGTATTCCTACACATCCTCTCATTGTTCACCTTGTATTAGGGTGGATTCACCGACACAGTTTAACCTTCATCAGTAACATGATCACAACCATCCCGACTCACAGATCATTGTAACCTCATCGTAACCTCTAAGCATGCAATAAGCTGTAACAGTTACAGGGGCCACATGATATCAAACAACTCCTATGTCAGCTAGGATTGTGGTTTGCTTACTACTGTGACAAGATGATAGGTCATGCATCGGATATGGGTTCACCTAAGCGGTAGAAACGACACAAGGTGATCTCCTAATCATGCATAAGCGAGACTGAGAGGGAAGTGGGATTTTATAGATATGATCAATGGGGTTTGCTTGCCTTGCTGACGATACACATGTCTTAACGGTGGTCTTCTCCTTCGGGGGTGATCACCGTCTCGGAAACACTGTTATCGGAACAATCATCAACGACGGGGGGCACAAATAAAGTACAATGCTCAAGCACATGTTAATGTTGTGACATGAGGTATAGGGTACTGGTTTGTGGTACATTCCATTTAATTGAAGTGTATTGCAAAGAATTTGCAAATTCAAACTTCAAATTCAAATTATGCCATATGCATGTTTGCTACTGTTCACCCATTTTAAAATGGTCAAACATAGAAACAAATTGCATATTCTTAATCCTTGCATTTTTCTGATATTTTTTCATATATTATATGTTTAATTTGGAGTTAATATGAATTTTCTATGATTTATTGAAGTTTAATTGATTTTCTGTCTTTTCTGTAATTTCTTTAATTCTTTAAAATTCTGGAAATTGGTTTATTGCATCATGCTGATGCAAGCATGACATCAGGGGGGTCTGACTGGTGGGCCAGCCATGTCAGTGGCAGAGAGATTTAATCCTCTCTGTTTAAACTAAACAGAGGGTTAGGGGCCAGGGGGCCCACTTGTCTGTGACTGTTAGGGTTAATTTTTGGGTGGGGTTAGGGTTAATTGCGGGGCTTGCCGGCGGCGACCAAATCCGCGGCGGAGCGTCGCCGGAGTTGGGAAAACGGCCACGGGAAGGGGAAAGAGGGGCATGGGCAAGTAGCCCGTGCTCATCCGCATCTAGCAGAGCTAGCTGGGGGTCTTGGGGAGGCTCCAGGCCACGACTACGATGAAGCCTGTGGTGGCCGGAGCAGTGGAACACGGCGATGGCGATGCTATGCACGAATTGGAGCTCGGAGGAGCTAGGGCGAGATGGAAGCTCACCAGGAGCACGCCTGTGCTGGATAGGGAGGCTGGGGAAGGCGGATGGCGGAGCAATCGACGAAGAGCTTCGTGGCGGCCGGAGGAAAATCGATGGAGTTGGCGTCGCTTGCTGGGCTTGCGCTGCTCGATTCGTAGAGGGGTTCGTCGGAGAGGAAGACTGCGCGGCGCCTAGACACGATGGGGAGACACGGGTCGGCCGTTTTACACGAGCACGCAGCGGCGGCGCTCCGGCGTACTCTCGGGCCGTGGTGAAATCGGAGAGAGGAGGGCGAGAGAGAGGGGAAGGCGAGCCTGTGAGGGAAGGAGAAGGTGCGGGGGCTCTCTGGGCATTGCGTGGCGCAAGGAGAAGCCTCGGGGTGGTCTAGGCGAGCCTCGGTGGCGTCCACGGTGCTCGGCTCGCCACTGAGCTGCTTGGAGGCGAGGGGAGGAAGAAGACAACGCGGTCGGGTGGGCTGGGCCGGCCAGAGGAAGTGGGCCTTCGCCCTGGGCGATAGGTAAGCCCCTCCTCTTTCGGTTTTTGTTTTTTATTTCTTTTTTATTTCTTCTGACATTAGTTTTGTTTTGATAAAAAATAATATCAAAACATTATATAAAATCCCCAAATCATTTATATGGACTTACATGGCTTATAGTTAGCCACTCCCAAACTTTGAAGATTTTTGAAATTCAAACTATTTGAATTTCAATTTAAATAGGGGTATTATTTAATTTCCAAGCCCTTTTCTGAATTTTTGACAAATCTTGGAGCATGAAGTGGGACCCACTTCACTTTATATGTGATCATGCATATTTATAAGACTTTTCAAAAATACCAGAAGAATTTTTGGAAGCAATTTTTATCTGCCCTTTTGAATTAAATTCTCTAGGGCTTTTCTTTTCCCCATTTTTGAATTTCTTTTGAAATTTTCACATGATGCAAAGGAGCAACAAGCCCTAGCACTTACCCTAGTTGGGGTTCTGACAACTCGCCCCCACTCAAAAGAATCTCGTCCCGAGATTCAGAAGTCGTCGGGAGGAAGGCGGGGTACTCGGCACGGAGGCGGTGTTCTCTTTCCCAGGTTGCTTCTTTCTCGGAGTGATGTGACCACTTCACTTTCAGAAACCTGATCTTCTGACGACGAGTGACACGCTCTGCGAATCAAGAATATGAACGGGGTACTCTCGATATGAATGGTCATCTTGGAGATCAAGCGTTTCATGGTCGACTTCGCGGATGGGGTCCTTGAAGCAACGCCTAAGTTGTGACACATGGAATACATCATGTACTCGGAAAAGGTGCGGGGGTAGTTCAAGTTGGTAGGAAACTTCTCCACGTTTGGCAAGAATGCGGAAAGGTCCGATGTAACGTGGGGCCAACTTGCCTTTGATACCAGATCGTTGGGTTCCCTTCAGAGGAGTAACCCGAAGGTAAGCCTTCTCATCCAGATTGTAGCTTTCTTGCCTATGATGACGATCATAGTAGCTTTTCTGACGAGACTGAGCGGCTTTCATTGATCACGAACAATGCGAAATTGCTCTTCTGCTTCCTTGATCATATCCGGTCCAAAGAATTGTCTTTCACCGGTTTCTGACCAGTTTAGGGGTGTTCGACATCGTCGTCCATAGAGGAGTTCAAAAGGATCCATGTTCATACTAGATTGGAAACTTTTGTTATAAGAAAATTCGGCAAATGGAAGAGATTTCTCCCAATTCTTTCCGAATGATATAACACAGGCTCTGAGCATGTATTCGAGAATTTGATTAACCCTTTCGACTTGACCGCTAGACTGAGGATGGAAAGCTGTGCTAAAGGAGAGATAAGTTCCCATAGCATTCTGGAAGCTTCCCCAAAATCTAGAGGTGAAAAGGCTACCTCGATCAGAATTGATTTCCAAAGGAACACCATGAAGAGACACAATTCTAGAGACGTACAAGTCCGCTAACTGACTAGCAGTTATAGACTCGTGAACTGGAAGGAAGTGAGCAACTTTGGAAAGTCGGTCAATGACAACGAAGATGGCATCATTTCCTTTCTGGGTTTTTGGAAAGCCGGTGATGAAGTCCATACCGACTTTTTCCCATTTCCACTCGGGAATAGGCAAAGGTTGAAGTGTACCAGCATGTCTTTGGTGTTCTGCCTTAATGCGACGACAAACATCACATTCAGCAAAAAATCAAGAAATGTCTCTCTTCATCCTAGTCCACCAAAATCTCTAGCGTAGATCTCGGTACATTTTTGTGCTACCGGGATGAATCGAGAGGGGTGTGTCATGGGATTACTTAAGGATGAGTTGCCTTAGATCCCTATTCTTAGGTACTACCAAACGATTTTCCAAGAATACCGTTCCTTTGCTATCTGTGGAGAAACATTTAGCAACTCCGCTAGCAATGTTCTCCTTGATCCGGCGAACACCTCGTGCACGCCTTTGGGCAACTATGATTTGATCCTCAAGGGTTGGTTTCGCCACCAAGGTAGAAAGAAATCCATGAGGAACAATCTCAAGGTTGAGCTTTCGAAATTCCTCATGAAGAAGTGGTTGATATTGTTGTAACATGAGGTTGTTACAATACGATTTACGACTTAGTGCATGAGCCATGACATTGGCCTTGCCTGGGGTGTAAGAAATTCCTAAGTCATAATCTTTTATCAACTCTATCCAGCGTCTTTTCCTGAGATTAAGATCTGGCTGGGTGAAAATATATTTGAGGCTTTGGTGGTCGGAATAGATATCACAACGATTACCAAGGAGGTAATGTCGCCAAGTTGTCAGGGCATGAACTACGGCAGCGAGTTCAAGCTCATGGGTAGGATAGTTCTCTTCATGTGGACGCAACTGGCGTGAAGTGTAAGCTACCACATGTCTATCTTTCATAAGTATGCATCCTAACCCTTGCCGTGAAGCATCACAATAGATCTCGCAATCCCTTTTGGTGTCTGGAGGCGCAAGTACGGGTGCAGAAGTCAATCTTCTTTTCAGCTCTTGAAAGCTTTCCTCGCACTTGGGATTCCATTGGAATTTCTTATCTTTCTTGAGGAGTTCAGTTAGAGGCCTTGCAACTTTATAAAAGTTCTCGACGAAGCGGCGGCAATAGCTTGCTAGGCCAATAAAAATCATAACTTGCTTAACCGATTCAGGTGGAGTCCAGTCAAGGACGGCCTGAACTCTCTCGGGATTGACAGCAATACCTTTCGCAGAAATCACGTGGCCTAAGTAGGTCACTTCTGGTAGCCAAAATTCACACTTGGAGAACTTGGCATAAAGGCGATGCTCTCGAAGTTTCATCAATACCAGCCTAAGATGTTCGGCATGTTCTTCTTCGTTCTTCGAGTAGATGAGAATGTCATCAAGATAAACTACAACAAATTTATCTAGGTACTCCATGAAGATCGAATTCATCACGCGCGAGAAAGTGGCGGGGACATTGGTTAGACCGAAGGACATGACGGTGAACTCGTAAAGACTATAACGAGTAGTGAAAGCCGTCTTGGGAACGTCCTTGTTTCGGATCTTGATTTGATGATAGCCTAATCTCAAATCCATCTTGGAGAAGACCGAGGATCTAGCAAGTTGATCATAAAGATCATTGATCCTGGGCAGTGGGTACTTGTTCTTTATCATCTCTAGATTTAGCGGGCGATAATCTACGCACATCCTTTCTGTTCCATCTTTCTTCGTTACGAACAGAACGGGGCAACCCCATGGCGATGAGCTAGGGCGGATGAAGCCTTTTGCCAACAAAGCTTCAAGTTGGATTTTAAGCTCAGCCACTCACGTGGGGCCATTTTGTATGGGCGTCTGGAAATTGGGGCGGTTCCTGGGGAAAGATCTACAATGAATTCTACACATCTGTCAGGAGGCAATCCTGGCAGTTCTTCAGGAAAGACATCCGGGAAGTCACAAACCACCGGAATATCTTCAAGGTCAGGAAGGGGAAGCATATTCAAAGTATGCATCTGGATCCTAGAACTGGGTGAAGTGTAGTCAATGGTCTGTCCTGAAGGATGGGTAAGTTTAACTGACTTGGCTTTACAATCAAGGAAAGCATTCTGTCTTGATAACCAATCCATTCCTAGGATGACATCAATGTCTGAAGACTTGAGGGCTATAAGAGAAGTAAGGAATACTAAACCCTCAATTGCAATTTGATTGCCATGGCTTACTCTATTAGTTTGCCATTTGGAACCAAGAGTTTGCATTATTATTGGAAAAACATTTCTTCAAAAGGGAATTCATGACGAAGGGCATAACTCTCCGACATGAATGAATGAGAAGCTCCTGGATCGAAAAGAACGGAGGCGGGGACATGATTGACTGGGAGTGTGCCAAGAATGACGTCAGGAGTAGCAGTGGTTTCCTCAACTGAGATTTGGTTCACATATCCACTAAATGTGACTAAAAGCTTTGCTGGAACGGTTTTGGTGGTTGATTTCTTTGGAGGCTTGCGTCGAGAATGACGTGGTGCCATCAAGACCTAAGGGCATTGACGAAAGTAATAGCCTGGAAGACCACACTTAAAGCATACCCTATCTGAATTGCTGGGAGTGGGATTACTTGGCTGCACACCATCATTCCTGGGAGGAACAATGTGTTGAGGTGGATGGCATATATTGGATGGTGGCCTCTGAAGAAGGTTTTGAGGTCTGGCACTAGTTGGAATCAATATTCTGCGTTTCTGTGGGGCTGAACTTGAAGAAGGAGCAAGCTCAAGAGCATGCTTGCGAGACTCTTCGAACACTTCATTGCCATGCTCAGCTCTAAAGGATATGTTGACTAAATCCTCAAAGGTGGCAAATTCAATGAGGTTGAGATCATGACGAAGGATGGGGCTAAGTCCCTTACGGAACCTTGCCTGCTTTCTGGCATCGGTGGTGATCTCATCTTGGGCATATCGAGCAAGACGGTTGAACTCTCTCACATACTCCTGAATGGACATCTCTCCTTGAGTCATATTGCAGAACTCTTCTTTCTTGCGCTCTATCAACTCATCCAGAATGTGGTACCCTCGAAAGGCAACACAGAACTCCTGCCAAGTCACTATGTGACCATCTGGCTGCATAGCAACATAGTTCTCCCACCATTGAAGAGCGGCACCTTCCAGGAAGTATACCGCGAAAATAACATAGTTCTGCCAAGTCACATGTGCAGTATCAAGCTTACACTCGATGGAACGGAGCCAATCATCAGCTTCAAGGGGCTCAGAAGAACATCGGAATACCGGTGGCTTGAGGAGGATGAAGTCCTGAATGATCACAACCACATTACGATGACGTGAGGTATTCTGCTCGATGAGCTCCAGAAGGCGTGTTTGATCACGTCTATTCCGCTCGGCTTCCATCATGATTTCCGCCGCAGAAGGCGGTGGTGGAGGTTCATCATTACTTCGATTCCGATCACGGTCTCGATTGCGACGAACAGCACTACGAGTTCCAGCTGACATCCTGTGTGATAAAAATCAACAATCAGAACAGGTTATACGATGGAATCAAAGATAAGAGGACATGACTAGGAGGAAAAGATTGTAATGCAAGAACAATGATTCACAAGGACCACAGAACAACTCGGGCAGCATAACGGCTACACCGGGATGAAAAATGAGACAACCTTGAAGAGATTGGACAAAAATTCTTCAAGGAACTCAACAAAACAATGACTCTAGACGACCACAACAATCCTACGGCTACAAAGAAGCAACCAACGAGATGTTCTAGTCAGACATAGATGAGCCTAGTCCTATCTTACCGTAGAAAAGATGAGGGTGAATCAGAACTCAGATCGATGAGGATAAGGAGAAAAAGAAGCCTTACGTTGTTCCCATTATACCCAAGTAACTATATAACTATAGAATGCTAGACTCGACTTCGACCAAGGGTTGAATAATCCTACAGACATTCCTGCTCTGATACCAAGTCTGTCGGGACCCACTTCACTTTATATGTGATCATGCATATTTATAAGACTTTTCAAAAATACCAGAAGAATTTTTGGAAGCAATTTTTATCTGTCCTTTTGAATTAAATTCTCTAGGGCTTTTCTTTTCCCCATTTTTGAATTTCTTTTGAAATTTTCAAATGATGCAAAGGAGCAACAAGCCCTAGCACTTACCCTAGTTGGGGTTCTGACAATATGATTTGTCGGTAATAAGATAGAACTAATGCATTGGATGCAGTTGATCGAATCTTGGACTAATCTAGTATCGCATGACAAAGGGAATGGTATACAACGTGTATGGTTCAATCGGTTACTTCCGGAATGCACAGGGGTCATTATGGGCATCTAGGTCCCGCTATTGATCATTGACCATAGCCTTTGTCTCGGTCATGATTGGAGTGTTCTCGGACCGTAGGGTAACACACTTAAGGGCTCGACGAATATCGGAGACCTTTTCGAAACTATCGGAGTTACCAGAGAAGAGAGAAAGACGTACCGAAAAAGTTCCGTGTTGGTCCGAAGGACGTTCGGAGTGAGCTGGAAGGAGTTCTGGATCATCAGGTGATGAAATAATATGTATTATTTATTAATTAAGTGAATTAATAATTAATAATAATTTATTTCAGATTAAAAAGTGCAATGGGCCTTATTTGTGAAAGCAGCCCATTAGGGTAAGGAGGAAAATAAAAAGGGAAAAGGGAAAGAAAAGGGGGGGGGGGCGCCATGGGCCTTGGGGCACATGTGGGTGGCGCCCCACTTCCCCCCATCCTCCTAGCTGCACCCTCCCCCCTTGGCAAGGGATTAGTCCCACATTGCCAAGGGAAGGGGGGTTGACTCCTTCGGTCTGCCTATATAAAGATGGGCAGGGGTGCACTTCTTGAATACAGAAAAATTCACAGAGAATTCAATATTACTCCGAATTGAGATCGGTTTTCACCGGTCTTCTCCCCTCTCTCGTCTCTCTCAAGCCGGGGTCCCCTTGTCTGGAACCTGTGCTGGGATTGAGGCTTCTCTGCTACGCGGACGCCGTCGTGCTGCCGAAACTCCGGTTCTGAGAGGTCTACTTCCGCCACCTTCGCTGGATCGGAGAACGGAGGTCGTCATCGAGTCCATACGTGTGCGAGTACTACGAGGTGCTGCACGTGCGGCACTATCACCCCTTCAGGGTGCTAACACAGCCAGGGGGCTGTGAAAGGTTTACGACTTCATCAACCACGTTTGCGGGAACGTTTCCCGCGCAACGGACTACACCCCGAGGTATGTTTCCGCAAGTCTTTCCGTTACGGCATTACAACTAGATAGATCTTGGGTTAAGGGCGACGCTAGTTAGAAAAATTATTGTTTTCTGCTGCGAGACCCAACCGTGTAAGCAAAAGGCATTAATATGGTTGGCATGGGAGATATTGAGAGACCTTTACCGTTCACCGTTGACTGGAAAGTTGCACTTCTCAAAAGAGTTTTATCTCTGTTTTCAAAACCAAGAGCTCTGGCACATGTTTAGTCTTTGCTTCCTTTCACGGGTTTTCAACCTTGCCATCAAAAGCCACGGTTCGAGAGTCTCCACCTTCCTTTCTCCAAAGCACCAACTATGAGAGCATAATTGTCATTCTGAGTGTAACATGCATTGTCCCAAAGTATCACATTGTCTTCTGCATGCTTGTGATGTTTCTTACTTTGAGTTCTGAGTTCTAGTCTCCTTTAAAACTCCGGAGGAGTTTCTGCATTTATGTTTTGCTTCACTCATGGAGGCTACCGAGATACCACTCTGATATGTTCATGCTATGTGCATTGTGATCTTAAATTGATTCTCAGCAGCATATTATTTACTTTTTGTTTGTTTGTGACTGATTACATGAAAGAAGGATTGCTTCGTGCATTGTCCTTGTAGCATGGTGTCAAAACTTTCTAAACTCTTTCGTAGTACAAGCTTATATACATCTAATGAAGCAAAAGAGTTTGTCAAAGTTTTCTTTGACGCGTCCAGTTCGTTAAACTGAATTGCTTGAGGACAAGCAATAGCTAAGCTTGGGGGAGTTGATACGTCTCAAACGTATCTACTTTTCCAAACACTTTTGCTATTGTTTTGGATTTATTCTTGCATGATTTGCATGAAACTAACCCGGACTGACGTTGTTTTCAGCAGAGCTACCAGCGTTGTTTTCTTTTGTGCAGGTTTTTGGATATTTAGGTACGCTGGAAAAATCCCAAAAAATATATAAAAAATCAGCGTTCCGGAAGCTTCCGAAAGTCCAAAGGGGGCCCACAGGGCAGCCAGGAGATGCCTGGCGCGACCCAGCCCCTGGCCGCGCCACCTGCCCTCCTGGCTTGGTCCCACGTCCCCTGGTGCCCTACTTTGGCCCTATTTATTCTCCCGACACAGAAACCCCAGAACAGAAGTCGCTTTTCCAATCTACGTCGCGGAGCCGCCGCAACCCTCTCCGGGAGAGCTAATCAGTGAGGGGAAATCATCGCCATCGTCATCATCATCGCCTCTCCATCACCCCTCCATGACTTCCTCTCTCATGTGTGAGTAATTCCCTGCTGTAGGCAAAGGGGATGGTAGGGATTGGATGAGTTAGATCATGTAATAGTTCAATCAGATTGTTGGGGGCATGTTGCCTATCATCTACTTGGTGTTTATCATCTCTGTTACAACTTGTTGCTCTTAATGCTTGCCACTTTGGGCCCGAGTGCCATGATTTCAGATCTGATCACCATTTTGTTTCTTGAGTTTGTGGTGTTCTTGATCTTATCTATGAGTTGTATGCACCTATTATAGTCCGAAACCGGCGATCCCAATGGTGACAGCTTGGGACACCAAAGGGTATGGACTATAATTTGAGGATTCCGTGTATCCATGAAGTGTTAATGCTTTTTTCCGGTGCTCTTTGACAGGAGTACCTTAATCTCCCTAAGTTCCTTTTGGCCCCGTTTGTAGCGGGAGGGTAGGACAAAAGATGTTGTGCAAAGTTCTTATTGCAAGCACGTACAACTACCCTGGGATACATGCCTGATGTTTGATATTTTCCTAGATGATCCTTTATTTTCTGTGAGCCTTGCCCGTGTTAGAATCTATTACATGTTAGCTCTCATCCAAGTAGCGCCCAACCATCCATCTCCCTAGCCTACAGTGTTTTCTTTCCTGCTGGTTACTAGTTGCTTACTTTTGCTGTTTTACTTTTGTTGTTTCACCACCACTATCACCACCACTACTACCACCGTATCGCAGTTGCTACTAATACCTTTGTGCAAGCAAGTGTTCATTTCAGGTGCGGTTGAATTGACAACTCAATTGTCAAAGCCTGTACGTATTCTTTGTGTCCCCAAGTGTCGAATCAATAAATTGGGTTATCTTTCCCGCGAAGACTATCTCCATCCCCTACAGTTGAGGGTTATCAAGTACTGTTTTCTGGCGCCGTTGCCGGGGAGGTAAGCGTTGAAGGTATATCTTTAGATCTTGCAATTAAATCTTTTCGTTTCTTGTTTTTTACTTTTCACTAGTTATGCTTATGGAAAACTGCACTCTTAGTTTGCTATTTGGGGAAGGCCGCTTTACCACACCCGTGGTAGAGAAGTCTCCTCCACCTACTGAATGTATCCCGTTCAAAATACCACTTGGGATAGTTGAAATTTTTATTAATGATTGTTATGATGGGACAGTCGATCCTAGTATTCATTTGTTGAAACTTACAAAACTTTGTGAGTTATTTAAGATTTCAGGTTTGACAAGAGGTGAAGTCATGAAGAAATTTTTGGCCTTGTCACTGAAAGGAAAAGCATTGGAATGGTATAGGCTACTAGATGATTCTCACCTACGGGATTGGGAAGAGATCCAGTCTCTCTTTTACTCCAAGTTTTATCCTCTTCATGAAGTTCATGAGACTAGGAATTATATTTATAATTTCTATCCTCACGACGGAGAGAGCATAGCTCAAGCTTGGAGGAGACTGGAAACTTTAATGCTAAAATGTCCTAACCATGGGCTCCCGAAAGATATAATTATTACTAATTTTTATGCGAGGCTCTCTCGACAGGATAAAGACTTGCTCAATGCTTCCTCTATGGGTTCTTTCACAAACGAAAAAATTGATGCTAAATGGGAACTCTTTGAAAGAATTCAAAGCAATACTGAAGATTGGGAGATCGACAAAGGTAAAGAGTCAGGTATAAATTATGAGTATGATTGCATTAAGTCCTTTGTTGAAACTGCAAGTTTTAATAAGTTTAGTGCTAAGTTTGGGCTTGATTCTCAACTCCTTGTTGATTTCCTCAAATCTTTTGCTTCACATCTTAATATGCCTAAGGAGAATTGGATCAAGCATCATGAACCTTTTAAAGAGAGTTGCAAAGAAAATGAGATTGTTCATGATGATTGCAACATGCATGATCCAATTCCTGAAAATGAAGTTTTATATAAGCATGTTAATTTTTGTGGAGTGGATAGACCTTGTGAAAGGCCTATGATTGAAGAAGAGAATTATTGTAAGCAACATAAGCATGAAAGAACAATCACTTGGGTCAAAGATTTAAATGAAATTGCTAGAGAATTGTGTGACCTTTATCCTTTTACTTGTGAACTTTGCTGCATAGAGGGTCACTTTAATTTTCAATGCATGAACTTTCAAAGCATAACTGTTAATCAGTTGTGTGATAACATGATCACTTCTGATCGTTATGATGAACTTATGTTATTTTTGATGTGTGAAGAGTTATCAGAAAAGACTTCTTGGCTAGATGTTAATGCCTTAGGAATTAGCAACACTTTGCAAAATTGCCATCTCTATTGTGTTGTTAATTGCCATGAAAATTATTACATAAGTAAGATTAGAAAGGAGGGAACTTTACCAAAGTATAAAAATGACTCTTATATCTCTACTAATAAAAAGGAGAGTTTCTCCTTTTGTTTCTAACGATAAACCAGGATATGTGGAGAAGCTTCATCTCCAACCACTCCCTCCTAAGGTAAATAAGAAGAAAAAGAAGAGGAGGAGGAAGAGGAGCAAGAAGGAAGAAGAATGGGTATAAACCTGGCCTGAGCATATTCCTCGCATCAATTTTTATCCTAACGGACAGAAATTTTTGGAGGACGGTGAGCTTGATTGCATTCATTATTATCCCGATGTTAAGTCCGTAGGCACTATTGAAGATGATTTTGATTATGATATGCATGTTACTTTTTGTGATTGGGAAAATGATGATAATGCTACTTATGATCTTGAAAATCTTTTTGGTACTAACTCTGAGAGTGATGATATGGAAAGCTCTAAGCTTGGGGATGATAGGATTGCAATTCCTTTACCCATTAGTGATGTGGTAATTGATAATTCTTTTGCTAGTAAGAATAAAGACAACATGTTTACAAATATAGTTTCTAGCAATGATAATGCTCTTATCTACTATGATGATGTTATAACTCCTATCTTTAGTGATTATAAAGGTACCTATGACATAAGGAGAAATTATCCTTATGAAACTTGTCATGATCATGGAGGGAATTATTCCCTTTTCGAACACCATTTTCCTAATACACAATTAATCTATAGTGTTCAAGTTGTTTATGATAGTCCTACTCCCACTATTACAAATGAGAAAGATTATGCTTATGTGGAGAGTAAGAGTACCCTTTTGCATGTGGATCATGGTAACAACGCTTTATGTGATGCTTATATTCTTTAGTTTATTCATGATCCTACTAGAAATTATTATGAGAAGGGAACATATTCTTATATATATTTCAATAATATCAAGTTCCCTCTCTTTATGTTGAAGGTTTGAAGTTGCACTTATTTTGCCTTCTTATGCTAATATCTTTATACTTCAATGAGTTTTTCGTCTACAAGATCCCTTTGCATAGGAAGCATGTTAGACTTAAATGTGTTTGTTATTTTCTTCTTGATGCTCTCTTTTGTTCTTCAACTCTTATTCCTTATTCCTATGAGATCATCATTAAAATCTTAAGCCTATCTTTATGGCTATAAAGAAAGAGATCTAGGGAGACAACCCTTGTTATCTTTAGTTTGAGTTTTTACTTTCAGTTTTTAGTGGTCTTGATGATTGTTACTACTGTAGCAACATCATTGTATCTTTATTTTCAATCTTTGTGCCAAGTCTAGCCTCCGATTGCAAGAAAAGTTCAAAAATTGTGACATGCTGTCCAGAAAACAGATTCTGTCCTTGGACGGAAAAATTAGCATAAAATCACCAGATCATCTTTTTGATCTGATTTTTTTGACAGCGTGCTCCATACAATTGACTTTCGAGCGTCTGTTCTGAGTTTTTTGATTCGAGTTGCAGAAGTACCCCTAAAAAAATTATTTACTACCTGCTGTTCTGTTTTTCACAGATTCTGCCACGTTTTGTCTCTCCTAACTTTTGCAAACCTTAAAGCTTGCTTTTTCTTTGCAAAAACTTTTTGGCAATCTTGAGAAACAGTAGCTCTTCAAGAATATCTTTATATCCAGTGGGGAAAAATTATTTTATTAAGGGTACTAACCTCTCTAATCAGCTTATGATGAGTTATGTATGAAGGGAGTTTTCAAGCGTGCGATGGAAGATGATGAAAGAAGATTCGGGAGTGTCAAGCGCTCAAGCTTGGGGATGCCCCTGTGCATACCCAATAAATATTCAAGGAGACTCAAGCATCTAAGCCTTGGGATGCCCCCATGCATCCCCTTCTCCATAAACAATCATCAGATCGTCCTTCGTCTCACTATATTTTTATCACTTCATGCGTTATTTGCTATGCTTGGAGTGTCTCGCTCTTAGGTTTTATTTCTAGTTTTCTTTAGCTTTGCTTCCGGTTCATAACAAGTTAGATCCTGTCTTACTTTCTTTGGGAGAGAAACACGCTCCACTATCAAAATCTAGAACACATCATAGGATTTTTCATGCCTATCTTTTTGCTGTTGTGTGTTCTTTATCTTTTCGAAGCTACTGCCATGTTTAGTTTTAGTCTTAGTTTGTATTTAGAAAGAGCCTTGGCTTTTGTTTAGTTTGTTGCTGGAACTCTCTTTAGTTTTCATGTTTATCTTGTTAAGAGAGTTGGTTGTTGCACTGAGTTGCGTCTTGTCTTGAGAGTAGGTAATTGAGGTTGCTATTTAATTTTAGTAGTAACTTGCAATAGTTTTGAGGTATTGATGTGAGTAATGTTTGAAATTTTGGTGTCAAGAGCTCTAGCCTATTAGTGATAGGTGTCGTATTTTGGGCAATCAGTGTGTTTTTCGAAAACCAAAAACCCCTGTTGAGAACTCTAGCTACTAGATGGATCACTAACCTCTGGAGGGTTCGAATATTAGAGTACACTCACGTACCATGAGTCGAGGATGCGCAAGGATAACCAAACCCCCATACACTCCTCCTCGGGGTACTTGTCTCTTTGTGAATCTCCTGATTAGATTGAGAGTTACCGATAATAAGTGCATGAGTTCTTCGGACTAATGTGAGTATTCGAAAGTTGACACTTCCACCCACCTATACTTTTTCTAGCCTCTTCGGTACAGTGCATTGCCCTTTCCCACCTTGAGAGTTCGCACATACTTCGCCGGTGCATCCAAAACCTTGGCACGATACGCTCTGTCATCATAAGCCTCCTTATATCTTTCCACAAAACAGCGACCATACCTACCTACAAGGCATTTCCATAGCCTTTCAGAGATACATTGCCATGCAACATCCACCTTCTCATGACTTGATCCTCATGTCATACATGCTACTTGCTTGATCGATGAGCCGCATGCTAGTTGGGCCTTTCCCTAATCATTGCTACATGACGCGCTAGTATCATTGCATATCCTGCTATCCTGGCAGAGGCATACATTTGCATCATGATAGTTATATCTTCTTTATGTGAGTACCTTTGTAAAGTGTGAAAGATCTCCTATATTCTTGTAAAATATAGAGTGTTGCCCCTAAAGTGAGGAAAAGATCCCAAAGAGGACAAAATCAAAAGATCCCAAAGAGGACAAATGAGAGTTAAATAGAAAGAGCCATTGAGGCGACCAAAAAAATACAAAAACAGAGAAAAAAGAGAAAAAGAAAAATAAAAAGAGAGAAGGGGGCACACTACTATTCCTTTTGAGAGTTCCACACTAGTACTTCATCCTCTATCCCTTGTACTCCATAGAGTTCATCATCATGCATATAGCTATGTGGGGACCTTCACACTATAGAACTTGGCTTGTATATTCCAATGATGAGCCTCCTCAAACGAGCTCTAGGTCTTCTTGAGCAAGCAAGTTAGATGCACCCCCACTAGTTCCCTTGGAGAGCTTTTAGCTCACATGTGCATCCGTTGCATGGCAATCCCTACTCCTCACATCATATCTATCATATAGCATTCTCTCACCTTTGATTGTCCTCATTGATGTGAGCCTTTCACACCTTTTTGTCTTCCTCCTCCACCTTCTTTCTGTTTCGCCTTTTAGGTGTCAACTTTCTTGCTCACGCTCATCCATTGCATGAGTGCTCAAAATATCGAAAGGGAGTGGATCAGTTTGACTTGTACCTGGCTAGTGGTCTGGGGACGAGTCAAGATAAGAATCCAAAGGAGACTAAGTGTGAAACTTTAGTAGATAGTTGTTCTCAACAACCTTTTCTCACTCTTTTTCCCAGTCCCATGCTTGCACGCAAACACCATCTAGAGACATTCGAGTCTCGGACAGCAAGAGCTCTTGCACCTTTTGTTCTTTTGTTGCTTATGGCAATGCTAATATAGACTCTTGCTTGTTAAGACTTGAATTGAATTGCATGCTTTGATTGCTTTACTTAAAAGTCCTTATATGGTTGTGTGGCATGTCACCACAGAAATTATGCTTGTTATCATTTACCTACTCGAGAACGAGAAGGAATTAAGCTTGGGGATGTTGATACGTCCCAAACGTATCTATAATTTCTGCTTGCTCCATGCATGTTTTGTGTGACTTTGCCATGTTTTGCTTGAACTTTCATACACTTTTGAGCATATTTGGACTAACCTATTAACTCAGTGCACCCAGTTGCCAGTTCCTGTTTTCTGCTGTTTTTGTATTTCAGGTTTTCCGGCCATTAAAAGTGCTCTAAAAATTCCTGAAAAATTATATAAAAAATCTGCGTCCCGGAAGCTTCCGGAATCACCAAGGAAGGAGGGGAGGGCCACCACAGGGACTCCAGAAGGGTCCCTGGCTCGGCCCCACCCTAGGCCGCACCGGGCACCCTCCTGGCTGCCCTGTGGGCCCCCTGGTGCCCCCCTTTGGCCCTATTTTTACCCCCGCGGAGGAAACCCTGATTTCGGACCCCTTTTCTCCAGAAGCAATTCCGATCTCCGCCGCCATTGCCATCAAGTTTCGGGGGGGGGACAGAATTCCTGTGCCGGCACCCTGCCGGGACGGGGAAGTGCCCCCGGATTCATCTCCATCGACGTTGCTTCCTCCTTCCATGATGCGGGAGTAGTTCCTCCTCAGGCCTGAGGTTTCTACCAGTAGCTATGTGTTCTTCTCTCTCTCCCATGATGTGATCTTCTTGTGATCATAGGCTATGTTAATCTAGGGTGATCCCATGATATTTCCCCTTCCTCTATGTATTGGATTGATGTACTCACTTGATCTTATCTAGTATAATCCCCGAGACCGTGGTTACAGCGGTCTATTGGACATGGATTAGAAGAATATTTTCATGAGTGGTTTCCTCTTTTGTGTGTTGATTTAAGATTGAGAGTCTCTTGGTGCTTGTCTTTGACTATCCTTGAGATATGTTGTGGTGATTTTGGTACTCTCTTTGGATGGCCGCGGTGACATTGGGAAATCCATAGATTGAGAACTACGAACTTTGAGGTGTGCTTTTATAGCCCTACATAATTCTCGTCCTCTCTTGACCACAAAGGAATGACCTCCGAGTGCGTCTCCATTGCATGTTTTATGGGAAATATCATGTGATTAGACTATGTTAATGTTGTTGAGAGTTTCCACTAGTGAAAGTATGAAGCCTAGGCCTTGTTTCCACCATTGTTACACCGTTTGTGCTCACTTTTTTCACATGTTTGCTTGCTGCACTTTTTATTACAGATTTATATTACCTTGTTTTGCCACACCTATCACCCATATTTTACCATCTCTTCACCGAACTAGTGCACCTATACAACTCCTAGTTGTATTAGGTGTGTTGGGGACACAAGAGACTTCCTGTATCTTAATTGCAGGGTTGCTTGAGAGAGAACATCTTCAACCTCTACTTCCCTGAGTTCGATAAACCTTAGGTCATCCACTTGAGGGAAATTGTTGCTGTCCTACAAACCTCTGCGCTTGGAGGCCCAACATAGTCTACAAGAATAGAAGCGTGCGTAGACATCACACATTTTTTCCAGAGAGGCTTCAGTCACACCTAAGTGATCCCATAGTTCTCCTTCACGTTGATCTGGAAATTGATGCCCACTATGGCGATCTTGCTCTTCATGAGCTTCAGCCATAGAAATGCCTTTCTGCTTCGGCGGATTTGCTTCAGCAGAAGGAGTCATATCCACCGCTGCCTTCTTCTAGGCAGCCTTGGATGCTTTCTTAGCCTTCTTTGTTGCAAGACCAGAAATTGCAGCCTTGCCCTTGGCTTCAGTTTCTGCACGCTGTTTTGATTCAGCTGCAGCTTTCTCTTCATTTTTCTTGGCTTCTTCAAGCGTGCGCTTCATTTCAGCCTTGTCAGCAGCTAGCTTGCCATCATCTAGTTCTCTTTGCTTTCTGGCTGCTTCCTGTGCTTCCCTCCGCTTAGCAACAGATTCATGAGTTAGCACACTCCTGGAAAGTGCCTCCTCGAGGTCTTTTTGCTTCAGCTCCTCTTCAGTGAGCTTTCGCTTCGCTGAAGGTTTTGTAGCGGCAGAGGGCTTAGACTTCGTTGGGGCAGAAGTTTTCTCAGTTTTCTGCTGCTTCGCTGGGTCGTGCCTCAGCTTTGAGCACCTCTCCGTGTTAAGGTTTTCTGCCGCTGGCTAGGAGGCCAAAGGCTTCGCGACCACCAAGTTTGTCATGTCAATGGTGGGGCGAGCTGCAGGCTTGTCGGTGGGATCCTGAATCTTTAGCCCTTTGGCAGCAGGTTTCTCTCCGGGCTTCTTCTTCAAAGTAACCCGAAGCTTTTGTTTCTTGGGAGGAGCAGGCTCAGACTCATCATCAGCTTCAACATCTGATTCGTCATCGGCTTCAGCATTGGACTCATCATGGATTGAGTCTTCAAGAGCTTCTTGCTCCAGCTTGGCTCGCTCTTCCTCATTGGTGAAGGCATGCGGGGGTGAGGCAGATTTCTTCCTCAACTTGCGCTTATTTTTCTTCGAGCTCTGGCCCTCTCCAGCAGCTTCAGCAGCAACAAGCTTGGCTGCTTTCTTCTCATCCTTGAGCCGTTTCTTCTCGGCAGCGATTCTTAAGCGCTCTTTCTCCTCTGAATAGTCATCGGGAGTCTTTAGTGTATTTGGGTGAGGGAGCTTCGGTGAAACAGGGAAGTACAAATGGCGATTGGCTTCGGTGTACTTGCCGCACATGTGTGAAGTATGAAAGTATGGCGGGTGGAAGGCGAATTGCATTGTCCACTTCCAATTTGGAATGATTTTATACTTGTACCACCGGATGGCCCAATAACAACAAATGCCTTGCAAGCGAATCTTTCACTGGTCCTTGGTTTCTTCGGGAGGGGTGTCATATCCAAGTCGCTTCCGAATTGATTCGGGAATACCCCGTGCATTGTTTTTCTCCTTCGTTCTGCATCCTCTTTTCCTAGGAGCACTTTGTTCAGCTTCGTTGATGTGGTCAAGACTTGGGGACTCATCACTGAAGCCCAAATCCCCAGACATCCTGTGAAAAAGCAAAGGGGAACGAGGGAAAAAGAACAAGTATATGGTTTGAGCACCAACAAAAGTTTTGACCAAAAAGAACAATTTTGACAAGAGATTCAGTTTAGTAAGGGTGATGATTTCGGCCTGTTCTGAGCTAGACTAGGAAAATATCAATTGGACAACGAGAACCAACATACCCTAGCACAGAACAGAGGACATCTAAACCCTAGATCTAACCTGAGTCGCGATGGGAAGCTTTTTCTCGCTAAACAAGTTTCCCAAGAGATCAAAGATCCAACGGATCAAGAAACCCTAGCAAAAGCAATCGAAAAACATGGTAAGAACACGGATCCAATCTGGAGTAGGATGAATGGAGAAGAATATTGGATCGGCGGCTGCAACGTACCCTAACTTGGTGACGTTGAGCGTCTACGGCGGCGAAGAGCGGAGGAAGTGCTCGTCGTCGGCATGAAGTCCACGGCAGCGTCCGTTTGGCAACTAAGCGGTGCAGACAACGATGGGGAGGAGGAGCTCGGCGACGTGCTCGCGAGAGATTAGGGTTTCTGAGAGTTTGGAGACGATGGGGTGTTTGGTTCGCTGGGTGGGGACTATATATAGGGCTGGCCTGACAGGGGTTGTCAGGTCAGATCGGACGGCTCCCAGCGACCGTCTCTCCGAATTCTATGGCGAGGATTTCATGGCGTATCGAAAAATATGGGATCTCAATGACCGAAGAATAAGTCTTGGTCCTGAGTAAAAATCTCGATAAAGTTGGAAGCATATGATACATAACTCAATGATGTTCGAAGCATAATACTTTCCATTTCAAATGTGCTCAACCATTTTGGACAGATAGAATAAGAGAGAAAAAGAACAGAGGGGGTAGGCTCCGAAACTTATCACCTCGAAGAAAAACCAACAACGAAGCTAAAGGTGATAAGCATAGAGGACTAAATCCAATCAAAAACAAAAGATAGAAATAGAAGCAAAAACACACATTGAAACCAAAACATAAAGCGAAGTAAATGAATATTTACAAGAAAATAAGGTTCGGTCTTGCAGTACATTTCGTGAGTCCAAAATATTGAGCTCACACCTTAATGCACAGAACCTTTCGCATCCAATGGTTTCGTGAAAATATCAGCCAGTTGATCTTCAGTTCTGACATGACTAATCACAATATCTTCACGCTGAACATGATCACGAAGAAAATGATGATGAATGTTAATGTGCTTCGTGCGAGAGTGCTGCACAGGATTGTGAGAAATTTTGCTTGCACTCTCATTATCACAAAGAAGAGGAATTTTCTTCACATGAATACCATAATCTTTTAGCGTCTGCTTCAGCCAAAGAATCTGAGTACAGCATTAACCAGCAGCAATGTATTCGGCTTCAGCAGTAGATATTGATACACAGTTTTGCTTCTTGGAACCCCAACACACAAGTGATCTTCCGAGGAAATGACAAGTGCTGATGGCGGTGAAGTTGATAGGTTTAGTTGGGGTGCCTCCTCCGTCAGCCGCACCAATAAACGATTCTTGATAACCCACAACTCTAGGGTATCAATTGTAGCTTTTCGATAAATAAGGACGTCGATCCCACGAGGAGCAGAAGGTATTGACAAGTGACTCTGGATAAGGAAAAGGCTGCAAACGCTGAAAGGTTAATATTTAGGGGTTTTTGGTTTAAGCAACAAAAAGGTAAAAGACAAGCAAAGTAAACAGGGCAACTAAGGATTAGCAAGTGGCCCAATCCTTTCACAAGGATAAGCCTAGGAACTGAACTTATAAGAGCTAAAGTGTTCTCGAGGGCACATGGGAGAGATAGTCATGTGCTTTCGCCATATTCCATATCGGCACTGTGTGTTGTGTTGATGAGTGTTGAGTGGGTGGATCAATGCTAGTACACCTTCTAGACTAAGATAAGTGTACTCTTATGATTACACACCTTGCAAGCATCCGCAAATACAAGGTAGTAATTAAGGCATAAGCCTAACCACAGAATTACGATCGAGGATCCATAACTCCCTTGTACAAAATTATGCGAACTGGGGTTCAGGTTTCTGTCAGTCTGGAAACCCACCATAAGCATCCTATATGCACAATGTATTCCCCTAGGTCCTTAATAAGGCGAAGTGTTGAGTGTTCGACTCACACAACACCACTAAGAACATAACAACACAACTTAAATATCAAACAACACATAATACTTCAACATCATATGACTACTAACAACTAGACTTCTCCCATGCCCTCAATAACTAAAGTAACTACTCACAAGACATAAAAGAGATCATGATCAGTGGGGATAAAAAGATGGAAAACAATCTGGACACAATGATAATTCTCCAACAAAACTCAATAGCATTCATCACACGGAAGTAATCAACACCGGTAGAGTAGAGAGGATAGATAGTACGGATTACAACACAAGATAAACTTGTGAGGTGAGATTGGATGGAGGTGGAGATGGTGCTGATGTTGGGGATGATGTTGATGATGATCTCGATGATGCCCGTGACGATGATGATGACGATGGCGACGATCTCCCCTTCCGGGGGGTGATCTCCCCGGCGAAATATGCCCGCCAGAGATGGCTTTTTCTTCTCTGTAGGTTTCTTCCACGAGGCGGCGGCGAAACGGCGAAACTCTTCCTCTTTTAGGGTTTCTACTTGAGGGGGGTAATATAGGCCAAAGGGGGCACCGAGGTGGGCCACCAGGCATCCAGGAGGGTGCCTGGCGCGCCCTAGGGGCGGCAGGCACCCTTATGGTTTCCTGGTGGGTCCCCTCTGGTCCCTCTTCGGTGATCTCCCGTGAATCTTCATAAAAACGATCTCCGTCAATTTTCATCGAATTTGGAGTTGATCTGCTTCAGCAACTTGATGTCCACTTTTCACCGTTGAATTCTGCTCCTGCTGCTTCGGCACCGGAAAGTTGCAAACTGTGTAAAACAAGCCAAAACAACATAAGAACAATACTTTAAAGTGGAATATATCAATGAATAGGGTTAAATTACAATATAAAATAGTGATGCATTTTGGACGTATCAACTCCCCCAAGCTTAGACCTCGCTTGTCCCCAAGCGATTACTGAGGTCGGCCAACATGTTCACAAGTGTAGAGAGTGAAGTGTCGATAAAAGAATACGGACAAGAAGCATCAATATTTCTCACCAAACTGAAGCATCCTCAACAGCAACCTCAACTCATAAGGTCCTTATGAGAAAGTAGTAACAATTATAACAAAGTAGGACCAAGAAAACTCATAAAATCATGGCAAACATAGCCTTGGTGAAGGAACAACTAATAACTTTTACTTTTGCTCTTTCACTTATAAATGAACCAATTAAAGCTTTTGAAAGAACATGTTATTATTCAAGAAGTGCACAAGTTAACACAAAGGAAGATGTTTGCTTGGCATAAGCCTTGCAAACAACTTACTTATCGAAAGATAATGTCAACAAAGATGTAACATGCTAACTCTCAATGCAGCTTTATATGCAAGAATCTTTATCAACATCAAGTGTATGTTCTCTCTCAAGAAGGAAGGAAGTAGGAAGGACTGACTCAACACAAAATAAAGGATAAACCCCGTGCAAAAGGGTAAGCAGGGAAAACTCATGTGCTATCTCTAGATCAAATAGAATAAAAACAGACTTTGGGAGGTGCATGATCAGTCAACGACTGCTGATAGATAACTCACTCACTTCATGATTTAGACAAGTTTCAAGGAACGGCTCCCATGTGGGGACGATCACATCCCCTTAAATTCCTTGTTTTATCACACATAAATGGGCGAAGGAACTTGTGTGTTAGTATTTATCTTTTGCGAGCTGGGCACTCATGCCAGTCCCTTCTCGTATTAGGGGTTTGCAGATTAGACATGCAATCCCAAGATAAAACTTGTCCAAATTAAGAAGATCATGGGTTACCCATCACTTCCTCATGAGATGAATCAGAGGCACAAAAAAAAGATTTTGACCATCTAAAGATAGCACATAAATTCTATACTTTAGGAGTGGTAGTGGAATACCACGAGTAGGAAGGTATGGTGGACTCAAGTGGAAGATGTTGGTTTCAAGGTATGGAAGTACAAGCAGAATTCCGCTCGGTACAGAGTTTTTGGCTAGGAAGGCTTTGAGAGACCAGACAATTGATGATGACTTTGATGCAAGCAATATAAAGCATAAACATTAAAACTAGCATGGCACATCAAGTTGTCTTCCTTGTCAACATAACACTTCAAGCATAATAACACAAAGGTTTTGGCTATGTCGCCATTTTGAGAAAAACATGCTTGTTGTTATGACCAAAGCTATACTTGCCAAGATTTAAATAAAGTTTTCGAAGCCATACCTGATATAAGGTCAATAGTCCCCATAAAAATCAGCTCATAATGTCGATTGCGTGAAGAGAATACCGAGTGCAGCGAAGAAACCAGTGGACTTCTCATTAATATTCCTTCATAGACGACTCCACACTCACGGATACAAAACTCTCCACAAAAAGGAGTGATAGACCTCGATGCAACACCTATTTCAGAAAGTAACTTCCCTAGACATGATACGAATCTACTTGACTCCTAAAGACAAAGATAAAGATAAAGATAACGGGCACTCCCCCAAGCTTGGAACAAGCTGAGGGGGTGCCATTACTCGAGGATATTTACTCCTCATCCTTGTTCTTGTTGATCACGTACTCCTTGGCGAAGCGCTTCCAAGGCAGAGGTTCTCCAGTCTCGAAGGACATTCCCGTCTCCGGGATCCTGCACTCATCACCCAAACCTATGCGTAAGAACTTAAGTTCATACTTACAGTTCTGGTTCTGCAGATAATATATCTGTGCTTGAAGCTCATAAACTTTTTCTTCTAATGCGGCCAAACTTGACCACATCTCCTTCATCTCCTTCTTGTGGGAAGCCTCTATCTCGTTCATGATGTCGAAGTTAGCTTCAAAACCACGCTCCACCATCTTCTTGAACTTGAAGACCTCATGTTCCATCTCTTTCAGCCGCTCCTCGGAGCTCCCTTCCTTGACTGGTCCCTTCAGATCTTCCTTGTGGAGGATACCATCCTCCACACGAAGGATCTGGGGGTGCTTCCTCACCTCTGCGAGGTAAGGGTTGATGACATTAACGACGAACTTGTCCTTGGGGGAACTTGGGAAAGCCATGGCACCTAGGTCTGCTGAAAGTTTTTCTGGCAGAAACAGACCGAGAAAGAAAACACGCGAAATCGAGAGATACGGTGCCGGGACGATCCGGGCAAATATATAGCAAAAATTTCCGCAACAGAAGGAAGGTTTCAAGCCAAGGCGGAGTCAGAGTCGGAGTCCGGGGCACCCAGGAGGGTGCCTGACGCGGCCAGGAGGGGGGCGCGCCGGGAGGCCTCCTAGGCCCCCTGGAACTCCTCTCCGGCTCCACTTGGGCTTGGAATTTTCCTAATTTTGCAAAAACTTCGAAACATAAACTTTTATTGATGTTGGCGATGTTTCCTTATCGTAATACATACCTTTTCTTATTCTTCTCCTGCCTGACGAGGGGGTGACCCCACGACTCCTATGGATGGGCCTACCCGGTGTACCCGAAGACAGAAGGGCCACAAAGATGCCGCCTGGGCCCAGCCTTGGCCCACTAGTGGCACCGACGTAGGAGTCCGCGACTCGTAAGGAAGGTGCAAACTTGCTGTGCGGTGCAAGATTAGGGTTAGAAAACCTCACATGTAATCCAAGAGGGATGCCCCGAGACCTAGCCTAGTATATAAGGGCTAAGAGGGGAGACGTGAAGGGGGACCAATACACAATCTGCAACCCTAGCCTTGTGCGCACTAGCCTTGGCTTTCCATGTAATCGCATCTCCAAGCAATAATATTGAGCAGGAACGTCTCCTCCTGTTAGCCGACGAGCTATCGTCCAACATGTGCTTCTCATGACTAACCTAGGGTCCCTGACCATGGGATTTGCCGGGGTTGATCCCCGTCAATTGGCGCCGTCTGTGGGAACTACACAGGTTGGAATCACGATCTCGGCGGTTCCGTCTTCAGCAAGCCACAACTCAAGAGCAAGAATCAGATGCAATCCACCCGAAGAATTCAAGATCATGACAAACATCTCTGCCGCCCTATCGAGATCGCTGGGCCTGCAGCTGTGCCAAGACCAATACTATGGCGGCAACCGAGTCCACTGCCATTGAAGGAGAAATCGACGACCCAAAAGAAAGGCGCGAGGGTTCTATGCAGAAATCCCGATCAACGAACTATAGCACGAAGCAGAGGACCTGTCGACCACTCGACGACCCACTGCCACCCAGGCACCCGCCGCACAACAAGACGCCGACTCCGAGCTCGAGAACAGTGATCGTCAAGATCATGGCCAACGAAGAAGAAATCGACGACCTAGAAGACAGGCGTGAGGATTCTATGAAGAAACCCCACTCGACAAGTCAAACTATACAGCCACGTGCTCGCCGACCACTCGACGACCCGCCGTCGCGCGGACAGCTGTCGCCCGCCAGGACAGGGACTCTGAGACTCAGACCCAGATCAAAAACCAGACGAATTCGCCAACCTCATAAAGAACCAGAATCTGAGCGAGGGGATCAAAATCGACCCGCGAGTCCACGAGCACCCGGCGGATCACGCGCAGATCTTCCGAATCTGAAGGAGGAAACGGCACACCAGATCCAGCAAACTCACGGTCAGGGAGCAGCTAGAAGGACCCTGCACGATCCAATACTTCGAAGACGACCGGGGATACATCAGATCGGGTCACATTCTAGGAGACTGCCACCTGTTCAACGAACTCGCCGACAGCCTCAAGAAGGAAAAACAACGAGAAGCCAAGCGCACTCGACGAACCGAGCAGTCGCCGACTCCAAGTCCTGAAAGACGCTACAACCCGCCTCAAGGACAGGTGTGCACGATCCAAGAAGGCAGGGTATCGCAAGCTCAACAGGACGCCTACACCCTGCAAGCCAGAGCAGCCGAGAACCTAAACACAGTCGAAGTCTACCAGCTGCACAACGCAGAAACTAGTATCACGTTCTCCCAGAGCGATCACCCGCCTGCAGTCCCAAGGCCGGGGCACGTGCCCCTGGTACTCGATGCTCAAATCGGAGGGTACGATATGGAAAGAATCTTCATGGACAGAGGCAGCAGCATGAACATAATCTTCGTCAGCACCCTACACAAGATGCTGATCCCACAATCAGCATGGAAGAAATCAAGCACCGTGTTATACAGAGTAGTCCCAGGACAAGCGGATACTTCCCTTGGAATAATCGAGCTCGAAGTTGTCTTTGGCAGCATACGCAATTTCGCAAGACACACCCTCGAGTTCGAAGTACTCGATTGGCAGTCGCAGTACCACGCCATACTGGGCCAACCAGCATTCGCGCAATTCATGGCGATTCCGCACTACGCCTACCTCAAACTCAAGATGCCAGGATCCGCGGGCATCATTACAGTCAACGGAAGCTTCACCAAATCCGACCAATGTGATCGCGATTTCCACAAAGTTTCCGACACCTTTGGAGCCGAGAAAGAAATCACAGACATAGCCATGGCGACAGACAAAAGTATCTTTCCGCTAGCAAGTCGAAGCGAGTCAAAAGAGTATGGGAGAGACCTCAGGATCGACAGCGACACGGTCACCCACCAGGTGCACCCGACGGACCCAGAAAAAACAGTCCGCATGTACGCCCACCTCCCGGAAGAGCAAGCAACTGCCCTCATCGCTTTCCTCCGTGAAGAATGGGAAATATTTGCCTGGTGCCCAGCCGACATGCCAGGAGTACCGCGCGAGTTCGCGGAACACGCGCTGCGTATCAAGCCAAAAACCAAGCCAGTGAAGCAAGCACTACAAAGATTCTCAGAACCCAAGCGCAGAGCAATCGGGGAGGAATTCAACCGATTACTCGACGCTCAATTCATCCGAGAGACGAAGAAAGCCACTTGGATCGCCAACCCTATGCTGGTCCCCAAGAAAGACACAGACGTGCTGCGGATGTGCGTCGACTATGGGCCAGTCAACAAATACTGCCCAAAGGATCACTTTCCCCCGCCAAGAATTGATCAGATAATCGACTCGACAGCAGGATGTGATCTACTATCGTACCTTGACGCCTACTCAGGATACAATCAGATCAGGATGAAGGAAGAAGACGAAGAGCACACCTCGTTCACCTCACCCTGCGGCACATCCCGCCGCCCAAAAATGCCCTTCGGTCTAAACAATGCAGGAACAATATACCAGCAAATGACGCAAGCACATGTCAGAAACCAGATTGGCGGAAACGTCCAGGCTTACGTACATGAGACCATCATCACAATCAAGGAAATCGGACCAGAAGTAGATACAGAAGACGGCAACACAAACGAACAAGTGCAAGCAGCAGCAGCGGACCCAATGGCTAATGAAGAAGGAAACAACGCAGTCGAGGAGCCAGAGCAAGCCGCACCCAATGACCCAGCTTGGAGAGAACCGCTCCTCAGATTCCTAATACAAGGCACCCTACCACAAGACGTTGCAGAAGCTCGACGCATCAGTCGGCGATCCAAAGCGTTCGCGGTAATCAACAGGAAGCTATACAAACGCAACATCTCCCAGGTCCTCCAAAAGTGCATAGACGAGGAAGACGGCAAAGCAATACTGCTGGCGATCAATGAAGGCACCTGCGGGCACCATGCCAGCAGTTGAGCACTCGTGGCCAAAGCCTTCCGAGAAGGATTCTGTTGGCCCACTGCGATGAAAACCGCAGAAGGCATCGTGCGGCGTTGAATCTCCTGTCAAAAATTCGCCAGCAGACCGCACGCTCCAGCCTCAGAACTCAAGACCATACTACTATCATGGCCGTTCGCCACCTGGGGACTCGACATGGTGGGCCCGCTCAAGAAATCATCAAAGGGAGGAAGAACTCACCTGCTAGTAGCAGTCGACAAGTTCACCAAGTGGATCGAAGCAGTGCCCATCACCAGCTCCACAGCCCTCACGGCAGTGAATTTTATCAAATCAATAATCTTCAGGCTCGGAGTACCACACAACATCATCACGGACAACGGTACGAACTTCACAGTGGCAGATTCCAGAACTTCTGCGAAGAACTGGGCATCAAAATCAACTACGCATCAGTCGCGCACCCGCAGTCCAACGGCCAGGTGGAAAAAGCAAATGGCCTAGTATGCGGAGGAATCAAAAAACGGCTCCTTGCACCACTCGAGCAGGCCGCGGGCAACTGGGTAGAAGAACTCCCTGCAGTACTATGGAGCCTGCGCACTACCCCAAACACCGCAACCCAGTACACACCTTTCTTCATGGTGTACGGGTCGGAGGCAGTGCTACCACATGACCTCAAATTCGGGGCGCCCCGGATCTCGGGGTACGAGGAAGAGGAAGCAGAAGAAGCACTGCAAGATGACAAGGACACAGTAGACGAAGCAAGAGACACAACCCTAGCAAGGTCAGAGGGGTACCAGGACAAGCTGTGCACTTACCAAAGCAGCCACCTGCGCACCAGAACCTTCAACAAAGGCGACCTTGTCCTATAGCTCATACAAGAGAAATTCCACAAGCTTGCCCCCCAATGGGAAGGACCGCTCATAATTTCAGAAGTCATAGGAGGAGGCGCCTATATACTGAAGACCCGAAGACTGACGAGGACGTGGGAAATCCATGGAACGTAGCGAACCTATGCCTGTTCTACCCATAGTCTCCACCAGTCATGATCAACTGGCAGCTCATGTAACCCTTCGACGCAATAAAATGATGTTGCCCAAATACTACCACCTCAAAGCACTCGGGGGCTCGAGTACAATACTCCACCCGAGAGACGCTATCGTCGATCACGCGATCTTCACTCAAAGCACTCGGGAGCTCGAGTACAAAACTCCCCCCGAGAGACGCTATCATCGCTCACGCGATCTTTACCCAAAGCACTCGGGGGCTTGAGTACCGAATCCCCCCGAGAGACGCTATCGTCGCTCACGCGATCTTTACCCAAAGCACCCGGGGGCTCGAGTACAAAACTCCCCCCGAGAGACGCTATCGTCGCTCACACAATCTTTATCCAAAGCACTCGGGGGCTCGAGTACCGACTCCCCCCGAGAGACGCTATCGTCGCTCATGCGATCTTTACCCAAAGCACTCGGGGACTCGAGTACAAAACTCCCCCCGAGAGACGCTATCGTTGCTCACGCGATCTTTACCCAAAGCACTCGGGGGCTCGAGTACCGACTCCCCCCGAGAGACGCTATCATCGCTCACGCGATCTTTACTTCAAGCACTCGGTGGATCGAGTACCAGCTCCCCCTGAGAGACGCTATCATTTCTCTCGCAGCCCGTAACTTAAAAGGTCCAAGTAAAATACCCGGTAGGCGCCACTTGCTGAAATCCGCTTAAATCAAAGGGAGGACACGGCTACAACCAGGCGGAACACCAAGTACTTTGGAGAAATATGGATGGAGCACAGGACACGGACAATCCTTTTAGTCCTCACCTGATCGCCAACGATCACCTAAAGACTCGGGGGCTACTCCCATCGGGAGCGCTGTCGCGCACCCGATAAAAAACGGCAGTTAAACAAAAGAACGACAAAGGAAGCAAATCTCAGCCTACTTTCGACTCTACAACTCGAACGTAGCCTCGGGGGCTACTCCCATCGGGAGCGCTGTCGCGCACCCGATAGAACCCACAGTACAAGGATTTGATGGACTCGAAGGCAGCTCTCGTTTGCAAAGGACTCGAAGACAGATCCCATTACAAAGACTCGAGCACAGTTCGCATTACAAGGACCCGAAGACCATTCTCAGTACAAAAGACTCGAGTACATTGGCTAGAAGGAAGCTCTGATTACTCGAAGGCAAATCCTCATTACATGGAGAACTAACCCAGTTACAAAAGACACAAGCAGCCGATAAGCCTACAACATCAATCACCAGAGGAATTACGACTTTTACATGTGTGCCCATGCTGGGATGATTGGCACTAATACGACAAGCATCATCATAGACGAAGGAGGAGTCGAAGCAGCCAGCTCATGATGTCAATGACATAACAACAGGTGAAGCTCGACTTATTTGCGGAGCACCGAAGCCGATGCTCCACCAGCTTCTTCTCCAGCTCCACCAGCTTCTTCTCCAGCTCCACCCGAGCTGCTGGCGAAGGTGACGCCTCTGCCTCCAGTTCTACAAGGTCGCCTGGCGTGCCCGCTTGATCGGTGGCTTGACGTTGAGGTCCTCTCCAGAGCTGGAGGGCACAACACCAACACCCGAAGAGTCGCCAGAAGATGAAGCCGTTGAAGACATGGG
Source organism: Bromus sterilis (assembly GCA_950022295.1). Taxonomy (NCBI): domain Eukaryota; kingdom Viridiplantae; phylum Streptophyta; class Magnoliopsida; order Poales; family Poaceae; genus Bromus; species Bromus sterilis. Next base: position 338,865,646 of record OX465595.1, on the reverse strand, counting down.
CGTACGACTCCCTGACCTGACGAAATTGTCACTGCTTGTCTCCTGGCAGTACGGATCCATGCGAATGCCGCTCGGGTAAAAAGCGCGGATGGTGAGAGTATTTTCGCCATCAAAACGGCAACAGAGGGTATCACCATCACGCAAGTTGAAACGCCGAGCAAACGACTTCCAGCCAAAGCCAACAAAAATCAAGCGGGAACTATCGATCTCCAACTCAACATAAGAAGGAGATCGAGTGCAACCCTGCAGACGAAGCAGCAAGCCATCAAGACTACGATCAGAAACAAGGGCAGAAAATGCAGGAGGAAGAAGAATGCGAGCGGCGCTCCGGCCACGGACGCGGAGAAGGAAATCGTAGCGCCAAAAACCCTCCTCCGAGCAAGAGGAGGAAAGCGTCGACGACGCACCACGACGGCCGCCGCGAGAGGAACGCCGAGTACGACTACCGCGGCCACGGCGAACACGGTCGCGGCCAGTCATACCCGCACCGCGCTTGGGCCCCATGAGAAGAGGAAGAGAAACAGGAGCAAAATGAGCAGAGGTTGAACACTGCTGCTAGACGAAGAAGAGGGGTCTATTTATAGTGCAAACCCAAGAGCACGCAGAAGCCCAGACGACGGGAGCAATTGGGCGATTCAAATTCCAAGACAAAAGATGCTTTCACACGGGCGACCCTGTGCGCTGGATGCGTCAAATCTCGAGCGTTTTCAATACATGCATCGATAACTCTACAGGCAGCTGCAGCACGCCACAAAGACCATCATTATGACCGGTCATGAAGACATGACAGTTCGCAGACAGAGCATCTTTGACGGTCCTCCAGCAAGGAGATCGTTATCCTTACCAAGAAGAGGTAAATTAAAATGGCAGCGCAAAAAGAAAAATGCAGCCTGCAAGCACCGTTTTTACTGACTCAAATACATTTTTAAAATATATTTAACTCCCATCGGGAGTGTATCCACCCATAAGAGTCTCGGGTGCTCCCTCACCTAAAGAAAAGACGTGCTCGAGTGATTACTCGCACCCATAAGAGTTTCGGGTGCTCCCTCACCTAGAAGAAAAAAACGTGCTCGAGTGATTACTCGCACCCATGAGAGTTTCGGGTGCTCCCTCAACACGACTGAAGATAAGCAAACTCGCACTCGCCAGATCCTACGGTCCAAGAGTATCAGGTGCTCCATCACCCCGAGAGCGAAGGCAAGTCTCGAGTGATTACTCGAAAAAATCTGAATACCAGAGCACTCGAAGACCTCCCGAGCAAGTACTCCTCTACATTACTCCTCGCCCGAGCGCTCGACAAAGCTCCGTGAGTGACCGCTAAAACAGCTCACTTGATTGTTTATTCCAAGTGGGTGCATTACTAACTAGGCTCCGTGCCTCGATAAAAATTACTTATTCCTGGAACACGATAAACTGTGCCCAGATGCCACGCAAGCTTAGCGTGTAGGTAAGTGATACGTCCAAAACGTATCGATAATTTCTGCTTGCTCCATGCATGTTTTGTGTGATATTGCTATCATCTAGATACACTTTCATACATTTTTTATCATAATTGGACTAACCTATTAACTCAGTGCACCCTAGTGCCCGTTCCTGTTTTCTGCTGTTTTTCTATTTCAGTTTTCCCCCATATAAAAAGTGCCAGAAAAATTCGGGAAAATTCAGATAAAAAATCAGCGTGACAGAAGCTTCGAGAAAAGCCCGGGAGGGGCCAGAGGGGGGCCAGGGGGCCCAGGCGGCCACCTGGCGCGGCCCCACCCTTGGCCGCGCCAAGGGGCGCCTGGGGCCCCTGGTCCACCTCTGGCTGCCCCCCTTCTCCAATTTATCCCCCGTCACGGGAAAACCCCGAAAGAGGAACCCTATTCCGCGAACTTGCCTCTGTTCCGCCGCCGCCGCGCTTCCAAGATCGGGAGCACCAGAAGACCTCTTCCCGGCACCCTGCCGGAGGGAGGATTGACCTCCGGGAGTCTTCTCTCCACCATGGATGCTCCCCGGATGTCTCGTCAGTAGTTTTCCTTGGACCATGGGTCCGTGATCAGTAGCTATGTGATGTTCTCCTCCCCTCTTTGATCTTCATTGTTTAGACCTCGTGAGCTGCCCTACAGGATCGAGGAACTTTTGTAATATTTCTTCTATTGCTATGTTGAGTTTGATCGGATCTGATGGATTATGAGATTATGCTCAGATTGTGATAGAGTAATATATTTGGTCTTTATCTCTTATATTTTTGTTTCTAAGTAATTCTTGCATGCTCTCCGTTGCTGTTTATTGCTTTCGCCAAGTAGTAGGTAGTGACTCCAAGAGGGAGCGTTGAGCTAGATTGTGGGTTCATGCCTCCCCGATGACATGCTTGAGTGACAGAAACATGAGTCTAGGGGATGTGCTGTTGCCACAAGGGGGAAAACAACGGTGCTTGTAACCGCGGTTACAAGGATTGTTTACTTTACGCAAAGTTCTTTTTAATGCAGTTGTGTGTTGCTTTGGGTTTACACTTTGGGTGGGGCTCGCAACTTAATACCAGTGAGATGTTCTGGATACATATCTCAAGGTGGATGATTAGTAGTAGATGCAGATGGATTTCGGTATACTTACTTTGGCGTACTGCCTGTGCTTTTGACCTCTTCCTTTCTTTTGTAGCATAGTTAGCATTGCGGTGCGTTCTTAATCCTGTCAATTGCCTTTCTGTAATTTGTTTACCTCGCATAGCATTTTTATCGTCTTTTGGGAGAGAGAAATCACTAGCGAACATCACGTATCCCGGTCCATATCCTCATTATTGTTTCCAAGCTTTATTCACTTTTCTGCATTTACTTTCAAGTTGCTATCATTATCCCCTTGCGTTTTATCATTTTTGAACAACAAGACCGGAGAGATTGACAACCTCTCTGAACTTTATTGGGAGCAAAGTTATCTGTGTCTGTGTGCAGGTCCGCGTAAGTTGTGCCGCTGACACCTACTTATCATCTCTGGAGTCCTACTGGAGACAAACCTTGGTATCTTTACTGAGGGAAACTTGCTGCTGTACCGCATCACGTCTTCCACTTGGGGCCTACCAACGAAGGGCGAGAAGCCATCATCAGTAAGACCCCGCTGCGCAGATCGGCCGGGCTGGGACTTGCCGCAGAGCGATTTCACTCCCAATCTTTCCCATGCGCTTGCATGATAGAAAAAGCCGGGCTGACGCGCCTAGGCTACGAACTTTACTGGCGGCCATTGATCACTGTAAGACCTGCAGCGACATGACTTTTGCTCAACACCAGTGTTCCAAGCTCATGTCGAGGGATGTGAGTTTGATTGGGCTACTGCGGTATTTTCCACTAGTGAAATTCACCAAGGCTCGACCAGTCGACTCCTTGGGCCCTTTCAGCTTAGCATTCCCTCGAAACAGGTTTTGTCATGGCCCTAGACTGCCAGCGACCCGCGGTTGAACCGTGCTTACATCGAAATGACGCTAGAATGCACTTGAGTCCCTGCGCGACTCTTCGAGTCCCCCAGGCACTCGGGGGCTACTGACGAGGGGGTGAACCCACGACTCCTATGGATGGGCCTACCCGGTGTACCCGAAGACAGAAGGGCCACAAAGATGCTGCCTGGGCCCAGCCTTGGCCCACTAGTGGCACCGACGTAGAAGTCCGCGACTCGTAAGGAAGGTGCAAACTTGCCGTGCGGTGCAAGATTAGGGTTAGAAAACCTCACCTGTAATCCAAGACGGATGCCCCGAGACCTAGCCTTGTATATAAGGGCTAGGAGGGGAGACGTCAAGGGGGACCAATACACAATCTGCAACCCTAGCCTTGTGCGCACTAGCCTTGGCTTTCCCTGTAATCGCATCTCCAAGAAATAATATCGAGCAGGAACGTCTCCTCCTGTTAGCCGACAAGCTATCGTCCAACATGTGCTTCTCATGACTAACCCAGGGTCCCTGACCATGGGATTTGTCGGTGTTGATCCCCGTCACTGCCGGTGTCTGAAACTGAGCCGCAACATGTTCTTCATGAGATGTTGTGTATATCATATTCACATCCACATTGATAGGATCACCTGCCATGTAATATTTGAGTCTTTGTCCATACACAACTTGAGGTTTGGTGCCTTCAAAATTATTAATCTTGATTGCACCGGACCGATATAATTCTTCGATATGAAAAGGCCCTTCCCATATGGAAAGTAGTTTACCTGGAGAAAACGTGAAACGAGATCTAAACAACAAAACTTTATCACCAACATTAAATTCACGTTTCAGAATCCTTTTATCGTGCCACTTCTTTACCTTTTCCTTGAACATTTTAGCACTCTCATAAGCTTCACTTCTCCACTCATCTCGAGAAGTCAAGTTCATGAGACGCTTTTCACCAGCTAACTTTGGGTCAGCATTCAGCTCTCTGATAGCCCAGAAAGCTTTGTGCTCTAACTCTAATGGCAAATGGCAAGATTTGCCATAGACCATCTTATACGGAGACATGCCCATGGGGTTCTTGTAAGCATTTCTATACGCCCACAAAGCATCTCCTAACTTCTTTGACCAGTCCTTCCTATAACTGTTCACTGTTTTTTGTAAGATCATCTTGATCTCTCTATTGGTGAGCTCAACTTTCCCACTAGTTTGAGGGTGGTACGGTGATGCAATTCTATGATTGACATCGTACTTGGCTAGAGCTTTCCTAAAAGCTCCATGCATGAAGTGTGACCCTCTATCTGTCATGAGGTACCTTGGTACACCAAACCTGGGGAAAATTACATCCTTGAGCATTTTCAAAGATGTCTTATGATTAGCACTCTCAGTGGGGATTGCTTCAACCCACTTGGTTACATAATCAACAGCAACTAAGATGTGTGTGTACTTGTGTGAAGGAGGAAAAGGACCCATAAAATCAAAACCCCAGCAATCGAAAGGTTCGATTACTAGTGAGTAATTCATAGGCATCTCATTTCTCCTGCTAATGTTACCAACTCTCTGACACTTATCACAAGATAAAACATAATTTCTAGCATCTTAAAGAGAGTAGGCCAATAAAAACCTGATTGGAGAACCTTATGCGCGGTCCTCTCACCGGCATGATGTCCTCCATAGGGACTATCGTGACACTGTCGAAGAATGTCTTTCTGCTCGTGCTCCGGTATACACCTTCTTACGATCCCGTCTGCACCTTCTTTATAAAGATGTGGATCATCCCAAAAGTAATGCCTCAAATCCGTGAATAATTTCTTCCTCTTCTGAAATGTAAAACCTGGAGACAAAAACTTTGCAACAATAAAATTAGCATAATCTGCAAACCAAGGATCGGAATGAGATTGTAGTTTTACAACAGCAAGTTGTTCATCTGGAAAACTGTCGTTGACTGGAATAGGATCGTGCGGAATGTCTTCCATTCTCGGAAGGTTGTCCGCCACCGGATTGTCTTCTCCGTTTCAATCGATAATCTGCAAATCAAATTCTTCAAGAAGGAGTACCCACCTTATGAGCCTTGGTTTGGCATCCTTTTTCTGCATAAGATACTTAATGGCAGCATGGTTAGTATGAATAATAATCTTAGAATCAACAATATACTGCCTAAACTTATCACAAGCAAACATCACTGCCAAGAATTCCTTCTCGGTAGTAGCATAATTCTTTTGAGCACTATCAAGGGTTTTGCTAGCATAGTGTATAACATTCAACTTATTATCAACCCTTTGTCCTAAAACAGCTCCAACAGCAAAATCACTAGCATCACACATAATTTTAAAGCGAAAATTCCAGTCAGGTGGTTGTACTATAGGAACGGTTATCAAAGCTTTCTTAAGAACTTCGAAAGCTTCCTTACAATCTTCATCAAATACAAAAGGAACGTCCTTCTGGAGAAGATTGGTGAGGGGTCTCGAGGTCTTAGAAAATTCCTTGATAAATCTTCTATAGAAACCAGCATGACCGAGAAAACTACGAATACCTTTCATGTCCCTTGGATAGGGCATCCTTTCAATAGCTTCAATATTTTCCTTGTCCACTTCAATTCCCCTTTCGGAAATCTTGTGACCAAGAACTATACCTTCTATAACCATGAAATGGCACTTCTCCCAATTAAGCACCAAATTTGTTTCTTCACATCTCTGCAAAACTTTATTAAGATTATGGAGACAGTGGTCAAAGGAGGTTCCATAGACGGAAAAGTCGTCCATGAAGACTTCCACAATCACCTCACAGAAACCATGGAATGTAGCAGACATACACCTTTGAAAAGTAGCAGGTGCATTACACAAACGAAAAGGCATACGCCTATAAGAATAAGTACCGTAAGGACACGTGAAAGTGGCCTTCTCCTGATCCGCAATGTTAACATGAATCTAAGAGAAGCCAGAATACCCATCAAGATAGAAAAAGTGGGTGTTTTTAGACAGCCGCTCAAGCATCTGATCAATAAAGTGCAGAGGATAGTGATCCTTCCGGGTGGCCTTGTTCAACTTCCTGAAATCAATACACGTTCTATATCCAATAATAGTCCGCTGAGGTATTAGTTCATTTTTATCATTAGGAACAACAATCATACCTCCTTTCTTAGGAACACAATGGACTGGACTTACCCACTTACTATCAGCTATGGGATAGATGATACTTGCGGCTAGAAGTTTGAGAACCTCCGTCCTAACCACGTCCTTCATCTTTGGGTTCAACCGTCGTTGATGATCAACAACCGGTTTAGCATCGGGCTCGAGATTGATAGTATGTGGCAAATGGATGGACTGATACCCTGGAGATCATCAATAGTATAGCCAATAGCACCTCGTTGTCTGCGGAGTGTCTCCAATAGTCGCTCTTCTTCATACCCTGAAAGGTTAGAATTGATAATAACATGATATACTTTCTTTTCATCTAAATAAGCGTCCTTGAGCGTATCGGGAAGTGGTTTTAGATCAAACACCGGGTCTTGTTTTGGTTGTGAGAGGATTCCTAAAGGTTCAACCGGGAGGTTGTGCTTCAGGATAAGATTTTGTCTTAAAAATATGTCTTCTAGCTCATTCCTCTCCTGCATACGCATGTCATTCTCGTGGTCTTCCATAAATTGCTGCAAAGTGTCGTCAGGAGGGATAGCGATAGAAGCAATTTCTTGAATAATTTTGTCATTACTAGACAAATCAGTACCACGATGCTGCTTAGAAAACTTAGAAAAATTAAATTCATACGACTCACCATTGAATTCAACCGAAACTTTAGCTTTCTTGCAATCAATTATAGATCCACAAGTGCTGAGGAAGGGCCTACCAAAGATAATAGGTCAAAAACTATCTTGCACCGAACCAAGTACCAGAAAGTCAGTAGGATATTTTACCTTCCTGCAGAGTACTTCAACGTCTCTCACAATCCCGATCGGAGAGATTGTTTGCTTATTCGCAAGATGAATCGTGACATCTATGTCTTCGATCTCACACGGCTGAATCTCGTGCATGATCTGTTGATAAAGTGTGAAAGGAATAGCACTGATACTGGATCCCAAATCACATAACCCATTGTAGTTATGATCTCCTTTTTTGACAGATACAACAGGAGTACCTGAAATTGGGCCTTTGTTCTTGGCTGTGACAATGTTAGTGGAAACAACAGAAAAACTAATAATAGATTCTTCAATATCACTGGTTACCAGATCCTTAACCATTGCAACTTGAGGATTGACCTTGATCAGGTCCTCAGGTTCATCAGTGGTCCTTCCATTTTTGTTTAGAATACCTGTAACAAAAGAGTGCTCCTTTATCCTTGAGGGATAAGGAGGCTGTTCATACATAACTGCAGGTAAAACATGATCAGTAACATTAATCTCAGTAGGTGACTCCTTGAAAGGTTTATGATGTTGACTCTCCTTCTTCTTAGGAGAATCAACATGAGAAGCAAAGTCCTTGCAAAAGTCAATCATTAGCTGTAAATCAAGACCAATTTTAGAGCAAAAGGTATTAAAGTAACCAGTCTTCACATAACTCTCAATGTAGTCATGCTCATAGTTTATAGAGGGTTCAATACCTTTATCAATTTCCCATTCTTCAGTATTATTCTGGATCCTTTCAATAAGATCCCATTTTTCTTCTATACTTCTGGTCTGGAATACCCCGCTAGAGGAGGCATCCAACATCTCCTTGTCCTGACAAGAAAGCCTGGCATAAAAATTTGTAAGTATAATTTCCTTGGGGAGCTCATGGTTGGGACATTTGAGCATCAGGGACTTCAGTCTCCCCCAAGCTTGAGCGATGCTCTCTCCGTCGCGAGACCAAAAGCTGGAGATGTAGTTCCTGTCTTGGTGAATTTCACAAAGAGAATAAAACTTTGCATAAAAGAGAGACATAAGCTCTTGCCATTCAAGAAAATCAGAGTCATCGAGTAGCTTATACCAATCTGAAGCTTTATCTTTAAGTGATACGGAGAATAATTTCTTCATGACGAACTCCACCATTACACCTGCAAGCTTAAATAACGAACATAATTGTGAAAAATATAGAAGGTGTTATCCTGGATGTCCTTCTCCTGTATAACGATTAGCCAAGACACAATCAATAATACCAGTTGGTATTTTATAGGGAACAATTTCAGTAGGGGTAGGAGTAACCACCATAGTCGTGGGGCGGCTCCTCATCAGCAATGAACCAACAGTAGAGGGGTCCATAAGGACTGAGGGTAGCAACAGCAAAAATAGAAACAACAACACAAAGTAAAGGTTCCTTTACCAGCTTCACTTACCAATAGTGCTACACTCCCCGGCAACGACGCCAGAAAAGCTCGTTGATGGCGGTGAAGTTGATAGGTTTAGTTGGGGTGCCTCCCCCGTCAACCGCACCAATAAACGATTCTTGATAACCCACAAGTCTAGGGGATCAATTGTAGCTTTTCGATAAATAAGGATGTCGATCCCACAAGGAGCAGAAGGTATTGACAAGTGACTCTGGATAAGGAAAAGGCTGCAAACGATGGAAGGTAAATATTTAGGAGTTTTTGGTTTAAGCAGCAGAAAGGTAAAAGACAAGCAAAGTAAACAAGGCAACTGAGAAGTAGCAATTGGCCCAATCCTTTCACAAGGATAAGCCTAGGAACTGAACTTATAAGAGCTAAAGCGTTCTCGAGGGCACATGGGAGAGATAGTCATGTGCTTTCTCCATATTCCGTATCGGCACTGTGTGTTGTGTTGATGAGTGTTGAGTGGGTGGATCACTGCTAGTACACCTTCTAGACTAAGATAAGTGTACTCTTATGATTACACACCTTGCAAGCATCCGCAAATACAAGGTATTAATTAAGGCATAAGCCTAACCACAGCATTACGATCGAGGATCCATAATTCCCTTGTACAAAAGTATGCGAACTGGGGTTCAGGTTTTTGTCACTCCGACAACCCACCATAAGCATGCTTTATGCACAATGTATTCCCCTAGGTCCTTAATAAGGCGAAGTGTTGAGTGTTCGACTCACACAACACCACTAAGAAAATAACAACACAGCTTAAATATCAAACAACACATAATACTTCAACATCATATGACTACTAAAAACTAGACTTCTCCCATGCCCTCAAGAACTAAAGTAACTACTCAAAAGACATAAAAGAGATCATGATCAGTGGGGATAAATAGATGGTAAACAATCTGGACACAATGATAATTCTCCAACAAAACTCAATAGCATTCATCACACGGCAGTAATCAACACTAGTAGAGTAGAGAGGATAGATAGTACGGATTACAACACAAGATAAACTTGTGAGGTGAGATTGGATGGAGGTGGAGATGGTGCTGATGTTGGGGATGATGTTGATGATGATCTCGATGATGCCCGTGACGATGATGATGACAATGGCGACGATCTCCCCTTCCGGGAGGTGATCTCCCCGGCGGAATCTGCCTGCCGGAGATGGCTTTTTCTTCTCTGTAGGTTTCCGCCACGAGGCGGCAGAAAAATGGTGAAACTCCTCCTCTTTTAGGGTTTCTACCCCAGGGGGTAATATAGGCCAAAGGGGGCACCGAGGTGGGCCACAGGGCATCTAGGAGGGTGCCTAGCGCGCCCTAGGGGGGGCAACGCCAGGCACCCTTCTGGTTTCCTGGTGGGTCCCCTCTGGTCCCTCTTCAGTGATCTCCCGTGAATCTTCATAAAAATGATCTTCGTCAATTTTCATCGAATTTGGAGTTGATCTGATTCAGCAACTTGATGTCCACTTTTCACCGCTGAATTCTGCTCCTGCTGCTTCGACACCGGAAAGTTGCAAACTGTGTAAAACAAGCCAAAACAACATAAGAACAATACTTTAAAGTGGAATATATCAATGAATAGGGTTAAATTACAATATAAAATAGTGATGCATTTTGGACGTATCAAGTGCCTTAAGTAGATTTCCTATCAACACGATCACCAACCCAGTCCGAATCAGAATATCCAATAAGATCAAACTGAGCTCCCTTGGGATACCACAAACCCAAGGTTGGTGTGTGAGCAAGATATCAAAGAAATCGCTTCATAGCAGTATGATGTGATTCCTTTGGATTTACCTGAAAGTGAGAACAAATACATACTGAAAGAATAATGTCATGTCTAGATGCACATAAATATAAGAGAGAGCCAATCATAGACCGATATTTCTTTTGATCGAAGGCTTTTCCCTTCTCATATGCATCTAGGAAGCCATTGGTAGGCATTGGAGTCTTAATCGTCTTCCAATCAGTGAGCCCAAACTTCTTCAGGCAATCCTTGAGATATTTTTCTTGAGAAATAAAGGTGCCATTCTTCTGTTGACGGATTTGAAGTCCAAGGAAGATTTTCAATTCACCCATCATCGACATTTCATATTTCTTCGACATCATTTTGGAAAATTCTTCGTTGATTTCAGTGTTAGTGCAGCCAAAAATAATATCATCTACATATATTTGACATACAAACAAATCACTATTATAAGAGAGAGTGAAAAGAGTTGGGTCAGTTGTTCCTGGTTTGAAGCCTTTCTTTAGAAGGAAGTCCTTCAGGGTGTCATACCATGCACGAGGTGCTTGCTTCAACCCATAGAGAGCTTTGTGTAACCTATACACCATGTCAGGATTCTTCGAGTCTTCAAAACCTGGCGGCTGCATAACATACACTTCTTCTTCGATTTCTCCGTTAAGAAAAGCACTCTTCACATCCATTTAATAAAGCAGGACATCGTTGAAATTTGCAAAAGCAAGCATAACACGAATGGATTCGAGACGAGCAACTGGAGCATAAGTTTCGCCGAAATCGATACCTTCGATTTGGGTGTATCCTTGTGCTACCAGTCCCGCTTTGTTTCTTACCACAATACCATCTTCATCTTGCTTGTTGCGAAAAATCCATTTAGTGCCAATGATGTTGTGCTTCGTGGGATCAGGTTTTTCAACTAAGGACCAGACTTTTTTTCGCTCGAATTGGTTAAGTTCTTCGAGCATAGCAGTCAACCAATCTGGGTCCTTCATGGCTTCATCAAACTTTGAACATTCTAGCATGGAGACAACGAAAATTTTCCACAGAAGTTAGCCATACGAGTACGAGAATGAGTTGTGGGACGACCTGGTTGTTGAATTTCTTCAAGGATCGAATCAACATCAACTCTTGTTCTCACACGAGGCAGTGCATTTTCATTTGCTTGTGGCTCTGGTTCTTCTTCAGAATTAGCATTTCCTTCGGGATTGGCATTTCCATCTGGATTTGCATTTCCTTCAAGATCTGCATTCTCTTCGTTCCTGGGTTCTTCTTCATCCTGTTCGTCATTTGCTTCAGGATGTTGATATTCACCACCCTGGACTATGTGTGGGAACATTGGACCGTCATCATCCATGTTAGCTTGAGGAGCATTTGCTTCGACAGGACGAATCTCTCCAATGGCCATGGACCTGATCACTTCATCAAGAAGAGGTTCATCTAGATCATGAGGCAAATGCTCGTTGTGGGAGCCATTAGTTTCATCAAACCTCACATTCACAGTTTCCATAACTTTCCCAAAGTGGGAGTTATACACCCTGTAAGTGTGAGAATTTGAACCATAACCTAGTAGAAAACCTTCATGAGTCTTAGGGGCAAATTTGGAGCTATGATTCATTTCTCTAATAAATCAACGAGCACCAAATACCCGATATGAAACATTGGGCTTGTTACCAGTGATAAGCTCATGTGAAGTCTTCTTTAGAAATTTGTGAAGGTAAACCTTGTTGATGATATGACATGCAGTGTTAATTGCTTCAGCCCAGAACCTGACAGGAGTTTTGTATTCAGCAAGCATGGTTCTTGCCATTTCAATAAGAGTTCTATTCTTCCTTTCAACTACACCATTTTTTTGAGGTGTATAAGCAGTAGATAATTCATGAGTAAAGCCATGATCATCAAGAAAATCTTCAATATGAGTATTTTTTAATTCAGTTCCATTATCACTTCGAATATACTTCAGAGATAATTCATATTCAGGTTGAGCTCTCTTAGCGAATGTCTTGAAGATTTCAAAAACTTTGCTCTTGTCATCCAGAAAGAAAACCCAAGTATAGCGAGAAAAATCATCAACAATGACGAGACCATATTTGTTTCCTCCCAGACTTGCATAATTTTGAGGAGCAAAAAGATCCATGTGAAGCAATTCAAGGGGACGAGTAGTGGTCATGATAGTCTTCGTTGAATGATGTTTCTTCGTGATTTTGCCAGCTTCACAAGCACTGTAGAGACGATCCTTATCAAATTTTACTTCATTAAGGCCAATGACATGCTTCTTCTTCACTAGAGTTTGAAGATTTCTCATCCCTGCATGACCAAGTCTTCGATGCCATAACCAACCAGATGAGGCTTTTGCCATTAAGCATGTGGATACAGCAGGGCCCGAAGAAAAATCAATAATGTTGAGATCTCCTTTTCGGTAACCCTCGAAGACAAAAGTATAGTCATCCTGTGAAAAGACAACACAGCGCGAAGCAGAAAATAGAACAAGCATACCCATATCGCATAACTTTTAAATAGACATGAGATTATAACGAAGAGATTGAATTAGCATAACCTTGTCAATATGCTTATCTTTCGATATGGCAACCTTACCCAAACCTAAAACTTTACCCTTGTTGTTATCACCGAAGGTAATGTACTTCATAGAAGATTGAGATAATTTTTATTTGGTGAATAACTCCTTGTCTCCGGTCATATGATTAGTGCAACCATTGTCCATGACCCATTCGGATCCACCGGAGACATAGCCGTGCAGAAGAATTAGTTCTTCTTAACCACCCACAAACGAGCAGGTGACTTAGAAGAGGTGGAAGCACTTGTTGAAGGAAAATCAAATCTAACAGGGTTTTATTGCTTAGGGCGACGATCAAGAACACCATAAATGTAATTCCTCTGCGAAGGGTCAGGATATGAATGAGAATATGCAATCTTATCATTATTATCACGGTGTCGATAAGTGTAACGACCAGTGCGATAGTATTCCTTTTGAGGAACATTTGATTCGGGCACCAGTGAATCATTTCTCTCCTCGAGAGAATAGAAGTGTTTCGGTCGTACCAAAGACTTTCCCTGCATAGAATGGTTAGCAGGCAATTTCTTAATGAGTGACTTGCGCACCCAAATTTTTCTCTTATAGAAACCATTCTTTGGAGGGCAACCAATGTATTAGGCCGAAACATTTCCTTCCTGGTCCTTGACAAGCTTGTAGTCAGAATCAAGTGATTCATCAACAATTTCCTTGTCAATTTTGCAGTTGTAACCTGAAAGATTAGAAATATCTATAGGCTTATCCTTCGCTCGTACCCATACAGTCTTAGAGTACTACTCAGGTTCCCAGTAAGTGCCATCAGGGTTTAGCTTCCTTTCAAAGCCAACACCTTCATTCCTAGGATTCCTGTGAAGGAGTGCCTTCTTCAGGATATCACAAAGATGTTGGTGTCCCTGGAGACTTTTGAACAGTCCTGTTTCAAAAAAATCTTTCAACGTGAGGAGTTCCTCGGTAACAGCAGAGTTTTCCTCATCAGAGCCATTAGTATCATCAATAATAATAGCTTCTTTGCCTTTAGAATCAGTTTTGCTTCATTCCAAACAAGTTAACCAAGGTGAATCAGATTTTTGATTTTCTTCAGAACCTTGTTGAGCCATGAGAGAGATTGACATTTTCCAACTCTTCATGAGCCTCTTTCAGTTTTTCGAGAGCCATTTTCCTCTGAAGAAATCCATAGGTAAGCTTCTCATAATCAACTTAAAGAAGATCATGCCGAGAGGATAGTTCTTCAAACTTCTCCTTTAGACAAGCATGCTCATTAGTTAAAGTTTGACCTTTCTCTATCTCATCGATCAACAGGGCCTCTGATTTCTTAATGGTTTTGCTTGGAGAATCAAGTTCATCTTATTGGATTGAAGCAATTTTAGCCAGTTTAGCGTAGCTTATCTTTGATTCACTTTCATATGACGAACAATCAGAAGTATCATAGGTAACTTTGGATGAAGATACCTTTGCTTTGGCCATGAATTAGTACGCAGGAGTTTCATCTTCACCGTTGTGGTTGGTGAAGAATGAGCTCGAAGAATCGGCCGAAGCAAATGCTAATCCAACAACACCATCAGACTCTGATCCAGACGGTGATCTTGAGCCTGATTCTTCTTCGGATCTAGAGGCTTCTTCTTCAGAGTTCATCTCTTTACCCAGATAGGCCTTGGCACGGTGAGAATTTCTTCGATGAGACAAGTGTGTTTTCGAAGAATAACTCTCACACTTCTTGTGATACTTATTTTTCTTGTCATCATCAGAATCTTTCTTCTTTTCTCTTCTTGAACTGGAACCATGTCTCTTGGACTCATAGGTTCTGGAGGATCTGTGGGACTTGCTTAAGGAGTCTCTGAGTGAATTCTTTGCTTTGTTTTTAGCTTCCCACAATGGGCAGTTAGCAATGTAATGGCCTGGTTTCTTGCACTTGTAGCAGCAGTTGTCCTTCGATGGAGAGCTTCTTGAGGATGAATGGTGAGACGTCTTACTTTTGTTCCTTGACGAGTAATTCTTCTTCGGTGAAGAAAAACCTTTTCTCTAGAAGCGGTTGAAGCGTGTCATGATCAATGCCAAATCCTTCCCAATGCTTGCAGGACCATCGGATTCAAAACCGAAATCAGAACTGGCTTCGGGCGAAGAGTGGTGTGAAGCTTTTGATTTTAGAGCATGTGATCTTTCTCGAGAGCCATTTATATCTCGCTTCTCATCTTCTTCCATTTCAAAAGTAGTGAGTCTCTCAAGGATATCAGCAGCAACAAGATCTCTGAAATCTGTCCTTTCCTTGATCATCAGCACAATATGGTCGAAAGAGTCATCCAACGAGCGAAGCAAAGTCCTCACCACTAAGTGTGGGGTGATGTCATCAGCACCGAGAGAGATCAACTCATTGGAGAGAGAAGTGAGTCTGCTATATATGGAGTTGACATTCTCTCCCTCATGTCTTTTGAATCGGTAGAATTTGCTTCGAAGAGTGGCTACTCTGGCATCTTTCTGAGTGGAAACTCCGTCTCCAATCTTTTGAAGATATTGCAAGACACCTTTGGCAGATGGGATATTATTCACTTCATGATATTTCTCTGGAGTCACATGATTGGTGATGAATACCCAGACCTCAGAATCAAGTGCTAGACCTTTGATTTCATCAGCTGTGGGATTGTCCTTGTCCTTGAGCTGAACTCCATTCTTGACAACTTCCGAGGCAGCAGAATTGATGGCAATGATATTCCTCATCATCTTGTCCTTCTAGTACAGGCAGTCCTTCCCATTGAAAACAGGAATAGGTTCGTCGAAGCGAATAGCTACAAATGACATACTTGAAAACACTCCAGGAGGTTAATCCAAAACACACAGAGTGTAGGGACTGACTAGCTCTGATACCAATTCAAAGTTCAAGTATGTGATCAGAGGGGGAGGGGGTGAATGATCACTTTTGAGTGAAGCTTTGAAGTGAAGCATAAACTCAACAGAAAAGAGTAACAGAAAAAGATAACTGGAAGGCAAAACTAGTATCGAAACTAAAATCAGCGAATCAAAACACGTAGAAGCTTTAACAGGAAGCAAATGCAATGCGAAAAGTAAATGCTTGAAGTAAAACGAACTCTTGACTCAGCGATGTTTGTTCGACCAGATCACGCTCTGCAAAGCGCTACGTCTGGTTGGAGGGACTAGTGATTGAACAACTGGAGAAAAACTCTCTCCGTCCGTTGCTCCACTGCACCAATCTCCTTGAGCTTGGCCAGTTTTCACGGGGTAGATTATCAAGTAAATCTTCGAAACCTTTGACAAACTTGAGCTTCGAGGCGACAATTTCTCTTCGCTCTCTGAAGACGACACTCTTACCGTCTAGGTGAATTGAAGTTCTCCAAGATAAAAAGGCTAGCAAGTTTTCACCTTAGTCATAGTGAATCTACTCAGATCAATGGGACTTAGGATTCTGTGGTTTCCTTTTGAGTTTTGCTTCGGTGGTGTTCTTGGGATGCTCTCTTCAATCTCTCCCAGGAATATTCTCAGAGCAGCCACCCACAAATGGAGGCGGGGACGACGTATTTATAGTTGGCGATCCCGAGGTGTGAAATGATGGATTTGACTTGAAGCGACAGCGTGACGCGTGTACAAAACGGTCGGATTTGTCATTACAGCGCAACTTTACTTGCGGAACAAGTAAAGCTGACTCGCGGACTTAGTTCTGCTTCGGAAGACAAAGAACAAAGTCTTTTCTACCGAAACTTAACTTAGTGCACATGAGATTTCTTCACTCTTGCTTCTCACTTGCTTTAGATTTGATCTAAGCATTTTCTCAATAACTTCGGCGTCCACAAACTAAAAGCCCTCTTGATAGTACGGTTTGTCCTATGACTCAAAGAACATAAAAAGAACTACACAAAAACATCTAAGTCTTGCGCCGTCTTCTTCATTTCCTTCGATGAGTTGGGCTTAAGGACACCTTCATTTTTGGGGGACATACTCCGTGATTAATCTTCGCTTAAAGGGTAATGATTCGATAACTTGAAAACCTTCCTTGAAGCTTTATCACATGGCTTGTCCTTCGGGAACCTATTCAACTGATTACACTAGAAAACATTGTTAGTTCCTCTACTGTCTTGTCCAACAATATCCAAAACACATGGGGGCAAAACTTTGCTCTTACAGTACCTTGGATTGTTCTACATATATTGCTATGACTTGGACTTAGATTTTCATATTGCACCTGATACTTGATGATTATGCATTTGGAAACGTGCTTTATGCCAAGTTGATCAGGTGCCACCGAACCGAACTTTTCAGTGCATCCACACTCACATGTATGGGAAGGCCTTGGATCGGTCTATCGGTGTACTCTTTTATTCGTATCACCAAGGAGGGAAGGTTATGCGCGTGTAATTACCCTGGTCCGATAAACGACGATAGTCTTGAGAGCCGGTTTGGTTATATGGATCCAGTCCCCGTTTGGTACAATGTTGGTTGCCATGCGATGGCAGGTGTCTGGAAGACACAGGGCTACCCACAGCATGACATGCAAAGTATGTCCGGTGTCACAGTAACGGAGGCACGCGGTAGAACGGTCTCGTTGGAGAAGTCCTAGTCCACTCCTATGGTACAAGTTCCGAGGTTCCTGTGGGACAAGTTCCAAGGTACTTGATGGAGGAAGAACTCCATGGGTAAAGTGCGCGACCTCTGCAGAGGTTATGAATCTATTCGAATAGCCGAGTCCACGACATTGGACACAGTCCGTACGAGGTCACATTATGGATCAACAAGAACCCGGTTAGATGATCGTGCTAAAGTAGGTGGTCATGCGATGACCCGCGCAAGTTGGTGGTCATACGATGAACTGTGTAAGTTGGTGGTTGTGCGACGACCCGTATATGTTGTTGGTCATGCGATGACCGGATATGTTGGGTGGTCATGCGATGACCCCTAACCCGTTGAGTGGTCGTGCGACGGCCCTCACAAGTTGCATGGTCATGCGATGACCCGTAACATGATTGTTGAGTCTGCAAGGACTTTGAGGTAAGCTCCATGATCATGAGATGAGTAGGTGGTCCATGTGACCTTAAACGATGATTGTTCTTGCACTAGCATTAATCTTGATAATATGCTAGATTTATCATGTTAGCATTGTTTGAACTGCTATTGCTATGTTATTGTTTTTCCTTAATGCTTTGGTTGTTGTGAGCTTGCAAGTACATTCAATGTACTAACCTGGCGTGTCATGACAGATTTGCAGGTAATGACGTGTTGCGTAGGACGACGTTCCCGGTGTGTGCGATCTAGGAGGTGTCCCAGCAGTGTCCCTTTGTAGTGTAGTCCATCACCATCGCCGTTGTTCCGCTGCAATAGATTTATTCCGCTTCTTGATGTGGTTCCGTTGCTAGCATTAGGAGCAAGCTTGTTCTTCGTCTCGCTCTTCTAGCGTTGTAATAGACCCCTTGTACCCAGTTCATTGTTAATATAAAGTTGTTTAGTTCTACATCAAGAAGTGCCTTGTTCCAGAAGACATGATCTCTGGGCTGGAGCACGGGGCGTTCTGGTACTCTAATTCGGGCTGCCACAACACTTGGTATCAGAGCAGGACTTTTGTTGGACACCCTAGTTAGCACGGACGCTAGAATGACGTTAGATCTAGAGTATATAGCTTACTTGTGTGATGCATTTGATTGATGCATTTTTTTGCTGCATAGCATGCATATAGATAACATTCTATTTCACTAACGATCTGATTTGATGAGTGTAGATGGCAGAGTGTCCGATTGGCCACCAATCAACCCTTTCACCACTCATCTGTGCCTATCTTCTTGTCGATGTTTGGCGTTGTATCTATCCAAGTGGAGAAATGCCGATGTACCAAGTTTCCCATACGCCGCTCGGAGGACAGATACTTGAGTACCGTGCCAATGTCTTCATGGCAGTCAACCTCTTCATTGGCAGTCGTACCTACGACTTCCATGGTGGACACGCCTCTACCCCAGATCGTGCCGTTCAACTTGCTGCTTTGGCAGGCCTCACATGTCTTCGCCACCAGGAAAGCGCGATGCATCAGAATCGTTCCTTCCATTTCTATCCTACCTTGGCCACTACTCCTCAACGAGTAAGGTTTCCTCGTCCTCTTGCGGAAGCTAGCGCAGCGGTGATTGGCATGTCCCGCTACATGATCGCCGAGTACGCCCTCATCTTCGAGCTATCCCTTGATGCAAGGCATGCAAGAAGAGCTCTTTCTACAGTCTTCGTTCTGTCAACTCCCCCGCCAGCTCCTTCAGCCTCCGGCAACCGTCGTTAGACCGTAATGCCTAAGTTTCGCGTAGTTCATGTTGCATGAGTAATAGTAGTCTTGCTTGTTGTGTGTTGTTGTACTTAGCAATAAGATATGATCTTGTTTGTATGTGATCTCGATGCATTTTCAGTGCTATTGATCTTTGCTTTGTTGAATTTCCTTGTCGGTTCTTTATTTGGTTCTTCGGTGTTTTTGTGTGTTTATTGATCAAGTTTGCATTTGAGTACATAATAATAGGTGGTATGTGATGACGCGAGAGTTGAATGGTGTAGTCTTCTCGCCCTTCATTGGTGAGCCCCAAGTGGAAGGCGTGATGCAGCACAGCAGCAAATTTCCCTCAGTAAAGATACCAAGGTTTGTCTCCAGTAGGACTCCAGAGATGATAAGTAGGTGTCAGCGGCGCTACTGACGCGGACCTGCACACAGACACAAATAACTTTGTTCCCAACGAAGTTCAGAGAGGTTGTCAATCTCTCCGGTCTTGTTGTTCACAAAGGATCAAACACAAAGGATAATGATAGCAACTGAAAGTAAAAGCAGAAAAGTAAATGAGCGTGGAAACAGTAATGAGGATATGGACCGGGATACGTGATGTTCACTAGTGATGTCTCTCTCCCAAAATACGATAAAACTGCTATGCGAGGTAAACAAATTACAGAAGGGCAATTGACAGGATTATGAACGCACCGCAATGCTAACTATGCTACAAAAGAAAGGAAGAGGCTCAAAAGCACGGGCAGTACGCCAAAATAATTTGACCGAAATCCAACTGTATCTACTACTAATCATCCACCATGAGATATCTATCCAGAACATCTCGCTGGTATTAAGTTGCGAGCCCCACCCAAAGTGTAAACCCAAAGCAACAGACAACTGCATTAAAAAGCACTTTGCGTAAAGTAAACAATCCTTGCAACCGCGCTTACAAGCACCGTTGTTTTCCCCCTTGTGGCAACAGCACATCACCTAGACTCATGTTTCTGTCACTCAAGCGTGTCATCAGGGGGCATGAACCCACAATCGAGCATAACGTTCCCTCTTGGGGTTACTAC
Source organism: Bromus sterilis (assembly GCA_950022295.1). Lineage (NCBI taxonomy): Eukaryota > Viridiplantae > Streptophyta > Magnoliopsida > Poales > Poaceae > Bromus > Bromus sterilis. The sequence continues at coordinate 338,845,355 of OX465595.1, read as the reverse complement.
CTACTACTTGGCCAAAGCAATAAACAGCAACAGAGAACATGCAAGAATTACTTAGGAACAAAAATATAAGAGATAAAAACCAAATATATTACTCAATGACAATCTGAACATAACCTCATAATCCATCAGATCCCATCAAACTCAGCATAGCAATAGCAGAAAGATTACAAAAGTGCCTCGATCATGTAGGGCAGCTCACGAGGTCTAAACCATGAAGAACAAAGAGGGGAGGAGAACATCACATAGCTACTGATCACGGACCCATGGTCCAAGGAAAACTACTCACGAGACATCCGGGGAGCATCCATGGTGGAGAGGAGACTCCCGTAGGTCAATCCTCCCTCCAGCAGGGTGCCGGGAAGAGGTCTTCTGGTGCTCCCGATGTCGGAAGCGCGGCGGCGGCGGAACAGAGGCGAGATTGCAAAAAAGGGTTCTCTTTTCTGAAGTTTCCCGTGACGGAGAATATATAGGCGAAGGCGGCAGCCAGAGGTGGACCAGCGGCCCCAGGCGCCCCCATGGCGCGGCCAGGGGTGGGGCCACGCCGGGTGGCCGCTTGGGCCCCCCTGGCTCCCCTCTGGACCCACTTGGGCTCTTCGTGATGCTTCCTGTACGCTGATTTTTCCAATATTTTTCCCGGAATTTTTCTGGCACTTTTTATATGGGGGAAAACTGAAATAGAAAAACAACAGAAAACAGGAACTGGCACTGTGGTGCACTGAGTTAATAGGTTAGTACAAATATGATCAAAAGTGTATGAAAGTGTATCTAGATCATAACAATATCACACAAAACATGCATGGATTAAGAATAAATTATAGATACGTTTTGGACGTATCAGTATGTGAATCTGACGGACCCTTGCTTGATTTTCTTTGATATCGGCACCACACCTGTGCTCTGAGCTTCTTCCAACTGTCCAGGGTGGATGCCGACTTTATATTTCTCTTTTCAACAGTCGGCCCGTGTTCTGAGATGCTTTTCGGTCGTCTCGGGCAATTGTTGAGTTTCTTTTCGCAGTGGAACCCTCTGCTCTTTGCTGTTTTTCGGTCGTCTTAGGGGACCTCTGCATTCTTTTTTATCAACGTTGTCTCATACTCTGAGCTATTTTCTGACCGTCTTGAGCAGTGGTTGAGTTATTCCAGTAACGTCCCATATCTGAGTTGTAAAGGCCGTTCTGGTGGCTACTAGTTTATTTGCTGGTTTTATGCAAGGGGTTCAGATGGTCATCAACTACTGTTAAAACTTGTGAAGTGGTGAATTTTCTATATGAGTATGCATCACATCCATCGCAGTTCTATGCATGTTTTGAACTACCATGTGAGCAGTGCCAGTCATGATATCTTCTACTTGTTTGCCATGAAACTGTTTTGTTGTTCGCCTTGTTTCTATTCGGTCTTCATTTGGTGTCGCCTTATGTACCCTTATTTACCGTGAAGGATCAGTGAAAGGTCGCAAAGAATTGGGAAATCAAGAAGTCAAGAAGGATCCACATGACGATTGTATTGGAATATTCGACTCTAGTACGAGTTCTACCTGGATAAATCATTCGGATCAAGTCTGCATCATTCCTGCAACCGTTCCAGCCGTGAAGATTAAAGCAAAGGAAAAGATAAGTTGTGAACCCTGAACATCTGCATCAAAGGTATGACACCTACAAGTTGCAATCTTGTCATATGCAAGTTATTATATGGTATACTCCGGAAGAAAGTCATGATGTGCCATGAAATTTGTACCGAGCAAAGAAATGATTGGAACAATGCTCATTCCTGACAAGCCAGCGGTCAATAAGTCAATGAATTACCATGCATAGTGTTCAGTTTTTTCCACACGCGATTGTGGGAAAACTTCGGACATAAGGAACCCCAGCCTTCCTTAGTAAGATATCGGACACATCTCACATGTACAGTACCTCAGCCTTCCTCAGTACACTATCTGGATAGCTTCTCGGCCAAGACATCCAGCCTTCTACCACAAGCCACCGAGAGAAGCTTATAGTTCAAGACACCCAATCTTGCTCAATACGCCACTTGAATGGATTCCAGCACAAGCTACCCAACTATCTAGAGCGAACTGCCGCAGAAACTTCCAGCACAAGGAACCCGTACATTCACAGTACAAAGGGAAACTTCCGAGGCAAGGCACCATCTTCTTCAGTAAGCTATCGGAGAAGCCTACCATGTACGTACGACACCCAACCTTCCTCACTACGCCACCGGAGAACGCTTCCGAGACACGGTACCCCAACCTTCTTCAGCATGCTACCCCGGCCAAGCTTTGAGGATAAGCTACCCAGTCTTCTCCGACACGCCATCGTGCCTGCAACAGTGTTGTCAGAAACCCGACTGTTCAGAATTCATGAAGATTTCAACATAGTCAATTGTATATGGGTCTGCACATTTTATGTGCATACTTCTCAAGTTATGCGAGCTACTGCTATAGGGATACAACCATGCTCGTAATCAAGTGAGATATACACATGGGAAGCGGTAAGAACCACAACTCTTGCGAAAAGAGCAAGCAGAAGAATCAGATACACATATCAGTCTGGTGTGAAGATTGACAAGTCATGAAGGAACACCCCAAGTAAAGGAAACGATGAAGCATTTGGTCATGGCCACAACCACGAGGTTTAGCTCCTCATGTTCGACAAGGCCCCGAAGAAGGATAACCTTGAGGCCAAACTACTACAATGAAGAATAATCATGGTTAGCCAAGAAAAGAAGGATGAAGGCAACCCAGCTATCTCAGAGAAAGATTCCGACAAAAGGGTAAGCCATTATTAAGAATTACAAAGAAAAAGGATGATTGTCGCAGTAGCAAGGACCGAGGCAGACATATATGGCGTATGTTGAACCTTGTTGTGATTTGTGCGACAAGAGATGGCACTACACCCATAGGCTTCCAAAAGTATGCAACCCTTGCGAGTCCGACAAGTAAGCTAAAGGATTAACTGCATGGACTTCATGGTCAAATTCACCTCGACCAGTCGAAACCATGCTCCCTACGGATCACCATAGACACCTAAACCTAAGGAATCTTAGTTCATATGGGAAAGGAACCGAGTACTCAGCCCGTCAACTTGTGTCGTTACACCCGTTTGAAATTGTCAGTAAGTGCTGGGACGCTCAAGTCCACTTCGCGAAAGATCCCCTATCCAGATCAGCATTTTGACTGCAAGGACCATGTTGAAGCATACCACGGCCTATCGCCACACACGGACATGGCAACATGTAAAGTAAATCTCAGCGGGAGTAAAATTTCAAAGCTTGTGCCCCCCGTTCAGAATTAATGCTCAAGATGGATGAGCCAAAAGCAAAGTGATGCAACACCATGTGCAGATAGTCAAAGTTCCGCACAATGGGACATCATAATGATGAGCATCCTGAGTTCAGCAACCACTCACGGCAGATAAGTCTATTTTCGAAGAAGCCGATACAAAGGATTCAAGAACGTGTCGCAGATACCTCGCTATCATACAATTCCTCCGACATGAGGATGGAAGTCAGTAGGAAAGGATCTGATACATAAAGGGAAAAACTCATGTCCGAAATATGGATTGGGTGAAGTAAACCCCCTGAGCCAAAATATCTTGGATGCTACCAAGGGAACACCGTGTAGAAAAAAAGGAAACCCAAGAAGCAACAAAGTTTCCTTAAGACGGTATGTTTCCAATGGTTCCCAGAGCAACCAAATCTCGAGGACGAGATTTTCCTAAGGGGGGTAGATTTGTGACACCCTGGATTTTGAAACTTTTTATTTTCAAAAAGCTTTTCTGGTTTATTTATGAATTTGCCCGTTGGTTTGATTTTAAGCAACTATATGAACTTGAAACTTGAGAATATTTTCTTTCCTTGCTCAAGTAGGCCATGATTATCTTAAACCTCTCCAAAGATCTTCCCTTGATCCATCCCCTCCAAGCCACATTTTTCTTCATGCCATATATTCCTTTTTTCCAATAAAAGGAATATTCACCTTATTTGAGGATTGTGAAGAAACCCCTATTTCTATTGCTCCATAAATCCCCAAATAATTCCCACATGTCCTTGATATAATATATTTCCAAAATATCCAAAAACATTGCATGGCCCAATGGATTTTTCACCTAGAGAAATTCATTTTTCTGTTGGGGCAGAATAGCACTTTCCGAAGGAAGTGTTATTTATCTTTCTCCCTTTCCTATAATTTTTTTTGCAAGCTTTTATGACCATATCATTAGGCTATGCCAAATTTCAGCTCAATTTGCCTAGCCAAGCTTCCTCACCAAATTCCCAAAGTTTGTATGCAGCAAGGGGCATTGTGAAGCAAGTGCAAGCTAGGAGCATAATTTTTATCTGAGGTTTTCCCACATGTGCCCACACTTAAATGACTACCCTAAAACAAGTTTTAGGCAAACCCAACCACCCATGTGAGCGCACCCTCAGGATCAAGTTTCTGGCCACCAGGGCACCTTGTGAAGCAAGTGCTATCTACGTACTTCCCCTAGCTCTGAAATTTTTCACACTTGTGCACACCCCAAAATAACCCCTATCCACAAAATTTGAGACAAATCCATCAAGCTACAATGATGCCAGTTTCAACAATGCATTTATGGACAGAATTAGCAATTGCAAAGGAAGTGCATTGTTTTCTTGGCCAAATGAGCTGCAACTTCACAGATATGTTGTCCTTCCAACCCTAAAAACATGTGACAACATGGCCCCCTCCTCCTCTTCAACATTTGAGCACAACTTCTCCCCCAAGATTATTGTATCAAACTTGTTAGAGAGGATATGATCACCACAGAGCTCCACTTGGCCAGTCAATGCCACCACTATGCTCAGTGTAGAAAGGACTACATATTGGACATGGTTTTCCACATGCAACCTCACCCAGTGCACGGGTGCACACGGTGGCCATGCCCATTGCTTGCCACTGGCGCGCTCTATGTGTGACCCGAGCCACTGGACACGACTGGAGCGTGCCCCCGTCGCCTAGCTCATGTCCTACCGCGCCACACGACTTTGCAATGTCCACGCGTCCCTTTCCCCCTCCTTTCCCTCGCCGGAATCGCACGTCGGCCCCGCGCGCACATGGACAAAGTACGCCGCCTCGGCCAAATTTCTCGGCGCCGCCCGAGCACGGGAATTTCCCCCTCCCCTGCTCCATGTGCATCCCTCTCTCTAGTCACCCCGAGAAGGCTCTCGAGCCATCCCGCGCATTGCCACCTCGCCCCGGCCACTACTCGCAGTGTTCTTTTCTTCACTACTAGCCTCCCCCGTGCTCGCTACTCGTCACCACTAGCCCCGCCTCCCCTCCAATCGACCTCCAGCAGCAAGTAGCTAGGCTAGGGAGCCCGTCTTACCCATCTACGGCAAGCTCCGCCGCTCGGCCTTGCAGCCGCCTCCCCCTCGTTTCCGTGCCCCTCCGGATGAGCCAAAACCACCCCTGAACTGCCCTTGCTCTCATGGTGCCTCCCCACCACTCGTCGGTGCGGATTCCTGTCGGAATCGTCGAGCTCGCTGGAGCCGTGGCCTAGACGCCATCGGGGAGACGCGCGCGTTGCCGTCCGAGCTCCTCCCGACGAGATACGGGTACGGGAGCTCTCTCCGTGGACTTCACGAGCCCCCTGCACCCTCCACTTCCACCGTCGTGCTGTCCTCGTCGGAGAATCGCCGTCGGTGAGCCCCTCCCCTTCCTCGGCCTCTCTCTCTCTTAGTCACATGACAGGGTGGCCCCGCCTGACATAGACCCTCCCAGCCAAAATTGTTTCTTATGTGAAAGCGTATTTCTGTTTCCCGCCTTCGACGTCGCACCTCTGGGATTTCCAGAGAAATGATTTAAATTCATTTTTAAATCATTTATTTGACCAGTGATATCTCCTAACCCGCAAGTCAAAATAGGTTGATTCTTTTCCCCTAGTTTTGTCTTGAGCTCCTCTTTAATTTGGCATAGCTTTTTTGCCATGTTGTTCTGCTCTTATTTGCTGATCAAAAGAAATGCTTTATGTTACATTTTTTTCCTTGCCTTTGTAAAAATCTTTTTCAGGGTTTTCTTTGTGTGGAAGACCAGGAGTATTTCCCACTCCCTTGGTGAAAGGCAAGCCACAACTCCCATTTGCATTCTCGTAAAACTTTGACGTGGTTTAAAAGTTGCTTTAACTTTCGGATAATATGGTGATCACACTTACTATGCTTGGATTATTATAATCATGTCCTTTCCATGAATATGCTTGTATGCATCATAACCCCTAGTTATGTTTATGATCTTGCTATGTTCCATGTTGACATGGCTATGTTAGTCATCATATCATGCTTTGGATTATGATATAACCGTGATCGTACCTTGGATTATTCTACATATATTGCTATGACTTGGTCTTAGATTTTCATATTGCACGTGATACTTGACTATTATGCATTTGGAAATATGCTTTATGCCAAGTTGATCAGGTGCCACTGAACCGAACTTGTCAATGCAGCCACACTCGCCTGTATGGGAAGGCCTTGGCTCGGACTATCGGTGCGCTCTTTTATTCATATCAGCAAGGAGGGAAGGCTATTCGCACGTGATTACCCTGGCCCGGTAAACGGCGATAGTGTTGAGAGCCGATTTGGTTATATGGATCCAGTCCCCGTTTGGCACAATGTTGTTTTCTATGCGATGGCAGGTGTCTGGAGGACACAGGACTACTCACGGCATGACTTGCGAAGTATGTCGGGTGATACGGTAAGGGAGGCATGCGGTAGAACGGTCTCGTTGGAGAAGTCCTAGTCCACTCCTATGGTACGAGTTCCGAGGTTCCTGTGGGTCAAGTTCCAAGTTACTTGATGGAGGAAGAGCTCCACAGTGTGGGTAAAGTGGGCGACCTCTGCAGAGGGTATGAATCTATTTGAATAGCCGAGCCCACGAAATTGGACATAGTTCGTACTAGGTCACACTATGGATCAACATGAACCCAATTAGATGATCATGCTAAAGTAGGTGGTCATGCGATGAATCGTGTAAGTTGGTGGTCGTGCGACGACCTGTATATGTTGTTGGTCATGCGATGACTGGATATGTTGGGTGGTCATGCGATGACCCCTAACCCGTTGAGTGGTCATGCGACGTCCCTCACAAGTTGCGTGGTCATGCGATGACCGGTAACCCGATTGTTATGTCTGCAAGGACTCTGAGGTAAGCTGCATGATCATGCGATGATCATGAGATGAGTAAGTGGTCCATATGACCTTAAATGATGATTGTTGTTGCACTAGCATTTATCTTGATAATATGCTAGATTTAACATGTTAGTATTATTTGAACTACTATTGCTATGTTATTGTTTTCCCTTTATGTTTCGGTTGTTGTGAGGTTGCAAGTACATTCAATGTACTGACCTGGCGTGTCATGCCAGATTTATAGACAATGTCGTGATTGCGTAGGACGACATTCCCGGTGTATGCGAGCTAGGAGGTGTCCCATCAGTGTTGCTATGGAGTGGAGTCCATCACCATCGCCGTTGTTCCGCTGCTATAGATTTATTCCACTGCTTGATGTGGTTTCGTTGCTAGCATTAGGAGCAATCTTGTTCTCCGTCTCGCTCTGTTAGCGTTGTAATAGACCCCTTGTACCCAGTTCATTGGTAATAGAAATTTGTTCAGTTCTATATCAAGCAGTGCCGTGTTCCAGAAGACATGATCTCTGGGATGGAGCACGGGGCGTTCCGGTACTCTGAGCCGGGGTGCCACAGAAACTACAGTAGCACTGGCATAGAGTGACTCTTCTTCCCTATTTCTCTTGCAATTAGGGTTTGGGTTGTATAGAAGGGGATTTATTTTTGAAATTAGGCTTTACTGTGTTCTTGCCTTTTTATATTTTAGTTTAGATTTCTGTTGTATTTAGTAGCATTTATCTCATTGAAGAAATTGTAAACTTAGGAGGAGAAATATCTATTTTAGGAAATTATTTTTGAAAATTATTGTGAGTGCTTGAATAACTTAATTCACTTTTAGTTGTTTTATTGCACTGTTTTGGTATTTTTTACATTCTAATTTTTGTTCATTTTTAGTTTGCATAAAGATGAAATATGGTATATGAAGATTTAGTTCTATGGTTGTGATCATTTGGAAATAACTATGTGCAACTCTGACATTACATATGTAAATTTGTTAGAACTTATGGAAGCAGAGGGCTTTGGAGAAAAATAGTTTCTTTATTATGTTAAGGAAGAGGGAAGTGGTATAGCGGTGTTAGAGTATCTTAATAAAAATTTAAAGGTTCTGAAAATGCTAAAGGAGTTCCATGACAAGAAATTTGTCCAGCTAATAGCCGTTAAAGAAGATAGTCCAAGACCAGTAGATGTGAACAAACCTAGTCTACTATATGAGGAGCAGGTCCCCCTTAGCAATTCATGGGATCCACCTGTGGTATATGCAGTTGATAATGCCGGTGTTTTGTCACTTGTTAGTGCATCTGATGTAGAAGAAAGTATTTTATACACACAATAGAGGAATAATCTTCAGAGGAGGGGAAAAGCTATGATGCAGGAAGACGAAGATGAGGATGAGGAGGAGGAGGTGGAAGAGGAGAAGTAGTTAGGCTTTACAAAAGATTTTATTTGGCCACTAGAATATAGACCAGATGGCCGGGAGAAAGAAAGGAAAGCTGACATTGAGCTAAAGTAGAAGATGTTGCTGAATAAGTTGCTAAGACAGGATCCACTGTACCATTTTGAAGGGGTTATAGATGTTGAAGACATCTACAGCTCAGAGGAAGATCAAGATTTATATGTTGACCCAGAACCTTTACAAGTAAAAAGCAGCCAACTAGAAGAGGTCCAACTAGCAGAGCACATCATGAGGTAGCCTCTGTTCCTCATGCAGATTGGCTTCCTAGTGATGATTCAGATGATCCATCTGATATATGTCAGAGTGAAGATGTTGGTGCTATAAACCACAAAGTTAAGATAGTGGGCAACAAGAAGAGAAGTCCCAAAAATAAGAGGGTTTAGTATGATGAGGATAGGGAGAATCCTCATTAGCAGATTTGCTTGCAATTGTGTTCCTTTGATGTTTATCAATTTAGAAGGGTACTGAATCAATTGCATTTAGTTCACTTGAGAAACTTCACTTACTGGAGGAATTGCAAAGACATGATCATTGCAAAATGCACAAAGGAGGACTGCCCATTTTATGTTACAACTTGTGAAGTAAAGAATGAGAAGACTTTTGTTATTAGAAAATTAAGACTAAATCATGAATGTGCTGCAGATGGTGAGAACACAAATGTTACTGCAGATTGGGTTGAAATACCAAGGTTGACAATATAATTGAAAATGCTAAATAGAAATATGGAGTAGAAGTTCCAAAGAGCAAGGCCTACAGATCTAGGAGGAAGGTGATACGTCCCAAACATATCTATAATTTTTTCTTATTCCAAGCTTAGTTTGGTGACATTGTTACAAGTTTTGATGCACTTACATATCATTTACACCATATTTGGGACTAACCTATCTTACATTCTTAAGAAGTTTCTCCCCACTACTACCAATTCTCTTAACATGCACACACTCCACCTCATCATGCATGCCACATCATCCTCCACTATCATATTTCTCTCAACATGCAAGCATGCCACCTCATCATCCAACATGCATGAGAAAGACTCACCTCAATATGCCACTATGCATAATAAAAATCCACATGCAAGATGCATGCATGGAATTTTTTTATTTTATTATGATATTTATATTGAATCCATATATTAGTTCAAAAAGTTATTATTTCAAATATACATGCTTCATTTAACCAAACATTTTCACTGAAATGTTTTGCAAAAAAGTTCCGCAACAACGTGCGGGGCATCATCTAGTTCTAAAATATGGTGAATCCATGCAATAAATACATTTAGTAACTTCAAAGTATGGTTACACAATGATTGAATTACAGTGAGATACAATAATTGATGGAACTAATGGGCACATCCAGTACATCTACTAAAAACATTTTGCTCAAAATAATAAAATAAAAGTATTGATGTGTCCTTATTTGATAACGTACATATATGTTAACTAAATATCGAACAACTTACTTGAAATGACTTAGGAATTACGAGATTTATTCAGAATGATAAGGTGGTGTGCTATATCTTTCATGTCTGGTCTTTCACCCTCTATATATGGCTATCATATTAGGATAAATACACTTTCAGTCGTATCCGTTTACCGTATAAAAAAATTGTATCAAACACAGACCTGTCTAATTCATGGCAGGCAAGGCCTACTACTTATTTAGTCATCTTACTATTCACATGTAGTAGTAGGTGATACGTCCAAAACGTATCTATAATTTTTGTTTGCTCCATGCATGTTTTGTGTGATATTGCTATGTTATAGATACATTTTCATACACTTTTGATCATATTTGGACTAACCTATTAACTCAGTGCACCGCAGTGCCAGTTTCTGTTTTATACTTTTTTTGTATTTCAGGTTTTCCCATTATTAAAAGTTCTCAGAAAATTCCGGGAAAAATATATAAAAAATCAGCGTTCCAGAAGCTTCCTTACGCCCGAAAGGGGGCCAAAGGGGCCCCACCTGGTGCCTAGGCGGCCAGTGGGCGCGGCCTAGGGGGTGGCCGCGCCGGGAGGCCACCTAGACTCCTGGTGGACCCCCTTGGCCCTTATTTTTACTCGCAACGTGAAAACCCTGATTCCAGACCCCCTTTCTCCAGAAGCAATTCCGATCTCCGCCGCCATCGCCAACAAGTTTCGGGGGACCAGAATTCCTGTGCCGGCACCCTGCCGGGACGGGGAAGTGCCCCCGGATTCATATCCATCGACGTTGCTTCCTCCTTCCATGATGCCGGAGTAGTTCCTCCTCGGGGCTGAGGTTTCTACCAGTAGCTATGTGGTCTTCTCTCTCTCCCATGATGTGATCTTGATTGTGATCATAGGCTATGTTAATTTAGGATGATCCCATGATGTTTCCCCTTCTTCTATGTATTGGATTGGTGTACTCACTTGATCTTATCTAGTTAACCTAGTGCCTAGTGCCAGTTTATGTCTATTTTTGTCTGTGCATTGCAGAAAAACCCAGAAAAATCAATATCTCCGGAAAAATCCAGAAAAAATCCAGAAATTCTAACTTACCGGAAGACTCCACATGCTTGAAGGCCAGCCAGAGGGGGCCACCCCCTGGGCAGGCGACCACCTGGCGCGGCCAAGGCCTAGTCACGCCCCTAGGTCGCCTGGTCAGGTGGGACACCCCTTGGTGCCCCTTGGTCTATATTTACACCCCATTCCGAAAACCCTCGAGGAGGATTCTTTTTCGCCATCTAGGTCACTGTTCCGCCGCCGTCGCGATTCCAAGATCGGGATTAGTAGAAGTTCCTGTCCCATCACCCTGACGGAGGGAGGGTTGATCTCCGGAAGCCCCTCCGTCACCATGATTGTCTCTGGGATGCTCCGTGAGTAGTACCTCCTTGGGCCATGGGTCCATGGCAGCAATCTAGTAGATGTCTTCTCTCAAATCTTGTGCTTCATTGTCTAGATCTTGTGAGCTGCCTATCATGATAAAGGCATATATGTTATAGTTTATGTGTTGTTATGATGTGTTTGCTGCGATCCGATGGATTATGAGATTATGTTCGGTTTGTGGAAGTAATATATTTATATCTCTTTTACATTTGTGTTCTTGAGTAGTCATGCATGTTCTTCGTTACAGTTTGTTGCTTTGGCCAAGTAGTAATTAAGTTGTAACTCCAACAGGGAGTGTTATTCTAGATAATGGTTTAATGTCTCCTGATGTCCGGCTTGAGTGACAAAAACATGGGACTAGGGAATGTGTTGTTGCCATTAGGGGTAAAAGAGTGGTGCTTATGAATGCATGTCATAAGGATTGCTTACATTATGCATAGAGTATTAATGCAGTTGTCTATTACTACAAAAACTGTATGATTTCTTCCACCATCCACCTTCCACGAATAGTGTATATTGCAATTATATTTTTGGGTCTACATTTTTTTAAACACCCTATATATTGATTAATTAAAATGGTTATTACTATCATTCATTACATAAATCTTCACGCATGACGGAAAACTATTAAAAAATCCCATCAGATCTACTGATAAAACTAAACTTCGCAATCTCATGGGCCACCCCATTGGCAACCCAATTAATTCTCGCAATTTTAAAATTCCTGATCATCCTGGATATACCCAAAGCCTCTTTCTTCAAGTCAATGAGAGGAGACATGTCAAGCTTATCATTTACAAGAAAAACACGGATGAAAGCTTAGTCAGGCTCCAAAATAATAGACTAGTGGTGGGTAATACCGATATAAAGGCCCACGAGACATTCGTGAACCTTAGCTTCATTCAAACTGGTACAACCAAGAAAGTCCCATGAAGACATGACAACTTCACTAGATGAATTTCTAGGAACCACCCCCTGTTGGAAATATGCCCTAGAGGCAATAATAAAATGTTATTATATATATATATTTCCACGTTCGTAATTAATGTTTATATTTCTGTGCTATAATTGCAATGACCCTGACTGTGAGATTCAGAAGAAAACTCATTTGCATGTGTGGAAATGTAAACACCAAGAGTTCCTGGTTTAGCCTCTAAGACCAGCTCATGTGCTAACTGATGATTACGTTTTCTTAATCATGGACATTGTTCTTGTAACAAGGATGTCAGTAGCAATGGGAACATATTGTTAGCAGAACAATGATGTTGAACCGACCCCAGTATTGAATGATATACTTAGAGATCACATCGTAACTACGTTATAAGTCATATCATGAAATGTTATCATATACGTAATTCCTTAGACCATGAGAGTATCGAGTTGCTTCACACAGGAAGACATGCTTTGGTTCTTAGATGAATCCTCTCGTAAATGGGAAGTAGTAAAATAAGTTCTGGGTATGTCAGATGGTGTGGCTAGTGACTGTGATAGTTCAAGAATGGGATTTTCTCCTTCACGATGAAGAAGATATTCACTTCGGGCCCACTCGGTATGACGGTATCCATTATAGTCTGGCCAGACGCATTGTGATTCAGACACGGGGATACCGGAATACGATAACGAGAAAATGGACGAACTAGCAAAGAGGATAACGAGTGGCTTGTGTTCAAGAAGTTTTTACACATGGGTGCCAAACTTCTCTCCTCTAACTTTGTCATATATCGCGAAGCAAAGGGAATGGTACATGACTAAACATAATGGTTCACTCGAAGTTTCTTCGTGTATGTGCGGGAGTCAACATGGGTGTCCATGGCTCCGCTGTTGATTATTGGCTATTGACAAAAGGCTGTTGACCTATGTCCGGAAGATGTTCTGAGTCATGTCCGCATTATACCGAACCTATTGGGTCACACACTTAACGAGCAGTAGTCTATTAGAATACTAGTATGGTTGAAGGTTTAGTGGAAGCAAAGCAGAATAGTTCATACGGGTACCGGAAGTAGTTCCGGAGATTTATGGAATTGTTCATAAGGGCACCAGAAGTAGTTCTGGGTATTTAAGGTTATGTCCGGATCACTCTGGAGTAGTCCCAGGTGGTTCCGGAACATATGAGAATGGTACTGGGGAAGTCCTGGATCAACCGGAATAGTTTCCGGATAATCGCTGGGCGTCCCGACAACCTTCACGGTCATCGGGTGGCTTAAACTGTAACTCGGATGGTCTTGGCAACTATCCGGATGGCTCCGGAACGTCCGAGAACGGTCTCGGAAGGTCCTGGAAGTGCTCCAGAAGTGTCCGGAATGTCCCGAAACGGTCCCGGTATGTCCCGGAAGGTCCTGGAAGCTTCTAGAAGGTCATGGAAGGTTCCAGAAGGTTCCGGGCAGTACCACCCACTCCCCTGCGCCCCTAGCCTTGGGGGTCAAGCCACCTAGGCTGCCCTGGCCGGCCAAGGGGTGGGGGCGCACCAAGGGGAAGGAATCCCCCTCCAGGTGGAAAGTCCAACTCTCCAATATGGCAGGTTTCCGGTGGGAAGGTTTGGGAGGTTTGGGAGTCCAAGTTGGACTCCCCACCCCCCTTATTGCGCCCCAAGGGCCTCTTGGCCACCTATATAATGTGGGGGAGGGGTGGGGGCGCAGCACAACTTGTCCCCAAGGCCTATGCGCCACCCTCCCTCCTCTAAACCCCGTTGCTCCACTTTTAGACCCCGGTTTAGACGATGTTCTAGATCGGAATCCGTTAGGGTTTTCTCCCTCTAGTTTTCTCGGTGGCGTTCATCTCTGGACGGCGGAGCGCTGCTGGATTTTTTCTACGATTTGTGTGGATACTAATGGAGGGGTCGTACCTTCGACCCTTCTTCGAGGAGCTTGTTCATGGGACTTGTCCGTGGGACTAGATCGCGGGACTTGTTCGTGGGATTGATCGAGGGACTGTTCGTGGGAGAACTTGCGAGATCTACTTCCACTACGTCCACGAGCTTCACCAACTCTACTTCCGCTACATAGGTTGGTGAGCCATGACCTAAAACCTTGTATGCAATCTTCTTGGATGATCTTGGGTTCTTGATTCGTAGGCCGAAATTTTTTGTTTTCTACTACGTTTCCCAACAGTGGTATCAGAGCGATCCTTGATTAGATGCATGTTTAGGTAGATCATATCTTGATATGAGGCATTGATTTTCTTGTTTGCTTCCCTATCATGTGATCTTTTCTTTGCTCGACGGCATGATGTGATTTTGCTACAAGGTTTGAGTTTTGCCATGATCCCTCTATGCTGCTCTTAGTATGTTGGTTGCCTTGATCATGGACTACATCAAATTCCTTGGATCTCATCCTAGTCTTGCTATAGAAAATTTTACATGAACGGGCTTGTGGATTTTATGAACTCAAATCCACACGGGGGTCACGCGTTTAACGAAGTTTGGCTTGTGGCATTAGTTGCTACACGCACCCCGTATGTTAAACTAGCAACAAAAGAAGTATCGTGTTTTTGTTTTGTCTAGGGTTTCTCATTTGCCTTGTAAACCTGCTTAACAACCACGATAAAAGTTGCAACAACCCGTGTAGATGGCGATCTAACTCGTTTTTGTAGAGTATGCATGTGATGTGGTATAGCCTTCAAGATTTGCAATGTGTTTGTATGAGATGCTATATGTTATGTAATATTTATTCGCGACCTGCGTGTCGTGGTACGGCATGATGACTGGAGTCATATGATTGTCACTTAATTATGGCTTGCGTGCCAGAACTGTTTATTAGCTCGAGGCAAAGCAATAGATAGATGCAAGGTGATGATCTACGATGCGGAGGTGGACCCCGACGCACATGCCGGAAGCCGTGGTGTTGGTCCCGGCACCAAGGACAAAGTTGGTGGACACAGTGACTTCAACCACGACGACGTGAAGATAATGAAGACTTCACGAAGCAAAGGGCTATATCATATCACATAATTTTATGAACTGCCTGTGATGTTTATCCCTTTGATGCACCCTTGTTTGATGCGCGGTAGTCGTATTTTATTAGGGTGATCTCTCGCAAAACAATATCAAGTTGATAGTGTTCTCCCAACTGTAGCACCGTCTATACTATGTTTCACACCGGGGCAGGTCATGTCACATGGGTGCACACGTGTGTGACGCATAAAAGGCGGGTGTGTTAAAAGAACACACAGCGCATTACACTTGGTTGTCTTGACGGTTTGGATAAAAGTTTGCTACCGGAACACGCCCATCGAAAGATGAACAAGAATCACCTTTGGTGTGATTGGCAAGTTGGCCTACCGGTCCAGTCTAAGTCATCAGTGATGTCACATCAATGGCGGACGATTGGGTTGGATCTTGAATCACTCCAGCATCAATTATGAGAGATATTGATCTGAGTGGGAGCGCACTTAGTAATTAAATTGATTAATCACAAGTGCAACTTAATTATGAACAAAGTCTTAGTATTTGCATTATCGTTGTAGAATAATGGCTCGCGTTACCACCTTCCCAATTGATGTTGATTAACTGTATTATCTGGTAAAAACTTTACGATTGGTACCGTATTGTGAGGACTATCCTCAATAGTGCCTAGAAGGACCATGTCCTATCGCAAATTTTTGATGCTCTCCCGCTGATGCTATGGATGATGTGACTTACGTCCATAATCCAAAAATGCTAGAATTCCACCACAGCTAAGTGCATTGTCTTCACCACCATGAAACCCGAACTTCGAAAAGTTTGGGATAGTTATGTTATATTCATGGAACTGAAAAATAAGTTTTCAGTAGTAAGACAATTAATGTTGGATATAAGATATCTAGTACAATGTATGATTGTAAGCATTAGTGAAAATGTTCACTGTGCTCTAAACAAAACTGATAAGTGTGGGATCCAGAAGAACACCGATCATATGGTGATGAGAATTAAGGGAAAGAAGTCCAAAGGATGTTAGTAAGACTTACACGCCGGAAATTCCATGGCCTGTGCCATCCTTAATCATGTGTGATCTTTTGTGAGTAGGAGTGACATTGGAAATAGAACTATGATACGTATAAAGGCAAAACAAAAGAAGACTGGAATAACCAGCTCAGAAATGAAAGTCATACGGAGTTATAGATGAATTCATTGTTGGTCAAGAGATGTAATTCTTGGGAATCATGATTAAGCAGTTAATTGTGGATTCTGTATATTGTGATTAAACTGTTGATCACCGGAATATCACATCGATTGCATATTGTTGCAACTCGATGCAAGAAATACTATGGCCTTTATGACCAGCTAATGATGAGTTTTGACACGCTTGGGAACACGGTAAAAGATTTACTATGCCGTGTGTTGACTCTATGATTATCTTCATAATTCATTTTAGAGTTGAGTAAATTGTTACTACACTTTAGCCTTGTTGCAAAACATCATTTTGAATCATGTTTGTTGCAAGAGAGTTGTTCAAAGCTATGAATAACGTAAAGGCCATACTTCCATTATGAATAGGTTGTATGTTATGAATCTTGATAATAATACTAAACATCCATAACACTGATGCTAAACGTCGCAAGACTGACAGAAATACCACATAGATGTGGCACTGCCGTTTATCACAAGTGACATAACATGCATGAAGAATTTCCATAAGTGATGGACTTTCGAGTCATATGATTATGAATCACTTGACGCTTGCGATCTTTGTCTCGAAGTAATGTGACTAAAACACCGTTGATAGGCCATACATGAACGGGCAACTAAACCATTGGTAATCATACATGATGATGTGTGTAGTCCAATAAGTGTAGTTGTGTGAAGTGGATTCCCTATCTTCACTCATGAGTTGAAGTAGATATGTGGATATCTGTTCAATAGAGACATACTTCTGAAATCTTTGAAATGTTTAAGGAATTTTAGAGTGAAATAGAAATTCATTGTAACAAGAAAATAAAGCTTCTGCAAATTAGATTGTAGAAAGTAATATTTGAGTTACAAGTTTAGCGAACGTCTGATGAGTTGTGAAGAAGTGTCATAACTTGCGTCTCCCGGAACACCACTATGAGTAAAGTGTTCGAGAGATGTAATCAAGCCATGTATGACACGGTAAGATCAAATATGACGTTTATCAATTTGCCATTATACTTATTAAAGTTATGCATTAGTGACTACGGCTTTTACACTGAAAAGAGCATCATATAAATCTGTTGAAATGACACCATATTAGATCTGGTATGGACTGTTAAAACCATGTTGTCTTTTCTTAAAATTTGGGTATATGAGGCATATGTTTGACATACTCAAAACCCCAAATCAGATAAGTGCTACTTTGATAAGGTTATGCCAAAAGTTTTGGTATTCCTCTATCACTACACAAAAGCAAAACTGTTTGCTGTTAAGAACAATGTGTTTTGAAGAAAAATAGTTTCTTACAAAAGAGTGAGTGGGAGGACAGTGCAACTTGTCAAAGATTGTTGAATCTTCAGAGGAGTGCGCAGCTGAACCACACAGGTTAGACAAAAATCGTACAAACATTCATGATATGTAAAACGAGATATTGTTGTTCGACAATGATAAACCTGTGATATACAAAGAAGCGTTGATGGGCCCTGACTCCGGGATTTGGCTAAATGCCAAATAATCCGAGATAGTATCCATGGAAGTAAGTCAAGTTTTGAACTTGGTAGACCCTCGGAAAGACTAAAAGTCTGAAGAATATATATATGGATCTATAATTGATTAGGACGAAATTGTTTTATCCATAAAGCTCAACTCGTTGGAAAATTGTTTTCTAGCAAGTTCAAAGGTTGACTACGGCGAAATAGTGTCGACTGTAGAAATGCTTTAGTCAGTTCGGGTTATACTAGCAATTACTACATATCTCATTTATAGGATATGGTAGAATGAACGTCAAAACAAAGTTCCTACATGGAAATATAACAAAGGACGTATACGTGATACGACCGGAATGTTTTGTCGATTCAAAGGATGCTAAAATAGATGCAAGCCTTGGATATCCAGTGATGGACTGGAGCTAGCATAATGGAGTTGGAATTTTCGTTATGATGAAATTGCCAAAAGAGTTTGTTTTCATCAGGAATAACGAAGATGATTGAATGTTCAAGAAAGTAAGTGGGAGCTGAATGATATTTCTAAAATCTTATGTAGATGACATATTGTTGATTGGAAATTATATAAATTTCTTGACACAAATAAGGACTTCATTGGAAATAGTTTTCAGTTGAAGAACTTGGGCTGATATAGCATTAGTATTGAGCATAGTGATCCATGAAGATAGTAAGTGCCTGATCATGCTAAAGCCAACACTACATATTGACATGATACTAAAGTAGTTTAGTATGAAATGCCAAGAAACATGTTCTTGCCGAAGTCGTGGTGAAAAGTTGTATGCAGAAATCGGTGTTGATGAACACAGATAAGCAAAAACACGTGAATTGAATTCCACTCACCCGTGTGTTTGGATTAATCATGTACACCATAATATGTAAAACGACCAGATATGTCCAGTGCTTCAAAAGGTTATGAGAAAGATACCAAAGTGATCAATATGTTGATCATTGGACAAACAGTGAAAAGTTAAACTTATGATAGATAAGATATGTTTCTCGGAAAATGGAGATAATGAAGAGCTCGTTGTAACAAGTTACACCAGCTGAATTTTGATGTAAACAGTTACACCAATTCAGTCTTCATACTTACTCCGATCGATTTTCGATTTTAATTGGGATTATGTGTTTCACACATAAGGGTGGCACAGTATGAAGGAACTGTGTTAAAGTTAGATACTGTGGCGAATTCTATAACAGAGGCTAAGTATATTGTTGCTTAAAGAAGTAACAAGGGAGGGTATTTTGAATCATCAGTTCATTTATGAACATGGTATGGTTTCCTAGATGCTTGACGCTCATGGAACATTGATGAATGATTTCATGACTTATTCTAAGGAACCAAGGTCCTACCAAATGATTCAAACATATACAAAGCTAAACTGATAAAATTAGTGAATTTTATGATAGCGTGAAAACGCGAAGATATGCAAGATACAAACGGGACTGAAACGTCAGATCCGAAGATGAGGTCTATACCACAAATGAGGCATTTATTACACCGGTATGCCATAGGTGTAAAGTGCTCAAGCACTGACAATATTATTGACTCTAGTGCAAGTGGGATACTGTTGGAAATATGCCCTAGAGGCAATAATAAAATGTTATTATATATATATTTCCACGTTCGTAATTAATGTTTATATTTCTGTGCTATAATTGCAATGACCCTGACTGTGAGATTCAGAAGAAAACTCATTTGCATGTGTGGAAATGTAAACACCAAGAGTTCCTGGTTTAGCCTCTAAGACCAGCTCATGTGCTAACTGATGATTACGTTTTCTTAATCATGGACATTGTTCTTGTAACAAGGATGTCAGTAGCAATGGGAACATATTGTTAGCAGAACAATGATGTTGAACCGACCCCAGTATTGAATGATATACTTAGAGATCACATCGTAACTACGTTATAAGTCATATCATGAAATGTTATCATATACGTAATTCCTTAGACCATGAGAGTATCGAGTTGCTTCACACAGGAAGACATGCTTTGGTTCTTAGATGAATCCTCCCGTAAATGGGAAGTAGTAAAATAAGTTCTGGGTATGTCAGATGGTGTGGCTAGTGACTGTGATAGTTCAAGAATGGGATTTGCTCCTTCACGATGAAGAAGATATTCACTTCGGGCCCACTCGGTATGACGGTATCCATTATAGTCTGGCCAGACGCATTGTGATTCAGTCACGGGGATACCGGAATACGATAACGAGAAAATGGACGAACTAGCAAAGAGGATAACGAGTGGCTTGTGTTCAAGAAGTTGTTACACATGGGTGCCAAACTTCTCTCCTCTAACTTTGTCATATATCGCGAAGCAAAGGGAATGGTACATGACTAAACATAATGGTTCACTCGAAGTTTCTTCGTGTATGTGCGGGAGTCAACATGGGTGTCCATGGCTCCGCTCTTGATTATTGGCTATTGACAAAAGGCTGTTGACCTATGTCCGGAAGATGTTCTGAGTCATGTCCGCATTATACCGAACCTATTGGGTCACACACTTAACGAGCATTAGTCTATTAGAATACTAGTATGGTAGAAGGTTTAGTGGAAGCAAAGCAGAATAGTTCATACGGGTACCGGAAGTAGTTCCGGAGATTTATGGAATTGCTCATAAGGGCACCAGAAGTAGTTCTGGGTATTTAAGGTTATGTCCGGATCACTCTGGAGTAGTCCCAGGTGGTTCCGGAACATATGAGAATGGTACTGGGGAAGTCCTGGATCAACCGCTGGGCGTCCCGACAACCTTCACGGTCATCGGGTGGCTTAAACTGTAACTCGGATGGTCTTGGCAACTATCCGGATGGCTTCGGAACGTCCGAGAACGGTCTCGGAAGGTCCTGGAAGTGCTCCAGAAGTGTCCGGAATGTCCTGAAACGGTCCCGGTATGTCCCGGAAGGTCCTGGAAGCTTCTAGAAGGTCATGGAAGGTTCCAGAAGGTTCCGGGCAGTACCACCCACTCCCCTGCGCCCCTAGCCTTGGGGGGCAAGCCACCTAGGCTGCCCTGGCCGGCCAAGGGGTGGGGGCGCACCAAGGGGAAGGAATCCCCCTCCAGGTGGAAAGTCCAACTCTCCAATATGGCAGGTTTCCGGTGGGAAGGTTTGGGAGGTTTGGGAGTCCAAGTTGGACTCCCCACCCCCCTTATTGCGCCCCAAGGGCCTCTTGGCCACCTATATAATGTGGGGGAGGGGTGGGGGCGCAGCACAACTTGTCCCCAAGGCCTATGCGCCACCCTCCCTCCTCTAAACCCCGTTGCTCCACTTTTAGACCCCGGTTTAGACGCTGTTCTAGATCGGAATCTGTTAGGGTTTTCTCCCTCTAGTTTTCTCGGTGGCGTTCATCTCTGGACGGCGGAGCGCTGCTGGATTGCTGCTACGGGATGTGTGGATACTAATGGAGGGGTCGTACCTTCGACCCTTCTTCGAGGAGCTTGTTCATGGGACTTGTCCGTGGGACTAGATCGCGGGACTTGTTCGTGGGATTGATCGAGGGACTGTTCGTGGGAGAACTTGCGAGATCTACTTCCACTACGTCCACGAGCTTCACCAACTCTACTTCCGCTACATAGGTTGGTGAGCCATGACCTAAAACCTTGTATGCAATCTTCTTGGATGATCTTGGGTTCTTGATTCGTAGGCCGAAATTTTTTGTTTTCTACTACGTTTCCCAACACCCCCATACTAGCGGCATTAATACTCTCCACAAAACTCGCGTCGACATTGATCTTGATATAATCATCAGGGGAGGTTTCCACAACACATGACCTTGTAATGGAGTAGAAACTACTATAGCACGTCCAACACATTATATACCTTTGTTAATAGGAGCAACCTCAATTGTATCGTGACGAGACTTAAAAACCAATAATTGTCCACAAAGGTTGCGGATGCAGTAATGGATTACATTCCCTTTCCAAAAATTAAATCATTTCTAGAGTTCCATGCTCGCCATAAGATAAACAAAATTTTCTCACGCTGTTGCAGGCTCAAATGATCGAACAAATTCAGTAACCAATCTGGTCCCAAGAAATTAAACAACTCTTCATGACGAATATTACATGACTCTCTCAAAGCTTATCGCAAAGCTTACTAGCCTTTGTACAAGTCACGAGAGTATGAAAAATGTTTTCCTCTTCCACTCCACAAATAGAGCACATACTTGAATTAATCTGATGGTGTTTAACTCTATTAGTCTGGACTGCCAAGCTATCGATTGCAACATGCCAAGCAAAAGTACTTATCTTTCGGGGAATATTAGCCTTCCAAATTAGATTCCAAAGCCCTCTTTCCCTATTTAGTTCGCCACTAGATTGTCCCATTTTATCCCCATGTCCTTAAACTTAAGTGCAAGTGTACACACTTTTAACAGAAAATATATTGTTCTTCTCATAGTGCCACGCAATAAAATCCCCATCCTCCGAAGCTTGAATACGAATATTAAGAATCTCCTTAGTGTAACGCCCCGAACTGTCTCAACCGGTTAACCACCGATTCCATGGTCGATGCGCCTGGGATCCTGATTTTCCTAACATACCAACACTAGTCTTTTCTGCACATTTTTTCCACACTCGTGCAAACCCGGGATCAACTTCCCCGTAGGTCACCCATCCTAAAATCGCTCCAAGCCAAGCACGCTTAACTTTGGAGTTCTTTGGAGCCGGGCTTCCGAAAAAGAAGGTGCACCTTGTTAATATGAGTAGTCTATCATTCCTATTGAGATCCTGGGTTGTTACACTTAGCATCATGGTGATAGAAAAGACACTTAATCAAATTATGATCTCATGGCCTTCTCCCTCTCAAGAATAATTCAGAGACCCACTTCAACATAGTAGTATGCCTTTTAGCTAAAATTTTCAGGCGAGAGCTCTTGGGTAACCAATTATCCCTCCAAATATTAATGCTAGATCCATCACCCACCGTCAAATAACTCCCTTCTTAAGCAGTTCCATGCCATGCATAATCTCTTGCCAAGTCACTGATGCAAACTATGGGAAGACTGTATCAAGAATATGTCCCCGAGGATATTTTGTATTTATCAGCTTAGCACACAATGAGTCTGGATAAACCAACAAACGCCACACCTGCTTAGTTAAGAGATCTTTCTTAATTAATCTGAGATCCCATACTCCCTTACCTTTAGGTCTTATTAATTTATCCCAAGCGAACCAAGGTGTCCTCCTATCTTCCTCCTCCCCCCCCATAAAAAATTCTGATAATTCGGGATAACTCCTCACAAAGAGAAGATGGAAATTTGAATATACCCATAGCATACACAGGGAGAGCTTGAATGAACGATTTTATTAAGTCTTCCTTCAACCCACAAGAAGCATATTTTTCAATCCAGTGAGAGAGTCTTTTCAAAAAAAATTCTTTAGTAGACTAAAATTTACCTTCCTTCATTCTTCCCTCGTGGACTGGTAACCCAAGATACTTATCTTCGAACCCATCAACTATAACTTTTAATATTACCATTCTAACCACTTGATTTTCCAAACTATATTTTTCCCAAACATCATGGAACACTTATGAGGACTTAATAATTGCCCCCTCCCTTTCTTATACTTAGTCACAATATTTTTAATGGCCAAAGCTTGATCAATGGAGCCCTTGAAGAATAACATACTGTCATCAACGAACAATAAGTGAGAAATACCAGGAGCTTGCCTATTAATTACTAAAGAGTTCCCCTTACACAAGCATCATTAAGTAGCAAAGACGAAAAAGCCTTGGCAACAAAAAGGAAAATATATAGAGATAAAGGACCTCCCAGCCTGAGCCCCCAACTAGGAGAAAATGACTCCAACAATTGACCAGTAAATCGTACCACAAATTGCACCGATGTAACACACATCATAATCCAATTTATCCAATGTTGCACAAAGTCTCTAGATGCATCCACACAATTTTTTCCTCAACTTTTCCGTTGTGCTTATCCATGGAAGGCAACCTAATTACCATTGTGTGTTATTAAAAACCATTAATATATTCTTGTTCACACATATAGCTTATTTTGTGTAATTATGGCTATTTTACATTGCATTGATTGGTGATGTGTTGTCCCTTATGTGAAGAAATTATGGGTGCCCTACTCGACACATAAGGGACAACCCATCACCAGGGCCTTGTCTCTTAATCACGTCTGTTCCAGAGTATAGATGATTCCATAAAATTTGTCACATGAAGATCTTAATCTTCGATGGTACCGACTCTTTTCACATCGAAATGGTCCATGAAAAGGCACCCGTCGGCAAAGGGCCCTATAGGCCAAATCGACAGAGAACATTTCTAAAGGAGCTAGACACCAAGAAAAAGTGTTAGGATAATCCAGCAATGCTAAAGGAAGGGCTAACAGAAAGTTACTCTATGCTAGGGTCTTCTCAGCCCCAGATGTTCGTGGGTTGAGCCATCTCCAATGTTAGTCAGGTGCCAAAGGATGGCTTAAACGATAGAAAAACTCATAGAAAAAAAATAGTTGGAAAATAGACATTGATCGACAAACATAAATAAACGGGATATGAGATTAGTTCAAAACTTTACAGTTCTGCTAGTGTGCCAAGGACCATGGTACGTTAATATTGAATTGTCATACACAAAGATTCTTACCAACAATATCTATTACACTTAATTGGAGATTTCAAGGGAAACCCTATTATGTTTTCATAAGAAGTATAGGTTGGCTATAATGTTATATATTTCTAAAACATTTTTTCATATTAATGTAGCTGCAAGTTAAATAAAAAATAGTCGACCACATCTAGAACCAATAACTAAGAATTAAAGAATATTAAAATACACAATATGCGGAAATTCTAGCCGCTCAAGTGTGCACCGCTAGTTATTCCGATGCATTTTATTTCCATTTTTATAAATATTCGCAACAACACGTGAGGTGTTATCTAGTACGTATTTTTTGGGTCAATTCCATTTTTCCCTAATCTTGCCCTAGTCTCAGCTTTACCCCTCTTCCATCCGGTGCCATTTCAGAAATACCCCTCCGCGCCGTTTCCGTAGTGAAAGGGGTTTGACCGTTTTCGGGACAATTTTGGGACAAGATTGCCCCTACTTACATGTGGGGTCGACCGAACAGTTATCTCTCTTGGTTTTCTTCTTCCTCCCGATGCTAAGAACAGAGTGTGGAGGAGGCGGCCTCACAGGCGATTTCGACGGCGATTTCGAGAGCTGGCAAAGGAATATGGCGTCCTTGTCCTTGATGGCTCCGTGCTCGGTGACTTCAGCCGCGGACGACGAGGTTAGTAAAGTCTGAATATTTGGGGATTTGAGATCTAGGGTTTGTGAGGATTTGCGATTTTTTATCCATGTGCATCCGATTTTGTTTTTAGGTGAATGGTTGCGGCATTGTGCAGTATAGTTCAGAGTATTTCCTTCCCAGTCCCATCTTCTATGGCCTTGAGGAGCGCTTGAAGCGTAGATGCCCATGGCACGGGCTAGTTCTGGCTCGCCGTGTAGCTTGGGGAGGAGAAAGCACTGGTAAAGTTTTTTGGGTTGTCCAGTTGATGTAAGTGGTAGATTTCCCTCAATTTGATATATTTTTCTGTCGACATGATGGTAAGGATTCAATTTGTCATTTTTTCTGAACTATGCTTTTGAAGCTTCCTGATGAATGTGATTGGGTTGTATGGATTGACCCCCCTCCTACTGACTATGTTGGGCTTGCTTTTGAGTATTTACATGCTGCCCCTGAACACAGTTGGATCAAAGCAAGAAATCTGGAGAGGAGGTTTATGGATCTTACCACTAAAAACAAGAAGCTGAAGCAAAAGTTGAAGAAAAAGAATGAGTTGATGGAAACAATGTGCTTTGTCATTGTTCTTGGCATAAGCATTGTGGCTACTCTTGTTTCCATGTGGTCAAATTAGGCTAATTAAGTGTCTGCTGATCTAGGTTATCTAGTTTCCCTATCTAGTTATGTTCTGGAGCCTTGCCCTTATGTAATGGTATTTTGTGAACTATGAAATTGTAGTAGATGTAATGGTCTGTTGTGACCTTTGAATGTATTGGTGTGCTTAATGTGGTTTAAATCCTTTATGAATCCTTTATGTTGTCACCTTTGAATGTACCTTTGGCTAGTCTTGTGTGTTGTTTTCATGTGGTAAATATGAGCACAGATATTTCCAGGGAAAATATGAGGACAAAAGGGTAGAACAAGGGAAAATATGAGTACACAAGTGCAGCACAGGGGCAAATATGAGGAAAAAAGTGTAGCACATGGGCAAATATGTGGACACAAGTGTAGCATAGGGACAAGACTACCACATTACACAGTTCACAACAGTTTGACAATATACAACCCAACCAACATAAGTTTATGAGAACATACAACCCAACCAAAATAAGATGATCATAACATAGCAGTTCATCACACTAGTTTAACAGAACCAACATAAGATGATCACACTAGTTTGGCCCTCTTGCTCCTTGTGTTGGCAGCATGATTTGCAGCTTTGCTCCTAGTGCTGACAGCACTTTTGCCGCCTTTCGCCTTCTTCTGTGGTGATCCAAACCTAGTTCCTCTCTCAATAATTCTTTTATAATTTTTCCTTGGATTGAGAAGCATGTAATCAATCAAGATCGGTATGAAATAATGAAGTTACGCAATGAATGCATTAACATGTAGTAGAAAACATACGTGAAAAGTGCTTCTGGAGAGGTTGGAGCTGCTGGAGAGCTTGGTGCAGGTGGAGAGCTTGGTGGAGAGCTTGTAGCAGTTGGTAGAGAGCTTGTAGCAGGAGCATTTACTGGAGCATTTTCTGCACCCCAATGCTCATCTTCTCCAAATACATGATCAATTGACTCTTTGCAATGGGTGCCTCTGTGACCAAGTCTTCAACATCTACTGCATTTATTTTTCCTTCCTCCAAGACCCTTTCCTTTTGCCTGTGCCCTTATCCTAGTTTTCCTTGGTCTTCCAGGTGGTCTATTTTGCACCGGTGCGCACAGTTGAACCCATTATCAACAATCTCCCACTGCTGCTTCCCCTCCATTGCAGGCAAATTCTCTACATAAGTAAGATTGTATCTTTGCACAGACTAAAATTCATGCACATACTGATCAATCTCACTTGCTGGACCTTTGAGTGAAGTAATGAAATATAATGCATGAATGCAAGGTTGTCCAGTGATTTGCCATTTTCTGCAGCTACAAGTTTGTGCTTGCAGATCAACACGATACCTCCACTCTCTCTTCTCTTTATTAATTGCAGTCACCTCTGCCTCATGAGTACTTCTCTTAACAATTCTCATTTCCAAGACCTTTGATTTTTTCCATTAACTGTTTCATCACTTTGGGGACTATGATATTCCCTACATAAGTTCCAGTATCAATGCTTTGCCTTAGGTCAAATTTATCCATTAAGACTTGCCTGATTTTGTCTAGCAGGTCTACAATGTGTAGTCCTTTCCATTTCCTGATTTTGGAATTGAAGGACTCTGCAAGGTTATTGTTCACATAATCTAACTTGCACTTATCATTGAACAGTGCCCTGGACCATATCTTGTTGTGATGTTCATCCAGATAATTCTTCAAATCAGGCTTGCTATACAACTCCTAAGATGGTAATTGTGTTTCTTTAAGCTAAATGTTAGGGAACACGGCCACAAGTTCTCATCAAAAAAATTCCCTTTAAACTTCTTGGAGAAGTTTGCAGCAAAGTGTCGCATGCATTCTCTATGCTCTACTCCAGGGAAAACATCATCTACAGGTGCATATGATCCTTTACAGGCATCAGTGTGTATGACCATACCATCTGGGTGGCCTATCGGGCTTTTCAAGTTCTCAAAGAACCATGTCCAACTCTCTAGGTTTTCTACCTCTAGCACACCATATGTAACTGGAAATGTCCAGTGCTTTGCATCTACAACAGGCACTGACTAGTTGTCCTTTGAACCTACCATTGAGTGAAGTGACATCTACTAGCAGATATGGCCTACAACCATCTAGAAAACCCTTCCAACATGCCTTAAATGACACAAACACTCTCCTAAAGCACTCTTTGGACCTGCTCTGGCCATTCTTTTCGAACTGAATAGTGTGCCTATCAATGTGAACTACACTACCAGGTGATGCTTTCTCTACCTCAGCCTTGAATGTGTAC
Organism: Bromus sterilis; assembly: GCA_950022295.1. Lineage (NCBI taxonomy): Eukaryota > Viridiplantae > Streptophyta > Magnoliopsida > Poales > Poaceae > Bromus > Bromus sterilis. Next base: position 338,817,219 of record OX465595.1, on the reverse strand, counting down.
AATAATTGATAACTGTCAGTCCACTTACCATAGATGTTGTCAATGGCCATCTACTTACCATAAAATACTCTCATGTATGGTAGCTGCAATCCATACTTCTTCTTTAGGTCAATTTGAAGTTGTGTGACAACTATATTGGATTTTTCTCTCACTCAGTTCTTAATTGCATCTGCAATCCATCTGCACTTTGCTGACCTCAACCTTTATCTTCTTGTCACACTTAGGCATGTGTGAGTATTTCTGTTTTCTTTGACCTTCAATTAAACATTGTAACAAGGATCATAATCATAAACAACATTACAATCTTAAACAACATGCACGGTCAACTGTTAGTCTACTAAAATAATTTGGTATTTTTCAGAAAGGATGCATGCATCCTCCACTTACACCTTCTATATGCACAGTGTACTATTAGCCTACCAGGCTCACTCTTGTCAATTTTGAATTCACTTTGAGTTTTGATTGCATAAGTGCCTAATGCATTTCTGCACACCACAACATCAGAGAATATAGTTCCTTCTGCCAAAGAAGGATCATCTCTGTTAAAATGCACATCTGGCCTGGCCTCATCAGAACTCTTAGAGTAACCCATGTCATTCTCCTCCTCTCTCTCATCTGAATCTGTCTGATCAAACTCTAGAGGAGCAATGTAATCATCCTGTTGAGTTGGTTCCTTCCCCTTTGGTTTCTTCGCTATTACAAATTCAGGATGCATTAATTCATCCTCATCATCTGTGGGTACATCATTAGGTTGTTCCTCTTCTATGATTGGATCAACATCTGCTTGTTTGGTACTGCTAGGACCTGGTTCATGCACTGAACTAGTTTCTGAATTTCTTCTTCCACCTGAACTACCTCTTCCTCTTGCACCTGAACTCCCGCTTGCACCTGAACTCCCTCTACCACCTGAAATCCCTCTTCCTCTTGTTTGACTGCACCTAGCTTGAGAACTTTGAGCTTGAGACCTAGTTGCTCTCCTCTCAGTCTCTCCTCTAATCCTTTGTATCACATTAATTTCTAACTCTACTGACTTAGTTTCAGCGTTGGTTGCGAACATAATTCCCAATTCATCATCAGACTGCACGGGCACCCAATTAGTATTTCCCATGTCCCAATACCTAATTTCTACAGCATCATATAGGCCCCATGGATATGTATTTGAGATTGCAGCTCTAAACTTCACAAATGTTGATGTGCAGTCAACTACAAGACAAAAATTAAACCTTGTGCCAGATCCTTTTGTACCAGAACTGTCTAACACTTGGGTTTCCATCCAACAATTCAGATAGAAAGCTCTAACTGGATCCATCCTACGGTAATTGTTGAGAAAAATTAGAGAAGGGAAAGGCAGTGAGCATATTAAACGCGCGAGTAAGCTAATGGTGATTGTGCATATATACTTACCCCGCTGGAAGCGCCGGTGTGGTCGCCGCTGTGGTCTGAGAGCTCTCAACTCTGTCGCTGTTGGCGCCGCTTCCACGAACGGCAGCCATCCGCGAAATCCCTTGGTGAAGAGGAGCGGCGGGTCAGATCCAGCCGCCGCCCATCTCAATCCCCGCGCTATCCCTCCATGGCGGCCGACGACGGATGAAATCGCGGGCGGGCTAGGGTTAGGGTTCTAGTCGCCAGAGAGAAGAGAAGAGAGAAGAGGAGAGGAGATCTGCGAGTGAGTGTAACTGACCGAAGGGCCCCACATGTAAGTACTAGGGGTAAATTGTTCGAAATCAGTCTCCAGCACGGTCAAAGCTCTTTGACTGGACGGAAATGGTACGGAAGGGTATTTCTGAAACAACACCAGACGTAAGAGGGACAAAGTTGAGCACGTTTTTTAGGGGTAAAATTGAGACTGGAGCAAAATTAGTGCGAAAAATGTAAATAACCCTATTTTTTTTACGTTTGTAGCCAAGAAAACATGGGAGGACCCGGGAAAAAACATGGGCAGTATATTTTGAATTTCTGTAAAACTTTATAATTTGGATGGTTTGAGAGATTTGTGTTTTCTGCTTCCACTGCTCTGATGGCATACCCATGATCGATGGATACAGTTCGTGGACCCAGGATACATGCATGCATGCATGCATGGCGACCGGACCACTACCCCTACAAGGGCAGGGGCAGGGCCACGGCGTCGTGGAGCACGTGAACGTAGCTTTCGCCCTTGTTGGCCACGCCGGAGCCGGCTCAGCCCATATCATGCCCGCCCGGTGTTGCTGCCCTACACACGCACAGGCATGGGATCGATCCGCACAAGACGATCGAGTCTGGTCCCCGGAACCTGATGGAATGTGGCTACAATCAATTCATGGTACTACCAACTGTGCAGGCACGCACGCACCACGCGTGTCTCAACATTCAGAATTTTTATCCGCTCCATCCGAATCTCACTACAGTGTCTGTGTGTGTGTGTGTGCCGCCGTTTGTTCAGCTGTTCTGTAGTGGCTAGCTTGGTTGCTAGCGGCATGCATGCATGCGTGCAGTGTGCTTGCTTGCAACTCTGAAGTTGCCTCGAGACACACAAACTGTTGCACCTGAGTTGCCTAAGCTAAAACCACTTCTAGCTGTACTGTACTGTATAAGCGTAGGGCCTGTTTGGTTGAAGACACAAATTGCCACGCTTAAGGTCAGCTGTTAGCCAAACATCATAGTCAAATCAGCAACCGGGGTAATCTAGTTTGGCAAACACTAGGAGTATTATTTTTTCTTAACCGAGCGTCATATGATTATTTCTTCCGGATAGTGGTTTAATAAGTTCCTCCATCGGATCCGGCTAGGCTTCCCAGACAAACATTCGCCCAAAAGGCTACAGCGGCACCTCCAAAGTCAATGCATCAACATGGTCGCCATGTACTACTATTCTGCGTGGGTAATTAATTACTTGTAATGTTTCGTTGTGGCCATCAGCAGCTTGGAGCACAACGTAACGGGATGGTCATAATGAAAATATTACAAGTAGTAGTCTCTCCGTTTCTAAATATAAGATATATAATTTTTTTTAATGATAAATTTAAACAAATTTATAGATAAGTGTATCAATATAAATTATGCCAAAACAGTATTATCAGATTCAACTTGAAATGTATTTTCATATTGTATTTATTAAATATCATAGATATTGAGATTTTTACTATAATTGATTAAACTTTAAGAAGTTTGAGTTTTTTTTAAACTATACACCTTATATCCAGGAACGGAGAAACTATTATGTATACGGGTTAAGTATTTTTATTGAGATGACACACAATTTAATGAGGAAAAATAATATTTAGTATCATAATATGATATTGTTTCATATTAAATGATACTCCCTCTGTAAACTAATATAAGATGTTTTAGATAACTAAAATGGTAATCTAAAACATCTTATACTAGTTGACACCCCGCGCGTTGCCGCGAGAATTGGCTGCGTTAAATTTTGATGAAATTTTCTTGTATGAACACGAATATTGAAACTTAATCGTATGTTGCATATGTTTCGTCACATCATATGTGGACTAAGTTATGGGTATGAAGATAAAAAAACTCGCAAAAGTATGGAATAATAAAATTGTGTATGAAAGACATGTGCACGCATGCAATTAATTTCTAAATCTTAATGGAGTGATGAGGTGACATAGTTGCATGTCTTAAAAATAATTAGTGGGTGCTAGCTATTTAGATATAAAAGATTGAAAGCTGATATGTCATGGATGATGAGGTGGATAGTGCGCATGTAGAGATAATAGCTAGTAATTATTTTTGTAGATTGCTTGAGGAATTAAACGCTAATGTGGCATGCATGATGAGGTGAATAGTATGCATGTAGATAGAATTGATGTGGCATGCATGATGAGGTGGATAGTGTGCATGTAAAGAGAATTGATGTGGCATGCATGATGATGTGGATAGTGTGCATGTAGAGAGAATTGGTAGTAGTGGGGATCAACTTCTTAAAAATAGTAGATTAGTTTACGGAGGGAGTACTATAGTTTCCTAATAAATGATATGTTTTATAATAGCAAAGGTTTTCGTGATTTGTCTAAATATCTTTTTGTTGCGGAATATAGTAGGGATCATAGATAAGATTTTTTGACTATCTCTGAAACGGGGAGACAAGATTTCTCGGTAAGTCTGCTTGACCGCTTATCTGGTGGAATAGATTTCACGTGGATTTCTCGCTCCCTAGAGGCCGGTTGCATACTAATCGATGCGAGAACAGATACTATGGATGTTTGGGTGAGTACGAATGGCGAGTATCACATAAAACTCCATATCCGTAACAAGGTAGATAACGTCACATGGACTCTCGTCACCGTTTTTGGAGATGCCTAGGATGAGTTCAAATCTGACTTTCTTGAATGAAAACTATAGGGTAAAGAGCCCCCACAACATTTTATTAATCAAATAGATTTATGTATGGAATTACAAATGTACAGAAGAATCACAAATAGGGAAGCCCTCATGGAGGTAGGAAACCTATCCATCTAAGCATATCATCCTTAAACTTCTGTTTTATTCTGTAGCCCAGCAAAGTCATATCATGTATGAATCCAGACTTCCATTTTGCAAAAGAGGCCCTCTCATGCTTGAAAACTTTCCCATTTCTTACCATGCAGATGTTCCACCAGGTTGTGAAGATGACTTCAGAAAAGAAGTTTTCCCAAAATCCATCATGGAAATTAGCAATTTGAACCATGTCATTCCCTCCAGCCCAATTAATCTAAAGATAGTTCCAAATTATTGCACTAAAATTGCACTGGAAGAATAGATGGTCTCTAATCTCAAGACTCTGGGTTGGGCATAGCACACATTGAGGTCCAACCTCAGCATGTCAACGTGAACTCTGTATCATGTCCTTGGTATTCAACATGTCTATAATTACGAACCAAGCAAATACCTTGACCTTTCTGCAACAAGATTTCCAAATTCAGTTGATAAGGGGATTTGCAATGATGGGATCATGCCCCAGCAACTAGAATATTTTATAAGATTGTCCCTTATCACAAAACTTCCATGACCAGACATCCTGCATCTTGTCATGGTCCATGTAGGTTTCAATCAGGCTCTCCCTTACACCCAGTTCATCAATTGATTGTGAATAGGGAGGCAAATGAAACAAGGTAATCAGGTCACTGTAGTTAAGAACCTCATGGGTGGGCATCAGAGTATCCATAGCAAAGGAGAACAATCTCCCAAAATTTTGTGAGAGAGTGTGATTAGTGCCATCCAACCAGCTGTTAGACCAGAATAACACAGTGTTACCCTCTCCAGGCTTGCAATTAGAGACAACTAAAATCTTATCAATGAGTTTACATATATCCTTCCACCATAATGATCCACACATATCAGTAGCATGAGGTACCCTTTGATGGTAGTAGGTTTTCCAAACCAAATTCGCCCAAGAAATGTCTTCTTTGTTGTAGAGCTTGTTGAGATGTTGGATCAGTAGAGCTTAATTTTGGAGGTTTAAGTTAAGAATCCTCATTCCTCCCTTATTTTTGTCCTGCAAACCAAGTCCCAAGTAACCAAAGATCTACCTTAGTCCTTGCCATACTTTATCCTTAGACATTGCCTCTCAGTTCTTTCCAAATGCTTAATGATTCCAGATGGGATATATAGAGAGCAAAGGAAATATATATGCATTGAAGAGATCACATAATTTATCAGTTGTATCTTTCCTCCTTGGTTTAGGAAGAAGGATCTATCAGTGAGCCTTCTCTCCATACACTCCACCAAAGGGAGGAAATCCACAATCCTTGGTCTAGTTGTGCCTACGGGCAACCCCAGATAGGTGAAAGGAAACTTTCCAACTTAGCACTCAAATGCAGCAGCAAGTTCTACAATGTTTACATCATCAATATTAACGGGGATCATGGATGACTTGTGGTATTTGATGTCTTGTCCAGTAGAGGTTGAAAAGGTCCTTAGAGCATCTTCGAGCACACAAACTTGAGCCAATTCAACAAGCATTATCAAGATTGTGTTATCAACATATTGCACGATAGAAAAATCGTGATCATGTGAGGCAAAAGGTAGATGGAGGAATCATTTTCTCATAAGACCATTAACTATAAACTGAAGAAGGTGATCATCTAACACAAAAATCAAAGGAGATAGTGGACCCCCTGCCTTACCCCTCTCTTACACTTGAATTGTTTACCAGGTATACCATTCAACAACACAGAAGATGATCCAATAGACAAGAGCTCATTGACCCAACTTCTCCACTTGAGAGAGAAGCCCTTGAATTTTAAAATCTCCAGGATGGTATCATGCTCAATGGAATCAAAGGCTTTCTGAAAGTCAATCTTCAAAAGAACCACTGGCCTCTTAGAATGGTGACATTGATGTAGATATTCCACAGTCCAAGCAATATAGTCTTGAATAGATCTTGATTTAATAAATCCATACTGATTCTTGTGAACACACCTAGTGATGTCCCCTTGGAACCTGTTGGCAGCCATCTTAGTAAGGAACTTAACACCAACACTAGTCAAATATATAAGCCTGAAATCGTTGGCTATTGTAGGGCATAACTTTTTTGGGACTAGAGTGATGAAATACCCACTTAACCCTTCATACTTGATGGATCCATCATAGAAAGCATAAGACATATCATAAAAATCCTTGCAAATAATGTGCCAACACTTCTTGAGGAACATACCATTGAACCCATGAGGGCTAGTGGCTTTATGAATAGGCATACATTTGACAACCTCATCCATCCACTTTTTCTCAAAGGGGGCCGACAGGCCCTCCAAATCTTGCACTAAGACCAACAATTTCTGCAAATTGAAACCCATCTGAATACCTCTCGATACACCCAATCTATTCTTAGAAGAATAACAGAAAGATGCAGTCAAGATGTCATGATTGGAGAAGACAGTGCCATCAGTTAGTTGAAGTGAAGCAATAGAGTTCCTCCTGAGCCTCTCGGAAGTCGTGGCCTAGAAGAATTTAGAGTTTTCTTCCCCAACCTTGATATATGTTTTAGTACATCTCTTTTTACAGGAAATTAATTTCCAGTGCAAAAGTTTTTCATGGTGAAGCCTAACAATTCTTCTGAAGTTGGATTCAGGTCTTGTCAAAGGTCTCAGTTCTTCCAGATAGTCCAAAATAAAAATCACCCTATTGCATTTATGCAAAAGAATGTTAATTCTGGAAATGTTCCTCTGCTAAGCCTTATAGTCCCTCTTAGCTTCCTAAATGTATCCAGAATAACAACAGCAATGTGAGCCTTGTGAGAAGGAAACTCCCAGGAATCCTCGACACAATCAATAAAACCATCCAGTTCCACCCAATAATTCTCAAATTTGAAAAGGTTAGCTTTTGGAATGGAAGTATTGATTGAAACCACGCAAGGAGTGTGATTAGATGCAGTGTTAGCTAGTGGAAGAACTTGTGACAAAGGGTAATAAGAGATCCAGTTGGAAGAGGTGAAAAACCAATCAAGTTGCTCTAGTAGTGGGTTGTCCTGCATGTTAGACCAAGTGTACTTGTTGCCCTTGATAGGAAGTTCAAGCATACCTAGGTGCCCAATATTCTCATTGAAAATGAACATATCATTAATATCTCCACCAGGTATATTCTCCATGGATCTAATGAAGTTGAAATCTCCAAGAATTTACCAATTAGCATCAAAAGGAATACATAAGTGGTATCACCATGGCACAAATAAGTCCATTCTTTGCTGATCACAAGTCCCATATACATTGACCAAAGTCCAAGATCCAACTTTATGTTTGGAGGTGAATTGCACAATAGGTCCAAATTGGTGAGAATAAATTAACACCCCATCAAATATAGTCGAGTTCCACACAGTAAGAATGCCACCAGAGGTCTTCGTCCCGTGCCTCATCCTCAAAGATAGGAACCATGGCCTTCGTCCTGGGCTTATTTTTCTTGGGAGGCATAGAAATTTCAAAAAAGTTTTCTACCTTGAAACCATCTCTCTTAGTTGAACTTCTGATGCATTTTCTAACTGTAGTATCAACCAAAGGGGGGTGGCCTTCCTAGTTTTCCTTCTATTTTTTCGGGGCTGATTTGGTGGCAGTGAACAACACCTCCTTAGTAACCAGAATGATACATAGATCAACAACAAAGGGAACCTTGACTGGATAAGATTCTTTGTCAGGTGCAGAAGAAGCTGATTCATCCTCCTCAATAAAGATGAGGGAAGGGGCCAACAACTCTTCATCAAAATAAAAACTCCAAGATATCTTAGAGAAGATCATAGGAGCAAGAGGATTAAGCATCATAGTCTTGGGCAAAGATCTGGTTGAGATGTCAGCATATAGAGAGTCAAAAGTCCTTCTCCAAATCATCTCAGGTGGCAATGGGGGTCCAGCCACAATTTTAATCATGGACATAAAAATGTTTTCCTATGGAACCCGAGGGGGCATGTAGGGGACAATATTGAGCACAGGGGCAGCAACAACCCATGGCACCGGAAGAAACTCCATCTGCTCCTACAGATCATCAACATCAATATTAGGTGCCTTCACTTCTTTATTCACATAATTAAAAAATCTGGATGGTCTAACACCATAGATAAATTTTTTAACCTGTACACCATAGATAATTGCTCTTCAGGTTCATGTTGTGGATCACCAGCAGTTGGTCCTTCATCACCCAACGTAGCATGACTCCAATTTGGGTCTTGCTGTAGAATAGGAGCCTCTTCTAGAGGAGGGGCACATCATTCCATCCCAGGGATTGGTAAGGCGCTCACACATAGTTGATGTTCTTATGTCTCAACTGGTCTGTCAACGGGAGAGAATTTCCAGCCAACAACATTGGATCTTCTTCTGTGGTAGTTGATTAGCCTTCAAATTCGACTTTCTTCGTGAGTTAGTGAATTAGCTAAAGATAATCCATACCATATTTTAATAGGTGGTGTTTTCAATCTGCTGAGATTCCAACATGAAAAGAGTCAAGGATGGTTTGTGTGAGTGCATCTAGTGCCCCCTTTGAGGTTTTGGAGTATTCGATGACAAAACGGTTAAGGGACTGATGTGTTTGTGAGTATACACAGGAGAATAGTCCCTGAAGAAGAGGTTAACCACCGTTGTCGACCCCCCAAAATGTTGAGGAACATTGAAGAAATTGAGGTGTTTTCTGAAGACTAGCGAGGCGCAAAATCCTAAGGAAACGGGATCCTGAAGCATTCTGCAAAAGCTGAAGCAGTGACAGATCCTGAGGAAGTTCGCGCTGAAGATGAAGTTGAAGCGTAGTCATCGGTAAGACTTCTTATACTTCTTGAGTCATAGGAAAACACCGCATTGTTGGAGGGGTTGAGGAAAATGAGTTCTGTATTTCTGAGGAAGTGCTCAATTAGAAATCCTGAAGAAAACCCATAGAAATCTCCTATAGTAGAAGTTCAATTCCTCGGGTGTCTGAGATGATGTTCTTCAGGACACTGAGGAATTTGTCTTCGGTTGAGGAGTCAGGAAAACTGCCAGTGCAGTTCTCCTTAAGAAAGTGAGAGAGTGTTTCGACCATGCCACGTGTCATGTGGAGAGTGCTGGTAACTGTCCAGCCAACGGTCCGAAGGGTGGGCATGAAAGTAATTTCATGCATGGGCATTTATGTCCTTTCACCTGGGGTTACTCCCCGGCTATAAATAGCCGCCCCCAGCCCCATTTGTGGGTTGGATGCTCCTCGAGAAAAAATGACACTTGTCATTTGAGAGCAACCCACCTCTGAAGAAACTGAAGAACCTAAGTGAGGAAAACCACCAGCCTGAGTAGTTGAGAATTTCTGAGGAAGTCAGTTCGAGTGATCCGAAGCTTTTTACTCTTGAAGAGTGTGATCTTCCAACCGGTGTAGAAGTCATCGTTCTGAGGAAGTCAAGATGAAATTGTGACTTCCCTGAGTGAACGGAGTCTGTGAAGGTTTCGGGAGTCTACCTTGAAGACTCACCTGAGTAATTGGACGGAGTCTGAGGACTTTAGTTCAAGGAGAATAAGGTGAAGACTATGTCTTCTGAGTTCAATCTCAGCCTATCCAACCAGATGTAGAGTTGTCACAACAACTCGAACTGGTTCATAAAGTCTATGTCTTTAGTGCCCTGGTGCTATTTCTTCAACCTCAGATTTTATGTTTACGCATTGATGACTCATCCTAATGCCTCTCTTTCTGAGTTTACTCTGGTCTGATTCCTCAGTTCTCGCATCGGTCATACTTTAGCTCTGCAATAGGTTGATTTACATTCATGCCTGCGTTTTAGTAACACCTTTCTGCTTCCTTGAGTTTTACTTTCCTCAATTTCGTTTTGCCTCAGTCCTAAGGAAATAAAAATTCCTCAAGATATTTGAAAATCTCCCATTCACCCCCCCTCTGGTCGATATACTGCACTTTCAATTGGTATCAGAGCAAGGTACTCCCTTGTTCTGTGTGATTCGGTTTAACGACCTAGAGTTTTAGTTATGTCGACCTCAGGTACAATGAGCGTTGCCTCAAACTGCCCCATCTTCGACGGGACAGACTACCCGTACTGGAAGAACAAGACGAGGATGCATCTTGAAGCCATTGACAAGGACATGTGGGATATTGTTGATCAAGGCATTCCCGAAGCTACTCTGATGACTGCTCCTGGAGTTGTCAAGAAGAACTGGAAGCTTGATGCAAAAGCTCGAAGAATTATTGGCGGCCACCTCAATAAGGCTCAGTTCAACCGTATCAGTGGTCTGCATACTGCAAAGAAGATATGGACAAGACTTTCAAAAGTTAATGAAGGAGTTTCTGTACAACGAGACTCTCGAGTTGATACACTTTGCAGTCTCTTCAAGAGGTTCAAGAGGCTATACAACGTGCATGTGCAGCAACCCTTTGACAGACTCACTGACATGTCCAATGAACTTCAAGCACTGGGTGCCGCTGACATCACAGATCATGAGGTGGTGAAGAAACTACTGAGGTATCTGGATGACTCGTTTGAGTTCCTATCGCTGATGATTCAAGAAAGGCCTGATTTCAAGACTCTGGATCCTGCTGACATTCTCGAGCGCCTCAATGCTCATGAACTGAATCTCTCTGAGAAACGAGACTTGTACAGCTCCACGCCAAAAGTCCGCGCGCCAAAAGCTAAGGCAGGAAAGGTGTCCTCTGATGAAGAGTCTGGGGCTGATTCTGATGATCCTGAAATCCTTAGTCGGGAACTTGCTCTCCTCACCAGAAAGTTCCAAAGATTCACGAAGAAGAATCGCTTCGGAAATTCCTCAAGATCTTCCTCAAGAAGAAGCAAAGATGATGACTCTATTGAGACAAGGAAGAGAGTCTGCCAAAAATGCAAGAAACCTGAGCATTACATCGCTGAGTGTCCTCTCTGGGAAAAGGAAGCTAAAATGAAGAAGAAGAAGAAGAAGAAAGGGAAAGATGACAGTTTTGATGGAAAGACAAAGAAGTAATCCTCAAGATCCTCAAAGTCTGATGGATACAAGAACAGCAACTCCCGTAAGGCTCGCGCATATCTCGGCAAAGAATTGGACTCTGAAGAATCTGGTTCCGATCCTGATGCTGAGGAAGAAGAATCTGAGGGTGTGGGTGGTCTGGCTCTTCCCACATCGCTTGTCTGCAAGTCAATCTTCAGCACTGAGGAATCTGATCCATCACATGTTGATGATGAAGCTGAAGACACCACCCCTGCCTTCTGCTTCATGGCTAAGTCCTCCAAGGTATCTACTTACTCTTCATGTGATGATCCCTCAGATGAAGAACCTGATGAAAACTATGCTAAACTTGCGAAACTTGCATCTAAGCAACAACGTGCACTTGAAAAGATTCAGACCTCACTAAACAAGAGTGATGATATGTTGGTTGAGGAAATGACGAAGACTCAAAAATTGACTGATGAATCAAAAATTCTTCAGTCAAAGTTTGATGACTTAGTCAGTCGTCATGAGGCACTCCTCACCGATCATGAGAAGCTGGCTCATGAGTTCCTCATGCGAAAGCAAGAACTTGAGCACCTGAGGATGTCTCATGACGATCTGAGGAAAGAAAATGATTCACTCCTCTCCCAACAGATCATCATGCCACAAGAAGGATTTAATCCTCCCTGTTTAAAATGCATTGAACATGACCGTATCACTTCTGTACCTAGTTCCTCAATGTGTTCAGACTCTATTATTTCAATTGCCTCTGTGGTATCTAACCCCTCATCTGAGGATACCATAGACATTGCTGAAGAAAATGCTAGGTTGAAGAGTCTACTGGAAACCGGTATGTTCAAGAGTCTGAAAGGGCATCAGATTCTTTGTGACATCCTCAAGAAACAGATCCTCAACAGGAATCCGAGGAAAGAAGGTGTCGGTTTCACTCGAAATCTCAACGCTGATGGGTCTTACTGGAAACCTGAGCAATACCCAAAGACCACTTGGGTTCTGGCAAAAATGCCTCCTCCTGATCCCTATACTTTTTCTGGTTATGATACCGTTTCCTCAGATGTGGTGATTGAGTCTTTTGACTCAAACTATAAATTGTTTAAAGATGTTAATGGTGAGGTATTCGCCAGATACATCGGAACTAACTACAGGAACGGTCCTCCAGTCAAGCAGATTTGGGTTCAGAAGGACCTCATCGCTAACCTCCCTGTGAATGCAGATGCAAATGAGCTGAGGGTATCATCTGAGGACGATACCTCAAATGGAAATGATTATCACTATGTTTCAGCTAACCATTTTGTCTACAGGGAATCTCCTCATAAGAATGCTTATTCATTTGTTTACGCTGATACCACCATCTCACGTCCCATTAGGTCTCATCGTTCTCATAAGTTCTCATATACTTCAAAACCGCCCATTAAGATGTGGGTGGTAAAGAAGAACTGATCATCTCTGCAGGGACGTGTTCTGAGGCAATCTTAAATTTTGCAGATCATATTCCCAGGACAATAACATTTGAGTCAGTTGAAGGAGACTTATATATTTTGGTTTCATAGAATCAATCCTAAGGAATTATTTTTGAGGAACCATAAATTCTTCAAACTGAGACTGGCTCATAACTTGCTGTATGAGATACTAATTCCTTTGCAGGGAAAGACTGAATGGTTGATGGACAGTGGATGCACAAATCACATGACTGGTGACAGAAGTCTTCTCATGGAATCATCTCTGAGTCCTTCTTCAAAGAAAACCATCGCCTTCGCCGATAAAGGTAAAAGTAAGGTATTAGGTCTCGACAGAGTTGCTATCTCTCGAGACCAACATATTGACAAAGTCATGCTTGTCGAATCCCTCGGGTATAACCTGATGTCTGTGTCTATGCTATGCGATCTTGACCTCGCTGTTCTCTTCGGAAAATATGGCCGTGTTGTTTATATGGTTAGCGATAACTTCATTGTCTTTCAAGGAGTTAGGAAAGGTGTCCTGTATATTGTAGATTTTTCTGAAGGTCCTCAGGTTGCCACTTGCCTCATGGCTCGAGCTTCTGAGTGCTGGCTATGGCATCGAAGACTCGGTCACGCTGGAATGAGGAACCTCCAGAAACTAGTTCTGAAGAAACATGTCCTCGGGATTGAGGAAATTAGATTCTCCAAGGACAGGCTATGTGGCGCTTGTGAAGCTGGAAAGATGACCAAGGCCAAGCATCCAGCGAAGACCATCATGAAGACTACAAGACCTCTGGAATTACTTCACATAGATCTATTCGGTCCTCCAAAGTACTCAAGCTTTGGAGGCAGTATGTATGGTCTTGTTATTGTTGATGACTTCTCACGATACACTTGGGTGCATTTTCTTCTTTATAAGTCAGAAACTCCAGCAATCTTCAAGCGCTTCGCCCAAGGAGTCATGAACAACTACAACCTGAAGATCAAGCACATTCGAAGCAACAACGGCACTGAGTTCAAGAACATCGGTGTGGAAGAATTCCTCGACGACTTGGGCATCACTCATGAGTTCTTAGCGCCTTACACTCCTCAGCAAAATGGAGTTGTTGAGAGGAAGAACCGGACTCTCATCGAGATGGCTCGAACGATGCTGGTTGAGTACAACACACCACTCATTTGGTGGGCTGAAGCAATCAACATTGCATGCCACATCGTCAATCGAGTGTATCTTCACAAGTTCTTCAAGAAAACATCATATGAGCTAATGGTCGGTAAGAAACCCAATGTTAGTTACTTCAAAGTATTCGGTGCAACATATTGGATTCGTGATCCTCATCACCAGTCCAAATTTGCACCCAAAGCATGTGAGGGTTTCATGCTTGGTTATGGTATCAACTCGCACACCTACAGAGTCTACAATATTAGTCATCATAAAATTGTTGAGACTGTAGATGTGCAGTTTGATGAATCTGACGGCTCGCAAAGAGAGCACCTGCCACCTGATCTAGATGAAGCCCCACCTGAAGAACAGATCAAGAAGATGGGTGCTGGTGATATCATACCCGGGGACCATCCTGAAGAAACGCACATACCTCCTGCTCCTGAAGAACATCCTAATCCTGATGCAAATAATCCCGATGACGATCCTGATCCTGAGGCTCCTGAGACCCCTGAAGCTCCTGAGACCCCTGAAGCACCTGGAGCTGATGCTAATGAATCTGATGACAGTGATAACGATGCGCCTCAAGATCATCAACCCCGTCTTCCTCGCGTGGCGAATGAAGTTCAAGTGGACAGAATCCTCGCCGACTTCAATCTACCAGGTCCTCTCACTCGTGCAAGAGCTAACCGTATAGCTAACTTCTGTGGGCATTTCTCGTTTGTGTCAATTTTAGAGCCCACCAAAGTCATTGAGGCATTCCAAGAAGCGGAATGGATTCAGGCGATGCAAGCTGAACTTCTTCAGTTCAAACTGAATAATGTCTGGGAACTAGTCAAACAGTCTGATCCTCGAGTTCACAATGTCATCGGCACGAAGTGGATCTACCGCAAACTCGATGAAGATGGACAAGTCATCACAAACAAAGCTCTTCTTGTAGCACAAGGATACACACAAGTCGAGGGGATCGACTTCGGTGAAACCTTCACTCCTGTTGCTAGAGTTGAGTCCATTCGTATCATGCTTGCATTTGCTAATAATCATAATATCAAGTTATATCAAATGGATGTGAATAGTGCATTTCTCAATGGTAATATCGAGGAAGAAGTATATGTTGCTCAACCCCCAGGTTTTGAAGACTCGAAGAATCCTGATATGGTGTACAGATTGAAGAAAGCTCTCTATGGACTGACGCAAGCCCCTCGGGCTTGGTATGACACACTAAGGGATTTCCTCATAAGCAAGGGCTTCAAATCTGGTTCCCTCGATCCAACTCTTTTCACTAAGCGATATGATGATGCACTATTCATATGTCCAATCTATGTTGATGACATTATATTTGGATACACTAACAAAAAATACAGTGAAGAATTTGCATTCTTGATGAGTGAACAGTATTAGACGTCCATGATGGGCGAACTGAAGTTCTTCTTAGGGCTTCAAATTCGTCAACAACGAAACGGCATCTTCATCTCTCAGGAGAAGTACCTCAAGGAGTGCCTGAACAAATTCGGGATGCAAGACTGCAAGGGTATCAAGACACCGATGCCTACAAATGGACAACTCGGCCCTGATGAAAATGGCAAGGACTACGATCAAAAGGTATACCGCTCCATGATAGGCCCTCTGCTATATCTATGTGCATCTAGGCTTGATATAATGTTAAGCGTTTGCATGTGTGCTCAATTCCAAGCGACACCTAAGGAATCGCATCACCAAGCGGTGAAACGAATTCTTCGATATTTTGCTCACACCCCGTCGCTAGGCTTATGGTATGCAAAAGGCACATAGCTGGATCTTGATGGGTACTCAGACTCAGAGTATGCTGGAGATCGAGTGGATCAGAAGTCTACCTCAGGAACATGTCATTTCCTCGGACGCTCTCTGGTGTGCTGGTCATCGAAGAAGCAGAATTATGTCTCCCTCTCCACTGCTGAAGCTGAATACATCGCTGCTGGTGCAAGCTGCTCACAGCTTATTTGGATGAAGCAAACTCTGAAGGACTACGACATCAACCTGAAGAAAGTACCACTATTGTGTGACAATGAGAGCGCCATCAAGATCTCTCAGAATCTAGTACATCACTCGAGGACGAAGCACATTGAGATTCGATATCACTTTCTTCGGGATCATGTGTTGAAGGAAGACATCGTCATCAGCCACGTGAAGACTGACGACCAACTTGCTGATATATTCTCTAAGCCTTTGGATGAGAAGCGTTTTAGCACTCTGAGGTGTGAGCTAAATATCTTAGATTCCTCAAACGTCCAGTGAATGGACACTCATCCTAACGCTTAAACAATATTGAAGAATCCTGATGTACAACACACGATGCATCGTACTCCTCAACTCATGAGGAACTACCTTGCTAAGTGTGAAGAAATTAACGTGGAATTGACTCAAGATACATACGAAAATTTTATGGCATCAAGTGTCTCATTCCCTATAAGGTGGGTAGCGCCACCGCCCAAATTCCTCAGGAATTGTTGATCCTCAGTTTTCTCATTTGAGTCTTCGTCCTAATGATTACTTTTTTGTCCTCAATAGCGTTCACCTATAGTTTTCGTTCTTCAGATTTGCCTCTTCATCTAGGTGAACGTGATCGGACCCGTCCCTCTTTGCTCACTTATCCATTCTCTCTATCTCATATCCGTTCATTTGGGACTCTTGTATTCCTCAACCTGAGGCTCTTGTTTTTCTCCTCAAAAAATTTATTGTCCTCAGTTTCCCAAAATTGAGGTTTATCAGTTGCGATTCTTTTCACTTAATTGTTGAGATTTTACCGCACGTCGTGCTTATCCACCATTACGATAACCACTGAGAACCCGAACCGTCAGGGGCAATCTCGTCCACAAAAATTGCAACCCCTCAGCTTTTACCCCTCTATAAATAGCCACCCAACCGCGGTCATTTTCCCCGACATCTCCCCTCTCTCCCGCGCCGCCGCCCTTGAGCTCATCAAGCTCTCGTGCTAACGTCGCCGAAGTTCACCGTCACCGGGGAAGACTAACTCGTGGTTCCTCAGCATTCTCCTCAGTTCTGGTACGCTTGTGTCTCAGTTACTTGTTCCTCAGTACTATAGCTTCTTCAAGATTCTTCCCGTTTCTTCATGCCACTACATTCCTCAACAGTATTGCAAGCTTTTTGAGACCTATACCTATGCCTCATTACTTTGATTTCCTCAGCCTATTCCTCATGAACGCATATAACCGTACCCCACTTCCCGCGCAACTAATTTTGTCATAGGTACATGTTTGTCGAGGAATCGTATGGTTCTCATAGTCTCACTTCATTTGCAGCTCCGCTCGAACGAACCATTCCTCAGTCTCCACCGCTGAAGAAAATGGCTCCTCGTCGCAAGCACACTGATACTGCTAAAGATTTTCCTCCAGCGCTCTATGCCAAACTGAAGACTCCCGAGAGAGAAAACGCTGGTGAACATAAGCTACGGGTTCAGAAGATCACGAGGGAATGGGCCAAGCGATGGGCTGCATACTAATGGATTAATCCTCAGCATGAAGAAATGTTTGCATGCAATCCGCCCTTGAAGACATTGGGCATCAAGGCTCATCCTCCTCCTGAACCAGGGGTCACTCCTGATCCTACAACCATGAAGACTCCTGATGACTTTCCTGAATCTTATCAGCAATACCTCAAGAGAATTACACATCGTGCAAAGAGTCTGGCCCGTGACTTGGATGCCTCAGTACAAATTCCACCTCAGGCTGATGCTCCGCCTCAGCCACAACCTCAGCCTCGGCAGCCTCGCAGAAAAGCTCATGGTATCAAACCCTCCAAGAAATCCTCAGCAAAGCCTGATGCTCCAGGGTCCTCATGCCAACGAACAGACGGTGCTGCTCCTTCTTCAAGAATTCACACTGATGAGTCTGGCAGTGCACCTGAGGCATCAACCACAATGCCTCAGCCCCAGCTGAAGACCAAAACTATCCTTCAACGTGGCACACGACCCTCACCGAAGAAAATAACCATGTGTGGTGCCATTCATCAGACTAACTTCAGCTCTGATGATGAAGATGAGTTTGAAGATTTGGCCGGTTTTGTGGCCACTGAAGACCAAAAGATTGAGTATGTGCGTGCTGCATCCAGACGCAAAGTTGAAGCCACGGGTTCTGAAATTCCACTACTCCTCGATCCAAAGAAGATCTTGGAATATATTGACATTTGGTATGTCAAACCTGATACTCCTCTTGATGATCTGGACATACCTAAAGACATCAAGTTCTACATTCAACAGTTCCTCATCAATGAGTTACATCACCGCGATCTTCAGAAACAGTTAAAGACTCAACTGAAGAAAGTCCACAGTTACTTTAAAAAGAAACCTATGACGGATGTTACTCCTCAGGAGTTCATCGAGTATCAATGTGAGGTTCATCGCCTCAACACTGAATATGCCGCCAAATGTGCCTACGTCGGCAAGTCCAAGGAACAGATGTCTCGGAAGATGACTAACTTGATGACGCTTCGGCAGCCAGCATCTTTAGTACCTCCTGCTGCCCAAGCTCAATCTGATGTAGTGCCTGAGGATTCCACCCATGGCCTCAAGCGCATGCCCGATGCCCCACCCTCAACTCCACCTGCAGCGAAGAGGCCCACGCTGGAACCCTAAGTTGAGGACCCCATTGATGCGACGCCGCTCTCATTTGCTCCTCCGGCATCAAGGGCAGCTGATACCACAGTTCCATCCACTGCTGCTTCAACTCCACCTGCCAATACTCAGCGCAGCATCATCGTCTTCACCCCACCATCCAAGGAACTTGCCTCAGGCACTGCTACACAAATTGTTCCAACGCCTCAGTGTCCACCTCCACTGATCAGCACTGAACTTGAAGACATGGATGTTGATATTGATGATACTGGAAATCCTCGTGTTATGGATGAGTAATACGAGCTAGAGAACTCCCCCACTCATACTATCTTTTCGCTCGAGCCTCACTCCCCCACTGTGACATAGGTGCTTCCTGATACCTCTCAGCACTCTGAAGAGTCAGTTGGTGCATCGTCCTCTGCCTCTGATGTTGATGAACCAGAAGCCACCGGTGTGCCTCCAAACGCTGCTGATGACACTGATACTGCAGCCACTACCACTGATGAGCCTGAGAATGCTACCCCCCCCCCCCCCCCCGCTACTGAGACTAAAGCAGAACAGAGCACCAATGCTAAATCTGAAGCTGCACCGGACTGCTCTATGGATCCTCAAGTTACATCTCCATCAGCTCCACCTACATAACCGAAACCTGGCCCTGATACTACTGCTGAAGCCAATGCTCCTCAAGCACCGACTAACTCTTCTTCAGCTTCACCGGCTCATCAGGAGAACGCCTCAGCTCTTTCTCTCTGTCCGAAGTAGAAGAAGCCATTCTATCGCAATCTTGAAGCTGATGCTCGACCCAACTTCAACACTTATGCATTCTTCAATGCCATGAGCTTCTTTCAGGATGGGATCCAGAATCCTTATCATTCTCCTCCGCCAAGCAAACTACTGAGGTTCTGTACAACTACTCAAAAGAACTACTATGCCTCAGTTATGTACATGGCACAAAAGGTTTTTCTCATAAACACATTCCTCATATGGATATGGAGGACATTCCTTGCTTCAACAACGTGTTGCATGACTTGTTTCATGCCAAGTTGCTTCAGTTCTGGTCTGAGTGTATTCATTGGAATGAAGAACTCATACTCCAGTTTTATGCAACGCTCTATGTCTTAGGGGACCCCAAAGACATCAACACCTGGGTGCTAGAATGGATAACTGAGCATCAGCACTACACTGCCTCTGTGCCTGAGATTATTGAAATTCTTCAGCTTCCTCCCTCTGACGCTTCAGTCCCAAGCACGTACGGTGCTCCACTTCTCAGGGATGATCTGATGAATATGCTGATGAAGCCTCAGGCCCCTGAAGCCCCGCACCGGACCAAGTTCATCGTCTCTGAGCTTCAGTATCTGCCCAACACAATGTACAGAATATTGGCCAAGTCCTTCTGCCCCATCAAAGGTTACGAATCAACTGCTGAAGAAGTTGTGGGCATCATGAAGAACATTCTTTACAGCCCTGCACGTCTGCTCCCATCAATGTCTCAGATTTCTTCTTCAGGACTTTGGTGGATGCTGCTCAGAATCCTCATATTCTGAAGCCATACGCACCATGGATTATGAAGCTCATCTGCACCAAGACTGCTATTAACTTCAAGCCTGATCAGGATAATCATCGCACTTATGTTGCTCCAGTTGAAGTGCTTCAACATACACTTGACTCCAATGCCAAGGGCAAAGCGCCCTTCTATGAGGAAGTACTTCCTAAGGATTCTCTTGGTGGAAATATTTGCCAGCCTCAGTCTCGCACCACTCATGAGGAACGCACACATGCCTCAACTCAGGAAACTACTCAAGCTCGCCTCATGACTGATCGCGAGCTCCTCATCAGTCTACATCAGAAAGTGGATCGCAATCATGACTGGACGAAGCGACAGATTGGAGACATCCTCAGCTACATGGCGCAGATGCATACTACTCAGAAGAACGTTCATCAGTATGCTCATCATACATATCAACGATTTGACGCTCTTTTGACTGAGGTTATTACACCTGAAGATCTCTCCAAGCTTTGCCTCAGACAACCTCAGCTTCCTGTGATTCAGCCTCCTCATGAATTCACCAAGAGCAAGACACCACCTCCGGCGATAGACTCTGATACGTCCCAAACGTATCTATAATTTCTGCTTGCTCCATGCATGTGTTGTGTGACTTTGCCATGTTTTGCTTGAACTTCCATACACTTTTGAGCATATTTGGACTAATCTATTAACCTAGTGCACCCAGCTGCCAGTTGCTGTTTTCTGCTGTTTTTGTATTTCAGGTTTTTCGGCCATTAAAAGTGCTCCAAAAAATCCGGAAAAATCAGATAAAAAATCAGCAACCCGGAAGCTTCCGAAATCACCAAGGCAGCGGAGGGGGGCCACCACAGGGACTCCAGAAGGGTCCCTGGCGAGGCCCCACCCTAGGTCGCGCCAGGGGGCCTCCTGGCTGCCCTGTGGGTCCCCTCGATGTCCCCCTCCGCCTATATTTAGCCCTCGGGATGGAAACCCCTAATATAGATCTCTTTTCCGCGAACTCGCCTCTGTACCGCCGCCGCCGTTTCAAGATCGGGGCTGCCTGGAGAAGCTGCCCCGGCACCCTGCCGGGAGGAGGAACCCCCTCCGGGAGACCATCCATGGCCATGGACGCCTCCCGGATGTACCGTGAGTAGTCCCCCTTGGACCATGGGTCCATGACCAGTAGCTATGTGATGTACTTCTCCCTTATTTGTGCTTCCACTTTCGAGACCTCGTGAGCAGCCTCACATGATCGAGGCACTTTTGTAATTTCTGTTGTTGCTATGCTGAGTTTGTTGGGATCTGATGGATTATGAGACTATGTTCAGATTGTGATGAGTAATATATTCGGTTCTTCTCTTTTATATTTTGTTCTTGAGTAAATTCTTGCATGTTCTCCGTTGCAGTATTTTACTTTGGCCAAGTAGTTTGTTGCAACTCCAAGAGGGAGCGTTATGCCTGATTGTGGGTTCAGCCCCTTGATGTCTAGCTTGAGTGACAGAAACATGAGACTAGGGGATGTGTTGTTGCCACCAGGGATAAAACAACGGTGCTTGTACCCGCAGGTGCAAGGATTATTTACTTTGCGCAAAGTTCTTTTAATGCAGTTGTATGTTGCTTTGAGTTTACACTTTGGGTGGGATTCACAACTTAATACCAGTGAGATGTTCTGGATAGATATCTCAAGGTGGATGATTCATAGTAGATGCAGGTGGATTTCGGTCTACTTACCTTGGCATACTGCCCATTGCTTTTGAGCCCTTCCTTTCTTTGCAGCATAGTTAGCATTGCGGTGCCTTCATAATTCTGTCAATTGCCCAGCTGTGATTTGTTTACCTCGCTAGCACTTTTATCGTCTTTTGGGAGAGAGACATCACTAGTGAAAATCACGGGACCCCGGTCCATCTTCACATCACTGTTTACACCCTTAGTTTACTTCCAGTCTTTACTTTCAGTTGCCACTATTATTATCTCTTGCGTTGATCCTTTGTAAACAGCAAGGACGGAGGAATTGACAACTCCTCTGTACTCGTTGGGAGCAAAGTTATTTGTATTTGTGTGCAGGTCCAGGTGAAGCTAGCAATCTCGGCGCCATTGTTCACTTTACCACCTTCTTGTATTTCTGCGAGTCCTACTGGAGACAAACCTTGGTATCTTCACCGAGGGAAATTTGCTGCTACGCTACATCTCACCTTCCACTTGGGGTAACCAACGAGGAGTGAGAGAACTATCCTCACCGTATCAAGCTAATTTCTGGCGCCGTTATTGGGGACTCCAGTCTACAAGATAGGGGAGTTGCACAATATCTTTTATCTTTGCTTTTTAGTCTTGTTAGTTTACCTTTCAGTTTTTACTTTTGTGTCCCTTATCAAAAATACCAAAAATACCTGTTACCTTGTCATTAGTTACCACTATGGATGGTCCTTTTTCCTTTGGTGAGGCAGAAGTACTAACCTTTACTCAAAGAGGTGGTGAAAGTTTGAAAGATGCTTGGTATAGAATTAATGATTCTCAAAAAAGAGCCACCAAGAAGCAATCCACTACTATCTTGCTTAGAATTTTGTATGTTGGGATCACTTCTTGGAATAGGTTTCTTTTAGACACTGCTATCAATGGGAACTTCATAGAGGCCCCAGTTTGGGAAGCCCTTAATGTTATTGAAAATCTTGTTGGAAGTCTCCCAGTTTTTAGTATTAAGGAGGACATTACTTTAGCTCACATTATGAGAAAACTTGAAAAAATAGAGCTAGAGATGCCAAGTATCGATAGGGTGAATGAGTTGGATCGTAAGATTGAAGGGAATTTGAATAGGCTAGATAACTCCATGCAGAAAATTGTCAAAACTTTGGAGACTATTAAATCCCTTGATGAGAAGTCTTCTAGGATAGAAAAGATTGAGGAAGTTATTGAAACTCTAGGAACTACCTTTTCCTCAATCAAAACAAAAAAGGATGAAACTCCAGCAAAGTAGGAACCTAAGTTCGTTTACGTCCCCAAGGTTCCTCGAGCTAAAGCAGACACACCCATTGCCAAGAGAGTTGAAACGGTGAAAACTTTGGAGGAGACACCTATCTTTAACTTTAATGAAACTCCAATTGATTTCCCTCCTTTTGATTTTATTCCAAGAAGAATTTTCATTCGTCCTTTATTTGAGAAACCTATTAAGACTAGTTGTACTATTGAAGAGCTTTTTGATGATCTTGATGATGGTTCAATCGATACGACTTGATCTTCTACTTTGAGCCTAGCTAATGGCTTTAAAGAAGCGCTTTCGGGAGGCAGCCCGCAACGAATTTAGGTTTTTATTTTTGCTTTTCTTCTGTTCTTAGTGGTCTTGATGATTTTTACTACTGTAGAAACATCATTGTATCTTTATTTTTCAAGCTTTGTGCCTTTTATAGCCTCATACGACAAGGGAAGTGAAAGTTGTGACATGTTGTCCAGAAAACAGATTCTGTCCTCGTGACTAGAAAAATCACAGAAAAATCTCAGTTTATCTTTTTGAGCTGAATTTTTTACACAGCGTGCTCTATACAATTACGGAACTTTTGTATGTTCTGAGTTTTTTTATTTGAGTTGCAGAAGTACCCCTAAAAAATTCGTTTCTACCTGCTGGTATGTTTTTCACAGATTCTGTCCTGTTTTGCCTTTTCTTCACTTTGCAAACCTTAAGCTTTCTTTTTCTTTGCAAAAACTTTTTGGTAATCTTGAGAAACAGTAGCTCTTCAAGAATATATTTGTTTCCAGTAGAGAAAAAATTATTTTATCATGGGTACTAACCTCTCTAATCAGTCTACATTGAGTTATGTATGAAGGGAGTTTTCAAGTGCGCGATGGAAGATGATGAAAGAAGATCTTGGAGTGTCAAACGCTCAAGCTTGGGGATGCCCATGTGCACCCCAATAAATATTCAAGGAGACTCAAGCGCCTAAGCTTGGGGATGCCCCCGTGCATCCCCTTCTCCATCGACAATTATCAGTTCGTCTCTCGTTGCACTATATTTTTATCACTTCATGTGTTATGTGCTATGCTTGGAGCGTCTCGCTCTTTACTTTTATAGGTTTTTTTTTGCTTTGTTTTCTGTAGTAACAAGTTAGACCCCAGCTTACTCTTTTGTTTGGGAGAGTTACACGCTCCGCTTGAACTAGAACTCCTCATAGGATTTGCATGCTTATTCTTTTAGCTGTGAGTTGTTCTTTTTCTTTTCTTAGCTGCTGCTCTGTTTAGTTGTAGTGCTTTAGTTTTTCTAGAGCTTTTCTTTTGTTTTAGGTTTAACTTTCTATAGGTTGCATGTTTTATCTTGTTAGAGAGTTTGCCTGTTTCACTGAGTTTTGTGTCTTGACTAGAAGTAGGTAGTTGAAGTTGCTATTCTCTTTGTAGTAGTAACTTGCAATAGTTTTGAGGTATTGACTAGAGTAATGTTTGAACTTTTGGTGTCAAGAGCTCGAGCCTATTAGTGATAGATGTCATATTTTGGGCAATCCGTCATTTTTTCGAAAACCAAAAACCCCTGTTGAGAACTCTAGCTACTAGATGGATCACTAACCTCTGGAGGGTTCGAATATTAGAGTACACTCGCGTACCATGAGTCGAGAATGCGCAAGGATAACCAAACCCCCATACACTCCTCCTCGGGGTACTTGTCTCTTTGTGAACCTCCTGATTAGATTGAGAGTTACCGATAATAAGTGCATGAGTTCTTCGGACTAATGTGAGTATTCGAAAGTTGACACTTCCACTCACCTATACTTTTTCTAGCCTCTTTGGTACCGTGCATTGCCCTTTCTCACCTCGAGAGTTGGCGCATACTTCGCCGGTGCATCCAAACCCTTGGCACGATACGCTCTGTCATCATAAGCCTCCTTATATCTTTCCTCAAAACAGCCACCATACCTACCTACAAGGCATTTCCATAGCCTTTCCGAGATACATTTCCATGCAACATCCACCTTCTCATGACTTGATCCTCATGTCATACATGCTACTTTCTTGATCGATGAGCCGCATGCTAGTTGGGCCTTGCCCTAATCATTGCTACATGACGCGCTAGTATCATTGCATATCCTGCTATCCTGGCAGAGGCATACATTTGCATCATGATAGTTATATCTTCTTTATGTGAGTACCTTTGTAAAGTGTGAAATATCTCCTATATTCTTGTAAAATATAGAGTGTTGCCCCTAAAGTGAGGAAAAGATCCCAAAGAGGACAAATGAGAGTTAAATAGAAAGAGCCATTGAGGCAACCAAAAAAATACAAAAAAATAGAAAAAAGAGAAAAAGAAAAATAAAAATACAGAAGGGGGCACACTACTATTCATTTTGAGAGATCCACACTAGTACTTCATCCTCTATCCCTTGTACTCCATAGAGATCATCATCATGCATATAGCTATGTGGGGACCTTCACACTATATAACTTGGCTTGTATATTCCAATGATGAGACTCCTCAAAAGAGCTCTAGGTCTTCTTGAGCAAGCAAGTTAGATGCACCCCCACTAGTTCCCTTGGAGAGATTTTAGCTCACATGTGCATTCGCTGCATGGAAATCCCTACTCCTCACATCATATCTATCATATGGCCTTCTCTCGCCTATGATTGTCCTCATTGATGTGAGCCTTTCACACCTTTTTGTCTTCCTCCTCCACCTTCTTTCTGTTTCGCCTTTTAGGTGTCAACTTTCTTTCTCACGCCCATCCATTGCATGAGTGCTCAAAATATCGAAAGGGAGTGGATCAGTTTGACTTGTACCTGGCTAGTGGTCTGGGGACGAGTCAAGATAAGAATCCAAAGGAGACTAAGTGTGAAACTTTAGTTGATAGTTGTTCTCAACAACCTTTTTTCTCTCTTTTTTCCCAGTCCCTTGATTGCACGCAAACACCATCTGGAGACATTCGAGTCAGGGACAACGAGAGCTCTTGCACCTTTTGTTCTTTTGTTGCTTGTGTCAATGCTAATATAGACTCTTGCTTGTTAAGACTTGAATTGAATTGCATGATTTGATTGCTTTAATTAAAAGTCCTTATATGGTTGTGTGGCATGTCACCACCGAAATTATGCTTGTTATCATTTACCTACTCGAGGACGAGCAGGAATTAAGCTTGGGGATGTTGATACGTCCCAAACGTATCTATAATTTCTGCTTGCTCCATGCATGTTTTGTGTGACTTTGCCATGTTTTGCTTGAACTTCCATACACTTTTGAGCATATTTGGACTAATCTATTAACCCAGTGTACCCAGCTGCCAGTTGATGTTTTCTGCTGTTTTTGTATTTCAGGTTTTCCGGCCATTAAAAGTGCTCCAAAAAATCCGGAAAAATTAGATAAAAAATAAGCGACCCGGAAGCTTCCGGAATCACCAAGGCAGCGGAGGGGGGGCCACCACAGGGACTCCAGAAGGGTCCCTGGCGCGGCCCCACCCTAGGCCGCGCCAGGGGGCCTCCTGGCTGCCCTATGGGTCCCCTCGATGCCCCCCTCGGCCTATATTTAGCCCCCGGGGTGGAAACCCCTAATATAGATCTCTTTTCCGCGAACTCGCCTCTGTACCGCCGTTTCAAGATCGGGGCTGCCTGGAGAAGCTGCCCCGGCACCCTGCCGGGAGGAGGAACCCCCTCTGGGAGACCATCCATGGCCATGGACGCCTCCCGGAGGTACCGTGAGTAGTCCCCCTTGGACCATGGGTCCGTGACCAGTAGTTATGTGATGTATTTCTCCCTTCTTTGTGCTTCCACTTTTGAGACCTCGTGAGCTGCCTCACATGATCGAGGCACTTTTGTAATTTCTGTTGTTGCTATGCTGAGTTTGCTGGGATCTGATGGATTATGAGACTATGTTCAGATTGTGATGAGTAATATATTTGGTTCTTCTCTTTTATATTTTGTTCTTGAGTAAATTCTTGCATGTTCTCCGTTGCAGTATTTTACTTTGGCCAAGTAGTTTGTTGCAACTCCAAGAGGGAGCGTTATGCCTGATTGTGGGTTCAGCCCCTTGATGTCTAGCTTGAGTGACAGAAACATGAGACTAGGGGATGTGTTGTTTCCACCAGGGATAAAACAACGGTGCTTGTACCCGCAGTTGCAAGGATTGTTTACTTTACACAAAGTTCTTTTAATGAAGTTGTCTATTGCTTTGAGTTTACACTTTGGGTGGGATTCGCAACTTAATACCAGCGAGATGTTCTAGATAGATATCTCAAGGTGGATGATTCGTAGTAGATGCAGTTGGATTTCGGTCTACTTACCTTGGCGTACTGCCCATTGCTTTTGAGCCCTTCCTTTCTTTGCATCATAGTTAGCATTGTGGTGCCTTCATAGTTCTGTCAATTGCCCAGCTGTGATTTTTTTACCTCGCTAGCACTTTTATCGTCTTTTGGGAGAGCGACATCACTAGTGAAAATCACGGGACCCCGGTCCATCTTCACATCACTGTTTACACCCTTAGTTTACTTCCAGTCTTTACTTTCAGTTGCCACTATTATTATCTCTTGCGTTGATGCTTTGTAAACAGCAAGGCCGGAGGAATTGACAACTCCTCTGTACTCGTTGGGAGCAAAGTTATTTGTATCTGTGTGCAGGTCCAGGTGAATCTAGCAATCTCGGCGCCATTGTTCACTTTACCGCCTTCTTGTATTACTGCGAGTCCTATTGGAGACAAACCTTGGTATCTTCACCGAGGGAAATTTGCTGCTACGCTACATCTCACCTTCCACTTGGGGTAACCAATGAGGAGTGAGAGAACTATCCTCACCGTATCAGACTCCTTTTCTTCAGCCCAAGAATTCTCCCCTGAAGAAGTTGAAGACACTGCGGCTTGTCCTCACACTGCAACGGCGTGCCTTCGACCTGACTCTACTCAGCCCTAAGGCACTACTTTTGGGATGTTATCTATAGCCTCTCCTTTTTGTTCATTTAATGACAAAGGGAGAGAAATTTGGTAGTCTTCAAGCGGGCTTTCATGGGGGTTCCTCAGTTACAACTCTCGTTCTTCAGACCCTTTTTGTAATGAGTTGTATAGTGATATTTTGTGTGGTTGTCTGATACTTTTAAGCTACCTCATGATATTACTCAAGTTTATCCATTACTCATGATATTCCTCAGCAACCACCTCACTCAGTGCTAATTTTGATTTCTCAATTATTCCATATGATGCAATGTTTCAAATAATCCGGGATATAGGGGGAGCTCCTCATGTTTTTCAAAAATATTCTACCAAGTCTTCAAAACATGCATGTCCTCAGGGGGAGCATCTCTATATTCGGAAAAATGAATTGATTTCTTCAAGTTTTTAATTCCTCAAAATTACTTATTTTATCCCGTTGAAGCTTTAACCTGATTGTCATCAAATCACCAAAAAGGGGGATATTGTAAGTGCATCTAGTGACCCCTTTGAGGTTTTGGAGTATTTGATGACAAAACGGTTAAGGGACTGATGTGTTTGTGAGTATACATAGGAGAACAGTCCCTGAAGAAGAGGTTAACCACCGTTGTCGGGCCCCAAAATGTTGAGGAACATTGAAGAAATTGGGGTGTTTTCTGAAGACTGGCGAGGCGCGAAATCCCGAGGAAACAGGATGCTGAAGCATTCTGCTGAAGCTGAAGCAGTGACAAATCCTGAGGAAGTTTGCGCTGAAGACGAAGTTGAAGCGTAGTCATCGCTAAGACTTTTTATACTTCTTGAGTCGTAGGAAAACACCGCACTGTTGGAGGGGTTGAGGAAAATGAGTTCTGTATTTCTGAGGAAGTGCTCAATTAGAAATCCTGAAGAAAACCCAGAGAATTCTCTTGCAGTAGAAGTTCAATTCCTCGGGTGTCTGAGACGATGTTCTTCAGGACACTGAGGAATTTGTCTTCGGTTGAGGAGTCAGGAAAACTGCGAGTGCAGTTCGCCTGAAGAAAGTGAGAGAGTGTTTCGACCGTGCCACGTGTCATGTGGAGAGTGCTGGTAACTGTCCAGCCAACGGTCCGAAGGGTGGGCATGAAAGCAATTTCATGCATGGGCATTTATGTCCTTTCACATGGGGTTACTCCCCGGCTATAAATAGCCACCCCTAGACCCATTTGTGGGTTGGCTGCTCCGAGAGAAAAACTGACACTTGTCATTTGAGAGCAACCCACCTCTAAAGAAACTGAAGACCTAAGTGAGGAAAACCACCAGCCTGAGTAGTTGAGCATTTCTGAGGAAGTCGGTTCGAGTGATCCGAAGCTTTTTACTCTTGAAGACTGTGATCTTCTAGCCGGTGTAGAAGTCATCGTTCTGAGGAAGTCAAGATGCAATTGTGACTTCCCTGAGTGAACGGAGTCTGTGAAGGTTTCGGGAGTCTACCTTGAAGACTCACCTGAGTAATTGAAGACCATATTTGCTTTCGTTGTGAACCATATTTGCTTTCGTTGTGAACTATCATTGTTGTGTACTGAAACATTATTTGCTTCTATTGTTACACTATATTATTGACATTGAATATGTTATTTTTGTTATTCTTGTGTAGATGGATGCAACCATGGAAGAAATGGCCATAAAGGGCAGACGAGAATGAAACTATTAGCTGAACTTGCTAAGTAGGCCGCTATTATGGGGAACCTAGGTAACCTCTATGCTGAGAGGTATTTGAACAAAACATACAGAGTTTCCCAACAAAGTGGACTTGAATGGGTCATGGAGTGTCATGGTCGACCCAAATATTTTTATAAAATGTTTCGGATGAGCAGCGATGTTTTCATGGCACTTCACAATTTGCTTGTTTCTATATATGGTTTATAGTCAACTACTAATGTTTCATCAGTTGAGTCACTGGCCATGTTCTTATGGATTGTTGGAGGCCCTCAAGCATTCTCTCAAGCTGAGAACTGTTTTGTACGGTCCCTTTGGACGGTTCATACAAAGTTTATGGAAGTTTTGTTGTGTTTGTGCAAGCTAGCGAAAGATATCATAAAACCAAGAGATCCTACTTTTGCGTACGAGCATGAAAGGATTAAATAAGAACGTTTTTGGCCTCATTTCAAAGGCGCTATTGGTGCCATAGATGGATCACATGTGCCAGTTACAGTGCCTGCAGATGAGGCGTTTAACCATACATGTCGGCATGGTTTTACATCTCAAAATGTGCTTGCAATATGTGACTTCGACATGAGGTTTACCTTTGTGTTTGCGGGTTGGCCGGGTTCTGCACATGACACAAGGGTCCTCAATCACGCGCTAGCGCACTTTGATTCATTTACTATACCTCCCAAAGGTATATCATAATAAATAATGTCATCATTTTTTATTTTATTATTTGTGACACTAACTTTGTTTTCTTTTTTAGGAAAATACTATATTGTGGACTCTGGGTATCCAAATTGCACTGGCTACCTTGCTCCTTTCAAGGGGAGTACATATCATCTACCAGAATTTCGTCTTCATCGTCACCGTCCACCTCAAGGGAAGTACGAGTTGTTTAACTTTTCACATTCATCCCTTCGCAATGTCGTTGAGCGTGCTTTTGGGGTGCTCAAACAGAAATGGCGCATATTAAAAGGGGTCCCGAGTTTTTCACCTTGTGCATGGCATCATTTTGTGCATGGCATTACATAATTTCATTCGTGATAGCAAGTTGAGTGACAATTTTTTTGATAAATGTGATGCCGATGATGAGTATATACCTCTAGTGCTACAACCAGGGGTGGCACCAACACAAGCGGACCCTATTCAAGAGGAGGAGAACGAAGATACCATGAATAATATTCGTAGTAGGATAGCCGATGCTTGTCTTGCGAGGGCAACATAGTTTTATTAATGGAGGTCATCATCATTTGAACCATGTGTGTTATGTATGGTCCATGTCTTTTGTAATAATACTACAAAACCACTTTATATTTATGCAATATCAAATTTTAGTCATTTAATCGCTTCATCATCAATTGCCATATAAAAATATCCAGTCATGCATATGGGGCATTACAGACAATCCACGGGCAAATCTACAGATTTACAGTTGTCTGAACCAAACAGCTTCCAGCTTTTGCACAGCTGATAGCTCACAACAGCTTTTTAACAGCTGACAGCTCACAACAGCTTTTCCAAAATCTACAGCTCAACCAAACAGAGCCTATGTCTTCTGAGTTCAATCTCAGCCTCTCCAACCAGATGTAGAGTTTTCACAGCAACTCGAACTGGTTCATCAAGTCTATGTCTTCAGTGCCCTGGTGCTATTTCTTCAACCTCAGATTCTATGTTTATGCACAGATGACTTGTCCTGATGCCTCTCTTTCTGAGTTTACTCTGGTTTGATTCCTCAGTTCTCGCATCGGTCACAATTTAGCTCTGCAATAGGTTGATTTACATTTATGCCTGCGTTTTAGTAACACCTCTGTGCTTCCTCGAGTTTTAGTTTCCTCAATTTCGTATTGCCTCAGTCCTGAGGAAATCGAAATTCCTCAAGATATTTGAAAATCTCCATTTCACCCCCCCCCCTCTGGTCGATATACTGCACTTTCTGTTTGATAATCATTGACCTTTCCTTTTCAATGATGTCATCGACAATCTTGTCTTGCAAGAGGTCTCAGAGATCGAAATGCAATTCACTTGGGCGAACAACCTTCAGGATATTGAGGAAACCTAGACCGCGTATTGATGGATATCGAATGGGAAACCAAATTCCCGTTTGTGTCTGTACTCCATACGTGCACTAGCACATATTGAGTCTCTATATGATCATGCACCCATCCTCCTAACCACAATCATGTCATGCCCATAGTGTAAACGCAAGTTCAAATTTGAACTCGGTTGTTTACACTGGTAACGCTTCCATGATGTGATGAAAGAGGCGTGGAGCAAACCGTAGCTGGACACACCCCGATTAATAAAGGGAATAATAAAATATATGCCACATGTAAATTCCTAGGTGGTTGGGCGTATCGTTGGTATCCTTAGACAAGAAAAGCTTCATCTTTCATTTATTATTGACAAGATAGAATATTTCGCTAAGATTCGTCCGCTAACGGTGCAATAAATCGAGACCGAGGGTAAAGCGAACACGCAGTTAGCTACGATTCTCAGAGAAAAAGAGATCAAATGGTACTAGCACTTGAAATCTACTTTTCTCTTGAAAGGGAATTTGAACGCGAGGTACTTCCAAGGTATTGCCAATGGTAGACATCGAAAGAAACTTATTCATTCTTTCAGTTCAATATGAGGGTACAATCGAGGGTCATGAACAACTCAAATCTTATATTAAAAATTACTACAAATCACTATTTGGAGCTTTGAAAAAAGGAAACTTATCGATGGGTGAGACCCAAACATAAGTTATACCTCACGTTTCTTTGGAGGAAAATAACCTTCTTACAGCTCCGTACATTGAGGAGGAGGTAAGGAAGGCGGTTTTCAAAATGGAAGAAAACAAGGCATCCGCCCCGAATGGATTTCCCGGTGAGTTAGACCAACACTTCTAGGAGTTCATTGCTTGCTGGTGTAGATATACCTCTTGTTGGTTACCCCAAGTGCAAGGTGATGATGGCGTACATAGCAGCAACTTTTCCCTCACGTGAGAGCGTAAGGTTTATGTCCCTAGTAGGATTCCGAAGACTACGAGTAGGTGGCTAGCAGTAAATGGCGCCAACAACTTGCTTGACCTGGACATCCACACAAAACACAACTAACTTTTCTCCCGATGAGTCAGAAGGGTTGTCAATCCCTCTGCCATGCTGTTTACAATGGATATAACGCGAGAGGAAATAAAAGGGCAACAGAAAAGAAAGGGAAAACGGTAAATTGCAGTGGCGTAAATATATGATGAGGATATGGACCGAGGCGTCATGACGCTCACTAATGATGTCTCTCTCCCAAAAGATGATAAAAATTTATGTTGGGTGAATAAATTATAGTTGGGCAATTGACAGGATTAGGAACGAACCGCAATGCTAATTATGCTAGCAGAGAGTGCAAGGTTCAATAATAGGGCCATTAAACCAAGACAAGTAGACCATTTATTCATCAGCATCTACTTACTAATCATCCACCTTGATATATCTATCTAGAATATCTCGCTGGTATTAAGTTGCGAACCACAACTATGTGTTGTAAACTCAAAGCAACGAACAACTACTTTAACACTATGCTTAAAGTTAGCAACACTTGTGACACGCAGTCACAAACACCGTTGTTTTCCCCCTAATGGCAACATCACATTCTCTAGTCCCATGTTTCTGTCACTCAAGCTGGACATCGGGAGGCATGAACCCACATCTAGCATAATCGTCCCTCTTGGAGTCATAATCTACTACTTGGCCAAAGCAATAAATTACAATTGAGAACATGCAAGAACACAATATAAAAAAGATCAAAATATATTACTTCCACAATCTAAACATAATCTCATAATCCATCGGATCCTAGCAAACACAACATAACAACATAGTAATTACAACATATATCCCTTGATCATGATAGGCAACTTAGAAGGACTAAACACTGAATTATAAGATTGGAGAGAATACATCAACTAACTTGTTGCCATGAACCCTCGGTCCAAGGAGGAACTACTCACGAAGCATCTCGAAGGCAATCATGGTGATGGAGGGGCCTCCAGAGATTACATTACTAGGATTTTGACCATACAAGAATGGACATTAGCAGCACGTGCTACAAGACCCGTGTTGTAGGTGTACTTTAGCAGCACAGCCAGCAGGATTGCGCTGCAGGAGATTGAGCATTGGCAACACGGGCCTTAGCAACCCGCGCTGCTAATATGGGTTTACAATTTGTGTTCCCTTGGCTAGCCACGTTAGTGGCGTGTGTGTCAAATCCCACGCTACAGACGTATAGGACATCTGCAGCACGGGTTCGTAAGCCCGCGCTGCTAATTTGGCTACCACAGACTGGGTTTTTTGGGCCCACATGTTAGCAGCGCGCCCCTGCTATCCCGCATTGTAGATGGCCGCGCCCCTGCTATCCCGCATTGTAGATGGCCCAGCCATCTACAGCGCGACGTTGTTGTCTTGCACTGCAGATGGGATCACTTAAACCAGGCGCACAACCTCCTTCCCTCACTCTCTCCCTCACGCACCAAACCCCCACTCCCTCCCCGCTTCTCCACCGCTGCCGCCCCGCTCCTCCACGCCGCCGCCCCGTTCCTCCATCGCCGCCGCCCCGCTCCTCCACGACGCCGACCACCCCGCTCCCTATCCACATTGCTGGTCCACTCCTCCATGATGTCGGCCGCCCCGCTCTCGATCCACGCCGCCGGTCTGCTCCTCCAAGACGCCGGCCGCGCCTCTCCTCCATGCCGCCGCCTCGCTCGGATCACGCCGCAGTCGCCCACTTGCGAGTCTCCATCTCAATCCCCTCTCACAAATGCTTTACTTAGGCTATTGTTTTAGTTAGTTGTTAATTACTTGTTAGTAAAAATCCTCATTTAGAATCTCTGTGTATGTGGTGCTTGAGTAGAATCTTTGTATAATAGATAGATAAATAGA
Organism: Bromus sterilis; assembly: GCA_950022295.1. Lineage (NCBI taxonomy): Eukaryota > Viridiplantae > Streptophyta > Magnoliopsida > Poales > Poaceae > Bromus > Bromus sterilis. The sequence continues at coordinate 338,782,691 of OX465595.1, read as the reverse complement.
TAGATACATAGGCATACAGATAGATAGATAGATAGATATATTTATAATTAGTAATATGTATTATGCCTTTACAAAAAATATGGAATGTTGATATTGTTTGCAGGGTTATGAGTGGAATGTTGATATTGTTTGCAGAATATTCAGGCGCTCGAACTCAAATTAATTGACATTCCGAATGTTGATATTGTTTGCAGGGTTTCCGGATATTGTTTCAGAATGTCAATTAATTTGCGTTCCGGAAAATTTCAGGCGCTCGATATGTCCAATTTCTAGCAAATGTCATGCCGAAAATTTCTGTGGATTTCGGCATGACTTGTGCTAGAAAATTAGGACATATTGAGTGCTTGAGATTTGTCGAAACGGGAATAAAACGGTGTTTCGGCATCAAATTATTTATAATCATTACTTTTGCTATTTTTTAGAATATCGATGATTAAAATATATTGTGACACTATGTGACACCGGACAGAGTGTGCAGCAAACCCTTGTGTTATGTACAAGTATGGAACATCTGCATCCTACTTGGGTTTGTGGTCACACTCTCCCTGGAATCTCTTATGTGTCCAATCTAAGTATGAGGCACTAATTAAAAGTACTTTGTATCATTAGTTTCTGATACATCCAAAACGTATCTATAATTTCTGCTTGCTCCATACCTCTTTTGTGTGATATTCCTATGATATTGATGAACTTCCATACACTTTTGATCATATTTGGACTAACCTATTAACTCAGTGCACCCCAGTGCCAGTTCCTGTTTTCTGATGTTTTTCTATTTCAGTTTTCCCCCATATTAAAAGTGCTCCAAAAATTCGGTAAAATCCAATAAAAAATCAGCGTAGAAGAAGCTTCGGGAATCACCGAGGGGGGGGCAGACGGGACCCACCAGGGCCCTAGGCGCCCTCCCGGCGCGCCCTAGGGTGGGGCCGCGCAAAGGGGCCGCCTGGACCCCTGGTGGCCCCCCTGGTGCCCCCCTGTCTGCGCCCCTTCGCCTATTTATTCCTCATGACGAGAAACCCCGTGACGGGAACCCTTTTTCGCGATCTCTCCTCTGTTCCACCGCCGCCGCGCATCCAAGATCGGGAGCACCAGGAGACCTCTTCCCGGCACCCTGCCGGAGGGAGGAACCACCTCCGGGAGCTTCTCCACCACCATGGATGCTTCCCGGATGAACCGTGAGTAGTCCACCTTGGACCATGGGTCTATGATCAGTAGCTATGTGATGTTCTCGTCCCCTCTTTGTTCTTCATGGATTAGACCTCGTGAGCTGCCCTACATGATCGAGGCACATATGTAATATTTCTGCTGTTGCTGTGGTGAGTTTGCTGGGATCCGATGGATTATGAGATTATGTTCAGATTGTGTTTGAGTAATATATTTGATTCTCCTCTTTTATATTTAAGTTCTAGAGTAATTCTTGCATGTTCTCCGTTGCTGTTTATTGCTTTGGCCAAGTAGTAGGTAGTGACTCCAAGAGGGAGCGTTATGCATGATTGTGGGTTCATGCCCCCCGATGACTAGCTTGAGTGACAGAAACATGAGTCTAGGGGATGTGATGTTGCCACAAGGGGGAAAACAACAGTGCTTGTACTTGCGGGTGCAAGGATTGTTTACTTTACGCAAAGTTCTTTAATGCAGTTGTCCGTTGCTTTGAGTTTACACTTTGGGTGGGATTCACAACTTAATACGAGCGAGATGTTCTGGATAGATATCTCAAGGTGGATGATTAGTAGGTAGATGAAGATGGATTTCTGTCTACTTTTCTTGGTCTACCGCCCATGCTTTTGAGCCTCTTCCTTTTTTATAGCATAATTAGGATTGGTTTGCGCACATAATCCTGTCAATTGCCTAGCTATAATTTGTTTACCTCGCATGGTTATTTTATCGTCTTTTGGGAGAGAGACATCACTAGTGAACATCATAGGACCCCGGTCCATATTTCCAATACTGTTTACACCCGCTATCAATTTACTTCTTTATTTACTTTTCTGTTCCTATCACTATCATTATTATCCCGTGCGTTTTATCCTTTGTAAACAACAAGGCCGGAGGAATTGAGAACTCCTCTGTACTCGTTGGGAAGCAAAGTTATTTGCTGTGTGTGCAGGTCCAGGTGAAGTTAGCAACCTCGGTTGTAAACGGCGCCATTGTTCACTTCACCACCTTCTTGTATCTTTTGGAGTCCTACTGGTTCGATACTAAACCTTAGCATCTTCGCTAAGGGAAACTTGCTGATGTCTACATCTCAACCTTCCACTTTGGGTAACCAACGAGGGGGCGTTAATTCGTACCATCAAAAGCAATTTCTGGCGCCGTTGCCGGGGTCTCCACTCTTCAAGATAGGGGAGTTGCACACTATCTTTTATCTTTGCTTTTTAGTCTTGTTTGTTTACCTTTCAGTTTTTGCTTTAGCGTCCTTTATCAAAAATCAAAAAAATAGTTATCTTGCTTGCTGCTACTATGGGTTCCTCTGAGAACACCAAGTTGTGTGACTTCATTAGTCACAACAACAGTGACTTTATCTGCACTGCTATTGCTACACCTTCTACTTCAGCACCTTCTTATGAAATTAAACCTGCTTTGCTGAACCTTGTTATGAAAGATCAATTCTTCGGTGCTAGAGATGCTGCTGCTTTGCACTTAAATAATTTTATTGAGCTTTTTGATATGAAAAAGTACAAAAAAGTAGATGGTGATATTGTTAAGCTTAAGCTTTTTCCTTTCTCCTTGAGAGATGAAGCTAAAATCTGGTTTCAATCCTTGCCTAGGAATATCATAGATTCTTGGGATAAGTGCAAGGATGCTTTTGTTGGGAAGTACTACCCCCCTGCTAAGATTATCCAATTGAGGAGTTATGTTATGAATTTTAAACAATTAGATCATGAACACGTTGCCCAAGCTTGGGAACGCATGAAATCTCTTGTTAAGAATTTCCCTACGCATGGTTTGACTACTTGGATGGTTATCGAAACTTTTTATGCATGGTTGAACTTTACCTCGCGGAACTTGCTAGATTCGGCCGCAGGAGGAACCTTTATGTCAACTACACTTGGTGTTGCCACAAAACTTCTCGATGAGATGATGACCAACTACTCCAAATGGCACACCGAAAGAGCTCCAACAGGTAGGAAGGTAAACTCTGTCGAGGAGATCTCCTCCCTAAATGAAAAAGTTGACTTAATTATGTCTCTACTTACCAATCAATCTCCTATTTATCCTCAAGATGTTCCTTTAAATTCTTTGATTGCTCAATATCAAGTAGATGTGAACTTTATCTCTAGAAACAACTTCAATAACAATGCTTATAGGAGTAAATTTGGTAGCAATCCTAGACCGTTCCCCTCCAACTTCAGGAACAACAACACTTATCCTAGCACAAAAAACTCCACTTCTGAATTAGAGAGTATGCTTAAAGACTTTATCACTACCCAAAAAGCCTTCAACAAGAGTGTAGAGGAAAAACTAGACAAATTAGATAACCTCTCGTCGAAGGTAGACAATTTATCTCATGAAGTATAATTGCTTAAAATTATAACTTCTCCTCTTGAGGAGAGGAAGGTCACTCCTATGAATGCTATCCAAGTGCAAATTAATGAAAACATTAGGATGATGGCTAAACTTAAAGAGAGATGGGCTAGAGAAAAGGAGGAAGAAGATAGAATTAAAAGCCTTCCTACACACCATACCATTGCTACTATCCAAGTGGTTGAGGATATCCAAACTCTTAGCACCCAATGCACCCCTAGTCCCATAGGACCTATTAATGGTGATGCTATGACCTCAACCGTAGAAGAAGAAATTCCTATGACTATAGAAGCTACCAAAAAAGTGATCCTAAAGGACACCACTACTACTTTACTTCATAGTTGTGACCTTGATTTTGATAATTGCACCCTTTCTGAAGTTATTCGTTTCCTTCACAAGATGTCTAGAGACCCCCACACTAGCACACTTAATCTTGCCTTCACGGAGCATATCACTAATGCTCTCATCAAAGCTAGGGAGGAGAAGCTTAGGGTAGAAGCCTCCATACCTAGAAATCTAGAAGATGGTTGGGATCCTATGATTAATATTAAGTTGAATAACTTTTCTTGCTATGCTTTATGTGATGTTGGAGCTAGTACCTCTGTTATGCCCAAAAGAATGTATGATATATCTGAATTGAAACCTTTTGATCCTTGTTCTTTTGGTGTTCGTCTGCTAGATTCTTCCGTAAAGAAACCTTTGGGGAATATAGATGATGTTATTATCATTGTTAATGACAATTATGTTCCCGTTGATTTTACTATTATGGACATTGAATGTAAACCTTCTTGTCCAATTATTTTGGGACGTCCTTTTCTTCGCACCGTGGGTGCTGTTATTGATATGAAAGAAGGGATTATAAAATTCCAATTCCCTCTCAAGAAAGGGATGCAACACTTCCCTAGGAAAAAGATTAAGTTGCCTTTTGAGTCCGTCACACGGGCTAGTTATTTTCTTGAAAATACTTGATCTATTTTCATTAAGCCTAGCGAATGGCTTAAAAGAAGCGCTTTTGGGAGGCATCCCGCAAAGAATTTAGGATTTCCTTTTTGTTTTTCTTCTTCTTTTAGTGGTATTGATGATTGTTACTACTGTAGAAACATCATTGTATCTTTACTTTTCAAGCTTTGTGCCATTTATAGCCTCATACGACAAGGGAAGTGAAAGTTGTGACATGCTGTCCAGAAAACAGATTCTGTCCTCGTGACTAGAAAAATCACAGAAAAATCCCAGTTAATCTTTTTGAGCTGATTTTTTTACACAGAGTGCTCTATACAATTACGGAACTTTCGTATGTTCTGAGTTTTTTATTTGAGTTGCAGAAGTATCCCTAAAAAATTCTTTACTACCTACTGGTCTGTTTTTCACAGATTCTATCCTGTTTTGCCTTTTCTTCGTTTTGCAAACCTTAAGCTTGCTTTTTCTTTGCAAAAACTTTTTGGAAATCTTGAGAAACAGTAGACCTTCAAGAATATCTTTATTTCCATTTGAGAAAAAAAATTATTTTATTATGGGTACTAACCTCGCTAATCAGATTATGATGAGTTATGTACGAAGGGAGTTTTCAAGTGTGCGAGGGAAGATGATGAAAGAAGATTCAGGAGTGTCAAGCGCTCAAGCTTGGGAATTCCCCCATGCATCCCCAAGAAATATTCAAGGAGACTCAAGCGTCTAAGCTTGGGGATGCCCCCGTGCATCCCCTTCTCCATCAACAATTATCAGTTCGTCTCTCGTTTCACTATATTTTTATCACTTCATGCGTTATGTGCTATGCTTGGAGCGTCTCGCTCTTAGGTTTTATTTTTATTTTTCTTTAGCTTTGCTTGCTGTTCATAACAAGTTAGAACCCAGCTTTCTTTGTGTGGGAGAGAAACACGCTCCACTTCCAAAATCTAGAACACAACATAGGACTTTTCATGCTTATCTTTGTTGTGTGTGTTCTTTATCTTTTTCATAGCTACTGTCATGTTTAGCTCTTAGTTTTCATGCTTATCTTTTCAAAGAGCTTTTGTTTAGTTTGTTGCTGTAACTCTCTTGAGTTTTCATGTTTATCTTGTTTAGAGAGTTTGCCTGTTGCACTGAGTTTTGTGTCTTGACTTAAAGTAGGTAATTAAGGTTGCTATTCTTTTGTAGTAGTAACTTGCAATAGTTTTGAGGTACACTCCCCCTCGGGTACTTGTCTCTTTGTGAAACCTCCTTATTATATTGAGAGTTACCGATAATAAGTGCATGAGTTCTTCGGACTAATGTGAGTATTCGAAAGTTGACACTTGCACCTTCCCATATTTTTCTAGCCTGTCCTGTGCCGTGCATTGCTTTCTTCTCACTCCGAGAGTTGGCGTCCACCTTCGCTGGTACATCCAAACCCTTGGCATGATACGCTCTGTCATCATAAACCTCCTTATATCCTTCCTCAAAACAGACACCATACCTACCTACCAAGGCATTTCCATAGCCTTTCCGAGATATATTGCCATGCAACATCCATCTTCTCATGACTTGATCTTCATGTCATACATGCTACTTGCTTGATCGATGAGCCGCATGCTAGTTGGGCCTTGCCCTAATCATTGCTACATGACGTGCTAGTATCATTGCATATCCTGATACACTGGCAGAGGCATACATTTGCATACTTCATGATAGTTACATCTTCTTTATGATTTGAGTACCTTTGTAAAGTGTGAAAGATCTTCTATACTTTTTGTAATATATAGATTGTTGCCCCTAAAGTGAGGAAAAGATCCCAAAGAGGACAAATTAAAAGATCCCAAAGTGGACAAATTAAAAGATCCGAAAGAGGACAAATGAGAGAAATAGAAAGAGCCATTGAGACCACCAAAAAATAGAAAAAAAATAGAAAAAAGAGAAAAATAAATAAAAAGAGAGAAGGGGGCACACTACTATTCCTTTTGTGATATCCACACTCGTACTCCCTCTTATATCTTGTACTCCATAGAGATTATCATTTATGCATATAGCTATGTGGGGACCTTCACACTATAGAATTTGGCTTGTATATTCCAATGATGAGCCTCCTCAAATGAGCTCTAGGTCTTCTTGAGCAAGCAAGTTGGATGAACCCCCACTATTTCCATTGGAGAGCTTACCTTAGCTCATATGTGCATCTGTTGCATGGCAATCCCTACTCCTCACATCATATCTATCATTTAGCTTTCTCTCGCCTATGATTGTCCTCATTGAGGTGAGCCTTTCACACCTTTTTGTCTTCCTCCTCCACCATATTCTCTCTTTGCCATCCTCAGTGTCAACTTTCTTGCTTACGCTCATCCATTGCATGAGTGCTCAAAATGTCGAAAAGGAGTGGATCATTTTGACTTGTACCTGGCTAGTGGTCTGGGGATGAGTCAATATTAGATTCCAAAGAAGAACAAGTGTGAAACTTTAGTAGATTAAGTTCTCAACACAAAAATACTTTTTTTCTTGTATATCCCTATCCCTTTTCTTGCACGCAAACACCATTTGGAGACATTCGAGTCAGACAGCGAGAGCTCTTGCACCTTTACGTTCTTATGTTGCTTGTTTCAATACCAAATATAGACTCTTGCCTGTTATGACTTGAATTGAATTACATTCCTTGATTTCTTTACTTCAAAGTTCTTATATGGTTGTTAGCATGTCACCACAGAAATTATGCTTTTATCATTTACCTACTCGAGGACGACCAGGAATTAAGCTTGGGGATGTTGATACGTCCAAAATGTATCTAGAATTTCTTCTTGCTCCATGCCTCTTTTGTGTGATATTGCTATGATATTGTTGAACTTCCATACACTTTTGATCATATTTGGACTAACCTATTAACTCAGTGCACCCCGGTGCCAGTTCCTGTTTTCTGCTGTTTTTCTATTTCAGGTTTCCCCCATATTAAAAGTGCTCCAAAAATTCAGGAAAATCCAATAAAAAATCAGCGTAGAAGAAGCTTCGGGAATCACCGAGGAGGGCTAGAGGGGACCCACCAGGGCCCCAGGCGCCCTCCCGGCTCGCCCTAGGGTGGGGCTGCGCCAGGGGCCCGCCTGGACCCCTGGTGACCCCCCTGCCTGCTCCTCTTCGCCTATTTATTCCTCGTGACGAGAAACCCCCGTGACGGGAACCCTTTTTCGCAATCTCTCCTCTGTTCCTCCGCCGCCTCGCTTCCAAGATCGGGAGCACCAGGAGACCTCTTCCCGACACCCTACCGGAGGGAGGAACCACCTCCGGGAGCTTCTCCACCACCATGGATGCTTCCCAGATGAACAGTGAGTAGTACACCTTGGACCATGGGTCTATGATCAGTAGCTATGTGATGTTCTCGTCCCCTCTTTGTTCTTCATGGATTAGACCTCGTGAGCTGCCCTACATGATCGAGGAACATATGTAATATTTATGCTGTTGCTATGCTGAGTTTGCTGGGATCCGATGAATTATGAGATTATGTTCAGATTGTGTTTGAGTAATATATTTGATTCTCCTCTTTTATATTTATGTTCTAGAGTAATTCTTGCATGTTCTCCGTTGCTGTTTATTCCTTTGGCCAAGTAGTAGGTAGTGACTCCAAGAGGGAGCGTTATGCATGATTGTGGGTTCATGCCCCCCGATGACTAGCTTGAGTGACAGAAACATGAGTCTAGGGGATGTGATGTTGCCACAAGGGGGAAAACAACGGTGCTTGTACTTGCGGGTGCAAGGATTGTTTACTTTACGCAAAGTTCTTTAATGCAGTAATTTGTTTATAGCATAATTAGCATTGGTTTGCGCACATAATCCTGTCAATTGCCCAGCTGTAATTTGTTTACCTCGCATGGTTATTTTATCGTCTTTTGGGAGAGAGACATCACTAGTGAACATCATAGGACCCCGGTCCATATTTCCAATACTGTTTGCACCCGCTATCAATTTACGGCTTTATTTATTTTCCGTTGCTATCACTATCATTATTATCCCGTGCGTTTTATCCTTTGTAAACAACAAGGCCGGAGGAATTGAGAACTCCTCTGTACTCGTTGGGAAGAAAAGTTATTTGCTGTGTGTGCAGGTCCAGGTGAAGTTAGCAACCTCGGTTGTAAATGGCGCCATTGTTCACTTCACCACCTTCTTGTATCTGTTGGAGTCCTACTGGTTCGATACTAAACCTTAGCATCTTCTCTAAGGGAAACTTGCTGCTGTCTACATATCAACCTTCCACTTTGGGTAACCAACGAGGGGGCGTTAATTCGTACCATCTGTTTCCTCCTTTTTTAGAATGTCCATGATTAAAATATATTGTGACATTATGTGACATCGGGAGAGAGCGTGCAACTACCTTTGTGATATATACAAGTACAAAACTTGTGCCTCCTACTTGGGTAGCTGTCACGCTCCCCCTGATTCGCTTATGTGGCATTATTTAAAAGTACTTTCTCTTAATTTTATTAATTTTTTAGTTAATATTAAGTTTTCACTCATACGTTTTAAAAAAACTTTGTATATTAAATAAGTTCTCGACGATGATGCCTGGCCCGCATCCCCGTCGCCGAGGCGGAGAGCACCTGCTTGATGGGATGCGTAATGTCTGATACTAGGCTCCCCCGGGCTAGCACTGGGAGGTGGTCCTCGGGGCGCGCCGCTTGGTGAGGAATCCGGGTCCTGTCGTCGACCCAGAGCTTCTTTGGTGGCAGTCACGTGGGCCACAGTCGGTGCAGAGGGAGCCGGCCCCCGAGGAGGTGGTACGTCGCCGTGTCAGGGAGGAGGACCAGCACATCCGTCGCTACTTGGTTGTGTTGGACGCCGGGTTCTCCATCGTCAATACCTTATAATTTCTTCACGTCTCTCACCTGCGCTATGTTGCTGTGGCGATTCCTTACTTTTGGGTGTTTACCGCCCGCGGCTCGGCTCCGGGTCGTCGTCGAGTTTGATTTTCCGAGATGTAGTAGTGATTTTTCGAGATTTAGTAGTCGAGATGTATTGGTGATATTATTGTTTCGTTGACTGGATTATTCGAGATGTATTAGTGATATTATATGATAAAATATTATTGTTGCATTTTTATTCGAGTTTATCATTTTTTCCTTTTGTTTTAAATTTCGATGATTAAAACCGTTGTGACACAATATGACAGCAGGGATGAGTTTGCGAGCCTTGTGATATACACAAATACGAATCTTGTGTATCCTACTTGGCTCGCTAACGCCATCCCTGTAGTTGCTTTTGTGTGTTCAACCTAAGTATGAGTGTCGTCGATATGTGACGGCAGATGCCATGGGGATGGCTAAAGTGAGGGGAAGAAGCGAGGAAGAAAGATGTCGATGGTGCCGGAATCGGGTTGGGCACAAACACGGTGACGAACACCACGATGTACCCAGGTTCAGGGCTCTCTGGAGAGATAACACCCCTACTCCTGCTTTTCTCTTCTATATCAACGGAACTGAGCTACAATAACTGCTTCTCTATCTACTCATGGGAAGGTGAGCGCCGCCGTGGGCAAGGCTCTCTCCTGCTTCCCTGAGGAGTAACTACTAGCAGTGAATGAACTGAGTGAGTTGTGAGTAATGGTGCGAATGAGAGGATCGTCCCCCACGCAGGAGGGGTACCCCGAGCTCTTATAGCATGAGCCCGGGGTAAATCGGTAACTTCACTGCCGATTGGGCCCAGCTGTCATCCTCTAATCGGCTGGGTCCCACCGACTGCTTCTCTCCGGGTGATCCGGACCCGACGAGCGGCGGCCCATTCTGTAGGCTCGTAGGGCATAATGGTGAACAATGGAGCTAGGAGTTGTGGTCTTGTCATCCTGTCCGCGGAATCAGCGGAGATGTCGACACCGCATCTCCGCCAGATCTTCGATGTGACTTGGCTTCTCTGCCACCCCGATCTCTCGGGATTGTGCATTTATGACCCCGTACTTGTACCCTCGACTGATCTCGGGGTCAACTTCTCCAAGGGTAGTAGGTTGCACCGATTGCGCCTGGGCCGACTGGTGGTTCTCGGCAGGGTCGATTGCTCTAGGCAATCGGCCGTGCTAATGCCCACCTCGGCCCAGCTGCGGGCCAATCGGATAATGGACTTGATGACAACAGGGTGGACCGGTTGCACCTAGGCCGACTGCTGGCATTCGGTGCGGCTGATTGCCTAGGAGCAATCGGCCGTACGCCTGCCCAGCTCGGCCCAGCTGCAGCCCAATCGGTCCATCCTTGTCTTGAAAGGTTGCTTTCGCTTGGGTGAGCCTACCCGGGTACCAATCCCCCGACAGTAGCCCCTAAAGCTGTAAAGGTCCCATGGTCATTTGACTGCGGGGCCTTTGCAGTTTTTCAATCTTTCTCCAATATCTTCCGAATGCTACGGCATCCTCAAGTGCGTCATTCCGAGTTCGTCGACCGACTCGGAGCTCACACTCGGCTAGCCAAGATTTCGTCCGATTTGATTTGAATCATCTCCGACTTCTGTCTTCACTTCTTGAGAATAATATCCCTCGCCGATTGCCTTCCAACGGTTACCTCCGATTCTTTCGGGATGCAGTCAATGGGCTAGGACCCACGACCCACGCGCGATTTGACGTAACCGCAGGCTTCGACCCCCACGTCGCACGCCTTGGCTCCCACGCTGGGATTTCCTGCGCCGGTTTGTCGGTTGGTCTTCCTATGGGCTAGGCCACACCGAGCCACATGGCCACAGACGGATCCCACTTCCCTCCCCCGCCGCCCATATAAGCCAAGGGGGAGGTCCCTTGCCTCTTCCTTCTCTCATAGCCTTCTTCCTCCTCCGCCTCTCTCTCTCACACGCCATTGCTGCTCCGTTTGAAGCTCTCCGTCGCGCTCGCTGCTCCGCCTCCGCGCACGGGATCCGCTCCGGCCGCGCACTCGCGTGATCCTCCGCCCTCGCTGTAATCTTTCACCGCTAGTTGCTCTTGCGCTCCTCGTCCTCCTTCTCCTTCCGCCCGCGAGCTCCATGGCGCCCCGGCGAGACACCTCCCAGGCCAGCCGCGGGTGCTGGAAAGGCTCCACTGTCACCGCCGGTGCCATCCAAGCTCTGGTTCTCGCCCGCAAGATACCGGCCGAGGTCCAGTGGCGTGTTCCCGGCGCCGAGATCGTGCCCACCGCGCGTGCAGGCGAGCGAGTCGTCTTCCTCGCTCACTTCGAGCGTGGATTCGGACTCCCCGCCAGCACCTTCTTCCGGGACTTCCTCAACTTCCATCGCCTGCAACCACATCACCTCGCGGCGAACTTCATCATGATCCTCTCCGGCTTCGTCACGCTGTGTGAGGGTTATCTCGGCTGCCGCCCAAGCATCGCTCTTTGGAAGCGGTTCTTCAACCTCCGAGCTCACAATGCTCGGACGGGAGCGGTAGTGCCGTCTGCCACGGAAGGTGGTGAGCCAACATATCCGACTGACATGACCGACTGCGGCAGTTGCCTTGTCGCAGCCGGAAAACCTAGGTACAAAAGTCCCGAGATCGTCCAGTCATGCAAGAACTGGCAGACCTCCTTCTTCTACGTCAAGTCGCCCGATCAAGGCCCCGATCTCCTGAACCTGCCCGAGTTCTCCCTCGCCCGGCCGACTGAGAAACATCAATGGCCGTTGAAGTATGGTGTCGGGGACTTCGACGTGGATTCTCAAGTCGCCCGGGTTGCTCAGCTGGAGCAAGAGGGACTTCTGCCGACTGATCTTGTTGCTGCTTGGCTTCAAGCCCGAGTGCTTCCTCTACAGCGCCGAGTGCACCGTATCTGTGACATGTCGGGCCCCCGAGATCCCACTCGGCTCTGCACATGGCGAGTGAAGCTCGAAGACCTTTGCATCAGGCTGAGGGCTATCACATCCAGTGCCTTGCCCGATCCTTTCCGCTTCGGCCTTGAGTGCCTACACCGCCGACAGAAACCACCCATGGTATGTCCCGACTAGTCCCTTTCTCCGATTTATTTTTCCTCATACTCAATTTCTCTGACAACTTTCTTCTTCTTTCTCAGCACTTCATTCAATCCAATCTGATGGAAGACGGCCAGGTGGCCGGCACGTACGCCCCCGACCGCGAGGAAGATGACCCCGCGGACTTTGAGTACAACGGTGAAGCTCCTCCCTCCGAATCCGAAGATGACGACGCCGACGATGGTGAATCCTCTGGGGAGTCCTCCGAATCCGAAGATCCTGCTGCTGATACCGACGCCGAGGTCGCCGACCCCAAGAACGCCGACACCCGAACTGCGGCTCAAGGGGGTACACCTGACCCTTCCCTTGAGCAATTTCTGGACGAATGGAGCGATGACGATAGTGTCTCAAAGGTTGGTAATTCTGATGCAGCTCCTCACGCCAAGCCGCCGAAGGTGCCGACTAAACGCGCCTCGTCAACCAGATCCTCTTCTGGTGCTGCTTCCAGCAAGGCCGCGAAGGCGGTGCCGACTGCTCCCAAGGGCAAACAGACTCAAGCGACGGCCACTCGAGTGCCGACTGTTTAAGCGCCTCTGAATGCCGTCCCGCTGAGATGTCGGATGCCCACGGGCGCGCCGAGAACAATCGGGTATGCCCTTATCTTCATGCTTTGAACCTCACTGTCTTCTCTTGTACTGATTGACCTCTTCTTTCTTCTTTCAGGGAGCCGATTGGTCTCGACGACATCGACACCGGCATTCCTGCCCGTGCCAACGTGGTCATATCACCCGCCGTGTCTGCTGCTGTCATCCGCAAACGGCCACCTGCTCCCCATCGCACCTCCAAGGATGCCGAGCGCGTCGCCAAGAAGGCCTGCCTCGATACTACCAAAAAGACTAGCACTTCTTCCACTGCCTCCAAGACCTCCAAAATCACGGCTGACCAGGGAGTTACTGGTGGCGAAGGAGCGCAACCGGTAGATACGATTGCTCCATCTCCGCCACGACGCTCCGACCCGGTCTCCGCCTCCATGATGACTGCTTCGCCGGTTGTGGTGTCCGCACCACCGATTATGACGACCACGCCGCCAATTGTGGTGTCCGCACTCTCGATTACGACGACCACACCGCCAATTGTGGTGTCCGCGCCGCTGACTATGACGACCACGCCGCCAATCACGATGATCACCTCGACCTCGGCTCGTCCGATTGCGCCGCGGCCACAACCGAATGCCTCCGGCCTTCTGGCAACGTCGGCGCCACCGGTCTCTACCATCATTACCTCTGCCGCTGTAATTCAAGCTTCACCACGACAGCCGACCTCTTCTGCGTCAGAAATTCTGATGCGCTCGGTGGACCAATTCCGGGCCGAGTATTCTCGCACCTGCCATGTCGGCACCGAGCCCGATGCTCCACACCGCTCTCAAGATCCTTTGACGACAGCTTACAGTCGAGTGAACGACTTTGCCACCGCCATTGTTCGGGACCTCCAACAGCTCAACCGCAATCATGCGGTAAGTTCTTCAACTTTCCTTTATGGTTTTCCTTCAATCAGAAGACTTTTCTTCCGGTGGGTGCGTGCAAGCGCACCCACTGGGTGTAGTCCCCGAGATTCTGGCTGATTGTTAGCAATCGGTTCGGATCTTTTATGCTCTTTTCTTTTTCTCCTGCCTTCCTCCAATCGGCAGACTTTTCTTCCGGTGGGTGCGCGCAAGCGCACCCACTGGGTGTAGTCCCTGAGATTCGGGCCGATTGTTAGCAATCGGTTCGGATATTTTATGCTCTTTGCTTTTTCTCCTGCCTTCCTCCAATCGGGAGACTTTTCTTCCGGTGGGTGCGCGCAAGCGCACCCACTGGGTGTATTCCCCGAGATTCGGGCCGATTGCTTGCAATCGATTCGGATCTTATTTTGGCTGATGTATCTCTAAAGTTCATCTTGCTTTTCTTCTCAGGCTGTTATGGAAGAGAAACGCGAGATCTTCGAGAAGCTCCTCGACGCCTATGCCGCCAGCCTCCGAACTCTCGCCCAGGCCCAGCTTGAGGTCAACAATCAATCGGCCGAGATCAATAGGCTGAGAGGTAACTTCTGTATCATTTCTATCTTCCCTCTAGTTGATAATTTCTCTTGTATTAACATCTATATGTCTTCCTCTAGTTTCTGTTCCCATGGTGCATGATCTTCTGGGCCGAATCGCCGAATTGACCACTGAGCTTAATCAGCAAGGACCTGCACTTGCTGCAGCCAGGCAAGAGACGGCCCGACTGCAGGGGGTGGAAAACGATTTGACTCGGACCATCCAAAACCTCCGCTCCGAGATGGCTTCTCTGAAGACGAAACACTCGGACGACCTGGCCGCCGTGGCTGCTTCTGGCGATGAACTTCGCGCTGAGCGAAATGCGGTTGTAGCTGCCCGAGAAACGATGCAAGCCGAGAGGGATGATTCCATCGCAGCCCGAGACTCCATCCGGAAAGATCGCGATGAGCATATTGCCAAATATGAGGAGCTGGAGAAGAGCAATTATGAAGAAACAACCCGACTGCGCCGCAGGGCCAAGGGCCTCTGCGATACAATGAGCGAGATGGACGTCCTTCTTGGCGGTGAGTACTTCTTGCCTCCGAGTGCGTTTCTGACAGCTTCCTTCTTTTGTGTTATTACTCATACTTCTCTTCGTGATGCAGAGGCCTGGCCTGAATCCGAAGCAGCTGCTTATGCAGCCGTGGCCAAATCCCGAGAGGAGACCGTCGCGGCCGAAGGGACCTGACAGCTTGATGGTGATGTCTGGACTCTGCACGAGTATCTGATTGGCACAGCAGCTCGCATTCCTGTCATCAAGGGGATTGCACTGTCTTTCAAACTTGGCATTCTGAAGATTGCCCAGTTGTTGTGGTCGCCGACTGAGCTCAAGGTTGGACTCCAGAGGATGAAGTGTGCTGCCAGCTCCTCTGCCGAGATCCCCAGACCGGGAACTCAGGACGAAGAAGATTCTGACAAGGGAGAGGCTCCGAATGCTACCACCGAGCAGACTCGGATTCTTCTGAAGGCCATTCCACGTCGGATCGACGTCTTGCTCAACTCTGCTGGTCGGACTGGTGCGGAAACTGCTCTTCAGACTATGCTGAGCTGGTACCCTCAAGTGAAGCTTCCCAAGCTTTACAGCCTCAGAGAGAACGCAGCCGACGTGCTTGAGAAGACCTATGCTGAGGTGAATTGGCTCGCCAGCACTATGGTGAACTGATTTTCTCCCTACGACTACACTCCGTATCTCGACGAGGGAGGGAACCCGCTGGCTGCAACTTCCATCTCTGGCTTGGCCGAAGAGCTTTCTGATAGTGGTTCGTCCCATACTTCTCCGAGGTCCAAGCAAGCTGGTACCACATCTTCTGACGCGCAGTCGGAGCCTGGTGCCACTATTGCACAAGCCGACCCTACTGCTCCGACTGCGAGTTCTGCGCCATCAACTGCCCCGACTTCTTGAGCCGTGCCGCCGACGACGCCATCTGCCTCTGCCGCCGACATCTAATCGGTCTTATCTTATTTTTGCTTTCAGACTAGTTGCTTGTGAGACATGATTTTAATTCCACCGACACCCACTGGGCGTGGTTTCGATGTAATGAACCTATTCGGCCTTAGGCCTGTTATCTCTATGTAATCCGATTGCTCATTGCAAGTTTTATTTGTGCGATCGACTTTGCGTCTTTGTCGGTTTCTTTTATCGGTCTGCACTTGGGGGTGTCATGCCTTGTCCATGTTGCCGCCGACATGCGGTGTGCAATTGGATCAAAGGTTGATTTCCAGCCAAGGTTCGATAAGTTTTTCGAATTTACACGACAAGATTTAACACAAAGGATTCTGCAATGTTAGGAGCCGATTGCTCGCTGCCGGCTGCTCGGTGCACCGGTCTGTGGCACAATCGGTAGCTGACTTAGTCGGCTATGCCCTTTTTAGAGCGTTTCGATTTGTTTCTCGGGAATTTGTACTGCCAACTGCCCCAATTTCTCCCCTTCTCAATGCCACAACCACTCTCGTGACTTGTGCTTGAGCCAGGTGCCGAGTTGGATGCCAGCCCGCATCCCCCGTGCCTCGTTGGCTTATTTTTCTGACCTCGTGGTCGGTCAGTCCCCGAGTGCGTTCTTCACGTTTCGGGTATGACGAAGCGTTGCCGACTTGGGCTAGCTTTTTGAATGAAATTATGCAAAGGTAATCGAATGCTCTTTTTCAGAGGCATGATAGCTTTACTGATTGTTTTGCCGAATGGCATACATAAATTTCTGCCGCTCAACTATAGAACGGACATAAAAGCTCGGCGTTCCATGGCCGCTCCGTTTCTACTCCTGATGTGTCCTTATGCCGAGTGCCCTTGGTGCAGTCGATCAAATAATATGAGTTGTTCTTGAGTGCGCGGCTGATGACGAATGGTCCTTCCCAGGGTGAGGATAGCTTGTCCTGCCCGTCTGACTTCTGAATTCGGCGTAGCACCATGTCGCCCTCTCGGAAGGCGAGAGGACGAATCTTCTTGCTGTGGTAGTGCCGCAACTTCTGCTGGTAGACTGCCGACCTGGACAAGGCCAGCAGGCAAGCTTCTTCCTTGAGATCGACGCCGTCTTCTCGTGCTAACTTGGCTTCTTCCTCGGTGTACAAGCCATGCCGAGGTGAATCAAACTCGATTTCGAATGGGATGATTGCTTCTGATCCATACACCAGGAAGAAAGGAGTGAATCCAGTTGACCTATTTGGTGTGGTCCTTAAGCTGAACAGTACTGCTGGGAGTTCTTCAATCCATGCTCCGGGTGCCCTCTCAAGTGGCTCCACCAATCGGGGTCTGATACCCGAGAGGATGAGACCATTTGCTCTTTCTACTTGACGATTCGACTGGGGATGCGCCACAGATGCAAGATCAAGCCGAATGCCCTGCTAAGATGCATATCGAGCCAGTGCCCCCTTTGCGAAATTGGTGCCGTTGTCGGTGATGATGCTATTGGGGACACCATATCTGCACACGATGTCGGCCACAAAACGGACCGCAGTCGGACCATCCAGCTTCTTGATCGGGCGGGCTTCAATCCACTTGGTAAATTTATCCACTTCAACCAGGAGATGTGTCATGCCACTTTGGGCCCTATTGAATGGACCAACCATATCCAAACCCCATACTGCAAACGGCCATGCTATTGGGATTGTCCTCAATGCTGATGCTGGCTGATGAATTTTTTCCTTGAACCGCTGGCAGCCCTTGCAATATTTCACCAAATTCTCAGCCGCTGCAAGCGCAGTTGGCCAATAGAAACCATGTCGTAAAGCTTTGCTGGCAATGGCCTTTGCAGATGCGTGATGACCGCATTCACCTTGATGGATGTCTCTGAGCAACTCCAAGCCTCTGTCTTCTTCTACACATCTCTGAAAAACACCAGTTGCACTTTTGCGCACTAGCTCGTTATTGATTATTGTGTATGCCCAAGATCGGCGGCTGATTTTTCTTGACTCTGCTTCGTCTTCTGGAAGGACTCCGTCTGCTAGGAAATCTCTAATCGGCTGTGCCCATGATGGCGCACTGACGACTACCATTACTGCTGCATGCTGGGGTGCACCTTCTTCTTGGATCTCGGCTTCTTGGCCATTGGCCTCTTGGATCTCGGCCTCTTGAACCTATGTCATCTCGACTTCTGTCTCTGAACTGCCGATTGCGGCGCCTGGCACGCATTCGGCAGCCCCTGGTGGCGACTGATCGTCTGGAGCTTGAACTTCTTCACTGCAATCGGCAGTGCTTGACGTCATTGGTTCTTCTGAGGCTGTGCCATCTGGCGCTGCCTCTGCTTGCTTCCCTTTGGCCTTGCTCATCTTGCTGCATTCGGCAGCCCATGGTTTGCAATCGGCAGCCCCTGGTGCTGTCGGACCTGCTGCTGCTGAAGCACCTTGGGCGCTTGACTGCTTCTTCAGAGTTGGAATTTTTGCGGTTGAGCTTCTTTTGCCTTCTTCAACGCTTCAAGGTCGGTCTCCGAGATGAAGATGGACCCAGACTCTGGGGATGGCATGATGGATGGCTTCCTGATGTTCTCAAGTGATACGCCTGGTGGGATAGCTTGCCTTGTTGAGCCGAGCTTGGACAATGCATCTGCTGCTTCGTTGTTTGCTCTCGGCACATGGTGGAACTCACATCCTTCGAAGTACCCACTGATCTGCTGCACTAGGAAACGATAGCTTGCCATATTTGCATCCTTTGCATCCCAGGTGCCTGTGCACTGCTGTACCACCAAATCGGAGTCACCAAAGCACTCAATATTCCGAATGTTGATTTCCTTGGCCAGCTTGATACCATGCACAAGGGCTTCGTACTCGGCAACATTATTTGATGCTGCAAAGTGAATCTGGAGCACATACTTCAGTTGATCTCCTCTTGGTGAAGTAAGCACTACCCCAGACCCTAGGCCGCTCTTCATCTTGGATCCATCAAAATGCATTCGCCAGAAGTCCGACCCTGGGATGGATGGCATATATTGAGTTTCAGCCCAGTCCACCAGGAAATCGGCCAACGCTTGCGACTTGATTGTTGTTCTCGGCTCGTACTGGATGCCATGGTTGGCGATCTCGATTTCCCACTTTGCCACTCTTCCGGTTGCATCTATGCTTCCTATGATGTCGGCCAATGGAGCCGAGCTGACGACCGTGACCAGGTGGGCTTGAAAATATGGCTTCAATATCTTGGCCGCCATGTACACTCCATAGCACATCTTCTGGTAGTGAGGGTAGTTTTGCTTGGACGCCGAGAGCACTTCACTGATATAATACACAGGTCGTTGAATCTGTTGTGCCTAGTCCTTCTCGGGCCGCTCCACCACCATAACTGCACTGATTTCCGATTGGTTGCCACAATGTACAACATCATTGGCTCCTTCTCAATCGGGGCAGCCAGAATTGGCGCAGTGGAGAGCATGCGCTTGAGCTCTCGGAATGCTTCGCTTGCCTGAGGTGTCCAGGTGAACTTCTCCGTCTTCTTCATCAGCTGATACAACGGGATTGCTTTTTCACCCAGCCGACTGAGAAATCGGCTGAGTGATGCGAGGCAGCCGGTGAACCTCTGTACTTGCTTTAGGTTCTTGGGTTGCTCCATTCGCTCGATTGCGGCTATCTTCTTGGGATTGCATTCGATTCCTCTCTCGGAAACGAGAAAACCCAAGAGCTTGCCGGCTTGCACTCCAAAAACACATTTCTCAGGATTGAGCTTGATCTGATAAGTTCTCAAATTTGCAAATGTCTCTCGGAGGTCGTCTAGGAGTGTGACTCCCTTTACCGACTTCACCACCAAATCGTCCACTTAGACGTGGAGGTTTCTGCCGAGTTGGGAGTGTGTACACCTCTGAATTGTGCGCTGATAAGTGGCACCTCCATTTTTCAAACCAAAAGGCATGGTGATATAACAATAAGCCCCGAAAGGGGTTATAAATGCAGTTTTTATTTGATCTTCCACAGCAAGTTTGATCTGGTGATAGCCAGCTGTGGCATCCAAAAAAGACAAAAGCTCACAACCGGCCGTAGAATCAATCACTTGATCGATACGGGGCAGAGCAAACGGATCCTTCGGGTACGCCTTGTTCAAGCAAGTGTAATCGATACACGTGCGCCAGGTCTTGTTCTTCTTCATGACAAGGACTGGATTCGCCAGCCACTCGGGGTAAAATACTTCCATGATGAAACCTGCAGCTTGCAGCTTCGCAATCTCTTCGCCGATTGCCCTTCTCTTATCTTCAGAAAAACGTCTCAGGGATTGCTTGACCGGCTTTGAGCCTGGCCGAATGTGCATCTTGTGCTCGGCGAGTTCTCTCGGCACACCAGGCATGTCTTGTGGAGACCATGCGAAGATGTCCCAATTCTCACGGAGGAACTCGACGAGCTCGGTTTCCTATTTGTCGCTAAGTCCAGCTTTGACTACAACGAACTTGGTTGCGTCGGAGGGATCTAGAGCGATCTTCTTGCTGTCCTTGGCCGACTGTAAAGCCGATTCCTCATCTGCTCTCTTTGCTGGGCCGACCGGGAGTGGATTCTTGTTCTGCGCTTGCGCCATTGCAATCACCTTGCCGAGCTGACGCTTCTCTGTTTCAACCACCTGAGAATCAGCCAAACTGCCGCCAGCCGACGTGCACTCGAGGGACTTCCTGAAGTCCGCGGTGACGGTGATGACGCCGTTTGGCCCTAGGATCTTCATATTGAGGTAAGTCTGTTGTGCATTGAACATGAACTTGGAAAATGCGGGCAGTCCCAACAGAGCATGATAAGGACTGCTGAGGTCGGCGACCTCGAACCAAATCGGCTCCCTCCTAAAGTTCTCCTCTGTGCCAAATATGACTTCCAGCCGAATGCGACCCATGGGGTGCAAGACAACCCAGGGACGATCCCATGGAAAGTCGTCCGACTGCGCTCCAGATCTTTCTCGGTGAGCCCTAGATTGATCAAGGTGTCTCTGTACAGAATGTTGATTGTGCTTCCTCCATCGACAAGCACTCGGGAGAACTTGCATGAAAATCTTGGTCCTGTGAACAGAGCATCAACCACAAGCGGATAATTTCCCGGATTCGGCAAGATGGTGGGGTGATCTGCTCTGTCCCAGGATATAGGACACTCAGACCAATGCATGAACTGAGGAATCGGCGGCATGGTGGCATTGACTTCTTGAGCTCGGGCTGTCCGACTGCCCTTGTCGGTGGATTCACTGGTGAAAATCATGTAAGCGGCATCTTGCCGCGGGAACTGGTTCTGCTGCTGAGGTGGTCCTCTGTTCTGGGGTGGTGGTGGGGGTGGAGGTGGTAAAGCTTCTCCCTTTGCAATCATTCTCACAAAATCACACTGCCGAGCTGTGTGCGCAGACGGCCTGCCAGGAGTGCTGTGCAATTTGCACGGTGCATCCAGCATATCATCAAATGTGTACTTGGGCTTCATCTGCCCCAGGGGCCTCACATTGGGTCTCATCTTTCGACTGCCTCCTGCAGCCCCTGGATCTTCTTCATTCTGGACATCGGCCACCTGCCGATTGCCGTATTGAGTGTCTGGCTGCTCATCCTTGCGCTTGCCATTGTTCTGCTGGTTGTTGTTGTTGTTGTTGTTGCGGTTGTTCTCTCTTATTTCCTTCCGACTGAGGCCTTGGTTTCCTACGTCCGACTGCTGAGCCCCTGGTGACTGGATTACACCTCCAACTCCGAGCTGGATAGGGCGCATCGCAGAATCGGACACAGCAAACGAGTTGGCCACCTTCATGAGCTCGGCGAGCGACGTGAAATCTTTGCGGAGCAACTTGTGTTTCAGCATTGAATCGGCCAGGCATCCATCCGTGAAGTATTGAATGGACTGGATCTCATGGACTCCTTCACATGAGTTCTTCATCTTGATCTACCGAGATAGGTAATCTCAGAGGGGTTCATCCTTGCCTTGCACACAAAGAGCCAACTGCCGCGGGAGGTTGGGCCACTCATACGTGCTCGTGAAGTTGTGAATGAATGTACTTGTGAAATCTTCCCAGCAGTTCACACTATCCTTGGGAAGACTGTTCAACCATGTCCGAGGTGAACCCTGCAGCATCAAAGGTGCATAGCGGACTGCCACGCGCCGATTGCCTCCTTCAATTCGGACTGCGGTCAGGTAATCGGACAACCAATCTTATGGCTTCACAGAACCATTGTACTTGGGGGTGTCTCTCGGCAGCGTGAAGCCTTTGGGAAACTTCTCGGTCCGAATGCGATGACCGAAACACGACGGGCCAGCCTCTCCTTCTTCATCTTCTTGAGCTTCCTTCTCCAGGAGCTCAATGCGATGCCTTGCATCATTCTGACCGATTTGGTGAGGGCCATGTCGGGCGCTGATTGCTTGTCTTGGTGCCGACTGCTGAGGCATGTCATTGCGCCTGCTGTTAACAGTTGTCTCTTCAACTCTTCTGCTTGCCGCTGGGGGTGGCCGGTTGCTCCTGACCCTACTCTCATGCCGAGATGGGGCCGGCTGCTGCCGGTTCTGGCGCGATGCATTTGGTCGCTGGCTAGCTTCCGGATTCGGCCTCACAGTTCCTCTCGATGCCCCAGGTCCTGCATTCTGATTCTCCATTGCCACGAGCCTCTGCTCCTTTGCGGCTGCCAGCAGCTCGCACATTCGGCGCGACTGCTCTCGCCGCTCCTCTCCCTCTAGGTCTTTTAGCTCGATTGCTATCTGCTCGGCTGCTCTCAGGTTCTTGTCCGGCGTAATGTACGTCGGCCTCTGGATGAACGCCGATTGCGCCGGCTGCTCCGGCTGTGCCGGCCTCCACGGCCGCTCCGGTTGCTCAGCTCCCGATAGCTGCTGATAGACTGCTCGACCTCGGCTTCTCAAATCTTCTAAGACCGCGGGCTCAATCGGCCGACGTGGTCCCGCATGCGCTGCATTGTATTCCCTTATGATAGCTCCCAGCCTGCGCTCTTCTGCTAACACCTGCTCGGCCCTGCGAGCAAGAGCGAGCCGTGCTGTTTCCAGCTCAGTGTGCACTTGATTGGGATCACCATTCCTGTTCACGGGTGTGTATAAAACATCCCACAACGCACTGGTGCCGACTCTCTCTGCCGCATCTGCTGCCTCCTTGGCTCTCCTAGCCGCGCTCGCCGTGCCGCGATTTCTTGATGAAGACGCCCCCGCCATCATGACGGTTGCGTGCACACGACCATCCTCTCCGCCAGCTGCTGCCGTGCAGCCCCTGGTCGAGAGCGGATCCGTGACGCACGAGAAGACGCGAATCTCCCTTGGATATGCCTCGGGGAAACTGCCGATGAAGAGGCGATGACTGCCGACCTGCAGTGACACACCGGGCGGCAGGGGTGCACCGGCCCCGTACCGCACCGAGTAGTCCACCACGTAATCGACTGCCCCACGCCTAAGAATCAGGCCAGAGGCGTGGCTAGCGCCTGATGCAGAGGAAAATCCCGTCCGGATCTTTACTCCAGTCGACGCCTCGGTCTGCCCCACGGTGGGCGCCAACTATCGTCGATATGTGACGGCAGATGCCATGGGGATGGCTAAAGTGAGGGGAAGACGCAAGGAAGAAAGATGTCGATGGTGCCGGAATCGGGTTGGGCACAAACACGATGACGGACACCACGATGTACCCAGGTTCGGGGCTCTCTGGAGAGATAACACCCCTACTCCTGCTTGTCACTTCTATATCAACGGAACTGAGCTACAATAACTGTTTCTCTATCTACTCAGGGGAAGGTGAGCGTCGCCGTGGGCAAGGCTCTCTCCTGCTTCCCTGAGGAGTAACTACTAGCAGTGAATGAACTGAGTGAGTTGTGAGTAATGGTGCGAATGAGTGGATCGTCCCCCACGCAGGAGGGGTACCCCGGGCTCTTATAGCATGAGCCCGGGGTAAATCGGTAACTTCACTGCCGATTGGGCCCAGCTGTCATCCTCTAATCGGCTGGGTCCCACCGACTGCTTCTCTCCGGGTGATCCGGACCCGACGAGCGGCGGCCCATTCTGTAGGCTCGTAGGGCATAATGGTGAACAGTGGAGCTAGGAGGTGTGGTCTTGTCATCCTGTCCGCGGAATCGGCGGAGAGGTCGACACCGCATCTCCGCCAGATCTACGATGTGACTTGGCTTCTCTGCCACCCCGATCTCTCGGGATTGCGCATTTATGACCCCGTACTTGTACCCTCGACTGATCTCGGGGTCAACTTCTCCAAGGGTAGTAGGTTGCACCGATTGCGCCTGGGCCGACTGGTGGTTCTCGGCAGGGTCGATTGCTCTAGGCAATCGGCCGTGCTAATGCCCACCTCGGCCCAGCTGCGGGCCAATCGGATAATGGACTTGATGACAACAGGGTGGACCGGTTGCGCCTGGGCCGACTGCTGGCATTCGGTGCGGCTGATTGCCTAGGAGCAATCGGCCGTACGCCTGCCCAGCTCGGCCCAGCTGCAGCCCAATCGGTCCATCCTTGTCTTGAAATGTTGCTTTCGCTTGGGTGAGCCTACCCGGGTACCAATCCCCCGACAATGAGGCAAAAATTAGTATTACTTTTCATGATATGTGTCTTCCTTTTTAAGAATGCCGATGATTAAAACCGTTGTGACACCATGTGACAGCAAGGTTGGTCGAGTGAGCCCTGTGATATGCACAAGTACGGAACTTGTGCACCTTACTTGGCTCGCTTGCTCATCCCTTTAGTTGCTTGTGTATATGTACAATCTAAGTATGAGGCACAAATCATATTACTTTTCATGATTACTTCCGTACTTTTCATAATTGTGTATTGACTTTGAACTAATCTTTTGAATTATGAACACATAAAATGACTGACGACGACGATAGAATCCCCCCGTGCGACTATTGTGGCTATGACTCGGGTCGATGCGACAATTATCCAAAGTTGGATGGGGATGAAGAAAGATTCTTCTCCATCACGCTTAGGGAGGGCTTCGAATTTCAAACGGTATACAACTTCTACGACATCTTCTTATTTAAGCATGCTTCACTTAGTTTTTGTTTTGACATGTATTATTTTATAATAAACTAGCACATCCCCTGCTATTCAAGACCTCACGTTTGCGACTTTGTCAAAATCAATGATTGACGCGATAATGAAAAAATATTAAGACGAAACATGACATAACTTTAAAGGTTGAGGTCTTTAATGAACCAAATAGCACATATTTTGATTGTACAAATTGGTATGCACTATGAAAGGCATATGAATTAGAAGATGATATGCAAATAACATTTGATCTTGGACCTCGTCGTCGAGATGATATAACATTTCGAAATGAGGACATTTGGATGCTAGAGGACGACATGAAGCTGGTTCTATCTCCACGTGAGTTTCTTAAACAAATTTGACTTGTTTCCTTCCTTATTTTCTTGCTTCCCAAGTTGAAAACTTATTTATAATTGCCAGTTTATCTCCATGTTCCGAAGGAAGTACGAAAGATGTTTGATGATACTTTTTTATAATTGTGAATTTGACCTAACAATGGACGAACAAGATGATTTCATCGATGTTCTTAAAGGTGTTCCTTCATTTGTGAACTTTAATAATGTTGGATAATCTTATACACCATATATTAC
This sequence comes from Bromus sterilis, assembly GCA_950022295.1. Lineage (NCBI taxonomy): Eukaryota > Viridiplantae > Streptophyta > Magnoliopsida > Poales > Poaceae > Bromus > Bromus sterilis. The sequence continues at coordinate 338,757,266 of OX465595.1, read as the reverse complement.
ATTTGTTCTCCAGTTGTTTCCATGACATATAAAAGATTATAGCATGGTAAGGTTTTTTACTATTCTGTCACACTAGTCCATTTTCAGATATCCTTTGACCTAACATTAAATGTAATGCATGACTAAGTATTTTACTCATATGTTTTCAACAGAGTATACCGGAACCATGTATGCCTAGGTGGATGCCTCCTTAAGGCGAGCTTACAAATATTTCTGCACGGCCATGGGATGTCCTCTTCAAGACTGACTACTCCACTAAAAGGGAGATGATGGCCGCGTAAGAATAAAATGATGAAAAAGGATAGTGAATCGAATGAATATAAAAGATGGAGACAAGTTTTTCTCCATATTACATAATCGAATGTGGGGGTGTCTTTTGTTTTTTTTTCATTTCACCTTGTGGTGGTGATGAGGAGTAGGTTGGTTCGTAGTTGTTGTTAAACATTATGTTATTGGAGGAGTCGTACTTGTGTTGGACATTAGCGAAGTTAAACTAGGAAAAGTCGACCTTTGTGTTGGATATTATGCACTCATCTCATGATATATATATATATGTATATATATATATGATTATGATCGATGAGCCTATTGCATGTCTATGATATGATTTGATTTATATGTGTGTGATTCTACTGTGTATATAAATGTTATTTGTGTATGCTGGAAATTTATAAAAAACTATATAAACAAATAATATTGCAGAATAAACAAAAATGCTAGAAATTTACCTGCAACGCGGGTTTGCTAGAGACGCTGCTAGTGGAAGTACAGCTCTCCAGCGCGGCCTGGCAGGCCCGCGCTGCTAATTGCAGAGTTAGCTACAACGCAGGGTGCTCGCGCTGCTGCTGAAAGTTAGCTGTACCGTGGGTGCCCCATGCTGCGGATGGTCCTTTACCCCGCGCTGCTGATGGGCCTTTACCCCGCGCTGTTGAAGGCCATTATCCTAGTAGTGCCAATTCCCCCTCCGGTAGGATACCAGGACAAAACTTCCGCTGATCCCAGTCTCAGGATCCCGATGGCGGCGAAACAGAGATGTAAACTGGAAAATGGAGTCCCCCTCGAGGGTTTTCGAAACACGAGGAATAGATATGTGCAAAGGGGGGCACCGGGGTGGCCCCATATGGCCAGGCGTCCAGAGGGCGCGACCCACCCCTGGCCGCGCCAGGTTTTTGTCTGGATAGGGGGTGAGTCCTCTCCGGCTGCCCTTCGGTCTTCTAGAGTCTTCCGGCATATTAGAATTTCTAGAATTTTTCTGGAATTTTCCGACAAAATTGATTTTTTTACTGTTTTCTGCGATGCACAAATAATAACAGACATAAACTAGCACCGGGCTCTAGGTTAATAGGTTAGTCCCAAATATGTTGTAAAAGCATATGAAAGTGCATCAAAACATATAGCAAAGTCACACAAATAAGCATGGAACAAGAAAAAATTATAGATACATTTGGGATGTATCAGTCATCAAATTAGAACTTCTAGACTTGTTCGGCTATCTTCATGCTCGACAGCTAGAATTATTTCGTTTAAACTTTGATGAAATAATTTTATTACCTAAGATTAATGAGGCTAAAAATTCCAACAATACAAACCTATATGCCTCCTTAATGTTATTTTTAAAAATTTCATGAAGGTGGCAACGATTCGACTAAACTTGATGGCTAGCCGTGTAGTTTGACCAACACATACTACTTTCATGCAAGGTAGAAACATCCTTGATGGAGTTGTAATCCTTCATGAAATAGTTCATGAACTGCACCGGGAAAATGTTGAAGGGAGTAATTCTTAAAATTTATTTCAAAAAATCATATCACAAAGTAAAATGGTCTTTTCTCCAACAAACTCTCAAAATGAAGGGATTTTCTGCAGAGTGGTGGGATCTAATCCATAACTTCGTTTCTGGATGTAGTGTGGCCATAAAAGTCAATGATTACATTGGCAACTACTTCCAAACGAATAAAGGATTGCGACAAGGTGACTCATTATCGCCCATGCAATTAAATATAGTGGCAGATATGTTGGCCATCACGATCGAGCGCGCAAAGGCTAATGGGAAAATTGAGGGTGTAGATAACCACCTTGTGGATGGTGCTCTATCTATTCTTCAATACGCTAACGATACAATACTTTTATGGAACATGACCTAGAAAAAGCAAGAAACCTGAAACTACTATTTTAAACATTTGAGCAACTTTTGGGTTTGAAGATAAAATTTCCATAATAGTGAATTGTATTGTTTTCTACAAGGCCCAAAATGACGCTCAATTGTACGCTGAACTATTTGGTTGTGAATAAGGATAGTATTCTATTATCTATTTGGGAATACCGATTCATTATCGTAGACTCACAGATGTTGAGTGGAAACACGTCGAGGAGAGACTACAAAAGATTTTAAGTAGTTGTAAAGGAAAGTTCTATCTTTGGGAGGAAGATTGGTTCTCACAAACTCTGTTTCAGCAATATGGTATTTTATATGAAATCATTCTTCCAACTTTCAAAAGGAGTCTTGCATAGTTTGGACTATCCACGAACAATATTTTTTGGCAAAGAGATAGCGAGAAAAAGAAACATCGAATAGCTAAATGGAGTGTGGTTTGCAGACCCAAGAATTAAGGAGGTTTGGGAATCCATTACCTTGAGGTTAAAAATTCATTTCTCATCGGCAAATGGCTATTTCAGCTTCTATCTGAGGAAGGTGTATGGAAAACCTTCCTAAGAAGAAAATATGTGGGTTCAAAGGCAGTATTCCAAATATATTGAAAGCCTGGGGATTCACACTTTTGGGATGGTCTAATGGCCGCGAAGAAATATTTCTTTCGTTTTGGCTCCTTCTCCATTAAAGATGGTTCAAAAATTAGATTCTGGGATGAGATAAGTGGATAGATAATACCATCCTCCGGAACAGTGTCTATCTCTATACAATATTGTACGCCACAAGGGTGCGACTAGCCACAGTTGTGGAAAATTTCCCACCCAATGTGACGTTTAGAAGATATTTAATCGGTCCAAAAAACTAATCATAGAATAATTTGGTACAACGCCTATCCATAATTTAGTTGTCACCTGGATCTGATGTATTTTGTTGGAACCTACACTAAAACGGAAAATTCACGATGGATTCTATGTATAGACCTTTGCACCAATGTGCCAATTGATAATAATAAAAGTATTTTGCGTATGAAGATTCGGCAACAGTCCCTAATAGCCAGCCACACAAAGAATCCACATCAGAGTGGCACCCTTGAGTTCCACGTAAAAGCCATCGACAGCGATCCCTCCAACCCGACAAAGTTAGCCGCGTACATCGACCGCGTTGAGAAGCATCCATCTCTCTTCCAAGCCCACATAATGGAGTCCGGGATGCCCGTGAATAATTGCACCTCCCGGATCCCATGCCAAAGGTGTAGGAATTCTTGGAGTTCAAGGGCATTCAGGTTAGGGCCAATTGCATGTGCCCAGCAGTCATCACGCAGGGCCGCCGCCACAGTCATAGACGATAATATTTTGCCAGGGATCCGCGCGTAGAGCAGTGGTGATGACTTGCAAATTCAGAAGCTATTGAGCCACCGATCCTCCTAGAAGGGCGTCGAGCCGCCATCTCCAATTGATGACTGGCGGTCGCCTGGAATAGAGCCTTGGACTCGGGGGTTGGGGGGGCTGAATTTCGAATTCAACCAAAGGCCTCTCCCCTAGAGCGGCAGGTTCAACCAACGCAGCTTGGAGATGCCCATACCATCAACCCACTTGGGCATGCACACAATCTCCTAGGTCACCTCATAGTTTCCTCCATTTGCCTCCGCTTTGCCGCACCACAAAAATCTCATGCAGATCTTGGTCTTTGCCTCTAATGTCTTCGTCGGGGGGGGGGGGGGGGGGTCCAGGGCGAGCATGGCATGAATCAGAATCACGCAAATGATATATTTGATCAAAAGTAGCCTCCCGCTCTTCGGTAGGCGTACCTAAAATGCTAAGATCTCCAGGCGAGCATGGCACGAAATTTGACACGCGTACATAAACACACATTACACACCAAATTTTTGTTTCAAATTTTTTTTTTAAATATCATTTTCGAAAGGCAGCAAGTTATGTTTCCAGGTGCACAACTTTTTTTCTAATTGAAGACGCTCTTAAGTTTCTGAAAAACTTAGCTCTGGCTGCTCGAAAGAGCTTTGTAGGTGACACGTAACCATGTGCACGCACAATCAATCATGTTTGCATTTGACAGACCTGGCCGCGCACCATACTGCTGTACAAGGTAGTAGCGCCGTACGGGTACATACAAAATGCTAGCCGTGGAACAGTAACGCCCATTACTCCCGTTAGGTGAAGCGTTTATGCCGTCGCCTCCCTAGTCGCGTGATAGCATTTGCTGATCCGCAGAGTGCAGACTGCGGACTGTACTGGCATTACTACGACGCTGCACAATGAAGTAGGCCTCTTTTAATCAATGTACTACCTCCATATCCATACGCAGCCATGAACGGCGCAGTCGCGCAGATGAGTGCACCGGACCCGGACGGGAGCATTTTGCAGACTGTAGAATTGGGACTAGAATCAAGTCGATGATCCCACGCAGATGAAATTATTGACAAGCATACAAAGGAACCGAGCATGCACAACACAAGTGCAGTGCAGATAAATGCGGTCACGCAGAGCGAGTGTGTAGGTGAGAGTGAGACAGTCACAAGTCACAACGACACAGAGCCACTCGACGCACGACGCAGCTGGCGGCTAGCCTGGTGCTTCTGCGGCAATGGCAGTGGGAACAGAGCATCACCGGGGGGAGTGTGGCCGAATGGGGACGGGAGGAGCGGCGAGTCGCCGGGACCCGGGGCGGGGCAACGACGAATTCCAACGAACCCCGAGGCCGGCGGAGCACCATGCATGCATGCGCTGAGATGAGAGAGGTGGGAAGAGGGGGCAAGAAAAGGCGGGACGCTTTCCACCCCAGCCGGAGTCGATCGGCAGAAACGAGGCCACACATGGACATGCATGCACACGGCGGGGGTTGAGGACAGCGAGGGAGTGGCAGAAAGCCCGGCCTCGGGTCCAGTATCCCACAAAGCTAGAGCTAGCCTACCTACTCTGCTACCTTTTCCGTCGCTAATCCGCCCTCGTTTCTTGCGTACTAGGCTACTTAAGTTTTTTAGTAGGAGTACTGACGCTACAACAGCTATATGACCCAGCCCCAAGAGTCAAAGCTTGAACTCACTGCGAAAAGCTTCTTCGACGGATTCATCGCCGAGTATACTTTTCAGTTTTCTTTTCCTCCTTTTCCGTTTGACTTTGTGAGCGAACTACTCCCGTGTAGTACTACATCAGCAGATCGTATCTTTGTTGTACCCATGGAACGAAAGACAACAGCTGCACGTGAACATCGTAGCCTCACCCTCACAGGCAATGAGTGCACGGATGGTCCAAAAGTCTCCATCTACAAATTGCGGATTCGTTGATCGTTGATCCACGTTCAAATTGCGCTTCCGAGTGAGAGAGATTGAAGGCGTACGTGCGCAACAAACTCATGGAGTCGGGGAGAAGTAGTCTATGTCAACGGTTCATAATCCTAGTTTCATTACCATAATCGTCCCAACATATATTTCCCAAATCCTTTTTCTTGCACCTCCCATGCTGCTTCCCGCAGATTCTTGCCACTCAGGTCCGATGAACATATGGTTTTCTCCAACGATTCTTGGTGTGGACTTCTGTCATGTTAGCATTCTAGACCTAGTAGCTACTAAAAAAGATTTGCGCTGGCGCCTTTGACTTCGACTTTATACCTTGTTTTTTCATTCAACCTTCACTTTTGAGGCTCGCTTTATCGTTGTGGGAGGCGGTGATGTTTTTCTTTTTGATGTTTTGGTGAGCTTTGTTTGCTTTGCAACATCCTAGGTATGATGCCGAGTCGTTTAATCTCACAGCTTCATCCACGTCACCGTGTTTGTTACAGCATGTATGGTTAAACTTGTTAAAAAAACACAGACGTGTTCAAACACGTATTAAGACAACTATCGATTAATCCTTATTTTCTCACGTCTATGAATATCCCACTTATATTTAAAATTCGGATTCATGAAATCTCATGGAACATAGATGAAAACAATATAGATAGATATGGATAGCATAGACATAGCAAGTTCATTAGCCTTGGTAATCTTGCGGAGTTGCGGCGGGCGTCTGTCATGGTTATGGTTAACGACCGATGGATTGACGCCCTGGAAAAGCTCATCGCCCGAGTCAGAGGGGAGGGCAACCATCAGCGCAATTCTGCGTGACCAGCAAACGGATCTGATAGATCCATCCCAGGGCGCATGCGCGGTGAGTTGCTCTCGTCTTTGACTCTCGAAGACGCGATCACAGGCTAGGCGGTGCCAGCACGACCATCCAACGCCATCCGGGAGGAGTTATGTCTAGAGGTGACAGACTCCCTTGCTCACCTCGCCGTCTCATCGGGTAGGGCACGAACCGCAGTGTTTCTGTGTGTTCGAGGCACGAAAACTTGACTTCCCTTGCAAGGGCATCGGGAAGGGTGTCGTGGTAAAATCACGTCAGATGTCCTCATAGGAGAACTTAACGCGGGGCCTTAGCTACAAGTGGATACGAGGAGGAAGAGTCGACCGGGAGAGAGACACGGGGATTTACCCAAGTTCGGCCCCTCGATGAGGTAAAAACCTACTCCTACTTTTCTTGTATTATATGGTGGTGATCTCGATTACAATGGTGCCAGATGTCGCATGTGTCTTGAGAGCTAGCTAAGATGATTTGCCCTTGGGTCGTCCCAGGACCTCGGGTTATATACACGTCGGGTCCTAGGGTTTTACAACGAGTCAGATACAACACGAGGTGGAGTCCTATTCTATCTCTTGGCGGCTATCTTGTCCTCCAAGGTGGATCGACTCTTTCCATCGGCGTCGGTTTTAGTCTTGTAATGTCACTCGGCTTATAGGGAGATAAACAAGAATATAGGTTTTCTAAATATGGAACTAGATGAGCAACCTATATGCCAAGATCACAATAAACAACTAGCTAGATAACATAAACAATAATGCTAGCTTACTACAAGTAAGTGAAGGATAGAAATGATCGTACGTGGAGTGATATCCCACAAAAGTAGAGAATCTATCATAGCCTTTTCAATAAGTGAAAGAGCAAGAATCTGATCAGAGGGGGAGAGGGTGAATGATCACTTCAAATTATCGTGGCAAATTCAAAGTAAAACAGCACAACAACGGAAGATCTCTAGTAGCTAAGAGCAAAAGTAACACGTAACAGGTCATAGAAGCAGAACAGAACGAAGCAATACATGTCAAAACTAAACATCAAAGCATTTCTGCTAGGGCTTCGGTACAGAAAACAGTAATTTTTTACCTACGACACCTAAACCCAAGGACCAATACTATGCTGATGTAAGTAAGAGAGGGAATTCATGTTCATACCTTTGAAGACCGGAAGTAGGAAATGTTCTACGAACCTGGCGTGCGTAGACTCGCGGTCCTTACGGCCTCCTGGCTGTGCTGAAGACCTCCCGACGATGAAGGACTACCGCACGTGCAACACCTCTTAGTCTCATATGCATACGGTGTAAGTGGCGTTCCCCCGAGCTCCGAACCAGCCGAGCAGCGGAAGAAGATGGATTTGGACCCCGATTCCAGCAGCACAACGACGTATGTATGATGGAGAAACCCCCAACCTAGTACAAGCTCCAAACAATGGGAACCCGACGAAGGAAGGGAGAAAGAGAGAGAGATTTGTCTCAAATTGAGATCCATTGGGATGATCATGTCGGGACCCGGAATATTTGTATGTAATTCCAGTCAGAACTCAATCATATGGAGAGCCGAGAGTCGTACCCACTTGTCTAAGCAGACAAGGCCAAACACAGAACACTCTCGGAAAGCATCGTACGTGAGGGGCATCCCATCCAGGCCGGATGATCAACTGAGATGGGTCCTCATCGCCCGCTCACAAGTCTAAATGATTATGGGTGGTGAAATCTCATACTCATAGACAAGTCGCCTCAACCATATTATCGATTGAATTATAACACTTACATAAACAGACTCCAGCCCGAACACTTAGTCGGGGTCTCGGGCGGGCTCGATCATACAACAAAGTATGCCACGTGACAGAGTCACGAGCAATCGCATCGAGATGCCCCAAGCTGCGCACATCTAGGGGCCACTTGTTGTATAAAAGACCGCCGGCAAGAACACAACTAAGCTATCGAACCCCACACTAAGACATGCATGTTATAATCATACACACAACATACATGTCCAGTGTAAACAACAGGTACACATTGCTTGAACTCTACAAAGTATATCTTTATTGACTTACATAGAGTACACAACGAGATCACGAGTCTGTGATCCAACATTAAATCAAACAACGGAAGCAAATTAGGTCTGAGTACAGACAAGTTTAACAAATGGCTTAGAGAAGCCTTGTTCAACATACATGCCCTTCCACGAGGGACCACACTGCCGTCTGGAACTATACTAACTTAGTCAACGTTGAGCTTCAGGAAGGTGACTCCATCGGGGGTTGGGTTCTCATCTAAAACATAGAATAAGCAAACGTGAGTACAAAGTCGTACTCAGCAAGACTTACATCAGAACTATACTACTCGTGCTCAAGTTTCAAGGTAAAGGGAGGTGGGGTTTCAACATGCAGAAGTGTCAGCTTTGACTTGGCTAGTCCTGTACTACGAGTAGCAGACTTGAGGTAAGAAGCGTACACGAGTCCACTACCAAGTCTCCAACCAATACACCACTATGGGTACTTCCTCGACTTCCCCACGAGGTAGCACGCCATAGCACTCACGCTTATCTTGCGAGTTTTAGAGTATCCATTCAAGTTGTCTAATAATCAGGTACAGGTTCCAAGTAGTCCATGACTGCGGACGCGGCTATTCGAATAGTTTTGTTAACCCTGCAGGGGTGTAAACTACACACACATGACCATCAATTACCGCCAGGTCTCGTCACCATTCAAGGGATGCCGGCGAGGATGTTCACCACGACACTTCGCTCACAACCGGTCTATTCCAGGAGTCGACTATCTGAGTTTGTCACCGCTCGAGAGTCCGGCCGGATCAACGATACGGACTCAGACAATGTAGGCAACCGAGACACCACCTCTGACAGATGGTTTCACTGCCTCACAGATTCACCCACATATCTAAGATGATGCAACACTTCACTCACTCTTTTTCTATGCATATGCAAAATGGAAGGCCCGAACTAATGTGACTCCTGGACGTCAACACGGATCAAGGTACTAGGCCGAGAGGGGTCAGTGAGCCCAATGTGTGGTTTTACTCTTTGTCTTGGATTACCATACAAGAACTCAGGCTTAAGGCGTTGTTCAAGAGACAACCCACTGTGTACTCCTACACAACCTCTCATCGTTCACCTTGTATTAGGGTGGATTCACCAACACAGTTTCACCTTCATCAACACCATGATCACTATCATCCCGACTCACATCAAAAGTAACCTCATTGACTTCGCTAGTCCTGTACCACGAGTACCAGAATTGAGGTAAGAAGCGTACACAAGTCCACTACCAAGTCTCCATCCAATACACCACTATGGGCACTTCCTCGACTTCCCCACGAGGTAGCACGCCATAACACTCACGCTTATTATGCGAGTTTTAGTGTATCCATTCAAGTTGTCTAATAATCAGGTACAGGTTCCAAGTAGTCCATGACCGCGGACGCGGCTATTCGAATAGTTTTGTTAACCCTGAAGGGGTGTAAACTACACACACATGACCATCAGTTACCGCCAGGTCTCGTCACCATTCAAGGGGTGCCGGCGAGGATGTTCACCACGACACTTCGCTTACAACTGGTCTATTCCAGGAGTCGACTATCTGAGTTTGTCACCGCTCGAGAGTCCGGCCGGATCAACGATACGGACTCAAACAATGTAGGCAACCGAGACGCCACCTCTGACAGATGGTTTCACTGCCTCACGGATCCACCCACATATCTAAGATGATGGAACACTTCACTCACTCTTTTTCTATGCATATGCCAAATGGAAGGCTCGAACTAATGTGACTTCTGGACGTCAATACGGATCAAGGTAATAGGCCGAGAGGGGTCAGTGAGCCCAATGTGTGGTTGCACTCTTTGTCTTGGATTACCATACAAGAACTTGGGCTTAAGGCGGTGTTCAACGAGACAACCCACTGTGTACTCCTACACAACCTCTCATCGTTCACCTTGTATTAGCGTGGATTCACCAACACAGTTTCACCTTCATCAACACCATGATCACTATCATCCCGACTCACATCAAAATTAACCTCATTGTAACACTAAGCATGCAATAAGCAGTAACAGTTGCAGGGCCACATGATATCACTCAACTCCTATGTCAGCTAGGATTGTGGTTTGCTTACTACTGTGACAAGATGATAGGTCATGCATCAGATATGGGTTCAACTATGCGGTAGAATCGATAACAAGGTGATCATCCTAATCAATGCATAAGCGATACTGAGAGGGAAGTGGGATTTTATAGACATGATCAATGGGGTTTTCTTGCCTTGCTGACGAGGGTCGTACACGATTTCTTCAACGGAGGGGGTGATCTCGGGTTCCGGATCAACCTCTATTCGAGCAAATAACACAAAAATTGCAATCAGTATAATGTACAATGCACAATCACATGATCAAAGTTATAATGTGATGTTCATGGTTGCAATGTGTGGACAATTCCATTTAAAATAAGTGGGTTGCAAAGGCATTTGCAAATTCACTTCAAATTTGAATTTAAAAGAAGTCCATATGCACATTTGCTTCTGTTCACCCAATTCAACTTGGTCAAACATGAAAACAAAGTCCATATTAAGAATCCTTGCATTTTTTTGATAATTTTACATATATTATTTGTTTAATTTGGAGTTAGGATTAAAAAGTTATTGAATTTCAAGTTTATTCTATTTTATGGATTTTCTGTAATTCTTTTAATCTGGAAAAGGGATTATTGCGTCATGTTGGCATCAGCATGACGTGAGGGGGGGGGTCTGTCCAGTGGGCTCGGCTTGTCAGTGGGTTAGTTAACTGTCCCGGTTTTAAATTAACTCGGGGTTAATTAACAACCTGGGCCCACATGTAAGTGGCCCAGGGGTGGGTTAATTAGCAACTAATAGGGCCAGCCACGTCAGCTCACCGGCGGCTTGTCGGCGTTGACCAACAGAGACGGCGGCGTTGGCCGTGCGGCCGATTCCGGCAGCCAAAACGGGTGCCGCTAGGTGCGTTCGAAAGCTGGTGAGCTCGCGCGTCGTTGGGTGTACTCTGGCGTGGCGTGCGGGGTCGGGAACGTCGACGGCGACCTCGTCGGTGGCGGGCGGCGCTCGGGTGCAGAGGCTGGCAACATTGGAGTGTGCAAAAGAGGGGGTTTTGGGTCCAGCGGCACCAGTGAACGGTGGCGAGGAGAATGGGCACCTCCGCGTGACCAATTGGTCACTGGAGCACTGCCGGCGACGACACGCGCGGCGGCGCCATACTGTGTCCATGGTGGCGGTGGCTAGACAGCGAGGGGAGACACGGGGATAGATGGGAAAGAAAAAGGGGATCACCAGCAATGCGATGGAGGACAGGGCGAGGCCGGAGATGCTCTGACGACGGCGAATCAGCTCGGGGAAGCACGGCGGCCGGCCGGGAGGACGACGAAGGGCGCGTAACGATGGAGGCGTCCTAGCTCGATTGCGTCCGCTCGGAGACGAAGACGACCACGCGGAACGCGAAGGACACGCCGGTTTGCCTCCTCGACGACATTGGCCACGCCGGACCACGACGGTGCTCTGCGGCGGCGCTCGGGTTTGCGTGGGCGCGATGAAGGAGGAGAGGGAAAAGCTAGCCAAGGGGGGGAATGGATGTGGACGTGTCCAGGGAATCGTCGTGGCGCGTCTAGAGGCCTCAGGTACGTCCACGGCGAGCAGGAGGTGTCAAGCGGCGTCGGTGGCTTTCCACCGAGCAGCTTGTGGGCGCGGGGAGGTAGAAGACAAAGGAGAAGGATGCTGGGCTGGGCTTGGCTTGGTTAGTTGGACCAGAAGCTGGTAAGGCCCTTTTCTTTATTCTCTTTCTTTTTCTTTCTGTTTTTTGTTGTGTCTGCTAAATAAATTAGTTAGACAATTTTATAAATGCCAAAAAAAATTATGTGGACTTGTAATGCATATAGCTAGCCACTTATAAAGTGTGGGAATTTTTAAAATTCAAATAATTTGAACTTTAATTCAAATAGGGGTATTATTTAATTTCCAAGCCCTGTTTGGAATTTTTGAAAAATCTTGGTGCATGCAGTGGGACCCACTTCACTTTATATGTGATCGTGCATATTTATAAGACTTTTCAAAAATAACAGAGGAATTTTTGGAAGCAATTTTTGTCTGACCATTTAATTAAATTCAATTAGGGCTTTTCTTTTCCCCATTTGGATTTCTTTTGAATCTTTTTTGCAAGATGCAAAGGATCAAGCTAACCCTAGCACATACCTAAAAGAGGGTTGTGAAAACTCGCCCCCACTCAAAAGAATCTCGTCCCGAGATTCAGAAGTCGTCGAGAGGAAGGTGGAGTACTCAGCATGGAGGCGGTCTTCTCTTTCCCATGTAGCTTCTTTATCGGAGTGGTGTGACCATTGCACTTTCAGAAACTTGATCTTCTGACGACGAGTGACACGCTCTGCTGAATCAAGAATACGAACAGGTTACTCTCGATAAGAAAGGTCATCTTGGAGATCAAGCGTTTCATGGTCGACTTCGCGGATGGGGTCCTTGAAGCAACGCCTGAGTTGTGACACGTGGAATACATCATGTACTCGGGAAAGATGAGGGGGTAGTTCAAGTTGGTAGGCAACTTCTCCACGTTTAGAAAGAATGCGGAAAGGTCCGATGTAACGTGGGGCCAACTTGCCTTTGATACCGAAGCGTTGGGTTCCCTTCAGAGGAGTAAACCAAAGGTAAGCCTTCTCATCTAGATTGTAGCTTTCTTGCCTATGATGACGATCATAGTAGCTTTTTTGATGAGACTCGGCTGCTTTCAATTGATCACGAACAATGCAAACTTTCTCTTCTGCTTCCTTGATCATATCCGGTCCAAAGAATTGTCTTTCACCGGTTTCTGACCAGTTTAGGGGTGTTCGACATCTTCGTCCATAGAGGAGTTCAAAAGGAGCCATGTTCAGACTAGATTGGAAGCTATTGTTATAAGCAAATCCGGCGAATGGAAGAGATTTCTCCCAATTCTTTCCGAAAGAGATAACACAAGCTCTGAGCATGTATTTGAGAATTTGGTTAACCCTTTCAACTTGACCACTAGATTGAGGGTGGAAAGCTGTACTAAAGGAGAGATGAGTTCCCATAAAATTTTGAAACTTTCCCAGAATCTAGAGGTGAAAAGGCTACCACGATCAGAATTAATTTCCAAAAGAACACCATGAAGAGACACAATTCTAGAGACATACAAGTCCGCTAATTGGCTAGCAGTTATAGACTCGCGAACTGGAAGGAAGTGAGCAACTTTGGAAAGTCTATCAACGACAACGAAGATGGCGTCATTTCCTTTTTGGGTTTTTGGAAAGCCGGTGACGAAGTCCATACCAACTTTGTCCCATTTCCACTCGGGAATAGGCAAAGGTTGAAGAGTACCAGCAGGTCTTTGGTGTTCGGCCTTAATGCGACGACAAACATCACATTCTGCAACATATTGAGCAATGTCTCTCTTCATCCTAGTCTACCAAAATCTCTGGCGTAGATCTCGGTACATTTTTGTGCTACCGGGATGAATCGAGAGGGGAGTGTCATGGGCTTCTTTGAGAATTAGTTGCCTTAGATCCCTATTCTTAGGTACTACCAAACGATTTTCAAAGAATACCGTTCCTTTACTATCTGTGGAGAAACATTTAGCAACTCCGCTAGCAATGTTCTCCTTGATCCGGCGAACACCTCGTGCACGCCTTTGGGCAACTATGATTTGATACTCAAGGGTTGGTTTCGCCACCAAGTTGAAAAGAGATCCACGAGGAACAATATCGAGGTTGAGCTTTCGAAATTTCTCATGAAGAAGTGGTTGATACTGTTGTAACATGAGGTTGTTACAATACGATTTACGACTTAGTGCATCAGCCATGACATTGGCTTCGCCTGGGGTGAAAGAAATTCCTAAGTCATAATATTTTATCAACTCTATCCAGCGTCTTTGCCTGAGATTAAGATATGGCTGGGTGAATATGTATTTGAGGCTTTGGTGGTCGGAATAGATCTCACAACGATTACCAAGGAGGTAATGTCGCCATGTCTTCAGGGCATGAACTATGGCAGCGAGTTCAAGATCATGGGTAGGATAGTTCTCTTCATGTGGGCGCAACTGGCGTGAAGCATATGCTACCACATGTCGATCTTGCATAAGTATGCATCCTAACCCTTGCCGTGAAGCATCACAATAGATCTCGAAATTCTTTTTGGTGTCTGGAGGTGCAAGTACGGGTGCATAAGTCAATCTTATTTTTAGCTCTTGAAAGCTTTCCTCGCACTTGGGAGTCCATTCGAATTTCTTATCTTTCTTGAGGAGTTCAGTCAGAGGCTTTGCAACTTTAGAAAAGTTCTCGACGAAGAGGCGACAATAGCTTGCTAGGCCAATAAAACTCCTAACTTGCTTAACCTATTCAGGTGGACTCCAGTCAAGGACGGCCTGAACTCTCTCGGGATTCACAGCAATGCCTTTGGCAGAAATCACGTGGCCTAGATAGGTCACTTCTGGTAGCCAGAATTCACACTTAGAGAACTTGGCATAAAGGCGATGCTCTCGAAGTTTCATCAATACCAGCCTAAGATGCTCGGCATGTTCTTCTTCGTTCTTCGAGTATATAAGGATGTCATCGAGGTAAAACACGACGAACTTGTCCAAATACTCCATGAAGATCGAGTTCATCATGCGCGAAAAAGTTGCGGGGGCATTGGTTAGACCGAAGTACATGACGGTAAACTCGTAAAGACCATAACGAGTAGTGAAAGCCGTCTTGGGAATGTCCTCGTTTCTGATCTTGATTTGATGATAGCCTAATCTCAAATCCATGTTGGAGAAGACAGAGGATCCAGCAAGTTGATCATAAAGATCACTGATCCTGGGAAGTGGATACTTGTTCTTTATCGCCGCTAAATTTAGCGGGCGATAATCTACGCACATCCTTTCTGTTCCATCTTTCTTTGTTACGAACAGAACGGGGCAACCCCATGGCGATGAGCTAGGGCGGATGAAGCCTTTTGCCAACAAAGCTTCAAGTTGGATTTTCAGCTCAGCTAACTCATGTGGGGCCATTTTGTATGGGCGTCTGGAAATTGGGGTTGTGCCTGACATAAGATCCACTATGAATTCTACACATCTGTCGGGTGGCTAGGTTTAAGGGCTTGGATATCTGGTTAGTTTTCTAAAGGATGATCATGGCTTACTAGGGGCTACAACAGATATGTTAGAGTATCAAAGTACCCCAACACGATGGTTAGTGTGGTTATTCTGGCTAGAAGACATCTAAAGTGGGAGGACGAACTGCAAATGCATCAATATAGGTTTCTAGAAGAAAACCTACAACAAACTCTATGGAACTATCGGGTATTCCACCTAACAAATCTTCTAGAAAGACAACTGAAATAGAGAGAAGGATTTTGCAAATGCATCAGATTATGAAGAAACCTGGGATGACTCGGACAACATAACGGCTGTAATTGCAAGAGAAATGGAAACCCTCACAACATTTTAACAACACTTACATAAGAAGTTCAAAAATAGGAAGCACAACGACTCTAGACAACCGAACACAACTTTCCTACGGCTACAAGGAAGCAAACAACGAGATGTTCTAGTAAGACATAGATGAGCCTAGTCCTATCCTCCCGCAGAAAAGACGAGGGTGACTCAGAACTCAGATCGATGAGGGTAAGGAGTAAAAGAAGCCTTACGTTGTTCCCTTTATACCGAAGTAACTATATAACTATAGAATGCTAGACTCGACTTCGACCAAGGGTTTGATAATCCTACAGACAGTCCTTCTCTGATACCAAGTCTGTCGGGACCCGGAATATGCGTATGTAATTCCAGTCACAACTCAATCATATGGAGAGCCGAGAGTCGTACCCACTTGTCTAAGTAGACAAGGCCAAGCACAGAACCCTCTCGGAAAACATTGTACGTGAGGGGCATCCCATCCAGGACGGATGATCAACTGAGATGGGTCCTCATCGCCCGCTCACAAGTCTAAATGATTATGGGTGGTGAAATCCCATACTCATAGACAAGTCGCCTCAACCATATTATCGATTGAATTATAACACTTACATAAACAGACTCCAGCCCAAACACTTAGTTGGGGTCTCGGGCGGGCTCGATCATACAACAAAGTGTGCCACGTGACAGAGTCATGAGCAATCGCATTGCGATTCCCCAAGCAGCGCACATCTAAGGGCCACTTGGTGTATAAAAGAAGCCGGCAAGAACACAACTAAGCTATCGAACCCCACACTAAGACATGCATGTTATAATCATACACGCAGCATACATGTCCAGTGTAAATAGCAGGTACACATTGCTTGAACTCTACAAAGTATATCTTTATTGACTTACATAGAGTACACAACGAGATCACGAGTCTGTGATCCAACATTACATCAAACAATGGAAGCAAATGAGGTATGAGTACAGACAAATTTAACAAATGGCTTAGATAAGCCTTGTTCAACATACATGCCCTTCCACGAGGGACCACACTGCTGTCTGGAACTATACTAACTTAGTCAACATCGAGCTTCAGGAAGGTGACTCCATCGAGGGCTGGGTTCTCATCTAAAACATAGAATAAGCAAACGTGAGTACAAAGTCGTACTCAGCAAGACTTACATCAGAACTATACTACTCATGATCAAGTTTCAAGGTAAAGGGAGGTGGGGTTTCAACATGCAGAAGTGCCAGCTTTGACTTCGCTAGTCCTGTACCACGAGTACCAGAATTGAGGTAAGAAGCGTACACAAGTCCACTACCAAGTCTCCATCCAATACACCACTATGCGTACTTCCTCGACTTCCCCACGAGGTAGCATGCCATAACACTCACGCTTATCTTGCGAGTTTTAGAGTATCCATTCAAGTTGTCTAATAATCAGGTACAGGTTCCAAGTAGTCCATGACCGCGGACGCGGCTATTCGAATAGTTTTGTTAACCCTGAAGGGGTGTAAACTACACACACATGACCATCAGTTACCGCCAGGTCTCGTCACCATTCAAGGGGTGCCGGCGAGGATGTTCACCACGACACTTCGCTTACAACTGGTCTATTCCAGGAGTCGACTATCTGAGTTTGTCACCGCTCGAGAGTCCGGCCGGATCAACGATACGGACTCAAACAATGTAGGCAACCGAGACGCCACCTCTGACAGATGGTTTCACTGCCTCACGGATCCACCCACATATCTAAGATGATGGAACACTTCACTCACTCTTTTTCTATGCATATGCCAAATGGAAGGCTCGAACTAATGTGACTTCTGGACGTCAATACGGATCAAGGTAATAGGCCGAGAGGGGTCAGTGAGCCCAATGTGTGGTTGCACTCTTTGTCTTGGATTACCATACAAGAACTTGGGCTTAAGGCGGTGTTCAACGAGACAACCCACTGTGTACTCCTACACAACCTCTCATCGTTCACCTTGTATTAGCGTGGATTCACCAACACAGTTTCACCTTCATCAACACCATGATCACTATCATCCCGACTCACATCAAAATTAACCTCATTGTAACACTAAGCATGCAATAAGCAGTAACAGTTGCAGGGCCACATGATATCACTCAACTCCTATGTCAGCTAGGATTGTGGTTTGCTTACTACTGTGACAAGATGATAGGTCATGCATCAGATATGGGTTCAACTATGCGGTAGAATCGATAACAAGGTGATCATCCTAATCAATGCATAAGCGAGACTGAGAGGGAAGTGGGATTTTATAGACATGATCAATGGGGTTTGCTTGCCTTGCTGACGAGGGTCGTACACGGTGTCTTCAACGGAGGGGGTGATCTCGGGTTCCGGATCCACCTCTATTCGAGAAAATAACACAAAAATTGCAATCACTATAATGTACAATGCACAATCACATGATCAAAGTTATAATGTGATGTTCATGGTTGCAATGTCTGGAAAATTCCATTTAAAAGAAGTGGGTTGCAAAGGCATTTGCAAATTCACTTCAAATTTGAATTTAAAAGAAGTCCATATGCACATTTGCTTCTGTTCACCCAATTCAACTTGGTCAAACATGAAAACAAAGTCCATATTCAGAATCCTTGCATTTTTCTGATAATTTTACACATATTATTTGTTTAATTTGGAATTAGGATTAAAAAGTTATTGAATTTCAAAGTTTATTCTATTTTCTGGATTTTCTGTAATTCTTTTAATCTGGAAAAAGGATTATTGCGTCATGCTGGCTTGTCAGTGGGTTAGTTTAAATTAACCCGGGGTTAATTAGCAGCCTGGACCCACATGTAAGTGGCCCAGGGGTGGGTTAATTAGCAACTAATAGGGCCAGCCACATCAGCTCACCGGCGGTTTGTCGCCGGTGACCAAAAGAGACGGCGGCGTTGGCCGTGCGGCCGATTCCGGCGGCCAAGACGGGCGTCGCTAGGTGCGTTAAAAAGCTGTTGAGCTCGCGCGTCGTTGGGTGTATTCCGGCGTGGCGTGCGGGGTCGGGAACGTCGTCGGCGACCTCATCGGCTGCGGACGGCGCTCGGGTGCAGAGGCTGGCGACGCTGGAGTGTGCAAAAGAGGGGGGTTTTAGGTGCAGCGGCACCAGTGAACGGTGGTGAGGAGAATGGGCACCTCCGCATGACCAATTGGTCACCGGAGCACTGCCGGCGATGACACGCGCGACGACGCCATACTGTGTCCATGGTGGTGGTGGCTAGACAGCGAGGGGAGACGCGGGGATAGATGTGAAATAAAAATGGGATCACCAGCAATGCGATGGAGGACAGGGCGAGGCCGGAGATGTTCTGATGACGGTGAATCAGCTCAGAGAAGCACGGCGGCCGGCGGGGAGGACGACGAAGGGCGCGGCGCGATGGAGGCGTCCTAGCTCGATTGCATCCGCTCGGAGACGAAGACGACCACGCGAAACGCGAAGGACACGCATGTTTGCCTCCTCGACGACGTTGGCCACGCCGGACCACGACG
This sequence comes from Bromus sterilis, assembly GCA_950022295.1. Lineage (NCBI taxonomy): Eukaryota > Viridiplantae > Streptophyta > Magnoliopsida > Poales > Poaceae > Bromus > Bromus sterilis. The sequence goes on along the minus strand of OX465595.1, from coordinate 338,738,037 downwards.
GTGCTCTGCGGCGGCGCTCGGGTTTGCGTGGGCGCGACGAAGGAGGAGAGGGAAAAGCTAGCCAAGGGGGGGAATGGATGTGGACGTGTCCAGGGAGTCGTCGTGGCGCGTCTAGAGGCCTCAAGGACGTCCACGACGAGCAGGAGGTGGCAGCTTGTGGGCGCGGGGAGGTAGAAGACAAAGGAGAAGGCTACTGGGCTGGGCTTGGCTTGGTTATTTGGGCCAGAAGCTGGTAAGGCCCTTTTCTTTATTCTGTTTCTTTTTCTTTCTTTTTTTTGTTGTTGTGTCTGCTAAATAAATTAGCTAGACAATTTTATAAATGCCCAAAAAATTTATGTGGACTTGTAATGCATATAGCTAGCCACTTGTAAAGTTTGGGAATTTTTAAATTTCAAATAATTTGAACTTTAATTCAAATAGGGTTATTATTTAATTTACAAGCCCTGTTTGAAATTTATGAAAAATCTTGGTGCATGCAGTGGGACCCACTTCACTTTATATGTGATCATGCATATTTACAAGACTTTTCAAAAATAACAGAGGAATTTTTGGAAGCAATTTTTGTGTGGCCATTTAATTAAATTCAATTAGGGATTTTCTTTTCCCCATTTGGATTTATTTTGAATTTTTTTTGCAAGATGCAAAGGTTCAAGCTAATCCTAGCACATACCTAAAAGAGGGTTGTGACAGATCCAAAAGGGGGCACCCCCTCCCCTTTATTCATAGTCCAAGGGGAGGTGTAATACCCCTCCCCTTCCCATGGGAGACTAAACCCCACAAGGGTGGGAAGTTGGTCCGGCAAGGGTGCAGGAGCCCCTCTCTTGGCGCAAGGGCCTAACGGGGGAGGTTCCCCCTCCACCAAATGGGCCCTAAGAGGCCCTTAGCATTTTTATTTGATTATTAAAAATTAAATACTAAAACATATTTATATAACATTTTGAACAAATTCAAAACCTGAGAACTATTTCTGATCCCCCTCCGGAATAATTCCGGAGTTCCCTCTTATTTCTTCGGTAATCCCGAATCTATCCTAAATGCGTCGAATACCCTTAAGCGTGACACCCTACGGTTCGGGACAACTCCATACAGGATTGATACACTCTCTGATAAATCACCAACAAAGGGATCTGGCTACCCATGATGGCCCCTGTTCTTCCACGAATTAACTTCATTGTTTTAACCTTTAACGTTGATGAAAGGACGTGGATGTCGCCTAGAGGGGGGTGAATAGGCGCTTAAAATAATTACGGTTTAGGCTTGAACAAATGCGGAATAAAACTTAACGTTTAATTTGCCAAGCAAGAAACCTAAATAAGCTAGGCTCAACTATGTGCACCGACAACTTATACTAAGCAAGATAAAAAACTATGTGATAGCAAGATATAAAACAAGAACACTAAGGCTATCACAAAGTAGGTGCACAAGTAAATAGGTTGACTAGAGGAACAACCTATGGGACAAGCAATGCACAATAATATGAGCAAGCACAAGATAAACAATGTAATAAGCTTTCTCAAAGTAAGGGTAGAGATAACCGTAGGTGGAGCCGATGGAGACAACGATTTGTTACCGAAGTTCCTTCTCTTGCGAGAAGTACGTCTCCGTTTGGAGAGGGTGAGGAGCACAATGCTCACACGAAGCCAACGAGGGCCACCCTATTTCTCCCCACGCTCTTACCAATGCAAGATGCCGTAATTCCACTATCAGGACACTTGAGGGCGGTCACCGAACCCGTACAAATGGCGACCCTTGGGGGCGGTCACCGAACCCGTACAAAATGCTCGGGGCTATATCCACAACCGAATTGGAGGCTCCCGTAGCGTCCCGAATCTTTCCACCACAATGATTGAGCTCCGCAACAACAAACCTCTAGGCGCCAACGCACCCACGAGGTACAAGCTCTAGAGTGCCAATGCACTCAAGAGTAGTTATCTTCTCAACTTAACTTCTACAACGAATCCTCGGAGAGAACTCAAACCGATGCACCAAATGCAATGGCAAGAGCACACGAAGTGCTCAAGTCCCCAACTCTCAAATCCCACCAAAGCAACAAAATCTATGTTGGAATATGAGAGGAAGAACAAGGAGAACACCAAGAACTCCAAGATCTAGATCCACAAGGTTCCCCTCACTTAGAGGAGAGATGGCTTGGTGGAGAATGTGGATCTAGATATCCTCTCTCTTTTCCCTCAAAAAGGAGCAAGAATCATAGGAGGGGAACAGAGTAAGCAAGCTCAAAGAGGTCAACAATGGGGGGAAGAACTTGCACAAAACCGGTGGGGAAAAAGTAGGAAAAAGACCCCATTTTATAGTACCCCACGAATCCAGCCGTTGGAACCCGTTGGCAGTCCACCAACCACGGTACTACCGCTCCAGGAGCGGTACTACCGTGGCACGGTACTACCGCAACCGAAACAGTACTACCGCCCCGCAGTAGTACTGCGGCATAGTACTGTGCCCCACTACCGCCCAATCCAGTGGGAATACAGTAGTGGTTGCGGTACTAGCCACGATACTACCGTGGCGCAGTACTACTGTAACGGCAGCGGTACTACCAACCCGCGGTAGTACGGCGGCTCAGTACCGTGCCCACTACCACCCTATCCAGTGGTAATACGGTAGTTGGTGCGGTACTAGCCACGGTACTACCGTGGCACGGTACTACCGTAACCCAAGAGATACTACCGCCCTGGTTGACCCAGGGGGCCCATGCCACAAAACATATGAACTTCAAATGTAACAGGCAAACCCAAAACTGCCACAACTTCTGCAAATGAACTCCAATTAAGGCAAACTCAAGCTTGATGGAAATATTTCAAAGTGGCAAGGGAGAAATGCCAAACAAATAGAGGTGTGAAACCTCTAACCAAGAATAACCGGCAAATCTCCCGCATCGAAAATCATAAGATAAGATGCATATGAAATCCATTTTCGATGAACACGAGCTTGTTATGAAGAAGACCACAAGCTCCGAAACTCACAAAGAGAAAAACCAAACAAGAACCAATAAATATGAAGCCAAGGATGCAAAAGGTTTGAGCTCTCCACGAACGACTCGGCCTAGCCTATAACACGGTCTCCTAGCTATCACCAAGAGACCGGTAAACTAGACACCTATCTAGTCAAACCTTTGTCTTGCGTATAATCCACTTGAGCTTGATGAAGACGATCATGCCCACCTCAAGTTGGGACATCTTTCTTGATTCATCCGGCTCGATGAAGACTAGTAGATTGCTCCCCCATACTCCATTATGGGCGAGCCTCTTTTAGTCATATCTTCACAATACCATTATCACCAAATGGTCGGCAAGCTCCAAGCATGTGATATCTTTGTGATGCTCCTCTTGACCTTGCACACATAAACTTGACCAATCTTTGGATAGCTCCACGAAGAACACCTTGGTCAACACGTAATCTTCATCTTACAACCTTGAAGCCACCATATGATCTTCAAGCTTTGCCTATGGAAAAACCTTAAAGTATAACTCAAGGAAACCATTAGTCCATAAAGATTGTCATCAATTACTAAAACCAAACATAAGGGCACATGCCCTTTCAGTTGAGTCTTAATCCCTTTGTCTCCATTGTACTTTGTTTGCCCGAGGTTTGATCGTCGGTATCCTATACCTAGTGCATCTTCGTTATCGACAAACATATTTAATCGTCCTGTGATATTACAACTCTGTGACCTAGTCACATGCTTGCAAGCTATATGATGCAATATCACCGAGTGGGTCCAGAGTACCTATCCGTCACCCGGATGGAAAAATCCTGATATGATCCATACTCCTCAACATATCCCTTTGGATTACTTTAGTTTCACCTATATGGTCACACTCTTATGGTGTGACGGTGGATGCAATCAAGGCATCCTCCGGAGATAGCAATTACATATGATCTTTATGATCTAAGGATCGGGTTACTACATTACTGAGTTGTCGCAATGTTGAACTAAGTGACTGGATCACATTGCAATACCCTGATTTGGGTGTGTGTCCATCATATCATTCTCGTAATGACACGACTTCATTGTCAACGGGCGTATGTGTCTCCATGATCAGGAAACCTTGATCATCAATTGCACAATGAACTAATATGCTAGAGTTAACTAGGGACCTAGTTGTTTATATACTACACGTGTATTATTGTTTCAGCTTAATACAGTTATAGCATAGTATAAAACTTAGTATGAAGAAATAGATATGTGGCAAAACAATATCTTTATTATTTTCCTCTAGGGCACATATCCAACAAGTTCATGCAAGAATGGAAATACAGAATGTAATGCATGAGGTAAAACTAGCCTTTGACGCAACGATGTTTGGTCGACCAGTTCACACTCTACAAAGTTCTACGTGTGATTGGAGGGACTTGTGATTGAAAACTGGAGAAAACCTCTCTCCGCCCTATTCTCCACTACACAAAACACCTTGAGTATGGGTAGATTTTACTCGGGGTAGATTCTTCAGGAAATCTCTGAAACCTTTGAAAAACAGATCTCCTTGGTGACAATTACTCTTCGCTCACTGAAGATAAACCTCTAACCATCTAGGAGGCTTTCAGACCTCCAAGCTAACACAACAAGCAAATCCTTACCTAAGTCATCATGAATCATCTTAGCTCAATGGGACTTAGGTTTCGATGGATCTCAGTGGTTTGGCTTCGATATCTTTCTTGGGATGCTCACTTCAATCTCTCTCATAGAATAATCACAGATCAGCCAACCCGAAATGATGAGCGGGTGTGGGGTATTTATAGGTGGCAACCCCAAGGGTAAAATGATTGATTTGACCCGACGTGACAACGTGATGCTGATACGTCCCAAACGTATGTATAATTTCTGCTTGCTCCATGCATGTTTTGTGTGATATTTCTATGATCTAGATACACTTTCATACACTTCTGATCATATTTGGACTAACTTATTAACTCCGTGCACCACAGTGGTAGTTCATGTTTTCTACTGTTTTTCTATTTCAGGTTTCCCCCATATTAAAAGTGCTCCAAAAATTCGGGAAAAAATCAGATAAAAAATCAGCGTACAGGAACCTTTCGGAATCACCTGGGTGGGGCCAAAGAGCCACCACCAGGGACCCAGGCGGCCACCTGGCGCGGCCTAGGGTTTGGCCGCGCCGGGGGGGGGGGGCTGGACCCCTGGTGGCCCCCTGGTGGTTGCCCCCTTTCACCTATATATTCTCCGTGTTGCGAAACTCCCAAAGACAGAACCCTTTTTCGCGATCTCGCCTCTGTTCCTCCGCCGCCGCGCTTCCAAGATCGGGAGCGCCAACAGACCTCTTCCCGGCACCCTGCCGGGGGGAGGATTGAACTCTTGGAGCTTCCCCTCCACCATGGACGCTTCCCGGATGTGCCATGAGTAGTTTCCCTTGGACCATGGGTCCATGATCAGTAGCTATGTGATGTTCTCCTCCCCTATTTGTTCTTCATGGTTTAGTCCCCGTGAGTTGCCCTACAAGATCGAGGCACATATGTAATTGTCTGTTGTTGCTATGCTGAGTTTGCTGGGATCTGATGGATTATGAGATTATGTTCAGATTGTGATTGAGTAATATATTTGGTTCTTATCTCTTATATTTTTGTTCTTAAGTAATTCTTGCATGTTCTCCGTTGTTGCTTATTTCTTTGGCCAAGTAGTAGGTAGTGACTCCAAGAGGGAACGTTATTCTCGATTGTGGGTTCATGCCCCCCATGACACGCTTGAGTGACAGAAACATGAGTCTAGGGGATGTGATGTTGCCACAAGGGGGAAAACAACGGTGCTTGTAACCGTGGTTCTAATGATCGTTTACTTTACGCAAAGTGTTTTTTAATGCAGTTGTCTGTTGCTTTGGGTTTACACTTTGGGTGGGGCTCTCAACTTAATACCAGCGAGATGTTCTGGATAGATATCTCAAGGTGGATGATTAGTAGTAGATGCATTTGGATTTCGGTCTACTTATTTTGGCGTACCACCCATGTTTTTGAGCCTCGTCCTTTCTTTGTATCATAGTTAGCATTGCGGTGCGTTTTTAATCCTGTCAATTGCCCAGTTGTAATTTTTTTACCTCGTATAGCAGTTTTATCGTCTTTTGGGAGAGAGACGTCACTAGTGAACATCACGGGGCCCCGTTCCATATTCTCATCATTGTTTACACACTCTTTTACTTTCCTGCTTTTACTTTCAAGATTCTATCATTATCATTATCCCTTGCATTTGATCCTTTGAAAACAATAAGGCCGGAGAGATTGACAACCTCTCGGTACTCGTTTGGAGCAATGTTACTTTTATTGTGTGTAGGTCCTCGTCAGTTGTGGCGCTGACACCTACTAATCATCTCCGGAGTCCTACTGGAGACAAACTTTGGTATCTTCACCGAGGGAAATTTGCCGCTATCCTACATCTCACCTTCCACTTGGGGTAACCAACGAGGAGAGATATCAAGCAAATTTCTGGTGCCGTTGCCGGGGACTCCGAGTGCTAAGATAGGGGAGTTTCCCACTACCTTTTACCTTTGCTTTTTAGTCTTGTTAGTTTACCTTTCAGTTTTTATCTTTTTGTCTTATATCAAAAATTACAAAAAAAATCTGCCACACTTGCTGCTACTATGGGTTCCACTGAAAACACCAAGTTGTGTGACTTCACTAGTCACAACAACAAAGACTTTATCTGCACTCCTATTGCCACATCTGCCACTTCAGCTACCTCTTATGAAATTAAACCAGCTTTGCTAAACCTTGTTATGAGAGATCAATTCTCTGGTGCTAGAGATAATGCTGCTTTAAACTTAAATAATTTTGTTGAGATATGTGATATGCAAAAGTATAAAGAAGTAGAAGGTGATGTTCTTAAGCTCAAGCTTTTTCCTTTCTCCTTGAGGTAAGGAGCTAAAATTTGGTTTCAATCTTTGCCTAGGAATAGCATAGATTCTTGGGATAAGTGCAAAGATGCTTTTATTGGGAAGTATTACCCACCTGCTAAAATTATCCTATTGAGGAGTAACATTATGAATTTTAAGCAATCGTATAATGAACATGTTGCCCAAGCTTGGGAACGTATGAAATCTCTTGTTAAGAAATGCCCTACACATGGTTTGACTACTTGGATGGTTATCCATACTTTTTATGCAGCTTGAACTTTACCTCGCGGAACCTGTTAGATTCCGCCACGGGAGGAATCTTTATGTCAACTACACTTGGTGCTGCCACAAAACTTCTCGATGAGATGATGACCAAGTATTCCCAATGGCACACCAAACGCGCTCCAACAGGTAGGAAGGTAAACTCTGTCGAGGAGATTACCTCCCAAAATGAAAAAGTTGACTTGATTATGTCTCTACTTACCAAGCAACCCTCTATTGAACCTCATGATGTTCCTTTAAATTCTTTGGTTGCTCAGGAACAAATAGATGTGAACTTTATTGCTAGAAAAAACTTTAACAACAATGCTTATAAGGTAAACTTTGCTAGTAATCCTAGACCGTTTCCATCTAACTATGGGAACAACAACACCTATCCTAGCAACAAGAACCCCACTTCTGAACTAGAAAACATGCTTAGAGACTTTATCACTACCCAAAAAGCCTTCAACAAGAATGTAGAAGAGAAATTAGAAAATTAGATAATCTCTCTTTGAAGGTAGATAGCTTAGCCCTTGATGTTGAGATGCTACAAATTAGAACCTCTCCCCTTGAGGGGAGGAAGGCCACTCCTATTAATGCTATCCAATTACAAATAAATGAAAATATTAGGATGATGGATAAACTTAAAGAAAGATGGGCTAGAGAAAAAGAGGAAGAGGATATAATTAAGAGTCTTCCTACACACCACACAGTTGACACTATCCAAATTGTTGAGGACACTCAAACTATTAGCACCCAATGCACTCCTAGTCCCTTTGGAACCATTAATGGTGATGCTAATACCTAAACCGTAGAAGAAGAAACTCCTATGAACGTAGAGGGTTTCAAACAAGTGAGCCTAGATGACACTACTACCACCTTTGATAGTAGTGATATTGATTTTGATAGTTGCACCCTCTCAGAAGTTATTAGCTTACTACACAAAATGTCTACAGACCCCCACACTAGCACACTTAATCTTGCCTTCACGGAGCATATCACAAATGCTCTCATCAAAGCTAGGGAGGAGAAGCTTATGATAGAAGCCTCCATACCTAGGAAGCTAGATGATGGTTGGGACCCTATGATAAAAATTAAATTAAATAACTTCTCTTGCTATGCTTTATGTGACGTTGGAGCTAGTATCTCCGTCGTGACCAAAAGAATGTATGACATATTTGAATTGAAACCTTTTGATTCTTGTTCTTTTGGTGTTCGTCTCATTGATTCTTCCGTAGAGAAACCTTTGGGGAGTATCAATGATGTTCTTATCATTGTCAATGACAATTATGTTCCCGTTGATTTTATTATTATGGATATAGAGTGTGAACCTTTATGTCCAATTATTTTGGGACGTCCTTTTATTCGTACCGCTGATGCTGTTATTGACATGAAAGATGGAAATATAAAATTTCAATTCCCTCTCAAAAAGTGGATGGAACACTTCCGTAGAAATAAAATCAAGTTACCATTTGAGTCCGTTACACGGGCTCGCTATTCTCTTTCTCTTGATAAAACTTGATTCCTCTTTTGCTTTATGCCTAGCTTAAAGGCGTAAAAGAAAGCGCTTGTTGGGAGGCAACCCAAGACGTTTTACTTATATTTTTAGTGGTCTTGATGATTGTAACTACTGTAGAAACATCATTGTATCTTTATTTTCAAGCTTTGTGCCAAGTTATAGCCTCTTATGACAAGGGAAGCAAAAGTTGTGACATGCTGTCCAGAAAACTGATTCTGTCTGCTTGACGGAAAAATCGAAAAAAGTCACCAGTTCATCTTTTTGAGATGAATTTTTTACACATCATGCACTATACAATTGTGAAACTTTCGTATGTTCTGAGTTTTTTATTTGAGTTGCAGAAATGCCCCGAAAAAATTCTCTACTACCTGTTGTTCTGTTTTTCACAGATTCTGCCATGTTTTGCCTTTCCTTACTTTTGCAAACCTTAAGCTTGCTTTTTCTTTTCGGAAACTTTTTGGAAACTTTGAAAAACAGTAGCTCTTCAAGAATATCTTTATATCCAGTGGGAAAAATATATTTTATTAAGGGTACTAACCTCTCTAATCAGCTTATGATGAGTTATGTATGAAGGGAGTTTTCAAGTGTGCGATGGGAGATGATGAAAAAAGATCCGGGAGTGTCAAACGCTCAAGCTTGGGGATGCCCCCATGCATCCCCAATAAATATTCAAGGAGACTCAAGCGTCTAAGCTTGGGGATGCCCCCGTGCATCCCCTTCTCCATCAACAATCATCAGTTCGTCCTTCGTCTCACTATATTTTTATCACTTGATGCGTTATGTGCTATGCTTGGAGAGTCTCGCTCTTAGGTTTACTTTTTAGTTTTCTTTACCTTTGCTTTCTGTTCAAAACAAGTTAGACCCCAGCTTACTTTGTGTGGGAGAGAAACACGCTCCACTCCAATCTAGAACACATCATAGGATTTTCCATGCTTATCTTTCTCTATTGTGTGTTCTTTATCTTTTCGTAGCTACTACCATGTTTACTTTTAGTTTTAGTTTTAGTATTTGTCTTTGGCAAGAGCCTTGGCTTTTGTTTAGTTTGTTGCTGGCTCTCTTTAGTTTTCATGTTTATCTTGTTAAGAGAGTTGGTTGTTGCACTGAGTTCTGTCTTGTCTTAAAAGTAGGTAATTGAGGTTGCTATTTAAGTTTTGTAGTAACTTGCAATAGTTTTGAGGTATTGTTGTGAGTAATGTTTGTACTTTTGGTGTCAAGAGCTCTAGCCTATTAGTGATAGGTGTCGTATTTTGGGCAATCCGTGTTTATTTTCACAACCTACAAAAACTAGTTGAGAACTCTAGCTACTAGATGGATCACTAATAGCTTACTGATCAAAACTATTGCAAGTTACTACAAAAATTAAATAGCAACCTCAATTACCTACTTTCAAGAAAAGACACAACTCAGCGCAACAACCAACTCTCTTAACAAGATAAACATGAAAACTAAAGAGAGTTCCAGAAAAAAACTAAACAAAGCCAAGGCTCTTGCCAAAGAAAAATACTAAAACTAAAACTAAACATGGCACCAGCTACGAAAAGATAAAGAACACACAACAGAGAAAGATAAGCATGAAAATCCTATGATGTGTTCTAGATTGAAGTGGAGCGTGTTTCTCTCCCACACAAAGTAAGCTGGGGTCTAATTTGTTATGAACAGAAATCAAAGCTAAAGAAAACTAAAAAGGAAACCTAAGAGCGAGACGCTCCAAGCATAGCACATAACGCATGAAGTGATAAAAATATAGTGAGACGGATGACGAACTGATGACTGTTGATGGAGAAGGGGATGCACGGGGTCATCCCCAAGCTTAGACGCTTGAGTCTCCTTGAATATTTATTGGGGATGCATGGGGGCATCCCCAAGTTTGAGCGTTTGACACCCCCGGATCTTCTTTCATCATCTTCCCTCGCACACTTGAAAACTACCTTCATACATAACTCATCATAAGCTGATTAGAGAGGTTAGTACCCTTAATAAAATATATTTTCTCCACTGGAAATAAAGATATTATTGAAGATCTACTATTTCTCAAGATTTCCAAAAAGTTTTTGCAAAGAAAAAGCAAGCTTAAGGTTTGCAAAGGTGAAGAAAGGCAAAACGTGGCAGAATCTATGAAAAACAGAACAACAGGTAGTAAATAATTTTTTCGGGGTACTTATGCAAGTCAAATCAAAAAACTCAGAACATATGAAAGTTTCAAAATTTTATATAGCATGCTGTGTAAAAAATGCAGTTCAAAAAGATGAACTGGTGATTTTTTTTGATTTTTTCCGTCAAGCAGACAGAATCTGTTTTCTGGATAGCATGTCACAACTTTTGCTTCCCTTATCATAAGAGGCTAGAACTTGGCACAAAGCTTTAAAATAAAGATACAATGATGTTGTTATAGTAGTAACAATCATCAAGACCACTAAAAACAGAAGTAAAAACATCTTGGGTTGCCTCCCAACAAGCGCTTTGTTTTACGCCTTTAAGCTAGGCATGAAGATTTTAAAAGATGCTCTCATAAGAATAAGGATTTGAAGAAAAAGAGAGCATCAAGAAGGAAACATGGAACGCATTTAAGCCTAACCCACTTCCTATGCATAGGCATCTTGTAAGAAAATAAATCAAATAAGCACAAAGTGACATGCATAGGAAGGTGGAGAAAGAACAACTTCAAAAATTTCAACATAAAGAGAGGAGTTTTAGTAATATGGAAGTTTCTACAACCAAACTTTCCTCTCTCATAGTAATTTTCAGTAGTATCATGAACAACATCAAGAATATAAGTATCACATAAATCATGTTGTTCATGACCTACAAGCACACGTGTATAGTTTTCAACATGGTCTTTAGGAACATAAGGTAAATGCATCCCGTCACACTGAGCCTTGATAAGAGCAAAATTCTCCGGAATATGAGTTGGAGATTTCAAAAGGATAATAGGACAATCAAGTGTGGGTGCAGTAGAAACAATTCCATGCTTAACATAAGGAACTATAGAAAGTTCATCTTCGCAAGCATAATCCATATTGGCATCATGGACATCAACAAAGTAAGTATCAAAATCTTCAGAAAGGGATATTTCAAGCGAGTCCTCGGAATTATGGGATTCCTCATCAAAGCAATCATTAGCCTCTTCTTGGGCAGCAATTTTTTTTTTAAAATCATCAATATAAGCATTGAAAGTATAATTCTCGAAGCAATAAGCAAGAACTGCAAAATTTTCGGACTTGTGAATAGTATCATAATACTTTTCAATCAAAGAAGCAATCTCATAAGCACCTTTAAAAGAAACAAACAATTCAATCTTTTCAACATCAAAATAATCATAAACACCTTTAGCATAAGAAGATAATATCTCATTCTCATCGAACTCACATTGGAAAGGTTGGTGTTTACGATCTATATTAGAACAGCAAGTAAAATCATAAATGTGGCATAAACACTCAACATAGCAATAAGAAACTTATATTTGATCCCATAAGTGTTTCCCTTTTTGAGATAGGCGGTGCCGCGTATAATGAGCATGATCATCCAATCATTTCCCCTCAACCAACTCGGTTGGGTTTTTACCGCGAGCACAAATTGATCGAAGACGATCCAAGTGAAACATGTCCATCCTACCATATTTGGGTGGTTCCACACCCATGGTGAGGATAGCATCAATAGGCAGATAAAGGCAAAGACAAAAAGCAACTAATTTTTTGGTTTTTCATAAAGCCTTAAAAGCAAAATAAAAAACTGAAAGGTAAACTGACAAGACTAAAAAGCAAAGGTAAAAGGTAGTGTGCAACTCCCCTATCTTGGCACTCGGAATCCCCGGCAACGGCGCCAGAAATTTCCTTGATGTGCGAGAGATGATAATGGATTCTTGCCCTTCGTTGGTTACCCCAAGTGGAAGGTGAGATGTAGGATAGCAGCAAATTTCCTATATGTAGAGGGGTTTGTCTCCCGTAGGACTCGAAAGCGGCAAAGTAGGTGACAACGACGCTAGAAATTTAGCGGTTGACGTGGACATGCACACACACAACAAAAAACTTTGCTCCAACGAAGTTCAGAGAGGCTGTCAATCTCTCCAGTCTTGTTGTTTACAAAGGATCAAACACAATTGATAATGATAATGGTGATAGCAACTGAAAGTAAAAGCAGAAAATAAATGAGTGTGTAAACAGTGATGAGAATATGGACCGGGGTCCCGTGATGTTCAGTAGTGATGTCTCTGTACCAAAAGACGATAAAACTGCTATGCGAGGTAAACAAATCACAGCTAGGCAATTGACAGGATTAAAAATACACCGCAATTCTAACTATGCTACAATGAAATGACGAGGCTCAAAAGCATGGGCGGTACGCCAAAATAAGTAGACCGAAATCCAACTACATCTACTACTAATCATCCACCCTGAGATATCTATCCAGAACATCTCGCTGGTATTAAGTTGCGAGCCCCACCCAAAGTGTAAACCTAAAGCAGACAATTGCATTAAAAAGCACTTTGCATAAAGTAAACTATCCTTGTAACCGTGGTTACAAGCACCATTGTTTTCCCCCTTGTGGCAACAGCACATCCCCTGGACTCATGTTTCTGTCACTCAAGCTAGTCATGAGGGGGCATGAACCCACAATCGAGCATAACGTTCCCTCTTGGAGTCACTACCTACTACTTGGCCAAAGCAATAAACAGCAACGGAGAACATGCAAGAATTACTCAAGAACATAAATATAAAAGATAAGAACCAAATATATTACTCAATCACAAAATGAACATAGTCTCATAATCCATTAGATTCCAGCAAACTCAACATAGCAACAGCAGAAAGAATTACATATGTGCCTCGATCATGTACGGCATCTCACGAGGTCTAATCCACGAAGAACAAAGAGGGGAGGAGAACATCACATAGATACTGATCACGGACCCATGGTCCAAGGTAGACTACTCACGAATCATCCGAGAAGCGTCCATGGTGGGGGGGGAGCTCCCGGAGGTCAATCCTCCCTCCGGCAGGGTGCCAGAAAGAGGTCTGCTGGCGTCCTGATCTTGGAAGTGAGACGGCGGTGGAACAGAGGCGAGATCGCGAAAAAGAAATATGTCTTCAGAAGAATCCCATCACGGAGAATATATAGGCGAAGAGGGGCAGCCAGGGGGGCCACCACGGGTCTAGGCGCCCCCCTGGTGCCGCCAGACCCTAGGGCGCGCCACTAGGGCGCCTGGGCCCCTGTTGGTGGCCCTCTGTCCCCACCTTGGTGTTTTCGGAAGTTTCCGGCACGCTGATTTTTTATCTGTTTTTTCCTGAATTTTTGGAGCACTTTTAATATGGGGGAAACCTGAAATAGAAAAACAGCAGAAAACAGGAACTAACACTGTGGTGCACTGAGTTAATAAGTTAGTCCAAATATGATCAAAATTGTATGAAAATGTATCTAGATCATAGCAATATCACACAAAACATGCATGGAGCAAGCATAAATTATAGATACGTTTCGGACGTATCACTTACCAACCCCCCTTGATAGTACAGTTTTTCAACTTAATACCAGCGAGATGTTCTGGATACATATCTCAAGGTGGATGATTAGTGAGTAGATGTTGATGGATAAACAGTCTACTTTTCTTGGCGTACTACTCATACTTTTGAGTCTCTAACTTTCTTGCAGCATAATTAGCATTGCGGTGCGTTTATAATTCTTTCAATTGCCCAGGTGTAATTTGTTCACCCAGCTTAGCTATTTTATCATCTTTTGGGAGAGAGACATCACTAGTGAACATCATGGGACCCCGGTCCATATTTTCACCATTGTTTACACCTCAATCCTTTACTGCTTTATTTCCTTTCAGTTACAATCACCATCATTATTTTCACTGTGCGTTTGATCCTTTGTAAACGACAAGGCCGGAGAGATTGGCAACCTCTCTGAACTCGTTGGGAGCAAAGTTACTTGTGTCGTGTGCAGGTCTAGGTCTAGTAAGCAACCTTAAGGTTGTAAACGGTGCCCTTGTTTCCTTTCCACCTTATTTTCGATCCTTGGAGTCCTCCTGGTATGATAACCTTGGTATCTTCACCGAGGAAAATTTGCTGCTATCTACATCATAACCTTCCACTTGGGGTAACCAACGAGGAGGTGTTATCTACACCCATCAGTGATCTGCAAGGTCAATGGGCACCAGTACAACAAGGGATATTATCTAGCAGATGGCATACTCATACGTCCCAAAAGTATCTATAATTTCTTCTTGCTCCATGCATGTTTTGTGTGATATTGCTATGATCTAGATGCACTTTCATAAACTTTAGATCATATTTGGACTAACTTATTAACTCAGTACACCACAGTGCCAGTTCCTGTTTTCTCTTGTTTTTCTATTTCAGGTTTCCCCCATATTAAAATTGCTCCCAAAATTCGGGAAAAATCAGATAAAAAATCAGCGTGAAGGAACCTTCTGAAATCACCTGAGTGGGGCCAGAGGGCCACCACCAGAGACCCAAGCGGCCACCTGGCGCGGCCTAGGGTCTGGGGGGGGCTGGACCCCCTGGTGGCTGCCCCCTTTCGCCTATATATTCTCCGTGCCGCGAAACCCCCAAAGAAAGAACCCTTTTTCGCGATCTCGCCTCTGTTCCTCCGTTGCCGCGCTTCCAAGATCGGGCGCGCCAGCCGACCTCTTCCCGGCACCCTGCCGGGGGAGGATTGAACTCCGGGAGCTTCCCCTCCATCATGGACGCTTATGATATGTCTAAAACGTATCGATAATTTTTGCTTGCTCCATGCATGTTTTGTGTGATATTGCTATGATCTAGATACACTATCATACATTTTTTATCATATTTGGACTAACCTATTAACTCAGTGAAGCCCAGTGCCAGTTCCTATTTTCTGCTGTTTTTATATTTCAGTTTTCCCCCATATAAAAGTGCCAGAAAAATTCGGGAAAATTCAGAAAAAAAATCAGCGTGACGGAAGCTTCAAGAAAACCCCGGGAGGGGCCAGAGGGGGGCCAGGGGGGCCCAGGCGGCCACCCAGCGCGGCCCCACCCCAGGCCGCGCCAGGGGGGCGCCTGGGGCCCCTGGTCCACCTCTGGCTGCCCCCCTTCGCCAATTTATCCCCCGTCACGGGAAAACTCCAGAACAAGAACCCTATTCCGCGAACTCTCCTTTGTTCCGCCGCCGCCGCGCTTCCAAGATCGGGAGCACCAGAAGACCTCTTCCCGGCACCCTGCCGGAGGGAGGATTGACCTCCGGGAGTCTCCTCTCCACCATGGATGCTCCCCGGATGTCTCTTGAGTAGTTTTCCTTGGACCACGGGTCCGTGATCAGTAGCTATGTGATGTTCTCCTCCCCTCTTTGATCTTCATTGTTTAGACCTCGTGAGCTGCCCTACATGATCGAGGCACCTTTGTAATATTTCTGCTATTGCTATGTTGAGTTTGATCGGATCTGATGGATTATGAGATTATTTCCAGATTGTGATAGAGTAATATATTTGGTTTTTATCTCTTATATTTTTGTTCCTAAGTAATTCTTGCATGCTCTCCGTTGTTGTTTATTGCTTTGGCCAAGTAGTAGGCAGTCAATCCAAGAGGGAGCGTTGTGCTAGATTGTGGGTTCATGCCTCCCCAATGACATGCTTGAGTGAAAGAAACATGAGTCTAGGGGATGTGTTGTTGCCACAAGGGGGAAAACAACGGTGCTTGTAACCGCGGTTACAAGGATTGTTTACTTTACGCAAAGTTCTTTTTAATGCAGTTGTCTGTTACTTTGGGTTTACACTTTGGGTGGGGCTCGCAACTTAATACCAGAGAGATGTTCTGGATAGATATCTCAAGGTGGATGATTAGTAGTAGATGCAGAAGGATTTCGGTCTACTTACCTTGGCGTACTGCCTGTGCTTTTGAACCTCTTCCTTTCTTTTGTAGCATAGTTAGCATTGCGGTGTGTTCTTAATCCTGTCAATTGCCTTTCTGTAATTTGTTTACCTCGCATAGCATTTTTATCTTTTTTTGGGAGAGATACATCACTAGCGAACATCACGTATCCCGGTCCATATCCTCATTATTGTTTCCAAGCTATATTTACTTTTCTGCATTTACTTTGAAGTTGCTATCATTATCCCCTTGCATTTTATCATTTGTGAACAACAAGACCGGAGAGATTGACAACCTCTCTGAACTTCGTTGGGAGCAAAGTTATCTGTGTCTGTGTGCAGGTCCGCGTCAGTTGCGCCGCTGACACCTACTTATCATCTCTGGAGTCCTACTGGAGACAAACCTTGGTATCTTTACTGAGGGAAAACTTGTTGCTGTACCGCATCACGCCTTCCACTTGGGGCCTACCAACGAAGGGCGAGAAGCCGTCATCAAGAGCAATTTCTGGCGCCGTTGCCGGGGACTCCAAGTGCTAAGATAGGGGAGTTGCACACTACCCTTTACCTTTGTTTTTCAGTCTTGTTAGTTTATCTTTCAGTTTTTATCTTTGTGTCTTTTATCAAAAACTACAAAAAAATCTGCCACACTTGCTGCTACTATGGGTTCCACTGAAAACACCAAGTTGTGTGACTTCACTAGTCACAACAACCAAGACTTTATCTGCAGTCCCATTGCCACACCTGCCACTTCAGCTACCTCTTATGAAATTAAACCTGCTTTGCTAAACCTTGTTATGAGAGATCAATTCTCTGGTGCTGGAGATGATGCTGCTTTACACTTTAATAATTTTGTTGAATTATGTGATATGCAAAAGTATAAAGAAGTGGAAGGTGATGTTGTTAAGCTTAAGCTCTTTCCTTTCTCTTTAAGGGGAGATGCTAAAATCTGGTTTCAATCTTTGCCTAGAAATAGCATAGATTCTTGGGATAAGTGCAAAGATGCTTTTATAGGGAAGTACTACCCTCCTGCTAAGATTATCCAATTGAGGAGCAATATTATGAATTTCAAGCAATTGGACAATGAACACGTTTCCCAAGCTTGGGAACGAATGAAATCTCTTGTTAAGAAATGCCCTACACATGGTTTGACTACTTGGATGGTTATCCAGACTTTTTATGCATGCTTGAACTTTACCTCGCGGAACCTGTTAGATTCGGCCGCGGGAGGAACCTTTATGTCAACTACACTTGGTGCTGCCACAAAGCTTCTCGATGAGATGATGACCAATTATTCCCAATGGCACACCGAACGCGCTCCAACAGGTAGGAAGGTAAATTTTGTCGAGGAAATTACCTCCCTCAATGAAAAAGTTGATTTAATTATGTCTCTACTTACCAAGCAACCTTCTATTGATCCTCATGATGTTCCTTTAAATTCTTTGGTTGCTCAATAACAAGTAGATGTGAACTTTATTGCTAGAAACAACTTCAACAACAGTGCTTATAGGGGAAATTTTGCTAGCAATCCTAGACCGTTCCCATCTAACTATGGGAACAACAACACTTACCCTAATAACAATAACCCCTCTTCTGAATTAGAAAGCATGCTTAGAGACTTGATCACTACCCAAAAAGCCTTCAACAAAAATGTAGAAGAGAAATTATCTAAAATAGATAATCTCTCTTTGAAGGTAGAAAGCTTAGCCCTTGATATTGAGATGCTCAAAATTAGAACCTCTCCCCTTGAGGAGAATAAAGCCACTCCTATTAATGCTATCCAGTTGCAAATCAATGAAAATATTAGGATGATGGCTAAACTTAAAGAAAGATGGTCTAGAGAAAAAGAGGAAGAGGATAGAATTAAGAGCCTTCCTACACACCACACAGTTGCCACTATCCAAATTGTTGAGGACACTCAAATTATTAGCACCCAATGCACTCCTAGTCCCGTTGGACCTATTAATGGTGATGCTAATACCTCAACCGTAGAAAAAGAAACTCATATGAACATAGAGGGTTTCAAACAAGTGAGCCTAGATGACACTACTACCACCTTTGATAGTAGTGATATTGATTTTGATAGTTGCACCCTCTTAGAAGTTATTAGCTTGTTATACAAAATGTCTAGAGACCCCCACACTAGCACACTTAATCTTGCCTTCATGGAGCATATCACAAATGCTCTTAACAAAGCTAGGGAGGAGAAGCTTAGAGTATAAGAATCCATACCTAGGAAGCTAGAGGATGGTTGGGACCCTATAATCAAAATTAAATTGAATAACTTCTCTTGCTATGCTTTATGTGATGTTGGAGCTAGTATCTCTGTTATGCCCAAAAGAATATTTGATATGTTTGAATTGAAGCCTTTTGAGCCTTGTTCTTTTGGTGTTCGTCTTGTTGATTCTTCCATAAAGAAACCTTTGGGGAAGATCAACGATGTTCTTATCATTGTCAATGACAACTATGTTCCCGTTGATTTTATTGTTATGGATATAGAGTGTGAACCTTTGTGTCCAATGATTTTGGGACGTCCTTTTCTTCGCACCGTTGGTGCGGTTATTGACATGAAAGAGGGGAATATAAAATTACAATTCCCATTCAAAAAGGGGATGGAACACTTCCCTAGAAATAAAATCAAGTTACCTTTTGAGTCCGTTACTCGGGCTAGGTATTCTCTTTCCCTTGATAAAACTTGATTCTTCTTTTTGCATCATGCCTAGCTAATGGCTTTAAAGAAGCGCTTTCGGGAGGCAGCCCGCAACGAATTTAGGTTTTTCTTTTTTCTTTTGTTGTAACTTGATGATTGTTACTACTTTAGCAACATCATTGTATCTTTACTTTTCAGCTTTGTGCCAAATTATAGCCTCTTACGGCAAGTGAAGTAAAAGTTGTGACATGCTGTCCAGAAAACAGATTCTGTCCTCGTGACCAGAACAATTCCACAAAAATCCCAGTTCATCTTTTTGAGCTGAATTTTTTACACAGTATGCTCTATACAATTACTAAACTTCCGTATGTTCTGAGTTTTTTTATTTGAGTTTCAGAAGTTCCCCTAAAAAATTATTTACTATCTGCTGTTCTGTTTTTCACAGATTCTGCCACGTTTTGTCTCTCCTTACTTTTGCAAACCTTAAGCTTGCTTTTTCTTTGCAAAATTTTTTTGGCACTCTTGAGAAACAGTAGCTCTTCAAGATTATCTGTATATGCAGTGGAGAAAAAATTATTTATTAAGGGTACTAACCACTCTAATCAGCTTATGATGAGTTATGTATGAAGGGAGTTTTCAAGTGTGCGTTGGAAGATGATGAAAGAAGATCCAGGAGTGTCAAGCGCTCAAGCTTGGGGATGCCCCCATGAATCCCCAATAAATATTCAAGGAGACTCAAGCGTCTAAGCTTGGGGATGCCCCCCATGCATCCCCTTCTCCATCAACCATCATCAGTTCGTCCTTCGTCTCACTATATTTTTATCACTTCATGTGTTATGTGCTATGCTTGGAGCGTCTCGCTCTTAGGTTTTGTTTTTAGTTTTCTTTAGCTTTGCTTTCTGTTCATAACAAGTTAGATCCCGTCTTACTTTGTGTGGGAGAGAAACACGCTCCACTTTCAAAATCTAGAACACATCATAGGATTTTTCCTGCCTATCTTTTTGTTGTTGTGTGTTCTTTCTCTTTTCATAGCTACTGCCATGTTTAGTTTTAGTCTTAGTTTGTCTTTAGCAAGAGCTTTGGATTTTTTTTAGTTTGTTGCTGCCACTCTTTTTTGTTTTCATGTTTATGTTGTTAAGAGAGTTGGTTGTTGCACTGAGTTGTGTTTTGTCTTGAAAGTAGGTAATTGAGGTTGCTATTTAATTTTAGTAGTAGCTTGCAATAGTTTTGAGGCATTGTTGTGAGTAATGTTTGTACTTTTGGTGTCAAGAGCTCTTGCCTATTAGTGATAGGTGTCGTATTTTGGGCAATCCGTGTTTATTTTCAAAACCTACAAAACTAGTTGAGAACTCTAGCTACTAGATAGATCACTACTCTTCTGAGGAGTCGAATATTAGAGTACACTCACGTACCATGAGTCGAGGATGCGCAAGGATAACCAAACCCCCATACACTCCTCCTCGGGGTACTTGTCTCTTTGTGAACCTCCTCATTAGATTGAGAGTTACCTATAATAAGTGCATGAGTTCTTCGGACTAATGTAAGTATTGAGAGTTGACACTTCCACCTTCCCATATTTTGCTAGCCTTTCCCGTGCCGTGCATTGCCTTCTTCTCACTCCGAGAGTTGGTGTCCACCTTCGCCAGTACATCCAAACCCTTGGGATGATACGCTCTGTCATCATAAGCCTCCCTTTATCCTTCCTCAAAACAGCCACCATACCTACCTAACAAGGCATTTCCATAGCCTTTCCGAGTTACATTGCCATGCAACTTCCACCTCTTCATGACTTGATCTTCATGTCATACATGTTCCTGCTACACTGGCAGCGACATACATTGCATACATCATGATAGTTACATCTTCTTTATGATTTTGAGTACCTTGTAAAGTGTGAAAGATCTCCTTTACCTTCTTGTAAAATAGAGTGTTGCCCTTAAGTGAGAAAAAGATCCCAAAGTGGACACATTAAAAGATCCCAAAGAGGACAAATGAGAGTTAAATAGAAAGAGCCATTGAGGCCACCAAAAAAAAAGAAAAAAAAGAAAAAAGAGAAAAAGAAATAAAAAAGAGAGAAAGGAGCAACACTACTATCCTTTTGAGAGATCCACACTAGTACTCCCTCTATATCTTTGTACTCCATAGAGATGATCTTGAGGCATATAGTTTGGAGAGCTTCTTATCTCGTATGTGCATCCATTGCATGGCAATCCCTACTCCTCACATCATATCTATCATTTGGCATCTCTTGCCTATGATTGTCCTCATTGATGTGAGCCTTTCTCATCCTTTTTGTCTTCCTCCTCCACCATATTTCTCTCTTTGCCATCCTAAGTGTCAAATCTCGTGCTTACGCTCATCCATTGCATGAGTGCTCAAAATATCGAAAAGGAGTGGATCAAATTGACTTGTACCTGGCTAGTGGTCTGGGGACGAGTCAAGATAAGATTCCAAAGAGGACCAAGTGTGAAACTTTAGTAGATTGAGTTCTCAACAAAAATACTTTTTTCTCGTATTCCCTATCCTCCTTTCTTGCACGCAAACACCATTTGGAGACATTTGAGTCACGGACAGCAAGAGCTCTTGCACCTTTTGTTCTTTTGTTACTTATTTCAATGCTAATATAGAATCTTGCCTGTTAAGACTTGAATTGAATCTCTGACCTTGATTGCTTTACTTTTCAAAGTTCTTTTATGGTTGCTAGCATGTCACCACAGAAATTATGCTTGTTATCATTTACCTACTCGAGGACGAGCAGGAATTAAGCTTGGGGATGTTGATACGTCCAAAACGTATCGATAATTTCTGCTTGCTCCATGCATGTTTTGTGTGATATTGCTATGATCTAGATACACTTTCATACATTTTTTATCATATTTGGACTAACCTATTAACTCAGTGCACCCCAGTGCCAGTTCCTGTTTTCTGCTGTTTTTCTATTTCAGTTTTCCCCCATATAAAAAGTGCCAGAAAAATTCGGGAAAATTCAGATAAAAAATCAGCGTGACGGAAGCTTCGAGAAAAGCCCGGGAGGGGCCAGACGGGGGCCAGGGGGGCCCAGGCGGCCACCCGGCGCGGCCCCACCCCTGGCCGCGCCAGAGGGGCGCCTGGGGCCCCTGTTCCACCTCTGGCTGCCCCCCCTTCACCTATTTATCCCCCGTCACAGGAAAACTCCAGAACAAGAACCCTATTGCACGAACTCGCCTCTGTTCCGCCGCCGCCGCGCTTCCAAGATCGGGAGCACCAGAAGACCTCTTCCCGGCACCCTGCCGGAGGGAGGATTGACCTCCGGGAGTCTCCTCTCCACCATGGATGCTCCCCGGATGTCTCGTGAGTAGTTTTCCTTGGACCATGGGTCCGTGATCAGTAGCTATGTGATGTGCTCCTCCCCTCTTTGATCTTTATTGTTTAGACCTCGTGAGCTTCCCTACATGATCGAGGCACCTTTGTAATATTTCTGCTATTGCTATGTTGAGTTTGATCGGATCTGATGGATTATGAGATTATCTTCAGATTGTGATAGAGTAATATATTTGGTTTTTATCTCTTATATTTTTGTTCCTAAGTAATTCTTGCATGCTCTCCGTTGTTGTTTATTGCTTTGGCCAAGTAGTAGGTAGTGACTCCAAGAGGGAGCGTTGTGCTAGATTGTGGGTTCATGCCTCCCCGATGACATGCTTGAGTGACAGAAACATGAGTCTAGGGGATGTGTTGTTGCCACAAGGGGGAAAACAACGGTGCTTGTAACCGCGGTTACAAGGATTGTTTACTTTACGCAAAGTTCTTTTTAATGCAGTTGTCTGTAGCTTTGGGTTTACACTTTGGGTGGGGCTCGCAACTTAATACCAGCAAGATGTTCTGGATAGATATCTCAAGGTGGATGATTAGTAGTAGATGCAGATGGATTTTGGTCTACTTACCTTGGCGTACTGCCTGTGCTTTTTAACCTCTTCCTTTCTTTTGTAGCATAGTTAGCATTGCGGTGCGTTCTTAATCCTGTCAATTGCCTTTCTGTAATTTGTTTACCTCGCATAGCATTTTTATCGTCTTTTGGGAGAGAGACATCACTAGCGAACATCACGTATCCCGGTCCATATCCTCATTATTGTTTCCAAGCTATATTTACTTTTCTGCATTTACTTTCAAGTTGCTATCATTATCCCCTTGCGTTTTATCATTTGTGAACAACAAGACCGGAGAGATTGACAACCTCTCTGAACTTCGTTGGGAGCAAAGTTATCGGTGTTTGTGTGCAGGTCCGCTTCAGTTGCGCCGCTGACACCTACTTATCATCTCTGGAGTACTACTGGAGACAAACCTTGGTATCTTTACTGAGGGAAAACTTGCTGTTGTACCGCATCACGCCTTCCACTTGGGGCCTACCAACGAAGGGCGAGAAGCTGTCATCAGCTTCCCGGATGTGCCGTGAGTAGTTTCCCTTGGACCATGGGTTCGTGATCAGTAACTATGTGATGTTCTCCTCCCCTCTTTGTTCTTCATGGTTTAGTCCTCGTGAGCTGCCCTACATGATCGAGGCACATATGTAATTTTCTGCTGTTGCTATGCTGAGTTTGCTGGGATCTGATGGATTATGAGATTATGTTCAGATTGTGATTGAGTAATATATTTGGTTTTTATCTCTTATATTTTTGTTCTTAAGTAATTCTTGCATGTTCTCCGTTGTTGTTTATTGCTTTGGCCAAGTAGTAGGTAGTGACTCCAAGAGGGAACGTTATTCTCGATTGTGGGTTCATGCCCCCCCCATGACACGCTTGAGTGACAGAAACATGAGTCTAGGGGGTGTGCTGTTGCCACATGGGGGAAAACAACGGTGCTTGTAACCGCGGTTGCAATGATTGTTTACTTTACGCAAAGTGCTTTTTAATGCAGTTGTCTGTTGCTTTGGGTTTACACTTTGGGTGGGGCTCGCAACTTAATACCAGCGAGATGTTCATGATAGATATCTCAAGGTGGATGATTAGTAGTAGATGCAGTTGGATTTCGGTCTACTTATTTTGGCGTACCGCCCATGCTTTTGAGCCTCGTCCTTTCTTTGTAGCATAGTTAGCATTGAGGTGCGTTTTTAATCCTGTCAATTGCCCAACTCTAATTTGTTTACCTCACATAGCAGATTTATCGTCTTTTGGGAGAGAGACATCACTAGTGAACATCACGGGACCCCGGTCCATATTATCATTACTGTTTACACGCTTATTTATTTTCCTGCTTTTACTTTCTAGCTGCTACCATTATAATTATTATCTGTTGCGTTGATCCTTTGTGAACAGCAAGGCCGAAGAGATTGACAACCTCTCTGTACTCGTTGGGAAGCAAAGTTATTTGCGTTGTGTGCAGGTCCACGTCAATTGTGCCGTTGACACCTACTTATCAACTCCGGAGTCCTACTGGATACAAACCTTGGTATCTTCACCGAGGGAAATTTGTCGTTATCCTACATCTCACCTTCCACTTGGGGTAACCAACGAGGAGAGATATCAAGCAAATTTTGTTGGGGTTCGGGGAAGAAAACACAAATTTTTCATAACCTACGATACCTAATCCCAAGACCTATGCTATGGCGATGCAAGCAACGGATGGAATTAGATTACATACCAGTATGTAGTCGTTTAAGCGGGAAACGTTCCCGCGTGAACGTGGTTGGTGTAGTCGTACCGGAAATCCCCAATGCCGCACAGCTCCACGATGACTCCAGTAGCCACCCGGTCCTTGAGACCGATGACGGGATTGCGTCCCCATCGGAACGTTGTCGGTGAAGACGCCGCGATACGTCCACGACGATGAAGTAGCGTCACAAGTGTAGCGCCTCGCGGGATTACACACATACAGTGTACCCGACGTCCCTCCAGGCTTCGAACCAGAAGAGCAGCGGAATGAAGATGGATTCAGATCCCGATTCCAGCAGCACGACAGCGTGCTTATGGTGGAGAAATCCCCAACCCAGTGCAGACTCCAAACAAGGGGAGTCCGCTCACAGGAGGGAGAGAGGAGGAAGAGAGATGAGAAACTTGTCTCAAATTTGGATGAAGGAAAAAGGGCACCCTACCCCCTCCTTATATAGGCCAAGGAGGGGGGCACATGTCCCTCAAATTCCCATGTGGTACTAAACCAAAGGGGAGGGGGGCAAATGCGCCCCTAGGGGGGCATGGCGCCATGGCCCATGGGGGAAGACTCCCTCTTCCCCTAATGGGCCTCTTTAGTCCCATATGCCTTTTTTCTTCTATTTTCATTGTATTTAATTATATTTTAATATTTACTTCAGATAATTCAATAATAAAAAATATTTAAACATTATGAAATAAAAATTTTAACCTTTCAAAATTCCCAGAACAATTTCTGGCCTCCACCGGAAAAAATTCCGGTGTTCTCTCTTATTTCTCCGGTGATCCCGAATCTATCCTTAATGCGTCGAATACCCTTAAGTGTGACACCCTACGGTCCGGGAAACATCAGACATGATCAAGACACTCTATTGATTAATGACCATCGATCAGACCTGGTTACAATCATAGATGGCCCCTGCGCTTCCATCGAATGAAACTCCATCGCTGTTGGATACGTTTAACGTTGAGCATTATCCCTTTGTCCTGCGGTACTTTGCTTGTCCAAGGTTTGATCGTTGGTATCCAATATACTTATTTCATCCTTGTTACCGACAAACATGTTTACTCGTTCCCGTGATATTACAACCGTCGTGACCTAGTCACATGATTGCAATCTTTATGATCTAATATCATCGAGTGGGCCCAGAGTACCTATCCGTCACTCGGATGGACAAATCAAGCTTTGATCTATTTGCATACTCATTAACGTATCTATTCGAAACACCCAAAGTGCACCTTTATGGCCAGCATATTTCAGTCAGGCGGTGGGTTACAAATCAAAGCATCCTCATAGATAGTAATTACGTATGATCATTGCGGTCAAAGGATATGGTCACTACGTTGTAGTTACCGCAATGTTGAATTTATGTGACTCAATCACATTGCAACAATTATGGTGTGTGTGTGTGTCCATCATATCATTCTCCCAATGATATGACTCCATTATCAACAGCTTAATTGCTCATGATCAGGAAACCTTGATCATCAATTGCACAATGGACTAGTATACTAGAGTTAACTAGGGACCTGGTTGTTTTATACCACACGTGTATTAATGTTTCCTCTTAATACAATTATAGCACAGTATAAAACGTATTATAAACTTCTGGAATATGATAATAAACATATTTTATTTGCCTCTAGGGCACATTCCCAACAAATTTTTGGCGCCGTTGCTGGGGCCTCCGAGTGCTAAGATAGGGGAGTTGCCCACTACCTTTTACCTTTGCTTTTTATTCTTGTTAGTTTACCTTTCAGTTTTTATCTTTGTGTCCTATATCAAAAATTACAAAAAAAAATCAGTCACACTTGCTGCTACTATGGGCTCCACTGAAAACACCAAGTTGTGTGACTTCACTAGTCACAACAACAAAGACTTTATCTGCACTCCTATTGCCACACCTGCCACTTCAGCTACCTCTTATGAAATTAAACCTGCTTCGCTAAACCTTGTTATGAGAGATCAATTCTCTGGTCCTGGAGATGATGTTGCTTTACACTTAAATAATTTTTTTGAGTTATGTGATATGCAAAAGTATAAAGAAGTAGAAGGTGATGTTGTTAAGCTCAATCTTTTTCCTTTCTCCTTGAGGGAAGGAGCTAAAATTTGGTTTCAATCTTTGCCTAGGAATAACATAGATTCTTGGGATAAGTGCAAAGATGTTTTATTGGGAAGTATTACCCACCTGCTAAAATTATCCAATTGAGGAGTAACATTATGAATTTTAAGCAATTGGATAATGAACACGTTGCCCAAGCTTGGGAACGTATGAAATCTCTTGTTAAGAAATGCCCTACACATGGTTTGACTACCTGGATGGTTATCCATACTTTTTATGCAGGCTTGAACTTTACCTCGCGGAACCTGTTAATTCAGCCGCGGGAGGAACCTTTATATCAACTACACTTGGTGCTGCCACAAAGCTTCTCGATGAGATGATGACCAACTATTCCCAATGGCACACCGAACGCGCTCCAACATTTAGGAAAGTAAACTCTGTCGAGGAGATTACCTCCCTAAATGAAAGAGTTGATTTAATTATGTCTGTACTTACCAAGCAACCCTCTATTAATCCTCATGATGTTCCTTTAAATTCTTTGGTTGCTCAGGAACAAGTAGATGTGAACTTTATTGCTAGAAACAACTTTAATAACAATGCTTATAGGGGCAATTTTGCTAGCAATCCTAGACTGTTTCCATACAACTATGGGAACAACAACACCTACCCTAGCAACAAGAACCCCACTTCTGAACTAGAAAACATGCTTAGAGACTTCATCACTACCCAAAAATCCTTCTACAATAATGTAGAAGAAAAGTTAGCTAAATTAGATAATCTTTCTTTGAAGGTAGACAGCTTAGCCCTCGATGTTGAGATGCTAAAAATTAGAACCTCTCCCCTTGAGGAGAGGAAGGCCACCCCTATTAATGCTATCCGATTAAAAATTAATGAAATTATTAGGATGATGGCTAAACTTAAAGAAAGATGGGCTAGAGAAAGAAAGGAAGAGGATAGAATTAATAGCCTTCTTACACACCACACAGTTGCTACTATCCAAATTTTTGAGGATACCGAAACTATTAGCACCCAATGCACTCCTGGTCCCACTGGACCTATTAATGGTCATGCTAATACCTCAACCGTAGAAGAAGAAACTCCTATGAACATAGAGGGTTTCAAAAAAGTGAGCCTAGATGACACTACTACCACCTTTGATAGAAGTGATATTGATTTTGATAGTTTCACTCTCTCGGAAGTTATTAGCTTGCTACACAAAATGTCTAGAGACCCCCCACACTAGCACACTCAATCTTGCCTTCACAGAGCATATCACAAATGCCCTCATCAAAGCTAGGGGGAGAAGCTTATGATAGAAGCCTCCATACCTAGGAAGCTAGATGATGGTTGGGACCCTATGATTAAAATTAAATTAAATAACTTCTCTTGCTATGCTTTATGTGACGTTGGAGCTAGTATCTCTGTCATGCCCAAAAGAATGTATGACATGTTTGAATTGAAACCTTTTGATTCTTGTTCTTTTGGTGTTCGTCTTGTTGATTCTTTCGTAAAGAAACCTTTGGGGAAGATCGACGATGTTCTTATCATTGTCAATGACAATTAAGTTCCCGTTGATTTTACTGTGATATTGCTATGTTCCCTTTGGGGAAACGTATTCTAATTTCTGGTTCCTTCATGCCTCTTTTGTGTGATATTACTATGATATTGATGAACTTCCATACACTTTTGATCATATTTGTACTAACCTATTAACTCAGTGCACCCCAGTGCCAGTTCCCGTTTTCTGCTGTTTTTCTATTTCAGGTTTCCCCCTTATTTAAAGTACCAGAAAAATTCCGGGAAAAATATAGGAAAAATCAGCGTACGGGAACCTTCCAGAAGAGCCAAAGTGGGGGCCGAGGGAGGCCAGGGGAGACCCAGGCGGCCAGAGGGCGCGGCCCCACCCTTGGCCGCGCCAAGGGGGCGGCTGGAGCCCCTGGCCCACCTCTGGCTGCCCCTTTCGCCTATTTATTCCCCGTGACGAGAAACCCTCGAGGACGGAACATTTTTTCGCGATCTCTCCTCTGTTCCGCCGCCGCCGCACTTCCAAGATTAGGAGCACAAGAAGACCTCTTCCCGGCACCCTGCCGGAGGGAGGAGTCACCTCTGGGAGCTTCTCCACCACCATGGATGCTTCCCGGATGAACCGTGAGTAGTCCACCTTGGACCATGGGTCTATGATCAGTAGCTATGTGATGTTCTCCTCCCCTCTTTGTTCTTCATGGATTAGACCTCGTGAGCTGCCCTACATGATCGAGGCACTTATGTAATCTTTCTAGTGTTGCTATGCTGAGTTTGCTGGGATCCGATGGATTATGAGATTATGTTCATATTGTGATTGAGTTATATATTTGATTCTCTTCTTTTATATTTATGTTCTTGAGTAATTCTTGCATGTTCTCCGTTGCTGCTTATTGCTTTGTCCAAGTAGTAGGTAGTGTCTCCAAGAGGGAGCTTTATGCATGATTGTGGGTTCATGCCCCCCGATGACTAGCTTGAGTGACAGAAACATGAGTCTAGGGGATGTGTTGTTGCTACAAGGGGGGAAACAACGGTGCTTGTACTTGCGGGTGCAAGGATTGTTTACTTTACGCAAAGTTCTTTAATGCAGTTGTCTGTTGCTTTGAGTTTACACTTTGGGTGGGATTCGCAACTTAATACCAGCGAGATGTTCTGGATAGATATCTCAAGGTGGATGATTAGTACGGAGATGCAGATGGATTTCGGTCTACTTGTCTTGGCGTACTGACCATGCTTTTGAGCCTTTTCCTTTCTTTATAGCATAATTAGCATTGGTTTGTGCACATAATCCTGTTAATTGCCCACCTGTAATTTGTTTACCTCGCATGGCTATTCTATCGTCTTTTGGGAGAGAGACATCACTAGTGAACATCATAGGACCCGGTCCATATTTCCAATACTGTTTAAACCTTCAATTTACTTTCAGTATTTACTTTCCCGTAGCTATCACTATCATTATTATCCCGTGCGTTTTATCCTTTGTAAACAACAAGGCCGGAGGAATTGACAACTCCTCTGTACTCGTTGGGAGCAAAGCTATCTGTTGTGTGTGCAGATCCAGGTGAAGTTAGCAACCTAGGTTGTAAACGGCGCCATTGTTCACGTCACCACCTACTTGTCGATCTTGGAGTCCTATGGGAGACAATCTAAAACCTAAGCATCTTCGCTAAGGGAAATTTGCCGCTACGCTACATCTCACCTTCCACTTGGGGTAACCAACGAGGGGCGAGTATTATCTCGTGTATCAACGGGCTAGCTATTCTCTTTCTCTTGATAAAACTAGATTCTTCTTTTGCCTTATGCCTAGCTTAAAGGCGTAAAAGAAAGCGCTTGTTGGGAGGCAACCCAATATGTTTTTACTTCTGTTTTTAGTGGTCTTGATGATTTTTACTACTGTAGCAACATCATTGTATCTTTATTTTCAAGCTTTGTGCCAAGTTATAGCCTCTTATGTTAAGGGAAGCAAAAGTTGTGATATGCTGTCCAGAAAACAGATTATGTCTTCTTAACGAAAAAAATCGTAACAAATCACCAGTTCATCTTTTTTAGTTGAATTTTTTACACAACATGCTCTATACAATTGTGAAACTTTTGTACGTTCTGAGTTTTTTTATTTGAGTTGCAGAAGTACCCCGAAATAATTCTCTACTACCTGCTGTTTTGTTTCGCGGATTCTGCCACGTTTTGTCTTTCCTTACTTTTGCAAACCTTAATCTGGATTTTTTTCTGTGCAAAAACCTTTTGGAAATCTTGAGAAACAGTATCTCTTCAAGAGTATATTTATATCCAGTGGGGAAAGATTATTTTATTAATGGTACTAACCTCTCTAATCAGCTTATGATGAGTTATGTATGAAGGGAGTTTTCAAGTGTGCGATGGAAGATGATGAAAGAAGATCCGGGAGTGTCAAGCGCTCAAGCTTGGGGATGCCCCCATGCATGCCCAAAAAATATTCAAGGAGACTCAAGCGTCTAAGCTTGGGGATGCCCCCGTGCATCCCCTTGTCCATCAACAATCATCAGTTCGTCCTTCGTCTAACTATATTTTTATCACTTCATGCGTTATGTGCTATGCTTGGAGCGTCTCACTCTTAGGTTTTCTTTTTAGTTTTCTTTAGCTTTGCTTGCTGTTCATAACAAGTTAGACCCCATCTTACTTTGTGTGGGAGAGAAACACGCTGCACTCCAATCTAGAACACATCATAGGATTTTTCATGTTTATCTTTTTGCTTTTGTGTGTTCTTTATCTTTTCGTAGCTACTGCCATGTTTAGTTTTAGTTTTAGTTTATCTTTAGCAAGAGCCTTGGATTTTGTTTAGTTTTTTGCTGAAACTCTCTTTATTTTTCATGTTTATCTTGTTAAGAGAGTTGGTTGTTGCACTGAGTCGTGTCTTGCTTGAAAGTAGGTAATTGATGTTGCTATTTAATTTTAGTAGTAACTTGCAATAGTTTTGAGGTATTGATGTGAGTAATGTTTGAACTTTTGGTGTCAAGAGTTCTAGCCTATTAGTGGTTGGTGTCGTATTTTGGGCAATCCGTGTTTATTTTCAAAACCTACAAAACTAGTTGAAAGCTCTAGATACTAGATGGATCGCTAATCTTTGGAGGGATCGGATATTAGAGTACACTCACGTACCATGAGTCGAGGATGCGCAAGGATAACCAAACCCCCATACACTCCTCCTCGGGGTACTTGTCTCTTTGTGAACCTCCTCATTAGATAATAAGTGCATGAGTTCTTCGGACTAATGTATGTTTTGAAAGTTGACACTTCCACCTCCTCATATTTGCTAGCTTTCCTGTGTCGTGCATTACCTTCTTCTCACTCCGAGAGTTGGCATCCACCTTCGCCGGTATATCCAAACCATTGCCATGATTCGCTCTGTCATAATAGACCTCCTTATATCTTTCCTCAAAACAACCACCATACCTACCTATAAAGGCATTTCCATAGCCTTTCCAAGATATATTGCCATGCAACATCCACCTCTTCATGACTTGATCTTCATGTTATACATGTTCCTGCTACACTGGCAGAGGCTTACATTGCATACATCATGATAACTACATATTCTTTATGATTTGAGTACCTTGTAAAGTGTGCAAGATCTTCTATACCCTCTTGTAAATTAGAGTGTTTCCCTTAAGTGAGGAAAATATCCCAAAGTGGACAAAATAAAAGATCCCAAAGAGGACAAATGAGAGTTAAATAGAAAGATCCATTGAGGCCACCAAAAAATACAAAAAATAGAAAAAAGAGAAAAAGAAAAAAAAAGAGAAAGGGGCAACACTACTATCCTCTTGAAAGATCCACATTAGTAATCCTTCTTATCCTTGTACTCCATAGAGATGATCATTCATGCATATAGCTATGTGGGGACCTTCACACTATAGAACTTGGCTTGCATATTCCAAGGATGAGCCTCCTCAAAAGAGCTCTAGGTCTTCATGAGCGAGCAAGTTAGATGCACCCCCACTAGTCCATTGGGAGCTGTTCTTAGCTCATATGTGCATCCGTTGCATGGCAATCCCTACTCCTCACATCATATCTATCATATGGCCTTTTCGCCTATGATTGTCCTCATTGATGTGAGCCTTTCTCACCTTTTTGTCTTCCTCCTCCACCATATTTCTCTCTTTTCCATCCTAAGTGTCAACTCTCGTGCTTACGCTCATCCATTGCATGAGTGCTCAAAATATTGAAAATGAGTGGATCAAATTGACTTGTACCTGGCTAGTGGTCTGGGGACGAGTCAAGATAAGATTTCAAAGAAGACCAAGTGTGAAACTTTAGTAGATTGAGTTCTCAACAAAAATACTTTTTTCTCATATTCCCTATCCCTCTTCTTGCACGCAAACACCATTTGGCGACATTCGAGTCACGGACATCGAGAGCTCTTGCACCTAATGTTCTTTCGTTGCTTGTTTCAATTCTAATATAGACTCTTGCATGTTATGACTTGAATTGAATCACATACCGTGATTGCTTTACTTTTCAAAGTTCTTATATGGTTGCTAGCATGTCACCACAAAAATTATGCTTGTTATCATTTACCTACTCGAGGACGAGCATGAATTAAGCTTGGGGATGTTGATACGTCCCAAACGTATCTATAATTTCTTCTTGCTCCATACATGCTTTGTGTGATATTGCTATGATCTAGATATACTTTCATACACTTTTGATCTTATTTGTGCTAACCTACTAACTCAGTGCACCCTAGTGCCAGTTTCTGTTTTCTGCTTTTTTTCTATTTCAGTTTTCCTCCATATTAAAAGTGCTCCAAAAATTCGGGAAAAATCAGATAAAAAATCAGCGCAATAGAAGCTTCCGGAGTCCCGAAGTGGGGCCAAGGGGACACCACCAGGTGCCCAGGCGGCCACCTGGCGCGGCCTAGGGCTTGGACGCGCCAGGCGGGGCGCCTGGACTCCTGGTGGCCCCCCTGGCTGCCCCCTTCGCCTATTTATTCCCCGTGACGCAAAACCCCTGAAGACAGAACCCCTTTCGCGATCTCGCCTCTGCTCCGCCGCCGCCGCGCTTCCAAGATTGGCAGCGCCAACAGACTTCTTCCCGGCACCCTGCCGGAGGGAGGATCTACCTCCGGGAGCTTCCCCTCCACCATGGACGCTTCCCGGATGTGTCGTGAGTAGTTTCCTTTGGACCATGGGTCCGTGATTAGTAGATATGTAATGTTCTCCTCCCCTCTCTGTTCTTCATGGTTTAGACCTCGTGAGCTGCCCTACATGATCGAGGCAAATATGTAATCTTTCTGATGTTGCTATGCTGAGTTTGATGGGATCTGATGGATTATGAGATTATGTTCAGATTGTGATTGAGTAATATATTTGGTTCTTATCTTTTATATTTTTGCTCCTAAGTAAATTTTGCATGTTCTCCGTTTTTTTTTGCTTTGGCCAAGTAGTAGGTAGTAACTCCAAGAGGGAACGTTATGCTCGATTGTGGGTTCATGCCCCCTGATGACACGCTTGAGTGACAGAAACATGAGTCTAGGGGATGTGCTGCTGCCACAAGGGGGAAAACAACGGTTCTTGTAACCGCGGTTGAAAGGATTGTTTACTTTACGCAAAGTTCTTTTTAATGCAGTTGTCTGTTGCTTTGGTTTACACTTTGGGTGGGGCTCGCAACTTAATACCAGCGAGATGTTGTGGATAGATATCTCAAGGTGGATGATTATTAGTAGTAGATGCAGTTGGATTTCGGTCTACTTATTTCGGCGTACTGCCCATGCTTTTGAGCCTCTGCATTTCTTTTGTAGCATAGTTAGCATTGCGGTGCGTTTATAATCCTGTCAATTGCCCATCTGTAATTTGTTTACCTCGCATAGCAGTTTTATCATCTTTTGGGAGAGAGACATCACTAGTGAACATCACGGGACCCCGGTCCATATTCCCATCATTGTTTACACGCTTATTTACTTTTCTTATTTTACTTTGAGTTGCTATCATTATCATTATCCCTTGTGTTTTGATCCTTTGTAAACAACAAGACCGGAGAGATTGACAACCTCTCTGAACTTCGTTGGGAGCAAAGTTATTTGTGTATGTGTGCAGGTCCACGTCAGTTGCGCCGCTGACACCTACTTATCATCTCTGGAGTCCCACTGGTCGATACTCTCAACCTTGGTATCTTCACCAAGGGAAACTTGCCGCTACGCTGCATCTCACCTTCCACTTGGGGTAACCAACCAAGGGCGAGAAGCAATTATCATCTCTCGCGTATCAGCAGCACCCAACCATCCATCTCCCTAGCCTACAGTGTTTTCATCCTGTTGGTCACTACTAGTTTATTTGTGTTGTTTTATTTTGTTGTTACTAATATCACTATCATACCACAGTTGCTATTAATATTTTGTTGCAAGCAAGTATATTTCAGGTGCGGTTGAATTGATAAGTCAACTGTCAAAGATTATAAATACTCTTTGGCTCCCCTTGTGACGAATCAATAAATTGAGTTAACTTACCCGCGAGAACACTACAAACGATCCCCTACAGTTGGGGGTCATCAAGTACTGTTTTCTGGTGCCGTTGCCGAGGAGCATAGCAATATTTACAAGTATACTTGAAGTATCCTGCCTGCTACACTTCATCCGCTATGGGTAAGAAAGGAGACCCCAAGGTTCCAATCTTACCATCTACTACAAGAAAAGGTACCGTTCTGAGTACCAGTGCTACGCTCGATTCACCCTTCGTTATAAGTAAGTTTGCGTCACCACTACCACCACATGCTACTTCTACTGAGTCTGTTACTATGTCCGATACTTTTGATGATGCTTCTACTACTCTTGATGATGCTAGTTTTCTTGGTCACTATATTGAAACTCAGAGTGCTAAGGTTGCAGCACAGTCCGAGACCGGGACTCCTGCTACCTATATTCCTACTTGCAAAACCTTTGGTTACCCAGACTTATATGAACTCTAGGAGAGAATCCTTGATGATGATTATATTACTCTTGATGATGATTTTTGCAGGGAACTCAAAGAGTGTGTCGACTCAGACCCTAGTGCTGTTAAGGAGCTGCTTGAAAATCACTCCATGAAGAACAAGATTATTCCTGATCCTAAATTTTCCACATCCCCTATATGCATCACTGATCCTGATTATGATTTCTCTGTTGATCTTTCACTTATATCTACAGTCGAGGCTGACCCTTTTTATGGCAGAGAAAATGAGGATGTTATAGCACACCTGACCAAACTCGCTGAGTTGGGTAACTTATTTACCATTGATGAAAAGATATGAAACTTTTCTGTGGCCAAGCTTTTTGCTTTTTCTTTGAAGGAAGACGCTAAATCATGGTATGATGCACTACCCTATGGTTCCATTGAGAGTCCTCAGGACTTAGTTCAATTCTTTTTTGATAAATATTTTCCTGCTCATATGCAACATGCTACTTTGAAAAGAATCTATAACTTTAAACAATTGTAGGATGAACACCTCCCTAAAGCTTGGGGGAGGTATTGTGATTTAATAAAGGCTAGACCGGGACATGAATTCCAAAAGAATGAATTACTTGATATATTTTATGCTGGTCTAACCAATGAATCTAGATCCTATCTTGATAGTTGTGCTGGATGTGTTTTCAGGGATAGAACACCGGACGATGCCGAAGAATTAATGGGAAAGATTGCCAAGAACCATGAAGATTGGTCCGTCCCTTAACCACCTCCACCCCCAAAGAAGAGGGCATGCTTGTTCTAAGCCCCGAAGATATGCAAGAAGCAAAGAAGTCCATAAAGGAGAAAGGCATTAAAGCCGAAGACATGAATAATCTACTGCCTATCGAGAAGTTGTATGAGACTACTAGTCACCCTCCCTTGGTAGAGGTACACTCTCTATTAGACTTTACTGAAAGTGACATCCCTAAAGGTAAGCCTCCCGACCAATGCTTAGATGAGCTTGATAATTTTATTATTAAGAAAGACCATTTTAATATGAGGATACAAAGTCAGTTGCATGATAATTCCCTTGCTATCAAAAGTTTGCTTGGTGTTCTTGAAAGAACAGTTAATGATGTCAAATGTCTTGTTAAGCATTTTCATATGGTTCAAACTCAGCTTGAACAAATTTCTAATGTGCAAAAAGATTTGCTTGCTAATAATGCCAAACAGGATATACAGACTTATGACATCAAAACCAGGGGTGGTACACACACCCAGGACCCACTCTATCCTGAGGGGCATCCGAAGAAGATCGAGCAAGATTCTAAAGTACAGGTAGAAGACAAGATTGTTAGCTCTCCCAAGAAGAAAAACAAGAAAAAGAAACGCAAGGAGGCTGATAACTCCAATGATCCTATTACAAATCAAGAACCTGCTGTTGATCCTAACGGCATATCCACCTCCCATGCTAAAACTGAAGACGGTACTGAGCCCGAAGAAAATGATAAGGAGAAGAATGATCCTCCCGAGGTGCGAGAAGAAGAAGCACCCGACAAACGCAAGAAATATACTAGAGAAGACTTCATAGCAAGAAGACATGGGAAGGAAAGAGAACCATGGGTACAGAAACCCATGCCCTTTCCAGGTAAGTCTCTCAAGTCTAAAGAAGAAGAGCATTATAATAAATTTTGTGAATGGATGAAACCTCTTTCTCTTCAAATTCCCCTGACTGATGCTATCAAGTTACCTCCTATTCCAAATATATGAAAGATATTGTTACTAATAAAAGAAAAGTTCCTAATGAGGCAATATCTACCATGCTTGCTAACTACTCTTTCTGTGCCAAGATTCATGAGAAGCTTGGTGATCCAGGTATACCCAGTATTCCTTGCTCCATAAAAAATAATTATGTCAAAACTGCCTTATGTGATCTCGAAGCAGGGGTGAGTGTCATGCCTTTTTATCTTTATAAAAGGCTATGTTTAGAAAAGATAATTCCTACAGATATCTCTCTTCATATGGCTGACAAGTCAACAGCCGTCCCGATTGGTATTTGTGAGGATTTTCCTATTGAAGTTGCTAATTGCTTAATCCTTATAGATTTTGTTGTGCTTGACATTCCCGAGGATGGGAGCATGTCCATTATTCTTGGTAGACCTTTTCTTAACACCGCATGTGCCATTATTGATTGCAATAAAGGAAAGGTCACTTTCAACGTAGATGATAAAGAACACACGGTGTATTTTCCAAAGAAGATTGACAAAAGGCATGGCCTTAACTCAATAGAAAATATCGAGACCGTGAAGATTGGAGAATGGGATTGTCCACTACATGTGCACCACAAATACAAAACCATTATGGTGGGGAAAATGTCCATTAAAGTAAAGGTGCAATGATCACTTCATGAGAGGTGAGACTTTTTACTCTATATATCTCCGGTTTGTTGGTAAGACTTGATCAACCTTGTTAGCTAGCATGTTTTATATAGGTAAAAAGTGGAGCTTGTTATGTTTTCATTTGCCTTAGCTTTTTATTCTTTCAGATGTACCAAGTTTATGTGTTTTCGAACATCACAATTCTAATCACTGCTTCAAGTTTTCAGAAGGTTTCACAGCTTTTTGAACTTCGAAAAAAATTCAACAGTGAAGTTTTTAGGGAAAATCCAGAAAAAATAAAATAAAAATTTCCATGACGGGAGTGACCCAGAGGAACCTGGGGCTGACCAGGGGGGACCACCAGTGGCCCAGGCGGCCAGCTGGCGCGGCCAGCCCCCTGGCCGCGCCCACAGGGCGCCTGGGGCCCATAGGCCCCACCTGCATGTCTTTCTTCTTCCTCTCTCTCTCTTTCTCCCCAAAAACACGAGTTCTGCTCCCTTGTGCGCGTTCTTGCTGTTCTTGGAGACAAATTTCGATCTCTCTCTACAACTCATCATTTGAGCTGAGATTTTGAGCAAATACTCCCTGGTATGTAACTCCTCCACCCCTCCAATTAGATTTTTGATTGGTGGCTTCATTTGTGAGTATTTGGTAGGTCTTGGTGTTGTTTAGATGAGCTTGCATGCCTGTGTAGAAATTTATTTTCCAAGTTTTGCTGCAAGTTTGTGCCTTAGGTAAGTGAGTAGAGTAGTTTGCCTCAACTCACTTTGTTTAAATCCTTGTTTTTGTGAATTGTCAAAGATTTCATAAATGAGTTTGCTAGGGAAAGCGAAGGGGTGGCTTGGGAACAAGAATCCCGAGCGCTCCGATCGAGTTACTAGAGCTGCAGCTTCACCCTCGGCTGCTAGGGTGAGCTATAATGAAGATCATGTTCCCCTGGAGTTGTTGGAAGACACAAGTCCAGCATGCGCAATGATGTATCTGTGCGATGATTTTCTTGAAGCTGCTGGAATCAAGGAGGATTTTTACGGCCTTTGCTCCAATGCAGTTTTGTGAAATAATAGGTGTGCCGAACGCTGGTCAGACGGCGAGGATGAACACTCAGCCTTCCGAGTTGAGAACTCTCTTCAACTCTCTTTGTAGCCAGGAAGAGAGCGTTATTCGGCATACAAATATTTCCAGCATTTTATTCCCCCACATCAGGTATTTTGCGTACTTTATTGCTAGAGGGGTGTTGGCTCGCGACAACACGAGCAACGGTTCCGCACCAGATTTTGCTATCTATGCGAACGCCCTCTCTGATAAGAATGATTATAATGTGGGTGCCTTAATTTCTCGACGCCCTGTTATAGATAGTAACAAGGACGATTTATTTGGTGGTATTTACGCCACACTTATCCTTGAGTCTTTTAACGGCACCCCGCATCCTGATGATGTTCCCTTTTCATACACAAGTCTTGATCTTGCTTCTATGAAGAGGCATAAGTTTGTTACCACGACTTCCCAGTTTGGTAACCTTGTTTATATTTTGAGGTTTTAAAAGACCATTACTCATGAGATACGTCTACCCGCACCACTTTTGTTTGATAATACCCGCAGGAACGGATGGTCCTTCAATTATGTCCATTTTAATGAGTTCATGGACCAGTATCAGTTGCATAACCCCATGGAGGGGATTGTGCCCGACGAGGAGGAGCATGGTGAGTTCCCACCTTTCCAGGGGGAGACGTCACCCAGTTTGGTGAGGGGTATTCCTCTGCTTGGAGCGCAGGACCTTCCTCATGGGAGGACCCGAGAACTTCGGTGTACGCACCGGAGGGCTCATACGACTCTTGTACTTACCATCACCCCGGAGCAGGAGGCTCCTGGGGGCAGTAGTTGCGACCAACTTAGGCAAAAAACCTAAGCTTGGGGGAGTACATGCCCTTCTCACTTTTCCATTGTATTGTTCATTTTATTTGTTCGCTTTGATCTTTTCGAAGTTTCTGCCTGTTCTTCTTTGTTCTTTTATTTAACATCCCACAATTTTCTAAATTTTGGAATGTTAATAAATTATATATTTGATGATTGTCTTGCTTGATATGTTTGATTTTCTCTAGGATTCAAAACTTTCGAAGTTTATTGACTATTAAAATGAGAGGGAATAAAATGAATTTCCCTAATATTCATTATTGGTGTTTTGGAATTTATTATTTAAATCAAATCCAACAAATTAAAATGAGAGAAGGTAAAATGACTCCTTCATTACAAAAGAAAGTTGGAAATGTTTTAATGTGATTTTATTTTAATTGGAGTTATTTAAATAATTTTCCAATCAAAAATAATAACAACTTGAGAGAAGATAAAATGACTTCTTCGGAAAAATTGATTGGAAATTATTTAAATAATTATTTAACATTTTTATTGATTTTTGAAATATTTAAGAACAAAATAAAGTCATTGAAAATTGTTTTTATTTTTAATTATGTTTTTGGAAAAAATATGTTCATTGCATAATTCTCTTTAGATTATTTCACGAATTTAGGAATTTATTTTGTATTTTTCTGATGTGTAATTATTTTTATAGAATTGTTTGAAATTTTGGATTTAAAGAAAAAGAAAGACCCGTACCCAGCCGGCCCAATAGCTTATTTCCGCCCGTGGGTGTAGTAGAGCCTGAGTCAGATTCTGTTGTTTTTCTGTCCATAAATAGATTTTTAGGTTTTCATTTTTTTGCCTTTTTCTTTTTTGTCTAACCCTAATTGCTGCGGGTCCCGCCAAGATTAACTGCCGCCGCCGCCGCCGTCCCCTCGGACGTCGCCGGAGCTTCGCTGGACTTCGCGCCGGACCGCCGCCGCCTTCGCCCGTAAGCCGCGTCGCCACCTCGCGGCAGCCCGGCCGCTGATGGCGGTGAAGTTAATAGGTTTAGTGGGATGCCTCCCCTGTCAACCGCGCCAATAAACGATTCTTGATAACCCCCAACTCTAGGGGATCAATTGTAGCTTTTTGATAAATAAGGATATTGATCCCAACAAGGAGCAGAAGGTATTGACAAGTGACTCTTGATAAGGAAAAGGCTGCACACACTGAAAGGTAAATATTTAGGGGTTTTTGGTTTAAGCAACAGAAAGGTAAAAGACAAGCAAAGTAAATAGGGTAACTGAGGAGTAGCAAGTGGCACAATCCTTTCACAAGGATAAGCCTAGGAACTGAACTTATAAGAGCTAAAGCTTTCTCGAGGGCACATGGGAGAGATAGTCATGTGCTTTCGTCATATTCCGTATCGGCACTGTGTGTTATGTTGATAAGTGTTGAGTGGGTGGATCAATGCTAGTACACCTTCTAGACTAAGATAAGTGTACTCTTATGATTACACACCTTGCAAGCATCCGCAAATACAAGGTACTTCCTCCGATCCATAATAATTGTCGTTCATTTTGTACTAAGCTAGTACAAACTGTGTACTAGATGAACATCACTTATTATGGATCGGAGGGAGTAGTAATTCAGGCATAAGCCTAACCACAGCATTACGATCGAGGATCCATAACTCCCTTGTACAAAAGTATGCAAACTGGGGTTCAGGTTTCTGTCACTCCGGCAACCCACCATAAGCATCCTTTATG
The DNA here is from genome assembly GCA_950022295.1 of Bromus sterilis. Lineage (NCBI taxonomy): Eukaryota > Viridiplantae > Streptophyta > Magnoliopsida > Poales > Poaceae > Bromus > Bromus sterilis. Next base: position 338,696,827 of record OX465595.1, on the reverse strand, counting down.
CACAATGCATTCCCCTAGGTCCTTAATAAGGCGAAGTGTTGATTGTTCAACTCACACAACACCACTAAGAAAATAACAACACAACTTAAATATCAAACAACACATAATACTTCAACATCATATGACTACTAACAACTAGACTTCTCCCATGCCCTCAAGAACTAAAGTAACTACTCACAAGACATAAAAGAGATCATGATCAGTGGGGATAAATAGATCGTAAAAAATCTGGAAACAATGATAATTCTCCAACAAAACTCAATAGCATTCATCACACGGCAGTAATCAACACCGGTAGAGTAGAGAGGATAGATAGTACGAATTACAACACAAGATAAACTTGTGAGGTGAGATTGGATGGAGGTGGAGATGGTGCTGATGTTGGGGATGATGTTGATGATGATCTCGATGATGCCCGTGAAGATGATGATGACGATGGCGACTATCTCCCCTTTCGGGAGGTGATCTCCCCGGCGGAATCTGCCCGCCGGAGATGGCTTTTTCTTCTCTGTAGGTTTCCTCCACGAGGCGGCGGCGAAACGGCGAAACTCCTCCTCCTTTAGGGTTTCTACCCCAGGGGGTAATATAGGCCAAAGAGGGCACCAAGGTGGGCCACCAGGCATCCAGGAGGGTGCCTGGCGCCTGCCTGGTGGGTCCCCTCTGGTCCCTCTTCGGTGATCTCCCGTGAATCTTCATAAAAACGATCTCCGTCAATTTTCATCGAATTTGGAGTTGATCTGATTAAGCAACTTGATATCCACATTTCACTGCTGAATTCTGCTTCTGTTGCTTCGGCACCGGAAAGTTGCAAACTGTGTAAAACAAGCCAAAAAACATAAGAACAATACTGTAAAGTGCAATATAGCAATGAATAGGGTTAAATTACAATATAAAATAGTGATGCATTTTGGACGTCTCAACTCCCCCAAGCTTAGACCTCGCTTGTCCCCAAGCGATTACTGAGCTCGGCAAACCTGTTCACAAGTTTAGAGAGTGAAGTGTCGATAAAAGAATACGGACAAGAAGCATCAAGATTTATCACCAAACTGAAGCATCCTCAACAACAACCTCAACTCATAAGGTCCTTATGATAAAGTAGTAATAATTATAACAAAGTAGGACCAAGAAAACTCATCAAATCATAGAAGACATAGCCTTGGTCAAGGAACAACTAGTAACTTTTACTTTTGCTCTTTCACTTAAAATAGAACCAGTTGAAGATTTTGAAAGAACATGTTATTAGTCAAGAAGTGCACAATTTAATACAAAGGAAGATGTTTGCTTGGCATAAGCCTTGCAAACAACTTACTTATCAAAAGATAATGTCAACAAAGATGTAACATGCTAACTCTCAATGCAGCTTTATATGCAAGAATCTTTATCAACATCAAGTGTCTGTTCTCTCTCAGAAAGGAAGGAAGTAGGAAGGACTGACTCAACACAAAATAAAGGATAAACCCCGTGCAAAAGGGTAAGGAGGGAAAACCCATGTGCCATCTCTAGATCAAACAGAATAAAAACAGATTTTGGGAGGTGCATGATCCGTCAATGACTGCTGATAGATAACTCACTCACTTCATGATTTCGAAAAGTTTCAAGGAACGGCTCCCATGTGGGGACGATCACATCCCCTTGAATTCCTTTGTTTATCACTCATAAATGGGCGAAGGACTTGTGTGTTAGTATTTAACTTTTACGAGCTGGGCACTCATGCCAGTCCCTTCTCGTATTAGGGGTTTGCAGATTACACATGCAATCCCAAGATAAAACTTGTCCAAATTAAGACGATCACGGGTTACCCACCACTTCCTCATGAGCTGAATCAGAGGCACAAAACAGAAGATTTTGAAAATCTAAAGATAGCACATAAATTCTATACTTTAGGAGTGGTTGTGGAATACCACGAATAGGAAGGTATGGTGGACTCAAGTGGAAGATGTTGGTTCAGGGTATGGAAGTACAAGAAGAATTCCACTTGGTACAGAGTTTGGGCTAGCAAGGCTTTGAGAGACCAGACAATTGATGATGACTTGGATGCAAGCAATATAAAGCATAAATATTAAAACTAGCATGGCACATCAAGTTGTCTTCCTTGTCAACATAACACTTCAAGCATAATAACACAAAGGTTTTGGCTATGTCGCTACTTTGATAAAAACATGCTTGTTGTTATGACCAAAGATATACTTGCCAAGATTAAATAAAGTTTTCGAAGCCATACCTGATATAAGGTTAATACTCCCCATAAAAATCAGCTCATAATGTCGATTGCGTGAAGAGAATACCAACCGCAGCGAAGAAACCAATAGACTTCTCATTAATATTCATTCATAGACGACTCCACACTCACGGATACAAAAACTCTCCACAAAAGGAGTGATAGACCTCGATGCAACACCTATTCCATAAAGTAACTTCCCTAGACATGATACGACTCTACTTGACTCCTAAAGACAAAGATAAAGATAAATATACATGGCACTATCCCTAGCATGGAACAAGCTGAGGGGTTCCATTACCCGAGGAGATTTACTCCTCATTCTTGTTCTTGTTGATCACGTACTCCTTGGCGAAGCGCTTCCAAGGCAGAGGTTCTCCAGTCTCGAAGGACATTCCCGTCTCCAGGATCCTGCACTCAGCACCCAAACCTATGCGTAAGAGCTTAAGTTCATACTCATAGTTCTGGTTTTGCAGATCATAGATCTGTGCTTGAAGCTCATAAACTTTTTCTTCCAGTGCGGCCAAACTTGACCACATCTCCTTCATCTCCTTCTTGTGGGAAGCCTCTGTCTCGTTCATGATGTCGAAGTTAGCTTCAACACCACGCTCCACCATCTTCTTGAACTTGAAGACCTCATGTTCCATCTCTTTCAGCCGCTCCTCGGTGCTCCCTTCCTTGACTGGTCCCTTCAGATCTTCCTTGTGGAGGACACCATCCTCCACACGAAGGATCTGGGGGTGCTTCCTCACCTCTGCGAGGTAAGGGTTGATGACATTGACGACGAACTTGCCCTTGGGGGAACTTGGAGAAGCCATGGCACCTAGGTCTGCTGAAAGTTTTTCTGGCAGAAACATACCGAGAAAGAAAACACGAGAAATCGATAGATACGGTGCCGGGACGATCCAGGCAAATATATAGCAAAAAATTTCGCAATAGAAGGAAGGTTTCAAGCCAAGGTGGAGTCGGAGTCGGAGTCCGGGGCTCCCAGGAGGGGCCGGGAGGCCTCCTGGGGCCCCTGGAGCTCCTCTCCGGCTCCACTTAGGCTTGGAATTTTCCTAATTTTGCAAAAACTTTGAAAAATAAACTTTTATTGATGTTCGCGATGTTTCCTTACCGTAATACATACCTTTTCTTATTCTTCTCCTGCCGGTGTCTGAAACTGAGCTGCAACATGTTCTTCATGAGATGTTGTGTATATCATATTCACATCCACATTGATAGGATCACCTGCCATGTAATGTTTGAGTCTTTGTCCATTCACAACTTGAGGTTTGGGGCCTTCAAAATTATTAATCTTGATTGCACCGGAATGATATACTTCTTCGATATGAAAAGGCCCTTCCCATCTGGAAAGTAGTTTACCTGGAGAAAACCTGAAACGAGATCTAAACAACAAAACTTTATCACCAACATTAAATTCACATTTCAGAATTGTTTTATCGTGCCACTTCTTTACCTTTTCCTTGAACATTTTAGCACTCTCTTAAGCTTCACTTCTCCACTCATCTAGAGAAGTCAAGTTCATGAGACGCTTTTCACCAGCTAACTTTGGGTCAGCATTCAGCTCTCTGACAGCCCAGAAAGCTTTGTGCTCTAACTCTAATGGAAAATGGCAAGCTTTGCCATAGACCATCTTATACGGAGACATGTCCATGGGGTTCTTGTAAGCAGTTCTATACGCCCACAAAGCATCTCCTTACTTCTTTGACCAGTCCTTTCTAGAACTGTTCACTGTTTTTTGTAAGATCAGCTTGATCTCTCTATTGGTGAGCTCAACTTGCCCACTAGTTTGAGGGTGGTACGGTGATGCAATTCTATGATTGACATCCTACTTGGCTAGAGCTTTCCTAAAAGCTCCATGCGTGAAGTGTGACCCTCCATCTGTGATGAGATACCTAGGTACACCAAACCTGGGAAAAATTACATCCTTGAGCATTTTCAAAGATGTCTTGTGATCAGCACTCTCAGTGGGGATTGCTTCAACCCACACAGCAACTAAGATGTGTGTGTACTTGTGTGAAGGAGGAAAAGGACCCACAAAATCAAAACCCCAGCAATCGAAAGGTTCGATTACTAGTGAGTAATTCATAGGCATCTCATTTCTCCTGCTAATGTTACCGACTCTCTGACACTTATCACAAGATAAAAAATAATTTCTAACATCCTTAAAGAGAGTAGGCCAATAAAAACCTGATTGGAGAACCTTATGTGCGGTCCTCTCACCGGCATGATGTACTCCATAGGGACTATCGTGACACTGTCGAAGAATGTCTTTCTGCTCGTGCTCCGGTATACACCTTCTTATGATCCCGTATGCACCTTCTTTATAAAGATGTGGATCATCCCAAAAGTAATGCCTTAAATCCGTGAATAATTTCTTCCTCTGCTGAAATGTAAAACCTGGAGGAAAAAACTTTGCAACGACAAAATTGGCATAATCTGCAAACCAAGGGTCGGAATGAGATTGTACTTTTACAACAGCAAGTTGTTCATCTAGAAAACTGTCGTTGGCTGGAATAGGATCGTGTGGAATGTCTTCCATTCTTGAAAGGTTGTCCGCCACCGGATTGTCTTCTCCTTTTCTATCGACAATCTGCAAATCAAATTCGTGAAGAAGGAGTACCCACCTTATGAGCCTTGGTTTTGCATCCTTTTTATGCATAAGATACTTAATGGCAACATGGTCAGTTTGAATAATAACCTTAGAATCAACAATATACTGCCTAAACTTATCACAAGCAAACACCACTGCCAAGAATTCCTTCTCGGTAGTAGCATAATTATTTTGAGCACTATCAAGGGTTTTGCTAGCATAGTGTATAACATTCAACTTCTTATCAACCCTTTGTCCTAAAACAGCTCCAACAGCAAAATCACTAGCATCACACATAATTTCAAAGGGAAAATTCCAGTCACGTGGTTGTGCTATAGGAGCGGTTATCAAAGCTTTCTTAAGAACTTCAAAAGCTTCCTTACAATCTTCATCAAATACAAAAGGAACATCCTTCTGGAGAATATTAGTGAGGGGTCTCGAGGTCTTAGAAAAGTCTTTGATAAATCTTCTATAGAAATCAACATGACCGAGAAAACTACGAATACCTTTGATGTCCCTTGGATAGGGCACCTTTCAATAGCTTCAATCTTTTCCTTGTCCACTTCAATTCCCCTTTCCGAAATCTTGTGACCAAGAACTATACCTTCGTTAACCATGAAATGGCACTTCTCCCAATTAAGCATCAAATTTGTTTCTTCACATCTCTGCAAAACTTTATTAAGATTGTGGAGACAGTGGTCAAAGGAGGTTCCATAGATGGAAAAGTCGTCCATGAAGACCTTCACAATCTCCTCACAGAAACCATGAAATATAGCAAACATACACCTCTGAAAAGTAGCAGGTGCATTACACAAACCAAAAGACATACGCCTATAAGCATAAGTACCGTAAGGACACGTGAAAGTGGTCTTCTCTTGATCTGCGGTGTTAACATGAATCTGAGAGAAGCCAGAATACCCATCAAGATAGCAAAAGTGGGTGTTTTTAGACATCCTCTCAAGCATCTGATCAATAAAGGGCAGAGGATAGTGGTCCTTCCCGGTGGCCTTGTTCAACTTCCTGTAATCAATACACATTCTATATCCAATAATAGTCCGTTGAGGTATTAGTTCATTTTTATCATTACGAACAACACCAATACCTCCTTTCTTAGGAACACAATGAACTGGACTTACCCACTTACTATCATCTATGGGATAGATGATACCTGCGTCTAGAAGTTTGAGAACCTCCGTCCTAACCACGTCCTTCATCTTTGGGTTCAACCGTCGTTGATGATCAACAACCGGTTTAGCATCGGGCTCGAGATTGATAGTATGTTGGCAGATGGATGGACTAATACCCTTGATATCATCAAGAGTATAGCCAATAGCACCTCGGTGTCTGCGGAGTGTCTCCAATAATCGCTCTTCTTCATACCCTGAAAGGTTAGAATTGATAATAACAGGATATACTTTCTTTTCATCTAAATAAGCGTACTTGAGCGTATCGGGAAGTGGTTTTAGATCAAACACCGGGTCTTCTTTTTGTTGTGAGAGGATTCCTAAAGGTTCAACCGGGAGGTTGTGCTTCAGGATAGGATTTTGTCTTAAAATATGTCTTCTAGCTCATTCCTCTCCTGCATACGCATGTCATTCTCGTGGTCTTCAATAAATTGCTGCAAAGTGTCGCCAGGAAGGATAGCAATAGAAGCAATTTCTTCAATAATTTTGTCATTACTAGAAAAATCAGTACCATGAGGCTTCTTAAAAAACTTAGAAAAATTAAATTCATATGGCTCACAATTGAATTCAACAGAAACTTTACCTTTCTTGCAATCAATTATAGCTCCACAAGTGCTGAGGAAGGGCCTACCAAAGATAATAGGGCAAAAACTATCTTGCACTGAACCAAGTACCAGAAAGTCAGTAGGATATTTTACCTTCCCGCAAAGTACTTCAACGTCTCTCACAATCCCGATCGGAGAGATTGTTTGCTTATTCGCAAGATGAATCGTGACATCTACGTCTTCGATCTCACACGGCTGAATCTCGTGCATGATCTCTTGATAAAGTGTGAAAGGAATAGCGCTGATACTGGATCCACAATCACATAGCCCATAGTAGTTATGATCTCCTATTTTGACAGATACAACATGTGTACTTGAAATTGGGCTTTTGTTCTTGGCTATGACAATGTTAGTGGAAACAGCACAAAAACTAATAATAGATTCTTCAATATCACTGGTTACCAGATCATTAACCATTGCAACTTGAGGCTTGACAGTGGTCCTTCCATTTTTTTTAGAATACAAGTAACAAAAGAGTGCTCCTTTATCCTTGAGGGATAAGGAGGCTGTTCATACATAACTGCAGGTAAAACAGGATCAGTAACATTAATCTCACTAGGTGACTCCTTGAAAGGTTTATGATGCTGAATCTCCTTCTTCTTAGAAGAATCAACATGAGAAGCAAAGTCATTGAAAAAGTAAATCATTAGCTGGGAATCAAGACCAATTTTAGAGCAAAAGGTATTAAAGTAATCAGTCTTCACATAACTCTCAATGTAGTCATGCTCATAGTTTATAGCGGGTTCAATACCTTTATCAATTTCCCAGTCTTCACTATTCCTCTGGATACTTTCAACAAGATCCCATTTTTCTTCTACTTCTAGTCTGGAATACCCTGCTAGAGGAGGCATCCAACATCTCCTTGTCCAGACGAGCAAGTGATACGTCAAAAATGCGTCACTATTTTATATCGTAATTCATCCTTATTCATTGATATATTTCATGTTACGATGATGTTCTTATGTTGTTTTGGCTTATTTTAAACAGTTTGCAACTTTTCGGTGCCGAAGCAGTAGACGCAGGATTCAGCGGTAAAAAGTGGACGCTGAGTTGCTGAAGAAGAATACCTCCAAATTACCTGAAAATCGATGGGGGCTATTTTCCAGAAGAATAACGAAGACTCGCCGAAGAGGGGCCCGAGGGGGGCCACAGGAGCCCCAGGAGTCCACCTGGCGCGGCCCCACCCCTGGCCGCGCCGGGAGGGCGCCTGGAGCCCTGGGACCACTCCCGGCTCCCCCCTCTGGCCTATATACTCCTCGTTACGCGAAAACCCTAAAAAAGGAGGCCATCACAGAGTTCCGCCGCCGCTTCGTGGCGAAAACCTACAGAGAAGAAAAGGGCTCTCCGGTAGGCAGATTCCGCCGAGGATATCACCTCCCAGAAGGGGAGATCATCGCCATCGTCATCACCATCGTCACAGGCATCATCGAGATCATCATCAACATCATCCCCAACATCAGCACCATCTCCACCACCATCCAATCTCACCTCACAAGTTCATCTTGTGTTGTAATCCGTATTATCTATCCTCTCTACTCTACTCTACCGGTGTTGATTACTCCTTTGTGGTGAATGCTATTGAGTTTTGTTGGAGAAATACCATTATGTCCAGATTGTTTATCATATATTTATCACCTCTGATCATGATCTCTTTATGTCTTGTGAGTAGTTACTTTAGTTCTTGAGGACATGGGAGAAGTCTAGTTGCTAGTAGTCATATGATGTTGAAGTAATTTGTGTTGTTTGATATTTAAGTTGTGTTGTTATTTTCCTAGTGGTGTTGTGTGAGTCGAACACTCAACACTTCGCCTTCTTAAGGACCTAGGGGAATGCATTGTGTATTAAGAATGCTTACGGTGGGTTGCCGGAGTGACAGAAACCTGAACCCCAGTTTGCACACTTTTGCACAAGGGAGTAATGGATCCTTGATCTTATTGATGTGGTTAGGTTTTCCCTTAATTTCTATCTTGTATTTTCGGATGCTTGCAAGATGTTTAATCATAAGAGTAAACTTATCTTAGTCTAGAAGGTGTGCTAGCATAGATCCACCCACTCAACACTTATCCGCACAACACTTGTTATCGATACGGAGTACAGCGAAAGCACGTGACTACCTATCCATGTGTCCTCAAGAACGCTTTAGTATTTATAAGTTTAGTTGTCAGGCTTATCCTTTGCAAAAAAGGATTGGGCCACTTGCTGCTCCTCAGTGCTATTTACTTTGCTTGCTTTTGTCTTATCGTTGCTTATATCGAAAACCCCTAAAAAGTTACCTTTCAGTGTTTGCAGTTATTCCTTGCCTACTATCACCTATCAATACCTTTCGCTCCTTGTTGGCTTCGACACTCTTACTTATCGAAAATGCTACAATAGATCCCTTTACTTTGAGGGTCATCAAGCTACGTTTTCTGGCGCCGTTGCCGGGGAGCATAGAGCTATTGGTAAGTGAAGCTGGTAAGGAATTTTTTATATCGTTGATTTTTTTTTCTGTTGATGTTCTTTGTCCATATGGACAACCTAGCTATTGGATCGTTGCTTATGGGGAAACGCCCCACATCTGTGGTGGTTGTACCTCCCCCTACTGAAATTGTGCCTTATAAAACACCAGCTGGTATTATCGATTGTGTCTTGGCTAATCGTTATGCAGGCGATAGACACCCGAGTGAACACTTGCTATATTTATCACAACTATGTTCGCTATTTAAGCTTGCAGGTGTATCAAAGGACTTTGTCATGAAGAAATTGTTCTCCGTATCGCTTATAGATAAAGCTTCAGATTGGTATAAGCTTCTCGATAACTCTCATTTGCTTGATTGGCATGAACTTATGTCTCTCTTTTACACCAAGTTTTATCCTCTTCATGAAATTCATCGAGACAGGAATTATATCTATAACTTTTGGTCTCGTGACGGAGAAAGCATCACTCAAGCTTGGGGGAGATTGAAATCTCTAATGCTCAAATGTCCTATTCATGAGCTCCCCAAGGAAACTATACTTCCAAACTTTTATGCCAGACTTTCTCGTCAGGATGAGGAGATGTTGGATGTCTCCTCTAGTGGGGTATTTCAGACGAAAAGCGTTGAAGAAAGATGGGATCTCCTTGAAAGGATCCAGAGGAATACCGAAGATTGGGAGATAGACAAAGGTATTGAACCTACTATAAATTATGAGCATGATTATATAGAGAGCTATGTGAAAACTGATTCTTTTAATGCCTTTTGCTCTAAGATTGGTCTTGATTCCCATCTAATGATTGATTTTTGTAAGGACTTTGCCTCTCATATCGACTCTTCTAAGAAGAAGAAGAGCCAGCATCATAAACCCTTCAAAGAATCATCTATTGATATTCATGTTGCTGACATTATTGTGCCTGCAGTTATATATGAAAAGCCCCCTTTTCCCGTAAGAATAAGGGAGCACTCTTTTGTTACAGGCATAATGAATAAGAGTGAGAGAAGAATCGATGAACCCGAGTACCAGATCAAGGTCGATCCTCGAGTTGCATTGGTTAAGGATCTTATTACTAATGATGCTTTAGATTCCAATATAAATTTTTGTGCTGCTTCCACTAACCTTGTCACAACCAAGAATAAGGGCCCAATTTCAGGTACTCCAGTAGTATCTGTCAAAATAGGAGAGCATAATTATTATGGGCTATGCGATTTTGGATCGAGTGCCAGTGCTATCCCGTATTCACTTTATCAAGAGATCATGGGTGAAATTTCACCTTGCGAACTTGAAGAAGTTGATGTCACTATTCATCTTGCAAACAGAGCAACTATCTCTCCTGTCGGAATTGTGAGAGACGTTGAAGTCTTATGCGGAAAGGTAAAGTACCCTACCGACTTTCTAGTACTTGGTTTGGTAAGGGATAATTTTTCTCCCATTATTTTCGGTAGACCTTTTCTCAGAACTTGTGGAGCTATAATAGATTGCAAGAAAGGTAAAGTTTCTGTTGAATTCAATGGTGAGCCTTATGAATTTAATTTTTCTAAGTTCTCTAAGCAGCCTCGTGCAAGCCTGGCAATGGTTAACCGTTACCCGCGTCCCCACGGGTAATTAATCTGTTAGGGGAAGGGGATATGCCAGTTGTAATACCCATGGGGAAGCTGTTGGGCCAAATGACTTACCCAGTGGGTAAACGGGGATGGGGACGACATGTCATTACCCGTCCCCGATACCCGCGTTACCCGTAAAGATTTACACCTAAACCTACAAATCAGTAATTCAATAACTTTTTTTAAAAGCTGGCCCAAGTAATCTGTCTAAAAAATACTGGCCCAAAAAGCCCAACGTATCTCGTGTGTGACCCTCTCTCACGCTCACTCTCTCCCTTCCTCCACCCCATCCCACCCCGCGACCGTGAGGGACACAGCCGCCACTGCCCCCGTCTCGATCTCGATCCAGCGAACCCCTCGTCTCGATCCAGACCCGCCGGGCACTGACCGCCGCCGCCGGCGACTGCCCGCCGTCCGCCTCGCTTCCTCCACCCTTATCCCCACCCTGCGAGACAGCCACCCTAGTCCAGCGACCCCCCACCCCCCGTCCCATCTCGATCCAGATCCCGCCGGCGCAGTCCGGCATTGACCGCGCCCGCAGGACACTGCCCGTCGTCCGCCTCGAGGCTCCAGCGCGACGACCACGGCTCGCAAGGCTGCAAGCGCTCTGCATCCCGCCGAGATCCCCCTGAGGCCATGACCCGAGCTATGCCGCCCACACGAGCTTCCTTTGCGCCAGGTCGCCGTCGCCTACACCTGTACGGTTGCTAGGGAGATTGTTTTTTGTCTCAGGTTTTTGCCACTGCTCATGGCCGTACTAGTTGCTCAAGCACAAATTTCCGGCCAGTTTCTTGTTCCATTGGATTTTGGCATTAGTGTATTCAGGTATTTAGGCTACTACGTTCTGAATCAACTAGTACAGGAACGGCTCATGTTGTATCAACGGAGCAGGACTAGTGTATTAGTTTGGAAATTAACCTGCTAGCATACGCCCAGTATCATACATGAGCACTTAGTTATTGGTTGAACCTGAATGATACTGTGCATGTAAGGAAGAAGGATTGCTCCTAGATATTTTTCGTAGGATATATTGGTAGTTACAACTAGTTTTTTGTGGGTGATCTGAACTGAACTAGAAATGCTTCTTAAATTTACCAGGACTTTAAATAGGCATTGGTGGTACAGTACAATTTTAAATAGGCATTGGTGGAACTGACTTATACTACATTGTGCTCTTGTAGATGGAAACAATGGCAACTCAACAAGCTTCTAGACATGTCTCCAAGACAATCAAGAGGTGAAGTAAATCCTCGTTGCTATTATTACTAATGTGCATAGTTTCAAAGTTTTGAATTATGTGTGTGATCCCATATCTTGTTCTTATGTAGGTTTTGCCCCCACCAGACCTGGAAAGTTGTGCTTCATTCTTCATAAAGAAGCAAGATGTGGAAGCTGCCATGTTCAAGTTCAATCATTGATGGCGTGCTATTCTTCTTTTATTTGCAGAGACATTTTCTTAAATTTGTGCAAACTTTTAATTGTGATGTCCTTCCGATTGTGAACTGTGAGATACTTGTATGACTGCTTCTGTTTTATGTGTAGAAAACTTGAAATGATGTGCTGAACAGCTGAAGTGTTCTTGTTTTATGTGTTGAAAGGATTTGCTGAAGTGCTGCTGTTTAGCTAAAGTGCTGCTGTTTGTATGAAATGCTTCAGTTTGTTGTGATGAACTATTGAAGTGATGCTGTTTAGCTGAAATGTTGTTGTTTGTTGTGCTGAAATGCTGCTATTTGTAGTGCTGAAATGTTGTTGTTTGTTGTGATGAAGTGCTGCTATTTTTTGGGGGTAAAATGAGATTTTATTTTGTTGAAATGATGTACATTACTTTCCCCGCGGGTTCCCCATGGGGAAGATAAACCCGATGGGGACGGGGACGGGAAAATTTCTTTCCCCGTGAGTGGGGATGGGGATGGGGATGAAACCGAAATGGTGTCACGGGCACGGGGATGGGAGGGCAATACCCGGCTGGGTAATCCCCATTGCCAGCTTGAGCCTCGTGGTACTGATTTGCCTAGTAATGATAAGATTATTGAAGATATTGCTTCCATTGATATCCCTCCTAACGACCCTTGCAGCAATATATGGAGGACCACGAGAATTATTTGCACATGCAGGAGAGAAATGAGTTGGACGAAATATTCCTAAGACAGCCTGCTATCCTAAAGCACAACCTTTCAGTTGAGCCTTTGGGAATTTTGTCTCAACCAAAAGAAGATCCAGTGTTTGATCTTAAACCTCTTCCTGATATGCTCAAATATGCTTATTTAGATGAAAAGAAAGTATATCATGTTATCGTCAATTGTAACCTTTAAGGATATGAAGAGGAGCGTTTATTGGAAGTACTTCACAAACATCGAGGTGCAATTGGCTATACCCTTGATGACCTTAAGGGGATTAGTCCGTCTATTTGTCAACATACCATCAACCTTGAACCTGACGCCAAACCAGTTGTTGATCATCAACGACGGTTGAATCCGAAAATGATGGATGTTGTAAGGACTGAGATTCTCAAGCTTCTAGTCGCAGGTATTATCTATCCTATAGCTGATAGTAAGTGGGTAAGCCCAGTTCATTGTGTTCCAAAGAAAGGAGGAACAACTGTAGTTCCTAATGATAAGAATGAACTAATACCTCAGAGAATTATTATTGGATATCGAATGTGTATTGATTACAGGAAGCTGAACAAGGCAACCAGGAAGGACCACTACACGTTGTCGTTCATCGACCAAATGCTTGAAAGGTTATCCAAAAACACTCACTTTTGCTATCTGGATGGTTATTCTGGCTTCTCTCAAATTCATGTTAACACTGATGATCAAGAGAAGACCACTTTTACTTGTCCCTATGATACTTATGCTTACAGACGTATGCTTTTTGGTTTATGTAATGCCCCTGCTACTTTTCAAAGGTGTATGTCTGCTATCTTTCATGGTTTTTGTGAAGAAATTGTGGAGGTATTCATGGACGATTTCTCCGTCTATGGAACCTCTTTTGACCATTGTCTCCACACCTTAATAAAGTTTTGCAGAGATGTGAGGAGACAAATCTGGTGCTTAATTGGGAAAAGAGCCACTTTATGGTTAACGAGGGAATTGTTCTTGGCCACAAGATTTCCGAGAGGGGAATTGAAGTGGACAGATCCAAGATCGAAGCAATTGAAAGGATGCCCTATCCACGGGACATCAAAGGTATTCGTAGTTTTCTCGGTCATGCTGGTTTCTATAGAAGGTTTATTAAAGACTTTTCTAAGACTTCGAGACCCCTCACTAATCTTCTCCAGAAGGACGTTCCTTTTGTCTTTGATGAAGATTGTAAGGAAGCCTTCGAAGTTCTTAAGAAAGCTTTAATAACTGCTCCTATAGTACAACCACCTAATTGGAATTTACCTTTTGAAATTATGTGTGATGCTAGTGATTTTGCTGTTGGAGCTGTTTTAGGACAAAGGGTTGATAAGAAGTTGAATGTTATATCTTATGCTAGAAAAACCCTTGATAGTGCTCAAAAGAATTATGCTACTACTGAGAAGGAATTCTTGGCAGTAGTGTTTGCATGTGATAAGTTTAGGCAGTATATTGTTCATTCTAAGATCATTGTTCATACTGATCATGCTGTCATTAAATATCTCGTGGAGAAGAAGGATGCCAAAACCAAGGCTCATCCGATGGGTACTCCTTCTTCAAGAATTTGATTTGCAGATTGTCGATAGGAAAGGAGCAGACAATCCGGTGGCGGATAATCTCTCAAGGATGGAAGATATACCGCATGATCCCATTCCAGTCAACGACAGTTTTCCAGACGAACAGCTAGCTGTTGTTAAAGTACAATCTCTCTCTGATCCTTGGTTTGCAGATTATGCTAATTTTATCGTTGCAAAGTTTTTTCCTCCAGGTTTAACATTTCAGCAAAGGAAGAAGTTCTTTCATGATTTGAGGCATTACTTTTGGGATGACCCACATCTTTTCAAAGAAGGTCCAGATGGGATCGTGAGAAGATGTGTACCGGAACACGAACAGAAGGACATTCTCAAACAATGTCACGATAGTTCATATGGAGGACATCATGCTGGTGAGAGGACCGCACATAAGGTGAAAGTCTTGGAGTCAGAGAACCGAACCCTTCGCCGTGTCATCAGGGATCTGAAGAAACAACCACTACAGGATGAAGAGTAAATCTCCTCGGGTATTGGCATCCACTTAGCTTGTTCCAAGCTTGGGGGAGTGCCCGGTATTTTTATCATTATCTTTGTCTTTTAGAGTCAAGTGGAGTCATATCATGTCTAGGGAAGTTATCTTATAAAATAGGTGTTTGCTTTGAGGTCTATCACTCCTTTCTGGAGAGTTATGTATCCGTGAGTGTGGAGTCGTCTATGATGGAGTATTAATGAGAAGTCTATTGATCCCTTCGCTGCACTCGGTATTCTCTTCACGTAATCGACCTCGTGATGATTCTTATGGGGAGTATTGACCTTATATCAGGTATGGCTTTGAAAACTTTATTTAATCTTGGCAAACATAGCTTTGGTCATAACAACAAGCATGTTATTTTTCTCAAAGTAGCGACATAGCCAAAACCCTCTTTGTTATTATGCTTGTAGTGTTATGTTGACAAGGAAGACAACTTGATATGTTATGCTTGTTTTAATATTTATGCTTTATATTGCTTTGCATCCAAGTCATCATCAATTGTCTGTTCTCTCAAAGCCTTTTCTAGCCAAACCCCTATACTAAGCGGAATTCTGCTTGTACATCCATACCCTGAAACCAGTACCTTCCATATGAGTCCACTATACCTTCCTATTCGTGGTATTCCACTACCACTCCTAAAGCATAGAATTTTTGTGTTATCCTTGGATGTTCAAAATTTTCTGTTTTGTGCCCCAGTTTTAGCTCATGAGGAAGTAGTAGTTAACTCATGACCTTCTTAAGTTGGACAAGTTTTACCCCGGGATTGCATGTCTAATCTGCAAACCCCTAATACCAGGAGGAACTGGCATGAGTGCGCCCATCTCACAAAAGATAATCACAACCAACAACACTCCTTCACGCTTTGTTCATGAGAAATCAGAAAACTTTGGCAGTGATAAACAAAGGAGATTGTGTGGATGTGATCGTCCCAGTTTGGGAGCCGTTCCTCGTAACGTGTCCAACCTGAGAAGCAATTGAGTTATCTATTAGCATTCGTTGACAAATCATGCACCTCTCAAAACTTGTTTTCATTCTGTTTGATCTAAGGATAGCACTTGAGTTTTCCCTGCTTGCCCTTTAACAAGGCTGTTAGTTCCTTTACTTTTGTGTTGAGTCAGTTTTGCCTACTTCCTCCTTTCCCAAAGAGAACAGACACTTGATGTTGATGAAGATTCATCAATATAATGCTGCATTAAAAGTTTTGACATGCCATATCATTGTTGACATTATCTCTTGATAAGTAAGTTGTTTGTAAAAGCCTTTGCCAAGCAAACATATTCCTTTGTGTTAGCATTTGCACTTCATGGCTAATAGCTTGTTCTTTCAAAAAGTTCCAAATCATCACTTCAAAATATAAAGAGAAAGAGAAAAGGTAAAGACTTTTAGTTGTCCCTTGACCAAAGGACTTGTTTGCCATGATTTGATGAGTTTCCTTAGCCCTAATTTTGATTATAATTGTTATTACTCTTTCATAAGGGCTTTATGAGTTGGAGATTTTTGTTCAGGATGTCTGAGTTTGGTGAAAAGATCATGATACTTCTTGTCTGTATTTTATTTATCGACACTTCACTCTCTAAACTCGTGGACGGCTTTACCGAGCTCAGCTTTCGCTTTGGGACAAGTGAGGTATAAGCTTGGGGGAGTTGATACGTCCAAAATGCATCAATATTTTATATCGTAATTCATCCTTATTCATTGATATATTTCATGTTACGATGATGTTCTTATGTTGTTTTGGCTTATTTTACACAGTTTGCAACTTTCCGGTGCCGAAGCAGCAGACGCAGGATTCAGCGGTAAAAAGTGGACACTGAGTTGTTGAAGAAGAATACCTCCAAATTACCTGAAAATAGACGGGGGGTATTTTCCAGAAGAATAACGAAGACTCGCCGAAGAGGGGCCATAGGGGGCCCACAGGAGCCTCAGGCGGCCACCTGGCGCGGCCCCACCCCTGGTCGCGCAGGGAGGGCGCCTGGAGCCCTGGGACCACTCCCGGCACCCCCCCCTCTGGCCTATATACTCCTCGTTATGCGAAAACCCTAAAAGAGGAGGCCATCACGGAGTTCCGCCGCCGCTCCGTGGCGGAAACCTACAGAGAAGAAAAGGGCTCTCTAGCGGGCAGATTCCGCCGAGGAGATCACCTCCCGGAAGGGGACATCATCGCCATCGTCATAACCATCGTCACGGGCATCATCGAGATCATCATCAACATCATCCCCAACATCAGCACTATCTCCACCACCATCCAATCTCACCTCACAAGTTCATCTTGTGTTGTAATCCGTATTATCTATCCTCTCTACTCTACCAGTGTTGATTACTCCTTTGTGGTGAATGCTATTGAGTTTTGTTGGAGAAATACCATTATGTCCAGATTTTTTATCATATATTTATCCCCTTTGATCATGATCTCTTTTATGTCTTATGAGTAGTTACTTTAGTTCTTGAGGACATGGGAGAAGTCTAATTTCTAGTAGTCATATGATGTTGAAGTGATTTGTGTTGTTTGATATTTAAGTTGGGTTGTTATTTTCCTAGTGGTGTTGTGTGAGTCAAACACTCAACACTTCGCCTTCTTAAGTACCTAGGGGAATGCATTGTGTATTAAGAATGCTTACGGTGGGTTGCCGGAGTGACAGAAACTTGAACCCAGTTTGCACACTTTTGCACAAGGGAGTAATGGATCCTTGATCTTATTGTTGTGGTTAGGCTTTGCCTTAATTTCTATCTTGTATTTGCGGATTCTTGCAAGATGTTTAATCATAAGAGTGCACTTATGTTAGTCTAGAAGGTGTGCTAGCATAGATCCACCCACTCAACACTTATCAGCACAACACTTGTTATTGATACGGAGTATGGAGAAAGCACGTGACTACCTCTCCATGTGTCCTCAAGAACGCTTTAGTCTTTATAAGTTCAGTTGTCAGGCTTATCCTTTGCACAAAAGGATTAGGCCACTTGCTGATCCTCAGTGCTATTTACTTTGTTTGATTTTGTCTTATCGTTGCTTATATCGAAAATCCCTAAAAAGTTACCTTTCAGTGTTTGCAGTTATTCCTTGCCTACTATCGCCTATCAATACCTTTCGCTCCTCGTTGGGTTCGACACTCTTACTTATCGAAAACGCTACAATAGATCCCTTTACGTTGAGGGTCATCAGAAAGTCTGGCATAAAAATTTGTAAGTATAATTTCCTTGGGGAGCTCATGGTTGGGACATTTGAGCATCAGGGACTTCAGTCTCCCCCAAGCTTGAGCGATGCTCTCTCCGTCGCGAGACCAAAAGTTGTAGATGTAGTTCCTGTCTTGATGAATTTCATGAAGAGGATAAAACTTTGCATAAAAGAGAGACATAAGCTCTTGCCATTCAAGGAAATCAGAGTTATCGAGTAGCTTATACCAATCTGAAGCTTTATCTTTAAGTGATACGGAGAATAATTTCTTCATGACGAACTCTACCGTTACACATGCAAACTTAAATAAAGAACATAATCGTGACAAATATAGCAGGTGTTCTCCCGGATGTCCTTCTCCTGTATAATGATTAGCCAAACACAATCAATAATACCAGTTGGTATTTTATAGGGTACAATTTCAGTAGGAGTAGGAGTAACCACCACATTCGTGGGGCGGCTCCTCATCAGCAACGAACCAACAGTAGAGGGGTCCATAAGGACTGAGGGTAGCAACAACAAGAATAATAAAACAACAACACAAAGTAAAGGTTTCCTTACCGGCTTCACTTACCAATAGCGCTACACTCCCCGGCAACGGCGCCAGAAAATCTCGTTGATGGCGGTGAAGTTAATAGGTTTAGTGGGATGCCTCCCCTGTCAACCGCGCCAATAAATGATTCTTGATAACCCACAAGTCTAGGGGGTCAATTGAAGCTTTTAGATAAATAAGGATGTTGATCCCAACGAGGAGCAGAAGGTATTGACAAGTGACTCTGGATAAGGAAAAGGCTGCACACACTGAAAGGTAAATATATAGGGGTTTTTGGTTTAAGCAACAGAAAGGTAAAAGACAAGCAAAGTAAACAGGGTAACTGAGGAGTAGCAAGTGTCCCAATCCTTTCACAAGGATAAGCCTAGGAACTGAACTTATAAGAGCTAAAGCGTTCTCGAGGGCACATGGGAGAGATAGTCATGTGCTTTCGCCATATTCCATATCGGCACTGTGTGTTATGTTGATAAGTGTTGAGTGGGTGGATCAATGCTAGTACACCTTCTAGACTAAGATAAGTGTACTCTTATGATTACACACCTTGCAATCATCCGCAAATACAAGGTAGTAATTAAGGCATAAGCCTAACCACAACATTACGATCGAGCATCCATAACTCCCTTGTACAAAAGTATGCAAACTGGGTTTAGGTTTCTGTCACTCCGGCAACCCACCATAAGCATCCTTTATGCACAATTAATTCCCCTAGGTCCTTAATAAGGCGAAGTGTTGAGTGTTTGACTCACACAACACCACTAAGAAAATAACAACACAACTTAAATATCAAACAACACATAATACTTCAACATCATATGACTACTAACAACTAGACTTCTCCCATGCCCTCAAGAACTAAAGTAACTACTCACAAGACATAAAAGAGATCATGATCAGTGGGGATAAATAGATGGTAAACAATCTGGAAACAATGATAATTCTCCAACAAAACTCAATAACATTCATCACACGGCAGTAATCAACACCGGTAGAGTAGAGAGGATAAATAGTACGGATTACAACACAAGATAAACTTGTGAGGTGAGATTGGATGGAGGTGGAGATGGTGCTCATGTTGGGGATGATGTTGATGATGATCTCGATGATGCCCGTGACGATGATGATGACGATGGTGACGATCTCCCCTTTCGGGAGGTGATCTCCCCGGCGGAATCTGCCCGTCGGAGATGGCTTTTTCTTCTCTGTAGGTTTCCGCCAAGAGGCGGCGGCGAAACGGCAAAACTACTCCTCTTTTAGGGTTTCTACCCTAGGGGGGTAATATAGGCCAAAGGGGGCACCAAGGTGGGCCACCAGGCATCCAGGCGGGTGCCTGGCGCGCCCTAGGGGGGCCGCGCCAAGCACCCTTCTGGTTGCCTGGTGGGTCCCCTCTGGTCCCTCTTCGGTGATCTCTCGTGAATCTTCATAAAAACGATGTCCGTCAATTTTCATCGAATTTGGAGTTGATCTGATTCAGAACCTTGATGTCCACTTTTCACCGCTGAATTCTGCTTCTGCTGCTTCGGCACCGGAAAGTTGCAAACTGTGTAAAACAAGCCAAAACAACATAAGAACAATACTTTAAAGTGGAATATATCAATGAATAGGGTTAAATTACAATATAAAATAGTGATGAATTTTGGACGTATCAGCCGCCACCCCGTAGCGCCCCGCCGCCTCGCCCCACCCAGCCGCCGCCCCGGCCGCGTTCGCCGGAGCTGTCGGCGGCAAGCCGCAGCCCGCGACGCCACGGTGAGCCGCCATGCTGCGCGCCACAGTCGTTGTGCCGGCCGCCGCCTCTCCCACGCGCGCGCCACCGCCGCCCCTTTGTGCGCCGCGCCACCACCCGTCGGCCGGCCGCGCCGCCGCCTGCCGGAGCGCCGACCATCGCCGAAGAGGGCCGCCGCCTGCCGTTGGATGCCCCGTGGACGGCCCGGATCGGATCTGGTGAAATTCCATATCTGGATCTGTTTTTAATCGGGTTTTTTAGGGTTAGGGGTTTTTCCCTGGTTAACCAGCAGTTGCTTATCCAGCGAACGTTCGCCGGACCGTTCGCCGGAGCGAACGGCGTTTGCTCCGTAGCCAGGGACCTAGTCGCGACAGAAATTTTATTTTATTCGCGAAGAGGCCCTTTTTCACAGATTTCACCCTAGAACCGTTCCGGCCGTATCTTTTAAACCGTGTATTGGAATTCAGTGATCCTTTTTCCTATGCACTCATATTGATCAGTAGTTTGTCATAGAGTTGAATTCCCACACATTTGCACTTTTTTGAATTTGAATTTATTTAAATTCAAATTCAAACTTCTGGTGGCCGTATCTTTTATACCGTTGATCCAATTCGACTAATTCTCTTTGCGTTGGATCACTCATGTCTTATACTTTCTGTTCATATCATCTATACACCATATTCAAATACTTTTTGATCTGTTTGAATCTAAATTTAGTTCAAACTTCAACCTACTATAACCCGTGTTGTAGTATTTCGTTTCACGTTATTCTTTTTGCATGTTGGATCAATTGGAACATCCTATCGGCTATATCCACACACCATTCATATTGCCATGATATATATCTTTAGTTCTTAGTATCTTTAGTCATAACCATGTGCGAGTCAGATTCTATTGTTTATTTTTCTATTTGTTTTTCTGTCCATAAATAGATTTTTAGGTTTTCTTTTTTTTGCCTTTTTCTTTTTTGTATAACCCTAATTGTTGCGGGTCCCGCCGAGATTAACTGTCGCCGCCGCTGTCGCCTCGGACGTCGCCGGAGCTTCGCCGGACCACCGCCGCCTTCGCCGGTAAGCCGGGCCGCCACCTCGCGCCCGCCCGGACGCCACCCCGTAGCGCCACACCGCATCGACCCACCCAGCCGCTGTAGCGCCGTCGCCCCGGCCGCGTTCGCCAAAGCTGCAGCCGGTGAGCCGCAGCCCGCGCCGCCACGGTGAGCCGCCACGTTGCGTGCCACAGCCGCTGTGCCGGCCGACGCCCCTCCCACGTGCGCGCCGCGCCGCCACCCGTCGGTCGGCTGCCCCGGCCATCGTCAGAGAGGGTCGCCGGTCACCTCCCAGCCGTTGGATGCCCCGTGGACAGCCCGGATTGGATCGGGAGAAATTCCAGATCTGGATCTGGTTTTAACCGATTTTTTTAGGGTTAGGGTTTTTTTCGCCGGTTAACCGGCAATTGCTTATCCAGCGAACGTTCGCCGGAGAGAACGGCGTTCGCTCCGTAGCCAGGGACCTAGTTGCAACAGAAATTTTATTTTATTCGCAAAGAGGCCCTTTTTCACAGATTTCACCCTAGAACCGTTCTGGACTTATCTTTTAAACCGTGTATCGGAATTCAGTGATTCTTTTTCCTATGCACTCATATTGATCAGTAGTTTGTCATAGAGTTGAATTTCCCACACATTTGCACATTTTTTGAATTTGAATTTATTTAAATTCAAATTCAAACTTCCGGAGGCCGTATCTTGTATACCGTTGATCCAATTCGACTAATTATTTTTGCGTTGGATCACTCATGTCATATACTTTCTGTTCATATCATCTATACACCATATTCAAATACTTTTTGATCTGTTTGAATCTAAATTTAGTTCAAACTTCAACCTATTATAACCCGTGTTGTAGTATTTTGTTTCACATGATTCTTTTTGCATGTTGGATCAATTGGAACATCCTATCGGCTATATCCACACACCGTTCATGTTGCCATGATATGTATCTTTAGTCATAAACATTTGTAGTGAAAATTCTTTATCTGTTGACTCTCCCGAGTTCACGTTTAACCTATCACCTTGAGCACATCGCCACCTTTACCGTATCGAGCCTAGTTTTTTTTGTTAAACCTTTTCGTGTTTGATTTGTTGATCTTTTGGTTCCTTTTGGCGTGATTTCTTATGTGGTATCTTTTCTTTACGATAGAATGCTCGGGGTGTGACGAGTAGAGTTATCTGGATTTTGAGAGCGAAGAACTTCATCGAATGTATAAGGCAAGTTACACTTTGACCATACCTCAACCTATATTTTTCATTATGCATGTAGTACTTTATCACCCTATGCAAGTGTAGGACTATTATATATTCTATTGCTGCAAACCTGGTAGGATAGCCATATGATCTGATCCTGTATTCTTTGTCGCCTTAGTTCGTGTTTGTTATATATTGCTATGCTTGTAGACGGGGATTAGTTTGAGATTACATTGAGCTATGTGAGGATTTAATAACTTGACTAGCAAACCATAATTTACAATACACCTCTGTACGGGCAGGGAGTGATTCCTGGGGGATCGTACCTTATCTAAGGCGAGACCAGGTTGTACCCCTAATGGATGGTTTTGGTGGTATAAAGAACGTCATGGTATCTACCCTCTGAACGTAAGTGGGCGCCGTACAGGCTCAAAATGATCAGACATACTTGGTGACTAGGAGCTTCCATGTACAGCCGCTGGCCATATGGGCTCTGGCTTAGTTGAGTACGTTGTAGGAAGCCTCTCCCGTGCAAAGCTAGCAGATGTAGATGTGATAGGTGTACCGGCTTACCGTTGGGTCTTGGTGACCTCTTCTGAAAGACTTTGTCTCAATCTTCTGGTTGAGTCCAGTGGGTAAAGTGTACAAACCTCTACAGAGCGTACAAACTAATCATGATTAGTCGTGTCCCTGGTTATGGACAAATTTGAGCAACTAGGCATTACTGTTATTGGAGGATCTTGACAGATGAAACACCTTAATAAAACTTGAGTGGGAAAGATTTAATAAAGGGTATGGGTTGGAACTGGTGTAGCCCAGTTCAACCTTAAGTAGTAAGACAAACTAAAATTTGATTTAGGTAGACTAAGGAAAAAACAGCTTTCGGCAAAATAAAACCATAAGCCTTCCTTTGACTTACCTGGCATGTAGTTGTAGGTCTGTTATATCCTTTTTCGTGTGACTTGTCGTACAAATCAGATGTACTGACCCGTTGTCGGGCTGTAACCTTCGGTGTTGCAGGATTTTATACGACGATTAAGTGATGCGTTGTAGGGTTACGACGTCTATACTCAACTGTGCCGGTGGAGTTGATGGACGCCACGAAGCTATTTATTGTTTTCCGATGTATTCTATTTGTAAGCTAGTCTTGAGCTATGCAGGTATGATTAATTGTAATACTGGATCTTCGATGTAATATATATGACATGTGGTTTATTCTTGATATTACATCATGTACTGTGTGTGCTAGCTATTGATCCAGGGACTAGCACAGAATGCACAGAGACTTTGATTCTTTAGTGAATCGGGTCGTTACATTTTAATTTGCAAAAACAACAAAAAGATTTCTCTTTTCTTTTGCTTTCGTTAAACCTTTGAAAAACCCAAAAATATTTCCTTTCTCTCTTTAGTTTGCTTTGTTTTCAGAGTTCAGCTCGAGTCCGTGATGGCATTTGATTATATATTTCCCATGTTCGGTCGTGCAAGTGACAAGGCAGTAATGACGAAGATCGATGGAAGGGAAGCAACAAGGAAAACAGGTATGAACTCTTCTTGTTTCTACTTTTGTACATATGCCTGTACTTATGATCTAGAGACCAGCTTGTAGCGACATAGTGCTATGTTTACAATCCTTTCCCAGTGTTCATGATTTCTTTGTGGTTGATTTCAAATAGCTAGAGTGCATAATATGTTGTTATAATGATTTACATGCATTGCATTGTTCATGGTTTGGCATATCGAAGTGGTATTTCCCTTCAGAGAATTCTTGGATTGACTTGGCACATGTTCACACATGCTTATGACTAAAATGGCTATCATGCCTTGATGATATTTTTATTTCAGAATAGTTATATCACTTTCATGCCTGATTCAATGTTGCTTTGTCGCTCTGCATGATTATGAAAATTATTGCTCTCTAGTTGGTCGCTTCCCGGTCTTTTGCTAGCCTTCACTCACACTAAGCGGAATTCTTCTTGTGTATCAAAACTCCTTGTCAAACCAGTTATTCCACTTGAGTCCACCATACCTTCCTATATGTGGTATTTACCGGCCACTCCTAATTCAGACTTTCTTGTGCCACCTCGAAATTTATTCAAAAGCTTCCCTTTTTGTAACCGTACAAGCTCAAGGTGCGGTGAGGGAAAATCAATATCTACCATGCCAAAAATATTTTGACGGAAGTTTTAACTAGTCAAATTTTAAAAAAAAGAGTTACACCTCCCCCATACTTGATGATGGAATGAAATGGACCAAATACTGCTAATGATAGATGGAAGGAGAACTTCCTTCCATACTTGAGGCAAAATAAAAGGTTCCATGGACCGTCAAATGATGGATGGATAAGGGAACAAAAGTGTAAGCAAAAAGCATTAATATAGTTGGCATGGGAGATATTGAGAGACCTTTACCGTTCACCATTGACTGGAAAGTTGCACTTCCCAATAGAATTTTGTCTCTGTTTTCAAAACCAAGAGCTCTTGCACATGTTTAGTCTTTGCTTCCAACCACGGGTTTTCAACCTTGCCATCAAAAAGCCACGGTTCGAGAGTCTCCCCTTCTTTCTTCAAAGCACCAACTATTGAGAGCATAATTGTCATTCTTAGTGTAACATGCATTGTCCCAAAGTACTACATTGTCTTCTGCATGATTGTGATATTGCTTGTTCTAAAATTCTTAGTTCTAGTCTCCTTTAAAACTCCGGAGGAGTTTCTGCATTTATGTTTTGCTTCACTCATGGAGGCTAGTGAGATACCACTCTGATATGTTCCGGCTATGTGCATTGTGATCTTGTCTTGATTTTCGGCAGCATATTGTTTACTTTTGGCTGTTGGTGATTGATCACTTGAAATAAGGATCGCTCTGTGCATTGTCCTCATAGAATTGTTTTGATACCTGCTAAACTCTTTTCGTAGTACTGGCTTATATACATCTTATGAAGCAAAAGAGTTTTTCAAAGTTTTCTTTGTCGCGTCCAGTTCGTTGAACTGAATTGCTTGAGGACAAGCAATAGGCTAAGCTTGGGGGAGTTGATACGTCTCAAACGTATCTACTTTTCCAAACACTTTTGATATTGTTTTGCCCTCATTCTTGCATGATTTGAACTAAATTAACCCGGACTGACGATGTTTATAGCAGAGCTGCCTGTATGATTTTATTGTGTGCAGAAAAAGGGATTTTTAGGTGTCTCAGAAAATTCCCAGAAAATTTACAAAACATCCACACACCCGAAGGAGCTGGGAGCCAAAAGTGGGGCCAGAGGGAAGCCAGGGGGGCCCGGGCGCCCTATTGGCGCAGCCCCACCCCTAGCCGCGCCACCTGGCCGCCTGGGTGGCTCTCACCGCATCTGGTGCCCTACCACGACTCCTATTTATTCTCGTGACGGGAAAACTCCGAAACAAAAGTCGCTTTTCCAGAACCCGTCGCGGAGCCGCCGCCACCCTCTGTTCTTCCTCGGGAGGTCTAATCTGGAGGCTGATTTGGCCTCCGAAGAGGGCAGATCGTCGCCATCGTCATCACCATCACCAATCCATCACGCCTCCATGACTTCTCTTCACATGTGTGAGTAATTCCCTGCTATAGGCAAAGGGGATGGTAGGGATTGGATGAGTTTGATCATGTAATAGTTCGTCAGATTGTTGGGGGCATGTTGCCTATCATCTACTTTGGTGTTTATCATCTTTGCTACAACTTGTTGCTCTTAATGCTTGTATTTTTGGGCCCCAGTGCCATGTTTTCATATCTGGACCACTTATGTTTTCATGAGTATATTTATGTTTGAGATCCTATCTATGAGTTGTATGCACCCATTATGGTCCGGAACTGGCGATCCCAAAGGTGACAGCTTGGGACACCAAAGGGGATGGTCCATAACTTGAGGATTCCATGTATCCATTGAGTTTATTGCTTTGTCCAGGTGCTCTTTGACAGGAGCACCTTAATCTCCATAAGTTCCCTTTGGCCCCATTCGTAGCGGGATGGTAGGACAAAAGATGTTGTGCAAGTTCTTATTGCAAGCACGCACAACTACCTACGGGACATATGCCTAATGTTTGATATTTGCCTAGATGATCATTACTTTTCTGTGTGCCTTGCCCCGTGTTAGAATTATTACATGTTCATTCCCATCCATGCAGCGCCCAACCATCCATCTCCCTAGCCTACAGTGTTTTACTCCTGTTGGTCACTACTAGTTTATTTCTGCTGTTTTATTTTGCGGTTACCACTATCACTATCATACCATAGTTGATATTAATATTTTGTTGCAAGCAAGTATATTTCAGGTGCGGTTGAATGGACAACTCAACTGTCAAAGCTTATAAATACTCTTTGGCTCCCCTTGTGTCGAATCAATAAATTGGGTTAACTTACCCGTGAGAACACTACAAACGATCCCCTACAGTTGAGCGTCATCACTCAGGAACAAGTAGATGTGAACTTTATTGCTAGAAACAACTTTAACAACAATTCTTATAGGGGCAACTTTGCTAGTAATCCTAGACCGTTTCCATCCAACTATGGGAACAACAACACCTATCCTAACAACACGAACCCAACTTTTGAACTAGAAAACATGCTTAGAGACTTTATCACTACCCAAAAAGCCTTCAACAAGAATGTAGAAGAGAAATTAGCTAAGTTGGATAATCTCTCTTTGAAGGTAGATAGCTTAGCCCTTGATGTTGAGATGCTAAAAATTAGAACCTCTCCCCTTGAGCAGAGGAAGACCACTCCTATTAATGCTATCCAATTACAAATCAATGAAAAAATTAGGATGATGGCTAAACTTAAAGAAAGATGGGCTAGATAAAAAGAGGAAGATGATAGAATTAAGAGTCTTCCTGCACACCACACAGTTGCCACTATGCAAATTGTTGAGGACACTCAAACTATTAGCACCCAATGAACTCCTAGTCCCATTGTACCTATTAATGGTGATGCTAATACCTCAACCGTAGAAGAAGAAACTCCTATGAACGTAGAGGGTTTCAAACAAGTGAGCCTAGATGACACTACTACCACCTTTGATAGTAGTGATATTGATTTTGATAGTTGCACCCTCTTAGAAGTTATTAGCTTACTACACAAAATGTCTAGAGACCCCCACACTAGCACACTTAATCTTGCCTTCACGGATCATATCACTAATGCTCTCATCAAAGCTAGGGAGGAGAATCTTAGAATATAAGCCTTCATACCTAGGAAGCTAGATGATGGCTGGGACCCTATGATTAAAATTAAATTAAATAACTTCTATTGCTATGCTTTATGTAATGTTGGAGCTAGTACCTCCGTCATGCCCAAAAGAATGTATGATATGTTTGAATTGAAACCTTTTGATTCTTGTTCTTTGGGTGTTCGTCTCATAGATTCTTCCGTAAAGAAACCTTTGGGGAAGATCGATGATGTTCTTATCATTGTCAATGACAAGTATGTTACCATTGATTTTATTATTATGGATATAGAGTGTGAACCTTTATGTCCAATTATTTTGGGACGACCTTTTCTTCGCACCGTTGGTGCTGTTATTGACATGAAAAAGGGGAATATAAAATTTCAATTCCCTCTCAAAAAGGGGATGGGACACTTCCCTAGAAAGAAAATCAAGTTACCATTTGAGTCTGTCACACGGGCTAGCTATTCTCTTTCCCTTGATAAAACTTGATTCTTCTCTTGCTATATGCCTAGCTTAAAGGCGTAAAAGAAAGCGCTTGTCGGGAGCCAACCCAAGATGTTTTTACTTCTATTTTTAGTCGTCTTGATGATTTTTACTACTGTAGCAACATCATTGTATCTTTATTTTTCAAGCTTTGTGCCAGGTTTAGCCTCTTATGATAAGGGAAGCAAAAGTTGTGACATGCTGTCTAGAAAACAGATTATGTCTGCTTGACGGAAAAAATCGAAACAAATCACCAGTTCATCATTTTCAGCTGAATGTTTTACACATAAGGCTCTATGCAATTGTGAAAATTTCGTATGTTCTGAGTTTTTTGATTTGAGTTCAGAAGTACCCCGAAAAAATTCTCTACTACCTGTTGTTCTGTTTTTCATAGATTCTGCCACGTTTTGCCTTTCCTTAGTTTTGCAAACCTTAAGCTTGATTTTTCTTTGCAAAAACCTTTTGGCAATCTTGAGAAACAATAGCTCTTCAAGGATATCTTTATATCCAGTGGGGAAAAAATTATTAAGGGTACTAACCTCTCTAATCAGCTTATGATGAGTTATGTATGAAGGGAGTTTTCAAGTGTGCGAGGGAAGATGATGAAAGAAGATCCGGGAGTGTCAAACGCTCAAGCTTGGGGATGCCCCCATGCATTCCCTATAAATATTCAAGGAGACTCAAGCGTCTAAGCTTGGGGATGCCCCCGTGCATCCCCTTCTCCATCAACAATCATCAGTTCGTCCTTCGTCTCACTATATTTTTATCACTTCATGCGTTTTGTGCTATGCTTGGAGCGTCTCGCCCTTAGGTTTACTTTTTAGTTTTCTTTATCTTTGATTGTTGTTCATAACAAGTTAGAGCCCAGCTTACTTTGTGTGGGAGAGAAACACGCTCCACTCCAATCTAGAACACATCATAAGATTTTTCATGCTTATATTTTTACGGTTGTGTGTCCTTTATCTTTTCGTAGCTACTTTCATGTTTAGTTTTAGTTTTAGTTTATTTTTAGAAAGAGCCTTGGCTTTTGTTTAGTTTGTTGCTGGAACTCTCTTTAGTTTTCATGTTTATCTTGTTAAGAGAGTTGGGTGTTGCACCGAGTCGTGTCTTGTCTTGAAAGTAGGTAATTGAGGTTGCTATTTAATTTTAGTAGTAACTTGCAACAGTTTTGAGGTATTGTTGTGAGTAATGTTTGAACTTTTGGTGTCAAGAGCTCTAGCCTATTAGTGATAGGTGTCATATTTTGGGCAATCCGTGTTTATTTTCAAAAACCTAC
The DNA here is from genome assembly GCA_950022295.1 of Bromus sterilis. Lineage (NCBI taxonomy): Eukaryota > Viridiplantae > Streptophyta > Magnoliopsida > Poales > Poaceae > Bromus > Bromus sterilis. The sequence continues at coordinate 338,667,363 of OX465595.1, read as the reverse complement.
AAAAATAGTTGAGAACTCTAGCTACTAGATGGATCGCTAATCTTTTGAGGGATCAGATATTAGAGTAAACTCACGTACCATGAGTCGAGGATGCGCAAGGATAACAAAAAACCCATACACTCCTCCTCGGGGTACTTGTCTCTTTGTGAACCTCCTCATTAGATTGAGAGTTACCGATAATAAGTGCATGAGTTCTTCAGACTAATGTAAGTAATGAAAGTTGACACTTCCACCTCCTCATATTTGCTAGCCTCTTCTGTACCGTGCATTGCCCTCTTTTCACTCCGATAGTTGGCGTCCTCCTTGCCAGTGCATCCAAACCCTTGGCATGATACGCTCTGCCATCATAAATCTCCCTATATCTTTCCTCAAAACAGCCACCATACCTACCTATCAAGGAATTTGCAAAGCCTTTCCGAGATATATTGTCATGCAACTTCCACCCCTTCATGACTTGATCTTCACGTCATACATGTTTTGCTACACTGGCAAAGGCATACATTGCATACATCATGATAGCGTGTTGCCCTTAAAGTGAGGAAAAGATCCCAAAGTGGACAAAATAAAAGATCCCAAAGAGGACAAATGAGAGTTAAATAGAAAGAGCCATTGAGGCCAACAAAAAATAGAAAAAAAGAGAAAAAGAAAATAAAAAGAGACAAAGGGGAAGCACTACTATCCTTTTGAAAGATCCACACTAGTATGCCCTCTTATCCTTGTATTCCATAGAGATGATCATTTATGCATATAGCTATGTGGGGACCTTCACACTATATAACTTGGCTTGCATATTCCAAGGATGAGCCTCGTCAAACGAGCTCTAGGTCTTCATGAGAGAGCAAGTTGGATGCACCCCCACTAGTTCCATTGGGGAGCTTATCTTAGCTCATATGTGCATTCGTTGCATGGCAATCCCTACTCCTCACATCATATCTAACATTTGGCCTTCTCGCCTATGATTGTCCTCATTGATGTGAGATTTTCTCACCTTTTTGTCTTCCTCCTCCATCATATTTCTCTCTTTGCCATCCTAAGTGTCAACTCTCGTGCTTACGCTCATCCATTGCATGAGTGCTCAAAATATCGAAAAGGAGTGGATCAAATTGACTTGTACCTGGCTAGTGGTCTGGGGATGAGTCAAGATAAGATTCCAAAGAAGACCAAGTGTGAAACTTTAGTAGATTGAGTTCTCAACAAAAAAAATACTTTTTTCTCATATTCCCATATCCCCCTTCTTGCATGCAAACACCATTTGGAGACATTCGAGTCACGGACAACGAGAGCTCTTGCACCTAATGTTCTTTTGTTGCTTGTTTCAATGCTAATATAGACTCTTGCATGTTATGACTTGAATTGAATCACATACCTTGATTGCTTTACTTTTCAAAGTTCTTATATGGTTGCTAGCCTGTCACCACAGAAATTATGTTTGTTATCATTTACCTACTCAAGGACGAGCAGGAATTAAGCTTGGGGATGTTGATACGTCCCAGACGTATCTATAATTTCTGATTTCTCCATGCATGTTTTGTGTGATATTGCTATGATCTAGATGCACTTTCATACACTTTTGATCATATTTGGACTAACTTATTAACTCAGTGCACCACAGTGCCAGTTCCTATTTGCTGTTGTTTTTCTATTTCAGGTTTCCCCCATATTAAAAGTGCTCCAAAAATTCGGGAAAACAAGATAAAAAATCAGCGTGAAGGAATCTTCTGGAATCACCTGGGTGGGGCCAGAGGGCCACCACCAGGGACCCAGACGGCCACCTGGCGCGGCCTATGTCTAGCCGCGCCGGGGGGCGCCTGGACCCCTGGTGGCCCCCCTGGCTGGCCCCCGTCGCCTATATACTCTCCCTGTTGCGAAACCCCCGAAGACAGAACCCTTTTTCGCGATCTCGCCTCTGTTCCGCCGCTGCTGCGCTTCCAAGACCGGGAGCGCAAGCAAACCTCTTCCAGGCACCCTGCCGGAGGGATGATTGACCTCCGGGAGCTTCCCCTCCACCATGGACGCTTCCCGGATGTGTCGTGAGTAGTTTCCCTTGGACCATGGGTCTGTGATCAGCAGCTATGTGATGTTCTCCTCCCCTCTTTGTTATTCATGGTTTAGTCCTCGTTAGCTGCCCTACATGATCGAGGCACATATGTAATTTTCTGTTGTTGCTATGCTGATTTTGCTGGGATCTGATGGATTATGAGATTATGTTCAGATTGTGATTGAGTAGTATATTTGGTTATTATCTCTTATATTTTTGTTCTTAAGTAATTATTGCATGTTCTTCGTTGCTTTTTATTGCTTTGGCCAAGTAGTAGGTAGTGACTCCAAGAGGGAACGTTATGCTCGATTGTGGGTTCATGCCCCCCGATGACACGCTTGAGTGACAGAAACATGAGTCTAGGGGATGTGTTGTTGCCACAAGAGGGAAAACAATGGTGCTTGTAACCACGGTTGCAAGGATTGTTTACTTTACGCAAAGTGCTTTTTAATGCAGTTGTCTGTTGCTTTGGGTTTACACTTTGGGTGGGGCTCGCAACTTAATACCAGCGAGATGTTCTGGATAGATATCTCAAGGTGGATGATTAGTAGTAGATGCAGTTGGATTTCGGTCTACTTATTTTGGCGTACCGCCCATGCTTTTGAGCCTCGTCCTTTCTTTGTAGCATAGTTAGCATTGCGGTGCGTTTTTAATCCTGTCAATTGCCCAACTGTAATTTGTTTACCCCGCATAGCAGTTTTATCGTCTTTTGGGAGACAGACATCACTAGTGAACATCACGGGACCCCGGTCCATATTCTCATTACTGTTTACACGCTCATTTATTTTCCTGATTTTACTTTCTAGCTGCTACCATTATCATTATTATCTGTTGCGTTGATCCTTTGTGAATAGCAAGGCCGGAGAAATTGACAATATCTCTGTACTCGTTGGGAAGCAAAGTTATTTGTGTTGTGTGCAGGTTGATGGCTTCTCGCCCTTCGTTGGTTACCCCAAGTGGAAGGTTTGAGATGTAGTGCAGCAGCAGTTTTCCCTCGGTAAAGATACCAAGGTTTGTCTCCAGTAGGACTCTAGAGATGATAAGTAGGTGTCAGCGGCGCAACTGACGCGGACCTGCACACAGACACAGATAACTTTGTTCCCAACGAAGTTCAGAGAGGTTGTCAATCTCTCCGGTCTTGTTGTTCACAAAGGATAAAACGCAAGGGATAATGATAGCAAGTAAAAGCAGTAAAGTAAATATAGCTGGGAAACATTAATGAGGATATGGACCGGGATACGTGATGTTCACTAGTGATGTCTCTCTCCCAAAAGACGATAAAACTGTTATGCGAGGTAAACAAATTACAGAAGGGCAATTGACAGGATTATGAACGCACCGCAATGCTAACTATGCTACAAAAGAAAGGAAGAGGCTCAAAAGCACAGGCAGTACGCCAAAATAAGTAGACCGAAATCCATCTGCATCTACTACTAATCATCCACCTTGAGATATCTATCCAGAACATCTCGCTGGTATCAAGTTGCGAGCCCCACCCAAAGTGTAAACCCAAAGCAACACACAACTGTATTCAAAAGAACTTTGCGTAAAGTAAACAATCCTTGTAACCGCGGTTACAAGCACCGTTGTTTTACCCCTTGTGGCAACAGCACATCCCCTAAACTCATGTTTCTGTCACTCAAGCGTGTCATCGGGGGGCATGAACCCACAATCTAGCACAACGTTCCCTCTTGGAGTCACTACCTACTACTTTGCCAAAGCAATAAACAGCAACGGAGAACATGCAAGAATTACTTAGGAACAAAAATATAAGAGATAAAAACCAAATATATTACTCTATCACAATCTGAACATAATCTCACAATCCATCAGATCCCTCCAAACTCAGCATAGCAACAGCAGAAATATTACAAAGGTGCCTCGATCATGTAGGGCAGCTCACGAGGTCTAAACAATGAAGATCAAAGAGGGGAGGAGAACATCATATAGCTACTGATCACGGACCCATGGTCCAAGGAAAACTACTCAAGAGACATCCGGGGAGCATCAATGGTGGAGAGGAGACTCTCGGAGGTCAATCCTCCCTCCGGCAGGGTGCCGGGAAGAGGTCTTCTGGTGCTCCCGATCTCGAAAGCGCGGCGGCGGCGGAACAGAGGCGAGTTTGCGGAATAGGGTTCCTCTTCTGGAGTTTTCCCGTGAGGAAGAATAAATAGGCGAAGGGGGCAGCCAGAGGTGGACCAGGGCCCCAGGCGCCCCCCTGGCGCGGCCAGGGGTGGGGCCGCGCCGGGTGGCCGCCTGGTCCCCCTTGGCTCCCCACTGGCCCCTCCCGGGCTCTTCTCGAAGCTTCCTGTACGCTGATTTTTCCTATATTTTTCCCAGAATTTTTCTGGCACTTTTTATATGGGGGAAAACTGAAATAGAAAAAACAGCAGAAAACAGGAACTGGCACTGGGTGCACTGAGTTAATAGGTTAGTCCAAATATGATCAAAAGTGTATGAAAGTGTATCTAGATCATAGCAATATCACACAAAACATGCATGGAGCAAGCAGAAATTATAGATACGTTTTGGACGTATCAACATCCCCAAGCTTAATTCCTGCTCGTCCTCGAGTAGGTAAATGATAACAACATAATTTCTGTGGTGACATGCTAGCAACCATAAAAGAACTTTGAAAAGTAAAGCAATCAAGGTTAGAGATTCAATTCAAGTCATAACATGCAAGAGTCTATATTAGCATTGAAACAAGTAACAAAAGAAAAATAGGTGCAAGAGATCTCGCTGTCTGTGACTCGAATGTCTCCAAATGGTGTTTGCGTGCAAGAAGGGGGATAGGGAATACGAGAAAAAGTAATTTTTGTGTTGAGAACTCAATCTACTAAAGTTTCACACTTGGTCTTCTTTGGAATCTTATCTTGACTCGTCCCCAGACCACTAGCCAGGTACAAGTCAATTTGATCCACTCCTTTTCGATATTTTGAGCACTCATGCAATGGATGAGCGTAAGCACGAGAGTTGACACTTAGGATGGCAAAGAGAGAAGTGCGGAGGAGGAAGACAAAAAGGATGAGACAGGCTCACATCAATGAGGACAATCATAGGCAAGGGATGCCAAATGATAGATATGATGTGAGGAGTAGGGATTGCCATGCAACGGATGCACATACGAGCTAAGAAGCTCTCCAATGGAACTAGTGGGCGTGCATCTAACTTGCTCGCTCATGAAGACCTAGAGCTCGTTTGAGGAGGCTCATCCTTGGAATATGCAAGCCAATTTCTATAGTGTGAAGGTCCCCACATAGCTGTATGCATAATGATCATCTCTATGGAGTACAAGGATATAGAGGGAGTACTAGTGTGGATCTCTCAAAAGGATAGTAGTGTTGCCCCTTTCTCTCTTTTTATTTCTTTTTCTCTTTTTCTATTTTTTTCTATTTTTTTGTGGCCTCAATGGCTCTTTCTATTTAACTCTCATTTTTCCTCTTTGGGATCTTTTAATGTGTCCACTTTGGGATCTTTTCCTCACTTAAGGGCAACACTCTATTTTACAAGAAGGTAAAGGAGATCTTTCACACTTTACAAGGTACTCAAAACATAAAGAAGATGTAACTATCATGATCTATGCAATGTATGTCGCTGCCAGTGTAGCAAGAACATGTATGACATGAAGATCAAGTCATGAAGAGGTAGAAGTTGCATGGCAATATAACTCGGAAAGGCTATGGAAATGCCTTGATAGGTAGGTATGGTGGCTGTTTTGAGGGAAGATATAAGGAGGCTTATGATTACAGAGCGTATCATGCCAAGGGTTTGGATGTACCGGCGAAGGTGGACACCAACTCTCGGAGTGAGAAGAAGGCAATGCACGGCACGTGAGAGGCTAGCAAAATATGGGAAGGTGGAAGTGTCAACTTTCAATACTTACATTAGTCCGAAGAACTCATGCACTTATTATCGGTAACTCTCAATCTAATAAGGAGGTTCACAAAGAGACAAGTACCCCGAGGAGGAGTGTATGGGGGTTTGGTTATCCTTGCGCATCCTCGACTCATGGTACGTGAGTGTTCTCTGATATTCGACCCCCCAGAAGAGTAGTGATCCATCTAGTAGCTAGAGTTCTCAACTAGTTTTGTAGGTTTTGAAAATACACACGGATTTCCCAAAATACGACCACTATCACTAATAGGCAAGAGCTCTTGACACCAAAAGTTCAAACATTACTCACATCAATACCTCAAAACTATTGCAAGTTACTACTAGAAGAAAATAGCAACCTCAATTACCTACTTTCAAGACAAGACACAACTCAGTGCAACAACCAACTCTCTTTAACAAGATAAACATGAAAACTAAAAAGAGTTCCAGCAACAGACTAAACAAAAGCCAAGGCTCTTGCTAAAGACAAACTAAGACAAAAACTAAACATGCCAGTAGCTACGAAAAGATAAAGAACACACAACAGCAAAAAGATAAGCAGGAAAAATCCTATGATGTGTTCTAAATTTTGAAAGTGGAGCGTGTTTCTCTCCCACACAAAGTAAGACGGGATCTAACTTGTTATGAACAGCAAGCAAAGCTAAAGAAAACTAAAAATAAAACCTAAGAGCGAGACACTCCAAGCATAGCACATAACGCATGAAGTGATAAAAATATAGTGAGACGAAGGACGAACTGATGATTGTTGATGGAGAAGGGGATGCACGGGGCATACCCAAGCTTAGACGCTTGAGTCTCCTTGAATATTTTTTGGGGATGCATGGGGGCATCCCCAAGCTTGAGCGCTTGACACTCCTGGATCTTCTTTCATCATCTTCTATCGCACACTTGAAAACTCCCTTCATACATAACTCATCATAAGCTGATTAGAGAGGTTAGTACCCTTAATAAATAATTTTTCCCACTGGATATAAAGATATTCTTGAAGACCTACTGTTTCTCAAGAGTGCCAAAAAGTTTTTGCAAAGAAAAATCAAGCTTAAGGTTTGCAAAAGTTAGGAGAGACAAAACGTGGCAGAATCTGTGAAAAACAGAACAGCAGATAGTAAAGAATTTTTTAGGGGCACTTATACAACTCAAATCAAAACACTCAGAACATACGGAAGTTTCGTAATTGTATAGAGCATACTGTGTAAAAATTTCAGCTCAAAAAGATGAACTGAGATTTTTCTGGAATGTTTCTGGTCACGAGGACAGAATCTGTTTTCTGGACAGCATGTCACAACTTTTACTTCCCTTGCCGTAGGAGGCTATAACTTGGCACAAAGCTGAAAAATAAAGATACAATGATGTTGCTACAGTAGTAACAATCATCAAGACACCTAAATTCGTTGCGGGCTGCCTCCCGAAAGCGCTTCTTTAAAGCCATTAGCTAGGCTTAATGCAAAAGATCAAGTTGTATCAATCGAATCATTATCAAGATCATCAAAAAGCTCTTCAATTGTACAACTAGTCTTAAGAGGTCTTTTAAATAAAGGCCTAATGAAGATACTTCTAGGGAGAAAACCAAAAGGCGGAAAATCAATGGAAGATTCATTTATAAAATTATTAAAGAGAGGTATTTCTTCTAAAGTTTTCACGGTTTCAACTTCTTTGGCAATAGGTGGTTTATTTTTAGGTCGGGGAACCTTAGGGACATAAATGAACTTAGGTTCCCTTCTTGCCGAAGTCTCTACCTTTTTTGGTTTGATTGAGGAAAAAGTAGTTCCTAGAGTATTAATGATTTCCTCAATCTTATCTATCCTAGAAAGATCCGTATCACGGGATTTGATGACCTCCAAATTTTTAATAATTTTAAGCATGGAGCTATCAAGCCTATTCAAATTCCCTTGAACCTTGCGATCCAACTCATTTATCCTAGTTATACTTGGCATTTCTAACTCTATCTTTTCGAGTTTCTTCATAATGTGAGATAGAGTTATATCTTCTTGCATGCTAGCAATAGGAAGATTTCCAACAAGATTTTCAATAACATTAAGAGACTCCCAAGTCGGGGCTTCTAGAAAATTCCCATTGATAGCAGTATCTAATATGAACCTATTCCAAGGAGTAATCCCGACATAAAAATTTCTAAGCAGGATAGTAGTGGATTGCTTCTTGGTGGCTCTTTTTTGAGAATCATTAATTCTATACCAAGCATCTTTTAAACTTTCTCCACCTTTTTGTTTAAAGGTGAGAACCTCTGTCTCAACAAAGGCAAAAGGGCTAGACATAATGACAACTAGCAAGATAAATATTTTCTTGTAAATTTTTTATAAAAGACACAAAGATAAAAACTGAAAGATAAATTAACAAGACTAAAAAACAAAGGTAAAGGGTAGTGTGAAACTCCCCTATCTTAGCACTCGGAGTCCCCGGCAACGGCGCCAGAAAACTTGCTTGATGGCTTCTCGCCCTTCGTTGGTTACCCCAAGTGGAAGGTTTGAGATGTAGTGCAGCAACAGTTTTCCCTCGGTGAAGATACCAAGGTTTGTCTCCAGTAGGATTCCAGGGATGATAAGTAGGTGTCAGCGGCGCAACTGACGCGGACCTGCACACAGACACAGATAACTTTGTTCCCAACGAAGTTCAGAGAGGTTGTCAATCTCTCCGGTCTTGTTGTTCACAAAGGATAAAACGCAAGGGATAATGATAGCAAGTAAAAGCAGTAAAGTAAATATAGCTGGGAAACAGTAATGAGGATATGGACCGGGATACGTGATGTTCACTAGTGATGTCTCTCTCCCAAAAGACGATAAAACTGCTATGCGAGGTAAACAAATTACAGAAGGCAAATTGACAGGATTATGAACGCACCGCAATGCTAACTATGCTACAAAAGAAAGGAAGAGGCTCAAAAGCACATGCAGTACGCCAAAATAAGTAGACCGAAATCCATCTGCATCTACTACTAATCATCCACCTTGAGATATCTATCCAGAACATCTCGCTGGTATTAAGTTGCGAGCCACACCCAAAGTGTAAACCCAAAGCAACAGACAACTGTATTAAAAAGAACTTTGCGTAAAGTAAACAATCCTTGTAACCGCGGTTACAAGCACCGTTGTTTTACCCCTTGTGGCAACAGCACATCCCCTAGACTCATGTCTTTGTCACTCAAGCGTGTCATCGGGGGGCATGAACCCACAATCTAGCACAACGTTCCCTCTTGGAGTCACTACCTGCTACTTGGCCAAAGCAATAAACAGCAAGGGAGAACATGCAAGAATTACTTAGGAACAAAAATATAAGAGATAAAAACCAAATATATTACTCTATCACAATCTAAACATAATCTCATAATCCATCAGATCCCTCCAAACTCACAATAGCAACAGCAGAAATATTATAAAGGTGCCTCGATCATGTAGGGCAGCTCACGAGGTCTAAACAATGAAGATCAAAGAGGGGAGGAGAACATCACATAGCTACTGATCACGGACCCATGGTCCAAGGAAAACTACTCACGAGACATCCGGGGAGCATCCATGGTGGAGAGGAGACTCCCGGAGGTCAATCCTCCCTCCGGTAGGGTGCCGGGAAGAGGTCTTCTGGTGCTCCCGATCTCGGAAGCGCGGCGGTGAAACAGAGGCGAGTTTGCGGAATAGGTTTCCTCTTCTGGAGTTTTCCTGTGACGGAGAATAAATAGGCGAAGGGGGGCAGCCAAAGGTGGACCAGGGGCCCCAGGCGCCCCCCTGGCGCGGCCAGGGGTGGGGCCGCGCCGGGTGGCCGCCTGGGCCCCCCTGGCTCCCCTCTGGCCCCTCCCGGGCTCTTCTCGAAGCTTCCTGTACGCTGATTTTTCCTGTATTTTTCCCGGAATTTGGCACTTTTTATATGGGGGAAAACTGAAATAGAAAAACAGCAGAAAACAGGAACTGACACTGGGTGCACTGAGTTAATAGGTTAGTCCAAATATGATCAAAAGTGTATGAAAGTGTATCTAGATCATAGCAATATCACACAAAACATGCATGGAGCAAGCAGAAATTATAGATACGTTTTGGACGTATCACAGGTCCACGTCAATTGCGCCGTTGACACCTACTTATCATCTCCGGTGTCCTACTGGAGACAAACCTTGGTATATTCACCAAGGGAAATTTGCCGCTATCCTACATCTCACCTTCCACTTGGGTTAACAAACTAGGAGAGATATTACATACTCGCGAGCACCCAATGTTGAAGACACTTCTCGGATCCTAGCGGAGAATGAAGCAAGAGGATTTCCTAGGATGCTTGGAAGCATCGACTACATGCATTGAAAATGGAATAACTGTCCATTTTATTGGCAGGTGATACGTGAGAGATGGTAATTGCTTCTCGCCCTTCCTTGGTTACCCCAAGTGAAAGGTGGGATGTAGGATAGAAGCAAATTTCCCCTATGTAGAGGATATGGTTTGTCTCCCGTAGGACTCCGGCAATGATAAGTAGTTGTCCATGGCGCAACTGACGTGGACCTGCACACAACACAAGTAACTTTGCTCCCAAAGAAGTTCAGAGAAGTTGTCAATCTCTCCGGTCTTGTTGTTTACAAAGGATCAAACGCAAGGGATAATGATAATGATAGCAACTGAAAGTAAAAGCAGAAAAGTAAATAAGCGTGTAAACAATGATGAGAATATGGACCGGGGTCCCGTGATGTTCACTAGTGATGTCTCTCTCGCAAAAGACGATAAAACTGCTATGCGAGGTAAACAAATTACAAATGGGCAATTGACAAGATTATAAACGCACCGCAATGCTAACTATGCTACAAAAGAAAGGAAGAGGCTCAAAAGCATGGGCAGTACGCCAAAATAAGTAGACCAAAATCCAACTACATCTACTACCAATCATCCACCTTGAGATATCTATCCAGAACATCTCGCTGGTATTAAGTTGCGAGCCTCACCCAATGTGTAAACCCAAAGCAACAGACAACTGCATTAAAAAGCACCTTACGTAAAGTAAATAATCCTTGCAACCGCGGTTACAAGCACCGTTGTTTTCCCCCTTGTGGCAACAACACATCCCCTAGACTCATGTTTCTGTCACTCAAGCGTGTCATCAGGGTGCATGAACCCACAATCGAGCATAGCGTTCCCTCTTGGAGTTACTACCTACTACTTGGCCAAAGCAATAAACAGCAACGGAGAACATGCAATAATTACTTAGGAACAAAAATATAAAAGATAAGAACCAAATATATTACTCTATCACAATCTGAACATAATATCATAATCCATCAGATCCCATCAAACTCAGCATAGCAAGAGCAGAAAGATTACATATGTGTCTCGATCATGTAGGGCAGCTCACGAGGTCTAAACCATGAAGAACAAAGAGGGGAGAAGAACATCACATAGCTACTGATCACGGACCCATGGTCCAAAGGAAACTACTCACGGCACATCCGGGAAGCGTCCATGGTGGAGGGGAAGCTCCCGGAGGTCGATCCTCCCTCCGGCAGGGTGCCGGGAAGAGGTCTGCTGGTGCTCCCGATCTTGGAAGCGCGGCGGCAGCGGAACAGATGCAAGATCGCGAAAAAGGGTTCTGTCTTCGGGGGTTTCGCGTCACGGGAAATAAATAGGCGAAGGGGGCCAGCCAGGGGGGACACCAGGAGTCCCGGCGCCCCCCTGGCGCGGCCAGACCCTAGGCCGCGCCAGGTGGCCACCGGGGCCCCTGGTGGTGGCCCTCTGGCCCCACTTCGGGACTCCGGAAGCTTCTGTTACGCTGATTTTCCCGAATTTTTGGAGCACTTTTAATATGGGGGGAAACTGAAATAGAAATACAGCAGAAAACAGAAACTGACACTGGGATGCACTGAGTTAATAGGTTAGTCCAAATATGAAAGTGTATCTAAATCATAACAATATCACACAAAACATGCATGAAGCAAGCAGAAATTATAGATACGTTTGGGACGTATCAGCAGGGTATGTACAAGTGCGCAAAAGGGCACTGCAGTATGGTACTTGAGGCAGCTGCTACACATGACCTCTGGATTTGGCACTCTTTCTTTAGCATACTAGGAACACATTATGACATCAACGTCCTGCAGTGCTCAAATGTCTTTGCCAGACTTGTTGAAGGTCATGCTCCTCCGGTGAACTTTTAGGTCAATGGGCACCAGTACAACAAGGGATACTACCTAACCTGGAGGCTTGCAGAAAGGATGTCGAGCGATCATTTGGGGTGCTCAAATCTCGATTTGCTGTTGTCTGATACCCCGCTCTGACCTGGTCAAAATCTCAAATATGGGAGGTGATGAATTGTTGTGTCATTTTGCACAACATGATCATTGAGAGCGAGAAAGAGGAGTCAGTGTTTGACATTGAACCATATCTCAACCAGGGACCTCTTGCAGTAGTTGATCACCAGATACCGACAGATTGGACAACCTACCTAAATATGCGTCAGGAGATCCGAGACCCACAAGTGCATCATCAACTGCAGCAAGGTCTAGTGGAGCACTTATGAAGGCGCAAAGGCAATGCCTAGTTTGATTGGTACTGTTTTTAGTAGTTGTGCCGAACTATGTATTTGTACTGTATGTTGTGTGCCGAACTATCGCCGAAACTGTTTGTTTTGCGTCGAGTTTTAGCCGAAATTGCATGTCTTGCGCCAAATTTAGCCATATAAAATAAATTTGGACCAAACTGCGTCGAATCTGGGGCGAATCTTCACCGAATCTCGGCGCCTGGGGGCGATCCTGGGGGCCGCGGCTGGGTGGCCGATCGCCCCCAAGGCGATTTTAGCGCCGGCGGCCCTCCAAGCGGCGCTATTTTAGCGTCGAAACACGCCTTGGAGGGCCGAACGGCTGGATATGCTCTGATGGGAAATAAACAAAAAGAGAGGTTTGCATGTTAATAAGATCACTGATTAGACAATGACTAGGCGATCAACAAGTCGAAACCGATCAAAGGAGCTGAAAACTGGTTTTAGGAGAGGATGTTAAATTTTGTTTGGTTTTCAAATTCTGAAATTCTAAAGTATGTAGATGATTTAAAAAATTAAAATTAAACAATCAAGAGAGTTCAAAATTATAATATGAGCTTTTCCTTTATTTTCCAGAAGAACAATCAAGGGGCGCAAAATACAGTGTCCTGGATACGAACAAAACCAGGGAGGGGGGGTGCTTTTTCCAGAAAGAACTGGGTGGCTGCAGAGCGACGGCACGCCGCACGTCTGCCTTCCGATCGAACAGTGTGCGTGCCTTGGGCGCCGCGCGAGACAGCGAAACGGCGACGGGTGAAAAAGGAAGAAAGGCAGGCCGGCAGGCAGGCAGGGCAGCGACGGCGACGGCGACGGCGACCCAAGTGGCGGTCGTCTTCTTGCTTGAAAAATCTCAGTGAAGAACAGTCGAAGCCCACGGCGAGTGATCCACTATACATGGACAGTGCCGGTCAACATGTCCAGGAAAGGAGAGTAGATAAGGAAGGAGATCACCAATCACTTCACTTGGCGTAAGATGCGGGAGTCATCAGACACAATCCAGTTCAGATTTATAACCACTCCATTACTTACCCATGTGGTCGAGCTGGTTTTTGTAGCCAACTTCCACTTGGCAATGGCCTTGTGCTTGTTACCTCTTGCCGACCAAAGTTCCTGGCTGGCCTCCTCGAAATCCAAGAGTGATACGTAGTATAAAAGTAGAAGTGTCATGTGATCATTCTTGAGTCTCACTCACAACTCACCGTACATACCTTGCCTCCAAACAAACGAATATAAAAAAACTCACCGTACATACCTTGAGTGGTATAAAGAAACACACAAGAAATAGAAGAAATAAAAACACAATTCCGTGTCCTGCCATGTGGGTTCTATAAAAATGAAAAATAGAAAAATATGTAACGTTGCGTTTTGGATGAGATGCATGAGTTCTACGTACATGAAATGATTTCCTTATTTAATCCGAGAGAGAGAGGACCAAGAAGAAAGACTCTATTGCGGACGCGGTGTATTGACCTCGACCTCACATGCTTCCTTATGAACAGTAAAACCTGAAAACAAAATAAAAATAATATATATAAATTATTATTTTTGTGACAAACACTGATGACAGTTTAAAATTCCTGTAATATTTTGTAAAGAAGTGACATTCTTCTAGGTTTGAGAAAAAAAAATGATGCTCCATAAAAGACTAATGTTTGCAGCATTTTGAAACGTCATTTTGAAAATTTGCAGCAAGTTAAAACTTTCATCAATGTTTATCACAAAATAATTTATAATTTTTTAATTTTTTATTATTTTTATGAATTTTACTGTTCACCAGGAAGCATGTGAGCTAGGGATAACAAGAATAGTTTCGTCGTATTACCTTGAACTCATCCAAGAAATACAAACATGAGAGCCTCACTGGATTGCAGGCATTTGACTTGAGATGGATTTTTTTACCCAAAAGTTACGGAGCGATCGTCAGGAATTTCACCATTTAGAACGACCTCCTTTTTCATCATTTGATTTGATGCATAGATCTTAAAGCAGAGAAACAAGACACGTTATTCTTTATAATCATTTGTGCCAAAATAAAAGAACGTGAATCAGGGGCGGGCCTAGAACGAAAATAACCCGGTATCACATTATACAATCACATGTATTTTTCATTAAATTTTAGGGATGTCACATACTATATGTAGATAGGATATACAAAGAAAAATGTTTTTGACCCGGTGTCCTATACACCCCTCATGGCATAACGTGGGTAAGCCTATGATGTGAACGTGATTCTTAGCAAACAAATATGTCCAGTGCACCGGTTAGAACGGCATGGCTATACCCTGCCTGTACTTATATTACGAAAAAATAAAAATCTTTGATCCATACAAGCATGCTTTAACACACACACACACACAAGAGAAATAAATAAAATCCTAAAACAAGCAACAAAAATACGAAATTTTTGGAGCTCTGCCCCATCACCCATGAAGCTTGTGAAAGCCCTCTGCAATTAAATTTACCGCAATCATATCCAAGCAGGACATCATCTTCTACCGTGGGTCCGTGGCATCATCGACGCCACACTGCTCCAGCTCCTTCACCTATTTTCTTCCCTTTTTTTGGTGGCAATATATGCCAAAAATATTTTAAATAAATGGTATTCTTTTACAACAAAAAATTATGCATGGCATTTTTCTGAATCACATACAAATGGTCATGATTGTTTTTAATTTTATGCAAAAAAATTAGACATAAAAATCATGGCAATTTTTGTGTGGAACATTTTTCCAAAATGCCATATGTCTACTACAAATATATGTGTACACAACATGGGAATTTTCCAACTCAGCCAAGTCAAAAAAAATTATTTACATCATGATAGTTCTATTATAGGTATCATGGTAATTTTAATATAGACAAAAAAAATTAAAATAGTGCAAGGCACAATTAATTTATAGATCATGGTAATTTTACCTTTCAACCATGACAATTTTTGTTTTTCGACCATGGTAATTTTAGGTTTTAGGCCGTGGCAAAATTTATTTTTGCAGCATGGCAATTTTATTTTTGGTACCATGGAAATTTTTTAAAAAACTTCTCCTTATCACAAAATATCATGGCAAATTTACATTGTATTTTTCTTGGTCAATTAGCAATTGTAATATTTAAATAGTGTTTGGTATAGTCTGAAGGAAATTTCACATGATTGTTCTCTCGATCGATCCATCCCGAGCAACCCCTCGTTTGTTCTGGGATTCTTTGGAGCTACATGCCCCACCGAATTGGGGTTCTTTTTTGAATTCATGACACACTTAGTAAACAATCCAAACTTGATTAATAAAAAGCAACCCCACATGTTTAAAAACACATTTTTTTGGTAATAACTGTATTTGCATTATGCACAGGAAACAAACACATGATTTTAGATGAGAGAGAGAGAGAGAGAAAGTGCATTAGACTTCTTCAAGAATAATTGAAATTGTTTTTTTTATAGGAAACGTAGAAACAAGGTTTGGTATCATGTTAGAATTCATACAGAATGGTGTGCCTCGAAAAGGTTCTAGAAATTTGATCACCCCAATCTTATGAATCAAACAAGTTAAAAAAACCCTTAGAATTCATATTCTCCAAATAGTCTGCAAGAAAAAAAAGGCCTCTGAAAGGCAGAGAATTTTTTCCAATAAGAGTTGAAAGGTGTTGTATTATACCTATGTAAATTTTTGTAGGACGTTTTAGATCACTAAAGTAATAACCTAAAACATCTTATATAAGTTTACAGAGGGAATATGAAACAAATAGTATATGATTCAGATCAAATTAATTCCCAATTCATTTCTTGCACCTAGAAATTTTGAAGTTATTTAAAGACATCGAAGTGCATACAACTCAAATAAATCATGAGTTCTAGCTTGCGCTAAAATTTCAATGGAATTACAGTGAATGTAGGAAATCTCTGTGAATATAAGTATGCTGATTCATTTGAACCAAATGGTTTCATGCAAGACTTACCAATGAATTAAAAAATTATCGAATTTTGGAAAGAACAAACGTGTATGATTGAATGGGATGTCGCATAGGTTCATGAATATCCGCATGGTGTGGATGAAAATCATTTGCATATTCCAATTTAAAAAAATTAAAATAGGTTTTTATTTTACATTGCAAAAAAGTATGGATCAGTTTTCTATGTGGCCTTTTGAACTGATTTTCTAACATGCATTTAAACTTTTTTATGCCTCTTTTGAGAAGAAAAATATATTCTCATTTTGCATAACATGATCCCAGCTAATACTCCATTTGTGGTACTTAACGGAGTGGCCATATATTTCTTGTGGCATTGTCATAATTTGTGTGTGTTTTCAATAAATGTTTCAAACTTTATGTGCCAAAGTACGATTTTCATTCCAGGAATTTTGAAGAGATGGCCGTTGTTAGTTTTGTCCCAGAAGAGCAGGCAGAGTGCATCAGATCAGACCGAGAAATAAACAAACAAACAAACAAATGAGATGGATTTGAAGATAAAGAAACAAAGACACAGAGCCCAAGCCAAGAGCTACACCAACATGTGCCAGTACCACGGCTGCCTCCTTGCTCCATAAATTACCGTCCCTCCTCCTAACCCAACACCCTTGTGCTTACGCCCTTGTTCCTCTCCCGTCGGCGTCTTCCCCTTTACTCCTCTCCTCCGCCTTGTAGCTACTCCACCACCCCCTCCCTCCTCCCGCGCCATGCGAGCCCCGGCAGCGGCGGCGGCGGCTTCCCTTTGGCGTTTCTAGATGGGCTCCTCCTCCCTCCTCCTCTTCCCCTCGTCCTCCTCCTCCGCCCCCAACCACTCCTCTTATTCCACCCATGCTGCCGCCTCCGCCTCCCACTCCCACTCCGCCTTGCTCCCGCCGCTCCCCTCCGACCTCTTCCCCTTCCTTCACCACCTAGACCACCACTCCGCCGCAGCCATGGTGCGCAAGCGCTCGGCTCCCGACGTCGACCTGCCCCCGCCCCGCCGCCACGTCACGGGCGACCTCTCCGACGTCACCGCCATTACTGGGGCCGCACCGCCGCCGCCCCCGCCCCCGCCGCCGCATATGCTTCCCTCGTCCGGGACCGCGCAGCTTCCCGCGCTGCCCATGCAGCTGCCGGCGTTCGGCGGTCACCTGCAGCCGCCCGTCGCCACGATGGACGTTGTCGTCGCGCCGCAGCAGGTCGCCACGACGGAAGGTAACGTCCCCAACAATAACAACAGCACGGCGTGGGTGGACGGCATCATCCGCGACATCATCGGCAGCAGCGGCGCCTCCGTCTCCGTCGCGCAGCTCATCCACAACGTCCGGGAGATCATCCATCCCTGCAACCCCGGTCTCGCCTCGCTCCTCGAGCTCCGCCTCCGCTCGCTCCTCGCATCCGACCTTGTCCAGCATCAGCATCAGCAGCCGCCGCCGCCACCTCCTCCTCCCCATCACCCGCCCGCGCTCTTACCGGGTGGCAACACGATGCTCTCCGCCCCGTCAGTGCCGGCGCTCCCTCCTCCGCCGCCGCCGCCTACCGAGAAGCGGCGCCGCGAGGAGGAGCAGCAGAACCCGCCGCCGCAGTCGCCGAAGCCGCCCCCTTCCGCGGAGGAAACTGCCGCGGCCGCTGCAGCGGCTGCGGCGGCAGCTTCGGCCGCCTTGAAGGAGCGGAAAGAGGAGCAGCGGCGGAGGCAGCGCGACGAGGAGGGCCTCCATCTGCTGACGCTCCTTCTGCAGTGCGCCGAGTCGGTGAACTCCGACGACCTCGACGAGGCCCAGCGCGCCCTGCTGGAGATCGCCGAGCTGGCCACCCCGTTCGGCACCTCCACGCAGCGCGTCGCCGCCTACTTCGCGGAGGCCATGTCGGCCCGCCTCGTCAGCTCATGCCTCGGCCTGTACGCGCCGCTCTCCACCGCGTCTTCCCCGGCGGCCTCCCGCCTGGTGAACTCGCGCGTCGCCGCCGCGTTCCAGGTGTTCAACGGCATCAGCCCCTTCGTCAAGTTCTCCCACTTCACGGCGAACCAGGCCATCCAAGAGGCGTTCGAGCGGGAGGACCGCGTCCACATCGTCGACCTCGACATCATGCAGGGGCTCCAGTGGCCCGGACTGTTCCACATCCTCGCCTCCCGGCCCGGCGGCCCGCCCAGGGTGAGGCTCACCGGGCTCGGCGCGTCCATGGAGGCGCTGGAGGCCACCGGGAAGAGGCTGTCGGACTTCGCCCAGACGCTGGGCCTGCCATTCGAGTTCTACGCGGTGGCGGGCAAGGCCGGTAACCTTGATCCGGAGAAGCTCGGCGTCGACACGCGGCGGCGCGAGGCCGTTGCCGTCCACTGGCTCCACCACTCGCTCTACGACGTCACCGGCAACGACTCCAACACGCTCAACCTCATCCAAAGGTACTGTACTACTCCAATATGCTATGATGCTTCCATTGTGAACTGAATCTTCAAGCTTTTCACTTCACAAATGTCAAGTCATCTTGGCATCAGGCATCAATCACCAATGTTAGCTGTAGTACTGGTCCAAGTACGTCATTGATTGATTTAACGACTAGGAGTACTAACGAGGAAAAGATGGCGTTTAGAAGCTCTAAAAGTTACTCATTATGACCAACTTTGTATGCTCTTCCACCATGATCTTTGGTGATCCAAGGAGAAAAACATAAACTACTCCACTGCAAGTGCTCCATTTGATCCGAGGAGAAAGATACTGGAGCGAGCTAAAAGTTTTTATCATCATGACCAACTTTTCATGCTACTAAAAAGCTTTGCAACTTTCTTGTTCCAAGTGCCTCAAATGCTGTGTATTAAACTTAAATTACTCTCATATAAGCCTAGTACATCCACTCATCAGTTGACAAGGCTAAAGCTCAATAGTTGATCTGTCCCAATGTACTTGCATTGCATGTGGAGCTATGACATCCACCAAAAATGTCCTTTGACATCGCAATGCTATATGCTGGTGATTGAGTTCCTAGTTCAGCAGAATGACCCTAAATTGCTGTACTGATCTTACTATGTGGGCCGCGGATTGCAGGTTGGCGCCGAAGGTGGTGACAATGGTGGAGCAGGACCTGAGCCACTCTGGCTCCTTCCTGGCCCGCTTCGTGGAGGCCATCCACTACTACTCGGCGCTCTTCGACTCGCTGGATGCGAGCTACAGCGAGGACAGCTCGGAGCGGCACGTCGTGGAGCAGCAGCTGCTGGCGCGGGAGATCCGCAATGTGCTCGCCGTCGGCGGCCCGGCGCGCACTGGCGACGTCAAGTTCGGCAACTGGCGGGAGAAGCTCGCGCAGTCGGGGTTCCGCGCGGCATCGTTGGCCGGCAGCGCCGCCGCGCAGGCTTCACTCCTGCTCGGCATGTTCCCCTCGGATGGCTACACTCTCGTCGAGGAGAATGGCACTCTGAAGCTTGGATGGAAGGATCTTTGCTTGCTCACCGCATCTGCTTGGCGCCCAATTCAGGCTATAGGTCGTTAGAATTGAGTGCAAAATTTTATAGAGCTAAAGTATCACTAGAATTTACTTAGCGCAACTTTCTTCTTTTGCATCCTAAGCTGGCTTACTTCGATCAATTCTTAGATAGTAAGGGAAAAAGGAAAGCATTCTGATCTCTAATTGCTAGATTTCTCTCCACAGTGGTAGTTACTAATGTTTACCTTACTAGTAGCTTCTGTCCACTTCATGCTCAACTTTACCATTCTGGCCAATTAAGTTTACCTGTTTTTCGTCTTGTGTTTTTTGGTCCTTGGTGATATCAGAATGCCATTGCCCTTGAACAAGCAAATCAAATATTTAGTGCCTGGAAGTGAGGTGATCAAACTGTGCATTTTCCCATTACTATGAGAATTTGCATGTGAAGTTTCTAGTGAATATATGGGATGACAGTCATCAGGATGCTGTGCTCAATGGGATGTTGAAGTCATTTTTTTTAGATAAACGACATTGAAGTCATTCACTCTGTGATTTAGTTCATGCTTGATGGCTGTTGATTCTATTTATTTTTCTTTGTAGAAGTTCTGTTGATTCTCAGCTTCACTTTATGTACCTGCGTAGTCATGACTATATTTAATGGAGTTCACCAGTTCTTGTCTCTATCTGGATGTATGCTCTACTTTTAACATCCTTTTCACTTTTCCCTCCATGAGGTCATTAGCTTGTTGACTTAGCCTTTGCATCACCAGCTTGGATCCATGTTTGAATGTTTTATTAGTTCACCATCCCCATCATGCAATCTCACTGCATTACTTCTGAGTTCTGACGATTCTTTTGTGCTTCTTGTTTAGTACTAATTGTTTTGTTAGCCAAAGCCTGTTTGTTAGGCACTGTTAGTTTACCAGCACATCACTATCTCAGATCCTCCCTGTTGTGATACCAGAAATGCTTTTATATGATCTCTGTCTCATTTGGTATCAATTGCTCGGTAAGTTCTTGGACGTTCACGTTGATATTTGTCCATCACAAATTTACAATAATCTTGTTTATGTTGAGAAACTACGTTGTTCAACACTTATTTCCAATCACCACATACATAGAGACAATATAAAGAGAAAGCTGAGAGATTTTTATTATTGTATCTTGTATTACAAATCTGATCAACTCATATGTGTCTTTAGCTCTCCTTTCATTCCTTCTATTTATAGCTTCACTAGAGAGGGCATTTTAGTTATATAGCCCACACAAAAATCTGATCAACTTTGGCTTCCCTAGCAAGGAATATGGATCCTTGCCATGGAACAAAGCTAGTTTGGCTTGGCTAGCAAGGAGTATGGGTCCTTGCCATGAAAGGAAGCTAGCAAGCTTAATCTTTGCCCTCCAAAGATAATGATCAGATATTTCGTAACACTCCCCTTTGGGCTTATACCGCGGAGAAAGAGTATGGTGTGCCTTGTTAAAACTCCTCCCAAAACCCAGTGGGAAAAAAGGGATCAACGTAGAAAGAGTACATGGCACACGCATGCTATGTTGCACTTGTTGCCTCATTAAAAACCTTGTGTGACAAAACCCAGTGGGAAAAAGTCATTAAGGAAAATAGAGTACAACAACTTATCTTCAGGATTAGTTTTGATCTTCGGGATCAATATGAGTTTTAAGATCTCATATTATGGGCTATGGTCCAGGGCTCCCCCTAAACCTTGCATCTCTCTAAGTCGTCTCATTCCAATGACGTGAACACATCGGAGAAAACTAGGTGGAGGTAAGGATTTTGTGAATAAATCAGCAAGATTTTCGCATGACTTAATACGCAAGATCTTTACTTCCCCGCTCTTCTGGAGCTCATAAGGGTAGAAGGATTTAGGAGCAATATGCTTAGTGAGATTGCTCTTAACATAGCCCATCTGCATTTGTGCAACACAAGCATCATATCTTCATAGATAATGGTTGGGGTACTAATGACATTAAGTCCACATGACTTTAAGATATGACTTGTCATTCATCTGAGCCAAACATATTCTCGTGCGGCCTCATACATCGCAATTACCTCTAAGTGGTTTGTAGACGTGGCTACGAGGGTCTGTTTGAAAGACAACCAAGAAATGGATGTACCACCAAAGAGAAATACGAATCCAGTCTGTGATCTGGCATTATGCGGATCGGACATATAGCCAACATATGTATATCCCACCATGGACAATTCTTGGTTTCTTTTATAGAATAACCCAAGATCTTGGGTACCTTGAAGATATCTAAGGATAGTTTTGACGCCAACCCAATGTCTTCTGGTTGGGGCAGCACTATACCTAGCTAGGAGGTTTAGCCTGGTGAAATTCGCAAGGTACATCAGTGCTCCAATGACGCTCAAGTAAGGAACTTCAGGTCCCAAAACTTCCTCATTTTCTTCACAAGGTCTGAATGGGTCTTTATCCGCTTCAAGGGATCTTACGACCATAGGGGTTCTTAGAGGGTGAGATTTATCCATGTTAAATTTTTCCAGGACCCTCTTTTTATAGGTGGACTGGTGAATAAAGACTCCTTCAGGGAGATGCTTAAACCGCAGGCCTAATCAAAGTTTGGTTTTACCCAAATCTTTCATCTCAAACTCCGTCTTAAGGTAAGACATAACTTCCTTTATGTCCTCTGCGTTCCCGATGATATTGAGATCATTGACATAGACTGAGAGGATACATAATCCATTATGGGATTTCTTAATGAATACGCAGGGACAATCATCATAATTTGTGTAACCTTTCTTCAGGAAAAAGTCACTCAGCTGGTTGTACCACATTCTACCGGACTGTTTTAACCCATATAGCGACCTCTGCAATTTAACGCTATACATCTTGCGATTTTCATTTGGATGTGGGATCTTTAATCCTTCAGGGACTTTCATATAGATCTCTGAGTCAAGTGACCCATATAAATATGCGGTCACCACATCCATCGACTGCATTTGCATGTTCAGGCTAGCTGCCATAGATATCAAATATCGGAACGTGATGCCACTCATCATAGGAGAGTATGTTTCATCTTAATCGATGCCTGGTCTCTGCGAAAAACCTTGTGCTATCAGCCTTGCTTTATATCTCACCACCTGGTTATTTTCATTCCTCTTCCAAAAGAAAACCCATTTGTATCCAACAGGGGTAACACCTGGAGGAGTTCGCACTACAGGGTCGAACACATTCCTCCGATAACGCGAGCGCAATTCAGCCTCAATTGCTTCTTTCCATTTAACCCATCCTGAGTGCTTCTGGCATCTGCCATGGACTTAGGTTTTGGATCCAGTTCAATGGAAGCAATTTTTGAGGAAAAATATATGTCGACAATAATAGTCTTTCTGTTATATAACTCTTCCGAATCAATATAATTTATGCTGATTTCATCATTCATTTTCACCAGCTCGTCATGATTTCCCAAAACGACCGAGGCTGGGTGTTCCCATGTCCCTGTGCCAAAATCAATTTGCGCGCGTGACTAAGCTTGTGGATCAAGAAAATTAACGTGGTTGTTGTATTATCGTAGAATTCCTCGCCTCCGCCTATAGGTATGTCCCACCTGTAAAGGAATTATCCGCCGCTGCAGTAGAAGTTCCATTCTTCGCAGTCAAAGTACCCGCCACAAATGTGGCCGCCTGACATGCTGAGTGCGTTCGAGAGAAGGAGTCCTCGGGTTTGAGGCTCCCTCACCTCAATCCAATGACGACAAGCCACCATGCGTGAGAATTCTTGTAGGCGAGGCAAGGATTTGATGCCAGGGGTGGGGGAAGGGAGGGGGAGGTGGACCACTGTCGACCATATGGAGTGGACCACTGTCGACCATATGGAAACGATGGGTTCGAGGGGTGAGTGAATGGGTTTTCCATCGATAGGGGTGTGGAGTGGGGATTAAAGGCGAAGTGTTCTATCTCCTACACTTCTCAACATGTGCAACATTGTGGCACCTAACACCCCCATGAGCCTGACTCTGACTAAACGGTTTAGTCGTTCCGTCTTAGCCAAGTCGCGAGGAGCTTTGTTAAGTGTGTGGGTTGCGATTCTCATGCATCCCAGACAACTAATCAGTCTCATTTTTCATCAACACGGTTGTAAGGGCTTTTTGTGAGCAATCAAACATACCTTAGTCAAGTGATAATGGATGTATGCTCATTGTGTATTGTGTCTTCTTTATGCTTCATTTTTAGTCAATAATATTCACTTTTTATCGAAAAAATATTGTGAATGATAAATACTCAAATTTGAAGGGTCTATGATTTTTTATATATAAAAGTTAGACCTCATGGAAGGAAAAAAAAGGCAAGTCTTCCAAAATTCTATGAACGCAAAAATAATTCTCCATATTGTCTTGGCTCCAACACGTGTTTATATAAATTTTAAACAAGTACTTCCTCTGTAAAGAAATATAAAAACATTTAGGCCTAGTTTGGCAGCAAAGTATTTTTAAAGTATTTAGAGAATACTTCAGTTTTTAAAAATAATGAAGTATTAAATACTTTAAGGTGTTTGGGTTCAATAATTACCGTGGTTTTAAAACTGAAGTATTCTCTAAAACTGTGGGTTTTTTTAAGTATTTGAGAAAGAGATCAGACCCTGTTTTTTTTTTTCAAAAACTGAGAAAGAAGAAAAACTATGGTATTTGTTAGCCAGGTGGCGAAATACTTCGGTTTTAGAAATACTTCAGTTTTAGAAAAACTTTGCTACCAAACTAGGCCTTAGATCATTAACGCTTATATTTTTAACACAAATGGGCATCCACCTAAAAATGAGAACATTTTGCCGTTAGCCAGCTCTGGAAGGTTGTTTCCCTCTTTGCCTCCTGGTCGCATTTCCTAATTAAGAGGGTTACCTACTACTAGTACCAATCTTGTTTCCCGATCTTGTTGTACTCACTCACTGGAGTAGCAAGAAACATCACGCTCTAGCATTGAAAGGGGCTTGCCTTGCCCCACTTGATCCATGTCATCATCTCTCTGATAAAAAGGATACTCAAATCTCTACTCCTACTACTTTCTTTCCCTGCGGAGCCGACGAGAGAGAGAGAGAGCTGGGAGCTGGCAGGGACAGGGTAGTCGAGTAGAGAGAGAAAGGTCCTACAGCAGTGGCTAGCTTTATGGCGCCTGCTCTCTGCCTGTTCGCCATCAATATCTCACCTTCCCGTCTCTCTCTCTCCTAATAACTCAGCTATCTTCTTCTCTTTCCCTGTCTGTCCCAGTGAAGGGCCCAGCACATTAACCCCAAGAGGAGGAGGAAGAGCCATGGTCCCTCTCTGTCTCTTGTGGTCAGCTATGGCAAAGCCGCTCGCCTTTGCTGGGCTCGCAGTTTGGTATTTGGGGGGGTGTGATGACGACGATGGTTGCTGGTCGTGCTAAATGAAGTTGGTCTCATGAAGGCCATGAGTTGGTTGCATTGCCATCTTCCTCCTCATCTCTCTCTCTCCCTCCATGCTTTCAGATTTTTGCTACAGAGGGAAACACCAACAGTGGAGGGTTCTCAGGTACTGCTGCCAACCGAGCCAAGGTCGATCACGCTGATCTGCTACAGGATGCTGATTGATACCACTAGTAAGATATCAAGATAGAGCAATCAGACTGTTGCGTGTTGATTGAGTGGGCCTAAGATGCTTGCTGCTCATCCCGTCATTCTTGTGTGATTGTTGTACCGTGACCCCGTGTGGTTGTGGTTATGTGTCTGATGGCAAAATCAGATCGAAAATCGTGTGGGCTGTGACCTGACCATATGATGCCCAAAACTATAGAGCCTTGAAGTGCCGTTTTAGATCAGATCGTGGACCCGTTGGTAGAAAAATTCGTTGTTTTGACCCTTATTGCAAACTTTAAACCGATTTAACCCCCGTTTGAAAGTATTTTGGAATTTGATCCTTTCCGAGACGCCATCCTCCTCAGCGTTTCAATTACAACGACGACGCCGCCCTCCTTGGCGTTTCCTTCCCCTAGACGCCACCCTCCCCGGCGTTTTTCCTTGGGCCCATCAAACGCTGCCGATGTGGTATGGGTAGACGCCAAGGACTCCGGCGTTTCGCCCTTGTCCAGACGCCGCGGACCCCGGCGTCTTGCCCTTCGTATACGTCTATATTGCATGGATGGATCGGCGCGCTCGTCGCGGTTTTCGAGGGCGTATACGTACGAAGCAAAGCCTGCAGAGCCAGCGAATCAACTTGTGGTTGAGTTGGTTAGGTGGATGGTTGTATTCCCAGCCCACCAGAGTTTAAATTCCAGATTTGACAATGGTGCTCGCATTTTCCTGGATTTATTTTAGGGCTTCCGGTGATGCGCTTTTAGTGGGAGGAGACGTTTCCGTCGAAGACGAGGTGGTTGCTTCGTTAATCTCAAGATGATGTACCGGCTCAGTATTACTAAGATGCTCATAGGGATAGGATGTGCGTGTGTACGTCATAAAAATGATTGTATACTCGTGTTTGTGAGCATCAGAGTTGTACTGTGTTCCTTAAAAAGAAAACATGCAGAGCCATAGTGAAATTCTTCTCTTGCTTGGTCTCGCTTCGGCCAGGAAGGCGCGCCAGTGTGCCGCACTAACTATACATGCTCGTCAGCTCAGTGTAGATCTCCAAGTGCCACATGCTCCAACCGCCCGTCGATCGATCTATCTCTGTGTGCCACCTCACTATAGCACGTGCGAGCTACACTAGCTAGCAATAGCATGCGGCTATATATATTTTTCTACGTTGAGTCGCATTGGTTTTTCTTAATTATCCGTCAGGTACGACGCAGACATTCACATATACGAGTATATACTCATCCTATGAACGCACACACGCACACTTTATCCCTCTATGAGGGTCTTCGCAATACTGAGCTGACACATCATCTTGAGATTAGCGAAGTCTACACCTCGTCTTCGACGGAAACGTCTCCTCCCATTGAAAGCGCATCGCCGAAAAACCTGAAATATATTCAGAAAAATGCTAGCACCAATGTCAAATCTGATAGGCTGGGGATACAATCATCCACCTAACCAACTTAACCACAGGTTGATTCCCAATGCATTGTTTCTTAGCACAATATCATAGGAGCAATAAAAACTTAAAATACAACCTCTACAATACATTGTATCTTAGAGATTGTATCTTATTTAATGATTTTAGTTCCATGCATAAATATGATTAGTCTAACCATGCTTTTTGCATATAACCACGTGCTTGGGTTGTATCTTAACTAAGATACAACCTTCTTCTTTTTTTTCATTAAATAGCATGCCACATAAACAAAATACCCATAATTACGTGCTAAGATACAAGCATTTGGAGTTCCCTCGAACGGAAACTGGGAAAGGGGCCTCTTATGTCCTGCCTCGTTGCTGGAAAGGGCAAAGTGACAGGAGTTGGTGAAGCCATTCATTCCGGCCGGCAGCAGCAGTAAATTGTATCGTTCACTCCACCCGGCCATCAATTTGGTCGCTGGACGGGAGGGAGGTCGCCACAATGTTGCTATCTAGAGTCACTGTACATGGCTCTTCCGAAAACAGGCTTTCGCCCGGAGCAAATGATTCCGAGCTCATATGAGCTCGGGTGAACAGTAAAATTAAAAAAAAATCAAAAAAATCTGAATTTTTTTATGGCGAACATTTGACAAATTTTTGACATGCTTGCAAAATTTCATCACAAAATAACAACCGTGGAATACACAGAAAAAAAAACAAAATAGATGCTCCAAAATGTTATTTTTTTATAACATTTTGGAGCATTGATTTTGTTTTTTTGCTGTTTATTCCACAAATGTTATTTTGTGATGAAATTTTGCAAGCATATCAAAAAAAATTCAAATGTTCGCCACAAAAAAATCAGATTTTTTTGAAATTTTTTTATTTTTTTATTTTACTGTTCATCCCGAGCTCATATGAGCTCGGGTTCACTTGGGTACTTCCCCTTTCGCCCCCCTTTATAGATAAAGGACCGGAACAAGGTACACGGCCGAACGATACAAGATGGTGGGTAGCCCCCTTACAAAGCTGATCCTAGGATAGTCGGCGCACGCAGACGCATGCGAACATCAAGAAGCATAGCAGGAACTAGCCACACACGCAACCCCCTAACACACCTAAGTTCCACGACAACGCCCTCAAGAGGGAGTACGACGCAACGCGTCGCCGCTGCCGAGTCCAGCCGGACAAAGCTCGCCACCCGGAACCTTAACACGAAGAGCAGAACCTCGACGACGTCTTCAGGAAGAGCACGAGAACCACGGGTGTCGCCATCGCCGGCGCCAAAGCGCTGAGCTTTCGCTCGGCAACTCGTCCGTGCCATCGATGCCGCCAGAGGATTGCGCGGGGGCCAATCCCCACATCCGGATCAGGACATCGCCCCCAAGGAGGCATGTCCGGGCTACCCACCGCTCCACCACTCGTTGCCCCCACAACCCGGGGGAGAGCCACCACCATCACAATGGCGCCTGCCGGAAAGCAACCATGTGAACCACCATCCGGGGCCGCCGCCCCGGCATCCATGCCGCTAGATAGCGTTCGTCGGTCACATCACGACACCTCGACCTTGGTGGGGAGAGCGAAGACACACCATCACCTCTCCGCCCCGCATCAGCCCCCGAATCTAGGTAGGCGCCTCCATCGTCGGAAGCACCCACACCTGCATCCCCAGCCAGTACCGGTGCACTGGGGGGAACGCGACTCCGGAACTGCCGACGGCCACCGGAGAGCCAACCCAATCCACAGGACCGAGCGGCTCACACGACGCCATGTCCAAGGTCACCGGTGTCGATCCGCAACCAAACGAACCGCTACCACGGCCACCACCTACGACCACCGTGCCCGTGAGGCGGGCACCACCGCCCACGGGCACCTCCCGGGCCAAGCCTATCCACGCCTACCCGAAGCGTAAGCTTCGATCCACCCCCGGCTCCAAACTGACCTGTCCGAGCACGAACCCTAGATCTGGTCCATCGCCGAGGCGCGTGCGGCGATGTCCGCCCAACCCCGCGCACCGTCGGATCAGATCCAGGAGAAGGTCGGCCGCCACCACCACCCTGCGCCGCTTGCGCTGCCACCAACCAGAGCCGCCGTAGCTCCCGCCCGAGCCACCCACAGCCCGTGCCGACCCCTAGGGCAGACCGGCAGGGCCGCAACCGCCAGCTGACGGCCACGCCAAGATCCGTCGCTGCCCCGGAAGGCCACGCACCACCACCACCCAAAGGATTGCCATGAATCACCGCCCCGCCGTTCACAGCCCGCGGCTCCCGCCGGAGCCAGATGCCAGCCGAAGCCAGATCTAGCCGAAGGCCGGCAGGGACGCAACCACCCGGAGGGGCCGGCGCCGAGGAGGGCCGTCAAGGTCAGCCCACACCAGCGGCGAGCCAGAGGTCGGCCACCGCCGAGCCCATGGCCGCCCGGAGCCCCGCCGCGCAGGATCTGGCCGGAGTTGGCCAAAAACCGTCGTCGCCGTCGGTCCCGAACGCCCCGCCTCCCACCGAGCTTGTCCATGCGCCGCCGCCTGCGCAGCGCCGCGCCGCAGCCTGGCCCGAGGCCCGCGCCCGTCGGAGCCAAGCGCGAGGAGAAGATGCGCCCCAGCTGGCTGTGCTGGCCGGGCTTTGCCCGCCAGCACGTCGAGGCGGCGGCGGGGGAGGGGAGCTCATGAGGGGGGGCGGGGGCGGCCGACGCTAGGTTCCCCCCCCCCCCCGGCGGCGCCTGCAGGAGCATCGCGGGAGGGGGAGGGGAGGGGGGGAGGAGGAGGCCTCACTCTGGTGGTTTCCTGTACATGGTTCTTATAGGCTAGTCCCCGGATCTACTCTCTTCGTTCACAATCGTAATATTGTAAAAATAATAATTAAATCAAACATATACAAACGCATTTTGATGTGGTTGTTTGTTCATTTCAATCAGTATATAGTTCATAATAAAATATTTAAACATTTTATATTCATGGACGAAGGAAGTACTATATCTTATATCTTATGTTCTCACTTTTTTATTCTCCCTCCTTAGTATAAATTAGTTGAAGTCTACTTGGAATTTCTCAATATGTGCAATATAGTGATTTTGTAATACCACGCTAAATTATTTAATCATCTCAATTGTACTATTTTGCAACTAACTCAATTGTAAACTAGCCAGGTAGACCAAACGAGACTTAGAGAAAGTAGTATCCCATACCACCTTGTCAATCCCAGTCCAATCACCACACCTATATCAATCGGTTCACCTGGCCTAATTTGCACAACTTACTTGGTTAAAGCAGAGTCCATAGTGACCGTCTGATCATAGAAAGGAAAAAAGAATCAATTGATTTGTAATCGTAGATCAATTGATTTGAATTGGATTTTCAAAACTCTGCCATGGCAACATAAATGGGCCTTTTTGGTAAAACAAAAGTGTCTTGAATTTATTTTTAATTTGTTACCTTTTTATTTTCAATGAGTCCAATTGAATGTATAAACTATTAGGATCAATGTGCAAAAAGGTCCACTCCAATTGTTCTTTAATTCATTTTACATCCTAAACAAACTTCCATTTTGTTATGTCGAATTCAATTTTTAAACGTTCAAAAAGTGAAATTGAAGTTTACTAGTGGATAGGTTTTCCCATGAGGATTAATCTACATCAAACTTCACTCAATTTGGATTAACAAAGAAAAAGTTATAAACCTTTTAATATCCATAGGTTTTTCTGGAAAACAAAGTTTACAAATAGGTCCCGAAACACCCGCTAGTCTCTAATTCAACACCAGTGCTTGGGGTTCATTAAACGTGGGTAATTGATCTTCATGTCAACATTCCAGTCACGTATCAGCTTTGGTATTAAGTGAACTAATTATAGATGCTAGATCTAGATGGCTAGGAAATAAGGGGTTGATCGAACGAAGACGACACTAGTTCATAGGAAACTCGTCGAAAAAGTCGTGGATAGTGACGACGATTCGAGGGTAGATGGGATGGTCTTGGAGATGTCAATGGGGTTCACAACTGGGTGCGTCTCGCTGAGTAAAGCTCGCATGTGTCGTTGGTGGTCGTAGTGAAGATGAGAACGATCTCAATGGATCATCTAAATTTGCTCAGTTGAAGTTGTGTTCGTCAAATCCGAGTGTCCCTAGGAGATCAACCGTAGTCCTTTTGATAAGTAGGAATATCGAACCCTAGAAGGAGCGATAGAAATAGACAAGCGGTTTTCAACATGGTTTTACTACAATTGTTGTTAGATAGTTTGATATCAAGATAATTTGTAAAAAAGTAACACATAACAATAGTAACAAGGTAAAACAAGTACCAATTCATAACTGTGCTAAGGACAATCCGACGATACTTTTTATATGATTAAAATGCTCTTGAGGACACACGAGAAAATAGCCAAGTTAGTTTCACCATGATTCATTGACTTAACGTTCATTGCCTTGATAAGTGTTATGTGGGCGAACCAGTGCTAAGATACTGTTCTAACTTGAATAAATGTCTACCTAGGATTATGCAAACATCAACAACTACATGAGAAGTAATTAAGATAAATCTAATCATAGTATTAACTATTAAGCCGTTAGATCCAAAACAGTTCGGACAAATAATTCATAAACTATGGTTTAGATTTCTATCATTCTCACAACCCATCATCTACAAACTAATTCCAAAATGCCTTCCCTTAGGTCCAAAGATGGTGAAGTATCATGTAGTCGACGTTCACATGACACCATCAAAAGAAGAAGAACACAATATAATATCAAAACATTGAACGGTGATCAACTTGACATGACTACTAACAACAAGAATTCTTCCATATCCTCAAGAACTAATAGAACTACTCATAACTCATCATAGTGATCATGATCAATGGATATAAATATATAATTAACAATCTAAATGTAACAATCTTTCACCAATTAAATCAAATAGCATAATATAAGATGTAATCAACACTACAAGCATTCCCATGTACCAATCTAAGGTTTGATACAAAATTCACATCCATGATGATTCATGTTTTCTGGCATGCATGGAAATTTATGACATTTTTGTGACAGAATCAATATCATCGTAGATAAAGTGTAGCGTTTTCTGGCATACATGGAAATTCATGACTTTTTTTTATGATAGAATCAATATTATCGTAGATAAGGCATTGTAGATGTGTTTCATGATAATATTTCAAGTTTCATCATAGATGTATTTTTCCATGATAAAAAAATGACGCCAACACACTATTGCCACCGTAAGCTATCAAGTGCGGGATTTGGATCCGATACCCGCTAACAACTTCTCACCACTCACAATCCATCATGTGTCAATTTCCTAATGATCAGAGCAGCCACACGTTGATTTAATATTCTAACACGTGTCAAATTTCTAATGGATGATGAGGACCTATCAAATGGTACATGTCACGGTCCAATAGTGCAAGGCCCACCTAAAGGCCTAACTATAACCTATTGACCTAAAAAAATTAATGGATCAAGCCCACTTAAAGCCCATTAGAGGCCTATTTGCACTTGGCTCGTTTAAGACCAGGTCCATATGGCCCATTGGTTCATGGTTGAATACAACCCATTACCAGTCCATTGGCGTTATATAAATATTATTATGGTTTGTTTCAAAAATAAATAAAAATAAATATTATGGTCTATTCATAATTTCGATCCATGGGTGGCCCATGAGGAAAATCACAGTGCAAATTGTATCCGCTATCAAATCGGCTGTATTAATTTACATCTGGAATCAGAAGAATGTTGCAGCTGGCAAGATGTCAATTGCTGAGACCAAGGAATTCTGTGAAGCTAGGATATGTTGGCTTCCATCCGATCTCAGCCCTGGTTTTGGAATTATCCATTCTTTTCCCCAATGGACCATCCGTTCCTGAAATCATAGAAGAACCAGACTTTGTAATCGTTTGCGCAATAATAAAAACCCCAAAAGAGAAAAACAAACACAGCTAGACTTGTCAACTAACCCGTGAAGCCCTCAAACTTGCCTTCATATTTCCCGCTCCGGTTAACACGGTCCATTATTTCTTGCCTGCAAACTCCCAAAACTCATCTCAATACACTTGTAATGCAGAGAAAAACTGAACTTAGATGAGAAGGCGGTGAGCTGGAAAAGATGAAGGATGAAGTGACCTGGATAGAGGTTGGTTGTCACAGCCCACAAAGATACGGCCGCGGAGTCTCCTCTTCATGATTGCAATTCCAAGCGAAGCAGCATCCTGCAAATAGCATAAATAGATGGTAACAAACATTAAGACTGCACAAACTCATCTAGCGACTATCCTATCATTTAATAAACAAGTACAGAGTATAAGATCTTACTTCATAATGGATCATACTGATTATGAGATCTGGTCGTGCATCTACAGTTCCTTTTGATAACCAGAAAACATGAGGACCTTGATCCTTTTTGTGTGGCAAGTCAAGGAAACAATCTTTACTGGTTGTCTCCACAGTGATGTATGAGAGTGGAAAAAAATATGTTTAATAATGTTTGATGTTTCAAATAAAAAATTAGCCTATTTGTGAGGATATATAAAGCCCTGATAGCCTGAGGGCACATCCTCCTGCCTCGAGGACAACATTTTCTGCTTTTAGAAGGACGTCAGTACGGGGGCTCCTACCAATCGGCACACAAGGAGAATCCTACAAAGTGAAATGAAAGTCAAGGTTAAAGAAAATCAAGATTGTTGGAGGTAGTACCAGAGCATTGCCATAAGCTAATAGCTTTTGAAACACAAGATATGGAAAATTAAGGTTAAAGAAAATCAAGATTGTTGGGGGCAGTACCAGAGCATTGCCATAAGCTAATAGCTTTTGAAACACAAGATACTTTAGCTTACGCAACAATTGACATATCATTTACTGCTATAGTTTTCTTAACCAAAGCAAAGAAAATAAACGGATAAGAACACTTTGATTCTTTAAAATAAGCAGTTCAGATTAGATTTAAACTTGTACCTCGCTGCAAAATCCATTGTTATTGCAGTCATACACGGCAGTACTTGATGTAAACAGGAAAGAGCCTTCCCCACTCCAGTTTGATGCTGCAACTCTGCACATGTTTTCTGAAATAAGATGTTGTGCATTTCCTTCATACATTGTTTGGTGTTTGCTCAATAAAGATGCACATCTATTAATTTTATTTCCATCAATACTTCCTCTTGGGTGCAAATAATATATACAAAAATATCACTGATCACTCTAGGAATCCTAACAATCAAGGGGAAATAAGGATGTCTAGGGACGGCAGGACGTGTGTTAGTAGTTTCCATCTTCCATGTATTATCATTGTAGTATAAATCACTATTGAAGCTAGCAGTTCTCTTACATGGTCTAATCACATTTATAATAAAACGATCTTGAATGGTGCCTTGTGTTGATAAAACAAAGTAGAGTTGCAACTACAGAACACTTCTGCTCAGACTCTTACAGGTCGAGAACTATTCCCATCTTTATGTTTATGAAATTTTCAACATAAAGTTGCCTATAACAAAATTGATGGAGGTACGAAAGCAACCCTCCACCGTGTTTTTACCTAAAAAAACATAGTCAAATTTCTCATATGTCCATGTGCAGTTCCTGCAAGTAGTGCATGCTACACCTATCACTTTCTCTTTATCTTTGAATTCAATTTCATCCATGAGCTTTAGTCCAGAAGGGCATGCTTGGCGCAGTGGTGAAGTACTCCCCAGTTGTGCCAAGAGTCCTGGGTTCGACTAGGTTTTTCTGTATTGTACTGTGCAGGGGTAAGGCTTGGCTCGTATAAAACTTTCCCAGACCCGCCTGCTGCAGGAGCTTCTAGCACTAGATCTGTCGTTTCATGAGCTTGAGCCCAGTGTTTTTAACAACGGTTATGAGTTCAAACTACATATCTTCTAGGGTAGGATTAGAGAGAGAAAACATCATGCATGATTTCATAAAAAAAAACTATTGTCATATATGTCATCACTAAAATGACATACCACCTTTACAGAATTCAAAAATACCTGACCTCCTTCTAAACAACTATTATTATCGATAACAGACAGTTTTGTATTTTCAAGACATATGAAGATAAAAGTCCAAAAAACCGTATTCATATGTAAGCACGCGCCATATACTTCCTATATCCAAAACAACTGCGATGCATGTAGACAAAGCTATTTTCTACATGCATGTTGCCAAAAGTTAATCATAAATTATAAGCATACAGATTTCAAGGTTTCAGTTTTTATCAGGATAGATACAGCCATGATCTAGCACCATATACATGAAAATAAACATAATGTGATGTTAAGTTAACTGTATATGAAAAACTTCTACTAGTTTATTCTGAGATGCAAAAAGCGATTATACACCTTGGTTACCTAAGATCCCCGGGGTAATCATCCGTACGATATGGAGGAGCACAGAAAATAACGTATGGTACTTTCTGATCAACTCTGGGTCCCTTCAGGGAGGGAATTATCCCAATTTTAGTTAGTTCACTGTGATGATCTGTAGTTGCAGTCTGGCCATAAATTTTGCAATCTGGATGCTCCTGTACAATATATTGAAGCTATGCTTGAATTCTTTTACCATATTTACAGAGCAGAGGAAAAAAAACATATAAGCACACAATTCTCATGTTTTACAGACAGAAAAGGTACAAATGGTGAACATCAAACAAAAAACAAAGTAATCGGTTTTCAAATAAAAGATCTTCAGGGTCATATTTACTAGTTTCCTATGCGACAGAAGAAATAATAACATGCTATCAGGAACAAATGTACTTTCAACTAGAAACAAGACCTGATTTGATCATGACATTGTTTTGTTTCATTATCTTGGAAAATTCAAATCTTCCAAGAAGAACAAATAATCAATTCATCAGCTCAACGTGGTATAAGGAAGCCCTAGATACTTAAAAAAAACATGTGAGCCTCTTAGCGAGGATGATACTTCTCCTACCTGTCGCCATTTCTCAGCTACGATTCGGCCAAGCACACCTGGACCAACAATCAGCAAATCATTCTGACCAACACTCTCCGATGTGGACACCGTGACCCCTGTGTCATGAGATACTCATGCTGTCATCAAAGAAAATGATACAGGAAAAAGGGTGATAGGTTAAAACAGGCGCCCTGTCAATTAGGGGCGCATGTGGTTATTCATGTGCAATAGAGGGAAGTTAACAAGGGTGCTGAATACGGCTGCACCTTAAAGTAAATCCAAACAGAACCTAAACAGCCATTAAAATAAGCATCTGGTCAATGTTTATCATGAGAATTGCATGGGGGGAACCCCTAAGCCCGGAATCCCTTGGCACACTACGCCCTTTCTTGCTTGCAAAGTTCCAACTGATCTTCCCGGTGTGGAATTGGAACTACTTCTGGCGATTTACATTCTGGCAATTTACTTAATTTAGCACATTTTTAGGCAGTAATCAACCTTGCGCCTCTTCCCGATTTCAACAACCATGCCTGATCTAGCACGCCATCCGTTTCACAGTTGCATCCCAATTTTGGCTAGGTCGAGTTCAAGTTTCGAAAAATATTTTGCGAGAAAACCTGTCAGATCGGGCACGTACCGAGGGAGGCGGTGGCGGCCATGGGGAAGCGGCAGCGGGATGCGAACGTCGGGGATGCAGTCAAGGGGATAGGATATGGTAGCCGGTAGTGGTAGGTCGACGCCATGGTCTTCCTTTGTAAATTGGTTTTGGACAGCGTGTGCTGCAATGGGACAGGTGGTCAGGTGCTCATGCGAAAACAACATGGTTAAATTATGGATGGCAATCTAGAACAAATCGTTCGCCTATGGAACATGGCAAGCGCGAATGTTTTTACGATAATAATCCGTAGTACAAATACATAGCAACTGCAGTACAAACGCATGACAAGTCGCTGTGTTTTTGAGTTTTTATGACAATCGCGTACTCTGAATTGTCATGCGTTTATACTGTAGTTGCCATGCAAATCGTTCGTTTTTGCGATACCTTGGAGCAAACGTTCGCTCTCTATCATTAGGGTAAATTATTGATGTCAAAAATAAAATAAAAGTAAGTATTAAAACATTGGGCGATGCTCAACACCCCATGGAACCCGAAGTTTTTGGTGCATACAAGTATTTTTGTTAGATTGACGTTCAGTCGACTAAATGAAATTTTGATCG
The DNA here is from genome assembly GCA_950022295.1 of Bromus sterilis. Lineage (NCBI taxonomy): Eukaryota > Viridiplantae > Streptophyta > Magnoliopsida > Poales > Poaceae > Bromus > Bromus sterilis. The sequence continues at coordinate 338,630,453 of OX465595.1, read as the reverse complement.
ATCGCTGCGCATCCATCAGCCCAGGGCCAGCTACAGGGCACTGTGGCTACAGTGTGCTACAGTAAACGACTGTAGCAATAAATAAGCCTACGCTTTATCCTCACGCCTCGGGCCAAGGCCAGGGTGGGCATGTCTACGCCCATGGCCATCTGATTGCTTCTTTCCCGTTGATTCTCATCCCTCACATACCAATGTCTAAAGGAGCACATGTGTGAGTCATGGTGGTCGCCCCCCAATCCTTGCGCGCGCCAGCCACCCGCCCGTTTACCTCTCCACCGACAGTCACCGCCAACGCTTATGGTCAGTGCTCGCAACAGAAAAAGGTGTTGAAGTACCTTGTATCACCGTCATTGAATTTTTGAAAAACGATCGTTCCAAAAAAACCAAACTCTGGTGGCAGTAAAAAGAGTAAATGTCTTAGCAAAAACCAAACAACCGGATACATTTTGAGATGTTGGCTTTCTACAACGTAAATGTGAAACATTGTAACTATGAAAGTTGCACAAGAGGGTATTTGAATTAGGAACATCATTATAGTGATTGGCATAGTTTCGGAATGCTTGAACTATACAAACCATATCTTGATATGAGCATCATGATCAAAGAAAAGTAAGTTAAGAGCTCACAAGTCCAAACATGTTGAGCAAAGGTACCTTATCTTTAAATACTTCATAAAAGATGAAGAGGTATATTAAGATACGCAGGATTAAGACAAGCCTAAAAGTGTTAAGCTCATTGACGAAGTCTATACCACAAGCAAGCATGGAGACTAGAGTGACATTGGTTTTAACAATCCATGCAACTAGATTATTGTCTCTATTGCAAGTGGGAGACTGTTGGAATTCTAGGTTCATTATTAATGTTTATATTTATATGTTATAACTGCAATGGCATTATGTGGAGGTTTGTGAAGTGCATGTTAATTGCCTTTGGAGGAAAACCCATATGCAGGTGTGAAGGTATAAACACAAAGTGTTCTCAATCTTGCCTCTAGGACTAATCTGTGTGTTTCATATGTCATGTTTTTCTGACCATGGGTATTGAATATGCCGGTAACACAAAGGATCACATTGTTATCATAACAAGGGAGTTGAACCGACCCAATTGTATGATTTGCTTTGAGATTTCATCAACAATGTATTATGAGTAAAATCATTAGATGAGTTGAAATTTGCATGTATCCTTATAGACCATGTGACTGTTGAGTACCTACATGCCGAAAGGTGTACTTTTACTATGTTCAAACACCAACCGTAACAGGGTGTCTATAAAGGCATTGCTACTATACAATCGAGAGTATGTCTAGGGACTTAATGATTCAATTTGTGATTTGCTCCTCCTATTTAGGAGATATATTATTTTGGGACCTCTCGGCATTACGTATCCACCAAACATCCGGTCGGATACTTTTTGAATAGATCACAGGGATACGGAATACATGAAGAAGAAAAAGAACAAAACCAGTATGAGGGTAATTGTTATAGTGATGAAGAGTTGATCACGAAGATGCCTATATAATCTCACCTTAGGTTTTGTAAAGTATCGTGAAGTAAAGGGTGGCATATCAACCCGAGGTTCACTCAAATTTCTATTCGTGTAGGTGCAGGAACTATTATGGATGTCCATGGTTGCTCTATTGGTTACTAATCCGAGAAAAGTTACTTTTTGGTTCATGTCTGTATCCTACCGAACCTATGGGGTCACACACTTAAGGGTGGTAGATTTGTTGAGTACTAGAGCGATAGGAGCACAAGTATAACACACAGAAAAGTTTTGGAGTGATAGGGATATGATCAGAGAGAAAACCGGAATCGTTTCGGGATGCCGGTAAAGTACCGAGAAGAGTTTTAAGGAAATCAGGTAAAACCGAAGGGCCGGAAAAGTTCTAGGATAGTCTAAGGGCCAGTTCTTTTGGCGGCTTCTCCCAGAAGCTGCCCTCCCCCCAGCTTCTCCGAGAATCCGCCCCAAAAAGTTAGGAAGGCTTCTGGAATGGCCTAACACGGGGCATTTCGGAAGCCTCCCTAACTTTTTGGGGCGGCTTCTCAGAGAAGCTGGGGGGAGGGCAGCTTCTGGGAGAAGCCGCCAAAATAACTGGCCCTAAATATGTTTGATATTTATTTCTTGTGAATTCCCGGATTTTTTAGAATTATTAAAAGAGAGTAAATATCAATGGGCCCTCTCCCACTTGGAAGGCCCAAGTGGGGAGAGGAGCCACTTGGACCAAAGAGGCCCATAGTGTGGCGCAAGCCCTATTGAGGGCGCACCACAGTAGGGTGCAGGCGACCCTATATATTGGTGGAGGAAACCCTTGGGGTAGCCCCTTCCCCAAGATGGCCTCCCTCCTCCCCCTCTATAAATAGATGATGAGGGGTTGTTGGAGATAGGCTATAGGGGCAAATAATAAAGCGTGTTTATTATCTTATCTTATTAGTTTATAACAAGTTTTTGTAAGAGCAAAGTTCTGCCCCCATGTGTTTTGGATATTGTTGGACAAGACAGTAGATGAACTAAAAATGTTTTCGAGTGTAAACAGTTGATTAGGTTCCTGAAGGACAAGCTAGGTGATAAAGCTTCAAGGAAGATCTACAAGTTATCGAAGCACAACCATATGAGCGAAGTTTTATCACGAAGGATGACCCCTAAAAATGATGGTTTCTTGAAGCTCAACTCATCGAAGGAAATGAAGAAGACGACGCAAGACTTAGATGTTTTTGTGCAGTTATTTTTCTATTCTTTGAGTCATAGGAAAAACCGTACTATCAAGAGGGGTTTAGTATGTGGACACCGAAACTATTGTGAAAATGCTCAGATCAAATCTAAACCAAGTGAGAAGCCAGAGAGAAGAAATCGCATGTGCACTAAGTTAAGTTTCGGTTGCAAACACTTCGTTCTTTGGCTTCCGAAGCAGAACTAAGTCCGTGAGTCAGCTTTACTTGTTCCTCAAGTAAAGTTGCGCGTTGATGACAAATCCGACCGTTGTGGACACGCGTCAAGCTATCACTTTAGGTCAAATCAGTCATTTCGCACCTCGGGATCGCCACCTATAAATACATCGCCCTCGCCTCCATTTGCGGGTGGCTTCTCTAAGATTATTCCCTGAGAGAGACTGGAGAGAGCATCTGATACGTCTCAAACGTATAGATAATTTCTGCTCGCTCCATGCATGTTTTGTGTGATATTGCTATGATCTAGATACACTTTCATACACTTTTGATCATATTTGGACTAACCTACTAACTCAGTGCACCCAAGTGGGGACAGAGGGCCACCACCCAGGGGCCCAGGCAGCCACCTGGCGCGGCCAGGGGCCTGGCCGCGCCAGGGGGGCGCCTGGACCCCTGATGGCCCCCCTGGCTGCCCCCCTTCGCCTATTTATTCTCCGTCACGGGGAAACTCCGAAGACAGAACCCTATTTCGCAAATTCTCCTCTGTTCCGCCGCCGCCGCGCTTCCAAGATCGAGGGCACCGTCAGGACCCTTCCTGCCACCCTGCCGGAGGGAGGATCGACCTCCGGGAGCTTCTCCTCCACCATGGACGCTTACCGGATGTGCCGTGAGTACTCTACCTTGGACCATGGGTCCGTGATCAGTAGCTATGTGATGTTCTCCTCCCCTCTTTGTTCTTCATGGTTTAGACCTCGTGAGCTGCCCTACATGATCAAGGCACATATGTAATTCTTTCTGCTTTTGCTATGCTGAGTTTGATGGGATCTGATGGATTATGAGATTATGTTTAGATTGTGATAGAGTAATATAATTGGTTCTTATCTTTTGTATTTTTGTTCCGAAGTAATTCTTGCATGTTCTCCGTTGCTATTTATTGCTTTGGCCAAGTGGTAGGTAGTAACTCCAAGAGGGAACGTTATGCTCGATTGTGGGTACATGCCCCCTGATGACACGCTTGAGTGACAGAAACATGAGTCTAGGGGATGTGCTGTGGCCACAAGGGGGAAAACAACGGTGCTTGTAACCGTGGTTACAAGGATTGTTTACTTTACGCAAAGTTCTTTTTAATGCATTTGTCTGTTGCTTTGGGTTTACACTTTGAGTGGGGCTCAGAACTTAATACCAACGAGATGTTCTGGATAGATATCTCAAGGTGGATGATTAGTAGTAGATGCAGATGGATTTTGGTCTACTTATTTTGGCGTACTGCCCATGCTTTTGAGCCTCTTCCTTTCTTTTGTAGCATAGTTAGCATTGCGGTGCGTTTATAATCCTGTCAATTGCCCGTTTGTAATTTTTATACCTCGCATAGCAGTCTTATCGTCTTTTGGGAGAGAGACATCACGGAACCCCGGTCCATATTCTCATCACCGTTTACACACTCATTTACTTTCTTGCTTTTTTACTTTCAGTTGCTATCATTATCATTATCCTGTGTTTTTGATCCTTTGTAAACAACAAGACCGGAGAGATTGACAACCTCTCTGAACTTCGTTGGGAGAAAAGTTTATTGTGTTGTGTGCAGGTCCGTGTCAGGTGCGCCGCTGACACCTACTTATCATCGCCGGAGTCCTACTGGTCGATACTCAACCTCGGTATCTTCACCGAGGGAAACTTGCTGCTACGCTGCATCTTACCTTCCACTTGGGGTTACCAACAAAGGGCGAGAAGCAATCCTCTCTCGCGTATTAGCATCCCAATAACGCTACCGAAGAAAAACCCAAAAGCCAAACCACCGAATCCAAAGTCCTATTGATCCGAGTAGATTCATTATGACTTAGGTGAAATTTGCTAGCCTTGTTATCTTGGAGAACTGCAATTCTCGTAGACAGTTAGAGTGTCGTGTTTAGAGAGCGAAGAGTAATTGTCGCCTCGAAGTTCAAGTTTGTCAAAGGTTTCGGAGATTTCCTTGATAATCTACCCCGAGTCAAAACTGGCCAAGCTCAAGGAGATTGGTGCAGTGGAGCAACGGACGGAGAGAGTTTTGCTCCACATGTTCAATTACCAGTCCCTCCAACCACACGTAGCGCTTTGCAGAGCGTGAACTGGTCGAACAAACATTGCCGAGTCAAGAGTTCGTTTTACTTCAAGCACTTACTTTCTGTATTGCATTTGCTTCCCAGTTATGCCTCAACATGGTTTGACTCACTGTGTTTAGACTCGCTGCTTGTTTTGCTTCCCTGTTACCTATTTCTGTGTTCGTTTTGTGATGTGTTTGTGCTTCACTTCAAAACTTCTCTCAAAAATTTGAAGTAATCATTCACCCCCTCCCCCTCTGATCACTTACTTGGAATTTCAATTGGTATCAGACCTAGGCACTCCCTGATGATCTATCCTTATTGGTTACCCCAAGTGGAAGGTTAGATGTGGTGTAGCGGAAAATTTCCCCTATGTAGAGGATTGGGTTTGTCTCCTGTAGGACTCCGGCAATGATAAGTAGGTGCCAACGACGCAATTGACGTGGACCTGCACACAATACAAATAACTTTGCTTCCCAACGAGTACAGAGAGCTTGTCAATCTCTCCGGCCTTGTTGTTCACAAAGGATCAAACGCAAGGGATAATGATAACAACTAGAAAGTAAAAGTAGGAAAATAAAAGAGCGCATAAACAGTGATGAGAATATGGACCGAGGTCCCGTGATGTTCACTAGTGACGTCTCTCTCCCAAAATACGATAAAACTGCTATGCAAGGTAAACAAATCACAGCTTGGCAATTGACAAGATTAAAAACACACCGCAATTCTAACTATGCTACAAAGAAAGGACGAGGCTCAAAAGGATGGGCGGTACCCCAAAATAAGTAGACCGAAATCCAACTGCATCTACTACTAATCATCCACCTTGAGATATCTATCCAGAACATCTCGCCGGTATTAAGTTACGAGCCCCACCCAAAGTGTAAACCCAAAGCAACATACAACTGCATTAAAAAGCACTTTGCATAAAGTAAACAATCCTTGCAACCGCGGTTACAAACACTGTTGTTTTTCCCATTGTGGAAACAACACATCCCCTAGACTCATGTTTCTGTCACTCAAGCGTTTCATCAGGGGGCATGAACCCACAATCGAGCATAACATTCCCTCTTGGAGTCACTACCTAGTACTTGGCCAAAGCAATAAACAGCAATAGAGAACATGCAAGAATTACTTAGGAACAAAAATATAAAAGATAAGAACCAAATATATTACTCAATCACAATCTGAACATAGTCTCATAATCCATCAGATCCAAGCAAACTCAGCATAGCAATAGAAGAAAATTACATATGTGCCTCGATCATGTAGGGCAGCTCACGAGGTCTAAACCATGAAGAACAAAGAGGGGAGGAGAACATCACATAGCTACTGATCACGGAACCATGGTCCAAGGGAGACTACTCACGACACATCCATTAAGCATCCATGGTGGAGGGGAAGCTCCCGGAGGTCAATCCTCCCTCCGGCAGGGTGCCGGGAAGAGGGCTATTGGCGCTCCCGATTTTGGAAGCGCGGCGGCGGCGAAACAGAGGCGAGATCGCGAAAAGGGGTCCTATCCTCAGAGGTTTCGCGTCACAGAGAATATATAGACGAAGGGGCGCAGCCAGGGGTCCAGGCGCCCCCCCGACGCGGCCAGATCCTAGGCCGCGCCAGGTGGCCGCCTGGGTCCCTGGTGGTGGCCCTCTGGCCCCACCCAGGTGATTCCGGAAGGTTCCTTCACGCTGATTTTTTATCTAATTTTCCCGAATTTTTTGAGCACTTTTAATATGGGGGAAACCTAAAATAGAAAAACAGCAGAAAACAGGAACTGGCACTGTGGTGCACTGAGTTAATAAGTTAGTCCAAATATGATCAAAAGTGTATGAAAGTGTATCTAGATCATAGCAATATCACACAAAACATGCGTGGAGCAAGCAGAAATTATAGATACGTTTGGGACGTATCAACATCCCCAAGCTTAATTCCTGCTCGTCCTCGAGTAGGTAAATGATAACAAGCATAATTTCTATGGTGACATGCTAGCAACCATATAAGGACTTTGAAAGTAAATCAATCAAGGTATGTGATTCAATTCAAGTCATAACAGGAAAGATTCTATATTAGAATTGAAACAAGCAACGAAATAACATTAGGTGCAAGAGCTCTCGCTGTCCGTGAATCGAATGTCTCCAAATGGTGTTTGCGTGCAAGAAGGGGGATATGGGAATACATGATAAAAATATAATTTTTGAGAACTCAATCTACTAAAGTTTCACACTTGGTCTTCTTTGGACTCTTATCTTGACTCGTCCCCAGACCACTAGCCAGGTACAAGTCAATTTGATCCACTCCTTTTTCGATATTTTGAGCACTCATGCAATGGATGAGCGTAAGCACGAGAGTTGACACTTAGGATGGCAAATAGAGAAATATGGTGGAGGAGGAAGACAAAAAGGGTGAGAAGGGCTCACATCAATGAGGACAATCATAGGCGAGAGAGCCAAATGATAGATATGATGTGAGGAGTAGGGATTGCCATGCAACGGATGCACATATGAGCTAAGAAAAGCACTACAATGGAACTAGTGGGGGTGCATCCAACTTGATTGCTCATGAAGACCTAGAGCTTGTTTGAGGAGGCTCGTCCTTGGAATATGCAAGACAAGTTCTATAGTGTGAAGGTCTCCACATAGCTATATGCATAAATGATCATCTCTATGGAGTACAAGGATAAGAGGGAGTACGAGTGTGGATCTTTCAAAAGGAATAGTAGTGTTGCCCCTTTCTCTCTTTTTATTTCTTTTTTCTCCTTTTTCTATTTTTTTTGTATTTTTTGGTGGCCTTAATGGCTCTTTCTATTTAACTCTCATTTGTCCTCATTGGGATCTTTTAATTTTGCCCACTTTGGGATCTTTTCCTCACTTAAGGACAACACTCTATTTTACAAGAAGGTATAGAAGATCTTTCACACTTTACAAGGTACTCAAACATAAAGAAGATGTAGGTATCATGATGTATGAAAATGTATGCCTTGAACATGTATGACATGAAAAGGTGGATGTTGCATTGCAATATATCTCGGAAAGGCTATGGAAATGGCTTGATAGGTAGGTATGGTGGCTGTTTCGAGGAAAGATATAGGGAGGTTTATGATGACATAGCGTATCATGCCAAGAGTTTGGATGCATCGGCGAAGGTGGACGCCAACTCTCGGAGTGAGAAGAGGGAAATGCACGGCACGGAAGAGGCTAGCAAATATGAGGAGGTGGAAGTGTCAACTTTCAATACTTACATAAGTCCGAAGAACACATGCACTTATTATCGGTAACTCTCAATCTAATGAGGAGGTTCACAAAGAGACAAGTACCCCGAGGAGGAGTGTATGGGGGTTTGGTTATCCTTGCGCATCCTCGACTCATGGTACGTGAGTGTACTATAATATCCGATCCCTCCAAAGATTAGTGATCCATCTAGTAGCTAGAGTTCTCAACTAGTTTTGTAGGTTTTGAAAATAAAAACGGATTTACCAAAATACGACACCTATCACAAATAGGCTAGAGCTCTTGATACCAAAATTTCAAACATTACTCACAACAATACCTCAAAACTATTGCAAGTTACTACTACAATCAAATAGCAACCTCAATTACCTACTTCAAGACAAAATACAACTCAGTGCAACAAACAACTCTCTTAACAAGATAAACATGAAAACTCAAGAGAGTTTCAGCAACAAACTAAACAAAATCTAAGGCTCTTTCTAAAGACAAAAACTAAAACTACAACTAAACATGGCAGCAGCTACGAAAAGATAAAGAACACACAACAACAAAAAGATAAGCATGAAAAATCGTATGATGTGTTCTAGATTGGAGTGGAGCGTGTTTCTCTAAAACAAAAAGTAAGCTTGGGTATAACTTGTTATGAACAGCAAAAAATCTAAATAAAACTAAAAAGGAAACATAAGAGCGAGACGCTCCAAGCATAACACATAACGCATGAAGTGACAAAAATTAGTGAGACGAAGGACGAACTGATGATGTTTGATGGAGAAGGGGATGCACGAGGGCATACCCAAGCTTAGAGCTTGATTCTCCTGGAATATTTATTGGGGATGCATAGGGGCATACCCAAGCTTGAGCGTTTGACACTCCCGGATCTTCTTTCATCATCTTCCCTCGCATACTTGAAAACTCCCTTCATACATAACTCATCATAAGCTGATTAGAGAGGTTAGTACCCTTAACAAAATAAATTTTCCCCAATGGATATAAATATATTGTTGGAGAGCTACTATTTCTCAAGATTTCCAAAAGGTTTTTGCAAAGAAAAAGCAAGCTTAAGGTTTGCAAAAGTAAGGAAAGGAAAAACGTGGCAGAATCTGTGAAAAACAGAACAACAAGTAGTAAAGAATTTTTTCGCGGCACTTCTGCAACTCAGAACAAAAAACTCAGAACATACGAAAGTTTCACAATTGTATAGGGCATGCTGTGTAAAAAAATCAGCTCAAAAATATGAACTGGTGATTATTTTCGTTTTTTTCTGTCAAGCAGACATAATCTGTTTTCTGGACAACATGTCACAACTTTTGCTTCCCTTATCATAAGAGGCTATAACTTGGCACAAAGATTGAAAATAAAGATACAATTATGTTACTACAGTAGTAAAAATCATCAAGACCACTAAAAACAGAAGTAAAAACATCTTGGGTTGCCTCCCAACAAGCGCTTTCTTTTACGCCTTAAAGCTAGGCATAAAGCAAAAGAAGAATCAAGTTTTATCAAGAGAGAGAGAATAGCTAGCCCGTGTAACGGACTCAAAAGGTAACTTGATTTTCTTTTTAGGTAAGTGTTCCATCCCCTTTTTTAGAGGGAATTGAAATTTTATATTCCCGTCTTTCATGTGAATAACAGCACCAACGGTGCGAAGAAAAGGACGTCCCAAAATAATTGAACATAATGGTTCACACTCTATATCCATAATAGTAAAATTAACGGGAACATAATTGTCATTGACAATGATAAGAACATCGTCGATCTTCCCCAAAGGTTTGTTTACAGAAGAATCAAATAGACGAACACCAAAAGAACAAGGATCAAAAGGTTTCAATTCAAACATGTCATACATTCTTTTGGGCATGACGGAGGTACTAGCTCCAACATCAGATAAAGCATAGCAAGAGAAGTTATTCAATTTAATTTTAATCATATGGTCCCAACCATCACAGTATGGAGGCTTCTATTCTAAGCTTCTCCTCCCTAGATTTGATGATAGCATTAGTGATATGCTCCGTGAAGGCAAGATTTAGTGTGCTAGTGTGGGGGTCTCTAGACATTTTGTGTAACAAGCTAATAACTTCTGAGAGGGTACAACTATCAAAATCAATATCACTACTATCAAAGGTGGTAGTTGTGTCATCTAGGCTCACTTGTTTGAAACCCTCTATGTTCATAGGAGTTTCTTCTTATACGGTTGAGGTATTAGCATCACCATTAATAGGTCCAATGGGACTAGGAGTGTGTTGCGTGCTAATAGTTTGGGTGTCCTCAACAATTTGGATAGTAGCAACTGTGTGGTGTGTAGGAAGGCTCTTAATTCTATCCTCTTCCTCTTTTTCTCTAGCCCATCTTTCTTTAAGTTTAGCCATCATCCTAATATTTTCATTGATTTGTAATTGGATAGCATTAATAGGAGTGGCCTTCCTCTCCTCAAGGGGAGAGGTTCTAATTTTAAGCATCTCAACATCAAGGGCTAAGCTATCTACCTTCAAAGAGAAATTATCTAATTTAGCTAGTTTCTCTTCTACGTTCTTGTTGAAGGCTTTTTGGGTTGTGATAAAGTCTCTAACCATGCTTTCTAATTCAGAAGTGGGGTTCTTGTTACTAGGATAAGTGTTGTTGTTCCCATAGTTGGATGGAAGCGGTATAGGATTGCTAGCAAAATTACCCCTATAAGGTTCACATCTACTTGTTCTTGAGCAACCAAAGAATTTAAAGGAACATCATGAGGAGCAATAGATGGTTGCTTGGTAAGTAGAGACATAATCATGTCAACTTTTTCGTTTAGGGAGGTAATCTCCTCGACAGAATTTACCTTCCTACCTGTTGGAGCGCGTTCGGTGTGCCATTGGGAATAGTTGGTCATCATCTCATCGAGAAGTTTTGTGGCAGCACCAAGTGTAGTTGACATAAAGGTTCCTCCCGCGGCCGAATCTAACAGGTTCCGCGAGGTAAAGTTCAAGCCTGCATAAAAAGTCTGGATAACCATCCAAGTAGTCAAACCATGTGTAGGGAATTTCTTAACAAGATATTTCATTCGTTCCCAAGCTTGGGCAACGTGTTCATTATCCAATTGCTTAAAATTCATAATGATACTTCTCAATTGGATAATTTTAGCAGGTGGGTAGTACTTCCCAATAAAAGCATCTTTGCACTTATCCCAAGAATCTATGCCATTCCTAGGCAAAGATTGAAACCAGATTTTAGCTCCTTCCCTCAAGGAGAAATGAAAAAGTTTAAGCTTAACAACATCACCTTCTACTTCTTTATACTTTTGCGTATCACATAACTCAACAAAATTGTTCAAGTGTAAAGCAGCATAATCTCCAACACGAGAGAATTGATCTCTCATAACAAGGTTTAGAAAAGTAGGTTCAATTTCATAAGAGGTAGCAGAAGTGGCAGGTGAGGCAATAGGAGTGCAGATAAAGTCTTTGTTGTTGCGACTAGTGAAGTCACACAACTTGGTGTTTTCAGTGGAACCCATAGCAGCAAGTGTGGCAGATTTTTTTGTGATTTTCGATATAGGACACAAAGATAAAAACTGAAAGGTAAACTAACAAGACTAAAAAGCAAAGGTAAAGGATAGTGTGCAACTCCCCTATCTTAGCACTCGGAGTCCCCGACAACGGTGCCAGAAATTTGCTTGATGATCTATCCTCGTTGGTTACCCCAAGTGGAAGGTTAGATGTGGTGTAGAGGCAAAATTCCCCTATGTAGAGGATATAATTTGTCTCCCATAGGACTCTGATAATGATAAGTAGGTGGTGAAGCGAGCAACGCGCTGTTTGAGATATTGCTCTCTTAACCTGGACCTGCACACGACACAAATAACTTTGCTTCCCAACGTGTACAGAGAGGTTGTCAATCTCTCCGACCTTGTTGTTCACAAAGGATCAACGCAAGGGATAATGAAAACAGTTAGAAAGTAAAAGAAGGAAAATAAAAGAGCGTGTAAACAGTGATGAGAATATGGACCGGGGTCCCGTGATGTTCACTAGTGATGTCTCTCTCCCAAAAGACGATAAAACTGCTATGCGAGGTAAACAAATCACAGCTGGGCAATTGACAGGATTAAAAACGCACCTCAATGCTAACTATGCTACAAAGAAAGGACGAGGCTCAAAAGCATGGGCGGTATGCCAAAATAAGTAGACTGAAATCCAACTGCATCTACTACTAATCATCCACCTTGAGATATCTATCCAGAACATCTCGCTGGTATTAAGTTGCTAGCCCCACCCAAAGTGTAAACCCAAAGCAACAGACAACTGCATTAAAAACACTTTGCGTAAAGTAAAAAAATCCTTGCAACCGCGGTTACAAGCACCGTTGTTTTCCCCCTTGTGGCAATAGCACATCCCCTGGACTGATGTTTCTGTCACTCAAGCGTGTTATCGGGGTGCATGAACCCACAATCGAGCATAACGTTCCCTCTTGGAGTCACTACCTACTACTTGGCCAAAGCAATTAACAGCAACGGAGAACATGCAAGAATTACTTAGGAACAAAAATATAAAAGATAAGAACCAAATATATTACTCAATCACAATCTGAACATAGTCTCATAATCCATCAGATCCCAGCAAACTCAGCATAGCAACAACAGAAAATTACATATGTGCCTCGATCATGTAGGGCAGCCCACAAGGTCTAAACCATGAAGAACAAAGATGGGAGGAGAACATCACATAGCAACAGATCACGGACTCATGGTCCAAGGGAGACTACTCACGGCACATCTGGGAAGCGTACATGGTGGAGGGGAAGCTCCTGGAGGTCAATCCTCCCTCCGGCAGTGTGCCGGGAAGAGGGCTGCTGGCGCTCCCGATCTTGGAAGCGCGACGGCGGCGGAACAGAGGCGAGATCGTGAAAAGGGGTTCTGTCCTCGGAGGTTTCGTGTCACGTAGAATTTATAGACGAAGGGGGGCAGACAGAAGGGCCACTAGGGGTCCAGGCGCCCCCGGCGCGACCAGACCCTAGGCCGCGCCAGGTGGCCGCCTGGTTCCCTGGTGGTGTCCCTCTGGCCCCACCCAGGTGATTCCAGATGGTTCCTTCTTGCTGTTTTTTTATTTGATTTTTCCCCAATTTTTGGAGCACTTTTAATATGGGGGAAACCTGAAATAGAAAAACAGCAGAAAACAGGAACTGGCACTGTGGTGCAATGAGTTAATAAGTTAGTCCAAATATGATCAAAAGTGTATGAAAGTGTATCTAGATCATAGCAATATCATACAGAACATGCATGGAGCAAGCAGAAAGTATAGATACGTTTGGAACGCCGCCCCCCTGGAGCTCCTCTCCGGCTCTGTTCAGGCTTCAAATTTTCCTAATTTTGCAAAAACTCATAATATGGAACTTTTATGGCAGTTCGCGATGTTTCCTTACCATAGTACATACCTTTTCTTATTCTGTTCCTGCTGGTGTCTGAAACAGGGTTGCAACATATTCTTCATGAGTTGTTGTGTGTATTAAATTTACATCAACATTGACGAGGTCTCCCGCCATGTAATGCTTGAGTCTTTGCCAATTCACAACTTGAGGTTTGGTGCCATCAAAATTATTAATATTGATTGCACCGGAGCGGTATAATTCTTCGATATGAAATGGTCCTTCGCATCTCGAAAGTGGTTTACCTGGAGAAAACCTGAAACGAGATCTAAACAACAAAACTTTATCACCAACATTAAATTCACGTTTCAGAATTCTTCTATCATGCCACTTCTTTACCTTTTCCTTAAACATTTTAGCACTCTCATAAGCTTCACTTATCCAGTCATCTAGAGAAGTCAAGTTCATGTGACGCTTTTCACCAGCTAGTTTTAGGTCAGCATTAAGCTCTCTAACAGCCCATAAAACTTTGTGTTCTAATTCTAATGGCAAATGGCAAGCCTTGCCATAGACCATCTTATACAGATACATGCCCATGGTGTTTTTATAAGAAGTTATATACGCCCATAAAGCATCTCCTAACTTCTTTGACCAGTCCTTTCTAGAACTGTTAACTGTCTTTTGCAAGATCAACTTGATCTCTCTATTGGTGAGCTCAACTTTCCCACTAGTTTGAGGATGGTACGGTGAAGCAATTCTATGATTGACATCGTACTTGGCTAGAGATTTCTAAAGGCTTCATGTGAAGTGCGATCCTCCATCAGTCATGAGATACCTAGGTACACCAAACCTAGGGAAAATTACATCTTTGAGCATTTTCAAAGATGTCTTGTGATCATCACTCTCAGTGGGGAGTGCTTCAACCCACTTGGTTACATAATCGTCAGCCACTAAAATGTGAGTGTACTTGTGTGAGGGAGGAAAAGGACCCATAAAATCAAAACCCCAGCAATCAAAAGGCTCAATCACAAGAGAGTAATTCATAGGCATCTCATTCCTCCTACTAATATTACTAACTCTCTGACACTTATCACAAGATAAAACATAATTTCTAGCATCTTTAAAGAGAGTAGGTCAATAAAAACCTGATTGGAGAACCTTCTGTGTGGTCCTCTGACCGCATGATGTCCTCCATAGGGACTGTCGTGACATTGTCAGAGAATGTCCTTCTGTTCGTGTTCTGGTATGCATCTTCTCACGATCCCGTCCGGACCTTCTTTTAAAAGATGAGGGTCATCCCAAAAGTAATGCCTCAAATCATGGAAGAACTTTTCCTTTGCTGAAATGTGTAAGTGCATCAAGTGCCCTCCCCTTGAGGTTTTGGAGTTTGATGACAAAACGGTTAAGGGACTGATGTGTTTGTGAGTATACACAGGAGAACAGTCCCTGATGAGGTGTTTAACCACCAATGTCGACCCCCACAATGTTGAGGAACATTGGAGAAATCGGTGCGTTTCCTGAAGAATGAAGTTGCGCGAAATCCTGAGGAATCAGGATCCTGAAGCGTTCGGTTGAAGCTGAAGCTGAGGACGATCCTGAGGACGTTCGCGCTGAAGACGAAGTTGAAGCGTAGTCTTCGCTAAGACTTTTTTATACTTCTTGAGTCGTAGGAAAACACCGCACTGTTGGAGGGGTTGAAGAAAACGAGTTCCGAAGGTCTGAGGAATTTCTCAACTAGGAATCTTGAAGAAAAACCCTGAGGAAATCTCCTGCAGTAGAAGTTCAGTCCTCGGGTGTCTGAGACGTTGTTCTTCAGGACACTGAGGTAAATAACTTCGGTTGAGGAGTCAGGAGATCGCCAGTGCGAATCTTCTGAAAATCACGAGGAGAGAGAATACTTTGACCGTGCCACGTGTTGCGTGGTGAGAGGCTAGAACTTGTCTAGCAACGGTCATTTCCGAGGGAATGAGAGTAATTTCATGCATGGGCATTTATGTCCTTTCACCTCGGGTTGCTCCGCGGCTATAAATAGCCACCCCTAGCCCCATTTGTGGGTTGGCTGCTCCGAGAGAAAAACTGACACTTGTCATTTGAGAGCAACCCACCTCTGAGGACACTGAAGAACCTAAGTGAGGAAAACCACCAGCCTGAGTAGTTGAGCATTTCTAAGGAAGTCGGTTCGAGTGATATGAAGCTTTTTACTCTTAAAGACCGTGATCTTCCAGCCGGTGTAGAAGTCTTCAGTCTGAGGAAGTCAAGATGAAATTGTGACTTCCCTGAGTGACTGAGTCTGTGAAGGTTTCGGGAGTCTACCTTGAAGACTCACCTGAGTTATTGGACGGAGTCTGAGGACTCTAGTTCAAGGAGAACAAGGTGAAGACTATGTCTTCTGAGTTGAATCTCAGCCTCTCCAACCAGACGTAGAGTTGTCACAGCAACTTGAACTGGTCTACCAAACCAATGTCTTCAATCTCTGGTGCTATCTCTTCAACCTCTTAAGCTTCAGTATTTGCTATGTTGACTTCTTATGCTTCAGCTCTCCCTCTGCTCTTTGTCTTCATACTATGCATCTGAAGCACTTCTACTTATCTGAATTGATTTATTTCTGTTGCGTTATGATGAGCTGCCCTAATGATTACATTCTGTGAAGTTTCATTTCTTCATGATTTTGGTTACTTCTTCAGCTTCATGATTGCTTCAGTCCTGAAGAAAACCAAAATTTGGTAGTAAAATTGAAAACCTCCCATTCACCCCCCTCTAGTCGATATATTGCACTTTCAATTGGTATCAGAGCAGGGTACTCCCTTGTTCTGTGTGTTTCGGTTTAACCACCTGGAGTTTTAGTTATGTCGACCTCAGGTACAATGAGCGTTGCCTCAAACTGCCCCATCTTCGACGGGACAGACTATCCATACTGGAAGAACAAGATGAGGATGCATCTTGAAGCCATTGACAAGGATCTGTGGGACATTATTGATCAAGGCATTCCTGAAGCAAATCTGATGACTGCTCCTGATGTTGTCAAGAAGAACTGGCAGCTTGATGCAAAAGCTCGAAGCATCATTGGTGTTCATCTCAACAAGGCTCAGTTCAACCGTATCAGTGGTCTGGATACTGCAAAGAAGATATGTACAAGACTGTCTAAAGTCAACGAAGGAGTCTCTGCTCAACGAGACTCACGGGGTTATACACTCCGCAGTCTCTTCAACAGGTTCAAGAGGCTGGACAATGAGCACGTGCAACAAACCTTTGACAGACTCACTGACATATCCAATGAACTTCAAGCACTGGGTGCCGCTGATATCACAGATCATGAAGTTGTGAAGAAACTACTGAGGTCACTGGATGACTCATTTGAGTTCCTATCGCTGATGATTCAAGAAAGGCCTGACTTCAAGACTCTGGATCCAGCGGACATTCTCGAGCGCCTCAATGCTCATGAACTGAAGCTCTCTGAAAAACGAGATTTGTACAGCTCCACGCCTAAGGTCCCCGCGCTAAAAGCTAGAGCACGAAGAGTGTCCTCTGATGAAGAGTCTGAGGCTGATACTGATGATCCTGAAACTCTTAGCCGTGAACTTTCTCTCCTCACCAGAAAGTTCCAAAGATTCACGAAGAAGAATCGCTACGGAAATTCTTCAAGATCTTCCTCAAGAAAAAGCAAAGATGATGACTCTGTCGAAGCAAGAAAGAGAGTCTGCCACAAGTGCAAGAAACCTGGGCATTACATCGCTGAGTGTCCTCTATGGGAAAAGGAAGCTAGACTAAAGAAGAAGAAGAAAGGGAAAGATGACAGTTCTGATGAAAAGAAAAAGAAGAAATCCTCAAGATCCTCAAAGTCTGCTGGATACAGGAATAGCAATTCCCGTAAGGCTCGCGCATATCTCGGCAAAGAATTGGACTCAGAGGAATCTGGTTCCAACCCTGATGCTGAGGAAGAAGAATCTGAAGAATCTGAGGGTGTGGCCGGTCTGGCTCTTGCCACGTCGCTTGTCTCCAAGTCAATCTTCAGCACTGAGGATTCTGTTCTATCACATGTTGATGATGAAGCTGAAGACACAACCCCTGCCTTCTGCTTCATGGCCAAGTCCTCCAAGGTATCTTCTTACTCATCATCAGATGATCCCTCTGATGAAGAACCTGATGAAAACTATGCTAAACTTGCTAAACTTGCATCTAAGCAACAACGTGCACTTGAAAAGATCCAGATCTCACTAAACAAGAGTGATGATATGTTGGTTGAGGAAATGACGAAGACTCAAAAGTTGACTGATGAATCAAAAATTCTTCAGTCAAAGTTTGATGACTTGTTCAATCGTCATGAGGCACTCCTTACCGATCATGAAAAGCCAGCTCATGAGTTCCTCATGAGGAAACAAGAACTTGAACGCGTAAGGATGTCTCATGACGATCTGAGGAAAGAAAATGATTCACTCCTCTCCCAACAGATCATCATGCCACAAGAAGGATTTAATCCTCCCTGTTTAAAATGCATTGAACATGATCGTATCATCTCTGTGCCTAGTTCCTCAATGTCTTCAGACTCTGTTATTTCTATTGCCTCTGTGGTATCTAACCCCTCTTCTGAGGATACCATAGACATTGCTGAAGAAAATGCTAGGTTGAAGAATCTACTGGAAACCGGCATGTTCAAGAGCCTGAAAGGACATCAGACTCTTTGTGACATCCTCAAGAAACAGATCCTCAACAGGAACCCGAGGAAAGAAGGTGTCGCATTCACTCGGAAACTCAACCCTGATGGGTCTTACTGGAAACCTGAACAATATCCAGAGACCACTTGGGTTCGGGCAAAGATGCCTCCTCCTGATCCCTATACTTTATCTGGTTATGATGATGTTTCTTCTGATGTGATGATTGAGGCTTTTGACTCAAATTATAAACTGTTTAAGGATGTTAATGGTGAGGTATTTGCCAGATACATCGGAACTAACTGCAGGAACGGTCCTCCAGTCAAGCAGATCTGGGTTCAGAAGGATCTCATCACTAACCTTCCTGTGAATGCAGATGCAAATGACCTGAGGATATCATCTAAGGACGATACCTCAAAAGGAAATGATTATAATCATGTATCTGCTAACCAGTTTGTTCACAGGGAAGCTCCTCATAAGAATGCTGATTCATTTGTTTATCCTGATGCCACCATCTCACACCCCATTAGGTCTCATCAGCCTCATCAGTCCTCATGTGCCTCAAGACCACCCATTAAGATGTGGGTGGTTAAGAACTAATCATCCTTGCAGGGACATGTCCTGAGGCAATTACAAATTCTGTAGATCATATGCCCAGGACAACATCATTTGAGTCAGTTGAAGGATATTTATATTGTTTGGTTTCATAGAATCAATCCTGAGGAACATCCTGAGGAATTAATTCTGAGGAACCATAAAATCCTCAAACTGAGACTGGCTCATAACTTGCTGTATGAGATACTAATTACTTTGCAGGGAAAGACTGAATGGGTGATGGACATGGATGTACAAATCACATGACTGGTGACAGAAGCCTTCTTATGGAATCATCAATGAGTCCTTCTTCAAAGAAAACCATCACCTTCGCTGATAAAGGTAAAAGTAAGGTATTGGGTCTCGGCAGAGTGGCTATCTCGCGAGACCAACACATTGATAAAGTCATGCTTGTTGAATCACTTGGATACAACTTGATGTCTGTATCTATGCTCTGTGATCTTGATCTCGTTGACATCTTCGGAAAATATGGTTGTATTGTCTATATGGTTAGCGATAACTCCATTGTCTTCAGTGGAGTTAGGAAAGGTGATCTATATATTGTAGATTTCTCTGAAGGTCCTCAGGTTGCTACATGCCTCATGGCTCGAGCTTCAGAATGCTGGCTATGGTATCGAAGACTCGTCCATGCCGGAATGAGGAATCTCCAGAAACTGGTGCTGAAGAAACATGTTCTCGGGATTGAGGAAATCAGATTCTCAAAGGACCGGCTGTGTGGTGCGTGCGAAGCTGGAAAAGATGACCAAGGCCAAGCATCCTGCCAAGACCATCATGACTACTACAAGACCTCTGGAATTGCTTGACATGGATCTATTCGGTCCTCCAAAGTATTCAAGCTTTGGAGGTAATATGTATGGTCTTGTTATTGTTGATGACTTCTCACGATACACTTGGGTGCATTTTCTTCTCTATAAGTCAGAAACCCCAGCAATCCTCAAGCGCTTCGCCCTGCGAGTCATGAACAACTACAACCTGAAGATCAAGCGCATTTGAAGCGACAACGACACTGAGTTCAAAAACTTCGGTGTGGAAGAATTCCTCGATGACTTGGGAATCACTCATGAATTCTCTGCGCCTTACACTCCTCAGCAAAATGGAGTTGTTGAGAGGAGGAACCGAACCCTCATCGAGATGGCTCGCACGATGCTGGCTGAGCACAATACTCCACTCAAGTGGTGGGCTGAAGCAATCAACACTGCATGCCACATCGTCAATCGAGTGTATCTTCACAAGTTCTACAATAAAACATCATACGAGTTAATGGTCGGTAAGAAACCAAATGTAAGTTACTTCAAGGTATTCGGTGCACCTTGCTAGATTCGTGATCCTCATCACCAGTCCAAATTTGCACCCAAAGCATGTGAGGGTTTCATGCTTGGTTATGGTATCAACTCGCACACCTACAGAGTCTTCAATATTAGTCATTATAAAATTGTTGAGACTGTAGACGTGCAATTTGATGAATCTGATGGCTCCCAAAGAGAGCACCTGCCACATGATTTAGATGAAGCACCACCTGAAGAACAGATCAAGAAGATGGGTGCTGGTGATATCATTCCTGTGGATCATCCAGAAGAAATCCACATACCTCCTGCTCCTGAAGAACATCCAAATCCTGATGCAAATAATCCTGATGACGATCCTGATCCTGAGGCTCCTGATACCCCTGAAGCTCCTGAAGCACCTGAAGCAGATGCAAATGAATCTGGCAACAGTGACGAAGATGCGCCTCAAGATCATCCTCCTCGACTTCCTCGTGTGGAAAATGAAGTTCAAGTGGACAGAATTCTCGCTGACGTCAACCTACCAGGTCCTCTTACTCGTGCAAGAGCTAATCGTATAGCTAACTTTTGTGGGCATTTCTCGTTTGTATGAATTTCAGAGCCCACCAAAGTCACCGAAGCATTCCAAGAAGCGGAATGGATTCAGGCAATGCAATACGAACTTCTTCAGTTCAAACTGAATGATGTTTGGGAATTAGTCAAACGTCCTGATCCTCGAGTTCAAAATGTCATCGACACGAAGTGGATCTACCGCAACAAACTCGATGAAGATGGACAAGTCATCAGAAACAAAGCTCGTCTCGTAGCTCAAGGATATACACAAGTCGAGGGGATCGACTTCGGTGAAACCTTCGCTCCTGTTGCTAGACTTGAGTCCATTCGTATTATGCTTGCATTTGCTAACCATCATAATATCAAGTTATATCAAATGGATGTGAAAAGTGCTTTCCTCAATGGTAATATCGAGGAAGAAGTATATGTTGCTCAATCTCCAGGTTTTGAAGACGCAAAGAAACCTGATATGGTGTACAGATTGAAGAAATCCCTCTATGGACTGAAGCAAGCCCCTCGAGCTTGGTATGACACACTAAGGGACTTCCTCATCAGCAAGGGATTCAAATCTGGTTCCCTCGATCCAACTCTTTTCACAAAATGATATGATGATGCATTATTCATATGTCAAATTTATGTTGATGACATAATATTTGGATGCACTAACAAGAAATACAGTGAAGAATTTGCATTCTTGATGAGTGAACAGTATCAGATGTCCAAGATGGGCGAACTGAAGTTCTTCTTAGGGCTCCAAATTCGTCAACAACGCAACGGCATCTTCATCTCTCAGGAGAAGTACCTCAAGGAGTGCCTGAGGAAATTCAGGATGCAAGACTGCAAGGGCATCAAGACACCGATGCCTACAAATGGACAACTTGGCCCTGATGAAAATGGCAAGGACTACGATCAAAAGGTATACCGCTCCATGATAGGTTCTCGACTATATCTATGTGCATCTAGGCCTGATATAATGTTGAGCGTTTGCATGTGTGCACGATTCCAAGCGGCACCTAAGGAATCGCATCACCAAGCGGTGAAACGAATTCTTCGATATTTGGCTCACACCCCGTCGCTAGGCTTATGGTATCCAAAAGGCACACAGCTGGATCTCGTTGGGTACTCAGACTCAGATTATGATGGAGATCGAGTGGATCGGAAGTCTACCTCAGGAACATGTCATTTCCTCGGACATTCTCTTGTGTGCTGGTCATCGAAGAAGTAAAACTGCGTATCCCTCTCCACTGCTGAAGCTGAATACATTGCTGCTGGTGCTAGCTGCTCACAACTTCTTTGGATGAAGCAAACTCTGAAGGACTACGACATCAACCTGAAGAAAGTACCACTACTATGTGACAATGAGAGCGCCATCAAGATATCTCAGAATCCAGTACAACACTCGAGGATGAAGCATATTGAGATTCTGTATCACTTTCTTCGGGATCATTTATTGAAGGAAGACATCGTCATCAGCCACATGAAGACTGAAGACCAACTTGCTGATATATTCACTAAGCCTTTGGATGAGAAGTGATTTAGCACTCTGAGGTGTGAGCTAAATATCTTAGATTCCTCAAACGTCCAGTGAATGGACACACATCCTAACACTTAAACAATATTGAAGAATCCTGATGTACAACACACGATGCGTTGTACTCCTCAAATCATGAGGAACTACCTTGCTAAGTGTGAAGAAATTAATGTGGAATTGACTCAAGATCCATACGACAATTGTATGGTATCAAGTGTCTCATTCCCTATAAGGTGGGTAGCGCCACCGCCCAAACACCTCAGGATTTGTTGTTCCTCAGCTTCCTCAGGATTTGAAATCTTCATTACTGATGACTTTCGTGTTTGTCCTCAACAACGTTCACCTATAGTTATTGTTCTTCAGCTTTTTCTTCTTCATCTAGGTGAACGTGATCGGACCCGTCCCTCTGTGCTCACTTATCTAATCTGTCTATCTCATATGCGTTCATCCGGAAATCTTGTATTCCTCAGGCTGAGACCATTAGTCTTCATCATCATCCTGAGACCATTTGTCTTCATCCTCAGCCCTTGTCCTCAAGTTCCTAAAATCAAGGATTTATAGTTACAACTGTCTTCAATTTGTTTCGATTTTACCGCACGTCGTGCTTATCCACCATTAGAATATCCACTGAGGATCCCAACAATCAGGGGCAATCTGGTCCACAAATTTCGCAACCCCTCAGCTTTCACCCCTCTATAAATAGCACTCTACCCCCCGGTCATTTCCCCCCACCGCTTCTCTCACTCTCGCGCCGCCCTTGAGCTCCTCAAGCTCTCGTGCTAACGTCGCCAGAGTTCGCCGTCGCCGGGGACGAAGACTCGTGGTTCCTCAGCATTCGCCTCAGTTCTGGTATGCCTATTCCTCAGTGGCTTATTCCTCAGTGTCTCATTCCTCAGTACTGTTGTGTCCTCAAGCCATTTAATCCTCAAATGTACTGCCAGATTTCTGAGACCTATTCCTATGCCTCATTCATTTGCTTTCCTCAATCTATTCCTCATGAACGCATATAACCGTACCCCACTTCCCTCGCAACTTAACTCTGTCACAGGTACATGTCTGCTGAGGAATCGTATGGTTCTCATAGTCTCACTTCATTTGCAGCTCAGCTTGAACGAACCATTCCTCAGTCTCCACCACTGAAGAAAATGGATCCTCGGCGTAAGCTCACTGATACTGCTAAAGACCTACCTCCTGAGCTCTATGAGAAGCTGAAGACTCCCAAATGTGAAACTGCTGAAGATCGCAAGAAAAGGGTCCAGAAGATCACAAGAGAATGGGCCAAGCGTTGGATAGCATATCAATGGTTTAATCCTCAGCATGAGGAAATGTTTGCTGTCAATCCGCCGCTGAAGACCTTGGGTATCAAGACTCGACCTCCACCTGCACCAGGCGTCACTCCTGATCCCACAACAATGCACACCCGGATGACTTTCCTGAGGCATATGAGCAATACCTCAAGCGCAGTCGCAGCCGTGTCAAGAATCTTGTCCGTGATTTGACTGCCTCAATTCAGCTCCCACCTCAGGCCCCGTCTCAACCTCAGCCACAACATCCACCTCAGCACCGCAAAAAGGCTCCAGGCATCAAGCCCTCTCAGAAGTCCTCAGCTATGCCTCAAGTTCGTGGTTCCTCATGCCAACGCACAGATGGTGCTGCCCCTTCCTCAAGGATTCGTACTGATGAATCTGGTAATACTCCTGAGGCCTCAAACACAATGCCTCAGTCTCAGATGAAGACCAAAACTGTTCTTCAACGCGGCCCACGCCCCTCACCAAAGAAAACTGCTATGCGTGGCGCCATTCCTCATACTCCTCAAACCTCTGATGATGAAGATGAATTTGAGGATTTGGCCGGCTTCGTCGCCACTGAAGCAGATAAGATTGAATATGTGCGTGCTGTAGCTAGACGCAAAGCTGAAACAACGGGTTCAGAAATCCCGCTTCTCCTTGATCCCAAGAAGATCTTGGAGTACATCGAAATTTGGTCTGTCAGGCCTGACACTCCTCTTGATGATTTGGACATTCCTAAAGACATCAAGTTCTATGTTCAACAGTTCCTCATAAATGAGATTCATCAACGTGATCTTTAGAAATAGTTGAAGGCCAAACTGAAGAAAGTCCTCAGTGACTTCAAAAAGAAACCTATCACTGATGTTACTCCTCAGGAGTTTATAGAGCATCAATGTGAGGTTCAACGCCTCAACACTGAGTGCGCTGCCAACCGTGCTTATATAGGAAAATCCAAGGAACAGATGTCTCAGCAGATGACAAAGTTGATGAAGCTTCGACAGCCTGCTTCCTCAGTACCCCCTGCTGCCTCTGCCAAAAGCCTCAAGCGCCTTCCTGAAGCCCAACCCTCAACTCCACCTGCTGCGAAGAAGCCTACTGTTGAGGACCCCATTGATGCTACACCACTTTCCTCAGCTCCTCCGGCATCAAAGGCCGCTGATACCACCAGTCTCATTACTGCTGCCTCAACTCCACCTCCAAATCCACAGCGCAGCTTAATCGTCTTCACTCCACCCCCTGCTGCAACACCCATTGTTCCAACTCCTCCGTCCACACCGCCACCGACTATCACTGAAGTTGAGGACATGGACGTCGACATTACGGATCATGGAACTCCTCGCGTCCATGATGAGGATTATGGGCTGACCAACTCGCCCACCCATACTATCTTCTCACCTGAGCCTTACTCCCCCACCGTGACCGAGGTGCTTCCTGATACTTCTCTGCAGTCTGAAGAATCAGTTGGTGCATCGTCCTCAGTGTCTGATGCTGATGACCCAGAAGCCACAAGTGCTCCCACAAATACTACTGCTGATACTGATGCTGCAGAAAACACTACTACTGATACTGATGCTGCTGCAACTACCACTGCTGCTCCTAAGCCAGATCCTCCCACCGCTGAAACTGAAGCTGAAGCCGAGCACAACACAAATGCTCCTCCTGAAGCAGAAAACAGTACAAATGCTCATGCTGAAGCCTCAAAGGATGGCTCTGAAGACAAACAGGCAACATCACCTCGTCTTCCCAAGGACCTCAACACGTCTGTGCCTGAAGCCTCAACACCTCCGCCTCAGCCTCATGCCTCTATTCAGATTGAAGTGCCTCAAGCGCCTCCACCACCTCAAGGCCCAGTTCAAGCTCGGTCCTTGTGTATGAAGCAGAAGCAACCATTCTTCCGTGACCTTGAAGCTGATGATACCCCAAGCTTTGATGCTACTGATTTCTTCAATGCCATGAGTTTCTTCCAAGAGGGGATTCACAATCCATATCATTCTGCTCCACCTCGAAAGCTGCTGAGGTTCTGGACTGCCACTCAGAAGAACTATTATGCTTCAGTTCTCTATAAGCAAAACAAATTGTTTACTCACAAGCATATTCCTCTAATGGATATGGAAGCCCTTCCCTGCTTCAACAGTGTGCTTCAGGATCTACATCATGCCAAGCTACTTCAGTTCTGCTCCGAATGCATCCACTGGAATGAAGAGCTTGTACTTCAGTTTTATGCTACTTTGTATGTTTCAGGAGATCCTCTGGATATCACCACCTGGGTCCTCGAGTGGATGACTGAGCATCATCACTACACCATCACTGTTCCTGAAGCAATTGCCATTCTTGAGTTGCCTCATTGCACTTCCCCAACTGCTTGCTCCTATGGGTCTCAAATTCTTCGAGATGACCTGATGAACATGATTATGAAGCCTCAGGCACCTGAAGCCCCAGCTCGCACAAAGTTTCCAGTCTCTGAGCTTCTGTATCTGCCAAGTACACTGAATCGGATTCTGGCGAAGACCTTCTGCCCCATTAAAGGCTATGAATCCTCTGCTGAAGAAGTCATTGGAATCATGAAGAACATACTCCACAACCTCTGCATGTCTGGGCCAATCAACATTCCTGACTTCTTCTTCAGAACTCTGGTGGATGCAGCACAAAATCCTCATATCCTGAATCCATATGCGCCATGGATCATGAAGCTCATCCGAGCCACGACTGGTATTGATTTCCAACCTGATCACCCGAATCATCGGACATATCTGCCGCCTGTCGAAGTGCTTCAGCATACGATTGCTTCAAATGATAAGGGCAAAGGCATATTCTATGAAGAAGTTCTCCCGACCAATTCCCTTGGTGGAAACATTCGTCATCGTCAGTCTCGCACTACTGATGAAACAAGAACTCATGCCTCTACTGAGGACACGACTCAGGCTCGAGTGATGATAGACCGAGAGCTTCTGATTAGTCTTCATCAGAAGGTTGACCGAAATCATGATTGGGTGAAGCGTCAGTTTACCGAAATCCTCAGCTACATGGCTCAGACGCATTCTTCAGTGAAGAAAGTACATCAGTACACTCATCATACATATCAACATCTCGATGCCTTGATGAAAGAAGTAATAACCCTTGCAGACCTTGCAAATCTGGATCTTCAAAAGCCTTCGATTCCTGCAATCAAACCCCCGAGGCAATTCAGACGCTGCACAACTCCTCCGTCGGCCATGGATTCTTATTCTTCAAACCTGGAGTTGACTGCTGAAGAAGCTGAAGACACTGCTGCCTGCCCTCACACTGCCACGGATTGCCTCAGGCGTGACTCACCTCAGCCTTGAAGCATCTTCAAAGGGGCGTTAGCTTCAGTTTTTCCCTTTTTGTTCATTTTATGACAAAGGGGGAGAAATCAGTTAGTCTTTGTAACATCCCAAAATTCTCTGAATTTTGGAATGTTAATAAAATTAAATAGATAATGATTGTTTGCTTGATGTGTTTGATATTCTCTGGGAATTAAAACTTTTTGGAGTTTATTGAATATTAAAAAGAGAGGGAATAAAAGGACTTTCCCTAATATTCATAATTGGTGTTTTGCCATTTATTATTTTAAAACAAAACCAACAAAAAAATGAGAGAAGGTAATATGACTCCTTCAACTTATTAAAAATTTGGAAAAGGTTTTAAATCTTTATTGGAATTCTTTTGAATATTCAAAACATTTTTCAACACATGGAAGTTCGCTGGAGAGGATATAAAAGGACTTATCCCCATTTTTAAATCGTTGGAAAATAGTTTAAAATATTTTTGGGAGACTTTTTAATTTTACTTTGGAGTTATAAATATTTTCTAAAAATATTTTTGGAATTGATTTATGCTCTGGAAAAGTTTTTAAATCAATTTTCGGAGTTTTCGGTATTTTTAAAATGCTAGAAAAGTATTTTAAAATATTTAAAAATAAGTTGCAAAGTTTTTATTTTATTTTATTATTTTGGTCAAGCCAAAAATTTAATTTTATTATTTTAAAAATATTGGCGAAGACGGAATTTCAAAATAAATTTCCGTGATTTTACTAATATTGTTTTGGGCCTAATGGGCCAGTTCTGTTTTTTTTTCGCAGAACGATTTTGTATTTATCTCGGATTTAAAAAAAAGGATTAGGGGCTGGCTATAAATAGCCCCGATTAGGGCTAAGTTTATTTTTCGCTAGCGTTTAGGGTTAGCTCTAATCTAATCCGCGGGACCCGCCGCCGCCGACGTCATCGCCGGAGCTTCGCCGGAATTTTCGCCGGAGCATCGCCGGAGTGCGTTTTTTCGCATTTTTTTCGAGGTAATTAGCGAGCCGCCGCCGTGCCGTGCCCGACCCCGCGCCCTAGCCGCCGCGCCGCCGCCCTGGCCGTCGCCGTGCCGCCGCGCCATGGCAGCGAGCTCCATGGCCGAGCCGCGCCGCGCGCCATGCCGCCGCCCGCCTGGCCGCGCTGGGACGCGCCGCCGCCCGGCCGCCGGCTGCCGGCCGCCGCCGGCCACTCCCGGAGCCGGAGCGCTCCTGGCCGGCCTCCTCCATGGCCATGGCCGTGCCCTCTGTCCAGTCCGCCGCGTGGAGAAGAAGGGCTGTGGAAAAAAAATATTTAGAAAACGGTTCGCAAAATAATAATAATTCCAGATCTGGATCCAGAACCGTCCAGGGACCCGATTGCGTTTTTTTGCAAAATTTTTATTTATGTATCAGTCCTTTTTGCAGTAAAACCCCCGGTACCCCCGTTTTTCACCCGAAACCGTTTTCGCGACTACGTTTTAACCGTAACTCGGAATTGGGCGATTCCAGTTGCGTTGCGACCGTGTAGAAATTATCTAGCCAATAGACCTAGTATTACAGTAGTTTGAAGTATTTAAATTTGGATCCCAAGCTGATCCAAATTTGAACTTCCGGTAGCCGTAACTGTTTACCGGTGTGCCCGTTTGCGCCGTTTCTTTCTGCGTTGGTTTTTATTTGACAAGTACTTTAAGTTTAGCTACTGTCAGGCAAGTTTTGCTACTGTTCTTTGAATGTTTATTATTGTTTGTGCATAATTGTATTGAATATATGATTGATTGGTGCTATGTTTGCTCGTATAGATTGTCCGGAGTGTGCCGCCTCGTTTTGTGAGGATTGTGATCGTCAGGACCAGCAAGAAGGCAAGTGATACTTTGACCACACTCATACCTATATTTTCTATATGCATTATGTTAGGAAATATCACTCTATTGCATGATAGGTAGTTTACTTTACTGTTGCTGCAAACCAGTTAGGATAGCTATATGTCTTGACTTGTCTACTGTAGATCAACCTAGCCGTGTTGTTACTTTATTGCTATGCTTTGTAGACGAGGTTGGGCTATGAGAATTCATGGAGTGCATGTGAGCTATTTAATAAACCATGTAGCAACTTTATAATTAAATAGAAATCACTTCTGGGCGGGCGGGTTGCATCCCGGTAGTTGTGGCTCGGTTGAGGACAGTGCCGGGGTTAAATGCACCCAATGGTTGTTTGGTGGTGAACCGGGTGCGTCATGGTGTCTACCCTCTCACGCAGTGGGCGCCGTCCAGGCTAAAAAAGATCAGACATGCAATATTACTAGTAGCTTCCGTGTACAGCCACTGGCTATATGGGCTCTGGCTTAGACGAGTAAGTTGTGGGGAACCTGGCCCTGGTAGCTAGCTGATGTAGAATTGTGTTAGGTGTACCGGCTACCAAAAGGTGGAGGCAACCTCTTCAGAAAGTCTTTGTCTCAATCTTCGGGTTGAGTCCAGTGGGGAACGTGTACAAACCTCTGCAGAGCGTATAAACTGATCATGATTAGCCGTGTCCACGGTTACGGACGAACTATGAGCAACTAGTCAGTACTGTTGATGAATGATCTTGACAGATGAACAGTTAATAATAATTGGTTGGGACAAGAGTAGCATGGGTTGCTGTGTGTTTCAGGTAGAACTCAACTTAAAATTTTGACTAGTTTAGTTCAGGAGAAAATTGGCTTTCTGCAAAACTAAACCATAAGCCTTTCCGTTGACTTACCTTGCATGTAGTTGTAGGTCCTTTATATAAACTTTTTCGTGTCACTTGCCGTACAAATCAGATGTACTGACCCGTTGTCGGGCTGTAACCTTCGGTGTTGCAGGTTTTTCGGACGATCAGTAAGGTGCGTTTAGGGGTTGCGAGTCTACACTCAGCATGTTCGCATATGGCTGTTGATGGGACTCCATGTTATTTGCTTTTGCTTCCGCTATATTTTTATTGAATAACTAGCCTTGAGCTATGCAACTTGTTATTTATTTACTCTGGATCATACGTTGTAATAATGATGCACTTGTACTTTGATATACATCTATAATACTGTGTGTGCCAGCGAGTTCGATCCAGGGACTGGCACTTGAGCACAGAGACTTCAATTCAGTGTGAATTGGGTCGCTACAGTCTTCAAGCGGGTTTTAGTTAGGAGGTTCTTCAGTTACAACTCTCGTTCTTCAGTTACAAAGGGTTGAAGAAAACGAGTTCCGAAGGTCCGAGGAATTTCTAAACTAGGAATCCTGAAGAAAAACCCTGAGGAAATCTCCTGCAGTAGAAGTTCTGTCCTCGGGTGTCTGAGACGTTGTTCTTCAGGACACTGAGGTAGCTAACTTCGGTTGAGGAGTCAGGAGATCGCCAGTGCGAATCTTCTGAAAATCATGAGGAGAGAGAATAGTTTGACCGTGCCACGTGTTGCGTGTTGAGAGGCTAGAACTTGTCTAGCAACGGTCATTTCCGAGGGCATGAGAGTAATTGCATGCATGGGCATTTATGTCCTTTCACCTCGGCTTGCTCCGCGGCTATAAATAGCCACCCCCAGCCCCATTTGTGGGTTGGCTGCTCCGAGAGAAAAACTGACACTTGTCATTTGAGAGCAACCCACCTCTGAGGACACTGAAGAACCTAAGTGAGGAAAACCACCAGCCTGAGTAGTTGAGCATTTCTGAGGAAGTCGGTTCGAGTGATCCGAAGATATTTACTCTTGAAGACTATGATCTTCCAGCCGGTGTAGAAGTCTTCAGTCTGAGGAAGTCAAGATGAAATTGTGACTTCCCTGAGTGACTGAGTCTGTGAAGGTTTCGGGAGTCTACCTTGAAGACTCACCTGAGTTATTGGAAGGAGTGTGAGGACTCTAGTTCAAGGAGAACAAGGTGAAGACTATGTCTTCTGAGTTGAATCTCAGCCTCTCCATCCAGACGTAGAGTTGTCACAGCAACTTGAACTGGTCTACCAAACCAATGTCTTCAATCTCTGGTGCTATCTCTTCAACCTCTTAAGCTTCAGTATTTGCTATGTTGACTTCTTATGCTTCAGCTCTCCCTCTGCTCTTTGTCTTCATACTATGCATCTGAAGCACTTCTGCTTATCTAAATTGATTTATTTCTGTTGCGTTATGATGAGCTGCCCTAATGATTACATTCTGTGAAGTTTCATTTCTTCATGATTTTGGTTACTTCTTCAGCTTCATGATTGCTTCAGTCCTGAAGAAAACCAAAATTTGGTAGTAAAATTGAAAATCTCCCATTCACCCCCCTCTTGTCGATATATTGCACTTTCAAAATGTTAAACCTAGAGGCAAATACTTTGCAACGATAAAATTAGCATAATCTACAAACCAAGGATCGGAGAGATATTGTACTTTTACAACGGCAAGTTGTTCGTCTAGAAAGCTGTCGTTGACTGGGATGGGATCATGCGGTATATCTTCCATCCTTGAAACATTGTCCGCCACTGGATTGTCTGCTCCTTTTCTATCAACAATTTGTAAATCAAACTCTTGAAGAAGGAGTACCCACCTGATGAGCCTTGGTTTGGCATCCTACTTCGCCATAAGATACTTAAGGGCAGCATGGTCAGTATGAATAATGACTTTTGAATCAACAATATAAGGTATAAACTTATCACAAGCAAACACTACTGCTAAGAATTCCTTCTCAGTAGTAGCATAATTCTTTTGAGCACTATCAAGGGTTTTGCTAGCATAATGTATAACATTTAATTTCTTATCAACCCTTTGTCCTAACACAACTCCAACATCAAAATCACTAGCATCACACATAATTTCAAAGGGCAATTTCCAGTCAGGCGGTTGTACTATAGGAGCGGTTATCAAAGATTTCTTAAGAACTTCGAAGGCTTCCTTACAATCTTCATCAAATACAAAAGGAACATCCTTCTGGAGAAGATTAGTGAGAGTTCTCGAAGTCTTGGAAAAGTCTTTAATAAATCTTCTATAGAAACCATCGTGACCGAGAAAACTACGAATACCTTTAATGTCCGTAGAATAGGGCATCCTTTCAATAGCTTCAATCTTCGCCTTGTCCACTTCAATTCCCCTCTCAGAAATCTTGTGACCAAGAACGATCCCTTCATTAACCATGAAGTGGCACTTCTCCCAGTTTAGAACTAAAAATTTGTATCCTCGCATCTCTGCAAAACTTTATTAAGATTGTGGAGAAAGTGGTCAAAGGAAGTTCCATAGACGGAGAAATCGTCCATGAAGACTTCCACAATCTCCTCACAGAAACCATGAAAAATAGCAGACATACATCTCTGAAAATTAGCAGGTGCATTGCATAAACCAAAAGGCATACGCCTATAAGCATAAGTATCGTAAGGACACGTGAAAGTGGTCTTCTATTGATCGACAGTGTTGACTTGAATTTGAGAGAAGCCAGAGTAACCGTCAAGATAGCAAAAGTGGGATTTTTCAGACAACCTCTCAAGCATCTGATTGATAAAGGGCAGCGGGTAGTGGTCCTTCCTGGTTTCCTTGTTCAACTTCCTGTAATCAATACACATTCTATATTCAATAACAACTCTTTGAGGTATTAGTTCATTTTTATCATTAGGAACAACAATCATACCTCCTTTCTTAGGAACACAATGAACTGGACTTACCCACCTACTATCAGCTATAGGATAGATGATACCTGCGGCTAGAAGCTTGAGAATCTTTGTCCTACCACGTCCTTCATCCTTGGGTTCAGCCATCGTTGATGATCAACAACTGGCTTAGCATCGGGCTCGAGATTGATAGTGTGTTGGAAAATCGATGGACTAATCCCCTTAAGGTCATTAAGGGTATAGCCAAGGGCGCCATGGTGACTGCAAAGTGTCTCCAATAATCGCTCTTCTTCAAATCCTGAAAGGTTAGCATTGATAATAACATGATATATTTTCTTTTCATCTAAATAAGCGTACTTGAGTGTATCGGGAAGTGGTTTGAGGTCAAACCCCGTGTCTTCTTTTGGTTGTGCTAGGATTCCTAAAGGTTCAACCGGAAGGTTGTGCTTCAGGATAGCATTTTGTCTTGTGAATATTTCGTCTAACTCATTTCTCTCCTGCATATGCATATCATTCTCGTGGTCTTCCATATATTTCTGCAAAGGACCATTCGGAGGAATAGCAATAGAAGAAATATCTTCAATAATTTTATCATGACTAGGTAAATCAGTACAACGAGGCTGCTTAGAGATCTTAGAAAAGTTAAATTCTCACAATTGAATTCAACATAAACTTTACCTTTTTTGCAGTCTATAATAGCTCCACAAGTTCTGAGAAAAGGCCTACCAAAAATAATAGGGCAAAAACTATCTTGCACTGAACCAAGTACTAGAAAGAAGTGTTCCAAATATCGGCCGATATTCCGATATATCGGCCGATATATCGCTTATCGGGGTCCTACCGATAGGATAGACATGATTTATCGTTCTGGCCGATATATTGGCTGTCAGACCGATTGTTGCCGATTTTTACCGATTTTTACGATTTTTGCCGATTTTTACCGATATTTACCGATTTTTACAGAAGAGCAGCACCACGGTAGGATTTCTCTTCTCCCCTGATTTTATTTCTCTAGTTAGCAAAAATGTCTCTCTTTGCATGAACGTGTTGTTTACTAAACTTCAAATTGTGCTTTTTTATGTTCGAATGCATGTGCCTATGTTAAATACTAATGTTGTGCACTTGTGCTTGTTTATGTTGGAAACTTGGAATGGAAAGTTTTTGAGCATGTGACAATTCGTGTGTGTAATATTATTACTTGTACGCTAATATAGCATATTTTGAATGCTTAGAGCTCTTATTTATCATGTGTGTAATAATTAATATAGCATATATATTATATTTTTTCTCTTATGAAAATACAAGTTTTAAATTTTTTTTGCCGATAAATGATCGACCGATATAACCGATAAATCGGCTGATAAGCCGATTTATCCCTTATCGGGGCTAGACCGATACGATAACGATAAGCGATATCTTGAACATTGCTAGAAAGTCGATAGGATACTTTACCACTAGTAGAAAATGGCCCATTTTTCCGGTTCCAGAGGCCCATTTGTCCCGGTTCCGGAACTGGGACTAAAGGGTCGTTACTATTGCCCAAAACCTTTAGCCCCGGTTTGCCCACGAACCGAGACAGATGGGACACCACGTGGCCGCTTCTGCTTGCCCAGGCGGGAGGGCCTTTTGTCCCGGTTTGTGCCACCAACCGGGACCAAAGGACATCCCCGCGGCAACATTTCAGCGGCTGGTTTTTTTTGAAAGGGGGGGGGGTTGGGGGGTTTTGCAGGGTTAATTTAGGGGTTTGATATATTGTTTTAGCTAGCTAATAAAGAGAGGTGTGTACTCTCTTATCTCCGTGCTTGGTCGACGCTATGCTACGTACTATACATATAGAGAGGACTCGACACGCTAGCTAGCTAGTAAGCAAATGAAGAAACCATTAATATAAGTACAGAAGATCATCATGAATATATATATATATATAGGGTGGGTCTATTCTACAACACCCCTTAAGACCTTATTCTACCAACACCCCTCCCCCCTAACTAGCCTCCTGGCGCGGCAGTGCCCTAGCCTGCGGCGACCCCCCCTCGCAGCCTCCTGGCGCGGCAGCGCCCGCGACCGGTGGCGACCCCCACCCCTCCCCGCCTCCTGGCGCGGCAGCGCCAGCAACCGGCGGCGATCCCCACCCCTCCCCGCCCCCTGGCGCGGCAGCGCCCGCGATCGGCGGCAACCCCCGCCCCTCCCCGCCCCCTGGCGCGACAGAGGCCGGCGGCGAACGACGCTGAGAGCCACTATGCGGCGCGGATTCGGCGGATCCTTCCACGATTCAGCACCGCCACCGCCTGCAGCTCCACCACTGCCTCAGTTCCGATCTCCTAGCCTGCGAGATCCGCCGTCGTTTGGCAACTCGAGGCATCCAGCCGCGGTGATGCATGGTCGAGGGAAGCGAACTGCAAGGAGGCCTTCTCCGGCGAACTCGCAGTCGTCGTGGGATCGAAATGCAATGGTCATATCGCCCATACAACCTTCTCCGGCGACGATTGCACATGTTGAGAAGGCCCATGTGTTCCTGCAACGCAGGTGCGCTGCACGTCAACAACAAGCCGAACTGCATCTACAGAATAGCAGAGCTGCTTTCAAGAGGAAGGTGGCGCATCCAACTAATGTAAGAAGTCCTACTACGTGAATTCATAATGCAGTGCTCTGTTTGTTTGCAATGCAGTGCGTTCTTGCGTCAAAAAATGCGTTCGTGTCTCTCCCCATGGCTTACATTATGTAGTAGTTTGTGAAAATAATGCAGTGCACATTGATTATATATGTTGAGCACTGTGTCCTTGAACTGAACTGCACGAGAGTACATTGAATGCAGAATGCATTAGTGGAGTACATTGCATCCAAAAAATATAGTTTCACAGTAACTGAACTGCAAAGTAACAATGAAGTGCAGAGAAGTTTTTG
This sequence comes from Bromus sterilis, assembly GCA_950022295.1. Taxonomy (NCBI): domain Eukaryota; kingdom Viridiplantae; phylum Streptophyta; class Magnoliopsida; order Poales; family Poaceae; genus Bromus; species Bromus sterilis. The sequence continues at coordinate 338,595,243 of OX465595.1, read as the reverse complement.
CTTGTTGCATACAGAATGACATATAGTATGGAAAAAAATACAACGCAATTCACTATTCTACAGATAAAAAAAGTACCACTTTGGATTAGATACTAAAGTGCAGTTCGCTGCCTATTCTCCTATGTAGGATAAAGCTGTGCAGATAAGCCAGAAAATGCAGCGAGTGATTCACGACAATCAGCCCCTGAACTGCGTTGAGAGAGAAGAGTGGGAGATGGACGCATGGATAACACCAGAGATACCTAGAGGTTTTTTCAACATGACAAACATGTCTGCATACTCAGCAGAGGAAGATGTAGAGGACGAAGATAAACACGGAATAGAACATAGCGGCCAAGATGAGGAGGACGATGATCTGATATACATGGGGGAGCATGCGCGGCGAGACGACAATGATGACGACGATGAAGAGAAACTCATAACAGTTATGCATCCAAGGTACACAGACGTTATTGCAACATTTGGTCAGCAGATAAGAGTGGATGATATTGAGCCTCCACAAAACAATGTTGCGCCTCCAGAAACCAATGTTGAACACGAGCCGGTTCGTGAGCAACCGGTTCGTTGACACAGAAACAGTGGGATTCTTCCAAGGCCGCCTGCCACACATCAAATGGATCAGCCCAGAATCAGAAAAAGACACAGGCAACAAGAATTACAGTTCTCAACACTTCTGTCTCCCCGAGATCCTCGATTACACAGGTCTGTTGTAACTCCTCCATGCCCAATAAACATTGGTGAGATGCAAACACCAATGGAGAATAAGCAGTACACACATGTAAGCTTCCTTGACTTACTGCTGCAGTTCGCTTATGAAATCTTTTTCAGCCTGCGCATTCTTCGTTAACAAAAGAAAATCGTTTTCATGTTGCGGTGCAGAACAAGAACTTGCTACAAGAACTTGTGCCTGTGAAAGGTATGCAGTTCACCTCTGTCGCGGCGACACACGAGTTCTACAACACATATGCGAGGCATGCAGGATTCGGTACACAAAAAAGGGGGACGCACATGACGAACAACGACATAGTTTGCTCAAGAGAGGGCAACCACCAAGAGACTGTGTCAGATTATGATAGAAAGCGAGATAAAACAACGAAAAGAACTGGCTGCAAGGCGAAAATAAGAGTGAAAAAGATCAAGGATGTCTTTGTGATAGCCCATGTTGAGCTCAATCACAACCACAAAATGATTGAAATCCCAGCTATGCTTCAGCACTTGCACTCGCATAAGAGGGATGATCCATTGCTTGATAAACTAGTAAAGGACATGCAGATCGACAACCTGACACACACACAAATGATGTCAACTCTGCCGAGAATGTCAGGAGGGCTACAATATATGGGGCGCACTAGCCGTGACTCGGTGAACAAGTACATACATTAAACTAGCTGATATCTCCTCTACTTGATGTAGTTTGCTTGTGCGTTTCTGTGTGTTGTTTAATGCTGAGGTATGCTCTTCTTTCAAACTGCAGGAAATACCAGTTCGCAAAGGAGGAAACTGAGGACGATGTGAAGAAACTGCTAGCTTTCTTTGAGAAGATGCAGGAAATAAATCCGGAGTTCTTCTATGATTACAACAAAGATGCTGATAACCGTGTGCAAAACATCTTCTGGGCGAACGCAAGCTGCCGGGGTTCCTATGAAGATTTTGGAGATTTGTGTCACATTCGACACGACATACAAGACCAACAAGTTTCACATGCCTCTGGGCGTGTTCGTTGGAGTAAACCACCACCTACAAAGTACAATATTTGCGGTGGCTCTCGTCAGAGACGAAACAATACCATCTTTCGAGTGGGTGTTCCGGACGTTCTTGCGTTGCATGAACAACAAGCGGCCAATCTGCATACTGATAGGTAAACTAAAATGCAGTTCACTGCTAGCTTTTTTGTAGTCCATTTCTTACATCCAAAAAAGAAAAAAGAAAAAGGAGAAAAAGCAAAAAAAAAAAGAAATGCAGTTCTCTCAAAATAACTGACTGCTTGTTTTTAAAAAAACATGCAGATCAATGCCCCTCCATGGATGCAGCGATAAAGAGTACACTAATAGGCACGCTGCACAAGTTATGCCGTTGGAATATACTGAAAAAATACAAGGATCATCTGTCCTTGCTGTACAAAGCATACGAGACATTCAAAGATGAGCTGACATCAGTTCTCAACCATCCATTGATGCCATCAGAGTTTGAACGCGCTTGGCGTGACCTCATGGAGAAGTATAACCTACAGAGTGATGAAATTATGAAGGCGTTCTGGACAGATCGAGAATAATGGATATCAACTTACTACAAGGAGGTGTTCTGTGCACGGATGACGTCGACACAGAGAAGTGAAAGCATGAACCGGATCTTGAAGAGAAACTTTGTCAGGGAAAGACGCGACCTACACATATTTGCGTCGCAGGTGGACAGATGCATCCAGACGAGGAAGGGCAACGAGCATGCAGAGACCATGGCTAACGAGGTATGGTAGAAAAAAATCTTATTAAGCTCGTATACGCGATTCAGACTTACTACTGATTTTTCTTTGATTTTAAAAAATGAAGTTCTCTTTCTGTATGAACAAAAATGAGATGAAAAGTGTGATGTTAAAATGCAGTTCTATTCTGTATATAAAATCAATTGTGTTTTTTTGTTAACCAAAAACATCTAACTGACTGGCTTCTTTGTTTCGCAGGCGGAAATTAAAACTACCACTCTGTTTGGTTTCGAGGTTCAACTATCCAGGATTTACACAAGGGCGGTCTTTGCTGACTTCAAGCAAACGCACTACCGCGGCACTGCATTCAGATCAGAGCAGTCCCATGACAACCCGACAAAATATTTGGTGCGCCACTACAACCAGTCTGATGATTTTGACAGGGCGAGACATGGAATCCATGTTGTCGCTGATGTGAGGAACGGTATCTACGAATGCGAATGCAAACTGTGGACACACACAGGTCAGTGAGACGATAAATAGGCACACAAAAAAGCATAATGAAGTTCACATAGTTCTGGTGGCAAGATATGAAAACAAAAAAAAACTTAGTGAAGTTCACTAGAATAAAAAACAAAACATTACATATTTTTTATGCAGGTCACAAACCCTGAATTCTCTGTTACATATTTATTTGAAGTTTGCTCACATTGACAACCAAAATAAATAAATATTTGCTGCAGGTCTGTTCTGCGTACACATCGTTTGCATGTTAGATCAGCTGCGGGTGGAAAAGATACCTAAGGAGTACATATTAAAGAGGTACACACGAAACGCGCGGCAAAATGCAACTTTTGACCGCAGAGACTACAAGCAAACTGCTCCAGATGGAAGTTCAATGTTCTGCCGTAGGAGGCTACTTGTAGAAACAACCATGGACCTGTCAAACAGGGGTGTGAAGTCGAATAGCGGGTTCAACAGAGCGTTATATGGGATGAGAGCACTCATAGAAGAAGTTGACTTGCTGAACGAAGAAGAGGCTGAGAACAACAAGAATGCGCGGAGTGAAGAAAAGGGAGATGAGCACAAACATGACACTGATGGTGCAGCTCTTACTGTGGATGAAACAATTCTTCCCCCACCTGTATCAAACACAAAAGGGAGAAAGAAGGAGAGCAAGTCAGCAAATGAAAAAGCTGCAACAAAGGATATAGGTTCTGAAAAGAAGAACAAGCCTGAGCCAAAGCTGGACAGCGAAGGGAGACCACTGGGAGTGAGGATGTGCAAATCATGCGAAAAGATTGCGGGGCACAACTCGAGGACATGCAAGCAGAGGCTAGAAAAAATCAAGGCCAAAAATGACACCACATATGACCAAGCTGACCAACAAGAAGATTTGACAAAGAGAAGACTGTGCAACATCTGCAACAAGAGAGAGAAGCATAATGCAAGAACTTGCCCAAAGAGAGAAGAAGCAAAAGATGAAGAAGATGAGGAAGAAGATAATGATTAGGAAGAAGATGATGAAGAAGATGAGGAAGAAGATGATGATGAGGAAGAGGGAAATGACGAAGCAGAAGAAGAAGATGAAGACAGCGAAGGACCAACATCAACATCGAAGGGGAAGGGCATTAAGAAAACAGAGCATAGGCAAGCATCGCAGCCGCACGGGCGCGTTACAAGTAATAACACGTTCAACAAGAAGAAAACAAATGGAGCGACAAACATTGAACCAATTGCAGTGCACGCTTTGAGAAGAAGCAGCAGGAACAGGACATAGCTCAACACACATACATTATAGCCTTTTTACGTATATCAACTTCATCCATTTATGTAGCATATAATAGAGATAACTTGAATTTAGTGGACCGCAAAAAAATAGACTTCGAGATATAATGTTGAAGTCCAATTTAATATATATAGCACAAAAACAGATATACTTTTGTATTCAATGTTCTGCTGGTGCGATTGAGGAAAATGCAGTTCTCTCTAGAAAATGAAATGCAGATGAGATAGGAATGTCATTTTAAACATGCAGTTCTATTCTGTTTCAGAACAATAATAGATGTTATAAAAATGCAGTTCTCTTATGTGTGCAGAAGCTGGGATGGCAGTGTGATGTTAAAAAAAATGCAGTTCTCTACTGTTTGCAGAAGCTCATATGGAGAAAAAGCAGTAAATAATGTGGTTATGAAAAAAAACGATACTCTACATGTAGTAGACACTGGGCTTCTTCATGTGTACATTGCAGTGCGCTTATCGCGAACAATGCAGTGTGCAACATGTAAACTGTGCAGTTCGCTTATTGCAAATTTTTTAAAAATGGAGCTCTCGATTAGCGCACACATGAAATTCTGTGTTCCAAGAAAATACTATTTTCCAAAACTTTTTGATTATCAACACTATAACCCGTTGAAGGCCCTCTTTTGCGCAATGCAGTGCACTTTGCAAAAAATGTTATATATTATATAGATATCCATACATAATAAGTGTGTGTGAGATGGATATAGTCTCCACATTTGTATATTCCAATTCTGTTAACCAAGTAAGGGGGTTCCCCCCCCCAACCCACCACCAAAACACACCCTCCCATAAAAATATGTAGTGCGGATACGTATGTTTACACTCATGTAAGGATAGTTTCCGCTGACAAGATAAAAATTAGATGAAACTCCATTATATACATAGTCAAACAGAGTTGCTTTCTCAATTATATTACATAGATGTACAAAAAAATGAACACATCCTAGTGAATATGTTTAACAGACCCCATACATAAAAAAGGAGCGACACAACTATTTACAATGAAGTTTCTAAAACACATCAAACGGGTCTGCTGTTGTTCTATGCCTCATCTTGCTCATGCGAGTCTGGTTTGGGAGGGAGACCAAGAGACTTGCACATATTTTTTAGCTCCTCCGGAAACTCGCTCTGTAGGACCATGTTATCAGGGTGGAACAGAATCTGGAACAGGAACTCAACCTTCCAATCTGCGATATCAGCTCCTTGCGATCAAAGAGCAACAAGATAAAATGAAACATCAAATTGGTTATGACAAAAACATCATCTGCAAAAAAGGTGATACTGCTGCAGACAGGAAAAGGAAAATATGAAGGATTACATTAGATGCAAGAATAAAGAGATGCTTACATTGCGCTTGCCAAACTTCACAACAAAGCTTCTGTCGTCATACAACTGAGCCGTCTTCAGGACAAAAAAGCCGCACTCATTGGGGACCTGTGCAGGGATGCCCAAAAAGCTAGCTTTCTTTGAAACTTCGACCTAGTCTACTGACTCCTTCTTCTTGTATTCCGTTTCTCCGTAAACCTTCTTCATCATAGCGGTCATCCTGATCATTTGTTGAATACGACATAGACAATGCACACAACAAGTAAACAACACAAAAACTGTCGTTCGGCTCGTATACATGTGAAACAAATATACAAAGATGAATAAAGAGAATATTTTACCATTTCAGTGCGGTCGCTGTGGTAGTCAGACTTATGCCACCTCGTCGTTTGATCAAACGGTCCGCCGTATCTCCTAGTGTCATGGATATCGAGGGTCTCACGGTGCTTGTTCATCGTGTATAAAGAGTAGTGCTGGTCTTTCATCCGTGGTAACAGGATCTGAATTGGTTTTCAACAAAGGTGTTTCTCAGTTTGAGTGGGGGACATGATTACTAGAAAAAAAATGACGCAAAAACATAAGAACAGCGAGCTGAAAACCAGAAAATCTGAGAACTTACTAATTTACAATTAAGAAGGTTCTCATCATCACGAACATATGCTTAGAACTTCCTTGCTGCATCTTCAACATTGAACTTGGTGTGCACAAAGGGCAACACGACGTTTCCGTGTTCATCTCTCTGCGCGTGATCATTCTTTTAAAGCACATACTTAATTCATAAAAAAATGCATTAATGCAGTTCGTCTAGGAAAATAAAAAAGGGTCTTCTAATGTAAGAAAAAAAATGCAGCTCACCAGGCAAAAAAGCTAAAAAAGGAAACAATTAACAAAAAAATAATATTAATGCAGTTCGGTCTTGGCTAAGTGAAAAAAAGAGTTATGTATGCAGTTCCCCCCTACAGCATTACATTAGTAAGTTCCGAGAAATGAAAAAAAATGTATGCACTTCACTATATTTCTGCGCTTGAATGACTTATTCAAAACAAGCTACCTTTTATTATATACTAGAAAAATCCAGTTCACCCCTGTAGCGTGAAACATCTTTGTATCATATTAATGCAGTTTAGTCTGGGTCTAAATGAAAACAAAACACACTTCTCTGTAAAAAAATTATGTATGCAGTTCCCCCTACATAATTACATTCATCGATTTTCGAAAACAACAAAAATGTATGCACTTCAAACACATTCCTAAGCTTTGAATAAAATTATTCAAACAAGCTATCTTTTATTGTACAGTGGCAATGCAGTTCACACCTAAAGCGCAACATCTTTGTATTATATGCTAGCAATGCAGTTCACCTAAAGCAGAAAAATAAAAAAAGGGGGAAGGAGAAATACCGTGATAAATAGAGGGGAAAGAAGAACGCGTTCACCAGATCGGTAAACCACATTCATTCGCTGGTCAATCTTCCAGTGACTAATGATATGGTCCATCAACTCCGAGTCCATGAAACTAGCTTTTTAGAAAGTTAAGAACATGTAGCAAACAGACACAGTGTATACTTCTATAGGATTCCTGTACATGAACAGCGCGGACCTGCTCAACAAAAACAACACAACGAGTGGGGATAGGGTTAGGAACGCAAATAAAGGCACACAACAAAAAAATAAACGAGATAGCTACAACTATAAGCAAAGAAGAAAACTAAAGAAAAAGGAACTAACTGGCTGTGTTTCTTCCTGAATGCAGGGCTCGAGACAAGTTCTAATAGTTTCCTCGCTTCCACTAGATAGCCGAACCTCCCAGGCTGCAACTTCTGTACCGACGTTATATATTTTGATGGCTTCTGCACAGCCCTCTTGTTGGATAGAATAACTGCCTCACTGTCATTTGGACGTTCCACAGCTGCACTCCTCGTCCTCTTGCGAACTGGTGGCGGAGTCATAAAGTCCTCATCAGTACTTTCGGCATTCGGAGGGCTGATTGCCCTCCTGGACCTCTTACTGGGTGCATTCTTCACAGGCTTCACATGAGATTGTGCGCTCCTCGTCCTCTTACACACAGGTTCCTTTGCATGCTTCACAGGGGGTTCTTAAATAACATAATTCTTAATGGTTGGAGTGTGGACCTGAGTTTCAAACAATGAAATTCCACCTTGGTACGCGCCTTCATCAAAGCCTGCGAGAAAAAATGAAAAATAAAAAAATGCAAAAGAATCGTGAATTTCAATAACAAAAGGGCATAATGCAACATACTAACATGCATTGTGTAATGCAGTGCACTTTTCCTATGAAGAAAAAACATGAAACTTAATGCAGTGCACTTTCATGTACAAAACGATACAAGCTGTTACGTGCATGTAGTCCATATATAAATGATTATGATAATGCGCATACAGTCCTTATTATACTAAAATAATTAACAAAACAAGTGGGCCTCCCCCCGTTTCTGTGCTAATGAAGTTCTCATAATATAAAAAACGTTGTGCGGATGAAAAAAAGTAATAACCTTCTTTAAAAATTAAAAGGGATGTCAAGTCCAGACAGCAATACGAAGATGTCAACCAACTGTAGAGCATTGCCTTCCGGATGTAGCCAATGTGCTCACTGCCAAACTTAGCAACAGATTCACCATCCCAGCTCTGCATGAATTGGAACATGAAAAATCCACAATCATGCCTGTAGAAAAAAAATAAACACATTAATAAATGCAGTTCCCTCAAGAACAAATTGCTTCTGATACTAGTAAAACCAATGCAGTTCACTATCCAAAAAGCCAAAAAACAGATAACATCTAACAACGCAATGATGCTGATGCAGTTCTAAAGAAAGTAGGGGGAAATGTGGTACTAATTTTGTCAAGCAGTTCAACTCGATATACAAAAGAAACAAATGAACATAGAAACAACTTAAAACACACTTGTTGTAATGCAGTTCTCTCAAAAGGAAAAAGTGATACTAATATAGTAAAGAAATGCATCTCACTATACAAAAAAGAAACCCCCAATAGCAAGGAGGAACAACTAATGATACATTGTTAATGCAGTTCGCTCACATGGGAGAAATGCTTCTGGGTTCAGTAAAGCAATGCAGAACGCTATACACACAAAAATATACAAAGAAGAAAAAAGATAGAAGAACAAGTGCGAACCCGTTTCCCTGCTGTGGAACGTTGACATGACTCAACACAAAGCCGTCGAGAGTGGGAGGGTTCAACGGCTCATCACAGCTTGCGCTGCCGTCTTTCCAGACTTTTTTATGTTCTTAACCATTTTCCTAAATACAGTGCTTCCAGGTTCACTTTCGGGGCCGTTTATTGAGTCAAGAAACTCAAATCGCTTTGCTGACAGGTTCAAAGTAACCAAGCAGTAGTGGCCAATCGCATCCTTCATTGATGCAGGAGGAGGATCAAATGTTGCGAACATAATCTGATTAAAAAGTGAATAGAACAAACCGGATGAGAACAAGGAAAAAAAGAAACTACATCTAAAAATGACTGGAAATAGTAAAATGATGCAATACCAAAATTTTCTTGTCCACACGTTCCTCTGCGCTTGAAGAAAACATCTTTTTCAAAGCCCTATTTGTGGAACCGCCGTTCCAAATTGAATTCTATAAAAAATACAAAACCAAGAAAGTTAATGTGGCCGCTGAAAATAAGCACAATAAACATAGGCGAGGGAAGGCGTGTGATATAATTAATGAAAATGCTTACACATAGGTTGTACGGGACAACCATAGTTTGTGATCATTTGAACCTCTCAGCTAACATAGATACACCAATATTTGCAAGACGAGTGCTCAGCGTTCCGTATGACCAAAATGACTCGCCAACATGACCAACAGTAATATCACCAAACTCGTCCTTGAATGCAACTAAATCCCTTCAGGAATATAAGAAAAATCGCAGCAAAAAGGTAATAAGCTGTGTGTACCTTACAAAAATAAAAACAAAAATAAAACAACCAGATATAAGGACGAAAAGAAAGAACATACTTCTTCTTTTTTCCCTCCTAGCCCTCGTAACAGCGTCAAATAACTTGTTGTATCTCCTCAGAAGAGCTGGATCAATAATGGACGAAGTGACAACAGGTAATTCCTCATCTAAAAAACATAGAAAAACCCCGATGTCAGATGATAGAGCATAAAAACCGTCGGTTTAGCCAGACTAGAACAAAAAATAATGCAGTTCACTTACCTTCGGTTTCGGAGTCCACATCCTGCAGCTCCGCGGAGACATCTTCGCTGAGAGTCAAGTTATCCAGGCCAGTGTTATCATCGTCAAGAATTCTCATGTTCTGCACACTACTTGGTTGTTCCTCTTCAGAGCCGATCAAAACTGTCTCAGCTGCGGCTTTGCTTGTCTCAACTGGAACATCTAGATTGGTCCCAGCCAGATTGCCTTGAGGTTGCTCGGTGGCGCGAGGGGCAACATGAAAAATCTCGAGCACATTATCGCCAGACAACAGAACAGATGGCGAAGCAACACGATCAATGCCGACAGTTGTGCCCGAAGCATCATCTACAGCTCTAGCTCCTTCGCTCTCTTCTGCAGTTTCAGCTGTAGCGCAAGGATATCCTTCTCTCTCTTCAGCCTTGTCAGCATCCGCTGCATCCTCCCTTCCTTCAGCCCTTTCTGCATTATCAGCAACAACAGAATCCTCCCTTCCTTCTCTTTCTTCTGCCTTTTCATCCTCGGCAGAACCCTCGCCTACTTCTCTGAAATCTGCCTTGTCAACCTCCACATTGGCATCCCCTCCTTCTCTCGCTTCTACATTGTCAGCCTCTGTAGTGCGCTCCCCTTGGATTTCATCATTTAACACACGATCCTGATGAATTAAAACAAAACATTAAACAAATGATGCTGATGCAGTTCACTAAGAGAAAAAAGCGAAAAAAAAACAAAATGCCGCACGCGTCAAATAAAAAAAATAACATGAATGCAGTTCTCTGTGCTCACCAGACCAGCGTCTCCTTCCATCTCTCTGGACATGTAAGCCTCATCAACCTTGTCAGCGCCACCGTCTGCTTCGTTTCCATGAGTTTCAACAATTTTTTCGCGATCCTAAAAAAACAAAATGCAGTTCTATAAACATATTATTTGTAGTTCACTGCTGAAAAAAATGCTACTCCTTCTCTGTTACATGTTTTTTCAGGAAAATGCAGTTCGCTGACGCTGCTGGTGCATGTATAATTCTTTGTTTTTTAAATTGCAAAACAATAAACTGCAGTTCACTACCACTGCTTGTGCAGTTGTACTTCTTTGTTTTTAGACACTACGTAAAAGAATAAACTGCAGTTCACTGCCGCTGCTAGTCCACATATGAATCTTTGATTTGGAGACTACAGAAACATTAAAACAAAATGAAAATGTACAGTAGAAAAGGTACAAAAATTCAAACCTTGTCTATGACACCTTCGTCGATAGAATTGTCTCTAACAACATCAACAACGGGGGCTGCAGCCTATCAGACGCGATATCTGAATCAAAAGCATGTTGGTCGTGCGGGTTATTATCGGGCCGCGTGTTTGTGTTAGAAGACTCTCCTCCGCACTGCAATAATAAAAAAACATGCAAAAACAAATGTCATTGGCGCATATGACATAAAAGAATATTAAAAACAAAGAAAATATTGATACAAAAGCAGTTCACATATGACATAAAGAAGCAACATCAACAACAACACGATCAGACAAGGAAGCCCTAACAACATTTCCGCCTGTCCATTTCCTTCACAAGTGCCTCAGATTCCTACTCGTACCTGACGCACTTGACATCCTGGGAATGCTTGAACTGAACAAATGACGAGCTGACATTCGAAACTGACAAATTAAGGAATTGAAGCTGCCCACAATCAAAGTTGTGAGCGGCATCGATTTCTTCTTCGGAAGGTCCTTTGCCAGGAGTAAACAGTCCAGAAATATTCCTCATCCTAGCGCTAGATGTTGGGAGATCAGAAGTTAAATTAATAACCCTGTCAAGAAGCTCGTCAACCTGGACGAAAATATTGCGGTCATCATGAGCCTCGCCGTGAGAACCTCCAGCAGACCCCCTAGCAGCTCCATGAACCCGCCTAAGTGGAGAACCCCTAGCAACACCATCAACCCACCGGATGGGAGAACCCCTAGCAAGAGGCTCACAAAAGCTGGGATGCAGTTCAGCGGCTGCAGTCCGCTTGTACACAATGTCCCCTATCGCCTTCCACTGAACAAAAATAACACAAAAAGAAAGCAATGCACATGTAAGAAAGTAAGAGGTTCACATTTAGCATCTCAAAAAACAAAACAGGAGATAATGACAAAACATAAAGAAACTGAAAATTGTGAACATACAGGCAACTTGCAAAACTTGTAAGTATCCAGATGGATCCTTCCCCTTACAATCATGTCAGCATTGTGAATCTTCTTCAACTCCTGATGGGATAGAATTGCAGCACGTGACGTGCGTGTATGCATAACCGATACATTGCGAAATTCAAGCTATCGAGGTACATGAACAGGGGCACGATGGTGCAGCCCTCGGCACAGTTCTGCTTGCTCCCTTCAGAATTCCACTTGTACACTGCAGCCTGCAGCTCATCAACAACTAACTGGAAAAAGTCCATATGAGCCATGGAATCAAAGTTCAGGTTTTCAACCATGGCAGCTACCCTGCACAACCGAGTTGCAGGGCTGGGGCAAAGAAAACTCTGAAAAACAATGAGAAAGAAATCCTTCACAGACATATCATCCTTCGCAGGATCGTTAACCAAGTTGCCGAGTAGTCTAAGCAGGTCTTTCACATCTATGCTACGAGAGCGGTTAAAACAAAGCTCGTCCTTCAAAGTAGCCAGAGAATCATCATGGCCGCTTTAGGCAGTCCTGGGAGCGGTGCGAGTACCCATAGGGAACTCGAAAATGTGATGAACAGCCTCATGATTGATTTCGAGAACCTTGTTTGGCCCACAGTCCAGTTTCGTCTCGGGGTTGATCTTTCCCATCAACTTTCACATAAGCACACGAGACACGTTCTTCTTCACTTTCAGATTGAAAACAATGCCGAAACCTGCTAGCTGAACCAAAATTATGTGCGATTCCTTCAACAAATCAACGTCTTTACATACATTTGGAATAGACAGCCGAACAGTCTTGTTGAATCGCCATTCCCCCGTAGCTTCGTCTTCGGACTTCTTCCTGTTGGTACTCTTGGCAATCTACAAAAAAAGAAATAAAGATGCAGTTCACATTAGCATCTGAATGTTATCTTGAGAATGCAATTCTCTTATGTAACAAAAAGAAAATGGGTTAGCAGTGACTTGTTAAAAATGCAGTTCTCTTCTATATAAAACAAGATGATATGAGAATGTGGTATTAAAATGCAGTTCTCTTCTTCATACACAAGCTGATATGGAAAAAAGTATGTAATGCAGTTATAAAAAAATCAGTGATCTAGATATAGTGAAATTAACCTCCATTTCTACAATGCGGTTCACAACATGTACAAAAATAGTGCAGTGCACTTAGATCAAAAAAATATGAAAAAATGAGCGCAGGAAAGTGTGTGTTAGTGGGATCTCATCTTCACGTTTAAAATTCTATTTTTTTGTTAAACCAAATATGGGGGGGGGGGGTCCCCCCCAACCCCCAACCTCCCCTTAAACAAACTCATATAAATAATGCGGTGCGTTGTATATATACTACATTTAAACAATGCAGTGTAAAACTACTAGGTTTCATTTATACAATGCAGTGCTCTCCGTGCATGTAGTACGACTCATAAGACTTGCGCTGAAACAACTCAAAATCTAATGCAGTTCACATCGTGGCTCGTGTGAAAAGGAGACAACTTAAAAGCGGCAATAAAAACATAAGCAAAAGAGTGACAACAACAAGATACCTTCGTAGCATCAATATCCTCCCCGTCGGAATCCTCCTCACCAGAGTCGTTGTCAAGCATTTCTGCAGCTGCCTTTCCGCGTGCACGCTTGGATGGGCCATCAAAATCAACACCAGAGTAATCGTCAGCACTTGGCCGCTTTCTTTGAACACGATCCACATCAACCTCGGCGTAATTGGGCCTCTTTGAGTAATCAACCCGGGGACTGCGCCGTGGAGAGATTAAGCCTTCCTCTACAACAGTGTTGAGTTTTCTCTTCACAGTATTCTTTGAAGGGGCAAACTTAGCAGACTTATTTGAGTCTGCAATCCTCCTTCCTATCTCCTTGCCCTCATCAAACATTACTCGCTTCGCCTTCTGATCCTGCTTTGCCTTGTGCTCCTTCTCGAAACGATTACCAAGCGCAATCGTTTTCTGCCTTTTCCTCTCGTTGTCGGCTGCAATCTGATTGGGCACCATCCAATCCTGAGTAACTGGTTCTGTTCCATCAAAAGATTGCGACTAAGTTTCGCTAATTTCAGGTAGACCGGATGTCCCGTCCCCGACAACATCGGCTGTGAAATAAAGGGTAATCAAATAGTTAACACCCCCACCACTAGACCCACCAGGACATAAAACTGTAGGTAGAAAAAAGTATGCGTGTGAGAGGAAAAATTAAACTAAATACATCTCATATAAATTGGGCCACACATATATGGCAAAAAAGGCAATGTACAAAAATGCAGTGCACTTTTACCAAAAAAAAGAGATTTATGGAGACACAATAACTTGATGCAGTTCATTAGCATATAAAAAAAAGAAAGAACTTAATGCAGTTCATTCCAAGACAAGAAAATTAAAACAATTAACTAGCTGCAGTTCATATCAATTTCACAAACTTGTCTAAACATGTAGGTTTGTAAGTAAAATATATATTATGCAGTGCACTATTGCATACCGAAAAACGAGATATTAAAAAACAAAAAAAAATGCAGAACACTTTGATATACAAGAGAAATAAAAATACATGCAGTTCTCCCATAACAAAAGGAAGGTGCTATAAGATTTTATCACTTCTTCCTGGTGAGCAAAATGTTGACAGGAGGTGCGATTTTCCTCACAACCTTATGGTGACAGGGGCAAGGAGACATTGTAAATTACCAGATGGGGTGGCCGCGCTGATTGGTGAGACATCAATGGGTGATGAAGAACCTGTATTATCTACCAAAAAAAAAGATAAAAGAATCAGCCTGAAGCAGAGTGACAAAAAAAGATAGAACAAAGGATACGAGAAAGCAGTTCACATACATTTTCCTCCAAACCTTGGACTTCTTCTAGTAGGAGAAGCCATGCTAAATCTGCAAACAACAACATATAATAATCAAACCCTAGAAAAGCAAACATCAGCACAAATAGAGAAAAAAAACCTTGGTGGACATTGCTAGGATTTCAAGGCCGCTAATACCACAACCTTCTCTTAAAAACAAACGCATGTTGCGATTCGAGCATGGAAAACGATAGTTAAAAAAGCAAAAGAAGCTGGTCGCTCCAAAAACTAACCCTAGAAACAAATCGGGGACACTGATGACGATTTCCGGCGATGAAATCGACGGAGAGGAGAGAATAGCTATGGAGCCACTAGACGGTAGGGACTAACCGTGGGACGCTATGACGAGTGGAGGAACAGCAGGGCAACGACGTAGCAGACGGCGGCGAACAATGGCGGCTGCGGGCGTCGTCCCTCTCCGCCGCGAGAACGAGCGGGGTTTTTTCCCTGCGGGGGGCGAGGGGGAGAATGAGGAGGGGACGGAGAGAAGAAGAGGAGCCAGGGGGGTTAATGACTCCCTCCGGGCCCACGAGTCAGCGACGCGCGTTATACATAAAAAAAAATCTACCTTATCGGCCCACAAGTCATACAGAAACCAACAACGGCTCGATCTATTTTGATGATGCAGTTCGGTTACGAAAAGTGGTGCGGTTCGCCTGCAATCTCTTCAGTTGCTTCGTTAAGAGCCGCCCCGAAAAATACGGGGCCACGATCTCCAGACGCAATCGAAACGCCGCGCACCATGCTCCTCTATCCGCACGGTTCAAGAAAGCACTTAGGCCACGATCACCATGATCCCAACGGGCGCAACCACGATCGCCCCCCTCCCCGTGCCGGTTGGAGAAGAAGAACGTGGGCTGGGCAGATGTTGCTGCCGCTCCCCTTTAAATTCCGTGCTCCCACGCTTGATTGTTCACAAACTACTACGCTTCCCTCCCACTGTTCTTCCTCTTTCCAGCCATGCCGTTCACCAAGATCTTCAATGATGTCTCGGCGCACGGCAAGACAGTGCTCATGGTTGTCTACACCAACGACGTGAGCACCGTGGAGAGGTACATCGACAACTACAAGGAAGCTCTGCAGGGCCGCCGCGAGAAGATCGTCTGCATCGACGTCGAGTACACACCTGACAGGAGGAACACCACCCTAATTCAGCTCTCAATAGGCAAGGATCACGCGGTGCTGCTTTTCCAGGTATGCACTACTATGGGAGAGAGATGCGTCGCCTTCGACAAGTTCCTCGCCAACTCAAAGTAAGAACTTCTTTTCTACTGGTGTAATACATAGTTGCAGGCCTGTGGATATCTCCTTGACATCTGTATGCAGTTCTGTTTGCCGTCTGTATGCAGTTCTCTAATGAATAACTTATGGTCCACGTAGGTACGAGTTCGCTGGTTTCTGCATAGACCATCACAAGGCAAAGCTTTCGCAGAGCAACCTGTATGTATCCAACTTCACCGACATTCAGGCGAACTAGAGGGTGCCTGAAGGAACGAAGGACCTGGACTCACTTGGCGATGTGTCAGCCGCCATCATCGACGACTACTACGCAGACATGAAGACCAAGATGACAAACGAAGAGCACAACCAGTTGACGAGGGGGTGACCCCACGACTCCTATGGACGAGCCTACCCGGTGTACCAGAAGACAGAAGGCCCACAAAGATGCCGCCTGGGCCTAGCCTTGGCCCATTAGTGGCACCGACGTAGGAGTCCGCGAGTCATAAGGAAGGTGCAAACTTGCCGTACGGAGCAAGATCATGGTTTGGAAACCTCATCTGTAATCAGGACGGACTACCCGAGACCTAGCCTAGTATATAAGGGCTAGGAGGGGAGACGTCGAGATCAAGCAATACACAATCTGTAACCTAGCCTTGTGCGCACTAGCCTCGGCTCCCTTGTAATTGCCATCTCCAATCTATAATATCGAGCAGGAACGTATCCTCCTGTTAGCCGACGAGCTTATCATCCAACCTGTGCCTCTCATGACTAACCCAGGGTCCCTGACCATGGGATTTGCCGAGGATCCCCATCAATTGGCGCCGTCTGTGGGAACTACACAGGTTGGAATTACGATCTCGGCGGTTCCGTCTCCAGCAAGCCGTAACTCAAGGGCAAGAACCAGATGCAATCTACCCGAGGAACTCAAGATCACGACGAACATCTCTGCCGCCCCGACAAGATCGCTCGGCCAGCAGCCGTGCCAAGACCAATACTACGGAGGCAACCGAGCCCACCGCCAGCAAAGAGAACTCGGCGGTCCAAAAGAAAGGCGCGAGGGTTCTACACGGAGACCCCGATCGACGAACTACAACATGAAGAAGAGGACCTGCCGGCCACTCAACGACCCACCTTCACCCGGGCACCCGCCGCACAACAAGACACTGACTCCGATCTCGAGATCAGAGACCGCCCAGACCATCGCCAACAAGGAAGAAATCGACGACCCAGAAGGCAGGCGCGAGGATCCTACGGAGCGGTTCCACCCGACGAGTCGAACTATACAGCCGCACGATCGCTGACCACTCAATGACCCGCCGCCGCGCGGAGAGCCACCACCCGCTAGGATAGCGACTCCGAGACTCGGTCCGACGAATACTACGACCCAGATCGAAGGCCAGATGAATTCGCCAATCTCATAAGGAACCAGAATCTAAGTGCAAGGATCGAAGTCGACCCGCGAGCTCAAGAGCACCCAGTGGACCACACACTATTCTTCCGAATCTCAAGGAGGAAACGGCACGCCGGATCTGGCAAGATCACGGTCAGGGAACAGCTAGAAGGACCATGCACGATCCACTGCTTCGGAGACAACCGGGGAAACATCAGATCGAGCCACACTCTGGGAGACTTCCGCCTGTTCAATGAACTCGCCGACAGCCTCAAGGAGGAAAAACAGCAAGAAGCCAAGCGCGCCCGATGAGCCGAGCAGTCGCCCACTCAAGGACATGTGTACACGATCCAAGAAGGCAAGGTATCGCAAGCCCAATAGGACGCCTACACCCTGCAGGCTAGAGCAACTGAGAATCTTAACGCAGTCGAAGTCTACCAGCTATACGACGCAGAAAAATAACGCTCTCTCTTGGAGTTGCAAATAAAATACTTGGCCAAAGCAAATAAAATACTCAAGCTAGACATCAAGGGGCTGAACCCACAATTGAGCATAATGAACCTTGATTGCTTTTTTTTCAACGAAAAGGCTCTCCTAGGCGACAGGCTCTCCTAGGCGTCTCGAGGAGTCCCTCGCCGATGGCCACTCCGGCCCCGGCGTCCACCTCCTTGTCGGCTGCCACTCCGGCACCGACAGCCACCCCCCTCCCTTCTTCTCTCTCTCTTTGTGAGCTGCACCATGGCGCCGCTCCTGGATTTTTCTCGAGGTAAGAAGTTTCAAGCGGATATGAGGTAGAAGTTTGGGCACCCTGTTGTCTTCTCCCCTAGTTTTCACCATCGTGAGTTCAAGTTGGCCGTTTCTTTCTGCCGTGCATCTTTCCGTCTGGACATTCATACGGTTAGCATGGTGCTCAATGCTTGCTTTGGTGGTTACCCGCAAGGTTTTCGTGTCATGCATCTTCGCGACATATCATTTGCTTTCTCACTTGCGTCAAAGTCTGTGGGGTTTGAAGTTTACAACGCTGGTCGTGTTTCTGCACAAGATTTTGAATTGGTGTTTAGACTTTGGGGTGATGGTGGCCCTAACTGGCGCCGAGAGGAAGTTAGTTTTTACAAAGAGGAGGAGGAAGAATGGACTGTTGTCCGTCACTGCCACGGTGATCACCGGAGCTCCGGCCAAGGCTCGCAGCACCGTGATCAGAGGCCGTCTGTCTTTCAGAGGCTTTCAAATTCAAACGAGGCACCTGTGATTGCTCCAGCATCTTCAATGAGTATTACTACACCCCCTGCAGTTAATGACTCGGTTAATCCTGGTGGCGCAGATAATTTTGCTCCTGGTCGTAATGAAATTGAATGTTTTGCATGTGGCACGTTTGGTCACGTAGCCCGCGCTTGTCCGAAGCCGAAACTCATAGGCATTCTACCCTGCATTCAATTTGCTCCTTTTCCCAGCCCACCTGAGGAGGCCTGGGGCCCAGGTGTTGCGGTAGATTGGTTTATGGCTTTTGGCCCAGCTCAGCCGGTCCGAATGTGTGCTAATTTCAAGGAGCTCTGTGAGGATCTTTTTCCTAATTTCCAGCCGAGACATATACCTGCCCTTTCGGTACCTTCCTCTATAAGCTCTAGCGTTGCCCCTTCCTCTTCCACAACAGAGCCTGCTAGCTCACCTCCAATGGCGAATATCCCCATCGACCCCGCGCCCTTCGTCCCGCAAGGCCAAGAGATCATGCACGTCCCGGCCCGCAATGGTGTCTGCAGGGTGGTACTCCCCAGGCGCTCGCGGAAGCATGAAGATTGGGCAATAGTCTCCATCAATCCGCGGCCTGCAGAGGTTTTTCCCCATGGTCCGTGAAGTGGTTCAAGAGTTCTTGGAGCAGGAGGTGCATCTTGAGCACCGTGATATCCAGCAATGCGCTTTTGGGGAAGCATATGTGCGTCTCTCTCATGTCAGAGACAGAGACTGGCTTGTTCATAATAGCCCCCATGCTTTCGGCGATGTTTATCTCTCTTTCATCAAGCACAATGAGGGCAGCAACTGGAGAAGGGTAAACTTTAATCGCATCTGCTGGATTCTTATGATTGGAGTTCCCTTTGATTTCATTAACACTGAAGACATTGCTATGGGTGTGAGCAAGTTTGGCAGACTGATTAGGTGGGAGAACGATGAAGGTAACAAGGGCAGAGTCATTGCTAAGGTGAGGGTCACTGATTTAGATGAGATCCCCAAGAGCATCCGTTGGAGTGAAGGGGAAAGGTTTGAGGAAGATGGCTGGTCATCTTCCGTTGAAGTTTTGCAGCAAGAGCTCCTGGGAGGAGGACCAGCTGATGAGGATCCTTTTACTCCTCCAGGAGTGGATCCACACCCTTTGCCTCTGGACAACCTGCATTTCCCTGGTTTTCATGCTCAAGCCATGAACAACCCACCTCCCAGATGCTGCTGAAGATAAAGATTCTCACTAGGCTTTTCAGATTCAGGCTGCTAATCACATTCCTATCCACCCTGAGATTGTTCAAGATGCTCCAGTTGAAGGACAGAGTGACATTACCTCCGTGGCATCAGAGAATTCTTTTCAGTTTGCTGTGGACGCACCAATGCCTCATGAAGATGATTTTGTGCCCCTCCTGCCTGCACCTGTTGTCCCTGGAGGGATTGGTCTGCTCAACATTCAGTTGGCCTATGGCCTTGATGAAGAGGAGGAGCATTTGGAACTTGTGCCCCATGGTTTGATCCCTCAAGTGAACATTGAGGATGTGCAGCTGATCAATAATGACTTACCTCTCCCTCAGGAACTTGATTGGAACCTGGAGGTGCTGGAGCCTATTCTGAACCTGAAGGATCATGAGCCCTTTGAGATTGATCTTGATGATGACAGAGATTTGGTTGATCTTGGCAATGCATATGAGTTGGCTGCCTCCCAAAACCTGGTTTTTCAGGACCCTGCTGGTTTCCTGAATGTAGTCTTGGCCCCAATTCCTTCTGCTGATTACCTGCATGCTGATTCTCAGGTGGTCTTGACCTCACCTGTGGCCCCCCCACCATTTCATTCCAGCTCCTCTGGTATTAAATCCTTACTTGTTCCTCACTCTTCTGCTGCTGAGGGTCCACCTCCTTTTACTTTATGCTCTATGGAACCTGAATCTGCTCTTAAATTGCATGTTGGTAATGCTGCTTTTCACTGCAATGATGACATTAGTGGCCTGAACATGGAATCTGAATTTGCTCTGTTCAATGCTACCTTGATCAAATTTGGTGTTGAAACTTCTAGTGATCCCATGAATGCCCCAAAGTTTGATTCTTGCTTGTTGAAAAATATTTGTTTATCCTCTGAAGGCATGGACCTTTGGAAGCAGCACTTTGCACCACAGGACTCTGCTGGAGCTCAGCTTGCCAAAGTTCCATTAAGTTGGTTTAATTTTGTGGTTCACTTGCTTATTTCTCCAGAGCAGTTTGATAGTGCATTAAGGCTTCTTAAATCACCTATGTGGAGCATGATAACTGAAAATGATGTGGAGGATCACTTCATTTTTCAAATCCCTGATTGCTGCCCTGTTTCCCAGGCCCCTGCATGTAAGTTATCAGGGAAGGATGATAATGACTTGCTCTTGTGCAACAAAGAAAATGAGGCCTCAGGAAAAAATGCATTAGTGCAGATGGAGGAGCAGCATGGTCTCATTTCCAAAAAGAGAAGGGGGAAAGCTGCCCTAGTTGACACCGAGGTAAGAAGAAGTGACAGAATCAGAACAAATAATGCTGGGTTTAAGGCACCACCTTGTCCTGATTTCAATTGTCTGCCTTGTAATGCTAGCCCCCCTGAATTGCATAATAAAGTGGTCAAAAACTTATCTGCTTCATTTTGTAAGGTGGGAGATAAAGAGTTGGAATCCAAGCTTTCCAAGATACCTAAGAAGAAGGCAAAGGAGGATTTGGCTAAGGTGCCCAAGGCCAAAGGGAAAAAAGCAAGCTCCAACTCTTCTCCATGACTTGCACAACCACTGTGATAGACTTGGAAAGTAGTTTAGCTTTTATTTTGGATGCTCATGTTAGAGAAATCATGTTCTACTTTGAGACCCTAGTCTGTATTATGCAGTTGAAACACAGTGTACCTGTGCTCATGTTCACTCTGGTTCCTGGATGTTTATCAAGT
Source organism: Bromus sterilis (assembly GCA_950022295.1). Classification (NCBI taxonomy): domain Eukaryota; kingdom Viridiplantae; phylum Streptophyta; class Magnoliopsida; order Poales; family Poaceae; genus Bromus; species Bromus sterilis. The sequence continues at coordinate 338,573,756 of OX465595.1, read as the reverse complement.
TGCTTTTGGAGTTGTGGTTTAATCACAAGCTTAAATTCTTCTGAGAAATCTGTTGATATAGGTGGTGCACCTATATCTGTGAACTTTGCCTCACTCTATCATTATGAATAACAATAGAACTTGGAGCATCTTAAATTGGAATGTGAGAGGGATTAATTCCAAAGACAAATGGAATGCCATAAACCAAAAAATTGAAGAAAGTGCATGTGCTATAGTTTGCTTACAGGAAACTAAAAGAGAGGACTTTAACCTGCAGTATCTTAGAAAATTTTGCCCAAAGAGAATTTCTAAATTTGCTTTCCTCCCCTCAAGTGGTGCATCTGGAGGGATCCTGACTGCATGGAATGACTTAATCCTAGATGGTGTAATGGTCTTCCAAAACAAGTTCTCCCTGTCAGTCCAGTTCACCAACAGATTGTCCAATCAAACTTGGATCTTAACTAATATTTATGGCCCTTGTCTTCCACATGAAAAGGAGGAGTTCATTCAATGGTTTGGGAACATTGATATGCCTGATGACATGGATTGGATTGTCATGGGTGACTTCAACTTCATCAGGGCTCCTGAAGATAGAAACAGGCCTGGGGGTGATGTGAATGAAATGCTCCTTTTTAATGATACAATTAGCAACTTGGGCTTGGTGGAGCTCCCTCTTAAAGGAAGAAAGTTCACTTGGAGTAATATGTAGGAGAGGCCTTTTCTTGAAAAATTGGACTGGTTCTTCACTTCTGCTTCCTGGACCAGCACCTACCCTTCCTCTGTGGCTCTCCCCATGGCTAAACCAATCTCTGATCACCCGCCCTGTATGATCAAGATTGAATCAAAAATTCCTAAATCCAAAATTTTCAGATTTGAAAACCACTGGATGAAGAGAGAGGAGTTCAAGGAGATTGTGAGCAATGCCTGGTGCATTCCAGTTGGCTTCCAAGATGCTGCAAAGAGCATTAATGCTAAATTCAAGAATGTCAGGAGAGATCTTAAACTTTGGGCAAAAAATATTCCTTGTCTAAAGTCTGAAATAACAAGAATCAATGAGCTCATATTCTGGTTTGACCTCTTTGAGGAGTTCAGGTGCCTTTCCACTTTTGAATGGAATTGCAGGGTTTTACTTAAGCATCACTTACTGGATTTGCTTGACAGTCAGAGAATCTACTGGAGACAGAGAGGAAAAATCAATTGGGTGAAATTAGGAGATGAGAGCTCTGACTTCTTCCATGCCAAGGCTACCCTAAACCATAGAAACAATTTCATTGTTGTGCTTCAGGACTCCAGTCAGAATGAGGTCTCTGATCATGAGGGGAAGGCTGCAATTCTTTGGGGCAGCTTCAAAAGTAGGATGGGGCAATCTAATGGAATTTCCATGCACTTCAACCTCCAAGACTTATACACAACAAATAACAATGAAGCACTCCTTCAGCAGCTTGAGGTTCCTTTCACTAATGATGAAGTTAAACAAGTGATTGATGAGCTCCCAAATGGAAAATCACCTGGGCCTGATGGATTTAATAATGAGTTCATCAAGAAATGCTGGGATATCATTGGGCTTGATATTATGTCTCTGGTGCATGCCTTTCATGCTGGCAATGTCTCTTTGGAAAGAATTAACTCCTCTTATATCACCCTGATCCCTAAAGTCCCTAATCCTTGTTGCCCAAATGATTTCAGACCTATCTCACTTCTCAATACCACTCTCAAAATTCTGACTAAGCTCTTGGCTAATAGGCTGCAAAAGGTCATTCTCCAGCTTGTGCATGCTAATCAGTATGGGTTCCTTCAGAACAGGGCTATCCAAGACTGTATTGGTTGGGCTTTTGAATATTTACACCTTTGCAACAGATCAAATGTTCCAACCTTGCTGCTAAAGCTAGATTTTGCAAAAGCTTTTGATACAATTGAGCACCAGGCTATTATCCAAATCCGCAAGGCAAAAGGGTTTGGTCATAGAAGGATAAATTGGATGAATTTTCTATTCAGCTCTGCATCTTCTTCTGTTCTTCTGAATGGGGTCCCAGGTAAAAAGTTTTATTGCAAAAGAGGTGTCAGACAAGGTGATCCTCTCTCCTCTTCTGTTTGTGCTGGCTGCTGACTTACTCCAGTGCATTCTCAACAAAGCTCAGCACCTGAGATTGATCACTGCCCCAATTCAATTAAACTCTTGCCCTGACTTCCCAATTGCTCAGTATGCTGATGATACCTTGTGATGAGTGCTGATTCCAGACAGCTTGTTTGTCTCAAAGCCCTGTTAAACACTTTTGCTAGTGCTACTGGTCTGAAAGTTAACTACCATAAATCAAACATGATTCCTATAAACATAGAGGATGACAGAGTAGAGCATTTCATCAGTACTCTGAACTGCCAAAGAAGACTTTTCCCTATCACTTACTTGGGCATCCCTCTGGGTATCCAGAAACCCAAAGTGGAGCATTGCATGACCATTGTTAACAGAGTGGCCAGAAGACTCACAGGCATTGCCAATTTCCTCACATATGCTGGAAGACTAGTTATGGTCAAGAGTGTGCTCTCATCCCTAGTTGTTTATTTTATGACATGCCTAGATCTCCCTGAAACCATAAAGCAGCAAATTAATAGATATCTGAGACACTGTTTATGGAGAGGTTCTAATATGGAGGACAAAAGACCCGCTCTTGTGTCTTGGGTGTCGGGACCCGGGGTTAGCGTATGCAAGTCCCGCTACGACATAGTCATATGGAAAGCCGAGAACCGTACCCACTTGTCTAAGAAGACAAGGCCAAGCACAGAACGTTCTCGGAAAGCATCGTACGTGAGGGGCATCCCATCCAGGGCGGATGATCAACTGAGATGGGTCCTCATCGTCCGCACACAAGTCTAATGATATGGGTGATGAACTCCCATATTCAAAGACAAGTCGCCTCAACCATACTATCGACTATCTCATAACTCTTACATAGACTTACTCCAGCCCGATCACTTAGCCGGGGTCTAGGGCGGGCTCGATCATACCACAAAGTGTGCACGAGATGGTGTCTCGAGCAATCGCATCGCGATGCCCCAAGATGCGCACATCTAAGGGCCACTTGGTGTATGAAAGACCGCCAACCAGATCACAACTAAGGTCTCAAAAACCCATACAAAGACATGCATGTTATAAACATACACGCAACACACATGCCTTGTATGAACAGCAGGTATCATTGCAATTCTCTACAAAGTATACATTTTATTGATAACTCTCCCAGAGTGCACACAGAGATCACAAGTGTGTGATCCAACATTACATCAAACATGCGGAAGCAAAGTAGGTCTGAGTACAGACAAGTTTAACAAATGGCTTAGAGAAGCCTTATCTATAAACAAGCCCTTCCACGAGGGAACAGTCGTCTGACTGGGACTACACTAGCTTGGTCTTGGTCTGAGTCTTCATTTTTCGAGCTTCAGGTAGAAGCCACCATCGGGGTCGGTGGGTTCATCTAAAACATAGAATAAGCAAACATGAGTACAAAGTCGTACTCAGCAAGACTTACGTAGGAACTATACTACTCATGCACATGTATCAAGGTAAAGGGAGGTGGGGTTCAATTGCAGAAGTGCCAGCTTTGACTTGGCTAGTCCTGAACTACGAGTATCAGACTTGAGGTAAGAAGCGTACACGAGTCCACTACATTCTCCAACCAATTACACCACTATGGTGCCTTCCTCGACTTCCCCATGAGAAAGCACGCCATAGCACTCACACTTATCTTGGTGTGTTTTAGAAGTATCCCGTTCAAGTTGTCTAATAATCAAGCTAAGCTTTCCAAGCAGTCCTTAACCGCGGACGCGGCTATTCGAATAGTTTTGTTAACCCTGCAGGGGTGTACCGCTACACACACGTGTCATCAGTTACCGCCTTTTGCGTGTCACCGTTCAAGAGGTGACAGCGAGGATGCCACCACAACTGTTACCTCATAGCCGATCTAGTCCAAGAAAGTCGCCTACCTGGGTGGGCTACCACTATCATGAACCCGGCCGGTTTACCAAAGTGGACGCAGATGATGTGTGCGTGGTGCATAAGCCAGTCTCGGTTGAGCCGTTCTCTCACTTAGCAGCCAGGCCACAAGCCTACCAGAACTCCGAACTACTGCGACATCTGGACATCGAAAGGGATGAGTTAATAGGTTGAGAGGGGTCAGAGAGCCCAATGTGTGGTTGTACTCTTTATCTTGGATCATCACACAAGAACTCGGACTTAGGGCGGTGTTCAATGAGACAACCCACTGTGTACTCCTACACCGCCTCTCATCGTTCACCTTGTATTAGGGTAGATTCACAAACACATTTCCACCATCATCATGATTGCTACCATCCCGACCCACATAACAGTAACATCATGGTATCATTCTAAGCATGCAATAAGCAGTAACAATTGCAGGGGCCACATGGTATCAATCAACTCCTACATTTGCTAGGATTGTGGTTTGCTTACTACTGTGACAAAAGATAGGTCATGCAAAGGAATGGGTTCATCTATGCGGTAGAAACGTAGCATGGTAATCATCCAATACAATGCGTAAGAGAGACATGAGAGGGAAGTGGGATTTTATCGACATGATCAATGGGGGTTTTCTTGCCTTGCTGACGAGGTTTAGTCTCGGGGTCTTCAACGAAGGGGGTGATCTCGGGTTCCGGCTCCACTTCTATCAGCAACATGACAATCATAGGATCAACATAAAGTACAATGCACAATCACATGAATAAGATTGTAATGGTGATGTTCATGGTTGCATTGTGTGGACAATTCTAATTATAAGGAGTATATTGCAATTGAATTGCAAATTCAAACTCCATTTGATTTATCGATGAATTTCAAATGCATTTGAATGCATGAAAGTTTATTTGAAAAGGTTGAGCATGAAGTGATGTGGTATAGTTGAGATAATGTTTCTGATGTGTGGATGAAACCATTTAAAATAATTGTGTTGCAAAGTCATTTGCAAATTCACTCCAAATTTGAATTCAAATTAAAGACATATGGATGTTTGCCACTGTTCACCCAATTTAAATTGGTCAAAAATACAAACAAAGTCCATATTCATAATCTTTGGATTTTTCTGATAATTTTAGACATATTATTTGTCCAAATTGGACTTAAAATGAATTTATTATGAATTTCTAAAGATTTGGCTAATTTCTGGTTTTTCTGAATTAAATTAAACGATTTAACTGGTTTACTGCGTCAGCATGAGGTCATGCTGACGTGGGGGGGGGGGTCTGACTGGTGGGGTCAGGCTGTCAGTGACACCGGGCTTAATCCCTCTGTTTAACTTAAACAGAGGGGGGGGGGGGTTAAGGCCTGGGGGCCCCACCTGTCATTGACCTGTGGTCAACTAACAGGGGGGGTTAGCCCCTAATTAATTGGCCTCGCCGGCGGCTAGCCGCCTGTGGCCACGGGATGCGGCGGCGCTCTGCTATCTCCCTCTCCTGGCCACCATTCATCACGCCAAAGCCACCGTTCGACAGCCCGTGATGAGCCGCATCGAACGCACTACATGCGCGTCGCCGGGAAGGTCACAGACGACGGAAGCTTCGACCGCGGCGGCGACCGGAACTTCGGCTTCGAGCACTTCAAGCGAAACGTCCACGGGAAGAAGCACACATGCGCGCGTTTGGAAGCCAGCGTCCCCAGGAGCAGCACAGACATGCTGGGGAGGAAAAAGACGCACGGAAGTGAGCTCCAGGTCGACCATGGCGGCAACCGTGCTCGGCTCCCATGGCGACCATGGCTAGAGGGTGAGGAAAAAGGCGGGGTTTGGGGGTTTTCGCTCACCGGAGTGCGGGGAGCACGGTGGTGCAGAAGAAAGAGGCGGGGAGGCTCTGGCGGCGGAGGAATTTCTTCTCGATCTCCACGGCGGCCGGAGCTTAGATGGCGACGCTGGCGTCGGATGCAGTGGCGCTCGAGCTCGATTGAACGGGGGATTCGGTGTAGCCGAACACCATGCTCCTTCTGGACAAGTCGAGGAGGCCTGAGCTAGCCGATGGCCATGGCGGCGCGCGTCGGTGCTCTCCGGTGGGTTGCTGTCGTCGTCGTTGCCATGCACAAGAGGGCGAGAGGAGAGCCAGAAGAGGGGGAAAATGGACGAGAAGGCCTCGGGCGTCTCCGTGGCGAGGAGATGCGTCTCGGGGGCGTCTGGAACGTCGAGGGCGTCGTCGTGGCGATCGCCGGCCGTGGCATGCTCGACAGCGAGCTGCTTCGGCTGGCGGGGAGGAAGACGCCAAGGAGGGGTGGGCTGGGCCAGGCTTGCTGGGCTGCGGGGCGACAAGTTGGGCCCCTTTGCCCAGGTAAGTTTCTTTTCTTTTTATTTCTTTTATGTTTCTTTTCTGCATTATGTTTTGTCTTGCTAAAAAAAACAGCTAGACATTTTTTTAAATGCCCAAATTTTTTATATGGCCTCAATATATATATAGCTAGCCACTTATAAAGTTTGGACATTTTTAAAATTCAAATAATTTGAACTTTAAATCAAAAAGGGGTTTAAATTTAAATCCATGCTCCTGTTTGATTATTTGAAAAATCCATGAGCATGGGGTTGGTCCCACATCACTTGATATGTGATCACACTCATTTATGGGAGTTTTCAAAAATACAAAAGGAAATTTTGGAGCAACTTTTTATCTGGCCATTTGAATTAATTCATCTGGGGGGTGTTCTCTCTCCCATTTTGATTTCTTTTGAAATTTTTATCATGATGCAAAGTGACTTCTATTCCTAGCACATACCTAACTTGGGGTTGTGACAACTCGCCCCCACTCAAAAGAATCTTGTCCCGAGATTCAGAAGTCTGCGGGAGGAAGGTGGGGTACTCGGCACTGAGACGGTCTTCTCTTTCCCACGTAGCTTCTCTCTCAGAGTTGTGTGACCATTGCACTTTCAGAAACTTAATCTTCTGACAACGAGTGACACGCTCCGCGGAATCAAGAATACGAACGGGGTATTCTCGATAAGAAAGGTCATCTTGGAGATCCCAAGCGTTTCATGGTCGACTTCGCGGATGGGGTCCTTGAAGCAACGCCTGAGTTGTGACACATGGAATACATCATGTACTCGGGAAAGGTGCGGGGGTAGTTCAAGTTGGTAGGAAACTTCTCCACGTTTAGCAAGAATGCGGAAAGGTCCGATGTAACGTGGGGCCAACTTTCCTTAGATACCGAAACGTTTTTTCCCTTCAGAGGAGTAACCCGAAGGTAAGCCTTCTCGTCCAGATTGTAGCTCTCTTGCCTATGATGACGATCATATTAGATTTTCTGACGAGACTGGGCTGCTTTCAATTGATCATGAACAATGCGAACTTGCTCTTCCGCTTCCTTGATCATATCCGGTCCAAAGAATTGTCTTTCACCGGTTTCTGACCATTTTAGGGGTGTTCGACATCGTTGTCCATAAAGGAGTTCAAAAGGAGCCATGTTCAGACTAGATTGGAAGCTATTGTTATAAGAAAATTCGGCAAATGGAAGAGACTTCTCCCAATTCTTTCCGAATGAGATAACACAAGCTCTGAGCATGTCTTCAAGAATTTGGTTAACCCTTTCGACTTGACCGCGAGACTGAGGATGGAAAGCTGTACTAAAGGAGAGATGAGTTCCCATAGCATTCTGAAAGCTTCCCCAGAATCTAGAGGTGAAAAGGATACCACGATCAGAATTGATTTCCAAAGGAACACCGTGAAGAGACACAATTCTAGAGATGTACAAGTCCGCTAACTGGCTAGCAGTTATAGACTCGCGAACGGGAAGGAAGTGAGCAACTTTGGAAAGCCTATCTATGACAACGAAGATGGCATCATTTCCTTTCTGGGTTTTTGGAAAGCCAGTGATGAAATCCATACTGACTTTGTCCCATTTCCACTCAGGGATAGGCAAAGGTTGAAGTGTACCAGCAGGTCTTTGATGTTCTGCCTTAATGCGACGACAAACATCACATTCGGCAACAAATCGAGCAATGTCTCTCTTCATCCTAGTCGACCAAAATCTCAGGCGTAGATCTCGGTACATTTTTGTGCTACCGGGATGAATCGAGAGGGGTGTGTCATGGGCTTCCTTGAGGATGAGTTGCCTTAGTTCCCTATTCTTAGGTACTACCAAACGATTTCCAAAGAATACCGTTCCTTTACTATCTGTGGAGAAACATTTAGCAACTCCGCTAGCAATGTTCTCCTTGATCCGGCGAACACCTCGTGCACGCCTTTGGGCAACTATGATTTGATCCTCAAGAGTTGGTTTCGCCACCAAGGTAGAAACATAGCCATGAGGAACAATCTCAAGTTTTGCAAAATTCCTCATGAAGAAGTGGTTGATACCGTTGTAACATGAGATTGTTAGAATACGACTTATGACTTAGTGCATCAGCCATGACATTGGCTTTTCCTGGGGTGTAAGAAATTCCTACGTCGTAATCTTTTATCAACTCAATCCAGCGTCTTTGCCTGAGATTAAGATCTGGCTGGGTGAAAATGTATTTGAGGCTTTGGTGGTCGGAATAGATCTCACAACGATTACCAAGGAGGTAACGTCGCCAAGTTGTTAGGGCATGAACTACGGCAGCGAGTTCAAGATCATGGGTAGGATAGTTCTCTTCATGTGGCCGCAACTGGCGTGAAGCATAAGCTACCACATGTCGATCTTGCAGAAGTATGCATCCTAACCCTTGCCGTGATGCGTCACAAAAGATCTCGAAATCCTTTTTGGTGTCTGGAGGCGCAAGTATGGGTGCATAAGTCAATCTTCTTTTTAGCTCTTGAAAGCTTTCCTCGCACTTGGGAGTCCACAGGAATTTCTTATCTTTCTTGAGGAGTTCAGTTAGAGGCTTTGCAACTTTAGGAAAGTTCTCGACGAAGCGGCGGCAATAGCTGGCTAGGCCAAGAAAACTCCTAACTTGCTTAACCGATTCAGGTGGAGTCCAGTCAAGGACGACCTGAACTCTCTCGGGATTCACAGCAATGCCTTTTGCAGAAATCACGTGGCCTAAATAGGTCACTTCTGGTAGCCAAAATTCACACTTGGAGAATTTAGCATACAGGCGATGCTCTCTAAGTTTCATCAATACCAGCCTTAGGTGTTCGGCATGTTCTTCTTCGTTCTTCGAGTAGATGAGAATGTCATCGAGATAAACTACAACAAATTTATCTAGGTACTCCATGAAGATCGAATTCATCATGCGTGAGAAAGTGGCGGGGGCATTGGTTAAACCAAAGGACATGACGGTGTACTCGTAAAGACCATAACGAGTAGTAAAAGCCGTTTTGGGAATGTCCTCGTTTCGGATTTTGATTTGATGATAACCCAATCTCAAATCCATCTTGGAGAAGACAGAGGATCCTGCGAGTTGATCATAAAGATCATTGATCCTGGGCAGTGGGTACTTGTTCTTTATCGTCGCTAGATTTAGCGGGCGATAGTCTACGCACATCCTTTCTGTTCCATCTTTCTTTGTTACGAACAGAACGGGGCAACCCCATGGCGATGAGCTAGGGCGGATGAAGCCTTTTTACTCAACAAAGCTTCCGTTGGGTTTTAAGCTCAGCTAACTCACGTGGGGCTATTTTGTATGGGCGTCTAGAAATTGGTGCGGTTCCTGGCACAAGATCCACTATAAACTCTACACATCTGTCGGGTGGCTAGGTTTAAGGAGTCTGGTTACTGGATGGTTTTCCTGAGGATGACCATGGTTTACTAGGGGCTACAACAGATATGTCAGAGTAGCAAAGTAGCCCAACATGATAGTTAGTGTGGTTCTTCTCGCTAGAAGACATCCAAAGTGGGAGAAAGAGCTACAATTGAAACAATATAGGTTTCTAGAAGAAAACCTACATCAAACTCTATGGAATTGTCGGGAATGCCACCTAGAAGTCCTTCAAAATGGACAACCGAAGAGGAGGGAAGGATTTTTCAAATGCATCAGATTATGAAGAAACCTGGAATGACTCGGACAGCATAACGGCTGTAATTGCAAGAAAACAATTTTCTTTCAATGTAGATACAACACTTACATAATACGATGTAAGAAATCAACATTACAACAATGCTAGGCAACCAGACACAACTTTCCTACGGCTACAAGGAAGCAAACAACGAGATGTTCTAATCAGACATAGGTGAGCCTAGTCCTATCTCCCCGTAGAATAAGATGAGGGTGACTCAGAACTCAGAACGATGAGGGTAAGGAGAAAAAGAAGCCTTACGTTGTTCTCTTATATACCCAGAGTAACTATATAACTATAGAAGGCTAGACTCGACTTCGGCCAAGGCTGATAATCCTACAGTCAGTCCTGCTCTGATACCAAGTCTGTCGGGACCCGGGGTTAGCGTATGCAAGTCCCGCTACAACATAGTCATATGGAGAGCCGAGAATCGTACCCACTTGTCTAAGCAGACAAGGCCAAGCACAGAACGTTCTCGGAAAGCATCGTACGTGAGGGGCATCCCATCCAGGGCGGATGATCAACTAAGATGGGTCCTCATCGTCCGCACACAAGTCTAATGATATGGGTGATGAACTCCCATATTCAAAGACAAGTCGCCTCAACCATACTATCGACTATCTCATAACTCTTACATAGACTTACTCCAGCCCGATCACTTAGCCGGGGTCTAGGGCGGGCTCGATCATACCACAAAGTGTGCACGAGATGGTGTCTCGAGCAATCGCATCGCGATGCCCCAAGATGCGCACATCTAAGGGCCACTTGGTGTATGAAAGACCGCCAACCAGATCACAACTAAGGTCTCAAAAACCCATACAAAGACATGCATGTTATAAACATACACGCAACACACATGCCTTGTATGAACAGCAGGTATCATTGCAATTCTCTACAAAGTATACATTTTATTGATAACTCTCCCAGAGTGCACACAGAGATCACAAGTCTGTGATCCAACATTACATCAAACATGCGGAAGCAAAGTAGGTCTGAGTACATACAAGTTTAACAAATGGCTTAGAGAAGCCTTATCTATAAACAAGCTCTTCCACGAGGGAACAGTCGTCTGACTGGGACTACACTAGCTTGGTCTTGGTATGAGTCTTCATTCTTTGAGCTTCAGGTAGAAGCCACCATCGGGGTCGGTGGGTTCATCTAAAACATAGAATAAGCAAACGTGAGTACAAAGTCGTACTCAGCAAGACTTACGTAGGAACTATACTACTCATGCACATGTATCAAGGTAAAGGGAGGTGGGGTTCAATTGCAGAAGTGCCAGCTTTGACTTGGCTAGTCCTAAACTATGAGTACCAGACTTGAGGTAAGAAGCTTACACGAGTCCACTACATTCTCCAACCAATTACACCAATATGGTGCCTTCCTCGACTTCCCCACGAGAAAGCACGCCATAGCACTCACACTTATCTTGGTGTGTTTTAGAAGTATCCAGTTCAAGTTGTCTAATAATCAAGCTAAGCTTTCCAAGCAGTCCTTAACCGCGGACGCGACTATTCGAATAGTTTTGTTAACCCTGCAGGGGTGTACCGCTACACACACGTGTCATCAGTTACCGCCTTTTGCGTGTCACCGTTCAAGAGGTGACAGCGAGGATGCCACCACAACTGTTACCTCATAGCCGATCTAGTCCAAGAAAGTCGCCTACCTGGGTGGGCTACCACTATCATGAACCCGGCCGGTTTACCGAAGTGGACCCAGATGATGTGTGCGTGGTGCATAAGCCGGTCTCGGTTGAGCCGTTCTCTCACTTAGCAGCCAGGCCACAAGCCTACCAGAACTCCGAACTACTGCGACATCTGGACATCGAAAGGGATGAGTTAATAGGTTGAGAGGGGTTAGTGAGCCCAATGTGTGGTTGTACTCTTCATCTTGGATCACCACACAAGAACTCGGACTTAGGGCGGTGTTCAACGAGACAACCCACTGTGTACTCCTACACAGCCTCTCATCGTTCACCTTGTATTAGGGTAGATTCACCAACACATTTCCACCATCATCATGATTTCTACCATCCCGACTCACATAACAGTAACATCATGGTATCATTCTAAGCATGCAATAAGCAGTAACAATTGCAGGGGTCACATGATATCAATCAAGTCCTACATTTGCTAGGATTGTGGTTTGCTTACTACTGTGACAAAAGATAGGTCATGCAAAGGAATGGGTTCATCTATGCGGTAGAAACGTAGCATGGTAATCATCCTATACAATGCCTAAGCGAGACATGAGAGGGAAGTGGGATTTTATCGACATTATCAATGGGGGTTTGCTTGCCTTGCTGACGAGGTTTAGTCTCGGGGTCTTCAATGAAGGGGGTGATCTCGGGTTCCGGCTCCACTTCTATCAGCAACATGACAATCATAGGATCAATATAAAGTACAATGCACAATCACATGAATAAGATTGTAATGGTTATGTTCATGGTTGCATTGTGTGGACAATTCTGATTAAAAGGAGTATATTGCAATTGAATTGCAAATTCAAACTCCATTTGATTTATCGATGAATTTCAAATGCATTTGAATGCATGAAAGTTTATTTGAAAAGGTTGAGCATGAAGTGATGTGGTATAGTTGAGATAATGTTTCTGATGTGTGGATGAAACCATTTAAAATAATTGTGTTGCAAAGTCATTTGCAAATTCACTCCAAATTTGAATTCAAATTAAATCCATATGGATGTTTGCCACTGTTCACCTAATTTAAATTGGTAAAACATACAAACAAATTCCATATTCATAATCTTTGGATTTTTCTGATAATTTTAGACATATTATTTTTCCAAATTGGAGTTAAAATGAATTTATTATGAATTTCTAAAGATTTGGCTAATTTCTGGTTTTTCTGAATTAAATTAAATGATTTAACTGGTTTACTGCGTCAGCATGAGGTCATGCTGACGTGGGGGGGGGTCTGACTGGTGGGGTCAGGCTGTCAGTGACATCGGGCTTAATCCCTCTGTTTAAATTAAACAGAGGGGGGGTTAAGGCCTGGGGGCCCCACCTGTCATTGACCTGTGGTCAACTAACAGGGGGGGGGGGGGGGTTAGCCCCTAATTAATTGGCCTCGCTGGCGGCTAGCCGCCGGTGGCCACGGGATGCGGCGGCGCTCTGCTATCTCCCTCTCCTGGCCACCATTCTTCACGCCAAAGCCACCGTTCGACAGCCCCTGATGAGCCGCATCGAACGCACCACATGCGCTTCGCCGGGAAGGTCACAGACGACGGCAACTTCGACCGCGACGGCGACCGGAGCTTCGGCTTTGAGCACTTCAAGCGAAACGTCCACGGGAAGAAGCACACATGCGCGCGTTTGGAAGCCAGCATCCCCAGGAGCAGCACAGACATGCTGGGGAGGAAAAAGACGCACGGAAGTGAGCTCCAGGTCGACCATGGCGGCAACCGTGCTCGGCTCCCATGGCGACCATGGCTAGAAGGTGAGGAAAAAGGCGGGGTTTGGGGGGTTTCGCTCACCGGAGTGCGGGGAGCACGGTGGTGCAGAAGAAAGAGGTGGGGAGGCTCTGGCGGCGGAGGAATTGCTTCTCGATCTCCACGGCGGCCGGAGCTCGATGGCGAGGCTGGCGTCGGATGCAGTGGCGCTCGAGCTCGATTGAACGGGGGATTCGGTGTAGCCGAACACCGCGCTCCTTCTGGACAAGTCGAGGAGGCCTGAGCTAGCCAGTGGCCATGGCGGCGCGCGTCGGTGCTCTCCAGTGGGTTGCTGTCGTCGTCGTTGCTATGCACAGGAGGGCGAGAGGAGAGCCAGAAGAGGGGGAAAATGGACGAGAAGGCCTCAGGCGTCTCCGTGGCGAGGAGATGCGTCTCGGGGGCGTCTGGAACGTCGAGGGCGTCGTCGTGGCGTTCGCCGGCCGTGGCATGCTCGACAGCGAGCTGCTTTGGCTGGCGGGGAGGAAGACGCCAAGGAGGGGTGGGATGGGCCAGGCTTGCTAGGCTGCGGGGCGACAAGTTGGGCCCCTTTGCCCAGGTAAGTTTCTTTACTTTTTATTTATTTTCTGTTTCTTTTCTGCATTATGTTTTGTCTTGCTAAAAAAAACAGCTAGACATTTTTTTAAATGCCCCAAATTTTTATATTGCCTCAATATATATATAGCTAGCCACTTATAAAGTTTGGACATTTTTAAAATTCAAATAATTTGAACTTTAAATCAAAAAGGGGTTTAAATTTAAATCCATGCTCCTGTTTGAATATTTGAAAAATCCATGAGCATGGGGTTGGTCCCACATCACTTGATATGTGATCACACTCATTTATGGGAGTTTTCAAAAATACAAAAGGAAATTTTGGAGCAACTTTTTATCTGGCCATTTGAATTAATTCATCTGGGGGGTGTTCTCTCTCCCATTTTGATTTCTTTTGAAATTTTTATCATGATGCAAAGTGACTTGCTATTCCTAGCACATACCTAACTTGGGGTTGTGACATTGGGATATAGTCTGCAGGCCTAAAAGCCAGGGTGGACTAGGTGTTCTTAACATTAACGTCCAAAACAAAGCTTTGCTTCTCAAGAATCTTCACAAGATGTTAAACAAGGAAGATATCCCCTGGGTTAAATTAGTTTGGGAATCCTACTATGCTGATGGCCAACTGCCTGGCACCCAAATGGTGGGATCCTTTTGGTGGAAAGCAAATCTGAATTTACTGGACAATTTCACGGCAATGGCCAGATGCAACATTGGTGATGGTTCCATTGCTTTGTTTTGGTATGACCTCTGGAGTTCCCAATGCCTTTATCAGTTGCTGCCTCACATCTTCTCATTTGCAAGAAATCAGCTAATCTCTGTTAAGCAATTCATGGAGACTGATTACATTGAGGACCTGTTCTTTCTTCCTATCTCCACTCAAGCACTACAAGAATTGATTGTCATTGACTCCTTCTGTGTCACTTATCATCAGAACAATGCTGGGAGGAAAGACCAGTGGACCTACATATGGGGCAATCATAATTTCAGTGCTGCTAAAGCTTACAAGGTCATGCTTGGATACCGAGGGGTACCTCCCCATTTTAATTGGGTTTGGAACAACAGTTGTCAACCTAAACATAAGGTCTTTTTCTGGCTTCTACTGAATGACAGGTTAAACACCAGAAACCTTCTCAGGAGGAAGACTTTCCCCTTACAAACATGCAACTGTGCAACTCTTGGCTTCTAGGTGGAAGAAACTCTGCATCACCTGTTCTGGAGCTGCCCTTTTGCTGCCCAATGCTGGGACTTTATCTGCCCAAACAGAACAAGAAATTCATCTATTCTGGAAGCTTTTGATGACATCAGACTGAAGCTTTAGGTGCCTTTCTTCATGGAGATCATCATCACTGCTGCCTGGGCAATCTGGATGGTTAGAAATGACAAAATCTTCAGGAACAAGAACCCTTCCATGTTGCACTGGAAGGAACACTATTTCTCTGAGATAAAGATTTTAAGATATAGAATCAAAGCCAAGTATGCTGAGTCATTCAAAGAATGGCTTGACAATGTAACTTAGTTTTCTTTTCATGGCTTATCTCAAGCTATGAATCCCTTGTATTTGAATTTTGTACTAACTTGTTTTATTAATAATTTAAAAGTTGCAGTGGGGTAATACCCTACTATTTTCCCCTTCTACACGACGCAGAAACCAGCATCACGTTCTCCCAGAGTGACCACCCGCCTGCAGTCCCAAGGCCGGGGCACGCGCCCCTGGTACTCGACGCTCAAATCGGAGGGTACAACATGGACATAATCTTCATGGCGGAGGCAGCAACATGAACATAATCTTCGTCAGCACCCTGCGCAAGATGCTGATCCCTCGATCAGTATGGAATAAATCAAGCACCGTGTTATAAAGAGTAGTCCCAGGAGAAGCAGCTACTTCCCATGGATTAATCGAGCTCGAAGTCGTTTTCGGCAACAGACGCAATTTCGCAAGACGCACCCTCGAGTTCGAAGTACTCGATTGGCAATCACAGTACCACGCCATATTGGGGCGTCCAGCGTTCGCACAATTCATGGCGATTCCGCACTACGCCTACCTTAAACTCAAGATGCCAGGATCTGCGGGCGTCATCACAGTCAACGGGAGCTTCATCAAGTCAGACAAATGTGACCGCGATTTCCACAAAGTCTCTGACACCTTCGGAGCCGAGCAAGAACTCACAGAAATAGCCATGGCGACAGACAAGAGTATCTTTCTGCTAGCAAGCCGAAGCGAGTCAAAAGAGTATGGACGGGACTTCAAGATCGACAGCGACACGGTCACCCACCAAGTACAACCGACAGACCCAGAAAAAACAGTCCGCGTGTACGCCCACCTCCCGGAAGAGCAAGCGACGGCCCTCATCACTTTCCTCCGCGAAGAATGGGAAATCTTTGCTTGTGCCCAGCCGACATGCCAGGAGTACCGCGCGAGTTCGCAGAGCATGCGCTGCGCGTCAAGCCAAACATCAAGCTAGTGAAGCAGGCGCTACGAAGACTCTCAGAACCCAAACGCAGAGCAATCGGGGAGGAAGTCAACCGACTACTCGACGCCCAATTCATTCGAGAGACGAAGAAAGCCACTTGGGTTGCCAACCCTGTGCTGGTCCCCAAGAAAGACACGGACGTACTGCGAATGTCCGTCGACTACGGGACAATCAACAAACACTACCCAAAGGATCACTTTCCCCTACCAAGAATCGACCAGATAATCGACTCGACAGCAGGATGCGATCTACTATCGTTCCTCGACGCTTACTCAGGATACAATCAGATCAGGATGAAGGAAGAGGACGAAGAGCATACGTCATTCATCACCCCTTACGGCGTATTCTGCTACAGGACAATGCCTTTCGGACTCAAGAACGCAGGTGCTACATACCAGCGAATAATGCAAGCGTGCTTAAAAGACCAAATCGGAAGAAATGTACAGGTCTACGTGGATGACATCGTCATCAAAACCTACAGCGCAAACACACTACTCGACGACCTGCGCGAGACCTTCGCAACACTCAACAAATTCAGAATCAAACTCAACCCGAAGAAGTGCGCGTTCGGCGTCCCAGCCGGGAAGCTGCTCGGGTACATGGTATTTGCTCGAGGAATCGAAGCGAACCCCGATAAAGTTCAAGCAATCGCCAGGATGCGGGAACCAACCAACATCACAGGCGTGCAGCAGCACACCGGAAGACTAGCAGCCCTGAGTCGTTTCATCAGCAGATTGGGAGAGCGCACATTGCCATTCTACCAGTTGCTAAGAAAAGGAGAGAAATTCGAATGGACTGAAGAAGCCCGCAAAGCATTCGCGGACCTGAAGAAGACACTGTCGACCCCGCCGACCCTGGCGGTACCCAAAGAAAAAGAACAACTATACCTCTACGTAGCAGCACGCAACAGCGTGGTAAGCATAGTACTCGTCGTCGAGCGCACAGAGGAAGGCAAGATCAGAGCATACAGAGGCCGATCTACTACCTCAGCATGCTCTTGACAAAATCCCAGCAGCGGTACCCGCACTACGAGAAGCTACTACTGGCCATCATCACGACCTCAAGAAAGGTGTCGCACTATTTCGACAAGCACCCCATCACAATCGTGAGTAGCGCACCACTCGCAGACATTCTCAACAACCCCGGAGCGACTGGGCGAGTCGCTGAGTGGAACATTGAGCTCAGTCCGCGGGACCTACAATTCAAGCACCCGACAACAATCAAGGCCCAAGTACTCCCAGATTTTCTGGTCGAGTGGACGGAGGTCCAGACACCAGGCCCCCCGGACCTGTAGAACTCATGGACAATGTTCTTCGACGGGTCCAAAAGATAGCAAGGATCCGGAGCAGGAGTCGTTCTGGTCTCCCCCAAAGGAACCAAACTCAAATACATCCTCCAGATCAACTTCAGCCACGCCTCCAACAACGAAACCGAATACGAGGCACTGCTCTATGGCATGCGAATGGCCAAAACATGCGGTGCCACTCGCCTCGTAATCTATGTAGACTCCAACCTCGTCGTCCAGCAGGCGATGAAAGACTGCAATGCAGTAGCCGACAACATGGAGGCCTATCAGAAGCTCTACAATGCACTCGAAGGAAGTTTCGATGGCTGCGAGCTCAATTATATCCCCAGAGCAAACAACACAGAAGCCGACGAACTCGCAAACATCGGCTCGACTTGAGGACCAGTACCACCCGGCGTCTTCCTTGATAGCATCAGCCAACGATCCATCAAGGAGAAACCAGCAGCACCAGAGGCAGCTGTAGATGACGACACCACAGAGCCAGCACAAGTGGCATCAACAAGTCCATCTGAAGGCAACAACAGCCAAGAGGTCGAACCTACGGAGTCAACAGCACCTAAAGGACCAACATGACAAGACCATTCCTCCGATTCCTAATCGACGGCACATTACCGCAAGACGTCTCAGAAGCCCGACGCATCAGCCGCCGATCCAAGGCATTCACAGTCATCAATAGACAGTTATACAAGCGAAGCATCACCCAGATACTCCATAAGTGCATCAATGAAGAAGACGGCAAAGCCCTACTACTCGAAATTCACGAGGGCACCTGCGGGCACCACGCGAGCAGCCGAGCGCTCGTATCTAAAGCGTTCCGAGCAGGGTTCTACTGGCCCACTGCAATGAAAAACGCAGAAGACATCGTACGATGCTGCATCGCCTGTCAAAAATTCGCCAGCAGGCCGCACACCCCAGCCTCAGAACTCAAGACCATACCACTATCATGGCCCTTCGCCACCTTGGGACTCGATATGGTGGGCCCACTGAAGAAATCATCAAAGGGAGGAAAAACTCACATGCTAGTAGCAGTCGACAAGTTCACCAAATGGATCAAAGTAGTTCCCATCACCAGCTCTACAGCCCTCACGGCGGTGAACTTCATCAAATCAATCATCTTCAGGTTCGGGGTGCCACACAACATCATCACGGACAATGGCACAAACTTCACAGCAGCAGAGTTCCAGAACTTCTGCGAAGAACTGGGCATCAAAATCAACTATGCATCAGTCGCACACCCACAATCCAACGTCCAGGTGGAAAAAGCAAACGACCTAGTATGCGGAGGACTCAAAAAGCGGCTCCTCGCACCACTCGAGCAGGCCGCGGGCAACTGGGTAGAAGAGCTCCCTGCCGTACTATGGAGCCTACGCACCACCCTGAATACTAAAACCCAGTACACACCTTTCTTTATGGTGTACGGGTCGGAGGCGGTGCTACCACATGACCTCAAATTTGGGGCACCCCGGATCTCAGGGTACGAAGAAGAGGAAGCAGAAGAAGCGCTGCAAGATGACAAAGACACAGCAGACGAAGCAAGGGACACAACCCTAGCAAAGTCAGAGGGATACCAGGACAAACTGCGCATGTACCAAAGCAGTTGCCTGCGCACCAGAACCTTCAATAAAGGAGACCTTGTCCTACGGCTCATACAAGAGAAAGTTCACAAAGCTCGCTCCCCAATGGGAAGGACCGTTCATAATCACAGAAGTCATAGGACGAGGCGCCTATAGACTGAAGAACCCGAAGACTGACGAGGATGTGGGAAATCCATGGATCGTAGCGAACCTACGCCTGTTCTACCCATAGTCTCCACCAGTCATGCTCATCTGGCAGCTCATGTAAACCTTCGATGCAATAAAATGATGTTGCCCAAATCCTACCACAACAAAGCACTCGGGGGCTTGAGCACAAAAACTCCCCCCGAGAGACGCTATCGTCGCAATCGCGATCTATTACCTAAGCACTCGAGGGCTCGAGCACAAAAACTCCCCCGTGAGACGCTATCATCGCAATCGCGATATATTACCAAAGCACTCGGGGGCTCGAGCACAAAAACTCCCCCCGAGAGACGCTATCGCCGCAATCGCGATCTATTACCAAAGCACTCGGGGGCTCGAGCACAAAGACTCCCCCCGAGAGACGCTATCGTCGCAATCGCGATCTATTACCAAAGCACTCGGGGGCTCGAGCACAAAGAATCCCCCCGAGAGACGCTATCGTCGCAATCGCGAACTCTCACAAAAGCACTCGGGGGCTCAAGCACAAAGACTGCCCCCGAGAGACGCTATCGTCGCAATCGCGATCTATTACCAAAGCACTCGGGGGCTCGAGCACAAAGACTCCCCCCGAGAGACGCTATCGTCGCAATCGCGACCTCTCACAAAAGCACTCGGGGGCTTGAGCACAAAGACTTCCCCCGAGAGACGCTATCGTCGTAATCACGACCTCTCACAAAAGCACTCGGGGGATCAAGCACAAAGACTCCCCCTCGAGAGAAGCTATCGTCGCAATCGCGACCTCTCACAAAAGCACTCGGGGGTCGAGCACAAATACCCCCCGAGAGACGCTATCGTCGCAATCGCGATCTTTCTCAAAAGCACTCGGGGGCTCGATTGCAAAATCTCCTCCCGAGAGACATCGTCGTAGCTCACGCAGTCCAAAGCTCAAAAGTGACCAAGCAAAAACCCACCGACAAGCGCCACCTGTTGAACTCTGTCCGGAATCAAAGGGAAAGACACGACTACAACTAGATGGAACACCTTGTACTCCGAAGAAATACGGACGGAGCGCAGGACGCAGACAAATATTTAAGTCTTCACCCAATCGCCAACTATCACCTAAAGACTCGAGGGCTACTCCCATCGGGAGCGCTGTCACCCACCCGATAAAAGACAGGAAATAATGGAAGAATGACAAAGGAAACAGATCTCAGCCTACGTTCGACTCTTCGACTCAAACGTAGCCTCGGGGGCTACTCCCATCGGGAGCGCTGTCGCGCACCCGATAGAACCCACAAAGCAAAGTTCTAATGGACTTGAAGAAAACTTTCGATCGCCAAGGACTCGAAGACAACTCTCGTTTGCAAAGGACTCGAAGACAGATTCCATTACAAAGACTCAAGCATAGCTCGCATTACAAGGCTCCGAAGATCATTCTTAGTACAAAAGATTCGAAAGTACATTGGATAGAAGGCAGCTCTGATTGCTCGAGGGCAATCCTCATTACATGGAGAACTAACCTAGTTACAAAAGGCACAAATAATCCTACAACATCAGTCACCCAAGGAATTATGACTTCTACATGAGTGCCCATGTTGGGATGATTGGCACCAAGACAACGAGCATCATCACAGACAAAGGAGGAGTCGAAGCAGCAGGCTCATGATGTCAATGACATAACAAAAGGTGAAGCTCGACTTATTTGCAGAACAGTTGAAGACGATGCTCCACCAGCTTCTTCTCCTGCTCCACCAACTTCTTCTCTAGCTCCACTCGAGGTGTCGGCGAAGATGACGCTGCCACCTCTAGTTCTACAAGGTCGCCTGGCGCGTCCGCTTGACTGGTGGTTTGACGTCGAGATCCTCTTCAGAACCGGAGGGGGAAGCAGTTGAAGACGGCTCCGCATCAGCACCCGAAGAGTCACCGGAGGAGGAAGCAATTGAAGACATAGACAAAGGACTCCTCGACCTGTCAGAACCATCACTGCCTGTCTCCGGCCAGTACGGATCCATGCGGTTGCCTCTCGGGTCAAAAGCGCGGATGACAAGAGTGTCTTTACCGTCAAAACGGCAACAAAGAGTGTCACCATCACGCAGGTTCAACCGACGAGCAAAGGATTTCCAGCCAAAGCCAAGAAAAATCAAGCGGGAACTATCGATCTCCAACTTAACATAAGAAGGGGATCGAGCGCACCCCTGAAGAAGAAGCAGCAAGCCATCAAGACCATGCACATAAACAATGGCAGCAAACGCAGAAGGAAGAAGAATACGAGCAGCGCCCCGGCCACGGACGTGCAGGAGAAAGTCATAACACCAAACACCCTCCTCCGAGGAAGAGGAGGAAGGCACCAACGCTGCACCATGATGACCACCGCGAGAAGAGCGCGGAGTACGACCACCACGGCCGCGGCGAGCACGACCACGACCAGTCATACCAGCTCCACGCTTGGGTGCCATGAGAAGAGGAAGAGAAAGAGAAGCAAGATGAGCAGACGACGAATACCGCTGCTAGAAGAAAAAGAGGGGCCTATTTATAGCACAAACCCCACATAGAAGGTCAGACGACGGGAGCCATTAAATCAAAGTCCAAACATGCCGGGCGAGTGGAATTCCGAGGCAAAGATGCCTTCACACGGGCGACACAGTGCGCTGGACGCGTCAAATCTCGTGTGGTTTCAATGCGTGCATCGATAACTCAACAGGCGGCTGCAGCACGCCACCAAAAGCCATCATTATGACTGGTCATGCAGACATGACGATTACCAGCCAGAGAATCTTTTGACGGTCCTCCAGCAAGGAGATAGTTATCTTCACCAAACAAGAGGTAAATTAAAGAGGCAGTCAGCAGAAGAGACAGCTTGCAAGCACCGTTTATTGCATAGTTTAAATACATTTTTCAAATATATATAACTCCCATCGGGAGCGTATCCATCCATGAGAGTTTTCGGGTGCTCCCTCACCCAGAAGTAAAAACGTGCTCGAGTGATCACTCGCACCCATGAGAGTTTCGGGTGCGCCCTCACCATGACGCAAGATGAACAGACCTGCACTCGCCAGATCGAGCGGTCCTGGAGTATCGGGTGCTCCCTCACCGCGAGAGCAAAAGCGATATTCGAGTGATTACTCGCAAAACTCTATATACTCAAGCAATCGAAAACCTCCCGAGCAAATATCCCTCTACACACGAGCACTCGGAGAAGCTCCACGAGTGACCGCTAAAACCGCCCACTTGATTGTTTATTCCAAGTGGGTGCATTATCTACTAGGCTCCGTGCCTCAATAAAAATACATGTTCCTGGAACACAATGCACTGTGCCCAGATGCCACGCAAGCTTACGTGTAGGTAAGACCCCGCTACGAAGATCGGCCGGGCTGGGACTTGCCGAAGAGCGATTTCACTCCCAACCTTTTCCATGCGCATGCTGATAGCTTCTCGCCCTTCGTTGGTGAGCCCCAAGTGGAAGGCGTGATGTAGCACAACATCAATTTTCCCTCGGTGAAGATACCAAGGTTTGTCTCCAGTAGGACTCCAGAGATGATAAGTAGGTGTCAGCGGCGCGACTGACGTGGACCTACACACAGACACATATAACTTTGTTCCCAACGAAGTTCAGAGAGGTTGTCAATCTCTCCGGTCTTGTTGTTCACAAAGGGTAAAACACAAAGGATAATGATAGCAATTGAAAGTAAAAGCAGAAAAGTAAAGATAGCGTGGAACAGTAATAAGGATATGGACCGGGATACGTGATGTTCGCTAGTGATGTCTCTCTCCCAAAAGACGATAAAAACTGCTATGCGAGGTAAACAAAATACAGAAGGGCAATTGACAGGATTATGAACGCACCGCAATGCTAACTATGCTACAAAAGAAAGGAAGAGCCTCAAAAGCACGGGAAGTACACCAAAATAAGTAGACCGTAATCCAACTGCATCTACTACTAATCATCCACCTTGAGATATCTATCCAGAACATCTCGCTGGTATTAAGTTGCGAGCCCCACCCAAAGTGTAAACCCAAAGCAACAGACAACTGCATTAAAAACAACCTTGCATAAAGTAAACAATCCTTGCAACCGCGGTTACAAGCACCGTTGTTTTCCCCCTTGTGGCAACAACACATCCCCTAGACTCATGTTTCTGTCACTCAAGCGTGTCATCGGGGGGCATGAACCCACAATCGAGCATAACGTTCCCTCTTGGAGTCACTACCTACTACTTGTCCAAAGCAATGAACAACAACGGAGAACATGCAAGAATTACTCAGGAACAAAAATATAAGAGATAAAAACCAAATATATTACTCTATCACAATCTGAACATAATCTCATAATCCATCAGATCCCATCAAACTCAGCATAGCAACAGCAGAAAGATTACAAAAGTGCCTCGATCAAGTAGGGCAGCTCACGAGGTCTAAACCATGAAGAACAAAGAGGGGAGGAGAACATCACATAGCTACTGATCACGGACCCATGGTCCAAGGAAAACTACTCACGAGACATCCGGGGAGCATCCATGGTGGAGAGGAGACTCCCGGAGGTCCGCCCTCCCTCCGGCAGGGTGCCGGGAAGAGGTCTTCTGGTGCTGCCGATCTCGGTAGCGCGGCGGCGGTGGAACAGAGGCGAGTTTGCGAAATAGGGTTCTATCTCCGGAGTTTCCCCGTGACGGAGAATAAATAGGCGAAGGGGGGCTGCCAGAGGTGGACCAGGGGCCCCAGGCGCCCCACTGGCGCAGCCAGGGGTGGGGCCGCGCCGGGTGGCCGCCTGGGCCCCTCTTGGCTCCCCTCTGGCCCCTCTCGGGCTCTTCGCGAAGCTTCCTGTATGCTGATTTTCTTGTATTTTTCCCGGAATTTTTCTGGCACTTTTTATATGGGGGAAAACTGAAATAGAAAAACAGCAGAAAACAGGAACTGGCACTGGGGTGCACTGAGTTAATAGGTTAGTCTAAATATGATCAAAAGCGTATGAAAGTGTATCAATATCATAGCAATATCACACAAAACATGCATGGAGCAAGCAGAAATTATAGATACGTTTTGGACGTATCACATGCATGATAGAAAAAGCCGGGCGGACGCGCCTAGGCTACGAACTTTACTGGCGGCAATTGATCATTGTAAGACCTGCAGCGGCATGACTTTTGCTAGACACCAGTGTTCCAAGCTCATGTCGAGGGACATGGGTTTGATTGGGCTACTGCGGTTTTGCCACTAGTGCAATTCACCAAGGCTCGATCAGTCGACACCTTGGGCCCTTTCAGCTTAGAATCCCTCGAAACAGGTTTTGTCATGGCCCCAGACTACCAGCGACCCGCGGTTGAAACCGTGCATACATCAAAATGATGCTAGAGTGGATTCGAGTCCCTGCGCGCCTCTTCGAGTCCCCCAGGCACTCGGGGGATACTAACGAGGGGGTGACCCCACGACTCCTATGGATGAGCCTACCCGGTGTACTAGAAGACAGAAGGCCCACAAAGATGCCGCCTGGGCCCAGCGTTGGCCCATTAGCGGCACCGACGTAGGAGTCCGCGAGTCATAAGGAAGGTGAAACTTGTCGTACGGAGCAAGATCATGGTTAGGAAACCTCATCTGTAATCAGGACGGACTCCCCGAGACCTAGCCTAGTATATAAGGGCTAGGAGGGGAGACGTCGAGATCAAGCAATACACAATCTGTAACCTAGCCTTGTGCACACTAGCCTCGGCTCACTTGTAATCGCCATCTCCAATCTATAATATCGAGCAGGAACGTATCCTCCTGTTAGCCGACGAGCTTATCGTCCAACCTGTGCCTCTCATGACTAACCCAAGGTCCGTGACCATGGGATTTGCCGGGGTACATCCCCGTCACCAGTGGAATGACATTCTCACCAAGAAGCACATTGAGTATGCTGCGAAGGACGCCTACACTGCGTTCAAGATATGGAACCGCATCACAACAGTGCAGAATGGCCTCACCCGCGCTATAAAGGAGCGGACCAGGAAGCACCCGAGGGGATCCCGGGGCAAGGGGAGATGGGGCAAGGGGAGCGCAGGATCACCTTCCAACTCCGGCTGGGCTGAGTGGAACTAATGATGCAGTCCATATGCTGGTAAACCAAAGGGTTTCATGTCACGAGTGCTCGAGTTATTTTCTTCTGCATAGGTCAAGAAAAGTTTGCTTTCGTTGTAGTTTGCTTTGGAACAATATTTGCTTGTGTTGTTTAGGTTTGCTTGATGATGTACTTTGCTTGTTATGAGCACAGAAACTCCCTTGGTTTGTATATATATGAACAATTTGCAGTTCTGAATGTGTTATCGAAGTGGTTCACATACAAAGGTTGATGCAGTCCTCTTTTATTAGAACTGTAGTTCCGTGTGTGGTCTACTTGGAAAAATGAAGCTATGTGGGTGCTTCCATTCTGTATATCTCTTCAACTGCTGTTCACTTCTACTCTTGTTCACTTCTACTCTAGTCTACTATCTTATACATAAAAAAACTCTCTCTGAAAGAAGTTTTCTTATAAATCTTGGCGAAAAATAAGGTAACATATCAAGCAGAAAACGCATGCCATTCTCAGCAGAAAGTGGTCAATATTAATATAATGTTTCACTGCCTTTTCAAACAAAAAAAGGGCACAAAAAGATTGTTCTCCATTCAAACTTACATGATAACACACTGTTTAAAAATATATATAACTAAATGCCACACAGTATGGCACATTATTACAATGAAATGTTTTCATGCAGCTGCTAAAATAAAACAGAACTGATCTAAATAAAATTTAACTTGATTTCCAAACAATTTGCATGTCTATAAAACATAGCCATGACAACATCCCCAGCCCGAAGACCAGATTCCTCCACCAATTCCTTCCAGCCATCACTACTAGGGAAATAGCTATACATGGAAAGATTATTAGTGGCGCATATAAAAAGCCATGCGCCACCATCTGTTAGGGGTGGCGCACTGTAAAATAATGCGCCACCCATAAGACCTTAGGGGTGGCGCATTATTTCATAGTGCGCCACCCCTAAGAGTGGGCCAGCCTGGATGATCTTATACGTGGCGCATTCTGTAATATGTGCCACCCCTAAGGACCTTATGGGTGGCGCATTTACAGAATGCGCCACCCCTAAGAGCTTAGGGGTGGCGCATTCTGTAAACTAGATGATACCCCGCGCGTTGCTGCTGGAATTTTTCACAGAAAAATTATTAAAAAATGGGTTTTTAAAAATATAAGAAAAATGATTTTTTCAAACATGAGAAAAACTATTAAGAGTAATATAATTTGATTATAAATTCTCTTTTGAAATCAATACTGTTTAAAGAAAAAATGTAAGAAATTTGATGAAAATCCAAAAAAATGAGTATGATTTTTTTATTAGCTTGATAATATATGGTGAGAGACAATATGAGATGAAAATAATGTTGAGTAGAGATAGTGGAGACATCTCCACCATTGGCTAAGTCTAAAGCGATAATATCAATTATAGATGTGCATAGAAAAATAAAATATGAGATAAATCATAATTTTTTTTATAAAAAAGTCTCTTATAAATTGTGAGACTAAGTGCATAAAAAGTTATTATTTATTTAGGTTGCATGTGCATGCAATTAATGGAAGTATGTGCATGCATAGTTAGTGGATTTATTTTTTTGCATGGTGGACCTACTTGATGATGTGGATAGCTTGCATGTCAAGATAGAAAGGTTAGTGGGGATGAACTATTTAGGCATTATAGATGCGCCACCCATAAGGTCCTTAGGGGTGGTGCATTTTTGAAATGCGCCACCCATAAGAGCTTAGGGGTGGCGCATTTCAACAATGCGCCACCACTGACTTGCTATATGCGCCACTAAATGCCTAGAGCTGCCCTTATCTACTCCACCCCACCTACCACCTCTCATTCTCTCCACACAATTCTCAAACTAGATCCACTCTTCTCACCCTAGATCTATTCGGTTTTCTCCTCCTTCCCACCTCATTTCTTCCATTTATCCATCGATACTTGGCATTACATCTATTTTGTTTCATATTGATGTAAGTGGACCTCCTCCCAAACTCTTTTGTTCCATTTATGACCCATATACTTGCCTTTTTTAGCTTGGGGTTTGTTGTATATGTGAAGCTTGGGTTTGATGTATATGTGAAGCTTGTGGTGCTTTGATGTATATGTGAAGCTTATGGTGGTTTGATGTATATGTGAATCTTGAGTGACCAATGTTTTGCCGAAATGTCGATTCATTTCCGTTTCGGCAAATTTCTGGCGCACTCTCCGCATGCTCCCATGCATTATTAGGAAAGGTCATGCCGAATTTTTCCGGCGACGACTGTGATATATAACTGTGTTGCTCTCTCCGTGCACGCAGGTGATCGACCATGGTCCGCGAGATGCTGAGCGATATCACCGTGGCTAGGTGGATGCAATGTGCGAAAAATGACATGCTAAGGAATAATAGGTCAGATATAAGATGTCTGTGTCGGAGATGCAAACTGCAGTGCGTGGCCGAGCCTGATTCCGGAATATTGCAAAGACACATGAAGCGTAATGGTTGGATGGATGGCTACACACGGTGGATAAGTGATGAAGCTGGTGAGGAGGAGGACGTCAATGGTGGGGCGCCAGTAAATGAGGAAGGGAAACCAGACAACAGCGGCGGGCGAGAAGACAAAGAGCATCCCGTAAATGATCATGAAGAAGATGCCGAAGCGGATCATGTAGATCAAGATGCCAGACATGAAGATCAAGATGTCGGACATGATGAGGATTCAAGCTGGGTGCGGGACCCTCATGTTCAAGAGCTGCTTGTCAAAGAGGCGTTCAACGCAAGAGGTGCAGCTAGATAGAAAGCCAAGATGGCGCAACTCGAGAAAGACGCGATTACGAAGTTGTACAAAGGATGCAACGACGGGGATACCCACTTGAATGTAACACTTGGGGCTATGGAGATGAAGGCAAAACACAAATGGACCGACGAAAGCTTCGATGATAACATGGCATTCTGGCACGATCGTCTTCCGAAGGGCAACACGTGCCCAACTAGTATCGCTGAGGCCAAGAAAGTCCTTTGCCCTCTCGATCTTCCGCACGTTAGATACCACGTCTGCATAAATGATTGCATGATCTATCGGGTTGAGGACGAAGATAAAACCACATGTTCGGTCTGCGGTGTTAGTCGATACAAGAGAGGGAAGAAAGTTCCTAGAAAAGTGGTATGGTATTTTCCGATCACTCCTCGTCTGCAGAGGTATTTCTTAGATCCCGAGGAAGCAAAGCTCATGACCTGGCACGCGGATAGAAAGAAGCTAAAAGAGGATGACCCGAACCCGGATCCGGAAAAGGAGGACATGTTGAGGCACCCTTCAGATGGTAGCCAATGGACTGCGTTGGACCTCGAATACCAAGATTTTGGGAAAGAACCAAGGAACCTCAGGATTGGTGTGAGCGCCGATGGAGTCAATCCGTTTGGCGGCCAGAGCAGCACACACAGTACCTGGCCCGTGTTTGTATGCATATACAACCTTCCCCCCTGGAAGTGCATGAAGAAAAAGTACATAACAATGTGTATTCTAGTACAAGGGCCGAAACAACCAGGTACGGACCTCAATCTATATCTGCAGCTGTTGAAAGAGTAGCTAGAAATTATGGAAAGACGGAGTCAATACGTGGGACGCCGCGGCAAAACAATATTTCCCAATGAAAGCCGCGGTGATCACGACGGTGCACGACTATCTCGGATACGGATATTTTTCAGGGCAGGTGGTCCAAGGATTCTGTGAATGTGTTAGGTGCATGGATAATACAACGTACAACCAGCTACCAAAAGATCTCGGATCTTCAAAAACCGTGTTCCAGGGGTCTCGGAGGTGGCTTCCCGAGAAACACGCATGGAGAAAACAGGGACATCTGTTCGATGGAAGAGAGGAGCTCGGACCACCCCCAGCTCGAAGGAGCGGCAAAGAAATCGACAACTTGCTGAAAACTTGGAAAGAGTGCCCCGCGCCGGGAAAGAAAAAAAAGAAGACTCAGCCGTTGATGAGGGTATGGAAAGAGAGGTATGTTTTCTGGGATTTGGAATACTGGAGTCTCCTCCGCAGTCCTCATAGCCTTGATCTCATGCATATCACAAAGAACGTGTGCGAGAGCTTGTTTGGCACGCTGCTCAACATGCCGGAGAAGACCAAGGACGGGCCAAAAGCAAGGAATGACTTGAAATTTATGGGCATCAGGAGGGAACTTCACCCCCCTAGTGATGACGATGATGAGCCGGAGGAGGAAGAGGATACGGAAACGCAAAACTCTCGCAAACGAAAAAGGACGACCAAGAAGAAGACCGGTATTGATCACTGCCCCCCGGCATGCTTCACTCTGTGCGAGGAGGAGATCAAGCGGTTTATGCACTGCCTCATAGGAGTAAAATTTCCGAACGGCTACGCGGGGAAGATAAGCAGATACCTAGACGAGGCGAAGCAGCATTTCAGCGGGATGATATCTCACGACTGTGCCGTGCTGATGACGCAGATTCTCCCGGTTGCGATGCGAGGGATAATGGACGAGCACGTCCGTAAAACGTTGTTTGCCTTTTGCAACTTTTTTGACGTCATCTCCCGGAAGTCGATTTGCGCTACGCAACTCAAAAGGCTACAGGAGGAGATCGTGCTCATACTATGCGAGCTTGAGATCTATTTCCCGCCCGCGTTCTTCGACGTTATGGTGCATCTTCTGATCCACGTCGTGGAGGATATCGTCCAACTCGGGCCTGCGTTTCTGCGCAGCATGATGCCGTTCGAAAGGATGAATGGACACATCAAAAAATACGTTCGTAACAGGTCCCGTCCAGATGCAAGCATAGCGAAGGGCTTTCTAACCAAAGAGTGCATCTCTTTTTGCACGAATTATCTCAACACCGAGAACCCTATTGGTCTGGCCGTCAACAAGCACTTTGGCAGGACCGATGGGTGTGGTCACCACGAGGGAAGCCGCGAATGCATGTCAACTTTGACGGTCGAGACATCGGCTTTGAAAGAGCAAGCCTAGTCGCGCTACAACACATCCAGCTGGTCGATCCTTGGATAGTAAAGCACAAGGATTTAATCAGGAAGAAGTACAGTGACCAGGGCCTGCAGATAACGGACCGAGATCCACGGCTAATCAAAGAGCACAACTCCGGTTTCATGACTTGGTTCAGGGACGAGCTTCGTGCTAATCCCCCGCGAAGGAACGCTTCTGAGGACGAAAGATGATATTCACCTTGTCACAGGGTGCCGCACGAAACCTGATGACCTATCAAGCATATGATATCAACGGCTACACATTCTACACAGAGGAAAAGGACAATAACTGCAATTACCAAAACTCAGGGGTAACGGGGATATTCTACACAGATGACGTCAAGGAAAGATTCTATGGAAAGATCGAGGACATATGGGAGCTCGACTACTGTGGAGAGAAGGTGCCGATGTTCCGTGTGAGATGGGCCAAGAGCGTTGTAAAAGAAGACCGGTACTTCACCACCATGGTTATACCCGAAGCCAAATCCAAGTCTGCAGGCGCAAACGTCACCGCGAAAAATGAGCCATGGGTACTGGCTAGCCAAGTGGACCAATGCTTCTTCATTACCGACCCATCAAAGCCGAGCCGCGTTGTAGTGAGGAGAGGCAAAAGAAACATCATCGGAATGGATGGAGTCGCCAACGATCAAGACTTTGACAAGTACGGCGACCCGAAGATGGAGGATGACTACGCTGCTCAGGATACATACACCACAACCCTACCGAAGAAAGGTCTCCTCCCGTTCAAGAGGAAAAGTGGAGGCGTCCCGGGCCTAAATTATTCAACCACGACAAAGAAGGGCAAGAAGAAGATCGTGAGGAAACGATAGCTAGATAGCTAGCTCCAAATTTAAGAAAAATATTTAGTAATTCATGATCACTTTGTGTATGCATGGATTTAATATGCACTTTGTAATTGATGATCACAATCTTATGTTGCGAAATGCCGCTACACCTTGTGTTTGTGGATCTTGGTTCGGCGACGACACGGTGAAGGCATGGTACGTGGATCGATACAATCACATTCTTATGTTTGGATCATAGTTTGAAGTGTATGAACATCGACGATACACAATCGAAGCACCATTCTCAAGGTCGGTTAGAGCAAGTACTCCCTCCATTTATTTTTACTCCGCATATAAGATTGTGTCAAAGTCAATCTTAATAAAGTTTGACCACTTTTATTGAAAAATGTACTCCATAACTATTATTTTTAAATGGTTTCACTTTAATTAAAAAATAAATAATTGTTTAAACTTTAATTTAAAAATAAAAAAGGCTTAGGGGTGGCGCATATTGCTGAAATGCGCCACTAAGTGCTCTTAGGGGTGGCGCATTTTGCCAGAATGCGCCACGAACAGGTTCCTTATGCGTGGCGCATTTTGCCGAGATGCGCCACGCATAAGAAACCTGTTGGTGGCACATTCTGGCAAAATGCGCCACCCCTAAGCCTTAACCTTCATCAGGCCCCTCCCCTTGCCCGTGCACAACAACCATTCCCCCACCACTACTCGAGCCCTCTAGCCGCCACCGTCGCCGAAGCTCCCCTCTCTCCTCGCCGTCGACCACCGGAGCCGCCCACGCCACCGTAGGAGGCCCCCGTCCTCCTCGTTGTCGACCACCGAAGCCGCCCCAACCGTGCCACCTCTCCACGACGACCTAGGCGACACCCCTCCACCGCACCGCCTCTACCTCGACGCCGGCCCCGCCCCTGCCGTTCGAGTTGTCGACGCCGGCCCTGCCCCTGCTGTCCAGTGTCCCCTGCCAGGTACATCCATACCCCCCCACTACTGGAAAAATAGCTATAGATAATATGGACACTAATGGCGCACCACATGTCCAGTGCTCCATTACTAAATAGCAATGGCGCACCTTGCAGTGATGCGCCATTAGTGCCCTTACTACTAATGGCGCACTTGAACATGAGTGCGCCACCGCCAATTCGCTTCTAGACCAGCCCCCCTCCCCTGACTTAGCAATGGCGCACTTCCCGGAAGTGCGCCATAAGGCACCAGGGATGCTAATGGCGCACTTCCGGTATGTGCGCCATTGTTAAGTCAGGGGAGGGGTGGGCCCAGTCCTGATGACACATCAATAGCGCATGTCCTAGATGTGCGCCATTACTAAGTGTGGAACAACAATGGCGCATTTATGCACGGTGCGCCATTACTGTTCTGGTCCCCCCTCTCTGGCCCCTGGTCCCCTCTCCCAGAGATAGTAATGGCGCACCTCTAGTTGGTGCGTCATTAGCTCCCATACTTAGTAATGGCGCATATTGGTGAAGGTGCGCCATTACTAAGTCTGGGAGCAGCTAGATATTTTGGAGCCACCCTACCACACTCACTTTCTCCACCTCCACCTCCAACTAGCTTCTCTCGGTTTCTTTATTCTCCTCACCTTTTTACACCATAGATCTACCCAAAATAAGTAGTTGTATCTCCTTTTTTCATTGGTAAGTAAGATATATCTCTTTATTGTTGTGTAGATCTAGTTTGTCTCTATCGAACACATTTTTTGTCGGTGTATATGTGTGGTGTGATGTGATGATCATGGGGTATATATGTGTGGTGTGATGTGATGATCATGGGGTATATATGTATGTGTGTGTGATGATTGTTTGCTGGTACCTCACATATGCGATAGTTGCCAATATTTTGCCGGAATGTTGATTCATTTCCGTTTCGGCGAAAATTTGGCACACTTTGCATTCTTTTTTTCCTAATAATTAGGCAAGGTCATGCCAAAAAAAATTTTGGTTATAAAATATCGTTTTGCTCTATGCCCCGCAGGCGACCATGGTTCGCAAGATGACCGGAGGCATCGTGGATAGGTTTTTGAGCTCCGCGAAGGCCGAGATGATTCAAAAGAACGAGATGGAGATAAGATGTCCGTGTCAAAGATGCAAGCTGAAGTGCCTTTTGGACCCGGATTCAAAAACAATAAAGGGGCACCTGCTCACGCGTGGTTTCATGGATAGATATCGGTGGCAAGGTGATGAAGAAGATTATGAATTCGTCCAGGGTGGCCGGGCAACAGTAAGCAGAAATAGCGTCGAGGTCGGCCGAGAAGACGAAGAATCTCCCGGACATGATCACGATGCAGGACACAATCATCATGTAGAAGATGCCGGATATGATCATGAGGAAGATCAAGACGAAGGGCATGATCATCATGAAGATGAAGATGCCAGAGAAGACGGCGATGATGGACCATCGTCGATGGAATGGGTGCAGGACCCTCATCTTCAAGAGTTTCTTCTGAACCAGGCGGGTAATAACGCAAGAGCTGCCGCCCGAGAGAAAGCCAAGATGAATCAACTTGAGATGGACGCGGTTACTCCATTGTATGAAGGATGCAATCCTGAGGATACCCGCCTGAAAGTAGCGCTCATGGCTCTGGAGATGAAAGTAAAACATAAATGACCGACACATGCTTCGACGAAAACATGTCATTCTGGAAAGACCGTCTTCCCAAGGGGAACAGGTGCCCGACCAGTTTCAATGAGGCGAAGAAAATCGTGTGTCCTCTGGATTTACCGCATGTTAGATACCATGTCTGCGTTAAGGATTGCATCATTTATCGGCATGAGTATGCGGAGTCTACCGTATGTCCGAAGTGCGGCGCCAATCGATACAAGAAGAAGAAGAAAGCTCCTCAAAAAATGGTGTGGTACTTTCCGATCATTCCTCATCTGCAGCGTTATTTCGCGGACCCTAAGCAAGCTAAGCTCATTCGCTGGCATGCGGAAAGGAAGCAGCAAAAAGAAGAAGCTGAAAAAAATGATCCAGAAAAAGATAGGATGTTGAGTCACCCTTCTGATGGGACCCAGTGGGAGGCATTGAACTTCGAGGAGGACTTTGGGAAGGATCCAAGGAACGTAGTGTTGGTCGCGAGCACCGATGGAGTCAATCCTTTCAGCAACTAGAGCAACACACATAGCACCTGGCCAGTGTTTGTGTGCATGTACAACATCCCCCCCTGGGAGTGCATGAAGAGAAAGTACATGCACATGAGTGTGCTAATTGAAGGGCCGAAACAACCAGGAAACAACCTCAATCTGTATCTGGGGCTCCTAAAAGAGGAGCTAGATACGCTATGGAGAACGCCAGTCAATACGTGGGACGCTCTAGAAGAAACATATTTCCCTATGAAAGCCGCACTGCTCACGACGGTGCACGACTATCTCGGTTTAGGGTATGTCGCGGGGCAGGTGGTCCACAGACACTGTGGATGCGCTAGGTGCATGGACGACACAACGTATCACCAGCTACCTAAGGATCCCGGGTCTTCAAAAACCGTGTTCATGGGACATCGAAGATGGCTTCCTCACAATGACCCATGGAGAAAAAGCAAGGATCTGTTCGATGGAACAGCCGAACCCCGAAAGGCCCCACGTAGGAGGAGAGGCACAGAAATAGACATGCTGTTGACAAATTGGAAAGAGTGCCCACCGCCAGGAAAGATCAATTCTAAGAGAAAGGAGCCAGAGCCGCTGTTGAAGGTCTAGAAAACGAGGTCTGTTTTTTGGGACTTGCCGTACTGGAACATCCTCGGTGTGCAAAACAACCTTGATGTCATGCATATCACGAAGAATGTGTGAGAGAGTCTGCTTGCTACCCTGCTCAACATGCCAGAAAAGACCAAAGATGGGCCGAAAGCAAGGGCAGACTTGCTATCAATGGGCATCAGGGAGGGGCTTCACGCAAACCTCCCTAATGATGATGATGATGATGACGACGATGACGATGATGATGAGCCACCGGAGGACACGGAAAGTCGTCGCAAAGCCAAAAAGGCCAAGAAGGAGAGCGAACATTATTACTGCCCCCCGCGTGCTTCACTCTAAGTCAGAAGGAGATCCAGCAGTTTATCAACTGCCTCCTAGGAATAAAACTTCCTTATGGTTTCACTGGTAAGATTAGTAGATACCTAGACTCAGCGAAGCAGAGGTTCAGCGGGATTAAGTCTCACGACTGTCACATGATGATGACGCAGCTACTTCCGGTTGTAATGCATGGGATCATGGATGACCACGTCCGTGAAACGCTATTTGGCCTATGCAACTTTTTCGATGTCATCTCTCGGAAGTCGGTTGGCGTGAGGCAACTCAGAAGGCTACAAGAAGAGATCGTGGTGATATTATGCGAGCTCGAGATATACTTCCCGCCTGCATTCTTTGATGTCATGGTGCATCTCCTCGTCCATATGGTGGATGATATCATCCAACTCGGGCCGACGTTCCTGCACAGGATGATGCCGTTCGAAAGGATGAATGGTGTGATCAAAGGATACGTTCGCAACAGGGCACGTCCCGATGTAAGCATAGCCCAAGGCTTTCTGACCGAAGAGTGCATCTCCTTTTGCACGAATTATCTAGGCATCGATAACCCCGTTGGTCTGCCCGTCAACAAGCACCTCAGCAGGCTCGCTGGATGTGGTCACCGCGAGGGTCGTCACGAAATGCATGTCGACTTCCAGGATCGACTAGCCGACTTTCAAAGAGCAAACCTAGTCGCGCTGCAACACATTGACTTGGTCGATCTTTGGGTGGTAGAGCACAAAACATCAATTGAGAAGACGTACAATGACTGAGGCCAACAGTGGACGGACGGAGATGTACTCAAAGAGCACAACTCATGCTTCACGCGTTGGTTCAAGGACAAGCTTCTATCGTACCCTTTACATGAGGACTCTTCCGAGGAAGAAAAACTCGTATTAACCTTGTCACAGGGCGCCGAGCACAACCTGATGACATATCAAGCGTACGATATCAACGGCTACACATTCTACACCGAGGAAAAGGACATGAAGAGCGATTATCAGAACTCCGGGGTAACGATGGAAGCCTACACCGGTAACGTCAAGAAAATATACTACGGAAGGATCGAGGAGATCTGGGAGCTCAGGTGGGCCAAGATCATCGTAAAAGAAAGCCGGTATTTCACCACCATGGTTATACCCGAAGCCAAATCCAAGACTACGGGCGCAAACGTCACCGCGCAAAATGAGCCATGGGTACTGGCTAGCCAAGTGGACCAATGCTTCTTCATTACCGACCCGTCAAAGCCCAGCCGTGTTGTCGTGAGGAGAGGCAAAAGTAAGATCATCGGAATGGATGGAGCCGCCAACGAGCAAGACCTCGACAAGTACGACGACCCAAAGATTGAAGATGACGACGACGATGATGCAGTAGCATACAAAACAAGAAGAAGCAGGACCACCCTACCTAAATGCGGTCGCCCGTTCAAGAGAAGAAATCAAGGGGTTCCAGGGCTAAATTATGCAAACGCGAAAAAGAAGGGCAAAACATTGTGAAAAGATGATAGCTAAGATCCAATCACGACGATTGTTATTTCATGATTGTTATTTCTTGTCACTTGATTTCAACCTCATTTATGAGCATGCGAATGATTATTTTTAGAGATCTTTTAAACATTATATTATTTTTTATTATGAGCATTATGTTATTTTAGTACATAAAATATGAAACTACTTGCCATGATGAACTAAATGATATAAATTTGCTTTTATGGATATTGATACATTTTTCTTAAAACTTGGTCAATTTTTTTCTTAAAAAACAAATACACCTTATATAAAGGAACAGAGGGAGTATTGTAGATGTTGATAGTTTTTGTTATATTTAGGAATGAGGGAGTATTAAAATTGCCATGTGTTTATAATTACTACACAATATAAAACTAACACATAATTATAATTATAAATAACAAAATATTAAAAGCGTTAATGGCGCACCTATGGAAAGTGCGCCATTGATATGCCTATGCTAATGGCGCACTTCCAGAAAGTGCGCCATTGTTATGCCAAGTAGTTAGGGTTATCTTTCGATTGGGCTTGATCTCATCGATTCAATCTCACAGTACTCTCTCTCTCGAACCCCATCGCGCCGCCGCCCCCCTTCGGCGACCCCCACTCCTCCGACCCCCCCCCCCCTCCAGCGACTCCCACTCCGGCGATCCCCCTTCGCCGCCACCCCTCCGTCGCGCCACCGAAGCCCTATCCCGTGGCGACCGAGATTGCGTAGACGCCGCCGAGGAAGTCCTGCAAGGTGGGCTTCGAGGTACCTTATTGTGTGTTCTGAATTATGATCTGCGCGTTCGGATTTCCGTCCAACCGCTGTGCGGCTCTTCTTGTGTGTTCTGAATTCTGATGTTTCCCGGCATGAGAGGCCGTCGTGGATGCTTGTTTGTAACAGCCCAGTTTTCACAAAAATTAAAAATTTTGTTTTCGGTGTGAATTGTTTGATTGTCTAATTTGTTTGCGGTGTTTGCATCCCCGATTTATCGATCGGTGATTATTTCCCCCCCTATTATCGCGTATCGGACGGAGACCGACCCTTGCCACCTCGACACTCGACCTTTGTGACACCGGGTTTCACCCGATCACGACGCAAAAACCGCACGAGTCCAGCCATCGCCACCGGATCGAAAACCCCGTTTATTTAATAAACGGATTATTTTTATGAGGTATGATCGACGGGCTCGACGCGCTGAGCGCGTGGTTCAAGATTTCGTCGGAATCGGAGTCCGTACGGAGTCTCGGCGGTCACGAACGCGATCACCGGACGCACGAGAGGGGTACCGGGGACGTTTGCGTAAACTAGCCAGCCAACCTGCCCTATATAAAGACCACCAGCCTCCCACACCCCAATTAGGGTTTACCCTAATGGAAAATTGCAGCCACCCCCTCACAAAATCCCCAAATCTGCCCAAATCCCTCTCCCAAACCGAAACCCTAGCCCCCAGGAGCTCCCAGCTTTCAGATCTTCAGATCTGGGGCTGAGAAGCCTCCACGTTGCCCCAACAGCGGCTCCAGCCGGTTCGGGCCCCGCCGGGCCGAGCGCCGCCGCCGCGGGCCCGCCTCGGCCCATCTGTCTGCCGCCTCGAGCTCTCCTCGGAGGAGCCGCGCATGAAGCCGCTGGCGACCAGCCCCGCCGCCGCGCCGACCACCTCTCCACTCCGCCGCGCCCCTCCTTCCTCCTCCCTCTCTCCTCCTTCGCAGGCAGCTGTGCCGCCGCCGCGCGCCATGGAGGCCGCCATGGATAGCCGGCGCGAGGTCCGCCGCCCTCGGCCCCGCGAGCGCCCTCGACCAGGCCGGAGCTCCACCAGCCGTCCCGGATCGGTCCAGCCGCCGTGCGGGTCCAGCGCCTTTCGCGCCCCCGCGCCTTCCCCGTGTTGTGCTGCACCTCGCCGGAGTCCCACCGGTGTCCGTCGCCCGCGTGCGCCGAGGTCCCGATCTGGACGACGCAACGAGCACGCCTCGCTCGTGCGGGCCGACGTGTAGCGCCCCAGCCCAGCTAGCTCCAGCCGGCCTGATGGGCCACGGCCCATGGTAATCCGCCGTTTTTTTTATTTTGTTTGTTTCTCCAGCAGCCGCTAGATGGGCCGAGCCCAACAGGGGTGAGGCTCCGTTTTTTTCCTCTGTCTTTTTATTTTTTCTAAGTCCCTGAAAAATTGTTGCTGATCCGTTTTTACGCTGTAATTTCCCGTTGATCCTAGCTCCGATGAATGTGCCTCCAAAATGAAAGTTGCTCAGTTTTGCGTGCTCTAGCGTTCGTATGTAGAAAGTTTTTCCGTTTGAGTCCGTCTAGATAGTTTAATTCTGCGTTGAAGTGGGCATCAGGCCGTTAATTGCTTTTTTTTCCTGTTAAGTGCTGCTGTTATTATTTTATTGCAACTTCGGGCGACGATTGCTTCGCAACCGTACGTCGGAACTGAGTGATTCCTTTTGCATCCTGTTAAGCATTGTTTCTACTTCTGTTCCATGCATTCACATGCCATATTTGCTTGCTGCATGTTCATTGTACCTTCACCCAAAGTAGCTATCCTGTTGTTAGTGTGCTGCTGTTTATATTTTGTTGCAACTTCGGTCGACGAGTGTTGCGACCGTTTATCGGAATGGATTGATTCCAATTGCATGTTGTTAAGAATCATGTCTACTTTCATTACATGTATTGCATTTCCATGATATGCTTGCTGGCCATATAGTTATTGATCTCCAAAGTTGCTATCCCGCTGTTTTTGACAGCCACCTCTGTTTTTCACTAAGTCGGTTACTTTGTGATGCCATGTTGTTTGCTTGATATCTTTTGATCTATGATGTATTTTTACATGATTCTTTTTTCCATGCCCTCCCTGTCATGTTTACTTTAGTTTCATATCATTTGTGAGCATGTTTGAATTCATTGTCCTGTTTATGCATTGCTCTAGAGTGTGCTTCATGATGTTGGCAGTTTGTGCCCGTAACTTGTTTTGCTTGTATCTTTTTAACCGTAACTCCGTTTGGGGTGTGCCTTATATGTAACTTGATTAGTTTTTCGTGTACTTTGTGTTTATGCTATAGTTTTGTGTTGTTAACCAACCTAAAATATGGTTTAGGACAGAACAGTACCAAATCTTTTAATCATCGTGCGGCACCTAGTGTTATGCATGTTTAGGGGTTGCCTCACTTAAAATGACTAGATTAGATAGTTTCCTTTATGCTTCACCTCTTGCCATGTTTGTGTGCTATGCCATGCTTGCTTGAGTTGCCATGTTAATAACCGTTGGTTGATCACCTGTAGCTAAACAACTTGAACCACCATAAACGTGCGGTATCGTCGTGTGTGACGAGTACTCCACTTAAATTGTTAGTGACCGCTCTCGACGGTAGGTGCGATGTCTCGTGTTGCTTCTTGTTGATGCTTGCTCGCGTTTGCCTCGTAGTAATAGAGTGCTTGCTCGTTGATTGCTTTCCAGTGTTTACCGTCTTGTGTGCTTCCGCGGGTACCTCTCGGAGACGATGCGAGCTTGCGATCGGCTACACCTTCGGAACCCGACTTATCAACAGGCAAGGAATATACATTACTTATGATCCATTCTATTTCAACCATCGGTTTGCATGCTATCTAGGATAGATTCGATGTTTGATCCTACCACATGTTTATAGCCTCTTTCAAACCGATACAGCCATGTCCCTTCCCAGCAAACCTTGTACTGCTATGTTACTATTGCTCGTTGCTCAGCCCCTGCTTAGTATGCATGCTTAGGATGCTACGATGTTACCCTGTTACTCTTTGGGTGGGATATCACATTATTATTATATTGTTGTTGATGATATGATTACTATAAATGTTGACTATATTCGACGAAGGATGGAAGGTCTAGGCTATCCCGCCCCGACACTTTGTTCCATTCGAGTCATCTAGGACCCGAGTTTCGGGTATTGGTTTTAAGACTGAGCGTGCCTAACCGCGTGTGGGATTTTATGGGGTCCCCTCTTCTTACCTATCTAGCTTCAAACATTTCTAGTGGTGGCCCAAGCTGTTTTACCTTTTGCAAAACGTGTGTGTGCGAGTGTTGACCTCGCAAGTTTTCAAACAACTCGGGCCAGCGGAGACTTAGTTCCTTTGTTGGTCCACACCTGGAAGCTAGGGGGCTGCCCACATCTGTTTAAGTAGCTAACCCGACCTCGTCCATACGGTAGAGGCCGATTCGAGAGCGCGACCGGCTTTTGAGTTGGATGTCGACTCACCGGGGGCCACCCGGATTTGTGCGTTGTTAGTTAGAGGGACTTGTCGTTCCGAATCTCTTGGGACTAAATCATAAAATGGTTGCCTATCATGGGTAGCAACTGAGAGAGATGGGCGTGCGTGCGGAGCCTTGTAATGGGCAGTTGGTACACCCCTGCAGGGTTAAATCTTTTCGAGAAGCCGTGTCCACGGTTATGGACGACTTGAGACCTACTCCTTGTTCATAGACAACAACAGCTGAGATAATTTTAATACAACTTGATCAACATGTGTGTGTGGCTTGACTGCTTCTTCTTCGTCGGGATGCAAAGAGGTGGACAAGGATAGGATAGGTTTTATGTTTGCGTAAGTAGTTGATAGCAAGACTTGTTGGAGGCGATTCCTCATCGAATGCTTGGCTTCTTATCTTACTCTCTAGATCGTTAGCCACTTCATAAATGCTAGTGCGGCAGCAACCTCACCAGTTACCCCTTCCTTACCGTAAACTACTAGTTGTCCTAGAATGACGAGTGATGAAGTCCTTGCTGGGTCAGATGACCACTACAGTTGGATGCTGAGTACCTCTGTACTCATGATACTACCCCAAACTCTTTTCATGGTTCGGATCGACAACAGGTATGGTGATCGACGTTTCACGTGGAGACTCAACGACGACTAGTTAGGCGGATCCCGGCGGAGGGCCTGGACCCGTGTGGTTATGGGATCGATGCTTTTCTCTTTGCCACTAGGCATTTGCTTGTAGTCTGTACTCAGACATGTATCTTCCGTTGTTGTATTGTATTTAAGGCAGTTGTATGCCGATTGTATGAGATGTTGTATCATGTATCTGTAATGTTGTGATATCATGTTGGAAATTCGGGGCATATGACTTCGTCATATGTCGCGGTGGGACCGATATGTGCTTCGTCCCCGGATCTGGATGGAAACATCTAGATCTGGAACAGTACCGCATATCGGGCCTTACATTGTTCTAGCGCTAGTCCAGTTCAAATAAAAGAAGCTTGCATTTTGTTGAGGAATATAGCTAGCCATCTTCAAGGTTCAAGCTCGCAAGGTTGCACACTAGCTTGACAGGGCTGGGGGCAGTTGCACCAGCAGAGTCCAGAGCATCCATCTCTTGTTTCTTGTTGGGTAGCTAGCAATGGCATGGCAATGCATGGACCATTTCGGTTTACTTAGGCACTAGCATTCCATGTCGTTTCATGGATTGTTTGGTGCTACTACGTGACACATTGGAGTGCGTGAGGCTCATGCTTGTGTCTCACCTACAACAAGTGTGCGTGCTGCTAAAATTGTGCGGGGTATGCTGGTATAGAAGCAAACTGTTGTATCTGTCGAATTGCAAGCTGTACCTGATGCTTAGATGTGCTTGGAGAACTTTTCATTAACTTAAATGTTTGTACCATAATCAGTTATCTTCATGAGACCACTGCATTTGATTAGGCATGGAGATTAAGCTCACCATTATAGCAAGACTCCACATGCAGACATGCTTATATTTATCTCCTTGCATGTATTTTTTGTTTCTAGTGATTTTTCTTTTGCTGTATAGGTAGTAAAATACTTATCTCCTTACAGACACTCGTTAATTAAGAAATCAGTGCCCATGGATTAATTAATATCTGGGCTTTGACAGTAAATATTATGCATGCATGAATGTAATGTTAATGTTATCCTTCAGTCGCATCTCCAGCAGTAGTGTTTTAGGGGCTGCTTGCATTTCCTTCTGAGGCTGCGCTTTGTACTAGGAGTAGTTGATATACTTAAGGGAGTAGATGTGGTTTAGCCAATCCATCATGAGCTTGGAAGAATAGGTGATCATGCCCTTCCAATTAGAATGGCTGCTGATTGATCCTTCGGTTGCTTGAAACCTGAGTTACCAGTTCAGGTGCACGAAACAAACAGTGCAACTGACGGTATATCTCAGTTACCAGATCAGGGTACTACCATTACCATGGGGGCAGAGGTAATTCATGCATCAGTAATGAATATGGTAGTACTCTAGTAGATACCACATCACAGAGACCTCATGTGGAGTAGGAGATGCGAGAAGCTCCATGAATTTAGAAAGGGTTTGGGTAATTCCATTGTGATGTACATTCTGTCCAAGTTATGATACCAAAAAATCGAACTGAAACTTGGTAGTACCTAGGATATGGGTGGGGGAGAAGAAGAAGAAGATGGGGTGCTCCTGCTAGCCAAATTGTTTAGGCATAATACTGTAGCGGTAGTACTCATTTTGTTGACAAGCTGCGGATTTTTTGTTCTACTACTATGCCAGTTTATTTTTTGTTTCTTGTTTGTTCCTGCAAATCACCCCAAAAACATTGATATTTCATTCTTTCTGCAGAATCTGTTGTGCTTAGATACAACACCACATTGCTTCACATAAGCATGTATTAACTTATATAATCACTAGTATTTCTTGTTTCTGACTTTGATGCTATACTGTTGACATAACATAAGTGGTCTTTTGTATGTCTGATTTTCATGTGCTCCAGTACTGATTATTCAAACTAAAGAAAATGCTACGAGGGAGGAGATTATTTATTATGTGATCATGTACTGATTTTCATATGCAGTCTCATGCATTTAACTTATGTTGATATATATGCAAGAAACTGATATGTTTATATATATGCATTCATGTTTATATATGCAGTCCTGCCTATATGCTTGTTGTGCCATTTTTGTGCAGGTACAAATAATGACCCCATTCTCCCGAAATGTCGATTAATTTCCGTTTCGGTTGAGAATGGGGTCCTAGCTCAAGAAAATTATCAAAGGTCATGCCAAATTTTTCCGTGAATTCGTGCATGACCTTTGTTAATTTTCTTGACCTAGAAGGTGCTTTGCATGTAATTGTCCAACTACATAGCTCAACAATCTTCATAGTAGCATATAGTGTTAGGCACTTGCAGAATTGATCATTGGCAGGATGAAAGCTACACACATCATAATAGAAACATCAAGAACTTTTTTCTTATCCTAGCTATACTATCTACCCTGATATCATCCAATCACTCTAGTAGCATTTTTTCTTATCCTATGTAGTGGGTGTAGATGGCCGACAACGATGAGGCCTCCGGTTCGCACCACCAGAAGAAATATTGGGAGATGAGCATAGACGATGATCCACAACCTCAACCCCGCTACGAGGGCATCAGGGATGACTCTACCGATCCCGAGTACACAACCGCTAGTGGGGATGATTGTGGTGCCGCGGAGGCCGATCCCGCCACTGATGATGCCAGCCAACCCACAGATGGAAGCCAACTGAAGAGGAAAAAAAAGGAGAGGCGCTCGAGCAAGCTAGGCACCGTCAAGGAGGAATTTACCAAAGTGGACAAAAATGGGCTTCCAAAGGCGCCCAAAGAATTAGTCGGTGGGTACACCGTACAACTCGGGTGCATTCTCCGGGGCACCGTCTCGATCAACACCAAGAACCTAAGGCATCCTGACCGAGCGAATTTGCACAACCTCCTCTTCACGAAGCTGCACAACCGATACAAGTTCCCCGCTCAATTCGCAAACACACGACTCCACGGTAATAAAGTGAATAGTGCCGCCCTCACGAAGATGAGCACATCCCTGGCTACTTGGAGAAGCACGGTGAAGAAAATGATTAATAAAGGTGTTAGTTACGAGAAGATCAACGAGTCAAATCCTTCGATCAGCGAAACTGACTACGCAGAGTTCAAGCTCAAGTGCGAGGACACCTCAACCAGTGAATCGAGTCAGTGGGCGAAAAGTATGCGGGAATTGAACTTAGGGGTTCACCGACTCGGTCCCGGCGGTTAGAGAGTGGCGGAACCGAAATGGGACAAGGAGGACGCGGAGCGTGCCGCGCAAGGCCTACCACCCCTCTTCAAAAAATACGGAGATAAGCCTACAGATAACTATGTCAGGGCCCGGTACAAGAGGA
Source organism: Bromus sterilis (assembly GCA_950022295.1). Lineage (NCBI taxonomy): Eukaryota > Viridiplantae > Streptophyta > Magnoliopsida > Poales > Poaceae > Bromus > Bromus sterilis. Next base: position 338,528,836 of record OX465595.1, on the reverse strand, counting down.
ATCCGGTCACAGGGGATCTTACGACGGATCCGAAGGTGGAGGAGCTTGAGCGTCTTCTGGTAAAGAATACCTCCCTCCTGTTAAATTAGCTCCATATGGTTGCATTTTAAAATTAGCGAAGCCAAATTTCTGAATGGTCCCCGCGTTCCTTGTGCAGGAAACTGAAGGCAGCAGCACGGAGTCCCCGCCTATCGCCCCTTGGGACAACTCTTTAAATAGGGCGATCAACACACTCAAGAAAAGGATAAGCTTAGTAAGCCGTCGTCAGCTGGTCGTGTGTCCGGCAAAGGCTGTTCCACAAAATGGTCGAACTACTATAGCACTAGGCGAAAGGAGAAAAGCACCAGCGGCTCGGAGGCACAACTCCAGGAAAAATGGAGCAGATTCCACGCATTGTGGAAGAACAAGTTGGACATGCGCTCAACAACATGATGCCTTCCTTGTTTGTGTTCATGCGAGACTGGCTTGCGAGCGGTCCAGAGGGGTTGCCCCCGATTCCCAGCTTCATGCGCAGCAACTCTCACAATGCGACGGCAACGGCGGCGGCCCCGTTGGTGTCCCCGGCGGTGCATGCGTTTGTGACCCCGGCGGCGGCCAGGACGGTGCCCCCGGCTGCGGCCGCGACGGTGACCCCGATGGCGGATGCGTTTGTGACCCCGGCGGCGGCGCAAGTATTGGAGCATAAAACACCAACGCCCGGCACCTCAGGAGCAAGCGCCCCCTCCGTCACATGCCCGCCCATCGTTGGCGGTCCATCGACATTAGCCGAGCTCGACGCCATCACGGTAACTAAGCCTCGGCCGATGACTTCATCTCCTTTTGCCTTTGACTGGGCATCCTTGACGCCCTACATGTTTTCGCAGGGCACCGTCAATGTTCCGTGCACTCTCCTGCACTTCGTGGACGAGGAGTTGGTCGATGTTTCCGTGGGCAGAATCGTTCAACCGGGCATCCGCGTGTTCCATGGTAATCCGATGCCAGCTAACGTGTATAAGGTTCAACTAATTCGGGTGCTGGATGGCTATGGCGAATTGTTACCTCCCTATCGACCCCCTGGATCCGAGGACGAAGATGTGATGGACCTCCACGGCTACTTGAACTGGAGCATGCTTTGGCCGAAGAGCCATATTCATTTGGGGGTGGGGAACTACTCCACCCCACCGCCAGTCGTGCCGGCGCCAAGCCATGCCAAGACCGCTGCAACGCCGTCGGCTGATCCGGGCCACCACCCCACGAACATCGATGTGGCACAAGATCGGAGCAACACCAACACCAACACACTACTTTCCCGTGTCGATGACTTCTACGAGGAACTCGGTGGGTGCGACATGGACGACCTTTTCCCGCCTGCTTCTCAAGAACCAAACCTTGGTGCAAAAGACTCCTCCCACCCATCTCATAGCGCGGAGATGAATTCCAACAATAAGCGTCGACTGTTCAGTTCTCAGGAGACGCCTCCAGCTGCCGCATTCACCGAGGCTGAGATGGCCGAGGCGCGAAATGTTATCAGCCCCAACACACTCAGGAAGGCAGTCTCTGAGCAGGTAAAGGTCCCATTACATGAGAAGTCGAAGAAGAAGGGACGGACAAGAAGGAGGAAGGGTCCCACTACTGCGAGCCAGCCGGCACCGACGATCCATGCTCAAGACGGGCCACCAAGACTCGACGGAATCATGTCGAGGGTGCATGTGGCGGGTAGGCCGATGCTATCTGCTGCAATGCTCGATGCTGCAACCGGCGCTATGAAGAGTCTGCATGACATTGTTCTGAATACAGAGACGCGGCGTCTCAGAGAGAATGATGTGGCGTACCCGGTTTTCACAGCCAAGGTGCTAGAGGGAAAGGGCTTTGTTGCTTGCGACATCGGACGTGTGATCTTCCTGCGGTTTGATGACATCTTCGCTATGTTTCACCTTTTCCGCTGCACTACACATTCGTTCGGCTATTTGCGCTCAGTATGGAGATGCAGATCATTAGAGACAAGACCCCGGACATCGTTATAGTCGACCCCTTCTACATGCGTGCCAAGCTCTTGACCAGCCCCGGGGACCGGCGACTCGCTAGTGATTACCTCGAAGGCGTCATTATGGCGAACAAGGATAAGGACAACTTCCTCCTGCCTTACTTTCCCGAGTAAGTCATCCCCTCACGTCCCCGTAATGTACATTAGGTTTTGCTTAGATTTCGGTCGTTCTTTTCCTCCTAACATCCGTGTTGCTTGCAGTGATGAAACAAAGTGCACACTCATCGCTCTAAACCCCAAATGGTCCATGGCCTTGTATTTTGACCCGGACGGTGAGTCAAACAAAGACTACAAAAATATCAAGAAAGTTCTCGATGAGGCTCTCTCGCGCTACTCCAAATCTGGAGTCACCTTCAAGAAGGAAGTTGTTAGGTACGGTGCACATGTTTTCACTCACGTAACAAAGTTCGTCTGCGTCAAGCAGCCGCCTGGCGGTTAGAAGGATGCCTACTACGCCATCCATCACATGCGGGCGTTCGTACGGGACCAGCAGCAGCTTACGCTCCCAGCTCATCTCAAGCACTGGGCCGAACGCTTGTCGGTAATCCAAGACGCCGACCTCAAACAAGAATTCTTTCGCATCCAGTCGGAGTTGGCAGGAATCATCTCTGAAGATGTCCTTCGTAACACGGGGGAGTTCTACCTCAACAATCAACTGTCCAACTGTGAAATAGATACAATGCTAAGATTGCAGGCTGACGGCGATCGCTCATTCATGACCATCACGAAAGACGGTGGCTTCACCCACGCTCCGGCCCGTGAGTGGAGTCAAAAGTCTTGATGCCCATGCACCTAGCTATGTAGTTCTGGACTATCGACGAGAGCTCGTGTGTGTTGTATAAACTTTTATGAACTTGTCCGTACATATGTCTCCTTAGTTTAAACAGTCATCATTCAACTTATATGTAATCGATGCTATTTATTACTAGGACCATGAACCGTGTGCTATTAATGTGTGTTGCTTTTCTCTTCCTTTGGTCCTTAATTTTGTTGTATACGTATGCACTGCTTAAATATTATATGTAAGTTTCTCTTAATGTTTTGTTTGTCCAGTTCATAAAGCAGATGTCGTCGTATGTCGTGTACATTGGTAGGATTCCCGGAGTCTACGACGGCTGGGAGGATTGTCGGAGACAGGTTCACCGTTTTAGCGATAACAGTTACAAAGGGTACCCCACAAGGGCGAAGGCGGAAGCTAGATACGCGCGCTATCTAGCGGGAGAGAGGAGGGAGTGGAGGAGGAACCGGATGAAGATCACTTTGGTCACGATGATGCTCATCGTGACCGCCACCATCTTCTTCAATGTCATGGTAGTTTAGATATATCGACTTGTAATGTGATCAAACTCGCTACTCGAGACTTGTAATGTTCTAACTTTGTTCGGTATTTTGAAATTGGAGACTATATGATGATTTGTAATCGGAGACTAATCTTCTATTGTATTCGATAATTTTGTTGTTTATATCTATGCTGTTTATAAATCTGCTGTTTATATCTGTTTGTAACCTGTGCAAATACAGAAAAGCAAAAGAAAAAAACCTAATATTCATAGTAATGGCGCACATAGTGTGCCTCAGTGGCGCATGTGGAGAAACACATCAATGGCGCACTTCCTAAAAGTGCGCCATTAGTAACCCAGAGCACAAGATACACATATGGTGGGACCAGTAACGTCAGTGGCGCATTTGTGGCCTTAGTAATGGCGCACTTCTGGTGCGCCATTAGTATACAAGATAGTAATGGCGCACCAGATATGCGCCATTACTATCACTTACTAATGGCGTGCTAGTAATGGCGCACCATAAGTGCACCATTAGTACCCAAATTAGGTGCGCCATTAGAGCCCTTTTTTCTAGTAGTGCCATCCTCTGCTCCCCCCTCCCCTCCATTGCCGCCCCAACCCCCACTCGCCCCTCTCTCAAATCCCTTTGTGCAAACCCTAGAGAACAGAGGGGATTTGAGAATTGCTCTATGTGCAATCCCTTTGGGGAATTTTATGCCTAGTGTGCTAGTGCAATTTAGGAGTTAGAGATGCTAAATTGCAATTTCTTTTAGTGCAAACCCTAGAGAAGAGAGAGAGATAGAGAATTTTTTAGTGCAATTGGTTTGATCTTGATGATGCTATTTAGGAGTTAGTATGTGCTACTGATTTTCTCTCTCCACTAGCACTCTAAAAATTTGCAAAGAACTAAATATGGTTAATGATTAAGATATGCACTAAAAATTTGAAAGTCCTGTTATATGCCAGATATGCATCTAAGCTTGAAAGTTGGAATATGCTTTAGTAAAAATTAAAAAAGAGAGAGGAGAAAAACCAGTAGGTAAGCATTTGTTCTTATGAACATAATGATGAAACTAGCAAGTGTAGAATCTGTTTTTCGATAGTTTTATACTTTGATGTGCCATTGTTACATGATCTCATCATGTTTATCTCATCGTGTTTGTCCGCTGTTTTAGTCAAGCTCATTTTTTATCCATTTGCAAGTATACAGAATTTTCAATGCATTGTTTACCATATGAAATTTATCTATATATATGTTTCTTGAATATCTACTGTTTGAATATCTATTTTTGTGCATTGTTGTCCCTACATGTAGGCATTTGTTTTGTGCAGGTACAAATCATTATCCCCTTTCTCCGAAATGTTGATTAACTTCCGTTTCGGTTGAGAATGGGGCTGTCGTCGATATGTGACGTCAGATGCCATGGGATGGCTAAAGGTGGGGGAACAACGCGCAGATGACCGGCGCTCCGGCACGGGTCTAGGTACAGGCACAGTCGGACACCGCGAAGTACCCAGGTTCGGGGCTCTCCGTGGAGATAAAACCCCTACTCCTGCCTGTCTGGACTATAGGCATATATCTGTACACTGGTGCTCCTCGAGCTGTATATCTGCTACTGCTACTTGGCTCATGGCCGAGCTAAACTACTAGCATGGGATGAATGAATGGAGTGAGCTCCTGGCTCCATCCTCTTCCTCACCGTGGGCACCCTTGCCCTTTATATAGTAGTGGCAAGGGGACAAGGGGGTGAGGGAGAGAGGGAACAAGGAGACAAAGGGGGGGGACAAGAAGTACAAGTGAAGTGACACCATGATGTGATGTAATGTGACTAGAGATGTCACTCAGTTGTCTTGTCTGCTTGTCTTGTCAGCTCGATGTAGATGTCTCGGTTGACCTCTTGGACAGCCGAGTGCGCGAACAGTCGGCCGAGTGCGCGGACGGCCGACTGCGGGCAATCGACCGGCATCCGAGCTGGCACGCAATCGGCATGGAGCAGTCGGCGAGGGGCCGAGCCGGAGCGCAGTCGGCGAGGGCGCGCAGTCGGTGTTGCGTCGAATCGGTGACTTTGGTATACCCGGGGGTATTTCCTCCGACAGGGGCACTCTCATGTTAAGAAAAAGAGCAAAGGTCATGCCGAATTTTTCCGTGAATTTGTGCATGACCTTTGTTATTTTTCTTAACATGAGAGTATTTGCATTTATTTATTGTGCTAATTAATTAAGTAGTTGCATTTCTTAATATTGTACTAGTGCAAACATGTCGACCGGAGCCGACGCCGGTCCTTCTTCTCAGTCGGGAAAAAAAAGGAAGCAATTTTGGGACTACTCCCAGGAGGAGGTCGAGGAGCAGAGAGAAGAGGAAGTACCTCCGGGCAAGGAGGAGTATGAGAAGGAGATAGAGTCGGAGTCCGACTCATCGGATGATGACTTGGAGGAGGAGGTCGGTACGACAGACGGCGAGAGGAACATTGGAGAGGATGATGGGACCGGTGGCTCCAACACAGATGGTACCCAGTCGAAGAAGAGGAATCGGAAACCGACCAAGGTCGGCGCCATCAGGCAAGAGTTTACTGTTGTGACCGCCGTCGGGATTCCTAAAGAGCCCGAACGTTTTTAGGAAGGGTACGGCCGTCAAGTCGCGGCGATCCTCCGCAACACCGTGCCGATCACCACGATTAACCTTAGGAGTCGTGAGAATATTCATTATTGTTAGCTTCTTATCAAAAAGTTGCACGAACGATACAAGTTTCCGGAGCCGTACGATAACACCAAAATCAGAGGGAACAAAGTAAACACATGGGCCCTCAGGAAGATGAGCAAGGCCTTGTCCAGTTGGAAAACCCGGGTGAAGAGGGCAATTTTTGAAAAGAACAAAACCTGGGAGGAGCTCAAGGAGAAAGAGTCGTTGATCGACGAAGCTACCTACAACCTTTTCAAGGCTAGGTGTGAGTCCGAGCAAGCCAAGGCCGCGAGTGAAAAGGGCAAGGCCATGCGGTCGCAGGTCATAGGTAACCACCGTCTCGGAGCCGGTGGTTACAAAAGTTCCAAGCCTAAATGGGACAAGGAGGATGCCGAGTACGCCGTTGCGGACATACCTAACCCCTTCCAGCAATACAAAGATGATCCGCAGACCGAATTCTTTGTGAGGGCCCGGAGCTGTAAGGACAAAGAAACCTCGAAAATATTTATCGATCCTAAGATTCAGGAGTTTACGACTGCCGTGGTAAGTAGTTTACCACGCAACCTTGTCGATTGAATTCTCGAGTGAAGTTCACAAGTTCTTAACGTTTGACATTCTTTTTGTAGCAAGCGGAAATGAAAATCGCCTCATCGCAGGAGTCGTCGGTTAAGCCGGCCGTCCTGTGGGACAACGCCTTTAACAGGGCGTTGAACAAGGTCAAGAAGGTTGACGACGTGACGGCGAAGCCATCGTCAGCCGGCCGTGTGGTCGGCTTTGGTGCGGACCTAAATTGGTCTGAATATTATGGAAAACCGGAGGAGCAGTCCGGTTCGAGGGGGCGCAAGGCGAGAAGGACCGAAGAAGACGCCGCTTATGTTCGTGGACTGGAGGAGAAGGTGAACATGCTTCCGCAGCTTGTCCAGGTCGAAGTGGCGAAGAAGATGAACGCTCTCCTTCCAGATATGATGCAGTCGCTTGCGAATTGGCAAGCGCGTGGTGGACAAGGTCCCATACCAGTCCCCAGCATGGTCGGCAGCAACTCGGGCACCGCGGCGCATGCAGTCCCGACTCCCGCCGTAGTGGTGGCTCCCGCACTGACTCCCGGCCTAGTGGTGACTCCGGCCGCCAACACCGCGGCGGCGGCGCCGGACGTGATGGTAACTCCTCCAGCCACGATCGAGCAACCGGGGCATAACAATAATGCACCCGGCGGCAGCTCAAATAGGGCGACCGACGCCACGGGAGGCAGCGCGCCCTCCGTCTCTTGCATGCCCGCCGTCATCGGCGGGGTCTCTTCACTAGCCGACCTCGACGTCCTCAAGGTAACTATAAGCGTCTGCAACTCAAATGAGAACTTCATCTCCTTGCCTTTTTTAGTGGAATCTCTCTAATGCCCTACATGCATATATCTCTTTCGCAGGAGGACACTCCATGCATTCTATTACAAGTCGTGGATGGAGAGTTGAAGGATGTTGCCAAAGTTAAAATCATTCAACCACAAAATCGAATCATGCACAATATGCCGATGGCACCGGAGATGCATAGGGTTCAAATCTCTCTCGTGATTTCGGGCTACGAGAGAGTTGAACCTCCCATTCAACCCCCCGGATACGATGAGGACGAGCCGACAGTCCTCAGTGACTGTTTCGGCCAAATATGCCTATGGCCGAAGAGCCAAATGCGTTTAATGACGGGGGAAAGGGGCACCACACCTAGGAAAACACCGCTAGTCATCGTGTCGGCGCCACATGATCCCATCGGCGCACAACAAGAAGACGATGATCTTGATGATGATATCAACGCCGACCAGTTCATCAATACTTTGTATGATGCTGATGATTTATTCATGCCTCCTGCTGAAGGAGCCTATCAGCATGACGAGGAAGCTCGCTGTCCAGCTGATCCTGCGGCGAAGCCTGCTTGCTCCACGCGTCTCTTCGCTGCTTCTCATGACATGTCTCCAGCAGCTTGCGCCTTCACCGAGCCTCAAGCAGATGCCACAAGGAGATCTATTCTCAGCCCGTCCACACTCCATAAGGCGGCCACTGAGCAGATAAAGGCCGGTGACTGCTCAAAATCAGAAAAGAAGAAGGGACGAAAAAGAAAGAAGAGCATCACTTCGAGTAGCCAACCTTCGATGCCGATCCGGGCTCAGGACGGGCCACCAAGACCCAAGGATCTCTCGTTTGAAATCCATGTGGCTGGTATGGCGATGCTACCTAAGGACATGCTTGACCTTGCAACTTTGGATATGCAGAGTGTGCATCATAGTATTATGGCATTAGAGAAGATTCTTCTTCGAGAAGAGAATCCCTCGTACCCGGTTTTCATGGCCAGGTGCCACTCAACATGGGCTTCATCAACACTATCCCCGCGGATATGTTAATCCTGCACTTTTCGGAGATCTTCAATTTGTACCATCTCAAGCGGCTAGACCATAGCCTTATCCGTCTTTTCTCGCTCAGCCTTTCTATGAGTATCAGGAGAGATAAGACCCCGAGCGTCGCGATATTGGACCCCTTCTACATGCGTGAAAGCATCTTGATGGACGACGGGGACGCGGCTATCGCGGCGGGGTACATCACAGACTTCATGCTACAGAACGCCGACAAGGATTCATTTCTTATGACCTACTCTCCCAAGTAAGTCATTCTCTCGCCGCCGTAGCATATATGCTTTCTTAGCTTTCCATTGTCCTCTTCCAACATTCCTTTTGGATTGTTTTAATTATGCAGTGAGGATCAAGAGTGCGTGCTCATCTGCTTTTCACCGCAACACTCGCATGCCGTGTATTTAGACTCGGGGAGTGTGAAAAAGAAAGATTACAAGTATATCATGAGAGTTTTGGATGATGCTCTCTCCGGCTACATAAAAGCCGGAGGCAAGATGGTGAAGCACAAGTTCAGGAAGAAACAGCCTGACGTGAACGTGTTCAGCCACGTAACGCAGTTCCCGTGCGTCAAGCAGCCGGCTGACAGTGTGAGGGATGCGTACTACGCCCTTCATCACATGAGGGCGATTGTATAGGAAAAACGCAACCTTACGCTGCCAAGTCATCTCAGAGCGTGGGCCGAAAGGTTGGCGGAAATCGCCGATGCAAATCTGAAGGAGGAGTTCTTTCACATCCAAGCACAGATGGCGACTATCATCCGTCATGAAGTACAAATGAGGGGGTCGATCTTCCACTCGAACATTGCACCATCCAATGGGGAGATAGAAGTCCGCCTAAAGGCCTTGCGTGACACAAGGCCTTTCATGACGAAAGAAGGATGCCGCCCATTCCCCGAGCCGAGTCAGAACAATTGAACAATTTATGTTATATATGGAAGTCGTTTGATGAATGTGTTCCCTACATGTAATTTGGATGTACTCTTTGTGTAGTAGATGGTAGTGTCAAATCCTCTTGGTGCTCTTTGTGTATAAATGTCACTACATATGCATTTTTATGCATATGTGCATGCTCCTCGATTGATCGACTTGCTTTAAGTTGTTGATAAGAATAGATGCTACATTGCTTTGTTCTCCTTTGGTATGAATTCATATGGATGTGACCTCTAAAGCTTTGTTTTGTGCAGGTTGAAGAGCAAACAAGAGATGATGACGAAAGTAGCTTTCGGTTTCAATAATTGTTGGCCTTTAAACCTTTGTAAATCTTTGTAGTAAGAATTATAATGCAATTCTTTTGTATCAATAATTGTTGGGCTCATTGTAATATTGTATTTTGCATTTCTATAATATAATAAAAATATCTGTAATGTTTTTATTCTTTTCTGTAATTTTTTTTTCTGTAACCCATTTAGTGGCGCATTATGTCTGCCTTTAGTGGCGCACTAGGAATGCGCCACCCCTAAGGCCCTTAGGCGTGGCCCATATCAGAATGCACCACCCCTAAGAGCTTAGAGGTGGCGCATTCCGACATGCGCCACGCCTAAGTGCCTTAGGGGTGGCGCATCCAGAATGCGCCACCTCTAAGCCCTTATTAGTGGCTTGTAGTTAGTGGCGCATCCCTAATGCGCCACTAAACACAAAAAAAGGCGCCACTAAAAGGGCATTCCCTAGTAGTGCATCTTTGAGAACCAAACAATCAGCAGAGCCGACAAAGTACGTGACATCGACATTATGATACCCATTCTTGCTAACAAAGACCAGATTAACACAACTTTCTGTAACCCTGACTAGACCAGAAGGAAATTTCCGCAAAACAAAAAAATATTATAAATAGAGTATAACACAGGACATATTCAACAGCTGTTGTTGTTTACAATCTTCATAATAAAACTCTATATAAAAGGTAGTTCACTTAAATTAACAAATATAAAAAAAATGCTTCATCACAAACTAATTCTGCTGAAAGATAAATATGAAAGCAGTTCACTAGTGCTACTGAGAAAAATGTTTCTTCAAGAATATAAATTGAGTGTAAGAAAAGGAAAATATGCAAAAGCTATTGTTGTTTACAATCTTCATAATAAAACCCTGTATATGAAAGCAGTTCACTTAAACTAACAAAAAAATATTGAAAATGCTTCTTCAGAAACTAAATTCTACTGCAATATTCATAATATAAAGATCTATATGAAAGCAGTTCACTACTGCTGCTGCAAAAATATGTTTCTTCAGAAACTAATACTACTACATTAATCAGATCGGGTTGAACTGCACACAAACAGAAAAGACAAAAATATATAAGAAATACGATGAATCTATGGGAAAGCGGTTCACTAGTGCAGCTGAAAACAAATGTTTCTACAGAAAACTGAATCCTGCTACAAATATTAAGCTATAGATAAATAAACACAACAAAACAAAGGAAAAAAAGATATGAGTAACAAAAACATACCCATGAATCATTGACATCAACGTGGGTCATTTGGTGGACGAAGGGAGCTCTGAATCCAATAAACGGAGAGTACAGAAGGGAACAGATAGCGTTGTGCCGCTGCTTGTGATTCAGAACCAAACCCTCAGAGAACACGCAGGTCTCCAACATAGATTCCATCCTTGCCAAGCAGCCGCACGAGCAATCCATTTTGCTAGGGGAAAATGATATGGTTGGGGGAAGAACACAGATCTGATGGGAACACGAGGGTGGTGTGGGGGGAGGGGAGGGGACTATCTTCTGACCGCCGCGGATAAGATATGACGGGTGGCAATGGACCCAGCCATATATATACACAACTGCCGCCAAGAAAAATATATGAAAAATTAGAAACTAATGCAGTTCGGAGATATAGTCAGATGCAGTGTTGGACAGTGATCAAATGCAGCTCGTATGGCAAATAATTGCAGCTGGGTGTGCGTGCCCGGTCAAAAGAAAAATTCATAACTAACAACTCGATATGCCTAGTTCCTCTCCGCTATTCGCGCAACAAAAACGCCAACGTTTGAAATGCACTGCATCACAAAAAGCAATCGCGCGTCAAAGTCGAACACAACGCGCGACCGAGAGGCAAAGTTCTTCGCCCACGTGCAAAAATTCGCCAAATTAACCAACAAATTGAACGAATTAGCAACTAAATTCGTCGCGGATTAACACAAACAGATTCCCGCAAACAGAATGAATTTGCGACGTAATTGAGCGTGATCCCCGCAAAAACGATGGCAGGGCACTGCTCCGGACGAAGAACCGAGACGTTTCCGCTACCTACATCGATTCCGGTGATTCTTTCGCGAAATTTCATGTGTTAGCACACAATAAATCATCGCGGATCATCATTGGCACAAGATCAACTAACGAAACAATCAAAACTAGTCAGATACGCTACAACGTTGATGCAGTTCTCCATTACCTCGAATGCAGTTCATAACGGTATACAGAAGCATTGCGCATAGATTTTTGTTGCAGTTCGGAATGTTGTCAGAATAGTTATTCTGAAAACGGTGTCAGAATAGACCGGCTGTATAACCAGTTTTCGTATATCTATCCCTAACATCTGAAATCAATTTCCACATCTCATCTCAAGTTCCATATGGAATTCTCCTTTCTTATCGATGACGTGGTCAAGAAAGAATCCCGCCAATTCCTCTTGAATTTCATTTATGAGATCTTTTGGTAGGAGTTCTTCCTGAAGCTTCCAAAGCTAATTTGAAGAAGGGGGTCAATACATGCATATATATGAATGAAACTCCAACACAAAATTGTTAATATTGTTTCTTACGCACATCAAACTCTCTTTTAGAGTAGCCGGCCTTCTTAGAGATCGTCGCGTTGTAGATGTACTCGCAAATGTAGTATCCACATAGATTAGTCCCTTTGGATGCCACAACCACTTTACGATAAATAGAGGTCAATCAAACTGATAATAAGCATTATAAATGGTATTGATGAAACAACTAGCTAGAATCAATGGGAGATGCGCGGAACTAGCTAGTAGTACTTACTTTCGGGTATGAAAATTTCAGTTCCTTCGGCAGTCCCAGAGCTTTTTTGGTGAACTGTTTCCAAACCCTGCCATATACAAAGAAAATAATTATTACCTGATATCAGGATATGAAAAAATTTATCGATATATGATCGATTGAACTTACTTCGCGAGCATTTCAATGATCTCCGCATACTGCGTGCGATCTTTTCGTCTTGAGTCTAAGACGGTTACTACTACCTTCTCAAGATGAATCTCTAGGATAATAAAGTGGAACCTGCGCACGCATGCATAACTCATCAATTACATTACTATAACCTCAAATAGTAAGGAAAACCGAATATGCACAAGACAGTATAACACTCACTCGAAGTTGTAAGGAAAGATTATTTTTTCTTTGTTTTGATTTTTAAGCAACGATTTAAGCAAGTTGGCCTCGGCTCGTTTGGCATCATTTTTAACCTCCCATGGATCAAAGATATTTAGGTTAATGAACCCAATATTGTAGATTTCTTTTTTCTTGCATTCGACGATCTTCAATCTGCATATATATAGAGGATAAATTATATGTACATGCAATGAAAGAGCTGAACTAGCTATATATAGAAACTTAATTAAAGAAGTAGTACTTACAGACAGTAGCAAGTGACGATTACTTTATCGATGGCCATTTGATTATAAAGCTGGAAAATTCCTCAAATGGAACATACAACTCGGGAATTCCAACGAGGTCATGCTCATCCTCTTTAACTTTAAGCATCATACTACCAGGACCAGACGACTTGCAGAAATCCATGTACCACTCATGGAGTCTTCGCATCATTGTTGTTAGAGGAGGATGACCAGGTTTGAAGAGAGGATACCCATACCGGTATGTGTACTCTTCTTCCACCTCCAATGGATCAAAATGTACATCATCGGGAATGTAATCACCAATATTAGTACCGGGCACCATCCCCGGCGGATTTGAGTCGACGATGATATCGCTACACCTTCAACGGGGGGCACGATTGGTTCGCCTGTTCGCCGAGCTGGGGAAATTGTTTCCCTTGTGTAATTTTTTGTGCTCTCCTTTTGTCAGCTGCAGTGGTTCCAGACCGGCGCGCTGCTTGCGCCGTCTTTTAAGAGTGCGGACACGGTTTTCATCCAGCGGAGTAGGTGGTGGTCGCATCAGGGCATCCACAGTGCGCTTCAATTTCTCCAGATCTATCTTCTTTTTAGGAGTTAAAAAAGGCAGCTACTTCTTCTTTAACGATCTTCACGGTTTCCTCCGCGCTCTTCTCGTATGGTAACTTCTCAAGAGGCTTGAGAGATGATGGACCGTATTTGTATGGCCTCCTGGCGGCGCTGGATGTACCGCTAGACGTCGGAGCAACCGGAGCGGTGGTGGCTGTCTTCCTTTGTTTCTTAGGCGCCGGAGCAGCCGGAGTGGCGGGGGCAGCTCTGTTCTGCCCTTGTTGACGAGGCGAAGGAGGAGGCGGGCTGATCGAACGCGCCGGCGCAGGCGGAGAAGGAGGCGGAGGAGGAGGTGTACGAGGAGGCGGGATGATCGGACGCGCCGGCGCAGGCAGAGAAGGAGGCATAGGAGGAGGCAGACGAGGAGGCAGAGAAGGAGGCGTGCCCTGATCACGCGCCGGAGGAGGAGGCGCCGTCCAGTTTGGAAGCTTGATTAATTCCTTTCTCCATAGACATAAAGTCCTCAGAGCGTGAAGTAGCAGAGTTTCCCCTTCACCGGTAGGGTAGTCAAGCTCGAGCCCCTCATATCCCTCAACTATTTCATCGACCATCACAACGACATAGCATTGTGGAATCGGACCGTAGTGAAAAGTTCTGTCGGGTCGAGGAGGTGCAACATGGCCGACAGCCGCCTTGGGTGTGAGGTGGTGAATTTTTTCCAAAAGGTGGAAATCTTGAGACTCCGTGATAGCATCCACAGGGTAGCTGGGAGCCGTCAACTCAGGTAGCTCGGTGGAAGCCACGCTGCTTCTCCGCTGAGATGGCGGGGTAGCTTCTCGGGTAGCTTCGTCAAATCGATGCATCTCCTCTAGCGATTTTACTCTTGCATTCAGCTTCTGCATTTCATTGAGCTCCTGTTTCCTCTTCTTCTCCCTACTTCTCTAACCGTCTGCGTCGGGAAACCCATGCTTCCACGGAACGGAGCATGTCGTGCCTCATATTCGTCCTAGGTGCTCCGGATTCCCGAGGGCCTCTGTGAGCTCGTCGTTCTCTCTGCCGGGAACGAACGTCCCTTCCCGCGATGCAACGAATAATTTCCGAAGCTTTTCTACCGGTACGGTCAATTGTTCGTTCGTCCAAACGCACTTCCCTGTTTCGGGGTCCAATGTTCCCCCATCCCCGAAGAATCAATTCCTTGCACGGTCTGACCAGTTCCATGTCTCTGGTATGATCCCTCTGTCAAGCAGGTCCTTCTCAGTCTTCTCCCACGATGGGCGGGCTTTGAGGCAGCCACCTGACCCCGTGCGATGGTGAAGCTTCTTCTTTGCAGCATTTAGCTTGTTTGTCTCTGACATCTTCTTACTCTTCTCCGATGCCTTGTGGGCCACAAATGCATGCCAATCATGTTCTATCTTCTCATATCGACCCGTGAATATTGGAGTCTTCTTTTTGTCGACAAAGTTTCTTTTCAAGTCATTCTTCCACCTCCTGAATAGTTATGCCATCTTCTTAAGAGCATTAGTCTTGATCAATGGCTCTATAATTGGCTTTTACGGATCCTCCTCTGGCGGTAGGGTGAAATTTGCCTTCAGTGAGGTCCAAAGATCATTTTTCTGTCTATCGTTGACAAAAGACACTTGGGGGTCTCCGCTCTTCGGCTTATTCCATTGCTGGATGCTGATCGGGATCTCCCTAACGAGGACCCCGCACTGAACAGCAAAGGCGTCCTTGGTCCGGATGGGTTGAATCGGTTGGCCATTCCCGGTGATCTCGGTGATCGTGAACTTTTCATCCGGGAGAAACTTTTTAATCGGGCCTTGTCTCGTTACCGAAGTTTGGCTCGATCCGGATCCGGAGGGCTAGAAAAGAAGAAAGAACAGAGTTAATATATATGTCTACATACCAAGACAATTAATGCATCAATTCAATTAGCTAGTCTCATCAGCACAGGCTATATTAATATATATACCTGACCGGACTTTGCAACAACTCCTTCGTTCGTTCGCTCATCGTAGTCGTTATCACCGTCTACTTATTCATCCTCGGAGTCTGCTTCACTCTCTCCTTCCAGACCATCGATGTCGTTCAGATACGACAAGACATCACCTCCTTCCTGGAGGATGTCGCACACCAACGGTCACGGTCCTCCTTCCTGGATGTCGTCGCCCACCAACGTTGGTCCTTGATACGTCCAAAACGTATCTATAATTTATGCTTGCTCCATGCATGTTTTGTGTGATATTGCTATGATCTAGATACCCTTTCATACACTTTTGATCATATTTGGACTAACCTATTAACTTAGTGCACCACAGTGCCAGTTCCTGCTTTCTGCTGTTTTTCTATTTCAGTTGTCCCTCATGTAAAAAGTGCTCCAAAAATTGAGGTAAAATCAGATAAAAAATCAGCGCAGAAGAACCTTCCGGAAGGACCTGGGTGGAGCCAGAGGGCCACCACCAGGGGAGGGAGGGCCGACCTCCGGGAGTCTCCTCTCCACCATGGATGCTTCCCGGATGTGTCGTGAGTAGTTTCCTTTGGACCATGGGTCTGTGATCAGTAGCTATGTGATGTTCTCCTCCCCTCTTTGTTCTTCATGGTTTAGACCTCGTGAGCTGCCCTACATGATCGAGGCACTTTTGTAATCTTTCTGCTGTTGCTATGCTGAGTTTGATGGGATCTGATGGATTATGAGATTATGTTCAGATTGTGATAGAGTAATATCTTTGGTTCTTATCTTTTATATTTTTGTTCTTAAGTAATTCTTGCATGTTCTCCGTTGCTCTTTATTGCTTTGGCCAAGTAGTAGGTAGTAACCCCAAGAGGGAACGTTATGCTCGATTGTGGGTTCATGCCCCCTGATGACACGCTTGAGTGACAGAAACATGAGTCTAGGGGATGTGCTGTTTCCACAAGGGGAAAACAACGGTGCTTGTAACCGCGGTTGCAAGGATTGTTTACTTTACGCAAAGTGCTTTTTAATGCAGTTGTCTGTTGCTTTGGGTTTACACTTTGGGTGGGGCTTGCAACTTAATACCAGCGAGATGTTCTGGATAGATATCTCAAGGTGGATGATTAGTAGTAGATGCAGTTGGATTTTGGTCTACTTATTTTGGCGTTCTGCCCATGCTTTTGAGCCTCTTCCTTTCTTTTGTAGCATAGTTAGCATTGTGGTGCGTTCATAATCCTGTCAATTTCCCTTCTGTAATTTGTTCACCTCGCATAGCAGTTTTATCGTCTTTTGGGAGAGAGACATCACTAGTGAACATCACGTATCCCGGTCCATATCCTCATCACTGTTTCCACACTCATTTACTTTTCTGATTTTACTTTCAGTTGCTATCATTATCCCTTGTGTTTGATCCTTTGTGAACAACAAGACCGGAGAGATTGACAACCTCTCTGAACTTCGTTGGGAACAAAGTTATTTGCGTTTGTGTGCAGGTCCGCGTCAGTTGCGCCGCTGACACCTACTTATCATCTCCGGAGTCCTACTAGAGACAAACCTGTGTATCTTTACTGAGGGAAATTTTCTGCTGTGCTACATCACACCTTCCTCTTGGGGTTTACCAACAAAGGGCAAGAAATCACTATTATCACCTCGCACATCAGTCCTCCTTCGCGGATGATTTCACCCATAAAGTCTTGTTCTTCTAATTTTCTTTGACCATCGTGCATAGTTTCTGCAAAATATTAAAACATGCCTCGGTTACTTCCGGCTAATGATGAAGCCATGGATTTCTTCAATACTTTGACACAATGCAACCTCTCTCGACCCCCGTCGGCGTTCCTTGACCCTCTGACCCCTCGACGACCCTCGAACCCTCCGCGACCCTCGACCTCTCTCGATGACCCTCGACCCTCTCGACCGGCCTAGATATATCCTGACCCTCAACCCTCGAGCTCGACGACCCTCGAACCCTCGACCCCTCGACGACCCTTGAACCCTCGGCGACCCTCGACCCCTCGACGACCCTCGACCTCTCTCTCGGTGACCCTCGACCCTCTATCGGCCTAGATATATCCCGACCCTCGAGATCGACCTCTCTCGGTGACCCTCGACCCTCTATGTACCAACGCATATAGTTCCCGACCCTCGACCGCACGGCGATCCTCGACACCCTCTCGTTCTCGATTTTTAAAAAAAGAGAAGAAAAAATAATCAGAGGAACCCTATTTCTTCTTCTTCTCCTCTATTCCTTCTTTTTCTCCTCTTATTTTTTCTTCTTCCTCGATCCTCTTCTTCTCCTCCTTTTTCCTCTTCTTATTTTCCTTTTTCCCTCTCCTTCTTTTTCTTTTTCCTTCTCTTCCTCTTTTCTTATCCCCCAACACTAGAACATTTTAACTTATTAAATTGAGACTAATTATAAAACAGAAAAAAAATAAGTTGAAAAAAACATATTTTCTATTTTCTTTTCTCTGTTCTCTTTTAATTTTACTTTTTTTGCTTTTCTTTTTTTTCTCCCCCACTATAGCTAGAACACATTTTAACACATGCACTTAGAATATTTTTTTGCCATGGCCGTGGCCGGAAGGCGGCGAGAGCACGGGAGGAGCTCCCCCTCTCGGCCATGGCGGTCGGCGTGCAGGCGGGCCGCGACAAGAGCTAGAGAGAGATGGAGGCGCTCACAGCGGGGAGGTCGTCAGCGACGGCGGGGGTGGTGCGGCGCCGGTGAGGTCGTCGGAAACGGCAGGGGCGGTGTGGCGCGGCAAGGAAATCGGGCAGCCTGACGGTGTTGGTGTTGTCTCCGGCGTCGTCTTGAGCAAATGGCGAGATGGGAACGACGGTTCCAAGGAGGGAGCTTATATACCCCGAGCATTGGTTCTGGTTGGTGCCAGAAACCGGTACCAAAGGGGGGCTTTGGTATCGGTTCGCTCCACCAACCGGTACCAAAGGTCTTTTTTAGCAGCCGAAAGAGCGGGAAACAGAGACCATTGGTACCGGTTGGTGGCACGAACCGGTACTGATGGCCCCCTTTGGTACCGGTTGGTGGAACCAACCGGAACCAATGCCACCCTTTGGTACCGGTTGGTTCCACCAACCGGGACCAACCTGGCGCTGGCTTGGTGCGGTGGGATGTTTAGTCCCACCTCGCTAACCGAGGGTGCTCCAGAGTGGTTTATAAGCCCTGCTGCGCCAACCCTCTCGAGCGCCTCTCAAATGCAGGCTTTGCGGCCTACCCACTGTCACCCATTTCCTGTTGGTGTACTGGGCCTTTTCGGGCCTGGATCCTGACACATGATAGGGTTTCTAGTCGTATCCAGGCCGCGCTGGCCCAGTAGGTGGCCTTTTTTAATTATTCTTCCTTTCTAGTAATAAAATTTTAAAAAGGACCTTTAGTCCCGGTTGGAGCCATCGACCGGGACGAATAGTCTATAATTAGTCCTTTGCGGTAATACAAAATGGAAAAAAGGACCTTTAGTCCCGATTGGAGCCACCAACCGGGACCAATAGTCTATAATTAGTCCCACCTCGCTAACCGAAGGTAGGTTAGAGTTGTTTATAAGCATGAGCTGTCCAGCACTTACTGTAGCATATCAAGCTTATTAAAAGGTGTATACCGAGGAATTCAACTCGAGGGGGTGATGTATCTCTTTAAGCAGGCGGAAGGCATAGGTCCTCTGGTCCAGAAGGACCTTTGTCTGTTGAATCCGATAGAGGCAGATGTCACCCTTTCGCATGCTGAAAAAGATATATATATATCACCCTCCTTGGGAGGATTCCTCTGTCTACCTCTTATAATAAATTTTCTATACTTTTTGTTTTTGTATAATTTTAGTTTTAATAATACAAAGATTTCAAAACAAAACACTAAAGGATGTCACCGAATGATTTGTATTTGGTCGATGAAGTGAAATATTTCTAGCTAGATATATATAATATCAACAAAACACACGGTTTCTCCTGGTTACAGCCCGACGGTGTGGCTCTTGAGTGCCCGCATATCAAAAGCACCGTCGGACCGCAACCAGACGAATCCGAATGATTTGTATTCGGCCGATGAAATGAGTGTAGAACATGTCCAAGAGGTTGGCTATATATAGGCAACAACAATCCTGATCTAACGGCTCAGAAGCCTGATCCAATGACTCGCAAGCGCTTGAAAGAAACACATGATCTGTGTGCTTCTTCCTAGTTGGTTGGATTCAGAATCGTGTGAGGTTAAAGGCATTTCATTTTTCTAAACTTATTTAAACTCAAGACTTTTTGTGCATTCAATATGCACCATTCAAAGCCACATACTAAAATTTCAACCCATTCTGACTTCATTTTCTATTTTTCATGCATTTAATGATTTATTTTGAGATAAATGACCCTGAAATTGGAAAGCACTACAACTGAACTCAGAAAAGGTTGAAACTTGGCATGGTATCATCATTTGACCCACATAACATGTCTGCAAAAGTTGAGAGGGTTACGGCAAAAACTGGATGCACTTCATGTACAAACTGGACAATCTCTTTCGAAGTACGATGGTTTCAGACGAAAACTCATCTGTTACAAAGGCATTTCATTTTTCTAAACTTATTTGAACTCAAGACTTTTTGTGCATTCAATATGAACCATTCAAAGCCACATACTAAAATTTCAACCCTTTCTGACTTCATTTGCTATTTTTCATGCATTTAATGATTTATTTTGAGCTAAATGACCCTAAAATTGGAAAGCACTACAACTGAAATCAGAAAAGGTTGAAACTTGGCATGGTATCATCATTTACCCACATAACATGTGTGCAAAGTTGAGAGGGTTAGGGCAAAAACTGGATGCACTTCGTGTACAAACTGGACAATCTCTTTTGAAGTACGAGGGTTTCAAACGAAAACTCATCTGTTACAAAGGCATTTCATTTTTCTAAACTTATTTGAACTCAAGACTTTTTGTGCATTCAATATGCACCATTCAAAGCCACATACTAAAATTTCAACCCATTCTGACTTCATTTGCTATTTTTCATGCATTTAATGATTTATTTTGAGCTAAATGACCCTGAAATTGGAAAGCACTACAACTGAACTCAGAAAAGGTTGAAACTTGGCATGGTATCATCATTTGACCAACATAATATGTGTGCAAAAGTTGAGAGGGGTACGAAAAAAACTGGATGCACTTCGTGTACAAACTGGACAATCTCTTTCGAAGTACGAGGGGTTCAGACGAAAACTCATCTGTTACAAAGGCATTTCATTTTTCTAAACTTATTTGAACTCAAGACTTTTTGTGCATTCAATATGAACCATTCAAAGCCACATACTAAAATTTCAACCCTTTCTGACTTCATTTGCTATTTTTCATGCATTTAATGATTTATTTTGAGCTAAATGACCCTAAAATTGGAAAGCACTACAATTGAACTCAGAAAAGGTTGAAACTTGGCATGGTATCATCATTTACCCACATAACATGTGTGCAAAGTTGAGAGGGTTAGGGCAAAAACTGGATGCACTTCGTGTACAAACTGGACAATCTCTTTTGAAGTACGAGGGTTTCAAACGAAAACTCATCTGTTACAAAGGCATTTCATTTTTCTAAACTTATTTGAACTCAAGACTTTTTGTGCATTCAATATGCACCATTCAAAGCCACATACTAAAATTTCAACCCATTCTGACTTCATTTGCTATTTTTCATGCATTTAATGATTTATTTTGAGCTAAATGACCCTGAAATTGGAAAGCACTACAACTGAACTCAGAAAAGGTTGAAACTTGGCATGGTATCATCATTTGACCCACATAACATGTGTGCAAAAGTTGAGAGGATTACGGAAAAAACTGGATGCACTTCGTGTACAAACTGGACCATCTCTTTCAAAGTACGAGGGTTTCACACGAAAACTCATCTGTTACAAAAGGCATTTCATTTTTCTAAACTTATTTCAACTCAAGATTTTTTTCAACTGAACTCATATGTTACATCTGTCTTCACTTTTCCTTCACTTGTGTCCTTTTCTTATTGCACCGTAACCATGGATAGTCTTCCTTGTATAACATGGTTCTTGGATCAACCTTGACTTTGAAGGGAGGAATTTCATGAAACTTTTCATAATCATCAGATATGTCTGTCTTTCCCTCCAATCCCACGATGTCTCTTTTTCCTGAAACAACTATGGCACTTTGGCTCATCGTATGACGTGTTCGCTTCCTTATCTTTTCTTTTTCTCGGTTTGGTAGACATGTCCTTCACATAGAAAATCTGCGTCACATCATTGGCTAGGAAGAATGGTTCATCTGGGTACCTAAGATTGTTCAGATCCACTGTTGTCATTCCGTATTGTGGGTCTATCTGTATCCCGCCTCCTGACAGATTGACCCATTTGCACTTGAACAAAGGGACCTTAAAATCATGTCCATAGTCAAGTTCCCATATGTCCACTATGTAACCATAATATGTGTCCTTTCCGCTCTTGGTTGCTGCATCAAAGCGGACACCGCTGTTTTGGTTGGTGATCTTTTGATCTTGGGCGATCGTGTAAAATGTATTCCCATTTATGTCGTTTCCTTTGTAAGTCAATACAGTCGAAGATGGTTTCCTGTACAACGAGTACAGCTCATCATAAACAGTGGTGTCACCTCTGAGACATGTTTCCAACCAACTCCCGAAATTCCTGATGTGTTCACGTGTAATCCAGTCGTCATCACACTGCTCCGGGTGTTTGGAGCGCAGACTGTTCTTGTGTTCATTGACATACGGGGCCACCAAGGTAGAGTTCTGTAGAACTTTGTAGTGTGCTTGAGACCAAGAATGCTCGTCCATGCATATTATTGAGTTCTTTCCAAGCATGCCTTTTCCAGTCAATATCCCCTCATACCGTGATTGAGGGAGACCAATCTTCTTAGGGCCAGGAATTAAGTCGACACAAAACCCAATGGCATCCTCTGTTTGATGGCCCATGGAGATGCTTCCTTTTGGCCTAGCGCGGTTACAGACATATTTCTTTAGGACTCCCATGAACCTTTCAAAGGGGAACATGTTGTGTAGAAATATGGGGCCCAGAATGAAAATCTCGTCGACTAGATGAACTAGGACGTGCGTCATGATATTGAAGAAGGATGGTGGGAAAATCAGCTCGAAACTGACAAGACATTGTGCCACATCACTCCTTAGCCTTGGTAGGATTTCTGGATCGATCACCTTCTGAGAGATTGCATTGAGGAATGCACATAGCTTCACAATGGCTAATCGAACGTTTTCCGGTAGAAGTCCCCTCAATGCAACCGGAAGCAGTTGCGTCATAATCACGTGGCAGTCATGAGACTTTAGGTTTTGAAACTTTTTCTCGGCCATATTTATTATTCCCTTTATATTCGACGAGAAGCCAGAAGGGACCTTAATAATGAGCAAGCATTCAAAGAAGATTTCCTTCTCTTCTTTGGTAAGAGCGTAGCTGGCAGGACCTTCATACTGCTTTGGAGGCATGTCGTCTTTTTCGTGCAAACGTTGCAGGTCCTCCCGTGCCTCCGATGTATCTTTTGTCTTTCCATACACGCCCAAGAAGCCTAGCAGGTTCACGCAAAGGTTCTTCGTCACATGCATCACGTCGATCGAAGAGCGGACCTCTAGGACTTTCCAATAGGGTAGGTCACAAAATATAGTTTTCTTCTTCCACATGGGTGCGTGTCCCTCAGCGTCATTCAGAACAGATACTCCGCCGGGACCCTTTCCAAATATTACGTGTAAATCATTGACCATAGCAAGTACATGATCACCGGTACGCATGGCAGGCTTCTTCCGGTGATCTGCCTCGCCTTTGAAATGCTCGCCTTTCTTACGACATTGATGGTTGCTCGGAAGAAATCGACGATGCCCCAGGTACACATTCTTCCTGCTGTTGTCCAGGTATATACTTTCGGTGTCATCTAAACAGTGCGTGCATGCGTGGTATCCCTTGTTTGTATGTCCTGAAAGGTTACTGAGAGCAGGCCAATCATTGATGGTTAAAAACAGCAAGGCATGCAGGTCAAATTCCTCCTGTTTGTGCTTATCCCACACACGTACACCGTTTCCACTCCACAGCTATAAAAGTTCTTCAACTAATGGCCTTAGGTACACATCAATGTCGTTGCCGGGTTGCTTAGGGCCTTGGATGAGAATTGGCATCATAATGAACTTCCGCTTCATGCACTTCCAAGGAGGAAGGTTGTAGATACATAGAGTCACGGGCCATGTGCTATGATTGCTCCTTTGCTCACCGAAAGGATTAATGTCATCTGCGCTTAAACCAAACCATAAGTTCCTTGGGTTACCTCCAAACTCAGCCCGGTACTTTCTCTCGATTTTTTCCATTGTCACCCATCAGTGGGGTGTCTCAAATTCCCTTCTTTCTTACGCTCCTCTCTATGCCATCGCATCAACATGGCATGCTCTTTGTTTCTGAAAAGATGTTTCAGCCGTGGTATTATAGGAGCATACCACATCACCTTGGCAGGAACCCTCTTCCTGGGGGGCTCGCCGTCAACATCACCAGGGTCATCTCGTCTGATCTTATACTGCAGTGCACTACATACCGTGCATGCGTTCAAATCCTCGTATGCACCGCGGTAGAGGATGCAGTCATTAGGTCATGCATGTATCTTCTGCACCTCCAATCCTAGAGGGCATACGACCTTCTTTGTTGCGTACGTAGTGTCGGGAAATTCGTTATCCTTTGGAAGATTCTTCTTAAATGTCTTCAGCAGCTGTTCAAATCCTTTGTCAGGCACAACATTGTCTGCCTTCCACTGCAGCAAGTCCAGTACGGTACCGAGCTTTGTGGTGCCCTCTTCGCAATTGGGGTACAACCCTTTTTTGTGATCCTCTAACATGCGATCGAACTTCAGCTTCTCCTTTTCACTTTCACACTGTCTCCTTGCATCAACAATGACCCGGCGGAGATCATCATCGGGCACATCGTCCGGTTCCTCTTGATCTTTAGCTTCCCCCGTTGCAGAATCACCGTATTCAGGGGGCACATAGTTGTCATCGTACTCTTCTTCTTCGTTGTCTTCCATCATAACCTCTATTTCTCCGTGCTTGGTCCAAACATTATAGTGTGGCATGAAACCCCTATAAATAAGTTGGGTGTGAAGGGTTTCTCGGTCAGAGTAAGACTTCGTATTCCCACATGTAGGGCATGGACAACACATAAAACCATTCTCCTTGTTTGCGTCATCCACTTCAAGAAAATTATGCACATCCTTAATGTACTCGGAGGTGCGCCTGTCACCGTACATCCATTGCCGGTTCATCTGCGTGCATTATATATAATGAAGTGAGTCAAAAACCATTACAGAACATCATGAATAGATAAGTGACAAATTTGTAGAAGTTCCTCATCACAGTAAAACCAAAGAACATACATAGTTCTCATTGAACAACATACAGCTGTCCAGGAGCATCTAATTAAGCCATACATTGAGACTGTGTAAAACATTTAAATGCAACAAAAAATGTGATCATAATCGCAACGAAGGTAACAATTGAACCAACGGCATAATGATACCAAGCCTCGGTATCAATTGCATATTTTCTAATCTTTCTAATCTTCAAGCGCATTGCATCCATCTTGATCTTGTTATCATTGAAGACATCCGCAACATGCAACTCCAATAGCATCTTCTCCTCCTCAATTACTTTTATTTTTTCCTTCAACTAATTGTTTTCTTCTTCAACTAAATTTAACCTCTCGACAATAGGGTCGATAGGAATTTCCGATTCAACTACCTCCTAGATAAATAAAATCTATGTCACGTTGATACGTCCAAAACGTATCTATAATTTCTGCTTGTTCCATGCATGTTTTGTGTGATATTGCTAGATCTAGATACACTTTCATACACTTTTGATCATATTTGGAATAACCTATTAACTAAGTGCACCCCAGTGCCAGTTCCTGTTTTCTGCTGTTTTTCTATTTCAGTTTCCCCCCATATAAAAAGTGCCAGAAAAATTCCGGGAAAAATACAGGAAAAATCAGCGTATAGGAAGCTTCGCGAAGAGCCCGAGAGGGGCCAGAGGGGATCCAGGGGGGCCAGGCGGCCACCGGTGCGGGCCCACCCCTGGCCGCGCCAGGGGGGGGCCTGGGGCCCGTGGTCCACCTCTGGCTGCCCCCCTTCGCCTATTTATTCTCCGTCACGGGGAAACTCCGAGGAGAGAACCCTATTTCGCAAACTCGCCTCTGTTCCGCCGCCGCCGCGCTTCCGAGATTGGAAGCACCAGAAGACCTCTTCCCGGCACCCTGCCGGAGGGAGGGCCGACCTCCGGGAGTCTCCTCT
Source organism: Bromus sterilis (assembly GCA_950022295.1). Classification (NCBI taxonomy): domain Eukaryota; kingdom Viridiplantae; phylum Streptophyta; class Magnoliopsida; order Poales; family Poaceae; genus Bromus; species Bromus sterilis. The sequence continues at coordinate 338,503,060 of OX465595.1, read as the reverse complement.
CCACCATGGATGCTCCCAGGATGTCTCGTGAGTAGTTTTCCTTGGACCATGGGTCCGTGATCAGTAGCTATGTGATGTTCTCCTCCCCTCTTTGTTCTTCATGGTTTAGACCTCGTGAGATGCCCTACATGATCGAGGCACTTTTGTAATCTTTCTGCTATTGCTATGCTGAGTTTGATGGGATCTGATGGATTATGAGTTTATGTTCAGATTGTGATAGAGTAATATATTTGGTTCTTATCTTTTATATTTTTATTCCTAAGTAATTCTTGCATCTTCTCCGTTGCTGTTTATTGATTTGGCCAAGTAGTAGGTAGTAACTCCAAGAGGGAACGTTATGCTCGATTGTGGGTTCATGCCCCCTGATGACATGCTTGAGTGACAGAAACATGAGTCTAGGGGATGTGATGTTGCCACAAGGGGGAAAACAATGGTGCTTGTAACCGCGGTTGCAAGGATTGTTTACTTTACGCAAGGTTCTTTTTAATGCAGTTGTCTGTTGCTTTGGGTTTACACTTTGGGTGGGGCTCGCAACTTAATATCAGCGAGATGTTCTCGATAGATATCTCAAGGTGGATGATTAGTAGTAGATGCAGTTGGATTACGGTCTACTTATTTTGGCGTACTGCCCGTGCTTTTGAGCCTCTTCCTTTCTTTTGTAGCATAGTTAGCATTGCGGTGCGTTCATAATCCTGTCAATTGCCCTTCTGTAAATTTTTTTACCTCGCATAGCAGTTTTTATCGTCTTTTGGAAGAGAGACATCACTAGCGAACATCACGTATCCCGGTCCATATCCTTATTACTGTTTCCATGCTATCTCTACTTTTCTGCTGTTACTTTCAATTGCTATCATTATCCTTTGTGTTTTACCCTTTGTGAACAACAAGACCGGAGAGATTGACAACCTCTCTGAACTTCGTTGGGAACAAAGTTATCTGTGTCTGTGTGTAGGTCCACGTCAGTCGCGCCGCTGACACCTACTTATCATCTCTGGAGTCCTACTGGAGACAAACCTTGGTATCTTCACCGAGGGAAACTTGCTGTTGTGCTACATCACGCCTTCCACTTGGGGCTCACCAACGAAGGGAGAGAATCCATGAAGAGAATTTCTGGCGCCGTTGCCGGGGACTCCGAGTGCTAAGATAGGGGAGTTTCACACTACCCTTTACCTTTGTTTTTTAGTCTTGTTAGTTTACCTTTCAGTTTTTATCTTTGTGTCTTGTATCAAAAATAAAAAATATATATATATATAGTATGTCTAGTTCCTTACTTGCCAATCAATGTCTAACTTCTTTGAAACTAGATCTTATTGGCATGGAGGATTCACCGAGGATCAACAAGAATATTACAAGGAATACCGCTTGTCTCAAAAAGGGATACACTTATGGAGACTCATACATCAATCGTATGAGTATGCTAAAAACTTGTGCTCAATATATAATATATGTTTCTGCAGGGATGAATCTTGTTGCTTTATGAGGCACAAACACCTTGCTTTCCAATGTGAGTACAATGAGGATGAAACCTTAGCTTCTTATGCTAAGGGAAATTATGATTTTTATGATGCAGAACAAATAGAAGAATTTGTTGCTTTTAAGGGTGCCTATGAAATTACTTCTTTTCTTGAAAATATTGATGAAGCCCCTTACAAATCTGAGAGTCTTGCTATACTTAACTATTGTTTGGAAAATTATGATGCAAATTATTATATTACTGATCATCTTGAGAGAATCTCTCCCCAAAAGGAAGAGACTAATGTTTTGCAGGACTCTATAGAAGAAGAAATTACTGAACCTGAAAGCTCTTTGGATGAAGAAGAGGAGGAGAGTGACGAACAAAAGGAGGAAGAATGGAGCCATCCATGTCTACCTTCTAATGAGAGTAACTCTTTGACTCTAACCTTATATGAGTATTATGATCCTATGGATTCTTTTGAAATATCCCTTTTTGATGAAGTTGATGCCTTCTATGCTTTTGGCCGTGATGCCACTATGGATGATGCTTACGGAGATGAACTTGCTATAGTTCCTCATGTTAAGCATGAATTTTTTTTCTATCGCACCCACACTTGAGTGTCCTATTATCCTTTTGAAATCACCAACTCCGGAGAATTTTCCTCTTATCAAAGCTCAATGTGATGGGTTGCATTTATCTTATCATCCTAAAAACCGTGTTGAAAACAATACACGTGTGCTTGTAGGTCATGAACAACATGATTTATGTGATAGTTATATTCTTGATGTTGTTCATGATGCTACTGAAAATTACTTTGAGAGAGGAAAGTTTGGTTGTAGAAACTTCCATGTTACAAAAACACCTCTCTTCATGTTGAAAATTTTGAAGTTGTTCTTGTTCTACCTTCCTATGCATGTCACTTTGTGCTTCTTTGATTTATTTTCTTACAAGATGCCTATGCATAGGAAGTGGGTTAGGCTTAAATGTGTTTCACATTTGCTTCTTGATGCTCTCTTTTGCTTCAATTCTTATTCTCTTGTGAGCATCTTTCATAATCTTTAAGCCTAGCTAATGGCTCTAAAGAAGCGCTTTCGGGAGGCAGCCCGCAACGAATTTAGGTTTTTCTTTTTTCTTTTGTTGTGTCTTGATGATTGTTACTACTGTAGCAACATCATTGTATCTTTATTTTTCAGCTTTGTGCCAAGTTATAGCCTCTTACGGCAAGGGAAGTAAAAGTTGTGACATGCTTTCCAAAAAACAGATTCTGTCCTCGTGACCAGAAAAATTCCAGAAATATCCCAGTTCATCTTTTTGAGCTGAAATTTTTACACAGTATGCCCTATACAATAACGAAACTTCCGTATATTCTGAGTTTTTTTATTTGAGTTGCAGAAGTGTCCCTAAAAATTCTTTACTACCTGCTGTTCTGTTTTTAACAGATTCTGCCACGTTTTGTCTCTCCTAACTTTTGCAAACCTTAAGCTTGCTTTTTCTTTGAAAAAACTTTTTGGCACTCTTGAGAAATAGTTGCTCTTCAAGAATATCTTTATATCCAGTGAGGAAAAATTATTTATTAAGCGTACTAACCTCTCTAATCAGCTTATGATGAGTTATGTATGAAGGGAGTTTTCAAGTGTGCGATGGAAGATGATGAAAGAAGATCCAGGAGTGTCAAGCGCTCAAGCTTGGGGATTCCCCCATGCATCCCCAACAAATATTCAAGGAGACTCAAGCGTCTAAGCTTGGGGATGCCCCCGTGCATCCCCTTCTCCATCAACAATCATCAGTTCGTCCTTCGTCTCACTATATTTTTATCACTTCATGCGTTATGTGCTATGCTTGGAGCGTCTCGCTCTTAGGTTTTATTTTTAGTTTTCTTTAGCTTTGCTTGCTGTTCATAACAAGTTAGATCCCGTCTTACTTTGTGTGAGAGAAACACGCTCCACTTTCAAAATCTAGAACACATCATAGGATTTTTCCTGCTTATCTTTTTGTTGTTGTGTGTTCTTTATCTTTTCATAGCTACTGCCATGTTTAGTCTTAGTCTTAGTTTGTCTTTAGCAAGAGCCTTGGCTTTTGTTTAGTTTGTTGCTGGAACTCTTTTTAGTTTTCATGTTTATCTTGTTAAAGAGAGTTGGTTGTTGCACTGAGTTGTGTCTTGTCTTGAAAGTAGGTAATTGAGGTTGCTATTTAACTCTAGTAGTAACTTGCAATAGTTTTGAGGTATTGGTATGAGTAATGTTTGAACTTTTGGTGGCAAGAGATCTAGCCTATTAGTGATAGGTGTCGTATTTTGGGCAATCCGTGTGTATTTTCAAAACCTACAAAACTAGTTGAGAACTCTAGCTACTATATGGATCACTAATCTTTGGAGGGATCGAATATCAGAGAACACTCACGTACCATGAGTCGAGGATGCGCAAGGATAACCAAACCCCCATACACTCCTCCTCGGGGTACTTGTCTCTTTGTGAACCTCCTTATTAGATTGAGAGTTACCGATAATAAGTGCATGAGTTCTTCGGACTAATGTAAGTATTGAAAGTTGACACTTCCACCTTCCCATATTTTGCTAGCCTCTCCCGTGTCGTGCATTGCCTTCTTCTCATTCCGAGAGTTGGTGTCCACCTTCGCCGGTACATCCAAACCCTTGGCATGATACGCTCTGTCATCATAAGCCTCCTTATATCATTCCTCAAAGCAGCCACCATGCCTACCTATCAAGGCATTTCCATAGCCTTTCCGAGTTATATTGCCATGCAACTTCCACCTCTTCATGACTTGATCTTCATGTCATACATGTTCCTGCTACACTGGCAGCGACATACATTGCATACATCATAATAGTTACATCTTCTTTATGATTTTGAGTACCTTGTAAAGTGTGAAAGATTTCCTTTACTTTCTTGTAAAATAGAGTGTTGCCCTTAAGTGAGGAAAAGATCCCAAAGTGGACACAATAAAAGATCCCAAAGAGGACAAATGAGAGTTAAATAGAAAGAGCCATTGAGGCCACAAAAAATACAAAAAAATAGAAAAAAGAGAAAAATAAATAAAAAGAGAGAAAGGGGCAACACTACTATCCTTTTGAGAGATCCACACTAGTACTCCCTTTATATCCTTGTACTCCATAGAGATGATCATTATGCATATAGCTATGTGGGGACCTTCACACTATAGAACTTGGCTTGCATATTCCAAGGATGAGCCTCCTCAAACGAGCTCTAGGTCTTCATGAGCGAGCAAGTTAGATGCACCCCCACTAGTTCCTTTGGAGAGCTTCTTAGCTCGTATGTGCATCCGTTGCATGGCAATCCCTACTCCTCACATCATATCTATCATTTGGCATCTCTTGCCTATGATTGTCCTCATTGATGTGAGCCTTTCTCATCCTTTTTGACTTCCTCCTCCGCACTTCTCTCTTTGCCATCCTAAGTGTCAACTCTCGTGCTTAAGCTCATACATTGCATGAGTGCTCAAAATATCAAAAAGGAATGGATCAAATTGACTTGTACCTGGCTAGTGGTCTGGGGATGAGTCAAGATAAGATTCCAAAGAAGAACAAGTGTGAAACTTTAGTAGATTGAGTTCTCAACACAAAAATACTTTTTCTCGTATTCCCTATCCCCCTTCTTGCACGCAAACACCATTTGGAGACATTCGAGTCACGGACAGCGAGAGCTCTTGCACCTAATGTTCTTTTGTTACTTGTTTCAATGCTAATATAGACTCTTGCGTGTTATGACTTGAATTGAATCTCTAACCTTTATTGCTTTACTTTTCAAAGTTCTTATATGGTTGCTAGCATGTCACCACAGAAATTATGTTGTTATCATTTACCTACTCGAGGACGAGCAGGAATTAAGCTTGGGGATGTTGATACGTCACAAACGTATCTATAATTTCTGCTTGCTCCATGCCTGTTTTGTGTGATATTGCTATGATCTAGATACAGTTTCATACACTTTTGATCATATTTGGACGAACCTATTAACCGAGTGCACCCCAGTGGCAGTTCCTGTTTTCTGCTGTTTTTCTATTTCAGTTTTCCCCCATATAAAAAGTGCCAGAAAAATTCCGGGAAAAATACAGGAAAAATCAGCGTACAGGAAGCTTCACGAAGAGCCCAAGAGGGGCCAGAGGGGAGCCAGGGGGTCCAGGCGTCCACCCTGCGCGGCCCCACCCCTGGCCGCGCCAGGGGGGCGCCTGGGGCCCCTGGTCCACCTCTGGCTGACCCCCTTCGCCTATTTATTCTCTGTCACGGGGAAACTCCGAGGAGAGAACCCTATTTCGCAAACTCGCCTCTGTTCCGCCGCCGCCGCGCTTCCGAGATCGGGAGCACCAGAAGACCTCTTCCCGGCACCCTGCCGGAGGGAGGGCCGACCTCCGGGAGTCTCCCCTCCACCATGTATGCTCCCCGGATGTCTCGTGAGTAGTTTTCCTTGGACCATGGGTCCGTGATCAGTAGCTATGTGATGTTCTCCTCCCCTCTTTGTTCTTCATGGTTTAGACCTCGTGAGCTGCCCTACATGATCGAGGCACTTTTGTAATCTTTCTGCTATTGCTATGCTGAGTTTGATGGGATCTGATGGATTATGAGTTTATGTTTAGATTGTGATAGAGTAATATATTTGGTTTTTATCTCTTATATTTTTGTTCCTAAGTAATTCTTGCATGTTCTCCGTTGCTATTTATTGCTTTGGCCAAGTAGTAGGTAGTGACTCCAAGAGGGAACGTTATGGTCGATTGTGGGTTCATTGCCCCCGATGACACGCTTGAGTGACAGAAACATGAGTCTAGGGGATGTGTTGTTGCCACAAGGGGGAAAACAACGGTGCTTGTAACCGCGGTTGCAAGGATTGTTTACTTTACGCAAGGTTCTTTTTAATGGAGTTGTCTGTTGCTTTGGGTTTACACTTTGGGTGGGGATCGCAACTTAATACCAGCGAGATGTTCTGGATAGATATCTCAAGGTGGATGATTAGTAGTAGATGCAGTTGGATTACGGTCTACTTATTTTGGCTTACTGCCCGTGCTTTTGAGCCTCTTCCTTTCTTTTGTAGCATAGTTAGCATTGCGGTGCGTTCATAATCCTGTCAATTGCCCTTCTGTAATTTGTTTACCTCGCATAGCAGTTTTTATCATCTTTTGGGAGAGAGACATCACTAGCGAACATCACGTATCGCGGTCCATATCCTTATTACTGTTTCCACGCGATCTTTACTTTTATGCTTTTACTTTCAATTGCTATCATTATCCTTTGTGTTTTACCCTTTGTGAACAACAAGACCGGAGAGATTGAAAACCTCTCTGAACTTCGTTGGGAACAAAGTTATCTGTGTCTGTGTGCAGGTCCACGTCAGTCGCGCCGCTGACACCTACTTATCATCTCTAGAGTCCTACTGGAGACAAACCTTGGTATATTCACCGAGGGAAACTTGCTGTTGTGCTACATCACGCCTTCCACTTGGGGCTCACCAACGAAGGGAGAGAAGCCATCACACGTTGGTCGGCATAATTGACATATACAATAAATGAACCAAATAGTTAAAAAAGATAATATATACCACATCTGAATCATAGACAGGACGAGGGCCGGCATGTGCAGATACCATAACCGTCGCACTATATAATAACAAGCAATAATAAAAGTAAGAAAATTAGACAAGTATATATCTAATCATAAAAGTAAGAATTATTTTCTTTTGGAAAGAAAATAAGAACAAGAGGCTCACCACGGTGGTGCCGGCGACGAGATTGGCGTGGGCGATCGACGGCGGTGAAGACAGGGACGGGACATGACGGACCGCTAGACAAATATTGAGGAAAATGGAGCTTGGAGGTCGAGTTTGGATAGGAGAAATCTTAAGTAGTGTGGCTCGGGCATTTCATCAAACACTCATGTGAATTGGAGGTGAGCTAGAGCACCAGGAATCCCTCCCCTTGCCCTCCTCGAAAAAACAGAGCACCAGTGGAGTGCTTTGCTCACCGGCGAGGGGTATATATAGCCAAATCATTGGTCCCAGTTTGTGGCTGGAACTGGTACTAATGGCCAGCCTTTAGTCCCAGGTTGAGCCAAAAACCGGGACTAATGGTTGTGGGCCAAGAGTGAGGCCCATTGGTCCCGGTTCTTGTCTGGAACCGGGACATATGCCCCCAGACAAACCGGGACCAATGCCCCATGAGGCCCGGCCGGCCCCCTAGGCGCACGAGCCGGGACGTATGCCCCCATGGGTCCCGGTTCATGGCTGAACCGGTGCTAATGGGCTGGCCAGGCCTGAACCAAAGCCCTGTTTTCTACTAGTGTACCTTTCCACATAGGACTTCAACATCTCTCACAATTCCAATGGGAGAGATAGTTTCTTTATTTGCTAGATAAATGGTAACATCGATCTCTTCAAGTTCATAGGGTGAAATCTCACCCATGATCTCCTGATAGAGTGAATAAGGAATAGCGCTAGCACTGGATCCCAAATCGCATAGCCCGTAATAATTGTGATCTCCTATTTTGACAGATAAAACTGGTGTACCTGAAATTGGGCTTTTATTCTTGGCAGTAACAATGTTAGTTGAAATAGCACAAAAAATTATAATGGAATCTGAAACATCATTAGTAACTAAATCTTTAATCACCGCAACTTGAGGATCGACCTTGATCAGGTCCTTAGGTTCGTCAGTTCTTCTCTCACTTTTGTTTAGTATGCCTGTCACAAAAGAGTGCTCCCTTATCCTTGTAGGAAAAGGGGGCTTTTCATATAAAACTGCAGGCAGAATAGGGTCAGCAACATGAATATCAACAGGTAATTCTTTAAAGGGTTTATGATACTGATCCCTCTCCTCCTTAGAAGAGTCAATGTGAGAGGCAAAGTTCTTACAAAAATCAATCATAAGCTGGGAATCAAGACCTATCTTAGAGAAAAAGGTATTAAAATAATTAGTTTTCACATAGCTCTCAATGTAATCATGCTCATAATTTATAGCGGGTTCAATACCTTTGTCGATTTCCCAGTCTTCGGTGTTCTTCTGGATCCTCTCAATGAGATCCCATTTTTCTTCAATGCTCCTTGTTTGAAATACCCCGCTAGAGGAGGCATCCAACATCTCCTTATCCTGACGAGAAAGCCTGGCATAAAAATTTGTAAGTATAATATCTTTGGGGAATTCATGGATAGTACATTTGAACATTAGGGACTTCAGTCTCCCCCAAGCTTGAGCGATACTCTCTCCGTCACGAGACCAAAAGTTATAGATGTAATTCCTGTCTCGATGAATTTCATGAAGAGGATAAAACATTGTATAAAAGAGAGACATATGCTCTTGCCAATTAAGCAGATGTGATTTATCGAGGAGCTTATACCAATTTGAAGCTTTATCTATAAGTGATACGGAGAACAATTTCTTCATAACAAAATCCCTTGACACACCTGCAATCTTGAATAGTGAACATAGTTGTGATAAATATAGCAGGTGCTCACCTGGATGTCTGTCTCATGCATAACGATTAGCCAAGACATAATCGATAATACCAGTCGGTATTTTTTTAGGGCACAGTTTCAGTAGGGGTAGGATTGACCACCATAGTTGTGGGGCATTTCCCCATAAACAACGAACCAAGATTAGAAGTGTCCATAAGGACAAAGAGCAGCAATAGCAAAAAAACAGAAATATAAAAACTTCCTTACCAGCTTCACTTACTAATAGTGCTATGATCCCCGGCAACGGCGCCGGAAAACAGTACTTGATGACCCTCAACTGTAGGGGATCGTTTGTAGCATTTTCGATAAATAAGAGTGTCGAACCCAACGAGGATCAGAAGGTATTGGTAAGTGACTTTGGCAAAGAAATGACTGCAGGCACTGAAAGATAACTTTTTAGGGGTTTTCGGTATAAGCAACAAGAAGGTAAAATCGAGCAAAGTAAAAGGCACTGAGGAGTAACAAGTGGTCCGATCCTTTTGAGAAATGGATAATCCTGGCAACTGAACTTATAAAGGCTAAAGCGTTCTTGAGGACACACAAGAGAAATAGTCACGAGCTTTCGCCATATTCCGTATCGATACTATGTGTTGTGTTGATAAGTGTTGAGTGGATGGATCTATGCTAGTACACCTTCTAGACTAAGATAAGTGCACTCTGATGATTAAACATCTTGCAAGCATCCGCAAATACAAGATATTAATTAAGGCAAAAGCCTAACCATAGCAATACGATCGATGATCCATTGTTCCCTTGTGCAAAAGCGTGCAAACTGGGGTTCATGTTTCTGTCACTCCGGAAACCCACCATAAGCATTCTTTATACGCAATGCATTCCCCTAGGTCCTTAATAAGGCGAAGTGTTGAGTGTTCGACTCACACAACAACACTAGGAAAATAACAACACAACTTAAATATCAAACAACACATATTACTTCAACATCATATGACTACTAGCAACTAGACTTCTCCCATGTCCTCAAGAACTAAAGTAACTACTCACAAGACATAAAAGGGATCATGATCAATGAGGATAAATAGATGATAAACAATCTGGACACGGTGATATTGCTCCAACAAATCTCAATAGCATTCATCACACGGTGGCCATCAACACGGGTAGAGTAGAGAGGATAGATAGTACGAATTACAACACAAGTTTGACTTGTGAGGTGAGGTGAGATGAGATGGTGTCGAAGATGGCGCTGATGTTGGGACTGATGTTGATGATGATCTCGATGATGCCCATGACGATGGTGATAACGATGGCGATGATCTCCCCTTCCGGGAGGTGTTCTCCTTGGTGGAATCTTCCCGCCGGAGATTCTTTTTCTTCTCTGCAGGTTTCCACCACGGAGCGGCGGCGGAACTTGTGAAACTCCCCCTGTAATAGGGTTTTTTGGTGACGAGGGATATATAGGCCAGAGGGGGAGCCGGGAGTGGCCCCAGGGGTCCAGGCGCCCTCCCGGCGCGACCAAGGTGGGGGCCGCGCCAGGTGGCAGCCTGGGCACCCTGTGGCCCCCTCTGGATCCTCTTTTGCGTGTCCTCGTCATCCTTCTAGAAAATGGCCACCGTCGATTTTCAGGTAATTTGGAGGTCTTCTGTTTCAGCAACTCAGCGTCCACTTTTTATAGCTGAATCCTGCGTCTGCTGCTTCAGCATTGGAAAGTTGCAAACTATGTAAAACAATCCAAAACAACATAATAATAGCATCATAACATGAAATATATCAATGAATAGGAAAGAATTACTATATAAAATAGTGATGCATTTTGGACGTATCACATAGTGATAAAGTTCAAAGAACCATAGAGAAATACATGTTCTTATGGACTAACTTGCTCCTGCAAACCGTTTCAAGATTCAACCCTCTTCATTGCCTCTCCAATCTAAATTCATAACAAAAAAGTGCATGGTTACAGTTGTACAATACTTTCCCTTCCAATCGCTCGTGCACAGCCAGGACTCCAGCTCAAACTCTTGGGAAACGTAGTAGAAAACAAAAAAATCGTGCCTACGAAGCAAGAACCGAAGATCATCCAAGAATATTGCATACAAGGTTTAGGTCAAATCTCACCAACGGATGTAGCGGAATAAGAGTTGGTGAAGCTCGTTGAAGTAGATCACACGAATTTTCCCACAAACAATCCCTCGACCCGTCCCACGAACAAGTCCCTCGATCACGATCTCCAAAGAAGAAGAAGAAGCTCCTCAAAGAAGGATAAAAGGTATGATCCCTCTACAGGTATCCACACGTCCGGCACAGCAATCCGGCAGCGCTCCTCCATCCAGAGAAGAACGCCTCCGAGAAAACTAGAGGAAGAAAACCCTAGTGGATTCCGATCTAGAACGGAGTCTAAACCGGGGTTTATGGTGGAGCAACTAGCAGCCTTGGGGCAAGGAGGGCGCAGGGGATTGTGGGGTGCGCTGATGGCTTCTCGCCCTTCGTTGGTTACCCCAAGTGGAAGGTGGAGATGTAGCGCAGCAGCAAGTTTCCCTCGGTGAAGATACCAAGGTTTGTCTCCAGTAGGACTCCAGAGATGATAAGTAGGTGTCAGCGGCGCGACTGACGTGGACCTGCACACAGACACAGATAACTTTGTTCCCAACGAAGTTCAGAGAGGTTGTCAATCTCTTCGGTCTTGTTGTTTACAAAGGGTAAAACACAAGGGATAATGATAGCAAGTAAAAGCAATAAAGTAAAGATAGCGTGGAAACAGTAATAAGGATATGGACCGGGATACGTGATATTCACTAGTGATGTCTCTCTCCCAAAAGACGATAAAACTGCTATGCGAGGTAAACAAATTACAGAAGGGCAATTGACAGGATTATGAACGCACCGCAATGCTAACTATGCTACAAAAGAAAGGAAGAGGTTCAAAAGCACAGGCAGTACGCCAAAATAAGTAGACAGAAATCCAACTACATCTACTACTAATCATCCACCTTGAGATATCTATCCAGAACATCTCGTTGGTATTAAGTTGCGAGCCCCACCCAAAGTGTAAACCCAAAGCAACAGACAACTGCATTAAAAAGCACTTTGCGTAAAGTAAACAATCCTTGTAACCGCGGTTACAAGCACCGTTGTTTTCCCCCTTGTGGAAACAGCACATCCCCTAGACTCATGTTTCTGTCACTCAAGCGTGTCATCGGGGGGCATGAACCCACAATCGAGCACAACGTTCCCTCTTGGATTCACTACCTACTACTTGGCCAAAGCAATAAACAGTAACGGAGAACATGCAAGAATTACTTAGGAACAAAAATATAAGAGATAAAAACCAAATATATTACTCTATCACAATCTGAACATAATCTCATAATCCATCAGATCCCATCAAACTCAGCATAGCAACAGCAGAAATATTACAAAGGTGCCTCGATCATGTAGGGCAGCTCACGAGGTCTACACAATGAAGATCAAAGAGGGGAGGAGAACATCACATAGCTACTGATCACGGACCCATGGTCCAAGGAAAACTACTCACGAGACATCCGGGGAGCATCCATGGTGGAGAGGAGACTCCCGGAGGTCAATCCTCCCTCCGGCAGGGTGCCGGGAAGAGGTCTTCTGGTGCTCCCGATCTTGGAAGCGCGGCGGCGGCGGAACAGAGGCGAGTTTGCGAAATAGGGTTCTGTCTTCGGAGTTTCCCCGTGACGTAGAATAAATAGGCGAAGGGGGGCAGCCAGAGGTGGACCAGGGGCCCCAGGCGCCCCCCTGGCGCGGCCAGGGGTGGGGCCGCGCCGGGTGGCCGCCTGGGCCCCCTGGCTCCCCTCTGGCCCCTCCAGGGCTCTTCGCGAAGCTTTCTTCACGCTGATTTTTTATCTGAATTTTCCCGAATTTTTCTGGCACTTTTTATATGGGGGAAAACTGAAATAGAAAAACAGCAGAAAATAGGAACTGGCACTGGGCTGCACTGAGTTAATAGGTTAGTCCAAATATGATCAAAAGTGTATGAAAGTGTATCTAGATCATAGCAATATCACACAAAACATGCATGGAGAAAGCAGAAATTATAGATACGTTTTGGACGTATCATGCGCCTCCCCCTGGCTCACCTTTTATAGGTGGCTAGGCCCCCAGGTGCGCCTCCCCTTAGGGAGGAGTCCTACAAGGACTCAACTTCCCTAAGGAGGAGTCCTCCTACGCCAAGGAGGATTGCAATCCTACTTGGAGTAGGATCCCCCCCCCTTGGTGCGCCCCCACCTCCTGGCCGGCCAGGGCCAGCCCATGTGGCTTGCCCCCCAAGCTAGGGGGTGGGCGCAGTAGGTGGTACTGCCCGGAACCTTCTGAAACCTTCCATGACCTTCCGGAAGCTTCCGGGGCCTTACGGGATGGTTTCGGGACATTCCGGAACCTTCTGGAACACTTACAGGACCTTTCGGGACATTTAACGTACATTCCGGAACCATCTCAATAGGTTTTGGGACGATCCGGGTTACGGTCTAGCTTCCCCGATGCCCTGCGTCAGTTCGTCGGTCATTTTCGGGCCGTCCACCAATAACCCGGAAACTATTCCGGTTTAACTTGGACTTTCCAGAGTACCATTCTCATATGTTCTAAAACCACCTGGGACTATTCCAGAGTGATTCAGACATATTCATTTTTCTCTGAACAATTCACTTGCTTCCATAAAACCTTCAACCATCCTAGTATTCTAACAGATTTACTGTACGTTAAGTGTGTGACCCAATAGGTTCGGTATTATGTGGACATGACTCAGAACGTCTTCCGGACTCATAGTCATTAGGCAATAATCAACAGCGGAGCCATGGACACCCATGTTGACTCCCACACATACACGAAGAAACTTCGAGTGAACCTTTATGTTATTCATACACCATTCTTTTGCTTCGCGACATATGACAAATTTAGAGGAGAGAAGTTTGGCATCTATGTGAAACAACTTCTTGAACACAAGCCATCAGTTCTCCTCATTGCTCGTTTGTCTCTATTCCTCGTTTTGTATTCCGGTATCCCCGTGACTAAATCACAAAGTGTCTGGCCAGACTATAATGGATACCGTTATACCTAGTGGGCCCAAATTCAATATCTCTTCATCGTGAAGGAGCAAATCCCATTCTTGCACTATCGTTGTTACTAGACACACTATCTAACATACCCAGAACTTATTTTACTGCTTCCCAGTCACGGGAAGATTCATCTAAGAACCATAGCATATCTTCCTGTGTGAAGCAACCCGATATTCACATGGTCTAAGGAATTACACATATGACAACAAATCATGATATACTTATAACGTAGTTGTGATGTGTTCTCTAAGTATATCATTTATAATACTGGGGTCGGTTCAACATCATTGTTATGCTAACAACATGCTTTCATTTCTACCGACATCCATGTTGCAAGAACAATGTCCATGATTAAGAAAACGTAATCATCAGTTAGCACATGAGCTGGTCTTAGAGGCTAAACCAGGAACTCTTGTTGTTTACATTTCCACACATGCATATGAGTTTTCTTCTGAATCTCATAGTCAGGGTCATTGCAATTATAGCACAGAAATATAAACATTAATTATGAACTTGAATATAAATATTAATACACTTTATTATTGCCTCTAGGGCATATATCCAACAGTCTCCCACTTGCACTAGATACAATAATACTAGTTACATAAGTTCTCGCACACCAATGGCTATCCGGTGTTGCTCATGCTTTGCTCGTGGAAGAGGCTTCGTCATCGGGTCTAACACGTTCAGATTCGTGTGAATCTTCCATACTTTCACATATCCTTTGTCAACGAACTCTCAAATTTTGTGATAACGACGTTCTATGTGTTTGGACTTCTGGTGTGACCTTGGTTCTCTAGCTTGCGCCACGACTCCACTATTGTCGCAATAGATATCCATGGGGTCTTCAGCACTAGGAACCACACCTAGTTCGGTGACGAACTTCTTGATCCAATATCCCTCCTTCGTAGCTTCTGAAGCTGCGATTGTAAGGCCCGATATGCGGTACTGTTCCAGATCTAGATGTTTCCATTCATATCCGGGGACGAAGCACATATCGGTCCCACCGCGACATATGACAAAGCTATATGCCCCGGATTTCCAACATGATATCACAATATTACAGACACAGGATACAACATCTCATACAATCGGCATACAACTGCCTTAAATACAATACAACAGCGGAAGATATATGTCTGGGTACAGACTACAAGCAAATGCCTACTAGCAAAGAAAAAAACATCGATCCCATAACCACACGGGTCCAGGCCCTCCGCCGGTATCCGTCTAACTAGTCGTCGTCGAGCCTCCACGTGAAACGTCGGTCACCATACCTGTTGTCGAGCAAGAACCCTGAAAAGAGTTTGGGGGTAGTATCATGAGTACAGAGGTACTCAGCATCCAACTGTAGTGGTCATCTGACCCAGCAAGGACTTCATCACTCGTCATTCTAGGACAACTAGTAGTTTACGGTAAGGAAGGGGTAAGTGGTGAGGTTGCTGCCGCACTAGCATTTATGAAGTGGCCAACGATCTAGAGAGTAAGATAAGAAGCCAAGCATTCGATGAGGAATCGCCTCCAACAAGTCTTGCTATCAACTACTTATGCAAACATAACACCTATCCTATCCTTGTCCTCCTCTTCGCATCCCGACGAAGAAGAAGCAGTCAAGGCACACACACATGTTGATCAAGTTATATTAAGATTATCTCAGTTGTTGTTGTCTATGAACAAGGAGTAGGTCTCAAGTCGTCCATAACCGTGGACACGGCTTCTCGAAAAGATTTAACCCTGCAGGGGTGTACCAACTGCCCATTACGAGGCTCCGCACGCACGTCCATCACTCTTAGTTGCTACCCATCACAGGCAACCATTTTATGATTTAGTTCCAAGAGATCCGAAACGACAGGTCCCTCTAACTAACAACGAACAAATCCAGGTGGCCCCCGGGGAGTCGACACCCAATCCAAAAGCTGGCCACGCTATCGGATCGGACTCTTCCGTCTCAATAGGGTTTGGGTTACCGAGACGCCTCACGTGAGGCCTCGGGCCCTCGCCGGTCAAAGGTGGACCAACAGGGAAACCATGTCTCCGCTGGTCCAAGTTGTTTTAAAAGATATCTGCTAGGAGCGACCCGACAAGATATATATGCATGTTTTCAAATGTTAAATCAGCTTGCGCCACCTCTACAAATGTTTGAAGCTAGATAGGTAAGAAAATGGGACCCCATAAAAGCCCACATGCGGTTAGGCACGCTCAGTCTTAAAACCAATACCCGGAACTCGGATCCTAGGTGACTAGAATGGAACAAAGCGTCGGGGCGGGATAGCCTAGACCTTCCATCCTTCGTCGAATATAGTCAACATTATAATAATCAGATCATCAATAACAATATAATAAGGTGATATCCCAAACCCAGGGGTAACAGGTAACATCGTAGCATCCTAAGCATGCATACTAAGCAGGGGCTGAGCAATGAGCAATAGTAACATAGCAGTACAAGGTTTGCTGGGAAGGGACATGGCTGTATTGGTTTGAAAGAGGCTGTAAACATGTGGTAGGATCAAACATCGAACCTATCCTAGACTAGCATGCAAACCGCTGGTTGAAATAGAATGGATCATAAGTAATGTATAGTCCTTGCCTGTTGATAAGTCGGGTTCCGAAGGTGTAGTCGATCGCAAGCTCGCAAAGTCTCCGAGAGTATCCGCGGGAGCACACAAGAAGTAAACACTGGAAAGCAATCAACGGTGCACCACTATTACTACGGAGCAATACAAGATCAAAGAGACAACACAAGGCACGGCAACACGATACAGATCTATCGTCGAGAACGGTTACTAATGATTTAAGTGGAGTACTCGTCACAAACGACGAATACCGCACGTTTACGGTGTTTCAAGTTGTTTAGCTACATGTGACCAAACAACGGTTATTAACGTGGCAAATCAAGCAAGCATGGCATAGCACACAAACATGGCAAGAGGTGAAGCATAAATAAACTACCTAAGCTAGTCAATTTAAGTGGGGTGAAATCCTAGACATGCAAACTATTGCGGACCCCACGATAAAAATGGAATTTGGTACTATTTTACCCTAAACAATATTTTATATTTGTTATTAGCAAGCAACAGCAGCAAAAACACAACCTACATGCAATTCTAGTCAAGTTACATATAAAGAACATTTTAAACAGAGCAACAAATAAAAAGTTATAGCAGTTATAGTTTACAGTGGCAAGCAGTGTAATTAGCAGATAAACAACAAGTAAACATAGTCAAACATGGCAACAAGCAAAAAATTATTAAACTAGACACAATTCTAAGCAAGTTTCATATTTTACGCGTCGCAATCGGAGCTACGGTTAAAAAGTTACGGGCACTGCAAAAATCCTAATACAAACTGCCTAAATAAATAAATAAAACTAGCAGCAGAAAAAAAAGACTAAACGGGCCGAATCTACTGGCCCAACAGGAAAAAAAAACAAAACAGCAAAAAAATAAAAAAAAGAGGGGCTGGGGGCGCCTCACCCATGGGCTGAGGCCCATCTGGAGGGGGCTGCCTGGGCTGGCCAGCCTGGGCTGCGCGGCTGGGCCCTCCTGGGCGCGCCGGCCCACGCGAGGAGCCACCCACGCGAGCGGCGGCCGTTCCTTCCTGGACGAGCAGCGGGCACGGCTCGCGGCGCCGTCTCCGGCCACCTGGCAGGCGCGCACGCCGGAGAGGAAGCCGGCGAGGCGGCTGGTGGTGCGGGCGAGCGGGGTCGGCGGCGTGGATCCAGTGGCGCTGCGGCCCGAGCCAGAAGCTGGCGGGGTGGAGGCACAAGGAGGCCGGACTCCATGGCCGGAATCCATGGCTGCGGCGGCATGAGTCCTGCGTAGAGAAGAGAAGGCGCGAGGTGAGGAAGAGGGGAAGGAAGTTGGGGAGGAGAGGGAGGCGCAGGAGGAAGGAGGGCTCGGCTGCGGCGCGCGCAGCTGCTGCCGGCGGCGGCCTCGGGCGCCCACGGGAGGAGACGGTGGTTGGTGGAGCTCCAGGGGTGACGTGGCGGCTTCCGGGGCCGTCGGATCTTCGGATCTGACGGTCCAGGATGGGTTGGGCGAAAACCAGATCTGAAATTTAGGGTTTGCTGCAAAAATTGGGGATATTTTCCAGATCTGGGGCTGGTGGCTGCCTAGGGAAACCCTAGGTGGGTGCGAGTGTGGGGGTCTTTATATAGCCCCGGTGGCTGGAAGTTTGCAAAAACATCATCTGTTTTTAGCTCGCGCGCACGGTGCTGACGTTTCTGACCGCCGGGGGTCCGCAGTACCTCCGATTCGGGTAAAACTTCGAACTGCGTGATCAGCGAGTCGAGCCGGAGGCATTCACCTCGCGCTGGAACCGTTCCGAGAACACTTTCCGGCGCGCTATAAAAATATCCCGTTTAATTATTAAACGGGGTTTTTTCGTTCCGTTGGCTGCGGCTGGTCTCGTGCGGTTTTCGCGACGGTGATCGGGTGAAACCCGGTGTCGCAAAGGTCGAGTGTCAAGGTGGCAAGGGTCGGTCTCCGTCCGGTACGAGATAAGAGGGGGGGAAATAATCGCCGATCGATAAATCGGGGATGCAAACACCGCAAACAAATCAGGCAATCAAACAATTCACACCGAAAACAAATTTTTTATTTTTTTGTGAAAACTGGGCTGTTACAATACAACACCACCAACAAGGGATCTCGTCCCGAGATCCAGGACGATCCGGGGGAGAGGGGGGAGAGAAAAGAGAGACGACGATCTTCAACACCACCAACAAAGGACTCTGCTCCATGTCGACGTCGAACTTCGGTTGAGATAGATTTCCGCAGAGAGACGACATCGTCGTAAAACGAAACCATCAGTATCAAGAGGAGGAACGACAACGAAACCCGGTCAAAGGGATAGTGCTTTTCGACGCAAGTCGTGAAAACACTGGGCAAAAGGATGGATGGCAACGGGTGACCAAGATGTAAACCAGAGTTGGAATATCTAAAGGTACTACATGATTCCCCAACTGAGATCGGAATCGAGACAATACGCTGCAAGCAAGGCATTGTAACGGTTCTGATACTCCACACACTCGAGATCCTAGAGTTTGAAGGGGACAAGGCGAGAATTAAAACACTTACGACACTTGTCCTGACCAGAGCAAGGGTAAGGAGTAAAAAGATTCCTACTCTCCGATAGCTAACTTAGTAACTACAAAATAGTTTTTGTCTAGACTCGACTTCGGCCAAAGAGGGGATCCTACGGTCGGTAAGGCTCTGATACCAAGTTGTAAGGCCCGATATGCGGTACTGTTCCAGATCTAGATGTTTCCATCCAGATCCGGGGACGAAGCACATATCGGTCCCAC
Source organism: Bromus sterilis (assembly GCA_950022295.1). NCBI lineage: Eukaryota > Viridiplantae > Streptophyta > Magnoliopsida > Poales > Poaceae > Bromus > Bromus sterilis. Next base: position 338,483,785 of record OX465595.1, on the reverse strand, counting down.
CGCGACATATGAAAAAGCCATATGCCCCGGATTTCCAACATGATATCACAACATTACAGATACAGGATACAACATCTCATACAATCGGCATACAACTGCCTTAAATACAATACAACAGTGGAAGATATATGTCTGGGTACAGACTACAAGCAAATGCCTACTGGCAAAGAAAAAAACATCGATCCCATAACCACACGGGTCCAGGCCCTCCGCCGGTATCCGTCTAACTAGTCGTCGTCGAGCCTCCACGTGAAACGTCGGTCACCATACCTGTTGTCGAGCAAGAACCCTGAAAAGAGTTTGGGGGTAGTATCATGAGTACAGAGGTACTCAGCATCCAACTGTAGTGGTCATCTGACCCAGCAAGGACTTCATCACTCGTCATTCTAGGACAACTAGTAGTTTACGGTAAGGAAGGGGTAAGTGGTGAGGTTGCTGCCGCACTAGCATTTATGAAGTGGCTAACGATCTAGAGAGTAAGATAAGAAGCCAAGCATTCGATGAGGAATCGCCTCCAACAAGTCTTGCTATCAACTACTTACGCAAACATAACACCTATCCTATCCTTGTCCTCCTCTTCGCATCCCGACGAAGAAGAAGCAGTCAAGGCACACACACACGTTGATCAAGTTATATTAAGATTATCTCAGTTGTTGTTGTCTATGAACAAGGAGTAGGTCTCAAGTCGTCCATAACCGTGGACACGGCTTCTCGAAAAGATTTAACCCTGCAGGGGTGTACCAACTGCCCATTACGAGGCTCTGCACGCACGTCCATCACTCTCAGTTGCTACCCATCACAGGCAACCATTTTATGATTTAGTTCCAAGAGATCCGAAACGACAGGTCCCTCTAACTAACAACGAACAAATCCGGGTGGCCCCCGGGGAGTCGACACCCAATCCAAAAGCTGGCCACGCTCTCGGATCGGACTCTTCCGTCTCAACAGGGTTTGGGTTACCGAGACGCCTCACGTGTGGCCTCGGGCCCTCGCCGGTCAAAAGTGGACCAACAGGGAAACCATGTCTCCGCTGGTCCAAGTTGTTTTAAAAGATATCTGCTAGGAGCGACCCGACAAGATATATATGCATGTTTTCAAATGGTAAATCAGCTTGGGCCACCTCTAGAAATGTTTGAAGCTAGATAGGTAAGAAAAGGGGACCCCATAAAATCCCACACGCGGTTAGGCACGCTCAGTCTTAACACCAATACCCGGAACTCGGATCCTAGGTGACTCGAATGGAACAAAGCGTCGGGGCGGGATAGCCTAGACCTTCCATCCTTCGTCGAATATAGTCAACATTATAATAATCAGATCATCAATAACAATATAATAAGGTGATATCCCAAACCTAGGGGTAACAGGTAACATCGTAGCATCCTAAGCATGCATACTAAGCAGGGGCTGAGCAACGAGCAATAGTAACATAGCAGTACAAGGTTTGCTGGGAAGGGACATGGCTGTATTGGTTTGAAAGAGGCTGTAAACATGTGGTAGGATCAAACATCGAACCTATCCTAGACTAGCATGCAAACCGCTGGTTGAAATAGAATGGATCATAAGTAATATATAGTCCTTGCCTGTTGATAAGTCGGGTTCCGAAGGTGTAGTCGATCGCAAGCTCGCAACGTCTCCGAGAGTATCCGCGGGAGCACACAAGAAGTAAACACTGGAAAGCAATCAACGGTGCACCACTATTACTACGGAGCAATACAAGATCAAAGAGACAACACAAGGCACGGCAACACGATACGGATCTATCGTCGAGAACGGTTACTAACGATTTAAGTGGAGTACTCGTCACACACGACGAATACCGCACGTTTACGGTGTTTCAAGTTGTTTAGCTACAGGTGACCAAACAACGGTTATTAACATGGCAACTCAAGCAATCATGGCATAGCACACAAACATGGCAAGAGGTGAAGCATAAATAAACTACCTAAGCTAGTCAATTTAAGTGGGGTGAAATCCTAGACATGCAAACTATTGCGGACCCCACGATAAAAATGGAATTTGGTACTGTTTTGCCCTAAACAATATTTTATATTTGTTATTAGCAAGCAACAGCAGCAAAAACACAACCTACATGCAATTCTAGTCAAGTTACATATAAAGAACATTTTAAACAGAGCAACAGATAAAAATTTATAGCAGTTACAGTTTACAGTGGCAAGCAGTGTAATTAGCAGATAAACAACAAGTAAACAAAGTCAAACATGGCAACAAGCAACAAATTATTAAACTAGACACAATTCTAAGCAAGTTTCATATTTTACGCGTTGCAATCGGAGCTACGGTTAAAAATTTACGGGCACTGAAAAAATCCTAATACAAACTGCCTAAATAAATAAATAAAACTAGCAGCAGAAAAAAAAGACTAAACGGGCCGAATCTACTGGCCCAACAGGAAAAAAAACAAAACAGAAAAAAAATAAAAAAAAGAGGGGCTGGGGGCGCCTCACCCATGGGCTGAGGCCCATCTGGAGGGGGCTGCCTGGGCTGGCCGGCCTGGGCTGCGCGGCTGGGCCCTCCTGGGCGCGCCGGCCCACGCGAGGAGCCACGCACGCGAGCGGCGGCCGTTCCTTCCTGGACGAGCAGCGGGCACGGCTGGCGGCGCCGTCTCCGACCACCTGGCGGGCGCGCACGCCGGAGAGGAAGCCGGCGAGGCGGCTGGTGGTGCGGGCGAGCGGGGTCGGCGGCGTGGATCCAGTGGCGCGGCGGCCCGATCCAGAAGCTGGCGGGGTGGAGGCGCAAGGAGGCCGGACTCCATGGCCGGAATCCATGGCTGCGGCGGCATGAGTCCTGCGCAGAGAAGAGAAGGGGCGAGGTGAGGAAGAGGGGAAGGAAGGAGGGGAGGAGAGGGAGGCGCAGGAGGAAGGAGGGCTTGGCTGCGGCGCGCGCAGCTGCTGCCGGCGGCGGCCTCGGGCGCCCACGGGAGGAGACGGCGGTTGGTGGAGCTCCAGGGGTGACGTGGCGGCTTCCGGGGCCGTCGGATCTTCGGATCTGACGGTCCAGGATGGATTGGGCGAAAACCAGATCTGAAATTTAGGGTTTGCTGCGAAAATTGGGGATATTTTCCAGATCTGGGGCTGGTGGCTGCCTAGGGAAACCCTAGGTGGATGGGAGTGTGGTGGTCTTTATATAGCCCCGGTGGCTGGCAGTTTGCAAAAACATCATCTGTTTTTAGCTCGCGCGCACGGTGCTCACGTTTCTGACCGCCGGGGGTCCGCGGTACCTCCGATTCGGGTAAAACTTCGAACTGCGCGATCAGCGAGTCGAGCCGGAGGCATTCACCTCGCGCTGGAACCGTTCCGAGAAAACTTTCCGGCGCGCTATAAAAATATCCCGTTTAATTATTAAACGGGGTTTTTTCGTTCCGTTGGCTGCGGCTGGTCTCGTGCGGTTTTCGCGACGGTGATCGGGTGAAACCCGGTGTCGCAAAGGTCGAGTGTCAAGGTGGCAAGGGTCGGTCTCCGTCCGGTACGAGATAAGAGGGGGGGAAATAATCTCCGATCGATAAATCGGGGATGCAAACACCGCAAACAAATCAGGCAATCAAACAATTCACACCGAAAACAAATTTTTTATTTTTTTGTGAAAACTTGCAGGAGCTACCGGTTCCTTCATCGGAATGACTGCCAAAACAATGCATGTCATTTCAATCCTTGGTTCCGATGGTTCGCTAACCTCCTCAAGCTGTATTGTCCTCCCACTCACCTCTTTGCTGAGAAACTCTTTCTCAAGAAAAGTTCCTCCTTTAGCAATAAAGACTTTGCCATCAGAGGGGTGGTAGAAGGAATAGCCTACGGTGTGTTTGGCATAACCTACAAAGTAGAACTTGTCTTCTTTAGGGTCGAGTTTATTCGGCTGTAAACATTTTACATAAGCATCACAACCCCAAATTTTCAGGAATGATATATTGGGTTTATCCCCATTCCACAACTGATACGGTGAGGATAGTTCTCTCACTCCTCGTTGGTTACCCCAAGTGGAAGGTGAGATGTAGCATAACAGCAAATTTCCCTCGGTAAAGATACCAAGGTTATCGAACCAGTAGGACTCAGGAGATACAACTAGGTGACAACGGCCCCAGAAATTAGGCGGTTGACGTGGACCTGCACACAGCAACAAATAACTTTGCTCCCAACGAGTACAGAGGAGTTGTCAATTCCTCCGGCCTTGCTGTTTACAAAGGATCAACGCAAGAGATAATAATAGTGGCAACTGAAAGTAAGGACTGAAAGTAAATTGAGGGTGTAAACAATAATGTGAAGATGGACCAGGGTCCCGTGATTTTCACTAGAGATGTCTCTCTCCCAAAAGACGATAAAAGTGCTAGCGAGGTAAACAAATCACAGTTGGGAAATTGACAAGATTATGAAGGCACCGCAATGCTAACTATGCTGCAAAGAAAGGAAGGGCTCAAAATCAATGGGCAGTACGCCAAGGTAAGTAGACCGAAATCCATCTGCATCTACTACGAATCATCCACCTTGAGATATCTATCCAGAACATCTCGCTGGTATTAAGTTGCGAATCCCACCCAAAGTGTAAACTCAAAGCAACAGACAACTGCATTAAAAGAACTTTGCGTAAAGTAAACAATCCTTGAACCCGCAGGTACAAGCACCGTTGTTTTATCCCTGGTGGCAACAGCACATCCCCTAGTCTCATGTTTCTATCACTCAAGCTAGACATCAAGGGGCTGAACCCACAATCGAGCATAACGCTCTCTCTTGGAGTTGCAAATAAAATACTTGGCCAAAGCAAATACCGCAACGGAGAACATGCAAGAATTTACTCAAGAACAAAATATAAAAGAGAAGAACGAAATATATTACTCATCACAATCTGAACATAGTCTCATAATCCATCAGATCCCAACAAACTCAGCATAGCAACAACAGAAATTACATAGATGCCTCGATCATGTGAGGCAGCTCACGAGGACTCGAAAGTGGAAGCACAAAAGGGGGAGAGATAGATCACATAGCTACTGGTCAGGGACCCATGGTCCAAGGGAAACTACTCAAGGTACATACGTGAGGCGTCCATGGCTATGGATGGTCTCCCGGAGAGGGTATCTTCTCCCGGCAGGGTGCCGGAGAAGCTTCTCCAGGCAGCCCCGATCTAGAAACGGCGGCGGCGGCGGAATAGAGGCGAGATCGCGAAAGAGGAGTCGTCTCAGGGGTTTCCACCCCGAGGGGTAAATATAGGCGAAGGGGGCGTCGAGGGGACCCACGAGGCAGCCTCCTGGCTGCCTGGTGGTGGCCCCCTTCCCTCTTTTGGTGATTCCGGAAGCTTCTATTGCGCTGATTTTTTATATATTTTTCCCGGAATTTTTGGAGCATTATTAATGGCCGGAAAACCTGAAATACAAAAACAGCAGAAAACAGAAACTGACAACTGGGTGCACTGAGTTTATAGGTTAGTCCAAATTGGTTCAAAAGTCTATGAAAGTTCAAGCAAAACATGGCAAAGTCACACAAAACTTGCATGGAACAAGCAGAAATTATAGATACGTTTGGGACGTATCAACATCCCCAAGCTTAATTCCTGCTCGTCCCCGAGTAGGTAAATGATAACAAGCATAATTTCTGTGGTGGCATGCCACACAACCAAAAAGGACTTTTAAGTAAACAATCAAAGCATGTAATTCAATTCAAGTCTTAACAAGCAAGAGTCTATATTAGCATTGACACAAGCAACAAAAGAACAAAAGGTGCAAGAGATCTCGCTGTCCGTGACTCGAATATCTCCAAATGGTGTTTGCGTGCAAGCAAGGGATAGGGAAGTACAAGATAAAAAAAAGTAAGGTTGTTGATAACAACTATCTACTAAATTTTCACACTTAGTCTCCTTTGGATTCTTATCTTGACTCATCCCCAGACCACTAGCCAGGTACAAGTCAAACTGATCCACTCCCTTTCGATATTTTGAGCACTCATGCAATGGATGAGCATGAGCAAGAAAGTTGACACCTAAAAGGCGAAACAGAAATAAGGTGGAGGAGGAAGACAAAAAGGTGTGAAAGGCTCACATCAATGAGGACAATCATAGGCGAGAGAAGGCCATATGATAGACATGATGTGAGGAGTAGGGATTGTCATACAACGGATGCACATGTGAGCTAGAAGCTCTCCAAGGTAACTAGTGGGGGTGCATCTAACTTGCTTGCTCAAGAAGACCTAGAGCTCGTTTGAGGAGGCTCATCATTGGAATATACAAGCCAAGTTCTATAGTGTGAAGGGTCCCCGCATAGCTATATGCATGATGAAGATCTCTATGGAGTACAAGGGATAGAAGATGAAGTACTAGTGTGGATCTCTCAAAAGGAGTAGTAGTATGCCCCCTTCTCTTTTTTTATGTTTCTCTTTTTCTCTTTTGTTTTTTGTTTTTTGGTGGCCTCAATGGCTCTTTCTATTGAACTTTCATTTGTCCTCTTTGGGATCTTTTGATTTTGTCCTCTTTGGGATCTTTTCCTCACTTTAGGGGCAATACTCTATATTTTACAAGAATATAGGAGATCTTTCACACTTTACAAAGGTACTCACATAAAGAAAATGTAACTATCATGATGCAAATGTATGACATGAAGCTCAAGTCATGAGAAGGTGGATGTTGCATGGCAATGTATCTCGGAAAGGCTATGGAAATGCCTTGTAGGTAGGTATGGTGGCTGTTTTGAGGAAATATATACGGAGGTTTAAGATGACAGAGCGTATCATGCCAAGGGTTTAGATGCACCGGCGAAGTATGCGCCAACTCTCGAGGTGAGAAAAGGCAATGCACGGTACCGAAGAGGCTAGAAAAAGTATAGGTGGGTGCAAGTGTCAACTTTCGAATACTCACATTAGTCCGAAGAACTCATGCACTTATTATCGGTAACTCTCAATCTAATCAGGAGGTTCACAAAGAGACAAGTACCCCAAGGAGGAGTGTATGGGGGTTTGGTTATCCTTGCGCATCCTCGACTCATGGTACGTGAGTGTACTCTAATATTCGAACCCTCAGAGGTTAGTGATCCATCTAGTAGCTAGAGTTCTCAACAGGGGTTTTTGGTTTTCGAAAAACACACGGATTGCCAAAAATACGACATCTATCACTAATAGGAAAGAGCTCTTGACACCATAAGTTCAAACATTACTCTAGTCAATACCTCAAAACTATTGCAAGTTACTACTACAAAGAGAACAGCAACTTTAACTACCTACTTTTAGTCAAGACACATAACTCAGTGCAACAGGCAAACTCTCTAACAAGATAAAACATGCAACCTATAGAAAGTTCAACCTAACAAAAAAGAAAAGCTTTAGAAAAACTAAAGCACTACAACTAAACAGAACAGGAGCTAAGAAAAGAAAAAGAACAGCTCACAGCTAAAAGAGTAGGCACGCAAATCCTATGAGGAGTTCTAGTTCAAGCGGAGCGTGAATCTCTCCCACACAAAAGAGTAAGTTGTGGTCTAACTTGTTACTACAGCAAAGAAAGCAAAAACAAACCTAGAAAAGTAAAGAGCGAGACGCTCCAAGCATAGCACATAACGCATGAAGTGATAAAAATATAGTGCAACGAGAGACGAACTGATAATTGTTGATGAAGAAGGGGATGCATCGGGGGCATCCCCAAGCTTAGGCGCTTGAGTCTCCTTGAATATTTATTGGGGGTGCACATGGGCATCCCCAAGCTTGAGCGTTTGACCCTCCTGAATCTTCTTTCATCATCCGCCATCGCGCACTTGAAAACTCCCTTCATACATAACTCATTGTAGGCTGATTAGAGAGGTTAGTACCCTAATAAAATAATTTTACTCTACTGCAAATAAATATTTCCAGGAATATCTACTGTTTCCCAAGATTTCCAAAAGGTTTTTTCAAATAAAAATCAAGCTTAAGGTTTGCAAAAGTGAAGAGAGACAAAACATGGCAGAATCTGTGAAAAACAGAACAGCAGATAGAAACGAATTTTTTAGGGGTACTTATTCAAATCAAAAAACTCAGAACATACGGAAGTTTCGTAATTGTATAGAGCACGCTGTGTAAAAAATTCAACTCAAAAAGATGAACTGAGATTTTTCTCTGATTTTTCTAGTCACGAGGACAGAATCTGTTTTCTGGACAGCATGTCACAACTTTTACTTCCCTTGCCGTATGAGGCTAAACTTGGCACAAAGCTTGAAAAGTAAAGATACAATGATGTTTCTACAGTAGTAACAATCATAAAGACCACTAAGAACAGAACAAAAGAAAAAATAAAAACCTAAATTCGTTGCGGGCTGCCTCCCGAAAGCGCTTCTTTAGAGCCATTAGCTAGGCTTTAAAGCAGAAGATCAAGTCTTTTCAAGAGAATAACTAGCCCGTGTGACAGACTCAAAAGGTAACTTAATCTTTTTCCTAGGGAAATGTTCCATCCCTTTCTTGAGAGGGAATTGGGATTTGATAGTTCCCTCTTTCATGTCAATGATAGCACCAACTGTGCGAAGAAAATGACGTCCCAAAATAATTGGACAAGAAGGTTCACATTCAATGTCCATAATAGTAAAATCAACGGGAACATAATTGTCATTGACAATGATAAGAACATCGTCGATCTTCCCCAAAGGTTTCTTTACGGAAGAATCAACAAGACGAACACCAAAAGAACAAGGATCAAAAGGTTTCAATTCAAGCATATCATACATTCTTTTGGGCATAACAGAGGTACTTGCTCCAACATCACAAAGAGCATAACAAGAGAAGTTATTCAATTTAATTTTTATCATAGGATCCCAACCATCTTCTAGCTTCCTAGGTATGGAGGCTTCTATTCTAAGCTTCTCCTCCCTAACTTTGATTAGAGCATTGGTGATATGCTCTGTGAAGGCAAGATTGAGTGTGCTAGTGTGGGGGTCTCTAGACATCTTGTGTAGGAAACCAATAACTTCAGGTAAAGTGCAGTTTTCAAAGTCTAAGTCACTACTATCTATCAGGGAAGTAGTGATATCATTTAAGTTCACTTGTTTGAAAGCCTCTATGTTCATATAAGTTTCCTCTTCTATGGTTGAGGTGGTAGCATCACCATTGATAGGTCCAGTGGGACTAGGGGTGTGATGGGTGCTAATAGTTTGGACATCCTCAACTACTTGGATAGTGGATATTGTGTGGTAGGTAGGAAGGCTCTTAATGCTCTCTTCTTCCTTCTTTTCTCTAGCACATCTCTCTTTAAGTTTAGCCATCATCCTAATATTTTCATTGATTTGTAACTGGATAGCATTAATAGGAGTGACCTTACTCTCCTCAAGGGGAGAGGTTCTAATTTTTAACATCTCAACATCAAGGGCTAAGTTGTCTACCTTCAAACAAAGATTATCTAATTTATCCAATTTCTCCTCCACACTCTTGTTGAAGGCTTTCTGGGTAGTGATAAAGTCTTTGAGCAAGGTCTCTAGTTCTGAAGTGGAGTTTCTGGCGGTAGGATAAGTGTTGTTCCCATAGTTGTTGGATGGGAAAGGCCTAGGATTGTTGCTACCAAAGTTACTCCTATAAGCATTATTCTTGAAGTTGTTTCTAGAGACAAAATTAACATCTACTTGCTCCTGAGCAACCAAAGAATTTAAAGAGACATCTTGAGGATCAATAGAGGGTTGCTTGGTAAGTAGAGACATGATAAGGTCAACCTTTTCATTTAAAGAGGAGATCTCCTCGACAGATTTTACCTTCTTACCAGTTGGAGATCTCTCGGTGTGCCATTGTGAGTAGTTCAGCATCATCTCATCTAGTAGCTTTTTGGCAGCACCAAGCGTGGTTGACATAAAAGTTCCTCCCGCGGACGAATCTAACAGGTTCCGCGAGGTGAAGTTCAAGCCTGCATAAAAAGTCTGGATAACCATCCAGGTAGTCAGTCCATGTGTGGGGCAGTTCTTGACAAGCGTCTTCATACGTTCCCAAGCCTGGGCAACGTGTTCATTATCCAATTGCCTGAAATTCATAATGTTACTCCTCAATTGAATAATTTTAGCAGGGGGATAGTACTTGCCTATAAAAGCATCTTTGCATTTACTCCAAGAATCGATACTGTTCTTGGGCAAAGATTGTAGCCACTCCTTGGATCTTCCCTTCAAAGAGAAAGGAAAAAGCTTCAGCTTGATGATGTCTCCATCCACTTCTTTGTACTTCTGCATGTCGCAGAGCTCGATAAAGTTGTTTAGGTGCAAGGCAGCATCTTCTCCTGCTCCTGAGAATTGATCTTTCATAACAAAGTTAAGCAGAGCAGGTTTAATCTCATAAGAAGGTGCTGAAGTGGCAGGTGGAGCAATAGGAGTGCAGATAAAGTCACTGTTGTTGTGACTAGTGAAGTCACACAACTTAGTGTTTTCATTGGAATCCATAGTAGCAGCAGGTATTTTTGGTATTTTTTATTAAGGACACAAAAGTAAAAACCGAAAGGTAAACTAACAAGACTAAAAAGCAAAGGTAAAAGATAGTGTGCAACTCCCCTATCTTGTAGACTTGAGTCCCCGGCAACGGCGCCAGAAATTAGCTTGATACGGTGAGGATAGTTCTCTCACTCCTCGTTGGTTACCCCAAGTGGAAGGTGAGATGTAGCGTAGCAGAAAATTTCCCTCGGTAAAGATACCAAGGTTATCGAACCAGTAGCACTCAGGAGATACAAGTAGGTGACAACGGCGCCAGAAATTAGGCGGTTGACGTGGACCTGCACACAGCAACAAATAACTTTGCTTCCAACGAGTACAGAGGAGTTGTCAATTCCTCCGGCCTTGCTGTTTACAAAGGATCAACGCAAGAGATAATAATAGTGGCAACTGAAAGTAAATTGAGGGTGTAAACAATAATGTGAAGATTGACCGGGGTCCCGTGATTTTCACTAGTGATTTCTCTCTCCCAAAAGACGATAAAAGTGCTAGAGAGGTAAACAAATCACAGTTGGGAAATTGACAGGATTATGAAGGCACCGCAATGCTAACTATGCTGCAAAGAAAGTAAGAGCTCAAAATCAATGGGCAGTACGCCAAGGTAAGTAGACCGAAATGCATCTGCATCTACTACGAATCATCCACCTTGAGATATCTATCCAAAACATCTCGCTGGTATTAAGTTGCGAATCCCACCCAAAGTGTAAACTCAAAGCAATAGACAACTGCATTAAAAGAACTTTGCGTAAAGTAAAAAATCCTTGCACCCGCAGGTACAAGCACCATTGTTTTATCCCTGGTGGCAACAGCACATCCCCTAGTCTCATGTTTCTGTCACTCAAGCTAGACATCAAGGGGCTGAACCCACAATCGAGCATAACGCTCTCTCTTGGAGTTGCAAATAAAATACTTGGCCAAAGCAAATACCGCAACGGAGAACATGAAAGAATTTACTCAAGAACAAAATATAAAAGAGAAGAACCAAATATATTACTCATCACAATCAGAACATAGTCTCATAATCCATCAGATCCCAACAAACTCAGCATAGCAACAGCAGAAATTACATAGATGCCTCGATCATGTGAGGCAGCTCACGAGGACTCGAAAGTGGAAGCACAAAAGGGGGAGAGATAGATCACATAGCTACTGGTCACGGACCCATGGTCCAAGGGAAACTACTCACGGTACATACGGGAGGCGTCCATGGCTATGGATGGTCTCCCGGAGGGGGTAGCTTCTCCCGGCAGGGTGCCGGAGCAGCTTCTCTAGGCAGCCCCGATCTAGAAACGGCGGCGGCGGCGGAACAGAGGCGAGATCGCGAAAGAGGAGTCTGTCTCAAGGGTTTCCACCACGAGGGGTAAATATAGGCGAAGGGGGGCGTCGAGGGGACCCACGAGGCAGACAGGAGGGTCCCTGGCGTGGCCCAGGGTGGGGCCGCGCCACCTGCCCTCCTGGCTGCCTGGTGGTGGCCCCCCTTCCCTCTTTTGGTGATTCCGGAAGCTTCTGTTGCGCTGATTTTTTTATATTTTTCCCGGAATTTTTGGAGCACTTTTAATGGCCGGAAAACCTGAAATACAAAAATAGCAGAAAACAGAAACTGGCAACTGGGTGCAATGAGTTAATAGGTTAGTCCAAATTGGTTCAAAAGTGTATGAAAGTTCAAGCAAAACATGGCAAAGTCACACAAAACATGCATGGAACAAGCAGAGATTATAGATATGTTTGGGACGTATCAACTGTTGGATATGTGCCCTAGAGACAAATTAATAAAGATATTTGTCACATATCCGTTTTGTTCATAATACGTTTTATACTATGCTATAACTGTGTTACTTGGAAATAGTAATACAGGTGTAGTATAAAACATGGTCCGTAGTTTAACTCGGGTAAACTATCTCATTGGGCAATTGATTGATCAAGCTTTCCTGATCATGGCGACACTTAAGTCCATTGACAATGAGATCATTTCGTTAAGGGGAATGATGTGATGGACGTACACCCACCTAAAGTATTGCAATGTGATCGAGTCACATAGTTCAGCGTTGCTATGACTTTGTAACATATGGCTTAGTCCTGAGACCGTAATGATCATACGTAATTGTCATCTATGAGGAGACTTTGATTTGTATCCCACCGCCTGACTGAAATATGATGGCTATAACGGTGCACTTTGGGTATTCCGAAATAGATGGTTGATGAGTATGTTAATAGATCAGAGCGGGATTTGTCAGTCCTTGTGAACAGGACGGGTACTCTGGGCCCACTCGGTGATATTGCATCAACACCTTGCAAGGACGTGACTAGGTCACAAGAGATGCAATGATCATGGACTAGAGAAGTTGTTTGTTATGAACGAGATGTGAACACGGTATGTAGGATACCGACGATCAAACCTCGGACAAACAAAGTACCGCAGCACAAAGGGATTACGTCGTATCGTTAACGGTTTCCAAAAGCGATCGAAGTTCATTCGATGGAAGCGCAGGGGCTGTCAAGGATTGTAACCAGGTCCAACTGACTAGTCATTGGTCAATGAGAAGAGTCTCGACCATGTCTGCTGTTTCCTGGACCATTAGGGTGTTACACTTAAGGGCAATCGATGCATAGGACAGTTACGGGATCAATCGGTGAAATAGGAGGAATCACCAGAATAGTTTCGGAAAAGGACGAAATAGTTTCCGGACATTTTGAATAGTTCCAAATAAAGTTTAATTGTTTTAATAATGTTTTATTATTTAATTATCTTAATTAAATATTTAAAACATATTAAATAAATTAAAAAAGGGAAAAAGGCTATATGGGCCCATGGGGCCCATTAAGGGAGGAGGGGGTCTCCCCCCTTGGGCTTCGCGCCAAGGGTGGGGCCCACCACCCCCTTGGCCGGCGCACTCCCCCCCCCCCTTGGGAGTTTAGTCCCACATGGGGGAGGGGAGAAGGATAGCACCCCCCCCCCTTGGCCTATATAAGGAGGGGTAGACCCCCCTTTTTCCAACACACCAATATCTCCTTCTTCCTCCTTCTCCTTCTCGGAAGTGGACTGTGACGCCCCCAAAATCAATCCGTGTACAGTAATCATACACGCAGGGTACACGGCTGAGATTAGGGTGCCACGGTGAGAATATCACAGCATAACACTAAACCCAAAAGGATAAACCAATATGTTACAATACCAGGGATCACGAGGATCCGAATACATAAGTCATACAAGCCATAATATCTGAGTACAGACATAGTTAGTCAAGTTTTGCCTTAAGAAGGCTAGCACAAATGACATCAGAGATACAGATCGAAAAGGCGAGGCCTCCTGCCTAGGATCCACCGAACTACTCCTGGTCGACGGGGAACTCGACGTCGTAGTAGTCGCCTCCGGGGTACTCCTGCTCCTGGGCTCCAACGTCGGCTGCAGTGGCCGATCAGGCAAAGCGAACAAGGGAAATAAAGCAAAGGTGAGTATCTAGCATACCCGCGAGTCTTACGTCCGCTACTAAGCATTTATGCATGTATCAAATGGAAAGGGGAGGCTGTATATAGTGGACTGCAAGATAGAAATCAGAATAAGGGTAAGAAGCTAGGCCTAACGAAGACTAGCATCTTCCGACGAGTCTTGTAGCATGAGGAGAGAATAGCCAACAGTTCATATAAAGCATAAAGTAACAATGCAGCAGAAGTTGCTGCAGCATTGTATAATAGTAAGTTGTAATAATTAACAATGCCTCCGAGATCCCCTCCTCGACATCCCCGCGAGGAAGAGAACCCGGAACCATACAGTTTAATAATAATAGTTTGTAGTGGTAAGATCCAGCTTCAGCATAAAGTGTGTTGTTACCGTGGACACGGCTATTCGAATAGATTAAACTCCCTGCAGGGGTGCACTACTGTTCAGCCTGCACGCTCGGATCTCCAGGGTGGCGGGAACCTTGTTAGGGAACGCTCCACCAAAGCTATCCGACACATCGCAGCCCATCCTAGGCTCAGCAGAGAGGCCATCCTCCGGACTAAATCCTATGCGCCAAGGGGTCTAGGACCCTCACCCTTGCACGCTCCTGCACGGTGCGAGGATGGCCGAGAAGCAAAAGAAAACACCACTCGCGAGTAAAGAAGACACACAACTTTCCTGCAATCAGACCGCGATACTGCTGACGTCTGAAGAGCTTTCGAATGAACTACGACGCAGGGGGGCCCATAACTCCTTATCCCACGTGAAGGTAGTGCGTACAGACCAACGGGCCTCTCAAGTCATCCACCGAACCATTTAGCATTTTATTAACTTGCGAGACAACCGTTATCATTGCCTCGACTTAACTGACCCGCGTACAACGACAGCAGTCAGGACCACCAGTACATCGGTGCCTACCCTGTCGTCCCACCAAGTCTCTGCGGTTACCAACAAGGTGAACCGACTCCTTACCTTGTCTCGCGTGTGCTCCTGGAGGAGCTCGACTTTCGTGGTTTGGTAACTCTCGCGACCAACGATCAGGGGCCAAGCACACCGGTACACTGGTCGTACCCTCCCTGTCGTCCCGTCGCAATACCTCTCGCAGGCACCGTTGGGTCGCCCGACTTCTTACCTTTAAGGACAACCGTTGCTTAAGTACCTAGAGCGGCTATACAGAGTCAGCAACGAGTGGAGTACAAGGATTACTCCTTGATAGCTCACACTTGATGGTGGCTCGGCAGAGCCGAACTAGGGGGCCTGAGGCGGTGTCTGCATTGTACCGTACCTGTGCAGTTATAATATTTGTATCCGCGTTCACTCCCCTGAGTGATCACGGCCCTCTATCTAATCCTAGCTATCAATGCGCAGGGCTTACTGCTGAATATAATATATATAATAGGCAGCATAGGATAAAGTAAGGTACATCAAGGGGCGACAAAAACAGGATATGCAATTGAATAGGATTGTAATCGTAGCAGAAGCAGTAACAATGCCTAATGCAAGAAATGTACGAAAAGATAGGCGATATCTGGGGAAGAGAATGGCTCTGCTTGCCTGGAAGCTCGACGGTAGGGGTAGGGTCGTCGACGAAGTAGTCGTACCCAGCAGCGGTGTAGTCGGCGGTAGCAGCGAGGTCTACCGAAGAATAAAGGGGGGAGAAACAGTAAATAGAAAGCAATCATAGGAAACAAAATCATGACAGGACAAATGAATAGCTATCGGTGTACTAACGCAGTACGATGTATTATGCTCGGAGCGGAAATTCATCCGGGGATGAATTACCAGCTCCGGGTGATTACCGGACAGTGTATCCGGAGGGGGGAGGTATCATGTCGGAGGTGTCGTGGACATCCGACAAACGTATGGGTGGTGTATCCGTCTTATTTGAACTATTCTGAACAACTTTCGTGTTCAGAATAAATTCATCCGGATACTTTAACAGTACCGGACAAATCATCGGACAGACGGTCCGGAGGGAGACGGTTCGATGTTTGTTGTGTTAGAGGGGTGTGGTAGACATACGGATAGCGTATTTGTATTCGTGATACTTTTCTGATCAATTTTTATGTATAAAGTTTTTCAATCCGAGTTACGGTTTAAAAGATATTGATTTTTGAAGTTTAAGTCATTTTAAAGGATTTTCTGGAATTATTTTTATTAATAAAAAATCCAACATTATCCACAGAGGTTTGACTGGTCAAACTGACATGGGGTCCCACATGTCAGTGACCCAAATCTAATAAAATATTTTTATTAATAAAAACAGGGGGTGGTCCACATGTCATATTCACCAAGTTATTACAATTTAAATCAATTAATTAAATTAGGGGCCGGGCCCACTTGTCATACACACTAGGCTAATTAAACCATTTGATTTAACTAAATGACCAGAGGGCCCACCTGTAAGTGTCTTATCTAGTATAATAATGTTTATCATATCTATTTACCCTTTTTTTACAGGTGATTAAGGGGGTGGGGGCCCCATGTCAGTGGGACATCCCCACCAGTTTAGACCACGGGCCTGCCCACGCAGGGAACACCGGCGGCGAGCCGGCACGGCGGCGAGGACAGGGGTCTACCCCGGCGACCAAACGAGACGTGGGGCGAGGAATCGAATGGGGCGGCGTCGCGCTTCTACTGGGGGGAAGCATCACGGGCCGGGGCGGCTTGAGCTCGCAGGGGTCACGCCCGCGGCGGCGGCCGGGGCATGGTACTACGGGGACGGCGACATTCGGCACCAAACGAAGCACAAGGAGGGGGGAACGGAGCAAAGCTCACCTTGGAGGTGATGCTGATCTCGGGGAGGCGCGACGAGGTCCGGGGCGGCCGGAATCGACGAAGCTCGCCGGCGGCTGGAGGTTGAAGATGGCGTTGATACGCGGCGTGAAGTGCGTCCCGGGCCGAATTGAAAGGCGAGGAGGACGAAGTCGACGACGACGAGTGTGGAGGACAGCTCGGACGGGCGAGGGGGGCTCGTTGGCCGCGCCGGTGACGACGACGCGTCCATGGGTGCGCGAACGGGCTTGGGCCAGAGAGAGGGAGGGGGGAAATGGAGTGTGGCGGCTAGGGTTAGGGTTTCCCGTGGCTTGGAATCCATATGGGTGCCGGCGGCCGTCGGATTCGTGCCACGGCACGGCCAGGTCGCCGTGTCCCCGGCCGATGTCCGCCACGGCATCCCCCCGTACGGAAGGAAGAAGAAAGGGGGGCGCGGTGGGCTTGGGTTGGATTCGGGGAAGTTGGGGGCTTTAGCTGGGCCGGTTGGCCCAGTGGGAGAGGGGTTTTGGGCTTTGCCCTTTTATTTGTTTTTCTCTTGTTTTTCTTTTCTGTTATTTTTGCTTGCATTTATTTTATTCACCTAGGCATTTTTGTAAAATGTGTAACCTAGCCCATAATTAGTGTAGCACTATAGAACAGTGCCACAAAAAGTTTTGTGTCAAAATAAATCAATTGTATTTTTGTTTTATTTAAAAGGTATTAAATGCCACTGGTTTGAATACTGTTTGAATTGTTTGAATTTTTCAGTGGCATGATAAATACCCAAAACCATATTGGCATGATCCACTGATTATTAGTGATTTTACAAAAGTGGTTCCACAATTATTGGACACTGTTTTCTTTCCACTTATTTTTAATATTCATCAAAAGGCATTTTGGGTTTGTTTGAATTCAAAGATGAACAAGGCATGATCAAGGGTGATTAGAAACATTGCTAATCACAGAGTTTTATTATTAACTAAAGTTTTATTGATGTCTGACACTGAGGGTGTTACAAATCTCCCCCACTACAAGAATTCTCGTCCCGAGAATCTAAGCGGTAGAGGGGAAAAGATCGGGGTATTCCTCACGAAGACGATCTTCGCGTTCCCAAGTGGCTTCATCTTGAGAATGATTCGACCATTGAACTTTGAGGAACTTGGTTGTCTTGTTGAGGGTTTTGCGTTCAGACTGATCAAGAATGCGGCTCGGATGTTCTTGATAAGTCAAGTCTTGCTGCAGCTCGATCATATCATGCTCCACTTCACGAATAGGGTCCTTGAAGCAGCGACGGAGTTGCGACATGTGGAATACATCGTGGACTTGAGAGAGGTTCGGCGGCAATTCCAATCGCTATGCCACTGGTCCACTCCTGGAAAGGATACGGAACGGGCCGATGTAGCGAGGAGCTAACTTGCCTTTCATCCCGAAGCGGTGAGTGCCTCTCATGGGAGTGACACGGAGGTACGCGTATTCACCAGGTTGATAGAAAATTTCCTTGTGCTTGTGATCATAGTTGCTTTTCTGGCGGGACTGAGCGGCTTTCAGATGTTCACGGATAACGCGAACCTGATCTTCATCTTGCTGTATAATGTCTGGACCAACGAGAGTTCGTTCCCCAGTTTCTGACCAATTCAGAGGAGTTCGACACTTACGTCCATAAAGAACTTCAAAGGGTGCCATCTTCAGACTATCCTGATAGCTATTGTTGTAAGAGAATTCAGAAAACGGAAGAGATTCCTCCCATTTCTTGCCGAAGGAGATGACACAAGCCCGGAGCATATCTTCAAGCACTTGATTGACTCGTTCAACTTGGCCTTGCGACTGGGGGTGATAAGCGGTGCTGAAATTCAGGTGGGTGCCCATAGCTTCTTGGAAACTATCCCAAAATCTTGAGGTGAAAATGCTGCCTCGGTCGGAACTGATCTCCAACGGAATACCGTGGAGCGACACGATTCTAGAAACATACAAGTCTGCTAACTGACTAGCAGAGATCGTCTCCTTGACTGGCAGAAAGTGGGCAACCTTGGAGAAGCGGTCGATGACGACAAAGATAGCATCGTGGCCTTTCTGCGATCTGGGAAAACCAGTGACGAAGTCCATCTCGATCTTGTCCCACTTCCATTCAGGAATAGAGAGTGGTTGCAGAGTCCCAACAGGTCTTTGATGTTCTTCTTTCACGCGACGGCAAATGTCACACTCATCAACATATCGAGCGATGTCTTGCTTCATGTTAGACCACCAGTACCGCTGACGAAGGTCTTGGTACATCTTGGTACTACCAGGGTGAATCAACAAAGGAGTATCATGAGCTTCTTTCATGACGCGCGGGGTCAAGTTTAGATTGGGCTTACTCCTAGGGACCACTAAACGATTCTTGAAATACAACGTTCCATCACCAGCAACAGTGAAGCATGATGGCTTTCCTCTAGCGATATACTTCTTGATCTTCTCGACATCAGAGTCACAGGTTTGTATCCACTTGATGGTGCTGTCGAGGTCCGGCTCAACAACAAGGTTATTCACATATCCCTGTGGAGCAATCTCAAGATTCAGCTTGCGTAGCTCTTCATACAGAAGTGGCTGATGTACTTCAACTTCAAGTTCGCTACAGTAGGCTTTGCGACTCAAGGCATCGGCCATCACATTAGCTTTGCCAGGGGTGTAATGGATATCCATGTTGAAATCGGCTATTGTCTCGAGCCATCTTTGTTGGCGGAGATTCAGATCTGGCGGAGTAAACAGGTACTTCAGGCTTTAGTGGTCGGTGTAGATTTCGCAACGATTACCAACGAGGTAATGTCGCCACAACTTCAATGCATAAATTACCGCTGCCAACTCGAGATCATGTGTTGGATAGTTTTCTTCATGAGAACGCAACTGACGAGAACCATAAGCAATCACTTTGCGCTCTTGCATTAGGACACAGCCTAATCCTTGACGAGACGCGTCGCAATATATCACGAAGTCCTTCCGGGTATCCGGGGGAGCAAGCACCGGAGGAGAAGTGAGCTTGTCCTTGAGAGCTTGGAAACTTTCCTGACATTTGTCTGTCCACTCAAACTTGACACCTTTGTGAAGTAGATTGGTCAGAGGCTTGGCAATCTTGGAGAAGTTCTCGACAAAACGACGGCAATAGCTGGCGAGTCCGAGGAAACTTCTGACTTGCTTGACAGTCTTGGGGGGAGTCCAATCCAGGATAGCCTGAATACGTTCTGCGTTGACGGCAATGCCATCCTTGGAAACTACGTGACCAAGGTAGGTTACTTCGGGAAGCCAGAACTCACACTTAGAATACTTAGCATAGAGTTTGTGTTCTCGAAGCTTTTCCAGTATAAGACGAAGATGTTCAGCACGCTCTTCTTCATTCTTGGAGTATATCAAGATATCATCCAGATAAACCACGACGAACTTGTTGAGGTATTCCATGAATATATAGTTCATCAATCAGGAAAAGGTGGCTGGGGCATTCGTCAAGCCAAAGGACATGACGGTGTACTCGTATGAACCATAACGAGTAATGAAGGCAGTCTTCGGAACATCCTCTTCACGGACCCGGATCTGATGGTAACCCATCCTCAAGTCGAGTTTCGAGAACACCGTAGATCCAGCAAGTTGATCATACAGATCGTTGATCCGAGGAAGTGGGTACTTGTTCTGTATTGTTGCCTGGTTGATAGGTCGGTAATCTTGGACTAAACGGTTTGTGCCATCACTCTTCTTGACAAAGAGCGAAGGTGCTCCCCAAGCAGAGGAACTGGGGCGAATGAATCCTTTCTGAAGTGCCTTGTCGATTTCCTCCTTAAGCTCAAGGAGTTCATGTGGCGGCATCTTGTAAGGACGCTTGGCTATAGGAACAGTGTTTGGCTTCAAGTCGATGACAAATTCGACCTCTCTAGCCGGGGGTATTCCCGGCAGTTCTTCGGGGAAGACGTCGGAAAATTCGCAAACGATTGGAACATACTCAATTCCTTCAAGTGGCGAAGCGTTCAATGCATTCAGAGCATATATACGAGCTTCGGCATTCAGCGACACTATTGCAGTATGGTTCACAACCTTGCCGGAGGGGTGAAAGAGTCGGACGACTTTTTTGCCACAATAAAGTGCAGCATCATGAGCTTTCAGCCAATCCATTCCCAAGATAAGGTCTATAGTGGAGGTCTTCAGAATATGGGGGGAGACAAGGAACTGAATCCTTTCGATCTCGACGGTGATGTTGGGAGCCATCATGTCAACGTGACACTTGCCACCGGGAGTACTAACGGCTAAGGGAGTGCGCGTCTTTTCGTGGTATATGCCATGCTTAAATGCAAATGCCCCGGACATAAATGAATGTGATGCTCCTGTATCAAATAAAACAGTAGCAGGTATTGAGTTAACGAGGAGATTACCCATCACTGTAGCGGGTTGTGCCTGAGCTTCTTCAAGATCGATGTTGTAGGCATGCCCACGAGCATGAGCAGCAGACCCAGTATTATAGTTGGGGGTCCTGTTGTTCCCACGACCATTTCCACGGCCAGTGGGGTAAACTACCAGTTGCTTCTGTTTCTGGGGGCACTCTCTAGAAAAATGACCAGGCTGGCGGCACGTGAAGCATAATCCATCCTGAGGACGAAGGGGTGCAGCATTGGGTGGTGGAGGTAGAGCTCTTGGCATCTGCGGTGGCGGAGGCAGACGGGGTGCAGCATAAGACAGCCTCGGAGTAGGGGCAGGTGAATGGGTCACACTGTGAGGGAGCCAGATGCGACGCTTCTGTGTTGCGCCCGAAGATGAGCCAACGTCACGATAGCGTTTCTGCGTGTCCTTGAACTCCATCTGGGCAGTCTCGACGGTGATAGCCTTGTTCACCATGGTGGAAAAGTTGGAAAAATCATGAACGGCAAGAGCGAGCCTGAGGTCTGCATTGAGTCCACGATGAAACTTCTGCTGTCTGCGAGCATCAGTGGTGATCTCTTCTTCCGCATAGCGAGAGAGGTTGAGGAACTCGCGCTGATAGGCTTCAACAGTCATGTTGCCCTGAGTGAGGTTGCGGAATTCTTCCTTCTTACGGTCCATGATCCCCTGAGGAATGTAGCGGGCGCGGAAGGCGGACTGAAATTCATCCCAAGTGATGACTTCTCCGACTGGCAGTGAATGTTTGTGGGTGCTCCACCACTGAGCAGCGGCGCCTTTCAGGTGATAGGACGCAAAGTTCACATAGTCGGCTGGATCGACATTAGCAGACTCCAGCTCGTGAGTGATGTCGCGAAGCCAGTCATCCGCATCCAACGGCTGAACAGTGTTGCGGAACATAGTGGGGTTGAGGCGGGTGAAGTCGTGCAGAGTCACGGTGGCGTGCTGATGGTGGTGCCCATTCTGATTCGGCTGGGGGAACTGAGCCATGACATTCTCCATGAACTGACGGTTCAGCTCGAACTGCTGCATCATCGCGGCTATGTAATCCGGCGGCGGAGGGGGGTCATTGGCACCACGATCACGACCACGACCACCACGACCAGCCATCCTGATAGAATTTAACAGGGGTATTTCAGCGATGAAAATTTAACGAGATACCGGGATCAAGCCTGAAGTAAAGCGACAACGAAGAGGAGGCGCGGATATATAGGAGTAGTCATATAAGACATACACATTCACACACGGAGTCAATCGAAAATCGGGCAGCGTAACGTCGTAGAAATTAAGGAAAAAGGACTCACTAGGCGGCGCGCAGACCGCGGTAAGGATTACACGACGCGACATAGATTCCACTATGCCAATCACGCCGCAAGAAAACTGTTGGCCACAGGAGTTAATGCCAGAGGACTCGTGGCCTGCCCAGAATGAGAATGGGATCCGCGGTCCGGGACCTGGGGTAGAACTCCTGCGACACGACTCAATCAATGGGGAAGCACCAAAACACCGGGTGGAATCAAGAGAACGTGATCCTAATGTCAGAGTTTGTAAAACTTACCAGCAAGGATAAGAGAGCAGAGTCCCAGAACATAGGTAAGGAGAAAAGGATCCTAATACCATAGATATCACACGTAGTGACATCGATGTGGGCCCGTAAGCCAAATATTAAGTTAGCAAAATAGTTTTTCAAAGTCTAGACTCAACTTCGACCAAGTAGTGGTGGGGTGGCTTCCTACAGGCAGTCGGCTCTGATACCAACTTGTGACGCCCCCAAAATCAATCCGTGTACAGTAATCATACACGCATGGTACACGACTGAGATTAGGATGCCACGGTGAGAATATCACAGCACAACACTAAACACAAAAGGATAAACCAATATGTTACAATACCAGGGATCACGAGGATCCGAATACATAAGTCATACAAGCCATAATATCTGAGTACAGACATAGTTAGTCAAGTTTTTCCTTAAGAAGGCTAGCACAAATGACATCAGAGATACAGATCGAAAAGGCGAGGCCTCCTGCCTGGGATCCACCGAACTACTCCTTGTCGACGGGGAACTCGACGTCGTAGTAGTCGCCTCCGGGGTACTCATGCTCCAGGGCTCCAACGTCGACTGCGGCGGCCGATCAGGCAAAGCGAAAAAGGGAAATAAAGCAAAGGTGAGTATCTAGCATACCCGCGAGTCTTACGTCCGCTACTAAGCATTTATGCATGTATCAAATGGAAAGGGGAGGCTGTATATGGTGGACTGCAAGATAGAAATCAGAATAAGGGTAAGAAGCTAGGCCTAACGAAGACTAGCATCTTTCGACGAGTCTTGCAGCATGAGGAGAGAATAGCCAACAGTTCATATAAAGCATAAAGTAACAATGCAGCAGAAGTTGCTGCAGCATTGTATAATAGTAAGTTGTAATAATTAACAGTGCCTCCGAGATCCCCTCCTCGACATCCTCGCGAGGAAGAGAACTAGGAACCATACAGTTTAATAATAATAGTTTCTAGTGGTAAGATCCAGCTTCAGCATAAAGCGTCTTGTTACCGTGGACACGGCTATTCGAATAGATTAAACTCCCTGCAGGGGTGCACTACTGTTCATCCTGCACGCTCGGATCTCCAGGGTGGCGGGAACCTTGTTAGGGAACGCTCCACCAAAGCTATCCGACCCATCGCAGCCCATCCTAGGCTCAGCAGAGAGGCCATTCGCCGGACTAAATCCTATGCGCCAAGGGGTCTAGGACCCTCACCCTTGCACGCTCCTGCACGGTGCGAGGCTGGCCGGGAAGCAAAAGCAAACACCACTCGCGAGTAAAGAAGACACACAACTTCCCGGCAATCAGACCGCGATACTGCTGACGTCTGAAGATCTTTCGAATGAACTACGACGCAAGGGGCCCATAACTCCTTATCCCACGTGAAGGTAGTGCGTACAGACCAACGGGCCTCTCAAGTCATCCACCGAACCATTTAGCATTTTATTAACTTGCGAGACAACCGTTATCGTTGCCTCGACTTAACTGACCCGCGAACAACGACAGCAGTCAGAACCACCAGTACATCGGTGCCTTCCCTGTCGTCCCACCAAGTCTCTGCGGTTACCAACAAGGTGAACCGACTCCTTACCTTGTCTCGCGTGTGCTCCTGGAGGAGCTCGACTTTCGTGGTTTGGTAACTCTCGCGACCAACTATCAGGGGCCAAGCACACTGGTACACTGGTCGTACCCTCCCTGCCATCCCGTCGCAATACCTCTCGCAGGCACCGTTGGGTCGCCCGACTTCTTACCTTTAAGGACAACCGTTGCTCAAGTACCTAGAGCGGCTATACAGAGTCAGCAACGAGTGGAGTACAAGGATTACTCCTTGATAGCTCACACTTGATGGTGGCTCGGCAGAGCCGAACTAGGGGGCCTGAGGCGGTGTCTGCATTGTACCGTACCTATGCAGTTATAATATTTGTATCCGCGTTCACTCCCCTGAGTGATCACGGCCCTCTATCTAATCCTAGCTAACAATGCGCAGGGCTTACTGCTGAATATAATATATATAATAGGCAGCATAGGATAAAGTAAGGTACATCAAGGGGCGACAAAAACAGGATATGCAATTGAATAGGATTATAATCGTAGCAGCAGCAGTAACAATTCCTAGTGCAAGAAATGTACGGAAATATAGGCGATATCTGGGGAAGAGAATGGCTCTGCTTGCCTGGAAGCTCGACGGTAGGGGTAGGGTCGTCAACGAAGTAGTCGTACCCAGCAGCGGTGTAGTCGGCGGTAGCAGCGAGGTCTACCGAAGAATAAAGGGGGAAGAAACAGTAAATACAAAGCAATCATAGGAAACAAAAGCATGACAGGACAAATGAATTGCTATCTGTGTACTAACGTAGTACGATGTATTATGCTCGGAGCAGAAATTCATCCGGGGATGAATTACCAGCTCCGGGTGATTACCGGACAGTGTGTCCGGAGGGGGGAGGTATCATGCCGGAGGTGTAATGGACATCCGACAAACGTATGGGTGGTGTATCCGTCTTAGTTGAACTATTCTGAACAACTTTCGTGTTCAGAATAAATTCATCCGGATACTTTAACATTACCGGACAAATCATCGGACAGACGGTCCAGAGGGGGACGGTTCGATGTTTTTTGTGTTAGAGGGGTGTGGTAGACATACGAATAACGTATTTGTATTCGTGATATTTTTCTGATCAATTTTGATGTATAAAGTTTTTCAATCCGAGTTACGGTTTAAAAGATATTGATTTTTTAAGTTTAAATCATTCTAAAGGATTTTCTGGAATTATTTTTATTAATAAAAAATCCAACATTATCCACAGAGGTTTGACTGGTCAAACTGACATGGGGTCCCACATGTCAGTGACCCAAATCTAATAAAACATTTTTATTAATAAAAACAGGGGGTGGCCCACATGTCATATTCACCAAGTTATTACAATTTAAATCAATTAATTAAATCAGGGGCCGGGCCCACTTGTCATACACACTAGGCTAATTAAACCATTTGATTTAACTAAATGACCAGAGGGCCCACCTGTAAGTGTCTTATCTAGTATAATAATGTTTATCATATCTATTTACCCTTTTTTTACAGGTGATTAAGGGGGTGGGAGGCCCATGTCAGTGGGACATCCCCACCAGTTTAGACCACGGGCCTGCCCACGCAGGGCACACCGGCGGCGAGCCGGCACGGCGGCGAGGACAGGGGTCTACCCCGGCGACCAAACGAGGCGTGGGGCAAGGAATCGAATGGGGCGGCGTCGCGCTTCTACTGGGGGGAAGCATCACGGGTCGGGGCGGCTTGAGCTCGCAGGGGTCACGCCCGCGGTGGCGGCCGGGGCATGGTACTACGGGGACGGCGACATTCAGCACTAAACGAAGCGCAAGGAGGGGGGAACGGAGCAAAGCTCACCGTGGAGGTGATGCCGATCTCGGGGAGGCGCGACGAGGTCCGGGGCGGCCGGAATCGACGAAGCTCGCCGGCGGCTGGAGGTTGAAGATGGCGTTGATACGCGGCGTGAAGTGCGTCCCGGGCCGAATTGAAAGGCGAGGAGGACGAAGTCGACGACGACGAGTGTGGAGGACAGCTCGGACGGGCGAGGGGGGCTCGTTGGCCGCGCCGGCGACGACGACGCGTCCACGGGTGCGCGAACGGGCTTGGGCCAGAGAGAGGGAGGGGGGAAATGGAGGGTGGCGGCTAGGGTTAGGGTTTCCCGTGGCTTGGACTCCATATGGGTGCCGGCGGCCGTCGGATTCGTGCCACGGCACGGCCAGGTCGCCGTGTCCCCGGCCGATGTCCGCCACGGCATCCCCCCGTACGGAAGGAAGAAGAAAGGGGGGCGCGGTGGGCTTGGGTTGGATTCGGGGAAGTTGGGGGCTTTAGCTGGGCCGGTTGGCCCAGTGGGAGAGGGGTTTTGGGCTTTGCCCTTTTATTTGTTTTTCTCTTGTTTTTCTTTTCTGTTATTTTTGCTTGCATTTATTTTATTCACCTAGGCATTTTTGTAAAATGTGTAACCTAGCCCATAATTAGTGTAGCACTATAGAACAGTGCCACAAAAAGTTTTGTGTCAAAATAAATCAATTGTATTTTTGTTTTATTTAAAAGGTATTAAATGCCACTGGTTTGAATACTGTTTGAATTGTTTGAATTTTTCAGTGGCATGATAAATACCCAAAACCATATTGGCATGATCCACTGATTATTAGTGATTTTACAAAAGTGGTTCCACAATTATTGGACACTGTTTTCTTTCCACTTATTTTTAATATTCATCAAAAGGCATTTTGGGTTTGTTTGAATTCAAAGATGAACAAGGCATGATCAAGGGTGATTAGAAACATTGCTAATCACAGAGTTTTATTATTAACTAAAGTTTTATTGATGTCTGACATTGAGGGTGTTACATGGACTCCCCTTGTTTGGAGTCTGCACCAGGATTGGAGTTCTCCACCATAAGGCAGGTCGTCATTCTGCTGGAGTCGGGATCCGTAGCCGTCTTTCTTCCGCTGCTCACCTGGTTCGGGGCCCGGGAGGAACATCGATTGTACCGTACGTGTATAATCTCTTCGAGGCACTAGACATGTGGTGCTACTTCGTCGCTGGAGGTTTACTGGGAGTCATCCTCGCCGGTGGTGGTCTTCTACACGACAATGAGGTAGTAGTTCCGAGTCTACGCCAGCCACGTTCGCTAGAACGTTTCCCTCTTTCGGTCTTCAAAGGTATGAACACCGATTCCCTCCGTTACTTTACATCGCCATAGCATAGATCTTGGGTTCGGGTACCGTAGGTATGAAAAATTTGTGTTTTCTGCCCCGTATCCCAACATCAACAACTCGTATGGTGTCGTTTCCACAGACTTTGACGGCGCCCTATTTAAAGTAAAAGCAGCAGTCTCTAACGCGTAACCCCGAAAATATAGTGGTAGATCAGTTAATGACATCATGGACCTCACCATGTCTAACAAGGTTCGGTTACGCCTCTCAGACAATCCATTTTTCTGTGGAGTTCCAGGTGGCGTCGGCTGTGAAACAATTCCACGCTCCAAGAGGTGTTCTCTAAACTCATGACTAAGATATTCACCACGACGATCAGATCGTAGAAATTTAATTTTCTTGTCACGATGATTCTCAACTTCGTTCTGAAATTCTTTGAACTTTTCAAAAAATGGACTTTTGCTTCATTAAGTAAATATAGCCATATCTACTCAAATCGTCAGTAAAAGTTATGAAGTAGAGATATCCACCGCGCGCATGTACACTCATCGGTCCACACACATCACTATGTATTATTTCCAATAAGTTTGTCGCCCGTTCTACATGACCATTGAACGGTTGATACGCGAGAGAGGATAATTGCTTCTCGCCCTTCGTTGGTTACCCCAAGTGGAAGGTGAGATGCAGCGTAGCGGCAAGTTTCCCTTGGTGAAGATACCAAGGTTTTAAGATCGTCTCCCGTAGGACTCCGGAGATGATAAGTAGGTGGTGAAGTGAACAATGGCACCGTTCACAATCTTCGAGATTGCTTCACCTGGACCTGCACACAGACACTAATAACTTTGCTCCCAACAAAGTTCAGAGAGGTTTTCAATCTCTCTGGTCTTGTTGTTTACATAGGATCAAAACACAAGGTATAATGATAATGATAGCAACTGAAAGTAAATACTGAAAAGGAAATAAGCTTGTAAACAGTGATGAGAATATGGACCGGGGTCCCGTGATGTTCACTAGTGATGTCTCTCTCCCAAAAGACAATAAAACTTCTATGCGAGGTAAACAAATTACAGATGGGAAATTGACAACATTATAAACGCACCGCAATGCTAACTATGCTACAAAAGAAAGGAAGAGGCTCATAAGCATGGGCAATACACCAAAATAAGTAGACCGAAATCCATCTGCATCTACTACTAATCATCCACCTTGAGATATCTATCCAGAACATCTCACCGGTATTAAGTTGCGAGCCCCACCCAAAGTTTAAACCCAAAGCAACAGACAATTGCATTGAAAAGAACTTTGCGTAAAGTAAACAATCCTTGCAACCGCGGTTACAAGCACCATTGTTTTCCCCCTTGTGACCACAACACATCCCCTAGACTCATGTTTCTGTCACTCAAGCGTATCATCAGGGGGCATGTACCCACAATCGAGCGTAACGTTCCCTCTTGGAGTCACTACTTACTACTTGGCCAAAGCAATAAACAACAACGAAGAACATGCAAGAATTACTTAGGAAAAAAAATATAAGAGATATGAACCAAATATATTACTCTATCACAATATGAACATAATCTCATAATCCACCAGATCCCATCAAACTCAGCATAGCAACAGAAGAAGAATTACATATGTGCCTCGATCATGTAGGGCAGCTCACGAGGTCTAAACCATGAAGAACAAAGAGGGGAGTAGAACATCACATAGCTACTGATCAGGGACCCATGGTCCAAGGTAGACTACTCACGACACATCCGGGAAGCGTCCATGGTGGATTAGAAGCTCCCGGAGGTCGATCCTCCCTCCGGCAGGGTGCCGGGAAGGGTCCTGACGGTGCTACCGATCTTGGAAGCGCGGCGGCGGCGGAACAGAGGCGATTTTGCGAAATAGGGTTCTGTCTCTGGAGGTTTCCGGTGAAGGAGATTAAATAGGCGAAGGGGGGCAGCCAGGGGGGCCACGAGGGGTCCAGGCGCCTGGTGGTGGCCCCCTGGTCCTCCTTCGGGACTCTGGAAGCTTTCGGCACGCTGATTTTTTATCTGATTTTCCTGAATTTTTGGAGCACTTTATATATGGGGAAAAACTGAAATAGAAAAACAGCAGAAAACAGGAACTGTCACTGGGTGCACTGAGTTAGTAGGTTAGTCCAAATATGATCAAAAGTGTATGAAAGTGTATCTAGATCATAGCAATATCACACAAAACATGCATGGAACGAGCAGAAATTATGATACGTTTGGGACGTACATCCCCAAGCTTAATTCCTGCTCGTCCTCGAGTAGGTAAATGATAACAAGCATAATTTATGTGGTGACATGCTAGCAACCATATAAGAACTTTGAAAGTAAAGCAATCAAGATATGTGATTCAATTCAAGTCATAACAGGCAAGAGTCTATATTGGCATTGAAACAAGCAACGAAAGAACAATAGTTGCAAGAGCTCTTAGCTGTCCGTGACTGGAATGTCTCCAAATGGTGTTTGCGTGCAAGAAGGGGGATATGGGAATACGAGAGAAAAAATATTTTTGTTGAGAACTCAATCTACTAAGGTTTCACACTTGGTCTTCTTTGGAATCTTATCTTGACTCGTCCCCAGACCACTAGCCAGGTAAAAGTCAATTTGATCCACTCCTGTTCAATATTTTGAGCACTCATGCAATGGATGAGCGTAAGCACGAAAGTCGACACTTACGATGGCAAAGAGAGAAATATGGTGGAGGAGGAAGACAAAAATGATCAGAAAGGCTCACATCAATGAGGACAATCATAGACAAGAAGGCCAAATGATAGATATGATGTGAGGATTAGGGATTGCCATGCAACGGGTGTACATATGAGCTAAGAAAAACTCTCCAATGGAACTAGTGGGGGTGCATCTAACTTGCCCGCTCATGAAGACCTAGAGCTCTTTTGAGGAGGCTCATCCTTGGAATATGCAAGCCAAGTTCTATAGTGCGAAGGTCCTGATACGTACCAAACGTATCTATAATTTCTGTTTGCTCCATGCATGTTTTGTGTGACTTTGCCATGTTCTTATTGAACTTTCATACACTTTTGAGCATATTTGGACTAACCTATTAACTCAGTGCACCCAGTTGCCAGTTCCTGTTTCTTGCTGTTTTTGTATTTCAGGTTTTCCGGCCATTAAAAGTGCTCCAAAAATTCTGGGAAAATTATATAAAAAATCAGCGTCCCGGAAGCTTCCGGAATCACCAAGGAAGAAGGGGAGGGCCACCACAGGGACTCCAGAAGGGTCCCTGGCGCGGCCCCACCCTAGGCCGCGCCGGGCACCCTCCTGGCTGCCCTGTGGCCCCCCTGGTGCCCCCCTTTGGCCCTATTTTTACCCCCGCGGAGGACACCCTGATTCCGGACCCCTTTTCTCCAGAAGCAATTCTGATCTCCGCCGCCATCGCCATCAAGTTTCGGGGGGACAGAATTCCTGTGTCGGCACCCTGCCGGGACGGGGAAGTGCCCCCAGATTCATCTCCATCGACGTTGCTTCTTCCCTCCATGAAGCGGGAGTAGTTCTCCCTCGGGGTTGAGGTTTCTACCAGTAGCTATGTGTTCTTCTCTCTCTCCCATGATGTGATCTTCGTTGTGATCATAGGCTATGTTAATCTAGGGTGATCCCATGATATTTCCCCTTCCTCTATGTATTGGATTGATGTACTCAATTGATCATATCTAGTATAATCCCCGAGACCAAGGTGACAGCGGTCTATTGTACATGGGTTAGAAGAATATTATCATGAGTGATTTCCTCTTTTGTGTGTTGATTGAAGATTGAGAGTCTCTTGGTGCTTGTCTTTGACTATCCTTGAGATATGTTGTGGTGATTGTGGTACGCTCTTTGGATGGCCGCGGTGACATTGGGAAATCCATAGATTGAGAACTACGAACTTTGAGGTGTGCTTTTGTAGCCCTACATAATTCTCATTCTCTCTTGACCACAAAGGAATGACCTCCGAGTGCGTCTCCATTGGATGTTTTATGGGAAATATCATGTGATTAGACTATGTTAATGTTTTTGAGGGTTGCCACTAGTGAAAGTATGAAGCTTATGCCTTGTTTCCACCATTGTTACACCGTTTGTGCTCACTTTTATCACATGTTTTCTTGCTGCACTTTTTATTACAGATTTATATTACCTTGCTTTGCCACACCTATCACTCGTATTTTACCATATCTTCGCCGAACTAGTGCAACTATACAAATCCTAGTTGTATTAGGTGTGTTGGGGACACAAGAGACTCTTGTATCTTAATTGCAGGGTTGCTTGAGAGACACCATCTTCAACCTCTACTTCCCTGAGTTCGATAAACCTTAGGTCATCCACTTGAGGGAAATTGCTGCTGTCCTACAAACCTCTGCACTTGGAGGCCCAACATAGTCTACAAGAATAGAAGCGTGCATAGACATCAAGCTATTTTTGGCGCCGTTGCCGGGGAGGTAAGCGTTGAAGGTATATCTTTAGATCTTGCAAGTAAATCTTTTCGTTTCTTGTTTTTATTTTCACTAGTTATGCTTATGGAAAATTGCACTCTTAGTTCGCTATTTAGGGAAGGACGCTTTACCACACCCGTGCTAGAGAAGTCTCCTCCACCTACTGAATGTATCCCATTCAAAATACCACTTGGGATAGTTGAAATAATTATTAATGATTGTTATGATGGGACAGTCCATCATAGTATTCATTTGTTGAAACTTACAGAACTTTGTGAGTTATTTAAGATTTCAGGTTTGACAAGAGGTGAAGTCATTAAGAAATTATTTTCCTTTTCACTGAAAGGAAAAGCATTGGAATGGTATAGGCTACTAGATGATTCTCACCTACGGGATTGGGAAGAGATCCAGTCTCTATTTTACTCCAAGTTTTATCCTCTTCATGAAGTTCATGAGAATAGGAATTATATTTATAATTTCTATCCTCACGACGGAGAGAGCATAGCTCAAGCTTGGGGGAGACTGAAAACTTTAATGCTGGAATGTCCTAACCATGGGCTACCGAAAGATAAAATTATTACTAATTTTTATGCAAGGCTCTCTCGACAGGATAGAGACTTGCTCAATGCTTCCTCTATGGGTTCTTTCACAAACGAAAAGATTGATGCTAAATGGGAACTCCTTGAAAGAATTCAACACAATACTGAAGATTGGGAGATCGACAAAGGTAAAGAGTCAGGTATAAATTATGAGTATGATTGCATTAAGTCCTTTGTTGAAACTGCAAGTTTTAATAAGTTTAGTGCTAAGTTTGGGCTTGATTCTCAACTCCTTGTTGATTTCCTCAAATCTTTTGCTTCACATCTTAATATGCCTAAGGAGAATTGGATCAAGCATCATGAACCTTTTAAAGAGATTTGCAAAGAAAATGAGATTGTTCATGATGATTGCAACATGCATGATCCAATTCCTGAAAATGAAGTTTTATATAAGCATGTTAATTTTTGTGGAATGGATAGACCTTGTGAAGGGCCTATGATTGAAGAAGAGAAGTATTGTAAGCAACATAAGCATGAAAGAACAATCACTTGGGTCAAAGATTTAAATGAAATTTCTAGAGAATTGTGTGACCTTTATCCTTTTACTTGTGAACTTTGCTGCATAGAGGGTCACTTTAATTTTCAATGCATGAACTTTCAAAGCATAACTATTAATCAGTTGTGTGATAACATGATCACTTCTGATCTTTATGATGAACTTATGTTATTTTTGATGTGTGAAGAGTTATCAGAAAAGACTTCTTGGCTAGATGTTAATGCCTTAGGAATTAGAAACACTTTGCAAAATTGCCATCTCTATTGTGTTGTTAATTTCCATGAAAATGATTACATAAGTAAGATTAGAAAGGAGGGAACTTTACCAAAGTATAAAATGTCGCTTATATCTCTACTAATAAAAAGGAGAGTTTCTCCCAAGTTTCTCCTATTGTTTCTAATGATAAACCAGGATATGTGGAGAAGCTTCATATCCAACCACTCCCTCCTAAGGTAAATAAGAAGAAAAAGAAGAGGAGGAGGAAGAGGAGCAAGAAGGAAGAAGAATGGGTATCAACCTGGCCTGAGCATATTCCTCGCATCAATTTTTATCCTAACGGACATAAATTTTTGGAGGACGGTGAGCTTGATTGCATTCATTATTATCCTGATGTTAAGTCCTTAGGCACTATTGAAGATGATTTTGATTATGATATCCATGTTACTTTTTGTGATTGGGAAGATGATGATAATGCTACTTATGATATTGAAAATATTTTTGGTATCAACTCTGAAAGTGATGATATGGAAAGCTCTAAGCTTGGGGATGATAGGATTGCAAGTCCTTTACCCATTAGTGGTGTGATAATTGATAATTATTTTTCGAGTAAGAATAAAGACAACATGTTTACACATATAGTTGCTAGCAATGATAATGCTCTTCTCTACTATGATGATGTTATAACTCCTATCTATATATAGTGATTGTAAAGATACCTATGACATAAGGAGAAAATATCCTTATGAAACTAGTCATAATCATGGAGGGAATTACTCCCTTGCTGAACACCATCTTCCAAATACACAATTAATCTATTGTGTTCAAGTTGTTTATGATAGTCCTACTCCCACTATTACCAATGAGAAAGATTATGCTTATGTGGAGAGTAAGAGTACCTTTTTGCATGTGGATCATGGTAACAATGCTTTATGTGATACTTATATTGTTGAGTTTATTCATGATCCCACTAAATTATTATGAGAAGGCAACATATGCTTATATATATTTCAATAATATCAAGTTCCCTCTCTTTATGTTGAAGGTTTTGAAGTTGCACTTATTTTGGCTTCCTATGCTAATATCTTTATGCTTCCATGAGTTATTTCTCTACAAGATCCCTTTGCATAGGAAGCATGTTAGACTTAAGTGTGTTTGTTATTTGCTTCTTGATGCTCTCTTTTGTTCTTCAACTCTTATTCCTTATTCCTATGAGAGCATCATTAAAATCTTAAGCCTATCTTTATGGCTATAAAGAAAGAGCTCTAGGGAGACAACCCTTGTTATCTTTAGTTTGAGTTTTTACTTTCAGTTTTTAGTGGTCTTGATGATTGTTACTACTGTAGCAACATCATTGTATCTTTATTTTCAATCTTTGTGCCAAGTCTAGCCTCCGATTGCAAGAAAGTTCAAAAGTTGTGACATGCTGTCCAGAAAACAGATTCTGTCCTTGGACGGAAAAATTAGCCTAAAATCACCAGATCATATTTTTGATCTGATTTTTTTTGACAGCGTTCTCCATACAATTGAATTTCGAGCATCTGTTCCGAGTTTTTTATTCGAGTTGCAGAAGTACCCCTAAAAAATTCTTTACTACCTTCTGTTCTGTTTTTCACAGATTCTGCCACGTTTTGTCTCTCCTAACCTTTGCAAACCTTAAGCTTGATTTTTCTTTGCAAAAACTTTTTGGCAATCTTGAGAAACAGTACATCTTCAAGAATATCTTTATATCCAGTGGGAAAAAATATTTATTAAGGGTACTAACTTCTCTAATCAGCTTATGATGAGTTATGTATGAAGGGAGTTTTCAAGTGTGCGATGGAAGATGATGAAAGAAGATTCGGGAGTGTCAAGCGCTCAAGCTTGGGGATGCCCCCATGAATCCCCAACAAATATTAAAGAAGACTCAAGCGTCTAAGCTTGGGGATGCCCCCGTGCATCCCCTTCTCCATCAACAATCATCAGTTCGTCCTTCGTCTCACTATATTTTTATCACTTCATGCGTTATGTGCTATGCTTGGAGCGTCTTGCTCTTAGGTTTTATTTTTAGTTTTATTTAGCTTTGCTTGCTGTTCATAAAAAGTTAGATCCCATCTTACTTTGTGTGGGAGAGAAACACGCTCCGTTTGAACTAGAACTCCTCATAGGATTTGCATGATTATTTCCTTAGCTGTGAGTTGTTCTTTTTATTTTCTTAGCTGCTGCTCTGTTTAGTTGTAGTGCTTTAGTTTTTCTAGAGCTTTTCTTTTGTTTTAGGTTGAACTTTCTATAGGTTTCATGTTTTATCTTGTTAGAGAGTTTGCCTGTTGCACTGAGTTTTGTGTCTTAACTAGAAGTAGGTAGTTAAAGTTGTTGTTCTCTTTGTAGTAGTAACTTGCAATAGTTTTGAGGTATTGACTAGAGTAATGTTTGAACTTTTGGTGTCAAGAGATCGACCCTATTAGTGATAGATGTCGTATTTTGGGCAATCCGTGTGTTTTTCGAAAACAAAAACCCCTGTTGAGAACTCTAGCTACTAGATGGATCACTAACCTCTGGAGGGTTCGAATATTAGAGTACACTCACGTACCATGAGTCGAGGATGCGCAAGGATAACCAAACCCCCATACACTCCTCCTCGGGGTACTTGTCTCTTTTTGAACCTCCTGATTAGATTGAGAGTTACCGATAATAAGTGCATGAGTTCTTCGGACTAATGTGAGTATTTGAAAGTTGACACTTCCACCCACCTATACTTTTTCTAGCCTCTTCGGTACCATGCATTGCCCTTTCTCATCTCGAGATTTGGCGCATACTTCGCCGGTGCATCCAAACCCTTGGCACGATACGCTCTGCCATCATAAGCCTCCTTATATCTTTCCTCAAAAATGCCACCATACCTACCTACAAGGAATTTCCATAGCCTTTCCGAGATACATTGCCATGCAACATCCACCTTCTCATGACTTGATCTTCATGTCATACATGCTACTTGCTTGATCGATGAGCTGCATGCTAGTTGGGCCTTGCCCTAATCATTGCTACATGACGCGCTAGTATCATTGCATATCCTGCTATCCCGGCAGAGGCATACATTTGCATCATGATAGTTATATCTTCTTTATGTGAGTACCTTTGTAAAGTGTGAAACATATCCTATATTCTTGTAAAATATAGAGTGTTGCCCCTAAAGTGAGGAAAAGATCCCAAAGAGGACAAAATCAAACGATCCCAAAGAGGACAAATGAGAGTTAAATAGAAAGAGCCATTTAGGCCACCGAAAAAAATAGAAAAAAATAGAAAAAAGAGAAAAAGAAAAATAAAAAGAGAGAAGGGGGCACACTACTATTCCTTTTGAGAGATCCACACTAGTACTTCATCCTCTATCCCTTGTACTCCATAGAGATCATCATCATGCATATAGCTATGTCGGGACCTTCACACTATAGAACTTGGCTTGTATATTCCAATGATGAGCCTCCTCAAACGAGCTCTAGGTCTTCTTGAGCAAGCAAGTTAGATGCACCCCCACTAGTTCCCTTGGAGAGCTTTTAGCTCACATGTGCATCCGTTGCATGGCAATCCCTACTCCTCACATCATATCTATCATATGGCCTTCTCTCACCTATGATTGTCCTCATTGATGTGAGCCTTTCACACCTTTTTGTCTACCTCCTCCACCTTCTTTCTGTTTCGTCTTTTAGGTGTCAACTTTCTTGCTCACGCTCATCCATTGCATGAGTGCTCAAAATATCGAAAGGGAGTGGATCAGTTTGACTTGTACCTGGCTAGTGGTCTGGGGACGAGTCAAGCTAAGAATCCAAAGGAGACCAAGTGTGAAACTTTAGTAGATAGTTGTTCTCAACAACATTTTTTTCTCTCTTTTTCCCAGTCCCCTGCTTGCACGCAAATACCATCTGGAGACATTCGAGTCACGGACAGCGAGAGCTCTTGCACCTTTTGTTCTTTTGTTGCTTGTGTCAATGCTAATATAGACTCTTGCTTGTTAAGACTTGAATTGAATTGTGTGCTTTGATTGCTTTACTTAAAAGTCCTTATATGGTTGTGTGGCATATCACCACAGAAATTATGCTTGTTATCATTTACCTACTCGAGGACGAGAAGGAATTAAGCTTGGGATGTTGATACGTCCCAAACGTATGTATAATTTCTGCTTGCTCCATGCATGTTTTGTGTGACTTTGCCATGTTTTGCTTGAACTTTTGATACACTTTTGAGCATATTTGGACTAACCTATTAACTCAGTGCACCCACTTGCCAGTTCCTGTTTTCTGCTGTTTTTGTATTTCAGGTTTTCCGGCCATTAAAAGTGCTCCAAAAATTCCGGGAAAATTATATAAAAAATCAGAGTCCCGGAAGCTTCCGGAATCACCAACGAAGGAGGGGAGGGCCACCACAGGGACTCCAGAAGGGTCCCTGGTGCGGCCCCACCCTAGGTCGCGCCGGGCACCCTCCTGGCTGCCCTGTGGCCCCCTTGGTGCCCCCCTTTGGCCCTATTTTTACCCCCGCGGAGGAAACCCTGAAACCGGACCCCTTTTCTCCAGAAGCAATTCCGATCTCCGCCACCATAGCCATAAAGTTTCGGGGGGGGGCAGAATTCCTGTGCCGGCACCCTGCAGGGACGGGGAAGTGCCCCCGGATTCATCTCCATCGATGTTGCTTCTTCCCTTCATGAAGCGGGAGTAGTTCTCCCTCGGGGTTGAGGTTTCTACCAGTAGCTATGTGTTCTTCTCTCTCTCCCATGATGTGATCTTCGTTGTGATCATAGGCTATGTTAATCTAGGGTGATCCCATGATATTTCCCCTTCCTCTATGTATTGGATTGATGTACTAAATTGATCTTATCTAGTATAATCCCCGAGACCAAGGTGACAGCGGTCTATTGGACATGGGTTAGAAGAATATTATCATGAGTGATTTCCTCTTTTGTGTGTTGATTGAAGATTGAGAGTCTCTTGGTGCTTGTATTTGACTATCCTTGAGATATGTTGTGTTGATTGTGGTACACTCTTTGGATGGTCGCGGTGACATTGGGAAATCCATAGATTGAGAACTACGAACTTTGAGGTGTGCTTTTGTAGCCTTACATAATTATCATCCTCTCTTGACCACAAAGGAATGACCTCCGAGTGCGTCTCCATTGCATGTTTTATGGGAAACATCATGTGATTAGACTATGTTAATGTTGTTGAGAGTTGCCACTAGTGAAAGTATGAAGCCTATGCCTTGTTTCCACCATTGTTACACCGTTTGTGATCACTTTTGTCACATGTTTTCTTGCTGCAATTTTTATTACAGATTTATATTACCTTTCTTTGCCACACCTTTCACTCGTATTTTACCATCTCTTCGCCGAACTAATGCACCTATACAACTCCTAGTTGTATTAGGTATGATGGGGACACAAGAGACTTCTTGTATCTTAATTGCAGGGTTGCTTGAGAGAGACCATCTTCAACCTCTACTTCCCTGAGTTCGATAAACCTTAGGTCATCCACTTGAGGGAAATTGTTGTTGTCCTACAAACCTCTGCGCTTGGAGTCCCAACATATTCTACAAGAATAGAAGTGTGCGTAGACATCAGGTCCCCACATAGCTATATGCATGAATGATCATCTCTATGGAGTACAAGGATAAGAGAGAGTACTAGTGTGGATCTTTCAAAACGATAGTAGTGTTTCCCCTTTCTCTCTTTTTATTTCTTTTTCTCTTTTTTCTATTTTTGTATTTATTTTGGTGGCCTCAATGGCTCTTTCTATTCAATTCTCATTTGTCCTCTTTGGGATCTTTTATTTTGTCCACTTTGGGATATTTTCCTCACTTAAGGGCACCACTCTAATTTACAAGAGAGTATAAAAGATCTTTCACACTTTACAAGGTAGTCAAATCATAAAGAAGATGTAGCTATCATGATGTAATCAATGTATGCCACTGTAAGTGTAGAAGGAACATGTATGACATGAAGATCAAGTCATGAAGAGGTGGATGTTGCATGGCAATATATCTCGGAAAGGCTATGGAAATTCCTTGATAGGTAGGTATGGTGGCTGTTTTGAGGAAAGATATAAGGAGGTTTATGATGACAGAGCGTATTATGCCAAGGGTTTGGATGTACCAGCGAAGGTGGACGCCAACTCTCGGAGTGAGAAGAAGGCAATGCACGGCACATGCGAGGCTAGCAAATATGAGGAGGTGGAAGTGTTAACTTTCAATACTTACATTAGTCCGAAGAACTCATGCACTTATTATCGGAAACTCTCAATCTAATAAGGAGGTTCACAAAGAGACAAGTACCCCGAGGAGGAGTGTATGGGGGCTTGGTAAGCCTTGCGCATCCTCGACTCATGGTACGTGAGTGTACTCTAATATCCGACCCCTCAGAAGAGTAGTGATCCATCTAGTAGCTAGACTTCTCAACTAGTTTTGTAGGTTTTTGAAAATAAACACGGATTGCCCGAAATACGACACCTATCACTAATAGGCTAGAGCTCTTGACACCAAAAGTTCAAACATTACTCACATCAATACCTCAAAACTATTGCAAGTTGCTACTGAAATTAAATAGCAACCTCAATTACCTACTCTCAAGACAAGACACAACTCAGTGCAACAATAAACTCTCTTAACAAGATAAACATGAAAACTAAAGAGAGTTCCAGGCAACAAACTAAACAAAAGCCAAGGCTCTTGCTAAAGACAAACTAAGACTAAAACTAAACATGGCAGTAGCTACGAAAAGATAAAGAACACACAACAGCAAAAAGATAGGCATGAAGAATCCTATGATGTGTTCTAGATTTTGAAAGTGGAGCGTGTTTCTCTCCCACACAAAGTAAGAAGGGATCTAACTTGTTATGAACAGCAAGAAAAGCTAAATAAAACTAAAAATAAAACCTAAGAGCGAGACGCTCCAAGCATAGCACATAACGCATGAAGTGATAAAAATATAGTGAGACGAAGGACGAACTGATGATTGTTGATGGAGAAGGGGATGCACGGGGGCATACCCAATATTAGACGCTTGAGTCTCCTTGAATATTTGTTGGGGATGTATGGGGGCATCCCCAAGCTTGAGGGCTTGACACTCCCGAATCTTCTTTCATCATCTTCCATCCCACACTTGAAAACTCCCTTCATACATAACTCATCATAAGCTGATTAGAGAGGTTAGTACCCTTAATAAATAAATTTTCCCCACTGGATATAAAGATATTCTGGAAGAGCTATTGTTTCTCAAGATTGCCAATAGGTTTTTGCAAAGAAAAAGCAAGCTTAAGGTTTGCAAAAGTTAGGAGAGACAAAACGTGGCAGAATCTGTGAAAAACAGAATAGCAGGTAGTAAAGAATTTTTTAGGGGTACTTCTGCAACTCGAATAAAAAACTCGGAACATACGCTCGAAATTCAATTGTATGGAGAACGCTGTCAAAAAAAATCAGATCAAAAATATGATCTGGTGATTTTAGGCTAATTTTTTCGTCCAAGGACAGAATCTGTTTTCTGGACAGCATGTCACAACTTTTGAACTTTCTTGCAATCGGAGGCTAGACTTGGCACAAAGCTTGAAAATAAAGATACAATGATGTTTCTACAGTAGTAAAAATCATCAAGACCACTAAAAACTGAAAGTAAAAACTCAAAATAAAGATAACAAGGGTTGTCTCCTAGATCTCTTAATTTATAGCCATAAAGATAGGCTTAATATTTTAATGATGCTCTCGTAGGAATAAGAGTTGAAGCACAAAAGAGAGCATAAATAAGCAAATACCAAACACATTTATGTCTAACATGCTTCCTATGCAAAGGGATCTTGTAGAGAAATAACTCATTGAAGCATAAAGATATTAGCATAGGAAGGCAAAACAAGTGCAACTTCAAAACCTTCAACATGAAGAGAGGGAACTTGATATTATTGCAATATCTATGAGCATATGTTCCCCTCTCATAATATTTTTCAGTGGGATCATGAATAAACTCTACAATATAAGTATCACATAAAACTTTCTTATCATGATCCACAAGCATAGAAAATTTGTTACTCCCCACATAAGCAAAATCCTTCTCATTAGTAATAGTGGGAGCAAACTCAAGAAAATAGCTATCACATGAATCATTCTTATCATGATACACTTGCAAACATTTATTCTTTATAGCATAAGTGTCATCACAATAATCATCATAGATAGGAGGCAAAGTATCATCAAAATAAATTTCCTCATCAAAACTTGGGGGGCTAAAAATATCATCTTCATAAAACGTAGCATCCCCAAGCTTATGGCTTTGCATATCATTAGTATCAAAAGTATTCAAAGAATACATACTAGTAACATTGCTACTAACATGAGTGTTGTGCAAATAATGAAGCTCCATAGGATTTTTTATTTTCTCTTCAAACACTTCACGTCCCAACTCAAGGTAGAGCTCATAAAGCTCTCTCATAATATTTTTGTTGGTTTCCATAAGCATAACTACTGAAAATAGAAACAAGAAACGAAAAGATTTAATTGCAAGATCTAAAGATATACCTTCAACGCTTACCTCCCCGGCAACAGCACCAGAAATAGCTTGATGTCTACGCACGCTTCTATTCTTGTAGACTATGTTGGGCCTCCAAGCGCAGAGGTTTGTAGGACAGCAACAATTTCCCTCAAGTGGACGACCTAAGGTTTATCGAACTCAGGGAAGTAGAGGTTGAAGATGGTCTCTCTTAAGCAACCCTGTAATTAAGATACAAGAAGTCTCTTGTGTCCCCAACACACCTAATACAACTAGGAGTTGTATAGGTGCACTAGTTCGGCGAAGAGATGGTAAAATATGGGTGATAGGTGTGGCAAAGAAAGGTAATATAAATCTGTAATAAAAAGTGCAGCAAGCAAACATGTGACAAAAGTGAGCGCAAACGGTGTAACAATGGTGGAAACAAGGCCTAGGCTTCATACTTTCACTAGTGGCAACTCCCAACAACATTAACATAGTCTAATCACATGATATTTCCCATAAAACATGTAATGGAGACGCACTCGGAGGTCATTCCTTTGTGGTCAAGAGAGGACGAGAATTATGTAGGGCTACAAAAGCACACCTCAAAGTTCGTAGTTCTCAATCTATGGATTTCCCAATGTCACCGCGGCCATCCAAAGAGAGTACCACAATCACCACAACATATCTCAAGGATAGTCAAAGACAAGCACCAAGAGACTCTCAATCTTAAATCAACACACAAAACAGGAAATCACTCATGATAATATTCTTCTAACCCATGTCCAATAGAACGTTGTCACCATGGTCTCAGGGATTATACTAGATAAGATCAAGTGAGTACATCAGTCCAATACATAGAGGAAGGGGAAATATCATGGGATCACCCTAGATTAACATAGACTATGATCACAACGAATATCACATCATGGGAGAGAGAGAGAAGAACACATAGATACTGGTAGAAACCTCAACCCCGAGGAGGAACTACTCCTTCATGGAGGGAGGAAGCAACATCGATGGAGATGAATCCGGGGGCACTTCCCCGTCCCGGCAGGGTGCCGGCACAGGAATTTTGGTCCCCCGAAGCTTGTTGGGGATGGCGGCGGAGATCGGAATTGCTTCTAGAGAAAAGGGGTCCGGAATCAGGGTTTTCGCGACGGGAGAATAAATAGGAGCCAAAGGGGGCACCGAGGGGGGGCACAGGGCAGCCAGGAGGGTCTATGGTACGGCCTAGGGGGACCCGCGCCGGGCACCCTCCTGGGCCCCTGGTGGTGGCCCTCCTGCCATGTCTTGGTTATTTCAGAAGCTTCCGGGACGCTGATTTTTTATATAATTTTTCCGGAATTTTTGGAGCACTTTTAATGGCCGGAAAACCTGAAATACAAAAACAGCAGAAAACAGGAACTGGCACTGAGGTGCACTGGGTTAATAGGTTAGTCCAAATATGATCAAAAGTGTATGAAAGTTCAAGCAAAACATGACAAAGTCACACAAATCATGAATGGAGCAAGCAGAAATTATAGATACGTTTGGGACGTATCAGACGTATCAACATCCCCAAGCTTAATTCCTGCTCGTCCTCGAGTAGGTAAATGATAATAAACATAATTTATGTGGTGACATGCTAGCATCCATATAAGAACTTTTGAAATGTAAAGCAATCAAGGTATGTGATTCAATTCAAGTCATAACATGCAAGAGTCTATATTAGCATTGAAACAAGTAACAAAAGAACATTAGGTGCTAGAGCTCTCGCTGTCCGTGACTCGAATGTCTCCAAATGGTGTTTGTGTGCAAGAAGGAGGATAGGGAATACGAGAGAAAATAATTTTTGTGTTGAGAACTCAATCTACTAAAGTTTCACACTTGGTCCTCTTTGGAATCTTATCTTGACTCGTCCCCAGACCACTAGCCAGGTACAAGTCAATTTGATCCACTCCCTGTCGATATTTTGAGCACTCATGCAATGGATGAGCGTAAGCACGAGAGTTGACACTTAGGATGGCAAAGAGAGAATATGGTGGAGGAGGAAGACAAAAAGGGTGAGAAAGGCTCACATCAATGAGTAAAATCATAGGCGAGAAGGCCAAATGATAGATATGATGTGAGGAGTAGGTTTTTCCATGCAACAGATGCACATATGAGCTGAAAAGCTCTCCAATGGAACTAGTGGGGTGCATCTAACTTGCTCGCTCATGAAGACCTAGAGCTCTTTTGAGGAGGCTCATCCTTGGAATATGCAAGCCAATTTCTATAGTGTGAAGGTCCCCACATAGCTATATGCATGATCATCTCTATGGAGTACAAGGATAAGAGCGAGTACTAGTGTCGATCTTTCAAAAGGATAGTAGTGTTGCCCCTTTCTCTCTTTTTATTTTCTTTTCTCTTTTTTTCTATTTTTTGTATTTTTTTGGTGGCCTCAATGGCTCTTTCTATTTAACTCTCATTTGTCCTCTTTGGGATCTTTTATTTTGTCCACTTTGGGATCTTTTCCTCACTTAAGGGCAACACTCTAATTTACAAGAGGGTATAGAAGATCTTTCACACTTTACAAGGTACTCAAATCATAAAGAAGATGTAGCTATCATGATGTATGCAATGTATGCCGCTGCCAGTGTAGCAGGAACATGTATGACATGAAGATCAAGTCATGAAGAG
The DNA here is from genome assembly GCA_950022295.1 of Bromus sterilis. Classification (NCBI taxonomy): domain Eukaryota; kingdom Viridiplantae; phylum Streptophyta; class Magnoliopsida; order Poales; family Poaceae; genus Bromus; species Bromus sterilis. The sequence goes on along the minus strand of OX465595.1, from coordinate 338,439,658 downwards.
GTGGATGTTGCATGGCAATATATCTCGGAAAGGATATGGAAATGCCTTGATAGGTAGGTATGGTGGTTGTTTTTAGGAAAGATATAAGGAGGTTTATGATGACAGAGCGTATCATGCCAAGGGTTTGGGTGTACCGACGAAGGTGGACGCCAACTCTCGGAGTGAGAAGAAGGAAATGCACGGCACAGGAGAGGCTAGCAAATATGAAGAGGTGGAAGTGTCAACTTTCAATACTTACATTAGTCTGAAGAACTCATGCACTTATTATCGGTAACTCTCAATCTAATAAGGAGGTTCACAAAGAGACAAGTACCCCGAGGAGGAGTGTATGGGGGTTTGGTTATCCTTGCGCATCCTCGACTCATTGTACGTAAGTGTACTCTAATATTCGATCCCTCCAAGGATTAGCGATCCATCTAGTAGCTAGAGTTCTCAACTAGTTTTGTAGGTTTTGAAAATAAACACGAATTGCCCAAAATACGACACCTATCACTAATAGTCTAGAGATCTTGACACCAAAAGTTCAAACATTACTCACATCAATACCTCAAAACTATTGCAAGTTACTACTCCCTCCGATCTATATTAATGTACTTAAGTTTGTCTAGATACACATGCATCTAGTCTAAATACTTAACTAGATACATACGAATCTAGACAAAGTTGAGTACATTAATATGGATCGGAGGTAATACTAAAATTAAATAGCAACCTCAATTACCTACTTTCAGGATAAGACACAACTCAGTGCAACAACCAACTCTCTTAACAAGATAAACATGAAAACTAAAGAGAGTTCCAGCAAAAAACTAAACAAAATCCAGGCTCTTGCTAAAGACAAACTAAAACTAAAACTAAACATGGCAGTAGCTACGAAAAGATAAAGAACACACAACAACAAAAGGATAGGCATGAAAAATCCTATGATGTGTTCTAGATTTTGAAAGTGGAGCGTGTTTCTCTCCCACACAAAGTAAGACGGGGTCTAACTTGTTATGAACAGCAAACAAAGCTAAAGAAAACTAAAAATATAACCTAAGAGTGGGACGCTCCAAGCATAGGACATAATGCATGAAGTGATAAAAATATAGTGAGACGAAGGACGAACTGATGATTGTTGATGAAGAAGGGGATGCACGGGGTCATCCCCAAGCTTGGACGCTTGAGTCTCCATGAATATTTATTGGGGATGCATGGGGGCATCCCCAAGCTTGAGCGCTTGACACTCCTGGATCTTCTTTCATCATCTTCCATCGCACACTTGAAAACTCCCTTCATACATAACTCATCATAAGCTGATTAGAGAGGTTAGTACCCTTAATAAAATAATTTTTCCCCACTAGATATAAAGATATTCTTTAAGAGCCACTGTTTCTCAAGATTTCCAAAAGGTTTTGGCAAAGAAAAAGCAAGCTTAAGGTTTGCAAGAGTTAGGAGAGACAAAACGTGGTAGAATCTGTGAAAAACTGAACAGCAGGTAGTAAAGAATTTTTAGGGGTACTTCTGCAACTCAAATCGAAAAACTCATAACATACAAAAGTTCCATGATTGTATAGATCATGTTGTGTAAACAATTCAGCTCAAAAAGATGAACTAGTGATTTGATCCGATTTTCCTCGTCACGAAGACAAAATCTGTTTTCTGCACAGCATGTCACAACTTTCGCTTCCCTTATCATATGAGGCTATAACTTGGCACAAATCTTGAAAATAAAGATACAATTATGTTGCTACAGTAGTAACAATCATCAAGACCACTAAAAACAGAAGTAAAAACATCTTGGGTTGCCTCCCAACAAGCGCTTTCTTTTACGCCTTTAAGCTAGGCATAAGGCAAAAGAAGAATCAAAGGTCCCCAAAATCGTCGGAATCGTAGAAACCTTCAAATGGATTTTCAATAAGCTCATTCTTCTTCTTCCTAGGAAAGAGGTACTTACCTTTCGCCTTACCGCGTAAGCGTATGAACCCGTTACCAATATCAATGAAGCCTTTCATAGCTCGGAGGAAGTCCCTTCCAAGCACAATGTTGCTTTGGTTTGGCTCCATGATGAAGAAATCCAACGGAGCAATCCTATGAAGGAATGAAACTTGAACTCCTTTTACCTTTCCTTTGACCTCTGAAATATCTCCATTAGCATGTTCATGATAAGATGACAATTTATCCATATCTAGTTTCAAAGAATCATAAAGTATTTTTGGCATGGTAGAAACTATGGATCCAATATCACAAAAAGCAAGGAAGTATTAGTTAGAGATGCTAATCCTAACAAAGGGCTCCCAATAATCATCTATCTCCAACATTTCTTTCTTGTTGGACTTAAGTTCTTCTACCTTCCTCAAGTCTAGAGCATCCATCCTCTTTTCAATAGTGGCAAGTCTATGTCAGAACCCCAACTAGGGTAAGTGCTAGGGTTTGTTGATCCCTTTGCATCATGCAAAAATTCCAAATGAAATTCAAAAATGGGGAAAAGAAAAGCCCTGAGAATTAATTCAAATGGCCAGATAAAAATCTTTTTCTAAAAATCATTTGAATATTTGGAAAATTCCTATAAATGATGGTGATCATTTTAAAAGTGGTTTGGGTATTTTCCCATGCCCATGGAATATTCAAAAATTCAAATGTGCCCTGGAAATTAAATTTGACCCCTATTTGAATTGAAATTCAAATGTTTTGAATTTCAAAAATGCTCAAATTCTACAAGTGACTTGCTACTGGTCACCTAGGATTTATAAAAATGTTTGGGCATTTTACAAAATTGCCTAGCTATTTATTTCTAGGCACAACAGAAATACAGAAAATAAAAAGAAACAGAAAAAGGAAAGGAAGCTTACCAGGAAACCGGCCCAACTCGGGGAGGTGGCCCAGCCCAGGGGCACCACCGTCTTCTTCCCCGAGCCAGGCAGGCGGGCACCTGCGTGGCGGGCATGCCGCCGTCGGCAGCCCATCCACGGCGCCCCTGTCCTTATCCCCTCGTCGTGGAGACCCCGTGCAGCCCCCCCTTCCTTTTCCCCCTCTCTCTGGCCTCCCTCTCTCTTCCCCGGCGAGAAATCGCGCGTTCCAGGAACCCTAGCGGAGCACGCCGCCGTAGAGCTCGTAGCCAACGTGCCCCTTTCGACGCTGCAATTTTCCAGGAGGTTCCCCGGCATCGACTTCATCGAGCTGCGCTTTCAATTTGGATCGGGAGCCAACGGCGACGACGTTCTCTTCATCGAGCCACCGCCGGGCACAGTGGACGCCGGCGAGCGATTCTCCTCCGTCCAGCCACCCTCCGGCCTCCCCGTCGGCTCCATTAGCACCAGGGTGAGCTCCCCGTTCGACCCAGCTCCTCCGCGCCTCTCGCCGTGACCCGTAGCGTAGACCCGGCCGATCCAGTGCTCCGGCCGCCGCTGTCGTTGACATAGCCGTGGCCTAGGGCGTCCCCGTGACACCCCAGTGCCTCTGCGAGGCGCGCACAAGCGCTGGCTACGCCCCAATACTCTTCAAGCCCCCTCCCATGCCCTAGAACGAGATCCCGGCGATGCTCCGGCGGCTACAGTGGCACCGCCGGCGACGCCATGGCCATTAGGGCCTTAAACACTAAATAATCACCCCCTGGGGTCTATGACAGTGGGCCCCAGGCCCTTAACTAATCACTGTTAGTTTAAAACTAACAGGGATTAGCCCCTCTCCCACTTACAGAGTGACCCCACCCGTCAGAGCCCCCATGACGTCAGCCATGCGTCATGCTGACGCAGTATTTAGAAAAACAATTAAAACAATTATAGAAATTCCAGAAAATCAGTTAAACTTTATAAATTCATAACTAATTCATATTAACTCCAAATTTAATAAATAATATATGAAAATTTATCAGAAAAATGCAACGATTAATAATATGCACTTTGTTTCTATGTTTGACCATTTTAAAATGGGTGAACAGTAGAAAACATGCATATGGAGTTCTTTTGAATTCAAATTTGGAGTGAATTTGCAAATGATTTTGCATTCCACTTCTTTTAAATGGAATTGTATCCACATTGCAACCATGAACATCACCATTGCAATCTTATTCATGTGATTGTGCATTGTAATTTATTTTGATCCTATGATTGTCATGTTGCTAATAGAAGTGGAACCGGAACCGGAGGCCACCCCCTTCGTTGAAGACCCTGATACTGAACCTCGTCAGCAAGGCAAGCAAACCCCATTGATCATGTCTATAAAATCCTACTTCCCTCTCAGTCTCGCTTATGCATGTTTAGGAGATCATCGAGACACGTTCTTTTGCATAGTTGAACCCATTCCGATGCATGACCTATCATTTTGTCACCGTATTAAGCAAACCACAATCCTAGCAGATTTAGGAGTTGAATGATAAGCATGTGGCCCTTGAAACTGTTACTGCTTATTGCTGCTTAGTGATACAATGAGGATGTTATGTTTGTGAGTCGGGATGGAATGAACACAGTGATGCTGATGATAACGTGTTGGTGAATCCACCCTAAAGAAAGGTGAACGATGAGAGGCTGTGTAGGAGTACACAGTGGGTTGTCTCGTTGAACACTGCCCTAGGCCCCGAGTTCCTGTTTTGTGATCCAAGACAAAGAGTATGACCACATGTAGGGTTTATGGGAGCCCCGTTTGGCCTCTTTACGTACCCGATCCAGTCCAGGAGTCACACTAGATTCGGGCTTTCCATTTGACTTATGCATAGATATGTGGGTGGATCTGTGAGGCAGTGAAACCATCTGTCAAAGGTGGCGTCTTGGTCTCTTACATTATCTGAGTCCGTTTCGTGGAACCGGCCGGACTCTCGAGCGGTGACAAACTCAGGTAGTCGACTCCTGGATTAGAGAAGGTGATGTGAGGGTAGTGCCTTGGTTTCATCCACGTCCGACACCCGCTTGAAGGGTGACAAGAACGAGGCGATAAGTGATGACACGCGTGTGAAGATGTACACCCCTGCAGGGTTAATGAACTATTCGAATAGCCGTGTCCGCGGTTATGGACTACTTGGAGACCTTTACTTGATCATAGACAACTTGAATGGATACTTATAAAACTCGCAAGATAAGCGTGAGTGCTATGGCGTGCTTCCTCGTGGGGAAGTCGAGGAAGTAACCATAGTGGTGTATTGGTTGGAGACTTGGTAGTGAACTCATGTACGCTTCTTACCTCAAGTCTGGTACTCATAGTTCAGGACTAGCCAAGTCAAAGCTAGCACTTCTGCATGTTGAAACCCACCACCTTTACCTTGATACTTGAGCATGAGTAGTGTAGTTCTGATGTAAGTCTTGCTGAGTACGACTTTGTACTCACGTTTGCTTATTCTATGTTTTAGATGAGAACCCGGACCCCGATGGAGTCATCTTCGTGAAGCTCGATGTTGACCTTGGTAGTATAGTTCCAGACAGCAGTCTGGTCCCTCGTGGAAGGGCATGTATGTTTACAAGGCTTCTCTAAGCCATTTGTTAAACTTGTCTGTACTCAGACCTAATTTGCTTCCGTTGTATGATGTAATGTTGATCACAGACATGTGATCTTTGTATGCTCTATGTGTAAGTCAATAAAGAATACTTTGTAGAGTTATGTGATGATACTTGCTGTTCATACTAGGCATGTGTGCTGCGTGTATTCTTATAACATGCATGTCTTAGTATGGGTTTTCGAGACCTTAGTTGTGATCTGGCTGGCGGTCTTTTATACACCAAGTGGCCCTTAGATGTGCGCAGCTTGGGGCATCGCGATGCGATTGCTCGTGACTCCGTCACGTGCACACTTTGTGGTATGATCGAGCCCGCCCTAGACCCCGACTAAGTGATCGGGCTGGAGTAAGTCTATGTAAGAGTTAGGATCCAATCGATAACATGGTTGAGGCGACTTGTCTATGAGTATGGGATTCACCACCCATAAGCATTTAGACTTGTGAGCGGACGTTGAGGACCCATCTCAGTTGATCATCCGGCCTGGATGGGATGCCCCTCACGTTTGATGCTTTCCGAGAGCGTTCTGTGCTTGGCCTTGTCTGCTTAGACAAGTGGGCACGGCTCTCGGCTCTCCATGTGATTGTATCGTGACTGGAATTACATACGCTAACCCCAGGTCCCGACAGACTTGGTATCAGAGCAGGACTGTCTGTAGGATTATTCAACCCTTGGTCGAAGTCGAGTCTAGCACTCTATAGTTATATAGTTACTCTGGGTATAAGGGAACAATGTAAGGCTTCTTTTTCTCCTTACCCTCATCGATCTGAGTTCTGAGTCACCCTCATCTTGTTCTACGGGAAGATAGGACTAGGCTCATCTATGTCTTAATAGAACATCTCGTTGTTTGCCTCCTTGTAGCCGTAGGATTGTTGTGGTCGTCCAGAGTCTCCGTGTTTTGAGTTCCTTGAGGAAGTTCTGTCCAATCTCCTCGAGGTTGTCTTGCTTTCCATCCCGGTGTAGCCGTTATGCTGCCCAATTTATCCCGTGTTTCTATGAATCATTGCCTTCGCATTATACTCTTTTCCGTCTTCATCATGTCCTTCTTGTCTTTGATTCCATCGTACAACCTGTTCTGATTGTTGATTTTTATCACACAGGATGTCAGGTGGAACTCATAGTACTGTTCGTCGGATCGAGACCGTGTTCGGAATAGAAATGATGATGAACCTCTACCACCGCCTTCTGTGGCGGAAATCATGATGGAAGCTGAGAAGAATCAACGTGACCAAACACGCCTTCTGGAGCTCATCGAGCAGAATACCTCACGTCATTGCAATGTGGTTGTGAGCATTCAGGACTTCATCCTCCTCAAGCCACCGGTATTTCAATGTTCTTCTGAGCCCCTTGAAGCTGATGATTGGCTCCGTTCCATCGAGCGTAAGCTTGATACTGCACATGTTGCTCCCGATGATCGAGTTATATTCGCGGCATACTTTCTGGAAGGTGCTGCTGTGAATGGTGGGAGAACTATGTTGCGATGCAGCCAGATGGTCACCTAGTGACTTGGCAGGAGTTCCGTGATGCCTTTCGATGGTACCACCTTCTAGATGAGTTAATGGAGCGCAAGAAGGAAGAGTTCTGCAATCTGACTCAAGGAGAGATGTCCATTCATGAGTATGTGAGAGAGTTCAACCGTCTTGCTCGGTATGCCCAAGATGGGATCATAAACAAAATAACTAGATAGACTATGCAAAATATCAAGAGATCTAGCTTCATCACACTCTAAAAAGTCTCCTTCAGCTATAATATCAAGAGAGTGTTTACACCAATCAAAAAGACCATGGTAAAAATTCCTAAGCACAATTTTATAGGTATCCAAGGCAAAATTCTTTTGTGTGCTTCAGAAATTTTGTACCATGCCTTCTTCATATTTTCACCATCCCTTTGACGGAAATCGAGAACTTCTGATTCCCGCAAAGCACCAAGTCCTAACATGTTCATCTAAACAAGGAGGACTACCAACAGCAAGATAAACAATAACTTTTTTTTGTGATTTTTGATATAAGACACAAAGATAAAAACAGAAAATTAAACTAACAAGACTAAGAAGTAAAGGTAAAAGGTAGTGGGAAACTCCCCTATCTTATCACTCGGAGTCCCCGGCAACGGCGCCAGAAATTTACTTGCTGGTGCCAAAGTTGACGGGGCAAAACTTGTGTAGAGCTTCACTCCACGGCAACAGCGCCAGAAATTTGCTTGATACGGGAGAGAGGATAATTGCTTCTCGCCCTTCGTTGGTTACCCCAAGTGGAAGGTGAGATGCAGCGTAGCGGAAAGTTTCCCTTGGTGAAGATACCAAGGTTTTAATATCGTCTCCCGTAGGACTCCGGAGATGATAATTAGGTGGTGAAGTGAACAATGGCGTCGTTCAGAATCTTCGAGATTGCTTACTTCACCTGGACCTGCACACAGACACTAATAACTTTGCTCCCAACGAAGTTCAGAAAGGTTTTCAATCTCTATGGTCTTGTTGTTTACAAAGGATCAAAACACAAGGGATAATGATAATGATAGCAACTGAAAGTAAATACTGAAAAGGAAATAAGCTTGTAAACAGTGATGAGAATATGGACCGGGGTCCCGTGATGTTCACTAGTGATGACTCTCTCCCAAAAGACGATAAAACTGCTATGCGAGGTAAACAAATTACAGATGGGCAATTGACAGGATTATAAACGCACCGCAATGCTAACTATGCTACAAAAGAAAGGAACAGGCTCATAAGCATGGGCAGTACGCCAAAATAAGTAGACCGAAATTCATCTGCATCTACTACTAATCATCCACCTTGAGATATCTATCCAGAACATCTCGCTGGTATTAAGTTGTCAGCCCCACCCAAAGTGTAAACCCAAAGCAACAGACAACTGCATTAAAAAGAACTTTCATAAAGTAAACAATCCTTGCAACCGCGGTTACAAACACCGTTGTTTTCCCCCTTGTGACCAATGCACACCCCCTAGACTCATGTTTCTGTCACTCAAGCGTATCATCAGGGGCCTTGTACCCACAATCGAGCATAACGTTCCCTCTTGGAGTCACTACCTACTACTTCGCCAAAGCAATAAACAACAACGGAGAACATGCAAGAATTACTTAGGAACAAAAATATAAGAGATAAAAATCAAATATATTACTCTATCACAATCTGAACATAATCTCATAATCCGTCAGATCCCATCAAACTCAGCATAGAAACAGCAGAAGAATTACATATGTGCCTCGATCATGTAGGGCAGCTCACGAGGTCTAAACCATGAAGAACGAAGAGGGGAGGAGAACATCACATAGCTACTGATCACGGACCCATGGTCCAAGGTAGACTACTCACGACACATCCGGGAAGCGTCCATGCTGGAGGAGAAGCTCCCGGAGGTCGATCCTCCCTCCGGCAGGGTGCCGGGAAGGGTCCTGACGGTGCTCCCGATCTTGGAAGCGCGGGGCGGCGGAACAGAGGCGAGTTTGCAAAATAGGATTCTGTCTCCGGAGGTTTGCCGTGACGGAGATTAAATAGTCGAAGGGGGCAGCCAGGGGGGCACCAGGGGTCCAGACGCCCCTCTGGCGCGGCCAGGCCTCTGGTCGTGCCAGGTGGTGCCCCCTAGCCCTCCTTCGGGGCTCTGGAAGCTTTCGGTACGCTGATTTTTTATCTTATTTTTCCCAAATTTTTGGAGAACTTTTTATATGGGGAAAACTGAAATAGAAAAACAGCAGAAAACAGGAACTGGCACTGGGGTGCACTGAGTTAGTAGGTTAGTCCAAATATGATCAAAAGTGTATGAAAGTGTATCTAGACCATAGCAATATCACACAAAACATGCATGGAACGAGCAGAAATTATCGATACGTTTGGGACGTATCAACGGCGTCCGAGTCAGTTTTCCCATCAGACAAGCCTCACACTTATCAAATGATTCAAAATCAAAAGATCGCAAAATTTCTGCATGCGTTTCTTTCCGATGTGACATAGACGGCAGTGCCACATGTAAGTGGTAATTTCAGTCTTCTTAAGACGCTTAGAGCTAGTGTTTAAGATGTCGTTACTACAATCAAGATAAAACAGCCCACTCTTAATAGGTGGAAAACCAGAGAACATATTCTTTAAGTAAATAGAGCAACCATTGTTCTCAGACTTAAAACTATAACCGTCGCGGATTAAACATGATCCCGACATAATGTTCTTACAAATAGCAGGAACGAAATAACAATTTTCTAATTCTATGGTAAATCCTGAAGGTAGATGTAGAGTGTAGACGCCGACGGCTTTAGCAGAGATCGTAGCTCCATTTCTGGCACGCATCGTCACTTCATTCTTTTCCAGCTTCCTTATTCTCCTTAGCCCCTGCAATGAATTACAGATATGAGCAACAGCTCCAGTATCAAATACCCACGACTTAGATTGAGGGCCGGAAAGAAAGACATCTATGACATATATAACTTTTATACCTTCGCTGGTAAAACCAGGCTTCTTCCTATCTGCCAGATACTTCTTGCAGTTCCTCTTCCAGTGACCCTTAGCTTTGCAGTAGAAACACTCAGTATCCTTGTTGGGGCCAGTGCCATAGGGTTTCTTGGTCTTTGTGCCAGGTTTGCCGACGCCTTTGCCCTTGGACTTGCCCTTCTTCTTGAAACTGGTGGTCTTGCTAACTGCCACAGTATAGTTGGGGTCAGCCTGCATGGTAGTCTCTGCATTCTTCAGCATTGCAAGCAGTTCATTAACCGACTTGTCCATCCCGTTCATCCGATAGTTCTGAACAAAGCTTTTAAAGCTCGACGGGAGTGACATGAGGACGATATCTGTACCCAGTGATTCTGGAATCAGAAATCCCAGTTCAGTCAACCTTTGGCCAAAGCGCATGATCTTTATCACTGCTCACTCACAGGTGATCCTTCCTTCATTTTGAAATTCCACATGGCATGAGTTACCTCATAACGTTCAGTCCTAGCGTGTTTGGCATACAGAACATCTACCTCTTGAATAATCAAGTGGGACATGGTATTTTCAAACCTTCCCTGTAACTCTGATTCCATACACGCAGTCATAAGACATTGAACTGCGGTGCTATCATCAAGCTTGGTATGATGCACATTCTACTTAGCAACCGTGGCTTCAGGCCCCGGTGCTTCTGGGAGAGGTGTCGTCAGGACATAGTCCTTCTTAGCACTCCTGAGTACAATTCTCAGGGAACGAACCCAGTCCGCATAGTTGCTTCCATCATCTTTCAATTTTTATTTCTCAATCAACGGACCTAAGTTAAACTGGGGATTTACACGGGACATTACAATCTACAACATAAACACAAGTTTCACTTAGATAATGTTCATAATTAAGTTGCACTAATTAATCATACTATTAATTTTAATAAGTGCTCCCACGCAGATCAACATCTCTCGTAGTTAATGCTAAGTGATTCAAGATCCAAATTTAGTCTTCCGCCATTGATGTGACATCACCGATGACTTAGACTGAATTGGTAGGCCAACTTGCCAATCACGCAAGGTGATTCTTGTTCATCTTTCGATGGGTGTGTTCCGGTAGCAAACTTTTATCCAAACCGTTAAGACAACCAAGTGTAATGTGTTGTGTGTTCTTTTAACACACCCGTCTTTTATGCGTCACATCGTGTGCACCCATGTGGCATGACCTGCTCCGATGTGAAACATAGTGTGGACGGTGCTACAGTTGGAAGAACACTATCAACTTGATATTGTTTAGCGAGAGATCACCCTAATAAAACACGACTACCGCGCATCAAACAAGGGTGCATCAAAGGGATTAACATCACAGGCAATTCATAAAATTATGTGACATGGTATAGCCCTTTGTTTCGTGAAGTTTCCGTTGCCTTCATGACTCCGTGGTTGAAGTCTCCACCCACCACCTTTTGTCCTTGGCGCTGGGACCTCCTCACGGCTTCGGCATGTGTGTCGGGGTCCACCTTCACATCATTGATCATCACCTCGTATCCATCTATAGCCTTGCCTCTGGCTATTAAACAATTCTGGCACGCATGTCATAATTAAGTGGCAATCATATGACTCTAGTCATCATGTCGTACCAGGGCTCGCAGGCCGCGAAAAATATTACATCATATAGCATCTCATACAAACACATTGCAAATCTCAAAGGATATACCACATCACATGCACTCTCTGCAAAAACGAGTTAGATCGCTATCTACACGGGTTATTGCAAATTTTATCGTGGTTGTTAAGCAGGTTTACATGGCAAACGTGAAACCCTAGACAAAACAAAACATGATACTTCTTTTGTTGCTAGTTTAACATACGGGGTGTGTGTAGAAACTAATGCCACAAGCCAAAATTCGTTAAACGCGTGACCCCCTGTGGATTTGAGTTCATAAAATCCACAAGACCGTTCAGTGTAAAATTTTCTATAGCAAGACTAAGATGAGATCCAAGGAATTTGATGGAGTGCATGATCAAGGAAACCAGCATACTAAGAGAAGCATAGAGGGATCATGGCAAAACTCAAACCTTGTAGCAAAATCACATCATGCCGTCGAGCAAAGAAAAGATCACATGACAGGGAAGCAAACAAGAAAATCAATGCCTCATATCAATATATGATCTACCTAAACATGCATCTAATCAAGGATCGCTCATGATACCACTGTTGGGAAACGTAGTAGAAAACAAAAAAATTCATGCCTACGAAGCAAGAACCCAAGATCATCCAAGAAGATGGCATAAAAGGTTTAGGTCAAAGCTCACCAATGGATGTAGCGGAAGAAGAGTTGGTGAAGCTCGTTGAAGTAGATCTCATGAATTGTCCCACGAACAATCCCTCGATCCGTCCCACGAACAAGTCCCTCGATCACGATCTTCGAAGAAGAAGAAGCTCCTCGAAGAAGGATCAAAGGTATGATCCCTCTACCGATATCCACACGTCCGGCACAGCAATCCAGCAGAGCTCCGCCGTCCAGAGAAGAACGTCTCCGAGAAAACTAGAGGAAGAAAACCCTAGCATATTCCGATCTAGAACGGGGTCTAAACCGGGGTTTATGGTGGAGCAACTAGCAGCCTTGGGGCAAGGGGGCGTAGGGGATTGTGGGGTGCGCCTCCCCCCCCCCCCCCTCGATCACCTTTTATAGGTGGCCAGGCCCCCTGGTGCGCCTCCCCTAAGGGAGGAGTCCTACATGGGCTCAACTTCCTTTAGGAGGAGTCCTCCTACTCCAAGGAGGATTGCAATCCTACTTGGAGTAGGATTCCCCCCCCCCATTGGTGCGCCCCAAGCCGGCCAGGGCCAGGGGTGGGCGCAGTAGGTGGTACTGCCCGGAACCTTCCAGAACCTTCCATGACCTTTCAGAAGCTTCCGGGACCTTCCGGGATGGTTTCGGGACATTTCGAAACCTTTTGGAACACTTCCAGGACCTGTAGGGACTGTTAACGGACGTTCTGGAACCATTTGGATAGGTTTCGGGACGATCCGGGTTACGGTCTAGCTTGCCCGATGCCCTGCGTCAGTTCGTCGATCATTTTCGGGACGTCCACCGATAACCCGGAAACTATTCCGGTTTAACTTGGACTTTCCACAGTACCATTATCATTTGTTCTAAAACCACCTGGGACTATTCCAGAGTGATTCAGACATATTCAATTTGGTCTAAACAATTCACTTGCTTCCATAAAACCTTCAACCCTCCTAGTATTCTAACAGATTTACTGTACGTTAAGTGTGTGACCCAATAGGTTTGGTATTATGTGGACATGACTCGGAACGTCTTCCGGACTCATAGTCATTAGTCAATAATCAACAACGGAGCCATGGACACCCATGTTGACTCCCACACATACACGAAGAAACTTCGAGTGAACCTTTATGTTATTCATGCACCATTACTTTTGCTTCGCGACATATGACAAAGTTAGAGGAGAGAAGTTTGACATCTATGTGAAATAACTTCTTGAACACAAGCCGTAAGTTATCCTCATTGCTCATTGTCTCTATTCCTCGTTTTGTATTCCGGTATCCCCGTGACAAAATCACAAAGTGTCTGGCCAGACTATAATGGATACCGCTATACCGAGTGGGCCCAAATTCAATATCTCTTCATCGTGAAGGAGCAAATCCCATTCTTGAACTATCGTTGTTACTAGACACACTATCCAACATACCCAGAACTTATTTTACTACTTCCCAGTCACGGGAAGATTCATCTAAGAACCAAATCATATCTTCATGTGTGAAGCAACCCGATATTCTCATGGTTTAAGGAATTACGCATATGACAACAAATCATGATAGACTTATAACGTAGTTACGATGTGTTCTCTAAGTATATCATTTATAATACTGGGGTCGGTTCAACATCATTTTTCTGCTAACAACATGCTCTCATTGCTACCGACATCCATGTTGCAAGAACAATGTCCATGATTAAGAGAACGTAATCATCAGTTAGCACATGAGCTGGTCTTAGAGGCTAAACCAGGAACTCTTGTTGTTTACATTTCCACACATGCATATGAGTTTTCTTCTGAATCTCACAGTCAGGGTCATTGCAATTATAGCACAGCAATATAAACATTAATTATGAACTTAAATATAAATAATAACACACTTTATTATTGCCTCTAGGGCATATATCCAACACAAACTACACCCAACACACATGCAAGTTAAACCAGGAAAAACTGAACAAAAGAGGGGAAAAGAGGGTATACCGTACCAGGCTTCAGTGAGGAGCGCCCCTCGCGAGCAGCACGACGCCGGAGGATGAACGACGCAACAGAGATTCGAGGAAGAAGCAACCAGGAGGCATCAGCAGCGGAACAACGCCCGGAAGGAGAAACACTCGCAGGCAGCCTCACCGGCGAGACCAACAGATCAAAACGCTAGAAGGCACCCTCCCCGACGAGACCAATAGATCGAAGGAATGAAAAATTCCACGGCGCATCGAACCAGACATGTTCTCTCCTTTCCTTGGCGGCCATCGATCAAAGGAAAAGGACGCATGCCCAGCGCGAGTCGTCCAGCCGTCACGACTCCCAGCGTGCCCCGCGAGCAGCCACAACACCCACCCAGTCCCAGCGCCCAGCGGGATGCCAGCTCTCCAAGATGACTGTTGGTCCATAGCCCTAACTGAAAAAATGGTCCACAAATCAGAACCATGGACCGAGTCAAAATCGAATCGTAAATTGACTGCTCAATCGATTTTCATGCCTCCAAAATAGGGAGAATAGTAAATTTAAGGATTCTAGCAATGCGTGATCCTAAAGCTGCCATGCCAAGTGAAGGAAGTGGTTCAAGACAATAGAGAATTGAGGAAATGACTAGTGAAATGAAACAAACTCAATTGTGCGCTCATCTACATCCTTGTGAATTTAACTTAACTTACATTGTAATTTCCCTCCTAAATCTTGAAGATTTGTCAATAATTATGCTTTAGTTAGGATACACAATACTTTCTTCATTTCAAAATACTTTACAATCAGTATTTTCATAAGTCAGACCTTGTAAATTTGACAAAGTTTGTAGAAAATGATCTTTAATACCAAATAATTATGACAATATATTTTATGATGGTTCTGATTGAATTTATCCAGTATAGTGCATATTGATATTATTTCTATAAACTTGATCACATATTACAAATTTGTAAAATAAGTTAAAACAAATATGCAATATATTTCGATTAGAGGGAATAGTAGATTTGTTCTTTTTTGCAGGAGATTACTCTATCAACACTTAGGATATGATGTTTAATTCATTTTATTTTAATATTTCTAACTTCATATCATATGTTCTGTGATTTTCACAATTCTTATGAATTTTCAAATAATATATATTATGGTGTTAAATAATAGATTATAAAAGTTCATTATATATTAAAAAATGTTCATTGTATAAAATAAATAAAATTCAATATGTATTTAGAAAAGGTTCATTGTACACTAAAAAATGTTCAATATATATAAAAATATATTCAATATGTATTTTGAAAAATATTCAAATGTTGCAAAAATATTCATAGTAAAAAACCATTGTCTATTTTAAAAATTCTCATTTTACATCAAAATTCTGTTTAATATATATAACAAAAATGTTCAACAGGCATCAACATGTTCTACATAAGAAAAATTAAAAAATGACATTTGAAACTGAAAATAAAAATATGAAACCGCAATAATTTTAGGAAAAACGAAGAAATGAAAACAGGAAAAAAACGAAAAATAAATAATCAAAAGGTGTGCCAGCCCACCTCAAGCCGCTCGATGAAAACCTTTATAAGAATATGCGCCAATCTGAGGCACATATGAGTCATCATTTAGAGGGTTTGCGAGCATGCACGAGCGCACAAACTACCCAACGCTCTTGATCGGGCCGACCTTTCATCGTATACGAGCCGCGGTACTCACCTGAAAATTACCACAAAATATTCGCCTTAAATTCCAGTATCATACTAAATCTTTTGTCTCAAAAGGTCAAAGAACACTATCCAGGTGCACGGCCGACCCCTTAGGATGATTGTTTTATTTATTTTTCATAATTATTTGTTAGGAAAGTGTTTTATCAACACATTCATGACGATACACGTTTTCTTCACATTTTGTTCAAGCATGAAAGTATCTATTATGACCAAAAAATAAATCTTTCGATCCATAATATCACAGATATGTCTTAGGCTACCATTCTTCCACACATGATAAGCTTCGACGAACACGCCAACACACGCTTCGATGGTCTAGATGGACTCAGATCTAGTGTTCTAGCTTTTCATTTGTTATAGACTCTTCTGTTTTTGTAGATGGAGATAACAAAGCTTGCACGTGTTAACTCTTTTTCATGACCAACTATTGAGTGATGTTTATGTATGAGACATCTATCAATATTTTTTATCTACTACGTGGTTGGACCGGTTGTTAGATTAAGAAGTGCCACCGCCACCACACCACTATATATAAGTGTAACAATGAAATAACAAATGTGTCGCAAAGAAATCCCGAATATGAGTGTAAAACTATGTGTTACTATTTTCTATTTGAAATTGGCATTACTTCGTTGACACTTCTTAATCTAGCAACCGGTCCAACCCCGCAGTAGAAAATCATTGATGTGATGTCTCATACATGAACATCACTCAACAGTTTGTTATGAAAAAGATTTAACACATGCAAGCTTTGTTGTCACCATCTACAAAAACAGATGAGTCTAAAAAAAAAAAGCTACAACACTGGATCTTTCCTCTCAAACTTTGTCTACATCTTGTTTTTGTCTCTCCCTCTTTTTTCTTGACATTTCATGGACCTCAAGTTGTGTGATGGTTTGAAAGATACTTTACATGCTAGCAATACGTGACCCTAAAGCTGCCATGACAACTAAAGGGAGTGGTTCAAGACAATAGTGCAATGAGGAAATGACTACCGAAATGGAACAAGCTCAATTGTGCGCTCATCTACATCCTTATGAATTTAACTTTACATAATTATGCTTTATTTATGATACACAATACTTCCTCCATTTCAAAATACATTACAATCAGTACAGTCATAAATCGGACCTTGTAAATTTGATCAAGTTTATAGAAGAAACATATCTTTAATACCAAATAATTACAATTTTAAAATATAATTTTTATAATGAATCCGATCAAATTGATCCGGGATTCTGGATATTGATATTATTTCTATAAACTTGATCAAACTTTACAAAATTTTGACTTACGTCAATACTAATGTGCAATATATTTTGAAATAGAGGGAACAATAGCTTTATTATTTTTGTTGGAGATTACTCGATCAACACTCAGGATCTGATGTTTAAATAATTTTATTTTAATATTTCTTACTTCATATAATGTGTTTTGTGATTTCCACTGTCCTTATGAATTATTAAATAATACTCCCTCTGTTCCTAGATATAAGGTGTATAGTTTTTGGCACGGAAATTAAAGAACACACATTGAGAAAAAATTACACCAAGTTTTGACGAGATTACATCTAGCTAATTGACGTGAGGAAATAGAGGAATTTCCAAAAGATAAGGAAACATGATTAAATCTTTAAAAAAATATCACGATGAGTGTTGCAATGCAATACATCTTACATATTTTTTATTTTTTTCTTAAAAACTTATACACCTTACATCTAGGAACGGAGGGAGTAGATATTTCTAACCATGATAAATGTTCATGTATGTGTCATAATTTCTTATGTTTTGACCATCACATAATAATTATATATTTGAATAGTTCAACAAATTTAATGATTTTACTATCGAAGTTAAGGATAAAAAGGAAATCTGTGTTCCCCACATATAAGGTTGGTGGTGGCAAATAGATAGTTTTGACTACCAAAATTTTGTTGATGCATTCCCGTTAACTAAAATGGTTGATGCATT
The DNA here is from genome assembly GCA_950022295.1 of Bromus sterilis. NCBI lineage: Eukaryota > Viridiplantae > Streptophyta > Magnoliopsida > Poales > Poaceae > Bromus > Bromus sterilis. The sequence goes on along the minus strand of OX465595.1, from coordinate 338,421,832 downwards.
CCCGTTAACTAAAATGGTTGATGCATATCCATATGAATTTTACAGATTGATAAGCACATCATCATGGATTTGAGAACAAATTTGTGCCATGTTGTTTTTAGGGTCGAAGGGTCATTTGAAAGGAATGTTGGAGTGATAGAATCCATGTCTCATGTTGGTTCCTATTTATTTATTTTTATTAATGATTAAAATTGGTGAAGCCATGCAATGCAAGGTGAAGTCCATCACAAAAATGAAGCAGAGCTAGAGACAAAGGCATTGTTTGATATGGAGTCAGAATAGAACTCATCTGCCACACGTGCACTCGCGGAGTTATGAAGGAACAAAACAGTGCCATAGCCCGCCCAACATGAGCACAAAACACTAAAGTATAAGGGTAAAACTGAGTTGCAAGAGTAAAAGTTTTTGCATGCCTTTGGCCTAGCCCGCCAAAGAAAGATTTTGTAGCTCCGCCACTGCACACGTGCATCACTATTTCGCAAATACACCCTTATGTCACAAATAGTTTTGAGATACGTCACCTTAGGGTAGGAACGAAGAAGGATACACTCGATGAAAAAGAAAGTTGTCCGATCGACGCACAATGACCGCCAAACAAAGATGGTGAAGGAGACAACTCGTGTCCTCGAAAAAGAAGAACATTTTTTTTTGAAAAATAGACTAAGCTACGCGCCCTCTTCTTTTCTATAACGGTACTATATTTGAAAAATTGATCATTAGGTTAACCGGAGTTTGAAGTTTATTTCTACGCCTTAATGAAAAAACTAACACGACCATCAATCCATTGGAGACTTTCAACATATCCTCTCACTATTTTTAGTTTCCTCTAGACTTCGTGTGCTATTGATTTCTTAATATAATGTTTAGACATCCTATAGGATGCAAGGTATCCCAATAATGTGTCCCTGTCTGTGAGTTTTTTCTTTAAAATTCCATACCTAGCCGTCGGCGGCAGACAACAGCTGCATCAGAGATCTTAGAAAAAAGTAGTGGTGGAAAAAGTGTTTGACCGCGCACCCAAAATCTGAAGATTACGCATATGCATCATTTCCTTCCGGTTCTGACGGCGATAGACGGAAACGCCTCCTCGTCCGAAAAGAGGCCATCTCGTCGTAAAGCCAAAGCGCCTCCTCGCCTTCGCCGGCACCGGCCACCACCGTCACCATGTGGCGCGCGGCCGCTTCCCGCATCCTCGTCCCTCTCCGCAGGCCGTCCCTGCCCCCGGCGCCCTCCACGGCGGCCTGCGCCCTGCGCCACCTCCGCCTCTTCTCCCCGCCGCCGCAGCCGCAGCCGCAGCCGCGTCGGGTTCCGGATGCGGAGGTCACGGCGGCGGAGGCGCGGCGCCTCGTGCGGCTCGTGGGCGTGGAGGCGCTCAAGAGGCGGCTGCGCGAGGACGGGCGGGGCGAGGTGGTCGGCTACGGCGAGCTCCTCGACGCCTGCGTGGAGGCCGGCGCGGCCCGTACGCGCGCCGAGGCGGAGGTGCTGGCCCGTGCCATGGATGACGCCGGCGTCGTGCTTCTCTTCCGGGACAAGGCGTACCTCCACCCCGAGAAGGTAACATTTCGCTCTCGCCGTCCCTCTCTCGTAGCTAAACCTAACTGAACGCGGTGCTTTTCACGACGATCTGTACCCAGATTCCAAGTGGTAGAGGTTCAACTAGTAGTAGTTGTGTTTCTTGAAGTTGCTCAAGAGATTCAATTACTAGTACTATTAGTCACTACATATGTTGAACAGGTTGCATCTCAAAGCTGATCAAATTTGGTAGAAATACAGTGACTCCAAATGCAATGTCATTGAGTTCTGCTTTTGTTTTCCTTTCCGGAATTTAATTATGTTCTAAGTAGGAAATGTATGTATTATGCATTCCTGTTAGGACCGTTGCGCCGGTAGTACGGTAGACAGATTTGCTGGTCCAAATGGATTAGGTGATATTGACCCCTGTTTGATTGTGGAACTGTGTTTAATTGTGTTGGATGAATGATATACAGTGGAAAGGATTAGTGGTGGGGTATATAACTGAGAGGTAACATGAATTTAGCTGAAGTAGCATATAATCATCTGATTTGTAGATTGATCTTATCAGAATTACCCGAAACAAGGTTGGACAATTCACAACATGTGGTAGAAATAAATGATTTCGCTTCCCTTCACCTACCCCGGTCAGAACAAGGACCTTAGAATCCTGTGAGCAGAAAAGTGGATATTGTGTTCCTATTTAGGTGATGCCTACACCAGTTAAAAGCATCTAAGCATCCAACTGGCATGTGGGCAATGAATCCACAAACTTTGTGTTTATTCGGCAAGGATTGCTTCATCAGTAATTCAGTATAACGTTGTTTCTGTTGCTTTCACACGCGGGAAAGTGACAATTTTGAAATATTTTGTGGTGATCGATTATGTATGGTTGTGAATTACTATTTGGTAAGAGTTGAAGATTCCTATTATACTACATGAAAAGCATGCAGTAAAATTTTCAGCTGATATATTTATGGTCATCGGCTGTTTTTAGGTTGTGGACCTGGTCAGAAGGGCGGTGCCGCTTGCACTTGCACCAGATAACGACACGAGAAAACAAGAGTTTAAGGAGCTCCAGGAAAAGAAGGAAGAGATCGACAAGCTGGCACACAAGCAAGTCCGGCGAATCCTGTGGACTGGCTTAGGGTTCTTCATGACCCAGGTTGGACTCTTCTTCCGGCTCACGTTCTGGGAGTTCTCATGGGACGTGATGGAGCCGATTGCCTTCTTCACGACCACCTCGGGGCTGCTCGTTGGCTATGCCTACTTCCTCATCACCTCAAGGGACCCGACGTACCAAGACTTCATGGAGAGGATGTTCGAGTCGAGGAGGAAAAAGCTTTGTGTGAAGCGCGGTTTTGACATGGAGAAGTACCTGGAGCTGCAGAAACGTTGCAAGTGCCCTCTGGAAGCTCATCATGACTCGCAACACCTGAGCTGAAGTTCCTCAGCTGTTTCCTGATGCTGACAGTGTCCTCTCTAGTTTTTAGAAGAGCGACTGTTTACATTTTCGTATACAGAGTTTGTGTTATCAAAGTGATAATATGTTTACAGAAACCAGCCATCACCTAAGGGGGGGATTAGGCTGATTTAGCCCTGTGTGTATAAGTCGATGCGTGAGCTGTGGCTATGACCTAAAGCCATTGATGGTTTGGGCACGGCGGCTTGGCTGTCAGGCCAATTCGATGACAGGCTGACAGCCACCACCGTATGCGTCTGCACTTAACCATCGTTGGGCTTCTCTGTTTTCTTGAGAAGCTATCGTTTGCCATTTCAAAGACTTGTTTTGCACAATTCTTTAAGTGAGCAAACCAGAGGTGCTGCACCTACGGACATACTTAGCGGAATCATGTTATGGTACACCAATCCGTAGGGAACCATTGTTTTCAGAAGCTATACGCACCAGGATAAAGAAAAGCAGCAAAGCATAGATATTAGATTGGGACGTATGGCAGGAATTTGGTTTTCTATTACGAAAACAGAAATGTCATACAACATTCTCACACTGAGTACATTGCCACTGTTGAGATTAATTATATGCAATTAATGGGGACAATCTCCTCTTGCCCAACCGCTGTGCGGTTGCCTCCTAGCAATGTCGGTTATCCGTTGTATAAATTGTAATCTTTCCTTCCCAGATCAATACAAGATTCACTTTTGATTCATAACACGTTATCAGCACCTAGGATCTACCGAGAGCGAAATAGATCGAGAATCGAGCGCCGGTGAGAGGATGGCCGTCGTCGCCGTCTTATCGCCCGCCATGGTGGTAACCACCATCAAGCCGGCACGCAACCGTCGCGGTCGCCGCGCCAACCATTGGCGTCGTTGATCCTCATCTCCTGCAGATGAACAAGGGACTTGATCCCTGGATGGTGGCCGGTCCAAGTGCGGCCATGGTGGGCCGGTCCAAGTGCGGCCATGGTGCCGCCTACACCTTCGCTGGCGCCCGGTCACCCGGCCTTCGCGCCGGCAGCCCGGCCTCCGCGCCGCACCCCCCGCCCGGCCTTCGCGCCGGCAGCCCGGCCTCCGCGCTGCACCCCCCGCCCGGCCTTCGCGCCGGCAGCCCGACCTCCTCGCCGAGCCCCCCGGCCCGGCCTTCGTTGTCGGCCTTCACGCCGCGCCCCCCCGCAGGCCTACGCGCCCGACAGGACGGCCTCCCCGCCGCGCCCCCGCCCGGCCTTCGTGCCCAGCAGCCTGGCCTCCGCGCCACGCACTCATGCCTGCCCGCCGCCCGCCTGCGCTGACAGTGCCAAGCCATGGCTACTCCTGGCGGCGCTCGCTTGCGGCCGCCCGCGCTGGCACATGGAGCCCAGCGGCGCTCGGGCTCGCGAGCGCTGCCTGCAATAGTGTCGCTCCAGGCACCTATCTTCCCAGCGTCTCCTCCTCCGAGGTCCTCCACAGTCGCCTGTGATTTCTATGGTAGTCTCCGTGGAATGGGGAATTGAGTCTGGAGATTTCCATCTCTGTTTCAACTTTTCTTATCTCTTCCATTGGCTAGTCCGTGGGCTGCCACGCATAGCTTTATGTGGAAGATTCATCACATGCGAAGTGGCTGGGATTAGGCTATCCAGCAGAATTATTGCTACTGCTATTTTAGCATTTTAGGGTATTAGTGTTTTAACAACACTCTAGCAGGGATTTTATTCCTGTTTTAAACTGTTAAAATCAGTACATCTAGTATTGTTTTCTGTCGAATACAAGGTATTTCAGATCCTAAATTGATGTTATAAATCTTCACGTTTAAATACGTGTCAAGATTAATTACATCTATGTACAATTGAGATTTTCTATCTTTTGCAAAGATAAATTAAGTACTTCTACGGTACTGATTTTTCGTTGAGTACGATGTATTCCGGGATATTTCTATGATGTATCTATTTTCATGCTAAACACATGTCGAGAATAATACGTCTATTTGCAATCGAGATTTTTAATTTCTTGCAAATACATATGCAAAATTTAAGGTGATTTTTTTCAAATTGATGCTTGGGATCACAAGGTAGTCATATGAATCTACTGCGTACGCAGATTACCGTTGACTACTGATAAAGCCTACATTTTGTCTCCTCGACATTATGATTGCTTCACAAAATGTTCTCCCATACATTTTACTAAGTCATGACATAAGGCATTAGGAGATAGTATCTACTGATTTCATCAGATTATGCTTCCTAGTGCTGCGAGATCTACTCCATTTTGAAGATTATCTTCAAGGTGTCATCCTTAGCAATTTGAGATTCACACTAATAATTTCAAGCCACCTTGAAATCTATTAATTTTGCAATATTAAGATGTATTTATATTACGCAATCTGTAATATAAATAAATTACCGGTTTTTCACCGGAGATGATATGTTCTATGTGTTTACCACATTGCCATTTTTCATAAACATGTCTTATCGGTCGAGATTAATTTCTCCCACACTATAGACTTGCAAATTTTGGACAATTACATCTCCCTTATTATATTAGGAAAACACTAGGTAATGAGTTTGATCTACTGCCCATGTGCAGACTATCACTCTTACGGAGAGGCCTACGTTTTTTCAATCTCGACTAACGATTACCTCTAACGCGTTTTTCCTTATATTTAAATTGTGACATACACAAGGTAATGAAACCATGCGCATCTACTGACATTGTCAGATTATGCAGCCTATTACTGTGAGATCTATATGATCGTCAACGTGTTATGTTCCCACAATTGAGGTTGAGCATTTTCAAGTTATACACTTGGGTCAAAATTTTGCATTCTTATTACAAAACCATCATGGTTTTTAATTTACTCCTGGTAATTAATTATCTCTGGTTTGCCCCTATAAGTAATCGATGGCTAAGTACTTTGAGGCTCTTGCCGTCAATGGCCACAACTTACTTAAGCGGGTCATGGACATCAAGATCAGTCTTGCATCCCATGGGATAGCGCATGCAATCCAAGCCACCCCACCGGGACGCAAACGACCTCAAGGGTAAAGGTTTGAAACTCACTTCAAACCTTCAACCTGACACACCATCAAGGAATTCAGTTGTTTTGCATGATGTTCTTCTAGAACCTAGCAATAAAATGATTATCCAGCTGTCATGGGACCCTATGAGCACGAATAACATGATGGTTGAACTTGCATCAACCGAGATGTTTGGAGACTACATTTAGTCCCTTAGTCTTCTTAGTGGTGTATTTATCTATGTCCATTAATGTTGTTCTAATAAAAACATAAGTATTGTTGTCATCATATATTGTATATCACAATATATTGTATCAGCACTTTGATACAAATACATTTGTATGTATTATATATATATGATAGAGGTTTTCATACTGGAAATCTTCAAGTCTATATTTAGTTATCTACGGGGGTCAATCAGATGAAAGATGATACGTGCCTTGTGGACATATGCACCACAAACTGTATATTCAGGGAAATATAATGTTTCCAGTCTTACTAAGAGGCCAGGAAATATTTCAATAACCGCTGGACGCGATGATGTAATTGTTGACTCAACTCGAGTCATATTTACTATCCCTATGGGTACTCGAGTATTATCAAAGATGCTCTACTGTATCTCGATATAACTCGTACCCTACTGCTATAGAGATATCCGTCAAACTAGTTTCCATAGCGAAACTTGTGATGACAACAAAGAGAAAGAAATTATCTTCACCATATACGGATATGGCAAACCATTATCTTTTTATCGTCTGGATTGCACTATACATACTACAAAACCTGTAGCATTTGTTGCATACATGATAGCTTCCATAATGTCTTCTACATGACAACTTGGCATACTCGCCTTGGTCATTTCGACATTGGGTTGAAACAGAAACTATTAGCAATTTGTATTGATCATGACTAAAATGATGCTACATTCTAACATATTTGGATTTTATGTGCATTACTTGCAATGCAAGGAAGCTAACTTTAAGGTTCGTACACCTTAAAGTCTACGTTGAACCACTCAAACTCCTTGAATTCATCAAGTCGAGGTACGTGGCTCTTCCCAACCATTGACTAGACTATTCAGGTATTCCATGGTTGTAAAAGACACATTTACATGATGTCTCATGTGTGCATTTTGCCATACTAAACCATTGGCTCATTATCCTGAACATCGATTTCAAGCAAATCGAATAGACAAAATGTCACAAAATTCTTCTTGTGTGCCTTTAATATGGCCCTATAATTGAATTTTAGCACTTTGTCCTATGTGTCTAGATTCAATATGGTTTGCTAGAATCCTTTATCCAAACAATTAAGCTCATTGCATGATCTTTACTTTAAAATTGCAACTTATCAACTTTACGTTGTAGTCAAGCAGTTTTACACGCTCATGAAAAACTGCATAATATTATTTCCCCTTTATCTTTGATACGTGGAAATCTCTTAAGCATTTCCCATCTGCGGTAATTCGGTTATACACCGATATCACCACCACGGCATACATCATTGGCCCCTCAACATATATGCGGGATCTATGTGAGGAATAACTGTATTTCCATCAATACCTCAAGCCCATATCATGGGGAGTTATTCTAGACCAGTATGCTACTACACCGAGGAATATTTCCAGGCATTAGGGGGAGAATTCAAGTACCATGCATAATGCCAGGAAATTAGTGGAATGTTCAACACATTTCTGCCTCAAATCCACGTACTCAAATATCTAAATCATGCGTTCAGAAGATTTGCAACACATTGCAAATAACCTGCCAGATTCATTTACTGAATATAAAGGTGTCACACAATCCTACAATCCTGAAAAAATATGCCTGAAAGAGTGAAGGTACCAACAAAAAATCACTCTACTCCCCGTTCAAAGCAACAGGGGGAGAAGTATGGCATCAGTACATCAGGATTCAGCTTATCGCAAGCAAGGATAGCAAGGCCATTAAATCAGTAAATGCAAGTCAACTTCACGTTGATAGACACCTAATGGGTAGTATACACCCAGTGGATGGGAAACCTCCACCAACCTAGGTCATAGTGCACACAATGACCGGGACATCGGAATACCCGACTCAACCGCATTGGGAAATCGCAAGCAGTCATCATGGGTAACGATATTTCCATCAACTATATATAAACATACAGATTCTGGAGAAAAATTAACCGGAAGTCTACAATTGTCGACAAACATTTCTCAACTAGATTGCCAAAACTTTTCAAATGATGCACGTCCAAAGACCATGGCCATGGCAAAGTGTGAACAACACTCGGACTGAACTCAAGCAAAGGATGCAATTCTAAGTAGAAATAATCTTGCTCAATAAGGGAAGGTATTCACATAAGCAATACCTACACCTAATTTCTTCTGGAAACAGAATGATAACACTGTGGTGGTGAAACATAGAGCAAGTATTGCAGCACAAGGGTTTACGCAAATACCCAACTATTCTCCAGAGGTGGAATCTCTTTCCGATAACTTATTTCATTGGCAGTATAAAATCATCTACCTATGCAGTTGATAGATGTAGTGATCATATATCCTGTTGGGAATGTGCCCTAGAGGCAAATAAAATATGTTTTATCGAGCATATTCCATTAGTTCATAATACGTTTGATACTATGCTATAACTGTATTAAGCGGAAACATTAATACAGGTGTGGTATACAAACAACCAGGTCCCTAGTTAACCCTAGTATACTAGTCCATTGGGCGATTGATGATCAAGGTTTCCTGATCATGAGACAATGGCGTCTGTTGACAATGGAGTCGTATCATTGGATAATGATATGATGGGCATACACCCACCAGAAGTGTTGCGATGTGATCAAGTCACATAGTTCGACATTGCGATAACTATAACGTAGTGACCAGATCCTTTGACCGTAATGATCATACGTAATTGTCATCTATGAGGAGACTTTGATTTGTATCCCACCGCCTGACTGAAATATGCTGGCTATAACGGTGCACTTTGGGTATTCCGAAATAGATGGTTGATGAGTATGCAAATAGATCAAAGCGGGATTTGTCCATCCGTGTGACGGATAGGTACTCTGGGCCCACTCGGTGATGTTACATCATAAAGTTTGCAAACGTGTGACTAGGTCACGGAGTTGTAATATCACAGGAACGAGTAAACTTGTTTGTTGAGAACGAGGACGAACTAGGTATAGTGGATACCGATGATCAAACCTCGGACAAGCAAAGTACCATGGGACAAAGGGAACGGGCACACGGTTAACGGATCCAACAGCGATTGAAGTTCATTCGATGGAAGCGCAGGGGCTATCAAAGATTGTAACCAGGTCCAATTGATTAGTCATTGATCAATGAGAGTTGTCTCGATCATGTCTGCTGTTTCCCGGACCGTAGGGTGTTACACTTAAGGGTACTCGACGCAGTAAGGATTGATTCGGGATCACCGGAGAAATTGGAGAGAACACCGGAATTGTTCCGGTGATGATCGGAATTGTTCCGATGAAGGCCGGAAGTTGTTCCGGGTATTTTGAAAGGTTCAAAATATATTTAATAATGTTTAATATATGTTTTATTATTTAATTATCTGAATTAAATATTAAAATGTATTTAAATATAATTAAAAATGAATTAAAAGGCATATGGGCCTCATAGGGCCCATTAGGGGGAGAGGGAGTCCTCCCCCATGGGCCATGGCGCCATAGAGGGGCCCACCCCCTTTATTTGGTGCGCCACCCCCTCCCTTGGGATTAGTCCCACCCCGGAAGGGGAAGGGGAGGTGGCACCCCTCCTTGGCCTATATAAGGAGGGGTAGGGGTGCCCTTTTAATCATGAATTTTTGAGAAAAGTTTCTCATCTCTCTCCCTCCTTTCTCCTTCCTTTGAGCGGACTCCCCATGTTTGGAGGCTGCTCTGGGTTGGGGATTTCTCCACTATACGCACGCCGTCGTGCTGCTGGAATCGGGATCCGAATCCATCTTCCTTCCGCTGCTCTACTGGTTCGGAGCCCGGAGGGACGTCGGGTATACTGTATGTGTATAATCCCGCGAGGCACTACACTTGTGGTGCTACTTCATCGTCGTGGTCGTATCGCGAGGTCTTCATCAGCAACGTTCCGACGGGGACGTAATCCCGTCATCGGTCCGCAAGGATCGGATGGCTATAGGAGTCATCGTGGATCTGCGCGGCATCGGGGATTGCCGGTACGACTACACCAACCACGTTCATGCGGGAACGTTTCCCGCTTAACGGACTACATACTGGTATGTGATCTATTTCTGTCCGTTACTTGCATCAGCATAGCATAGGTCTTGGGATTGGGTATCGTAGGTAAAGGAAAAATTTGTGTTTTCTGCCCCGAACCCCAACAGTGGTATCATGAGCAAGGCTATGCGTAGATGTATTGTACGGATAGAACACATCTAGTATGTGGGCATAAATTCTCAATTGTTACCCTCTCACGTGTACTCATTTAGCATTGCGGCAATGTTTGATGAAGCGGCCCCCGACCGACCTTACGCGTTTACGCGAGACTGGTTCCACGCTTGACATATGGCTTGTACCATATAAAGTGGCTGGGGGGTGTCTGTCTCTCTGCATTAGCGATGCGAAGATGTTTGCAACGGAGGGCCCCGACAGGGGTGTAATAGAGACAATTGCGGGATTGGTGTTGTGGCTTGTTTTCGCAGGATAGAAAGCGGTTCTTTTCTCGAAACCCCTAGCAGCCACGTAAAACTTGCAAAAGATAAAGTAGAAAGGCGTTTTCAACTTTAATTTGCATGTCAAGGGGGAATCATAGCATGTATGATTTATGTTGCATCCTGTTTTGCTAATATGTTAGATATACGACGGTAGCATAATAGGATGATCCCTCACTAAAACCAACATATTGTCCTTACCCTAGTGAGCACCACCTGGAAAGTTCTACATTATGGAGGCACCACGTGTCACACGTGTGTCAAACATTTTTTCGTTCACATGAGGTGGGTGTAGCAAGCCTGGCATATGTATATGATATGGCCTTGCATGACACAGCAACAAATCACATAGGGTGTGGTGGCGAGCCTGGCATATGTATATGATATGGCCTCGGGACACAAGAGACCGAAAGGTCGAGCATGAGTCACATGGATGATGTGATTGGCATGATGGCCTACCTTGAACAACATACTGATGGCCGTGACGATCGGGGGAGGTATGGTGTTCAAGGATCGTGTAATCACTTAGAACAAACTATGAGGGATGTTTGTCTGAGTGGGAGTTCCAGAATTGTTTTTTGAAACATGAACTCCATATTATGAACTTAATCTTCATGTCTTTGCAAATATCATTGTAGATAACGTCATACCAATGTTTAGAACTATGGCTCTTTTAGTATGATAGAACTTAAGGTAAATGGGTCTTACTTCATTGATGTGTACCAACACCATTAGAGACATACTCGTTAGTAATGACTTGTTAAACATAATACGAAGAACTGCTAGGAGATACACCTGATAACTCCGTATTCAAGGAAGATGATGATGAGTATCGTACTCACCGTCACTTATGAATGACTTTCCAATACACCATACTTCATTCTATGAGTCTGAATTGTGAATGCATGTTAACCAACACGTATGACGTGCTAGGTGAACTTGAAAGCACTTGGTCACAAATCAGAGAAATGGAATATGAGTATATGGACGGGGTTTCTTTCAACTATGGTGGAAGGAACAACCTGCTGAGAAAGTCACTTGGAAAATGTATAAGATACATGGAACACCTTGTGTATAACTTGGACTACTGAATGACTGGTTACTTTGCGATAACTAGGGAGTTACATCCGCTTCCTCCTAGTTACAAAGACCATGTCTGGACTATGTCATGAAGGAGAATCGTTCACCTGTCATGAGGTCATGGTTAAAGTTAAGAACTTTAAGAGTAGAACCAATGCAGGAATGGTCATTGACGGAGAAGGTATATTTGATATACGATTTATAAATGTCTTTCCCACGAAACACTAATTGCGGTTGATTAAGTATTCGATGCTTGAACTTACTGCTTGAGAGTGGCTTGGAAGGGATGAGGTGACAATGTGTGCTGACGGTAATCAAGATAGTTGATGGTCGACAACACTCTCCCTCTACATCTATCAATTGATTAATATATGAATAAATTTTATGATCGTTTTAATGAGGACTTTATTAGTGTGTCTTGCATCTCGCGAAGACAATTATTCATATTAGTGAGAAACAAGTTAGTTGTTCTCCTTTTATGAATGATATCTATTATGGTCACATTACGATTATGAATGAGTTATTCTTATATTGATGATAGTTGTTTGATCATTTATAAGAAATATTGTAATGCCAAGAAATATCCAGGCTTAATAATGACACTACAGTTTAAAGTCATGAATGGTATGATGATGTCTTAAGATACTTGATCTCTTGACATATACAAACCATGCCTTTGAGGTGAGATGACTAAAACCTCGCATTCTGGTAAAACAGATTGTGTACTGATTGTTGAGTATCATACATTGTGATGTATCGTATGTCAGCATGTGGTGAATTTCATTATTTCGTGAACTTCGTATGTGGACTTAGATGAATATTTGTATTCACTAATGAAACATGAGTCTGAAATATTTTGATATGATCAAAAGGGATTTCAGAGTAAAAATGGATATTAAATTAACAAGAAAGACAAGTCTCTACGATTTGATCAAAGCGACAAATGTTTTGAGTTAGTCTTGGGCATAAAGACTTGTGTGAAAGTTGTTCCACAAATTGCAATGTCTTGAGACACTTCAATATGATTGACGTGCCTGAACATTGTGATCATATTCTATCGAAAAGTGTATGGTCTAAGTTATCTCTTACCAAGTTACGTTATTATTGTTTAGAGTTATTAATTTAATATGCAAACACTCACTTCGGCATAGGGAACCATCTGAGTTCGTGGAAACCAACACTATATATGTCATGGTGTGTTGTGGTTTCTAGGAAGCTTGATTTATGTAAGATAAATTATCTTTGTAGTGTATCCTTAGACAACTATGGATGCATCTTCCACAACTAGAACCAAAAGGAGCAAAACTTGTATTGCTATGTTTGGTGTTTGTCAAGAATTGTTCTTGATAAATGTGGTAATGGAAGAAAAGTGAAAGTTCAACCAAGGTAATTTACCTTGCCTCCAAATGTCAGAGTAGTGCAACGGAATATGTTCTGAAAGCAAAACTCTACAATAAGAGGAGAAACTAATGATAATGATCATGACCTTCTGATGGGAGCTTTTACTGAGAAAGGTAGGATTCAAGAATATATATTTGCCCCTGGTGCAAAATGATATTCATGATTCACTTGTCATGTTAATGGAACAAGACATTCCTACGAACTACAAAGAAGCGATGGTGGACCTAAGTACGAGATATGACTATGAGTCATGAAATCCTATGTTGAGTTACATTTAAGATTGCTTGAATCTTATCAAGTAAGGAGGTTACTTGATATTCACAATAACTTCAGAGTTATGAGGAATAAATGTGAACATCAAAGGGACGTCAAGATTGGTTTGTCACAAAGATTGTTTCTGACAAATTCAATGGGTTGACTACAATGTGTAGCAATGCTTGAGTCAAAGGGATATTCACTACGATTGATCCAGGATTGTTATCAATACCGTGACTTCCTCAAATCCTGTATTTGAAGAAGTGTTGTAATTGGTACAACAAGAAGGTTTTGAAAAAACATATGGATACTAGTGTCTCGTAAACTGAATTCTCGATTTGATGAATGATCAAAGGATTTTGGACTTAGCCAAAATATCGAGGAAACATGCATTTGCATGAAACTGAGTGGGAGCTGAATAGTTTCCTGAAACTTGATATATGTAGACGACATATTTTGAGTGGGAGCTATGGGAGTATTATCCTAGCCTTATATGTAAATGACATATTTGAGTAGGAGCCATGTGGTTAGTATCCTGAACTTAATATGTGTCTGACATATCTAAGTGGGAGCCATGTGGATGTTATCCTTGTCTTATATGTGGCTGACATATTTGAGTGGGAGCAATATGAGTGTTATCCTATAACTTAATATGTGCATGACATATTTGAGTGGGAGCATGATAACATTCTCATATATGGATAACATATTATGAATGGTGCAGTTTGTGTTAATGATTATTTGAATCGTCCATAAATGAAGATGAATAAATTATTAAGCATTGAAGATCTATTAAGATAGATATGTGTTTAATAACATTGAGTCGTAATACTTTCCTGGATAAGATTCTGAAGGAGTTCAGAATGGGACAAGTCAAGAAGTGGTCCTTACTTGTATATCCAAGAGAAGTATTGAGTTAATCTCAGTACAAGAACAATGGTTAATGGTTAATGAAAGAAATGGATGTGCTGGATCCTTTATGCCTTTGTCATAGGTTCTTTCATATAAAACCAGAGTTATGTACTCGACGTAATGTGACCCAAGTTCTTAGTAGTAAGAACATGTTGTGATATGATTTATGAGTAAATCATTGAACAAAGAGTTAAGTTTATCCTTCAGTGTCTGGAGAGAACTGAGGATACATCTCAAATTTGTAAAGGATAGTGGACTTGACCATAAATGTTATGCTGGTTCAAGTTTTGACACTAACCTAGAAAAAATTGAGATATCATACTAATGAATGCCTAAGTTGAAAGAAACATGGTTAGGCATCAAATTTGCATACAATGCACTAAGGATTGAATCTACATTGATGTGGCTGCTTTAGAAGTAGCAGGAGTTATATTATGGCTTAAGAAGTTTGACTTCTGATTGAGTGAGTTTCAAGTGTGCATGACTATGGGAGAGTCCGCTGACCAACCATATGTCATTGCTATGACACAGCAAACGAAGTCTCATTTCACCGCCAAATATATATACCTCATCATTATAGTGGATAATGAAGGAATGTCAAATTAGGTGACATTATGATTTGCAAAAGGACATACGGTTCTGAATGGTACCCAGACCGTTGATACAACCTCTTCCACGGGCAAGCATGATCAATAAGGAGTTATGATCCAGAGAAAATGCAACTAGTTTATTTGTACTCTAGTGCAAGTGGGAGACTGTTGGGAATGTGCCCTAGAGGCAAATAAAATATGTTTTATCGAGCATATTCCATTAGTTCATAATACCTTTGATACTATGATATAACTGTATTAAGCGGAAACATTAATACAGGTGTGGTATACAAACAACCAGGTCCCTAGTTAACCCTAGTATACTAGTCCATTGGGCGATTGATGATCAAGGTTTCCTGATCATGAGACAATGGCGTCTGTTGACAATGGAGTCGTATCATTGGATAATGATATGATGGACATACACCCACCAGAAGTGTTGCGATGTGATCAAGTCACATAGTTCGACATTGCGATCACTATAACGTAG
Organism: Bromus sterilis; assembly: GCA_950022295.1. Lineage (NCBI taxonomy): Eukaryota > Viridiplantae > Streptophyta > Magnoliopsida > Poales > Poaceae > Bromus > Bromus sterilis. Next base: position 338,406,465 of record OX465595.1, on the reverse strand, counting down.
TGACCAGATCCTTTGACCGTAATGATCATACGTAATTGTCATCTATGAGGAGACTTTGATTTGTATCCCACCGCCTGACTGAAATATGCTGGCTATAACGGTGCACTTTGGGTATTCCGAAATAGATGGTTGATGAGTATGCAAATAGATCAAAGCGGGATTTGTCCATCCGTGTGACGGATAGGTACTCTGGGCCCACTCGGTGATGTTACATCATAAAGTTTGCAAACGTGTGACTAGGTCACGGAGTTGTAATATCACGGGAACGAGTAAAATTGTTTGTTGAGAACGAGGACGAACTAGGTATAGTGGATACCGATGATCAAACCTCGGAAAAGCAAAGTACCATGGGACAAAGGGAACGGGCACACGGTTAACGGATCCAACAGCGATTGAAGTTCATTCGATGGAAGCGCAGGGGCTATCAAGGATTGTAACCAGGTCCAATTGATTAGTCATTGATCAATGAGAGTTGTCTCGATCATGTCTGTTGTTTCCCGGACCGTAGGGTGTTACACTTAAGGGTACTCGACGCAGTAAGGATTGATTCGGGATCACCGGAGAAATTGGAGAGAACACCGGAATTGTTCCGGTGATGACCGGAATTGTTCCGATGAAGGCCGGAAGTTGTTCCGGGTATTTTGAAAGGTTCAAAATATATTTAATAATGTTTAATATATGTTTTATTATTTAATTATCTGAATTAAATATTAAAATGTATTTAAATATAATTAAAAATGAATTAAAAGGCATATGGGCCTCATAGGGCCCATTAGGGGGAGAGGGAGTCCTCCCCCATGGGCCATGGCGCCATAGAGGGGCCCACCCCCTTTATTTGGTGCGCCACCCCCCTCCCTTGGGATTAGTCCCACCCCGGAAGGGGAAGGGGAGGTGGCACCCCTCCTTGGCCTATATAAGGAGGGGTAGGGGTGCCCTTTTAATCATGAATTTTTGAGAAAAGTTTCTCATCTCTCTCCCTCCTTTCTCCTTCCTTTGAGCGGACTCCCCTTGTTTGGAGGCTGCTCTGGGTTGGGGATTTCTCCACTATACGCACGCCGTCGTGCTGCTGGAATCGGGATCCGAATCCATCTTCCTTCCGCTGCTCTACTGGTTCGGAGCCCGGAGGGACGTCGGGTATACTGTATGTGTATAATCCCGCGAGGCACTACACTTGTGGTGCTACTTCATCGTCGTGGTCGTATCGCGAGGTCTTCATCAGCAACGTTCCGACGGGGACGTAATCCCGTCATCGGTCCGCAAGGATCGGGTGGCTATAGGAGTCATTGTGGATCTGCGCGGCATCGGGGATTGCCGGTACGACTACACCAACCACGTTCATGCGGGAACGTTTCCCGCTTAACGGACTACATACTGGTATGTGATCTATTTCTGTCCGTTACTTGCATCAGCATAGCATAGGTCTTGGGATTGGGTATCGTAGGTAAAGGAAAAATTTGTGTTTTCTGCCCCGAACCCCAACATATCCATGTGGTTCACTAGATTCAGACATATATGATTGATTTCCGTTGGAATCTCAATTCTGAATCGAAATACAAAATGCAACATACATTGTGTAAAAATCAGTAAGTCACCATATGACTTATTGTTGTCGGTACATATGGTACAACCGACGTAGTGAGTTCCTTATACACAAGGATTACTCCTACAATGATGATTATCCATGTTTATGTGTCATACACAGTGACTACTCCTGCAATGACTACACATGTAATCATCTAAATGATGGATTTTAATATGAAGGATTTGGGTAAAACCAAAATACCGCTCCTTACTACAACTTGAGCACCTTAATTCATTTAGTATGGTATACTATATTGTCTATATCCAGAATATATTGGAGAAATTCATTGTGGACAAATCTATCCATCCATAACTCTCATGGTATTTCATTCTCTAGACGTAGAGAAAGATCTATTTAGACCAAAAGATGATGGAAATGAGATATTGGAACCCAACGTTCCATAATACCATTGGATCCACCATAAACAATTGGTTGGGACTAAAGAGTATCTATCGATATCTCTAAGGCATCAAACATCTTGTCCTGATTTCCAGTTTCAAGGAAATATGAATACCAATATCATTGGATACATTGATCAGATCCCCACTATACAGATCATATAGACAAGCTTAGTGTTCCTACAAGGTGTGGAAGCCATTTCATGAAAGTCTTTGAAACAGACTTTAGTGCCTACATCCACCAATCATTATCTCAAAGATAATATTGTTTGTGTTGCCAAGATGCAAACAGGTTACATAGCAAGCAATATCACTATTGCTCATCTTGCAAGTCAAATCATGCAACAAACTTATACGTTTGTTCTCAAAGACTGCCAATTTCGACATCTAGAAAATGTTCTTGGAATTGGTATTCCACGGCTTTGAGATATGCAAGAATCATGGGGAGTATCTTCCTGACTTACTCCTGTTCAATGTATCATATTATACTCTTTTTCCTTTATGAGTTTACTTAACAGGTTCTCATCAAGATTTTTAATGAGGTAATATCAACACAAGATCATATGTCATACTTTCTGTTTTTTCCCCACCGGGGTCTAGGAAAGTATATACGACATATTTATTGTCCTCTTAATTCTATGGGTTTCCTCATATTGAGTTAAAATAGACAATAACCATTATATATTGCAGCATTTTATCCTTATTTTTTCCTATAGGTTTGAGGGAGTTTTGGCAACATATCAAACATTATACTTGTCATATTTTCCCCACAGATTTACTAAGTCTATACCAAATTCTACATTCCATACGTTCATGGAATTGGTGTACGATGACTTTGGGACTTGCAAATATCCCCATATCAGGGGGAGTCTCATCTTGAGACACCCCTGATCATAACATCACATTATGTTGTATCTTTGTGATTTTATGTTCCAGGTTCTCTTGAAGATTTTCTTATGAAGAACTGTTAAGGAAGATTACTCTAAGATGATGACACTACCTGGATGATCATGGGATGATTCTACATGGTCAAGCGTAGATTAGGGGGAGTGTTGAGATTAATTATATGCAATTAATGGGGACAATCTCCTCTTGCCCAACCGCTGTGCGGTTGCCTCCTCGTACAGGCGCGCCCCGTCCTCAACGGACGCGTCCCTCTGCAACGGACATGCCATCCCTAGCAATGTCGGTTATCCGTTGTATAAATTGTAATCTTTCCTTCCCAGATCAATACAAGATTCACTTTTGATTCATAACAGCCACAAGTACTGGTTTCCTCATGTATAATCATTTGGTTGACTACTCTTATGCGCCCATTTGTTCCAATATTCAGACATTACAAATTTTGGCCAACAATCTCTTCGACACTAAATATTTGCCCTAAGCAACACAAAAGTCACCGTACATCAGGTTCTTATCTGCTACTGATCTCACCATCGGTGTTGTCTGAAAGGGGAACAACAATAAGATAAAATGTCAGTCGGTGGCTATGAGACACATAATTGTAAACTAATATGCCAGCAACTGCATTGCTTTACTTCTTATCTTGACTAACTGCTGGTAACCGGTTCTTTATTTGAAGGGCAAGGGTTAACTGGTAAGTTTTCAGATGATTCCATCTCACATTGTTTGCTGCCATCATCGGCTGAGAAAAGAAAATTGTTCGAAATTAGTTTCAGCACCATAGCAAATAAAGTGATTTCTAGTCGCTGCCAGAAATTCCAAGAATGTTTGCCTGATGATGTCTCAAGAAAACTCTAAAAACAATGGAAATTTCACAAGCATGGCATGAAAAGATTCTCAGAATTGTTCTGAAGAAAGTGGTGTAGAGTTGAACACTGGAAAAGTACTTCTACAAAATACACCAAGCATCTATGTCCAGGTAACAATGGGTGGTATAGGTGAATTACCAGGTGCAGTGAATTAGCTCCATTCAGAAATAGATGGCATTTTAGAAAGCAAGCAAAATTCTAACTTCGACAGGTATAAGTAATGTATAAAATATCTATTTTAGATTGGTTATGTGAGATGATACCATTAAATTGTGTAAAATTTAATCAACATATTCATATAAATTATAACGGTCAAATTTGCATACTGGAGACCATGCTCATTCTAAACGGCGTTTATTTATGAACAAAGGAAGTAACAAATTTGACTTAGATAACCATGCAAATAAAGGGTAAAAGTAAATCAGGTATTTCTCCAGAATTATCACAATTTGAGCTTCTGATATCTTATTCTGCTTCAATGGGGTGCGTAAACCAATGAGAAAGTTAGTTACATATGCACGGAAATGGATTTAACAAAAACATGCCATTTCAACTTGTCAGAAATGCTTGAGTGTCATTGGGCAAATAAAAGGTACAGGCGCCACATGACTAACCAGTTTTCTTCTCAGCCTTCTTGAACTGTCGACCTTTCTTCCTATCACTATTTGACGGCTTGTTGTACAAATCCTTGTACTTGTCAAGCAGAATTTTCTTCTCTTCTAATAAACCAAGCATTTCATATGCTACTTCAACCTTCCTTACATAGTCTTTACTTGGACACTTGCGACCACATGCTTCAAGGATGCCGAAGAGCTATGCCACCAGAGAAGGCGAGGAACGGTAAGATGATATTAGAAATTACCAGCCAATAAACTTGAAGTAAAAGAATAGGTAGTAGTCAGTGAAGAGTAGAAGACGTTCGAGGTCCTTACCTTGATAAGCCTATTTAGCATATTGTTTCTATAGTAAATAGCCAACATAAGACCGCAGAAACGCCAAGGAACTGAATGCAGGTCATGGGCTATTTTCGTCTCCCAGATTTTATGCGCCTCCTCTGCTCTGTTGTCCTTCTCAAGTGCACGCACTAATTGCTCATATGTTCGGATCGTATTTCCTTGCCCTTTGCTCAACATCCATTTTATTACCTAGGTGTGTAGTTGGCAGAAATTTAATTCATACTGTATAAAGATAAATACAATAAAAACAATTAAATTATAATCTGATATACTTGGACAATTCTATGCCATTGTTCCTCCTTTTCAAGAACTACAATTGCTTGCTTTATTGAGGCCAATGGAAAGTCCTGCTCAAAGGCGATCCATGCATCAAGGGTGCCGTAAACATCTTCTTTTGAATCTTCAAGATCAAGAAGCTGCAATTTAGAGATTCAGTAGTTAATTAAGTTGTTCCAGTGAGCAGCAGCAGCTAACCGCCAGCAATAAATAAAATCTCTAGTTGGGAATTTCAAGAAGCACATCTGATCCACACTGGTCTCCATATAAATAAAGGCTGTAATCCTAAATTCCCAATACACTAGCCCAAATTGCTATTTTTATGTAACCAGTACTGCATACTAAGCTGCATATGAAGTCATTCTATTCTTGAAACCAAGGTAAAACCTACTCACTTGGAAAACAGTTAAGCATATTGCAATGAACAAGCTACTAACAACAGGATGCTATCTCTATAGTTAAAGAGCTGCCCAAACCAGGGCTCTTCTCAGTGATTTGGTTCTCAGCGTCGTTTGATGTCAACAGTGTTTTTGTATAGCGTCGTAAATGCTACCTGCACACCACCTCTTTTTTTCGTTGGTCATTGCTGCTCAATTCTACCGACCGTGCTCCGTATCCTCTCTCTAAAACTGGGCCCGTCCTTCGCTGCCCCCACACATGAGCCAGTGGGTTCCTTGATAGATTGGTTCTTTTCGTAGGGATGAGGGTGTTTCCCCCTCTCCCTCCTAGAGGCCGGTGCGTTGGATCACTGCTGGCGAACCGCCGTTCGTCACCAGGTGAGCGCCTGCCCCGGCCATGGATCTGGTCAAACGTCATGGTGAGATTCCCTCCACAAGCCTCCTCCTTCCTGTGCCTTTCCGGTGACAGTGGTGACATTGACCATGCACTCATGTGTTTTGTGAAGATTTCGATTTGATTCAATTTTGATTTTTTTTCTCTGTTCTTTGGTTTCTTCTTCCTGCCTTGGGGCTTTTTTCTTGGATTATTTTGGCTATTGTTCTTTCCTTGGATTTGTGTTTCTCCATCTTTTTTCTTTTCTTCTTCCTCTTCCTTTTTTTAGATTTTCCTAGCTTCCCGTTCATTTGATTGACGGTGTATTATTTCTCTGATGTCTATTTTTTTACAGGTGCAGATCTAAGTGTGAGTTGCTGCCTGAGGTCGTTGGTGGTGGATGCGAGTTAACAGTGCATAATTTTATATTCTTCATCATGTCTATGTGCAACAAGGATCACTGATTACCTTTCTACTGGTCCAGGTGAAGTCTATTTTTATCATCAATAATGACACTGCGCGAGTTTTATTTTCTGGATGGAGAATGATTATCTTTCCTGCGTGTGAGTTTTATTTTCATTTTCTGGCCAATCTTTCCGGCCACTGAATACATATGTTTTGTGCTTGCAGAATTTTTCTATTATTGTTTTCTCTTCATGATCCTAAATCCCACAAAATGCTTTCTTCTTTTTCCGTTTCTATTACAGATTTTCCCCATACAGGGCAACCTCTGTTGTAAGTGTCCAGCTTCAGTTGAGAGGTATCATCTGTGCAGGACCCGATCGTTCATTCTCAGCACCTCTATTTGTTTCTTCCGAAGTTATTGATCTGTATATAGACATGCACTTTTGGTACAAGTTAATCCACAGATTATTATCACATTATTTGATGCTTCGTTCTTTTATTTATCCGGTTACTCACATCACAGAAGTACGCACTCTTACATATTGACTAGATTTGCGTAAGCTCTAAGGGCCCGTTCGGAACTCCAACAGCTCCGCGCTCCGTGAACTCCGTGTGAGGAGCCGGACCGAATGGCTGAACTCCGGGGAGCCAGCTTCGTGAAGCTAATCAACCCCGTAGTGCAAAAAGGAGAAGCGGCCAATGCCCAGCTTCACCAAATTGACGAGCACGGAGTTCTGCCAAACTACGGGTGATATGCCACCGCCAAGTGAACATAACGGTTCGGTAGATTATTCTTTTGTCATAGGCTAGTCTCTCCTTATTTTTTGGGGCTGCCAGCTAGTTTTGAAGTGGGCCCACCTGCCCATGGGAGGAGCTGGAGCGATCTTTTGGCCGCCGAATGGAACTAGATTCACGGAAGAAGCCAGATTTACCAGCACGAAGCGGAAGTTGAGGATCTGAAGGAGATGAATGACTTCCGAACAGGCCCTAAATGAATGTACATAGTAATATTTTGTCGGTTCCTCACTGTAACTAATTTCTGCTCCTCGAACAAAACATGCCATAGATCCTACTATTGCTTATGTATACATGAATATGATTTTGTTGTTACTGAGTATTAGAACGACTTGCTTAAAAACACTTTGGTATTGCACAGATTTGTGGCATCAAGAAAACTAGAAGACCCTGGTAGGTTGATGCTACAAAACCCTCACTTCATCCAACAAGTGAAATTTTTCGATTTTCAATTAATATCAAGAATAGAAGGAAACTAGCATTGAACCCTGGTGGCAGGGTTGCTACTGACTTCAGATGGTGCCATTCAGAATCCAAACTCAAGTGACGATGACCTGTTCCATGGTTACTATGGTTCAAGATGAATATCATGGAAAAACATGATGAGCCCTTCGATGACATAGGTGACCGAGCTTCCAACATTGGTTTCTAAGCAAACAAAAGTGGTGTCCCAGCGTATGACCCCTAAATCAGCAGTGTTTTATTCTACATGGTAGCTATGTATATCTACTTCTTTAGCAATATATACTATATAGTCTGTTTATGTATTTGAGGAAAACTTATTCAATCCTGCAAATGATACCACTGAAGACTAATCCCCCTTTGAAACATATGTAATATATTTCCCTATTTTTTATGTTGATTAATGATTAATTGTCTACAATTTCTATAATATTAGGTTCACATCCTTTATCAAAGCCATGCGCTCAGACTTTAGTTTTTTTTTTCCGTGTTATATTTTGTGTGCAGTCCTATAATGATGAATTTATTTTATGATTTACGAAATGATTAAATTTGTGAAAGTCAGGTGGCGCGCGGCAAGCCGCGCCCCAAATCTAGTTTGTTACATAGTGCAATCTTCTTACTAGCCTTGAAGGTGCAAAAAAACGTTTTATATATCAGGACAGGTATATAACAAATGGAATTGCACTTATGCTACTACAACATTTTGTCAATGTGTTTCCATTGTCAGTTATTACATACAATCCTAAATCCTTTAAATTATACGAACAAGTGATTAGGAGCCTTACAGGAACAAGCTAATGTATCAGTATCATTGACGCATGGTAAACTCAGAAGATACAAAAAAAAACTATGTTTATGTAGTGACGTACAGTGTTGATAAGGAATTTCCTTTTCTCTGCTGATGAAAGGGTGTGCCCAACCGGCCCTTGTTTCAACCCCCTTGTGCTCTTTTGTATGCGATCAATGATTGCATCATTATCCTGTGAAGCAAAATCAAACTATTTAACCTGCTGGCTATCATAATTCTTGGGGTTAATAACATGAGGCTATAGAAAGCGTGTAATGCCACATGTGAAGCACAAGGCTATAACACTGTCAAAATACCTTCATGGCCGTACTTGGCTTCTTCAACTCCTTTTGCCGATACCCTCGACGACCATTGGTAACTTTATCATCCGTAGAGAAATTCCTGGCACCATGCTTGCTGCACCAACCTGCCATAGATTCAACATATTTCATCAAAGGCTCCAATCATCGAGAAGAAAATGAACGGTGAATCGATAGGGCAAAGTGGAAGAAAGGTCTGACATGAGGCAAAGGAGAGTGACTCGGCGTGTGAACTCCACCCTCTGCGCAATGCAGACAAAATTATTTGAATAAGTCAGAAGTGAAAAAAGTTTTACTTTCTCAAAAATCATATTGTCATGGAATGGAATTAGAAGTGACGAATCAAGCATAAAGATTAACTCATGTGCTATAAGCTTATAATTGTGCTACTCAAATTTAGGAAAGTGTAATATTGCAGCAGAAATGGAGCAAGGATGCCACCAACTAATCGATAAGGAGCAAGGACTCTAATAAAGGAAGGGAACGAGGGAAAGATACGGTTTTCACAGTGGATTGGATAAAGGGGATCAAATCTCACAAGTACGCAGCGGCAAGGTCGGAGGCAGCGAAGCTGGCGCTCGGTAGGTGGCTCAGAACGCCGGAGGACCGCCGGAGATGGCCAAGCATCGCTGCGGGAGGAATGAAAGCTCCTTAATCAGTGGCGGAGCTACAAACAAATTGTTGGGCGGGACAAGCTAAAGAAGAACGCATTTCAATTCTGAATCGTTGTCAACAATAAGTAGAAGTAACATCTGTAAACAAAAATGAATTTACATAAACTGTAAACAGCAAGATCTAAAGTAATTTATGTATGCTACCACAGAAGAACAGACAATAACACATTATTTAGGGGAAAGATATTGGGAATGAATCAAAAGAAATTACCTATGCAGCTTGCAGGGTAAGGGAAATTGGAGAGGATCAGATTCAGTGAAGGAGATCCGTCGCCTGCTTGCCGCTGATAGCTGCGTGCGGTAGCGTGGGGCCGTCAGTCGTGGGTCGGCCGACTCGTCGTCTTCGTGGTGATGTGTGCCGCCGGCCGGTGGACGGTGGTGGAGCTGCAGGGGCCGGCGGCTGCTATGCCCTGTGTGCCAGTCCGTCGGGGGCGGCTGCGTGTTGTGTTGATGCGTTTTGTTTGGGCTGGGCTGCTGCGTGTTCTGTTGTCAACTGGTGGGCTAGGCGATTAATTTTTCTCCAGCGCTGGACGGGCCACAACTATTAATCGCCTACCCATACAAAAAAAGGATAACTAGTTAGAAGTACTCCTTCGTAGCTCACCGAGCGAACACTTCAAGAGCATGCCACGTTCGCGTCTAATGTTTTTCTCAGACTTTTGTTTTCTTTAAGCATTTTTTATGTTTAAAATTGATTTTTTCAGGGTTTTTATTTACTTCCCCGGGTTTTGCTTGGTTTTTCTTTACATTTCAACTTGTGGAGGCACAATCGTGTCTTTTTTAGAGTCACGAGTGTACCTCCACGAGAGACATGATCATATCTCTATTTCTTTTTTCCTTTATAGAGGCGGGGCATACCTCTCGCGAAAGCAAACTTGTGCCTCCATGATAGACATGACAATGCCTCTAATTTCTTTTCCTTTTTAGAAGCACTGGACGTGCCTCTTGTGGAAGCAAACTTGTGCCTTCATGAGAGACATGGTCGTGCCTCTGTTTTCTTTTCCTTTTTTAGAGGCACGTGACGTGCCTCCCTATGCCTCCATGAGAGACACGATAGTACATCTATTTTTTTCCTTTTTAGAGGCACGAGGCGTGCCTCTCATAAAAAATAAATAAAATCTTATTTTCACCAATATGTAAAAAAACAATGAACACCGAAAAGTAAAAAAATTCATCTAAACACCGAAAATGCAAACACAAATATAAAATCATGAGAAAAGCGCTCAGTATGCGACACGTCACACGCTCTAAGCATACCTAAAGTGATCCTTGTGGGATGCTCTGAAGGAGTGTTTGCTAATTAGTTGGTCTCTAAATATCTTTTCTCAAAGCAATTAATTGATGGGCCTGTGGGATTTTATTTTTTACTTTGTGTGAAGTAAAATTATGTCTTCAAACGTAATAAATCTGTGATTGCAAGACTGTGAATCTATGGTTGCATGACAAACAAAACAGTAGTTGCGCGAGAAGTAAAAGTGAAAAAAATGTGTTGCACGAGAAAGAGATCTGTGACTGCATGACAAGCGAATCTATGGTTGCGCAACAATCAAATCCATTGCTTTATGAGAAGCAAAAAAATGAAAATGAAAATAATTTAGTACAATTTGCAGCCATAGATTTCACCCGATAAAAACGAAAAAGAAACAAAAAAATGTGACATATTTTAACCACATTTGATTACAGATTTCACCAGGAAAAGGGTTTAAAAAGGATAAAACAATGTGACAAATTTTGGTCATAGTTTAGTACAGTTTTCAGCCATCGTTTAGTGGCGGTTTCTGCCATAATTTATTACATTTTCAGCCACGTATTTTATCCAGAAAAAATCATCGAAATTTATCAACATGTAATCTAGTTTTGTAGATCTTGACACGAGAAATGCAATGATGAAACGGGCTCGTGATTTGCCCGAACAATTCAGGAGATAAATTTTTTTTGAAAAAAATGGATCTACGAAAAAGAAGCATGAACTACCAATCACTCATCCTCATGCGTGTCAGCAAAGAAATGAATAGTGATCTTTTCAAGGGTCCCTTTTAACTAGTGATCTCGATATATGCTTCGCCATTGCGTCAGCGGCGCTTTTCTCTTATGGGCCGAACCACTAAACACACATTAATGACTAGTCTTTTCGGTATTGCCTTTTCCCCTTTTTTACTTTGTTTTTATTGATTTTGTTGGGCTTTTCTTTATGGTTTCCAATAGTTTTCTCTTTTTTAATTTTTTATTTAACACATGTCTACTATTTTCATGCACAATATTTATTTATTTCGTATACATTAAAAATGGTTTTATACATGTTTATTTTTTAAAATGGATAATTAATATTTTTAAAAATATACAATTTGAACTATGCTTCTTTTCATATATTTTTTACGTTCTTTTTATAGATTAGTAATGTTTTATATATGTTTAATATTTTGTAAATACATGCTTAACATGTTTAACGTTTTCTCGTACAGGTTATACAGTTGTCGTATATATCAGAAACATTTTTCATATCTAATTATAGCTTTATAATGCCATGTACATTTTGTAAGCACTCTTCAAGCTGCCTTTTCGAACATATGACAATGAAATAGGTCAGGTTGAAGATGTTCTTAGGGGTTCACTCGTGTTCGTCTCAAAAGGCTTGCCCAGTTGGCAAAGAGGTCGAGTATTTGTCCTCATAACGATTCTCTAAATATACATAAATAAAATCTAAGGTTTGGACCCTGCAAAAATTCAATCTAAGGTTTTGAGTTTGAACAGATGTCTATCCTCTACATTGATGACTACTGTCTAGTAGGTAACTAGTCCCTCGGTCCTATATTAACTTTCGAGTTAACATATATGTGTTTGGACATATAAATATGTTTATTTTAATACTTCTTCTAATCAAATTAGTATTTTGTTTAAATGGATATATCTAGCACTAAAAGTACTTCTAACTGAAGAGAGTATAATAGTTAATACGAGTACAAAACAAAGAAAATACTAGCTAAACATGTTACTTGAAAGGAAAGGTGTGCCTTTTCTAGCGCCATATGCAAGCTTATGCTGGTTTTGGTAAGGTAACATACGCTCGTCTGTGTACTGGCAGTAACTGTGCATGGTTACATGCTCATCTCGTTGAGCTGCTTTCTTATCTCTGCCCCCGAAACAGCAACATCAACGCCACACCGTTTTCGTGGAACTCGTCAACGTTCGCAAATACATGTGCACAGGTCAAACCATCGTGACTTCTATAAAGAAAAACGGAATGTCCTCATGATGGTTTAGGGAAACTACAAAGGCGCGAATTGGTTCACTTTTGGTCGTTTGGATCGCCAAACGGATCATTATCCGGTTCATATCCGTCCTTCTCAGGTCGTTGCGTCCAACAGTGCGGGCTCAACTCAAATTTAGTCACACATCACCGCCGGAGCGACGCTTCGTGGTGTCTAAAAGAGGGTTCGTCGGCGATCACATTGTGTTATAGAAAAGCTAAAAAAATATAGCTCTCGTGGGCGCCAATTTATCTCCTTCAAGTAGATAAACAATACCTCCATGAAGGAGATAAATATCACCCACGATAGGCCACTCACTAGAGTAACATTGATATCTTTGCTACAATTTTTTAATATCATACAACACATAATATTATTACAAACCATAAAATCATTCATTGTAGCACATAATATTATTACAAACCATAGAAATCAATCATTTATTGTATCAAATCATTTTATTACAAACCATACATTGTAGCATATACTATTGATCTCATATGTGATTCCGCACATACTCAACCGAATCGTTCTGCAACTGCGCGTGGGTTTCTCGATCACGCAAATCACGATGAAATTAGAGGAAGTTTTCATATGATGTCGGTGGACCATTAGGCAACACATTATCACCCTGATACTGCCAGTTCTGATCATTGAGCCTCTCACGGCGCTCATCCACGACGATCATGTTGTGCATGATCACACATGCATTCATCACCTCCCTCAAAGTCTCAATGCTTCAACATCTCGCAGGGTGCCGAACAATAGCCCACCGAGATTGGAGCACACCAAAAGCCTGCTCCACATCCTTCCTACAACTCTCTTATTCTTTGGAAAATCTTGCTCTCTTCTCTCCTATGGGCTTGGCGATTGTCTTCACAAATGTTGACCACTGAAGATATATACCATCGGCGAGGTAGTATCCCTGGGTATACCGGTGGCCATTGACCTCAAAGTTCACAGCTGGGACATTGCCTTTCGCAAGCCTCGTAAACATCGGGGAGCGTTGAAGCACGTAGATATCATTGTGAGAACCTACCATGCCAAAAAACGAGTGTGAATTCCAAAGATCCTAAGATACCAAAGCATCGAGGATCACCGTGCAGCCATCGACATGTCCCTTATACATCCCTTGCCAAGCAAATGAGCAGCTTTTCCACTCCCAATACATACAATCAATGCTACCAAGCATGCCTGGGAAGCCTTTGGCAGTATTGGCCTCCAACAACCCAGATGTATTCTCAACATTTGGTTTCCGAAAGTACTCAGCACCAAACACCTAAACCACAATCCTGCATAATCTGTAAAATGCTTCCAGACAAGTGGACCCGCTCATGTGCACATATTCATCAACTAGGTCACCGGGAAATCCATATGCAAGCATCTGAACAACTGTTGTGAATTTTTGATAAGAGGAGAACCCAACCTTGCCAGTACAATCATACTTGCATTTGAAATAATCATCATATTCTGTCACTCCCTCTCGAATACGGTTGAACAACCATCTACACATCCGGAAGCATCACCGAAACAGCCTTGACGGGAACAGTGGCTTAGTCTGAAAGTAGTCATCATAAAATAGTATATGACCACGTTCTCTGTTTCGATTCAACGCAAGAGTATCCACCATGATTGAATTTGTACCTCAAACGTGTCGGGCAATTGACCGAACACCTTGTGTGCAGGCAAGCTTGACGAATAGGCGATGAGATGTCGAGGAAGCAGCGGCCGCAGCGTGTTTCGAGCGTCCTCCTCCCAGCAATGTCCTCTTCACTCCGGTGTCCTCCTTCTCCCACCAACGTCCTCCTCACTTCGGCGTCCTCCTTCCTACGGCCTCCTCCTCACTCCGACCACGGCCTGCACTGGGGTGGCTGGGGGTGACGGTGGACGTTGTGGGTGGAGGTGGGTGGGTGGGAAAGCGTGGGGGTGACTACGACTGCGATGCAAAGGGGAAATCAAATTGTGGTACCGGGGAGGGGGTTAGTTATGAGATAGACAGGCGGGCCAGGGCGGACAAGGGAAAAACGGAAATCGTTGATGTCTACGCACACTTCTATTCTTGTAGACTATGTTGGACCTCCAAGCGCAGAGGTTTGTAGGAAAGCAACAATTTCCCTCAAGTGGATGACCTAAGGTTTATCAAACTCAGGGAAGTAGAGGTTTAAGATGGTCTCTCTCAAGAAACCCTGCAATTAAGATACAAGAAGTCTCTTGTGTCCCCAACACACCTAATACAACTAGGAGTTGTATAGGTGCACTAGTTTGACGAAGAGATGGTAAAATATGGGTGATAGGTTTGGCAAAATGAAGTAATATAAATATGTTATAAAAATTACAGCAAGAAAACAAGTAGTAAACGGGAGCACAAACGGTATTGCAATGGTGGAAACAAGGCATAGGATTCATACTTTCACTAGTGGCAACTCCCAACAACATTAACATAGTCTAATCACATGATATTTCCACTAAAACATGCAAGGAGACGTAACTCGGAGGTCATTACTTTGTGATCAAGAGAGGACAAGAATTATGTAGGGCTACAAAAGCACACCTCAGAGTTTGTAGTTCTCATCTATGGATTTCCCAATGTCACCGCGGCCATCCAAAGAGAGTACCACAATCACCACAACATATCTCAAGGATAGTCAAAGACAAGCACCAAGAGACTCTCAATCTTCAATCAATTCACAAAAGAGGAAATCACTAATGAAAATATTCTTCTAATCCATGTCCAATAGACCACTGTCACCATGGTCTCAGAGATTATACTAGATAAGATCAAGAAGGGGAAACATCATGGGATCAATCTAGATTAACATAACCTATGATCACAATCAAGATCACATCCTGGGAGAGAGAATTAACCACATAGCTACTGTAGAAGACCTCAGCCCCGAGGAGGAACTACTCCCGCTTCATGGAGAGAGGAAGCAACGTCGATGGAGATGAATCCGGGGGCACTTACCCGTCCCGGCAGGGTGTCGGCATAGGAATTCTGGTCCCTCGGAGCTTGTTGGCGATGGCGGCGGAGATCGGAATTGCTTCTGGAGAAAAGGGTTCTGGAATCAGGGTTTTCTCGATGGGAGAATAAATAAGAGCCAAAGGGGGCACCAGGGGAGCCTACATAGTGTAAGGATCCCCACATAGTTATGCATGAATGATAATCTCTATGGAGTACAAATATGACAATGGAGTACGAGTGTGGATCTTTCAAAAGGAATAGTAGTGTTGACCCTTCTCTCTTTTTATTTAATTTTTCTCTTTTTTTCTAACTTTTTTTTGTATTTTTGTGCCCTCTTTGGCTCTTTCTATTTGTTAGGATACGGGGCAGAAAACACAAATTTTTCATACCTACGGTACCCGAACCCAAGATCTATGCTATGGCGATGTAAAGTAACGGAGGGAATCGGTGTTCATACCTTTGAAGACCGAAAGAGGGAAACGTTCTTGCGAACGTGGCTGGCGTAGACTCGGAACTACGACCTCCCTGTCGTGTAGAAGACCACCACCGGTGAGGATGACTCCCGGTAAACCTCCAGCGACGAAGTAGCACCACAGGTGTAGTGCCTCGAAGAGATTATACACGTACGGTACAATCGATGTTCCTCCCGGGCCCCGAACCAGGCGAGCAGCGGAAGAAAGACGGCTACGGATCCCGACTCCAGCAGAACGACGGCCTGCCTTATGGTGGAGAACTCCAATCCTGGTGCAGACTCCAAACAAGGGGAGTCCACTTCCGAGAAGGAGAAGGAGGAAGAAGGAGATATTGGTGTGTTGGAAAAAGGGGGTCTACCCCTCCTTATATAGGCCAAGGGGGGGGGTGCTATCCTCCTCCCCTCCCCCATGTGGGACTAAACTCCCAAGGGGGGGAGTGCGCCGGCCAAGGGGGGTGGTGGGCCCCACCCTTGGCGCCAAGCCCAAGGGGGGAGACCCCCTCCTCCCTTAATGGGCCCCATGGGCCCATTTAGCCTTTTTCCCATTTTTTAATTTATTTAATACGTTTTAAATATTTAATTCAGATAATTAAATAATAAAACATTATTAAAACAATTAAACTTTATTTTGAACTATTCAAAATGTCCGGAAACCATTCCGTCCTCCTCCGGAACTATTCCGGTGATTCCTCCTATTTCACCGGTTGATCCCGTAACTGTCCTATGCATCGATTGCCCTTAAGTGTAGCACCCTAACGGTCCGGGAAACAGCAGACATGGTCGAGACTCTTCTCATTGACCAATGACTAGTCAGTTGGACCTGGTTACAATCCTTGACAGCCCCTGCGCTTTCTTCGAATGAACTTCGATCGCTTTTGGAAACCGTTAACGATACGACGTAATCCCTTTGTGCTGCGGTACTTTGTTTGTCCGAGGTTTGATCGTCGGTATCATACATACCGTGTTCACATCTCGTTCACAACAAACAACTTCTCTCGTCCATGATCATTGCATCTCTTGTGACCTAGTCACGTCCTTGCAAGGTGTTGATGCAATATCACCGAGTGGGCCCAGAGTACCTGTCCTGTTCACAAGGACTGACAAATCCCGCTCTGATATATTAACATACTCATCAACCATCTATTTCGGAATACCCAAAGTGCACCGTTATAGCCAGCATATTTCAGTCAGGCGGTGGGATACAAATCAAAGTCTCCTCATAGATGACAATTACGTATGATCATTACGGTGTAAGGACTAAGCCATATGTTACAAAGTCATAGCAACGCTGAACTATGTGACTCGATCACATTGCAATACTTTAGGTGGGTGTACGTCCATCACATCATTCCCCTTAACGATATGACCTCATTGTCAATGGACTTAAGTGTCGCCATGATCAGGAAAGCTTGATCAATCAATTGCCCAATGAGATAGTTTACCCGAGTTAAACTACGGACCATGTTTTATACTACACCTGTATTAGTATTTCCAAGTAATACAGTTATAACATAGTATAAAACGTATTATGAACAAAACGGATATGTGACAAATATCTTTATTAATTTGTCTCTAGGGCACATATCCAACAGTCTCCCACTTGCACTAGAGTACAAATTACACTAGTTTACATCAGGTATGTATCTAACACCAATGGTTTCTCGGTGTTCTTCAAACTTGCCCTGTGGAAGAGGTTTAGTCATCGGGTTTGTTGCGTTCAGATCCGTATGTATCTTGTGAATCCTAGTGTGTCCATCCTTGACGTAGTCTCGCGTCACATGGAACTTTCGGAGGATGTGCTTGGCTGTAGAGTGAGTTCTTGGCTCCTTCGCGTTAGCAATGGCACCCGTGTTGTCGCAGAAGATTCCCACGGGGTCAGTGCAGCTGGGAAAGACGCCAAGCTCGATCACAAACTTCTTCAGCCACAACGCCTCGTTTGACGCTTCGCAAGCGGCAATATACTCCGACTCCATTGTAGATTGGGCGACGACTGACTGTTTGCCGCTCCTCCAGCTAATTGCACCACCGTTCAACATGAAAACATATCCCGTCTGGGATTTCGAGTCATCTAGATCTGAGCCGAGGCTTGCGTCAACGTAACCCTTTACGGTGAGCTCCTCATCAACTCCATAAACGAGAAAGAGATCCTTGGTTCTTCTTAAGTACTTAAGGATGTTCTTTACTGCTGTCCAGTGAGCCATTCCCGGGTTACTCTGGTAGCGATTAGTCATACTAATGGCCAGCGCTAAATCCGGTCTGGTACATAACATAGCATACATGAGAGAACCTATGGCTGAGGCATAGGGCTTTGAGGACATCTCCTCCTTCTCTTTTGCTGTGGTTGGGCATTGAGTCACGCTTAATTTGACACCTTTTATAACTGGCAAGAGGCCTCTCTTGGAGTTACCCATACTGAACCTTTTCAATATCTTGTCAATATAAGTGTTCTGACTCAAGGCCAACCGTCGATTAGGTCTATCTCTATAGATCTTAATCCCCAATATGTACGCAGCTTCACCTAGGTCCTTCATGGAAAATTGTCCATTAAGATATTCCTTCACTTCCTCTAAGAATTTCTTATCGTTCCCTATTAGTAATATGTCATCTACATATAACACAAGGAATGCTACAGAGCTCCCACTCAGTTTCTTATAGACGCAGAACTCTTCGACATTTTGGACAAATCCAAAAGCTTTAATGACCTCATCAAATCGAAGATTCCAGCTCCGAGATGCTTGCTTCAACCCATAGATGGACCGTTGAAGCTTGCATACCTTACCAGCGTTTCTTGGATCGACAAACCCCTCTGGTTGCATCATATACAACTCTTCCTCAATGTTGCCATTTAGGAATGCAGTTTTCACATCCATCTTCCATATCTCGTAATCATGATATGCAGCTATTGCTAGTAGGATCCGAATAGACTTTATCATCGCTACAGGAGAGAACTTCTCCTCGTAGTCAACTCCTTGAATTTGTCGGAACCCCTTCGCGACAAGTCGAGCTTTGTAGACAGATACGTTTCCGTCTGCGTCAGTCTTTTTCTTGAAAATCCATTTATTCTCGACGGCCTTGCGGTCCTCGGGAACATCCACCAAAGTCCATACTTTGTTGGTGTACATGGAGTCTATTTCGGATTTCATGGCTTCAAGCCATTTCTCGGACTCGGGTCCCTCCATTGCTTCTTTGTAACTTGTAGGTTCATCCGACTCATCAGCCGAGATTGCATTCACAAGCTGTCCGTAAAACTCAGTAGGTTGACGGACTCTTGATGACCTACGGGGCATAAAAGGTTCCTCTTCATTCTCATCATGAATGTCATGATCGTTATGAATGTCGTTCTGGCCATTCTCTTCAGCTCCCACTGTGGAAGATGGTTCCAAAACAATTTCCGTAGCCGTTTCTTCCAATTGGAGTGATTGGTCAGTCACTTCATCGAGGTCTATTTTCCTCCCACTCAACTCTTTCGCGAGAAACTCCTTCTCAAGAAAGTGTCCTGTCTTGGCAACAAACGTTTTGCTGTCAGACTTGTTGTAGAAGGTGTATCCACAAGTTTCCTTGGGATAGCCCACAAAGATGCACTTATCCGCCTTGGATTCAAGTTTGTCAGGTTGTAGTTTCCTAACATAAGCCTCACAACCCCAAATCATCAGGTGAGAAAACTTAGGTTTCATGCCATGCCATTCTTCAAATGGTGTTGTCTTTACGGATTTGGATGGTGCCCTATTAAGAATATGAGCGGCAGTTTCTAATGCATACCCCCAGAATGACACAGGCAAATCAGTATGAGACATCATCGATCGTACGCTATCCAATAGGGTTCGATTACGTCGCTCAGCCACACCGTTTCTCTGAGGTGTGCCTGTCGGCTTAAGCTGTGGTACTATGCCACAAGACTTCAGATGATTGCCAAACTCGTGACTCAAATACTCGCCACCTCGATCCGATCGAAGGTGCTTGATTTTCTTTCCGAGTTGATTTTTGACCTCATTCTGAAATTCCTTGAACTTTTCAAAGATTTCAGACTTGTGCTTCATCAAGTAAATATACCCATATCTACTCAAGTCATCAGTAAAGGTCACGAAGTAACGAAGACCATTGCGAGTGGGGACGTTCATGGGTCCACATACATCCGTGTGTATGATCCCCAATAAGTCATCCGCACGCTCCATTATACCATTGAATGGAGTCCTTGTCATTTTTCCCATGAGGCATGGTTCACATGTATCAAGGGATCCAAAATCCAATGACTCAAGAAATCCATCCTTATGGAGCTTCTCCATGCGCTTTATACCAATATGACCAAGTCGGCAATGCCACATCTTCATGTGATCTTCATCATTCTTCAATCTTTTGGCCTCAATATTGTTAATGTGACACACGTCACCATCGAGATCAAGTACGAATAAACCATGCAACTCCGGTGCGTGAACATAAAACATTTCATCCTTATAAATCGAACAACCAATTGTATCAGACTTAAAAGAATAGCGGTCTCGCTTCAAGTAAGATCCACTAACGATTTTCACACTCAACGCGGGTACATAGTAGCAATTATTCAGAACTAAAACCAATCCCGAAGGGAGACTAAGATGCTTCGTGCCGACCGCCAAGACTTCAATTTGACAGCCATTCCCCACGCGCATCGTCACTTCATCTTTGAGCAAGCGTCTCCTATTCCTTAGTCCATGAATGGAATTAGAAATATGAGCGACAGATCCTGTATCAAATATCCAGGATGTGTTCCCGGCGCTTGTCAAGAGAAGATCAACAATATGTATATCAAATATACCTTCGTCTCTCTTGGCGACCTTGCCAGCCTTTTTTTCTTTAGGTACTTGGGGCAGTTACGTTTCCAGTGACCTTCACCCTTGCACTAGAAGCACTCCACTCCGGGTTTAGGCTTGGGTGCCTTGGGAGGAGCGGCAACTGACTTGCCATACCTCTTGGGGCCACCTCTCTTGGCCTTCTCCCGCCTGCTTGACTTCTTGAAGTCAGTGGTCTTGTTGACCATGAAGACGGCGTGCTCCTTCTTGATCTCAACCTCGGCGCTCTTCAGCATGGCGAACAACTCAGAAGGGGTTTTGGTCATCCCCTGCATGTTGTAGTTCAGCACAAAGCCTTTGTAGCTAGGGGGAAGCGACTGCAACACCCTATCAACAGCAAGTTCATCTGGAATCTGGCATTCCAGAGCATTCAAGCGCTGAACGTAGCCAGACATTTTGACTACGTGCTCACTCACGCTGCCGTGCTCGTCCATCTTTGCTGAGAAGAAGGCTTCAGAAGCCTTGTACCGTTCAGCCCTGGCTTGAGGTGCGAAGACCGCCTTGAGGTCGGTGATAATCTCATATGCACCCATCCTCTCAAAGCGTTTCTGCAGCTCAACCTCCATGGAGTAGAGCATGCCACTCTAGACAAGGTTGTAATCATCAGTCCTGGAGAGATAGAAATTCTTCTCGTCCTGACTGACATCATCTGCTGGTGCGTCACCTAACGCGCCCTCTAGTACGTATGCCATTTTGAGGGGAACGAGGAGAATCCTCAGGGTGCGGAACCAGTTGGTGAAGTTTGTCCCATCTGTTTTTAGCTTATCTTTCTCTAGGAATGATCCTAAGTTGAACTAGGGGCGAGGTGCTGCCATCTACAAGGTTGATTCACAAGGGTACATATTTAGAATTTTGTTCATAATGTGGAGTTTCAATTTAATCTCAAAATTCTAGAAACCTCCCACTTAGATAAACACCTCTCAATTTAACTAAGTGATTACACAATCCCAGCCCCCATACCTCCCCCGATCGTCACGGTCATCAGTATACGAACCAGGTAGGCCTCTAAGCCAATCACATCAGGCATGTGACTCGTGCTCGACCTTTCGGTCTCCTGTGTTCCAGGCCCGCATCTACATACGTCAAGCCTGCCAATCAAACCTTGATGTTAGCTGTTCAGCTGTAACATCCCAAAATTCTAAATTTTGGAATGTTATAATAATTAAATTATTATGATGTTCTTGTTTGATTTATGTGTAATTGATCTGAGTGAGATAGACTAGGATCTGAAACTTTTGAAGTTTAAATGAATATTAAAAAAGACTTTCCCTAATATCATTTCTGTTCTTTTACATTTTTTTAAACAAATCCAACAAATAAAAATAAAGAGAAGGTAATATGAGTCCTTCAATAAATAAAATAAAGTTGGGAAATATTTCAAATAAAAGTTTTCATCTTTATTTTATTGGATCTTATTTTGAATACTTTTATTTTTTTAAATAAAAATAATTAAATGAGGGAAGATAACATGACTTCTTCAATTTCATTGAAAATGATTTAAAACCTTGCTTCAGATTTATTTGAATTTCTTGAATGAAGTTTTTCTTTATTATTTTATTTTGTATAAATAACTTATTGAAAATATTATTTACGTTTTTCTAAGATTTTAGAAATTTATTTTGTATTTTTCCGATTTATATTTTATTTTATAAAACTCTTTAAAGTTTTTTTTAAAGTACGTATATATATATGTAATTACGTTTTATGTTTTTTTTAAAATATAAGATGTTATTTTTTTGGGGCTACTTTTATTATATTAAAAATACCTCTCTCTATATATATTTTTTTTCTAAAAAAAAAAGTTCGCAAAAAAAAAACGGGACGGGTTGGCCAGCCGGGCCGAGGCCGGTCCAGCCAAACCAGCCAGCGCCAGGCCGACCGAGCGGGGCGAGCAGGCCAGCTGGCCCAAGCCAGCCAGCCAGCGCACGTGCGTGCGCTCCTTCCTTCCCGAGCACGTAGGAAAAACAGAGTCTAAGCCGGACCCTAGCGCGGACACGCCGGCGACCGTGGTCGCCTAAGACTCCTCTCCGTTTGCCATCTTGCCAAGAAAACTTGTCCCATAAATATTTCACGTCCCTCTCCGCCGATTCCTCATAAAATTTCTCCCCAAACTGCCCAAATCGAGCTAATTTCGAGGTAGATCTCGACGAAAAATTTCGACTTTGCCGGTAGATCCCGTCGCCGGTGAGCCTCTCCTTGATCCCAAATTTTGCATACCGACTTCTTTCTTCGTTGTGCATCTAATTGACATCTTTTTCCCTCTTCTTTTCTTGCGCAATATTGATCCCCAAATTGTACGCGTATCGCGGGAGTTCATTGGAGCGCGCTCGGTTCACCGCGTTGCCACGCCCATACGGACGACGTGGGAGATCATCACCACCAACGTTGTGATCTTCTAATCAAGCCCTACATCCTAGACGTACTCGTTGACGCCGAAGATCGCCGGAGTTGTCGTCTTCGTCGCGTCTAATCTACACGTCGCGGTTAGTAAAAACGCTGTAACTTTTTATCCGTTGCTCCGTTTTAGATGAAACTAGCGGCCACTTGTTTGTTTTTAAATCCTCTACACATTAGGTACTGTCGATCCAAGTTTTGAGGAAAAAAATATTTTTGCGTTTGATCAAAAAATATATTAAATCCTATGTAAATTTGTTTTTGTAATATCTTTTTGACCGTATATCCGTTTTGCGTGATTCCAAAGCCCACGGTTTTATTTTGAAATCTTCTATCCAGTACAACCCTAAAATTTATTTTTAATTTTCGAAAATATTCAAATCTGATCAGATTCAAAATCACGTTTCTTTTGATCGTATCTTTTGTTTTACAACTCGGATTTGATTGATTCTTTTTGCAAACTAAAACCCTAGATAAGCCCTATATTATAGACACTTGGCTACCCACTTTTGAACTCAATCATGATCTGTTTTGCAAAAACTTTTATTTGGTTTTTCTTTTGGAGTTCATGAACCTTGTTTTGCCTTTGTTTGTGTATTGATTGTGTGCAACCTTGTGTGCTTGGTTACGATAGATTGCTCGGAGTGTGACGAGTAGAATTGTCGGAATTGTGAGCGCGAATAACTTCATCAAGATTTAAGGCAAGTCATATCTTTTGACCATACTCCCTATTACCTATGTTTTCAATGCATTAGTTCTTCTTTCTTTAGATTGCATGATAGGTTATGCTATGTTATTACACCCAGTAGTTCATTGAGGTAGGTCTGATCCTTACATCTTTGTCACCATCGTATAATAGGATATTGCTATGCTAAGTAGACGTGGATTGGGAAGTGAATCATTATGAGGTATGAGTGATAAAGTAGTAATTAGGACCAAGATAAAGTTAATGAACTACCTGGGTGGGATGGTTGCGAGCATCCTGGGGGTGGCCAGTGATGACTGCGGAAAGCCACCCAGGCTCAAAGGGACTGTTTTTATTGACATACCTTGAAGCTTACGTGTGCAGCCACAAGCTACTATGGGCTCTGGCTTGGTTGATCAGTTGTAGGGACTCTTACTAGGTAGCGCTACGAAAGTAGTTGTGAGTAGGTGGGATGGGTGCTACCGGAGTAAGGGAAACTCTTCTGAAAGACCATGTCTCGATCTTCCAGTTGTCATACATCATGCAGTGTGACGAACTACAAAGGAGGCGATCGAGTCTTGTGGGGAAAAGTGCACAAAACTCTGCAGAGTATAAAACTAATCGATTAGCCGTATCCCCGGTTATGGACAATTTGAGCAACTAGTTGTGGAAATATTGATTTGTCTCATCATCTTTAATTAATTTATTGGGTTAATCACTTTGGGATAGATTGAGTGGGGGTTCCCATCTCAATCGTATGCTATTGTAGAACTTAGTTATTATTATTCTATAGGGAAAATTAGCTTTTTTGCAAAAATAAATGTAGAAGCTCCACCAGCCAAATTGCATGTATTGTAGGAAATTTTACTTCTTTCTGGGATATGATTTGCCGTACATTCAAATGTACTGACCCGTTGTCGGGCTGTAACCTTCGGTGTTGCAGGATTATATACGACGAGTAAGTGATACGATATAGGGTCGTGAAGTCTACACTCAACTTTGCCGTTGGTGTTGATGGGACTCCACCTATATATTGTTTGTTCTGCTGTGTATTCTAGCCCAAGGGCTGTAAGGTAATAAATACCATGTATTTACGTTAATTTATGACACGTGATACTATGGTATTTCATCGAGTACTGTGTGTGCTAGCATACTGATCCAGGGATAGCACAGAAGCACAGTAGACTTGGTTCCCTTCGGGACCAGGTCGCAACAAGATGGTATCAGAGCACATGTTGACTGTAGGTCGTGACCCTAGAAACTGGAAAGCCATAGGGAATTCTATTTCTCAAAATATTATTTTGAAAAATAAAATCCATTACTTCTCATATTTTCTGAGTTTTTTTGTCTTTAAAACACTCCCTCGTACCCCAAACAAGTTAGACTATAACCATACCACTTTGACTATTTGGAAGGATCATCTTACGCTACATCGAGAAGGACAAGTTATTGGACTCATGATCAATTCTGTGTAAAGAGGATTATACCGTGCATTGGAAGAATGGAAGTTACCAACTACAAGTATTGAAGATTTTCAAGACTCGAAGATTTTTTTTGAAGACTCTGAAGATCCCAAGACTATCCATGACCTTTATAGGACTAAACCCCTGTTATATGCTCACGTTAGATGCGATGATTCGTGTGTTATTTTTTTGTGTGTTGTTCTCCCCTCCCCTCCAAACTTATTCCCTAAACCAAAACCCTTGGACCCAATAGATGGTGTATGGAGATGAACTCATCTTTTTCGGAGCAATGACTCAGTTGGAGACCGAACAATGGATTCACAACATGGAGGATCACATGAAGGATAACAGTGTTGGAAGAAACGACATGGTGCAATATGCTCTTCAGTACTTTGCAAAAGGTGATGCTACTTAGTGGAGGATGTACCAATCTATCAATGGATGGCGAGGAGAAATAACTTGGGAGGAATTCAAACTGACTCTACTAAGATCTCGTCTTGTCACCCGAACAAGGAAGGTTAGTATAAACGATCTGAAGAAACCATGCGCATTCAAGATCTGTGGAGAAATAGGACACACCCACGAGGAACCTCAGGATGAATGCCCTTATTGTGAAGAAATTCACCTAGCTAAAGAATGTCCCACTAGGCAGGTTACCTGATTCTTGTATGAAGGAACTACCCATTACCCCGCCCAGTGTAACTTATACCCCATGGTACAGAAAGTGATCCAACAACATAAGGAAGGGATGAAGGAAGCTCTTAGTAAACAGATAGAAGCACTCATGATGAAGGAAGATGTTAAAGACCCTCTTGAAGAAACATCAACCCCAGTTTGCATCAAGTCATGCTATTCATGTGGAGAAGAAGGACATATTTCAAAAAACTGCAGAAAGAAGGGGGACGAGTATCTGGGTAAATTCCCGAAAATAGAAGTGGAGTATGACCAACAAGAAATAGAAGATTGGAGCAACATAGAAAGGTCGAGAAAGAAACACAAGGTGTTGGAAGTGTCATGTGTTGGCATTGTAACAAGGATGGACGTTATGCACCTGGTTGCCCCTGTAAGACTACGACCTTCTCGCAAGAAGAAAAACCCAGACTAAGAAGAAGAGGATGACTCAAGATTCACAGAAGAAGCCTTACACCCCGGAGAACACCACTTATGTTAAAGACGTCAGAAATATAGAGAAGGAGAATGCATCCCAGATATCCAAGAAGGGAGATGGTGAAAGCAGTGTGTATCCCCCGAAGAACCCAATTTCTGCAAAGAAGGACCTAAGTAAAGTCATGTGTTTTTAGGTGCAGGGAGGCAGGTCACTACTCCAACAATTTCCCGAGAAGGAAGCCAAATACTCAAGGAGCTTAAGTAATCACAATGAGACCCCGAGAATGGAAAGGAGTAAGCTGTTTTGCTGCAACGAGGAAGACCACTTTATCCAAGAATATCGCAATGGATAGAAGTCTTATGCTGAGATAGAAGTTGCGAAGCATGCAATAAGAATATGAGGAAATGTTTTGTAAAATAGAAACGTCGGATGGAGATGTGTAAATTCTATGAGATTGCAATGATCAATTTGAGATTCAATAGAGCTAGTATGCGCCTTTGGTCAGGAAACAACCACATGTGTGAATTGGATATTTATGAGTAGTAACACTACAAGCAAGGAGAAGTGATTCGGAAGCTAATCAAAAGATAAGGAAGAGACCCTGGATTTTTATTTTAAGGGTGGTAGTATCTTATATTACTACCCGAAGAATGATCAAAGTGTTAACTACATCAGACCTCACAATCGAGTTTGACACGTAAGTGATGAGTCCATTTGGAGATGTGATAGTCTGCATTAAGATATTAAGGAAGGAGTATAGCTGGATTTTAAGAATGAGAAGCAAGACTTATATTTGAGATGGAGAATATTTGCAACCCAAGGGGGAGTTAAGATTTGCAATAGATGAGGTGGGCCATAACCCACAAGCTGCAAGATCGATTAAGAATCAAGCACGCTCTTGCGGAAAGAAGGACCATGGAGTAAGCTTCGACTTTTCCAACCGAGAATCTTATAGGAATATACGTAAAACCTGAGAGTTGTGAAGAAACGATAGCTGTTTTGTTTGGCATGCAGAAACCATGGATTTACCCGAACTCAGTTCGTGAAGTTAATTCTGCAGTGCTCGTGAGGATGCCCGAGTGTTAGAATGCGAGATTCACTAAACCATATACAAAGTAATGATTTGGGTGTAGGATGGATTGATCACCATACTGGCTACTCTTATTATTCTCTTTGTTATGTGGGATGGTAAATCTAGAGTGACTTACCTATAATAGAGAGAGACGACGACGTTAAGCCAATTTTTTTAGAATGGTACGATGTTGGCCCTGTACACTGCAACCCTCGCGAATCATAATTAATACGGTGAGAATAAGCCAAGACCCGTTTTCTGCAGGAAACCCTCCTGTTGACCACCATGAGAGTACCGATATTTGTTAGTATTGGCGTTTGACCGGTCATTCATGAAAATACAATATATGGAAGACCGATTATTTGGATAAAGGATTCAATACCTCAAGAAGTAGGGGTATATGTAAATAAGGAAGTCATCAGAGGAGCGATATTCTTGAAGACCTGGGAATTTTCTTTTAAGGGTGGTAGCACCCTGGACCGTCGGAGGATCAGTGCATTTTGAAGACAAAAGACCCCAAACCTAACCTTTTCTTTCTAGCCTCCTCGAATCTTGAGGACGAGATTCATTTTAAGGGTGGTAGATTTGTAACATCCCAAAATTCTAAATTTTGGAATGTTATAATAATTAAATTATTATGATGTTCTTGTTTGATTTATGTGTAATTGATCTGAGTGAGATAGACTAGGATATGAAACTTTTGAAGTTTAAATGAATATTAAAAATGACTTTCCCTAATATCATTTCTGTTCTTTTACATTTATTTTTTTTAAAACAAATCCAACAAATAAAAATAGAGAGAAGGTAATATGACTCCTTCAATAAATAAAATAAAGTTGGGAAATATTTCAAATAAAAGTTTTCATCTTTATTTTATTGGATCTTATTTTGAATACTTTTATTTTTTAAAATAAAAATAATTAAATGAGGGAACATAACATGACTTCTTCAATTTCATTGAAAATGATTTAAAACCTTGCTTCGGATTTATTTGAATTTCTTGAATGAAGTTTTTCTTTATTATTTTATTTTGTATAAATAACTTATTGAAAATATTATTTACGTTTTTCTAAGATTTTAGAAATTTATTTTGTATTTTTCCGATTTATATTTTATTTTATAAAACTCTTTAAAGTTTTTTTTAAAGTACGTATATATATATATACGTAATTACGTTTTATGTTTTTTTTTTAAAATATAAGATGTTATTTTTTTTGGGCTACTTTTATTATATTAAAAATACCTCTATATATATATTATTTTTTTCTAAAAAAAAAGTTCGCAAAAAAAAAACGGGACGGGCTGGCCAGCAGGCCGAGTCAGCCAGCCGGGCCGAGGCCGGCCCAGCCAAACCAGCCAGCGCCAGGCCGACCGAGCGGGGCGAGCAGGCCAGCTGGCCCAAGCCAGCCAGCCAGTGACGTGCGTGCGCTCCTTCCTTCCCAGCACGTAGGAAAAACAGAGTCTAAGCCGGACTCTAGCGCGGACACGCCGGCGACCGCGGTCGCCTAAGACTCCTCTCCGTTTGCCCTTTTGCCACGAAAACTTGTCCCATAAATATTTCACGTCCCTCTCCGGCGATTCCTCATAAAGTTTCGCCCCAAACTGCCCAAATCAAGCTAATTTCGAGGTAGATCTCGACGAAAAATTTCGACTTTGCCGGTAGATCCCGTCGCCAGTGAGCCTCCCCTTGATCCCAAATTTTGCATACCGACTTCTTTCTTCGTTGTGCATCTAATTGACATCTTTTCCCTCTTCTTTTCTTGCGCAAGATTGATCCCCAAATTGTACGCGTACCGCGGGAGTTCATCGGAGCGCGCTCGGTTCACCGCGTTGCCACGCCCGTACGGACGACGTGGGAGATCATCACCACCAACGTTGTGATCTTCTAATCAAGCCCTACATCCTAGACGTACTCGTTGACGCCGAAGATCGCCGGAGTTGTCGTCTTCGTCGCGTCTAATCTACACGTCGCGGTTAGTAAAAACGCTGTAACTTTTTATCCGTTGCTCCGTTTTAGATGAAACTAGCGGCCACTTGTTTGTTTTTAAATCCTCTACACATTAGGTACTGTCGATCCAAGTTTTGAGGAAAAAAATATTTTTGCGTTTGATCAAAAAATATATTAAATCCTATGTAAATTTGTTTTTGTAATATCTTTTTGACCGTATATCCGTTTTGCGTGATTCCAAAGCCCACAGTTTTATTTTGAAATCTTCTATCCAGTACAACCCTAAAATTTATTTTTAATTTTCGAAAATATTCAAATCTGATCAGATTCAAAATCACTTTTCTTTTGATCGTATCTTTTGTTTTACAACTCGGATTTGATTGATTCTTTTTGCATACTAAAACCCTAGATAAACCCTATATTATAGACACTTGGCTACCCACTTTTGAACTCAATCATGATCTGTTTTGCAAAAACTTTTATTTGGTTTTTCTTTTGGAGTTCATGAACCTTGTTTTGCCTTTGTTTGTGTATTGATTGTGTGCAACCTTGTGTGCTTGGTTACGATAGATTGCTCGGAGTGTGACGAGTAGAATTGTCGGAATTGTGAGCGCGAATAACTTCATCAAGATTTAAGGCAAGTCATATCTTTTGACCATACTCCCTATTACCTATGTTTTCAATGCATTAGTTCTTCTTTCTTTAGATTGCATGATAGGTTATGCTATGTTATTACACCCAGTAGTTCATTGAGGTAGGTCCGATCCTTACCTCTTTGTCACCATCGTATAATAGGATATTGCTATGCTAAGTAGACGTGGATTGGGAAGTGAATCATTATGAGGTATGAGTGATAAAGTAGTAATTAGGACCAAGATAAAGTTAATGAACTACCTGGGTGGGATGGTTGCGAGCATCCTGGGGGTGGCCAGTGATGACTGCGGAAAGCCACCCAGGCTCAAAGGGACTGTTTTTATTGACATACCTTGAAGCTTACGTGTGCAGCCACAAGCTACTATGGGCTCTGGCTTGGTTGATCAGTTGTAGGGACTCTTACTAGGTAGCGCTACAAAAGTAGTTGTGAGTAGGTGGGATGGGTGCTACCGGAGTAAGGGAAACTCTTCTGAAAGACCATGTCTCGATCTTCCAGTTGTCATACATCATGCAGTGTGACGAACTACAAAGGAGGCAATCGAGTCTTGTGGGGAAAAGTGCACAAACCTCTGCAGAGTATAAAACTAATCGATTAGCCGTGTCCCCGGTTATGGACAATTTGAGCAACTAGTTGTGGAAATATTGATTTGTCTCATCATCTTTAATTAATTTATTGGGTTAATCACTTTGGGATAGATTGAGTGGGGGTTCCCATCTCAATCGTATGCTATTGTAGAACTTAGTTATTATTATTCTATAGGGAAAATTAGCCTTTTTGCAAAAATAAATGTAGAAGCTCCACCAGCCAAATTGCATGTATTGTAGGAAATTTTACTTCTTTCTGGGATATGATTTGCCGTACATTCAAATGTACTGACCCGTTGTCGGGTTGTAACCTTCGGTGTTGCAGGATTATATACGACGAGTAAGTGATACGATATAGGGTCGTGAAGTCTACACTCAACTTTGCCATTGGCGTTGATGGGACTCCACCTATATATTGTTTGTTCTGCTGTGTATTCTAGCCCAAGGGCTGTAAGGTAATAAATACCATGTATTTACGTTAATTTATGACATGTGATACTATGGTATTTCATCGAGTACTATGTGTGCTAGCATACTGATCCAGGGATAGCACAGAAGCACAGTAGACTTGGTTCCCTTCGGGACCGGGTCGCAACATCAGCAAGGCCATATCTGCATATGCCAGGCTTTCCGAACCCAACCTCATGCGAACTCCGTTGAATATGTAGGACAACTCCGGTATGTACGGAGCATCAAGCCATATGGGAGAACCTTCCAGGCGGTGCCCACCAAGGGAGAACACAATGTTGGTATTGTGAGAGATGGTCCTGTTTCGTGCTACCGTCGATATATCTATCATACTAGCATACAACAGGAAGTAAAACTGTAAATCATACAACCTATGACCCCCCTTCATGCAAAGCAAAGTTAAACGCCTTTCTACTTGAGCTTGTGCAAGTTTTACGCGGCTGCTAGGGGTTTCGAGAGAGAGAACCGTTTCTATCCTGCGAAAAACATGCCACAACACCGTCTCCCATCCGTCTCTATTACACCCCTGTCGGGGCCCTCCGTTGCAAACATCTTCGCATTGCTAATGCAGAGAGACAAACACCCCCAGCCACTTTATATGGTACAAGCCATATGTCAAGCGTGGAACCAGTCTCGCGTAAACGCGTAAGGTCGGTCGGGGGCCGCTGCATCAAACATTGCCACAACGCTAAATGAGTACACATGGGAGGGTAACAAATGAAGATTCGATGCCTACATCCTAGATGTGTTCTACCCGTACAATACATCTACGCATAGCTAGCTCATGATACCACTGTTGGGATACGGGGCAGAAAACACAAAATTTTCATACCTACGGTACCCAAACCCAAGATCTATGCTATGGCGATGTAAAGTAACGGAGGGAATCAATGTTCATACCTTTGAAGACCGAAAGAGGGAAACGTTCTTGCAAACGTGGCTGGTGTAGACTCGGAACTACGACCTCCCTGTCGTGTAGAAGACCACCACCGGCGAGGATGACTCCCGGTAAACCTCCAGCGACGAAGTAGCACCACAGGTCTAGTGCCTCGAAGAGATTATACACGTACGGTACAATCGATGTTCCTCCCGGGCCCCGAACCAGGCGAGCAGCGGAAGAAAGACGGCTACGGATCCCGACTCCAGTAGAACGACGGCCTGCCTTATGGTGGAGAACTCCAATCCTGGTGCAGACTCCAAACAAGGGGAGTCCACTTCCGAGAAGGAGAAGGAGGAAGAGGGAGATATTGGTGTGTTGGAAAAAGGGGGGGGGGGTCTACCCTCCTTATATAGGCCAAGTGGGGGGGGTGCTATCCTCCTCCCCTCCCCCATGTGGGACTAAACTCCCAAGGGGGGGGGGGGAGTGCACCGGCCAAGGGGGTGGTGGGCCCCACCCTTGGCGCCAAGCCCAAGGGGGGAGACCCCCTCCTCCCTTAATGGGCCCCATGGGCCCATTTAGCCTTTTCCCATTTTTTAATTTATTTATTATGTTTTAAATATTTAATTCAGATAATTAAATAATAAAACATTATTAAAACAATTAAACTTTATTTTGAACTATTCAAAATGTTCGGAAACCATTCCGTCCTCCTACGGAACTATTCCGGTGATTCCTCCTATTTCACCGATTGATCCCGTAACTGTCCTATGCATCGATTGCCCTTAAGTGTAACACCCTAACGGTCCGGGAAACAACAGACATGGTCGAGACTCTTCTCATTGACCAATGACTAGTCAGTTGGACCTGGTTACAATCCTTGACAACCCCTGCGCTTCCTTCGAATGAACTTCGATCGCTTTTGGAAACCGTTAACGATACGACGTAATCCCTTTGTGCTGCGGTACTTTGTTTGTCCGAGGTTTGATCGTCGGTATCCTACATACCGTGTTCACATCTCGTTCACAACAAACAACTTCTCTCGTCCATGACCATTGCATCTCTTGTGACCTAGTCACGTCCTTGCAAGGTGTTGATGAGATATCATCGAGTGGGCCCAGAGTACCTGTCCTGTTCACAAGGACTGACAAATCCCGCTCTGATCTATTAACATACTCATCAACCATCTACTTCGGAATACCCAAAGTGCACCGTTATAGCCAACATATTTCAGTCAGGCGGTGGGATACAAATCAAAGTCTCCTCATAGATGACAATTACGTATGATCATTACGGTCTAAGGACTAAGCCATATGTTACAAAGTCATAGCAACGCTGAACTATGTGACTCGATCACATTGCAATACTTTAGGTGGGTGTACGTCCATCACATCATTCCCCTTAACGATATGACCTCATTGTCAATGGACTTAAGTGTCGCCATGATCAGGAAAGCTTGATCAATCAATTGCCCAATGAGATAGTTTACCCGAGTTAAACTACGGACCATGTTTTATACTACACCTGTATTAGTATTTCCAAGTAATACAGTTATAGCACATTATAAAACGTATTATGAACAAAACGGATATGTGACAAATATCTTTATTAATTTGTCTCTAGGGTACATATCCAACACTATTTGTCTCTCATTTGTCCTCTTTGGGATCTTTTAATTTGTCCTCTTTGGGATATTTTCCTCACTTAAGGGCAACACTCTATATTTTACAAGAATATAAAGAAGATCTTCACACTTTACAAGAAGTAGTCAACATAAAGAAAGATGAAAACTATCATGATGCATGGAAATGTATGCCTTTACCAGTGTAGCAGGATATGCAATGATACTAGCGCGTCATGTAGAAATTATAAGGGCAAAGCCCAACTAGCATGCGGCTCCTCGATCAAGCGAAAACATGTATGAGATGAAGATCAAGTCATGAGATGGTGGATGTTGCATGGCAATGTATCTCGGAAAAGCTATGGAAATGCCTTGATAGGTAGGTATGGTGGCTGTTTTGAGTAAGATATAAGGAGATTTATGATGACAGGGCGTATCATGCCAAGGGGTTGGATGCGCCGGCGAAGTTTGCACCAACTCTCAAGATGAGAAAGGCAATGCACGGTACCGAAGAGGCTACAAAATATGGAAGGTGGAAGTGCCAACAATCGAATACTCGCATTAGTCCGAAGAACTCATGCACTTAATATCGACAACTCTCTATCTAATCAGGAGGTTCACAAAGAGACGAGTAACCCGAGAAGGAGTGTATGGGGGTTTGGTTATCCTTGTGCACCCTCGACCCATGGTACGTGAGGGTACTCTACATATTCCAACCCCTCCAGAGGTTAGCGATCCATCTAGTAGCTAGAGTTCTCAACTAATTTTTTGTAGTTTTCGAAAATAAGCACGGATTGCCCAAAATACGACACATATCACTAATAGGCTCAATCTCTTGGCACTAAAAGTACAAACATTTCTCAAATCAATTCGTCAAAACTATTGCATGTTACTACTACACTTGTAATAGCAACCTTAATTACCTAGTCATGCAAGACACACAACTCAGTGCAACAAGCCAACTCTCGAAACAAGATAAGCATGAAAACTCAAGAGCTAAGCATGACAACAACTATGAAAATATAAAGAACACACACAAAAAGAAAGATAAGCACGCAAGCCTATGTTGTGTTCTAGGGTGGAGTGGAGTGTGTTTCTCTCCCAAGCAATGAAGGATAGGGTCCAACTTGTTATCAACAGCAAGCAAAACTAAAACAAACAAAAAAAGTAAAGAGCGAGACGCGCCAAGTTTAGCACATAACACATGAAGAGATAAAAAATATAGCATGGAGAAGGACGAACTGATGATTGTTGATGGAGAAGGGGATGCACGGGGGCATCCCCAAGCTTAGACGCTTGAGTCTCCTTGTTTATTTCTTGGGGGTGCATGGGGACATCCCCAAGCTTGAGCGCTTGACACTCCTGAATCTTCTTGCATCATCTTCCATCGCATGCTTGAAAACTCCCTTCATACGAAACTCATCATAAGCTGATTAGAGTGGTTAGTACCCTTGATAAAATAATTTTATACACTGAAATAAAGATTTTCATGAAGAGCTACTGTTTCTCATGGTTTCCAAAAAGTTTTTTCAAAGAAAAAGCAAGCTTAATATTTGCAAAACGATGAAAATACAAAACGTGGCAGAATCTTTGAAAAACAGACCAATAGGTAGTAATTAATTTTTTCGGGGTACTTATGCAACTCAAATAAAAAAACTCAGAAGAGACGCCTGAAAGCTAATTATATAGAGCATACTGTCAAAAAATTCAGATCTAAAAGATGATATGGTGATTTATCGTGAATTTTTCCGTCAATCAAATATAATCTATTTCTGGACAACATGTCAAAACTTTTGAACTTTCTTGCAATCGGAGGCTAAAACTTGGCACAAATCTTGAAAATAAAGATACAATGATGTTGCTACAGTAGTAACAAGCATCAAGACCATTAAAACTGAAAGTAAGAACTCAAAGTAAAGATAACAAGGGTTGTCTCCCTAGAGCTCTTTCTTTATAGCCATAAAGATAGGCCTAAGACTTTAATGATGCTCTAGTAGGAATAAGAGTTGAAGAACAAAAGAGAGCATCAAGAAGCAAATACCAAACACATTTAAGTCTAACATGAATCCTATGCATAGGAATATTGCAATAGAATAATTCATTGAAGCAGAAAGCAATAGGCATAGGAAGGCAAAACAAGTGGAGCTTCAAAACCTTCAACATAAAGAGAGGGAACTTGATATTGTTGAAATATCTATAAGCATATGTTCCCTTCTCATAATAATTTAGTGGGATCATGAATAAACTCAACAATATAAGTATCACATAAAGCATTGTTACCATGATCCACATGCAAAAAGGTACTCTTACTCTCCACATAAGCATAATCTTTCTCATTAGTAATAGTGGGAGTAGGACTATCATAAACAACTTGAACACTATAGATTAATTGTGTATTAGTAAGATGGTATTCAGCAAGGGAGTAATTCCCTCCATGATTACTACTAGTTTCATAAGGATAATTTCACCTTATGTCATAGGTATCTTTACAATCACTATATATAGATAGGAGTTATAACATCATCATAGTAGAGAAGAGCATTTTCATTGCTAGCAACTATATTTGTAAACATGTTGTCTTTATTCTTACTAGAAAAATAATTATCAATTATCACACCACTAATGGGTAAAGGACTTGCAATCCTATCATCCCCAAGCTTAGAGCTTTCCATATCATCACTTTAAGAGTTGATACCAAAAATATTTTCAATATCATAAGTAGCATTATCATCATCTTCCCAATCACAATAAGTAACATGCATATCATAATAAAAATCATCTTCAATAGTACCTACAAACGTATCATCAAGATGATAATGAAGGCAATAAAGTTCACCATCTTCTTTAAACTTAAGACCGTTAGGATAAAAGTTGATGCGAGGAATATGCTCGGGCCAGGTTGATACCCATTCTTCTTCCTTCTTGTTCCTCTTCGCCCTCTTCTTTCTCTTCTTCTTCACCTTAGGAGGGAGTGGTTGGATAGGAAGCTTCTCCACATATTCTGGTTTATCATTAGAAACAATAGGGGAAACTTGGGAGAAATTCTCTTTTTTATTAGTGGAAACATAAGAGACATTTTTATACTTTGGTAAAGTTCCCTCCTTTCTAATCTTACTTATGTAATCATTTTCATGGTAATTAACAACACAATAGAGATGACATTTTTGCAAAGTGTTGTTTATTCCTAAGGAGTGATCATCTAGCAAAGAAGTTTTTTCTGATAATCTTCACACATCAAAAATAACATAAGTTCATCATAAAGATCAGAAGTGATCATGTTATCACACAACTGGTTAACAGTTATGTTTTGAAAGTACATGCATTGAAAATTAAAGTGACCCTCTATACCACAAAGTTCACAAGTAAAAGGATAAAGGTCACACAATTCTCTAGCAATTTCATTTAAATCTCTAACCCAAGTGTTTGTTCTTTCATGCTTATGTTGCTTACAATACTTCTCTTCTTCAATCATAGGCCTTTCACAGGGTCTATCCACTCCACAAAAATTAACATGCTTATATAAAACTTCATTTTAGGAGTTGGATCATGCATGTTGCAATTATCATTAACAATTTTATTTTCTTTCCAAATCTCTTTAAAAGGTTCATGATTCTTGATCCAAGTCTCCTTATGCATATTAAGATGTGACGCAAAAGATTTGAGGAAATCAACAAGGAGTTGAGAGTCAAGCCCAAACCTAGCACTAAACTTATTAAAACTTGCAGTTTCAACAAAGGACTTAATGCAATCATACTCATAATTTATACCTGAATCTTTACCTTTGTCGATCTCCCAACCTTCATTGCATTGAATTCTTTCAAGGAGTTCCCATTTAGCATCAATCTTTTCGTTTGTGAAAGAACCCATAGAGGAAGCATCGAGCAAGTCTTTATCATGTCGAGAGAGCCTCACATAGAAATTAGTAATAATTATATATTTTGGGAGCCCTTGGTTAGGACATTTTAGCATTAAAATTTTTAGTCTTGCCCCAGCTTGAGCTATGCTCTCTCCGTCATGAGGATAGAAATTATAAACATAATTCCTATTCTCATGGACTTCATGAAGAAGATAAAACTTGGAGTAAAAGAGAGACTGGATCTCTTCCCAATCCCGTAGGTGAAAATCATCTAGTAGCCTATACCATTCCAATGCTTTTCCTTTCAGTGACAAGGCAAATAATTTCCTCATGACTCCATCTCTTGTGAAACCTGAAATCTTAAATAACTCACAAAGTTCTGTAAGTTTCAACAAATGAATACTAGGATGGACTGTTCCATCCCCTGCATAGCAATCATTCCTAATTATTTCAATTATCCCAAGTGGTATTTCGAATGGAATACATTCAGTAGGTGGAGGAGACTTCTCTACTACGGGTGTGGTAAAGCGGCTTTCCCCAAGCAGCGAACGAAGAGTGCAATTTTCCATAAGCATAACTAGTGAAAAAATAAAAACAAGAAACGAAAAGATTTAATTGCAAGATCTACAGATATACCTTGAAACGCTTACCTCCCCGGCAACGGAGCCATAAATAGCTTGATGTCTACGCACGCTTCTATTCTTGTAGACTATGTTGGGCCTCCAAGCGCGGGGGATTGTAGGACAACAACAATTTCCCTCAAGTGGACGACCTAAGGTTTATCGAACTCATGGAAGTAGAGGTTGAAGATGGACCCTCTCAAGCAACCCTGCAATTAAGATACAAGAAGTATCTTATGTCCCCAACACACCTAATACAACTAGGAGTTGTATAGGTGCACTATTTCAGCGAAGAGATGGTAAAATATGGGTGATAGCTGTGAAAAAATGAAGTAATATAAATCTGTTATAAAAATTACAGCAAGAAAACAAGTAGTAAACGTGGGCACAAACGGTATTGCAATGGTGGAAAAAGGCCTAGGCTTTATACTTTCACTATTGGCAACTCCCAACAACATTAACATGGTCTAAGCACATGATATTTCCACTAAAACATGCAAGGAGACGTAACTCAGAGGTCATTCCTTTGTGATCAAGAGAGGACAATAATTATGTAGGGCTACAAAAAACACACCTCAGAGTTTGTAGTTCTCATCTATAGATTTTCCAATGTCACCGCGGCCATCCAAAGAGAGTACCACAATCACCAAAACATATCTCAAGGATAGTCAAAGACAAGCACCAAGAGACTCTCAATCTTCAATCAATTCACAAAAGAGGAAATCACTCATGAAAATATTCTTCTAATCAGTGTCCAATGGACCGCTGTCACCATGGTCTCGGAGATTGAAAGCGCAGTATATTGACCAGAGGGGGGGGGTTGAATGGGAGATTTCCAAATTTCTTGAGGAATTTCAAATTCCTCAGGACTGAGGCAATTCAAAATTGAGGAAACTCACACAACGAAGAAGCACAGAAACATTATAGAATGTAGACATGACTACAACGCATCATATTTGCAAGAAAAACAACTTCAATCAAACGAGCTAAAGTGTAGCAGATGCAAAGCACGAGGAATCAGGACCGAGGAAACACAGAAGGGAAGGATCAGGACAAGTCATCAGCGCATAAGCATAAGGCCTAGTTTGGCAGCAAAGATTTTCTAAAACTGAAGTATTCTAAAACCGAAGTATTTCACCACCTGGCTAATAAATACCATAGTTTTTCTCATTTCTCGGTTTTTGAAAAAACAGGGTCTAACCTCTTTCTCAAATACTTCAAAAAAACCACAGTTTTAGAGAATACTTCAGTTTTAAAACCCAGTAGTTATTGAACCCAAACACCTTAAAGTATTTAATACTTCATTATTTTGAAAAACTGAAGTATTCTCTAAATACTTTAAAAATA
Organism: Bromus sterilis; assembly: GCA_950022295.1. Taxonomy (NCBI): domain Eukaryota; kingdom Viridiplantae; phylum Streptophyta; class Magnoliopsida; order Poales; family Poaceae; genus Bromus; species Bromus sterilis. The sequence goes on along the minus strand of OX465595.1, from coordinate 338,367,058 downwards.
CTTTGCTGCCAAACTAGGCTTAAGAGTAGAGTTTGAAGAAATAGCACCAGGGCACTGAAGACACTGATTTGATGGACCAGTTCAAGTTGCTGTGACAACTCTACATCTGGTTGGAGAGGCTGAGATTGAACTCAGAAGACATAGTCTTCAGCTTATTCTCCTTGAACTAAAGTCCTCAGACTACGTCCAATTACTCAGTTGAGTCTTCAAGGTAGACTCCAGAAACCTTCACAGACTCCGTTCACTCAAGGAAGTCACAATTGCATCTTGACTTCCTCAGAAAGACGACTCCTACACCGGCTGGAAGATCACAGTCTTCAAGAGTAAAAAGCTTCGGATCACTCGAACCGACTTCCTTAGAAATGCTCAACTAATCTGGCTAGTGGTTTCCCTCACTTAGGTTCTTCAGGTTCCTTAGAGGTGGGTTGTTCTCATATGACAAGTGTCAGTTTCTCTCTCGGAGCAGCCAACCCTCCAATGGGGCTGGGAGCAGCTATTTATAGCCAGGGAGCAACCCCAGGTGAAAGGACATAAATGCCCATGCACGAAATTACTATCGTGCCCACCCTTCGGACCATTGGCTAGACAGGTACCAGCAACTCACCATGTGACATGTGGCACGGTTGGAACGGATTCTCTCTTTTTCTTCAGGCGAGCTGCACTGGCAGTTTCCTGACTCCTCAACTGAAGTTAGATTCCTCAGTGTCCTGAAGAACAAGGTCTCATACACCCGAGGAACTGAACTTCTACTGCAGGAGATTTCTCTGGGTTTTCTTCAGGATTTCTATTTGAGCACTTCCTCAGAAATACAGAACTCATTTTCCTCAACCCCTCCAACAGTTCGGTGTTTTCCTACGACTCAACAAGTATAAAAGTCTTACGTAGACTACGCTTCAACTGAGGCTCCAGCGCTAGTTGCCTCAGGATAATGCACATCTTCTTCAACTTCAGCAGAATGCTTCAGGATTCTGTTTCCACAGGATTTCGCGCCTCGCCTGTCTTCAGGAGACACACCAATTTCTTCAATGTTCCTCAACATTTTGGGGGTCGACAACGGTGGGTAACCTCTTCTTCAGGGACTGTTCTCATGTGTATACTCACAAACATATCGGTCCCTTAACCGTTTTGTCATCAAGTACTCCAAAACCTCAAAGGGGCACTAGATGCACTTAAAATCTCCCCCTTTTTGGTGATTTGATGACAATCAGGTTAAAGCTTCAACGGGATTAAATAAGTGATTTTGAGGAATGAAACTTGAAGAAAACAATTCATACAGTATGGATATAGAGAAGCTCCCCCTTAGGATATGCATATATTGATGACTTTTGAACTTAGTGAATATTTGTGAAAAACATGAGGAGCTCCCCCTATATCCAGTATTGTCTAAAATCAGTGCTGAGACTAGAATACTTGAAGATTAAACATAGCAACTGAGGAAAGTGATTGCTGAGGAAAATTATAAGTAGACAAAAAACCTTAAGTAATTTCATGAGGTAAATGCAAAGGTATCAGCCAATCACAAAAGTATCAGTTTACAACTCGTTACAAAAATAGTCTGAACAACGAGAGTTGTAACTGAGGAACCCCATATACACCCACTTGAAGACTAACATATTTTCCCCCTTTGTCATTAAATGGACAAAAAGGCGAGAACTAGTACTAGCGTCCCAAGAAGAATGCCTGAGGTCTGAGGTGAATCAGGTCGTAGACAAGACGTTGCAGTGTGGGGACAAGCCGCAGTGTCTTCAGCGTCCTCAGGAGAGATCTCTTGTTGCGAAGAGAAGGAATCCATCGCCAGAGGAGGTGTCTTGCATCGACGGAATTGACGAGGAGGCCGAATCTTGGAGATCTGAGGCTGCTTGAGGCCAAGTTTGGCAAGATCTTCAGGCACAATTACTTCAGTGAGAAGAGCATCAAGTCGTTGATAGGTGTGATGTGCAGAATGATGAACCTTCTTCTAAGCTGTGTGCATTTGCGCCAAGTAGCTGAGGATGTCGCCAATCTGACGTTTTGTCCAGTCATGGTTGCGGTCGACCTTCTGACGAATACTGATGAGTAGATCTCTATCAGTCATCACGCGAGCTTGAGTTGTATCCTCAGTTGATGCATGAGTGCGTTCTTCATGAGTGGTGCGTGACTGAGGCTGTCGAATATTTCCTCCAAGAGAATTTTCAGGTAGAACTTCCTCATAGAACACACCTTTACCTTTGGCATTTGAAGCAAGTGTATGCTGAAGCACTTCAATCAGAGGCAAATACGTGTGATGATTCGACTGATCAGTCTTGTAGTTGATACCGGTCTTGGAGCAGATCAGCTTCATGATCCACGAAGCATATGGCTTCAGGATATGAGGATTCTGTGCAGCATCAACCATTTTCCGGAAGAAGAAGTCTTAGACGTTTATCGGGGCAGACATGCAGAGGTTGTACATGATGTTCTTCATGATGCCAACAACTTCTTCAGCAGAGGACTCATACCCCTTGATTGGGCAGAAGGACTTGGCCAGAATTCTGTAGAGGGTGCTCGGCAGATACTGAAGCTCGGAGACGAGGAACTTGGTGCGGGGAGGAGCTTCAGGGGCTTGAGGCTTCATGAGCATATTCATCTGATCATCCCTCAGAAGTGGAGCACCATACGTGCTGGGAACTGAGGCATCAGAATGAGGCAGCTGAAGTATCTCAATAATCTTAGGTACTGAAGTAGTATAGTGCTGATGCTCAGTCATCCATTCCAGGACCCAGGTATTGATGTATTTTGGATCGCCTGAGACATATAGGGTTGCGTAGAACTGAAGCACAAGCTCTTCATTCCAGTGTATGCACTCAGAGCAGAACTGAAGTAGTTTTCCATGAAATAAGTCTTGAAGCGCATTGTTGAAGCAGGGAATGTCCTCCATATCCGAATGAGGAATATGCTTATGAGGAAAGACTTTATGCTGCATGCAGAGGACTGAGGCATAGTAATTCTTTTGAGTTGCAGTCCAGAACCTCAGTAACTTGCTTGGCGGAGCAGAGTGGTATGCATTCTGAATCCCATCTTGAAAGAAGCTCATGGCGTTGAAGAATGCATCAGCATTGAAGCTTGGACGTGCATCAGCCGCAATGTTATGATAAAATGGCTGCTTCTGCTTTGGACAGAGAGAAAGTGCTGATGCTTTCTCCTGAGGAACTGGTACGGTTGAAGCAGGTGTAGGCACTGGTGGGGAGTCAGTTGCTTCCGCTGAGGCATCAGGGCCAGGTTTCGGTGAGGAAGCTGGGGCTGATGGAGATGTGACCTGTTTTTCAGCCGAGCTGCTCTTTGGAGCTTCAGGATCCGCATTGGTGCTATGCTCTGCCTCAGTGTCAGCGGCGGGTGGAACAGTCTCAGTATCAGGTTGAGCAGTGGTAGTGGCTGCATCATCGGTTTCATCAGCAACAACTTTAGGAGCACTAGTGGCTTCAGGTTCATCAGCATCAGAAGCAGAACGAGATGAGGCATCTACTGAGTCTTCAGAGTTTTAAGTAGTATCTGGAAGCACTTCAGTAGCAGTGGGGGGAGTGAGGTTCTAAAGAGAACACAGTGTGAGTGGGGGAGTCAGAAGCTTCATCCAAGATGCGTGGGGTCCCCATGTCTCCAATGTCTACATCCATGTCCTCAAGTTCCGTGATGACTGGAGGAGGAGGGAACTGAGGAGTTGGAATGATTGGCATTCTGGATGCTGAGATAATTTCCTTGGAGGGCGGAGTGAAGACGACCAGGTGGCGCTCAGAAATTTTTTGTTGGCCTGAGGCAGTAGGGGGTGTCGTGGAAGCCTCGGGATTTCTTGATGCAGGAGGAGCGGACGAGATGGGAGCAGCATCAATGGGCTCTTCAGTAGTGGCCTCAAGTGTAGGCTTCTTTGCCGCAGGAGGAGTGGAGGGTGATGCTTCAGGCATGCATTTGAGACGACGTGAGGACTCCTCAGGCATGGCGGCGGATGTCACAGGGGCAGCAGGAGGCACTGAGGACTGTGACTGCCGAAGTTTCATCAAGTTGTCCATCTTCCTGGACATACGTTCCTTAGACTTGCCGATGTAGGCACATTTTGTGTCAAACTCAGTAGTGAGCCTGTGAACTTAACATTGATGCTCAATGAATTCTTGAGGAGTAACGTCAGTGACATATTTATTTTTGAAGTCACGATGGACTTTCTTCAGTTGGTTTTGCAGCTGCTTCTTGAGATCTCGGCGATGGAGCTCATTAATGAGGAACTGTTGAATGTAGAACCCGAGGTCTTTGGGTATATCCAAGTCATCAAGAGGAGTATCAGGATTGAAAGACCAGATTTCAAGGATGGAAATTTTATCCATGGACATGGATATCTGTGGATACCCGACCCGAATGGACATGGTTTGGATACAGTTTTGTATCCATGGGCAGCGCCCGAATCCGACCCGATTAATCGTGGATAGGTCATGGATATAATTTTATATCCATGGATATACCCTTACCCGACCCGATACACCCATACATGTAGTCATTCAATTTTATTTACTATAATAAAAATTAAAAAACCCCTGCAAATCCCCACCGAATAACTGGGGCTGAAATTGTGTTTGGATATTGCTACGTCATTTTGTAAGGAAAAGGGGCTGAGATTTCGTACTGATGTTGATTAATGTTCTGCTATGTTATTCTGTGATAATCTGAGAGCTTATTTCATGTGGTTCACTCCTTTTGTGTCATTTTGTGAGCATTTGAAAACTTATTAAATGTTGTGCAACTTTGCAATGCCATTTTGCGAGAATATGAATCTCTATTTAAATATTGTGTTGTGTGATGCTAGAAAGGAAGATAGTTCTCTCGCTTCTCGTTGGTTACCCCAAGTGGAAGGTGAGATGTAGCGTAGCAGCAAATTTCCCCTATGTAGAGGATAGGGTTTGTCTCCCGTAGGACTCACAGAAATACAAGAAGGTGGTAAAGTGAACAATGGCGCCGTTCACAACCGAGGTTGCTAACTTCACCTGGACCTGCACACACAACAAGTAGCTTTTCTCCCAACGAGTACAGAGGAGTTGTCAATTCCTCCGTCCTTGCTGTTTACAAAGGATCAACGCAAGAGATAATAATAGTGACAATTGAAAGTAAGAACTGAAAGTAAATTGAAGGTGTAAACAATGGTGGAAATATGGACCGGGGTCCAATGACGTTCACTAGTGATGTCTCTCTCCCAAAAGATGATAAAAGTGCTAGTGAGGTAAACAAATCACAGCTGGGCAATTGATAGGATTATAAACGCACTGCAATGTTAACTATGCTACAAAAGAAAGGAAGAGGCTCAAAAGAAATGGGCAGTACGCCAAGGTAAGTAGACCGAAATCCATCTACATCTACTACGAATCATCCACCTTGAGATATCTATCCAGAACATCTCGCTGGTATTAAGTTGCGATTTGTGAATCCCACCCAAAGTGTAAACTCAAAGCAACAGACAACTGCATTAAAAGAACTATGCGTAAAGTAAACAATCCTTGCACCCAAAGTTACAAGCACCGTTGTTTTATCCCTGGTGGCAACAACACATCCCCTAGTCTCATGTTTCTGTCACTCAAGCTAGACATCTAGGGGCTGAACCCATAATCAAGCATAACGCTCCCTCTTGGAGTTGCAACAAATCACTTGGCCAAAGAAAAATACGGCAATGGAGAACATGCAAGAATTAACTCAAGAACACAAATATAAAAGAGAACCAAATATATCACTCATCACAATCTGAACATAATCTCATAATCCATCAGATCCCAGCAAACTCAGCATAGCAAGACAAAAGATTACAAAGGTGCCTCGATCATGTGAGGCAGCTCACGAGGTCTCGAAAGTAGAAGCACAAAGAGGGGAGGAGAACATCACATAGCTACTGGTCATGGACCCATGGTCCAAGGGGGACTACTCACAAGACATCCGGGAGGCGTCCATGGCGATGGATGGTCTCCCAGAGGGGATTCCTCCTTCCGGCAGGGTGCCGGGGCATCTTCTCCTGGCAGCCCCGATCTTGAAACGGCGGCGGCGGTACAGAGAGGAGAATGGGAATAGCAGATCGATATTAGGGGTTTCGTCCGCGGGCACTAAATATAGGCCAAGGGGGGCATCGAGGGGGGTCACAGGGCAGCCAGGAGGGTGCCCGACGCGCCCTAGGGCGGGGCCGCGCCAGGGACCCTCCTGGGGCCCTGGTGGGTCCAGTCCCTTCCTTCCTTGGTTCTTCGGGAAGCTTCCGGGACACTGATTTTTTATATAATTTTTCCGGAATTTATTTGGCACTTTTAATGCCCGGAAAACCTGAAACATAAAAACAACAGAAAACATGAACTGGCAACTGGGTGCACTGAGTTAATAGGTTAGTACAAATATGATAAAAAGTGTATGAAAGTTCAAGCAAAACATGGCAAAGTCACACAAATCATGCATGGAGCAAGTAGAAATTATAGATACGTTTGGGACGTATCAACATCCCCAAGCTTAATTCCTGCTCGTCCTCGAGTAGGGAAATGATAACAAGCATAATTTCGGTGGCGACATGCCACACAACCATATAAGGACCTTTTAAGTAAAGTAATCAAAGCATGGAATTCAATTCAAGTCTTAACAAGCAAGAGTCTATATTAGCATTGACACAAGTAACAAAAGAACAAAGGGTGCAAGAGCTCTCGCTGTCCGTGACTCGAATGTCTCCAGATGGTGTTTGCGTGCAATCAGGGGACTGGGAAAAGGAGATAAAAAAGGTTGCTGAGAACTACTATCTACTAAAGTTTCACACTTAGTCTCCTTTGGATTCTTATCTTGACTCGTTCCCAGACCACTAGTCAGGTACAAGTCAAACCGATCCACTCCCTTTCGATATTTTGAGCACTCATGCAATGGATGAGCGTGAGCAAGAAAGTTGACACCTAAAAGGAGAAACAGAAAGAAGGTGGAGGAGGAAGACAAAAAAGGTGTGAAAGGTTCACATCAATGAGGACAACCATAGGAGAGAGAAAGCCATATGATAGATATGATGTGAGGAGTAGGGATTGCCATGCAACGGATGCACATGTGAGCTAAAAGCTCTCCAAGGGAACTAGTGGGGGTGCATCCAACTTGCTTGCTCAAGAAGACCTAGAGCTCGTTTGAGGAGGCTCATCATTGGAATATACAAGCCAAGTTCTATAGTGTGAAGGGTCCCCACATAGCTATATGCATGAATGATGATCTCTATGGAGTACAAGGGATAGAGGATGAAGTAATAGTGTGGATCTCTCAATAGGAATAGTAGTGTGCCCCCTTCTCTTTTTTTTCTTTTTCTCTTTTTTCCTCTTTTTTTGTATTTTTTTGGTGGCCTCAATGGCTCTTTCTATTTACCTCTCATTTTTCCTCTTTGGGATCTTTTGATTTTGTCCTCTTTGAGATCTTTTCCTCACTTTAGGGGCAACACTCTATATTTTACAAGAATATAGGAGATCTTTCACACTTTACAAGGGTACTCACATAAAGAAGATGTAACTATCATGATGCAAATGTATGCCTCTGCTAGGATAACAGGATATGCAATGATACTAGCGCGTCATGTAGCAATTAGGGCAAGGCCCAACTAGCATGCGACTCATCGATCAAGCAAGTAGCATGTATGACATGAAGATCAAGTCATGAGAAGGTGGATGTTGCATGTCAATGTATCTCGGAAAGGCTATGGAAATGCCTTGATAGGTAGGTATGGTGACTGTTTTGAGGAGGGATATATGGAGGTTTATGATGACAGAGCGTATCATGCCAAGGGTTTGGATGTACCGGCGAAGGTGGACGCCAACTCTCGGAGTGAGAAGGAGGCAATGCACGGCACAAGAAAGGCTAGAAAAATATGGGAGGTGGAAGTGTCAACTTTCGAATACTCACATTAGTCCGAAGAACTCATGCACTTATTATCGGTCACTCTCAATCTAAAAACAGAAGTAAAAACATCTTGGGTTGCCTCCCAACAAGTGCTTTCTTTTACGCCTTTAAGCTAGGCACAAAGCAGAAGATCAAGTTTTATCAAGAAAATAACTAGCCCGTGTGACAGACTCAAAAGGAAACTTAATCTTTTTCCTAGGGAAATGTTCCATCCATTTCTTGAGAGGGAATTGGAATTTGATATTCCCCTCTTTCATGTCAATAACAGCACCAACGGTGCGAATAAAAGGACGTCCCAAAATAATTGGACAAGAGGGCTCACACTCAATGTCCATAATAGTAAAATCATCGGAAAAATAATTGTCATTGACAATGATAAGAAAATCATCGATCTTCCCCAGAGGTTTCTTTACGGAAGAATCGACAAGACGAACACCAAAGGAACAAGGATCAAAAGGTTTCATTTCAAGCATATCATACATTCTTTTGGGCATAATAGAGGTACTAGCTCCAACATCACCAGAGCAAAGCAAGAGAAGTTATTCAATTTGATTTTTATCTTAGGATCCCAACCATCTTCTAGCTTCCTAGGTATGGAGGCTTCTAGTCTAAGCTTATCCTCCCTAACTTTGATTAGAGCATTGGTGATATGCTCTGTGAAGGCAAGATTAAGTGTGCTAGTGTGGGGGTCTCTAGACATCTTGTGTAGGAAACCAATAACTTCAGGTAAGGTGCAGTTGTCAAAGTTTAGATCACTACTATCTATCAAGGAGGCAGTGATATCATTAAGGCTCACTTGTTTGAAAGCCTCTATGTTCACAGAGGTTTCTTCATCTATGGTTGAGGTGGTAGCATCACCATTGATAGGTCCAGGTGGACTAGGGGTGTGATGGGTGCTAACAGTTTAGACATCCTCAACAACTTGGATAGTAGCTACGGTGTGGAAGGTAGGAAGGCTCTTCAATCTCTCTTCTTCCTCCTTTTCTCTAGCCCATCTCTCTTTAAGTTTTCCCAACATCCTAATGTTTTCATTAATTTTCACTTGGAGAGCATTCATAGGAGTGGTTTTCCTCTCCTCGGGGGGAGAAGTTCTAATCTTAAGTATCTCAATATCATGGGCTATGTTTTCTACCTTTTAAGAGAGGATATCTAATTTGTCTAATTTCTCTTCTACACTCTTGTTGAAGGTTTTTTGGGTAGTGGTAAAGTCTTTAAGCATACTCTCTAGTTCAGAAGTGGAGTTTTTGGTGCTAGGGTAAGTATTGCTGTTCCCATAGTTGGATGGGAAAGGTCTAGGATTGTTGCTACCAAAATTACTCCTATAAGCATTATTGTTGAAGTTGTTTCTAGAGATAAAGTTCACATCTACTTGTTCTTGAGCAACCAAGGAATTTAAAGGAACATCAAGAGGATCAATAGGAGCTTGCTTGGTAAGTAGAGACATGATCAAGTCAACCTTTTCATTAAGAGAGGAGATCTCCTCGACAGAATTTACCTTCTTACCAGCTGGAGATCGTTCGGTGTGCCACTGAGAGTAGTTCAACATTATCTCATCAAGTAGCTTCGTGGAAGCACCAAGTGTGGTTGACATAAAAGTTCCTCCCGCGGCCGAGTCTAGCAGATTCCGCGAGGTAAAGTTTAAGCCTGCATAAAAAGTTTGGATAACCATCCAAGTAGTCAAACCATGTGTAGGGCAGTTCTTAACAAGATATTTCATACGTTCCCAAGCTTGGGCAACATGTTCATCATCCAATTGCCCAAAATTCATAATGTTACTTCTCAACTGGATAATTTTAGCAGGGGGATAGTACTTCCCAATAAAAGCATCCTTACATTTGTTCCAAGAATCAATGCTATTCTTAGGTAAGGATTGCAGCCATTCCTTGGCTCTTCCTCTCAAGGAAAAAGGAAAAAGCTTCAGCTTGACGATGTCTCCATCTACTTCCTTGTACTTTTGCATATCACAAAGCTCAACAAAATTATTTAAGTGCAAGGCAGCATCCTCTCCAGCACCGGAGAATTGATCTTTCATAACAAGATTCAGCAAAGCAGGTTTAATTTCATAAGAAGGTGCTGAAGTGGCAGGTGGAGCAATAGGAGTGCAGATAAAGTCACTGTTGTTGTGACTAGTGAAGTCACACAACTTGGTGTTTTCATTGGAACCCATAGTAGCAGCAGGTATTTTTTGTATTTTTGATAAGGGACACAAAAGTAAAAACTGAAAGATAAACTAACAAGACTAAAAAGCAAAGATAAAAGATAGTGTGCAACTCCCCTATTTTGTAGACTGGAGTCCCCGGCAACGGCGCCAGAAATTGCTTGATGCTAGCAAGGAAGATTGTTCTCTCGCTTCTCGTTGGTTACCCCAAGTGGAAGGTGAGATGTAGCGTAGCAGCAAATTTCCCCTATGTAGAGGATAGGGTTTGTCTCCCGTAGGACTCACATAAATACAAGAAGGTGGTAAAGTGAACAATGGCGCCGTTCACAACTGAGGTTGCTAACTTCACCTGGACCTACACACACAACAAGTAGCTTTGCTCCCAACGAGTACAGAGGAGTTGTCAATTCCTCCGTCCTTGCTGTTTACAAAGGATCAACGCAAGAGATAATAATAGTGGCAATTGAAAGTAAGAACTGAAAGTAAATTGAAGGTGTAAACAATGGTGGAAATATGGACCTGGGTCCCATGACGTTCACTAGTGATGTCTCTCTCCCAAAAGACGATAAAAGTGCTAGCGAGGTAAACAAATCACAGCTGGGCAATTGACAGGATTATAAACGCACCGCATGCTAACTATGCTACAAAAGAAAGGAAGAGGCTCAAAAGCAATGGGAAGTACACCAAGGTAAGTAGACCGAAATCCATCTACATCGACTACGAATCATCCACCTTGAGATATATATCCAGAACATCTGGCTGGTATTAAGTTGCGAATCCCACCCAAAGTGTAAACTCAAAGCAACAGACAACTGCATTAAAAGAACTATGCGTAAAGTAAACAATCCTTGCACCCGCAGGTACAAGCACCGTTGTTTTATCCCTGGTGGCAACAGCACATCCCCTAGTCTCATGTTTCTGTCACTCAAGCTAGACATCAAGGGGCTGAACCCACAATCAAGCATAACGCTCCCTCTTGGAGTTGCAACAAATCACTTGGCCAAAGCAAAATACGGCAACAGAGAACATGCAATAATTAACTCAAGAACACAAATATAAAAGAGAACCAAATATATCACTCATCACAATCTGAACATAATCTCATAATCCTTCAGATCCCAGCAAACTCATCATAGCAACACAGAAGATTACAAAGGTGCCTCGATCATGTGAGGCAGCTCACGAGGTCTCGAAAGTGGAAGCACAAAGAGGGGATGTGACGCCCCCAAAATCAGACCGTGCACAGTAATCATACACACAAGGTACACGATCGAGATCAGGGACTCACGGTGAGATATCACAACACAACTCTACAAATAAAATAATACAAGCTGTTAAATACAAGCCAGGGGCCACGAGGGCTCGAATACAACAGCTCGAGAGCACAAGTCAGCGGAAGCAAAAGTATCTGAGTACAGACACAAGGGTACAAGGTTGCCTTAAGAAGGCTAGCACAAAAATCAACACTCGATCGAAAAGGCAAGGCCTCTTGCCCGGGAACCTCCAAACTACTCCTGACCAAAGGGGAACTCGACGTTGTAGAAGGCATCGGGGATCTTCATGTTGCGGTGGTCGGCATCGGGGATCTCCTGCTCCTAGACTCCAAGGCTCCAACGTCGACTGCAGCGGACGATCAGGCAACACAATAAAAGGGAAAAAATAAAGCAGGTGAGTATCTAGCATACCCGCGAGTCTTACGTCCGCTACTAAGCATTATGCATTGTATCAAATGGAAAGCGGAGGCTATATAGAGTGGACTGCAAGGTAGAAATCAGAATAAGGGTAAGTAACTAGGCCTATCGAAGACTAGCATTTTCCGACGTGTCTTGAAGCATGAGGTAAGAATCAGCCAACAGTTAATATAACAGAAATGAAAGTAACAATGCAGCAGAAGTTTCTGCAGCATTGTATAATAATAAGTTGTAATCATAATTAACAATGCCTCCGAGTTCACCTCCTCGACATCCCAGCGAGGAAGAAAACCCGGAACCATACAGTTTAATAATAATAATTTGTAGTGGTAAGATCCAGCTTCAGCATAAAGCGTCCTGTTACCGTGGACACGGCTATTCGAATAGATTAATCTTCCCTGCAGGGGTGCACTTGTGTTACACTACACGCACGGATCTCCAGGGTGGCGGGGACCTTGTTAGGGAACGCTCCACCGAGGCTATCCGACACTCCGTAGCCCATCTTTCAAACTCAACAAAGAGGCCATCCGCCGGTCTAAATCCTAAGTACGCCGGGCCTTGGACCCCAACCCGAACGTACTCCTGCACGGTGCGTGGCTGGCCGGTGAAGTTAAAGCAAATCCAAATAAGACACCACCGCGCGAGCAAATAAGACAACACCACTTCCCGGCAATCAGCCCGCAGTACTGTTGATGTCTGAAGAGTCCTCAGACGACACTACAAAGGAGAGGAGCCCATAACTCGTAATTCCCACGGGTAGGTAGTGCGTACATGGCATATAGCCAACTCAAGACATCCACCGAACCATTTATCATTTTAATTAACCTGCGTGACAACCGTTATCGTTGCCTCGACTTAACTAACCCGTGGACAACGACAGTAGTCAGGACCACCAGTACATCGGTGCCTACCCTATCGTCCCACCAAGTCTCTGCGGTTACCAACAAGGTGAATCGTCTCCTTACCTTGTCTCGCATGTGCTCCCGGAGGAGCTCGACTTTCGTCGTTTGGTAACTCTCGCGGCCAACGATCAGGGGCCAAGCACACCGGTACACTGGTCGTACCCTCCCTGTCGTCCCGTCGCAATACCACTCGCGGGCACCATTGGGTCGCCCGACTTCTTACCTTTAAGGACACCAGTTGGTTCGAGTTCCTACCATTAAGTGAAACCAGGAGGTATCACCCTCGATGGCACACTTAAAGAGGTTTGGCAGAGACATCAGCGTAATGAACTAGAGAGGTAAACCTCGTATCATACCGGTGATGCTACGCTACTGAGCCGACGAGAGTGAAATACGAGTTCGTCCACTCGTAAGTCAAATTCGAAGCGACTCGACAGAGTCTCGCCGTTGTAGGTTCCCTAGGGCGTCTGCATTGATCCGTACCTGTTGCAGTTGTAATATATCGTTCCCGCGATCACTCCCAGAGTGATCACGGCCCGCTATTCTAAACCTAACTAACAATGCACAGGGTTTACTGCTGAATGATTCATAAGTAATAATAGGCAGCATAGGATTAAAGGAAGGTACATCAAGGGGCTACAATGACAGGCTATGCAATTGAATAGGTTAGCAACGTAGCAGCAGCAGTAACAATGCCTAGTGCAAGAAATGTACGGAAAGATAGGCGATATCTGGGGAAGAGAATGGCTCTGCTTGCCTGGAAGCTCGACGGTAGGGGTACGGTCGTCGACGAAGTAGTCGTACTCGGCAGCGATGTAGTCGGCGGAAACAACGAGGTCTATCGGAGAATAAAAGGGGGGATAAACAATAAATACACAACAATAATAGCAATACAATTGTATGACACAACAGATATAAAACAACGGGGCTCTAACGCAGTGTTCGGTGATTTGCTCGGAGCAGGAATTTATCCGGGGATGACTCATCAGTACCGGCTGATTACCGGACAGATGATCCGGAGGGGGAAGGTACCATGTCTGTAGTGTTAGAGACATCTGGCAGACATGTAGATATTGTATCCGTGTTAGTTGATCCATTATGAACAACTTTCGTGTTCAGAATAAATTCATCCGGATAGTTTATCGGTATGAGGCAATCATCGGACAGTCGGTCCGAAGGGGGACGGTTCGATGTTCGGTATGTTAGAGGGGGGTGGTAGACCAACGGATAGCGTATTTGTAATCTTTGTATTTTTCTGATCAACTTTGATATATAAGTTATTTGCATCGGAGTTAGGGTTTAAAAGATATTCAATTTCAAAGTTTTATTCAATTTAAATCATTTTCTAGGATATCTTTATTATTTAAATTAGCATTATCCACAACAGTGCATTTGACTGGTCAAACCTGTCAAGTGGGACCTACTGACTAGTGGGTCCCACATGTCAGCCTCACATTTAATAAAAACCTTTAACTACATTTTAAGTAATAAAACAGGAGGGGTGGCCCACATGTCATTCTCTGACACTAAACTAATTTCATTTATTTATTAAACTGACAGTGGGGCCAGGCTGTCAGCCTCACAGTGTTAAATATCTCAGATAATTTTAATGTAATGGCCTGGGGCCCATTAGTCATTCCCTTAAGTTTTATCTATCTGTTTTAATTAACTAAACAAGGTTAACAGGGGATTAACCGGTGGCTTAGCCCACGGCCGACAACGCGGGCACACCGGCGACGGCCAACAGGGGCACAACGAGGCCGGACGGCGAGGGAGCCGCGACGGGCAAGGGGCATTGCGGCCGCGCGGCGAGGTCACGGCCGCGAGCGGGCGCGCACGAGGGAGTACGGGCGCAACCATGTCAAGTGGCGACGGGCATGGGGCATGCGTCCAGGAAGGCACGTCAGCTGCCGGAACGACGGCGGTGGGGGATGCTACGGCGGCGGTCAGGCAAGGGGAGAGAGGGGAATAGAACGAGGGCTCATAGAAGCGGAAGTTGGCGAGCTCGGGCGGGGTCTGGGACGACTGGTTGTGGAGATCGACGGCCATGGTAGTGGCGGCCGTGGGCGAGTCGGCGACGATGGCGTCGCAAGGAGGGCATCCCTGCTCGATTTGTTGCGCACCGAGACGAAGTCGTCGACGAGCAGCCACCCAGACACCATGGCGGGGGCCGAAATGGCAGGTGGCCGCGGTTGTTCACTGGCGCGCACACAAGGCGGGCTCGGGCCAGAGGAAGAAGAAAAGGGGATCGAGCATGGAGGGAGGGGGGTGTGACGCCCTCGATTTACGATCATGTACAGTAATCATACACGCAGGGTACATGATCGAGATCAAGGTGCCACGGTGAGAATATCACAGCACAACACTAAACACAAAAGGATAAACCAAATATATTACAATGAAGGGGGTCGCACGGACCCGAATACATAAGTCATACAAACATAATATCTGAGTACAGACATAGTTAGTCAAGTTTTTGCCTTAAGAAGGCTAGCACAAATAACATCAGAGATACAGATCAAAAAGGCGAGGCCTCCTGCCTGGGATCCACCGAATTACTCTTGGTCAACGGGAACTCGACGTCGTAGTAGGCTCCTCCTGGAATCTCCTGCTCCTGGGCTCCAACGTCGACTGCAGCGGCCGATCAGGCAAAGCGAAAATGGGAAATAAAGCAAGGGTGAGTATCTAGCATACCCGCGAGTCTTACGTCCGCTACTAAGCATTTATGCATGTACCAAATGGAAAGGGGAGGCTGTATATAGTGGACTGCAAGGTAGAAATCAGAATAAGGGTAAGAAGCTAGTCCTATAGAAGACTAGCATCTTCCGACGAGTCTTGCAGCATGAGGTAAGAATCAGCCAACAGTTAATAGCATGAATGTAATAACAATACAGCAGAAGTTGCTGCAGCATTGTATAATAGTAAGTTGTAATAATTAATAATAATACTGCCTCCGAGTTCCCTTCCTCGACTCCCTGCGAGGAAAAGAAACCGGAACCAGACAGTTTAATAGTAGTAGTTTGCAGTAGTAGGCTCTGGCTTCAGCATAAAGCATCCTGTTACCATGGACATGGCTATTCGAATAGATCAAACTCCCTGCAGGGGTGCACTACTTTTCAGCCTGCACGCTCAGATCTCCAGGGTGGCGTACACCTTGTTAGGGAATGCCCCACCGAGGCTATCCGACACGCCGAGGCCCATCCTACGGCTCATCAGAGAGGTCCCCGGCGGTCTACAGTCCTAAGCGCAAGAGCTTCATGGGCCATCACCTCTCGCACTCCGGGTCGTTGTGCGCCAAGTGGATCCAGTGCCGTAGCACGATCCGACCCAACCACAGTGCTGAAACTGGACGTCTTTGAGAGCTTTCGAACGAGACCACAACGCGGAGGGCCCACACCGTAACCCCACGTGAAGGTAGTGCGTACAAGCCTTTGCGGCCTCTCAAGTCATCCACCTGAACCGTTAAGTAATTTTTTTGTTATTATCTGTCGGGGCAACCGTTATCGTTGCCCCTTTCTCGGTGAGTCGCGGACAACGACAGCAGCTAGGACCACCAGTAACGTCGGTGCCTGCCCTGTCGTCCCACCAACTCATGCGGTTACCAACAAGGTGAAGCGTCTCCTTACCTTGTCTCGCATTTGCTCTTGGTAGAGCTCGACTTTCGTACAACAGGAAATCCTTCGGCCACGAACAGTACCAGGCCCGCCGCACACCGGTGGAATACACCTGACCTGTCGTTCCGCTAAGATACCCTGCGCGGGCTCCGTGGGGTCACCCGACTCCTTACCTGTAAGGACAACCGTGGTTCAGTACCCTAGGACGGCTATACAGAGTCAGCAATGAGTGGAGTACAAGGATTACTCCTCGATAGCTCACACTTGAGGTGGCTCGGCAGAGCCTGGGTAGGGGCCTTAAGCGGTGTCTGCTCTGAACCGTACGTGTAGCACTTGTAATGAATCGCGTCCGCCTTCACTCCCAGAGTAAACACGGCCCGCTATCTAATCCTATTGTCTAACAAGGCGCAGGGTTCACTGTTGAATATAATATATATAATGGGCAACATAGGATAACGGAAGGTACATCAAGGGTGAAAATGACAGGTTATGCAATTGAATAGGATTGTAACGTAGCAGCAGCAGCATATGCCTAGTGCAAGAAAAGTACGGAAAGATAGGCGATATCTGGGGAAGAGAATGGCTCTGCTTGCCTGTAAGCTCGACGGTAGAGGTACGATTGTCGACGAAGTAGTCGATCACAGGGGCATCAGCAGCGGAGGTCGAGACTACCGGACAATAAAAGAGGGGGGGGGGGAGAAACAATAAATACACAACAATGATAGCAATACAAATACAAGACATGACATATGAAATGTCAACGATGCTCTAACGTTGTACGATACACGTAGCACGGAGCGGGAATTCATCCGTGGATGAACTGTCAGCTCCGGGTGATTACCAGACAGGGTGTACGGAGGGGAAGGTATCATGCCGGAGGTGTCATGGACATCCGACAAACAGGTGAAGAATGTATCTGTGTTAGTTGATCCATTCTGAACAACTTTCGTGTTCAGAATAAATTTATCCGGAGAGTTTTACGGTATCGGGCAATTATCGGACAGACGGCCCGGAGGGGGGGTGTCGATGTTCGTTGTGTTACAAGGGTGTGGTGGGGGTATGGGTAGCGTATCCGTATTCTTTATATTTTTCTGATCAATTTTCATGTATAAAGTTTTTTCATCACATACACGGTTTAAAAGATATTGATTTTTGAAGTTTAAATCAATTTATATCATTTCCTGGATTTTCTTTATTATTTAAATATAACATTATCCAGAACAGTTCCTGTTGACTGGGTCAAACCTGACAAGTGGGACCTACTGACCAGTGGGTCCCACATGTCAGCCTCACATGTTAATAAAAACAATTTAATTTAACTAACAACAGTGGGGCCCAGTTGTCTTTCACACATGTTATAATTAATTTGATTTAATTTAACCAGGGATTACTATTTGGCCTGGGCCCACTTGTCATAGTCTCTAGCATTATAATTACTCTATTAACAGGGGTGTTAAGTGGGGATGGCCCACATGTCATTGACATATATTACTAACCGTTCTTTTAATCAATTTTAATTAGGGGGGGGTTATTTCATCTTAACAGGGGGGTTTAGGCCCCTAATTTAATTAGTTAGGCACGGGGGTCCACCTGCCAGTGGGTTGAACCCATGGCTGCACGCCGGCGACGAGGCCGTCGCGGCGGCGCTCCATCGGAACCGCGCTACGGGGGGCGGTTGGACGAGCCGAGGGCACCAACAGGATGCCCTCACCCCCGCGCTTCTAGGGGAGCCCACGGGAGGCCGGGGTGGGCGGAGCCCACCGGAGGCGAGCCCGCGGCGGGGTCGGAGCCACGACCGGTGGTGGACGGCGCTACGGGGCACGACGGAGGGGGAAAAGGTTTAGGGAGGGGTGCGCGGGCTCACAGTGGATGCGACGCAGGGGTCGGGGAGGCCGAGCTCGTGCTGCCGGCGACGAATTTGATGGCGAACGGCGGAGACCGTGGCGGAGAACCCAACGCGATTCCGAGCGCACGCGCCGCCCCGGCTCGGTTCAGTAGGTGTGGACGAACGGGACGAGGACGGTGAAGCTCCAGGTTGTCCTGGCTTGAGGTGGGAGGCAAGGTGGCCGCGCCAGCGACAAGCGCGTGCCCACGGCGGCGGTGGAGAGCACGTCGAGGGGAGAGCGGCGCAAGGAAGGGAGAGATGGGGAGGGCGCGACTAGGGTTAGGTTTCACGCCGGGACGCGGGGTGGCCCGGGGTTCTTATCCCCTCCGGCGGTCGCCGGATGCGTGCCACGGCGACGACCGTGGCGTGGCCGCCGCAGGATGGACGCCATGGTACCCCCTGAACAGGGGTTGAAGATGATGGGGAGGGGGAGTGGGCCGGGGTGGCCTGGCCCAGTGGAGAGCGGAGGGGGGCCTCGCCCATGAGCGTTAGATTAGGTTTTCTTTTTCTTCTTTTTCTTTTTTTTGTTCTTTCCTTTCTGTATTTATTTGTTTTAGTTGATTTAAAATTTTTGTAAAACGTGTAACCTGCTCCAATATTATTGTTACATTTTGGACTACTGCTACAAAAAGTTTGGAGCTTTTATAAAATCATTTAATATTTGTTTTGGACATGCAACTGATGAAAGGGGTTGTTTTAGCACTGGTTTGAATTGTTTGCAATATTTAGATATTGCAATAAATATCCAATGTTGGTTTAATATGGTCCATTGATTTTTAGGCATGTAATAAAATTGGTTCCACAATTTTGGACAAAGTTTGATTTATCACATTATTTTTAATAACAACCAAAAGGATTTTTGGAGTGATCAAATGCAAAGATGATCAAAGTGAGATTTAGTAACATAAATTTTTCATTAGCAAAAGGATTACTGGTACAGACACTGAGGGTGTTACAAATCTCCCCCACTACAAGAATTCTCGTCCCGAGAATTTAAGTGGCAGCGAGGAAAAGATCGGGGTATTCATCGCGAAGACGATCTTCGCGTTCCCAGGTGGCTTCATCTTCAGAATGATTCGACCACTGAACTTTGAGGAACTTGGTCGTCTTGTTGCGGGTTTTGCGTTCTGACTGATCAAGTATGCGACTAGGATGCTCATGATAAGTCAAATCCTGTTGCAGCTCAATCATATCATGTTCCAGTTCTCGAATAAGGTCCTTGAAGCAGCGTCGGAGTTGCGACACGTGAAAGACATCGTGTACTTGTGAGAGTTTCGGCGGCAATTCCAATCGGTATGCCACTGGTCCACTCCTGGAAATGATACGGAACGGGCCAATGTAGCGAGGAGCTAACTTGCCTTTTATCCCGAATCGATGAGTGCCTCTCATGGGAGTGACACGAAGGTAAGCTTGTTCGCCGGGTTGATAGGCCATTTCCTTGTGCTTGCGGTCATAGTTGCTCTTCTGGCGGGACTGAGCAACTTTCAAGTGTTCACGGATAACGCGAACCTGATCTTCAGCATGCTGAATAATTTCCGGACCAATGAGAGTTCGTTCCCCAGTGACCAATTCAGAGGGGTTCAACACTTACGTCCATAGAGAACTTCAAAGGGTGCCATCTTCAGACTAGCCTGATAGCTATTGTTGTACGAGAATTCAGCAAATGGAAGGGATTCCTCCCATTTCTTACCGAATGAGATGACACAAGCTCGAAGCATGTCTTCAAGCACTTGATTGACGCGTTCAACTTGTCCTTGCGACTGAGGGTGATAAGCAGTGCTGAAGTTGAGGTGAGTGCCCATAGCTTCTTGGAAACTATCCCAGAATCTTGAGGTGAAAATGCTGCCACGATCGGAACTGATCTCCAACGGGATACCGTGGAGGGACACAATTCTGGAAACATATAAGTCTGCTAACTGACTAGCAGAGATCGTCTCCTTGAATGGAAGAAAGTGGGCAACCTTGGAGAACCGGTCGATGACGACAAAAATAGCATCGTGGACTTTATGTGATCGGGGAAAACCGGTGACGAAGTCCATTTCGATCTTGTCCCACTTCCATTCAGGAATAGAGAGTGGTTGTAGAGTTCCAGCAGGTCTTTGATGTTCGGCTTTGACTCGACGGCAAACGTCACACTCGTCAGTATATCGAGCGATGTCTTGCTTCATGTTAGACCACCAGTACCGCTGACGAATGTCTTGGTACATCTTGGTACTACCAGGGTGAATTGACAAAGGGGTATCATGAGCTTCTTTCATGACATCAGGGGCGTAGTTCAGGTTGGCCTTGGCTACCGGAACCACTAAACGACCCTTGAAGTACACTGCATTATCATCATTTGCATCAATAGTGAAGAATGAGGGCTCTCCTCTCGAGACACGACGCTTTATCTTCCAAATGTCAGAGTCATAATGTTGTATCGTCTTGATGCGGTCAACGAGGTCTGGTTTGACAACCAGGGAATTCACATTTCCCCGCGGAACAATCTCGATGTTCAGCTTGCGAAGCTCTTCATACAGAGGTGGTTGTTGTATTTGAACTTCAAGTTCACTACAGTAGGCTTTGCGACTCAAGGCATCAGCCATCACATTAGCTTTGCCAGGGGTATAATGAATATCCATGTTAAAATTGACTATTGTCTCGAGCCATCTTTGTTGGCAGAGATTCAGGTCAGGCTGGGTAAACAGGTACTTCAGGCTTTGGTGGTCAGTGTAGATCTCGCAACGATTACCAACGAGGTAGTGTCGCCACAACTTCAATGAATAAATTACTGCTGCCAATTCGAGATCATGCGTTGGATACTTGTCTTCGTGAGAACGCAACTGACGAGATCCATAAGCAATCACTTTGCGCTCTTGCATTAGGACACAACCTAATCCTTGACGAGACGCATCACAGTATATCACGAAGTCCTTCTTGGTATCAGGGGGAGCAAGCACTGGGGGAGAAGTGAGCTTGTCCTTGAGAGCTTGGAAACTTTCCTAACATTTGTCTGTCCACTCGAACTTAACACCTTTGTGAAGCAGATTAGTCAGAGGCTTGGCAATCTTGGAGAAGTTCTCGACGAAACGGCGACAATAGCTAGCGAGGCCGAGGAAACTTCTGACTTGCTTTACAGTCCTGGGAGGAGTCCAGTCAAGAATAGCCTGAATACATTCTGGGTTGACGGCGACGCCATCCTTGGAAATCACATGACCAAGGTAAGTCACTTCGGGAAGCCAGAATTCACACTTAGAATACTTAGCATAGAGTTTGTGTTCTCGAAGCTTTTCCAGTATAAGTCGAAGGTGTTCAGCATGTTCTTCTTCATTCTGGGAGTATACCAAGATATCATCCAGATAAACCACGACGAACTTGTCGAGGTATTCCATGAATATATAGTTCATCAATCGAGAGAAAGTGGCTGGGGCATTGGTCAGGCCAAAAGACATGACGGTGTACTCGTATGAACCATAGCGAGTAATGAAAGCGGTCTTCGGTATGTCCTTTTCACGGACCCGGATTTGATGGTAACCCAACCTCAAGTTGAGTTTAGAAAACACCGTAGATCCAGCTAGTTGATCATATAGATCGTTGATCCGAGGGAGCGGATACTTGTTCGGAATTGTTGCCTGGTTGATAGGTCGGTAATCTTGGACCAAATGGTTCGTTCCATCTCTTTTCTTGACAAAGAGCGAAGGTGCTCCCCAAGAAGAGGAACTTGGACGGATGAAGCCTTTGTGGAGTGCCATGTCGATCTCCTTCTTCAGTTCAAGGAGGTGGTGAGGCGGCATCTTATAAGGGCGCTTAGCAATAGGGACGGTGCCAGGCTTCAAGTCAATGACGAATTCGACATCTCTGATCGGGGGTATTCCCGGCAGTTCTTCTGGGAAGACGTTGAGAAAATCGCGAACGACTGGAACGTTCTCAATTCCTTCAAGAGGTGAGGCATTCAGTGCGTTCAGAGCATATATCTGGCTTTCGGCGTGTTGAACTGTTCGGGCCGAGTAGAGAATTTGTTTGCCAGAAGGGTGAATTAGATGAACTATT
Organism: Bromus sterilis; assembly: GCA_950022295.1. NCBI lineage: Eukaryota > Viridiplantae > Streptophyta > Magnoliopsida > Poales > Poaceae > Bromus > Bromus sterilis. The sequence continues at coordinate 338,344,898 of OX465595.1, read as the reverse complement.
TTAGTACCACAGCGGATGTGAGCATCATGCGCTTTCAACCAATCCATACCAAGAGTAACGTCAATGGTAGAAACCTTGAGGGCCATGAGTGAAGCAGCAAATACCAATCCTCCAATTTCAACACGATTGTTGTGGGCTATCATCGAGGTATCCCAACTGGAACCAGGAGAATAAACCACCAGCGGAGGGTACAGGTTTTCGAACGGCAAGTCTTGCTTACGGGCAAACGCAGCAGATATGAAGGAATGTGAGGCTCCTGAATCAAACAGAACAGAAGCTGGCACTGAATTAACAAGGAGGGTTCCCATCACAATAGTCGGATCCAACCTAGCCTTCTCAACATCAACATGATTGGCATAGCCACGTTCAACAAGAAGCGGCTTGGTATTACCTTTTCTGGTACGAAGGTTTCGACAGTTCCTCTTACGGTCAACAGGAGGACATGGTGCACGGTGACCTGGCTGTCCACACTGGCGGCATAAGCCATCATTAGGGGGAGGAGCCATAATATTGGGTTGTCCAGTCGGAATCGTTAGCTGTCTCGGCGGTGGAGGCAGGCGAGGTGCAACATAAGACGGTCTTGGTGTTGGTGCAGGCCGGTGAAAAACATTGTGCGGGAGCCAGACTTTAAGTTTCTGAGCAGGCCGACCCGAAGATGGGCCAGCATCTCGAGCACGCTTGAGCGACTCATGGTGCTTAGTCAGAGCAGTTTCGACTTGGAAAACCTTGCTGACAAGGGTTGCAAAGTCCGCACAATCATGAAGGACAAGTGCGAGCTCTATTTCAGGATGTAGTCCTTCTCGGAATCTCTCCTGTTTGCGAGCGTCGGTGCCGACGTCTCTCTCGGCATAGCGGGACAACTCAAGGAATTTCCTATGATATTCATCAACAGTTGTCTGGCCCTGACGGAGTTGGCGGAAATCCTCCTTCCTCTGGTCCATCAGACCTTGAGGAAGGTGCCATGCACGGTAGGCTAACTGGAATTCTTGCCAAGTGGTTACAGTTCCATCTGGCAACGCAAGCCAGTGGCTTTCCCACCACTGAGCAGCTGGACCCCTCAGATGATACGTCGCACAGGTGAGGTAACTGACAGGGGAAACAACAGTTGACTCCATCTGAAAAGCAATATCACGGAGCCAATCATCGGCATCCATAGGATTGGCGGAGCTGCGAAAGGTGGACGGACTGAGGCGCACGAACTCCTGCAGGGTTATTGGGGAATTCTGAGTTGAAAGTTGGGTCATTACCCCAGCCATAAACTGACGGTTCAGATCAAACTGTTGCAGTACTGCGGCCATATAAGGTGGAGGTGGGGGATCGTCAGCCATCCTGCCTGAACAGCAGGGGTTAGTTCAGACAAAGCATTTGCAAGGATAAGAAGTCATACATGATGTAGTATGAGCAATGAACGAGAAGTGCAGTAGATACACAATAGTAGTCATATAGACATACAGATCTTTGAACACAGTCGGTCAAAATCGGAGAGCGTAACGTCGTAGAAATTAAGGAAAAAGGACTCAGTAGGCGGCGCGCAGACCGCGGTAAGGATTACACGACGCGACATAGATTCCACTATGTCAATCACGCCGCAAGAAAACTGTTGGCCACATGATTTAATGCCAGAGGACGCGCGGCCTGCCCAGAATGAGAATGGGATCCGCGGTCCGGGACCTGGGGTAGAACTCCTGCGACACGACTCAATCAATGAGGTAGCACCGGAACGCCGAGTGGAATCAAGGGAATGTGATCCTAATGTCAGATTTTGTAAAACTTACCAGCAAGGATAAGAGAGCAGAGTCCCAGAGCATAGGTAAGGAGAAAAGGATCCTAATACCATAGATATCACACGTAGTGACATCGATGTGGGCCCGTAAGCCAAATATTAAGTTAGCAAAATAGTTTTTCAAAGTCTAGACTCAACTTCGACCAGGTAGTGGGTGGGTGGCTTCCTACAGGCAGTCGGCTCTGATACCAACTTGTGACGCCCTCGATTTACGATCATGTACAATAATCATACACGCAGGGTACATGATCGAGATAAGGTGACACGGTGAGAATATCACAGCACAACACTAAACACAAAAGGATAAACCAAATATATTACAATGAAGGGGGTCGCACGGACCCGAATACATAAGTCATACAAACATAATATCTGAGTACAGAAATAGTTAGTCAAGTTTTTGCCTTAAGAAGGCTAGCACAAATAACATCAGAGATACAGATCAAAAAGGCGAGGCCTGCTGCCTGGGATCCACCGAATTACTCCTGGTCAACGGGAACTCGACGTCGTAGTAGGCTCCTCCTGGAATCTCCTGCTCCTGGGCTCCAACGTCGACTGCAGCGGCCGATCAGGAAAAGAGAAAAGGGGAAATAAAGCAAGGGTGAGTATCTAGCATACCCGCGAGTCTTACGTCCCCTACTAAGCATTTATGCATGTACCAAATGGAAAGGGGAGGCTGTATATAGTGGACTGCAAGGTAGAAATCAGAATAAGGGTAAGAAGCTAGGCCTATCGAAGACTAGCATCTTCCGACGAGTCTTGCAGCATGAGGTAAGAATCAGCCAACAGTTAATAGCATGAATGTAATAACAATACAGCAGAAGTTTCTGCAGCATTGTATAATAGTAAGTTGTAATAATTAATAATAATACTGCCTCCGAGTTCCCTTCCTCGACTCCCTGCGAGGAAAAGAAACCGGAACCATACAATTTACTAGTAGTAGTTTGTAGTAGTAGGCTCTGGCTTCAGCATAAAGCGTCCTGTTACCGTGGACATGGCTATTCGAATAGATCAAACTCCCTGCAGAGTGCTCTACTGTTCAGCTTGCACACTCGGATCTCCAGGGTGGCGTACACCTTGTTAGGGAATGCCCCACCGAGGCTATCCGACACGCCGAGGCCCATCCTACGGCTCATCAGAGAGGTCCCCGGCGGTCTACAGTCCTAAGTGCAAGAGCTTCATGGGCCATCACCTCTCGCACTCCGGGTCGTTGTGCGCCAAGTGGATCCAGTGCCGTAGCACGATCCGACCCAACCACAATGCTGAAACTAGACGTCTTTCAGAGCTTTCGAACGAGACCACAACGCGGAGGGCCCACACCGTAACCCCACGTGAAGGTAGTGCGTACAAGCCTTTGCGGCCTCTCAAGTCATCCACCTGAACCGTTAGGTAATTTTTTTGTTATTATCTGTCGGGGCAACCGTTATCGTTGCCCCTTTCTCGGTGAGTCGCGGACAACGACATCAGCTAGGACCACCAGTAACGTCGGTGCCTGCCCTGTCGTCCCACCAACTCATGCGGTTACCAACAAGGTGAAGCGTCTCCTTACCTTGTCTCGCATTTGCTCTTGGTAGAGCTCGACTTTTGTACAACAGGAAATCCTTCGACCACGAACAGTACCAGGCCCGCCGCACACCGGTGGAATACACCTGACCTGTCGTTCCGCTAAGATACCCTGCGCGGGCACCGTGGGGTCACCCGACTCCTTACCTGTAAGGACAACCGTGGTTCAGTACCCTAGGACGGCTATACAGAGTCAGCAACGAGTGGAGTACAAGGATTACTCCTCGATAGCTCACACTTGAGGTGGCTCGGCAGAGCCGAGGTAGGGGCCTGAAGCGGTGTCTGCTCTGAACCGTACCTGTAGCAGTTGTAATGTATCGCATCCGCATTCACTCCCAAAGTAAACACGTCCCGCTATCTAATCCTATTGTCTAACAAGGCGCAGGGTTCACTGCTGAATATAATATATATAATGGGCATCATAGGATAACGGAAGGTACATCAAGGGTGACAATGACAGGTTATGCAATTGAATAGGATTGTAACCTAGCAGCAGCAGCATATGCCTAGTGCAAGAAAAGTACGGAAAGATAGGCGATATCTGGGGAAGAGAATGGCTCTGCTTGCCTGTAAGCTCAATGGTAGAGGTACGATCATCGACGAAGTAGTCGATCACAGGGGCATCGGCAGCGGACGTCGAGACTACCGGACAATAAAAGAGGGGGGGGAGAAACAATAAATACACAACAATGATAGCAATACAAATACAAGACATGACATATGAAATGTCAACGATGCTCTAACGTTGTACGATACACGTAGCACGGAGCGGGAATTCATCCGTGGATGAACTGTCAGCTCCGGGTGATTACCAGACAGGGTGTACGGAGGGGAAGGTATCATGTCGGAGGTGTCATGGACATCCGACAAACAGGTGAAGAATGTATCTGTGTTAGTTGATCCATTCTGAACAACTTTCGTGTTCAGAATAAATTTATCCGGAGAGTTTTACGGTATCGGGCAATTATCGGACAGACGGCCCGGAGGGGGGGTGTCGATGTTCGTTGTGTTATAAGGGTGTGGTGGGGGTATGGGTAGCGTATCCGTATTCGTTATATTTTTCCGATCAATTTTCATGTATAAAGTTTTTTCATCAGATACACGGTTTAAAAGATATTGATTTTTGAAGTTTAAATCAATTTATACCATTTCCTGGATTTTCTTTATTATTTAAATATAACATTATCCAGAACAGTTCCTGTTGACTGGGTCAAACCTGACAAGTGGGACCTACTGACCAGTGGGTCCCACATGTCAGCCTCACATGTTAATAAAAACAATTTAATTTAACTAACAACAGTGGGGCCCAGTTGTCATTCACACATGTTATAATTAATTTGATTTAATTTAACCAGGGATTACTATTTGGCCTGGGCCGACATGTCAAAGTCTCTAGCATTATAATTACTCTATTAACAGGGGTGTTAAGTGGGGATGGCCCACATGTCATTGACATATATTACTAACCGTTTTTTAATCAATTTTAATTAGGGGGGGGGTTATTTCATCTTAACAGGGGGGTTTAGGCCCCTAATTTAATTAGTTAGGCAGAGGGGTCCACCTGCCAGTGGGCTGAACCCACGGCTGCACGCCGGCGACGAGGCCGTCGCGGCGGCGCTCCATCGGAACCGCGCTACGGGCGGCGGTGGGACGAGCCGAGGGCACCAACAGGATGCCCTCGCCCGCGCGCTTCTAGGGGAGCCCACGGGAGGCCGGGGTGGGCGGAGCCCACCGGAGGCGAGCCCGCGGCGGGGTCGGAGCCACGACCGGTGGTGGACGGCGCTACGGGGCATGACGGAGGGGGAAAAGGTTTAGGGAGGGGTGCGCGGTCTCACAGTGGATGCGGCGCAGGGGTCGGGAAGGCCGAGCTCGTGCTGCCGGCGACGAATTTGACGGCGAACGGCGGCGACCGTGGCGGAGAACCCAGCGCGATTCCGAGCGCACGTGCCGCCCCGGCTCGGTTCAGTAGGTGTGGACGAACGGGACGAGGACGGTGAAGCTCCAAGACGTCCTGCCTTGAGGTGGGAGGCAAGGTGGCCGCGCCGGCGACAAGCGCATGCCCACGGCGGCGGTGACGAGCACGTCCAGAGGAGAGCGGCGCAAGGAAGGGAGAGATGGGGAGGGCGCGACTAGGGTTAGGTTTCACGCCGGGATGCGGGGTGGCCCGGGGTTCTTATCCCCTCCGGCGGTCGCCGGATGCATGCCACGACGACGACCGTGGCGTGGCCGCCGCAGGATGGACGCCACGGTACCCCCTGAACAGGGGTTGAAGATGATGGGGAGGGGGAGTGGGCCGGGGTGGCCTGGCCCAGTGGAGAGCAGAGGGGGGACTCGCCCATGAGCGTTAGATTAGGTTTTCTTTTTCTTTTTTTTGTTCTTTCCTTTCTGTTTTTATTTGTTTTAGTTGATTTAACATTTTTGTAAAACGTGTAACCTGCTCCAATATTATTGTTACATTTTGGACTACTGCTACAAAAAGTTTGGAGCTTTTATAAAATCATTTAATATTTGTTTTGGACATGCAACTAATGAAAGGGGTTGTTTTAGCACTGGTTTGAATTGTTTGCAATATTTAGATATTGAAATAAATATCCATTGTTGGTTTAACATGGTCCATTGATTTTTAGGCATGTAATAAAATTGGTTCCACAATTTTTGGACAACGTTTGATTTATCACATTATTTTTAATAACAACCAAAAGGATTTTTGGAGTGATCAAATGCAAAGATGATCAAAGTGAGATTTAGTAACATAAATTTTTCATTAGCAAAAGGATTACTGTTACAGACACTGAGGGTGTTACAGGGCGGAGGGAATGGAGTGGTCTCCGATCCACAATTTACGGGGGACCTTATCGTGTCCACGACGACAAGGGGCGAGGGGAGCAGGTGAGGAGGAGGGGGGCTGGCGTGGCCTCGACGGGTGTGGGCGCCATGGGCACGGTTCGGCTACAGCGGGGGGGGGGGGGCAGGTGGGGAGTTGGTGGGGAAGAGGAGGAGGGAGGGAGCTGGGCCCGGGATGGGCGGCGCTAGATAGGGTTTTCGTTTTTTTATTTGTTAGTTTTCTTTCTGTTTTAAATTTCTTTAGCCTAACAATTTAATTTTGTAATCAGTGAAACCTATACCAATATTATGGTGGAAATTTAGTTTACTGCTACAGAAAAAAATGTGGACCCCAAACAAAAATCAATTGAATTTTTATTTAATTTAAAATTGATCAAATGGGCTACCTTGCTACTATTTTTAAATTGTTTATATTATCTAAACTACCTATTAAATTCCCAATACAGTTTTAAGGTGACCTACTGATTATTTGGTATTTAATAAAATTGTTTCCTTAATTCTTGGATCAACTATTATTCCCACTTGTTTATTTTAATTACCATGACAATTTAATAGTCCCCAAGCAATAGTTTTTATTCCATAATATTTCTAAAACACTTTAGTAGAATATCCATTGCTATTTTTAACATGGCCCGAGATTATTTGCTATTAAATAATGAAAGTTCTTGCACCTAGGGTTTACTTCAAAATTCCACATTGCTTTTATATTAGTATTATAAGGCAATTTAATCACTCACCATTATTGGTTTTATAATTAACACTGACCTGGGATTCTGTAAATGACTAAGGTTGATTGGGTTGAACAATGATCAAGTGGATTGACATGCATCCACAATTCCTGGAGGAAAGTTTTATAGTTTACCCAATTTGAAAATTTTATCCGGGTTGGAAATTGACAGAGCTATGATCAAGGTGATCATGGCTTGATCATTAACATTAATGATCACTAACAGTGGAATCACTGTAGTGATTACTGTTACTGATTCTGAGGGTGTTACAAATCTCCCCCACTACAAGAATTCTCGTCCCGAGAATTTAAAAAGGTAGTGGTAGGGGTAGGGTTCCGGTTTCGTATTCCAGCAATTCTTCGGGTGCTTGTTATCCTTCTCGATGAATTTAATCCTTCTCATTGACGTCTTCATTTTCTACTTCGGTGCATCTCGACGAGTTGTCATCCTTTCATCGGAGTCTTCATCGTACTGACGGATAGGGTAGGAGGAATTACTTAAAGGGGTCGGATCGATAGAAGATTAACCAAACGGGGTTGTCCAAGGGTATGGGGTACCAAGCACCTCTCGAGTTTAAGCTCATGGAAGCACATCGAGAGAAATTAAAGAAGGCATATGAAGTTTCAAGCGGATAGACAACCATTCGACATCGATGACGGATGATGAAAAGGGGTTCGGATCATCAGGCATAAGCACTGAGTCTGATATCGGTTGGAATATCACAAGGTAGAGGACAAGAGTCAGGTTTCGGTCCTGTGGAACTGTGGGTTATGGGCCCCATTGAACCAGGGTGGTGACATTCAATGCGATCAAGTTGAAAGGTATGATGGAGATCAACTTGTAAAATATGTCGGCAACAACATCAGTGCCAAGGGCGAGGGACGAAGAGAACCATTTTCCTGCTCGTTAAGACGAGGCAGACCAATAGGCAAAGTTCTCGTCCATCGGTGGTCACCGAAAAGTCATCAACAATCGTAACAGTTTGTACGGACAAAGTAGTACACCGAAGTGTTTACATAAGCAGGGAGTTATCACTGCCCAGATAATTTATATTAAAAGAAAGATTAAACAGACCAATGGAAAGGAAAATGTGATTATACACAAGCATTAGGGGTATATTATTCCCAAGGGAAAGCAGAGCAAGATATACATGACCAAGTTTGTATTGGCAGGGAGTCAAAGGGGGTTGTCAATGGTGACACAAATCATCGAGGGGCAAGAATGGTATTTCCCACAATGAATTCAATAGACACATGGAAGAAGCAAAAATGCTAATGATGACCACGACACTTTATGTCGAGAGGTTTCAAGAGAATGCAATCGAATAGCAGAGCAAAAGGTAAGCGATGTTCTCGGTTGATGACAACCCAGAACCCATGGAGTGGTTACGACAGGGATAGGCATTATTTCATCACAATTCATAAGATGTAGTGCAAAGGCATGATATCCTCGAGATACTAGGAGTAATACTCGAAGGTAGAATGGTGGATCATAGGTGTAGCAGAATTGACACCAAGGGGGTTAATTATCTTTACGAGGAGCTTTCATGATAAGTTATACATAGTATCCATGGGCATAAACACAAAGGTTCAGGGTCGACTCCAACTTCTTCAATGCATAGCCTCTCATTCACTTCTCGCTGTCGATGAATTTGTAGAGTAGGAAATTTATCTGGCGTAACACCAGTAAAGTATGACCCGTAGAAGTTGATGGGTTCACAAAAACGGCTGAAGCATAGATACAACCCATAGGGACATTTTTCGAATCTATGCAACAAACAAGGATAAGGGGACCAGTTTGAAAGCAGAAGGCTGATGACATGGAGCAGATGACACCGTTCGCCGAAGGCATTTCGTATCAGGGGAAATTCATCAATGACTTAGGACACAAGGGGACGACAGGTAGTAACCCACCAAAAAGTTCAGGCGGCGTACCGAGAGTCTGGTGCGAGTATTGGTACTCACCCATAAGAACAAAGAATAAAAAGGCATCGAATGATAGAAGCATCGGAATAATTCGATGCTTAAGTACAAAGGAAATAATACTTCCATATCGATCAAACATGAATAACTTGAATAGAAGCTTGATGGTTAATCAATTAAGGTTTGATTTACCGAGAACCAGCTCATGTCCGGAATGACGTCTGAGCCAGAACAATGGATTCATAGGGATCAACTGATGATTACGTGCACTCGCGCACACGATGATTCAATAGATCGGAATGGCAATGCCAAGGGAGGGCATCGAAGACCACAAGACAAACGGGATCAATCATAGTGCAAGTAGGCAAGAAGAATCTCCGAAGCAGTAGGCTGCCGAGGATTGTCGCGAGATCGAATAGTATTTCAAAGTATTTATGGGAATCACATCAACCACTTAGGATGGACGGGTCCTCGTTAAATGCGAGGAATTTTCCGCAGGGTGAAAAGAAGCTGCAAGGCAGTAGGCTCAAAGGATTCCCGAAACAACGGAAAGTATTTCGATGCATCTTGTGAACACAAGAGCAACTGGGATTGAATGGATGAACGGAAGGTGTATGTGGCTATACATACGGACTTATCGGTGGCAGTGAATTGTAAAGGTGAACGACACATATGGTCTCGGGAATTTTATTGGAGAGTAATCTTCGGAATCTTCAGGTGAAGCAAGCGATCTTCTTGGGTGAAGGGCTCTCCGGAAGGACAGAGGTGCGAGATCCTAATGTCAGAGTTAGCAAAATCTTTAACCCGAAAGGAAGAGAGAGCAGAGTCCCAGGGTAAAGGTACGGAGAAAAGATCCTAATACCACCCAGTTTGCGACGTGGACCGATAAGCCACACGACACTGTTAGTAAAGTAGTTTTGCAAAGGCTAGACTCAACTTCGACCAAGGAGTTGGAAGGGGGTGTCCTATTGGCAGTCGGCTCTGATACCAACTTGTGACGCCCCCAAAATCAGACCGTGTACAGTAATCATACACGCAAGGTACACGATCGAGATCAGGGACTCACGGTGAGATATCACAACACAACTCTACAAATAAAATAATACAAGCTGTTTAATACAAGCCAGGGGCCACGAGGGCTCGAATACAACAGCTTGAGAGCACAAGTCAGCGGAAGCAAAAGTATATGAGTACAGACACAAGGGTACAAGGTTGCCTTAAGAAGGCTAGCACAAAAATCAACACTCGATCGAAAAGGCAAGGCCTCCTGCCCGGGAACCTCCAAACTACTCCTGGCCAAAGGGGAACTCGACGTCGTAGAAGGCATCGGGGATCTTCATGTTGCGGTGGTCGGCATCGGTGATCTCCTTCTCCTAGACTCCAAGGCTCCAACGTCGACTGCAGCGGCCGATCAGGCAACACAATAAAAGGGAAAAAATAAAGCAGGTGAGTATCTAGCATACCCGCGAGTCTTACGTCCGCTACTAAGCATTATGAATTGTATCAAATGGAAAGCGGAGGCTATATAGTGGACTGCAAGGTAGAAATCAGAATAAGGGTAAGTAACTAGGCCTATCGAAGACTAGCATTTTCCGATGTGTCTTGAAGCATGAGGTAAGAATCAGCCAACACTTAATATAACAGAAATGAAAGTAACAATGCAACAGAAGTTGCTGCAGCATTGTATAATAATAAGTTGTAATGATAATTAACAATGCCTCAGAGTTCACCTCCTCGACATCCCAGCGAGGAAGAAAACCCGGAACCATATAGTTTAATAATAATAGTTTGTAGTGGTAAGATCCTGCTTCAGCATAAAGCGTCCTGTTACCGTGGACACGGCTATTCGAATAGATTAATCTTCCCTGCAGGGGTGCACTTGCGTTACACTACACGCACGGATCTCCAGGGTGGCGGGGACCTTGTTAGGGAACGCTCCACCGAGGCTATCCGGCACTCTGTAGCCCATCTTTCAAACTCAACAGAGAGGCCATCCGCCGGTCTAAATCCTAAGTACGCCGGGCCTTGGACCGCAACCCGAACGTACTCCTGCACGGTGCGTGGCTGGCCGGTGAAGTTAAAGCAAATCCAAATAAGACACCACCGCGCGAGCAAATAAGACAACACCACTTCCCGGCAATCAGCTCGCAGTACTGCTGACGTCTGAAGAGTCCTCGGACGACACTACGAAGCAGAGGAGCCCATAACTCGTAATTCCCACGGGTAGGTAGTGCGTACATGGCATATAGCCAACTCAAGACATCCACCGAACCATTTAGCATTTTAATTAACCGGCGTGACAACCGTTATCGTTGCCTCGACTTAACTGACCCGCGGACAACGACAGTAGTCAGGACCACCAGTACATCGGTGCCTACCCTGTCGTCCCACCAAGTCTCTGCGGTTACCAACAAGGTGAACCGTCTCCTTACCTTGTCTCGCGTGTGCTCCCGGAGGAGCTCGACTTTCGTGGTTTTGTAACTCTCGCGGCCAACTGATACGTCTCAAACGTATCTACTTTTCCAAACACTTTTGCTATTGTTTTGACTTCATTCTTGCATAATTTGGACGAAACTAACCCGGACTGACGCTATTTTCAGCAGAGCTACCAGTGCTGTTTTTCTTTTGTGCAGGTTTCTGGATATTTAGGTACGCTGGAAAAATCCCAAAAATTTATATTAAAAATCAGCGTTCCGGAAGCTTCCGTCAGGCCAAAGGGGGGCCACAGGGCAGCCAGGGGGCAGCCAGGAGGGTGCCTGGCGCGGCCCCACCCCCTGGCCGCGCCACCTGCCCTCCTGGGTGGGTCCCACACCCCCTGGTGACCTACCTTGGCCCCTATTTATTCTCCCATCGAGGAAACGTCGAAACAGGAGTCGCTTTTTCGATCTACGCTGCGGAGCCGCCGCAACCCTCTGTTCTTCTCCGGAGAGCTAATCTGGAGGCTGAATTGGCCTCCGGTGAGGGGGAAATCATCGCCATCGTCATCGTCATCTCCTCTCCATCACCCATCCATGACTTCTCCTTTCATGTGTGAGTAATTCCCTGCTGTAGGCAAAGGGGATGGTAGGGATTGGATGAGTTAGATCATGTAATAGTTCAATCAGATTTGTTGTGGGCATGTTGCCTATCATCTACTTGGTGTTTATCATCTCTGTTACAACTTGTTGCTCTTATTGCTTGTCACTTTGGGCCCGAGTGCCATGATTTCAGATCTGATCACCCTTTTGTTTCTTGAGTTTGTGGTGTTCTTGATCCTATCTATGAGTTGTATGCACCTATTAGAGTCCGGAACCGGCGATCCCAGTGGTGACAGCCTGGGACACCAAAGGGGATGGACTATAATTTGAGGATTCCGTGTATCCATGAAGTGTTAATGCTTTGTTCCGGTTCTCCGCTGTAGGAGACCTTAATTTCCCTAAGTTCCTTTTGGCCCCGTTCGTAGCGGGAGGGAAGGACAAAAGATGTTGTGCAAAGTTCTTATTGCAGCACGTACAACTACCCTGGGATACATGCCTGATGTTTGATATTTGCCTAGATGATCCTTTGTTTTCTGTGAGCCTTGCCCAAGTTAGAATCTGTTGCATGTTCGTTCTCATCCAAGCAACGCCCAACCATCCATCTCCCTAGCCTCCAGTGTTTTCTTTCTGCTGGTTACTAGTTGTTTACTTTCGCTGTTTTACTTTTGTTGTTCCACTATCACTATTACCACTACTACCACCGTATCACAGTTGCTCCTAAAACTTTCGTGCAAGCAAGTGTTTATTTCAGGTGCGGTTGAATTGACAACTCAATTGTCAAAGCCTGTACGTATTCTTTGTGTCCCCAAGTGTCGAATCAATAAATTGGGTTATCTTGCTCGCGAAGACTATCTCGATACCCTACAGTTGCGGGTTATCACCAACGATCAGGGGCCAAGCACATCGGTACACTGGTCGTACCCTCCCTGTCGTCCCGTCGCAATACCACTCGCGGGCACCGTTGGGTCGCCCGACTTCTTACCTTTAAGGACACCAGTTGGTTCGAGTTCCTACCATTAAGTGAAACCAGGAGGTATCACCCTCGATGGCACACTTAAAGAGGTTTGATAGAGACATCAGCGGAATGAACTAGAGAGGTAAACTTCGTATCATACCGGTGATGCTACGCTACTGAGCCGACGAGAGTGAAATACGAGTTCGTCCACTCGTAAGTCAAACTCGAAGCGACTCGGCAGAGTCTCGCCGTTGTAGGTTCCCTAGGGCGTCTGCATTGATCCGTACCTGTTGCAGTTGTAATATATCGTTCCCGCGATCACTCCCAGAGTGATCACGGCCCGCTATTCTAAACCTAACTAACAATGCACAGGGTTTACTGCTGAATGATTCATAAGTAATAATAGGCAGCATAGGATTAAAGGAAGGTACATCAAGGGGCTACAATGACAGGCTGGGCAATTGAATAGGTTAACAACGTAGCAGCAGCAGTAACAATGCCTAGTGCAAGAAATGTACGGAAAGATAGGCGATATCTGGGGAAGAGATTTGCTCTGCTTGCCTGGAAGCTCGACAGTAGGGGTACGGTCGTCGACGAAGTAGTCGTACTCGGCAGCGATGTAGTCGGCGGCAACAACGAGGTCTATCAGAGAATAAAAGGGGGGATAAACAATAAATACACAACAATAATAGCAATACAATTGTATGACACAGCAGATATAAAACAACGGGACTCTAACGCAGTGTTCGGTGATTTGCTCGGAGCAGGAATTTATCCGGGGATGACTCATCAGTACCGGCTGATTACCGGACAGATGATCCAGAGGGGGGAAGGTATCCTGTCTGCAGTGTTAGAGACATCTGGCAGACATGTAGATATTGTATCCGTGTTAGTTGATCCATTCTGAACAACTTTCGTGTTCAGAATAAATTCATCCGGATAGTTTATCGGTATGAGGCAATCATCGGACAGTCGGTCCGGAGGGGGACGGTTCGATGTTCGGTATGTTAGAGGGGGGTGGTAGACCAACGGATAGCGTATTCGTAATCGTTGTATTTTTCTGATCAACTTTGATATATAAATTATTTGCATCGGAGTTAGGGTTTAAAAGATATTCAATTTCAAAGTTTTATTCAATTTAAATCATTTTCTAGGATATCTTTATTATTTAAATTAGCATTATCCACAACAGTGCATTTGATTGGTCAAACCTGTCAAGTGGGACCTACTGACCAGTGGGTCCCACATGTCAGCCTCACATTTAATAAAAACATTTAACTACATTTTAATTAATAAAACAGGAGGGGTGGCCCACATGTCATTCACTGACACTAAACTAATTTCATTTATTTATTAAACTGACAGTGGGGCCAGGCTGTCAGCCTCACAGAGTTAAATATCTCAGATAATTTTAATGTAATGGCCTGGGGCCCATTAGTCATTCCCATAAGTTTTGTCTATCTGTTTTAATTAAGTAAACAAGGTTAACAGGGGATTAACCGATGGTTTAGCCCACGGCCGACAACGCGGGCACACCGGCGACGACCAACAGGGGCACGGCGAGGGAGCCGGGATGGGCAAGGGGCATTGCGGCCGCACGGCGAGGTCACGGCCGCGAGCGGGCGTGCACGAGGGAGCACGGGCGCAGCCATGGCAAGTGGCGACGGGCATGGGGCATGCGTCCAGGAAGGCACGACAGCGGCCGGAACGACGGCGGTGGGGGATGCTACGGCAGCGGTCAGGCGAGGAGAGAGAGGGGAATAGAACGAGGGCTCACAGAAGCGGCAGTTGGCGAGCTCGGGCGGGGTCGGGGACGACCGATGGTGGAGATCGACGGCCATGGAAGCGGCGGCCATGGGCGAGTCGGCGACGATGGCGTCGCAAGGAGGGAATCCCGGCTCGATTCGCTGTGCACCGAGACGAAGTCGTTGACGAGCAGCCACCCAGACACCATGGCGGGGGTCGGAATGGCAGGTGGCCGCGGTTGTTCACCGGCGCGCACACAAGGCGGGCTCGGGCCAGAGGAAGAAGAAAAGGGGATCGAGCACGGAGGGGGGGGGGAATGGAGTGGTCTCCGATCCACAATTTACGGGGGACCTTATCGTGTCCACGACGACAAGGGGCGAGGGGAGCAGGTGAGGAGGAGGGTGGCCGGCGTGGCCTCGACGGGTGTGGGCGCCATGGCCACGGTTCGGCTACAGCGGGGGGGGGGGGGGGGGGGAGGGCAGGTGGGGAGTTGGTGGGGAAGAGGAGGAGGGAGGGAGCTGGGCCCGGGGTGGGCCTTGCCCAGTGGCGCTAGATAGGGTTTTCGTTTTTTTATTTTTTAGTTTTCTTTCTGTTTTAAATTTCTTTAGCCTAACAATTTAATTTTGTAATCAGTGAAACCTATACCAATATTATGGTGGCAATTTAGTTTACTGCTACAAAAAAAATGTGGACCCCAAACAAATATCAATTGAATTTTTATTTAATTTAAAATTGATCAAATGGGCTACCTTGCTACTATTTTTAAATTGTTTATATTATCTAAACTACTTATTAAATTCCCAATACAGTTTTAAGGTGACCTACTGATTATTTGGTATTTAATAAAATTGTTTCCTTAATTTTTGGATCAACTATTATTCCCACTTGTTTATTTTAATTACCATGACAATTTAATAATCCCCAAGCAATAGTTTTTATTCCATAATATTTCTAAAACACTTTAGTAGAATATCCATTGCTATTTTTAACATGGCCCAAGATTATTTGCTATTAAATAATGAAAGTTCTTGAAACACCTAGGGTTTACTTCAAAATTCCACATTGCTTTTATATTAATATTATAAGGCAATTTAATCACTCACCATTATTGGTTTTCTAATTAACAGTGACCTGGGATTCTGTAAATGACTAAGGTTGATTGGGTTGAACAATGATCAAGTGGATTGACATGCATCCACAATTCTTGGAGGAAAGTTTTATAGTTTACCCAATTTGAAAATTTTATCCGGGTTGGAAATTTACAGAGCTATGATCAAGGTGATCATGGCTTGATCATTAACAGTAATGATCACTAACAGTGGAATCACTGTAGTGATTACTGTTATTGATTCTGAGGGTGTTACAGGGGAGGAGAACATCACATAGCTACTGGTCATGGACCCATGGTCCAAGGGGGACTACTCACAAGACATCCGGGAGGCGTCCATGGCGATGGATGGTCTCCCGGAGGGGATTCCTCCTTCCGGCAGGGTGCCGGGGCAGATTCTCCTGGCAGCCCCGATCTTGAAACGACGGCAGCAGTACAGAGAGGAGAACGGGAATAGCAGATCGATATTAGGGGTTTCCTCCGCGGGCACTAAATATAGGCCAAGGGGGGCACCGAGGGGCGCCACAGGGCAGCCAGGAGGGTGCCCGGCGTGCCCTAGGGTGGGGCCGCGCCAGGGACCCTCCTGGGCCCCTGGTGGGTCCACTCCCTTCCTTCCTTGGTTCTTTGGGAAGCTTCCGGGACGCTAATTTTTTATATAATTTTTCCGGAATTTATTTGGCACTTTTAATGGCGGGAAAACCTGAAATATAAAAACAGCAAAAAACAGGAACTGGCAACTGGGTGCACTGAGTTAATAGGTTAGTCCAAATATGATAAAAAGTGTATGAAAGTTCAAGCAAAACATGGCAAAGTCACACAAATCATGCATGGAGCAAGCAGAAATTATAGATACGTTTGGGACGTATCACTATGTCATGTTATTTTTCAAGCTATTATTTGTGTACGTATACATGTTTTGATATGACCCATTGGATATCCATTGGTTATGGATATCCATCGGGTTTGGACATGGACTCAATTTTCTTCCCGTGGATTTTTTTCATGGATGGGAAAGAACTATCCTCGTGAATTTGGATATGGATTTTTTTATTTTTCAACCCGGGCCAAACCCGATCCATTGCCATCCTTAGATTTCAATATACTCCAAGATCTTCTTGGGACCGAGGAGAAGTGGTACTTCAGAGCCAGTGGCTTCAGCTTTGCGTCTGGCTGCAACACCCAGATATTCAATCTTCTGTTCCTCAGTGGCCACAAAACCGACCAGATCTTCAAACTCATCTTCTTCATATGAGCTGAAGTTGGTCTGAATGGAACCGCGCATGGCAGTTTTCTTGGGAGAGGGTCTGATGCCTCGATGAATGGCCGTCTTGGTCTTCAGCTGAGGCTGAGGCATTGATACGCGAGAGATGATAATTGCTTCTCGCCCTTCGTTGGTTACCCCAAGTGGAAGGTGAGATGCAGCGTAGCGGCAAGTTTCCCGCGGTGAAGGTAATGAGGTTTGTCTCCAGTAGGACTCCGGAGATGATAAGTAGGTGTCAGCGGCGCAACTGACGTGTACCTGCACACAAACACAAATAACTTTGCTCCCAATGAAGTTCAGAGAGGTTGTCAATCTCTCCGGTCTTGTTGTTTACAAAGGATCAAATCACAAGGGATAATGGTAATTATAGCAACTGAAAGTAAAAGCAGAAAAGTAAATAAGCGTGTAAACAGTGATGAGAATATGGACCGGGGTCCCGTGATGTTCACTAGTGATGTCTTTCTCACAAAAGACGATAAAACTCTTATGCGAGGTAAACAAATTAAATATGGGCAATTGACATGATTATAAATGCACCGCAATGCTAACTATGCTACAAAGAAAGGAAGAGGCTCAAAAGCATGGGAAGTACGCCAAAATAAGTAGACCGAAATCCATCTACATCTACTACTAATCATCCACCTTGAGATATCTATCCAGAACATCTCGCTGGTATTAAGTTGCGAGCCCCACCCAAAGTGTAAACCCAAAGAAACAGACAACTGCATTAGAAAGAACTTTGCGTAAAGTAAACAATCCTTGCAACCACGGTTACAAGCACCGTTGTTTTCCCCCTTGTGGCGACAACACATCCCCAAGACTCATGTTTCTGTCACTCAAGCGTGTCATGAGGGGGCATGTACCCACAATCGAGCATAACGTTCCCTCTTGGAGTTACTACCTACTACTTGGCCAAAGCAATAAAAAGCAACAGAGAACATGCAAGAATTACTTAGGAACAAAAATACAAAAGATAAGAACCAATTATATAACTCTATCACAATCTGAACATAATCTCATAATCCATCAAACCCCATCAAACTCAGCATAGCAACAGCAGAAAGATTACATATGTGCCTCGATCATGTAGGGCAGCTCACGAGGTCTAAACCATGAAGAAAAAGAGGGAGGAGAACATCACATAGCTACTGATCACGGACCCATGGTCCAAGGGAAACTACTCACGGCACATCCGGAAAGCGTCCATGGTGGAGGGGAAGCTCCCGGAGGTCGATCCTCCCTCCGGCAGGGTGCCGGGAACGGTCCTGCTGGTGCTCCCTGATACGTCGAAAACGTATCTATAATTTCTGCTTGCTCCATGCCTCTTTTTTGTGATATTGCTATGATATTGATGAACTTCCATACACTTTTAATCATATTTGGACTAACTTATTAACTCAGTGCACCCCAGTGCCAGTTCCTGTTTTCTGCTGTTATTCTATTTCAGGTTTCCCCCATATTAAAAGTGCTCCGAAAATTTGGGAAAATCCAATAAAAAATCAGCGATCAGGAAGCTTCCGGAATCACCGAGGGGAGGGGGGGTCAGAGGGGACCCACCAGGGCCCCAGGCGCCCTCCCGGCGCGCCCCATGGTGGGGCCGCGCCAGGGGGCCGCCTGGACCCCTGGTGGCCCCCCTGGCTGCCCCCTTCGCCTATTTATTCCCCGTGACGCAAAAACCCCGAGACGGGAACCATTTTTCGCGATCTCTCCTCTGTTCTGCCGCCGCTGTGTTTCCAAGAACGGGAGCACCAGAAGACCTCTTCCCAGCACCCTGCCGGAGGGAGGAACCACCTCCGGGAGCTTCTCCACCACCATGGATGCTTCCCGGATGAACCGTGAGTAGTCCACCTTGGACCATGGGTCTATGATCAGTAGCTATGTGATGTTCTCCTCCCCTCTTTGTTCTTCGTGGATTAGACCTCGTGAGCTGCCCTACATGATCGAGGCACTTATGTAATATTTCCGCTGTTGCTATGTTGAGTTTGCTGGGATCCGATGGATTATGAGATTATGTTCAGATTGTGTTTGAGTTATATATTTGATTCTCCTCTTTTATATTTATGTTCTTGAGTAATTCTTGCATGTTCTCCGTTGTTGTTTATCGCTTTGTCCAAGTAGTAGGTAGTGACTCAAAGAGGGAGCGTTATGCATGATTGTGGGTTCATGCCCCCGATGACTAGCTTGAGTGGCAGAAACATGATTCTAGGGGATGTGTTGTTGACACAAGGGGGAAAACAACGGTGCTTGTACTTGTGGGTGCAAGGATTGTTTACTTTATGCAAAGTTCTTTAATGCAGTTGTCTGTTGCTTTGAGTTTACACTTTGGGTGGGATTCGCAACTTAATATCATTGAGATGTTCTGGATAGATATCTCAAGGTGGATGATTAGTAGGTAGATGTAGATGGATTTCGGTCTACTTGTTTTGATGTACCGCCCAAGATTTTGAGCCTCTTCCTTTCTTTATAGCATAGTTAGCATTGGTTTGCGCACATAATCCTGTCAATTGCCCAGCTGTAATTTGTTTACCTCGCATGGCTGTTTTATCGTCTTTTGGGAGAGAGACATCACTAGTGAACATCATAGGACCCCGGTCCATATTTCCAATACTGTTTACACCCTCTATCAATTTACTGCTTTAATACTTTTCCGTTGCTATCACTATCATTATTATCCCGTGCGTTTTATCCTTTGTAAACAACAAGGCCGGAGGGATTGACAACCCCTTTGTACTCGTTGCGAGAAAAGCTATCTGTTGTGTGTGCAGGTCCACGACAACCGCTAATCTCTGGCGCCGTTGTCACCTTCTTGTCGTTATCGGAGTCCTACTAGAGACAAACCTTGGTATCTTCACCAAGGGAAATTTGCTGCTGTCTACATCTCAACCTTCCACTTTGGGTAACCAACGAGGGGCGAGAAGTAAACTCTCATGACATCAAAGCAATTTCTGGCGCCCTTGCCGGGGACTCTGCTCTTCAAGATAGGGGAGTTGGACACTATCTTTTATGTTTGCTTTTTAGTCTTGTTAGTTTACCTTTCTAGTTTTTTGCTTTTGCTTTTGTGTCTTATATGAAAAACCACAAAAATAGTTGCTACCTTTTGCCTTTGTCTTGCTTTTCCTAGTGATGCTATCCTCACCATGGGTGCTGAACCACCCGAATATGGAAGGATGGACATGTTTGACTTGGATCGTCTTCGATCAATTTGTGTTTGCGCTAAAAACCCAACCGACTTGGTTGAGGGAAAATCATTGGATGAGCATGCTCATTATATGCGGCACCGACTATCTCAAAAAGGGAAACACTTATGGGACCAAATACAAACTTCTTATTGCTATGCTGAGTGTTTATGCCAAATTTATGATTTTACTTGCCGCTCTAATATAGATCATAAAGACCTTCCTTTCCAATGTGAGTTTAATTAAAATGAGATCTTATCTTCTTATGCTAAAGGTGTTTATGATTACTTTGATGTTGAAAAGATTGAAGAGTTTGTTTCTTTTAAAGGTGCTTATGAGATCGCTTCTTTGATTGAAAAGTATCATGATACTATTTACAAATCGGAAAACTTTGCAGTTCTTGCTTATTGCTTCGAGAATTATACTTCCAATTCTTATATTGAGGATTTTAAAAATAAAATGTTTGCTGTCCTAGAAGAGGCTAATGATTGCTTTGACGAGGAATCCCATGATTCCGAGGACCCACTTGATACTTCCCTTTCTGATGAACTTAATACTTGCTTTGTTGATGGCCTTGATGCCAATATGGATGACGCTTAAGAAGATGAACTTGCTATAGTTCCTTATGTTAAGTATGAAATTGTTGCTATTGCACCCACACTTGATTGCCATATTATCCTTTTGAAACCCCCAACTCCTGAGAATTTTTCCCTTATGAAGGCTCAATGTGATGGGTTGCATTTATCTTATAATCCTAAAGACCGTGTTGAAAACTATGCACGTGTGCTTGTAGGTCATGAACAACATGATTTATGTGATAGTTATATTCTTGATGTTGTTCATGATACTACTGAAAATTATTTCGAGAGAGGGAAGTTTGGTTGTAGAAACTTCCATATTACTAAAACACCTCTCTTCATGTTGAAAGTTTTGAAGTTGTTTTTTTTCGACCTTCCTTTGCATGTCACTTTGTGCTTCTTTGATTTATTTTCTTACAAGATGCCTATGCATAGGAAGTGGGTTAGGCTTAAATGTGTTTCATATTTCCTTCTTTATGCTCTCTTTTGCTTCCAAATTCTTATTCTTGTGAGAGCATCTTCTATTTGCATTAAGCCTAGCTAATGGCTTTAAAGAAGCGCTTTCGGGAGGCAGCCCACAATGAATTTAGGATTTCCTTTATCCTTTTCTTCTGTTTTTAGTGGTCTTGATGATTGTTACTACTGTATCAACATCATTGTATCTTTAATTTTCAAGCTTTGTGCCTTTTATAGCCTCATATGACAAGGGAAGTGAAAGTTGTGACATGTTGTCCAGAAAACAGATTCTGTCCTCGTGACTAGAAAAATCATGGAAAAATCCCAGTTCATCTTTTTGATCTGAAATGTTTACACAGCATGCTCTATACAATTACGAAAATTTCGTATGTTTTGAGTTTTTTGATTTGAGTTGCAGAAGTATCCCTAAAAAATTCTTTACTACCTGCTGGTCTGCTTTTCACAGATTCTGTCCTATTTTGCCTTTTCTTCATTTTGCAAACCTTAAGCTTGCTTTTTCTTTGCAAAAACTTTTTGGAATTCTTGAGAAACAGTAGCTCTTAAAGAGTATCTTTATTTCCAGTAGGGAAAAAATATTTTATTACGGGTACTAACCTCGCTAATCAGATTATGATAAGTTATGTATGAAGGGAGTTTTCAAGTGTGCGAGGGAAGATGATGAAAGAAGATTCAAGAGTGTCAAGCGCTCAAGCTTGGAGATGCCCCCATGCATCCCCAAGAAATATTCAAGGAGACTCAAGCGTCTAAGCTTGGGGATGCCCCCGTGCATCCCCTTCTCCATCAACAATTATCAGTTCGTCTCTCGTTTCACTATATTTTTATCGCTTCATGCGTTATGTGCTATGCTTGGAGCGTCTCGCTCCTAGGTTTTGTTTTAGTTTTCTTTAGCTTTTCTTGCTGTTAATAACAAGTTAGAACCCAGATTTCTTTGTATGGCAGAGAAACACGCTCGACTTCCAAAATCTAGAACACAACATAGGACTTTTGATGCTTATCTTTGCTGTGTGTGTTCTTTATCTTTTCATAGCTATTGTCATGTTTAGCTCTTAGTTTTCATGCTTATATTTTCAAAGAGCTTTTGTTTAGTTTGTTGCTGGAACTCTCTTGAGTTTTCATGTTTATCTTGTTTAGAGAGTTTGCCTGTTGCAATGAGTTTTGTGTCTTGACTTGGAGTAGGTAATTGAGGTTGCTATTATTTTGTAGTAATAACTTGCAATAGTTTTGAGGTATTGTTTTGAGTAATGTTTGGAATTTTGGTGTCAAGAGATTTAGCCTATTAGTGATAGATGTCGTATTTTGGGCAATCCGTGTTTATTTTCAAAACTTACAAAATTAGTTGAGAACTTTAGCTACTAGATGGATCACTACTCTTCTGAGGAGTCGAATATTAGAGTACACTCACGTACCATGAGTCGAGGATGCGCAAGGATAACCAAACCCCCATACACTCCTCCTCGGGGTACATGTCTCTTTGTAAAACCTCCTTATTATATTGAGAGTTACCGATAATAAGTGCATGAGTTCTTCGGACTAATGTGAGTATTCGAAAGTTGACATTTCCACCTTCCCATATCTTTCTAGCCTTTCATGTGCCGTGCATTGCTTTCTTCTCACTCCGAGAGTTGGCGTCCACCTTTGCCGGTAAATCCAAACCCTTGGCACGATACGCTTTGTCATCATAAACCTCCTTATATCCTTCCTCAAAACAGCCACCATACCTACCTATCAAGACATTCCCATAGCCTTTCCAAGATATATTGCCATGCAACATTGATACGTCCCAAACGTATCTATAATTTCTCCTTGCTCCATGCATGTTTTGTGTGACTTTTCCATGATTTGCTCGAACTTTCATACACTTTTGAGCATATTTGGACTAATCTATTAACCAGTGCACCCAGCTGCCAGTGGCTGTTTTATGCTATTTTTGTATTTCAGGTTTTCCGGCCTTTAAAAGTGCTCCAAAAAATCCGGAAAAATCAGATAAAAAATCAGCGACCCGGAAGCTTCTGGAAACACCAAAGGAGGGAAGGGGGGCCACCACAGGGACTCTAGAAGGGTCCCTGGTGCGTCCCTACCCTAGGCCGCGCCAGGGAGCTCCTGGCTGCCCTGTGGCCCCTCTCGGTGCCCCCCTTCGCCTATATTTAGCCCTCGGGGTGGAAACCCCTAGGACGGATCTCTTTTTCGTGAACTCGCCTCTGTACCGCCGCCGCCGCCGTTTCTAGATCGGGGCTGCCTGGAGAAGCTGCCCAGGCAACCTGCCGGGAGGAGGAACCCCCTCCGAGAGACCATCCATAGCCAATGACGCCTCCCGTATGTACCGTGAGTAGTTCCCCTTGGGTCATGGGTCCGTGACCAGTAGATATGTGATGTTCCTCTCCGCTCTTTGTGCTTCCACTTTCGAGACCTCGTGAGCTGCCTCACATGATCGAGGCACCTTTGTAATTTTCTGTTGTTGCTATGTTGAGTTTGCTAGGATCTGATGGATTATGAGACTATGTTCAGATTGTGATTAGTAATACATTTGGTTCTTATCTTTTATATTTTGTTCTTGAGTAAATTCTTGCATGTTCTCCGTTGCCGTATTTTACTTTGGCCAAGTGATTTGTTGCAACTCCAAGAGGGAGCGTTATGCTTGATTGTGGGTTCAGCCCCTTGATGTCTAGCTTGACTGACAGAAACATGGGACTAGGGGATGTGCTGTTGCCAGCAGGGATAAAACAACGGTGCTTGTACCCGCGGGTGCAAGGATTGTTTACTTTACGCAAAGTTCTTTTAATGCAGTTGTCTGTTGCTTTGAATTTACACTTTGGGTGGGATTCACAACTTAATACAAGCGAGATGTTCTGGATAGATATCTCAAGGTGGATGATTCGTAGTTGATGCAGTTGGATTTCGGTCTACTTACCTTGGCGTATTGCCCATTGCTTTTGAGCCCTTCCTTTCTTTGCAGCATAGTTAGCATTGCGGTGCCTTCATAATTCTGTCAATTGCCCAGCTGTGATTTGTTTACCTCGCTAGCACTTTTATCGTCTTTTGGGAGAGAGACATCACTAGTGAAAATCACGGGACCCCGGTCCATCTTCACATTATTGTTACACCCTTAGCTTACTTTCAGTCTTTACTTTCAGTTCCACTTTTATCTCTTGCGTTTATCCTTTGTAAACGGCAAGGCCGGAGGAATTGAAAACTCCTCTATACTCGTTGGGAGCAAAGTTATTTGTATCTGTGTGCAGGTCCAGGTGAAGCTAGCAACCTCGGCGCCATTGTTCACTTTACCACCTTCGTGTACCCTTCGGAGTCCTACGGGAGACAAACCTTGGTATTTTGCCAAGGGAAAACTTGCCGCTGCACTATATCTCACCCTGCACTTGGGGTAACCAACGAGGCTGGAAGAGTATTAACACACTCTTGCCATCAACAAGTTTTCTGGCGCCGTTGCTGGGGACTCCAGTCTACAAGATAGGGGAGTTGCACACTATCTTTTATCTTTGCTTTTTAGTCTTGTTAGTTTACCTTTCAGTTTTTACTTTTGTGTCCCTTATCAAAAATACCAAAAATACCTGCTGCTACTATGGGTTCCAATGAAAACACCAAGTTGTGTGACTTCACTAGTCACAACAACAGTGACTTTATCTGCACTCCTATTTCTACACCTGCTACTTCAGCACCTTCTTATGAGATTAAACTTGCTTTGCTGAACCTTGTTATGAAAGACCAATTCTCTGGTGCTAGAGATGATGCTGCTTTGCATTAAAATAATTTTATTGAGCTTTGTGATATGCTAAAGTACAAAGAAGTAGATCGTGATATTGTTAATCTTAAGATTTTTCCTTTCTCCTTGAGGGGTGAAGCTAAAATCTGGTTTCAATCCTTGCCTAAGAATAGCATAGATTCTTGGGATAAGTGCAAGGATGCTTTTATCGGGAAGTACTACCCCCTTGTAAGATTATCCAGTTGAGGAGCTTTATTATGAATTTTACACAAATGGATAATGAACATGTTGCCCAAGTTTGGGAACACATGAAATCTCTTGTCAAGAACTGCCCCACACATGGACTCACTACCTGGATGGTTATCCAAACTTTTTATGCAGGCTTGAACTTTACCTCGCGGAACCTGTTAGATTCGGCCGTGGGAGAAACTTTTATGTCAACCACACTTGGTGCTGCCACAAAGCTACTTGATGAGATGATGCTGAACTACTCTCAGTGGCACACCGAAAGATCTCCAACTGGCAAGAAGGTAAATTCTGTCGATGAGATCTCCTCTCTAAATGAAAAGGTTGTCCTTATCATGTCTCTACTTACCAAGCAAGCTCCTATTGATCCTCAAAATGTTCCTTTAAATTCTCTGATTGCTCAAGAACAAGTAGATGTGAACTTCATTGCTAGAAACAACTTCAATAATAATGCTTATAGGGGCAACTTTGCTAGTAATCCTAGGTCGTTTCCATCCACTTATGGGAACAACAACACCTACCCTAGCAACAAGAACCCCACCTCTGAACTAGAGAGTATGCTTAGAGACTTTATCACTACCCAAAAATCCTTCAACAATAATGTGGAAGAAAAACTAGTTAAATTAGATAATCTTTGTTTGAAGGTAGATAACTTAGCCCTTGATGTTGAGATGTTAAAAATTAGAACCTCTCCCCTTGAGGAGAGTAAGGTCACTCCTATTAATGCTATCCAGTTACAAATCAATGAAAATATTATGATGATGGCTAAACTCAAAGAAAGATGGGCTAGAGAAAAAGAGAAAGAAGATAGAGTTAAGAGCCTTCCTACCTACCACACAGTAGCTACTATCCAAGTAGTTGAGGATGTCCAAACAGTTAGCACCCATCACACCCCTAGTCCCACTGGACCTATCAATGGTGATGCTACCACCTCAACCATAGATGAAGAAACCTCTATGAACATAGAGGCTTTCAAACAAGTGAGCCTAAATGATATCAGTACCTCCCTGATAGATAGTAGTGACCTAGACTTTGACAACTGCACTTTACCTGAAGTTATTGGTTTCCTACACAAGATGTCTAGAGACCCCCACACTAGAACACTTAATCTTGCCTTCACAGAGCATATCACTAATGTTCTAATGAAGGTTAGGGAGGAGAAGCTTAGACTAGAAGCCTCCATACCTAGGAAGCTAGAAGATGGTTGGGATCCTATGATAAAAATCAAATTGAATAACTTCTCTTGTTATGCTCTTTGTGATGTTGGAGCAAGTACCTCTGTTATGCCCAAAAGAATGTATGATATGCTTGAATTGAAACCTTTTGATCCTTGTTCTTTTGGTGTTCGTCTTGTTGATTCTTCCGTAAAGAAACCTTTGGGAAGATCGACGATGTTCTTATCATTGTTAATGACAATTATGTTCCCGTTGATTTTACTATTATGGACATTGAATGTGAACCTTCTTGTCCAATTATTTTGGGACGTCCTTTTCTTCGCACAGTTGGTGTTGTTATTGATATGAAAGAAGGGATTATAAAATTCCAATTCCCTCTCAAGAAAGGAATGGAACACTTCTATAGGAAAAGATTAAATTACCTTTTGAGTCTGTCACACGGGCTAGTTATTTTCTTGAAAAGACTTGATCTTTTGCATTAAGCCTAGCTAATGGCTTTAAAGAAGCGCTTTCGGGAGGCAGCCCGCAACGAATTTAGGTTTTTCTTTTTGCTTTTCTTCTTTTCTTAGTGGTCTTGATGATTGTTACTACTGTAGAAACATCATTGTATCTTTACTTTTCAAGCTTTGTGCCTTTTATAGCCTCATACGACAAGGGAAGTAAAAGTTGTGACATGCTGTCCAGAAAACAGATTCTGTCCTCGTGATAAGAAAAATCATGGAAAAATCCTAGTTCATCTTTTGAGCTGAATTTGTTACACAACATGCTCTATACAATTACAAAACTTGCGTATGTTCTGAGTTTTTTTATTTGAGTTGCAGAAGTATCCATAAAAAATTCTTTACTACCTGTTGTTCTATTTTTCACAGATTCTGCCACGTTTTGTCTCTCTTTACTTTTGCAAACCTTAAGCTTGCTTTTTCTTTGCAAAAACTTTTTCGCAATCTTGAGAAACAGTAGCTCTTCAAGAATATCTTTATTTCCAGTAAGGGAAAAATTATTTTAATAGGGTACTAACCTCTCTAATCAGTCTACAATGAGTTATGTATGAAGGAAGTTTTCAAGTGCACGATGGAAGATGATGAAAGAAGATCTTGGAGTGTCAAATGCTCAAGCTTGGGGATGCCCATGTGCACCCCCAATAAATATTCAAGGAGACTCAAGCGTCTAAGCTTGGGAATGCCCCCGTGCATCCCCTTCTTCATCAACAATTATCAGTTCGTCTCTCGTTGCACTATATTTTTATCACTTCATGCGT
Source organism: Bromus sterilis (assembly GCA_950022295.1). Lineage (NCBI taxonomy): Eukaryota > Viridiplantae > Streptophyta > Magnoliopsida > Poales > Poaceae > Bromus > Bromus sterilis. The sequence goes on along the minus strand of OX465595.1, from coordinate 338,317,346 downwards.
TATGTGCTATGCTTGGAGCGTCTCTCTCTTAAATTTTTTTTTTAGTTTTCTTTAGCTTTGTTTGCTGTAGTAATAAGTTAGACCCCAGCTTACTCTTTTGTGTGGGAGAGTTACACACTCCGCTTGAACTAGAACTCCTCATAGGATTTGCATGGTTATTTCTTTTAGCTGTGAGTTGTTCTTTTTATTTTCTTAGCTGTTGCTCTGTTTAGTTGTAGTGCTTTAGTTTTTCTAGAGCTTTTCTTTTGTTTTAGGTTGAACTTTCTATAGGTTGCATGTTTTATCTTGTTAGAGAGTTTGCCTGTTGCATTGAGTTTTGTGTCTTGACTAGAAGTAGGTAGTTGAAGTTGCTATTCTCTTTGTAGTAGTAACTTGCAATAGTTTTGAGGTATTGACTAGAGTAATGGTTGAACTTTTGGTGTCAAGAGCTCGAGCCTATTAGTGATAGATGTCGTATTTTGGGCAATCCGTGTGTTTTTCGAAAACCAAAAACCCCTGTTGAGAAGCTACTAGATGGATCACTAACCTCTGGAGGGTTCGAATATTAGAGTACAATCACGTACCATGAGTCGAGCATGCGCAAGGATAACCAAACCCCCATACACTCCTCCTCGGGGTACTTGTCTCTTTGTGAACCTCCTGATTAGATTGAGATTTACCGATAATAAGTGGATGAGTTCTTCGGACTAATGTGAGTATTCGAAAGTTGACACTTCCACCCACCTATACTTTTCTAGCCTCTTCGGTACCGTGCATTGCCCTTTCTCACGTTGAGAGTTGGCGCATACTTCGCCGGTGCATCCAAACCCTTGGCACGATACGCTCTGTCATCATAAGCCTCCTTATATCTTTCCTCAAAACATCCACCATATCTACCTACAAGGCATTTCCATATCATTTCCGAGATACATTGCCATGCAACATCCACCTTCTCATGACTTGATCTTCATGTCATACATGCTACTTGCTTGATCGATGAGCCGCATGCTAGTTGGGCCTTGCCCTAATCATTGCTACATGACGTGCTAGTATCATTGCATATCCTGCTATCCTGGCAGAAGCATACATTTGCATCATGATAGTTATATCTTATTTATGTGAGTACCTTTGTAAAGTGTGAAACATCTCCTATATTCTTGTAAAATATAGAGTGTTGCCCCTAAAGTGAGGAAAAGATCCTAAAGAGGAAAAAATCAAAAGATCCCAAAGAGGACAAATGAGAGTTAAATAGAAAGAGCCACTGAGGCCACCAGAAAAATACAAAAAAATAGAAAAAAAGAGAAAAAGAAAAATAAAAAGAGAGAAGGGGCACACTACTATTCCTTTTGAGAGATCCACACTAGTACTTCATCCTCTATCCCTTGTACTCCATAGAGATCATCATCATGCATATAGCTATGTGGGGACCTTCACACTATAGAACTTGGCTTGTATATTCCAATGATGAGCCTCCTCAAACGAGCTCTAGGTCTTCTTGAGCAAGCAAGTTAGATGCACCCCCACTAGTTTCCTTGGAGAGATTTTAGCTCACATGTGCATCCGTTGCATGGCAATCCCTACTCCTCACATCATATCTATCATATGGCCCTCTCTCGCCTATGATTGTCCTCATTGATGTGAGCCTTTCACACCTTTTTGTCTTCCTCCTCCACCTTCTTTCTGTTTCTCCTTTTAGGTGTCAACTTTCTTGCTCACGCTCATCCATTGCATGAGTGCTCAAAATATCGAAAGGGAGTGGATCAGTTTGACTTGTACCAGGCTAGTGGTCTGGGGACGAGTCAAGATAAGAATCCAAAGGAGTCTAAGTGTGAAACTTTAGTAGATAGTTGTTCTCAACAACCTTTTTTCTCTCTTTTTCCCAGTCCCCTGCTTGCACGCAAACACCATCTGGAGACATTCGAGTCACGGACAGCGAGAGCTCTTGCACCTTTTGTTCTTTTGTTGCTTGTGTCAATGCTTATATAGACTCTTGATTGTTAAGACTTGAATTGAATTGCATGATTTGATTGCTTTACTTAAAAGTCCTTATATGGTTGTGTGGCATGTCACCACAGAAATTATGCTTGTTATCATTTACCTACTCGAGGACGAGCAGGAATTAAGCTTGGGGATGTTGATACGTCCCAAACGTATCTATAATTTATGCTTGCTCCATGCATGTTTTGTGTGACTTTGCCATGATTTTCTTGAACTTTCATACACTTTTGAGCATATTTGGACTAATCTATTAACCCAGTGCACCCAGCTGCCAGTTGTTGTTTTCTGCTGTTTTGTATTTCAGGTTTTCCGGCCATTAAACGTGCTCCAGAAAATCCGGAAAAATTAGATAAAAAATAAGCGACCCGGAAGCTTTCGGAAACACCAAAGGAGGGAAGGGGGGCCACCACAGGGACTCCAGAAGAGTCCCTGGCGCGGCCCCACCCTAGGCCGCGCCAGGGAGCCTCCTGGCTGCCCTGTGGCCCCCTCGTTGCCCCGCTTCGCCTATATTTAGCCCTCGGGGTGGAAATCCCTAGGACGGATCTCTTTTCGCGAACTCGCCTCTGTACCGCCGCCGCCGCCGTTTCTAGATCGGGGCTGCCTGGAGAAGCTGCCTCGACCCCCTGCCGGGAGGAGGAACCCCCTCCGGGAGACCATCCATAGCCATGGACGCCTCCCGTATGTACCGTGAGTAGTCCCCTTGGACCATGGGTCCGTGACCAGTAGCTATGTGATGTTCCTCTCCCCTCTTTGTGCTTCCACTTTCGAGACCTCGTGAGCTTCCTCACATGATCGAGGCACCTTTGTAATTTTCTGCGGTTGCTATGTTGAGTTTGCTGGGATCTGATGGATTATGAGACTATGTTCAGATTGTGATGAGTAATATATTTGGGTCTTATCTTTTATATTTTGTTCTTGAGTAAATTCTTGCATGTTCTCCGTTGCTGTATTTTACTTTGGCCAAGTGATTTGTTGTAACTCCAAGAGGGAGCGTTATGCATGATTGTGGGTTCATGCCCCCCGATGACTAGCTTGAGTGACAGAAACATGAGTCTAAGGGATGTGTTGTTTACACAAGGGGGAAAACAACGGTGCTTGTACTTGCGGGTGCAAGGATTGTTTACTTTACGCAAAGTTCTTTAATGCAGTTGTCTGTTGCTTTGAGTTTACACTTTGGGTGGGATTCGCAACTTAATACCAGCGAGATGTTCTGGATAGATATCTCAAGGTGGATGATTCGTAGTAGATGCAGTTGGATTTCGGTCTACTTACCTTGGCGTACTGCCCATTGCTTTTGAGCCCTTCCTTTCTTTGCAGCATAGTTAGCATTGCGGTGTCTTCATAATTCCGTCAATTGCCCAGCTGTGATTTGTTTACCTTGCTAGCACTTTTATCGTCTTTTGGGATAGAGAAATCACTAGTGAAAATCACGGGAGCCCGGTCCATCTTCACATTATTGTTACACCCTTAGCTTACTTTCAGTCTTTACTTTCAGTTCCACTTTTATCTCTTGTGTTTATCCTTTGTAAACAGCAAGGCCGGAGGAATTGACAACTCATCTGTACTCGTTGGGAGCAAAGTTATTTGTATCTGTGTGCAGGTCCAGGTGAAGCTAGCAACCTCGGCGCCATTGTTCACTTTACCACCTTCTTGTACCCTTCGGAGTCCTACGGGAGACAAACCTTGGTATCTTTGCCAAGGGAAAACTTCCCGCTGCACTATATCTCACCCTGCACTTGGGGTAACCAACGAGGCTTGAAGAGTATTAACACTCTCTTGCCATCAAACATCCATCTTCTCATGACTTCATTTTCATGTCATACATGCTACTTGCTTGATCGATGAGCCGCATGCTATTTGGGCCTTGCCCTAATCATTGCTACATGACGCGCTAGTATCATTCATATCCTGCTACACTGGTAGAGGCATACATTTGCATACATCATGATAGTTACATATTCTTTATGATTTGAGTACTTTGTAAAGTGTGAAAGATCTTCTATAATTTTTTGTAATATATAGAGTGTTGCCCCTAAAGTGAGGAAAAGATCCCAAAGTGGACAAAATTAAAAGATCCCAAAGAGGACAAATGCAAGAAATAGAAAGAGCCATTGAGGCCACCAAAAAAATACAAAAAAATAGAAAAAAGAAATAAAAAAAGAGAAGGGGGCACACTACTATTCCTTTTGAGAGATCCACACTCGTACTCCCTCTTATATCTTGTACTCCATAGAGATTATCATTCATGCATATACCTATGTGGGGACCTTCACACTATAGAACTTGGCTTGTATATTCTAATGATGAGCCTCCTCAAAATAGCTCTAGGTCTTCTTGAGCAAGCAAGTTGGATGCACCCCCACTAGTTCCATTGGAGAGCTTACCTTAGCTCATATGTGCATCCATTGCATGGCAATCCCTACTCCTCACATCATATCTATCATTTGGCTTTATCTCGCCTATGATTGTCCTCATTTATGTGAGCCTTTCACCCCTTTTTTTCTTCCTCCTCTACCATATTCTCTCTTTGCCATCCTAAGTGTCAACTTTCTTTCTTACGCTCATCCATTGCATGAGTGCTCAAAATGTCGAAAAGGAGTGGATCATTTTGACTTGTACCTGGCTAGTGGTCTGGTGATGAGTCAAGATAAGATACCAAAGAAGACCAAGTGTGAAACTTTAGTAGATTGAGTTCTCAACAAAAAAATACATTTTCTCGTATATCCCTATCCCCTTTCTTGCACGCAAACACCATTTGGAGACATTCGAGTCACGGACAGCGAGAGCTCTTGCACCTTTATGTTCTTATGTTGCTTGTTTCAATGCTAGATATAGGTTCTTGCCTGTAATGACTTGAATTGAATTACATGCCTTGATTGCTTTACTTAAAAGTTCTTATATGGTTGTTAGCATGTCACCACAGAAATTATGTTGTTATCATTTACCTACTCGAGGACGAGTAGGAATTAATCTTGGGGATGTTCATACGTCCAAAACGTATCTGTAATTTCTGCTTGCTCCATGCCTCTTTTGTGTGATATTGCTATGATATTGACGAACTTCCATACACTTTTGATCATATTTGGACTAACCTATTAACTCAGTGCACCCCAGTGCCAGTTCCTATTTTCTGCTGTTTTTCTATTTCAGGTTTCCCCCATATTAAAAGTGCTCCAATAATTCGGGAAAAATCCAATAAAAAATCAGCGATCAGGAAGCTTCGAGAATCACCGAAGGGTGGGGGGGCAGAGGGGACCCACAAGGGCCCCAGACGCCCTCCCGGCGTGCCCCAGGGTGGGGCCGCGCCAGGGGGCCGCATGGACCCCTGGTGCCCCCCTGGCTTCCCCCCTTCGCCTATTTATTCCCCTCACGCAAAAAACCCGAGACGGGAGCCCTTTTTTGCGATCTCTCCTCTGTTCCGCCGCCGCTTCGCTTCCAAGATCGGGAGCACCAGAAGACCTCTTCCCGGCACCCTGCTGGTGGGAGGAACCACCTCCGGGAGCTTCTCCACCACCATGGATGCTTCCCGGATGAACTGTGAGTAGTCCACCTTGGACCATGGGTCTATGATCAGTAGCTATGTGATGTTCTCCTCCCCTCTTTATTCTTCATGGATTAGACCTCGTGAGCTGCCCTACATGATCGAGGCACTTATGTAATATTTATGCTGTTGCTATGCTGAGTTTGCTGGGATCCGATGGATTATGAGATTATGTTCAGATTGTGTTTGATTTATATATTTGATTCTCCTCTTTTATATTTATGTTCTTGAGTAATTCTTGCATGTTCTCCGTTGTTGTTTATTTCTTTGGCCAAGTAGTAGGTAGTGACTCCAAGAGGGAGCGTTATGCATGAGTGTGGGTTCATGCCCCCCGATGACTAGCTTGAGTGACAGAAACATGAGTCTAGGGGATGTGTTGTTGACACAAGGGGGAAAACAACGGTGCTTGTACTTGCGGGTGCAAGGATTGTTTACTTTACGCAAAGTTCTTTAATGCAGTTGTCTGTTGCTTTGAGTTTACACTTTGGGTGGGATTCGCAACTTAATACCAGCGAGATGTTCTGGATAGATATCTCAAGGTGGATGATTAGTAGGTAGATGCAAATGGATTTAGGTCTACTTGTTTTGGTATTCCGCCCAAGCTTTTGTGCCTCTTCCTTTCTTTATAGCATAATTAGCATTACTGCCAGGGTGAATAGACAACTTGGAATCATGGGCTTCCTTCATGATGACCTCTCTGAGATCTCCCTCCTTGGGAACAACAACTCGCTCTTCGAACAACACGGTGCCGTCATTATGCACTGAAAAGCAACCGTACTTTGGAAGTGAGGCGGGAATACCCTGCTTGATCTTTTGTGTCATTGAGCTGCCAGACTGAGCTTCACGAATCTTCTCATGGATAGTGGGCTCTACCATAAGGTTGGCAAGGTAGCCTGCTGGAACTAGCTCAAGATTGAGCCTTCGAAAGGACTCACACAAATCAGGGTGGATCTTCTCCACCTGGATATTATTGCAATCTCCCTTCCGGCTCAGCGCATCAGCTATGACATTCGCCTTCCCAGGCGTGTACTGAATATCAACTGTGTACTCAGTAATGGTTTCAAGCCATCTTCTTTGCCTCAAGTTCAGATTTGGCTGAGTGAACAAGTACTTCAGACTCTTGTGGTCGGTGAACACATCCACCTTCCTCCCTAAGAGGAGGTGTCGCCAAGTGATCAAAGCGCGTACAACTGCTGCAAGCTCCAAATCGTGCGTGGGATAATTCCTCTCACTCGTCTTCAACTTCCGTGAGGTATACGCCACAATATTCCTGCCTTGCATCAAAACTCCGCCTAGACCTTGCAATGCGGCATCACAAAACACCTGAAAAGGCTGTGACTCATCTGGCGGTGTGAGAATTGGAGCTGTGGTCAACTTCTCTTTCAAACCCTCGAAAGCTGACTGGCAAGCTAGTGACCAAGTGTACCGTTTGCCTTTGCACAACAATAGTCATTGGCTTCGCTATTTTGGAGAGATTCTGCACAAACCTCCTGCAATAACTGGCGAGGCCGAGAAAACTCCTTAGCTGCTTCACACTCTTCGGCGGAGCCCACTCTTGAATAGTGTGGACTCGCTCTGGATCAACAGCAATTTCCTCAACGGAGATAACATGGCCCAGAAAATTGACCTTGTCCAACCAAAACTCACACTTGGAGAACTTGGCATAGTACCGGTGCTCTCTCAACTTCTGCAGCACCAAGCGTAGATGTTCCTCATGTTCAGCCTCTGACTTGGAATAGACAAGAATGTTGTCGAGGTAGAGGATCACAAACACATCAAGCCATTCTTGGAAAAAAATAGTCCATAGCTCTCATGAATGTCGGAGGGGCATTTGAGAACCCAAAAGTCATGACTGTGAACTCATACAGCCCATGACCTGTGCTGAACGCGGTCTTGGGAATATCCTCTTCACGAACACGGATTTGATGATACCCCATCCTCAAGTCAAGCTTGGAAAACACCTTAGCCCCATTCAACTATTCGAACATATCATTGATGCGGGGTAAATGGTACTTGTTCTTGATGGTCTTCTTGTTGATACCGCGATAGTCTTGGACCAAGCGGCTAGTCCCATCCTTCTTCTAGACAAACAAAGCTGGTGCACCCCAAGGGGAAGTGCTCGCGTGGATAAAACCGCCTGCCTCCATCTCTGTCAACTTCTTTTGAGTTCAATCAACTCCTTCGACACATCTTATACGGATGCCGAGAAATCGGCTGAGTACCAGGCTCTAGCTCAATAACGAACTCAATAGCTCGAACTGGGGGAATTCCTAGCAACTCCTCTGGAAAGACGTCTGGAAACTCACAGACAACTTTGACTTCTTCGAGCAAAGGTGCAACTCCTGCGTTCAAGGCGTACAACTGTGCTCGTCCTGTCATAGAGCCACAAGTGTACAAGACCTCTGCGCCTGAATCATGTGTCAACTTCACTGATCTGGTTGGACAATCAATATTGGCCTTGTGTTGCACAAGCCAACCCATGCCAAAAATGACATCAATGTCGGAACGAGGCAAGACAATCAGGGATGCTGTGAACACAACGCCCTGAATACGGATCTCCACACCTGGAACAACCCTGGAAGACTCCACTCAAGAGCCCGGAGAACACACTGAGAGCGGTCTAGGCAACTGCTCTCTCGGAAGGTCAAGTGACATAGCAAAGGCATTGGATATGAACGAATTGAAAGCTCCAGAATCGAACTGAACTGTCGCGGGAACTGAACACACAAGCAACCTACCAAGAACGATCTCTAAAGACTGCTGAGCATCTGTGAGCATCACGTTGTTCACCCGAACTGCACGTGGCTGTGCCTTCACCATCGCGGTGTTCGGAGTAGAGCAAGGTGGAGGCGGTGGGAGCCGAGCAAAGCGTGGATCGGTGCAGTTGGGAGAAGTGTGCCCCGGCTCTCTGCACTTGTAGCAGATCACGCCCGGCCTGGGCTGCTGCTGCGGCTTGGGTGGCCACGCGTGTGGTGGTGTAGAGCGAGGCCCCTGCTGAACTGGGATGGGAGGGCGGGCAAAAGTGCGGACAAATGCCCCCCTCTGCTGGAACTGCTGCCTCTGCGGTGGTGCCTCTGTGACCCAAGTCTTTGCCTTCTTGTGGACCATCACTGCGGAACTGTGCTCTCTCTGGCGCTTCCTGTCTGCATCCCACTCTGCTCTGGCTGACTCCTGGCGGATAGCCTGATCCACGAACTGTGAGAACAACGTGGGGCTGCACTGGGTGAGTGCGTACTTGATCTCTGTGCTGAGACCCCCACGGAACCTGGCAATCCGCTTGGCCTCTATGCTGGCCTCCTCCGGAGCGTACCTAGCGAGCCTGACGAAGGCCAGGTTGTACTCCTGAACTGACCTGTCAACCTGTCTCAGAGCCAAGAACTCCTCTCGCTTCCTTTCCATCGAGCCACTCGGAATATGTGCTTCTCTGAAGTCTGCGACGAATTCTGCCCACGTGATGGTAGCATCGCCCTTGTTGGCCTTGTAGGTATCGTACCAGCTGGCTGCTGCACCCTGAAGCTAGAAGGAGGCGAAGGTGACGTAGTCGACTGGTCTGACGGTGTTTGCATTGAAGTTCTTCTTGATCTTTGCGATCCAATCATCCGCTTCCAGCGGGTCTCGAGCCTCGGAGAACCTGGGGGGGTTGATAGCAAGGAACTGCCGCAGAGTGGTGTACTGTGGTCGATCATTCCTCTAGGCAGTCTGGTTCTGCAGCATCTGTAAGATCGCAGCTGTGCCCTGAGCCACTACGGTCACAGCCTCCCCAAGGAGAGGGTTCTCTGGCGGCGGCATGTTCGCTCTTGGCATCCTGTATACAGGAACACTTATGAGAACATGGTTGAAACATTGACGAAACCAGAAGATAAAGCAATACTGACAACAAAACTTCTTCACGAGGTATGAGAAAGCCGAAGGCTAAAATTCCACCAAGGTTAACCCGGAAAGTCGAAAGCTAGGTGCTACTGGAATCCCCAAACCAAGATCATCCGAATCCAACATAATAATCTGCTAGCGAGCACACAACATTATATACGAGTGGTTGAAGACCTGAACGTTGAGACATCTGCCCTGAGCGGCCCGCCGAAGCGGTCTCCTATAGGGGGAGGAAACACATCCGGAGGATGCCAACCATCCCTGTATAGGAGTTTCACCTGAGGTACATCGTAAGCGAGGTGGAGCTTTCAACCCCAAGTGGCGGCTTAGTGTTCTCAACATACGCCAACCCTTCTCATCGCTAGCAAAAATTATAGAGGAATCGGAGCCTCATGTAAACGAGAACCTAGATTTGTTTTGAAAGGGGATAAGTTGCAGAGAGAAAACAACGTTTCACTTCCTCACGGAAAAAGGGGTGGGAGGGTGGGGTAAGAAGAAAAAGTAAGAGTTCCTACTCTCCGATTTTTCCTTAATAACTAAAAAAATAGTTTCTAGACTCGACTTCGGCCAGTAAGGGGTCATACAGTCAGTCCTGCTCTGATACCAAGTTGTAAGGCCCCCGATGCGGTGCTAACTCGAGTTAGTCGCTTTCGCGCCCCGCTCAAGTTAGTAGCGCATAAAAGGCCACCGACTCACGACACTCGCACTCGTGTCACTGCCGGATTCTCGACAACAGATATAAGAACAATGAACTTTATACTAAGACATAAATATATAGATTCCAGGGCATACATTGCCACTGGTATTTATTACAATAACTCAGAGGTCCATGGACCCCAAAAGTATATCATGCAACAAGCGGAAGACAATCACGACCGAGTACGGTCAAAATCCAAATTGCCCTAGAGAGGGCTGCACATAAATAGTCCACCCACGGATCGTCGGAGCCCAACTATAGGATCTACTGAATGAGGTCATCCTCATCGTCGTCCTCCGGGGGCACCTCCACGAAGTATCTTCCAGTGCTCGGGTCAAGGTAGTAGTCAACTACAGCGGCCGATCAGGAAAAACAGTAAAAGCACAAAGGAAAACAGGGGTGAGATTATATCATTACAGGATAACTAACTCCCTACGGTAAGACATGATAAAGGTAAAGGTTGCAGCCGCACTAGCATACATGGTGGCTATCATTCTATTAGAGTAGAGGTAAGATCCAAGAATACACGTGACATCGTGTCATAAGTCCACTATTCACCTACTTACGTCAAACATAACACAACCTGGATCTTCTCTCGGTCCCCCCTGGACGAAGAATAGAAACCAAGGCACTCACACGGTCGGAAATTTTTAATTATGATTCAAATTGATGTTATTCTATGAACAAGGAGTAGGTCTCAAGTCATCCATAACCGCGGACACGGCTTTTCGAAAATATTTAACCCTGCAGGGGTGTACCAACTGCCCATCATTGGCTTCGCATGTACGCCCGGTTTCCACTTGGCTAGGTAAGCGCCTGAAACTCCGAAACGTCAGAGTACCTCTAACTAACAACGCACAATTCCGTGTGGCCCCCGGTGAGTCGACGCCCAACTCAAAAGCCGGCCACACTCTTGAATCGGTCTCTACCGTCTGTCGCAGGTTTGGATACCCGGTTAATCACACATGGGACACCGGGTCCTCATCCGGACAAGGTGGGCCAGCCAAGGAACAAGTCCTCCTGGCCCGGGGTGGTTTGTAAACAACTGGGGTACCACCAGCACACACACGTTGCAAATAGTAAATCAGCTCGGGCCACCACTGGAACTGTATGAAGCTAGGTAGGTAAGACAAGGGGACCCCATAGAATCCCACACACGATTAGGCACGCTCATCAAGAAACACAATACCCAGAACTCGGGACCTAGGTGACTCAAATGGAACAAAACACCTGGCGGGAACAGCCTGGCCTCCCATCATTCGTCAGGTATAAAATTAACATCATAATAATAATAAATATCAACCAACTTCTTTAAATAATATGATATCCCAAACCAAGCATGGGGTAAGCAGCAAGTTTTCCTACTCATACTAAGCAATGGCTGAGCAACAGTAACTTAGCAATACAATGTTTTGCTGGGATGTGGGGATCATGGTTGTTTGGTTTGATTATGGAATGAACAAGGTGAATAGGGATCAAACAAACGTTCTAGACTACAACTAGGCAGGTAGCCAGAAAGGTATCAAGTAATGGTATAAATCTTCCCCTTGCCTGGGTAATCGGTCGTCGAAGTAGACGTAGCAGGGTCCTCGGGCTCGGTGTCGGAAATCTCCACGTAAGTCTCCTCGGAAGTCTCAGGTGCTAACATAAGGTACCTTCAAGGAAAAGGCACACAAGTAGGAAACGAAAACTAATGCACATTCATGGATGGGATGATCAGGTTTAATAAGCAGGATGTGACCCTTATCTAGTCAATTTAAATGAAGGCGGTGACGACACGTCAACAACTTCATATGCAATTATTTATATTTTTCTGGCTTTGGTCTTAGCCTTAATTTGTGGTGTAAGTAACATGGCAACATGGCATGATCAATAAAGCAATCAACAGAAATAATTACAACGTGAAGGTAAAACATCGATTCCGGAGACGGAGAGATGTCGATGAACTTGACATCGGAAAGGTGCAACAAAGGAAAGGAACCCAGCCACATTGCATAAGACAGCATGCTAGGGGCTGGTTTTTTATGCAAGGATTTGAAGATGACATGAAAAAAGACTTGGAATGAAAAGATGATCAGGATTTCAACATGCACTGAAGTTGAAAGAAACAAGAAAAGAAAGGCAAGGTTGGATATGGTTAGGTGATCACACCATGTCCACTGAGTTGCACAAAGCATCAAATGGACATCACCATTTTACTCCCTGCAATATTCTACCCCAAAAACATATATGGGATGTCACACTTTGAATTTTCAAAACACTTTGCAAATACCAAAGAAGTGAGGGGCTTCTTTGCAAAAATACCACTACTCCAAAAATAAAGGGGGCAAACTGAAAAATGAACATCACCAGTGAGATCAGTGGCTCAAGCTACCCCAAAATCATATATGGGATGCCACATTGAGGTGAAAGATCTCCAAGGTTCAAATTCATCTTGAATTTGAAATCAAACTCAAATTTAATTTAAACAGAAAAAGAAAAAGGAAAAAGAAAAAGAAAGGAAAGAAAGCAAAAAGAGCAGGACTCAGCCCCAATGGGCTGGAATCGTCCAACCGGCCCATCTCTCCTTCTCTAACTCGCTGGGCTACAGCCCACCAGGCTTCTGCCACTGACAGGCGGGGCTCGATGGTCAGCCACTGCAAAAACACAAAAAAAGGGGGCGTCGGGCTGGAATTCGAACCCACGTCGCGCTGCGCTACTCCACAGCCCCGTACCACTGCGCTACGAAACGTTTTCTGAAACGAAACGTGTTGTAGCCTAGGTAAGCTTCAGACACGCCCTGTTCTGAACTGCGAACACCTGCAGTCGCCTGAACCCGTCGCGATGCGTAACTGCGGCGAACCTCGCCATGAGAAGAACCCGAGAGGGCACCTTGCTCTCCACAGGGGCGCTCACCCTGGCCTCTAACTCCTCTTCATCTACTCGCAAACTTCACGGGAACAGCACGGCAGAGAAGGCTCTGAACTTCAGACTGACAGAACAAAAGCCCCAACTTTGCACGATGCTTGCGTTGAGCTCACGGCGCCCCTGGCCATGGGGTTACTTCCAGCTTCTAGAGGGCATCTCCACGAACTTGTGGGTAACCCTTCCGTGGCCCGAACCTCACCGGAACGGTGGCCATCCTCAACTGAAACCGCGGCGGCGCTGCGTTTCAGAGACAGGAAAGTTCAGACGCGGGCGGCCCAACTCCACTACACGCAAAACGCGGGTCCTTGAGGGCCAAAGGCACGCTCTGGACGTCCTAGGAGCACGCGAGGGAGCACCCGAGGCATGCCATGGCACAGTGTGCTCGAATTGCTCGCCGGCGACGTTCAAACGCGGCGGATCGCTACTTCTACCGTGGACAGATTGCTACATGGTGCTACGGGAAAAAGCGCGGGCATCAGCTCACCTTGTGGGTCGCAACGTGCGTCCCATCCTAGCCGTCAAGGAGGAACGGGTCTGTGGCCGTCGTCGGGGACGAAGAGGTCCGCGGCGGCCTGCTCTGCTGCGGGGTCGTCTCGCTCCTCCGGGCTCCGATCTGGACACAGAAACGGAGTGAGTTGAGCTCGAGGTACGCGCAGACGAGCGCTTTGTCAAGAACACGGTGGAACGGCGGCGAATTGGAGCGGGGATCACCGGAGCAAGGTGGGACAGAAACGGAGAGGGAAAACCACCCCGGCGGCGGCGAGGAGGAACTGCTGGGAGGAAGGGAACCCTAGGGGTCCTGGGGGGCTCGGGAGCTCGGATTAAATAGGAGGGAGGCCTCATATCCACGTCGGCCGCATCGACGTCGACGTTCCGGCCGGTTGTGAGAGGGAGTCTGGCGGGGACCTCTCCAGCGTGGAAAGGCGACGAAGGAGGGGCGTGCGATGGAGATCGGGCGACCACGACAGCTCGCGCGTACCGCTTCGCATGCTGGGTCCAAGTGGGCTGCGGGGAAAAAGGCCCCGGTGGGCTGGGCTTGAAGGAAAAGGAGAGAAAAGACAGGGAAAAAGAGAACCCCCGGCTATTTTCCATTTAACAAAACAAAAAGCACATGGGGAGTTTTCAAAGAATATCCACAAGGAAATAAATCACACAAAAATATTCAAAATGATCCTTGATATGTTCTCCAATTTCTAAAATTGGTTTGGTCATTTTTGGAGCAACTAAAATGTGGGGCCATTTTTGGAAATTCAAATCACATTGAACTGTGGCCCACATTTTTTAAGTTGGCAAAAATGTTGCGAGGCTTTTAAAAAGCTTGGGAAGGGCAAGGAATTGGCTATGCCAAGTTTGGGATCAAGGAGAGCATGCATGCAACAAAGAAAAATCCTCAAACACCCTTCTTGAACCATTTTGGATGCAAACTCAAACAAACCAAATGGGCTCCAATCCCAATGAAAATTTAAATCACCACATGAAATGACAAACTCTAGCATCATGCCAAGTTACAAAGTCATCAGACAAGGTACAATATCATGTTGATTTATTATTATTGCAAATGGGTTGTTACAATGCCGTAGTCCTTGAGAGTTTGCTTCATCCAGAGAAGCTATGAGCAGCTTGCACCAGCGGTGATGTATTCAGCTTCAGCAGTGGAGAGGGAAACACAATTCTTCTTCTTCGATGACCAGCATACCAGTCAGCGTCCGAGGAAGTGACATGTTCCTGAGGTAGATTTCCTATCCACACGATCTCTAGCATAATCTGAGTCTGAGTACCCAAAAAGATCCAGCTGCGTGCCTTTTGGATACCATAAGCCTAGCGACGGGGTGTGAGCCAAATATCGAAGAATTCGTTTCACCTCTTGGTGATGTGATTCCCTTGGTGCCGCTTGGAATCGGGCACACATGCAAACGCTCACCATTATATCAGGCCTAGATGCACATAGATATAGCATAGAACCTATCATGGAGCGGTATACCTTTTGATCGTAGTCCTTGCCATTTTCATCATGACCGAGTTGTCCATTTGTAGGCATCGGTGTCTTGATGCCTTTGCAATCTTGCATACCGAACTTACCTAGGCACTCCTTGAGGTACTTCTCCTAAGATATGAAGATGTGGTTGCGTTGCTGACGAATTTGAAGCCCTAAGAACAATTTCGGTTTGCCCATCATGGACATTTGACACTGTTCACTCATCAAGAAAGCCAATTCTTCACAGTATTTCTTGTTAGTACATCCAAATATAATATCATCAACATAGATTTGACATATGAATAAAGCATCATCATAACGTTTGGTGAAAAGAGTTGGATCGAGGGAACCAGGTTTGAAGCCCTTGATGATGAGGAAATCTCTTAGTGTGTCATACCAAGCCCGAGGGGCTTGCTTCAGTCCGTAAAGAGCTTTCTTCAATCTATACACCATATTAGTATTCTTCGATTCTTCAAAACCTGGGGGTTGAGCAACATGTACTTATTCCTTGATATTACCACTGAGGAAAGAACTTTTCACATCCATTTGATATAACTTGATATTATGATGGTTAGCAAATGCAAGAATGATGCGAATGGATTCAAGCCTAGCAACAGGAGCAAAGGTTTCACCGAAGTCGATACCCTCAACTTGAGTGTATCCTTGTGCTACAAGACGAGCTTTATTCCTGATGACTTGTCCATCTTCATCCAGTTTGTTGCGGTAGATCCACTTCGTTCTGATTACATTGTGAACTCGAGGATCAGACCGTTTGACCAGTTCCCAGACATCATTCAAATTGAACTGAAGAAGTTCGTCTTGCATTGCCTGAATCCATTCCGCTTCTTGGAATGCCTCAGCAACTTAGCTATTCGATACAAACGAGAAATGCCCACAAAAGTTAGCTATTCGATTTTCTCTAGCACGAGTGAGAGGACCTGGTATGTTGACGTCGGCGAGGATTTTGTCAACTTGAACTTCATTCGCCACACGAGGAAGGCGAGATCGATGATCTTGAGGTGCATCATCATCACTGTCATCAGACTCATTAGTATCAGCTTGAGGTGCTTCAGGAGTCTCAGGAGCCTCAGGATCAAGATCGTCATCAGGATCATTTGCTTCAGGATTTGGATGTTCTTCAGGAGCAGGAGGTATGTGTTTTTCGTCAGGACGGTCCACGGGTATGATATCACCAACACCCATCTTCTTGATCTGTTCATCAGGTGATGCTTCATCTAAAACAGGTGGCAGGTGCTCTCTTTGCGAGCCGTCAGATTCATCAAACCGCACATCTACAGTCTCAAAAAATTTGTGATGACTGATGTTGTAGACTCTGTAGTTGTGCGATTTGATACCGTAACCAAGCATGAAACGCTCGCATGCTTTAGGTGCAAACTTGGATTGGTGATGAGGATCATGAATCCAACAGGGTGCTCCGAATACCTTGAAGTAACTCACATTGAGTTTCTTACCGACCATTAGCTCATATGAAGTTTTCTTGAAGAACTTGTGAAGATACACTCGATTGACGATGTGTCAGGCAGTGTTGATTGCTTCAGCCCACCAGATGAGTGGGGTGTTGTACTCAGCAAGCATCGTCCGAACCATCTCGATGAGTGTTCTATTCTTTCTCTCAACAACTCCATTTTGCTGAGGAGTATAGGGAGCTGAGAACTCATGAGTGATGCCCAACTCGTCGAGGAATTCCTCCACGCCTATGTTCTTGAACTCAGTGTCGTTGTCACTTCGAATGTGATTGACCTTCAGGTTGTAGTTGTTCATTACACGCTGGGCGAAGTGCTTGAAGATGGCTGGGGTTTCTGACTTATAGAGAAAAAAATGCACCCAAGTATATCGTGAGAAGTCATCAACAATAACGAGACAATACATACTACCTCCAAAGCTTGAGTACTTTGGAGGACCGAATAGATCCATGTGAAGCAGTTCCAGAGGTCTTGTTGTCGTCATGATGGTCTTCGCAGGATGCTTGGCCTTGGTCATCTTTCCAGCTTCACAGGCTCCACATAGCCGGTCCTTGTTGAATCTGATCTCCTCAATTCCGAGGACATGTTTCTTCAGAAACAGTTTTTGGAGGTTCCTCATCCCTGCGTGTCCAAGTCTTCTGTGCCATAGCCAACATTCTGAGGCTCGAGCCATGAGGCAAGTAGCGACCTGAGGACCTTCAGAAAAATCGACAATATACAGGTCACCTTTCCTAACTCCTCGAAAGACGATGGAGTTATCACTAACCATATAAACAACACAACCATATTTTCCGAAGAGAACAACGAGGTTAAGATCACATAGCATAGACACAGACATCAGGTTGTACCCGAGAGATTCAACTAGCATTACTTTGTCAATGTGTTGGTCTCGAGAGATAGCAACTCTGCCGAGGCCCAATACCTTACTTTTACCTTTATCAGTGAAGGTGATAGTCTTCTTTTATGAAGGACCCAGAGATGATTCCATGAGGAGGCTTCTATCACCAGTCATGTGATTAGTGCATCCACTATCCATTACCCATTCGGTCTTCCCCTGCAGAGGAATTAATATCTCATACAACAGGTTATGAGCCAGTATCAGTTTGAAGAATTTATGATTCCTCAGAATTAATTCCTCGGGATGTTCCTTAGGATTGATTCCTCAGAATCAAAAGGTGTAAACTTTCTTCAACTGACTCAAGTAATATCGTCGTGGGCATATGATCAGCACAGTTAGATTGCCTCAGGACAGGTTCCTACAAAGATGATTAGTTCTTCTTTACCACCCACATTCGAATGGGTGTCCTTGAAGCATATGAGGAACGACGAGGATGATGAGATCTAATGGGATGCTGAATAGTGGTATCAGGATACACAAATGAATAGGCATTCTTATGAGGAGCTTCCCTGTGAAAAAAATGATTAGCTGAGACATAATTATAGTCATTGCTCTTTGAGGTATCGTCCTCAGATGATACCTGTAAGGCCCGATATGTGGTACTGTTCCAGATCTAGATGTTTCCATCCAGATCCAGGTACCAAGCACATATCGGTCCCACCGCGACATATGACAATGTCATATGCCCTGGATTTCCAACATGATATCACAACATTACAACTACAAGGTTACAACATCTCATACAATCGGCATACAACTGCCATAAATACATTACATCAGCGGAAGATACATGTCTGAGTACAAACTACATTCAAATGCCTAGTGGCAAAAGGTAAAACACACCATTCCATTTACCACACGAGTCCATGCTCTCCGCCGGGATCCGCAACTCTATTCGTCGTCGAGTCTTCACGAAGGCGTCCAGAAGAAGGGTCGTCGAGCTCCTCTGAAGTCCAAGATCGTTGCATAACGTGTGTAAAAGAGAAGAGAAAGAGGTGAGCTATATCAAAAGTCTTGTAACTAACTTCTCACGGGTAAGATGGGGGTAGTGATGAGGTTGCAGACGCACTAGCAATATATGAGTGGCTAACGGTCTAATTTAGAGTAAGATGAGAACCAAGAATTCAATGAGGAATCGCCTCCAACAGGTCTTGCTATCAACTACTTACGCAAGCATAACACCTATCCTATCCTTGTCCTCCTCTTCGCATCCCGATGAAGAAGAAGCAGTCCGGGCACACACACGTTGATCAAGTTATATTAAGAATATCTCAGTTGTTGTTGTCTATGAACAAGGAGTAGGTCTCAAGTCATCCATAACCGTGGACACGGATTCCCGAAAAGATTTAACCCTGCAGGGGTGTACCAACTTCCCACTACAAGGCTACACACACACGCCCATATCTCTCAGTTTCTACCCATCACAGGCAGCCATTTTATGATTTAGTCCCGAGAGATCCGAAACGACAGGTCCCTCTAGCTAACAACGAACAAATCCGGGTGGCCCCCGGTGAGTCGACATCCAACTCAAAAGCCGGATGCACTCTCGAATTGGCCTCTACCGTCTGGACGAGGTCGGGTTAGCTACCCAAACCATGTGGGCAGCGCCCTAGCTCCCTGGGGTGGACCAATGATACGTCCAAAACGTATCTATAATTTCTGCTTGCTCCATGCCTATTTTGTGTGATATTTCTATGATATTGATGAACTTCCATACACATTTGATCATATTTGGACTAACCTATTAACTCAGTGCACCCCAGTGCCAGTTCCTGTTTTCTGTTGTTTTTCTATTTCAGGTTTCCCCCTTATGAAAAGTACCAAAAAAATTCCGGGAAAATATTGGAAAAAACAGCGTACCGGAAGCTTCTCGAAGAGCACGAGAGGGGCCAGAGGGGAGCCAGGGGGCCCCAGGCGGCCAGAGGGCGCGGCCCCACCCCTAGTCGCGCCAGGGGGCGTGCCTGGAGCCCCTGGCCCACCTCTGTCTGCCCCCTTTCGCCTATTTATTCCCCGTGACGACTAACCCTCAGGGACGGAACTTATTTTCGCGATCTCTCCTCTGTTCCGCCGCCGCCGCGCTTCCAAGATCGGGAGCACCAGAGGACCTCTTCCCGGCACCCTGCCGGAGGGAGGAATCACCTCTGGGAGCTTCTCCACCACCATGGATGCTTCCCGGATGAACTGTGAGTAGTCCACCTTGGACCATGGGTCTATGATCAGTAGCTATGTGATGTTCTCCTCCCCTCTTTGTTCTTCATGGATTAGACCTCGTGATCTGCCCTACATGATCGAGGCACTTATGTAATCTTTCTGCTGTTGCTATATTGAGTTTGCTGGGATCCGATGGATTATGAGATTATATTCAGATTGTGATTGAGTAATATATTTGGTTCTTATCTTTTATATTTGTGTTCTTGAGTAATTCTTGCATGTTATTCGTTGTTGTTTATTGCTTTGGCCAAGTAGTATGTAGTGACTCCAAGAGGGAGCGTTATGCATGATTGTGGATTCATGCCCCCTGGTGACTAGCTTGAGTGACAGAAACATGATACAAGGGGATGTGTTGTTGCCACAAGGGGGAAAACAACGGTGCTTGTACTTGCGGGTGCAAGGATTGTTTACTTTACGCAAAGTTCTTTAATACAGTTGTCTGTTGCTTTGAGTTTACACTTTGGGTGGGATTCGAAACTTAATACCAGCGAGATGTTCTGGATAGATATCTCAAGGTGGATGATTAGTAGGTAGATGCAGATGGATTTCGGTCTGCTTGTCTTGGCGTACTTCCCATGCTTTTGAGCCTCTTCCTTTCTGTTTAGCATAATTAGCATTAGTTTGCGCACATAATCCTGTCAATTGCCCAGATGTAATTTGTTTACCTCGCATGGCTATTTTATCGTCTTTTGGGAGAGAGACATCACTAGTGAACATAATAGTACCTAGGTCCATATTTCCAACACTGTTTACACCTTCAATTTACTTTAAGTATTTACTTTTCCGTAGCTATCACTATCATTATTATCTCGTGCGTTTTATCCTTTGTAAACAACAAGGCCGGAGGAATTGACAACTCCTCTATACTCGTTGGGAGCAAAGCTATCTGTTGTGTGTGCAGGTCTAGGTGAAGTTAGCAATCCTTAGATTGTTAACGGCGCCAATTGTTCACTTCACCACCTACTTGTATCCGTTGGAGTCCTATTGGTTCGACATTCAACCTTAGCATCTTCGCTAAGGGAAACTTGCTTCTATCTGCATCTCACCTTCCACTTGGGGTAACCAACGAGGGACGAGAAGCTATCTCGTGTATCAAGAAAATTTCTGGCGCCGTTGCCGGGGACTCCACTTTTCAAGATAGGGGAGTTGCACACTATCTTTTATCTTTGCTTTTTAGTCTTGTTAGTTTACCTTTCAGTTTTTGTCTTTGTGTACTTTATCAAAAATCCAAAAAAATAGTATGTCTAGTTCCTTACTTGCCAATCAATGTCTGACTTCTTTGAAACCAGATCTTATTGGCATGGAGGATTCACCGAGGATCAACAAAAGTGGTACAAGGAACGCCGCTTGTCTCAAAAGGGGATACACTTATGGAAACAAATACACCAGTTGTATGACTATGCTAGAAACTTGTGCTCAATATATAATATATCTTTCTGCAGGGATGAATCTTGTTGCTTTATGAGGCACAAACACCTTGCTTTCCAATGTGAGTACGTTGATGATGAAACCTTAGCTTCTTATGCTAAGATAAATTATGATTTTGATGATGCAGAGCAAATAGAAGAATTTGTTGCTTATAAGGGTGCCTATGAAATTACTTCTCTTCCTAAAAATATTGATGATGCCCCTTACAAATCTGAGAGTCTTGCTATACTTAACTATTGTTTGGAAAATTACGATGCAAATTATTATATTACTGATCATCTTGAGAGAATATCTCCCCCAAAGGAAGAGACTAATGGTTTGCAGGACTCTATGGAAGAAGAAATTGTTGAACCTGAAAGCTCCTTGGATGAAAAAGAGGAGGAGAGTGATGAACAAAAGGAGGAAGAATGGATCCATCCATGTCTACCTTCTAATGAGAGTAACTCTTTGAATCTTATCTGATATGAGTGTTATGATCCTATAGATTCTTTTGAAATATCCCTTTTTGATGAAGTTGATGCCTTCTATGCTTATGGTTGTGATGCCACTATGGATGACGCTTACGGAAATGAACTTTCTATAGTTCCTCATCTTAATTATGAAATTTTTGCTATTGCACCCACACTTGATTGTCCAAATCATATTCCGGAGAATTATGCTCTTATTAAGGCTCAATGTGATGGGTTGCATTTATCTTATTTTCCTAAAGACCGTGTTAAAAACTATACACGTGTACTCATAGGTCATGAACAACATGATTTATGTGATAGTTATATTCTTGATGTTGTTCATGATACTACTGAAAATTACTTTGAGAGGGGAAAGTTTGGTTGTAGAAACTTCCATGTTGCAAAAACACCTCTCTTCATGTTGAAAGTTTTGAAATTGTTCCTGTTCCACCTTTCTATGCATGTCACTTTGTGCTTCTTTGACTTATTTTCTTACAAGTTTCCCATGCATAGGAAGTTGGTTAGTCTTAAATATGTTTCTTATTTTCTTCTTGATTCTCTCTTTTGCTTCAAATCCTTATTTTTATGAGAGCAACTTTTATGATCTTCATGCCTAGCTTAAAGGCGTAAAAGAAAGCGCTTGTTGGGAAGCAACCCAAGATGTTTATTACTTCTTTTCTTAATGGTCTTGATGATTGTTACTACTGTAGCAACATCATTGTATCTTTAATTTTCAAGCTTTGTGCCAATTATAGCCTCATACGACAAGGGAAGTGAAAGTTGCGACATGCTGTCCAGAAAACAGATTCTGTCCTCGTGACTAGAAAAATCAGCGAAAAATCCCAGTTCATCTTTTTGAGCTGAATTTTTTGCACAGAGTTCTCTGTACAATTACGAAACTTTCGTATGTTCTGAGTTTTTTTTATTTGAGTTGCAGAAGTATCCCTAAAAAATTCTTTACTACCTTCTGGTCTGTTTTTCACAGATTCTCTCCTGTTTTGCCTTTTCTTCGTTTTGCAAACCTTAAGCTTGCTTTTTATTTGCAAAAACTTGTTGTAAATCTTGAGAAACAGTAGCTCTTACAGAATATCCTTATTTACAGTAGAGAAAAATTATTTTATTATGCTTACTAACCTCGCTAATCAGATTATGATGAGTTATGTATGAAGAGAGTTTTCAAGTGTGCGAGGGAAGATGATGAAAGAAGATTAAGAAGTGTCAAGCGTTCAAGCTTGGGGATGCCCCCATGCACCCCCAAGAAATATTCAAGGAGGCTCAAGCGTCTAAGCTTGGGGATGCCCCCGTGCATCCCCTTCTCCATCGGCAATTATCAGTTCATCTCTCGTTTCACTATATTTTTATCGCTTCATCCGTTATGTGCTATTCTTGGAGCGTCTCGCTCTTAGGTTTTATTTTTAGTTTTCTTTAGCTTTGCTTGCTGTTCATAACAAGTTAGAACCCAGCTTTCTTTGTGTGGGAGAGAAACACGCTCCACTTCCAAAATTTAGAACACAACATAGGATTTTTCATGCTTATCTTTGTTGTGTGTGTTCTTTATCTTTTCGTAGCTACTGTCATGTTTTGCTCTTAGCTTTCATGCTTATCTTTGTAAGATCTTTTGTTTAGTTTGTTGCTGGAACTCTCTTGAGTTTTCATGTTTATCTTGTTTAGAGAGTTTCCCTGTTGCACTGAGGTTTGTGTCTTGACTTGAAGTAGGTAATTGAGGTTGCTATTCTTTTTGTAGCAGTAACTTGCAATAGTTTTGAGGTGTTGTTTTGAGTAATGTTTCGACTTTTGGTGTCAAGAGCTTTAGCCTATTAGTGATAGATGTTGTATTTTGGGCAATCCGTGTTTATTTCGAAAACCTACAAATTAGTTGAGAACTCTAGCTACTAGATGGATCACTTCTGAGGGGTCGAATATTAGAGTACACTCACGTACCATGAGTCGAGGATGTGCAAGGATAACAAAAAACCCATACACTCCTCCTCGGGGTACTTGTCTCTTTGTGAATCTCCTTATTAGATTGAGAGTTACCGATAATAAGTGCATGAGTTCTTCGGACTAATGTGAGTATTCGAAAGTTGACACGTCCACCTTCCCATATTTTTCTAGCCTTTCCTGTGCCGTGCATTGCTTTCTTCTCACTCCGAGAGTTGGCGTCCACCTTCACCGGTACATCCAAACCCTTGGCACGATACGCTCTGTCATCATAAACCTCCTTATATCCTTCCTCAAAACAGCCACCATACCTACCTATCAAGGCATTTCCATAGCCTTCAGAGATACATTGCCATGCAACATCCACCTTCTCATGACTTGATATTCATGTCATACATGCTACTTGCTTGATCGATGAGCCGCATGCTAGTTGGGCCTTGCCCTAATCATTGCTACATGACGCGCTAGTATCATTGCATATCCTACTACACTGGCAGAGGCATACATTTGCATAAATCATGATAGTTACATCTTCTTTATGATTTGAGTACTTTGTAAAGTGTGAAAGATCTTCTATACTTTTTGTAATATATAGAGTGTTGCCCCTAAAGTGAGGAAAAGATCCCAAAGTGGACAAATCAAAAAATCCCAAAGAGGACAAAATTAAAAGATCCCAAAGAGGACAAATGAGAGAAACAGAAAGAGCCATTGAGGCCACAAAAAATACAAAAAAAATAGAAAAAAAGAGAAAAAGAAATAAAAAGAGAGAAGGGGCACACTACTATTCCTTTTGAGAGATCCACACTCGTACTCCCTCTTATATCTTGTACTCCATAGAGATTATCATTCATGCATATAGCTATGTGGGGACCTTCACACTTTAGAACTTGGCTTGTATATTCCAATGATGAGCCTCCTCAAATGAGATCTAGGTCTTCTTCAGCAAGCAAGTTGGATGCACCCCCACTAGTTCCTTTGGAGAGCTTACCTTAGCTCATAGTTGCATCCATTGCATGGCAATCCCTACTCCTCACATCATATCTATCATTTGGCTTTCTCACGCCTATGATTGTCCTCATTGATGTGAGCCTTTCACACCTTTTTGTCTTTCTCCTCCACCATATTATCTATGTGCCATCCTAAGTGTCAACTTTCTTGCTTACGCTCATCCATTGCATGAGTGCTCAAAATGTCGAAAAGGACTGAATCATTTTGACTCGTACCTGGCTAGTGGTCTGGCGATGAGTCAAGATAAGATTCCAAAGAATACCAAGTGTGAAACTTTAGTTGATTGAGTTCTCAACATAAAAATACTTTTTCTCGTATATCCATATCCCCTTTCTTGCACGCAAACACCATTTGGAGACATTCGAGTCACGGACAGCGAGAGCTCTTGCACCTTTATGTTCTTATGTTGCTTGTTTCAATGCCAAATATATACTCTTGCCTGTTATGACTTGAATTGAATTACATGCCTTGATTGCTTTACTTAAAAGTTCTTATATGGTTGTTAGAATGTCACCACAGAAATTACGCTTGTTATAATTTACCTACTCAAGGACGAGCAGGAATTAAGCTTGGGGATGTTGATACGTCCAAAACGTATCTATAATTCCTGCTTTCTGCATGCCTCTTTTGTGTGATATTGCTATGATATTGATGAACTTCCATACACTTTTGATCGTATTTGGACTAACCTATTAACTCAGTGCACCCCAGTGCCAGTTCCTGTTTTCTGCTGTTTTTCTATTGCAGGTTTCCCCCTTATTAAAAGTACCAGAAAAATTCCGGGAAAATATAGGAAAAATCAGCGTACCGTAAGCTTCGCTAAGAGCCCGAGAGGAGCCAGGGGGCCCCAGGCGGCCAGAGGGCGCGGCCCCACCCCTGGCCGCGCCAGGGGGACGCCTGGAGCCCCTGGACCACCTCTGGCTGCCCCCTTTCGCCTATTTATTCCCCGTGACGAGAAATCCTCTGGGACGAAACCCTTTTTCGCGATCTCTCCTCTATTCTGCCGCCGCCGTTCTTCCAAGATCGGGAGCACTAGAAGACCTCTTCCCGTCACCCTGCCGGAGGGAGGAATCACCTCCGGGAGCTTCTCCACCACCATGGATGCTTCCCGGATGAACCGTAAGTAGTCCACCTTGGACCATGGGTCTATGATCAGTAGCTATGTGATGTTCTCCTCCCCTCTTTGTTCTTCATGGATTAGACCTCGTGATCCGCCCTACATGATCGAGGCACTTATGTAATCTTTCTGCTGTTGCTATGTTTAGTTTGCTGGGATCCGATGGATTATGAGATTACGTTCAGATTGTGATTGAGTTATATATTTGATTCTCTTCTTTTATATTTATGTTCTTGAGTAATTCTTGCATGGTCTCCGTTGCTGTTTATTGCTTTGGCCAAGTAGTAGGTAGTGACTCCAAGAGGGAGTATTATGCATGATTGTGGGTTCATGCCCCCCGATGACTAGCTTGAGTGACAGAAACATGAGTCTAGGGGATGTGCTATTTCCACAAGGGGGAAAACAACGGTGCTTGTACTTGCGGGTGCAAGGATTGTTTACTTTACGAAAAGTTCTTTAATGCAGTTGTCTGTTTCTTTGAGTTTACACTTTTGGTGGGATTCTCAACTTAATACCAGCGAGATGTTCTGGATAGATATCTCAAGGTGGATGATTAGTAGGTAGATGCAGATGGATTTCGGTCTACTTGTCTTGGCATACTGCCCGTGCTTTTGAGCCTCTTCCTTTCTGTTTAGCATAATTAGCATTGGTTTGCGCACATAATCCTGTCAATTGCCCAGCTGTAATTTGTTTACCTCGCATGGCTATTTTATCGTCTTTTGGGAGAGAGACATCACTAGTGAACATCATATTACCCAGGTCCATATTTCCAACACTGTTTACACCTTCAATTTACTTTCAGTATTTACTTTTCCGTAGCTATCACTATCATTATTATCCCGTGCGTTTTATCCTTTGTAAACAACAAGGCCGGAGGAATTGATAACTCCTCTGTACTCGTTGGGAGCAAAGCTATCTGCTGTGTGTGCAGGTCCAGGTGAAGTTAGCAATCCTTAGATTGTCAACGGCGCCAATTATTCAACCTTAGCATCTTCGCTAATGGAAACTTTCTGCTATGTGCATCTGACTTTCCACTTTGGGTAACCAACGAGGGACGAGAAGCTATCTCGTGTATCAACCAACAAGAGAAACCATGTCTCCGCTAGCGCAAGTTGTTTTAAAGAATATCTGCTATGAGCGACCCGACAGACACACACACAGTTTTCAAATGGTAAATCAGCTTGGGCCACCACTATAAAATTTTGAAGCTAGGTAGGTAAGAAAAGGGGACCCCATAAAATCCCACACGCGGTTAGGCACGCTCGTCAAGAGACACAATACCCGAAACTCGAGACCTAGGTGACTCGAAAGGAACAAAGCGTCGGGGCGGGATAGCCTAGACCTTCCATCCTTCGTCGAATATAGTCAACATTATAATAATCATATCATCCAAAACAATATACTAATGTGATAGCCTCATCCAAGGAGTAACGGGATAACAGTTGATAACATCCTAGCATGCATACTAAGCAGTGGCTGAGCAGCAAGCAATAGTAGCATAGCCGACCAAGGTTTGCTGGGATGTGGAGGACATGGATGTTTGGGTTTATTTGAGAGGCATGAATATAAAGTGGTAGGATCAAGCAATCCTTCTATCCTACACCTAGGCGCGAGTGAGCTGAAAGTTATAATCATGATATATGCTCCCCCTTACCTGATGAGAAGACGAAGTCGAAGGTGTAGTCGATCGCAAGCTCGCAACGTCTCCGAGAGGTACCCGCGGAAGCACACAAGAAGGAAACACCGGAAAAGGCAATCGATGAGCAAGCATCTATTACTACGAAGCAATCACGAGCAAGCATCAACAAGAAGGCAACACGAGACAACGCACTACGGTATCGCATCTATCGTCGAGAGTGGTTACTAACAGGTTAAGTGGAGTACTCGTCACACACGACGATACCGCACGTTTATAATGGTTCAAGTTGTTTAGCTACACAACATGAGCAAAGGTTGTTAGCATGGCATCTCACTCAAGCATGGCATAGCACACAAACATGACAAGAGGTGAAGCATAAATGAAACTATCAATGCTAGTCAATTTGAGTGAGGCACAACCTAAACATGGCATATCACTAAGTGCCCGCGACAATTTAAGTAATTGGTACTGTTCTTCTCTAAACCATATTTTAGGTTGGTTAACAACAGCAAACAATAGCATAAACACAAAGTGCATTAAATTCTAATCTAGATACATATAAAGAACACTCCAAACGGAGTTATGGTTAAAAAGATACAAGCAAAACAAGTTACGGGCTCAATCTGCCAACATCAGGAAGCACACTTTAGAGCAGCAAATAAACAGGAAAAATGTTGTAAACATGCACAAAAATGATATGCAACTAAAGTAGACATGGCAGGCAAGTCATGTCAAAAGGAATCATGCAAATAGGCATCATGGTTTACTAGTTATAAGCAACACAAAAAGCTATAAACATTACTGGTCAAGGACTTAGTGAAAATTAGGAAAACAGGGCAGAAACTGTTATTTTCATGATGTATAAACAGGGGTAAAACTATATGCAAAAGTGCAGAAACATGACATAGCAATATATTGGAATGAATTAGACATGATGGTGATCAGGTACAAACAAGAATCAAGGTCCTAGGCATCACAGATCAACAGATATTAAGCGTGCAACATGGCATCGGAAAGTTACAGACTTTGTGAAAAACAGAGGTGGCTGTCAAAAACAGCAGGATAACAACTTTGGAGCTAGATATAACTATGACCAGGAATGTAAACATGACAATGCAATACATATAATGGAAGTAGACATGGCATAGATCAAAATGACATATTGCAATGCTCAATAGGATGCACCGTTAAAAAGATGGCAGCAAAGTAGCAACTTTATATAAACAACAGCACATATCATCAGGGTCGCCACTTTGGGTGATGAAACAAACATCATGCAGCAGGCAAATATGACATGTGAATGCATAGCATTGAAGTCGACATGATGCTTAACAGTATGCAACAAGAAGTAATAGCATAGGCCTCATGGATGTGACACAATCATCAATCAAACTTGCAATAAAATAATAATAACAGCATCACTTAACAGGAAGTAACAGCAGTTAACAGTCTGATGCCCACTTCAATAGTGATTAACAACATCAAGACGTCCTCAAATCAAAATGCTCACAAAAGATGAACTGGAGTACACACAATTCTAAAAAAAATTCCTTTTGGGCGCAAAGTCATCCGAGCTACGGTACAGTTGCAAATCAATGTGCGAAACTGAATCAGCAGTAAAAACGTTCCAGACTTAGAAAAAATAACAGCCAGGGAAAGAAAGAAAAAACTACCATGGGCTTCGACCCATCAGGCCGTGGTGGAGGCGACTGGGCTGGGAGAGGTCTGGCGGGCCGCGGCTCCTGGGCCGTGGGGTCCGTTGGGCCACAACGTGGGGCAGGTCGGCCTATGCTGGCGAGGCAATTGGAGGGAGGCCGCTGGATCGGGGCGCCTCCCGATCCCGGCGAGGCAGGCGGCGGCGCCGCCGGCCGGCAGGCGAGGGCGGCCGCGGCGCGCGGATGGAGGCCGGCAGGGGCGGCGACTGGCAACGGAGGGAGGATGGTGGTCGGGGTAGGTGAGGCCGGCGAGCCCCTCGGCTCGGCCATGCAGCAGCCATGGTGGGCGGTCGGGAGAACCTGCGCGAGAGAGAGAGAGATTAGGAGAGGAAACAGGGAGGGAGAAAGAGAAGGGGAAGGAGAGGGGGAGAGGACAGTGATAGGAGATGGCCGGTGGCTCGGGTGCTTGCCGGAGCTGCGGGCGGTGCGGCCGGGCGGTGGAGACGGCGGCGACGGCGTGCGGGCTGAGGAGAGAGGAGGGAGAGAGCTGGAGGCTGGGGCGCATCTGGGCCGTTGGATTGGCTGATCCGACGGTCCATATCGCAGGGAAGGCTAGGGTTGAGAAAATGGGGTATTTTGGGGGCAAATGTGAGGGGGTGGCTGCAATTTTGGCTTAGGGGAAACCCTAGAAAGGGTTGGGAGAGTGGTGGTTTTTATATAGCTCAGGTGGCTGGCAGTTTGAAAAAACATCCCCGGTTTTTCTCTCGCGCGCGCGGTGTTTATGTTCCTGACCAGCGGGGGTCTGCAGGACCTCCGATTCGGGTAAAACTTCGAACAGCGCGATCAGCGCATCGAGCCGGCGGCGTTCACCTCGCGCTGGAACCGTTTCGAGAACACTTTCTGGCGCGCTATAAAAATACCCCGTTTACTTGTTTAAATGGGGTTTTTCGTTCCGTTGGCTGCGGCTGCTCTCGTGCGGTTTTCGCGACGGTGATGGGGTGAAACCCTGTGTCACGAAGGTCGAGTGTCAGGGTGGGAAGGGTCGGTCTCCATCCGGTACGAAATAAGAGGGGGGAAACTAATCGTCGATCGATATATCGGGGATGCAAACACCGCAAACAAAGCAGTCAATCAAACAATTCACACCAGAAAAAAATTAATTTTTGTGAAATCTGGGCTGTTACAATACAACACCACCAACAAGGGATCTCGTCCCGAGATTCAGTACGATCCGGGGGAGAGGGGGGAGAAAAGAGGGTCGACGATCTTCAACACCACCAACAAGGGACTCTGCTCCATGCCGCCGACGAACTTCCGCCGAGATAAATTTTCCGCAGAGAGATGGCAACGTCGGAGAACGAAACCATCGGGAGATCAAGAGCAAGAACGATAGTTCAAAGAGACGATCAAGGAATCATCCACATGTAAATCATGAGGATACTGGGCAAGAGGACTGAAGTCAACAAGCGACCAAGACGTTTATCCAGAGTCGGAAGAACTAAAGGTACTACAGGATTTCCCAAACCTGAGATCGAAATCGAGACAATACGTTGCTAGCAAGGCATTGTAACGGTTCCAAAACCCCACTTACTCGAGATCCTAGAGTTTCAAGGGGATAAGACGAGAATAAAACACTTATGACACTTGTCCTGACCAGAGCAAGGGTAAGGAGTAAAAAGATTCCTACTCTCTGATAACTAACTTAGTAACTACAAAATAGTTTTTTTCTCGACTCAACTTCGACCAGAGAGGGGGTCCTACGGTCGGTGCTCTGATACCAAGTTGTAAGGCCCGATATGCGGTACTGTTCCAGATCTAGATGTTTCCATCCAGATCCAGGGACGATGCACATATCGGTCCCACCGCGACATATAACAATGTCATATGCCCCGGATTTCCAACATGATATCACAACATTACAACTACAAGGTTACAACATCTCATACAATCGGCATACAACTGCCTTAAATACATTACATCAGCGAAAGACACATGTCTGAGTACAAACTACATTCAAATGCCTAGTGGAAAAAGGTAAAACACACCATTCCCGTTACCTCACGGGTCCAGGCTCTCCGCCGGGATCCGCCTAACTAGTCGTCGTCGAGTCTTCACGAAGGCGTCCAGGAGAAGGGTCATCGAGCTCCTCTGAATTCCAAGATTGTTGCATAACGTGCGTAAAAGATAAGAGAAAGATGTGAGCTATATCAAAAGTCTTGTAACTAACTTCTCACGGGTAAGATGGGGGTAGTGGTGAGGTTGCAGACGCACTTGCAATATATGAGTGGCTAACGTTCTAATTTAGAGTAAGATGAGAACCAAGCATTCGATGAGGAATCGCATCCAACAGGTCTTGCTATCAACTACTTACGCAAGCATAACACCTATCCTATCCTTGTGCTCCTCTTCGCATCCCAAAGAAGAAGAAGCAGTCAAGGCACACACACGTTGATCAAGTTATATTAAGATTATCTCAGTTGTTGTTGTCTATAAACAAGGAGTAGGTCTCAAGTCGTCCATAACCGTGGACACGGCTTCTCGAAAAGATTTAACCCTGCAGGGGTCTACCAACTTCCCATTACAAGGCTCCGCATGCACGCCCATCTCTCTCCGTTTCTACCCATCACAGGCAGCCACTTTATGATTTAGTCCCGAGAGATCCGAAACGACAGGCCCCTCTAGCTAACAACGAACAAATCCAGATGGCCCCCGGTGAGTCGACATCCAACTCAAAATCCGGTCGCGCTCTCGAATTGGCCTCTACCGTCTGGACGAGGTCGGGTTAGCTACCCAAACCATGTGGGCAGCCCCCGAGCTCCCTGGGGTGGACCAACAAGAGAAACCATGTCTCCGCTGGCCCAAGTTGTTTTAAAGAATATCTGCTAGGAAGGACCCGACAGACACACACACACAGTTTTCAAATGGTAAATCAACTTGGGCCACCACTAGAAATGTTTGAAGCTAGGTAACTAAGAAAAGGGGACCCCATATAATCACACATGCGGTGAGGCACGCTCGTCAAGAGACACAATACCCGGAACTCGGGACCTAGGTGACTCGAATGGAACAAAGCGTCGAGGCAGGATAGCCTAGACCTTCCATCCTTTGTCGAATATAGTCAACATTATAATAATCATATACCCAAAACAATATAATAATGTGATAGCCCAATCCAAGGAGTAACAGGATAACAGTTGATAACATCCTAGCATGCATACTAAGCAGTGGCTGAGCAGCGAGCAATAGTAACATAGCCGAACAAGGTTTGCCGAGATGTGGAGGACATGGTTGTTTGGGTTTATTTGAGAGGCATGAATATAAAGTGGTAGGATCAAGCAATCCTTCTATCCTACACCTAGGCGTGAGTGAGCTGAAATTTATAATCATGATATATGCTCCCCCTTACCTGATGAGAAGACAAAGTCGAAGGTGTAGTCGATTGCAAGCTCGCAACGTCTCCGAGAGGTACCCGCGGAAGCACACAAGAAGGAAACACCGGAAAAGGCAATCGACGAGCAAGCATCTATTACTAAGAAGAAAACACGAGCAAGCATCAACAAGAAGGCAACACGAGACAACGCACTACTGTATCGCATCTATCGTCGAGAGCGATTACTAACAGGTTAAGTGGAGTACTCGTCACACACGACAATACCGCACGTTTATAATGGTTCAAGTTGTTTAGCTACACAACATAAGCAAAGTTTGTTTATGGCATCTCACTCAAGCATGGCATATCACACAAATATGAAAAGAGGTGAAGCATAAAGGAAACTATCTATGCTAGTCAATTTAAGTGAGACACAACCAAAACATGGCATATCACTAAGTGCCCCACGACAATTTAAGTAATTTGTATTGTTCTGCCCTAAACCATATTTTAGGTTGGTTAACAACAGCAAACAATATCATAAACACAAAGTACATGAAATTCTAATCAAGATACATATAAAGAACACTCCAAACGGAGTTACGGTTAAAAAGATACAAGCAAAACAAGTTACGGGCACAATCTGCCAACATCAGGAAGCACACTTTAGAGCAAAAAATAAACAGGCAAAAGGTTGTAAACATGCACAAAAATTATATGCAACTAAAGTAGACATGGCAGGCAAGTCATGTCAAAAGGAATCATGCAAATAGGCATCATGGTTCACTAGTTATAAGCAACACAAAAAGCTATAAAACATTACTGGTCAAGGACTTAGTGAAAATTAGGAAAACAGGGCAGAAACTGTTATTTTCATGATGTATAAACAGGGGTAAAACTATATGTAAAAGTGCAGCAACATGACATAGCAATATATGGACATGAATTAGACATGATGGTGATCAGGTACAAACAAGAATCAAGGTCATAGGCATCACAGATCAAAATAAATTAAGCGTGTAACATGGCATCAGAAAGTTACAGACTTAGTGGAAAACAGAGGTGGTTGTCAAAAACAGTAGGATAACAACGTTGGAGCTAGAGATAACTATGACCAGGAATGTAAACATTAGAATGCAATACATATAATGGAAGTAGACATGGCATAGATCAAAATGACATATTGCAATGCTCAATAGGATGCACGGTTAAAAACATATAGGGCAGCAAAGTAGCAACTTTATATAAACAGCAGCACATATCATCAGGGTCACCACTTTGGGTGATGAAACAAACATCATCCAGCAGGAAAATATGACATGTGAATGCATAGCATTGAAGTAGACATGATGCTTAACAGCATGAATCAAGAATTAATAGCATAGGCCTCATGGATGTGACACAATCGTCAATCAAACTTGCAATAAAATAATAACAGCAACACTTAACAGGAAGTAACAGCAGTTAACATTCTGAAGCCCACTTCAACAGTGATTATTAACATCAAGATGGCCTCAAATAAAAATGATCACAAAAGATGAACTGGAGTACACACAATTCTAAACAATTTTCCTTTTGGTCGCAAAGTCATCCAAGCTACGGTTCAATCGCAAATCTACGCGCGAAACTGAATTAGCAGGCAAAACGTTCCAGACTTAGAAAAAATAACAGCCAGGGAAATAAAAAAACTACCATGGGCTTCGGCCCATCAGGCCGTGGTGGAGGCGGCTAGGCTGGGAGAGGTCTGGCGGGCCGTGGCTCCTGGGCCGTGGGGTCCGTTGGGCCACGACGTAGGGAAGGCCGGCCCATGCTGGCGAGGCGGTTGGAGGGAGGCCGCTGGATCAGGGAGCCTCCCGATCCGGGCGAGCCAGGCGGCAGCGGTGCCGGCCGGCAGGCGAGGGCGGCCGCGGCGCGCAGCTGGAGGCGGGCAGGGGCGGCGAATGGCGACGGAGGGAGGCCGGTGGCCGACGTATGTGAGGCCGGCGAGCCCCTCGGCTCGGCCATGCAGCAGCCATGGCGGGCGGCCGGGAGAACCTACGCGAGAGAGAGAGAGAGAGATTAAGAGAGGAAAGAGGGAGGGAGAGAGAGAAGGGGAAGGAGAGGGAGAGAGGAGAGGGATAGGAGATGGCCGTCTTCTCGGCTGCTCGCCGGAGCTGCGGGCGGCGCGGACGGGCGGTGGAGACGGCGTCGGCGGCGTGCGGGCTGAGGAGAGAGGAGGGAGAGAGGTGGAGGCTGGGGCGCATCTGGGCCGTTGGATCGGTGATGGCTTCTCGCCCCACGTTGGTTACCCAAAGTGGAAGGTTGAGATATAGACAGCAGCAAATTTCCCTCGGTGAAGATACCAAGGTTTGTCTCCAGTAGGACTCCAACAACGACAGGAAGGTGACAACGGCGCCAGAAATTGCTTTGGTGGCGCGAGAGTTGACATGGACCTGCACACACAACAGATAACTTTGCTCCCAACGAGTTCAGAGAGGTTGTCAATCCCTCCGGCCTTGTTGTTCACAAAGGATCAAACGCACGGGATAATAATGGTAGTGATAGCAACGGAAAGGTAAATAAAGCAGGAAATAAATAGCGGGTGTAATCATTATTGGAAATATGGACCGGGATCCCATGATGTTCACTAGTGATGTCTCTCTCCCAAAAGACGATAAAATAGCCATGCGAGGTAAAAAAATTTACAGTTGGGCAATTGACAGGATTATGTGCGCAAACCAATGCTAACTATACTATAAAGAAAGGCAGAGGCACAAAAGCATGGGCGGTACGCCAAGACAAGTAGACCGAAATCCATCTACATCTACCTACTAATCATCCACCTTGATATATCTATCCATAACATCTCGCTGGAATTAAGTTGCGAATCCCACCCAAAGTGTAAACTAAAAGCAACAGACAACTGCATTAAAGAACTTTGCGTAAAGTAATCAATCCTTGCACCCGCAAGTAAAAGCACCGTTGTTTCCCCCCTTGTGGCAACAGCACATCCCCTAGACTCATGTTTCTGTCACTCAAGCTAGTCATCGGGGGGCATGAACCCACAATCATGCATAATGCTCCCTCTTGGAGTCACCGCCTACTACTTGGCCAAAGCAATAAACAGCAACGGAGAACATGCAAGAATTACTCAAGAACATAAATATAAAAGAGGAGAATCAAATATATTACTCAAACACAATCTGAACATAGTCTCATAATCCATCGGATCCCAACAAACTCAGCATAGCAACAACAAAAAGATTACATATGTGCCTTGATCATGTAGTGCAACTCACGAGGTCTAAACCATGAAGAACAAAGAGGGGAGGAGAACATCACATAGCTACTGATCATAGACCCATGGTCCAAGGTGGACTACTCATGGTTCATCCGGGAAGCATCCATGGTGGTGGAGAAGCTCCCGGAGGTGGTTCCTCCCTCCGGCAGGGTGCCGGGAAGAGGTCTCCTGGTGCTCCCGATCTTGGAAGCGCGGTGGCTGCGGAACGAGGAGAGATCACGAAAAAGGGTTTTGTCCCCGAGGGTTTCTCGTCACGGGGAATAAATAGGCGAAGGGGGGCAACCAGAGGTGGACCAGGGGCCCCAGGCGCCCCCCCTGGCGTGGCCTATGGGGTGGCCGCACCAGGTGGCCGCCTGGGCCACCCCTGGAACCCCTCTGGCCCAACTAGGGCGAATTTTTCTGGCACTTTAAATAATGGGCAAACCTGAAATACAAAAACAGCAGAAAACAGAACTGGCACTGGGGTGCACTGAGTTAATAGGTTAGTCCAAATATGATAAAAAGTGTATGGAAGTTCATTAATATCATAGCAATATCACACAAAAGAAGCATGGAGCAACCAGAAATTATAGATACGTTTTGGACGTATCAATCGGCCGATCCGACAGTCCAGATCGAAGGGAAGGCTAGGGTTGCGAAAATGGGGTATTTTTGGGGAAAATGTGAGGGGGTGGCTGCAATTTTGGATTAGGGTAAAACCTAGAAAGGGGTGGGAGTGTGGTGGTCTTTATATAGCCCAGGTGGCTGGCAGTTTGCAAAAACATCCGCGGTTTTTCTCTCTCGCGCACGGTGTTTACGTTTTTCGATCAGCGCGTCGAGCCGGAGGCGTTCACCTCGCGCTGGAACCATTCCGAGAACACTTCCCGGCGCGCTACAAAAATATCCCATTTAGTTATTAAATGGGGTTTTTCGTTCCGTTGGCTTCAGCTAGTCTTGTGCGGTTTTCGCGACAGTGATCGGGTGAAACCCGGTGTCGCAAAGGTCGAGTGTCAGGGTGGCAAGGGTCGGTCTCCCGCCGATACGAGATAAGAGGGGAGAAAATAATCGCCGATCGATAAATCGGGGATGCAAACACCGCAAACAAATCATACAATCAAACAAATAACACCGAAAACAATTTTTTTAATTTTTGTGAAAACTGGGCTGTTACAATACAACACCACCAACAAGGGATCTCGTCCCGAGATCCTGGACGATCCGGGGGAGAGGGGGGAGAGAAAAGAGAGTCGACGATCTTCAACACCACCAACAAGGGACTCTGCTCCATGTCGACGTTGAACTTCGGTCGAGATAAATTTTCCGCAGAGAGACGACATCGTCGGAAAAACGAAACCGTCAGTGACAAGAGGTAGAACGATCGCGAAAACCAAATCAAGGGATAGTAATTTTCGACGCAAGTCATAAAAAACCGGCAAAAGGAGGGATGGCAATCGATGACCCAGATGATACCCAAAATCGGAGAAGCTAAAGGTACTACAGGAATTCCCACCTGAGCTCGGAATCGAGACAATACTTCCCAAGCAAAGTATTGTAACGGTTCCGATACTCCACACACTCGAGATCCTTGAGTTTTGAAGGGGGTAAGGAGAGAATTAAAAACACTTACGGCACTTGTCCTGACCAGAGCAAGGGTAAGGAGTAAAAAGATTCCTACTCTCCGATAACTATCTTATTAACTACAAAATAGTTTTTATCTAGACTCGACTTCGGCCAGAAAAGGGATCCTACGGTCGGTAAGGCTCTGATACCAAGTTGTAAGTCCCGATATGCGGTACTGTTCCAGATCTAGATGTTTCCATCCAGATCCGGGGACGAAGCACATATCGGTCCCACCGCGACATATGACGAAGTCATATGCCCCGTATTTCCAACATGATATCACAACATTACAGATACGAGGATACAACATCTCATACAATCGGCATACAACTGCCTTAAATACAATACAACAGCGGAAGATACATGTCTGAGTACAGACTACAAGCAAATGCCTACTGGCAAAGAGAAAAACATCGAACCCATAACCACACGGGTCCAGGCCCTCCGCCGGGAACCGCCTAACTAGTCGTCGTCGAGTCTTCATGTGAAACGTCGATCACCATACCTGTTGTCGAACAAGAACCGTGAAAAGAGTTTAGGGGTAGTATCATGAGTACAGAAGTACTCAGCATCCAACTGTAGTGGTCAACTGACCCAGCAAGGACTTCATCACTCGTCATTCTAGGACAACTAGTAGTTTACGGTAAGGATGGGGTAAGTGGTGAGGTTGCTGCCGCACTAGCATTTATGAAGTGGCTAACGATCTAGAGAGTAAGATAAGAAACCAAGCATTCGATGAGGAATCGCCTCCAACAAGTCTTGCTATCAACTACTTACGCAAACATAACACCTATCCTATCCTTGTCCTCCTCTTTGCATCCCGACGAAGAAGAAGCAGTCAAGGCACACACACGTTGATCAAGTTATATTAAGATTATCTCAGTTGTTGTTGTCTATGAACAAGGAGTAGGTCTCAAGTCGTCCATAACCGTGGACACGGCTTCTCGAAAAGATTTAACCCTGCAGGGGTGTACCAACTGCCCATTACAAGGCTCCGCACGCACGTCCATCTCTCTCAGTTGCTACCCATCACAGGCAACCATTTTATGATTTAGTTCCAAGAGATCCGAAACGACAGGTCCCTCTAATTAACAACGAACAAAACCGGGTGGCCCCCGGGGAGTCGACACCCAATCCAAAAGTTGGCCACGCTCTCAGATCGTACTCTTCAGTCTCAACAGGGTTTGGGTTACCGAGACGCCTCACGTGAGGCCTCGGGCCCTCGCCGTTCAAAGGTGGACCAACAGGGAAACCATGTCTCCGCTGGTCCGGGTTGTTTAAAAATTGCGAGGGGATCCACCAAGCACACACACGGGGTTTCAAATGGTAAATCAGCTCGGGGCACCACTAGAAATGTTTGAAGCTAGATAGGTAAGAAAAGGGGACCCCATAAAATCCCACACGCGGTTAGGCACGCTCAGTCTTAAAACCAATACCCGGAACTCGGATCCTAGGTGACTCGAATGGAACAAAGCGTCGGGGCGGGATAGCTTAGACCTTCCATCCTTCGTCGAATATAGTCAACATTTATAATAATCATATCATCCACAACAATATAATAATGATAATGTGATATCCCAAACCAAGGAGTAACAGAGTAACATCGTAGCATCCTAAGCATGCATACTAAGCAGGGGCTGAGCAACGAGCAATAGTAACATAGCAGTACAAGGTTTGCTGGGAAGGGAGATGGCTGTATCGGTTTGAAAGAGGTTGTAAATATGTGGTAGGATCAAACATCGAACCTAAACTAGACTAGCATGCAAACCGCTGGTTGAAATAGAATGGATCATAAGTAATGGATAGTCCTTGCCTGTTGGTAAGTCGGGTTCCGAAGGTGTAGTTGATCGCAAACTCGCGTCGTCTCCGAGAGGTACCCGCGGAAGCACATAAGACGGTAAACACTGGAAAGCAATCAACAAGCAAGCATATATTACTACGAAGCAAACACGAGCAAGCATCAACAAGAAGCAAGACGAGACATCGCACCTACCGTCGAGAGCGGTTACTAACAATTTAAGTGGAGTACTCGTCACACACGACGATACCGCACATTTAGAATCAGTTCAAGTTGTTTAGCTACACAAGGTGAGCAAAAGGTTGTTAACATGGCATATCACTCGATCATGGCATAGCACACAAACATGACAAGAGGTGAAGCACAAAGTAAACTATCTAATCTAGTCATGTTAAGTGGGGGGTAAAACCTATACATGGCAACTATTACGGACCCCACGATAATTATAATGTTTGGTACTGTTTTGACCTAAACAATATTTTATTATTTTTATTAGCAAGCAAGAACAGCATAAACACAATCTACATGCAATTCTAGTCAAGTTACATATAAAGAACATTTTAAACAGAGCAACGGTTAAAAAGTTATGGCAGTTACAGTTTATAGTGGCATGCGATGTAATTAGCAGGTAAACAAAGTTAAACATGGCAAACAATCACATTTTATTAAACTAGACAAAATTCTAAGCAAGTTTCATATTTTATGCGTCGCGATCCGGACTACCGTTAAAAAGATACGGGCAACGCAAAAAGCTAATACAATCTGCCTAAATAAATAAACTAGAAAGGAAAAAAAACTCTAACGAGCCGAAATATACTGGGCCCAACAGAAAATAGAAAAATTAGAAAAGAAGAAAAATAAAAAAGGCGCCTCACCTCTGGGCCTTGGTCCAACTGGAGCTGGGAGGCCTGGCGGCTGGGCCTGTCTTGGACCTGGCCTGGGGGCGCCTGGGCTGGCCCATAGGCCACGGTGGCCGGTACGGGGGCGCTGGAGGCGTCGGCCTCGTCCCGAGCTTGGCGGCGGCGCTCACTCCGGCCAGGGCAAAGGCGGCGCAGGAGGCCGCAGCGGTGGAGGGTCGAGGCGGTTCGGATCGGGGCGCGGCGGCCGGGAGGCAACCGGATCCGGTCCCACGATGGAGGACCGACGACCGGGCAGCCGCGAGCTTGGCTCGAGCCCGAGCTCTGCCTTGGGATTCCATGGCGTCCGGCGCGGCGACGCAGTTGCTCACGGCCTGCACGGAGGAGAGGGGAGGCTGGTTGAGAAGGGAGAGAGGGGCGCGTGGAGGAGGAGAGGAGGGTCTCGCCGGGGCGGCTCGGCTCGGCCGGCGACTCGCCGGAGACGCGAGGCGGCGGGCGGCTCCGTGGCGGTGCGGTTGGTGAGGAGAGAGAGAGGAGAGAGTTGGGAGGCAGGGGCTGACGTGGCGCTCCGGGAGCCCTCCGATCTGCGATCCGACGGCTACGGCAGTGTCCAGGGCTAGGGTTTCAGGATTTGGGGATAAATTGAGGCAGATCTGATGTTTTCCCAGGGGGGTGGCTGCAATATTGTGGCTAGGGAAACCCTAGAAAAGGGTGGGAGTGTGGTGGTCTTTATATAGCCCAGGTGGCTGGCAGTTTGCAAAATATCCCCGGTTTTTCTCTCGCGCGCGCGGTGTTTACGTTTCTGACCGCCGGGGGTCCGCAGTACATCCGATTCGGGTAAAACTTCGAACTGCGCGATCAGCGAGTCGAGCCGGAGGCGTTCACCTAGCGCTGGAACCGTTCCGAGAATGCTTCCCGGCGCGCTATAAAAATATCCCGTTTAGTTATTAAACGGGGTTTTTCGTTCCGTTGGCTTCGGCTGGTGTTGTGCGGTTTTCGCGACGGCGATCGGGTGAAACCCGGTGTCGCAAAGGTCGAGTGTCAGGGTGGCAAGGGTCGGTCTCCGGCCGATACGAGATAAGAGGGGGGAAAATAATCGCCGATCGATAAATCGGGGATGCAAACACCGCAAACAAATCAGACAATCAAAGAAATAACACCGAAAACAATTTTTTTATTTTTTGTGAAAACTGGGCTGTTACACATATCATCACTCTTGTTTAATGAGTTTTGGATTTTCTCAAGTGCACGTCGTTGCTTTGAGGCAAGCTTAGCAAGTTTAGCATAGTTTTCATCAGGTTCTTCATCTGAGGCATCATCACAGGAAGAGTGAGAAGATACCTTGAAGGTCTTGGCCATGAAGCAGAAGGAGGGGGGGTATCTTCAGCCTCGTCATCAACGCGGTGTGTGACAGATTCCTCGGTGCTGAAGATTGACTTGCTGACTAGTGCTCTGGCAAGGGCGAGCCAGCCACACCTTCATATTCTTCAGATCCTTCTTCCTCAGCTTCAGGATCAGAATCGGATTCTTCAGAATCCAATTCTTTGCCGAGATATGCGCGGGCCTTGCGAGAGCTGATGTTCTTGTATCCAGCAGACTTTGAGGATCTTGTGGATTTCTTCCTAGACCTTTCATCAGAACTGTCATCTTTTCCTTTCTTCTTCTTCTTCAGCTTGGCTTGCTTTTCCCAAAGAGGACATTTTGCGATGTAATGACCAGGTTTCTTGCATTTGTGGCAGACTCTTTTTCTTGTCTCAACTGAGTCATCATCTTTGTTTCTTCTTGAGGAAGATCTTGAGGAATTACCGAAACGATTCTTCTTAGTGAACTTTTGGAACTTTCTGGTGACGAGAGCCAATTCCCGACTTAGAGTTTCAGGATCATCAGAGTCAGCCTCAGATTCTTCATCAGAGGATACCTTTCGGGCCTTGGCTTTTAGCGCGCGGACTTTTGGGGTGGATCCGTATAAGTCTTGTTTCTTAGAAAGCTTCAGTTCATGAGCATTGATGCGCTCAAGGATGTCAGCAGGATCTAGAGTCTTGAAGTCAGGGCGTTCTTCCATCATCAGTGATAAGAACTCAAATGATTCATCCAGAGACCTCAGTAGTTTCTTCACCACTTCGTGATCTGTAATATCAGTGGCACCCAGTTCTTAAAGCTCATTTGATATATAACTGAGCCTGTCAAAGGTTTGCTGCACATGTTCATTGTCCAGCCTCTTGAACCTGTTGAAGAGACTGGGAAGAGTATCGACTCGAGAGTCTCGTTGTGCTGAAACTCCCTCATTGACTTTTGAAACTCTAGTCCACATTTTCTTCGCGGTATCCAGACCGCTGATACAGTTGAACTGAGCCTTGTTGAGGTGGCCACCAATGATGCTTTGAGATTTTGCGTCGAGTTGACAGTTTCTCTTGACAAGATTAGGAGGAGTCATCAAGGTAGCTTCGGGAATGCCTTGATCAACAATATCCCAGAGGTCCTTGTCAATGGCTTGCAGATGCATTCTCATCTTGTTCTTCTAGTACAGATAGTCCATACCGTCGAAGCTGGGGCAGTTCGAAGCAACGTTCATTGTACCTGAGGTCGACATAACTAAAACTCTAGGTGGTTAAACCGAATCACACAGAACAAGGTATTACCTTGCTCTGATACCAATTGAAAGCGCAGTATATCGACCAGAGGGGAGGTGAATGGGAGATTTTCAAATTTCTTGAGGAATTTCAAATTCCTCAGGACTAAGGCCATTCGAAATTGAGGAAACTCACACAACGAAGAAGCACAGAAACATTAAAGAATGTAGACATGACTACAACGCATCATATTTGCAAGAAAAACAACTTCAATCAAACAAGCTAAAGTGTAGCAGATGCAAAGCATGAGGAATCGGAACCGAGGAAACACAGAAGGAAAGGCAT
This sequence comes from Bromus sterilis, assembly GCA_950022295.1. Taxonomy (NCBI): domain Eukaryota; kingdom Viridiplantae; phylum Streptophyta; class Magnoliopsida; order Poales; family Poaceae; genus Bromus; species Bromus sterilis. Next base: position 338,274,730 of record OX465595.1, on the reverse strand, counting down.
CAGGACAAGTCATCGGCGCATAAGCATAAGAGTAGAGTTTGAAGAAATAGCACCAGGGCACTGAACACACTGATTTGATGGACCAGTTCAAGTTGTTGTGACAACTCTACATCTGATTGGAGAAGCTGAGATTGAACTCAGAAAACATAGTCTTCACCTTATTCTCCTTGAACTAAAGTCCTCAGACTCCGTCCAATTACTCAGGTTAGTCTTCAAGGTAGACTACCGAAATCTTCACAGACTCCGTTCACTCAGGGAAGTCACAATTGCTTCTTGACTTCCTCAGAACGACGACTCCTACAATGGCTGGAAGATCACAGTCTTCAAGAGTAAAAAGCTTCGGATCACTCGAACCGATTTCCTCAGAAATGCTCAACTACTCTGGCTGGTGGTTTTCCTCACTTAGGTTCTTCAGATTCCTCATAGGAGGGTTGCTCTCATATGACAAGTGTCAGTTTCTCTCTCGGAGCAGCCAACCCTCCAATGGGGCTGGGGCAGCTATTTATAGACGGGGAGCAACCCCAGGTGAAAGGACATAAATGCCCATGCACGAAATTACTATCGTGCCCACCCTTCGGACTGTTGGATGGACAGGTACCAGCAACTCACCACGTGACACGTGGCACGGTCGGAACGGATTCTCTCTCTTTCTTCACGCGAACTGCACTGGCAGATTCCTGACTCCTCAACTGAAGTTAGATTCCTCAGTGTCCTGAAAACAAGGTCTCAGACACCCGAGGAACTGAACTTCTACTGCAGGAGATTTCTCTGGGTTTTCTTCAGGATTTCGATTTGAGCACTTACTCGGAAATATAGAACTCATTTTCCTCAACCCCTCCAACAGTGCGGTGTTTTCCTACGACTTAAGAAGTATAAAAGTCTTACGTAGACTACGCTTCAACTTCGGCTCCAGCGCAAGTTGCCTAAGGATAATGCACAGCTTATTCGGCTTCAGCAGAATGCTTCAGGATTCTGTTTCCACAGGATTTCGCGACTCGCCTATCTTTAGGAGACACACCGATTTCTTCAATGTTCCTCGACATTTTGGGGGGTCGGCAACGGTGGTTAACCTCTTATTCAGGGACTGTTCTCATGTGTATACTCACAAACATATCAGTCCCTTAACCGTTTTTTCATCAAATACTCCAAAACCTCAAAGGGAACTAGATGCACTTACAGAGATTATACTAGATAAGATCAAGTGAGTACATGAATCAAATACATAGAAGGAGGGGAAACATCATGGGATCACCCTAGATTAACATAGCCTATTGATGACCCTCAACTGTAGGGGATCGATTGTAGCGTTTTCGATAAATAAGAGTGTCGAACCCAACGAGGAGCAGAAGGTATTGGTAAGTGACTTTGGTAAAGAAATAACTGCATGCACTGAAAGATATCTTTTTAGGGGTTTTCGGTATAAGCAACGAGAAGAGAAAAGCAAGCAAAGTAAAAAAAATACTGAGGAGTAACAGGTGGCCCAATCCTTTTGAGCAAAGGATCAGCCTAGAAACTGAACTTATAAAGGCTAAGGTCTTCTTGAGGACACACGGGAGAGATAGTCACGTGCTTTCGCCATATTCCGTATTGGTACTATGTTTTGTGTTGATAAGTGTTGAGTGGGTGGATCTATGCTAGTACACCTTCTAGACTAAGATAAGTGCACTCTTATGATTAAACACCTTGCAAGCATCCGCAAATACAAGGTAGAAATTAAGGCAAAAGCCTAACCACAGCAATACGATCTAGGATCCATTATTCGCTTGTGCAAAAGCGTGCAAACTGGGGTTCAGGTTTCTATCACTCCGGCAACCCACCGTAAGCATTCTTTATACACAATGCATTCCCCTAGGTCCTTATAAAGGCGAAGTGTTGAGTGTTCGACTCACACAACACCACTAGGAAAATTACAACACAACTTAAATATCAAACAACATGTATTACTTCAACATCATATGACTACTAAAAACTAGACTTCTCCCTTGTCCTCAAGAACTAAAGTAACTACTCACAAGATATAAATGAGATCATGATCAGTTGTGATAAATAGATGATAAACAATCTGGACATAACAATATTTCTCCAACAAAACTCAACAGCATTCACCACAAAGGAGTAATCAATACCAGTAGAGTAGTGTAACAGCCCAGTTTTCACAAAAATTAAAAAAAATTGTTTTCGGCGTGAATTGTTTGATTGTCTGTTTTGTTTGCGGTGTTTGCATCCCCGATTTATCGATCGACGATTATTTTTCCCCCTCTTATCTCGTACCGGACGAAGACCGACCCTTGCCACCCTGACACTCGACCTTTGCGACACCGGGTTTCACCCGATCACCGTCGCGAAAACCAGCACGAGACCAGCCGCAGCCAACGGAACGAAAACCCCGTTTAATAATTAAACGGAATATTTTTATAGCGCGCCGGAAAGTGTTTTCGGAACGGTTCCAGCGCGAGGTGAAAGCCTCCAGCTCGACGCGTTGATCACGCAGTTTGAAGTTTTACCCGAATCGGAGGTGCCAGGCATAGCAGCCGGTAAAACTCCATGGGCGTATTTAAAAATATTACCGCGCTTTTAGCTGACCTCCTATATTTCTCTCTTATCTTTTAAATGTCTAGCCCACCTGAAAATCTAGCCCAAAACCCCTCTAACCAGGCCCAAAACAACCCCTGCCTATTTAAGGCATCCCCACATCCAAAAATGGGCAAACCCTAAAAATTAGGGGCTAATTCCCCTAGCTTTCCTCACCCGCCGCCACCTGCTCCACCTTGGAGTCAACAACCAGCCAACCCCCACCTCCAGATCCAAATCAGGCGCTCCAGATCGTTGGATCCGGATCGGACGCGCCACGTTGTGCCACGTCACCAGTTGGCTCCTCCCACGCCCGAAGCCCCCGTAGCTCGCCTCCTCCCATGGATTTCCTCCTTGGACGCCCGAGCTCCTGCGCCCGCCGCCGCGCCCTCGTCCTCCGGTGAGGTCTGGCCGGCAAGCCGCCGGCGCCACCACGGCCGTCGCGCCCTCTCCTCCTCCTTCCCTATCCCTCTCTTCTCCTCTCCCTCATCTTCTTCTTTCTTCCCAGGAGCGCCCGCCATGAACTGCCGCCATGAGAGCTCGGCCCTGGAGCTCGTGCCATCTCTGGCAAAATCCGCGCGACCCCAGCCGGATCCGCCGCCCCACGCGCCTGGCCCTGCCTCCCCAACCTCCTCGCGCCCCTGACCTCGCCGACGGTCGTCTGCAGCCAGCGCCGTTGCCCGCTCGCTGTCGAGCTCGAGTCCTCAATCCAGATGGGATCGGGACGAGCGGAGGCCGCCAGCGGCCAGCTGGGCCGCGCACCCCACGGCCCACTCCCCGCTGCTGGGCCAAGGCCCGCTGTGGTGAGGACGCCCTCATCTTTTTTTTCTTTTTTTTTCTTTTTTTTCTGTTGGGCCCAATAGCTTCAGATTCGGCCCGTTAACTGTTTTTTTCCTTTTCTAGTTTATTTATTTGCAGATTGTGTAGTATTTTTGCAACGGCGATAACTTTTTAATGGTAGCTCGGATCGCGACGCATAAAACATGAAACTTGCTTAGAATTGTGTCTAGTTTAATAATTTGTGCTTCTTTTCCATGTTTGACTTTGTTTACTTGCTGTTTAACTGCTAATTACAATTGCCTGCCACTGAAACTGTAATTGCTATAACTTTTTAACCGTTGCTCTGTTTAAAATGTTCTTTATATGTAACTTGACTAGAATTGCATGTAGATTGTGTTTATGCTGCTCTTGCTTGCTAATAAAAATAATAAAATATTGTTTAGGGCAGAACAGTACCAAATGCAATAATTATTGTGGGGTCCTCAATAGTTGCCATGTATAGGTTTTACCCCCCACTTAGAGTGACTAGATTAGATAGTTTACTTTGTGCTTCACCTCTTGCCATGTTTGTGTGTTATGCCATGTTTGAGTGAGATGCCATGTTAACAACCTTTATTGATCACCTATAGCTAAACAACCTGAACCCTCGTAAAACGTGCGGTATCGTCGTGTGTGATGAGTACCCCACTTAATCTGTTAGTAACCGCTCTCGACGGTAGGTGTGATGTCTCGTGTTTCCTTTTTGTTGATGCTTGCTCGTGTTTGCTTCGTAGTAATAGATGCTTGCTCGTTGATTGCTTTCCAGTGTTTACCGTCTTGTGTGCTCCCGCGGATACCTTCGGAGACGATGCGAGCTTGCGATCAACTACACCTTCGGAACCCGACTTATCAACAGGCAAGGACTATGCATTACTTATGATCCATTCTATTTCAACCAGCGGTTTGCATGCTAGTCTAGGTTAGGTTCGATGTTTGATCCTACCACATGTTTACAGCCCATTTCAAACCGATACAGCCATGTCCCTTCCCAGCAAACCTTGTACTGCTATGTTACTATTGCTCGTTGCCCAGCCCCTTCTTAGTATGCATGCTTAGGATGCTACGATGTTACCCTGTTACTCCTTGGTTTGGGATATCACATTATTATATTATTGATGTTGATGATATGATTATTATAAATGTTGTCTATATTCGACGAAGGATGGAAGGTCTAGGCTATCCCGCCCCGACGCTTTGTTCCATTTGATTGTAGTCTGTACTCAGACATGTATCTTCCGTTGTTGTATTGTATTAAGGCAGTTGTATGCCGATTGTATGAGATGTTGTATCCTTGTATCTGTAATGTTGTGATATCATGTTGGAAATCCGGGGCATATGGCTATGTCATATGTCGCGGTGGGACCGATATGTGCTTCGTCCCCGGATCTGGATGGAAACATCTAGATCCGGAACAGTACTGCATACCGGGCCTTACAAGTAGAGAGGATAGATCGTACGGATTACAACACAAGTTGCACTTTTTAGATGAGATAGGGTGGTGGTGGAGATGGTGCTGATGTTGGGGATGATGTTGATGATGCCCGTGACGATGGTGATGAGGATGGCGATGATCTCCCCTTCCAGGAGGTGTTTCTCCAGCAAAATCTACCCGCCGGAGATGTCTTTTCATCTCTGTAGGTCTCCGCCACGGAGCGGCGGCGGAAGTCGCGAAACTCCTTCTCCTTTAGGGTTTTCGGATGACGATGAATAAATAGGCCAGAGGGGGGAGTCTGGGGTGGCCCCAGGGGTCCAAGCGGCCACCCGGCGCGCCCCTGGTGGGGGTCGCGCCTGGGGGTGCGCCTGGGCACCTGGTGGCCCCCCTCTGGTTCCCGTTTTGCGTGTCCCCGTCATTCTTCTGGAAAACAGCGTCCGTAAATTTTTAGGTAATTTTCAGGTCTTCTAATTCAGCAACTCTGCGTCCACTTTTTACCGTTGAATCCTGCGTCTGCTGCTTCGGCATCGAAAAGTTGCAAAATGTGTAAATCAAGCCAAAACAACATAAGAATAACATCATAGCATGAAATATATCAATGAATAGGGGTGAATTACGATATAAAATAGTGATACATTTTGGACGTATCACCTATTATCACAATCAAGATCACATCATGAGAGAGAGAGAATTAGCCACATAGCTACTGTGTAGAGAGGAAGCAACGTCGATGGAGATGAATTCGGGGGCACTTATCCATCCCGACAGGGTGACGTCACAGGAATTATGGTCCCCCGAAGCTTGTTGGTGATGGCGGCAGAGATCGGAATTGCTTCTGGAGAAAAGGGTCCTGGAATCACGGTTTCCACGACGGGAGAATAAATAAGAGCCCAAGGGGGGCACCAGGTGGAACCCACATCACCCAGGAGGCCAGGTGGTGCGACTCCCCTCCTGGTCCCGCCAGGAGACTGCCTGGGGGCTGTGGGACACCCCTTAACCTCATCCTCCGGTTGGAGGACTCTTCTGGAACACTGATTTTTATATATTTTTTGTGGAATTTTCCGGGCACTTTGATTTTTCACCTTTTTCCGCAATGCATGGACAAAATAGACATAAACTGGCACTGGGTTGATACGTCCAAAATGCATCACTATTTTATATTGTAATTTCATCCTATTCATGTATATATTCCACTTTAAAGTATTGTTCTTATGTTGTTTTTACTTGTTTTACATAGTTTACAACTTTCCGATGCCGAAGCAGCAGAACCAGAATTCAGCGGTGAAAAGTGGACACCAATTTGCTGATACGTCCCAAACATATCTATAATTTCTGCCTGCTCCATGCATGTTTTGTGTGACTTTTCCATGTTTTGCTTGAACTTTCATACACTTTTGAACCTATTTTGACTAACCTATTAACTCAGTGCACCCAGTTGCCAGATTCTGTTTTCTGCTGTTTTTGTATTTCAGGTTTTCTGGCCATTAAAAGTGCTCCAAAAATTCCGGGAAAAATATATAAAAAATCAGCGCAACAGAAGCTTCCGGAATCACCAAGAGAGGGAAGGGGGGCCACCACCAGGCAGCCAGGAGGGCAGGTGGCGCGGCCCCACCCTGGGCCGCGCCAGGGACCCTCCTGACTGCCTCGTGGGTCCCCTCGAGGCCCCCTTCACCTATATTTACCCCTTGGGGTGGAAACCCCTAAGGACTCCTCTTTTGCGATCTCGCCTCTGTTCCGCCGCCGCCGCCGTTTCTAGATCGGGGCTGCCTGGAGAAGCTGCTCCGGCACTCTTCCGGGAGAAGCTACCCCCTCCGGGAGACCCTCCATAGCCATGGACTCCTCCCGTATGTACCGTGAATAGTTTCCCTTGGACCATGGGTCCGTGACCAGTAGCTATGTGATCTATCTCTCCCCCTTTTGTGCTTCCACTTTCGAGTCCTCGTGAGCTGCCTCACATGATCGAGGCATCTATGTACTTTCTGCTGTTGCTATGCTGAGTTTGTTGGGATCTGATGGATTATGAGACTATGTTCAGATTGTGATGAGTAATATATTTGGTTCTTCTCTTTTATATTTTGTTCTTGAGTAAATTCTTGCATGTTCTTCGTTGCGTTATTTGCTTTGGCCAAGTATTTTATTTGCAACTCCAAGAGAGAGCGTTATGCTCGATTGTGGGTTCAGCCCCTTGATGTCTAGCTTGAGTGACAGAAACATGAGACTAGGGGATGTGCTGTTGCCACCAGGGATAAAACAACGGTGCTTGTATCTGCGGGTGCAAGGATTTTTTACAATACGCAAAGTTCTTTTAATGCAGTTGTCTGTTGCATTGAGTTTACACTTTGGGTGGGATTCACAACTTAATACCAGCGAGATGTTCTAGATAGATATCTCAAGGTGGATGATTCGTAGTAGATGCAGATGGATTCCGGTCTACTTACCTTGGCATACTGCCCATTGCTTTTGAGCCCTTCCTTTCTTTGCAGCATAGTTAGAATTGCGGTGCCTTCATAATCCTGTCAATTGCCCAACTGTGATTTGTTTACCTCGCTAGCACTTTTATCGTCTTTTGGGAGAGAGACATCACTAGTGAAAATCATGGGACCCTGTTCCATCTTCACATTATTGTTCACACCCTCAATTTACTTTCATCTTTTACTTTCCTTTGCACCTTTTATCTCTTGCGTTGATCCTTTGTAAACGACAAGGACGGAGGAATTGACAACTCCTCTGTACTCGTTGGGAGCAAAGTTATTTGTGGTTGTGTGCAGGTCCACGGCAACACCCTAGTCAGGAAGCAATTTCTGGCGACGTTGCCACCTACTTGTATCTCCTGAGTCCTACTGGTTCGATAACCTTGGTATCTTCACCGAGGGAAACTTGCTGCTGGACAGCATCTCAAACCTTCCACTTGGGGTAACCAACGAGGGGCGAGAAGCCATCAGTTGCTGAATCAGATCAAGTCCAAATGCGATGAAAATTTACGGGGAGTGTTTTTATGAAGATTGACTGGGGATCACCGAGGATGGAGGAGAGGGGACCCACCAGGCAGCCATAAGGGTGCCTGGCGCGGGGCCCTCCTGGTCGCGCCAGGCACCCTCCTGGATGCCTGGTGGCCCCCCTCGGTGCCCCCTCTCGCCAATAAGACCCCCCTGGGGTAGAAACCCTAAATATAGAAGAGTTTTCGTGTTTCGCCGCCGCCACGGGGCGGAAACCTACAAAGGAGAAAAGCCATCTCCGGCGGGCAGATTCCGCCGGGGAGATCACCTCCCGGAAGGGTAGATCATCGCCATCATCATCATCGTCGTCACGGGCATCATCGAGATCATCATCAACATCATCCCCAACATCAGCACCATCTCCATCTCCATCCCATCTCATCTCACAATTGCAACTTGTGTTGTAATCCGTACTATCTATCCTCTCTACTATGTTGGTGTTGATTACTACTTTGTGGTGAATGCTATTGAGTTTTGTTCGAGAAATATCATTGTGTACAGATTGTTTGCCACCCATATAACACCTCTGATCATGATCTCTTTTATGTCTTTTGAGTAGTTACTTTAGTTCTTGAGAACATGGGAGAAGTCTAGTTGTTAGTAGTCATATGATGTTGAAGTGTTATGTGTTCTTTGATACTTAAGTTGTGTTGTTATTTCTCTAGTGGTGTTATGTGAGTCGAACACTTAACACTTCACCTTTCATGGGCCTAGACGAATACATTGTGCACAAAGGATGCTTATGGTGGGTTATCGGAGTGACAGAAACCTGAACCCCAGTTCGCACACTTTTGCACAAGGGAGTTATGGATCCTTGATCGTAATGCTGTGGTTAGGCTTATGCCTTAATTACTACCTTGTATTTGCGGATGCTTGCAAGGTGTGTAATCATAAGAGTACACTTATCTTAGTCTAGAAGGTGTACTAGCATTGATCCACCCACCAACACTTATCAACACAATACATATTACTTGGCGGAGTATGGTGAAAGTAACTTGGCTATCTCTCCCATGTGTTCTTGAGAACTCTTTAGCTTTTATAAGTTTAGTTCCTAGGCCTATCCTTGTGAAAGGATTGGGCCACTTGCTACTCCACAGTTACCCTGTTTACTTTGCTTGTCTTTTACTTTTCTGTTGCTTAAACCAAAAACCCCTAAATATTTACCTTTGAGTGTGTGCATCTTTTCCTTATCCAGTGTCACTTATCACCACCTTCTGCTCCTCGTTGGGTTCGACACTCTTATCTATCGAAAAGCTACAATTGATCCCCTAGACTTGTGGGTTATCAAGAATCGTTTATTGGCGCGGTTAACAGGGGAGGCAATCCCACTAAACCTATTAACTTCACCGCCATCAACGAGCTTTTCTGGCGCCGTTGCCGGGGGAGTGTAGCGCTATTGGTAAGTGAAGTCGGTAAGGAAACCTTTATTTTATGTTGTTACCTTCAGTCCTTATGGACTCTTCTACTGTTGGTTCGTTGCTGGTAAGGAGCCGCCCCACGACTGTGGTGGTCACTCCTACCCCTACTGAAATTGTGCCCTATAAAATACCATCTGGTATTATTGATTATGTCTTGGCTAATCGTTATACAGGAGAAGGACATCCGGGAGAACACCTGCTATATTTATCACAATTATGTTCTTTATTTAAGCTTGCAGGTGTAACAATGGAGTTTGTCATGAAGAAACTATTCTTCGTATCACTCAAAGATAAAGCTTCAGATTGGTATAAGCTACTCGATAACTCTGATCTGCTTGAATGGCTAGAGCTTATGTCTCTCTTTTCTGCAAAGTTTTATCCTCTTCGTGAAATTCACCAAGACAGGAACTACATCTACAACTTTTGGTCTCGCGACGGAGAGAGCATCGCTCAAGCTGGTGGCAGACTGAAGTCCCTGATGCTCAAATGCCCAAACCATGAGCTCCCCAAGGAAATTATACTTACAAATTTTTATGCCAGGCTTTCTCGTCAGGACAGGGAGATGTTGGATGCCTCCTCTAGCGGGGTATTCCAGACCAGAAGTATGGAAGAAAAATGGGATCTTATAGAAAGGATCCAGAAGAACACTGAAGACTGGGATATTGATAAAGGTATTGAACCCGCTATAAACTATGAGCATGACTACATTGAGAGTTATGTGAATACTGATTACTTTAATACCTTTTGCTCTAAAATTGGTCTTGATTCCCAGCTAATGGTTGACTTTTGCAAGGAGTTTGCTTCTCATATTGATTCTTCTAAGAAGAAGGAGAGTCAACATCATAAACCTTTCAAGGAGTCACCTATTGAGATTAATGTTATTGATCCTGTTTTACCTGCAGTTGTGTATGATACGACTCCTTATCCCTCAAGGATAAAGGAGCACTCTTTTGTTAAAGGTATTCTAAACAAAAACGGAAGGACCACTGACGAACCTGAGGACATGATCAAGGTCAAGCCTCAAGTTGCAATGGTCAAGGATCTGGTAACCAGTGATATTGAATAATCCACTTTTAGTTATTGTGTTGTTTCCACTAACATTGCCAGCCAAGAACAAAGGCCCAATTTCAGGTACACCAGTTGTATCTGTGAAAATAGGAGATCATAATTACTATGGGCTATGTGATTTTGGATCTAGCGTCAGCGCTATTCCCTTCACACTTTATCAAGAGATCATGCACGAGATTCAGCCGTGTGAGATCGAGGACATTGATGTCACGATTCATCTTGCAAATAAACAAACAATCTCTCCAGTTGGGATTGTGAGAGATGTTGAAGTACTCTGCGGGAAGGTAAAATATCCTACAAACTTTCTTTTACTTGGTTCAGTGCAAGATAGTTTTTGCCCTATTATCTTTGGTAGGCCCTTCCTCAGCACTTGTGGAGCTATAATAGATTGCAAGAAAGGTAAAGTTTCTGTTGAATTCAACGGTGAGACGTATGAATTTAATTTTTCTAAGTTTTCTAAGCAGCCTCGTGGTACTGACTTGTCAAGTAATGACAAAATTATTGAAGAAATTGCTTCTATTGCTATTCCTCCTGATGATACTCTGCAGCAATTTATGGAAGACCACGAGAATGACATACATATGCAGGAGAGGGATGAACTAGAAGACATATTTTTAAGACAAACTCCTATCCTGAAGCACAACCTCCCGGTTGAACCTTTAGGAATCCTCTCGCAACCAAAAGAAGACCCGGTGTTTGATCTAAAACCACTACCCGATACGCTCAAGTACGCTTATTTAGATGAAAAGAAAGTATATCCTATTATTATCAATTCTAACCTTTCAGGGTATGAAGAAGAGCGATTATTGGAGACACTCCGCAGACACCGAGGTGCTATTGGCTATACTCTTGATGATCTCAAGGGTATTAGTCCATCCATTTGCCAACCTACTACCAATCTCGAGCTCGATGCTAAACCAGTTGTTGATCATCAACGACGGTTGAACCCAAGGATGAAGGACGTGGTTAGGACGGAGGTTCTCAAACTTCTAGCCACAGGTATCATCTATCCTATAGCTGATAGTAAGTGGGTAAGTCCCATTCATTGTGTTCCTAAGAAAGGAGGTATGACTGTTGTTCCTAATGATAAAAATGAACTAATACCTCAGAGGACTATTATTGGATATAGAATGTGTGTTGATTTCAGGAAGTTGAACAAGGCCACCATGAAGGACCACTATCCTCTGCCCTTTAATGATCAGATGCTCGAGCGGCTGTCTAAAAACACCCACTTCTGCTATCTTGATGGGTACTCTGGCTTCTCGCAGATTCACGTTAACACCGCGGATCAAGAGAAGACCACCTTTACGTGTACTTACGGTACTTATGCTTATAGGCGTATGCCTTTTGGTTTGTGTAATGCACCTGCTACTTTTCAGAGGTGTATGTCTGCAATATTTCATGGTTTCTGTGAGGAGATTGTAGAAGTTTTCATGACCGACTTTTCCGTCTATGGAAACTCCTTTGACCACTGTCTCCACAATCTTAATAAAGTTTTGCAGAGATGTGAAGCAACGAATTTGGTGCTCAATTGGGAGAAGTGCCATTTCATGGTTAACGAAGGGATAGTTCTTGGACACAAGATTTCCGAAAGGGTAATTGAAGTGGACAAGGCAAAGATTGAAGCTATTGAAAGGATGCCCTATCCAAGGGACATCAAAGGTATTCGTAGTTTTCTAGGTCATGCTGGTTTCTATAGAAGATTTATCAAGGAATTTTCTAAGACCTCGAGACCCCTTACCAATCTTCTCCAAAAAGATTCTCCTTTTGTATTTGATGAAGATTGTAAGGAAGCTTTTGAAGTTCTTAAGAAAGCCCTGATAACCGCTCCTATAGTACAACCACCTGACTGGAATTTGCCCTTTGAAATTATGTGTGATGCTAGTGATTTTGCTGTTGGAGCTGTTTGAGGACAAAGGGTTGACAAGAAGTTGAATTTCATCCACTATGCCAGCAAGACACTTTATAGTGCTCAAAAGAATTATGCTACTACCGAGAAGGAATTCTTGGCAGTGGTGTTTGCTTGTGATAAGTTTAGGCAGTATATTGTTGATTCTAAAGTTATTATTCATACTGACCATGCTGCCATTAAGTATCTTATGCAGAAAAAGGATGCCAAACCAAGACTCATTAGATGGGTACTCCTTCTTCAAGAATTTGATTTGCAGATTGTTAATAGAAAAGGAGAAGACAATCCGGTGGCGGATAATCTTTCAAGGATGGAAGATATCCCGCACGATCCTATTCCAGTCAACGACAGTTTCCCAGATGAACAGCTTGTTGTTGTAAAAGTACAATCGCATTCCGACCCTTGGTTTGTAGATTATTCTAATTTTATCGTTGCAAAGTTTTTGCCTCCAGGTTTTACATTTCAGCAGAGGAAGAAATTCTTCACGGATTTGAGGCACTACTTTTGGGATGATCCACATCTTTACAAAGAAGGTGCGGACGGGATCGTAAGAAGGTGTATACCGGAGCATGAGCAGCAGGACATTCTTCGACAATGTCACGATAGTCCCTATGGAGGACATCATGCCGGTGAAAGGACCGCACATAAAGTTTTAAAATCAGGTTTTTATTGGCCTACTCTTTTTAAGGACGCCCGAAGGTACGTTCTATCTTTTGATAAGTGTCAGAGAGTTGGTAACATTAGCAGGAGAAATGAGATGCCTATGAATTACTTATTAGTGATCGAACCTTTCGATTGCTGGGGTTTTGATTATATGGGTCTTTTTCCTACTTCACACAAGTACACACACATCTTAGTTGCTGTTGATTATGTAACCAAGTGGGTTGAAGCAATCCCCACTGAGAGTGCTGATCACAAGACATCTTTGAAAATGCTCAAGGATGTAATTTTTCCTAGGTTTGGAGTACCAAGGTACCTCATGACAGATGGAGGGTCACACTTCACGCATGGAGCTTTTAGGAAAGCTCTAGCCAAGTACAATGTCAATCATAGGATTGCACCACCGTACCACCCTCAAACTAGTGGGCAAGTTGAGCTCACCAATAGGGAGATCAAGTTGATCTTACAGAAGATAGTAAACAGTTCTAGAAAGGACTAGTCAAAGAAGTTAGGAGATGCTTTGTGGGCGTATAGAACTGCTTACAAAAACCCCATGGGCATGTCTCCGTATAAAATGGTCTATGGCAAGGCTTACCATTTACCATTAGAGTTAGAGCACAAGGCTTTCTGGGATGTCAGAGAGCTAAATGCTGACCCAAAGTTAGCTGGTGAAAAGCGTCTCATGAACTTGACTTCTCTAGATGAGTGGAGGAGTGAAGCTTACGAGAGCGCTAATGTTCAAGGAAAAGGTAAAGAAGTGGCACGATAAAAGAATTCTGAAACGTGAATTTAATGTTGGTGATAAAGTTTTGTAGTTTAGATCTCGTTTCAGGTTTTCTCCAGGTAAACTACTTTCCATATGGGAAGGACCTTTTCATATCGAAGAAGTATATCGGTCTGGTGCAATCAAGATCAATAATTTCGAAGGCACCAAACCTCAAGTTGTGAATGGACAAAGACTCAAACATTATATGGCAGGTGATCCAATCAATGTGGATGCAAACATGATATATACAAAGACTCACGAAGAACATGTTGCAGCCAGTTTCAGACTCCGGCAGGAGCGGAATAAGAAAAGGTATGAATTATGGTAAGAAAACACCGCGAACGTCAATAAAAGTTTACTTTTCAAAGTTTTTGAAAAATTAGGAAAATACCAAGCCCGAGTGGAGCCGGAGAGGAGCTCCAGGGGGGCCAGGAGGCCTCCTGGCGCGGCCCCCCTCCTGGCCGCGCTAGGCACCCTCCTGGGTGCCCTGGACTCCGACTCCGACTCCACCTATGCTTGAAACCTTCCTTCTGTTGCAGAAATTTTTGCTATATATTTGCCTGGATAGTCCCGGCACCGTATCTCGCAATATCGTGTGTTTTCTTTCTCAGTCTGTTTCTGCCAGGGTGAAAAGTTGTTGCTAGAGATGTCTTTTTGTGACTCGAGCGGAGAAGATTACATGGGCCGTCGTCTGCGACAACTCCAGCAAGACTACAATCAAAGGAAGTACGTCGGATGGGCCACTGAAGAAGAAATTGCTGCAAGGCAAGCGGAGATGGAGCGTTCCGTGAGAAAAGAAGTCAAGATCGTCACCGCCCAGCAGGAAGGAGGACCAAGCAACCCCATCGTGAGGAACAACTCCTTCGCTTGAGGATCCACAAAGGCCGTCCACCGTCTCTGAAGCTTATCGCGTCACCAACCAATTCTGTGAAGATTTCCGTGTGCTAAAAGCGCAAGTGGAGATCTTGGAAGCAGAAAATCAATGTATGCGGCGCATAATCAGAGACTTGAAGAACCAGAAGCAGGAAGATTGAGGAGTAAACCTCCTCGGGTAATGGCATCCCCTTAGCTTGTTCCAAGCTTGGGGGAGTGTTGGGTATCTTTATCTTTATCTTTGTCTTTAGGAGTCAATTAGAGTCGTATCATGTCTAGGGAAGTTACTTTATGAAATAGGTGTTGCTTTGAGTTCTATCACTCCTTTTGTGGAGAGCTTTGTATCCGTGAGTGTGGGGTCGTCTATGAAGGAATATTAATGAGAAGTCTATTGGTTTCTTCGCTGCACTCGGTATTCTCTTCACGCAATCGACATTATGAGCTGATTCTTATGGGGAGTATTGACCTTATATCAGGTATGGCTTTGAAAACTTTATTTAAATCTTGGCAAGTATAGCCTTGGTCATAACAGCAAGCATGTTTTTCTCAAAGTAGCGACATAGCCAAAACCTTTGTGTTATTATGCTTGAAGTGTTATGTTGACAAGGAAGACAACATGATGTTTCATGCTAGTTTTAATGTTTATGCTTTGTATTGCTTGCATCTAAGTTGTCATCAATTGTCTGGTCTCTCAAAGCCTTGCTAGCCAAAACTCTGTACTAAGCGGAGTTCTGCTTGTACTTCCATACCCTGAAACCAACATCTTCCACTTGAGTCCACCATACCTTCCTATTTGTGGTATTCCACTACCACTCCTAAAGTATATAATTTATGTGCTATCTCTAGATGTTCAAAATCTTCTGTTTTGTGCCACTGATTCAACTCATGAGGAAGTGGTGGGTAACCCATGATCTTCTTAATTTGGACAAGTTTTATCTTAGGATTGCATGCCTAATCTACAAACCCCTAATACGAGAAGGGACTGGCATGAGTGCCCAGCTCATAAAAGATAAATACTAATGCAGAAGTTCATTTGCACATTTATGAGTGATAAACAAAGGAATTTAAGGGGATGTGATCGTCCCCACATGGGAGCCGTTCCTCGAAACTTGTCCAAATCATGAAGTGAGTGAGTTATCTATCAGCAGTCGTTGACGGATCATGCACCTCCCAAAGGCCTGTTTTTATTCTGTTTGATCTAGAGATGGCACATGAGTTTTCCCTGCTTACCCTTTTGCACGGGGTTTCTCCTTTATTTTGTGCTGAGTCAGTCCTTCCTACTTCCTTCCTTCTTGGGAGAGAACAGACACTTGATGTTAATAAAGATTCTTGCATACAAAGCTGCATTGAAAGTTAGCATGTTACATCTTTGTTGGCATTATCTTTTGATAAGTGAGTGGTTTGCAAAAGCTTATGCTTAGTAAACATCTTCCTTTGTGTTAACATGTGCACTTCTTGACTGATAACATGTTCTTTCCAAAGCTTCAACCGGTTCCATTATAAGTGAAAGAGCAAAAGTAAAAGTTATTAGTTGTTCCTTGACCAAGGCTATGTTCGCCATGATTTGATGAGTTTTCCAGGTCCTACTTTGTTATAATTGTTACTACTTTCTCATAAGGACCTTATGAGTTGAGGTTGCTGTTGAGGATGCTTCAGTTTGGTGAGAAATCTTGATGCTTCTTGTCCGTATTCTTTTATCGACGCTTCACTCTCTAAACTTGTGGACAGGTTTACCGATCTTAGCAATCGCTTGGGGACAAGCGAGGTCTAAGCTCGGGGGAGTTGATACGTCCAAAATGCATCACTATTTTATATTGTAATTTCATCCTATTCATTGATATATTCCACTTTAAAGTATTGTTCTTATGTTGTTTTGGCTTGTTTTACACAGTTTACAACTTTCCGGTGCCTAAGCAGCAGAACCAAAATTCAGCGGTGAAAAGTGGACACCAAGTTGCTTAATCAGATTAAGTCCAAATGCGATGAAAATTTACGGGGAGTGTTTTTATGAAGATTTACTGGGGATCACCGATAATGGAGGAGAGGGGACCCACCAGGCAGCCAGAAGGGTGCCTGGCGCGGCCCCCCTCCTGGATGCCTGGTGCCCCCCCCCCCCCCCCCCCCCGTGACCCCTCTCGCCTATAAGAAGCCCCTGGTGTAGAAACCCTAAATACAAAAGAGTTTTCGTGTTTCGCCGCCGCCACCGGGCGGAAACCTACAGAGGAGAAAATCCATCTTCGGCGGGCAGATTCCGCCGGGGAGATAACCTCCCGGAAGGGGAGATCGTCGCTATCATCATCGTCACGGGCATCATCGAGATCATCATAAAAATCATCCCCAACATCAGCACCATCTCCATCTCCATCCCATCTCATCTCACAATTGCAACTTGTGTTGTAATCCGTACTATCTATCCTCTCTACTCTGTTGGTGTTGATTACTACTTTGTGGTGAATGCTATTGAGTTTTTTTGGAGAAATATCATTGTGTCCAGATTGTTTTCCACCCATCTATCACCTCTGATCATGATCTCTTTTATGTCTTGTGGGTAGTTAATTTAGTTCTTGAGAACATGGGATAAGTCTAGTTGTTAGTAGTCATATGATGTTGAAGTGTTATGTGTTGTTTGATACTTAAGTTGTGTTGTTATTTCTCTAGTGGTGTTATGTGAGTTGACACTTAACACTTCACCTTTCATGGGCCTAGAGGAATACATTGTGCACAAAGGATGCTTATGGTGGGTTGCCGGAGTGACAGAAACCTGAACCCCAGTTCGCACACTTTTTCACAAGGGAGTTATGGATCCTTGATCGTAATGTTGTGGTTAGGCTTATGCCTTAATTACTACCTTGTATTTGCTGATGCTTGCAAGGTGTGTAATCATAAGAGTACACTTATCTTAGTCTATAAGGTGTACTAGCATTGATCCACCCACTAACACTTATCAACACAATACATATTACTTGGCGGAGTATGGTGAAAGTAACTTGGCTATATCTCCCATGTGTTCTCGAGAACGCTTTCGATTTTATAAGTTTAGTTCCTAGGCTTATCCTTGTGAAAGGATTGGGCCACTTGCTACTCCTCAGTTACCCTGTTTACTTTGCTTGTCTTTTACTTTTCTGTTGCTTAAACCAAAAACCCCTAAATATTTACCTTTGAGTGTGTGCAGCTTTTCCTTATCCAGTTTCACTTATCACCACCTTCTACTCCTCGTTGGGTTCGACACTCTTATTTATCGAAAAGATACAATTGATCCCCTAGACTTGTGGGTTATCCAGAATCGTTTATTGGCGCGGTTAACAGGGGAGGAAATCCGACTAAACCTATTAACTTCACCGCCATCATGGGTGCACTGAGTTAGTAGGTTAGTCCAAATATGTTGAAAAATGTATAAAAGTGTAGCAAACACATAGCAATATCATCCAAAAAGATTCATGGAGCAAGAAGAAATTAGAGATATGTTTGGGACGTATCAATCGTCCGCCTCACGTCCGCTGCGTGTCCACACGGACCCCAATTGGCGTCAGATTTGTGCTAGAAATGGATCGCGGCGATGAAAAAACAGACACTCGTTCGTTTGCGACGCCCCGTTGGGGCGCGATTGTTTTTCGCAGCGACCCAAACGGAGGTCGGCGGACCAAAAGATGACAAATAGGTCACGCATTTGGAGATGCCCTTACCACTATAATCTGATGTCTTCTGGGTGTAATGCCATCTTCAACGCGGTTTGTCAAACCTTTACAAAAAATTGGATCAAACTGCTTGAATCATTTTTGCCATTCAACTTACTATTGTATCCGTTCACATGTTCGTTTTTCTGCAAATTCGAACTGAACTTAAGGGAATTTTGCGGCTCAGATATATGTATGTCCAACCAAAATCAACCACGTGATTGTTTTTTCTTTTCTTTCTCTTCACAACTAAACTAACTAAACATTTTATGAGCTAACTATGCATTTTAAGCTAAATAATACATAACTAACTTACCACAAACCACATGGGTTGCTTGGGTGGTTGCTCGGGCTTTCACTAGGAGATTCCGTGGGATCGTGGGATGCAACTCCGTAATTTTGCTGCAACACATGATGAGTTGCAATATGTGGTTAGCACGACTTTACTTGAATGTTTTAAGAATGTGAAATATTGATCATTGAAAGTAAACTCACCGTTCGAGGAGAAACGATAGGCATCAGCATCAGTGGAGGGGTAAGACCTCGCTTCTCCCACGTACTCTGGGAGTTAGTTTTCGAGGACTCGGGCATTTTAGTAAATATTGAACCAAACATAAATGCATTCTTCCCGGATATATATGCACAACTAGTAACTTACCGAGAAGAGGTCGTACATGGCCTTGATCTGGACATTATTGCGTGCCCTGTCCTCCGCCATCCGGTCCCTCTCCGCCAACTTCTTCGTCAACATCTCCAGATTCGACTGTCTCTCCCTCTCAATGGCGTCCTGCAACCACTCCTCAATATAGCAATGTCATCATCGCTTAGAAATCTGAAGAACGAAAGAAAGAATGTAGAGAACATTAGTTGGATGGCAAGATCAACTAGCCGGGGGCGAGGTCATACATTAGGACCGGAACTCATTTGCCTCGCCTTGATCTGAAGTACAGTCTTCGGGCAAGGTACGAAGCCATCGAGCATGGATACTATGCTATGATGCTTACCGCCACCAAAAACCATCAACACCTCCAGATCTATCTCCTCCTAGATCGGGTCGAACTCAGGCCCACGCAGTTGTTTCACCACCTCAAAATAGGCCACCATCTTTTGGTAGGCTGTCGCGCTGGTGTACTGATACTCTATCCTCGTTGGTTACCCCATGTAAAAGGTTAGATGTAGTGTAGCGGCAAATTTCCCTTGGTGAAGATACAAAGGTTGAAAAGATCGTCTCCCGTAGGACTCCGATAATGATAAGTAGGTGGTTCGTCCTGTGATGCGCCGTCTGAAAAGAATCACTTGTTTCTCCTGGACCTGCACACGACACAAATAACTTTGCTTCCCAACAAGTACAGAGAGGTTGTCAATCTCTCTGGCCTTGTCGTTTCACAAAGGATCAACACAACAGATAAAAGATGATAATGATAGCAGCTCAAAAGTAAAAGCAGGAAAATAAAAGAGCGTGTAAACAGTGATGAGAATATAGACCGGGGTCCCGTGATGTTCACTAGTGATGTCTCTCTCCCAAAAGACGATAAGACTGCTATGCGAGGTAAACAAATCATAGCTGGGAAATTGACATGATTAAAAATACACCGCAATGCTAACTATGCTACAAAGAAAGGACGAGGCTCAAAAGCATGGGCGGTACGCCAAAATAAGTAGACTGAAATCCATCTGCATCAAGTACTAAGCATCCACCTTGAGATATCTATCCAAAACATCTCGCTGGTATTAAGTTGTGAACCCCACCCAAAGTGTAAACCCAAAGCAACAGACAACTGCATTAAAAGAACTTTGCGTAAAGTAAACAATCCTTGCAACCGCGGTTGCAAGCACCGTTGTTTCCCCCTTGTGGCAACAACACATCCCCTAGACACATGTTTCTGTCACTCAAGCGTGTCATCGGGCGGCATGAACTCACAATCGAGCATAACATTCCCTCTTGGAGTCACTACCTACTACTTGGCCAAAGCAATAAACAGCAACGGAGAACATGCAAGAATTACTTAGGAACAAAAATATAAAAGATAAGAACCAAATATATTACTCAATCACAAACTGAACATAGTCTCGTAATCCATCAGATCCCAGCAAACTAAGCATAGCAACAGCAGAAAATTACATATGTGCCTCGATCATGTAGGGCAGCTCACGAGGTCTAAACCATGAAGAACAAAGAGGGGAGGAGAACATCACATAGCTACTGATCACGGACCCATGGTCCAAGGTAGACTACTCATGGATCATCCGGGAAGCGTCCATGGTGGAGGGGAAGCTCCCGGAGGTAAATACTCCTCCGGCAGGGTGCCGGGAAGAGGTCTGTTGGCGCTCCCGATCTTGGAAGCGCGGCGGCGGAGGAACAGAGGCGAGATTGCGAAAAAGGGTTTTGTCTTCGGAGGTTTCGCGTCACGGAGAATATATAGCCGAAGGGGGGCAGCCAGGGGTCCAGGCCCCCCCCCCTGGCGCGGCCAAGCCCTAGGAGCCACTCAGATCTTCAAACTATGACTCAGCAGCAAGTGATACGCGAGCGATGATAATGGCTTCTCGCCCTTCGTTGGTTACCCCAAGTGGAAGGTGAGATGCAGGGTAGCGACAAGTTTCCCTTGGTGAAGATACCAGGGTTGAGTATCGACCCGTATGACTCCAAGGTCGACAAGTAGGTGGTGAAGCGAGCAATGCGCCGTTTGAGATATTGCTCCCTTTACCTGGACCTGCACACACAACAAGTAACTTTTCTCCCAACGAAGTTCAGAGAGGTTGTCAATCTCTCCGGTCTTGTTGTTTACAAAGGATCAAACGCAAGGGATAATGATAATGATAACTACTGGAAAGTAAAAGCAGAAAATAAATGAGCGTGTAAACAGTGATGAGGATATGGACCGGGGTCCCCTGATGTTCACTAGTGACGTCTCTCTCCCAAAAGACGACAAAACTTCTATGCGAGGTAAACAAATCATAGCTAGGCAATTGACAGGATTAAAAACGCACCGCAATGCTAACTATGCTACGAAGAATGGAAGAGGCTCAAAAGCATGGGCGATACGCCAAAATAAGTAGACCAAAATCCAACTTCATCTACTACTAATCATCCACCTTGAGATATCTATCCAGAACATCTCGCTGGTATTAAGTTGCGAGCCCCACCCAAAGTGTAAACCCAAAGCAACAGACAACTGCGTTAAAAGAAATTAGCGTAAAGTAAACAATCCTTGCAACCGCGGTTACAAGCACCGTTGTTTTCCCCCTTGTGGCAACAGCAAATCCCCTAGACTCGTGTTTCTGTCACTCAAGCTAGTCATTAGGGGGCATGAACCCACAATCGAGCATAACGTTACCTCTTTGAGTCACTACCTACAACTTGGCCAAGGAAATAAACAGCAACGGAGAACATGCAAGAATTACTCAAGAACAACAATATAAAAGATAAGAACCAAATATATTACTCTATCACAAACTGAACATAGTCTCATAATCCATCATATCCCAGCAAACTCAGCATAGCAATAGCAGAAAGAATTACATATGTGCCTTGATCATGTAGGGCAGCTCACAAGGCCTAATCCATGAAGAACAAATAGGGGAGGAGAACATCACATAGCTACTGATCATGGACTCGTGGTCCAAGGTAGACTACTCATGGATCATCCGGGAAGTGTCCATGCTAGAGGAGAAGCTCCCGGAGGCCAATCATCCCTCTGGCAGGGTGCCGGGAAGAGGTCTGCTAGCGCTCCCGATCTTGTAAGCATGCCGGCGGTGGAACAGAGGCGAGATCGCGAAAAAGGGTTCTCTCCTCGGAAGAATCCCGTAACGGAGATATATAGGCGAAGGGGGGAAGCCAGGGGGTCCACCAGGGGTCCAGGCGGCCCCCTGGCGCGGCCCCACCCTAGGGCGCACCAGGAGGGCGCCTGGGCAACTGGTGGTAGCCCTCTGGCCCCACTTTGGTGATTCCGGAACCTTCCGGTACGGTGATTTTTTATCTGATTTTTCCCAAATTTTTGGAGCACTTTTAAGATTGGGGAAACCTGAAATAGAAAAACAGCAGAAAACAGGAACTGGCACTGGGGTGCACTGAGAAAATAGGTTAGTCCAAATATGATTAAAAGTGAATGAAAGTATATCTAGATCATAGCAATATCGCACAAAACATGCATGGAGCAAGCAGAAATTATAGACACGTTTGGGACGTATCAGCAAGTCACGGGTGATCCTACCAAGACGCAAATACTAAGCAGCACACATATTTATCAAAGACTGCGCATACTCTTGCCCGGCTGGGATGGAAGAAGGGGGGAGGCTTTCCTTCCTCTTTGAGTCAAAAAGCATGGAACAAACCATGGTCTTACTCCCTACCGATAGAGCAGCGGTGATTTCGCTCTTATGGGCCACATACTCCTCCAGCTTGCTGAGGTAGCGGTGGCGCTTTGGTGAGGTGGATGTCGATCTGGTGGCGGCTACACGGTGTTTCATGGGGTTTATTTTTACAGATCTGACCGGAGAGTGGACGAATGGGAGGATGGGGGGAAATTGAGGGAAGGAGAGTGGAGGCTGGTGTTACCTGAGTAGACGAGGGGGAGGGTGCATCAGTGGAGATTTTGTGGAGAAGCCGAGAGTGTTCGTAATTTAGAGGCGGGGGCGGAGGAGGGGAAAGGGGGAAATATATTTCAGAAAGAGCGTGTGGCAAAAATTTGCTCCAAAACCAAAAATGTCGTGGGAGATTTTCATATCATAGACGATTCATGAAACCAGAACCGTGTGCGTTATCTCCTAAGTCGAATTTTGAGAGCCATCGGTGACGGGTCCATGCATCCATCGGTGACCAGCTCGACGCATCCATCGATGACAGCATATTGTTGCAAAATCATGTGCAACTAAATAACTATGATGTTTGCTTGGAAAATAATTACATACATAATCGTTTCATACTCAATAAGTAGTTATCTAAATAAGGCCTTGTTCGGTTGCATTGGGGTTTGAAGGCGCTTATACAAAAAAGATCCAATTCTCCCTCAATCACCTACAAACCATTCCAACCCTCTCCACGAGAGGTTTACCGAACGAGCCCAAGGGGTTACATTGTTCATCACGTTAATTAGCTAAAGAATAGAGAGTTAACTTGAATAATAAGATAACTGAAGCAAGCTACGACTGATTGGCTTGCTTAGTAAGAACCATTGGAAAAACCAATATTGGGTCCAGCATAGAAATACTCTCTCACCTTCTTCAACATCTCATCTCGCATAGAAGGATCCAGATCTTCCTCTTTGTCCACCATTCCCTTGAACAAGAGAAAGCCATCATCTCTGTCCATGGAGGATTTGAGCTTGGAAATGGCAGCAGCAGTGGCCATATCGGCGTGCTCGGCTATGCTTTGGGACACATCCGCCTTCTCTTGATCTACGGCCTCCTTGGAGATTTTAGCGAAATTGACCGCGGATTGATGAGTAGTAGTGGCCTTGATTTTGCGCTTCTTTGCAACGTGGGCAGCCGTATAAGCCACCCAGCTCGTGGCCGTGTCACAGGCTACGATCGCCGCTTTGCTGGCTGGTTCATGCAATCGAGCTACTTCTGCTGCCGCGGTCTTGGCGGCGATATCCTAGACATTGGCATGCACCAATGCCATCAGCGTATCCATGTTCGAGATCTCCTCGATGACCTCCTGGATGACCACGGTCGCATTCCTGTTCTCCGCCTCCCTCAAGATGGTTGTTGGCGATTGGGAAGGCGTCGGTGGTGGTGAGGTCGGAGGACTCGGCGGGGTGGATTGAGACGCCATGTCTAATATAGGAAGAAGGAAGAATTGAGATTTGGGGGCAGCGAGGGGGAAGGAGGGGTAGAACAGTATATGATAAGGTCGAGGGGGTATTTATGAGGCATCCAACTAGGATTTTTTTAATGGACTTTTTTGTTTCCGAAAATAATGAAAATGAAAAATTAGTCAGATTCAGTTCAAATTTGGCATGATGCCATGATTTGACTTCAGAATATAATGGTAAAACCTTAGATGGTTTGGAGACTATTGTCATGTAGAATGTTCACAAATCAAACCATCTCCGATGATGTTAGGGAACCGCTTAAATTTTGAAAGAAAATTGACGCACCTTCGTTGTTTGCAGATGATTTTTTTTCTATCTCAACATAGACCATGAACTAATTTGTGTGCAATTTTGGCATCTTTCGACCTTCATTTGCTATATTTCAGTGATTTATCGCATTATCTTTGTGTTTTATGCAAGTTCAAATTTCAATTATAGGTACTCAAATTATTGTAGAAAAATGGCTAGAAAAATCTCTCTTATGGTCTTCTCCACATATGTATGTCATATGTAAGAAAAATCAGAAGGGCGACATGCAAAAATATTGTCTCGAACCACCTCAAAAAATGGAATCTTTTGTTTTCAAAATAATGAAAATGGAAAATAAGTCAGATTCAGTTCAAATTTGGCATGTTGCCATGATTTGACTTGATAATGCAGTGGTAAAAATTTGAGATGGTTTGGATACTATTGCAATGTAGAGTGTTCACAAATCTAACCATCTTCGATGATGTTTCGTGGTTTTAAGAGGATTCGCTAAAATTTTGAAAGAGAGATGACACACCTTCGTTGTTTGCAGATGATTTTTTTCTGTGCTCAACATATACCATGAAATAATTATTGTGCAAGTTTGGCATCTTTCGGGCTTCATTTGCTATATTTAAGTGATTTGTCGCATTTTCTTTGCGTTTTATGCAAGTAATTCAGATTTGAACTATAGGTACACAAATTATTGTATAAAAATTGCTAGAAAATCTCTCTTATGGTCTTCTCCACATGTGTACGCCATATGTAAGAAAAATCAGAAGGGCGACATGCAAACAGATTGTGTCGAACCACCTCAAAAATGACCTTTTCGTTTCCGAAAATAATGAAAATGAAAGATAAGTCAGATTCAGTTCAAATTTGGCATGGTTCCATGATTTGACTTCATAATCCACTCGTAAAAATTTGAGATGGTTTGGAGACCGTTGCATTGTAGAATGTTCACAAATCGAACCATATCAAATGATGTTTCATGGTTTCTAGAAGGAACCGCTTAAATTTTGAAAGAGAGTTGACGCACTGATACGTCCCAAACGTATCTATAATTTCTGCTTGCTCCATGCATGTTTTGTGTGACTTTGCCATGTTTTGCTTGAACTTTCATACACTTTTGAACCTATTTGGACTAACCTATTAACTCAGTGCACCCAGTTGCCAGTTTCTGTTTTCTGCTGTTTTTGTATTTCAGGTTTTCCGGCCATTAAAAGTGCTCCGAAAATTCCGGGAAAAATATATAAAAAATCAGCGCAACAGAAGCTTCCGGAATCACCAAGAAAGGGAAGGGGGTCCACCACCAGGCAGCCAGGAGGGCAGGTGGCGCGGCCCCACCCTGGGCCGTGGCAGGGACCCTCCTGACTGCCTCGTGGGTCCCCTCGACGCCCCCCTTCGCCTATATTTACCCCTCGGGGTGGAAACCCCTAATACGAACTCATGTTTCGCGATCTCGCCTCTGTTCCGCCGCCGCCGCCGTTTCTAGATCGGGGCTGCCTGGAGAAGCTGCTCCGGCACCCTGCCGGGAGAAGCTACCCCCTCTAGGAGGACCTCCATAGCCATGGACGCCTCCCGTATGTACCGTGAGTAGTTTCCCTTGGACCATGGGTCCGTGACCAGTAGCTATGTGATCTATCTCTCCCCTTTTGTGCTTCCACTTTTGAGTCCTCGTGAGCTGCCTCACATGATCGAGGCATCTATGTAATTTCTGTTGTTGCTATGCTGAGTTTGTTGGGATCTGATGGATTATGAGACTATGTTCAGATTGTGATGAGTAATATATTTGGTTCTTCTCTTTTATATTTTGTTCTTGAGTAAATTCTTGCATGTTCTCCGTTGTGGTATTTTCTTTGGCCAAGTATTTTATTTTCAACTCCAAGAGAGAGCGTTATGCTCGATTGTGGATTCATCCCCTTGATGTCTAGCTTGAGTGACAGAAACATGACACTAGGGGATGTGTTGTTGCCACCAGGGATAAAACAACGGTGCTTGTACCTGCGGGTGCAAGGATTGTTTACTTTACGCAAAGTTCTTTTAATGCAGTTGTCTGTTGCTTTGAGTTTACACGTTGGGTGGGATTCACAACTTAATACCAGCGAGATGTTCTGGATAGATATCTCAAGGTGGATGATTCGTAGTAGATGCAGATGGATTTCGGTCAACTTACCTTGGCGTACTGCCCATTGATTTTGAGCCCTTCCTTTCTTTGCAGCATAGTTAGCATTGCGGTGCCTTCATAATCGTGTCAATTGCCCAACTGTGATTTGTTTACCTCGCTAGCACTTTTATCGTCTTTTGGGAGAGAGACATCACTAGTGAAAATCACGGGACCCCGGTCCATCTTCACATCACTGTTTACATCCTTAGTTTACTTTCAGTCTTTACTTTCAGTTGCCACTATTATTATCTCTTGCGTTGATCCTTTGTAAACAGCAAGGCCGGAGGAATTGACAACTCCTCTGTACTCGTTGGGAGCAAAGTTATTTGTTGTTGTGTGCAGGTCCACGTCAACCGCTTAATTTCTGGCGCCATTGTCACCTACTTGTATCTCCTGAGTCCTACTGGTTCGATAACCTTGGTATCTTCACCGAGGGAAACTTGCTGCTGCACTGCATCTCAAAACTTCCACTTGGGGTAACCAACGAGGGGCGAGAAGCCATCACGCACCTACGTTGTTCGCAGATGAATATTTTGCTATGCTCAACATACACCAGTAAATAACTATTGTGCAAGTTTGGCATCTTTCGGCCTTCATTTGCTATATTTAAGTGATTTATCACATTTTCTTTGCGTTTTATGCAAGTAATTCAGATTTGACCATAGGTACACAAATTATTGTAGAAAAATGGCTAGAAAAATCTCTCTTATGTTCTTCTCCACATGTGTATGCCATATGTAAGAAAAACAGAAGGGCGGCATGCAAAAAGATTGTTTCGAAACACCTCAAAAATGGACATTTCCATTTCCGAAAATAATGAAAATGAAAAATAAGTCAGAAACAGTTCAATTTTGGCATGGTGCCATGATTTGACTTCGTAATGCAGTGGTAAAAAATTGAGATAGTTTGGAGACTGTTGCAATGTAAAGTGTTCACAAATCTAAACATCTCCGATGAAGATTCGTGGTTTCATGAAGGAACCGTTTAAATTTTGAAAGAGGATTGACGCACCTTCGTTGTTTGCAAATGAATTTTTTTATGTGCTCAACATAGACCATGAAATAATTACTGTGTGAGTTTGGCATCTTTCGGGATTCATTTGCTATATTTAAGTGATTTATCGCATTTTCCTTGCGTTTTATAATCCATCTCACACGGTTGCAGAACAGTGTGGGCGATGAGATGTGGGCGGCTTCATATGTACAGTCCCATCACATACAAGAAAACCATCCTTGCACTTCATCAGTTCTGCCCTTCTCACTTACTACCCTGTCAGTCAGAACCCTCCGAGTAGGTCAACGGCCGCCGCAGGCTGTCCTACCAGGCTGCAGCCGCCGCGAAACCCCACCGCCCGTTGCCGCTCGTCAATGGTCGGTCGGCCGTGGCCGCCGTTCAACCCAACCCAGGCCACATTTTTGCACGGACTAAAGCCGCGCTGGGCGCGAATCCCCCCCCCCCCTTCGTCGTCCGTCAACGTTCGTGTCCATCGCCGACCATCAACAGCCGCCTACGACCGTCAACCGCCGCCTCCGACCATCAACTCCCATCGATGCCGGTCAACGCCACCCATCTCATCACCGACTACCATCCTTGCTCTCTACGTGAAGCTACTTCAGCCAGATTGGGATTTTTCTCATGGAGAATCAGGCAAGTGAAATCTCCACGCCCATCTCTTCTAAAGTTTAGTTCCGCTTCCGCCCACCTATCACTGCTAATTCCTAGACCGCAAGCGTTGTGTGTGCCCGAGAATTTTTAAGCCGAGAGGTTTTTTTCCTTTCTAGTGGCCCAAGTGTCTGCATAGAGGAGGCATGTGTGGCCTCAACTAGCAGACTGCCCAGGTCTTCAACAACACCCTTGAAAGTGACTTTACTGTAGGCACGGTATGTTTGGGGAGCACTTTAATTAGTAAAAAGCACGGTATATATATATATATAATTTGGTTATCTAATTATATCTTATTACCATTTCTGCATCAGTACATACCTTGCTTTGCAAGAGACGTTGTGATACAAAAGTTTGGCATTCCAGTAACTGAATTATTCTCCATCACGAGGTCACAATGCAGACTGGCGATGGATATGCATTCAAAATCTGCGTCAATAACAATGAAGTAGCCTCGTATTTTAATGGGCCTGAGTGGGAAAATTTTGTCGAATGCTACCTGAAAGGATCGGAATGTCGACTAGAGGGGGGTGAATAGGCTACTAATAATTTTCAACCTTTTTCTTAACAAATAAGGCTTAAAAATAAAGTGGTTTTTCTAGATGTGCAACTAGGTGAGCAACCTATATGACAATGAATGCAACACTATATGAGAAAGCACAAGATAAATAAGGAAATAAGCTTGCACAAAGTAAAGGTAAATAATCGGTAAAGGAAACACGGGAGACAAGGATATGTTGTCGAAGTTCCTTCTCTTACGAGAAGTACGTCTCCGTTTGGAAAGGGTGTGGAACACAATGCTCACACGAAGCCAACGAGGGCCACCCTATTCTCCTCATGCTCTCACCAATGCAAGAATTCATGATCCACTACGCGGTGCCCATGAAGGCGGCGACCGAACCTTTACAAACAAGGTTGGGGCAATCTCCACAACTTAATCGGAGGTTCCCAACTCAACCACGAAGATTCAACTCAATGGAGTATGGCTTCGAGGCGACCTCTTCCATCTAGGCACCAATGCACCCAAGAGTAACAAGATCCACAAGGGATTAGTGGGGGGAATCAAATATCCTTTGGTGGAAGTGTAGATCGGGGCCTTCTCTACCAATCCCTAAAGAAACAACAAGTTTTGATGACTAGGGAGGGAGATCGGGCAAGAATGGAGCTTGGGGATCAATGGAGGAATGAGCACGACAAGAGGTGAGTCAACTTGGGGAAGAATACACCCTTTTATAGGTGCGCTAAAATCCAGATGTTGTGTGCAATCTCACAAACCACGATACTACCACTCTGGGAGCGGTAGTACCGAATATTAAGTATAGCTCTACTACCGCGTGGGTTACAGAGAGAAAAACCCATGCGGTAGTGGCGCGGTAGTAAAGTTCCGGAAGTACCGCTCGCGCAATACTACCGCGCTCAACACGTTAGTACCGCCCTAGCGGTACTACTGAATATTAAGTACTGTGTTACTACCGCTCGGGTTAGAGACAGAAAAACCCCAAGAAGTAGTGGCGCGGTAGTTAAGTCTAGAAGTACCGCTGGCGCAGTACTACCGCGATAGCTGCAGTACTACCGCCCTGGAAACATCAGGGAGCCTTAGCAGAAAACAAATGACCCCCAAAACACCGGAAGGAATATGTGGGTGCAGAAAGTGTGTATCTATGATGATTCCACAGCGGATCCCCTCTTAATATTCCGGTTTTCCTACAGCTCAATTCACCAAAAAGAAACCGTAAGGAAAACACCGTCTTCACGCTCCATACACCGTGGGGAAAATAACCGTCTGGTGCCATGCACAAT
This sequence comes from Bromus sterilis, assembly GCA_950022295.1. Classification (NCBI taxonomy): domain Eukaryota; kingdom Viridiplantae; phylum Streptophyta; class Magnoliopsida; order Poales; family Poaceae; genus Bromus; species Bromus sterilis. The sequence goes on along the minus strand of OX465595.1, from coordinate 338,244,856 downwards.
ATTATCTGAAATGCTCATTGCACGCAGTTAATCCGCAAATTTATTGTCATCAATCACTAAAACCAATCAAGGGGAAATATGCGTTGTCAATCTCCCCCTTTTTGGTGTATTGATGACAACACAAGATTTGCACAATAAATAATCAGGGAATGTACTTCAAACCAAAGATTGGTGTAATGCATGAGCACCTGATCCATTCCCAGTGAGAGGAATGGAAGGCATCTCATTACTACCACCATCACGAGATCGGGAGATGACATCTCCCTCGACTTTGGAAGTTCGTGTGTGACGGTGGTGCTAGCCGTTTGGGCAGTACCGGGCATTAGTGCGCGAAACATATCTGTTATCTCGTTCAAGTGAGCTTTCATAGAGGTCATGCCTTCAAAATACTCCTTTCGAGAAATAGATGATGAGTCATCTTTCACGAACGGGTTTATGCCATCGGTGCCCCTTCTCCTCCCAACCTAGGAGCAACCGGTTTATCCCCTACCAAGTCAAGGTCAACCGACTTTTACCCTTGCGACATTCTCTTAAGGCGGTAAAGCCCTTAATAGGAGACGAGGACCCGATACCAATTGAAAGTATCGGAATGTCGACTACAGGGGGGAGAATGGGCGGCTGATACGTCCCAAACGTATCTATAATTTCTGCTTGCTCCATGCATGTTTTGGGTGATATTGCTATGCTTTTGCTACACTTTCATACACTTTTTATCATATTTTTACTAACTTATTAACTCAGTTCACCCCAGTGGCAGTTTTTTGTTTTTTGCTGTCTTTTTATTTTAGGTTTTCCCATTACTCAAAGTGCCAGAAAAAATCCGGGGAAAATATGTAAAAAATCAACGACCCGGAACCGTCCAAACACCCGAAGGGGGGCAGAGGGGACCCACAAGGGGCCCAGGCGGCCAGGGGGCGCGGCCTAGGGTGGGGCCGCGCCGGAAGGCCGCCTGGACTCCCTGGTGCCCCCCTGGCTGCCCCCCTTCGTCTATATATTTCCTTCGTCCCGAAACCCCCGAGGACAGAACATTTTTCTCTATCTCGCCTCTGTTCCGCCGCCGCCACACTTCCAAGATCGGGAGCACCAGAAGACCCCTTCTCGGCACCCTGGCAGAGGGAGGATTGACCTCCGGGAGCTTCTGCACCACCATGGATGCTTCCCGGATGATCCGTGAGTAGTCCACCTTGGACCATGGGTCCATGATAAGTATCTATGTGATGTCCTCTCCACCTCTTTGTTCTTCATCGATTAGACCTTGTGAGCTTCCCTACATGATCAAGGCACATATGTAATTCTTTCTGCTATTGCTATGTTGAGTTTGTTGGGATCTGGTGGATTATGAGATTATGTTCAGATTGTGATGAGTAATATATTTGGTTCTTCTCCTTTTATATTTATGTTCTTTAGTAATTCTTACATGTTCTCCATTGTTGTTTATTGCTTTGGCCAAGTAGTAGGTTGAAAGCTCAAGAATGATTAGAGGGGGAGGGGGTGAATGATCACTTCTAAAAATTCTAAGGAACTTAGAAGGAAATCATGCAAACAGCATAGGACTAATGACATCTCGAAGGAAATATAGTATCGAAAGTAATGTAAGGCTCGAAAGGATTGGGAGCGAAGGAAAACATCAAAGGCAAACAGGCTACGAGTAAATACTTGAAGTAAATGCTAGAAGGAAAACGAGCCTCACACAGCGATATTTGGTAAACCAGTTCACACTCTGCAAAGGGCTACGTCTGGTTGGAGGGACTGGTGATTGAACACCTGGAGCAAAACTCTCTCCGTCCTATTCTCCACTGCAACAAACTCCTCGAGCTTGTCCAGTTTTCACTCGTGGTAGATGATTCAGGACATCTCCGAGACCTTTACAAACTTCCTTCAGCAGTGACAATTACTCTTCGACTGCTTGACAGGCGACGCCTAACCGTCTAGGAGACTTGCAGTTCTCCAAGATAAAAAGATCGGCTAATTTCGACCTAAGTCATAGTGAATTGCTCAACTCAGCTCAGACTTGGGATTTGGTTTTCTCTCGATGAATCTTTCTTGGGATGCTCACAGACTTCTGTCTTAGAATCTTCAGTGGAGCAGCCAACCCGAAATGGCGGGTAGGTGCGGGGTATTTATAGTTGGCGATCCCGATGGGTAAAATGACTGAAGTGACCCGATGCAACCGCTTGACGCGTGTCCACAACGGTCGGATTCCAATCACTGCGCAACATTACTTGAGGAACAAGTAAGCTGACTCACCGAACGAGTTCTCCCTCGAAGGCACGAAGTGCGATGACTTTGCCTTCGAGCTATTCGCTCGACTCGGTAAGATTTCTCTCGGTAGGCTTTTGAGGGTTTTGGTTGAGCAGAGCAAATTCACTTCGACAAAGATCTCAACTAGCAAACCCCTCTTAATAGTACGGTTTTTCCTACGACTCAAGAAATAAAGAGAAACTAGCAAAAAAGACTAAGTCTTCGACCAGCTTCAGCTCTCTCCTCGTTGCGCTTTTGCTCGAGAGAAACATCTCCTTCCACGACATTTTTAGGGGTCGACTTCCTTCAAAGGTTTCGGTAGATATCTGCAGTTTCACGGCAGCGAGTTGTCCTTCGACCTTCTAAATACAAACTCCATTCTCTCAGAACCTAAGTATCTGTTTATACTCGAAAACAATATTAGTTCCACTTCTGCTTTGTCCAACAATGTCCAAAACCTTCGGGGGCAAAACTTGCTCTTACAATCTCCCCCTTTTTGGACGATTGTTGACAAAATAGGCATCGATAAATAAGTTGAAAAAGTTTGAGTTTTCGATGATAAACCAGTGCTAAGGATTGATGAAGAACTCCCCCTTTATGTATGCACGTAAGATAAAGATTTCCTGTGAAGTGCATATTTGACAAGTAGAGTCGAGGGAAAAACATCAATAATCTTAGCGAGTGAAATTGCATTCCAGATAGTGTCCAAAGAGAAATATGCAATCTCCTCGAATGACCTATGAACTTATGGGATAGATAACTTCCTGCAAAAAGGTTAAGTATTGCAAGCAGCAGATAGATATCTTACGAAAAGAGTAGCAGTTCACAGTCCTACTTAGAGTTAGTTACAACCAGATCGAATATGAATCGAGAGTTTGTTGAAACTACTCAGAAACCTCAAAATCAAAAGTTTATCGAATGAAAAGCAAAGCCCTAAACCCCGTAGGCAAACTAATTTCTTCGATGCCACTACATCTCCCCCTTTTTGTCACAACGTACAAAAAGTCGAGAGGATAGGGTCGAGAGAAATCCCTACTCGTGAGGCTGGCTCCGGCGACGACGAGAAGATTCGGCAAGCGTTGGAGCATGACGAATCGGACGAGTGCCGGGAGGAGTGATCTTCGTGCGGAAGGAGTGCTGATCTCCAGAAGATTCCAGCTGCGATTCTGGCGGAGTCCGGGGGCTTCGAGGATGTGGCGAGTAAACTCTTGGTTGACGTTGAGGAGGGGCTTCTTCTTGCTCGGAGTCGGAGGAGAGGGTGTCCATAGTGATGTGATAATAGTCTTCGACATTGAGCACATCTCTGTTCTTCGGCAGACGAGGGATATTGGGATCCGGGCGATCCACTCGATCATCATTTGTCCAATTTCTGTTCAGATGGGGAGGATATTCTTCGAACCCGCATCGTTGAAGTTGACCGAGGGAATTGAACTTCCTTAGACCTTTCCAATCACGGCGAAGGCATTCACGCAGCATCTGATTATTTTTCATGGTAATGTTACGTAGGTGATTGATCTCGTCCATCATAGCTTGCTTCTGAATGAAATCTTGATCAATGTGATGTTGAAGCATTTGCTGGGACCGAAGAGAAACTTCCATATGATGCACTGGCTTTATAAACTTCGAGCGAATATTTCGCTCTGTTAAGTGGGCGCGGATGCCAGTGTGCTCAGCAAAAGGATCGTTGGGTCGAGCAACAACCTGCAATACTTCACGAACAGGAGGAGTGAAAATTTTCGGGTACATGGACACAGGGAATGGCACGTCCCGAGAGTAATTGCAGATTGCCATCAGCCATGGTGCATATGGCTTGTGAGAATTGTGGTCATCAGCACAAGATACCAAAGTTCTGAGGAAGTAGTCTTCAAAGTCGAAGGGATGACCGTGGACTAACTTCAACAGAGCAAGTTGCACATCATTTGGAATGATAAAATCTTCGTGCACATCGAGCATTGGCATCAAAGTCTTCGATAGAATATAAAACCATGCCTTTGCTTCAAATACCAAGTGTCTTGGCTTCGGCTCAGTGGGGTAGTGATCTCCTACGACATCTGGATCCATAAGCGTAGAGAATTCAGCTGGAGTTGCAGCAGGTAAGTCATGGAGCTTGTGAGGTAATCCTTCGAAACGAGGTAAATTGATGATGGCCAGAAATTGATCGACAGTCATATGAAAGACTTGGCCTTGAATCATATAATCAAATTTCCATGTCTTCGAGATCTCCGGATCTCCAGAGACATAAAGCGTTGCATAAAACTTCTTGATAAGCTCGGGATTGTAACCACAATCGAGAGCAAACATCTTGTGAGCATGCAGACTATCAATTGTTTCGGCAACATTCTCGAAACAAGTAGTGGAGTACACCGAAGGCATATCAAGGTATTGATGCTGGAAAACTCTTGCCTTGTTGTACAGCACACGAGTATAGTAGATAGCTTGTTCTTGGGTCCAAAACCGAAGAGAATATGCACTTCTGGGCTTCTCGTAGGGATTGGTACCGAAGAAAAAAGGTTTGTGTTCGCGTCTTTTGAAGATAGGACCTCCACGAGGAACATCTGAGCGAAACAGAGGTAGCATTTCTCTCGGATGAGCAGAGTGAAGCATCTCATCAACTGGAAAAACTTCAGCAGCATTATCTGGCATCTGGAATACAGGTTCATCAGGTCGAGTGATGGATGATGGAATGTTTACGATATCCTGAGTCGGAATGACTGCAGGAGCATTCTCCTCGGCCTGAGCTACGACGGCATCTCCTTCGTCGGTTTGAGCAATTTGTGCGGCCTCTTCATTTTCCATGGCCTCCAAGTCTTCATCTAGTTGTGCAAAAGCATCAACCATTTCTTCGTTCGAGAAACTTGAAGCGGAGGAGGAAGAATTATCACTTGAACTATCATCTCCAGAACAATTGCCTTCGACAGGGTCCTGTCGAGAAGAAACTGTCGTGATGTCAACATCAGCATCTTCTCCTTCATGTAGAGTCTGGGCAGAAGAATAATCTTTCTGGGAAGATTAAATGGGGACTTGTATTTCTTGCTCGACCTGAGCAACTTGCTCGGTCTCTGCATGGACTTGGGTTTCGATGACTGGGGTGATCGATGGAATGACGTGAGGTGGTGATGGTGGGTTTGGAGGTGGTGAGGGTTGACGGGGTGGAGGTGGTGGTGTTTGTTGTCGGGGTGGAGGAGTGGCTTGGTGAGGGGGTGGAGTTGTTTGTCGAGGAGGTGATGGTGTTTTCTTGCGGGTGGGGTTTGGTTCAGATTCTTGTCGTGCTGTGGCAGCAACGACCTCGGTGGTCTTGGACTTCTTGGTGGTTTTCTCGATTTCTGGCGTCCCACGCACAGAAGTTGGGGCAGCAGACTTTCTCTTTCGAGATTGTCTATGGAACAAGCCATCATTATGCTCTTTGCAAACAGCAGACACAACTTGTTTAACCTTGTCAAACACAGCAGTTAAATTTTCTTTCTGAGCCCTCCTGGAGGCTTCAGCCGAAGCAATCTTGGATCTGAAAAATGTTCGGGACTCAGCGTCCTCGGTTTCTTCTTGAAGTTGCCTGGTGTAAAACCTCACTTGTTCCTTATCCTTTTTATCTTGGGTGATATAATCTTCCCAGCGAATCATGTATCGAGCAACATGCTCTTGGATTTCAGCAGGAACATCGTCCTCGGTAGTGACTCTGCTCGGAGTGGTAGCCATCTTCCAGAGAATGTGTGAAATATGTGCAGCATCCCATGGAGCATTTGCATTTGATTCTCCTTCGTTAGAACTCTCTTCATCGGCACGAGGTCCGGAACCAATTGGTGCAATAGGAGCAGGAGTTGGGGCAGTTCGAGGAACTGGAGCAGCTTGCGCCTTCTGTCTAGCCTCCTTGGCTTTCTTTTCGGCTTCCTTGGTGGCCTTGACAGTAGCAATGGGCTTTGAGGCCACTGCTTTATCCTTCGAGGCACTAGGGGCCTCAGCATTCTTCTTCGCAGCACTTGGGGCTACAATCTTTTCCTTCGGGTTTGTAGGTATAGTGCCTTCAGAAATCTGGCGTCGATATTTTTCACTGACCAAATGGAGAATACCAAGTTGTTGAGCAACCAGAGCCTTTTTATGCTCGGGCTGACTGTGAAAGTTCAGGAGTTTGGAATTAATCAAGTCTTTTGCCTCTTGTTCCTTTTGTTTTGCCAGCCTTTCTTTACGTTGAACAAGAGTTTCTTCATCCTCAGAAACTTGAGCTTGCTTTCCCTTCGTTGTGACCGAAGGTTTTGGTTGGCGAACAGGAACAGGTGGAGCAGAAGAAATGGGCGGATCAGTGACCAAATTTGTCAAGTCAATATTTCCTCGAGGAGCCTGTGGAGCTGGCTCCTGGATCCTTATGCCTTTACTGCTCGGCTTTTTCTTCAGAGGTATGTCCTCGACATCAGCCTCAGTACCAGGGTCTTGATCATCTGAGTTAGCTTCTCCTTCGGAGCTTGCATCAGGAGGTGATACAATTACAACCTTTTTCTGTTGCTTGGCTGACTTCTTGCCACCCTTTGATTTGGCACTAGGGCCAACTTCTACGGTACCTTCAGCACCAGCAGCTTCCTTTCGTGCTTTGGCTTCTTTTCTCTTCTGTGCTCGAGCTTCTCGAGCTTCAACAAGCTCTTTAAAATCATCAGGTGTTTTGAGAGCTGTAGGGTGAGCATCAGCAGTAGGAGGTGGTCGATTATCCTTCGTCCACTTTGGCCTTAACGATTTGACATCAGACCAAGGATTTTTCATAGCAAACAGCCTCTCCCAGCGGGGCATAAGAGACTTGTAATCATACCACCGAAGAGCTTGAAGCCTTCGTATCTCTTGCAGACGATTTTCTCTCGTACGTTCATCCTCAGATCCTGAAGGTGTCCTCAAGTTCTTCTCTATGATCAAATCCTCAGATAAACCTTCAGAATTGTTGGTGATTCTAGTTCTGCCTCCCACACGCTTGGGTGCTCTAATATTTCCTTCGTTTCCAGACATTTTCCTGCGAGAAAGAAAGGTACGAGGGAATATAGGGAAGTTGTGAACAAGTACCAGCAATTACGAGGAAAAACATTTTGAATGCAGCAATCATATCGAGAGATTTGTCTTATCGCAAGTTTTCATGAAAGTGCTAGGCTAGATTTTCATCGGGTGGAAATCTAACGAAGAACTTGTATGAATTAATCGCACAAGTATAAGTCTATCGATATGATACTGAAGGAATTGCCTAAGTGAGAGAATCCGAGTGATTTCTTACCAAGGTCAGATGGGGAATCGACAGAAAAGGCTACAAACAGATTTCCCAAGTTTCAAAGATCCAATCGGATCAAACAGTCCTAAAAGAAATCACAGAAAATCAACACAGAAACTGGAAACGATGAACAGATGAGATAGAATCGAATCCAGAGCCACACATACCCTAACTTGGTGATGTGAGGCGACTACGGCGACGCAGATGAAGATCTTTGTCGACGGGAACGTCTCCGGCGGCTTCCTTCCGGCAGCTAAGCGGCGAGGGAGTCGATGGCGATGAGGAAGCACGACGGCGCGCGAGAGAGAGCTTCTGGAGGCGAAGAGACGAAGTCGAAGGAATAGCGATGTCTAAGCCGGTGGGGTGGATCAGTATTTATAAGGGGGGGTCTGAACGAGCTGTCAGATCTGATCCAACGGCGCAGATTTCGCGTCTCTCCGCATTCAACGGACAGATTTTGTGGCGGTAATCGCGGGAAATCCCAACGAACCGAAAGATAGTTGCTCCACGTCCGAGACCAAACTCATCGAACATCGAGTATAAAAGAAGATAAAAACTTCGATAGATTTTCCTACGGAATCAATGACATTCGAAGGGAATCTTGATCGAGTGCAATATATACATGTTCACGAGAGAAAAGCACAAAAGGGGTAGGGATAGAATAGAGGGAAAAACAGGGTCCGATACTTAGTCAATCCGAGGGAGAAACAGAGATAAGACTCGGACTGATAAGTGTATAGGACAACACCAAACGAACAAAAATAAACGAAAAAGAAACACGATAGAAAATTAACGTAAGCAATCAACAATGAAAACTAATGATACATAGTACCGATGGTTATGATCTTACAGCACATTGCGTGAGTCTAAGATGTTCAACTCACACCTCAGTGTACAGAACCTCTTTTCATCCAAGGGCTTTGTGAATATATCAGCCAATTGATCTTTGGTGTGAACATGACTGATAACAATATCTTCTCGCTGAACGTGATCTCGAAGAAAATGATGACGAATATCAATATGCTTCGTTCGAGAGTGTTGCACTGGATTATGGGCAATTTTGATAGCACTCTCGTTATCACAGAGCAATGGAATTTTCTTCACAAGAATACCAAAGTCTTTCAGCGTTTGCTTGAGCCACAGAATCTGAGTACAGCATGAACCGGCAGCAATATACTCGGCTTCAGCCGTAGAAATAGATACACAATTCTGTTTCTTCGAAGCCCAACAGACAAGAGATCTACCGAGAAAATGACATGTGCCTGAGGTAGATTTCCTGTCGACTCGATCACCAGCCCAGTCGGAATCAGAGTAACCAACGAGATCAAACTGGGCACCCTTGGGATACCAAAGACCCAAGGTTGGTGTGTGAGCCAGATATCGAAGGATTCGCTTGACAGCAATATGATGAGACTCCTTCGGATTTGCCTAAAAACGAGCACACATACAAACTGATAGCATAATGCCAGGTCTAGATGCACAAAGGTAAAGAAGCGAACCGATCATCGAGCGATATTTCTTCTGATCGAAAGGTTTGCCCTTCTCATCTGCATCTAGATGAACATTCGTAGGCATTGGAGTCTTGATAGTTTTGCAACTGACAAGATCAAACTTCTTCAGGAAGTCTCTGAGATACTTCTCTTGAGAAATGAAAGTACCATTTTTCTGTTGACGGATTTGAAGCCCGAGAAAGAACTTCAACTCACCCATCATTGACATTTCATATTTTTTCGACATCATACGAGCAAATTCTTCGCTAATATCAGGGTTAGTACAGCCAAAAATAATATCATCGACATAAATTTGACACACAAAAAGATCATTTTTGTATGCTCGAGTAAAAAGAGTCGGATCGGTTGTTCCTGGTTTGAAGCCCTTCTTTAGAAGAAAATCCTTCAGTGTTTCATACCAAGCACGAGGTGCTTGCTTTAACCCATATAGGGCCTTGTGCAATCTATACACCTTATCAGGATTCTTCGGGTCTTCAAAACCTGGTGGCTGCATAACATACACTTCTTCGATTTCACCGTTAAGAAATGCACTTTTGACATCCATTTGATATAGTAATATACCATTGTAATTGGCAAAAGCAAGCGTGACACGAATGGATTCAAGACGAGAAACTGGGGCATAAGTCTCACCAAAATCAATACCTTCGATTTGGGTGTATCCTTGAGCAACCAATCGAGCTTTATTCCTTACCACTATGCCATCTTCATCTTGCTTGTTGCGAAAGATCCACTTCGTACCAATGATATTATGCTTTGTGGGATCAGGTCTATCGACAAGGGACCAGACTTTATTTCTCTCGAACTGGTTAAGTTCTTCGAGCATAGCAGTCATCCAGTCTGAGTCCTTCATGGCTTCATCGAATTTTGATGGTTCTAGCATGGATACAAACGAAAAATTTCCACAGAAGTTAGCTAGTCGAGTACGAGAACGAGTGGTGGGTCGACCTGGTAAACGAATTTCTTCGAGAATTGAGTCGACATCCACTCTTCTTCGAACGCGAGGAAAAATTTCTTCATCTTGTGGATCAGGTTGATCTTCGGGATCAGCTTCTCCTTCGGGATGAGCTTGTCCTTCGTTTATGCGTTCTCCTTCGACCTGTGCATCAATTTCTTCAGGATGTTGATCTCCAGCGCCCCGGGCTATGTGTGGGAACATTGGACCATCATCATCCCTGTTTGCTTGACGTGCATTCCCATCGACAGGTCGAATATCTCCAATAGCCATGTACCTGATAACTTCATCCAATGGTGGTTCATCCAGGTTAAGAGGTAATTGCTCCTTTTGAGAGCCGTTAGATTCATCAAATCGAACATTTACAGTTTCTACAACTTTGCCAAGATGTGAGTTGTAAACTCTGTAAGTGTGAGAATTTGAACCATAACCTAGGAGAAAACCTTCGTGTGCCTTTGGGGCAAACTTGGAGCTGCGATTCATATCTCTGATGTAACATGCAGCACCAAAAACCCTGAGATAAGACACATTGGGCTTTTTACCAGTGATGAGTTCATGTGAAGTTTTCTTCAGAAATTTGTGCAGATAAACCTTGTTGATGATATGACATGCAGTGTTGATAGCTTCAGCCCAGAACCTAATAGGTGTCTTGTATTCAGCGAGCATTGTTCTGGCCATTTCAATAAGTGTTCGATTCTTTCTCTCGACCACACCATTTTGTTGCGGTGTATAAGCAGCCGAGAATTCATGAGTAAAGCCATTTTCATCAAGAAATTCTTCGATATGAGTATTTTTGAATTCTGTACCATTATCACTTCTGATATGCTTGAGAGATAATTCATATTCAGTTTGAGCTCTCTTTGCGAAGGTTTTGAAAATTTCAACAACCTTGCTCTTGTCATCAAGAAAGAAAACCCAGGTATATCGAGAGAAATCATCAACAATAACCAGACCATACTTGTTACCTCCAAGACTAGCATAATTTTGAGGACCGAATAAATCCATATGAAGTAATTCAAGAGGACGAGTAGTAGTCATGAAGGTTTTTGCTGAGTGATGTTTCTTGGCAATCTTTCCAGCTTCACAGGCACTGCATAGACGATCTTTATCGAATTTCACATTATCAATTCCAACGATGTTCTTCTTCGAGATAAGAGTTTGAAGATTTTTCATCCCTGCATGACCAAGTCTTCGGTGCCATAACCAACCAGACGTGGCTTTTGCCATCAAACATGTGGACACTGCAGGTCCCGAAGAAAAATCAACGACGTAAAGATCACCCTTACGATATCCTTCGAACACGAAGGAATAATCATCCTGTGAAAAGACAACACAACGAGACGCAGAAAACAGTACAAGCATACCTATATCACAAAGTTTCGATATAGACATAAGATTATATCCTAGAGATTGTACAAGTAACACCTTATCAATATGCTTGTCTTTCGATATTGCAACCTTACCCAAACCAAGTACTTTTCCTTTGTTTTTTTCACCGAAGGTAATGTATTTCTGTGAAGATTCAGACAGATTTGCATCGGTGAACAACTCTTTGTCTCCGGTCATATGATTTGTACATCCACTATCCATGACCCATTCAGATCCACCGGAGACATAGCCCTGCAGAAGAATTAGTTCTTCTTAACCACCCACAAGCGTGCAGGTGACTTAGAAGGCATGGTAGAGCAAGATGGGGCAGCAAAATTATAGCGAACAGGATTGCATTGTCGGTCAGGACCATCAAGCACACCATAAATATAATTCCTTGATGAGGGGTTAGAGTACTGATGAGTAACAACAACTTTGGTGTTATCATTACGATGACGATAAACATTTCTATCGACACGATAGTATTCCTTCTGGGGAACATTTGAAGCAGGCACCAAGGGTTCATTTCTATCCTCGAGAGAATAGTAGCGATTCGGTGGTACCGAGGATTTTCCCTGCATAGAATGATTAGGGGGCAGTTTTTCTACGAGAGATTTGCGAACCCAAATCTGTCGCTTATAGAAACCATTCTTCGGAGGAGTACCAACGAATTCAGCTGACACTTTTCCTTCCTGATCTTTGACAAGCTTGTAGTCAGAATCAAGTGATTCATCAACAATAGCTTTGTCAATTTTGCAACTGAAACCTGAAAGGTTAGCAATATCAATGGGCTTTTCTTTCGCAAGAACCCAGACAGTCTTAGGATACTGCTCGGGTTCCCAGTAGGTTCCATCAGAATTGATTTTCCTTTCGAAGCCAACTCCTTCGTTTCGGGGATTTCTGTGAAGAAGAGCCTTTCGTAGGATATCACATAAGTACTGGTGTCCCTGCACACTTTTGAACATGCCTGTTTCAAATAAATTTTTCAACCTGAGGAGTTCCTCGGTAATGGTTTCCTCGTTCGAGGGGTTAGCATCATCAATAACAATAGGTTGCTTTCCTTTCGATCTCTCGGAAATAGAGTCAATTTTACTTCGTTCCAAACAAGTCAAGCAAGGTGAAGTAGATTCATTTTTAGTTTCTGAGGCTTGTTGAGCCATGAGCGTGAGATTGACACTTTCCAACTCTTCATTAGCCTCTCTCAGTTTCTCGAGAGCCATTTTCCCTTGAAGGAATTCGTAGGTTAGCTTCTCGTAGTCCACAGAGAGAAGATCATGACGAGAGGAAAGTTCATCATACTTTTCTTTCAGAGCAGTATGCTCATTCGTCAAAGTTTGACCCTTCTCAATCTCATCGATCAACAAAGTCTCAGATTTTTGAATAGTTTCACTTAAAGAATCTAGCTCATCTTGTTGGATAGAAGCAATTTTGGCAAGTTTAGCATAACTTATCCTAGAGTTACTTTCATAAGCAGATCCATCAGAGGTATCGTAGGATTTCTTAGATGAAGATACCTTAGCCTTGGCCATGAAGCAGTAAGCTGGAGATTCATCTTCACTGCTCTGGTTGGAGAAGAATGAACTTGAATTCTTGTTTGAGGTGAATGCTATCCCAGCAACACCATCAGATTCAGAACCAGAACCAGAACCTGATCTTGACTTTGATCCTGCTTCAGAACCGGAAGCTTCATCTTCAGAGTTCATCTCTTTACCCAGATAGGCTTTGGCTCGGTGCGAATTCTGTCGACGAGAGGAATGTGATTTTGAGGAAGAACTCTCTCGATGCTTGTGATACTTCTTCTTCTTGTCATCATCAGAACCATCTTTCTTGTCTTTTGTGGACCTTGAATCATATTTCTTTGAATCGTGGTTTTTGCTCGATCTGTAAGACTTGCTCGAAGAGCTGCTGTGAGAGTGCTTTGATTTATGTTCAATTTCCCAGAGAGGACAATCAGCAATGAAGTGACCTGGCTTCTTGCACTTATAGCAACAGTTATCTTTCACAGAAGAGTTTCTGGATGATGATCGATGCTGTGATGAATTGCTAGGATGTCTTGAAGGATAGTTTTTCTTCAGTGAAGAGGAGTTCCTTTTCTGAAAGCGGTTGAATCTTCTCATTATCAGTGCAAGATCTTTCCCAATGTTCTCGGGGTCATCAGATGCACCAGCAGATTCAGAACTAGCTTCAGGAGAGGAGTGACGTGAAGCTCTGGCCTTGAGTGCATGAGATTTCTTTCGACTCCCATTGACATCACGTTTCTCATCTTCTTCCATCTCGAAAGTATTAAGCCTTTCAAGAATATCAGCGGCAACCATATCTTTGAAATCAGTTCTTTCCTTAATCATCAGCACAATGTGATCGAAGGAATCATCAAGAGAACGAAGCAAAGTTCTGACAATAATCCGATTGGTAATGTCATCTGCACCGAGGGAAATCAGTTCATTTGACAGCGCAGTGAGTCTGCTGTATATGGAACAAACTTTTTCTCCCTCGTGCCTCTTGAACCGATAGAACTTTCTTCGAAGGGTGTCAATTCGAGCATCTTTCTGAGTAGAGACACCTTCACCAATCTTCTCGAGATAATCCCAAACACCTTTGGCCGAAGGAATATTCTTGACCTCATGATATTTTTCAGGAATCAGATGATTTGTGATGAATACCCAGACTTCAGCATCTAGCTCTATCTTCTTTGTCTCTTCAGGAGTAATGGCATCAGTGTCCTTGACAGTTACACCATTCTTGACAACTTCCCAAGCGGCAGAGTTGATAGCCATGATATTCCTCTTCATTTTGTCCTTCCAATAGGAATAGTCCTTCCCATTGAAAATAGGGATTGGTTCCCCCGAGCGAACAGCTGCAAACGACATTCTTGACAACACTCCAGGTTGTTAGACCAAAATACGCAGAGCGTAGGGAGTGCCTAGCTCTGATACCAATTGAAAGCTCAAGAATGATCAGAGGGGGAGGGGGTGAATGATCACTTCTAAAAATTCTAAGGAACTTAGAAGGAAATCATGCAAACAGCATAGGACTAATGACATCTCGAAGGAAATACAGTATCGAAAGTAATGTAAGGCTCGAAAGGATTGGGAGCGAAGGAAAACATCAAAGGCAAACAGGCTACGAGTAAATACTTGAAGTAAATGCTAGAAGGAAAACAAGCCTCACACAGCGATGTTTGGTAAACCAGTTCACACTCTGCAAAGTGCTACGTCTGGTTGGAGGGACTGGTGATTGAACACCTGGAGCAAAACTCTCTCCGTCCTATTCTCCACTACAACAAACTCCTCGAGCTTGTCCAATTTTCACTCGTGGTAGATGATTCAGGACATCTCCGAGACCTTTACAAACTTCCTTCAGCAGTGACAATTACTCTTCGACTGCTTGACAGGCGACGCCTAACCGTCTAGGAGACTTGCAGTTCTCCAAGATAAAAAGATCGGCTAATTTCGACCTAAGTCATAGTGAATTGCTCAACTCAGCTCAGACTTGGGATTTGGTTTTCTCTCGATGAATCTTTCTTGGGATGCTCACAGACTTCTGTCTTAGAATCTTCAGTGGAGCAGCCAACCCGAAATGGCGGGTAGGTGCGGGGTATTTATAGTTGGCGATCCCGATGGGTAAAATGACTGAAGTGACCCGATGCAACCGCTTGACGCGTGTCCACAACGGTCGGATTCCAATCACTGCGCAACATTACTTGAGGAACAAGTAAGCTGACTCACCGAACGAGTTCTCCCTCGAAGGCACGAAGTGCGATGACTTTGCCTTCGAGCTATTCGCTCGACTCGGTAAGATTTCTCTCGGTAGGCTTTTGAGGGTTTTGGTTGAGCAGAGCAAATTCACTTCGACAAAGATCTCAACTAGCAAACCCCTCTTAATAGTACGGTTTTTCCTACGACTCAAGAAATAAAGAGAAACTAGCAAAAAAGACTAAGTCTTCGATCAGCTTCAGCTTTCTCCTCGTTGCGCTTTTGCTCGAGAGAAACATCTCCTTCCACGACATTTTTAGGGGTCGACTTCCTTCAAAGGTTTCGGTAGATATCTGCAGTTTCACGGCAGCGAGTTGTCCTTCGACCTTCTAAATACAAACTCCATTCTCTCGGAACCTAAGTATCTGTTTATACTCGAAAACAATATTAGTTCCACTTCTGCTTTGTCCAACAATGTCCAAAACCTTCGGGGGCAAAACTTGCTCTTACATAGGTAGTAACTCCAAGAGGGAGCGTTATGCATGATTGTGGGTTCATGCCCCCTGATGACTAGCTTGAGTGACAGAAACATGAGTCTATGGGATGTGATGTTGCCACAAGGGGGAAAACAGGGATGCTTGTAACCGCGGTTGCAAGGATTGTTTACTTTACACAAACTTCTTTTAATGGAGTTGTCTGTTGCTTTGGGTTTACACTTTGGGTGGGGCTCGTAACTTAAAACCAGCGAGATGTTCTGGATAGATATCTCAAGGTGGATGATTAGTAGTAGATGCAGATGGATTTCGGTCTACTTATCTTGGCGTACTGCCCATGCTTTTGAGCATCTTCCTTTATTTTGTAGCATAGTTAGCATTGCGGTGCGTTTTTAATCCTGTCAATTGCCCAGCTGTAATTTGTTCACCTCGCATAGTTGTTTATCATCTTTTGGGAGAGACACATCACTAGTGAACTTCATGGGACCCTGGTCCATATTTCCACCACTGTTTACACCCACAATTTACTTCTTGCTTTTACTTTCTAGTCGCAACTATCACTACTATATATCTCTTTGCGTTTGATCCTTTGTAAATGTCAAGGACGGAGGGATTGACAACCCCTCTGTACTCGTTGGGAGCAAAGTTTTTTGTATCTGTGTGCAGGTCCAGGTAAAGTAAGCAACCCTCGGTTGTGAACGGCGCAATTGTTCACTTTACCACCTACTTGTCGACGTCGGAGTCCTACTGGAGACATAAACCCTATCCTCTACGTTAGGGGAAATTTGTTGCTACGCTACATCTCAACCTTCCACTTGGGGTAGCCAACGAGGGGCGCTACATGCCTTCCATCAAGCAATTTCTGGCGCCGTTGCCGGGGACTCCACTCTTCAAGATAGGGGAGTTGCACGCTATCCTTTATCTTTACTTTTTAGTCTTGTTAGTTTACCTTTTAGTTTTTGCTTTAGTATCCTTTATCAAAAATCACAAAAAAAAATTGCTTGTCATGCTTGCTACTACTATGGGTTCCACTGAAAACACCAAGTTGTGTGACTTCACTAGTCACAGCAACAATGATTTTATCTGCACTCCTATTGCTACACCTGCTACTTCAGCAACTTCTTATGAAATTAAACCTGCGTTGTTGAACCTGGTTATGAAAGAAAAATTCTCCGGTGCTGGAGATTATGTTGCTTTACACTTAAATAATTTTGTTGAGCTTTGTGATATGCAAAAGTATACAGAAGTAGAAGGTGATATTGTTAAGCTTAAGCTTTTTTCCTTTCTCCTTGAGAGGAGCTAGGAGCTACAATTTGGTTCCAATCCTTGCCTAGGAATACCATAGATTCTTGGGACAAGTGCAAGGATGCTTTTATTGGGAAGTACTACCCACCTGCTAAGAATATCCAATTGAGGGGTAATATTATGAATTTTAAGTCTGGATAATGAACACGTTGCCCAAGCTTGGGAACGTATGAAATCTCTTTTTAAGAATTTCCCTACGCATGGTTTGACTACTTGGAGGGTTATCCAGACTTTTTATGCAGGCTTGAACTTTACCTCGCGGAACCTGTTGAATTCAGCCGCAGGAGGAACCTTTATGTCAACAACACTTGATGCTGCCACAAAACTTCTAGATGAGATGATGACCAACTATTCCCAATGGCACACCGAAAGAGCTCCAACAGGTAGGAAGGTAAACTCTGTCGAGGAGATCTCCTCCCTAAATGAAAAAGTTGACTTGATCATGACTTTACTTATCAAGCAAGCTCCTATTGATCCTCACGATGTTCCTTTAAATTCCTTGGTTTCTCAAGAACAAGTAGACGTGAACTTTATCTCTAGAAAAAACTTCAACAACAATGCTCATAGGAGTAATTTTGGTAGCAATCATAGACCGTTCCCATCCAACAACTATGGGAATAACAACACTTATCCTAGCACCAAGAACTCCACTTCTAAATTAGAGAGCATGCTTAAGGAATTTATCACTACCCAAAAATCCTTCAACAAGAGTGTAGAAGAAAAATTAGACAAATTAGATAATCTCTCTTTGAAGGTAGACAACATAGCCCTTGATGTTGAGATTCTTAAAATTAGAACTTCTCCCCTCGGGGAGAGGAAGACCACTCCTATTAATGCTATCCAAAAGAAAATTAATGAAAACATTAGGATGATGGCCAAACTTACAGAAATATGGGCTAGAGAAAAGGAGGAAGAAGATATAATTTAGAGCCTTCCTACACACCATACCATTGCCACTATCCAAGTTGTTGAGGATACCCAAACTCTTAGCACCCAACATACCCCTAGTCCCTTTGGACCTATTAATGGTGATGCTATCACCTCAACCGTAGAAGAGGAAACTCCTATGAACATAGAAGCTTTCAAACAAGTGAGCCTAGATGACACCACTACCACCTTTGATAGTAGTGACATTAATTTTGATAGTTGTACCCTTTCTGAAGTTATTAGTTTACTACACAAAATATCTAGAGACCCCCACATTAGCACACTAAACCTTGCCTTCACGGAGCATATCACTAATGCTCCCATTAACGATAGGGAGGAGAAGCTTAGGGTAGAAGGCTCCATACCTAGAAAGCTAGAAGATGGTTGGGATCCTATGATCAAAATTAAATTAAATAACTTCTCCTGCTATGCTTTATGTGATGTTGGAGCTAGTACCTCCTGTTGGGATACGGGGCAGAAAACACAAATTTTTCATACCTACGGTACCCGAACCCAAGATCTATGCTATGGCGATGTAAAGTAACGGAGGGAATCGGTGTTCATACCTTTGAAGACCGAAAGATGAAAACGTTCTTGCGAACGTGGCTGGCATAGACTCGGAACTACGACCTCCCTGTCATGTAGAAGACCACCACCGGCGAGGATGACTCCCGGTAAACCTCCAGCGACGAAGTAGCACCACAGGTGTAGTGCCTCGAAGAGATTATACACATACGGTACAATCGATGTTCCTCCCGGGCCCCGAACCAGGCGAGCAGCGGAAGAAAGATGGCTACGGATCCCGACTCCAGCAGAACGACGGCCTGCCTTATGGTGGAGAACTCAAATCCAGGTGCAGACTCCAAACAAGGGGAGTCCACTTCCGGGAAGGAGAAGGAGGAAGAAGGAGATATTGGTGTGTTGGAAAAAGGGGGTCTACCCCTCCTTATATAGGCCAAGGGGGGTGCCATCCTCCTCCCCTCCCCCATGTGGGACTAAACTCCCAAGGGGGGGAGTGCGCCAGCCAAGGGGGGTGGTGGGCCCCACCCTTGGCGCCAAGCCCAAGGGGGGAGACCCCCTCCTCCCTTAATGGGCCCCATGGGCCCATTTAGCCTTTTCCCATTTTTTAATTTATTTAATATGTTTTAAATATTTAATTAAGACAATTAAATAATAAAACATTATTAAAACAATTAAAGTTTATTTTTAACTATTCAAAATGTTCGGAAACCATTCCGTCCACCTCCGGAACTATTCCGGTGATTCCTCCTATTTCACTGATTGATCCCGTAACTATCCTATGCATCGATTGCCCTTAAGTGTAACACCCTAACGGTCCGGGAAACAGCAGACATGGTCGATACTCTTCTCATGTACCAATGACTAGTCAGTTGGACCTGGTTACAATCCTTGACAGCCCCTGCGCTTCCATCGAATGAACTTCGATCGCTTTTGGAAACCGTTAACGATACGACGTAATCCCTTTGTGTTGCGGTACTTTGTTTGTCCGAGGTTTGATCGTCGGTATCCTACATACCGTGTTCACATCTCGTTCACAACAATCAACTTCTCTTGTCCATGATCATTTCATTTCTTGTGACCTAGTCACGTCCTTGCAAGGTGTTGATGCAATATCACCGAGTGGGCCCAGAGTACCTGTCCTTTCACAAGGACTGACAAATCCCGCTCTGATCTATTAACATACTCATCAACCATCTATTTCGGAATACCCAAAGTGCACCGTTATAGCCAGCATATTTCAGTCAGGCGGTGGGATACAAATCAAAGTCTCCTCATAGATGACAATTATATATGATCGTTACGGTCTAAGGACTAAGCCATACGTTACAAAGTCATAGCAACGCTGAACTATGTGACTCGATCACATTGCAATACTTTAGGTGGGTGTACGTCCATCACATCATTCCCCTTAACGATATGACCTCATTGTCAATGGACTTAAGTGTCGCCATATCAGGAAAGCTTGATCAATCAATTGCCCAATGAGATAGTTTACCCGAGTTAAACTACGGAGCATGTTTTATACTACACCTGTATTAGTATTTCCAAGTAATACAGTTATAGCACAGTATAAAACGTATTATGAACAAAACGGATATGTGACAAATATCTTTATTAATTTGTCTCTAGGGCACATATCCAACAGTCTCCCACTTGCGCTAGAGTACAAATTGCACTAGTTTACATCAGGTATGTATCTAACACCAATGGTCTCTCGGTGTTCTTCAAACTTTCCCTGTGGAAGAGGTTTAGTCATCGGGTCTGCTGCGTTCAGATCCGTATGTATCTTGTGAATCCTAGTGTGTCCATCCCTGACGTAGTCTCGCGTCACATGGAACTTTCAGAGGATGTGCTTGGCTGTAGAGTGAGTTCTTGGCTCCTTCGCGTTAGCAATGGCACCCGTGTTGTCACAGAAGATTCCCACGGGGTCAGTGCAGCTGGGAAAGACGCCAAGCTCGATCACGAACTTCTTCAGCCACAGCGCCTCGTTAGACGCTTCGCAAGCGTCAATATACTCCGACTCCTTTGTAGATTAGGCGATGACTGACTGTTTGCCGCTCCTCTAGCTAATTGCGCCACCGTTCAACATGAAAACATATCCCGTCTGGGATTTCGAGTCATCTAGATCTGAGCCGAGGCTTGCGTCAACGTAACCCTTTACGGTGAGCTCCTCATCAACTCCTCCATAAACGAGAAAGAGACCCTTGGTTCTTCTCAAGTACTTAAGGATGTTCCTTACTGCTGTCCAGTGAGCCATTCCTGGGTTACTCTGGTAGCGATTAGTCATACTAATGGCCAGCGCTAAATCCGGTCTGGTACATAACATAGCATACATGAGAGAACCTATGGCTGAGGCATAGGGCTTTGAGGACATCTCCTCCTTCTCTTTTGTTGTGGTTGGGCATTGAGTCACGCTTAATTTGACACCTTTTATAACTGGCAAGAGGCCTCTCTTGGAGTTACCCATACTGAACCTTTTCAATATCTTGTCAATATAAGTGCTCTGACTAAGGCCAACCGTCGATTAGGTCTATCTCTATAGATCTTAATCCCCAATATGTACGCAGCTTCACCTAGGTCCTTCATGGAAAATTGTCCATTAAGATATTCCTTCACTTCCTCTAAGAATTTATTATCGTTCCCTATTAGTAATATGTCATCTACATATAACACAAGGAATGCTACAGAGCTCCCACTCAGTTTCTTATAGACGCAGAACTCTTCGACGTTTTGTACAAATCCAAAAGCTTTAATGACCTCATCAAATCGAAGATTCCAGCTCCGTGATGCTTGTTTCAACCCATAGATGGACCGTTGAAGCTTGCACACCTTACCAGCATTCCTTGGATCGACAAACCCCTCTGGTTGCATCATATAAAACTCTTCCTCAATGTTGCCATTTAGGAATGCAGTTTTCACATCCATCTGCCATATCTCGTAATCATGATATGCAGCTATTGCTAGTAGGATCCGAATAGACTTTATCATCGCTACAGGAGAGAACGTCTCCTCGTAGTCAACTCCTTGAATTTGTCGGAACCCCTTCGCGACAAGTCGAGCTTTGTAGACAGATACGTTTCCGTCTGCGTCAGTCTTTTTCTTGAAAATCCATTTATTCTCGACGGCCTTGCGGTCCTCGGGAATATCCACCAAAGTCCATACTTTGTTGGTGTACATGGAGTCTATTTCGGATTTCATGGCTTCAAGCCATTTCTCGGACTCGGGTCCCTCCATTGCTTCTTTGTAACTTGTAGGTTCATCCGACTCATCAGCCAAGATTGCATTCACAAGCTGTCCGTAAAACTCAATAGGTTGACGGCCTCTTGATGACCTACGGGGCATAAAAGGTTCATCTTCATTCTCATCATGATCATCATCAATGTCATGATCGTTATGAATTTCGTTCTGGCCATTCTCTTCAGCTCCCACTGTGGAAGATGGTTCCAGAACAATTTCCATAGCCGTTTCTTCCAATTGGAGTGATTGGTCAGTCAATTCATCGAGGTCTATTTTCCTCCCACTCAACTCTTTCGCGAGAAACTCCTTCTCAAGAAAGTGTCCCGTCTTGGCAACAAACGTTTTGCTGTCAGACTTGTTGTAGAAGGTGTATCCACAAGTTTCCTTGGGATAGCCCACAAAGATGCACTTATCCGCCTTGGATTCAAGTTTGTCAGGCTGTAGTTTCCTAACATAAGCCTCACAACCCCAAATCTTCAGGTGAGACAACTTAGGTTTGGTGCCATGCCATTCTTCAAATGGTGTTGTCTTTACGGATTTTTATGGTGCCCTATTAAGAATATGAGCGGCAGTTTCTAATGCATACCCCCAGAATGACATAGGCAAATCAGTATGAGACATCATCGATCGTACGCTATCCAATAGGGTTCGATTACGTCGCTCAGCCACACCGTTTCTCTGAGGTGTGCCTGCCGGCGTAAGATGTGGTACTATGCCACAAGACTTCAGATGATTTCCAAACTCGTGACTCAAATACTCGCCACCTCGATCAGATCGAAGGTGCTTGATTTTCTTTCCGAGTTGATTTTCGACCTCATTCTGAAATTCCTTGAACTTTTCAAAGGTTTCAGACTTGTGCTTCATCAAGTAAATATACCCATGTCTACTCAAGTCATCAGTAAAGGTCACAAAGTAACGAAGACCATTGCGAGTGGGGACGTTCATGGGTCCACATACATCCGTGTGTATGATCCCCAACAAGTCATCCGCACGCTCCATTATCCCATTGAATGGAGTCCTTGTCATTTTTCCCATGAGGCATGGTTCACATGTATCAAGGGATCCAAAATCCAATGAATCAAGAAGTCCATCCTTATGGAGCTTCTCCATGCGCTTTATACCAATATGACCAAGTCGGCAATGCCACATCTTCATGTGATCTTCATCATTCTTCAATCTTTTGGCCTCAATATTGTTAATGTGACACACGTCACCATCGAGATCAAGTACGAATAAACCATGCAACTCCGGTGTGTGAACATAAAACATTTCATCCTTATAAATGGAACAACCAATTGTATCAGACTTAAAAGAATAGCGGTCTCGCTTCAAGCAAGAGCCACTAACGATGTTCACACTCAACGCGGGTACATAGTAGCAATTATTCAGAACTAAAACCAATCCTGAAGGGAGACTAAGATGCTTCGTGCCAACCGCCAAGACTTCAATTTGGCAGCCATTCCCCACGCGCATCGTCACTTCATCCTTGAGCAAGCGTCTCCTATTCCTTAGTCCCTTAATGGAATTAGAAATATGAGCGAAAGATCCTGTATCAAGTATCCAGGATGTGTTCCCGACGCTTGTCAAGAGAAGATCAACAATATGTATATCAAATATACCTTCGTCTCTCTTGGCGACCTTGCCAGCCTTCTTGTCCTTTAGTTAATTGGGGCAGTTGCGTTTCCAGTGACCTTCACCCTTGCAGTAGAAGCACTCCACTCCGGGTTTAGGCTTGGGTGCCTTGGGAGGAGCGGCAACTGACTTGCCATCCCTCTTGGGGCAACCTCTCTTGGCCTTCTCCCGCCTGCTTGACTTCTTGAAGTCAGTGGTCTTGTTGACCATGAAGACGGCGTGCTCCTTCTTGATCTCAACCTCGGTGCTCTTCAGCATGGCGAACAACTCAAAAGGGGTTTTGGTCATCCCCTGCATGTTGTAGTTCAGCACAAAGCCTTTGTAGCTAGGGGGAAGCGACTGCAACACCCGATCAACAGCAAGTTCATCTGGAATCTGGCATTCCAGAGCATTCAAGCGCTGAACGTAGCCAGACATTTTGACTACGTGCTCACTCACGCTGCCGTGCTCGTCCATCTTTGCTGAGAAGAAGGCTTCAGAAGCCTCGTACCGTTCAGCCCTGGCTTGAGGTGCGAAGACCGCCTTGAGGTCGATGATAATCTCATATACACCCATCCTCTCAAAGCGTTTCTTCAGCTCAGCCTCCATGGAGTAGAGCATGCCACTCTGGACAAGGTTTTAATCAACAGTCCTGGAGAGATAGACATTCTTCTCGTCCTGACTGGCATCATCTGTTGGTGCGTCACCTAACGCGCCTTGTAGTACGTATGCCATCTTGAGGGGAACGAGGAGAATCCTCAGGGTGCGGAACCAGTTGGTGAAGTTTGTCCCATCTGTTTTTAGCTTATCTTTCTCTAGGAATGATCCTAAGTTGAACGAGGGGCGAGGTGCTGCCATCTACAAGGTTGATTCACAAGGATACATATTTAGACTTTTGTTCATAATGTGGAGTTTCAATTTAATCTCAAAATTCTAGAAAGCTCCCACTTAGATAAACACCTCTCAATTTAACTAAGTGATTACACAATCCCAGCCCCCATACCTCCCCCGATCGTCACGGCCATCAGTATGCGAACCAGGTAGGCCTCTAAGCCAATCACATCAGGCATGTGACTCGTGCTCGACCTTTCGGTCTCCTATGTTCCAGGCCCGCATCTACATACGTCAAGCCTGCCAATCGAACCTTGATGTTAGCTGTTCAGCAAGGCCATATCTGCATATGCCAGGCTTGCCGAACCCAACCTCATGAGAACTCCGTTGAATATGTAGGACAACTCCGGTATGTACGGAGCATCAAGCCATATGGGAGAACCTTCCAGGCGGTGCCCACCAAGGGAGAACACAATGTTGGTATGGTGAGAGATGGTCCTGTTTCGTGCTACCGTCGATATATCTAGCATACTAGCATAAAACAGGAAGTAAAACTGTATATCATACAACCTATGACCCCCTTCATGCAAAGAAAAGTTAAACGCCTTTCTACTTTAGCTTGTGCAAGTTTTACGTGGCTGCTAGGGGTTTCGAGAGAGATAACCGTTTCTATCCTGCGAAAAACATGCCACAAGACCGTCTCCCATCCGTCTCTATTACACCCCTGTCGGGGCCCTCCGTTGCAAACATCTTCGCATCGCTAATGCAGAGAGACAGAAACCCCCAGCCACTTTATATGGTACAAGCCATATGTCAAGCGTGGAACCAGTCTCGCGTAAACGTGTAAGGTCGGTCGGAGGCCGCTTCATCAAACATTGCCGCAACGCTAAATGAGTACACGTGGGAGGGTAACGAATGAAGATTCGATGCCCACATCCTAGATGTGTTCTACCCGTACAATACATCTACGCATCGCTAGCTCATGATACCACTGTTGGGATACGGGACAGAAAACACAAATTTTTCATACCTACGGTACCCGAACCCAAGATCTATGCTATGGCGATGTAAAGTAACGGAGGGAATCGGTGTTCATACCTTTGAAGACCGAAAGAGGGAAACGTTCTTGCGAACGTGGCTGGCGTAGACTCGGAACTACGACCTCCCTGTCGTGTAGAAGACCACCACCGGCGAGGATGACTCCCGGTAAACCTCCAGCGATGAAGTAGCACCACAGGTGTAGTGCCTCGAAGAGATTATACACGTACGGTACAATCGATGTTCCTCCCGGGCCCAGAACCAGGCGAGCAGCGGAAGAAAGACGGCTACGGATCCCGACTCCAGCAGAACGACGGCCTGCCTTATGGTGGAGAACTCCAATCCAGGTGCAGACTCCAAACAAGGGGAGTCCACTTCCGGGAAGGAGAAGGAGGAAGAAGGAGATATTGGTGTGTTGGAAAAAGGGGGGTCTACCCCTCCTTATATAGGCCAAGGGAGGTGCCATCCTCCTCCCCTCCCCCATGTGGGACTAAACTCCCAAGGGGGGGGACTGTGCCGGCAAAGGGGGGTGGTGGGCCCCACCCTTGGCGCCAAGCCCAAGGGGGGAGACCCCCTCCTCCCTTAATGGGCCCCATGGGCCCATTTAGCCTTTTCCCATTTTTTAATTTATTTAATATGTTTTAAATATTTAATTCAGATAAATAAATAATAAAACATTATCAAAACAATTAAACTTTATTTTGAACTATTCAAAATGTCCGTAAACCATTTCGTCCTCCTCCGGAACTATTCCGGTGATTCCTCCTATTTCACCGATTGATCCCGTAACTGTCCTATGCATCGATTGCCCTTAAGTGTAACACCCTAACGGACCGGGAAACAGCAGACATGGTCGAGACTCTTCTCATTGACCAATGACTAGTCAGTTGGACCTGGTTACAATCCTTGACAGCCCATGCGCTTCCATCGAATGAACTTCGATCGCTTTTGGAAACCGTTAACGATACGACGTAATCCCTTTGTGCTGCGGTACTTTGTTTGTCCGAGGTTTGATCGTCGGTATCCTACATACCGTGTTCACATCTCGTTCACAGCAAACAACTTCTCTCGTCCATGATCATTGCATCTCTTGTGACCTAGTCACGTCCTTGCAAGGTGTTGATGCAATATCACCGAGTGGGCCCAGAGTACCTGTCCTGTCACAAAGACTGACAAATCCTGCTCTAATTTATTAACATACTCATCAACCATCTATTTCGGAATACCCAAAGTGCACCGTTATAGCCATCATATTTCAGTCAGGCGGTGGGATACAAATCAAAGTCTCCTCATAGATGACAATTATATATGATCGTTACGGTCTAAGGACTAAGCCATACGTTACAAAGTCATAGCAACGCTGAACTATGTGACTCGATCACATTGCAATACTTTAGGTGGGTGTACGTCCATCACATCATTCTCCTTAACGATATGACCTCATTGTCAATGGACTTAAGTGTCGCCATGATCAGGAAAGCTTGATCAATCAATTGCCCAATGAGATAGTTTACCCGAGTTAAACTACGCACCATGTTTTATACTACACCTGTATTAGTATTTCCAAGTAATAAAGTTATAGCACAGTATAAAACGTATTATGAACAAAACGGATATGTGACAAATATCTTTATTAATTTGTCTCTAGGGCACATATCCAACACCTCCGTTATGCCCAAAAGAATGTATGGTATGTTTGAATTGAAACCTTTTGATCCTTGTTCTTTTGGTGTTCGTCTCATTGATTCTTCCGTAAAGAAACCTTTGGGGAAGATTGACGATGTTCTTATTATTGTCAATGATAATTATGTTCCCGTCGATTTTACTATTATGGACATTGAGTGTGAACCCTTATTTCCAATTATTTTGGGACATCCTTTTCTTTGCACCGTTGGTGCTATCATTGATATGAAAGAGGGGAATATAAAATTACAATTCCCTCTCAAGAAGGGATGGAACACTTCCGTAGAAAGAATATTAAGATACCTTTTGAATTCGTTACATGGGCTAGCTATTCTCTTACACTTGATAAAACTTGATCCTTTTGCTTTTTGCCTAGCTTAAAGGTGTAAAAGAAAGCGCTTGTTGGGAGGCAACCCAAGATGTTTTTCCTTCTGTTTTTAGTGGTCTTGATTATTTTTAATACTGTAGCAACATCATTGTATCTTTATTTTCAAGCTTTGGGCCAAGTTTAGCCTCTGTTTGCAAGAAAATTCAAAAGTTGTGACGTGTTGTCCAGAAAACAGATTTTGTCCTTGGACGGAAAAAATCAGATAAAATCACCAGATCATCTTTTTTATCTGAATTGTTCTGACAGTGTGCTCTATAAAATTAGCTTTCGAGCGTATGTTCTGAGTTTTTTTTATTTGAGTTGCAGAAGTACCCCAAAAAAATTATTTACTACCTGCTGGTCTGTTTATCACAGATTCTGCCATGTTTTGTCTTTTCTCAGTTTTGCAAGTCTTGCATTAGCTTTTTATTTTCAAAAACTTTTAGGCGGTCTCGAGAGGTAAATTGTTTTATTATGGGTACTAACCTCTCTAATCAGCTTATGATGAGTTATGTATGAAGGGAGTTTTCAAGTGTGCGAAGGAAGATGATGAAAGAAGATCCGGGAGTGTCAAACGCTCAAGCTTGGGAATGACCCCATGCACCCCCAAGAAATATACAAGGAGACTCAAGCATCTAAGCTTGGGGATGCCCCTGTGCATCCCCTTCTCCATCGAAAATTATCAGTTCGTCCTTCGTTCCACTATATTTTTATCACTTCATGTGTTATGTGCTATGCTTGGAGCGTCTTGCTCTTTACTTTTTAGTTTTATTTAGCTTTGCTTTCTATTCATAACAAGTTAGAACCCATCTTTCTTTCTGCGGGAGAGAAACACGCTCCACTTTAAACTAGAACACATCATAGGATATTCATGCTTATCTTTCTTTTTTGTGTGTGTTCTTTATCTTTTCGTAGCTGCTAACATGCTTAGCTCTTAGTTTTCATGCTTATCTTTGTAAGAGATTTTGTTTAGTTTGTTGTTGTAACTCTCTTGAGTTTTCATGTTTATCTTGTTTAGAGAGTTGGCATGTTGCACTGAGTTTCGTGTCTTGACTTGAAGTAGGTAATTAAGGTTGCTATTCAATTGTAGTAGTAACTTTCAATAGTTTTGAGGTACTATTTTGAGTAATGTTTGGACTTTCGGTATCAACAGATTTAGCCTATTAGTGATAGATATCGTATTTTGGGCAATCCGTGCTTATTTTCAAAAACTACAAAGAACTAGTTGAGAACTCTAGCTACTAGATGGATCACCAATCTTTGGAGGGATTGGATATTAGAGTACACTCACGTACCATGAGTCGAGGATGCGCAAGGATAACCAAACCCACATACACTCCTCCTCGGGGTACTTGACTCTTTGTGAACCTCCTGATTGGATTGAGAGTTACCGATAATAAGTGCATGAGTTCTTCAGACTAATGTAAGTATTCGAAAGTTGACACTTCCACCTTCCCATATTTTGCTAGCCTCTTTGGTACCGTGCATTGCCCTTTTCTCATCTCGAGAGTTCGCGCATACTTCGCCAGTGCATCCACACCCTTGGCATGATACGCTCCATCATCATAAACCTCCTTATATCCTTTCTCAAAACAGCCACCATACATGCCTATCAAGGCATTTCCATAGCCTTTCCTAGATATATTGCATGCAACATCCATCTTCTCATGACTTGATCTTCATGTCATACATTTTCCTGCTACACTGTCAGAGGCATACATTTTCATACATCATGATAGCTTCATCTTCTTTATGTTGAGTACTTTTGTAAAGTGTGAAAGATCTTCTATACTTCTTTTAAAATAGAGTGTTGCCCCTAAAGTGAGGAAAAGATCACAAAGAGGATAAATTAAAATATCCCAAAGAGGACAAATGAGAGTTAACTAGAAAGAGCCATTGAGGCCACACAAAAATAGAAAAAAATAGAAAAAGGAAATAAAAAGAGAGAAAGGGGTACACTACTATTCCTTTTGAGAGATCCACACTCGTACTCCATACTATATCTTGTACTCCATAGAGATGATCATATATGCATATAGCTATGTTGGGACCTTTACACTATAGAACTTGGCTTGTATATTCCAATGATGAGCTCTAGGTCTTCTTGAGCAAGCAAGTTAGATGCACCCCCACTAGTAACATTGGAGAGCTTTCCATAGCTCATATGTGCATCTGTTGCATGGCAATCCCTACTCCTCACATCATATCTATCATTTGGATTTCTCTCGCCTATGATTGTCATCATTGATGTGAGCCTTTCACACCCTTTTTGTCTTCCTCCTCCACCATATCTCTGTTTGCCATCCTAAGTGTCAACTTTCTTGCTTACGTTCATCCATTGCATGAGTGCTCAAAATGTCGAAAGGGAGTGGATCATTTTGACTTGTACCTGGCTAATGGTCTGGGGACGATTCAAGATAAGATTCCAAAGAACACCAAGTGTGAAACTTTAGTAGATTGAGTTCTCCACTAAATATTATGTTTTTCTCTCTCGTATTCCCATCTCCCACTTCTTGCACACAAACACAATTTGGAGACATTCGAGTCACGGGCAGCGAGAGCTCTTGCACCTTTATGTCCTTACGTTGCTTGTTTCAATGCTAATATAGACTCTTGCATGTTATGAATTGAATTGAATTGAATTACATGTCTTGATTGCTTTACTTTAAAGTTCTTATATGGTTGGTAGCATGTCAGCACAAAAATTATGCTTGTTATCATTTACCTACTCGAGGACGAGCAGGAATTTAGCTTGGGGATGTTGATACGTCCGAAACTTATCTATAATTTCTTCTTGATCCATGCATGTTTTGGGTGATATTGCCATGCTTTTGCTACACTTTCATACACTTTTTATCATATTTGGACTAACCTATTAACTCAGTGCACCCCAGTGCCAGTTTCTTTTTTCTGATGTCTTTTTATTTCAGGTTTTACCATTACTTAAAGTGCCAGAAACATTCCGGAAAAAAAATATAAAAAAACTAGCGACCCGGCAGATTCCAGACCCCCGAAGGGGGGCCAGAGAGGACCCACCAGGGGCCCAGGCGGCCAGGGTACGCGGCCTAGGATGGGGTCGCGCCAAGAGGCGAACTGGACTCCCTTGTGGCCACCTGGCTGCCCCCTTCGTCTATATATTTCCTTCGTCCCGAAACCCCCGAGGACAGAACCATTTTTCGTGATCTCGCCTCTTTTCCGCCGCCGCCGCGCTTCCAAGATCGGGAGCACCATAAGACCTCTTCCCATCGCCCTGCCGGAGGGAGGATTGACCTCCGGGAGCTTCTCCACCACCATGGACGCTTCCCGGATGAGCCGTGAGTAGTCCATCTGTGACCATGGATCCATGATCAGTAACTATGTGATGTCCTCTCCCCCTCTTTGTTCTTGATCGATTAGACCTTGTGAGCTGCTTATACGTCCCAAACGTATCGATAATTTCTGCTTGCTCCATGCATGTTTTGTGTGATATTGCTATGATCTAGATACACTTTCATACACTTTTGATCATATTTGGACTAACCTATTAACTCAGTGCACCCCAGTGCCAATTTAGATTTTCTGCTGTTTTTCTATTTCAGTTTTTTCCAATATAAAAAGTGCTCCAAAAATCCGGGAAAATCAGATAAAAAATCAGCGTACCGGAAGCTTCCAGAGCCCCGAAGGAGGGCCGGGGGGCACCACCAGGTGCCCAGGCGGCCACCTGGCGCGGCCTAGGGTTGGCCGCGCCAGGGGGCGCCTGGACCCCTGGTGGCCCCCCTGGCTTCCCCCTTCGCCTATATATCTCCCTTGACGTGAAACTTCCGAGGAGAGAACCCTTTTTCGCGATCTCGCCTCTTCTCCGCCGCCGCCGCGCTTCCGAGATCGGGAGTGTCAGCAGAACCCTTCCCGGCACCCTGTCGGAGGGAGGATCGACCTCCGGGAGCTTACCCTCCACCATGGACACTTCTCGGATGTGTCGTGAGTAGTTTCCCTTGGACCATGGGTTCGTGATCAGTAGCTATGTGATGTTCTCCTCCCCTCATCGTTCTTCATGATTTAGACCTCGTGAGCTGCCCTACATGATCGAGGCACATATGTAATCTTTCTGTTGTTGCTATGCTGAGTTTGATGGGATCTGATGGATTATGAGATTATGTTCAGATTGTGATAGAGTTGTATAATTGGTTCTTATCTTTTGTATTTTTGTTCCTAAGTAATTCTTGCATGTTCTCCGTTATTGTTTATTGCTTTGACCAAGTAGTAGGTAGTAACTCCAAGAGGGAACGTTATGCTCGATTGTGGGTACATGCCCCCTGATGACACGCTTGAGTGAAAGAAACATGAGTCTAGCGGATGTGTTGTGGCCACAAGGGGGAAAACAACGGTGTTTGTAACCGCGGTTGCAAGGATTGTTTACTTTACGCAAAGTCCTTTTTAATGCAGTTGTATGTTGCTTTGGATTACACTTTGGGTGGGGCTCGCAATTTAATACCAGCGAGATGTTCTGGATAGATATCTCAAGATGGATGATTAGTAGTAGATGCAGATAGATTTTGGTCTACTTATTTTGGCGTACTGCCCATGCTTTTGAGCATTTTCCTTTCTTTTGTAGCATAGTTAGCATTGCGGTGCGTTTATAATCCTGTCAATTGCCCATCTGTAAGTTGTTTACCTCGCATAGCAGTTTTATCATCTTTTGGGAGAGAGACATCACTAGTGAACATCACGGGACCCCGGTCCATATTCTCATCATTGTTTACACGCTTATTTACTTTTTTTCTTTTACTTTCAGTCGCTATCATTATCATTATCCCTTGTGTTTTTTATCCTTTGTAAACAACAAGAACGGAGAGATTGACAACCTCTCTAAACTTCGTTGGGAGCAAAGTTATTTGTGTTGTGAGCAGGTCTAGGAGAAGCAAGTGATTCTTTTCAGACGACGCATCACTTGCCGAACCACCTACTTATCATTGTCGGAGTCCTACGGGAGACAAACCCTATCCTCTACATAGGGGAAATTTGCTACTATCCTACATCTCACCTTCCGCTTGGGGTAACCAACGAAGGGCGAGAATCCATTATCATCATCTCACACATCAAGCAAATTTCTGGCGCCGTTGCCGGGGACTCCGAGTGATAAGATAGGGGAGTTGCCCACTACCTTTGACCTTTAATTTTTAGTCTTGGTAGTTTACCTTTCAGTTTTTATCTTTGTGTCTTATATCAAAAATCAAAAAAATTATCTTGCTTTTAGTCGTCCTCCTTGTTTAGATGAACATGTTAGGACTTGGTGCTTTACGGTAATCGAAAGTTCTTGATTTCTGTCAAAGGGATGGAGAAAATATGAAGAAGGCATGGGACAGAATTTCTGAAGCACATAAAAGAATTATGCCTTGGATACCTATAAAAATTGTGCTTAGAAATTTTTACCATGGCCTTTTTAAGTGGTGTAAACACTCTCTTGATATTATAGCTGAAGGAGAATTTTTAGAGTGCGATGAAGCTAGAGCTCTTGATATTTTTCATATTCTTTCTAGTTATTTTGTTTATGATCGTAGTATTGATACCGTTATAGATAGACTTGACACTATTGAAAAGAGGATGGATGCTCTAGACTTGAGGAAAGTAGAAGAACTTAAGTCCAACAATAAAGAAATGTTGGAGATAGATGATGATTGGGAGCCCTTTGTTAGGATTAGTATCTCTAACCAAGACTTCCTTGGGTTTTTTTATATTGGATCCACGGTTTCTACTATGCAAAAAATAGTTTATGATTCTTTGAAACTAGATATGGATAAATTTTCATCTTATCATGAGCATGCTAATGGAGATATTTCAGAGATTAAGGTAAAGGTAAAATAAATCCAAGTTGCATTCCTTCTAGAATTGCACCAATGGATTTCTTCATCATGGAGCCAAACCAAAGCAATATTGTGCTTGGAAGGGACTTCCTCCGAGCCATGAAATGCTTCATTGATATTGGTAACGGGTTCATACGCTTACGTGGTAAGGCGAAAGGTAAGTACCCCTTTCCTAGTAAGAAGAAGAATGAGCTTATTGAAAATCAATTCGAAGGTTTTTATGATTCCGACGATTTTGGAGACCTTTTATCCTTCTTTTGCCTTATGCCTAGCTTAAAGGCGTAAAAGAAAGCGCTTGTTGGGAGGCAACCCAAGATGTTTTTACTTCTATTTTTAGCGGTCTTGATGATTGTTACTACTGTAGCAACATAATTGTATCTTTATTTTCAAGCTTTGTGCCAAGTTATAGCCTCATATGACACGGGAAGCAAAAGTTGTGACATGTTGTCCAGAAAACAGATTCTGACTACTTGACGAAAAAAATTGGAACAAATCACCAGTTCATCTTTTTGAGCTGAATGTTTTCACAGCGTGCTATATAAAATTGCGGAACTTTCGTATGTTCTGAGTTTTTTTAATTGAGTTGAAGAAGTGCCCCAAAAAAATTCTATACTACCTGTTGTTCTGTTTTTCACAGATTCTGCCACGTTTTTCCTCTCCTTACTTTTGCAAACCTTAAGCTTGTTTTTTCTTTGCAAAAAGCTTTTAGCAATCTTGATAAATAGTAGCTCTTCAAGAATATCTTTATATCCAATGGGGAAAAATTATTTTATTAAGGGTACTAACCTCTCTAATCATCTTATGATGAGTTATGTATGAAAGGAGTTTTCAAGTGTGCGATGGAAGATGATGAAAGAAGATACGGGAGTGTCAATAGCTCAAGATTGGGGATACCCCCATGCATACCCAATAAATATTCAAGGATACTCAAGCGTCTAAGCTTGGGGATGCCCCCGTGCATCCCCTTCTCCATAAAAAATCATCAGTTCGTCCTTCGTCTCACTATATTTTTATCACTTCATGCGTTATGTGCTATGCTTGGAGCGTCTCGCTCTTAGATTTTATTTTTAGTTTTCTTTAGCTTTGCTTGCTGTTCATAACAAGTTAGACCCCATCTTACTTTGTGTGGGAGAGAAACGCGCTCCACTTTCAAAATCTAGAACAAAGGATTCTTCATGCCTATCTTTTTACTGTTGTGTGTTCTTTATCTTTTCGTAGCTACTGTCATGTTTAGTTTTAGTTTTAGTTTGTATTTAGCAAGAGCCTTAGATTTGATTTAGTTTGTTGCTGGAACTCTCTTTAGTTTTCATGTTTATCTTGTTAAGAGAGTTGAACTGAGTTGTGTCTTGTCTTGAAAGTAGGTAATCGAGGTTGCTATTTAATTTTAGTAGTAACTTGCAATAGTTTTGAGGTATTGATGTGAGTAATGTTTTAACTTTTGGAGTCAAGAGCTCTAGTCTATTAGTGATAGGCGTCGTATTTTTGGCAATCCGTGTTTATTTTCAAAAACCTACAAAACTAGTTGAGAACTCTAGCTACTAGATGGATCGCTCATCTTTGGAGGGATCGAATATTAGAGTACACTCACGTTCCATGAGTCGAGGATGCGCAAGGATAACCAAACCCCCATACACTCCTCCTCGGGGTACTTGTCTCTTTGTGAACCTCCTTATTAGATTGAGAGTTACCGATAATAAGTGCATGAGTTCTTCGGACTAATGTAAGTATTTAAAGTTGATACTTCCACCTCCTCATATTTGCTAGCCTCTCCCGTGCCGTGCATTTCCTTCTTCTCACTCCGAGAGTTGGCGTCCACCTTCGCCAGTACATCCAAACCTTTGGGATGATGCACTCTGTCATCATAAACCTCCTTATATCTTTCCTCAAAACATCCACCATACCTACCTATCTAGGCATTTCCATAGCCTTTCCGATATATATTGCCATGCAACATCCACCTCTTCATGACTTGATCTTCATGTCATACATGTTCCTGCTACACTGGCAGAGGCATACATTGCATACATCATGATAGCTACATCTTCTTTATGTTTTTGAGTACATTGTAAACTGTGAAAGATCTTCTATACCCTCTTGTAAATTAGAGTGTTGCCCTTAAGTGAGGAAAAGATCCCAAAGTGGACAAAATAAAAGATCCCAAAGAGGACAAATGAGAGTTATATAGAAAGAGCCATTGAGGCCACCAAAAAATACAAAAAAAGAGAAAAAAGAGAAAAAAAAAGAGAAAGGGGCAACACTACTATCCTTTTGAAAGATCCACACTAGTACTCCCTCTCATCCGTGTACTCCATAGAGATGATCATTCATGCATATAGCTATGTGGGGACCTTTACACTATATAACTTGGCTTGCATATTCTAAGGATGAGCCTCCTCAAAAGATCTCTAGGTCTTCATGAGCAAGCAAGTTAGAATCACCCTCACTAGTTCCATTGGAGAGCTTCTTAGCTCTTATGTGCATCCGTTGCATAGCAATCCCTACCCCTCCCATCATATCTATCATTTGGCCCTCTCGCCTATGACTGTCCTCATTGATGTGATCCTTTCTCACCCTTTTTGTCTTCCTCCTCCACCATATTTCTCTCTTTTCCATCCCAAGTGTCAACTCTCGTGCTTACGCTCATCCATTGCATGAGTGCTCAAAATATCGAAAAGGAGTGGATCAAATTCACTTGTACCTGGCTAGTGGTCTGGGGACGAGTCAAGATAAGATTCCAAAGGAGACCAAGTGTGAAACTTTAGTAGATTGAGTTCTCAACAAAAATACTTTCTTCTCGTATTCACTATCCCTCTGCTTGCACGCAAACACCATCTGGAGATATTCGAGTCACGGACAGCGAGAGCTCTTGCACCTAATGTTCTTTTGTTGCTTGTTTCAATGCTAATATAGACTCTTGCATGTTATGACTTGAATTGAATCACATACCTTGATTGCTTTACTTTTCAAAGTTCTTTTATCGTTGCTAGCATGTCACCACAGAAATTATGCTTGTTATCATTTACCTACTCGAGGACGAGCAGGAATTAAGCTTGGGGATGTTGATACGTCCCAAACGTATCGATAATTTCTGCTTGCTCCATGCATGTTTTGTGTGATATTGCTATGATCTAGATACACTTTTGATCATATTTGGACTAACCTATTAACTCACTGCACCCCAGTGCCAGTTTCTGTTTTCTGCTATTTTTCTATTTCAGTTTTTCCCAATATAAAAAGTGCTCCAAAAGTCCGGGAAAAAACAGATAAAAATCAGTGTACCGGAAGCTTCCAGAGCCTCGAAGGAGGGTCGAGGGGCCACCACCAGGTGCCCAGGCGGCGACCTGGCACGGCCTAGGGCTTGGCCGCGCCAGGGGGGCGCCTGGACCCCTGGCTGCCCCAGTTCTCCTATATATCTCCCGTGATGTGAAACTTCTGAGGAGAGAACCCTTTTTCGCGATCTCGCCTCTGTTCCGCCGTCGCCGCGCTTCCGAGATCGGGAGCATCAGCAGGACCCTTCTCGGCACCCTGCCGGAGGGAGGATCGGCCTCCGAGAGATTCCCCTCCACCATGGACGCTTCCCGGATGTGCCGTGAGTAGTTTCCCTTAGACCATGGGTCCGTGATCAGTAGCTATGTGATGTTCTCCTCCCCTCTTTGTTCTTCATGGTTTAGACCTCGTGAGCCGCCCTACATGATCGAGGCACATATGTAATCTTTCTATTGTTGCTATGCTGAGTTTGATGGGATCTGATGGATTATGAGATTATGTTCAGATTTTGATAGAGTTATATAATTGGTTCTTATCTTTTGTATTTTTGTTCCTAAGTAATTCTTGCATGTTCTCCGTTGCGGTTTATTGCTTTGTCCAAGTAGTAGGTAGTAACTCCAAGAGGGAACGTTATGCTCGATTGTGGGTACATGCCCCCTGATGACACGCTTGAGTGAAAGAAACATGAGTCTAGCGGATGTGTTGTGGCCACAAGGGGGAAAACAACGGTGTTTGTAACCGCGGTTGCAAGGATTGTTTACTTTATGCAAAGTTCTTTTTAATGCAGTTGTTTGTTGCTTTGGGTTTACACTTTGGGTGGGGCTCGCAACTTAATACCAGCGAGATGTTCTGGATATATATCTCAAGGTGGATGATTAGTAGTAGATGCAGATGGATTTCGGTCTACTTATTTTGGCGTACTGCCCATGCTTTTGAGCCTCTTCCTTTCTTTTGTAGCATAGTTAGCATTGCGGTGCGTTTATAATCCTGTCAATTGCCCATCTGTAATTTGTTTACCTCGCATAGCAGTTTTATCATCTTTTAGGAGAGAGACATCACTAGTGAACATCACGGGACCCCGTTCCATATTCTCATCATTTTTTACACGCTTATTTACTTTCTTGCTTTTAATTTCAGTCGCTGTCATTATCATTATCCCTTGTGCTTTTTATCCTTTGTAAACAACAAGACCGGAGAGATTTAAAACCTCTCTGAACTTCGTTGGGATCAAAGTTATTTGTGTTTTGTGCAGGTCCAGGAGAAGCAAATGATTTTTTTCAAATGGCGCATCACTTGCCGAACCACCTACTTATCATTGCCGGAGTCCTACGGGAGACAAACCCTATCCTCTACATAGGGGAAATTTCTGCTATCCTACATCTCACCTTCCACTTGGGGTAACCAACGAAGGGCAAGAATCCATTATCATCATCTCGCACATCAGCTGCCTACATGATCAAGGCACATATGTAATTCTTCTGCTGTTGCTATGTTAAGTTTGCTGGGATCTGATGCATTATGAGATTATGTTGAGAGTGTGATGAGTAATATATTTGGTTATTCTCCTTTTATATTTATGTACTTGAGTAATTCTTGCATGTTCTCCATTGATAATTATTGCTTTGGACAAGTAGTAGGTAGTAAATCCAAGAGGGAGCGTTTTGCATGATTGTGGGTTCATGCCACCTGATGACTAGCTTGAGTGACAGAAACATGAGTCTAGGGGATGTGATGTTGCCACAACGAGGAAAAGAACGATGGATGTAACCGCGGTTGCAAGGATTGTTTACTTTACGCAAAGTTCTTTTAATGCAGTTGTCTGTAGCTTTGGGTTTACACTTCGTGTGGGGATCGCAACTTAATACCAACGAGATGTTCTGGATAGATATCTCAAGGTGGATGATTAGTAGTAGATGCAGATGGATTTCGGTCTACTTATCTTGGCCTACTACACATGCTTTTGAGCCTCTTCCTTTCTTTTGTAGCATAGTTAGCATTGCGGTGCGTTATTAATCCTGTCAATTGCCCAGCTTTAATTAGTTGGCCTCGCATAGTTGTTTATCGTATTTTGGGAGAGAGACATCACTAGTGAACTTCATGGGACCCCGGTCCTTATTTCCACCACTGTTTAGACCCACAATTTACTTCTTGCTTTTACTTTCTAGTTGCAATTATCACTACTATCTATCTCTTTGCGTTTGATCCTTTGTAAACGGCAAGGCCGGAGGGATTAACAACCCCTCTTTACTCGTTGGGAGCAAAGTTATTTGTATCTGTGTGCAGGTCCAGGTAAAGTAAGCAACCCTCGGTTGTGAATGGCGCCATTGTTCACTTTACCACCTACTTGTCGTTGTCGGGGTCCTACTGGGGACATAAACCCTATCCTCTACGTTAGGGGAAATTTTCTACTACGCTACATCTCTACCTTCCACTCGGGGTAGCCAATGAGGGGAGCTACACGCCTTCCATCAACGACTAACATTTTTAACCTTTTCTTAACAAATTAAGTAGGTTGTCTAGACATTCAACTAGGTGAGAAACCTATATGACAATGAATGCAACACTATATGAGCAAGCACAATATAAATAAGGAAATAAGCTTGCACAAAGTAAAGGTAAATAATCGATAAAGGAAACACGGGAAAAAAGGATATGTTGCCGAAGTTCCTTCTCTTGCAAGGAGTACATCTCCGTTTGGAGAGAGTGTGGAAATCAATGCTCACACGAAGCCAACGAGGGCCACCCTATTCTCCTCACACTCTCACCAATGCAAGATGTCGTGATCCACTGATGACCCTCAACAGTAGGGGGTCGATTGCAGTGTTCTCGCGAGTAAGTTAACCCAATTTATTGATTCGACACAAGGGGACACAAAGAGTATTTATAAGCTTTGACAGTTGAGTTGTCAATTCAACCGCACCTGAAATATGCTTGCTTGCAACAAAGTATTAATTGCAATTGTGATATGATAGTGATAATGATAACGAAAAAAGTAAACTAGTAGTAACCAACAGGATTAAAACACTGTATGCTAGGGATATGGATGGTTGTGCACTGCATGAATAAGAATGAACATGTAATAGATTCTAACACAGGGCAAGGCACACAGAAAAGTAACGATCATCTAGGCAAATATCAAACATTAGGCATGTATCCCAAAGGTAGTTGTGCGTGCTTGCAATAAGAACTTGCACAACATCTTTTGTCCTACCATCCCTCTATGAACGGGGCCAAAAGGAACTTATGGAGATTAAGGTGCTCCTGTCAAAGAGCACCGGAACAAAGCAATAAACTCAATGGATACATGGAACCCTCATATTATGGACCATCCCCTTTGGTGTCCCAAGCTGTCACCTTTGGGATCGCCGGTTCCGGACCATAATAGGTGCATACAAATCATAGATAGGATCTTGAACATAAATAAACTCATGAAAACATAAGTGGTTCAGATCTGAA
The DNA here is from genome assembly GCA_950022295.1 of Bromus sterilis. NCBI lineage: Eukaryota > Viridiplantae > Streptophyta > Magnoliopsida > Poales > Poaceae > Bromus > Bromus sterilis. Next base: position 338,205,278 of record OX465595.1, on the reverse strand, counting down.
AACATGGCACTCGGGCCCAAAGTAACAAGCATTAAGAGCAACAAGTTGTAGCAAAGATGATAAACACCAAAGTAGATGATAGGCAACATGCCCCCAACAATCTGACGAACTATTACATGATCAATCTCATCAAATCCCTACCATCCCCTTTGCCTACAGAAGGGAATTACTCACACATGTGAAGGGAAGTCATGAAGGGAGGATGGAGTGGTGATGGTGATGACGATGGCGACGATCTCCCCTCTCCGGAGGCCAAATCGGCCTCCAGATTAGCCCTCCCGAGGAAGAACAGAGGTTGGCGGCGGCTCCGCGACGGGTTCTGGAAAAGCGACTTTTGTTTCGGAGTTTCCCTGTCACGGGGATAAATAGGAGACGAAGTAGAGGCATGCGCCAGTTCCTCCGTGGTTGGGCCGCTAACCGTGCGAGGCTGGCTAGTGCTGATAAGTCGGCGTTGCTCGATCAAATCAAATCCTTGGATGCGCTGGCTGATTCTGTTGGGCTGGATGAGGTTGGTTGGGCCTCGAGATACGACCTTGAAGGAACACTCATGAACCTATATAGGGCGGACGAAACTTATTGGAGTCAGCGCGGATCCATTTCCTGGATAGTTGAAAGGGGACTCCCTGACTAGCTACTTCATTGCCATTGCTAATGGTCGTCGCCGTCGCTGTCTCATTTCTCGCCTGGTGATTGATTGTCAGCTTTGTGCGGACCCTGGTATTATCGTGTCTCTTGTTGCCTCCTTTTATTCGTCGCTGCTCTCTGCCCAGCCCCCCTCGAATCTGTCCTTGTCCCCCTCTCTCTGGTCTTCGGACCAGCAGATCTCGGAGGCGGAGAACGAAGGCCTCATGATCCCGCTGTCTCATGAGGAGATTGATTGATCAGTGGCCTCCTCTAAAGCTAATTCTATCCCCGGTCCTGACAGCTTCTACCTTCTTCCAAAAAAATTGGCCTTCGATTAAGCACCTCCTTTACGCTATTTATACTGGGTTCTTCCTTGGCACGGTGGATATATCCAGACTTAATTATTCGGTGCTTTCCCTCATCCCCAAAGTTAAAGGGGCCAACTCGATTAAGCTGTTTAGACCTATCACCTTGATTAACAATGTGGCAAAATTCCCTTCTAAGGCCTTCGCGGCCCGCCTCACCCCTGTTACCCATCGTGTGATTAACCCCGCTCAATCTGCCTTCATTAAAGGCCGGTTTATTCTCGATGGCATTGCTTGTTTCCATGAGATTGTGCACGACCTTAAACGTCGCAAGGCAAATGACATCATCCTTAAGCTCGACTTTGAAAAGGCTTATGACTGTGTTAGCTGGGCCTTTCTTGCCAGTGTTCTCAGGGCTAAAGGTTTTGATGGAAGCTACGTGCATCATATACTTGAGTTGGTTTCGGGTGGGCACACCGCTGTCTCGATCAATGGTTCAGTTGGGGAATTTTTGCGAATGGTCGTGGCCTTCGCCAAGGAGATCCTATTTCCCCGTTGTTGTTTAATTTTGTGGCTGACGCCTTGTCGTGGATTCATGATCGTGCTGCTGCTGGGCACATTACCCCTGCGATCTCTCACCTCATTCCAAATGGTGTGTCCCACTTGCAATATGCCGACGATACTATCATCTTGGTGGAAAACAATGATTTATGCCTTGCCAATCTGAAATTTCTTCTTCTCTGCTTCGAAGCCTTGTCGGGGCTGAAGATTAACTTTGAAAAAAGCGAGCTCATCGCGATCGGCTGTTCCTCTGAGGATGCTAGACGTACTGCGGATCTCATGAACTGCTCGATGGGTTCCTTTCCCCTGAAGTACCTGGGCATCGCTATCTCCCCTAATGTGGTTTCATCCAAGCATTTTCGACCGGTGGTTTCCAAGGTTGGGAATAGAGTGTTTCCGTGGCGTGGTAGGCACCACTCCTCGACCGCCAAAGTCTGTCTCATAAATGCCTGTTTGTCCTCCCTCCCGACTTATACCATGGGTTTCTATCTCCTCCCTGGCATCTCCCATGAGGCTATGGATACTTATCGCCGGAACTTCTTTTGGAATTCGTCCGCTAACAAGCGGAAGTATAGGCTTGTGAAATCAAAGACGATTTGTAAACCAAAGAAGGTTGGAGGCATGGCATCATTGACACGAAAACTATGAATACCTGCCTCATGGTTAAATGGTGGTGGAAGATCTGCACTTGTCCGGACTCTTCCCTCTGTGACGGGGATCAACCCCGGCAAATCCCATGGTCAGGGACCCTGGGTTAATCATGAGATGCACAGGTTGGACGATAGCTCGTCGGCAAACAGGAAGGCTCGCTCCTGCTTGATATTATTGATGGGGGAGATGCGATTACAGTGGAGGCCAAGGCTGGAGCGCTCAAGGCTAGGGTTACAGGTGATATCAGATGTCTTTGGCGTCGCCCCTCCTGGCCCTTATATACCGGGCTAGGTCTCGAGGAGTTCACCTACGTTTACAAGTAAGCTTTCCTAACCCTAGCTTGCTCCGTACGGCAGGTCTTCGCACCTTCCTTGTGAGTCGTGGACTCCTATGTCGGTGCCAGCTAGCGGGACGAGGATGTATCTTCATGGGCCTTCTGTCTTCATGGACACCAGGTAGGCTTATCCATAGGACTCGTGGGGTCACCCCCTCGTCAGTAGACCCCGAGTGCCTGGGGGACTCGAAGAGTCGCGCAGGGACTCGAGTACATTCATTTGTCGGTTATTGGTATGCGCGGTTCATCCACGGGTCGCTGGCAGTCTCGTGGCCATGACAAAACCTGTGTCGAGGGATGCTAAGCTGAAAGGGCCCAAGGAGTCGACGGGTCGAGCCTTGGTGAATTGCACTAGAGAAAATACCTACAGTAGCCCAATCAAACCCACGTCCCTCGACGTGAGCTTGGAACACTGGTGTCGAGCAAAAGTCCGGCCGCTTCAGGTCTTACGGTGTTCATTTGCCTCCAGTAATGTGCATAGACTAAGGCACGTCCGCCCGGCTTTTCTATCATGCGCAGCGCATGGGAAAGGTTGGGAGTGAAATCGCTCTTCGGCAAGTCCCAGCCCGGCCGAACTTCGCAGCGGGGTCTTACCTACACGGTAATCTTGCGTGGCATCTGGGACAGTGTATCGTGTTCCAGGAATGTGTGTTTTTGAGGCGCGGAGCCTTATAGCATTGCACCCGCTTGGAACAAAACATCAAGCGAGTTGTTCACTCATTCACCCGAGGAGCTTTGTTTCGAGTGCTCAGTCGGGGGTTTTTCGCGAGTAATCACTTGAATGTCGTTTCGGCTCTTGAGGTGAGGGAGCACCTGAGACTCTTAACGACGTATGGTCTTGGCGAATGCATGTTTTTCTCACGCCGGGTTGAGGAAGCACCCGAGACTCTCATAAGTGCGAGTGGTCACTCGAGCACATGGCTGACCTTTAGGTGAGGGAGCACCCGGGACTCTTATGATGTACTCTCCCGATGGGAGTAAGATGTTTTTTTCCTTCATCGGGAAAAAGATCTGAAAGATAGAATCTCAGGGCCTTGATGGCGTACTCAGTACGCCTTGCTGTGATATGACATTGGCGTGGTCTTCTGCAATTTTTTGACCGCTGCGGTCTGTCGTGGGAAATGACTGGGCGCTGTCCCGCCGAAATTTTTGCGTCGCGCGATCATGGTCCTCTTTTTGCGTGCGTAGTGGGCGGTGTTGTTATTGCGCCGGTTGGATTTTCCATACTTTTCGCCTCTGTATGGGGTCGTGCCACGTTTTACTGGGCAAAAAGGTTGCATGGTGGCCCTTCTTGCTAGGCTCTTTGAGTTAAATACCATGTGGCTGGGTAAATTGTATGTTTTACCCAGCCATTGTCTTCCTCCTCTGTCTCTACTTCCGTCGTGTTCCTGAGCCTTCGTCTTTTCTCTTTTGCGTGCTTTTGTGAGATCTATGTCCAAGCGCCCCCGTGCTGCTGTCGAGTCGGCCAAGATGTCCGGAAAGTGGGAGCGGTCCACGTTCGGGGCTAGAGATTTGGATGCGCTGGTTGCTGATGGCATGGTGGCGGCGGGCGATGTCCGTCTTCCTGGTGATGAGTCGATTCCAGCGCCGGCGGCGGACGAGCGGGTATGCTTCCAGGCTTTCTTCCACCGTGGTTTTGCTCTTCCGCTGCATCCTTTCGTTCGGGGCTTGCTGTATTCCTATAGGCTCCAATTGCATGACCTGACTCCCAATGGGATTTTGCACATTGCGTGTTTCATCACTCTTTGAGAGGCCTTCCTGGGGATTTACCCCCATTGGGGACTTTGGAGGCGCTTTTTTAATGTAAAAAGGGCGAACTCTGAGTACGCCTTGGGTCGAGTGGGTATCTCCATTGGGGATAAACATTCATATTTTGACTTGGAGAAGATCGATTACGTTAGTGGTTGGCGAAGAGGCTGGTTTTATCTGAAGGATCGCTTCGTTGTTGGTCAGCAATTTGGTCTTGCTTCTTTCAATCTGGGCACGCGGGTGGTCAGACAGCCTTCGTGGTCTCATTCTTTGACCGAGGTGGAGTCGTCCGAGCTGACTCCGTTTTTGGAGAGGATTTCTGTGTTGAAGGATAACTTGACTGGTGGTCAGCTTATCTCTATTTTTGTGGGGAGGCGAGTTCAACCGTTGCAGCATCGAGCTCGCCCTATGTGGCAGTACGAAGGACTCGGTGACTCGACGAGATGCTCGCCTGAAGAGCTAGAACATGATGCCTTGCTGGCTCGTATCCAGCATGTGACCAAGTGCTCGAGTATTTCCGAGATGCGCCTTGTCCTTCCATATGCTTCTGATCATTCTCCGCCACCGGTTGGTGCCCGTGTTCATTCATTTGTTTGGACGAGTACCTAGTTTTGTTTTGTTGTTGACATTGCTTGCCTTGCAGGGCCATGCTCCGGTGCCGTGTAATCCTCCGCAGCCGGAAGACGCCGATATTCGTGAAGAGCCTGATGCTTCCGCAGCTGATAATGCTGCGCCGGCTGTTGATGCTGAGATTGTGCTAGTGGAGACTGGAGATAGTGAGGACTCGAGTCCCTTTCTTGTGAAGCGGTCGCGCCCCTTGGATGCTGAAGATCATGCTGCGTTGGGTGATGATGTCCCGCCTGCTGCTCCTTTTGCTGGGCCTTCCCCTTCGGCTGCTTCTCCGGCCCCTCCTCCCAAGAGGGTCAGGCTTGGGAGGCTGGGGCGTCCTCGTGCTGCGCGTGTCGGGTAAGAGTCTGTTGGATTTGTACCCGTTCCTTTTTTCCTTTTTCTTGCGTCTGACAATGCTTATTTTGTAGTGTTGCGCCTGCTCCGGCTGCTTCGTGCACCAGCGCAGCTGCTACTGATCTGAAGTCGATGAGTTCTGGGGCGGCAGCCAAACTTCTCGAGGACCTCTCGGTTGCCGCTGATCAATCTGGGCCGACGGCGATTCCTGCCGTTTCGGCTGCGGGTGTAGTTTCTGGTGTGCCTTCTTCTGAGGCGCCTGGTGTTGTTGCTCCTGATCCCAAGCCGATTGAACTTGGGTCTCCGTACTTTGGTCGTCTTGATCTCGCGATTGAAGACAAGGCCCGTGTTTTCGACCATGTCTCCAAGCTGGTAAGATGATTCGTGTCTGTGTTACTTTATCATCGGGGGCACGGCAGTGCTCCCGATGGGAGTAGCCCCCGAGGCTAGAAGTAATTGTTTGCAGTTGCTTGTAGTCTTGTCTTTCCCTGACACCTGATTGCCTGATATTTGTAGCCTGTGTTCCAACACTGTGAGCGTTTGATGATTGATGCTGAGCGTTGGCAACGGGCCCATGATTCTTCCCAGGATGCCTTGTCTGCTATGGATGGTGAGTTTTTGTTTTTGCGCTGCTGAGCTTTGGGTGCTTCGTCTTCTGTTCTGAGTGATGTCTTGCCTTGTAAATCGTCGCCGGGTAGCCGAGAAGGCGGAAAAGACGGTTTCCGTTCTCAAGGCTGCCTTGGCTTCCAAGGAGGCGGAGTTGCACAGTCAACATGAGGATCTGGTTCGCCTTCGCCAGGCTGAGGACGCGCGTGCGCGGGTGGAAGCAGTCGAGGGCAAACTTCTTCGCTCTTTGGCGGACTCGCTTGTCTGTAAGTTTTGGTATTCAACCATTGGTCTTGATGTTCCTACTGTCTTCCCCTGGTGACGTTTCTTTGCTTGGTGCAGCTACTGTAGGTGCGAAGCCGGTGGAGACTGCTGCGTCAGGGTCTGGAACTCTCCAAGGTGCTGTGGATGCCGTTGCAGAGGCCGTTTCGGTGGTCGGGGACGTCTGCGCCCGGGCTTCCAATCTTGCGGGGCTTGCGCACGAACATCTTATGCCGGAGGGTTCAAAGGTGCCTGATGGCCTGGGCGCTCGGGTGGATGCATTCGGTCCTGATGGGAGACGTATGGTGGAGCTGGTTGCAGAGAGCGTGGTGAGTGGTTCTTCCACGGCCCTTGTCGTCCTTATAGGGCATGGGGTTTCCTTTGATGATTCCTTGGTTGAGACCATCCCGGACTATTCTGATGAGCAGGACGACCGAGCCGATAAGCAGGCTCATCGCCTGCAACAGGTTGTGGATGCTCAGGGTCCCCCTGTCGTAGGTGAGGGGGAGGCATAGTAGTGTTGCGTCGCTTTGAAACTTTCTCTATAATTCGTGACTCCATTGTGATGGTTGATCTTTTTGCTACCTTTTATCTGAGTGACTGCTTGGTTCTTCCTCTTGCTGTTTTTGATTTCTTTGTTTTGTTCATCTTGCGATAGGCCACTCCGGGCGTTCTTCGTCCGTGGAGTTCGCTGAAGGATGACGCTCGCGAGGGTGCGTACGAGTTCGTTTGCTTGCGGCTGAAGGACGCTGAGCGTGAGATTGTTCGACTGAAGGGATCCGTAGCCGTTCAGCGTACTCGTCGCGAGCATGCCGAGGCCGTGGTTGAGAGCCTTGCTTCGTGGGTGGTGAAGTTGTCCGACCTCCTGCGGGGTGAGTCTTGCCTCTGCTTGGTTGCTTGATTCCGCTTAGTGGGTTTTGTCGTCTCTGTCTTGATCGTAGTTCTTGACTTTCGAAGTGCTGGCAGGGCGAACTCGGGATGAAGAGAGGGCCGTTCAGTCGGAGATGTCGCGGCTTGATGATCCTAGTGTGCAGGCGAGCAATCCCTTTTGGGCAGATGGGGCTCGTGCTCGAGCGTTTGCTTTGCTTCGTCTCCGAGTTGAGCGGGTACCGGATGCTCTCAAATACTGCCAGAGGGTATTGGGTTGTATCCATGCTGAGTTCTATCCGTTGGAGGTGGTTCCTTCGTCCCTTGAGAGGCTATGTCGCATATTTTCTCAGCCTGCCGAGTTACGTCGAGTGATGGATCATCAGATTCGTGTTGGATCCCGAGCTGCTTTGGGCTTGGTCCATAGTCATTGGCCAGGGGTGGATTTTTCTCAGGTGGTGGCGGGTCCTCCAGGCGGTAGGGGTCATCCGATGAACGAGCACTATATGGTTGTAGATGAACCTGCGCGCCAGGTTGTGAGGCGAGTTTGTGAAGAGAACGACCGCCATCTGGGTGCACTTATTAAGGTGAAGTTGGAGCCTAAAGATTAGGTGCTTCCCTTCGTTGTGTATGCTTCTTCTTGGTGGTGTATATTCCATTCTGTCTTGTTTGCGTCGCGGGGGGTCGTCTGCGTTGTAATTGCGGGGGACGTTTTGCCCCGGCTTGCCCTTGAGTGTAAAGTTTTTTATGTGTCTCGGTTGCGAAGGACGCCTCGGGGGGTGGCAGTTTCGGCGAACCCCCCGAGTGCCAAGTTTTGATGTGTAGCGGTTGCGGAGGACGACTCGGGGGGTGACTGCGTCGGCGAGCCCCCGAGTGCCAAGTTTTGGTGTGCCACGGTTGCGGAGGACGTCTCGGGGGGTGGCTGCTTCGGCGAGCCCCCGATTGCCAAGTTTAATGTGCCGCGGTTGCGGAGGCGATTCGGGGGGTGGCTGCTTCGGCGAGCCCCCGAGTGCCAAGTTTAATGTGCCGCGGTTGCGGAGGACGACTCGGGGGGTGGCTGCTTCGGCGAGCCCCCGAGTGTCAAGTTTAATGTGCTGCGGTTGCGGAGGACGACTCGGGGGTGGCTGCTTCGGTGAGCCCCCGAGTGCCAAGTTTAATGTGCCGCGGTTGCGGAGGACGACTCGGGGGGTGGATGCTTCGGCGAGCCCCCGAGTGCCAAGCTTAATGTGTCGCGGTTGCGGAGGACGACTCGGGGGGTGGCTCCTTCGGCGAGCCCCCGAGTGCCAAGTTTAATGTGTCGCGGTTGCGGAGGACGTCTCGAGGGGTGGATGCTTCGGCGAGCCCCCGAGTGCCAACTTTAATGTGCCGCGGTTGCGGAGGACGACTCGGGGGGTGGCTGCTTCGGCGAGCCCCCGAGTGCCAAGTTTAATGTGCCGCGGTTGCGGAGGACGACTCGGGGGTGGCTGCTTCGGCGATCCCCCGAGTGCCAAGTTTAATGTGCCGCGGTTGCGGAGGACGACTCGGGGGGTGGCTGCTTCGGCGAGCCCCCGAGTGCCAAGTTTAATGTGTCGCGGTTGCGGAGGACGACTCGGGGGGTGGCTGCTTCGGCGAGCCCCCGAGTGCCAAGTTTAATGTGCCGCGGTTGCGGAGGACGACTCGGGGGTGGCTGCATCGGCGAGCCCCCGAGTGCCAACGGATTTTGGGGAAAATATTTATGTAATACTTTTCCTCCTGTCTCTTACAGAGAGTAGGGGGTTCTGTTGAAGACAGATCCCTTTTGCTTAGAACGGTGATGTGGTGGCCTTAAAGGCCTGGTAATTTTATCTCCGAGTGCCTGGGTTCTTCGGGTGATTTTCCTTTCCTTCTACGGGAACGCTTCTTCTGCGAGTCCCGTGGTCCTGCTGTCTTGGAGGGCTATGAAGGCTTCTGCTATCTTGTGGAATTCTTTGTCGCATTGGTCGGATCTGACGAAACTTCCGCTAATTGTAATGACCCCGTGCGGGCCAGGCATCTTCAGCTTGAGGTAGGCTTAATGGGGTACGGCCATGAAGCGAGCAAAAGCTGGTCGCCCGAGGATTGCGTGGTATTGCGACTTCCAGTCGACCACTTCAAAGCCAAGCATTTCCTTGCGGAAGTTTGTCGCGTTCCCAAAGACTACCTCTAGGCTTATCCTTACGAGGGGGTAGACTGTTTTTCCTGGTACGATCCCGTGGAAGGTTGTGCCTGAGGACTTGAGTGCGTTGTTTTGGATGAGCATGTCGTCGAGTGTTTGGGTGAAGATGATATTGATCCCGCTGCCGCCGTCCATGAATACTCGTGACATGTCGTAATTTCCGATTCTGGCCTCGAGTACTAGCGCGGCGTGCCCTGGTTGGGGAAAGACTGGCGGGTGGTCGTCCCGGGAGAAGGAGATTTCTGACTCCGACCCGCGCAGGTATTCTGGGACGGACGGGTGTGCGGAGGTTGCCAGGAAGACTTGTCTGGTGACTTGTTTCTGCTGCCTGTTGGAAGGTCTGCCTTCTTGTATCATGTAGATCCTCCCGTGGGCTTCTGGGTACTGGTTTTCTTCTTCTGGTGTCCTTTGTCGTTCCTGGATGGCGTCCACCTGTCTTGTTAGCAAAGGGGGGCTGGTGGCGCATCGTGGGTGACTGGCCCAACTGCTATGCTTGCGAGTGGTCATGTTGTTGCAGCCGCGGAGCGGCTTTTCTCCTCGGCCAACTCGTTGAAGCTTCTGCAATTCCTGAGGGTGTGGGATGATCTGAGCTCTCCTCGCTCGTTTCTGAATCCGTGTATAGAGCACGGTCCGTCGATTTGTTCTTTGGCGGAGCGGAATGCGCGAGTGCCGTCGCGTGGCTGCCTTGTCCTCCATTCTCGTCTCTGAGCCTGGGGCTCGTCTTCTGGGTTGTCTCGTCGCTGTGGTCTGTTGTCCTCACGGTGCCTGCCGTTATGATCGTCCGAGAAACCGGCGGCGACCATGTCAGGTCCTCTATCGTTGTAGAAGTTCCGTCTAGGTCGCTTCCTTCTTCTGTCGTCTCCTCTATCTCCGTTGTAGTCGTAGTCGTACTCTAATCGTGCAGTGTGGGTTTCTGTTTCATTACGAACGGAATCTTCTCCGTCCGCCCAGCTGTTGGCTAGTTCTAACAGCCTTGCGAGTGTTCGGACTTTCATCTGTCTGAGCTGCTCCTTGAATTCAACGCGCTGAAGACCTCGCCTGAATGCGTCGATCGCACTTTTGTCCGAGATGTCTTCCGCTGAATTCTTGAGTATCGTCCATCGCTGGATGTATGCTCGCAGGGCCTCCCTCGTTCCTTGTTTGCAGCCCCGCAGCTCCTCGAGAGAGGTTGGTCGCTTGTATGTGGATTTGAAGTTTTCTATGAAGGCTCCTCGGAACTGGCTCCAGGAGCTGATGGATCCGCGCCGAAGATTTTTCAGCCAATGTCGAGCGGAGCTCTCGAGCATGAGCTGCACGTACTGCATTGCCGTGACGTTGGTTCCTCTTTGAAACTTGACTGTTGTTAGGTAGTCGTCGAGCCATGCCTCCGGCTCCTCGAGTCCGTTGTACTTTAGTGTCGTGGAGTTCAGTTTGAACCCGTTTGGCATACGCGTCTCACGTATGGCACGTGTGAAGCAGAGTGCTCCACATGGCTCTATTTCCTCGTCGGAAGCCTCTTCATCCGAGTACTCCTCGCGTGCTGCACGTCTTCGCCTGCTGCGGTTGACTCTGTTATGTGTGATGTCGTCTCGCGCATCTCGCCGAGTTCTGCGGCGCCTGTTGTTGTCGTCGTTGTCGTGTTTCTTGTACTTGTCGGGGCGCCTGCGCCTGTCGTCATTACTGTCGTCGTCGTCTGGTGAACTGGGGTCCCTTTCCGGTGTCCGCTCGCGAGTTTGCCGTTTTGCGTTGGATTTCATAGGTACCGAGGCATCGATAGTGTCCTTCATTATCTACAAAGCTATGGAAGTGTAGCGATCCGTCTTGCCCTTTCTGCTTTCCTGGGCACGGGACAGGTAGTCCTGTGCGCTTATGAGTGCTTCTGCCGGAGTGAGGGGCTCTTCTTCGTCGTCCTCCTCCTCTGATCTGAAGTCATCTTCCAGTTTCCGCACTACTCTCGACCTTTCTGTCTTCCGCAGGTTGTTGAGTTTTGATCTGTTGCGGGTGGGGGAGTCGTGGCCTGGCGAGTCACTTCTGGGAGATTGTCTGCGACTGCTTTTCCTTTCGGGTTCCGCTTTTGCTTGCTTCTCCATGGCTAGGCGACACTGTCTCGTCTGCTGGGTTAACTCACCCGCTAACTTGTTGTATGCCCTTAGCTCGTCCCTTGAGGCATCTGATGGTAGTAACCTGCCACGGGCGACTGGTTCCTTTACCATTGCCATTGATTCCTTGGACAAGTATATTTTTTCTTTGGGTGGTTCGCCCGCCGCTGCAACCGGGGTTTGCTGCCTGCTACGTTATGGCTGGCTGCCTTGGCCAGGTGCTTGCTGTTTGCTGCTTAGTGGCTGACTGCTTTTTTGCTTGCTGGGTCCTTGTTCAACCGGGACTTTCTTTGGTATGGTCCCTTGTTCTCCTAGTTGTACGACCATCTGATTGGTGTTGTCGGGACCTCCTGCCCTGTTGGTGGTTGGGGTGTCTTGACGAGTGCCCGGGTCGTCGATTCGCCCGTTGTTACCTGACGCTGATGCGCCAACTTCTGCCATGAACACCTGCGATGGTGTCCTTGCCGTCTCCTTGCTGATACGTGCGATCATGCTTCTCCATGATGGGGCTTCACTCGAGCGGTCGTGAGTGGCGTATAGCCGTGAGTTGGGTGGGTAGCTACAACCGCCAGATAGGTTGGCCGTGCGGGCGGCGTCTGCTACGGTCATTGCTGCAGGTGTTGCCGTGGGCGCACGGGTGTCGTCGATGAGGCGAAGGGTACCCCAATGGTTGATGTAGATCTGATACGCTCCGAAGATCAGATTGACGCCGGAGTGTAGATTGGTGAAGACTGGCTTGAGGGCCGGGAGGTGGGCCGTGAATCCGAGGGACTCGAACAGGTTGGATCTTGCCGGAGCCGTCGAGACGATGAGTGCTGATGATGATGAGGCCGCCGAGATCGCGTTCCCAACCTGCGCGGTTCCCACAGACGGCACCAATTGACGGGGATCAACCCCGGCAAATCCCATGGTCAGGGACCCTGGGTTAATCATGAGATGCACAGGTTGGACGATAGCTCGTCGGCAAACAGGAAGGCTCGCTCCTTCTCGATATTATTGATGGGGGAGATGCGATTACAGTGGAGGCCAAGGCTGGAGCGCTCAAGGCTAGGGTTACAGGTGATATCAGATGTCTTTGGCGTCGCCCCTCCTAGCCCTTATATACCGGGCTAGGTCTCGGGGAGTTCACCTACGTTTACAAGTAAGCTTTCCTAACCCTAGCTTGCTCCGTACGGCAGGTCTTCGCACCTTCCTTGTGAGTCGTGGACTCCTACGTCGGTGCCAGCTAGCGGACCGAGGTTGTATCTTCATGGGCCTTCTGTCTTCATGGACACCAGGTAGGCTTATCCGTAGGAGTCGTGGGGTCACCCCCTCGTCACTCTGGTTGTCTACAATTAAAGCTAAGTACTTTCCCTCCTCCTCTCCTTTGTTTGTGAATGCCTCGAGGGGATCGCAGTTTTGGCGCACCTTAGTCAAGTTGCGAGATACTTTTGGCTCTTATGTTCGTTTTGTCGTTCGTGACGGTACCTCGGTCCGATTTTGGTTGGACCTCTGGTCCCCTGCTGGACGTTTGGTGGATAGTTTCCCGGCCTTGTTTGTTTTATGTGGCAACAAGTCCATCTCCATCTCAGAGTTGGCCAGGTCTGGGTGGAACCTGGGTTTCCGTCGTCTTCTCTCTCCTAAAGAGTTGGTTGATTGGCACTGCCTTGTTGCCCTTCTTCCCACGCTCTCGGATGGAAAAGATGAGGTGATCTGGCAACTCACCACTTCTGGGAAGTTCTCTGTCAAGTCTCTGTACGCTGCCCTTCGTGGAGGTTCTGTCTCTTCTCGGTTCTCGCCGATTTGGAAGGCTAAAATTCCTCCTAAAAGCAAAATCTTTATGTGGCAGGCCTTTCGGGACAAACTTCCTTCGGCTGCGCAGATCCGTAAGCGGAACAGCGCACGCTCCGACCTCTGTTCCGTTTGTGGTTCTAGGGAGGATGCACCTCACATTTTCTTCCATTGTCACCTCGCGCTCTTCTTTTGGAGTTGTATTCGCTCCTGGTTGGGTGTCTCCTGGACCCAGAGGTCGTTTGGGGATGTGCGGGTTCTGGCGAGACTGCTCGACCCTAAGAACAAACGCCTCTTTTGGATTTGTTTTTCTGCGGCTTGTTGGGTGCTCTGGACTACTCGGAATAAAATTACTATTGAGCGGATTTTTCCTAAATCTTCTGCAGCTTGTGTTTACAAACTTACTGGCCTTTTACAGATGTGGAAATTCTTGAGTAAGGCGTCGGATCGGGAGGACTTGGAGCCATTCCTTGCCAACATGAAGATCACTGCGGCTTCTTGCCTCCCCCAAAGGTCGACAGACGGCACTTGATCCTTTCCTGCTCCGCTATGGATCTGAGGTTGTCGGCCTGCGTGATGTTGTTGGCTTCGGCCCTGTACTGAACCTCTTTCCCTTTTGGTTGTGGCCGTTGGCCGGTTGGTTGAGTGCTGGTTATTTTGTGTTACTCTGCTGTGTGCTTTATTTATAAAGTCGGGCATAAGCCTTTTATCTAAAAAAGAATCAAATATCCTTTGGTGGAAGTGTAGATCGGGGCCTTCTCCACCAATCCCTAGAGGAACAACAAGTTTTGATGGCTAGGAAGGGAGATCGGGCAAGAATGGAGTTTGGGCATCAATGGAGGAATGAGCAAGGCAAGAGGTGATTCAACTTGGGGAAGAAGAGCCCCTTTCATAGGTTGGCTCAAATCCAGTCGTTATGTGCAATCTCACCAACCATGGTACTACCGCTCTAGGAGCGGTAGTACCCAATATTAAGTACCGCTCTACTACCGCGCGGGTTACAGAGAGCAAAACCCAGGCGGTAGTGGCGCGGTAGTAAACTTCCAAAAGTACCGCTGGCGCAGGTTACAGAGAGTAAAACCCAGCCGGTACTACCAAAACGCCGGAAGGAATATGTGGGTGCCGAAAGTGTGTATGTGTGATGATTCCACCCACCATTCCACAGCGGATTCCCTCTTAATAGTACGGTTTTCCTACGACTCAATTCACCGAAGTGAAACCGTAAGGAAAACACCGTCTTAACGCTCCATACACCATGGGGAAATAACCTTCTTATGCCATGCATAATATTATCTGAAATGCTCATTGCACACGATTAATCCGCAAACATATTGTCATCAATCACTAAAACCAATCAAGGGAAAATATGCCCTATCACTACCTACTGGAGCCTAGCAATAAACTTTTATTCGATATATCACAACTTGATCTTATCATCCACATGACCTTACCTGATGAGATCCATCCATGGATTCATAAATGTTAGTTTTCTTTTTAAGTTCGTGCATATGCTCACCCCTTAACAAATTTTAATTTTCTGACTATATATACATATATGCATGTTTAGTGCTTGTGATGTGTGTGATGCATGATGTCTAAACTATTTACAATTATTGGTGGCATGTGGGTTATTTCCAAAAAGGGTATGCTACACGCGAGTTAATGAGACATATGCAGTCTACTAGTAAATCAACATTTCACTAGCAAGACTCAAAGTATCTCATAGAGTTTGCTAATAAACTCGAAGACCTGTGTTTGATTTTCAAAACTGGACCGAGAATGGAATTATGTGCGCCACCGGTGCATACTTTGAACAAAACGAATTGTGCCACGAAAATGCTGGTACATAATCTTATATTTTACATATTTATATGTGCTGGCATGAAACTCTTGCTAATTCATAATGTTGTGTGTGTTTTTGAAACTGAAATTGCCGCGTGAAGTTGTTCCTGAGCTACCCCGTCGTGGTAAAATTACACTTGCTCTTGGTTACAATCATAAAGTGATGTCAAGGTATTCCATCAACCGTCAAGATGGACGCATTCACATTAATAAGTGGGGGGAAATCCTGGCCATCCGTCCATCTTAGAAAATCGGAGACAATGTTATGTTCATGCTCTACAAAGGCAGTAATGAGCTTATCTTGTTCATTGAGGCATGTCGTGAGCAAGTGCATACTAGTTGTAGTGGTATGGCTTGGATCGATGTTGTGTCGTTTAAGTGCTAATGTATCGTGTTATCCTTAACTTGTAGCTAGTTCGTGATACTATCACTTTTGTTACTCCCTCCGTTCCGGTGTGTTAGGCCTCTTATGTATTGCATCAGGACCAAGGTGAATATCTATTGGCTGCATAATTTGTTCATTTCCTCCAATCAGCTTTCATCCATATTAATTAGTACTACTTGCATACCAAAAACTAACCCATTTCATACTTCATGCGTGTGTGAAAATAGCATGGAAAAAGGAGAGAGAAGAAGGAAAGCCATGCATGTTGTGTGCTAATTAAAATCCATTTAATGCTTATAGGCCTTAGTTGAAGATAAAATGGAACAAATAGATTTTAGAGAGGAGCCCTATACACCGGAACGGAGGGAGTAACTAGCTACGGCTACTTCTTTAATTAGTGCAGTATGTGTGTGCGCGCTACCATTCAACTTAATTAATTAAGGTTGAACCTTGGCATGTGGTACCATGATTTTGACCCCATCGTAGTAACGTTATTAAGTACTGATTGTTCAGTATCGTTGTACCTTTTAATTATTTGTAGATTTGGTTCATGTATAATTTGTTCAACATTTAATTTGTACTTCACGGCACACGATTAGTGTCTTCGAACCGCGTGTGATGATAAGCTATATCGCCGACGATGGGAACTGTAGAACCGTCAGAATTTAATCGCATACATGCCGATATGTTGAAACGTATGAATATCATCCATACAATCCACACGGTTTTTCAGACGCAACTGTGTGTATGAATTCGCCCTCGCATTATAGATTTTGATCGTCGGTGTTGTCACGTTCATCGCCCACGCTTCACTTTTGGGCAGACGGGTCGATATTCCTGGCGTGTGCTTTGTATTCATCGCACATAGTTTCGCGCTATCGTGTGCAATACAGGGGGCTTAATAGTTTTGGTTTGTACTAGTGTCTAGTGCCATGTTTCTGTCACTCAAGCTGGACAACGAGAGGCATGAACCTACTATCTAGCATAACGCTCCCTCTTGGAGTCATAATCTATTACTTGTCCAAAGAAATAAACTACCATGGATAGCATGCAAGAACAATCAAGAACAAGATATAAAAGAGAACTAAATATGTAAATTCCACAATCTGAACATAATCTTATAATCTATCGGATCCCAGCAAACACAGCATAACAACACAGTAACTACAACATAGGTGCCTTGATCATGATAGGCAGCTCACAAGGGCTAAACATTGAACCATAAAAATTGGAGAGAGATAATTATCTAGCTACTGCCATTAACCCTAGGTCCAAGGTGGATCTACTCACGGCATATCACAGAGGCAAGCATAGTTGATGAAGTAGCCTCCAGAGATGAATCCTCCCTCCGGCAGGGTGCCGGGACAGAACATTTGTTGATCCCGATCTTGGAATCACGACGGCGGCAGAAAAGAGATGGTTTCGGGGAAAAGGGATCCTCTTCGAGGGTTTTCGAAACATGAGGAATAAATAGATGCAAAGGAGGGCACTTGGGGTGGCCCCACCTTGCCAGGTGGCCAGGGGGCGCGACCCCCTCCTGTTCACGCCTGGGAGGCGCCTGGCCAGGGGTTGGGCCATCTCCGACTCCCATTCGGGCTTCTGGAGTCTTCCGAAAAATTGAAATTTCTGGAATTATTCTGAATTTTTTGGGAAATATTGATTTTTCACCTTTTTCTGCGATGCGCAGACAATAACAGACAGAGACTAGCACTAGGCACTAGGTTAATAGGTTAATCCCTAATATGTTGTAAAAGAATATGAAAGTCCATCAAAACATATAGCAAAGTCACATAAATAAGCATGGAACAAGCAAAAAAATTGATACGTTTGGAATGTATCACATGGCCACTTGCTCATCCACACTAGTGATGACACTATGTTGTAGCAGCCCCTTGCTCGTGGAAGTCTGCACAAGCCTAGCTAAAGGTGCTATTTTCATTCAAAGCATCCATAGAGCACCGGCTTCGTTGCAGTTGTAGATGTAGTTTAGATTAGACATCTTCTCCCGATCCCGAGGAAAGAGTGGAACATAACTGATGTGAGGTCGATGACGATGACTACGATGAACAATTCTCTCCTGGATCAACATGATTCGTGCCTAAATCACAGTTATCAGTGATGTTGCATGAACTAGCAGTTGCATCTTCCACAGCCTAGTCGATATCGAGGGTGCGTTCAGTAATGGGGAAATTGATCCTACCTTCCCTAACAACCGACCTAATAAAGGGGGAAGGGGGATCCACGGTGCTTATCAGGTTCTGAGACAATGATGAAGGGGGACATGGCTAAGTCGAGGAGGACCAGACGGTGCCCAAGAGGAAGGGAAGGAGCAGCTCCACTTGCTGCATAGTGTTGTTGTCGAGTATATCACCTCAATCGCCGCCACTTGCGCGGATTTTAGTCGTCGCTGCAGCCGAAGCTAAGAATAGAGGTCTTTTTCTTAACACTAGTGATGACCGAGTCAGTGGGGTGGGGATGAGGGTAGATTTCATGCCTTCGCGTCTGTGTCGATTCCATGTTGCGCATTGCATCCCTTTGATGGCTTGACTTAGCCTGGCTGGCTGAAAACTGTCGATACGGCCATTCCCAGTGAGCCTGGCTGGAAGGTGTTTTGAGTTTCATGCAATGCGGATCAAACAGTGAACGCAGTCAATAAAACAAACCAAATTCTTTCCATGCGGATCTGATTGAGCTGTATGCGAACAACCAAACACATCCCTGGCTATCTTGGTTGGAGCTGTGGCGAAAGAAAATTTTCTATTCTATTAAAATGAAAGAAATGTTCCTACCACCTGAAGAATAAGAATGGGCACATACTACATGCCGCTGGTACGCCTGTCCCCCGTTACCCCGTCAAGTGTCCATGGACGGACGAATGGTCCCAGTCAACAAACATGAGCCCACGCGCACCCGCCAGTGGGATTCTCTCTCCACCCGCGCTCCAACAAGTGATCCCCGTCGATCCAAGTACGGTACATTGCAGTAAAATAAAGATCTACTACCACCATCAACTAGGAGTACTCCGTTTGCTTGTCTGGTAGCAGCTGTGTAGGCTCTGTTCATCTACGGCGACTACAACAACAAAGTGTGCATGGATAGAGAAGACGGCGAAAAGATGTAGCAGCAGCAGCGGCGGGAGATGGATGGATGGATGGGTGACCAGTGCATGGGGCAAGCAAGCAAGAGGACACGCACGGTAAGCTAGCTATCTGCGCCCGTGACTGCCCCTGCATGCACCTCTGGTCCCTGCACTGCACTGCACCAAAAGCAGCAGCGCCCATCTCATCACTTTCCCCTCTCCCCGCCTGCATTTCTGGCTTTTGCTTCCCCCCTCTCTTTCCTGATATTGTTTGAGATTTGTAGTATATTCCAAACAAATACTATGTTCATGAAAAGACTCTTTGGCTACTCAACCTTATCGATAAAAATCGGTGTCCCTCGCCCAGAAAATAAAAATACCTAGAGATAAATGTAGAGGTTAATTTCACAAAACAAGCATGGAGATGGAGGTTAATTTCACAATATCCCTTCTCATTCACACAAACTGGCCACTGCTGCGAGGAGTCAAAGACACGCCAAGCAGTGACGGTATACTTGTTCTGTCATGGAACTGAGATCCACACAACCAAACTGAGGATTGACCTGACCTGAGCACAATGCAGTTATGCATGATGATGGTTTCACTTTCACTTTCCACTTGCTAAGTTGCTATGCTCGACTGATTCTTGCAGGAACTAGTAATTAAAACGACTGACTGGGTACTATTTTATGCGGCTGCCATATACTACTACTACTACTACTAAATTGCCTAGTGCTAAAAGACAACCTAGGACTTGTTTCCTTTCTTAATCTGTTGCTGTTGTTGTTGTTGTTGATGTTGAGTTGCTGCTGCTGTCCCTCTCTCAACTCACATACACCTACAATCTGTTAAGCTTTCCTTTTGTTTTTCCTACCACCACCTCTTACTTGATGGGGTCATCACCTGCATCAACAGAACACAATCCATCAGGAACATCCTTCTACCATGATTAACAAGTGATTGTTGCAGGGTTTTGCTGTTGCCACTTACTCCCAGTGGAGAGGAGATGATACCCCTTTTCTTTGCTCTATTCACAGCCCAATTGCTCCATGCCCAGAGGAGAACCTGAATAACAACAAACAAAGCAATTCATCATCTCACATGACTATATAGCATTTTTTTTCTCACAAGAACATAAATGTAGTAGTAGCAGCTAATTTCCTGATGAAAGTTAAGCAAAAATGAGCATGAGTGTGAATCAACTGGAATGAGGTTCTTTTAAAACAAAGAAATAAAGAATCACCTAGGCACTTGGGAGAAGCAGGAGCTGTAGAGGGGTTTAGTAGTAGTAGGCGGGAAGAGAGAAGAGGCCACCAGGTGGGGGCTGCCACTGTTGCTGATGGCACCAGTGTGAGCTGTCTGCTGCTCAGCAGCAGCAGCAATGGAGGCCTTGGTGGGGGAAGCAAAGGGGCTACCAGGCAGGTTGTGCTCCATGCCACTACAATTCAAAAAACAAAGGGACACACACACACATATCAATCAATCAATTATGGAATGGTAGAGCCCCCACAAAAAAGAGGCAAAACAGACTGTTTAACCAGTTATAATACTTGTCATTAGCTGGGGTGACTAGTTTCTCTTTTGACCTTCTTAGTACTACTAATCAACAGAGCCTATGATTAGCACCACAAAAAAGCCTATATATACCTCAAAACACCTTTTTGCAGTGCCTTTTGAAAGCACATTTTGGTTGGATAAAGAGAATGGTACTATGATTAGCATACACAGATGAAGGAAAGGATAAGTTTGCTGCATATGGAAAAACTAATTACTGCAGGTTTGCATTGTTTTCCCTTTACTTACCCAAAAGGAAATACCACATGGATGTGAACTACATGTCCAAATTGCCAATAAAAGAGTGACATTTTTCTAAATTTTAATGCCTAAATATGATGAGATGTGTACTACATGAAGTTACTATCATTGTTGCACAGACTGCATATGATCACATTACATAACTAGTTTTACAATGATGCATGTTACAGCATGGTTTTATAAAATAAGAGATGCACGAGTTTCTAACTGAAAAATATGCATTTCTTCGAATATCCCGCAGCAGACATCCACCCAAACCCAACTGAGTGAAAATCTGTGTTGGCCGGGTGTGATACAAATATCCACCCAAGGAGTAGTAGTAGTATATTTTAGGATTGCAGATATACTATTTACCTTTCTTGGTAATCACAAACAACATTGGTTGCCCCAGGACCAGATTCCCTCCTCCCCTCTTCCCCAGAGTTGACTGCCTGCTCGGGACTGCCATTGCCATTGCCATTGCCAACCTCCTCCTGATACTCCTGCTTCCCTTCTTTAGCAACCACAGAAACAGCAGCGTACGTACCCATGAAAAGACCACTGCTCAGCTTGTTGTTGTTATCTGCAACAAGCAACCATGGGAAGAGTCGCGATGAGCTCTGACCACTCCACTAACCAACATGCATTTATAACAGTAATAACTACAGTACTACAGTACGTTTCAAGAACTGGACTCGACCTTGGATGCTACCAATGGCGTCATCGAGATGGACGCCACTGCCGTTCCCATTGAAGCAGCCGCCATTACCATCTGAAGGCGAGCCCACGGGGGAACCGAGGAGGTGGTGGCCCCTACTCTTGAGGTCGAGGAACTGCATCCCCATGAGCCGGCGGCCCTGCAGCTCGATGGCGTGCTGCAGCTCCGCCGCATCCTGCTGCTCCTCCATCTTCCTCCTCAGAAACGCCGCCTCGTGGCCGGCCATGCTCCCGTACAGCATTCTTTGCCCTGGCAATGGCAACATCAGCTCGTCAAGCGCGTTACACCCAAATAACTAATGATCAGCTAGGAGTAGAAGCGTTCCAGTGCTCACCGATCTGCGGCTGCTGGAGATCGAAGGGGTCCCTGGAGTCGAGCAGCCCGGCGGGCGGCATCGCGCTGCCGGTGGCGCCGAACTCGCGGTAGTGAGGAGAGAGGCAGTGGGCACCGCCGCCGCCGCCGCCATGCCTGAACCTCTCGGGGACCTTGCCCTTCTCCTTGTAAGGCTTGACGAGGACGCGCGCGTCGCAGACGAAGTGTGGGTTGCCCTTGGCGAGGACGAGCCGCACCGTCTCCGGGTAGACGAAGGAAACAAAGCCGAACATGCGCTTCGGCTGGTGCGGGATGCGCACGTCCTGTACCGGCCCGTACATGCTGCGCGCTCGCCCAAGTGATCGGTCACCATTAGATTAGAGCGGAAAGGAGAGGTTTTATGCGCAACAATGGCGTCGTGTGCGTACCTGAAGTAGCTGGACACGTCCTCTTCGGTGAAGGTGGAGTCGGCGGGGAAAGTGAGGTAGATCTGGCGCGCGCCGTGGTTGATGGCGAGGTCGCCGCGGTCCATGCGAGGCGACCGGAGAGGGAACCTGTGCATGTCGTCGCCGCCGGCGAGCATCATGTCCGCCGCCCTGAAGCAACAAGTGTTAGTAATCTAGAAGGATGAATGCCAAGAGAAAATGGAATCTTTGGGGGATTAAAAAGGTGCCACCACCTTTGGGCCTCGCTCTGCTGCTGCTGCTGCTGCTGTTGCTGTAGGAGGAAACCGAGGCCTTTGGGCGGCGACGGCGAGAAGGCGAAGGACGGCGCCATCATCTGCGACCGCGCGGCGGCGAGGGCCTTGGCGCGCATGACCGCCATCTCCTGCTCGGCGACGTCGTCGGGCAGGCCGTGCAGGAAGCGGCAGGCGGAGCCGTTCTTGCAGAAGCCCCGGGCGAAGTACTGGCACGGCTTCCACCCGCCTTCCGCGTCGCTCAGGGAGAAGCTCCGGCGGTGATGAGCGCCGCTCGCCGGGGACCAGCACCCGTACTCCTCCTCGGGGTAGAACGCGTCGCATGCGGCGGGGAACGGGAGGCCGCCCTCGACATCTCCCCCAGCCGCGCCCGGCGCCATCCTCCAGGACGGCGGCGAGGGCGGGGAGGGAAGCTTGTTGACGGCGGCGAGGTCGGCGACGACGGATTGGAGGAGGTGCTCGGGGCCGAGGGCGAGGCGGATCATGTCCTCCTCGCTCTTGTCCTGGGTGAGCAGCATGCCCATGATCTTGGAGGCGAGGTCCGGGTCGACGAGGCCCTGGACCCGTGAGAAGACCACCTTGGTGGCCTCGTAGGCGTCCATTGGCGCCGCTGGTCGGTCTCTGCTCCGCGCGGCGGGCTTTGATTTCTGGGAGGGGAGGGGGAGAGAGAGAGAGAGAGAGAGAGGAGCGGGGAATGTGAAAAGATTGGATTACAGGGGAGGGAAGGCGAGGGGGGAAGGGGTGGGGGCACAGTTGTAAGCGGCACAGTGAAATAAATAGCGCGGCTGGGTTGGGCTGGAGGGGTTGTCTGGGTATGTGGGCGAGGGAAAGTGTTCTTCCCCACAAATCAGTTTCTCTTCGTCAATGACCAGCTGAGGTTTTCTCTCTCTCTCTTTCTCTCTCTCCAAGGAATGGTTGTCACTAAGATTCAAATTTTTGGCTTTTGGGATGGTTGCCCTGGATTTTATTTTGTAGTAGTAATTTCCTCCTTTTTCATTTTTAGGTTGCTTATAACCTTTTTGATATCGTATGATGCGTTTTGTATTGTTATGATCAATGCGGTTTCTTATATGAGTTGTTACAGTTGTCTATCCACATATGCCAGTCTACGTCTTTGAATGTGTTTCCAGGTTTCACGCGAGTAATTACTCTTTTTTTGGAAGTTCCGCTCAGTTTTGAATTTCTCTCCCACCCTCCATTGGCCGCCAGTTGCATCCACCTAATATTTGAAAAGGTCGTGGCATTAGGTTGGATCACGACGAGTGCATCATGGCCCATGTTTTTTAGCCCCAAACAAGGTTGCATCGCTCTCACACGTGTCTACTTCCTTGTGTACGTTGCTCGTGGGTCGTATGCTAGTTTCTAACGATCGATCGATATCTCGTTTCCTTGGTATGCGCTTCGATCAAGCTATTTCATGTGTGTTGTGTTGATTCTTGCAATACACCTACGTGGGGGCGCCTAACATGTCCTAGGTTGGTCGACGTCGTAGCTCCATAGCCAAAATGGATTATCCAAAAAAAGAGCTTTGCATGACTAAGCATAGTCGAAAGACGCCACAAGTAGTCCTACCGCGGTAGCATCCTTACTTGTGCATGCTCTTTGTTTGTCTATAGTCTACCTCATAGAGTTGTTTTCTTCCGTGGCAGACTTTTCTAAATTGGCCAATGTATCGTGATTGGCCTCGTGCTACTCCTTATCCCCTTGAGTCATCCCTTCACCACTAGCTCTGACCCTCTTCCCCCATCTTTAGGGACTATGATGATCGGCGATGAGTGGGAGGGAGTCAGAACTTGTTCCATACATATAGGCTTAGGGTTTTCTTAGAAAATAAACCATGCCTGATTCAACTCCTTCTCCTCATTGTGGATTCTGTGGCAGTGGTCGTGGTCGTTGTTGCCAATATCGTTGAAGTTGGACTATTGGATTTGATCTGAGGCCTTCATTGGTGCGCACACATGTGGATTCTCTTATTTCTTCCCAAAAAAAGATTGTCTTCAGGGAGAAAGGAGGAGAGATTGAGGGGAAGAGGATCTAGATGTGGTGTTGTTGGTTATGGACTTATGGTGATGGAGATGGTGGAGATATCCCTGGTTGCATTCTAGCGCCATCAGATGAGAGGGCGAAGCCCCCTTCTTATTCTTCCTTGGCCTTCTCCCCTGGTTAGAGGGTTGTTTTCCCCTCTGGTTCCATGGCTTTGGTGGCCTGGAGACGAGAGCCTCCTCTAAGATTGGATCTGGCTTTTGAGGGTTCTATTTTTAGATGTCATTTTCTAAGTTGCTTCATCGTTTTATTCACCAACTGAGATCTATAACTTTAAAAATCTGAAAGAAATAGGATAGTTGCATAACATTCGGAGGAAGCTTGTAGTCAAAGGGCGTCCTGACATACTCTTCAAGTGGTCACGTGACTAGATGGTGCGTCGAGGAGATGGGCTTCATGGGGAGGCCGCATGGAAACCATGTGACCCCTCTCCAGGTGGTTCCAACCCCATGTTGGCCTCCCGATGATGAATCTTGCCAACATATTTTTATTTGAATTTTTCGTATTTGGAAAAT
This sequence comes from Bromus sterilis, assembly GCA_950022295.1. NCBI lineage: Eukaryota > Viridiplantae > Streptophyta > Magnoliopsida > Poales > Poaceae > Bromus > Bromus sterilis. The sequence goes on along the minus strand of OX465595.1, from coordinate 338,180,951 downwards.
TATTTTTAAAATTATATACAAAAACTAGCAAACATATGGCAACTAAACTTGGCACTGGATTAATATTGTTAGTCCAATCAAATTAATAAAAAGTTATGTGAGAACCATGTATGAATGATGTAAATATAGATTGAATACTTCAAACATTATAGATGCATTTGGGACATATCTGTATCCCCGAGCTTAATCCATGATTGTCCCACTAATAGAGAAAAATCATCACTAAGAGAATGATAGTCTAATAGAATGAAGCATTGTTGTATTAATATGGGCATGACATAAAGTGATAACACGATATATTACAAGACTACATTGCAAACGTAAAGTAATGCATAAACATCAATGAAGTTAAGATGATGGTTAGGTATCCCAACTCGAAGATAAACCATCATACTCATGTTACTCAACAACTTACCATTAAGAAGAATGCATATTATGCGCTTCTAGAGGTATTCTGGTTATTTAGAATTCTGTGATTTTTTCTGGATCACTTTTAGATGTGTAGAGATTCGGGGTCACTTTTAAGTTCACCTCCAAACACAATGGTGAATCGTGGACTTTAGTTTTTGTTTATGGTCCATTTCAGGGAGCTCTTCTGGGTGATTTCGTATATCATTTAAAAATTCCCAATTATGATAACTGGATACTATTAGGGGACTTCAATTTTATCGGGTCATTGGATAACCGCAATAGACCTGGGGTGACATCAATGATATATTTCTCTTTAATGAGATCATTATTCACTTATGTTGATGAAATTGCCTTTGAAAGGGAGATCTTTCACATGGTCAAATACGCAGGAACAACCACTTCTTGAGCAACTTGATTAGCTCTTTAAATTGAGCTCTTAGATTTCTCTATGCCTGAATATTGTGGTTCTCCCTCTAGCTAGATCTTCCTTGAATCATACCCCTTGTGTGGTTTCCATTGATATTAATATCCCTGCAGCTAAGGTTTTTTGTTTTGAGAATTTATGGATTGATATGCCTGGTTTTTTGGACTGTGTTGAAGCCTCTTGGAATGCTCTTACTATAATGTATCCGCTTCCAACATCATCTACATGAATTTCAAAAGGCTTAGATATGCTCTCAAAATGATGGTCCATCAACCTTGTTTCTCTAGAGAAATATGTTCTAACCTGCCGTAATGTGATTCTGAGTTACTACAGATGGTTCGCGGGAAAACAACCCGAACCTACGGATAGAGTTACTAGAGTTGCAACATCATCCTCAAGTGCGAGGGTGAGCTACAACGATGACATTGAGCATTCGGGGCAGCTCGACGAGACTGGGACGATGCATGCCATGACATATCCGTGCCTGGAGTTCATTGCTTCCGCAGGTTTGCGAGATCAGTTTAATAGCCTTTGTGAAGTTGCAGGTTTGACGTCCCTCGTGACACATTAAGTGCCACAATATCCTAAACTCACTTATTACTTTGCCAACTGGTTTAAATTTAATGATGGGGTTCATCCCACCGTTGAATTTAGAATTTATGATGGTGTTATAACTATGACATTGGCAGAGTTTTGTCATGTTTTAGGTGTGCGAAATGTCGGAAGGACGAGCAGGATGAACACGCAACCATCCAGGCTTAAGGCCCTCTACAACTCTCTTTGCAGCAGAGACGCGAGAGAGATCCGTCGAGGCAAGATATCTGGCATCTTGTCTCCCCACATCAGGTATTTCGCATATTCTATCGCTCGAGGGGTGTTAGCTCGCGAGAACACGAGCAACATTACTGCTTCAGATCTAACTATCTTGGCAGCTGCCCTCGAGGAGGATCGTACGTACAACATACGTGCTTTGATTGCTCATCGTCTCGACACTAATGGCGAGAAGGGTTCTAACTTTGGTGGCATCTTCGCCACAATTATTGTTGAGCATCTTTACCTAGTTGTACGTGCAGATGAATTGCATCTACCCTTTTTACGTTTTGATCTTAATGCTATGAATAGGCATGAGTTTGTTACTAGAAGTTCTGAGTTAGGGAATCTTGATTACATTATTAGGTTCAGTGAAAAATGTAGTCGCATTATCCGTTTGTCTGTAACTCTTTTCTTTAATTTTACTCGGAGGAATGGATGGTCATTCACCTTGATTGAGCTAGAGGAGTACTCGGCTCAACAGAAGTTGTACGCCCCCATGATGGAGGGGGATGCTCCCGAAGAAGAGGAGCCAGAGCAGATTCTGCCTCCTCCGGGGGAGCCTATTGTCCCTTGGGTTGAGGTGTCTTCTTCTTGGGAAGACATCCGGATGTCATTCTCCGTGAATGATGTCCAGCGGGATCCATGGAGCTACCAGTACTATCCCGGAGCCGGAGGAATCTCTTGGGGTCCGCAGTAGGCGAGTCCAACTTAGGCCAAAAGCCTAAGTTTGGTGGAGTACGTACACTTCTCCCCTTTCATTGTATCATCCATGGCTTTTGCTTTAATCTTTTCAGATTTTTAGCTTGTTCTTCTTTGTTCTTTCTAATTTTGAAATATAACAAAAAGATTTCTCCTTTCTTTTGTTTTTATTAACCTTTGAAAACCCCAAAAAGATTTACTTTATCTCTTTAGTTTGCCTGTTTTGTAGAGTTCAGCTCAGGTCCATGGTTGCAAGTGCGCTTGATTGTATCTTTTGACGTTCGATTGTGCAAGTGACGAGGCAGTAATGATGAAGATCGACGGAAGGGATGCAACAAGGAAAGCCGGTATGAACTCTATTTTTTCTAGTTTTGTACATATGCCTGTACTTATGATCTACAGACCAGCATGTAACGACATAGTGTTATGTTTACAATGCTTTCCCATTAGTTCATGCTTTCTTTGTGACTAGTCTCAAATAGTTGGAGTGCATAACGTGTTATTGAAATGATTTGCATGCATTGCATTGTTCATGGTTTGGCATAGTGAAGTGGTATTTCCCTTCAGAGAAAATTTGGATTGATTTGGCACATGCTTACACATGTTTATGACTAGAAGTCTATCAAGCCTTGATGATCTTTTTATTTCATAGTAGTCATATCACTTTCATGCCCGATTCAATGTTGCTTTGTCGCTCTGCATGATTATGACCATTATTGCTCTCTAGCTGATCGCTTCTCAGTCTTTTGCTAGCCTCTGTCAGTCTGCCTGTACTAAGCGGGCTGACTGGTTGTGCATCCAAAATCCTTGAAACCAGTCGTGCCATATGAGTCCACCACACCTTCCTATATATGGTATTTACCGGCCATCTGATGTCTACGCACGCTTCTATTCTTGTAGACTATGTTGGGCTTCCAAGCGCAGAGGTTTGTAGGACAGCAGCAATTTCCCTCAAGTGGATGATCTAAGGTTTATCGAACTCAGGGAAGTAGAGGTTGAAGATGGTCTCTCTCAAGCAACCCTGCAATTAAGGTAAAAGAAGTCTCTTGTGTCCCCAACACACCTAATACAACTAGGAGTTGTATAGGTGCACTAGTTCGGCGAAAAGATGGTAAAATATGGTGATAAGTGTGATAAAACGAAGTAATATAAATCTGTAATAAAAAGTGCAGCAAAGAAACAAGTAAAAAAAGTGAGTGCAAACGGTGTACCAATGATGAAAACAAGGCCTAGGCTACATACTTGCACTAGTGGCAACTCCCAACAACATTAACATAGTCTAATCACATGATATTTCCCATAAAACATGCAATGAAGACGCACTCGGAGGTCATTCCTTTGTGGTCAAGAGAGGATGAGAATTATGTAGGGCTACAAAATCACCTCAAAGTTCGTAGTTCTCAATTTATGGATTTCCCAATGTCACCGCGGACATCCAAAGAGAGTACCACAATCACCACAACATATGTAAAGGATAGTCAAAGACAAGCACCAAGAGACTCTCAATCTTCAATCCACACACAAAAGAGGAAATCACTCATGATAATATTTTTCTAACCCATGTTCAATAGACCGCTGTCACCTTGGTCTCGGAGATTATACTAGATAAGATCAATTGAGTACATCAATCCAATACATAGAGGAAGGGGAAATATCATGGGATCACCCTAGATTAACAAAGCCTACGATCACAACAAAGATCACATCATGGGAGAGAGAGAAACCACATAGATCAAGATATAAGCCTTAGCCCCGAGGGGAACTACTCACACATGTACACGGTGAGAGAGAGAGTTGTTGATGGAGAGGTGCAGCCCGGAGGAGATGAAGGAGACGGCGACGGCGGCGTCCACGGCCACGGCCACGGCCCTTGGGGGCAGCGGCCTTGGCCCCTTCTTCTTCCTTGGAGATGGTGTTGCTGTGGATATTGATCTCCCCTTCAAGACGGTTGCCAAGAGGAGGAAATTTCGTGGTGCCCTTTGACCTAGGTTTCTCTCTTTATATAGACTCTCGGATTCCCGTCATCCAGATTACGTCTTCTGTATTTTGGGGTTTATGGAAGCATCCGAATTCCTATTGGGCCGAATTTTATGTCTAAATCCACCGGAAAAAAATTACCTACAACTTTGTAGTTTTAAGTTTTTCCATTTGAGACCGTCTTCTAGCGTTTCCGAGGCGATCTTTAAAACCTGTCTGGTGGGGACAGATTTCGGGAAAGTTAGAGTCCAACTCTTACAAGGCTTCCTTTTGTGATCTTTCCTTTATCCAAGTAATTCCTACACATAAAGTAGAAAAACAAGAACTTGTGCACTCTTGCAACCATTAATAGGTTAGTTCCAAAATATGTTATAAATATATATGAAAGTATATAAAAAACATAGCAATATCACACAAAACATGCATGGAGCAAGCAGAAATTATAGATACGTTTGGGACGTATCAATATCCCCAAGCTTAATTTCTGCTCGTCCTCGAATAGGTAAATGATAACAAGCATAATTTCTGTGGTGACATGCTACCAACCATATAAGAACTCTTAAGTCAAGCAATCAAGGCATGTAATTCAATTCAAGTCATAACAGGCAAGAGTCTATATTAGTATTGAAACAAGCAACATAAGAACATAAAGGTGCAAGAGCTCTCGCTGTCCGTGACTCGAATGTCTCCAAATGGTGTTTGCGTGCAAGAAAGGGGATAGGGATATACGAGAAAAAAATATTTTTGTGTTGAGAACTCAATCTACTAAAGTTTCACACTTGATCTTCTTTCGAATCTTATCTTGACTCATCCCCAGACCACTAGCCAGGTACAAGTCAAAATGATCCACTCATTTTCGACATTTTCAGCACTCATGCAATGAATGAGCGTAAGCAAGAAAGTTGACACTTAGGATGGCAAAGAGAGAAAAGGTGGAGGAGGAAGACAAAAAGGTGCGAAAGGCTCACATCAATGAGGACAATCATAGGCGAGAGAAGGTCATATGATAGATATGATGTGAGGAGTAGGGATTGCCATGCAACGGATGCACATGTGAGCTGAGGTAAGCTCTCCAATGGAACTAGTGGGGGTGCATCCAACTTGCTTTCTCAAGAAGACCTAGAGCTCATTTGAGGAGGCTCATCATTGGAATATACAAGCCAAGTTCTATAGTGTGAAGGTCCCCACATAGCTATATGCATGAATGATAATCTCTATGGAGTACAAGATATAAGAGGGACTACGAGTGTGGATCTCTAAAAAGGATAATAGTGTTGTCCATTTCTCTATTTTTATTTCTTTTTCTCTTTTTTCTATTTTTTTGTATTTTTTTGGTGCCTCAATGGATCTTTCTATTTCTCCCATTTGTCCTCTTTGGGATCTTTTGATTTTGTCCTCTTTGGGATCTTTTCCTCACTTTAAGGGCAACACTCTATATATTACAAAAAGTATAGAAGATCTTTCACACTTTACAAAGTACTCAAATCATAAAGAAAATGTAACTATCATGAAGTATGCAAATGTATGCCTCTGCCAGTGTAGCAGGAACATGTATGACATGAAGATCAAGTCATGAAGAGGTGGATGTTGCATGGCAATATATCTCGGAAAGGTTATGGAAATGTCTTGATAGGTAGGTATGGTGGCTGTTTTGAGAAAAGATATAAGGAGGTTTATGATGACAGAGCGTATCATGCCAAGGGTTTGGAAGTACCGGCTAAGGTGGACGCCAACTCTCGGAATGAGAAGAAGGCAATGCACGGTACGGGAGAGGCTAGCAAATATGAGGAGGTGGAAGTGTCAACTTTCAATACTTACATTAGTCCGAAAAACTCATGCACTTATTATCGGTAACTCTCAATCTAGTAAGGAGGTTCACAAAGAGAAAAGTACCCCGAGGAGGGGTGTATGGGGGTTTGGTTATCCTTGCGCATCCTCGACTCATGGTACGTGAGTGTACTCTAATATCCGACCCCTCAGAAGAGTAGTGATCCATCTAGTAGCTAGAGTTCTCAACTAGTTTTTTAGGTTTTGAAAATAAACACGGATTGCCCAAAATACGACACCTATCACTACTAGGCTAGAGATCTTCACACCAAAAGTTCATACATTACTCACATCAATACCTCAAAACTACTGCAAGTTACTACTAAAATTAAATAGCAACCTCAATTACCTACTTTCAAGAAAAGACACAACTCACTGCAACAACCAACTCTCTTAACAAGATAAACATGAAAACTAAAGATAGTTCCAGCAACAAACTAAACAAAATCCAAGGCTCTTGCTAAAGACAAACTAAGACTAAAACTAAACATGGCAGTAGCTACGAAAAGGTAAAGAACACACAACAGAGAAAGATAGGCATGAAAAATTCTATGATGTGTTCTAGATTTTGAAAGTGGAGCGTGTTTCTCTCCCACGCAAAGTAAGACGGGATCTAACTTGTTATGAACAGAAAGCAAAGCTAAAGAAAACTAAAAATAAAACCTAAGAGCGAGATGCTCCAAACATAGCACATAACGCATGAAGTGATAAAAATATAGTGAGACGAAGGACGAACTGATGATTGTTGATGAAGAAGGAGATGCACGGGGGCATCCCCAAGCTTAGATGCTTGAGTCTCCTTGATTATTTATTGTGGATGCATGGGTGCATCCCCAAGCTTGAGCGCTTGACACTCCCAAATCTTCTTTCATCATCTTCCATCGCGCACTTGAAAACTCTCTTCATACATAACTCATCATAAGCTGATTAGAGAGGTTAGTACCCTTAATAAATAACTTTTATCCACTGTATATAAATATATTCTTTAAGAGCTACTGTTTCTCAAGATTAAAAAAAGGTTTTTGCAAAGAAAAAGCAAGCTTAAGGTTTGCAAAAGTTAGGAGAGACAAAACGTGGCAGAATCTGTGAAAAACAGAATAGCAGGTAGTAAAGAATTTTTTAGGGGTACTTCTGCAACTCAAATAAAAAAACTCAGAACATACGAACGTTCATTGATTGTATAGAGAATGCTGTGTAAAAAATTCAGCTCAAAAAGATGAACTGGGATTTTTCTGTGATTTTTCTAGTCACGAGGACAAAATCTGTTTTCTGGACAGCATGTCACAACTTTCTTTCCCTTGTCATATGAGGCTATAAATGGCACAAAGCTTGAAAAGTAAAGATAAAATGATGTTGTTACAGTAGTAAAAATCATCAAGACCACTAAAAACTGAAAGTAAAAAACTCAAACTAAAGATAACAAGGGTTGTCTCCCTAGAGCTCTTTCTTTATAGCCATAAAGATAGGCTTAAGATTTTAATGTTGCTCTCATAGGAATAAGAGTTGAAGCACAAAAGAGAGCATAAAGAAGCAAATACCAAACACATTTAAGTCTAACATGCTTCCTATGCAAAGGGATCTTGTAGAGATAACTCATTGAAGCATAAAGATATTAGCATAGGAAGACAAAATAAATGCAACTTCAAAACCTTCAACATAAAGAGAGGGAACTTGATATTATTGGAATATCTATAAGCATATGTTCCCCTATCATAATAATTTTTAGTGGGATCATGAATAAACTCAACAATATAAGTATCACATAAAAAATTCTTATCATGATCCACAAGCATAGAAAATTTGTTACTCTCCACATAAGAAAAATCCTTCTCATTAGTAATAGTGGGAGCAAACTCAAGAAAATAGGTATCACATGAATCATTCTTATCATGATACACTTTGAAACATTTATTATTTATAGCATAAGTGTCATCACAATAATCATCATAGATAGGAGGCAAGGTATCATCAAAATAAATTTCCTCATCAAAAATTGGGGGCTAAAAAGATCATCTTCATAAAACGTAGCATCCCCAAGCTTATAACTTTGCATATCATTAGCATCAAAGGTATTCAGAGAAGATATACTAGTAACATTGCTACTAATATGAGTGTTGTGCAAATAATGAAGCTCCATAGGCTTTTTGATTTCTCTTCAAACACTTCATGTCCCAACTCAAGGTAAAGCTCATAAAGCTCTCTCATAATATTTTGTTGTTTTCCATAAGGCCTAACTAGTGAAAATAAAAACAAGAAACGAAAAGATTTAATTGAAGAATCTCAATATATATCTTCAAGCACTCACCTCCCCGGCAACGGCGCCAGAAATAGCTTGATGTCTACGCACGCTTCTATTCTTGTAGACTATGTTGGGCCTCCAAGCGCAGAGGTTTGTAGGACAGCAGCAATTTCCCTCAAGTGGATGACCTAAGGTTTATCGAACTCAGGGAAGTAGAGGTTGAAGATGGTCTCTCTCAAGCAACCCTGCAATTAAGATAAAAGAAGTCTCTTGTGTCCCCAACACACCTAATACAACTAGGAGTTGTATAGGTGCACTAGTTCGGCGAAGAGATGGTAAAATATGGTGATAGGTGTGATAAAACGAAGTAATATAAATCTGTAATAAAAAGTGCAGCAAAGAAACAAGTAAAAAAAGTGAGTGCAAACGGTGTAACAATGATGAAAACAAGGCCTAGGCTTCATACTTTCACTACTGGTAACTCCCAACAACATTAACATAGTCTAATCACATGATATTTCCCATAAAACATGCAATGGAGACGCACTCGGAGGTCATTCCTTTGTGGTCAAGAGAGGATGAGAATTATGTAGGGCTACAAAAACACACCTCAAAGTTCGTAGTTCTCAATCTATGGATTTCCCAATGTCACCGCGGACATCCAAAGAGAGTACCATAATCACCACAACATATCTAAAGGATAGTCAAAGACAAACACCAAGAGACTCTCAATCTTCAATCCACACACAAAAGAGGAAATCACTCATGATAATATTTTTCTAATCCATGTCCAATAGACCGCTGTCACCTTGGTCTCGGAGATTATACTAGATAAGATCAATTGAGTACATCAATCCAATACATAGAGGAAGGGGAAATATCATGGGATCACCCTAGATTAACAAAGCCTACGATCACAACAAAGATCACATCATGGGAGAGAGAGAAACCACATAGATCAAGATATAAGCCTTAGCCCCGAGGGGAACTACTCACACATGTACACGGTGAGAGAGAGAGTTGTTGATGGAGAGGTGCAGCCCGGAGGAGATGAAGGAGACGGCGACAGCGGCGTCCACGGCCACGGCCACGGCCCTTGGGGGCAGCGGCCCTTGGCCCCTTCTTCTTCCTTGGAGATGGTGTTGCTGTGGATATTGATCTCCCTTCAAGACGGTTGCCAAGGGGAGGAAATTTCGTGGTGCCCTTTGACCTAGGTTTCTCTTTTTATATAGACTCTCGGATTCCCGTCATCCAGATTATGTCTTCTGTATTTCGGGGTTTCTGAAATCATACGAACTCCGATTGGGCCGAATTTTATGTCTAAATCCACCGGAAAAAAATTACCTACAACTTTGTAGTTTTAAGTTTTTCCATTTGGGACCGTCTTCTAGCGTTTCAGAGGCGATCTTTAAAACCTGTCTGGTGGGGACAGATTTCGGAAAGTTAGAGTTCAACTCTTACAAGGCTTCCTTTTGTGATCTTTCCTTTATCCAAGTAATTCCTACACATAAAGTAGAAAAACAAGAACTTGTGCACTCTTGCAACCATTAATAGGTTAGTTCCAAAATATGTTGTAAAAATATATGAAAGTATATAAAAAACATAGCAATATCACACAAAACATGCATTGAGCAAGCAGAAATTATAGATACGTTTGGGACGTATCATCATTCTAACGAAGACTTTCTTGTGCCACCTAAAAAATATTCAAATACATTTCCCTTTTTGTATCCGTACAAGCTGATGGATGATACGTCCCAAACGTATCTATAATTTCTGCTTGCTCCATGCATGATTTGTGTGACTTTGCCATGTTTTGCTTGAACTTTCATACACTTTTAATCATATTTGGACTAACCTATTAACTCAGTGCACCCATTTGCCAGTTCCTGTTTTCTGCTGTTTTTGTATTTCAGGTTTTTCGACCATTAAAAGTGCCAAATAAATACCAGAAAATTATATAAAAAATCAGCGACCCGGAAGCTTCCCGAAGAACCAAAGATGGAAGGGGGTGGACCCACCAGGGCCCCAGGAGGGTCCCTGGCGCGGCCCCAACCTAGGGCGCGCCAGGAGGCCTCCTGGCTGCCCTGTGGCCCCTCTCGGTGCCCCCGTTGGCCTATATTTAGCCCCCGCGAAGGAAACCCCTAATACCGATCTGCTATTCCCGTTATCCTCTATGTACCGCCGCCGTCGCTTCAAGATCGGGGATACCGGGAGAAGCTGCCCCGGCACCCTGCCGGAAGGAGGAATCCCCTCCGGGAGACCATCCATCACCATGGACGCCTCCCGGATGTCTTGTGAGTAGTCCCCCTTGGACCATGGGTCCATGACCAGTAGCTATGTGATGTTCTCCTCCCCTCTTTGTGCTTCCACTTTTGAGACCTCGTGAGCTGCCTCACATGATCGAGGCACCTTTGTAATTTTCTGTGTTGCTATGCTTAGTTTGCTTGGATCTGATGGATTACGAGATTATGTTCAGATTGTGATGAATAATATATTTGGTTCTCTTTTATATTTGTGTTCTTTAGTTAATTCTTGCATGTTCTCCATTGCCGTATTTTTGTTTGGCCAAGTGATTTGTTGCAACTCCAAGAGGGAGTGTTATGCTTGATTGTGGTTCAACCCCTTGATGTCTAGCTTGAGTGACAGAAACATGAGACTAGGGGATGTGTTGTTGGAACCAGGGATAAAACAACAGTGCTTGTAGTTGCGGGTGCAAGGATTGTTTACTTTACGCATAGTTCTTTTAAATGCAGTTGTCTATTGCTTTGAGTTTACACTTTGGGTGGGACTCGCAACTTAATACCAGCGAGATGTTCTGGATAGATATCTTAAGGTGGATGATTCGTAGTAGATGCAGATGGATTCCAGTCTACTTACGTTGGCGTACTACCCATTGCTTTTGAGCCTCTTCGTTTCTTTTGTAGCGTAGTTAGCATTGCGGTGCGTTTATAATCCTGTCAATTGCCCAGCTGTGATTTGTTTACCTCGCTAGCACTTTTATCGTATTTTGGGAGAGAGACATCACTAGTGAACGTCATGGGACCCCGGTCCATATTTCCACCATTGTTTACATCTCCAATTTACTTTTAGTTCTTACTTTCAGTTGCCACTATTATTATCTCTTGCGTTGATCCTTTGTAAAAAGCAAGGACGGAGGAATTGACAACTCCTCTGTACTCGTTGGGAGCAAAGCTACTTGTTGTATGTGCAGGTCCAGGTGAAGTTAGCAACCTCGGCGCCATTGTTCACTTTACCACCTTCTTGTATTTCTGCGAGTCCTACGGGAGACAAACCCTATCCTCTGCATAGGGGAAATTTGCTGCTACGCTACATCTCACCTTCCACTTGGGGTAACCAACGAGAAGTGAGAGAACTATCTTCCTCACCGTATCAAGCAATTTCTAGCGCCGTTGCCAGGGACTCCAGTCTACAACATAGGCGAGTTGCACACTATCTTTTATCTTTGCCTTTCAGTCTTGTTAGTTTACCTTTCAGTTTTTACCTTTGTGTCCCTTAGAAAAAATACCAAAAATACCTGCTGATACTATGGGTTCAATGAAAACACCAAGTTGTGTGACTTCACTAGTCACAACAACAGTGACTTTATCTGCACTCCTATTGCTCCACCTTCCACTTCAGCGCCTTCTTATGAAATTAAACCTGCTTTGCTGAATCTTGTTATGAAAGATCAAGTCTTAGGCGCTGGAGAGGATGCTGCCTTGCACTTAAATAATTTTGTTGAGCTTTGTGATATGCAAAAGTACAAAGAAGTAGATGGAGAAATCGTCAAGCTGAAGCTTTTTTCCTTTCTCCTTGAGAGGAAGAGCCAAGGAGTGGCTGCAATCCTTACCTAAGAATAACATTGATTCTTGGGACAAGTGTAAGGATGCTTTTATTGGGAAGTACTATCCCCCTGCTGGAATTATCCAGTTAAGAAGTAACATTATGAATTTTAGGCAATTGGATAATGAACATGTTGCCCAAGCTTGGGAACGTATGAAATCTCTTGTTAAGAACTGCCCTACACATGGTTTGACTACTTGGATGGTTATCCAGACTTTTTATGCAGGCTTAAACTTTACCTCGCGGAATCTGCTAGACTCGGCCGCGGGAGGAACTTTTATGTCAACCACACTTGGTGCTGCCACGAAGCTACTTGATGAGATGATGTTGAACTACTCTCAGTGGCACACCGAACGATCTCCAAATGGTAAGAAAGTAAATTATGTCGAGGAGATATCCTCTCTTAATGAAAAGGTTGACTTGATCATGTCTCTACTTACCAAGCAAGCTCCTATTGATCCTCAGGATGTTCCTTTAAATTCCTTGGTTGCTCAAGAACAAGTAGATGTGAACTTTATCTCTAGAAACAACTTCAACAATAATTCTTATAGGAGTAATTTTGGTAGCAACAATCCTAGACCGTTCCCATCCAACAACTATGGGAATGGCAATAGCAACTCCTACAGCCAGACTTATAGGGAAAGAGACCTACCTAGTTATGAGAAACTTGTAGAAATAGAAAAATCCACCAAAAGCTATACACACACAGTTTGAACAAAACAAAGATTTTTCCAGACAATTAGACGAACACTCTTCTATCCTTCAAAACATTAGCAAACAACTTGAGAGCCTGAACAGTGACATCTCCAACCTCCAAACTAGACTCACTACCACTGATACCTATGTTTCAAACATGTCTCACACCCAATCTACCTTGATAAATCAGATGGAAGCAAAACCCGAAGTTATTCCCAAGGAAGAAGAGAGATTTAAGAGCCTTCCTACCTACCACACCGTAGCTACTATCCAAGTTGTTGAGGATGTCCAAACTATTAGCACCCATCACACCCCTAGTCCACCTGGACCTATCAATGGTGATGCTACCACCTCAACCATAGATGAAGAAACCTCTATGAACATAGAGGCTTTCAAACAAGTGAGCCTTAATGATATCACTACCTCCTTGATAGATAGTAGTGATCTAGACTTTGACAACTGCACCTTACCTGAAGTTAATTGTTTCCTACACAAGATGTCTAGAGACCCCCACACTAGCACACTTAATCTTGCCTTCACAGAGCATATCACTAATGCTCTAATCAAAGTTAGGGAGGAAAAGCTTAGACTAGAAGCCTCCATACCTAGGAAGCTAGAAGATGGTTGGGATCCTATGATAAAAATCAAATTGAATAACTTCTCTTGCTTTGCTCTTTGTGATGTTGGAGCTAGTACCTCTGTTATGCCCAAAAGAATGTATGATATGCTTGAATTGAAACCTTTTGATCCTTGTTCTTTTGGTGTTCGTCTTGTCGATTCTTCCGTAAAGAAACCTTTGGGGACGATATATGATGTTCTTATCATTGTCAATGACAATTATGTTTCCGTTGATTTTACTATTATTGACATTGAGTGTGAGCCCTCTTGTCCAATTATTTTGGGACGTCATTTTCTTCGCACCGTTGGTGTTGTTATTGACATGAAAGAGGGGAATATCAAATTCCAATTCCCTCTCAAGAAAGGGATGGAACAATTCCCTAGGAAAAAGATTAAGTTGCCTTTTGAGTCTGTCACACGGGCTAGTTATTTTCTTGATAAAACTTGATCTTTTGCTTTGTTCCTAGCTTAAAGGCGTAAAAGAAAGCGCTTGTTGGGAGGCAACCCAAGATGTTTTTACTTCTATTTTTAGTGGTCTTGATGATTGTTACTACTGTAGGAACATCATTGTATCTTTATTTTTCAAGCTTTGTGCCAAATATAGCCTCATATGACAAGCGAAGTGAAAGTTGTGACATGCTGTCGAGAAAACAGATTCTGTCCTCGTGACGGGGAAAATCATAGAAAATCACCAGTTCATAATTTTTAGCTGAATTTTTTTACACAGTGTGCTCTATACAATCACCAAACTTTTGTATGTTCTGAGTTTTTTGATTTGAGTTGCAGAAGTACCCCTAAAAAATTCTTTACTATTTGCTGTTCTGTTTTTCACAGATTATGCCACGTTTTGTCTCTCCTAACTTTTGCAAACCTTAAGCTTGCTTTTTCTTTGAAAAAACTTTTGGCAATCTTGAGAAACAGTAGATCTTCCTGAATATCTTTATTTGCAGCAGAGAAAAATATATATTTTAATAGGGTACTAACCTCTCTAATCAGTTTACAATGAGTTATGTATAAGGGAGTTTTCAAGTGTGCGATGGAAGATGATTAAAGAAGAGATCCTGGAGTGTCAAATGCTCAATCTTGGGGATGCCCCCATGCATCCCCAATAAATATTCAAGGAGACTCAAGCATCTAAGCTTGAGGATGCCCCCGTGCATCCCCTTCTTCATCAACAATTATCAGTTCGCCCCTCGTTGCACTATATTTTTATCACTTCATGCGTTATGTGCTATGCTTGGAGCGTCTCGCTCTTTACCTTTCTTAGGTTGTGTTTTTGCTTTGTTTGCTGTAGTAACAAGTTATACCCCAGCTTTCTTTTGTGTGGGAGAGAAGCACGCTCCGCTTGAACTAGAACTCCTCATAGGATTTTCATGCTTATTTCCTTAGTTGTGAGTTGTTCTTTTTCTTTTCTTAGATGTTGCCCTATTAAGTTGTAGTGCTTTAGTTTCTTCTAGAGCTTTGATTTTGTCTCAGCTGAACTTTCTATAGGTTGCATGTTTATATTGTTTAGAGAGTTTTCCTGTTGCACTGAGTTTTGTGTCTGGACCAGAAAGTAGGTAGTTGAAGTTGCTATTCTTTTTGTAGTAGTAACTTGCAATAGTCTTGAGGTATTGACTAGAGTAATGTTTGAACTTATGGTGTCAAGAGATTTATCCTATTAGTGATAGATGTCATATTTTGGTCAATCCGTGTGATTTTCGAAAACCAAAACCCCTGTTGAGAACTCTAGCTACTAAATGGATCACTAAGCTCTGGAGGTTTCGAATATCAGAGTACACTCACGCACCATGAGTCGAGGATGCGCAAGGATAACCAAACCCCCATACACTCCTCCTCGGGGTACTTGTATCTTTGTGAACCTCCTGATTAGATTGAGAGTTACCGATAATAAGTGCATTAGTTCTTCGGACTAATGTGAGTATTCGAAAGTTGACACTTCCACCTCCCATATTTTTCTAGCCTCTCCTGTGTCGTGCATTGCCTCCTTCTCACTCCGAGAGTTGGCGTCCACCTTCGCCGGAACATCTAAACCCTTGGCATGCAAAACAGCCACCATACCTACCTATCAAGGCATTTCCATAGCCTTTCCGAGATACATTGTCATGCAACATCCACCTTCTTATGACTTGATCTTCATGTCATACATGCTACTTGCTTGATCGATGAGCCGCATGCTAGTTGGGATTTTCCCTAATCATTGCTACATGACGCGCTAGTATCATTGCATATCCTGCTATCCTGGCAGAGGCATACATTTGCATCATGATAGTTACATCTTCTTTATGTGAGTACCCTTGTAAAGTGTGAAAGAGCTCCTATATTCTTGTAAAATATAGAGTGTTGCCCCTAAAGTGAGGAAAAGATCCCAAAGAGTACAAAATCAAAAGATCCCAAAGAGGACAAATGAGAGAAATAGAAAGATCCATTGAGGCCACCAAAAAAATACAAAAAATAGAAAAAAGAGAAAAAGAAACAAAAATAGAGAAGGGGGCACACTACTATTCCTTTTCAGAGATCCACACTAGTACTTCATCCTCTATCCCTTGTACTCCATAGAGATCATCATACATGCATATAGCTATGTGGGGACCCTCCACACTATAAAACTTGGCTTGTATATTCCAATGACGAGCCTCCTCAAATGAGCTCTAGGTCTTCTTGAGAAAGCAAGTTGGATGCACCCCCACTAGTTCCCTTGGAGAGCTTTTAGCTCACATGTGCATCCGTTGCATGGCAATCCCTACTCCTCACATCATATCTATCATATGGCCTTCTCTCGCCTATGTTTGTCCTCATTGATGTGAGCCTTTCACACCTTTTTTCTCTTCTGCCTCCACCTTCTTTCTGTTTCGCCTTTTAGGTGTCAACTTTCTTGATCACGCTCATCCATTGCATGAGTGCTCAAAATATCGAAAGGGAGTGGATCAGTTTGACTTGTACCTGACTAGTGGTCTGGGGACGAGTCAAGATAAGAATCCAAAGGAGACTAAGTGTGAAACTTTAGTAGATAGTAGTTCTCAAAAAATATATATTTTTATCTCGTGTTCCCATATCCCCCTTCTTGCACGCAAACACCATATGGAGACATTCGAGTCACGGACAGCGAGAGCTCTTGCACCCTTTGTTTTTTTTTTCTTGTGTCAATGCTAATATAGACTCTTTCTTGTTAAGACTTGAATTGAATTGCATGCTTTTATTGCTTTACTTAAAAGTCCTTATATGGTTGTGTGGCATGTCGCCACAGGAATTATGCTTGTTATCATTTCCTTACTTGAGGACGAGCAGGAATTAAGCTTGGGGATGTTGATACGTCCCAAACGTATCTATAATTTATGCTTGCTCCATGCATGATTTGTGTGACTTTGCCATGTTTTGCTTGAACTTTCATACACTTTTGATCATATTTGGACTAACCTATTAACTCAGTGCACCCAGTTGCCAGTTCCTATTTTCTGCTGTTTTTGTATTTCAGGTTTTCCGGCCATTAAAAGTGCCAAATAAATCCCTTAAAAATTATGTAAAAAATCAGTGACCCGAAAGATTCCCGAAGAACCAAAGATGGAAGGGGGTGGACCCACCAGGGCCCCTAGAGGGTCCCTGGCGCGGCCCCAACCTAGGGCGCACCAGGAGGCCTCCTGGCTTCCCTGTGACCCCTCTCGGTGCCCCATTTGGCCTATATTTAGCCACCGCGGAGGAAACCCCTAATATCGATCTGCTATTCCTGTTCTCCTCTCTGTACCTCCGCCGCCGCCGTTTCAAGATCGGGGCTGTCAGGAGAAGCTGCCTTGGCACCCTGCCGGAAGGAGGAATCCCCTCCGGGAGACCATCCATCACCATGGACGCCTCCAGGATGTCTTGTGAGTAGTCCCCCTTGGACCATGGGTCCATGACCAGTAGCTATGTGATGTTCTCCTCCCCTCTTTGTGCTTCCACTTTCGAGACCTCGTGAGCTGCCTCACATGATCGAGGCACCTTTGTAATTTTCTGTGTTGCTATGCTGAGTTTGCTGGGATCGGATGGATTATGAGATTATGTTCAGATTGTGATGAGTAATATATTTGGTTCTCTTTTATATTTGTGTTCTTTAGTTAATTCTTGCATGTTCTCCGTTGCCGTATTTTGCTTTGGCAAAGTGATTTGTTGCAACTCCAAGAGGGAGCGTTATGCTTGATTGTGGGTTCAACCCCTTGATGTCTAACTTGAGTGACAGAAACATGAGACTAGGTGTCATCGATATGTAACGGCAGATGCCATGGGGATGGCTAATAAGGGGGACAAACTGAGGTTAGTGTCGCTGGTACTGGAATCGAGAGTGGGAACACACGGTGAGACACCACGATGTGATAAATATGTGATAAATAAAACTTTCATGAATATTAAAAATATGTGATAAATAAAACTTTGTCCAAAAATTGTGCAACCAGTTTGGTTAAATAGCTAAAAATCAGTGGGCCATGTTAAACTAACTTTGGGCATTTATTACTTTGATTAAAATAATAAACAATTCAAACGGTAGCTCAATCGGTCCAATTTTATAAGTTATTATTTAAATAAAATACTAAATGAATTTATAAAAATACCAAACTTTTTGCGGCACTTTAATATCATGTAACACTAATATTTGAACTGGTTTCAATTATTACAAAAATCAACTGCTAGATAAACTAAGATAGAATTGTATGCAAATGAATAACAAAGAAAAAAGAAACAAAATCCTATCTAACACCCAGGGCACAACCTCCCTGTGGGCCAGGCCCACACCACTTCCCCCCAGCCCACTTCCCTCCCCTCCCCTGTTCACCCCCGTGCGTGGACTCCATCCACACCGGCCACGCCGGCCAGCCATGTCGTGGCGGCCATCGGCGGCTGTCGGCGGGGATAAGAGCCCCGAGAGCCCCAGCGCCAACCCTAGGTCGCCCTCCATCCCCCATTCGCCCTCTCCCTTCTCTCTCGCGAGCCTCCCTCTCTCCCCGAACGGGTTCGGCTGAGCTTGCTGCCGCTGCGCCGTCGTCGGCTGCGTGGCCGACGGCCACCTCGTCGTCCGGGTCGATGCCGGGAGGACCTCCGCGCTCTGCCGGGTCTCCCTCATGCCTTGTTTTGTCCGAATCAGCGTCGCAAGCTCATCTTCGTCGCCGTTCCTCGCGACGGTCGCCACCCCACCTCGCCGATTCTTCGTCTCCGGCTCGCCGGACCTCGCTTGCGTTCGCCATCGGCAACCCCACTGTGAGCCGCGCCCATTCCCTTTGTTTCCCGCATGTAGTTGTCAACGTAGGCCCCTCCCCGTCGACGACGTGGCCGCCGCCCACCATGGCCGGACCGGGCCCTGGTCGCGCTGCCTCGCGCTCGCCGCGCTTCCCCCCCTGCACTAGCCACGCGCCTCGCTGCCCCTGGCACCAGTGGCCGCGCCCAGCGCGCTCCCTGGCCGAGCCCATGTGTTCCTCTGCCCGCTGACTACCACTGCCGCTGTGTGCTGCTTGATGTTGCTGCTGAAGCTACGGTTGCTGTTGCCTGAAATTGAAGCCTCAGTAGCTGCTGCAGCACTTTTAACAACAATAAAACAGCAGCATATCCACTCCAAAATTTGCTAAAATGATATGGGTTTAAAGTAGAGGCATCAAACTTCAATTTGTTCCATTGGAGCAACTTCAAAAAGTGCATAGATTAAATCCAATAAAAATCATAAGTGTCAGATTTATGTTAACAGAAAATAGCAATTTCACTATGGCTAGTTTAGAGCAAGATCTGGAATTTCTGCAGGAGCTATTCATGGCAGCAAATAACATGGTTTGAAAGCACACCCAATGTGCTTCAAAACATCTATAAGTTGCAACTCCATTTGAGTTGTAGATCAATGGCATTCATCTAGCAAAGTTGGCTAATTTTAACAAGCTTCTGAAATTAACAGTGAACAACCCTTTTTCCAGAAAATATTTAATTAGGGAGATGAATTCCAATATGAATGAAAATTGTACCAGGCTGTAGATCATAGAAAAGAGCTCAAGTTGATGTTGACCTCAAAATCATAGGAGTTGTAGAACTCTAGTTATAGCTTTTCGAAAACAGCTAAGTTCTATGAACAACAGAAAAAAAATCCAGACCTAGCAATTTTCTGCCAGGTTACCATCATTAGCTTAACCACTTCATTGTCCTAAAACTATGTGCTACTGATTTTAATTAATTATTGTAATGACATGGGCTTGTTGTACACTTAACCAGGATCAAATAATGTCATTGACATATATTTGTTTGAGGCTTAATTAACTAGATATTAAATTCACAAAAGGGCTAAACCATAACAAATTCTCAGACTTAGTAATTTTAGAGAAATCCACTTGGAGTCTATGACACATGGGGCCCACTGGTCAGTTGACCAGGTCAAAGGCTACAGCCTATGACCTGTGGGTCCCCTCTATCAGGTTGACTTGGTCAACATTACTATTGTGGATATAGTTGATTTATTTAATAAAAGAAAATCTAGGAAAATAAATAAAATGATTAAAACTTTGAAATTAATTATCTTTTAAACCGTAATTCAGATTCAAAAAATTTATACATCAAAACTGATCAGAAAAATATAACGAATACGGATACGCTATTCGTATACCAACCACCCCCCTCTAACATACCGAACTCGAGACTTTCCCCCTTCGGATCGTCTGTCCGGTAATTACCCGGTACCGTTAAAACTCTCCGGATGAAAATGTTCTGAACATAAAAGTTGTTCGGAATGCATCAACGATCACGGTTACACTATCTGTATACCATCCACACCCCTCTAACACAACGAACATCGGCATTCCCCCCCTCCGGGCCGTTTGTCGATAATCACCCGGAGCCGGTATTTCATCCCCGGATGAATTCCCGCTCCAAGCAATACACCTTGCACTGCGTTAGAACACCGTTAACCATGCATCTGACATGTCTTAAATTGTATTGCTTTTATTGTTGTGTATTTATTGTTTCTTCCCCCTTTATTCTCCGGTATACCCCGCTGCTACTACCGACTACACTGCTGTCGGGTACGACTACTTCGTCGACGACCCTGCCCCTACCGTCGAGCTTCCAGGCAAGCAGAGCCATTCTCTTCCCCAGATATCGCCTACCTTTTCCGTACTTTCTTGCACTAGGCATCGTTACTGCTGCTGCTACGATTACAATCCTATTCAATTGCATAGCCTGATTTTGTCGCCCCTTGATGTACCTTTCTTATCCTATGCTGCCTGTTATAATTATGCATATATTCAGCAGTGAACCATGCGCATTGTTAGCTAGGACTAGATAGCGGGCCGTGATCACTCAGGGGGGTGAACACGGATACAATATATATACAACTACACAGGTACGGTACAAAGCAGACACCGCCAAAGGCCCCTATCTGGGTTATGCCTAGTCACCTCAAGTGTGAGCTATCCAGGAGTAATCCTTGAACTCCACTCGAGGCTGACTTTGTCTTGCCGCCATAGGGTCCTGGACAGCGGTTGTCCTTAAAGGTAAGAAGCCGGGCGAACCAACGTTGCCCGCGAGCGGTATATTGTCGGGAACGACAGGGAGGGTACGACCGACGTTACTGGCGTGCTTGGCCCCTGCTCGTATCTCGCGAGAGTTACCAAACCACGAAAGTCGAGCTCTACCAAGAGCACACGCGAGACAAGGTAAGGAGACGGCTCACCTTGTTGGTAACCGCAGTCACTTGGTGGGACGACAGGGGCAGGCACCGATGTACTGGTGGTCCTGACTGCTGTCGTTGACCGCGGGTCGGTTAAGTCGAGGCAACGATAACGGTTGTCACGCAGGTTAATTAAAATGCTAAATGGTTCGGCGGATGACTTGAGAGACCCGTTGGTCTGTACGCACTACCTACACGTGGGATTACGGTGTGGGCCCTCCGCGTCGTAGTTCGTCTGAAAGCTCTTCAGACGTCAACAGTACTGCGACCTGATCGCCGGGAAGTGGTCTTGTCCTTTTGCTGCAGTAGGTGTGTTTGGATTTGCTTTTGCTTCACCGGCCAGACTCGCACCATGCAGGAGCGTGCAAGGGTGAGGGACCTAGACCCCTTGGCGCATAGGATATAGTCCGGCGGATGGCCTCTCTGCTGAGCCTAGGATGGGCTGCGACGTGTCGGATAGCCTCGGTGGGGCGTTCCCTAACAAGGTTCACGCCACCCTGGAGATCCGAGCGTGCAGGCTGAACAGTAGTGCACCCCTGCAGGGAGTTTAATCTATTCGAATAGCTGTGTCCACAGTAACAGGACGCTTTATGCTGAAGCTGGATCTTACCACTAGAAACTATTACTATTAAACTATATGGTTCCGGGTCTTCTTCCTCGCAGGGAGTCGAGGAGGGGAACTCGGAGGCATTGTTATTATTAATAATTACAACTTATATTATACAATGTTGGAGCAACTTCTGCTTCATTGTTACTTTATTGCTTTATATAAACTGTTGGCTGTTTCTCTTCTCATGCTGCAAGACATCGTCAGAAGATGCTAGTCTTCGATAGGCTTAGCTTCTTACCCTTATTCTGATTTCTATCTTGCAGTCCACTATATATACAGCCTCCCTTTTCGGTTGATACAAATGCATAATGCTTAGTAGCGGACGTAAGACTCGCGGGTATACTAGATACTCACCTTTGCTTTATTTCCCCTTTTATATTTTTCCTGATCGGCCGCTGCAGTCGACGTTGGAGCCCAGGAGCAGGAGTACCCCGGAGGCGGATACTACTACGTCGAGACCCCCGCTGACCAGGACCAGGAGTAGTTTCGGAGGCTCCCAGGCAGGAGGCCTTGCCTTTTCGATTCTTATCTCTGATGTTATTTGTGCTAGCCTTCTTAAGGAAAAACTTGACTAACTATGTCTGTACTCAGATATTATGGCTTGTATAACTTATGTATTCGGGTCCGCGTGACCCCCCTTTATTGTAACATATTGGTTTATCCTTTTGTGTTTAGTGTTGTGCTGTGATATTCTCACCGTGGCACCCTAATCTCAGCCGTGTACCCTGCGTGTATGATTACTGTACACAGATTGATTTTGGGGGCGTCACAAGTTGGTATCAGAGCCGACTGCCTGTAGGAAGTCCCTAACCACTCCTTGGTCGAAGTCGAGTCTAGTCGTTGCAAAACTATTTTTACTAACAGTGTCGTGTGGCTTATCGGCCCATGTCGCCAACTGGGTGGTATTAGGATCCTTTTTCTCCGTACCTTTAACTCTGGGATTCTACTCTCTTCTCTTTCGGGTTAAAGATTTTGCTAACTCTGACATTAGGATCTCGTGACTACTTCCTCCCGGAGACCCCCCTTCCAGATGATCGCTTACTTCACGAGAAGATTCCGAAGATTACTCTCTGATAAATTCCCGAGACCATATGTGTTGATCACCTTTACAATTCCCTGCCACCGATAAGTCCGTATGTATAACCACATACACCTTTCGTTCATCCATTCAATCCCAGTTGCTCTTGTGTTCACAAGATGCATCGAAATACTTTCCGTTGTTTCGAGAATCCGTTGAGCCTACTGCCTTGCAGCTTCTTTTCACCCTGCGGATAATTCCTCACATTTATCGAGGATCCGTTCATCCTAATCTGTTCCTCTGGTTCCCAAAATACTTTGAAATACTATTCGATCTCGCGATAATCCTCGGCAGCCTACTGCTTTGGAGATTCTTCTTACCTGCTTGCACTATGATTAATCCCGTTTGTCTTGTAGTCTTTGATAACCTCCCTTGGCATTGCCATTCTGATCCGTTGAATCATCGTGTGTGCTAGTGCACGCAATCATCAGTTGATCCCTATGAATCCATTCTTCTGGCTCAGACGTCATTCCGGACATGAGCTGGTTCTCGGTAAATCAAACCTTAGTTGATTAACCGTCAAGCTTCTATTCAACTTATTCATGTTTGACCGATGTATCTGAATCTGATACACCGATATGGAAGTCATACTTCCTGGTACTTAAGCATCGAATTATTCCGATGTTTCTATCTCCAATGCTTTGGCATTCTTTCTTCTTATGGTTGAGTACCGATACTCGCCCCAGACTCTCTGTACGCCGCCTGACCTTTTGGTGGATTACTACCTACCGTCCCCTGTGCCCTAAGTCATTCATGAATTTTCCCTGATATCAGGTGTCTCTGGCGAATGATATCATCTACTCGGTGTCGTCAGCCTTCTGCTTTCGAACTTGTATCCCTTGCTTATGATATTTGTTGTATGGGTTTTAAAAATGCCCCGATGGGTTAACCCTATGCTTCCCCTAATCTAATGAACCCAAATTTTATGCGGGTTATACTCTATTGGCCTTCCGTCAGATAAGCTCGCAATCCTACAACCTTCATGTGAGCGAGAAGTGAGTGAAAGGTTATACATTGAAGAAGTGGGAGTCGACCCTGAACCTTTGTGTTCATGCCCATGGATACGATGTAGAATTTATCGTGAAAGCTTCTCGTAAAGAAAATTAACCCCCTTGGTGTAAATTCTTCTACACCTATGATCCACCATTCTACCTTCGAGTATTACCCCTGGTATCTCGAGGATATCATACCTTTGCACTACATCTTATGAGTTGTGATGGAACATTACCTATCCATGTCAATGCAGATCCATGGTTCTGGGTTGTTGTCAACCGAAAACAACGAATACTTTTGCTTCACCATTCCGTTTGCTTGATGTGTGCGTTGTTCGATTGTATTTTCTTGAAACCTTTTGACATGATGTGTCGTGGTCATCATCACCATTTTTCCTTCTTCCAGGTGTCAATTTAATTCATTATGGGAAATACCATTCTTGCCCCTCGATGATTTGTGTCATCATTGACAACCCCCTTTGACTCCCTGCCAATATAAACTTGGACATGTATATCGTGCTCTACTTTCCCTTGGGAAAGATATACACCTGATACTTGTGTATCATCACATTTTCTTTTCCATTGGTCTGCTTACCCTTTCTTTGAATATAAATTATCCGAGCAGTGATAATTACTTGCTTATGTAAACACTTCAATGTACTACCTTGTCCGTACAACCTGTTACAACTGTTGATAACATTTCGGTAACCACCGATGGACGAGAACTTTGCCTATTGGTCCGCCTCGACTTAACGAGCAGGAAAATGGTTCTCTCCGTCCCTCGCCCTTGGCACTGATGTTGTTGCCAACATAGCTAACAAGCCGTTCTCTGACTTTCCTTGCAATTTGATCGCACTGTTTGTCACCACCCTTCTTATTCAATATGGGCCCATAACCACAGTTCCACAGGATCGAAACCTGACTCTTTTGTACCTTTCTGTTCTCGAGGTTATTCCTCTTGCTTGATCTCGTAAGCAATTCATGAGTCACCTACTTTGAGATACTCAGTTCGATATCAGACTCAGTGCTTATGCCTGATGTTCTGGACCCCTTTTCATCCTCTGTTATCATCGTCGAATGATTGTGTATCCGCTTGAAAACCTCTCATGACTTATTTTGTTTCTCTCGATGTATCTACCTGAGTGTAACTCGTGAGATACTCTCTTCCCCATTCCCTTGGACAACCTCGGTTGATTGACTTTGTATCAATCCGACCCCCATAAGTTTTTCCTCCTAGCCTATGCGTAAGTACGATGAAGACCCCGAAGAAAGGACTACAACTCATCAAGATGCACTGATGCAGAGAAATAAAGACATCAACAAGAACGATTACCTACTTCGAGAAGGGCAACAAGGACCAAGAAGAGTCGTTAGATTGCGAAACCGAAACCTTACCCCTTGCCCTACTTTTAAAATTCTCGGGACGAGAATTCTTTGTAGTGGTGGAGATATGTAACACCCCGGGTGTCACGCTACAGTAATCACCTACAATAATCACAATTACTGTTGCTGATCATGCCTTGATCATTTTTGAATCAACCCAAACTCAAAATGCATTTTCATGAATATTAAAAATATGTGATAAATTAAACTTTGTCCAAAAATTGTCCAACCAGTTTTGTTAAATAGCTAAAAATCAATGGGCCATGTTAAACTAACTTTGGGCATTTATTACTTTGATTAAAATAATAAACAATTCAAACGGTAGCTCAATCGGTCCAATTTTATAAGTTATTATTTAAATAAAATACTAAATGAATTTATAAAAATACCAAACTTTTTGCGGCACTTTAATATCATGTAACACTAATATTTGAACTGGTTTCAATTGTTACAAAAATCAACTGCTAGATAAACTAAGATAGAATTGTATGCAAATGAATAACAAAGAAAAAAGAAACAAAATCCTATCTAACACCCAGGGCACAACCTCCCTGTGGGCCAGGCCCACTCCACTTCCCCCCGGCCCACTTCCCTCCCCTCCCCTGTTCACCCCCGTGCGTGGACTCCATCCACGTCGGCCACGCCGGCCGGCCATGTCGCGGCGGCCATCGGCGGCTGTCGGCGGGGATAAGAGCCCCGAGAGCCCCAGCGCCAACCCTAGGTCGCCCTCCATCCCCCATTCGCCCTCTCCCTTCTCTCTCGCGAGCCTCCCTCTCTCCCCGGACGGGTTCGGCTGAGCTTGCTGCCGCTGCGCCGTCGTCGGCTGCGTGGCCGACGACCACCTCGTCATCCGGGTCGATGCCGGGAGGACCTCCGCGCTCTGCTGGGTCTCCCTCATGCCTTGTTTTGTCCGAATCAGCGTCGCAAGCTCGTCTTCGTCGCCGTTCCTTGCGACGGTCGCCACCCCACCTCGCCGATTCGTCGTCTCCGGCTCGCCGGACCTCGCTTGCGCTCGCCATCGGCAATCCCACTGTGAGCCGCGCCCATTCCCTTTGTTTCCCGCATGTAGTTGTCAACGTAGGCCCTCCCCGTCGACGACGTGGCCGCCGTCCACCATGGCCGGACCGGGCCCTGGTCGCGCTGCCTCGCGCTCTCCGCGCTTCCCCCCCTGCACTGGCCACGCGCCTCGCTGCCCCTGGCACCAGTGGCCGCGCCCAGCGCGCTCCCTGGCCGAGCCCATGTGTTCCTCTGCCCGCTGACTACCACTGCCGCTGTGTGCTTCTTGATGTTGCTGCTGAAGCTACGGTTGCTGTTGCCTGAAATTGAAGCTTCAGTAGCTGCTGCAGCACTTTTAACAGCAATAAAACAGCAGCATATCCAGTCCAAAATTTGCTAAAATGATATGGGTTTAAAGTTGAGGCATCAAACTTCAATTTGTTCCATTGGAGCAACTTCAAAAAGTGCATAGATTAAATCCAATAAAAATCATAAGTGTCAAATTTATGTTAACAGAAAATAGCAATTTCACCATGGCTAGTTTAGAGCAAGATCTGGAATTTCTGCAGGAGCTATTCATGGCAGCAAATAACATGGTTTGAAAGCACACCCAATGTGCTTCAAAACATCTATAGGTTGCAACTCCATTTGAGTTGTAGATCAATGGCATTCATCTAGCAAAGTTGGCTAATTTTAACAAGCTTCTGAAATTAACAGTGAACAACCCTTTTTCCAGAAAATATTTAATTAGGGAGATGAATTCCAATATGAATGAAAATTGTACCAGGCTGTAGATCATAGAAAAGAGCTCAAGTTGATGTTGACCTCAAAATCATAGGAGTTGTAGAACTCTAGTTATAGCTTTTCGAAAACAGCTAAGTTCTATTAACAACAGGAAAAAAAAATCCAGACCTAGCAATTTTCTGCTAGGTTACCATCATTAGCTTAACCACTTCATTGTCCTAAAACTATGTGCTACTGATTTTAATTAATTATTGTAATGACATGGGCTTGTTGTACACTTAACCAGGATCAAATAATGTCATTGACATATATTTGTTTGAGGCTTAATTAACTAGATATTAAATTCACAAAAGGGCTAAACCATAACAAATTCTCAGACTTAGTAATTTTAGAGAAATCCACTTGGAGTCTATGACACATGGGGCCCACTGGTCTGTTGACCAGGTCAAAGGCTACAGCCTATGACCCGTGGGTCCCCTCTATCAGGTTGACTTGGTCAACATTACTATTGTGGATATAGTTGATTTATTTAATAAAAGAAAATCTAGGAAAATAAATAAAATGATTAAAACTTTGAAATTAAGTATCTTTTAAACCGTAAGTCAGATTCAAAAATTTTATACATCAAAACTGATCAGAAAATATAACGAATACAGATACGCTATCCGTATACCAACCACCCCCCTCTAACATACCGAACTCGAGACTTTCCCCCTTCGGATCGTTTGTCCGGTAATTACCTGGTACCGTTAAAACTCTCCGGATGAAAATGTTCAGAACATAAAAGTTGTTCGGAATGCATCAAAGATCACGGTTACACTATCCGTATACCATCCACACCCCTCTAACACAACGAACATCGACATTCCCCCCTCCGGGCCGTTTGTCGATAATCACCCGGAGCCGGTATTTCATCCCCGGATGAATTCCCGCTCCAAGCAATACACCTTGCACTGCGTTAGAACACCGTTAACCATGCATCTAACATGTCTTAAATTGTATTGCTTTTATTGTTGTTTATTTATTGTTTCTTCCCCCTTTATTCTCCGGTAGACCCCGCTGCTACTACCGACTACACTGCTGTCGGGTACGACTACTTCGTCGACGACCCTGCCCCTACCGTCGAGCTTCCAGGAAAGCAGAGCCATTCTCTTCCCCAGATATCGCCTACCTTTTCCGTACTTTCTTGCACTAGGCATTGTTACTCCTGCTGCTACGATTACAATCCTATTCAATTGCATAGCCTGATTTTGTCGCCCCTTGATGTACCTTTCTTATCCTATGCTGCCTGTTATAATTATGCATATATTCAGAAGTGAACCATGCGCATTGTTAGCTAGGACTAGATAGCGGGCCGTGATCACTCAGGGGGGTGAACACGGATACAATATATATACAACTGCACAGGTACGGTACAAAGCAGACACCGCCAAAGGCCCCTATCTGGGTTATGCCTAGTCACCTCAAGTGTGAGCTATCCAGGAGTAATCCTTGAACTCCACTCGAGGATGACTTTGTCTTGCCGCCATAGGGTCCTGGACAGCGGTTGTACTTAAAGGTAAGAAGTCGGGCGACCCAACGGTGCCCGCGAGCGGTATATTGTCGGGAACGACAGGGAGGGTACGACCGACGTTACTGGCGTGCTTGGCCCCTGCTCGTATCTCGCGAGAGTTACCAAACCACGAAAGTCGAGCTCTACCAAGAGCACACGCGAGACAAGGTAAGGAGACGGTTCACCTTGTTGGTAACCGCAGTCACTTGGTGGGACGACAGGGGCAGGCACCGATGTACTGGTGGTCCTGACTGCTGTCGTTGACCGCGGGTCGGTTAAGTCGAGGCAACGATAACGGTTGTCACGCAGGTTAATTAAAATGCTAAATGGTTCGGCGGATGACTTGAGAGACCCGTTGGTCTGTACACACTACCTACACGTGGGATTATGGTGTGGGCCCTCCGCGTCGTAGTTCGTCCGAAAGCTCTTCAGACGTCAAAAGTACTGCGGCCTGATCGCCGGGAAGTGGTCTTGTCTTTTTGCTACAGCAGGTGTGTTTGGATTTGCTTTTGCTTCACCGGCCAGACTCGCACCGTGCAGGAGCGTGCAAGGGTGAGGGACCTAGACCCCTTGGCGCATAGGATATAGTCCGGCGGATGGCCTCTCTGCTGAGCCTAGGATGGGCTGCGACGTGTCGGATAGCCTCGGTGGGGCGTTCCCTAACAAGGTTCACGCCACCCTGGAGATCCGAGCGTGTAGGCTGAACAGTAGTGCACCCCTGCAGGGAGTTTAATCTATTCGAATAGCCGTGTCCACGGTAACAGGACGCTTTATGCTGAAGCTGGATCTTACCACTAGAAACTATTACTATTAAACTGTATGGTTCCGGGTCTTCTTCCTCGCAGGGAGTCGAGGAGGGGAACTCGGAGGCATTGTTATTATTAATAATTACAACTTATATTATACAATGTTGCAGCAACTTCTGCTTCATTGTTACTTTATTGCTTTATATAAACTGTTGGCTGTTTCTCTTCTCATGCTGCAAGACATCGTCAGAAGATGCTAGTCTTCGATAGGCCTAGCTTCTTACCCTTATTCTGATTTCTATCTTGCAGTCCACTATATATACAGCCTCCCTTTTCGGTTGATACAAATGCATAATGCTTAGTAGCGGACGTAAGACTCACGGGTATACTAGATACTCACCTTTGCTTTATTTCCCCTTTTATGTTTTGCCTGATCGGCCGCTGCAGTCGACGTTGGAGCCCAGGAGCAGGAGTACCCCGGAGGCGGATACTACTATGTCGAGACCCCCGCTGACCAGGACCAGGAGTAGTTTCGGAGGCTCCCAGGCAGGAGGCCTTGCCTTTTCGATTCTTATCTCTGATGTTATTTGTGCTAGCCTTCTTAAGGAAAAACTTGACTAACTATGTCTGTACTCAGATATTAGGGCTTGTATAACTTATGTATTCGGGTCCGCGTGACCCCCCTTTATTGTAACATATTGGTTTATCCTTTTGTGTTTAGTGTTGTGCGGTGATATTCTCACCGTGGCACCCTAATCTCAGCCGTGTACCCTGCGTGTATGATTACTGTACACGGATTGATTTTGGGGGCGTCACAAGTTGGTATCAGAGCCGACTGCCTATAGGAAGCCCCTAACCACTCCTTGGTCGAAGTCGAATCTAGTCGTTGCAAAACTATTTTTACTAACAGTGTCGTGTGGCTTATCGGCCCACGTCGCCAACTGGGTGGTATTAGGATCCTTTTTCTCCGTACCTTTAACTCTGGGATTCTACTCTCTTCTCTTTCGGGTTAAAGATTTTGCTAACTCTGACATTAGGATCTCGTGACTACTTCCTCGGGGCGAATGTCATCATGCTGTTCTCCGCTTTTGTGACGCTGTGCGAGGGCTACCTCGGAGTTCGGCCCACCGTCGGCCTTCGGAGCCGAATCTTTTACTTCGGCAGTTTCCGAGTGGGCACTGGTGTGTTTACTGTCGACCCCAAGACCAAGAAGAAAGAAGAGGTGAAGGTAATGGCCGAGTGCGGTGCTGCTACCATATATGTTCGCAAGCTCGGACTCTATCCTAATCCTCAGCCACCGCAGTCCATCAAGAACTGGCAGATGGGGTTCTTTTATGTTTCCTCCCCGAAGAACAAAGATGTGCTCAACCTGCCTGAGTTCTCTATGCCGCCTCCGACTGCTAAGCACCACTGGTCCGAGAAGCCAGGAGAAGGGGACACCGACCTAGATCGCCAGATGGCCCACATCCAAGTGCTCATGGCTGATGGATTACAACATGCCGATCTGATTGCCACTTGGCTATGCCGCTGAGTCCTCCCTCTGCAGCGCCGATGCCATCGCATCTGCGATATGAGCCGACTCCTAGACCCCACTCGAATCTCCACGCTCAACATGGGTGAAGCCGAACTCATCCGCCGACTGAACTTGCTTGTCGACCTCAAAATCGTTCCCCCCTTCAAGTTTGGAATTAGGGCGCACGATCGCATCCGGCCCTGCCTCGTGGTATGTTTCTAGTCTTACTTACATATGAGCTCTTTTTCCTTCTCGCTGATTATGATCGACCGCTCCTTTTCAGGAGTTCCTTGGATCCAAGCTTATGCAAGATGGACTAGCTTCCTCGAGCTACCACCTCGACCGCAACGAAGAGGACACCAAGGACTTGGAACTCGAAGAGGAAACAGACTCCAAAACCGAAGCTCGGACTGCCTCTTTTGATCTCGGCCTCAACCAGTCGGGTGAGTCTGATTCCTCCATCAAACGCTTCATGGTTGAATGGAGCAGTGACGCTGATTCTCCTGGTGACTTCGGCGCAGACTCCGAGCCGGCAGAGCAGACAGTGGCCGAGGGTAAACGCTCCCGAACCACCGACGCCCCCGGTACTTCCAAGGTTGCTAAGAAGAAAGGCAAGTACGGCACACGGTGCCCTGCCCCCAAAGCAAGTGGCCCTGTGCACTTGCAAGACTGGTATCCAGAAGTTGAACGACAAGATTTTCAAGGGCAGGCTGAAACCGATTGCCTTTGAGACCAATGAAGATGTTGCTCAGAATCTCAAGGCCGTGCCTCGCCAGGTGGAAAACATGCTTGATTCTGCCTTCCGATCTGGGGTGCAAGATTCTCTCTCTATCGCGAAGAGCTGGTACCCTGGCATTGATCTTGAGCTGATGACTGCTCTGCGGGACGGATCGGAAGAATCCGTTGGTGAACTCTGGACCCGGATCTGCCATATTTCCCAAGAGCTCGCAGATGGCATGTATCTCCTGGAAGTTACTCATTATCTTGATGAGGATGGTCATCCAACCGGAGTTGCCTCCCTCAGCGACCTTCTATATACTACCAGTGAAGACACACCCCAGTCCCGACCTGCTCGACAGACCGGCAGCGACGCCTCCCACTCCTCGAACTATGCTGATGACGATGCCGATGAAGAAGGTGAAGGCTCCTCCGACGGGCACTCGACGAGGTCTGCCCAGGACCCGTTGCACACCTAGACCAAGACTACCGCTTCTTCCGCTCCGGGAGGTGCCAGCAGCATGACCCCAACTACTTCAGCTCCGACTGCTGCAGCTACTCCGGACGCGCCGACTGCTTGAGCTCGGCACATCTTTCAGTTAACTTCTTTTGCTTAACAAACACTTAGTTAAATTCCAAGTGCGCCCTTCGAGGGCCAGTTTCATGTAATGAACACTATTCGGCCAATCGTCCCTACTTGCTTATGAACTTGCTTTTCCTTTGTTCTACATATATGGCATTCTGCCTTTACGTTGTTCAACCCATTGACTTTTTCTTTGCCTCTTTTCTTTCTTGGTCGATATTTCTGCCAACCATACAGCCGACCTGCGGTCTGTGGTCGGATCAGAGAATGGACTTCGAAGGAAATTTTGACAAGTACTTCTAGGCTCTCAGTTTTTCTCGCAAAGGTAGAGTTGCGCATTAGGGACGATTGCAACCTGCCGACTGTTGGCCAGCCGGTTTGGTCACAATCGGTGGATCTGCTATCGGCTAACTTCGAATTAGATATACTTTTGGAGTATGAATTTTCCGATTGATAGTTCTGCTCGGCTGTATCCACCCGACATTACAGCCGACCTGCAGTCTGCATTCGGTTCAGACTAGATTTCACAAACCCATCACTCGTTTTTCTCTTACTCCCAAGTATACCCTTTTCGAGGCAACCGGCCAGTCCCCGGGTCAGCTTTCGCCGACCATAAGACTGGGAAACAGAAAAACACAAGTTTTTTGTAACTCCTGCCGAATGCCATCCCATGGATGCACGACTATTCTCATTGGTAATATTTCCACAAAAGAAAGGGATACAATAATACCGCTCAACTGTAAAACGGACATAACAACTCGGCGTTCCAGGGACGCTCCGTTTCTTCCCCCGAAGTGTCTACATATCGGGTCGGCTTTCAGAGATCAATAAGGTAATATGCATTGTTCTTCAGAGCCCGACTGACGATGAATGGACCTTCCCAAGGGGAGTATAACTTGTGCTGGCCATCCGATTTCTGGATTCGGCGCAACACCAAGTCACCCTCACGAAAATATAGGGGACGGATCTTTTTGTTGTGGTAGTGACGCAGCTTCTGCTGGTATATTGCCGACCTAGACAAGGCCAGGAGACATGCTTCTTCTCTCAGATCAACACCGTCCTCGCGAGCTTCCTTGGCTTCTGCCTCCGTATACATGGCGTGACGAGGTGAATCGAACTCAATGTCGCAGGGGAGCATTGCTTCAACGCCATATACTAGGAAGAAGGGAGTGAATCCAGTTGAACGGTTCGGTGTGGTACGCAAACTCCAAAGCACTGCTGGCAGCTCGTCGAGCCATGCGCCAGGTTCTCTCTCTAGTGGCTCCACCAATCCTGGCTTGATTCTGGACAAAATGGGGCCATTTGCCCGCTCTTCTTGACCATTTGACTGGGGGTGAGCTACAGATGCTACATCTAGCCGGATGCCCTGCTGGGAGGAAAACTGAGCTAGCGCCCCTTTTGCGAAGTTTGTTCCATTGTCAGTGATGATGCTGTGCGGCACTCCATATCTGACTATAATGTCCACCATGAATCTGAGCTTCTTGATCGGCCTTGCCTCGATCCACTTGGTGAACTTGTCCACTGCTACCAGTAAGTGTGTCATGCCACCTCTTGCTGTTTTGAATGGTCCTACCATGTCCAGACCCCAAACTGCAAATGGCCATGTGATCGGAATGGTTTTGAGTGCTGAGGCTGGTAGTTGGATCTTCGCATTGAATCTCTGACACCCATTGCAATGCTTCACTAACTCTTCTGCCGCTGCTTTCCCAGTCGGCCAATAGAAACCATGGCGGAAAGCCTTGGAAACTATTGCTATCGCTGATGCATGGTGACCACACTCTCCTTGGTGGATGTCTCGGAGCAATTCCAGCCCCTTGTCTTCTTCCACACACCGCTGAAGGACTCCTGTTGCACTGCGGTGCACCATCTCGTTGTTGATGGTAGTGTATGCTCCAGATCGGCACTGGATTTTCCGAGCTTCTACTTCATCTTGTGGGAGTGTGCCATCCATCAAAAAGTTTCTGATCGGCTCTGCCCATGATGGTGAAACAACGATTACCATTACAGAAACTGCTTCTGGCTCTGGCTGTTCGACTTCTGCTACTGGCAGTTCGGAGGAGGAAGAGACGATTGCATCTTGCATGACCACCTCAGTCCCCAAGCTGACGACAGCAGCCCCTGGTTCGCAATCGGCAGCCCCTGGTGTGGCCGACTGCTCCTCCAACTTTTGCTTCTTGACCAACTTCTTTGCCTCGAGCTCTGCCATCTTCAGGTCGACCGGAATAAAGATTGTCTCTGATTCCGGGGAAGGCTTGATGGATGGCTTGTGGATGTTTTCTAGAGAAACTCCTGGTGGAATTTCCTTTCTGGTGGATCCCAGCTTGGACAGTGCATCTGCTGCTTCATTTTCAGCTCGGGGGATATGGTGGAATTCATACCTTTCAAAGAAACCAGATAACTGCTGCACAAGGAATCTGTATCTTGCAATATTTTCATATTTTGCATCCCAAGTGCCAGTGCATTGCCGCACCACCAGATCGGAATCGCCATAACACAAAATCCGCGGAATGCCAATCTCCTTGGCCAATCGGACACCGTGCACCAATGCTTCATATTCAGCCACATTGTTTGATGCCGCAAAGTGAATCTGCAGCACATACTCGAGCTTGTCACCTTTTGGAGAAGTAAGAACAACCCAGCCCCTAGTCCGGTCATCATCTTGGAGCCATCAAAGTGCATTTGCCAAAACTAAGAGTCCGGACAGGGGGCGTATATTGAGTTTCTGTCCAATCAACCAAAAAGTCTGCCAGAACTTGAGACTTGACCGCCCGCCGAGGCTCATACTTGATCCCATGTGTTGCAATTTCAATTGCCCACTTTGCCACCCGACCGGATGCGTCCCGACTACCGATGATTTCTGCCAATGGTGCCGAACTGACAACTGTGATCGAATGCGCCTAGAAATAAGGCTTCAGCTTCCTTGCCGCCATGTACACACCGTAGCACATCTTCTGATAATGGGGGTAGTTTTGCTTGGAGGTTGAGAGCACTTCACTGACATAATACACTGGCCTCTGGACCGATTGTGCCTTGTCCTTTTCAGGACGCTCGACCACCATGACAATACTGATCACCCGAGTGGTTGCTGAAATATATAACATCATTGGATCTTTTTCTTTCGGAGCTGCCAGCACTGGAGCGGTAGGAATCATGCGCTTGAACTGCTTGAATGCTTCGTCCGCTTGCGGGGTCCAAATGAACTTGTCTGTTTTCTTCATCAGCTGATATAGCGGAATTGCCTTCTCTCCCAGCCGACTGAGGAATCGGTTGAGCGTGCCAAGCATCCGATGAACTTTTGCACATCTTTGAGATTTCTGGGCTTGCCCATATTTTCAATTGCTACAATCTTCTCAGGGTTGCACTCTATTCCTCTCTCGGAGACCAAAAATCCGAGCAACTTGCCGGCCGGTACGCCGAACACACATTTCACTGGGTTGAGCTTGATCTGGTACGCTCGCAAATTTTCGAATGTTTCTTTGAGGTCATCCAACAGGGTTGAGCCTTGCACCAATTTGACCACAAGATCATCTACATATACATGAATATTCCGACCTAGCTGAGGTGGGACGCATCGCTGCATAGTACGCTGATAAGTCGCGCCGCCATTTTTCAGGACAAAGGGCATGGTGATGTAGCAATAAGCCCCGAACGGGGTGATAAAAGCTGTCTTAATTTGATCGTTTACATCAAGCTTAATCTGGTGATAGCCTGCTGTGGCATCCAGAAAGCTCAAGAGCTGACAGCCAGCCATAGAATCAATCACTTGATCGATACGGGTCAATGCAAAAGGATCCTTGGGATAGGCCTTATTCAGGCAGGTGTAATCTATACACATGCGCCAAGTTCCATTCTTCTTCGAAACCAGAACTGGATTTGCTAACCAGTCTGGGTAGAACACTTCATTGATAAATCCTGTTGCGAGCAACTTGTCTATCTCGTCGCCGATTGCTCTTCTCTTCTCTTCTGAGAAACGCCGAAGTGGCTGCTTGATCGGCTTGGATGCAGGTCGGATATGAAGCTTGTGCTCAGCAAGTTCCCTCAGTAACCCTGGCATGTCATGTGGGGACCATGCAAAGATGTCTCTATTCTCATGGAGGAACTCGACGAGCTCGCCTTCCTATTTGCTGTTGTGCCCGGTCCCAATGATGATGCACTTGCTTGGGTCGGAGGGGTCCAGGGCAATCCTCTTGCTATCCTTGTCTGCTTGAAATATAGTCTCATCATCCAATCTCTTGGCCTTTGTGCTCGGCATGGGGTCCTTCATCTAAGCTTGGGACATTGCTACGACCTTGTTGAGCTGGCGCCGTTTGATGACGGCTTCTCGCCCTTCGTTGGTAGGCCCCAAGTGGAAGGCGTGATGCGGTACAACAAGTTTCCCTCAGTAAACATACCAAGGTTTGTCTCCAGTAGGACTCCAGAGATGATAAGTAGGTGTCAGCGGCGCAACTGACGCGGACCTGCACACAGACACAGATACCTTTTCTCCCAACGAAGTTAAGAGAGGTTGTCAATCTCTCCGGTCTTGTTGTTCACAAATGATAAAACGCAAGGGGATAATGATAGCAACTTGAAAGTAAATGCAGAAAAGTAAATATAGCTTGGAAACAATAATGAGGATATGGACCGGGATACGTGATGTTCGCTAGTGATGTCTCTCTCCCAAAAGACGATAAAAATGTTATGCGAGGTAAACAAATTACAGAAAGGCAATTGACAGGATTAAGAACGCACCGCAATGCTAACTATGCTACAAAAGAAAGGAAGAGGTTCAAAAGCACAGGCAGTACGCCAAGGTAAGTAGACCGAAATCCATCTGCATCTACTACTAATCATCCACCTTGAGATATCTATCCAGAACATCTCGCTGGTATTAAGTTGCGAGCCCCACCCAAAGTGTAAACCCAAAGCAACAGACAACTGCATTAAAAAGAACTTTGCGTAAAGTAAACAATCCTTGTAACCGCGGTTACAAGCACCGTTGTTTTCCCCCTTGTGGCAACAACACATCCCCTAGACTCATGTTTCTGTCACTCAAGCATGTCATCGGGGAGGCATGAACCCACAATCCAGCACAACGCTCCCTCTTGGAGTCACTACCTACTACTTGGCCAAAGCAATAAACAGCAACAGAGAGCATGCAAGAATTACTTAGGAACAAAAATATAAGAGATAAAAACCAAATATATTACTCTATCACAATCTGAACATAATCTCATAATCCATCAGATCCGATCAAACTCAACATAGCAATAGCAGAAATATTACAAAGGTGCCTCGATCATGTAGGGCAGCTCACAAGGTCTAAACAATGAAGATCAAAGAGGGGAGGAGAACATCACATAGCTACTGATCACGGACCCATGGTCCAAGAAAAACTACTCACGAGACATGCGGGGAGCATCCATGGTGGAGAGGAGACACCCGGAGGTCAATCCTCCCTCCGGCAGAGTGCCGGGAAGAGGTCTCCTGGTGCTCCCGATCTTGGAAGCGCGACGGCGGAACAAAGGCGAGTTCGCGGAATAGGGTTCTTGTTCTGGAGTTTTCCCGTGACGAGGGATAAATAGGCGAAGGGGGGCAGCCAGAGGTGGACCAGGGGCCCCAGGCGCCCCCCTGGCGCGGCCAGGGGTGGGGCCGCGCCGGGTGGCCGCCTGGGCCCCCCTGGCCCCCCTCTGGCCCCTCCCGGGCTTTTCTCGAAGCTTTCGTCACGCTGATTTTTTATCTGAATTTTCCCGATTTTTTCTGGCACTTTTTATATGAGGGAAAACTGAAATAGAAAAACAGCAGAAAACAGGAACTGGCACTGGGGTGCACTGAGTTAATAGGTTAGTCCAAATATGATAAAAAAATGTATGAAAGTGTATCTAGATCATAGCAATATCACACAAAACATGCATGGAGCAAGCAGAAATTATCGATACGTTTTGGACGTATCAACATCCCCAAGCTTAATTCCTGCTCGTCCTCGAGTAGGTAAATGATAACAAGCATAATTTCTGTGGTGACATTCTAGCAACCATAAAAGAACTTTGAAAAGTAAAGCAATCAAGGTCAGAGATTCAATTCAAGTCATAACAGGCAAGAGTCTATATTAGCATTGAAATAAGTAACAAAAGAACAAAAGGTGCAAGAGCTCTCGCTGTCCGTGACTCGAATGTCTCCAAATGGTTTTTGCGTGCAAGAAAGGAGAATAGGGAATACGAGAAATTTTTTTTGTTGAGAACTCAATCTACTAAACTTTCACACTTGGTCCTCTTTGGAATCTTATCTTGACTCGTCCCCAGACCACTAGCCAGGTACAAGTCAATTTGATCCACTCCTTTTCGATATTTTGACCACTCATGCAATGGATGAGCGTAAGCACGAGAGTTGACACTTAGTATGGCAAAGAGAGAAATATGGTGGAGGAGGAAGACAAAAGGGATGAGAAAGGCTCACATCAATGAGGACAATCATAGGCAAGAGATGCCAAATGATAGATATGACGTGAGGAGTAGGGATTGACATGCAATGGATGCACATACGAGCTAAGAAGCTCTCCAAACTATATGCATAAAGATCATCTCTATGGAGTACAAAGATATAGAGGGAGTACTAGTGTGGATCTCTCAAAAGGATAGTAGTGTTGCCCCTTTCTCTCTTTTTATTTCTTTTTCTCCTTTTCTATTTTTTTTGTATTTTTTTGGTGGCCTCAATGGCTCTTTCTATTTAACTCTCATTTGTCCTCTTTGGGATCTTTTAATGTGTCCACTTTGGGATCTTTTCCTCACTTAAGGGCAACACTCTATTTTACAAGAAGGTAAAGGAGATCTTTTACACTTTACAAGGTACTCAAAATCATAAAAAGATGTAACTATCATGATGTATGCAATGTATGTCGCTGCCAGTGTAGCAGGAACATGTATGACATGAAGATCAAGTCATGAAGAGGTGGAAGTTGCATGGCAATGTAACTCGGAAAGGCTATGGAAATGCCTTGATAGGTAGGTATGGTGGCTGTTTTGAGGAAGGATAAAGGGAGGCTTATGATGACAGAGCGTATCATGCCAAGGGTTTGGATGTACCGGCGAAGGTGGACGCCAACTCTCGGAGTGAGAAGAAGGCAATGCACGGCACGGGAAAGGCTAGCAAAATATGGGAAGGTGGAAGTGTCAACTCTCAATACTTACATTAGTCCGAAGAACTCATGCACTTATTATCGGTAACTCTCAATAAAATGAGGAGGTTCAAGAAGAGACAAGTACCCCGAGGAGGAGTGTATGGGGGTTTGGTTATCCTTGCGCATCCTCGACTCATGGTACGTGAGTGTACTCTAATATTCGACTCCTCAGAAGTGTAGTGATCTATCTAGTAGCTAGAGTTCTCAACTAGTTTTGTAGGTTTTGAAAATAAACACGGATTTCCCAAAATACGACACCTATCATTAATAGGCAAGAGCTCTTGACACCAAAAGTCCAAACATTAATCACAACAATGCCTCAAAACTATTGCAAGCTACTACTAAAATGAAATAGCAACCTAAATTACCTACTTTCAAGACAAAACACAACTCAGTGCAACAACCAACTCTCTTAACAAGATAAACATGAAAACTAAAAAGAGTTGCAGCAACAAACTAAAAAAAAGCCAAAGCTCTTGCTAAAGACAAACTAAGACTAAAACTAAACATGGCAGTAGCTATGAAAAGATAAAGAACACACAACAGCAAAAAGATAGGCAAGAAAAAAACTATGATGTGTTCTAGATTTTGAAAGTGGAGTGTGTTTCTCTCCCACACAAAGTAAGACGGGATCTAACTTGTTATGAACAGAAAACAAAGCTAAAGAAAACTAAAAACAAAACCTAAGAGCGAGACGCTCCAAGCATAGCACATAACACATGAAGTGATAAAAATATAGTGAGACGAAGGACGAACTGATGATTGTTGATGGAGAAGGGGATGCACGGGGGACATACCCAAGCTTAGACGATTGAGTCTCCTTGAATATTTATTGGGGATGCATGGGGGCATCCCCAAGCTTGAGCGCTTGACACTCCTGGATCTTCTTTCATCATCTTCCAACGCACACTTGAAAACTCCCTTCATACATAACTCATCATAAGCTGATTATAGAGGTTAGTACCCTTAATAAATAATTTTTCTCCACTGGATATAAAGATGTTCTTGAAGAGCTACTGTTTCTCAAGAGTGCCAAAAAGCTTTTTCAAAGAAAAAGCAAGCTTAAGGTTTGCAAAAGTAAGGAGAGACAAAACGTGGCAGAATCTGTGAAAAACAGAACAGCAGATAGTAAAGAATTTGTTAGGGGTACTTCTGCAACTCAAATAAAAAAACTCAGAACATACGGAAGTTTCGTAATTTTATAGAGCATACTGTGTAAAAATTTCAGCTCAAAAAGATGAACTGGGATTTTTCTAGAATTTTTCTGGTCACTAGGACAGAATCTGTTTTCTGGACAGCATGTCACAACTTTTACTTCCCTTGCCGTAAGAGGCTATAACTTGGCACAAAGCTGAAAAATAAAGATACAATGATGTTTCTACAGAAGTAAAATCATCAAGACACAACAAAAGCAAAAAGAAAAACCTAAATTCGTTGCGGGCTGCCTCCCGAAAGCGCTTCTTTAAAGCCATTAGCTAGGCATAAGATTTTAAAAGGTGCTCTCATAAAAATAAGGATTTGAAGCAAAAGAGAGCATCAAGAAGCAAATATGAAACACATTTAAGCCGAAACCACTTCCTATGCATAGGAATCTTGTAATAAAATAAATCAAAGAAGCACAAAGAAACCAACATAGGAAGGTGGAACAAGAACATCTTCAAAACTTTCAACATAAAGGGAGTAGTTTTAGTAATATGGAAGTTTCTACAACCAAACTTTCCTCTCTCAAAATAATTTTCAGTAGTATCATGAACAACATCAAGAATATAAATATCATATAAATCATATTGTTCATGACCTACAAGCACACGTGTATTGTTTTCAACACGGTTTTTAGGATCATAAGATAAATGCAACCCATCACATTGAGCTTTGATAAGAGGAAAATTCTCCGGAGTTGGAGATTTT
The DNA here is from genome assembly GCA_950022295.1 of Bromus sterilis. Lineage (NCBI taxonomy): Eukaryota > Viridiplantae > Streptophyta > Magnoliopsida > Poales > Poaceae > Bromus > Bromus sterilis. Next base: position 338,139,754 of record OX465595.1, on the reverse strand, counting down.
AAAAGGATAATAGGACACTCAAGTGTGGGTGCGATAGCAAAAATTTCATGCTTAACATGAGGAACTATAGCAAGTTCATCTTTGTAAGCATCATCCATAGTGGCATCATGGCCATCAACAAAGCAAGTATCAAAATCATCAGAAAGGGACGTATCAAGTGAGTCCTCGGAATCATAGGACTCCTCATCATAGCAATCATTAGCATCTTCTCGGGCAGCAAGCATTCTATTTTTAAAATCCTCAATATTAGAATTGGAAGTATAATTCTCGAAGCAATAAGCAAGAACTGCAAAGTTTTCAGACTCAAAAATAGTATCGTGATACTTTTCAATCAAAGAAGCAATCTCATAGGCACCTTTAAAAGAAACAAACTCTTCAATCTTTTCAACATCAAAGTAATCATAAACACCTTTAGCATAAGAAGATAAGATCTCATTTTCATTAAACTCACATTGGAAAGGGAGGTGTTTATGATCTATATTAGAACAACAAGTAAAATCATAAATGTGGCACAAAAGTTTAGCATTGCAATAAGAAGTTTGTATTTGGTCCCATAAGTTTTTCCCTTTCTCAGATAGGCGGTGCCGTGTATAATGAGCATGCTCATCCAATGATTTTCCCTCAACCAAGTCGGTTGGGTTTTTAGCGCGAGCACAAATTGATCGAAGACGAGCCAAGTGAAACATGTCCATCCTACCATATTTGGGTGGTTCCACACCCATGGTGAAGATAGCATTAATAGGCAAAGCAGGACAAAGGCAAAAGGTAGCAACTATTTTTGTAGTTTTTCATAAAGGACACGAAGATAAAAACTGAAAGGTAAACTAACAAGACTAAAAAAACAAAGGTAAAGGGTAGTGTGCAACTCCCCTATCTTAGCACTTGGAGTCCCCGGCAACGGCGCCAGAAATTGCTCTTGATGACGGCTTCTCGCCCTTCGTTGGTAGGCCCCAAGTGGAAGGCGTGATGCGGTACAACAACAAGTTTCCCTCAGTAAAGATACCAAGGTTTGTCTCCAGTAGGACTCCAGAGATGATAAGTAGGTGTCAGCGGCGCAACTGACGCGGACCTGCACACATACGCAGATAACTTTGCTCCCAACAAAGTTCAGAGAGGTTGTCAATCTCTCCGATCTTGTTGTTCACAAATGATAAAACGCAAGGGGATAATGATAGCAACTTGAAAGTAAATGCAGAAAAGTAAATATAGCTTGGAAACAATAATGAGGATATGGACCGGGATACGTGATGTTCGCTAGTGATGTCTCTCTCCCAAAATACGATAAAAATGCTATGCGAGGTAAACAAATTACAGAAAGGCAATTGACAGGATTAAGAACGCACCGCAATTCTAACTATGCTACAAAATAAAGGAAGAGGTTCAAAAGCACAGGCAGTACGCCAAGGTAAGTAGACCGAAATCCATCTGCATCTACTACTAATCATCCACCTTGAGATATCTATCCAGAACATCTCGCTGGTATTAAGTTGCGAGCCCCACCCAAAGTGTAAACCCAAAGCAACAGACAACTGCATTAAAAAGAACTTTGCGTAAAGTAAACAATCCTTGTAACCGCGGTTACAAGCACCGTTGTTTTCCCCCTTGTGGCAACAACACATCCCCTAGACTCATGTTTCTGTCACTCAAGCATGTCATCGGGGAGGCATGAACCCACAATCTAGCACAACGCTCCCTCTTGGAGTCACTACCTACTACTTGGCCAAAGCAATAAACAGCAACGGAGAGCATGCAAGAATTACTTAGGAACAAAAATATAAGAGATAAAAACCAAATATATTACTCTATCACAATCTGAACATAATCTCATAATCCATCAGATCCGATCAAACTCAACATAGCAATAGCAGAAATATTACAAAGGTGCCTCGATCATGTAGGGCAGCTCACAAGGTCTAAACAATGAAGATTAAAGAGGGGAGGAGAACATCACATAGCTACTGATCACGGACCCATGGTCCAAGGAAAACTACTCATGAGACATCCGAGGAGCATCCATGGTGGAGAGGAGACTCCCGGAGGTCAATCCTCCCTCCGGCAGGGTGCAGGGAAGAGGTCTCCTGGTGCTCCCGATCTTGGAAGCGCGGCGGCGACGGAACAGAGGCGAGTTCGCGGAATAGGGTTCTTGTTCTGGAGTTTTCCCGTGACGGGGGATAAATAGACGAAGGGGGGCAGCCAGAGGTGGACCAGGGGCCCAGGTGCCCCCCTGGCGCGACCAGGGGTGGGGCCTCGCCGGGTGGCCGCCTGGGCCCCCCTGGCCCCCCTCTGGCCCCTCCCGGGCTTTTCTCGAAGCTTCCGTAATGCTGATTTTTTATCTGAATTTTCCCGAATTTTTCTGGCACTTTTTATATGGGGGAAAACTGAAATAGAAAAACGGAAGAAAACAGGAACTGGCACTAGGGTGCACTGAGTTAAGAGGTTAGTCCAAATATGATAAAAAATGTATGAAAGTGTATCTAGATCATAGCAATATCACACAAAACATGCATGGAGCAAGCAGAAATTATCGATACGTTTTGGACGTATCACCGTTCTGCATCGATGACCAGAGAATCGGCCAACCTAGAGCCAGCAGACGAACATTCCAGTGACTTCTTGTAGTCACCGCACACAGTGATTGGACCATTCGGCCCTGGGAGCTTCATCTTCAGGTAGGGCTGCATGATGTTGAACATGAACTTGGCTATTGCAGGAGATCCGAGCAGAACATGGTATGGGCTGCTCAAATCGGCCACCTCGAACCAGATCGGCTCTCGGCGGAAATTATCCTCCGAACCAAACACTACCTCTAGCCGAATGCGGCCTAATGGGGTACATGAAAGGCCGGACACTATCCCATGAAAGACGGTCCTGCTGGGTTCCAACTCGCTCTCACTGATGCCGAGCTTGATCATTGTGTCTCTGTACAGAATGTTGATGGTGTTGCCTCCATCGATGAGAGTCCTGGTAAACTTGCATGAGTACAAAGGTGCTGCCATGATTGCATCCACCATGAGCGCATAACTGCCCGGGTTGGGCATTACGCTCGGGTGGTCTTCTGGGCCCCATGCTATGACATTGTCCGACCAGTTCATCCTCTGAGAAATTGCTGGCATGGTGGCATTGACTGCCTGCTCACGGGCTCTCTGACCACCCTTATCATGCGATTCGCTGGTGAAGATCATATATGCTGCATCCTGACGCGGGAACTGTGGCCGAGCATTTGCTGGTGGTGGGCCTGGGGGTGGGGGTGGTGTGGGGGGGGGAAGGTTTCCTGCTCCTCCCTTTGCCAAACGATCAACCCATATGCACTGTCGAGTGGTGTGAGATGCGGGCTTGCCGACTCCACTATGCATTTTGCATGGCTGGTTCATCATGTCCTCAAAGGTGTATGGGGGTCTGATCTGACCTTGCGGCCTTTCTGCAGGTTTCTGCTTCCGACTGCCTTCCTCTTGCTGTTGCACTACTGCTATCTGCTGATTGCCATATTGGACATCCGGCTGCTCGTCCTTCCTCTTGTTGAAGCCTGTGTTGTTGTTGTTGTTGTTGTTGTTGGGGGTGTTGTTGAAATTGGGTTTGTTGTTGTTGTTGTTGTTGTTTCCAAAGTTGTTGTTCCGCTGGATCTCGCGCCTCTCGCGCCGATTGGGACCATTCGGCCCATTATCTTCTGCCGACTGCTCTTGCTGACCGGATGGTTGCCCTGGGATGAAACCGCTGGGACTCAATGTGATCGGGCGCATTGCAGAATCAGATGCGGCGAATGAATTGGCTATTCTCATCAGATCGGCCAAAGATGTTATCTCCTTGCGCAGGAGCTTGTGCTTCAACAAAGACCTGTCCAAGCAGCCGTCAGTAAAGTACTGGATGACTTGGATTTCATGAACTCCCTCGCAAGTGCTTCTAAGCTTGATCCACCGCTGAAGGTAATCGCGAAGGGGCTCGTCCTTTCCTTGTACACAGAGTGCCAGATGCCGAGGCAGACCTGAGCGCTCATACGTACCCGTGAAATTGCGAACAAACGCATCCTCAAAATCCTTTCAACAATTGATGCTATTGCTGGGCAAACTGTTCAACCAGGACCGAGCTGAACCTTGAAGCATGAGCGGTGCATAGAGTACAGCTACGCGTCGACCACCTCCTGCGATGCCGACTGCAGTCATATAATCGACCAACCAATCTTCTAGATTGACTGATCCATTGTACTTGGGGGTGTCCCTGGGCAGTGTGAAGCCTTTGGGGAACTGCTCTTGCCGAATGCGCGGACCAAAGCATGCTGGACCCGCTGGCACATCGTCTTCCGGTTGCTTATACTGCTGCAACTGTTCGATTCGGTGTCTTGCATCATTATCCGCGATTGCTCGGGGACCTAAACGCTGACTTATTGCCGGCTGGACTAATGCCTCCGGTTGCTCATTGCGCCTGCTGTTGACTGCTGGCTCATCCTTCCGACTGCCTCCCGCAGCCCCTTGATTCCTCCGACTGCGGTGCAAACTGCCATGCGGCAAAGATGCCTGCCTCTGCTGCCGAGGTGGCGCATTCGGCTGGTTTGCACCCGAAGTTGCCCGAACTGACTTTGACGCCACTGGCCCTTGCTGCTCGGTGGCCGCCTTCTGCTGCTGGTTCACTGTGGTTATGAGATCACGCATTCGGTGCGTCCTCTCCCGCATCTCTTCTCCTTCCAAGTGCTCCAGCTCGGTGGCGATCTGCTCGGCAGCTCTCATGTTCTTCACAGCAGAACTGTATGAGATTTGTGGAGCGACGATGATGGATGCTACTGGTTGCTGGGCCCCTCCCAGCTCTCTGCCGGCCTCTCGGCCTACATCTCGGAGCTCATCAATCACTAGGGGTGGGATAACGCGCTGCCTGATACCATGCGCCGCATTGTACTCCCGAACTGATGCCTCCATTCGGTGCTTTTCAGCGTCGATCCAATTTGACTGCTCCTTCAAAGCCTGACGCACCTTCTCCAGCTCGGCATGAGCCACAGCTGGATCGACATGAAGACCTACAGGAGTGCTGAGCACGTCCGGTGGGTTGCTTGGGCCTGCTGGTGCCGTGGTTGCTGCCCTTGCAGCTCGGGTCGCCGAAGTAGAGCTGTTGCAGCTAGACGCTCCCGCCATCATAACATCCGCACGGATGTGCGCAGACGTGCCCTCTGTTCCCACGACATTCGGCCCACCTGGAAATGGATCCGTGAGCTCAAAAAACACCCGTAACTCCCTGGGGAAAGCATCAAGAAGTGCCGCAACAAAAACGCGATGTCCGCCGAAAGGAATCATGACGCTGCGCAGCAGAGGCATTCCTGCCCCAAACCGCGAGGCATTGTCGATGACGTAGTCCCACGCTCCGCTCCTCATGACCAGGCCGGAGGCGAAGCGCACGCGCGATGCAGATGATGGTCCCGTCCGGATCAGAACTCCAATCGATGCCTCGGCCTGCCCCACGATGGGCGGCAACTGTCGTCGATATGTAACGGCAGATGCCATGGGGATGGCTAAAGAGGGGGACAAACCGATGTTAGTGTCGCTGGTATTGGAATCGAGAGTGGGAACACACGGTGAGACACCACGATGTACCCAGGTTCGGAGCTCTCTGTGGAGACAACACCCCTAGTCCTGCCGAGCTAGCTATATGCATTAACTCTGGCTACAATGAATGCTCATTGAGCTGTTTGAGAGGAAGGAGAAGAGGGATCTAAGCAAGACTCTCTCCTGGCTCTCTCTGTGGTGGGTGAGATTGTAATAAGTGCTCCATCGTCCTCCACGCAGGAGGGGTACCCAAGGCTCTTATAGGCCAAGCCCGGGGTAAAAAGGTAAATGTACAAAGGGGAGGGCCCAGCTGTCAGCCTCACATAAGCTAGGTTCCTCACATCGTGTTCTCCCGGATGTCCCGGTGTAGACTTGCGGCTCACCATGCCGCTACTCTGTAGACCTCGGTATTGAACAGTGGAGCTAGAGACCTAGGCCTGTCGGCCTGTCCGCGTGATCGGCGCTGGAGGAGACCGCACGCCTCTGACAGTCCCGATCTTCAGGTATTGCGCATTGGATGCTCTTGTACCAGATGTCCGACGTGTGATTCTGCTCGGATGTTGCTCTGTTTACTTCGGCCGAATGCTTCCTGGTGAGGCTGATTGCGCCCTTTGGCCTTCGAACTGAGCAGTCCGGTCCACTTCTTTTACTCTTGATCAGTTCGGCCTTGATTAGATCGGTGACCATCAGGTCGGTGATCTTCGCCTTGATGAATTGTTTCCCCTGTGTGACCCTACCCGTGGGTCATTCCCCCGACACTAGGGGATGTGATATTTGCCACCAGGGATAAAACAACGGTGCTTGTACTTGCGGGTACAAGGATTGTTTACTTTACGCATAGTTCTTTTAAATGCAGTTGTCTGTTGCTTTGAGTTTACACTTTGGGTGGGATTCGCAACTTAATACCAGCGAGATGTTCTGGATAGATATCTCAAGGTGGATGATTCGTAGTAGATGCAGATGGATTTCGGTCTACTTACCTTGGCGTACTGCCCATTGCTTTTGAGTCTCTTCCTTTCTTTTGTAGCATAGTTAGCATTGCGGCGCGTTTATAATCCTGTCAATTGCCCAGCTGTGATTTGTTTACCTCGCTAGTACTTTTATTGTCTTTTGAGAGAGACATCACTAGTGAACGTCATGGGACCCCGGTCCATATTTCTACCATTGTTTACATCTCCAATTTACTTTCAGTTCTTACTTTCCATTTCCACTATTATTATCTCTTGCGTTGATCCTTTGTAAACAGCAAGGTCGGAGGAATTGACAACTCCTCTGTACTCGTTGGGAGCAAAGCTACTTGTTGTGTTGGCAGGTCTAGGTGAAGTTAGCAACCTCGGCGCCATTGTTCACTTTACCACCTTCTTGTAATTTCTGGGAGTCCTACGGGAGACAAACCCTATCCTCTGCATAGGGGAAATTTGCTGCTACGCTACATCTCACCTTCCACTTGGGGTAACCAACGAGAAGTGAGAGAACTATCTTCCTCACCGTATCAGTGGAGCGTTACGGGCGATCGATGTCTTCCATGCTAAAAATGTTTTACTCCTTGACAAAGTGTAAATCTAGTCAAATTTATGAGGCAGAGGCCGGTGTGGAGAATGCCCGGTTCTCATTTGTTTTAATTTTACAAAACTTACACTTTCCCCTCCATACTTGAGATGGAATGAAAGGGAACTTATGTTGGCCCATATGAGTCCACCACACCTTCGTATATATGGTATTTACCGGCCATCCTAACAAAGACTTTCTTGTGCCACCTAAAAAATATTCAAATACATTTCCCTTTTTGTATCCGTACAAGCTGATGGAGCGTTAGGGGCGATCAATGTCTTCCATGCTAAAAATGTTTTACTCCTTGACAAAGTTTAAATCTAGTCAAATTTATGAGGCAGAGGCCGGTCTGGAGAATGCCCAGTTCTCATTTGTTTTAATTTTACAAAACTTACACTTTCCCCTCCATACTTGAGACGAAATGAAAGGGAACTTATGTTTGCCAAAGAGAGTTGATGATTGGTGGAAGGAGACTTATACTTTTTTTCCATACTTGAGACATAATGAAGGGCACCCGACAGTCATTGCTGGCCAGAGACAGTCTATGATTGGTGGATAGGGAACACAAGTGTAGGCATACCAAAAAAAGCATGGGAACCGCCATTAATATGGTTGGTATGGAAGATATTGAAAACCTTTACCGTTTACCTTTGACTGGAAAGTTACACTCCTAAAAAGCATTTTATCTCTGTTTTCAAAACCACGAGCTCTGGTACTTGTTTTGTCTTTGCTTCCAACCACGGGTATTCAACCTTGGCATCAAAAGCCACGGTTCGAGAGTATCCACCTTCTTCTTGAAAGCACTAACTATTAAGAGCATAATTGTCATGCTGAGTGTAATCACTACAAAATCGGGGATATGTTTTGACCTCATTCTTGCATGACTTGAATGAAATCACTACAAAATCGGGGATATGTTTTGACAAAAAACCGTGTGACAGAGGGACAAACGTCATTGAAGTTTGATTTTCTTCGACGGGTACCGTCACAGGTAAAATCCGCCCGATCTGGATCTTCGAGGGAACTTCAGTGACGTCCTAACCAAATTTTAAATGACACATTTGACCGTCACTACGGGCGTGTATTTTTTGAGACGTTTTTTAGTGTCACATGAAATGTTTCGAGCGTCATTTATTGACTGCGTAAAAAAAAGTAGTAACTGTTTTTTTGGCTCGGTCGAGGCGCGAGATCTCTTCTTTGTCATGGAGGGATCTCTTTTTTCCATGGCGGTATCTCTTTTTTTCCATGGCGGTATCTCTTTTTTTCCATGGCGGGATCTCTTATTTTTCATGGCGGGAACTTGGAATTGGGATCTCTTATAAAAGGAATTGGGAAGGTCGACGTAGGTCCCTCCTATACTACTACGTATCCGGAGAGGCTAGAGGGCGGCACGACGAGGGGAACGCGGCTGGGGCGGTACGGCGAGGCGAGGAGCCCCGTTGAACGGAGAAGCGAGGAGCCCCTATTGAACGGAGAAGTGACGCGCAACGACGACATAGTGAAACAGGGGTGATTTGAGGTGCGATCTATTTACTGAAAGACAAATTGTTTTGGTTTCCTAGATTTTGCTATGCAAATTCTTATGCAACAGATCCTTATGTTTTTTCAGGAAATGAATCGCTCCTGGATTAATAGTAAAGCCAAGACGACCCCGGAATACACTCAGGGCCTGAAATGTTTTATGAATTTCGCTCTTCTTCATAACAACGGGGATTGAAAAATGGTGTGCCCATGCATCAGGTGTCGTAATTTGTACAGCCATGCCATAGAAATTGTTTGATATCACATATACATCAATGGTATGTGAAATTCTTATACGACGTGGATCTTTCATGGGAAAAGTATTGGTAGTAACAACGAATCTCCTGATGAAACTGTCGAGTCTGATGATCTTGAGCTTGTGAACGCATCACGTCATGATAATGTGGGAGGTCTGATGGAAGACTTGGTATATGAATCAGGTAATTTTCCTTTCCTTCTTGTTTTTTCCTTTGGCTATGTGCATCCTGGATGCCTTTACCACATCTTGTAGGTGCATAGGCTGGGTGTAATTACTATCTTCCTGAAATTAATATATTCCCTTTTTTGGAAAAAAAATTGTGAATCAGGTGACACGGGTGTTTTTAGAAAATTATTGCAAGAAGCGCGGGCAAAACTCTATCCTAGATGTAGTAGTATGACACAATTGTCGTTCATTTTGAGGATGCTTCATTGGAAAACAAAAAACCATATGACCTACAGGGTATTCAATTTTTTCTTTGGTGAACTAAAAAATTACGCCTGCAGAAATCAACCTTCCGAAATCATATGCTGAGGGTAAGAGAGTTCTTTCTGAAGTTGGTATGGGTTATGAGTCAATTGATGTTTGTAAGTATGACTGTAGTTTGTTTTGGGTAGACCATGCCAACAGTACTCATTGTCCCGAGTGTGGTAATTCAAGGTGGAGATACCAGGATCGAAAGAGAAAGGTTCCTCACAAGATCCTTCGATACTTTCCGATAATCCCACGGTTCCAAATATATTTTTATTCCAGAGAAATGTCATAGCACACCCGATGGCACAAGGACAGGAGAGTTGTAGAGAATAATGTCATGAGCCACCCCGCTGATGGAAAGGCATGGGAGCACTTTGATGAGGTCCATATACCCTTTGTTGCAGATCCCCGCAACTTGAGGTTAGGCTTTGAAACACATGGATTCAATCCCTTTGGACACATGAGAAGTACATACAATACATGGCCTAATTTTCTCATTCCTTACAACTTCCCACCTTGGATGTGCATGGACCAATCCAATTTCACGGTGGCATCGCTGATTCCGGGAAAATATTCACCAGGAAAGGATTTTCATGTATTCATGCAACCACTTATTCATGTTTTGAAGAAGCTCTGGGATGGTGTACCAAAAAATGATGTTCTGGAGAATAAAGAGTTCAACTTGCGTGCGGCGATTCTGTGGACCATTCATGATTATCCTGCATATGGAACTACCTCAGTTCGGAGCACAAAGGGTTATTATGCATGTGCGTCTTGTGACAAAAATCCTTGCCATGTGACACTAAAAAATAAAATTGGATATATTGGCCATCGTCGATTCCTTGATGATGGACATACCTTCAGAAAATAGGCGAAAGCTTTTAATAACAAGACAGAGTTTGGTAAACAACCACTGAAGTTCATGAGAGAAGAAGCCGATGTGCACATAGAGGCTGCTAATAAGAATTTCAATCTAGGTAAGTACCCAGAAAATAAAACTAGAAAGAGAAAGTATGCGAGCGTGAATCATCCTACATGGCACCTCAAGGCTAGCTTTCATGATTTGGATTACTACCACACTCTTCTGTTACCTCACAACTTGGATGTCATGCACATTGAGAAGAACATATGTGAGAGTATCCTTGGTACACTTCTTGAACTCGAGGGCAAGAACAAGGATACAATCAGCGCAAGACTGGATTTACATCAATTGAATATGTGGAAGGACTATTGGTTGAAAGAAAGTGTGAAAAAGAAGGGTACTTTAAAGAATCCTCCTCTCCCTGGACACTTACAAAGGAAGGTAAGATAACGTTGTGCAAGTTTCTGACAGACGCTAAATTCCCATTTGGTAACGTTGCAAACCTGGAAACATATGTGGATGTGGTGACTGGTAAATTACATGGTCTGAAGACGCATGATTACCACATACTCCTCCAGACTATCTTACCAGTTGGTCTTAGAGGCATTGCCTCGAGGGATATGTATGAAGCTATCGCCCAACTAGGAATATTTTTATAAGGAGTTGTGTGCCAAGACACTAAACTTCAAAGTCGTTGAAGAATTGGAGAAATAAATCCCTTTAATTCTTTGCAAGCTTGAGAAGGTCTTCCCACCTGATTTCTTTGATGTGATGATGCACCTTCCTATTCACAGTCCAGAGGAGGCACTTCTAAGGGGCCCTGTCCATTATGGTTGGATGTTTCCAGTTGAGAGAAAGCTTGGGTACCTAAAGGGATATGTTCGTAACAAAGCAAGGCCCGAAGGTTCAATAGCCGAGACCTATATCATCGATGAGAGCTCCACATTTGTGTCCAGATATTTCGAAATTGACATACAAACCAGATTTAACATTGCAGACAGGAACATGGGTACGGAGGGTCGTAGAAAGAATAACCAGGTTAAACTGAGGGAAGGATAATTAAGTATATTTTCATCTATTGTTCATGGCGTCGGGTCGAACACATTATGGATATTGCCAATATAGCAGATGACCAAAATTCATAGATATATACTAGACAACTGTCTAGAAGTTGAACCATATATTGAGTAAGTATCTATCACCTCTCTAGTACACTGTTGCAAAATATTTTAATTAAGTTCATATATAACAAGTTTACATTTTTTCTGTAAGAGCAAAGTTTTGCCCCCCTGCGTTTTGGATATTTTTGGACAAGACAGTAGAGGAATTAACAATGTGTGCAAGTATAAACAGGTGTTTAGGTCCCTGAAGCATAATTCAAGTGGTATATCTTCAAGGAATACGGACAAGATGTCGAAGCTTATTACTTGGAGCGAACTTTATCACGCTGGGTGACCGCTAAAAATGTATGGTGTCCTGAAGCATAACTCTCCGAAGGAAATGAAGAAGACATCGCAAGACTTAATAGTTTTTGTGTAGTTATTTTTCAATTCTTCGAGTCATAGGAAAAAGCGTACTATCAAGAGGGGTTAGTAAGTCGAAGCTGAAGTTATTCTGAAAATGCTCAGCTCAAATCAAAACCCAGTGAGAAGCCTGAGAGGAGAAAGCTCATGAGCGCTGAGTTAAGCTTCAGGGGCAAAGACTTCGTACTTTCCGCCTCTGAATCGAAACTCAGGCTGTGAGTCAGCTTTACTTGTTCATTAAGTAAAGTTGTGCATTGATGACAAATCATACCGTTGTGGACACGCTTCAAGCTGTAGCTTCGGGTCAGACCGGTCATTTCGCACCTTGGGATCGCCACCTATAAATACGCCACCCCCGCTGTCATTTGCGGTTGGCTGCTCAGTGATTATTTCCAGAGAGAGACTGAAGAGAGCATCCCAAGAAAGATTCTGAAGCTAAACCAAAAGCCACCCATTGAATCAAAATTCCTATTGATCTGAGCTGATTCACTATGACTTAATTGGAAGTTTGCTAGCCTTTTTATCTTGGAGGAATGCAAGCCTCCTAGACGGTTAGAGGGTCGTCTTTAGAGAGCAAAGAGTAATTGTCGCCTTGAAGCTCAAGTCTGTCAAAGGTTTCGGAGATTCCCTCAATAATCTACCACGAGTCAAAACTGGCCAAGCTCAAGGAGATTGGTGCAGTGGAGAAACAGACGGAGAGAGGTTAGCTCCTGTGTTCAATCACAAGTCCCTCCAACCAGACGTTGCACTTTGCAGAGTTTGAACTGGTCGAACAAACATCATTGCGTACAAACTCGTTCTATCTTTCAGCACTTACATCATGTACCTTTAATCTTAATGTTGCGCTTCGCTTTGTTTTTCTTCACTATGATTAGCTTCACTAAGTAGTTTTGCTTCTTAGTTCTTGTTCTGTTGTTCTTCCGTTTGCTGCCTTTTTGCTTCACTTCAAAGTTTTAGTCAAAAAATTGAAGTGACCATACACCCCCTCCCCCTTTGATCACATCCTTGGTATTTCAATTGGTATCAGAGCTAGGCACTCCCTATGCTCTGTGTGTTTTGGACTAACCGCCTGGAGTGTTGCCAAGGATGTCGTTTGCAGCTATCCATTCGCGAACCCATTCTGGTGTTCAATGGAACTGACTATCCATACTCGGAGGACAAGATGATGAGAAACATTGTCTCCATTGACAGAGCTACCTAAGAAGTTGTTCAGACTGGATTTCAAGTCGTGAATAAAGTTGCTCTTACTCCTGATGAGGTGAATAAACTAGCAGTTGATTCACAAGTCTGGGTATTCATCACAAATCATTTGATCCCTGAGAACTATCATGAAGTGAAGAATATCCCCTCTGCCAAAGGTGTCTGGGACTATCTTGAGAAGATTGGAGAAGGTGTCTCTACACAAGAAGATGCTCGAGTTGGCACTCTCCGAAGCAAATTCCATCGGTTCAAGCGTCATGAAGGTGAAAAGGGTTGGTTCCATCTACATTAGACTCACTGCTCTGTCGAATGAATTGACCTCTCTTGGTACAACCGATGTCACCAGTCACATGGTTGTTAGAACTTTGCTTCGATCTCTGGATGATTCCTTCGGTCACCTTGTGCTGATGATCAAAGAGAGAAATGACTTCAGAACTCTGGTCCTTCCGGACATTCTTGAGAGACTCACAACTTTTGAGATGGAAGAAGATGAGAAACGTGATGTCAACGGATCCCGAAGAAGAACACATGCCCTCAAAGCAAGAGCTTCGCATCATTCTTCTCCAGAGACCAGTTCTGCTTTCGGTGGTGAATCAGATGATCCTACAAGAATTGGAAAGGATTTGGCTCTAATCATGAAGTGCTTCAATCGCTTACAAAGAAAAATCTCCTCATCACCGAAGAAGAACTACTCGTCAAGGCACTCAAGCAATTCCTATCATAGCTCGTCCTCAAGAAGCTTGCCCTCGAAGTACAACTGCTGTTAAAAATGCAAGAAACCATGTCATTACATTTCTGGTTGTCCTCTATGGGAAATTGAAAACAAATCAAAGCATTCGCACAACAGCTCCTCTAGCGAGACTCACAAATCATCCAAAAGCTATGATCCAAAGAAACATGAATCTAGACACAGAAGAGAGTAGAAAAATGATTCTGATGATGACAAGAAGAAGAAGTATCACAAGAAGCGTGAGGGCTCATCTTCAAAGACTTATTCATCTCGTCGAAGCAGCTCTCACCGGGCCAAAGCTTATCTGGGGAAGGAAATGAACTCCAAAGAAGAAGCACCGAAGAATAAGCATCCGGATCCGAAGCAGAGTCAAAATCAGGATCAGGTTCTGGTTCAAAATCTGATGATGTTGCTGAAATTGCATTTGCTTCGACTTCCGCTTCAAAATATGCTTCGAGCTCATTCTTCACCAACCAGAGCAGCGAAGATGCAACTCCTGCCTATTGCTTCATGGCGAAGGCCAAGGTATCTTCCTCTAAAGTTGCCTATGATACTTTTGATGGCTCCTCATATGATAGTGATTCTATAATCAGTTATTCTAAGCTTGCTAAAATTGCCTCTATCCAACAAGATGAGCTTGATTCACTTAGCAAAACCATTAATAAATCAGAAACCTTGTTGTTTGATGAGATAGATAAAGGTCAAACTTTAACTAATGAGCATTTTTCTCTAAAGGAGAAGTTTGAGGAACTATCCACTCGGTATGATCTTCTTTCAGTGGACCATGAGAAGCTTACCTATGAATTCCTTCAAAGGAAAATGGCTCTCGAAAAACTGAAAGTGGCTCATGAAGAATTGGAAAATGTTAATCTCTCTCTCATGGCTCAACAAGGTTCTGAAGCTAAAACTTTTTCTGCTTCACCATGCTTAACTTGTTTGGACCGAAGTAAAATTGAGTCTATGTCTAAACTGAACAAAGGCAAAGAACCTATTGTCATTGATGATACTAATCCCTTGGATGAGGAAAACTCAGCTGTTACCGAGGAACTCCTCTGGTTGAAAGATGTGTTTGAAGCAGGTATGTTCAAAAGTGTACAGGGAAACTAGTAACTATGTGATATCCTGAAGAAGGCTCTCCTTCACAAGAATCCTAGAAAGGAAGGTGTTTGCTTCGAAAGGAAGCTAAACCCTGATGTCACTTACTGGGAACCTGAACAGTATCCAAAAACTGTGTGGGTTAAAATTAAGAAAAAAACTGCGTGGGTTTTGGCGAAAGAAAATCCCATTGATATCGTTAACCTTTCAGGTTTCAACAACAAAATTGATAAGGCAATGGTTGATGAGTCACTTGACTCCGACTACAAACTTATCAAAGATCAGGAAGGAAAGGTTTCAGCTGAATACATTGGTACCCCTCCAAAGAATGGTTTCTATAAGAGACAAATTTGGGTGCGCAAGTCACTCGTTGAAAAACTGCCTGCTAACCATTCTATGCAGGGAAAATCTTCGGTACCACCGAAACACTTCTATGCTCTTGAAGAGAGAAATGATCCTTTGGTTCCCGAATCAAATGTTCCTCAGAAGGAATACTATCGTGTTGATCATAATGTTTATCGCCATCGTGATAACAATGATACGATTGCCTATACTCATACTTACCCTAACCCTTCGCAGAAAAATTACATTTATTGTGTGCTTGATGGTCCTCCCTGTAGATACAATCCTACTCGCTTTTATTCCACTTCATCTACTAGTGCAGTTGTGCCTTCTCAGTCACCTGCTCGTCTGTGGGTGGTTAAGAACTAATTCTTCTGCAGTGCTATGTCTCCAGTGGATCAGAATGGGTCATGGATAGTGGTTGCATAAATCATACGACCGGAGACAAAGAGTTGTTCACCGAAGAAAAACTAACTCAATCCTCTCAAAGGTACATTACCTTTGGTGACAATAACAAGGGTAAAGTTATTGGTTTGGGTAAGGTTGCCATATCAAAGATAAGCATATTGACAAAGTTATGTTAGTCCATTCTCTTGGATATATCTCATGTCAATATCAAAGCTATGTGATATGCGTATGCTTGTATTGTTTTCTGCTTCGCGCTGTGTTGTGTTTTCGCAGGATGAATATACATTTGTCTTCGAGGGCTACTGATATGCCCCAAACGTATCTATATTTTCTGCTTATTCCATGCACTTTTATGTGACATTGCTACATGTTTTGCTACACTTTTATACTCCCTCCGTTCCTTGAAGTAAGGTGTATAGTTTTATCGCACGAATATTAACGCAGGGGTTTGAAGAGCATATTTGGCTATGGTTGGACTAAAAAGCCCCTAGGAGGATTCGTGGGAATAGATTGGAAAAAAGGAAGATGAGAAAATCCCTCTTTCCAGATCAGTTATTGAGCCTAATTAATCTCCCTAAATAAAACATGCCAATTTCTCACGGTTTACATCCATAGCCAGGCATGCAACGCTCCAAGTCATGTGAATGCAAGGCAATAAATCTGCGTGATTAAAGCTTTTAGCACATGATCATTTCTTTCCTTTTCTTCAGCTCACGTTTGGCAACTAATTAAAAGAAAAAAAATGGTGTAAGGGTACTATTGGAAACAAATTTCCTCACACCCTATATTATGAAAGTTATTTTAAAAAACTATACACCTTACATCAAGGAATGAAGGGAGTATCATTTTACACATATTTGGACTAACCTACTAACTAAGTGCACCCAATGCCAGTTTCTATCTTCTGATGTCTTTTAGTTGCAGGCAATTTAAAGTGCTCCAAAAATTCCAGAAAAATAAAATAAAAAATCAGCGAGACGGAAGCTTCCAGACGTCCGAAGGAGAGTAGAAGGGGGGCCACCGGCCTCCCAGACGGCCTGCCCGTGCGGCCTAGGGGGATGTCGTGCCATGAGGCCGCCTGGGAGACTGGGACCACCCCTGGTGCCTCCCTTTGGCCCTATTTTTACCCCCGCGGAGGAAACCCTTATTCCATAACCCTTTTCTCGAGAAGCAATTTTGATCTCCGCCGCCATCGCCGACAAGCTTCGGGGGACCAGAATTCCTATGTCGGAACCCTGCCGGGACGAGGAACTGCCCTCGGATTCATCTCCATCGACGTTGCTTCCTCCCTCCATGATGCGGGAGTAGTTCCTCCTCGGGGTTGAGGCCTTCTATAGTAGCTATGTGGTTAATTCTCTCTCCCATGATGTGATCTTCATTGTGATCATATGCTATGTTAATCTAGGATGATCCCATGATGTTTCTCCTTCTTCTATGTATTGGATTGATGTACTTACTTGATCTTATCTAGTATAATCTCCGAGACCAAGGTGATAGCGGTCTATTGGACATAGATTAGAAGAATATTTTCATGAGTGATTTCCTCTTTTGTGTGTGGATTGAATATTGAGAGTCTCTTGGTGCTTGTCTTTGACTATCCTTGAGATATGTTGTGGTGATTGTGGTACTCTCTTTGGATGGCCGCGGTGACTTTGGGAAATCCATAGATGAGAACTGCAAACTCTAAGGTGTTCTTTTGTAGCCCTACACAATTCTCGTCCTCTCTTGACCGCAAAGGAATGACCTCCGAGTACATCTCCATTGCATGTTTTAGTGGAAATATCATGTGATTAGACTATGTTAATGTTGTTGGGAGTTGCCACTAGTGAAAGTACGAAGCCTAGGCCTTGTTTCCACCATTGCAATACCGTTTGTGCTCACGTTTACTACTTGCTACCTTGCTGTAATTTTTATTACAGATTTATATTAGCTTGCTTTGCCACACCTATCACTCATATTTTACCATCTCTTTGCCGAACTAGTGCACCTATACAATTTGCCATTGTATTACGTGTGTTGGGGACACAAGAGACTTCTTGTGTCTTAATTGCAGGGTTGCTTGAGAGAGACCATCTTCAACCTCTACTTCCCTGAGTTCGATAAACCTTTGGTCATCCACTTGAGGGAAATTCCTGCTGTCCTACAAACCTCTGGGCTTGGAGGCCCAACATAGTCTACAAGAATAGAAGCGTGCATAGACATCAACTACCGAAAAGGAGATTTATACATTGTAGATTTTGCTTCGGGGCCTGCCATCTCCACCTGCTTAATGGAAAAGGCTTCGTCAGGATGGTTATGGCATAGAAGTCTTGGTCATGCAAGGATGAGAAATCTTCAAACTCTAATGAAGAATAATCATGTCATTGGACTCAATGAAGTAAAATTCGACAAGAATCATCTCGGTAGTGCCTATGAAGCAGGGAAGCTTACAAAGAAACATCACTTAGCGAAGACAATTATGACTACTAATCGTCCTCTTGAATTGCTTCATATGGATCTATTTGGTCCCCAAAACTATGCTAGTTTGGGAGGTGACATGTATGGTCTCGTTATAGTTGATGATTTCTCTCGCTTCACTTGGGTTTTATTTCTAGATGACAAGAGAAAAGTTGTAGAGATTTTCAAGTCATTTGCAAAGAGAGCTCAAAATGAATATGATCTAAAAGTGAAGCACATCCGAAGCGATAATGGAACTGAATTCAAGAATACTCATATTGAAGTTTTTCTTGATGATTATGGCATTACTCATGAATTCTCAACTGCCTACACGCCTCAACAGAATGGTGTGGTTGAGAGAAAGAATTGTACCCTTATTGAGATGGCCAGAACTATGCTTGCTGAATATAAGACTCCTATAAGGTTCTGGGCCGAAGCAATTAACACTGCATGCCATATCATCAACAAGGTTTACCTTCACAAGTTCCTGAAGAAAACTTCACATGAGCTTATCACTGGTAACAAGCCTAATGTTTCGTACCTTAGGGTGTTTGGTGCTCCATGCTTTATTAGAGATATGAATCAGAGCTCTAAATTCCCCCCTAAGGCACATGAAGGTTTTCTTCTAGGTCATGGCTCAAATTCTCACACTTACAGAGTGTATAAATCCCACTTTGGGAAAGTTATGGAAACTGTAAATGTGAGGTTTGATGAAACTAATGGCTCTCAAAAGGAGCATTTGCCTCATGATCTAGATGAACCTCCTCTAGATGAAGTGATCAGGTCCATGGCTATTGGAGATATTCGCCCTGTCAAAGGAAATCGTCGTCAAGTCAACGAGGCTTATGATGATCCAATGTTCCCACACATAGCCCGGGGCGCTGATACAGTGAGGATAGTTCTCTCACTCCTCGTTGGTTACCCCAAGTGGAAGGTGAGATGTAGCGTAGCAGCAAATTTCCCTCGGTGAAGATACCAAGGTTTGTCTCCAGTAGATTTCGCAGAAATACAAGAAGGTGACAACGGCGCCAGAAATTACTTCGGGCTAACGGTGCCAGAAATTGGGCGGTTGTCGTGACCTGCACACAGGAACAAATAACTTTGCTCCCAACGAGTACAGAAGAGTTGTCAATTCCTCCGGCCTTGCTGTTTACAAAGGATCAACACAAGAGATAATAGTGCAACTGAAAGTAAGAATTGAAACTAAATTGAGGGTGTAAACAATGGTGTGAATATGGACCGGGGTTTATTATCGGTAACTCTCAATCTAATCAGGAGTGTATGGGGGTTTGGTTATCCTTGCGCATCCTCGACTCATGGTACGTGAGTGTACTCTAATATTCGAACCCTCGAGAGGTTAGTGATCCATCTAGTAGCTAGAGTTCTCAACAGTAGATTTTTGGTTTTGGAAAATCACATGAATTGCCCAAAATACGACATCTATCACTAATAGGCTCGAGCTCTTGACACCAAAAGTTAAAATATTACTCTAGTCAATACCTCAAAACTATTGCAAGTTGCTACTACAAAGAGAATAGAAACTTCAACTACCTACTTTCTAGTAAAGACACAAAACTCAGTGCAACAGGCAAACTCTCTATCAAGATAAACCATGCAACCTATAGAAAGTTCAACCTAAGACAAAACAAAAGCTCTAGAAGAAAACTAAAGCACAACAACTAAACAGGGCAGCAACTAAGAAAAGAAAAAGAACAACTCACAGCTAAGAGAATAAGCATGCAAGTCCTATGAGGATTTCTAGTTCAACGGAGCGTGTTTCTCTCCCACACAAAATAAAGCTGGGATCTAACTTGTTATTACAGCAAACAAAGCAAAAACAAACCTAAGAAAGGTAAAGAGCGAGACGCTCCAAGCATAGCACATAACGCATGAAGTGATAAAAATATAGTGAAACGAGGGACGAACTGATAATTGTTGATGAAGAAGGGGATGCACGGGGGCTCCCCAAGCTTAGACGCTTGAGTCTCCTTGAATATTTATTGGGTTGCACATGGGCATCCCCAAGCTTGAGCGTTTGACACTCCAGGATCTTCTTTCATCATCTTCCATTGCACACTTGAAAACTCCCTTCATACATAACTCATTGTAAACTGATTAGAGAAGTTAGTACACTATTAAAATAATTTTCCTCCACTGAAAACAAAGATATTCTTGAAGATCTACTGTTTCTCAAGATTGCCAAAAATATTTTTCAAAGGAAAAAGCAAGCTTAAGGTTTGCAAAAATTAGGAGAGAAAAAACGTGGAAGAATCTGTGAAAACAGAACAACAGGTAGTAAAGAATTTTTTAAGAGTACTTCTGCAACTCAAATAAAAAAACTCAGAACATATAAAGTTCCGTGATTTTATAGAGCACGTTGTTTAAAAAATTCAGCTCAACAAGATGAACTGGTAATTTTCTATGATTTTTTCGTCAAGAGGACATAATCTGTTTTCTCGACAGCATGTCACAACTTTCACTTCCCTTGTCATATGAGGCTATAATTGGCACAAAGCTTGAAAAATAAAGATACAAATTATGTTGCTACAGTAGTAAAAATCATCAAGACCACTAAAAACAGAAGTAAAAACATCTTGGGTTGCCTCCCAACAAGCGCTTTCTTTTACGCCTTTAATCTAGGCATAAAGCAAAAGATCAAGTTTTATCAAGAAAATAACTAGCCCGTGTGATGGACTCAAAAGACAACTTAATCTTTTTCCTAGGGAAGTGTTCCATCCCTTTCTTGTGAGGGAATTGGAATTTGATATTCCCCTCTTTCATGTCAATAACAACACCAACGGTGCGAAGAAAAGGACGTCCTAAAATAATTGGACAAGAAGGCTCACACTCAATTTCCATAATAGTAAAATCAACGGGAGCATAATTGTCATTGATAATGATAAGAACATCATCGATCTTCCCCAAAGGTTTCTTTACGGAAGAATCGACAAGACGACACCAAAAGAACAAGGATCAAAAGGTTTCAATTCAAGCATATCATACATTCTTTTGGGCATAACGGAGGTACTAGCTTCAACATCACAAAGAGCAAAGCAAGATAAGTTATTCAATTTGATTTTTATCATAGGATCCCAACCATATTCTAGCTTCCTAGGTATGGAGGCTTCTAGTCTAAGCTTCTCCTCCCTAACTTTGATTAGAGCATTGGTGATATGGTCTGTGAAGGCAAGATTAACTGTGCTAGTGTGGGGGTCTCTAGACATTTTGTGTAGGAAACCAATAACTTCAGGTAAGGTGCAGTTGTCAAAGTCTAGATCACTACTATCTATCAAGGAGGTAGTGATATCATTGAGGCTCACTTGTTTGAAAGCCTCTATGTTCATAGAGATTACTTCATCTATGGTTGAGGTGGTAGCATCACCATTGAAAGGTCTAGTGGGACTAGGGGTGTGATGGGTGCTAACAGTTTGGACATCCTCAACAACTTGGATAGTAGCTACTGTGTGGTAGGTAGGAAGGCTCTTAACTCTCTCTTCTTCCTCCTTTTCTCTAGCCCATCTCTCTTTAAGTTTTCCCAACATCCTAATGTTTTCATTAATTTGCACTTGGATAACATTCATAGGAGTGGTCTTCTCTCCTCGGGGGGAGAAGTTCTAATTTTAAGCATCTCAACATCATGGGCTATGTTGTCTACCTTCGAAGAGAGAATATCTCTTTTTTCTAATTTCTTTTCTACACTCTTGTTGAAGGCCTTTTGGGTAGTGATAAAGTCTTTGATCAAGGTCTCTAGTTCAGAGGTGGAGTTTTTGGTGCTAGGATAAGTGTTGTTGTTCCCATAGTTGTTGGATGGGAAAGGTATAGGATTGTTGCTACTAAAATTACTCCTATAAGCATTATTGTTGAAGTTGTTTCTAGAGATAAAGTTCACATCTACTTGTTCTTGAGCAACCAAGGAATTTAAAGGAACATCCTGAGGATCAATAGGAGCTTGCTTGGTAAGTAGATACATGATCAAGTCAACCTTTTCATTAAGAGAGGAGATCTCCTCGACAGAATTTACCTTCTTACCAGTTGGAGATCGTTTGGTGTGCCATTGAGAGTAGTTCAACATCATCTCATCAAGTAGCTTCGTGGCAGCACCAAGTGTGGTTGACATGAAAGTTCCTCTCGCGGCCGAGTCTAATAGATTCCGTGAGGTAAAGTTTAAGCCTGCATAAAAAGTTTGGATAACCATCCAGGTAGTCAAACCATGTGTAGGGCAGTTCTTAACAAGAAATTTCATTCGTTCCCAAGATTGGGCAACGTGTTCATTATCCAATTGCCTAAAATTCATAATGTTACTTCTCAACTGGATAATTTTAGCAGGGGATAGTACTTACCAATAAAAGTATCCTTACACTTGTCCCAAGAATCGATACTATTCCTAGGTAAGGATTGCAGCCACTCCTTGGCTCTTCCTCTCAAGGAGAAAGGAAAAAGCTTCAGCTTGACGATGTCTCCATCTACTTCCTTGTACTTTTGCATATCACAAAGCTCAACAAAGTTATTTAAGTGTAAGGCAGCATCCTCTCCAGCACCTGAGAATTGATCTTTCATAACAAGATTAAGCAAAGCAGGTTTAATTTCATAAGAAGGTGCTGAAGTGGCAGGTGGAGCAATAGGAGTGCAGATAAAGTCACTATTGTTGTGACTAGTGAAGTCACACAACTTGGTGTTTTCATTGGAACCCATAGTAGCAGCAGGTATTTTTGGTATTTTTGATATGGGACACAAAAGTAAAAACTGAAAGGAAAACTAACAAGACTAAAAAGCAAAGATAAAAGATAGTGTGAAACTCGCCTATCTTGTAGACTAGAGTCCCCGGCAACGGCGCCAGAAATTGCTTGATACAGTGAGGAAGATAGTTCTCTCACTTCTTGTTGGTTACCCCAAGTGGAAGGTGCGATATAGCGCATCAGCAAATTTCCCTCGGATACCAAGGTTTGTCTCCAGTAGGACTCACATAAATACAAGAAGGTGACAACGGCACCAGAAATTACTTCGGGCTAACGACGCCAGAAATTGGGCGGTTGTCGTGACCTGCACACAGAAACAAATAATTTTGCTCCCAACGAGTACAGAGGAGTTTTCAATTCCTCCGGCCTTGTTGTTTACAAAGGATCAACGCAAGAGATAATAGTGCAACTGAAAGTAAATTGAGGGTGTAAACAATGGTGTGAATATGGATTGGGGTCCCGTGATGTTCACTAGTGATGTCTCTCTCCCAAAAGACGATAAGAGTGCTAGCGAGGTAAACAAATCACGGATGGTCAATTGACAAGATTATAAACGCACCGCAATGCTAACTATGCTACAAAAGAAAGGAAGAGGCTCAAAAGCAATGGGAAGTATGCCAAAGTAAGTAGACCGAAATCCATTTGCATCTACTACGAATCATCCACCTTGAGATATCTATCCAGAACATCTCGCTGGTATTAAGTTGCGAATTCCACCCAAAGTGTAAACTCAAAGCAACATACAACTGCATTAAAATAACTTTGCATAAAGTAAACAATCCTTGCACCTGCAGGTACAAGCACCGTTGTTTTATCCCTGGTGGCAACAACACATCCCCAAGTCTCATGTTTCTGTCACTCAAGCTAGACATCAAGGGGCTGAACCCACAATCAAGCATAACGCTCCCTCTTGGAGTTGCAACAAATCACTTGGCCAAAGTAAAATACGGCAACGGAGAACACGCAAGAATTTACTAAAGAACACAAATATAAAAGATAACCAAATATATTACTCATCACAATCTGAACATAATCTCATAATCCATCAGATCCCAGCAAACTCAGCATAGCAACACAAAAAATTACAAAAGTGCCTCGATCATGTGAGGCAGCTCACGAGCTCTCGAAAGTGAAAGCACAAAGAGGGGAGGAGTACATCACATAGCTACTGGTCATGGACCCATGGTCCAAGGGACTACTCACGACACATCCGGGAGGCGTCCATGGCGATGGATGGTCTCCCGGAGGGGATTCCTCCTTCCGGCAGGGTGCCGGGACAGCTTCTCCTGGCATCCCCGATCTTGAAACGGCGGCGGCGGCGGTACAGAGAGGAGAACGGGAATAGCATATCGATCTTAGGGGTTTCCTCCATGGGGGGTAAATATAGGCCAAAGGGGGCATCGAGAGGGGCCACAGGGCAGCCAGGAGGGTTCCCGGCGTGGCCTAGGGTAGGGCCGCGCCAGGGACCCTTCTGGAGTCCCTGTGGTGGACCTCCCTTCCTTCCTTGTTGATTCCGGAGGCTTCCGGGACGCTGATTTTTTATATAATTTTTTCGGAATTTTTGGAGCACTTTTAATTGCCAGAAAACCTGAAATACAAAAACAGCAGAAAACATGAACTGTCAACTGGGTGCACTGAGTTAATAGGTCAGTACAAATATGCTCAAAAGTGTATGAAAGCTCAAGCAAAACATGGCAAAGTCACACAAAACATGCATGGAGCAAGCAGAAATTATAGATACATTTGGGACGTATCAGGCGCTGGAGATCAAAATCCTGAAGACAATGAAGAACATGACGATGAAGAACCAATGAACAAAGAAAATACAGATCTCGAAGGACGAGCTGATCCCGAAGGTCAAGCAGATCCCGAAGGAGAACCCGAGCCACAAGAAAATGAAGCAGCTTTATCTCGAGTCCGAAGAAGAGTTGATGTTGATTCGATCCTCGAAGACATTCGTCAACCAGGTCGTCCCACTACTCGATATCATACTCGTTTGGCTAAATTTTGTGGAAATTTATCGTTTGTCTCCATGTTAGAACCATCAAAATTCGATGAAGCCATGAAGGACTCAGGCTAGTTAACTGCAATGATCAAAGAACTTAACCAATTCGAGAGAAACAAAGTCTGGTCCTTGGTTGAGAGACCTGATCCCACGAAGCATAATATGATTGGCGCAAAGTGGATTTTTCGCAACAAGCAAGATGAAGATGGTATTGTGGTAAGAAACAAAGCACGACTGGTTGCACAAGGTTACACCCAAATCGAAGATATTGATTTCAAAAAAACTTATGCTCCAGTTGCTCGTCTCGAATCCATTCGTGTTATGCTTGCCTTTGCAAATTTCAATGGTATTCTGCTATACCAAATGGATGTGAAAAGTGTTTTTCTTAACGGTGAAATCGAGGAAGAAGTATATGTTATGCAACCACCAGGTTATGAAGACCCGAAGAATCCTGACATGGTGTACAGGTTGCACAAACCTCTTTATGGTTTGAAACAAGCACCTCGTGCTTGGTATGAAACTCTTAAGTATTTTCTTCTCAAGAAGGGCTTCAAACCAGGGACAACTGATCCAACTCTTTTCACTCGCAATGGTGATCTATTTGTGTGTCAGATATATGTAGATGATTTTATCTTTGGCTGTACTAACCCTGATATCAGCGAAGAATTTTCCAAAATGATGTCGAAGAAATATGAAATGTTTATGATGGGTGAACTGAATTTTTTCCTCGGACTTCAGATTCGTCAACAAAAAAATGGGACATTCATATCTCAGGAGAAATATCTCAAGGATTGCCTGAAGAAGTTTGTCCTCACTGGATGCAAAACTACCAAGACTCCTATGCCAACCAGTGGGTTTCTTGATGCAGATGAGAAGGGAAAACCATTCAATCAGAAGAAATATCGTTCTATGATTGGCTCCCTCTTATATCTATGTGCATCTAGACCTGACATTATGCTTTCAGTATGTATTTGCGCTCGATTTCAGGCGAATCCAAAAGAATCACATCACATTTTTGTAAAGCGAATCCTTCGATATCTGGCTCACACACCTTATTTGGGTTTTTGGTATCCCAAAGGTGCTCAGTTTGATCTTATTGGGTATTCTGATTTGGACTGGGATGGTGATCGAGTTGATCAGAAATCTACCTCAGGCACTTGTCATTTTCTTGGTAGATCTCTTGTGTGTTCGACTTCGAAAAAGCAAAATTGTGTATCAATATCTATTGCTGAAGCCGAATACATTACTGCTGGCTCATGCTGCACTCAGATCCTTTTGCTCAAGCAGACGCTGAAAGATTATGGAATTCATATGAAGAAAATTACCCTTATATATGATAATGAGAGTGCTATCAAAATTGCTCACAATCCAGTTCAGCAATATCGCACGAAGCATATTGACATTCTCCATCATTTTCTTCTAGATCATGTTCAGCGTGAAGATATTGTTATTAGTCATGTCAGAACTGAAGATCAACTGACAGATATTTTCATGAAACCATTAGATGAGAAGAGGTTTTGTGCGTTGAGATGTGAGCTCGGTATCTTAGACTCACACAACATTCAGTAAGGCTAAAACTCACTCCCTTGTATATATCCATCTTATACTGCTTGATTGTTTAGCTTTGTCCGCATGTTTGGTTCGTAAGTTCCATCTTTTGATTCACATTGTTTTTTCGTCCCCTCTGCTTATCACCTTTAGCTTCGTTCTGTTGTTTTGGTTCGAGGTGATAAGTTACGGACCGTATCCCTTCTATTATTTTTCGTTTCCATTCTGTCTAAGTCTAAAATGGTCAAGCACATTTGAAACGATATGCATTTTTCTTCGAACGTCATTGAGTTCTGAATCAAATGCCGTCAACTTTTATCGAAGTTTTACTCATGTTCGAGTGTTCTGATTCGGCCGTTGAGATCCGTCAATTTAGGGCCGTTGAGATCTTCTCACGATCCGCCACACGATCCTCGCCGTAGAATCCAGACAAACAATCGCTGGGATCCATCCGATGCGATTTGACAGATCTGTCAGATCAGCCACTATATAAGGCTACCCCCCATCGAAACTAACTCCCTCACTTCATCTCTCTCGCGATTCCCTTGCTCCCAAGCGCGCCGCCGTTCATCTCCTCCCCCTCAACGATTGCGCCGCTTCGCTGCCGGACATTGATGGCACTGAAGTAGTGCTCCTTGTTGGTTACCCCAAGTGGAAGGTTGGATGTAGCCTAGCAGCAAATTTCCCTTGGCAAAGATGCCAAGGTTTAGAGTGTCTTCCCGTAGGAATCCGATAACTACAAGTATGTGGTAAAGCAAACAATGGCGCCGTTCACAACCTTAGGTTGCTTACTTTACCTGGCTCTGCACACACAACAAATAACATTGCTCCCAACGAGTAGAGAGAGGTTGTCAATCTCTCCGGCCTTGCCGTTTACAGAGGATGAAACACAACAAATAAAAGTGTAATGATAACTGCAACCGGAAAGTAAAAGCAGGAAGTAAATTGAGGATGTAACAGTGGTGTAAATATGGACCGGGGTCCCATGATTTTCACTAGTGATGTCTCTCTCCCAAAAGACGATAAAACTGCTATGCGAGGTAAACAAATCACAACTAGGCAATTGACAGGATTACGGGTGCAAACCAATGCTAACTATGCTACAAAGAAAGGAAGAGGCTCAAAAGCATGGGCGGTACGCCAAAATAAGTAGACCAAAATCCATCTGCATCTACTACTAATCATCCACCTTGAGATATCTATCCAGAACATCTCGCTGGTATTAAGTTGCGAGCCCCACCCAAAGTGTAAACCCAAAGCAACAGACAACTGCATTAAAAGAACTTTGCGTAAGGTAAACAATCCTTGCAACCGCGATTACAAGCACCGTTGTTTTCCCCCTTGTGGCAACAACACATCCCCTTGTATCATGTTTCTGTCACTCAAGCTAGTCACCAGGGGGCATGAATCCACAATCATGCATAACGCTCCCTCTTGGAGTCACTACATACTACTTGGCCAAAGCAATAAACAACAACGAATAACATGCAAGAATTACTCAAGAACACAAATATAAAAGATAAGAACCAAATATATTACTCAATCACAATCTGAACATAGTCTCATAATCCATCAGATCCCAGCAAACTCAGCATAGCAACAACAGAAAGAATTACATATGTGCCTTGCTCATGTAGGGCATCTCACAAGGTCTAATCCATGAAGAACAAAGAGGGGAGTAGATTATCACATAGCTACTGATTATGGACCCATGGTCCAAGGTGGACTACGCACGGATCACCCGGGAAGCATCCATGGTGGTGGAGAAGCTCCTGGAGGTCAATCCTCCCTCCGTCAGGGTGCCGGGAAGAGGTCTTCTGGTGCTCCCGATCTTGGAAGCGTAGCGGCGGCAGAACAGAGGTGAGATCGCAAAAAAGGGTTATGTTCTCTGGGGTTTCAGGTCGAGAGATAAATATAGGCGAAGGGGGGGCAGCCAGGGGGGCCACCAGGGGTCCAGGCGGCCCCCTGGCGTGGCCCCGCCCTAGGGCGCACCGGGAGGGTGCCTGGGTCCCTGGTGGGTCCCCTCCGCCCACCTTCGGGACTCTAGAAGGTTCCCGTACGCTGATTTTTATTGGTTTTTTCTGGAATTTTTGGAGCAATTTTAATACGGGGGAAACATAAAATAGAAAAACAGCAGAAAACACAAACTGGCACTGGGGTGCATTGAATTAATAGGTTAGTCTAAAGATGATCAAAAGTGTATGAAAGTGTATCTAAAACATAGCAATATCACACAAAACATGCATGGAGCAAGCAGAAATTATAGACGTATCAACATCCCCAAGCTTAATTCCTGCTCGTCCCCGAGTAGGTAAATGATAACAAGCATAATTTCTGTGGTGACATGATACTAACCATATAAGAACTTTGTATGTAAAGCAATCAAGGTATGTAATTCAATTCAAGTCATAACAAGCAAGAGTCTATATTAGCATTGAAACAAGCAACATAAGAACAACAAGGTGCAAGAGCTCTTGCTGTCTGTGACTCGAATGTCTCCAGATGTTGCTTGCGTGCAAGAAGTGGGGGATGGGAATACGAGAGGAAGATATTTATTTGTTGATAACTCAATCTACTAAAGCTTCACACTTAGTCTTCTTTGGAATCTTATCTTGACTCGTCCCCAGACCACTAGCAAGTTACAAGTCAATTTGATCCACTCCCTTTCGATATTTTGAGAAATCATGCAATGGATGAGTGTAAGCATGAGAGTTGACACTTAGGATGGCGAAGAGAGAGATATGGTGGAGGATGAATACAAAAAAGGTGTGAAATACTCACATTAATGAGGACAATCATAGGCGAGAGAAGGCCAAATGATAGATATGATGTGAGGAGTAGGGATTGCCATGCAACGGATGCACATATGAGCTAAGAAAAGCTCCCCAGTGGAACTAGTGGGGGTGCATCCAACTTGATCGCTCAAGATGACCTAGAGCTCATTTGAGGAGGCTCATCATTGGCATATACAAGCCAAGTTCTATAGTGTGAAGGTCCCCACATAGCTATATGCATATATGATCATCTCTATGGAGCACAAGGTACAAGAGGGAATACGAGTGTGGATCTCTCTAAAGGAATAGTAGTGTTTCCCCCTTCTCTCTTTTTATTTTTTCTCTTTTTTCTATTTTTTTGTATTTTTTTGGTGGCCTCAATGGCTCTTTCTATTTAACTCTCATTTTTCCTCTTTGGGATCTTTTAAATTTGTCCTATTTGGGATCTTTTCCTCACTTAAGGGCAACACTCTAATTTACAAGGAGTATAGAAGATTTTCACACTTTACAAAAGTACTCAACATAAAGAAGATGTAGCTATCATGATGTATGCAAATGTATGTCTCTGACAGTGTTGCAGGAGCATGTATGACATGAAGATCAATTCATGAGAAGGTGGATGTTGCATGGCAATATATCTCGGAAATGCTATGGAAATGCCTTGATAGGTAGGTATGGTGGCTGTTTTGAGGAAAGATATAAGGAGGTTTATGATGACAGAGCATATCATGCCAATGTTTTGGATGCACCGGCGGGTAGGCGCCTACTCTCGGAGTGAGAAGAGGCAACGGTCGGTATCGAAGAGGCTAGCGAATATGAGGAGGTGGAAGTGTCAACTTTCAATACTTACATTAGTCCGAAGAACTCATGCACTTATTGTCAATAACTTTCAATCTAATAAGGACGACAAAGAGACAAGTACCTCGAGGACGAGTGTATGGGGGTTTGGTTATCCTTGCGCATCCTCGACTCATGGTACGTGAGTGTAATATAATATCCGATCCCTCCAAAGATTAGTGATCCATCTAGTAACTAGAGTTCTCAACTAGTTTTTGTAGCTTTTTTTGAAAATAAACACGGATTGCCCAAAATACGACACCTATCGCTAATAGGGTAGAGCTCTTGACACCAAAATTTCAAACATTACTCACAACAATACCTCAAAACTATTGCAAGTTACTACTACAATTGAATAACAACCTCAATTACCGACTTAAAGTCAAGACACAACTCAGTGCAACAACCAACTCTCTTAAAAAGATAAACATGAAAAGTAAAGAGAGTTCCAGCAACAAACTAAACAAAAGCTCTTGAAAAAGATAAGAATGAAAACTAAGAGCTAAACATGACAGCAGCTACGAAAAGCTAAAGAACAGACAACAAAAGAGAGATAAGCCTGAAAATCCTATGATGTGTTCTAGTTTAAAGTGGAGCGTGTTTCTCTCCCACACAAAGAAAGTTGGGTTCTAAGTTCTAACTTGTTATGAACAACAAGCAAAGCAAAATAAAACTAAAAAGAAAACTAAAGAGCGAGACGCTCCAAGCATAGCACATAACGCATGAAGTGATAAAAATATAGTGGAACGAAGGAAGAACAGATAATTGTTGATGGAGAAGGGGACGCATGGGGGCATCCACAAGCTTAGACGCTTGAGTCTACTTGAATATTTATTGGGTATGCATGGGGGCATCCCCAAGCTTGAGCGTTTGACACTCTCGGATCTTATTTTATCATCTTCCCTCGCACACTTGAAAACTCCCTTCATACATAACTCATGATAAGCTGATTAGAGAGGTTAGTACCCTTAATAAAATATTTTGTCTCTACTGGGAATAAAGATTTTCTTGAAGGGATACTATTTCTCAAGATTGCCAAAAAGTTTTTGCAAAGAAAAAGCTAGCGCAAGACTTGCAAAAGTGAGGAAAGGCAAAACGTGGAAGAATATGTGAAAAACAGACCAGCAAGTAGTAAATAATTTTTTGGGGTACTTCTGCAACTCAAATAAAAAAAGTCAGAACAGACGCTCGAAAGCCAATTGTAAGGAGCACAGTGTCAAAAAATTCAGATAAAAAAGATGATCTGGCGATTTTAGGCAATTTTTTCCGTCCAAGTACATAATCTTTTTTCTGGACAGCATGTCACAACTTTTGAACTTTCTTGCAATCAGAGGCTAAACTTGGCACAAAGCTTGAAAATAAAGATACAATGATGTTGCTACAGTAGTAACAATCATCAAGACCACTAAAAACAGAAGTAAAAACATCTTGGGTTGCCTCCCAACAAGCACTTTCTTTTACGCCTTTAAGCTAGGCAGGAAGCAAAAAGATCAAGTTTTATCAAGAGTAAGGGAATAGCTATCCCGTGTGACGGACTCAAAAGGAAACTTAATCTTCTTCCTAGGGAAGTGTTCCATACCCTTTTTAAGAGGGAACTGAAATTTTATATTCCCCTCTTTCATTCAATAACAGCACCAACGGTGCGAAGAAAAGGATGTCCCAAATTAATTGGACATAAAGGTTCACACTCTATGTCCATAATAGTGAAATCAACGGGAACATAATTGTCATTGACAATGATAAGAACATCGTCGATCTTCCCCAAAGGTTTCTTTACGGAATAATCAACGAGGCGAACACCAAAAGAACAAGGATCAAAAGGTTTCAATTCAAACATATCATACACTCTTTTGGGCATAACTGTGGCACCCCGGCTCAGAGGACCGGAACGCCCCGTGCTCCAGACCAGAGATCAAGTCTTCTTGAACACGGCACTACTTGATTTAGAACTGAACAACTTTATATTACCAAAGGTACGGTTACAAAGGGGTTTATTACAACGCTGGCGGAGCGAGACGAAGGACAAGCTTGCTCCTCAAGCTTGCCACAGATCTACATCAAGAAGAACACTAACTCTCTAGCAGCGGAATATAACTCGGTAGCGGAACAACAGCGACGGTGATGAACTCCACTCCACAGGGACACTGGCTGGGACACCTCCTAGCTCGCAAACACTGGGAACGTCATCCTACGCATCCATAGCACGGCCTGCAAATCTGGCATGACACTCCAGGTCAGTACATCGAATGTACTTGCAAGCTCACAACAACCAAAGCACCAAGGCAAAACAATAACATGACAATAGGTTAAAGTGTATTAATCAATTATCCATATGAGCATCAACATTTTGCAAAGTACAACAGATAATCATCAAGCATATTATCAGCATGAATACTAATGCACAAACAACCATCGTTTAAGGTCACATGGACCCCACATGATCATCGCATGATCATGTGGCTTACCTCGGAGTCCTTACCGACTCAAGCACCGGGTCATCTCATGACCTTCAACTTATACGGGTCGTCGCACGACCATTCCACGGTTTAGGTGTCCTCCGTTACCACCCAACCAATCTGATCATCGCATGATCACCATCTTAGCACAAACATCCAACCGAACTCATGTTGATCTCATGGTGTGACCGACTATGAACTGTGTCCAATACCGTGGACTCGGCTATTCGAATAGATTTGTGTGACTCTGCAGAGTCTGTGCACTTTACCCACACTATGGAGCTCTTCCTCCATCCAGTACCTTGGAACTTGTCCTACAGGAACCTCGGAACTCATACCATAGGAGTGGACTAGGACTTCTCCAACGAGACCTCTCTACCGCATGCCTCCCTTACCATATCACCTGGCACGCTTCGCAAGTCGTGCGCTCGGTAGCCCCGTGTCCTCCAGACAAACCTGCCATCGCATGGCAACTAACCATCGCATGGTCCATAAACTTTGTCCCAAACGGGGACGAGCCCAAATCAACAACCGACTCTGAAGACTATCGCCGCGTACCGGGCCAGGGTAACTGCGCGCGCATAGCCTCCCCTCGTTGGTGATACTAATAAGAGAGCACACCGATAGACCATGCCAAGGCCTTCCCATACAGGCGAGTGTGGCTGCACCGGATAAGTTCAGTTCGATGGCACCTAATCAACTTGACACGAGCATGTCTCCAACAGCATATACAAGTATCAGGTGCAACATGGGTATTCATATAACATTAGCATGCAATCCTTGTAGAAAAATCCAAGGTACGGTGATTATATTCAAGGCATGTTTATATGATTAACTTAACCAGGTTAAAATGGTCAACATGACATCAACACAATATTAACATGTAGCATAGCAAGATCATGGACTTAGGTAGGATTACGATGCATACGAGCATGATCAAAGCATGAACATAACATGGTAATGGCATATAATGAATGGAATACTTCAAAGCATATCAGGATAAGGTCATGGTACAAGCATATCATCAACATATTGTGCAATGTAGCATCAGCAGAATGATCCAAACATAACATGATCAAAGCATATCAAAATCATCATATCATCGGAGGTGAAGGCGGATTTTAAAACACGTCAAAGCTTTGCAACAATGCCAAATGGTGTTGTGGCTTGCTTTCACCAATGGAGTGTGAAATACTCCTGCTCTCCAACACCAACAAGAGCCTGCAAAATCCGGACAAGAAAGGGCACGAAGAAAAAGGGGGTCAACCACCACCTCATTCGACCAGCAAATAACCATATAACAACATGGCACAAAACCTATGCCAAACTGAAGATGAGCTCAAGACAAAACCAACGCAAAAAGAATTACCTCATTCGGAGTTACGGTTGCAGAGATATGAGGGGGAAGGAATCAGGGGCCTATCTGCAAATATAAATTTGTATCTGAGTCCCTGGCGGCTGAGGTAGCAGGAGGTTTACAGGAAGTACACTTTCGAAGCAGTGAAAGCGCATTTTGGGCCGAGGCAGAGAGAAATACGCTTTCCAGAAGGGTAAGCGCATTTCAGGCAAAAGTAGAGAGGAATACGTTTTCCCGCAGGGAAAACGCATTACCCCACGGGGCGCCTCACCTCAAAGGGTCGGACCCAGCCGTTAGCGGCACGTGCGGCTTACCAGCGGGCCCCGCCTGTCAAATCTTGCCCTCCTCCTCTGTTTTCTTCCTCGCTGGGACGGGGAGACAGGGGAGGCCACGGCTGCTGCCGTCGCCGCCGGATGGTGGTGCGGGAGAGGCCACCTGTGGGGTTGCCGGCGCGGCGGGCCGAGGAGAGGACGCCGGCAACCAAGGGACCACGCGGGGGTGGCCTGTGGCGCCGTGCCCCCACGGCTGGGCGCGCCGGGCGGCTGTGTCCAGGGGCGGGGCGAGGCCATGGCTTCGAGGGGGAAGGGCTGAGGGAGGCTGGAGGAGGCCCTGGGGCATGGGTAGGTGGAGAAGGAGGGGCACGACCTCTTGGATTTTTTCCAGAGGGAGCGGCGACCGTGGTGGCAGTGGGCAACGGGGAGGAGCTCCGATGAGAAATTGAGAGGGGATTGGGCTAGGAGAGGGTGTGGGGGAGGCGCTGGGTGCTCAGGAGGGGCTCGGGGCGCGACTATTTGAAGATGGGGCGAGGATGCGGTGGCCGGGCGGCGCCAGGGGGAAGACGACGACGGGCGGGTGAGCTGGCGCGTTCGAGGGGCGCCGAGGAGGTTTGAGGGAGGGGCACGTGGAGCACGTGGCGGGGGAAAGCCACACGGCGCGGCGAGACAAGGGCTAGGTGAGGGCGACGTGTCCAGGGCATGCGCAGAGCACGCTCGGTGCATGCCATGTGCGTCCCAGAGCATGCCAGGGGCGTGGCCATCCGGTGCGGGTTCATTTGGGGAGGTTTTCAGTGTGGCCATGTTTGTCTAGCACATGCTGCTTCGATGGCTGATCACTGTGGTACCTTTGGATGGTCCAGGGGCCCACTGAGTTGATCTCTATCTCAAGGAATAGTTGGATGCATCAGACTTGGAGAGAAGGTTGTGATCAAATGGTGAGCATTGGGATGGTGTCAGGTTGTCACAGATCCTTGGGCTTGTAAGGACAAGGGTTCTGCAAAAGTTTGGGCTCAAAAGAATCAATGCACATGGCACTCCCTTTGCAAAAGTACCATGGGAGATGAAGGTGTTTGTATTGTGGTATGGCTAGCACATTGCTCCCCTAAGCATGATTTTTGGCTGAGGTTAATCATACACCAGGGTGAGTAGATGTGCCAAGTTTCACCTCAAATGGAGCAATGTAGGTAGTACTTCCTTTGCAAGTGTCCAATTGGACCAGAAATGAAAAGTTGAAGCTAGCATCTCATAGGATTTATGGAATTGGCTGAAAATTTGTGTGGTGGGGTTATTTGGTGGTGTAATCATGTGTGCAAAGCTTCATGGCCAATGGATGTGCCTAGCTAGCACTTTCTTCACAAGGTGTCCCACTGGTCAGAAACTTAATCTTGATGAAGCACTCACATGGATAGTTGTATTTGTTTCAAATGTGGTTTAGTGGAGTCATTTGGTTGGAGGCTCTAGCACAAAAAGTTTCAAGGCAAATGGGTTCCCCTATCATGCACTTGCTTCACAATGCCCCCTTGCTGCATCCAAACTTTCGGAATTTATTGTGGGAGTTTGTCTAGGAAAATGGTGGTGGAATTTGGTGTAGGCTCATGATATGATCATAAGATGTTGCACAAAAAGTTTCACCAACAATGGATCAAGAGAAATGGCACTCCCTTCACAATGCTCTAATCTGCCCCCACAGACAAATGAATTTTTCTAGACGAAAAATCCACTTGGGTCATGCAATGTTTTTGTAGAATTTGGCAAGATATGGTGTCAATGTCATGTGGGAATTATTTGGGGATTTATGGAGCAATAAAAATAGGGGTTGCTTCACAAACCTCAAATAATTGGAATATTCCTTTTATTGGAAAACAAATAGTAAAAATGGTGGCTTGGATGGGGTGGATCAATGAGATGACATGGGAAAGGCTTGGATTCAAGGGCCACTTGAACATTAAGAGAAAACATGCTCAACTTTGAAGTCCAAAGAGGCGCTCAAAATCAAATCAAATGGAAAATCCAATAATAAATCAGCAGAGTTTTTGGAAAAAGAAAGTTCCAAAATTGAGGGTGTCACAAACCTACCCCCTTAGAAAAAGCTCGGCCTCAAGATTTGGTTGCTCAGGGAACCATTGAAAACTTACCGTCCTTAGGAATCTTATTGCTTCTCGGGTTTCCTTCTTACTGCATACTGTTCCCTTAGTAGCATCCAACAATTTTTGGCTCAGGGGGCTTACTTCACCCAATCCATGTCTCTAACTGAATCTTCTTCCTTGCTACATCTGATCCTTTCCTGCTGACATTCATCCTCGTGTCTGCTGACTTGTATGATAACGAAATGTCTTGTCATCGGCTGAATGCTGATGATACCCATACTATTCTTGGGGTACCTCGGGCTTTATCTGCGGCACGGTCTTGAATCCTTGGTATTGGCCTCTTAGAGAAAAGGCTTGGCCTTCATGGGTAGCTGGTATCTCAGAATGCTTACCGCTTTGGTGTCTCATTGTGCAGAGCTTGGACTGTCGGCACATGGGGTTGCATCACATTGATTTTGGCTCGTCCACCTTGAGTATGAATTTTGGTCGGGGCACATATTCTTAACGTTTCCTCATGCTGAGATTCACTTGTCATGCTGTCATATTCATGGGTGGATATAGGCCTTGTTACGCTTTGACGCGGTCCTTATAGTCAAAATGCTGAGTTGTTTCGGTGATCTTCAGCGAAGCAGACTGAGGTCTCCCGGCAAGATGGACGATTCCGAACTCGAGTAGATGTTTGGGCTGACGAGCCGGGTACGCGGTCCTTTTCCCATAGGGTGTGATTTCTCCGTTGTAGGTGTCTATGGTGGTTCATATGGCTTCAAGTGATCGAGGCAGATTGAGCTTAAGTCCCATACACTTCATCCTTTTGCCTTACTCGACGGGTTCGCAAGAGTTGCATACTTCTGACAACTTGCGAGGTGCAACGCTTACTCTTGTACATATCTTGCAGCAAGATTCGACGTCTGCCATACATGTCTGCTCCGGGTCTTTCTACTGCGACATTCATCTTCTTGTACTAGCTTCACTTTCGTCAAAATCCTCTTCTTTGCACTTCATGCATAACGGCTCATTACTTTGTTGGCATCTTCCTCGGAGACAGACGGGTTACCTTCACCTTTTGTATTTTGGCTCATCATGGTAATATTGGTTGCAATAAATGGATTCTCAAGATTATCCTTCTTCGGGGCCTTGTCGGACGTGAGCGGCGGGACTTCATAATTGGGGCAAGGTCCAATGCTTAACTGCTTCTTTTCCTCAGGGTGTTCCTTCATGACTTTGTCAGTCATTCTTCTGGCCGAGGTGTGTGTCTGATTCTTCTGCTGACTTGTCTCCCGAGAGTTGCGGACCTCATCGCTGTTCATGTGTATAAATATTTCTTGATTACGAGCATGGCTGTATCCACACCGGGGTAGCTCACATACTGGGGAGAATGCCCCTAACATGTGCGGATCTTGACGATGTTGAAGATTTTACTGCTTTTGAATAACTGGATTTCTGACAACACCGTTGCACGTATAATGACATGTCGAGGGAGACTGGGTGGTTTGTGTGTGAAGCTTCGCCGGGGTAGCTTGCCGGGGAAGGCTGGGTGCCGTACCTCATAAGCTTTCTCCGGTGGTGTATCGAGAAAGGTGGGGTGTCGTACACGGGAAGCTACCTTAATAGCTTCCTGAGGAAGACTGAGTGTCTTGCCTTGGAAGTTTGCCTCTTTGCACTGTGGAGATACCGGTTCCTTGCACTGGAAATTTCCGCGGCAGATCACTATAGACAGCTGGTTAGCTTGTGCTGGAACTCATCCATGGGCGTACTGAGCACGACTGAGTGCCTTACACTGTAAGCTTCACCCGATGGCTTGTGGTGAAGGGTTGAATGTCTTGGCCAAGCGGATATCCTGGTAGCGTACCGAGGAAGACTGATACCCTGTACATGTCGGCTGTGCCCAGTATCTTGTCACGGAAGACTGAGGGTTCTTATGGGCGAGACTTTCCCATGGTAGAATGTGTACAACACCGGAAAATTTACTAACTACTGGCTTGTTAGGGGGAAACATTCTTCCAATAATTCTTTGCTGGATATGGGCTTCATGATTCGTTCTGACCGTCTTCCGGAATATACCGAAATAACTTGCATTGGATAAGATTGCGGCTGAGGCATGTACTGCCTTTGTATGCCCATGTTCATGGGTCAAAACCTATATCTTCCTTTGCTTGAATCTTCACGGCTGTCGTAGTTGGTGCAAGCTTGATTTAAATGATGGCTCCCTGTAGGATCCATGGTTGAGTCAACTGCTGCCAAGGTATCCGGGTATGAGTCCTTCTGGTCTTGCTGATTTCTCAATTCACTGTGGCCTTCTACTGATAGAATCTTCATAGGCATCATGGTTACGGGGATGATGCGGACTTGATCCGAATGATTCATCTAGGCAGAACTCATACTGGATCCCAATATTCCCAATGCATTCTGTGTGAATCCTTCTTGACTTGGTGACTTCATGGTGCTCTGCGATCTTGTGCTGACTCTTCGAGGTATGCAAGGGTTATGAGAAACTTTCCATCGGGGTGTATAAGGTGACACCAAAGAATCAAACGAAGAACCAAATGGAAACCAACGAAGCAAAAATCGACAACAAT
This sequence comes from Bromus sterilis, assembly GCA_950022295.1. Classification (NCBI taxonomy): domain Eukaryota; kingdom Viridiplantae; phylum Streptophyta; class Magnoliopsida; order Poales; family Poaceae; genus Bromus; species Bromus sterilis. The sequence goes on along the minus strand of OX465595.1, from coordinate 338,101,177 downwards.
CGATAGCAGAATCACTTCAAAAGCTTTAGCGGTAGTCGATGACCATCTGAATCCCTTGCATAAAACCGGAAAATAACCCAGTAGCCACCAGAACAGTTTTTACAACTCTGATCTGGGACGTTTACCGGCATAACTCAATCAGTGCTCAAGACGGCCGACCGAGAATCAGCTCAGAGCATGAGACAACATTGATAAAAAGAATGCAGAGGTCCCCTAAGACGGCCGAGAAAACAACTCAGAACATAGGGTCGCCACTGCGAAGAGAAACTCAATAAACCACCCGAGACGGCCGAAAAGCAGCTCAAAACATGGGTCGGCTGTTGAACAGAGAAATGTAAAATAGGCATCCACCCGGACGGTCGAAAACGAATTAGCTCAGAACCAGGTGTGGTGGCGTTATCCAAAATAAAGAGAGAAAGGGTCCGTCAGAGTCATACACTACGTGCAAAAGCATGTTCATTACACATCAAGGAATCAAGTAACGAATCGTCGAAGCAAGGATCAATAGCACTGAAAGTGCATCGATATCACAAACAAGATCACATCTTATTGCTACGCACAACAACATGCAACAGGAAACATGCAAGACTACTGCTACTCATGCAACAAACAAATGCAGCAATCAAGGGTATCACACAAGCAAGCTATAAACTCTAGCTCTAGCGTCAATCTAACGTCCTTCTGATGCGTCCCAAACGTATCGACAATTTCTGCTTGCTCCATGCATGTTTTGTGTGATATTGCTATGATCTAGATACACTTTCATAGACTTTTGATCATATTTGGACTAACCTATTAACTCAGTGCACCCCAGTGCCAGTTTCTGTTTTCTGCTGTTTTTTATTACAGGTTTCCGCCATATTAAAAGTTCTCCAAAAAGTCGGGAAAATTCGGATAAAAATCAGCGCATCAGAAGCCTCCAGAACCCCGAAGGAGGACCGGGGTCCACCATCAGGTGCCCAGGTGGACACCTGGTGCGGCCTAGGGCTTGGCCGCGCCAGGGGGGCGCCTGGATTCCTCGTGGCCCCCCTGGCTGCCCCTTCGCCTATATATTCCCTGTGACGTGAAACTTCCGAGAAAAGAACCCCTTTTAGCGATCTCGCCTCTATTCCGCCGCCGCCGCGCTTCCAAGATCGGGAGCGCCAGCAGACTTCTTCCCGGCACCCTGCCGTAGGGATGATCGACCTCCGGGAGCTTCCCCTTCACCATGGACGCTTCCCGGATGTGCCGTGAGTAGTTTCCTTTGGACCATGGGTCCGTGATCAGTAGCTATGTGATGTTCTCCTCCACTCTTTGTTCTTCATTGTTTAGACCTCGTGAGGTGCCCTACATGATCGAGGCACATATGTAATCTTTCTGCTGTTGCTATGCTGAATTTGATTGGATCTAATGGATTATGAGATTATGTTTAGATTGTGATAGAGTAATATATTTGGTTCTTATCTTTTATATTTTTGTTCCTAAGTAATTCTTGCATGTTCTCCGTTGCCATTTATTGCTTTGGCCAAGTAGTAGGTAGTAACTCCAAGAGGGAACGTTATGCTCGATTGTGGGTTCATGCCCCCTGATGACACACTTGAGTGACAGAAACATGAGTGTAGGGGATGTGCTGTTTCCACATGGGGAGAACAAGGGTGCTTGTAACCGCGGTTGCAAGGATTGTTTACTTTACGCGAAGTGCTTTTTAATGTAGTTGTCTGTTGCTTTGGGTTTACACTTTGGGTGGGGCTCGCAACTTAATACCAGCGAGATGTTCTGGATAGATATCTCAAGGTGGATGATTAGTAGTAGATGCAGTTGGATTTCGGTCTACTTATTTTGGCGTACTGCCCATGCTTTTGAGCCTCTTCCTTTCTTTTGTAGCATAGTTAGCATTGCGGTGCGTTTATAATCCTGTCAATTGCCCATCTGTAATTTGTTTACCTCGCATAGCAGTTTTATCGTATTTTGGGAGAGAGTCATCACTAGTGAACATCACGGGGCCCCGGTCCATATTCTAATCACTGTTTACACGCTTATTTACTTTTCTGCTTTTACTTTCAGTTGCTCTCATCATTATCATTATCCCTTGTGTTTTTGATCCTTTGTAAACAATAAGACCAGAAGATTGACAACCTCTCTGAACTTCGTTGGGAGCAAAGTTATTTGTGTCTGTGTGCAGGTCCAGGTCAAGGAAGTAACTTTTGTCTAAAACGGTGCCATTGTTTCCTTGCCACCTACTTATCATTGCCAGAGTCCTACGGCAGACAATATTAAAACCATGGTATCTTCACCGACAGAAACTTGCCGCTACGCTGCATCTCACCTTCCACTTGGGGTAACCAACGAAGGGCGAGAAGCAATTATCATCTCTCGCGTATGAAGAAAATTTCTGGCGCCGTTCCCGGGGACTCCGAGTGATAAGATAGGGGATTTTCCCACTACCTTTTACCTTTACTTTTTAGTCTTTTTTGTTTACCTTTCAGTTTTTATCTTTGTGTCTTATATCAAAAATCACAAAAAATTATTTATCTTGCTAGTAGCTGTCATTATGTCTGGTCCTTTTGCCTTTGTTGAGACAGAGGTTCTCACCTTTAAACAAAAAGGTGGTGAAAGTTTAAAAGATACTTGGTATAGAATTAATGATTCTCAAAAGAGAGCCACCAAGAAGCAATCCACTACTATCCTGCTTAGAAATTTTTATGTTGGGATTACTCCTTGGAATAGGTTCATATTAGATACTGGTATCAACATGAATTTCCTAGAAGCCCCAATTTGGGAGTCTCTTAATGTTATTGAAAGTCTTGTTGGAAATCTCCCCGTTGCTAGCATACAAGAAGATATAACTCTAGCTCACATTATGATTTTTTTTGAAAAGATAGAGTTAGAAATACCAAGTATAACTAGGATAAATGAGTTGGATCGCAAGATCCAAGGGAATTTGAATAGGCTTGATAGCTCCATGCTTAAAATTATTAAAACTTTGGAGACCATCAAATTACATGATATGGATCCTTCTATGATTGATAAGATTGAGGAAATTATTAATACTCTAGGAACCACTTTCTCCTAAATCAAACCAAAAAATGTAGAGACTCCGGCAAGAAAGGAACCTAAGTTCAATTATGTCCCTAAGGCTCCCCAACCCAAAAATAATCCACCCATTGCCAAGGAAGTTGAAACCATGAAAACTCTGGAAGAAATACCTCTTTTCGATAAATTTATAAATGAAACTCCCATTGATTTTCCGCCTTTTGGTTTTATCCCTAGAAGTATCTTCATTAGGCCTTTATTTTAAAGACCTCTTAAGACTAGTTGTACAATTGAAGAGCTTTTTGATGATCTTGATGATGGTTCGATTGATACAACTTGATCTTTTGCCCTATGCCTAGCTTAAAGGTGTAAAAGAAAGCGCTTGTTGCGAGGAAACCCAAGATGTTTTTACTTCTGTTTTTAGTGGTCTTGATGATTGTTACTACTGTAGCAACATCATTGTATCTTTATTTTCAAGATTTGTGCCAAGTTATAGCCTCTTATGATAAGGGAAGCAAAAGTTGTGACATGCTGTCTAGAAAACAGATTCTGTCTTCTTGACGGAAAAAATCGGATCAAATCACCAATTCATCTTTTTGAGCTGAATTTTTTACACAACAAGCTCTATTCAATTGTTAAACTTTCGTATGTTCTGAGTTTTTTGATTTGAGTTGTAGAAGTGCCCCGAAACAATTCTCTACTACCCGCTGTTCTGTTTTTCACATATTCTGCCACGTTTTGTCTCTCCTTACTTTTGCAAACCTTAAGCTTGCTTTTTCTTTGAAAAAACCTTTTGGAAATCTTGAGAAACAGTAGCTCTTCAAGAATATCTTTATATCCAGTGTGGAAAAATATTTTATTAAGGGTACTAACCTCTCTAATCAGCTTATGATGAGTTATGTATGAAGCGAGTTTTCAAGTGTGCGATGGAAGATGATGAAAGAAGATCCGGGAGTGTCAAGCGCTCAAGCTTGGGGATGCCCCCATGCATCCCCAACAAATATTCAAGGAGACTCAAGCGTCTAAGCTTGGGGATCCCCCCGTGCATCCCCTTCTCCATCAACAATCATCAGTTCGTCCTTCATCTCACTATATTTTTATCACTTCATGCGTTATGTGATATGCTTGCAGTGTCTCGCTCTTAGGTTTTATTTTTAGTTTTATTTAGATTTTCTTTCTGTTCATAACAAGTTAGACCCCATCTTACTTTGTGTGGGAGAGAAATACGCTCCACTCCAATCTAGAACACATCATCGGATTTTTCATGCTTATTTTTTTGCCGTTGTGTGTTCTTTATCTTTTCGTAGCTACTAGCATGCTTAGTTTTAGTCTTAGTTTGTCTTTAGCAAGAGCCTTGGCTTTTGTTTACTTTGTTGCTGGAACTCTCTTTCGTTTTCATGTTTATCTTGTTAAGAGAGTTGGTTGTTGCACTGAATTGTGTCTTGTCTTGAAAGTAGGTAATTGAGGTTGCTATTTTAATTTTAATAGTAACTTGCAATAGTTTTGAGGTATTGATGTGAGTAATGTTTGAACTTTTGGTATCAAGAGCTCTAGCCTATTAGTGACATGTGTCGTATTTTGGGCAATCCGTTTGTATTTTCAAAACCTACAAAACTAGTTGATAACTCTAGCTACTAGATGGATCGCTAATCTTTGGAGGGATAGGATATTTGAGTACATCACGTACCATGAGTCGAGGATGCACAAGGATAACCAAACCCCCATACACTCCTCCTCGGGGTACTTGTCTCTTTGTCAACCTCATTATTAGATTGATAGTTACCGATAATAAGTACATAAGTTCTTCAGACTAATGTAAGTATTGAAAGTTGACACTTCCACCTCCTCATATTTGCTAGCCTCTCCCGTGCCGTGCATTGCCTTCTTATCACTCCGAGAGTTGGCGTCCACCTTTGCCGGTACATCCAAACCCTTGGCATGATACGCTCTGTCATCATAAGCCTCCTTATATATTTCCTCAAATCAACCACCATACGTACCTATCAAGGAATTTCCATATCCTTTCCGAGATATATTTCCATGCAACATCCACCTCTTCATGACTTGATCTTCATGTCATACATGTTCCTGCTACACTGGCAGCGGCATACATTGCATACATCATGATAGATACATCTTCTTTATGATTTGAGTACCTTGTAAAGTGTGAAATATCTTCTATACCCTCTTGTAAATTAGAGTGTTGCCCTTAAGTGAGGAAAAGATCCCAAAGTGGACAAAATAAAAGATCCCAAAGAGGAAAAATGAGAGTTAAATAGAAAGAGCCATTGAGGCCACCAAAAAAATACAAAAAAAATAGAAAAGGAGAAAAAGAAATAAAAAGAGAGAAAGGGGCAACACTACTATCCTTTTGAAAGATCCACACTAGTACTCAGTCTTATCCTTGTACTCCATAGAGATGATCATTCATGCATATAGCTATGTGGGGACCTTCACACTATAGAACTTGGCTTGCATATTCCAAGGATGAGCCTCCTCAAAAGAACTCTAGGTCTTCATGAGCGAGCAAGTTAGATGCACCCCCACTAGTTACATTAGAGAGATTTTTAGATCATATGTGCATATGTTGCATGGCAATCCCTACTCCTCACATCATATCTATCATTTGGCCTTCTCGCCTATGATTGTCCTCATTGATGTGAGCCTTTCTCGCCTTTTTTGTCTTCCTCCTCCACCATATTTCTCTCTTTGCCATCCTAAGTGTCAACTCTCGTGCTTACGCTCATCCATTGCATGAGTGCTCAAAATATCGAAAGGGAGTGAATCAAATTGACTTGTACCTGGCTAGTGGTCTGGGGAAGAGTCAAGATAAGATTCCAAAGAAGACCAAGTGTGAAACTTTAGTAGATTGAGTTCTCAACAAAAATAATTTTTTCTCATATTCCATATCCCCCTTCTTGCACGCAAACACCATTTGGAGACATTCGAGTCACGGACAGCGAGAGCTCTCGCACCTAATGTTCTTTTGTTACTTGTTTCAATGCTAATATAACCTCTTGCATTTTATGACTTGAATTGAATATCATACCTTGATTGCTTTAGTTTTCAAAGTTATATGGTTGCTACCATGTCACCACAGAAATTATGCTTGTTATCAGTTACCTACTCGAGGAGGAGCAGGAATTAAGCTTGGGGATATTGATACGTCCCAAACGTATCGATAATTTCTGCTTGCTCCATGCATGTTTTGTGTGATATTGCTATGATCTGGATACACTTTCATACACTTTTAATCATATTTGGACTAACCTAATAACTAAGTGCACCCCAGTGCCAGTTTCTATTTTTTGCTGTTTTTTTATTCCAGGTTTCCCCCATATTAAAAGTGCTCCAAAAATTCGGGAAAAATTGGATAAAAATCAGCGCATCTGATGCCTCCAGAACCCCGAAGGATGGCCGGGGGGCCACCACCAGGTGCCTAGGTGGCCACCTGGCGCGACCTAGGGCTTGGCCGCGCCAGGGGGGGCGCCTGGACCCCTGGTGGCCCCCCTGGCTGCCCCCCTTTGCCTATATATTCCCCGTGACGTGATCTTCCGAGAAGAGAACCCCTTTTCGCGATCTCGCCTGTGTTCCGTCTCCGCCGCGCTTCCAAGATCGGGAGCGCCAACAGACTTCTTCCCGGCACCCTGCCGGAGGGAAGATCGACCTCCGAGAGCTTCTCCTTCACCATGGATGCTTCCCGGATGTGCCGTGAGTAGTTTCCTTTGGACTATGGGTCTGTGATCAGTAGCTATGTGATGTTCTCCTCCCCTCTTTGTTCTTCACGGTTTAGACCTCGTGAGATTCCCTACATGATTGAGGCACATATGTAATCTTTCTGCTGTTGCTATGCTGAGTTTGATGGGATCTGATGGATTATGAGATTATGTTCAGATTGTGATAGAGTAATATATTTGGTTCTTATCTTTTATATTTTTGTTCCTAAGTAATTCTTGCATGTTCTTCGTTGCTGTTTATTGCTTTGTCCAAGTAGTAGGTAGTAACTCCAAGAGGGAACGTTATGCTCGATTGTGGGTTCATGCCCCCTGATGACACGCTTGAGTGACAGAAACATGAGTCTAGGGGATGTGCTGTTGCGACAAGGGGGAAAACAATGGTGCTTGTAACAGCGGTTGCAAGGATTGTTTACGTTACGCAAAGTGCTTTTTAATGCAGTTGTCTGTTGCTTTGGGTTTACACTTTGGGTGGGGCTCGCAACTTAATACCAGTGAGATGTTCTGGATAGATATCTCAAGGTGGATGATTAGTAGTAGAGGCAGTTGGATTTCGGTCTACTTATTTTGGAGTACTGCCCATGCTTTTGAGCCTCTTCCTTTCTTTTGTAGCATAGTTAGCATTGCGGTGCGTTTATAATCCTGTCAATTTCCCATCTGTAATTTGTTTACCTCGCATAGCAGTTTTATCGTCTTTTGGGAGAGAGAAATCACTAGTGAACATCACGGGGCCCCGGTCCATATTCTCATCACTGTTTAAACGCTTATTTACTTTTCTGCTTGTACTTTTAGTTGCTATCATCATTATGATTATCCCTTGTGTTTTTGATCCTTTGTAAACAACAAGACCAGAGAGATTGACAACCTCTCTGAACTTCGTTAGGAGCAAGTTATTTGTGTCTGTGTGCAGGTCCAGGTCAAGGAAGCAACTTTTGTCTAAAACGGTGCCATTGTTTCCTTGCCACCTAATTATCATTGCCGGAGTCCTACGGGAGACAATCTGAAAACCTCGGTATCTTCACCGAGGCAAACTTGCCGCTACGCTACATCTCACTTTCCACTTAGGGTAACCAACGAATCATTCTTATCATGATACACTTCCAAACATTCATTCTTTATAGAATAAGTGTCATCAAAATAATCATCATAGATAGGAGGCAAAGTATCATCAAAATAAATTTCCTCATCAATTCTTGGGGGGCTAAAAAGATCATCTTCATAAAACATAGCATCCCCAAGCTTATAGCTTTGCATATCATAGAAGGGTTGGTCAAGCCCCCAGGTCTCTGAGATATAATAATGCAAAGTATGTATGATGCAAAAGATGACGAGAAAATAATTGCATGCAAAGCATAGGATGTAATTCCTGAAGGAGTCGTCGTGACCGCAGTCGACGACGAGAATTTATGTAGCGACAGCTGGTGCAACCTGCAATCAACTTATTCATTGTATGTGGCGAGAGCCGGTATGATGAGAGCCAATTGTTTATAGTATGGCGAGAGCCGGTGAGAATCGACTTATATTGTAAACGGCGATGGCCTATTGCGATGTGAGTCGGCTTTTTTGGAAGTGCGGCGAGAGCCGATGCGACGAATATCGACTTATATTTATTATGTTGGCGAGAGCCGATGCGACGAATGTCGACTTATGTTTATATGGCGAGAGCCAGTGCGACGAGTGTCGACTTTTTTGTGTGTGTGTGACGACTCTAGATGTAGTAGGGATGGAGCTGGACAATATCCTATGTTCTTTCGCTTGGTGACAAGTACATGGGCTGTCGGCTTCTTCTTTTGCTTCATGAGTCGGTAGGATTTTAATGAGCAGTATTTATACTTTACTGTAATGAGGTATTGGGGTGTCTCATCCCTTTGGCCTGTAAGGGAACGCGGCAGAAAACAAAAATTTCCGCACTACGAACAGCCCAGGACCACTATGGAGACTGCATACAAGGTTTTGATCTGATCGTTACCGACTCGTAGCGCAGCGGAAGTAGAGTCGATGTAGATCGTTGGTGCAGACCCCCGCAGCTAGGATTTACAACCTCCCAACCGCGAGGATGTCCTCCCTCGTCTGCTCCTCGGACAGCGCTCCGAGAGGCGGTCGGACAGTCCCTCGGACGATGTCACGGACAGCCCTTCGGGAGGCCCCTCGAAACTCGATCGGTAACTCGGACAGCCCTTCGGGAGGACCCTTGAAACTCGAACGATAATTTGGACAGCCCTTCGGGAGGACCCTCGAACAGCCCCTCGGGAAAAAGATCGAAACTACGACCTCTCTACGGGGTTGCACACATACGGTGTCATCTATCCGGCAGGGCTTCGCCGTCCAGAACTAGTTCCTGCCGGAACCTAGACAGCCTTTCGGCTCTACGAAACTATTTCGTGGGAGGGAGAGAAGAAAGCCAGATCATGCAATGGCACTTGTTGAGAGTTCAAGTGAGAACTTGGATCAGATTTGAGAGACCCCTCTCCACCCCTATTTATAGGGTGAGAGGCTATGGGGAAAAACCCAAAATGCCCTCCAAACTGCATCATTGCCTGCATCATCATGCAAGCTGCATCATCGCCTGCATCATCATGCAAGCTGCATCATCGCCTGCATCATCATGCAAGCTGCATCATCGCCTGCATCATCATGCAAGCTGCATCATCGCCTGCATCATCATGCAAGCTGCATCATCGCCTGCATCATCATGAATAGTGTATCCACTATTCATGAAGACATTTATCTGCGACCGTAAAATCCGAAACTTTTCTGTAGGTCTTAGAAAAATTCCAGTACCCACTAAAAGGATTTTGGACGCGTTCCGAAACAATTCCGGATTAGTGATTTTCATCTGCGAAAAGCAACCAAAGCGGTTCCGGCAGCTCCGGAACATTTCCGGTTTTTTCTCTCTGGAAAAATCCCAGAAGTTCCCAGAACAATTCTGGCACCCTCCAAGAATTTCCAGGCGTGTGCCGAAACCATTTTGACTTAATGATATATTCCGAAACAACTTTTCGGTTTTACCGAAATTATTCCGGTGTTCTCTTTCCGGAACTTTTCCGTTTTCTCCGAAACCTTTCCGGTGACTTTCTCTCAGACTCCCTGTCTAGTATTCAGCAGATAGATGACCCTTAAGCGTGTGACCCTATAGGTTCGGTGAAGTATAGACATGACCCGGAACACTTTCCGATCAATGATCAACATCGGAGCCGTGGACACCCATATTGACCCCTATACCCACACGAATAAATATTCGAGTGAACCTCCAGTTGCCGTGTGCTATTCCTGTTGCTTCGTGATATGTTACAAATACCCGAGGTGAGACTTATCGGCATCCCCGTGGATCAACACTTGTCCACTATGCCAGTTACCTCGTTACTAGTATTGTTCTCTTTTCTCGTTCCCGCGTTCCGGCATCCCTGTGATCAAATCACACTGTGTCTGGCCAGACGATGGTGGATACCGTAACACCGAGAGGGCCCGAAGAATATCTCTCCATCGACGGAGGAGCAAATCCCAATCTTGAGCTACCTAGTTCCTTGTCATACTTTTCCGTGAACCCGTAAGCCGCCGTAATAGCCACCCTTTTACAGATGACGTTTAACAAACCCCAAAGTTCACGAAGCAAGTACGAAGGAACTCGATACTCTCATGGTCTAAGGAATTATGCAAACGCTCAACTTTCTCTGTGTTATAATCCATTAACTGGTGACGAATGTATCTCATAGCATAACATCAATCTGGGTCGATTCAACACAAATGTTCTTCTAACATTGTGCCCTCAAAATTGCCGGCATAGTCATGCCCATGATCAGGAAAACAGAACCATCATGCAACACTTGAGCTAGTCTTAGAGGCGAGACTAGGAATATATATATTTTATCCGTTTATTATTCCACACGTGCATATGAGTCTTCCTCCAAGCCTCGTGGTTATTGCAGACTCGAGAACCATAGCAGTTATAGCATGGAATATAAACATAATTAGGAACATGGGGATAAATAATAACATTTATTATTGCCTCTAGGGCATATCTCCTACAGACTCCCACTTGCACTAGAGTCAATAATCTAATCAATGCTAATGCACTTTACACCTACGGCATACTGGTGTAAAATATGCTTCACATGTGGTATAGCCTGATGTCCAACGGATCTGACAACTTCAACTCCGTGTGTATCTTTGCATATCCTCGCGTTTTCACGCTTTCACAAAATTCATACTTTGTGTGGACTTGGCTTTGTATATATGCGAATCACTGGTCGAACCTTGATTCCTCAGACTGAGCTATGGAGCAACTATCTTCAATAGTGTTCCATTGACCAAAGCCATATTGGAACCATACTAAGTTCATGAATGAACTATATGATTCAACATTTTCTTTGTTGCTTCTAAAGCAGCAACATACATAGCCATTTGTTATAGAATTTCGCCACAGTAACCTGTTATGAACAATTCCAACTTACTGTGCCACCATATTGTGTATTACACACAAAAATACTTTAACTCAAATCGAAAATCGCATGGAGCATTGATGAAGACCGTATCGATGTAATTACTTACAACAAGTACTTCATAATCTCTTCTTGCGAGAAATCATGTCATCAGTGCTACTTTAGTACTCAATGACATTTTTCACTGTTGTCCCACGATCAGTTCTTTGATCACTTTGGTATCTATACTCGCAACAACTTTGGAGTATTGGACATATCTGGTTGTTTTACATACCATGGAATACATGATTAATCCCAACACGAAGGTGTGTGGAATCTCCATCATGTAATTTGCTCATCAGTGTTTTGGGACACTGAGTCTTGCAAAAACTCTTTCCATGTGACTTTGGCAAGAATCACTCCTTGTCATTTTTAACGCTAAACTGTTTTAGCACCTTGTCAATATGTATTTTGGCTTAGCCCTATTAGGCAATTATATCTCGTAGATAATTATGCCTAATATCAAGACAACTTAGCCCAAGCACTTCGTTGAAAAACTATTTTCAATGAAGTCTTAATTTGTGTCAAGAAATTTATATTATTTCCAATTAACAATGTGTTAGGCACACAAGGTTTTTAGAAATATTATTATGCTCCCACTTACTTTCTTGTAGCCACAAGCATCTTCGTTATCCATCGATGAAATCAAACTCTTTTGATTATTTCATCAAAAACGAAGATTCCAACTCCATTATGCTCTCTTTTGTCCATCGCAGGAACTCTGAAGTTTGCATACTTACTAGCATCCTCTGGACTGACAAAATACCTTGGACTGTATCTCCAAGGCAGTATTTTCATCTCATGGAAATCCTTTTGGCATCCATGTTTCATATCTCATGAATGAAATACGTATTAATTGCTAGTTTAACCCGAACCGACTTTAAGCATCGCTACGGAGAGACAATCTCGCCGTAGTTAATTCCTTGAAATTGTTATAAGCAACAAGTCGAGCTTTATGGATAAAACATTTTTATCCGTATCAGTTTATAGTTCCATTAATATTCGTTAGACTCTAAGTCTTCCGAATGGTCCATCAAGATACAATCTTGAATTACGTATATGGAAACTATCTAGGATTTGTATTGGCATTTAGCCAATTCCGGAGTCAGGGCCCATCATCGCTTCCTTGATTATCGTAGGTATGCTGTTGTCTAACAACAATATCTCGTTTGCGCACCTGAGAGGTTTGCACGAGTTTTGCCTACGTGGCTCAGTTGAAAGTTTGACCGAAGTCCATACATCTCATGTAGAGGCTTCCGTATCAGTTGCAGTAGGAAACTCTGGAATCACTTCCAAGGTTCCTTTCCTTTGATCTGATGACGAAGATACTGTTATCTCGTCGAGTTGCACTGTCCTCCCACTCACCTTTTTTCAAGAACCATTCTCTTTAAAAGCATACCGTTCTTTGTGGCAAAACCTTTTGCCTCGGTATAGTGGTGGAGGAATTCCCAATAATTTGGGATAACCTACAAAGTAGCACTTGTCTGATTTGGAATAGGTTTGTAAACAGTTTACACAATCCCCATATTCCAAATGTTAAGAAAAGATAAAACATGGTTGGGCGTACCATACCATGGCGTCATTTCAACAGACCTGATGGCGCTCCTTTAAGTGTAAAAGCCGTAGTCTCTAAAGCATTACATTAAAAGGGATAATGGCAAATTGATTTATGTCATCTTTGATCTTACCATGTCATAAATGGTTTGATTACATCTTCAAGGACATTCCACTTGCAGTGGTGTTCCGGGAGGTGCAAGTTATGAAAACTCTTTTCACAACTCATCAGACATTGGCTAAACTTGTAAATCAAAAATTCCTTTCTGCAATCAAATTGTAGAAACATAATTTTCTTGTCACAATAACTTTCACTTCATTTTTTAAAACCTTTCGAATGATTTCAAAAGATCCAGACTTACGTCTCATCAAGTAAATATCCATATATCTACTTGAGTCTTTTCTGAAGATAGATAAATCCACTACTAACAACATTTAACGGACTACACACATCAAATGTATGATCACCAATAAGTTTGTTGTTCGTTCCTCATGGCCTGTGAACGGTATTTCAGTCACTTAACTTTTCGGACGAAAGTTGCAAGTGTGAGATGATTCATAATCAAATGACTTCAAAATCCATCATTATGGAATTTCTCCATGCGGGTTTCTCCAATGTGACCAAATGCAGTGCCACACATATGTGGTATTCTTTTAGTCTTTCGACATTTAGCGTCATTGTTATGGATGTATCATATTACCATCAATATTCGTAACATACATCCCATCCCCGATGGAAGCATGGCCCTTTATGTTATTCATAATACTGAACAACAATTGTTCTTTTATGAACAACCTTCTTGCAACATACTTTATGCAATGGGCTAGAGTGTATAAAACTCTAAAACGAATTATGAAAATAAATACAGATGGTGATACACCGATGGAAGGTATAGTAACTTTTACTATGTTCCCAGCGCGTATCTAAAACTCATTACTAGCAAGTCTTTTAGGCCGTAGTGGTTCTTGCATCGAGTTGCAACAGAATGCAATCGAGCGGGTATTCCTGTGATCAACTTTTAATCATAATACCCAAGAATTATGGACTAACTGTTTAATCACAATCCCAAGAACTATTTATTTTTGACCAGCCTTCCATACATCAATAACTTTCATGACTTTTATACATGAGCTGGACATTCCAGTCTTCTTTCTTTTTGCCCTTATACTTTTAACAGTTTAACTTTCAATATATTTCTCCTACTCTCAGAAGAAGCACCCAACTTTAAGAGTGGCGTTAGCCCCGGACTTCCTAGGCGTGTGAGTCATACTAACACCCTTTGGACATTTCCTTTCTCTTTAAGTTGTTTGTTTTATTCACCTTCATCATATGACAGGCGTTCTTCTGGATCCCTCTCTTATCAGTCAAATGCCCAGTAAACACTGTACTAATACTTTGCAAACAGATATTGCTTTGGATATCTCATATCTTTTAGCCTTTGTCTGTATCTGAAAACAATTTTCAGTTCCATGAATATTACATAACTATCCCAAACTTGTGAAGTTCGGGTCTTATGGAAGCAAACGTATTGCACTTGACCACAATGGAATTCTAGCTTTTGGATCGAAGGACGAGAGTCACATCATCCATAGCATTAGCGGGAGGACACCGAAAGCATGCGATAGGACAAAATCCTTCTCGGCACTCTTGAGGACAATCCTCGCATTACGTTACCAACCGTAAAGTTTTAACCAGATATTTAACAGCTTATTCAATTTTAATAGGGAAGGTGGAAACGCGAGCCATTATTCTACAACTATTAGCAAATTATACTTAGACAGTGTTCATAATTAATTGCACTCAGAATTAAACAAGTTAATTCTAAAATGCGCTCCCACTCAAATCAATATCTCTCAAAATTGATTATGAGTGATTCAAGATCCAAATATCAATACAACGCCATAGAATCATCATCTCATGACGAGGATTTTGATTTGGTAGGCCAACTTGCCGATCACATCTCTATGTGACTCTTGTTCATCTTTCGATGCGTGTGTTCCGAGCTCAGGACGATCCTGCCATGAACGTCAAGACAACCAAGTGATCTTGCTGCGAGGTCTGACCTCACCCGCCTTACATTTCTCCAGTCGTTCGTACCCATGCATCCATGGCGCACCCCGAAAGGATAGATGCTGTGACGGTGCTACATTTGGGAGAACACTAACTACTTGATATTTTAAGTGAGAGATCACCCTAATAAAAAGCGACTACCGCGCAATCAAGAAGGGTGCAACTTAAGGGATAAACATCTCAGGTAATTTATAATTGCATGATATGGTATAGCCCCTTCTGACGGAGAAGTCAAGTATTTCTTCGTCTTTGGCATTTGCGTCGGAGTTCACCTTCGCGAAGTTTGCCACCACCTTGTCGATGCACCAAATAATATTGCTATCTCTATAGCTAATAAAATAAGTGCATTACATAAGGTTGACTCGCAGGTCATTAAAGTGACAATCATATGGCTCCAGCCATCATGCCAAATCATGACACGCAGGTCATGTTAATAAATTTACATTATATAGTCATCTCATACATAATCAAATTAATATGAGCTTTGCTATACCACATCACATGCACATCCTGCAAAACCAAGTTAGATGCCTCTAATCGGTTTATGCAAAATTTTATTTTACGTGGCTTCTAAGGTTTTGACTTAAACCGCAGCTACCAACGTTTATCATCAAGCATGATTATTCAAGTCGCTAGATTAACTTTGCGGGGTGTATGAAACACGAGATAATAAAATCTCGAGCCCCATACTGAACTTCGTCATACGCGTGATCCCCGTGCAGATCATATCTGCATTGCCCTTTAGTCTGCAGAATTTCTTCTTTCTCTAACTATGGTGGAATTCAACGAACTGTTAGCACTTCTTTGATCAATCAGGATCGCAGATTGCCAGAACTTTGAAACTCCACCATACTGTTATTGAGATCAGAAATACACAAATTCCAGGGAAGCAACAAGAACATCGGGTAACAGATTTCATCTGCCACCCGCATAAATAATTTTCAGCAATAGATCTGATCTACTCTAAAATTATATTATGCAATACCCATACATCTCTATGTATTCTAGATCGCAACATGCATCTACGCATAGCACGGCTCTGATGCCACTGTAGGGGAACGCGGCAGAAAACAAAAATTTCCGCACTACGAACAGCCCAGGACCACTATGGAGACTGCATACAAGGTTTTGATCTGATCGTTACCGACTCGTAGCGCAGCGGAAGTAGAGTCGATGTAGATCGTTGGTGCAGACCCCCGCAGCTAGGATTTACAACCTCCCAACCGCGAGGATGTCCTCCCTCGTCTGCTCCTCGGACAGCGCTCCGAGAGGCGGTCGGACAGTCCCTCGGACGATGTCACGGACAGCCCTTCGGGAGGCCCCTCGAAACTCGATCGGTAACTCGGACAGCCCTTCGGGAGGACCCTTGAAACTCGAACGATAATTTGGACAGCCCTTCGGGAGGACCCTCGAACAGCCCCTCGGGAAAAAGATCGAAACTACGACCTCTCTACGGGGTTGCACACATACGGTGTCATCTATCCGGCAGGGCTTCGCCGTCCAGAACTAGTTCCTGCCGGAACCTAGACAGCCTTTCGGCTCTACGAAACTATTTCGTGGGAGGGAGAGAAGAAAGCCAGATCATGCAATGGCACTTGTTGAGAGTTCAAGTGAGAACTTGGATCAGATTTGAGAGACCCCTCTCCACCCCTATTTATAGGGTGAGAGGCTATGGGGAAAAACCCAAAATGCCCTCCAAACTGCATCATTGCCTGCATCATCATGCAAGCTGCATCATCGCCTGCATCATCATGCAAGCTGCATCATCGCCTGCATCATCATGCAAGCTGCATCATCGCCTGCATCATCATGCAAGCTGCATCATCGCCTGCATCATCATGCAAGCTGCATCATCGCCTGCATCATCATGAATAGTGTATCCACTATTCATGAAGACATTTATCTGCGACCGTAAAATCCGAAACTTTTCTGTAGGTCTTAGAAAAATTCCAGTACCCACTAAAAGGATTTTGGACGCGTTCCGAAACAATTCCGGATTAGTGATTTTCATCTGCGAAAAGCAACCAAAGCGGTTCCGGCAGCTCCGGAACATTTCCGGTTTTTTCTCTCTGGAAAAATCCCAGAAGTTCCCAGAACAATTCTGGCACCCTCCAAGAATTTCCAGGCGTGTGCCGAAACCATTTTGACTTAATGATATATTCCGAAACAACTTTTCGGTTTTACCGAAATTATTCCGGTGTTCTCTTTCCGGAACTTTTCCGTTTTCTCCGAAACCTTTCCGGTGACTTTCTCTCAGACTCCCTGTCTAGTATTCAGCAGATAGATGACCCTTAAGCGTGTGACCCTATAGGTTCGGTGAAGTATAGACATGACCCGGAACACTTTCCGATCAATGATCAACATCGGAGCCGTGGACACCCATATTGACCCCTATACCCACACGAATAAATATTCGAGTGAACCTCCAGTTGCCGTGTGCTATTCCTGTTGCTTCGTGATATGTTACAAATACCCGAGGTGAGACTTATCGGCATCCCCGTGGATCAACACTTGTCCACTATGCCAGTTACCTCGTTACTAGTATTGTTCTCTTTTCTCGTTCCCGCGTTCCGGCATCCCTGTGATCAAATCACACTGTGTCTGGCCAGACGATGGTGGATACCGTAACACCGAGAGGGCCCGAAGAATATCTCTCCATCGACGGAGGAGCAAATCCCAATCTTGAGCTACCTAGTTCCTTGTCATACTTTTCCGTGAACCCGTAAGCCGCCGTAATAGCCACCCTTTTACAGATGACGTTTAACAAACCCCAAAGTTCACGAAGCAAGTACGAAGGAACTCGATACTCTCATGGTCTAAGGAATTATGCAAACGCTCAACTTTCTCTGTGTTATAATCCATTAACTGGTGACGAATGTATCTCATAGCATAACATCAATCTGGGTCGATTCAACACAAATGTTCTTCTAACATTGTGCCCTCAAAATTGCCGGCATAGTCATGCCCATGATCAGGAAAACAGAACCATCATGCAACACTTGAGCTAGTCTTAGAGGCGAGACTAGGAATATATATATTTTATCCGTTTATTATTCCACACGTGCATATGAGTCTTCCTCCAAGCCTCGTGGTTATTGCAGACTCGAGAACCATAGCAGTTATAGCATGGAATATAAACATAATTAGGAACATGGGGATAAATAATAACATTTATTATTGCCTCTAGGGCATGTTTCCTGGGTTTGATAACCCGGATCGACTTTCTATTGTGGACGAGTCCATGTTCTTGACCTCTCGTGGCTGTGTGAGCCTGTTGGGCCGTCATCGTACTGACTTGCCTCTAGAATATTTTTCTCGACTTGGCGTCTGTACTCTTGTATGAAGTAGCACTGATCCCAGGTGAGTTTAGCAGGGTAACCCGGTGTGGAATGCTTTGGGCAAGCTTCTTTCATAGCTTTGTCACAGTCCCGATGCCTTTTTTCTTTCCTTGGTGGCCGCCCATGTCTCTAAGAGTGGTTGCTACCATATTCCCGCGAGGTCGTGTTGTGGCTGCATTTTTCGTGGTGGGTCCAAAATTGAAATTGGGAATCCTCATATTTGGCTTAACTGGACTCAGCATATCTGGCGACAGCATCCACAAGTCCCTTTAGGTCCTCGACTACCTCCTTTATGCGTCTTAGCGCGTTGGTTATAGGTGTAAGCCGAAGGCCTATCGGCTCCTGAACCTTGTCATGCCATATCTTCTGTGGAAGTCGATCTTGTGCGTCTGTGAGACTTTTATGCTCCCATGCTATCTCTTCTTGTAGCATCATGGCCTTTTCCTGGTTTTCTTCTAATTCCTGGTTAGGGTCAGCTCTGTTCCGGCTCAGTCGCTGCCACACATTGGTGGTTCGTAGTTCTGAGCCGTTTTCGTTTTTTGATGGATTTTGGGTGGCATCCGCATTGCCATGTGTCTCGTGAGCTGAATTGTCGAAGTAGGGAGAGTCTGGGTCGTATTCTTCTGGATCGGATCCGAGTCTGCCTTCGCCGATGGATCGAATTGATCCGTTATCTGAGTATCTGTCTTCTTCTCGATATGAGTCGGCGTCGGAGAAACCATCCTTATCGTGGTTTGGGGTTCCCTCAGGACGCTCCTGTTCTGGGAACTCACCAATAAACCCGACGAAGGCGTGATGGAAGGCAGTATCAGGCCGACTTGTCTCTTCGAGAGGAACTTGTAGGTCACTGATAAGTGAGTCAGTTAACTGGGATCCGAACACATCGTCCGCACAAGTATGCGCGTTTTGACTTATCTTCTTTTCGAAGTAGCTCTGCCCTACCCGCTGGTAGGTGGCTCCTGCGTTTTTCAGGCCGTAAAGCCTAATTGGTGGCTGTCTCGGCGTTTCCACATGGACTTCGTTTTGTTCAGGGAGTTCCGCCGGGTCATCATCCATGAAGGTCTCGACAGAGCATGCCAATTTCGGGGGTTCGTTGATAAATCTGATAAAGGCGCGATCGGAGCCGGCAAGTAGCCGGCTTGCTGCTTCAGTAGGGGCATAATGATCCGGTTCCGGCTCCGACCCGTTCAATCCACCGATGAAGAGGTGGATGGAGCCGATTGGGATCTGATAACCTGACTCAATGAAGTCAGCTTCAGGACCCCAGGTGGCGTCGTCGATGTAGAGCATCCCACTCCGGCTTCTGGTGATTCGCCCAGTGATGGATCCTTCCATATCTTGCAGAGCTCCTCCTAGAATCTCGACACCTGCGAGCGCAGGCCCGACGGTGGGCGCCAACTGTCGTGGGGAAATCACGACAGATGTCCGCGGAGTCGGACTTATCATGGGACCTTTGCTGCGAGGTGAATTCGAGGAGAGAGTCGACATAGACACGGGACTCGGCGGTTTACCCAGGTTCGGCCCCGACGGTGAGGTAAAGACCTACTCCTGCTTCTTGATTATCGTGGTATCGACTCCTCAATAGGAAAATCCGATCTTGTCAATTACAATGGTGACGTTTCACAACCTTAGTCTTGTGGAGATCTAGGTTGTATCGCGAGTTGTCTAGTCCTAGCTTGAGGTAAGTTCTGGCTCTGGCTCCCGTGGACCTCGGCTTATAAAGGTGCCGGGTCCCGGGATTCCGAGAGTCCGACTCTTACATAAGGTGGAGTTTTATTCTACTTTACAAATTTACTACGTGCTATACAAGGTAAGTCGAATTCCTTCTAGGGCTTCAATCTTCACGCTTGGCACGTCAGACTCCTGGTCGGGTCTTCTTTGTGGGCCTTCGTTTATAAGTCGGCCGAAAGGTTTCTATTGCCGGGTCTATGGGCCTGATCCATCCCCCCCGAAAAGTCCCTAATCTCGATCGTGTACCTTGCGTGTATGATTACTGTACACGGTCTGATTTTGGGGTTGTCACAAGTTGGTATCAGAGCCGACTGCCTGTAGGTAACCCCCTTCCAACTTATTGGTCGAAGTCGCGTCTAGTCTTTGCAAAACTACTTTACTAACAGTGTTGTGTGGCTTATCGGCCCACGTCGCAAAACTGGGTGGTATTAGGATCCTTTTTCTTCGTACCTTTACTCTGGGACTCTGACCTCTCTCCTCTTTCTGGTTAATGATTTTTTCTAACACTAACTTTAGGTTCTCGTACCTCATTCCTTCCGGAGAGCCCTGCATTTCAGATGGTCGCTTACTTCGCTAGAAGATGTCGAAGATACTCTCCGATAAATTCCCGAGACCCTTATGCCCAGTGCTTTGTGATTCCCACCGCCGATAAGTCAGTGTGGATAGTTACATACACCTACCGTTTGGCCATTCGATCCCAAGTAATCTTGTTAATACAAGATACCCCGTAATATTCTCCGTTGTTTCGGGAGTCCTTTGAGCCTACCACCTTGCAACTTCTTTTCACCCTGCGGATAATTCCTCACATTTATCGAGGATCCGTTCATCCTAAGTTGTTCCTGTGATTCCCGAAATACTTTGAAATACTATTCGATCTCGCGACAATCCTCGGTAGCCTACTTCTTTGGAGATTCTTCTTACCTGCTTGCACTATGATTTATCACGTTTGTCTTGTAGTCTTTGTTGACCTCCCTTGGCATTGCCATTCTGATCTGTTGAATTGTCGTGTGTGCCAGTGCACGCAGTCATCAGTTGATCCGTATGAATCCATTCTTTTGGATCAGACGTCATTCTGGACATGAGCTGGTCCTCGGTAAATCAAACCTTAACCGATTAACCTTCAAGCTTCTATTCAACTTATTCATGTTTGATCGATGTATCTGGATCTGATACACCGATATGGAAGTCATAATTACTTTGTACTTAAGCATCAAATTATTCCGATGCTTCTATCTCCAATGCTTTGGCATCCCTTCTTCTTATGGTTGAGTACCGATACTCACAGCAGACTCTGTGTACCCCCACCTGACCTTTTGGTGGATTACTACATGCCGTCCCCTTGTGTCCTAAATTATTGACGAGCTTCCCCTGATACGAAATGCCTTTGGCGAACGGTATCATCTGGTCCATGTCATCTACTTTCAAACTTGTCTCTCTTGTTCCTATTGTTTGATGTATAGATTCGTAAAATGTCCCTATGAGTTGTATCTATGCTTCATCCATCTGTGTGAGCCCAGAAACTTCTGCGGGTCACACTCTATTGGTGTCACGCCAGATAAATTTCCTACTCTACAACTTCATCGAAAGCGAGAAGTGAATGAAAGGCCATGCATTGAAGAAGTGGGAGTCGACCCTAAACCTTTGTGTTCATGCCCATGGATACTATGTAGAACTTATCATGAAAGCTTCTCGTAAAGATAATTATCCCATTGGTATAAATTCTTCTGCACCTATGATCCTCCGTCCTACCTTCGAGTATTTCCCCCCTGGTATCTCGGGGATATCGTTCCATCGCACCACCTCTTCAGAAATTTTGCAGAGGGAATACCTCTCATCGATTTTTTCCACCCCGTGGGTTATGGGTTGTTTTCAACCCAGAACACCGCTTACCTTTTTCTCCACCACCCCTTTGGTTTGGTGATGTCGCTATTCGATTGCATTCTCTTGAAATATCTCGACATAAAGTGTCATGGTCATCATCAGCATTTTTGCCTCTTCCAAGTGTTAATTGGATTCATCGTGTGAAATACCATCCTTGCCACTCGATGATTTGTGTTATCATCGACAACATCCTTTGACTCCCTGCCAATACCAACTTGGTCATGTATATCTTGCTCTGCTTTCCCTTGGGAAAGATATACACCTCATACTGGTGTATCATCACATTTTCCTTTCCATTGGTCTGTTTAACCTCCCTTGTAATATAAATTATCTGAGCAGTGATAATTCCCTACTTTTGTAAACACTTCGGTGTACTACTTTGTCCATACAACCTGTTACAATTGTCGATGACTTTTCGGTGATCACCGATGGACAAGAACCTTGCCAATTGGTCCGCCTCGTCTTAGCGAGCAGGAAAATGGTTCTCTTCGTCCCTCACCCTTGGCACTGATGTTGTTGCCGACATAGCTAACAAGCTGTTCTCTGACTTACCTTGCAACTTGATCGCATTGTTTGCCACCACCCTTCTTATTCACTGTGGGCCCATAACCCACAGTTCCACAGGATCAAAACCTGACTCTCTTGTACCTTTCTGTTCTCGAGGTTATTCCTCTTGCTTGACCTCGTATGCAACTCACGAGTCCTCTAACTTGTGATACTCAGTTCGATATCAGACTCAGTGCTTATGCTTGATGCTCTGGACCCCTTTTCATCCTCCGTTATCATCGTTGAATGCTTGCATATCCGCTTGAAAACTTCTCATGTCTTCTTTTGTTTCTCTCGATGTATCCCACTGAGTTTAACCCGTGAGATACTTTGTACCCCATTCCCTTGGACCATCTCGGTTTGATTAACCTTGTACCGATCTGACCCCCTTAAGTGTTTCCTCCTAGCCTATTCGTAAGTACGGTGAATCCCCAAAGGAAGGATGACCACTCGTCGATATGCAATGATGCAAAGAAATGAAGACATCAACGAGAAGGATTAACTTGTTCGAGAAGGGTAACAAGAACCAGAAGAACCGCTAGAACTAGAAAACCAAAGCTTTACCCCTTACACTACCTTTTAATTCTCGGGACGAGAACTCTTTGTAGTGTGGGAGATTTGTAACACCCTCAGTGTCAGACTACAGTAAAACTTTTGTTAATGTTAAACCTATGTGATTAGCAAGTCTCTGATCACCTTTGATCATGCCCTTGTCAATTTCAACCAAATTGAATTGCCAAAAATTTAAGTGAAAATAAAATCTTGTCCAAAAATTGTGAAACCACTTTTGTAAATTGCAAAATAATCATTGGACCATGCTAGAACAACAATGGGAATTTATTAAGTTATTAAATAAATCAAACAATTCAAAACAGTGGCTATAATAGCCCATTAATCCCTTATCATTTAAATAAAATATTAAATGAATTTATAACAGTCTCAAACTTTTTGTGGCATCACTATGTGATGTTGCACTAATATAGGAGCAAGTCTCATGTTTGACAAAAATAATTTGAGGCACAAACAAAAATAAACAGAGTAGAAAGACACTGCAGAAAATAATAATAATAAAAGATTCCAGCCCGGCAGCCTAGTGCACTAAGTGCACCGTGTCCCCTAGCCCAACCCACCTCGGCCCAACCCCACTCATCCCCTCCCCGCACTGCTCACCATGCCGTGGCGGGCATCCGTGGCGCCACGGCCACGGACGTCACCGTGGCGGCTATCCCACGACCAGCCGGCGACGTTAAGGACCCCCTCGCCCCCTTGGTTGGAACCCTAGCCCCCCTGCCCATTCCCCTCCTCCGCCTCGCGCTCCGCCGCCTCCTTACGCAGAAGCCGCCGACGGCCGTCCCCGCGGCCCGTGCGCCACCTAGACCACCTTGCTCCCCGAGGCACGGGGGCTTGTCCAGGAGCTGCGCCACGCTCCTCTACGCGTCCCCGCGGACGGAATCGAGCCGAGGAGGCCCACGCCGAGCGCCTCGACGTCGTCTTCAAGCTCGGACCCGCCGTTGACGCAGCGCGATTCCTGCCACCCGGATTCGTCCCCGAGCCCACTCCCACGTTATGCACGATCCCGGTGAACATAGGCGTCATCTCCAATTATTCATCGCCACCCGGTTAGCCCATAGCCACCGCCGCCATTGGAGCCGTGGCGGCGTCACCACCGACGTGCTCCTCCCCGCGCCCTAACTCGTTCTTTTGACGGGTCGTTCGCGTCAGTAGGGTGCCCGCGTTCCCCTCATTCGCTAGCGCTAGGCCACGCCCCTCGCAGCTCCGTGGAGCGTCGTCGTCGTCACCCGAAGCACGGCCGCCGCCCCGCTCGACGCCGACGTGCACTCCGGCCACCTCGCCTCGTTCCTCTTTCTGGAATGGACGCGGCTCGCCGCTAGGAACCTGTAGGGCCAAACGGGGCCTCGAGCGGTGCTCGGAATCGAGCACACGCTCGAGCTCGCCGCCGGCATCCTCTGTCGTCGCCGGTGAGGGCAAGCCCCCAGTCACTGACCGGTGGGCCATGCTTGTCAGGGTTTGGATTAGATGCTAATGATCCTCCAGGTGTCACTTATAGCTGGGCCCCGGCGCCTAATAAACCTCTCTGTTTAAAATAAACAGAAACTTAACTGTTGGCCCAATGATAGGTGGGCCCAACCACTTAGCTAACCCACCAGATTAATTAAACTGCTAATTTAACACATGTGTCTATGACACATGGGCCCCACTGGATTTTGTTTAAATTTAAATGCAATTATAAAATTGTGTGTATGACATGTAGGCCCCACATGTTAGTGTACTGTTGTAGATAAGATTGTGGATAATGTTGATTTAAATATTAAAAGAAAATTCCAGAAATGTTTAAAATTGATTAAAAACTTTGAAATTCAATATCTTTTAAATCGTAAGTCAGATTCAAAAACTTTATACATCAAAATTGATCAGAAAAATATAACGAATACGGATACACCATCCGTATACCAACCACACCCATCTAACACAACGAACATCGACATTCCCCCTCCGGGCCGTTTGTCGATAACCACCCGGAGCCGGCTATTTCATCCCCGGATGAATTTCTTCTCCAAACAACGTGCCTTGCACTGCGTTAGAACACCGTTAACATTGCATTCGGCATGCCATGAATTTGTATTGCTATTATTTTTGTGTATTTATTGTTTCTTCCCCCTCTTATTGTCCGGTAGACCCGACGACCGCTGTCGACGCCCCTGTGATCGACTATGTCGTCGACGACCGCACCCCTACATTCGAGCTTCTAGGCAAGCAGAGCCATTCTCTTCCCCAGAAATCGCCTATCTTTCCGTACTTTTTTTGCACTAGGAATTGTTACTGCTGCTGCTACGTTATAATCCTATTCAATTGCATAGCCTATTTTTGCCACCCCTTGATGTACCTTCCTTTACCCTATGCTGCCTGCTATAAATATATATTTTATTCAGCAGTGAGCCCTAGCTAGGATTAAATAGCGGGACGTGACCACTCAGGGGAGTGACGCGGAGACAACTTATTACAACTGCACAGGTACGGTACAATGCAGACACCGCCTAAGGCCCCCTAGCTCGGCCCTGCCGAGCCACCAAGAAGTGTGAGCTATCAAAGAGTAATCCTTGTACTCCACTCGTTACTGACTCTGTATAGCCGCTCTAGGTACCTGAGCAACGGTTGTCCTTAAAGGTAAGAGACGGGCAACCCAACGGTGCCCGCAAGCGGTATTGCATCGGGAATGGCAGGGAGGGTACGACCGACGTTACTGGCGTGCTTGGCCCCTGCTTGTATCTCGCGAGAGTTACCAAACCACGCAAAGTAGAGCTCTACCAAGAGCACACGCGAGATAAGGTAAGGAGTCGGTTCACCTTGTTGGTAACCGCAGAGACTTGGTGGGACGATAGGGTAGGCACCGATGTACTGGTGGTCCTGACTGCTGTCGTTGTCCGCGGGTCAGTTAAGTCGAGGCAAAGATAACGGTTGTCACACAGGCTAATTAAAATGCTAAATGGTTCGGTGGATGACTTGAGAGGCCCGTTGGTCTGTACGCACTACCTACACGTGGGAATACGGTGTGGGCCCTCCGCGTCATAGTTCGTCCGAAAGCTCTTCAGACATCAGTAGTACTACGGCCTAATCGCCGGGAAGCGGTCTTATCTTCTTTGCTGCAGCAGGTGTGTTTGGATTTGCTTTTGCTTCACCGGACAGACTCGCACCGTGCAGGAGCGTGGAAGGGTGAGGGACCTAGACCCCTGAGCGCATAGGATATAGTCCGGCGGATGGCCTCTCTGCAGAGCCTAGGATGAGTTGCGATGTGTCGGATAGCCTCGGTGGGGCATTCCCTAACAAGGTGTACGCCACCCTGGAGATCCGAGCGTGCAGGCTGAACAGTAGTGCACCCCTGCAGGGAGTTTAATCTATTCGAATAGTCGTGTCCACGGTAACAGGACGCTTTATGCTGAAGCTGGACCTTACCACTACAAACTAATACTATTAAACTGTATGGTTCCGGGTTTTCTTCCTCGCCGGGAAGTCGACGAGGGGAACTCGGAGGCATTATTATTGTTAATCATTACAACTTATTATTATACAATGCTGTAGCAACTTCTGCTTCATTGTTACTTTATGCATTATATGAACTGTTGGCTGTTCTCATCTTGTGCTGCAAGACACATCAGAAGATGCTTCTTATCCTTATTCTGATTTCTAGCTTGCATTCCACTATATACAGCCTCCCCTTTCCATTTATACAAATGCATAAATGCTTAGTAGCGGACGTAAGACTCGCGGCTATGCTAGATACTCACCCCTTCCTTTATTTCCGCCTTTTTGTTTTGCCTGATCGGCCACTGCAGTCGACGTTGGAGCCTTGGAGTCCAGGAGCAGGAGATTCCCGATTCCGACCACCGCAACATGAAGATCCCCGATGCCTTCTACGACGTCGAGTTCCCCGTTGACCAGGAGTAGTTCGGAGGTTCCCAGGCAGGAGGCCTCGCCTTTTCGATCTGTTGTTATTTGTGCTAGCCTTCTTAAGGCAACCTTGTATTCTTGTGTCTGTACTCAGATACTTTTTCTTTCGCTAACTTTGTGCCTTCGAGCTATTGTATTCGAGCCCTCGTGGCCCCTGGCTTGTATTAAACAACTTGTATTATTTTATGTGTAGAGTTGTGTTGTGATATCTCACCGTGAGTCCCTAATCTCGACCGTGTACCTTGCGTGTATGATTACTGTACACGGTCTGATTTTGGGGGCGTCACATAAGTCATCAACCGTTCCCATTGGTATTTGTGAGGATGTACCTGTTGAAGTTGCTAATTGTTTTATTCTTACTGATTTCGTTGTGCTTGACATGCCTAAAGATGGGAGCATGTCTATTATTCTTGGTAGACCTTTTCTTAACACCGCAGGTGCTATGATTATTTGCAATAAAGGAAAGGTCACTTTCAATGTTAATGATAAAGAACACACTGTTTATTTTCTGAAGAAGATCGATAAAAGGCATGACCTTAACTCCATTTAGAATATTGAGACCGTGAAGATTGGTGATTGGGATTGTCCTCTACATGTGCATCACAAATATAAAACAATCATAGTAGGGACAGTCTCCCTCCAAATAAAGGGACCATGAATGCCTTATAAAAAGTGAAACTTTTTGCTCGACATATCACTTGCTTAGTAGTAAGACTTCATCAACGTTGCTAATAAACAAGTTTTATACAAGTAAAAAGGGGAGCTTATTATATTTTTATTTATTTTAACTTTCATCTATCATGTTGTACCCAAAGTTTATGTTTTTGAAACTTCATATGTTTAGCCATTGTTACGATCCTTTCGAAAGTTTTTGCAGCTTTCGCTACCTTAGAAATTTTTCAAAAATGAAGTTGTCAGCAAAATTCAAGAAAAAATATTTTTTTTTCACAAAATAAGAAGCACAAAGGCGCCTGTGGATGACCAGGGGGGCACCCCTGGTCCAAGCGGCCAGGTGGCGCGGCCTGGCCCCTAGCCGCGCCACCAGGGCGCCTGGGCCCCCCAGGCCCTTTTATGGTATGTCTTCTTCCTATCTCTCTCTCACCCAAAAAATTCTGGTTTTGCTGCTGGAACCCGAGTTCTTGCTGTTCTTGGATCCGAATTTCGATCTCTTTATTCAGCCCATCATTTGAGTTGAGATTTTGAGCGTTTTCTCCCTGGTATGTGACTCCTCCACCCCTCCAATTAGAATTTTGAATGGTGGTCACATTTATGAGTATTTAGAAGTTTTTGGTGCTGTTCATATGAGCTTGTATGCATGTTTAGAAATTTATTTTTTAAGTTTTGATGGAAGTTTATGCCTTGGGGAAGTGATTAGAGTAGTTTGCCTCAACTCATTTTGCTTAAATATTCGTTTTTGTAACTTGTCATTTTTTTTCTTCAGAAATGAGTTTATTTGGAAAGGCTAAGGAATGGATTGGGAAGAAGAGGCCCAAGCCTACGGATAGAGTAACTAGAGATGCAACTTCATCCTCTTCTGCGAGGATGAGTTACAGTGATGATATCGTGCCACCGGAGTTGCTCTAAGAGACGGACACGACACGTGCCATGACGTACCCGTGTTAAGACTTTCTTACGGCTGCAGGTATTAAAGATGAGTTTGATAACATTTGTGCAGCTGCAGGTTTGGCACATCTTGTGACACATCAGGTGCCACATTATCCAAAACTCACGTATTATTTTGTCAATCAGTTTAAATACAATGATAAAACTACCATGGTTGAATTTAGAATAGATGAGAAAGGTATTATCATGCGGTTGGAAGATTTTTGTGATATTTTGGGTGTGCGGAATGCTGGGAAGACCAAGATACCTACTCACCCCACCGAGTTGAAGGCCCTCTTCGCTTCTCTTTGAAGCAAGGATCCGAAGGACGTTCACCGGGGGAAGATTTCCAGCATTTTGTTTCTTCACATCAGGTATTTTGCGTACTATATTTCTCGAGGGGTGTTGGCTCGTGACAACACGAGCAACATTTAGGGCCCAGATATTGCTATCTTGGCAAGCACCGACAACCAATATAATATTGGTGCTTTGATTGCTCGTCGCCTTGTCGCTGATGTCTATGCACACTTCTATTATTGTAGACTATGTTGGGCCTCCAAGCGCAGAGGTTTGTAGGACAACAGCAATTTCCCTCAAGTGGATGACCTAAGGTTAATCGAACTCAGGGAAGTAGAGGTTGAAGATGGTCTCTCTCAAGCAACCCTGCAATTAAGATACAAGAAGTCTCTTGTGTCCCCAACACACCTAATACAACTAGAAGTTGTATAGGTGCACTAGTTCGCGAAGAGATGGTAAAATATAGGTGATAGGTGTGGCAAAACGAAGTAATATAAATCTGTAATAAAAAAGTGCAGAAAAGAAACAAGTGGTAAACGTGAGCACAAACTGTATTGCAATGGTGGAAACAAGGCCTAGGCTTCATACTTTCACTAGTGGCAACTCCCAACAACATTAACATAGTCTAATCACATGATATTCCCCATAAAACATACAATGCAGACGTACTCGGAGGTCATTCCTTTGTGGTCAAGAGAGGACGAGAATTGTGTAGGGCTACAAAAGCACACCTCAGAGTTCGTAGTTCTCATCTATGGATTTCCCAATGTCACTGGAGCCATCCAAAGAGAGTACCACAATCACCACAACATATCTAAAGGATAGTCAAAGACAAGCACCAAGAGACTCTCAATCTTCAATCCACACACAAAAGAGGAAATCACTCATGAAAATATTCTTGTAACCCATGTCCAATAGACCGCTGTCACCATGGTCTCGGGGATTATACTAGATAAGATCAAGTGAGTACACCAATCCAATACATAGAAGAAGGGGAAACATCATGGGATCATCCTAGATTAACATAGCCTATGATCGCACTCAAGATCACATCATGGGAGAGAGAGAAGACCACATAGCTACTGGTAGAAACCTCATCCCCGAGGAGTAACTACTCCCGCATCATGGAGGGAGGAAGCAACATCGATGGAGATGAATCCTAGGGTTCTTCCCCGTCCCGGCAGGGTGGCAACACAGGAATTCTAGTCCCTCGAAGCTTGTCGGCGATGGCGGCGGAGATCGTAATTGCTTCTGGAGAAAAGGGGTTTGGAATCAGGGTTTTCGCGACGCGAGTAAAAATAAGGGCCAAGGGAGGAAGCCAGGGGGGCCACCAGGAGTCTAGGTGGCCTCCCGGCGCGGCCACCCCCTAGGCCGCGCCCACTGGACGCCTAGGCACCAGGTGGGACCCCTTTGCCCCCCCTTCGGGCGTAAGGAAGCTTTCGGAACGCTGAGTTTTTATATATTTTTCCCGGAATTTTCTGAGCACTTTTAATAATGGGAAAACCTGAAATACAAAAACAATAGAAAACAGAAACTGGCACTAGGGTGCACTGAGTTAATAGGTTTGTCCAAATATGATCAAAAGTGTATGAAAGTGTATCTAAAACATAGCAATATCACACAAAACATGCATGGAGCAAGCAGAAATTATAGATACGTTTTGGACGTATCAACATCCCCAAGCTTAATTCCTGCTCGTCCTCGAGTAGGTAAATGATAACACGCATAATTTTTGTGGTGACATGCTACCAACCATATAAGAACTTTTAAGTAAAGCAATCAAGGCATGTAATTCAATTCAATTCAATTCATAACAGGCAAGAGTCTATATTAGCATTGAAACAAGCAACATAAGGACATAAAGGTGCAAGAGCTCTCGCTGTCTGTGACTCGAATGCTCCAAATGGTGTTTGCGTGCAAGAAAGGGGATAGGGATATACGAGAAAAAGTATTTTTGTGTTGAGAACTTAATCTACTAAAGTTTCATACTTGGTCTTCTTTGGAATCTTATCTTGACTCATCCCTAGACCACTAGCCAGGTACAAGTCAAAATGATCCACTCCTTTTCGACATTTTGAGCACTCATGCAATGGACGAGCGTAAGCAAGAAAGTTGACACTTAGGATGGAAAAGAGAGAATATGGTGGAGGAGGAAGACAAAAAGAGAGAAAGTTGATACCCATTCTTCTTCCTTCTTGCTCCTCTTCCTCCTCCTCTTCTTTTTCTTCTTCTTCACCTTAGGAGGGAGTGGTTGAAGATGAAGTTTCTCCATATATCCTGGTTTATCATTAGAAACAATAGGGGAAACTTGGGAGAAACTCTCCTTTTTATTAGTAGAAATATAAGAGACATTTTTATAATTTGGTAAAGTTCCCTCCTTTCTAATCTTACTTATGTAATCATTTTCATGGCAATTAACAACACAATAGAGATGGCAATTTTGCAAAGTGTTGTTTATTCCTAAGGCATTAACATCTAGCAAAGAAGTCTTTTCTAATAACTTTTCACACATCAAAAATAACATAAGTTCATCATAAAGATCAGGGGTGATCATGTTATCACACAACTGGTTAACAATTATGTTTTGCAAGTTCATGCATTGAAAATTAAAGTAACCCTCTATACCACAAAGTTCACAAGTAAAAGGATAAAGGTCACACAATTCTCTAGCAATTTCATTTAAATCTTTGACCCAAGTGATTGTTCTTTCATGCTTATGTTGCTTACAATACTTCTCTTCTTCAATCATAGGCCTTTCACAAGGTCTATCCCCTCCACAAAAATTAACATGCTTATATAAAACTTCATTTTTAGGAATTGGATCATGCATGTTGCAATCATCATGAACAATTTTATTTTCTTTTCAAATTTCTTTAAAAGGTTCATGATGCTTGATCCAATCCTCCTTAGGCATATTAAGATGTGAAGCAAAAGATTTTAGGAAATCAACAAGGAGTTGAGAATCAAGCCCAAACTTAGCACTAAACTTATGAAAACTTGCAGTTTCAACAAAGGACTTAATGCAATCATACTCATAAATTATACCTGACTCTTTACCTTTGTCTATCTCCCAATCTTCAGTGTTGCGTTGAATTCTTTCAAGGAGTTCCCATATAGCATCAATCTTTTCATTTGTGAAAGAACCCATAGAGGAAGCATCGAGCAAGTCTTTATCCTGTCGAGAGAGCCTTGCATAAAAATTATTAATAATGATATATTTGGGGAGCCCATGGTTAGGACATTTTAGCATTAAAGTTTTCAGTCTCCCCCAAGCTTGAGCTATGCTCTCTCCGTCATGAGGGTAGAAATTATAAACATAATTCCTATTCTCATGGACTTCATGAAGAGGATAAAACTTGGAGTAAAAGAGAGACTGGATCTCTTCCCAATCCAGCAGGTGAGAATCATCTACTAGCCTATACCATTCCAATGCTTTTACTTCCAGTGACAAGGAAAATAATTTCTTCATGACTTCACCTCTTGTCAAACCTGAAATCTTAAACAACTCACAAAGTTCTGTAAGTTTCAACAAATGAATACTAGGATGGATTGTTCCATCATAACAATCATTCCTAATTATTTCAATTATCCCAAGTGGTATTTGAAACGGGATACATTCAGAAGGTGGCAGAGACTTCTCTACCACAGGTATGGCAAAGCGGCCTCCCCCAAGCAGCGAACTAAGAGAGCAGTTTTCCATAAACATAACTAATGAAAATAAAAACAAGAAACCAAAAGATTTAATTGCAAGATCTAAAGATATACCTTCAAAGACTTACTTCCCTGGCAACGGCGCCAGAAATAGCTTGATGTGTCGGGACCCGGGGTTAGCGTATGAAAGACTCGCTACAACACAATCATATGGAGAGCCGAGAACCGTACCCACTTGTCTAAGCAGACAAGGCCAAGAACAGAACGTTCTCGGAAAGCATCGAACAGGAGGGGCATCCCATCCAGGCCGGATGATCAACTGAGATGGGTCCTCATCGTCCGCACACAAGTCTAAATGATATGGGTGATGAACTCCCATACTCATAGACAAGTCGCCTCAACCATACTATCGATTGTATTATAACACTTACAGAGACTTACTCCATCCCGATCACTTAGTCGGGGTCTAGGGCGGGCTCGATCATACAACAAAGTGTGCACGTGACAGAGTCACGAGAAATTGCATCGTGATGCCCCAAGCTGCGCACATCTAAGGGCCACTTGGTGTATAAAAGACCGCCAGCCAGATCACAACTAAGGTCTCGAAAACCCATACTAAGACATGCATGTTATAATCATACACGCAACACAAATGTCTAGTATGAACAACAGGGATCATGGAAATTCTCTACAAAGTTTACAACTTTATTGATAACTCTTATAGAGTGCACACAGAGATCACGAGACCGTGATCCAACATTACAACAAGCATGCGGAAGCAAAGTAGGTATGAGTACAGACAAGTTTAACAAATGGCTTAGAGAAGCCTTATTTATAAACAAGACCTCCACGAGGGAACCAGTCTGCTGACTGGGACTACACTAGCTTGGTCTTCGTCGTCGAGCTCGAGGAAGAATCCACCTTCAGGGTCAGTGGGTTCATCTAAAACATAGAATAATAAAACGTGAGTACAAAGTCGTACTCAGCAAGACTTACGTAGGAGCTATACTACTCATGCACATGTATCAAGGTAAAGGGAGGTGGGGTTCATAAGCAGTAGTGCCAGCTTTGACTTAGCTAGTCCTGAACTACGAGTACCAGACTTGAGGTAAGAAGCGTACACGAGTCCACTACATCTCCAACCAATTACACCACTATGGTGCCTTCCTCGACTTTCCCACGAGAAAGCACGCCATAGTACTCACGCTTATCTTGGCAAGTTTTATAAGTATCCATTGAAGTTGTCTAATAATCAAGCTAAGCTTTCCAAGTAGTCTCTTACCGCGGACGCGGCTATTCGAATAGTTTCGTTAACCCTGCAGGGGTGTACCGCTACACACACATGACCATCAGTTACCGCCTTTGGCCTCGACACCATTCAAGGGGTGTCGGCGAGGATGTTCACCACAACTGTTACCTCATAGCCGATCTAGTCCAAGAAAGCCGCCTACCTGGGTTGGCTACCACTATCGTGAACCCGGCCGGTTTACCGAAGTGGACCCAGATGATGTGTGCGTGGTGCATAAGCCGGTCTCGGTTCAGCCGTTCTCTCACTTAGCAGCCAAGCGACAAACCTACCAGAACTCCGAACTACTGCGACATCTGGACATCGAAAGGGATGAGTTAGTAGGTTGAGAGGGGTCAGTGAGCCCAATGTGTGGTTGTACTCTTCATCTTGGATCACCACACAAGAACTCGGACTTAGGGCGGTGTTCAACGAGACAACCCACTGTGTACTCCTACACAACCTCTCATCGTTCACCTTGTATTAGGGTAGATTCACCAACACATTTCCACCATCATCAACATGATTGCTACCATTCCGACTGACATAACAGGATCAACATTGTATCACTCTAAGCATGCAATAAGCAGTAACATTTGCAGGGGCCACATGATATCATTCAACTCCTACATCTGCTAGGATTGTGGTTTGCTTACTACTGTGACAAATGATAGGTCATGCAAAGGAATGGGTTCATCTATGCGGTAGAAACTTAGCATGGTAATCATCCTAAACAATGCATAAGCGAGACTGAAAGGGAAGTGGGATTTTATCGACATGATCAATGGGGTTTGCTTGCCTTGCTGACGAGGTTCGGTATCGGGGTCTTCAACGAAGGGGGTGATCTCGAGTTCCGGCTCCACCTCTATTCGAGCAAACAACACAAACATTGCAATCAATATAATGTACAATGCACATTCACATGATCAAGTTGTAGAACATGATGTATATGGTGATGATGTGTTGGACATTCCATTTAAATGAAGTATATTGCATTTGAGTTGCAAATTCAAACTCCATATTTGAATTTAAAAGGGTTCATATGCATGTTTGCTTCTGTTACCCCATTTTAAAATGGTCAAACATGAAAACAAAGTGCATATTCAGAATCCTTGCATTTTTCTGATAATTTTACATATATTATATGTTTAATTTGGAGTTAAAATGAATTAGTTATGAATTTCCAAAGTTTAAAGCTTTTTCTGCCTTTTTCTGAATTAATTTAATTGCTTTAACCTTTACTGCGCCATGCTTGCGCAAGGGTGACTTCAGGGGGGCTCTGACCAGTGGGGTCCCCATGTCAGCGGTTGGGTCAATAAACCCGGTTAGTTTTAAACTAACCAGGGGATTAGGGGGGCCCTGGGCCCACAAGTCAGAGACACACGGGCGGGGTTAGTGCTAATTAAGCACGACCACGTCACGGGCTGCCGGCGGCTCAACGCCGGCGTCACCAGACGCGGCGGCGCTGCACGGGAGGGCGATTATGTCCATCGTTTTGACCGCTGAGACCATCTACGGGTAGCTGGAGCCCGTGCGCGTCGCTGGGTGGAGTCGAGGGACCAAGGGGGTCATCGGAGCTTCGCCGTCGTTGAGAAAAGCGGCAGCAGAGGCACGACAACGGCGAGGTCCTCGCTGCAGTGCAAGAGAGGACACGTTTGTGGGTGCGTCGGACTCCTGGAGCGCGCAGCAACACAACGGACAACAAGGCGAGGGCTTGGGTGCAAAGGAGCGAGCGCAGCACCAACCATGGCAGAGGCAAGCCTCGTATCCCATGGCGAATCGGGATAGAAGGAGGGAGGGGCTCTGTGAGCTTGGGGGAAACGCTCACCAGGCTATGGGGAACACGACGAGGCAGTCGACAGAGTCGGGTAGTTCACGGCGGCGAGGAATTTAGCGAAGACCTTCACGGTGGCCGGCGAGGTCTCGGGGAAGAATCCGGCGACTTGGAGGCGACTCAGCTCTTGATCCGTTGCAGGCTGGGGAAGACGAAGACGAGGATACCACTGGACAAACTCGTGCGGAAAATGGCTGCCGTTGGCCACGCGTTGTCCTCGTCGGTACTCCGGCGTGGTCTCGGGTGACGGTGAAAACGAACGGAGGAGTGGGGGAAAGTGGCTGCGGGGAGAGGGAAAGGAAGCACGACGTCTAGGCGGTCTCCACGGCGAGAGGATAAGCCTCGGGGTCGCCTGGAAGGCCCTCGGCGTCGAGGTGGCGTCCACGGCGCGCCCTGGCTCGACACCGAGCTGCTTGAGGAAGACAACAGAGTGAGCTGGCGGGCTGGGCTGGCTGGGGGGATGAGTTGAGCCGGATGCCAGGTAAGCTCTTTTTCTTTTCTTTTTGTTTTAATTTCTGCTATTTGTTGTGCCTTGCAAAAAAAAAGCTAGGCATTTTATAACATGCTGAAACTTTTTATATGGCCTCACAATATAATAGGCTAGCCACTTGTAAAGTTTGAACATTTTGAAAATTCAAATTATTTGAACTTTAATTCAAATAGGGGTTTAAATTTAAATCCATGCTCTTGTTTGAATATTTGAAAATTCCATGAGCATGGGGTTGGTCCCACATCACTTGATATGTGATCACACTCATTTATGAGACTTTTAAAAAATGCAAAAGGAATTTTTGGAGCAACTTTTATTCTGGCCATTTGAATTAAATTCATCTGGGGGGTGTTCTCTCTCCCATTTCATTTTCTTTTCGAAATTTTTCGATGATGCAAAGTGAGACTTGATCCTAGCATATACCTAACTTGGGGTTGTGACATGATGTCTACGCACGCTTATATTCTTGTAGACTATGTTGGGCCTCCAAGCGCAGAGGTTTGTAGGACAACAACAATTTCCCTCAAGTGGATGACCTAGGTTTATCGAACTCAGGGAAGTAGAGGCTGAAGATGGTCTCTCTCAAGCAACCCTGCAATTAAGATACAAGAAGTCTCTTGTGTGCCCAACACACCTAATACAACTAGAAGTTGTATAGGTGTACTAGTTCGGCGAAGAGATGGTAAAATATAGGTGATAGGTGTGGCACAACGAAGTAATATAAATCTTTAATAAAAAGTGCAGCAAAGAAACAAGTGGTAAACGTGAGCACAAACTGTATTGCAATGGTGGAAACAAGGCCTAGGCTTCATACTTTCACTAGTGGCAACTCCGAACAACATTAACATAGTATAATCACATGATATTCCCCATAAAACATGCAATGGAGACGTACTTAGAGGTCATTCCTTTGTAGTCAAGAGAGGACGAGAATTGTGTAGGGCTACAAAAGCACACCTCAGAGTTCGTAGTTCTCATCTATGGATTTCCCAATGTCACCGCGGCCATCCAAAGAGAGTACCACAATCACCACAACATATCTAAAGGATAGTCAAAGACAAGCACCAAGAGACTCTCAATCTTCTATCCACACACAAAAGAGGAAATCACTCATGAAAATATTCTTGTAACCCATGTCCAATAGATTGCTGTCACCATGGTCTCGGGGATTATACTATATAAGATCAAGTGAGTACACCAATCCAATACATAGAAGAAGGGGAAACATCATGGGATCATCCTAGATTAACATAGCCTATGATCACAATCAAGATCACATCATGGGAGAGAGAGAAGACCACATAGCTACTGGTAGAAACCTCATCCCCGTGGAGGAACTACTCCCGCATCATGGACGGAGGAAGCAACGTCGATGTAGATGAATCCGGGGCACTTCCCCGTCCCGGCAGGGTGCCGGCACAGGAATTCTGGTCCCCCGAAGGTTGTCGGCGATGGCGGCGGAGATCGGAATTACTTCTGGAGAAAATGGGTCTGAAATCAGGGTTTTCACGACGCGAGCAAAAATAAGGGCCAAGGGGTGCAGCCAGGGGGGCCACCAGGAGTCTAGGCGGCCTCCCGGCGTGGCCACCCCCTAGGCCGCGCCCACTGGCCGCCTAGGCACCAGGTGGGACCCCTCTGGCCCCCCTTCAGGCGTAAGGAAGCTTCCGGAACGCTGATTTTTTATATATTTTCCCGGAATTTTCTCAGCACTTTTAATAATGGGAAAACCTGAAATATAAAAATAGCAGAAAACAGAAACTGGCACTAGGGTGCATTGAGTTAATAGGTTACTCCAAATATGATCAAAAGTGTATGAAAGTGTATCTAAAACATAGCAATATCACACAAAC
Source organism: Bromus sterilis (assembly GCA_950022295.1). Lineage (NCBI taxonomy): Eukaryota > Viridiplantae > Streptophyta > Magnoliopsida > Poales > Poaceae > Bromus > Bromus sterilis. Next base: position 338,063,356 of record OX465595.1, on the reverse strand, counting down.
CATGCATGGATCAAGCAGAAATTATAGATACGTTTTGGACGTATCAGTCCCTAATAGCGGAAAAGGACCTCACTTTGGTGGCGTTTACGCCACGCTGATAACCCACAACTGCAGGGGATCGAGATAGTCTTCGCGAGTAAGAATAACCATAATTTATTGATTCGACACAAGGGGAGCCAAAGAATACTTATAAGCCTTAGCAGTTGAGTTGTCAATTGAACCACACCTGAAAAAGCACTAGACAATATATTTAGTAGCAACGGTGTGTTGACGGGTGTAGCCTTTAAGACTTCCCCAATCACCAACACCACAAAGTAGTAACAAAGTAGTAGCAACAATGATGAGAGCAATAGTAACAACGAAGGCAATAAATATGAAAGATGGACCAGGGTTCAAGGTTTCACTAGGAGTAACTCTCCAAGCAAAAATACAGGTGTTGGGTGAACAATTACAGTTGGGCAATTGACAAAATTGCACAAACTCTAGCCAAAGATCAAACTAGAGCAATCCTAGTCTAAGAACTAAACGTAGGCATGTGTTCTGTATGTAGTTGAACGTGCTTGCAATAAGAACTTGCACAACATCTATTGTCCTACCGTCCCGCTACGAACGGGGCCAAAGGTGTCGGGACCCGGGGTTAGCGTATACAAGACCCGCTACAACACAATCATATGGAGAGCCGAGAACCGTAACCACTTGTCTAAGCAGACAAGTCCAAGCAAAAAACGTTCTCGGAAAGCATCGAACGTGAGGGGCATCCCATCCAGGCTGGATGATCAAATGAGATGGGTCCTCATTGTCCGCACACAAGTCCAAATGATATGGGTGGTGAACTCCCATACTCATAGACAAGTCGCCTCAACCATACTATCGATTGTATTATAACACTTACATAGACTTACTCCAGCCCGATCACTTAGTCGGGGTCTAGGGCGGGCTCGATCATACAACAAAGTGTGCACGTGACAGAGTCACGAGCAATCGCATCGCGATGCCCCAAGCTGCACACATCTAAGGGCCACTTGGTGTATAAAAGACTGCCAGCCAGATCACAACTAAGGTCTCGAAACCCATACTAAGACATGCATGTTATAACCATACACGCAGCACACATGTCTCGTATGAACAACAGGTATCATTGCAATTCTCTACAAAGTTTACAACTTTATTGATAACTCTTACAGAGTGCACACAGAGATCACGAGACCGTGATCCAACATTACATCAAACAAGCGGAAGCAAAGTAGGTCTGAGTACAGAAAAGTTTAACAAGTGGCTTAGAGAAGCCTTATTTATAAACAAGCCCTTCCACGAGGGACTAGTCGTCTGACTTGTACTACACTAGCTTGGCTTCAGTCGTCGAGCTCCAGGAAGAATCCACCTTCGGGGTCAGTGGGTTCATCTAAAACATAGAATAAGCAAACGTGAGTACAAAGTCGTACTCAGCAAGACTTACGTAGGAACTATACTACTCATGCACATGTATCAAGGTAAAGGGAGGTGGGGTTCAAATGCAGAAGTGCCATTTTTGACTTGGCTAGTCTGGAACTACGAGTACCAGACTTGAGGTAAGAAGCGTACACGAGTCCACTAAAATCTCCAAACAACTACACTACTATGGTGCCTTCCTCGACTTCCCACGAGAAAGCACGCCATAGCACTCACGCTTATCTTGGCATGTTTTATAAGTATCCAGTTCAAGTTGTCTAATAATCAGGCACAACTTTCCAAGTAGTCCCTTACCGCAGACGCGGCTATTCGAATAGTTTATTAACCCTGCAGGGGTGTACTGCTACACACATGAAACTATTAGTTACTGCCGGAATCTCGTCACCCTTCAAGCGGGTGTCGGCGAGGATAATTTCCACAACTTTTACCTCACAGCCAACTCAGGTTCAATGAAGACCCCTATCTGGGATGGTTTCCACATTCGTAACCCGGCCGGTTTACCGAAGTGGTCCCAGAAGATGTGTGCATGGTGCATAAGCCGGTCTCGGTTGAGCCGTTCTCTCACTTTATAGCCAGGCCACAAACCTACCAGAACTTCGAACTACTGCGACTCATTGAACTAAGGAGGGGTGAGTTAGTAGGTTGAGCGTGGGTCCATGTTCCCAACATGTGGTAGTACTCTTCGTCTTGGATCACCACACAAGAACTCGGGCTTAAGGCGGTGTTCAACGAGACAACCCACTGTGTACTCCTACACAACCTCTCATCGTTGACCTTGTATTAGGGTAGATTCACCAACACATTTCCACCATCATCAACATGATTTTTACCATCCCGACTCACATAACAGTAACAACATTGTATCACTCTAAGCATGCAATAAGAAGTAACAGTTGCAGGGGCCACATGATATCAATCAACTCCTACATCTACTAGGATTGTGGTTTGCTTACTACTGTGACAAATGATAGGTCATGCAAAGGAATGAGTTCATCTATGCGGTAGAAACGTAGCATGGTAATCATCCTAAAAAATGCATAAGCGAGACTGAGAGGGAAGTGAGATTTTATCGACATGATTAATGGGGGTTTGCTTGCCTTGCTGACGAGGGTCGTACACGGTATCTTCAACGGAGGGGGTGATCTTGGGTTCCGGCTCCACCTCTATTCGACAAACAACACAAACATCGAAACAATAATAAGACAATGCTCAAACACATGAGTTGAAGGTTGAAACTTGATGTATGTTTCACTGATGTGTGAGTTATTCCAATTAAAAGGAGTGTATTGCATTTGAAATGCAAAATCAAACTCAAATTGAATTTCCAAAAGGGTTCATATGCAATGTTGCCACTGTTCACCCAATTTGATTTGGTCAAACATGAAAACAGATTGCATATTCAGAATCCTTGCATTTTTCTGATAATTTTACATATATTATATGTTTAATTTGGAGTGAAAATGAATTATCTATGATTTATTGAAATTTAAGCAATTTTCAGGATTATATTTAATTCATTTAACCAGTTACTGCGTCAGCCTGATGTCATTGTGACGTCAGGGAGGGCTGACTGGTGGGCCAGGGCTTTCAGTGAGAGGGAGGGTTAATTGTTTCTGTTTAACTTAAACTTGGTTTAATTAAGGGGCTGGGGCCCACTGTCATTGGCTTTGCAGGGGGGGGGGGGGTTAACTAGCACAGGGGTGAGGCCTAACCGGCCGGTGGCTAACCCATGGCGGCGCTCGCCGGAACAGGGATCCCAGCCACGGGAGGGCCCGGGGAAGGCACGGGCGTGTGCCCCGTTCTCGCCCGCGTCGAATGGAGGATGCGTGGGTCTCCTGGGCTGCCGGAATCACCACCAGCGTCGACTTGCGCGCGGCGACCAGAGGTGAGCTCGACCGGCGCAGCGGTTTTGGGCACGGGAGAGGCCGGGGTTAGGGGGAAAGGTGGCGGAGCTCACCACGAAGGCAATGGAGTCGACGGCGAGGTTGGAGGAGGCGCAACGGCGACAAATTCGACAGCGAGGCTTTGCGGCTCCGGCGAGATGTCGAGGCCCGATTCGACGACTTCGGGACGCTAAAGCTTGCGGGCGTATTCAGGGTGGCCAAGCCATTGACGGCGAAGCGATTGGACAAGGTGGCGAGGCTTCTCGTCGGTGTTGTCCGCGATGGCGCACGGCGACGCTCTCTGGAGCTTCACGGTGGCGCGCATAAACGGATGAGAGAGAGCGGACCGGTGACGTAGGAGAGGGGGAAAGGGATGAGGATGACTAGGGGGGTCTCCTAGAGATGCAGATGACGACGGGGAGGCAGGCAGCTGGCCACGGCGACGGCGGTGGCCGCGTCATGCTCAACAAGCACCTGTGTGCTCGCCGTCCTGGAGAAGACGACAAGAAGGTGGAGTGGGCTTCGTTGGCTGGGGGATGAGTTGGGCTGAAACACAGGTAAGCCCTTTTTCCTTTTTCCTTTCTGTTTTCTTTTCTCTTAATTTGTTTGCCTGGCAAAGTAAAATAGCTAGGCATTTTATAAAATACTGAAACTTTTTATATGGCCTCACAATATAATAGGCTATCCACTTGTAAAGTTTGAACATTTTTTAATTCAAATTATTTGAACTTTAATTCAAATAGGGGTTTAAATTTAAATCCATGCTCCTATTTGAATATTTGAAAAATCAATGAGCATGGGGTTGGTCCCACATCACTTGATATGTGATCACACTAATTTATGAGACTTTTCAAAAATGCGAAATGAATTTTTGGAGCAACTTTTATTCTGGCCATTTGAATTAAATTCATCTGGGGGGTGTTCTCTCTCCCATTTCATTTTCTTTTTGAATTTTTTCCATGATGCGAAGTGAGACTTGATCCTAGCACATACCTAACAGAGGGTTCTGACAACTCGCCCCCACTCAAAATAATCTCGTCCCGAGATTCAGAAGTCTGCGGGAGGAAGGAGGGGTACTCGGCACTGAGTGGGTCTTCTCTTTCCCACGTGGCTTCATTCTCAGAGTGATGTGACCATTGCAATTTCGGAAACTTAATCTTCTGACGACGAGTGACACGCTCTGCGGAATCAAGAATACGAACGGGGTACTCTCGATAAGAAAGGTCATCTTGGAGATCAAGCGTTTCATGGTCGTCTTCGCGGATGGGGTCCTTGAACCAACGCCTGAGTTGTGACACATGGAATACATCATGTACTCGGGAAAGGTGCGGGGGTAGTTCAAGTTGGTAGGCAACTTCTCCACGTTTAGCAAGAATGCGGAAAGGTCCAATGTAACGTGGGGCCAACTTGCCTTTGATACCGAAGCGTTGGGTTCCCTTCAGAGGAGTAACCAGAAGGTAAGCCTTCTCATCCAGATTGTAGCTTTCTTTCCTATGATGACGATCATAGTAGCTTTTCTGACGAGACTGGACTGCTTTCAATTGATCACGAACAATGCGAACTTGCTCTTCTGCATCCATGATCATATCCGGTCGAAAGAATTGTCTTTCACCGGTTTCTGACCAGTTTAAGGGTGTTCGACATCTTCGTCCATAGAGGAGTTCAAAAGGAGCCATGTTCAGACTAGATTGGAAGCTATTGTCATAAGAAAATTCGGCGAATGGAAGAGACTTCTCCGAATTCTTTCCGAATGAGATAACACAAGCTCTGAGCATGTCTTCAAGAATTTGGTTAACCCTTTCGACTTGACCACTAGACTGGGGATGGAAAGCTGTACTAAAGGAGAGATGAGTTCCCATAGCATTCTGAAAGCTTCCCCAATATCTAGAGGTGAAAAGGCTACCACGATCAGAATTGATTTCCAAAGGAACACCATGAAGAGACACAATTCTAGAAACATACAAGTCCGCTAACTGGCTAGCAGTTATTTACTCGCGAATGGGAAGGAAGTGAGCAACTTTGGAAAGTTTATCAACAACAACGAAGATGGCATCATTTCCTTTCTGGGTTTTTGAAAATCCAGTGATGAAATCCATACTGACTTTATCCCATTTCCACTCTGGAATAGGCAAAGGTTGAAGAGTGCCAGCAGGTCTTTGGTGTACCGCCTTAATGCGACGACAAACATCACATTCGGCAACAAATCGAGCAATGTCTCTCTTCATCCTAGTCCACCAAAATCTCTGGCGTAGATCTCGGTACATTTTTGTGCTACCGGGATGAATCGAGAGTGGTGTGTCATGGGATTCTTTGAGGATGAGTTTCCTTAGTTCCCTTTTCTTAGGTACTACCAAACGATTTTCAAAGAATACCGTTCCTTTACTATCTGTGGAGAAACATTTAGCAACTCCGCTAGCAATGTTCTCCTTGATCCGGCGAACACCTCGTGCACGCCTTTGGGAAACTATGATTTGATCCTCAAGAGTTGGTTTCGCCACCAAGGTAGAAAGATAGCCACGAGGAACAATCTCAAGATTGAGCTTGCGAAATTCCTCATGAAGAAGTGGTTGACACTATTGTAACATGAGGTTGTTACAATACGAATTACGACTTAGTTCATCAGCCATGACATTGGCTTTGCCTGGGGTGAAAGAAATTCCTAAGTCATAATCTTTTATCAACTCTATCCAGCGTCTTTGCCTGAGATTAAGATCTGGTGGGTGAATATGTATTTGAGGCTTTTGTGGTCGGAATATATCTCACAACGATTACCAAGGAGGTAATGTCGCCAAGTTTTCAGGGCATGAACTACGACAGCGAGTTCAAGATCATGGGTAGGATAGTTCTCTTCATGTGGAGGCAACTGGCGTGAACCATAAGCTACCACATGTCTATCTTGTATAAGTATGCATCCTAACCCTTGTCGTGAGGCGTCACAATAGATCTCGAAATCCTTTTTGGTGTCTGGAGGCGCAAGTATGGGGGCAGAAGTCAATCTTCTTTTTAGCTCATGAAAGCTTTCCTAGCACTTGGGAGTCCATTGGAATTTCTTATCTTTCTTGAGGAGTTCAGTTAGAGGCTTTGCATCTTTAGAAAAGTTCTTGACGAAGCGGCGACAATAGCTTGCGAAGCCAAGAAAACTCCTAACTTGCTTAACCGATTCAGGTGGAGTCCAGTCCAGTACGGCCTGAACTCTCTCGGGATTCACAACAATGCCTTTTGCAGAAATCATCGATCCTGGGAAGTGGGTACTTGTTCTTTATCGTTGCAAGATTTAGCGGTTGATAGTCTACGCACATCCTTTATGTTCCATCTTTCTTCGTTACGAACCGAACGGGGCAACCCCATGGCGATGAGCTAGGGGGGATGAAGCATTTTGACAACGAAGCATCAAGTTGTGTTTTTAGCTCAGTTACTCATGTGGGGCCATTATATATGGGCGTCTGGAAATTGGGGTTGTGCCTGGTATAAGATCCACCATGAATTCTACACATCTGTCGGGTGGCATAGTTTAAGGGGTTGGATCTCTGGATAGCTTCCTAGAGGATGACCAAGGTTTACTAGGGACTACAACAGATATGTCAGAGTAGCAAAGTACCCCAACACGATGGTTAGTGTGGTTCTTCTTGCTAGAAGACATCTAAAGTGGGAGGAAGAGTTGCAAATGAATCACTATAGGTTTCTAGAACCAAACCTACAACAAACTCTAGAGAACTGTCGGGCATGCCACCTAATAATTCTTATGGAAAGACAACCGAAATGGAGGGAATGATTTTGCAAATGCATCAGATTATGAAGAAACCTGGAATGACTCAGACATCATAACGGCTGTACCGGGATGGAAAATGAAACAACCTCGAAGAAATTGGACATAATTTCTTCAAGGAACTCAAAACACGGAGACTCTGGACGACCACAACAATCCTACGGCTACAAGGAAGCACTCAACGAGATGTTCTAGTAAGACATAGATGAGCCTAGTCCTATCATCCCGTAGAAAAGATAAGGGTGACTCAGAACTCAGAACAATGAAGGTAAGGGGAAAAAAGAAGCCTTACGTTGTTCCCTTATATACCTAGAGTAAATATAACTATAGAAGGCTAGACTCGACTTCGACCAAGGCTGATAATCCTACAGTCAGTCCTACTCTGATACCAAGTTTGTCGGGACCCGGGGTTAGCGTATGCAAGACCCGCTACAACACAATCATATGGAGAGCCGAGAACCGTACCCACTTGTCTAAGCAGACAAGGCCAAGCACAAAAAGTTCTCGGAAAGCATCGAACGTGAGGGGCATCCCATCCAGGCCGGCTGATCGAATGAGATGGGTCCTCATCGTCCGCACACAAGTACAAATGATATGGGTGGTGAACTCCCATACTCATAGACAAGTCGCCTCAACCATACTATCGATTGTATTATAACACTTACATAGACTTACTCCAGCCTGATCACTTAGTCGGGGTCTAGGGAGGGCTCGATCATACAACAAAGTGTGCACGTGACAGAGTCACGAGCAATCGCATCGCGATGCCCCAAGCTGCGCACATCTAAGGGCCACTTGGTGTATAAAAGACCGCCAGCCAAATCACAACTAAGGTCTCGAAGACCCATACTAAGACATGCATGTTATAACCATACACGCAGCACACATGTCTCGTATGAACATCAGGTATCCTTGCAATTCTCTAAAAAGTTTACAACTTTATTGATAACTCTTACAGATTGCACACAGAGATCACGAGACCGTGATCCAACATTACATCAAACATGCGGAAGCAAAGTAGGTCTGAGTACAGACAAGTTAACAAGTGGCTTAGAGAAGCCTTATTTATAAACAAGCCCTTCCACGAGGGACCAATCGTCTGACTGGGACTACACTAGCTTGGCTTCAGTCGTCGAGCTCTAGGAAGAATCCACCTTCGGGCTCAGTGGGTTCATCTAAAACATAGAATAAGCAAACGTGAGTACAAAGTCGTACTCAGCAAGACTTACGTAGGAACTATACTACTCATGCACATGTATCAAAGTAAAGAGAGGTGGGGTTCAAATGCAGAAGTGCCAGCTTTGACTTGGCTAGTCCTGAACTACGAGTACCAGACTTGAGGTAAGAAGCGTACACGAGTCCACTACAATCTCCAACCAATTACACCACTATGGTGCCTTCCTCGACTTCCCACGAGAAAGCACGCAATAGCACTCACGCTTATCTTGGCATGTTTTATAAGTATCCAGTTCAAGTTGTCTAATAATCAGGCAGAACTTTCCAAGTAGTCCCTTACCGCGGACGCGGCTATTAGAATAGTTTATTAACCCTGCAGGGGTGTACTGCTACACACATGAAACTATCATTTACCGCCGGGATCTCGTCACACTTCAAGCGGGTGTCGGCGAGGATAATTTCCACAACTTTTACCTCACAGCCAACTCAGGTTCAATGAAGACGCCTATCTGGGATGGTTTCCACATTCGTAATCCGGCTGGTTTACCGAAGTGGTCCCAGAAGATGTGTGCATGGTGCATAAGCCGGTCTCGGTTGAGCCATTCTCTCACTTTGCAACCAGGCCACAAACCTACCAGAACTCCGAACTACTGCGACTAATTGAACTGAGGAGGGGTGAGTTAGTAGGTTGAGAGGGGGTCCATGTGCCCAACATGTGGTAGTACTCTTTGTCTTGGATCACCACACAACAGTAACAACATTGTATCACTCTAAGCATGCAATAAGAAGTAACAGTTGCAGGGGCCACATGATATCAATCAACTCCTACATCTGCTAGGATTGTGGTTTGCTTACTACTGTGACAAATGATAGGTCATGCAAAGGAATGTGTTCATCTATGCGGTAGAAACGTAGCATGGTAATCATCCTAAACAATGCATAAGCGAGACTGAGAGGGAAGTGGGATTTTATCGACATGATCAATGGGTTTTTGCTTTCCTTGCTGACGAGGGTCGTACACGGAATCTTCAACGGATGAGGTGATCTCAGGTTCCGGCTCCACCTCTATTCGACAAACAACACAAACATCGAAACAATAATAAGACAATTCTCAAACACATGAGTTGAAGGTTGAAACATGATGTATGTGTCACTGATGTTTAAGTTATTCCAATTAAAAGGAGTGTATTTCATTTGAAATGCAAAATCAAACTACAATTGAATTTCCAAAAGGGTTCATATGCAATGTTTCCACTGTTCACCAAATTTGATTTGGTCAAACATGAAAACAGATTGCATATTCAGAATCCTTGCATTTTTCTGATAATTTTACATGTATTATATGTTTAATTTGGAGTTAAAATGAATTAACTATGATTTATTGAAGTTTAAGCTATTTTCTGGATTATATTTAATTCATTTAATCAATTACTGTGTCAGCCTGATGTCACTGTGACGTCGGGGGGGGGGGTGACTGGTGGGCCAGGGCTGTCAGTGAGAGGGGGGTTAATTGTTTATGTTTAACTTAAATTGGGTTTAATTAAGGGGCTGGGGACCACTGTCATTGGCTGTGGGGGGGGAGGTTAACTAGCACAGGGGTTAGGCCTAACCGGCCGGCGGCTTGACGCCGGTGGCTAACCCACGGCGGCGATCGCCGCAACAGGGTTCCTAGCCACGGGAGGGCACGGGGAAGGCATGGGCGTGTGCCCCGTTCTCGCCCGCGTCGAATGGAGCAGGCGTGGGTCTCCTGGGCTGCCGGAATCACCACCGGCGTCGACTTGCGCGCGGCGGCCAGAGGTGAGCTCGACGGGCGCGGATGTTTTGGTCACGGGAGAGGCCGGGGTTAGGGGGAAAGGTGGCGGAGCTCACCACGAAGGCAATGGAGTCGACGACGAGGTTGGAGGAGGCGCAACGGCGACAAATTCGACGGCGAGGCTTTGCGGCTCCGGCAAGATGTCGAGGCCCGATTCGACGACTTCGGGGCGCTAAAGCTTTCGGGTGTCTTCAGGGTGGCCAAGCCGTTGACGGCGGAGCGATTGGACAAGGTGGCGAGGCTTCTCGTCGGCGTTGTTCGCGATGGCGCACGGCGGCGCTCTCTTGAGCTTCACGGTGGCGCGCATAAACGGATGAGCGAGAGCGGGCCGGTCACATAGGAGACGGGGAAAGGGATGAGGATGACCAGGGGGTCTCGTAGACACGCAGATGACGACGGGGAGGCAGGCATCTGGCCACGGCAACGACGGTGGCCGCGGCATGCTCGACACGCACCTGTGTGCTCGCCGTCCTAGAGAAGATGACAAGAAGGTGGAGTGGGCTTTGCTGGCTGGGGGATGAGTTGGGCTGAAACACAAGTAAGCCCTTTTTCCTTTTTCCTTTCTGTTTTCTTTTCTGTTAATTTGTTTGCCTTGCTAAGTAAAATAGCTAGGCATTTTATAAAATGATGAAACTTTTTATATGGCCTCACAATATAATAGGCTAGCCACTTGTAAAGTTTGAACATTTTTAAAATTCAACTTATTTGAACTTTAATTCAAATAGGGGTTTAAATTTAAATCCATGCTCATGTTTGAATATTTGAAAAATCCATGAGCATGGGGTTGGTCCCACATCACTTGATATGTGATCACACTCATTTATGAGACTTTTCAAAAATGCAAAAGGAATTTTTGGAGCAAATTTTATTCTGGCCCTTTGAATTAAATTCATCTAGGGGGTGTTCTCTCTCCCATTTCATTTTCTTTTTGAATTTTCCATGATGCAAAGTGAGACTTGATCCTAGCACATACCTAACAGAGGGTTCTGACAAAAGGAAACTTACAGAGATTAAGGTGCTCCTGTCAAAGAGTACCGAAACAAAGCATTAGAACTCTATGAACACATGTAATCCTCAAATTATAGCCCATCCCCTTTGGTCTCCCAAGCTGTCACCTTTGGGATCGCCGGTTCCGGACTATAATAGGTGCATACAACCGTAGATAAGATCTAGAACAACAATTATAATCATGCAACCATAACGTGCTCCGATCTGAAATCATGCTACTCGTGCACTAGTAACAAGCATTAAGAACCAAAAAATTGCAGCAACAATAATTCATAAACCTCTCAGGACTGAAAAAGGTAACAATTCATCGGATCCCAACAAACACAACACCAATTACATCATATGGATCTCAATCATGCAGGGCAGCTCATGAGAACTTTGTATTGAAGATCAAGGGGGAGAATGTACAACAAGCTACTGCCAAGAACTCGTAGTCCAAGGAGGAAGTACTCACGATCCATCATGGGGTGAAGAAGAGTTGATGAAGATGGCCCCGGGGGCCAAGGCCCTCTCCGGCAGGGTGCCGGAGCAGGATCCTGGTGATCCCCGAAGCTAGGTTTCGATGGCGGTGGAGATCGGGAGCGGTTCTGGAGAAAAGGGTTGGATATCTTGGGTTTTTGCGTCACGAGAGATTTTATAGGCAAAGGGGGAGTCCGAGGCGGTGCCCAGGTCGCCCAGGCGGCCACCCCGCACGGGTGGGCCCTGGCCGCGCCGAGAGGGCGCCTGGGGGCCTGGGGCCACCTCCTGGCTCCGTCCTCCGGCTGGAAGACTCTTCCGATGTAGATATCTTTTGGTAATTATTTGGGAATTTTCTGAGCAACTTCATTTTTGGACTTTTTCTGCATTGCAAAGACAAAACAGACAAAAACTGGCACTAGGCTCTATATAAGTTGGTTAGTCCAATAAATGATTCAAAAGCATGGCAAAAATATGTAGCAATGACACAAAAGGGCATGGAACAAGCAAAAATTATAGATACGTTTGGGACGTATCAGCATCCCCAAGCTGAATTCCTGCTCCTCCTCGAGTAGGTAAATGATAGAAAGATAATTTTTGATGTGACATGCTACTTAGGAGTAAAGGCAATCAATCTAATGTAATAAAGATACATAAGCCGAAGACAACGTGATATAAAGCAATAGTCTATAGTTGATATTAAGCAAGCAATGGAGAACATACAAACAATTGAGCTCTTGCTGTTCGTGAATAGAATGTCTCAGTCGGGGTCCCCGTGCCAAGAGTGGGGATGGTTTAGAGCATAAAAATACTGAATATTTTTTGAGAACTCAATCTACTAAATTTCACACATGGTCCCTTTGGAATCTTATTCTGACTCGTCCCCAGACCACTAGTCAGGTACAAGTCAAACTGGTCCTCTCCCTTTCAATTTTGAGCACTAATGCAATGGATGAGCGCGAGCAAGATACGTTGGCACTTAGGATGGCAAATAGAATAAATTAGGGGGATAGGAAGTCAGAAAGTGAGAAAGGCTCACACCAATGAGGACAATCATAGGCGGTAGAAAGCCAAATGATAGATATGGTGTGAGGAGTAGGGATTGTCATGCAACATGCGGATGCACAAGAGCTATAAGTGTATGAAAGCCCTCCAATGGAACTAGTGGGGGTGCATCCAACTTGCTTGCTCATGAAGACCTAGAGCTCTTTTGAGGAGGCTCATCCTTGGAATATGCAAGCCAAGTTCTATAGTGTATAGATCCCCACATAGTTATATAAGAATGATATGAAAAACTCTCTATGAAGCACGGGTGCTACTTTGAAGCACAAGTGTGGAATAAAGGATAGCAGTGCTGCCCCCTCTCTCTTTTTCCTTTTTCACCTTTTTTGTATTTTTGTTGATTTTTGGGTGGTCTCCATGGCTCTTTATTCTCTCTCTCTTTTTTATTTCGTCCACTTAGGGATCTTTTATTCCTTTCCTCACTGTAGGGGCAGCACTCTATAAGAACATCAACACACTTTTATTTACTTACAACTCTGAATCAAAAAGTAACGACTCTATATGAATGCCCCTGCCAGTGTAGCAGCAAGGCAATATGACAATGAAGGATAAGTCATATGAACATGAAGAATGATGGATGTTGCATGGCAATATATGTCGGAAAGGCTATGGAAATGCCTTGATAGGTAGGTATGGTGGCTGTTTTGAGGAAGATATAAGGCAGTTTATGTATGACAAAGCTTCTCATGCCAAGGGATCTGATGCACCGGCAAAGTTTGCACCATCTCCCACGAGAAGGGTAATGCACGGTACCGAAGAGGCTAGCAAAATATGGGAAGGTGGAAGTGCCAACAATCGAATACTCGCATTAGTCCGAAGAACTCATGCACTTATTATCAGTAACTCTCTATCTAGTCAGGAGATTCACAAAGAGACAAGTACCTCGAGGAGGAGCGTATGGGGGTTTGGTTATCCTTGCGCATCCTTGACCCATGGTACTTGGGGGTACTCTATATATTCCAACCTCGCAGAGATTAGTGATCCTTTTAGTAGCTAGAGTTCTCAACTATATTTTTTTAGTTTTCGAAAATGAGGCACGGTTAGCCAAGATGCGACACCTATCACTAATGGGCGCAAGCTCAATTGCATAAACATTCATCATTACTCAATCAATACCTCAAAACTATTGCAAGATATCCTAAGCTAGACCTAGTGATCTAGATTACCTATGCACCACATATAAAACATACCATGAGACATATAAACCAATGCAACAGAAATAACTCTCTAAACAAATATAAGTGAAGAACGAGAGTTCTATACTTTCTACAAAAGAAATTAAATGCTCTCAAACAAGATCTAAGTGAAGAACAAGAGCTAGCAAAACAGGCAGTAGATAAATTTAACACTCAACAGATATAAGTGAAGCTCTAGAGTGTTCTATGATAAAGTGGAGCGTGTATCTCTCCCAATCAAGAATGGTAAGGCCCGACATTGTAATGACCAGCAAACAAAACAAAACAAAACTAAAAGAAAATATAAAGACGCTCCAAGAACAACACATATCATGTGAATCAATAAAAATATAGTGTGGAGAAGGACGAACTGATGATTGTTGATGAAAAAGGGGATGCACGGGGGCATCCCCAAGCTTAGACGCTTGAGTCTCCTTGAATATTTTGTGGGGGTGCCGGGGGCATCCCCAAGCTTAAGATTTTGGCACTCCTAAATCTTATTTCATAATCTCATTCACATACTTGAAAACTTCCTTCACACAAAACTTCTCATAAACTTATTAGAGCGGTTAGTACACTAATAGATAATCTGCCAAAACAGGACAGATTGTAAAGATTGATTTTTCAGGTGCACTTCTGCTGCTCAAATAAGAAAAATCAAAAAATATGAAAGTTTCACAATCGTATAGAGCATGTTGTGTAAAAAGTTTAGCTCAAAAAGATGAACTGGGATTTTTCTATGATTTTTCCAGTCACGAGGACAGAATCTGTTTTCTGGACAGCATGTCACAACTTTCACTTCCCTTGTCATAAGAGGCTATAACTTGGCACAAAACTTGAAAATAAAGATACAATGTTGTTGCTACAGTAGTAACAACATCCAAGACACAACAAAAGCAAAATAAACCTAATCCGTTTTGGGCTGCCTCCTATAAGCGCTTCTTTAAAGCCATTAGCTAGGCATGAGTGTAACGATGCTCACAAAAGAATAAAAAGTTGAAGCACAAAAGAGAGCATCAAAGGAGCAAATATAAATCACATTTAAGTATAACATGCTTCCTATGCATGGGAATCTTGTAAGAAAATAAATAACTGAAGCACAAAGTATCAAGCATAGGAAGGTAAAACAAGAGTACCTTCAAGATTTTCAACATGGAGATAGGTATTTTCCTAACATGAAAGTTTCTACACCCAAATTTTCCTCTCTCATAATAATTTTCAGTAGCATCATGAACAAACTCAACAATATAACCATCACACAAAGCATGATTGTCATGATCTACTAGCACATAATCATATAAACTTTCTAAGCATAACTCCTCATTATCAAGAACATTCATAGTAGGCAAAAATAGAGGGTTATCATAAGATTTATCAAAATAGCAAGGGCTATCATAAATAACAGTAGAAAAATCATCCTTGCAAGTCTCATTCATAGGGGCATCATGGCCACAAGCATCAATTTCATCAAAAAGGGATATTTCAAAAGATTCAATAGGATCATAGCAATCAATATAGCATTCAACCTTCTTAGGTAAGGATGGAGGGCAAACATATAAAGTAAGAGTCAAAGAGTTACTGTCATTAGTTGGTAGATATGGGTAGCTACTCCATTCTTTCTCCTTTTGTTCGTCACTCTCCTCCTCTTTTTCATCCAATGAGCTTTCAGTTTCAACAATTTCTTCTGTAGAGTCCTGCAAAGCATTAGTCTCTTCCTCTTGTGGAGAGAACCTTTTGAGATAGTTAGTAATATAAGCATTATTAAAATTCCCAAAGCAATATTTAAGTATATCAAGACTCTCAGATTTGTAAGGGGCATCTTCAATATTTTCAACAAAGGGAGCAATTTCATAGGCACCCTTAAAAACAACAAATTCTTCTATTTATGCTACATCAAAGAAATCATAATGTCCCCTAGTATAAGATACCAAGGTTTCATTATCATTACACCAACATTGGAAGAGAAGGTGTTTAAAGGGAAAGCAACAACAAGATTCATCACAACAATAAGATATATCATAACCAGAGCATATGTTTCTAGCATATCTATTAACTTGAGATATAATTTTCCATATAAACTTTCCTTTTTCAGACAAGTGGTATTCCTTATAATATTTTTGTTGATCCTTCGTGAATCCACCTTGCCAATAAGATCTAGTTTCAAAGAATTTAACCATTGTAAGCAAACAGAGTAATAAGATAAAGTGTACTTATCAAGTGAACTTATAAGTAGAGCTATGGTCCCTGGCAACGGCACCAGAAAACAGCCTTGATAACCCACAACTGCAGGGGATCGAGATAGTCTTCGCGGCTAAGAATAACCCTAATTTATTGATTTGACACAAGGGGAGCCAAAGAATACTTATAAGCCTTAGCAGTTGAGTTGTCAATTCAACCACACCTGAAAAAGCACTAGACAATATATTGAGTAGCAACGGTGTGTTGACGGGTGTAGCCTTTAAGACTTCCCCAATCACCAACACCACAAAGTAGTAACAAAGTAGTAGCAGCAATGATGAGAGCAATAGTAACAACGAAGGCAATAAAGATGAAAGATGGACCGGGGTTCAAGGTTTCACTAGTGGTAACTCTCCAAGCAAAAAGACAGGTGTTGGGTGAACAATTACAGTTGGGCAATTGACAAAATTGCACAAACTCTAGCCAAAGAACAAACTAGAGAAATCCCAGTCTAAGAACTAAACGTAGGCATGTGTTCCGTATGTAGTTGTACGTGCTTGCAATAAGAACTTGCACAACATCTATTGTCCTACCGTCCCTCTACGAACGGGGCCAAAGGGAACTTACGGAGATTAAGGTGCTCCTGTCAAAGGGCACCAGAACAAAGCATTAGCACTCTATGAACACATGTAATGCTCAAATTATAGCCCATCCCCTTTGGTGTCCCAAGCTGTCACCTTTGGGATCGCCTGTTCCGGACTATAATAGGTGCATACAACCGTAGATAAGATCTAGAACAACAATTATAATCATGCAACCATAATGTGCTCCGATCTGAAATCATGCTACTCGTGCACTAGTAACAAGCATTAAGAACAACAAAATTGCAGCAATAATAATTCATAAACGTCTCAGGACTGAACAAGATAACAATTCATCGGATCCCAACAAACACAACACCAATTACATCATATGGATCTCAATCATGCAGGGCAGCTCATGAGAACTTTGTATTGAAGATCAAGGGGGAGAAGATACCAACAAGCTAATGCCAAGAACCCGTAGTCCAAGGAGGAACTACTCACGATCCATCATGGGGTGAAGAAGAGTTGATGAAGATGGCCCCGGTGGCCAAGGCCGTCTCCGACAGCGTGCCGAAGCAGGATCCTGGTGACCCCCGAAGCTAGGTTTCGATGGCAGCGGAGATCGGGAGCGCTTCTGGAGAAAAGGGTTGGATATCTTGGGTTTTTGCGTCACCGGAGATTTTATAGGAAAAGGGGGAGTCCGAGGCGGTGCCCTGGCCGCGCCGGGAGGGCGCCTAGGGGCCTGGGGCCACCTCCTGGCTCCGTCCTCCGGCTGGAGGACTCTTCCGATGTAGATGTTTTTTGGTATTTTTTTGGGAATTTTCTGAGCAACTTCATTTTTTGACTTTTTCTGCATTGCAAAGACAAAATAGACAGAAACTGGCACTGGGCTCTATATTAGTAGGTTAGTCCAATAAATGATTCAAAAGCATGGAAAAAAGATGTAGCAATGACACAAAAGGGCATGGAACGAGCAAAAATTATAGATACGTTTGAGACGTATCACATGCTTATTCTTGAGTGGCTCAAGCTCACTGCACGTGCTGATGATGTGCCTTTTCCATGCTTACACTTTGATCTTACTGCTATGAAGAGGCATGCGTTTGTTACTTGGACTTCTGAGCTTAGTAACCTTGTTTATGTTATGAAATTTGGCGAGACTACCACTCGCGAGATCCGTCTACCTGCACCACTTTTGAATAATTATACTAGTAGGAACGGATGGTCTTTCACCGCAGTCGAGCTGGACGAGTTTGTTGTCCAGCAGCAGTTCTACAACCCCATGGAGGGGGTTGCTCTCAAGGAGCCGGAGGAGATTCCACACCCCCAGGAGGAGCCTGCTGCCCAGTGGGGTGAAAGACCTTCTTCTTGGGGTGGGGAGCCTTCTTCTTGGGAGGACATCAGTACATCCGTCTATGCACCTGAGACCCCGTACGAGGGATGGACGTACCAGTACTACCCCGGAGCCGGAGGAAGCTCCTGGGGCCCGCAGTAGCCGATCCCGACTTAGGCCGTATGCCTAAGCTTGGGAGAGTACGTTCCTTCTCCCCTTCCATTGTATTATCCATGTTTTCGCTTTAATCTTTGTGAAGTTTTTGCCTTTTCTTCTTTGTTCTTTTTTAATTTGCAAAAAAAACAAAAAAATCTCCTTTCTCTTGCTTTCGAGTAACCTTTGAAAAATACAAAAAGATTTCCTTGCTCTCTTTAGTTTGCTTTTTTTGCAGAGTTCAGCTCATGTCCATGGTTGCATTTGCACTTGATTGTATCTTTCTACGTTCGATCGTGCAAGCCACGATGCAATAATGACGAAGATCGATAGAAGGGATGCAACAAATAAAGCCGGTATGAACTCTTTTTGTTTCTACTTTTGTACATATGCATGTACTTATGATCTAGAGACTAGCTCGTAGAGACATAGTGCTATGTTTACAATGCTTTCCCACTAGTTCATGATTTCTTGTGACTAGTTTCAAATAGCTGGAGTGCATAATATGTTATTGAAATGATTTGCATGCATTGCATTGTTCATGACTTGGCATATTGAAGTGTTAGTTCCCTTCGGAGAATTTTTGGATTGACTTGGCACATGCTTACACATGTTTATGACTACAAGTCTATCAAGCCTTGATGATATTTTTGTTTTAGAATAGTTATATCACTTTCATGCCCGATTCAATGTTGCTTTGTCGCTCTGCATGATTATGACCGTTATTGCTCTCTAGTTGGTCGCTTCCCTGTCTGTTGCTAGCATTCACCGTACTAAGCGGAATTCTGCTTGTGCATAAAAAATCCTTGAAACCATTTGCGCCATATGAGTCCACCATACCTTCCTATATATGGTATTTACCGGCCATCCTAATGAAGACTTTCTTGTAACATCTCAAAATTATTCAAATGCACTTCTCTTTTTGTATCCATACAAGCTCATGGGCGTTAGAGGGAATCATTATCTTCCAAGCTAAAAATGTTTTACTCCTTGAAATTTTTTAATCTAGTCAAATTTATGAGGTAGAGGTCGGTCTGGAGAATGCCCAGTTCTCACTTATTTTACATTTTTATAAAAGCTTGCACTTGCCCTCCATACTTGATGATGGAATGAAATGGAACTAAATGTTGGCTGCTAACTGCTAATGATAGGTGGAAGGAGACTCACAATCTTCTCTTGCATACTTGAGGCAAGATAAAAGGCACCACGCAATTGCTGGCCATGGACCATTTATGATAGATGGAAAGGGAACACAAGTGTAGGCATAATACAAAAGCATGGGAACCGCCATTAATTTTGTTGGTATGGAAGATATTGAGAGCCTTTACCGTTACTGTTGACTAGAAAGTTACACTCTTAAAAACATTTTATCTCTGTTTTCAAAACCACGAGCTCTGGTACTTGTTTATGCTTTGCTTCCATCCACGGGTTTTCAACCTTGCCATCAAAAGCCACGGTTCGAGAGTCTCCCCTTCTTTATTCAAAGCACCAACTATTGAGAGCATAATTGTCATTCTGACTGTAATGTGCATTGTACCAAAGTACCACATTGTCTTCTGCATGCTGGTGATATCACTCATTCTGAAATATTTAGTTCTAGTCTCCTCTAAAACTCCGAAGGAGCTTCTGCAATTATGTTTTGCTTCACTCATGGAGGCTAGAGATATACCATTCTAGTATGTTCAAGTCATGTGCATTGTGATCCTGTTTTGATTTTCAGTAGCATATTATTCATTCGTGGTTGTTTGAAACTTTTTACATGAAAGAAGGATTGCTTCGTGCATTGTCTTTGTAGCATTGTGCCAACACTTGCCAGTCTTGTTCATAGTACATGCTTATATACATCTAATGAAGCAAAAGAAGTTTTTCAAAGTTTCTTTGTCGCGTCCAGTTCATTGAATTGAATTACTTCAGGACAAGCAATATGCTAAGCTTGGGGGAGTTGATACATGACGAGGATTAGCCTTGGAAAATCCCATGGTCAGGGACCCTGGGTTAGATCGTAGAGAGGAACATGTTGGCGATACTCGTCGGCTAACAGGAGAAAGTACTTCCTGCTCGATTGTATTATACAGGGGGTGATTACAGTGTCGGTCTAGGCGAGTTCACTCAAGACCGGAGGTGGTGATTGAAGATTGGATGTCCTGAGCCGTCACCCCTCCCAGCCTTTATATACTAGGCTGGGTCTCGGGGAGTCCATCTCAGCTTACATGGTCGATTGCCTAATCTAGTTTCTGCCTTGGACGCCAAGTCTTGCCTTCCATGTTGGTCGCGAACTCCTACGTCGGTGCCTTGAGTGGGAAAATCGTGGGCCTGTCGGGGCTCCCAACGGGCCTTCTGTCTTCATACTCACCAGGTATGCTCACACGCAGGAGTCGTGGGGTCACCCCCTCGTCAGTAGCCCCCAAGTGCCTGGGGGACTCGAAGAGTCGCGCGGGACTCGAATCCATCATCGCTTGCTTTCTCATGCGCAGAGCGGCTGCGAGTCGTTCACTTTTAACCATAAAAATGTTTATTCGAGGGATGATAAGCTGAAAGGGCCCAAGGTAGTCGACTGGTCGAGCCTTGGTGAATTGCGCTAGTGGTAAATACCTCAGTAGCCCAATCAAGCTCGTGTCCCTCGACACGAACTTGGAAATGACCGATATCTAGCAAAGCCCATGCCGCAGCAGGCCTTACAGGGTCAATGCCGCCGGTCTCAGCAAACAACCTTAACGCATCCGTTATCGGCTCTACTTCTTCATGCAAGCGCATGGAAAACATCGGGAGTGAAGTCACGCTGTGGCAAGTCCCGGCCCAGCCGACTGCACAACGGGTCTTACCTACGCGCTAAGCTTGCGCGGCATCTGGGGTGCAGCGTGTCGCCGCCTAGACATCATTTTTATAGAGGCGCAAAGCCTAATTAGAGATGCATCCACTTGGAACAAACAGATCAAGTGGACTATTAGTAGTCACCCGCGAAGCATTTGCGAGCTCAGGCGAGGAGTTGATAAGAGATGCACCCACTCGGATAGTCGTCGAGTGCGTGGGAAGATTGTCCTCCTAGGCACGAGTCCTGCGAGTAGCCACTCGAATGCTTCATTATCTTCATGGTGAGGGAGCACCCGAACTCTGTAGAGGTATCACTTTTTTAGTGCGAGTGATCACTCGAGCACATTATTGCCTTCTGGGTGAGGGAGCACCCGAACTCTGTTGATGTGTCGATTATTGTTGAGTGGTCACTCGATCACATCTTTGCCTTCTGGGTGAGGGGGCACTCGCGCCCTCGAGGTTTGGACCTTGCTCTGGTTTTAGCAAAGGCAAGGTGCTCCTGATGGGAGTAAAAAAATTGGAATACGATCAAATTTTTTTAGAAACGGATCACTGACAAATGGCAATGACGCGTACTCAGCACGCCTTGCTGAGATGTGAAGTTTCCGGTCTGCCTGACAAGTTGGATGGCCGAACCTTGTTAATGGACGTGACGTGACACAATGCTGCCCGTAAATTTCGTACTGTGTGATTATGGCCCTCGTTTTTCGCACGGGTTGGGCGGTATGGTTACTGCGCCGGTTAGGTTTTCCATGTTGCACGGGTATCGTGGGATCGCGCCACGTCTACGGGGTTCAAAAATCAATGGTGGTTGTATGTTCCTCGGCTTTTGGTTAAATACTGGGGGGATGGGTGGATTTAGGTTTTACCCAACCCTTGCCTTCTTGTTCTTCTTCCTCTACTTCCTCTACTCTTTGCTTTTCTCCTCTCTACTCTGTGCGGCTGTGCAGCGAGATCCATGTCCAAACATCCTCGAAGTGCAGCACAGGAGTCAGCAAGGATGTCCGGTAGATGGGAGCGGTCTGCTTTCGGAGCCGCGGATCTAGATGCGCTGGTGGCAGATGGCGTTGTGGTAGATGGTGCTGCTCGTATTCCTGGGGATGAAGAGGTTCCCGCACCTCATCCTGACAAACAGGTATGCTTCCAAAGTTTCTTCCCTCGTGGGTTTGCGCTTCCGGTTCATCCTTGATTTTTGCATATCAATTGCAGCTGCACGATTTGACCCCTAATGGCATACTGCATATTGCCTGCTTCATCACGCTCTGTGAGGGCTTCTTAGGGATCTATCCCCATTGGGGGCTCTGGAAACGCCTCTTCAATGTGAAGAGGACAAACTCTGGGTACACCGTTGGAGGCGTGGGCATTTCCATTAAGGATAAAAATGCCTACTTTGATCTGGAGAAGATGGATTCTGTCTACACATGGCGGAAGAGTTGGTTTTATCTGAAGGACCAGCACGTTGATGGACATCAATTTGGTCTTGCTCCCTTCAATCCGGTTACGCGAGTGGTTAAGCGGTCCTCGTGGGCACATTCTCTGTCTACTGGTGAGATATCTGCTGTTGAGCCGTTGGTGCGGAAAATTTCTGATATGAAGAAGGCATTAACTGGTGGCCAGCGTATCTTTGTGTTTGTGAGGAGATGCATCCAGCCACTTCAGCATCGGGTGCATCCCATGTGGAAGTATACTGGACCCGATGACTCGACCAGGTATTCGTCCAAGGACTTCTCCGGTGATGACCTTTTGTCTCGGGTCCAGCAGGTTACTAAATGCACAAGTATTGGAGTTGAGAGCCTCATTCGTCCATATGCTGCTGATGCGCCTCTCCCCCAGGTATTTACTTGAGTTCTTTGAGATTTGACTGATATCTGTTGATTATTGATAATGCTCTTAATTTCAGAATCATTCTCCCCTGCTGAACAATCCGCCACAACCTGAAGATGCGGAGATACTGGATGAGCCTGTTGCAGCCAATGTTGATCCCGCGCCCGTGGGTGATGGAGGCGCTTCGTGTGCTGATGCTGGCGAGTCCGCGGGTGGAAAGCCGTTGTCTGCTGATGACGGTGAAGACTTGAGCCCCTTGCGCATCAAACGCAATCGCTCCTCCACTGTGAGTGAGCGGGATACAGAGGGTGGTGGCGGTGAACTACCACCAGTCGCGCCTTCTGTTGTGTCGTGCCCTCCTCCGGCTGCTCCAAAGAGGCGCAAGTTTGGGGTGCTCCTTCATCCGAGTGTCGCGCCTGTTGGGTTCGTATTTCTCTTGCTGGGTGATTTTGTTTTGACTTCCTGGTCTGATGATATGTAATTTGTAGTACTGTTCCTGTTCCGGCTGCGTCCTCCACGAGTACTGCTACTGTTGATCTTCGATCGACTGACTCCGGTGTGCCGGCTAGTCAGTCAGTTCCTTTCGCGACTCCTGTAGTTTCGGGTGCAGGGACGACCCCCGCAACTGCTCCATCTGGGGGATCTGCTGCAGCCACTGAAGGTGACTCCCCCAGACGCAAAACCTGTGATTCCTGAATGGTACTTTTTGGAGAGGCGGAGTCTTCCTATTGAGGATAAGACCAAGTTTTTTGATCGCATGGCTGAGCGGGTATGGAGTTCTTTGTCCTTTTGACCTATATTGGGGCGTGGCAACGCTCCCGATGGGAGTAGCCCCCAAGGCTGCTAGCAATCATTTGTGATTGCTTGCAGTCTTAGACTTTACTTTCTTTCTGCTTTCATTGATTTTTGTGCAACATTGGAGGGCACGATAGTGCTCCCGATGGGAGTAGCCCCCGAGGCTGCGAGCAATCACTTGTGGTTGGTTGCAGTCTTAGACTTGAATTCTCCTTTGCGTGGCTCTGACTTCTACATACTCCCTCCGTTTCTTTTTACTTCGCAGATAAGGTTTGGTCAAAGTCAATCTTCATAAAGTTTGACCAATTATATAGAAAAATCTATCAACATCCATAATATGATACAATTACCATTAGATTTATCATGAAATTAATTTTCATATCATATAACTTTGATATTGTAAATGTTGATACTTTTTAATATAAATTTGGTCAAATTTTATGAAGATTGACTTTGACCAAACCTTATATGAGGAGTAAAAAGAAACGGAGGGAGTACTTATTTGGTTCCAGCCTTTGTTCCGGATATGCGATCATGTGCTGACCGATACTGATCGGTGGCGACGTGCTCATGATGCAGCCCAGGGGAGCTTCACCACCATGAAACGTAAGATGCCTCCCCCTTTTGTTCTTGTTCAGCTGTTGACTGGTCGCCTGAGTGATACCCTTGATGTAGGTCGTAGAAAAGATGCTGATAAGCGGGCTGAGGCTGCGGAAAAAGAGCTCTCTTTGCTCCGGGCCGCGTTGGAGTCCAACGAAAAGGAACTACAGGTACAACGTGGTGAGCTCGAACGGCTGTAGCAGGTGGAGGAACGGTTCTAGCAGATGGAAAAGGTTGAGTGCGAACACCTGCGCGACTTGGCGAGGTCTTTAGCAGGTGAGGAGACTGTTCTCTTCCCTTTTGCTGTGGTTCTTGTCTTGAATTTCTGAGCACTGTTATTTCCCACTTGGTGCAAGCTCTGTGGGTGTTGAGGTGGCAGAGGCTGGTGCAACGGAGTCGAGCACTCTCCACAGGGTTGTGGATGCTGTGTCGGGTGCTGCTGGAGCCGTGAAGGATGTCTGTGGTCGAGCTTCGACTCTTCTTGAGATTCTTCATGAACATATGTTCCCGGATGAGGAGAAGAGGACGGAGGGTCTTGATTTGCAGGTTGCTGCGTTCGGGACGAATGGCGATCAGTTGGAGGGCTTGGTCCGTGAAAATGTGGTGAGTGGGCTTGCGACATCTTTTGTTGTTCTTCTGGGGCATGGTGTTCCTATTGAGGATTCCATGGTGGATAGCCTGCCTAGTTATATAGACAAAAATAGTAGTCGGGCTACTCGGCTTGCCCGTCAGCTGCAGCTGGTTGTGGAGGTCGATATCCGTAACTCTCATGGTGCGGAGTAGGTGAATTGGAGATTCGTGCTTCTCTTTAGACCTGAATGACTCCTTAGTTTTGTAATGGGCCTCCTTTGGAGTGCGGGATATTGGATCTTTTTACTGGTGAAACTACTTTGTCCTTTTTGTGATGCTCGTTTTTTCCTTTTTCTTTGACTTGCTCTCCTTTTGCGGTAGGCCACCCCGGGTGTTTCTCGGGCTTGGAATTTGCTGAAGGAGGATGCTCGCGAGGGTGTCTATGAGTCTGTCTGTTTGAGACTTAGAGACGCAGATCGTGAGATTATCCGCCTCAAGGGTGTTGTTGCGATCCAGCGCTCAAAATGTGAACGCACTGAGGCTGTTGTGGATAGCTTAGCTTCTTGGATGAAGAAATTATCTGATCTTCTGAAGGGTGAGTTTGTCCTGCTTCGACTATTTGGCTGCGTGAGAGCTTTTCCTTGTGATTTCTACTGATTCTTGCTCTTCATACAAAGTGTTGGCTGGTCGATCTTGCGAGGAGGAGGAGGCCGTGCAATCGGAGTTGTCGCGCCCGGATGATCCAGCCGTGCAGGCGTACAATCCCTTTTGGATGGATAGGGCGCGTGCACGAGTATTCGTCGTTCTTCGGCTGCGGGTTAATAGGGTGCCGCGAGCTCTTCAGTACTTCTGCAGGGTGCTTGGTTGAATCTTCTCCGAATTTTATCCACTAAGTCATGTTCCATCGTCACTTGAGAGGCTTTGCCGGGTGTTCTCTCAACCTGCGGAGCTTCGCCATGTTGTGAATCATCTGATTCATGCAGGAGCTTGCTGCGCATTTGCCTTCGTCCGCAGTCATTGTCCTGGGGTAGATATTATGCTGGTAGCTCAGGGCCCTCCTGGTGGTCGAGATGAGCCGATGGATGAGCACTACGCAGCGGCGGACGCGCCTGCGAGTTTAGCTGTGAAGAAAATGGCCGTCTTCTGGGTGCTCTTTGCAAAGTGAAATCAGAGCCTGGAGTTTAGACATTGCTTGGTTTTTGTAAATTCTCACTTGTGTAGCTGTAGCCTTTGTAGGATTTATTCTTCTGGACGACGTGTGCTGCGATTGTGGTGGAGTCCCTTGGGTTTTTTTGTATTATTTTGCTGAGACGTTGCTATGAATGATGCCCCCGAGTGTTGGAAAGTTGAGTCGAGTGGTCAGATATCGTCCTAGGGGGTGGCTGATGCGAGCGAGCCCCCGAGTGTCATTTCTGGAGTCGCGTAGGCGAATAGCGCCTCGGGGTGTCGGGACCCGAGGTTAGCGTATGCAAGTCCCGCCACAACACAATCATATGGAGAGCTAAGAACCGTACCCACTTGTCTAAGCAGACAAGGCCAAGCACAGAACGTTCTAGGAAAGCATCGAACGTGAGGGGCATCCCATCCAGGCCGGATGATCAACTGAGATGGGTCATCATCGTCCGCACACAAGTATAAATGATATGGGTGATGAACTCCCATACTCATAGACAAGTTGCCTCAACCATACTATCGATTGTATTATAACACTTACATAGACTTACTCCAGCCCGATCACTTAGTCGGGGTCTAGGGCGCGCTCGATCATACAACAAAGTGTGCATGTGACAGAGTCACGATCAATCGCATCACGATGCCCCAAGCTGCGCACATTTAAGGGTCACTTGGTGTATAAAAGACCGCCAGCCAGATCACAACTAAGGTCTCGAAAACCCATACTAAGACATGCATTTTATAATCATACACGCATCACACATGTCCAGTATGAACAACAGGTATCATTCCAATTCTCTACAAAGTATACAACTTTATTTATAACTCTTACAGAGTGCACAAAAAGATCACGAGACCGTGATCCAACATTACATCAAGCATGCGGAAGAAAAGTAGGTCTGAGTACAGACAAGTTTAACAAATGGCTTAGAGAAGCCTTATTAATAAACAAGCCCTTCCAGGAGGGACCAGTCGTCTGAAGGGGACCACTAGCTTTGCTTCAGTCGTCGAGCTCCAGGAAGAATCCACCTTCGGGGTCAGTGGGTTCATCTAAAACATAGAATAAGCAAACGTGAGTACAAAGTCGTACTCAGCAATACTTACGTAGGAGCTATACTACTCATGCACATGTATCAAGGTAAAGGGAGGTGGGGGTTCATAAGCAGAATTTCCAGCTTTGACTTGGCTAGTCCTGAACTACGATTACCAGACATGAGGTAAGAAGCGTACACGAGTCCACTACATGTTTCCAACCAATTACACCATTATGGTGCCTTCCTCGAGTTCCCACGAGAAAGCACGCCATAGCACTCACGCCTATCTTGGAAAGTTTTATAAGTATCCATTGAAGTTGTCTAATAATCAAGCACAACTTTCCAAGTAGTCCCTTACCGCGGACGTGGCTATTCGAATAGTTTATTAACCCTGCAGGGGTGTACTGCTACACACATGAAACTATCAGTTACCGCCGGGATCTAGTCACCCTTCAAGCGGGTGTCGGCGAGGATAATTTCCACAACTTTTACCTCACAGCCAACTCAAATACAATGGAGATGCCTATCTGGGCTGGAGTCCACATCGTGAACCCGGCCGGTTTACCGATGTGGTCCCAGAAGATGTGTGCAGGGTCCCAAGCCGGTCTGAATAGCCGTTCTTCCACTTCGCGGACCGTGCCACAGACCTACCAGAACTCTGAACTACTGCGACTCATTGAACTGAGAAGGGGTGAGTTAGTAGGTTGAGCGGGGGTCCATGTGCCCAACATGTGGTAGTACTCTTCGTCTTGGATCACCACACAAGAACTCCGGCTTAAGGCGGTGTTCAACGAGACAACCCACTGTGGACTCCTACACAGGATCTCATCGTTCATCTTGTATTAGGGTAGATTCACCAACACATTTCCACCATCATCAACATGATCACTACCATCCCGACTCACAAAAGAGTAACCTCATTGTAACTCTAAGCATGCAATAAGCAGTAACAGTTGCAGGGGCCACATGATATCAATCAACTCCTACATCTGCTAGGATTGTGGTTTGTTTACTACTGTGACAAGATGATAGGTCATTCAAAGAAATGGGTTCAACTATGCGGTAGAAACGCATCATGGTAATCATCCTAAACAATGCATAAGCGAGACTGAGAGGAAAGTGGAATTTTATCGACATGATCAATGGGGGTTTGCTTGCCTTGCTGACGAGGTTCAAACACAGTGTCTTCAACGAAGGGGGTGGCCTCCGGTTCCGGCTCCACTTCTATCGAGCAAACATTGCAAACAAGGGAATCAATATAAATACAATGCACAATCACATGATCAAGGTTGTAATGTGATGTCCATGGTTGCAATGTGTTGACAATTCCATTTAAAAGAAGTGCATTGCAAAGTCATTTGAAAATTCACTCCAAATTTGAATTCAAAAGAATGCCATATGCACATTTGTCTCTGTTCACCTAATTTAAATTGGTCAAACATAAAAACAAAGTCCATATTCACATTCCTTTCATTTTTATGATAATTTTAGATATATTATTTGCCCAGTTTGGAGTTAAAATGAATTAGTTATGAATTTCCAAAGTTTATTGCATTTTATGGATTTTCCTGAATTTCTTTTAATTAGAAAAACCCTTTACTGCGTCAGCATGACGCAAGGCTGACGTGGGGGGCTGCTGACAGGTGGGGCCTCCATGTCAGTGTGTTTGTTTTAATTAAACGTTTTGATTTAATTTAAGCAGAGATTAACAGGGGCATGGGCCCACTGTCAGTGTGTGTTAGGGGTGATTAGTGGTTAAACTAATGACTTCCACGTCATCTCGCCGGCGGCGAGTCGCCGGTGACCAAATTCCGCGGCGACGACGCACGGGTTCACGATTCCGGTCACCAAATGAAGCGCGGCTAGGTGCGTTGGGTGGCTGGACGTGGCGCGCGTCAAGTGGAGCCAAGAAGGGGTGCAGGGGATCACCGGAGCGTCGCCGGCATCAAGTCTGGCATCGACGGGGCCACGGGCGTGGGCAGCGTGGGTTCAACAAGATGCGCCCGTTGGCTGGTTGCACTCCTGGAGAGCCCAGGAACACGACGGACACCTCGGTGCGGGCACAAGAGCAAGGGAGCGAGCTCGGAGTCAACCATGGCGGCGACGGAGCTCGGCTCCCATGGAGGCATGAGATAGAGGACGAACACGACGATTTTGAGTTGGGGGTTTGGTGCTCCTGCTCACCACGGTTGCAGCGGACGCGGCGGGGAGGTCGGGGAAGCTTAACGGTGAGGCATCTAAGCACATGGGACACCATGGAGTATGGCTCTCCCTGCCACCCACCTCCCACCTAGACGGCGAACACCATGACGCCCGAGGAAATCTCACCATGGAAGGTCTTCTCCGTTGGTATTTTCAACCTGGTCCCGCAGTGCAGAATCAGGTTCGTCGTCGATTCCACTCCACAGTTCATTTCTCTTCATCACCTTCCTCCAAAGAATTCTTTTTGGTGGCTTCCTTCTCCTCGGCATCTTTCCCTCTCTCCTGTTCTTCGGTTTCATTTGCACTTCAGTGTTGTATTGGTGGTATTGCAGAGAAGTTCAATGTGTGTCATCTGGATAAGCGCAATTACCGTTTCTCTGTGGATTCAAACAATGTTGGACATTTTATCTATGGTCTTAAGTATCGTATTTGGCCGGATTTCATTTGTCATTTCAACCTTTTTAAGAAACACTGCTACTCGTTGGCCCCTGGTTACTTTGGATGGGCTGCCAACCAGGTAATCGAGGAAATCGCCACCCGTTCTCCAGTAGTTGTGCGTTCTGATCTCCACTTCTTGAAGGAGAGCTCTGCTAAAGATAGATCATCTAATGTGATACTGAGCCGATTTGGTTCTTGCGATTAACTTAAAATCAATCTGGATGATCTATTTGCTCGAGAAGTTGGGGCTGACCCTCAGTTGCCAGTGCAATGTTCCTCAGTTCATCCGGTTGAATCTTTGGAAAGTGGGCGCGCCTTTGGCAAGCCCACTGATTATGGGATTCAATTTGGAAGCATTAATGGCCTCGCCGATATTACTCCTAATGAGGAAAGTAAAAAATTGTTTATTGGAAGGAACTTCAAAGGCAAGTCCTGGCGTGACTTGTCCCCAAGGGTTTTGGAAACAATCATTGATTGGAGACAAGCTAATTACTCTGATTCAGACATTTGTGGGATTCTCCATCTCTCGGACATTCCTTCTTCTAGAAATATTTGGAAGGCTATCGGTCATATTCCTGGATGTGTGCAGTCTGAAGATTTTCGATCTCTTTCTTCTGGTTGCACAAATGCTGACAGGGTACATCTTCCAACGTGCCAGGTTTGTGCTAATACGAGTCACGTTTGCCAGCATTGTTCTTCCAGATACAAATGTTTAAAATTTGATTTTTTGGGACATGTGGCTCGGACATGTTTCCGTTTGGCCTGTCGGTTTGTTTGGAGGAGACGTAAGAGCCCAGGTACTGGAGTGTCTTTGGGCTCCTGTTTGTGGCCCAAGCCCAACCTGATAGCTGCTAAGGATAATTCTCGTCGTAACTTGGTATGGCATCAAAAAAAAGGAATCCCCGGTATAATTTAATCTTCATCTGATACGCTGCCTCTTCCGCTTCCCTGTACTGGCCATCTTCGCTCCACCAAGCTGACAGAATCCCCATCCTGCTCTGACGCTGCCCCTGCTACGCACCATCCTCCCATGGCGAACTTCCCGGTGCGCCTGTTTCAGTTCCTTCCACTGGGGGCGGAGCTCGAGCGTGGTCCAGCACACCGCCTCGCGAGAAGTCTGGTCGTTGTCGACGACCCTCCTTTGACCCATGAGAGGTACTCCATGGTTGTGGTTCACCATGAGATTCTTTATCATCATAAACAAATGGTCTTGGATGAGGTAGTTCGCATTATGCGTGAGGATTTTTTGCTCCAAGTCCCAGATCATTTTGTTTATCCTATTGGTGTGGGTATCGTTGCTTTTGAGGATGTGATGTTGCGTGATCAGTTCATTAGAGAAAGCCCGCATCAATTGGATCCGTATGAGGACGACTTATTGTTTTCCTTCATCCCCCATGATGAAGGTCCCAACATGAGACTGTGTCCCTTTCAGTATGTCGCCTGGGTAGCTATGCTTTCTTTTCCTATGGATTACCAGACGGATCATTATATCAACAAGGCTGTCTCGCTATTCGCTAAGTTAGATCTTTGGCATAGGCCGGGTCACAAGAAGGAGAGGGTGTTGGTAAGAGTGATCATTAGCGGCATTGCCCAGGTGCCACACAGTCTTGTGGTTCGTCGGATTGGCATTCTCCCTGGTATGGGCAGATCCTAGTCGGTTCCACTTTACATTCTTAATGGTCTCCACACTATGCCTGGCCTGGTTGGTAATGAGGATGAGGCCCCCCCTATGAATGCTTCACCACATCCGTTTGAACTTCCATATCTTACCGCTGCTCAACAATGGCAGCTCGATCAGCAAGCTATGTTGCAGCAACAAGTGGATGAAGCATGGAACCAAGGAGGTGCACCTGCTCAGGATGTTCACAATGAGGGTTGGGGTGCATGGACAGTAGTGCAACCTGCCTTCAGGGGCACTGATCTTCGTAAGTACCTGCAGTACACGGGGCCATCTCTGATGGATGGTGTACCACAGGAAAACAATGACTCTGATGACCCGCGGGATGAGTGGTCAGTTTACTCTGATGTGGTTGCAGCTGCGGATGATCTGGTACATGGTACGCACAACTCTGATGTTCAGTTTGTTCCGGCGGGCGGAGAGAATTTAGGCATTGTGGATGTGGTTGATCCCCTGGAATACATGCTTTGGTTGCGTTCTGTTATCCTCTGCAAATACATGAAGCGTATCACCTGGTACTCTGAAGCGCAACATAGCCTGACAGCAAGTTTTCTTCCCCTGAACCCTTCCTGGGTTGTCCTCCGTGTGGTGGAGGTCGCACATCTAGCACTATCTCAGCTTGCGCAAAGACATATTCCCCTTCGCCTTGATCTGTCAGTGGCCATTGTGATTCCTTTGGAGATGTGGTCTGATATGAATCCTGAGAACAATAATGTGACTGAGACGGCACTGAATTCTTCCACTCTCCTACCGGAAGCTGCTGATTCAGTCATAGTGGAGCCAGTTACTCTGCCGCCAACTTCAGACAACAACATCTGCCTCTCGGGACAGGAGGCGTTGGGGAAGCAAATTGCTACTGAAACTAGGCACATCGTCACCACTCAGCTCAGGAGGAGCACTCGTACTACTCGCTATGATGGCTTCCACGCCCCTTCTATGGCGGACACCAAACCTCCTGCCTCCAAGGTCAAGCCCAGAGTAGCTCCCTTAATTACAGCTCCTGGGATGGCCTCTTCCTCTGCAGAGCAGTCCCCCCCCCTTCGGGGCTGCATTTGGTGATCTCTGCTACTGCTGATGGTGCTCCTCCGCCTCCCACGCCAATCAAGACTCTGCAGAAGATGGGATCCAACCTGTGTGGGATCCCCATGGATGAGCTCAGTGCAAGCAATCTTCTGACGGGTGCTCGTAACGCAGATCAGTAAGCTTGTAAGATGCGTAATAATAAATCCTGGAATGTTCTTTGTTGGAATATCAGGGGAGTTAACTCGACTGATAAACATCTTGCTATCCGCAATGCCATTGATTCCAGTGGATGCTCTATCGTTTGTCTTCAAGAAACCAAACGTGAAACTTTTGATTTGAATTATATCAAACTTTTATGCCCCAAGAAATTTGATATGTTTGCTTATATCCCGTCGATTGGTAATTCTGGGGGATTTGTACGATCTGGATGAGTTCTATGTTTTCGGCCTCGGTCGTTCTCTCTGAAATGTTTGTGCTTGGTGTGCAATTCTCATCGACGCAATCTGATGATGTCTGGACATTACTTAATGTGTATGGTCCTTGCTCGGGTCTGAACCGCACCAGTTTCTATGATTGGTTCTTTGATCTTGAAATCCCTCATGATGAGGATTGGCTCATCCTAGGGGACTTTAACTTCACTCGGGCACCGGATAATCGTAACAGAGGAGGTGGTGACGTTAATGACATGATTCTCTTCAATGACTTTATTCGTTATCACTCCTTGGTAGAATTACCGATTAAGGGTAGATCATATACATGGAGCAATATGTAATCGGATCCGCTTCTAGTACAGTTAGATTGGCACTTCACCTCTATTAACTGGGCGGTCCGATATCCCAACACGATTGTGTTACCTCTGGGAAAACCGGTCTCTGATCATGTCCCTTGCTACATGAGCATTCAAACCAAGATACCTAAGTCTGAACTCTTTCGTTTTGAAGATTACTGGCTATCTCTTCCTAGGTTCTTAGAAATGGTAGACATGTCCTGGAAGAAACATGTTATGCACCTAACTCTGCTGCGGCTCTCTGTAAGAAACTGAAAACACTTCGACGTGATCTGAAGCACTAGAGTAGTCAATCCTCGAGGCTGACATTTCACATTGACAACTCCAATCAGGTGCTTGCTGACTTGGATACGTTGGAAAATTTACGCCCTCTCACGATTCCTGAGAAAAACTTCAAGAATATCCTGAAAACTCACCTCCTTAAACTTCTAGAATGCAAAAAACTGTACTGGAAACGCCGATGCACGATTAGGTACTTCAAGTTTGGTGACGGGAATACCAAGTTCTTTCATCGGGTCGCCACTGAACGCTTCAGGCGGAACTCCATTGCTTCTCTCAGAACGGTGAATGATGTGACCATCACTGATCATGTGGGGAAGGAAGCTCTGTTATACCAAGCTTATAAAGAAAGGCTTGGTCAGTCTAATCAGGTGGATATGCGATTTGATCTGCCCAACATCATCAAAATGGTGGAGGGCCTAGAAGCGCTGACGGTTCCATTCACCAGGGGAGAAATCGATGAGGTCGTCAAGCATATGCCGGGTGATAGAGCGCCTGGCCCTGACGGGTTCAGTGGGAGCTTTCTGAAAACGTGCTGGCCTCTCATCAAGGAGGACTTTTATCGTATATGTGATGATTTCTATGCAGGTGATCTTAATCTAGAGAGTGTTAATGAGGCTTTCATCACCATGATCCCAAAGGTACAATCTCCAGAAACAGTCAACGATTACCGCCCCATCACATTGCTCAATTGTTGTCTCAAACTCCTCACAAAACTCCTAGCCAACCGTCTTCAGAAGCTCATTCTCAGAATAATTCACCGCAACCAATATGGATTTCTCCGTGGGAGGTCAATACAGGACTGCCTGGCATGGGCTTTTGAGTTCATTCACCAATGCCAAACATCTGGAAGCGAGTGCGTGATTCTGAAACTTGATTTTGCTAAAGCATTTGATACGATAGAGCACGTGCCTATGCTCGAGATCATGAAGCACATGGGATTCACGGATAAGTGGCTGAGCTGGGTACATTCTATATTCTCCTCTGCTAAATCCGCGGTGCTTCTCAATGGCCTACCGGGAAGGCAGTTCTTCTGCAAATGAGGGGTGCATCAAGGCGACCCTCTGTCGCCGCTGATCTTCGTGTTGGCGGCTGACTTGCTCCAAGCCGCCATTAACGATGAGTTCAGACGAGGTAACGTACAACTGCCCATCCCAATGGGGGAAGGAGACTTCCCTGTGATCTAGTACGCCGACGACACGATTGTCATCATGCCGGCTGATCTGGATCAGATTACCCGCATGAAACAAATACTTTAGGACTATGCAGTGTTGGTCGGCCTGAAAATCAACTTTCAGAAATCCACCCTTGTTCCATCCAACACGGCTGCCGACAAAACCCAAATCTTAGCTGACAAACTGGGATGTGCAGTCGGGGCCATGCCATTCACCTATCTGGGTTTGCCCATGGGGACGACGCGTCCTACTGTAATTGACCTCATGCCGATGATCTCCTCGGTTGAGCGTCGCCTATCCACGAATGCCTCCCTGTTGGACTATGGTTCGAAACTCACCCTTGTCAACTCCGTGATCACATCCATCTCCATTTATGCGATGTGCTCGGTTAAGCTACCCTCCGCGGTGATTGAGCGTCTGGACAAACTGCGTAGGCAGTGCCTATGGACTAGGAAAAGTGAAGAGGAAACCAAAACTAGTTCATTAGCTGCTTGGTCGCTCGTCTGCAAACCCAAAAGCAAGGGGCGCCTCGGGATCATAAACTTGAAGCTACAGAACCAAGGCCTGCTACTGAAACAACTTCACAAGTTCTATAACAAACACGACATTCCGTGGGTGAAGTTGATCTGGGGGCGTAATATAATGACTCGATCCCGCACGCTTCAGACCCATGCGGCTCTTTTTGGTGGAGAGATGTCCTAAACCTCTCCCCTACATACAGGGATGTGACCTCCGTGTCGATCGGAGATGGAAATGGCACACTGTTCTGGAAGGATGCCTGGCTGGGGGAGGTGCTGGAGGAACAATTTCAGAGACTGTTCTCCTTTGCCAAAACCCCCGACATATCTGTGCAAAATCTACTCACGGCCACCACTCTTCGGGTCAATTTTGACCTACCCCTCTCGGATCTGGCTAGACAAGAACTAAACGATCTACAGAGGTTGGCAGCGGACACTAACCTGGTGGCTGGGCGAGAGGATGCCTTGATTTGTGCCTGGGGAGATCGTTTTAGCTCACGCAAATTTTACCTGCACTGTTTCCGGGGCGTACAGGTGAATGTGGTGTTCCAGTGGATCTGGGATACGAAATGCACTAATAAGTGGAATGTGTTTTCCTGGCTACTTCTGAATGATCGTCTCAATACAAGAAATATGCTTCGGCGGCGACACTGCACCTTGCGCAATGATGATTACGGTTGCCTTCTGTGTGAGGCACCCCCCGAGGAGACAGTTGAACACCTATTCTTTCATTGCTCCTTTAGCAAACAGTGTTGGTGCAAACTAGGGATCTCGTGGGTGGAGACAGGAGATAGGCTGGAGATATTGCATGCAGCCAGAAATGGTTGGACCAAGGGACTGTTCATGGAAGTATTTATTGTGGCCTCTTGGAGTCTCTAGAAGGAAAGAAACGATAACCATTTTCGAGGAGTGCCTCCGTCGATTGCGTCCTGGAGACAAAGATTTGTGAAAGACTTTGATATGCTTAGACATGGATCTAGGGAGGGGGCTGGTCCCCTCATATCAAACATTCTAAACACTCTTTTGTAATCTCCTCTCACTCCATTCTTTTGTCTTGCTACTGACCCACACCCCTCTCCCCCCTTAATTCCTCCCCCCCCCCCCCCCCCCCCCGTGTATACCCACACCCCCTCCCCTCTTTCTCACTCCCATGTAATTATTTGACTGACTGATCTCTAATGCAAGGTAGTGGGGGCTTTCCTCACTGTCATAAACGGCTCAAAAAAATGGTGAGGTAATCGTTGAGGGCGCGCGACGGCCGTAGACGAGGACGACGACGGGGCTCGGCTGCTCCGGGGCATCTGGGCTCGATTGCTTCTGCACGGAGACGTAGTCGACGTAGGTGAAGACGAAGGACAACACGGAGGGGCTTCTGGTGATCACTGGCCGCGCGGGCGCTCGACCATGGCGACGGCGGTGTTCGGGTGGCGATGAAATCCGGCAAGAGAGGCAAGGAGAGCCAACCTGGAGGGGGGGGAATGGACGAGGGGCTTCCAGGGCGTCGTCGTGGCGCGTCTAGAGGGCTCGGGGCGTCCACGGCGAGCAGGAGGTGGCAAGGCGGCGTCGGTGGCTTTCCATCGAGCAGCTTGTGGGCGCGGGGAGGTAGAAGACAAAGAAGAAGGCTGCTGGGCCTCGCCCTGAGCGAGAGGTAAGATTTTTCTATTTTCCTGTCTTTTTAATCTTTCCTTTCTTAATTTCTTTTCTGTAATTTTGTTTGCCCAATTAAATAAAATAGTTAGGCATTTTTATAAATGCTCAAATTTTATATTTGGACTTACATGACCAGTAGCTAGTCATTCCCAACTTTTGAACATTTTTGAAATTTAAAATATTTGAATTCCAATTCAAATAGGTTTTTTTATTAATTCCAAAGTCCTGTTTGAATATTTGAAAAATCCATGAGCATGGGAATGCTACCACATCACTTTATATGTGATCATACTCATTTATGTGAGTTTTCAAAAATACAAAAGGAATTTTTGGAGCAACTTTTTATATGGCCATTTGAATTAAAATCTTTAGGGCATTCTGCTTTCCCCAATTCCAATTTCTTTTGAAATTTTTGACATGAATGCAAGGTGAGGCTTGATCCTAGAACATACCTAACAGAGGGTTCTGACAACTCTCCCCCACTCAAAAGAATCTTGTCCCGAGATTCAGAAGTCTGCGGGAGGAAGGAGGGGTACTCGGCACTGAGACGGTCTTCTCTTTCCCACGTGGCTTCTTTCTCGGAGTGGTGTGACCATTGCACTTTTAGGAACTTAATCTTCTGACGGCGAGTGACACGCTCTGCTGAATCAAGAATACGAACGGGGTATTCTCGATAAGAAAGGTCATCTTGGAGATCAAGCGTTTCATGGTCGACTTCGCGGATGGGGTCCTTGAAGCAACGGCTGAGTTGTGACACATGGAATACATCATGTACTCGGGAAAGGTGCGGAGGTAGTTCAAGTTGGTAGGCAACTTCTCCACGTTTAGTAAGAATGCGGAAAGGTCCAATGTAACGTGGGGCCAACTTGCCTTTGATCCAAAGAGTTGGGTTCCCTTCAGAGGAGTAAACCGAAGGTAAGCCTTCTCATCCAGATGGTAGCTTTCTTGCCTATGATGACGATCATAGTAGATTTTCTGACGAGACTGGGCTGCTTTCAATTGATCACGAACAATGTGAACTTGCTCTTCTTCTTCCATGATCATATCCGGTCCAAAGAATTGTCTTTCACTGATTTCTGACCAGTTAAGGGGTGTTCGACATCTTCGTCCATAGAGGAGTTCAAAAGGAGCCATGTTCAGACTAGATTGAAAACTATTCTTATAAGAAAATTCGGCGAATGGCAGAGACTTCTCCCAATTCTTCCCGAATGAGATAACACAAGCTCTGAGCATGTCTTCGAGAATTTGGTTAACCCTTTCGACTTGACCACTAGACTGAGGATGGAAAGTTGTACTAAAGGAGAGATGAGTTCCCATAGCATTCTGAAAGGTTCCCCAAAATCTAGAGGTGAAAAGGCTACCATGATGTAACGCCCCGACCACAGCCACCGGTTCCCGGCGTACGCCTGGCGGGATCTAGACTGTCCCCACAGACCAACACTAGTCTTTCCTGCGCACTTTGTCCTCACTCGTGCGCACCCGGGAACAAGTTCCCGGTCGGTCACCCATCCTCAAATCGCTCCAAGCCAAGAACGCTTAACTTTGGAGTTCTTTGGATCTGGGCTCCAGGAAAATAAGGTGCACCTTGTTGATATGAGTAGTCTATCATTCCTATTAAGCCAGGATGTCACTTACACCCCCACTCAAAGGAACCAATGTCCTCATCGGCCCACAGGAACGTTCCCTCTTGGCACACGTCTGTGCGTCCAGTGCCGACACATGTCCCACATGTTCGCGCACTGACCCACACACGCCCGTATAACCACAAGGGTCGGCTCTGATACCATTTGTAACGCCCCGGCCACAGCCACCGGTTCCCGGCGTACGCCTGGCGGGATCTAGACTGTCCCCACAGACCAACACTACTCTTTTCTGCGCACTTTGTCCTCACTCGTGCGCACCCGGGAACAACTTCCCGGTCGGTCACCCATCCTCAAATCGCTCCAAGCCAAGCACTCTTAACTTTGGAGTTCTTTGGATCTGGGCTCCCGGAAAAGAAGGTGCACCTTGTTGATATGAGTAGTCTATCATTCCTATTAAGCCAGGATGTCACACATGATCAGAATTGATTTCCAAAGGAACACCATGAAGAGACACAATTCTAGAGACATACAAGTCCGCTAATTGGCTAGCAGTTATAGACTCGAGTACTGGAAGGAAGTGAGCAACTTTTGAAAGTCTATCAACGACAACGAAGATGGCATCATTTCCTTTCTGGGTTCTTGGAAAGCCAGTGATGAAGTCCATACCGACTTTATCCCATTTCCACTCAGGGATAGGCAATGGTTGAAGAGTATCAACAGGTCTTTGGTGTTCGGCCTTAATGCGACGACAAACATCACATTCGGCAACATACTGAGAAATTTTTCGTTTCATCCTAGTCCACAAAAATCTCTGGCGTAGGTCTCGGTACATCTTTGTTCTACCAGGATGAATCGAAAGGGGTGTGTCATGAGCCTCCTTAAGAATTAGCCTCCTAAGATTGTGTTTTCGTGGTACAACAATCGAGTGCCAAAGAAAACGACACCTTGATCATTTATGGAGAAACATTTAGCAACTCCGCTAGCAATGTTCTTCTTGATCTCTCGAATACCAATATCACGTTTATGGGCGGCTATGATTTTATCCTCAAGAGTTGGTTTCGCCACCAAGGTAGAAAGATAGCCATGAGGAACAATCTCAAGATTGAGCTTGCGAAATTCCTCATGAAGAAGGGGTTGACACTGTTGTAACATGAGGTTGTTACAATACGACTTACGACTTAGTGCATCAGCCATGACATTGGCCTTGCCTGGGGTGTAAGAAATTCCTAAGTCATAATCTTTTATCAACTCTATCCAGCGTCTTTGCCTGAGATTAAGATCTGGCTGGGTGAATATGTATTTGAGGCTTTGGTGGTCGGAATATATCTCACAACGATTACCAAGGAGGGAATGTCGCCAAGTTGTCAGGTCATGAACTATGGCAGCGAGTTCAAGATCATGGGTAGGATAGTTCTCTTCATGTGGACACAACTGGCGTGAAGCATAAGCTACCACATGTCTATCTTGCATAAGTATGCATCCTAACCCTTGCCGTGAGGCGTCACAAAAGATCTCGAAAACCTTTTTGGTGTCTGGAGGCGCAAGTATGGGTGCAGAAGTCAATCTTATTTTTAGCTCTTGAAAGCTCTCCTCGCACTTGGGAGTCCATTGGAATTTCTTATCTTTCTTGAGGAGCTCAGTTAGAGGCTTTGCAACTTTAGAAAAGTTCTCGACGAAGCGGCGACAATAGATTGCTAAGCCAATAAAACTCCTAACTTGCTTAACCGATTCAGGTGGAGTCCAGTCAAGGACAACCTGAACTCTCTCGGGATTGACAACAATGCCTTTGGCAGAAATCACGTGGCCTAAGTAGGTCACTTCTGGTAATCAAAATTCACACTTGGAGAATATAGCATACAGGCGATGCTCTCGAAGTTTCATCAATACCAACCTAAGATGTTCGGCATGTTCTTCTTTGTTCTTCGAGTAGATGAAAATGTCATCAAGAAAAACTACAACAAATTTATCTAGGTACTCCATGAAGATCGAATTCATCATGCGCGAGAAAGTGGCGGGGAATTGGTTAAACCAAAGGACATGACGGTGTACTCGTAAAGACCATAACGAGTAGTGAAAGCCGTTTTGGGAATGTCCTCGTTTCTGATTTTGATATGATGATAGACTAATCTCAAATCCATCTTGGAGAAGACAGAGGATCCAGCAAGTTGATCATAAAGATCATTGATCCTGGTCAGTGGGTACTTGTTCTTTATCGTCGCTGATTTAGCGGGTGATAGTCTACGCACATCCTTTATGTTTCATCTTTCTTCGTTACGAACAGAACAGGGCAACCCCATGGCGATGAGCTAGGGCGGATGAAGCCTTTTGCCAACAAAGCTTCAAGTTGGATTTTAAGCTCAGCTAACTCACGTGGGGACATTTTGTATGGGCGTCTGGAAATTGGGGTTGTGCCTGGCATAAGATCCACTATGAACTCTACACATCTGTCGGGTGGCATGCGCGGCAGTTCTTCAGGAAAGACATCCGGGAAGTCAGGAACCACCGGAATATCTTCAAGGTCACAAAGGGGAAGCACATTCAAAGAATGCATCTGGGTTCTTGTTCTTGGTGAGGAATAATCTATTGTCTGGCCTGAAGGATGTGTAAGTCTAACTGACTTGGCTTTACAATCAAGAAAAGCATTTTGTCTTGATAACCAATCCATACCAAGGATGACATCAATGTCTGAAGACTTGAGGGCTATGAGTGAAGCAAGGAATACTAAACCCTCAATTTCAATTTGATTGCCATGGCTTACTCTATTAGTTTTCCACTTGGAACCAGGAGTTTGAATAATCATTGGGGTGAACATTTCATCAAAGGATATTTCATGCCTAAGTTCATAACTCTCCGACATGAATGAGTGAGATGCTCCTGGATCGAAAAGGACAGAAGTGGGAACATAATTGACTGGGAGCGTACCAAGAATGATGTCAGAAGTACCATCAGTCTCCTCAGCTGAGATTTGATTCACACGTCCAAGATTTGCAGAAGAAGATGGCTGCGTGGTGGAGACCTTCGAGGGTGGCTTGGCACGAACATTGGGGTTCCCTTTGGCATGAGGTGGAGCATTCTGATTTATGGGGCACTCACGAGAATAGTGACCAGGCTGAACACATCTGAAGCAGGCTCCAAAGATAGTGCGGGGAGCTGGTTTGTTAGGTGGAGCTGGATGGAACGGAGCTGGTGGACGAGGCGCCACAAAGGATGGCCTCGATGGGTTGTTTTGGCGGAACATGCTATTGGGGATCCAGATCTTGCGCTTCTGAGGGCCTGAACTGGATGAACCATCATCTCTAGGGTGCTTGCGGGACTCCTCGGGAGTGATCATATCCTCAGCCTTGATGGTCTTGTCGACAAGGATCTGGAATGTGGCGAAGTCATGAAGATTGAGCTCACGACAAAGTCCAGAATTTAGTCCCTTGCGGAACCTCTCTTGCTTCTTAGAGTCAGTGGAGACCTCCTCGGGAGCATAGCGGGCAAGACGATTGAACTCCCGACTAAACTCATCAACGAAACTTCTTCCTTGGGTGAGATTGCAAAACTCCTCTCTCTTGCGGTCCATGAGTCCCTTAGGAATGTGATGTTTGCGAAAAGCGTCACAAAAATCATTCCATGAAGTCAACTTTCCAGCTGGACGCATGTTCAGAAAGTTCTCCCACCAAGAGCTAGCTGCACCGTCGAGGTGGTAGGTGGCATAGTTGACTCTGTCACCATCTGCAACATGTCCAGAATGGAGCTTTCTCTCGATGCTGCGAAGCCAGTCATCGGCGTCAAGGGGCTCAGTGGAATAGCTGAAAACTGGGGGATGAAGCTGGATGAAGTCATTCAACGACACAAGCTCATTCCGCTGTTGGGCAGTGTTCTGAGCAATGACCCCCAACAACTCATGAGAGTCCCTTCGGTTTCTTTCAACCTCCATGAGAACTTGAGCTACTGTGGGTGAGGGTGGAAGATTGCCTTCCTCCGGATCATCCCCACGAGCTTGGGCACGAC
The DNA here is from genome assembly GCA_950022295.1 of Bromus sterilis. Taxonomy (NCBI): domain Eukaryota; kingdom Viridiplantae; phylum Streptophyta; class Magnoliopsida; order Poales; family Poaceae; genus Bromus; species Bromus sterilis. Next base: position 338,021,184 of record OX465595.1, on the reverse strand, counting down.
CAAGGTGGCCATGGGTTCCTTGAGACATCCTGAGGGATAAGATCAATGTCAAATGATGTGGAATGATTTGCAAATGCATCAGATTATGAAGATAACTGGATTGACTCGGACAGCATAACGGCTATAATTCCAAGAGAAATGGAAATTCTCACAACATTTGAATAGCAATTATACTAGGAAGTCCAAAACTGAAGGCACAAAGACTCTAGACAACCGAACACAACTCTCCTACGGCTACAACGAAGCAAACAACGAGATGTTCTAGTAAGACATAGATTAGCCTAGTCCTATCTTCCCGTAGAATAAGATGAGGGTGACTCAGAACTCAGATCGATGAAGATAAGGAGAAAAAAGAAGCCTTAAGTTGTTCCCTTATATACCCAGAGTAACTATATATTTATAGAAGGCTAGACTCGACTTCGGCCAAGGCTGATAATCCTACAGTCAGTCCTGCTCTGATACCAAGTCTGTCGGGACCTGAGGTTAGCGTATGCAAGTCCCGCTACAACATAATCATATGGAGAGCCGAGAACCGTACCCACTTGTCTGAGAAGACAAGGGCAAGCACAGAACGTTCTCGGAAAGCATCGAACGTGAGGGGCATCCCATCCAGGCCAGATGATCAACTGAGATGGGTCCTCATCGTCCGCACACAAGTCTAAATGATATGGGTGATGAACTCCCATACTCATAGACAAGTCGCCTCAACCACACTATCGATTGTATTATAACACTTACATAGACTTACTCCAGCCCGATCACTTAGTCGGGGTCTAGGGCGGGCTCGATCATACAACAAAGTGTGCACGTGACAGAGACACGAGCAATCGCATCGCGATGCCCCAAGCTGCGCACATCTAAGGGCCACTTGGTGTATAAAAGACCGCCAGCCAGATCACAACTAAGGTCTCGAAAACCCATACTAAGACATGCATGTTATAATCATACACGTAGCACACTTGTCCAGTATGAAAAACATGTATCATTGCAATTCTCTACAAAGTACAACTTTATTGATAACTCTTACAGAGTGGACACAGAGATCACGAGACCGTGATCCAACATTACATCAAACATGCGGAAGCAAAGTAGGTCTGAGTATAGAAAAGTTTAAGAAATGGCTTAGAGAAGCCTTATTTATAAACAAGCCCTTCCACGAGGGACCAGTCGTTTGAATGGGACTACACTAGCTTTGCTTCAGTCGTCGAGCTCCAGGAAGAATCCACCTTCGGGGTCAGTGGGTTCATCTAAAACATAGAATAAGAAAACGTGAGTACAAAGTCATACTCAGCAAGACTTACGTAGGAGCTATACTACTCATGCACATGTATCAAGGTAAAGGGAGGTGGGGTTCATAAGTAGAAGTGCCAGCTTTGACTTGGCTAGTCCTGAACTACGAGTACCAGACATGAGGTAAGAAGAGTACACGAGTCCACTACGTGTCTCCAACCAATTACACAACTATGGTGCCTTCCTCGACTTCCCACAAGAAAGCACGCCATAGCATTCACGCTTATCTTGGCAAGTTTTATAAGTATCCATTGAAGTTGTCTAATAATCAAGCACAACTTTCCAAGTAGTCCCTTACCGCGGATGCGGCTATTCGAATAGTTTATTAACCCTGCAGGGGTGTACTGCTACACACATGAAACTATCAGTTACCGCCGGGATATCGTCACCCTTCAAGTGGGTGTCGGCGAGGATAATTTCCACAACTTTTACCTCACAGCCAACTCAAATACAATGGATACGCCTATCTGGGTTGGAGTCCACATCGTCAACCCGGCCGGTTTACCGATGTGGTCCCAGAAGATGTGTGCAGGGTCCCAAGCCGGTCTGAATAGCCGTTCTTCCACTTCGCAGACCGTGCCACAGACCTACCAGAACTCCGAACTACCGCGACTCATTGAACTGAGAAGGGGTGAGTTAGTAGGTTGAGCGGGGGTTAATGTGCCCAACATGTGGTAGTACTCTTCGTCTTGGATCACCACACAAGAACTCGGGCTTAAGGCGGTGTTCAACGAGACAACCCACTGTGTACTCCTACAAAGCCTCTCATCGTTCACCTTGTATTAGGGTATATTCACCAACACATTTCCACCATCATCAACATGATCACTACCATCCCGACTCACAAAAGAGTAACCTCATTGTAACTCTAAGCATGCAATAAGCAGTAACAGTTGCAAGGGCCCCATGATATCAATCAACTCCTGCATCTGCTAGGATTGTGGTTTGTTTACTACTGTGACAAGATGATAGGTCATGCAAAGGAATGGGTTCAACTATGCGGTAGAAACGCATCATGGTAATCCTCCTAAACAATGCATAAACGAGACTGAGAGGGAAGTGGGATTTTATCGACATGATCAATGGGGGTTTGCTTGCATTGCTGACGAGGTTCAAACACAGTGTCTTCAACGAAGGGGGTGGCCTCCGGTTCCGGCTCCAGTTCTATCGAGCAAACATTGCAAACAAGGGAATCAATATAAATACAATGCACAATCACATGATCAAGGTTGTAATGTGATGTTCATGGTTGCAATGTGTTGACAATTCCATTTAAAAGAAGTGCATTGCAAAGTCATTTGCAAATTCACTCCAAATTTGAATTCAAAAGAATGCCATATGCACATTTGTCTCTGTTCACCAAATTTAAATTGGTCAAACATAAAAACAAAGTCCATATTCACATTCCTTGCATTTTTCTGATAATTTTAGATATATTATTTGTCCAATTTGGAGTTAAAATGAATTAGCTATGAATTTCCAAAGTTTATTGCATTTTATGGATTTTCCTGAATTTCTTTTAATTAGAAAAACCCTTTACTGCGTCAGCATGACGCAAGGCTGACGTGGGGGGCTGCTGACAGGTGGGGCCTCCATGTCAGTGTCTCTGTTTTAATTAAACGTTTTGATTTAATTTAAGCAGAGATTAACAGGGGCATGGGCCCACTGTCAGTGTGTGTTAGGGGTGATTAGTGGTTAAACTAATGACTTCCATGTCATCTCGCCGGCGGCGAGTCGCCGGTGACCAAATTCCGCGGCGGCGACGCACGGGTTCTCGATTCCGGCCACCAAATGAAGCGCGGCTAGGTGCGTTGGGTGGCTGGAGGTGGCGCGCATCAAGTGGAGCCAAGAAGGGGTGCAGGGGATCACCGGAGCGTCGCCGACATCATGTCTGGCGGCAACGGAGCCACGGGCGTGGGAAGCGTGACGATACCGAGCGCAAGAAGATGCGCCCGTTGGCTCGTTGCACTCCTGGAGAGCCCAGGAACACGACGGACACCTTGGTGCGGGCACAAGAGCACGGGAGCGAGCTCGGAGTCAGCCATGGCAGCGACGGAGCTCGGCTCCCATGGCGGCATGAGATAGAGGATGAACACGGCGAGTTTGAGTTGGGGATTTGGTGCGCCTGCTCACCACGGTTGGAGCGGACGCGGCGGGGAGGTCGGGGAAGCTTCAACGGCGAGGTAATCGTTGAGGGCGCGTGGCGGCCGTAGACGAGGATGACGACGGGGCTCGGCTGCTCCGGGGCATCTGGGCTCGATTGCTACTGCACGGAGACGTAGTCGACGTAGGCGAAGACGAAGGACAACACGGAGGGGCTTCGGGTGCTCACTGGCTGCGCGGGCGCTTGACCATGGCGACGGCGGTGTTCGAGCAGTGATGAAATCCGACGAGAGAGGCGTGGAGAGCCAACCTGGAGGGGTGGAAATGGACGAGGGACTTCCAGGGTGTCTTCGTGGCGCGTCTAGAGGGCTCGGGGCGTCCACGGCGAGCAGGAGGTGGCAAGGCGGCGTTGGTGGCTTTCCACCGAGCAGCTTGTGGGCGTGAGGAGGTAGAAGACAAAGAAGAAGTCTGCTGGGCCGGCTTGCTGGGCCTCGCCCTGAGCGAGAGGTAAGATTTTTCTATTTTCCTCTCTGTTTAATCTTTCCTTTCTTAATTTCTTTTCTGTAATTTTGTTTGCCCAATTAAATAAAATGGTTAGGCATTTTTATAAATGCTCAAATTTTATATTTGGACTTACATGACCAGTAGCTAGTCATTCCTAACTTTTGAACATTTTTGAAATTCAAAATATTTGAATTCCAATTCAAATAGGGGTTTTTGATTAATTCCAAGGTCCTGTTTGAATATTTGAAAAATCCATGAGCTTGGGAATGCTACCACATCACTTTATATGTGATCATACTCATTTATGTGAGTTTTCAGAAATACAAAAGGAATTTTTGGAGCAAATTTTTATCTGGCCATTTGAATTAAAATCTTTAGGGCTTTTTGCTTTCCCCAATTCCAATTTCTTTTGAAATTTTTGACATGAATGCAAGGTGAGGCTTGATCCTAGCACATACCTAACATAGGGTTCTGACACGGGGGGTGACTGCTGTGAGCGATCCCTCGAGTGCCAATTTTTGAGTCGCGTAAGCGAATAACGCCGCGGGGGGTGGCTGTTGCGAGCGAGCCCCCGAGTGCCAATTTTCAAGTCGCATAAGCGAATAACGCCTCGGGGGGTGGCTCATGCGAGCGAGCCCCCGAGTGCCAATTTTCAAGTCGCGTAAGCGAATAACGCCTCGGGGGGTGGCTGCTGTGAGCGAGCCCCCGAGTGCCAATTTTCAAGTCGCGTAAGCAAATAACGCCTCGGGGGGTGGCTGCTGCGAGCGAGCCCCCGAGTGCCAATTTTCAAGTTGCGTAGCGAATAACGCCTCGGGGGGTGGCTGCTGCGAGCGAGCCCCCGAGTGGCAATTTTCAAGTCGCGTAAGCGAATAACGCCTCAGGGGGTGGCTGCTGCAAGCGAGCCCCCGAGTGCCAATTTTCAAGTCGCGTAAGCACTTCTTGGAAAAATATTCTCGGTATGTTTCCTGTTGTTCTTACACGAGGGGGTTGTTGAAGACATACCTTTATTTGGATCGGTGGCTTGATAGCCCTAAAAATGTAAAGTTGCTGCTAAGATAACTTGAGTCCTTGGCGTGTGGTGTCGGCGAGTCTTCTGGTTGTGCCTTGACTTCTATGGGAGCACTTCTTCTTCTTGTGCTGTGACTCTGCGGGTTTGGTGTGCTCCAAAGGTTTTTGATATTTTGTGGAATTATTTGTCGCAGCGATCGGGTCTGATGAAGTTGCCGCTGACTGTGATGACTCCTCATGGGCCTGGCATTTTCATCTTGAGGTAGGCGTAGTGCGGTAGTGCCATGAAGCGCACGAAGGCTGGTCGGCCGAGGATGGCATGATACTGCGATTTCCGGTCGACCACTTCGAAGTCTAACATCTCCTTGCAAAAGTTGCTCGCGTTGCCGAAGACCACTTCCAAGCTTATCCTTCAGATGGGGTAAATTGCTTTGCCTGGCATGATTCCATGGAATGTCGTGCCTGAAGTTTTAAGTGCTGAATTTTGGATGAGCATTTCTTCCAAAGTTTTGGTGAATATGATGTTGATTCCGCTTCCACCATCCATGAAGACTCGCGACATGTCGTAGTTTCCAATTCTTGCTTCGAGTACAAGTGCGGCGTGTCCTGGACGCGCGATGGCTGGCGGGTGGTCTTCCCGGGAAAAGGTAATGTCAGTCTCAGATCCGCGCAGATATTCTGGGATGGACGGATGCGAGGAGACAACGAGGAAAACTTGTCTGGTGACCTGCTTCTGCTGCTTGTTTGACGGTCTTCCTTCTTGGATCATGTAGATTCGACCATGTGCCTCTGGGTACTTTTCTTCCTCGCCGGGTGTCGTGCACCGCTCCTGGATGGCTGCCACATGTCTTGCTGGTGCGGCGGGTGCAGGTGGTGCATTGTGGGCGATTGCCCCAACTGCTACACTTGCGAGAGGTTGTGTTGTTGGTGCTGTGGACCGGCTCTCTTTTCTTCTGAGAGCTCGGTGAAGCATCTGCAATTTCTTAGGGTGTGCCCCGATCTGACTTCTCCGCATTCGATTTTGAACCCATGTAGTGTGCAGGGCCCATCGAGTTGTTCCTTAGCCGAGCAGTATGCTCGGGTGTCGTCTCGTGGCTGCCTTGGTATCCAATCTCGCTTCTGGGTGTGCGATGGTTCTTGTGGGTTGTCCCTCCGCTGCATTCTGCTGTCGTCTCTGTCATCTGGGAAACTGGCCGCGACCATGTCGGGTCCTCTGTCGTCATAGAAGTTACGCTTGGGGCGCTTTCTTCTTTTGTCAAAACTTCTATCTCCGGCGTAATAGTCGTAGTCGCGTTCTGAGCGCTCCGTCTGGATGTTTGATTCGTTCCGTATGGAGTCTTCTCTGTCAGCCTAGTTGTTGGCTTGTTCCAATAACCGTGCGAGTGTTCGGACCTTCATCTGTCCGAGTTGCTCTTTGAAGTCTATGCGTTGTAAGCCTCTTCTGAATGCGTCGATCGCACTTTCGTCTGATATGTCCTCGGCCAAGTTTTTGAGTATGGTCCACCGCTGAATCTATGCCCTCAGGGACTCTCTGGTTCCTTGCCTACAGGCTCTCAGCTCTTCGAGTGAGGATGGTCGCTTGTAGGTAGACTTGAAGTTCTCGAAGAAGGCGCTGCGAAACTGCTTCTAGGAACTGATCGATCCTCGTCGTAGGTTCTTTAGCCAGTGCCGCGCCGATCCCTTGAGCATGAGCTGTACATACTGCATTGCCGTGATATTGGTTCCCCGCTGGAACTTGACGGCTGTTAGGTAATCATCGAGCCATGCCTCTGGCTCCTCCAGTCCGTCATATTTGTGCATTGTGGTGTATAACTTAAAGCCTTTGGGCATCCATGTCTCGCGTGAAGCACAATGCGCCACATGGTTTGAGATCTTCATCGGATGCGTGATTGTATGAGTACTCTTCGCGGGCTGCGCGCTTGCGTCTTCCTCAATTGACTTTATTTTGCATTATGTCGTCGCGTGCGTCTCGTCGATTGTTGCTACGTTGGTTGCTGTGGTCGTCCCTGGCATGGTCTTTTCTTCTGTCTGGACGCTTGCGATGGTCGTCGTTACTGTCGTCTTCGTCTTCGTCTGGTGAACTGGGGTCCATTTCCAATGTCTTCTCGCGGGGCACTCGCCTTGTGCCTGCTTTTTTGGGTGCCGAAACAGCGATGGCATCGCTCATTACTTTGAGCGCTATTGCCTTGTTGCGATCTGCTTTGTCCTTGTTGCCTTTCTGAGCACGATGGAGATATGCTTGGGCAGTTATGAGGGCTTCTGCTGGTGTGAGTTCTTCTTCTTCTTCGACATCTTCTTCGAGCCTGAAGTCGTCGTCTAGTTTGCGGGCGACTTTCTTCTTGTCTGTGCGTCTTAAGTTGTCGAATCTGGATTTTCCTCGAGGGCGAGAGTTGTGGTCGTAGGAGTCACTCGGTTGTTCGGGAAGTGCTTTGCGGTTGGTTCTCAAGTTGGTAATGGTTTTTCCTTGCTTCTCCAATTCGAGTCACATCTGTCTTGTTTTCTTGGTGATGTCATTCGCCAGCTTGTTGTATGCTCTAAGCTCATCGCGAGTTGCATCTTCCTGGAGTAACTTTCCGCGCTTTACTGCGTCTTTTACTCTAGCGATTGCTTCTTTAGATAGGTAGGTTTTCTCGGTGGGTTGGTCCTCTCTTTCCGCTTCCGAGATCTGGCGCCTTCTGCTCTCCGGTTCGTCTTTCTTGTGGTTGCTGTGCTCCTGTCTTTTAAGTTCCTTCCTTTGTATGGTTCCTGATACGTCCAAAACGTATCTATAGTTTCTGCTTGCTCCATGCATCTTTTGTGTGATATTTCTATGATATTGATGCACTTCCATACACTTTTGATCATATTTGGACTAACCTATTAACTCAGTGCACCCCAGTGCCAGTTCCTGTTTTCTGTTGTTTTGTATTTCAGGTTTTCCCTTTACTTAAAGTCCCAGAAAAATTCCGGGAAAAATATAGGAAAAATCTGCGTACGGGAACCTTCCAGAAGAGCCCAAGTGGGGCCAGAGGGGAGCCAGGGGTGGCCCAGGCGGCCACCCCATAGGCCGCGCCAGGGGGGCACCTGGGGCCCCTGGTCCACCTCTTGCTGCCCCCCTTCGCCTATTTATTCCCCGTGACGAGAAACCCTCAGGAACATAACCCTTTTTTCGCGATCTCTTCTCTGTTCCGCCGCCGCCGCGCTTCCAAGATCGGGAGCACCAGGAGCCCTCTTCCCGGCACCCTGCCGAAGGGAGGAACCACCTCCGGGAGCTTCTCCACCACCATGGATGCTTCCCAGATGAACCATGAGTAGTCCACCTTGTACCATGGGTCTATGATAAGTAGCTATGTGATGTTCTCCTCCCCTCTTTGTTCTTCATGGTTTAGACCTCGTGAGCTGCCCTACATGATCGAGGCACATATGTAATCTTTCTGCTGTTGCTATGTTGAGTTTGCTGGGATCCGATGGATTATGAGACTATGTTCAGATTGTGATTGAGTAATATATTTGATTCTCCTCTTTTATATTTATGTTCTTGAGTAATTCTTGCATGTTCTCCGTTGCTGTTTATTGCTTTGGCCAAGTAGTAGGTAGTGACTCCAAGAGGGAGCGTTATGCATGATTGTGGGTTCATGCCCCCTGATGACTAGCTTCAGTGATAGAAACATGAGTCTAGGGGATGTGTTGTTGCCACAAGGGAGAAAACAATGGTGCTTGTACTTGCAGGTGCAAGGATTGTTTACTTTACGCAAAGTTCTTTAATGCAGTTGTATGTTGCATTGAGTTTACACTTTGGGTGGGATTCGCAACTTAATACCAGCGAGATGTTCTGGATAGATATCTCAAGGTGGATGATTAGTAGGTAGATGCAGATGGATTTCGGTCTACTTGTCTTGGCGTACCGCCCATGCTTTTGAGCCTCTTCCTTTCTTTATAGCATAGTTAGCATTGGTTTGCGCACATAATCCTGTCAATTGCCCAGTTGTATTTTGTTTACCTCGCATGGCTATTTTATCCTCTTATGGGAGAGATACATCACTAGTGAACATCATGGAACCCCGGTCCATATTTCCAATACTGTTTACACCCACTATTTATTTTCTGCTTTATTTACTTTTCTGTTGCTATCACTATCGTTATTATCCCTTGCGTTTGATCCTTTGTAAACAACAAGGCCGGAGGGATTGACAACCTCTATGAACTCGTTGGGAGCAAAGTTATATGTTGTGTGTGTGCAGGTCCACGTCAACTGCCTAATTGTTGGCGCCGTTGTCACCGTCCTGTCGTTGTCTGAGTCCTACTGGAGACAAACCTTGGTATCTTCACCGAGGGAAATTTTCTACTGTCTACATCTCAACCTTCCACTTTGGGTAATCAACGAGGGGCGAGAAGCCATCAAAGCTAATTTCTGGCACCGTTGCCGGGGACTCCGCTCTTCAAGATAGGGGAGTTGCACACTATCTTTTATCTTTGCTTTTTAGTCTTGTTAGTTTACCTTTCAGTTTTTGCTTTAGTGTCCTTTATCAAAAATCAAAAAATTAGTTACCTTGCTTGATGATGTTATGGGTTCCTCAGAGAACACCAAGTTGTGTGACTTCACTAGTCATAACAACAGTGACTTTATCTGCACTCCTATTGCTCCACCTGCTACTTCAGCACCTTCTTATGAGATAAAACCTGCTTTGCTGAACCTTGTTATGAAAGATCAATTCTCCGATGTTGGAGTTGATGCTTCTTTGCACTTAAATAATTTTGTTGAGCTCTGTGATATGAAAAAGTACAAAGAAGTAGATGGTGATATTGTTAATCTTAAGATTTTTCCTTTCTCCTTGAGAGGAGGAGCTAAAATCTGGTTTCAATCCTTGCCTAGGAATAGCATAGATTCTTGGGATAAGTGCAAAGATGCTTTTAATGGGAAGTACTACCCCCCAACTAAGATTATCCAATTGAGGAGTAATATTATGAATTTTAAGCAATTGGATAATGAACATGTTGCCCAAGCTCCGGGAACGCATGAAATCTCTTGCTAAGAATTGCCCTACGCATGGTTTGACTACTTGGATGGTTATCCAACCTTTTTATGCATGCTTGAACTTTACCTCGCGGAACTTGCTAGATTCGGCCGCGGGAGGAACCTTTATGTCAACAATGCTTGGTGATGCCACAAAACTACTCGATGAGTTGATGACCAACTATTCCGAATGGCACACCGAAAGAGCTCCAACAGGTAGGAAGGTAAACTCTATCGAGGAGATCTCCTCCCTAAATGAAAAAGTTGACTTGATTATGTCTCTACTTACCAAGCAATCTCCTATTGATCCTCATGATGTTCCTTTAAACTCTTTGATTTCTCAAGATCAAGTAGATGTGAACTTTATCTCTAGAAACAACTTCAATAACAATGCTTATAGGAGTAATTTTGGTATCAATCCTAGACCGTTCCCCTCCAACAACTATGGGAACAACAACACTTATTCTAGCACCAAGAACTCCACTTCTGAACTAGAGAGTATGCTTAAAGACTTCATGACTACCCAAAAAGCCTTCAACAAGAGTGTAGAGGAAAACTAGACAAATTAGATAATCTCTCGTCGAAGGTAGACAATTTAGCCCATGAAGTAGAATTGCTTAAAATTAGAACTTCTCCTCTTGAGGAGAGGAAGGTCACTCCTATGAACGCTATTAAAGTGCAAATTAATGAAAACATTAGGATGATGGCTAAACTTAAAGAGAGATGGGCTAGAGAAAAGGAGGAATAAGATAGAATTAAGAGCCTTCATACACACCATACCGTTGCTACTATCCAAGTTGTTGAGGATATCCAAACTCTTAGCACCCAATGCACCCCTAGTCCCATAGGACCTATTAATGGTGATGCTATGACCTCAACAGTAGAAGAAGAAATTCTATGACAATAGAAGCTACCAAACAAGTGAGACTAATGGACACCACTACCACTTTACTTGATAGTAGTGACCTTGATTTTGATAATTGCACCCTTTCTGAAGTTATTCGTTTCCTTCACAAGATGTCTAGAGACCCCCACACTAGCACACTTAATCTTGCCTTCACGGAGCATATCACTAATGCTCTTATTAAAGATAGGGAGGAGAAGCTTAGGGTAGAAGCCTCCATACCTAGAAAGCTAGAAGATGGTTGGGATCCTATGATTAAAATTAAGTTGAATAACTTCTCTTGCTATGCTTTATGTGATGTTGGATCTAGTACCTCCGTTATGCCCAAAAGAATGTATGATATATTCGAATTGAAACATTTTGATCCTTGTTCTTTTGGTGTTTGTCTTGTCGATTCTTCTGTAAAGAAACCTTTGGGGAAGATCGATGATGTTCTTATCATTGTCAATGACAATTATGTTCCCATTGATTTTACTATTATGGACATTGAATGTGAACCTTCTTGTCCAATTATTTTGGGACGTCCTTTTCTTCGCACCGTGGGTACTGTTATTGATATGAAAGAATGGATTATAAAATTCCAATTCCCTCTCAAGAAAGGGATGGAACACTTCCCTAGAAAGAAGATTAATTTATCTTTTGAGTCCGTCACACAGGCTAGTTATTTTCTTGATAAGACTTGATCTTTTTGCATCAAGCCTAGCTAATGGCTTTAAAGAAGCGCTTTCGGGAGGCAGCCCGCAACGAATTTAGGTTTTCCTTTTTCTTTTTCTTATGTTTTTAGTGGTCTTGATGATTGTTAATACTGTATCAACATCATTGTATCTTTACTTTTCAAGCTTTGTGCCATTTATAGCCTCATATGACAAGGGAAGTGAAAGTTGTGACATGCTGTCCAGAATACAGATTCTGTCCTCGTAACGGAAAAAATCATAGAAAAATCCCAGTTCATCTTTTTGAGCTGAATTTTTTACACAGCGTGATATATAAAATCACGGAACTTTCGTATGTTCTGAGTTTTTTGATTTGAGTTTCAGAAGTATCTCTAAAAAATTCTTTACTACCTGCTGCTCTGTTTTTCACAGATTCTGTCCTGTTTTGCCTTTTCTTTGTTTTGCGAACCTTAAGCTTGCTTTTTCTTTGCAAAAACATTTTGGCAATCTTGAGAAACATTAGATCTTCAAGAATATCCTTATGTCGGGACCCGGAATATGCGTATGTAATTCCAGTCACAACTCAATCATATGGAGAGCCGAGAGTCGTACCCACTTGTCTAAGCAGACAAGGCCAAGCACAGAACACTCTCGGAAAGCATCATACACGAGGGGCATCCCATCCAGGCCGGATGATCAACTGAGATGGGTCCTCATCGCCCGCTCACAAGTCTAAATGATTATGGGTGGTGAAATCCCATACTCATAGACAAGTCGCCTCAACCATATTATCGATTGAATCATAACACTTACATAAACAGACTCCAGCCCGATCACCTAGTCGGGATCTCGGGCGGGCTCAATCATACAACAAAGTGTGCCACGTGACAGAGTCACGAGAAATCGCATCACGATGCCCCAAGCTGCGCACATCTAAGGGCCACTTGGTGTATAAAAGACCGCCAGCAAGAACACAACTAAGCTATCGAACCCCACACTAAGACATGCATGTTATAATCATACACACAACATACATGTCCAGTGTAAACAGCAGGTACACATTGCATGAACTCGACAAAGTATATCTTTATTGACTTACACATAGAGTACACAAAGATCATATAACTATGATCCATCATTACATCAAACAACGGAAGCAAATTAGGTCTGAGTACAGACAAGATTAACAAATGGCTTAGAGAAGCCTTGTTCAACATACATGCCCTTCCACGAGGGACCAAACTGCTGTCTGGAACTATACTAGCTTAGTCAACGTCGAGCTTCAGGAAGGTGTCTCCATCGGGGGTTGGTTTCTCATCTAAAACATAGAATAAGCAAACGTGAGCACAAAGTCGTACTCAGCAAGACTTACATCAGAACTTCACTACTCATGCTCAAGTTTCAAGGTAAAGGAGGTGGGGTTCAACATGCAGAAGTGCCAGCTTTGACTTGGCTAGTCCTGAAATACGAGTACCAGACTTGAGGTAAGAAGCGTACACGAGTCCACTACCAAGTCTCCAAACAATACACCACTATGGATACTTCCTCGACTTCCACACGAGGAAGCCCACCATAGCACTCGCCCTTATCTTGTGAGTTTTATAAGTATCCATTCAAGTTATCTAATGATCAAGTAGAGGTCTCCAAGTAGTCCATAATCGCGAACACGGCTATTCAAATAGTTTATTAACCCTGCAGGGGTGTACATCTTCACACGCGTGTCATCACTTATCGCCTCGTTCTTGTCACCCTTCAAGCGGGTGTCGGACGTGGATGAAACCAAGGCACTACCCTCACATCACCTTCTCTAATCCAGGAGTCGACTACCTGAGTTTGTCACCGCTCGAGAGTCCGGCCGGTTCTACGAAACAGACTCAGATAATGAAAGGGACTGAGACGCCACCTTTGACAGATGGTTTTGCTGCCTCACAGGTCCACCCACATATCTATGCATATGCCAAATGGAAAGCCCGAATCTAGTGTGACTCCTGGACCGGATCGGGTACGTAAAGAGGCCAAACGGGGCTCCCATAAACCCTACATGTGGTCATACTCTTTGTCTTGGATCACAAAACAGGAACTCGGGGCCTAGGGCAGTGTTCAACAAGACAACCCACTGTGTACTCCAACACAGCCTCTCATCGTTCACCTTTGTTTAGGGTGGATTCACCAACACGTTGTCATCAGCACCATTATGAATATCCATCCCGACTCACAAACAATGTAACCTCATTGTATCACTAAGCAGCAATAAGCAATAATAGTTGCCGGGGCCACATGCTCATCATTCAACTCCTATATCTGCTAGGATTGTGGTTTTCTTAATACGATGACAAAATGATAGGTCATGCATCGGAATGGGTTCAACTATGCGAAAGAACGTGCCTCGGTGATCTCCTAAACATGCATAAGCGAGACTGAGAAGGAAGTAGGATTTTATAGACATGATCAATGGGGTTTGCTTGCCTTGCTGACGAGGTTCGGTACGGTGTCTTCAACGAAGGGGGTGGCCTCCAGTTCCGGTTCCACTTCTATCGAGCAAACAAAGCAAACACCGGAACAACAATAATATAAACATTACATTGCAATGCACAATCAAGATGCATAATGTAGCATGGCATGGTACTGATGTGCTCTAAGTTCAAGTTGCAACATGTTAATTGAAGTTGATTTGAAAAGTTATTTCAAATTCAAACTCCAAATGTTGTTCAAATTAGCCAAGTTGCATTTGCTATTGTTTGATATTTGTAAACCATCTTGACATGTGTATGATATGCCTCAGATGTTCAAGTGATGATGTTCGCATTGCAATGGTTAAAGTTGGAATAGCATTTGCATTTTATTTGAATTAATTTCAATTAAACCAAATAGAAAAAGCTATTGATCCCAATTAAAGATCATCTCAAACATGGTTGAAAGTTGGATATTTGGATAGAGCATTTTCTGCTGATCATTTTTCATATATTATATGTTAAATTTGGAGTTCAAATGGATTTACTATGAATTTATGAAGTTTTAGTTGTTTTCTAAAATTTCTGTAATTTCTCTGGAATTATTTTATTTCTGGAAATTCTTTTATTGCATCATCATGACCTTAGCATGACATCAGCAGTGGGGCTGACATGTGGGGCCCTATGGTCAGTGTCACAAGGGGCTAATCCCTCTCTGTTTAGACTAACAGGGGGGTTTAGGGGGCTGGGGGCCACTTGTCTGTGGGTGTGGGGATTAATTAGGGGGTGATTAGGCCCTAATTAACCGGGGTCGTCGCTGGTGACGTCTGGGATGGCGGCGCCTTGCCGGAACTTCGCCAGAATCGGATCCAGGGCACGGGGAAGGGGTTGGAGAGCACGGGCGTGCGTCTCGTGGTCGTCCGCATCGCGTGGACCTAGCTGGGGTTCACGGGGAGGCTCTGGAGCACATCTACGATGACGGGCACGGCGGCCGTGGCTCTGCTCCGATGGAAAGCGACGACGAGGGAACGGGGAGGTGCTCGGAGAGGATGGGAGGAGAGGAGAGCTCACCCTGAGCACGTTTGGGTGGATGGGGAGGCCGGAGGGGCAACAACGACGGAGGAATCCCTCGTCGGAGTCGATGGCGGCCCGCGGCAAGTTGGTGAGAACGGCGGCGACTCCAGTGCTTCCGAGCTCAAATTGGTGGCGGGGATTGACGATGATGGCCACGGCGGGTTCCTTGGACACAGTGGCTCGCCGTGTAGAGCATGGTGGCCACGCTTATGCGGCGGTGCGGCGAGGTTGAGCGCTTGGTTGCGGCGAGATCTCGAAGAGGAGGAGGCTAGAGGAAACGGCGATGGGGGAAAGGACGAGGGGCGTCGCGGTGTGTTCCGTGGCGCCTAGAAGAGACCAGGGGAGGCCTAGGTGGCGACGTGGCCCTCGCCGGCGTCGGCATGGCAGCCACCGAGCTCCTTGTCGACGTGCGGGGAAGACGACAAGGGGTTGGGTGGGCCTGGGCCGGGGTTCAGTTAGTTGGGCCCGAGGCCGTAGTGGGTGGGCTGGGATTCCTTTTCTATTTGCTTTCTGTTAATTTGTTTTTCTTTGAAATAAAATAGCAAAGCATTTTATAAAATCCCCAAAATTTTAATTTGGACTTACATGGAATATAACTAGCCACTCCCAAGTTTTGAAGATTTTTGAAATTCAAACTATTTGAATTTCAATTCAAATTGGGGTTTTATTTAATTTCCAAGCCCTTTTTGGACTTTTTGAAAAACTTGGAGCATACAGTGGGACCCACTTCACTTTATATGTGATCATGCATATTTATAAGACTTTTCAAAAATACCAGAGGAATTGTTGGAAGAAATTTTTATCTGGCCATTTGAATTAAATTCTTTAGCGCTTTTCTTTTTCCCCATTTGGAATTTCTTTTAGAATTTTCACATGATGCAAAGTGACCACCTAACCCTAGCACATACCTAAGTTGGGGTTGTGACAACTCGCCCCCACTCAAAAGAATCTCGTCCCGAGATTCAGAAGTCATGGGGAGGAATGTGGGGTACTCGGCACGGAGGCGGTCTTCTCTTTCCCATGTTGCTTCTTTCTCGGAGTGGTGTGACCATTGAACTTTCAGAAACTTAATCTTCTGGCGACGAGTGACACGCTCTGCGGAAGCAAGAATACGAACAGGGTACTCTCGATAAGAAAGGTCATCTTGGAGATCAAGCATTTCATGGTCGACTTCGCGGATGGGGTCCTTGAAGCAACGCCTGAGTTGTGACACATGGAATACATTGTGTACTCGGGAAAGGTGCGGAGGTAGTTCAAGTTGGTAGGAAACTTGGCTACGTTTGGCAAGAATGCGGAAGGGTCCGATGTAATGTGGGGCCAACTTGCCTTTGATACCGAATCGTTGGGTTCCCTTCAGAGGAGTAACCCGAAGGTAAGCCTTCTCATCCAGATTGTAGCTTTCTTGCCTATGATGACGATCATAGTAGCTTTTCTGACGAGACTGTGCGGCTTTCAATTGATCACGAACAATGCGAACTTGCTCTTATGCTTCCTTGATCATATCCGGTCCAAAGAATTGTCTTTCACCGGTTTCTGACTAGTTTAGGGGTGTTCGACATCTTCGTCCATAGAGGAGTTCAAAAGGAGCCATGTTTAGACTAGATTGGAAACTATTGTTATAAGCAAATTCAGCAAATGGAAGAGATTTCTCCAAATTCTTTCCGAAAGAGATAACAGAAGCTCTGAGCATGTCTTCCAAGATTTGATTAACCCTTTCAACTTGACCGCTAGATTGAGGATGGAAAGATGTACTAAAGGAGATATGAGTACCCATAGCATTTTGAAAACTTTCCCAGAATATAGAGGTGAAAAGGCTACCAGGATCATAATTGATTTCCAAAGAAACACCATGAAGAGACACAATTCTAAAGACATACAAGTCCGCTAACTGGCTAGCAGTTATAGACTTGCGAACAGGAAGGAAGTGAGCAACTTTTGAGAGTCGGTCAATGACAACGAAGATGGCATCATTTCCTTTCGGGGTTTTTGGAAAGCCGGTGATGAAGTCCATACCGACTTTGTCCCATTTCCACTCGGAAATAGACAATGGTTGAAGAGTACCAGCATGTATTTGGTGTTCTGCCTTAATGCAACGACAAACATCACATTCGGCAACAAATTGAGCAATGTCTCTCTTCATCCGGGTCCACCAAAATCTCTGGCGTAGATCTCGGTACATTTTTGTGCTACCGGGATGAATGGAGAGGGGAGTGTAATGAGCTTCCTTAAGTATCAGCTGCCTTAGGTCTTCATTCTCAGGAACTACTAAACGATTTTCAAAGAGTATCGTTCCTTGATCGTTTGCAGAGAAACATTTAGCAACTCCACTAACAATGTTCTCCTTGATCTCTCGAATACCACTATCATGTTTCTGGGCGGCTATGATTTGATCCTCAAGGTTGGTTTCGCCACCAGGGTAGAAAGAAATCCATGAGGAACTATCTCAAGATTGAGCTTGCGAAATTCCTCATGAAGAAGTGGTTGATAATGTTGTAACATGAGGTTGTTACAATACGACTTACGACTTAGTGCATCAACCATGACATTGGCTTTGCCTGGGGTGTAAGAAATTCCTAAGTCATAATCTTTTATCAACTCTATCCAACGTCTTTGCCTGAGATTAAGATCTGGCTGGGTGACTATGTATTTGAGGCTTTGGTGGTCGGAATAGATCTCACAACGATTACCAAGGAGGTAATGTCGCCAAGTCTTCAGGGCATGAACTACGGCAGCGAGTTCAAGATCATGGGTAGGATAGTTCTCTTCATGTGTACGCAACTGGCGTGAAGCGTATGCTACCACATGTCGATCTTGCATAAGTATGCATCCTAACCCTTGCCGTGAAGCGTCACAATAGATCTCGAAATCCTTTTTGGTGTCTGGAGGCGCAAGTATGGGTGCAGAAGTCAATCTTCTTTTTAGCTCTTGAAAGCTTTCCTCGCACTTGGGAGTCCATTCGAATTTCTTATCTTTCTTGAGGAGTTCAGTAAGAGGCTTTGCAACTTTGGAGAAGTTCTCTACGAAGCGGCGACAATAGCTTGCTAAGCCAAGAAAACTCCTAACTTGCTTAACCGATTCAGGTAGAGTCCAGTCAAGGACGGCCTGAACTCTCTCGGGATTGACAACAATGCCTTTTGCAGAAATCACGTGGCCTAAGTAGGTCACTTCTGGTAGCCAAAATTCACACTTGGAGAACTTGGCATAAAGGTGATGCTCTCAAAGTTTCATCAATACCAACCTAAGATGTTCTGCGTGCTCTTCTTCGTTCTTCAAGTAGATGAGAATGTCATCAAGATAAACCACAACAAATTTATCTAGGTACTCCATGAAGATCGAATTCATCAAGCGCGAGAATGTGGCGGGGGCATTGGTTAAGCCAAAGGACACGACGGTGTCTCGAAGGAGATAATATGACTTCTCCAAAAACAGTATTGAAATTTTTTAATAATGTCATTAATGAGTTTTTTTTCATAAAAATTTGTTTCTAAAATTTATTGTGAGAGGGAAATATAGTTTTCCTAAACTCTCTATGTTTTATTTGGCCTATACAATTTTATTTGAGAGTGTTTAACCCAGATAATAAAAATAGGAGTCCTAAGTCAATTGGACTGAGGTCATCTATCTAATTTTTCCCTCTATCTCTCTTTCCTTTTTCTTTATCTTGGGCCAAATTTCCACTAAGGCCCATAGCCCGAGCGAGATGTCTTCTTCCTCTCGTTCGTTCATGTGTACGTGAACACAGAAGCAAATGGACATGGCAACTGAAGCTCTTCCTCCTTTCCTCCCATCTACTCTTTTGACTGATTCATTTCAGAACCTACACAAAAATTGTGGACAAGTTCATGAGGAATCCATTTATGGAAACAAACACGCATTTTAATGCTTTTAATTGTCCATAATTTTCTCCATGAATGTCATTAAATCCATTTCCAAAACCTCGCTTTTAATGCCCATTATTTCTCCATGAATGCCATTAACTATATTTCCAAAACCTCGTTTTTAATCCCCATTATTTCTCCATGAATGTCATTAACTCCATTTCCAAAACCTCGCCCACTCTCTTTCTATGGGCCTCCCATGACCCTATAAATACCGCCCCTAGGACCCCTTTGAACCACACATCCCCACGCAGAAAGTCCCTCTCCAAACCCCTCTCGTTCGTTAGCAATTCATCGTCGGAGTTAGGATACATCCACACTTCCGATGAAGATTGCGTCACCATGGAAGGTACCTATGACATATTTCTTCCTCTAGTTTCTTCTCCTTTCCTTGGCGCACCGTTGTGACATATTTTTCCTCTTGATTGCAAGGCCGGAGCACGTCGTCCGTGTAATCGTTCTCTTCATGCGTTCTTCTCTACTCCGGCCGAACTTCTCGGCTATCCGAGGGCGAACCTGGAGCTATAACCTTGTCCATCGAGTCGCCCAAATCATCATCTACCCCGTTCGGCTGTTCATTGACGCCCGAAACCTTTTTCCAAAATTCCGGCGAGATCTCCGGTGAGCTTTTATCCCCTCTGTTCATCACTTTTTTCTGTAAAAATTGAATAGGTACGGACCTATCAAAAGTCTCCACGTGGCAACCTAATTCTTTATCCCGTAATTCGCTGTAGGGAAAAACATCCAAACTTCAGAAATTCATATCTTTTAGCTCGTACATCGAATTTCGACAATTTTTATATCCCCGGATTCCTTGGAACATGTAGTTTATTATGGTACAATAATATTTCACTTTTGGTAATTCGAAATTTAACTCAAATTTATTATGTGAATTTGAGTATATTTATTATTCCTCTCATTCTATAATTTATTTTAAAATATTTTCTTCATCAAATTTGATCCTCAGAATCACATCTTTCTGTTTGGACATTTGTCACATTCTTTCCACCATATTAATACTCTATTTTGACCTCAAACATTTGTCTTAGCTTCCATTTAATTATATCTCTTTCTTTTATAAATTTGGCTATAAAAAACAATCTTCTCAACAAGGTCATCACGATTTCTATCTGAATCTTTTTGAATCCAATCCAAGAATGAATTTCCTATTGAAATATTCTTATGGACAAACCAACTGGGTTTGACATACTCACAATCCGTTTGAACTTATACTAAAGCAAGTTTCATCGTACCTTAATTATAACTTGTATCCCTTTGATCAAATCCCTGGAATATGACTTCCATTATATTTCCATCCAAGACAACTTGATCCTATCTCAACCTAGCCACGCCATAGTAACCAGCTTAGTACTAAATATTTATGTTGTTAATTGTATTTTCATTTGGATCTTCAATTTGGATTTGTGTGTAAGTGTGTTGAAGTATTTTTGTTTTATCGTTAGATATATTGTAAAGAGAAGGAGAGACGACTACGAGTAGAATATTTCATCTCCAGGATCGAGGCAAGTTACTCTTTTGATCATACTCCAACTATACCTATATTTTTCTTATGCATTGTAGTCCAATTTGAATAATATGCATAGATAGGATTATGTATTATGCTATGCTATTACACCCAGTAGTTCATTGAGGTAAGTCTGAACCTTATATCATTGTCTCCACCGTGTAGAATTATACTGCTTTGCTAAGTAGACGTGGATTGGGAAGTGATCCATTATGAGGTATGAGTGACTAAGTAGTAAACAAGACCAAGATAATCTTAATGAACCACATGGGTGGAATGGTTGGGGGTACCCTGGAGGAACCACTGGATTTTCCTGAGTGACCTGGAGATGGCCAGTAATCACTGCGGAATGCCACCCAGGCTTAAAGGGATCGATCATATTTTTCATAACTAGAAGCTTACGTGTGCATCCACAAGCTATTATGGGCTCTGGCTTGGTTGATTAGTTGTAGTGAATCTTACTAGGTGGTGCTACGAATGTAGTTATGAGTAGGTGGAATGGGCACCGCCAGAGTGAGGTAAACTCTTCTAAAAGACCATGTCTCGACCTTCCTGTTTCCATACAACGTGTAGTGTGGCAAATACCAAAGGAGGTGGTCGAGTCTTGTGGGGAAAAGTGCACAAACCTCTGCAGAGTGTACAAACTGATCATGATTAGCCGTGTCCACGGTTACGGACAACTTTGAGAATCTAGAAGTGGGAATGTTGACGGATCTCATCATCTTTAATAAATCAATTGGGCTTAATCAACCTTGGGAGTAGATTGACTTGGAGAAACCAACTCAATCATATTATGAGCTTTGTAGTACTGTCATGATACTCTTTGAGTAGGACAAAATCAACTTTATGCAAATTGAAACTTAGAGATTTTCCACTAGCCAAATTGCATGTAGAAGATAGGTCTGTTATATATTCTTTTGGGAGTAACTTGCCGTACATTCAAAGTACTGACCCATTTTGGGATGTAACCTTCGGTGTTGCAGGATTGTATATGACGAGTAAGTGATGCGATGTAGGGTTACGATGTCTACACTCAACTTTGCCATTGGTGTTGATGGGACTCCACTTATATATTGTTTGTTTCCGCGGTGTATTCTAGCCCAAAGGCTATAAGGTAATAAATACCATGTATTTACCTTACTTTTTGACATGTGATTTATGGTATTTCATCGAGTACTGTGTGTGCTAGCATACTGATCCAGGGATAGCACAGAAGCACAGTAGAATTGGTTCCCTTCGGGACCGGGTCGTTACAAGATGGTATCAGAGCACATGTTGACTGTAGGTCGTGTCCCTAGAAACTGGAAAGCCATTAGGAAATTATATTGATCTAAAAATATTATTTTGGAAAAAAGTCCTTTAGTACAAATCCTTTCTGAGTTTTATCAAACACTCCCTCTTACCCCAAACAAGTTAGACTATACCCATGCCACTTTGACCACTTAGAAGGATTGTGTTATATCACTTCGAGAAGGACAAGATATTGGACAATTGAAGGCCATTTCGGAGTACAAATGTTTTCAACGTGCATTATAAGAATTGAAGACTCAAAGAATTTCAAGACTCGAAGAACTTGATACATCCAAGACTAAGATGCTTGTGAAAAAGTTAAGGAATATCACACATGTTACCAATAGTATTCAAGCCCACCATGAGAGTTGTGAAATAGTGCGATTAGTTTGCCCGACCATGCGAGCTCATGTGGATGAAGGTACCATAGGAATTGTTTGATTGAATTTGTGAGTGATATTTGGAGTTTTCTCAGAGTTTTCGCTATTGATTTAATGATTGGTGTCATTTGAATTGTTAGATTTAAATTTGTGTTTTTAGGACACGTATTCCGTAGGTTCTATTATTAATACAACCTTGAGAGGTGTGAGCAACGGATGATGTATCAGAAGACCATCACATCGATGAAACTCCTTGTATCGAAGACTTTAAAGAATCGAAGGGAATGAAGACTTTCTGACAAAAATGTAGTAAACGAGTCTATTATGTACGTTACTTTTTTTATGATTGTTAGGTAGATATCTATCTTCCCTTCTCTCTAAAGATCTATCTCATCTCTGACCAACCTTAAATCCCATCGGTGGACATTAATATTTTGATGAGACTAGTGACCCAGTCAAAGTAGAAGAGTGGATTCAAAATATAGAAGGGACAAGAATCACCCATTTGCAAAGAGAAAACGATTGTTGGAGATGAAAGTTCTCCTATTGATCAACGGATGCAAGTTTTGAGCACAAACAATGTAGGATCATCGCCACCCAAAAACGTTTATTAGTTTTGCAGGTGAAGACCTCTTTAAGAGGAGTGAGAAAGACTAAGTGTTAGAATACGTGGTTCACCTATTTACATATGAAGTAATAATTTGAGTACGGGATGGATTGGCCCCCATAACAAAGACTCTTATTGTATACTTCTTATGTTAGATTGGTAAATCAGAGACAAAAAAACCCGTAGTAGAGTGTCGATGCGACAAGCCTAAAACCATAGAATGGTAAGACACATTACCCTTGTAGATAGGCATCGTGCCTAACGTAGGTCCTACGGTGAGTAAGAAACATGTAGATTTTCAAGAAGCTTCAATTGGAAGTTATTTTGACCACCATGAGCGTCTTGATATGTAGTTTTGGAACCTATGTATTTTATAGCAAGACTTGTTCCTTGGGGAGATGCAGATTCTTATCTGTGGATGCTTGATGAAGAACCATCATGGAATGAAGAATTTTGGAGACCCCATAAGCTTTCTTCTAAGGGTGGTAGTTTCCTAACACCCTGGTGTGTTCAATGATGCAAACCACACCCTGGTTAAGGTTCAGAACTGGTGCCTAAAGCCACGAGCCCGGGATATGATTTAAGTAACGGAAGCATATGGAATTGTATCGGTGGAAGACAACCCTCAAACGAGAAGTGAAGATAAACTACAAGCCTCATAATGTTATGCCAAGACCATGGGGAAGTAACCCAAAAATCCTCGAGCCTAACTCATTTCTTTCGAGCCTTTGCAAATCTCGAGGACGATATTTCTTTTAAGGGTGGTAGTTTGTAACATCCCAAAATTTTCAAAATTTTGGAATATTAATAAATAATATAATATTAATTGAATTGTTTTGATTTTGGGGTAAATGAAAAGTTTTCCCTTGAGTTTTTGTTTAAACCTTTACAAACCATTTAATATAATTGGATAATCATTTATCCAATAATGAAAATTTTGGTTGTGAACTTTATTCAAAATTTCAAAGAATGATTTTCTTTCTTTTGTCCTTTTGAAATTTGGTACGAACCATAATTAAATATTTTCGAGTGAGAATAAAATGACTTTCTGAAATTTATTGTGGTCCCATACTCATTCTCGAATTCTTATTTTGGAGTTTAAGAGATATTAAAATATTTCCAATAATTTAATTAATAAAATGAGAGGAGATAATATGACTTCTCCAAAAACAGTATTGAAATTTTTTAATAATGTCATTAATGAGTTTTTTTTCATAAAAATCTATTTCTAAAATTTATTGTGAGAGGGAAATATAGTTTTCCTAGACTCTCTATGTTTTATTTGGCCTATACAATTTTATTTGAGAGTGTTTAACCCAGATAATAAAAATAGGAGTCCTAAGTCAATTGGACTGAGGTCATCTATCTAATTTTTCCCTCTATCTCTCTTTCCTTTATCTTTATCTTGGGCCAAATTTCCACTAAGGCCCATAGCCCGAGCGAGATGTCTTCTTCCTCTCGTTCGTTCATGTGTACGTGAACACAGAAGCAAATGGTCATGGCAACTGAAGCTCTTCCTCCTTTCCTCCCATCTACTCTTTTGACTTATTCACTTCAGAACCTACACAAAAATTATGGACAAGTTCATGAGGATTCCATTTATGGAAACAAACACGCATTTTAATGCTTTTAATTGTCCATAATTTTCTCCATGAATGTCATTAAATCCATTTCCAAAACCTCGCTTTAATGCCCATTATTTCTCCATGAATGCCATTAACTATATTTCCAAAACCTTGCTTTTAATCCCCATTATTTCTCCATGAATGCCATTAACTCCATTTCCAAAACCTCGCCCACTCTCCTTCTATGGACTTCCCATGACCCTATAAATACCACCCCTAGGACCCCTTTGAACCACACATCCCCACGCAGAAAGTCCCTCTCCAAAACCCTCTCGTTCGTTAGCAATTCATCGTCGGAGTTAGGATACATCCACACTTCCGATGAAGATTGCGTCACCATGGAAGGTACCTATGACATATTTCTTCCTTTAGTTTATTCTCCTTTCCTTTGCGCACCGTTGTGACATATTTTTCCTCTCGATTGCAAGGACGGAGCACGCCGTCCGTGTCATCGTGCTCTTCATGCGTTCTTCTCTACTCCGGCCGAACTTCTCGGCTATCCGAGGTCGAACCTGGAGCTATAACCTTGTCCATCGAGTCGCCCAAATCATCATCTACCCCGTTCGGCTGTTCATTGACGCCCGAAACCTTTTTCCAAAATTCCGGCGAGATCTCCGGTGAGCTTTTATCCCCTCTGTTCATCACTTTTTTCTGTAAAAATTGAATAGGTACGGACCTATCAAAAGTCTCCACGTGGCAACCTAATTCTTTATCCCGTAATTCGCTGTAGGGAAAAACATCCAAACTTCAGAAATTCATATCTTTTAGCTCGTACATCGAATTTCGACAATTTTTATATCCCCGGATTCCTTGGAACATGTAGTTTATTATGGTACAATAATATTTCACTTTTGGTAATTCGAAATTTAACTCAAATTTATTATGTGAATTTGAGTATATTTATTATTCCTCTCATTCTATAATTTATTTTAAAATATTTTCTTCATCAAATTTGATCCTCAGAATCACATCTTTCTGTTTGGACATTTGTCACATTCTTTCCACCATATTAATACTCTATTTTGACCTCAAACATTTGTCTTAGCTTCCATTTAATTATATCTCTTTCTTTTATAAATTTGGCTATAAAAAACAATCTTCTCAACAAGGTCATCACGATTTCTATCGAAATCTTTTTGAATCCAATCCAAGAATGAATTTCCTATTGAAATATTCTTATGGACAAACCAACTGGGTTTGACATACTCACAATCCGTTTGAACTTATACTAAAGCTAGTTTCATCGTACCTTAATTATAACTTGTATCCCTTTGATCAAATCCCTGGAATATGAATTCCATCATATTTCCATCCAAGAAAACTTGATCCTATCTCAACCTAGCCACGCCATAGTAACCAGCTTAGTACTAATTATTTATGTTGTTAATTGTATTTTCATTTGGATCTTCAATTTGGATTTGTGTGTAAGTGTGTTGAAGTATTTCTGTTTTATCGTTAGATATATTGTAAGGAGAAGGAGAGACGACTACGAGTAGAATATTTCATCTCCAGGATCCAGGCAAGTTACTCTTTTGATCATACTCCAACTATACCTATATTTTTTCTTATGCATTGTAGTCCAATTTGAATAATATGCATTGATAGGATTATGTATTATGCTATGCTATTACACCCAGTAGTTCATTGAGGTAAGTCTGAACCTTATATCATTGTCGCCACCGTGTAGAATTATACTTCTTTGCTAAGTAGACGTGGATTCGGAAGTGATCCATTATGAGGTATGAGTGACTACGTAGTAAACGGGACCAAGATAATCTTAATGAACCACCTGGGTGGAATGGTTGGGGGCACCCTGGAGGAACCAGTGGATTTTCCTGAGTGACCTGGAGATGGCCAGTAATCACTGCGGAATGCCACCCAGGCTTAAAGGGATCAATCATATTTTTCATAACTAGAAGCTTACGTGTGCAGCCACAAGCTATTATGGGCTCTGGCTTGGTTGATTAGTTGTAGTGACTCTTACTAGGTGGTGCTACGAATGTAGTTATGAATAGGTGGGATGGGCACCGCCAGAGTGAGGGAAACTCTTCTAAAATACCTTGTCTCGACCTTCCTGTTTCCATAAAACGTGTAGTGTGGCAAATACCAAAGGAGGTGGTCGAGTCTTGTGGGGAAAATTGCACAAACCTCTGCAGAGTGTACAAACTGATCATGATTAGCCGTGTCCACGGTTACGGACAACTTTGAGCATCTAGAAGTGGGAATGTTGAAGGATCTCATCATCTTTAATAAATCAATCGGGCTTAATCAACCTTGGGGGTAGATTGACTTTCAGAAACCAACTCAATCATATTATGAGTTTTGTAGTACTGTCATGATACTCTTTGAGTAGGACAAAATCAACTTTATGCAAATTGAAACTTAGAGCTTTTCCACTAGCAAAATTGCATGTAGAAGATAGGTCTGTTAAATATTCTTTTGGGAGTAACTTGCCGTACATTCAAAGTACTGACCCATTTTGGGCTGTAACCTTCGGTGTTGCAGGATTTTATATGACGAGTAAGTGATGCGATGTAGGGTTACAATGTCTACACTCAACTTTACCGTTGGTGTTGATGGGACTCCACTTATGTATTGTTTGTTTCCGCGGTGTATTCTAGCCCAAAGGCTATGAGGTAATAAATATCATGTACTTACGTTACTTTTTGACATGTGATTTATGGTATTTCATCGAGTACTGTGTGTGCTAGCATACTGATCCAGGGATAGCATAGAAGCACAATAGACTTGGTTCCTTTTCGGGACCCGGTCATTACATTTGTGCTTCAAGTATTGTCGTCTTCAGGTCAGCCGGAATAAAGATGGACTCTAATTCGTGGGAAGGCTTGATAGATGGCTTCTAAATGTTTTCCAAAGAAATTCCTGCTGGAATTTCCTTTCTGGTGGATCCCAGTTTTGATAGTGCGTCTGCTGCTTCATTATTAGCTCGGGGAATGTGATGGAACTCACACCCCTCAAAGAAACCATATAGCTGTTGCACAAGGAATCTGTAGCTTGCCATGTTTGCCTCCTTTGTGTCCCAAGTGCCAGTGCATTGCTGCAGCACCAGATCGAAGTCTCCATAACATAAAATCCGCCGAATGCCGATCCCTTTGGCCAATCGGATGTCGTGGACCAGTGCTTCGTACTCGGCCACGTTGTTCGATGCAGCGAAATGGATCTGCAACACATATCTGAGCTAATCACCCTTTGGAGAAGTGAGAACAATGCCAGCGCCTAATCCGGTCATCATCTTGGAACCATCAAAATGCATTTGCCAGAGTTGTGAATTCGGAAAGGGGGCTCATATTGGGTTTCTGCCCAATCAACGAGGAAATATGCTAGGGCTTGGGATTTGATTGAAGTGCGTGGCTCATACTTGATACCATGGTTTGCAATCTCAATGGCACATTTTTCCACCCTGCCAGCTGCATCCCGATTGCCTATGATTTCTGTCGGTGGCGCCGAGCTGACAACTTTGATTGAATGCGCTTGGAAATAGGGCTTCAGTCTCTTTGCCATCATGTATACACCATAGCACATCTTCTGGTAATGGGGGTAGTTTGGCTTGGAGGTCGAGAGCACTTCACCGACATAGTATACTGGCCTTTCGACCGGCTGTGCTCTGTCCTTTTCAGGACGGTCGACCACCATGACAATACTGGTCACCCGAGTGGTAGCTACGATGTACAACATCATTGGCTCTTTATCAATCGCAGCTGCTTGTACTGGAGCAGTGGATAGCATACACTTGAGCTCTTTGAATGCTTCGTATGTTTTCAGAGTCCATGTGAACTTGTCCCTCTTCTTCATCAGCTGGTACAGGGGAATTGTTTTCTCTCCCAGCTGACTAAGGAATCGGCTGAGCGATGCTAGGCATCCGGTGAACTTCTGGACATCTTTGAGGTTTCTGGGCTTGTTCATCCCCTTGGTTGCTGCAATCTTTTCGGGGTTGCACTCAATTCCTCTCTTAGACACTAAGAATCTGAGCAGTTTGCCGGCTGGAACGCCGAACACACACTTCTCTGGATTGAGCTTGATCTTGTAAGTGCGCAAATTTGCGAATGTTTCTCGGAGATCTTCCAGCAAGGTTGACCCTTGGACTAACTTGACCACAAGGTCATCTACATATACATGAATGTTACGGCCGAGATGAGGTCAGACACATCACTGCATAGTAAGCTGATAAGTCGCTCCGCCATTTTTTCAGGACAAAGGGCATGGTGATATAGTAGTAAGCCCCGAACGGGGTGATAAATGCAGTTTTTATTTGATCTTCTGCAGCAAGTTTGATCTGGTGATAGCCAGCTGTGGCATCCAGAAAACACAAGAGGTGACAGCCAGCCGTAGAATCAATCACTTGATAGATACAGGGAAAAACAAAAGGATCCTTGGGGCGGGCCTTATTCAGGCAAGTGTAATCTATACACATGCGCTAAGTTCCATTCTTCATAACAAGAAATGGGTGTGCTAACCAGTCCGGATAGAACACTTCCATGAGGAATCATGCTGCGACAAACTTGGCGATCTGGTCACCGATTGCTCTTCTCTTGTCCTCTGAAAAGCGCCGGAGTGGCTGCTTGATCGGCTTGGATCCAGGTCGGATGTGAAGCTTGTGCTCGGCGAGTTCCCTTGGTACTCTAGGCATGTCTTGTGGAGACCATGCAAAGATGTCCCGGTTATCACGGAGGAACTCGACGAGTTCGCCTTCCTATTTGTTGCTAAGTCCAGCTCCCACGATCACGCACTTTCTTGGGTCGGAGGGGTCCAGAGAAATCCTCTTGTTGTCCTTGGCTGCTTGGAACGCAGTCTCATCATCCGATCTCTTGGTCTTTGTGCCCGGCAGGGGTGCCTTCATCTGATCTTGGGCCATTGCTATGAACTTGTCGAGCTGGCGCCGTTCTGCGTCAATGACCAGGGAATCGGCCAGCCTGGAGCCGGCTGATGAACACTCGAGGGACTTCTTGTAGTCGTCGCACATAGTGATGGGATCATTCGGCCCTGGGAGCTTCATCTTCAAGTACGGCTGGAACACATTGACCATGAACTTTGAGATTGTCGGCGCTCCGAGCAGAAGATGGTACGAACTGCTCAGATCGGCTACCTCAAACCAGATTGGCTCGCGACGGAAACTTTCCTTCGAACCGAACACCACATCCAGCCGAATGCGGCCCAATGGAGTGCATGAAAGGACGGGAACAATACCATGAAAGATGGTCCGACTAGGCTGCAGCTCGCTCTCATTGATGCCGAGCTTGATCATCGTATCGCTGTACAGAATGTTGATGGAGCTACCTCCATCAATGAGAGTTCTGGTGAATCTGCATGAATACTTGGGCGCTGCCACAACTGCATCTACCACCAGTGCATAGCTTCCTGGGTTCGGCATCAAGCCTGGGTGGTCCTCTCCGCTCCATGTGATGATACTCTTCGACCAGTTCATGAACTGGGGGACCGCTGGCATGGTGGCATTGACTGCCTGCTCTCGGGCTCTCCGACTTCCCTTGTCGTCTGAATAACTGGTAAAAATCATGTAGGCTGCATCTTGGCGCGAGAACTGCTGACGTGCATTCGGTGGTGGTGAACCTGGGGGTGGGGGTAGGGGTGGTGGGAGGTTTCCTTCTCCTCCTTCCGACAAATGCTTTATCCAGATGCATTGTCGGGTGGTGTGGGAAGCGGGCTTGCCGACTCCACTTTGCATCTTGCATGGCTGGTTCATCATGTCCTCAAAGGTGCATGGGGGTCGAATTGGGCCCTGTGGTCTTTCTGCAGGTTTCTGCCTCTGACTGCCTCCCGCAACCCTTGGTTCATCCGGCTGATGGACTACTGCCACCTGCCAATTGCCGTACTGAGCATCCAGCTGCTCATATTTCCTCTTATTGAAACCAGTGTTGTTCTTGTTGAAGTTGGAGGTGTTGTTGTTAAAGTTGGGGGTGTTGTTGTTGTCGTGCTTCATCTCGCTCCTCTCGTACCTATTGGGACCGGTGCCTCCTGCCTCTGCCGATTGCTGTTGCTGCTGTTGTCCGGAGGACTGTCCTTGGATGAGGCCATTGGCACTCAAATAGATCGGGCGCATTGCAGCACCAGAAGCGGCGAACAAATTGGCTATCTTCATCATATTGGCCAAAGATGTGATCTCCTTGCGCAGGAGCTTGTGCTTCAACATTGACCCATCCAAGCAGCCGTCAGTGAAGTACTGGATGGCTTGGATCTCATGAACTCCCTCGCAAGTGTTCCTAAGCTTGATCCACCATTGAAGGTAATCGCGAAGGGGCTCATCCTTTCCTTGTACACACAACGCCAGGTGTCGTGCCAGACCTGGGCGCTCATACGTGCCAGTGAAGTTGCGAACAAAGGCATCATCAAAATTCGCCCAATAGTTGATGATGTTGCTGGGCAAGATGTTCAACCAAGACCGAGCTGAACCTTGAAGCATGAGTGGTGCATAGCGAACTGCCACACGAAGACTGCCTCCTGCGATGCCGACTGCGGTCATATAATCGACCTGCCAATCCTCTGGCTTGACTGATCCATTGTACTTGGGGTGTCCCTGGGCAATGTGACTCCTTTGGGGAACTGCTCTTTCCGAATGCGCGGCCCGAAACAGGCCGGCCCCGTTGGTACATCACCTTCTGGTTGTTGATCTTGCTGCTGCTGCTCGATGCAGTGCCTTGCATCATTTCCCGCGATTGCTCAGCGACCCAAATGTTGACTCATTGCCAGCCGAGTTATTGCCCCTGGTTTCTCTTGGTGCCGACTGTTGACTGTTGGCTCGTCCTTCCGACTGCCTCCTGCAGTCCCTTGATTTATCCGACTGCGATGTTGACTCCCATGTGGCGAAAACGCCTTCCTCTACTACCGAAGTGGTGAATTCAGCTGGTTTACACCTGCAGTTGGCCGAACTAATTTTGACGCCCCGAGCCCTTGTTGCTCGGTGGCCGCCTTCTGCTGGTGACTTTCTGCCGCTAGAAGATCGCGCATTCGGCGCGTCCTCTCTCGCGGCTCATCTCCCTCCAAGTGCTCCAACTCATGGGTGATTTGCTCGGTAGCTCTCATGTTCTTCACAGGAGAGCTGTATGCGAGTTATGGGACGATGGTGGACGATGTTGGTTGCTGGTCTCTCTCAGTCTCTTTGCCTACCTCTCGGCCAGCAATTCCCAGCTCCTCTAGCACTGGCGCTGGGATGACGCGTGGCACCATGTCGTGCGCTGCGTTGTACTCCCGAACTATGGCTTCCAGACGACGTTTTTCAACGTCCATCCGCTCTGACTTCTTGGACAAGGCTTGGCGAGATTTCTCCAGCTCGGTGTGAGCCATAGCTGGATCTTCGTTCAGGTACACGGGAGTGTGGAACACATCCGGTGGATTGCTCGGGCCTGCTGCAGCGGTGGCTGCTTCCTTCAGAGCTCAGACTGTTGAGGTGGAATTGTGGCGACTCGATGCTCCCGCCATCATGACCTCCGCACGGATGTGCGAAGTCGTGCTCTCTGAATCCATAGCTCCCGCCCCAAACGGAAGCGGGTCTGTGAGCTTAGAGAACACCCGTACCTCCCCGGGATATACCTCTGGAAGAGCCACGACGAAAACGCGGTGGCTACCAAATGGAACAATGAAACCACACGGCAGGGGCATTCCTGCCCCAAACCGCGAGGTGTTGTCGATGACATAGTCCCACGCTCCGTACCTGAGAACCAGGACGGACGCGAAGCACGCGCTCGATGCAGATGAGGGTCCCGCCGGATCAGAACTCCAGTCGACGCCTCGTCCTATCCCACGGTGGGCGCCAACTTTCATCATTTGGTAACGGCAGATGCCATGGGGATGGCTAAAGAGGGGGACAAACCGAGGTGAGTGTCAATTGTGCCGGAATTGAGAGTGGGGACAAACACAGTGAGATACCGCGATGTACCCAGG
This sequence comes from Bromus sterilis, assembly GCA_950022295.1. Classification (NCBI taxonomy): domain Eukaryota; kingdom Viridiplantae; phylum Streptophyta; class Magnoliopsida; order Poales; family Poaceae; genus Bromus; species Bromus sterilis. The sequence continues at coordinate 337,988,986 of OX465595.1, read as the reverse complement.
TTCAGGGCTCTCCGTAGAGATAACACCCATAGTCCTGCCGAGCTAGCTATAAGCAATAACTCTGGCTACAATGAATGCTCCTTGAATTGTATGAGAGTAAGGAGAAAATGGATCTGGACACAACTCTCTCCTGGCTCTCTCTCTGGTGGGCGAAGTGTAGTTACTGCTCCGTCGTCCCTCGCGCAGGAGGGGTACCCGGGGCTCTTATAGGCCGCGCCCGGGGTACAAAGGTAAATGTACAGTACGGGAGGACCCAGATGTAAGCCTCAGGCCATGAGCTGGGACCCTCATGACGTGTGCCCTCCGGCTGACCCGGAGTAGACTTGCAACTCTCCATGCTACCGCTTTGTAGGTCTTGCATAGTGAACAGTGCCCGTGCGTACTAAACAATGATCCGGAGTACTGAACAGTAGTCCGGAGTACTGAACAGTGGAGATGGGATCTTGGTCTTGTCGGCCTGTCCGCGTGATCAGCGCTGGAGGGGACAACACTCCCCTGACAACCCGGATCCTCTGGGATTGCGCAGTGATGATCTTATACCAGGTGTCCGACATGGGATGAAGTCAACTCTTGGTGTCAGCCCGGATGGATATGTGTCCTCTTCGGCCGAATGAACTTAGGTGAGGACGATTGCGCTCTCCTGGAGCAATTGGCCTCCGACCTAATCATCTCGGCCCTCTGGAGATCGGTCTTGCACTTTCTTGATCTTGTTCTAGATCGGTGATCCTTAGATCGGTGATCTTCAAGTCGGCCTTGACTGGATTGGCCTTTCTCCGAATGACAATATTCAGGCCGGCCCAAAGTAGCTCGGCCTCACTTAGATCGGCGATCATTAGATCAGTGATCGTTGTATTTTAAGTAATGTTTCTCCTGGGTGACCCTACCCGGGGGTCATACCCTTGACAGTTTTATTTCAGACTCTTGACAACCAGCGGGGTACAATAAGATCCTCTTCATTTTCATCATGATCATCATGTATGTCATGATCGTTATAAATGTCATGATGACCAGTCTCTTCAGCTCCCACTTCGGAAGGTGGTTCCGGAACAACTTCTGTTTCCACTTCTTTCACTTGGTGTGATTGGTCAATCATCTCGTCGAGGTCTATTTTCCTCCCACTCAATTCTTTCAAGAGAAACTCTTTCTCAAGAAAGCGTCCAGTCTTAGCGACAAACGTTTTGCCCTCGGACTGGTTGTAGAAGGTGTATCTAGTGGTTTCCCTTGGATATCCCACACAGATGCACTTATCCGCTTTTGATTCGAGTTTGTCAGGCTGAAGTTTCCTAACATAAGCCTCACAACCCCAAATCTTCAAGTGAGACAACTTTGGTTTCTTGCCATGCTATTCCTCAAATGGTGTTGTCTTTATGGATTTGGATGGTTCCCTATTAAGAATGTAAGCGGCAGTTTCTAATGCATACCTCCAGAATGACACAGGCAAGTCTTCATGATACATCATCGATCATACACTATCCAATAGAGTTTGATTACGTTGCTTAGAAACATCGTATCGCTGAGGTGTTCTTGACGGCGTATGTTGTGGTACGATGCCACAAGTCTTCAGATGATCGCCAAACTCGTGACTTAAATACTCTCCACCTCGATCGGATCCAAGGTGCTTGATTTTCTTCCTGAGTTTATTCTCGACCTCACTCTGAAATTCTTTGAACTTTTCAAAGGTTTCACACTTGTGTTTCATTAAGTAGGTATACCTGATACGTCCCAAACGTATCTATAATTTCTGCTTGCTCCATGCATGTTTTGTGTGATATTGCTATGATCTAGATACACTTTCACACAATTTTGATCATATTTGGACTAACTTATTAACTCCGTGCACCATAGTGCATGTTCCTGTTTTCTGTTGTTTTTCTATTTCAGCTTTCCCCCATATTAAAAGTGCTCCAAAAATTCGGGAAAAATCAGATAAAAAATCAGTGCAACGGAAGATTCTGGAATCACCTGGGTGGGGCCAGAGGGCCACCACCAGGGGTCCAGGCGCCCTGGTGGCGCGGCCTAGGGCTTGGTCGCGCCAGGGGGCGCCTGGACACCTGGTAGCCCCCCTGGCTGACCCCCTTCGCCTATATATTCTCCGTGACGCAAAACCTCCAAAGAAAGAACCCTTTTTCACGATCTTTCCTCTGTTCCGCCGCCGCCGTGCTTCCAAGATCCGGAGCGCCAGCTGACCTCTTCCCGGCACCCTGCCGGAGGGAGAATTGACCTCCGGGAGCCTCTCCTCCACCATGGACGCTTCCCGGATGATCCATGAGTAGTCTAACTTGGACCATGGGTCCGTGATCAGTAGATATGTGATGTTCTCCTCCCCTGTTTGTTCTTCATGGATTAGACCTCGTGAGCTGCCCTACATGATCGAGGCACATATGTAATTTTCTGCTGTTGCTATGCTGAGTTTTCTGGGATCTGATGGATTATGAGACTATGTTCAGTTTGTGATTGAGTAATATATTTGGTTCTTATCTTTTATATTTAAGTTCTTGAGTAATTCTTTCATGTTCTCCGTTGTTGTTTATTGCTTTGGCCAAGTAGTAGGTAGTGACTCCAAGAGGGAACGTTATGCTCAATTGTGGGTTCATGCCCCCTGATGACACGCTTGAGTGACGGAAACATGAGTCTAGGGGATGCGATGTTTACACAAGGGGGAAAACAACGGTTCTTGTAACTGCGGTTGTAAGGATTGTTTACTTTAGGCAAAGTGCTTTTTAATGCAGTTTTCCGTTGCTTTGGGTTTACACTTTGGGTGGGGCTCGCAACTTAATACCAGTGAGATGTTCTGGATAGATATCTCAAGGTGGATGATTAGTAGTAGATGAAGTTGGATTTCGGTCTACTTATTTTGGCGTACCTCCCATGCTTTTGAGCCTCGACCTTTCTTTGTAGCATAGTTAGCATTGGTTTTCGCCCGTAATCCTGTCAATTTCCCAGTTTTGATTTGTTTACCTCGCATAGCAGTTTTATCGTCTTTTGGGAGAGAGACATCAATAGTGAACATCACGGGACCCCGGTCCATATTCTCATCACTGTTTACACGCTCTTTTATTTTCCTGCTTTTACTTTCTAGCTGCTATCACCAATATCATTATCCCTTGTGTTTGATCCTTTGTAAACAACAAGACCGGAGAGATTGACAACCTCTCTGAACTTCGTTGGGAGCAAAGTTATTTGTGTCGTGTGCAGGTCCAGGTTAAGAGATAATTATCTCAAACGGCGTGTTGCTCGCTTCACCTCCTACTTATCGTTATCGGAGTCCTACTAGTTCGATACTCAACCTTAGTATCTTCACTGAGGGAAATTTGTTGCTATCCTACATCTCACATTCCACTTGGGGTAACCAACGAAGGGCAAGAAGCCATTATCCACTTCCACGCCATCAAGCAAATTTTTGGCGCTGTTGTCGGGGACTCCAATCGTCAAGATAGGGGGGTTTCCCACTATCTTCTACCTTTTCTTTTTATTCTTGTTAGTTTACCTTTTAGTTTTTATCTTAGTGTCCTATATCAAAAATCACAAAAAAATATGCCACACTTGCTACTGCTATGGATTCCTATCGTGGGAAAGTCACGGCAGATGTCCGTAGAGTCGGACTTGATTATGGGGCCTTTTCTACGAGTGTACGAGGAAGAAGAACATCACAGAGAAAGAGAAACGCGATTTATACAACTTCAGGCCCCGGGAAACATCGTCCGGTAAAGACCCTACATGATGTTTGTGGCTAGGTCTTATTCCTTTGCTCACGAGGAGTCATTGGCGTATCGCCGACTCTTTTACAGTTGTATTCAGGAGAAAGCCTACTTTGGCGGAAGCCTACTCTGGCGAAAGCCTACTTTGGCGGAAGCCTACTTTGGCGAAAGCCTACTCTAGTGGCGAAAGCCTACTCTGGCGGCGAAAGCCTACTCTGGAGGAACTTGGCCTCTATGGGTGCCCTACCCCTCCTTATATAGGTGGAAGGGGGTGGCTTACATGTAGAGTCCTATTCTGATACAAACTAGTCTCGTCTTGTATTACAAGTCGGATATCAATCCGAGTCCTACTCTAAGTCTTGTAATCTTCCAAGTTACGTGGACTCCTGTTGAGGAAAGTCTCCTGTCTGGCCGACTCCTATAGAGGAGAGTCCCCTGTTTGGCCGACTCCTGTAGAGGAGAGTCCCCTGTCTGGCCGACTCCTGTAGAGGAGAGTCCCCATCAGGCCGGCTCATGTCAGCAGACTCATGAAGGTGACTCATGTCATCCGACTCATGGAGGTGACTCATGTCAGCCGACTCATGGAGGTGACTCATGTCAGCCGACTCTAGTCTCCAGGACCTGTCTTCTGGCTGAGTCTTCCTTTTGGTGCTATCTCCTGGCCAGGTCTTAGCTGTGAGTAATCCCCCCGACAGTTCCACTAAAAACACCAAGTTGTGTGACTTCACTAGTCACAACAACAAAGACTTTATCTGCACTTCTATTGCCACACCTGCCACTTCAGCTACCTCTTATGAAATTAAACCTTCCTTGATAAACCTTGTTATGAGAGATCAATTCTCTGGTGCTGGAGATGATGCTACTTTACACTTGAATAATTTTGTTGAGCTATGTGATATGCAAAAGTATAAAGAAGTAGAAGGTTATGTTGTTAAGATTAAGCTTTTTCCTTTCTCTTTGAGGGGAGAAGCTAAAATCTGGTTTCAATCTTTGCCTAGGAATAGCATAGATTCTTGGGATAAGTGCAAAGATGCTTTTATTGGGAAGTACTACCCACCTTGTAAAATTATCCAATTGAGGAGTAACATTATGAATTTTAAGCAATTGGATAATGAACATGTTGCCCAAGCTTGGGAACGAATGAAATCTCTTGTCAATAAATGCCCTACACATGGTTTGACTACTTGGATGGTTATCAGAACTTTTTATGCAGGCTTGAACCTTACCTCGCGGAACCTGTTAGATTCAGCCGCGGGAGGAACCTTTATGTCAACTACACTTGGTGCTGCCACAAAACTTCTAGATGAGATGATGACCAACTATTCCCAATGGCACACCGAACGCGCTCCAACATGTAGGAAGGTAAACTCTGTCGAGGAGATTACCTCCCTAAATGAAAAAGTTGACTTAATCATGACTTTACTTACTAAGCAACCCTCTATTGATCCTCATGATGCACCTTTAAATTCTTTGGTTGCTCAGGAACAAGTAGATGTGAACCTTATTGCTAGAAACAACTTCAACAACAATGCTTATAGGGGTAATTTTTCTAGCAATCCTATACCGTTTCCATCCAACTAGAGTGTAGAAGAGAAATTAGCCAAATCAGATAATCTCTCTTTTAAGGTAGATAGCTTCAAAGAGAGATTATCCTAGTAACAAGAACCCCACTTCTGAATTAGAAAGCATGCTTAGAGACTTTATCACTACCCAAAAAGCCTTCAACAAGAGTGTAGAAGAGAAATTAGCCAAATCAGATAATCTCTCTTTGAAGTTAGATAGCTTAGCCCTTGATGTTGAGATGCTTAAAAGTAGAACATCTCCCCTTGAGGAGAGGAAGGCCACTCCTATTAATGCTATCCAATTGCACATTAATGAAAATATTAGGATGATGGCTAAACTTAAAGAAAGATGGGCTAGAGAAAAAGAGGAAGAGGACAGAATTAAGAGCCCTCCTACACACCACACAGTTTCTACTATCCAAATTGTTGAGGACACCCAAACTATTAGCACCCAACACACTCCTAGTCCCATTGGACCTATTAATGGTGATGCTAATACCTCAACCGTAGAAGAAGAAACTCCTATGAACATAAAGGGTTTCAAACAAGTGAGCCTAGATGACACCACTACCACCTTTGATAGTAGTGACATTTATTTTGATAGTTGTACCCTCTCAGAAGTTATTAGCTTGCTGCACAAAATGTCTAGAGACCCCCACACTAGCACACTAAATCTTGCCTTAACGGAACATATCACTAATGTTCTCATCAAAGCTAGGGAGGAGAAGCTTAGAATAGAAGCCTCCATACCTAGTAAGCTAGATGATGGTTGGGATCCTATGATTAAAATTAAATTGAATAACTTCCCTTGTTATGCTTTATGTGATGTTGGAGTTAGTACCTCCGTTATGCTCAAAAGAATGTATGATATGTTTGAATTGAAGCCCTTTGAGCCTTGTTATTTTGGTGTTGTCTCGTTGATTCTTTCGTAAAGAGACCTTTGGGGAAGACCGACGATGTTCTTATCATTGTCAATGACAATTATGTTCCCGTTGATTTTACTATTATGGACATAGAGTGTGAACCTTTATGTCCAATTATTTTGGGACGTACTTTTCTTCGCACCGTTGGTGCTGTTTTGACATGAAAGAGGGGAATATAAAATTTCAATTCACTCTCAAAAAGGGCATGGAACGCTTCCCTAGAAAGAAAATCAAGTTACATGTTGAGTCCGTTACGCGGGCTAGCTATTCACTCTCTCTTGATAAAACTTGATTCTTCTTTTGCTTTATGCCTAGCTTAAAGGCGTAAAAGAAAGCGCTTGTTGGGAGGCAACCCAAGATGTTTTTACTTCTGTTTTTAGTGGTCTTGATGATTTTTACTACTGTAGCAACATCATTGTATCTTTATTTTCAAGCTTTGTGCCAAGTTCTAGCCTCTTATGATAAGGAAAGCAAAAGTTGTGACCTGTTGTCCAGAAAAAAGATTATGTCTGCTTGACGGGAAAAAATCACTAGTTCATATTTTTTAGTTGAATTTTTTACACAGCATGCTCTATAAAATTGTTAAACTTTCATATGTTCTGAGTTTTTTTATTTGAGTTGCAGAAGTACCCCGAAAAAATTCTTTACTACCTGATGTTCTGTTTTTTATAGATTCTGCCACGTTTTGCCTTTCCTCACTTTTTCAAACCTTAATCTTTCTTTTTCTTTGCAAAAACTTTTTGGCAATCTTGAGAAATAGTAGCTCTTCAAGAATATCTTTATTTCCAGTAGAGGAAAATTATTTTATTAAGGGTACTAACCTCTCTAATCATCTTATGATGAGTTATGTATGAAGGGAGTTTTCAAGTGTGCGAGGGAGGATGATGAAAGAAGATCCGGGAGATTCAAACGCTCAAGCTTGGGGATGCCCCCATGCATCCCAAATAAATATTCAAGGAGACTCAAGCGTCTAAGCTTGGGGATGCCCCCGTGCATCCCCTTCTCCATCAACAATCGTCAGTTCGTCCTTCGTCTCACTATATTTTTATCACTTCATGCATTATGTCCTATTCTTGGAGCGTCTCGCTCTTAGGTTTCCTTTTAGTTTTCTTTAGCTTTGCTTGTTTTTCATAACAAGTTAGACCCCAACTTACTTTGTGTGGGAGAGAAACACGCTCCACTTCAACCTAGAACACATCATAGGATTTTTCATGCCTATCTTTCTTCTGTTGTGTGTTGTTTATCTTTTCGTAGTTGCTGCCATGTTTAGTTTTAGTTTTAGTTTTTGTCTTTAGCAGGAGCTTTAGCTTTTGTTTAGCTTGTTCCTGGAACTCTCTTTAGTTTTCATGTTTATCTTGTTAAAGGAGTTGGTTGTTGCACTGAGTTGTGTCTTGTCTTGAAGTAGGTAATTGAGGTTGCTATTCAATTGTAGTAGTAACTTGAAATAGTTTTGAGGTATTGTTGTGAGTAATATTTGAACTTTTGGTGTCAAGAGCTCTAGCCTATTAGTGATAGGTGTCGTATTTTGGGCAATACGTGTTTATTTTCAAAACCTACAAAACTAGTTGAGAACTCTAGCTACTAGATGGATCACTAATCTTTTGAGGGATCGGATATTAGAGTACACTCACGTACCATGAGTCAAGGATGCGCAAGGATAACCAAACCCCCATACTCCTCCTCGGGGTACTTATCTCTTTGTGAACCTCCTCATTAGATTGAGAGTTACCAATAATAAGTGCATGATTTCTTCGGACTAATGTAAGTATTGAAAGTTGACACTTCCACCTCCTCATATTTGCTAGCCTCTTCGGTATCGTGCACTGCCCTCTTCTCACTCCGAGAGTTGGCGTACACCTCGCCGGTGCATCCAAACCCTTGGCATGATACGCTCTGTCATCATAAACCTCCTTATATCTTTCCTCAAAGCAGCCACCATACCTACCTATCAAGGAATTTCCATAGCCTTTCTGAGATATATTGCCATGCAACATCCACCTCTTCATGACTTCATCTTCATGTCATACATGTTCCTGCTACACTGGCAGAAGCATACATTTGCATACATCATGATAGCTACATATTCTTTATGTTGAGTACATTGTAAAGTGTGAAGATCTTCTATACTTCTTGTAAAATAGAGTGTTGCCCTTAGGTGAGGAAAAGATCCCAAAGAGGACAATTTAAATATCCCAAAGAGGACAAATGAGAGTTAAATAGAAAGAGCCATTGAGGCCACCAAAAAATACAAAAAATAGAAAAAAAGAGAAAAAATAAATAAAAAGAGAGAAATGGGCAACACTACTATTCCTTTTGAAAGATCCACACTCGTACTCCCTTTATATCTTTGTGCTCCATAGAGATGATCATTTATGCATATAGCTATGTGGGAACCCTTCACACTAGAGAACTTGGCTTGCATATTCCAAGGATGAGCCTCCTCAAACGAGCTCTAGGTCTTCATGAGCAAGCAAGTTGGATGCACCCCCACTAGTTCCATTGGAGAGCTTAACTTAGCTCATATGTGCATCTGTTGCATGGCAATCCATACTCCTCACATCATATCTATCATTTGGCTTCTCTCGCCTATGATTGTCCTCATTGATGTGAGCCTTTCTCACCTTTTTTGTCTTCCTCCTCCACCATACTTCTCTCTTTGCCATCCTAAGTTTCAACTCTCGTGCTTACACTCATCCATTGCATGAGTGCTCAAAATATCGAAAGGGAGTGGATCAAATTGACTTGTACCTGGCTAGTGGTCTGGGGACGAGTCAAGATAAGGTTCCAAAGAAGACCAAGTTTGAAACTTTAGTAGATTGAGTTCTGAACAAATATATATTTTTCTCTCGTATTCCCATATCCCCCTTCTTGCACGCAAACACCATCTGGAGACATTCGAGTCACGGACAGCAAGCGCTTTTGCACCTTTATGTTCTTATGTTGCTTGTTGCAACGCTAATATAGACTCTTGCATGTTATGACTTGAATTGAATTACATACCTTGATTGCTTTACTTTCAAAGTCCTTATATGGTTGTTAGCATGTCACCACAGAAATTATGCTTGTTATCATTTACCTACTCGAGGACGAGCAGGAATTAAGCTTGGGGATGTTGATACGTCCCAAACGTATCTATAATTTTTGCTTGCTCCATGCATGTTTTGTGTGATATTGCTATGATCTAGATACACTTTAATACAATTTTGATAATATTTGGACTAACTTATTAACTCAGTGCACCACAGTGCCAGTTCCTGTTTTCTATTGTTTTTCTTTTTCTATTTCAGGTTTCCCCCATATTAAAAGTGCTCCAAAAATTCAGGAAATCAGATAAAAATCAAAGCAATGGAAGCTTCCGGAATGACCTGGGTGGGGCCAGAGGGCCACCACCAGGGGTCCAGGCGCCCTGGTGGCGCGGCCTAGGGCTAGGCGGCGCCTGGACACCTGGTGGCCCCCATGGCTGCCCCCTTCTCCTATATATTCTCCGTGACGTAAAACCTCCGAAGACAGAACCCTTTTTCGCGATCCCGCCTATGTTCCGCCGCCGCCACGCTTCAAGATCGGGAGCGCCAGCAGACCTCTTGCCGGCACCCTGCCGAAGGGAGGATTGACCTCTGGGAGCCTCTCCTCCATCATGTATGCTTCACGGATGACCCGTGAGTAGTCTACCTTGGACCATGGTCTGTGATCAGTAGTTATGTGATGTTCTCCTCCCCTCTTTGTTCTTCATGTATTAGACCTCGTGAGCTTCCCTACATGATCGAGCCACATGTGTAATTTTCTGTTGTTGCTATGCTGAGTTTTCTAGAATCTGATGGATTATGAGACTATGTTCAGTTTGTGATTGAGTAATATATTTGGTTCTTATCTTTTATATTTATGTTCTTGATTAATTCTTGCATGTTCTCCGTTGTTGTTTATTGCTTTGGCCAAGTAGTAGGTAGTGACTCCAAGAGGGAACGTTATGCTCGATTGTGGGTTCATGCCCCCTGATGACACGCTTGAGTGACAGAAACATGAGTCTAGGGGATGTGATGTTGCCACAAGGGGGAAACAACGGTGCTTCTAACCTTGGTTGGAAGGATTGTTTACTTTACGCAAAGTTCTTTTTAATGCAGTTGTCTGTTGCTTTGGGTTTACACTTTGGGTGGGGCTCACAACTTAATACCAGCGAGATGTTCTGGATAGATATCTCAAGGTGGATGATTAGTAGTATATGCAGTTGGATTTCGGTCTACTTATTTTGGCGTACCGCCCATGCTTTTGAGCCTCGTCCTTTCTTTGTAGCATAGTTAGCATTGGTTTGCGCCCGTAATCCTCTAAATTGCCCAGTTGTGATTTTTTTACCTCGCATAGCAGTTTTATCGTCTTTTGGGAGAGAGACATCACTAGTGAACATCACGGGACCCCGGTCCATATTCTCATCACTGTTTACACGCTCTTTTATTTTCCTGCTTTTACTTTCTATCTGCTATCACCATTATCATTATCCCTTGTGTTTGATCCTTTGTAAACAACAAGACCGGAGAGATTGACAACCTCTCTGAACTTCGTTGGGAGAAAAGTTATTTGTATCGTGTGCATGTCCAGGTTAAGAGAGCATTATCTCAAACGGCACGTTGCTTGCTTCACCACCTACTTGTCGTTATCGGAGTCCTACTGGTTCGATACTCAACCTCGGTATCTTCACTGAGGGAAATTTGCTGCTATCCTACATCTCACCCTCCACTTGGGGTAACCAACGAAGGGAGAGAATCCATTATCCACTTCCATGCCATCAATACCCATATCTAATTAAGTCATCAATGAAGGTCACGAAGTAACGAAGACCATTGCATGTGGAGACGTTCATAGGTACACATACATTTGTATGTATGATCCCTAATAAGTCTGTCGCACGCTCCATTATCCCATTGAATGGAGTCTTTGTCGTTTTCCCATGAGGCATGGTTCACATGTGTCAAGGGATCCAAAATCCAATGTTTCCAGAAGTCCATCAGAATGAAGCTTCTTCATGTGTTTTATGACAATATGACCAAGTCGACAATGCCACATCGTCATGTGTTCTTCGTTACTAGGCTTTAATGTTTTGGCCTCTGTGTTATCGATATGAAGTACATCACAAACGATATTAAGTATGAATAAGCCTTTTTTCTCCAGTGCGTGAACATAAAACATATCATGCTTATAAATCACACGACCAATTGTATCTGACTTACAAGAATAGTGATCTCGCCTTAAGAAAGAACCATTAACGATGTTCACACTCAATGCGGGTACATAGTAGCACTTATTCAAAATCAAAACTAATCCCAAAGGGAGAATAAAATTCTTCGTGCCGACTCCCACCACTTCAACTTGACAGTCGTTGCCCACGTGCATCGTCACTTCATCTTTCATCAAGTGTTTCCTATTCCGTAGCCCCTGAGAGGAGTTGGAAATATGAGCAACAGATCTTGTATCAAGTATCCAGGATTTTCTCCCAGCGCTTGTTAAGAAAAGATCAATAACATGTATATAAAATATACCTTTGTCTCTCCTGACAACCTTGCCAGCCTTCTTGTCCTCTAGGTACTTGGGGCAGTTGCATTTCAAGTGACCATCATCCTTGTAGTAGAAGCACTCAACGTCGGGCTTGGGTCCAGGTTTGGGTGTCTTACGAGGAGTGACAACAGGCTTTTCACCCTTCTTCGGGATTCCCTTCTTTCCTTTCTCCCTCTTGCCAGACTTCTTGAATTCAACGGTCTTGTTGACCATGAATAAAGCATGCTCCTTCTTGATCTCAACCTCAGCAGTTTTCAACAGGGCAAACAACTCAGAAGGGGTCTTAGTCATCCCCTGCAAGTTGTAGTTCAGCACAAAGCCTTTGTGGTTAGGGGCAGCGACTGCAGCACCCTATCATAAGCAAGTTCATCTAGAATCTAACATTCTTCAAACGTTGAACGTAGCCAGACATTTTGACCACGTGCTCACTAACACTGCTATGTTCATCCATATTTGCTGAGAAGAAAGCTTCAGAAGCCTCATATCTTTCAGCCCTGGCTTGGGGTGCAAAGACGGCCTTGAGGTCGGTGATTATCTCATAAGCACCCATCCTCTCAAAGCATTTCTGCAGCTCGGCCTCCATGGAGTAAAGCATGCCAATCTGAACAAGGTTGTAATCATCTAACTTGGAGAGGTAGACATTCTTCTCATCCTGACTAGCGTCAGTTGGTGGTGCGTCACCTATCGCGGCCTCTAGTACGTATGCCATCTTGAGGGGAACGAGGAGAATCCTCAGAGTGCGGAACCAGTTGGTGAAGTTTGACCCATCAGTTTTTAGTTTGTCTTTCTCTAGGAATGACCCTAAGTTGAATGAGGGGCGGTGTGCAGCCATCTACAATGGTTATTTTCAAAACACATATTTAGACTTTGTTCATAAAACGGATTTCAATTTTAATTAATTCCAAAAGTCCCACTTAGTTAAACATCTCTCAAAATTTTACTAAGTGATTATATATCCTAGTTTAATGATTGTCCTCGAATATCACACGGCCGACGACACATCTCCCTAGGTAGGCCATCATGCCAATCACATCTGTTATGTGACTCATGGTTAACCTTTCGGTCATCTGTATTCCAAGCTCATATCTACATATGTCAAGCCTGCCAATCTGACCTTAGTGTATGGATGTTCAGCAAGGCCATATCTGCATATGCGAGGCTTGCCAAACCCAACCTCATGCGAACGCTAACGTATGTATGACACCCGATCGTCATGGCGTGCCTATCATAAAGAGATCCTTCCAGGTGGTGCCCACTAAGGGAGAATACAATCTTGGTATTGTGAGAGATTATCTTATCATGCTACCGTCGTATATCTAGCATATTAGCAGGACATGAAGTAAAACTGTAAATCTTACATGCTATGACCCCCCTTACATGCAAATTAAAGTTAAAACTCCTACTTTATCTTTTGCAAGTTTTACGTGGTTTCTAAGGGGTTTCGAAAGAGAACTACTTTCTATCCTGCGAAAACAAGCCAAAACACCAATCCTGCAATCGTGTCTATTACACCCCTATCGGGGCCCTCCGTTGCAAACGTCTTCTCGTCACTAATGTTAGAGAGACAGACACCCCCCATCCACTTATATGGTACAAACCATATGTCAAGCGTGGAACCAGTTTCGTGTAAACGCGTAAGATCGGTCGGGGGCGCTTCATTAGGACATTGCCGCAACGCTAAACGAGTACACGTGGGAGGATAACAATTGAAGAATTTATGCCCACATCCTAGATGTATTATACCCGTACAATACATCTATGCATAGCCTTGCTCATGATACCACTATTGGAGAACGGCGTAGAAAACAAAAAAAATCTAGGCTACGTATCCCGAACCCAAGACCTATGCTATGTCGATGTGTGTTCCTCGAACGTGGTTGGCGTTGACTCTGAACCTACGACCTCCCTGTCATGTAGAAGACCTCCGGCGATGAAGTAGCACCACAAGTGTAGTTCCTCGCGGGATTACACGCGTACAGTGCAATCGATGTCCCTCCGGGCTCCGAACCAGAAGAGCAGCGGAAAGAAGACGGATTCAGATCCTGATTCCGGCAACGCGACATCATGCGTATGCTGGAGAAACCCCCAACCAAGTGCAGACTCCAAACAAGGGGAATCCACTCAAGGTAGGAGAAAAATAGAGATATAGAACTTAATGGGATGAAAGAAAAGGGCACCCTACCCCTCCTTATATAGGCCAAGGAGGGGTGGGATCCTCCCCCCTCCCCCATGTGGGACTAAACTCCCAAGGGGGGGTAGTGCGCCGGCCAAGGGGGGCTTGGCTCCCCTCCCTTAGTGAATGGCCCAAGGGGGGAGCCCCTTCCTTCCCCTCATTGGCCTTTTTAGGCCCGTGTGCCTTTTCTTCCTTTTAATTTATTATTTAATTATATTTTAATATTAATTCTGTTAATTAAATAATAAAACATTATTTTGAACCTTTCAAAATATCCGGAACATCTTTCGGCACCTCCCGGAACAATTCTAGTGTTCTCTCTTATTTCACCGGTGATCCTGAATCAATCCTTTAATGCATCGATTGCCCTTAAGTGTGACACCCTACGGTCCAGGAAACAACAGACATGATTGAGACACTCTCTGACCAATGACCATCATGTGGGACCTGGTTACAATCCTTGATGTGCCCCTGCGCTTCCATCGAATAAACTTCATCGTTGTTGAACCGTTAACAATATGACTTGATCCCTTTGTGATCCGGTACTATGTTTGTCCGAGGTATGATTGTAGGTATCCAATACCTAGTTCTCCCTCTTCTCCGACAAAATATGTTTACTCGTCTGTGCATATTACATCTCTTGTGAACTAGTCACTTGCTTGCAAGCTATTGATGCAATATCACCGAGTAGGCCCAGAGTACATATCCGTCAGTTGGATGGAAAAATCCTGCTTTGATCTATTTCATACTCCTTAACATATCTACTTCGGATTACCCAAGATACACCTTTATGGTTACCATGTTTTAGTGTAATGGTTAATGCACTCAAAGCATCCTGATAGATGGCAATTATGTATGATCATCGCGGTCTAAGGATTTAGTCACTATGTTATTAAGTCATCGCAGTGCTTAACTATGTGACTTGATCACACTGCAAAGCTATAGGTGGATGTGTGTCCATCACATCATTCTCCTAATTATATGACCTCATTGTCAATAGACTGTTCACATCTCATGGTCAGGAAACCTTGATCATCAATTGCCCATTTATCTAGTATTCCTGAGTTAACTAGGGACCAGTTTGTTATATACCACACATATATTAATGTTTCCTCTTAATACAGTTCTATCACAGTATATAACGCATTATGAACAAATAGATATGTGACAAATATCTTTATTAATTTGCCTCTAGGGCACATATCCAACAATAGCTACTGGTCATGGACCCATGGTCCAAGGGGGATTACTCACGGCACATTCGGGAGGAGTTCATGGTTGTGGAGAAGCTCCCGGAGATCGATCCTCCCTCCGGCAGGGTGCCGGGACGAGGCCTTCTGGCGATCCCGATTTCAGGATCGTGGCGGCGGCGGAACAGTGGAAAATTTCGCGGTACGGGGTTTCTTTTCAGGGTTTCAGTGTCGAGGAGTAAATATAGGCTGAATGAGGGCACCAGGGGGGTCCCACCCCTCTAGGCGGCCTCCTGGCGCGGCTTAGGGTGGGGCCGAGCCCCCTAGCCGCCTGGGAGGGGGTGGCCCCCTCCGGCTCTCCTTCGAGCTTTCGGAGTCTTTTGGAACGCTGATTTTTTATATATTTTTCTTGGAAGTTTTCGAGCACTGGAAATATGGGTATAAACCTGCAATTCCCAGACATCAGCAGACAGAAACTGGCACTGGGTGCACTGAGTTAGTAGGTTAGTCCAAATATGAGTAAAAATGTATGAAAGTGTAGCAAAACACATAGCTAGATCACCCGTATAAGCATGGAACAAACAGAAATTATAGAAACTTTTGGGACGTATCACCGATAAGGCTTCAACCAATTGCATAAACATATCATCGTCATTAAAATATTTAAACATAATAATTCAAGACATAGCCAAATAAACTTTAAATCTTTTAGACAAGCCGAATTAAAACATGCACAATTCATCCAAAATGCACCGCTTCACCGATCAAGTTTGATCAAAAATCACCACAACAAAGCATGTTTTATGTTGGGGATCGAAGCCAACCAATGGCATGCACAAACTCAAAAACCCTTGTTGTCGAAGAATTCGCCGCCATCGCCACCATAGACAAGGCCATCATCATCCTCTCGGCCATCATAAGAAGACTCCAAAACATCTCTGAGAAGACTCCAAGGACGCCATGAATTCCGATGTGCTCATCTCCGCACTACGGTAAAAACATCGAAGCAATTCATCATCCATCGCCCTAAAAATATGCAAATGATCGAAATAAAAAATGATTTTTTTACCTTGTAGGATTTTCACTGCACACTTGGCGGCCACGATCATTGTTCCCCAGTGAGGCGGCTGAACAGCCAGATGGGTGGCTGAAGGTATTGGCGGAGTAGTGGAATGCGCCGACGGACGTCCACGAGGAGGAGGAGCGACCTTCTTCATCGCCTCCGCTTCGGCGAGGGCCGTGGCGGCTGCAGTCAGCTTTCAGGCTTGTTTGGCCTCGCGCGGGAGCCGTTGGAGGGAGAACGGCGGTGGAAGCCATCCTGGTGGCCACGATGAACCTCCTTTCGGTGGTGGTATCCGACATGGTGGAGTGGTGGGATTTTTTATCCCCAACCGCTTCTTTTCGGCACTTGTGGCGTCGCTTCAGCATCTTGTAGCAGCGACACGCCAGTGAGGGTGGCCGGCAGGGTGGCGGAGGACTCTTGGTAGTCCATCCCGGCCACAGCCGAGGTCGGCGGCGGCGAAAGAGGCGCGTGGGGAGGTGGTGGCGGCGAGCATACGTCAGCGAGAAAAGAGAAGGAGAGGGGCTCTATTTTTACTCGGGCGCGGCTCAACCGAGTATATTTAGGCGCCAGGAGGGAGGGGGTTTTGGGAGTTGGAGAAAAACTTTTAAGGCGCTATAGAATATAAGGGATCGGCTAGGTGTGGCTTAGTGGAGTAAAACCAAAATTGTAAGACACTATAGGATTATAAGGGCTCGGTAAAACATGTGCGCTCTGTGCATTATAGGTTTTCTCTAAACACGATACCTGGCAGTGATGAACATAATTCATTGCAAGAAAAAACTTATGATAGCAGACAAGTGGTTAATTTCGGGTTATTGAAAATGTATAGTTATTATCTACTGCGATGCTATGAAATTCATGCAAGAGGCAAGTACCGTTCTGGCGGATCAACTCTCATCTAAATGAGAACTATTCTTGTGATATCAGTAGGTCACCCCACTCCATGCCTCAATTTCTGTTTCCAGTGACAACAACTGAATGAAGCAAATAATCAGAATGCATGTGTGATAATAAAAGTACTGATCATAGATGCCATCACTTCCTTAGATGTGTGAACATTAAGAAAGTAAATAAAAAAATTGTATTCATGGACAATGCCATGTTATTGGCTACCTGAATTCCAGGTTATTCACAAAATGTTTGGAGCAACGTTGGTACAACACAAGCCCAGCACATCAATATGTTTTGGAGCCCAGCTACATCTTTCTGGTCGATCGTAGGTACGATATGTAATAATATTACACCGAAAATTGGTCACATGTCTTCGTAAAATATGTGAGGCAACTATATCCACAGTGCAGATTAAGGAACATTCGCTATTTGCATTTCTCACGCCTGCCATGAGCTTCCATATTGGCAAGCTTCAAGATAGGATCAACACTCCTAATCCTGAGGAGCCTCAAACCTCGAGGGGGTGTTGATTCCCATCATACAGCAGAGTCCTGATATCAAAATGATCAGCAGCACTAGTCCCTGCAGATTGTAGACAAGTGTTTGAAAATGTTACAAGGATACGAGGAGCAATAATCTTCTACAAACTGCAAGCAAGTATTTCACAAGTAAAAGGGTGCAACAACACAGTTGGTATTTAGAGTAAAGGCTATAATAGAGTTATACTACTAACAAACTGATACAAATTTTCTGGAAAATAAACAGCCAGACGACAAAAGGTAACAAAACAGAGTCCAGATAACTTACAACAAAAGTTCCTTCCAGAAGACTTGATTTTACTAGGCACTCCCCATCACATTTGCCTAGGCCAGATTTAGTAGTAGTGTTGGTCTTCTCTGCAAGATACCTGGCTAGTGGTAGGTTGGAAGGGTTCTCCAGTAAACCATAGGGTTGGGAAGCATAAAGAACTGTATATTTAGCCCCCGACATTTTCAGCACAGAAATCAGCTCGGAAAGCAACTCCCCTGAAGCACGATAGAACAGCAGAATGTCAGGTCAAAGTTATATTGCAGTTCAAGGTACACCAAACCTAGTTCACTTAATCTAACCTTCTGATTTTGCATTATCTAAATCCTTGAAACCACCACTACAGAAGATAATTAGATCAGTCTTTCCACCTGGGTTGCTTTGCTTCCGCGCCAGCACCAAGTCCTGGAACATACAAGCTGTCGATCTGACATAGATAGAAATGAAAGAACGTTTCTTAGAAAAAGCTAAGATAACATACACGAATAGAATCCATGCTCTGATGTTTCTTCAGATCTTCTACATTTACAGTACACGTGTCTGTGTATGTGATGTAGTTTCCACTGAAATCATTGTCACAATTCTCAGCAAGTCCAGATAGCAACGAGCTCTCCAATTTGTCATCATCTGTCAAAGCAACATACGGGAATGCCATGGAAAACTCTGAGCCTGTGAAGGAGAGCTGGTAAAAGAAGATTACTAATTATCAGCCCTTGATTTTCTTATGCCTTAATAACAATACGGTAACAAAAAGGGGTAAAACACAAGAGTGCGGGTGCTTACCTTTAGTGTGTCTACCAAAGATGGATGAACTTGCTTGTCCCTAGAGATGTCTGATGATTGTAGCTAAGGGAACAACATAAGTAGGTCAGCCCCGATATAAGCAATGAGCATATTCTACACAAAATACTGCACTCAGTAACGATTTTGCCACACAGATTAAAACATAGAGAACAATGAACTGATCAACACTGTTGATCAGATATATCAAGAAAAATACATTTCATCTTGTAGGTACATACGTGTTTTGCTTCAATAACAAACAGTGCATAGTACAAACATTAACAGATATGAGTTTCTAGTAGATAATACCTTCGAGCCAAGAAAAACAATGGCAATGTCAACATTCTTATGAGATCCCTCCCTTGAACACTACCAACAAAAACACAACGTTCAGAATTATTTGACTGTGTAAAACAAGACTTGATACTTGAATAGTTGGACAAGAACTCACCACCAAGTTTGACCAACCACCTTCATGAAGAACAGATTTAGCTAAACTTGCCGGTGACATTGTGTGATAGTGGACTACTTCTTTAGCCTCGTTGGAACTGAATTTGGAGGAAGTAGCAGCATGAGATGTGATCTAAACCCAAACAGGGAGCATGTAATACTATAACCTTATTAAAATAAATGCAATCCACAAAACAACATAATATAATAAAATCTACTGGTAGTAGTTTGCAATAAAGATAGGCGGAGATAGTGGGTGTCTATCGATTAAAGTGTTGTAACAGTTTATGTCATAATTCATAACACGGCATATAACCAGTTGTGATCAAAAGGTAAAGGCTGTATATGTAAAACGTGATGGGACAAATTTTGATGTACCAAAGTAACTGAATCCATTATCCTCAGCGGAACATGGCCATTGTTCTGTTTAGTGGAGAGTCTCGTTTAATGGAACACATCACTCAAAAGTTATTAGCTAGTGGTCACAGATGGTTCAGTTAACAAATAAGGAAGCCAATGCTTTCTCAGTGCTAATTAGTCAAATGAAATGTCATTTTTAACCCTAACTCCTTAACCAATGCCTGTGCTTCACTCTATATATTTCCTTCAGGTTGCAGAAATTATTATTTTCTAATCGAATTAGTGGAGGGATTCACAGTTTCATAGAATCGCTGTCCATGTGAATCTATTGCCCCTGTTGCTTAGGAACTCAATGAAGTCATTTAAGTACTTAACTGAGCTAAGTAAATCACCCGATCACCTCACAGCGATGCTAAAGTGCAGGTTCCTAATCGTCTGTAACCAAACGCAATTCTCAAGAAGATAAATCGAGCACTAGACTACTAGAGATCCATCTAGACGCGCGGACAATGAGAGGAGTAGGGGAAGCCGAATCAGCGTACCCGTAGTTCTCCGGCGCCCAGAGGAACGCGGGGGCCGTCACCGGAGCCGCTGCCGCAACGGTCAAGTGCGCTGTCGCCAGCAGCATGGCCACCACCGCCGCGAAGGCCGCCGGCGCAGCCATCTGACAGAACGGAATCCAAGACAGAAAAGAAAAAGGTCAGGATAATTACGCAAAATTTACAAGGAAAAAAGAAGGGTGCAGAAGAAGCAATCTGAAGTGCCCACCGCAGGGATCTCGATCAAGATGCTACCTTTGGAAGAGGGCGGTTGGCGAATCTGAGGTTCGGGATTCGCGTCGCCCCCGGTCTACTCGCGGTCGTGATCTTGATTCGAACAGAAGAACATTCCTACAGTCTTCTTTTTTTCAAATAAGGCCCTTCCCGGTGCCACATAAGCTAAAGGTCCACCTGGCAAAACAGTCAAGGACAAGAGAAACCACGTGGCAAATTCAGATTTCGGATCTATGCAAAATACCAATGCGTAAAGGAGTTTCGTAGCTAAATAATTTAATAAAAAAAATTTAGGATATCTTCAACGTTGATCCTTAAAACATATACTGTATCCATCCGCCCGTGAACATTGATGCGAGAGCCAGCCATCCAACCTTAAACGCAAATGTCCGCCAAAAGCTCAATCAAAATCCGACAAATTCACGTAAACTAGGATGAAATTCATTCAAATTCAGATGAAATTCATTCAAATTCCAATGAGAAGAGGTGCTACCTGTAATGATCGTTACTACTACACCGAACTTCTTGAGGAGAATTGTTGTCCGCAATCTTTTTTTCTCGGTCGACGAACCGATTTTTATTCCATAAAAGCCTAGAGCTCGGCGTCATGACGAAGATGAAGGAAAAAGAAACAGAATGAATGATGTGTAGTGTGTTCCACTGTTCTGCGAGGGGCCGTTTAAATAGCGGGTGCCGGCTAGGGGAGTGGAGGAGTTGGTTTCAATGCGGGGCGCCAAAGTGAGTTTTTCGGTCACCACACTTATTTAATGTCGCCAGGCGGCGACAGGTAGCCGTCTTGTTGCGTCTCTCCGGTATTGAACGAGAGTGAAGACCGGAGCTCTATGATGAGTGAACGGTGGTGTCGGCACTAACTGAGCATCAACATCTGCTGCAGTGGCCGGTCATGCATGCCTCGGCTGGCATCCAATGACATCAATCTCCATGAATGTGTGGTGATCGCTTCGCGCGAAGGAAGTATTTTAGTGCCAAGGGATTTTGGGTGAGACCTAGTTGTCGGGGGAGGGTGTTTCAGTGATCCGAACTCCCGCAAAGTCGCTCTCTCTCGGTTTGGATTAGATTTGCGGGAATATCGTATATAAGAACTATCATGTGGATGGATACACTATCACATTGGATGGCAAACATGTTCCAGGTACGGCACGCCCTTAGGTCTCCATTGCATTAGTTCTTAGGCGAGATGTTATGTGTGAAAAGGCTTAGTATGCAACCAATCCCTCGATTGAATATGTGTTTAGGTTTTCTGTTTTTATAGGATTTACCATTAATTGTATCACACTACCCAATCTTGCCACTAGAATTTTCAACTAATTAAGAAATTTCATCCTTTTATTAAGCATGTGCTAAAAATGTCACTGGACACCATTGTCATTTGGTCAAATGCCATTGATTGGGATGAAGTGATCAAAATATCCATGGATCCGCTATAACATATAGATCCTAGTTGTTAGCACAAAAATATATTAAATTATTGTTAAAGAAAAATAACAACACACGAGGATTCGATCACCCGCATCAGAGCTATTTTTATTCTAATTTCATTTTTTTTGTATGTATGCTGAAAACTAGGAGCCACAAGTTACACTGAGTTATAGAGAAAATGATGGCAAGCCAGGTTTATGAAAATTTTGGTCATCTTAATCCGGTTATGTTGTTTGCCCGTATGGTAACGATGAAAAATGGTATTTTCTAGGATACGCTTAATGAAAAGATGGTGTATTTTTTAGTAGTTGAAATTTTAGTAGTAAAATTGAGTAGCATGCAAAACTAATGGAAAATTTGATAAAAAGTCGTATTCGTGTTTTTATCTAAGCTTTATTCAATTATTTATTTTAGTAACTCAATTCCTTCATGCATTGGTTGGTAGATATTTTGCACATGTATATTTGGCATCGTTTCTTCCTGAAAACTCCACCATCCCTCTCCTCCTTAATTGCTTTATCATGTCATCTATTTACCTATGTGCCATTTTTAACACATGTACATCAGGAAGCACTTGGAAATGCCTTAGCTACAAAAGTTAAACAAATATGCATGAAAAATAGTTGCTAAGCCTTTTAATGCACTTAGCACCTCATATAAGCATTAAGTCATTCTAAAAGGCCTAAATTGCACATAGGAGGTTGAGGCAAAAGAATGTGCTTTAACACACTATTTTTCCCCAAGTAGATAAATGCATGTGCATTGTTGCAACAACTTATAAATATTTTAATATGTTAACCCATGAGTTATCTCTCCATATTAATGTAAATAAATAAATATTTAAAAAACATGTTTATGATTATCTACCTAAATATATTTTAAGATTTCATTTTGTAATCACTTACTGACTCACAGAAAGCATAATTTTGTTTTCTAAATTAATAGAATGTGGAAAAGTTAAGGGGTTTCTCAATGAATGATGCTAAAAAAGAATGTAAGGTTGGACAAAGCACTTTGTGTGGCGGGATAAGTAAATCTATGTTTGGAAACATAGTATAAAATAAAAAATATTATTGTACCAACAACCATCTAGGATCACTATGAAGATGCATAGATAGATCATTCTCATCAACACAACATGACGGAGATATGAATGTGTTGATGAAGACTTGCACATTCTTGATCAAGGATCAAATGGTCGATCCTATGTTGTATCCATGCGTACCATGTCATTAATTTAAAACCCATTTTTTCGTCCAGGACAAAAGGCAACCGAGGACCATAGATGGAGCAGCCTTGCGGCGTGAAAGGGAGAAAGGACACAGAGAAAGGGAGAGGGCGATGTCGGACCAAGTTATGCCTTTGGGAGGAACCTCTCCCATCTACTTAAGTGGCTTGGGGTGCAGACTTGGAGGAGATGAAGCCCCTCCTCGGGCCAACGCAAAGGGGGGGGGGTGGAGATCCTCCCTAATCCTGGCATAGTACACATTCTATGGAGTCCATCATAAATTGTTTCCTAGTCAATAATGCATGTGTATTAATCTGTCATTCATCATCAGCCAGCAGAAAAATGTATGCTTAGGAATACAACATCAAATTTGTTTCCTAGTCAATAATGCACTTACAGTTCCTATGTCTACTACCTCGCAATCCTATAATGCCATCAAGCCTCCATATGCACCCCGAACATATTCCTCATATGCATATTAGTTATGTTGGGGTTTTGCATCTTAACTAGTTTGCTAAGTGGAAGCTACATATGGAGTCTCATATTCAAAGTGCTTCAACATAACTTTGATGAGTGATTGACAATGGTTTCAAGCCCAAGGATCCTTCGAACCTTTCACCAAGGGAGATCATTGATGATCAAATCAATCCCACCTCACTCAATTTGCTTTGCCCCACCGTCATCGATGAGTGACTTCATTGCCCTCTACAAGACCGCCAAAGAAATTTGGGAATGCCTTGTAGACATGTTTGATGATTATGATAGCATTAGCATCGGAAGATCTCGGATGGCTTTGCTCAAGCATGAAGTTATTTTTTCATTAATAATGATGATGAGACCGTGCATCAAGTATTTAGAATATTAAAGTCTCATGTGTCAAACTTGTGGCAATATGGTTTTTCATGGATGGATGACAATTTCATGGATAAGTTCATTGGGGCTATGATCTTAACGGAACCCATCATGATCACTATGATTCATCAACGTCTCGACTACGAATGTTTGACACCAAATTAAATTGTATCATCGTTTACCGCTCCCACATTATTGGAGACCAAGTCCAAGAAGACCAATGACATTGGAGGAAATTGCAGAATCTACCATGTATTGCTCTCATAGTAGCGCAGATTACCACATGGACGTCTTTTTTGCAGCGTTCACCAGGTCTTGGTCTAATACATTGCACTCTGGTTTGATACGAATGATTAGTAGCAAAAATAACAATCTCAGGGATCAAGTCGACGTTTCAGCCTTTCTATCATCTGTTACTGAATATCCTGAAGATATGACTATTCTAAATTTTGGCATGGCCTCTCCATATAAAACGAATAACTAAGGCATTTTATCTGGATTACCAACAACACATGAATAAAAATATGAACACAATAGTGATAAACACCCAAAAAATGACCAATGGCAACCAGCAGGTGCCATGTGGTCATTACAAACTCTATGTCATATCTTAACTACACTAGTACAGAAAAGACGCTTTGCTCACGTAGGTACCCAACGTCAATAATGTCGCGCCAGTGATAAATACTTTTAATAGTGTGTCATCCATCCATGTCAGCAGTAATGCAAATAGTAATAGCGTGCTAGGTATCTACACACCATAGATAAAAAAATGCTAATAACGTTCAATTCTTCTCACACGTTATCATTAATAAAACCAAGAAAAAATTTACCGCTGGCGAGCGACAAATGGCGCCCGGTGAGCGGCGAGCGGCATCTGGCGAGCAACGAGCGATTTTCGGCGTCCAACATACAACGAGCCCCATCGAGTGACGTCCGACGAACGACGAGTAGCGAGCGATTTTCGGCGTCCAACATATAACGAGCAGCATCCGTCAAGCGACGTCCGAGAACGGCGAGGGGAGAGCGACAAGCGGTGTTCGATGAGCGGCGAGTAACAAACGGCAATCATGGACCCATCATTGGTGAGAACAAGGGCGCTGGGTCTAGTTCTGTTCGTGACTGTTCGGTCTGTTTCTGTATTGTACGAAGGAAGCCGTGTGGGATCCAGGGTCAGATTGATTACCAACGTAGACTAATTATTTGTATTAGACCAAAGTGCAACGAATTTGAACAAAATCTAGTGAATGATGCAAAAAAGACGTCTAGATAATGATCTACACAACAATGGAAACAATACCTCGTGGTTTCTGCAATTTCCTTATGACATTGTTCAAGGAATCAAAAGCTCCAATCTTTCTTTGATGGTCAAAAAGGTGGTTGTGTGTGCCTTAAAAGAAGAGCTTGGGGAAGAATAAAGTGTTGATTTTTTTGCGTCGCGCAGCATTTTGAAAGCTTTGTTAGATGCCTAATGCACATGGAGAATTTGTTTGATATGTCTTATAAAGCTATCAGAGTAATAGAGGGAATTGACAAGGTGTTTAATTCTACAGAGGAAATTGTTGGAGGACTTTCTTATGATAAAAATTAAATAAGTTAACCATAACCACATGGGAGCAAGCAAGCCCGAGATTGGCCAGGACAGGGACAGGTGACAAATCCATCACAATCAGCGCTCTCCTATCTCCTCCACTCTCCCTGGGGACACAGCCTCTCCACCTGAGCAACACACGAATTTTATCCATCCTTAGCTGCCGCCAGTCACAAATGAAAGCAGCGGCAGCAGGAGCTAGCTCATCAGTTTTGCTGCCGTTTTCCAGCCCCAGGAGATCAACGGCGGCTAGCTTCCTCCGCCGCTCCACGACGTCGCCTCGCATCATCGGCTCCTCCACAAAGCAGCCTCCCCTCGCCGCGCCATGGTTGTTAAGCGCCGACAAGAGCAGAAGAAGAAGCAGCATCATGTCGTTGAGGTGCTCCTCCGCCGCCGCCGGCAGCCTGTCTGTCGTTGTCTCTTCAGAACGATGGATTCTTGAGCCCGCAGGTCCGTTGTCTCTCTCCCTATCCCATATTCTACGTATGTTTTAACAATATATCCTATAACTACCATTTGAAACTGTTATAATTCAAAAGGCTACATCTCGAATGGCTACTTGTGCTTCCTCTGATTTAAATCATTCGATCCAACATTGCTTGGCAAAAGATCAAAGAATTTTTGACTTTCCATCACTGTAGCAACACAGTCATAACCAACAACCAACAATAAGTAATCGTTACATGTAGCGCAAATTATCTCACTTTCTGTAGGAGAAGCGCACAGAGCAGAGCAATTAAATTATCCCACCAGCCCTTTCATATTTCTGCTCTGCTGTCTTCCCTCCCAGCACTGAACAGCAGCACACGAAGCAGATGAGCAGAGCACACAGTAGCAGCACATGGCACATGCATTTAAACCTGGCCTCACAACGCTCACCCACATGTTGTTCCTAGCCATCCAATCGCAGTAAATCCCCACATAGCTTCCCCCATGCCGTTAGATCTTAACTGCAGGATCTGCCTAGGTCTTTTTTTTTCCACATGTGTATGACATGTGGACCGGTTTCATCGAATCTTGGTTGGGTAAGCCTTGACACTGTGCATCAGGATTTGGCCACCTCCGTGCATGCCGCGCGCTAGGATGAAAACCCTAGCCGCCAAACCCCATCGCACTCTGGAGAGGTTATTCCTTACTGGGTATGACCACAGAAATACAACATCTAACAAGGGGCCAAAGCCCGGTAAGTTTAACAAAGCCGAAGGTCATTTAGTTTCAGCTCACCTAATTCTCCAGTCGGGCATGCCCTAAGAGAAGTGATCTATAGTCGGAAGCGTCGACTACTCGAGTCACTTCTTACAGCCGGCATATATTCTTCACTCAGTGCTACTCAGGCAATCAACTGCCACTTCAATCATGAAAGCCACTATGATATAGAGGAGGAAGTTTCCGTAGCGTATCATGGATGATTAAGTGGCCAGCTACAATATGTAGTGGATTGTTAGTGCTTGTAATAACTCCTTAATGATCCCTATCTGTAACCCCCTAAAATAGAACTTTATATAAGCTATTGATTAAAACATAGTAAAAGGTTAGACACTTTGTAATCTCATACGCACAATCAAGAACATCTCCTAGCGAGATAGGACTAGGGTCGTTACCTCCATCGCGAAGGGGCATGGACCTGTATATTTTTATTTGTCATCGTATGAGCCTCGCTAGATCAAGCTCCTTTTTCACCCCCATTTCATTGTCAAATTTAGAACCACGACAATTGGCGCCCACCATGGGGTCGTGTAGCAGGTGTTTTCTTCATCCTTGAACTCTGGTTTCAGGATGTTCTCTCGACAGTCTATCTTCTTTGAATATATTGGTTCCACGGTCGACGATTTGGCTTGGCTTACGAAATTCCCTCTACTTGGAGGTTGGTTGCCCGCTCATGGCATTGCGCACTTTCGTGTTGACGAGTCTGGTGTGCTCTATCTTCATAGACCGGTTTCACATCAGGCTGTGGAAGAACATGTTTTACAGCGTGGCGCATGCGCTAGAGCAAGCAACGGTCACATCACATGTCATCTCGTCGTACGATCCAGAAAGTCGCTAGGGTGCATCCCATTGAATCATAGCACAACCTCTTCAAGGGTATTTCTGATGAAGAGGTAAGTTGTGGCAGTCTTTCCTCGGTGGCGGAGATATGCATGGACGGCACACTACCACCTTAGCAAGATCTGAGTGTTGCAGCTCATCACGCTGCTGGCGGCGGCGGTGGTGTTGTGTTAGCTACAACAAATGCTTTTTTCAGCCTCTTATTAGCATTTCTTAGTCTACTTTGTGAACGTGCATGTAACACATGTATCCCTGGGAGCGTGGTTCGAGGAGAAATCTCCCTTATGCATCTCGACCCATACTACGTGAGGGGTAACTAACAAGTACCAGATCAACGTGGATTAACTCGAATGACACAAGGTATAAGTGAAGTGCATAGAGCATTCTCTAAATTTATCAACCAATGTCCATAATTAATAATCCCAAACCATCATGGTGCAAAACTAAAAGAAAAAGAAGAGAAAACGACACTCCAAAAATTTGCACAAACATACCGATAGTTAGGCTTTTGTCCTATGGTTGTGCGCCTCGGCGCCTCCACATCCTCGCATTCAGGCCAAGCTGAGCTTCACCTAATCTCTCTCTCTCTCTCTCTTGTTTTTCTTGCGGTAATCAACTAACTAAATTCTCTCATTTTTACCCCCCCCTTTATCTGCATGTTGGTTTCTGAATCTCCAGGTTCTTTTTCTCGTTCATACAAGAAGAAGATTCGAATGGGGCGGGTCAGTTGTGCTACTGACGACAAAGGTTAGTCTTGTGATGAAATATTGAGAAATCTCAATGCATTTAAAAAAATCCTTTATTTTCCTTAGAATCATTACTCTGTTTATGTTTTTCTTCCTAAGTGTGGGTCTGTTCAACACAAGTATTTCATATTTATATGCTTGAGTTTTGTTAAAGTCAATTTTGTACAAGAAACTCTGTCGGTGACTGTTAAGCAAAAATGTTCATAATATCCTCATGAATTAGTGGTTGCAACCTGCATGCTATAAAAGGTCATTATATGTATGCCACTATGCTATACTTTAGTACTGAGAAGATAAACTAGATTAAGTAACACAATACGACATCATGCATTGAGCGTTATTTTGATTGAACATGGAGCTATGGTTTCCCTTTGCTGATTTATAGAAGTAACAAAGTGATCCTTTTTCTAAAATCCATGCATGTTATGATTTTTAAAAGAGGAAGTCAACGATTTGGGGGTCAACGTGGCACTATCGATGCTAAAATTCTACAAAAGTAAGTTTGTATTTGCAGTTTGCTACTAGTTCATTTCTGATTGTCTTGTGGACATTTTATTTTAAGACTTACTTGTATCTTATGTGAACAGGGGAGATATCACCCTTACTGCCTTCAAGTTGTCGATATGTGCCAACATGCAGTGAGTACTCTATGCAGGCTTACAAAAGATATGGTGTTGCAAAGGGTACAATCTTGACAGCATGGCGTCTCTGCCGCTGTAATCCTCTTGGTATGTGTTTTTTCTATTTGCTAGATATTTCCAATTCTGCATCATATCATGTTTCTTTTTTCGATAAAGTCATATCATGTTTCTGGAGCATGAGCACTTTGTTTCCTGGTACAGGTGGACAGGGATATGATCCTCCAAGGTGGTTTGGTGAGGAAGAGTTACCTAAGGAATGATGGCTAGTAATTACTAGAAAATTTAACATGTGTTTGACTGTGCTCTTGCACATAGTTAAGTAGGCAATATAGGTAATGCCTCGGTTGTATTACTATGATGTCCAAAGTGAATAACTAAAACTAAAAGAGGAAGAAAACGCATTTTAATTGTGCTAGAGACAGCTATACAATATGTTCTCATCATCGCTTGCGTACAATCATGTACTTTTGAATCTTTGAGACTATGGGTTGTAGTTTTTTTGGTTTCGTCTTAATAACTCCTTTTGTTATGAATTAAGTTAGCCAAGGTAGGTAGAAATCCACTTATTTCTTGTTGTTTTTTGGTCATTTTTATAGATTGATGGCTCTCTTTAGTTGCAATTTGATCTTGGAAATTAAAGGTTGCGCTAATTTTTTTCTAACTGTAAGAGCAAGTTTTGCCCCTGAAGGTTTTGGATATTGTTGGACAAAACAGTAGTGGAACTAATATTGTTTTCGAGTATAAACAGATACTTAGGTTCTAAAAGAATGGAGTTTGCAAGTAGAAGGTCGAAGGACAACTCACTGCAGCGAAGCTGCAGTCAACTACCGAAACCTTTGAAGGAAGATGACCCCCAAAAATGTCGTCGAGAAAGAAGATGCTCTCGAGTAAAAGCGCAACGAGGAGAAAGCTGAAGCTGATCGAAGACTTAGTCTTTTTACTAGTTTCTCTTTATTTTCTTGAGTCGTAGGAAAAACCGTACTATCAAGAGGGGTTTGCTAGTTGAGATCTTTGTCGAAGTGAATTTGCTCTGCTCAACCTAAACCCACAAAAAGCCTACCGAGAGAAATCTTACTGAGTCAAGTGAATAGCTCAAAGGCAAAGTCATCGCACTTCCTGCCTTCGAGAGAGAAATCGTTCCGTAAGTCAGCTTACTTGCTCCGCAAGTAAAGTTGTGCAGTGATTGAATTCCGAACGTTGTGGACACGCGTCAAGCGGTTGCATCGGGTCACTTCAGTCATTTCACGCATAGGGATCGCCGCCTATAAGTACCCCGCACCTACCCTCCATTTCGGGCTGGCTGCTCCACTGAAGATTCTAAGACAAAAGCACTGTGAGCATCCCAAGAGAAAACTCGAGAGAAAACCATAACCCAAGTCTGAACTGAGTTGAACAATTCACTAAGACATAGGTCAAGATTAGCTGATCTTTTTATCTTGGAGAACTGCAAGTCTCCAAGACGGTTAGGCGTCGCCTGTCAAGCAGTCGAAGAGAAATTGTCGCTGCTGAAGGAAGTTTGTAAAGGTCTCGGAGATGTCCTGAATCATCTACCACGAGTGAAAACTGGACAAGCTCATGGAGTTTTTTGCAGTGGAGAATAGGTCGGAGAGAGTTTTGCTCCAGGTGTTCAATCACCAGTCCCTCCAACGAGACGTAGCATTTTGCAGAGTGTGAACTGGTTTACCAAACATCGTCGTGTCAGGCTCATTTTCCTTCTTGTATTTACTTTCAGTATTTACTCGTTGCCTTTTTGCCTCCGATGTTTTCCCTCGCCCTCAATCCTTTCGACCCATGCATGTCTTTCGATACTGTAACTCCTTCGAGATGCTTTTAGTCCTTCGCAGTTTGCATGGATTCCTTCTAAGTTCCTTAGAATTTTTGGAAGTGATCATTCACCCCTCCCCCTCTGGTCATTCTTGAGCTTTCAATTGGTATCAGAGCTAGGCACTCCCTACGCTCTGCGCATTTTGGTCTAACCACCTGGAGTGTTGTCAAGAATGTCGTTTGCAACTGTTCGCTCGGTCGAACCGATTCCTATCTAAAATGGGAAGAACTATCCTTATTGGAAGGACAAAATGAAGAGGAACGTCATGGCCATCAACTCTGCCGCTTGGGAAGTTGTCAAGAATGGTATAAATGTCAAAGACAAGAGTGCTATCACCCCTGATGAGGCAAAGAAAATGTCCCTAGATTCTGAAGTCTGGGTGTTCATCACAAACCATCTGACTCCAGAAAAATATCATGAGGTCAAGAATATTTCTACGGCCAAAGGTGTCTGGGACTATCTCGAGAAGATTGGTGAAGGTGTCTCTACTCAGAAAGATGCTCGTATTGATACCCTTCGAAGCAAATTCTACCGATTCAAGAGGCACGAGGGAGAAAAATTTAACTCCATATACAACAGACTAACTTCTCTATCAAATGAACTGATTTCCCTCGGTGCTGAAGATATTACCAATCGGATAGTTGTCAGAACTTTGCTCCGTTCTCTTGATGATTCCTTCGATCACATTGTGTTGATGATCAAGGAAAGGACTAATTTCAAGGATCTTGTTGCCGCT
This sequence comes from Bromus sterilis, assembly GCA_950022295.1. Lineage (NCBI taxonomy): Eukaryota > Viridiplantae > Streptophyta > Magnoliopsida > Poales > Poaceae > Bromus > Bromus sterilis. The sequence continues at coordinate 337,957,664 of OX465595.1, read as the reverse complement.
GATATTCTTGAGAGACTCAACACATTTGAGATGGAAGAAGAAGAAAAACGTGATATCAACGAAACTCGAAGAAAATCTCATGCACTCAAGGCCAAAGCTTCACATCACTCCTCTCCTGAAGCCAGTTCTGAATATGGAGGTGCCTCAGATGACCCCGAGAATATTGGAAAAGATTTGGCACTGATAATGAAAAGATTCAACCGATTCCAGAGAAGGAATTCCTCTTCACCGAAGAAAAACTACTCCTCCAGACATTCGAGCAATTCATCACAGCATCGATCATCATCCAGAAACTCTTCAGCGAAAGATAGCTGCTGCTACAAGTGCAAGAAGCCAGGTCACTTCATTTCTGATTGTCCTCTCTGGGAAATTGAACATAGATCCAAGCATTCACACAGCAACTCTTCGAGCAAGTCACACAGATCGAGCAAAAACTATGAGTCGAAGAGATATGATTCAAAGTCCAGAAAAGACAAGAAAGATGGTCCTGATGATGACAAGAAGAAGTATCACAAACATCGAGAGAGTTCTTCCTCGAAATCACATTCCTCTCGACGCAAGAATTCTCACCGTGCCAAGGCCTATCTGGGTAAAGATATGAACTCTGAAGATGAAGCCTCTGGTTCCGAAGCTGAATCAAACTCAAGATCTGGTTCTGGTTCTGGTTCTGAATATGATGGTGTTGTTCGTCTAGATTTTTCTTCGAACAAGACTTCAAGTTCATTCTTCACCAACCAAAGCAGTGAAGATGAATCTCCATCTTACTGCTTCATGGACAAGGCTAAGGTATCCTCTTCTAAGAATTCCTACGATACTTCTGATGGATATGCTTATGAAAGTCACTCTAGGATAAGCTATGCCAAACTTGCTAAAATTGCTTCTATCCAACAAGATGAACTAGATTCTCTAAGTGAAACTATTCAAAAATCTGAGACCTTGTTGATCGATGAGATTGAGAAAGGTCAAACTTTGACGAATGAGCATGCAGCTCTGAAGGAAAAGTATGATGAAATTTCCTCTCGGCATGATCTTCTCTCAGTGGACTATGAGAAGCTAACCTATGAATCCTTCAAAGGAAAATGGCTCTCGAGAAACTGAGAGAGGCTCATGAAGAGTTGGAGAATGTCAATCTCACGCTCATTGCTCAACAGGGCTCAGAAGCTAAAAATGAATCTACTTCACCTTGCTTGACTTGTTTGGAAAAAAATAAAATTGAATCTATTTCTAAGAAATCGAAAGGAAAAGAACCTATTGTCATTGATGATGCTAACCCCTCGAACGAGGAAACTATTACTGAGGAACTCCTCAGGTTGAAAGATCTATTTGATACAGGCATGTTCAAAAATGTTCAAGGACACCAATACCTATGTGATATCCTAAAGAAGGCTCTTCTTCATAGGAATCCTCGAAAGGAAGGTGTTGGTTTCGAAAGGAAACTCAACCCTGATGGCACCTACTGGGAGCCCGAGCAGTATCCTAAAACTGTCTGGGTTCTGGCGAAAGAAAAGTCCATTGATATTGCTAACCTTTCAGGTTTCAACTGCAAAATTGATAAGGCTATTGTTGATGAATCACTTGATTCTGACTACAAGCTTATCAAAGATCAGGAAGGAAATGTGTCTGCTGAATTCGTTGGTACTCCTCCGAAGAATGGTTTCTATAAGCGTCTGATTTGGGTTCGCAAACCTCGCGTAGAAAAACTGCCCCCTAACCATTCTATGCAGGGAAAATCTTCGGTACCACCGAAACACTACTATTCTCTCGAGGATAGAAATGAACCCTTGGTGCCTACTTCAAATGTTCCCCAGAAGGAATACTATCGAGTAGATAGAAATGTCTATCGTCATCGTGACAATAACGACAAAATTTCTTTTACCTACTAGTACTCTAAACCCTCTCCGAAGAATTATGTTTATGGTGTGCTTGATGGTCCCCCTCGCCAATATGATCATGTTCGCTATAATACCGCTGCTTCATCTAGAACTTCCATGCCTTCGTAGTCACCTTCTCGTTTGTGGGTGGTTAAGAAGAACTAATTCTTCTGCAGGGCTATGTCTCCGGTGGATCCGAATGGGTCATGGATAGTGGTTGTACAAATCATATGACCGGAGACAAACATTTGTTCACCGAAGACAAACTTACTGAATCTTCTCAGAGATATATTACCTTCGGTGACAATAACAAAGGAAAAGTAATTGGTTTGGGTAAGGTTGCTATATCGAAGGATAAGCATATTGACAAAGTTATGCTTGTTCAATCTCTAGGATATAATCTTATGTCTATCTCAAAACTTTGTGATATGGGTATGCTTGTACTGTTCTCTGCTTCTCGTTGTGTTGTCTTTTTACAGGATGATTATTCCTTCGTGTTCGAAGGATATTGCAAAGGTGATCTTTATATTGTCGATTTCTCTTCGGGACCTGCAGTGTCCACATGCTTAATGGCTAAAGCCACATCTGGTTGGTTATGGCATCGAAGACTTGGTCATGGAGGGATGAAAAATCTTCAAACTCTTATCTCGAAGAAGAATATCGTTGGTATTGATAATGTAAAATTCGATAAAGATCGTCTATGCAGTGCCTGTGGAGCCGGAAAGATTGCCAAGAAACATCACTCAGCAAAGACTATAATGACTACTACTCGTCCTCTGGAATTACTTTATATGGATTTATTCGGTCCTCAAAATTATGCCAGTCTTGGAGGTAACAAGTATGGTCTGGTTATTGTTGATGATTTCTCTCGATATACTTGGGTTTCTTTCTAGATGACAAGAGCAAGGTTGTTGATATTTTCAAAACTTTCGCAAAGAGAGCATAGACTGAGTATGAATTATCTCTCAAGCATATCAGAAGTGATAATGGTACAGAATTCAAAAACACTCATATCGAAGAATTTCTTGATGAATATGGCTTTACTCATGAATTCTAGGCTGCTTATACACCGCAACAAAATGGTGTGGTCGAGAGAAAGAACCGAACTCTTATTGAAATGTCCAGAACAATGCTTGCTGAATACAAGACTCCTATCAGGTTCTGGGCCGAGGCAATTAACACTGCATGTCATATCATCAACAAGGATTATCTGCACAAATTTCTGAAGAAAACTTCACATGAGCTTATCAGTGGTAAAAATCCAAATGTTTCATATCTCAGGATTTTTGGTGCTCCATGTTATATCAGAGATATGAATCACAGCTCCAAATTTTCCCCAAAGGCACACGAATGTTTTCTTCTAGGTTATGGTTCGAATTCTCACACTTACAGAGTATACAACTCTCATCTTGGCAAAGTTGTAGAAACTGTAAATGTTCGATTTGATGAAACTAACGGCTCTCAAAAGGAGCAATTACCTCTTAACGTAGATGAACCTCCTTTGGATGAAGTTATCAGGTACATGGCTATTGGAGATATTCGTCCTGTCGAAGGAAATGCACATGAAGTCAACAAGGATGATGATGGTACAATGTTCCCACACATAGCCCGGGGCGCTGGAGATCAACATCCTGAAGTTAATGACGTACAGGACGAAGGAAATCATATGAACAAATAAAATGCTCAACCTGAAGGACAAGCTGAACCCGAAGTAAATGATCCTGAAGGACAAGCCGATCCTGACGGCCAAGTTGATCCCGAAGAACAATCGGATCCTCATGCTGTAGAAGGAGCTTTATCTCGTGTTCGAAGGAGAGTGGACGTCCACTCAATACTCGAAGAGATTCGTCTACCAGGTCGTCCTACCACTCGCTCTTGCACTAGTTTAGCTAACTTCTGTGGAAATTTCTCGTTTGTATCTATGCTAGAACCGTAGAAATTCGATCAAGCCATGAAGGACTCAGACCGTATGACTGCAATGCTCGAAGAACTTATTCAGTTCGAGAGAAATAAAGTCTGGTCCCTTGTCGATAGACCTGGTCCCAAGAAGCATAATATCATTGGTACGAAGTGGATCTTTCGTAACAAGCAAGATGATGATGGTATTGTGGTAAGGAATAAAGCTCGACTGGTTGCACAAGGCTGTACCCAAATCGAAGGTATTGATTATGGTGAGACTTATGCTCTAGTTGCTCAACTTGAATCCATTTGTGTCATGCTTGCTTTTGCTAATTACAATGGTATATTGCTATATCAAATGGATGTCAAAAGTGCATTTCTTAACGGTGAAATCGAAGAAGAAGTATATGTTATGCAGCCACCCGGTTTTGAAGACCCGAAGAATCCTGATAAGGTGTATAGGTTGCACAAGGCCCTATATGGGTTAAAGCAAGCACCTCATGCTTGGTATGAAACACTGATGGATTTCCTTCTGAAGAAGGGCTTCAAACCAGGAACAACTGATCCGACTCTTTTTACTCATGCATACAAAAATGATCTTTTTTTGTGTCAAATTTATGTCGATGATATTATATTTGGTTGTACTAACCCTGATATCAGCGAAGAATTTGCTCGAATGATGTCGAAGAAATATGAAATGTCTATGATGGGTGAATTGAAGTTCTTTCTCGGACTTCAAATCCGTCAACAGAAGAATGGGACACTTATCTCTCAAGAGAAGTATCTCATAGACTTCCTGAAGAAGTTTGATCTTGTCAATTGCAAAACTATCAAGACATCTATTCCTACGAATGTCCACCTAGATGCAGATGAGAAGTCAAACCTTTCGATCATAAGAAATATTGCTCGATGATAGGGTCGCTTCTTTACCTATGTGCATCTAGACCTGGCATTATGCTATCAGTTTGTATGTGTGCTCGTTTTCAGGCAAACACGAAGGAATCACATCATATTGCTGTCAAGCGAATTCTCCGATATCTGGCTCATACACCTACTTTGGGACTTTGGTATCCCAAAGGTGCCCAGTTTAATCTCGTTGGATATTCTGATTTTTACTGGGCTGGTGATCGAGTCGACATGAAATCTACCTCAGGAACATTTCATTTTCTCGGTAGATCTCTTGTCTGTTGGGCTTCGAAGAAACAGAATTGTGTATCTATTTCTACGGCTGAAGCCGAGTATATTGCTACTGGTTCATGTTGCACTCAAATTATGTGGCTCAAGCAAACGCTGAAGGATTACGGTATTCTCGTAAAGAAAATTCCATTGCTATGTGATAACGATAGTGTTATCAAAATTTCCCATAATCCTGTGCAACACTCTCGAACGAAGCATATTGATATTCCTCATTATTTTCTTCGAGATCACGTTCAGCGAGAAGATATTGTTATCAGCCATGTTCGCACCGAAGATCAATTGGCTGATATCTTTACGAAGCCCCTGGATGAGAAAAGGTTATGTGCACTAAGGTGTGAGTTGAACATATTGGACTCACGCAATGTGCAGTAAGATCATAACTATCGGTACTTTGTATTATATGTTTACTTCGTAGAAGTAGTTTACTTTCGTTGGTTTTTCAGTCATGTTTCTTTTTCGTTTTTGTTTTTGTTCGTTTGGTGTTGTCCTATACACTTATCACTCCGAATTTTCTTGTCGTTCGTTTTCGCTCGGACTGATTAAGTATCAGACCCTGTTTTCCCTCTATTCTATCCCTACCCCATCTTTGCTTTTCTCTCATGAACATGTATATTTGTACTCAATTAAGATTACCTTCGAATGTCATTGATTCTGAAGGAGTTTCTATCGAACTTTTATCTACTTTTATACTCGATGTTCGATGAGTTTGTTCTCGGACGTGGAGCAACTTTCTTTCGGTTCGTTGGAATTTTTCCGCGATTACCGCCACAAAATCCGTCTGTTGAATTCGGAGAGACGCGAGATCTGCGTCGTTGGATCAGATTTGACGGTTACGTCAGAACCCTCCCCTATAAATACTGATCCACCCCCACCGGCACAGGTCCTTGATAACCCACAACTGCAGGGGATCAAGATAGTCTTCGCGGGTAAGATAACCCAATTTATAGATTCGACTCAAGGGGGGCCAAAGAATATCCACAAGCTTTGACAGTGGAGTTGTCAATTCCACCGCACCTGAGATACACTTACTTGCAACAAGATATTAATAGTAACTGCGATATGGAGGTGATGATAGCAATGGTAATAGTGGTGGTGAAATAGCGACAGTAAAATAGCAAAAGCAAACAACTAGTAACCAGCAGAATTAAAACACTGTAGGCTAGGGAGATGGATGGTTGGGCGCTGCATGGATAAGCCACATCATGTATTTAACTTGGGGAAAGGCACACAAAAAAGCAATGATCATCTAGGTATAAATAAAACATCAGGCATGTACCCAATAGGTAGTTGTACGTGCTTGCAATAAGAACTTGCACAACATCTTTTGTCCTACCATCCCGCTACGAACGGGGCCAAAAGGAACTTATGGAGATTAAGGTGCTCCTGTCAAAGAGCACCGGAACAAAGCATTAACAATCAATGGATACATGGAATCCTCAAACTATAGTCCATCCCCTTTGGTGTTCCAAGATGTCACCTTTGGGATCTCCGGTTCAGGACTATAACAGGTGCAAACAACTCATAGATAGGATCAAGAACACAAATATATTCATGCAAACACATAGGGTTCAGATCTGAAATCATGGCACTCGGGCCCAAAGTGACAAGCATTAAGAGCAACAAGTTGAAGCAAAGATGATAAACAACAATCTAGATGATAGGCAACATGCCCCCAACAATCTGATAAACTATTACATGATCTAGCTCATCCAATCCCTACCATCCCCTTTGCCTACAGCAGGGAATTACTCACACATGGATGGAGAAGTCATGGAGGGAGGATGGAGTGGTGATGATGATGATGATGGCGATGATCTCCTCTCACCGGAGGCCAAAACAGCCTCCAGATTAGCCCTCTCAGAGAAGAACAGAGGGTGGCGGCGGCTCCGTGACGCGAATTGGGAAAACGGCTTCAGTTTTGGGGTTTCTCTGTCACGGGGATAAATAGGAGCCTCGGTAGGGCACCAGAGGAGGGGGGAGGCCCCCAGGCGGCCAGAGGGCGCGACCCCACCCCTGGCCGCGCCAGGGGGGCGCCTGGGGCCTCCTTGGCTGCCCTCTGAACCAATGCTATAAGGACAATGCACGAAGTTATCCTTCTTTCAAGTGATCAATCACGAACAACTAAAAGTAAATAATATGCTACTGAAAATCAAGACAAGATTACACTGCACAAAGCTTGAACATACTAGAGTGGTATTTCGCTAGCCTCCATGAGTGAAGCAAAACATAAATGCAGAAACTCCTCCGGAGTTTTAAAGGAGACTAGAACTAAGAACTTCAGAATAAATAATACCACAATCATGCAAAAGACAATGTAGTACTTTGGGACAATGCACATTACACTCAGAGTGACAATTATGCTCTCCTAGTTGGTGCTTTGAAGAAAGAAGGTGGATACTCTCGAACCGTGGAGTTTGATGGCAAGGTTGAAAACCCATGGCTGGAAGCAAAGACTAAACTTGTACCAGAGCTCTTGGTTTTGAAAACAGAGATAAAAAGTGTTTTGGGAGGTGCATGATTCTTCAATGAATGCTACGTAGACAACTCAATCACCTCTTACGCTAGACATGTTTCGAGGAATGGCTCCCAAGATGGGGACGATCACATCCCCTAATTCTCCTTTGTTTATCACTGCCAAAGTTTTCTGATTTCTCATAGACAAAGCGTGAAGGAGGTTTTGTTGGTTGTGATTATCTTTTGTGAGCTGGGTGCACTCATGCCAGTCCCTCCTCCTATTAGGGGTTTGCAGATTAGACATGCAATCCCGGAATAAAACATGTATAACATAAGACGGTCATGAATTACCTACTACTTCCTCATGAGATAAAGCAGAGGCACAACACAGGAGTGCTTCTGAATAATTTCGAGATGGTACAAGCAAGTCTTTGTTAGGGTGGCCGGTAAATACCACATAGGAAGGTATGGTGGACTCATATGGAAAAACTGGTTTCAAGGATATTGGATGCACAAGCAGAAATCCGCTTAGTGCGAGCGAAGGCTAGCAAAAGACTGGGAAGCGACCAACTAGAGAGCAATAACAGTCATAATCATGCAGAGCGACAAAGTAACATTGAATTGAGCATGAAAATGATATAACTATTCTGAAATTCAAAGATCATCAAGGCATAGCATACTTTTCAGTCATAAACATGTGTAAGCATGTGCCAAGTCAATCCAACAATTCTCCAAAGGGAAATACCACTTCAGTATGCCAAACCATGAACAATGCAATGCATGTAAATCATTTCAACAACACATTATGTACTCTAGCTATTTGAGATTAGCCAAAATGAAAGCATGAACCACTGGGAAAGCATTGTAAACATAGCACTATGTCGCTACAAGCTGGTCTCTAAATCGTAAGTACAAGCATATGTACAAAAGTAGAAACAAAAAGAGTTTATACCAGTTTTCCTTGTTGCATCCCTTTCGTCGATCTTCGTCGTCACTGCCTTGTCACTTGCACGATTGAACATAGGAAAATATAATCAAGTGCAAATGCCATCACGGACTCGAGATGAACTCTGCAACAAAGCAAACTAAAGAGAGAAAAAGAAATATTTTTGGGTTTTTCAAAGGTTTAGCGAAAGGAAAATAAAAGATAATTTTTTTGTTGTTTTTTGCAAAATAAAAGAACAAATAAGAACGGGCAAAAACTTCGAAAATATCAAAACAAAGAAAAATAAAAACGGATAATACAATGGAAAGGTGAGAAGGGAACATACTTCCCCAAGCTTAGGCTTTTGGCCTAAGTTGGTAGCAGCTACTGCCCCCAGGAGCCTCCTGCTCCGAGGTAATGGTAAGTCCAGGAGTCGTATGAGCCCTCCGGTGCGTACACCGAAGTCCTCGGGTCCTCCCATGAGGAAGGCCCTGCGCTCCAAGCGGAAGAAGACCCCTCGCCATGCTCGGTGAAGGTCTCTCCCTGGAAAGGTGGGAACTCACCATGCTCCTCCTCATCGGGCACAACCCCCTCCATGGGGTTATGCGGCTGGTAATTAGCCATGAACTCATCGAACTGAATCTCGTTGAAGGACCATCCGTTCCTGCGAGTGTTATCAAACAAAAGTGGTGCAGGTAGACGGATCTCACGAGTAATGGTCCTTTCAAACCTCAAAATATAATCAAGGTTACCAAACTGGGAAGTCATGGTAACAAACTTATGCCTCTTCATAGCCGCAAGATCGAGACTTGTGTAAGAAAAGGGAACATCATCAGGATGTGGGGTGCGCTCAAGAGACTCAAGCATAAGTGTGGCGTAAACGCCACCATATAAATCGCCTTTGTTACTGTTCGTAACAAGGCGCCGAGAAATTAAGACACCCACATTATAATCATTCTTATCAGAGAGGGCGTTCGCATAAATAGCGAAATCTGGTGCAGAACCATTGCTCGTGTTGTCACAAGCTAACACCCCTCTAGCAACAAAATACGCAAAATACCTGAGGTGTGGAAACAGAATGCTGAAAATCTTCGTACGCCGAATGTCGGTCTTTGCCTGGCAACAAAGGGAGTTGAAGAGGGTCCTCAACTCGGAAGGCTGCGTGGTCATCTTCGTTGTCTGACCAATATTCGCCACACCTATTATATCACAAAACTGTGCCAAAGACATGGTTATGAGATCATTATAAAGTTTGAACTCGACGGTTCCAGCATCATGGTTATAACAAAAACTGTTAACAAAGCAGGAGGTGAGCTTCTTGTATTGTACCACACGGCATAAAGCTAGCCGTTTCAAACCTGCATTGGCACAAAGGCCATAAAATTCCTCCTTAATTCCTGCAGCTGTAAGAAAATCATCGCACGGATACATCATTGCGCATGCTGGACTTGTGTCTTCCAACAACTCCAGGGGCACATGATCTTCATTGTAGCTCACCCTAACTGCTGAGGGTGAAGCTGCAGCTCTAGTAACTCGATCGGAGCGCTCGGGCTTCTTCTTCCCAAGTCACCCCTTTGCTTTTCCAAAGAAACTCATTTCTGAAATTTCTGACAATTCACAAAAACAAGGATTTAAACAAAGTGAGTTGAAGCAAACTACTCTACTCACTTACCTAAGGCATAAACTTGCATCAAAACTTGGAAAATAAATTTCTACACATGCATGCAAGCTCATATGAACAACACCAAGAGCTACTAAATACTCATGAATGAAGCCACCAATCAAAAATCTAATTGGAGGGGTGAAGGAGTTACATAGCAGGGAGTATTTGCTCAAAATCTCAGCTCGAATGATGGGCTGTAGAGAGAGATCGAAAATTGCCTCCAAGAACAGCAAGAACGCAAGAAATGGAGAAAAACTCGTGTTTTTGGAGAGAGAGGAAGAAGGAGGAAGAAGACATACCTGGAGGTGGGGCTGGTGGGCCCAGGCGCCCTGTGCGCGCGGCCAGGGGGCAGTCCACGCCAGCTGGCTCGCCCCCTTGGTCATCCCCAGGTGCCTCTAGGTCACTCCCGGTATGGAATTTTTTATTGTAATTTTTCTGGATTTTTTCTGACAACTTCACTGTTGAAAAAAATTCGGAGTTCAAAAATCTGCGAAACTTTCTGAAAACTTGGAGCAGTGATTAGAGTTGTGAAGTTTCAAAAACATATAAACTTGGTACAGCAAGAAAGATAAAGCTAAAATAAATGCAAACATAACAACCTCTACTTTTTACTTATATAAAACTCATCTAATAGCAAGGTTGATGAAGTCCTACTACCAAACTACCAAAAAGTTTCACTTACTATGAAGCATTCATGGTACCTTTACTTTAATGGATATTTTCCCCACCATAATGGTTTTGTATTTGTGGTGCACATGTAGAGGACAATCTCAATCACCAATCTTCACGGTCTCGATATTCTCTATAGAGTTGAGGCCATGCCTTTTGTCAATCTTCTTCGGAAAATACACCGTGTGTTCTTTATCGTTCACATTGAAAGTAACCTTTCCCTTATTGCAATCAATAATAGCACCTGCAGTGTTAAGAAAAGTTCTACCAAGAATAATAGACATGCTCCCATCCTCGGGCATGTCAAGCACAACAAAATCAGTAAGGATCAAACAATTAGCAACTTCAACGGGAACATCCTCACAAATACCTATGGGAACGGCTGTTGACTTGTCAGCCATCTGAAGAGAGATATCTGTAGGGATTAGTTTTTCTAAAAAAAGTCTCTTGTAAAGAGAGAAAGGCATAACACTCACTCCTGCTCCGAGATCACATAAAACAGTCTTGACATAATTATTGTTTATGGAGCAGGGAATGGTGGGTATACCTGGATCACCAAGCTTCTCAGGAATCTTGCCACTAAAAGAGTAGTTAGCAAGCATAGTAGATATTGCTTCATTAGGAACTTTTCTTTTATTGGTAACAATATATTTCATATATCTCGAATAGGGAGGTAACTTAATAGCATCAGTCAAAGGAATTTGAAGAAAAAGAGGTTTCATCCATTCACAAAACTTATTGTAATGCTCTTCTTCTTTAGTTTTGAGGGACTTACCTGGAAAGGGCATGGGTTTCTGTACCCATGGTTCTCTTTCCTTCCCATGTCTTCTTGCGATGAAGTCTTCTCTAGTGTATTTCTTGCGTTTGTCGGGTGCTTCTTCTTCTCGAACTTCGGGTGGATCATTCTTTTCACCATCTTTTTCAGGCTCAGCACCGTCTTCAGTCTCAGCATCGGAGGTAGATATACTATTTGGATCATTGTAATTGTCAGCTTCTTTGTGCTTCTTCTTCTTTTTCGGAGAACTAACAATTTCTTCTTCATGTATTTGAGAATCTTGCTTGATCCTCTTCGGATGCCCCTCCGGATAGAGAGGATGTTGAGTGCTAGTTCCTCCTCGGGTTTTAATCCTAAAGGCCTGTATATCCTGTTTGGCATTATTAGCAAGCAAATGTTTTTGCACATTAGAAATCTGTTCAAGCTGAGTTTGAACCATATGAAAATGCTTCACAAGACATTTAACATCATTAACTGTTCTTCCTAGAACTTCAAGCAAACTTTTGATAGCAACGGAATTATCATGCAACTGACTTTGTATCCTCTCATTAAGGTGATTTTGCTTTATAATGAAATTATCAAGCTCATCTAAACATTGACCAGGAGGCTTACCATGAGGGATGTCACTTGCATTGAAATCTAAAAGAGAGTGTACCTCTACCATAGGAGGGTGCGTGGTAGGCTCACACAATTTCTCGATAGGGGGTAGATTCTTCACGTCTTTAGTTTTAATACCCTTCTCTTTAATAGACTTCTTTTCTTCTTGCATATCTTCGGGGCTTAGGACGAGCATACCCCTCTTTTTTGGTGGTGGAGGTGGTTCAGGGACGGACCAATCTTCGTGGTTCTTGGCAATCTTGCCCATTAATTCTTCTGCATCGTCCGATGTTCTTTTCCTGAAAACACACCCGGCACAACTGTCCAAATAGGATCTGGATTCATCAGTTAGACCAGCATAAAATATATCAATTAATTCATTCTTAGGGACTCCATGTCCCGGTCTAACCTGGATCAGACTGCAATAACTCCCCCAAGCTTTAGGGAGGTTCTCATCCTACAACTGTTTAAAGTTATAAATTCTTTGTAAAGCAGCATGTTGCATATGAGCAGGAAAGTACTTATCAACAAAAGAGTGAGCTAAGTCTTGAGGACTCTTAATGAAACCACATGGCAGTGCGTCATACCATGCTTTAGCACCTTCCTTTAAAGAGAAAGGAAGAAGCTTAGTAACATAAAAGTTCCGTATCTTTTCATCCATACTAAACAAGCCACCCAACTCAGTGAGTTTGGTCAGGTGTGTGATATCATCATCATTTTCTCTGCCGTAAAAGGGGTCGGCTTCAACCATAGATATAAGTGAAATATCAATAGAGAAATTATAATCAGGATCATTGATGCATGTAGGAGACGTAGCAAAAGTAGGATCGGGAACGGTCTTGTTCTTCAGGGAGTGTTTTTCGAGAAGCTTCTTAATAGCATCAGGGTCAGAGTCGACAAACTCTGTTAGCTCCCTGCATAAATCATCATCATCAAGGAGTCTCTCCTTGAGTTTACTCAAATCAGGAAAATTGTAAGTTCCATCAAAAGGGTAGCAAGTATTAAGAATTTCAATTCCATATTTTTTTGCAGCAGCGATCTGTTTCTCAAGAGCGTGACCAAGTGAACCAATATCATCAAGAGTAGTAGAAGCATCATAAAAAGTATCGGACATAGTAACGGATTCAGTAGAAGCATCATGTGGTGGAGGTGAAGCAAACTTACTCATAACTTAAGGTGAATCAAGTGTAGCACTAGTGTTCAGAACAGTACCTTTTCTTGTACGGGATGGTAAGATCGGGACCTTGGGATCTTCTTTCTTACCCATAGTAGATAAATTGCAGCAAGTAAAATACTTCAGGTAGACTTGTAAATAAAGCTATGCTCCCCGGCAACGGCGCCAGAAAACACGCTTGATAACCCACAACTGCAGGATATCGAGATAGTCTTCGCGGGTAAGATAACCCAATTTATAGATTCGACTCAAGGGGAGCCAAAGAATATCCACAAGCTTTGACAATAGAGTTGTCAATTCCACCGCACCTGAGACACACTTACTTGCAAAAAGATATTAATAGTAACTGCGATATGGAGGTGATGATAGCAACGGTAATAGTGGTGGTGAAATAGCGACAGTAAAATAGCAAAGGCAAACAACTAGTAACCAGCATAATTAAAACACTGTAGGCTAGGGAGATGGACGGTTGGGCGCTGCATGGATAAGACACATCATGTATTTAACTGGGGGCAAGGCACACAAAAAAGCAATGATCATCTAGGCATAAATCAAACATCAGGCATGTACCCCATAGGTAGTTGTACGTGCTTGCAAAAAAAACTTGCACAACATCTTTTGTCCTACCATCCTGCTACGAACGGGGCCAAAAGGAACTTATGGAGATTAAGGTGCTCCTGTCAAAGAGCACCGGAACAAAGCATTAACAATCAATGGATACATGGAATCCTCAAACTATAGTCCATCCCCTTTGGTGTCCCAAGCTGTCACCTTTGGGATCGCCGGTTCCGGACTATAACAGGTGCAAACAACTCATAGATAGGATCAAGAACACAAATATATTCATGCAAACACATAGGGTTCAGATCTGAAATCATGGCACTCGGGCCCAAAGTGACAAGCATTGAGAGCAACAAGTTGAATCAAAGATGATAAACAACAATCTAGATGATAGGCAACATGCCCCCAACAATCTGATAAACTATTACATGATCTAGCTCATCCAATCCCTACCATCCCCTTTCCCTAGAACAGGGAATTACTCACACATGGATGGAGAAGTCATGGAGGGAGGATGGAGTGATGATAATGATGATGATGATGGCGATGATCTCCCCTCACTGGAGGCCAAAAAAGCCTCCAGATTAGCCCTCCCGGAGAAGAACAGAGGGTGGCGGCGGCTCCGCGACGCAAATTGGGAAAACGGCTTCTGTTTCGGGGTTTCTCCATCGCGGGGATAAATAGGAGCCTCGGTAGGGCACCAGAGGAGGGGGGAGGCGGCCAGAGGGTGCGGCCCCACCCCTGGCCGCGCCAGGGGGGCGCCTGGGGCCCCCTTGGCTGCCCTCTGGCCCCACTTCTGGCACAATGGCCCCTCGGGTGCGTGGATTTTCTGTGGATTTTCCTGGAATTTTATGAGACACCTAAAAATCCATTTTCCTGCGCACATTAAAACCATACAGGTAGCTCTGCTGAAAATAGCGTCAGTCCAGGTTAGTTTCGTCCAAATCATGCAAGAATGAGGACAAATCAATAGCAAAAGTGTTTGGAAAAGTAGATACGTTTGAGACGTATCTGTCCTCCACTTCCTCGACTTCGTCTCTCCCCCTCGCACCCGAGCTCTCGCGCGCCGCCGTGCTGTTCCGTTGCCGTTGATTCCCTCGCCGCTTCGTTGCCGGAAGGAAGTCGTCGGAGGCTTTCCCGTCGACGAGGATCTTCATCCGCGCCGCCGTAGATCTCACGCATCACCAAATTAGGGTATGTGCGAGGCTAGAGCTCAATTCTTCTCCAATCTGTTCTTTGAGCCCTAGATTTGTTCTTGATTTTTCATCTGTTTTATTAGGGTTGTTTGATCCGTATGGATCATTGCACTTTGGGAAATATGTTTCTAGCGTTTTTCATCGAATTCCCATCCGATCTAGGTAAGAAATCCCTCGTTCCGTGGAATTTCTAACTTACGCAAATCACACAGATTCATATCGATAGATTTACGCTTTGAGCAATTATTTCATACCAGTCCTTCGTTAGATTTGCACCCGATGAAAATCTAGCCGAGCACTTCCATGAAAATTTCATTCAAGATAAATCCTTCTATATGTTTGCTGCGTTCAAAATGATTTTCCTCAAAAACGTTTGGTACAGGTTCACATATTTTCTATATTTCCCTCGTACCTATCTCTTTCGCAAGAAAATGTCTGATAACGCCGGAAACTTCAGAGAGCCCAAGCGTGCAGGAGGCCGAACAAAAATCACCAACAATTCATAAGGCTTGTCTGAGGACTTGATCATTGACAACAATCTGAGAATGCCTGAAGGTTCAGTTGAAGATGCTCGAACGAGAGAAACAGGCTGCAAGAAATTTGAAGACTTCAAGCACTTTGATGGTATGAATACAAGGAAATTATCCCTCAATGGGATAGGTTGTTCGCTTTGAATAACCCATGGTCTGATGTCAAGTCGTTGAGGCCCAAGTGGACCAAAGCAAATAGACATCGTCCTCCACCCAATGCTCATCCATCCACTCTCATTACCCCTGATGATTTTAAAGAGTTGGTTGCTGCTCGAGCTGAACGAGCGGAAAAATGTAAGGAAGCCAAGGCCGGGAAGGCTCCTGCTGCTGCTGAGGGCAACGAAGGAGTTGCCAAGGATGTTGGTACAAGCACCAAGTCAAAGGCTGGCAAGAAATCAGCCAAGCGATAGAAAAAGGTCGTAGTTGTTTCCCCACCAGAAGCATCTTCTGACGAAGAAGAAGTCAGCATCGAGCATCAAGACCCTAGTACTGAGGCTGATGTCGAGGATATTCCTCTGAAAAAGAAGCTGAGCAATAAAGGCATCAGGATCCAGGAGCCATCTGTTGCGGCTCCTCGAGCAACAATCGATATGACCAACTTGGTTACGGATCCACCAATTTCCTATGCTCCCCCGGTGCCTCCTCGTCAACAAAAACCCTCGTCCAGGTCCAAGGGAAAGCAATCCAAAGTGGCCGAAGATGATGAAACCCTGATCCAGCGAAAGGAAAGGTTGGCCAAGCAACAGGAACTTGAGGCACAAGAATTGATAAAGTCCAAGCTTCTCAACTTCCATAGTCAGCCCGAGGATAAGAAAGCAATGGTTTCCCAGCAATTTGGAATTGTTCATCTGGTATCTGATAAGTACAACCGCCAGCTTTAGAAAACTCCTGCTTCGAAGGAAAAGGTTGTGGCCCCAAGTGCCGCCGAGAAAGTTGTGACTCCCACAGTCACGAAGGAGAAAGATGCAGCCGCTAGTGCTACGGAGAAAAATGTTGAGGCTACTAGAGCCTCTAAGGAGAAATCTGCGGCCCCCAGTGCCGTAACAAAACCGGTTGCCACTGCCAAGGCCACCAAGGAGGCCGAAAGGAAATCTAAGGAGGCTAGGCAGAAGTCTCAGGCTGCTCCAGCCCCTCGAGCTGCCCCTGCTCCTGCTCCTGATGCACCAGTTGTGTCCGACCCTCGTGCCGATGAAGAAATATCCAACGAAGGAGATTCAACAGCCAATGCTGCATGGGATGCAGTTCAGATTTCAAATGTTCTTTGGCGTATGGCCACCACTCACAGCAAAGTAACTCCCGAGGATGATGTTCCCGCTGAGATCCAAGACCGAGTTGCTCGCTACATGCTTCAATGGGATGGTTATCTCACCCAGGATCGCAAGGACCATGAGCAAGAAATATTCTATACACAACAGCTTCGAGAGGAAACTGAGGACCTTGTGTCTCGACAGTTTTTCAATTCCAAGCTCGCTACACTTGCCGCTTCAAGGAGACCCCAGAAGGAAAATATCACTTCTGTCAACGACAAGGTTCGACAGACTGTGACTGATATGTGCCAAGAGCACAATGTTTCCCTCACCAAGATACAATCTCGAAAGAGAAAGTCCACTGCCCCATCCTCTGTACGTGGTACGCCAGAGAACGAGAAAATATCAAAGAATAAGAAGTCTGCCGAAGTCGATGCGGCACCAACTCGACAAGAAACTGCAGCTGCCCCAGCCAAACAACCCACTCCACCCCAAGAAAAAACGCCACCACCTCGCCAAGCCACCCCTTCACCTCGCCAAAAAACTCCACCACCTCCTCAACCCTCTCCACTAAAAGATTCGTCACCCCCACCCTCCCCTTCATCACTTGGACAAGTCATTCCCTCTTCCACTTCTGCTGCCGAGCCCCAGGCTCAAGTTGAGACCGAGAAAAATGCTCAGGTCGAGCAGGAACCACCTGCCCCTGTTCCATCAGTGCAGAAGGATTAATCCTCTTCCCAAATGTTGCACGAAGGAGAAGATGCACACGTGGATGTGAGCATGGTTTCATCTCGCCAAGAGGCACCACCTGCACCAGAAGAGGCTGCTGCCGAAGAAGAAAGTTCTTCTGAATCAAGTTCTGATAGCTCCTCGTCTTCCTCAAATTCTTCGAATGATGAAATGATAGATGCTTTCGAGCAACTTGATGAAGATCTCGAGGCCATGGAGACTAAAGAGGCCGAGCAGAATGCAAATGCCGACGAAGGAGATGCCATCGATGAGCAAGCCAAGGAAAATGCTCCTGCATCTATCCCAGCTCAGGACATTTTCAATGTTCCATATTCAATACGTCGCCCTGTTGAGCCCGATCTATAGATGCCAGACAATGCAGATGACGTGTTTCCAGTCAATGAGCTTCTCCACTCTACTCATCCGAGAGAAATGCTGCCTTTGTTCCGCCCCGATGTCCCTCGAGGAGGTCCTATCTTCAAGAGGCGTGAACACAAGCCATTTTTCTTCGGGCCCAATTGATACGTCCAAAATGCATCACTATTTTATATTGTAATTTCATCCTATTCATTGATATATTCCACTTTAAAGTATTGTTCTTATGTTGTTTTGGCTTGTTTTACACAGTTTACAACTTTCCAGTGCCGAAGCAGCAGAACCAGAATTCAGCGGTGAAAAGTGGACACCAAGTTGCTTAAACAGATCAAGTCCAAATGCGATGAAAATTTACAGGGAGTGTTTTTATGAAGATTGACTGGGGATCACCGAGGATGGAGGTGAGGGGACCCACCAGGCAGACAGAAGGGTGCCTGGAGCGGCCCCCCTCCTGGCCGCGCCAGGCACCCTCCTGGATGCCTGGTGGCCCCCTCGGTTCCCCCTCTCGCCTATAAGACCCCCCTGGGGTAGAAACCCTAAATAGAGAAGAGTTTCCGTGTTTCGCCGTCGCCATGGTGCGGAAACCTACAAAGGAGAAAAGCCATCTCCGGCGGGCAGATTCCTCCGGGGAGATCACCTCCCGGAAGGGGAGATCGTCGCCATCATCATCATCATCATCATCATCGTCGTCGTCACGGGCATCATCGATATCATCATCAACATCATCCCCAACATCAGCACCATCTCCATCTCCATCCCATCTCATCTCACAATTGCAACTTGTGTTGTAATCCGTACTATCTATCCTCTCTACTCTGTTGGTGTTGATTACTACTTTGTGGTGAATGCTATTGAGTTTTGTTGGAGAAATATCGTTGTATCCAGATTGTTTGCCACCCATCTATCACCTCTGATCATGATCTCTTTTATTTCTTGTGAGTAGTTACTTTAGTTCTTGAGAACATGGGAGAAGTCTAGTTGTTAGTAGTTATATGATGTTGAAGTATTATGTGTTGTTTGATACTTAAGTTGTGTTGTTATTTCTCTAGTGGTGTTATGTGAGTCGAACACTTAACACTTCACCTTTCATGGTCCTAGAGGAATACATTGTGCACAAAGGATGCTTATGGTGGGTTGCTGAAGTGACAGAAACCTGAACCCCAGTTCACACACTTTTGCACAAGGGAGTTATGGATCCTTGATCGTAATGATGTGGTTAGGCTTATGCCTTAATTACTACCTTGTATTTGCGGATGCTTGCAAGGTGTGTAATCATAAAAGTACACTTATCTTAGTGTATAAGGTGTACTAGCATTGATCCACCCACCGACACTTATCAACACAATACATATTACTTGGCGGAGTATGGTGAAAGTAACTTGGCTATCTCTCCCGTGTGTTCTCGAGAACGCTTTAGCTTTTATAAGTTTAGTTCCTAGGCTTATCCTTGTGAAAGGATTGGGCCACTTTCTACTCCTCAGTTACCCTGTTTACTTTGCTTGTCTTTTACTTTTCTGTTGCTTAAACCAAAAACCCCTAAATATTTACCTTTGAGTGTGTGCAGCCTTTCCTTATCCAGTGTCACTTATCAGCACCTTCTGCTCCTCGTTGGGATCGACATCCTTATTTATCGAAAAGCTACAATTGATCCCCTAGACATATGGGTTATCAAGAATCGTTTATTGGCGCGGTTAACAGGGGAGGCAACCCAACTAAACCTATTAACTTCTCTGCCATCAACGAGCTTTTCTGGCGCCGTTGCCGGGGAGTGTAGTGCTATTGGTAAGTTAAGCCGGTAAGGAAACCTTTATTTTCTGTGGTTACCTTCAGTCCTTATGGACTCTTCTACTGTTGGTTCGTTGCTGGTAAGGAGCCGCCCCACGACTGTGGTGGCCACTCCTACCCCTACTGAAATAGTGCCCTATAAAATACCATCTGGTATTATTGATTATGTCTTCGCTAATCGTTATACAGGAGAAGGAAATCCAGGAGAACACCTGCTATATTTATCACAATTATGTTCTTTATTTAAGCTTGCAGGTGTAACAATGGAGTTCGTCGTGAAGAAACTATTCTCCGTATCACTCAAAGATAAAGCTTCAGATTGGTATAAGCTACTCGATAACTCTGATCTGCTTGAATGGCCAGAGCTTATGTCTCTCTTTTATGCAAAGTTTTATCCTCTTCATGAAATTCACCAAGACATGAACTACATCTACAACTTTTGGTCTCGCGACGGAGAGAGCATCGCTCAAGCTTGGGGGAGACTGAAGTCCCTGATGCTCAAATGCCCAAACCATGAGCTCCCCAAGGAAATTATACTTACAAATTTTTATGCCAGGCTTTCTCGTCAGGACAGGGAGATGTTGGATGCCTCCTCTAGCGGGGTATTCCAGACCAGAAGTATGGAAGAAAAATGGGATCTTATAGAAAGGATCCAGAAGAACACTGAAGACTGGGAAATTGATAAAGGTATTGAACCCGCTATAAACTATGAGAATGACTACATTGAGAGTTATGTGAAGACTGATTACTTTAATACCTTTTGCTCTAAAATTGGTCTTGATTCCCAGCTAATGGTTGACTTTTGCAAGGACTTTGCTTCTCATACTGATTCTTCTAAGAAGAAGGAGAGTCAACATCATAAACCTTTCAAGGAGTCAGCTATTGAGATTAATGTTACTGATCTTGTTTTACCTGCAGTTGTGTATGAACATCCTCCTTATCCCTCAAGGATAAAGGAGCACTCTTTTTTTACAGGTATTCTAAACAAAAACGGAAGGACTACTGACGAACCTGAGGACATGATCAAGGTCAAGCCTCAAGTTGCAATGGTCAAGGATCTGGTAGCCATTGATATTGAAGAATCCACTATTAGTCTTTGTGCTGTTTCCACTAACATTGTCACAGCCAAGAACACAGGCCCAATTTTAGGTACACCCGTTGTATCTGTCAAAATAGGAGATCATAATTACTATGGGCTATGTGATTTGGGATCTAGCGTCAACGCTATTCCCTTCACACTTTATCAAGAGATCATGCACGAGATTCAGCCGTGTGAGATCGAGGACATTGATGTCACGACTCATCTTGCAAATAAACAAACGATCTCTCCAGTTGGGATTGTGAGAGATGTTGAAGTACTCTGCAGGAAGGTAAAATATCCTACTGAATTTCTTGTACTTGGTTCAGTGCAAGATAGTTTTTGCCTTATTATCTTTGGTAGGCCCTTCCTCAGCACTTTTGGAGCTATAATAGATTGCAAGAAAGGTAAAGTTTCTATTGAATTCAACGGTGAGCCGTATAAATTTAATTTTTCTAAGTTTTCTAAGCAGCCTCGTGGTACTGACTTGTCAAGTAATGACAAAATTATTGAAGAAATTGCTTCTATTGCTATTCCTCCTGATGATACTTTGCAGCAATTTATGGAAGACCACGAGAATGACATACATATGCAGGAGAGGGATGAACTAGAAGACATATTTTTAAGACAAACTCCTATCCTGAAGCACAACCTCCCGGTTGAACCTTTAGGAATCCTCTCGCAACCAAAAGAAGACCCGGTGTTTGATCTAAAACCACTACCTGATACGCTCAAGTATGCTTATTTAGATGAAAAGAAAGTATATCCTGTTATTATAAATTCTAACCTTTCAGGGGTATGAAGAAGAGCGATTATTGGAGACACTCCGCAGACACCGAGGTGCTATTGGCTATACTCTTGATGATCTCAAGGGTATTAGTCCATCCATTTGCCAACATACTATCAATCTCGATCCCGATGCTAAATCAGTTGTTGATCATCAACGACGGTTGAACCCAAAGATGAAGGACGTGGTTAGGATGGAGGTTCTCAAACTTCTAGCCGCACGTATCATCTATCCTATAGCTGATAGTAAGTGGGTAAGTCCCGTAAATTGTGTTCCTAAGAAAGGAGGTATGACTGTTGTTCCTAATGATAAAATGAACTAATACCTCAGAGGACTATTATTGGATATAGAATGTGTATTGATTTCAGGAAGTTGAACAAGGCCACCAGGAAGGACCACTATCCTCTGCCCTTTATTGATCAGATGCTCGAGAGGCTGTCTAAAAACACCCACTTCTGCTATCTTGATGGGTATTCTGGCTTCTCCCAGATTCACGTTAACACCGCGGATCAAGAGAAGACCAGCTTTACGTGTCCTTACGGTACTTATGCTTATAGGCGTATGCCTTTTGGTTTGTGTAATGCACCTGCTACTTTTTAGAGGTGTATATCTGCAATATTTCATGGTTTCTGTGAGGAGATTGTAGAAGTTTTCATGGACGACTTTTCCGTCTATGTAAACTCCTTTGACCACTGTATCCACAATCTTAATAAGGTTTTGCAGAGATGTGAAGAAATGAATTTGGTGCTCAATTGGGAAAAGTGCCATTTCATGGTTAACGATGGGATAGTTCTTGGACACAAGATTTCCGAAAGGGGAATTGAAGTGGACAAGGCAAAAATTGAAGCTATTTAAAGGATGCCCTATCCAAGGGACATCAAAGGTATTCATAGTTTTCTAGGTCATGCTGGTTTCTATAGAAGATTTATCAAGGACTTTTCTAAGACCTCGAGACCCCTTACCAATCTTCTCTAGAAGGATTCTCCTTTTGTATTTGATGAAGATTGTAAGGAAGCTTTTGAAGTTATTAAGAAAGCCTTGATAACCGCTCCTATAGTACAACCACCTGACTTGAATTTTCCCTTTGAAATTATGTGTGATGCTAGTGATTTTGTTGTTGGAGCTGTTTTAGGACAAAGGGTTGACAAGAAGTTGAATGTCATCCACTATGCCAGCAAGACACTTGATAGTGTTCAAAAGAATTATGCTACTACCGAGAAGGAATTCTTGGCAGTGGTGTTTGCTTGTGATAAGTTTAGACCGTATATTGTTGATTCTAAAGTTATTATTCATACTGATCATGCTGCCATTAAGTATCTTATGCAGAAAAAGGACGCCAAACCAAGACTCATTAGATGGGTACTCCTTCTTCAAGAATTTGATTTGCAGATTGTCGATAGAAAAGGAGAAGACAATCCAGTGGCGGATAATCTTTCAAGGATGGAAGATATCCCGCACGATCCTATTCCAGTCAACGACAGTTCCCCAGATGAACAGCTTGCTTTTGTAAAAGTACAATCTCATTCCGACCCTTGGTTTGCAGATTATGGTAATTTTATCGTTGCAAAGTTTTTGCCTCCAGGTTTTACATTTCAACAGAGGAAGAAATTCTTCACGGATTTGAGACACTAATTTTGAGATGACCCACATCTTTTCAAAGAAGGTGCGGACAGGATCGTAAGAAGGTGTATACCGGAGCATGAGCAGCAAGACATTCTTCGACAATGTCACGATAGTCCCTATGGAGGACTTCATGCCGGTGAAAGGACCGCACATAAAGTTTTACAATCAGGTTTTTATTGGCCTACTATTTTTAAGGACGCCCGAAGGTACGTTCTATCTTGTGATAAGTGTCAGAGAGTTGGTAACATTAGCAGGAGAAATGAGATGCCTATGAATTACTCACTAGTGATCGAACCTTTCGATTGCTGGGGTTTTGATTTTATGGGTCATTTTCCTCCTTCACACAAGTACACACACATCTTAGTTGCTGTTGATTATGTAACCAAGTGGGTTCAAGCAATCCCCACTGAGAGTGATGATCACAAGACATCTTTGAAAATACTCAAGGATGTAATTTTTCCTAGGTTTGGAGTACCAAGGTACCTCATGAAAGATGGAGGGTCACACTTCACGCATGGATCTTTTAGGAAAGCTCTAGCCAAGTACGATGTCAATCATAGGATTGCATCACCGTACCACCCTCAAACTAGTGGGCAAGTTGAGCTCACCAATAGGGAGATCAAGTTGATCTTACAGAAGACAGTAAACAGTTCTAGAAAGGACTGGTCAAAGAAGTTAGGAGATGCTCTGTGGGCGTATAGAACTGCTTACAAAAACCCCATGGGCATGTCTCTGTATAAAATGGTCTATGGCAAGGCTTGCCATTTACCATTAGAGTTAGAGCACAAGGCTTTCTGGGCTGTCAGAGAGCTAAATGCTGACCCAAAGTTAGCTGGTGAAAAGCGTCTCATGAACTTGACTTCTCTAGATGAGTGGAGGAGTGAAGCTTACGAGAGCGCTAAAATGTTCAAGGAAAAGGTAAAGAAGTGGCACGATAAAAGAATTCTGAAACGTGAATTTAATGTTGGTGATAAAGTTTTGTTGTTTAGATCTCGTTTCAGGTTTTCTCCAGGTAAACTACTTTCCAGATGAGAAGGACCTTTTCATATCGAAGAAGTATACCGGTCTGGTGCAATCAAGATCAATAATTTCGAAGGCACCAAACCTCAAGTTGTGAATGGACAAAGACTCAAACACTATATGGCAGGTGATCCAATCAATGTGGATGCAAACATGATATATACAAAGACTCACAAAGAACATGCTGTAGCCAGTTTCAGACTCCGGCAGGAGCAGAATAAGAAAAGGTATGAATTATGGTAAGAAAACACCGCGAACGTCAATAAAAGTTTACTTTTCAAAGTTTTTGAAAAATTAGGAAAATTTCAAGCCCGAGTGGAGCCGGAGAGGAGCTCCAGGTGGCCCAGGAGGCCTCCTGGCGCGGCCCCCCTCCTGGCCGCGCCAGGCACCCTCCTGGGTGCTCTGGACTCCGACTCCGACTCCACCTAGGCTTGAAACCTTCCTTCTGTTGCAGAAATTTTTGCTATATATTTGCCCGGATAGTCCCGGCACCGTATCTCACGATTTCGTGTGTTTTCTTTCTCGGTCTGTTTCTGCCAGGAAAACTTTCAGCAGATCTAGGTGCCATGACTTCCCCAAGTTCCCCCAAGGACAAGTTCGTCGTCAACGTCATCAACCCTTACCTCTCAGAGGTGAGGAAGCACCCCGAGATCCTTCGTGTGGAGGATGGTGTCCTCCACAAGGAAGATCTGAAGGGACCAGTCTAGGAAGGGAGCACCGAGGAGCGGCTGAAGGAGATGGAACATGAGGTCTTCAAGTTCAAGAAGATGGTGGAGCGTGGTTTTGAATCTAACTTCGACATCATGAATGAGATAGAGGCTTCCCACAAGAAAGAGATGAAGGAGATGTGGTCAAGTTTCGCCGCACTAGAAGAAAAAGTTTATGGGCTCCAAGCACAGATCTATGATCTACAGAACCAGAACTGTGAGTATGAACTAAAGTTTCTGCGCATGGGTTTAGGTGCTGAGTGCAGGATCTTGGAGACGGGAATGTCCTTTGAGACTGGAGAACAGTTGCCATGGAAGCGCTTCGCCAAGGAGTACGTGACTGACAAGAACAAGAATGATGAGTGAAATATCCTCGGGTAATGGCATCCCCTTAGCTTGTTCCAAGCTTGGGGGAGTGCCCGGTATCTTTATCTTTATCTTTGTCTTTAGGAGTAAAGTAGAGTCGTATCATGTCTAGGGAAGTTACTTTAAGAAATAGGTGTTGCTTTGAGGTCTATCACTCCTTTTGTGGATAGCTTTGTATCCGTGAGTGTGGGGTCGTCTATGAAGGAATGTTAATAAGAAGTCTATTTGTTTCTTCGCTGCACTCGGTATTCTCTTCACGCAATCGACATTATGAGCTGATTATTATGGGGAGTATTGACCTTATATCAGGTATGGCTTCGAAAACTTTATTTAAATCTTGGCAAGTATAGCTTTGGTCATAACAACAAGCATGTTTTTCTCAAAGTAGCAACATAGCCAAAACCTTTGTGTTATTATCCTTGAAGTGTTATGTTGACAAGGAAGACAACTTGATGTTCCATGCTAGTTTTAATGTTTATGCTTTGTATTGCTTTCATCTAAATTGTCATCAATTGTCTGGTCTCTCAAAGCCTTGCTAGCCAAAACTCTGTACTAAGCGGAATTCTGCTTGTACTTCCATACCCTGAAACCAACATCTTCCACTTGAGTCCATCATACCTTCCTATTTGTGGTATCCACTACCACTCCTAAAGTGTATAATTTATGTGCTATCTCTAGATGTTCAAAATCTTCTGTTTTGTGCCACTGATTCAGCTCATGAGGAAGTGGTGGGTAACCCATGATCTTCTTAATTTGGACAAGTTTTATCTTGGGATTGCATGTCTAATCTGCAAACCCCTAATACGAGAAGGGACTGGCATGAGTGCCCAACTCGTAAAAGATAAATACTAACGCACAACTTCCTTCGCCCATTTATGAGTGATAAACAAAGGAATTTAAGGGGATGTGATCGTCCCCACATGGGATCCGTTCCTCGAAACTTGTCCAAATCATGAAGTGAGTGAGTTATCTATCAGCAGTCGTTGACAGATCATGCACCTCCCAAAAGTCTGTTTTTATTATGTTTGATCTAGAGATGGCACATGAGTTTTCCCTGCTTACCCTTTTGCACGGGGTTTATCCTTTATTTTGTGCTGAGTCAGTCCTTCCTACTTCCTTCCTTCTTGAGAGAGAACAGACACTTGATGTTAATAAAGATTCTTGCATAAAAAGCTGCATTGAAAGTTAGCATGTTCCATCTTTGTTGACATTATCTTTTGATAAGTGAGTTGTTTCAAAAGCTTATGCTGAGTAAACATCTTACTTTGTGTTAACTTGTGCACTTCTTGACTAATAACATGTTTGTGACGCCCCCAAAATCAGACCGTGTACAGTAATCATACACGCAAGGTACACGATCGAGATCAGGGTGCCACGGTGAGATATCACAACACAACTCTACAAATAAAATAATACAAGCTGTTTAATACAAGCCAGGGGCCACGAGGGCTCGAATACAACAGCTCAAAAACACAAAGTTAGCGGAAGCAATAGTATCTGAGTACAGACACAAGAATACAAGGTTGCCTTAAGAAGGCTAGCACAAATAACAACAGATCGAAAAGGCGAGGCCTTCTGCCTGGGATCCACCGAACTACTCCTAGTCAACGGGGAACTCGACGTCGTAGTAGTCGCCTCCGGGGTACTCCTGCTCCTGGGCTCCAACGTCGGCTGCAGCGGCCGATCAGGCAAAACGAAAAAGGGGAAATAAAGCAAAGGTGAGTATCTAGCATACCCACGAGTCTTACGTCCGCTACTAAGCATTATGCATTGTATCAAATGGAAGGGGAGGCTATATATAGTGGACTGCAAGATAGAAATCATAATAAGGGTAAGAAGCTAGGCCTAACGAAGACTAGCATCTTCCGACGAGTCTTGCAGCACGAGGAGAGAATAGCCAACAGTTTATATAAAACATAAAGTAGCAATGAAGCAGAAGTTGTTGCAACATTGTATAATAGTAAGTTGTAATGATTAATAATAATAATGCCTCCGAGTTACCCTCCTCGACTTCCCTGTGAGGAAGAAAACCCGGAACCATACAGTTTAATAGTAATAGTTTGTAGTGGTAAGATCCAGCTTCAACATAAAGCGTCCTGTTACCGTGGACACGGCTATTCGAATAGATCAATCTTCCCTGCAGGGGTGCACTTCTGTTACACTACAACGCACGGATCTCCAGGGTGGCGGGCACCTTGTTAGGGAACGCTCCACCGAGGCTATCCGACACTCCACAACCCATCTTTCAAACTCAACAGAGAGGCCATCCGCCGATCTAAATCCTAAGTACGCAGGGCCTTGGACCCCAACCCTGACGTACTCCTGCATGGTGCGTGGTTGGCCGGGAAGCTGTAACAAAAACAACACAGCTCGAGCCCAAAGAAGATACCGCACTTCCCGGCAATCAGCCCGCGGTACTGCTGAAGTCTGAAGAGTCCTCGGACGACACCATGAAGCAGAGGAGCCCATAACTCATTATCCCACGTGTAGGCAGCGCGTACAAGCCAAAAGGCTACTCAAGTCATCCTCCGAACCATTTAGTATTTTATTAATTTGCGGGACAACCGTTATCGTTGCCTCGACTTAACTGACCCGCGGACAACGACAACAGTCAGGACCACCAGTACATCGGTGCCTACCCTGTCGTCCCACCAAGTCTCTGCGGTTACCAACAAGGTGAACCGTCTCCTTACCTTGTCTCGCGTGTGCTCTTGGTAGAGCTCGACTTTCGTGGATTGGTAACTCTCGCGGCCAACGATCGGGGGCCAAGCACACCGGTACACTGGTCGTACCCTCCCTGTCGTCCCGTCGCAATACCTCTCGCGGGTACCGTTGGGTCGCCCGACTTCTTACCTGAAGGAAAACCGTGGCTCAGGTACCTAAAGCGGCTATACAGAGTCAGCAACGAGTGGAGTACAAGGATTACTCCTTGATAGCTCACACTTGATGGTGGCTCGGTAGAGCCAAGGTAGGGGCCTGAGGCGGTGTCTGCATTGTACCGTACCTGTGCAGTTATAATATTTGTATCCGTGTTCACTCTCCTGAGTGATCACGGCCCGCTATCTAATCCTAGCTAACAATGCGCAGGGCTCACTGCTGAATAATGCATAATTATAATAGGCAGCATAGGCTAAAGGAGGTACATCAAGGGGCGACAAAAACAGGCTATGCAATCGAATAGGATTGTAACATAGCAGCAACAGTAACAATGCCTAGTGCAAGAAAAGTACGGAAAGATAGGAGATATCTGGGGAAGAGAATGGCTCTGCTTGACTGGAAGCTCGACGGTCGGGGTACTGTCGTCGATGACGTAGTCGTACGCGGCAGCGGTGTAGTCAGCGGCAGCAACGGGGTCTACCGGAGATTAAGGGGGGGAGAAGAAACAGTAACTACAAGCAATCATACAAACAATGCATGGCATGACAGATGAATGATTATCGATGAGCTAACGTGGTACGATGATCTGAGCTCGAAGCGGGAATTCATCCGAGGGGTGAATTACCGGCTCCGGGGTGATTACCGCACAGGGTGTCCGAAGGGGGAAGGGATCATGCCGGAGGTGTCGTGGACATCCGACAAACGTATGGAGGGTGTATCCGTGTTAATTGAGCTATCCTGGACAACTTTCGTGTTCAGAATAAATTCATCCGGATATTTTAACAGTACCGGAAAAATCATCGGACAGACGGTCCGGAGGGGGACGGTTCGATGTTTGGTATGTTAGAGGGGTGTGGTTGACATACGGATAGCGTATCTGTATTCGTTATATTTTTCTGATCAATTTTGATATACAAATTATTTTCATCTGAATTACGGTTTAAAAGATATTGAATTTCCAAAATTTAAACCATTTAAAATGAATTTTGGAATTTCTTTTAATATTTATTACACCATTATCCATAAGGGGTTGACTGGTCAAACAGACCAGTGGGACCCCACTGTCATACACTCAGTGTGAATATATTAAAAGAAATTATTTCTATTTATATAAGAAACAGCTAGGGCCCACATGTCAGCCACACTATGACACCTAACAGTTTATTATTTAAACAAAACCTATTGGCCTCGGGCCCACTTGTAATAGACACATAGCACTAATGGGGGGGGGGGTATTCCTATTCTTTTAATTAGGAGGGGGTTAGGGGGTTGGGCCCTCTGGTCAGAGGGGTTAGCCCCTCGGTTAACCACGCACGGGCTCACCGGCGGGGAGCCGTGGCAACGTCATGGCGGCGAGGCCGCCGGTGGAGGAGCCACGTCGGGCAGGGCGGCGACGCGGGCTAGGCGCGTGAGGGGTGGCGGGACGAGGGGCAGCAGGGCGTGCCGGCCACGGCGGCGGCCCGAGCCACTGCAGGGGAGGGTGCGGCAGGCCGGCCGAGGCGGAGTGGCCACGGGGGCGCACGGGTGGAGGGTGCGCGGGCGCGGCACTGAGGGACGCGGGGCGTGGCCACGACACGCAGAGCGTGGCCGTGGAGAGGCGGGCGCGGCCCTGGCAAACTCTGGCCATGGCGGCCAAGCTTGAATACGGTGGCTACAACGGCGATTCGACGGGGGGAAAACAGGGAGAAAACGGCGCTAGCTCACGAGGGAGCTTGGGGTACGCTTGTGGAAGCCAAGGATGCAGCAGACGCGGTGAATTTGGCGCCGGTTGCCGGTGAGGCAGATGTCGATGGCGGGGTCGATTCGCGGGCTGCGGGGGGCTTCGGGCTCGACTTCTTCTTTGAGGAGGCGTGGACGACGACGACGACGGAGCGGAGGGGCACGTTTGCTGGGGCAAGGAGGCACGGTGGCCGCGCCGGCGACGCGCGCGCGCCCACGGCGGCGACGAGCGGGCTGGGGAGAGAAAGAGCGGCAT
The DNA here is from genome assembly GCA_950022295.1 of Bromus sterilis. Taxonomy (NCBI): domain Eukaryota; kingdom Viridiplantae; phylum Streptophyta; class Magnoliopsida; order Poales; family Poaceae; genus Bromus; species Bromus sterilis. The sequence continues at coordinate 337,927,584 of OX465595.1, read as the reverse complement.
GAGGGACAGTGATGGGGGTGGCGGGATGGAGACAGGGGGTGCTCCCGCTAGGGTTCGTCCACGGGGAGGGGGTGGCCTTATCCCTGCCGGCGACGGCGGGATTGCCGTCACGTGGCCACGACCATGGGATGGCCGACAGCGCCATGTCCCTGGCTCCTGTATCGGGAGGTAGGGGAAAAGGGGAACGAGGTGGGCTCGGGTGGGTTGGGTTGGACCCAGGGGTTGCCATGGGCGAGATTTAGCCAGCTTTCTTTTTTTTCTTTTCTGTTACATCCAGTTGGAAATTATTTTAATAGGTTAGGCATTTTTTCTAAACAGGAAACTTGCTCCAAAATTAGTATGGCACCATAGGGAGTTGCCACAAAAAGATTTAGACTTTTATAAAATATTTTCCCATTTATTTTTGAGCTGCAACTGGCAATTGGTGTTGTTCCGCTGCGGTTTAACTTTGTTTCATATTTTTAAGTATTGCAATAAATTCCCAAAGTTGGTTTATCTTGGTCCAATGATTATTAGGGAGTTTACAAAAGTGGTTGCATAATTTTTGGACAAGGATTTATTTGTCACATAATTTTAATAGCCACCAAAAAGGCATTTCGAATTTGTGTTGATTCAAAGATGATCAAGGCATGATTAACAACAGTAATTGTGATTACTGTAGGTGATTACTGTATCGTGACACCCGGGGGTGTTACAAATCTCCACCACTACAAAGAATTCTCGTCCCGATAATTAAAAGGTAGTGCAAGGGGTAAAGTTTCGGTTTCGCATCCTAACGATCCCTTTGGTGCTTGTTGTCCTTATCGAAGGAGTTGATCCTTAACGTTGTTGTCTTCATTTCTCTGTGTCAGTGCATCTCAATGGGTTTTCATCCTTCTGTAAGGGTCTTCATCGTACCTACGGATAGGCTAGGAGGGGACACTTAGGGGGGTCGAATCGGTACCAAGTTAATCAATCGAGGTTGTCCAAGGGAATGGGTACAACATACCTCACGAGTTAAACTCGGGGAGATACATCGAGAGGAACAAAAGAAGGCATGACAAGTTTTCAAGCGGATATGCAAGCATTCGACGGTGATAACGAAGGATAAAAGGGGTCCAGAGCATCAGGCATAAACACTGAGTCTGATATCGAACTGAAGATCATAAGGTATATGACTCGTGAATTGTACACGAGGTCAAGCAAGAGGAATAACCTCGAGAACAGCAGGGTACAAGAGAGTCAGGTTTCGATCCTGTAGAACTGTGGGTTATGGGCCTACATTGAATAAGAAGGGTGACGGCAAACAATGCGATGAAATTGCAAGGTAAGTCAGGGAACAACTTGTTAGCTATGTTGGCAACAACGTCGGTACCAAGGGCGAGGGACGAAGAGAACCATTTTCCTGCTCGTTAAGACGAGGCGGACCAATTGGCAAAGTTCTTGTTCATCGGTGATCACCGAAGAGTCATCAACAATAGTAACAGGTTGTACGAACAAAGTAGTACACCGAAGTGTTTACATCAGCAGGGAATTATCACTGCTCGGATAATTTATATTAAAAGAAAGGTTAAACAGACCAATGCAAAGGAAAATGTGATGATACCCAAGTATCAGGCGTAAATCTTTCCTAAGGGAAAGCAGAGCAAGATATATATGACCAAGTTTGTATTGGCATGGAGTCAAAGGGGGTTGTCAACGATGACACCAATCATCGAGGGGCAAGAATGGTATTTCCCACAATGAATTAAATTTACACTTCGAAGAAGGCGAAATGTTGATGATGACCACGCCACATCATGTCAAAAGGTTTCAATAAAATACAATCGAACAACGGCGACATCAAGCAAAAGGAATGGTGAAGAAAAAGGTATTCGATGTTCCCGGTTGACGACAACCCGGAACCATGAAATGGCTATTACAGGGATAGGCATTCTTTCATCACAATTTATAAGATGTAGTGGAAAGGCAAGATATCCTCGAGATACCAGGAGTAATACTCGAAGGTAGAATGGTGGATCATAGGTGTAGAAGAATTTATACCAAGGGGACAATTACTTTTACTAGAAGCTTTCATGATAAGTTCTACATCGTATCCATGGGCATGAACACAAAGGTTCAGGGTCGACTCCCATTTCTTCAATGCATAGCCTTTCATTCACTTCTCGGTGTCGATGAATTTGTAGCGTTCAAAAGTTTATCTGGCATAACACTAGTAGAGTATGACCCGCATAAAGTTTGGGTTCACACAAATGGATGAAGCATAAATACAACCCATAGGGACATTTTACGAATCTATACGTCAAACAACAGGAACAAGAGATACAAGTTTGAAAGCAGAAGGCTGATGACACGGACCAGATGATACCGTTCGCCAGAGGCATATGATATCAGGGAAAACTCATGAATGACTTAGGGCACAAGGGGACGGTAGGTAGTAATCCACCCAAAAAGGTCAGGTGGTGGTACAGAGTGTCTGGTGTGAGTATCGGTACTCACCCATAAGAAGAAAGAATACAAAGGCATCGAATGATAGAAGCATCTGAATATTTCGATGCTTAGGGACAAAGTAATTATGACTTCGTTATCAATGTATCAGACCCCGATACATCAATCAAAGATGAATAAGTTGAATAGAAGCTTGACGGTTAATCAATTAAGGTTTGATTTACCGAGAACCAACTCATGTCTGGAATGACGTCTGAGCTAGAAGAATGGATTCAAAGGGATCAACGGATAATTGCGTGCACTCGCGCACACGATGATTCAACAAATCGGAATAGCAATGCCAAGGGATGGCATCGAAGACCACAAGACAAACGGGATTAATCATAGTGCAAGAAGGTAAGAAGAATATCCAAAGCAGTAGGCTGCCGAGGATTGGCGCGAGGTCGGATAGTATTCCAAAGTATTTTGGGAATCACAGGAACCCCTGAGGATGAATGGATCCTCGATAAATGTGAGGAATTATCCGCCGGGTGAAAAGAAACTTCAAGGTGGTAGGCTCAAAGGATTCTCGAAACAACGGAAAGTATTTCGATGCATCTTGTGAACACAAGAGCAACTGGGATTGAATGGATGAACGAAACGTGTATGTGGTTATACATACGGACCTATCGGTGGCAGGGAATTGTAAAGGTGATCGGCACATAGGGTCTCGACAACTCATCGGGGAGTATCTTCAGCATCTTCTGGTGAATCAAGTCATCATATGTGATGAGGGCTCTCTGGGGGAAGCAGTCACGAGAACCTAAATTCAGAGTTAGCAAAATCTTTAACCCGAAAGAGAAGAGAAATCAGAGTCCCAGAGTAAAGATGCGGAGAAAAAGATCCTAATTCCACCCAGTTTTGCGATGTGGGCCGATAAGCCACACGACACTGTTAGCAAAGTAGTTTTGCAATGGCTAGACTCGACTTCGACCAAGGAGTTGGAAGGGGTGTCCTACAGGCAGTCGGCTCTGATACCAACTTGTGACGCCCCCAAAATCAGACCGTGTACAGTAATCACACACGCAAGGTACACGATCGAGATCAGGGTGCCACGGTGAGATATCACAACACAACTCTACAAATAAAATAATACAAGCTGTTTAAGACAAGCCAGGGGCCACGAGGGATCGAATACAACAGCTCAAAAACACAAAGTTAGCGGAAGCAATAGTATCTGAGTACAGACACAAGAATACAAGGTTGCCTTAAGAAGGCTAGCACAAATAACAACAGATCAAAAAGGCGAGGCCTCCTGCCTGGGATTCACCGAACTACTCCTGGTCAACGGGGTACTCGACGTCGTAGTAGTCGCCTCCGGGGTACTCCTGCTCCTGCGCTCCAACGTCGGTTGCAGCGGACGATCAGGCAAAACGAAAAAGGGGAAATAAAGCAAAGGTGAGTATCTAGCATACCCGCGAGTCTTACGTCCGCTACTAAGCATTATGCACTGTATCAAATGGAAGGGGAGGCTATATATAGTGGACTGCAAGATAGAAATCAGAATAAGGGTAAGAAGCTAGGCCTAACGAAGACTAGCATCTTCCGACGAGTCTTGCAGCATGAGGAGAGAATAGCCAATAGTTTATATAAAACATAAAGTAGCAATGAAGCAGAAGTTGCTGCAACATTGTATAATAGTAAGTTGTAATGATTAATAATAATAATGCCTCCTAGTTCCCCACCTCGACTTCCCTGCGAGGAAGAAAACCCGGAACCATACAGTTTAATAGTAATAGTTTGTAGTGGTAAGATCCAGCTTCAGCATAAAGCGTCCTGTTACCGTGGACACGGCTATTCGAATAGATCAATCTTCCCTGCAGGGGTGCACTTCTGTTACACTACAACGCACGGATCTCCAGGGTGGCGGGCACCTTGTTATGGAACGCTCCACCGAGGCTATCCGACCCTCCACAACCCATCTTTCAAACTCAATAGAGAGGCCATCCGCCGGTCTAAATCCTAAGTACGCAGGGCCTTGGACCCCAACCCTGACGTACTCCTGCACGGTGCGTGGGTGGCTGGTAAGACGTAACAAAAACAACACAGCTCGATCCCAAATAAGACACCACACTTACCGGCAATCAGCCCGCGGTACTGCTGACGTCTGAAGAGTCCGCAGACGACACCATGAAGCAGAGGAGCCCATAACTCATTATCCCACGTGTAGGCAGCGTGTACAAGCCAAAAGGCTACTCAAGTCATCCGCCAAACCATTTAGTATTTTCTTAATTTGCAGGACAACCGTTATCGTTGCCTCGACTTAACTTACCCGCGGACAACGACAGTAGTCAGGACCACCAGTACATCGGTGCCTACCCTGTCGTCCCACCAAGTCTCTGCGGTTACCAACAAGGTGAACCGTCTCCTTACCTTGTCTCGCGTGTGCTCTTGGTAGAGCTCGACTTTCGTGGATTGGTAACTCTCACGGCCAACGATCGGGGGCCAAGCACACCGGTACACTGGTCGTACCCTCCCTGTCGTCCCGTCGCAATACCTCTCGCGGGTACCGTTGGGTCGCTCGACTTCTTACCTGAAGGACAACCGTGGCTCAGGTACCTAAAGCGGCTATACAGAGTCAGTAACGAGTGGAGTACAAGGATTACTCCTTGATAGCTCACACTTGATGGTGGCTCGGTAGAGCCGAGGTAGGGGCCTGAGGCGGTGTCTGCATTGTACCGTACCTGCGCAGTTATAATATTTGTATCCCCGTTCACTCCCCTGACTGATCACGGCCCGCTATCTAATCCTAGCTAACAATGCGCAGGGCTCACTGCTGAACAATGCATAATTATAATAGGCAGCATAGGATAAAGGAGGTACATCAAGGGGCAAGAAAAACAAGCTATGCAATTGAATAGGATTGTAACGTAGCAGCAGCAGTAACAATGCCTAGTGCAAGAAAAGTACGAAAAGATAGGAGATATCTCGGGAAGAGAATGGCTCTGCTTGCCTGGAAGCTCGACGGTCAGGGTACTGTCGTCGACGACGTAGTCGGACGCGGCAGCGGTGTAGTCAGCGGCAACAACGGGGTCTTCCGGAGATTAAGGGGGGGAGAAGAAACAGTAAATACAAGCAATCATAGAAACAATGCATGGCATGACAGATGAATGATTATCGATGAGCTAACGTGGTACGATGATCTGAGCTCGAAGCGGGAATTCATCCGAGGGGTGAATTACCGGCTCCGGGGTGATTACCGCACAGGGTGTCCGAAGGGGGAAGGGATCATGCCGGAGGTGTCGTGGAGGGTGTATCTGTGTTAATTGAGCTATCCTGAACAACTTTCGTGTTCAGAATAAATTCATCCGGATACTTTAACAGTACCGGAAAAATCATCGGACAGACGGTCCGGAGGGGGACGGTTCGATGTTTGGTATGTTAGAGGGGTGTGGTTGACATACGGATAGCGTATCTGTATTCTTTATATTTTTTTGATCAATTTTGATATACAAATTATTTTCATCTGAATTACGGTTTAAAAGATATTGAATTTCCAAAATTTAAACAATTTTAAATGAATTTTGGCATTTCTTTTAATATTTATTACAACATTATCCATAGGGGGTTGACTGGTCAAACAGACCAGTGGGACCCCACTGTCATACACTCAGTGTTAATATATTAAAAGAAATATTTCTATTTATATAAGAAACAACTAGGGCCCACATGTCAGCCACACTATGACACCTAACAGTTTATTATTTAAACAAAACCTATTGGCCTCTGGTCCACTTGTAATAGACACATAGCACTAATGGGGGGGGGGGGTTATTCCTAATCTTTTAATTAGGAGGGGGGTTAGGGGGTTGGGGCCCCCTGGTCAGAGGGGTTAGCCCCCCGGTTAGCCACGCACGGGCTCACCGGCGGGGAGCCGTGGCAACGGCATGGCGGCGAGGCCGCCGGTGGAGGAGCCACGACGGGCAGGGCGGACGGCTGCGGGCACGTCGGCGACGCGGGCTAGGCGCGCGAGGGGTGGCGGGACGAGGGGCAGCAGGGCGGTCCGGCCACGGCGGCGGCCCGAGCCACTGCAGGGGAGGGTGCGACAGGCCGGCCGAGGCGGAGTGGCCACGGGGGCGCACGGGTGGAGGGTGCGCGGGTGCGGCACTGAGGGACGCGGAGCGTGGCCACGACACGCAGAGCGCGGCCGTGGAGAGGCGGACGCGGCCCAGGCAAACTCTGGCCATGTTGGCCAAGCTTGAAGACGGTGGCTACAACGACGATTCGGCGGGGGGAAAACTGGGAGAAAACGGCGCTAGCTCACCAGGGAGCTTGGGGTACGCTTGTGGAAGTCGGGGATGCAGCAGACGCGGTGAATTTGGCGCCGGTTGCCGGTGAGGCAGAGGTCGATGGCGGGGTTGATTCGCAGGCTGCGGGGGGCTTCGGGTTCGGCTTCTTCTTTGACGAGGCGTGGACGACGACGACGGAGCGGAGGGACACGTTTGCTGGGGCTAGGAGGCCCGAAGGCCGCGCCGGCGACGCGCGCGCGCCCACGGCGGCGACGAGCGGGCTGGGGAGAGCAAGAGCGGCATGAGGGACAGTGATGGGGGCGGCGCGATGGAGAAAGGGGGGTGCTCGCGCTAGGGTTCGTCCACGGGGAGGGGGCGGCCTTATCCCTGCCGGCGACGGCGGGATTGCCGACACGTGGCCACGACCATGGGATGGCCGACAGCTCCATGTCCCTGGCTCCTGTAGCGGGAGGTAGGGGAAAAGGGGAACAGGGTGGGCTCGGGTGGGTTGGGTTGGACCCAGGGGTTGCCATGGGCGAGATTTAGCCAGCTTTCTTTTTTTTCTTTTCTGTTACATCTAGTTGGCAATTATTTTAATAGGTTAGGCATTTTTGCTAAACATGAAACTTGCTCCAAAATTAGTATGGCACCATAGGGAGTTGCCACAAAAAGATTTAGACTTTTATAAAATATTTTCCCATTTATTTTTGAGCTGCAACTGGCAATTGGTGCAGTTCCTCTGCGGTTTAACTTTGTTTCATATTTTTAAGTATTGCAATAAATGCCCAAAGTTGGTTTATCTTGGTCCAATGATTATTAGGGAGTTTACAAAAGTGGTTGCATAATTTTTGGACAAGGATTTATTTGTCACATAATTTTAATAGCCACCAAAAAGGCATTTCGAATTTGTGTTGATTCAAAGATGATCAAGGCATGATTAACAACAGTAATTGTGATTACTGTAGGTGATTACTGTATCGTGACACCCGGGGGTGTTACAATGTTCTTTCCAAAGCTTCAAATGGTTCCATTATAAGTGAAAGAGCAAAAGTAAAAGTTATTAGTTGTTCCTTGACCAAGGCTATGTTTTCCATGATTTGATTAGTTTTCCAGGTCCTACTTTATTATAATTGTTACTACTTTCTCATAAGGACCTTATGAGTTGAGGTTGCTGTTGAGGATGCTTCAGTTTGGTGAGAAATCTTGATGCTTCTTGTCCGTATTCTTTTATCGACGCTTCACTCTCTAAACTTGTGGACAGGTTTACCGAGCTCAGCAATCGCTTGGGGGAGTTGATACGTCCAAAATGCATCACTATTTTATATTGTAATTTCATCCTATTCATTGATATATTGCACTTTAAAGTATTGTTCTTATGTTGTTTTGGCTTGTTTTACACAGTTTACAACTTTCCGGTGCTGAAGCAGCAGAACCAGAATTCAGCGGTGAAAAGTCGACACCAAGTTTCTTAATGAGATCAAGTCCAAATGCGATGAAAATTTACGGGGAGTGTTTTTATGAAGATTGACTGGGGATCACCGAGGATGGAGGTGAGGGGACCCACCAGGCAGCCAGAAGGGTGCCTGGCGCGGCCCCCCTCCTGGCCGCGCCAGGCACCCTCCTGGATGCCTGGTGGCCCCGCTCGGTGCCCCTCTCGCCTATAAGACCCCCTGGGGTAGAAACCCTAAATAGAGAAGAGTTTCCGTGTTTTGCCGCCTCCACGGGGCGGAAACCTACAAAGGAGAAAAGCCATCTCCGGCGGGCAGATTCCGCCGGGGAGATCACCTCCCGGAAGGGGAGATCGTCGCCATCATCATCATCATCGTCACGGGCATCATCGAGATCATCATCAACATCATCCCCAACATCAGCACCATCTCCATCTCCATCCCATCTCATCTCACAATTGCAACTTGTGTTGTAATCCGTACTATCTATCCTCTCTACTCTGTTGGTGTTGATTACTACTTTGTGGTGAATGCTATTGAGTTTTTTTGGAGAAATATCATTGTGTCCAGATTGTTTGCCACCCATCTATCACCTCTGATCATGATCTTTTTTATGTCTTGTGAGTAGTTACTTTAGTTCTTGAGAACATGGGAGAAGTCTAGTTGTTAGTAGTCATATGATGTTGAAGTATTATGTGTTGTTTGATACTTAAGTTATGTTGTTATTTCTCTAGTGGTGTTATGTGAGTCGAACACTTAACACTTCACCTTTCATGGGCCTAGAGGAATACATTGTGCACAAAGGATGCTTATGGTGGGGTGCCGGAGTGACAGAAACCTGAACCCCAGTTCGCACACTTTTGCACAAGGGAGTTATGGATCCTTGATCGTAATGTTGTGGTTAGGCTTATGCAATAATTACTACCTTGTATTTGCGGATGCTTGCAAGGTGTGTAATCATAAGAGTACACTTATCTTAGTCTAGAAGGTGTAGTAGCATTGATCCACCCACCGACACTTATCAACACAATACATATTACTTGGCGGAGTATGGTGAAAGTAACTTGGCTATCTCTCCCGTGTGTTCTCTAGAACGCTTTAGCTTTTATAAGTTTAGTTCCTAGGCTTATACTTGTGAAAGGATTGGGACACTTTCTACTCCTCAGTTACCCTGTTTACTTTGCTTGTCTTTTACTTTTCTGTTGCGTAAACCAAAACCCCCTAAATATTTACCTTTGAGTGTGTGCAACCTTTCCTTATCTAGTGTCACTTATCAGCACCTTCTGCTCCTCATTGGGATCGACATCCTTATTTATCGAAAAGCTACAATTGATCCCCTAGACTTGTTGGTTATCAGGAATCGTTTATTGGCGCGGTTAACAGGGGAGGCAACCCAACTAAACCTATTAACTTCTCCGCCATCACCAATCCCTACGAGAACTCAAGGAATGCATACTCTCTTCGGTTTTGGACCCAAGAGCAAGCCATCTATTACACTCGTGTGCTTTACAACAAGGCCAACATTTTTCAACATCAATATCTTGATATGACTTCGGTGTACGTCATGTTTCGAGAATGTTGCCGAAACAATTGATGGTCTTCATGCTCACAGGATGTTTGCTCTCAATTCTGGATATAATCCTGAGCTCATCAAGCAGTTCTATGCCACACTCTATGTCACAGGTGATCCCGAAGACTCGAAGACTTGGAAGTTTGATTTCATGATTCAAGGCAAAGTGTTTCACATGACTGTCGTTGAATTTCTCGCAGTGCTCAACTTGCCTCGCTTCGAAGGATTACCACACAAACTGCATGATTTGCCTGCTCCAACTCCAGCTGAATTTGCTACGCAGATGAATCCGGATGTCGTGGGAGATCACTACCCCACTGAGCCCATGCCCAATCACTTAGTCTTCGAAGCCAAATCCTGGTTTTATATTCTGTCGAAGACATTGATGCCAATGCTTGATGTGCACGACAATTTTCCCATCCCCAATGATGTGTAACTTGCTCTGATGAAGTTAGTCCATGGTCATCCCTTCGATTTTGAAGACTACTTCATTCGTATGATAGTTTCCTATGTTGATGATCATAATTCTCACAAGCCATATGAACCCTGGCTGATGGCCATCTGCAATTACTCTCGGGACGTGCCATTCCACGTGTCTATTTACCCGAAAATATTTACTCCACCATTGATAGAAGTGTTCCAGATTATTGCTCGACCCAACGATCAATTTGCTGAGCACACTAGCATCCGAGCATATATGACTGAACGTAATATTCTCTCGAAGTTCATTAAGCCAGTGCATCACATGGAAGTATCTCTTCAATCTCAGCAAATGCTTCCGCATCACATCGACCAAGATTTCCTGCAGAAACAGAAGATGATGGATGAAATCAACCATCTGCGCAACATCACAATGAACAATAATCAGCTTCTGTGTGAATGTCTTAGCCGGGAATGGAAAGGCCTACGGAAATTCAATTCCCTCGGTCAGCTACAACGCTACGGATTCGAAGAATTTCCTCCTCATCTGCAGAGGCAATGGACAAATGATGATCGTGTCGATCGACCAGATTCAACTATTCCATTGCTGTCGAAGAACAGGGATGTACTCAGTGTCGACGATTACTACCACGTCACTTTGAACACCATTTCCTCCGACTCCAACCAAGAAGAAGCACCTCGACGCCAACCGAGAGTTTACTCTCCTCTTCCTCAAAGCCCCAAGACCCCTCCGGAATCCAAGTTGGAATCTTCTGGAGTTCATCACCCATTCAGAACGAAGATTACTCCTCGAGGCAGTCGCCCCATTCGTAGTCCTTCTACGATCGCGGAATCTTCTCGACGTCGCCGGCGCCGCTCAAGCGAGTAGGGATTTCTTTTGACCCTATTCTCTTGACTTTTTGTACGTTGTGACAAAAAGGGGGAGATGTAGTGGCATCGAAGAAATTAGTTTTCTATCGGGGTTAAGGGCTTTGCTTTTCGTTTGTTGAACTTTAAACTTTGATTTTCCGAGTGGTTTCAACAAACATTCGATTCATATTCGATCTGTTTGTAACTAACTCTAAGTAGGTCTGTGAACTGCTACGTTTATCGTAAGATATTTAGCTGCTATGCTTGCGGTACTTAACCTTTTGCAGGAAGTTACCCTTCATATAAGTTTATAGGTTAATCGAGGAGATTGCATATTTCTCATTAAGTATTATTTGGACTGCAATCTTGCTCTCTAAGATTATGATATTTTCCCCTCGACTCAATACTGGTCAAATGTGCACTTCACTGGAAATTTATATCTTCCGTTCACACATCAAGGGGGAGTATTTCATCAATTTTAGCACTGGTTTATCATCGAAAACTCAAAACTTTCAAATTATTTATGGATGCCTGTTTTGTCAATAATCGTCCAAAAAGGGGGAGATTGTAAGAGCAAGTTTTGCCCAGAAGGTTTTGGAGATTGTTGGACAAAGCAGTAGTGGAACTAATATTGTTTTTGAGTATAAACAGATACTTAGGTTCCGAAAGAATGGAGTTTGCAAGTAGAAGGTCGAAGGACAACTCACTGCAACGAAGCTACAGTCAACTACCGAAACCTTTGAAGGAAGATGACCCCCAAAATGTCGTCGAGAAAGAAGATGCTCTCGAGTAAAAGCGCAACGAGGAGAAAGCTGAAGCTGATCGAAGACTTAGTATTTTTACTAGTTTCTCTTTATTTTCTTGAGTTGTAGGAAAAACGTACTATTAAGAGGGGTTTGCTAGTTGAGATCTTTGTCGAAGTGAATTTTCTCTGCTCAACCTAAACCCACAAAAATCCTACCGAGAGAAATCTTACTGAGTCGAGTGAATAGCTCGAAGGCAAAGTCATCGCACTTCGTGCCTTCGAGAGATAACTCGTTCGGTAAGTCGGCTTATGTAACGACCCGGTCCCGAAGGGAACCAAGTCTACTGTGCTTCTGTGCTATCCCTGGATCAGTATGCGAGCACACACAGTACTCGATGAAATACCATAGTATCATATGTCATAAATTAACGTAAATACATGGTATTTATTACCTTACAGCCTTTGGGCTAGAATACACAGCAGAACAAACAATATATAAGTGGAGTCCCATCAACGCCAACGGCAAAGTTGAGTGTAGACTTAACGACCCTATATCGTATCACTTACTCGTCATATATAATCCTGCAACACCGAAGGTTACAGCCCGACAACGGGTCAGTACATTTGAATGTACGGCAAATCATATCCCAGAAAGAAGTAAAATTTCCTACAATACATGCAATTTGGCTGGTGGAGCTTCTACATTTATTTTTGCAAAAAGCTAATTTTCCTATAGAATAATAATACCTAAGTTCTACAATAGCATACGATTGAGATGGAAAAATTCCACTCAATCTATCCCAAAGTGATTAAACAAATCAGTTAACTAAAGATGATGAGAAAAATCAATATTACCACAACTAGTCGCTCAAATTGTCCATAACCGGGGACACGGCTAATCGATTAGTTTTATACTTTGCAGAGCTTTGTGCACTTTTCCCCACAAGACTCGATCGCCTCCTTTGTAGTTCTTCACACTGCATGGTGTATGACAACTGGAAGATCGAGACATGGTCTTTCAGAAGTTTTTCCCCTTAACCGCTGGATAAACCGGTGCACCTATAAAAATCTACATCTGCTAGTCTATCCCGTAAAGAGGTCACACAACCTACTCAACTAAGCCAGAGCCCATAATAGCTTGTGGCTGCACACGTAAGCTTCTAGGTATGTCAATACAAACAATCCCTTTGAGCCTGGGTGGCTTTCCGCAGTCATCACTGGCCATCCCCAGGATACTCGCAACAATCCCACCCAGGTAGTTCATTAACTTTATCTTGGTCCTAATTACTACATTATCACTCATACCTCATAATGATTCACTTCCCAATCCACGTCTACTTAGCATAGCAATATCATAGTATACGATGGTGACAATGATGTAAGGATCAGACCTACCTCAATGAACTACTGGGTGTAATAGCGTAGCATAACCTATATCATGCAATCTAAAGAAGAAGAACTAATGCATTGAAAACATAGGTAATAGGGGGTATGATCAAAGATATGACTTGCCTTGAATCTTGATGAAGTTATTCGCGCTCACAATTCCGGCAATTCTACTCGTCACACTCCGAGAAATCTATCGTAACCAAGAAAACAAGATTGCACACAATAAATCAACAATCCAAAATAAGGCAAACATTTTTTTTAAACTCCAAAAAAAACCAAATAAAATATTTTGCAAAACAGATCACAAATGCGTTCAAAGTGGGTTGTAATGTGTCTATAAAGTAGGGTTTAACTAGGGTTTCCGTTTGCAAAAGAATCAATTAAAACCGGGTTGTAAAACAAAAGATATGCTAAACTAAAATCGAATTTGTATCTGATCAGATTTGAATATTTTCGAAAATCAAAAATAAAATTTTAGGGTTTTACTGGATAGAAGATTTCAAAATAAAACCGTGAGCTTTGGAATCACCTAAAACGGATCTACGGTTAAAAAGACATTACTAGAACGGATCTACATAATATATTTTTTCTCAAAACTTGGATCTACAGTACCTAATGTGTATAGGGTTTAAAAACAACCAATTGGCCGCTTGTTTCATCTAAAACAGAGCAACGGTTAAAAGATTACGGCGTTTTTACTAAGCGCGGCGGGTAGATTTTGACGCGGCGAACACGACGGTTCCGACGATCTCCGGCGGCAAAGAAGTCATCTAGCGTGTAAAGCTTAACTAGGGGATCACAACGGTGGTGGTGATGATCCCCAACGTCGTCCGTACGGGCGTAGAGACGCGATGAACCGAGCACGCTCCGATGAACTCCCGTGGTGCATGCAAAAATTGAAGACCAATATTGCGCGAGATTAGAAAGAGGGAAAAGATGTCCATTAGATGCACAACGAAGAAAGAAGTCGGTATGCAAAATTTGGGGTCAAGGGGAGGCTCACCGGCGGTGGGATATACCGGCAAAGTCAAAAAAATCGGTGAGATCTACCTCGAAATTGGCTCGATTTGGAACGGTTTGGGGAAAAATTTTATGTGGAATCAGTGGAGAGGGACGTGGGGTATTTAAGGGACAAGATTTCGTGGGAAAAAGGCAAACAAAAAAGGAATTCCGGGCGACCACGGCCAGCGGCCGAGCGGTACAGGAGTCCCGGTCGGACTCCTCTTCCCGTTCGTTTCGAACAAAGGTTGAAGACGAACGCACGTGGAGTGGTTGGGCCGGCCCATCCGGTTTTTTTGACGAATTAATTTTAAAAAAAAAACTGATTATAAGGATATTTTTAAAATAATAAAATAACTCAAAAATAAATATCACAATATTTTTTTAAATAATAATAATAAAATTATTTATTTACTTATTTTTAGCACAACTTGAGAGAGTTTTGTAAAATAATTTGCAACTTCCAAAAATACCCAAATAAATTTCTAAATTCTTAGAATAATTTAAATAGAATATTTAATAACTTTTTATCCAAAATAAAAAGATAAAAAAAACATTTTCTAATAAATCCAAAAAAAACCAAAATAAGGTTTTAAATCATTTTCAAATGAAATTGAAGAAGTCATGTTATCTTCCCTCATTTAATTATTTTTATTTTAAATATAAAAGTATTCAAAATAAGATCCAATAAAATAAAATGAAAATTTGTATTTGAAACATTTTCCCAACTTTATTTTATTTATTGAAGGAGTCATATTACATTCTCTCTATTTTTATTTGTTGGATTTGTTTTAAATAATAAATGTAAAAGAACAAAAATTAATATTAAGGAAAGTCCTTTTATTCCCTCTCATTTTAATATTCATTTAAACTCCAAAAGTTTCAGATCCTAGTCTATCTCACACAGATCAATTACATACAACTCAAGCAAGACAATCATAATTATCTAATTGTTATAACATTCTAAAATTTAGAATTTTGGGATGTTACAGCTTACTTGCTCCGCAAGTAAAGTTGCGCAATGATTGAATTCCGACCGTTGTGGACACGCGTCAAGCGGTTGCATCGGGTCACTTCAGTCATTTCACGTGTAGGGATCGCCACCTATAAATACCCCGCACCTACCCGTCATTTCGGGTTGGCTGCTCCACTGACGATTCTAAGACAGAAGCACTGTGAGCATCCCAAGAGAAAACTCGAGAGAAAACCATAACCCAAGTCTAAACTGAGTTGAGCAATTCACTAAGACTTAGCTCGATATTAGCTGATCTTTTTATCTTGGAGAACTGCAAGTCTCCTAGACGGTTAGGCGTCGCATGTCAAGCAGTCGAAGAGAAATTGTCGCTGCTGAAGGAAGTTTGTAAAGATCTCGGATATGTCCTGAATCATCTACCACGAGTGAAAACTGGACAAGCTCGAGGAGTTTGTTGCAGTGAAGAATAGGTTAGAGAGAGTTTTGCCCCATGTGTTCAATCACCAGTCCCTCCAACCAGACGTAGCACTTTGCAGAGTGTGAACTGGTTTACCAAACATCGTCATGTCAGGCTCGTTTTCCTTCTTGTATTTACTTTCAGTATTTACTCGTTGCTTGTTTGCCTCCGATATTTTCCCTCACTCTCAATCCTTTCGACCCATGCATGTCTTTCGATACTGTAATTCCTTCGAGATGCTTTTAGTCTTTCGCAGTTTGCATGAATTCCTTCTAAGTTCCTTAGAATTTTTAGAAGTGATCATTCACCCCCTCCCCCTCTGATCATTCTTGAGCTTTCACTAACCATGTTTTTATATACATTTAGCTATATGGACTCTAAATCGCACATCAGGAAAATAAATATAATATAAAGCTTCTTGGTCTTTGTATTGTTGTGCATTATTCATATACACTAGATGATCCACTACGCCAAATTATGCATAAGAGAGATAAGTTGGCATTAAACTGTATGCCAAATAATGGTATGCAAGTGGTTAGTCTAAATAAGGTAATAAACCATTGATCCCCGGGATGAATGAAAAACATGTCATGTGATGTATTCATACAATTGATCATGGTGCAATTTGTAAATAGTGTGTGCTAGAGCAAAGAAATATGATGATAGAAAATATTGCACAAAGAGACAAACTTAACGGCTTTATCACTAAACATAGGGCCATAGGACAGTATTTCATAGCAGCAATGACTATAATTTCTCATAGGTTCCCTTTCATTGGCATTATGATGATAACCCTAACAATAACCATTCTGGATATGAGATGGTCGATGATGATGCTAAAGGAAAATGATGAAGACCATACAATTTAATTGCGTAGGCTAAACAACAAGGCGAGGCAAGAATCAAAAATCCATTACTTCGGAACACAAAAGTAATATAAAACAAACTCCATACAATATGTGTTTTATGAAACCATGAACAAAAATCCAATCCTAAGCTTGTTGCTCGATGCTAGATTGTTGGTTGTTGTAAGGCCCGATATGCGGTACTGTTCCAGATCTAGATGTTTCCATCCAGATCCGGGGAAGAAGCACATATCGGTCCCACCGCGACATATGACAATGCCATATGCCCCGGATTTCCAACATGATATCACAACATTACAGCTACAAGGATGCAACATCTCATACCATCGGCATACAACTGCCTTAAATACAATACTTCAGCGGAAGATACATGTCTGAGTACAGACTACAATCAAATGCCTAATGGCAAAGGTAAAACACACCATTCCCGTAACCGCACGGGTCCAGGCTCTCCGCCGGGATCCGCCTAACTAGTCATCGTCGAGTCTCCGCGAAAACGTCCAGAAGAAGAGTCGGGGTGGTAATCAACTGCAGCGGTTGATCAAGCAAAACAATAAAAGGGAAAAGAAAATAAAGGGGTGAGAATATATCAAAAGTCTTGTAACTAACTTCTCACGGCTAAGATGGGGGTAGTGGTGAGGTTGCAAACGCACTAGCAATATATGAGTGGCTAACGACCTATTTTAGAGTAAGATGAGAACCAAGCAAGTCTTGCTATCAACTACTTACGCAAGCATAACACCTATCCTATCCTTGTCCTACTCTTCGCATCCCGACGAAGAAGAAGCCGTCAAGGCACACACACGTTGATCAAGTTATATTAAGATTATCTCAGTTGTTATTTTCTATGAACAAGGACTAGGTCTCAAGTCGTCCATAACCGTGGACACGGCTTCTCGAAAAGATTTAACCCTGCAGGGGTGTACCAACTTCCCATTACAAGGCTCCGCACGCACGCCCATCTATCTCAGTTTCTACCCATCACAGGCAGCCATTTTATGATTTAGTCCAGAGATATCCGAAACGACAGGTCCATCTACCTAACAACGAACAAATCCGGGTGGCCCCCGGTGAGTCGACATCCGGCTCAGGAGCCGGCCGCGCTCTCGATCTGGTCTCTACCGTCCGTCGCAGGTTTGGATTGCCGGTAATTCTCACATGAGGTCGGGTCCTCAACTGAACAGGTTGGACCAACAAGGAAACCATGTTCCCGCTAGCCCAGGTTGTTTTAAAGAATATCTGCCAGGAGCTACTCGACAGACATATATGCATGGTTTTCAAATGGTAAATAAGCTTGGGCCACCACTAGAAATGTTTGAAGCTAGGTAGGTAAGAAAAGGGGACCCCATAAAATCCCACACGCGGTTAGGCACGCTCGTCAAGAGACACAATACTCGGAACTCGGGTCCTAGGTGACTCGAATGGAACAAAGCGTCGGAGCAGGATAGCCTAGACCTTCCATCCTTCGTCGAATATAGTCAACATTACAATAATCATATCATCCAAAATAATATAATAATGTGATAGCCCAATCCAAGGAGTAACAGGATAACAGTTGATAACATCCTAGCATGCATACTAAGCAGTGGCTGAGCAGCGAGCAATAGTAACATAGCTGAACAAGGTTTGCTGGGATGTGGAGGACATGGCTGTTTGGGTTTATTTGAGAGGCGTGAATAAGAAGTGGTAGGATCAAGCAATCGTTTTATCCTACACCTAGGCGCCAGTGAGCTGAAATTTATATGCATGATATATGCTCCCCCTTACCTGAAGAGAAGACGAAACCGAAGGTGAAGTCGATCGCAAGCTCGCAATGTCTCCAAGAGGTACCCGCGGAAGCACACAAGAGGGAAACACTGGAAAAGGCAATCAACGAGCAAGAATCTATTACGACGAAGCAATCACGAGCAAGCATCAACAAGAAGGCAACACGAGACAACGCACTACGGTATCGCATCTATCGTCGAGAGCGGTTACTAACAGGTTAAGTGGAGTACTCGTCACACACGACGATACCGCACATTTACGATGGTTCAAGTTGTTTAGCTACAAGTGATCAATAAAGGTTGTTAACATGGCAACTCAATAAAGCATGGAATATCACACAAACATGACAAGAGGTGAAACATAATGTAAACTATATATGCTAGTCAATTTAAGTGAGGCACAAACTAAACATGACATAACACTAAGTACCCGCGACAATTAAAGGAATTGGTATTGTTCTGCCCTAAACCATATTTTAGGTTGGTTAAAAGCAGAAAATAATAGCATAAACACAAAGTACATGGAAAACTAATCAAGTTACATATAAAGAACACTCCAAACAGAGTTACGGTTAAAAAGATACAAGCAAAACAAGTTATGCACACATGCTGTTAACATCAGGGAGCACACTTTAGAGCAATGAAACAATTAGCTACAGATTGCAAACATGCATCAAAAGGACATGTAATTACAGTAGACATGGCAAGGAAGGCATGTCAAAAGGAATCATGCAAATAGGCATCATGAACAATTAATTATAGCCCAAGCAAAATGCAATAAAACATTACTGGTCTAGGACTTAGTGAAAATCAGGAAAACAGGGCAGAAACTGTTATATTCATGCTGTATAAACAGGGGTAAAGCTATATGCAAAAGTGCAGCAACAAGACATAGCAATATATGAGCATGGAGTAGGCATGATGGTGATTAGGTACAAATAAGAATCAAGGTCATAGGCATAACAGAGCAAAATATATTAAGCATGCAACATGGCATCGGAAAGTTACAGACTTAGAGAAAAACAGAGGTGGCTGTCAAAAACAGTGGCATAGCAACTTTGAAGCTAAACATAACTATGACCAGAAATGTAAAAATGACAATGCAATACATCTAATGGAAGTAGACATGATGCTTAACAGTATGCAACAAGAATCAATGCAATAGGCCTCATGGATGTGTCACAATCATCAAGCAAACTTGCAATAAAATAACAGCAGCAGCACTTGACAGAAATTAGCAGCAGTTAACAGTCTGATGTCCACTTCAACAGTGATTAACAACATCAATATGGCCTCAAATCAAAATGCTCACAAAAGATGAATTGAAGTACACACAGTTCTAAACAATTTTCCTTTTGGGCGCAACGTCATCCGGGCTACGGTTTACTCGCAAATTACAACGCAAACAGGCATCAGCAACAAATTTACCAGGGACTTGGCAAAATCTGGAAACATAAGAAGGAAGGGAGAAAAAAAATAGACCTAATCGGGCCGAGGCCCATGGAGGAAGAGGAGGCGCTGGACTGGGCCGCGGTTGGTGGGCTGCTGCGGTGGCCGGCCCACACGGGCGAGGAGGCGGCCTAACCGCACGCGGTGGCTGGATCGGGGCTACGCCCTCGTCCCGTCTGGATGGGCGGACCGGCGGCGGCCTTCGACGCCGGCGTTCCTCCGGCGAGGGGCGGCTGCAGGGCGCGCGGCAGCGTCCGGCAGAGGAGGCGGCGCGGTCTTCGTCGCGTGGAGGAGGCCGGGCGGTGCGAGGACCTCCAGTGGCCGTGGGGTGAGGCGTCGGGGTGGCGCGGCTCCTCGAGCTCGACCATGGCGCGGCGCGGCGGCGGGCCTCGCACCGGCGGCGGCCTGCGGGAAGGAAGAAGAGGGGGTTAGGGAAGAGAGGAGCCGAGGGAGGAGAAGAGAAGGTGACCTGGGCGCGCCGGCGGCCGGCCGGAGTCGGAGGCGGCGGCGGCGGACGTCTCCACGGGCTGGAGAGGTGGGAGGAGAGAGAAGGTGGAGAGGGGCTGACGTGGCTCGTTCTTGGCCCTGAGATCATCAGATCTGACGGCTGGGAATAGATCTGGCTAGGGATTTCGCAAATTGGGGCAATTTGGGGCAGATTTGGGCAATTGTGAGGGGGTGGCTGCAATTTTTTGCTAGGGAAAACCCTTGAAAGGGGTGGGAGAGTGGTGGTCTTTATATAGCCCAGGTGGCTGGCAGTTTACAAAAACATACCCGGTTTTTCTCTCGCACGCGCTGATACACGAGATACTTCTCGCTCCTCGTTGGTTATCCCAAGTGGAAGGTGAGATGTAGTGTAGCAGCAAGTTTCCCTTAGCAAAGATGCTAAGGTTGAATATTGAACCAGTAGGACTCCAACAGATACAAGTAGGTGGTGAAGTGAACGATTGGCGCCGTTGACAATCTAAGGATTGCTAGCTTCACCTGGACCTGCACACACAACAGATAGCTTTGCTCCCAACGAGTACTGAGGAGTTGTCAATTCCTCCGGCCTTGTTGTTTACAAAGGATAAAACGCACGGGATAATAGTGATAGTCATAGCTACGGAAAAGTAAATACTGAAAGTAAATTGAAGGTGTAAACAATAGTAGAAATATGGACCGGGGTCCTATGATGTTCACTACTGATGTCTCTCTCCCAAAAGACGATAAAATAGCCATGCGAGGTAAACAAATTACAGCTGGGCAATTGACAAGATTATGTGCGCAAACCAATGCTAATTATGCTATGCAGAAAGGAAGAGGCTCAAAAGCATGGGCGGTACGCCAAGACAAGTAGACCGAAATCCATCTGCATCTACCTACTAATCATCCACCTTGAGATATCTTTCCAGAACATCTCGCTGGTATTAAGTTGTGAATCCCACCCAAAGTGTAAACTCAAAGCAACAGACAACTGCATTAAAGAACTTTGCATAAAGGAAACAATCCTTGCACCCGCATGTCAAGAACCGTTGTTTTCTCCCTTATGGCAACAACACATCCCCTAGACTCATGTTTCTGTCACTCAAGATAGTCATCAGGGGGCATGAACCCACAATCAAGCATAATGCTCCCTCTTGGAGTTACTCCCTACTACTTGGCCAAAGCAATAAACAACAACGGAGAACATGCAAGAATTACTCAAGAACATAAATATAAAAGAAGAGAATCAAATATATAACTCAATCACAATCTGAACATAATCTCATAATCCATCGGATCCCAGCAAACTCAACATAGCAACAGCAGAAAAATTACATAAGTGCCTCGGTCATGTAGGGAAGCTCACGAGGTCTAATCCATGAAGAACAAAGAGGGGAGGAGAACATCACATAGCTACTGATCATAGACCCATGGTCCAAGGTGGACTACTCACGGTTCATCCGGGAAGCATCCATGGTGGTGGAGAAGCTCCCGGAGCTGGTTCCTCCCTCCGGCAGGGTGCTGGGAAGAGGTCTTCTGGTGCTCCCGATCTTGGAAGCGCGACGGCGGCGGAACAGAGGAGAGATCGCGAAAAAGGGTTCCGTCCCCTAGGGTTTCTCTTCACGGGGAATAAATAGGCGAAAGGGGCAGCCAGAGGTGGGCCAGGGGCTCCAGGCGCCCCCCCTGGCGCGGCCAGGGGTGGGGCCGCGCCCTTTGGCCGCCTGGGCCCCCCTGGCTCCCCTCTGGCCCCTCTTGGGCTCTTCGCGAAGCTTCCGGTACGCTGGTTTTTCCTATATTTTTCCCGGAATTTTTTTGGTACTTTTAATAAGGGGGAAACCTGAAATAGAAAAACAGCAGAAAACAGGAACTGACACTGGGGTGCACTGAGTTAATAGGTTACTCCAAATATGATCAAAAGTGTATGGAAGTTCATCAATATCATAGCAATATCACACAAAAGAGGCATGGAGCAAGCAGAAATTATAGATACGTTTTGGACATATCAACATACCCAAGCTTAATTCTTGCTCGTCCTCGAGTAGGTAAATGATAACAAGCATAATTTCTGTGGTGACATGCTAACAACCATATAAGAACTTTGTAAGTAAAGCAATCAAAGCATGAAATTCAATTCAAGTCATAACAAGCAAGAGTCTATATTTAGCATTGAAACAAGCAACATAAGAACATAAAGGTGCAAGAGCTCTCGCTGTCCGTGACTTGAATGTCTCCAAATGGTGTTTGCATGCAAGAAAGGGGGTAGGGATATACGATAAAAAGTATTTTTATTGTTGAGAACTCAATCTACTAAAGTTTCTCACTTGGTCTTCTTTAGAATCTTATCTTGACTCATCCCCAGACCACTAGCCAGGTACAAGTCAAAATGATCCACTCCTTTTCGACATTTTGAGCACTCATGCAATGGATGAGCATAAGCAAGAAAGTTGACACTTAGGATGGCAAAGAGAGAATAAGGTGGAGGAGGAAGACAAAAAAAAAGGTGTGAAAGGCTCACATCAATGAGGACAATCATAGGCGAGAGAAATCCAAATGATAGATATGATGTGAGGAGTAGGGATTGCCATGCAACGGATGCACATATGAGCTAAGGTAAGCTCTCCAATGGAACTAGTGGGGTGCATCCAACTTGCTTGCTCAAGAAGACCTAGAGCTCATTTGAGGAGGCTCATCATTGGAATATACAAGTCAAGTTCTATAGTGTGAAGGTCCCCACATAGCTATATGCATGAATGATAATCTGTATGGAGTACAAGATATAAAAGGGAGTACGAGTGTGGATCTCTCAAAAGGAATAGTGGTGTGCCCCCCTTCTCTCTTTTTATTTTATTTTTCTCTTTTTCTCTTTTTTTATTTTTTTTGTATTTTTTGGTGGCCTCAATGGCTCTTTCTATTTCTCTCTCATTTGTCCTCTTTGGGATCTTTTAATTTTGTCCTCTTTGGGACCTTTTAATTTGTCCTCTTTGGGATCTTTTAATTTGTCCTCTTTGGGATCTTTTCCTCACTTTAGGGGCAACACTCTATATATTACAAAAAGTATAGAAGATCTTTCACACTTTACAAAGTACTGAAATCATAAAGAAAATGTAACTATCATGATGTATGCAAATGTATGCCTCTGCCAGGGTAGCAGGATATGCAATGATACTAGCACGTCATGTAGCAATAATTAGGGCAAGGCCCAACTAGCATGCGGCTCATCGATCAATCAAGTAGCATGTATGACATGAAGATCAAGTCATGAGAAGGTGGATGTTGCATGGCAATATATCTCGGAAAGGCTATGGAAATGCCTTGATATGTAGGTATGGTGGCTGTTTTGAGGAAGGATATAAGGAGGCTTATGATGACAGAGCGTATCGTGCCAAGGGTTTGGATGTACCGGCGAAGGTGGACGCTAACTCTCGGAGTGAGAAGAAAGCAATGCACGACACAGGAGAGGCTAGCAAAATATGGGAAGGTGGAAGTGTCAACTTTCGAATAGTCACATTAGTCCGAAGAACTCATGCACTTATTATCGGTAACTCTCAATCTAATAAGGAGGTTCACAAAGAGACAAGTACCCCGAGGAGGAGTGTATGGGGGTTTGGTTATCCTTGCGCATCCTCGACTCATGGTACGTCAGTGTACTCTAATATTCGACCCCTCAGAAGAGTAGTGATCCATCTAGTAGCTAGAGTTCTCAACTAATTTGTAGGTTTTTGAAAATAAACACGGATTTCCCAAAATACGACATCTATCACTAATAGGCTAAAGCTCTTGACACGAAAAGTCCAAACATTACTCAAAACAACACCTCAAAACTATTGCAAGTTACTACTACAAAAGAATAGCAACCTCAATTACCTACTTCAAGTCAAGACACAAAACTCAGTGCAACAGACAAACTCTCTAAACAGGATAAACATGAAAAATCAAGAGAGTTCCAGCAACAAACTAAACAAAAGCTCTTTGAAAAGATAAGCATGAAAGCTAAGAGCAAAACATGACATTAGCTACTGAAAGATAAAGAACAAACATAGCAAAGATAAGCATGAAAAGTCCTATGTTGTGTTCTAAATTTTGGAAGTGGAGCGTGTTTCTCTCCCACACAAAGAAAGCTGGGTTCTAACTTGTTATGAAGAGCAAGCAAAGCTAAAGAAAACTAAAAACAAAACCTAAGAGCGAGACGCTCCAAGAATAGCACATAACGCATGAAGTGATAAAAATATAGTGAAACGAGAGACGAACTGATAATTGTTGATGGAGAAGGGGATGCACGGGGGCATCCCCAAGCTTAGGCGCTTGAGTCTCCTTGAATATTTCTTGGGGATGCATGGGGGCATCCCCAAGCTTGAACGCTTGACACTTCTTAATCTTCGTTCATCATCTTCCCTCGCACACTTGAAAACTCCCTTCATACATAACTCATCATAATCTGATTAGCGAGGTTAGTACCCATAATAAAATATATTTTTCTCTACTGGAAATAAAGATAATCTTTAAGAGCTACTGTTTCTCAAGATTGCCAAAAAGTTTTTGCAAAGAAAAAGCAAGCTTAAGGTTTGCAAAACGAAGAAAAGGCAAAACAGGACAGAATCTGTGAAAAACAGACCAGCAGGTAGTAAAGAATTTTTTAGGGATAATTCTGCAACTCAAATCAAAAAAACTCAGAACATACGAAAGTTTCGTAATTGTATAGAGCACGCTGTATAAAAAAATTCAGCTCAAAAAGATGAACTGGGATTTTTCTCTGATTTTTCTAGTCACGAGGACAGAATCTGTTTTCTGGACAGCATGTCACAACTTTCACTTCCCTTGTCGTATGAGGCTATAAAAGGCACAAAGCTTGAAAAGTAAAGATACAATGATGTTGCTACAGTAGTAAAAATCATCATGGCCACTAAAAACAGAAGAAAAACAAAAAGGAAATCCTAAATTCGTTGCGGGCTGCCTCCCGAAAGCGCTTCTTTTATGCCTTTAAGCTAGGCATAAGTATTTTAAAAGGTGCTCTCACAAGAATAAGAATTTTGAAGCAAAAGAGAGCATCAAGAAGAAAATATGAAACACATTTAAGCCTAACCCGCTTCCTATGCATAGGCATCTTGTAAGAAAATAAATCAAAGAAGCACAAAGTGACAAGCATAGGAAGGTGGAACAAGAACAACTTCAAAACTTTCAACATGACGAGAGGTGTTTTTGTAACATGGAAGTTTCTACAACCAAACTTTCCTCTCTGAAAGTAATTTTCAGTAGAATCATGAACAACATCAAGAATATAACTATCAAATAAATCATATTGTTCATGACCTATAAGCACATGTATATAGTTTTCAACACGGTCTTTAGGATTATAAGATAAATGCAACCCATCACGTTGAGCTTTGATAAGAGGAAAATTCTCCGGAGTTGGAGATTTCAAAAGGATAATAGGGGCATCAAGTGTGGGTGCAATAGCAACAATTTCATGCTTGGCGTAAGGAACTATAGCAAGTTCATCTTCGCAAGCATAATCCATATTAGCATCAAGGCCATCAACAAAACAAGTATTAAGTTCATCAGAAAGGGAAGTATCAAGTGAGTCCTCGGAATCATGGGATTCCTCATCAAAGCAATGATTAGCCTCTTCTAGGGCAGCCAACATTTTATTTTTAAAATCCTCAATATAAGAATTGGAAGTATAATTCTCGAAGCAATAAGCAAGAACTGCAAAGTTTTCAGATTTGTAAATCGTATCGTGACACTTTTCAATCAAAGAAGCGATCTCATAAGCACCTTTAAAAGCAACAAACTCTTCAATCTTTTCAACATCAAAGTAATCATAAACACATTTAGCATAAGAAGATAGGATCTCATTCTCAGTAAACTCACATTGGAAAGGTAGGTGTCTACGATCTATATTAGAGAAGCAAGTAAAATCATAAATGTGGCATAAACACTCGGCATAGCAATAAGAAGTTTGTATTTGGTCCCATAAGTTTTTCCCTTTCTCAGATAGGCGGTGCCGCGTATAATGAGCATGCTCATCCAATGATTTTCCTTCAACCAAGTCGGTTGGGTTTTTAGCTCGAGCACAAATAGATCGAAGACGATCCAAGTGAAACATGTCCATCCTTCCATATTTGGGTGGTTCAGCACCCATGGTGAGGATAGCATCACTAGGAAAAGCAAGACAAAAGCAAAAGGTAGCAACTATTTTTGTGGTTTTTCATATAAGACACAAAGGCAAAAGCAAAAACTGGAAAGGTAAACTAACAAGACTAAAAAGCAAAGATAAAAGATAGTGTGCAACTCCCCTATCTTGAAGAGTGGATTCCCCGGCAAAGGCGCCAGAAATTTGCTTGATACACGAGATACTTCTCGCTCCTCGTTGGTTACCCCAAGTGGAAGGTGAGATGGAGCGTAGCAGCAAGTTTCCCTTAGCAAAGATGCTAAGGTTGAATATCGAACCAGTAGGACTCCAACAGATACAAGTAGGCGGTGAAGTGAAGAATTGGCGCCATTGACAATCTAAGGATTGCTAACTTCACCTGGACCTGCACACACAACAGATAGATTTTCTCCCAACGAGTACAGAGGAGTTGTCAATTCCTCCGGCCTTGTTGTTTACAAACGATAAAACGCACGAGATAATAGTTATAGTGATAGCTACGGAAAATTAAATACCGAAAGTAAATTGAAGGTGTAAACAATAGTAGAAATATGGACCGGGGTCCTATGATGTTCACTAGTGATGTCTCTCTCCCAAAAGACGATAAAATAGCCATGTGAGGTAAACAAATTACAGCTGGGCAATTGACAAGATTATGTGCGCAAACCAATGCTAATTATGCTATGCAAAAAGGAAGAGGCTCAAAAGCATGGGCGGTACGCCAAGAAAAGTAGACCGAAATCCATCTGCATCTACCTACTAATCATCCACCTTGAGATATCTATCCAGAACATCTCGCTGGTATTAAGTTGCGAATCGCACCCGAAGTGTAAACTCAAAGCAACAGACAACTGCATTAAAGAACTTTGCGTAAAGTAAACAATCCTTGTACCCGCAAGTACAAGCACCCTTGTTTTCCCCCTTGTGGAAACAGCACATCCCCTAGACTCATGTTTCTGTCACTCAAGCTAGTCATCGGGGGGCATGAACCCACAATCATGCATAACGCTCCCTCTTGGAGTCACTACCTATGTAACACCCCGGGTGTCACGCTACAGTAATCACCTAAAGTAATCACAATTACTGTTGCTAATCGTGCCTTGATCACTTTGGATCAACACAAACTCAAAATGCCTTTTTGGTGAATATTAAAAATATGTGACAATTAAAACTTTGTCCAAAAATTGTGAAGCCAATTTTATTAAATCTCAAATAATCACTGGACCCTGCCAGTGTGGTTGTGGGTATTTATCAAGCTATGGAAAATTGCAAACAAATCATACCAGCAGCAAAACATCACTGTTTTATATTTGCAAACTCCAAACAAATATCAAATGAGTTTATAAAAGTCCCAATCTTTTTGTGGCACTCTGGTTATGTGCCATGATCATTATGGAGCAAGAATTATATTTTACAAAAAGGCCAAATACATTAAATAATTACTAACAGAAAGAAAATGAAACAGAAAAAGAAAAACAAAAGGGGAAGGGGTAAAACCCGCCCAGGGCAACCCCCCATCCGGCCCAGCCCACCTCTGCCTAGGCGCCCTAAGTCAACAAGGCCCGAGCCGAACCCCCCTCCTCCATCTATCTCTCTCTCTCGCCCGAGCCCCATCTAGATCTGGATCGAGGCCCCCGCTCCCCTCTCCCTCCTGGACGCCGCCGCTGACGCCCCCTCTCTCCCTCGTCGGTCCCCCCCGCACGACCGAAGCCGCCGTGCCGCCTCGCTTCCATGGCCACCGGCCACCACGAACAGCGTCGTTGCCGATCCCTCACCCTGGTCGCGCCTGGCGACCTCCCTGGGCCATGCGAGCGCTTCTGGGAGCTTCATTGTGGACTTCTCTACCGACTCCATCACTCAACCAAGGTCGGGAGCCACCGGTAGCTCGCCGCCGTGCACGCCCTCGCCACGACGCCCCCCCCACGGCTACTTCCGAGACGGCCATGCCCGAGCTGGTCACTGGCGCCTCGCCGGACTGCTCCGCCCTACCGCAGCCGCAACCGTCGCCGTCCCCGCCCGC
Organism: Bromus sterilis; assembly: GCA_950022295.1. NCBI lineage: Eukaryota > Viridiplantae > Streptophyta > Magnoliopsida > Poales > Poaceae > Bromus > Bromus sterilis. Next base: position 337,899,304 of record OX465595.1, on the reverse strand, counting down.
TGTGAGAACCCCCACCCCTCTCGCCCTGACACCACCGGGGTCGCCGCTCCATGCGCACCACGCCATCCCCTGGCCGCACGCCCGCGCTCTTGTCGCGCTCACCGTCGCGTGGCCACGCTCTGGCCGCGCTGAGCGCACGACATGGCCGTGGTCGGCCGCCTCTGGCCATGACCTGGGCACCACCCCGTGCCCTGTGCCGTTAGGTGCTGCTGAACTTTGTTGTGCCGCTGTTGCTGATGGATGTCTCCCGATGTGATGCGTTGTTTGCTGCTGTTACTGGACTTGCTAGTGCTGCTACTGCACCACTTTGAGAGCATTAAAACATCAGCTAACCCAGTACAAAAATAGCTAAAAATGTTATGAATTGAAAGTAGATGTATCAAGCTTCAATTTGTTCCATTGGAGCAACTTCAGAAAATGCATGAATTAAATCCAACAAAATCGCAAAAGACAGATTTTTATTAACAAAAGCAATGGCAGAAAACAAATGATTTTTATAGCTAGTTTAGGGCTATGAGTTAACAAGTTGAAGCAATGTTTTATGCAAAATTAAACCCATGGCATGGTAGTATAAGTTATATGTTGCAAATCATTCATACAAGGTACCCCAATTCGATCCATAGATTAATAGCTATTAACTTGCAAAGGTTGAATAAAATAACAGTCATCTATAATCAACAATTGGTAGCACTTTTCGAACCGAGTTTTAATTAAGTAAATGGACCCTAATAAATTTGGCTTCCGTACCAGATTTGAGATCACAGAAAATTGTTCGACTAGATATAGGGCACTAACTCGGCGGATGAGCAGAACATCAAACTGTAGCCTCTCGAAGACAGCTAGTTGATGTTTAAAACATATTTTCAGACTTAGCCAAATTTCAAAGCAATCTGGAAACATGGCTATGACATATGGGACCCACCTCTAATAAACCCCTATTTAATTATATTAATCCATGTTTATTAAAATATGTCTATTACATGTGGCCCCCTTGTCAGGTTACTATCCTGAATAAGCTTTTAGATAATGTTTCTTTTTAAATAATAATAGGAATTTCGGAAATCAACTAAACTTTAGAAAATCAGATTAAATAAGCCGCAACTCAGATCAAAATACTTTCTATATGAAAGTTGCTCAAAAAAATACAATGAATACGGATACGCTACCCGCATGCCCATCGCACCCATCTAACATACCAAACGTGGAAGTTTTCTCCTCCGGTTCATCTGTCTGTCAAACGACCGGAGCCGGTAAAACTGTCCGGATGAAAATGTTCTGAACATGAAAGTGGTTCAAAATGGATCAACGATCACAGATACACTATCCATATGTATGTCAGTTGTCTCTAACACTGCAGACATGGACCCTTCCCTCTCCGGATCATTGGTCCGGTAATCAACCGGTACCGATGAGTCATCCCCAGATAAATTCCCGCTCCGACTTAAATACTTAACACTGCATTAGAGCCCCGTTGCTTTATATCTGCTATGTCATACAGTTGTATTTCTATTATTGATGTGTATTTATTGTTTCCCCCCCCCCTTTATTCTCCGATAGACCTCGTTGCTGTCGCCGACACCGTTGCCAAGTACGACTACTTCATCGACGACCGTACCCCTACCGTCGAGCTTCCAGGCAAGCAGAGCCATTTTCCTTCCCCAGATATCACCTATCTTTCCGTACATTTCTTGCACTAGGCATTGTTACTGCTGCTGCTACGTTACAATCCTATTCAATTGCATAGCCTGTTTTTCTCGCCCCTTGATGTATCCTCCTTTGTCCTATGATGCCTTATAAATATATATTATATTCAGCGGTGAGCCTTGCGCTTTGTTAGCTAGGTTTAGAATAGCGGGTCGTGATCACTCTGGTGAGTGAACGCAGATTACAATTATTATAACTGCAACAGGTACGGATCAATGCAGACGTCCTAGGGAACCTACAACGGCGAGACTCTGCCGAGTCACTTCGAGTTTGACTTACGCGTGGAAGGACTCGTATTTCACTCTCGTCGGCTCAGTAGCGTAGCATCACTGGGATGATACGAGGGTATTCCTCTTTAGTTCATTCCGCTGGTGTCTCGGCACTACCGGGGTGATACGAGAATATTCCTCTTTAGTTCATTCCGCTGATATCTCTGTCGAACCTCTTTAAGTGTACCATCGAGGGTGATTCCTCCTGCTTTCACTTGATGGTAGGCACTCGAATCAACTGGTGTCCTTACAGGTAAGGAGTCGGGTGACCCAACGGTGCCCGCGCAGGGTATCTTAGCGGAACGACAGGTCAGGTGTATTTCACCGGTGTGCGGCGGGCCTGGTACTGTTCGTGGCCGAGAGGTATCCTGTTGTACGAAAGTCGAGCTCTTCAAAGAGCAAACGCGAGACAAGGTAAGGAGACAGTTCACCTTGTTGGTAACCGCACGAGTTGGTGGGACGTCAGGGCAGGCACCGACGTTACTGGTGGTCCTGGCTGCTGTCGTTGTCCGCGACTCACCCAGAAAGGGGCAACGATAACGGTTGTCCCGACAGATAATAATAAAATGCTTAACGGTTCAGGTGGATGACTTGAGAGGCCGCAAAGGCTTGTACGCACTACCTTCACGTGGGATTACGGTGTGGGCCCTCTGCGTTGTGGTCTCATTTGAAATCTCTGAAAGACGTCCAGTTTAGCATTGTGGCAGGGACGGATCGCGCTGCGGCGCTGGAATCCACCCTCCTCACAACGACCCGGAGAGCGAGGGGTGATAGACCCATGACCCCCTTGCCCTTAGGGCTGTAGACCGGCGGGGACCTCTTTGATGAGCCGTAGGATGGGCCTCGACGTGTCGCATAGCCTCGGTGGGGCATTCCCTAACAAGGTGTACGCCACCCTGGAGATCCGAGCGTGCAGGCTGAACAGTAGTGCACCCCTGCAGGGAGTTTGATCTATTCGAATAGCCGTGTCCACGGTAACAGGACGTTTTATGCTGAAGCCAGAGCCTACTACTACAAACTACTACTATTAAACTGTTGGTTCCGGTTTCTCTTCCTCGGAGGGAAGTCGAAGAGGGGATCTCGGAGGCATATATGATTGTTATCTAATACAACTTACTATTATACAATGCTGCAGCAACTTCTGTTGCATTGTTATTACATTCATGCTATTGAACTGTTGGTTGATTCTCTTCTTGTGCTTCAAGACTCGTCGGAAGATGCTAGTATTCGATAGGCCTAGCTTCTTACCCTTATTCTGATTCTACCTTGCAGTCCACTATATACAGCCTCCCCTTTCCATTTGATACAAATGCATAAATGCTTAGTAGCGGACGTAAGACTCGCGGGTATGCTAGATACTCACCTTTGCTTTATTTCCCCCTTTTTTGTTTTGCCTGATCGGCCGCTGCAGTCTACGTTGGAGCCTAGGAGCAGAAGATCCCCGATGCCGACCACCGCAACATGAAGATCCCCGATTCCTTCTACGACGTCGAGTTCCCCTTTGTCCAGGAGTAGTTTGGAGGTTCCCAGGCAGGAGGCCTCGCCTTTTCGATCGTGTTGATTTTGTGCTAGCCTTCTTAAGGCAACCTTGTAATCTTGTGTCTGTACTCAGATACTATTGCTTCCGCTGACTTTGTGATCTCGAGCTGTTGTATTCGAGCCCTCGTGGCCCCTGGCTTGTATTAAACAGCTTGTATTAGTTTATTTGTAGAGTTGTGTTGTGATATCTCACCGTGAGTCCCTGGTCTCGATCGTGTACCTTGCGTGTATGGTTACTGTACACGGTTCGATTTTGGGGGTGTCACAAGTTGGTATCAGAGCCGACTGCCTATAGGACACCCCTTCCAACTCCTTGGTTGAAGTCGATTCTAGACAAACAAAAACTATTTTACTAACTTGTTGTGTGGCTTACGATCCCACATCGATACCATCCAGTGTGATATCTATGGTATTAGGATCCTTTTTCTCCATACCTTTACTCTGGGATTCTACTCTCTTATCCTTTCGGGAAATTTTGCTAACTCTGACATTAGGATCTCGTGGTCGCATCTACCCAGAGAGCCCTTCACCCAAGATGATCGCTTGCTTCACCAGAAGATCCCGAAGATACTCTTCGATAAATTCCTGAGAACCTACGTGTTCCTCGCCTTTGTAATCCCCTGCCAGCGATAAGTTCGTATGGATAATTACATCCACCTCCCGATCTGGAAATTATAATTTCCTTCTACTTAAGCATTGAATTATTTCGATGCCTCTATCATCTGATGCCCTTGCATTCTTTCTCCTTCTGGTTGAGTGTCGATACTCAACTCGGATTTTTTGTGAACCACCCAATCTTTGGTGGATTATTATCCGACTAATCTTACATGGTTTCTTCCATGTGTCGATTGGATTCACCGTGTGAAATACCATGCTTGCCCTTGATGATTTGTGTTATCATCTACTGCTTGCGTGCGAGGTGATGATGATTTCTCGCCCTTCGTTGGTAAACTCCAAGATTAAGGTATGATGTAGCACAGCAGAAAATTTCCCTCAGTAAATATACCAAGGTTTGTCTCCAGTAGGACTCCGGAGATGATAAGTAGGTGTCAGCGGCGCAACTGACGCGGACCTGCACACAGACACAAATAACTTTCTTCCCAACGAAGTTCAGAGAGGTTGTCAATCTCTTCGGTCTTGTTGTTCACAAAGGATCAAACACAAGGGATAATGATAGCAACTGAAAGTAAAAGCAGAAAAGTAAATGAGTGTGGAAATAGTAATGAGGATATGGACCGGGATACGTGATGTTCACTAGTGATGTCTCTCTCCCAAAAGACGATAAAAATGCTATGCGAGGTGAAAAAATTACAGAAGGGCAATTGACGGGATTATGAACGCACCGCAATGCTAACTATGCTACAAAAGAAAGGAAGAGGCTCAAAAGCATGGGCAGGACGCCAAAATAAGTAGACCGAAATCCAATTGCATCTACTACTAATCATCCACCTTGAGATATCTATCCAGAACATCTCGCTGGTATTAAGTTGTGAGCCCCACCCAAAGTGTAAACCCAAAGCAACAGACAACTGCATTAAAAAGCACTTTGCGTAAAGTAAACAATCCTTGCAACCGTGGTTACAAGCACCGTTGTTTTCAACCTTGTGGCAAAAACACATCCCCTAGACTCATGTTTCTATCACTCAAGCGTGTCATCAGGGGGCATGAACCCACAATCGAGCATAACGTTCCCTCTTGGGGTCACTACCTACTGATGCCCCACAAACATAAGGGATCGAGATAGTCTTTGCGGGTAAGTTAACCCAATTTATTGATTCGACACAAGGGGAGCCAAAGAGTATTTATTTATAAGCTTTGACAGTTGAGTTGTCAATTCAACCGCACCTGAAATATACTTGCTTGGAACAGAAGATAAGTGGTAAAGGTAATATGATGGTGATGGTGACGACAGCAAAAGTAAACAGCAAAAGTAACAACTAATGGCTAGCAGGATTGAAAACACTATAGGCTAGGGATATGGATGGTTGGGCGCTGCATGGATGAGAGTGAACATGTAATAGATTCTAACACGGCGCAAGGCACACAGAAAAGCAATGATCATCTAGGCAAATATCAAACATTAGGCATGTATCCCGTAGGTAGTTGTGCGTGCTTGCAATAAGAACTTGCACAACATCTTTTGTCCTACCATCCCGCTACGAACGGGGCCAAAGGGAACTTATGGAGATTAAGGTGCTCCTGTCAAAGAGCACCAGAACAAAGCAATAAACTCAATGGATACATGGAATCCTCAAATTATGGACCATCCCCTTTGGTGTCCCAAGTTGTCACCTTTGGGATCGCCGGTTCCGGACCATAATAGGTGCATACAACTCATAGATAGGATCAAGAACACAAATATATTCATGAAAACACATAGGGTTCAAATCTGAAAACATGGCACTCGGGCCCAAAGTGACAAGCATTAAGAGCAACAAGTTGAAGCAAAGAAGATAAACACCAATCTAGATGATAGGCAACATCCCCCCAACAATCTGACGAACTATTACATGATAACACTCATCCAATCCCTACCATCCCCTTTGCCTACAGCAGGGAATTACTCACACATGTGAAGAGAAGTCATGGAGGAGGGATGGATTGGTGATGGTGATGAAGATGGCGACGATCTCCCCTCTTCGGAGGCCAAATCAGCCTCCAGATTAGCCCTCCCGAAGAAGAACAGAGGGTGGCGGCGGCTCCGCGACGGAAACTGGAAAAACGACTTCTGTTCTGGGATTTTCCCGTCACGAGAATAAATAGGAGTCGAGGTAGGGCACGAGAGGAGGGGGGAGGCTCCCAGGTGGCCAGAGAGCGCGGCCCCACCCCTGGCCACGCCAGGGGGGCGCCTGGGGCCCCCAGGGCATCCCTCTGGTCCCACTTCTGGCATCTGGCTCCTTCGGGTGCGTGGATTTTCTGTGAATTTTCCCGGAATTTTCTGCGATACCTAAAAATCCATTTTCCTGCACACAATAAAACCATATAGGCAGCTCTGCTGAAAACAGCGTTAGTCCGGGTTAGTTTCGTCCAAATCATGCAAGAATGAGGGCAAAACAATAGCAAAAGTGTTTGGAAAAGTAGATACGTTTGAGACGTATCAACTCCCCCAAGCTTAGCATATTGCTTGTCCTCAAGCAATTCAGTTCAACGAACTTGAAGCGACAAAGAAAACTTTGACAAACTCTTTTTCTTCATTATTTGTATATAAGCATGTACTACGAAAAGAGTTTAGCAAGTATTGAAACAATGCTATAAGGACAATGCACGAAGCAATTCTTCTTTCATGTGATCAATCACACACAACTAAAAGTAAATAATATGCTACTGAAAATCAAGACAGGATCACAATGCACATAGCTTGAACATACTTGAGTGGCATTTCTCTAGTCTCCATGAGTGAAGCAAATAATAAATGCAGAAACTCCTCCGGAGTTTTAAAGGTGACTAGAACTCAGTATTTCAGTCTAGCAATAACACAAGCATGCAGAAGACAATGTAATACTTTGGGACAATGCATGTTACACTAAGAATGACAATTATGCTCTCATAGTTGGTGCTTTGAAGAAGGAAGGGGAGACTCTCGAACCGTGGCTTTTGATGGCAAGGTTGAAAACCCGTGAAAGGAAGCAAAGACTAAACATTTTCCAGAGCTCTTGGTTTTGAAAAAAGAGATAAAACTCTTTTGAGATGTGTAACTTTCCAGTCAACGGTGAATGGTGAAGGTCTCTCAATATCTCCCATGTCAACCATATTAATGCCTTTTGCTTACACATATTCCCTTATCCATAAATCCCTTGATGGTCTACGGAACCTTTTATTTTGCCTCAAGGATGGAAGGAGGGTATCGTTCCATCTATCATAAGCAGCATTTGGTCCATTTCACTCCATCATCAAGTATGGGGGAGGTGTAACTCTCATATATTTTTTTCTTGACTAGTTAAAACTTCCGTCAAAATATTTTTGGCATGCAAGATACTGATTTCCCCTCACCGCACCATGAGCTTGTACGGTTACAAAAGGGAAGCTTTTGAATAAATTTCGAGATGGCACATGAAAGTCTAAGTTAGGAGTGGCCGGTAAATACCACATATAGGTAGGTATGGTGGACTCAAATGGAACAACTGGGTTTGAAAAGGAGTTTGGAAGCACAAGCAGAATTCCGCTTAGTGCGAGCGAAGGCTAGCAAAAGACTGGGAAGCGACCAACTAGAGAGCAATAACTGTCATAATCATGCAGAGCGACAAAGAAACATTGAATCGGGCATGAAAGTGATATAACTATTCTGAAACAAAAAGATCATCAAGGCATAATAGACTTTTTAGTCATAAACATGTGTGAACATGTGCCAATTCATCCAAAAATTCTCCGAAGGGAAATACCACTTCAGTATGCCAAACCATGAACAATGCAATGCATGTAAATCATTTCAACAACACATTATGTACTCCAGCTATTTGAGACTAGCCACAAGGAAAGCATGAACACTGGGAAAGCATTCTAAACATAGCACTATGTCGCTACAAGCTGGTCTCTAGATCATAAGTACAGGCATATGTACAAAAGTAAAAACAAGAAGAGTTCATACCGGTTTTCCTTGTTGCTTCCCTTTCGTCGACCTTCGTCATTACTGCCTGGTCACTTGCACGATCGAACGTGGGAAATATAATCAAATGCCATCACGGACTCGAGCTGAACTCTGAAAAAAAAGCAAACTAAAGAGAGAAAATAAATCTTTTTGGGTTTTTAAAAGGATTAAACGAGAGCAAAAAAAAGAGAAAATCTTTTTGTTGTTTTTGCAAAGAAAGAAAGAAAGAAGAACAAGCAAAACTTCGAAAAGATCAAAGCGAACAAAAATAAAACGGATAATACAATGGAAAAGTGAGAAGGGTACGTACTCCCCCAAGCTTAGGCTCATGGCCTAAGTTGGTAGTAGCTAATGTCCCCAGGAGCCTCCTGCTCCAGGGTGGTACTGGTGAGTCCAAGGGTCGTATGAGGCTTCTGGTGCGTACACCGAAGTCCTCGGATCCTCCCACGAAGAAGGATCCGCGCTCCAAGCAGAGGAAGACCCTTCACCAAACTGGGTGAAGGTCTCCCCCTGGAAAGGTGGGAACTCATCATGCTACTCCTCGTCGGGCACAACCCCCTCCATGGGGTTATGAAATTGATGTTGGACCACGAACTCATCGAACTGGGTAGCATCAAAGGACCATCCGTTCCTGTGAGAAAAATCGAACAAAAGAGGTGCAGGTAGACGGATCTTGCGTCCCGTGGTGGCTCCGAAACGCAAGATATAGTCAAGGTTACCAAACTCGGAAGTCATGGTAACAAACTTATGCCTTTTCATAGCAGTAAGATCAAAACTTAAATAAGTAAAAGGCTTATCATCGGGGTGTGGGGTTCCATTAAGAGACTCTAGGATAAGTGTGGCGTAAACGCCACCAAATAAATCTCCCTTGTTGTCGTTCATAGCAAGGCGTCGAGCAATTAAGGCACCCACATTATAATCAAACCTCCCTGAGAGGGCGGTTGCCAGGATAGCAATATCCGGCGCAGATATGTTGCTCGTGTTGTCACGAGCTAACACCCCTCTAGCAATATAGTACGCAAAATACCTGAGGTGTGGGAATAATATACTGGAGATCTTTGACCGATGAATATCCCTTGTATCCATGCTACAGAGAGAGAGTTGAAGACAGTTCTCAGCTCGGAGGGCTGAGAGCTCATCTTCGCCGTCAGTCCAACGTTTGGCACACCTATTATTTCACAAAACTTTTCCAAAGGCATGGTCAAAAGATTATTGTAAATTTTAAACTCAACAGAACCATTATCAGGGTTATATCTAAAACTGTTAATGAAACAGGAGGTGATTTTTTGATACTGAGCAACACGGCACGTTGCGATCCGCGTCAGACCTGCATTAGCACAAAGATTATAGAACTCCTCCTGAATTCCTGCAGCTTCAAGGAATTCGTCGCACGGGAAAGTCATTGCACGTGCTGGATTTGTGTCCTAATACAACTCTAAGGGCACATGATCTTCGTTGTAGCTCACCCTAGCAATCGAGGGTGAAGCTGCAGCTCTTGTAATTCGATCGGAGCGCTCGGGCCTTTTCTTCCCAAGCCACCCCTTTGCTCTTCCTAGCAAACTCATTTCTGAAATTTTTGACAAATTACAAAAACAAGGATTTAAACAAAATGAGTTATGGCAAACTGCCCAACCCACTTACCTAAGGCAAAAACTTGCATCAAAACTTGGAAAATAAACTTCTACAAATGCATGCAAGCTCATCTAAACAGCACCAAGAACTACTAAATACTCACAAATGAAGCCACCAACCAAAAATCTAGTTGGAGGAGTGGAGGAGTTACATACTAGGGAGTATTTGCCCAAAATCTCAGCCCAAATGATGGGTCGTAGATAGAGATCAAAATTCTGGACGGAGAGCAGCAAGAACGCAAGAACAAAGTGCAAAACTCGTGTTTTTGGAGAGAGAGGAAGAAGGAGGAAGAAGACTTACCTGGTTGGCTGCCCTGTGGGCCCCAGGCGCCCTGTGGGCGCGGCCAGGGGGCAGGCCGCGCCAGCTGGACGCCTGGGCCACTGGTGGGCCCCCCTGGTCAGCCCCAGGTGCCTCTGGGTCACTCCCGGCATGGAAATTTTTATTTTTATTTTTCTGGATTTTTTCTGAAAACTTCACTGTTGAAAATTTCTCGAAGTTCAAAAAGCTGCAAAACTTTCTGAAGACTTAAAGCGGTGATTAGTATTGTGAAGCTTCAAAAACACAAAAACTTGGTGCAGCAAAGAGAATAAAAGCTAAAGCAAATGAAAACATAACAAGCTTAACTTTTTACCTATATAAAACAAGCTCACTAGTAAGGTTGATCAAGTCTTACCAACAAACCGGTGATATATAGAACAAGAAGTCTCACCTCTTATGAAGTGATCATTGCACCTTTACTTTAATGGACATTGTCCCCACCATGATGGTTTTGTATTTGTGGTGCACATGTAGTGGACAGTCCCATTCTCCAATCTTCACGGTCTCAACATTCTCTATAGAGTTAAGGCCATGCCTCTTATCGATCTTCTTTGGAAAATACACCGTGTGTTCTTTATCATCAACGTTGAAAGTGACCTTTCCTTTATTGCAATCAATAATAGCACCTGCGGTGTAAAGAAAAGGTCTAACAAGAATAATGGACATGCTCCCATCCTCGGGCGTGTCAAGCACAACAAAATCTGTAAGGATCAAACAATTAGCAACTTCAACGGGAACATCCTCACAAATACCAATGGGGACAGTTGTTGACTTGTCAGCCATCTGAAGAGAGATATCTGTAGGGATTAGTTTCTCTAAACAAAGCCTCTTGTAAAGAGAAAAAGGCATAACACTCACTCCTGCACCAAGATCACATAAGGAAGTTCTGATGTAATTATTTTTTATGGAGCAAGGAATGGTGGGTATACCTGGATCACCAAGCTTCTTAGGAATCTTGCCACTGAAAGAGTAGTTAGCAAGCATAGTAGATATTGCTTCATTAGGAACTTTTCTTTTATTATTAACAATATCTTTCACATATTTCGAATAGGGAGGTAACTTAATAGCATCAGTCAAAGGAATTTGAAGAAAAAGAGGTTTCATCCATTCACAAAACTTATTATAGTGATCTTCTTCTTTAGATTTGAGGGACTTACCTGGAAAGGGCATGGGTTTCTGTATCCATGGTTCTCTTTCCTTCCCATGTCTTCTTGCGATGAAGTCTTCTCTAGAGTACTTCTTGCGTTTATCAGGTGTTTCTTCTTCTCTTACCTCGGGAAAATCATCCTTCTCCATGTCCTTTTCTTCAGGCTCGGCTCTGTCTTCTGTTTTAGCATCAGAGGTAGATATGCTGTTAGGATCAACAGCTGGCTTTTCACTTATAATAGGATCATCGGGATTGTCAGCCTCCTTGTGTTTCTTCTTCTTCTTTTTCTTCGGAGAGCTAGCAGTCTCGTCTTCTTCTTGTACTTGAGAATCTTGCTCGATCCTCTTTGGATGCCCCTCAGGATAGAGTGGGTCCTGGGTGTGTGTTCCACCCCTAGTTTTGATGCCATAAGCTTGTATGTCCTGTTTGGCATTATTAGTAAGCAAATATTTTTGCACATTAGAAATTTGTTCAAGCTGAGTTTGAACCATATGAAAATGCTTAACAAGACATTTAACATCATTAACTGTTCTTTCTAGAACACCACACAAACTTTTGATAGCAAGAGAGTTATCATGCAACTGACTTTGTATCCTCCTATTAAAATGATCTTGCTTAATAATAAAATTATCAAGCTCATCTAAGCATTGGTCGGGAGGCTTACCTTTAGGGATGTCACTTTCAGTAAAGTCTAATAAAGAGTGTACCTCTACCAAGGGAGGGTGAGTAGTAGGCTCACTTATATTCTCAATAGGCGGTAAATTCTTCACGTCTTCGGCTTTAATACCTTTCTCCTTTATAGACTTCTTTGCTTCTTGCATATCTTCGGGGCTCAGAACAAGCATGCCCCTCTTTTTCGGTGGTAGAAGTGGTTCAGGAACGGACCAATCTTCATAGCTCTTGGAAATTTTGCACATTAATTCTTCTGCATCGTCTGGTGTTCTTTCCCTGAAAACACAACTAGCACAACTATCCAGGTAGGATCTGGATTCATCGGTTAAACTAGTGTAAAATATATCAAGCAGTTCATTCTTGGGGACTCCATGTCCCGGCATAACCTTAAGTAAATCACAAAACCTCCCCCAAGCTTTAGGGAGGTGCTCAGCCTGCAATTGTTTAAAGTTATAGATTCTTTGCAAAGCAGCATGTTGCATATGAGCTGGGAAATATTTATCAACGAAGAATTGGAATAAGTCCTGAGGACTCTTAATGGAACCATAGGGTAGTGTATCGTACCTTGATTTAGCGTCTTCCTTCAAAGAAAAAGGAAAAAGCTTGGCCACATAGAAGTTCTGTATCTTCTCATCAGTAGTGAATAGGTTACCTAGCTCAGCGAGTTTGGTCAAGTGTGCTATAGCATCATCATTTTCTCTGCCATAAAAGGGGTCAGCCTCGACTGTAGATATAAGTGAGAGATCAACAGAGAAATCATAATCAGGATCAATGATGCATATAGTGGATGTGGAAAATTTAGGATCAGGAATAACTTTGTTCTTCATGGAGTGCTTTTTGAGAAACTCCTTAACAGCACCAGGGTTAGAGTCGACACACTCTCTGAGTTCCTTGCAAAAATCATCATCAAGAGTAACATAATCATCATCAAGGATTCTCTCCTTGAGTTCATCTAAGCACGGGTAACCAAAGGTTTTGCAGGTAGGAATATAGGTAGCAGGGGTCTCGGTCTTGGATTCTGCTGCAGCCTTAGCAGTCTAAGTTTCAATATAATAACCAAGAAAAGTAGTATCGTCAAGAGTAGTGGAAGCATCATCCAAAGTATCGGACATAGTGACAAACTCAGTAGAAGCATCATGTGGTGGTGGTGAAGTGAACTTACTCATAACAGAAGGTGAATCAAGTGTAGCACTAGTGCTCAGAACAATACCTTTTCTTGTACGGGATGGTAAAATCGGAACCTTGGGGTCTCCTTTCTTACCCATAGCGGATGATGTGCAGCAGACAGAACACTTCAAGTAGACTTGTAAATATTGCTATGCTCCCCGGCAACGGCGCCAGAAAACGTTGCATGATGCCCCACAAACGTAAGGGATCGAGATAGTCTTCACGGGTAAGTTAACCCAATTTATTGATTCGACACAAGGGGAGCCAAAGAGTATTTATAAGCTTTGACAGTTGAGTTTTCAATTCAACCGCACCTGAAATATACTTGCTTGCAACAAAAGATAAGTGGTAAAGATAATATGATAGTGATGGTGACGACAGCAAAAGTAAACAGCAAAAGTAACAACTAATGACCAGCAGGATTGAAAACACTGTAGGCTAGGGAGATGGATGGTTGGGCGCTGCATGGATGAGAGTGAACATGTAATAGATTCTAACACGGGGCAAGGCACACAGAACAGCAATGATCATGTAGGCAAATATCAAACATTATGCATGTATCCCGTAGGTAGTTGTGCGTGCTTGCAATAAGAACTTGCACAACATCTTTTGTCCTACCATCCCGCTACGAACGGGGCCAAAGGGAACTTATGGAGATTAAGGTGCTCCTGTCAAAGAGCACCGGAACAAAGCAATAAACTCAATGGATACATGGAATCCTCAAATTATGGACCATCCCCTTTGGTGTCCCAAGCTGTCACCTTTGGGATCGCCGGTTCCGGACCATAATAGGTGCATACAACTCATAGATAGGATCAAGAACACAAATATATTAATGAAAACACATAGGGTTCAGATCTAAAAACATGGCACTCGGGCCCAAAGTGACAAGCATTAAGAGCAACAAGTTGAAGCAAAGAAGATAAACACCAATCTAGATGATAGGCAACATCCCCCCAACAATCTGACGAACTATTACATGATCAAACTCATCCAATCCCTACCATCCCCTTTGCCTACAGCAGGGAATTACTCACACATGTGAAGAGAAGTCATGGAGGAGGGATGGATTGGTGATGGTGATGACGATGGCGACGATCTCCCCTCTCCGGAGGCCAAATCAGCCTCCAGATTAGCCCTCCCGAAGAAGAACAGAGGGTGGCGGCGGCTCCGCGACGGAAACTGGAAAAACGACTTCTGTTCCGGGTTTTCCCATCACGAGAATAAATAGGAGTCGAGGTAGGGCACGAGAGGAGGGGGAGGCTCCCAGGCGGCCAGAGGGCGCGGCCCCACCCCTGGACGCGCCAGGGGGCGCCTGGGGACCCCAGGGCTCCCCTCTGGTCCCACTTCTGGCATCTGGCTCCTTCGGGTGCGTGGATTTTCTGTGAATTTTCTCGGAATTTTCTGTGATACCTAAAAATCCATTTTCCTGCACACAATAAAACCATACAGGCAGCTCTGCTGAAAACAGCGTTAGTCCGGGTTAGTTTCGTCCAAATCATGCAAGAATGAGGGCAAAACAATAGCAAAAGTGTTTGGAAAAGTAGATACGTTTGAGACGTATCACCTACTACTTGGCCAAAGCAATAAACAGCAACGGAGAACATGCAAGAATTACTTAAGAACAAAAATATAAAAGATAAGAACCAAATATATTACTCTATCACAATCTGAACATAATCTCATAATCCATCAGATCCCATCAAACTCAGCATAGCAACAGCAGAAAGATTACAAAAGTGCCTCGATCATGTAGGGCAGCTCACGAGGTCTAAACCATGAAGAACAAAGAGGGGAGGAGAACATCACATAGCTACTGATCACGGACCCATGGTCCAAAAGAAACTACTCACGGCACATCCGGGAAGCATCCATGGTGGAGAGGAGACTCCCGGAGGTCGGCCCTCCCTCCGGCAGGGTGCCGGGAAGAGGTCTGCTGGTGCTCCCGATCTCGGAAGCGCGGCGGCAGAGGAACAGAGGCGAGATCGCGAAAAAGGGTTCTTTTTCTGAGGGTTTCTCGTCACGAAGAATATATATATATATAGGCGAAGGGGGGCAGCCAGGGGGGCCACCAGGGGTCCAGGCGCGGCCAGCCCCTAGGGCGCGCCACCAGGGCGCCTGGGCCCCTGGTGGTGGCCCTCTGGCCCCACTCAGGTTCTTCCGGAAGGTTCTTCTGCGCTGATTTCTTATCTGATTTTCCCGAATTTTTGGAGCACTTTTTATATGGGGGAAAACTGAAATAGAAAAACAGCAGAAAACAGGAACTGGCACTGTGGTGCACTGAGTTAATAGGTTAGTCCAAATATGATCAAAAGTGTATGAAAGTGTATCTAGATCATAGCTATATCACACAAAACATGCATGGAGCAAGCAGAAATTATAGATACGCTTTGGACGTATCAACATCCCCAAGCTTAATTCCTGCTTGTCCTCGAGTAGGTAAATGATAACAGCATAATTTTTATGGTGACATGCTAGCAACCATATAAGAACTTTAAAAAGTAAAGCAATCAAGGTTAGAGAATCAATTCAAGTCATAACATGCAAGAGTCTATATTAGCATTAAAACAAGTAACAAAAGAACAATAGGTGCAAGAGCTCTCGCTGTCCGTGACTCGAATGTCTCCAAATGGTGTTTGCGTGCAAGAAGGGGGATAGGGAATACGAGAAAAATATTTATTTGTTGAGAACTCAATCTACTAAAGTTTCACACTTAGTCTTTTTCTGGAATCTTATCTTGACTCGTCCCCAGACCACTAGCCAGGTACAAGTCAATTTTATCCACTCCTTTTTCAATATTTTGAGCACTCATGCAATGGATGAGCGTAAGCACGAGAGTTGACACTTAGGATGGCAAAGAGAGTACGGAGGAGGAGGAAGACAAAAAAGAAAAGAAAGGCTCACATCAATGAGGACAATCATAGGCAAGAGATGCCAAATGATAGATATGATGTGAGGAGTAGGGATTTCCATGCAACGGATGCACATATGAGCTAGAAAGCTCTCCAATGGAACTAGTGGGGGTGCATCTAACTTGCTCGCTCATGAAGACCTAGAGCTCGTTTGAGGAGGCTCATCCTTGGAATATGCAAGCCAAGTTCTATAGTGTGAAGGTCCCCACATAGCTATATGCATAATGATCATCTCTATGGAGTACAAGGATATAAAGGGAGTACTAGTGTGGATCTCTCAAAAGGATAGTAGTGTTGCCCCTTTCTCTCTTTTATTTCTTTTTTTCTCTTTTTTCTATTTTTTGTATTTTTTTGTGGCCTCAATGGCTCTTTCTATTTAACTCTCATTTGTCCTCTTTGGGATCTTTTATTGTGTACACTTTGGGATCTTTTCCTCACTTAAGGGAAACACTCTATTTCACACTTTACAAGGTACTCAAAATCATGAAGAAGATGTAACTATCATGATGTATGCAATGTATGTCGCTGCCAGTGTAGCAGGAACATATATGACATGAAGATCAAGTCATGAAGAGGTGGAAGTTGCATGGCAATATATCTTGGAAAGGCTATGGAAATGCCTTGATAGGTAGGTATGGTGGTTGTTTTGAGGAAAGATATAAGGAGGCTTATGATGACAGAGCGTATCATGCCAAGGGTTTGGATGTACCGGCGAAGGTGGAAACCAACTCTCGGAGTGAGAAGAAGGAAGTGCACAGCACGGGAGAGGCTAGCAAAATATGGGAAGGTGGAAGTGTCAACTTTCAATACTTACATTAGTCCGAAGAACTCATGCACTTATTATCGGTAACTCTCAATCTAATAAGGAGGTTCACAAAGAGACAAGTACCCCGAGGAGGAGTGTATGGGGGTTTGGTTATCCTTGCGCATCCTCGACTCATGGTACGTGAGTGTACTCTAATATTCAATCCCTCCAAAGATTAGTGATCCGTCTAGTAGTTAGAGTTCTCAACTAGTTTTTGTAGGTTTTGAAAATACACACGGATTTCCAAAAATACGACACCTATCACTAATAGGCTAAAGCTCTTGACACCGAAAGTTCAGATATTACTCACATCAATACCTCAAAACTATTGCAAGTTACTACTAGAATTAAATAGCAACCTCAATTACCTACTTCCAAGACAAAACACAACTCAGTGCAACAACCAACTCTCTTAACAAGATAAACATGAAAACTAAAGAGAGTTCCAGCAACAAACTAAACAAAAGCCAAGGCTCTTGCTAAAGACAGACTAAGACTAAAACTAAACATGGCAGCAGCTATGAAAAGATAAAGAACACACAACAGCAGAAAGATAAGCAGGAAAAATCCTATGATGTGTTCTAGATTGGAGTGGAGCGTGTTTCTCTCCCACACAAAGTAAGATGGGGTCTAAATTGTTATGACCAGCAAGCAAAACTAAAGAAATCTAAAAAAATAAAACCTAAGAGCGAGACGCTCCAAGCATAGCACATAACGCATGAAGTGATAAAAATATAGTGAGACGAAGGACGAACTGATGATTGTTGATGGAGAAGGGGATGCACGGGGGAATCCACAAGCTTAGACGCTTGAGTCTCCTTGAATATTTATTGGGGATGCATGGGGGAATCCCCAAGCTTGAGCGCTTGACACTCCTGGATCTTCTTTCATCATCTTCCATCGCACACTTGAAAACTCCCTTCATACATAACTCATCATAAGCTGATTAGAGAGGTTAGTACCCTTAACAAAGTAATTTTTCCCCACTGGATATAAATATATTCTTGAAGATCTACTGTTTCTCAAGAGTGCCAAAAAGTATTTTCAAACAAAAAGCAAGCTTAAGGTTTGCAAAAGTGAAGAGAGGCAAAACGTGGCAGAATCTGTGAAAAACAGAACAGCAGGTAGTAGAGAATTTTTTCGGGGCACTTCTGCCACTCAAATCAAAAAACTCAGAACATACGAAAGTTTCACAATTGTATAGAGCACGCTGTCAAAAAAATTCAGATAAAAAAGATGATCTGGTGATTTTATTCGAATTTTGCTGTCCAGGGACAGAATCTGTTTTCTGGACAGCATGTCACAACTTTTGCTTCCCTTATCATAAGAGGCTATAACTTGGCACAAAGCTGAAAAGTAAATATACAATGATGTTGCTAAAGTAGTAACAAACATCAAGACACAACAAAAGCAAAAAATAAAAACCTAAATTCGTTGCGGGCTACCTCCCGAAAACGCTTCTTTAAAGCCATTAGCTAGGCTTAATGCAAATAGAAGATGCTCTCACAAGAATAAGAATTTTGAAACAAAAGAGAGCATCAAGAAGCAAATATGAAACACATTTAAGCCTAACCCACTTCCTATGCATAGGCATCTTGTAAGAAAATAAATCAAAGAAGCACAAAGAAACCAGCATAGGAAGGTGGAACAAGAACAACTTTAAAACTTTCAACATAAAGAGAGGAGTTTTAGTAATATGGAAGTTTCTACAACCAAACATACCTCTCTCAAAATAATTTTCAGTAGTATCATGAACAGCATCAAGAATATAACTATCACATAAATCATATTGTTCATGACCTACAAGCACACGTGTATTGTTTTCAACACGGTTTTTAGGATCATAAGATAAATGCAACCCATCACATTGAGCTTTGATAAGAGGAAAATTCTCCGGAGTTGGAGGTTTCAAAAGGATAATAGGACAGTCAAGTGTGGGTGCAATAGCAAAAATTTCATGCTTAACATGAGGAACTATATCAAGTTCATCTCCGTAAGCATCATCCATAGTGGCATCACGGCCATAAGCATAGAAGGCATCAACTTCATCAAAAAGGGATATTTCAAAAGAATCCATGGGATCATAACACTCATATAAGGTAGAAGTCAAAGAGTTACTCTCATTAGAAGGTAGACGTGGATGGCTCCATTCTTCCTCCTCTTGGTCGTCACTCTCCTCCTCCATTTCATCCAAAGAGCTTTCAGGTTCAGCAATTTCTTCTTCCATAGAGTCCTGCAAATCATTAGTCTCTTCCTTTGGGGGAGAGATTCTCTCAAGATGATCAGTAATATAATAATTTGCATCGTAATTTTCCAGACAATAGTTAAGTATAGCAAGACTCTCAGATTTGTAAGGGGCTTCATCAATATTTTTAAGAAGAGAAGTAATTTCGTAGGCACCCTTATAAGCAACAAATTCTTCTATTTCCTCAGCATCATAAAAATCATAGTTTCTCTTAGCATAAGAAGCTAAGGTTTAATCATCATTGTACTCACATTGGAAAGCAAGGTGTTTGTGCCTCATAAAGCAACAAGATTCATCCCTGCAGAAAGATATATTATATATTGAGCACAAGTTTCTAGCATACTCATACAACTGATGTATTTGTTTCCATAAGTGTATCCCCTTTTGAGACAAGCGGTGTTCCTTGTACCACTTTTGTTGATCCTCGGTGAATCCTCCATACCAATAAGATCTGGTTTCAAAGAAGTTATACATCGATTGGCAATTAAGGAACTAGACATACTATTTTTTGGATTTTTGATGAAGGACACAAAGGTAAAAACTGAAAGGTAAACTAACAAGACTAAAAAGCAAAGATAAAAGATAGTGTGAAACTCCCCTATCTTGTAGACTTGAGTCCCCGGCAACGGCGCCAGAAATTCTTTGCTTGCATGCGAGGTGATGATGATTTCTCGCCCTTCGTTAATAAACCCCAAGAGGAAGGTATGATGTAGCACAGCAGAAAATTTCCCTCAGTAAAGATACCAAGGTTTGTCTCCAGTAGGACTCCGGAGATGATAAGTAGGTGTCAGCGGCGCAACTGACGTGGACCTGCACACAGAAACAAATAACTTTGTTCCCAACGAAGTTCAGAGAGGTTGTCAATCTCTCCGGTCTTGTTGTTCACAGAGGATCAAACACAAGGGATAATGATAGCAACTGAAAGTAAAATAGGAAAAGTAAATGAGTGTGGAAACAGTAATGAGGATATGGACCGGGATACGTGATGTTCACTAGTGATGTCTCTCTCCCAAAAGACGATAAAACTGCTATGCGAGGTGAACAAATTACAGAAGGGAAATTGACAGGATTATGAACGCACCGCAATGCTAACTATGCTACAAAAGAAAGGAAGAGGCTCAAAAGCATGGGCAGAACGCCAAAATAAGTAGACCGAAATCCAACTGCATCTACTACTAATCATCCACCTTGAGATATCTATCCAGAACATCTCGCTGGTATTAAGTTGCGAGCCCCACCCAAAGTGTAAACCCAAAGAACCAGACAACTGCATTAAAAATCACTTTGCGTAAAGTAAACAATCCTTGCAACCGCGGTTACAAGCACCGTTGTTTTCCCCCTTGTGGCAACAGCACATCCCCTAGACTCATGTTTCTGTCACTGAAGCGTGTCATCAGGGGGCATGAACCCACAATCGAGCATAACGTTCCCTCTTGGGGTCACTACCTACTACTTGGCCAAAGAAATAAACAGCAACGGAGAACATGCAAGAATTACTTAAGAACAAAAATATAAAAGATAAGAACCAAATATATTACTCTATCACAATCTGAACATAATCTCATAATCCATCAGATCCCATCAAACTCAGCATAGCAACAGCAGAAAGATTACAAAAGTGCCTCGATCATGTAGGGCAGCTCACGAGGTCTAAACCATGAAGAACAAAGAGGGGAAGAGAACATCACATAGCTACTGATCACGGACCCATGGTCCAAAAGAAACTACTCACGGCACATCCGGGAAGCATCCATGGTGGAGAGGAGACTCCCGGAGGTCGGCCCTCCCTCCGGCAGGGTGCCGGGAAGAGGTCTGCTGGTGCTCCCGATCTCGGAAGCGCGGCGGCGGCGGAACAGAGGCGAGATCGCGAAAAAGGGTTCTTTTTCTGAGGGTTTCTCGTCACGGAGAATATATAGGCGAAGGGGGGCAGCCAGGGGGGCCACCAGGGGTCCAGGCGCCCCCCTGGCACGGCCAGCCCCTAGGGCGCGCCACTAGGGCGCCTGGGCCCCTGGTGGTGGCCCTCTGGCCCCACTCAGGTTCTTTCAGAAGGTTCTTCTGCGCTGATTTTTGATCTTATTTTTTCCGAATTTTTGGAGCACTTTTTATATGGGGGAAAACTGAAATAGAAAAACAGCAGAAAACAGGAACTGGCACTGTGGTGCACTGAGTTAATAGGTTAGTCCAAATATGATCAAAAGTGTATGAAAGTGTATCTAGATCATAGCAATATCACACAAAACATGCATGGAGCAAGCAGAAATTATAGATACGTTTTGGACGTATCATCTACAACCTCCCTTGAGTCCCTGCCAATACAACTTGGTCGTGTATATCGTGCTCTGCTTTCCCTTGGGAAAGATATATACCTGATACTTGTGTATCATCACATTTTCCCTTCCATTGGTCTGTTTAACCTTTCTTGTAATGTGTCTTATCTGAGCACTGATAATCCCCTGCTTATGTAAACACTTCGATGTACTACTCTGTCGGTACAACCTATTACTATCATGGATAACCTTTTGGTTACCACCGATGGACGAGAGTTTTGCCGATTGGACTGCCTCGTTTTGACGAGCAGGAAAATGGTCATCTTTGTCCACTGCCCTAGTTACCGACGTTGTTGCGGAGGTAACTGACGATCTATTCTCTGACAAACCTTGCATCGAGATCGCATGGAATGTCGCCACCCTTCTTATTCAATGTGGTCCCATAACCCACAGTTCCACCGGATCGAAACCTGACTCTTTTGTACATCCTCGTTCCCAAGGGATATTCCTCGTGCTTGACCTTGTATGCAATTCACGAGGCACCTACCTTGTGATATCTAGTCCGATATCAGAAACAGTGCTTATGCCTGATGCTCTGGACCCCCTTTTCATCATTCGTCATTAGCATCGAATGCATGCCTGTCCGCTTGAAACTTCTCATGCCTTCCTTTGATTCTCTAGATGTATTCCCCTGAGTATAAACTCGGAAGCGACTTTGTACCCCATTCCCTTGGACCACCCCGGTTGATTAACCTGGTACCGATCCGACCCCCTCAAGTTTTCCCCCTAACCTATTCGTACGTACGATGAAGACCCTGAAGGAAGGATGACCATTCATCGAGATGCACTGATGCAGAGAAATGGAGACTTCAACGGGAAGGATTAACTTCTTTGAGAAGGGAAACAATAACCAGAAGATTCGTTAGAATACGAAACCAAAGCTTTACCCCTTTCACTACCTTTTAATTCTCAGGACGAGAATTCTTTGTAGTGGTGGAGATTTGTAACACCCCGGGAGTCACGCTACAGTAATCACCTACAGTAATCACAATTACTGTTGCTAATCATGCCTTGATCATCTTTGGATCAACGCAAACTCAAAATGCCTTTTTGGTGAATATTAAAAATATGTGACAAATAAAACTTTGTCCAAAAATTGTGAAGCCAATTTTATTAAATCTCAAATAATCACTGGACCCTGCCAGTGTGGTTGTGGGTATTTATCAAGCTATGGAAAATTGCAAACAAATCATACCAGCAGCAAAACATCACCGTTTGCTATTTGCAAATTCCAAAAAATATCAAATGAGTTTATAAAAGTCCCAATCTTTTTGTGGCACTCTGGTTATGTGCCATGATCATTATGGAGCAAGAATTATATTTTACAAAAAGGCCAAAGACATTAAATAATTACTAACAGAAAGAAAATGAAACAGAAAAAGAAAAACAAAAGGGGAAGGGGTAAAACCCGCCCAGGGCAACCCCCCATCCGGCCCAGCCCACCTCTGCCTAGGCGCCCTAAGTCAACAAGGCCCGAGCCGAACCCCCCTCCTCCATCTATCTCTCTCTCTCTCTCGCCCGATCCCCATCTCGATCTGGATCGAGGCCCCCGCTCCCCTCTCCCTCCTGGACACCGCCGCTGACCTAGCCCCCTCTCTCCCTCGTCGGTCCCCCCACGACCGAAGCCGCCGTGCGGCCTCGCTGCCATGGCCACCGGCCACCACGAACAGCGCCGTCGCCGATCCCTCAACGTGGTCGCGGCCGGCGACCTCCCCGGGCCACACGAGAGCTTCTGGGAGCTTCGTTGTGGACTTCTCGGCCGACTCCATCACTCAACCAAGGTCGGGAGCCACCGGTAGCTTGCCGCCGTGCACGCCCTCGCCACGACGCCCCCCCCCCCTCCCCCTCCCCCACGGCTACTGTCGGGCCGGCCATGTGCGAGCTGGTCACCGGCGCCTCTTCGGACTGCTCCGCCCTGCCGCATCCGCAACCGTCGCCGTCCCCGTCCGCTGTGAGAACCCCCCCCCTCTTGCCCTGACACCACACATCGCCGCCGGGGTCGCCGCTCCATGAGCACCACGCCATCCCCTGGCCGCACGCCCGCGCTCTTGCCGCGCTCACCGTCGCGTGGCCATGCTCTGGCCGCGCTGAGCGCACGACATGGCCGTGGTCGGCCGCCTCTAGCCACGATCTGGGCACCACCCCGTGCCCTGTGTCGTTGGGTGCTGCTGAACTTTGTTGTGCTGCTGTTGCTGATGGATGTCCCCCGATGTGATGCGTTGTTTGTTGTTGTTACTGAACTTGCTAGTGCTGCTACTGCACCACTTTGAGAGCAATAAAACATCAGCTAACCCAGTACAAAAATAGCTAAAAATGGTATGAATTGAAAGTAGATGTATCAAGCTTCAATTTGTTCCATTGGAGCAACTTCAGAAAATGCATGAATTAAATCCAACAAAAATCGCAAAAGACAGATTTTTATTAACAAAAGCAATGGCAGAAAACAAATGATTTTTATAGCTAGTTTAGGGCTATGAGTTAACAAGTTGAAGCAATGTTTTATGAAAAATTAAACCCATGGCATGGTAGTATAAGTTATATGTTGCAATCATCCATACGAGGTACCCCAATTCGATCCATAGATTAATAGCTATTAACTTGCAAAGTTTGAATAAAATAACAGTCATCTGTAATCAACAATTGGTAGCACTTTTCGAACCGAGTTTTAATTAAGTAAATGGACCCTAATAAATTTGGCTTCTGTACCAGATTCGAGATCACAGAAAATTGTTCGACTAGATATAGGGGACTAACTCGGCGGATGAGCAGAACATCAAACTGTAGCCTCTCGAAGACAGCTAGTTGATGTTTAAAACAGATTTTCAGACTTAGCCAAATTTCAAAGCAATCTGGGAACATGGCTATGATATATGGGACCCACCTCTAATAAACCCTTTAATTATATTAATCCATGTTTATTAAAATATGTCTATTACATGTGGCCCCCTTGTCAGGTTACTATCCTGAATAAGCTTTTAGATAATGTTGCTTTTTAAATCATAATAGGAATTTCGGAAATCAACTAAACTTTAGAAAATCAGATTAAATAAGCCGCAACTCAGATCAAAATACTTTCTATATGAAAGTTGCTCAAAAAAATACAATGAATACGGATACGCTACCCGCATGCCCATCGCACCCATCTAACATACCGAACGTGGAAGTTTTCTCCTCCGGTTCATCTGTCTGTCAGACGACCGGAGCCGGTAAAACTGTCCGGATGAAAATGTTCTGAACATGAAAGTTGTTCAAAATGGATCAACGATCACAGATACACTATCCACATGTATGTCAGTTGTCTCTAACACTGCAGACATGGACCCTTCCCCCTCCAGATCATTGGTCCGGTAATCAACCGGTACCGATGAGTCATCCCCAGATAAATTCCCGCTCCGACTTAAATACTTAACACTGCATTAGAGCCCCGTTTCTTTATATCTGCTATGTCATACAATTGTATTGCTATTATTGATGTATATTTATTGTTTCCCCCCCCCCTTTATTCTCTGATAGACCTTGTTGCTGCCACCGACACCGTTGCCAAGTACGACTACTTCATCGACGACCGTACCCCTACCGTCGAGCTTCCAGGCAAGCAGAGCCATTTTCCTTCCCCAGATATCACCTATCTTTCCGTACATTTCTTGCAGTAGGCATTGTTACTGTTGCTGCTACGTTACAATCCTATTCAATTGCATAGCCTGTTTTTGTCGCCCCTTTATGTATCCTCCTTTGTCCTATGATGCCTTATAAATATATATTATATTCAGCGGTGAGCCTTGCGCTTTGTTACCTAGGTTTAGAATAGCGGGCCATGATCACTCTGGTGAGTGAACGCGGATTACAATTATTATAACTGCAACATGTACGGATCAATGCAGACGCCCTAGGGAACCTACAACGGCGAGACTCTGCTGAGTCGCTTCGAGTTTGACTTACGCGTGGAAGGACTCGTATTTCACTCTCGTCGGCTCAGTAGTGTAGCATCACTGGGATGATACGAGGGTATTCCTCTTTAGTTCATTCCGCTGGTGTCTCTGCACCACCGGGGTGATACGAGAATATTCCTCTTTAGTTCATTCCGCTGATATCTCTGTCGAACCTCTTTAAGTGTACCATCGAGGGTGATTCCTCCTTCTTTCACTTGATGGTAGGCACTCGAATCAACTGGTGTCCTTACAGGTAAGGAGTCGTGTGACCCAACGGTGCCCGCGCAGGGTATCTTAGCGGAACGACAGGTTAGGTGTATTCCACCGGTGTGCGGCGGGCCTGGTACTGTTCGTGGCCGAGAGGTATCCTGTTGTACGAAAGTCGAGCTCTTCAAAGATCAAACGCGAGACAAGGTAAGGAGACGGTTCACCTTGTTGGTAACCGCACGAGTTGGTGGGACGTCAGGGCAGGCACCGACGTTACTGGTGGTCCTGGCTGCTGTCGTTGTCCGCGACTCACCCAGAAAGGGGCAACGATAACGGTTGTCCCGACAGATAACAATAAAATGCTTAACGGTTCAGGTGGATGACTTGAGAGGCCGCAAAGGCTTGTACGCACTACCTTCACGTGGGATTACGGTGTGGGCCCTCTGCGTTGTGGTCTCATTTGAAAGATCTGAAAGACGTCCAGTTCAGCATTGTGGCAGGGACGGATCGCGGTGCGGCGCTGGAATCCACCCTCCTCACAACGACCCGGAGAGCGAGGGGTGATAGGCCCATGACCCCCTTCCCCTTAGGTCTGTAGACCGGCGGGGACCTCTCTGATGAGCCGTAGGATGGGCCTCGACGTGTCGGATAGCCTCGGTGGGGCATTCCCTAACAAGGTGTACGCCACCCTGGAGATCCGAGCGTGCAGGCTGAACAGTAGTGCACCCCTGCAGGGAGTTTGATCTATTCGAATAGCCGTGTCCACGGTAACAAGACGCTTTATGCTGAAGCCAGAGCCTACTACTACAAACTACTACTATTAAACTGTTGGTTCCGGTTTCTCTTCCTCGGAGGGAAGTCGAGGAGGGGATCTCGGAGGCATATATGATTGTTATCTAATACAACTTACTATTATACAATGTTGCAGCAACTTCTGTTGCATTGTTATTACATTCATGCTATTGAACTGTTGGTTGATTCTCTTCTTGTGCTTCAAGACTCGTCGGAAGATGATAGTCTTCGATAGGCCTAGCTTCTTACCCTTATTCTGATTCTACCTTGCAGTCCACTATATACAGCCTCCCCTTTCCATTTGATACAAATGCATAAATGCTTAGTAGCGGACGTAAGACTCGCGGGTATGCTAGATACTCACCTTTGTTTTATTTCCCCCTTTTTGTTTTGCCTGATCGGCCGCTGCAGTCGACGTTGGAGCCTAGGAGCAGAAGATCCCCGATGCCGACCACCGCAACATGAAGATCCCCGATGCCTTCTACGACGTCGAGTTCCCCTTTGACCAGGAGTAGTTTGGAGGTTCCTAGGCAGGAGGCCTCGCCTTTTCGATTGTGTTGATTTTGTGCTAGCCTTCTTAAGGCAACCTTGTAATCTTGTGTCTGTACTCAGATACTATTGCTTCCGCTGACTTTGTTCTCTCGAGCTATTGTATTCGAGCCCTCATGGCCCCTGGCTTGTATTAAACAGCTTGTATTATTTTATTTGTAGAGTTGTGTTGTGATATCTCATCGTGAGTCCCTGGTATCGATCGTGTACCTTATGTGTATGATTACTGTACACGGTTCGATTTTGGGGGCGTCACAACCTACTACTTGGCGAAAGCAATGAACAGCAACGGAGAACATGCAAGAATTACTCAAGAGCATAAATATAAAAGAAGAGAATCAAATATATAACTCAATCACAATCTGAACATAATCTCATAATCCATCGGATCCCAGCAAACTCAACATAGCAACAGCAGAAACATTACATAAGTGCCTCGATCATGTAGGGCAGCTCACGAGGTTTAATCCATGAAGAACAAAGAGGGGAGGAGAACATCACATAGCTACTGATCATAGACCCATGGTCCAAACTGGACTACTCACGGTTCATCCGGGAAGCATCCATGGTGGTGGAGAAGCTCCCGGAGGTGGTTCCTCCCTCCGGCAGGGTGCCGGGAAGAGCTCTTCTGGTGCTCCCCATCTTGGAAGCGCGACGGAGGCGGAACAGAGGAGAGATCGCAAAAAAGGGTTCCATCCCCGAGGGTTTCTCGTCACGGGGAATTAATAGGCGAAAGGGGGCAGCCAGAGGTGGGCCAGGGGCTCCAAGCGCCCCCCTGGCGCGGCCAGGGGTGGGGTCGCGCTCTCTGGCCGCCTGGGTCCCCCCTGGCTCCCCTCTGGCCCCTCTTGGTCTCTTCGTGAAGCTTACGGTATGCTGATTTTTCCTATATTTTTCCCGGAAATTTTCTGGTACTTTTAATAAGGGGGAAACCTGAAATAGAAAAACAGCAGAAAACAGGAACTGGCACTGGGTGCACTGAGTTAATAGGTTAGTCCAAATATGATAAAAAGTGTATGGAAGTTCATCAATATCATAGCAATATCACACAAAAGAGGCATGGAGCAAGCAGAAATTATAGATACGTTTTGGACGTATCACGCGCGGCGTTTACGTTTCTGACCGCCGGGGGTCCGCAGGACCTCCGATTCGGGTAAAACTTCGAACTGCGCGATCAACGCGTCGAGCCGGCGGCGTTCACCTCGCGCTGGAACCGTTCTGAGCACACTTTCCGGCGCGCTATGAAAATAACTCGGTTAATTATTAAACGGGGTTTTCGTTCCGTTGGTTGCGACTGGTCTTGTGCGGGTTTTTGCGACGGTGATCGGGTGAAACCCGGTGTGCAAAGGTCGAGTGTCAGTGTGGCAAGGGTCGGTCTCCGTCTGGTACGAGACAAGAGGGGCGGAAATAATCGTCGATTGATAAATCGGGGATGAAAACACCTCAAACAAATCAGACAATCAAACAATTCACGCAGAAAATAAAAATTTTGATTTTTGTGAAAACTTGGGCTGTTACAATACAAC
The DNA here is from genome assembly GCA_950022295.1 of Bromus sterilis. Lineage (NCBI taxonomy): Eukaryota > Viridiplantae > Streptophyta > Magnoliopsida > Poales > Poaceae > Bromus > Bromus sterilis. Next base: position 337,870,982 of record OX465595.1, on the reverse strand, counting down.
ACCACCAACAAGGGATCTCGTCCCGAGATCCTAGACGATCTGGGGAGAGGAGGGGAGAGAAAAAAAGAGACGACGATCTTCAACACCACCAACAAGGGACTCTGTTCCATGTCGACGTCGAACTTCCGTCGAGATAAATTTCCGTAGAGAGACGGCAACGTCAAAAAACAAAACCATCAGAAGAACAATAGGAAGAACAAATAGACCAAGTGATGATCAAGAGAAGCATTCTCACTAAAATAGCGAGGATACTAGGCAAGAGGAATGGGGTCAATGGATGACCAAGATGTAAACTAGAGTCGGATAGACTAAAGGTGCTACGGGATTTCCCAACCTGAGATCGGAATCGAGACAATACGCTGCAAGCAAGGTATTGTATCGGTTCCGAAACTCGACACACTCGAGATCCTAAAGTTTGAAAGGGCATAAGTCGGGATTAAAACACTTACGACACTTGTCCTAACCAGAGCAAAGGTAAGGAGTAAAAGATTCCTACTCTCCGATAGGTAACTTAGTAACTACAAAATAGTTTTTCTTCTAGACTCGACTTCGGCCAGAGAAGGATCCTACGGTCGGTAAGGCTTTGATACCAACTTGTAAGGCCTGATATGCGGTACTGTTCCAGATCTAGATGTTTCCATCCAGATCCGGGGACGAAGCACATATCGGTCCCACCGCGACATATGACAATGTCATATGCCCCGTATTTCCAACATGATATCACAACATTACAGCTACAAGGATGCAACATCTCATACCATCGGCATAAAACTGCCTTAAATACAATACATCAGCGGAAGATACATGTCTGAGTACAGACTACAATCAAATGCCTAATGGCAAAGGTAAAACACACCATTCCCGTAACCTCACGGTTCGAGGCTCTCCGCCGGGATCCGCTTAACTAGTCGTCATCGAGTCTCCGCGAAGGCGTCCAGAAGAAGAGTCGAGGTGGTAATCAACTGTAGCGGCCGATCAAGCAAAACAATAAAAGGGAAAAGAAAAAAAAGGTGAGAATATATCAAAAGTCTTGTAACTAACTTCTCACGGGTAAGATGGGGGTAGTGGTGAGGTTGCAAATGCACTAGCAATATATGAGTGGCTAACGGTCTATTTTAGAGTAAGATGAGAACCAAGCATTCGATGAGGAATCGCCTCCAACAAGTCTTGCTATCAACTACTTACGCAAGCATAACACCTATCCTATCCTTGTCCTCCTCTTCGCATCCCGACGAAGAAGAAGCAGTCAAGGCACATACACGTTGATCAAGTTATATTAAGATTATCTCAATTGTTGTTGTATATGAACAAGGACTAGGTCTCAAGTCGTCCATAACCGTGGACACGACTTCTCAAAAAGATTTAACCCTGCAGGGGTGTACCAACTGCCCATTACAGGGCTCCGCACACACGCCCATCTCTCTCAGTTTCTACCCATCACAGGCAGCCATTTTATGATTTAGTCCCGAAAAATCCGAAACGACAGGTCCCTCTAGCTAACAACAAACAAATTCGAGTGGCCCCCGGTGAGTCGACATCCAGCTCAGGAGCCGGCCGCACTCTCGATCTGGTCTCTACCGTCTGTCGCAGGTTTAGATTGCCGGTAATTCTCACATGAGACCGGATCCTCAGCTGAACAGGTTGGACCAACAATGAAACCATGTTCCCACTGGCCCAGGTTGTTTTAAAGAATATCTGCCAGAAGCTACCCGACAGACATATATGCATGGTTTTCAAATGGTAAATCAGCTTGGGCCACCACTAGAAATGTTTGAAGCTAGGTAGGTAAGAAAAGGGGACCCCATAAATTCCCACACGCGGTTAGGCACGCTCGTCAAGAGACACAATGCCAGGAACTCGGGTCCTAGGTGACTCGAATGGAACAAAGCGTCGGGGCGGGATAGCCTAGACCTTCCATCCTTCGTCGAATATAGTCAACATTATAATAATCATATCATCCACAACAATATAATAATGTGATAGCCCAATCCAAGGAGTAACAGTGTAACAGTTGATAACATCCTAGCATGCATACTAAGCAGTGGCTGAGCAGCGAGCAATAGTAACATAGCCGAACAAGGTTTGCTGGGATGTGGAGGACATGGTTGTTTGGGTTTATTTGAGAGGCATGAATAAGAAGTGGTAGGATCAAGCAATCGTTCTATCCTACACCTAGGCGCGAGTGAGCTGAAAGTTATAAGCATGATATATGCTCCCCTTACCTAAAAAGAAGACGAAACCGAAGGTGAAGTCGATCGCAAGCTCGCAACATCTCCGAGAGGTACTCGCAGAAGCACACAAGAGGGAAACACTAGAAAAGGCAATCGACGAGCAAGCATCTATTACTACGAAGCAATCACGAGCAAGCATCAACAAGAAGGCAACACGAGACAACGCACTACGGTATCGCATCTATCGTCGGGAGCGATTACTAACAGGTTAAGTGGAGTACTCGTCACACACGACGATACCGCACATTTACGATGGTTCAAGTTGTTTAGCTACAGGTGATCAACAAAGGTTGTTAACATGGCAACTCAAGCAAGCATGGCATAGCACACAAACATGAAAAGAGGTGAAGCATAAGGTAAACTATCTATGCTAGTCAATTTAAGTGAGGCACAACCTAAACATGACATAACACTAAGTACCCCACGACAATTAAAGGAATTGGTATTGGTCTGCCCTAAACCATATTTTAGGTTGGTTAACAGCAGCAAACAATAGCATAAACACAAATTACACGAAAAACTAATCAAGTTACACATAAAGAACACTCCAAACGGAGTTACGGTTAAAACGATACAAGCAAAACAAGTTATGCACACATGTTGTTAACATCAGGGAGCACACTTTAGAGCAATGAAACAATTAGCTACAGATTGCAAACATGCATCAAAAGGACATGTAATTACAGTAGACATGTAAAGGAAGGCATGGCAAAAGGACTCATGCAAATAGGCATCATGAACAATTAATTATAGCCCAAGCAAAATGCAATAAAACATTACTGGTCTAGGACTTAGTGAAAATCAGGAAAACAGGGCAGAAACTGTTATATTCATGCTGTATAAACAGGGGTAAAGCTATATGAAAAAGTGCAGCAACAAGACATAGCAATATATGAGCATGGAGTAGGCATGATGATGATCAGGTACAAACAAGAATCAAGGTCATAGGCATAACAGATCAAAAGATATTAAGCATGCAACATGGCATCGGAAAGTTACAGACTTAGAGAAAAACAGAGGTCGCTGTCAAAAACAGTGGCATAGCAACTTTGAAGCTAAACATAACTATGACCAGAAATGTAAACATGACAATGCAATACATATAATGGAAGTAGACATGATGCTTAACAGTATGCAACAAGAATCAATGCAATAGGCCTCATGGATGTGTCACAATCATCAAGCAAACTTGCAATAAAATAACAGCAGCAGCACTTGACAGAAATTAACAGCAGTTAACAGTCTGATGCCCACTTCAATAGTGATTAACAACATCAAGATGCCCTCAAATCAAAATGCTCACAAAAGATGAACTGAAGTACACACAATTCTAAACAATTTTCCTTTTGGGCGCAACGTTATCCGGGCTACGGTTTACTCGCAAATTACAACGCAAACAGGCATCAGCAGAAAATTTACCAGGGACTTAGAAAATTCTGGAAAAATAAGAAGGAAGGGAGAAAAAAATAGACCTAATCGGGCCGAGGCCCATGGAGGCAGAGGAGGCGTTGGACTGGGCCGCGGTCGGTGGGCTGCTGCGGTGGCCGGCCCACACGGGCGAGGAGGCGGCCAAACCGCACGCGGTGGCTGGATCGGGGCTACGCCCTCGTCCCGTCTGGATCGGGCGAACCGGCGGCGGCCTTCGACGCCGGTGTTCCTCCGGCGAGGGGCGGCTGCAGGGCGCGCGGCGGCGTGCGGCCGAGGAGGTGGCGTGGTCTTCGTCGCGTGGAGGAGGTCGGGCGGCGCGAGGACCTCCAGTGTCCGTGGGGTGAGGCGCCGGGGTGGCGCGGCGCGGCGGCGGCCTGCGGGAAGAAGAGGGGGTTAGGGAAGAGAGGAGCCGAGGGAGGAGAGGAGAAGGCGGCCGGCCGGAGTCGGAGGCGGCGGCGGACGTCTCCACGGGCTGGAGAGGTGGGAGGAGAGAGAAGGTGGAGAGGGGCTGACGTGGCTCGTTCCTGGCCCTCAGATCATCAGATCTGACGGCTGGGAACAGATCTGGCTAGGGATTTCGCAAATTGGGCAATTTGGGGCAGATTTGGGCAATTGTGAGGAGGTGGCTGCATTTTTTGGCTAGGGAAAACCCTTGAAAGAGGTGAGAGAGTGGTGGTCTTTATATAGCCCAGGTGGCTGGCAGTTTGCAAAAACATCCCGGTTTTTCTCTCGCGCGCGTGGCGTTTACGTTTGTGACCGCCGGGGTCCGCAGGTCCTCCGATTCAGGTAAAACTTCGAACTGCGCGATCAGCGCGTCGAGCCGGCGGCGTTCACCTCGCATTGGAACCGTTCTGAGCACACTTTCCGGCGCGCTATGAAAATAACCCGGTTAATTATTAAATGGGGTTTTCGTTCCGTTGGCTGCGGCTGGTCTTGTGCGGGTTTTCGCGACGGTGATCGGGTGAAACCCGGTGTCGCAAAGGTCGAGTGTCGGGGTGGAAAGGGTCGGTCTCTGTCCGGTACGAGATAAGAGGGTGAAAAATAATCGTCGATTGATAAATCGGGGATGCAAACACCGCAAACAAATCAGACAATCAAATAATTCACGCAGAAAATAAAATTTTAATTTTTGTGAAAATTTGGGCTGTTACAGTTGTACCTTTGAATCTAATAGGTTGCTATAATGTATAAAAGCAAGCTTAAATACACACATTCTGAAACTAAATAATAAAAAACAAAGAGCTATATTTCAAGAAAATAGCAAGGTTAAGGTCTTCGTGTATTTCTTGGTGTGTGGTAGAACTCTGGATTCAATTACACACATATGAAAGTAATCAAGGAATACAATACAACAACAAGGAACTCTAAGAGATTAGTTCCTGCAGAAAAGGAGGAGACCGGTAGAACTCTGAGAACATTCGTTGTCAAGGAATGTTTCTGGTCAAGACGATTGAAGAAATGACTAACCTCCCAAAATATACTTGATGAACACAACGCCTGAAGAGGATTAACTCAACGAGAAGAATTCAGAAGGCCACCGAAGACGTAGTCTTTTTTATAGTTTTTTAATTTTTTGGGTCGTAGAGCAAACCGTACTATTAAGATGGATTAGCTAGTTAAGATTTAATTTGAAGGTAAAAATGCTCAAGTCGTGATAAATCTCTGAGAAGATTTCTAAGAGAAACCTCATGTGTGCTGAGTTATTACTTAGAGACAAAGATCCAACTATTTCCGTCTCCGACAGAGAACTCGGGCAATGAGTCAGGATTACTTGTTTCTCAAGTAATGTTGCGCACTGTTCAAAATTCCGACCGTTAGACACTTGTCGAGTAAAGTCTCATTGGTCATTTCACTAAGAGAAGAATGTGTGTACATGCGTGAGAGGGCCAAATACTGCAAGGTCAAGTGAAGTCAAGTTGTAGGCGGCCAAATAAAATTAACAAACCTGAGTAGAACCCAACCGAAAAATTAACACACATGTAGCATCATTGTTATCAAAATTGAGATGTGCTAGGTGCGACATCGAGTTGTAACTTCTGGAGGACAAAAGAGAAAAATAAAGCATAAAATAGACTGTAAGCATGCCATGGGAAACTATCTTAATACATTACTTTCACCAGCCATGAGAAATAATAGGATTTTGTTCATATTTACATTGTCGTTCTTTCTGCTTCAACGAAATAATCAATCTTTGTTTCATTTTTCTATGAAAGATGTATGTAGGAATCCAAAGATTGGGTATTTCTATGTTTGGTCATCGTGTTCTCCTTTGATGATTAACTCAATGGGAAATCCTTATTTCTCTTTTATTTACCCTTCCTTTGATTGACAGTGTCCGGACATGCTTTATAGTTACAAAAATCAAAATTGTGGTTCAATCTTCTCATGTTATTGCACTACCTTTTCCATACTGTTTAAATATATATTAAAATGTAACTTCATATAATTTGAAATTAATTTCATTTTTCTTGCAGCCTTAAAAGATAAACATAGGTCTCTACTGGTTGCTCGAAGGCCTGACAGTTGGCACAGCTGAGGTGAAGGTTGAACATCCTATATTGCTTATATAGTGTCCTAATTGGAATAAAAATCTTGGAAATGTAGATGCATGGCCATTGTTGCTCGCTTGCCACATATCGATGGTGAGCAGTGAGATATATGATCTGGTCATTTTGATTTTGCTAAGCCATGATTTCTAGCAAGCATGTATGCAAGTTCACACTTCTTTCTGAGTATTTGTACTAGGTTTTGTTGTTATAGTAATTTTATGTTTCAGGTATGTTTATTGTTTTATTGCGCCCTTGCATGAAAAAAAATTGCTCCTATCTAATGACCTTGACTGCACCTCTTATCTGAAGAATGGCCACATTTTGTTGACGTTCAAGGAAATTCTCATAATTGCTATGGCTATTGATGAAGGATATTTGATCTCGTTCATCGTAACTGGCATTTGTTTGCCTTGCCGACCACAAATATTCTAAGTCCTCCTATCATAGTATCTTCTTGATTTACTATTTTGTTTTGTTGACTTGTGACTAAACTAAACTAATACATAAGCATATATTTTGACTTTCTTCATGTGGAAATCATAATTATCCATGAGGTCAAGTGCATAATTGTTTTCTCTATTTTTCTATACTTCTTCGATTGGTCTACAAGGTTTTGGGATGATTAAAATTTCATAGTTAAACTTACCAAACTATGATTACTAACAAAATAGTATTTTTCTCCTAGCAGAAGACCTTTTGCCCTCATGTTAAATTTCAATTAAAATTGCATTTGAGAAACCACACCCTAGGCAGTTTAATTCTTTCAGTTTGATCAAGAAAACCAAAATGGACATGCTACGTGAATAAATCTATGTGAGTTGTGGCACATAGACAATTTTTCATTTGGATGAGTTGCCTTCTGACTTATGATCCCTACAATTGTTGTACATTTGTACTAAAGATGATTTAATTTCAGCAATATATTTCCAAGAGGATGATGATTTCATATGTCGTCCTAGTCTTACGGTCTGCTTTTGGTGGATCTATGCTAATTAACATATTTATGAATCTGACTATGAATACACTTATTATAAAAAATTTGAAATTGTGATTCTATAACTGTTGTTGTGAGTCTGTGTCATGTTCTTTGGATGGGGCAAAACTTGATTTATTGTTGTGCCATCTTGTTAAATTTTAGTCTAATGTTTAGGAACCACACTTGCATATGACTTCTGAAATATTTTTGTCTTCTTTGTGTGGATAGCATAGTTTACTTGTTCTTGATTTATGTTACTTTTTATTTTACATGCCTTGTTGTTGTTGTTTTTTAGTATGATTTTTACATCAACTTTGTTTAGATACCACACCTGCATCTTATCGATATCTACCCATGTCAACATATCCATGCGAGTTGTGGCACTTACCCATTGGCTTAGTTGTATTGAACTTCTGATGCTTAGAACAATTGTACTAAAGATGGTTTACTTTCACCAATGAATATCAAAGGGGATGATGATTTCATATTTGTCGCCGAAGTCTTAGGGTCCGCTTTATTGGATCTTTGCTTATTCATTGACTTTTCTATTTTTCTTTGTAAATCGTGTTTTTTTACATTTCTGTTAAAATTGTTATTGGTTTATGTTCTTGAGCTAGTATATGAGTTTGTGTCCTTGCTTTTGATGAGGCAAAGCTTGTTGAATTCTTGTTGTGTCATCTTCTTAAAAAATAACCATGTAGTCATGCCTTCCAAATGTCGGTTGTGATGAGTAAAAAGACATTTGAGAATCTCTCGTCTAAAGGTACTACATTGATTTCTTATATGTGAATGCTTGTTAAATATCAATTTGACAATACCTTTGTCTAAACGTTATCATCACTAGCTTTTGTAGTGAATCCACATAAAAAGTCATTTTGTTTGTGGTATCCTCTTTTGATGTTCCACCATTTTCATTTGTATATTGATTTCACTTGTGATTTCCCGTTATAAAGATGTAATACAATATGAACATATGTTCTCATGTGCATTTGTGTTTCATCATTGGAGTATCACATATTTGTGATAATAAGCATGTAACTCTTGCTTATCATTCTTCAGCTAAACAAGTGAGGAAGGATGTGTCACATCAATTCAATGATCTGCTTCAAGTCTAGATGTTACCTCTGTATACAACTTGGGAAGGTCATAAGTCAATCTTTGACAGTTCCAAATCCCCATTTTACTGTAATAGGCCCTTACCGTGATACAAAATTCCTTTTTCTCGAGACTATAGCATGTAATGATTATATTGACATTCCAAGCAAATAATTTGTACTTTATATTTTGAATCGTATGTGCAACATGTTTTTATTTTATCCAATTTGCTATGCAAAATTGTATTATTTTATGGCCATTTGGACTCATGGGAATTAGCTTTATAGGACAATTTATCATTCTCCTTAGTTTTCAACATAAAAAAGGGTTCAGAATACTGCCACATTGCCAAACACTTTTTCAATATGATGTTACATATTTATAAAAAATAGTTCTCATTTTTAATCATTACAAAGTAGAGAAAGTATTAGTAAATTGAAAAGCATGTCTTTGCAAATAACTTTGGGCCAGACATGGAATCTTACACCATTTGACGCAATCTGTATTGTAGTATATATAACTAGCAATAGGAGAAAATACAATATAACTATTGCTAGAACTAGTTTTTTATGCAAGTCACTAGCACCAGTTGCAACGATTCACCTAAATTTGCGTACAACCAGCAGCAAGCTATACCTTAAATCAACTCAACTCAAATCACTACTAACTATGAACACCAAGCAGACATAACTAGGCCTCCACTTCCCTGATGGAGAGGGAGAGAAAGAGTGTGTGTTTCTAGGAAAACTGTTAGGAATAAACCAATGTCATAAGACGAAGTCAATATTGAATCTGACTCCGCTTCTACTTGCAGCACCACGACCGGAGGCTGTGGCGATGCCCTTCGGCGTAGAGGCGCGGACGAGCACAACAGTACCCGCCCTTTCTCCCTTCTCCTTGTGGTCAGTGCATCGGCCACAACGAAGCCAACTCATGCATGGTGCCCACGCGACTTAGGTTGATGACCATCCTTCTCTCAATGGTTTCATTTTCGTATCCACCCTCCATCAATGATGATGAGAAGTATTTACTTGTTTGCAAATTTCCAGATTCTTTTGGAATAGCAGCATGAATTTCATCTTAGCTTGAATTGGTATGTACTCCCTCTATACCTTTGCAAGCTAAACTAGCTTACATAAACGTCTTATAATGTGGGACAGAGGTAGTACTACTTATTGTTGTTCTAGTAGTAAGACCTTTTGTTGTTTAAATGCTTCATGTAGAGTAGTAAGTGTCTCTATGTTTGTGGTTTACATTTCTTTTATCCAAGCATTTGTTCCCATGTAGTTCTTTCATCACCTATGTTTGTGTGTCCTTTTTATTGATTATTATTGACCCTATTCAGGCCCTGGTATATGTCCTATTTATGTTGTGGCAAACTAGAAATGGTTGTTCATTGTGGAAGTAGCCAAAAACTGATCATCATAGACAACGATATTTTCATGCATAATAGGGAACTTCCATGGATCTACAAGAGTATGCAACAATGGAAAAAGTATTTATTAAACACCTACATGAGTTGTTATACTTGATTTGTTCTTATCTTAGAGACACAATTATATGCAGTCTCGCAACAAGACTGGAATTCTAATCATTTTACATCTAGCTGGTCTAAACGAATGAATGCTAATCATTTCCATTTTGCTAGTTTGCAGAGCAAGACTGGAATTCATATATTATGTGATTGTGAGGTAGGAATGTAGTGTTAAGAAGTTTGTGTGATCCTGGATTCCTGGTCCTTGTGGACAAGAACCTCAATTGTACTCGAGTTGCAACTAAAACCTGAATCTGTGGTTTACTTTCTAGCAACCCCTACATGGTATCACTTTCTAAATTTGGCATACTTGGTGTTCTATTGTGGTATATCTTGTTGTGATATTTTTCACATAAATACTTTTGTTGCAATTACATTTCTTCTATGAGCATTTGTAGTTGTAAAGATTGAATTTTCAATCATAGCATAGTTATTTTGCAAATCTTGTGTACCAATCCCTATGTACCAAATAGTAGAGGATGTGAGGGGTTTGACGATGGGTGGGGATTTGAGAGGATTGGGTGAAGGAAAGGGGATCACCAAATCTTCTCCAGTCCCCAACCCCTTGGGGGCTGGAAAACCTCTCACACCAAAGAAGGCCTTAGGAGGAGCACCACCACGGTGCGCAACTCCTCCGCGATAGCACCCCCCCCCCCCCCTCCGCCTCCAACAATGGCGGAGACATCTAACGACCGATGCGTCAACTCTCTCCAAAAGCAAGTAGACGCGACCATCTTTGTTATCTGGAAAATCCTCATTGGATGCTTTCCATACGGATAAAGAGAGATTAGGGCAACCTTATCTCTTCGCTAGCTTGTAATTTACTCCGTATCTTTTCTACTATCAATGGAGAAGTCCTTGCATTTTAAGGTTCGGTACTTGGGCTTGTCTGGACATTGAAGTTTATCCATCACACTATTGCATTTCGCATCAAGCCCTCTAGCTATTTCAACTTTAGCCCCTAGGCTTACCATTTTAAGGATTTTAATCCGTGGCTTACTATTATTGACAACTCAAGCCATACGTTATAGATAAAACTAGAGGGTACCACGCGCGTTGCTGCGGGAATCATCTACAATATATTTTGATTGTATGAAACATAAATAGTAGAATTAATAATATATAAATTAAAACTAAAATATTGTTATATATTATATTTGATTATTGTGTAATTGAAAATATTTATTTAATGGGAGCATGTGCATGAAGAGTTAGTGAAAAAAAAATACATTGTGGGTCTACTTGATGATGTGGATAGCTTCCATGTCAACATAAATAAGTTAAAAGATATTATTTATTTAGGTTGCGTGCACACACGAAGTTAATGGAAGCATGTGCATGAAGAGTTAGTGATTTTTTTACAGGATGAGCCTACTTGATGACTTGAATAGCTTGCATATGTAGATAAATAAGTTAGTGGGGATGAACTATTTAGATATTATAGATACCCATGATGAAACTTCAGGTCTTCCAATATTGCATAATATATAACTATGCATCATTTTTACCATTTGAAGCCTCATGTGTTCGTCTATTACATAAATTGCATGTGTATGTAGTACCTCGGTAATACTATTACAAAATAAAAATATTATCGGTACAACATCAATATATTTGCAATTGGGATTTTTCTTTCCTCTCACAAAACTGTCTCATTGTGATGGTGATTAACTTTATCTCACAACATATATTAATTCACTCGGTTGAATTATCTTGCAATTTGATACAAAGCCACCTCTTTTAAAAAGAAGGTCTACACAATTTAAGTTTTTCACTTGACCATCCAGTTAGCAAATATTATCTCAACATAATACAAATGATACAATAATATTATTATTATTTTTCAATTGATATTTATTTTCTTGCAAAATAGAATATTAATTCATCATCAATTAAGTCCAAAAATGCCCAAAAAGCACAAATTGACTTAATTCAAATAGAATTTATATGCAAAATTAAGCAATGATTACCTCAAATTTATATATGAGAGCACAAGATAATGTAGTGAATAATTCGCAGGTTATTCATAATAATTGTGAGGTCTACATTTATCAAATTTGACATAGACTACCTTTAATGTGCTCTCGCATATATTTAAATCAAATTATAACATAACGTATTAAGATCAAGGCATCTGCTGACTTAGGTATGTTTCTTAATGTTGTGAAATGTACTTTATGAAAATGATGAATATCTCTAAAGTGTTATCGTAGATGATTTGAGTTCTACATAAACAAATTCAAATCATCACTTGAATTCACATGGAGATTAGCCTTGTGTTCCATGGAATTTCTAGAGCACTCAAACCTCTTGAGGAGGGAGGGATACGCTCTGCTGGCAGAACTAGCATATGTTTTGTGATTTTTTTAAGATGCCTAATGCACCCGAGCGGATGGAGTATGGTGAATTAACTAGGTACAAACTAGAATATGTTTGATCCATCACAAATAAGATTGTTATAAGGTTATTCACAATAATGGAGTGAGTTAACAAGATTTTTAATTCTACATTCTATAGCAAGAAAAAGTAATTGTTGGAGACTTTCTTATGATCAAAATAAACAATTTAATCATAACCACATGGGAGCAAGCAAGCATGCACAATTGGCCAGGACACAGACAGGGAAAGGTGACAATCCATCACAATCAGCGCTCTCCTATCTCCTCCACTCACCCTGAGGACACAGCCTCTCCACCTGAGCAACACACACAAAATTTTATCCATCCACAGCTGCTGCCCGTCGCAAATGGAAGCAGCGGCAGCGGCAGCTAGCTCCTCTGTTTTGCTGTCGTTTTCCAGCCCCAGGAGATCAACGGCGGCAAGCTTCCTCCGCCGCTCCACGACGTCGCCTCGCACCATCATCAGCTCCTCCACAAAACAGCCTTCCCTCGCCGCACCATGGTTGTTAACCGCCGACAAGAGCCGAAGAAGAAGCAGCGTCCTGTCCTTGAGGTGCTCCGCCGCCACCACCGGCAGCCCGTCGGCCGTTGTCTCTTCGGAACGATGGATTCTTGAGCCCGCAGGTCCGTCTCTCTCCCTGTCCGACAAATGAGCATCCATGACAGGTAGCACAGGAATTAACGTCGCCGCTGGTTTCAGGAGACGGCGACTGGAAGCACATCGGCTACCGCGTCGCCCGGCCCGGCGCCATCGAGATCGCCTCCGTACGTGCTCTTCTTCGTCGCCACAAATCATTCTTGTTCTCCCGTTCATGATGATGATCATGTACAGTTGCAACCCAAAAAAAACATAAAAATGTTGGTGACGGCAAGCATGACAGGCATCTTTTTCATCTCAGGAAGCGATGACGGTGGGACGAGTCCCGGAGAATGCCGACGTCGTCATCCCCGTCGCGACAGGTGATCGATCTATTCTCTCGAGTGTCGAGTGTTAAGGTGTGTCATTCGCCGGTGATCTGAGACGAGTCTGCAGTTTCTGGGGTGCACGCTCGGCTGGAGAAGAAGGACGGGAACCTGGTGGTGACGGACATGGACAGCACCAACGGCACCTACGTCAACGAGAGGAAGCTCGTGCCGGGATTCCCCGTCGTCGTCCAACCCGGGAGCCTCCTCATCTTCGGTACAATACGGCCTCCCTTTGCGTTCACTTATCACTGTTGATCAAAATGCGAGCACACTTGATCAAAATGTGGGTTCCCCTAAAATTTCCTGAAAACATCCTCCACTAATATTCAGTTTGACCCTCTGGTGCCTTCTCTATCGGAGCATTGCCCCCCTCCACCTTGCTGACGACAAAGGGCCCAAAAAACCTCGCTGCTTCAAATTTGGTACTCCCTCCGATCCATATTAATTGACGCACACTTAGTATAACTCTAGTACAAAGGTATACTAAGTGTGCGTCAATTAATTTGAATCGGAGGGAGTACTAATTTCTGAGCCGCTATACTAGGGTTCTACGATGTCATGCTGGTATAGCGGTTCAGAAATTCCCAGTGTTGGCAAATCATAGAGGACGATGTCATGAATGTCATTGGCAAGTTCAGCACCCTCCACACTGACAACCTACACTGACTCCGGAAGAGATAGGCGACTTCTGCCTAATCAACCTCATTCATGCCATTGCGAAGAGGACTGCCAAGGTCTTGGCTTCTAGGTTGGGACCATATATGAATGATATCGTCCCCAAAATGCAAAGTGGCTTCATCAAAAGGTGAAGCATTCAAGATAATTTCTTGTATGTCTGAACCTAGCAAGGCGGCCCAAATAAAAACAAGACTCCCTTCTCTTCAAGATGGGCATCCGGAATACATACGACTTTATGAAATGTGAGCTCATTCTCGACCTCCTACGGTGATGGGGGTTCCCTGTCCGGTTCAGAAACTGGATCGCCACCCTAATGCTCATCCTCCTCTCGCGTTCTTCTCAACTACATTACTGGTTTGCCGCTTTCTCACGATTGGGGGCTTTTTGCCCATCTCTTTGTCACTGCCATTGACCCTATGCAGCAAATCATGGATGTGACCAATAGCCATGACATGATCCACAAGATCTAGGGTCGTGGAACCACCCGTCCAAACTTCCCTTTATGCTGACTACGCGGCTAGTTTTGTCTCTCCGTGGCTGAGGATGTGGAGAACCTCACAGCTATTCTTCACTCTTTCGAGAGGTCACCGAGCTATCCACCAACTTTGATAAGAGCTCCATCATCTTTCACGCCCGATATGCGGTACTGTTCCAGATCTAGGTGTTTCCACCCAGATCCGGTGACGAAGCACATATCGGTCCCACCGCGACATATGACAAAGTCATTATGCCCCGGATTTCCAACATGATATCACGACATTACAGATAGGATACATCATCTCATACAATCGGCATACAGCTGCCTTAATACAATACAACAGCGGAAGATATATGTCTGAGTACAGACTACAGTCAAATGCCTAGTGGCAAAGAGAAAAACATCGATCCCATAACCACACGGGTCCAGGCCCTCCGCCGGGATCCGCCTAACTAGTCGTCGTCGAGTCTCCACGCGAAACGTCGATCATCATACCTGTTGCCGATCAAGAACCCTGAAAAGAGTTTGGGGGTAGTATCATGAGTACAGAAGTACTCAGCATCCAACTGTAGTGGTCAACTGACCCAGCAAAGACTACATCACTCGTCATTCTAGGACAACTAGTAGTTTACGGTAAGGATGTGGTAAGTGGTGACGTTGCTGCCGCACTAGCATTTATGAAGTGGCTACCGATATAGAGAGTAAGATAAGAAGCCAAGCATCCGATGAGGAATCGCCTCCAACAAGTCTTGCTATCAACTACTTACGCAAACATAACACCTATCCTATCCTTGTCCTCCTCTTCGCATCCCGACAAAGAAGAAGCAGTCAAGGCACACACACACGTTGATCAAGTTATTTAAGATTATCTCAGTTGTTGTTGTCTATGAACAAGGAGTAGGTCTCAAGTCGTCCATAACCGTGGACACGGCTTCTCGAAAAGATTTAACCCTGCAGGGGTGTACCAACTGCCCATTACAAGGCTCCGCACGCACGCCCATCTCTCTCAGTTGCTACCCATCACAGGCAACCATTTTATGATTTAGTTCCAAGAGATCCGAAACGACTGGTCCCTCTAGCTAACAACGAACAAATCCGGGTGGCCCCCGGTGAGTCGACACCCAACTCAAAAGCCGGCCGCGCTCTCGAATCGGCCTCTACCGTCTGGATGAGGTCGGGTTAGTTGCCCAAACATATGTGGACAACCCCCTAGCTCCCTGGGGTGAACCAACAAGAGAAACCATGTCTCCGCTGGCCAGGGTTGTTTGAAAACTACTGGCGGCCGACCAGCACACACACGGTTTCAAATGGTAAATCAGCTTGGGCCACCACTAGAAATGTTTGTAGCTAGGTAGGTAAGAAAAGGGGACCCCATAAAATCCCACACGCGGTTAG
Organism: Bromus sterilis; assembly: GCA_950022295.1. NCBI lineage: Eukaryota > Viridiplantae > Streptophyta > Magnoliopsida > Poales > Poaceae > Bromus > Bromus sterilis. Next base: position 337,855,253 of record OX465595.1, on the reverse strand, counting down.
GCACGCTCAGTCTTAAAACCAATACCCGGAACTCGGGTCCTAGGTGACTCGAATGGAACAAAGCGTCGGGGCGGGATAGCCTAGACCTTCCATCCTTCGTCGAATATAGTCAACATTTATAATAATCAATATCATCAACAACAATATAATAATGTGATAGCCAAACCAAGGAGTAACAGGGTAACATTGTTGCATCCTAAGCATGCATACTAAGAAGGGGTTGAGCAACGAGCAATAGTAACATAGCAGTACAAGGTTTGCTGGGAGGGGACATGGATGTATCGGTTTGAAAGAAGTTGTAAGCATGTGGTAGGATCAAACATCGAACCTAACCTAGACTAGCATGCAAACCGCTGGTTGAAATAGAATGGATCATAAGTAATGTATAGTCCTTGCATGTTGATAAGTCGGGTTCCGAAGGTGTAGTTGATCGCAAGCTCGCATCGTCTCCGATAGGTACCCGCGGAAGCACACAAGACGGTAAACACTGGAAAGCAATCAACGAGCAAGCACTCTATTACTACGAGGCAAACACGAGCAAGCATCAACAAGAAGGCAACACGAGACATCGCACCTACCGTCGAGAGCGGTTACTAACAGGTTAAGTGGAGTATTCGTCACACACGACGATACCGCACATTTACAAGGGTTCAAGTTGTTTAGTTACAGGTGATCAACAAAGGTTGTTAACATGGCATCTCACTCAAGCATGGCATAGCACACAAACATGGAAAGAGGTGAAGCATAAATAAACTATCTAATCTAGTCACTTTAAGTGGGGAGGTAAAACCTGTACATGGCAACTATTACGGACCCCACGATAATTATAAGATTTGGTACTGTTTTGCCCCTAAACATATTTTATTATTTTTATTAGCAGGCAAGAGCAGCATAAGCACAATCTACATGCAATTCTAGTCAAGTTACATATAAGAAACAATTTAATCAGAGCAACGGTTAAAAAGTTATTGCAATTACAGTTTACAGTGGCAAGGTTGTAATTAGCAGTTAAACAGCATGTAAACAAAGTCAAACATGGCAACAAGAACCATTTTAATAAACTACACGAAAAACTAAGCAACTTTCATGTTTAAAGCGTCGCGATCCGAGCTACGAGCTAAAAGATATAACACCCGCAAGAAAAACAATAAAACCTGCCAATTTATTAAACCAGGGAAAAAACGTCCTCGGGCCTAATCTAACTCAACTGGGTCGAGCCCAGCTCCACTGCGAAAAGAAAAAAAAGGTAGGGGGCGCTGGACCTTGGTCCGGCTGGGCCTTGGCTGTGCCGCCTGGCCTGGCTGGCCCACGTGCGGTGGCCGGTCCGGTCGGCTCGTTCCGAGCGGGAACTGGAGGCGGCGCTCGCCGGCAGCTGCTCCGGCCAGCATGCGGCGACGCGGAGGAGGGGTCAGTGTGGCCGTGCGGTGGCAGAGGAGGCCGGGGGCGGCCGGATCCAGCAGGGGCGGCGACCCTACGGCGGCCGGGCGGTGCGACGAGGAGATCAGGGCGCGGGGAGCTCGGGTCCAAGAGACCACGGCCATGGAGGCTCCAACGGCGGCTCGCTCCTGGCGCGGGACCTGCGAGAGGAAGAGGAGAAGGGTGAGAGGGAGGAGAGGGAAGGAGAGAAGGAAGGAGGGGCGCGGCTGGAGGAGGAGACCTGTGGGGACGGCGGCGGCTGCTGCCCTCGGGCTGGAGGCTGCGTGGAGAGGAGACCTCCAGGGGGCGACGTGGCACGATCTGGGCCATCAGATCTGAGATCTGATGGTCCAGATCTGAGGAGGGCTAGGTTTTGGGTTATAATTAGGAAAAATTGCGAAAATTGGGGGCAAAGTGGAGGGGTGGCTGCAGTTTTGTGGCTAGGAAAACCCTAGAAAGGGGTGGGAGTGTGGTGGTCTTTATATAGCCCAGATGGCTGGCAGTTTGCAAAAACATCCCCGGGTTTTCTCTCACGCGCGCGGTGTTTATGTTTCCGACCGCCGGGGTTCTGCAGGACCTCCGATTCGGGTAAAACTTCGAACTGCGGGATCAGCGCGTCGAGCCGGCGGCGTTCACCTCGCACTGGAACCGTTCCGAGAACACTTTCCGACGCGCTATAAAAATATCCCGTTTAATTATTAAACGGGGTTTTTTCGTTCCGTTGGCTGCGGCTGGTCTCGTGCGGTTTTCGCGACGGTGATCGGGTGAAACCCAGTGTCGCAAAGGTCGAGTGTTAGGGTGGCAAGCGTCGGTCTCCGTCCGATACGAGATAAGAGGGGGGAAAATAATCGTTGATCGATAAATCGGGGATGCAAACACCGCAAACAAATCATACAATCAAACAATTCACACCGAAAACAAAAAATTTAATTTTTTGTGAAAACTGGGCTGTTACAATACAACACCACCAACAAGGGATCTCGTCCCGAGATCCAGGACGGTCCGGGGGAGAGGGGGGAGAGAAAAGAGAGTCGACGATCTTCAACACCACCAACAAGGGACTCTGCTCCATGTCGACGACGAACTTACGCCGAAAACTTTCCGCAGGGAGACGACATCGTCGGAAAAACGAAACCGCCAGTGTCAAAAGGAAGAACGATAGTTGAAAGCGACGATCAAGGGAAGTACTCTCACTGAAATCGTGAGGATACTGGGCAAGAGAACGGAAGTCAACGGATGACCAAGATGATACCCAGAGTCGGAAGAACTGAAGGTACTACAAGATTTCCCAAACCTGAGGTCGGAATCGAGACAATACGCTGCAAGCAAGGCATTGTAACTATTCCAAAACTCCACACTCATCGAGATCCTAAAGTTTTGAAGGGGATAAGATATGAATAAAACACTTACGACACTTGTCCTGACCAGAGCAAAGGTAAGGAGTAAAAAGAATCCTACTCTCCGATAACTAATTTAGTAACTACAAAATAGTTTTGTCTAGACTCGACTTCGGCCAGAGAGGGGATCCTACGGTCGGTAAGGCTCTGATACCAAGTTGTCAGGCCCGATATGCGGTACTGTTCCAGATCTAGGTGTTTCCACCCAGATCCGGTGACGAAGCACATATCGGTCCCACCGTGACATATGACAAAGCCATTATGCCCCGGATTTCCAACATGATATCACAACATTACAGATACAAGGATACATCATCTCATACAATCGGCATACAACTGCCTTAATACAATACAACAGCGAAAGATATATGTCTGAGTACAGACTACAGTCAAATGTCTAGTAGCAAAGAGAAAAACATCGATCCCATAACCACACGGGTCCAGGCCCTCCGCCGGGATCCGCCTAACTAGTCGTCGTCGAGTCTCCACGCGAAACGTCGATCACCATGCCTGTTGTCGATCAAGAACCCTGAAAAGAGTTTGGGGGTAGTATCATGAGTACAGAAGTACTCAGCATCCAACTGTAGTGGTCAACTGACCCAGCAAGGACTTCATCACTCGTCATTCTAGGACAACTAGTAGTTTACGGTAAGGATGTGGTAAGTGGTGACGTTGTTGCCGCACTAGCATTTATGAAGTGGCTAACGATCTAGAGAGTAAGATAAGAAGCCAAGCATCCGATGAGGAATCGCCTCCAACAAGTCTTGCTATCAACTACTTACGCAAACATAACACCTATCCTATCCTTGTCCTCCACTTCGCATCCCGACGAAGAAGAAGCAGTCAAGGCACACACACACGTTGATCAATTTATTTAAGATTATCTCAGTTGTTGTTGTCTATGAACAAGGAGTAGGTCTCAAGTCGTCCATAACCGTGGACACGGCTTCTCGAAAAGAGTTAACCCTGCAGGGGTGTACCAACTGCCCATTACAAGGCTCCGCACGCACGCCCATCTCTCTCAGTTGCTACCCATCACAGGCAACCATTTTATGATTTAGTTCCAAGAGATCCGAAACGACAGGTCCCTCTAGCTAACAACGAACAAATCCGGGTGGCCCCCGGTGAGTCGACGCCAAACTCAAAAGCCGTCCGCCCTCTCGAATCGGCCTCTACCGTCTGGATGAGGTCGGGTTAGTTGCCCAAACAGATGTGGACAACCCCCTAGCTCCCTGGGGTGGACCAACAAGAACAACCATGTCTCCGCTGGCCCGGGTTATTTGAAAATTACTGGCGGCCGACCAGCACACACACGGTTTCAAATGGTAAAACAGCTTGGGCCACCACTAGAAATGTTTGTAGCTAGGTAGGTAAGAGAAGGGGACCCCATAAAATCCCACACGCGGTTAGGCACGCTCAGTCTTAAAACCAATACCCGGAACTCGGGTCCTAGGTGACTCGAATGGAACAAAGCGTCGGGGCGGGATAGCCTAGACCTTCCATCCTTCGTCGAATATAGTCAACATTTATAATAATCAATATCATCAACAACAATATAATAATGTGATACGCCAAATCAAGGAGTAACAGGGTAACATCGTAGCATCCTAAGCATGCATACTAAGCATGGGCTGAGCAACAAGCAATAGTAACATAGCAGTACAAGGTTTGCTGGGAGGGGACATGGTTGTATCGGTTTGAAAGAGGCTATAAGCATGTGGTAGGATCAAACATCGAACCTAACCTAGACTAGCATGCAAACCGCTGGTTGAAATAGAATGGATCATAAGTAATGTATAGTCCTTGCATGTTGATAAGTCGGGTTCCGAAGGTGTAGTTGATCGCAAGCTCGCATCGTCTCCGAGAGGTACCCGCGGAAGCACACAAGACGGTAAACACTGGAAAGCAATCAACGAGCAAGCACTCTATTACTACGAGGCAAACACGAGCAAGCATCAGCAAGAAGGCAACACGAGACATCGCACCTACCGTCGAGAGCGGTTACTAACAGGTTAAGTGGAGTATTCGTCACACACGACGATGCCGCACATTTACAAGGGTTCAAGTTGTTTAGCTACAGGTGATCAACAAAGATTGTTAACATGGCATCTCACTCAAGCATGGCATATCACACAAACATGGAAAGAGGCGAAGCATAAATAAACTATCTAATCTAGTCACTTTAAGTGGGGGGTAAAACCTGTACATGGCAACTATTACGGACCCCGTGATAATTATAAGATTTGATATTGTTTTTCCCCTAAACATATTTTATTATTTTTATTAGCAGGTAAGAGCAGCATAAACACAATCTACATGCAATTCTAGTCAAGTTACATATAAGAAACATTTTAATCAGAGCAACGGTTAAAAAGTTATTGCAATTACAGTTTACATTGGCAAGGTTGTAATTAGCAGTTAAACAACATGTACACAAAGTCAAACGTGGCAACAAGCAACATTCTAATAAACTACACGAAAAACTAAGCAACTTTCATGTTTAAAGCGTCGCGATCCGAGCTACGAGCTAAAAGATATAACACCCGCAAGAAAAACAATAAAACCTGCCAATTTATTAAACCAGGGAAAAAAACGTCCTCGGGCCTAATCTAACTCAACTGGGCCGAGCCCATCTCCACTGCGGAAAGAAAAAAAAGGTAGGGGCGCTGGACCTTGGTCCGGCTGGGCCTTGGCTGGGCCGCCTGGCCTGGCTGGCCCACGTGCGGTGGCCGATCCGGTCGGCTCGTTCTGAGCGGGAACTGGAGGCGGCGCTCGCCGGCAGCTGCTCCGGCCAGCATGCGGCGGCGCGGAGGAGGGGTCGGGGTGGTCGTGCGGTGGCAGAGGAGGCCGGGGCCGGCCGGATCCAGCAGGGGCGGCGACCCTACGGTGGCCGGGCGGTGCGACGAGGAGATCAGGGCGCGGGGAGCTCAGGTCCAAGAGACCACGGCCATGGAGGCTCTAACGGCGGCCGGCTCCTGGCGCGGGACCTGCGAGAGGAAGAGGAGAAGGGTGAGAGGGAGGAGAGGGAAGGAGAGAAGGAAGGAGGGGCGCGGCGGGAGGAGGGGACCTGCGGGGACGGCGGCAGCACGGCCGTGGAGGCGGCGACGGCTGCTGCCCTCGGGCTGGAGGCTGCGTGGAGAGGAGACCTCCAGGGGGCGACGTGGCACGATCTGGGCCATCAGATCTGAGATCTGATGGTCCAGATCTGAGGAGGGCTAGGTTTTGGCCTATAATTAGGAAAAATTGCGAAAATTAGGGGCAAAGTGGAGGGGGTGGCTGCAGTTTTGTGGCTAGGGAAACCCTAGAAATGGGTGGGAGTGTGGTGGTCTTTATATAGCCTAGATGGCTGGCAGTTTGCAAAAACATCCCCGGTTTTTCTCTCACGCGCGCGGTGTTTACGTTTCTGACCGTCGGGGTTCTGCAGGACCTCCGATTCGGGTAAAACTTCGAACTGCGCGATCAGCGCGTCGAGCCGGCGGCGTTCACCTCGCACTGAAACCGTTCCGAGAACACTTTCCGGCGCGCTATAAAAATATCCCATTTAATTATTAAACAGGGTTTTTTCGTTCCCTTGGCTGCGGCTGGCCTCGTGTGGTTTTCGCGACGGTGATCGGGTGAAACCTTGTGTCGCAAAGGTCGAGTGTCAGGGTGGCAAGTGTCGGTCTCCGTCCGATACGAGATAAGAGGGGGGAAAATAATCGCCGATCGATAAATCGGGGATGCAAACACCGCAAACAAATCATACAATCAAACAATTCACACCGAAAACAAAAATTTTAATTTGTTGTGAAAACTGGGCTGTTACATCATCCCTATTCGATGTGGGCACCTCAACCGTGATACCATCTTGGTCACCTTGTCGATCGAACAGGCCTTCTTCCCCATGAAGTACCTTGGCCTCCCCCTCACGATGTACCCGGCTCAAGAGGGCAGACTTTTAACATCTCAAGGATAGGATCGCCGTCAAGCCGCCCCCTTGGTAGGGCAAAAACCACAGTGGACAAGTCGGCCTTGGTGAAATCGATCCTATATCAACCCACCCCGCGCGCGTGGTACCCAATGGAGTTTTACAGAGCATCAAATCGAGCGTGCTTTCCTCTAGTCTGCTAATGATACAACTTTTGGCGCAAAGTGCAAGGTCAACTGAGAGATGGTCTATCGCCCCACCGCGAGTTGAAGGATCCAACAAAGCTTTGGATCGAGATGGGGAGCCCGTGAAATGAGGTGGACACAAACCTCTTATGTGCCTCCACAATCAACACGGTCGATAACAGTGAGAAGACGCACTTTTGGTAGGGCCCTTGGTTGTAAGGGATAACACTAAAGGAGATCACCTCACTCATCTCCGCTACCTCCAGGCGCAAGAGGTGGATCGTGCATGAGGTCATGAGGGACGATGGTTTGATTCTTAAGATCAACCCGGCAATGTTGCTTACGATGGGGCACACTGTGGAATTTGTCGACCTCTTGATTCGTCTTCACACGTGCAACTCCATGAGGAGGTGAAGGATGATATCACTTGGAAGCTTCATCCTAGCAGCAAGTACTTAGCGACTTCCGCATATAAGGCCTAATTCTAGGGATCTACTCTCACGATCAAAGTTTTGTGGAAAATTTTGGAGCCTTCCAAGGTCAAGTTCTTCTCCTGGCTGGCTCTTCTGGGTTGGTATTGGATAGCAAATTGACTGTACATCTGTTCTACAAATGTTGTTTCACTCTGCGCATTTGGAGATTGGTCAAGGTTGAGAAATCTGGGCAATCATCATTGGGTTCCATGCGCAACATCAGAACTGATGGACCAATATGCCATGACCAAACAACACAAACACACAAACTGAAAGTCAAGGGCATACCTGAATGAGGCAAGTTTTTTACCTCTGTTTTGAAATCCTATAACACTATGAAAACGTTCCTTCATTTTAAATCATTAGATCAGACATTGCTTGGTAATGAAAGAAAAAAGGAATTGCTGATTTTCTATCACTGCAGCAGCACAGCCGTATCGAGCAACGAACCATAAGCAATCGCTACATATAGCTAGCAAATTCTCTCAGTTTCTTTACCAGAAGCACACAATGCAGAGCAATGAAATTATCCTCTCCACAAACACTCAGCCCTTCACAGTCAACACAGCCATATATTTCTAGCAATCCGAGGAGGTATGATACAGAACTGCACTTGCGTCTGCAATCCCTTCAAATTTGCTAGCTACTATCAGCAGAAAGCTATGCCTCAAATCAGCTGAGCCAATGGGAGAGGAAGTAACTTCTACAGAGAGCTCTCTAAAAACATTGGGACCACAGTTTTTCAGTTTTTTGCAGGCACTTACACCGCACTACTTGCATTTGACGAATTGCTTCCATTGCAGGTGACATCCACTTGGCAATGTTTCGTGTGAGGAAGACTATCGTTGATGTGCCAGCCGAGGCCAGCAAAGATGACCAGCAGGATACAGAGACTGTGCTAGCAAGTGCAGCAGCTCAAGAAACAAGCTAGTGTACTTTTCAAAATAGGCAAGGGCAAAAGGCTACATTACGGTATATCTAGTCTCCGTCTCAGGATTGACGTAATATGTTGCGAGGCAGAAATGGCCTGTCGTTCCAAATAAGAAGGGCACAATGTTGCCTGGAAGTTGCCTGGAAGAGTCTTAGCCTGATGCAATCTATGCACAATTTTGCGATGCTCAACCACAAAATGATCCAGCAAAAGCATTGAAAGATTGTTTCTGCTTTGTCAATGTCTAATGACGACGCAATGGCATTCCCCATAGTCAACACAACTAAGATGATATGGTGTACACCTTTAACGGATGCCGACCAGCCCTGCTAATCTAGGAATTGCTGCACTGAACACTTTAGGCATGCAAGGCCAACAATTGCCAGCACAAAACGCATGAGCCCGTTGTTAAATCAGTATGGGCTCTAACAAAGGGCAGAGGCATAATGTTAGCACTAGGACTAAAGAATTTGCTACTAAATAAAATGGGATTATTAGGATTGGCTGCACTAACAAATGACTACTTCATCAGAATGGGCAATTATAAACAACAAATAATCTACAGGTTGAAAACTAAGCAGACAAAAATGGTTGCACCGTAGAAACAAAGTTGCCCAAGAGACTTGCAAGGCCAAACAATGTTGAGCCTCTACTAGTCTAGGTAGAAAGTGACTTAAAATAACACAAAAAGGCCAAAGTATAAGGAGCATAAACTGGGTCATGAATCACAGTTACCAGGAAATATATTAATCACATTAGCATCAATGATTATAACACATATGCAGGATTCCTTAAGATTTCTAGCAGACAGAGATCCTTAATCTTGGAGGAAATCCAGATACATGAAGGACCGAGATTCTAAGAATCTGTAAGATCAGATCAACAGAGGCATAAATCTACAAAGCTACCAGGCTGATGGTATGTTGGTTTATCTCCAAATTGTTAGGATGGTTGGTAAAATTTTGCAATATAAAACAAAGACTTCAAGAAATGACTGGCATATCAGACCTCTGGTTCTCTATAAAGCTTCTACTAAATGTTCAACTAAAAATCACGCACAAACAGATCAAAACAGTTGAAACTTTATCTGGACATCCAGTCTCATCATTAGCACAAGATTAACATAACATAATCCCTTTAACTAGCCCTGAAGCAAAATGATAATGCACGGACAGCTCACAATCCAAGTGATTCACCAAAATATGGGAAACTACTAGGCGCAGAAGGTAGATAGATAAGTCGACAAGGAGTACGCCACCGCCACCATACCCAGGAAGAGACCTCGCAGGAGATCAACGGTAAGACTTCTGGAAACGAGCGCGGGCACCACGACCACCGAACTTCTTCGGCTCGCAACGGCGAGGGTCGGCGACGAGGAGCGTCCGGTCGTAGCGGCCGAAGATCTCCTTCACCTCCTTCTTGGCCGCCTCGTCGACGTACTTCTGGTAGTAGGCGACGAGCGACTTGGCGATGGCCTGACGGATGGAGTAGATCTGGCTGGTCTTCCCGCCGCCGCGGACGCGGATCCTCATGTCGATGTCCTTGAAGCGGGACCTGCCGGCGAGCAGGATCGGCTCGAAGGCCTTCAGGCGGAGCATCTCCGGGCGGATGAGCTCGATGGGCGCGCCGTTCACCTTGATGAGGCCGCGGCCGGGCTTGCAGTACGCCACAGCGACGGCGGTCTTCTTCCGGCCGAAGCACTGGACGGTGCCCGGCGTCGGCCGAGTGAGAACGGATGACATGGTGGCTGCGGCGGTGTGCCTGGTTGCAGTGAGCTCCGCTGTGTGACTGGTTGCTGGGAGCGCGGCGGCTCGGCGGAGGAGGTCGGGGTGGCGGCGCGGAGAGGGTATCAAGACGACGAGAGAACAATTTATACTGTATAAGCGTTAGGGTTTCCGGGGCAGCATTGTGGCACAGTATGGGGCCAAGCTGAAAGGGGTGGGCCGAGAGGAATGGGCTAGACTTATTATGTGGGCTTTGACTTCATAGCTCGCTCCTTCGAGGTGGTGGGCTTAATTCTGCCATAATAAGTACTCTCTCCGATTGATAACAAGTGTCGCTCAACTAGTACAAAGTTGCCACGCTTAAAAAAAATTAGTACAAAGTTTGTACGAATGATTAATCCAGCTTACGTTGTGGCATCCTCTCTAGTTAGGGTTCTATCTCGCCGGCTTTGGACGGCGATTTTCGATCTACTCGAACTTTCGAGCGACGCCCCCATCTCTCCCGCGAAACCTTGGCAATTTCGGCTAGGGTTCTGAGCGAGAGCAAGCGAGGGGTTGGGAGGAGGAGGATGGCCGCGGAACCCTCCACGGTGAGGACTGCTGCTTCGGGAGCAGGAGTTGACGATGGGAAGAAGGAAGACCTGGAGCAGATGTTAAACCAATTGGGGATCCAGGAGGGCGACCTCGACGACGTAGTCTTTGAGGAACATGCAGAGGAGGCAGAGGAGATCGCGAGGTGGCTAGCCGTGGTTAGGGTTTACACGGAAAAGAGCTACAGTCAGGCAGCTTTCTTCAAGAGCATGCGGGCTGCATGGGACCTATCGAGGGAGACGCAGTTCAAACCCCTGGAAACGAACATGTACTCCATCATATTTCGGTGTCTGGCTGAGTGGGAGAAGGCCATGTAAGGAGGACCATGGAATTTCAGGGGTTATCCTGTTCTGGTAGCGCAGTACGATGGTTTTACCAAGCCGGCGATGATCAACCTCAATACCTTCAATTGTTGGATGCAGATTCATAATCTCCCGGACGATTACTACCCTTTGGTGAAGGCTTTGGCCTCTAAGGCTGGGGAATTTGTTGCTGCTGAACCAGCCTCTAACGATTTTGCTGGGAACTTTGTCAGGGTAAAGATCTGGATTGATGTTCGGAAGGCCGTGAGAAATCATGTCTCCATAATCAGGGGGGCAAGAGGGAAATTTTCATAGTTAAATACGAGAGACTTCCTGATTGGTGTGCGGTATGTGGGTGTGTCGGCCATGTGTTCAAGGAGCACGGGAACGGGTTGCACCCCCCAAGTGCTCTGATCTACAAGAAATTGAGGGCGGAGTGGTTCTTCAGACCACGTTATGGGGCTGGAGATGGCACTGGTGGACGCAGATTCAGGACTCCGGAGGGCAACACAGCAAATACCAATCCCAAGGAGCAATTCGGCGATGAGATCCGCGACAGGTTGACAGATGAGGTGATGGAAGATGTTGATAATACTAAAAAGAGGAGCCCAGAGGCAAAGGAGGATTTGGGTGATTCCTTTGATAATATCCCAAAAGCTTCGCCAGTATCGGGTGATGTTCCCATGAGTGAAGTTCCCCCAAGCCCTCCCCCGAAACAAGACCCGAAGCGACCCAAGACTGGTGCTGACCCTAAGTCTAAAAGTTCAAGTGATAAGATTTCAAATGCTAAATCGGCGGGCCTCCCAAAGGGGCACCGCCGGGGACAATGAATCTCCTGAGCTGGAACTGTCGCGGTTTGGGCAACCCCGCGACAGTCCGTGAAGCGCGTGAATTCACCGCTAGATTTACCTCGGCTCTCTTCGGTTTGAGTGAGACACAAATCTCGAAGGAGAGAGCTGAAGCCAGTGTGGGGCAGTTGGGGTTCAGGAATTCTTTTGCAGTCGCAAGTTCTGGTAGAAGTGGAGGCATTGTGGTTTGTTGGAATGATGAATTAGAAGTGGAGGTACTCAGCTCAAATAGGTATCATATTGATACCGTTGTCAAGGGGCTGGGTGAGGGTCTGGTGAGAGTAACCTAGGTGTATGGTGAGGCACAAGTCGCGGAGAGGCACAGAACCTGGGATGATCTGAAAAGCATTGCAGCAGCTTCAGGTCTACCTTGGTTAGCAATTGGAGACTTCAACGAGGTGCTGCACCAACATGAGTTCATGGGGACAGGATCACGGTCGCAAACGCAGATGGATGGGTTCCGATTCGCGCTAGACATATGTGGTCTGGTGGACATTGGCTTTAAAGGTAGTCTATGGACTTATGAGAAGCGGGTGACGGGAGGATCTTATACCCGGGTTCGCCTTGACAGAGGGGTAGCTGATGCACAGTGGTGTATCAAATTTCCGTCGGAGGAACTAACCACCGAGGCCACGGCGTGTTCAGACCATCATCTGTTGCATCTTTGTTTAGACCCGGGAGAAGGTCAATCAAGAAGGAAACCCTGGAGGTATGAGTGCATGTGGGAATGTCATGAGGATTTTGATCAGTTTCTGAGTTCTCAGTGGGCAGGAACGGGAGCGACTCAGCTAGTGAACTGGGAAGTAAATTGGGATCTCTGTCATCACATCTCCCCACCTTGGACAGGGAGACATTTGGTAATGTTAGAGCGCAAATAAGAGCGCTTAAGCAGGAGGCGGGCGTTCTTTTAAACAGGGCGGGGCGCCTGGGACCGTCCCACAGGGAGATCAAAATTCGAGAATTGTTGGTCGAACTGTATCATAGAGAAGAAATACTGTTTCGATAGAGATCTAGAGTTGAATGGCTCACTGCAGGAGATCGGAACAACAAGTTCTTTCAGCTTCGTGCGGCTATGAGGAGGAGGAAGAATAAAATCAAGAGACTACAGAACGAGTTGGGAGTGATGATCACAAATGAAGCTCAGCTGGAACAAATGGCAACTGAGTTTTATGGAAATCTGTACACAACGGAGGGCACAGCGGGCATGTCTGACGTTATTGATAAAGTCCCTACAAAGGTTTCCTATGACATGCAAGTCCTTCTGGACGCACCGTACACTTCCGATGAGGTGCGCAAAGCCTTGTTCCAAATGCAAGCGACGAAAGCGCCGGGTCCCGACGGGTTCCCGGCCCACTTTTTTCAACGCCACTTGGAAGTATGTTCTGTGGAGGTGACAAGTGCAGTCCTCAAAATTGTGGAAGGTGAAGAGCATGCGGCCTCTATCAATACAACTTTCTTGGTGCTGATCCCAAAGGTGAAGGACCCTGTTTTACTCTCTCAATTTCGACCGATTAGTCTTTGTAACGTCCTCTACAAAATTGCGTCGAAAGTGATTGCAAATCGGTTGAAAATGATTCTTCCGAAAATTATCTCTAAGAAGCAATCCGCCTTTGTGCTAGGCAGATCAATCACAGACAACATTATTGCTTCCTATGAATGCTTACACTTTATGAAAAGAAACAGGGCGGCAGTGCATAGGCATGGGGCTTTGAAGTTGGATATGATGAAGGCGTATGACCGAGTGGAATGGTCCTATCTCCAAGCTGTGTTGTTGAAGCTGGGTTTCTCTCATAAATGGGTCTCCACCATTATGGGTATGGTAAGCTCGGTGTCATACAGCGTCTTGTTCAATGATAAAAAGTTGGAAGAGTTCAAGCCTTCACGAGGGCTTCGGTAGGGAGATCCAATCTCCCCTTACTTGTTTCTTTTAGCAGCAGAGGGCCTCTCGTGCCTTTTAAACTCTCAGTTTCAGTCTCCCAATCTTGGTGGTCTTAAGGTGGCTCCTTCGGCGTCAGCAATAAACCATCTATTTTTTGCGGACGACAGCCTGCTGTTCTTTAAAGCTACAAGTGAAGGGGCGCATGAGGTATCAAACCTGTTGGAGACATATTGCAGAGCTTCGGGTCAGCGTATCAACCCGTCCAAATCCTCTATTTTCTCTAGCAAAGGCTGTCCGGAGTCTGTGAGAGGAGAAATAAAGGCAATTCTCAATGTCCCTGATGATACTTTGAATGAGAAGTACTTGGGGATGCCCTCGGACGTTGGTTCTTCGAAGAATGGAGCCTTCAAATACTTGAAAGAGAGGTTGTGGAGTAAAGTAAAGGGCTGGTTGGAGAAGCTTTTTTCGGCGGCAGGAAAAGAGGTGTTGATAAAGTCAATTGCGCAGGCTGTTCCGGTATATTCCATGTCGTGTTTCAAACTTCCGAGGGGGCTTATCGAACAGCTAAACAAGCTGATCAGGCAGTTTTGGTTGGGTGCTAAGGAGGGAAAGAGGAAACCTGCATGGGTGTCTTAGGAGGAGATGATAAAACCGAAACATATGGGTGGACTGGGTTTCAAGGACTTCGAGCTTTTCAACCTGTCACTTCTGGCACGGCAGGCGTGGAGGATTCTTCAAAATCCGGAGACACTTGCAGCTCGCATGCTCAAGGCGGTGTACTTTCCCGAGGGCGACATCCTTTCCGCTGAATTGGGAAGTCATCCCTCACAGGTGTGGAGGGCGATCATTGAGGGAAGAGACACTCTTCAGGTTGGATTGATCAAAATAATTGGTAACGGGAGAGCTACTAAAATCTGGGACGGTAACTGGTTGCCTAGGGGGGAGAATATGAGGCCGATAGCATGCCTGGTGGCGAACCCTCCTGTTTATGTTCATGAAATTTTGGACACGGCTACAACATCGTGGAATCTGGTAGAGCTGGACCGGTTGTTCCTTCCAGTAGATAGAGCTCTGATTAAGGGCATTCCTTTGAGCACGCGGAACGTAGAAGACCGATGGGAGTGGGCTCATGATAAGAAGGGATCTTTCACGGTGAAATCAGCATACCGGATGCTAGTTGCAACAAAGCTTCGGAGGGAAGATTGGCTTGATCATCGCCCAGCTCAATCTGATGGGCTAGCCGACGCGAGTTCCTGGAAAGATTTGTGGGGCTGTAGAGTTCCTGGGAAGGTGCGTCATTTCATGTGGAGGCTGGCTGTAAGGCCCGATATGCGGTACTGTTCTAGATCTAGATGTTTCCATCCAGATCCGGGGACGAAGCACATATCGGTCCCACCGCGACATATGACGAAGTCATATGCCCCGGGTTTCCAACATGATATCACAACATTATAGATACAAGGATACAACATCTCATACAATCGGCATACATCTGCCTTAAATACAATACAACAGCGGAAGACATATGTCTGAGTACAGACTACGATCAAACGCCTACTGGCAAAGAGAAAAACATCGATCCCCATAACCACACGGGTCCAGGCCCTCCGCCGGGATCCGCCTAACTAGTCGTCGTCGAGTCTCCACATGAAAAGTCGATCACCATACCTGTTGTTGATCAGGAACCCTGAAAAGAGTTTGGGGGTAGTATCATGAGTATAGAAGTACTCAGCATCCAACTGTAGTGGTCAACTGACCCAGCAAGGACTTCATCACTCGTCATTCTAGGACAACTAGTAGTTTACGGTAAGGATGAGGTAAGTGGTGAGGTTGCTGCCGCACTAGCATTTATGAAGTGGCTAACGATCTAGAGAGTAAGATAAGAAGCCAAGCATTCGATGAGGAATCGCCTCCAACAAGTCTTGCTATCAACTACTTACGCAATCATAACACCTATCCTATCCTTGTCCTCCTCTTCGCATCCCGACGAAGAAGAAGCATTCAAGGCACACACACACGTTGATTAAGTTATATTAAGATTATCTCAGTTGTTGTTGTCTATGAACAAGGAGTAGGTCTCAAGTCGTCCATAACCGTGGACACGGCTTCTCGAAAAGATTTAACCCTGCAGGGGTGTACCAAATGCCCATCACAAGGCTCCGCACGCACGCCCATCTCTCTCAGTTGCTACCCATTATAGGCAACCATTTTATGATTTAGTTCCGAGAGATCCGAAACGACAGGTCCCTCTAGCTAACAACGAACAAATCCGGGTGGCCCCCAGGGAGTCGACACCCAATCCAAAAGCCGGCCACGCTCTCGGATCGTACTCTTTCGTATGACGCAGGTCGGATAGCCGGTTAATCACACATGGGAAACCGGGTCCTAGCTGATTGGGTGGACCAACAGAGAAACCATGTCTCCACTGGCCCAAGTTGTTTTAAAACAGCTGGGGGGCCAACCAAGCACACAAACGGTTTCAAATGGTAAATCAGCTTGGGCCACCACTAGAAATGTTTGAAGCTAGGTAGGTAAGAAAAGGGGACCCCATAAAATCCCACACGCGGTTAGGCACGCTCAGTCTTAAAACCAATACCCGGAACTCGGATCCTAGGTGACTCGAATGGAACAAAGCGTCGGGGCAGGATAGCCTAGACCTTCCATCCTTCGTCGAATATAGTCAACATTATAATAATCATATCATCAACAACAATATAATAATGTGATAGCCCAAACCAAGGAGTAACAGGGTAACATCGTAGCATCCTAAGCATGCATACTAAGCAGGGGCTGAGCAATGAGCAATAGTAACATAGCAGTACATGGTTTGCTGGGAGGGGACATGGCTGTATCGGTTTGAAAGAGGCTGTAAACATGTTGTAGGATCAAACATCGAACTTAACCTAGACTAGCATGCAAACCGCTGGTTGAAATAGAATGGATCATAAGTAATGCATAGTCCTTTCCTGTTGATAAGTCTGTTTCCGAAGGTGTAGTTGATCGCAAGCTCGCATCGTCTCCAAAGGGTACCCGCGGAAGCACACAAGAAGGAAACACTGGAAAGCAGTCAACGAGCAAGCATCTATTACTACGAAGCAAACACGAGCAAGCATCAACAAGAAGGCAACACGAGACATCGCACCTACCGTCGAGAGCGGTTACTAACAGGTTAAGTGGAGTACTCGTCACACACGACGATACCGCATATTTACAAGGGTTCAAGTTGTTTAGCTACACAAGATGAGCCAAGGTTGTTAACATGGCATCTCACTTAAGCATGGCATAGCACACAAACATGGCAAGAGGTGAAGCATAAGGTAAACTTGTTGGGAATGTGCCCTAGAGGCAAATAAAATATGTTTTATCGAGCATATTCCATTAGTTCATAATACGTTTGATACTATGCTAGAACTGTATTAAGCGGAAACATTAATACAGGTGTAGTATACAAACAACCAGGTCCCTAGTTAACCCTAGTATACTAGTCCATTGGGCGATTGATGATCAAGGTTTCCTGATCATGAGACAATGGCGTCTGTTGACAATGGAGTCGTATCATTGGATAATGATATGATGGACATACACCCACCAGAAGTGTTGCGATGTGATCAAGTCACATAGTTCGACATTGCGATAACTATAACGTAGTGACCAGATCCTTTGACCGTAATGATCATACGTAATTACGATCTATTAGGATGCTTTGATTTGTATCCCACCGCCTGACTGAAATATGCTGGCTATAACGGTGCACTTTGGGTATTCCGAAATAGATGGTTGATGAGTATGCAAATAGATCAAAGCGGGATTTGTCCATCCGTGTGACGGATAGGTACTCTGGGCCCACTCGGTGATGTTACATCATAAAGTTTGCAAACGTGTGACTAGGTCACGGAGTTGTAATATCACGGGAACGAGTAAACTTGTTTGTTGAGAACGAGGACGAACTAGGTATATTGGATACCGATGACCAAACCTCGGACAAGCAAAGTACCATGGGACAAAGGGAACAGGCACACAGTTAACGGATCCAACAGCGATTGAAGTTCATTCGATGGAAGCGCAGGGGCTATCAAGGATTGTAACCAGGTCCAATTGATTAGTCATTGATCAATGAGAATTGTCTCGATCATGTCTGTTGTTTCCCGGACCGTAGGGTGTTACACTTAAGGGTACTCGACGCAGTAAGGATTGATTCGGGATCACCGGAGAAATTGGAGAGAACACCGGAATTGTTCCGGTGATGACCGGAATTGTTCCGATGAAGGCCGGAAGTTGTTCTGGGTATTTTGAAAGGTTCAAAATATATTTAATAATGTTTAATATATGTTTTATTATTTAATTATCTGAATTAAATATTAAAATGTATTTAAATATAATTAAAAAATGAATTAAAAGGCATATGGGCCTCATAGGGCCCATTAGGGGGAGAGGGAGTCCTCCCCCATGGGCCATGGCGCCATGAGGGGGCCCACCCCCCTTATTGGTGCGCCACCCCCTCCCCTTGGGATTAGTCCCACATGGGAAGTTGAGGGGAGGTGGCACCCCTCCTTGGCCTATATAAGGAGGGGTAGGGGTGCCCTTTTAATCATGAATTTTTTGAGAAAAGTTTCTCATCTCTCTCCCTCCTTTCTCCTTCCTTTGAGTGGACTCCCCTTGTTTGGAGGCTGCTCTGGGTTGGGGATTTCTCCACTATACGCACGCCGTCGTGCTGCTGGAATCGGGATCTGAATCCATCTTCTTTCCGCTGCTCTACTGGTTCGGAGCCCGGAGGGACGTCGGGTATACTGTATGTGTATAATCCCGCGAGGCACTACACTTGTGGTGCTACTTCATCGTCGTGGTCGTATCGCGAGGTCTTCATCAGCAACGTTCCGACGGGGACGTAATCCCGTCATCGGTCCGCAAGGATCGGGTGGCTACAGGAGTCATCGTGGATCTGCGCGGCATCGGGGATTGCCGGTACGACTACACCAACCACGTTCATGCGGGAACATTTCCCGCTTAACGGACTACATACTGGTATGTGATCTATTTCTGTCCGTTACTTACATCAGCATAGCATAGGTCTTGGGATTGGGTATCGTAGGTCAAGGAAAAATTTGTGTTTTCTGCCCCGAACCCCAACAGTGGTATCAGAGCAAGGCTATGCGTAGATGTATTGTACGGATAGAACACATCTAGTATGTGGGCATCAATTCTCCAATTGTTACCCTCTCACGTGTACTCATTTAGCGTTGCGGCAATGTTTGATGAAGCGGCCTCCGACAGACCTTACGCGTTTACGCGAGACTGGTTCCACGCTTGACATATGGCTTGTACCATATAAAGTGGCTGGGGGGTGTCTGTCTCTCTGCATTAGCGATGCAAAGATGTTTGCAACGGAGGGTCCCGACAGGGGTGTAATAGAGACAATTGTGGATTGGTGTTGTGGCTTGTTTTCGCAGGATAGAAAGCGGTTCTTTTCTCGAAACCCCTAGCAGCCACGTAAAACTTGCAAAAGATAAAGTAGAAAAGCGTCTTCAACTTTAATTTGCATGTCGGGGGGAATCATAGCATGTATGATTTATGTTGCATCCTGTTTTTGCTAATATGTTAGATATACGACGGTAGCATAATAGGATGATCCCTCACTAAAACCAACATAGTGTCCTTACCCTAGTGAGCACCACCTGGAAAGTTCTACATTATGGAGGCACCACGTGTCACACGTGTGTCAAACATTTTTTCGTTCACAAGAGGTGGGTGTAGCAAGCCTGGCATATGTATATGATATGGCCTTGCATGACACAGCAACAAATCACATAGGGTGTGGTGGCGAGCCTGACATATGTATATGATATGGCCTCGGGACACAAGAGACCGAAAGGTCGAGCATGAGTCACATGTATGATGTGATTGGCATGATGGCCTACCTTGAACAACATACTGATGGCCGTGATGATCGGGGGAGGTATGGTGTTCAAGGATCGTGTAATCACTTAGAATAAACTATGAGGGATGTTTATCTGAGTGGGAGTTCCAGAATTGTTTTTGAAACATGAACTCCATATTATGAACTTAATCTTCATGTCTTTGCAAATATCATTGTAGATAATGTCATACCAATGTTTAGAACTATGGGTCTTTTAGTATGATAGAACTTAAGGTAAATGGGTCTTACTTCATTGATGTGTACCAACACCATTAGAGACATACTCATTAGTAATGACTTGCTAAACATAATACGAAAAACTGCTAGGAGATACACCTGTTAACTCCGTATTCAAGGAAGATGATGATGAGTATCGTACTCACCGTCACTTATGAATGACTGTCCAATACACCATACTTCATTCTATGAGTCTGAATTGTGAATGCATGTTAACCAACACGTATGACGTGCTAGGTGAACTTAAAACCACTTGGTCACAAATCAGAGTAATGGAATATGAGTATATGGACGGGGTTTCTTTCAACTATGGTGGAAGGAACAACCTGCTGAGAAAGTCACTTGGAAAATGTATAAGATACATGGAACACCTTGTGTATAACTTGGACTATTGAATGACTGGTTACTTTGCGATAACTGGGGAGTTGCATCCGCTTCCTCCCGGTTACAAAGACCATGTCTGGACTATGTCATGAAGGAGAATCGTTCACCTGTCATGAGGTCATGGTTAAAGTTAAGAACTTTAAGAGTAGAACCAATGCAGGAATGGTCATTGACGGAGAAGGTATATTTGATATACAAGTTATAAATGTCTTTCCCACGAAACACTAATTGCGGTTGATTAAGTATTCGATGCTTGAACTTACTGCTTGAGAGTGTCTTGGAAGGGATGAGGTGACAATGTGTGCTGACGGTAATCAAGATAGTTGATGGTCGACAACACTCTCCCTCTACATCTATCAATTGATTAATATATGAATAAATTTTATGATCGTTTGAATGAGGACTTTATTAGTGTGTCTTGCATCTCGCGAAGACAATTATTCATATTAGTGAGAAACAAGTCAGTTGTTCTCCTTTTATGAATGATATCTCTTATGGTCACATTATGATTATGAATGAGTTATTCTTATATTGATGATAGTTGTTTGATCATTTATAAGAAATATTGTAATGCCAAGAAATATCCAGGCTTAATAATGGCACTACAGTTTAAAGTCATGAATGGTATGATGATGTCTTAAGATACTTGATCTCTTGACATATACAAACCATGCCTTTGAGGTGAGATGACTAAAACCTCGCATTCTGGTAAAACAGATTGTGTACTGATTGTTGAGTATCATACATTGTGATGTATCGTATGTCAGCATGTGGTGAATTTCATTATTTCGTGAACTTCGTATGTGGACTTAGATGAATATTTGTATTCACTAATGAAACATGAGTCTGAAATAGTTTGATATGATCAAAAGGGATTTCAGAGTAAAAATGGATATTAAATTAACAAGAAAGACAAGTCTCTACGATTTGATCAAAGTGACAAATGTTTTGAGTTAGTCTTGGGCATAAAGACTTGTGTGAAAGTTGTTCCACAAATTGCAATGTCTTGAGACACTTCAATATGATTGACGTGCCTGAACATTGTGATCATATTCTATCGAAAAGTGTATGGTCTAAGTTATCTCTTACCAAGTTACGTTATTATTGTTTAGAGTTATTAATTTAATATGCAAACACTCACTTCAGCATAGGGAACCATCTGAGTTCGTGGAAACCAACACTATATATGTCATGGTGTGTTGTGGTTTCTAGGAAGCTTGATTTATGTAAGATAAATTATCTTTGTAGTGTATCCTTAGACAACTATGGATGCATCTTCCACAACTAGAACAGAAAGGAGCAAAACTTGTATTTCTATGTTTGGTGTTTGTCAAGAATTGTTCTTGATAAATGTGGTAATGGAAGAAAAGTGAAAGTTCAACCAAGGTAATTGACCTTGCCTCCAAATGTCAGAGTAGTGCAACGGAATATGTTCTGAAAGCAAAACTCTACAATAAGAGGAGAAACTAATGATAATGATCATGACCTTCTGATGGGAGCTTTTACTGAGAAAGGTAGGATTCAAGAATATATATTTGCCCCTGGTGCAAAATGATATTCATGATTCACTTGTCATGTTAATGGAACAAGACATTCCTACGAACTACAAAGAAGCGATGGTGGACCTAAGTACGAGATATGACTACGAGTCATGAAATCCTATGTTGAGTTACATTTAAGATTGCTTGAATCTTATCAAGTAAGGAGGTTACTTGATATTCACAATAACTTCAGAGTTATGAGGAATAAATGTGAACATCAAAGGGACGTCAAGATTGGTTTGTCACAAAGATTGTTTCTGACAAATTCAATGGGTTGACTACAATATGTAGCAATGCTTGAGTCAAAGGGATATTCACTACGATTGATCCAGAATTGTTATCAATACCGTGACTTCCTCAAATCCTGTATTTGAAGAAGTGTTGTAATTGGTACAACAAGAAGGTTTTGGAAAAACATATGGATACTAGTGTCTCGTAAACTGAATTCTCGATTTGATGAATGATCAAAGGATTTTGGACTTAGCCAAAATATCGAGGAAACATGCATTTGCATGAAACTGAGTGGGAGCTGAATAGTTTCCTGAAACTTAATATGTAGACGACATATTTTGAGTGGGAGCTATGGGAGTATTATCCTAGCCTTATATGTAAATGACATATTTGAGTAGGAGCCATGTGGTTAGTATCCTGAACTTAATATGTGTCTGACATATCTAAGTGGGAGCCATGTGGATGTTATCCTTGTCTTATATGTGGCCGACATATTTGAGTGGGAGCAATATGAGTGTTATCTAAAGACTTAATATGTGCATGACATATTTGAGTGGGAGCATGATAACATTCTCATATATGGATAACATATTATGAATGGTGCAGTTGGTGTTAATGATTATTTGAATCTTTCATAAATGAAGATGAATAAAGTATTAAGCATTGAAGATCTATTAAGATAGATATGTGTTTAATAACATTGAGTCGTAATACTTTCCTGGATAAGATTCTGAAGGAGTTCAGAATGGGACAAGTCAAGAAGTGGTCCTTACTTGTATATCCAAGAAAAATGTTGAGTTAATCTCAGTACAAGAACAATGGTTAATGGTTAATGAAAGAAATGGATGTGCTGGATCCTCTATGCCTTTGTCATAGGTTCTTTCATATAAAACCAGAGTTTTGTACTCGACGTAATGTGACCCAAGTTCTTAGTAGTAAGAACATGTTGTGATATGATTTATGAGTAAATCATTGAACAAAGAGTTAAGTTTATCCTTCAGTGTCTGGAGAGAACTGAGGATACATGTCAATTTGTAAAGGATAGTGGACTTGACCATAAATGTTATGCTGGTTCAAGTTTTGACACTAACCTAGAAAATTGATATATCATACTAATGAATGCCTAAGTTGAAAGAAACATGGTTAGACATAAAAGTTGCATACAATGCACTAAGGATTGAATCTACATTGATGTGGCTGCTTTAGAAGTAGCAGGAGTTATATTATGGCTTAAGAAGTTCGACTTCTGATTGAGTGAGTTTCAAGTGTGCATGACTATGGGAAAGTCCGCGTGACCCACCGGATGTCATTGCTATGACACAGCAAACGAAGTCTCATTTCACCGCCAAATATATATACCTCATCATTATAGTGGATAATGAAGGAATGTCAAATTAGGTGACATTATGATTTGCAAAAGGACATACGGTTCTGAATGGTACCCAGACCGTTGATACAACCTCTTCCACAGGCAAGCATGATCAATAAGGAGTTATGATCCAGAGAAATGCAACTAGATTATTTGTACTCTAGTGCAAGTGGGAGACTGTTGGGAATGTGCCCTAGAGGCAAATAAAATATGTTTTATCGAGCATATTCCATTAGTTCATAATACGTTTGATACTATGCTAGAACTGTATTAAGCGGAAACATTAATACATGTGTAGTATACAAACAACCAGGTCCCTAGTTAACCCTAGTATACTAGTCCATTGGGCGATTGATGATCAAGGTTTCCTGATCATGAGACAATGGCGTCTGTTGACAATGGAGTCATATCATTGGATAATGATATGATGGACATACACCCACCAGAAGTGTTGCGATGTGATCAAGTCACATAGTTCGACATTGCGATAACTATAACGTAGTGACCAGATCCTTTGACCGTAATGATCATACGTAATTACGATCTATTAGGATGCTTTGATTTGTATCCCACCGCCTGACTGAAATATGCTGGCTATAACGGTGCACTTTGGGTATTCCGAAATAGATGGTTGATGAGTATGCAAATAGATCAAAGCGGGATTTGTCCATCCGTGTGACGGATAGGTACTCTGGGCCCACTCGGTGATGCTACATCATAAAGTTTGCAAACGTGTGACTAGGTCACGGAGTTGTAATATCACGGGAACGAGTAAACTTGTTTGTTGATAACGAGGACGAACTAGGTATATTGGATACCGATGATCAAACCTCGGACAAGCAAAGTACCATGGGACAAAGGGAACAGGCACACGGTTAACGGATCCAACAGCGATTGAAGTTCATTCGATGGAAGCGCAGGGGCTATCAAGGATTGTAACCAGGTCCAATTGATTAGTCATTGATCAATGAGAATTGTCTCGATCATGTCTGCTGTTTCCTGGACCGTAGGGTGTTACACTTAAGGGTACTCGACGCAGTAAGGATTGATTCGGGATCACCGGAGAAATTGGAGAGAACACCGGAATTGTTCCGGTGATGACCGGAAGTTGTTCTGGGTATTTTGAAAGGTTCAAAATATATTTAATAATGTTTAATATATGTTTTATTATTTAATTATCTGAATTAAATATTAAAATGTATTTAAATATAATTAAAAATGAATTAAAAGGCATATGGGCCTCATAGGGCCCATTAGGGGGAGAGGGAGTCCTCCCCCATGGGCCATGGCGCCATGAGGGGGCCCACCCCCCTTATTGGTGCGCCACCCCCTCCCCTTGGGATTAGTCCCACATGGGAAGTTGAGGGGAGGTGGCACCCCTCCTTGGCCTATATAAGGAGGGGTAGGGGTGCCCTTTTAATCATGAATTTTTTGAGAAAAGTTTCTCATCTCTCTCCCTCCTTTCTCCTTCCTTTGAGTGGACTCCCCTTGTTTGGAGGCTGCTCTGGGTTGGGGATTTCTCCACTATACGCACGCCGTCGTGCTGCTGGAATCGGGATCCGAATCCATCTTCTTTCCGCTGCTCTACTGGTTCGGAGCCCGGAGGGACGTCGGGTATACTGTATGTGTATAATCCCGCGAGGCACTACACTTGTGGTGCTACTTCATCGTCGTGGTCGTATCGCGAGGTCTTCATCAGCAACGTTCCGACGGGGACGTAATCCCGTCATCGGTCCGCAAGGATCGGGTGGCTACAGGAGTCATCGTGGATCTGCGCGGCATCGGGGATTGCCGGTACGACTACACCAACCACGTTCATGCGGGAACGTTTCCCGCTTAACGGACTACATACTGGTATGTGATCTATTTCTGTCCGTTACTTACATCAGCATAGCATAGGTCTTGGGATTGGGTATCGTAGGTCAAGGAAAAATTTGTGTTTTCTGCCCCGAACCCAACAAAACTATCTATGCTAGTCAATTTAAGTGAGGCACAACCTAAACATGGCATACACTAAGTGCCCCATGACAATTAAAAGATTTGGTACTGTTCTGCCCTAACCCATATTTTAGGTTGGTTAAGAACATCAAACAATAGCATAAACACAAATTACACGAAAAACTAATCAAGTTACATATAAAGAACACTCCAAACAGAGTTACGGTTAAAAAGATACAAGCAAAACAAGTTACAAGCACAATCTGCCAACATCACGAAGCACACTTTAGATCAATGCATAAACATGATAATGATTGCAAAGATGCTCATAATTGATATGCAATTAAATTAGACATGACAAGGAAGGCATGGCAAAAAGAATCGTGCAAATAGGCATCATGAACAACTAGTTATAGCTCATGCAAAATGCAATAAAACATTACTGGTCTAGGACTTAGTGAAAATTAGGAAAACAGGGCAGAAACTGTTATTTTATGCTGTACCAACAGGAGCAAAAGTATATGCAAAAGTGCAGCAACATGACATAGCAATATATGGGCATGAACTAGACATGATGGTGATCAGGTACAAACAAGAATCAAGGTCATAGGCATCACAGATCAAAAGATATTAAGCAAACAACATGGCATCGAAACGTTACAGACTTAGAGAAAAACAGAGGTGGCTGGCAAAAACAGCGGGATAGCAACTTTGGAGCTCAATAACTATATGACCAGCAAGCATATCATGACAAAGCAATAAATATAATGGAAGTAGACATGATGCTTAACAGTATGCAAAAAGAATTAATGCAATAGGCCTCATGGATGTGTCACAATCATCAATCAAAGTTGCAACAAAATAACAACAGCAGCACATAACAGCAATTAGTAGCAGTTAACAACCTGATGCCCACTTCAACACAGATTAACAACATCAAGATGACCTCAAATCAAAATGCTCACAAAAGATGAACTGAAGTACACACAATTCTAAGCAATTTTCCTTTTGGGCGCAACGCGATCCGGGCTACGGTTAACTCGCAAACGACAACGCAAAATTGAATCAACAGCACATTTGTTTCCAGACTTGGCTTGGGCTGCTGTTGCCTTGGGCCTGGAGGAGGAGGTGGGCCGCACTAGGGCGAGCTGGCCCACGTGAGCGCGCTGGGAGCCGGACCAGCCACGGTGGCGGGAGCGTGCTCGCCCCGACCCCGTACAGGCGACGGCGGAGTTCGCCGGCCGGCGACGCCGAATAGGCGAGGCGGCGCGGGGAGAAGCACGACAGGAGGGCGGCGAAGGCGGACGCCGGCCTGATCCGGCGAGGAGGCCGCGTCCCTGGCGGCGCGGCGGCGACCGCCGTTCTGCAGATAGGGAGACGAGGGTGAGAGGGCGAGGGAGGAGAGGAGGCTCGCGGGAGAGGGAGACCGAGGTGGTGCGAAGGCTGCCCGGCTGGCCGGCCCCGGCGGCGGCGGCTGCGGGCTGGAGAGAGAGAGGAGAGAGGAAAGGAGGTGCTTGGTGGGGAGTTCCCTGGGCCGTCGAATCGCGAGATCTGACGGTCCAGGATGGATCTGGCTCAAATTTGCTAGAAAAATGGGCAAAAAGCAAAAATTGGGTCTATTGTGAGGGGGGTGGCTGCAAATTTGTGGCTAGGGAAACCCTAGAAAGAGGTGGGAGTGTGGTGGTCTTTATATAGCCCAGGTGGCTGGCAGTTTGCAAAAACATCCCCGGTTTTTCTCTCGCGCGCGCGGTGTTTACGTTTCTGACCGTCGGGGGTCCGCAAGACCTCCGATTCGGGTAAAACTTCGAACTGCGCGATCAGCGCGTCGAGCCGGCGGCGTTCACCTCGCGCTGGAACCGTTCCGAGAACACTTTCCGGCACGCTATAAAAATATCTCGTTTAATTATTAAACGGGGTTTTTCGTTCCGTTGGCTGCGGCTGGTCCTGTGCGGTTTTCGCGACGGTGATCGAGTGAAACCCGGTGTCGCAAAGGTCGAGTGTCACGGTGGAAAGGGTCGGTCAGCGTCCGATACGAGATAAGAGGGGGTAAATAATCGCCGATCGATAAATCAGGGATGCAAACACCGCAAACAAATCAGACAATCAAACAATTCACACCGAAAACAATTTTTTTAATTTTTGTGAAATCTGGGCTGTTACACTGGCTAAGGTGTCGATCCCCACTGAAGATGTCTGACATAGAAGGAAGATGGCGTCAACCCATTGTTGTCAGTTCTGTGGAAGACATGACTTCTGGAGGCACTCCCTCCTGGAGTGCAATCTTGCTAGGGCGGTCTGGGCTCTTCAAAGTGAAGTCTATGAGCACCTGATGGAAATCAGAGCCCCGACCCCCAAGGTTTGGATCGCAGAGGTTATTGGCGGGATGAGCCAGAGTGAGGCCTCCCTGGTTTTCATTACCCTGTGGGCTATCTGGCACGCAAGGAGAAAGTTAATTCATGAAGATATCAACCAGAGTCCTCTGTCGAGTCATATGTTCATCTGTAACTTCATAAAGGATTTGGAAATTACTGTTACACCGGCTGTGGGAGGGAGGTCTGCGCAGAGGAAGGTGCACCAGCGAGGCTGGATGGCGCCGACTCAAGGAGTGGTTCACATCAGGGTGGATGGTGGCTTCTCCAGGAATGGGGAGGTGGGAGCTGTGGCGGCGGTGTGCAGAGATCATATGGGCGTCTTCAAAGGTTCTTCGACAGTGGTCTACCCAGGGATCACGAATCCGGCGTGCTTGGAGATGATGGCGTGCAGAGAGGTGCACGCACTAGCTCAGGATCTTTCCCTCGCATACATAGTTATATCAAGTGACTCGAAGAATTTAATAAGTGACATCAGGGATGAAGCTGGCGGCCACTACAGTATGATCACCTCGGAGATAGTAGCGAATAAAAGTTTGTTTCAGCAATGTAATTTTGTTTTTGAGGGGAGGAACTATAATCCCGATGCACATTACTTGGTTAAGTTTGCTTCTAGTTTAGGTCCGGGTAGGCACATATGGATGTTAGATCCACATGATCCAGCATGTATTCTGAGAGTGTTGGTTCTGAATGAATAGAGAAGTGTCTTACCCCTAAAAAAACTAGTACAAAGTTTTTACTAGCTTAGTAAAAAATGAGCGACACTTATTATGGATCGGAGGGAGTAGTAGTATGATAAGGGAAGTGTTGATTCTGGTGTCCGGGTGCATCTGTACCCGGAGACACGAAAAATTAAAACATTCTAAAAAAATTATAATGGTAGATGCTTACGTTTGAGATGTTTATGTAAATTTTGAATAAATTCGGACATCTCAAGAGCTCGTGCCAAAAAAGATAAACTTAAAGTTTGAAGTTTTTTTAAATGCTACTATTTTGAACTGAAATTGTCTTTTTTGCCGTGAGCATCCTAAATGTTTTAAAAAGCTCAAATTTTACACGAACATCTAGCCCCTAAGCATTTTTCACTATTGGGGAACGGGGCAGAAAACAATAATTTTTCATGACCTACGCGTCCCGAACCCAAGACCTATGCTATGGCGATGCAAGTAACGGAGGGAATTGGTCACATACCAGTATGTAGTCCGTTAAGCGGGAAACGTTCCCGCGTCAACGTGGTTGATGTAGTCGTACCGGCAATCCCCGATGCCGCGCAGATCCATGATGACTCCTGAGGCCACCCGGTCCTTGAAGACCGATGACGGGATTACGTCCCCGTCGGAACGTTGTCGGTGAAGACGTCGCGACACGGCCTCAACGATGAAGGAGCACCACAAGTGTAGCGCCTCGCGGGATTACACGCATACGGTGTACCCGACGTTCCCTCCGGGCTCCGAACGAGAAGAGTAGCGGAAAGAAGATGGATTCGGATCCCGATTACAGCAGCACGACGGCGTGCGTATGGTGGAGAAACCCAACCAAGTGTAGACTCAAAACAAGGGGAGTCCACTCGAGAAGGGAGAAAGAGAGTGAAGAGAGATCTGAGAAACTTGCCTCAAATCAAATTGTGTGAAGAAAAAAGGCACCCCACCCCTCCTTATATAGGCCAAGGAGGGGTGCCACCCTCCCTCCCCTTCCCATGTGGGACTAAACCCTAAGGAGGGTGGGTTTGGTGCGACTAGGGGAGGTGGGCTCCCTCCCTTGGCGCCTTGGTCCAAGGGGGAGCTCCCTCCTTCCCCTAATGGGCCTCTTTAGGCCCATATGCCTTTTAATTCATTTTTAATT
Organism: Bromus sterilis; assembly: GCA_950022295.1. Classification (NCBI taxonomy): domain Eukaryota; kingdom Viridiplantae; phylum Streptophyta; class Magnoliopsida; order Poales; family Poaceae; genus Bromus; species Bromus sterilis. The sequence goes on along the minus strand of OX465595.1, from coordinate 337,825,775 downwards.
ATATTTAACCATATTTTAATATTTAATTCTGTTAATTAAATAATAAAACATTATTAAACATTATTTTGAGCCTTTCAAAATATCCAGAACAACTTCCGGCACCTCCCGGAACAATTCCGGTGTTCTCTCTTATTTCACTGATGATCCCGAATCAATCCTTATTGCGTCGAATACCCTTAAGCGTGACACCCTACGGTTCGGGAAACAGCAGACATGATCAGACACTCTCTGACCAATGACCATCATGTGGGATCTGGTTACAATCCTTGATGAGCCCCTGCGCTTCCATCGAATTAACTTCATCGTTTGAACCGTTAACGTTGAGTCCTGATCCCTTTGTCATATGGTACTTTGTTTGTCCAAGGTTTGATCGTCGGTATCCAATATACCTAGTTCATTCTCGTTACCGACAAACATGTTTACTCGTTCGCGTGATATTACAACCCCGTGACCTAGTCACATGATTGCACAATCTTTATGATGTAATATCACCGAGTGGGCCCAAAGTACCTATCCGTCACTCGGATGGACAAATCCCGTTTTGATCTATTTGCATACTCATCAACATATCTACTTCGGAAAACCCAAGATACACCTTTATGGTTACCATGTTTCAGTGTAACGGTTAATGCACTCAAAGCATCCTGGTAGATAGCAATTATGTATGATCATCACGATCTTAAGGATCGGGTCACTACGTTTATAGTTATCGCAATGTTGAACTATGTGACTGGATCACATTGCAACACTTCTGGTGGGTGTGTGTCCATCATGTCATTCTCCCAATGACATGACCCCATTGTCAATAGACTGTTCACATCTCATGATCAGGAAACCTTGATCAGCAATTGCCCAATGGACTAGTTTACTAGAGTTAACTAGGGACCTGGTTGTTTGTATACCACACGTATATTAATGTTTCCGCTTAATACAGTTATAGCACAGTATGAAACTTATTATGAACTAATGGAATACTCCAATAAACATATTTTATTTGCCTCTAGGGCACATTCCCAACAGTCTCCCACTAGCACTAGAGTACAAATAATCTAGTTGCATTTTTCTGTGGATCAGAACTCCATATCATGTATATGGTTATAGATCATGCTTGCTTGTGGAAAAGGTTGTATCAACGGTCTGGGTACCATTCAGATCCGTATGTCTTTTGCAAATCATTAATGTCACCTAGTTTGACATTACTTCATTATCCATTATAATGATGAGGTATATATATATATATATATTCGGCGGTAGCTGAGTGAGACTTCGTTTGTTTGTGTTTCAGCAATGACATCCGGTGGGTCACGCGGACTTTCCCATAGTCATGCACACCGAAACTCACTCAGTCAGAAGTCAAACTTCTTAAGCTAGAATATAACTCTTGCCACTTCTAAAGTAGCCATATCATTGTAGATTTAATCCTTAGTGCATTGTATGCAACTTTGATGTCTAACCATGTTTCTTTCAACTTAGGCATTTATTAGTATGATATCTCAATTTTCCAGGTTAGTGTCAGAACTTGACCCAGCATAACATTTATGGTCAAGTCCACTATCCTTTACAAATTAGAGATGTATCCTCAGTTCTCCCCAGATACTGAAGGATAAACTTAACTCTTTGTTCAATGATTTACTCATAAATCATATCACAACATGTTCTTCTTACTAAGAACTTGGGTCACATTACGTCGAGTACAAAACTTTGGTTTTTATACGAAAGAACCCATGACAGAGGCATAGAGGATGTAGCACATCCATTTCTTTCATTTAACCATCATTTAACCATTGTTCTTGTACTGAGATTAACTCGATACTTCTCTTGGATATACAAGTAAGAACTACCTTCTTGACTTGTCCCATTCTGAACTTCTTCAGAATCTTATCCAGGAAAGTATTCCGACTCAATGATATTAAACGCGTTAATCTATCTTAATAGATTTTCAATGCTTAACTTCATTCATGAAAGATTTTCAATAATCATTAATACCAACTACATCATTCACCATATGTTATATATGAGAATGTTGTCACGCTCCCACTCAAATATGACAGCCACATATAAGACTAGGATAACATCCACGTAGCTCCCACTCAAATATGTCACCCACATATTAAGTTCAGGATAATACTCCCATAGCTCCCACTCAAAATATGTCGTCCACATATTAGGTTTAGGATACTATTCAGCTCCCACTCAGTTTCATGCAAATGCATGTTTCCTCGATATTTTGTCTAATTCCAAAATCCTTTGATCATCCATCAAATTGAGAATTCCGGTTACGAGATACTAGCATCCATATGTTTTCCAAAACCTTCTCGTTGTACCAATTACAACCCTTCTTCAAATGCAGGATTTGAGGAAATCACGGTATTGATAACAATTTGGATCAATCGTAGTGATAATCGTATTGACTCAAGCATCTCTACTATTGTAGTCAACCTTTTAAATTTGTCAGAAACATCCTTCATGACAAATCGATCTTGATGTCTTCCTTTGATGTTCATAGTTATTCCTTATAACCTTGAAGTTATTGAGAATATCAAGTAACCTCTTTACTCGATAAGATTCATATAATCTTAAATGTAACTCAATATAGGATTCCATGACTCATAGTCATTTCTCGTACTTAGGTCCACCATTGCTTCTTCGTAGTTCATAGGTATGTCTTGTTCCATTAACTTGACAAGTGAATCATGAATATTACTTTGCACAAGGGAAAATATGTATTCTTGAATCCTACTTTGTTCAGTAAAAGTTTCAACCAAAACACCATGATCATTATCATCATTTTCTCCTCTAATTGTAGAGTTTTGGTTTCGGAACACATTCCGTTGCGCTACTCTGACATATGGAGGCAAGGTCAATTACCTTGTTTGAACTTTCACTTTTCTTCCATTAACACATTCATCAAGAACACTTCTTGACAAACACCAAACTTAGCAACACAAGTTTTGCTCTTTGGTTCTAGTTGCGGAAGATGCATCCATAGTTGACTAACGATACACTACAAAGATAATTTACCACATAAATTATTTTCCTAGAAACCATGACACACAATATCTTATATAGTGTTTGTTTCCACAAACTCAGATGGTTCCCTATACTGAAGTGAGTGTTTGCTTATTAAATTAATAACTCTAAACAATAATAACGTAACTCGGTAAGAGATAACTTATACCATACACTATCCAATAGAGTATGATTATAATGTTCAGGCACATCAACAATATTGAAGTGTTCCAAGCATTGTAATTTGTGGAACAACTTTCACACAAGTCCGTATGCCGAAGGCTAACTCAAAACATTTGTCTCTTTGATCAAATCATAGAGACTTGTTTTTCTCGTTAATTTAGTACCCGTCTTCATTCTGAAATCCCTTTGATCACATCAAACTATCCCAGACTCATGTTTCATTAGTGAATACACATATTCATCTAAGTCCACATCTGAAGTTTACGAAATAATGAAATTCACTACATGCTGAAATATGATACATCACTATGTATGATATGCAACAGTCACCGCAAACTCTGTTTTACCAGAATGCGAGGTTTCAGTCATCTCACCTAAAGAGGCATGGTTTGCATGTGTCAAGAGATCAAGTATCTCAAGACTTCATCAAACCAATCATGACTTAAACGGTAGTGTCATTACTAAGTTTGGATAATTATTGGCATTACAATATTTCTTATAAATGATCAAACTACTACCATCAATATAAGAATAACTCATTCATAACCGTAATGTGACTATAAAAGATATCATTCATAAAAGGAGAACAACTGACTTGTTTCTCACTAATATGAATAATTGTCTTCGCGATATGCAAGACACACTAATAAGGTTCACACTCAAACGATCATAAATTTATTCATATACTAATCAAATGATAGATGTAGAGGGAGAGTGTTGTCGACCATGAACTATCTTGATTATCGTCAGCACACATTGTCACCTCATCCCTTCCAAGCCACTCTTTAAGCAGTGAGTTCAAGCATCGAATACTTAATCAACCACAATCACTGTTTTGTGGGGAAAGACATTTATAACCTGTGTATCAAATATACTTTCTCCGTCAATGACTATTCCTGCATTGGTTCTACCTTTAAAGTTCACAACTTTAACCATGACATCATGACAGGTGAACGATTCTACTTCATGACATAGTCTAGACGCGGTCTTTGTAGCTGGGAGGAAGCGGATGAAACTCCCCAGTTATCGCAAAGTAACCAGTCATTCTGTAGTCCAAGTTGTACACAAGGTGTTCATGTATCTTATACATTTTCCAAGTGATTTTCTCAGCAGGGTGTTCCTTCCACCATGGTTGAAAGAAACCCCGTCCATATACTCATATTCCATTACTCTGATTTGTGACTTAGTGCTTTTAATATCACCTAGCACGTCATACGTGTTGGTGTCTTAATCATGCATTCACAATTCAGATTCCATAGAATGAAGTATGGTGTATCGGATAGTCATTGAATAAGAGATGACGAATACGATACTCACCATCATCTTCATATGTCAGGCTCACCACAATAACCTTAGTGATTATATGCCGCGTATGCAAGGCCATGTTTCTGGACATGCTAGGCTTGCTCCACCCATCTCATTTGAACGCTAATATGTTTGACACTCGTGTGACACGCGATGCCTCCATAATGGAGATCTTTCCAGATGGTGCTTCACTAAGGAAGGACACTTTGTTGGATTAGTGAGGGATCATCCTATAATGCTACCGTCGTATATCTAATACAAGCAAAACAGGATGCTATAGTATAAATCATACTAACTATGATGCCCCCTGCAAATTAAAGTTTAGACGCCTCTACTTTATCTTTTGCAAGTTTTACGTGGCAGATAGGGATTTCGAGATAGAACTGTTTCTATGCCTACGAACATACAACCACAACACTAATCCCGCAATTGTCTCTATTACACCCCTGTCGGGGCCCTCCGTTTCAAACGTCTTCGCATCGCTAATGTTAGAGAGACAGACACCCCCCAGCCACTTATATGATAGAAGCCATATGTCAAGCGTGGAACCAGTCTCGCGTAAACGCGTAAGGTCGGTCGGGGCCGCTTCATCAGGACATTGCCGCAATGCTAAACGAGTACACGTGAGAGGGTAACAATTGGAGAATTGATGCCCACATACTAGATGTGTTCTATTCGTACAATACATCTACGCATAGACTTGCTCTGATACCACTGTTGGGGAACGGGGCAGGAAACAATAATTTTTCATGACCTATGCTATGGCGATGCAAGTAACGGAGGGAATTGGTCACAAACCAGTATGTAGTCCGTTAAGAGGGAAACGTTCCCGCGTGAACGTGGTTGATGTAGTCGTACCGGCAATCCCCGATGCCGCGCAGATCCATGATGACTCCTAAGGCCACCCGGTCCTTGAAGACCGATGACGGGATTACGTCCCCGTCGGAACATTGTCGGTGAAGACGTCGCGACACAGCCTCAACGATGAAGGAGCACCACAAGTGTAGCGCCTCGCAGGATTACACGCATACGATGTACCCGACGTTCCCTCCAGGCTCCGAACCAGAAGAGCAGCGGAAAGAAGATGGATTCGGATCCCGATTCCAGCAGCACGACGGCGTGCGTATGGTGGAGAAACCCCAACCAAGTGTAGACTCCAAACCAAGGGAGTCCACTCGAGGAGGGAGAAAGAGAGAAGAGAGATCTGAGAAATTTGTCTCAAATCAAATTGTGTGAAGAAAAAAGGCACCCCTACCCCTCCTTATATAGGCCAAGGAGGGGTGCCACCCTCCCTCCCCTTCCCATGTGGGACTAAACCCTAGGGAGGGGGGGGGGGGGGGGGGTTGGTGCGACTAGGGGAGGTGGGCTCCCTGCCTTGGCGCCTTGGCCCAAGGGGGAGCTCCCTCCTTCCCCTAATGGGCCTCTTTAGGCCCATATGCCTTTTAATTCATTTTTTATTATATTTAATCATATTTTAATATTTAATTCTGTTAATTAAATAATAAAACATATTTAAACATTATTTTGAACCTTTCAAAATATCCAGAACAACTTCCGGCACCTCTCGGAACAATTCCGGTGTTTTCTCTTATTTCATCGATGATTCTGAATCAATCCTTATTGCGTCGAATACCCTTAAGCGTGACACCCTACGGTTCGGGAAACAACAGACATGATCAGACACTCTCTGACCAATGACCATCATGTGGGATCTGGTTACAATCCTTGATGAGCCCCTGCGCTTCCATCGAATTAACTTCATCGTTTGAACCGTTAACGTTGAGTCCTGATCCCTTTGTCATACGGTACTTTGTTTGTCCGAGCTTTGATCGTCGGTATCCAATATACCTAGTTTATTCTCGTTACCGACAAACATGTTTACTCGTTCCCGTTATATTACAACCCCGTGACCTAGTCACATGATTGCGCAATCTTTATGATGTAATATCACCGAGTGGGCCCAGAGTACCTATCCGTCACTCGGATGGACAAATCCCGTTTTGATCTATTTGCATACTCATCAACATATCTACTTCGGAATACCCAAGATACACCTTTATGGTTACCATGTTTCAGATTAACGGTTAATGCACTCAAAGCATCCTGGTAGATAGCAATTATGTATGATCATCACGGTCTTAAGGATCGGGTCACTACGTTTATAGTTATCGCAATGTTGAACTATGTGACTGGATCACATTGCAACACTTCTGGTGGGTGTGTGTCCATCATGTCATTCTCCCAATGACATGACCCCATTGTCAATAGACTGTTCACATCTCATGATCAGGAAACCTTGATCATCAATTGCCCAATGTACTAGTTTACTAGAGTTAACTAGGGACCTGGTTGTTTTTATACCACACGTGTATTAATGTTTCCGCTTAATACAGTTATAGCACAGTATAAAACTTATTATGAACTAATGGAATACGCCAATGAACATATTTTATTTGCCTCTAGGGCACATTCTCAACAGTCACCACATAAAAAATTAGAATTTTTTGAGCTTTTTTCGTATGTCTTTTGAAGAGTTTCTTGTGCAGGAACATATTAGTCTGGGCTCATGTTCGAATTACTCGTATGATATTATCTTTCTGATGCATAATACTTTTTTCGCTCAGAAATAAATTTAACTAAAACTATATCAAGTATTTCTGAACGGAGGAAATATGATATAGTAGTATCATAGATGATTTTATTTATTGTCGTGCAAGATACATAATACATCATCTTACATTTTAAAAAGTTATTTTTTTAGGAACACAGTACAACTCTGACGATCACATGCACGAGTATGCAATCACCCCTATGACGCACACACGCACACCCTACCCCTATGAGCATCTTCGCAATACTGAGCCGGTACATCATCTTGAGATTAACGAAGTCACCACCTCGTCTTCGACGGGAACGTCTCCTCCCATTGAAAGCGCATCAGCGAAAGACCTGGAATAAATCCAGGAAAATGCGAGTACCATTGTCAAATCTGGGATTTGAACTCTGGTGGGCTGGGATACAACCATCCACCTAACCAACTCAACCACAGGTTGATTCGCTACATTTTAAAAAGTTGATTCATGTTCTCTCGACACGTAAAGTGTCCACTTCAACATACCCACTAAGCCACTACCTCTATTATGTTAACATGCACAGTAACACCTCATCAAAAGCTCACCATAATATGCATCAGATAAAAGTTTTCTTTAATAGTTAATCTAATGCACAAATCCATCACACCACACATGCCACCACATTAATGCTTAGTCAACATGCATGAGATTTTTTTCATTGTATCATGTCACTTATATTAAATAATTTAAAAAAATACACAATAGTCAAATATAATATATTATAGTTTTTTTAATTTTATTTTATATATTATTAATTCAACTATTAATGCTTCATACAATCAAAATATATTACAGTAAATTCCCACAACAACGTGCAGGGTATCCTCTAGTTTAATATGAGATACGGTAATATAAGTAGGGTCGGTTCTTTTCGACGATTCTCCCAAAATCGCCACTTACCCCAGCTTCTTCCAAAATCGCCTCCATCCCCCACTCCATACTTTTTTGACAATCATATCTAATTAAGGTCTAATTAGGTAGAATTGTAAAAAAAATTAGAGTGGCGATTCTGAGAGAAGCTGGGGAGGAGGGCGATTCTGGGAGAATCGCCCAGAATCGCCGAAAAGAACTGGCCCGTAGTAACATAGGTGACACATAGGCCACAATGTTTGTTATGAAACTTATTTGTAACATGATGCTTGTTGTGAAGCTTCATTTGTATGTAGGGTTTTCTTTGTAACATTGCTCTTATTGCAAAACTCCTTTGCAACATGACGCTTATTGCAGCTTTGCAACATGTTTCTTGTTGTGAAGATTCATATGTATGATGACCTCACTTTGCAACATGATGCATGCCGCAATACTTCTTTGCAACGTGGTGCTTGTTGCAGAGCTCTGTTTATACGTATAAGACATATGACATGTGGGTTGGATCTCACATCCATTCATTGACGCCTCTTGCTGCAAACCTTCATTACAGTAAAACATTTGTTGCGGAAGCATTTCTCACTCACTATGCATTGTAAAAAATCATCATTGCAACAAGATTGTTGTTCCAAATATCCATTACAATAGGACTTGTGTTGCAGAACCATATCAAACTCATAGCTTGTCTAAGAAAAAGTCTTCAACGCGCTGAAGAAATAATAAGAAAAAATAGATTGATGTGCAGACCGTGGAGACACGTGGGGCGCAAAGAAAGTAATCGATCATGTGATTGCTTTTCTACTGGTTGAAGACTAGTGTTTCCATTAATTCAAGCGAATAATTCATTAACCTCTATGTTTGATGCGTTGTTATGTGTTAGAGCATCAACAATCGGGATGAAATGTTCTACTGATTATCTAGGTTTTTAATCATATTAATGCTAGTGTCATCCTAACTATTTCACTTTGACAGAAAATCTAGAGGATTTATAGTCTTCAAACTTTGAATGGAATGGATTTTCTTGATTCGTATGGCAAGCTGCATGCTGGTGGTGATGAAGTGAACAAGCACTGCTTGGATGGAGGAGTGAATTGGAGTTGATAAATTGGGATGGTGTCAATTGTGGAAGGTGGATGTGCCATCAAAGATAAGACATTTTATACTACATTTGGCACGGGTATCTCTTCCATCTAAGGATGTCCTTCAACACCGCAATATGCCTATTTGCAATGAAGTGACCAAAGGGGAAGGGGCCGATGAATGGTCTCTCCAAATTTTCTAAGGAAATTCTGTTGAGAGGAAACAGTGCAGTGAAAATACACTAGAAGTAGGGTAGAAAGGAAACATGCGAAGGTGAACCAAAAGAAAACACGAAGGAGAAAATGATGATTTAATTGGGCGAGAGGCAAACATCAAAGAAAAAATGGTAAACATGCAAACTATTCTATAGCAAAATGTAAGTACTAAAAAGTAGAACGAGCCTGGCATAACGATCTTTGATAAACTAGTTCATACTATCAAAGTGTTACGTCTGGTTGGCGCGACTTGTGATTGAACACAGGAGTAAACTTCTCTAAATCCTATTCTCTACAACAACAAACTCCTCAAGTTAGTGTTGTTTCCACTCATGGTAGATACTTCAAGCGATCCCCGAAACCCTTGACATACTTCTTCGCAGCTACAATTACTCTTCGGCTGTTGAAGTTGAACCTCTAATCGTTTCGGAAGCTTACAAACTTCTAAGATAAAAAAGGCTAGCTAATCTCAGCCTAAGTCTAGGTGAATTTTCTCAACTCAATTGGACTTAGTAAATTGGATTTCTCTCAAAGGTTTTATCTCAAAATATTTCTTGTGAAGCTCACGACACTCTAGTCTGAGAATAGTTGGCTACGAACCCACATGTTATAACTGGTCCAAGCCCCACCTCTCATGACATCGCGGGACCCCACTAGTCAGGACTAGCGGTAGGGTCCCACGTGTCAGAACTGGGGGCGAACTAACGGTCAAGCCTTTGACTGAGGGGAACCCACCGTTTGGGATTTTTAGAGGCGTCGATGAGAAGATGAGGGGAAAATTGACTAGTGCTAAATGGGAGGGGCAACACCGAGTAGTGCTAAGGAAGGAGGGGCATCAGAATAGATGACCTTATGTAAGGTCCGATATGCGGTACTGTTCCAGATCTAGATGTTTCCATCCAGATCCGGGGACGAAGCACATATCGGTCCCACCGCGACATATGACAAAGCCATATGCCTCGAATTTCCAACATGATATCACAACATTACAGATACAAGGAAACAACATCTCATACAATCGGCATACAACTGCCTTAATACAATACAACAACGGAAGATATATGTCTGAGTACAGACTACAAGCAAATGCCTACTCGCAAAGAGAAAAACATCGGTCCCATAACCACACGGATCCAAGCCCTCCGCCGGGATCCGCCTAACTAGTCGTCGTCGAGTCTCCACGTGAAACGTCGATCACCATACCTGTTGCCCATCAAGAACCCTGAAAAGAGTTTGGGGGTAGTATCATGAGTACATAGGTACTCAGCATCCAACTGTAGTGGTCAACTGACCCAGCAAGGACTTCATCAATCGTCATTCTAGGACAACTAGTAGTTTACGGCAAGGATGGGGTAAGTGGTGAGGTTGCTGCCGCACTAGCATTTATGAAGTGGCTAACGATCTAGAGAGTAAGGTAAGAAGCCAAGCATTCGATGAGGAATCGCCTCCAACAAGTCTTGCTATCCACCTACTACGCAAACATAACACCTATCCTATCCTTGTCCTCCTCTTCGCATCCCGACGAAGAAGAAGCAGACAAGGCACGCACACACGTTGATCAAGTTATATTAAGATTATTTCAGTTGTTGCTGTCTATGAACAAGGAGTAGGTCTCAAGTCGTCCATAACCCTGGACACGGCTTCTCGAAAAGATTTAACCCTGCAGGGGTGTACCAACTGCCCATTACGAGGCTCCGCACGCTCTCCCATCTCTCTCAGTTGCTACCCATCACAGGCAACCATTTTATGATTTAGTTCCAAGAGATCCGAAACGACAGGTCCCTCTAGCTAACAACGAACAAATCCGGGTGGCCCCCGGTGAGTCGACATCCATCTCAGGAGCCGGCCGCGCTCTCGATCTGGTCTCAACCGTCTGTCGCAGGTTTGGATAGCCGGTTAATCACACATGGGACACCGGGTCCTCAGCCAGACAAAGTGGGCCAGCAAGGGAACTAAGTCCTCACTGGTCCAGGTTGGTTTGTAAACAACTGGCGGCCGACCAGCACACACACGGTTTCAAATGGTAAATCATCTTGGGCCACCACTGAAAATGTTTGAAGCTAGGTAGGTAAGAAAAGGGGACCCCATAAAATCCCACACGCGGTTAGGCACGCTCAGTCTTAAAACCAATACCCGGAACTCGGATCCTAGGTGACTCGAATGGAACAAAACGTCGGGGCGGGATAGCCTAGACCTTCCATCCTTCGTCGAATATAGTCAACATTAATAATAATCATATCATCAACAACAATATAATAATGTGATATCTCAACCCAAAGAGTAACAGGGTAACATCGTAGCATCCTAAGCATGCATACTAAGCAGGGGCTGAGCAACGAGCAATAGTAACATAGCAGTACAAGGTTTGCTGGGAGGGGACATGGCTGTATCGGTTTGAAAGAGGCTGTAAACATGTGGTAGGATCAAACATCGAGCCTAACCTAGACTAGCATGCAAACCGCTGGTTGAAATAGAATGGATCATAAGTAATGCATAGTCCTTGCCTGTTGATAAGTCGGGTTCCGAAGGTGTAGTTGATCGCAAGCTCGCATCGTCTCCGAGAGGTACCCGCGGAAGCACACAAGGCGGTAAACACTGGAAAGCAATCAACGAGAAGCATCTATTACTATGAAGCAAACACGAGCAAGCATCAACAAAAAGGCAACACGAGACATCGCACCTACCGTCGAGAGCGGTTACTAACAAGTTAAGTGGAGTACTCGTCACACACGACGAATACCGCACGTTTATGGTGGTTCAAGTTGCTTAGCTACAGGTGATCAACAAAGGTTGTTAACATGGCAAAGCAGAGAAGCATGGCATAGCACACAAACATGGCAAGAGGTGAAGCATAAATAAACTATCTAGGCTAGTCAATTTAAGTGGGGTGAAACCTATACATGGCAAACTATTGCGGACCCCACGATAATTATTGCATGTGGTACTGTTTTGCCCTAAACAATATTTTATTATTTTATTTAGCAAGCAAGAATATCATAAACACAATCTACATGCAATTCTAGTCAAGTTACATATAAGAAACATTTTAATCAGAGCAACGGTTAAAAAGTTATTGCAGTTATAGTTTACAGTGGCAGGCAATTGTAATTAGCAGGTAAATAGCGAGTAGACCAGTGCAAACATGGCAACAAGCAACATTTTATTAATCTACGCGCAAAACGGAGCAACTTTCATCTAGAAAGCGTCTCCATCGGAGCTACCGGTGAAAAGATATAGCTACCGCAAAAAGCTAATACAATCTGCCTAAATAAATAAATAAACTCCTAGAAAAAAACTACTCGGGCCGAAATCTACTGCTATTGGGCCCAACAGCAAGAAAGAAAAAAGTAAAAATAAAAAAATAAAAAAAGGGTCGAGCTCACCCATGGGCCACGACCCATCTGGTGGGGGCGGCCTGGGCTGGAAGGCAGGCCGGCTGGACGGGCCTTGGCTGGCTGGGCCGCTGGGGCTCTGTCGGGCCGCGCGCTGGAGGCAGCCCAGCACGGGGCGCAGCTGGCGGTTGGATCGGGGAGCCTCGTCCCGATCGGGACGTGCGGGTGGCGGCGCCGGTCTCCGGCCTGGGCGACCTCCGGCCAGGAAGGCGGCGCAGAACGACGCGGAGGAGGCTGGGGAGGTGCGGCTGCTGGATCCCGGCGGAGGAGACCGGTGGCGGTGCTCCAGGACGACGGCGAGATGGGCGGGCCTCCCATGGCGGCGCGGCAAGCTCGGCCTGCCCATGGCGCGGCGGTCGGCTCCTGCAGGCGAGGGAGGAGAAGAGAGATGAGAGGGAGAGAAAGGAGAAGAGAAGAGGGGCGCAGAGGAGAGAGGAGGGGCGACCCGACTGGCTGCCGACGTCCGGCTGGAGGCGGCGACGCGAGGCCCCTCGGGCGGCCTAGGGAGAGAGAGAGGAGAGAGGAGAGGTTGGTGGAGGAGCTCCCTGGGCCGTCGGATCGCGAGATCTGACGGTCCAGGATTGGTCTGGATCAAATTTGCTTGAAAAATGGGCAAAAGCGAAAATTGGGGCTAATGTGAGGGGGGTGGCTGCAAAATTTAGGCTAGGGAAACCCTAGAAAGGGGTGGGAGTGTGGTGGTCTTTATATAGCCCCGGTGGCTGGCAGTTTGCAAAAATATCCTCGGTTTTTCTCTCGCGCGCGCGGTGCTCGTGTTTCTGACCGCCGGGGGTCCGCATTACCTCCGTTTCGGGTAAAACTTCGAACTGCGCGATCAGCGCGTCGAGCTGGCGTCATTCACCTTGCGTTGGAACCGTTCCGAGAACACTTTCCGGCGCGCTATAAAAATATCCCGTTTAATTATTAAACGGGGTTTTCGTTCCGTTGGCTGCGGCTGGTCTCGTGCGGTTTTCGCGACGGTGATCGGGTGAAACCCGGTGTCGCAAATGTCGATTGTCAGGGTGGCAAGGGTCGGTCTCCGTCCGATACGAGATAAGAGGGGGAAAAATAATCGCCGATCGATAAATCGGGGATGCAAACACCGCAAACAAATCAGACAATCAAACAATTCACGCCAAAAACAAAAATTTTAATTTTGTTGAAAACTGGGCTGTTACACCTTATTAGAAATGCACTTCGATTGGTTGGATGCTTACATATGGAATTCCGGATGTTCTGGTTGATGAGTGCATATGCATAAGTACATTATGCCTTGAGTCATTGTACAAGTTCTACAAAGCTATGGTTTATGTGTTTGTTTTGGAGTACTTGAGAGAACCAAATGTTGCGGACACAACCATGTTGTTATCGATCAATGCCTCGAGAAGCTTTCTGAAATGCTTGGAAACATAGATTGTACGCATTGTCCATTTGCAAGGACAATATACGACACATGGCGATGCTTGCACTATCATACTTAAAGGTACGACATCACAAGATCTCTTGATTTAGCACATATTTTCAACATGAAAGATTATCACGATGACATCAACATGCTTCAACGATTTCAAGCCTTTTCGTTGTTCTCAAAGCTTTCCAAAGGCAATTGCCCAGAAATGGGATCAATGATCATCAATACAACACGAAATACTATCTAGCTGATGGTATCTATCCTTCATGGTCTACATTAATAAAGATAAACTCCAAGCCCGAAAGAGAAAACCAAGTTAAGTTTGTCAAAGATCAAAATTGCTAGGAAGGATGTGGATCATGCTTTTGATGTGCTTCAATCTCGATGGGCAATTGATCATCATCAAGATGGTGACTGCTTGTATGATTATATATTCATATATAACATGATCGTAAAAGGTGAGCGTAATGACATCATATATGAACATAATAACTTCATCTATGATCAAGAGTGAATTGCCAAGGTGATTTGGTTGAGCCGCATAATGGCATCATCTATGAGCAAGAGTGGATTACCAAGATGGTTTGATTGAGCCTAAGGGCGGATCGACAAATTTTCCAGAGTCATTCAATTTGTTGGCGAGCGTAATGACATCATATATGAACATAATAACTTCATCTATGATCAAAGTGAATTGCCAAGGTGATTTGGTTGAGCCGCATAATGGCATCATCTATGATCAAGAGTGGATTACCAAGATGGTTTGATTGAGCCTCAGGGCGGATCGACAACTTTTCCAGAGTTCATTCAATTTCATCAACAAATTGTTGTAACGTGATCGAACAACTCAACACAACTTTACAGCAATTTAATTTAACACATATGGACACACATAGGAATTTTGCTCCTTTTTATAATTTATTTTGCACAATATAAATTTTATTTGACTGAGAACTACACCTATGTTTGTGACTTTTTTGTTTAATGATGGATTTTATTGTGATGTATAAAATGTTCAAACTGCAAACTTCAGGGAAAGACGAACTGGACAGACCAAATAGTCGTTTTGAAGCAAAAACTAAAGAAAACTTGCTGTGTTGTTCATTTTTAATACTTGCGAGCGCTAAGCGTTAATAAACTGTTTCGGTTGCACCACTAAAAAAATCTGTTTCAGTTGCAGGCAAATAGCTAAGAAATATTTTAGTCACAAGTGTTAGAATTAATTAACATGTGTTAATTATGGGGTAAATCTACCCTTGTAACTTCCACTCCTTCATGAAGAGGCACCTCTTCATGGTGTCCTTCCATCTGTATATATGCCTACATCATCAATGAAAAAGATAGAGTTGATTCATTTGTTATCTCTCTAGTTTTTCTCTCAACACGTTATCAGCACTGTAGTTTCTCCCTAGAGAGCAACTAGGCCATCCCAGCCACGGCCGTCTCGCAGGAACGCGATGTTGATTCCAGCGTGTGTATCGGTGGAGGAACAGGCAACCAGAAATCCTGGCATCGGAATAGACGCAGGCATGGCCATGGCTTGCCTTCCCGGCATGCTGCGCAGGGCAAGCAACAGCGGCGTCTTCTCATCGACGTCGTCGCCCGTGGCAGTTGGCGCCCGACGGCCGTGCCTCGCGTCGCGCTCAGCCGCTCCGCCTCCGCGCCACGCCGGCCAAGCGTCGTGCCGCGCACCAGCGGCTGGCCTCCGCGCCACGCCCCGCGCTGGCCGCGCCCGTCCGCCCACGCTCGCCGCGCCCTCCCGTCAACCGTGGCTGCGCTCCCCGCCGGCCTCCACGTCGTGCCCCGCGCTCGGCCTCAGGGCCGCGCTTCACACACGGCCGCCAGGCCTCCGCGCCACGCCCGGCCAAGCGTCGTGCTCCACCGCCCGGACTCAGCGCCGCAGCCGGCCATGCGCCGCGCTCCGCATCCGGCCTCCGCGCCGTGCACCGCGCCCCGACCTCCGAGTGGCGCCCGACCGCGCCGTGTCCGCCCGGCCTCGTCCGGCTGCTGCCTGGCCGCGTCGCGCCCGTGGCGCCCGCCCGCCGTCGTCGCGGTCGTGCCACGGCCTCCACGCCGTCGGCCGCACCCCGCCCGGCCTTCGCGCCGCGCGCCGCGCCCGTGGCGCTCGCCCTGCCGCCTGGCCGCGACCGGCAACCTGCGCGTACGGTGGCCGGCGTGAGCGAACTAATCGTGTTCCGATTAGTAACCGCACGAGAAAGATGGAGGATAGGGATAACCTTATCCCTTCGTTTTTTTTTTGCAATAAAATCCCTGCATGTACAGGATTTAGCAAAAAAAAGACGATAACAATGGTCTAAACCCATTTTTTTCAACATATTTGTAATATTTTGCAAGAAGATTTTGTGCTATTTACTAGCATTTATCTGTTGAGTATTGTGCTTCAGAGTAAAATAATGATATAAATAATTTCTATGCTCACAAATATTGAAATTATTTATATCTATTATTTGCAATTGAGATTTTTACAATCTTGTGCAAAGATAAATTAGTACTTCTACAGTACTGTTTTTCCGTTGAGTACGATGTATTCTGGAATATTTCTATGATGTATCTAATTCCATGTTAAACACATGTCGAGATTAATACATCTATTTGCAATTTCTTGCAAATACAGATGCAAAATTCAAGGTGATTTCTTCAAATTGATGCTTGGGATCACATGATAGCCATATGGATCTACTGCCTACGCAGATTATTGATGGTACTGATAAAGCCTACATTTTGTCGTCTTGACATTATGATTGCTTTACAAAGTGTTCTCCCACACATTTTACTAAGTCATGACATAAGGCATTAGGAGATAGTATCTACTGATTTCATCAGATTATACTTCCTAGAGCTGCGAGATCTACTCCATTTTGAAGATTATCTTCAAGGTGTCATCCTTAGCAATTTGAGATTCACAACTAATAATTTCAAGCACCTTGAAATCTATTAATTTTGCAACATTAAGATGTATTTATATTACGCAATCTGTAATATGAATAAATTACCGTTTTTTCATCGGAGATGATATGTTCTATGTGTTTACCACATTGTCAGTTTACATGAACATGTCTTAGCGGTCGAGATTTATTTCTCCTGCACAACAGACTTGCAAATTTTTGACAATTACATCTCCCTCATTATATTAGGAAACACTAGGTAATGAGTTCGATTTACTGCCCATGTGCAGATTATCAACTCTTACGGAGAGGCCTACGTTTTGTCAATCATGACAAAACGATTACCTCCTACGTGTTTTCTTATATTTAAATTGTGACATACATAAGGTAATAGAACCATGCGCATCTACTGACATTGTCAGATTATGCGGCCTATTACTAAGAGATCTATACGATATTCAAAAGCTATGTTCCCACAATTGAGGTTGAGCATTTTTCAAGTTATACACTTGAGTCAAATTTTGCATTCTTATTACAAACCACGATGGTTTTTAATTTACTCCTGGTAAATTAATTATCTCTGGTTTTCTCCTATAAGTAATCGATGGCTAAGTATTTTGAGGCTCTTGCCCTCAATGGCCACAACTTACTTAAGCGGGTCATGGACATCAAGATCAGTCTTGCATCCCATGGAATAGCTCATGCGATCCAAGCCACACCTTCGGGACGCAATGGACCTCAAGCGTAATGGTTTGAAACTCACTTCAAACCCTCAACTTGACACCATCAAGCTGTCATGGGACCCTATGAGCATGGAGAGCGTGATGGTTGAATATGCTTCAACCAACATGTTTGGAGGCTATACATTTAGTCCCTTGGTCTCCTTAGTGATCTATTTATTTATGTCAATTTATGATGTTCTAATAAGAACATGATTATTGTCATTATATATTGTATATCACAATATATTGTATCAGCACTTTGGTACAAATACATTTGTATGTATTCTATATATACGATAAAGGTTTTCATACTGAAAATCTTCAAATCTATATATAGATTTTCTACGGGGGTCTCAGATGAAATATGATATGTGCCTTGTGGACATATGCTCCACAAACTCTATATTCAGGGAAATATAATGTTTCCACTCTTACTAAGAGGTCTGGAAATATTTCAATAATCGCTGGACGCGATGATGTAACTATCGACTCAACTCGAGTCATATTTACCATCCCTATGGGTACTCTCGAGTGTTATAAAAGATACTTTATTGTGTCTCGATATAACTCGTACCCTACTACTATAGAGACATCCGTCAAAATAGTTTCCATAACGAAACTTGTGATGACAACAAAGAGAAAGAAATTCTCTTCACCATATACGGATATGGCAAACCCATTATTTTCTTATCATCTGGATTGCACTATACATACTACAAAACCCGTAGCATTTGTTGCATACATGATAGCTTTCATAATGTCTTTTACATGACAAACTTGGCATACTCGCCTTGATCATTTCGACATTGGGTTGAAAACAGAAACTATCAGCAATTTGTATTGATCATGACTAAAATGATGCTACATTCTAACATATTTCGATTTTATGTGCATTACGTGCAATGCAAGGAAGCTAACTTTAAGGTTCATACACCTTAAAGTCTACGTTGAACCACTCAAACTCCTTGAATTCATCAAGTCGACGTAAGTGGCTCTTCCCAAACATTGACTAGACCATTCATGTATTCTATGGTTTTAAAATACACATTTACACATGATGTCTCATGTGTGCATTTAGCCACACTAAACCATTGGCTCATTATCCTGAACATTGATTTCAAGCAAATCGAATGGACAATGTCACAAAATTCTTCTTGCGTGCCTATATGGCCCTAGAATTGAATTTTAGCACTTTGTCCTATGTGTCTAGACTCAATATGGTTTGGTAGAATCCTTTATCCAAATAATTAAGCTCATTACATGATCTTTACTTTAAAATTGTAAATTACCAACTTTAAGTTGGAGTCATGCAGTTTTACACGCTCATGACAAACTGCATAACATTATTCCCCTTTATCTTTGATACGTGGAAATCTCTCAAGCATTTCCCATCTGCGATAGTTCGGTTATACACCGATATCACCACTCCGGCATACATCATTGGCCCCTCAACATATACGTGGGATCTATGTGAGGAATAACTGTATTTCCATCAATACCTCAAGCCCCTCTCACGGGGAGTTATTCTAGGCCAGTATGCTGCTACAACGAGGATATTTCCAGGCATTAGGGGGAGAATTCAAGTACCATGCATAATGCCAGGAAATTATTGGAATGTTCAACACATTCCTACCTCAAACCCATGTACTCAAAGATCTGAACCATGCGTTCAGAAGATTTGCAATACATTGCAAATAACCTGCCAAATTCATTTACTGAATATAAATGTGTCACACAATCCTACAATCCTGCAAAAATATGCCTGAAAGAGTGAAGGTACCAACAAAAATCACTCCACTCCCCGTTCAAAGCAACAGGGGGAGAAGCATGACAAAAGTACACCAGGCTTCAACTTCTCGCAAGCAAGGATATTAAGGCCATTGAATCAGTAAATGCAAGTCAACTTCACGTTGATAGACACCTAATGGGTAATATACACCCAGTGTATGGGAAACCTCCACCAACCCAGGTCATAGTGCACACAATGACCGGGACATCGGAATACCCGACTCAACCGCATTGGGAAACCGCGAGCAGTCATTATGGGTAACGATATTTCCATCAACTATATATAAACATATATATTCTGGAGAAACATTTAACCGGAAGTCTACATTTGTCGACATACATTTCTCAACTAGATTGCAAAAACCTTTCAAATGATTCATGTCTAAAGACCATGGCCATGGCAAAGTGTGAACAACACTCAGACTGAACTCAAGCAAAAGGATGCAATCCTAGGTAGAAATAATCTTGCTCAATACAGGGAAGGTATTCACAAAGCAATACCTACACCCGATTTCTTCTGAAAACAGAATGAGAACACCGAGGTGGTGAAACATCGAGCAAGTATTGTAGCACAAGGGTTTACGCAGATACCCCACTAATCTCCAGAGGTGGAATCTCTTTCCGATAACTTATATCATTGGCAGTATAAAATCATCTATCTATGCAGTTGATAGATGTAGTGATCACATATCCATGTGGTTCACTAGATTCAGACATATATGATTGATTTCCGATGGGATCTCATTCTGAATCAAAATACAAAATGCAACATACATTGTGTAAAAATCAGTAAGTCACCATACGACTTATTGTTGTCGGTACATATGGTACAACCGACGTAGTGAGTTCCTTATACACAAGGATTACTCCTACAATGATGATTATCCATGTTTACGTGTCATACACAGTGACTACTCCTGCAATGACTACACATGTAATCATCTAAATGATGGAGTTTAATATGAAGGATTTGGGTAAAACCAAAATACCGCTCGTTACTACAACTTGAGCACCTTCATTCATTCATTACGGTATACTATATTGTCTATTTCCAGAATATATTGGAGAAATTCATTGTGGTCAAATCTTATCCATCCATAACTCTCATGGTATTTCATTCTCTAGACGTAGAGAAAGATCTATTTAGACCAAGAGATGATGGAAATGAGATATTGGGACCTAACGTTCCATAATGCCATTGGATCCACCATAAACAATTGGTTGGGACTAAAGAGTATTTTTCGATATCTCCAAGGCATCAAACATCTTGTCCCGATTTCCAGTTTCAAGGAAATATGAATACCAATATCATTGGGTACATTGATCAGATCCCCACTATGTCAGATCATAGACAAGCTTAGTATTCATACTATGTGTGATAGCCATTTCATGAATGTCTTTCAAACAGACCTTAGTGGCTACATCCACCAACTATTATCTCAAAGATAATGTTGCTTGTGTTGCCCGGATGTAAACAGGTTACGTAACAAGCAATATCACTATATTGCTCATCTTGCAAGTCAAATCATATAACAAACTCATACGTTTGTTCACAAAGTCTCTACCAACTTCGACATCCAGAAAATGTCCCTAGAATTGGTATTCGACGACTTTGAGATATGCAAGAATCAGGGGGAGTATCTTCCTGAATTACTCCTGTTCAATGCATCATATTATACTCTTTTTCCCTTTATGAGTTTACTTCACAGGTTCTCATCAAGGTTTTTAATGAGGTAATATCAACACAAGATCATATGTCATACTTTCTGTTTTCCCCATCGGGTTTTTTTAAAAAGAATATACGACATATTTATTGTCCTTTTAATTCTATGAGTTTTCCTCATATCGAGTTAAAACAAACAATAAGCTTTATATGTTGCGGCATTTTCTCCTTATTTTTCCCACTGGATTTGAAGGAGTTTTGGCAACATATCAAATATTATACTCCTCATATTTTTCCCACAGGGTTTTTGAGGAGCCTCTAATCAAGATGATGATTTTGGATGGACAA
The DNA here is from genome assembly GCA_950022295.1 of Bromus sterilis. Taxonomy (NCBI): domain Eukaryota; kingdom Viridiplantae; phylum Streptophyta; class Magnoliopsida; order Poales; family Poaceae; genus Bromus; species Bromus sterilis. Next base: position 337,804,256 of record OX465595.1, on the reverse strand, counting down.
GTATAGATTAGGGGGAGTGTTAGAATTAATTAACATGTGTTAAATATGGGGTAAATCTACCCTTGTATTGGATGGACAAGTGTAGATTAAGGGGAGTGTTAGAATTAGTTAACATGTGTTAATTATGGGGTAAATCTACCCTTGTAACTTCCACTCCTTCATGAAGACGCACCTCTTCATGATGTCCTTCCATCTGTATATATACCTACATCATCAATGAAAGAGATAGAGTTGATTCATTTGTTATCTCTCTAGTTTTTCTCTCAACAACAAGAAGGATTTCAAAATAAAAAGCCTACCGTGGCCTTGCAAACTTGCAACAATGTCGTGAAAGCTCAAATTGCACGCTACAGATTATTGTTTTCAATTACACAACGATCAAGAAAAAGCGAAGAAGGTATGTTTTTATTATGTTAATGGCTGATGACCTCATAGTGGGAATGCTCATAGTGAAAACAAAACTAAAATGATATGGTGTACACACCGTTGACCAAAAGGAGATATGAAAATACAAGCTGTGCCTAAACATGTTTCAAGAAGTATAATTTTAAACTAGGTATACCAGAGTGTGGCGATAATCAACATACAATCTAGAGGTAGACTACTGGTCAGCTCTCCAAATCTTAACAATTAAAGACGTACACGAACATTTGCCAATAACCATAAGCCATTGCAACATAAAACACACAAGGGCATAACTTCACATACATACATTAGAGTTTGGTTACCAAAACAAATGGTAATGAAAAAGATGGCCTTGTTAGATGGTGGGGGAAATATTACCAGAGAAATCAGATATGTCATTTGTGTATCAGATTGGGCATTATTATTATTTAAGAAACATAATAGACAGGTTGAACGCTAAGGACAAGAACACTGGCTGCAAGGTAATAGCAAAGCTAAAAGACATCCTAGCAGAAGCTGGCTGGTCCTCCAAGAAGTGCCAACTAAAACCAACCTCCAAAGCACAATGGTTTATAAACATGGTCACGAATGATTATAACTGGAAAATATATACCGTACTTCACATTTGCATATATGACACTAGAAACATGCTGGATGTTAACAATTTTCTGCTTAATTTTGACAGCAGAAATACAGATACATGGAGGAACCAAATTATAATAAACTGGGCATAGTAAATCCGTGAAGGTACCAATAGCCTGGGAACATGGTTGATTCAAATCAAAAATGTTTGGGCGGTTGATAAATTTTATAATATAAACACAACACTTACTCTCAGAAATGATAAGCATATGATATCACCAGTTCTCTATAAAGCTGCACTGTCTATTCAAATAAATACCAACCTCATAGTTCTTTGTAACAATTAAAGACATAGAAGGACACTTACAATTGCCAGCATACATAAGGCAGTGGAAATGCGAACACTGAACCAAACCACAAGCCATTGTAACATCAAGACAAGGGCACAACTTAACATACATACATTATAGTTTGGTTAGCAAAATTACCAGTTATGAAATAGATAGATGACCTTGTAAGATGGTGAGGGAAATACTACCGGAGTATGTAGACATGTCATTTGTGCATCAGATTGGACATTACTTATTATTTAAGAAACATAAAACACAGGTTGAACAATGTAAGACATTTTTGCAAGCTTAGGAAATGCTGGCAGGTCCTCCAAGAAGTGCTAACGAAAACCAACCCCGAGGAACAATTGTTTATAAACTTGGACATGAATCGTTATGGATGGGAAAGATATATTTCACATTTGCAGAAAGATATACTCCACATTTGCATCAATGACGATCTTAACAATTTTCAGCTTAATTTTGACAGCAGAAATACAGATTCATGGAGGAACCAAATTATAACAAACTGAGCATAGTAAATCTGTGAAGGTACCAGTAGCCTGAGGAGTGCGGACATGGTTGATTCAAAACAAAAATGTTTGGGCGGTTGATATTTTTTGAACATAAACGAAACACTTACTACCAGAAATGATAGGTATATGATGCCACTGGTTCTCTATAAAGCCGCACTACTTATTCAACTAAATATCAAGCTCAAACGGTTCAGAACAATTAAGCTCAAACAGAACATCCAGTTTCATCATTAACATAAGATTATGATAACAAAACCACTTCAACTAGGCAGGCTATTGCAGACAACTCACAGTCTTACAGATCACCATATCCAGTTCATAGTACAAAATATGCGAAACTACTAGCCGTAAAAGGTAGACAAGGAGTACGCCACTGCCGCCATACCCAAGAAGAGATCTCTCGCAGGACATCAACGGTAGGACTTCTGGAAACGCGCGCGAGCACCGCGACCGCCGAACTTCTTGGGCTCGCAGCGGCGAGGGTCGGCGACGAGGAGCGTCCGGTCGTAGCGGCCGAAGATCTCCTTGACCTCCTTCTTGGCCGCCTCGTCGACGTACTTCTGGTAGTAGGCAACGAGGGACTTGGCGATGGCCTGGCGGATGGAGTAAATCTGGCTCGTCTTGCCGCCGCCGCGGACGCGAATCCTCATGTCAATGTCCTTGAAGCGGGACCTGCCGGCGAGCAGGATCGGCTCGAAGGCCTTAAGGCGGAGCATCTCGGGGCGGATGAGCTCGATCGGCGCGCCGTTGACCTTGATTAGGCCGCGGCCGGGCTTGCAGTAGGCCACGGCCACGGCGGTCTTCTTCCGGCCGAAGCACTGGACGGTGCCCGGGGTCGGGCGGGTGAGAACGGCTGCCATGGTGGCTACGGCGGTGTGCCTGGTTGCTGGCGGCGCGGCGGCGGAGGGTAGGGATTTGGGTGGCGGCGCGTAGAGGGGTCCCGGCGGCGAGAGAGCAAGATTATATAGCGTGGATGCGTTAGGGTTTTGGCCGCGCTCCCGCATGACACGTGGGACCAAGCTGTAAGGTAATGGGCCGAGCGTATCAGTTGGACTGTGTAGGACCTCCAAATGCTGGGCTTTCTCTGGCCCAGTAATGGGTTGTGGCTGTTAAAAAGGTGCGATGGGAGGTGGATGGAGCTAGGGTTTCGACCCGAACACTACTTGATCTTATCCGAGCGAGCCGTCCGGCGGCGCCGCGGCGGCCGGAGTCGTCTCTCCCATCGGCCGCGCCGCCACCGCGGTCTCGCGGGAAGGTGGCGCGCGCTGTTTGGGTTGAGGGTAGCGGCAGCTACCGGCGGCGAGCGATGACGACTGCCTGCGGTCGGAGCGCGAGCGCGATGATGGCCGCGCGGGCTCACCCAACCAATCAAACAATCTTCGTTATTTTTTCTCTTTTGCTCGAATTTTTTTGTTCGTTTCTCTTGTTGAATCTGTGCTTGCTAGAATTGTTTTCTTCAACCAGTGGTGATTGTTTCTTGGATTCGAACCTATTTTTTTTCTCATTACATATTATTAGTAATTCATTATTTTGGTTCAGTTGTCAAGTAGTATCTCTCTTTCTTTTCGATGAATTCAGATCGTTATGCTGCAGGTTAGACGCGGATGCACGACCCAGGCTCTAGTATGGTTCAATCTACAATGTGTATAGATTTCTGAAGGAGCTGCGTCCATGGGAGCTTTTTCAGATCGGTTGCTGACAGCCGTTAACATTATGTCTGATAGTGGAGGATTCTGTTGTACTAGTATTCTTAATGGTGGATCAAGATGTTGTAATATGGGACTTGCATCTCAGCTTGACATTGTGAAATATATGTTATTTATCCTTGCCATGATATTTTGATAATTATGGAACGGTTCTATTTTCTGAATCATGAAATCTTGCTCTTGATGTTTGAAAGATTTGTCTACGGTATATGGTGTAAGTACCCGGATATTCCATTTGAGTCTAGGGAAGTGATCTCTATATCTGCCCCGTCCAGTTCTGTGGAGATTTGTGTGATAGTTCAGGAACACTTCGAAAGTACGCCTTTCCACAAAAATCCATGTGTAGACAATAGCAAAAAAAAAGGCAAGAAGAAAAATTAAAGCATCCATAAGCTTGGCACTCCGGCACAACTGCAGCAGAATCAGACTGGAGATGACCTCCCCTCCCTCCCTCGGTCGCTCGGGGATGACCTAGGGTTCCGTCGCGCCTCTCCTTTCTCCACGCTCCTGCCGGAGGCGCGTTGTGCTTCCCCGGTGCTTTAATGAGTTTGGGGGTGTGGCGCCCTTGAGCCTATGCGAGAAGGGAGCGGACGTCCTGCACACAGCGCCATCTGGCCGGTGGCAATTATATGGGGATCCGCGTGCGAATTTGAGATATATTGACGACGACTGCGGAATACAAAGAAATGGGCCACGTTTTGCAGCGCAATGTGTTGGTCTGTTTTTACCTCTGCGCATTAGTGGCCCAAGGAAAAGGTGTGCCGCGCGCGTCGGCAATAATTGGTGCGGTTCACCCCGCGTTTATAATCGGTCCACTTCAGGAATGACGGGAAGACACAGTACTGTTCTGCAACTCAAGAATTTCAGTTTTTTGACCCGGTAATTATATATTGGTCAGTACTAGTACAAATCATGCGCCCTGTGAACACTCACGTTTAGGGTAACTATTGTCAAAACAAGGAATAGGATTAGCTATATGTGAGGGATTTCCAGGTTTTGCCAAACAATTCTTTCTTCGTCAGTAATGTACAACCCAACAAAGTGAAACATAATAGAGTGACTTTTTCTTTGGCTGACGGAAACAAAATGTGAAAAAACACAAACACGCGAGAGCGTTGATCTGGACGCATACCGCACACAACACACCCGGTAGTGTTTCGCTGTGATAGCCGATTAACTGTAATTCTATTTCCGGCGAGCGGTTGTAGCAGCTTGGTAGCGTGTGTATTCCGCCCCGACACAAATGTGGAACGTGAGACTTGATGATGTATGCTTCGTCCCCTGTCTGTGCTCAATCATATACTCTATAGATGTAACAAAAAAAGTTACCTTATACAGTGCCGCGTCGAAAGCTAGCAATGGTGTGCTTCAAAGTCTTCGATGGGACCGAGTGGTGGGCCGAGGTTCTCTGCCACACCTCTCCAATACATTATTTATAGAATATTTGTGTACTGTTGCAGCCGGTGACCTTTGTGTGAATACGCTGTGTTACTACACCATGCCACGGATCACGAAGCTATGCTGCCGGTTGATTAAGCTGTCCAGCTACCGCCCCGGGCAGCGGGTGCTTTCTCGAGGCGCGTTGTGCTTCCCCGGTGCTTTAATGAGTTTGGCGGTGTGGCGCTCTTGAGCCTATGCGAGAAGGGATAGGGTCCCGTCTCCGACGACTTTGATGTGGTGTTGGGGTTAGATGGTCTTCGTGAGCTCATGTGGTTGTGACGCTCCTCTTCCGACCGTGCCTTCGGTGGCGTCTTCATCCTTATGTGCGTCATGAGGCGATTCATGTGGATTGCTTTTCTTCCTCACTTTGTGTCTGCATTTCGGGGTTGCATCCCTGGTTTATTTTCTTTCTTGTACAACTTGATCGCGATGTATTCCTAATTGGTTAATGGCTTTGTTAATTCAAAATCGGTTAAAGCTCGAGCCCTATCTCAAACTAGGGTTAAGACTTTTCTATGCAAAAACACGTAGGACGCGTTTGGTTGTCATCCGAGAGGTTACCTGCACTCAATGAAAAAAAATAGCGTGGCCCTTCAAAAAACACTATGCACGCTATAGCGCGCTATTTTTCAAAATAGTGTCTGACAGAAAATATGATAAATCGGGATTTCAGTAGCTATATATACCATTTTACAGCTAATTTTTTCCCAGATATAGTATTCTTCGGCCAAACATCAACTAGAGGTGGTTAACATAATACATAGCTCCATAATTATTACATAGTCGAAGTTCAACAAGTATTAAATAGACATAGATATAGTCCAGAAAATTCCAATCACACAACAAAGTAGGAACTAGGAAGTAGCTTAGTAGCATGAACAAGGATTGGGGAGCAACGTGGGAGTGGTTGATTTGGTCAGAGTGGCCTAGATTAGGGACAAAATGTGGAATAGGCTACTGAAAAAGTCACTACGAAAAATAGTGTGCTATAGCGAAATAGCGAATAGCGCGAATAGCGTGAAATAGCGCGTCTTTAGCGCATGTAGCGCCATAGCGTGGCTGAAATGCATAGCGTAGCGTTCAACTCGCAGATACGCTATAGCGCCGCTATTAGCGTGAAATAGCGCGCTATTTTTTTCATTGCTTGCACTGCATACGCTTTCCAGATGGCCTGGCTGAGCTTATACAGGGTAAAAATCAAAATGTGTGCTTTGTTTGGTTATCCGCATCTCCATTTCCTGCACGGGTGAACTAATATTATCACATTGTTTGGTTGGCTTCGTTGTACTAGGCGCTGAAATTACACGCTTTTGATTGCAAACTGCATGAGTTATTGTCACCACTTTTTACTAGTGGTGACCTTACAACACACGAATATAAGTTTCAGTCCTAACTACTAACAATGTCAGTACAAATACAACACGCAAATGGCGAAATAGGGGAAAGTTCATCGATGACGAACAAGTCCATCGGCGCCGAACAAGTCCATCGTCGGCCTCTTCTTATTCTGCTCCTCTTCTTCTTCTTCTTCTTTGATGAGGGGGTAACCCCACGACTCCTACATATGAGACTACCTGGTGCGTGTGAAGATAGAAGGCCCACCGGGAAGCTGCGACAAGCCCACAATTGGCCCAACCAGGCATCGACATAGGAGTCCGCGACTAACATGGAAGGTGCAACTTGGCGTATAAGGCAAGGCTAGAACTAGGAAACCCTCTACTGTAACCTAGCTCGGACTCCCCGAGACCTGGCCTAATATATAAAGGCTGGGAGGGGAGACCTCCATATCTCAATACGCATCTACTCATCCTAGCCTTGCGAGAACTCGCCTTGGCCTCCATTTTAATCGCCCCCTCACGTGATAATATCGAGCAGGAAGTGCTTCTCCTGTTAGCCGACGAGTATCGTCCAACCTGTGTCATCTCTATGACTAACCCAGAGGTCCCTGACCATGGGATTTGCCGGGGTTGATCCCCGCCAATTGGCGCCGTCTGTGGGAACTACACAGGTTGGAATCACGATCTCGGCGGTCCCGACCTCAACAGATCAAGACTCGAGGACTAGAGCCAGATCCAATCCGCTCAAGAGATTCAAGTTCACCGCAAGCGTCTCCGTCACCCCATCAGGACCACCCAGCCAGCATCAGAACCAAGTCCAGCATCTCGACGACTGCCAGATCCATCACCGACGGAAAAGAACTCGACGACCCAGAAGACAAGAACAAGGAGGCTACTCAAGAATCCCACTCGAGGAGTCGCGTCGTGTGGCCGAAGGCTCGCCCACTAGTCAACGACCAGCCGCCACCCGGACTCCCACCACACGCCAAGACAGCGACTCCGAGACCCAGACCGGAGATTACTACGACCCAGATCGAAGGCCAGACGAATTCGCCAACTTCATCCGGAATCAATCACTCAGCGACGGGATAGAGCTCGACCCAAGAGTTCACAGCCGAGCAGAAGACCGCTTGCAGATCTTCCAAGTCTCAAGGAGAAGAAGGCACGCCGACTCCAGCAAACTCATAGCTAAAGAGCAATTGGAAGGACCTTGCGCGATCCATTGTTTTGAAGACAGTCGAGGACACCTCAGAGCAAGCCACACACTGGGAGACTGCCGCCTATTCGTCGAACTCTCCAACAGCCTCAAGGAGGAGAAGCAGCGTGAAGCCAAACACACTCGAAGAAGCACGCAGTCACCTACACCGAGTGCAGAGGAGCAATACCCCGCGTCCCAGGGACGAATCTACATGATCCAAGAAGGAAGACCCTCGAAAGCAAAGCAAGATGCCTACACCCTGCAAGTCGAAGCAGGCGAAGGCCTAAAGATAACTGGAACATACCAACTGAGCGGCGCCGAGACCAGCATCACTTTTAGTCCCGAGGCCTGGGCATGCACCCCTGGTCCTCGAAGTGCAGATCGGAGGATACGACATGGACAGAATCTTCATGGACGGAGGCAGCAGTCTAAACATAATCTTCACCAGCACTCTACACAAGATGTTCATCCCACGATCAGTGTGGAAGAAGTCAGGAACCACAATATACGGCGTAGTCCCGGGCGAAGCAGCCACCTCAATCGGAGCAATACAACTTGATGTGATCTTCGGCAGCAAGCGCAACTTCACAAAGCAGGCACTCGAGTTCGCAGTACTCGACTGGCAGTCGCAGTATCACGCCATACTCGGGCGACCGGCGTTCACACAGTTCATGGCGGTTCCACACTATGCATATCTCAAGCTCAAGATGCCAGGACCTGCAGGAATCATCACAGTCAAGGGAAGCTTCATCAAATCGGACCAGTGCGACCGCGACTTCCACAAAGTCTCCGACACATTCGGAGCCCAACAACAGCTCCAAGAAATAGCCATGGTGACGGACAAAAGCATATTTCCACTAGCAAACAGAAGCGAGACAAAGGAATTTGGTCGCGACTTCAGCGTCGACAGCGACACGATCACACACCAAGTACACCCAACAGACCCAGAGAAGACAGTCCACGTATATGCCCAACTTCCAGAAGAGCAAGCAGCCGCCCTCATAACCTTCATTCGTGAAGAATGGAAAATTTTCGCCTGGTGCCCAGTTGACATGACAGGGATACCGCGAGAATTCGCGGAACACGCGCTGCACATCAAGCAAACACAAAGCCAGTAAAACAGGCACTGCGACGGTTTTCAGAGCCAAAACGCAGAGCAATCGGTGAAGAAGTCAATCGACTACTCGACGCACAGTTCATCAGAGAAACAAAGAAAACAACGTGGATAGCAAACCCAGTCCTAGTCCCTAAAAAGGACACCGAGGTACTGAGGATGTGTGTCGACTATGGGCCCACCAACAAGCACTTCCCAAAAGACCACTTCCCCCTGCCAAGAATCGATCAGATAATCGACTCCACAGCAGGATGCGACCTCCTCTCCTTCCTCGACGCATACTCAGGACACAATCAAATCAGGATGAAGGAAGAAGACGAAGAGCACATCTAGTTCATCACCCCTCACGACACATCCCGCCATAAAAAAATGCCCTTTGGTCTAAGAAATGCCGGAGCAACATACCAGCGAATGATGCAAGCATACATGAGAAACCAGTTTGGCGGAAACATCCAGGTCTACATAGACGAGATCGCCATCACAGCCAAAGAACTCGCGCCAGAAGCAACCTCAGAGGATGAAAACACAGGTGAACCAGCGCAAGTGGCATCCGCAAACCCAATCATTAATGAAGAAGCCAACAACGCAGTCGAGGAGGTAGCGCCAGCTGTACCGGAAGACCCAACTTGGAAAGAACCGTTCCTCAGATTCTTAATACAGGGCACTTTACCACAAGACGTTGCAGAAGCCAGACACATCAGTCAACGATCTAAAGCATTCACGGTAATCAACAAGAAGCTCTACAAGCGCAACATCTCCCAGGTCCTCCAAAAGTGTATAGACGAAGAAGACGGCAAAGCCCTACTACTCGAGATTCATGAAGGCACCTGTGGGCACCATGCCAGCAGTCGAGCACTCGTGGAAAAAGCCTTTCGAGAAGGATTCTATTGGCCAACCGCCATGAAAAATGCAGAGGATATTGTACGGCGTTGCATCGCATGCCAAAAATTCGCCAGCAGGCCGCACACCCCAGCATCAGAACTCAAAACCATACCATTATCATGGCCATTCGCCACATGGGGACTCGACATGGTAGGCCACTCAAGAAATCATAAAAAGGAGGAACAACACACCTACTGGTCGCAGTCGACAAATTCACCAAATGGATCGAGGCAGTACCAATCACCAGCTCAACAGCCCTCACGGCAGTCAACTTCATCAAATCAATCATCTTCAGATTCGGAGTACCACACAACATCATCACAGACAACAGTACCAACTTCACAGCGGCAGAGTTCCAAAACTTCTGTCAAGAATTGGGCATCAAAATCAACTACGCATCAGTCACACATCCGCAATCTAATGGCCAAGTGGAGAAAGCAAACGGTTTAGTATGCGGAGGAATAAAGAAGCGACCCCTGGCACCACTTGAACAAGCCGCAGGCAACTGGATAGAAGAGCTCCCCGCAGTCCTATGGATCCTGCGCACCACCCCAAACAACGCGAACCATTATACACCCTTCTTCTTGGTATACGGGGCAGAAGCAGTACTACCGCACGACCTAAATTTCGGAGCACCCAAAATCTCAGGGTACGAAGAAGAAGAGTCAGAAGAAGCGCTGCAGAACGACAAGGACACAGCAGATGAAGCACGAGACACAGCCATCACAAGATCCGAAGGATACGAGGACAAGCTGAGCACATATCAAAGCAGTCGCCTGCGGACCAGATCGTTCAACAAAGGAGACCTTGTGCTACGGCTAATACAGGAAAAAGTGCACAAACTTGCCCCACAATGGGAAGGGTCGTTCATCATCTCGGGAGTCATAGGAGGAGGAGCATACATATTGGCGAATCCGAAGACCAATGAGGACGTGGGAAATCCATGGAACGTAGCGAACCTACGCCCATTCTACCCATAGTCCCCTAGGCATTATCAAGACATCGGCACCAACACCGATCGACAACTCATGTAAAAATTCAAAGGAATAAAGCAATGTTGCCCAAAACACCTTACAAGCACTCGGGGCTCGAGCCTAGAACTCCCCCCGAGAGACGCTATCTTCGCAAACACGACTTCTACTTAGAAGCACTCGGGGGCTCGAGCCTAGAACTCCCCCCGAGAGACGCTATCTTCGCAAACGCGACTCTTACTTAAAAGCACTCGGGGGCTCGAGCCTAGAACTCCCCCCGAGATACGCTTTCGCAAACGCGACTCTTACTTAAAAGCACTCGGGGGCTCGAGCCAATAACCCCCCCCCCCGAGAGACGCTATCTTCGCAAACGCGACTTTTACTCAAAAAATACTCGGGGACTCGAGCGTGAAACTTCCCCCTAAAGACGTTATCTTCGCCAAATACGCAAGACCCTCATGAGCAACAAAGCTAAGGCAAAAGAAAGTCGCATCAAAAAGCGCACGATTCTTTAGTCTTCACCTGATCGCAAGCGATCGCCTAAAGACTCGGGGGCTACTCCCATCGGGAGCGCTGACGCATACCCGATATAAAACTTGGAAAAATTCAAAGACAAGCTACAAACTAGTGAGATAAAAAAATTCATAAAGCCTACGTTTGATTCTACAAATCAAACGTAGCCTCGGGGGCTACTCCCATCGGGAGCGCTGGCGCGCACCCGAGAAGACATTCTCATTACAAAGGAGTCGAAGACATTCTCATTACAAAGGAGTCGAAGACATTCTTGTTACAAAGGAGTCGAAGAAATTCTCGTTACAAAGGAGTCGAAGACATTTTCATTACAAAGGAGTCGAAGACATTCTCATTACAAAGGAGTCTAATACGTACTCATTACAAAGAAGTCGAAACGACATTTTTCCGTTACAGAAAGACCTGCGGAACTACAAGCTGGGCTACATTTAACTTCTACATGTGTGCTCATGCTGAGATAATTGGCACTTTCGTGCCACAGCCCGGCGAGCATCATCACAGACAAAGCAGTAGCCTAGCCGACGAGGGAGAAGCTCGCCGTACTCCAGTTCTAGAAGGTGCCTCGCCTACTACCGCTGCCGCTTGACGACTGGCTTGACGTCCAGTTCTTCCTTAGAACTAGAAGAGCAAACACCATCGCCCGAGGGATCAGCCGAAGACGAAGACACGGGAGAAGCAGGCGAACCACCACTCGAGCCTCCAGAATCGTTGTTGCTCGTCTCCTCACAGTATGGATCCATACGGTTGCCACCAGCATCAAACGCACGGATAATAACAGTATCTTCGTGATAGAGGCGGGGTGTCCTGATCTTTCGATGAGATGATAACTACGATTTGATGGAGTCGACTTTGACGATCCGACTACAAACGTGCAACGACGTTGCGCCTTAGCAATCGCTAAACCAATCTCCTGAAGGTTATTGACCACGCCGGAGCACGATCAACCTGACCACGAAGGTCTAGTGCCTGCAAGCAATCGAAGAACAAGCAAGAACTATGATAAAGCAATCTGAATATTGCGAATATGTAGATGAAGTATGAATAAAGTTGGGATTCCAAAAGCGGTCTTGATCTGGTCGTTGGACACAAACCGAGTACACGAAGATGCAGCAATTGGCTAAGCAGTCTTTTTAACTAAAAGAAATCCAAAGAAAAACCCTAGGGGTTGATCTACTTATATATGACTAAAGGGTGGAGGCCAAGGGGGTGGAAGGACGTCCCAAGGAGTCCTAAAACTAAACCTAGGTCGTACAAGGCACTTGGGCCCATGTGGAGGTGATGCAACACCTATTGAGTTGGACTTTGATTCGGATTCTGCTGCTGGGTCGCACCGTTTTCGCAATATCTCCACGCTCCGAAGGAATTTGAAGGTGAAACCAATTGCGTTGGAAACTAGACGAGATAAGCTATCACCAGAAAAAAGAATCACCCAATTTGGAGTTCGTATGTAGAAACGGCGGCTGTTTGAAGTTGGGTATATCTCTGCAGTCCGAATCTGAGTCCATGACGTGAAAGACTTGGTCTCTATCTTCTCTTGGGCCAAAAGTGACGTGAAATAACTTCTTGTACAGCACACAATCATGCCCCTTTGTATTGACTTCATTTCTTGATCAAATATAGAGAAATTAATGGTCATATCCATGATAATTATGTCCTCGTCATCTTCATGCTTGAATATGCTCCAATGCTCATCCTTCTTGTCCATGCTAGGTCCTAATAATTTAATTGGTGTGCACGATCTCTAGTAATTGCTCCAGTAGGTATATTAGCAGGGGTTGTGGCTGTAACTATGGTAGTCATGTCCTCATCATCCTCCCCTTCTTGAAAATAAAGCCGTCCCCGGCGTTTCTTAATCTGAAATGTGGCTAACAAAAAAGACAAGGTGTACATGTTGTATATATATATGTCATCTATTCTTACTTCCCTTAGTTTTTGGACATGTAACACATGTATATATGAGTAACTTTCGTATGTCGTGAAATATAAACATATATGATCATCACAATACATAAACGACATGAAAGTATTGCAACTCAGTTTGCATATATAAGTGAAGCTCTTATTCATATCTAAAGATGTACAATGCTCATCATTAAACCATCCCAATACCGGTGAAGAAACGTTAATGTTTTTCGAAGGACATGCTACAACAGGCTTAACTAAGTAGTCATGCAACAAGTCATTCGACGCAGAATCATCACCAAGATTAGAGGTCATATCAAAATGATTAAGCATTGGCAGTTTCATAATAGTAACATGATTATTCAAAATAGATGGTGTGCTCAAATCAACAGGTAACTCAAGACATGATGTATTCAAGTCTATTAGGCAAGTAACATCTTCATGTGAAGTTATGACATTCTCGAAAATTGGTTGTGTGATGAAACTACTGGATAGCTCAACACATGTTGCTTTTAAATCAACAAGGTTCTCATGTGGAGGGGAAAGATCCATACCTTTTTCATTACCTTTTTGTGATGATAGATCAGATATTGGAGGAGTGCTTACGACAATTGATGTGGTTATGGTAGTGCTCATAGTGGTTGAAGGAACAACCTTCTCAACTTGTGGTATTTGCACATTCCGCTTGTTCGTCTTCTGGGCAACACGTCTGTCGATTTCCTGTTCAGCTTTACAAGCAAGACGAAACAAACGATCCATAGGATAACACTTTTCATGAATTAGGATATCCTGAATGTCACGGTTTAAACCTTCCCAAAATATGTCCATGAAATATTCTTCACTTTCCTCTAAAAAAGAATGCAAGAAAGTAGTTTCGAAAGCATCATAATATTCTGAAACAGTTTTAGAACCTTGTTTTAAATTTTTTAATTTCCTAACCTTGTCACGAGTATAATAAGAGGGAACGAATCTATATCGCATAGCAAGTTTGAGATCATTCCAAGTATTAGGTATATAATCAGGATATAAACTACAATATTCATTCCACCAAATAGAAGCAAAATCTTTGAAAGCACTAATTGCAGTTTTTACTTTCTTATGCTCAAGAAAATTATGGGAAACAAATATATCATTTATTTCAAACTCCCACTCAATGTATAAATCAGGTCTTAGACGTCCATGAAAGTGTGGTATAGAAACAATAAACTGATCATGTGCATGCTTATGTGTGTTTACCTTTTGCAGTGACTGTTGTGTAGTTGTAGGTGGTGGCAAATCTCCAACTATCGTTGCCGCCCAAGAAGATCTAACTCCAGAACCTGCCATGATTAGTAGAAAACAAGAAACAAATCACAAGTATATGTCCCTATGAACTACTAGGATGTGGTGGTAAAACGCTCACAGGATAGCAAATATCAATGTCTTACTAGTTCTTACCATGCAGCAGGTGGTGATCGGCAACCAACGGTGTCAAAGAACTCCAAAGATTAAGTAGAGCGATTGCCAGGTGAACGCACGTATACACGATGTAGAAATATGTGGAGCTTGGAAGGCTTTAATATGGTGGCAAAAATATCAGCAATAATCAATTCAGAGATGCAAAATTGAATTAACGCTCAACGACGATACTGTGCTGGTCCTAGTCTAGACCGGACTAGAGACGCGAGCCTAGAACACTAATGTGGTCACGGCATAGCACAACTAGCAGCAATGAATGATATGAAGTAGCTCTGAATAGCAAGATATAAGTGAAGATCATCAACAGAGCAAAGATAATGGTGATAATAGGCTCCAAATCAAGATACACCAATATTCTCGCTACAACTTTCCTCTGAAATATATTTGCTAATTTTTTTGATATTTTTCCTCCAATAGGGCACTGACTTAAGCTTTCCGACGCAATAAGAATCACTCAATTTAGAGTTCGGATGAGGTGTCAAAAAAAATTGAGAATCAGCCCGAAATCTGACAAAAACTGTGTTCGGAAACTTTAGAGGTCAAAAAGTCCGTCTTAGAAGCCGATCTGGAGTTTTAAATAACACACTAGCTCCAGAACTATTTAGAAGCGTCTCGGAAATATCTTTAATTTGAGAACTCGTGGAGCCAAAACGGACTTCGGATGACAAAGTTATGCCCGTTTTAGTGGACACTGCTCAAAACTGATTCCGACGAGATTTCAAATACGAGTTCAACTAGAGATAGATCCGAAAATTTTCTTCTTTTTTCTCTTTTTTCCTTTTTTCTTTCTTTTTTTTCCTTTTTCTTTCTCTCTCTCTTTTTCAACTCTTTTTCTCTCTTTTTCTATGGTGGATGGTAGAAGTAGGCAGCGGATGGGATGATGGTGGAGCGGCGGCGGTGACTAACGTGAACAGAACTCGAAACTCTAAAGGACTAGATACTAAGACCAGCAACTGAACACGACGATGCAACCGATAATTCAATAAAGCAAAGCACCGAAAAGAAAATTGCGAAGTCTCAAAATGGTTTGGATATGATGATCTAATCCTATTTTTATGGCTTTTTATGTGGATGATAGGTGATAAAAAAAATAGATCTAATATATGGATATGGAATTCTCACCGAGCAACCTGAAAACTGATACCACTTGATAGAGGCGGGGTGTCCTGATCTTTCGATGAGATGATAACTACGATTTGATGGAGTCGACTTTGACGATCCGACTACAAACGTGCAACGACGTTGCGCCTTAGCAATCGCTAAACCAATCTCCTGAAGGTTATTGACCACGCCGGAGCACGATCAACCTGACCACGAAGGTCTAGTGCCTGCAAGCAATCGAAGAACAAGCAAGAACTATGATAAAGCAATCTGAATATTGCGAATATGTAGATGAAGTATGAATAAAGTTGGGATTCCAAAAGCGGTCTTGATCTGGTCGTTGGACACAAACCGAGTACACGAAGATGCAGCAATTGGCTAAGCAGTCTTTTTAACTAAAAGAAATCCAAAGAAAAACCCTAGGGGTTGATCTACTTATATATGACTAAAGGGTGGAGGCCAAGGGGGTGGAAGGACGTCCCAAGGAGTCCTAAAACTAAACCTAGGTCGTACAAGGCACTTGGGCCCATGTGGAGGTGATGCAACACCTATTGAGTTGGACTTTGATTCGGATTCTGCTGCTGGGTCGCACCGTTTTCGCAATATCTCCACGCTCCGAAGGAATTTGAAGGTGAAACCAATTGCGTTGGAAACTAGACGAGATAAGCTATCACCAGAAAAAAGAATCACCCAATTTGGAGTTCGTATGTAGAAACGACGGCTGTTTGAAGTTGGGTATATCTCTGCAGTCCGAATCTGAGTCCATGACGTGAAAGACTTGGTCTCTATCTTCTCTTGGGCCAAAAGTGACGTGAAATAACTTCTTGTACAGCACACAATCATGCCCCTTTGTATTGACTTCATTTCTTGATCAAATATAGAGGAATTAATGGTCATATCCATGATAATTATGTCCTCGTCATCTTCATGCTTGAATATGCTCCAATGCTCATCCTTCTTGTCCATGCTAGGTCCTGATAATTTAATTGGTGTGCACGATCTCTAGTAATTGCTCCAGTAGGTATATTAGCAGGGGTTGTGGCTGTAACTATGGTAGTCATGTCCTCATCACTTTGCCGTCAAAATGACAGCAAAGGTTGTCCCCGCCGCGCAAATTCAACTGACGAGAAAACGTCCTCCATCCAGACCCAAGAAAGATCAAGGACGAACTATCAAATCCAGCTCCACCCAAGAAGAAGAACGAGAGCATCCATGAAGACGGAGCCAGAAGCCCTTTAAGCCACGCTCAGAAGCAATGGAGGCAAACGAGGCAGAAAGAGGAATCCGGGCAGCATTCCGCCCAAGAACATGCAAAAGAAAATCATGGCGCCAAAATCCCTCCTCCATGGAGGAAGAAGAAAAAAGCACCAACGCAGTTCCGTGACGCCCACCGCGTGAGGAGCGAGGGGCGCGGCCACCACGACCACGGCGGCCACGACCCCGCCTTGCAACACCACGGCTTCGCCCAACTACACCGCTACCACGTTTAGGTGCCATATGAAGAAGAAGAAGCAGAAGGGAAAGATGCGAAGAATGGACGCCAAGGACGGGCAACCAAAGGAAGTATTTATAGCACAATCCAAGGGCAAACAAGGAAAAACACGCAGAAGCCCAGGCGGCGCCATCATTGCATCAAAGACTAAGTGCCGGGCGTTACGAATTCCAAGACGAAGATGCCTTCACACGGTCAGCGTTATTTATAGGACGCGCCAAATCTCGCCCATTTCCCATACAAACCTCGGGAACCAAACAAGCAACAGGCAGCACGACGTCCAAATCATCATTATGACTGTCCAGAAGACGCGACGGATCAAAAAATCAAGCATCATCATAGGTCATCAAACAACATGACAATGCAAGTCAGCATGACATCCCAAAGGGAAGAGATCAAGATAAAAGCAGTTGGGAAAAACCAAACGATTCCAAGAGTCAGCCATATGTCTAAATTTTCTGACTATTAACAATTCTTACTCCCATCGGGAGTACCCTTTTGAGTTCAGGTGCTCCCTCACCCAGAAGGCAAAGATGTGCTCGAGTGATCACTCGCACCAGCAGAAACAATATACTCTCAGAGTTCGGGTGCTCCCTCACCCCAAGAGCAGAAAAGCATTCGAGTGACCACTCGCCAAAAAAGATTCAGCCATTCAGCAAACATGACTTACTCGCGCACTCGACGACATTCCGAGTGGGTGCTATCTTATTTTCCTCGCCTGAGTTCGCTACAAACTCCGCGAGTGACGACTAAAACAACTCACTTGATTGTTTATTCCAAGTGGGTGCATTGCTAAATCAGGCTCCGTGCCTCAACAAAAACAATTATGCCTGGGCTACGACACACTGTACCCAGATGCCATGCAAGCTTAGCGTGTAGGTAAGACCCCGCTGCGCAGAATGGCCGGGCCGGGACTTGCCGCAGAGCGATTTCACTCCCGACCTTTTCCATGCGCTCGCATGATAGAAAGAACCGAGCGGACGCGTTCTGTCGGGGGATTGGTAGCCGGGTAGGCTAACCCAAGCGGAAGCAAGCTTTCGAGACAAGGATGATCCGATTGGGATGCAGCTGGGCCGAGCTAGGCAGAGGTACGGCCGATTGCTCTAAGGCAATCGGCCATACCAAGTGCCGGCAGTCGGCCCAGGCGCAATCGGTCCACCCTTTTTGTTCACTGAAGACGATCGTCCGATTGACCTGCTGCTGGATCGAGGTCGCTTCCTAGAAGACCGATTGCCCAGAGCAATCGACCTTACCCAGGAACCACCAGTCGGTCCAGGCGCAATCGGAGCTACCTGACACCCAGTCGTGGGTATGATTACGAGGTCATAAATGCCATATCCCGAGATATCTGGGTGGCAGGAAGGCCAAGTCACATCGAGGATTTCCGGGAGATACGATGTCGACCTCTCCGCCGATTCCGCGGACAGGCCGACAAGGCCGTACCTCATAGCTCCACTGTTCATTACTAGACCCTACAAGGTAGCAGCATGGGTCGCCGCTCGTAGGCTCCGGATCACCCGGATAGGAGCAGTCGGTGGGCCCAGGCCGACTAGAGGTTGACAGCTGGGCCCATTCGGCACTGAAGTTACCGAAGTACCCTGGACTCACACTATAAGAGCCAGGGTACCCCTCCTGCGCGAGGGACGCCACACCTGAGATCTCATTAACTCTTTCTCCCTTCAGTTCATTTACTGCCCGTAGTCACTCCTCAGGGAAGCAGGAGAAGAACTTGCCCACGGCGGCGGTTTACTCCTTCCCCTGAGAAGATAGAAGAGCAGTTATTGTAGTTCCTTCATTGATATATAAGAGATAAGCAGGAGTAGGGGTGTTATCTCTCCGGAGAGCCCCGAACCTGGGTACATCGTGGTGTCTTCACCGTGCTTGTGCCCAACCCAATTCCGACACCATCGACATTCCCTCCCTCGTGTTTTCCCCTCACTTTAGCCATCCCCATGGCATCTGCCGTCACATATCGACGACACATTCAGGCTATATGCTTAGACTGGCAGCAATTGATCCTATAAGACCTGCAACGGCATGACTTTGCTTGACACCAGTGTTCCAAGTCCATGTCGAGGGACGTGGGCTTGATTGGGCTACTGTGGTATTTGTCACTAGAACAATTCACCAAGGCTCGACCAGTCAACTCCTTGAGCCCTTTTAGCTTAGCAATCCCTCGAAACAGATATTGTCATGGCTCAAAACTGCCAACGACCCGTGGAGATACCACGCTTACAAACAATAAAGCGCAGATGAATTCGAGTCCCTGCGCGACTCTTCGAGTCCCCCAGGCACTCGGGGGCTACTGACGAGGGGGTAACCCCACGACTCCTACATATGAGACTACCTGGTGCGTGTGAAGATAGAAGGCCCACCAGCAAGCTGCGACAAGCACAAAATTTGCCCAACCAGGCACCAACGTAGGAGTCCGCGACTAACATGGAAGGTGCAACTTGGCGTACAAGGCAAGACTAGAACTAGGAAACCCTCTACTGTAACCTAGCTCGGACTCCCCGAGACCTGGCCTAATATATAAAGGCTGGGGGGGAGACCTCCATATCTCAATACGCATCTACTCATCCTAGCCTTGCGAGAACTCGCCTTGACCTCCATTGTAATCGCCCCCTCACGTGATAATATCGAGCAGGAAGTGCTTCTCCTGTTAGCCGACGAGTATCGTCCAACCTGTGCCATCTCTATGACTAACCCAGGGTCCCTGACCATGGGATTTGCCGGGGTTGATCCCCGTCATTCTTCTTCTTCTGTTGTTGCTCTTGTACTTCTTCTTATGCTGCTCTTGCCCTTCTTCTTCTTCTTCTTCATATCCTTGTCACCCCATTGTTAGCCCACATTGCTTGTGCCCACTTCATCCTTTCGTTCTTCTAGCCTTCATTTTCATACGCTTCGACACCATGGCCGGTGCTGATAACATCGTCAGGCTCAGCATCCTCCTCCTCCGGCACGTGTTCATCAAAACCCCATTGTAGGATCCATTTATGCGGAATGCAATAAGCAAGAACAAGATGAACATGGGTAGGATCAGAGTGGAATGGCTTTTGATCCAGGATCTTAAACCTATTCTCCACAGCTCCAAATGCCCTCTAAATCGTAACTCTCAGACTGGAACATGTTGTGCAACAGCATGGAGGAACATGGCCACTTGCTCATCCACACTGGTGTGTATGCTATCTTCTAGCAGCCCCTTCTCTTGAAGGTCGCCACAAGCGTGTTGAATGGTGCTCTACTCATTCGAAGAATCCGAAAAGCCTCAGTGTCGCTGCAGTTGTAGAGGTAGTTCAGATTGGCTGTCCTCTCCCTATCCCGATGGACCATTGGAGCATAGGTGATGACACGTCGTTGATCACCAAGAGCAACTCTCCTATGGATCCACATAAGCCATGACTGAATCATACCTATCAATGTTTTTGCCTGAATTATGATCTGCATCCGTGCTTCCATATCCTAATCAATGGCGAGGGCGCGTTTAGTAATGGGGAAATCGGGCCTACCTTGCCTAACAACCTACCTAACAAAGGGGAAGGGGATCCACGATGCTTACCAGGTTCGAAGAAGACGACGAAGGAGGGGTCATTGCTGAGTCGACGAGGAGCATATGGTGGCCATGAGGAAGGGGAAAACCAGCTGTTGCCGCAGCCCGCCGCCTACACCGCCGCCACTAGCGCAGATCTGAGCCGCTGCCGCCACCGCCTGAGCTAAGAACTGAGGTGGTGTTTGGCGGTGACCGACTAAATTGGAAGGTGAGGCAGATTCCGCTCCATCCCACCTCACATCTCCCGCCATCCCCATCAGATTTCGGGTTGCACGCCTGCGTGCGCGCTGCATTCATTTTCGTCCGCACTTAGCCTGGTTCGCTGGAAACCGCGGATCACTGTGTTCCCAACGGGCTTGGTTGGAAGGTGCTTTAAGTTCCGTGTGGTGCGAGATATGGAGAAAACCCAGGCAACCAAACGGACCGTTTTCATCTCGCGTGAGACTGATTGGATATACTCACTCAGGTAACCAAACGCGTCCCTACGCACATCATCTAACTCTATATTTGGCACCCACTATCTCTCAAGCTCTCCGGCGCTAAAACAAATGTCGAAGCCCGAGGACACAAAATCATCATGAGGATGTCGTTACCACGACGCCATCCTAGCTTGAATAGACAAGTCGTTGGACGATGGCGCCAAAAATTTTGGTGCACAAGGTGAGCTAGGCAAGATCGCCTTTCCTTCTTCCCAGTCGCAACCATCGCCTTACTCCAAAAAGTTACATCTAATGGTATACTCTCTTCGTTTCAAATTAGATTACTTTTATTTGTATACATGTCTAGATATACATATGGACAAATGAAAATCATCTAATTTAAGTACATTCTTATTTGCCTTTTTTTATCATGTACCCTTCTAGAAACACAGAATACACAATATAAATGAAAAATAAACATGAGATCAGTAACTTTGTCACAGCATCATCGGAAACGGTTTAACATGGCTCCCTCTTATATAATTCACTTGAAGATACATGGTGCAGAAACAATAACATACATTTAACTGGACTGGGTAAATCCTGAGCTATATCTGTCCCTGTTCCGAGGTATAACCAATACTCAACCTAAATCTTCTAGTTACAATGTTCCTTATACCAATACATGTCTGAAATTGTCCATAAAGGAAAAGGAAAAATGCAAACTGATGTGTCAGTGTCAGTGAATGCTCTGTTAGATTAACCTAGAAGCAATATACATACACACCCTTCTTTGTTTATTTGCTTCCTAGCCACTGTTTGCCCTATCATCTGGACAGCATCATCAATACATACATCTCCTTCCTGTTTATTTGCTTCCTCTTTCAGATCTTGAAGCTCTTCTAAACCTATGTGCCTTCAGTCGAATCGAAGGCACCTTCCTAGCCAATGCTTGCCAGATCATCTGGACTGCATCATCCTTCTGAGATGGGAACTGGTACTCAAAATGTTTATCCACTTCTTTGAGCCTCTTCCACATCTTTGTCCATCGATGCTTGCTTATGCCTTTAATTAGTCTCATCAGGTAACCCTTTTTAATAGCATCGGATGAACGAACAAAGATGGAGAACTTTGAATAATCTAGGATATCCTCGTAAGGGAGCTCAATGTCGTCACTTATGATAACAGGGACACAGTGGCTAACTATAGCGTCAAAGAGACGGTTGGAAGAAGGGGTATCCCCGGCAATGTTTAGGCAAAACTTTGATGAGTGCATTCCCTGGCTGGCTTTGCTGACACCATGGTCCTGGACGCTTCCGAAGGAAAAGAAAACATCCTTCTCGTCTTTGAGCATATTATATAGTTCCTGCCGAATGTTTCCTCCCTGGAAAAGAAAGTATATGTGGTAAGTATATTATACCATGCAAACACTAGTTTTCTCACATACAGACAGAATGGGGTTAAATCTGCAGCATCATTTTCATATTTCAACATGTATGATGTATTTACACTAGCTTTTAAATAAGAATTTACGTGCTACATCTATCTGCCAGCGCTCAACGAGGTACACAAATTGTGTTCTGATTTGTGCACAAGGCTAAAGATTTTCTCATCTCTGAATAGTTAAGAAAGAGCACCATATAATAAGGGAACCACCTTGATGGTGTTAAGTTTTAGATGGCACCAAGCTACCAAATTTGCCTCATTCTGTGTTCAGGAGAACTATCTGATGCATAATATACACAGTATAATAGTATTCTCTACCATCAACCACAACTAAAAATATGGCACTTTGTAGTAGCACTATAGTAGTAACTCGTGCAATTAGAACTGAAAACACATCAAAGCTGGAATTTTGAGATCTTAGGCTCTTAGCTAAGGGATAGCTAATGAACACTCCTCCATCATATAACTGAGTCTTAGCCTAATGATTCAATTACGACAATTCTACCAAATTCTGAATTATGTATCTCAATATAAAACTCACCAATTCTCTGCATCAGGTAAACCTACTCGGCCAAATACGATCAGGTTTTGCGGAAATTTAAGCGGTGTCATGATTGGCACCTCATAGTCATACATTGTACAGAATTTAAGTTCACAGTGTGCAGAATCAGATTAGTAAGCATAATAATTAGATAGCTACTGATCGCTCCTCCATCATATAACCGAGTCTTAGCCTAATGATTAAATTACGACAATTTACCAATTTCTGAATTATGTCTCAATATAAATCTCACCAATTCTCTGTATCAGCTAAGCCTAGTTGGCAAAATACGAGCAGGCTTCTGCGAGAATTTAAGAGGTGCCATAACAGTATGTCATGATTGGCGTCTAATAGTCATATATTGTACAGAATCAGATTAGTAAGCACAATAATTAGATAGCTAATGATCACTCCTCCATCATATAACTGAGTCTTAGCATAATGATTCAACTACGAAAATTTACCGAATTCTGAATTATGCCTCTCAATATAAATCTCACCGATTCTCTCCATCAGCTAAACTGAATTGGACAAATACGAGCAGGCTTCTGCGAGAATTTAAGCAGGCCATAACAGTATGTCTTTTTTTTTACGCTGCTACGGTGGGCTTATGCCGACCTGAACCATTTTCATTATGCAAGAATTTAAGCAAGCCATAACAGTATGTCATGATTGGCATTTCATAGTCATACATTGTACAGAATCTAAGTTCATAGTGTGCAGAATCAGATTAGCAAGCACAATTATTAGATAGCTAATGATCGCTCCTCCATCATATAACTGAGTCTTAGTCTACTGATTCAATTACGACAATTTACCAATTTCTGAATTATGTCTCTCAATATAAATCTCACCAATTTTCTCCATCAGCTAAACCTACTTGGCCAATTACGAGCAGGCTTCTGCGAGAATTTAAGCAGTGCCATAAGCCCATAACAGTATATCATGATTGGCATCTCATAGTCATACAATGTACAGAATTTAAGCTCACAGTGTGCAGAATCAGATTAGTAAGCACAATTATTACCTCCTTCCTGTAAATGGCTCCCCGGAAGTATAACAATGTCGGCCTGTCATCAAACCCGGCCGTGTCATTCACAAATGTCTTCGCAATGTGTCGGTATGGCACAATGAGATCCTTCTCCAAGCTGGCAACCCTGGGGTGGTACCTCCCGAAGTCAGACAGCACGAACACTGCTGGGAACAGCGCCGACCGGGCGTGGAGCAAGCTGTTGGGGTGGTGCGCGACGACGACATGGTCGGCACCGCCGGACCTCTTCCACTCGGGCTGCGCCACCAGATACTTGACGAGCTTCTCCTGTAAGGACATGTCTCTGCTGACCTTCTCCGGCGGCACGGCCTTGGAGTGACGATTGTAGCTGAGGGAGGCAAAGAAGGGGACGAAGATCACGTCGGCATCACGAGAGTCGGCAACCCTCACCGCCGGACCGCACGGCGCTGCTGAGGAAGATGCCAGGAGGTCCAGCGTGAGCCAGTACTCCACGCTGTGCTGCTGGTTAAGCCCGCCGGGGTAACGCGGGACTGCGCCGCCCCTAACGTCAGGCCAGACGCCGCCGCCGTCCCCGGGAGGTGGCGCCCAGCCGAGCAGTCCGAAGTGGAACTCCGGCGGCATATCATAAACGAACACCCTGACGGCGGCGTCGCGGGGGTCGCATCTCCCAGGACCAGCAGCCGCCGCCGAGCCGGAGCCGGAGTCGTCGGGGCGGCCATTCTCGTCAAGAAAGGACAGCTCTTGAGCCTTGGCGGCGGATGTTACACCCGTACCGGTACGGGCGGCCGGGAAGTCGGCGGGGGTCGCCGGGACGGGGAGGCCGGTGTCGGCGGGGCGCCAGCGGCCGGCGCCGGCGGCAGCGAAGAGGAAGATGGTGGAGGCGACTAGGACGGTGGCCGCCGCCAGCGGCAGGAGGAGTGCGCGAACACGGGGCGGCGCCATGAAGCGCGAGGCTCATGGCCGGAGTGGTGCACGGGGGAGCATGGCGAATCGTCCGTCGATCTGGTGGATTGGAAGGGAGGGGAAGCAAAGGTTGGGTTTTCCGTGTGGTCGGAGTTTGGTTGGTTCTGGGTGATTAGTTGGCTGGCGTGCGCTTTCCGGACTGGGCCTAGAATGAAAGAGACGCGTGAGCACCGCTGGCTGGACTGGACTCTCTAGTAGAAGTAGCAGCTAGCTCCGGTTTTTGCTCCGATATTGCTGTGCGTACGACACTTTCTGTACGAAGTGTCGTGTACGAAGTGCGTACGACACTTGTTGTGCACCGTGGGATGACCGAAGCAAAGAGCAATGTATGGCTTGATTTACTGCGTCGTACAAGTTTCGTACAAGAAACGTCGGACGTGTAGCACTGTTCCTTGTACTTATCTATATTTCGGACGGAGGAAGTAGCAAGCTAGCTTTATTTTTAAAGTTTTTTTGGGTATTTTAATATAATTTAGATATGAATTAAAAGATGAACAAACACGCTAAATCATGTCTATATTAGCACCAAGGCCCAAGCCGATGATGCCATGGAGAGCAGAGCGGGGCATGGTAACGATGGTGATGCTTCGACGAGAACAACCAGAAGCCTAGGACGACGCAAGAGTGGCCTCACAGACGAAGGGTGACAGTTTGGGTGTGGAAGGGTATAGACTCGTCAAAGAAAATCTTGTGTCGATGAAGTTTAGGATGTGTTTGATTGAGTCGTGGATTCTGAAGAAAAGAACTATTATGAGTTGTAAGCTATGAGTTGTGAGAAAGTTGATGTGAGCTGAGAGTTGTGAAGTGTGGCGAGCAGATCATGGCTGACCGGAAATTGTGGCTACGCAAAAAACTGTGACTGCATCCCTGGTTGTGGATGTGCCTGTGGCAACACATGTGGTTGCTTTAGTGGCTGTGGTTGTGCTTGTGGGTTGTGGCTGTGCCTGTGGCAGCACATGTGGTTGCTTTAGTGGTTGTGGTTGTGGTTGTGGCTACGATTGTGCGTCTAGAAGCTACCATGTGTCGATCGTGGAGGGCCTAAAATGAAACCCCGAAACGCACCAAAACGCTACACTTGACGCCAGTGACGAAGCTAGGAATTAAATCCAGTGGTGTCAACAACGTTGTAGCATGGATTCATCTCTACAATTAGGCAGATATGGCCTGCAATTTATAAAGGATTTTCTGAAATTCGTTGGTGTCAATTGACACCACTGCCAAAGAGCCAGCTCCGTCACTGCTTGGCGCGCTCGAAGCGCCCGCGGGTGACCTCTGCAAGGGGTACTCCTCAACTAGTGATTAGACCAAAGATGACGTCAAATGGAAAAGTTTAAAACTATAAAGTTGTTGTAAATTTCCATAGCTTTAATTTAATCCAAAGAACATCCCAATCGAAGTTCGAATGTGACCTGCATATCCGTTTTATATATAATTAAGGGAATCCGAGACGTGATTGACTCCAACTCTTACCAAATTTGATGGATTCGGCCAAGCCACGAATTTGGGGCCTTATGAGGGCGGAGAGAAGACCCTAGGAAGGTTCTAGAGATTCCTAAGAGCCCTTGTATCATAGGGGCATCCATCGGAGGCCAAGGATGACGGTCCAACTTATATAAAGAGAGGAAACCCTAGTTTTTGGGAGAGCCACCCATTATCATGAATTTCCAGCCACCAAAGCCACGGTTTTGCCTCCCCCTGTGGATCTCATCTCCATGGGGAGGGCTCCCTATAGCACCAAGAAGTCATGGAGGAAGGGGCTAAGGGGCGGCGTGTAAGGCCCGATATGCGGTACTGTTCCAAATCTGGGGACGAATAACATATCGGTACCACCGCGACATATGACGAAGTCATATGCCCCGGATTTCCAACATGATATCACAACATTACAGCTACAAGGATACAACATCTCATACAATCGGCATACAATTGCCTTAATACAATACAACAGCGAAAGATACATGTCTGGGTACAGACTAGAAGCAAATGCCTAGTGGCAAAGAGAAAATCATCGATCCCCATAACCACACGGGTCCAGGCCCTCCGCCGGGATCCGCCTAACTAGTCGTCGTCGAGTCTCCACGTGAAACGTCGGTCACCATACCTGTTGTCGATCAAGAACCCTGAAAAGAGTTTGGGGGTAGTATCATGAGTATAGAGGTACTCATCATCCAACTGTAGTGGTCATCTGACCCAGCAAGGACTTCATCACTCGTCATTCTAGGACAACTAGTAGTTTACGGTAAGTGGTGAGGTTGCTGCCGCACTAGCATTTATGAAGTGGCTAACGATCTAGAGAGTAAGGTAAGAAGCCAAGCATTCGATGAGGAATCGCCTCCAACAAGTCTTGCTATTAACTACTTACGCAATCATAACACCTATCCTATCCTTGTCCTCCTCTTCGCATCCCGACGAAGAAGAAGCAGTCAAGGAACACACACACGTTGATCAAGTTATATTAAGATAATCTCAGTTGTTGTTGTCTATGAACAAGGAGTAGGTCTCAAGTCGTCTATAACCGTGGACACGTCTTCTCGAAAAGATTTAACCCTGCAGGGGTGTACCAACTGCCCATTACAAGGCTCCGCACGCACGCCCATCTCTCTCAGTTGCTACCCATGATAGGCAACCATTTTATGATTTAGTCCCGAGAGATCCGGAACGACAGGTCCCTCTAACTAACAACGCACAAATCCGGGTGGCCCCCGGTGAGTCGACATCCAACTCAAAAGCCGGCCGCGCTCTCGAGTCGGCCTCTACCGTCTGGACGAGGTCGGGTTAGCTACCCAAACAGATATGGGCAGCCCCCTAGCTTCCAGGTGTGGACCAACAAAGGAACTATGTGTAAGACCCGATATGCGGTACTGTTCCAGATCTAGGTGTTTCCACCCAGATCCGGGGACGAAGCACATATCGGTCCCACCGCGACATATGACAGAGCCATATGCCCCGAATTTCCAACATGATATCACAACATTACAAATACAAGGATACAACATCTCATACAATCGGCATACAACTGCCTCAAATACAATACAACAGCGGAAGGTACATGTCTGAGTACAGACTACAAGCAAATGCCTAGTGGCAAAGAGAAAAACATCGATCCCCATAACCACACGGGTCCAGGCCCTCCGCCGGGATCCGCCTAACTAGTCGTCGTCGAGTCTCCACGTGAAACGTCGATCACCATACCTGTTGTCGATCAAGAACCCTGAAAAGAGTTTGGGGGTAGTATCATGAGTACAGAGGTACTCAGCATCCAACTGTAGTGGTCACCTGACCCAGCAAGGACTTCATCACTCGTCATTCTAGGACAACTAGTAGTTTACGGTAAGGAAGGGGTAAGTGGTGAGGTTGCTGCCGCACTAGCATTTATGAAGTGGCTAACGATCTAGAGAGTAAGGTAAGAAGCCAAGCATTCGATGAGGAATCGCCTCCAACAAGTCTTGCTATAAACTACTTACGCAAACATAACACCTATCCTATCCTTGTCCTCCTCTTCGCATCCCGACGAAGAAGAAGCAGTCAAGGCACACACACGTTGATCAAGTTATATTAAGATTATCTCAGTTGTTGTTGTCTATGAACAAGGAGCAGGTCTCAAGTCGTCCATAACCGTGGACACGGCTTCTCGAAAAGATTTAACCCTGCAGGGGTGTACCAACTGCCCATTACAAGGCTCCGCACGCACGTCCATCACTCTCAGTTGCTACCCATCACAGGCAACCATTTTATGATTTAGTTCCAAGAGATCCGAAACGACAGGTCCCTCTAACTAACAACAAACAAATCCGGGTGGCCCCCGAGGAGTCGACACCCAATCCAAAAGCTGACCACGCTCTCGGATTAGACTCTTCCGTCTCAACAGGGTTTGGGTTACCGAGACGCCTCACGTGAGGCCTCGGGCCCTCGCCGGTCAAAGGTGGACCAACAGGGAAACCATGTCTCCGCTGGTCCGGGTTGGTTTAAAAACTACTGGCAGCTGACCAGCACACACACGGTTTCAAATGGTAAATCAGCTTGGGCCACCACTAGAAATGCTTGAAGCTAGGTAGGTAAGAAAAGGGGACCCCATAAAATCCCACACGCGGTTAGGCACGCTCAGTCTTAAAACCAATACCCGAAACTCGGATCCTAGGTGACTCGAATGGAACAAAGCGTCGGGGCGGGATAGCCTAGACCTTCCATCCTTCGTCGAATATAGTCAACATTATAATAATCATATCATCAACAACAATAATAATAATGATATCCCAAACCAAGGAGTAACAGGGTAACATCGTAGCATCCTAAGCATGCATACTAAGCAATGCCTGAGCAACGAGCAATAGTAACATAGCAGTACATGGTTTGCTGGGAAGGGACATGGCGGTATCGGTTTGAAAGAGGCTGTAAACCTGTGGTAGGATCAAGCATCGAACTTAACCTAGACTAGCATGCAAACCGCTGGTTGAAATAGAATGGATCATAAGTAATGTATAGTCCTTGCCTGTTGATAAGTCGGATTCCGAAGGTGTAGTCGATCGCAAGCTCGCATCGTCTCCGAGAGGTAACCGCGGAAGCACACAAGACGATAAACACTGGAAAGCAATCAACGAGCAAGCACTCTATTACTACGAAGCAAACACGAGCAGGCATCAACAAGAAGCAACACGATACATCGCACCTACCGTGAAGAGCGGTTACTAACATGTTAAGTGGAGTACTCGTCACACACGACGATACCGCACATTTAGAAAGGTTCAAGTTGTTTAGCTACAGGTGATCAACCAACGGTTATTAACATGGCAACTCAAGTAAGCATGGCATAGCACACAAACATGGCAAGAAGTGAAGCACAAAGTAAACTATCTATGCTAGTCAATTTAAGTGAGGCACAACCTAAACATGGCATAACACTAAGTGCCGCACGATGATTAAAAGATTAGGTACTGTTCTGCTCTAAACCATATTTTAGGTTTATTAACAACAACAAACAATAGCATAAACACAAAGTACACGAAAAACTAATCAAGTTACATATAAAGAACACCCCAAACGGAGTTACGGATAAAAAGATATAAGCAAAACAAGTTACGGGCACAATCTGCCAACATCACGAAGCACACTTTAGAGCAATGCACAAATAGGACAATCAATGCAAACATGCTCACAAATAACTTGCAATTAAAGTAGACATGACAAGGAAGGCATGGCAAAAGAATCATGCAAAAAGGCATCATAGATCAAAAGATATTAAGCAAACAACATGGCATCACAAAGTAACATACTTAGAGAAAAACAGAGGTGGCTGTCAAAAACAGCAGCATAGCAACTTTGGAGCTAAAAATCTATATGACCAGGAATGCTAACATTAAGATGCAATAGATGTAATGAAAGTAGACATGATGCTTAACAATATGTAATTGGAATCACTCAATTCCGATAAACGGTCGCGACACACTCGTCGACCAAAGTTGCAATAAAATAACAGTTTCAGCAACAGCAGCACATTAACATCAGGATCACCACTTTGGAGAAAGATTTAATATAGCTAGAGCACACAAACATGACAAGTTAAAGCATGGAAATGAAGTACACATGATGCTTAACACATAGGAGAAAGAATCAATGCAATAGGCCTCATGGATGAGTCACAAACATCATGCAAAGTTGCAACAAAATAATAACAGCAGCACATAATAGCAATTTGTACCAGTTTAACGGCCTGATGCCCACTTTAGCACATAATTACACAATCAAGACGACCTCAAACGGAAAAAAAATTCTACATACGAACGCTAGAGCACGCAAAACTGAGCAACTTTCGTTTTGGGGGCACGTTCATCGGAGCTACGGTTTAACGGGAAACTACCGCGCAAAACAGATCAGCAACAATATCAGTTACAGACTTAGAAAAATTCGCAGGGGCTAAGAGAGAAAAAAAATAAGCACCTAGTGGGCCGAGGCCCACTTGCGGCCTGGAGGCGGCTTGGCTGGACGGCTGGGCCTGGGCCGCCTGGCGGGCCGGCTCGGACTGGGCTGCTGGAGCCAGGCCGTGGCCCACGGCGGCTAGATTGGGCTGGGACGGCTGCTGCCCCATCCCGAGCGGAGGTTGCCGGCGGCAGCGGCCGGCCTGCCCTCCGGCGAGAGGCGGCGCACGACGAGGAAGGGAAGGCCAGGAGGGGGCGCGCGACGGAGCGGGCCAGGAGGAGGAGGCGCGACAGAACTGCGGCGGGGGCCGTGGCGGAGCTCGGCCGAGCTCTCCATGGAGGCCATGGCTGCGTCCTGTAGGCAGAGAGAGGAGAGGGAGATGTTAGCGCGGGGATGAGAGGAAGAAGAGAGGAGAGGGAGGCGCGGTAGGGGAAGGAGGAGAGGGGCGCGGCGGCCCGGCTGCTGCCGGCTGCTCCGGCCGGAGGAGGGCGGCGGCGTGGCTCCATGGTGCAGGCGGCGCGGTGGGAGAAGAGGGAGAGGAGAGATAAAGGGAGGTGGTGGCTTGGGACGATCTGGGCCGTTGGATCGGCCGATCCGACGGTCCAGATCCGCTGGGGGCTAGGGTTTGCTGGAATTTGGGTAAAACTGCGAAAATTGGGGCTAAAACACGGGGGTGGCTGCAATTTTGTGGCTAGGGAAACCCTAGAAAAGGGGTGGGAGTGTGGTGGTCTTTATATAGCCCAGGTGGCTGGAAGTTTGCAAAAACATCCCCGGTTTCTCTCTCGCGCGTTCGGTGTTTACGTTTCTGACCGCCGGGGGTCCGCAGTACCTCCGATTCGGGTAAAACTTCGAACTGCGCGATCAGCGCGTCGAGCTTGCGACGTTCACCTCGCGTTGGAACCGTTCTGAGAACACTTTCCGGCGCGCTATAAAAATATCCCGTTTAATTATTAAACGGGGTTTTTGTCCCGTTGGCTGCGGTTGGTCTCGTGCGGTTTTCGCGACGGTGATCGGGTGAAACCCGGTGTCACAAAGGTCGAGTGTCAGGGTGGAAAGGGTCGTTCTTCGTCCGATACGAGATAAGAGGGGGAAAAATAATCGCCGATCGATAAATCGGGGATGCAAACACCGCAAACAAATCAGACAATCAAACAATTCACACCGAAAACAATTTTTTTTAATTTTTGTGAAAACTGGACTGTTACAATACAACACCACCAACAAGGGATCTCGTCCCGAGATCCAGGACGATCCGGGGGTGAGGGGGGAGAGAAAAGAGTCGACGATCTTCAACACTACCAACAAGGGACTCTGCTCCATGTCGACGTCGAACTTCTGTCGAGATAATTTTCCGCAGAGAGACGACATTGTCGGAAAAACGAAACCGTCAGTGTCAAGAGGAAGAACGATCGCGAAAAGCAGATCAAGGGATAGTGATTTTCGACACAAGTCGTAAAAACACCAGGCAAAAGGAGGGAGGGCAAAGGACGACCTAGATGATTCCCAAAATCGGAGAAGCTAAAGGTACTACAGGAATTCCCACCTGAGCTCGGAATCGAGACAATACGCTGCAAGCCAGGCATTGTAACGGTTCCGAACTCCACACACTCGATATCCTAGAGTTTGAAGGGGATAAGGCGAGAATAAAACACTTACGACACTTGGCCTGACCAGAGCATGGGTAAGGAGTAAAAAGATTCCTACTCTCCGATAACTAACTTAGTAACTACAAAATAGTTTTTGTCTAGACTCGACTTCGGCCAGAGAAGGGATCCTACGGTCGGTAAGGCTCTAATACCAAGTTGTAAGACCCGATATGCGGTACTGTTCCAGATCTAGGTGTTTCCACCCAGATCCGGGGACGAAGCACATATCGGTCCCACCGCGACATATGACAGAGCCATATGCCCCGAATTTCCAACATGATATCACAACATTACAGATACAAGGATACAACATCTCATACAATCGGCATACAACTGCCTCAAATACAATACAACAGCGGAAGGTACATGTCTGAGTACAGACTACAAGCAAATGCCTAGTGGCAAAGAGAAAAACATCGATCCCCATAACCACACGGGTCCAGGCCCTCCGCCGGGATCCGCCTAACTAGTCGTCGTCGAGTCTCCACGTGAAACGTCGATCACCATACCTGTTGTCGATCAAGAACCCTGAAAAGAGTTTGGGGGTAGTATCATGAGTACAGAGGTACTCAGCATCCAACTGTAGTGGTCACCTGACCCAGCAAGGACTTCATCACTCGTCATTCTAGGACAACTAGTAGTGTACGGTAAGGAAGGGGTAAGTGGTGAGGTTTCTGCCACACTAGCATTTATGAAGTGGCTAACGATCTAGAGAGTAAGGTAAGAAGCCAAGCATTCGATGAGGAATCGCCTCCAACAAGTCTTGCTATAAACTACTTACGCAAACATAACACCTATCCTATCCTTGTCCTCCTCTTCGCATCCTGACGAAGAAGAAGCAGTCAAGGCACACACACGTTGATCAAGTTATATTAAGATTATCTCAGTTGTTGTTGTCTATGAACAAGGAGTAGGTCTCAAGTCGTCCATAACCGTGGACACGGCTTCTGGAAAAGATTTAACCCTGCAGGGGTGTACCAACTGCCCATTACAAGGCTCCGCACGCACGTCCATCACTCTCAGTTGCTACCCATCACAGGCAACCATTTTATGATTTAGTTCCAAGAGATCCGAAACGACAGGTCCCTCTAACTAACAACAAACAAATCCGGGTGGCCCCCGAGGAGTCGACACCCAATCCAAAAGCTGACCACGCTCTCGGATTAGACTCTTCCGTCTCAACAGGGTTTGGGTTACCGAGACGCCTCACGTGAGGCCTCGGGCCCTCGCCGGTCAAAGGTGGACCAACAGGGAAACCATGTCTCCGCTGGTCCGGGTTGGTTTAAAAACTACTGGCAGCTGACCAGCACACACACGGTTTCAAATGGTAAATCAGCTTGGGCCACCACTAGAAATGCTTGAAGCTAGGTAGGTAAGAAAAGGGGACCCCATAAAATCCCACACGCGGTTAGGCACGCTCAGTCTTAAAACCAATACCCGAAACTCGGATCCTAGGTGACTCGAATGGAACAAAGCGTCGGGGCGGGATAGCCTAGACCTTCCATCCTTCGTCGAATATAGTCAACATTATAATAATCATATCATCAACAACAATAATAATAATGATATCCCAAACCAAGGAGTAACAGGGTAACATCGTAGCATCCTAAGCATGCATACTAAGCAATGCCTGAGCAACGAGCAATAGTAACATAGCAGTACATGGTTTGCTGGGAAGGGACATGGCGGTATCGGTTTGAAAGAGGCTGTAAACCTGTGGTAGGATCAAGCATCGAACTTAACCTAAACTAGCATGCAAACCGCTGGTTGAAATAGAATGGATCATAAGTAATGTATAGTCCTTGCCTGTTGATAAGTCGGATTCCGAAGGTGTAGTCGATCGCAAGCTCGCATCGTCTCCGAGAGGTACCCGCGGAAGCACAGAAGACGATAAACACTGGAAAGCAATCAACGAGCAAGCACTCTATTACTACGAAGAAAACACGAGCAGGCATCAACAAGAAGCAACACGAGACATCGCACCTACCGTCGAGAGCGGTTACAAACAGGTTAAGTGGAGTACTCGTCACACACGACGATACCGCACATTTAGAAAGGTTCAAGTTGTTTAGCTACAGGTGATCAACCAACGGTTATTAATACGGCAACTCAAGCAAACATGGCAAGAAGTGAAGCACAAAGTAAACTATCTATGCTAGTCAATTGAAGTGAGGCACAACCTAAACATGGCATAACACTAAGTGCCGCACGATGATTAAAAGATTAGGTACTGTTCTACCCTAAACCATATTTTAGGTTTATTAACAACAACAAACGATAGCATAAACACAAAGTACACGAAAAACTAATCAAGTTACATATAAAGAACACCCCAAACGGAGTTACGGATAAAAAGATATAAGCAAAACAAGTTACGTGCACAATCTGCCAACATCACGAAGCACACTTTAGAGCAATGCACAAACAGGAAAATCAATGCAAACATGTTCACAAATGACTTGCAATTAAAGTAGACATGACAGGGAAGGCATGGCAAAAGAATCATGCAAAAAGGCATCATAGATCAAAAGATATTAGGAAAACAACATGGCATCGCAAAGTAACAGACTTAGAGAAAAACAGAGGTGGCTGTCAAAAACAGCAGCATAGCAACTTTGGAGCTAAAAATCTATATGACCAGGAATGCTAACATGAAGATGCAATAGATGTAATGAAAGTAGACATGATGCTTAACAATATGCAATTGGAATCACTCAATTCCGATAAATGGTCGCGACACACTCGTCGACCGAAGTTGGAATAAAATAACAGTTTCAGCAGCAGCAGCACATTAACATCAGGATCACCACTTTGGAGCAAGATTTAATATAGCTAGAGCACACAAACATGACAAGTTAAAGCATGGAAATGAAGTGCACATGATGCTTAACACATAGGAGAAAGAATCAATGCAATAGGCCTCATGGATGAGTCACAAACTGAAGGGGTCGTTGCATAGAAAACAAAAAATTTCCTACGATTGCAACTGCCAAGATCACATCTAGGAGATAACTTGTAACGGTTTGAGAAGGACTCACCCTCGAAGACCAAAAGCTTTAACGAGAACTATTCTCGTGGGTGATGTAGTCGAACACTCGCCGACCTCAAGGTCGTGATGAAGACTTGACGCCACGAACGGGCAGCGTCTCCGTAGTCGGTCACACGTACAGATCAGTGACGACCTCCGCCCCTTGCTCCAGTTGGGCAGCGGAAGTAGTGGATCCTCGGGAACTCCAGCAGCACTACAACATAGTGGTGGTGGTGGTAGAGAAGATCTTGAGCAAGGCTTCGCCTAAGCACCGTACTCGTGAAACTGGATCAGCTAGCAAGGGGAGGAAGATGCCAACCAAAGGGCATATGAGAGATGGAGGAATAAGTGTGTAGAGGGGTCTCCACCCATCTATATATAGGAGGGGGAGGCAGCCCCCAAGGGGTAGCACGCCCCAAGAGGTGCCCCCACCTCTCCCCTCATCATGTGGGTGGACTCTCCACTCACAAAAACAAAGGGTCACACATTATTCCCATAACTTCCATAATTCTCCACTCAAAATTCCAAGAGTTTTATCACATTAAAACACTTTTAATTATCTTGTTTAATGTCACTCAAATTAATGAACACTTCATTCAATGAGTACTTCATTGATGAACACTTCATTCAATGAACACATTAACAATTATCCCCTTGCACTATTTTGATATACCGAAACTATTCCAGCAGTTTTATCAAAAACAGTCCATGTGCTGTCCAGTATATTCTCCGGCGTTCCGTATCCACTCAAACGCGTCAACGAATCCTTAAGTGTGTCACCCTAAGGTTCGTGAATAAAATGGACATGACAGAGACTCTTCTCTGATCAATAATCATCAGCGGGATCTGGAGATCCATGATGACTCCCACTTACTCAACGATGAACTAGTGATCGTGTGAACCAAAACTCCGTAACCAATTCCTTTTGTCTCGCGATATTTTACTTGTCCGAGATCCGATCATTTGGTATCATCCATACCTAGTTCGATCTCGTTACCGACAAGTACTCTTTACTCGTTCCGTGATATAACATCCTCGTGAGCCAGTCACGTGCTTGCAAGCGATGTCAATGTGATATCACCGAGAGGGCCCAGAGTATATCTCTCCGTCATCTGGATGGACAAATCCCACTCTTGATCCACGAGCCTCAACTAACACTTTCCAAGTACCCAATGACACCTTTATAATCACCCTGTTACGGTGTGACGTTTGATGGAATCAAAGTACTCTTCCGGTGTCAGTGATTGACGTGATCTCATGGTCTAAGGATTAGAGTTACTTCGTGAAAGTTTGATACAGCAATAGAAACTTGATGACATGATCGTGTTGCTATAACTACTGTGGGTGTATGTTCATCACATCATTCTCCAATGACATGACCTTGTTATTAACAACATCCAATGTTCATGACCAGGAAACCTTGATCATCCGTTAATCAACAAGCTAGTATAAAGAGAGGCATTACTAGGAACCTTTTCTCTGTTTATTAAACACACATGTATTAACGTTTCCGGTTAACACAATTATAGCATGAAAATAAACATTTATCATAAACATGGAATAAGATAATAACCACTTTATTATTGCCTCTCGGGCATATTCCCTTCAGTCTCCCACTTGCACTAGAGTCAATAATCTAGTTTGGTACTTGCGCATCCAACACCTATGGCATTCCGCTGTTATCCATACGCATTGCTAGTGGTAAACCTAATCTCCAGATCTGACACTTCAGGTCCGTGTGTATTTGCATTTCTTTGCGTCTCTACGCATCACTCATTCACCAATGAGATGGCATTGCATAAATTTGGTCCTCCGGTGAGACCTTAGTCCCTTGAGCTCAAAACATGTTGAATCTATTGTCATACAATAGATCTTCATAGTATTAGCCCGTTTTGAACTACACCTAGTTTGTCAAACAAACTTCTTGACACAAATGCCCTCCTTTGCTGCTGCTAGAGCAGTCATATACTTAGCCTTTCGTTGTAGTATTCGTTATAATGTCTTAACTTTGGAACTCATCCAAATCCATTTGGAACTATTCCAAATCTATCATGGAACTTTCTTCCATTACATTTTGCCACCTTAACATACCGCCAAAATTGAGATAAATTTAGATTGTATCTTGCGACAAAACTAGTATCAATGTAACACTTTACAATGAACTATTGTCCAACATACATAATATATATTCTTAGTCCTTCCAAAGCACGTAAGGATATCTTTACTATTGTCCAATGATCATCTTATGAATCATTCTGGTATATGCTCATAACATTTAGAGCATAGGACATTCTGGAATTGTACATATCATGGTGTACATGATTGATCAAATCATTCATGTGATTTTACTCACCAAGTGTCAAAACACTTGAATCTCGCTTCAACCTTTTCCATGCGGCAAGAACCTTTCTCGTCGTTTCCATATTGAACTTATTCAATATTTCATATATGTACTTCGGCCCAACCATATTAGCACCTCAATCTATCTATATAGACCATATTAGCCCAATATACTGGTTTTGCCCAAATCTTCCATTAAAATCAAATTTTCAATGAAACTTCACCCGTGTCAATAAAAGATACATCATTTCCAATCAACAATATGTCTTCTACATAATGTATTAGAAATATGTCTCAACGCTCCCACTTAATTTCTTGCAAAAGCAAGCATCTTCACCGTCTTTGATGAAATAAACGTTTTAACAATTTCATCATGATGAAGATTCCAACTCCGCGAATGCTTATTTCAACCATTGAAATTTGCATGCTATTTTAGCATCCTTTGAATTAACAGAACCCTTTGGACCGTGTTCTGTACACGTCCTAGGTAACCATTCTATTAGAAGAACGTTGTTCCGTTTGTTCAACTACCATATACCAAAACTAGCATATGTAGTGGTTGCTACAATAATCCGTCCGGACTAAATATCGTTATGAAAGATCAAATCTTGTCATAGCTAACTCTTTGAACATAATCGTAAACCATTTTAACGATATGTCGAATATTTCATAGATGTGAGAACATCCACGTCTGTTTCTTTATAGATCCAAACACGGTATCTAGAGGGTCTTCCAAGTTCAGAAACTTGGTTTCTCGTGTATGGAACTATCACGGATTTTATAGCTCCTAGCCATTTTGACGGAGTCAGGGCCCATCATTGCTTCTTTGCATGTAGTCGGTCCATTATTATCAAATAACAATGATTCAATCTCAAATCTTACTATTTGATCGATTACCCGAACTACGCAGTTCAATAGGAACTTAGATCGCTGTGACCACAACCTTTGGGACACGGGAGCCAAGAGCATTGCGGCCGCTTCCGGGACACTTTCCGGCGCTGCGCCACTTAGCACATAAAGCTTAGGTTCAACAACCGAATCGAAGTTCTACTGTCCTCCCACTTAACTTTTCGCAAAAAATTCCTTCTCAAGAAACTTGATGCACTTAGCCACAAAACACTTTTGTCTTTAGTGTTATGGAGGAATACCCAACGGTTACTTTGGGATAACTTACAAAGACGCATTTTATCCGACTTTGGTTGTAAACATTTTACATATGCCTTGCATACCAAAATTTAAGAAAAGACAAATTGGATTTTATCCCATTCCATAACTTATATGGTGTCATTTCAACGGATCTCGATGGCGCTCTTTTCAGTGAAAAGCGGTAGTCT
Organism: Bromus sterilis; assembly: GCA_950022295.1. Classification (NCBI taxonomy): domain Eukaryota; kingdom Viridiplantae; phylum Streptophyta; class Magnoliopsida; order Poales; family Poaceae; genus Bromus; species Bromus sterilis. The sequence continues at coordinate 337,765,080 of OX465595.1, read as the reverse complement.
CTAAAGCTTAATCCTTAAAATATAATGGCAATTTTATAAATAACACCTTTGATCCTTACCATGTCAAACAAGGTTTGATTACATCTCTCGAACACTCCATACTCCTATGGTGTTTCGGGAAATGCAAGTTTTGGAACGATTCCTAAACTCTCAGGCATTTGCTAAACTTTTAACTCAAAAATCTTCTTTTATGATCCAATCATAAACTCTTATTTTCTCGTTACAATGATTTTCACTTCATCTTGAAATTTATTTGAACATTTTCAAACATTTCATACTTCTTCCTTATCAAGTAAATATACACATATATTCACTCAAATCCTCGGTTAAAGTATATGAAGTTATAAGACCCACCACACACGGCTACACATAATGAACTATACACATCAACATGTATAATGTCCAATAAGTTAGTCGTCCGTCCTTCTTTGGCCTATGAACGGAGTTTCAATCATTTCTAGGAAATTCTTACAAGCGTCAGTTGATTCAAAATCAAAAGACTCCAAAATTCCACCAACATGGAGTTTCTTCATGTTATCTTTCCAATATGATTTAAACGGTGTTTCAATCATCTCTAGAAATTTCTCACAACCGTCAATTGATTCAAAATCAAAAGACTCCAAAATTCCATCACCATGGAGTTTCTTCATGTGTTTCTTTCCAATATGATTCAAACGGTGGTGTCACTCATAAGTGATCTTCTAATCATTTGTCTTGCGACATGTTTAGCATCAGTTATTATGGATGTGATTTCTCCAACAAGATTTATAGAGTTCATCCATCTTCTATGAATATGGTGATAATTTGAACAACTATTGTTCGTATAACACCAGAACAGAATAACAATTATTCAAATAAATCTTGAAGGCTAGGTTTAATTCCAACGATAAACACAATAACACTTTATTTTGTTCTTGATGAGAATCATCCCATATTCATTTGCTAGTTACTCAGGCCATTGCAACTCTTGTATTGCGTTGTTCCGTATGACACTTCATACCAACCAATCAGTATCCAATACTCAAGAATCACATTGTTTAACAAGCAATGAATATACCCATAACATGTATATCATCTATATACCCGAGCTGGACATTTCCAGTCTTTTCCTTTTTCTTTTTGCCAAAATATTTTTTCAGATCCTCTTTCAGCAATTCCTTTCCTTTTTAGAAGAATTTATCAACATCACTTGTGGCACCATTCATATGACACATAATCCAAAGTGTGTTAGTCAAATACTAACACCCTTTGATTCTCACTTTGATGTAGATCACCGTCATCAAATGTTTGGTGTTCTTCCAAATTCCATTCTTTAGTAATCTTATAGTGTAATAAACATTTTACCTACATCTTCCATTCATCCTATCATGACAACTTTCATGACAAAACTACCATAGCTCATAGGGACAAACTGTGAGTACAATATTAGTTCCCAAAACCTTTTTGAGAGATTAGGACACATAGTGTCTCCAACCTTCACAAATTCTCATACAATATGAGAACATGTTTCTCACTAAATTTTACTCTATCACATTGCAACTAAACATTGTTTCAGATATCGCTATATCTTCCACACATGATAGTTTCTGAAACAATCCTTTCAGCTCCTAGATAACCTTGATAATAACAAACAACATTTGAATATCAAGGATCATGGAGGCAAGTGTGATACTTAGACACTAACACTGGAATTGTTACTCTCGATTTAATACACATTATTAAACTTCATGGAGTAAGCAAGGTTTGCTAAAGTTTGCAATAAGACTTTAAACTTTAGATTGACACTCAAACAATACGGTACCAATCCGTAAAGTTAAATATCCAGAATTCTATAGTTCTATTATCTCAATTATAGCTAAGCGCAAAGGTAGTAAACAAATGCCAATGACTACAACGAACTATGCAAATTCACTTTGATTTAGTTCATGATAAAAAGAGTTCATCTAACTCCAACTCAAAAACAACATCCCTCGAGTCGTCTTTGGTGATTACACGAACCAAATTCACTACACCACGACCGATCATCACGTGAGGCAGTGTAGCTGCAATGGCGAGCATCTCAATATGGTTCATCATATCATCCATATGACTCGTGCTTAACCTTTCGGTCCATGTTCCGAGGCCATGTCTGTACATGCTAGGCTCGCCAAGTAGAACCTTAGTATTTGCATGTGTTTCAAGGCCATGTCTGTACATGCTAGGCTTGAAAACACCCGTTGTATGCGAACGTAGAGTCTATCACACCCGATCATCACGTGGTGTCTCGAAACGACGAACTTTCTTAACGGTGCATACTAAGGAAGAACATATAATTATCTTCATATTAAGTGAGAGGGATCATCTTATAATGCTATCGAAGCGATCATGATCGTAACTAAGCAAAATAAGATGCATAAAAGGATAAACATCACATGCATGGATAATGTGATATGATATGGTCCTTCTCGCATTAGATCTCCATCTTGTGCGTCTTGGTATGATCTCCATCATGCCACCGGCGCGGCACCAAGGTCCATGGCGCCACCACCATGGTCGTCCTTCTCCATTACAATATATCTCATGGATATATCTACAGCACGCAGGCCTTAAAAAGGAAAAACACAACCATATGGCTCCTGCCGGTTGTTTACAATAAATCTCATTTCATACAACAATTTTGTAACAATGACCATATCACATCACATGCCCTGCAAAAACAAGTTAGACGCCTCTAAATTATCTTTGCAAATTTTACGTGGTTTTGGGCTTCCTAGGAAAGAACCGATCTTACCTACGGACAAGAACCACAACGTTGATTCGCTACTTGTTTCTTTTCATCCCTTTCCAGGGCCCTCCGTTGCAAATGCCATATCACTAATGTTAGAGAAACTGACACCCCCAAAGCCACTTTATACGGTACAAGCCGTATGTCAAGCGTGACACGCAATCTGCGCTTAGGGCCGCTTCAATCCAACATTGCCGCAATATGAACAAGTGCACAAAAGAGGGTAACAACTAGAGGATCAACGCCCACATCTCTATGTGTTCTAACCGTACAAAGCATCTACGCATAGACGAGGCTCTGATACCACTGAAGGGGTCGTTGCATAGAAAACAAAAAATTTCCTACGATTGCAACTGCCAAGATCACATCTAGGAGATAACTTGTAACGGTTTGAGAAGGACTCACCCTCGAAGACCAAAAGCTTTAACGAGAACTATTCTCGTGGGTGATGTAGTCGAACACTCGCCGACCTCAAGGTCGTGATGAAGACTTGACGCCACGAACGGGCAGCGTCTCCGTAGTCGGTCACACGTACAGATCAGTGACGACCTCCGCCCCTTGCTCCAGTTGGGCAGCGGAAGTAGTGGATCCTCGGGAACTCCAGCAGCACTACAACATAGTGGTGGTGGTGGTGGTAGAGAAGATCTTGAGCAAGGCTTCGCCTAAGCACCGTACTCGTGAAACTGGATCAGCTAGCAAGGGGAGGAAGATGCCAACCAAAGGGCATATGAGAGATGGAGGAATAAGTGTGTAGAGGGGTCTCCACCCATCTATATATAGGAGGGGGAGGCAGCCCCCAAGGGGTAGCACGCCCCAAGAGGTGCCCCCACCTCTCCCCTCATCATGTGGGTGGACTCTCCACTCACAAAAACAAAGGGTCACACATTATTCCCATAACTTCCATAATTCTCCACTCAAAATTCCAAGAGTTTTATCACATTAAAACACTTTTAATTATCTTGTTTAATGTCACTCAAATTAATGAACACTTCATTCAATGAGTACTTCATTGATGAACACTTCATTCAATGAGTACTTCATTGATGAACACTTCATTCAATGAACACATTAACAATTATCCCCTTGCACTATTTTGATATACCGAAACTATTCCAGCAGTTTTATCAAAAACAGTCCATGTGCTGTCCAGTATATTCTCCGGCGTTCCGTATCCACTCAAACGCGTCAACGAATCCTTAAGTGTGTCACCCTAAGGTTCGTGAATAAAATGGACATGACAGAGACTCTTCTCTGATCAATAATCATCAGCGGGATCTGGAGATCCATGATGACTCCCACTTACTCAACGATGAACTAGTGATCGTGTGAACCAAAACTCCGTAACCAATTCCTTTTGTCTCGCGATATTTTACTTGTCCGAGATCCGATCATTTGGTATCATCCATACCTAGTTCGATCTCGTTACCGACAAGTACTCTTTACTCGTTCCGTGATATAACATCCTCGTGAGCCAGTCACGTGCTTGCAAGCGATGTCAATGTGATATCACCGAGAGGGCCCAGAGTATATCTCTCCGTCATCTGGATGGACAAATCCCACTCTTGATCCACGAGCCTCAACTAACACTTTCCAAGTACCCAACGACACCTTTATAATCACCCTGTTACGGTGTGACGTTTGATGGAATCAAAGTACTCTTCCGGTGTCAGTGATTGACGTGATCTCATGGTCTAAGGATTAGAGTTACTTCGTGAAAGTTTGATACATCAATAGAAACTTGATGACATGATCGTGTTGCTATAACTACTGTGGGTGTATGTTCATCACATCATTCTCCAATGACATGACCTTGTTATTAACAACATCCAATGTTCATGACCAGGAAACCTTGATCATCCGTTAATCAACAAGCTAGTATAAAGAGAGGCATTACTAGGAACCTTTTCTCTGTTTATTAAACACACATGTATTAACGTTTCCGGTTAACACAATTATAGCATGAAAATAAACATTTATCATAAACATGGAATAAGATAATAACCACTTTATTATTGCCTCTCGGGCATATTCCCTTCAGGTCACAAACATCATGCAAAGTTGCAACAAAATAATAACAGCAACACATAATAGCAATTTGTACCAGTTTAACGGCCTGATGCCCACTTTAGCACACAATTACACAATCAAGACGACCTCAAACGGAAAAACTTTCTACATACGAACGCTAGAGCACGCAAAACTGAGCAACTTTCATTTTGGGGGCACGTTCATCGGAGCTACGGTTTAATGGGAAACTACCACGCAAAAACAGATCAGCAGCAATATCAGTTACAGACTTAGAAAACTTCGCAGGGGCTAAGAGAGAAAAAAAATAAGCACCTAGTGGGCCGAGGCCCACTTGCGGCCTGGAGGTGGCTTGGCTGGACGGCTGGGCCTGGGGCGCCTGGCGGGCCGGCTCGGACTGGGCTGCTGGAGCCAGGCCGTGGCCCATGGCGGCTGGATCGGGCAGGGATGGTTGCTGCCCCATCCCGAGCGGAGGTTGCCGGCGGCGGCGGGCGGCCTGCCCTCCGGCGAGACGCGGCGCACGGCGAGGAAGGGAAGGCCAGGAGGGGGCGCGCGACGGGGCGGGCCAGGAGGAGGAGGCGCGGCAGAACTGTGGCGAGGGCCGTGGCGGAGCTCGGCCGAGCTCTCCATGGCGTCCATGGCTGCGTCCTGTAGGCAGAGAGAGGAGAGGGAGATGTTAGCGCGGGGAAGAGAGGAAGAAGAGAGGAGAGGGAGGCGCGGCAGGGGAAGGAGGAGAGGGGCGCGACGGCCCGGCTGCTGCCGGCTGCTCCGGCCGGAGGAGGGCGGCGGCGTGGCTCCATGGTGCAGGCGGCGCGGTGGGAGAAGAGGGAGAGGATAGAGAAAGGGAGGTGGTGGCTTGGGACGATCTGGGCCGTTGGATCGGCCGATCCGACGTCCAGATCCGCTGGGGGCTAGGGTTTGCTGGAATTTGAGTAAAACTGCGAAAATTGGGGCTAAAACAGGGGGGTGGCTGCAATTTTGTGGCTAGGGAAACACTAGAAAAGGGGTGGGAGTGTGGTGGTCTTTATATAGCCCAGGTGGCTAGAAGTTTGCAAAAACATCCCCGGTTTCTCTCTCGCGCGTCCGGTGTTTACGTTTTTGACCGCCGGGGGTCCGCAGTACCTCCGATTCGGGTAAAACTTCGAACTGCGCGATCAGCGCGTCGAGCTGGCGGCGTTCACCTCACGTTGGAACCGTTCCGAGAACACTTTCCGGCGCGCTATAAAAATATCCCGTTTAATTATTAAACGGGGTTTTTGTTCCGTTGGCTGCGGTTGGTCTCGTGCGGTTTTCGCGACGGTGATCGGGTGAAACCCGGTGTCGCAAAGGTCGAGTGTCAGGGTGGCAAGGGTCGGTCTCCGTACGAAACGAGATAAGAGGGGGAAAAATAATCGACGATATAAATCGGGGATGCAAACACCGCAAACAAATCAGACAATCAAACAATTCACACCGAAAACAATTTTTTTTAATTTTTGTGAAAACTGGGCTGTTACAATACAACACCACCAACAAGGGATCTCGTCCCGAGATCCAGGACGATCCGGGGGAGAGGGGGGAGAGAAAAGAGTCGACGATCTTCAACACCACCAACAAGGGACTCTGCTCCATGTCGACGTCAAACTTCTGTCGAGATAATTTTCCGCAGAGAGACGACATCGTCGGAAAAACGAAACCGTCAGTGTCAAGAGGAAGAACGATCGCGAAAACAAGATCAAGGGATATTGATTTTCGACGCAAGTCGTAAAAACACCAGGCAAAAGGAGGGAGGGCAAAGGACGACCCAGATGATTCCCAAAATCGGAGAAGCTAAAGGTACTACAGGAATTCCCACCTGAGCTCGGAATCGAGACAATACGCTGCAAGCCAGGCATTGTAACGGTTCCGAACTCCACACACTCGAGATCCTAGAGTTTGAAGGGGATAAGGCGAGAATAAAACACTTACGACACTTGTCCTGACCAGAGCATGGGTAAGGAGTAAAAAGATTCCTACTCTCCAATAACTAACTTAGTAACTACAAAATAGTTTTTGTCTAGACTCGACTTCGGCCAGAGAAGGGATCCTACGGTCGGTAAGGCTCTGATACTTAGTTGTAAGACCCGATATGCGGTACTGTTCCAGATCTAGGTGTTTCCACCCAGATCCGGGGACGAAGCACATATCGGTCCCACCGCGACATATGACAGAGCCATATGCCTCGAATTTCCAACATGATATCACAACATTACAGATACAAGGATACAACATCTCATACAATCGGCATACAACTGCCTCAAATACAATACAACAACGGAAGGTACATGTCTGAGTACAGACTACAAGCAAATGCCTAGTGGGAAAGAGAAAAACATCGATCCCCATAACCACACGGGTCCAGGCCCTCCGCCGGGATCCGCCTAACTAGTCGTCGTCGAGTCTCCACGTGAAACATCGATCACCATACCTGTTGTCGATCAAGAACCCTGAAAAGAGTTTGGGGGTAGTATCATGAGTATAGAGGTACTCAGCATCCAACTGTAGTGGTCACCTGACCCAGCAAGGACTTCATCACTCGTCATTCTAGGACAACTAGTAGTTTACGGTAAGGAAGGGGTAAGTGGTGAGGTTGCTGCCGCACTAGCATTTATGAAGTGGCTAACGATCTAGAGAGTAAGGTAAGAAGCCAAGCATTCGATGAGGAATCGCCTCCAACAAGTCTTGCTATAAACTACTTACGCAAACATAACACCTATCCTATCCTTGTCCTCCTCTTCGCATCCCGACGAAGAAGAAGCAGTCAAGGCACACACACGTTGATCAAGTTATATTAATATTATCTCAGTTGTTGTTGTTTATGAACAAGGAGTAGGTCTCAAGTCGTCCATAACCGTGGACACGGCTTCTCGAAAAGATTTAACCCTGCAGGGGTGTACCAACTGCCCATTACAAGGCTCCGCACGCACGTCCATCACTCTCAGTTGCTACCCATCACAGGCAACCATTTTATGATTTAGTTCCAAGAGATCCGAAACGACAGGTCCCGCTAACTAACAACAAGCAAATCCGGGTGGCCCCCGGGGAGTCGACACCTAATCCAAAAGCTGGCCACGCTCTCGGATCGGACTCTTCCGTCTCAACAGGGTTTGGGTTACCGAGACGCCTCACGTGAGGCCTCGGGCCCTCTCCGGTCAAAGGTGGACCAACAGGGAAACCATGTCTCCTCTGGTCCGGGTTGGTTTAAAAACTACTGGCAGCTGACCAGCACACACACGGTTTCAAATGGTAAATCAGCTTGGGCCACCACTAGAAATGCTTGAAGCTAGGTAGGTAAGAAAAGGGGACCCCATAAAATCCCACACGCGGTTAGGCACGCATAGTCTTAAAACCAATACCCGGAACTCGGATCCTAGGTGACTCGAATGGAACAAAGCGTCGGGGCGGGATAGCCTAGACCTTCCATCCTTCGTCGAATATAGTCAACATTATAATAATCATATCATCAACAACAATAATAATAATGATATCCCAAACCAATGAGTAACAGGGTAACATCGTAGCATCCTAAGCATGCATACTAAGCAGGGGTTGAGGAACGAGCAATAGTAACATAGCAGTACATGGTTTGCTGGGAAGGGACATGGCGGTATCGGTTTGAAAGAGGCTGTAAACCTGTGGTAGGATCAAGCATCGAACTTAACCTAGACTAGCATGCAAACCGCTGGTTGAAATAGAATGGATCATAAGTAATGTATACTCCTTGCCTGTTGATAAGTCGGATTGCGAATGTGTAGTCGATCGCAAGCTCGAATCGTCTCCGAGAGGTACCCGCGGAAGCACAGAAGACGATAAACACTGGAAAGCAATCAACGAGCAAGCACTCTATTACTATGAAGCAAACACGAGCAGGCATCAACAAGAAGCAACACGAGACATCGCACCTACCGTCGAGAGCCGTTACTAACAGGTTAAGTGGAGTACTCGTCACACACGACGATAACGCACATTTAGAAAGGTTCAAGTTGTTTAGCTACAGGTGATCAACCAACGGTTATTAACCTGGCAACTCAAGCAAGCATGGCATAGCACACAAACATGGCAAGAAGTGAAGCACAAAGTAAACTATCTATGCTAGTCAATTTAAGTGAGGCACAACCTAAACATGGCATAACACTAAGTGCCGCACGATGATTAAAAGATTAGATACTGTTCTGCACTAAACCATATTTTAGGTTTATTAACAACAACAAACGATAGCATAAACACAAAGTACACGAAAAACTAATCAAGTTACATATAAAGAACACCCCAAACGGAGTTACGGATAAAAAGATATAAGCAAAACAAGTTACGGGCACAATCTGTCAACATCACGAAGCACACTTTAGAGCAATGCACAAACAGGACAATCAATGGAAACATGCTCACAAATGACTTGCAATTAAAGTAGACATGACAGGGAAGGCATGGCAAAAGAATCATGCAAAAAGGCATCATAGATCAAAAGATATTAAGCAAACAACATGGCATCGCAAAGTAACAGACTTAGAGAAAAACAGAGGTGGCTGTCAAATACAGCAGCATAGCAACTTTGGAGCTAAAAATCTATATGACCAGGAATGCTAACATCAAGATGCAATACATGTAATGAAAGTAGACATGATGCTTAACAATATGCAATTGGAATCACTCAATTCCGATAAACGGTCGCGACACACTCGTCGACCGAAGTTGCAATAAAATAAAAGTTTCAACAACAGCAGCACAATAACATGAGGATCACCACTTTGGAGCAAGATTTAATATAGCTAGAGCACACAAACATGACAAGTTAAAGCATGGAAATGAAGTATACATGATGCTTAACACATAGGAGAAAGAATCAATGCAATAGGCCTCATGGATGAGTCACAAACATCATGCAAAGTTGCAACAAAATAATAACAGCAGCACATAATAGCAATTTGTACCAGTTTAACGGCCTGATGCCCACTTTAGCACACAATTACACAATCAAGACGACCTCAAACGGAAAAACTTTCTACATACGAACGCTAGAGCACGCAAAACTGAGCAACTTTCGTTTTGGGGGCACGTTCATCGGAACTACGGTTTAACGGGAAACTACCGCGCAAAAACAGATCAGCAACAATATCGGTTACAGACTTAGAAAAATTCGCAGGGGCTAAGAGAGAAAAAAATAAGCACCTAGTGGGCCGAGGCCCACTTGCGGTCTGAAGGCGGCTTGGCTGGACGGCTGGGCCTGGGGCGCCTGGCGGGCCGGCTCGGACTGGGCTGCTGGAGCCAGGCCGTGGCCCACGGCGGCTGGATCGGGCAGGGATGGCTGCTGCCCCATCCCAAGCGGAGGTTGCCGGCGGCGGCGGCCGGCCTGCCCTCCGGCGAGAGGTGGCGCACGACGAGGAAGGGAAGGCCAGGAGGGGGCGCGCGACGGGGCGGGCCAGGAGGAGGAGGCGCGGCAGAACTGCGGCGGGGGCCGTGGCGGAGCTCGGCCGAGCTCTCCATGGTGGCCATGGCTGCGTCCTGTAGGAAGAGAGAGGAGAGGGAGATGTTAGCGCGGGGAAGAGAGGAAGAAGAGAGGAGAGGGAGGCGCGGCAGGGGAAGGAGTTGAGGGACGCGGCGGCCCGGCTGCTGCCGGCTGCTCCGGCCGGAGGAGGGCGGCGGCGTGGCTCCATGGTGCAGGCGGCGCGGTGGGAGAAGAGGGAGAGGAGAGAGAAAGGGAGGTGGTGGCTTGGGATGATCTGGGCCGTTGGATCGGCCAATCCGATGGTCCAGATCCGCTCGGGGCTAGGGTTTGCTGGAATTTGGGTAAAACTGCAAAAATTGGGGCTAAAACAGGGGGATGGCTGCAATTTTGTGGCTAGGGAAACCCTAGAAAAGGGGTGGGAGTGTGGTGGTCTTTATATAGCCCAGGTGGCTGGAAGTTTGCAAAAACATCCCCGGTTTCTCTCTCGCGCGTCCGGTGCTTACGTTTCTGACCGCCGGGGGTCCGCAGTACCTCCGATTCGGGTAAAACTTCGAACTACGCGATCAGTGCGTCGAGCTGGCGGCGTTCACCTCGCGTTGGAACCGTTCTGAGAACACTTTCCGGCGCGCTATAAAAATATCCCATTTAATTATTAAACGGGGTTTTTGTTCCGTTGGCTGCGGTTGGTCTCGTGCAGTTTTCGCGACGATAATCGGGTGAAACCCGGTGTCGCAAAGGTCGAGTGTCAGGGTGGCAAGGGTCGGTCTCCATCCGATACGAGATAAGAGGGGGAAAAATAATCGCCGATCGATAAATCGGGGATGCAAACACCGCAAACAAATCAGGCAATCAAACAATTCACACCGAAAACAATTTTTTTTAATTTTTGTGAAAACTGGGCTGTTACACTATGTCTCCGCTGGCCCGAGTTGTTTGAAAATCTGCGAGGTCGACACTCGCACACACACGTTTTGCAAAAGGTAAAACCATCTTGGGCCACCACTAGAAATGTTTGAAGCTAGATAGGTAAGAAGACGGGACTCCATAAAATCCCACACGCGGTTAGGCACGCTCAGTCTTAAAACCAATACCCGGAACTCGGGTCCTAGGTGACTCGAATGGAACAAAGCGTCAGGGCGGGATAGCCTAGACCTTCCTTCCTTCGTCGAATATAGTCAACATTTATAATAATCATATCATCCATAACAATATAATAATGTGATATCCCAAACCCAGGAGTAACAGGGTAACATCGTAGCATCCTAAGCATGCATACTAAGCAGGGGCTGAGCAACGAGCAAAAGTAACATAGCAGTACAATGTTTGCTGGGAGGGGACATGGCTGTATCGGTTTGAAAGAGGCTGTAAACATGTGGTAGGATCAAACATCGAGCCTAACCTAGACTAGCATGCAAACCGCTGGTTGAAATAGAATGGATCATGAGTAATGTATAGTCCTTGCCTGTTGATAAGTCGGGTTCCGAAGGTGTAGTCGATCGCAAGCTCGCATCGTCTCCGAGAGGTACCCGCGGAAGCACACAAGACGATAAACACTGGAAAGCAATCAACAAGAAGGCACTCTATTACTACGGGGCAACACAAGATCAAGAAGACATCACATGACACGGCAACGCGATACGGATCTATCGTCGAGAACGGTTACTAACAGTTTAAGTGGGGTATCGGTCACACACGACGAATACCACACGTTTACGGTGGTTCAAGTTGCTTAGCTACAGGTGATCAACCAACGATTATTAACATGGCAACTCAAGCAAGCACGGCATAACACACAAACATGTCAAGAGGTGAAGCACAAAGTAAACTATCTATGCTAGTCAATTTAAGTGAGGCACAACCTAAACATGGCATAACACTAAGTGCCGTACGATGATTAAAAGATTTGGTACTGTTCTGTCCTAAACCATATTTTAGGTTGGTTAAAAACAGCAAACAATAGCGTAAACACAAAGTACACGAAAAACTAATCAAGTTACATATAAAGAACACCCCAAACGGAGTTACGGTTAAAAAGATATAAGCAAAACAAGTTACGGGCACAATCTGCCATCATCACGAAGCACACTTTAGAGCAATGCATAAACAGGTTAATCAATGCAAACATGCCCGCAAATGATAAGAAATTAAAGTAGACATGACAGGGAAGGCATGGCAAAAAGAATCATGCAAATAGGCATCATAGATCAAAAGATATTAAGCAAACAACATGGCATCGGAACGTTACAGACTTAGAGAAAACAGAGGTGTCTGTCAACAACAGCAACATAGAAACTTTGGATCTGAATAACTATATGACCAGCAAACATATCATGGCAATGCAATATATGTAATGGAAGTAGACATGATGCTTAACAATATGCAATTGGAATCACTCAATTCCGATAAACGGTTGCGAAGCAATCGTCACCCGAAGTTGCAACAAAATAACAGTTTTCAGCACAGCAGGACATTAACAGCAGGGTAGCTACTTTGGAGCAAGATTTAATATAGCTAAAGCACCCAAACGTGACAAGTTAAAGCATGGAAATGAAGTACACATGATGCTTAACACATAGGAAAAAGAATCAATGCAATAGGCCTCATGGATGTGTCACAATCATCAATCAAAGTTGCAACAAAATAATAACAGCAGCACATAATAGCAATTAGCAACAGTTAACAGCCTGATGCCCTGTCCAACACACAATTTCATATTCAAGATTATCTCAAATGCAAATGCTCACAAAAGGTGGATGCTAGAGCACATAGAGCACAACAGTACAAAAAAAGAATCACTTCATGTGGACCTACGAGTCAACGGGAAATTACGTTGCAAAACAGTACCAGCAACAGTTTGATCTCAGACTTGGAAAAATAAGAGGGTGCTAGGAGAAAAAAAAATAACAGATGAAAAAAAAGGGGGCGGGCCTGGCTCACCCTTAGTGGGCTTGGCCCACTGGCCTGGAGAGGAGGCTGGCCAGCCCGGGCCAGATCTGGACGACTTGGCCTCGGATCTGGGCCAGCTCGGCGTGGAGAGCAGGGTGGGCCGCGGGTGGAGAAGTGGCCCACGGCGATGGCGGCGCTGGCCGGCTCCAGCCCGTCTCTGCGTCGGCAACCGCAGCGGCGGCCGCTACGCCGGCGAGGGAGGCCGAGGGGAGGTCCGGCGAGGGCAGACCGGGAGACTGCGGGGGTCGGGATGCCGGATCCAGGCCGTAGGCGGGCGACGGGGAAGCCATGGTGGCGCGTTCGGCTTGAGCTCGAGCTCGCCGGAACCATGGCGCTGCGGCAGCGTCCGTGGCCTGCGGCGAGAGGAGATAGAGAGGGGTCAGGAGGGAGGAGAGGGAGGAAGAGAAGGAGGAAGGAGAGGAGGTGCAGCGGCGGGCGGCGGCCCGGCTGGCCGGAGCGCGGCTGCCGGCGAGAGGAGGAGCGGCGACGCTTGGCCTCCACGGGCGACGAGGGTGGCGTCCAGATGGGCTCGGCGGGCCGCGGCGACGTATCTCGGGCCCTGTGGGGCCCGGATTAGGCTGGGAGGAGGCTGGATCCCCTCCGGGGGTGACGTGGCCTCTCCAGGCCCCTCAGATCTCAGATCTGACGGTCCTGGATGCCCCTAGGCTAGGGTTTCAGGATTTTTGGAGGGCTAGGGGGCAGACCTGGAGTTTTCAGAGGGGGGTGGCTGAAATATGCACTTAGGGAAACCCTAATTAGGTGTGCGAGGCTGGTGGTCTTTATATAGGCAGGTTGGCTGACCAGTTTACGCAAATGCCCTCGGTACCCCTCTCGCGTGTCCAGTGATCGCGTTCGTGACCGCCGAGACTCCGTACGGACTCCGATTCCGACGAAATCTCGAACCACGCGCTCAGCGCGTTGAGCCCGTCGATCGTACCTCACTGCGGTGACATTCCGACAACATTTTTTGGCGCCCCATAAAATAATCCGTTTATTAAATAAACGGGGTTTTTGATCCGGTGGCGATGGCTGGTCCTGTGCCGGTAGCGACGATGCTCGGGTGAAATTCCGGTGTCGCAAAGTCGTGTGCCGTGGTGGAAAGGGGTCGGTCACGCATCCGATACTAGAATAGGGGGAGAAAAATAATCGCCGATCGATAAATCGGGGATGCAAACATCGCAAATAAATCAGACAATCAAACAATTCACAGCGAAAACAATTTTTTTAATTTTTGTGAAAACTGGGCTGTTACACGGCGCATCCCCTCGATGGTCGGCGGCGTAGGAGAAGCCCCCTGCGCCACCGCCGGCTGCTGGCGCCGCCCTGCGCCCTCACGTTGACCCCTTCTTCGTCTTCACCACCATCTCCATTACCATCTCCATGTATCTACAGCGGTCCACTCTTCCACAAACCTTTATAATTCCCTATGTAAACATGGTGTTTTGAGGTTAAAATTATTTCTAGATGATTTATATTATGTTTGCATAGATATTTTTGTCCTATGGTTGAAATGTTGAATCTTTATGGTTGGTTTGAGCTATATATTGAATTCATTATAGTCCTCTGATGCCCGTCATGTTTATGCGCACATGGATCTTCATCATAGGGTTTATAGTACGTGAAGGAAGCCAGAGGGTCGGGTTGCTTGAGTGACAAAAACATGAACCCCATCCCGGTTCTTGACATTGTATGGGATAAAGAGGACCATATGATCTTAAGGCTATGGTTGGGTTTTTGCCTTAATATTAATTAGCACTAGAGGATGCCCCGCACATTGTTGTGATTTTTTTTCGTAAAATATCTTAGTGAAATGATTTGTTAAATAAAACATATATATTTGAAACAATCTTTTTGAACTAATATATGAATATAATAAAAATATCATAATAGAATTAAAAATCCCATGCATGTGGGTTTTATTATGCATAATGGCATATTGAGATGGGCCTTTTTCATGCATGTTGAATGATAATAGTTTGAAAATTTCCATGAATGCATGTTGCATGTGTGTATTTATTATGCATAGTGGTATATTGAGGTAGGCTTTTCTCATGCATGTTGAATGATGAGGTGGCATGCTTGCATGTTGAGAGAAATATGCTAGTGGGGGCTAGCTATTTAGATATAGAAGATTTATGGATGTTTGCTAATGTTCCAATCATAAGTACTTGTAATCACAAGTAAGTGAGAACTTGTTAGTTTTTCCTCTCCCACATAAAAGTGGATTACCAACCTTGTATTTGACTATTTGATCATGGACAATTCCACCACACCTTCCACCATTATTCCACACTCATACTTTTGTTACTTTAGTGTTCTTATTGCTGCAACAACTAACATTTATTTTCTTGTTCTTTATGATTTTGCAAAACTATCCTTTCATACCTGCAAAGTTCCTATAGTTTGATTTTCTTGATATAGCAAACTTTCGGTGTGCGTAGAGTTGTGTCAATGGTTATAGAACTTGAGAGAATACTTATCTTACCTTTAGCTCCTCGTTGGGTTTGACACTCTTACTTATAAAAAAGGTACAACTGGTCCCCTACACTTCTGGGTTATCAGTCCCATCAAAGATAACTTTTTCTTGTGTTACGTGACATCATGGCTTAATATGAATGATAGACTACTCATATCAACAAGGTGCGCCTTTTTTGAAAGCTCATCTCCAAATAACTCCAAGCTTAAGTTTGCTTGGATTGGAGCGATTTGAGGATGTGTGACCAGCTGGGAATTTGATCTCAGGTGCACACACATGAAGACTAAGTGTTCATGAAAGACTAGTGTTAGTCTATGGGGTAAGTCTAGATCCTGCTAGTCTTAACTGTCAGGAACATGTGGATGTAGCTGGGGCATTAAAAATGGTATCAGAGACAACCATCGCGGTTATAGGGGTGTGTGCGGGTTAGGGGCTCGAACATATGGGACAAGTGTCGATACTGGATGCACAGATGTGTGCCAAGAGGGAACATTCTTATTGGGTCAACGAGGACATCGGTTCCTTTCAGTGGGGTGTATGTGACATCCTGGCTTAATAGGGATGATAGACTACTAATGGTGTACATCACACCCCCTCGATGGTTACCCCAAGTGGATAGTGATATAGATAGCACCAAATTTCCCTCGAAAAATACCAAGGTTGCCAAATCCAAGAGAACTTTGAATGCTACGAGTACGTGTCTGATGCTCTGGCACTTACAAAAAACGTGGACCTACACAGAAAGACACGAATAACTTCGCACCCAACGAGTCGGAGGGGTTGTCAATCCCTCCATCTCGTTGTTTATGAAATGTTAAATGCAAAGAGAATTGAAATAGTAAAATTAAAGAACAGAAAGAAAGTAAAAGCGATAAATTGCAGCAATGTAAATAATTAAATATATGGTGAGGATATGGAACGGGGTATTGTCGGGGGAATGACCCCCGGGTAGGCTCACCCAGGCGAAACAACCTTTCAAGATGAAGTGTGAACTCATGGAGCAAGCTGAATGCGCTTGGTCCGAGCTAATCAAGTCGGGTGTCGAATGCCCACAAGGGCGCAGTCGGCCGCCGGTTGCTCATAGCCGACCCAAGAAGCAGACGGCTCAGCCGAGTCCACCCCAGAAGAAACTATTGACTAAGGGCCGAATGGGCGCACCGACCCAAGGTCATCAGTAAAGATCCCGAGATATCCGCTCTGTCAGAAGGCCAAGTCACATCGCCGACCTGTTAGACACATGATGTCTCCCATTCCACGCAGACTGACAGGACGACGGATGTGACCAGGCGCCGAGGTAGTTGTCTGCCTACCCTTAGGACTCTCAAGACCTATGGGCTACAAGATTCCCATGACAAGATAGGCATACAACCTTCCGCCGCTTGGCACCCGTAAAGCTCGTAGTCGGCGGGTCCCAGCTGGATCCCAGAGGCTTACAGTCGGGTCTCCCTCAGTTTGTAGTTACTGTTATAGCCCTGGTTTAGCCTATAAGAACCCCGGTAACCCCTCCTGCGAGAGGGCGATCCACATTTACTTCACTCCACCCACCACTTGGAGATGCAAGAGAGAGCGGTGCCTAGAGCCTTCCTCTCCTTCCTCTGATACAACTCATGGAGCATTCATTGTAGCCCGAGTTATTGATCATAGTCAGCTCGGTAGGAGTAGGTGTTTTATCTCTACGGAGAGCCCTGAACCTGGGTACATCACGGTGTCTCACTGTGCGTGTCCCCACTCTTGACTCCGTCACCATCGACACTCACCTCGGTCTTTCCCCTCTCTTTATCCATCCCCATGGCATCTTTCGTCACAATATGATGACAGTTAGCGCCCACCGTGGGGCAGGCCGAGGCGTCTACTGGAGTACTGATCCGGACGGGACCGTCCTCTTCATCGGGCACACGCTTCACTTCCGGCCTGGTTCTCAGGTACGGGGCATTCGACTACGTAATCGACAATGCCTCGCGGTTTGGGGTAGGAGCGCCCCTGCCGCATGGTGCCATTCTTCCTTTCGGCAGCCATCGTGTTTCCGTCGCGGCTGTTCCTAACGGGCACCCCAGGGAGATACGGGTGTTCTCCGGCCTCATAGATCCGCTGTCGGCAAGCGAGTGCTCTGTGGCGTCGGAGGGCATGACTTTGCGCATCAGCGCAAAGGTTATGATGGTTGGGACTTCATCCAGTCACCACAGCTCCACCAACACGGCTGCCCGAGCAGCGAAAGAGGCTGAAACTGCTGCTGCAGGGCCTAGCAGCGTTTGGGTTGTGTTGTACACACCCGTGGACTTCAGCACCGATCCGACGGTGGCCCATGCCGAGCTGGAGAGGGCTCGCCAAATTCTAGCCGAGAAAGCATACATGGTGAATGCCGAGAAGCGCCGACTTGACGCCACCGTCTGGAGTACAATGCTGCGCATGACATCGTGTTGCGTGTGATATAGCCATCAGTGATGGAGGAGCTCCGCGTCATTAGCCGAGCTGAAGACAAGGAGCTAGTTGGGACTTAGTAGCCAGCGGCATCCGGTCTCATCCCGCAACTGGCGTATAGCTCTCCGGTGAAGAACATGAGGGTGGCCGAGAAAATTGCGCAAGAGTTGGAAGGTTTGGAAGGCGACGAGCCGTGGTAGAGAACGCGTCGGATGCGTGAACTTCTGGCTGCGGCAAACCAGCAACAGCAGGCGGCTATGAAACCACCTCCGAGGCCAATGGAACCAAAATCAGGGCAGCGTCCGACTGCGGATGCAAACCAGCGGCCAGGGGATCCAACTCGGCAGCAGAAGCAGGCATCTTCGCCTCATGGTAATCACCCCCGCAGTCGCCGGAACCCACCAGCTGCGCATAGTCGTATTTAGGAACCGACGGTCACCAGTTGGCGTGAAGATCAATCGGCAGCACCCGCAAGGCCTGCAGTCAGTTTGTGCCTAGGCCATCACATGATTGCATAAGATGACGCGAAGCATCACATTGAGCGGCCGCAGAAGGATTTGCAGCACGAAGAAGAAGGACTAGCTGGCTCGGCATGCTTTGGGCCTCGCATTCGGCAAGATCAGGTCCCCAAAGGATTCACCCTTCAGTGTGACACTGCCAAGTACAATGGATCAGTCAAGCCTGAGGATTGGCTGGTCGATTACATGATCGCGGTCGGCATTGCTGGTGGAAACCGGCGTGTGGCTGTTCGCTATGCACCCCTTATGCTCCAAGGCTCAGCTCGGTCCTGGTTGAACATCTTGCCCAGCAATAACATCAATTGCTGGGGGGATTTTGATGACGCATTTGTGCGCAATTTCACAGGCACTTATGAGCGGTCGGGTCTGCCCCGACACTTGGCTCTGTGTGTGCAAGGAAAGGACGAGCCCCTCCGCGATTACCTCAAGCGGTGGATAAAGCTCAGGAACATTTGTGAGGGAGTTCACGGGATCCAGGCCATCCAGTACTTCACTGACGGTTTCCTGGACGCATCAATGCTGAAGCACAAGCTCTTTCGCAAGCAGATTCAATTGATGGCTAAGCTGATGAAGATTGCCAATTCCTTCGCTGCATCCGACTCCACGATGTGCAATCTGTCTGAGTGCCAATGGCCTCATCCAGGGGAAATCGTCCGAGCAACAATCGGCAGAAGCAGGGGGCTCAGGTCTCAGTCGGCGCGAGAGGCGCGAGAACAACCGCAACAGCAACAACAACAACAACTTTTCCACCACCACCACCACCACCACCACCACCACCACCACCAACAACAACAGCCCAACAAGTTCAGCAACGACAACAACAACAACAACAACAAGATGAAGGATGGGCAGCGGATGCTCATTATTGCAGTTCGCAGGTGGCTGCTGATATGTCGGTGGCTACTGATATGTCCCAAACGTATCTACTTTTCCAAACACTTTTGCTATTGTTTTGCCCTCATTCTTGCATGATTTGAACTAAACTAACCCGGACTGACGCTGTTTTCAGCAGAGCTGCCTATATGGTTTTATTGTGTGCAGGAAAATGGATTTTTAGACATCTCAAAAAATTCCCAGAAAAAATACAGAAAATCCACGCACCCGCAAGGACCCAGGACCAGAAGGTGGGACAGAGGGGAGCCAGGGGCCCCCCAGGGGCCCAGCTGGCGCGGCCACCCCCCTGGCAGCGTTGGGTGGCTTCCTGGGTGGGTCCCACCCCCTCTGGTGACCTACCTTTGCCCCTATTTATTCTCGTGACGAGGAAACTCCAGAACAGAAGTCGTTTTTCCAGAACCCGTCGCGGAGCCGCTGCCACCCTCTGTTCTTCTTCGGGAGGGCTAATCTGGAGGCTGATTTGGCCTATAGAGAGGGGAGATCATTGCCATCACCAATCCATCCTCCCTCCATGACTTCTCTTCACATGTGTGAGTAATTACCTGCTGTAGGCAAAGGGGTTGGTAGGGATTGGATGAGTTTGATCATGTAATAGTTCGTCAGATTGTTGGGGGCATGTTGCCTATCATCTACTTTGGTGTTTATCATCTTTGCTACAACTTGTTTCTCTTAATGCTTGTCACTTTGGGCCCGATTTCCATGTTTTTAGATCTGAACCACTTATGTTTTCATGAGTATATTTATGTTTGAGTTCCTATCTATGAGTTGTATGCACCTATTATGGTCCGGAACCGGCGATCCCAAAGGTGACAGCTTGGGACACCAAAGGGGATGGTCCATAATTTGAGGATTCCGTGTATCCATTGAGTTTATTGCTTTGTTCTAGTGTTCTTTGACAGGAACACCTTAATCTCCATAAGTTCCCTTTGGCCCCGTTCGTAGCGGGATGGTAGGACAAAAGATGTTGTGCAAGTTCTTATTGCAAGCACACACAACTACCTACGGGATACATGCCTGATGTTTGATATTTGCCTAGATGATCATTGCTTTTCTGTGTGCCTTGCCCCGTGTTAGAATCTATTACATGTTCATTCTTATTCATGCAGCGCCCAACCATCCATCCTCCTAGCCTACAGTGTTTTAATCTTGCTGATCACTACTAGTTTATTTCCGCTGTTTTACTTTTGCTGTTATCACTATCGCTATCATACCACAATTGGTATTAATACTTTGTTGCGAGCAAGTATATTTCAGGTGCGGTTGAATTGACAACTCAACTGTCAAAGCTTATAAATACTCTTTGGCTCCCCTTGTGTCGAATCAATAAATTGGGTTAACTTACCCGCGAGAACACTACAATCGATCCCCTAAAGTTGAGGGTCATCAGCTTCTGCTCAGGATCAGGAGACACTAGGGGCTGCAGGAGGCAGTCGACGGATGAATCCCGTCGAGAAGCCGCAGTGGCCAGCTCGGCAGACAAGTCAGACCCAATACACGTTTGAGGACATGATGGATGCACCGTGCAAGTACCACAGCGAAGCAGGCAAGCCAGCCACTCACTCCACCCGCGACCGCACTTGGACAAAGCATTTGATGCAGGGTGCAACTGGACTCCCACCTCCACCCCATCTCCACCTCAAGGACCACCACCTCCAGCTAGGAACCAGTACCCGCGCCAGGATGCAGCCTACATGACCTTCACCAGCGAGGAAAAGGGCAATCGGAGGGCCCGAGCTCAAGCAGTCAATGCCACCATGCCAACAGTCCACTGATGCCCCACAAACGTAAGGGATCGAGATAGTCTTCGCGGGTAAGTTAACCCAATTTATTGATTCGACACACGGGGAGCCAAAGAGTATTTATAAGCTTTGACAGTTGAGTTGTCAATTCAACCGCACCTGAAATATACTTGCTTGCAACAATAGATAAATGGTAATGGTAATATGATGGTGATAGTGGCAACAGCAAAAGTAACAACAAAAGTAACAACTAATGATCAGCAGGATTGGAAACACTGTAGGCTAGGGAGATGGATGGTTGGGCGCTGCATGGATGAGAGTGAACATATAATAGATTCTAACACAGGGCAAGGCACACAGAAAAGCAATGACCATCTAGGCAAATATCAAACAATAGGCATGTATCCCGTAGGTAGTTGTACGTGCTTGCAATAAGAACTTGCACAACATCTTTTGTCCTACCATCCCGCTACGAACGGGGCCAAAAGGAACTTATGGAGATTAAGGTGCTCCTGTCAAAGAGCACCGGAACAAAGCAATAAACTCAATGGATACATGGAATCCTCAAATTATGGACCATCCCCTTTGGTGTCCCAAGCTGTCACCTTTGGGATCGCCGGTTCCGGACCATAATAGGTGCATACAACTCATAGATAGGATCTAGAACACAAATATATTCATGAAAACACATAAGGTTCAGATCTGAAAACATGGCACTCGGGCCCAAAGTGACAAGCATTAAAAGCAACAAGTTGAAGCAAAGAAGATAAACACCAATCTAGATGATAGGCAACATGCCCCCAACAATCTGACGAACTATTACATGATCAAACTCATCCAATCCCTACCATCCCATTTGCCTACAGCGGGGAATTACTCACACATGTGAAGAGAAGTCATGGAGGATGGATGGATTGGTGATGGTGATGACGATGGCGATGATCTCCCCTCTCCGGAGGCCAAATCAGCCTCCATATTAGCCCTCCCGAAGAATAACATAGGGTGGCGGCGGCTCCGTGACGGAAACTGGGAAAATGACTTCTGTTCTGGGGTTTTCTCGTCACGGGGATAAATAGGAGTCTCGGTAGGGCATCAGAGGAGGGGGGAGGCGCCCAGGCGGCCAGAGGGCGCGGACCCACCCCTGGCCGCGCCAGGGGGGCGCCTGGGGCCCCCAGGGTTCCCCTATGGTACCACTTCTGGCTTCTGGCTCCTTCGGGTGCGTGGATTTTCTGGTAATTTTCTGGGAATTTTCTGGAACGTCTAAAAATCCATTTTCCTGCACACAATAAAACCATACAGGCAGCTCTGCTGAAAACAGCGTTAGTCCGGGCTAGTTTCGTCCAAATCATGCAAGAATGAGGGCAAAACAATAGCAAAAGTGTTTGGAAAAGTAGATACATTTGAGACATATCAACTCCCCCAAGCTTAGCATATTGCTTGTCCTCAAGCAATTCAGTTCAACGAACTGGACGCGACAAAGAAAACTTTGACAAACTCTTTTGCTTCATTAGATGTATATAAGCATGTACTACGAAAAGAGTTTAGCAAGTATTGAAACAGTGCTATAAGGACAATGCACGAAGCAATTCTTCTTTCATGTGATCAGTCACAAACAACTAAAAGTAAATAATATACTGCTGAAAATCAAGACAGGATCACAATGCACATAACTTGAACATACTTGAGTGGCATTTCGCTAGCCCCCATGAGTGAAGCAAAACATAAATGTAGAAACTCCTCCGGAGTTTTAAAGGTGACTAGAACTTAGTATTTCAGACTAGCAATAACACAAGCATGCAGAACACAATGTAATACTTTGGGACAATGCATGTTACACTAAGAATGACAATTATGCTCTCATAGTTGGTGCTTTGAAGAAAGAAGGGGAGACTCTCCAACCGTGGCTTTTGATGGCAAGGTTGAAAACCCGTGAAAGGAAGCAAAGACTAAACATGTGCCAGAGCTCTTGGTTTTGAAAACAGAGATAAAACGTCTTTGAGAAGCGCAACTTTCCAGTCAACGGTGAATGGTAAAGGTCTCTCAAATCTCCCATGCCAACCATATATATAATGCCTTTTGCTCACACATATTCCCTTATCCATTAATCCTTTGATGGTCTACGGAACCTTTTATTTTGCCTCAAGGATGGAAGGAGGGTATCGTTCCATCTATCATAAGCAACATTTGGTCCATTTCACTCCATCATCAAGTATGGGGGAAGTGTAACTCTCATTTTTTTTGTTTGACTAGTTAAAACTTCCGTCAAAATATTTTTGGCATGAAAGATACTGATTTCCCCTCACCGCACCATGAGCTCGTACGGTTACAAAAGGGAAAATTTTGAATAAATTTCGAGATGGCACAAGAAAGTCTAAGTTAGGAGTGGCCGGTAAATACCACATATAGGTAGGTATGGTGGACTCAAATGGAACAACTGGGTTTTAAAAGGAGTTTGGAAGCACAAGCAGAATTCCTCTTGGTGCGAGCGAAGGATAGCAAAAGACTGGGAAGCGACCAACTATAGATCAATAACTGTCATAATCATGGAGAGCGACAAAGCAACATTGAATCGGGAATGAAAGTGATATAACTATTCTGAAACAAAAAGATCATCAAGGCAAAAATAGACTTTTTAGTCATAAGCATGTGTGAACATGTGCCAAGTCAATCCAAAAATTCTCCGAAGGGAAATACCACTTCAGTATGCCAAACCATGAACAATGCAATGCATGTAAATCATTTCAACAACACATTATGTACTCTAGCTATTTGAGACTAGCCACAAGGAAAGCATGAACACTGGGAAAGCATTGTAAACATAGCACTATGTCGCTACAAGCTGGTCTCTAGATCATAAGTACAGGCATATGTACATAGGTAGAAACAAGAAGAGTTCATACCGGTTTTCCTTGTTGCTTCCCTTCCGTCGATCTTCGTCATTACTGCCTTGTCACTTTCACGATCGAACGTGGGAAATATTATCAAATGCCATCACGGACTCGAGCTGAATTCTGAAAACAAAGCAAACTAAAGAGAGAAAGGAAATCTTTTTGGGTTTTTTTAAAGGAAGAAAGAAAGAAAAATAGGCAAAAGCTTCAAAAAGATCAAAGCGAATAAAATGGATAATACAATGGAAAAGTGAGAAGGGCACGTACTCCCCCAAGCTTAGGATTTTGTCCTAAGTTGGTAGCAGCTAATGTCCCCAGGAGCTTCCTGCTCCAGGGTGGTACTGGTGAGTCCAAGGGTCGTATGAGGCTTCCGGTGCGTACACCGAAGTCCTCGGATCCTCCCACGAAGAAGGATCCGCGCTCCAAGCAGAGGAAGACCCTTCATCAAACTGGGTGAAGGTCTCCCCCTGGAAAGGTGGGAACTCACCATGCTCCTCCTCGTCGGGCACAACCCCCTCCATGGGGTTATGAAAGTGATGCTGGACCACGAACTCATCGAACTGGATAACATCAAAGGACCATCCGTTCCTGCGAGAAAAATCAAACAAAAGAGGTGCAGGTAGACGGATCTTGCGTTCCGTGGTGGCCCCGAAACGCAAGATATAATCAAGGTTACCAAACTCGGAAGTCATGGTAACAAACTTATGCCTGTTCATAGCAGCAAGATCAAAACTTAAATAAGTAAAAGGCTTATCATCGGGGTGTGGGGTGCCATTAAGAGACTCCGGGATAAGTGTGGCGTAAACTCCACCAAATAAATCTCCCTTGTTACCGTTCATAGCAAGGCGTCGAGCAATTAAGGCACCCACATTATAATCAAACCTCCCTGAGAGGGCGGTTGCCAGGATAGCAATATCCGGCGCAGATATGTTGCTCGTGTTGTCACGAGCTAACACCCCTCTAGCAATATAATACGCAAAATACCTGAGGTGTGGGAATAAGATGCTGGAGATCTTTGACCAATGAATATCCCTTGTATCCATGCTACAGAGAGAGTTGAAGACGGTTCTCAGCTCGGATGGTTGAGAGCTCATCTTCGTCGTCAGTCCAACGTTCAGCACACCTATTATTTCACAAATTTTTTCCAAAGGCATGGTCAAAAGATCATTGTAAATTTTAAACTCAACAGAACCAGCATCAAGGTTATATCTAAAACTGTTAATGAAACAGGAGGTGAGTTTTTGATACTGAGTAAAACGACACGTTGCGAGCCGCGTCAGACCTGCATTAGCACAAAGATTATAGAACTCCTCCTTAATTCCTGCAGCTTCAAGGAATCCATCGCATGGGAAAGTCATTGCACGTGCTGGATTTATGTCCTCAAACTACTCTAAGGGCACATGATCTTCGTTGTAGCTCACCCTAGCAGTCGAGGGTGAAGATGCAACTCTTGTAACTCGATCGGAGCGCTCGGGCCTTTTCTTCCCAAGCCACTCCTTTGCTCTTCCTAGCAAACTCATTTCTGAATTTTTTGACAAATTACAAAAACAAGGATTTAAACAAATTGAGTTAAGGCAAACTACTCAACTCACTTACCTAAGGCATAAACTTGCATCAAAACTTGGAAAATAAAATTCTACACATGCATGCAAGCTCACATAAACAGCACCAAGAGCTACTAAATACTCACAAATGAAGCCACCAATCAAAAATCTAATTGGAGGGGTGAAGGTGTTACATGCCAGGGAGTATTTGCTCAAAATTTCAGCTCGAATGGTGGGCTGTAGAGAGAGATCGAAAATTTCCTCCAAGAACAGCAAGAACGCAAGAACAAAGTGCAGAACTCGTGTTTTTGGAGAGAGAAGAAGGAGGAGGAAGAAGACATACCTGGAAGTGGGGCCTGTGGGCCCCAGGCGCCCTGTGGGCGCGACCAGGGGGGAGCCCGCGTCAGCTGGCCGCCTGGGCCACTGGTGCCCCCCTGGTCAGTCCCAGGTGCCTCTGGGTCACTCCCGGCATGGATTTTTTTTTTCTAGAATTTTTCTGAAAACTTCACTGTTGAAAATTTCTCGGAGTTCAAAACGCTGCAAAACTTTCTGAAAACTTAAAGCAGTGATTAGTATTGTGAATCTTAAAAAACATAAAAAAAACTTGGTACAGCAAAGAGAATGGAAGCTAAAGCAAATGAAAACATAACAAGCTTAACTTTTTACCTATATAAAACAAGCTCACTAGTAAGGTTGATCAAGTCTTACCAACAAACCGGCGATATATAGAACAAGAAGTCTCCCCTCTTATGAAGTGATCATTGCACCTTTACTTTAATGGACATTTTCCCCACCATAATGGTTTTGTATTTGTGGTGCACATGTAGTGGACAGTCCCATTCTCCAATCTTCACGGTCTCGATATTCTCTATAGAGTTAAGGCCATGCCTTTTGTCGATCTTCTTTGGAAAATACACCGTGTGTTCTTTATCATCAACGTTGAAAGTGACCTTTTCTTTATTGCAATCAATGATAGCACCTGCGGTGTTAAGAAAAGGTCTACCAAGAATAATGGACATGCTCCCATCCTCGGGCATGTCAAGCACAACAAAATCTGTAAGGATCAAACAGTTATCGACTTCAACGGGAACATCCTCACAAATACCTATTGGGACAGCTGTTGATTTGTCAGCCATCTGAAGGGAGATATCTGTAGGGATCAGTTTCTCTAAACAAAGCCTCTTGTAAAGAGAGAAAGTCATAACACTCACTCCTGCACCAAGGTCACATAAAGAAGTTCTGACGTAATTATTCTTTATGGAGCAAGGAATGGTGGGTATACCTGGGTCACCGAGCTTCTTAGGAATCTTGCCACTGAAAGAGTAGTTAGCAAGCATAGTAGATATTGCCTCATTAGGAACTTTTCTTTTACTAGTAACAATATATTTCATATATTTAGAATAGGGAGGTAACTTAATAGCATCAGTCAAAGGAATTTGAAGAAAAAGAGGTTTCATCCATTCACAAAATTTATTATAATGCTCTTCTTCTTTAGATTTGAGGGACTTACCTGGAAAGGGCATGGGTTTCTGTATCCATGGTTCTCTTTCCTTCCCATGTCTTCTTACGATGAAGTCTTCTTTAGAGTACCTCTTGCGTTTATCGGGTGCTTCTTCTTCTCTTACCTTGGGAGAATCATCCTTCTCAGCGTCTTTTTCTTCAGGCTCGGCATCGTCTTCTGTTTCAACATCGGAGGTAGATATGCTGTTAGGATCAACAGCTGGCTTTTCACTTGTAATAGGATCATCGGGATTGTCAGCCTCCTTGTGTTTTTTCTTCTTCTTTTTCTTCGGAGAGCTAACAGTCTCGTCTTCTTCTTGTACTTGAGAATCTTGCTCGATCCTCTTTGGATGCCCCTCAGGATAGAGTGGGTCCTGGGTGTGTGTTCCACCTCTAGTTTTGATGCCATAAGCTTGTATGTCTTGTTTGGCACTATTAGCAAGAAAATCTTTTTGCACATTAGAAATTTGTTCAAGCTGAGTTTGAACCATATGAAAATGCTTAACAAGAAATTTAACATCATTAACTGTTCTTTCTAGAACATCACATAAAATTTTGATAGCAGGAGAATTATCATGCAACTGACTTTGTAACCTCCTATTAAAATGGTCTTGCTTAATAATAAAATTATCAAGCTCATCTAAGCACTGGTCGGGAGGCTTACCTTTAGGGATGTCACTTTCAGTAAAGTCTAATAGAGAGTGTACCTCTACCAAGGGAGGGCGAGTAGGCTCACACAACTTCTCAATAGGCGGTAAATTCTTCACGTCTTCGGCTTTAATACCTTTCTCTTTTATAGACTTCTTTGCTTCTTGCATATCTTCGGGGTTCAGAACAAGCATGCCCCTCTTTTTCGGTGGTAGAAGTAGTTCAGGAACGGACCAATCTTCATAGTTCTTGGCAATTTTGCACATTAATTCTTCTGCATCGTCCGGCGTTCTTTCCCTGAAAACACAACTAGCACAACTATCCAGGTAGGATCTGGATTCATCGGTTAAACCAGCGTAAAATATATCAAGTAGTTCATTCTTGGGGACTCCATGTCCCGGCATAACCTTAAGTAAATCACAAAACCTCCCCCAAGCTTTAGGGAGGTGCTCATCCTGCAATTGGTTAAAATTGTAGATTCTTTGCAAAGCAGCATGTTGCATATGAGCTGGAAAATATTTATCAACAAATAATTGGACTAAGTCCTGAGGACTCTTAATGGAACCATAGGGTAGTGCATCGTACCATGATTTAGCGTCTTCCTTCAAAGAAAAAGGAAAAAGCTTGGCCACATAGAAGTTTCGTATCTTCTGATCAGTAGTGAATAGGTTTCCTAGCTCAGCGAGTTTGGTTAAGTGTGCTATAGAATCATCATTTTCTCTGCCATAAAAGGGGTCAGCCTCGACTGTAGTTATAAGTGAAAGATCAACAGAGAAATCATAATCAGGATCAGTGATGCATATAGGAGACGTGGCAAATTGAGAATCAGGAATAACTTTGTTCTTCATGGAGTGCTTTTTGAGCAACTCCTTAACAGCACCAGGGTCAGAGTCGACACACTCTATGAGTTCCCTGCAAAAATCATCATCAAGAGTAACATAATCATCATCAAGGATTCTCTCCTTGAGGTCATCTAAGCACGGGTAACCAAAGGTTTTGCAGGTAGGAATATAGGTAGCAGGGGTCTCGGTCTTGGATTTTGCTGCAGCCTTAGCAGTCTGAGTTTCAATATAGTGTCCAAGAAAAGTAGCATCATCAAGAGTAGTTGAAGCATCATCAAAAGTATCGGACATAGTGATAGACTCAATAGAAGCATCATGTAGTGGTGGTGAAGTAAACTTACTCATAACATAAGGTGAATCAAGTGTAGCACTAGTGTTCAGAACAGTACCTTTTCTTGTACGGGATGGTAAGATCGGAACCTTGGGGTCTCCTTTCTTACCCATAGCGGATGATGTGCAGCAGGCAGGATACTTCAAGTAGACTTGTAAATATTGCTATGCTCCCCGGCAACGGCGCCAGAAAACGCTGCTTGATGCCCCACAGGCGTAAGGGATCGAGATAGTCTTCGCGGATAAGTTAACCCAATATATTGATTCGACACACGGGGAGCCAAAGAGTATTTATAAGCTTTGACAGTTGAGTTGTCAATTCAACCACACTTGAAATATACTTGCTTGCAACAATAGATAAATGGTAATGGTAATATGATGGTGATAGTGGCAACATCAAAAGTAACAACTAATGACCAGCAGGATTGAAAACACTGTAGGCTAGGGAGATGGATGGTTGGGCGCTGCATGGATGAGAGTGAACATATAATAGATTCTAACACGGGGCAAGTCACACAGAAAAGCAATGATCATCTAGGCAAATATCAAACAATAGGCATGTATCCCGTAGGTAGTTGTACGTGCTTGCAATAAGAACTTGCACAACATCTTTTGTCCTACCATCCCGCTACGAACGGGGCCAAAAGGAACTTATGGAGATTAAGGTGCTCCTGTCAAAGAGCACCGGAACAAAGCAATAAACTCAATGGATACATGGAATCCTCAAATTATGGACCATCCCCTTTGGTGTCCCAAGCTGTCACCTTTGGGATCGCTGGTTCCGGACCATAATAGGTGCATACAACTCATAGATAGGATCTAGAACACAAATATATTCATGAAAACACATAAGGTTCAGATATGAAACATGGCACTCGGGCCCAAAGTGACAAGCATTAAGAGCAACAAGTTGAAGCAAAGAAGATAAACACCATTCTAGATGATAGGCAACATGCCCCCAACAATCTGACGAACTATTACATGATCAAACTCATCCAATCCCTACCACCCCCTTTGCCTACAGCGGGGAATTACTCACACATGTGAAGATAAGTCATGGAGGATGGATGGATTGGTGATGGTGATGACGATGGCGACGATCTCCCCTCTCCGGAGGCCAAATCAGCCTCCAGATTAGCCCTCCCAAAGAAGAACAGAGGGTGGCGATGGCTGCACGACAGAAACTGGGAATACGACTTTTGTTCTGGGGTTTTCTCGTCACGGGGATAAATAGGAGTCTCGGTAGGGCACCAGAGGAGGGGGGAGGCGCCCAGGCGGCCAGAGGGCGCGGCCCCACCCCTGGCCATGCCAGGGGGGCGCCTAGGGCCCCCAGGGTTCCCCTCTGGTCCCACTTCTGGCTTCTGGCTCCTTCGGGTGCGTGGATTTTTTGGTAATTTTCTGGGAATTTTCTGGAACGTCTAAAAATCCATTTTCCTGCACACAATAAAACCATACAGGCAGCTCTGCTGAAAACAACGTTAGTCCGGGTTAGTTTCGTCCAAATCATGCAAGAATGAGGGCAAAAAATAGCAAAAGTGTTTGGAAAAGTAGATACGTTTTAGACGTATCATCCACCAGTGCATGCACAGGTCAAACGACCTCATCACATGGGGAAAGTAGGAGCATCAAGGCCTGATGCCGAATCCAGGCAGTTACGCGCTGGTGGTGGATGCTATCGTGGCAGCATCGCAATATTCATGCCGATTCACTCGGACCCTCATTGATGAAGGCATCACCATCAACATCCTCTATCGGGAGACCATGATCAAGATGGGCATCAGTGAGAGTGATCTGCAACCTAGCCGGACAACATTTCATGGCATGGTCCCTAGCCTTTCCTGCACTCCCTTGGGCCGCAACCAGCTGGACGTTGTCTTTGGCACGCCAGCAAACTTCCGTTGAGAGCCCCTTTGGTTTGAAGTGGCCGATCTGAGCAGCCCATACCACCTTTTGCTCGGCCTGCCAGCATTTGCAAAGTTCATGGCAGTTCCTCACCACCCATACATGAATATGAAGCTCCCAGGGCCGCACGGTATCATCATCATGTGTGGCGATTACAAGAGATCCCTCGAGTGCCCGTCTGCTGGCTCCAAGCTGGTTGACTCACTAGTGGTTGCCGAGGAGCAGCGTCAGCTCAACAAGGTGGTGGTCATGGCTCAGGCTTAGCTCAAGGCACCTCTGCCGACTGGGAGGGCCAAGAGAGCTGATGACGATACATAGTTCCAAGCTGCAAAGGACAACAAGAAAATTGCTCTAGATCCCTCCGACCCTACCAAGTTCGTAGTGGTTGAAGCTGGATTCAGCAACAAATAGGAAAGTGAGCTCATCCAAAAGAAGATGTTGCTCCTCCCAGGCAGAAGAAGACGCCAGAAGACTGAAGGTCGGCCAGAGGGGGCCACCCCCCTCCCAGGAGGCCAGGTGGCACGGCCAGGGGGAGGCCGCGCCAGGGACCCACCTGGTGGGGTGGGACATCCCCCGGTGCCACCCTTCGGCCTATATTTACCTCTCGTCTCGAAAACCCTCGAGAGAACCTCCGTTACGTAATTTTCACCGTTGTTCTTCCGCGGCCACAGTCCCTAGATCGGGATCGCCAGAAGAACCTGTCCCGGCACCCTGCCGGAGGGAGGATTGATCTCCGGGAGCTTCTCCACCACCATGAGCGCTTTCCGGATGTGCCGTGAGTAGTCCACCTTGGACCATGGGTCCATGACCACTAGTTATGTGATGTTTTCTCTCCAATCTTGTGCCTCAATTCTTAGCCCTTGTGAGCTTCCCTACATGATCAAGGCATTTATGTGTTAGTTCTGCTGTTGCTATGTTGTGTTTGCTGGGATCCGATGGATTATGAGATTATTTTCAGATTGTGATAAGTAATATATTTGGTTTACCTTTTATGTTTTATTTCTTGAGTATTCTTGCATGTTCTTCATTGCTATTTATTACTTTGGCCAAGTAGTAGATTGGAACTCCAAGAGGGAGCGTTATGCATGATTGTGGGTTCATGCCCCCCGATGTATAGCTTGAGTGACCGAAACATGAGACCAGGGGATATGTTGTTTCCACCAGGGAGGAAACAACGGTGCTTGTAACTGCGGTTGCAAGGATTGTTTACCTTACACATAGTTTGTTAATGTAGTTGTATGTTGCTTTGATTTTACACTTTGGGTGGGGCTCGCAACTTAATACCAACGAGATGTTCTGGATAGATATCTCAAGGTGGATGATTAGTGAGTAGATACTCATGAATAAACGGTCTGCTCGTCTCGGCATACTGCCCATACGATTGAGCCTTTAGCTTTCTTGTAGCATAATTAGCTTTGCGGTGCGTTCATAATTCTATCAATTGCCCAGCTGTAATTTGTTCACACAACATAGTTATTTATCATCTTTTGGGAGAGAGACATCACTAGTGAACATCATGGGACCCCGGTCCATATTTCCACCATTTTTTACACCTCAATTATTTACTGCTTTTATTTCATTTTCGTTGCAATCATCACTACTATTCCCGCTTGTGTTTTGATCCTTTGTAAATAACAAGACCGGAGAAATTGATAACCTATCTGAACTCATTGGGAGCAAAGTTATTTGCTTTTGTGTGCAGGTCCAGGTTAAGGGATCAATATCTTTTTAGACGACGCGTTGCTTGTTTGACCACCTTCCTGCAGAACTTGGAGTCCTACTGGAGACATAAACCTTGGTATCTTTGCCGAGGGAAATTTGCTACTATATACATCTCAACCTTCCACTGGGGTTAACCAACGAGGGGCGAGAAGCCATCACTCGCGCAGGTCTTCGAGGAGGGTGTTTGCCTTGTATGTTTTCACGACTATGTCATCGACGTACACTTGAAAGTTCTGCCTGATTTTATTGTTCAAACAATATTGCATCATCCGTTGGTACATGGCTGTGGCACCCCGGCTCAGAGTACCGGAACGCCCCGTGCTCCAGCCCAGAGATCAAGTCTTCTAGAACACGACACTTCTTGATATAGAACTGAACATCTTTCTATTACCAATGAAAGTGGTACAAGAAGAATATTACAACGCTAGCGGAGCAAGGCGGAGAACAAACTTGCTCCTAAAGCTAGCAGCGGAACCATATCAAGCAGCATAACAACTCTATAGCAGCGGAATAAATTTAGCAGCGGAACAACGACGATGGTGATAGACTCCACTCCAAAGGGACACTTCTGGGACACCTCCTAGCTCGCATACACCGGGAACGTCGTCCTACGCAACCACGACATTGCCTGAAAATCTGGCATGACACGCCAGGTCAGTACATTGAATGTACTTTCAAGCTCACAACAACCAAAACATCGAGGCAAAACAATAACATGGCAATAACAGTTCAAGCAATGCAGCATGATGAATCTAGCATAATACCAAGATTAAGACTAGTGCAAGATCAACCATCGTTTAAGGTCACATGGACCACTTACTCATCTCTTGATCATCGCATGATCATGCAGCTTACCTCAGAGTCCTTACAGACTCAACAATCGGGTTACGGGTCATCGCATGACCAATCAACCTGTACGGGTCGTTGCACGACCACTCAACGGGTTAGGAGTCATCGCATGACCACCCAACTTATCAGGTCATCGCATGACCAACAACTTATACGGGTCATCGCACGACCACTCAACGGGTTAGGGGTCATCGCATGACCACCCAACTTATTAGGCCATCGCATGACCAACAACTTATATGGGTCGTCGCACAACCACCAACTTGCACGGGTCATCGCACGACCACCAACTTAGCACGATCAGCAAACCGGGTTCATGCTGATCCATAGTGTGACCTAGTACGAACTGTGTCCAATACCATGGACTCGACTATTCGAATAGATTTTTAACACTCTGCAGAGTTTGCGCACTTTACACACACTATGGAGTTCTTCCTCCATCCAGTACCTTGGAACTTGTCCCACATGAACCTCGGATCTCCTACCATAAAAGTGGACCAGGACTTCTCCAACGAGACCGTTCTACCGCGTGCCCCCCTTACCGTATCACCCGACATACTTCGCAAGTCATGCCGTGGGTAGCCCCGTGTCCTCCAGACACCTGCCACCGCGTGTCAAACAACATTGTCCCAAACAGGGACTGGATCCATATAACCAAACTGGCTCTCAAGACTATCGCCGTTTATCAGGCCAGGGTAATCACGCGTGCATAGCCTTCCCTCCTTGGTGATACGAATAAAAGAGTGCACTGATAGATCGAGCCAAGGCCTTACCATACAGACGAGTGTGGCTGCACTGATAAGTTCGGTTCGGTGGCACCTAATCACACGAAATAAAGCATGTCTCCAAAAGCATAATCATCAAAGTGTCAGGTGCTATATAAAAATCTAAGTCCAAGTCATAGAAACATCCGTAAAATATCCAAGGTACGATCACGGTTGTATCATAATCCAAAGCATGATTAGATGATTAACCTAGCCATGTCAAGATGAGCAAGATGAATCTAACTATAATCATGTGCATCATATCAATATCAAAACCATACTAGGGGTCATGGAGTATACAAGCATATCATGGTAATAACATCATCATTAAAATGATCCAAGCATATCATGAGAAATCCTCATATTATTCGAGGTTAAAGCAAGTTTTAAACCACGTCCAGGTTTTACAAAGATGCAAACCCACCTTTGGCTTGCCTTTCACCAAGGGTGTAAATATACTCCTGGTCTTCAACACAAAGAAAACCCTGAAAATATATTTTTAAAATGGCAAACAAAATGTCACATAAAGCTTTTCTTTTAGCCAGCAAAAATCAACATAACATCATGGCTTAAAACACTATGCCAAATTAAAGAGGGGATCAAGAGAAAAATAATGCAAAAAGTTTCAACCCATTTGGACTTGTAGTTTAGGAGATATCTCTGGTCAAATATGGTCAACATAAATGATTTAAAATGAGTTTAAATCGTTTTTTCTGGAAATTCCAAAGGAGGCCACGTCGAAGGCGTAAAGTGGAGGGGCGCCTCCGCTCACTTACCCCTTCGGCCGAGAGAGACATGCTTCCATGTGGGCCAGCTCTGTCAGGTGTTAAGAGAGAGAGGAAGAACAGAGGAGGGTGGGGCTCACCGACGGGAAGGGCATGGCCGGGGGCGGCGACCCTGGGAACGAAAGGAGAGGACAAAGGCGGTTCTCTCCGTACCCGTGGCTTCTCGGGAGGCGACCGTACGACGAGCGTAGCTATGTCTCCAGCGGCAATGAGCTAATGTCGTCGGCGAGGTCGTCGATTCTGGCGACCATCCGCTAGGGCGGCGGTTTGGGAGTGTCCAGAGGAGCCAGGGTATCTCAACGACGGTGGAGTTTCGGCCGAGGAAGCACGGGAAGTGGCTGGAGACGGCGAGGGCCGAGCGGCGGAGCTCTCTGCCAGAGGCGGGGAAGAAGGGCACGCAGGCTTCGTTCTTCTGTACGGTGGGTCGATTAGGAGGTGAGTTAGGCTGCTGGTGAAGGAACTCGAGCACGGGGGTGGCTTAAATAGCCGTGATGGGGATGCTGTGCTCGGATGCCGCCGTGCAGAAGTGGACGAGGCCGGTGATGAGCTGGCTGGTGCGCGGGCCTGCTCGAGAGAGTTCGGAGAGGACGTGAGAGGGGGAGCGGTGGCTAGGGGAGCAGCTAGGGCCAGGGCGCCATTAATTGTGATGGGGACGTGTCGGCGGCGATAGTGCCGTCGGGTCCCGTATGGCGGCGAGCGGCCAGAGTGCGATTTCGGCGAGGAGAAGGCGGGGAAAGGGACGCGTGGCCTGAGGAAAGCCGTGCGGAGCGGGTGGACAAGGAGAAATGGACATGGGCACGCCGCAGGGCAAGGGCGACGTGTCCAGGGGCTCGGGCACGCACAGAGCACGCCCATGGCATGCCAAAGCTGTGGCCACTGCGTGCACTGGTGCCCCAAATGTGATAACTCGTGGCCAACCATGTCGGTTGTGAAGTCCTTTCAATACTAAGCACAGTGGTTTCATTGAATGGTCAAGGGGAGCAACAGGGTCAGCTTGGCTTCCTTGCAAAGATTGATGCAACAAACTTCTAGAGCAAGCTGGGGTTAAATTATGAAGAGGGGTTGGGAGCAAAGTTTTCACACTGGCTTAGTGTTGGAAGGACTATAATGCTGTGAAGTTTCATCTCAAATGGCCAAAGAATGAATGCACTTCCTTTGTAAACCCCAATTTGGTCCATAAATGCATTAGTGAAGGTGGCATCACCTTGGCTTTATGGATTGGGCTCAAATTTGGTGGAGAGGAGTTATTTGGGTGTGTGCACAATTGTGAAAATTATCAGAGCCATTGGATGTACCTATCTAGCACTTGCTTCACAAGGTACCATGCTGGCCATAAACTTGATCTTGAGGGTGCCCTCACATGGGTGGTTGTATTTGGCTAAAACTTGGTGGAGAAGATTGGGAGGTGGGATCATGTGCAAAAAGTTTCAGAGAAAATGGGTGCTCCAATCTTGCACTTGCTTCACAATGCCCCTTTGATGCATACCAACTTTGGGAATTTGGTGAGAGAGTTTGGCTAGGCAAATGGATCTGAAATTTGGTATAGGCTAGTTATATGATCATGATAGATTGCACAATATGTTTCAGCAGGAATGGATAAAGATAAATAACACTTCCTTAAAAAATTGCTATTCTGCCCCAACAGACAAATGAGTTTCTCTGGATGAAAAATCCACTTGGGCCATGCAATGTTTTTTTATATTGTGGCAAGATATGATATCAAGGGAATGCGAGAATTGTTTGGGGATTTATGGAGCAATATAAATAGGGCTTGCTTCACAATCCTCAAATGAAGTGAACATTCCTTTTAAAGAAAAATGAATAGATGGCATGAAGAAAAATGTGGCTTGGAGGCGATGGGTCAAGGGAAGATTCTTGGAACGGTTTAGGGAATCAAGGTCCACTTGAGCAAGGAAAGAAAATATGCTCAAGTTTCAATTCCAAGGAGTTGCTTCAAATCAAACCAACTGTCAAATCTTGAAATAGACCATAAAAGTTTTTGAAAATAAAAAGTTGCAAAAACCAGGGTGTCACAAACCGACCCCCCTTTGGAAAATCTCGTCCTCGAGATTTGGTTGCTCAGGGAACCATTGGAAACATACCGTCTTCAGAAAACTTGTTGCTCCTCAGGTTTCCTTTTTATTACACGGTGTTCCCTCGGTAGCATCCAAGATATTTTGGCTCAGGGGGTTTACTTCACCCAATCCATATCTCTGACGGGATATTTCTTCTTTATGTATCAGATCCTTTCTTGCTGACTTCTATCCTCCTATCGGTTGACGTGTATTATAGTGAGGTATCTTTCCACAGGTTGAATGCTGACGATATCCGTACTATCCTCGGGGTATCTCGGGCCTTATGTGCGGCACAATCTTGAATCCTTTGTATCGGCCTCTTCAAGGATAGACTTGGCTTTCATGGGTGATCGCTGAACTCAGGATGCTCATCATCATGATGTTCCATTGTGCGGAACTTTGACTGTCTGCACCTGGTGTTGCATCACATTGCTTTTGGCTCGTCCATCTTGAGCATTGATTCTGACCGGGGGGGCACAAACTTTGAACTTTTACTCACGCTGAGATTTGCTTGACATGTTGCCATATCCGTGTGTGGTGATAGGCCGTGTTATGCTTCAACACGGTCCGTGTAGCCAAAATGCTGAGCTGGGTAGGGGATCTTTAGCGGAGCAGACTTGGGTATTCCAGCAAAACTGACAATTCCAAACATGTCTAACTGCACAAGCTGACGGGCTTGGTACTCAGTCTTTTCCCCACATGATGTGAGATTCCTTAGGTTTATGTGTCCATGGTGGTCCATATGGAAACATGGTTTCGGCTGGTCGAGGCGAATGTGACCATGGAGTCCATGCGATTAATCCTTTGACTTATCTGTATACCTTTGTCAGCTTATGGGGTAGCTCTAACTCTTGTCGCATATATCGTAGCAAGATTCGACATACGCCATGTCTGTCTGCCTTGGTCCTTGGTACTGCGACAATCACCTTGTTA
The DNA here is from genome assembly GCA_950022295.1 of Bromus sterilis. Taxonomy (NCBI): domain Eukaryota; kingdom Viridiplantae; phylum Streptophyta; class Magnoliopsida; order Poales; family Poaceae; genus Bromus; species Bromus sterilis. The sequence continues at coordinate 337,727,054 of OX465595.1, read as the reverse complement.
GGTACTTCTCGTATGCTGACTTTCCTTTTGTCGGAATCCTTTCTCTAAGCTAGCTGGACTGCCTTCATCTTTCGTCTCTTGGCAAATCATGATTACTCTTTGCTGCGATAATTTTGCCTCAAGATTATCCTTCTTCGGGGACCTTTTCGGTTGTGAGGCGCTGAACCTCGTGGTTGTGGTCAAGACCAAAGGCTTCATTATTTCCTTTACTTGGGGTGTTCCTTCATGACTTGTCAATCTTTACACCAGGCTAGATTGTGTATCTGATTCTTCTACTTGCTTTTCTGCAAGATTTGCGACTCTTACCGCTTTCCATGTGTATAACTCACTTGAGTACGAGCATGGTTGTATCCATATAGGAGTAGCTCACATAACTTGAGAAGTACGCCCATAGAATATGCAGATCCATATGCAACCGACTATGTTGAAATCTTCATGGACTCTGAACGGTCGGGTTTCTAACAACACTGTTGCAGGAACGATGGCGTGTCGGTGAAGACTGGGTAGCTTATGCTTGAAGCTTTGCTGGGGTAGCTTGCTGAAGAAGGCTGGCGTAGTGAGGAAGGTTGGGTGTCGTACGTGGGAAGCTTCTTCAATAGCTTACTGAAGAAGGCTGGGTGTCTTGCCTCGGAAGTTTGCCTCTTTGTACTGTGGAAGCGTATGTTCGTTATGTTGGAAGTTTTTGCGACAGTTCACTGTAGACAGTTGGGTAGCTTGTGCTGGAATCCATCCATGTGGCGTGCTGAGCAAGATTGGGTGCCTTGTTCTGTAAGATTCTCTCGGTGGATTGTGGTAAAAGGCTGGATGTCCTGGTCGAGAAGATATCCCGATAGCGTATCAAGGAAGGTTGGTGCACTATACATGTCGGCTGTTGATACGTCCCAAACGTATCGATAATCTCTGCTTGCTCCATGCATGTTTTGTGTGATATTGCTATGATCTAGATACACTTTCATACACTTTTGATCATATTTGGACTAACCTATTAAATCAGTGCACCCCAGTGCCAGTTTCTGTTTTCTTCTGTTTTTTGTTCCAGGTTTCCTCCATATTAAAAGTGCTCCAAAAATTCGGATAAAAAATCAGCGCATCAGAAGCCTGCAGAACCCCGAAGGAGGGTCGGGGGGGGGGGCACCACCAGGTGCCCAGACGGCCACCTGGCGCGGCCTAGGGCTTGGCCGCGCCAGGGGGGCGCCTGGACCCCTGGCTGCCCCCCTGGCTGCCCCCCTTCGCCTATATATTCCCCGTGACGTGAAACTTCCGAGAAGAGAACTGATACGTCCCAAACGTATCTATGATTTCTGCTTGCTCCATGCATGATTTGTGTGACTTTGCCATGTTTTGCTTGAAATTTCATACACTTTTGATCGTATTTGGACTAACCTATTAACTCAGTGCACCCAGTTGCCAGTTCCTGTTTTCTGCTGTTTTTGTATTTCAGGTTTTCGGGCCATTAAAAGTGCGTAATAAAATCCAGAAAAATTATATAAAAAATCAGCGACCCGGAAGCTTCCCAAAGAACCAAATATGGAGGGGGGTGGACCCACCAGGGCCCCAGGAGGGTCCCTGGCGCGGCCCCACCCTAGGGCACGCCAGGAGGCCTCCTGGCTGCCCTGTGGCCCCTCTCGATGACCCCTTTGGCCTATATTTAGCCCCCGCGGAGGAAAACCCCTAATATCGATCTGCTATTCCCATTCTCCGCTCTGTACCGCCGCCCCGCCGTTTCAAGATTGGGGATGCCAGGAGAAGCTGCCTTGGCACCCTGCCGGAAGGAGGAATCCCCTCCGGGAGACCATCCATCACCATGGACGCCTCCCGGATGTCTTGTGAGTAGTCCCCCTTGGACCATGGGTCCATGCCAGTAGTTATGTTATGTTCTCCTCCCCTCTTTGTGCTTCCACTTTCGAGACCTCGTGAGCTACCTCACAAGATCGAGGCACCTTTGCAATTTTCTGCGTTGCTATGCTGAGTTTGCTGGGATCTGATGGATTATGAGACTATGTTCAGATTGTGATGAGTAATATATTTGGTTATCTTTTATATTTGTGTTCTTTAGTTAATTCTTGCATGTTCTCCATTGCCGTATTTTACTTTGGCCAAGTGATTTGTTGCAACTCCAAGAGGGAGCGTTATGCTTGATTGTGGGTTCAGCCCCCTGATGTCTAGCTTGAGTGACAGAAACATGAGACTAGGGGATTTGTTGTTTCCACCAGGGATAAAACAACGGTGCTTGTACTTGCGGGTGCAAGGATTGTTTACTTTACGCATAGTTCATTTAATGCAGTTGTCTGTTGCTTTGAGTTTACATTTTGGGTGGGATTCACAACTTAATACCATCGAGATATTCTGGATAGATATCTCAAGGTGGATGATTCGTAGTAGATGCAGATGGATTTCGGTCTACTTACCTTGGCGTACTGCCCATTGCTTTTGAGCCTCTTCCTTTCTTTTGTAGCATAGTTAGCATTGCGGTGCGTTTATAATTCTGTCAATTGCCCAGCTGTGATTTGTTTTCCTCGCTAGCACTTTTATCGTCTTTTGGGAGAGACACATCACTAGTGAATTTCCTGGGACCCCGGTCCATATTTCCACCATTGTTTACATCTTCAATTTACTTCCAGTCTTTACTTTCAGTTGCCACTATTATTATCTCTTGCGTTGATCCTTTGTAAACAACAAGGCCGAAGGAATTGACAACTCCTCTATACTCGTTGGGAGAAATTTGCCGTGTGTGCAGGTCCAGGTGAAGTAAGCAACCCTTATGTGTAAACGGCGCCATTTTTCACTTTACCACCTTCTTGTCGATTCATGGAGTCCTACTGGTTCGATACTCAACCTTAGCATCTTTGCTAAGGGAAATTTGCTGCTACGATACATCTCACCTTCCACTTGGGGTAACCAACGAGAAGTTAGAGAACTATCTTCCTCACCGTATCAAGAACCCCTTTTAGCGATCTCGCCTCTGTTCCGCTGCCGCCACGCTTCCAAGATCGGGAGCGCCAGCAGACTTCTTCCCGGCACCCTGCCAGAGAGAGGATCGACCTCCGGGAGCTTCCCCTTCACCATGGACACTTCCCGGATGTGTCGTGAGTAGTTTCCTTTGGATCATGGGTCTGTGATCAGTAGCTATGTGATGTTCTCCTCCCCTCTTTGTTCTTCATGGTTTAGACCTCGTGAGCCGACCTACATGATTGAGGCACATATCTAATCTTTCTGCTATTGCTATGCTGAGTTTGATGGGATCTGATGGATTATGAGATTATGTTCAGATTGTGATACAGTAATATATTTGGTTCTTATCTTTTATATTTTTGTTCCTAAGTAATTATTGCATGTTCTCCGTTGCTGTTTATTTCTTTGGCCAAGTAGTAGGTAGTAACTCCAAGAGGGAACGTTATGCTCGATTGTGGGTTCATGCCTCCTGATGACACGCTTGAGTGACGGAAACATGAGTCTAGGGGGTGTGCTGTTGCCACAAGGGGGAAAAATGGTGCTTGTAACCGCGGTTGCAAGGATTGTTTACTTTACGCAAAGTGCTTTTTAATGCAGTTGTCTGTTGCTTTGGGTTTACACTTTGGGTGGGGCTCGCAACTTAATACCAGCGAGATGTTCTGGATAGATATCTCAAGGTGGATGATTAGTAGTAGATGTAGTTGGATTTCGGTCTACTTATTTTTGGCATACTTCCCATGCTTTTGAGCCTCTTCCTTTCTTTTGTAGCATAGTTAGCATTGTGGCATGTTTATAATCCTGTCAATTGCCCATGTAATTTGTTTACCTCGCATAGCAGTTTTATCGTCTTTTGGGAGAGAGACATCACTAGTGAACATCACGGGACCCCGGTCCATATTCTCATCACTGTTTACACACTTATTTACTTTTCCGTAATTACTTTCAGTTGCTATCATTATCATTATCCCTTGTGTTTTGATCCTTTGTAAACCACAAGACCGGAGAGATTGACAACCTCTATGAACTTTGTTGGTAGCAAAGTTATTTGTGTCTGTGTGCAGGTCTAGGAGAAGCAAGTGATTATCTTCAAACGGCGCATCACTTGCCGAACCACCTACTTATCATCTCCGAAGTCCTACGGGAGACAATCTTAAAACCTCGGTATCTTCACCGAGGGAAACTTGCTGCTACACTGCAGCTCACCTTCCACTTGGGGTAACCAACGAAGGGCAAGAAGCAATTATCCTCTCTCGCGTATCAAGCAAATTTCTGGCGCCGTTGCTGGGGACTCCGAGTTCTAAGATAGGGGAGTTTCCCACTACCTTTTACCTTTAGTTTTTAGTCTTGTTAGTTTACCTTTTAGTTCTTTCTTTAGTATCCCTTATGAAAAATCTAAACAATATTTGCTACCTTTTGTCTTTGTCTGCCTACTGATGCTATCTTTATCATGGGTGTGGAACCACCCAAATATGGTAGGATGGACATGCTTCACTTGGATCGTCCTCGATCAATTTGTGCTCGAGCTAAAAAACCAACCGACTTGGTTGAGGGAAAATCATTGGAAGAGCATGCTCATTATACGCTGCACCGCCTATCTCAGAAAGGGAAACACTTATGGGATCAAATACATACTTCTTATTACTTTGCTCAGTGTTTATGCCACATTTATGATTCTACTTGCTGCTCTAATATAGATCGTAAACACCTTCCTTTCCAATGTGAGTTTAATGAGAATGAGATCCTATCTTTTTATGCTAAAGGTGTTTATGGTTACTTTGATGTTGAAAGGATTGAAGAGTTTGTTGCTTTTAAAGGTGCTTATGAGATTGCTTTTTGATTGAAAAGTATTACGATACTATTTATAAGTCCGAAAACTTTGCCGTTCTTGCTTATTGCTTCAAGAATTATACTTCCAATTCTTATATTGAGGATTTTAAAAATAAAATGTTTGCTGCCCAAGAAGAGACTTATGATTGCTTTGATGAGGAATCCCATGATTTCGAGGACTCACTTGATACTTTCCTTTCCGATGAACTTAATAATTGCTTTGTTCATGGCCAAGATGCCACTATGGATGATGCTTACGAAGATGAACTTGATATAGTTACTTACGTTAAGCATGAAATTGTTGCTATTGCACCCAAACTTGATTGTCCTATTATGCTTTTGAAATCTCCAACTCATATTCCGCAGAACTGTGCTCTTATTAAGGCTCAATGTGATGTGATGCATTTATCTTACGTTCCTAAAGACCGTGTTGAAAACTATACACGTGTGCTTGTAGGTCATGAACAATATGATTTATGTGATAGTTATATTCTTGATGTTGTTCATGATACTACTAAAAATTACTTTGAGAGAGGAAAGCTTGGTTGTAGAAACCTTCATATTACAAAAACACCTCTCTTTTTGATGAAAGTTCTGAAGTTGTTCTTGCTCCACCTTCCTATGCATGTCAGTTTGTGCTTCTTTGACTTATTTTATTACAAGATTGCTATGCATAGGAAGTGGGTTAGGCTTAAATGTGTGTCATATTTGCTTCTTGATGCTCTCTTTTGCTTCAAATCCTTATTCTTATGAGAGCATCTTTTAAAAATCTTTATGCCTAGCTTAAAGGCGTAAAAGAAAGCGCTTGTTGGGAGGCAACCCAAGATGTTATTTACTTCTGTTATTAGTGGTCTTGATGATTTTTACTACTGTATAAACATCATTGTATCTTTAATTTCAAGCTTTGTGCCAAGTTATAGCCTCTTATGATAAGGGAAGCAAAAGTTGTGACATGCTGTCCAGAAAACAGATTCTGTCTTCGTGACGGAGGAAATAGGATCAAATCACCAGTTCATCTTTTCGAGCTGAATTTTTTACACAGAATTCTCTATACAATTGTTAAACTTTCGTATGTACTGAGTTTTTTTATTTGAGTTGCAGAAGTACCCCGAAAAAATTCTCTACTACCTGTTGTTCTGTTTTTCGCAAATTCTGCCACGTTTTATCTCTCCTTACTTTTGCAAACCTTAAGCTTGCTTTTTATTTGCAAAAACCTTTTGGAAATCTTGAGAAACAGTAGCTCTTCAAGAATATCTTTATATCCAGTGGGGAAAAATGATTTTATTAAGGGTACCAACCTCTCTAATCAGCTTATGATGAGTTATGTATGAAGGGAGTTTTCAAGTGTGCGATGGAAGATGATGAAAGAAGATCCGGGAGTGTCAAGCGCTCAAGCTTGGGGATGCCCCGATGCATCCCCAATAAATATTCAAGGAGACTCAAGCGTCTAAGCTTGGGGATGCCCCCGTGGATCCCCTTCTCCATCAACAATCATCAGTTCGTCCTTCGTCTCACTATATTTTTATCACTTCATGCGTTATGTGCTATGCTTGGAGCGTCTCGCTCTTAGGTTTTATTTTTAGTTTTCTTTAGCTTTGCTTGCTGTTCATAACAATTTAGAACCCATCTTACTTTGTGTGGGAGATAAACAGGCTCCACTCCAATCTAGAACACATCATAGGATTTTTCATGCTTATCTTTTTGCTGTTGTGTGTTATTTATCTTTTTGTAGCTACTGCCATGTTTAGTTTTAGTCTTAGTTTGTCTTTAGCAAGAGCCTTGGATTTTGTTTAGTTTGTTGCTGGAACTCTCTTTAGTTTTCATGTTTATCTTGTTAAGAGAGTTGGTTGTCGTACTGAGTTGTGTCTTGTCTTGAAAGTAGGTAATTGAGGTTGCTATTTAATTTTAGTACTAACTTGAAATAGTTTTGAGGTATTGATGTGAGTAATGTTTGAACTTTTGGTGTCAAGAGCTCTAGCCTATTAGTGATAGGTTTCGTATTTTGGGAAATCCGTGTGTATTTTCAAAACCTACAAAACTAGTTGAGAACTCTAGCTACTAGATGGATCGCTAATCTTTGGAGGGATCGGATATTAGAGTACACTCACGTACCAGGAGTCGAGGATGCGCAAGGATAACCAAACCCCCATACACTCCTCCTCGGGGTACTTGTCTCTAATTGAACTTCCTTATTAGATTGAGAGTTACCGATAATAAGTGCACGAGTTCTTCGGACTAATGTAAGTATTGAAAGTTGACACTTCCACCTCCTCATATTTGCTAGCCTCTCCCGTGCCGTGCATTGCTTTCTTCTCACTCCGAGAGTTGGCGTCCACCTTCGCCGGTATATCCAAACCCATGATACGCTCTGCCATCATAAACCTCCTTATATCTTTTCTCAAATTAGCCACCATACCTACCTATCAAGCCATTTCCATAGCCTTTCCGAGATATATTTCCATGCAACATCCACCTCTTCATGACTTGATCTTCATGTCATACATGTTCCTGCTACACTGGCAGTGGCATACATTGCATACTTCATGATAGCTACATCTTCTTTATGATTTGAGTACATTGTAAAGTGTGAAAGATCTTCTATACCCTCTTGTAAATTAGAGTGTTTCCCTTAAGTGAGGAAAAGATCCCAAAGTGGACAAAATAAAAGATCCCAAAGAGGACAAATGATAGTTAAATAGGAAAAGCCATTGAGGCCACCAAAAAAATACAAAAAATAGAAAAAAGAGAAAAAGAAATAAAAAGAGAGAAAGGGGCAACACTACTATCCTTTTGAAAGATCCACACTAGTACTCCCTCTTATCCTTGTACTCCATAGAGATGATCATTCATGCATATAGTTATGTGGGGAACTTCACACTATAGAACTTGGCTTGCATATGTTGGATATGTGCCCTAGAGACAAATTAATAAAGATATTTGTCACATATCCGTTTTGTTCATAATACGTTTTATACTGTGCTATAACTGTATTACTTGGAAATACTAATATAGTGTAGTATAAAACATGGTCCGTAGTTTAACTCGGGTAAACCATCTCATTGGGAAATTGATTGATCAAGCTTTCCTGATCATGGCGACACTTAAGTCGATTGACAATGAGGTCATATCGTTAAGGGGAATGATGTGATGGACGTACACCCACCTAAAGTATTGCAATGTGATCGAGTCACATAGTTCAGCGTTGCTATGACTTTGTAACGTATGGCTTAGTCCTTAGACCGTAACGATCATACGTAATTGTCATCTATGAGGAGACTTTGATTTGTATCCCACCGCCTGACTGAAATATGCTGGCTATAAAGGAGCACTTTGGGTATTCCGAAATATATGGTTGATGAGTATGTTAATAGATCAGAGCGGGATTTGTCAGTCCTTGTGACAGGACAGGTACTCTGGGCCCACTCGGTGATATTGCATCAACACCTTGCAAGGACGTGACTAGGTCACAAGAGATGCAATGATCATGGACGAGAGAAGTGTTTTGTTGTGAACGATATGTGAACACGGTATGTAGTATACCGACGATCAAACCTCGGACAAACAAAGTACCGCAGCACAGAGGGATTACGTCGTATCGTTAACGGTTTCCAAAAGCGATCGAAGTTCATTCGATGGAAGCGCAGGGGCTGTCAAGGATTGTAACCAGGTCCAACTGACTAGTCATTGGTCAATGAGAAGAGTCTCGACCATGTCTGCTGTTTCCCGGACCGTTAGGGTGTTACACTTAAGGGCAATCGATGCATAGGACAGTTACGGGATCAATCGGTGAAATAGGAGGAATCACCGGAATAGTTCCGGAGGAGGACGGAATGGTTTTCGGACATTTTGAATAGTTCAAAATAAAAGTTTAATTGTTTTAATAATGTTTTATTATTTAATTATCTGAATTAAATATTTAAAACATATTAAATAAATTAAAAAATGGGAAAAGGCTAAATGGGCCCATGGGGCCCATTAAGGGAGGAGGGGGTCTCCCCCCTTGGGCTTGGCGCCAAGGGTGGGGCCCACCACCCCCCTTGGCCGGCGCACTCGCCCCTTCTTGGGAGTTTAGTCCCACATGGGGGAGGGTAGGAGGATGGCACCCCCCCTTGGCCTATATAAGGAGGGGTAGACCCCCCTTTTTCCAACACACCAATATCTCCTTCTTCCTTCTTCTCCTTCCCGGAAGTGGACTCCCCTTGTTTGGAGTCTGCACCTGGATTGGAGTTCTCCACCATAAGGTAGGCCGTCGTTCTGCTGCTCGCCTGGTTCGGGGCCCGGGAGGAACATCGATTATACCGTACGTGTATAATCTCTTCGAGGCACTACACCTGTGGTGCTACTTCGTCGCTGGAGGTTTACCGGGAGTCATCCTCGCCGGTGGTGGTCTTCTACACGACAGGGAGGTCGTAGTTCCGAGTCTACGCCAGCCACGTTCGCAAGAACGTTTCCCTCTTTCGGTCTTCAAAGGTATGAACACCGATTCCCTTCGTTACTTTACATCGCCATAGCATAGATCTTGGGTTCGGGTACCGTAGGTATGAAAAATTTGTGTTTTCTGCCCCGTATCCCAACAGTGGTATCAGAGCTAGCTATGCGTAGATGTATTGTACGGGTAGAACACATCTAGGATGTGGGCATCGAATCTTCATTCGTTACCCTCCCATGTGTACTCATTTAGCGTTGCGGCAATGTTTGATGAAGCGGCCCCCGACCGCCCTTACGCTTTACGCGAGGCTGGTTCCATGCTTGACATATGGCTTGTACCATATAAAGTGGCTGGGGGGGGGTGTCTGTCTCTCTGCATTAGCGATGCGAAGATGTTTGCAACGGAGGGCCCCAACAGGGGTGTAATAGAGACGGATGGGAGACGGTGTTGTGGCATGTTTTTCGCAGGATAGAAACGGTTCTCTCTCTCGAAACCCCTAGCAGCCACGTAAAACTTGCACAAGCTAAAGTAGAAAGGCCTTTAACTTTGCTTTGCATGAAGGGGGATCATAGGTTGTATGATTTACAATTTTACTTTCTGTTTTATGCTATTATGCTAGATATATCGACGGTAGCACGAAACAGGACCATCTCTCACAATACCAACAGTGTGTTCTCCCTTGGTGGGCACCGCCTGGAAGGTTCTCCCATATGGCTTGATGCTCCGTACATACCGGAGTTGTCCTACATATTCAACGGAGTTCGCATGAGGTTGGGTTCGGCAAGCCTGGCATATGCAGATATGGCCTTGATGAACAGCTAACATCAAGGTTCGATTGGCAGGCTTGACGTATGTAGATGCGGGCCTGGAACACAGAAGACCGAAAGGTCGAGCACGAGTCACATGCCTGATGTGATTGGCTTAGAGGCCTACCTGGTTCGCATACTGATGGCCGTGACGATCGGGGGAGGTATGGGGGATGGGATTGTGTAATCACTTAGTTAAATTGAGAGGTGTTTATCTAAGTGGGAGCTTTCTAGAATTTTGAGATTAAATTGAAACTCCACATTATGAACAAAAGTCTAAATATGTATCCTTGTGAATCAACCTTGTAGATGGCAGCACCTCGCCCCTCGTTCAACTTAGGATCATTTCTAGAGAAAAATAAGCTAAAAACAGATGGGACAAACTTCACCAACTGGTTCCGCAACCTGAAGATTCTCCCCGTTCCCCTCAAGATGGCATACGTACTAGAGGGCGCGTTAGGTGACGCACCAGCAGATGATGCCAGTCAGGACGAGAAGAATGTCTATCTCTCCAGGACTGATGATTACAACCTTGTCCAGAGTGGCATGCTCTACTCCATGGAGGCTGAGCTGTAGAAATGCTTTGAGAGGATGGGTGCATATGAGATTATCACCGACCTCAAGGCGGTCTTCGCACCTCAAGCCAGGGCTGAACGGTACGAGGCTTCTGAAGCCTTCTTCTCAGCAAAGTTGGACGAGCACGACAGCGTGAGTGAGCACGTAGTCAAAATGTCTGGCTACGTTCAGCGCTTGAATGCTCTGGAATGACAGATTCCAGATGAACTTGCTGTTGATAGGGTGTTGCAGTCGCTTCCCCCTAGTTACAAAGGCTTTGTGCTAAACTACAACATGCAGGGGATGACCAAAACCCCATCTGAGTTGTTCGCCATGCTAAAGAGCTCCGAGGTTGAGATCAAGAAGGAGCACGCCGTCTTCATGGTCAACAAGACCACTGACTTCAAGAAGTCAAGCAGGCGGGAGAAGGCCAAGAGAGGTGGCCCCAAGAGGGATGGCAAGTCAGTTGCCGCTCCTCCCAAGGCACCCAAGCCTAAACCCGGAGTGGAGTGCTTCTACTGCAAGGGTGAAGGTCACTGGAAACGCAACTGCCCCAAGTACCTAAAGGACAAGAAGGCTGGCAAGGTCTCCAAGAGAGACGAAGGTATATTTGATATACATATTGTTGATCTTCTCTTGACAAGCGTCGGGAACACATCCTGGATACTTGATACAGGATCTGTCGCTCATATTTATAATTCCATTCAGGGACTAAGGAATAGGAGACGCTTGCTCAAGGATGAAGTGACGATGCGCGTGGGGAATGCCTGTCAAATTGAAGTCTTGGCGGTCGGCACGAAGCATCTTAGTCTCCCTTCGGGATTGGTTTTAGTTTTGAATAATCGCTACTATGTACCCGCGTTGAGTGTGAACATCGTTAGTGGCTCTTGCTTGAAGCGAGACTGCTATTCTTTTAAGTCTGATACAATTGGTTGTTCGATTTATAAGGATGAAATGTTTTATGTTCACGCACCGGAGTTGCATGGTTTATTCGTACTTGATCTGGATGGTGACGTGTGTCAAATTAACAATATTGAGGCCAAAAGATTGAAGAATGATGAAGATCACATGAAGATGTGGCATTGCCGACTTGGTCATATTGGTATAAAGCGCATGGAGAAGCTCCATAAGGATGGACTTCTTGAGTCATTGGATTTTGGATCCCTTGATACATGTGAACCATGCCTCATGGGCAAAATGACAAGGACTCCATTCAATGGGATAATGGAGCGTGCGGATGACTTATTGGGGATCATACACACGGATGTATGTGGACCCATGAACGTCCCCACTCGCAATGGTCTTCGTTACTTCGTGACCTTTACTGATGACTTGAGCAGATATGGGTCTATTTACTTGATGAAGCACAAGTCTAAAACCTTTGAAAAGTTCAAGGAATTTCAGAATGAGGTCAAAAATCAACTCGGAAAGAAAATCAAGCACCTTCGACCGGATCGAGGTGGCGAGTATTTGAGTCACGAGTTTGGCAATCATCTGAAGTCTTGTGGCATAGTACCACAACTTACGCCGACAGGCACACCTCAGAGAAACGGTTTGGATGAGCGACGTAATCGAACCCTATTGGATAGCGTACGATCGATGATGTCTCATACTGATTTGCCTGTGTCATTCGGGGGGTATGCATTAGAAACTGCCGCTCATATTCTTAATAGGGCACCATCTAAATCCGTAAAGACAACACCATTTGAAGAATGGCATGGCACGAAACCTAAGTTGTCTCACCTGAAGATTTGGGGTTGTGAGGCTTATATTAGGAAACTACAGCCTGACAAACTTGAATCCAAGGCGAATAAGTGCATCTTTGTGGGCTATCCCAAGGAAACTTGTGGATACACCTTCTACAACAAGTCTAACAGCAAAACGTTTGTTGCTAAGACGGGACACTTTCTTGAGAAGGAGTTTCTCGCGAAAGAGTTGAGTGGGAGGAAAATAGACCTCGATGAAGTGACTGACCAATCACTCCAATTGGAAGAAACGGCTACGGAAATTGTTCTGGAACCATCTTCCACAGTGGGAGCTGAAGAGAATGGCCAGAACGACATTCATAACGATCATGACATTGATGATGATCATGATGAGAATGAAGAGGAACCTTTTATGCCCCGTAGGTCATCAAGAGTCCGTCAACCTACTGAGTTTTACGGACAGCTTGTGAATGCAATCTTGGCTGATGAGTCGGATGAACCTACAAGTTACAAAGAAGCAATGGAGGGACCCGAGTCCGAGAAATGGCTTGAAGCCATGAAATCCGAAATAGACTCCATGTACACAAACAAAGTATGGACTTTGGTGGATATTCCCGAGGACCGCAAGGCCGTCGAGAATAAATGGATTTTCAAGAAAAAGACTGACGCAGACGGAAACATATCTGTCTACAAAGCTCGACTTGTCGCGAAGGGGTTCCGACAAATTCAAGGAGTTGACTACGAGGAGACGTTCTCTCCTGTAGCGATGATAAAGTCTATTCGGATCCTACTAGCAATAGCTGCATATCATGATTACGAGATTTGGCAGATGGATGTGAAAAATGCATTCCTAAATGGCAACATTGAGGAAGAGTTGTATATGATGCAACTAGAGGTGTTTTTCGATCCAAGGAACGCTGGTAAGGTGTGCAAGCTTCAACGGTCCATCTATGGGTTGAAGCAAGCATCTCGGACCTGGAATCTTCGATTTGATGAGGTCATTAAAGCTTTTGGATTTGTACAAAACGTCGAAGAGTTCTGCGTCTATAAGAAACTGAGTGGGAGCTCTGTAGCATTCCTTGTGTTATATGTAGATGACATATTACTAATAGGGAACGATAAGAAATTCTTAGAGGAAGTGAAGGAATATCTGAATGGACAATTTTCCATGAAGGACCTAGGTGAAGCTGCGTACATATTGGGGATTAAGATCTATAGAGATAGACCTAATCGACGGTTGGCCTTGAGTCAGAGCACTTATATTGACAAGATATCGAAAAGGTTCAGTATCGGTAACTCCAAGAGAGGCCTCTTGCCAGTTATAAAAGGTGTCAAATTAAGCGTGACTCAATGCCCAACCACAGCAAAAGAGAAGGAGGAGATGTCCTCAAAGCCCTATGCCTCAGCCATAGGTTCTCTCATGTATGCTATGTTATGTACCAGACCGGATTTAGCGCTGGCCATTAGTATGACTAATCGCTACCAGAGTAACCCGGGAATGGCTCATTGGACAGCAGTAAAGAACATCCTTAAGTACTTGAGAAGAACCAATGATATCTTTCTCGTTTATGGAAGAGTTGATGAGGAGCTCACCGTAAAGGGTTACGTTGACGCAAGCCTCGGCTCAGATCTAGATGACTCGAAATCCCAGACGGGATATGTTTTCATGTTGAACGGTGGCGCAATTAGCTGGAGGAGCAGAAAACAGTCAGTCGTCGCCCAATCTACAATGGAGTCGGAGCATATTGCCGCTTGCGAAGCGTCAAACGAGGCGCTGTGGCTGAAGAATTCGTGATCGAGCTTGGCGTCTTTCCCAGCTGCACTGACCCCGTGGGAATCTTCTGCGACAACACGGGTGCCATTGCTAACGCGAAGGAGCCAAGAACTCACTCTACAACCAAGCACATCCTCCGAAAGTTCCATGTGACGCGAGACTACGTCAGGTATGGACACACTAGGATTCACAAGATACATACGGATCTGAACGCAGCAGACCCGATGACTAAACCTCTTCCACAGGGCAAGTTTGAAGAACACCGAGAGACCATTGGTGTTAGATACATACCTGATGTAAACTAGTGTAATTTGTACTCTAGTGCAAGTGGGAGACTGTTGGATATGTGCCCTAGAGACAAATTAATAAAAATATTTGTCACATATCTGTTTTGTTCATAATACGTTTTATACTGTGCTATAACTGTATTACTTGGAAATACTAATACATGTGTAGTATAAAACATGGTCCGTAGTTTAACTCGGGTAAACTATCTCATTGGGCAATTGATTGATCAAGCTTTCCTGATCATGGTGACACTTAAGTCCATTGACAATGAGGTCATATCGTTAAGGGGAAGAATGTGATGGACGTACACCCACCTAAAGTATTGCAATGTGATCGAGTCACATAGTTCAGCGTTGCTATGAGTTTGTAACGTATGGCTTAGTCCTTAGACCGTAACGATCATACGTAATTGTCATCTATGAGGAGACTTTGATTTGTATCCCACCGCCTGACTGAAATATGCTGGCTATAACGGTGCACTTTGGGTATTCCGAAATAGATGGTTGATGAGTATGTTAATAGATCAGAGCGGGATTTGTCAGTCCTTGTGACAGGACAGGTACTCTGGGCCCACTCGGTGATATTGCATCAACACCTTGCAAGGACGTGACTAGGTCACAAGAGATGCAATGATCATGGACGAGAGAAGTTGTTTGTTGTGAACGAGATGTGAACACGGTATGTAGGATACCGACGATCAAACCTCGGACAAACAAAGTACCGCAGCACAAAGGGATTACGTCGTATCGTTAACGGTTTCCAAAAGCGATCGAAGTTCATTCGATGGAAGGGCAGAGGCTGTCAAGGATTGTAACCAGGTCCAACTGACTAGTCATTGGTCAATGAGAAGAGTCTCGATGCATAGGACAGTTACGGGATCAATCGGTGAAATAGGAGGAATCACCGGATTAGTTCCGGAGGAGGACGGAATGGTTTTCGGACATTTTGAATAGTTCAAAATAAAAGTTTAATTGTTTTAGTAATGTTTTATTATTTAATTATCTGAATTAAATATTTAAAATAGATTAAATAAATTAAAAAATGGGAAAAGGCTAAATGGGCCCATGGGGCCCATTAAGGGAGGAGGGGGTCTCCCCCCTTGGGCTTGGCGCCAAGGGTGGGGCCCACCAACTCCATTGGCCGGCGCACTCCCCCCTTGGGAGTTTAGTCCCACATGGGGGAGGGTAGGAGGATGGCACCCCCTTTGGCCTATATAAGGAGGGGTAGACCCCCCTTTTTCCAACACACCAATATCTCCTTCTTCCTTCTTCTCCTTCCCGGAAGTGGACTCCCCTTGTTTGGAGTCTGCACCTGGATTGGAGTTCTCCACCATAAGGCAGGCCGTCGTTCTGCTGGAGTCGGGATCCGTAGCCGTCTTTCTTCCGCTGCTCGCCTGGTTCGGGGCCCGGGAGGAACATCGATTGTACCGTACGTGTATAATCTCTTCGAGGCACTACACCTGTGGTGCTACTTCGTCGTTGGAGGTTTACCAGGAGTCATCCTCGCCGGTGGTGGTCTTCTACACGACAGGGAGGTCGTAGTTCCGAGTCTACGCCAGCCACGTTCGCAAGAGCGTTTCCCTCTTTCGGTCTTCAAAGGTATGAGCACCGATTCCCTCCATTACTTTACATCGCCATAGCATAGATCTTGGGTTCGGGTACCGTAGGTATGAAAAATTTGTGTTTTCTGCCCCGTATCCCAACATCATATTCCAAGGATGAGCCTCCTCAGAAGAGATCTAGGTCTTCACGAGCGAGCAAGTTAGATGCACCCCACTAGTTCCATTGGAGAGCTTTTCAGCTCATATGTGCATCCGTTGCATGGCAATCCCTACTCCTCACATCATATCGATCATTTGGCCTTCTCGCCTATGATTGTCCTCAGTGATGTGAGCCTTTCTCACCCTTTCTCTTGTCTTCCTCCTCCACCATATTTCTCTCTTTTCCATCCTAAGTGTCAACTCTCGTGCTTATGCTCATCCATTGCATGAGTGCTCAAAATATCGAAAAGGAGTGGATCAAATTGACTTGTACCTGGCTAGTGGTCTGGGGGCAAGTCAAGATAAGGCTACAAAGAAGACCAAGTGTAAAACTTTAGTAGATTGAGTTCTCAACAAAAATACCTTTTTTCTCGTATTCCCTATCCCCCTTCTTGCACACAAACACCATTTGTATACATTCGAGTCACGGACAGCGAGAACTCTTGCACCTAATGTTCTTTTGTTACTTGTTTCAATGCTAATATAGACTCTTGCATGTTATGACTTGAATTGAATCTCATACCTTGATTTCTTTACTTTTCAAAGTTCTTATATGGTTGCTAGCATGTCAGCACAGAAATTATGCTTGTTATCATTTACCTACTCGAGGACGAGCAGGAATTAAGCTTGGGGATGTTGATACGTCCCAAACGTATCGATAGTTTCTCCTTGCTCCATGCATGTTTTGTGTGATATTGCTATGATCTAGATACACTTTTGATCATATTTGGACTACCTATTAACTCAGCGCACCCCAGTGCCAGTTTCTGTTTTCTGCTGTTTTTTGTTCCAGTTTCCCCCATATTAAAAGTGCTCCAAAAATTCGGGAAAAATCGAATAAAAAATCAGCGCATCGGAAGCCTCCAGAACCCCGAAGGAGGGCCGGGGGGCCACCACCAGGTGCCCAGGTGGCCACCTGCACAGCCTAGGGCTTGGCCGCGCCAGGGGGGCGCCTGGACCCCTAGTGGCCCCCTTGGCTGCCCCCTTCGCCTATATATTCCCCGTGATGTGAAACTTCTGAGAAGAGAACCCCTTTTCGCGATCTCGCCTCTGTTCCGCCGTCGCCGCGCTTCCAAGATCGGGAGCGCCAGCAGACTTCTTCCCGGCACCCTGCCGGAGGGAGGATCGACCTCCGGGAGCTTCCCCTTCACCATGGACGCTTCCCGGATGTGCCTTGAGTAGTTTCCTTTGGACCATGGGTCCGTGATCAGTAGCTATGTGATGTTCTCCTCCCCTCTTTGTTCTTCATGGTTTAGTCCTCGTGAGATGCCCTACATGATGGAGGCACATATGTATTTTTTCTGCTGTTGCTATGCTGAGTTTGATGGGATCTGATGGATTATGAGATTGTGTTCAGATTGTGATACAGTAATATATTTGGTTCTTATCTTTTATATTTTGTTCCTAAGTAATTCTTGCATGTTCTCCGTTGCTGTTTATTGCTTTGGCCATGTAGTAGGTACTAACTCCAAGACGAAATGTTATGCTTGATTGTGGGTTCATGCCCCCTAATGACACGCTTGAGTGACAGAAACATGAGTCTAGGGGATGTGATGTTGCCTCAAGGGGGAAAACAACGGTGCTTGTAACCGCGGTTGCAAGGATTATTTACTTTACGCAAAGTGGTTTTTAATGCAGTTGTCTGTTGCTTTGGGTTTACACTTTGGGTGGGGCTCACAACTTAATACAAGCGAGATGTTCTGGATAGATATCTCAAGGTTGATGATTAGTAGTAGATGCAGTTGGATTTTGGTCTACTTATTTTGGCGTACTGCCCATGCTTTTGAGCCTCTTCCTTTCTTTTGTAGCATAGTTAGCATTGCAGTGCGTTTATAATCTTGTCAATTGCCCATCTGTAATTTGTTTACCTCGCATAGCAGTTTTATCGTCTTTTGGGAGAGAGACATCACTAGTGAACATCACGGGACCCCGATCCATATTCTCATAACCGTTTACACGCTTATTTACTCTTCCGTATTTACTTTCAGTTGCTATCATTATCATTATCCCTTGTGTTTTGATCCTTTGTAAACAACAAGACCGGAGAGATTGACAACCTCTCTGAACTTCGTTGGGAGCAAAGTTATTTGTGTCTGTGAAAAGGTCCAGGAGAAGCAAGTGATTATCTTCAAATGGTGCATCACTTGCCGAACCACCTACTTATAAGCTCCGGAGTCCTACGAGAGACAATATTAAAGCCTCAATATCTTCACCGAGGGAAACTTGCCGCTACGCTGCATCTCACCTTCCACTTGGGGTAACCAACAAGGGCGAGATGCAATTATCCTCTCTCGTGTATCAGCTGTGTCCGATATCTTACCAAAGAAGGCTGGGTTCCTTATGACCGAAGTTTTCCCACGGTAGTGTGTGGACAAAATTGAATACTATGCATGGTAATTTACTGACTTATTGACTGTTGTCTTGTTTGAGGGAAACATTTTCGCAATCATTTCTTTGCTGGGTACTGGTCTCCTGACTCGTTCTGACTTTCATTCGGAGTATACGATGATATAATAACTTGCGTATGAAAAGATTGCAACTTGTGTATGACGCACCTTGAATGCAGATGTTCAGGGGTCATGAACACCACTTATCCTTTTCCTTTGATTGAATCGTCACGGCTGTAACGGTTGATTGAATGATGCAGACTTGATTCAAATGATTCATCCAGGTAGAACTCATACTGGAGCCGAATATTCCAATACAATCGGCATGTTGATTCTTCTTGACTTGCTGATTTCCTAATTCTTTGCGGCCTTTCACTGATTCTTCGCGGTATGTGGTGGGTTGATGACTGATACGTCTCAAACGTATCTACTTTTCCAAACACTTTTGCTATTGTTTTGACTTCATTCTTGCATAATTTGGATGAAACTAACCCGGACTGACGCTGTTTTCAGCAGAGCTACCAGTGCTGTTTTTCTTTTGTGCAGGTTTCTGGATATTTAGGTACGCTGGAAAAATCCCAAAAAATTATATTAAAAATCAGCGTTCCGGAAGCTTCCGTCAGGCCAAAGGGGGGCCACAGGGCAGCCAGGGGGCAGCCAGGAGGGTGCCTGGCGCGGCCCCACCCCCTGGCCACGCCACCTGCCCTCCTGGGTGGGTCCCACACCCCCTGGTGACCTACCTTGGCCCCTATTTATTCTCCCGTCGAGGAAACGTCGAAACAGGAGTCGCTTTTCCGATCTACGTTGCGGAGCCGCCGCAACCCTCTGTTCTTCTTCGGAGAGCTAATCTGGAGGCTGAATTGGCCTCCGGTGAGGGGGAAATCATCGCCATCGTCATCGTCATCACCTCTCCATCACCCATCCATGACTTCTCCTTTCATGTGTGAGTAATTCCCTGCTGTAGGAAAAGGGGATGGTAGGGATTGGATGAGTTAGATCATGTAATAGTTAAATCAGATTTGTTGTGGGCATGTTGCCTATCATCTACTTGGTGTTTATCATCTCTGTTACAACTTGTTGCTCTTATTGCTTGTCACTTTGGGCCCGAGTGTCATGATTTCAGATCTGATCACCCTTTTGTTTCTTGAGTTTGTGGTGTTCTTGATCCTATCTATGAGTTGTATGCACCTATTATAGTCCGGAACCGGCGATCCCAGTGGTGACAGCCTGGGACACCAAAGGGGATGGACTATTGTAACGACCTAATTCACACTGAATTGAAGTCTCTGTGCTCAAGTGCCAGTCCCTGGATCGAACTCGCTGGCACACACAGTATTATAGATGTATATCAAAGTACAAGTGCATTATTATTACAATGTATGATCCAGAGTAAATAAATAACAAGTTGCATAGCTCAAGGCTAGCTTATTCAATATAAATATAGCGGAAGCAAAAGCAAATGACGTGGAGTCCATCAACAGCCACATGCGAACATGCTGAGTGTAGACTCGCAACCCCTAAACGCACCTTACTGATCGTCTGAAAAACCTGCAACACCGAAGGTTACAGCCCGACAACGGGTCAGTACATCTGATTTGTACGGCAAGTGACACGAAATTTTTTATATAAAGGACCTACAACTACAAGCAAGGTAAGTCAAAGGAAAGGCTTATGGTTTAGTTTTGCAGAAAGCCAATTTTCTCCTGAACTAAACTAGTCAAAATTTTAAGTTGAGTTCTACCTGAAACACACAGCAACCCATGCTACTTTTGTCCCAACCAAATTATTATTAAGTGTTCATCTGTCAAGATCATTCATCAACAGTACTGACTAGTTGCTCAAAGTTCGTCCGTAACCGTGGACACGGCTAATCATGATCAGTTTATACGCTCTGCAGAGGTTTGTACACGTTCCCCACTGGACTCAACCCGAAGATTGAGACAAAGACTTTCTGAAGAGGTTGCCTCCACCCTTGGTAGCCGGTACACCTAACACACATCTACATCAGCTAGCTACCAGGGCCAGGTTCCCCACAACTTACTCATCTAAGCCAGAGCCCATATAGCCAGTGGCTGTACACGGAAGCTACTAGTAATATTGCATGTCTGATCTTTTTGAGCCTGGACGGCGCCCACCACGTCAGAGGGCTCGCCATGACGTATTCTCGTCCACCAAACAAACCATTGGGTGCATTTAACCCCGGCACTGTCCTCAACCGAGCCACAACTACCGGGATGCAACCCGCCCGTCCAGAAGTGATTTCTATTTATTATAAAGTTGCTACACGGTTTATTAAATAGCTCACATGCACTCCATGAATTCTCACAACCCAACCTCGTCTACAAAGCATAGAAATGAAGTAACAACACGGCTAGGTTGATCTACAGTAGACAAGTCAAGACATGTGGCTATCCTAGCTGGTTTGCAGCAACAGTAAAATAAACTACCTATCATGCAATAGACTGATATTTCCTGACATAATGCATATAGAAAATATAGGTATGAGTATGGTCAAAGCATCACTTGCCTTATACATTCGATGAAGATCTTCGCTCTCACGTTCCAGTCAACTCTACTCGTCACACTCCGAGCAATCTATCGTCAACGAAAGAACTCAATAAGCAATCACACCATAAGGACAAAACATAAGATCAACAAAACAATCACTAAAATTTTAGCAACAAAACAAAAAGGTTTTGAAGTGCAAAGGTGTGGATGTGCTCGAAGGTGATCGGTGGAACGTGAATCGAGAGAGTCAACGGATAAAGAGTTGTCGATACAAAAATTATGATCAAGGCATTATGAAATCAAGGTGAAGATCATAGCAATATGAATGGTATGTGGATATTGCCGATAAGATGTCTCATATGATCCAATATGCAAAAAGAATCACGTGAAACGGAATACTACAACACAGGTCATAGCAATTGCAACATTGGAATGAATTTGAATTTGAACAGATCAATAAACTTGTGAATTTTTGTGTACAAATGGTATAAACAGAAAGTACATGGAACGAGTGATCCAACGCAAAAAGAAACGGCGCAAACGGGCGCACCGGTAAAAAGCTACGGCTGCCGGAAGTTAAAACTTGGGTCAGCTTGGGACCCAAATTTAAAAACTTAAAACTTCTGTAACACTAGGTCTACTGGCTAAAGAATTCCTACACGGTCTCAACGCAACTGGAATCGCCCAATTCCGAGTTACGGTTAAAAAGTAGTCGTGAAAACGGTTTCGGGTGAAAAACGGGGGTACCGGGGGGTTCTACTGTAAAAAGGACCCGTACATATATAAATTTTTTACCAAAAACACGATCGGGTCCCCGGGCGGTTTGGATCCAGATGTGGAAAAAAAAAGAATTTTTTTTTTCGAAACGTTTTTTTTTCTTTTTTTTCTAACCGCTCCTTCTTCCTCACGCGCGCGGCTATAGGGTCATGGAGCCATGGCGCGGCTCGGAGTTGGAGCTCCGGCTCCGGCCGGCAGGGGCGAGCGCTGACGGGCAGCTGCGGCCACGCGCGGGCGGGCGGGCAGGCGGGCGGCCAGCCGGTCGGACGGGCGCACGGGCCAGGGGCGCGCGGCCATGGCACGGGTACGCGGCCGGCCATGGAGGCGACGGCGGTGCAGCCGGGGGCGGCGCGGCTAGGGCGGCGGCGCGGTGGAGCTAGGGCACGGGGACGGCTCCGGCGGCGATGCGCGCGAAAAAAATTACCTCGAAGCAACGCGAAAACGCAACTCCGGCGAACTTTCCGGCGAAGCTCCGGCGATGACGTCGGCGGCGGCGGGTCCCACGGATTAGTTTAGAGCTAACCCTAAAACGCTAAGCGAAAAAAAATTTAGCCCTAATCGGGGCTATTTATTGCCAGCCCCTAAACCACTTTTTTTTTAAATCCGAAATAAAAACAAATTCGGTCTGCTGGAAAAAAAATAGAGCAGGCCCGTTAGGCCCAAAACAATATTAGAAAAATCACTGAAATTTATTTTAATATTCCGTCTTCGCCAATATTTTTAAAATAATAAAATTGAATTGTTTGCTTGACCAAAATAATAAAATAAAATAAAAACTTTGCAACTTATTTTTAAATATTTTTAAATACTTTTCTGGCATTTTAAAAATACCGAAAACTCCGAAAATTGATTTTAAAACTTTTCCAGAGCATAAATAAATTCTAAAAATAATTTTTAGAAAATATTTATAACTCCAAAGTAAAATTAAAAAGTCTCCCAAAAATATTTGAAACTATTTTCCAACAAATTAAAAATGGGGATAAGTCCTTTTATATCCTCTCCAGCGAACTGCCATGTGTTAAAAAATGTTTAAAAATATTTTAAAATAATTCCAATAAAGATTTAAAACATTTTCCAAACTTCAATATGTTGAAGGAGTCATATTACCTTCTCTCATTTTATTTTGTTGGTTTTGTTTTTAAATAATAAATTCCAAAACACCAACGGTGAATATTAGGGAAAGTCATTTTATTCCATCTCTCTTTAATATTCATTTCAACACCAAAAGTTTTAAATCCCAGAGAAAATCAAACAAATCAATCAAACAATCATTATCTATTTAATTTTATTAACATTCCAAAATTCGGAGAATTTTGGGATGTTACAACTATAATTTGAGGATTTCGTGTATCCATGAAGTGTTAATGCTTTGTTCCGGTTCTCCGCTGTAGGAGACCTTAATTTCCCTAAGTTCCTTTTGGCCCCGTTCGTAGCGGGAGGGAAGGACAAAAGATGTTGTGCAAAGTTCTTATTGCCAGCACGTACAACTACCCTGGGATACATGCCTGATGTTTGATATTTGCCAAGATGATCCTTTGTTTTCTGTGAGCCTTGCCCAAGTTAGAATCTGTTGCATGTTCGTTCTCATCCAAGCAACGCCCAACCATCCATCTCCCTAGCCTACAGTGTTTTCTTTCTGCTGGTTACTAGTTGTTTACTTTTGCTGTTTTACTTTTGCTGTTCCACTATCACTATTACCACTATTATCACCACCACTACTACCACCGTATCACAGTTGCTCCTAATACTTTATTGCAAGCAAGTGTTTATTTCAGGTGCGGTTGAATTGACAACTCAATTGTCAAAGCCTGTACGTATTCTTTGTGTCCCCAAGTGTCGAATCAATAAATTGGGTTATCTTGCCCGCGAAGACTATCTCGATCCCCTACAGTTGAGGGTTATCAAGTACTGTTTTCTGGCGCCGTTGCCGGGGACCATAGCTTTATTTACAGGTCTACTCGAAGTATCCTACCTGCTGCATGTTATCCATTATGGGTAAGAAAGGAGACCCCAAGGTTCCGATCCTACCATCCCGTATGAGACGAGGTACTGCTCTTAGCACTAGTGCTAAACTTGATTCACCTTCAGTTATGAGTCAGTTTGATTCACCACGATTACATGCTACTTCTGCTGAGTCTGGCAATATGTCAGATACTTTTGATGATGCTTCTACTACCTTTGAGACTACTAGTTCACTTGGTTCTTTTATAGATGAACAGATTGCTGCAGCTGCCCGAATTTCGGGTGATGAAATTCCTGTTACCCAAACTCCTATTGGAAAAACTCATAACTTTGCAGGCCTTAAGGAAAAGCTCCTTGAGGATGATTATATTATACTTGATGATGATCTTTGCAGGGAACTCAATGAATGTGCTGATTCCGACCCTGCCACTATAAAGAAGTTGCTAGCAAAACACTCCCTGAAGAACAAGTTTACTCCTGATCCTACTTTTGCTACGTCACCTATATGCATCTCAGATCCTGATTATGATTTCTCTGTTGACCTTTCACTTATATCCACAGTTGAAGCTGATCCTTTTTATGGCAGAGAAAATGACGATGCTATCGAGCACCTGACCAAACTCACTGAGTTAGGTAGCTTTTTTACTACTAATGAAAGGATCCGGAACTTTTATGTGACCAAGCTCCTTCCTTTTTTTTAAAAGGAGATGCTAGAGCATGGTATGATGCACTACCATGTGGATCCATCCAAAGCCCTCAAGACATGGCTATATCTTTCGTTGATAAGTATTTTCCTGCTCATATGCAACATGCTGCTTTACAAAGAATTTATAATTTTGAACAGTTGCAAGATGAGCATCTCCCTAAAGCTTGGGGGAGATTTTGCAGTTTGCTGAAGGCTAGACCGGGACACGAAATTCCTAAGAATGAATTAATTGATATCTTTTATGCTGATCTAACCGATGGGTCTAAATCCTATCTCGATAGTTGTGTTGGTTGTGTTTTCAGGCAAAGAACACCGGACGATGCCTAAGAACTGATGGGCAAGATTGCCAAAAACCATGAAGATTGGTCCGTGCCTGAACCACCTCCACCACCAAAGAAGAGGGGCATGCTGGTCTTAAGCCCCGAAGATATGCAAGAAGCAAAGAAGTCCATAAGCGAAAAAGGTATTAAAACTCAAGATGTAAAGAATCTACCTCCGATCGAGAAGCTGTGTGAGCCTACCACTCACCCACCTACGGTAGAAGTATATTCTCTTTTAGACTTCAATGCAAGTGACATCCCTAAAGGTAAACCTCCTGACCAATGTTTAGATGAGCTTGATAATTTTATTATGAAGCAGAATCACTTCAATGAAAAGATACAAGGTCAGTTGTGTAAGAGCAAAGTTATAACCCCATGAGTTTTGGATATTGTTGGGCAAAACAGTAGAGGAAATAACAAGTTTTCTACTTGAAACAGATGGTTAGGTTCCTGAAGTTATAGGTTGGTGATAAAGCTTCAACGAAGATTTACACCTTTACTGAAGCATATCCTCTGGAGTGAAGCTCATCACGGATGTCGACCCCTAAAAAGATAAGGAATCCTGAAGCACGTCTCATCGAAGGAGATGACCAAGATGGCGCAAGACTTAGTTGTTTTTGCGTAGTTCTTTTTCTCTTCTTTTAGTCGTAGGAAAAACCGTACTATCAAGAGGGGTTTAGTAAATGTACTCCGAAGGTTTTGGTGAAAAGACTCAGATCGAATCCAAACCTGTGAGAAGCCAGAGTTGAGAAATCTCATGTGCGCTAGGTAATGCTTCACCAGCGAAGACTTAGTTCTTTCGGCTCCTGAAGCAGAACCAAGTCCGTGAGTCAGCTTTACTTGGACCGCAAGTAAAGTTGCGCTTTGATTGGAAATATGACCGTTGGGGACAGGTGTCAAGCTGTCACATCGGGTCACTTCAGTCATTTCGCACCTAGGGATTGCCACCTATAAATACGCCACCCCCGCCCTCATTGGCCGGTGGCTGCTCCGAGATTATTTTCCTTACAGTGAAGGAGAGAGAGCAACCCCACCGAAGCAAACCAAAAACCCATCCACAGAAGCATAAGTCCTATTGATCTGAGTTGATTCATTATGACTTAGGAAGAAGTTTGCTAGCCTTTTTATCTTGGAGAACTGCAATTCTCCTAGACGGTTAGAGAGTTGTTCTTCAGAGAGCGAAGAGTTATTGTCGCCTCGAAGTCTAGTTTTTCAAAGGTTTCGGTGATTTCCTCAATAATCAACCACGAGTGAAGAACTGACCAAGCTCAAGGAGATTGGTGCAGTGGAGATACGGACGGAGAGAGGTTAGCTCCTGTGTTCAATCACAAGTCCCTCCAACCAGACGTAGCACTTTGCAGAGTGTGAACTGGTCGAACAAACATCGCCGAGTCAAGAGTTCGTTTTACTTTCCGCACTTACATTCAGTTTATCAATTGCTTCAGTGATCTACTTCAATGCAATTGATTCGATGCTTTTGATTCGCTATGTTATGCTTCAATCATGTTCTACTTCAATGTTTACCTTTCTGTTGAATCTCTTCGGTTGCTGAGTTATGCTTCACTTCATAGTTTCATGCAAAATTTTGAAGTGATCATTCACCCCCTCCCCCTCTGATCACATACTTGGACTAACAATTGGTATCAGAGCTAGTCACTCCCTACACTCTGTGTGTTTTGGATTAACCTCCTGGAGTGTTTTCAAGTATGTCTTCTAGTATGTCTTTCGCAGCTATTCGCTCTGGCAAACCTATTCCTATTTTCAATGGGAAGGACTACCCGTACTGGAAGGACAAGATGAAAATAAATATCATGGCTATCAACTCAACTGCCTGGCAAGTTGTCTTGTATGGAGTCACTGTTGCCGATGAGAAGGCCATCATCCCTGAAGAAGAAACACTGATTGATCTTGATTCTGTAGTTTCGGTTTTCATCACCAATCACTTGACACCTGAAAAGTATCATGAAGTGAAGAATATTCCAACTGCCAAAGGTGTCTGGGACTATCTTGAAAAGATTGGTGAAGGTGTTTCTTCCCAGAAAGATGCCAGAATTGACACTCTCCGAAGCAAATTCTATCGCTTCAAGAGAAACGAGGGTGAAAAAGTCAGCTCCATTTACAGCAGACTCACAACTCTTGCTAATGAATTGATTTCCCTCGGTGCTGATGACATTACTCCTCACTCTATTGTGAGAACTTTGCTTCGCTCATTGGATGACTCGTTTGATCACAATGTGCTGATGATCAAGGAAAGGAATGATTTCAGACGTCTTGTTGCTGCTGATGTTCTTGAGAGACTCACTACCTTTGAAATGGAAGAAGATGAGAAACGTGACATAAATGGTTCACGAAGAAAAACTCATGCTTTGAAAGCAAAAGCTTCACGTCACTCTTCACCCGAAGTCAGTTCTGCTTCAGGTGTCGAATCAGATGATCCTGCAAGCATTGGAAAGGATTTGGCATTGATCATGAGACGCTTCAATCGCTTCCAAAGAAAAGGTTTTTCTTCACCGAGAAAGAGTTATTCTTCAAGAAGTTCCACTCACTCTTCTCACCGTTCATCCTCAAGAAGCTCTCCATCAAAAGACAACTGTTGCTACAAATGCAAGAAACCAGGTCACTACATTGCTGATTGCCCCCTGTGGGAAGCTGAGAACAAAGCAAAGCATTCGCTCAGAGACTCCTCATCCAAGTCCCACAGATCCTCCAGAAGCTATGAATCCAAGAGACATGATTCGAGTTCCAGAAGAGATAAGAAGAAAGATTCTGATGATGACAAGAAGAAGAAGAAGTATCACAAGAAGCGTGAGGGTTCTTCATCGAAGACTCACTCGTCTCGTCGAAGCAGCTCTCACCGAGCCAAGGCCTATCTGGGAAAGGAGATGAACTCCGAAGATGAAGCCTCTGGGTCCGAAGCTCATTCAGGCTCAAGGTCTGGGTCTGGGTCCGTTTCAGATGGTGTTGCTGGTTTGGCATTCGCTTCAGCAGATGCTTCGACAAAAGCTTCGAGCTCATTCTTCACCAACAACAGTA
The DNA here is from genome assembly GCA_950022295.1 of Bromus sterilis. Classification (NCBI taxonomy): domain Eukaryota; kingdom Viridiplantae; phylum Streptophyta; class Magnoliopsida; order Poales; family Poaceae; genus Bromus; species Bromus sterilis. The sequence goes on along the minus strand of OX465595.1, from coordinate 337,699,265 downwards.
GTGAAGATGAATCTCCTGCATATTGCTTCATGGCCAAGGCGAAGGTATCTTCATCAAAATCTAACTATGATACTTCTGATTGTTCCTCATATGACAGTGATTCTAAGATAAGCTATGCTAAACTTGCTAAAATTGCTTCAATCCAGCAAGATGAACTTGATTCACTAAGAAAAACCATTAAGAAATCAGAGACTCTGTTGATCGATGAGATAGAGAAAGGTCAAACTTTAACCAATGAGCATGAAGCTCTGAAAGAAAAGTTTGAAGAATTATCCTCTCGGCATGATCTTCTTTCAGTTGATTATGAGAAGCTTACCTATGAAATTCTTCAAAGGAAAATGGCTCTCGAAAAACTGAAAGAGGCTCATGAAGAGTTGGAAAATGTCAATCTCTCTCTCATGGCTCAACAAGGTTCTGAAGCAAATCATAACACTGAATCACCTTGTTTGGATTGTTTGGAACGAAACAAAATTGATTCCAAAGGCAAAGCTCCTATTGTTATTGATGATACTAATGCCTCTGATGAGGAAAATCCTGCTGTTACCGAGGAACTCCTCAGGTTGAAAAACTTATTTGAAACAGGCATGTTCAAAAGTGTGCAAGGACACCAATATCTCTGTGATATCCTGAGGAAGGCTCTCCTTCACAGGCATCCCAGGAATGAAGGTGTTGGTTTCGATAGAAAGATAAATCCTGATGGCACATATTGGGAGCCTGAACAGTATCCTAAGATTGTTTGGGTTCTAGCGAAGGAGAAACCCATTGATATTGCTAACCTTTCAGGTTTCGACTGCAAAATGAACAAAGTCATTGTGGATGAATCACTTGATTCAGACTACAAACTCATGAAAGATGAACAGGGAAAAGTTTCAGCTGAGTATGTAGGTACTCCACCAAAGAATGGATTCTATAAGAGGCAGATATGGGTGCAGAAAGCACTTGTGGAAAAACTGCCTGCTAACCATTCTATGCAGGGAAAGTCTTCGGTACCACCGAATCATTTCTACTCTCTTGAGACGAGAAATGATCCATTGGTGACTGAATCAAATGTTCCGCAAAAGAAATACTATCGTACTGGTCTTCATACGTATCGTCCTCATAATAATCATACTAAGATTGCATATGCTCATACTTATGCTAACCATTCGTAGAGGACTTACATTTATGGTGTGCTTGATGGTACACCGAAGCAATACACTCCTGTTCGATTTAATATTGCTTCGACCAGTGCTTCAACATCTTCTCAGTCACCTGCTCGTTTGTGGGTGGTTAAGAAGAACTAATTCTTCTGCAGGGCTATGTCTCCGGTGGATCCGAATGGGTCATGGATAGTGGTTGTACAAATCATATGACCGGAGACAAGGAGTTATTCACCGAAGAAAAACTATCTCACTCTTCTCAGAAGTACATTACCTTCGGTGATAACAACAAGGGTAAAGTTTTAGGTTTGGGTAAGGTTGCCATATCGAAAGATAAGCACATTGACAAGGTTATGCTAGTCCAATCCCTTGGATATAATCTTATGTCTATTATGCGATATGGGTATGCTTGTTCTGTTTTCTGCTTCGCGTTGTGTTGTCTTTTCACAGGATGACTATGCGTTTGTCTTCGAGGGTTACCGAAAAGGAGATTTATACATTGTTGATTTTTCTTCGGGCCCTGGTGTATCCACATGCTTAATGGCAAAAGCTTCATATGGGTGGTTATGGCATCGAAGACTTGGTCATGCAGGGATGAGAAATCTTCATAACTTAGTGAAGAAGAATCATGTTGTTGGCCTTAGCGAAGTTAAATTCGACAAGGATCGTCTCTGCAGTGCTTGTGAAGCTGGTAAAATTACGAAGAAACATCATTCAGCGAATACCATCATGACTACCACTCGTCCTCTTGAATTGCTTCATATGGATCTTTTTGGTCCTCAAAATTATGCAAGCCTGGGAGGAAACAAATATGGTCTAGTTATTGTTGATGACTTCTCTCGTTATACTTGGGTTTTATTTTTGGATGACAAGAGAAAAGTGGTTGAAATCTTCAAGTCATTCGCTATGAGAGCTCAAACAGAATATGAATTATCTCTGAAGCATATCCGAAGTGATAATGGAACTGAGTTCAAAAATACACATATTGAAGATTTTCTTGATGATCATGGTTTTACTGATGAGTTCTCTGCTGCTTATACACCTCAACAGAATGGTGTTGTTGAAAGGAAGAATAGAACTCTTATTGAGAAGGCCAGAACTATGCTTGCTGAATACAAGACTCCTATTAGGTTCTGGGCCGAAGCAATCAACACAGCTTGTCATATTATCAACAAGGTTTACCTTCACAAATTTCTGAAGAAGACTTCACATGAGCTTATCACTGGTAACAAACCTAATGTTTCGTACCTTAGGGTGTTTGGTGCTCCATGCTTTATTAGAGATATGAATCATAGCTCCAAATTTTCCCCTAAGGCACATGAAGGTTTTCTTTTAGGTTATGGCTCAAACTCTCACACCTACAGAGTCTATAACTCTCACTTTGGGAAAGTTATGGAAACTGTGAATGTGAGGTTTGATGAAACTAATGGCTCTCAAAAGGAGCATTTGCCTCATGATCTAGATGAACCTCCTCTTGATGAAGTAATCAGGTCCATGGCTATTGGAGAGATTCGCCCTGTTGAAGCCAATGCGAGTCAAGCAAATAGGGATAATGATGGTCCAATGTTCCCACACATAGCCCGGGGCGCTGGAAATCAACATCCTGAAGCTAATGATGAACAAGACGAAGAAGGTCAAGGGAACGAAGGAAATGCTAATCCTGAAGGAAATGCCGAAGCTGAAGGTGAAGCTGACCCCGAAGCTGATGCAGATCCTGAAGCAGAAGCTGAGCCTGAAGCGAATGATACTATGTTATCACAAGTTCGAAGAAGAGTTGATGTGGATTCGATCCTTGAAGATATCTATCAACCAGGTCGTCCCACTACTCGATCTCGTACTCGTTTGGCTAACTTCTGTGGAAATTTTTCTTTTGTCTCCATGCTAGAGCCTTCAAAATATGATGAAGCCATGAAGGACCCTGATTGGTTATTGGCTATGATGGAAGAACTTCACCAATTTGAAAGGAACAAGGTCTGGTCACTTGTTGAAAGGCCAGATCCCTCGAAGCACAATGTTATTGGCACAAAGTGGATATTTCGCAACAAGCAAGATGAAGATGGTATTGTGGTAAGAAATAAGGCTAGATTGGTAGCACAAGGTTACACCCAAATCGAAGGCATTGACTTTGGTGAAACCTATGCTCCAGTAGCCCGTCTCGAATCCATTCGTGTCATGCTTGCTTTTGCTAACCACAAAAATATATTGCTGTATCAAATGGATGTCAAGAGTGCTTTTCTTAATGGTGAAATAGAAGAAGTGTATGTTATGCAGCCTCCAGGTTTTGAAGACTCGAAGAATCCTGATATGGTGTACAGGCTTCACAAAGCTTTGTATGGACTGAAGCAAGCACCTCGTGCTTGGTATGAAACATTGAAGGATTTCCTCCTGAAGAAAGGCTTCAAACCAGGAACTACTGACCCCACTCTTTTCACTCGATCATATAACAATGATCTATTTGTGTGTCAGATATATGTAGATGATATTATTTTTGGCTGTACTAACACTGAAATCAGCGAAGAATTTGCCAGAATGATGTCGAAGAAATATGAGATGTCTATGATGGGTGAATTGAAGTTTTTCCTTGGACTTCAGATTCGACAACAAATGAATGGCACCTTTATTTCACAAGAGAAATACTTGAAGGATTGCCTGAAGAAGTTTGATCTTGCTGAATGCAAGACCATTAGAACTCCCATGCCTACAAATGGTTTTCTTGATGCAGATGAGAAAGGGAAACCCTTCGATCAGAAGAAGTTTCGGTCTATGATAGGTTCACTCTTATACTTATGTGCATCCAGACCTGATATCATGCTATCAGTTTGTATTTGTGCTCGTTTTCAGGCAAATCCGAAGGAATCGCATCATATTGCTGTGAAGCGAATTCTTCGATATCTAGCACATACTCCTTCTTTGGGACTTTGGTATCCCAAAGGTACTCAGTTTGATTTGATTGGATATTCTGATTCAGACTGGGCTGGTGATAGGGTGACAGGAAATCTACCTCAGGCACTTGTCATTTTCTTGGTAGATCTCTTGTGTGTTGGGCTTCAAAGAAACAGAACTGTGTCTCAATCTCTACTGCTGAAGCTGAATATATTGCTGCTGGCTCATGCTGCACTCAAATACTTTGGCTTAAGCAGACGCTGAAAGATTATGGTATATTTGTGAAGAAAATCCCTCTGCTTTGTGACAATGAGAGTGCCATCAAGATTGCTCACAATCCTGTGCAACACTCTCGAACGAAGCATATTGATATTCGTCATCATTTTCTTCGAGATCATGTTCAGCGCGAAGACATTGAGATCAGCCATGTTAGAACTGAAGATCAATTGGCAGATATATTCACGAAGCCATTGGACGAGAAAAGGTTTTGTGCATTGAGATGTGAGCTAAATATCTTAGACTCACACAATGTTCAGTAAGATCGAAACTTTTCACTGTATATATTCACCTTCGTTGTGTATTAATTTGTTTAGTTTCGTTTGAGTTTTCCTTCGTCCAAGCTTAGCTTTGTTTGCCATTTGTTTTCTGTTCTGTGTTGTCTTTATTTGTTCGTTTCTTTTGTCCCCTATACTTATCACTTTTAGCTTTGTTGTTGTTCTTCGAAGTGATAAGTTTCGGACCCTACCGCTCCATTCTGATTCACCCCCAATCTTCTCTATCTTGAATGATCAGCACAATTGAAACGGAAAGCATATTGCTTCGAACATCACTGAGTTCCGAATCAAATGCTTCCAACTTTATCGAAGTTTTTGCTCTCGGTCAAGACTCATTCTTCGGCCGTTGAGTCCCTGTCTTTTTCGGGTTGTTGAGATTCGCTCGCGATACGCCACTTCATCTGAGCCGTTGAATCGGAAGAGACACTCGTTGAGAACCGTTCGATTCGATCTGGCAACCGTTTCAGATCGGGCCTATTTAAGGCGTTCCCCAGCGAACCGTTTCTCCCACGATTCATTCTCTCCCGATTTCCCCGTCTTCCACCTCGAGCACTCCGCAGAGCTCCCGCCCCCGACGTCGCCGTAGCCGCTTCACTGCCGGACCGCCGCCGCCGTGGACATTCCGCGTCGACGAAGAGCTCGTCTCCGCACTCCGTTGCCGTAGCCGCTTCGCGTCACCAAGTTAGGGTACGCAGAGCTACTTGGATCCAATCTTGTTTCTCCGTGCTCTTCATCTAGGGTTTGGATCTAAGTGTTGTTAGCATTTTGTTTCTTTTTATAGAACTGTTTGATCTGTGCTGATCTTTGCTCCTTGGGAAAACTGATCTTAGAATCAAAAGTGATCCCATCTTCTCAGGTCAGTGTTTGAGATTCAATCTATTCTGTGGTTTGGATTAGGTTAGGTCCTGTTCTCGAACTGGTTCTAGCCAAATTCATTAACAGAGCTGCATCTGATCTCAGTTTGATCTGGGTTCCTGTCAAAATTCTTTTGGTTTTGGTCGAAACTTTTGCCAGTGCTTATTCATTCCCTCTCTTGGTTTCCCTCTTGTCTATAATTCTGGTCACAGGATGTCTGACGAAGAGGCTGCTATGGGGAATGAGTCTCCCATTGTCGAAGGGCTCGAAAACTATCCAGAGCCACCGAAGCAAAAAGGAAAAGGAGGCAAAACGAAGGAAGTCAATAATGCCCGAGGCATACCCGAAGCCATTCGCCTCAAGATGGGCTATGACACTCCTCCTGAAGAATCAGATCATGAAAGAAAGATTCGATTGCAAAGGATTCGACGCTATTGGGCTATCAGGTGGTACAAGTACAAGAGTATCCCAACTTGGAAGTGGGCAATGCAGTTTGCCTTCAGCCCACCTTATCGGTACACCACCGCTATGTGTGCTCAATACACAGCTGCAAACAGAAAGAAGTACTACCCGAAGCCTCCGGCTGTTCCGCACCCGAATACCCTCAAGACTCCGGATGACTATCCTGATGAGCAAGAGAGACTTGCCATTTTGGCTGAAAAGAAGAGGATCAGAGAAGAAAAGAAGGCAAAAGCACTAGCTGCTGCAGGGCTTGATGAAGCTGAAGCATCGAAGCCTAAGAAGAGGCGAAAGCTTCGCAAATTGCGTGATTCACCCCCTCCCGCTTCTGAAGAAGAGGGTGATATTGAAGCAGATGACGAAGCTGATGCTGCTGCACAGCTTGAAGATTCGATTGACGAAGATCCTGCTGATGAAGCAGATGATGAGTCTGAGCACTCTCCCATTCCCCCAAGCCCGAAGAGGAAACAGTTTCGCAAGCCACTTAAGAAGAAGGCTGGAGAGAAACCATCTGCTCCTAAAGGCGTTAAGATTCAAGATCCTACTGCTCCCAAGAAAGACATCGATTTGACGAACTTAGTGGTTGAGGCTCCCCTTGCTACTAAGCCACCTCGCCGCCTTGTTCCTGCTGAGCAAAGAACCAAGGAAAGGCATGACCCGAAGGTTAAGCCTACTGCTAAGCCCGAAGCTAAAGCTCCTGAACAAGCCAAAGCTTCGAAGCCGAAGACAACTGTTGCCAAGCCTGGCCAGACTTATGCCCAGGTCGGCACCAAGAAGCTGTCTGAAGCTGAACTGCGCAAGAGAGACCGTGCCGAAGCTGAACGCAAGCTCGCTGAAGCAAAAGCTCAAGAGGCTAAGGCTGCCGCCGAAGCCAAACAGCTTAGTGAAGCTGAAGCCAAACGTCAAGCTCAACTTGATATTCTTCGCACGAAGAAAGCTGAGAAAGTTGCTAGAGCCGCTCAAAAGGAAGCCGCTGTTGACATGGCACCAAAGGACATTCCTTCGAAGCCAGTCGCAGCTCCTGTCCCCGAAGCTCATATTGAAGCTGAGCACAGTGAACACAACTTCCCAGATGCAAGAGAAGGTGAACTCTGGGACTGTTTGAGCCTGATTCAGGCATACTACCAGCTTGCTGAAGCTGTTAATCCCAAGGCTGTGGATATTGGGAATATTTATATTTCACCAAATCTTTCTGCTATGATTGAAACTTTATACTATCAGCTGAGGGATTTGCATGCAAGGGACAGATCTGAAACTGCTAAGATTCTGAAATTCAAGAAGAAAGCAGATGATGAATCAGATGAGGATTTCAAGAGCGAAGCCATAGCTGCTTCGAAGAAAATTTCTGATGTAAATGAGCAAACGAAGCAAAATTTACAAGTATATCAAGGCAAGATAAAGTCAGCTATTGAAGAATGTTGCTAGAATCACAATGCTTCAGTCATGGCTCTTGACTCCAAGAAGCGCGAAGCCATGCTCAAGAAATTAGCTTCACCCCTTCCCCAATTGCAACAACGAAAGAGACGTCTTATCACGGACACAGAAGAAGCTGATGAGGTGAGCTCTCATCCGGCCAAGAAGGACCCAAGGAAAGAATCGCCCCCTCGATGCAAAATCATCAAGCTCTCCAAACCTTCTGTGAAACCATCCGCCCCCGAAGTCGCTCCACCCCGTGCTCAAACTCCACCTCCTCCTCAACCCGCTCCTCAACCGTCCGCTCAACACAACTTTGCGCCAGAGCCTTCTCCTCCTCCTCAAGTCATTCCTGAAAAGGATTATTCTTCAGCTCACTCTGCTGAGGAGTCTGAAGAACGAGAAGGTGAAGCCAAAGATCGTGCTGTTGAAGCCAATGCTGAAGCCGATGCAGATGCTGAAGCCGAAGCCAATGATTTGGACATCATGACTCAACCGCAAGGGCGAACCATAGCTGCTCGAAGGCACTGTATTCCTGCCCAAGACACTCAACTGGACTCCATCTACCCTAGAGAGAAATTTCCCATATTCCTCGGAGATGGATCTTCTTCAAGACATGGTCCTAAATTCAATCTTGAAGTTCATCGCCAGAAGCTTCGCTTCTTTGGCACCAGTCCCTATGATTCACCAAGGACTTCTAATGACCTTCGTTTCTGGACAGCTGAGCAACAAATCCTCTACACAAAGCTATACTGCCAGAAAGGTGTTCTGTTCATGCACAAGTATTTAGATATGCATAGTCTATCTTCTGCAACGTGCTTCCAAAATATCATGGAAACCATCGAAGCACAGAATATGACTGGCATGTTTGCCATGGAGACTCCATTCAATTCCGAGCTAGTGAATCAATTCTATGCCACTCTCTATGTCTCTGGAAACCCTGATGATACAAGCTCATGGATTCTTGAATGGATGATTCAAGGGAAAGTGTTTAGGATGCATACTGATGAATTTATGGATATAGTGAACATCCCAAGGCACACTGGAGAAATTGCAAAGGTTCATTTGCTGCCTGATCCCACAGGAGCTGAATTTGCTTCACTCTTGGATCCCGAAGTCACTGGAGATCACATGCCTGAGAACATTCGCCCAAAGCATCTGGTATTCATATCGAAGACTTGGTTTTACATCCTGTCAAACTCACTAATGCTTCTCAGCACTGCGAATGAAGAATCCAACATTCACTATCATACTCGTCATGCTCTAATGAAGCTTACTCATGGCCATGTGTTTGACTTCGAGGACTGTTTTCTTCGATATATGGTACAAGCTGCTGAATTAGTAAATCAACTGAAGCCATATGCTCCTTGGCTGCAAGCCATTTGCAACCATGGACGCAGAGAAGATTTTGTTGCGAAGCATCACTCGAAGCTGTTCTGTCCTCCTGTGCGCGATACTATGAATATCTTCAGAAGGCCAAATGATCCATTTTCCACATATGTCGGAGTCAGACAACATATCAATGAACGCAACATGTCGAAGAAGTTCCAGAAAGAAATTTATCACTTTGAAGTTGGCATTCGTACTCAACAAATGCTTGAAAACTTCATTGAAGGAAATCAGCGCCAAATGCAATATCTTTCAGATGAGATCAATAGAGTTGGCAACATTGCTTTAAACAACAACCAGTACTTGAAAGTTTTGAAGCGCCACTCTTGGAAAGGATTACGGAAGTTCAACTCCATGAAGAAACTTGAAGCTGACCGGATTTTCAAGGAGTATCCACATCTTCAACGTCACTTCTCAAGAAATGATTCGATCGACCGCCCCAACCCCAAAATCCCGTCGCTGGACAAGATTGATGAAGTTTTTCTTGTCAACCCAGCTGAACAGATTCGCCCCGATACTTTCTCTGATGAAGACTCCCATACCTCGAAGCAAGAAGATGATCCTCTCAACGACAGCGACCTTGAATTGCTTCAAGCGCCGATGGACTTCGACGAGGAAGAGTCACCTGCTTCGACCGAAGGAGACACTTCAGGAGATGCATCTTCTTCTGGCGAAGACAATCAGCAGGGTCCCAGGGTTGCAGCTGACGCGTAACTTCTCTTGATCTACCTCTCAACCTTTTGTCCAATTACTGACAAAAAGGGGGAGAAAGTAGCATCGATTGAGTTTAGATTCGCTGCGGGGTTTAGGGATTTGATTCGATCTTTTGCATTTAAGTTACGACAAACATTCCATTCTCTTCAATTGGGTTGTAACTTAAGTTTTACTTCGGTTGTGAACTGCTTCACCTTATATGTTAATAACCCCCGTGCTTGCAAGTTGCTCTCCTATCTTTTATCTTGAAGGTGGTTATTATCCTTTAAGTTCACAGGTCATTGGATGATTGCATATTCTTCAAGTCAAATTCTCTTTATATGCAATTGATTCACTAAGATATGTGTTAGGCTTCCCATCAATGATATTCTTCATCAAGCATTCACTTCGATTATAAATCTTTGATGCTTGCTTTCAGGGGGAGTCAAAAGCTTCATATCTTAGAGTTTGCTCTCAACTCAATTCAAAATTCCATATCTTTATCAATGCCTGTTTTGTCAACAATAGTCCAAAAAGGGGGAGATTGTAAGAGCAAAGTTATAACCCCATGAGTTTTGGATATTGTTGGGCAAAACAGTAGAGGAACTAACAAGTTTTCTAGTGTGAAACAGATGGTTAGGTTCCTGAAGTTATAGGTTGGTGATAAAGCTTCAACGAAGATTTACACCTTTACTGAAGCATATCCTCTGGGGTGAAGCTCATCACGGATGTCGACCCCTAAAAAGATAAGGAATCCTGAAGCATGTCTCATCGAAGGAGATGACCAAGATGGCGCAAGACTTAGCTGTTTTTGCGTAGTTCTTTTTCTCTTCTTTGAGTCGTAGGAAAAACCGTACTATCAAGAGGGGTTTAGTAAATGTACTCCGAAGGTTTTGGTGAAAAGACTCAGATCGAATCCAAACCTGTGAGAAGCCAGAGTTGAGAAATCTCATGTGCGCTAGGTAATGCTTCACCAGAGAAGACTTAGTTCTTTCGGCTCCTGAAGCAGAACCAAGTCCGTGAGTCAGCTTTACTTGGACCGCAAGTAAAGTTGCGCTTTGATTGGAAATATGACCGTTGGGGACAGGTGTCAAGCTGTCACATCGGGTCACTCCAGTCATTTCGCACCTAGGGATTGCCACCTATAAATACGCCACCCCCGCCCTCATTGGCCGGTGGCTGCTCCGAGATTATTTTCCTTACAGTGAAGGAGAGAGAGCAACCTCACCGAAGCAAACCAAAAACCCATCCACAGAAGCATAAGTCCTATTGATCTGAGTTGATTCATTATGACTTAGGAAGAAGTTTTCTAGCCTTTTTATCTTGGAGAACTGCAATTCTCCTAGACGGTTAGAGAGTTGTTCTTCAGAGAGCGAAGAGTTATTGTCGCCTCGAATTCCAGTTTGTCAAAGGTTCCGGTGATTTCCTCAATAATCAACCACGAGTGAAGAACTGACCAAGCTCAAGGAGATTGGTGCAGTGGAGATACGGACGGAGAGAGGTTAGCTCCTGTGTTCAATCACAAGTCCCTCCAACCAGACGTAGCACTTTGCAGAGTGTGAACTGGTCGAACAAACATCGCCGAGTCAAGAGTTCGTTTTACTTTCCGCACTTACATTCAGTTTATCAATTGCTTCAATGATCTACTTCAATGCAATTGATTCGATGCTTTTGATTCACTATGTTATGCTTCAATCATGTTCTACTTCAATGTTTACCTTTCTGTTGAATCTCTTCGGTTGCTGAGTTATACTTAACTTCATAGTTTCATGCAAAATTTTGAAGTGATCATTCACCCCTCCCCTTCTGATCACATACTTGGACTAACAAGTTGAATGAAAACACTCTTACTATCAAAAGATTTCTTGATGTTCTAGGTAGAACAATTAATGATGTTAAATGTCTTGTGAAGCATTTTCATATGGTTCAAACTCAGCTTGAACAAATTTCTAATGTGCAAAAAGATTTGCTTGCTAATAATGCCAAACAGGACAATTTACAAGCTTACGGTATAAAGACCCGGGGTGGAACACACACCCATGACCCTCTTTATCCAGAAGGGCACCCGAAGAGGATCGAGCAAGATTCTCAAATACAGGAAGAAGAAATTGTTAGCTCTCCAAAGAAGAAGAAGAAGAAAAAGAAACACAAGGAAGCTGACAATTCCAATGATCCTATAGAAGAAGAAGAACCAGCTGTTGACCCAAACAGTATATCTACCTCCGATGCTGAGACTGAAGATGGTGCTGAACCTGAAAAAGATGCTGAGAAGAATGATCCACCCGAGGTTCGTGAAGAAGAAGCACCCGATAAGCGCAAAAAGTATACAAGAGAAGAATTCCTAGCAAGAAGACACGGTAAGGAACGAGAACCATGGGTGCAGAAACCCATGCCTTTCCCAAGCAAGTCCGTCAAAACCAAAGAAGAAGAGCACTACAACAAGTTTTGTGAGTGGATGAAACCTCTTTTTCTTCAAATCCCTTTGACTGATGCTATTAAATTACCTCCTTACTCTAAATATATGAAAGATATTGTCACTAATAAAAGAAAAGTCCCTAATGAGGCAATATCTACTATGCTTGCTAACTACTCTTTCAGTGGCAAGATTCCTGAGAAGCTCGGTGATCCAGGTATACCCACCATTCCTTGCTCCATAAAAAATAATTATGTTAGAACTGCTTTATGTGATCTTGGTGCAGGAGTGAGTGTTATGCCCTTTTCTCTCTCCAAAAGACTTTGTTTAGAGAAACTAATTCCTACAGATATCTCCCTTCAGATGGCCGACAAGTCTACGGCCGTCCCTATCGGTATTTGTGAGGATTTTCCTGTTGAAGTTGCCAATTGCTTAATACTTACTGATTTTGTTGTGCTTGACATGCCCGAGGATGGGAGCATGTTCATTATTCTTGGTAGACCTTTTCTTAATACCGCAGGTGCCGTTATTGATTGCAATAAAGGGAAGGTCACCTTCAACGTAAACGATAAAGAACACACGGTGTATTTTCCAAAGAAGATCGACAAAAGGCATGGCCTTAACTCCATCAAGAATATCGAGACCGTGAAGATTGGAGAATGGGATTGTCCACTACATGTATACCACAAATACAAAACAATTATGGTGGGGACAATGTCCATTAAAGTGAGATTGGAATGACCACTTCATAAGAGGCGAGACCTTTTGCTCTATATGCCACCGGTTTGTTGGTAAGACTTGATCAACCTTGCTAGCTAGCAAGTTTTATATAGGTAAAAAGTTGAGCTTGTTATGTCTTCATTTCCTCTAGCTTTTATTCTCCTTGCTGTACCAAAGTTTCTATGTTTAAAGCTTCACTTGCTCTAACTTCTCTCTCAAGTTCACAAAAGTTTTTGCAGCTTTTTGAACTTTGAAATTTTTTCTACAGTGAAGTTGCCCAGAAAATTACAAAAAAATTATATTTGAAGTTTCCAGGTAAAAGGCCACCAGAGGGCACCTGTGACTGACCAGGGGGGGCCACCACCAAGCCAGAAGGCCAGGTGGCGCGGCCCAGCCCCCTGGCCGCGCCACCCACCCTCCTGGGTGGGCCCCATGCCCCCTGGTGGCATCTCTCCTCTCACTCTCTGTCTTTCTGCCGAAAACTCGAGTTCTTCCTCTGGTTTTCTCGTACTTGCTGTTCTTGAGCTCGTACCTTCGATCTCCTTTTCTAGCCACTTGTTTGAGCTGATTTCTTGAACAAGTGCTCCCTGGTATGTAACTCCCTCACCCCTCCAATTAGTTTTCTAGTTGGTGGCTTCTTTAGTGAGTATTTAGTGGTTCTTGGTGCTGTTCAGTTAAGCTTAAAAGTTTAAGTACAAATTTATTTTTCAAGTTTTGCAGCTAGTTTGAGCCTTGGTTAAGTGAGAAGAATGTTTTGTCCAAACTAGTTTTGCTTAAATCTTCGTTTTTGTGAATTGCTAAAAATTTCAGAAATGGAGAAGTTAGGGAGGTGGCTTGGGAAGAAGAAGCCCGAGCACTCAAGCCGTATAACACGTTCCGCAGCTGCACCTTCGTCCACGAGAGCTAGTTACAATGAAGATATCGTACCCGTGGAATTGTTGGACGTGTTTCCCGCGAAGCCCATGGAATTTCCATGCGACGATTTCATGGAATACGCCGGCATTAAGGAAGAGTTTTATGCTCTTTGCGAGAATGCAGGTTTGACACGGCTTGTTAAGAGCCGTGTTCCTCAGTATGAAACACTCACAGCCGTTTTTGTTAACAGTTTCAGATTTTATTCTGACAATGATACTGTGGTGTTTCGACTTTATGATCAGTTGCTAACCATGCCTATGAACAGATTTTGTGAAGTTTTAGGTTTACCAGGCTTGGTTGAGAAGAAGAAGAGGAAGAATATTCCAACCGTTGAGATCAACACCCTCCTCGACTCCTTCTGCAACACTGAAGTGAGGAGGTCCAATAGGCAGAAGATTTCTAACATTATGTTTCCTCATCTCAGGTACTTTGCCTATTATGTTGCGAGAGGAGTGTTGGCTCGAGACAACACGAGCAGCACTTCCACGCCCGATACAGCTATTATGGTAAATGCTCTTTCAGGTAAGCATGAGCATCATGTGGGTACGCTGATTGCGAAGCGCCTTGCTACTAATAGTACCAAGGGAGACGTCTTCGGTGGGGTTTATGCCACACTTCTTTTGCACTCCGTTCAGGGAGTGCCGCGCCCAGATGATGCTATCCTTCCTTTTACTAGTCTTGACTTGGCTGCCATGAAGAGGCATTTCTTTGTTACTAAGGCCTCTGACCGCTTTGCACTTTATTATATCTTGCGGTTCAAAGATAATGTGGAACGCCATGTCCGTCTACCTGCACCACTTGTATTTGATTTTTCTAGCAGGAACGGATTTCGGTTTTCGGTGGCCGAGTTCGATGAGATCATGGGGAGATACCAGTACCACGACCCCACGGAGGGGGTCGAACCAGATGAGGGGGAGCGCGTCGTGTATCCACCCGCTCAGGAGGAGCACGAGGTGCACTCGCCAGTCCAGGAGGAGACCGTCACCCCCTACGGTGAAGGATCTTCCTCTGGATGGGAGTCGGGACCTTCCACCTCAGGGTGGGATAATCCCAGGGTGTCGGTGTACGCCCCCGACTTCCCCTACGACCCATGGATGCACCAGTACTACCCGGGAGCAGGAGGCTCCTCGGGACAGCAGTAGAAGAGCCCAACTTAGGCCAAAAGCCTAAGCTTGGGGGAGTACGTGCTCTTCTCCTCCTTCCATTTGTATCTCCCGTTGGTTCGCTTTTATCTTTTTGTAGTTTTTGCCTGTTCTTCTTTGTTCTTTTAGTTTGCAAAAACCCAAAAAGATTTCTTCTTTCTTTTGTTTTCGTTAAACCTTAAAAAACCCAAAAATATGTTTCCTTTGCTCTTTAGTTTGCTTTGTTTTCAGAGTTCATCTCGAGTCCGTGATGATTATAATTTCCTACGTTCGATTGTGCAAGTGACAAGGCAGTAATGACGAGATCGACGGAAGGGATGCAACAAGGAAAGCCGGTATGAACTCTTCTTGTTTCTACTTTTGTACATATGCATGTACTTATGATTAGAGACCAGCTTGTAGCGACATAGTGCTATGTTTACAATGCTTTCCCAGTGGTTCATGCTTTCTTTGTGGTTAGTCTCAAATATCTAGAGTTTATAATGTGTTGCTTGAAATGATTGACATGCATTGCATTGTTCATGGTGTGGCATATTGAAGTGGTATTTCCCTCCGGGGGATTCTTGGATTGACTTGGCACATGTTCACGCATGTGAAGACTAAAACGTCTGTTCTGCCTTGATGATCTTTTTACTTCAGAGTAGTTATATCACTTTCATGCCCGATTCAATGTTACTTTGTCGCTCTGCATGATTATGACCGTTAAGCTCTCTGGTTGGTCGCTTCCCAGTCTTTTGCTAGCCTTCCTCCAGCACCAAGCGGAATTCTGCTTGTGCTTCCACAATCACCTTTCTAAACCCAGTTGTTCCATTTGAGTCCACCATACCTACCTATATATGGTATTTACGTGCCATCCCTAACGAAGACTTTCATGTACCATCTCAAAACCTTATTCAAAAGTTTCCTTTTTGTAACCGTACAAGCTCATGGTGCGGTAAAGGGAAATCAGTATCTTTCATGCCAAAAAGATTTGACGGAAGTTTTAACTAGTCAAATGCAAAAGAGAAAAGTTGCACTTCCCCCATACTTGATGATGGAATGAAATGAGCCAAATGATGCTAAGGATAGATGGAACGAGAAACAAACTCCTTCCATACTTGAGGCAAAAATAAAAGGCATCATTGACCATCAAAGGATAGATGGGGTTAGGAACAAAAGTGTAAGAAAAAAAAAGAGATAAAAAGAGTAAAAAGATACAGTTGGCATGGAAGATATTGGGAGATCTTTACCGTTCACCGTTGACTGGAAAGTTGCACTCTCAAAAAGAAATTTATCTCTGTTTTAAAGCTGCGAGCTCTGGTACATGTTTAGTCTTTGCTTCCTTTCACGGGTTTTCAACTTGCCATCAAAAGCCACGGTTCGAGAGTCTCCACCTTCCTTTCTCCAAAGCACCAACTATGAGAGCATAATTGTCATTCTTAGTGTAACATGCATTGTCCCAAAGTACTACATTGTCTTCTGCATGATTGTGATGTTTCTTATTCTGAGTTCTGAGTTCTAGTCTCCTTTAAAACTCCGGAGGAGCTTCTGCATTTATGTTTTGCTTCACTCATGGAGGCTAGCGAGATACCACTCTGATATGTTCATGCTATGTGCGGCGTGATCTTGAATTGACTTTCAGCAGCATATTATTTACTTTACGTTTGTTTGTGACTGATTACATGAAAGAAGGATTGCTTCGTGCATTGTCCTTGTAGCATGGTGTCAAAACTGGCTGAACTCTTTCATAGTACATGCTTATGTACATCTAGTGAAGCAAAAGAGTTTGTCAAAGTTTTCTTTGTCGCGTCCAGTTCGTTGAACTGAATTGCTTGAGGACAAGCAATAGCTAAGCTTGGGGGAGTTGATACGTCTCAAACGTATCTACTTTTCCAAACACTTTTGCTATTGTTTTGACTTCATTCTTGCATAATTTGGACGAAACTAACCCGGACTGACGCTGTTTTCAGCAGAGCTACCAGTGTTGTTTTTATTTTGTGCAGGTTTCTGGATATTTAGGTACGCTGGAAAAATCCCAAAAAATTATATTAAAAATCAGCGTTCCGGAAGCTTCCGTCAGGCCAAAGGGGGGCCACAGGGCAGCCAGGGGGCAGCCAGGAGGGTGCCTGGCGCGGCCCCACCCCCTGGCCGCGCCACCTGCCCTCCTGGGTGGGTCCCACACCCCCTGGTGACCTACCTTGGCCCCTATTTATTCTCCCATCGAGGAAACGTTGAAACAGGAGTCGCTTTTTCGATCTACGCTGCGGAGCCGCCGCAACCCTCTGTTCTTCTCCGGAGAGCTAATCTGGAGGCTGAATTGGCCTTCGGTGAGGGGGAAATCATCGCCATCGTCATCGTCATCACCTCTCCATCACCCATCCATGACTTCTCCTTTCATGTGTGAGTAATTCCCTGCTGTAGGCAAAGGGGATGGTAGGGATTGGATGAGTTAGATCATGTAATAGTTCAATCAGATTTGTTGTGGGCATGTTGCCTATCATCTACTTGGTGTTTATCATCTCTGTTACAACTTGTTGCTCTTATTGCTTGTCACTTTGGGCCCGAGTGTCATGATTTCAGATCTGATCACCCTTTTGTTTCTTGAGTTTGTGGTGTTCTTGATCCTATCTATGAGTTGTATGCACCTATTATAGTCCGGAACCGGCGATCCTAGTGGTGACAGCCTGGGACACCAAAGGGGATGGACTATAATTTGAGGATTCCTTGTATCCATGAAGTGTTAATGCTTTGTTCCGGTTCTCCGCTGTAGGAGACCTTAATTTCCCTAAGTTCCTTTTGGCCCCGTTCGTAGTGGGAGGGAAGGACAAAAGATGTTGTGCAAAGTTCTTATTGCAAGCACGTACAACTACCCTGGGATACATGACTGATGTTTGATATTTGCCTAGATGATCCTTTGTTTTCTGTGAGCCTTTCCCAAGTTAGAATCTGTTGCATGTTCGTTCTCATCCAAGCAACGCCCAACCATCCATCTCCCTAGCCTACAGTGTTTTCTTTCTGCTGGTTACTAGTTGTTTACTTTCGCTGTTTTACTTTTGCTGTTCCACTATCACTATTACCACTATTATCACCACCACTACTACCACCGTATCACAGTTTCTCCTAATACTTTCGTGCAAGCAAGTGTTTATTTCAGGTGCGGTTGAATTGACAACTCAATTGTCAAATCCTGTACGTATTCTTTGTGTCCCCAAGTGTCGAATCAATAAATTGGGTTATCTTGCCCGCGAAGACTATCTCGATCCCCTACAGTTGAGGGTTATCAATGACCAACTTTCCATAAGGGGGGAAAATAAGGTGACACCAAATTGAAGACCGGATGAAAAACGAGGCGAACAACGAAATAGTTTCATGGAAAACACGTAGAGGATATCATGACTGACACTGCTCACCTGGAAGTTGATGACATGCATAGAACTATGACGGATGCGATGCATACTCACATCGATAGAAAGTTCACCACTTCACAAGTTCTAACTGTGGTTGATGACCATTTGAACCCATGCATGAAACAAGCAAATAAACCAGTAGCCACCAGAACAATCTTTACAACTCAGATCTGGGACGTTACTGGAATAACTCACGCACTGCTCAAGACGGCCAAAAAGCAGCTCAGAGCATGAGACAACATTGATAAAAATAATGCAGAGGTCCCCTAAGACGGCCGAAAAGAAGCTCAGAGCATGGGGTCCCCACTGCGAAAAGAAACTCAATAACTGCCCGAGACGGCCGAAAAGCCGCTCAGAACACGGGCCGGATGTTGAAAAGAGAAATATAAAGTTGGCATCCACCCCGGACAGCCGGAAGCAGCTCAGATCATAGGCGTGGTGCCGACATCAAAGAAAAGTGTGCAAGGGTCCATCAGAGTCACATACCACCTATTATTATGTACTCAAACGCAAACATATACATAAGGGTAGATAAGATAACACCGAAGAACCAAATAAAGAACCAACGAAGAAATTCAACAAAGCAAATATCAATAGCACTAAAAATGCTTCGAGATCAAACACAAGCAAGATCATATCTTATTGCTACACACAACAACATGCAACAAGCAACATGGAAGACTACTACTACTACTTATCAGATCAGATCGTTAGCGAAAAAGAATGCGATCTATATGCATGCCATGCAGCAAACAAATGCAGCAATCAAATGCATCACATAAGCAAGCTATATACTCTATCTCTAACATCATTCTAGCGTCCGTGCTAACTAGGGTGTCCTACACTCAGTCCTACTATGATACCAACCGTTGTGGCACCCCGTCTTAGAGTACCGTAAAGCCCCGTGCTCCAGCCCAGAGATCAAGTCTTCTAGAACACGACACTTCTTGATATAGAACTGAACATCTTTCTATTACCAATGAAAGGGGTACAAGGAGTCTGTTAAAACCCTAGCGGAGCAAGGCGGAGAACAAACTTGCTCCTAAAGCTAGCAGCGGAACCATATCAAGCAGCATAACAACTCTATAGCAGCGGAATAAATTTAGCAGCGGAACAACGACGATGGTGATGGACTCCACTCCAAAGGGACACTTCTGGGACACCTCCTAGATCGCATACACCGGGATCGTCGTCCTACGCAACCACGGCATTGGCTGAAAATCTGGGATGACACGCCAGGTCAGTACATTGAATGTACTTTCAAGCTCACAACAACCAAAACATCGAGGCAAAACAATAACATGGCAATAACAGTTCAAGCAATGCAGCATGATGAATCTAGCATAATACCAAGATTAATACTAGTGCAAGATCAACCATCGTTTAAGGTCACATGGACCACTTACTCATCTCTTGATCATCGCATGATCATGCAGCTTACCTCAGAGTCCTTAGAGACTCAACAATCGGGTTACGGGTCATCGCATGACCAATCAACCTGTACGGGTCGTTGCACGACCACTCAACGGGTTAGGAGTCATCGCATGACCACCCAACTTATCAAGTCATCGCATGACCAACAACTTATACGGGTCATCGCACGACCAGTCAACGGGTTAGGGGTCATCGCATGACCACCCAACTTATTAGGCCATCGCATGACCAACAACTTATACGGGTCGTCGCACGACCACCAACTTGCACGGGTCATCGCATGACCACTGATACGTCCCAAACGTATCTACAATTTCTGCTTGCTCCATGCATGTTTTGTGTGATGTTGCTATGATCTAGATACACTTTCATACACTTTTCATCATATTTGGACTAACGTATTAACTCAGTGCACCACAGTGCCAGTTCCCGTTTTCTGCTGTTTTTCTATTTCAGGTTTCCCACATATTAAAAGTGCTCCAAAATTTGGGAAAAATCAGATAAAAAAATCAGCGTACAAGAACCTTCCGGAATCACCTGGGTGGGTCCAGAGGGCCACCACTAGGAACCCAGACAGCCACCTGGCGCGACCTAGGGTCTGGCTACGCCGTGGGGGGGGGCGCCTGGACCCCTGGTGCCCCCCTGGCTTCCCCCTTCGCCTATTTATTCTCCGTGATGCGAAACCCCCGAAGACAGAACCCTTTTTTCGCGATCTCGCCTCTCTTCCGCCGCCGCTGCGCTTCCAAAATCGGGAGAGCCAGCAGACTTATTCCCGGCACCCTGTCGGAGGGAGGATTGACCTCCGGGAGGTTCCCCTCCACCATGGACACTTCCCGGATGTGCCGTGAGTTGTTTCTCTTGGACCATGGGTCCGTGATCAGTAGCTATGTGATTTTCTCCTCCCCTCTTTGTTGTTCATGGTTTAGTCCTCGTGAGCTGCCCTACATGATCGAGGCACAAATGTAATTTTCTGCTGTTGCTATGTTGAGTTTGCTGGGATTTTATGGATTATGAGATTATGTTCAGATTGTGATTGAGTAATATATTTGGTTCTTATCTTTTATATTTTTGTTCCTAAGTAATTCTTGAAAGTTCTCCGTTGCTGTTTATTGCTTTGGCCAAGTAGTAGGTAGTGAACATTATGCCCGATTGTGGGTTCATGCCCCCCGATGAAAAGCTTGAGTGACAAAAACATGAGTCTAGGGGATGTGCTGTTGCCATAAGGGGGAAAACGACGGTGCTTTTAACCGTGGTTGCAAGGATTGTTTACTTTACACAAAGTGCTTTTTAATGCAGTTGTCTGTTGCTTTGGGTTTACACTTTGGGTGGGGCTCGTAACTTAATACCAGCGAGATGTTCTGGATAGATATCTCAAGGTGGATGATTAGTAGTAGATGCAGTTGGATTTCGGTCTACTTATTTTGGCGTACTGCCCATGCTTTTGACCCTCGTCCTTTCTTTGTAGCATAGTTAGCATTGCGGTGATTTTTTAATCCTGTCAATTGCCCTGCTGTAATTTGTTTACCTCGCATAGCAGTTTTATCGTATTTTGGGAGAGAGACATCACTAGTGAACATCACGGGACCCGGTCCATTTTCTCATCATTGTTTACACGCTCTTTTACTTTCCAGCTGCTATCATTATCATTATCCCTTGCGTTTGATCCTTTGTAAACAAAAAGGCCGGAGAGCTTGACAACCTCTCTATACTCGTTGGGAGCAAAGTATTTGTGTCGTGTGCAGGTCCAGGAGAAGCAAGTGATTCTTTTCAGACGCCGCATCACTTGCTGAACCACCTACTTATCATTGCCGGAGTCCTATGAGAGACGATCTTTTCAACCTTGGTATCTTTGCTAAGGGAAATTTGCCGCTACACTACATCTAACCTTCCACTTGGGGTAACCAACGAGGATATAGTATCAAGAAAATTTCTGGCGCCGTTGCCGAGGACTCCGAGTGCTAAGATAGGGGAGTTCCACACTATCTTTTACCTTTGCTTTTTAGTCTTGTTAGTTTACTTTTCAGTTTTTATCTTTGTGTCCTATATCAAAAATCACAAAAATTATTTATCTTGCTAGTAGCTGTCATTATGTCTGGTCCTTTTGCCTTTGTTGAGACAGAGGTTCTCACCTTTAAACAAAAAGGTCGTGAAAGTTTAAAAGATGCTTGATATAGGATTAATGATTCTCAGAAAAGAGCCACCAAGAAGCAATCCACTACTATCCTTCTTAGAAATTTTTATGTTGGGATTACTCCTTGGAATAGGTTCATTATAGATACTTCTATCAATGGGAATTTCCTAGAAGCCCCAATTTGGGAGTCTCTTAATGTTATTGAAAATCTTGTTGGAAATCTCCCTGTTGCTAGCATACAAGAAGATATAACTCTGGCTCACATTATGAAAAAACTTGAAAAGATAGAGTTAGAAATACCAAGTATAACTAGGATAAATGAGTTGGATCGCAAGATTCAAGGGAATTTGAATAGGCTTGATAGCTCCATGCTTAAAATTATTAAAACTTTGGAGACCATCAAATCCCATGATATGGATCCTTCTAGGATTGATAAGATTGAGGAAATCATTAATACTCTAGGAACTACTTTCTCCTCAATCAAACCAAAAAAAGTAGAAACTCCGGCAAGAAAGGAACCTAAGTTCAATTATGTCCCTAAGGTTCCCCGACCCAAAAATAACCCTCCTATTGCCAAGTAAGTTGAAACCGTGAAAACTTTGGAAGAAATACCCCTTCTTGATAAATTTATAAATGAAACTTCCATTGATTTTCCTCCTTTTGGTTTTCTCCCTAGAAGTATCTTCATTAGGCCTTTATTTGAAAGACCTCTTAAGACTAGTTGTACAATTGAAGAGCTTTTTGATGATCTTGATGATGGTTTGATTGATACAACGTGATTTTTTTGCTTTATGCCTAGATTAAAGGCGTAAAAGAAAGCGCTAGTTGGGAGGCAACCCAAGATGTTTTTACTTCTGTTTTTAGGGGTCTCGATGATTGTTACTACTGTAGCAACATCATTGTATCTTTATTTTCAAGCTTTGTGCCAAGTTTAGCCTCTTATGATAAGGGAAGCAAAAATTGTGACATGGTGTCCAGAAAACAGATTCTGTCTGCTTGACGGAAAAAATTGAAACAAATCACCAATTCATCTTTTTGATCTGATTTTTTTACACAACATTCTCTATACAATTGTGAAACTTTCGTATGTTTTGATTTTTTTTTATTTGAGTGGCAGAAGTGCCCTGAAAAAATTCTCTACTACCTGCTGTTCTATTTTTCACAGATTCTGCCACGTTTTTCCTTTCCTTATTTTCGCAAACCTTAAGCTTGATTTTCTTTGAAAAAACTTTTTGGAAATCTTGAGAAACAGTAGCTCTTCAAGAATATCGTTATATACAGTGGGGAAAATTATATTTTATTAAGGGCACTAACCTCTCTAATCAGCTTATGATGAGTTATGTATGAAGGGAGTTTTCAAGTGTGCGAGGGAAGATGATGAAAGAAGATCCGGGAGTGTCAAGCGCTCAAGCTTGGGGATGCCCCCATGCATCCCCAATAAATATTCAAGGAGACTCAAGCGTCTAAGCTTGGGGATGCCCCCGTGCATCCCCTTCTCCATCAACAATCATCAGTTCGTCCTTCGTCTCACTAGATTTTTATCACTTCATGCGTTATGTGCTATGCTTGGAGCGTCTCGCTCTTAGGTTTACTTTTTTTTGTTTTCTTTAGCTTTGCTTGCTGTTCATAACAATTTAGACCCCAACTTACTTTGTGTGGGAGAGAAACACACTCCACTTCAATCTAGAACACATCATAGGATTTTCATGCTTATCTTTCTTTGTTGTGTGTTCTTTATCTTCCGTAGCTACTGCCATGTTTACTTTTTTTAGTTTCTCTTTAGCAAGAGTCTTGGCTTTTGTTTAGTTTGTTGCTGGAACTCCCTTTAGTTTTCATGTTTATCTTGTTAAGAGATTTGGTTGTTGCACTGAGTTGTGTCTTGTCTTGAAAGTAGGTAATTGAGGTTGTTATTCAATTGTAGTAGTAACTTGCAACAGTTTTGAGGTATTGTTGTGAGTAATGTTTGAACTTTTGGTGTCAATAGGTCTAGCCTATTAGTGATAGGTTTCGTATTTTGGGCAATCCGTGTATTTTTTTAAAACCTACAAAACTAGTTGAGAACACTAACTACTAGATGGATCACTAATCTTTTGAGGGATCGGATATTAGAGTACACTCACGTACCATGAGTCGAGGATGCGCAAGGATAACCAAACCCCCATACACTCCTCCTTGGGATACTTGTCTCTATGTGAACCTCCTTATTAGATTGAGAGTTACCGATAATAAGTGCTCGAGTTCTTCGGACTAATGTAAGTATTGAAAGTTGAAACTTCCACCTCCTCATATTTGCTAGCCTCTCCCGTGCCGTGCATTGCTTTCTTCTCACTCCGAGAGTTGGCGTCCACCTTCGCCGGTACATCCAAACCCTTGGCATGATACGCTCTGTCATCATAAACCTCCTTATATCTTTCCTCAAATTAGCCACCATACCTACCTATCAAGGCATTTCCATAGCCTTTCCGAGATATATTGTCATGCAACATCCACCTCTTCATGACTTGATCTTCATGCCATACATGTTCCTGCTACACTGGCAGAGGCATACATTGCATACATCATGATAGCTACATCTTCTTTATGTTTGAGTACCTTGTAAAGTGTGAAGATCTTCTATACCTTCTTGTAAAATAGAGTGTTGCCCTTAAGTGAGTAAAAGATCCCAAAGTGGCCAAAATAAAAGATTACAAAGAGGACAAATGAGAGTTAAATAGAAAGAGCCATTGAGGCCACCAAAAAAATAAAAAAAATAGAAAAAGAGAAAAAAAGAAATAAAAAGAGAGAAAGGGGGCAACACTACTATCCTTTTGAAAGATCCACACTAGTACTCCCTCTTATCCTTGTACTCCATAGAGATGATCATTCATGCATGTAGCTATGTGGGGACCTTCACACTATAGAACTTGGCTTGCATATTCCAAGGATGAGCCTCCTCAAACGAGCTCTAGGTCTTCTTGAGCGAGCAAGTTGGATGCATCCCCACTAGTTCCATTGGAGAGCTTGTCTTAGCTCATATGTGCATCCGTTGCATGGCAATACCTACTCCTCACATCATATCTATCATTTGGCCTTCTCGCCTATGATTGTCCTCATTGATGTGGGCCTTTCTCACCTTTTTGTCCTCCTCCTCCACCATATTTCTCTCTTTGCCATCCTAAGTGTCAACTTTCGTGCTTACGCTCATCCATTGTATGAGTGCTCAAAATATCGAAAAGGAGTGGATCAAATTGACTTGTACCTGGATAATGGTCTGGGGACGAGTCGGGATAAGATTCCAAAGAAGACCAAGTGTGAAACTTTAGTAGATTGAGTTCTCAACAAAAAAAACTTTTTTCTCATATTCCCATATCCCCCATCTTCCACGCAAACACCATTTGGAGACATTCGAGTCACGCACAGCGAGATCTCTTGCACCTAATGTTCTTTTGTTGCTTGTTTCAATGCTAATATAGACTCTTGCATGTTATGACTTGAATTGAATTACATACCTTGTTTGCTTTACTTTTCAAAGTTCTTATATGGTTGCTAGCATGTCACCACATAAATTATGCTTGTTATTATTTACCTACTCGAGGACGAGAAGGAATTAAGCTTGGGGATGTTGATACGTCCCAAACTTATCTATAATTTCTCCTTGCTCCATGCATGTTTTGTGTGATATTGCTATGATCTAGATACACTTTCATACAGTTTTGATCATATTTGGACTAACTTATTAACTCAGTGCAGCACAGTGCCAAGTCCTGTTTTCTGTTGATTTTCTATTTGAGGTTTCCCCCATATTAAAAGTGCTCCAAAAATTCGGAAAAATCAGATAAAAAAATCAGCGTACAGGAACCTTCTGGAATCAACTGGGTGGGGCCAAAGGGCCACCACCGGGGACCCAGGCGGCCACCTGGCGCGGCCTAGGGTCTGGCCACGCCAGGGGGGGGGGGCGCCTGGGCCTCTGGTAGCCCCCTGGCTGCACCCTTGGCCTATATATATATATTCTCCGTAACGCGAAACCCCCGAAGACAGAACCCTTTTTCGCGATCGCGCCTTTGTTCCGCCGCCGCGCTTCCAAGAACGGGAGCGCCAGCAGACTTCTTCCCGGCACCCTGCCGGAGGGAGGAATGACCTCCGGGAGCTTCCCCTCCACCATGGACGCTTCCCGGATGTGCCGTGAGTAGTTTCCCTTCGACCATGGGTCCGTGATCACTAGCTATGTGATGTTATCCTCCCCACTTTGTTCTTCATTGTTTAGTCCTTGTGCGCTGCCCTACATGATCGAGGCACATATGTAATTTTCTGCTATTGCTATGCTGAGTTTGCTGGGATCTGATGGATTATGAGATTATGTTCAGATTGTGATTGAGTAATATATTTGGTTCTTATCTTTTATATTTTTGTTCCTAAGTAATTCTTGCAGGTTCTCCGTTGCAGTTTATTGTTTTGGCCAAGTAGTAGGTAGTGACTCCAAGAGGCAACGTTATGCTCGATTGTGGGTTCATGCCCCCCGATGACACGCTTGAGTGACAGAAACATGAGTCTAGGGGATGTGATGTTTCCACAAGTGGGAAAACAACGGTGCTCGTAACTGCGGTTGCAAGGATTGTTTACTTTACACAATGTGCTTTTTAATGCAGTTGTCTGTTGTTTTGGGTTTACAGTTTGGGTGGGGCTTGCAACTTAATACCAATGAGATGTTCTGGATAGATATCTCAAGGTGGATGATTAGTAGGAGATGTAGTTGGATTTCGGTCTGCTTATTTTGGCGTACTACCCATGCTTTTGAGCCTCATCCTTTCTTTGTAGCATAGTTAGCATTGCGGTGTGTTTTTAATCCTGTCAATTGCCGAGCTGTAATTTGTTTACCTCACATAGCAGTTTTATTGTCTTTTGGGAGAGAGACATCACTAGTGAACATCACGGGACCCCGGTCCATATTCTCATCATTATTTACACGCTCTTTTACTTTCCTGCTTTTACTTTCCAGCTGCTATCATTATCATTATCCCTTGCGTTTGATCCTTTGTAAACAACAAGGCCGAAGAGATTGACAACCTCTTTGTACTCGTTGGGAGCAAAGTTATTTGTGTCGTGTGCAGGTCCAGGAGAAGCAAGTGATTCATTTCAGACGGTGCATCACTTGCCAAACCACCTACTTTTCATTGCAGGAGTCCTACGGGAGACGACCTACTTTGAACTGTGTCCAATACCGTGGCCTCGACTATTCGAATAGATTTTAACACTCTGTACAGTTTGCGCACTTTAACCACACTATGGAGTTCTTCCTCCATCTAGTACCTTGGAACTTGTCCCACAGGAACCTCGGAACTCATACCATAGGATTGGACTAGGACTTCTCCAACGAGACCGTTCTACCGTGTGCCTCCCTTACCGTATCACCCGATATACTTCACAAGTCATGCCGGGGGTAGCCCCGTGTCCTCCAGACACCTACCACCACGTGGCAAACAACATTATCCCAAACGGGGACTGGATCCATATAACCAAACTGGCTCTCAAGACTATCGCCGTTTACTGGGCCAGGGTAATCACACGCGCATAGCCTTCCCTCCTTGGTGATACGAATAAAAGAGCGCACCGATAGACCGAGCCAAGGCCTTCCCGTACAGAAGAGTGTGGCTGCACTGATAAGTTCGGTTCGGTGGCACCTGATCACACGACATGAAGCATGTCTCCCAAAGCATAATCCTCAATGTGTCAGGTGCTATATAAAAATCTAAGTCCAAGTCATAGAAACATCCATAAAATATCCAAGGTACGATCACGGTTGTATCATAATCCAAAGCATGATTAGATGATTAACCTAGCCATGTCAAGATGAGCAAGATGAATCTAACTATAATCATGTGCATCATATCAAGATCAAAACCATACTAGGGGTCATGGAGTATACAAGCATATCATGGCAATAATATCATCATTAAAATGATCCAATCATATCATGAGCAATCATCATAATAATCGAGGCTAAAGAAAGTTTTAAACCACGTCAAGGTTCCACAACGATACAAAGGGGGTTGTGGCTTGCCTTTCACCAAGGTAGTGTGAATATACTCCTGGTCTTCAACACAAAGAAAACCCTGAAAATATATTTTTGAAATGGCAAAAAAAATGTCACATAAAGCTTTTTCTTTTAGCCAGCAAAAATCAATAGAACACCATGACATAAAACTATGCCAAATTAAAGAGGGGTTCAAGAGAAAAATAATGCAAAAAGTTTCAACCCATTTGGACTTGTAGTTTCAGAGATATATCTGGTCAAAGATGGTCAACATAAATGATTTAAAATGACTTTAAATCATTTTTTCTGTAAATTCTGGAGGAGGCCACGTCAAAGGCGTAAAGTGGAGGGGCGCCTACACTCACTTACCCCTTTGGGAGAGAGAGACAGGCTGCCATGTGGGCCAGCTCTGTCAGGTGTGAAGAGAGAGAGAAAGAACAGAGGAGGGAGGGGCTCATCGGCGGGGAGGGCATGGCCAGGGGTAGCGACCCTGGGAACAGAAGGAGAGGACAAAGGCGGTTCGCCCCGTACCGTGTCTTCTCGGGAGGCGACCAGACGGCGAGCGTAGCTGCGTCTCCGGTGGCGGCGAGCTACTGTCGTCGGCGAGGTCGTCGATTCCGGCGACCATCCGCTAGGGCGGAGATTGGGGAGTGTCCGGGGGAGCCAGGGGATTTCAACGGCGGTGGAGTTTTTGCCGGGGAAGCACGTGAAGTGGCTGGAGACGATGAGGGCCGAGCGGAGGAGTTCTCTGCCGGGGGCAGGGAAGAAGAGCACTCAGGCTTCGTTCTTCTGTACGGTGGGTCGATAGGGAGGTGAGCTAGGCTGCTCGTGAAGGAACTTGAGAATGGGGTGGCTTAAATAGCCGGGACGGGGATGCTGTGCTCGGATGCTGCCGTGCAGAAGCGGAGGAGGCCGAAGATGAGCTGGCCGGTGCGCGGGCCTGCTCGGGAGAGTTCAGAGAGGACATGAGAGGGGAAGCAGTGGCTAGGGGAGCAGTTAGGGCCAGGGCGCCATTAATGGTGATGGGGACGTGTCATTGGCGACAGTGTCGTCGGGTCCCGTATGGCGGCGAGCGGCCAGAGCGCGATTCCGGCGAGGAGAAGGAGGGGAAAGGGACGTGTGGCCTGAGGAAGGCCGTGCGGTCTGGGTGGACAAGGATAAATGGACACGGGCACGCTGCAGGGCGAGGGCGACGTGTCTAGGGGCTCGAGCACACACAGAGCACGCCCATGGCATGCCAAAGTCATGGCCACCGCGTGCACTGGTGCCCCAAATGTGATAACTCATTGACAACCATGTCAGTTGTGAAGTCCTTTCAATACTGAGCACAGTGGTGTCATTGAATGGTCAAGGGGTGCAACAGGGTGAGCTTGTCTTCCTTGCAAAGATTGATGCAGCAAACTTCCAGAGCAAGCTGGGTGAAATTATGTAGAGGGGGTGGGAGTAAATTTGTCACACCGGCTTAGTGTTGGAAGGACTACAATGATGTGAAGTTTCAGCTCAAATGGCCAAAGAATGAATGTACTTCCTTTGTAAACCCCAATTTGGTCGAAAAATGCATTCGTGAAGCTGCATTACCTTGGCTTGATAGATTTGGCTCAAATTTTGTGGAGAGGAGTTATTTGGGGGTGTGCACAAGTGTGAATTTTTTTAGGGCCATTGGATCTACCTAGCTAGCACTTGCTTCACAAGGTACCCTGCTGGCCAAAAACTTGATCTGGAGGGTGCCCTCACATGGGTGGTTGGATTTGGCTAAAACTTGGTGGAGAAGATTCATTGGGAGGTGGGATCATGTGCAAAAAGTTACACAGCAAATGGGTGCTAGAATCTTGCTCTTGCTTCACAATGCCCCCTTGTTGTATACAAACTTTGGGAATTTGGTGAGGGCGTTTGGCTAGGCAAATGGAGCTGAAATTTGGTATAGGCTAGTTATATGATCACGATAGCTTGCACAAAAAGTTTTAGCAGCAACGGATAAAGATAAATAACAATTACTTCACAAAGTGCTATTCTACCCATGCAACGTTTTTTGATATTGTGGCAAGATATGATATCAAGGGAATGTGGGAATTGTTTGGGGATTTATGGAGCAATATAAATAGGGGTTGCTTCACAATCCTCAAATGAAGTGAATATTCCTTTTAAAGAAAAAGGAATAGATGCCATGAAGAAAAATGTGGCTTGGAGGGGATGGGTCAAGGGAATATTCTTGGAAAGGTTTAGGGAATCAAGGTCCACTTGAGCAAGGAAAGAAAATATGCTCAAGTTTCAATTCCAAAGAGTTTCTTCAAATCAAACCAACTGTCAAATCTTGAAATAGACCAGAAAAGTGTTTGAAAATAAAAAGTTGCAAAAACCAGGGTGTCACAATGGCGCCCGCGTTCTTCAGTCCGAAGGGCATCATCATGTAGAAGAAAACTCCGAAAGGGGCGATGAACGACGTGTGATCTTCGTCTTCCTCTTGCATATGTATCTGATTTTAGCATGATTATGTGTCGAGGAATGAGAGGAGGTTGCATCCTGCCGTGGAGACGATGGTTTGGTCGATTCTGGGCTGGGGAAAGTGGTCTTTTGGGCAATGCTTGTTGACTGGCATGTAGTCGACGCATATGCGGAGTACGGGAGTGTCCTTTTTGGGTACTAGCACTGGGTTTGCGACCCATGTGGCCTTCTTTGTGTCTCCGATGAATTTTGCGTTGAGTATTCTATTGACTTCTTCTCCGATGGATCTACATTTTGGGTCAGAAAACCGGCGCAGAGACTGCTTCATTGGCTTGGTGTTGCGATATATTTGGAGTGAATGTTCGGTGAAATCTCTAGGTATTGCTGGAATGTCGGCTAGGCACCATGCAAAGATTTCCCACTGTTCACGGAGAACTCTATAAGTGCACTGATACGCCTCAAACGTATCGACTTTTCCAAATACTTTTGCAATTGCTTTGGCATCATTATTGCATGATTTGAACGAAACTAACCCGGGCTGGCGCTGTTTTCAGCAGAGCTGCCTATATGTCTTTTTTATGTGCAGGATCAGGAAATTTAAGAAGCTCAGAAAAATCCCAGAAAATCCACGCAATAAAAGAGCCCCAGAGCGATAAGATGGACCGGAGGGGGTCCACCCCTAGCCCAGGCGGCCAGGTGGTCCAGCCACCCCCTAGTCGCGCCACTAGGTCACCTGGTCGAGTGGGGCCTCTCCCCAGGCCCCCTTCGACTAGTATTTTTACTCGCGACGAGGAAACCCTGAAACGGACGCCCATACTCCAGTTTTCCGTGGCAGAGCCACCACCACCTCTGTTCTTGCTCGGGAGAGCTAATCTGGGGGCTGGTTTGGTCTCCAGAGAGGGGAAATCGACGCCATCGTCATCACCATCGCCACTCCAACATCCTTCCATGTCTCCCCCATCCATGTGTGAGTAATTCCATGTTATAGGCGAAGGGGATGGTAGGGATTGGATGAGTTAGATCATGTAATAGTTCATCAAATTGTTGGGGGCATGTTGCCTATCATCTACTATTGTGTTTATCATCTTTTCTACTAGTTGTTCTTCATGCTTGACACTTTGGGACCAAGTGCCATGATTTCAGATCTGAACCCTTTATGTTTTCATGAATATATTTGTGTTCTTGATCTTATCTACAAGTTGTATGCACCTATTATAGTCCGGAACCGGCGATCTCACTGGTGACAGCTTGTGACACCAAAGGGGATTGAATATAATTTGAGGATTCCATGTATCCATTGATTGTTAATGCTTTGTTCCGGTGTTCTTTGACAGGAGCACCTTAATCTCCATAAGTTCCTTTTGGCCCCGTTGGTAGCGGGATGGTAAGACAAAAGATGTTGTGCAAGTTCTTATTGCAAGCACGCATAACTACCCTTGGTATACATGGTTAATGTTTGATATATGCCTAAATGATCATTACTTTTATGTGTGCCTTGACCCATGTTAATTACATGCTATCTCTCATCCATGCAGCGCTCAACCATCCATTCCCCTAGCCTACAGTGTTTTAATCCTGCTTGTTACAACTTGCTCTACTTTGCTGTTTTTTACTTTCGATTGCTTTGCCACTACTATTTCCGTTGCCACCATCACTTTCATCACACCGTTGCTACTAATAAATTGTTTACACGCAAGTATCTTTTAGGTGCGGTTGAATTGACAACTCAACTGTCAAAGCTTATAAATATTATTTGTCTCCCCTTGTGCCGAATCAATAAATTGGGTTATTCTTACCTGCAAAGATTATTGCGATCCCCTACACTTGTGGGTCATCAAGACTATTTTCTGGCGGCGTTGCCGAGGAGCATAGCTTTATTTATAAGCCTACTTGGAGTTATTTTGTTTGCTGAGATTTATCCTCCATGGGTAAGAAAGGAGACCCCAAAGTTACGATCTTAACATCCACTACAAGAAAAGTTAATGTTCTTAGCACTAGTGCTAAACTTGATTCACCTTTCGTTATGATAATGTTTGCTTCACCACCACCACATGTTGCTTCTACCGAGTCTGGTAGTACCTGTGATAATTTTGATGATGCTTCTACTGTTCTTGATGAGAGTGGTTCACTTGATCACTTTTTTGAGTCTCAGATTGCTAAGGTTGAAAAACAATATAGGACTAAAATTCCTGCTAGACGTTATCCTAGTGGTAGATCCTCTGATTACCCTGCTCTGAGTAACCTCAAGGGTAAATTTTTTGATGATGATTATATTGAACTTGATGATGAATTTTATAGAGATCTTGCAGAGTGTAATGATTCTATAGATCTGGATGCCATGAAGAAGCTGCTTGAAAAGCATGCTATGAAGAACAAGTTTGATCCTGATCCTGAATTTGCCATGTCTCCTATTTGCATTAAAGATGAGGATTTTGATTTCTCTGTTGATCTTTCACTTATATCTATGGTTGAAGCTGACCCCTTTTATGCCAGAGAAAATGAAAATGCTATTGCACACCTTACTAAACTCATGGAGTTGGGTGATTTATTTTCCAACGAGGACAAGAAACGAAATTATTATGTTACTAAGCTACTTCCTTTTTCTCTAAAGGAGGGTGCTAAAGCATGGTATGATTCACTACCATGCGGTTCTATTAAAATTCTTCAAGATTTATCTCAATCTTTTGTTGCTAAATATTTTCCTGCTCATATGCAACATGATGCTTTACAAATAATTTATAACTTTAAATAGTTGCAGGATGAGCACCTCCCTAAAGCTTGGGGGAGGTATTTCAGTTTACTCAAGGCAGGCCGAGACATGGAGTCCCCAAGAATTAATTGCTTGATATATTTTATGGTGGACTAACCGGTGAATCTAGATCCTATCTAGATAGTTGTGCTAGTTGTGTTTTCATGGAAAGAACTCCGAATGCCGAAGAATTAATGGGCAAGCTAGCCAAAAATCATGATGATTGGTCTGTCCCTGAGCCACCTCCAACACCAAAGAAGAGGTGTATGTTTGTCTTAAAGTCCGAAGATATGCAAGAAGCTAATAAGTCTGTCAAAGAGAGAGGTATTAAGGCTAAAGATGTGAAGAATCTACCTCCTATTGAGAAGTTATGTGAGCCTACCACTCACCCCCTATGGTAGAGGTACACTCTCTTTTAGATTTCAATGCAAGTGACTTCCCTCATGGTAAGCCTCCTGATCAACGTTTAGATGATCTTGATAATTTTATTATTAAGCAAAGTCATTTTCATGAGAGGATTCAATGTCAGTTGCATGATAATTCTCTTGCTATCAAAGTCTGCTTGATGTTCTAGGAAGAACTGTTAATGATGTTAAAGATCTTAGTAAGAATTTTCATATGGTTCAAAGTTAGCTTGAAAAAAATTCTAATGTGCAAAAATATTTGCTTGCTAACCATTCCAAACAAGGTGATACACAAGCTTATGGTATTAAGACCCGAGGTGGAACACTCACCCAAGACCCTCTCTATCCAGAGGGGCATCCGAAGAGAGTCGAACAAGATTCTCAAATGCTGGAAGAAGACGTTGACAACTCTCCAAAGAAGAAGAATATGAAGAGGAAGAAACATAAGGAAGCTGGCAACTCCAATGATCCCCCAATTAATGAAGAACCTATTGTTGATCCAAATAGTATATCTGTCTCTGATGCTGAGACTGAAGATGGTGCTGAACCTGATAATGATAATGAGAAGAATGATCCACCTGAAGTACTAGAAGAAGAAGCACCTGGCAAGCGCAAGAGTTATACTAAAGAAGATTTTATTGCAAGAAAACATGGGAAGGAAAAAGAACCTTGGGTACAGAAATCAATGCCCTTTCCAAGTAAGTCTCTCAAAACTAAAGAAGAAGAGCATTACAATAAACTTTGTGAATGGATGAAACCACTTTTTCGTCAAATTTCTTTGACTGATGCTAAGTTACCTCCATACTCGAGGTATATGAAAGATATTGTTACTAACAAAAGAAAGGTGACTAATGAGGCAATATGTACTATGCTTGCTAATTACTTTTTCAGTGGTAAGATTCCTGAGAAGCTTGGAGATCCAGGTATACCGACCATTCCTTGCTCCATAAAGAATAATTATGTTATAACTGCTTTATGTGATCTTGGTGCAGGAGTGTTATGCCTTTTTCTATTTACAAGAGGCTTTTTTTAGACAAACTAATCCCTACAGAAATCTCTCTTCAAATGGCTGACAAGTCAATAGTCGTTCCTATTGGTATTTGTGAGGATGTTCCCGTTGAAGTTGCTAATTGCTTAATTCTGACTGACTTTGTTGTGTTGGACATGCCCGAGGATGGGAGCATGTCCATAATTATTGGAAGCCTTTTCTTAACACCGCATGTGCTATTATTGATTGCAATAAAGGAAAAGTCAATTTCAATGTTAATGACAAGGAGCACACGGTTTATTTTCCAAAGCGATTGATAAAAGGCATGGCCTTAGTTCTATTGAAAATATTGAAACCGTGAAGATTGGATATTGGGATTGTCCTCTACATGTGCACGACAAATACAAGACTATTATGGTGGGGACAATGTCCGTTAAAATAAAGGTACCATGAGCACCCTACAAGTGAAACTTTTTTCCCTATATGTAAATTGTTTGGAAGTAAGACTTGATCAACCTTACTAACAAACTTGTTTTATATAAAGCAAAAAAAGGAAGCTTATTTTTCTCTCCCTTCATTTTTATTTCACTTCTCCTTGTTGTACTTGAGCTTTACATTTTTGAAACTTCATAAGTTTAACCACTGTTTCGAGTTTCTGGAAGTTCTGCAGCTTTCGCCATCTCAAAAAAAAATCAAAATGAAGTTGTCAGAAAAATTCTGGAAAAAAAAATCAATTTTTGTGTGCAAAAAGAGACCCCGAGGCACCTGAGGATAACCAGGGGGGCCAACCCTGGACCAGGCGGCCAGGTGGTGCGGCCACCCCCTTGGTCGCGCCACCAAGGCGCCTGGGCCCACCAAGGCCCCCCAACAGGTATGTCTTCTTCCTACCTCTCTCTCTGGCTGCAAAAATCCCAATTTTCCTGCTATGCTCGTGTTCTTGGTGCTCTTGGCTGCGATTTTCGACCTCCTTCCACATCCTTTCATTTCAGCTGAGATTTGGGGCAATTACTACTTGGTATGTGGATCCTCTACTCCTCCAAATAGATTTTGAATGGTAAAGTTATATGTGAGTATTTTGGAGTTCTTGATGGTTGTTCATATAAGCTTGCATGCATGCTTAGAAATTTATTTTTAATGTTTTGATGCAAGTTTAGGCCTCGGGGAAGTGGGTATAATAGTATGCTTCAACTCCTTTTTCATATTTATCATTTTTTTGTAACTTGCTAAAAATTTCAGATTAGTTGATGTTGAGAAAGGCTAAAGGATGGTTTGCAGGAAAACAACCCGAACCTACGAATATAGTTACTAGAGCCGTGAAATCATCCTCAAGTGCAAGGGTGACCTGTAATGATGACATTGAACATCCATGGCTGCTCAACGAGAATGTTACGGTGTGTGCCATCTCATACTCGTACCCGGAGTTTCTTGCTTTCGCGGGTTTGCGAGATAAATTTAATAGCCTTTGTGAAGCTGCAGGTTTGACGTACCTCACGACACATCAAGTGCCACAATATCTTAAGCTTACTTATTACTTTGTCAACTGGTTTAAATTTAATGATGGGGTTTATCCCACCGTTGATTTAGAATTTATGATGAGGTTAAAACTATGACGTTGGTCTGTGATGTTTTAGGTGTGCGAAATGTCGGGAGGATGGACAGGATGAACACGCAACCCTCCAGCCTTAAGGCCCTCTACAACTCTCTTTGTAGCGGAGACCCGAGAGTGATTTGTTGAGGCAAGATATCTGGCATCTTGTTTCCCCACATCAGGTATTTCAGTAATTATATCGCTCTAGGGGTGTTAGCTCGTGGGAGCACGAGCAACATTAGCACTCTAGATATTGCTATCTTGGCAGTTGCCCTCGAGGAGGATCGCACGTAGAATATAGGTGCTTTGATTGCTCGTCGTCTCAACACTAACAGCGAGAAGGTTCCTAACTATGGTGACATCTTCACCACACTTATTGTTGAGCGTCTTCATTTAGCTGTACATGCAGATGATTTTCCTCTTCCCTTTTTACGTCTTGATCTTAATGCTATGAAGAGGTCTGAGTTTGTTACTAGAAATGATGAGTTAGGGAACCTTGATTACATGATAAGGTTCAGTTAAAAATGTAGTCGTATAATCCGTTTGCATGCACCTCTTTTGTTTAATTTCACTCGCAAGAACGGATGGTCATTCACCGAGGTTGAGCTAGAGGAGTACCTGGCTCAATAGCATTTCTATGTCCCCATGATGGAGGGGGATGCTCCTGAAGAAGAGGAGTCAGAGCAGATTCCACCTCCCCCGGAGGAGCCCGTTGTCCCTTGGGGCGAGGTGTCTTCTTCTTGGAGCGAGAAGCTTTCTTCTTGGGAGGTCAGTAGGATGTCGTTCTCCACACACGACGCCCAGCAAGATCCATGGGGTTACCACTACTAGCGCGGAGCCAGAGGGAGCTCTTGGGCCCCGCAGTAGGCGAGCCCAACTTAGGCTAAAAGCCAAAGCTTGGGAGAGTATGTACACTTCTCCCCTTTCAGTGTACCATCTGTGTTCTCCTTTTTAATCTTTTCAGAGTTTTTGCCTGTTCTTCTTTGTTCTTTCTTAAATTGCAAAAACAACTGAAATATTTCTCATTTCTTTTGTTTTTATTAACACTTGAAAAACCCCAAAAAAATCCTTTCTCTCTTTAGTTTGCTTTGTTTGCAGAGTTCAGCTCACGTCCATGGTTGTAATTGAAATGATTTGCATGCATTGGATTGTTCATGGTTTGGCATAGTGAAGTGGTATTTCCGTTTGGAGAATTTTTGGATTGAGTTGGCACATGCTTACACATTTAATGACTAGAAGTCTATCAAGCCTTGATGATCTTTTTATTTGAGAGTGGTCATATCACTTTCATGCCCGATTCAATGTTTCTTTGACGCTCTGCATGATTATGACCATTATTGCTCTCTAGTTGGTCGCTTTCCTGTCTTTTGCTAGCCTTCGCATGTACTAAGCGGACTGACTGCTTGTGCATCCAAAATCCTTGAAACCAGTTATGCCAAATGAGTCCACCATACCTTCCTATATATGTCATTTATCGGCAATCCTAACGAAGACTTTCTTGTACAACCTCAAAATTATTCAAACTAACTTCCCTTTTTGTATTCGTACAAGCTCATGGCGCGTTAGAGGTGATCGATATCTTCCATGCTAAAAAAGTTTTACTCCTTGAAAATGTTTATTCTAGTCAAAATTATGAGGCAAATGACGGTCTGGAGAATGCCCAGTTCTCATTTGTTTCGAAAATTTGAAAAAACCTACACTTTCCCCTCCATACTTGAGACAGAATGAAGGGAACTTATGTTGGCCAAAGAATGTTTATGATTGGTGGAAGGAGACTTATACTTTCCTTCCATACTTGAGACAGAATGAAAGACACCCACCAATCATAGATCATTGCTGGCCAGAGACCGTCTATGATTGGTGGATAGGGATCACAAGTGTAGGCATACCAAAAAAAGCATGGGAACTGCCATTAATATGGTTGGTATGGAAGATATTGAAAACTTATACCGCTTACCATTGACTGCAAAGTTACACTCTCAAAAAGCATTTTATCTCTGTTTTCAAACCCATGAGCTCTGGTACTTGTTTAGTCTTTGCATCCGACCAAGGGTATTCAACCTC
This sequence comes from Bromus sterilis, assembly GCA_950022295.1. Classification (NCBI taxonomy): domain Eukaryota; kingdom Viridiplantae; phylum Streptophyta; class Magnoliopsida; order Poales; family Poaceae; genus Bromus; species Bromus sterilis. The sequence goes on along the minus strand of OX465595.1, from coordinate 337,661,494 downwards.
TCCATCAAAATCCACAGTTCAAGAGTCTCCACCTTCTTCTTCAAATCACTAACTATTGAGAGCACAATTGTCATTCTGAGTGTAATGTGCATTGTCCCAAAGTACGACATTGTCTTTTGAATGATTGTGATATCACTCATTCTGAAATATTTATTTCTAGTCTCCTTTAAAACTCAGAACGAACCTTAGCATTTATGTTTTGCTTCACTTATGGGGGCATGCGAGATACCACTTTATTCTGTTTAAGTCATGTGCATTGTGATCCTATCATGATTTTGAGTTGCATATTATTTATTCTTAGCTGTTTGAGAGCTTTTCATGAGAATGAAGGATTGCCTCGTGCATTGTCTTTGTAGCATTGCTCTAATATTTGCTAGGCTTGTTCGCAGTACATGTTTATGCCCATCTTCTGAAGAAAAAGAGTTTGTCAAAGTTTTCTTTGTCGCGCCCAGTTTTTTGAATTGAATTGCTTGAGGACAAGCAATATGCTAAGCTTGGGGGGTTGATACGTCTCAAACACATCGACTTTTCCAAACACTTTTGCTATTGCTTTGGCCTCATTCTTGCATGATTTGAACGAAACTAACCCGGACTGACACTGTTTTCAGCAGAGCTGCATGTATGTCTTTTTATGTGCAAGAAAAGGGAAATTTAAGCATCTCAGGAAATTCCCAGAAAATTCCCTGAAAATCAACGCAATAAAACAGCCCCGGAGCCAAAAGATGTACCAGAGGGGGGCTACCCCTGGCCCAGGCGGCCAGGTGGCATGACCAACCCCCTAGACGCGCCACCAGGTCGCCTGGTCTAGTGGGGCCTCCCCCCAGGCCCCCCTTCGACTGGTATTTTTACTCGCGATGAGGAAACCCTAAAATGGACGCCCATACTCATATTTTCTGTCGTGGAGCCACCGCCACCTATGTTCTTTCTCGGGAGAGCTAATCTGGGGGATGATTTGGCTTCCAGAGAGGAGAAATCGACTCCATCATCATGGCCATCGCTGATGAGGATCGGCCTAGGCAAATCCCATGGTAAGGTACCCTAGGTTTAGATCGTAGAGAGAGGTGCAGGTTGGCGATGCTCGTCGGCTAAGATGAGACAGCGATTTACCCAGGTTCAGGGCCCTCGATCGGTAAAACCCCTACTTCCTGCTCTGTTGTATTATGATAGAGGCGATTACAGTGGAGGTATCGTTGAGAGTGCTCTGGCCGAGGGTGGAGTTATGAGATTGGATGATAGACGTCCCCTCTCCCAACATTTATACACTAGGCTGGGTCGCAAGGAGTCCATCTAGGTTTACAGAGCGGTTGCCTAATCTAGCTAGTCTTGGTCGCGAAGTCTTGGTTTCCATAATGTCCTGGACTCCTATGTCGGCGCAGCCGTCGGTGCTTCGGGTGGCCCGATCCCGGGCCAGTCGAGGCTTCCGGCAAGCCTTCCGTCTTGACACGCACCTGGTACCCTCATCCGTAGGAGTCGCCGGGACCTCCCCTTGTCAGTAGCCACAGAGTTCCCGAGGGGACTCGAAGATTCGCGCACGAACTCGATTATGTAATTAGCCGTAGGAGTGCGTGTCGCGTTGTTTCGAGTCATTGCCTATTGTCCGTGAGAGAGCTTTCCGATGGATGATAAGCTGAAAGGGCCGAAGGTACTCGAATGGTCGAGCCTTGGTGAATTGCGCTAACGGAAAATACAACAGTAGCCTAATCAAGCTCGCGTCCCTTGACACGAGGTTGGAAATGACTGGAGTCGAGCAAGGTCCACGCGAATCAATCTAGCATAGTTCTTGAGACACCGGCGATACCTAGCACCCTTGTAATCGAGATCTCCCACATAATATATAAGAAATGCATGAGTAGGTCTTTACCTCATCGAGGGGCCGAACATGGGTGAAAGTGCAGTATATCGACCAGAGAGGGGGGGTGAATGGGAGATTTTCAATTATCTTGAGGAATTTCGCTTTCCTCAGGACTAAGGCAATACAAAATTGAGGAAACTAAAACTCGAGGAAGAACAAATGCGATACTAAAGCGAACGCGTGAATGTAAATCAAGATATTGCATAGCTAAAGTAAGACCGATGCAAGAACTGAGGAGTCAGCGCAGAGTAAACTCAGAAAGTAAGGCATCAGGATAAGTCATTAGTGCATAAACATAATAGCTGAGGTTGAAGAAATAGCACCAGGGCACTGAAGACATAGACTTGATGGACCAGTTCGAGTTGCTGTGACAACTCTACGTCTGGTTGGAGAGGCTGAGATTGAACTCAGAAGACAGAGTCTTCACCTTATTCTCCTTGAACTAAAGTCCTCAGACTCCGTCCAATAACTCAGGTGAGTCTTCAAGGTAGACTCCCGAAAGCTTCACAGACTCAGTTCACTCAGGGAAGTCACAATTTCATCTTGACTTCCTCAGACTGATGAATTCTACACCGGTAGGAAGATCACAGTCTTCAAGAGTAAAAAGCTTCGGATCACTCGAACCGACTTCCTCAGAAATTCTCAACTACTCAGGCTTGTGGTTTTCCTCACTTAGGTTCTTAAGTTTCTTCAAGAGGGGGGTTGCTCTCAGATGAAAAGTGTTAGTTTTTCTCTCGGAGAAGCCAACCCAAAAATGGGGCTGGGGGCGGCTAATTATAGCCGGGGAGCAACCCCAGGTGAAAGGACATAAATGCCCATGCATGAAATTACTTCCTTGCCCACCCTTTGGACCGTTGGCTGGATCGGCACCGGCACTCTCCACGTGACACGTGGCACTGTCGGAGCACTCACTCTCTTTCTTCGGGCGAGCTGCACTGGCAGGTTCCTGACTCCTCCACCGAAGACAAATTCCTCAGTGTCCTGAAGAACATCGTCTCAGACACCCGAGGAATTGAACTTGTGCTGCAGGAGATTTCTCTGGGTTTTCTTCAGGATTTCTAATTGAGCACTTCCTCGGAAATACAGAACTCATTTTCCTCAGCCCCTCCAATAGTGCGCTGTTCTCCTACGACTCAACAAGTATAAAAGTCTTAGCGAAGACTACGCTTCAACTTCGTCTTCAGCGCAAACATCTTCAGGATCTTGTATAGCTTCAGCTTCAGCCGATCGCTTCAGGATCCTGATTCCTCAGGATTTAACACAACTTCAGTCTTCAGGAAACACACCGATTTCTTCCATGTTCCTCAACATTTTGGGGGGTCGACAATGGTGGTTAACCTCATCCTCAGGGACTGTTTTCCTATGTATACTCCCAAACACATCAGTCCCTTAACCGTTTTGTCATCAAATACTCCAAAACCTCAAAGGGGGCACTAGATGCACTTATAATCTCCCCCTTTTTGGTGACTTGATGACAATCAGGTTAAAGCTTCAACGGGATAAAATAAGTAATTTTGAGGAATTAAAAACTTTGAAGAAAACTATTCATCGTTTCCAGATATAGAGATGCTCCCCCTGAGGATATGCATGTTTTGAAGACTTGGTAGAATACTTTTGAAAAACATGAGGAGCTCCCCCTATATCCTGGATTATTTGAAACAGTGCAATATATGAAATAACTGAGAAGTCAATAATAGCACTGAGTAAAGTGGTCGCTGAGGAATATCATGAGTAATAGATAAACGTGAGGAATATCATGAGGTAACTTAAAAGTATCAGAAACCACACAAAATATCAGTATACAACTCATTACAAAAATGATCTGAAGAACGAGAGTTGTAACTGAGGAACCCCATAAAAAACCCGTTTGAAGACTACTAAAGTTCTCCCCCTTTATCATTAAATGAACAAAAAGGAGAGACTAGCTAATGTCCCAAAAGTAGTGCCTCAAGGCTGAGCATTAGGTCGAAGGCACGCCGTGGCAGTGTGAGGAAAAGCCGCAGTGTCTTCAACTTCTTCAGGGGAGAATTCTTGCGCTGAAGAAAAGGAGTCCGTCGCCAGAGGTGGGGTCTTGCTCTTGGTGAACTGACGAGGAGGCCTAATCTCAGTAAGTTGAGGTTGTCTGAGGCCAAGCTTGGCGAGATCTTCAGGAGTAATGACTTCAGTCAAAAGAGCATCAAGTCGTTGATAGGTATGATGAGCATATTGATGAACTTTCTTCTAAGTAGTATGCATCTGCGCCATGTAGCTGAGAATGTCACCAATCTGTCGCTTCGTCCAGTCATGATTACGATCCACTTTCTGATGCAGACGGATGAGGAGCTCACGATCAGTCATCAGGCGAGCTTGAGTGGTTTCCTCAGTTGAGGCATGGGTGCGTTCGTCAAGAGTGATGCGAGACTGAGGCTGGCGAATTTCCACCAAGCGAATCTTGAGGAAGTACTTCTTCGTAGAAGTGCGCTTTACCCTTGGCATTAGAGTCAAGTGTGTGTTGAAGCACTTCGACTGGAGGAACATAAGGACGATGATAAGCCTGATCAGGCTTGAAGTTGATGCCAGTCTTGGTGCAGATGAGCTTCATGATCCATGAAGTGTATGGCTTCAGAATATGAGGATTCTGAGCAGCATCCACCAAAGTCCTAAAGAAGAAGTCTGAGACATTAATAGGAGCCGACACGGAGAGGCTGTAAAGAATGTTCTTCATGATGCCCACAACTTCCTCAGTAGTTGATTCATATCCCTTGATTGGGGCAGAAAGACTTGGCCAATAACTGGTACATTGTGCTGGGAAAATATTGAAGCTATGAGACTAGAAACTTGGTTCGGGGCGGAGCTTCAGGGGCTTGCGGCTTCATCAGCATATTCATCAGATCATCCCGGAGAAGTGGAGCACCGTATGTGCTGGGGATTGAAGCGTAAGAGGGTGGTAGCTGAAGAATTGCAATGATCTCAGGTACAAAGGTAGTGTAGTGCTGATGCTGAGTCATCCAGTCGAGCACCCAAGTGTTGATGTCTTTGGGGTCCCCTGAGACATAGAGTGTTGCATAAAACTAGAGAATGAGTTCTTCATTCCAATGAATACACTCAGAGCAGAACTGAAGCATCTTGGCATGATACAAGTCCTGCAACACGTTGTTGAAGCAAGGGATGTCCTCCATATCCAGATGAGGAATCTGTTTATGAGGAAAAACCTTTTGTGCCTTGTACAGAACTGATGCATAGTATTTCTTTTGCATAGCCGTCCAGAACCTCAGGAGCTTGTTGGGTGGTGGAGAATTGTAAGGATTCTGGATCCCTGCCTGAAAGAAGCTCATGGCATTGAAGAATTCATCAGTGTTGAAGTTGGGACGAGCATCAACTTCAAGATTGCGATAGAATGGCTTCTTCTGCTTCGGGCATAGAGAAAGAGCTGAGGCAGTCTCCTGACGAGCTGGTGAGGCTGAAGCAGAGGTAGGCGGTGCTTGAGGAGCATGGGCTTCAGCCGTAGTATCAGGGCCAGGTTTCGGTGATGGCGGTGGAGCTGCCGGAGATGTAACTTGAGGATCTGCAGTGCATTCCGGTGCATCTTCAGTGTCAGCATTAGTGTTGTGCTCGGCTTCAGTCTCAGCTGCAGGGGGAGCAGTCTCAGGGCCATCATTGGGAGTTGCAGCAGTATCAGTGTCATCAGTAGCATGTGGAGGCGCACTGGTGGCTTCAGGTTCATCAGCATCAGATTCTAAGGACGAGGCACCAACAGAGTCTTCAGAGTGCTGAGAGGTACCAGGAAGCACCTCGGTCACAGTGGGGGAGTGAGGCTCGAGGGAAAATATAGTATGAGTGGGGGAGTTTGCCAGCTCATATTCCTCATCAACGACACGAGGAGTACCATGATCATCAGTATCAACATCCATGTCTTCAATCTCAGTGATGATCGGTGGAGGTGGACACTGAGGTGTTGGAACAATGGGTGTAGCAGCGGTTGAGACAAGTTCCTTTGACGGTGGGGTGAAGACGATGAGGCTGCGCTGAGTATTTGTAGGTGGAGTGGAAGTAGCAGTGGAGTGAATTGTGGTATCAGCAGCCCTTGATGCCGGAGGAGCCGAGGAGAGTGGTGTAGCTTCAATTGGCTCCTGAACTGTGGGTTCCAATGAGGGCTTCTTCGCAGCTGGTGGAGTTGAGGGTGGGGCATCGGGCATGCGCTTGAGGCCTTTGGTGGTATCCGCAGGCACTGTATCATTAGGAGCTGAGGCAGCAGGAGGTTCTTAAGAGGCGGGCTGCCGCAGCTTCATCAATTTTTGCATCTGCTGAGACATCCGTTCCTTGGATTTGCCTATGTAGGCACATTTGGCGGCATACTCAGTGGTGAGACGATGAACCTCACATATGCTCGATGAACTCCTGAGGAGTAACATCCGTGACATGTTTCTTTTTAAAGTCACTGTGGACTTTCTTCAGTTGAGTCTTCAATTGTTTCTAAAGATCACGTTGATGTATCTCATTGATGAGGAACTGTTGAACGTAGAACTTGATGTCTTCAGGTATGTACAAATCATCAAGAGGAGTATCAGGCTTGACGGACAAAATTTCAATGTACTCCAAGATCTTCTTGGGATCATGTAGGAGTGGGATTTTAGAACCCGTGGCCTCAGCTTTGCGTCTGGATGCAGCACGCACATATTCAATCTTTTGTTCTTCAGTGGTTACAAATCCGGCCAAGTCTTCAAACTCATCTTCATCATCAGAATCTGTCGTGGTTTGATGAATGGCCCCACGCATGGCTGTCTTCTTTGGTGAGGGACGTGGGCCACGTTGAAGTACAATTTTGGTTTTCAGCTGAGGCTGAGGCATTGTGGTTGACGCCTCAGGAGCACTCCCAGATTCATCAGTGCGAATTCTTCAGGCAGGGACCGCACCGTCTGTGCGTTGGCATGAGGAACCTGGAGCATGAGGCTGTGATGAGGACTTCTTTGAGGGTTTGATGCCTGGATCTTTTCTGCGATGCTGGCCGGTGGTTGTGGCCTAGGTTGAGGCTGAGGCTGAGGCTGAGATGGAATCTGCACAAAGGCAGCCAAGTTACGGGCCAGACCTTGTGCGAGATGAGCCGTTCGCTTGAGATAGCGCTGATAAGCCTCAGGAAAATCAGCAGGGGTCTTCAAGGTTGAAGGATGAGGAACAACACCTGGTGCAGGAGGAGGACGAGCCTTGATGCTCAAAGTCTTCAGGGGTGGATTGACTGCGAACGATTCCTCATGCTCAGGATTAATCCATTCATAGGCAGCCCATCGTTTAGCCCATTCCCACGTGATTTTCTGAACCCTTTTCTTTCGTTCACCAGCAGTTTCACGTTCGGGAGTCTTCAGCTTCTCATAGAGCTCAGGAGGCAATTCTTTTGCAGTATCAGTGAGCTTACGGCGAGGAGCCATTTTCTTCAGTGGTGGAGACTGAGGAATGGCACGTTCGAGCTGAGCTGCAAATGAAGTGAGACTATGAGAACCATACGATTCCTCAGCAGGCATGTACCTATGATAGAATTAAGTTGTGAGGGAAGTGGGGTACGGTTATATGCGTTCATGAGGAATAGGCTGAGGAAATCAAAGTAATGAGGCATAGGTATATGTCTCAGAAAGCTAGCAATACTGTTGAGGAATGAAGTGGCATGAAGAAACGGGAAGATTCTTGAAGACACAACAGTACAGAGGAACAAGTGTCGGGACCCGGGGTTAGCGTATGCAAGTCCCGTTACAACACAATCATATGGAGAGCTGAGAGCCGTACCCACTTGTCTAAGCAGACAAGGCCAAGCACAGAACGCTCTCGGAAAGCATCGAACGTGAGGGGCATCCCATCCAAGCCGGATGATCAACTGAGATGGGTCCTCATCGTCCGCACATAAGTCTAAATGATATGGGTGGTGAACTCCCATATTCATAGACAAGTCGCCTCAACCATACTCTTGATTGTATTATAAAACTTACATAGACTTACTCCAGCCCGATCACTTAGGCGGAGTCTAGGGCGGGCTCGATCGTACAACAAAGTGTGCACGTGACGGAGTCACGAGCAATCGCATCGCGATGCCCCAAGCTACGCACATCTAAGGGACACTTGGTGCATAAAAGACCGCCAGCCAGATCACAACTAAGGTCTCGAAAACCCATACCAAGACATGCATGTTATAATCATACACGCAACCCACATGTCTAGTATGAACAGCAGGTATCATTTCAATTCTCTACAAAGTTTACAACTTTATTGATAACTCTTACAGAGTGCACACAGAGATCACGAGACCGTGATCCAACATTACATCAAACATGCGGAAGAAAAGTAGGTCTGAGTACAGGCAAGTTTAACAAATGGCTTAGAGAAGCCTTATTTATAAACAAGCCCTTCCACGAGGGACCAGCCGTCTGACTGGGACTACACTAGCATGGCTTCAGTCGTCGAGCTCCAGGAAGAATCCACCTTCGGGGTCAGTGGGTTCATCTAAAACATAGAATAAGAAAACGTGAGTACAAAGTCATACTCAGCAAGACTTACGTAGGAGCTATACTACTCATGCACATGTATCAAGGTAAAGGGAGGTGGGGTTCAAATGGAGAAGTGCCAGCTTTGACTTGGCTAGTCCTGAACTACGAGTACCAGACTTGAGGTAAGAAGCGTACACGAGTCCACTACATGTCTCCAACCAATTACACCACTATGGTGCCTTCCTCGACTCCCCACGAGAAAGCACGCCATAGCACTCACGCTTATCTTGGCAAGTTTTATAAGTATCCAGTTCAAGTTTTATAAAAATCAGGCACAACTTTCCAAGTAGTCCCTTACCGTGGACGCGGATATTCGAATAGTTTTGTTAACCCTGCAGGGGTGTACCGCTACACACACATGACCATCAGTTACCGCCTTGGCCTCGACACCATTCAAGGGGTGTCGGCGAGGATGCTCACCACAACTGTTACCTCATAGCCGATCTAGTCCAAGAAATCCGCCTACCTAGGTTGGATACCACTATCGTGAACCCGGCCGGTTTACCGAAGTGGACCCAGATGATGTGTGCGTGGTACATAAGCCGGTCTCGGTTGATCCGTTCTCTCACTTAGCAGCCAGGCCACAAACCTACCAGAACTCCGAACTACTGTGACATCTGGACTTCTAAAGGGATGAGTTAGTAGGTTGAGAGGGGTCAGTGAGCCCAATGTGTGGTTGTACTCTTTATCTTGGATCACCACACAAGAACTCGGACTTAGGGCGGTGTTCAACGAGACAACCCACTGTGTACTCCTACACAACCTCTCATCGTTCACCTTGTATTAGGGTAGATTCACCAACACATTTCCACCATAACATGATTGCTACCATCCGGACTCACATAACAGTATCAACATTGTGTCACTCTAAGCATGCAATAAGCAGTAACAGTTGCAGGGGCCACATGATATCAATCAACTCCTACATCTGCTAGGATTGTGTTTTTCTTACTACTGTGACAAATGATAGGTCATGCAAAGGAATGGTTTCATCTATGCGGTAGAAACGTAGCATGGTAATCATCCTAAACAATGCATAAGCGAGACTGAGAGGGAAGTGGGATTTTATCGACATGATCAATGGGGGTTTGCTTGCCTTGATGAAGAGGTTCGCACACAGTGTCTTCAACGAAGGGGGTGATCTCGGGTTCCGGGTCCACTTCTATTTGACAAACATTGCAAACAAGGGATCAACATAAATACAATGCACAAACACATGATCATTGTTGGAAGGTGATGTTCATGGTTGCAATGTGTTGACAATTCCATTTAAAAGAAGTGGGTTGCAAAGTCATTTGCAAATTCACTCCAAATTTGAATTCAAAAGAATGCCATATGCACATTTGTCTTTGTTCACCCAATTTAAATTGGTCAAACATGAAAACAAAGTCCATATTCACATTCCTTGCATTTTTCTGATAATTTTTCATACATTATTTGTGCAATTTGGAGTTAAATGAATTAGTTATGAATTTCCAAAGTTTAAAGTTTTTTCTGACTTTTCTGAATTTATTTTTAAATAGAAACTCAGTTTATTTCGCAAGCATGACCTCATGCTGGCGTCAGGGGGCCTCCGACCAGAGGGTCCCACCTGTAAGTGTCACTGTGTTAATTGAAACGTTTTAATTAAATTTAAACTAATCTAGAGATTAGTCAGGGCCTGGGGCCCACATGTCAGCCTCACTGGGGTGGGTTAGGTGGTTAACCTCGCCGAACACGTCACCTCGCCGGTGACGTGTCTCCGGCGACCACTAGGACGGCGGCGTTGCACGGGGACGGCGCTACAGGGGTCCAAATGGTGCACTGAGACCATCAAAACGAAGCCCAAGTCATTGCACTTTGAGAGAGCCATGCCACGGGTGCTGGGGTGCACCGTAGACACGCATGCGACGAGCTCTAGCAGCGGCGGAGCCACTTGGTAGACGTAGTCGTCAGCTCACTGCACGGGGAGAGGCAACAGTGGGCTCATTCGACGCACAAGAGCACTAGGACGATGATGCGCGCACTGGTTGAGTCGATGGAGCACCGGGGCGACCTCGACGTCAACCATGGAGGCGACATGCTCCGGCTCTCATGGAGGCCTTGGCTAGAGACCAAAGGAGGGGGCGCCAAGTTGGGGGAAACGGGCAGGATCTCACCAGCAAGTCGACGACGTGGTCAACGGGCTCGGGGATGCTCTAACGGTGGCGAATTGAAGACGGCGAGCTTCTGGTTCCAGCGGCGAGCCGAGGAAGCTTGCGTCGCCTTGGGGCCGAATTGGAGCTCCAGCTTCTGGAGGATATGAAGTCGACGTCGACGAGCACGGTGGACACGGAGGCTTGAGCTCTAGGTGGCTGGGAGCATGTGAGCTCACGACGACGCTCTCTGGCGGTTCTCAGAAGAGAGGGAGAGAGGTGGAAGGCGAGCGTGTGGAGGGCGAATGGATGAGGCGGCCTTCCAGGCGTCTCCAGGCGCCAGGGGATGGAGAGAGGGAGGCAGGTAGCTGCCTGGCACACCCACGGCGGTCGCCGGCGTGCTGTCTGCCTGCCTGTCCTGGGGAGGAAGACGCATGTGCCCTCCCCAGGTGGGCTGGGCTGGGCCAGGAGGTGGGGAAGGGTAAGTGGGCCTCTTCTCTCTCTGCTTTCTGTTTTTCGTTCTATTTTTCTTTTATGTACTTTGTTTGCCCTGCTAAAAAAATAGCTAGGCATTTAATAAAATGCCCCAAAGTTTTATATGGACTTACAATGCATATAGCTAGCCACTTATAAAGTTTGGGCATTTTTGAAATTCAAACAATTGAATTTCAAATCAAATAGAGGTTTAAATTTAAATCCAAGCTCCTGTTTGAATTTTTGAAAATTCCATGAGCATGGGAATGCTACCACATCACTTTATAGGTGATCACACTCATTTATAAGACTTTTCAAAAATACAAAAGGAATTTTTGGAGCAACTTTTAAAATGGTCATTTGAATTAAATTCAATTAGGGCTTTCTGCTTTCCCCATTTGGATTTTATTTGAAATTTTTACATGATGCAAAGGATCAAACAAACCCTAGCACATACCTAAACTTGGGTTGTGACAACAAGCAACTGAGACATAAGCGTACCAGGATTGAGGCGAATGCTGAGGAACCACGAGTCAGTCTTCCCCGGCGACGGTGAACTCTGGCGATGATAGCATGAGAGCTTGAGGAGCTCAAGAGCGGCGGCGCGAGAGGGAGAGGAGATGTGGGGGAAAATGACCGTGGGGTGGATGGCTATTTATAGAGGGGTGAAAGCTGAGGGGTTGAGATTTTGGTGGACAAGATTGCCCCCGACAGTTCGGATTCTCAGTGGTTATCATAATGATGGATAAGCACGACGTGCGGTAAAATCACAACCACTAAGTGAAAGATATCGTAACGGATAATCATCAATTCAGGGAAACTGAGGACATTAAAGAGTTGAGGACGAAGACAAAGGTTTCAGGCCGAGGAATACCTGATTTCCAAATGAACGCATATGAGATAGAAAGAAGGGATAAGTGAGCACAGAGGGACGGGTCCGATCACGTTCACCTAGATGAAGAAGCAAATGCTGAGGAACAAGAACTATAGGTGAACGCTGTTGAGGACAAACACGTTAATCATCAGGATGAAGACTTCAACTGAGGAAACTGAGGATCAACAAATCCTGAGGAATTTGGGCGGTGGCGCTACCCACCTTATAGGGAATGAGACACTTGATGCCATACAATTGTCGTATGGATCTTGAGTCAATTCCACGTTAATTTGTTCACATTTAGCAAGGTAGTTCCTCATGAATTGAGGAGTACGCCGCATCGTGTATTGTACATCAGGATTCTTCAATATTGTTTAAGCGTTAGGATGTGTGTCCACTCACTGGACGTTTGAGGAATCTAAGATATTTAGCTCACACCTCAGAGTGCTACAACGCTTCTCATCCAAAGGCTTAGTGAATATATCAGTAAGTTGGTCTCCATTCTTCACGTGGCTGATGACGATGTCTTCCTTCAATACATGATCCCAAAGAAAGTGATACCGAATCTCAATGTGCTTCGTCCTCGAGTGCTGTACTGGATTCTGAGAGATCTTGATGGCGCTCTCATTGTCACATAGTATTGGTACTTTCTTCAGGTTGATGTCGTAGTCCTTCAGAGTTTGCTTCATCCAACGAAGTTGTGAGCAGCTTGCACCAGCAGCGATGTATTCAGCTTCAGCAGTGGAGAGGGAGACGCATTTCTTCTTCTTCGATGACCAGCACACCAGAGAGCGTCCGAGGAAATGACATGTTCCTGCGGTAGACTTCCGATCCACTCGATCTCCAGCATAATCTGAGTCTGACTACCCAACGAGATCCAGCTGTGTGCCTTTTGGATACCATAAGCCTAGAGATGGGGTGTGAGCCAAATATCGAAGAATTCGTTTCACCGCTTGGTGATGCGATTCCTTAGGTGCCGCTTGGAATCGGGCACACATGCAAACACTCAACATTATATCAGGCCTAGATGCACATAGATATAGCAAAGAACCTATCATGGAACGGTATACCTTTTGATCGTAGTCCTTGCCATTTTCATCAGGGCCAAGTTTCCCATTTGTAGGCATCAGTGTCTTGATACCCTTGCAGTCTTGAATCCCGAATTTCTTCAGGAACTCCTGTTGGTACGAATTAATGCCCCCTCGATGTTTACCCAAAGTGGAAGGTTGAGATGTAGATAGCAGAAATTTCCCTTAGCGAAGATGCTAAGGTTGAGTATCGAACCAGTAGGACTCCAACAGATACCAGAAGGTGGTGAAGTGAACAATGGCGCCGTTCACAACCTAAGGTTGCCTACTTCACCTGGACCTGCACACACAGCAAATAACTTTTCTTCCCAACGAGTACAGAGGAGTTGTCAATTCCTCCGGCCTTGTTGTTCACAAAAGATAAAACGCACGGGATAATAATGATAGTGATAGCAACTGAAAAGTAAATAAAGCGGTAAATTGATAGTGGGTGTAAACAGTGTTGGAAATATGGACCGGGGTCCTATGATGTTCACTAGTGATGTCTCTCTCCCAAAAGACGATAACTGCGAGGTAAACAAATTACAGCTGGGCAATTGACAGGATTATGTGCGCAAACCAATGCTAACTATGCTATAAAGAAAGGAAGAGGCTCAAAAGCACGGGCGGTACGCCAAGACAAGTAGATCGAAATCCTTCTGCATCTACCTACTAATCATCCACCTTGAGATATCTATCTAGAACATCTCGCTGGTATTAAGTTGCGAATCCCACCCAAAGTTTAAACTCAAAGCAACAGACAACTGCATTAAAGAACTTTGCGTAAAGTAAACAATCCTTGCACCCGCAAGTACAAGCACCGTTGTTTTCCCCCTTGTGGCAACAGCACATCCCCTAGACTCATGTTTCTGTCACTCAAGCTAGTCATCAGGGGGCATGAACCCACAATCATGCATAACGCTCCCTCTTGGAGTCACCACGTACTACTTGGCCAAAGCAATAAACAACAACGGAGAACATGCAAGAATTACTCTAGAACATAAATATAAAAGAGGATAATCAAATGCATTACTCAAACACAATCTGAACATAGTCTCATAATCCATCGGATCCCAGGAAACTCAGCATGGCAACAACAAAAAGATTACATATGTGCCTCGATCATGTAGGGCAGCTCACGAGGTCTAATCCATGAAGAACAAAGAGGGGAGGAGAACATCACATAGCTACTGATCATAGACCCATGGTCCAAGGTGGACTACTCACGGTTCATCCGAAAAGAATCCATGGTGGTGGAGAAGCTCCTGGAGGTGATTCCTCCCTCCGTCAGGGTGCCAGGAAGAGGTCTTCTGGTGCTCCCGAACTTGGAAGCGCGGCGGCGGCGGAAAAGAGGAGAGATCGCGAAAAAGGGTTCCCGTCACGGGGGTTTCACATCACGAGGGATATATAGGCGAAGGGGGGCAGCCAGGGGGGCACCAGGGGTCCAGGCGGCCCCCTGGCGCGGCCCCACCCTAGGGCGCGCCGGGAGGGCGCCTGGGGCCCTGGTGTCCCCTCTAGCCCCGCTCGGTGATTCCTGAAGCTTCTTCTGCGCTGATTTTTTATTGTATTTTTCCCAAATTTTTGGAGCACTTTTAATATGGGGGAAACCTGAAATAGAAAAACAACAGAAAACAGGAACTAGCACTGGGGTGCACTGAGTTAATAGGTTAGTCCAAATATGATCAAAAGTGTATGGAAGTTCGTCAATATCATAGAAATATCACACAAAAGAGGCATGGAACAAGCAGAAATTATAGATACATTTTGGACGCATCAACTTCTTGAGGTACTTCGCCTGAGAGATGAAGATGCCGTTGCGTTGTTGACGAATTTGAAGCCCTAAGAAGAATTTCAGTTCGCCCATCATGGACATCTGATATTGTTCACTTATCAAGAATGCAAATTCTTCACTGTATTTCTTGTTAGTGCATCCAAATATAATGTCATCAACATAGATTTGACATATGAATAATGCATCATCATATCGTTTTGTGAAAAGAGTTGGATCGAGGGAACCAGATTTGAAGCCCTTCCTGATGAGGAAGTCCCTTAGTGTGTCATACCAAGCCCGAGGGGCTTGCTTCAGTCCATATAGGGCTTTCTTCAATATGTACACCATATCAGGTTTCTTTGCGTCTTCAAAACCTGGGGGTTGAGCAACATATACTTCTTCCTCGATATTACCATTGAGGAATGCACTTTTCACATCCATTTGATATAACTTTATATTATGATGGTTAGAGAATGCAAGCATAATACGAATGGACTCAAGTCTAGCAACAGGAGCGAAGGTTTCACCGAAGTTGATCCGCTCGACTTGTGTGTATCCTTGTGCTATGAGACGAGCTTTGTTTCTGATGACTTGTCCATCTTCATCGAGTTTGCTTCGGTAGATCCACTTCGTGTCGATGACATTGTGAACTCGAGGATCAGGCCATTTGACTAGTTCCCAAACATCATTCAGTTTGAACTGAAGAAGTTCGTCTTGCATCGCCTGAATCCATTCCGCTTCTTGGAATGCCTCAGTGACTTTGGTGGGCTCTGAAATTGATACAAACGAGAAATGCCCACAAAAGTTAGCTATACGATTAGCTCTTTCACGAGTGAGTGGACCTGGTAGATTGACGTCGGCGAGGATTCTGTCCACTTGAACTTCATTCTCCACGCGAGGAAGACGAGGAAGATGATCTTGAGGCGCATCGTCGTCACTGTTATCAGATTCATCTGCATCTGCTTCAGGTGCTTCAGGAGCTTCAGGGGTCTCAGGAGCCTCAGGATCAGGATCATCATCGGGATTATTTGCGTCAGGATTTGGATGTTCTTTAGGAGCAGGAGGTATGTGTGTTTCTTCAGGATGATCCACTGGAATGATATCACCAACACCCATCTTCTTGATCTGTTCTTCAGGTGGGGCTTCATCTAGATCAGGTGGCATGTGCTCTCTTTGCGAGCCGTCAGATTCATCAAACCGCACATCTACAGTCTCAACAATTTTATGATGACTAATATTGTAGACTTTGTAGGTGTGCGAGTTGATACCATAACCAAGCATGAAACCCTCACATGCTTTGGGCGCAAACTTGGAATGGTGATGAGGATCACGAATCCAGGATGGTGCACCGAATACTTTGAAGTAACTCACGTTGGGTTTCTTACCGACCATTAGCTCATATGATGTTTTCTTGAATAACTTGTGAAGATACACTCGATTGACAATGTGAAATGCAGTGTTGATTGCTTCAGCCCACCACATGAGTGGGGTTTTGTACTCAGCCAGCATCGTTCGAGCCATCTCGATGAGAGTTCGGTTCTTCCTCTCAACAAGTCCATTTTGCTGAGGAGTGTAAGGCGCTGAGAACTCATGAGTGATTCCCAAGTCGACGAGGAATTCTTCCACACCGATGTTCTTGAACTCAGTGTCGTTGTCGCTTCGAATGTGCTTGATCTTCAGGTTGTAGTTGTTCATGACTCGCTGGGCGAAGCGCTTGAAGATAGCTGGTGTTTCTGACTTATAGAGAAGAAAATGCACCCAAGTGTATCGTGAGAAGTCATCAACAATAACAAGACCATAGATACTACCTCCAAAGCTTGAATAATTTAGAGGACCGAATAGATCTATGTGAAGCAATTACAGAGGTCTTGTAGTCATCATGATGGTCTTCGCTGGATGCTTGGCCTTGGTCATCTTTCCGGCTTCGCACGCACCACATAGCCGGTCCTTTGAGAATCTGATTTCCTCAATCCCGAGGACATGTTTCTTTAGGACCAGTTTTTGGAGATTCCTCATTCCGGCGTGGCCGAGTCGTCGATGCCATAGCCAGCACTCTGAGGCCCTAGCCACAAGGCACGTAGCAACCTGAGGACCTTCAAAAAAATCTACAATATACAGATCACCTTTCCTAACTCCACTGAAGACAATGGAGTTATCGCTAACCATATTGACTACACAACCATATTTTTCGAAGAGAACAACAAGATCAAGATCACATAGCATAGATACAGACATCATGTTGTATCCAAGGGATTCAACAAGCATGACTTTGTCAATGTGTTGGTCTCGAGAGATAGCAACTCTGCCGAGACCCAATACCTTACTTTTACCTTTATCAACGAAGGTGATGGTTTTCTTCGAAGAAGGACTCAGAGATGATTCCATGAGAAGTCTTCTGTCACCAGTCATGTGATTTGTGCATCCACTGTCCATCACCCATTCAGTCTTTCCCTGCAAAGGAATTAGTATCTCATACAGCAAGTTATGAGCCAGTCTCAGTTTGAAGAATTTATGGTTCCTCAGAATTAATTCCTCAGGATGTTCCTCATGATTGATTCTATGAAACCAAACGATATAAATCTCCTTCAACTGACTCAAATGATGTTGTCCTGGGCATATGATCTGCAGAATTTATGATTGCCATAGGACATGTCCCTGCAAAGATGATCAGTTCTTCTTTACCACCCACATCTTAATGGGTGGTTTTGAAGTATATGAGGACGGATGAGAGGGACGAGTGATACGTCCCAAACGTATCTATAATTTCTACTTGCTCCATGCATGTTTAGTGTGATATTGCTATGTGTTTGATACACTTTCATATCTTTTTATAACATATTTTGGAACTAACCTATTAATGGCTGCAAAAGTGCACAAGTTCTTGTTTTTGTACTTTATGTGTAGAAATTACTTGGATAAAGGAAAAATCACGAAAAGAAGCCTTGTAGGAGTTGGACTCTAACTCTCCCGAAATCTGTCCCCACCAGACAGGTTTTAAATATCGCCCCGGAAACGCTAGAAGACGGCCTCAAACGGAAAAACTTAAAACTACAAAGTTGTAGAGAAGTTTTTTCCGGTGGATATAGACATAAAATTTGGCCCAATCGGAGTTCGGATGCTCACTCCAGGCCCGAAATACAGAAGACGTAATCTGGATGATGGGAATCCGAGAGTCTATATAAAGAGAGGAAACCTAGGTCAAAGGGCACCACGAAATTTCGTCCCCCTTGGCAGCCGTTCTGAGGGGGAGATCAATCTACACAGCAGCACCATCTCCAAGGAAGAAGAAGGGGCCAAGGGCTGCTGCCCGCAAGGGCCGTGGCCGTGGGCGTGGGCGCCGCCGCCGCCGTGGCCGCCGCCCTTGCCGTCTCCTTCATCTCCTTCGGGCTGCACCTCTCCATCAACAACTCTCTCTCTCACCGTTTCCATGTGTGAGTAGTTCCGCTCGAGGCTAAGGCTTGTATCTTGATCTATGTAGTTTCTCTCTCTCCCATGATGTGATCTTCGTTGTGATTATAGGCTATGTTAATCTAGGGTGGTCCCATGATATTTCCCCTTCCTCTATGTATTGGATTGATGTACTCAATATATCTTATCTAGTATAATCCCCGAGACCATGGTGACAGCGGTCTATTGGACATGGGTTAGAAGAATATTATCATGAGTGATTTCCTCATTTGTGTGTTGATTGAAGATTGAAAGTCTCTTGGTGCTTGTCTTTGACTATCCTTGAGATATGTTGTGCTGATTGTGGTATTCTCTTTGGATGGCCGCGGTGACATTGGGAAATCCATAGATGAGAACTACGAACTCTGAGGTGTGCTTTTGTAGCCCTACACAATTCTTGTCCTCTCTTGACCACAAAGGAATGACCTCCGAGTACGTCTCCATTGCATGTTTTATGGGAAATATCATGTGATTAGACTATGTTAATGTTGTTGGGATTTGCCACTAGTGAAAGTATGAAGCCTAGGCCTTGTTTCCACCATTGCAATACCGTTTGTGCTCACGTTTACCACTTGTTTTCTTTCTGCACTTTTTATTACAGATTTATATTACTTTGCTTTGCCACACGTATCACCCATATTTTATCATCTCTTCGCCTAACTAGTGCACCTATACAACTCCTAGTTGTATTAGGTGTGTTGGGGACACAAGATACTTCTTGTATCTTAATTGCAAGGTTGCTTGAGAGAGACCATCTTCAACCTCTACTTCCCTGATTTCGATAAACCTTAGGTCATCCACTTGAGGGAAATTGTTGCTGTCCTACAAACCTCTGCGCTTGGAGGCCCAACATAGTCTACAAGAATAGAAGCGTGTGTAGACATCCAACTATTTCTGGCGCCGTTGCCGGGGAAGTAAGTGCTTGAATGTATATCTTTAGATCTTGCAATTATTTCTTTTTGTTTCTTGTTTTTATTTTCACTAGTTAGGCTTATGGAAAACAACAAAAATTTTATGAGAGAGCTTTATGAGCTCTATCTTGAGTTGGGACATGAAGTGTTGGAAGAGAAAATCAAAAAGCCTATGGAGCTTTATTATTTTCACAACACTCATGATAGTAGCAATATTATTAGTATGTCTTCTTTGAATACCTTTGATCCTAATGATATGCAAAGCTATAAGCTTGGGGATGCTACGTTTTATGAAGATGATCTTTTTAGCCCCACAAGTTTTGATGAGGAAATTTATTTTGATGATACTTTGCCTCCTATCTATGATGATTATTGTGATGACACTTATGCTATAAAGAATGAATGTTTGGAAGTGTATCATGATAAGAATGATTCATGTGATAGCTATTTTCTTGAGTTTGCTCCCACTATTACTAATGAGAAGGATTTTTCTTATGTGGAGAGTAACAAATTTTCTATGCTTGTGGATCATGATAAGAATTTTTTATGTGATATTTATATTGTTGAGTTTATTCATGATCCCACTGAAAATTATTATGAGAGGGGAACATATGCTTATATATATTTCAATAATATCAAGTTCCCTCTCTTTATGTTGAAGGTTTTGAAGTTGCACTTATTTTTCCTTCCTATGCTAATATCTTTATGCTTCAATGAGTTATTTCTCTACAAGATCCCTTTGCATAGGAAGCATGTTAGACTTAAATGTCTTTGGTATTTTCTTCTTGATGCTCTCTTTTGTTCTTCAACTCTTATTCCTTATTCCTATGAGAGCATCATTAAAATCTTAAGCCTATCTTTATGGCTATAAAGAAAGAGGTCTAGGGAGGCAACCCTTGTTATCTTTAGTTTGAGTTTTTACTTTCAGTTTTTAGTGGTCTTGATGATTGTTACTACTATAGAAACATCATTGTATCTTTACTTTTCAAGCTTTGTGCCATTTATAGCCTCATATGACAAGGGAAGTGAAAGTTGTGACATGCTGTCCAGAAAACAGATTTTGTCCTCGTGACTAGAAAAATCACAGAAAAATCCCAGTTCATATTTTTGAGCTGAAATTTTTACAAAGCGTGATCTATACAATCACGGAACTTTCGTATGTTCTGATTTTTTTATTTGAGTTGCAGAAGTACCCCTAAATAATTCTTTACTACCTATTGTTCTGTTTTTCACAGATTCTGCCACGTTTTATCTCTCCTTACTTTTGCAAACCTTAAGCTTGCTTTTTCTTTGCAAAAACCTTTTGTAAATCTTGAGAAACAGTAGCTATTCAAGAATATATTTATATCCAGTAGGGAAAAATTATTTATTAAGGGTACTAACCTCTCTAATCAGCTTATGATGAGTTATGTATGAAGGGAGTTTTCAAGTGTGCGATGGAAGATGATGAAAGAAGATTCGGAAGTGTCAAGCGCTCAAGCTTGGGGATGCTCCCATGCATCCCCAACAAATATTCAAGGAGACTCAAGCGTCTAAGCTTGGGGATGCCCCCGTGCATCCCCTTCTCCATCAACAATTATAAGTTCGTCCATCGTCTCACTATATTTTTATCACTTCATGCGTTATGTGCTATGCTTGGAGCGTCTCGCTTTTAGGTTTTATTTTTAGTTTTTTTTAGCTTTGCTTTATGTTCATAACAAGCTAGATCCCGTCTTACTTTGTGTGGGAGAGAAACACGCTCCACTTTCAAAATCTAGAACACATCATAGGATTCCTCATGCCTATCCTTTTACTGTTGTGTGTTCTTTATCTTTTCGTAGCTACTGCCATGTCTAGTTTTAGTCTTAGTTTGTCTTAGCAAGAGCCTTTGCTTTTGTTTAGTTTGTCGCTGGAACTCTCTTTAGTTTTCATGTTTATCTTGTTAAGAGAGTTGGTTGTTGCACTGAGTTATGTCTTGTTTTTGAGAAGTAGGTGATTGAGGTTGCTATTAAATTTCAGTAGTAACTTGCAATAGTTTTGAGGCATTGATGTGAGTAATGTTTGAACTTTTGGTGTCAATAGCTCTAGCCTATTAGTGATAGGTGTTGTATTTTGGTCAATCCGTGGTTATTTTGAAAACCTACAAAATTAGTTGAGAACTTTAGCTACTAGATGTATCACTAATCTTTGGAGGGATCGAATATTAGATTACACTCACGTACCATGAGTCGAGGATGCGCAAGGATAACCAAACCCCCATACACTCCTCCTCGGGGTACTTGTCTCTTTGTGAACCTCCTAATTAGATTGAAAGTTACCGATAATAAGTGCATGAGTTCTTCGTACTAATGTAAGTATTGAAAGTTGACTCTTCCACCTCCTCATATTTGTTAGCCTCTCCCGTGCCATGCATTGCCTCCTTCTCACTCCGAGAGTTGGCGTCCACCTGCGCCGGTACATCCAAACCCTTGGCATGATATTCTCTGTCATCATAAACCTCCTTATATCTTTCCTCAAAACAGCCACCATACCTACCTACAAGGCATTTCCATAGCCTTTCCGAGATACATTGCCATGCAACATCCACCTTCTCATGACTTGATCTTCATGTCATACATGCTAATTGCTAGATCGATGAGCCGCATGCTAGTTGGGCCTTGCCCTAATCATTGCTACATGACGCGCTAGTATCATTGCATATCCTGCTATCCTGGCAGAGGCATACATTTGCATCATGATAGTTATATCTTCTTTATGTGAGTACCTTTCTAAAGTGTGAAAGATCTCCTATATTCTTGTAAAATATAGAGTGGTTCCCCGAAAGTGAGGAAAAGATCCCAAAGAGGACAAAATCAAAAGATCCCAAAGAGGACAAATGAGAGTTAAATAGAAAGAGCTATTGAGGCCACCAAAAAAATACAAAAAATAGAAAAATGAGAAAAAGAAAAAGAAAAAGAGAGAAGGGTCACACTACTATTCCTTTTAAGAGATACACACTAGTACTTCATCCTCTATCCCTTATACTCCATAGAGATCATCATACATGCATATAGCTACATGGGGACCCTTCACACTATAGAACTTGGCTTGTATATTCCAATGATGAGCCTCCTCTAACGAGATTTAGGTCTTCCTGAGGAAGCAAGTCGGATGCACCCCCACTAGTTCCTTTGGAGAGATTTTAGCTCACGTGTGCATCCGTTGCATGGCAATCCCTACTCCTCACATCATATCTATCATTTGGCTCTCTCGCCTATGATTGTCCTCATTGATGTGAGCCTTTCTCATCCTTTTTGTCTTGCTCCTCCACCATATTTCTATTTTTGTCATCCTAAGTATCAACTTTCTTGCTTACGCTCATCCATTAAATGAGTTCTCAAAATATCGAAAGGGAGTGGATCATTTTGACTTGTACCTGGCTAGTGGTCTGGGAATGAGTCAAGATAAGATTCCAAAGAAGACCAAGTGTGAAACTTTAGTAGATTAAGTTCTCAACAATAAAAACTATGTTTTACTCTCTCGTATATCCCTATCCCCTTTCTTGCATGCAAACACCATTTGGAGACATTCGAGTCACGGACTGCGAGAGCTCTTGCACCTTTATGTTCTTATGTGTAGGAATTACTTGGATAAAGGAAAAATCACAAAAAGAGGACTTGTAGGAGTTGGACTCTAACTCTCCCGAAATCTGTCCCCACCAGACATGTTTTAAATATCGCCCCAGAAACGCTAGAAGACGGCCTGGAACGGAAAAACTTAAAACTACAAAGTTGTAGAGAATTTGTTTCCGGTAGATTTAGACATAAAATTCGTCCCAATCGGAGTCCATTTGCTCACTCCAGGACCGAAATACAGAAGAGGTAATTTGGATGACGGGAATCCGAGAGTCTATATAAAGAGAAGAAACCTAGGTCAAAGGGCACCACGAAATTTCCTCCCACTTGGCAGCCGTATTGAGGGGGAGATCAATATCCACAGCAGAAGCATCTCCAAGGAAAAAAAAAGGGGCCAAGGGCCACTGCCCGCAAGGGCCGTGGCCACCGCCGTGGCCGTGGCCGTGGGCGCCGCCGCCGCCGTTGCCGTCTCCTTCATCTCCTTCGGGCTGCACCTCTCCATCAACAACTCTCTCTCTCTCTCTCTCACCATGTCCATGTGTGAGTAGTTCCCCTCGGGATAAGGCTTGTATCTTGATCTATGTGGTTTCTCTCTCTCTCCCATGATGTGATCTTCGTTCTGATCATAGGCTATGTTAATCTAGGGTGATCCAATGATATTTCCCCTTCCTCTATGTATTGGATTGATGTACTCAATTGATCTTATCTAGTATAATCCCTGAGACCATGGTGACAGCGGTCTATTGGACATGGGTTAAAAGAATATTATCATGAGTGATTTCCTCTTTTGTGTGTTGATTGAAGATTGAGAGTCTCTTGGTGCTTGTCTTTGACTATCCTTGAGATATGTTGTGCTGATTGTGGTACTCTCTTTGGATGGCCGCGGTGACATTGGGAAATCCATAGATGAGAACTACGAACTCTGAGGTGTGCTTTTTTAGCCCTACACAATTCTTGTCCTCTCTTGACCACTAAGGAATGACCTCCGAGTACGTCTCCATTGCATGTTTTATGGGAAATATCATGTGATTAGACTATGTTAATGTTGTTGGGAGTTGACACTAGTGAAAGTATGAAGCCTAGGCCTTGTTTCCACCATTGCAATATTGTTTGTGCTCACGTTTACCACTTTTTTCCTTGCTACACTTTTTATTACAGATTTATATTACTTTGCTTTGCCACACGTATCACCCATATTTTATCATCTCTTCGCCGAACTAGTGCACCTATACAACTCCTAGTTGTATTAGGTGTGTTGGGGACACAAGAGACTTCTTGTATCTTAATTGCAAGGTTGCTTGAGAGAAACCATCTTCAACCTCTACTTCCCTGAGTTCGATAAACCTTAAGTCATTCACTTGAGGGAAATTGCTGCTGTCCTACAAATCTCTGCGCTTGGAGGCCCAACATAGTCTACAAGAATAGAAGCGTGTGTAGACATCAACGAGACCTAATGGGACGTGAGATGGTGGTATCAGGATAAACAAACGAATAAGAATTCTTATGAGGAGGTTCCATGTGGACAAAATGGTTAGCTGAGATACCCTCGGCTCATTTGCATCTGCATTCCTAGGGAGGTTAGTGATGAGGTCCTTCTGAACCCAGATCTGCTTGACTGGAGGACCGTTCCTGCAGTTAGTTCCGATGTATCTGGCAAATACCTCACCATTGACATCTTTAAATAGTTTATAGTTTGAGTCAAATGACTCAATCACCACATCTGAGGAAACATTATCATAACCAGATAAAGTATAGGGATCAGGAGGAGGCATCTTTGCCAAAACCCAAGTGGTATTTGGATATTGTTCGGGTTTCCAGTAAGACCCATCAGCGTTGAGGTTTCGAGTGAACCCGACACCTTCTTTCCTCGGATTCCTGTTGAGGATCTGTTTCTTGAGGATGTCACAAAAAATCTGATGCCCTTTCAGACTCTTGAACAAACCGGTTTCCAGTAGGCTCTTCAACCTAGAATTTTCTTCAACAATGTCTATGGTATCCTCAGATGAGGGGTTAGATACCACAGAAGCAATTGAAATAACAGATTCCAAAGACACTGAAGAACTACGCACAGAAGTGATACGGTCATGTTCAATGCACTTTAAACAGGGAGGATTAAATCCTTCTTGTGGCATGATGATCTGTTGGGAGAGGAGTGAATCATTTACCTTCCTCAGATCGTCATGAGACATTCTCACGCGTTCAAGTTCTTTCTTTCTCATGAGGAACTCATGAGCCAGCTTCTCATGATCGGTGAGGAGTGCCTCATGATGACTGATTAAGTCATGAAACTTTGACTGAAGAATTTTTGATTCAATAGTCAATTTTTGAGTCTTAGTCATTTCCTCAACCAACATATCATCACTCTTGTTTAGTGAGGTATGAATCTTTTCAAGTGCACGTTGTTGCTTAGATGCAAGTTTAGCATAGTTTTCATCAGGTTCTTCATCAGAGGGATCATCAGATGATGAGTAAGTAGATACCTTGGAGGACTTAGCCATGAAGCAGAAGGCAGGGGTGGTGTCTTCAGCTTCATCATCAACATGTGATGGATCAGATTCCTCAGTGTTGAAGATTGACTTGGAGACAAGCGACGTGGCAAGAGCCAGACCAGCCACACCCTCAAATTCTTCAGATTCATCTTCCTCAGCATCAGGATCGGAACTAGACTCTTCAGAGTCCAATTCTTTGCCGAGATATGCGCGAGCCTTCCGGAGTTGTTGTTCCTGTATCCAGCAGACTTTGAGGATCTTGAGGATTTCTTCTTTGTCTTTTCATCAGAAGTGTCATCTTTCCCTTTCTTCTTCTTCTTCTTCTTCTTCTTCAGTTTAGCTTCCTTTTCCAAAAGAGGACACTCAGCAATGTAATGCCCAGGTTTCTTGCATTTTTGGCAGACTCTCTTTCTTGTCTCAACAGAGTCATCATCTTTTCTTTTTCTTGAGGAGGATCTTGAGGAATTTCCGAAGCGATTCTTCTTTGTGAATCTTTGGAACTTCCTGGTGAGGAGAGCAAGTTCCCGGCTGAGGGTTTCAGGATCATCAGAATCAACCTCAGACTCATCATGCGAGAAAACTTTTCGTGCCTTAGCTTTTAGCACGCGGACTTTAGGCATGGAGCTGTGCAAGTCTCGTTTTTCAGAGAGCTTCAGTTCTTGAGAATTGAGGCGCTCGAGAATGTCAGCAGGATCCAGAGTCTTGAAGTTAGGTCTTTCTTGAATCATCAGCGATAGGAACTCAAACGAGTCATCCAGAGACCTCAGTAGTTTCTTCACCACCTCATGATCTGTGATATCAGCGGCACCCAGTGCTTGAAGTTCATTGGATATGTCAGTGAGTCTGTCAAAGGTTTGCTGGACATGCTCGTTGTCTAGCCTCTTGAACCTGTTGAAGAGACTGCGAAGTGTATCAAATCGAGAGTCTCGTTGAGCAGAGACTCCTTCATTAACTTTTGACAGTCTTTTCCATATCTTCTTTGCAGTATTCAAACCAGTGATACGATTGAACTGAGACTTATTGAGGTGGCCGCCAATAATGCTTCGAGCTTTTGCATCAAGCTGCCAGTTCTTCTTGACAACTTCAGGAGCAGTCATCAGAGTAGCTTCAAGAATGCCTTGATCAACAATATCCCACAGATCCTTGTGAATGGCTTCAAGATGCATCCTCATCTTGTTCTTCCTGTACGGGTAGTATGTCCCGTCGAATATGGGGTTGTTTGAGGCAACGCTCATTGTACCTGAGATCGACATAACTAAAACTCCAGGTGGTTAAACCGAATCACACAGAACAAGGGAGTACCTTGCTCTGATACCAATTGAAAATGCAATATATCGACCAGAGGGGGGTGAATGGGAGATTTTCAATTATCTTGAGGAATTTCTCTTTCCTCAGGACTGAGGCAATATGAAATTGAGGAAACTAAAACTCGAGGAAGAACAGATGTGATACTAAAGCGAAGGCGTGAATGTAAATCAACCTATTGCATAGCTAAAGTAAGACCGATGCAAGAACTGAGGAGTCAGCGCAGAGTAAACTCAGAAATTGAGGCATCGGGATAAGTCATCAGTGCATAAACATAATAGTTGAGGTTGAAGAAATAGCACCAGGGCACTGTAGACATAGACTTGATGGACCAGTTTGAGTTGTTGTGACAACTCTACGTCTGGATGGAGAGGCTGAGATTGAACTCAGAAGACATAATCTTCGCCTTATTCTCCTTGAACTAAAGTCCTCAGACTCCGTCCAATAACTCAGGTGAGTCTTCAAGGTAGACTCCCGAAACCTTCACAGACTCAGTTCACTCAGAGGAAGTCACAATTGCATCTTGACTTCCTCAGACTGATGACTTCTACACCGGCTGGAAGATCACAGTCTTCAAGAGTAAAAAGCTTCGGATCACTTGAACCGACTTCCTAATAAATGCTCAACTACTCAGGCTGGTGGTTTTCCTCACTTAGGTTCTTCAGTTTCTTCAAGAAGTGGGTTGCTCTCAGATGACAAGTGTCAGTTTTTTCTCTCGAAGCAGCCAACCCACAAATGGGGCTGGGGGTGGCTATTTATAGCCGGGGAGCAACCCCAGGTGAAAGGACATAAATGCCCATGCATGAAATTAATTCCATGCCCACCCTTTGGACCGTTGGCTGGATCGGTACCAGCACTCTCCACGTGACACATGGCATGGTCGGAACACTCACTCTCTTTCTTCAGGCGATCTGCACTGGCAGTTTCCTGACTCCTCAACCGAAGACAAATTCCTCAGTGTCCTGAAGAACATCGTCTCAGACACCCTAGGAATTGAACTTCTGCTGCAGGATATTTCTCTGGGTTTTCTTCAGGATTTCTAATTGAGCACTTCCTCAGAAATACATAACTCATTTTCCTCAACCCCTCCAACAGTGCGATGTTCTCCTACGACTCAAGAAGTATAAAAGTCTTAGAGAAGACTACGCTTCAACTTCGTCTTCAGCGCGAACGTCTTCAGGATCTTGTATAGCTTCAGCTTCAGCCGAACGCTTCAGGATCCTGATTCCTCAGGATTTCGCACAACTTCAGTCTTCGGGAAACACACCGATTTCTTCCTTGTTCCTCAACATTTTGGGGGGTCGACAACGGTTGTTAACCTCATCCTCAGGGACTGTTTTCTTGTGTATACTCACAAACACATCAGTCCCTTAACCATTTTGTCATCAAATACTCCAAAACCTCAAAGGGGCACTAGATGCACTTACACTGGGTAAATCCCTGTGTTTCTCTCGTTCCGATCTACGTATCGACTCTCGACCGATCGACTCTCCCTTCTCACGCACTCGTAGCTAAGTCCCACAATCAAGTTCTCCATGAGGACATCTAGTGTGATTTTCCCACGACAGTTGGCGCCCACCGTGGGGCCTATGCACAAGGGTGTTGAGCTCCAACGTGGCATGGACGGAATCGTCGTCGATCGGATGACTCGAAGTCGGCGCGGCAAGCTCGACATCGACACAGCAGCCTGGGGGCCCGGAGCCGACACCGTCGAGTGAGGCTACCAGGTCCCCATCGGATCTATGCACCTCTTCATCGGTCGGACTGATGGATCGAACCCAAAACCAGATCCATATGTCCCGTCCGAGCACGCCAGCCGATCCACCCGCGTTTTTTTCGGGTTTTTCGACACTGCCATGGAAGAGCCATACGCCCCCGCTGAAACCTTCGGCGAAGAAGGTGACCCGGAACCTTCCGATGCCGGGTCATATCTGAGCGTTCGGGTCAATCCGCCCCCTCGGAGAGGATGGACTCGGAGAAGATCTAAGTGAAGGTGAATATTACGTTCCTCCCGTTTCACCCCGACACACCACCATATACATGGTCGGCTCCCTCAACGGGGAGCAGCCTAATAGTGGACCCAGAGCCGAAGGAGAAGCGACCCGCACAATAACAGGTGACAGAACCAACATCAATCAAGACATCATTGGAACATCAGCCAACGGCGGAGCCAGAAGTCGAGATCCTAACTATTTGGAGACATACACAGCGACGCTCAACGCGATGAACACGCTCATAACCACCGAGATCACACCCGAAAACCAGCCACCTTGAACGAAGGAATAGCAAAGCACTGGGATGAGATCGCTCGGTTACAAAAGGAAATCGATAGGGAGACCCAAACTCTGGTGACCGCACGACAACACATCGAGGAGGAGGCAACTGATACGTCCCAAACGTATCTATAATTTCTGGTTGCTCCATGCATGTTTTGTGTGTTATTTCTATGATCTAGATACACTTTCATACACTGTTGATCATATTTGGACTAACTTATTAAATCAGTGTACCCCAGTGCTGGTTCCTGTTTTTTGGTTGTTTTTCTATTCCAGGTTTCCCCCATATTAAAAGTGCTCCAAAAATTCGGGAAAATCGGATAAAATATCAGCGCAACGAAACCTTCCAAGGGCAGATCTATGATCTGCACAACCAGAACTGTGAGTATGAACTAAAGTTTATGCGCATGGGTTTAGGTGCTGGAAGCAGGATCTTTGAGACTGAAGCCTCTCATAGGACCGGGGAACCTCTAGCATGGAAGCGCTTCGTCCATGAATATATCAACAACAACCACAACAAGAATGAGGAGTAAATCTCCTTGGGTAATGGCACCCCCTCAGCTTGTTCCAAGCTTGGGGGAGTGCCCGGTATCTTTATCTTTATCTTAGTCTTTTAGAGTCAAGTACAGTCGTATCATGTCTAAGGAAGTTATTATATGAAATAGGTGTTTGCATTGAGGTCTATCACTCCTTCTGTGGAGAGTCTGTATCCGTGAGTGTGGAGTCGTCTATGTTGGAATATTAATGAGAAGTCTATTGGTTCCTTCGCTGCACTCGGTATTCTCTTCACGCAATCGACCTTATATGATGATTCT
Organism: Bromus sterilis; assembly: GCA_950022295.1. Lineage (NCBI taxonomy): Eukaryota > Viridiplantae > Streptophyta > Magnoliopsida > Poales > Poaceae > Bromus > Bromus sterilis. Next base: position 337,631,997 of record OX465595.1, on the reverse strand, counting down.
TATGGGGGTATTGACCTTATATCAGGTACGGCTTTGGAAACTTTGTTTAATTTTGGCAAAAATAGCTTTGGTCTTGACAACATGCATGTTTTATCAAGTAGCGACATAGCAAGAACCTTTATGTTATTATGCTTGAAGTGTTATGTTGACAAGGAAGACAACTTGATGTGTTATTCTTACCTTAATGTTTATGCTTTATATGTTTTTCATTTAAGTTAGCATCAATTGTCTGTTCTCTCAAAGCCTTTGCTAGCCAAACCCTTTGCCTAGCAGATTTCTGCTTATGCATCCATACCTTGAAACCAATATCTTCCATGTCGTCGCATAGTAACAACAGATACCATAGGGATGGCTGAAGAGAGGGGAAGACTCGAGGGAGAACTATGTTGATGGTGCCAGAATCGGGTTGGGCACAAGCACAAGCACGGTGAAGGACACCACGATGTACTCAGGTTCGGGGCTCTCCGGAGAGATAACACCCCCACTCCTGCTTGTCTTCTTGATATAAATGATCTCACGAACTACAATCAATGCTCCTGGAGCTGTTCAGAGGAAGAAGAGACCTGCCGTGGGCATGGTTCTCTCCTGCTTCTCTATGGGAACTACGGTGTGAAGTAAATGCGAATGGGGGCGTCCCTCTCGCAGGAGGGGTACCCCGGTCTCTTATAGTGTGAGCTCGGGGTACTACGGTAATTTCAGTCGGGTACTGGCCCCAGCTGTAATCCTCTCGTCGGCTGGGGTCCACCGACTGCAACTCTCCGGTTGATCCGGACCTGTCAAGCGGCTTCCCATGCTGTAGCTTGTAGGTTATGATGAATGAACAGTGGAGCTATGATCTCTGGTCTTGTCGTCCTGTCTGCGGATTCATAGGAAAGGGTGACAACTCTCCTCTGACAGATCGGCGAAGTGACTTGGCTTGCTGCCACCCGGATCTCTCGGGATCATGCATTTATGACCTTGTACAAGGAGCTCCGACCTGAACAAGGTCAACTCTTGAGCCGATTGAAGGCTGAGTCGATTGCGCCTGGGCCGATTGCTCGCATTCGGCATGGTCGATTGCTTGTGGGAAATCGGCCATGCGACTGCTTAGCTCGGCCCAGCTGCAGCCCAATCAGCCCTAGCCTTGTCTTGAAAGATTGCTTTCGTCTGGGTGACCCTACCCGGGTATCATTCCCTCGACACTAGCCCCAAAAGCTGTAAAGGTCCCGCGGTTGCCTGACCGCGGGGCCTTTGCAATTTTTCATTTCTTTTCTTCGTGCTTTGATTGTTCTAGCCTCATCGGGTTCATCATTCCGAGCTCAATTCTCAGCTCGGAGATCATGCCCGGCCGACCAGATCTGTGATGCTTCGAAATCTTCTCTCTGATCTAAACCACGACCTTGCCGATTGCTTTGGTGCTTTTTTGAAAAACTTCTTCTGGAAAAACTTCGCCGAGCTGAGATCGGGTGCGGCCGACTGCTTCTCCAATGGTTACTTTTGACCAACATTCTGACCAACCCACGTCGCACGTCGCTTCCGATTCCCCGGGGCAATTAATGCTCCGGGCCCCACGACCCACGCGCGACGGCACGTTACTGCGCACGCCTCGCCTTCTGCACCACGATTCTCTGTGTCGAAACCGCTGATCCACCTCTTGGTACACATGGCCACACCGGGCCACACGACTCACACCCACGACCCCACTCGCCCCTGCCTCCCATATAAGTCATGGGGGGGGGACTCCTCGGGCTCATCTCTCCCACCTCTTCTTCTTCCTCGCCCTTGCTCTCCTCCTCGCGCCGCCGCGTTTTTACTGCTCCGGCAAGATCCGTCCTGCGCGCTCGTGGCGTCGCCGTACCGCGCAAACTTTCAGCCATCTGCTCGCACGCTCCACCTCCGCCGCCGCGCCTCCGCTCGCTAGCACTTGCTGCCGCCATCTCCTTCTCACTCCTCTTCGGTTTTTCTCTCCGCCGTCCTGGAGGACGCCATGGCCGCCGCGGACGAGAAATCCACCGCTAGCCGTGGCCGGTGGAAAGGCTCCACGGTCAACGAGGGCGAGATCTACCAACTAATCCACTCGCGCAAGATGCCGTCCGGCATCCAATGGCGCGCTCCCGGCGAGGAGATTGTGCCAGAGTCGCGCGCCGGCGAGTGCGTGGTCTTTGCCGCGCACTTTGAGAGCGGCTTCGGGCTGCCGGTGAGCACATTCTTCAGGGAGTTCCTCGACTTCCACCAACTGCAACCGCACCACCTTGCCGCCAACTTTATCATGGCCTCTTCCACCGAGCATCGGGCTGTGGAAGCGCCTCTTCCACATCCGAGGTCACATGGCTCGGACCAGAAACATGTTGCCGAATCCAGAAGGGGAAGAAAAGCCGCCGATTCATGAGACCTCCATGACCGATTGCGGCGGTTTCATCCTCTACTCTAGCAAGAAGGGCTATGAGTCTTCTGCCATCATCCAGTCTTGCAAAGAATGGCAAACAACTTTCTTTTACGTCCGATCTCCTGACGCCGGCCCCGACCTCGTCAATCTTCCCGAATTCCAGCTCGCCCCGCCGATTGAGAAATATAAATGGTCGACCAAGCTCGAAGTCGGCGACTGTGACATCGATGCCCAGGTAGCTCGGATTGCCCAGTTGGAGAAGGATGACCTGCAGGCGTACGACCCCGTGGCCACATGGCTTCAGGTTCGAGTGCTCTCGCTTCAGCGCCGAGTGCACCGGATCTGCGACATGGCTACCTGGAGGGATCCAACTCGGATCTGTACCAAGAAACTGAGCAACAAGGCGTTGCGCCTCCGAGTGAAAGCACTCACCAGCACCCCGACGCCGAAGCCCTTCAATTTCGGCCTGAAATGCATTCACCGCGGGCTCCCCCCTCCAGAGGTATGCTCCGATTGCTTTTTCTCTTTGCCCGATTGCTCGGCTGCTCACTGATGGCTTCTCGCCCCTCGTTGGTTACCCCAAGTGGAAGGTTTGTGATGAAGTGCAGCAACAAGTTTCCCTCGGTGAAGATACCAAGGTTATCGAACCAGTAGGACTCAGAAGATACAAGTAGGTGACAACGTCGCCAGAAATTGCTTCCTGACTAGGGTGTTGTCGTGGACCTGCACACATCAACAAATAACTTTTCTCCCAACGAGTACAGAGGAGTTGTCAATTCCTCTGGCCTTATCATTTACAAAGGATCAACGCAAGAGATAAAAGGTGCAAAGGAAAGTAAAAGATGAAAGTAAATTGAGGGTATGAATAATAATGTGAAGATGGACCGGGGTCCCGTGATTTTCACTAGTGATGTCTCTCTCCCAAAAGACGATAAAAGTGCTAGCGAGGTAAACAAATCACAGTTGGGCAATTGAAAGGATTATGAAGGCACCGCAATGCTATCTATGCTGCAAAGAAAGGAAGGGCTCAAAAGCAATGGGCAGTACGCCAAGGTAAGTAGGCCGAAATCCATCTGCATCTACTACGAATCATCCACCTTGAGATATCTATCTAGAACATCTCGCTGGTATTAAGTTGCGAATCCCACCCAAAGTGTAAACTCAAAGCAACAGACAACTGCATTAAAAGAACTTTGCGTAAAGTAAACAATCCTTGCACCCGCAGGTACAAGCACCATTGTTTTATCCCTGGTGGCAACAGCACATCCCCTAGTCTCAAGTTTCTGTCACTCAAGCTAGACATCAAGGGGCTGAACCCACAATCGAGCATAACGCTCTCTCTTGGAGTTGCAAATAAAAAACTTGGCCAAAGCAAATACCGCAACGGAGAACATGCAAGAATTTACTCAAGAACAAAATATAAAAGAGAAGAACTGAATATATTACTCATCACAATCTGAACATAGTCTCATAATCCATCAGATCTCAACAAACTCAGCATAGCAACAACATAAATTACATAGATGCCTCGATCATGTGGGCAGCTCACGAGGACTCGAAAGTGGAAGCACAAAAGGGGAGAGATAGATCACATAGCTACTGGTCACGGACCCATGGTCCAAGGGATACTACTCAGGGTACATACGGGAGGCGTCCATGGCTATGGATGGTCTCCCGGAGGGTGTAGCTTCTCCCGGCAGGGTGCCGGTGCAGCTTCTCCAGGCAGCCCCGATCTTGAAACGACGGCTGCGGCGGTACAGAGGGGAGTTCGCGAGAAAGAGATCAATATTAGGGGTTTGCACCCCGAGGGGTAAATATAGGCGAAGGGGGGCATCGAGGGGAACCACGAGGCAGTCAGGAGGGTCCCTGGCGCGGCCCAGGGTGGGGTCGCGCCACCTGCCCTCCTAGCTGCCTGGTGGTGGCCCCCCTTCCCTTTTTTGGTGATTCCGGAAGCTTCTATTGCGCTGATTTTTTTTTATATTTTTCCCGGAATTTTTGGAGCACTTTTAATGGCCGGAAAACCTGAAATACAAAAACAGCAGAAAACAGAAACTGGCAACTGGGTGCACTAAGTTAATAGGTTAGTCCAAATAGGTTCAACAGTGTATGAAAGTTCAAGCAAAACATGGCAAAGTCACACAAAACATGCATGGAGCAAGCAGAAATTATAGATACGTTTGGGACGTATCAACATCCCCAAGCTTAATTCCTGCTCATCCTCGAGTAGGTAAATGATAACAAGCATAATTTCTGTGGTGACATGCCACACAACCAAATAAGGACTTTTAAGTAAAGAAATCAAAGCATGCAATTCAATTCAAATCTTAACAAGCAATAGTTTATATTAGCATTGACACCAGCAACAAAAGAACAAAAGGTGCAAGAGCTCTTGCTGTCCGTGCCTCGAATATCTCCAAATGGTGTTTGCGTGCAAGCAAGGGACTGTGAAGAAAGAGAAAAATAGGTTGTTGAGAACAACTATCTACTAAAGTTTCACACTTGGTCTCCTTTGGATTCTTATCTGTACTCGTCCCGAGACCACTAGCCAGGTACAAGTCAAACTGATCCACTCCCTTTCGATATTTTGAGCACGCATGCAATGGATGAGCGTGAGCAAGAAAGTTGATACCTAAAAGGAGAGACAGAAAGAAGGTGGAGGAGGAACACAAACAGGTGTGAAAGGCTCACATCAATGAGGACAATCATAGGCGAGAGAAGGCCATATGATAGATATGATGTGAGGAGTAGGGATTGCCATACAACGGATGCACATGTGAGCTAGAAGCTCTCCAAGGGAACTAGTGGGGTGCATCTAACTTGCTTGCTCAAGAAGACCTAGAGCTCGTTTGAGGAGGCTCATCATTGGAATATACAAGCCAAGTTCTATAGTGTGAAGGGTCCCAACATAGCTATATGCATGATGGTGATCTCTATGGAGTACAAGGGATAGAAGATGAAGTACTAGCGTGGATCTCTCAAAAGGAATAGTAGTATGCCCCCTTCTCTCTTTTTTCTTTTCTTTTTCTCTTTATTTTTATTTTTTTGGTGGCCTCAATGGCTCTTTCTATTTAACTCTCATTTGTCCTCTTTTGGATCTTTTGATTTTGTCCTCTTTGGGATCTTTTCCTCACTTTAGGGGCAATACTCTATATTTTACAAGAATATAGGAGATCTTTCACACTTTACAAAGGTACTCACATAAAGAAAATGTAACTATCATGATGCAAATGTATGCCTCTGCCAGGGTAGCAGGATATGCAATGATACTAGTGCGTCATGTAGCAATGATTAGGGCAAGGCCCAACTAGCATGCGGCTCATCGATCAAGCAAGTAGCATGTATGAAATGAAGATCAAGTCATGAGAAGGTGGATGTTGCATGGCAATGTATCTCGGAAAGGCTATGGAAATGCCTTGTAGGTAGGCATGGTGGCTGTTTTGAGGAAAGATATAAGGAGGCTTATGATGACAGAGCGTATCATGCCAAGGGTTTGGATGCACCGGCCAAGTATGCGCCAACTCTCGAGGTGAGAAAGGGCAATGCACGGTACCGAAGAGGCTAGGAAAAGTATAGGTGGGTGGAAGTGTCAACTTTCAAATACTCACATTAGTCCGAAGAACTCATGCACTTATTATCGGTAACTCTCAATCTAATCAGGAGGTTCACAATGAGACAGGTACCCCGAGGAGGAGTGTATGGGGGTTTGGTTATCCTTGCGCATCCTCGACTCATGGTACGTGAGTGTACTCTAATATTCGAACCCTCCAGAGGTTAGTGATCCATCTAGTAGCTAGAGTTCTCAATAGGGGTTTTTGGTTTTCGAAAAACACACGGATTGCCCAAAATACGACATCTATCACTAATAGGCATGCGCTCTTGACACCATAAGTTCAAAAATTACTCTAGTCAATACCTCAAACCTATTGCAAGTTACTACTACAAAGAGAACAGCAACTTTAACTACCTACTTTCAGTCAAGACATAGAACTCAGTGCAACAGGCAAACTCTCTAACAAGATAAAACATGCAACCTATAGAAAGTTCAACCTAATACAAAAGAAAAGCTCTAGAAAAACTAAAGCACTACAACTAAACAGAACAGTAGCTAAGAAAAGAAAAAGAACAACTCACAGCTGAAAGAGTAAGCATGCAAATCCTATGAGGAGTTCTAATTCAAGCGGAGCGTGTATCTCTCCCACACAAAAGAGTAAGTTGGGGTGTAACTTGTTACTACAACAAAGAAAGCAAAACAAACATAGAAAAGTAAAGAGCGAGACGCTCCAAGAAAAGCACATAATGCATGAAGTGATAAAAATATAGTGCAACGAGGGACAAACTGATGATTGTTGATGAAGAAAGGGATGCATCGGGGGCATCCCCAAGCTTAGACGCTTGAGTCTTCTTGAATATTTATTGGGGGTGCACATGGGCATCCCCAAGCTTGAGCGTTTGACACTCCTGAATCTTCTTTCATCACCTTCCATCGCGCTCTTGAAAACTCCCTTCATACATAACTCATTGTAGGCTGATTAGAGAGGTTAGTACCCTAATAAAATAATTTTTCTCTACTGCAAATAAAGATTTCCAGGAAGAGCTACTGTTTCTCTTGCCTGCCCAAAAAAGTTTGCAAAGAAAAAGAAAGCTTAACGATTGAAAAATTGCGAAAAGAAAAACCGGGGCAGAAGCTGAGAAAAACAGAACAGCAGGTAGAAACGAATTTTTTAGGGGTACTTCTGCAACTCAAATCAAAAACTCAGAACAGACGCCTGAAAGGTAATTGTATGGAGCATGCTGTCAAAAAATTCAGATAAAAAAGATGATCTGGTGATTTATTCCAAATTTTTCCGCCAAGCAGACATAATCTGTTTCTGGAGAGCATGCACCAACTTTTGACCTTTCTTGCAATCTGAGGCTAAACTTGGCACAAAGCTTGAAAAGTAAAGATACAATGATGTTGCTACAGTAGTAACAATCATCAAGACCACTAAGAACAGAACAAAATCAAAAAGAAAAACCTAAATTCGTTGCGGGCTGCCTCCCGAAAGCGCTTCTTTAGAGCCATTAGCTAGGCTTGAAGATTGCAAAAGATGCTCACAAAGGAATAACAGTTTAAGCAAACGAGAGCATCAAGAAGCAAATGTGAAACACATTTAAGTCTAACCCACTTTCTATGCATAGGCATCTTGTAAGAAAATAAATCAAATAAGCACAAAGTGACATTCATAGGAAGGTAGAACAAGAACAACTTCAAAACTTTCAACATGAAGAGAGGTGTTTTTATAACATGGAAGTTTCTACAACCAAACTTTCCTCTCTCAAAGTAATTTTCAGTAGCATCATGAACAACATCAAGAATATAAATATCACATAAATCATGTTGTTCATGACCTACAAGCACGCGTGTATTGTTTTCAACACGGTTTTTAGGATGATAAGATAGATGCAACCCATCACATTGAGCCTTGATAATAGCAAAATTCTCCGGAGTAGTTGGAGATTTCAAAAGGATAATAGGGCAATCAAGTGTGGGTGCAATAGCAACAATTTCATGCTTAACATAAGGAACTATAACAAGTTCATCTTTGTAAGCATCATCCATAGTGGCATCATGGCCATCAACAAAGCAAGTACCAAAATCATCAGAAAGGGATGTATCAAGTGAGTCCTCGGAATCATAGGACTCCTCATCATAGCAATCATTAGCCTCTTCTCGGGCAGCAAGCATTCTATTTTTAAAATCATCAATATAAGCATTGGAAGTATAATTCTCAAATCAATAAGTAAGAACAGCAAAGTTTTCAGACTTGTGAATAGTATCGTAATACTTTTCAATCAAAGAAGCAATCTCATAAGCACCTTTAAAAGCAACAAACTCTTCAATCTTTTCAACATCAAAGTAATCATAAACACCTTTGGAATAAGAAGATAGGATCTCATTTTCATTAAACTCACATTGGAAAGGAAGGTGTTTACGCTCTATATTGGAGCAGCAATTAAAATCATAAATGTGGCATAAAGATTCAGCATAGCAATAAGAAACTTGTATTTGATCCCATAAGTGTTTACCTTTCTGAGATAGGCGGTGCCGCGTGTAATGAGCATGCTCATCCAATGATTTTCCCTCAACCAAGTCGGTTGGGTTTTTAGCGCGAGCACAAATCGATCGAAGACGAGCCAAGTGAAACATGTCCATCCTTCCATATTTGGGTGGTTCAACACCCATGGAAAAGATAGCATCAATAAGCAAGGTAACAGGTATTTTTGGTATTTTTGATAAGGGACACAAAAGTAAAAACTGAAAGGTAAACTAACAAGACTAAAAAGCAAAGATAAAAGATAGTGTGCAACTCCCCTATCTTGTAGACTTGAGTCCCCGGCAACGGCGCCAGAAATTTGCTTGATGGCTTCTCTCCCCTCGTTGGTTACCTCAAGTGGAAAGTTTGAGATGCAGTCCAGCAGTAAGTTTCCCTCGGTGAAGATACCAAGGTTATCGAACCAGTAGGACTCAGGAGATACAAGTAGGTGACAATGTCGCCAGAAATTGCTTCTTGACTAGGGTGTTGTCGTGGACCTGCACACAGCAACAAATAACTTTGCTTCCAACGAGTACAGAGGAGTTGTCAATTCCTCCGGCATTGTCGTTTACAAAGGATCAATGCAAGAGATAAAAGGTGCAAAGGAAAGTAAAAGCTGAAAGTAAATTGAGGGTATGAACAATAATGTGAATATGGACCGGGGTCCTGTGATTTTCACTAGTGATGTCTCTCTCCCAAAAGACGATAAAAGTGCTAGTAAGGTAAACAAATCACAGTTGGGAAATTGACAAGATTATGAGGCACCGCAATGCTAACTATGCTGCAAAGAAAGGAAGGGCTCAAAAGCAATGGGCAGTACGCCAAGGTAAGTAGACCGAAATCCATCTGCATCTACTACGAATCATCCACCTTGAGATATCTATCCAGAACATCTCGCTGGTATTAAGTTGCGAATCCCACCCAAAGTGTAAACTCAAAGCAGCAGGCAACTGCATTAAAAGAACTTTGCGTAAAGTAAACAATCCTTGCACCCGCAGGTACAAGCACCATTGTTTTATCTCTGGTGGCAACAAAACATCCCCTAGTCTCACGTTTCTGTCACTCAAGCTAGACATCAAGGGGCTAAACCCACAATCGAGCATAACGCTCTCTCTTGGAGTTGCAAATAAAATACTTGGCCAAAGCAAATACCGCAATGGAGAACATGCAAGAATTTACTCAAGAACAAAATATAAAAGAGAAGAACTAAATATATTACTCATCACAATCTGAACATAGTCTCATAATCCATCAGATCCCAACAAACTCAGCATATCAACAACAGAAATTACATAGATGCCTCGATCATGTGAGGCAGCTCACGAGGACTCGAAAGTGGAAGCAAAAAAGGGGAGAGATAGATCATATAGCTAATGGTCACGGACCCATGGTCCAAGGGAAACTACTCACGGTACATACGGGAGGCGTCCATGGCTATGGATGGTCTCCCGGAGGGGGTAGCTTCTCCCGGCAGGGTGCCGGAGCAGCTTCTCCAGGAAGACCCGATCTTGAAACGACGGCGGCGGCGGTACAGAGGGGAGTTCGCGAGAAAGAGATCGATATTAGGGGTTTCCACCCCGAGGGGTAAATATAGGCGAAGGGGCCATCGAGGGGACCCACGAGGCAGTCAGGAGGGTCCCTGGCGCGGCCCAGGTTGGGGCCGCGCCACCTGCCCTCCTGGCTGCCTGGTGGTGGCCCCCTTCCCTTTTTTGGTGATTCCGGAAGCTTCTGTTGCGCTGATTTTTTATATATTTTTCCCGGAATTTTTGGAGCACTTTTAATGGCCGGAAAACCTGAAATACAAAAACAGCAGAAAACAGAAACTGGCAACTGGGTGCACTGAGTTAATAGGTTAGTCCAAATAGGTTCAAAAGTGTATGAAAGTTCAAGAAAAACATGGCAAAGTCACACAAAACATGCATGGAGCAAGCAGAAATTATAGATACGTTTGGGACGTATCACTCACATGTTTTCATGATATCTTGCTCATTTCCTTCTAGTACTTCATTGCGACTGCCGTGATGCAAGACGGCCAGGTTGCCGGCTCCTTTGCCCCTGATCGCTCCGAGGAAGACCCAAACGACCTTGAGTACGACGACTCCCCGCTTCTGACTCCGACGCCGAGGACAACCCTGCCGACGCCGATGCTGCAGACCAAGGGGTATGCGTGATCCCTCTTTCGAACGCTTTCTGGATGAATGGAGTGATGATGAAAGCGCCTCAAAGTTTGGAGATTCCGGTGCAGATTCGCATCCCGAGCCCAAGAAGGCGCCGCTCAAACGCTCCCGAGATGATGGCTCGACCTCTGGCGCTGCAACTGGCAAAGGTGCAATGACTGCGGTGGATGTTCCGAAAGGGAAAGCCCCTCAGACTAGGCGCACTCGGGCTCAGACTGGGAAAGCTCCCGGTGTCAAGCCTAAGGTCAGCCCAGTTCTGCAGGATGCCCCTCTGGACATTCCGCCCCTGCACTTCCGGATGCCCCGAGGAGCTCCGATGTCCGTTGGGTAATGATTTGTCCTTCCGACTCGTCCTTTACATTCTTCTTCTCTCTTTGTTGCTTATCTCTTTTTCTTCTCAGGGCTGCTATTGACCTGGATGATATAGATCGCGATATTCCTGCCTTCACTGGCCCGATTCCCTCTGCCACCTCCGTCCATGCCGATGGCACCAGAAAACGGCCGTCGATTGCTCCTCTTTCAACGAAGGAAGCCGAGCGCAAAGCCAAGAAAGCCCGCACCGACCTCGCCAAGCCTCCGAGCAAGCTTCCGAGCAAGCCTCTGCCCAAAGTTTTGTGGCACCTAAGGATATCGTCGACCTGGAAGCCCCGACACCAAGGGGCTGCAATCGGATCCTCCAATTGCTCCATCCCCGCCGCGGTCCTCCGATCAGATCCACCGTTCCGTCGCCACGACCACCCCGCCGATTGTTACGGTGTCTCTTCCTCCAACAACTGCGCCGAATCTGAGAGTTACTGCCCCACCGGCGACTTCGGCGCCGCCCTCGACTACTGCTGCTTCCAAAGCTTTAATTCCTCAGCCGACATCGGCGAAGGCATCGTCTGCTGCTCCTGAATCACAAATGCACTCGGTGGAGCATTTCCGCGTGAAGGCCTGAGCCCGACTCCTCACGCCGCTTTCCCCTGGCCTCTCATGGAACTATGGCTTCGGCCTATGACCGAGTGAAGGAATTCTCCGCCAGCGTGCTTCAGGTGCTCGAGCTCATCGACCGCGATCACACTGTAAGTTTCCTTCTCTGACTGGGGGCGCGCAAGCGCACCCACTAGGTGTAGTCCCCGAGATTCGGGCCGATTGCTTGCAATCATCTCGAATCTTCTTCTGATTCTTGTTTTCTCGTGCCGTCCTCAGATCGATGGATCTGTCCTCGAGTGGGTGTAGTCCCCGAGATTCGGGCCGATTGCTTTGTAATCAGCTCGGATCTTCTCTCGTCTTTTGCTTTTTTCTACGACTGACTTCTCCATTTATTCAGGCTGCTTCCGAGGGGAAACACCAAGTTTTTTAGAACTTGCTTTAATCGTACTCCGCCAGCTTGTGACTCCTCGCCTCTTCTCAGCTCCAAGTGAACCAGTAGACCGCCAAAGTTGCCGAGCTGACAGGTAATCTTGCTGACCACCAACCGATTGATTTCATCTTCTGATTCTAACTTTTTCTTCACGACAATTTTGCAGCTGTTGATGCATCCTTGCCCACTGTCACTGCTCTTCAGGGCCGGGTAGCCGAGCTGGTGGAGTAGCTCGACCTTCAAGGTCCCGAACTCATTGCTTCTCGGCAGGAGCTTGAACTCCTATGAGTTGTTGAGGATGATCTATCTCGATCTGCCGAGCGACTGCGGGGAGAGATTGAAGGGTTCGTTGCATAGAAAACAAAATTTTTCCTACGATTGCAACTGCCAAGATCACATCTAGGAGATAACTTGTAACGGTTTGAGAAGGACTCACCCTCGAAGACCAAAAAGCTTTAACGAGAACTATTCTCGTGGGTGATGTAGTCGAACACTCGCCGACCTCAAGGTCGTGATGAAGACTTGACGCCACGAACGGGCAGCGTCTCCGTAGTCGGTCACACGTACAGATCAGTGACGACCTCCGCCCCTTGCTCCAGTTGGGCAGCGGAAGTAGTGGATCCTCGGGAACTCCAGCAGCACTACAACATAGTGGTGGTGGTGGTAGAGAAGATCTTGAGCAGGGCTTCGCCTAAGCACCGTACTCGTGAAACTGGATCAGCTAGCAAGGGGAGGAAGATGCCAACCAAAGGGCATATGAGAGATGGAGGAATGAGTGTCTAGAGGGGGTCTCCACCTCCTCCTTTTATAGGAGAGGGGGGGCAGCCAGCCCAAGGGGTTGAGCACGCCCCAAGGGTGCCCCCACCTCTTCCCTATTGATGGTAATGGAGTCTCCACTCACAAAAACCAAAAGCCACTATTATGCCCTTCAATCTCCACTCAAAATTCCAAGAGACTTTGCATTAAAACACTTTTAATACACTTGGTTTAATGCCACTCAACTTAATGAACACTTCATTAAATTAGTACTTCATTTATGAACAATTCACTTAATGAACACATTAACAATTATCCCCTTGCACTATTTTGATATACCGAAACTATTCCAACAGTTTTATCAAAACAGTCCATGTGCTGTCCAGTATATTCTCTGGCGTTCCGTATCCACTCAAACGCGTCAACGAATCCTTAAGTGTGTCACCCTACGGTTCGTGAATAAAATGGACATGACAGAGACTCTTCTCTGATCAATAATCATCAGCGGGATCTGGAGATCCATGATGACTCCCACTTACTCAACGATGAACTAGTGATCGTGTGAACCAAAACTCCGTAACCAATTCCTTTTGTCTCGCGATATTTTACTTGTCCGAGATCCGATCATTTGGTATCATCCATACCTAGTTCGATCTCGTTACCGACAAGTACTCTTTACTCGTTCCGTGATATAACATCCTCGTGAGCCAGTCACGTGCTTGCAAGCGATGTCAATGTGATATCACCGAGAGGGCCCAGAGTATATCTCTCCGTCATCTGGATGGACAAATCCCACTCTTGATCCACGAGCCTCAACTAACACTTTCCAAGTACCCAACGACACCTTTATAATCACCCTGTTATGGTGTGACGTTTGATGGAATCAAAGTACTCTTCCGGTGTCAGTGATTGACGTGATCTCATGGTCTAAGGATTAGGGTTACTTCGTGAAAGTTTGATACAGCAATAGAAAATTTGATGACATGATCGTATTGCTATAACTACTGTGGGTGTATGTTCATCACATCATTCTCCAATGATATGACCTTGTTATTAACGACATCCAATGTCAATGATCAGGAAACCTTGATCATCCGTTAATCAACAAGCTAGTATAAAGAGAGGCATTACAAGGAACCTTTTCTTTGTTTATTAAACACACATGTATTAACGTTTCCGGTTAACACAATTATAGCATGAAAATAAACATTTATCATAAACATGGAATAAGATAATAACCACTTTATTATTGCCTCTCGGGCATATTCCCTTCAGTCTCCCACTTGCACTAGAGTCAATAATCTAGTTTGGTACTTGCGCATCCAACACCTATGGCATTCAGGTGTTATCCATACGCATTGCTAGTGGTAAATCTAATCTCCAGATCTGACACTTCAGGTCCGTGTGTATTTGCATTTCTTTGCGTCTCTACGCATCACTCATTCACTAATGAGATGGCATTGCATAAATTTGGTCCTCCGGTGAGACCTTAGTCCCTTGAGCTCAAAACATGTTGAATCTATTGTCGTACAATAGATCTTCATAGTATTAGCCCGTTTGGAACTACACCTAGTTTGTTAAACAAACTTCTTGACACAAATGCCCTCCTTTGCTGCTGCTAGAGCAGTCATATACTTAGCCTTTCGTTGTAGTATTCGTTATAATGTCTTAACTTTGGAACTCATCCAAATCCATTTGAAACTATTTCAAATCTATCATGGAACTTTCTTCCATTACATTTTGCCACCTTAACACACTTCCAAAATTGAGATAAATTTAGATTGTATCTTGCGACAAAACTAGTATCAATGTAACACTTTACAATGAACTATTGTCCAACATACATAATATATTCTTAGTCCTTCCAAAGCACGTAAGGATATCTTTACTATTGTCCAATGATCATCTTATGAATCATTCTGGTATATGCTCATAACATTTAGAGCATAGGACATTCTGGAATTGTACATATCATGGTGTACATGATTGATCAAATCATTCATGTGATTTTACTCACCAAGTGTCAAAACACTTGAATCTCGCTTCAACCTTTTCCATGCGGCAAGAACCTTTCTCATCGTTTCCATATTGAACTTATTCAATATTTCATATATGTACTTCGGCCCAACCATATTAGCACCTCAATCTATCTATATAGACCATATTAGCCCAATATACTGGTTTTGCCCAAATATTCCATTAAAATCAAATTTTCAATAAAACTTCACCCGTGTCAATAAAATATACATCATTTCCAATCAACAATATGTCTTCTACATAATGTATTAGAAATATGTCTCAGCGCTCCCACTTAATTTCTTGCAAAAGCAAGCATCTTCACCGTCTCTGATGAAACTAAACGTTTTAACAATTTCATCATGATGAAGATTCCAACTCCGCGAATGCTTATTTCAACCATTGAAATTTGCATGCTATTTTAGCATCCTTTGAATTAACAGAACCCTTTGGACCGTGTCCTGTACACGTCCTAGGTAACCATTCTATTAAAAGAACGTTGTTCCATTTGTTCAACTACCATATACAAAAACTAGCATATGTAGTGGTTGCTACAATAATCCGTCCAGACTAAATATCGTTATGAAAGATCAAATCTTGTCATAGCCAACTCTTTGAACATAATCGTAAACCATTTTAACGATATGTCGAATATTTCATAGATGTGAGAACATCCACGTCTGTTTCTTTATAGATCCAAACACGGTATCTAGAGGGTCTTCCAAGTTCAGAAACTTGGTTTCTCGTGTATGGAACTATCACGGATTTTATAGCTTCTAGCCATTTTGACGGAGTCAGGGCCCATCATCGCTTCTTTGCATGTAGTCGGTCCATTATTATCAAATAACAATGATTCAATCTCAAATCTTACTATTTGACCGATTACCCGAACTACGCAGTTCAATAGGAACTTAGATCGCCGTGACCACAACCTTTGGGATACGGGAGCCAAGAGCATTGCGGCCGCTTCCGGGACACTTTCTGGCGCTGCGCCACTTAGCACATAAAGCTTAGGTTCAACAACCTAATCGAAGTTCTACTGTCCTCCCACTTAACTTTTCGCAAAAAATTCCTTCTCAAGAAACTTGATGCTCTTAGCCACAAAAAACTTTTGTCTTTAGTGTTATGGAGGAATACCCAACGGTTACTTTGGGATAACCTACAAAGACGTACTTTATCCGACTTTGGTTGTAAACATTTTACATATGCCTTGCATACCAAAATTTAAGAAAAGACAAATTGGGTTTTATCCCATTCCATAACTTATATGGTGTCATTTCAACGGATCTCGATGGCGCTCTTTTCAGTGAAAAGCGGTAGTCTCTAAAGCTTAATCCTTAAAATATAATGGCAATTTTATAAATAACACCTTTGATCCTTACCATGTCAAACAAGGTTTGATTACATCTCTCGAACACTCCATACTCCTATGGTGTTTCGGGAAATGCAAGTTTTGGAACGATTCCTAAACTCTCAGGCATTTGCTAAACTTTTAACTCAAAAATCTTCTTTTATGATCCAATCATAAACTCTTATTTTCTCGTTACAATGATTTTCACTTCATCTTGAAATTTATTTGAACATTTTCAAACATTTCATACTTCTTCCTTATCAAGTAAATATACACATATATTCACTCAAATCCTCGGTTAAAGTATATGAAGTTATAAGACCCACCACACACGGCTACACATAATGAACTATACACATCAACATGTATAATGTCCAATAAGTTAGTCGTCCGTCCTTCTTTGGCCTATGAACGGAGTTTCAATCATTTCTAGGAAATTCTTACAAGCGTCAGTTGATTCAAAATCAAAAGACTCCAAAATTCCACCAACATGGAGTTTCTTCATGTTATCTTTCCAATATGATTTAAATGGTGTTTCAATCATCTCTAGAAATTTCTCACAACCGTCAATTGATTCAAAATCAAAAGACTCCAAAATTCCATCACCATGGAGTTTCTTCATGTGTTTCTTTCCAATATGATTCAAACGGTGGTGTCACTCATAAGTGATCTTCTAATCATTTGTCTTGCGACATGTTTAGCATCAGTTATTATGGATGTGATTTCTCCAACAAGATTTATAGAGTTCATCCATCTTCTATGAATATGGTGATAATTTGAACAACTATTGTTCGTATAACACCAGAACAGAATAACAATTATTCACATAAATCTTGAAGGCTAGGTTTAATTCCAACGATAAACACAATAACACTTTATTTTGTTCTTGATGAGAATCATCCCATATTCATTTGCTAGTTACTCAGGCCATTGCAACTCTTGTATTGCGTTGTTCCGTATGACACTTCATACCAACCAATCAGTATCCAATACTCAAGAATCACGCTGTTTAACAAGCAATGAATATACCCATAACATGTATATCATCTATATACCCGAGCTGGACATTTCCAGTCTTTTCCTTTTTCTTTTTCGCCAAAATATTTTTCAGATCCTCTTTCAGCAATTCCTTTCCTTTTTAGAAGAATTTATCACCATCACTTGTGGCACCATTCATATGACACATAATCCAAAGTGTGTTAGTCAAATACTAACACCCTTTGATTCTCACTTTGATGTAGATCACCGTCATCAAATGTTTGGCGTTCTTCCAAATTCCATTCTTTAGTAATCTTATAGTGTAGTAAACATTTTACCTACATCTTCCATTCATCCTATCATGACAACTTTCATGACAGAACTACCATAGCTCATAGGGACAAACTGTGAGTACAATATTAGTTCCCAAAACCTTTTTGAGAGATTAGGACACATAGTGTCTCCAACCTTCACAAATTCTCATACAATATGAGAACATGTTTCTCACTAAATTTTACTCTATCACATTGCAACTAAACATTGTTTCAGATATCGCTATATCTTCCACACATGATAGTTTCTGAAACAATCCTTTCAGCTCCTAGATAACCTTGATAATAACAAACAACATTTGAATATCAAGGATCATGGAAGCAAGTGTGATACTTAGACACTAACACTGGAATTGTTACTCTCGATTTAATACACATTATTAAACTTCATGGAGTAAGCAAGGTTTCCTAAAGTTTGCAATAAGACTTTAAACTTTAGATTGACACTCAAACAATACGGTACCAGTCCGTAAAGTTAAATATCCAGAATTCTATAGTATTATTATCTCAATTATAGCTAAGCGCAAAGGTAGTAAACAAATGCCAATGACTACAACGAACTATGCAAATTCACTTTGATTTAGTTCATGATAAAATGAGTTCATCTAACTCCCACTCAAAAACAACATCCCTCGAGTCGTCTTTGGTGATTACACGAACCAAATTCACTACACCACGACCGATCATCACGTGAGGCGGTGTAGCTGCAATGGCGAGCATCTCAATATGGTTCATCATATCATCCATATGACTCGTGCTTAACCTTTCGGTCCATGTTCCGAGGCCATGTCTGTACATGCTAGGCTCGCCAAGTTGAACCTTAGTATTTGCATGTGTTTCAAGGCCATGTCTGTACATGCTAGGCTTGAAAACACCCGTTGTATGCGAACGTAGAGTCTATCACACCCGATCATCACGTGGTGTCTCGAAACGACGAACTTTCTTAACGGTGCATACTAAGGAAGAACATATAATTATCTTGATATTAAGTGAGAGGGATCATCTTATAATGCTACCGAAGCGATCATGATCGTAACTAAGCAAAATAAGATGCATAAAAGGATAAACATCACATGCATGGATAATGTGATATGATATGGTCCTTCTCGCATTAGATCTCCATCTTGTGCGTCTTGGTATGATCTCCATCATGCCACCGGCGCGGCACCAAGGTCCATGGCGCCACCACCATGGTCGTCCTTCTCCATTACAATATATCTCATGGATATATCTACAGCACGCAGGCCTTAAAAAGGAAAAACACAACCATATGGCTCCTGCCGGTTGTTTACAATAAATCTCATTTCATACAACAATTTTGTAACAATGACCATATCACATCACATGCCCTGCAAAAACAAGTTAGACGCTTCTAAATTATCTTTGGAAATTTTACGTGGTTTTGGGCTTCCTAGGAAAGAACCGATCTTACCTACGGACAAGAACCACAACGTTGATTCGCTAGTTGTTTCTTTTCGTCCCTTTCCAGGGCCCTCCGTTGCAAATGCCATATCACTAATGTTAGAGAAACTGACACCCCCAAAGCCACTTTATACGGTACAAGCCGTATGTCAAGCGTGACACGCAATCTGCGCTTAGGGCCGCTTCAATCCAACATTGCCGCAATATGAACAAGTGCACAAAAGAGGGTAACAACTAGAGGATCAACGCCCACATCTCTATGTGTTCTAACCGTACAAAGCATCTACGCATAGACGAGGCTCTGATACCACTGAAGGGTTCGTTGCATAGAAAACAAAATTTTTCCTACGATTGCAACTGCCAAGATCACATCTAGGAGATAACTTGTAACGGTTTGAGAAGGACTCACCCTCGAAGACCAAAAAGCTTTAACGAGAACTATTCTCGTGGGTGATGTAGTCGAACACTCGCCGACCTCAAGGTCGTGATGAAGACTTGACGCCACGAACGGGCAGCGTCTCCGTAGTCGGTCACACGTACAGATCAGTGACGACCTCCGCCCCTTGCTCCAGTTGGGCAGCGGAAGTAGTGGATCCTCGGGAACTCCAGCAGCACTACAACATAGTGGTGGTGGTGGTAGAGAAGATCTTGAGCAGGGCTTCGCCTAAGCACCATACTCGTGAAACTGGATCAGCTAGCAAGGGGAGGAAGATGCCAACCAAAGGGCATATGAGAGATGGAGGAATGAGTGTCTAGAGGGGGTCTCCACCTCCTCCTTTTATAGGAGAGGGGGGGCAGCCAGCCCAAGGGGTTGAGCACGCCCCAAGGGTGCCCCCACCTCTTCCCTATTGATGGTAATGGAGTCTCCACTCACAAAAACCAAAAGCCACTATTATGCCCTTCAATCTCCACTCAAAATTCCAAGAGACTTTGCATTAAAACACTTTTAATACACTTGGTTTAATGCCACTCAACTTAATGAACACTTCATTAAATTAGTACTTCATTTATGAACAATTCACTTAATGAACACATTAACAATTATCCCCTTGCACTATTTTGATATACCGAAACTATTCCAACAGTTTTATCAAAACAGTCCATGTGCTGTCCAGTATATTCTCTGGCGTTCGTGAATAAAATGGACATGACAGAGACTCTTCTCTGATCAATAATCATCAGCGGGATCTGGAGATCCATGATGACTCCCACTTACTCAACGATGAACTAGTGATCGTGTGAACCAAAACTCCGTAACCAATTCCTTTTGTCTCGCGATATTTTACTTGTCCGAGATCCGATCATTTGGTATCATCCATACCTAGTTCGATCTCGTTACCGACAAGTACTCTTTACTCGTTCCGTGATATAACATCCTCGTGAGCCAGTCACGTGCTTGCAAGCGATGTCAATGTGATATCACCGAGAGGGCCCAGAGTATATCTCTCCGTCATTTGGATGGACAAATCCCACTCTTGATCCATGAGCCTCAACTAACACTTTCCAAGTACCCAACGACACCTTTATAATCACCCTGTTACGGTGTGACGTTTGATGGAATCAAAGTACTCTTCCGGTGTCAGTGATTGACGTGATCTCATGGTCTAAGGATTAGGGTTACTTCGTGAAAGTTTGATACAGCAATAGAAACTTTGATGACATGATCGTATTGCTATAACTACTGTGGGTGTATGTTCATCACATCATTCTCCAATGATATGACCTTGTTATTAACGACATCCAATGTCAATGATCAGGAAACCTTGATCATCCGTTAATCAACAAGCTAGTATAAAGAGAGGCATTACAAGGAACCTTTTCTTTGTTTATTAAACACACATGTATTAACGTTTCCGGTTAACACAATTATAGCATGAAAATAAACATTTATCATAAACATGGAATAAGATAATAACCACTTTATTATTGCCTCTCGGGCATATTCCCTTCAGAGATAGCCGCGCTAAAGGCCAGTCACAACACCGAGCTGGAGGAGGTGATCTCGGCCCAAGTTGCGACTGCTGATGCCCTGCGCTCAGAGCGCGATGCTGCGGTAACTGCTAGGGCCGCACTGCAAGCAGAAAGAGACGATGTCGTGGTCAAGCTGGAGGCCATGGCGCTGTGCCACAACGATGAGCTAACTAAAGCCCGACGCGAGGCCATAGCTAATCTTGAAGGACTGCGTGAGATGGATTCCCTTCTTTCTGGTGAGCTATCCTTCTTGTCTTGGTTTTCTTGACGATTTCTTCTCTTTTGGATCTTCTTACATTTAACCTTCTGACGTAGAGCACTGGCCTGCCTCCGAGTCCGCTGCTCAGCATGCGGTTGCTGAAGAAAGGCAGACCTGATCAGAAGAGGGCTGGACGGTGAGGACCGATGCCGAGGGATGGAGTCCTCTGGAATTTATCATTGCTACCGAGGCTCTCATTCTCGTGATCCTTGGCAGCATCTTCGCATTTAAATTGGGCGTCCAGAAGATTGCCGAGCTGCTTTGGAGGCCTGCCGAGGTGAAACAAGCACTCAGGCGCATGCGCCATGGTGAGGGATCTTTAGCTGGCACCAATGAGCCCGACGAGGAAGATTCAGAGCAAGGAGATGCTCCCAACGCTACCAATGAACAGGTGTTTCTTCTTCTCAAGGCTTCTCCCCGCCGGGTCGAAGCTTTGCTTGATTCAGCAGCTCGGACTGGTGTGGAGACGACGCTTCAAACTGTGCTGAGCTGGTATCCAAAGCTAAGCTTAGCTCATCTTTACACCATGCGAGACGGGGCCTCGGATCTTCTTGAGAGCGCCTATTCCCAGGTGAATCGCCTTGTGACGACCATGGCTGGGTGGTTCCCTCATATTGATTACAGTCCAACTCCTGACAATGCTGGGATGCCGATTGCTCCACTGTCGATAGCTGCTCTGGCCGACGACAGCCCCTCAGCTGACAGCCGCGCCAGAGGAGGTGAGGGCAGTTAGCCAGCTCGCTCCTCGAGCACCCATTTGTACCAAGACGACATATCTGGCAGCAGCTCCTCTCATACTTCGCCAAAGTCCACCTCTGGAAGGACTAGCGCCAAGACAGCCGACGCTGATTCCTCCAAGGCAAAGGAAGATTCGGCTGAACCGGAGCAATCCGAGGCTTCTGCTACGCAAGAGGCTCCGACTGCGCCGGAGCAAATAGTTCCGCCATTACGCATGCGCCATCAATTACTCCGACTGCCTCGAAGGCACCGCCGACAGCTCCGACCACTTCAGTCGCTCCGCCGACAGCTCCGACTGCTTCAGCCACGCCGACGACAGCTCTAGTCTCTTCTGCTCCTGACGCATGATTACTTTATTTTATTTCCTTTTTTGCAACCTTTTGTAGGACTTGCAAGATTCTGAGGACGCCCACTTGGGATGGTTTGATGTAATGAACCTATACGGCCTTGAGCCTTTTATCTTTTCTTGTTGCATGAATTTCTTATGTGATCAACTTCGTGCCATTTTTCTCTTGGGGGCACGATTCCATGTTCACCGACAGTCGCATGCGGTCTGAGGTCGGCTCATAGGATCGTGCTCCACTCTGGGCCTGGTCAATGGAACTGAGCTACTCGAGCGCCAGCGCAGAAGGATTCTGCATAGAATAAACGACGGATTGCTCCTTGTCGATTGCTCGGTGCATCGATAGGGGATGCAATCGGTGAACAACGCATTCGACCGTGTTTTCTCTCTTTTTAGAGTATTTTTGAGTTTTCGAGAACAAACCGCAGGTCCGACTAGCCTCCGCTTATCATCGATGCCACAACCAACTTGTGATCTGTGCTTGTGGGAAGCGTTAGCTCGGTTCTGAACCTGCTGTCTTCGCGGTTTTGCACCTTATACTTTTGTGACCGTATGGTCGGTCAGTCCCCGAGTGAGTTTTTCACACATCTCGGAGATGACAACGCGTTGCCGAATGAGACTTGCTCAAAAAACAAGAGAAACATATAAAGACAATCGAATGCTATCCTTATGATGCATGATAGCTTTACTGACTGATTGCCAAAATAGCACGAATACACTTGTACCGTTCAACTGTAAAATGGGCATAGAATCTCAGCGTTCCAGGGACGCTTCGTCTCGACTCCTGAAGTGTCCTTGTGTCGAGTGCCTTGGGTGTAATCGATGAGGTAGTATTCATTGTTCTTGAGTGCTCGGCTGACGACGAAAGGACCTTCCCAAGGTGAGGACAATTTGTGCTGACCGTCTGACTTCTGGATTCGGCGGAGCACCAAATCGCCCTCACGAAAAGAGAGTGGGCGAATCTTCTTGCCGTGGTAGTGCCGCAGCTTCTGTTGGTAAATTGCCGACCTGGATAGGGCCAACAGGCAAGCTTCTTATTTTAGATCGACACCGTCTTCTCGAGCTTCCTTGGCTTCTTTTTCAATGTATAAGGTGTGCCGGGGTGAGTCAAACTCGATGTCGATTGGGATGACCGCTTCTGAGCCATACACAAGGAAGTATGGAGTGAATACGATTGATCGGTTTGGTGTGGTTCTCAAGCTCCACAAGACTGCTGGAAGCTCTTCAATCCATGATCCAGGTGATCTTTCAAGCGGCTCAACCAATCGGGGTTTGATGCCCGCCAGGATAAGGCCGCTTGCTCTTTCTGCTTGTCCATTTGACTGGGGGTGTGCCACGGATGCCACATCGAGCAGAATGTCATACTCGGATGCATATCGATCCAATGCTCCCTTTGCAAAATTCGTGCCGTTGTCGGTAATGATGCTGTTGGGAAATCCATATCTGCTCGCGATGTCGGCGATGAATCTGACTGCTGTCAGACCGTCCAGCTTATTGATCGGATGTGCCTCAATCCACTTGGTGAATTTATCGACTGCAACTAGTAGGTGGGTCAAACCACCCCTTGCTCGCTTGAACGGCTCAACCATGTCCAGTCCCCATACCGCAAACGACCATGTTATTGGGATTGTTTTGAGTGCCGACGCCGGGAGGTGACTCTTAGCTCTGAATTGCTGACAACCGTTGCAATGCTTCACAAGATGCTCCGCTGCTGCTCGCGCAGTTTGCCAATAAAAACCATGGCGGAACGCCTTGGCTACGATTGTTGTTGCTGATGCATGGTGACCGCATTCACCTTGATGAATTTCTCGGAGCAGATCCAACCCCCTGCCCTCTTCTACACATCGCTAGAGAACTCCAGTTGCGCTTCTGTGCATCAGTTCGTTGTTGATGATGGTGTATGCACCAGATCGGCGCTGGATTTGCCTAGCTTCTTCTTCATCTGGGGGGAGGGTTCCATCGACCAAAAAATCTCTAATGGGCTATGCCCAGGCTGGGGCGCTGACAACCACCATGACCATTTCCTGTTGTGGTACGATTGCTTCTTCCAGCTCGGTCTCTTGTGCTTCTGTCATCTCAGACTCAATCTCCGAGCTGACGACTGCAGCGCCTGGCTTGTAGTCGGCAACCCCTGGTGCTGCTTGCTCTGCTGAAGCTGAGGCCTCAGGATCTACTGGTTCTTCTCATGGAATCGGCGTCTCTGGATCGCAATCTGTAGCCCCTAGTGTCATTAGCTCAGATGAGGCCATGACACCTGGTGTTGTCGCTGCTGTTTTTTCCTTGGATTTCTTCTTCTTGCTGCAATCGGCAGCCCCTGGTTCTGCTGGCTTTGCTGATGCCGCAGCCCCTTGGGCGTTCGGTTGCTTCTTCATAGTCGGGATCTTTGCCGGTTGGACCAACTTTGCTTGCCTCAACGCCTCCAGGTCGGTTTCTGATATGAAAATTGATTCGGATTTTGGTGAAGGTGTGATGGATGGCTTCTTGATATGCTCCAGTGATATCCCTGGCGGAATGATTTTCCTGGTGGAGCCGATCTTGCATAGTGCATCTGCTGCTTCATTGTTTGCTCTGGGTACGTGATGAAATTCACAACCCTCAAAATAGCCGCTGAGCTGCTGCACCAAGAACCGATAGGTTGTCATGTTTGCATCCTTTGCGTCCCAATTTCCTGTGCACTGCTGCACCACCAGGTCGGAGTCGCCAAAATACTCTATGTTCCGAATGTCGATCTCCTTGGCCAGCTTGATGCCATGCACAAGGGCCTCATACTCGGTAACATTGTTTGACGCTGCGAAGTGGATTTGCAGCACATAGTGCACTCGGTCTGCTTTTGGTGATGTGAGGACGATGCCATCACCTAGGCCATTCTTCATGTTGGATCCATCAAAGTGCATCCTCCAATGATCCGATCCTGGAGCGGGCGGCATGTACTGAGTTTCAGCCCAGTCCACCAGGAAATCTTCCAATGCTTGAGATTTGATTGTTGTTCTTGGCTCGTACTGGATGCCGTGAGAAGCGATCTCAATTGCCCATTTGGCTACTCTGCCGGTTGCATCTCTGCTGCCGATGATGTCAGCTAGTGGAGCCGAACTGACCACTGTAATCGGATGAGCTTGGAAATAAGGCTTCAATCTTTTAGCTGCCATGTAGACTCCATAGCACATTTTCTGGTAATGAGGATAGTTTTTCTTGGATATTGAGAGCACCTCGCTGATTTAATATACTGGTCGCTAAATCTGTTGCGCTTTGTCCTTCTCAGGACGCTCTACCACCATAACGGCACTGATCACCCGATTGGTCGCCGCAATATTTAACATCATCGGCTTCTGATACGTCCCAAACGTATCTATAATTTCTGCTTGCTCCATGCATGTTTTGTGTGACTTTGCCATGATTTGCTTGAACTTTCATACACTTTTGAGCATATTTGGACTAATCCATTAACCCAGTGCACCCAGCTGCCAGTTGCTGTTTTCTGCTGTTTTTGTATTTCAGGTTTTCCGGCCATTAAAAGTGCTCCAAAAAATCCGGAAAAATCAGATAAAAAATCACCGACTCGGAAGCTTCCGTAAACACCAAAGGAGGGAAGGGGGGCCACCACAGGGACTCTAGAAGGGTCCCTGGCGCGGCCCCACCCTAGGCCACGCCAGGGAGCCTTCGAGCTGCCCTGTGGCCCCTCTTGGTGCCCCCCTTCGCCTATATTTACCCCCCGTGATGGAAATCCCTGGGAGAAAACTCTTTTTTCGTGATATCGCCTCTGTACCGCCGCCACCGCCATTTCTAGATCGGGGCTGCCTGGAGAAGCTGCTTCGGCACCCTGCCGGGAGAAGCTACCCCCTCCGATAGACCATCCATAGCCATGGACGCCTCCTGTATGTACCGTGAGTAGTTTCCCTTGGACCATGGGTCCGTGACCTGTAGCTATGTGATCTATCTCTCCCCTCTTTGTGCCTCCACTTTCGAGACCTCGTGAGCTGCCTCACATGATATCCTCACCGTATCAAGCCAATTTCTGGCGCCGTTGCCGGGAACTCCAGTCTACAAGATAGGGGAGTTGCACACTATGTTTTATCTTTGCTTTTTAGTCTTGTTAGTTTACCTTTCAGTTTTTACTTTTGTCTCCCTTATAAAAAATACCAAAAATACCTGCTGCTACTATGGGTTCCAATGAAAACACCAAGTTGTGTGACTTCACCACTCACAACAACAGTGACTTTATCTGCACTCCTATTGCTACACCTGCTACTTCAGCACCTTCTTATGAGATTAAACCTGCTTTGCTAAACCTTGTTATGAAAGATCAATTCTCTGGTGCTAGAGATGATGCTGCTTTGCATTTACATAATTTTATTGAGCTTTGTGATATGCAAAAGTACAAAGAAGTAGATTGTGAAATTGTTAAGCTTAAGCTTTTTCCTTTCTCCTTGAGGGATGAAGCTAAAATCTGGTTTCAATCCTTGCCTAAGAATATCATAGATTCTTGGGATAAGTGCAAGGATGCTTTTATCGGGAAGTACTATCCCCCTGCTAAAATTATTCAATTGAGGAGTAACATTATGAATTTCAGGCAATTGGATAATGAACACATTGCCCAGGCATGGGAACGTATGAAGACGCTTGTCAAGAACTGCCCCACACATGGACTGACTACCTGGATGGTTATCCAGACTTTTTATGCAGGCTTGAACTTTACTTCGCGGAACCTGTTAGATTCGGCCGTGGGAGGAACCTTTATGTCGACCACACTTGGTGCTGCCACAAAGCTACTTGACGAGATGATGCTGAACTACTCTCAGTGGCACACCGAAAGATCTCCAACTGGTAAGAAGGTAAATTCTGTGGAGGAGATCTCCTCTCTAAATGAAAAGGTTGACCTTATCACGTCTCTACTTACCAAGCAAGCTCCAATTGATCCTTAGAATGTTCCTTTAAATTCTTTGGTTTCTCAAGAACAAATAGATGTGAACTTTATCTCTAGAAACAACTTCAATAATAATCCTTATAGGAGTAATTTTGGTAGCAACAATCCTAGGCCTTTCCCATCCAACAACTATGGGAACGGTAATAGCAACTCCTATAGCCAGAATTATAGGGAAAGAGACCTACCTAGCTATGAGAAACTTATAGAAATAGAAAAGGCCACCAAAAGCTATATGCACACACAGTTTGAAAAAAACAAGGCCTTTTCCAGAAAGTTATATGAGCACTCCTCTATCCTTCAAAACATTAGTAAACAACTTGAGGGCCTTAATAGTGATATTTCCAGCCTCCAAACTAGACTCACTGCCATTGAGACCTATGTTTCAAACATGTCTCACACCCAATCTACCTTGATAAACCAGATGGCAGCCAAACCAGAAGTTATTCCCAAGGAAGAGGAAAGAATTAAGCGCCTTCCTACCTACCACACAGTAGCCACTATCCAAGTAGTTGAGGATGTCCAAACAGTTAGCACCCATCACACCCCTAGTCCCACTGGACCTATCAATGGTGATGCTACCACCTCAACCATAAATGAATAAACCTCTATGAACATAGAGGCTTTCAAACAAGTGAGCTTAAATGATATCACTACCTCCTTGATAGATAGTAGTGATCTAGACTTTGACAACTGCACTTCACCTGAAGTTATTGGTTTCCTACACAAGATGTCTCGAGACCCCCACACTAGCACACTTAATCTTGCCTTCACAAAGCATATCACCAATGCTCTAATCAATTTTAGGGAGGAGAAGCTTAGACTAGAAGCCTCCATACCTAGGAAGCTAGAAGATGGTTGGGATCCTATGATAAAAATCAAATTAAATAACTTCTCTTGTTATGCTCTTTGTGATGTTGGAGCAAGTACCTCAGTTATGCCCAAAAGAATGTATGATATGCTTGAATTGAAACCTTTTGATTATTGTTCTTTTGGTGTTCGTCTTGTTGATTCTTCCGTAAAGGAACCTTTGGGGAAGATCGATGATGTTCTTATCATTGTCAATGAAAATTATGTTCCCGTTGATTTCACTATTATGGACATTAAATGTGAACCTTCTTGTCCAATTATTTTGGGACGTCCTTTTCTTCGCACAGTCGGTGCTGTTATTGATATGAAAGAGGGGAATATGAAATTACAATTCCCTCTCAAGAAAGGAATGGAACATTTCCCTAGGAAAAATATTAAGTTACCTTTTGAGACCGTCACACGGGCTATTTATTCTCTTGAAAAGACTTGATCTTCTGCTTTAAGCCTAGCTAATGGCTCTAAAGAAGCGCTTTCGGGAGGCAGCCCGCAACGAATTTAGGTTTTTATTTTTGCTTTTCTTCTGTTCTTAGTGGTCTTGATGATTGTTAATACTGTAGCAACATCATTGTATCTGTACTTTTTAAGCTTTGTTCCTTTTATAGCCTCATACGGCAAGGAAAGTAAAAGTTGTGACATGTTGTCCAGAAAACAGATTCTGTCATCGTGACTGGAAAAATCCCAGTTCATCTTTTTGAGCTGAAATTTTTACACAGCGTGCTCTATACAATTACGAAACTTCTGTATGTTCTGATTTTTTTGATTTGAGTTGCAGAAGTACCCCTAAAAAATTTGTTTCTATCTGCTGTTCTGTTTTTCACAGATTCTGCCACGTTTTGTCTCTCTCTACTTTTGCAAACCTTAAGCTTGCTTTTTCTTGGCAAAAACCTTTTGGCAATCTGGGAAACAGTAGCTCTTCAAGTTTATATTTATTTCCAGCAAAGGAAAAATTATTTTAATAGGGTACTAACCTCTCTAATCAGTCTACAATGAGTTATGTATGAAGGGAGTTTTCAAGTGTGCGATGGAAGATGATGAAAGAAGATCCTGGAGTGTCAAACGCTCAAGCTTCGGGATGCCCATGTGCACCCCAATAAATATTCAAGGATACTCAAGCGTCTAAGCTTGGGGATGCCCCCGTGCATCCCCTTCTTCATCAACAATTATCAGTTTGTCTCTCGTTGCACTATATTTTTATCACTTCATGCGTTATGTGCTATTCTTGGAGCGCCTCGCTCTTAGGTTTTGTTTTTAGTTTTCTTTTGCTTTGTTTGCTGTAGTAACAAGTTAGATCCCAGCTTACTTTCTTTTGTGTGGGAGATATACACGCTCCTCTTGAATTAGAACTCCTCATAGGATTTGCTTGCTTATTCTTTTAGCTGTGAGTTGTTCTTTTTCTTTTCTTAGCTGCTGCTCTGTTTAGTTGTAGTGCTTTAGTTTTTTCTAGAGCTTTTCTTTTGTTTTAGGTTGAACTTTCTATAGGTTGCATGATTTATCTTGTTAGAGAGTTTGCCTGTTGCACTGAGTTTTGTGTCTTGACTAGAAGTAGGTAGTTGAAGTTGCTTTTCTCTTTGTAGTAGTAACTTGCAATAGTTTTGAGGTATTGACTAGAGTAATGTTTGAACTTTTGGTGTCAAGAGCTCGAGCCTATTAGTGATAGATGTCGTATTTTGGGCAATCCGTGTGTTTTTCGAAAACCAAAAACCCCTGTTGATAACTCTAGCTACTAGATGGATCACTAACCTCTTGAGGGTTCGAATATTAGAGTACACTCACGTACCATAAGTCGAGGATGCGCAAGGATAACCAAACCCCCATACACTCCTCCTCGGGGTACTTGTCTCTTTGTGAACCTCCTAATTAGATTGAGAGTTACCGATAATAAGTGCATGAGTTCTTCGGACTAATGAGAGTATTCGAAAGTTGACACTTCCACCCACCTATACTTTTTCTAGCCTCTTCGGTACCGTGCATTGCCCTTTCTCACCTTGACAGTTGGCGCATACTTCGCTGGTGCATCCCAACCCTTGGCACGATACGCTCTGTCATCATAAGCCTCCTTATATCTTTCCTCAAAACAGCCACCATACCTACCTACAAGGCATTTCCATAGCCTTTCCGAGATACATTTCCATGCAACATCCATCTTCTCATGACTTGATCCTCATGTCATACCTTTGCATCATGATAGTTATATATCTTCTTTATGCGAGTACCTTTGTAAAGTGTGAAAGATCTCCTATATTCTTTTAAAATATAGAGTGTTTCCCCTAAAGTGAGGAAAAGATCCCAAAGAGGACAAAATCAAAAGATCCCAAAGAGGACAAATGAGAGTTAAATAGAAAGAGCCATTGAGGCCACCAAAAAATACAAAAAAATAGAAAAAAGAGAAAAATAAAAAATAAAAAGAGAGAAGGGGGCACACTACTATTCAATTTGAGAGATCCACACTAGTAGTTCATCCTCTATCCCTTGTACTCCATAGAGATCATCATCATGCATATAGCTATGTGGGGACCTTCACACTATAGAACTTGGCTTGTATATTCCAATGATGAGCCTCCTCAAACGAGCTCTAGGTCTTCTTGAGCAAGCAAGTTTGATGCACTCCCACTAGTTCCCTTGGAGAGCTTTTAGCTCACATGTGCATCTGTTTGCATGGCAATCCCTACTCCTCACATCATATCTATCATATGGCCTTATCTCGCCTATGATTGTCCTCATTGATGTGAGCCTTTCACACCTCTTTGTCTTCATCCTCCACCTTCTTTCTGTTTCGCCTTTTAGGTGTCAAATTTCTTGCTCACGCTCATCCATTGCATGAGTGCTCAAAATATCGAAAGGGAGTGGATCAGTTTGACTTGTACCTGGCTAGTGGTCTGGGGACGAGTCAAGATAAGAGTCCAAAGGAGACTAAGTGTGAAGCTTTAGTAGATAGTTGTTCTCAACAATTAATTTCTTATCTCGTATTTACCTATCCCCTGCTTGCACGCAAACACTATCTGGAGAAATTCGAGTCATGTACAGCGAGAGCTCTTGCACCTTTTGTTCTTTTGTTGCTTGTGTCAATGCTAATATAGACTCTTGCTTGTTAAGACTTGAATGGAATTGCATGCTTTGATTGCTTTACTTAAAAGTCCTTTTATGGTTGTGTGGCATGTCACCACAGAAATTATGCTTGTTATCATTTACCTACTCGAGGACGAGAAGGAATTAAGCTTGGGGATGTTGATACGTACCAAACGTATCTATAATTTCTGCTTGCTCCATGCATGTTTTGTGTGACTTTGCCATGATTTGCTTGAACTTTCATACACTTTTGAGCATATTTGGACTAATCCATTAACCCAGTGCACCCAGCTGCCAGTTGCTTTTTTCTGCTGTTTTTGTATTTCAGGTTTTCCGGCCATTAAAAGTGCTCCAAAAAATCCGGAAAAATCAGATAAAAAATCAGCGACTCGGAAGCTTCCAGAAACACCAAAGGAGGGAAGGGGGCCACCACAGGGACTCCAGAAGGGTCCCTGGCGCGGCCCCACGCTAGGCTGCACCAGGGAGCCTCCTAGGTGCCCCCCTTCGCCTATATTTACCCCCCGTGACGGAAACCCCTGGGAGAAAACTCCTTTTTCGTGATCTCGCCTCTGTACCGCCGCCACCGCCGTTTCTAGATCGGGGCTGCCTGGAGAAGCTGCTTCGGCACCCTGCTGGGAGAAGCTACCCCCTCCAGGAGACCATCCATAGCCATGGACGCCTCACGTATGTACCGTGAGTAGCTTCCCTTGGACCATGGGTCCGTGACCAGTAGCTATGTGATCTATCTGTCCCCTCTTTGTGCCTCCACTTTCGAGACCTCGTGAGCTGCCTCACATGATCGAGGCACCTTTGTAATTTTCTGCCGTTGCTATGATGAGTTTGTTGGGATCTGATGGATTATGAGACTATGTTCAGATAGTGATGAGTAATATATTTGGTTCTTCTCTTTTATATTTTGTTCTTGAGTAAATTCTTTCATGTTCTCCGTTGCCGTATTTTACTTTGGCCAAGTGATTTGTTGCAACTCCAAGAGGGAGCGTTGTGACGCCCCCAAAATCAATCCGTGTACAGTAATCATACACGCAGGGTACACGACTGAGATTAGGGTGCCACGGTGAGAATATCACATCACAACACTAAACACAAAAGGATAAACCAATATGATACAATAAAGGGGGTCACGCGGACCTGAATACATAAGTTATACAAGCCATAATATCTGAGTACAGACATAGTTAGTCAAGTTTTACCTTAAGAAGGCTAGCACAAATAACATCAGAGATACAGATCGAAAAGGCAAGGCCTCTTGCCTGGGAGCCTCCGAAACTACTCCTGGTCCTGGTCAGCGGGGCTCTCGACGTAGTAGTATCCGCCTCCGGGGTACTCCTTCTCCTGGGCTCCAACGTCGACTGCAGCGGCCGATCAGGCAAAACAGTAAAGGAAATAAAGCAGGTGAGTATCTAGTATACCCGCGAGTCTTACGTCCGCTACTAAGCATTATGCATTGTATCAACGGAAAGAAGAGGTTGTATATAGTGGACTGAAAGACAGAAATCAGAATAAGGGTAAGAAGCTAGGCCTATCGAAGACTAGCATCTTCCGACGATGTCTTGCAGCATGAGGTAAGGATCAACCAACAGTTCATATAAAGCATAAAGTAACAACGAAGCAGAAGTTGCTGCAACATTGTATAATATAAGTTGTAATGATTAACAACAATAATAATGCCTCCGAGTTCACCTCCTCGACATCCCCGCGAGGAAGAAAACCCGGAACCATACAGTTTAATAATAATAGTTTCTAGTGGTAAGATCCAGCTTCAGCATAAAGCATCCTGTTACCGTGGACACGGCTATCGATAGATTAATCTTCCCTGCAGGGGTGCACTGGCGTGACTCTACGACGCTCGGATCTCCAGGGTGGCGGGAACCTTGTTAGGGAACGCTCCACCAAAGCTATCCGACACAAAGTAGCCCATCCTTCGGCAATCAACAGAGAGGTCATCCGCCGGACTATATCCTATGTACGCCGGGCTTTGGACCCTAACCCGAACGTACTCCTGCACGGTGCGTGACTGGCCGGTGAAGCAAAATCAAAGCAAATACAAACACACCTGCTGCAGCAAAGAGAAGACAACACCACTTCCCGGCAATCAGCCCGCGGTACTGCTGACGTGTGAAGACCCTCGAACGAGACTACGATGCAGGGGAGCCCACACTCCTTATCCCACGTGTAGGTAGTGCGTACAAGCCAAAAGGCTACTCAAGACATCCGCCGAACCATTTAGCATTTTAATTAACCTGCGTGACAACCATTATCGTTGCCTCGACTTAACCGACCCGCGGTCAACGACAGCAGTCAGGACCACCAGTACATCGGTGCCTGCCCTGTCGTCCCACCAAGTCACTGCGGTTACCAACAAGGTGAACCGTCTCCTTACCTTGTCTCGCGTGTGCTCTTGGTAGAGCTCGACTTTCGTGGTTTGGTAACTCTCGTGAGATACGAGCAGGGGCCAAGCACGCCAGTAACGTCGGTCGTACCCTCCCTGTCGTTCCCGACGATATACCTCTCGCGGGCACCGTTGGGTCGCCCGACTTTCTTACCTTTAAGGACAACCGCTGTTCAGGACCCTATGGAGGCAAGACAAAGTCAGCCTCGAGTGGAGTACAAGGATTACTCCTGGATAGCTCACACTTGAGGTGACTAGGCATAACCCAGATAGGGGCCTTTGGCGGTGTCTGCATTGTACCGTACCTGTGCAGTTGTATATATTGTATCCGTGTTCACTCCCCTGAGTGGTCACGGCCTGCTATCTAATCCCAGCTAACAATGCGCAGGGCTCACTGCTGAACAATGCATAAGTATAACAGGCAGCATAGGATAAGAAAGGTACATCAAGGGGTGACAAAATCAGGCTATGCAATTGAATAGGATTGTAATCGTAGCAGCAGCAGTAACAATGCCTAGTGCAAGAAAGTACGGAAAAGGTAGGCGATATCTGGGGAAGAGAATGGCTCTGCTTGCTTGGAAGCTCGACGGTAGGGGTCGGGTCGTCGACGAAGTAGTCGTACCCGGCAGCGGTGTAGTCGACGGTAGCAGCGGGGTCTACCGGAGATTAAGGGGGGAGGAAAACAGTAAATACACAGAAATAATATACAAACATATGCATGACATGACAGATGAAATGTTAATGGTGTTCTAACGCAGTGCGATGTATCAGGCTCAGAGCAGGAATTCATCCGGGGATGAAATACCGGCTCCGGGTGATTATCGGACAGGGGTCCGGAGGGGGAAGGATCAAGCGGGAGGTGTTGTGGGTACCGTACAAACATAAGGGGGGTGTATCCGTGTTAGTTGAACCATTCCGGACAACTTTCGTGTTCGGAATAAATGCATCCGGGTACTTTTTATCGGTACCGGAAATTATCGACAAACAGCCCGGAGGGAGAAATGTCGATGATCGGTGTGTTAGAGGGGTGTGGTAGACATACGGATAGCGTATCCGTATTCGTTATATTTTTCTGATCAATTTTCATGTATAAAGTTTTTGAATCTGAATTACGGTTTAAAAGATATTGAATTTTAAAGTTTTAATCAATTTAAATCAATTTTCTGGATTTATTTTATTAATAAATTCCAACATTATCCACAGAGGGTTGACTGGTCAAACCTGACCAGTGGGTCCCACTGGTCAGCCTCACAGGCTAATAAAACATTTTAATTAAATCTAATAACAGTGGGGTCCCACATGTCATACACTGCTATCAATTTAATTTAATTTTATTAATTTAAATTACCCTGGACCCGCATGTCAAACACTAGCAGTGAATAAATCTATTTATTAAAATCTAACAGGCAGTGGGTCCCAGGTGTCAACCTAACACTTTAATTAAACAGTTTTCTTATTGTTTTAATCTACTGGTTAATTAACAGGGGGGTTAATTTATTCTTTGATTAACTTAGGGGGGGTTAACAGGGGGGGGGTTAGCCCCAGGCGGTCACGACCATGTCGGCCGGCCGGCGACTCACGCCGGTGGAGGAGCCGCGCCGGGCGGGGGAAGGGGGAAGAACGCGGCGGACGTCGGAGGCGCGACCGCGTGTGAACGTGGCCTAGGGCGTGGGCAAAGGGGCCCGTGGGCGTGGCCGCGGGGAGCACGAGCTCCACGGAGCTCGGCCGGCGGCGAGTCCACGGCGGGCAAGGGGACGGGGCATGAAATCGAGCAACAGAGCATGGGGAAGACGCGCACGCTCACCGTGGAGCGCGGGGTGGTCTCAAGTTAGCCGGCGGTGGTCGGGGTGGAGCTCCACGGTGTCAATGGCGCAGCGGCCGCGGTGGAGAAACGGCGGCGATGGCGAGGCCCCAGTAGACGCCGGCTTCGATTGGGGGCGCGGGAAGAAGGGGTCGGGCGCGGGCTAGCCCCCAGACAAGACGGCCGGTCCGGAGGTGGCCGGTGGCCGCGTCGGCTGCGGCGGCGTGGCCACAGACGCGCTCGGGTCCGCGCGGGAGGGGAGGGAAGAGCACCAGGGGAACAGGGACTGGCGGCTAGGGTTGAGGGAGGGGTCGGGGCAGGGTTCCAGGGGGGCGGCTTGGCCTTGTAGGCCGCCGGGAGCCGGCGGATGCCCTCCACGCCGATGGCCATGGCGCCTTGGCCACGGGATGGGTGACACGGGGGGAGGGGATGAACAGGAGGGAGAAGGAGGCGCGGGGTGGGCTGGGGTGGGCTCAGCCCAAGGGGAAAAAGGAGGAGGTGGCCTGGTGGGCTTCGCCCCCAGGCGTAGGTTTAGGTTTTCATTATTCTTTTTTTTTATTCTTTTTTTTCTGTTATTGCTTATTTGCATTTTATTTAAATGCTTAGGCATTTTTGTTAAATACAAATATTGTTCCATAATTAGTAGAACATATATCTGGAGTACCACAAAAAGGTTAGGGTTTTTCTAAACCCTTTTGCTAATTTCCTTTATTGTTAAATGATAAATTAGCCTGGAATTGCTACTGTTATTAATTGTTTACAATTTTCAGTAGCCCAATAAATACCAATGATTACATGGGCATGGTCCAATGATTATTTGGGATTTTTTTTAAAAGTGGTTCCAAGATTTTTGGAAATGATTTATTGTCACCATATTTTAATAATCACTAAAAGGCATTTTAGGGTTTGTTTGAATTTTAATTCAAATGGCTTGGACTTTGTTTTCATCCATGATGATCAAGGTCCATGGTTCACATTGCTTGCAACAATATCAAAGGAGTATTTGAATTTGAACTGAACCAGTTGATCAAACAAAAGCTTTGAACAGTACAGATGAACAGTAACAGGGATTACTGTTCACTGACAGTGAGAGTGTTACAAATCTCCCCCACTACAAGAATTCTCGTCTCGAGAATTTAAGTGGTAGCGGAAAAAAGATCAGGGTATTCATCACGAAGGAGATCTTCGTGTTCCCAAGTGGCTTCATCTTCAGAATGATTCGACCACTGAACTTTGAGGAACTTGGTTGTCTTGTTGCGGGTCTTGCGTTCAGACTGATCGAGAATGCGGCTTGGATGTTCTTGATAAGTCAAGTCTTGCTTCAGCTCAATCATATCATGTTCCACTTCGCGAATAGGGTCCTTGAAGCAGCGTCGGAGTTGCGACACGTGGAAGACATCGTGGACTTGAGAGAGGTTTGCCGGCAATTCCAAACGGTATGCCACGGGTCCACTTCTGGATAGGATACGGAATGGGCCAATGTAGCGAGGAGCTAACTTGCCTTTGATCCCGAAGCGGTGAGTGCCTCGCATCGGGGTGACACGGAGGTAAGCATATTCGCCAGGTTGATAGACCATTTCTTTGTGCTTGCGATCATAGTTGCTCTTCTGGCGAGACTGAGCATCTTTCAAGTGTTCACGAATAACGCGAACCTGATCTTCAGCGTGTTGTATGATGTCCGGACCAATGAGAGTTCGTTCCCCAGTTTCTGACCAATTCAGAGGGGTTCGACACTTACGCCCATAGAGAACTTCAAAGGGTGCCATCTTCAGACTAGCTTGATAGCTATTGTTGTACGAGAATTCAGCAAATGGAAGAGATTCCTCCCATTTCTTACCAAATGAAATGACACAAGCTCGAAGCATGTCTTCAAGCACTTGGTTAACTCGTTCGACTTGTCCTTGCGACTGAGGGTGATAGGCGGTGCTGAAATTCAGATGCGTGCCCATAGCTTCTTGGAAACTATCCCAGAATCTGGAGGTGAAAATACTGCCACGGTCGGAACTAATCTCCAACGGAATACCGTGGAGCGACACAATTCTGGAAACATATAAGTCTGCCAACTGACTAGCAGAGATCGTCTCCTTGACAGGCAGAAAATGGGCAACCTTGGAGAATCGGTCGATGACGACAAAGATCGCATCATGACCCTTCTGTGATCGCGGAAAACCGGTGACAAAGTCCATTTCAATCTTGTCCCATTTCCATTCAGGGATCGAGAGTGGTTGCAGAGTTCCAGCAGGTCTTTGATGTTCTGCCTTGACGCGACGGCAAACGTCACATTCAGAAACATATCGGGCAATGTCTTGCTTCATGTTAGGCCACCAGAATTGCTGACGAATGTCTTGGTACATCTTGGTGCTTCCAGGATGAATGGACAACGGGGTATCGTGAGCCGCTCTCATGACCTTCAGGGTCATATCCAGGTTCTCATGCCTGCCCTTGCTGTGAGTAACCACTAAACGGTTCTGGTAGAACGCCGCACCTTTGCTATCAACGGTGAAGGGTGATGGTCTCCCTTTGGCGATATCGCGCTTAATCTTGTGTACGAAATCATCATAAAACTGTATACCCTTGACGGATTTGACGAGATCCGGTTCGATAACCAGGTTATTTGCATAACCTTGAGGAACAATCTCGAGGTTTAACTTTTGAAAGTCTTCATACAGAAGGGGTTGTTGTACTTGAACATCAAGTTCACTACAGTAAGATTTACGGCTTAAAGCATCGGCCACCACATTAGCTTTGCCAGGGGTGTAAGAAATTCCCATGTTGTAGTCGGCTATTGTCTCGAGCCATCTCTGCTGGCGGGGATTCAGGTCTGGTTGAGTAAATAGGTACTTCAGACTTTGGTGGTCGGTGTAGATCTCGCAACGATTACCGACGAGGTAATGCCGCCACAGCTTCAATGCATAAATTACTGCTGCCAATTCAAGATCATGTGTTGGATACTTATCTTCGTGAGCACGCAATTGACGAGAGCCATAAGCAATCACTTTGCGCTCTTGCATTAGGACACAGCCTAATCCTTGACGAGATGCGTCGCAATATATCACAAAGTCCTTCTGAGTATCAGGCGGAGCAAGCACTGGGGGAGAAGTGAGCTTGTCCTTGAGGGCCTGGAAACTTTCCTGACATTTATCTGTCCACTCAAACTTAATGCCTTTGTGAAGCAGATTAGTCAGAGGCTTGGCAATCTTGGAGAAATTCTCAACAAAACGGCGGCAATAGCTGGCAAGGCCGAGGAAACTTCGGACTTGCTTGACAGTCCTGGGCGGAGTCCAGTCAAGAATAGCCTGGATACGTTCTGGGTTGACGGCAATGCCATCCTTGGAAATCACGTGACCAAGGTAGGTCACTTCAGGAAGCCAGAACTCACACTTAGAGTACTTAGCGTAGAGTTTGTGTTCTCGAAGCTTTTCCAGTATAAGGCGAAGATGTTCAGCATGTTCTGCATCGGTCTTAGAGTAAATCAATATATCATCCAGATAAACCACGACAAACTTGTCGAGATATTCCATGAATATAAAGTTCATCAATCTGGAGAAGGTGGCTGGTGCATTTGTGAAGCCAAAGGACATGACAGTGTACTCGTATGACCCATAGCGAGTAATGAATGCAGTCTTCGGGATGTCCTCATCACGGACCCGGATCTGATGGTAACCCAACCTTAAGTCGAGTTTTGAAAACACCGTGGATCCAGCAAGTTGATCATAAAGATCATTGATCCGAGGGAGGGGGTACTTGTTCTGTATCGTGGCCTGGTTGATAGGTCGGTAATCTTGGACCAAACGGTTCGTGCCATCACTCTTCTTGACAAAGAGCGAAGGTGCTCCCCAAGAAGAGGAACTTGGGCGAATGAATCCTTTGTGAAGTGCTTCGTCGATCTCCTTCTTCAGTTCCAGGAGGTGCTGAGGTGGCATCTTATAGGGACGCTTGGCAATAGGGACGGTGCCAGGCTTCAGGTCGATGACAAATTCAACCTCTCAGATCGGGGGTATTCCCGAGAGTTCTTCTGGGAAGACGTCGGGAAAATCACGAACGACTGGAACGTTCTCGATCCCGTCAAGAGGTGAGACATTCAGAGCATTCATCATATATATATGCGTTTCAGCATCACGGGTAATCCGGGTGGTGTGGTTAACAATCTCGCCGGCGGGGTGAAAAAGTTGGACAGAACTGGTGCCACAATAAAGTGCGGCATCGTGGACTTTCAACCAATCCATGCCCAGAATGAGGTCTATAGGGGAAGACTTCAGGAGGATGGGAGAAGCAAGGAACTCAACTCCTTCAATTTCGACGATGGTTTTGGGCACTATCTTGGAGGTGTGGCAATGACCTATCGGGGTGCGGACAACCATCGGTGGATCCATCTTTTCTACCATGAAGTTAAGCGACAATGCAAATGCTTCCGACATGAATGAATGCGATGCTCCTGTATCAAATAAAACAGTAGCAGGTACTGAATTAACAAGAAGGGTACCCATCACGGTAGCAGGTTGCTCCTGAGCTTCTTCGACATTAATGTTGTAAGCATGTCCGCGAGTTTTAGAAGAAGACCTAGTGTTATAGTTGGGGGTCCTTTTGTTGCCACGGCCATTTCCACGGCCCGCAGGGTGAACTACCAGTTGATTCTGTCGCTGGGGGCAGTCTCTGGAAAAGTGACCTGGCTGATGGCACTTGAAGCATAGGCCATCCTGAGGACGGAGGGGTGCAGTCTCAGTCTTCGGCTGTCTCGGCGGGGGCGGAGGCAGACGAGGTGCAACATACGACGGCCTTGGTACATGGGCATTTGGATGATACACACTGTGTGGAAGCCAAACGCGTTGCTTCTGTGCTGTGCCCGAAGATGAGCCAGCATCACGGGGGCGCTTCGCCGAACCACCGAACTTCAGCTGAGCGGTCTCAAGAGTGATAGTCTGATTCACCATGGTGGCGAAGTCGGGGAAGACGTGCAAAGCCAGTGCAAGCTGGAGATCTGCGTTGAGTCCATCACGGAACTTCTCTTACCTACTTGCATTATTGGGGAGGTCACTTGCAACATAGCGGGAGAGGCGAAGGAATTCCCTCTGATATGCCTCGACAGTTTTGTTGCCCTGAGCGAGGTTGCGGAACTCGGCCTTCATACGGTTCATAATCGCCTGGGGGACATAACGAGCACGGAAGGTAGCCTTGAAGTCATTCCAGGTGACGACAGTCCCTTCAACTAGCGAGCCCTTGTAAGTGTCCCACCACTGAGCAGCGGGGCCACGCAGGAAATAGGACGCAAAGTTGACGTAATCAGCAGCACTCACATTAGCGAACTCCAGCTGTCGAGTGATGTCACGAAGCCAATCATCAGCATCCAGCGGCTGTTCAGGCTGGTGGAAGAGAGGGGGATTGAGACGCATGAAATCCCGCAGAGTAACCACAGGCGGCTGATGCTGGTGCTGGTTCTAGTTCTGGTTCTGATTCTGGAGCTGATCTATGACTCCTTGCATAAACACTTGGTTCATCTGAAACTGCTGCATCATCGCGGCCATGTAGTCCGGCGGCGGAGGTGGATCGTTGGCACCACGTCCACGACCACGACCACCACGACCAGCCATCTTGCTAGAATTTAACAGGGGTATTTCAGCGATGAACATTTTAACGATATACCGGAAACGAGTACGAGGTAAAGCGACAACAAAGAGGAGGCGCGGATACATAGGAGTAGTCATATAAGACATACACATCCATACATAGAATCAATCGAAAATCGGGCAGCGTAACGTCGTAGAAATTAAGGAAAAAGGACACACTAGGCGGCGCGCAGACCGCGGTAAGGATTACACGACGCGACATAGATTCCACTATGTCAATCACGCCGCAAGAAAACTGTTGGCCACAGGAGTTAATGCCAGAGGACGCGCGGCCTGCCCAGAATGAGAATGGGATCCGCGGTCCGGGACCTGGGGTAGAACTCCTGCAACACGACTCAATCAATGGGGAACGCACCAAAAACGCCGGGTGGAATCAAGAGAACGTGATCCTAATGTCAGAGTTTGTAAAACTTACCAGCAAGGATAAGAGAGCAGAGTCCCAGAGCATAGGTAAGGAGAAAAGGATCCTAATACCATAGATATCACACGTAGTGACATCGATGTGGGCCCGTAAGCCAAATATTAAGTTAGAAAAATAGTTTTTCAAAGTCTAGACTCAACTTCGACCAGGTAGTGGTGGGGTGGCTTCCTACAGGAAGTCGGCTCTGATACCAACTTGTGACGCCCCAAAATCAATCCGTGTACAGTAATCATACACGCAGGGTACACGACTGAGATTAGGGTGCCACGGTGAGAATATCACAGCACAACACTAAACACAAAAGGATAAACCAATATGTTACAATAAAGGGGGTCACGCGGACCCGAATACATAAGTTATACAAGCCATAATATCTGAGTACAGACATAGTTAGTCAAGTTTTGCCTTAAGAAGGCTAGCACAAATAACATCAGAGATACAGATCGAAAAGGCAAGGCCTCCTGCCTGGGAGCCTCCGAAACTACTCCTGGTCCTGGTCAGCGGGGGTCTCAACGTAGTAGTATCCGCCTCCGGGGTACTCCTGCTCCTGGGCTCCAACGTCGACTGCAGCGGCCGATCAGGCAAAACAGTAAAGGAAATAAAGCAGGTGAGTATCTAGTATACCCGCGAGTCTTACGTCCGCTACTAAGCATTATGCATTGTATCAACGGAAAGAAGAGGTTGTATATAGTGGACTGAAAGACAGAAATCAGAATAAGGGTAAGAAGCTAGGCCTATCGAAGACTAGCATCTTCCGACGATGTCTTGCAGCATGAGGTAAGGATCAGCCAACAGTTCATATAAAGCATAAAGTAACAACGAAGCAGAAGTTGCTGCAACATTGTATAATATAAGTTGTAATGATTAACAATAATAATAATACCTCCGAGTTCACCTCCTCGACATCCCCGCGAGGAAGAAAACCCGGAACCATACAGTTTAATAATAATAGTTTCTAGTGGTAAGATCCAGCTTCAGCATAAAGCATCCTGTTACCGTGGACACGGCTATCGATAGATTAATCTTCCCTGCAGGGGTGCACTGGCGTGACTCTATGACGCTCGGATCTCCAGGGTGGCGGGAACCTTGTTAGGGAACGCTCCACCAAAGCTATCCGACACAAAGTAGCCCATCCTTCGGCAATCAACAGAGAGGTCATCCGCCGGACTATATCCTATGTACGCCGGGCTTTGGACCCTAACCCGAACGTACTCCTGCACGGTGCATGACTGGCCGGTGAAGCAAAATCAAAGCAAATACAAACACACCTGCTGCAGCAAAGAGAAGACAAC
This sequence comes from Bromus sterilis, assembly GCA_950022295.1. Lineage (NCBI taxonomy): Eukaryota > Viridiplantae > Streptophyta > Magnoliopsida > Poales > Poaceae > Bromus > Bromus sterilis. Next base: position 337,589,471 of record OX465595.1, on the reverse strand, counting down.
ACCACTTCCTGGCAATCAGCCCGCGGTACTGCTGACGTCTGAAGACCCTCGAACGAGACTACGATGCAGGGGAGCCCACACTCCTTATCCCACGTGTAGGTAGTGCGTACAAGCCAAAAGGCTACTCAAGACATCCGCCGAACCATTTAGCATTTTAATTAACCTGCGTGACAACCGTTATCATTGCCTCGACTTAACCGACCCGCGGTCAACGACAGCAGTCAGGACCACCAGTACATCGGTGCCTGCCCTGTCGTCCCACCAAGTCACTGCGGTTACCAACAAGGTGAACCGTCTCCTTACCTTGTCTCGCGTGTGCTCTTGGTAGAGCTCGACTTTCGTGGTTTGGTAACTCTCGCGAGATACGAGCAGGGGCCAAGCACGCCAGTAACGTCGGTCGTACCCTCCCTGTCGTTCCCGACGATATACCCCTCGCGGGCACCGTTGGGTCGCCCGACTTTCTTACCTTTAAGGACAACCGCTGTTCAGGACCCTATGGCGGCAAGACAAAGTCAGCCTCGAGTGGAGTACAAGGATTACTCCTGGATAGCTCACACTTGAGGTGACTAGGCATAACCCAGATAGGGGCCTTTGGCGGTGTCTGCATTGTACCGTACCTGTGCAGTTGTATATATTGTATCCGTGTTCACTCCCCTGAGTGGTCACGGCCCGCTATCTAATCCTAGCTAACAATGCGCAGGGCTCACTGCTGAACAATGCATAAGTATAACAGGCAGCATAGGATAAGAAAGGTACATCAAGGGGCGACAAAATCAGGCTATGCAATTGAATAGGATTGTAATCGTAGCAGCAGCAGTAACAATGCCTAGTGCAAGAAAGTACGGAAAAGGTAGGCGATATCTGGGGAAGAGAATGGCTCTGCTTGCCTGGAAGCTCGACGGTAGGGGTCGGGTCGTCGACGAAGTAGTCGTACCCGGCAGCGGTGTAGTCGATGGTAGCAGCGGGGTCTACCGGAGATTAAGGGGGGAGGAAAACAGTAAATACACAGCAATAATAGACAAACATATGCATGACATGACAGATGAAATGTTAATGGTGTTCTAACGCAGTGCGATGTATCAGGCTCAGAGCGGGAATTCATCCGGGGATGAAATACCGGCTCCGGGTGATTATCGGACAGGGGTCCGGAGGGGGAAGGATCAAGCCGGAGGTGTCGTGGGTACCGTACAAACATAAGGGGGGTGTATCCGTGTTAGTTGAACCATTCCGGACAACTTTCGTGTTCGGAATAAATGCATCCGGGTACTTTTTATCGGTACCGGAAATTATCAACAGACAGCCCGGAGGGAGAAATGTCGATGATCGGTGTGTTAGAGGGGTGTGGTAGACATACGGATAGCGTATCCGTATTCGTTATATTTTTCTGATCAATTTTCATGTATAAAGTTTTTGAATCTGAATTACGGTTTAAAAGATATTGAATTTTAAAGTTTTAATCAATTTAAATCAATTTTCTGGATTTATTTTATTAATAAATTCCAACATTATCCACAGAGGGTTGACTGGTCAAACCTGACCAGTGGGTCCCACTGGTCAGCCTCACAGGCTAATAAAACATTTTAATTAAATCTAATTACAGTGGGGTCCCACATGTCATACACTGCTATCAATTTAATTTAATTTTATTAATTTAAATTACCCTGGACCCGCATGTCATACACTAGCAGTGAATAAATCTATTTATTAAAATCTAATAGGCAGTGGGTCCGAGGTGTCAGCCTAACACTTTAATTAAACAGTTTTCTTATTGTTTTAATCTACTGGTTAATTAACAGGGGGGTTAATTTATTCTTTGATTAACTTAGGGGGGGTTAACAGGGGGGGTTAGCCCCAGGCGGTCACGACCATGTCGGCCGTCCGGCGACTCACGCCGGCGGAGGAGCCGCGCCGGGCGGGGGAAGGGGGAAGAACGCGGCGGACGCCGGAGGCGCGACCGCATGTGAGCGTGGCCTAGGGCGTGGGCAAAGGGGCCCGTGGGCGTGGCCGCGGGGAGCACGAGCTCCACGGAGCTCGGCCGGCGGCGAGTCCACGGCGGGCAAGGGGACGGGGCATGAAATCGAGCAACAGAGCATGGGGAAGACGCGCACGCTCACCGTGGAGCGCGGGGTGGTCTCAAGTCAGCCGGAGGTGGTCGGGGTGGAGCTCCACGGTGTCAATGGCGCAGCGGCCGCGGTGGAGAAACGGCGGCGATGGCGAGGCCCCAGTAGACGCCGGCTTCGATTGGGGGCGCGGGAAGAAGGGGTCGGGCGCGGGCTAGCCCCCAGACAAGACGTCCGGGCCGGAGGTGGCTGGTGGCCGCGTCGGCTGCGGCGGCGTGGCCACGGACGCGCTCGGGTTCGCGCGGGAGGGGAGGGAAGAGCACCAGGGGAACAGGGACTGGCGGCTAGGGTTGAGGGAGGGGTCGGGGCAGGGTTCCAGGGGGGCGGCTTGGCCTTGTAGGCCGCCGGGAGCCGGCGGATGCCCTCCACGCCGATGGCCATGGCGCCTTGGCCACGGGATGGGTGACACGGGGGGAGGGGATGAACAGGAGGGAGAAGGAGGCGCGGGGTGGGCTGGGGTGGGCTCAGCCCAAGGGGAAAAAGGAGGAGGTGGCCTGGTGGGCTTCGCCCCCAGGCGTAGGTTTAGGTTTTCATTATTCTTTTTTTTATTATTCTTTTTTTTTCTGTTATTGCTTATTTGCATTTTATTTAAATGCTTAGGCATTTTTGTTAAATACAAATATTGTTCCATAATTAGTAGAACATATATCTGGAGTACCACAAAAAGTTTAGGGTTTTTCTAAACCCTTTTGCTAATTTAATTTATTGTTAAATGATAAATTAGCCTGGAATTGCTACTGTTATTAATTGTTTACAATTTTCAGTAGCCCAATAAAAACCAATGATTACATGGGCATGGTCCAATGATTATTTGGGATTTTTTCTTAAAAGTGGTTCCAAGATTTTTGGAAAAGATTTATTGTCACCATATTTTAATAATCACTAAAAGGCATTTTAGGGTTTGTTTGAATTTTAATTCAAATGGCTTGGACTTTGTTTTCATCCATGATGATCAAGGTCCATGGTTCACATTGCTTGCAACAATAGCAAAGGAGTATTTGAATTTGAACTGAACCAGTTGATCAAACAAAAGCTTTGAACAGTACAGATGAACAGTAACAGTGATTACTGTTCACTGACAGTGAGAGTGTTACAAGCGTTATGCTTGATTGTGGGTTCATCCCCTTGATGTCTAGATTGAGTGACAGAAACATGAGACTAGGGGATGTCTTGTTGCCACCAGGGATAAAACAACAGTGCTTGTATCCGCGGATGCAAGGATTGTTTACTTTATGCAAAGTTCTTTTAATGCAGTTGTCTGTTGCTTTGGATTTACACTTTGGGTGGGATTCGCAACTTAATACCAGCGAGATTTCCTGGATAGATATCTCAAGGTGGATGATTCGTAGTAGATGCAGATGGATTTCGGTCTACTTACCTTGGCGTACTGCCCATTGCTTTTGAGCCCTTCCTTTCTTTCCAGCATAGTTAGCATTGCGGTGCCTTCGTAATCCTGTCAATTGGCCAACTGTGATTTGTTTACCTCGCTACCACTTTTATCGTCTTTTGGGAGAGAGACATCACTAGTGAAAATCACGAGACCCTGGTCCATCTTCATATCACTGTTTACGTCCTTAGTTTACTTTCCAGTTGCTATCACTATCATTATCCCGTGCATTTTATCTTTTGTAAACAACAAGGCCGGAGGAATTGACAACTCCTCTGTACTCGTTGGGAGCAAAGTTATCTGTATCTTTGTGCAGGTCCACGTCAAGCGCCGTGACACCTTCTTGTATCTCTTGGAGTCCTACTGGTTCGATAACCTTGGTATCTTCACCGAGGGAAATTTGCTTCTACGCTACATCTGACCTTCCACTTGGGGTAACCAACGAGGAGTGAGAGATCATCACCGTATCAGCTTCTTCTCAATCGGAGCGGCCAGAATCGGCGCGATGGAGAGCATTGATGGTACGATTTAACGTCCCCTCGTTGGTTACCCAAAGTGGAATGTTGAGATGTAGATAGAGGCAATTTCCCTTAGCGAAGAAGCTAAGGTTGAGTCGAACCAATAGGACTCCAACAGATACAAGAAGGTGGTGAAGTAAACAATGGCGCCGTTTACAACTGAGGTTGCTAACTTCACCTGGACCTGCACACACAACAAATAACTTTGCTTCCCAACGAGTACAGAGGAGTTGTCAATTCCTCCGGCCTTGTTGTTTACAAAGGATAAAACGCACGGGATAATAATGATAGTGATAGCAACGGAAAAGTAAATAAAGCAGTAAATTGATAGTGGGTGTAAACAGTATTGGAAATATGGACCGGGGTCCTATGATGTTCACTAGTGATGTCTCTCTCCCAAAAGACGATAAAATAGCCATGCGAGGTAAACAAATTACAGTTGGGCAATTGACAGGATTATGTGCGCAAACCAATGCTAACTATGCTATAAAGAAAGGAAGAGGCTCAAAAGCATGGTACGCCAAGACAAGTATACCGAAATACATCTGCATCTACCTACTAATCATCCACCTTGAGATATCTATCCAGAACATCTTGCTGGTATTAAGTTGAGAATTCCACCCAAAGTGTAAACTCAAAGAAACAGACAACTTCATTAAAGAACTTTGCGTAAAGTAAACAATCCTTGCACCTGCAAGTACAAGCACCGTTGTTTTCCCCCTTGTGGAAACAGCACATCCCCTAGACTCATGTTTGTGTAACTCAAGCTAGTCATCGGGGGGCATCAACCCACAATCATGCATAACGCCCCCTCTTGGAGTCACTACCTACTACTTGGCCAAAGCAATAAACAGCAATGGAGAACATGCAAGAATTACCCTAGAACATAAATATAAAAGAGGAGAATCAAATATATTACTCAAACACAATCTGAACATAGTCTCATAATCCATCGGATCCCAGCAAACTCAACATAGCAACAGCAGAAAGATTACATATTAGCCTCGATCATGTAGGGCAACTCACGATGTCTAATCCATGAAGAACAAAGAAGGGAGGAGAACATCACATAGCTACTAATCATAGACCCATGGTCCAAGGTGGACTACTCACGGTTCATCCGGGAAGCGTCCATGGTGGTGGAGAAGCTCCCGGAGGTGATTCCTCCCTCCGGCAGGGTGCCGGGAAGAGGTCTTCTGGTGCTCCCAATCTTGGAAGAGCGGCGACGGCGGAACAGAGGAGAGATCACAAAAAATGGTTCCCGTCACGGGGGTTTCACGTCACGAGGGATATATAGGAGAAGGGGGCAGCCAGGGGGGCCACCAGGGTCCAGGCGGGCCCCCGGCGCGGCCCCACCCTAGGGCGCGCCGGGAGGGCGCCTAGGGCCCTGGTGGGTCCCCTCTGCCCCCCCCCTCGGTGATTCCCGAAGCTTCTTCTACGCTGATTTTTTATTGTATTTTTCCTGAATTTTTGGAGCACTTTTAATATGGGGGAAACCTGAAATAGAAAAACAACAGAAAACAGGAACTAGCACTGGGGTGCACTGAGTTAATAGGTTAGTCCAAATATGATCAAAAGTGTATGGAAGTTTGTAAGGCCCGATATGCGGTACTGTTCCAGATCTAGATGTTTCCACCCAGATCCGGGGACGAAGCACATATCGGTCCCACCGCGACATATGACGAAGTCATATGCCCCGGATTTCCAACATGATATCACAACATTACAGATACAAGGATACAACATCTCATACAATCGGCATACATCTACGTCAAATATGATACAACAGCGGAAGATACATGTCTGAGTACAGACTACAATCAAATGCCTAGTGGCAAAGAGAAAAAACATTGATCGCCATAACCACACGGGTCCAGGCCCTCCGCCAGGATCCGCCTAACTAGTCGTCGTCGAGTCTCCACATGAAACGTCGATCACCGTACCTGTTGTCGATCAAGAACCCTGAAAAGAGTTTGGGGTAGTATCATGAGTACAGAGGTACTCAGCATCCAACTGTAGTGGTCATCTGACCCAGCAAGGACTTCATCACTCGTCATTCTAGGACAACTAGTAGTTTACGGTAAGGAAGGGGTAAGTGGTGAGGTTGCTGCCGTATTAGCATTTATGAAGTGGCTAACGATCTTGAGAGTAAGATAAGAAGCCAAGCATTCGATGAGGAATCGCCTCCAACAAGTCTTGCTATCAGCTACTTACGCAATCATAACACCTATCCTATCCTTGTCCTCCTCCTCGCATCCCGACGAAGAAGAAGCAGTCAAGGCACACACACACGTTGATCAAGTTTATTAAGATTATCTCAGTTGTTGTTGTCTATGAACAAGGAGTAGGTCTCAAGTCGTCCATAACCGTGGACATGGCTTCTCGAAAAGATTTAACCCTGCGGGGGTGTACCAACTGCCCATTACAAGGCTCCGCACGCACGCCCGTCTCTCTCAGTTGCTACCCATGATAGGCAACCATTTTATGATTTAGTCCCAAGAGATCCGGAACGACAGGTCCCTCTAACTAACAACGCACAAATCCGGGTGGCCCCCGGGGAGTCGACACCCAATCCAAAGGCCGGCCGCGCTATCGGATCGGACTCTTCCGGCTGGACGAGGTCGGGTTAGCTACCCAAACAGATGTGGGCAGCCCCCTAGCTTCCAGATGTGGACCAACAAAGAAACCATGTCTCCGCTGGTCCGAGTTGTTTGAAAATCTGCTGGGATCTCACCAGTCACACACACGGTTTTCAAATGGTAAAACCATCTTGGGCCACCTCTAGAAATGTTTGAAGCTAGGTAGGTAAGAAAGGGGGACCCCATAAAATCCCACACGCGGTTAGGCACGCTCAGTCTTAAAATAATTACCCGGAACTCAGATCCTAGGTGACTCGAATGGAACAAAGCGTCTGGGCGGGATAGCCTAGACCTTCCATCCTTCGTCGAATATAGTCAACATTTATAATAATCATATCATCAACAAAAATATAATAATGTGATATCCCAAACCAAGGAGTAACAGGTAACATCGTAGCATCCTAAGCATGCATACTAAGCAGGGGCTGAGCAACAAGCAATAGTAACATAGCAGTACAAGGTTTGCTGGGAAGGGACATGGCTGTATCGGTTTGAAAGAGGCTGTAAACATGTGGTAGGATCAAACTCAAACCTAACCTAGACTAGAATGCAAATTTCTGTTTGAAATAGAATGGATCATAAGTAATGTATAGTCCTTGTCTGTTGATAAGTCGGATTCCGAAGGTGTAGTCGATCGCAAGCTCGCATCGTCTCCGAGAGGTACCCGCGGAAGCACACAAGACGATAAACACTGGAAAGCAATCAACGAGCAGGCACTCTATTACTATGGGGCAACACAAGATCAAGAAGACATCACACGACACGGCAACGCGATACAGATCTATCGTCGAGAACGGTTACTAACAGTTTAAGTGGTGTATCGGTCACACACGACGAATACCGCACGTTTACGGTGGTTCAAGTTGCTTAGCTACAGGTGATCAACCAACGGTTATTAACATGGAAACTTAAGCAAGCATGGCATAGCACACAAACATGTAAAAAGGTGAAGCACAAAGTAAACTATCTATGCTAGTCAATTTAAGTGAGGCACAACCTAAACATGGCATAACACTAAGTGTCGCACGACAATTAAAGGATTTGGTACTGATCTGTCATAAACCATATTTTAGGTTTATTAACAACAGAAAACAATAGCATAAACACAAAGTACACGAAAAACTAATCAAGTTACATATAAAGAACACCCCAAACGGAGTTACGGTTAAAAAGATATAAGCAAAACAAGTTACGGGCACAAACTGCCAACATCACGAAGCACACTTTAGAGGAATGCATAAACAGGTTAATCAATGCAAACATGCTCACAAATGATATGAAATTAAACTAGACATGATAAGGAAGGCATTGTAAAAAGAATCATGCAAAAAGGCATCATAGATCAAAAGATATTAAGCAAACAACATGGCATCGCAAAGTAACAGACGAGAAAAACAGAGGTGGCTTTCAAAAACAGCAGCATAGCAACTTTGGAGCTCAATAACTATATGACCAGCAAGCATATCATGACAAGGCAATACATGTAATGAAAGTAGACATGATGCTTAACAATATGCAATTGGAATCACTCAATTCCGATAAACGGTTGCGAAGCAATCGTCACCCGAAGTTGCAATAAAATAACAGTTTTCAGCACAGCAGCACATTAACATCAGGATCACCACTTTGGAGCAAGATTTAATATAGCTAAAGCACCCAAACATGACAAGTTAAAGAATGGAAATTAAGTACACATGATGCTTAACACATAGGAGAAAGAATCAATGCAATAGGCCTCATGGATGAGTCACAATCATCATGCAAAGTTGCAATAAAATATAAACAGCAGCACTTAACAGGAAAAAGTAGCAGTTTAACGGCCTGATGCCCACTTTAGCACACAATTACACACTCAAGATGAGCTCAAATGAAAATTCTCACAAAAGATGAATTAAAGTACACACAATTCTAAGCAACTTTCATTTTGGGGGCACGTTCATCGGAGCTACGGATCAATGGGAAATCGCAGTACAAAACAGGATCATCAGCAAAATATCTCAGACTTAAAAACAATTTCAGCAGGTCTAGAACAAAAAAGTCGACCTCATGGGCTGCGGCCAAACAGGCCGAGGTGGGCGCTGGAGAGGCCAACGTGCTGGCTGGGCCGCGCAGCAGGGGAGGCGGGCCAGCCCACCTAGGCTGGATCGGCGGGGACGTCTGGATCGGGATCCTCCTGATCCTGACCGGTGACCGTGGCGGCGCCGGCTGCCAACTCCGACGAGGAGGGCCAGGACGGGCGAGGGGCGGCGGATCCGACTCCCAGCTGCCGGAGCTGGCCGGTGGCGGCTTGAGGCGGCGGGGCCGGTGGCTGCGAGGGGCGGCACCTCGAGCTCGGGCTCGGCTGCCCATGGCGGCGTCCATGGCGGTCGCGGCTCCGACTCGGTGTCCCCGGCGACCTGCGAGGCGAGGGAGAGGAGGTCAGGAGGGAGGAGAGGGAGAGGAAGGTCGCGGGAGGAGGGGAGCCAGCGGCCCGGCTGGTGGCGCGCGACGGCGGCTGCGCCGGAGTACGAGAGGCGGCGGCGCTCCGAGGAGACGGGCGGCGCGCTCGGTGCGGAGGCCGGGCGGACCCAGCGCGGCCCGTCGGTGGCCGGCGGCGGATCTCGGGCCTTGTGGGGCCCAAATCGGGTCTGGGTCTGCTGTGGAGGAGTTGAGGCTCGATCTGAGCCCTTGACCTTACAAATCAATGGCCAGAATCGCTTGGGTGGCTAGGGTTTCGAGATGTGGGTGTTTTGGGGCTAATTTTGTGCAAAAAACAGGGGGTGGCTGCAATTATGCCATAGTGGGAACCCTAATTGGCTGGTTTGGGAGGTGGGGTCATTATATAGGCAGGTTGGCTGGCTAGTTGACACAAACTCCCTCGGTACCCCTCTCGCGTGTCCGGTGATCGCATTCGTGACCGCCGAGACTCCGTACGGACTCCGATTCCGACGAAATCTCGAACCACATGCTCAGCGCGTCGAGCCCGTCGATCGTACCTCACTGCGGTGACATTCCAACAACATTTTTCTGCGCCCCATAAAATAATCCGTTTATTAAATAAACGGGGTTTTCGATCCGGTGGCGATGGCTGGACTTGTGCGGTTTCGCGACGGTGATCGGGTGAAACCCGGTGTCGCAAAGGTCGAGTGTCAGGGTGGCAAGGGTCGGTCTCCGTCCGATACGAGATAAGAGGGGGAAAAATAATCGCCGATCGATAAATCCGGGATGCAAACACCGCAAACAAATCAGACAATCAAACGATTCACACTGAAAACAAAAATTTTAATTTTTGTGAAATCTGGGTTGTTACAAAGTTCATCAATATCATAGCAATATCACACAAAAGAGGCATGGAGCAAGCAGAAATTATAGATACGTTTTGGACGTATCAACATCCCCAAGCTTAATTCCTGCTCGTCCTCGAGTAGGTAAATGATAAAAGCATAATTTCTGTGGTGACATGCTAACAACCATATAAGAACTTTTAAGTAAAGAAATCAATGCATGTAATTCAATTCAAGTCATAACAGGCAAGAGTCTATTTTTAGCATTGAAACAAGCAACATAAGAACATAAAGGTGCAAGAGCTCTCGCTGTCCGTGACTTGAATGTCTCCAAATGGTGTTTGCGTGCAAGAAAGGGGATAGGGATATACGAGAAAAAGTATTTTTGTGTTGAGAACTCAATCTACTAAAGTTTCACACTTGGTCTTCTTTGGAACCTTATCTTGACTCATCCCCAGACCAATAGCCAGGTACAAGTCAAAATGATCCACTCCTTTCCGACATTTTGAGCACTCATGCAATGGATGAGCGTAAGCAAGAAAGTTGACACTGAGGATGGCAAAGAGAGAATATGGTGGAGGAGGAAGACAAAAAAGGTGTGAAAGGCTCACATCAATGAGGACAATCATAGGCGAGAGAAAGCCAAATGATAGATATGATGTGAGGAGTAGTGATTGCCATGCAACGGATCCACATATGAGCTAAGGTAAGCTCTCCAGTGGAACTAGTGGGGGTGCATTGATACGGTGAGGATCTCTCACTCCTCGTTGGTTACCACAAGTGGATGGTGAGATGTAGCGTAGCAGCAAATTTCCCATATGTAGAGGATAGGGTTTTTCTCTCGTAGGACTCACAGAGATACAAGAAGGAGGTAAAGTGAACAATGGCGCCGAGGTTGCTAACTTCACCTAGACCTTCACACAGATACAGATAACTTTGCTCCCAACGAGTACAGAGGAGTTGTCAATTCCTCCGGCCTTGCTGTTTACAAAGGATAAACGCAAGAGATAATAATAGTGGCAACTGAAAGTAAAGACTAAAAGTAAATTGAAGGTGTAAACGATGATATGAAGATGGACCGGGGTCCCGTGATTTTCACTAGTGATGTCTCTCTCCCAAAAGACGATAAAAGTGCTAGCGAGGTAAACAAATCACAGTTGGGCAATTGACAGGATTATGAAGGCACCGCAATGCTAACTATGTTGCAAACAAAGGAAGGGCTCAAAAGCAATGGGCAGTACGCCAAGGTAAGTAGACCGAAATTCATCTGCATCTACTACGAATCATCCACCTTGAGATATCTATCCAAAACATCTCGCTGGTATTAAGTTGCGAATCCCACCCAAAGTGTAAATCCAAAGCAACAGACAACTGCATTAAAAGAACTTTGCATAAAGTAAACAATCCTTGCATCCGCGGATACAAGCACTGTTGTTTTATCCCTGGTGGCAACATCACATCCCCTAGTCTCATGTTTCTGTCACTCAAGCTAGACATCAAGGGGCTGAACCCACAATCAAGCATAACACTCCCTCTTGGAGTTGCAACAAAATACTTGGCCAAAGTAAAATACGGCAACGGGGAACATGCAATAATTTACTCAAGAACAAAATATAAAAGAGAAGAACCAAATATATTACTCATCACAATCTGAACATAGTCTCATAATCCATCAGATCCCAACAAACTCAGCATAACAACGGCAGAAAATTACAAAGGTGCCTCGATCATGTGAGGCAGCTCACGAGGTCTCGAAAGTGGAGGCACAAAGAGGGGAGAGGAACATCACATAGCTACTGGTCACGGACCCATGGTCCAAGGGAAACTACTCACGGTACATACGGGAGGTGTCCATGGCTATGGATGGTCTCCCGGAGGGGCTAGCTTCTCCCGGCAGGGTGCCGGAGTAGCTTCTCCAGGCAGCCCCGATCTTGAAGCGGCGGCAGCGGCGGTACAGAGGTGAGATCGCGGAAAAGAGATCGATATTAGGGGTTTCCACCCCGAGGGCTAAATATAGGCGGAGGGGGTGTCGAGGGGACCCACCAGGAAGCCAGAAGGGCTCCTAGGGTGGGGCCGCGCCAGGGACCCTCCTGGTCTCTTGGTGGTGGCCCCCCTCTGCTGCCTTGGTTATTCCGGAAGCTTCCGGGTCAATGATTTTTTATCTGATTTTTCCGGATTTTTTGGAGCAATTTTAATGGCCGGAAAACCTGAAATACAAAAACAGCAGAAAACAACAACTGGCAGCTGGGTGCACTGGGTTAATAGATTAGTCCAAATATGCTCAAAAGTGTATGAAAGTTCAAGCAAAACATGGCAAAGTCACACAAAACATGCATGGAGCAAGCAGAAATTATAGATACGTTTGGGACGTATCAACATCCCCAAGCTTAATTCCTGCTCGTCCTCGAGTAGGTAAATGATAACAAGCATAATTTCCGTGGTGACATGCCACACAACCATATAAGGACTTTTAAGTAAAGCAATCAAAGCATGCAATTCAATTCAAGTCTTAACAAGCAAGAGTCTATACTAGCATTGACACAAGCAACAAAAGAACAAAAGGTGCAAGATCTCTCGCTATCCGTGACTCGAATATCACCAGATGGTGTTTGCGTGCAAGAAGGGGACTGGGAAAGAGAGAGAAAAAGGTTGTTGAGAACAACTATCTACTAAAGTTTCACACTTGGTCTCCTTCGGATTCTTATCTTGACTCGTCCCCAGACCACTAGCCAGGTACAAGTCAAACTGATCCACTCCCTTTCGATATTTTGAGCACTCATGCAATGGATGAGCGTGAGCAAGAAAGTTGACACCTAAAAGGCGAAACAGAAAGAAGGTGGAGGAGGAAGACAAAAAGGTGTGAAAGGCTCACATCAATGAGGACAATCATAGGCGAGAGAAGGCCATATGATAGATATGATGTGAGGAGTAGGGATTGCCATGCAACGGATGCACATGTGAGCTAAAAGCTCTCCAAGGGAACTAGTGGGGGTGCATCTAACTTGCTTGCTCAAGAAGACATAGAGCTCGTTTGAGGAGGCTCATCATTGGAATATACAAGCCAAGTTCTATAGTGTGAAGGTCCCCACATAGCTATATGCATGATGATGATCTCTATGGAGTACAAGGGGTAGAGGATGAAGTACTTCTGTGGATCTCTCAAAAGGAATAGTAGTGTGCCCCCTTCTCTCTTTTTATTTTTCTTTTTCTCTTTTTTCTATTTTTTGTATTTTTTTGGTGGCCTCAATGGCTCTTTCTATTTAACTCTCATTTGTCCTCTTTGGGACCTTTTGATTTTGTCCTCTTTGGGATATTTTTCTCACTTTAGGGGCAACACTCTATATCTTACAAGAATATAGGAGATCTTTCACACTTTACAAAGATACTCACATAAAGAAGATATAACAATCATGATCCAAAGGTATGACACGAGGATCAAGTCATGAAAAGATGGATGTTGCATGGCAATGTATCTCGGAAAGACTATGGAAATACCTTGAAGGTAGGTATGGTGGCTGTTTTGAGGAAATATATAAGGAGGCTTATGATGACAGAGCATAGCATATCTCTCACTCCTCGTTGGTTACCCCAAGTGGAAGGTGAGATGTAGCATAGCAGCAAATTTCCCCTATGTAGAGGATAGAGTTTGTCTTCTGTAGGACTCGTAGAGATACAAGAAGGTGGTAAAGTGAACAATGGCGCCGAGGTTGCTAACTTCACCTAGACCTGCACACAGATACAGATAACTTTTCTCCCAACGAGTACAGAGGAGTTTTCAATTCCTTCGGCCTTGTTGTTTACAAAGGATAAACGCAAGAGATAATAATAGTGTCAACTGAAAGTAAAGACTAAAATTAATTGAAGGTGTAAACAATGATATGAAGATGGACCGGGGTCCCGTGATTTTCACTAGTGATGTCTCTCTCCCAAAAGACGATAAAAGTGCTAGTGAGGTAAACAAATCACAGTTGGGCAATTGACAGGATTATGAAGACACCGCAATGCTAACTATGCTGCAAAGAAAGGAAGGGCTCAAAAGCAATGGGCAGTACGCCAAGGTAAGTAGACCGAAATTCATCTGCATCTACTACGAATCATCCACCTTGAGATATCTATCCAGAACATCTCGCTGGTATTAAGTTGCGAATCCCACCCAAAGTGTAAATCCAAAGCAACAGACAACTGCATTAAAAGAACTTTGCGTAAAGTAAACAATCCTTGCATCCGCGGATACAAGCACCGTTGTTTTATCCCTGGTGGCAACAGGACATACCCTAGTCTCATGTTTCTGTCACTCAATCTAGACATCAAGGGGTTGAACCCACAATCAAGCATAACGCTCCCTCTTAGAGTTGCAACAAAATACTTGGCCAAAGTAAAATACGGCAACGGGGAACATGCAAGAATTTACTCAAGAAAAAAATATAAAAGAGAAGAACCAAATATATTACTCATCACAATCTGAACATAGTCTCATAATCCATCAGATCCCAACAAACTCAGCATAGCAATGACAGAAAATTACAAAGGTGCCTCGATCATGTGATGCTGCTCACGAGGTCTCGAAAGTTGAGGCACAAAGAGGGGAGAGGAACATCACATAGCTACTGGTCACGGACCCATGGTCCAAGGGAAACTACTCAGGGTACAGATAGGAGGTGTCCATGGCTATGGATGGTCTCCCGGAGGGGGTAGCTTCTCCCGGCAGGGTGCCGGAGCAGCTTCTCCAGGCAGCCCCGATCTTGAAGCGGAGGCGGCGGCGGTACAGAGGCGAGATCGCGGAAAAGAGATCGATATTAGGGGTTTCCACCCCGAGGGCTAAATATAGGCGGAGGGGGTGTCGAGGGGACCCACGAGGCAGCCAGGAGGCCTCCTGGCGCGACCTAGGGTGGGGCCGCGCCAGGGACCCTCCTTGTCTCTGATGACCCACAACCGTAAGGGATCTATTGCAGCGTTTTCGATAAGTAAGAGTGTCGAACCCAACAAGGAGCAGAAGGTAATAGCAAGTGACTTTGGAGAAGGAGGTAACTGCAAGCACTGAAAGATAACTTTTTAGGGGTTTTCTTGGTATAAGCAACAGGAAAGTAAAAACGAGCAAAGTAAAAGGCACTGGAGAGTAACAAGTGTCCCAATCCTTTCTGAGCAAAGGAGAGGCCTAGCAGCTGAACATAAAAAGGCTAAAGTGTTCTTGAGGACACACGGGAGAGGTAGTCATGTGCTTTCGCCCTATTCCGTATCGGTACTATGTGCTGTGTTGATAAGTGTTGAGTGGGTGGATCCATGCTAGTACACCCTCTAGACTAAGACAAGTGCACTCTTATGATTAAACACCTTGCAAGCGTCCGCAAATACAAGATAGTAATTAAGGCAAAAGCCTAACCATAGCAATACGATCGGTGATCCATTGTTCCCTTGTGCAAAAGCGTGCAAACTGGGGTTTAGGTTTCTGTCACTCCGGCAACCCACCGTAAGCATTCTTTGTACACAATGTATTCCCCTAGGTCCTTGATAAGGCGAAGTTTTGAGTGTTCGACTCACACAACACCACTAGGAAAATAACAACACAACTTAATTATCAAACAACACATATTGCTTCAACATCATATGACTACTAACAACTAGACTTCTCCCATGTCCTCAAGAACTAAAGTAACTACTCACAAGACATAAAAGAAATCATGATCACTGGGGATAAATAGATGATAAACAATCTGGACACAATGATATTTCTCCAACAAAACTCAATAGCATTCGCCACATAGTAGTAATCAACACCGACAGAGTAGAGAGGATAGATAGTACGGATTACAACAAAAGTTGCAATTGTGAGATGAGATTGGATGGAGGTGGAGATGGTGCTGATGATGGGGACGATGTTGATGATGATCTCGATGATGCCCGTGACGATGGTGATGGAGATGGCGATGATCTCCCCTTCCGGGAGGTGATCTCCCCGGCGGAATATGCCCGCCAGAGATGCCTTTCCTTCTCTGTAGGTTTCCGCCACGGAGCGGCGGCGGAACTCCGAAAACTCTCTCTTTTTTAGGGTTTCTGTATGATGTGTGTTATATAGGCCAGAGGGGGGAACCGGGAGTGGTCCCAGGGGTCTAGGCGCCCCCCCCCCCCCCGGCGCGGCCAGGGTGGGGGCCGCGCCAGGTGGCCGCCTAGGCACCCTGTGGCCCCCCTCAGGTCGCTCTTTTGCGTGTCTTCATGATCCTTCTAGAAAATACCCTCCGTCGATTTTCAGGTAATTTGGAGGTATTCTTGTTCAGCAACTCAGCGTCCACTTTTTACCGCTGAATCATGCGTCTGCTGCTTCGGCACCGGAAAGTTGCAAACTGTGTAAAATAGGCCAAAACAACATAAGAATAGCATCATATCACGAAATATATCAATGAATAAGAAAGGATTACTATATAAAATAGTGATGCATTTTGGACGTATCAACTCCCCCAAGCTTAGACCTCGCTTGTCCCCAAGCGAATACTGAGCTCGGTAAACCTGTCCACAAGTTTGGAGAGTGAAGTGTCGATAAATATAATACGGACAAAAAGTATCAAGGTTTCTTCATCAAACTCAAGCATCCTCAACAGCAACCTCAACTCATAAGGCCCTTATGAGAAAGTAATAACAATTATAATCAAAAGTAGGGCTGAGGAAACTCATCAAATTATGGCAAACATATCCTTGGTCAAAGGACAACTAATAACTTTTACTCTTGCTCTTTCTTTTTAATGAAACAATTTTAAGCTTTTGAAAGAACATGTTATTAGTCATGAAGTGCAAATGCTAACACAAAGGAAGATGCTTGCTTGGCAAAAGCTTTCGCAAACAACTTACTTATCAAAAGATAATGTCAACAAGGATGTGGCATGGAAAAACTTAATGCAGCTTTATATGGATGAATCCTCATCAACATCAAATGTCTGTTCTCTTAGAGAAAAGAAGGAAGTGGGACAACTGACTCAACATGAAGGTGGATGAAAGGCCTTGTTAAGGGCAAGCAGGGAAACTCATGTGCTATCCTTAAATCAAACAGAATAAAAATAGATTTTGGGGCGGTGCGTAGTTTGTCAACGAATGCTAATAGATAGCTCAATTACTTCTCAAGATGGACAAGTTTCGAGGAACGGTTCCCAAGTGGGGACGATCACATCCCCTTAATCTCCTTTGTTTATCACTGCCAAAGTTTCTGATTTCTCATAGACCAAGCGTGAAGGAGGGTTTTTTTGTTATATTATCTTTCGAGCTGGGCGCACCCATGCCAGTTCCTCCTCGTATTATGGGTTTGCAGATTAGACATGCAATCCCGGGGTAAAACTTGTCCATGTTAAGAATATCATGAATTACCTACTACTTCCTCATGAGCTAAACAAGAGGCACAAAACAGAAGATTTTGAACATTTAAGGATAACACATAAATTCTATACTTATAGGAGTGGTAGGGGAATACCACGAATAGGAAGGTATGGTGGACTCATATGGAAGATATTGGTTTCAGGGTATGGATGCACAAGCAGAAATCTACTTCGCAAAGAGTTTGGCTAGCAAAGGCTTTGAGAGAGCAGACAATTGATACTAATTTAGATGCAAAACATATAAGGCATAAACATTAAGGTAAGCATAACACATCAAGTTGTCTTCCTTGTCAACATAACACTTCAAGCATAATAACATAAAGGTTTTGGCTATGTCGCTACTTTTGAAAACATGCATGTTCTCATGACCAAAGCTATGTTTGCCAAAATTAAATAAAGTTTTCAATGCCATACCTGATATAAGGTCAATACTCCCCATAAGAATCGTCATATGAGGCCGATTGCGCGAAGAGAGTACCGAGTGCAGCGAAGGAACTAATAGACTTCTCATTAATATTCCATTATAGACGACTCCACACTCACGGATACACTCTCTCCACAGAAGGAGTGATAGACCTCGATGCAAACACCTATTTCATATAATAACCTCCCTAGAAATGATATGACTCTACTTGACTCCAAAAGACTAAGATAAAGTTAAAGATACCGGGCACTCCCCCAAGCTTGGAACAAGCCAAGGGGGTGCCATTACCCAAGGAGATTTCACTCCTCATTCCTGTTGTTGTTGATCACGTAGTCCTCGGCGAAGCGCTTCCATGGAAGGGGTTCTCGAGTCTCATATGAGAAGTTTGTCTCCTGAATCCTGCATGCAGCACCCATACCCATGCGCATAAACCTTAGTTCATACTCACAGTTCTGGTGATGTAGATCATAAATTTTCCCTTGGAGCTCTTCAATTATTTCTTCAGATGCGGTGATGCTTTTCCACATCTCCTTCATCTCCTTCTTGTAGAAAGCCTTCAGATAATTGATGAGGTCGAAGTTGGCTTCAACACCCCGCTCGATCATCTTCTTGTACTTGAAGACTTCTTGCTCCACTTCTTCTAGCCTGGCTTGGATGCTCCCCTCCTTGACAGGTCCCTTCAGATCTTCTTGATGGAGGACACCGTCCTCCATCCGAACAACCTAAGGGTGCTTCTTCACCTCAGCGAGGTAAGGGTTGATGACGTTGACGACGAACTTGTCCTTCGGGGAACTTGGGGAAGCCATGACACCTAGGTCTAGCTAAAAGATTTCCTGGCAGAAACAGATTGAAGAGAAAACACACGAAATCGCGAGATACGTTGCCGGAATGATCCGGGCAAATATATAGCAAAAATTTCTGCAACAAAAGGAAGGTAACGAGCCAAAGTGGGGTCGGAGACGGACTCCTGGGTGCCCAGGCGGCCTCCCGGCGCGGCCAGGAGGTAGGCCGCGCTAGGGGGCGCCTGGGCCCCCTGGAGCTCCTCTCCGGCTCCACTTAGGCCTCGAATTTTCCTAATTTTGCAAAAACTCATAATATGGAACTTTTTATGGCGGTTCGCGATGTTTCCTTACCGTAATACATACCTTTTCTATTCTGCTTCTGCTGGTGTCTGAAGCAGGGCTGCAACATGTTCTTCATGAGTTGTTGTGCGTATTATATTTACATCACATTGACGGGATCTCCCGCCATGTAATGCTTGAGTCTTTGCCCATTCACAACTTGAGGTTTGGTGCCTTCAAAATTTTTAATCTTGATTGCACAAGACCGGTAGACTTCTTCGATATGAAATGGACCTTCCCACCTGGAAAGTAGTTTACCTGGAGAAAACCTGAAACGGGATCTAAACAATAAAACTTTATCACCAACATTAAATTCACGTTTCAGAATCCTCCTGTCATGCCACTTCTTTACCTTTTCCTTGAACATTTTAGCGCTCTCGTGAGCTTCACTTCTCCACTCATCTAGAGAAGTCAAGTTCATGAGACGCTTTTCACCAGCTAACTTTGGGTCAGCATTAAGCTCTCTAACAGCCCAGAAAGCTTTGTGCTCTAACTCTAATGGCAAATGGCAAGCCTTGCCATAGACCATTTTATAGGGAGACATGCCCATGAGGTTTTTGTAAGCAGTTCTATACGCCCACAAAGCATCTCCTAACTTATTTGACCAGTCCTTCCTATTTCTGTTAACTGTCTTTTGCAAGATCAACTTCATCTCTCTATTGGTGAGCTCAACTTGCCCACTAGTTTGAGGATGGTACGGTGAAGCAATTCTATGATTGACATCGTACTTGGCTAAAGCTTTTCTAAAAGCTCCATGCGTGAAGTGTGATCCTCCATCAGTCATGAGATACCTAGGTACACCAAACCTAGGGAAAATTACATCTTTGAGCATTTTCAAATATGTTTTCTGATCAGCACTCTCAGTGGGGATTGCTTCAACCCACTTGGTTACATAATCAACAACAACTAATATGTGAGTGTACTTGTGCGAAGAAGGAAAAGGACCCATAAAATCAAAACCCCAGCAATCAAAAGGCTCAATCACTAGTGAGTAATTCATAGGCATCTCATTCCTTCTACTAATATTACAAACTCTCTGACATTTATCACAGGCTAAAACATAATTGCTAGCATCTTTAAAGAGAGTAGGCCAATAAAAACCTGATTGGAGAACCTTATGTGTGGTTCTCTCACCGGCGTGATGTCCTCCATAGGGACTATCGTGACATATTGCTTGAGAATGTCCTTCTGCTCGTGTTCCGGTATGCATCTTCTCACGATCCTGTCTGGACCTTCTTTGAAAAGATGTGGGTCATCCCAAAAGTAATGCCTCAAATCATGGAAGAACTTCTTCCTTTGCTGAAATGTTAAACCTGGAGGCAAATACTTTGCAACGATAAAATTAGCATAATCTGCAAACCAAGGATCGGAAAGAGATTGTACTTTAACAACGGCAAGTTGTTCGTCTGGAAAACTGTCGTTGACTGGGATGGGATCATGCGGTATATCTTCCATCCTTGAAAGATTGTCCGCTACAGGGCTGTCTGCTCCTTTCCTATCAACAATCTGCAAATCAAATTCTTGAAGGAGGAGTACCCATCTGATGAGTCTTGGCTTGTCTTCCTTCTTCGTCATAAGATACTTAATGGCGGCATGGTCAGTATGAATAATAACTTTAGAATCAACAATATACTGCCTAAACTTATCACAAGCAAACACTACTGCTAAGAAATTCCTTCTCAGTAGTAGCATAATTCTTTTGAGCACTATCAAGGGTCTTACTAGCATAATGTATAACATTCAATTTTTTATCAACCCTTTGTCCTAAAACAGCTCCAACAGCAAAATCACTAGCATCACACATAATTTCAAAGGGCAAACTCCAGTTAGGCGGTTGTACTATAGGAGCGGTTATTAAAGCTTTCTTAAGAACTTCGAAAGCCTCCTTACAATCTTCATTAAATACAAAAGGAACATCCTTCTGGAGAAGATTAGTGAGGGGTCTCGAGGTCTTAGAAAAGTCTTTAATAAATCTTCTATAGAAACCAGCATGACCGAGAAAACTACGAATACCTTTAATGTCCCTTGGATAGGGCATCCTTTCGATAGCTTCAATCTTCGCCTTGTCCACTTCAATTCCCCTCTCGGAAATCTTGTGGCCAAGCACGATCCCTTCGTTAACCATGAAGTGGCACTTTTCCCAGTTTAGAACTAAGTTTGTATCCTCGCATCTCTGCAAAAATTTATTAAGATTGTGTAGACAGTGGTCAAAGGAAGTTCCATAGACGGAGAAATCGTCCATGAAGACTTCCACAATCTCCTCACAGAAACCATGAAATATTGCAGACATACATCTCTGAAAAGTAGCAGGGGCATTGCATAAACCAAAAGGCATACGCCTATAAGCATAAGTACCATAAGGACAAGTGAAAGTGGTCTTCTCTTGATCAGCAGTGTTAACATGAATTTGAGAGAAGCCTGAATACTCGTCAAGATAGCAAAAGTGGGTGTTTTTGGACAGCCTCTCAAGCATCTGATCGATAAAGGGCAGCGGGTAGTGGTCCTTCCTAGTTTCCTTGTTCAACTTCCTGTAATAAATACAGATTCTATATCCAATAATAATTCTCTAAGGTATTAGTTCATTCTTATCATTAGGGACTACAGTTGTCCCTCCTTTATTAGGAACACAATGAACTGGACTTACCCACTTACTATCAGCTATAGGGTAGATAATACCTGCGGCTAGAAGCTTGAGGATTTCGGTCCTCACAACATCCATCATCTTTGGGTTCAACCATCGTTGATGGTCAACAACAGGTTTAGCATCGGGATCGAGGTTGATAGTATGTTGACAGATAGATGGACTAATTCCCTTAAGGTCATCAAGGGTATAGCCAATTGCAACACGGTGTTTACGAAGTATCTCCAATAATTGCTATTCTTCATATCCTAAAAGGTTAGAGTTGATAATAAGAGGATATACTTTCTTTTCATCTAAATAAGCATACTTGAGCGTATCAGGAAGAGGTTTGAGATCAAACACCGGGTCTTATTTTGGTTTGGATTGAATTCCTAAAGGTTCAACCGGAAGGTTGTGCTTCAGGATAGCATGTTGTCTCAAGAAGATTTCATCAATTTCATTTCTTTCCTGCATATGAGTATCATTCTCGTGGTCCTCCATGTATTGCTGCAAAGGATCATTAGGTGGAATAGCAATTGAAGCAATACTTTCAATAATTTTATCATCACTAGGTAATTCAGTACCACGAGGCTGCTTAGAGAACTTAGAAAAGTTAAATTAATATGGCTCACCATTGAATTCAACAGAAACTTTACCCTTCTTGCAATCTATAATAGCTCCACAAGTTCTGAGAAAAGGTCTACCAAAAATAATTGGACAAAAACTATCTTGCACTGAACCAAGTACGAGAAAGTCGGTAGGATACTTTACCTTTCCGCATAAGACTTCAACATCTC
Source organism: Bromus sterilis (assembly GCA_950022295.1). Classification (NCBI taxonomy): domain Eukaryota; kingdom Viridiplantae; phylum Streptophyta; class Magnoliopsida; order Poales; family Poaceae; genus Bromus; species Bromus sterilis. The sequence continues at coordinate 337,567,224 of OX465595.1, read as the reverse complement.
TCACAATCCCAATAGGAGAGATAATAGCTTTGTTTGCAAGATGAATAGTAACATCCATCTCTTCAAGTTCACAGGGTGAAATCTCACCCATGATCTCTTGATAAAGCGAATAAGGAATTGCGCTAGCACTTGATCCCAGATCGCATAGCCCGTAATAATTATGATCTCCTATTTTAACAGATACAATTGGTGTACCTGAAATTGGGCTTTTATTCTTAGTTGTGACAATGTTAGTTGAAACAGCACAAAAATTTATAATAGAATCTGAAACATCATTAGTAACTAAATCTTTAACCATCGCAACTTGAGGATCGACTCTGATCTGGTCCTCAGGTTCTCCTGTTCTTCTCTCACTTTTACTTATTATGCCTGTCACAAAAGAGTGCTCCCTTATCCTTGAAGGAAAAGGGGGCTGTTCATATATAACTGCAGGAAAAATAGGATCAGCAACGTGAATATCAATAGGCACTTCCTTGAAAGAATTATGGTGCTGATCCTTCTTCATCTTAGAAGAATCAACATGGGAGGCAAAGTTCTTACAAAAATCAATAATTAGATGGGAATCCAGACCAATCTTAGAGCAAAAGGTATAAAAATAATCAGTTTTCACATAGCTCTCAATATAATCATGCTCATAATTTATAGCAGGTTCAATACCTTTATCGATTTCCCAGTCTTCAGTATTCTTCTGGATCCTTTCGATGAGATCCCATCTTTCTTCAACGCTCTTTGTCTGAAATACCCCGCTAGAGGGGGCATCCAGCATTTCCTTATCCTGACGAGAAAGCATGGCATAAAAATTTGTAAGTATAATAACCTTGGGGAGCTTATGGATAGGACATTTGAAAATTAGGGATTTAAGTCTCCCCCAAGCTTGAGCGATGCTCTCTCCGTCGCGAGACCTAAAGTTATAGATGTAATTCCTGTCTCGATGAACTTCATGAAGAGGGTAAAACTTTGTATAAAAGAGAGACATAAGCTCTTCCCAATTAAGAGAATGTGAGTTATCGAGGAGCTTATACCAATCTGAAGCTTTGTCCGTAAGCGATATGGAGAATAATTTCTTCATAACGAACTCCAGTGACACACCTGCAAGCTTGAATAATGAACATAGTTGTGATAAATATAGCAAGTGTTCACCTAGATGTTTGTCTCCTGCATAGCGATTAGCTAAGACATAATCGATAATACCAGATGGTATCTTATAAGGCACAATTTCAGCAGGGGCAGGAGTGACTACCTTAGTTGTGGGGCGGTTCCCCAAGAACAACGATCCAAGAGTAGGGGTGTCCATAAGGATAAAAGCAGCAACAACAAAACTAAAAACAGAAATATAAAAACTTCCTTACCAGCTTCACTTACTAATAGCGCTACGCTCCCCGGCAACGGCGCCAGAAAACGGTACTTGATGACCCACAACCGTAAGGGATCTATTGCAGCGTTTTCGATAAGTAAGAGTGTCGAACCCAACGAGGAGCAGAAGGTAATAGCAAGTGACTTTGGCAAGGAGGTAACTGCAAGCACTAAAAGATAAATTTTTAGGGGTTTTCTTGGTATAAGCAACAGGAAAGTAAAAACGAGCAAAGTAAAAGGCATTGGAGAGTAACAAGTGGCCCAATCCTTTTTGAGCAAAGGAGAGGCCTAGCAACTGAACTTAAAAAGGCTAAAGTGTTCTTGAGGACACACGGGAGAGGTAGTCATGTGCTTTCGCCATATTCCGTATCGGTACTATGTGTTGTGTTGATAAGTGTTGAGTGGGTGGATCCATGCTAGTACACCCTCTAGACTAAGACAAGTGCACTCTTATGATTAAACACCTTGCAAGCGTCCGCAAATACAAGATAGTAATTAAGGCAAAAGCCTAACCATAGCAATACGATCGGTGATCCATTGTTCCCTTGTGCAAAAGCGTGCAAACTGGGGTTTAGGTTTCTGTCACTCCGGCAACCCACCGTAAGCATTCTTTGTACACAATGTATTCCCCTAGGTCCTTGATAAGGCGAAGTGTTGAGTGTTCGACTCATACAACACCACTAGGAAAATAACAACACAACTTAATTATCAAACAACACATATTGCTTCAACATCATATGACTACTAACAACTAGACTTCTCCCATGTCCTCAAGAACTAAAGTAACTACTCACAAGACATAAAAGAAATCATGATCAGTGGGGATAAATAGATGATAAACAATCTGGACACAATGATATTTCTTCAACAAAACTCAATATCATTCACCACATAGTAGTAATCAACACCGACAGAGTAGAGAGGATAGATAGTACGGATTACAACACAAGTTGCAATTGTGAGATGAGATTGGATGGAGGTGGAGATGGTGCTGATGATGGGGACGATGTTGATGATGATCTCGATGATGCCCGTGACGATGGTGATGACGATGGCGATGATCTCCCCTTCCGGGAGGTGATCTCCCCGGCGGAATCTGCCCGCCAGAGATTGCTTTTCTTCTCTGTAGGTTTCCGCCACGGAGCGGCGGCGGAACTCCGAAAACTCTCTCTTTTTTAGGGTTTCTGGATGATGTGTGTTATATAGGCCAGAGGGGGGAACCGGGAGTGGTCCCAGGGGTCTAGGCGCCCCCCCCCCCCCGGCGCGACCAGGGTGGGGGCCGCGCCAGGTGGCCGCCTAGGCACCCTGTGGCCCCCCTCTGGTCGCTCTTTTGCGTGTCTTCGTGATCCTTCTGGAAAATACCCTCCGTCGATTTTCAGGTAATTTGGCGGTATTCTTATTCAGCAACTCAGCGTCCACTTTTTACCGCTGAATCCTACGTCTGCTGCTTTGGCACCGGAAAGTTGCAAACTGTGTAAAATAGGCCAAAACAACATAAGAATAGCATCATATCACGAAATATATCAATGAATAAGAAAGGATTACTATATAAAATAGTGATGCATTTTGGACGTATCAGTCTCCTGGTGGTGGCCCCCCTCCACTGCCTTGGTTATTCCGGAAGCTTCCGGGTCACTGATTTTTTATCTGAATTTTCCGGATTTTTTGGAGCACTTTTAATGGCCGGAAAACCTGTAATACAAAAACAGGAGAAAATAGCAACTGGCAGCTGGGTGCACTGGGTTAATAGATTAGTCCAAATATGCTCAAAAGTGTATGAAAGTTCAAGCAAAACATGGCAAAGTCACACAAAACATGCATGGAGCAAGCAGAAATTATAGATACGTTTGGGACGTATCATGCATCCAACTTGCTTACTCAAGAAGACCTAGAGCTCATTTGAGGAGGCTCATCATTGGAATATACAAGCCAAGTTATATAGTGTGAAGGTCCCCACATAGCTATATGCATGAATGATAATCTCTATGGAGTACAAGATATAAGAGGGAGTACGAGTGTGGATCTCTCAAAAGGAATAGTAGTGTGCCCCCTTCTCTCTTTTTATTTCTTTTTTCTCTTTTTTATATTTTTTTTGTATTTTTTGGTGGCCTCAATGGCTCTATCTATTTCTCTTATTTTTCTTCTTTGGGATCTTTTAATTTGTCCACTTTGGGATCTTTTCATTTGTCCAGTTTGGGATCTTTTCCTCACTTTAGGGGCAACACTCTATATATTACAAAAAGTATAGAAGATCTTTCACACTTTACAAAAGTACTCAAATCAGTGTAGCAGGATATGCAATGATACTAGCGCGTCATGTAGCAATGATTAGGGCAAGGCCCAACTAGCATGCGGCTCATCGATCAAGCAAATAGCATGTATGACATGAAGATCAAGTCATGAGAAGGTGGATGTTTCATGGAAATATATCTCGGAAAGGCTATGGAAATGCCTTGATAGGTAGGTATGCTGGCTGTTTCGAGGAAGGATATAAGGAGGTTTATAATGACAGAGCGTATCATGCCAAGGGTTTGGATGTACCGGTGAAGGTGGATGCCAACTCTCGGAGTGAGAAGAAAGCCATGCACGGCACAGGAGAGGCTAGAAAAATATGGGAAGGTGGAAGTGTCAACTTTCGAATACTCACATTAGTCCGAAGAACTCATGCACTTATTATCGGTAACTCTCAATCTAATAAGGAGGTTTCACAAAGAGACAAGTGCCCCGAGGAGGAGTGTATGGGGGTTTGGTTATCCTTGCGCATCCTCGACTCATGGTACGTGAGTGTACTCTAATATTCGACCCCTCAGAAGAGTAGTGATCCATCTAGTAGCTAAAGTTCTCAACCAATTTAGTAAGTTTTGAAAATAAACACGGATTGCCCAAAATACGACTTCTATCACTAATAGGCTAAAGCTCTTGACACCAAAAGTCCAAACATTACTCAAAACAATACCTCAAAACTATTGCAAGTTACTACTACAAAAGAATAGCAACCTCAATTACCTACTTCAAGTCAGGACACAAAACTCAGTGCAACTGGCAAACTCTCTAAACAAGATAAACATGAAAACTCAAGAGAGTTCCAGCAACAAACTAAACAAAAGCTCTTAAAAAGATAGGCATGAAAACTAAGAGCTAAACATGACAGTAGCTATGAAAAAGATAAAGAACACACACAACAAAGATAAGCATGAAGAATCCTATGTTGTGTTCTAGATTTTGAAAGTGGAGCGTGTTTCTCTCCCACACAAAGAAAGCTGGGTTCTAACTTGTTATGAACAGAAATCAAAGCTAAAGAAAAGTAAAAATAAAACCTAAGAGCGAGACGCTCCAAGAATAGCACATAACGCATGAAGTGATAAAAATATATTGAGACGAGAGACGAACTGATAATTTTTGATGAAAAAGGGGATGCACGGGGGCATCCCCAAGCTTAGACGCTTGAGTCTCCTTGAATATTTCTTGGGTATGCATGGGGGCATCCCCAAGCTTGAGCGCTTGACACTCCTGAATCTTCTTTCATCATCTTCCCTCGCACACTTGAAAACTCCCTTCATACATAACTCATCATAATCTGATTAGCGAGGTTAGTACCCATAATAAAATATATTTTTCTCTACTGGAAACAAGGATATTCTTGAAGAGCTACTGTTTCTCAAGATTTCCAAAAAAAATTGCAAAGAAAAAGCAAGCTTAAGGTTTGCAAAATGAAGAAGAGGCAAAACAGGACAAAATCTATGAAAAACTCAAATCAAAATCATGTAAAGATTTTTTTTTGGCATACTTCTGCAACTCAAATCAAAAAACTCAGAACATACGAAAGTTTCGTAATTGTATAGTGCAAGCTGTGTAACAATTTCAGCTAAAAAATATGAACTGGGATTTTTCTGTGATTTTTTAGTCACAAGGACAGAATCTGTTTCCTGGACAGCATGTCACAACTTTCACTTCCCTTTTCATATGAGGCTATAAATGGCACAAAGCTTGAAAAGTAAAGATACAATGATGTTGCTACAGTACTAACAATCATCAAGACCACTAAAAAAAGAAGAAAAACAAGAAGGAAAACCTAAATTCGTTGCGGGCTGCCTCCCGAAAGCGCTTCTTTAAAGCCATTAGCTAGGCAAAAATATTTTCAAAGATGCTCGCATAAGAATAAGGATTTGAAGCAAAAGAGAGCATCAAGAAGAAAATATGAAACACATTTAAGCCTAACCCACTTCCTATGCATTGGCATCTTGTAAGAAAATAAATCAAAGAAGCACAAAGAGACAAGCATAGGAACGTAGGACAAGAACAACTTCAAAACTTTAAGCATGAAGAGAGGAGTTTTTGTAACATGGGAGTTTCTATAACCAAACTTTCCTCTCTCAAAATAATTTTCAGTAGTATCATGAACAACATCAAGAATATAACTATCACATAAATCATATTGTTCATGACCTAAAAGCACACGTGTATTATTTTCAACACGGTTTTTAGGATCATAAGATAAATGCAACCCATCACATTGAGCTTTGATAAGAGGAAAATTCTCCGGAGTTGGAGATTTCAAAAGGATAATAGGACAGTCAAGTGTGGGTGCAATAGCAACAATTTCATGCTTAATATAAGGAACTATAGAGAGTTCGTTTTTGTTAGCATCATCCATAGTGGCATCTTGGCCATCAACAAAGCAAGTATCAAAATTTTCAGAAAGGGATATTTCAAGTGAGTCCTCAAAATCATGAGATTCCTCCTCAAAGAAATCATTGGCCTCTTCTTGGGCAGCAAACATTTTATTTTTTAAATCCTCAATATAAGAATTGGAAGTATAATTCTCGAACAATAAGCAAGAACTGCAAAGTTTTCGGACTGGTGAATAGTATCGTGATACCTTTCAATTAAAGAAGCTATCTCATAAGCACCTTTAAAAGCAACAAACTCTTCAATCTTTTCAACATCAAAGTAATCATAAACACCTTTAGCATAAGAAGATAAGATCTCATTTTCATTGAACTCACATTGGAAAGGGAGGTGTTTATGATCTATATTAGAACAGCAAGTAAAATCATAATTGTAGCACAAAAGTGTAGCATGGCAATAAGAAACATGTATTTGATCCCATAAGTGTTTCCCTTTCTGAGATAGGCGGTGCCGCGTATAATGAGCACGCTCATCCAATGATTTTCCCTCAACTAAGTCGGTTGGGTTTTTGGCGCGATTACAAATTGATCGAAGACGATCCAAGTGAAACATGCCAAATATGTCCATCCTACCATATTTGGGTGGTTCAGCACCCATGTTGAGGATAGCATCAGTAGGCAAACGAAGGCAAATATAAAAGGTATCAACGATTTATTTGGTTTTTCATAAAGACACAAAAAGCAAAAACTAAAAGGTAAACTAACAAGACTAAAAAGCAAAGATAAAAGATAGTGTGAAACTCCCCTATCTTGAAGAGTGGAGTTCCCGGCAACGGCGCCAGAAATTGCTTTTGATGGTACGATTTAACGCCCCCTCGTTGGTTACCCAAAGTGGAAGGTTGAGATGTAGATAGCGGAAATTTCCCTTAGCGAAGATGCTAAGGTTGAGTGTCGAACCAATAGGACTCCAACAGATACAAGAAGGTGGTGAAGTGAACAATGGCGTCGTTTACAACCGAGGTTGCTAACTTCACCTGGACCTTCACACACAGCAAATAACTTTGCTTCCCAACGAGTACAGAGGAATTGTCAATTCCTTCGGCCTTGTTGTTTACAAAGGATAAAACGCACGGGATAACAATGATAGTGATAGCAACGGAAAAGTAAATAAAGAAGTAAATTGATAGTGGGTGTAAACAGTATTGGAAATATGGACCGGGGTCCTATGATGTTCACTAGTGATATCTCTCTCCCAAAAGACGATAAAATAGCCATGCGAGGTAAACAAATTACAGCTAGGCAATTGACAAGATTATGTGCGCAAACCAATGCTAACTATGCTATAAAGAAAGGAAGAGGCTCAAAAGCATGGGCGGTACGCCAAGACAAGTAGACCGAAATCCATCTGCATCTACCTACTAATCATCCACCTTGAGATATCTATCCAGAACATCTCGCTGTTATTAAGTTGCAGATCCCACCCAAAGTGTAAACTCAAAGCAACGGACAACTGCATTAAAGAACTTTGTGTAAAGTAAACAATCCTTGCACCCGCAAGTACAAGCACCATTGTTTTCCCCCTTGTAGCAACAACACATCCCGTAGACTCATGTTTTTGTCACTCAAGCTAGTCATCGGGGGGCATAAACCCACAATCATGCATAATGCTCCCTCTTGGAGTCACTACCTACTACTTGGCCAAAGAAATAAACAGCAACGAAGAACATGAAAGAATTACTCTAGAACATAAATATAAAAGAGGAGAATCAAATATATTACTCAAACACAATCTGAACATAGTCTCATAATCCATCGGATCCCAGCAAACTCAGCATAGCAATAGCAGAAAGATTACATATGTGCCTCGATCATGTAGGGCAGCTCACGTGGTCTAATCCAAGAAGAACAAAGATGGGAGGAGAACATCACATAGCTACTATCATAGACCCATGGTCCAAGGAGGACTACTCACGGTTCATCCGGGAAGCATCCATGGTGGTGGAGAAGCTCACGGACGTGATTCCTCCCTCCGGCAGGGTGCCGGGAAGAGGTCTTCTGGTGCTCCCGATCTTGGAAGCGCGGCAGCGGCGGAACAGAGGAGAGATCGCGAAAAAGGGTTCCCGACATGGGGGTTTCACGTCATGAGGGATATATAGGTGAAGGGGGGCAGCCAGGGGGGCCACCAGGGGTCCAGGCGGCCCCCTGGCGCGGCCCCACCCTAGGGCACGCCGGGAGGGCGCCTGGGGCCCTGGTGTTGGGATACGGGGCAGAAAACGCAACTTTTTCATACCTACGGTACCCGAACCCAAGATCTATGCTATGGCGATGTAAAGTAACGGAGGGAATCGGTGTTCATACCTTTGAAGACAGAAAGAGGGAAACGTTCTTGCGAACGTGGCTGGCGTAGACTCGGAACTACGACCTCCCTGTCGTGTAGAAGACCACCACCGGCGAGGATGACTCCCGGTAAACCTCCAGCAACGAAGTAGCACCACATGTGTAGTGCCTCGAAGAGATTATACACGTACGGTACAATTGATGTTCCTCCCGGGCCCCGAACCAGGCGAGCAGCGGAAGAAAGACGGCTACGGATCCCGACTCCAGCAGAACAACGGCCTGCCTTATGGTGGAGAACTCCAATCTAGGTGCAGACTCCAAACAAGGGGAGTCCACTTCCGGGAAGGAGAAGGAGGAAGAAGGAGATATTGGTGTGTTGGAAAAAAGGGGGGTCTACCCCTCCTTATATAGGCCAAGGGGGGGTGCCATCCTCCTCCCCTCCCCCATGTGGGACTAAACTCCCAAGGGGGGAGTGCTCCGGCCAAGGGGGGTGGTGGGCCCCACCCTTGGCGCCAAGCCCAAGGGGGGAGACCCCCTCCTCCCTTAATGGGCCCCATGGGCCCATTTAGCCTTTTTCCCATTTTTTAATTTATTTAGTATGTTTTAAATATTTAATTCAGATAATTAAATGATAAAACATTATTAAAACAATTAAACTTTATTTTGAACTATTCAAAATGTCCGGAAACCATTCCGTCCTCCTCCGGAACTATTCTGGTGATTCCTCCTATTTCACCGATTGATCCCGTAACTGTCCTATGCATCGATTTCCCTTAAGTGTAACACCCTAACGGTTCGGGAAACAGCATACATGGTCGAGACTCTTCTCATTGACCAACGACTAGTCAGTTGGACCTGGTTACAATCCTTGACAGCCCCTGCGCTTCCATCGAATGAACTTCGATCGCTTTTGGAAACCGTTAACGATACGACGTAATCCCTTTGTGCTGCGGTACTTTGTTTGTCCGAGGTTTGATTGTCGGTATCCTACATACCGTGTTCACATCTCGTTCACAACAAACAACTTCTCTCGTCCATGATCATTGCATCTCTTGTGACCCAGTCACGTCTGAAAGTGCATTTACTCCTAAATGGTGTTTTGGTGCAATGACAATGTGGTTAGTGGGACTAATGACGGGTGTTAAAGATTTATCTCAGGTCATGAGGTTCCCAGTGGCATCTATGGATGCGGGTGTTCCCTCTCTAACCAAAAAGGAGAAGACGACGTGCTTTTGGACTCGGAAGATTTTTTCGGTTACTTTTGAGTCGTAGGCATGCCGCACTATTAAGAGGGGTCTCGGTGAATTTAGTATAGGGTATGAAGATATGTGCATGTGGATCTGTGTTGGGGGTCTGTCAGGGAGAAGTCCCAATCCTCCCTGACCACCCCGGGTGCCCGGGGTCTTGGATCCCCGGGTGCCCGGGCTCGGGTGGCTGGTCTCTGACCACCCCGGGTGTCCGATCTTGGACCCCCGGGTGTCCGGTCTTGGACCCCCGGGTGCCCGGTCTCCTTGGAGATGGTCTTTGACCACTCCGGGTGCCCGGTCTCCTTGGGGATTGTCTCTGACCACCCCGGGTGCCCGGGGTCCTGGACCCCCGGGTGCCCGGTCTTGGCCCGGGTGCCCGGGGTCTTTACTCCAGGTGCCCGGGGTCCCCCGTGCCTAGCGGGCAGATTTGGAGGAGGGGGTATAAAAGCCCCCTCTTCTTCTTCCTCCAGCCCCAATCTTCTCCCCCAAGCTCCTTGCCATTGCCAAACCCTAAAAGCTTGGATTCCTCCCTACTCCCCCAACCAAACACTCCAATACTTCGGGATCCGGAGGAGATTCACCGGATCTACACTTTCACCAAACCGTTTGTTGTTCCCATCAAGATTTCTTCACCGTTGACTTGTTACTCTTGGAGCTTTGGCTCCTAGGCGGCTAGGTGTCCGTCCCGGAAGATTCCTTGCTTGTGATGTGCTCCGGGAAGTTTGTAAAGGTGTGGTGGTCGCCTTCAAGACCAACCCCGAGTGGATTCGAGGCTCATCCGTTGGGGGTGACTCGAAAGGGGAGAATACGGTGAGCTACGTTGTTGTAGCGCTCTCAATCTTGAGCACCGCTCCAACGGAGATTAGCACTCCCTCAAAAGAGTGTGAACTTCGGTCAAACAAATCACCCCGTCTCCCCTTCACTTGTGGTTTATCCTTTCCTCTCTTTACTTGTTGTAACCTTGTATGCTTGTTGGCTTGCTATTGTATTTGTTGCCTAGCATACTTGCTTAAGCTTGCTTGCCACCTAGGGTTGTTTCATCTAGTTCACATCTAGAGAATTGTTTTAATCCGCTTAACCCTAAAATTTGGTATTAAAGCTTAAATTTGTTAGTCACCTATTCACCCCCCCCCTCTAGTTGACCGTATCGATCCTTTCAATTGGTATCAGAGCATTGGTCTCTTATTAAGGGCTTTACCGCCTAAGAGAATATGGTCAATCTAGGGGATCAAGGTGATAACCTTCCCACGGATGGGGGAGCACCGGGTGCACATGGTGCACCCATTGCTAACCCACCCGGTCCACAAACAACACACCAAGAGAGAGGTGGACCTAGCTCCGCCACTTCACTAACCATGACCGAATTCGCCTCTTTCATGGAGTCATTCAAAAGCTCCATGGAAAAGTCGATGAAGGCCTTGGTTCGTGAAGAAGTCGATAAGAAACTTGCTTCTATTTCACAAGCTCCCTCCACCTCATCAACATTTTGTCCAAACACCACTTTGGATGTTGATGGAGTGAGGGAGACACCACCACCACCACGTCCTTCTGCACCGTCTTATAATGCTCCTGCTCCTTCCTATGCTCGTCCTCATATTCCTATGTCGCATATTAATCATACTGGGGACCCCCCCCCTCTTGAATCCTGACTCGTTTGGTAAATGGAAGCTAGCTATGGAGTCCCACGTTCGGAGTGCCTCCACTCAATTGTGGTGGATCATCTTGAGAGGCTATCGTCCCGAGGATCCATCAATCCTATCTCCAAGAGAAGAGGTTGATGAACAACTCAATGACACTGCCTGTCACATGCTCCGAAAGGCCGTGTCGGATGACTACTGAGACTCCATTTTTCTATTGAAGTCGGCCAAGGAAATTTGGAATGCTCTCGGAGAAATCTTTGAAGGAGACGCAAGTGTGCAGAGATCTCGTCTGGCCCTTCTCAAGACGGAGGTTAACATGTTCGTAAGGAAGGAAGGTGAGACTGCGGATCAAGCTTTCCGTAGACTCAAATCTATTGTGTTGCATCTAAGGAACTATGGTTGCACATGGGCTGATGACAATTTCATCAAGGACAGATTTTTGTGCGCCATGATTCTCACGGATGAAACCATGGTCACCATGATTTACCAACGCATGGATTTTGACCAATTGACTCCAAATCAAATTGTGTCATCCTTCACCACCAAGTCTTTGTTGAAGACCAAGTCAAAGCAAACCCATGACCTTGTCTATGGGATCAATAGCTCCAACAACCTCGCCTTGAAGGCCAAGAAGGTGGCTTCCCCCTCCAAGGTGGTGGAGGTGGAAGAAGTGGAAGAATATTGTGAAGAAGAAGATGGTCCCTCGTGCCCGGCCGAAGACTTTGAAGAAGATGTGGCCCTCCTTGTCAGAAAATATGTGGGAACTATGGGGACTCCGGGAAACAAAGGAAGTAACAATCTCAAGGGCAAAACCTTTGGAAGAAGAAAGTGCTACAATTGCGATAGTCCAAAGCATTTTGTTGCGGACTGTCCATATGAAATAAGAGAAGAGAAATCCGAGAAGCTTATTCTCAAGAAGAAGAGATTCAACAAGTTTGCCAAGAGGCGTGGCGACAAGGCTCTTGTTCATGAAGAGTACATATCCGAGGATGAAGAAGATGGTGATGATGATGAGCACAAGGGCATGGTCGCAATTGCCATGCACTCCAAGTCCTCCTCCACCTCATCAAGCCTCTTTGACTCCCCCAACGAGAACAAGACTATCGTCCACCGATGCCTCATGGAAAAAGAGGTAATATCAAAGTCTATCAACTCTAAGCCATCATCTAACACTACCAACCCTTTGCAAGAAGAGTTGGATAACGAGTGTGAAGATGATGGTGTCGATTATAGTGAGGAAGCCTCATTGGCTTTCATGAAGACACTTAAGGGAGAATCCCTTGCTCGTTTCCTCAACATGATGAGGTCACTCACCGAACGTGATGACTACATCGGAAATGTGGAAACCCTCTTAATGGAGGAAAAGGAAAGAAATGATCTCCTTGAGCAAAATCTCCTTGAAGTAGAAAACATGAAAGCCTCACTTGAGGAAACCGTCACTTCAAATGAGATAGACTTTGTTAAGGTCAATGATGCTCTAGAACTCTCTCTTGAAATTAAGCATGATCTCTTGGATAAAATTGCTAAGCTTAAAGTTGCTCATGGTGAACTCGGTGAGGAGTATAAACTCCTTGAAAAGACCCACAAGCTCATAAAAGGGGAGCTTATAACTCTCACCGAGTCTTACAACCAACTTAAAGCTTCCACTCTTAAAACTCTTGCTACTTTCTCTCCTAATGATGCATGTGCTTCTAACTCCATTGATTATGCATCTCTACTTGTTGAGAACAAAAAGTTGAAAGAGCAACTTGAGAAAGGTCTTGTGTCTTGTATTCAATTCGAAAAGAACTTGAATGAACTTTTGAGTAATCAAAAGGAATGTGTGGCCAAAGAGGGAATTGGTTTTGATCCCTCTCAAAAGAAGAAGAAGAACAAGCACAAGAAGAAGAAGCACCAAGCAACTCCTCCTCAACAACAAATTACTTTTGTGCAAGAAGGGCACAAGGAGAAGGAAAAGGGGAAGGAGAAGGTTGGAGAGGAAGTCATTTCAAAGGAAGTGGCTCCCTCTTCTAATTATGCCGACATGAACAACCCATCTTATGTCCTTATGAGAAAGAATGATGGATATACTTTTGCTAAATTTGTCGGCACTAATTATGATGATTATGCATGGACTATTTGGGTACCTAAGACCCTTGTTGATAACTCCCTAGGACCCATTGAAAAATGGGGACCTAAACACAAAGCTTGATTGTTGCAGGACTATGCCTCCGGTGGGACACAATGGGTGATTGATAGTGGTTGCACCAATCATATGACCGGAGGCAAGGATATGCTCGTGGATTTCGTTGACTCGCTCAAGTCATCCTCGGACATCTCCTTTGGCGACAATAGCAAGGGCAAGGTATTGGGATTAGGGAAGTTTGTCATCTCGAGTGATTCTTCACTCAAGAATGTCATGCTTGTCGAATCCCTTCACTACAATCTACTTTCCACTATCCAATTGGCTCGTGCCGGATATGACTCGCTTTTTAGTGAATTTCATGTGACCGTCTTTAAAAGGGATACTCTCAAAGTGGTCTTTGTTGGGCATGTTGAAGGCAACCTTTACGTGGTTGATTTCTCGAAAGAGAGCACTCACCTAAAAACATGCCTAATGGCCAAGGCCGACGTGGGGTGGTTATGGCACCGTAGGCTAGCCCACGTTGGTATGATAAATTTACAATCCCTTATAAAGGGGGAGCACATTGTTGGACTAAGCGATGTTTCTTTTGCCAAAGATCGTGTTTGTAGTGCTTGCATTGCTGGAAAGCAACATGAGAAGCAACACAAGATGAAGACTATCATCACATCGACGAGGCCTCTTGAGCTCCTTCATTTGGATCTCTTTGGGCCTCCATCCTATGATAGCTTGGGTGGGAGGAGGTATTGCCTTGTCATTGTCGACGACTATACAAGATATACATGGGTTTTCTTTCTCAAGACCAAATATGAGACCCAAGAGACCTTTATATCATTTGCCAAAGAAGCTCAACGTCAACACCAATGTGAGATTATGGCTATTTGAAGTGACAATGGTACCGAGTTCAAGAATTATACAATGGATGAGTTCTTGGGTGATGAGGGGATCAAACATCAATATTCTGCGGCCTATACTTCTCAACAAAACGGTGTTGCGGAGAGGAAGAATAGGACTCTTATTGAGATGGCAAGGACAATGCTTGATGAGTACAAGTCTCCATACAAGCTTTGGGCCGAAGCCATCAACGCCGCGTGTCATGCCTCTAATAGGCTATATCTCCGCAAGCTCAAGAACAAGACACCATATGAACTCCTAATCGGGAAGAAGCCAAATGTCAAGTACTTCCGTGTATTCGGTTGTAAGTGTTTCATTCTCAACAAGAAAACCCGATTAGCTAAATTCGAAGCAAAAACATATGAGGGAATATTTGTTGGATATGCCTCAAACTCCCATGCGTATCGTGTCCTCAATAAATCCACCGGATGTATTGAGGAGACATCGAATGTGGAGTTTGATGAGGATAACGGCTCCCAAGCCAAACCTATTGTTCCAAGTGTTGTAGGTGATGAGGCTCCTTCTCAAGTTATAAGGACCATGGGGATAGGCCACATTCTTCCATGAGAAACACCCCAAGTCCAAGTAATCGAAGAAGGGGTAAGAGCCCCTCTTGAGGATTCTCCTCAAGGGAAGTCATCACCTCCACCACAAGAGCAAGACGTTTCGGGAGCACAAGCACCTATCCAAGAACAAGAAGAGGTCCCTCAAGCTACCGAGCAAGATCAAGGGCAAGCTCAATCCAATGGTGATCAACCTATAACTGAGGCCCAAGATCAAGCTCCAACAAGTGATCAAGATCAAGTTCAAGAAGTTGTCTCTCCACAAGCAAAGAAAAAGCAAGTTCGGGTTTCTCCACGAAGAATTCAACCTAGTGAAGAAGAACTTGAAAAGAAGAGACAAAATGCGGCTTTGAGACTTCAAATGCTTCAACACTCCACCGACAACATTCTTGGAAGCATCTCAAAAGGGGTAACTACTCGTAAACGTTTGGCAAACTTTTGTGAACATCACTCGTTTGTCTCTTGTATTGAGCCCATTAAGGTAGAAGAAGCGCTTGATGATCCGGATTGGGTAGAAGCTATGCATGAGGAACTCAACAATTTCTCCCGCAACAAGGTGTGGTCACTTGTTGCAAGGCCCAAGGCAAATCATAATGTCATAGGGACCAAATGGGTTTTCAAGAACAAGCAAGATGAGCATGGACAAGTCACTCGTAACAAGGCAAGGTTAGTGGCACAAGGGTTCACCCAAATTGAAGTTTTGGATTTTGGTGAAACCTTTTCCCCCGTTGCCCGTCTTGAGTCCATTCGAATATTACTTTCTTATGCCGCTCATCATGATTTTAAATTATATCAAATGGATGTTAAGAGTGCATTTCTAAATGGTCCTTTAAGTGAATTGGTGTATGTTAAGCAACCTCCCGGTTTCGAAGACCCCGAACGCCCCAATCACGTTTATCAACTTCATAAGGCTTTGTATGGTCTTAAGCAAGCACCTCGTGCTTGGTATGATCACCTTACGACGTTTCTAAACGAGAAAGGGTTCGAGATGGGGCTGATAGATACCACTCTTTTTACTAAGATAGTAAAAGGAGATTTATTTGTATGCCAAATATATGTTGATGATATTATTTTTGGGTCTACTAATCATGTTTGCAATGTTGAGTTTCAAAATCTTATGACCAAGGAGTTTGCCATGTCTATGATGGGTGATTTGAAGTTCTTCCTCGGATTTCAAGTCAAGCAATTAAGGGGAGGGACTTTTATTAACCAAGAAAAATATATTCAAGACATGCTCAAGCGTTTTGATATGGTGGATGCCAAGCCTATGAAGACTCCAATGCCAACCAATGGCCAACTTGATCTAGATCCCAATGGTAAAGATGTGGATCAAAAGGTATACCGCTCCATGATCGGTTCTTTGCTTTACCTTTGTGCATCTAGGCCGGATATTATGTTAAGTGTGTGTATGTGTGCAAGATTTCAATCCGCCCCCAAAGAAAGCCATTACATGGCCGTGAAACGGATCCTTCGATATTTGGTTCATACCCCAAACTTAGGACTTTGGTACCCCAAAGGATCTTCCTTCAAGTTAGTGGGATATTCGGATTCGGATTGGGCCGGTGACAAGGTGGATCGTAAGTCCACATCCGGCTCATGTCAATTCCTTGGGAGGTCCTTAGTGAGTTGGTCTTCCAAGAAGCAAAATTGTGTTTCTCTATCAACCGCCGAAGCCGAGTACATTGCCGCGGGAAGTTGTTGTGCCCAATTATTATGGATGAGGCAAACTTTGATGGATTATGGTGTCAAATATGACAAAGTGCCTCTATTATGTGACAATGAAAGTGCAATCAAGATTGCGGATAATCCCGTGCAACATAGCCGAACCAAGCATATTGATATTCGTCATCATTTTCTTCGGGATCATGTGGCACGAGAAGACATTGAAATCTTTCATGTGGGCACTGAGAAGCAACTTGCGGACATTTTCACGAAGCCACTTGACGAAGCAAGGTTCCGTGAGTTAAGGCATGAGCTAAATATCGTGGATCTTAGTAACATGGGTTGATGATCTTGCATACACACACTAGCTTTACTATATCTTGCCTAGATGTAGGCACATAAGTAGGGGGAGTAGAATTCTCTCAATGATTCCGACATAACCCTACTTGTGCATAAATTGATCAAAGTATTTCACATTCGCCATTTTAAGATGGCACCTGTGCTTCAAAGATGAGTAGTGGAGACGGGCCCAAGGTTAAAATCTTCGCGGTGCCGTACCACATTTGCTCAAATATGGTGACCCTCGGGTCACCACATTTTTCCGCTTTATTGCGTTGTCTGTTTTTCGAGTCATTTAGACTCTTCTGTTATTTGTGCCTAATTGCCTACGACCTAGTGTGTGCGATCTATCCTAAGCCTTCTTTCCTACAAACCTAGTTTCATGTCTTGTGCAAGGGTTCCAGTTTTTACTTTTTGCATCATGCTCCTGTAGCTAGGATTTCAAGAGGAGTGGTTAGATGAGATGTGAGCACTCGAAAAAGGGGGGTTTCCCCTGCTTTCTGAAGAAAAACTCTCTGACCACCGCGGGCACCCGGTCAATCGACCGGGCACCCGGGGTAAGGCTGGCGGCTACATCTTTGGGGCCGTGGGGAGTTAGGGTTATTTCCCCTCATTCTCCCCACATCCCAACTCCTTGCTGCCGCCGCCTCCTCCAGGGGATCTTTGTCCCTCACCGTCCGGAGCCCTCCGGGCACCCGGATCTCTTCCCCGGAGTTCCTCCTCGTCGCCATGGCCGGCTCCTCCGGTAATTTTTGGTCTTCCTCCGTTTTTCTTGTGGTCAAATGCTTATTCCTCTCATCTTGGGTACAGCATCTTGATCTTGTTGGATGATAGAGATAGTAGGGAGAGATATGGTTGTGGAAACTTGATTTGTGCCCCGGATCTGAGAACCCCGTGGCCGCTGGTAGCCATCCCGGGCACCCGGTCTCTGCTGATAGCTACCCCGGGCACTCGCTCCTCAGACCCCGGGCACCCGGTCTCCACCTGGAGGTGCTCTGAGTACCCCGGGCACCAGGTCCTTTGACTCCGGGTACCCGGGGTCCCCAGGTTCAGCACACCCTGACCCATCATATCTTTCCCAGTTTATATGTTTTCTTGCATGGACCCTTGCACTTACCTTCGTACCCATTGCTTGCTGTTAGATGACTCAGGAGGCACTATTGGTGCTCGTCGTGCTAAGAAGACTCGTGATGGCAGCGGGCAGGGACATTTTGTTCGTCGGGATCGTGGTTCCAGCTCCTCTGCCCTTCAGGATCGTGGCAAGCGTTCAAGTGTTCGGCCTCCCATTGTTGAGGCATCTAGCAGTGATGATATTGAGGAAGAGACCTTTGTGGCCCGTGAACCAAGTGAGGAAGAGGAAGAGGAAGAGGAAGAGTAAGAGGAAGAGGAAGAGCCGGACAATGACTTCAACATTGATGCTCTTGATGATCTGAACAAGCTGCCAAGGCCTGAGTACCGACAGACTACCCCAACCCGTGCGCTGCCTACATTCCTGAGGATGAGGATGACGATGCTGGCAGTGCTCCTCACCGAGTCTAGTTCTTGCGGTAGCATCGCGCTTCTTCCTTTTTGGTGTCTTGATGCCAAAGGGGGAGAAGTGTTCTAGTAGGATTGATGCATGTGTGCTTTGTGTGTTTACCTTTATCGCACTATTTATGTCGTACTGTTTTAATGTTGAGACCTTGTGTGGATGTGAGCCACTTTACTTTATGTGTTAGACTATGTGAGTTTGCTATCTATCTTGTCATGATGTTTCATATGCTGTGCATGTTTTTTATGTCATGACACTATCATTCATAGTCTTGCATAATTATCTAGCTCACATTCACATTTTCCTCATGTGATCTATACTTGTCTTCTATACTCTTTAGAGATCACATAAAGTTCTTGTGCAATGATTATTTCAGTTCATATGCTTCTCTCATATCATTGCACTTGACTATTTACATAGGGGGAGACCTCGTTGTATGTGTATTGCATTCCAAAGCAAATCAAATATATGCATACATCTAGGGGGAGCCTTCTATGTCAATAGTTGCTCATGGCATTGTTTATCCTGAGTATCTTATTGCCATGCTCTAACCATATTGTCATCAATTCACCAAAAAGGGGGAGATTGAAAGTGCATTTACTCCTAAATGGTGTTTTGGTGCAATGACAATGTGGTTAGTGGGACTAATGACGGGTGTTAAAGATTTATCTCAGGTCATTAGGTTCCCGGTGGCATCTACGGATGCGGGTGTTCCCTCTCTAACCAAAAAGGAGAAGACGACGTGCTTTTGGACTCGGAAGATTTTTTCGGTTACTTTTGAGTCGTAGGCATGCCGCACTATTAAGAGGGGTCTCGGTGAATTTAGTATAGGGTATGAAGATCTGTGCTTGTGGATCTGCGTTGGGGGTCTGTCAGGGAGAAGTCCCAATCCTCCCTGACCACCCCGGGTGCCTGGGGTCCTGGACCCCCGGGTGCCCGGGCTCGGGTGGCTGGTCTCTGACCACCCCGGGTGTCCGGACTTGGACCCCCGGGTGCCCGGTCTCCTTGGAGATGGTCTCTGACCACTCCGGGTGCCCGGGGTCCTGGACCCCCGGGTGCCCGGTCTCCTTGGGGATTGTCTCTGACCACCCCGGGTGCCCGGGGTCCTGGACCCCCGGGTGCCCGGTCTTGGCCCGGGTGCCCGGGGTCTTTACTCCGGGTGCCCGGGGTCCCTCGTGCCCAGCGGGCAGATTTGGGGGAGGGGGTATAAAAGCCCCCTCTTCTTCTTCCTCCAGCCCCAATCTTCTCCCCCAAGCTCCTTGCCATTGCCAAACCCTAAAAGCTTGGATTCCTCCCTACTCCCCCAACCAAACACTCCAATACTTCGGGATCCGGAGGAGATTCACCCGATCTACACTTCCACCAAACCGTTTGTTGTTCCCATCAAGATTTCTTCACCGTTGACTTGTTAATCTTGGATCTTTGGATCCTAGGCGGCTAGGTGTCCGTCCCGGAAGCTTCCTTGCTTGTGGTGTGCTCCGGGAAGTTTGTAAAGGTGTGGTGGTCGCCTTCAAGACTAACCCCGAGTGGATTCGAGGCTCATCCGTTGGGGGTGACTCGAAAGGGGAGAATACGGTGAGCTACGTTGTTGTAGCGCTCTCAATCTTGAGCACCGCTCCAACGGAGATTAGCACTCCCTCAAAAGAGTGTGAACTTCGGTCAAACAAATCACCCCGTCTCCCCTTCACTTGTGGTTTATCCTTTCCGCTCTTTACTTGTTCTAACCTTGTATGCTTGTTGGCTTGCTATTGTATTTGTTGCCTAGCATACTTTCTTAAGCTTGCTTGCCACCTAGGGTTGTTTCATCTAGTTCACATCTAGAGAATTGTTTTAATCCTCTTAACCCTAAAATTTGGTATTAAAGCTTAAATTTGTTAGTCACCTATTCACCCCCCCCCCTCTAGTTGACCGTATCGATCCTTTCAACGTCCTTGCAAGGTGTTGATGCAATATCACCGAGTGGGCCCAGAGTACCTGTCCTGTCACAAGGACTGACAAATCCCGCTCTGATCTATTAACATACTCATCAACCATCTATTTCGGAATACCCAAAGTGCACCATTATAGCCAGCATATTTCAGTCAGGCGGTGGGATACAAATCAAAGTCTCCTCATAGATGACAATTACGTATGATCTTTACGGTCTTAGGACTAAGCAATACGTTACAAAGTCATAGCAACGCTGAACTATGTGACTCGATCACATTGCAATACTTTAGGTGGGTGTACGTCCATCACATCATTCCCCTTAACGATATGACCTCGTTGTCAATGGACTTAAGTGTCGCCATGATTAGGAAAGCTTGATCAATCAATTGCTCAATGAGATAGCTTACCCGAGTTAAACTACGGACCATGTTTTATAGTACACCTGTATTAGTATTTCCAAGTAATACAGTTATAGCACAGTATAAAACGTATTATGAACAAAACGGATATGTGACAAATATCTTTATTAATTTGTCTCTAGGGCACATATCCAACAGTCTCCCACTTGCACTAGAGTACAAATTACACCAGTTTACATCATGTATGTATCTAACACCAATGGTCTCTCGGTGTTCTTCAAACTTTCCTTGTGGAAGAGGTTTAGTCATCGGGTCTGTTGCGTTCAGATCCGTATGTATCTTGTGAATCCTAATGTGTCCATCCCTGACGTAGTCTCGCGTCACATGGAACTTTCGGAGGATGTGCTTGGCTGTAGAGTGAGTTCTTGGATCCTTCGCGTTAGCAATGGCACCCGTGTTGTCGCAGAAGATTCCCACGGGGTCAGTGCAGCTGGGAAAGACGCCAAGCTCGATCACGAACTTCTTCAGCCACATCGCCTCGTTAGACACTTCGCAAGCGGCAATATACTCCGACTCCATTGTAGATTGGGCGACGACTGGCTGTTTGCCGCTCCTCAAGCTAATTACGCCACCGTTCAACATGAAAACATATCCCGTCTGGGATTTCGAGTCATCTAGATCTGAGCCGAGGCTTGCGTCAACGTAACCCTTTACGGTGAGCTCCTCATCAACTCCTCCATAAACAAGAAAGAGATCCTTGGTTCTTCTCAAGTACTTAAGGATGTTCTTTACTGCTGTCCAGTGAGCCATTCTCGGGTTACTCTGGTAGCGATTAGTCATACTAATGGCCAGCGCTAAATCCGGTATGGTACATAACATAGCATACATGAGAGAACCTATGGCTGAGGCATAGGGGTTTGAGGACATCTCCTCCTTCTCTTTTGCTGTGGTTGGGCATTGAGTCACGCTTAATTTGACACCTTTTATAACTGGGAAGAGGCCTCTCTTGGAGTTACCCATACTGAACCTTTTCCATATCTTGTCAATATAAGTGCTCTGACTCAAGGCCAACCGTCGATTAGGTTTATCTCTATAGATCTTAATCCCCAATATGTACGCAGCTTCACCTAGGTCCTTCATAGAAAATTGTCCATTCAGATATTCCTTCACTTCCTCTAAGAATTTCTTATCGTTCCCTATTAGTAATATGTCATCTACATATAACACAAGGAATGCTACAGAGCTCCCACTCAGTTTCTTATAGACGCAGAACTCTTCGACGTTTTGGACAAATCCAAAAGCTTTAATGACCTCATCAAATCAAAGATTCCAGCTCCGAGATGCTTGCTTCAACCCATAGATGGACCGTTGAAGCTTGCACATCTTACCAGCGTTCCTTGGATCGACAAACCCTTCTGGTTGCATCATATACAACTCTTCTTCAATGTTACCATTTAGGAATGCAGTTTTCACATCCATCTGCCATATCTCGTAATCATGATATGCAGTTATTGCTAGTAGGATCTGAATAGACTTTATCATCGCTACAGGAGAGAACGTCTCCTCGTAGTCAACTCCTTGAATTTGTCGGAACCCCTTCGCGACAAGTCGAGCTTTGTAGACAGATACGCTTCCGTCTGCGTCAGTCTTTTTCTTGAAAATCCATTTATTCTCGACGGACTTGCGGTCCTCGGGAATATCCACCAAAGTCCATAATTTGTTGGTGTACATGGAGTCTATTTCGGATTTCATGGCTTCAAGCCATTTCTCGGACTCGGGTCCCTCCATTTCTTCTTTGTAACTTGTAGGTTCATCCGACTCATCAGCCGAGATTGCATTCACAAGCTGTCCGTAAAACTCAGTAGGTTGGCGGACTCTTGATGACCTACGGGGCATAAAAGGTTCCTCTTCATTCTCACCATGATCATCATCAATGTCATGATTGTTATGAATGTCGTTCTGGCCATTCTCTTCAGCTCCCACTGTGGAAGATGGTTCCAGAACAATTTCCGTAGTCGTTTCTTCCAATTGGAGTGATTGGTCAGTCACTTCATCGAGGTCTATTTTCCTCCCACTCAAATCTTTCGCAAGAAACTCCTTCTCAAGAAAGTGTCTCGTCTTGGCAACAAACGTTTTGCTGTCAGACT
This sequence comes from Bromus sterilis, assembly GCA_950022295.1. NCBI lineage: Eukaryota > Viridiplantae > Streptophyta > Magnoliopsida > Poales > Poaceae > Bromus > Bromus sterilis. Next base: position 337,544,473 of record OX465595.1, on the reverse strand, counting down.
TGTTGTAGAAGGTGTATCCACAAGTTTCCTTGGGATAGCCCACAAAGATGCACTTATCCGCCTTGGATTCAAGTTTGTCAGGCTGTAGTTTCCTAACATAAGCCTCACAACCCCAAATCTTCAGGTGAGACAACTTAGGTTTCCTGCCATGCCATTCTTCAAATGGTGTTGTCTTTACGGATTTGGATGGTGCCCTATAAAGAATATGAGCGGCAGTTTCTAATGCATACCCCCAGAATGACACAGGCAAATCAGTATGAGACATCATCGATCGTACGCTATCCAATAGGGTTCGATTACGTCGCTCAGCCACACCGTTTCTCTGAGGTGTGCCTGCCGGCGTAAGCTGTGGTACTATGCCACAAGACTTCAGATGATTGCCAAACTCGTGACTCAAATACTCGCCACCTCGATCCGATCGAAGGTGCTTGATTTACTTTCCGAGTTGATTTTCGACCTCATTCTGAAATTCCTTGAACTTTTCAAAGGTTTCAGACTTGTGCTTCATCAAGTAAATATACCCATATCTACTCAAGTCGTCAGTAAAGGTCACGAAGTAACGAAGACCATTGCGAGTGGGGACGTTCATGGGTCCACATACATCCGTGTGTATGATCCCCAATAAGTCATCCGCACGATCCATTATGCCATTGAATGGAGTCCTTGTCATTTTTTCCATGAGGCATGGTTCACATGTATCAAGGGATCCAAAATCCAATGACTCAAGAAGTCCATCCTTATGGAGCTTCTCCATGCGCTTTATACCAATATGACCAAGTCGGCAATGCCACATCTTCATGTGATCTTCATCATTCTTCAATCTTTTTGGCCTCAATATTGTTAATGTGACACACGTCACCATCGAGATCAAGTACGAATAAACCATGCAACTCCGGTGCGTGAACATAAAATATTTCATCCTTATAAATCGAACAACCAATTGTATCAGACTTAAAATAATAGCTGTCTCTCTTCAAGCAAGATCCACTAACGATGTTCACACTCAACGCGGGTACATAGTAGCAATTATTCAGAACTAAAACCAATCCCGAAGGGAGACTAAGATGCTTCGTGCCGACCGCCAAGACTTCAATTTGACAGTCATTCCCCACGCGCATCGTCACTTCATCCTTGAGCAAGCGTCTCCTATTCCTTAGTCCCTGAATGGAATTAGAAATATGAGCGACAGATCCTGTATCAAGTATCCAGGATGTGTTCCCGGCGCTTGTCAAGAGAAGATCAACAATATGTATATCAAATATACCTTCGTCTCTCTTGGCGACCTTGCCAGCCTTCTTATTTTTTAGGTACTTGGGGCAGTTGCGTTTCCAGTGACCTTCACCCTTGTAGTAGAAGCACTCCACTCCGGGTTTAGGCTTGGGTGCCTTGGGAGAAGCGGCAACTGACTTTCCATCCCTCTTGGGGCCACCTCTCTTGGCCTTCTCCCGCCTGCTTGACTTCTTGAAGTCAGTGGTCTTGTTGACCATGAAGACGGCGTGCTCCTTCTTGATCTCAACCTCGGCGCTCTTCAGCATGGAAAACAACTCAGAAGGGGTTTTGGTCATCCCCTGCATGTTGTAGTTCAGCACAAAGCCTTTGTAGCTAGGGGGAAGCGACTGCAACACCCTATCAACAGCAAGTTCATCTGGAATCTGGCATTCCAGAGCATTCAAGCGCTGAACGTAGCCAGACATTTTGACTACATGCTCACTCACGCAGCCGTGCTCGTCCATCTTTGCTGAGAAGAAGGCTTCAGAAGCCTCGTACCGTTCAGCCCTGGCTTGAGGTGCGAAGACCGCCTTGAGGTCGGTGATAATCTCATATGCACCCATCCTCTCAAAGCGTTTCTGCAGCTCAGCCTCCATGGAGTAGAGCATGCCACTCTGGACAAGGTTGTAATCATCAGTCCTGGAGAGATAGACATTCTTCTCGTCCTGACTGGCATCATCTGCTGGTGCGTCACCTAACGCACCCTCTAGTACGTATGCCATCTTGAGGGGAACGAGGAGAATCCTCAGGGTGCGGAACCAGTTGGTGAAGTTTGTCCCATCTGTTTTTAGCTTATCTTTCTCTAGGAATGATCCTAAGTTGAACGAGGGGCGAGGTGCTGCCATCTACAAGGTTGATTCACAAGGATACATATTTAGACTTTTGTTCATAATGTGGAGTTTCAATTTAATCTCAAAATTTAGAAAGCTCCCACTTAGATAAACACCTCTCAATTTAACGAAGTGATTACACAATCCCAGCCCCCATACCTCCCCCGATCGTCACGGCCATCAGTATGCGAACCAGGTAGGCCTCTAAGCCAATCACATCAGGCATGTGACTCGTGCTCGACCTTTCGGTCTCCTGTGTTCCAGGCCCACATCTACATACGTCAAGCCTGTCAATCAAACCTTGATGTTAGTTGTTCAGCAAGGCCATATCTGCATATGCCAGGCTTGCCGAACCCAACCTCATGCGAACTCCGTTGAATATGTAGGACAACTCCGGTATGTACGGAGCATCAAGCCATATGGGAGAACCTTCCAGGCGGTGCCCACCAAGGGAGAACACAATGTTGGTATTGTGAGAGATGGTCCTGTTTCGTGCTACCGTCGATACATCTAGCATACTAGCATAAAACAGAAAGTAAAACTGTAAATCATACAACCTATGATCCCCCTTTATGCAAAGCAAGGTTAAACGCCTTTCTACTTTAGCTTGTGCAAGTTTTACGTGGCTGCTAGGGGTTTCGAGAGAGAGAACCGTTTCTATCCTGCGAAAAACATGCCACAACACCGTCTCCCATCCGTCTCTATTACACCCCTGTCGGGGCCCTCCGTTGCAAACATCTTCGCATCGCTAATGCAGAGAGACAGACGCCCCCCCAACCACTTTATATGGTACAAGCCATATGTCAAGCGTGGAACCAGTCTCGCGTAAACGCGTAAGGTCGGTCGGGGGCCGCTTCATCAAACATTGCCGCAACGCTAAATGAGTACACGTGGGAGGGTAACGAATGAAGATTCGATGCCCACATCCTAGATGTGTTCTACCCGTACAATACATCTACGCATAGCTAGCTCTGATACCACTGTTGGGATACGGGGCAGAAAACACAAATTTTTCATACCTACGGTACCCGAACCCAAGATCTATGCTATGCCGATGTAAAGTAACGGAGGGAATCGGTGTTCATACCTTTCAAGACCGAAAGAGGGAAACGTTCTTGCGAATGTGGCTGGCATAGACTCGGGACTACGACCTCCCTGTCGTGTAGAAGACCACCACCGGCGAGGATGACTCCCGGTAAACCTCCAGCGACGAAGTAGCACCACAGGTCTAGTGCCTCGAAGAGATTATACACGTACGGTACAATCGATGTTCTTCCCGGGCCCCGAACCAGGCGAGCAGCGGAAGAAAGACGGCTACGGATCCCGACTCCAGCAGAACGAAGGCCTGCCTTATGGTGGAGAACTCCAATCCAGGTGCAGACTCCAAACAAGGGGAGTCCACTTCCGGGAAGGAGAAGGAGGAAGAAGGAGATATTGGTGTGTTGGAAAAAAGGGGGGTCTACCCCTCCTTATATAGGCCAAAGGGGGGTGCCATCCTCCTCCCCTCCCCATGTGGGACTAAACTCCCAAGGGGAGGGGGAGTGCTCCGGCCAAGGGGGGTGGTGGGCCCCACCCTTGGCGCCAAGCCCAAGGGGGGAGACCCCCTCCTCCCTTAATGGGCCCCATGGGCCCATTTAGCCTTTTTCCCATTTTTTAAATTTATTTAATATGTTTTAAATATTTAATTCGGATAATTAAATAATAAAACATTATGAAAACAATTAAACTTTATTTTGAACTATTCAAAATGTCCGGAAACCATTCCGTCCTCCTCCGGAACTATTCCGGTGATTCCTCCTATTTCACCGATTGATCCCGTAACTGTCCTATGCATCGATTGCCCTTAAGTGTAACACCCTAACGGTCCAGAAAACAGCAGACATGGTCGAAACTCTTCTCATTGACCAATGACTAGTCAGTTGGACCTGGTTACAATCCTTGACAGCCCCTGCGCTTCCATCGAATGAACTTCGATCGCTTTTGGAAACCGTTAACGATACGGCGTAATCCCTTTGTGCTGTGGTACTTTGTTTGTCCGAGGTTTGATCGTTGGTATCCTACATACTGTGTTCACATCTCGTTCACAACAAACAACTTCTCTCGTCCATGATCATTGCATCTCTTGTGACCTAGTCACCCCCTTGCAAGGTGTTGATGCAATATCACCGAGTGGGCCCAGAGTACTTGTCCTATCACAAGGACTGACAAATCCCGCTCTGATCTATTAACATACTCATCAACCATCTATTTCGGAATACCCAAAGTGCACCGTTTTAGCCAGCATATGTCAGTCAGGCGCTGGGATACAAATAAAAGTCTCCTCATAGATGACAATTACGTATGATCGTTACGGTCTAAGGACTAAGCAATACGTTACAAAGTCATAGCAACGCTGAACTATGTGACTCGATCACATTGCAATACTTTAGGTGGGTGTACGTCCATCACATCATTCCCCTTAACGATATGACCTCATTGTCAATGGACTTAAGTGTCGCCATGATCAGGAAAGCTTGATCAATCAATTTCCCAATGAGATAGTTTACCCGAGTTAAACTACGGACCATGTTTTATACTACACCTGTATTACTATTTCCAAGTAATACAGTTATAGCACAGTATAAAACGTATTATGAACAAAACGGATATGTGACAAATATCTTTATTAATTTGTCTCTAGGGCACATATCCAACACCTGGTGGGTCCCCTCTGCCCCCCTCCTCGGTGATTCCCGAAGCTTCTTCTGCGCTGATTTTTTATTGTATTTTTCCCGAATTTTTGGAGCACTTTTAGTATGGGGGAAACCTTAAATAGAAAAACAGCATAAAACAGGAACTGGCATTAGGGTGCACTGAGTTAATAGGTTATTCCAAATGTATGGAAGTTCATCAATATCATAGCAATATCACACAAAAGACGCATGGAGCAAGCAGAAATTATAGATACGTTTTGGACGTATCAAGCATGCGCTTCAGCTCCTTGAATGATTCATCTTCTTGCGGAGTCCATGTGAACTTCTCCGTCTTCTTCATGAGTTGATATAGTGGGATTGCCTTCTCTCCCAGCCGACTGAGAAATCGACTGAGTGATGCCAAGCAACTAGTGAACTTTTGAACTTGCTTCAGATTCTTGGGCTGGTCCATCCGTTCGATTGCGGCTATCTTCTCGGGATTGCATTCGATTCCTCTTTCAGAAACGATAAATCCCAAGAGTTTGCCGGCTGGAACACCGAATACACACTTCTCTGGATTCAGCTTGATCTGGTAGGTGCGTAGATTGGCGAATGTCTCCTTGAGGTCGTCCAGGAGTGTGACTCCTTTGACCATTTTCACTACTAAATCATCTACATACACATGCAAGTTTCTGCCGAGATGAGAATGCATGCATCGCTGGATGGTGCGCTGATATGTAGCGCCTCCATTCTTCAGACCGAAAGGCATGGTGATATATCAATAAGCCCCAAAGGGGGTTATAAAGGCAGTTTTTATTTGATCTTCCACAACAAGTTTGATTTCGTGATAGCCAGCAGTGGCATCCAGAAATGACAACAGCTCGTAGCCGGCCGTAGAGTCAATGACTTGATCTATACGGGGCAGAGCAAACGGATCCTTGGGGCATGCCTTGTTCATGCAAGTGTAATCGATACAAATGCGCCAGGTCTTATTCTTCTTCATCACGAGGGCTGGGTTTGCCAACCTCTCGGGGTAGAACACCTCCATGATGAAGCCTGCAGCTTTGACCTTGGTGACTTCTTCGCTAATTGCTCTTCTCTTTTCTTCATAAAAACGTCGAAGGGGTTGCTTGACCGGTTTCGAACCTGGCCTAATGTGGAGCTTGTGCTCGGCGAGTTCCCTCGGCACTCCAGGAATGTCTTGTGGAGACCATGCAAAGATGTCCCGGTTCTCACGGAAGAACTCGACGAGCTCTCTTTCCTATTTGTTGCTAAGTCCAGCTCCGACCACAACAAACTTGGCTGGGTTGGAGGGATCTAGAGCAACCTTCTTTCTGTCCTTGGTCGACTGAAAAGCGGTCTCTTCATCTGCTCTCTTGGCTGGGCCGACTGGAAGGGGAGCCTTGCTTTGATCTTGAGCCATTGCTACCACCTTGTCGAGCTGACGCTTCTCTTCAGCGACCACCAAGGAATTGGCCAAATTTGCACCAGCTGACGAGCACTCGAGGGACTTCCTGAAGTCCCCGGTGACAGTGATGATGCCGTTTGGCCCTGGGAGTTTCATCTTCAGATAGGGCTCATATGCGTTGAGCATGAACTTGGCGATTGTAGTCAATCCCAAGAGGGCATGGTATGGGCTGCTGAGGTCGGCGACCTCGAACCAGATCGTCTCTCTCCTGAAGTTCTCCTCTGTGCCAAAAATCACATCCAGCCGAATGCGACCCATAGGGGTGCATGACAGACCAGGGACAATCCCATGGAACATCGTCCGACTGCGCTCCAGATCCCTCTCCGTGAGTCCCAACTTGACCATCGTATCTCTGTACAGAATGTTGATTGTGTTCCCAAGATCAATGAGCACTCGGGAAAACAGACATGAAAACTTGGGGGCCGCAAACAGGGCATCCACCACGAGCGGATAGGTTCCCGTATTCAGCATGACACTTGGGTGATCCTCCCTGCCCCAGGTAATCTTGCAATCCGACCAGTGCATGTACTGGGGAATCGGTGGCATGGTGGCATTGACCTCCTGAGCTCGGGCTTTCCGACTACAGTTGTCACTTGATTTACTTGTAAAGATCGTGTATGCGGCATCTTGCCGCGGAAACTAGTTATGTGCCTGAGGCGGTGCTCTGTTATGGGGTGGTGGTGGGGTGGAGGTGGTAATGCTTCTCCTTTTGCAATGCACTTGACAAAGTCACACTACCGAGTGGTGTGTGTCGCTGGCTTTCCTGGACTGCTATGCATTTTGCATGGCTGGTCCAACATGTCCTCAAACGTGTACTTGGGCTTCATTGGCCACTGCGGCTTTGCATTCGGCTTCATCTTCCGACTACCTCCTGCAGCCCCTTGTTCCTCTTGGTCCTGAACAGCGGCCACCTGTCGACTGCCATACTGAGCATCTGGCTGCTCATCCTTCCTCTTTCCACTATTCTGCTGGTTGTTGTTGTTGTTCCGATTGTTTTCTCTGCGCTCTCGCCGACTGAGCCCTTGGTTTCCTGCCTCTGCCGCCTACGCAGCCCCTTGTGTCTGAACGACGCCGTCGACGCCGAGCTGAATGGGCTCGCGCATCGCGGAGTCGGAGACAGCAAATGCGTTGGCCACCTTCATGAGCTCAGCCAACGACGAAAAATCTTTGCAGAGCAATTTGTGCTTCAGCATTGATCCCGCCAATAATCCGTCCGTGAAATACTGGATGGCCTGTATCTCATGGACTCCTTCACATGAGTTCTTCAGCTTGATCCACCGAGCTAAATACTCTCGGAAAGGCTTGTCTTTGCCTTGCACGCAGAGGGCGAGCTGTCGAGGAAGATGTGGCCGATCATATGTGCCAGTGAAGTTGCGAATGAAAGCTTCCGAGAAATCTTCCCAGCAATTGATGTTGTTGCCGGGCAAACTGTTCAGCCAAGTCCGAGCTGACCCCTGCAACATCAGAGGCGCATAGCGTACAGCTACACGCCGACTGCCGCCGGCAATGGAAACTGCGGTCATGTAATCTGTCAGCCAGTCCTCTGGCTTAATGGAGCCATTGTACTTGGGGGTGTCTCTGGGCAAGGTGAATCCTTTGGGGAACTTATCGGTCCGAATGCGGTGTACAAAACATGTTGGGCTGGCTGCTCCCTCTTCTTCTTGCTACGCATCTCTTTCCAGCAGCTCAATGCGATGCCTAGCGTCATTCTCGTCGATCTGACGAGCACCGAGACGATTGTTGATCGCTGGTCTTGCTTCCGGTTGACGGGGTGGGTCATTGCGCCTGCTGCTAACAGCCGGCTCCTCTGCTCTTATGTTCATGATCGGGGGACCCCGATTGCTCCTGACCCTGCTCTCACGCCGAGATTGGCCCTGCTGCCTATTTTGCCGCGACGCATTCGGCCGCTGGCTGGTCTTCCAACGCCGCTTGTTGCTGATGCTTTTCCGATGCCAGTAGCTCTCGCATTCTGCGAGTTTGCTGACGCCATTCCTCTCCTTCAAGTCCTCCAGCTCATTTGCAATCTGCTCGGCAGCTCGCAAATTCCTTCGGGCGTGCTGTATGTTGGCAGCTGAACAAATGTTGATGCTGCCGGCTGCTCGGCTCCCGACAGCTCTCTGTCGACTGCTCGGACTCTACTCCTGAGATCCTCTAAGACCGCTGGTGCAATCGGTCGCCGCTGACTGACGTGTGCCGCGTTGTACTCTCTGGTGATGGCTCCCAGCCTACGCTCTTCCGCCAGCACATGCTCGGCCCTGCGAGCAAGAGCTAGCCGCGTCGTCTTCAGATCTGTATGAACCTGTCGGGGTCACCATTCCTGTTCACGGGCATCTACAACACATCCCACAACGCACCGGTGCCGACTCTTTCCGCGGCGTCCGCTGCCTCTTTGGCTTTCCTTGCTGCACTTTCCGCACCTTGGTTGCTTGAAGCAGTCGTCCCGGCCATCAAGACGGCTGCGTGCACACGCGGCTCCGCTCCGCCGGGAGCAACCGTGCATCCCCTGGTCGGGAGCGGATCCGTGGCACTCGAGAAGACGCGCACCTCCCTGGGATATGCCTCGGGGAAGCAGCTGATGAAGATGCGATGGCTGCCGATTTGCAGCGACACGCCAGGCGGCAGAGGTGCGCCGACCCCAAACCGTGCAGCGTAGTCCACCACAAAGTCCACTACCCCACGCCTAAAGATCAAGCCAGAGGCATGGCTCATGCTCGATGACGAGGAATATCTCGTCTGGATCAGAACTCCAGTCGACGCCTCAGTCTGCCAACTGTCGTTGCATAGTAACAACAGATGCCATAGGGATGGCTAAAGAGAGGGGAAGACTCGAGGGAGAACTATGTCGATGGTGCCGGAATCGGGTTGGGCACAATCACGGTGAAGGACACCACGATGTACCCAGGTTCGGGGCTCTCCGGAGAGATAACACCCCTACTCCTGCTTGTCTGCTTGATATAAATGATCTCACGAACTACAATCAATGTTCCTGGAGCTGTTCAGAGGAAGAAGAGACATGTCGTGGGCATGGTTCTCTCCTGCTTCTCTACGGGAACTACTGTGTGAAGTAAATGTGAATGTGGACGTCGCTCTCGGAGGAGGGGTACCCCGGGCTCTTATATTGTGAGCTTGGGGTACTACAGTCATTTCAATCGGGTACTGGCCCCAGCTGTCATCCTCTCGTCGGCTGGGGTCCACCGACTGCAACTCTCCAGTTGATCCGGACCTATCAAGCGGCTGCCCATGTTGTAGCTTGTAGGTTATGATGAATGAACAGTGTAGCTATGATCTCTGGTCTTGTCGTCCTGTCTACGGATTCAGAGGAAAGGGTAACAACTCTCCTCTGACAGATCGGCGAAGTGACTTGGCTTGCTGCCACCCGGATCTCTCGGGATCATGCATTTATGACCTTGTACCAGGAGCTCCGGCCTGAACAAGGTCAACTCTTGAGCTGATTGAAGGGTGAGCCGATTTCGCCTGGGCCGACTGCTCGCATTCGGCATGGTCGATTGCTTGTGGGCAATTGGCCATTCGACTGCCTAGCTCGGCCCAGCTGCAGCCCAATCGGCCCCAGCCTTGTCTTGAAAGATTGCTTTCGTCTGGGTAACCCTACCCGGGTATCATTCCCCCGACATTCCATATGAGTCCACCTTACCTTCCTATTCGTGGTACTTCCCTACTACTCCTAGAAGTATAGAATTTATGTGTTATCCTTAAATGTTCAAAATCTTATGTTTTGTGCCTCTTGTTTAGCTCATGAGGTAGTAGGTAATTCATGATCTTCTTAAGTTGGACAAGTTTTACCCCGGGATTGCATGTCTAATATGCAAACCCATAATACGAGGAGGAACTAGCATGAGTGCGCCCAGCTTGAAAGATAATATAACAAACAAACCCTCCTTCAAGCTCGGTCTATGAGAAATCAAAAACTTTGGCAGTGATAAACAAAGGAGATTAAGGGGATGTGATCGTCCCCACTTGGGAGCCGTTCCTCGAAACTTGTCCATCTTGAGAAGTAATTGAGCTACCTATTAGCATTCGTTGACAAACTATGCACCGCCCAAAAAAAAATTCACTCTGTTTGATTTAAGGATAGCACATGAGTTTTCCATGCTTGCCTTTAACAAGGCCTTTCCTTTACTTTTGTGTTGAGTCAGTTATCCTACTTCTTTCTTTTCTCAAAGAGAACAGACACTTGATGCTGATGAGGATTCATCCATATAATGTTGCATTAAGTTTTGCCATGACATATCATCGTTGACATTATCTTTTGATAAGTAAGTTGTTTGCAAAAGCTTATGTCAAGCAAGCATCTTCCTTTGTGTTAGCATTTGCACTTCATGACTAATAACATGTTCTTTAAAATCTTCAATTTGTTTCATCTTATTTAGAAAGAGCAAAAGTTAAAGTTATTAGTTGTCCTTTGACGAAGGACATGTTTGCCATAATTTGATGAGTTTTCTCAGCCCTACTTTTGATTATAATTGTTATTACTTTCTCATAAGGACCTTATGAGTTGACGTTGTTGTTGAGGATGTTTGAGTTTGGTGAAGAAACCTTGATGCTTCTTGTCTGTATTCTATTTATCGATACTTTACTCTCTAAACTTGTGGACAGGTTTACCGAGCTCAGTATTCGCTTGGGGACAAGCGAGGTCTAAGCTTGGGGGAGTTGATACATCCAAAATGCATCACTATTTTATATAGTAATTCTTTCTTATTCATTGATATATTTCATGTTATGATGTCGTTCTTATGTTGGTTTGGCTTAATTGACACAGTTTGAAACTTTCTTATGCCGAAGCAGCAGACACAGGATTCAGCGGTAAAAAGTGGACGTTGAGTTGCTGAAGAAGAATACCTTCAAATTACCTGAAAATCGATGGAGGATATTTTTCAGAAGAATGATGAAGACACGCCGAAGAGAGGCCACAGGGGGGCCACAGGGTGCCCAAGCGGCCACCTGGAGCGGCCCCACCCTGGCTGCGCCGGGAGGGCGCCTGGACCCTTGGGGCCACTCCCGGCTCCCCCCTTTGTCCTATATATCGCACATATTCCAAAAACCCTAAAATAGGGGAGAGTTTTCGGAGTTTCGCCGCCGCTCCGTGGCGGAAACCTACAGAGGAGAAAAGACATCCCGGCGGGCAGATTCCGCTGGGGAGAACGCTTCCCGGAAGGGGAGATCGTCGCCATCGTCATCACCATCGTCACGGGAATCATCGAGATCATCATCAATATCAGCACCATCTCCACCACCATCCAATCTCACCTCACAAGTCCAACTTGTGTTGTAATCCGTACTATCTATTGTCTCTACTCTACCGGTGTTAATTACTATCGTGTGATGAATGCTATTGAGTTTTGTTGGAGAATTATCATTGTGTCCAGATTGTTTATCATCTATTTATCCCCACTGATCATGATCTCTTTTATGTCTTGTGAGTAGTTACTTTAGTTCTTGAGGACATGGGAGAAGTCTAGTTGTTAGTAGTCATATGATGTCGAAGTAATATGTGTTGTTTGATATTTAAGTTGTGTTGTTATTTTCCTAGTGGTGTTGTGTGAGTCGAACAGTCAACACTTCGCCTTATTAAGGACCTAGGGGAATACACTGTGTACAAACTATGCTTACGGTGGGTTGCCGGAGTGACAGAAACCTGAACCCCAGTTCGCATGCTTTTGCACAAGGGAACAATGGATCAACGATCGTATTGCTATGGTTAGGCTTTTGCCTTAATTACTATCTTGTATTTGCGGATGCTTGCAAGGTGTTTAATCATAAGAGTGCACTTATCTTAGTCTAGAGGGTGCACTAGCATAGATCCACCCACACAACACTTATCAGCACAGCACATAATACCGATACGGAATATGGCGAAAGCACATGACTATTTCTCCCGTGTGTCCTCAAGAACACTTTAGCCTTTTTAAGTTCAGTTTCTAGGCCTATCCTTTTCTCAAAAGGATCGGGCCACTTGTTACTCGTCATTACCTTTTACTTTGCTCGCTTTTACCTTCTTGTTCCTTATATCGAAAACCCCTAAAAAGTCATCTTTCAGTTCCTGCAGCTATTTCTTTACCAAAGTCACTTACCAATACCTTCTGCTCCTCGTTAGGTTCGACACTATTATTTATCGAAAACGCTACAAACGATCCCCTACATTTGATGGTCATCAGTAAACAACAAGACCGAAGAGATTCACAACCTCTCTGAACTCCGTTGGGAGCAAAGTTATTTGTTTCTGTGTGCAGGTCCATGTCAGTTGCGCCGCTGATACCTACTTATCATTCCCGGAGTCCTACGGGAGACAACCCTATCCTCTACATATAGGAAATGTGTTGCTATCCTACAGCTCACCTTCCACTTGGGGTAACCAACGAAGGGCGAGAAACCATTATCATGATCTCGCACATCAAGCAAATTTCTGGTGCCGTTGTCGGGGACTCCGAGTGCTAAGATAGGGGAGTTGCCCACTACCTTTTACCTTTGCTTTTTAGTCTTGTTAGTTTACCTTTCAGTTTTTATCTTTGTGCCTTATATCAAAAATTACAAACAAATATGCCACACTTGCTGCTACTATGGGTTCCACTGAAAACACTAAGTTGTGTGACTTCACTAGTCACAACAACAAAGACTTTATCTGCACTCCTCTTGCCACACCTGCCACTTCAGCTACCTCTTATGAAATTAAACCTGCTTTGCTAAACCTTGTTATGAGAGATCAATTCTCTGGTGCTGGAGATGATGTTGCTTTACACTTAAATAATTTTGTTGAGTTATGTGATATCCAAGTATAAAGAAGTAGAAGGTGATGTTGTTAAGCTTAAGTTTTTTCCTTTCTCTTTGAGGGAAGGAGCTAAATTTTGGTTTCAATCTTTGCCTAGGAATAACATAGATTCTTGGAATAAGTGCAAAGATGCTTTTATTGGGAAGTATTACCCACCTGCTAAAATTATCCAATTGAGGAGTAACATTATGAATTTTAAGAAATTGGATAATGAACACATTGCCCAAGCTTGGGAACGTATGAAATCTCTTGTTAAGAAATGCCCTACACATGGTTTGACTACCTGGATGGTTATCCAGACTTTTTATGCAGGCTTGAACTTTACCTCGCGGAACCTATTAGATTCGGCGGCGAGAGGAACCTTTATGTCAACTACACTCGGTGCTGCCACAAAACTTCTCGATGAGATGATGACTAATTATTCCCAATGGCACACCGAACGCGCTCCAACAGGTAGGAAGGTAAACTCTGTCGAGGAGATTACGTCCCTAAATTAAAAAGTTGACTTGATTATGTCTCTACTTACCAAGCAACCCTCTATTGATCCTCATGATGTTCCTCTAAATTCTTTGGTTGCTCAGGAACAAGTAGATGTGAACTTTATTGCTAGAAACAACTTTAATAACAATGCTTATAGGGGCAATTTTTCTAGTAATCCTAGACCGTTTCTATCCAACTATGGGAACACCAACACTTATCCTAGCAACAAGAACCCCACTTCTGAACTGGAAAATATGCTTAGAGACTTTATCACTACCCAAAAAGCCTTCAACAAGAATGTAGAAGAGAAATTATCTAAGTTAGATAATCACTCTTTGAAGGTAGATAGCTTAGCCCTTGATGTTGAGATGCTAAAAATTATAACCTCTCCCCCTAAGGAGAGGAAGGCCACTCCTATTAATGCTATTCAATTACAAATTAATGAAAATATTAGGATGATGGCTAAACTTAAAGAAAGATGGGCTAGTGAAAAAGAGGAAGAAGATAGAATTAAGAGCCTTCCTACACACCACAAAGTTTCTACTATCCAAATTGTTGAGGACACTCAAGCTATTAGCACCCAATGCACTCCTGGTCCCATTGGACCTATTAATGGTGATGCTAATACCTCAACCGTAGAAGAAGAAACTCCTATGAATATAGAGTGTTTCAAACAAGTGAGCCTAGATGACACTACTACCACCTTTTATAGTAGTGATATTGATTTTGATAGTTGCACCCTCTCGGAAGTTATTAGCTTGCTACACATAATGTCTAGAGACCCCCACACTAGCACACTTAATCTTGCCTTCACGGAGCATATCACAAATTCTCTCATCAAAGCTAGGAAGGAGAAGCTTAGGATAGAAGCCTCCATACCTAGAAAGCTAGATGATGGTTGGGACCCTATGATAAAAATTAAATTAAATAACTTCTCTTGCTATGCTTTATGTGACGTTGGGGCTAGTACCTCCGTCATGCCCAAAAGAATGTTTGACATGTTTGAATTGAAACCTTTTTATTCTTGTTCTTTTGGTGTTCGTCTCGTTGATTATTCCGTAAATAAACCTTTGGGGAAGATCAACGATGTTCTTATCATTGTCAATGACAACTATGTTCCCGTTGATTTTATTATTATGGATATAGAGTGTGAACCTTTATGTCCAATTATTTTGGGACGTCCTTTTCTTCGCACCGTTGGTGCTGTTATTGACATGAAAGAGGGGAATATAAAATTTCAATTCCCTCTCAAAAATGGGATGGAACACTTCCCTAGAAAGAAAATCAAGTTCCCATTTGAGTCTGTTGCACGGGCTAGCTATTCTCTCTCTCTCTCTTGATAAAACTTGATTCTTCTTTTGCTTTATGCCTAGCTTAAAGGTGTAAAAGAAAGTGCTTGTTGGGAGGCAACCCAAGATGTTTTTACTACTTTTTTTAGTGGTCTTGATTATTGTTACTACTGTAGCAACATCATTGTATCTTTATTTTCAAGCTTTGTGCCAAGTTATAGCCTCTTATGACAAGGGAAGCGAAAGTTGTGACATGTTGTCCAGAAAACAGATTCTGTCTTCTTGACGGAAAAAATCGGCACAAATCACCAGTTCATATTTTTGAGCTGAATTTTTTACACAACATGTTATATACAATTGTGAAACTTTCGTATGTTCTGAGTTTTTTTATTTGAGTTGCATAAGTGCCCCGAAAAAATTCTCTACTACCTGCTGTTCTGTTTTTCAAAGATTCTATCACGTTTTTCCTCTCCTTACTTTTGCAAACCTTAAGCTTGATTTTTCTTTACAAAAACCTTTTGGAAATCTTGAGAAACAGTAGCTCTTCAAGAATATCTGTATATCCAGTGGGTAAAATTATTTATTAAGGGTACTAACCTCTCTAATCAGCTTATGATGAGTTATGTATGAAGGGAGTTTTCAAGTGTGCAATGGGAGATGATGAAAGAAGATCCAGGTGTGTCAAGCGCTCAAGCTTGGGGATGCCCCCATTCATCCCCAATAAATATTCAAGGAGAATCAAGCGTCTAAGCTTGGGGATGCCCCCGTGCATCCCCTTCTCCATCAACAATCATTAGTTCGTCCTTCGTGTCACTATATTATTATCACTTCATGCGTTATGTGCTATGCTTGGAGCGTCTCGCTCTTAGGTTTTCTTTTTAGTTTTCTTTAGCTTTGCTTGCTGTTTATAATAATGAAGATCAAGTCATGATAAGGTGGATGTTGCATGGCAATATATCTCAGAAAGGCTATGGAAATGCCTTGATAGGTAGGTATGGTGGCTGTTTTGAGGAAAGATATAAGGAGGTTTATGATGACAGAGCGTATCATGCCAAGGGCTTGGATGCACCGGCGAGGTGGACGCAAACTCTCGGAGTGAGAAGAGGGCAATGTGCGGTACCGAAGAGGCTAGCAAATATGAGGAGGTGGAAGTGTCAACTTTCAATACTTACATTAGTTCAAAGAACTCATGCGCTTATTATCGGTAACTCTCAATACTTACATTAGTTCAAAGAACTCATGCGCTTATTATCGGTAACTCTCAATCTAATAAGGAGGTCCACAAAGAGACAAGTTCCCTGAGGAGGAGTGTATGGGGGTTTGGTTATCCTTGCGCATCCTCGACTCATGGTACGTGAGTGTACTCTAATATCCGATCCCTCAAAAGATTAGTGATCCATCTAGTACCTGGAGTTCTCAACTAGTTTTTGTAGGTTTTAAAAATAAACACAGATTGCACAAAATACGACACCTATAAATAATAGGCTAGAGCTCTTGACACCAAAAGTTCAAACATTACTCACAAAAATACCTCAAAACTATTGCAGGTTACTACTACAATTGAATAGCAACCTCAATTACCTACTTCAAGACAAGACACAACTCAATGCAACAACCAACTCTCTTAACAAGATAAACATGAAAACTAAAGAGAGTTACAACAACAAACTAAACAAAATCCAAGGCTCTTGGTAAAGACAAAAACTAAACCTAAACATGGCAGCAGCTAAGAAAAGATAAAGAACACACAATAGAGAAGAGATAAGCATGAAAATCCTATGATGTGTTCTAGATTGGAGTGGAGCGTGTTTCTCTCCCACACAAAGTAAGATGGGTTCTAACTTGTTATGAAAAGCAAGCAAAGCTAAAGAAACTAAAAAGTAAACCTAAGAGCGAGACGCTCCAAGCATAGCACATAACGCATGAAGTGATAAAAATATAGTGAGACGAAGGACGAACTGATGATTGTTGATGGAGAAGGGGATGCACGGGGGCATCCCCAAGCTTAGACGCTTTATTCTCATTGATTATTTATTGGGGATGCATAGGGGCATCCCCAAGCTTGAGCGTTTGACACTCCCAGATCTTCTTTCATCATCTTCCCTAGCACACTTGAAAACTCCCTTCGTACATAACTCATCATAATCTGATTAGAGAGGTTAGTACCCTTAATAAAATATTTTTTGTCCACTGGATATAAAGATATTCTTGAATATATATTGTTTCTCAAGATTTCCAAAAAAAATTGCAAAGAAAAAGCAAGCTTAAGGTTTGCAAAAGTAAGGAAAGGCAAAACGGGGCAGAATCTGTGAAAAACAGAACAGCAGGTAGTAAAGAATTTTCTTGGGGTACTTCTGCAACTCAAATCAAAAAACTCGGAACATACGAAAGTTTCACAATTGTATAGATCATGCTGTGTAAAAATTTCAGCTCAAAAAGATGAACGGGTGATTTGTTTTGATTTTTTCCGTCAAGCGGACAGAATCTGTTTTCTGGACACCATGTCACAACTTTTGCTTCCCTTATCATAAGAGGCTATAACTTGGCACAAAGCTTGAAAATAAAGATACAATTATGTTGCTACAGTAGTAATAATCATCAAGACCACTAAAAACAGAAGTAAAAACATCTTGGGTTGCCTCCCAACAAGCGCTTTCTTTTACGCCTTTAAGCTAGGCATGAAGATTATAAAAGATGCTCTCATAAGAATAAGAATTGAAGCAGGAAAGAACATCAAAAAGCAAATATGAAACACATTTACGCCTACCCCACTTCCTATGCATAAGGATATTGTGACCAACTAAATCAATGAAGCACATAGTAACAAGCATAAGAAGGTAGAACAAGAACAACTTCAAAAATTTCATCACGGAGAGAGGGAGTTTAATATCATTGAGATATGTGAAGCCATGTCTCCCTTTCTCATAGTAATTTTCAGTGGCATAATGAATAAACTCAACAATATAAGTATCACAAAAATAATCTGATCATGATCCACAAGCATAAAAAATTTATTACTCCCCTCATAAGCAAAATCATCAATAGTAGTGGGAGCAAACTCAACAAAATAGCTATCACATGAATCATTCTTATCATGATACACTTGTAAAAATTTATTCTTTATAGCATAAGTGTCATCACAATAATCATCATAGATAGGAGGCAAAGTATCATCAAAATAATTTTCCTCATCAAAACTTGGGGGGCTAAAAAGATCATCCTCATCAAACGTAGCATCCCCAAGCTTATAACTTTGCATATCGTTAGCATCAAAATTATTCAAAGAAGACATACTAATGACATTGCTACTAACATGAGTGTTATGAAAATAATAAAGCTCCATAGGCTTTTTGATTTCCTCTTCAAACACTTCATGTCCTAATTCAAGGTAGAGTTCATAAAGCTCTCTCATTTTTTTTACATAAAGAAACATAAGCAAAGGAAAAAACTAGAAAGTAAACTAACAAGACTAAAAAGCAAAGGTAAAAGATAGTGTGCAATCCCCTATCTTAGCACTCGGAGTCCTCGGAAACGGCGCCAGAAATTTTCTTGATAATCTATCCTCGTTGGTTACCCCAAGTGGAAGGTTAGATGTAATGTAGCGGCAAATTTCCCCTATGTAGAGGATAGGGTTTGTCCCCCGTAGGTCTCCGGCAATGATAAGTAGGTGTCAACGACGCAACTGACGTGGACCTGCACACTACACCAATAACTTTGCTTCCCAACGAGTACAGAGAGGTTGTCAATCTCTCCGGCCCTACTGTTCACAAAGGATCAACGCAACAGATAATAATGATAATGATTGCAACTGGAAAGTAAAAGCAGGAAAATAAAAGAACGTGTAAACAGTGATGAGAATATGGACCGAGGTCCCGTGATGTTCACTAGTGATGTCTCTCTCCCAAAAGACGATACAACTGCCATGCGAGGTGAACAAATTACAGCTGGGCAATTGACGGGATTAAAAACGCACCGCAGTGCTAACTATGTTATAAAGAAAGGACAAGGCTCAAAAGCATGGGCGGTACGCCAAAATAAGTAGACCGAAATCCAACTGCATCTACTATTAATCATCCACCTTGAGATATCTATCCAGAACATCTTGTTGGTATTAAGTTGCGAGCCCCACCCAAAGTGTAAACCCAAAGCAACAGACAACTGCATTAAAAACACTTTGCGTAAAGTAAACAATCCTTGCAACCGCGGTTACAAGCACCGTTGTATTCCCCCTTGTGGAAACATCACATCCCATAGACTCATGTTTCTGTCACTCAACTGTGTCATCGGGGGGCATGAACCCACAATCGAGCATAACGTTCCCTCTTGGAGTCACTACCTACTACTTGGCCAAAGCAATAAACAGCAACGGAGAACATGCTAGAATTACTTAGGAACAAAAATAAATAAAAAATAAGAACCAAATATATTACTCAATCACAAACTGAACATAGTCTCATAATGATCAGATCCCAGCAAACTCAGTATATCAACAACAGAAAATTACATATGTGCCTCGATCATGTAGGGCAGCTCACGAGGTCTAAACCATGAATAACAAAGAGGGGAGGAGAACATCACATAGCTACTGATCACGGACCCATGGTCCAAGAGAAACTACTCACGGCACATCCGAGAAGCATCCATGGTGGAGGGGAAGCTCCCGGAGGTCAATCCTCCCTCCGGCAGGGTGCCGGCAAGAGGTATGCTGGCGCTCCCGATCTTGGAAGCGCGGCGGCGACGGAACAGAGGCGAGATCGTGAAAAAGGATTCTCTCCTCAGAGGTTTCACGTCACGAGAAATATATAGGCGAACGGGGGCAGCCAGGGGGGCACCAGGGGTCCAGACGCCCCCCTGGCGCGGCCAGCCCCTAGGGTGTGCTGCCAGGGCGCCTGGGCCCCTGGTGGTGGCCCTCTGGCCCGACCCAGGTGATTCCGGAAGGTTCCTTCACGCTGATTTTTTATCTGATTTTTCCCAAATTTTTGGAGCACTTTTAATATGGGGGAAACCTGAAATTGAAAAACGGCAGAAAACAGGAACTGGCACTGTGGTGCACTGAGTTAATAAGTTAGTCCAAATATGATCAAAAGTGTATGAAAGTGTATCTAGATCATAGAAATAGCCACAAAACATGCATGGAGCAAGCAGAAATTATAGATACGTTTGGGACGTATCAGGAGGCAGAGGTGGACGCGGTGCACAAAGGCGTGGAGCCTACGTAGGATCATCTTCCTCTTCCTCTTGCGTTGCTGCTCATGAGGGAGTGTTTAATCACGAGTTTATTATGAAACTCCGCACAAAACCTCGTCGATGGATCCATCTTCCTGACTCCTTTGCTCAAATTATGGCAAATTCCAAGCTTCTCCAGCAACGGCTCCATGTTCTTGGAGAAAGGTTGGAAAACATTCATTCGCTCGCGCAATCTTAAAAAGAGGAACAACATTGTCTTCAGGTATGACGGGGATGAAACCCTGTGGGCAAGATTTTTCGATTCCGACGGGGACCGCGTGGAGTGCTGCATGGAGAGCTCCAGCAGCAGTGATAGCGATTTTTACAATAGGGGAGACGAATCCCATAGTTCTTCGTCAGCTGATGGCGATGGTGGCTCCAGCAGTGATGATGAAGTTGAAGAGGTCAAGCCATGATCATCTTGAACTCTTTATTTGCAGAGTAGTTTTTCTTACAAGTAATGACCATGATTGTAATGTTTGCCTTATATAGGCATAAATTTTAAAAGAGGTATCTGAATATTTGGCAATCCTTCTCTTTGATATGTAAGAAAATTGTTTGATGGTTGTATACTCATCATTTTTTAGAATGTCGGTTAGCCGGTTTTTGAGAAGTCGGTCTCTTGATCATATGTAGGCCCCATGAGTCGGCATAGACAATTGTATGTCATGCCGAGTCATAGTAAAATAAATATGAATCCCCCATGAGTCGGCATAGAAAATTGTATGTCATGTCGAGTCATAGTAAAATAAATATGTATCCCCCAAGATTCAGCTTTAAACTTACCAGGTGATGCAAAGCTAGTAACTATAAACGAAAAGGTCAGTACAAACAAAGTCATATGTTTGATAACTTAAATATATGCTTAATGTATGAGAAAATGTAAAGGCTTATATAGAAGTCGGCCATATGTGTGATTTACACAACATCCTTTAACCATACAAGTTCAGGATCAGTCGTCTCCTTAATAGGAGGCTTCTGATTGACTCACAAAAAAAAGAATTGTTGGTCACTTTTTTGCATGTAGGTCGAAACTTCTATGTAAGAAGGCATCGCATGACTTATTCTAGTGTTCCCTGTGGAAGAGTCAGTCTCAGCGAACATCTTATAGAGTCGGCGGATGACTGAATCAAAAACGGGTCAATGAGGTCATATGAGTGCGAGTTTGCATCAGCTATACAGGCCAAAATAATGCCATTATAGGCTAATTACATATAAATGTCGAGTCCCCAAATAAAGAGTTGAACTCGAAATATATCAAGCCCCTAGGTTCCCTTAATAAAGTCATATATATGCCTGGTACCAATAAAGGGTTGATCAAGCCCCCAGGTCGCCAGATAATCAGATAATGAAATGCAAGAATGCAATGCACGATGAAAAAAAACTTTCAAAAGAGAAAAAGGAAGAAGCCGACATGGAATAGCCTTCTTTAATACTATTATTGATGTCTTCAAACGGGTGTACAAGAATATTCCTGATCTACTCAAGTATAACATGGACGGAGCTGAGCAATATTCCACGTCCTGGGAGTCTCTTCCTCGGATGTGCGCGTGGCTGTCGGCTCTTGTATATCAACCAGGTAGTAGGATCCATTGTATAAATTCTTGCTTACCACAAATGGTCCTTCCCAAGGCGGGGATAACTTGTGCATACATTTACTTTTCTGTATTAGGCGGAGCACTAAGTCCCCTTCCTGGAAAGTCCGACTTTTGATGCAGCGACTATGATAACAACACAGGTCTTGCTGATAGATAGCTGACTTGGAGGCCGCTAAATCTCGTTCTTCATCGAGGATATCCAAAGATTTTTGTCTTGCTTCCTCATTGTCGGACTCAACATAAGCGGTGACCCGGGGTGAATCGTGACGGATGTCACTTGGGAGAACGGCTTTAGCTCCATAGACAAGGAAGAAAGGCGTATAACCAGTCGACCTGTTGGGTGTAGTCCTGATACTCCAGAGAACAGAGGTTAGTTCCTCAACCCAACAACCCGGCGTTCTTAGTAAAGGAACGTGAAGTCGGGGTTTGATGCCACACAGTAATTCCTGGTTAGCTCTCTCGAACTGTCCATTAGAATGCGTGTGAGCCACAGAAACAAGATCAAGTCGGATATGCTCCTTTTCATAGAAACGTTACATGACACCTTCTGACAGGTTATTTCCATTTTCAATGATGAGGCTGTGGGGGTAACTGAATCTGAAAATGATCTTCTTCAAGAATTTGAGTGTTGTTGCAGCGTCGCATTTACTGACCGGCTCTGCTTTGACCCACTTAGTGAAATTATCCACTGCAACTAGAAGGTGAGCGTTCCCTCATTTGGGACGTCTGAGAGGTCCCACCATATCAAGCCCCCAGATCGTGAAAGGCCTAGCGATCGGAATTATCCTGAGTTCCTGAGCCAGCACATGGTCCTGTTTGGCATAATGCTGGCAACCATCGCACTTCCTTACTATATCCTCTGCATCTGCATGTGCCGTGGGCCAATGGAATCCACGACGGTAGGCTTTGGATACATGGGAGCGAGAGCCGGCATGATGACCACAATCTCCAGACTGTATCTCAATTAATATGGATCGCCCCTCTTCTAGAGAGACACATCGCTGGAAAAGTAGTGTGGGACTAAGCCGGTGTAGTTGGCCGTTGACAAGCACAAAGGACTTGATGCGTCTGATAATCTTACTGGCCAATACTTCGTCCGTTGGGAGGATACCCCGGGTTTTGTAGTCCAAATAAGGTATGACCCATGAGGGAGTGGCATGTATCGCAACTACCAAGGCCATTTCTGGATCTGGCACTGCTATGTCTTGCTCCACAGGGGGCTGAACAGATGGGTGCAATAAGACATCCAGGAAAACATTTGGCGAAACCAGCTTTCGTTGTGAGCCAAGTCGGGGCAGAGCATCGACTGCCTCATTTTGTCTGCGGTCAACATTATCCACTTGATAACCGTGAAGAAGCCGACTTACCTTGAAACCTCTCGCCTCTAGGCTGCCATGATGGGGTCTTTGGAATCCCATGTTCCTGACACTTGTTGAGAAACAAGGTCAGAGTCGTCGAAACACTGAATCCGGCTTATGTTCATCTCTCTTGCCAACCGCAGGCCATGGAGTAGAGCTTCGTATTCTGCTGCGTTACTGGTACAAGTAAATTGTAATTGTAAAATGCAGCAGAATTTTTCCCCTTTGGGTAAGGTGAGAACCACTCCGGCTCCTGACCACTGGAGTTGTCGGCTCCCATCAAAGTGCATAGTCCACTACTTGGTAGTCGGTTTGTCCGGGAGTGCTTGGAGTTCCGTCCAATCATTGATAAAGTTGACCAGCGCTTGGGACTTAATAGTTGTGTGTGGCTCATACTTGATGTGGAAAACCCCTAGTTCAATGGACCACTTAGCAATTCTTCCTGTGGCCTCCCGATTCTGGATGATGTCGGAGAGCGGTGCTGAGCTGACCACTGTGATAGGGTGCTCTTGAAAATAATGTTTCAGCTTCCGTCTCGCCATACGCCCAGGACCAACATCTGCCATTGAGGGTAGCACTGCTTAGATGATGTCAAGACTTCACTGACATAGTAAACAGGCCTATGTAGGGGATGTTCCTTGCCCTCTTCCTTGCGTTCGACAACAATTGCAGCACTGACCGCCCGATTGTTAGCCGAAATGTAGAGGAGCATAGGATCCTTTGTCTTAAGACCTGCCAATATGGGTGCTTGGGCCAATTGTTTCTTTAATGACTCAAGCGCCTCATTAGCCTCTGCGTCCCAAACAAATTTCTCCGTCTTTCTCAGGAGTCGATATAGTGGGATGTGTTGGGAAACGTAGTAGAAAAACAAAAAAATTCGGCCTACGAATCAAAAACCCAAGATCATCCAAGAAGATTGCATACAAGGTTTTAGGTCATGGCTCACCAACCGATGTAGCGAAAGTAGAGTTGGTGAAGACCGTTGGTGTAGATCCCCGCAGCTAGGAATTTCAATGACCTCCCAACCGCGAGGATATCGATCCCTCGAACCGTCCCGCGATCTAGTCCCACGGACAAGTCCCACGAACAAGCTCCTCGAAGAAGGGTCGAAGGTACGACCCCTCCATTAGTATCCACACATCCCGTAGAAGCAATCCAGCAGCGCTCCGCCGTCCAGAGATGAACGCCACCGAGAAAACTAGAGGGAGAAAACCCTAACGGATTCCGATCTAGAACAGTGTCTAAACCGGGGTCTAATTGTGGAGCAACGGGGTTTAAAGGAGGGAGGGTGGCGCATAGGCCTTGGGGACAAGTTGTGCTGCGCCCCCCACCCCTTCCCCTCATTATATAGGTGGCCAGGAGACCCTTGGGGCGCAATAAGGGGGGTGGGGAGTCCAACTTGGACTCCCAAACCTCCCAAACCTTCCCACCGGAAACCTTCCATATTGGAGAGTTGGACTTTCCACCTGGAGGAGGATTCCTCCCCCTTGGTGCGCCCCCCACCCCTTGGACGGCCAGGGAAGCCTAGGTGGCTTGCCCCCCAAGGCTAGGGGCGTGGGTTAGTGGGTGGTACTGCCCGGAACCTTCCAGAAGCTTCCAGGACCTTCCGGGATCGTTTCGGCACATTCCGGAACCTTCTAGAGCACTTCCAGGACCTTCCAGGACTGTTCTCGGACGTTCCGGAGCCATCCGGATAGTTTCCAAGACCATCCGAGTTACAGTTTAAGCCACCCGATGACCGCGAAGGTTTTCGGGACGCCCAGCGATTATCCGGAAACTATTCCGGTTGATCCAGGACTTCCCCAGTACCATTCTCATATCTTCCGGAACCACCTAGGACTACTCCAGAGTGATCCGGACATATCCTTAAATACCCAAAACTATTTCTGGTGCCCTTATGAACTATTTCATAAATATCTGGAACTACTTCCGGTACCCGTATGAACTATTCTGCTTTGCTTCCACTAAACCTTCTACCATTCCAGCATTGTAACAGACTACTGCTCATTAAGTGTGTGACCCAATAGGTTCGGTATAATGCGGACATGACTCAGAACATCTTCTGGACATAGGTCAACAGCCTTTTGTCAATAGCCAATAATCAACAGCGGAGCCATGGACACCCATGTTGACTCCCGCACATACACGAAGAAACATCGAGTGAACCATTATGTTTATTCATGTACCATTCCCTTTGCTTCATGATATATGACAAAGTTAGAGGAGAGAAGTTTGGCACCCATGTGTAACAACTTCTTGAACACAAGCCACTCATTATCCTCTTTGCTCGTTTGTCTCCATTTCTCGTTATTGTATTCCGGTATCCCCGTGATTAAATCACAATGCGTCTGGCCAGACTAGAATGGATACCGTCATACCGAGTGGGCCCAAAGTCAATATCTCTTCATCGTGAAGGAGCAAATCCCATTCTTGAACTATCACAGTCACTAGCCACACCATCTGACATACCCAGAACTTATTTTACTACTTCCCATTTACGGGAGGATTCATCTAAGAACCAAAGCATGTCTTCCTGTGTGAAGCAACTCGATACTCTCATGGTCTAAGGAATTACGTATATGATAACATTTCATGATATGACTTATAACGTAGTTACGATGTGATCTCTAAGTATATCATTCAATACTGGGGTCGGTTCAACATCATTGTTCTGCTAACAATATGTTCCCATTGCTACTGACATCCTTGTTACAAGAACAATGTCCATGATTAAGAAAACGTAATCATCAGTTAACACATGAGCTGGTCTTAGAGGCTAAACCAGGAACTCTTGGTGTTTACATTTCCACACATGCAAGTGAGTTTTCTTCTGAATCTCATAGTCAGGGTCATTGCAATTATAGCACAGAAATATAAACATGAATTACGAACGTGGAAATATATATATACACATTTTATTATTGCCTCTAGGGCATATTTCCAACAGGATGGCCTTTTCGCCGAATCGTCTTAGGGAGGCAACACATCCCGTGAGTCGGTTAACCCCTCTAACAGAAACTAGCTTCTGGAGTGTCATGATAGCATTGATTTTTTCTGGATGCGCCTCGATACCTCTCTCAGATACAATGTATCCTAGGAGCTTTCCCATGGGGACTCCAAAAGTACACTTAGCCGGGTTTAGCTCCATCTGGTAGGTATGCAGATTTTTTAAAGTTTCCTGTAGATCGTTGATCAGTGAGTCGGCCAACTGGGAGTTTATTATTATGTCATCCACATAAGCATGCACATTGCGCCCAAGTTGTTCTTTGAGGCAATTCTGCACCGTTCGTTGATAAGTAGCTCCTGCGTTCTTCAAACCGAAAGGCATGGAAGTGTAACAGAAAGCGCCAAAATGGGTGATGAAGGACGTCTTCTCCTGGTCCTCAATGGCCATCTTAATTTGATGGTATCCAGAGTAAGCATCAAGAAAACATAGGAGCTCACGCCTAGTAGTTGAATCTATGATCTGATCAATGCGAGGTAGAGCGAAAGGATCTTGTGGGCAAGCCTTATTCAAGTCGGTGTAGTGAATGCACATACACTAAGTCCCGTTCTTTTTCAAAACAAGGACCGGGTTTGTCGGCCTTTCAGGATGGAAAACTTCCATGATGAACCCGGAAGCCAGGAGTCGGGCTATCTCTTCTCCAATAGTGTCTCTTCTTTCATCGTTGAAACGGCGGAGGAATTGATTTACCGGCTTCAGGTTTGGATCTATGTTAAGGTGGTGCTCAACGAGTTCCCTCGGGACACCTGGCATGTATGAAGGTTTCCATGCAAAGATGTCTCGATTCTCACCGAGGAACTCGATGAGCACGCTTTCCTTTTTATTAGACAATCCTGTCCCAATGGAGAACTATTGTGAAGAGTCACCGGGGACGAAGTTGACTTTCTTAATATCCTGAGCCGGTTGAAACTTTTATTGGATTCAAGAGTTGGCTTTTTCAAAATCGTGGGATCGGTCTACTTTCTCCTGGTACGCCGACAAATCCTCTTTAGCACAAGCCGACTCGGCATTCTTGACATGCTCTTCCTCGCACTCAATTGCCATGGACCGGCTTCCCTCGACCGTAATCGGCCCGTTCGGACCTGGCATTTTGAGCTTCAGATAGATGTAGCATGGGCGGGCCATGAATCGAGCGTAGGCTGGCCTTCCCAGGATGGCGTGATATGGGCTCTTGAGTTTGACCACTTCGAAAGGTATAATTTCTGAGCGAAAGTTATCAGAATTTCCAAAAGCCGTCTCAAGATATCCCTTGCATATGGGTCGTGCCGACTTGCCTGGGACTATTCCATGGAAAACAGTGTTGGAGGGTTGTAGATGTTTGTGAGTAAGGCCCATCCTCCGAATGGTTCCATAGTAAAGTATGTTGATGCTGCTTCCTCTGTCCATGAGTACCTTGTCCACTGTGTATCCTCCAATTGGTGGTGCCACTACAAGAGCTAAAGCCCCCGAGTTATCTATCACCAGGGTGTGCTCGGCCCTTGTCCATGTTATAGGTTGCTCGGACCAATTAAGCCATCTGGGGCAAGAAGGTTGAGCGCTTGACCGGATCTTCTTTCATCATCTTCCATCGCACACTTGAAAACTCCCTTCATACATAACTCATCATAAGCTGATTAGAGAGGTTACTACCCTTAATAAAATAGTTTTTCCCCACTGGATATAAAGATATTCTTGAAGAGCTACTGTTTCTCAAGATTTCCAAAAGGTATTTTTCAAAGAAAAAGCAAGCTTAAGGTTTGCAAAATTTAGGAGAGACAAAACATGGCAGAATCTGCGAAAAACAGAACAGCAGGTAGTAAAGAATTTTTTAGGGGTACTTATGCAACTCAAATAAAAAAATCAGAACATAAGAAAGTTCAGAGATTGTATATAGCACGCTGTGTAAAAAATTCAGCTCAACAAGATGAAATGGTGATTTGATACGATTTTTCCCGTCATGAAGAAAAAATCTGGTTTCTGGACAGCATGTCACAACTTTCGCTTCCCTTGTCATATGAGGCTATAACTTGGCACAAAGCTTGAAAATAAAGATACAATGATGTTGCTACAGTAGTAAAAATCATCAAGACCACTAAAAAAGAAGTAAAAACATCTTGGGTTGCCTCCCAACAAGCGCTTTTTTTACGCCTTTAAGCTAGTCATAAGGCAAAAGAAGAATCAAGTTTTATCAAGAGAAAGAGAATAGCTAGCCCGTGTAACGGGCTCAAAAGGTAACTTGATTTTCTTTCTAGGGAAGTGTTCCATCCCATTTTTGAGAGGGAATTGATATTTTATATTCCCCTCTTTCATGTCAATGATGGCACCAACGGTGCAGAGAAAAGGGTGTCCCAAAATAATTGGACATAAAGGTTCACACTCTATATCCATAATAATGAAATCAACGGGAACATAGTTGTCATTGACAATGATAAGAACATCGTCGATCTTTCCCAAAGGTTTCCTTCCGGAAGAGTCGACTAGATGAACACCAAAAGAACAAGAATCAAAAGGTTTCAATTCAAACATATCATACATTCTTTTGGGCATGACGGAGGTACTAGCTCCAACGTCACATAAAGCATAGCAAGAGAAGTTATTTAATTTAATTTTGATCATAGGGTCCCAACCATCATCTAGCTTCCTAGGTATGGAGGCTTCTATCCTAAGCTTCTCCTCCCTAGCTTTGATGAGAGCATTTGTGATATGCTCCGTGAGGGCAAGATTAAGTGTGCTAGTGTGGGGGTCTCTAGACATTTTGTGTAGCAAGCTAATAACTTCTGAGAGGGTGCAACTATCAAAATCAACATCACTACTATCAAAGGTGGTAGTAGTGTCATCTAGGCTCACTTGTTTCAAACCCTCTATGTTCATAGGGGTTTCTTCTTCTACAGTTGAGGTATTAGCATCACCATTAATAGGTCCAATGGGACCAGGAGTGCATTGGGTGCTAATAGTTTCGGTATCCTCAACAATTTGGATAGTTGCAACTATGTGGTGTGTAGGAATGCTCTTAATTATATCCTCCTCCTCTTTTTCTCTAGCCCATCTTTCTTTAAGTTTAGACATCATCCTAATATTTTCATTAATTTTTAGCTGGATAGCATTAATAGGGATGGCCTTGCTCTCCTCAAGGGGAGAGGTTCCAATTTTTAACATCTCAACATGAAGGGCTTAGCTATCTACCTTCAAACAAATATTATCTAATTTAGCTAGCTTTTCTTCCACATTCTTGTTGAAGGCTTTTTGGTTAGTGATAAAGTCTCTAAGCATGTTTTCTAAATCAGAAGTGGGGTTCTTGTTGCTAGGGTAAGTGTTGTTGTTCCCATAAGTGGAGGAAACGGTCTAGGATTACTAGCAAAGTTGCCCCTATAAGCATTATTATTAAAGTTGTTTCTAGCAATGAAGTTCACATCTACTTGTTCCTGAGCAACCAAAGAATTTAAAGGAACATCATGAGGATCAATAGAGGGTTGCTTGTTAAGTAGAGACATAATTAAATCAAATTTATCATTTAGGGAGGTAATTTCCTCGACATAATTTACCTTCCTACCTGTTGGAGCGCGTTCGGTGTGCCATTGGGAATAGTTGGTTGTCATCTCATCGAGAAGTTTTGTGGCAGCACCAAGTGTAGTTGACATAAAGGTTCCTCCCGCGGCCGAATCTAACAGGTTCCGCGAGGTAAAGTTCAAGCCTGCATAAAAAGTCTGGATAACCATCCAGGTAGTCAAACCATGTGTAGGGCATTTCTTAAAAAGAGATTTCATACGTTCCCAAGCTTGGGCAACGTGTTCATTATCCAATTGCCTAAAATTCATAATGTTACTCCTCAATTGGATAATTTTAGCAGGTGGGTAATACTTCCCAATAAAAGCATCTTTGCACTTATCCCAAGAATCTATGCTATTCCTAGGCAAAGATTGAAACCAGGTTTTAGCTTCTCCTCTCAGAGAGAAAGGAAAAATCTTGAGCTTAACAACATCACCGTCTACTTCTTTATACTTTTGCATATCACATAACTCAACAAAATTATTTAAGTGTAAAGAAGCATCATCTCCAGCACCAGAGAATTGATCTCTCATAACAAGGTTTAGCAAAGCAGGTTTAATTTCATAAGAGGTAGCTGAAGTGGCAGTTGTGGCAATAGGAGTGTAGATAAAGTCTTTTTTGTTGTGACTGGTGAAGTCACACAACTTGGTGTTTTCAGTGGAACCCATAGTAGCAGCAAGTATGGCAGATTTTTTTGTAATTTTTGATATAAGACACAAAGATAAAAATAGAAAAGTAAACTAACAAGACTAAAAAGTAAAGGTAAAAGGTAGTGGGCAACTCCCCTATCTTCTCACTCAGAGTCCCCGGCAATGGCGCCAGAAATTTTCTTGATACCCGAGAGATGATAATGGCTTCTCGCCCTTCGTTGGATACCCCAAGTGGAAGGTGAGATGTAGGATAGAGCAAATTTCCTATATGTAGAGGATAGGGCTTGTCTCTCGTAGGACTCCGGCGATGATAAGTAGGTGTCAGCGGCGAAACTGACGCGGACCTGCACACAGCACAATTAACTTTGCTCCCAACAAAGTTCAGAGAGGTTGTCAACTTTCCGGTCTTGTTGTTTATAAAGGATCAAACACAAGGGATAATGATAATGATAGCAACTGAAAGTAAATACTGAAAAGTAAATGATCTTGTAAACAGTGATGAGAATATGGACCGGGGTCCCGTGATGTTCACTAGTGATGTCTCTCTCCAAAAAGGCGATAAAACTTCTATGTGAGGTAAACAAATTACAGATTGGCAATTGACAAGATTATAAACGCACCGCAATGCTAACTATGCTACAAAAGAAAGGAAGAGGCTCATAAGCATGGGCAGTACGCCAAAATAAGTAGACCGAAATCCATCTTCATCTACTACTAATCATCCACCTTGAGATATCTATCCAGAACAACTCACTGGTATTAAGATGTGAGCCCCACCCAAAGTGTAAACCCAAAGCAACAGACAACTGCATTAAAAATAACTTTGCGTAAAGTAAACAATCCTTGCAACCGTGGTTACAAGCACCATTGTGTTTCCCCCTTGTGGCCACAGCACATCCCTTAGACTCATGTTTCTGTCACTCAAGCGTGTCATCAGGGGGCATGTACCCACAATCGAGCATAACGTTCCCTCTTGGAGTCACTACCTACTACTTGGACAAAGCAATAAACAGCAACGGAGAACATGCAAGAATTACTTAGGAACAAAAATATAAGAGATAAAAACCAAATATATTACTCTATCACAGCTGAACGTAATCTCATAATCCATCAGATCCCATCAAACTCTGCATAGCAAAAGCAGAAGAATTACATATATGCCTCGATCATATAGGGCAGCTCACGAGGTCTAAACCATGAAGAAAAAAGAGGGGAGGAGAACATCACACAGCTACTGATCACGGACCCATTGTCCAAGGTAGACTACTCACGGCACATCCGGAAAGCGTCCATGGTGGAGGAGAATCTCCCGAAGGTCGATCCTCCCTCCGGCAGGGTGCCGGGAAGGGTCCTGACGGTGCTCCCGATCTTGGAAGCGCGTCCACGGCGGAACAAAGGCGAGTTTGCGAGATAGGGTTATGTCTTCGGAGTTTCCCCATGACGGAGAATAAATAGGCTAAGGGGGGCAGCCAGGTGGGCCACCAGGGGTCCAGGCGCCCCCCCCCCTGGCGCGGCCAGGCCCCTGTCCACGCCAGGTGGCCGCCTGGGCATCTGGTGGTGGCCCCCTGGCCCTCCTTCGGGGCACTGGGAGCTTCCGGCACGCTGATTTTTTATCTGATTTTTCCCGGATTTTTGGAGCACTTTTTATATGAGAAAAACTGAAATAGAAAAACAGCAGAAAACAGGAGCTGGCACTGGGGTGCACTGAGTTAGTAGGTTAGTCCAAATATGATCAAAAGTGTATGGAAGTGTATCTAGATCATAGCAATATCACACAAAACATGCATGGAATGACCAGAAATTATCAATACATTTGGGACGTATCAACATACCCAAGCTTAATTCCTGCTCGTCCTCGAGTAGGTAAATGATAACAAACATAATTTTTGAGGTGACATGCTAGCAACCATATAAGAACTTTGAAAAGTAAAGCAATCAAGGTATGTCATTAAATTCAAGTCATAACATGCAAGAGTCTATATTAGCATTGAAACAAGTAACGAAAGAACATTAGGTGCAAGAGCTCTCGCTGTCCATGACTCGGATGTCTCCAAATGGTGTTTCCGTGCAAGAAAGGGGGATAGGGAATACGAGAAAAAGTATTTTTGTTGAGAACTAAATCTACTAAAGTTTCACACTTGGTCTTCTTTGGAATCTTATCTTGACTCGTCCCCAGAGCACTAGCCATGTACAATTCAATTTGATCCACTCCTTTTCGATATTTTGAGCACTCATGCAATGGATGAGCGTAAGCACGAGAGTTGACACTTAGGATGGCAAAGAGAGAATATGGTGGAGGAGGAAGACAAAAAGGGTGAGAAACGCTCACATCAATGAGGACAATCATAGGCGAGAAGGCCAAATGATAGATATGATGTGAGGAGTAGGGATTGCCATGCAATGGATGCACATATGAGCTGAAAAGCTCTCCAATGGAACTAGTGGGGGTGAATCTAACTTGCTCGCTAGTGAAGACCTAGAGCTCTTTTGAGGAGGCTCATCCTTGGAATATGCAAGCCAAGTTCTATAGTGTGAAGGTCCCCACATAGCTATATGCATGATCATCTCTATGGAGTACAAGGATAAGAGGGAGTACTAGTGTGGATCTTTCAAAAGGATAGTAGTGTTGCCCCTTTCTCTCTTTTTATTTTATTTTTCTCCTTTTTTATTTTTTTTATTTTTTGGTGGCGTCAATGGCTCTTTCTATTTAACTCTCATTTGTCCTCTTTGGGATCTTTTATTTTGTCCACTTTGGGATATTTTCCTCACTTAAGGGCAACACTCTAATTTACAAGAGGGTATAGAAGATTTTTCACACTTTACAAGGTAATCAAATCATAAAGAAGATGTAGCTATCATGATGTATGCAATGTATGCCGCTGCCAGTGTAGCAGGAACATGTATGACATGAAGATCAAGTCATGAAGATGTGGATGTTGCATGGCAATGTATCTCGGAAAGGCTATGGAAATGCCTTGATAGGTAGGTATGGTGGCTATTTTGAGGAAAGATATAAGGAGGTTTATGATGACAGAGCATATCATGCCAAGGGTTTGGATGTACCAGCGAAGGTGGACGCCAACTCTCGGAGTAAGAAGAAGGCAATGCACGGCAAGGGAGAGGCTAGCAAATATGAGGAGGTGGAAGTGTCAACTTTCAATACTTACATTAGTCCAAAGAACTCATGCACTTATTATCGGCAACTCTCAATCTAATTAGGAGGTTCACAAAGAGACAAGTACCCCGAGGAGGAGTGTATGGGGGTTTGGTTATCCTTGCGCATCCTCGACTCATGGTATGTGAGTGTACTCTAATATTCGATCCCTCCAAAGATTAGCGAGCCATCTAGTAGCTAGAGTTCTCAACTAGTTTTGTAGGTTTTGAAAATAAACACGGATTGCCCAAAATACGACACCTATCACTAATAGTCTAGATCTATTGACACCAAAAGTTCAAACATTACTCACATTAATACCTCAAAACTATTGCAAGTTACTACTAAAATTAAATGGCAACCTCAATTACCTACTCTCAAGACAAGACACAACTCAGTGCAACAACCAACTCTCTTAACAAGATAAACATGAAAACTAAAGAAACATGAAAACTAAAGAGAGTTCCAGCAACAAACTAAGCAAAATCCAAGGCTCTTGCTAAAGACAAACTAAGACTAAAACTAAACATGGCAGTAGCTACGAAAAGATAAAGATCACACAACAGTAAAAAGATAGGCATGAAAAATCCTATGATGTGTTCTAGATTTTGAAAGTGGAGCGTGTTTCTCTCCCACAAAAAGTAAGACATGGTCTAACTTGTTATGAACAGCAAGAAAAGCTAAAGAAAACTAAAAATAAAACCTAAGAGCGAGACGCTCCAAGCATTGCACATAACGCATGAAGTGATAAAAAATATAGTGAGACGAAGGACAAACTGATGATTGTTGATATAGAAGGCGACGCACGGGGGCATCCCCAAGCTTAGACGCTTGAGTCTCCTTGAATATTTGTTGGGTATGAATGGGGGCATCCTCAAGCTTGATATCTTGACACTCCTGGATCTTCTTTCATCATCTTCCATCGCACACTTGAAAACTCCCTTCATACATAATACATCATAAGCTGATTAGAGAGGTTAGTACCCTTAATAAATAGTTTTTCCCCACTGGATATAAAGATTTTCTTGAAGATCTACTGTTTATCAAGATTTCCAAAATGGTTTTTGCAAAGAAAAACCAAGCTTAAGGTTTGCAAAAGTTAGGAGAGACAAAACGTGGCAGAATCTGTGAAAAACAGAACAACAGGTAGTAAAGAATTTTTAAGGGGTACTTCTGCAACTCAAATAAAAAAACTCAGAACATACGAAAGTTCAGCGATTGTATAGAGCATGCTGTGTAAAAAATTCAGCTCAAAAAGATGAATGGGTGATTTGATCCGATTTTTCCCGTCACAAAGACAGAATCTGTTTTCTGGACAGCATGTCACAACTTTCGCTTCCCTTGTCATATGAGGCTATAACTTGGCACAAAGCTTGAAAATAAAGATACAATGATGTTGATACAGCAGTAAAAATCATCAAGACCACTAAAAACAGAAGTAAAAACATCTTGGGTTGCCTCCCAACAAGCGCTTTTATTTACGCCTTTAAGCTAGGCATAAGGCAAAAGAAGAATCAAGTTTTATCAAGAGAAAGAGAGTAGCTAGCCCGTGTAACGGACTGAAACGGTAACTTGATTTTCTTTCTAGGGAAGTGTTCCATCCCCTTTTTGAGAGGGAATTGAAATTTAATATTCTCCTCTTTCATGTCAATGATGGCACCAACGGTGCGGAGAAAAGGACGTCCCAAAATAATTGGACATAAAGGTTCACACTCTATATCCATAATAATGAAATCAACGGGAACATAGTTGTGATTGAAAATGATAAGAACATTGTTGATCTTCCCCAAAGGTTTCTTTACGGAAGAGTCGACAAGACGAACACCAAAAGAACAAGAATCAAAAGATTTCAATTCAAACATATCATACATTCTTTTGGGCATGACGGAGGTACTAGCTCCAACGTCACATAAAGCATAGCAAGAGAAGTTATTTAATTTAATTTTGATCATAGGGTCCCAACCATCATCTGGATTCCTAGGTATGGAGGATTCTATCCTAAGCTTATCCTCCCTAGATTTGATGAGAGCATTTGTGATATGCTCCGTGAGGGCAAGATTAAGTGTGCTAGTGTGGGGGTCTCTACACATTTTGTGTAGCAAGCTAATAACTTCTGGGAGGGTGCAACTATCAAAATCAATATTCCTACTATCAAAGGTGGTAGTAGTGTCATCTAGGCTCACTTTTTTGAAACCCTCTATGTTCATAGGGGTTTCTTCTTCTACAGTTGAGGTATTATCATACCATTAATAGGTCCAATGGGACCAGGAGTGCATTGGGTGCTAATAGTTTCGGTATCCTCAACAATTCGGATAGTTGCAAGTGTGTGGTGTGTACGAAGGCTCTTAATTATATCCTCCTCCTCTTTTTCTCTAGCCCATCTTTCTTTAAGTTTAGCCATCATCCTAATATTTTCATTATTTTGTAACTGGATAGCATTAATAAGGGTGGCCTTGCTCTCCTCAAGGGGAGAGGTTCTAATTTTTTACATCTCAACATCAAGGGCTAAGCTATCTACCTTCAAACAAAGATTATCTAATTTAGCTAGCTTTTCTTCCAAATTCTTGTTGAAGGCTTTTTGGGTAATGATAAAGTCTCTAAGCATGTTTCCTAATTCAGAAGTGGGGTTCTTGTTGCTAGGGTAAGTGTTGTTGTTCCCATAAGTGGATGGAAACGGTCCAGGATTACTAGCAAAGTTGCCCCTATAAGCATTATTATTAAAAAAATCTAGCAATGAAGTTCACATCTACTTGTTCCTGAGCAACCAATGAATTTAAAGGAACATTATGAGGATCAATAGAGGTTGCTTGGTAAGTAGAGACATAATTAAATCAACTTTATCATTTAGGGAGGTAATTTACTCGACAGAATTTACCTTCCTACCTTTTGGAGCGCCTTCGGTGTGCCTATGGGAATAGTTGGTCGTCATCTCATCGAGAAGTTTTGTGGCAGCACCAAGTGTAGTTGACATAAAGGTTCCTCCCGCGGCCGAATCTAACATGTTCCGCGAGGTAAATTTCAAGCCTTCATAAAAAGTCTGGATAACCATCCACATAGTCAAACCATGTGTAGGGCATTTCTTAACAAGAGATTTCATACGTTTCCAAGCTTGGGCAACGTGTTCATTATCCAATTGCCTAAAATTCATAATGTTACTCAATTGGATAATTTTAGCAGGTGGGTACTACTTCCCAATAAAAGCATCTTTGCAGTTATCCCAAGAATCTATGATATTCCTTGGCAAATATTGAAACCAGATTTTAGCTTCTCCTCTCAAAGAGAAAGGAATAAGCTTGAGCTTAACAACATCATCTTCTACTTCTTTATACTTATGCATATCACATAACTCAACAAAATTATTTAAGTGTAAAGCAGCAGCATCTCCAGCACCAGAGAATTGATCTCTCATAACAAGGTTTTGCAAAGCTGGTTTAATTTAATAAGAGGTAGCTGAAGTGGTAGCTGTGGCAATAGGAGTGCAGATAAAGTCTTTGTTGTTGTGACTGGTGAAGTCACACAACTTGGTGTTTTAAGTGGAACCCATAGTAGCAGCAACTGTGGCAGATTTTTTTGTAATTTTTGATATAAGACACAAAGATAAAAAATAGAAAAGTAAACTAACAAGACTAAAAAGTAAAGGTAAAAGGTAGTGGGAAACTCCCATATCTTATCACTCGGAGTCCTCGGCAACGGCGCCAGAAATTTTCTTGATACGCGAGAGATGATAATGGCTTCTCGCCCTTCGTTGGTTACCCCAAGTAGAAGGTGAGATGTAGGATAGCAGCAAATTTCCCCTATGTAGAGGATAGGGCTTGTCTCTCGTAGGAGTCCGGTGATGATAAGTAGGTACCAGCGGCGCAACTGACGTGGACCTGCACACAACACAATTAACTTTGCTCCCAACGAAGTTCAGAGAGGTTCTCAATCTCTCCGGTCTTGTTGTTTACAAAGGATCAAACACAAGGGATATTGATAATGATAGCAACTGAAAGTAAATACTGAAAACTAAATGAGCTTGTAAACAGTGATGAGAATATGGATCGGGGTCCCGTGATGTTCACTAGTGATGTCTCTCTCCCAAAAGACGATAAAACTGCTATGCGAGGTACACAAATTACAAATGGGCAATTGACAGGATTATAAACGCACCGCAATGCTAACTATGCTACAAAAGAAAGGAAGAGGCTCATAAGCATGGGCAGTACGCCAAAATAAGTAGACCGAAATCCATCTTCATCTACTACTAATCATCCACCTTGAGATATCTATCCAGAACAACTCGCTGGTATTAAGTTGTGAGCCCCACCCAAAGTGTAAACCCAAAGCAACAGACAACTGCATTAAAAAGAACTTTGCGTAAAGTAAACAATCCTTGCAACCCCGGTTACAAGCACCGTTGTTTTCCCCCTTGTGGCCACAGCACATCCCCTAGACTCATGTTTCTTTCACTCAAGCGTGTCATCAGGGGGCATGTACCCACAATCAAGCATAACGTTCCCTCTTGGAGTCACTACCTACTACTTGGCCAAAGCAATAAACAGCAACGGAGAACATGCAAGAATTACTTAGGAATAAAAATATAAGAGATAAAAACCAAATATATTACTCTATCACAATATGAACATAATCTCATAATCCATCAGATCCCATCAAACTCAGCATAGCAAAAGCAGAAGAATTACATATGTGCCTCGATCATATAGGGCAGCTCACGAGGTCTAATCCATGAAGAACAAAGAGGGGAGGAGAATATCACATAGCTACTGATCACGGACCCATGGTCCAAGGTAGACTACTCACGGCACATCCGGGAAGCGTCCATGGTCGATCCTCCCACCGACAGGGTGCCGGGAAGGGTCCTGACGGTGTTCCCGATCTTGGAAGCGCGGCGGCGGCGGAACAAAGGCGAGTTTGCAAAATAGGGTTATGTCTTCGGAGTTTCCCCGTGACGGAGATTAAATAGGCGAAGGGGGCAGCCAGTGGGGCCACCAGGGGTCCAGGCGCCCCCCCCCCTGGAGCGGCCAGGCCCTTGGCCGCGCCAGGTGGCCGCCTGGGCACCTGGTGGTGGCGCCCTGGCCCTCCTTCGGGGCACCGTAAGCTTCCGGCACGCTGATTTTTTATCTGATTTTTCCCAAAATTTTGGAGCACTTTTTATATGGGGAAAAACTGAAATAGAAAAATAGCAGAAAACAGGAACTGGCACTGGGGTGCACTGAGTTAGTAGGTTAGTCCAAATATGATAAAAAGTGTATGGAAGTGTATCTAAATCATAGCAATATCACACAAAACATGCATGGAACGAGCAGAAATTATCGATACGTTTGGGACGTATCACCTCCTCGCTGTTTGAACTCCTGCATGAATAAACAATCCTCCCGGGAGTGATTGGTTGGACGACCGGGTTTTCTATGGCTTAGGCATGGTCCTTTAATGGCTTGTTCGTAACTATTTGGACGGAAGTTATCCCCTGGCTTCCGATAGTTGCCCCCCTGCTTCTGCCTTTGGAAACCGATGTTCGTATTGGCGACCAAGTCAGAAGCATTCTGATCAAGTCGGCGCTTGTTCTGCTGACTTTGATTTTAACCGCTTTGTTGTCCTTTGCCACTGTTCGTTTTCCCCTGGCCGACTTTGTCCTCATCAGAGTCGCCATCTTTGGTCTTGTCAGACTCGGCGTATTTAGTGACTGCATCCATGAGTTCTCCCATATCTCTAACCGTTCTTTTGATACGCCCGAGTTTATGGATTAGAGGCTCATATTTGCAGTTCTTCTCTAAGACCAAGACGGAAGTCTGGGCAGTGATGCTGTCTGAAGAGTGGATTATCTCGGCAACTCGTCGTGCCTAGTGATGGGCCGACTCCCCTTCCTTCTGAACAGAGTGCTCCAGATCTACGTTGGGGGTGGCGCGTCGGCATGTGCCTTGGAAATTTTTTATGAACTTTTCTTTTAGCTCCAACCAAGAATGGACGGAGTTTTTGGGAGGTTCTTGAGCCAGGAGCAAGCCGGCCCTTCCGTCATCACTATGAGGTATCTGGCACAAACCCCGTCACTGACTTGCAGCATATCCATTGCTAGGTCATAGCTTTCGATCCATGTCGTTGGGTCCATGTTTGCCGTGTAATTCAGGATCTTGCGGGGTCCTCTGAGATCTTGTGGGAGACGGGTGTTCCGCAGAGCCGGAATCAAACATCAGTTTCTGATTGAACGGCTGAAGAATCCCGTATCTTCGTTCTGAGGTGGGGCTGGACTACCGGCTCCCGGTTACATTCAGGGACGATGGTAGCGGGCTGGATAGAAAGTATGACCGTCCGTTGTGGCTCGAGGCACGGTTGTATTCTCTGCTGACGATGGCTGCTGGAAGATGCAGGAGCCGGTGATTCTGCTTGCCGACTTATACTTTGATAAGGAGTCTCGTGTAGATACGAGAAACCTTGAGAGTATTGTGCCTGTTAGGCGACTGCAGTTTTGAGCATCGCCACTGCTTCTCGCGTGGTGAGGTCCGCGGGTGTGTTTTCATGAATGGGGATGTTGGTGAGATAGTGCGGCGCCGCCAAGACGTTCTCCGTGAGGTTGTTGTAGTGGCTAGGCGGTGTATTAAATCTAGCCGGCTCTCATGGAGGTGTGAATCCTGGTGGGGTTGTTGCCTGCTGCGGAGTTAGGAAAAGCGCATGTCGTGCCATACCTGGTGGAATCCGACTTGCGTGCCTTCCTTGGCGGGTAGCGGTGAGGTTCGCTAGCTGAGCATTCAACTGTGCGGACTCTTCCCGTACACGTCTAGCTTCTCGCACATACCTGCTTCTCGAGCTCGTCAATCTCTGCCTTTCTTGACTCCTGATTTTCCACAGTGATTGGGGTTGCATGGACCGTATGTAAGGCGTTAACGGCTGCCATGAGGGCTTCCGTTCCGGTCAGAGCCGTCCCTGCCGCATGGGCGGTTGATGCTCCGGCGGGTTCACTACCGTGTTGGTCATCGTATTTTAGTTTTCCTGTGGTATTTGGGTGCTTGCCATATACACGATGGCACAGACCGGCATCTGAAAGTAGGGTAAATACGTATTATACTCATCTGGTCCAGGCCCGAGTGTATTACTCCCGACAGAACGGATTGACCCGGTATCTATGTACTTTCCTTTGCTGGGATACAAGTCTGCTTCAGAGAGTTCCATTGAGTTGTCGTGCACCAAGGTCTCGACAGAGCGTGTCGGCTCTGGAGATCCATTGGAGAATCCGACAAAGACGTGCCTGGAGCCAGCGTCTAGCTGACTTGCAACCTCAGTAGGGACATCATGATCTGGCTCCGGTCAGATCCGTCCAATCTGCCGATGAAGAGGTGGATGGAGCCGACTGGGACCCGATATCCTGATTCGTCGGAACCGGCTTCAGGAACCCAGGCGGTGTTGTCAATTTAGAGCTTCCCGCGACGGCTTTTGGTGATCCGGCCGGTGGCGAAACCTTCCATGCCTCGCAGAGCTCCCTCCAGGATGACAACGCCTGCGTGCGCACGCCCCACGGTGGGCGCCAACTGTCGCAGGAAAGTCACGGCAGATGTCCTCCTGGGAGGACTTAACGCGGGGCCTTTGCTACGAGATGGATTCGAGGAGAGAGTCGGCGGAGCCATGGCACGCAAGAATTTACCTAGGTTTCGGCCTCTCGTATGGTATAGACCTACTCCTGCTTTTCTATTATTGGATGTCGACTTCTCGATTACAAGGGTGTGGAATTGCTACCTATACCTCGAGAGTTCTAAGTTGAGTTGTCCTTCTGACGTCCTAGGGCGCCGGCTTATATAGATACCGGGTCCTAGGGTTTACATGAATCTGACTCCTACACGAGATTGAGTTCTAGCCTAATTACAAGTATCTTCCTTGTTCTCAAAGGTAAGACAACTTCCCTGTAGAGGCTTCGATCTTCGCGCTTGTCACGGCCAGGCCCATCGCCGGGTCTCCTTCTGGGCCTTCCTCTGATGAGTCGGCCTGGGTTACCAGTATGTCGGGTTATGGTCTTGAACCATCCCCCCGACACATGGAGCCGTCCATCATGGAGCATCCGGTGGAGGCCAGCGCCAGGCACCAAATGATGGCCACCAGTTACAACTGGGCCTCGTCGGCTTTGAGGACCATCCAAAATAGCTCGACAACAACGGACTTTACC
The DNA here is from genome assembly GCA_950022295.1 of Bromus sterilis. Classification (NCBI taxonomy): domain Eukaryota; kingdom Viridiplantae; phylum Streptophyta; class Magnoliopsida; order Poales; family Poaceae; genus Bromus; species Bromus sterilis. Next base: position 337,503,017 of record OX465595.1, on the reverse strand, counting down.
ACGTCTTCACCACGAATAACAACAATAGGGAGAAAAAATTCCTACAGCGAGCAATTTCCCTCTCAGTTGCCACGGAACCAGCACGGCCACGCGGCTCAATTGGTCAGAATAGACCGTCACAGGGAGCCGAGCAGACCGCCCCCCCTATAGTCGACCGTCCCAGAGCCTTGGCGCTGGTGATCGCACCCCAAGTATACAGACACGCCTTGGATAAGGTCCTAATGGACGGTGGAAGCACCATCAACATCCTCTACCACGACGCATTTCACCGCATGGGCTTATCCAACGAGCAATTACATCCCTCTACGACTATGTTCCACGGTGCTATCCCAGGAAAGTCGGACCGACCCATCGGTCGGATCTCCCTAGAGGTAGCTTTCGGAGATAGCATGAATTTTCGCTCTGAGGTATTAATCTTTGAAGTCGTCAAATTACGAAGCCCCTACCACGCCATCTTGGGAGACCGGCTTACGCTAGATTCATGGCACGACCATGCTACGTCTACCTCAAGCTAAAAATGCGGGTCCACACGGCGTAATCACAGTATGTGGCAATCGCTAGATCGCCCTGGCACGCGATAAAATGACGCCACCTATGCCTAAGCCAATTGCATCATGGAAGAAAACAAGGCACGAGCCCTCGAAGCGCCAACGACGTCAGAAGTAACCCCGCAAAACGGGGCCCAGCACATGAACTGATCAGATCCCACAGTCGGAAGAAACTTAGAGCTACCGCTTCTTGCAGGAAGGCACAAGTTTCATTCCCCACAAGTTGGGGCATAGCGTTCTGCCCAAACTGAACCCCCCTCTCTCCCCCCTGCTATCATGCTTTGTACCACACTTCCTTCCTAAACGCATATGAACACCATTTAACTTCCTGCAATTACTTCGTATCATACGCCTATCAAGGCACCCCTTCCGCCTGTCTACTCGATGGAAACTCGCACTCAGATGACCTAGTTGCTTAACTTAAAGTTTAATCAATAATGGTGACGTAAAGGAATCCAATTTGACCCTGAATTTAAGTCAGCATAGCACTAGCACAAGTCATGCGACGCTGGATTACAGCGGAGTCATACCTGCGCGCACCCCCGTGGTCAAAAATTCCTTTTCATAAGTTAATTGGCGGCATTCGATCGTGAAGCTGACCGACCCTGAACTTACTCGGTCAAAGGATGTTGTTATCACGCGCACGGTTGATTCCTACTAGCGCTAAAAGGTAGAAACCAACATTCAAACAGAAACAACAAAATTAACAAACACACGGCCAGACACAGGCAGAATATTACAGAGAAGATACTTAAAGTCGATTACAGTGGCACAAGGAGCCACAAAAATCTCATAGATCTCCGATTTGAGGCGCATCCACGATGGCACACTCAAACTCTTGTCCCCTTACGGCATTACCAGGCGCGGTTCGCATAGGCACGGACAGGGGGCTCGGACGCTTTCGTCTTGTCCCAAGCATCGGCTCCTTGACCTTTGGCTCGGGAAAAGGACGCCTCTTGTTGTTCTCGTCATAGCCCGGCTCAAACTTCCGGAGACTAACATCATCTGCCATCTTGGTAGCATAATGAGACACATTCTTCACAATCTGATCATAGTCCACCTTCTGGAGGGCTGATCCATCGGACTTTAGCTCCGGGAACCCCCGCACCAGATTTTCAAGATCGACATAAGGATAGTATGCCTTACATAAAGCCAAGGCACGGGTCGCACCTTTGTGGCATGACGATGACTTCACCAAATCAACCCACTCTGGAGCTTTGGCCAGCTCACCGAAGAAAACGTCCTGGAAAGACGGATATTCCGAGCAACCGATCAAACTTGAGTAAATATCACGGATAACATCCATCACGGCCTCCAGAATCGTCACATCCGTGTCTCCCAATGCTGGATTATCTTCACCTACAAAGATCGAGGGATTGAAACCCACATACAAAACAAAACAGGACTTGCCAAAAGTCAACATATATAAACTTTCGAAGCACGGCTCTGCCGACGATAAGAACATGGGCCTTGAGCACATCATATTGTTCCTGGTCAGATCTTGCACTCGCCAAAGCCGACCCCATAGCATGTTCCTGGTTACGAGAGTCGAACTCTAAAGCTTGTAGCTCATCGGTTTTCTTTTTCAGTTCCTCCCGGAGCTGCACAACTTCCTTGTCAATGGCATCACGCTTTTCATCTTTTGCCGCCAACCAATCCATCAAGGTTGTCTCTTTTTCTCCGGCTTTCAAAGCCAGGGCCTGACAAGGATCACAAATAATTACCCTCGATTTTTTTTTTGATAATTCAATATAGTATTTACAAAACCTATATCGAATCATGGGGGCTAGATAATTATGCTCCGGATACTCATGCTAAGTAATAGAAAAATACCTCATACTATTGCTTCATCTTGTCAATTACACCCCACTACTGCTCAAGCTGAGTCATCGCACTCGTGTACAATTTAGGAAAGGACACGTTTTCCCAACCCTCCAGGGCTGGGAAAGCCGGACCGCCCTGAGTCGATAAATTCGACACTAAAGATCCAGCAAGTTCCAAAGACTGGTCAGTACTAGAACCTCCTGGCATGGTTCTGGATGGTATTACCTCCTTCCCAATAATTGACCGCACAACACCGTCAGCAACGACAACAACAATCTCTTCCTCTGCAGGCTTGATGGGTGAAGTCGCCTCACAAAAAGGGGGAATCGGAATCAACCCATCTAGAGGAGGAGTCCCCTCTAACGCGACTTGTGCGCTAAAATGACAAAAACCATAAAGTTCAATAGAAAACAAAAGAATATTAATAGTGTCGTGATAAGGGACTCACCCAACTGCAACTTTAAAGTTGTTGTCTCCATCATCATCTTCTGACTCTTTCGAAGATGAAGAGTCGGCCTTGATGTTTTTTTTCCCAGTCACGCGCTCACCCTCGTGCGATGATTTGGAACAGACCCGACGTCCGCCAAGATCGACTCCCTTCTCCAAGGGAGCTTCGAAAGAAGAACTCCGAGTCCTTCTTTTCCTCCCTTCAGTCTCCTATCGATACGAAGGTAAGAAAACGTAAGAACTAGTATGGACGATAGAAGGCTGGATTTAAAGTGTACCTTTCTTAAAGCAAGGCGAGTCATCCGACGGCTCAGTACCTCGTTGTCCGAGGAGACCTTGGTCGACTTTCCAACATCTCCCGCTTCGGCCGAGTCTCCTTCGATGCTTTCGGTCCCCTTTTTTCATACAAAGGGAAGGAAAGACGAATAAATATCAGAAAGTCGGATAAGGAAATCAGAAGAGAGAAGATAATATCTTTTCTTCTCCCTCTTCTCCTCGACCCTCGTCCTCATCAACCTCACCATCGATCTCCTCGATAGAAATTGAAGGTTGATTTGCCGACCACCAAGGATCGTCGGCCTATAGACAAAAAGACAATAAATGGCGATTTGTAAATCTCACCGCATGAGAATAAGAAAGTCGATGAGTTCAAAGTCTTACCTTAGGAGCCAGGTTTTTGGCCCAGAATGGGGCCAGACCCACCTTGTTGACAACCTCCAGTGATTCACATAAGAGTTTCTTTGTGGCCCGGTTTACCTCGCCATCGTTATAGACGATTTTTGTGAATCTCATGTTATTACTAGAACCAGAATATTCACACATAAGCCGGGTGCAAAGGCTTAAAGGATATACACGCGACCCGACCCAGCACCGGATCAAATCGAAGGTGCTTAGTCCATGGGAGAACAGAGCCTTGATTTGCTTCAACACTGAGACAAGCGCCTCCTTTTCTTCGGCACTCGGCCAAGAATTCAGAATGGGGGAATAAACAAGCCAGTCTTCACGAAAGCCGGGTAAGGGAAGATGACCTTCTGGGCTGGTATCTTTGCAATAAAAGAAAGATTTCTGCCAATCTTTTACATGGCTATAAAGCTTCATAGATGGTAAGATGCATCGAACCTGCCATTGAAGCGTAACAACCCCACACTCAATGGATTGACCTCCACTGCTCTTTGTCTGCTTATTGCAGTAGAAGAATTGTTGAAAGAGCGGGATTGACAGTTTCCTTTGCAAATACACCTCACAAAGTGTGGTGAAGTTCCCAATGTTGACTATAGAGTTGGGGCGCAGATCTTGAGGGTGCGAGACATAAAAGTGGAGAAACTCGCGGAAAAACAAAGATCTGGGAGGACGGAAACCCCGGGTCACATGGTCTGCAAAAACCACGACCTCGTTCTTTCCAGGATGAGGCCGGGTCTCAGACCCGGGGGCTCTCCAGCCGATAGCTTCCCAAGAACGGAGCAGTCCTTCATCCTCTAGCTCGATGAGATGAGCCTCTATTATAATGGACTTGGCCCAATCACACACAAGGGTGGATTTGGATTTTGTCGCGGCAATCTTGTTTTTCCTCTCGTCCTTCTTGGTTGCCACAGCTTTCGACATTTGGAAATTGGCCGAAGAACTATGAAGGGAAAAATAAAGGTCAAAACATTCTAAAGGACATATAATTGCCGCATAAAGCAATAAACGCAAGGTACCGCGAAAGAATCTCAATCGTCGCAAGCATGGGGAATAGATCTGTTAAAACTAGAGGTGTGAATATGTTTCCCCATTCCGCTAATCGAGTGAATCACGGAGGAAGCTACGCTTATGTTTTGAAAGGTTATCTAAAGAACATAAATTGAAAGGCTTCGAATCCTCGAACAAAGGAAAATACTATATCCGAGGAAAAGCACTTACGGATCGGGCGAACGGGAGTGACACGGTCCCGTGTTTGGAAGACGGAGAGCGATGATGCGGAAGCCAAGCTCGACGCACGCTATATAGTACCGCGCCTCTGGAGGCCTTTGAGCTTTCGAGGAGAGGGCCAAGCGGGAGGAAGAAGACGAGGAATGTGAGAAGGAGAACCGAGCAAATAAATCTAAATCCTATATATGAAGGTGTGAGCTCAACTAACGGAGCAAAACTCATGGCGTAATAAATGGGATTTTCTTATCTCCACATATGACATGACTAAACAAGCTGGAGGCACCTCAGTTTTTTAAACGACACTGACCGTTCGTGAAATATGTGTTTAAACGGATATATTCGTTAAAAGCTACGGTGACACATGGAAGAATAGCAGACTCACCTTCCCCAGCTCACCTCTTGATTAATTATTTCTAGAAAGAAGATTGCCCTAAAGACGGCTTTACGCCAATCTTGGGGGCTACTGTCGGGGGGATAGTTCATGGACCCGGCAAAATCAGTAAGAAGATTTCCATGGAAAGGAGAGAGTCGGCCCGTGGACTGGACCTTCAAGAAGAAGGCCTAGAAGAAGGTCCGGCTCGTAAGCCAACCGACTCACCAGATGAAGACCGATGCATGAGATAAGGACAGACGCCTGAAGGAAGGAGTCCAAGCTACCTTGGAGAACAAGACAAGTCATCGAATATATAGAATAGGACTCCACCTCATTTGATAGTCGGTCTCATTATGGAAACCCTAGGGCTTGGCGTGTATATATGTCGAGGCCCTGGGACGTCCTAGGGGCGAATCAATCTAGCATAGTTCTTGAGACACCGGCAATACCTAGAGCCCTTGTAATCGAGATCTCCCACATATAATATAAGAAAGGCAGGAGTAGGTATTTACCTCATCGAGGGGACGAACCTGGGTAAATCCTTGTGTTTCTCTCGTTCCAATCTACGTATCGACTCTCCATCGATCGACTCTCCCTCCTTACGCACTCGCAGCTAAGTCACATGATCAAGTTCTCTATGAGGACATTTGGCGTGATTTTCCCACGACAGTGCCTCCATTTCTTCTCCTGCTGGTGGCTCTCCTGCCACGTCTCACTCCAGCGACTCGTCGACTGGAGGTGGTACTAGCTACTTCAGTTTTGAGCAGGACGCTGATGTCAAGCCGCCGGCCAAGCGGGTTTGCCAGTAGGAAAAGGCCAACAAGCTAGCCATAAGTCGATCTTCACCATGAAGGCTTAGGGTAGAAATTTTTCCTTTGTCTGTGATGATGCTCGCCGTGATGTGGGTAGTGCCAATTATCTCAGCATGGGCACATATGTAAAATTCATAATTCCTTGTAATTCTTGGCCTTGCAATCCTTTGGATGTAAAGAAACCACCTTGTAATGCTTCATGTGATCAATATATTGAGGATCCCTTCTTTGCTTATGCTTGAGAGTGCCTCCTTCATCTTGTTTTTGTCATTTATACGAGCGAGTCCATGATAATATCGGGTGCGCGACAACACTCACGATGGGAGTAGCCCTTAAGGCTTTGGTCAATCGTGTATGATTGGGTGAAGTCTATATAGTTGTTCTCTTTATTTTTTCCCCGGTGGGAGTATTTTTTTTGGGTGCTCTGATGCTTCTGCTCCTGGCGGTACTTGTCTTCTTTTAAGCTTTTGAGCATGATGCGGGTCTTCATCGGGTCTTTGAGGCTCAGAGAAAAAATTGGAGAAGGGAAATTTTAAGGGGCGATGGTGTGTTTACACCCGAGCCCTCGAGCGCCGATGCATATTCGTCGCGTGAGCTCTAGAACATCTCAGATAAGGGGGAGAAGTCGCTCTTGATCCCCTGAATCACATAGTGTAAGTGTCGCGTGAGCGAAAAGATGCCTCGGGGGAGAGGGTGAAACCGCGCTCGAGCCCCCAAGTGCCAATGTGTGAACGTCCCGTGGATAGGGTAAAACCGCGCTCGATCCCCCGAGTGCCAATGTGTAAACGTCGCGTGAGAGAAAGAACACCTCGGGGGAGAGGGTTAAACCCCTGACGAGGATCAGCCTCGGCAAATCCTAGGGTTAAGTACCCTAGGTTTCGTGTAGGAGGAAAGAGAGCGGCATGGCCTGCGCGTTGGTAGGATTCGGAGGTGACAAGCGACACATGGGGGCACGATTTACCCAGCTTCAGGCCCCCGAAAGGAAAACCCAACATGATGCTTGTCTGATCTTGTATTGATGATGATGTACAGAGGTGCCGTGAGGGCTTTGGTGGAGAGAGATTTGTCTAGTTCTATGGGGGTTGAGATTAGATGATCTGTTGTCTAGAGAGGTACCCCTGCCTCGCTTTATATAGATAGCTCGGTAGGGGTTTACATGAGTCCTAGCCAACTACAAGTAGGAGTCCTTGTCTTGCGCCTCAAGTCTTGGGCTTCACGTCGGTTTGCGAGTCTTCTAGTGGGCCGCCAGTCTTGACACACACCAGGTACCCTCACGTAGAGGAGTCGTGGGGTCACCCCCTCGTCAGTAGCCCCCGAGTGCCTGGGGGACTCGAAGAGTCGCGCAGGTACTCGAATCCACAGTAGCCGCCGTAGTGCGTGTCGCTTTGTCGAGTGAGCAGTCGAACCTTTTGGAATCTTCTGTTGAGGATCCATACATCATATGCTGATGAGCAGTTGATGTCGCGAGAGTTTCTCGCCCCTCGTTGATTACCCAAAGTGGAAGGTTTGAGATGCAGACAGCAGAAAATTTCCCTCGGTGAAGATACCAAGGTTTGTCTCCAGTAGGACTCCAGCAATGACAGGAAGGTGCCAACGGCGCCAGATTAGCGGTTGATGTGGACCTACACACACAACAGATAACTTTGCTCCCAATGAGTACAAAGGGGTTGTCAATCCCTCCGGCCTTGTTGTTTACAAAGCATAAAACGCACGGGATAATAATGATAGTGATAGCAACAGAAAAGTAAATAAAGCAGTAAATTGATAGTGGGTGTAAACAGTATTGGAAGTATGGACCGGGGTCCTACGATGTTCACTAGTGATGTCTCTCTCCCAAAAGACGATAAAATAGCCATGCAAGGTAAACAAATTACAGCTGGGCAATTGACAGGATTATGTGCGCAAACCAATGCTAATTATGCTATAAAGAAAGGAAGAGGCTCAAAAGCTTGGGCGGTACGCCAAGACGAGTAGACCGAAATCCATCTGCATCTACCTACTAATCATCCACCTTGAGATATCTATCAAGAACATATCGCTGGTATTAAGTTGCGAATCCCACCCAAAGTGTAAACTCAAAGGAACAGACAACTGCATTAAAGAACTTTGCGTAAAGTAAACAATCCTTGCACCCGCAAGTACAAGCACCGTTGTTTTCCCCCTTGTGGCAACAACACATCCCATAGACTCATGTTTCTGTCACTCAAGCTAGTCATCAGGGGGCATGAACCCACAATCATGCATAACGCTCCCTCTTGGAGTCACTACCTACTACTTGGCCAAAGCAATAAACAGCAACGGAGAACATGCAAGAATTACTTTAGAACATAAATATAAAAGAGGAGAATCAAATATATTACTCAAACACAATCTGAACATAATCTCATAATCCATCGGATCCCGGCAAACTCAGCATAGCAACAGCAGAAATATTACATATGTGCCTCGATCATGTAGGGCAGCTCACGAGGTCTAATCCATGAAGAACAAATAGGGGAGGAGAACCTCACATAGCTACTGATCATAGACCCATGGTACAAGGTGGACTACTCACGGTTCATCCGGGAAGCATCCATGGTGGTGGAGAAGCGCCCGGAGGTGGTTCCTCCCTCCGGCAAGGTGCCGGGAAGAGGACTTCTGGTTCTCCCGATCTTGGAAGCGCGGCGGCGGAGGAATAGAGGAGAGATCGCGAAAAAGGGTTCCCGTCTCGGGGTTTTTGCGTCACGGGGAATAAATAGGCGAAGGGGGCAGCCAGGGGGGGCACCAGGGGTCCAGGCGGCCCCCTGGCGCGGACCCACCCTAGGGCTCTCCGTGAGGGCGCCTGGGGGCCTGGTGGGTCCCCTCTGCCCCCCCCCCCCCCCCTCGGTGATTCCCTAAGCTTCCTGTGCTGATTTTAATTGGATTTTTCCAGAATTTTTGGAGCACTATTTATATGGGGGAAACCTGAAATAGAAAAACAGCAGAAAACAGGAACTAGCACTGGGGTGCACTGAGTTAATAGGTTAGTCCAAATATGATCAAAAGTGTATGGAAGTTCATCAATATCATAGCAATATCACACAAAAGAGGCATGGAGCAAGCAGAAATTATAGATACTTTTTGGACGTAACAACATCCCCAAGCTTAATTCCTGCTCGTCCTCGAGTAGGTAAATGATAAAAGCATAATTTCTGTGGTGACATGCTAACAACCATATAAGAACTTTTAAGTAAAGCAATAAAGGCATGGAATTCAATTCAAGTCATAACAGGCAAGAGTCTATATTTAGCATTGAAACAAGTACCATAAGAACATAAAGGTGCAAGAGCTCTTGCTGTCCGTGACTCGAATGTCTCCAAATGGTGTTTGCGTGCAAGAAAGGGGATAGGGATATACGAGAAAAAATTATTTTTGTGTTGAGAACTCAATCTACTAAAGTTTCACACTTGGTCTTCTTTGGAATCTTATCTTGACTCATCCCCAGACCACTAGTCACGTAAAAGTCGAAATGATCCACTCCTTTTTGACATTTTGAGCACTCATGAAATGGATGAGCGTAAGCAAGAAAGTTGACACTTAGGATGGAAAAGAGAGAATATGATGGAGGAGGAAGTCAAAAAGGTGAGAAGGGCTCACATTAATGAGGACAATCATAGGCAAGAGAAAGCCAAATGATAGATATGATGTGAGGAGTAGGGGTTGCCGTGCAACGGATGCACATATGAGCTAAGGTAAGCTCTCCAATGGAACTAGTGGGGGTACATCCAACTTGCTTGCTCAAGAAGACCTAGAGCTCATTTGAGGAGGCTCGTCATTGGAATATACAAACCAAGTTCTATAGTGTGAAGGTCCCCACATAGCTATATGCATGAATGATAATATCTATGGAGTACAACATATAAGAGGGAGTATGGGTGTGGATCTCTCAAAAGGAATAGTAGTGTGCCCCCTTCTCTCTTTTTATTTCTTTTTTTCTCTTTTTTCTATTTTTTGTATTTTTAGTGGCCTCAATGTCTCTTTCTATTTCTCTCATTTGTCCTCTTTGGGATCTTTTGATTTGTCCTCTTTGGGATATTTTAATTTGTCTACTTTGGGATCTTTTCCTCACTTTAGGGGCAACACTCTATATATTAAAAAAATTATAGAAGATCTTTCACACTTTACAAAGTACTCAAATCATAAAGAAGATGTAACTATCATGATGTATGCAAATGTATGCCTCTGCAAGTGTAGCAGGATATGCAATGATACTAGCGTGTCATGTAGCAATGGTTAGGGAAAGGCCCAACTAGAATGCGGCTCATCGATCAAGCAAGTAGCATGTATGACAGGAAGATCAAGTCATGAGAAGTTGGATGTTGCATGGCAATATATCTCGGAAAGGCTATGGAAATGCCTTGATAGGTAGGTATGGTGGATGTTTTGAGGAAGGATATAAGGAGGTTTATGATGACAGAGCGTATCATGCCAAGGGTTTGGATGTACCGGCGAAGGTGGACGCCAACTCTCGGAGTGAGAAGAAAGCAATGCAAGGCACAGGAGAGGCTAGAAAAATATGGGAAGGTGGAAGTGCAACTTTCGAATACTCACATTAGTCCGAAGAACTCATGCACTTATTATTGGTAACTCTCATTCTAATAAGGAGGTTCACAAAGAGACAAGTACCCCGAGGAGGAGTGTATGGGGGTTTGGTTATCCTTGCGCATCCTCGACTCATGGTACGTGAGTGTACTCTAATATTCGACCCCTCAGAAGAGTAGTGATCCATCTAGTAGCTAAAGTTCTCAACTAATTTTGTAAATTTTGAAAATAAACACGGATTTCCCAAAATACGGCATCTATCACTAATAGGCTATAGCTATTGACACCAAAATTCCAAACATTACTCAAAACAATACCTCAAAACTATTGCAAGTTACTACTACAAAAGAATAGCAACCTCAATTACCTACTCCAAGTCAAGACACAAAACTCGGTGCAACATGCAAACTCTATAAACAAGATAAACATGAAAACTCAAGAGAGTTCCAGCAACAAACTAAACAAAAGCTCTTTGAATAGATAAGCATGAAAACTAAGAGCTAAACATGACAGCAGCTATGAAAAAGATAAAGAACACACACAACAAAGATAAGCATGAAAAATCCTATGTTGTGTTCTAGCTTTTGAAAGTGGAGCGTGTTTCTCTCCCACACAAATAAATCTGGGTTCTAACTTGTTATGAACAGCAAGCAAAGCTAAAGAAAACTAAAAATAAAACCTAAAAGCGAGACGCTCCAAGCATATCACATAATGCATGAAGTGATAAAAATATAGTGAAACGAGAGACGAACTGATAATTGTTGATGGAGAAGGGAATGCACGGGGGCATCCCCAAGCTTAGACGCTTGAGTCTCCTTGAATATTTCTTGGGTATGCATGGGGGCATACCCAAGCTTGAGCGATTGACACTCCTGAATCTTCTTTCATCATCTTCCCTCGCACACTTGAAAACTCCCTTCATACATAACTCATCATAATCTGATTAGCGAGGTTAGTACCCATAATAAAATATATTTTTTCTCTACTGGAAATAAAGATATTCTTGAAGAGCTACTGTTTCTTAAGATTTCCAAAAAGTTTTTGCAAAGGAAAAGCAAGCTTAAGGTTTGCAAAACGAAGAAAAGGCAAAACAGGACAGAATCTGTGAAAAACAGACCAGCAGGTAGTAAAGAATTTTTTAGGGATACTTCTGCAACTCAAATCAAAAAACTCAGAACATACGACAGTTTCGTAATTTTATAGAGCATGATGTGTAAACAATTCAGCTCAAATAGATGAACTGGGATTTTTCTGTGATTTTTCTAGTCACGAGGACAGAATCTGTTTTCTGGACAGCATGTCACAACTTTCACTTCCCTTGTCATATGAGGCTATAAAAGGCACAAAGATTGAAAAGTAAAGATACAATGATGTTGCTACAGTAGAAATAACATCAAGACCACTAAAAAAAGAAGAAAAACAAAAAGGAAATCCTAAATTCGTTGAGGGCTGCCTCCCGAAAGCGCTTTCTTTTACGCCTTTAAGCTAGGCATAAGGTTTATAGAAGATGCTCTCACAAGAGAATAAGAGTTGAAGCAAAGGAGAGCATAAAGAAGCAAATATGAAACATATTTAAGCCTAACCCACTTCCTATGCATAGGCATCTTGTAAGTAAATAAATCAAAGAGGCACAAAGTGACATGCATAGGAAGGTGGAACAAGAACAACTTCAAAAGTTTCAACTTAGAGAGAGGTGTTTTTGTAACATGGAAGTTTCTATAACCAAACTTTCCTCTCTCAAAGTAATTTTCAGTAGTATCATGAACAAAAAAATAATATAACTATCTCATAAATCATATTGTTCATGACCTACAAGCACACGTGTATTGTTTTCAACACGGTTTTTAGGATCATAAGATAAATGCAACCCATCACATTGAGCTTTGGTAAGAGGAAAATTCTCCGGAGATGGATATTTCAAAAGGATAATAGGGACATCAAGTGTGGGTGCAATAGCAACAATTTCATGCTTGACTTAAGGAACTATAGCAAGTTCATCTTCGCAAGCATAATCCAAACTGGCATCAAGGCCAACAACAAAGCAAGTATTAAGTTCATCAGAAAGGGAAGTATCAAGTGAGTCCTCGGAATCATGGGATTCCTCATCAAAGAAATCATTAGCCTCTTCTAAGGCATCAAACATTTTATTTTTAAAATCCTCAATATAATAATTGGAAGTATAATTCTCGAAGCAATAAGCAAGAACTGCAAAGTTTTCAGATTTGTAAATAGTATCGTGGTACTTTTCAATCAAATAAGCGATCTCATAAGCACCTTTAAAAGCAACAAACTCTTCAATCTTTTCAACATCAAATTAATCATAAACACATTTGGCATAAGAAGATAGGATATCATTTTCATTAAACTCACATTGGAAAGGAAGGTGTTTATGCTCTATATTAGAGCAGCAAGTAAAATCATAAATGTGCCATAAACACTCAGCATAGCAATAAGAAGTTTGTATTTGGTCCCATAAGTGTTTCACTTTCTGAGATAGTCGGTGCCGCGTATAATGAGCATGCTCATCCAATGATTTTCCCTCAACCAAGTCAGTTCGCTTTTCAGCGCGAGCACAAATTGATCGAAGACGATCCAAGTGAAACATGTCCATCCTTCCATATTTGGGTGGTTCCACACCCATGGTGAAGATAGCATCAGTAGGCAGAGTAAGACAAAGAAGAAAGGTAGCAACTATTTTTTTTGGTTTTTCATAAAAGACACAAAATTAAAAACTGAAAGGTAAACTAACAAGACTAAAAAGCAAAGATAAAAGATAGTGTGCAACTCCCCTATATTGAAGAGCGGAGTCCCCGGCAACGGCGCCAGAAATTGCTTTGATGTCGCGAGAGTTTCTCGCCCCTCGTTGGTTACCCAAAGTGGAAGGTTTGAGATGCAGACAACAACAAATTTCCCTCGGTTAAGAGACCAAGGTTTGTCTCCAGTAGGAGTCCGTCAACGACAGGAAGGTGCCAACGGCGCCAGATTAGCGGTTGATGTGGTTCAGCACACACAACAGATAACTTTGCTCCCAACGAGTACAAAGGGGTTGTCAATCCCTCCGGCCTTGTTGTTTACAAAGGATAAAACGCACGGGATAATAATGATAGTGATAACAACAGCAAGGTAAATAAAGCAGTAAATTGATAGTGGGTGTAAAAAGTATTGGAAATATGGACCGGGGTCCTATGATGTTCACTAGTGATGTCTCTCTCCCAAAAGACGATAAAATAGCCATGCAAGGTAAAAAAATTACAGCTGGGCAATTGACAGGATTATGTGCACAAACCAATGCTAATTATGTTATAAAGAAAGGAAGAGGCTCAAAAGCTTGGGCGGTACGCCAAGACAAGTAGACCAAAATCCATCTGCATCTACCTACTAATCATCCACCTTGAGATATCTATCCAGAACATCTCGCTAGTATTAAGTTGCGAATCCCACCCAAAGTGTAAACTCAAAGCAACAAACAACTGCATTAAAGAACTTTGCGTAAAGTAAACAATCCTTGCACCCTCAAGTACAAGCACCGTTGTTTTTCCCCCTTGTGGCAACAGCACAACCCCTCGACTCATGTTTCTGTCACTCAAGCTAGTCATCAGGGGGCATGAACCCACAATCATGCATAACGCTCCCTCTTGGAGACACTACCTACTACTTGGCCAAAGCAATAAACAGCAATGGAGAGCATGCAAGAATTACTTTAGAACATAAATATAAAAGAGGAGAATCAAATATATTACTCAAACATAATCTGAACATAATCTCATAATCCATCGGATCCCAGCAAACTCAGCATAGCAACAGCAGAAATATTACATATGTGCCTCGATCATGTAGGGCAGCTCACGAGGTCTAATACATGAAGAACAAAGAGGGGAGGAGAACATCACATAGCTACTAATCATAGACCCATGGTCCAAGGTGGACTACTCACGGTTCATCCGGGAAGCATCCATGGTGGTGGAGAAGCTCCCGGAGGTGGTTCCTCCCTCCGACAGGGTGCCGGGAAGAGGTCTTCTGGTGCTCCCGATCTTGGAAGCGCGGCGGCGGTAGAACAGAGGAGAGATCGCGAAAAAGGGTTCCCGTCTCGGGGTTTTTGCGTCACGGGGAGTAAATAGGCGAAGGGGGCAGCCAGGTGGGCCACCAGGGGTCCAGGCGCCCCCCCTGGCACGGCCCCACCCTAGGGCGCGCCAGGAGGGCGCCTGGGGCCCTGGTGGGTCCCCTCTGTCCCCCCCCCCCTTGGTGATTCCCGAAGCTTCCTGTACGGAGATTTTTATTGGATGTTTCCCGAATTTTTGGAGCACTTTTTATATGGGGGGAACTTGAAATAGAAAAACAGCAGAAAACAGGAGCTGGCACTGGGGTGCACTGAGTTAATAGGTTAGTCCAAATATGATCAAAAGTGTATGGAAGTTCATCAATATCATAGAAATATCACACAAAAGAGTCATGGAGCAAGCAGAAATTATAGATACGTTTTGGACGTATCAGCAGTCGAAGTTTCCATGAGTATGCTCCCGATGGGAGTATGAGTGTCTGGGGGACTCGCAGAGTCGCACAGGGACTCGAATTCATTTATTGTTTTATCATCGTATGCGCAGCACAGCTGCGGGTCGTTGGCAGCTTTGAGCCATGAAAATACCTGTTTCGACGGATTGCGAAGCTGAAAGGGCCCAAGGAGTCGACTGGTCGAGCCTTGGTGAATTGCGCTAGTGGGAAATACCGCAGTAGCCCAATCAAGCACACGTCCCTCGACATGAACTTGGAACGACCGGTGTCTAGCAAAGTCATGTCGTTGCAGGTCTTATAGGATCAATTGCTGCCAGTCTAAGCAAATAGCCTGAGCGCGTCCGCTCGGCTCTTTCTATCATGCGAGCGCATGGAAAAGATCGGGAGTGAAGTCGCTCTGTGGCAAGTACCGGCCCGGCCGTTCTACGCAGCGGGGTCTTACCTACACGCTAAGCTTGCGTGGCATCTGGGTACAGTGTGTCGTAGCCCAGGTATAATTTTTTTTTGTAGAGGCACGGAGCCTGGTTAGCGATGCACCCACTTAGAATAAACGATCAAGTGAGATGTTAGTAGTCACCCGCGAAGATTTTGCGTGCTCAGGGGAGGAGTCATCTAGTAAAGCACCCACTCGGAATATCGTCGAGTGCGCGGGTAGTTTAGCTTGCTGAGCTTTTGCGAGTAGCCACTCGAACGCTTTTTGTTTTCAAGGTGAGGGAGCACCCGAACTCCATAGATGTGTTGTTTCCGCTAGCGCGAGTAGTCACTTGGGTACATTTTGCCTTCTGGGTGAGGGAGCACCCGAAACTCTGTTGGTGCGAGGGATCACTCGAGCACATATTCTTCTTTTGGGTGAGTGAGCACCCGAACTCTCAGGTTTTTAGATCTTGTTGGTTAGTGCGAGTAGCCACTCGAGCGTGTCATCATCTTCTGATGGGTGAGGGAGCACCCAAACTCTGGAGATGCATTTTCTCATGTTGGTGCGAGTAACCACTCGAGCCCCCGAGTGCCAATGTGTAAACGTCGCGTGAGTGAAAGAATGCCTCGGAGGAGAGGGTGAAACCGCACTCAAGCCCCCGAGTGTCAATGTGTAAACGTCCCGTGAGCGAAAGAACACCTCGGGGGAGAGGGTGAAACTGCGCTCGAGCCCCTGAGTGCCAATGTGTAAACGTCGCGTGAGCAAAAGAATGCCTCGGGGGAGAGGGTGAAATCGCGCTCGAGCCCCCAAGTGCCAATGTGTAAACATCGCGTGAGAGAAAGAACGCCTCGGGGGAGAGGGTGAAACCGTGCTCGAGCCCCCGAGTGCCAATGTGTAAATGTCGCGTGAGCGAAAGAACACGTCGGGGCAGAGGTTGAAACCCCGCTCGAGCCCTTGAGTGCCATGGCCTGTAATTGGGGCAACACATGTTTTAATGCTTCGATCTTTACATGAGTTGCTTTGAACAGTACTCCTGATGTTGGGAGGGAGGTGGGACAAAGGTAGTCATGGGGAGTCTATGGGTAGAAGAGGCGTAAGTTTGCCACGTTCCATGGATTGCCCACGTCCTCGTCGGTCTTCGGGTTCTTCATACTGTAGGATCCTCCTTCGATCACTTTGGAGATTATGTAGGGTCCTTCCCACTGTGTGGAAAGCTTGTGTAATTTTTCCTGCTTAAGCCTCATGACGAGATCCCCAACATTGAAGACTTGTGTGCGGAGTCGACTACTCTGATAGGTGCACAGTTTGTCTTGGTACCCTTCTGACCGTGATAGGGCTATGTCTCTTGTTTCATCTGCTATGTCCTTTTCGTATGCGAGTCCATCCCCTGCATCTTCTTCCTCGTACCCGGTGATACATGGGGCACCGAATCTGAGGTCGTGTGGGAGTATTGCCTCTGCTCTGTACACCATGAAAAATGGGGTGTATTGGGTTGAAGTGTTGGGTGTAGTTCGTAGGCTCCAAAGGATGGCTGGTAGCTCCTCGACTCAATTACGTGTGGCTTGCTCAAGTGGTGAAAGGAGCCACTTTTTTATGCCGCCGCATACTAACCTGTTTGCCTTCTCGACTTGTCCGTTGGACTGCGGGTGTGCGACTGATGCATAGTTGATTTTGATGCCCAATTCCTGGCAGAAGTTCTGGAACTCGTCTGATATGAAGTTTGTACCGTTGTCAGTGATGATGCTATGCGGCACACCGAACCGGAAGATGATTGACTTGATGAAGTTGACCGCTGTCAGAGCAGTCGAGATGGTGATTGGCACTGCTTCAATCCATTTTGTGAACATGTCGACTGCCACCAGGAGGTGCGTGCGACCGTCTTTTGAATATTTCTTGAGTGGTCCTACCATATTGAGTCTGCAGGTTGCAAAGGGTCAGGATAGCGGTATAGTTTTAAGCTCAGATGCACGTGCATGAGGCATGCTCGCAAATTTCTGGAAGGTGATGCAACGCCCCATGATGTCTTCTTCTTTTCGCATGGAAGTTGGCCAGTAGAAACTTTCTCGGAAGGCTTTGGCCACCAGGGCATGGCTGCTCGCGTGGTGGCCGCAGATTCCTTCGTGGATCTCGAGCAGTAATGCCTTGCCGTCTTCTTCTTCAATGCATTTTAAGCGCCTGGTAGATGTTGGATTTATAGAGTTGTCCGTTGATTATGGTGAAGGCCTTGGATCATCGACTGATGCGTCCCGCTTCCGTGATGTCTTGAGGCAGGGTGCTATGTATCAGGTAGTTGAGGAAGGGTCTTTTCTATGTAGGTCCCTCAGGTGGCATGGGTACTTCTTCGGCGGTTGCATTGTCGCCTTCTTTGCAAGTGGTTGGGTCTGCTGCTGCTACCTGTTCTAGCCCGTTTGCCTTGTCGACTGCTGCACTCGCTGCTGGTTCGAGTGTTCTTTTCTTGATCGATATCTATCTGATACTTTCGAGGAAGACACCTGGGGGGATTGGTCCTCGAGTCGACCCGATGTTTGCGAGTTCATCCGCTTCTATGTTGTTTGCTCTGGTGACGTAGTTGAGTTCGCATCCATTGAATTCTCCTTATAGAGTGTTGTAGAGCTTCTGGTATGCCGACATGTTATGTGCGACTGCATCTCAATCTCTCATTGCTTGCTGGATGACAAGGTTGGAGTCGCCATAGATTATGAGGCGAGTGGCACCGCAGACTTTTCCATGCGCATTTTGTGAAGAAGGGCTTCATATTCTGCTTCGTTGTTGGATGCCTTCTCAAAGTTTATCTTAAGTATGTATCTTAGATTTTCTCCTTTGGGTGAGATTAGCATGACGCCCGCTCCGGCTCCTTGTTGCCTTTTTGACCCGTCGAAGAACATATTCCAAGAGTTGGAGACGTCCAGTGGCCTGGGTGTTTGTACTTCCATCCACTCGACCATGAAATCTGGGAGGATTTGTGCTTTAATCTTAGTTGGGTGCCTGAACTGTAGGTCACGAGGACTGAGCTCGATGTTCCACTGGGCGACTCGCCCTTTGGCGCCTGGGTTGTTGATACATCCCAAACGTATCTATAATTTCTGCTTGCTCCATGCATGTTTTGTGTGATATTGTTATGATCTAGATACACTTTCATACACTTTTGATCATATTTAGACAAACCTACTAACTCAGTGCACCCCAGTGCCAGTTTCTGCTTTCTATTGTTTTTCTATTTCAGTTTCCCCCATATTAAAAGTGCTCCAAAATTTCGGGAAAAACAAATAAAAAATCAGCGTGAAGGAACCTTCCGGAGTCCCGAAGGACGACCAGGTGGGACCCACCAGGGGCCCAGGCGGCCACCTGGCGCGGCCTAGGGCTTGGCCGCGCCAGGGGGGGCCTGGACCCCTGGTGGCCCCCCTGTCTGCCCCCCTTTGCCTATTTATTTCCCGTGACGTGAAACTTTCGGAGAGAGAACCCTTTTCCGTGATCTCGCCTCTGTTCCGCCGCCGCTGCGCTTCCAAGATCGGGAGCGCCAGCAGACCTCTTCCCAGCACCCTGCCGGAGGGAGGATCGACCTCCGGGAGCTTCCCCTCCACCATGGACGCTTCCCGAATGTGCCGTGAGTAGTTTCCTTTGGACCATGGGTCCGTGATCAGTAGCTATGTGATGTTCTCCTCCCCTCTTTGTTCTTCATGGTTTAGACCTCGTGAGCTTCCCTACATGATCGAGGCACATCTGTAATATTTCTGCTGTTGCTATGCTGAGTTTGATGGGATCTGATGGATTATGAGATTATGTTCATATTGTGATAGAGTAATATATTTGGTTCTTATCTTTTATATTTTTGTTCCTAAGTAATTCTTGCATGTTCTCCGTTGTTGTTTATTGCTTTGGCCAAGTAGTAGGCAGTAACTCCAAGAGGGAACGTTATGCTCGATTGTGGGTTCATGCCCCCCGATGACACGCTTGAGTGACAGAAACATGAGACTAGGGGACGTGTTGCTGCCACAATGGGGAAAACAACGGTGCTTGTAACCGCGGTTGCAAGGATTGTTTACTTTACGCAAAGTGCTTTTTAATGCAGTTGTATGTTGCTTTGGGTTTACACTTTGGGTGGGACTCACAACTTAATACCAGCGAGATGTTCTGGATAGATATCTCAAGGTGGATGGTTAGTAGTAGATGCAGTTGGATTTCGGTCTACTTATTTTGGCGTACTGCCCATGCTTTTGAGCCTCTTCCTTTCTTTGTACCATAGTTAGCATTGCGGTGCGTTTATAATCCTGTCAATTGCCCATCTGTATTTTGTTCACCTCGCATAGCAGTTTTATCGTCTTTTGGGAGAGAGACATCACTAGTGAACATCAAGAGGCCCCGGTCCATATTCTCATCATGGTTTACACGCTTATTTACTTTCCTTCTTTTACTTTCAGTTTTTATCATTAGCATTATCCCTTGTGTTTTGATCCTTTGTAAATGGCAAGACCGGAGAGATCGACAACCTCTCTAAACTTCATTGGGAGCAAAGTTATTTGTGTCCGTGTGCAGGTCCATGTCAGTTGCGCCGCTGACACCTACTTATCATCTCCGGAGTCCTACTGGAGAAAAACCTCGGTATCTTCATCGAGGGAAACTTGCCGCTACGCTGCATATCACCTTCCACTTGGGGTAACCAACGAAGGGCGAGAAGCAATTATCATCTCTCGTGTATCAGTTGTTGAGGATGTCCGAGAGTGGCGCGCTGCTCACCATCGTGATTGGGTGTTCGTCGAAGTAGTGTGATATTTTGCGCGACGTCATGAAGCTGGCGTACACGAGCTTCTGGTAGTGCAAGTACCTCTACTGAGAACGTGTGATAGCTTCACAGATATAGTAGATTGGCCTCTCGAAGCCTTGTGCTTTGCCTTCTTAGATGCGTTCGACAACGAGTGCGGTGCTGACTACGCTGCTCCGCGCTGCAATGTAGAGATATAGGGGCTCTCGCTCCTTGGGAACTGCCAAGATTGGCGGAGTTGACAGTGTCTTCTTCAGGTCGGCGAATGCGTTCCGTGCTTCCTCGGTCCACTCGAACTTGCCTCCTTTCCTGAGCACCTGATAGAATGGCAGGGTCCTTTCTCCTAGCCTGCTGATGAAGCGGCTCAAGGCTGCGAGTCATCCTGTGAACTGTTTTACACCTTTTATGTTGACGGGTTTCTGCATCCTGGCGAGTGCTTGGACTTTTTTTGGATTGGCTTTGACTCCTCGGGCAGACACCATGTATCCCAGCAGCTTTCCGACTGGGACGCCAAACACACACTTTTTTGGGTTGGGCTTGATCCTGTATCGGTTGAGTGCCCCAAAGTTTTCTCGGAGATCGTCGAGTAGTGTGTATGATTTGTATGTTTTGACGACAATGTCGTCTACATAAACTTGGTCATTTCTACCAATTTTCTCTTTTAAACACGCCTGCATCATCCGCTGGTATGTTGCTCCGGCGTTCTTCAACCCGAAAAGCATTGTCCTATAGCATAACACGTCGTACGGGGTGATGAATGATGTGTGCTCTTCATCTTCTTCCTTCATCCTGATCTAGTTGTATCCTGAGTACGCATCAAGGAAGGGCAGGAGGTCACATCCTGCGGTGGAGTCGATGATTTGGTCGATCTTTGGAAGAGGGAAGTGATCCTTTGGGCAGTTCTTGTTGACGGGTCCATAGTCGACGCACATGCGTAGTACGTTGGTGTCTTTCTTAGGTACTAGCACGGGGTTTGCGACCCATGTGGCCTTATTTGTTTCTCGGATGAACTTTGCGTTGAGCACTCTGTTGACTTCTTCCCTGATGGCTCTCGTTTTGGCTCGGAGAATCGGCGCAACACCTGTGACGAGGATTGACCTCGGCAAATCCCATGGGTAGGAACCCTGGGTTTAGATCGTAGAGGGAGGAGTGCGATGTGGTCGCGCGTTGGAGGATTCGAACGGTGAACAAGCGACACATGGGGCACAATTTACCCAGCTTCAGTCCCCCGGAGGGAAAACCCTACATGCTGCTTGTCTGATCTTGTATTGATGATGATGTACAGGCGTACCGCGAGGGCTTTGGTTGAGATTGAGTTGTCTAGAGAGGTGCCCCTGCCTCGCTTTATATACATAGCCAGGTAGGGGTTTACATGAGTCCTAATCAATCTACAAGTAGGAGTCCTTGTCTTGCGCCTTAAGTCTTCCGGTTGGGCTTCATGTCGGTTCACCCAAGTAGGCTTCTAGTGGGCCGCCGGCCTTGACACGCACCAGGTACCCTCAAGGAGAGGAGTCGTGGGAACTACACAGGTTGGGATCACGATCTCGGAGGTCCCGTCTTCAGCAACCTACAACTCAAGGGCAAGAACCAGATCTAACCCGCTCGAAGGATTCAAGATCACGGCGGACATCTCTGTCACCCCATCAAGACCGCTCGGGCTACAGCTGTGCCAGGACCGACACTACGGTAACGGCCAAGTGTAGCGTCAGCGCCGAAGGAATCGACGACCCAGAAGAATGGCGAGGGGCCTCTACGAAGGAATTCCATTCGACGAACCGCGACACGCAGCGGAGGACTCACAAATCTTTCGACAACCCACCGCCGCCCGGGCACCCACCGCACATCAAGACGACGACTACGAGATCGAAACCAGCGATCAGCAGAACCATCACCAAGGAAGAAGGAATCGACGACCCAAAAGGCGCGCACGGGAGATCTACGGCGAGGCTCCAACGAACGAGCCACGTCACGCAGCCGTACAACCGACGACCACTCGACGACACGCCGTCGCACGAGCACCTGCCGCCAACCAGGACAGCGACTCCGAGACACCTGTGGGCGAGTACTATGACCCAGATCGAAGGCTCGATGAATTCGCCAACCTCATCAAGAACCAAGACATGAGCCGAGGAATCAAAACCGACCCTCGCTTCCACGAACACCCGGAGGATCACGAGCAAATCTTCATAATCTCAAGAAGGAAGAGGCACGCCGGATCTAGCAAACTCACGGCTAGAGAGCAGCTAGCAGGACCCTGCACGATCCACAGCTTCGAGGATGACTGGGGACGTGTCAGGTCAGGCCACACTTTGAGAGACTGCCGCCTGTTTAACGAGCTAGCCGACGACCTCAAGAAGGAGAAGCAGAAAGAAGACAGGCGCAACCGGCAACCCGAACAATCGCCGCCCTCAAGCCCGGAAGGACGTCACAGCCCGCCGCAAGGACATGTGCTCATGATCCAAGAGGGAAGGGTGCCGCAAACACAACGCGACGCCTACACCCTGCAAGCTAGAGCAGCCGAGAGCATAAACATAGTCGAAGTCTACCAGCTACATGATACGGAGACCGGCATCACGTTCTCATAGGACGACAATCCACCCGCAGTCCCAAGACCGGGGCACGCGCCCTTGGTGCTCGAAGCACAAATCGGAGGGTACGACATGGATAGGGTCTTCATGGGCGGAGGCAGCAGCATGAATATCATCTTCGCCAGCACCCTGCAAAAGATGTTGATCCCATGATCAGTATGGAGAAAATCGAGCACCGAGTTACACGGGGTAGTCCCAGGAGAAGCAGCCACATCCCTCGGAGTCATCGAACTCGAAGTTGTCTTCGTCAGCCGACGCAACTTCGCAAAGCACGTCCTCGGATTCGAGGTACTCGACTGGCAATCGCAGTACCACGCCATATTGGGACGACCAGCATTCGCGCAGTTCATGGCGGTACCACACTACGCCTACCTCAAGCTCAAGATGCCGGGATCAGCAGGAGTCCTCACGATCAACGGAAGCTTCATCAAATCAGATCAATGTGATCGTGACTTCCACAGAATCTCTGACACATTCGGAGCCGAACAAGAACTCAGAGAAATAGCCATGGTGACGGACAAGAGTACCTTCCCATTGGTGAACCGAAGCGAATCCAAGGAGTACGGACGCGACTTCAGCATCGACAGCGACACAGTCACTCACCAAGTGCACCCGACGGACCCGGAAAAAACAGTCCGCGTGTACGCCCACCTACCAGAGGAGCAGGCGACGGCTCTCGTCGCTTTCCTTCGAGATGAGTGCGAAATATTCTCCTGGTACCCAGCCGACATGCCTGGGATACCACGCGAATTCGCGGAACACGCCCTACGCATCAAGCAAAACACGAAGCCGGTGAAGCAAGCGCTGAGACGATTCTCGGAGCCCAAGCGCAGAGCAATCGGAGAGGAAGTCAACCGGTTACTCGGCGCCCAGTTCATCCGAGAAACGAAGAAAGCCACTTGGATATCCAACCCAGTGTTGGTGCCCAAGAAAGACACGACCGTGCTACGCATGTGTGTCGACTACGGACCAGTCAACAAGCACTGCCCGAAGGACCACTTCCCCCTGCCTAGAATCGATCAGATAATCGACTCAACAGCAGGGTGCGATCTACTTTCCTTTCTTGATGCTTACTCAGGATACAACCAGATCAGGATGAAGGAAGAATACGAAGAGCACACATCGTTCATCACCCCCTATGGCGTATTCTGCTACAGGACCATGCCCTTCGGGCTCAAAAACGCAGGCGCCACTTACCAGCGAATGATGCAGGCCTGCCTGAAGGAACAAATCGGAAGAAACGTGCAAGTCTATGTGGACGACATCGTCATCAAGACCTACAAAGTAGCCACACTACTCGACGATCTGCGCGAAACCTTCGCGGCGCTCAACAAATACAGAATCAAACTCAACCCAAAGAAGTGTGCATTCGGCGTACCGGCGGGGAAGCTGCTTGGCTATATGGTCTCTGCCCGAGGAATCGAGGCAAACCCTGAGAAAGTCCAAGCCATCACCCGAATGCAAGAACCAACCGACGTCAAAGGAGTACAGCAGCTCACTGGAAAACTCGTAGCCCTAAGCTGCTTCATCAGCAGGCTGGGAGAACGCACGCTGCCTTTCTATCACCTGCTCAGGAAAGGAGATAAATTCGAGTGGACGGAGGAAGCCCGCCAAGCATTCGCGGACCTGAAAAAGACACTCTCGACCCCACCAATCCTGGCGGTACCCAAGGAACGAGAGAAGCTATACCTCTACGTGGCAGCACGTAACAGTGTAGTAAGCACAACGCTCGTTGTCGAACGCGCAGAAGAAGGCAAGGTCCAGAGCATCCAGAGACCAATCTACTACCTCAGCATGCTCCTGACCAAATCCCAGCAGCGGTACCCGCACTATCATATGCTACTACTGGCCATCGTCATGACCTCAAGAAAGGTGTCCCACTACTTCGACGAGCACCCTATCACAATCGTGAGAAGCGCACCACTCACTGACATACTCAACAACCCTGGAGCGACTGGACGAGTCGCCGAGTGGAACATTGAGCTCAGCCCACGAGGCATGCACTTCAAGCACCCAACAGCCATCAAAGCCCAAGTACTCCAAGATTTCCTGGTCGAGCGGACGGAGGTTCAGACACCAGGCCCCCCAGACCTATCAAGTTCATGGTCAATGTTCTTCGATGGGTCCAAGAGACAACAAGGAGATGGGGCAGGAGTTGTCCTCCAGATTAACTTCAGTCACGCCTCCAACAACGAAGCAGAATACGAGGCACTCCTCCATGGCATGCGCATGGCCAAAACGTGCGGAGCCACTCGCCTCATAATTTACGGGGACTCCAATCTCGTCGTCCAGCAGACGATGAGAAACTGCGACGCAACAGCGGACAACATGGTGGCCTACCAAAAGCTCTACAGCAAACTCAAAGGAAGTTTCGACGGTTGCGAGCTCAACTACATCACCAGGGCCAACAACACAGAAGCTGACAAGCTCGCGAACATCGGTTCGACCCGGGGACCTGTACCACCCGGTTTTTTTCTCGAAAGCATCAGCCGGAGATCCATCAAGGTACAGGCAGCAACACCTGAAGCAGTCATGGACGGCGAAGACGCAACAGAACTGGCGCAGGTGGCAGCAGCAACCCCATCAGAAGGCACAAGCACCAGCACATCCGACAGCACAGCTCCAACAGAGCTCGAAGGACCCGTCTGGACAAAACCATTCCTCCGATTCCTAATCGAAGGTACACTACCAAAAGACGTGGCCGAAGCATGACGCATCAGCCGACGATCCAAGGCGTTCACGGTGATCAACAAACAACTATACAAGCGCAGCATCACCCAGATACTCCAAAGGTGCATCGACGAAGAGGACGGAAAATCCCTACTGCTCGAAATCCACGAAGGCACCTGCGGGCACCATGCGAGTAGTCGAGTACTCGTGTCCAAAGCATTCCGAGTCGGGTTCTATTGGCCCACAGCCATGAAAAACGTAGAGGAAATCGTGCGACGTTGTGTCGCCTGCCAGAAATTTGCAAACAGGCCACACGCTCCTGCATCAGAGCTCAAGACCATACCACTATCCTGGCTGTTCGCCACCTGGGGACTCGACATGGTGGGCCCACTCAAGAAATCATCAAAGGGCGGAAGGACACACCTGCTCGTCGCGGTCGACAAGTTCACTAAATGGATCGAAGCAGTGCCCATCACCAGCTCCACAGCCCTCACGGCTGTCAACTTCATCAAATCAATCATCTTCAGGTTCGGAGTGCCACACAACATCATCACGGACAACAGCACGAACTTCACAGCCGCAGAATTCCAGAACTTCTGCGAAGAACTGGGCATCAAAATCAATTATGCATCATTCGCGCACCCGCAGTCCAACGGCCAGGTGGAAAAAGAAAATGGCCTTGTGTGCGGGGGAATCAAGAAACGGCTCCTCGCACCACTCGAGCAAGCCGCCGGCAACTGGGTAGAAGAACTCCCCGCGGTATTATGCAACCTACGAACTACACCAAACACCACGACCCAGTACACACCCTTCTTCATGGTGTACGGGGCAGAGGCAGTCCTACCACATGACCTCAAGTTCGGAGCACCTCGGTTCACCGGATACGAAGAAGAAGAAGCAGAAGAAGCACTACAAGATGACAAAGATACGGCTGACGAAGCAAGAGATACAGCACTGGCAAAATCAGAGGGGTACCAGGACAAGCTACGCACCTACCAAAGCAGTCGCTTGCGCACTAGAACCTTCAACAAAGGTGACCTTGTCCTACGGCTGATACAAGAGAAGGTCCATAAACTTGCCCTCCAATGGGAAGGACCATTCATAGTCTCAGAAGTCATCAGAGGTGGCGCCTACAGGCTGAAGAACCCGAAGACGGACGAGGACGTGGGCAACCCATGGAACGTAGCAAACTTGCGACTGTTCTATCCATAGTCCCCATCGGACAGACATGACTGGCAACTCATGTAGCCGCTCGACCGCAATAAAATAAATAGTGCCCAAATACTGCCATCTCAAAGCACTCGGGGGCTTAAGCATAAAATCCCCCCGAGAGACGCTATCGCCTACGCGATCTTAATCACAACACTCGGGGGCTTAAGCATAAAATCCCCCCGAGAAACGCTATCGCCTACGCGATCTTAACCACATCACTCGGGGACTTAAGCATAAAATCCCCCCGAGAAACGCTATCGCCTACGCGATCTTAACCACAGCACTCGGGGGCTTAAGCATAAAATCCCCCCGAGAGACACTATCGCCTACGCGATCTTTACCACAGCACTCGGGGGCTTAAACATAAAATCCCCCCGAGAGACACTATCGCCTACGCGATCTTTACCACAGCACTCGGGGGCTTAAACATAAAATCCCCCCAAGAGACGCTATCGCCTACGCGATCTTAACCACAGCACTCGAGGGCTTAAGAATAAAATCCCCCCGAGAGACGCTATCGCCACTCAAGCGATCTTAACCAAAAGCACTCGGGGGCTTAAGAATAAAATCCCCCCCGGGAGACGCTATCGCCACTCAAGCGATCTTAAACACAAACACTCGCGGGCTCGAGCACAAAAAACTCCCCCCGAAAGACGCTATCGTCGCTCACGCGACCTCTACATCCAAGCACTCGGGGGCTCGAGCACCACCTCCTCCCGAAGACCGCTCGCGCAATCTGAAGCTTAAAAAGCCCAAGAAAAAATACCCAGCCAGCCCCACCTGCTGAGAGCAAGGCTCGAAAGACATGGCCACAATCAGATGCAGCACCAAGTACTCTGAAGAAACTTTGGAGGAAGCACAGGACACAGACTCATTTAGTCTTCATCCGGTCGCCAACGATCACCTCAAGACTCGGGGGCTACTCCCATCGGGAGCGCTGTCGCGCACCCGATAAAAGACAGAAATTAACAAAAGAACGGCAAGGGAAACAAATCTCAGCCTATGCTCGACCCTCCGACTCAAGCGTAGCCTCGGGGGCTACTCCCATCGGGAGCGCTATCGCGCACCCGATACAACCCACAGTGCAAAGTTTGGACGGACTCAAGAACAACTCTCGATCGCAAAGGACTCGAACATAGCTCCCGGTTGCAAAGAACTTGAAGACAGCTCCTGATCGCCAAGAACCCGAACACAGCTCTCGGTTGCAAAGAACTCGAAGACAGTTCCTGATCGCCAAGGACTCGAGCACAGTTCTCGGCTGCAGAAGGCCCAAAGATAAATTCCATTGCAAAGGCTCAAGCATAGTTTACATCATAAGGATCATTTTCAGTACAAAAAGGACTCAACTACATTTGGATAGAAGGCAGCTCCTGTTACAAGAGGGAATCACCCAAATAATTATGACTTCTACATATGCGACCATGCTGGGATGATTGGCACTAAGACCGCAAGCATCATCACAGACAAAGGAGGAGTCAAAGCAGCAGGCTCATGATGTCAATGACATAACAAAAGGTGAAACTCGACTTATTTGCAGAGCAGTTGAAGATGATGCTCCACCAGCTTCTTCTCCTACTCCACCAGCTTCTTCTCCAGCTGCAGTTGCACGCCTTCTTCTCCGGATGCACAGCCTCTTCCCCGAGTTGCCAGCGAAGATGAGGCCGCCTCCAGTTCTACAAGGTCGCTTGGCGCGCCCGCTTGATCGATGGCTTGACGTCGATGTCCTCTTCGGAGTTGATGGAGACGGCACCACCACCCGAGGAGTCGCCAGAAGACGGAGTTGTAGAAGATGCAGGCGTAGGACTCCTCGACCTTCTGGAGCTGTCGCTGCTCGACTCCTGCCAGTGTGGATCCATGCTATTTCCGCTCGGATCGAACGCGCGGACAGTGACAGTGCTTTCGCCGTCAAAACGACAGCTGAGCATATCGCCATCTCGCAGATTCAACCGCCGAGCAAACAAACTCCAACCAGAGCCAAGAAAAATCAAGCGGGAGCTATCAACCTCCATGTCAACATAAGAAGGAGATCGACAGCTCCCTTGAAGATGCAGAAGCAAGCCATCCAAGCCACGATCAGAGACAATGGCGGAAAAACCAGAGGGGAGAAGAACGCGATTGGCACTCTGGCCACGAACACGTAAAAGAAAGTCATAGCGCCAGAATCTCTCCTCCAAGGGAGAAGAGGAAGGCACTGGCGTCGTACCATGGCGACCACCACGGCATGAGCGTGGTGTACGGCCACCACGGCCACGACGAACACGGCCACGGCCAACACCCCGCTTGGGAGCCATGAGAGGAACAAGAGAAGAAAGAAGAGGCAAAGAAGCAAGCCGGATGGAGGTGAAACGCTGTGGAAGAGAAAGGCTAATTTATAGAACAAAAATCTCCCAGCACGGAGAAGCCGAGACGACAACAGCAATTAATTCAAAGACCAAACGTCGCAGACGTCTCAGATTCCAAGACCAAGATGCTTTCCCACGGGACGCATTGTGCGTGAGACGCGTCAATTCACGCGCGTTTCCAACGCGCGTATCGGAAACTCAACCAGCGCCTGCCGCACGCCACAGCGGTCATCATTATGACCGGTCATGAAGACGTGACGGTTCACTGGCGAGGCATCCCTGACAGCCATCAAACAGAGGCATCGTTATCCTGACAAGCAGCGAAGAAAACCAACAGACATCAAGGCTCAGAGATTCCATCTTTCAGATCTTTTTCCGATGAAGAAAAACATCTTACTCCCATCGGGAGAGTACATCATAGGAGTCCCGGGTGCTCCCTCACCTAAAGGTCAGCAATGTGCTCGAGTGACCACTCGCACTCACGAGAGTCTCGGGTGCTCCCTCACCTAAAGGTCAGCAATGTGCTCGAGTGACCACTCGCACTCACGAGAGTCTCGGGTGCTCCCTCAACCCGACACAAGACAAACATGCATTCGCCAAGATCATATGGCGCTAAGAGTCTTAGGTGATCCCTCACCTCAAGAACCGAAATGGCATTCGAGTGACTACTCGCGAAAAAAAAACCGTCTGAGCACTCGAAACAAGCTCCACGGGTGAATGAGTGAACAGCTCGCTTGATGTTTTGTTCCAAGCGGGTGCAATGTTATAAGGCTCCGTGCCTCAAAAACACACATTCCTGGAACACGATACACTGTGCCCAGATGCCACGCAAGATTAGCGTGTAGGTAAGACCCCGCTGCGAAGTTCGGCCGGGCTGGGACTTGCCGAAGAGTGATTTCACTCCCAACCTTTTCCATGCGCTGCGCATGATAGAAAAAGTCGGGCGGACGCGCCTTAGGCTACGCACATTACTGGCGGCAAATGAACACCGTAAGGCCTAAAGCGGCAGGACTTTTGCTCGACACCAGTGTTCCAAGCTCACGTCGAGGGACGTGGGTTTGATTGGGCTACTGCGGTATTTTCCCTAGTGCAATTCACCAAGGCTCGACCAGTCGACTCCTTGGGCCCTTTCAGCTTAGCATCCCTCAAAACAGGTTTTGTCATGGCCACCAGACTGCCAGCGACCCGCGGATGTACCGCGCATACCAATAACCGACAAATGAATGTACTCGAGTCCCTGCGCGACTCTTCGAGTCCCCCAGGCACTCGGGGGCTACTGACGAGGGGGTGACCCCACGACTCCTACGGATAAACCTACCTGGTGTCCCTGAAGACAGAAGGCCCATGAAGATACAGCCTCGGCCCGCTAATTGGCACCGACGTAGGAGTCTGTGACTCACAAGGAAGGTGCGAGAACCTGCCATATGGAGCAAGCTAGGGTTAGGAAAGCTTACCTGTAAACGTAGGTGAACTCCCCGAGACCTAGCCCAGTATATAAGGGCTAGGAGGGGCAACGAAAAGGACAACCAATATCATCTGTAACCCTAGCCTTGAGCGCTCCAGCCTTGGCATCCACTGTAATCGCATCTCCCCCCATCAATAATATCGAGCAGGAGCGTGCCTTCCTGTTTGCCGATGAGCTATCGTCCAACCTGTGCCTCTCATGACTAACCCAGGGTCCCTGACCATGGGATTTGCCGGGGTTGATCCCCGTCACCCAAGTAGGCTTCTAGTGGGCCGCCGGCCTTGACACGCACCAGGTACCCTCAAGGAGAGGAGTCGTGGGGGTAACCCCTCGTCAGTAGCCCCCGAGTGCCTGCGGGACTCAAAGAGTCGCGCAGCGACTCAAACCTGCAATCAGCCATAGTAGTGTGTGTCACGTTGTTGCGAGTAGTCGCATTTTTCTTTATGAAAGATAGCTTTTTGAAGAGTAGCCCCCCGAGTGCCTGCGGGACTCGAAGAGTCGCGCAGGAACTCGAATCCATAATTGGCTGTCTTTATGCATGCAGTGCTGTTGCGATTCGTCGGTTGTTAGCCACAAAAGATGGTTTATTCGAGGGATGATAAGCTGAAAGGGCCCAAGGTAGTCGACTGATCGAGCCTTGGTGAATTGCGCTGGTGGCAAACACCTCAGTGGCCCTAATCAAGCTCGTGTCCCTCGACACGAACTCGGAAAACAACCGGTGTCTAGCAAAGTCCATGCCGCTCCAGGTCTTCACGCATCCGTCATTGGCTCAACTTTCTTCATGCATTGCGCACGGAAAACATCGGGAGTGAAGTCACAGTTGTGGCAAGTCCCGGCCCGCCCGACTGTGTAGCGGGGTCTTACCTACGCGCTAAGCTTGCGGGGCATCTGGGGTGCATTGTGTCGCTACACAGGCATCATTTTTTATAGAGGCGCGGAGCCTAATTAGAAGTGCACCCACTTGGAAAAAACAAATCAAGTGGACTAATAGTAGTCACTCGCGGAGCATTTGCGAGCTCAGGCGAGGAGTTGATAAGAAATGCACCCATAGAGCACTCGAGTGCCTGAGTGGATTGTCCTTCTGGATATTATTCGGGTCTTGCTGGTTAGTGCGAGTAGCCACTCGAGCACTTCATCATCTTCTGGGTGAGGGAGCACCCGAACTCTGTAGACGCATTTTCCCTTGCTGGTGCGAGTAACCACTCGAGCACGTCGTCATCTGCTGGGTGAGGGAGCACCCGAACTCTATAGATGTATTTGTTCTTGTTGGAGGGGAGTAGCCACTCGCACCCTCGAAGCTTGGTCCATGCTGCGTGTGCTCTGTTTTAGCGATGACAGCGCGCTCCCGATGGGAGTATATTTGATGAAATCAAATCAAAGAAAAGTTGAGTTAGCAAAAATAAAGTGAAAAAATGATCAATCGAGAAAGATTCCTTCGACTGGAAACCGAACAGATCTACCTCTGCTCAAGTCGTCGATGTGTCGAGTGCCGATGACGCAGTCGCCGGTTTGTTGGTGATGGAAAACGCCGAGATACTGTCCGCTCAGGAATGCATCGGTTCGTCTTTTCGTAGGATGAGCATGCAGTGCTTCGTTGGGTGCACGTCAGCGCTCCGATGGGAGTAGCCCCCGAGGATATGTTCGACTCATAGAGTCGGGCATAGGCTAGAGTTGTTTGTTAAGCTAACCCCGTCTTCTTGTTTGGTATGCGCCATGAAGTTCGTCGGGTGCGCGGCAGCGCTCCCGACGGGAGTAGCCCCTGAGACGGTGCGACTTGTAGAGTCGGGCATAGGCTCGAGTTGTGATGAAGCTAACCCCAATGTCAATTGCCTGTCCTCTACGGTGCAGCCCCCGAGTGTTGGGTGCATGGCGTGTGGTCAAAAAGGACTTGACGCGCTGGGCGGAGTCGTCTTGACGAAGTTGCGACGTGTGGCCGAGAAGCAGTTGATGAAGATTTGTTGACTTGTCTTCAATTTCCTGCAAAAATCAGTGTGTATGCAGCCCCCGAGTCATTTAGCTGTCTAGGGGGGGCGGCGAGACGCTTTTCTGCAGGAAGATGTAAGATATCTCACGGGTGGCGAGTGCGACCGGAGCAAGTTAAAAATATGAGAAACAGGAATTTTCGAATCGTAGTAGAGGGACTTAGCGTTTTGTGATCCTTCATAGGTGTGGCATGAGTGTAGTCGATGCAGCGGACGGAGTCGATGCCATGGACGGAGTCAACTCCGCGGCCATAGTCGATAGCGGACGGAGTCGACGTCACGGTTATAGTTGATGCAGCGGACGGAGTCGATGCCGTGGCCGTGGTCGATGTAGCGGTCGGAGTCGATGATGTGGTTGTGGTCGATGCAGCGCTCGGAGCCGATGTGATGGCGGCTGCAATGTTTAGCCCCCGAGTCCACCAGCCCTCGGGTGTTGAAAGCGGTGGGATCGCGCGGTGGAGTCGTCGTGATGAAGTTGTATGCCGACTGACAAGAGGACTCGACGCGCTGATACCTGCGCGATGGAGCTTGGTACGGGAGAACCCATACAAAGGAACTCGACGCATGATGATTTGTGTCATTGGAGTCGACGGTGCGGCGAGTGACCGAGAAGGACTCGACGCGCCGGGCGGAGTCAACGTGACGGGGTTGCGCGGTGTGTATCCACACTAAACTGATGAAGTTTATATCGTTGTTGATGTCGAAAAAACTTCAGCACCCGAGTATCAAGTGTGCGTCGAGGGATTCATGATTTGTCCGCTCCGTGCGAAATTAGTCGATTGTTCTTTGCGTGATGTCGTTATAGTGGCGTGAGTCGATGCCGCGGCCGGAGTCGATGCCACACCCGGAGTCGATGTAGATGAAGGAGTCGACGCCTCGGCTGTAGTCGATGTCGAGGATGGAGTCGACGCATCGCCCGTAGTCGATGTAGAGGACGGAGTCGACGCCGCAGCTGTAGTCGACGCCTCGCCCGTAGTTGATGTAGAGGACGGAGTCGACACCACGATCATAATCGATTTAGCGGGCGGAGTCCACGTTGCGGCCGTGGTCGGTGTAGAGGACGAAGTCGACGCCAAGGTCGTGGTCGATGCAGCGGGCGGAGGCGACATCGTGGCCGGAGTCAATGCCGCGCCCAGAGCCAATGTAATGGTGATTGCAACGTTCAACGCCCGAGTCCATCGGTCCCCGAGTGTTTTTAGGTGGCGGAGTCGATGCGGCGGAGTCATCGTGATGAATTTGTGCGGCGAGTGACGAGAGGACTCGACGCATTGGATGGAGTTGACCCTTCCTCCAATCAGGTCGATCGTCATATCTTGCAGCTGTGATCTGCGAACAGGGTTGCATGGCCAGCAAAAGATAATTTCCAAAGAAGGTCGAAAGATGCATGCATTAGTGCTAGTCCTAGTGGATCATCAAAATTCTACGTGAAGTAATAGTTAGGTGCTAATATTTTTGGACTTTGCATGAACGACTAATGCTTCGTGATACTTAGCTCAGTTTTTGAATCGTGTTAGCGATAGATGACCACCGCGGAGACCTGATCATTACTTTTCTTGGACGTTTTCATCGCTCAGCCCTAGCTGAATTTGGCTGATGGTAGCCGGATGGCTTGGGGACATGCGTTCGAGCTGCTGCCTTCTTGTGACGATCTTGACGCCGACGGAGCGACAATTGTATGAGCTCTGCCGAGTGGTGGGCGACCTTGTGCGGGTGACCTGCGGCGGAGGCAAGCGTGGCGTGCGGGTGGTCGGGTGCGTCTGTAGGTGCTGGCGTATTCCTAGGTTAGGAGGGAGGTCGAGTCCTTAAGGCGACGCCAAATGCGAAGTGATCCATGTAATGAAGATGTCATGGATTGACCTGCGTACATAACATAGTACAGATGGAAAGTAAAACTGTTCAACTAAAGTAATTTCGTATGCTGATTAGCGGACTGGAGCAGATAGCACGTGAGAAAATATGAGTAGCTGATATAGTAATTTCTCAATGCGAAGTATTGAAAAGCGCAGGCATGCTAGCAGAGGAGGATTATATACGGAACGGAACTGGTACTGGAAAACCGAAAAGTAAAAAATCGAATCGAACTTATGAATACTTCCCTGATTCAATGCTTTTGATCATCACGTGGGTAGCGGATCACGTGGCTGCAGCCTGGTGGCCATTGAGGCGAAGAAAAACGCGTGTATCTTTTTTTTTCGAAACGGTGGCAAAAGCTTTGCCACATCTATTAAATGAGAAGAAGAGAGTTCCTCAGTTAATTAACGGAAAACCGAGCGAAAACCGATACAAATTAGCCACATGTGAACTACCCACAGTGCATGCATACCCGTACACACATAAACAACCCGATAGCCATACTCAACGCGCGATGACCCTCAACCCATACACTGCTACAACACAAAGAAATCCACAACAAAAAGACCTCGGTCGAATACCACGGGCACCCCCAACTCCATGAGCACATGTCAAGCCAAAAGGACACCCCAAGAGATAGATGACCTATCATCAAGCAGCTGCAGACGCCTTCCCTGTGGCGTCACTCTTTTTACTTTTGCCCTTGAGAGCCTCCTCCACAATCCTCTTGCCAGATCCACGGCTAACCCTCTCCAAACGTTTGAGCAAGCTCTGAATCTCTAACTCGAAGAGAAACTCATTAAACTTGTCACACGCGTCTGTCAACCCAAAGGTCGCGTGCGATTGGGTGGTCGCGGCGTTGGATCCTCCATGATCCACATGGGCGAGCGACTGAGAGGGATCCGAAGGATCGGGCGCCAACACACCAGCCTCCTCAATATCACCAACCAAATGTACCAGCGACACGAAGGATTCACCCATCTCCAGCTGCTCACATGACTTCATCGCCTCATTAGCCTCAACACCCATAGACGTCATAGGGTCAACAGCCAGAGGTGAGAGAGCAATAGCAGCATCCAAACCTCCACGGTCCACAAAGGAGAGCGGTTGACTGGGCTCCAAAAACGCGTGTATCTAGGTGTTGTGGGCAGTGGTGGCAGTTGGCGGCTTCCTTGTCCTTGGCCCTGTTTGGATCCATGGGTTAGAGTTAGAGTTTGTTAGATTGTACCAAACTAACCCCAAAACATCCAAACAGGAGGGTTAGAGTTGGTTAGATGCATCTAACCCATCCAAAAAATCTAACCCACCCAAGAGGTGCTTATTTGGGTAAGAGTTGAATGAGGCCCACAAAAAGTTACTTTTTCCACTATCTCCACCATACAAAATTCTGAATAAAGTAATCAAATGATTGGAATAGTACATTTATTGTTAATCTAACCCCACCATCCAAACACCTTTTTGGTTAGAGTTAGTTTTGGGTTAGACTAGAGTTAGAATCTAACTCCAAACAGGGCCCTTGAGTCGCCCTGCTTGTGTGCCTGGCCCTAGGCTACGAAGATGAAAGATCGATCTGGTCCCTTGAAAACTCCATGCACTTCCTTGTGCAGATTCATATTGAACGTGCCCGTGCAGTACTACAAGCAGCTGGATGGATTTCTTTCGGCGTAGTAGTACGTACGAGTTGAACAAAAATCCGCTGAGTCACTTGATTCTCGTCATGTGGTCTTGCAGACGACGGCCGTGGCACCCGAGGTGGTCGAGCGTTCGGGTGCGGAGGCGGAGAAGCGTTGGCGTCTGGCAGCGGCGTTCTCACTGGTTTTCATGTGCTTTACGTGGTGATCAACGGATCGGCGGGTGGCTGGTGCGGTTGCTAGTCGAGGCAGATCGGAGATCGAGGTAGATCAGCGAGCTGATGATGCTAACTTTGAGCGCGCAGATCTGCGCAAGAACGATAGGAACCAGTAGAAGTAATCGGGACAGAAATCAATTCAATAAAAAATAGATGAAATCAGAGAGATAAAACCTGATGAACTGCGTAGAACGGATTTAAGTTTGTTGTAGATTAGAGCCGCCGAATCCGTGATTTCAACGCGTATATCTTCCCCACAGACGGCGTCAATTAACGAGGATTGACCTCGGTAAATTCGATGGTTAAGAATCCTGAGTTTAGATCGTAGAGGGAGGAGTGCGACGTGGCCGCGCATTGGAAGATTCGGACGGTGAACAAGCGACACATGGGGCACGATTTACCCAGCTTCAGTCCTCCGGAGAAAAAACTTACATGTTGCTTGTCTGATCTTGTATTGATGATAATGTACAGGGGTACCGCGAGAGCTTTGGTGGAGATTGAGTTGTCTAGAGAGGTGCCCCTGCTTTGCTTTATATAGATAGCCAGTTAGAGGTTTGCATGAGTCCTAATCAATCTATAAGTAGGAGTCCTTTTCTTGCGCCTTAAGTCTTTCGGTTGGGCTTCATGTCGGTTCACTCAAGTAGGTTTCTAGTGGGCCGCCGGCCTTGACACGCATCAGGTGCCCACGGAGAGGAGTCGTGGGGGTAACCCCTCGTCAACCTGATTCACTGGTTTAGTGTTTGGGTAGATCTGTAGTGCGTGCTTCGCGAATTCTCGTGGTATGTCAGGCATGTCGGCTGGGCACCAAGTGAATATGTTCCACTCCTCACGGAGGAAAGCTAGGAGGGTTGTCGTCTGTTCTTCGGGTAGGTGAGCGTAGACCCATACCGTCTTGTCTGGGTCCGCCGGATGCACCTAATGGGTGCCGGTGTCGCTGTCGACGCTGAAGTCCCGAGTGATTTCCTTCATCTCACTTCTGCTGGCGAGTGGGAAGACACTCCTGTCTACCACCATTGTTATTTCTTCGAGTTCATGTTGTGCTCCGAATGTATCGGAGACTTGATGAAAGTCTCGATCGCATTGATCTGACTTGAGGAAGCTTCCGTTGACTGTGATGACCCCTGCGAGTCCTGGCATATTGAGCTTGAGGTATGCGTAGTGTGGGACCGTCATGAACTGGGCGAATGCCGGTCGGTCGAGTATGGCGTGGTCTTGGGATTGCTAGTCTAGCACTTTGAATTCTAGGGTTTCTCTTGCAAAGTTGCCCCTTGTTCCGAAAACCACGTCGAGCTTGTTTGTTCCCAGGGATGAGGCCACCTTGCCTGGTAGGATCGACATCTTTTGTAGGGTGTCGGAGAAGATGATATTCAGACTGCTTCCTCCGTCCATGAACACTCGTGTCATGATGTATCCCCTGATATGTGCCTCAAGGACTAGTGGTGCGTGTCCTGGTCTTGGAATTGCTAGCGGGTGGTCCTTTTGTGAGAAGGTGATGCTCACTTACGAGTCGCATAGATAGTAGGGTTCTTTTACTAGGATGTTCGCGGCTGCGTGGGCTTGGAGAGTGCTTGCCTCTTGCTTCTTCTTTGATGGTCGTCCTTCTTGGATCATGCACACTCGACCGTGAGCTGACGGGTGCTGCTCTTCTGTGTTGGGTGCTGGTGTTGGTGTCGTCCTGCGAGCCCATTTGTCCCTGCACTGCTATTCTTCCTTGAGCCTGTTGGAGAGTTCGATAAAAAAGTTGGCAATTTTCGAGGGTGTGGCTTGCCCTGAGCCATCCCTCGTCGTCTTTGAAACGGTGGATTGTGCAGAC
This sequence comes from Bromus sterilis, assembly GCA_950022295.1. Taxonomy (NCBI): domain Eukaryota; kingdom Viridiplantae; phylum Streptophyta; class Magnoliopsida; order Poales; family Poaceae; genus Bromus; species Bromus sterilis. The sequence continues at coordinate 337,465,090 of OX465595.1, read as the reverse complement.
TCCATCCAACTGCTCTTTGGGCGTAAGGTTTCTCGAGTTGTAGTGTCGACTTTTCCCTATGGTCCGATATGTCCGCGAGTGGTCTTTGGAGCGAGAGTGGAACCTCAGGTCCAACTCGATTCCGTCGTGGATCATGTGGTCTCGAATCATCTTGGCGAACTCGTCCGGTCTTCCGGCGGAATCGTAGTACTCGTCCCGGCGGGTGGTCGAGTCAGTGTCAGGAGTCGCTGCTGCTGTGGGTGCTTGGTTGGTGATAGGAGCTGCTATCGCGACCGGTGCTTGGTCGAGCGAGATTTTGATGTGGATCTCCTGCGTCTGGGATGGTGCCGACCTTGATTCTGTGCCTGCAACTTGTGTTCGTCTCTTGGATCGGCAGTTTCTTCGCCGTTGGACGTAGCTTCGGTAACCTCCGAAAGCCCGAGCTTGGCCCGCTCGTTGATCGAGTACGCCAGGCTGCACGACTGGAAAGTTTGTGATTATTTTGAGATCCCCGAGTGGATCGATTCTTGCTCGAATTGTTGTTGAAGTCGTCGAGTTGCCGGTTGCTGATGACGGGACCGCCGAAATCGTGATTCCAACCTGCCTCTTCCCCACGGTCTACGCCAATTGACGAGGATCGGCCTCGGCAAATCCCATGGTAAGGTACCCTGGGTTTTGATCGTAGAGAGAGGTGCATGTTGGCAATGCTCGTCGGCTAACAGGAGACAGGGGTTTACCCAGGTTCAGGGCCCTTGATCGGTAAAACCCCTACTTCCTACTCTGTTGTGTTATGATGGAGGCGATTACAGTGGAGGTCTCGTCGAGAGTGCTCTCGCTGAGGGTGGAGTTATGAGATTGGATGCCTTAGACGTCCCCTCTCCCGGCCTTTATATACTAGGTTGGGTCGCAAGGAGGTCATCTAGGTTTACAGAGGCGGTTGCCTAATCTAGCTAGTCTTGGTTTCCATAATGTCGTGGGCTCCTATGTCGGCGCAGCCGTCGGTGCTTCGGGTGGGCCGATCCTGGGCCAGTCGAGGCTTCCAGCGGGCCTTCTATCTTGACACGCACCAGGTACCCTCATCCATAGGAGTCGTGGGGACATCCCCTCGTCAATCGCCACTCCATCATCCTTCCATGTCTCCACATCCATGTGTTAGTAATTCCTTGTTGTAGGCAAAGATGATGGTAGGGATTGGATGAGTTAGATCATGTAATAGTTCATCGGATCGTTGGGGGCATGTTGCATATCATCTACTATGGTGTTTATCATCTTTGCTACTACTTGTTGCTCCTCATGCTTGACACTTTGGGCCCGAGTGCCATGATTTCAGATCTGAACCCTTTATGTTTTCATGAATATATTTATATTCTTGATCCTACCTACAAGTTGTATGCACCTATTATAGTCCGGAACCGGCAATCTCAATGGTGACAGCTTGGGACACCAAAGGGGATGGACTATAATTTGTGGATTACATGTATCCATTGATTGTTAATGCTTTGTTCCGGTGCTCTTTGACAGGAGCACCTTAATCTCCATAAGTTCCTTTTGGCCCCGTTGGTAGCGAGATGGTAGGACAAAAGATGTTGTGCAAGTTCTTATTGCAAGCACGCATAACTACCCTTGGGATGCATGCCTAATGTTTTATATATGCCTATATGATCAATACTTGTCTGTGTGACTTGCCCCATGTTAATTACATGCTATCTCTCATCCATGCAGCGCCCAACCATCCGTTCCCCTAGCCTGCAGTGTTTTAATCCTGCTTGTTACAAGTTGCTTTACTTTGTTGTTTTTACTTTCGATTGCTTTGCCACCACTATTTTCGTTGCCACCATCACTTTCATCACACCGTTGCTACTAATAATTTTTTTGCCAAGAAAGTATCTTTCAGGTGAGGTTGAATTGACAACTCAACTGTCAAAGCTTATAAATATTCTCTGGACCCCCTAGTATCGAATCAATAAATTGGGTTGTTCTTAATCGCGAAGACTGTTGTGATCCCCTACACTTGTGGGTCATCACGCGCTTTCCTGTTCAACGCATAGATTGGCGGAGATCTGTACTGTCTTGGATGGGTTGGTTGGATGCACCTGGTGGGTTGTTGTGTCGCTGTCAATGCTGAAGTCACGAGTGATCTCCTTGAGTTAACTGCGACTGGCTACTGTGAAAAGGATCTTATCTGTGAACATTTGGATTTCTGTGAGTTCTTGTTGCGCTCCGAGGGTGTCGAAGATCTGGTGGAAATCCTCGTCACATTTGTTCGACTTGATGAAGCTTCCGTTGATGGTGATGACTCCAGCGGGTCCTGGCATCTTGAGCTTGAGGTACGCGTAGTGTGGGTGACGGGGATCAACCCCGGCAAATCCCATGGTCAGGGACCCTGGGTTAGTCATGAGAAGGCACAGGTTGGACGATAGCTCGTCGGCAAACAAGGAGGCTCGCTCCTGCTCGATATTATATATTGGGGAGATGCGATTACAGTGGAGGCCAAGCCTGGAGCGCTCAAGGCTAGGGTTACAAGTAAGATTCGATGTCTTTGGAGTCACCCCTCCTAGCCCTTATATACCAGGCTAGGTCTCGGGGAGTCCCTCTACGTGTACAAGTATGCTTTCCTAACCCTAGCTTGCTCCGTACGGCAGGTCTTCGCACCTTCCTTGCGAGTTGCAGACTCCTACGTCGGTACCAACTAGTGGGCTGAGGCCGTATCTTCATGGGCCTTCTGCCTTCATGGACACCAGGTAGGCTCATCCGTAGGAGTCGTGGGGTCACCCCCTCGTCAGTAGCCCCCGAGTGCCTGGGGGACTCGAAGAGTCGTGCAGGGACTCAAGTACATTCATTTGTCGTTTATTGATATGCACGGTTCATCCGTGGGTCGCTGGCAGTCTGGTGGCCATGACAAAACCTGTTTCGAGGGATGCTAAGCTGAAAGGGCCCAAGGAGTCGACGGGTCGAGCCTTGGTGAATTGCACTAGGGAAAATACCACAGTAGCCCAATCAAACCCACGTCCCTCGACGTGAGCTTGGAACACTGGTGTCGAGCAAAGGTCCGGCCGCTTCAGGTCTTATGATGTTCATTTGCCGCCAGTAATGTGTGTAGCCTAAGGCGCGTCCGCCCGACTTATCTATCATGCTCTGCGCATGGGAAAGGTTGGGAGTGAAATCGCTCTTCGGCAAGTCCCAGCCCGGCCGTACTTCGCAGCGGGGCCTTACCTACACGCTAATCTTGCGTGGCTTCTGGGCACAGTGTATCGTGTTCCAGGAATGTGTGTTTTTGAGGCGCGGAGCCTTTTAGCATTGCACCCGCTTGGAACAGAACATCAAGCGAGTTGTTCACTCATTCACCCGAGGAGTTTTGTTTCGAGTGCTCAGTCGAGGAGTTTTTGCGAGTAATCACTCGAATGCCGTTTTACGGCTCCTGAGGTGAGGGAGCACCTGGGACTCGTAGCGCCGTATGGTCCTGGCGAGTGTTTTGTTTGTCTTTGCGTCGGGTTGAGGGAGCACCCGAGACTCTCATTGGTGCGAGTGTTCACTCGAGCACATGGTTGGCCTTTAGGCGAGTGTTCACTCTTATGATGTACGCTCCCAATGGGAGTAAGATGTTTTTCTTCCCTGGGGAAAAGATCTGAAAAGATGGAATCTCTGGGCCTTGATGGCGTACTAAGTGCGCCTTGCTATTTGGTTTTCTTCGCCATTTCTCAGGGATAGTGATGCCTCTGTTTTGATGGTTGTCAGTGATGCGCTGCTAGTGAACCGTCACATCTCGTGGACCGGTCATAATTATGGCCGTTTGTGGCGTGCGGCGGGCGCCGGTTGGGTTTCCCATGCGTGCGTTGGAAACGCGCGCGAATTGATGCGCCCTGCGTACAGTGCTTCCCGTGGGAAAGCATCTTTGTCTTGGAGTTCGAGACGGCTGGGTCGTTTGGTCTTTGAATTAATTGCTGCTGTCGTCTTGGCTTTTCTGTGCTTCGAGGATTTTTGTTCTATAAATAGGCCTTTCTCTTCTACGCTTCTATCCAACTCGCTGCTTCACCTATTTCTTCATCTCTCCTTCCGCTCATGGTTCCTAGGCGAGGCGTTGGCCGTGGCCGTGGTCGTCGTGGCCGTGGTGGCCGCACACCACGCTCATGTCGTGGAGGTTGTTATGGTGCGGTGCCAGTGCCTTCCTCCTCTCCCTTGGAGGAGGGGTTATGGCGCTATGGTTTTATTTTGCGCATTTGTGGCCAAAGTGCCAATCGCATCCTTCTTCCTTCTGCTTTTTCTGCCATTGGCTCTGAACGTGGCTTGGATGGCCTGCTTCTGCACCTTCAGGGGAGTTGTCGATCTCCTTCTTATGTTGAGTTGGAGGTTGATTTTTCTTGGCTCTGGTTGGGGTTTGTTTACTCGGCGTTTGAATTTGCGAGATGGTGATATGCTCAGCTGTCGCCTTGACGGTGAGAGCACTGTCATTGTTCGCACATTCGATCCGAGTGGCAATAGCATGGATCCGCATGGGCAGGAGTCGAGCATCGACAGCTCCATGAAGTCGAGGAGTCCTTCACCTACGTCTTCGACTGCTTCTTCCTCCAGGGACTCTTCTGGTGGTGGTGGCGAGCCGTCTTCAACTGCTTCCTCTTCTGCCTCTGAAGAAGACCTCGACGTCAAGCCACTGGTTAAACGAGCGCGGCAGGCGACCTTGTAGAACTGGAGGCGGCAGCGTCATCTTCGCCGGCAGTTTGGGCGGAGCTGGAGAAGAAGCTAGAGGAGCAGGAGAAGAAGCTGGTGGAGCAGCTTCCCAGTGGCTCGCCAAATAAGTCGAGCTTCACCTTTTGTTATGTCATTGACATCATGAACCCGCTGCTTCCATCCCTACTTTGTCTGTGATGATGCTCTTGTACTAGGGTTGATTACCCCTCATGGGCACACATGTAGAAGTCATAGTTCCTTGGGTGATTTCCTCTTGTAACAGGAGTTGTCTTCTATCCAAATGTAGTTGAGTCCTTTTTGTATTGAAGATGATATCTATGATGTAAACCATGCTTTATCCTTTGTGTATATTTGAGCTTTTATGCCACCGAGAACTGTGTCTTCACCATCAGGAGTTGTCATTGAATCCTTTTTGGGACTGAGAGTTACGTTCGAGTCTTTCGCGGCTGGGAGCTGTCTTCGGGTCCATCTTGTACTTGGTGCTGTAGGTTTTTATCGGGAGCGCTGTCGCGCTCCCGATGGGAGTAGCCCCCGAGGCTACGCTTGAGCCGAAGGGTCAGGCGTAGGCTAGAGTTTTGTTTCCTTTGTTGTCTTTTATCGGGTGCGCGGCAGCGCTCCCGATGGGAGTATCCCCCGAGTCTTTAGGTGATCGTTGGAGATCGGGTGAAGACTAAAAGAACTTGTGCTTCCTCCAAAGTCTCTTCAAAAGTGTTTGGATGCCATTGGAGTGTTGATAGTTGTCTCTCGGGTGTGGTTTGTACTCGAGGCCTTGAGTGCTTCATGAAGAATATCGCGTAGGCGGTAGTGTTTCTTGGGGGGATTTTTGCTCTTAAGCCCCCGAGTGCTTCGATTAAGATCGCGCAGGCGATAAAGTTGCTCAGGGGGGGGAGTTTCCTCTTCAGCCCCGAGTTTTTGATTAAGATCGCGAGTGCGATAGCAGTTTCTCGGGGGGGGGAGTTTCCTCTTCAGCCCCCGAGTTTTTTGATTAAGATCGCGAGTGCGATAGCAGTTTCTCGGGGGGGGGGGGAGTTTCCTCTTCAGCCCCCGAGTTTTTTGATTAAGATCGCGAGTGCGATAGCAGTTGCTCGGGGGGGGGGAGTTTCCTCTTCAACCCCCGAGTTTTTTGATTAAGATCGCGAGTAGGATAGCAGTTGCTCGGGGGGGGAGTTTCCTCTTCAGCCCCCGAGTGCTTTGATTAAGATCGCGAGTGCGATAGCAGTCGCTCGGGGGGAGTTTCCTCTTTAGCCCCCGAGTGTTTTGATTAAGATCGCGAGTGCGATAGCAGTTGCTCGGGGGGGGAGTTTCCTCTTCAGCCCCAGAGTGCTTTGATTAAGATCGCGAGTGCGATAGCAGTTGCTCGGGGGGGAGTTTCCTCTTCATCCCCCGAGTGCTTTGATTAAGATCGCGAGTGCGATAGCAGTTGCTCGGGGGGGGGGGTTCCTCTTCAGCCCCCGAGTGCTTTGAGGTGACAGTATTTGGGCAACACTTATTTTATTGTTGTCGAGCGATTTACATGAGTTGCCATTCATGTCCGACCGATAGGGGCTATGGATAGAATAGTCGCAAGTTTGCTACGTTCCATGGGTTGCCCACGTCCTCGTCTGTCTTTGGGTTCTTCAGTCTGTAGGCGCCGCCTCCGATGACTTCTGAGATTATGAATGGTCCTTCCCATTGAGGGGCAAGTTTGTGTACCTTCTCTTGTATTAGTCGTAGGACTAGGTCACCTTTGTTGAAGGTTCTGGTGTGTAGTCGACTGCTTTGGTAGGTACGCAATTTGTCTTGGTACCCTTCTGATTTTTCCAGGGCTGTGTCTTTTGCTTCGTCAGCCGTATCTTTGTCGTCTTGTAATGCTTCTTCTGCTTCTTCTTCCTCGTATCCGGTGACCCGGGGTGCTCCTAACTTGAGGTCATGCGGTAGGACTGCCTCTGCCCCATACACCATGAAGAAGGGTGTGTATTGGGTCGCAGTGTTTGGCGTGGTTCGTAAGCTCCATAGCACCGCGGGGAGTTCTTCTATCCAGTTACCGGCGGCTTGCTCGAGTGGTGCGAGGAGCCGTTTCTTGATTCCTCCACAGACAAGGCCGTTTGCTTTTTCCACCTGGCCGTTGGACTGCGGGTGCGCGACTGATGCATAATTGATTTTGATGCTCAGTTCTTCGTAGAAGTTCTGAAATTCTGCGGCTGTGAAGTTCGTGCCGTTGTCCGTGATGATGTTGTGTGGCACTCCGAATCTGAAGATGATCGATTTGATGAAGTTGACAGACGTGAGAGCTGTAGAGCTGGTGATGGGCGCTGCCTCGATCCACTTAGTGAACTTGTCGACTGCGACGAGCAGGTGTGTTCTTCCGCCCTTTGATGATTTCTTTAGTGGGCCCACCATGTCGAGTCCCCAGGTGGCGAACGACCAGGATAGTGGTATGGTCTTGAGCTCTGATGCGGGAGCGTGTGGCCTGTTGGCGAATTTTTGACAGGCGACGCAACGTCGCACGATTTCCTCTGTGTTTTTCATGGCTGTGGGCCAGTAGAATCCAGCTCGGAATTCTTTGGACACGAGCACTCGACTGCTCGCGTGGTGCCCGCATGTGCCTTCGTGGATTTCTAGCAATAGGGCTTTGCCGTCCTCTTCGTCAATGCGTCTTTGGAGTATCTGGGTGATACTGCGCTTGTATAGTTGTCTGTTGATCACAGTGAATGCCTTGGATCGTCGGCTGATGCGTCGTGCTTCGGCCACGTCTTGTGGTAGCGTGCCTTCGATTAGGAATCGGAGGAACGGTTTAGTCCAGACAGGTCCTTCGAACTCCGTCGGGGCTGTGCTGTTGGATGCACTGGTGCTTGTTTCTTCTGATGATGTTGCTGCTGCCACCTGTGTTATTTCTGGTGCGTCTTCGCCGTCCACTACCGCTTCGGGTGTTGCTGCCTACGCCTTGATGGATCTTCGGTTGATGCTTTCGAGAAAAACGCCAGGTGGGACAGGCGCCCGGGTCGAACCGATGTTCGCGAGCTCGTCAGCTTCTGTGTTGTTGTCCCTGGTGATGTAGTTGAGCTCGCAACCGTCGAAATTTCCTTCGAGTTCGTTGTAGAGATTTTGGTAGGCTGCCATGTTGTCGGCTATTACGTTGCAGTTTCTCATCGTCTGCTGGACGAAGAGATTGGAGTCCCCGTAAATTATGAGGCGAGTGGCTCCGCATGTTTTGGCCATGCGCATGCCACGTAGGAGTGCTTCGTATTCTGCTTCGTTGTTGGAGGCGTGACTGAAATTAATCTGGAGGACATATTTTAGTTTTGTTCCTTTGGGGGAAATGAGTACAACTCCTGCTCCAGCTCCTTGTTGTCTCTTGGACCCATCGAAGAACATTGACCATGAGCTTGATAGGTCTGGGGGCCTGGTGTTTGAACCTCCGTCCACTCAACCAGAAAATCTGGGAGTACTTGGGCTTTGATGGCTGTTGGGTGCTTGTACTGCAGGTCTCGTGGGCTGAGCTCGATGTTCCACTCGGCGACTCGCCCGGTTGCTCCAGGGTTGTTTAGTATGTCAGCGAGTGGTGCGCTGCTCACGATTGTTATAGGGTGCTCGTCGAAGTATTGGGACACCTTTCTTGAAGTTATGACGATGGCTAGTAGTAGCTTCTGATAGTGCGGGTACCGCTGCTGGGATTTGGTCAGGAGCATGCTGAGGTAGTAGATTGGTCTCTGAATGCTCTAGACCTTGCCTTCTTCTGCGCGTTCGACAACGAGTGCCGTGCTTACTACACTGCTGCGTGCTGCCACGTAGAGGTATAGCTTCTCTCGTTCCTTGGGTACCGCCAGGATTGGTGGAGTTGAGAGTGTCTTTTTCAGGTCCGCAAATGCTTGGCGGGCTTCCTCTGTCCACTCGAATTTCCTTCCTTTCCTGAGCAGTTGATAGAAAGGCAGCGTGCGTTCTCCAAGCCTGCTGATGAAGCGGATGAGGGCTGCGAGTTTTCCAGTGAGCTGCTGCACTCCTTTGACGTCGGTTGGTTCTTGCATGCGGGTGATGGCTTGGACTTTCTCGGGATTTGCCTCGATTCCGCGGGCAGAGACCATGTAGCCCAGCAGTTTTCCCGCCGGTACGCCGAATGCGCACTTCTTTGGGTTGAGTTTGATTCTGTATTTGTTGAGCGCTGTGAAGGTTTCGCGCAAGTCGTTGAGTAGTGTGGCTGCTTTGTATGTCTTGATGACGATGTCGTCCATGTAGACTTGTACGTTTCTTCCTATTTGCTCCTTTAGGAAGGCCTGCATCATTCGTTGGTAAGTGGCGCCTGCATTTTTTAGCCCGAAGGGCATGGTCGTGTAGCAAAATACTCCATAGGGGGTGATGAACGATGTGTGCTCTTCGTCTTCTTCCTTCATCCTGATCTGGTTGTATCCTGAGTAAGCGTCCAGAAAGGAGAGTAGGTCGCACCCTGCTGTTGAGTCGATTATCTGATCGATTCTAGGCAGGGGGAAGTGATCCTTCGGGCAATGTTTGTTGACTGGTCCGTAGTCGACGCACATGCGCAGCACGGTCGTGTCTTTCTTTGGCACCAACACTGGGTTTGCTATCCAGGTGGCCTTCTTCGTTTCTCGGATGAACTGAGCGTCGAGTAACCGGTTGACTTCCTCTCCGATTGCTCTGCGCTTGGGCTCCGAGAATCGTCTCAGCGCTTGCTTCACTGGCCTCATGTTTGGCTTGATGCGTAGGGCGTGTTCCGCAAATTCGCGTGGTATCCCGGGCATGTCGGCTGGGTACCAGGCGAATATTTCCCACTCGTCTCGGAGGAAGGCGACGAGAGCTGCTGCCTGCTCCTCTAGGAGGTGGGCGTACACGCAGACTGTTTTGTCTGGGTCCGTCGGGTGCACTTGGTAAGTGACTGTGTCGCTGTCGATGCTGAAGTCGCGTCCGTACTCCCTGGATTCGCTTCGGTTCACCAATGGGAAGGTACTCTTGTCCGTCACCATGGATATTTCTCTGAGTTCTTGTTTGGCTCCGAATGTGTTGGAGATCCTGTGGAAGTCACGATCACATTGGTCTGATTTGATGAAGCTTCCGTTGATCGTGAGGACTCCCGATGATCCTGGCATCTTGAGCTTGAGGTAGGCGTAGTGTGGAACCGCCATGAATTGCGCGAATGCTGGCAGTCCCAATATGGCGTGATACTGTGATTGCCAGTCGAGTACCTCGAACTCAAGGACGTGCTTTGCGAAGTTACGACGGTTGCCAAATACGACTTCGAGTTCGATGACTCCGAGGGATGTGGCTGCTTCTCCTGGGACTACCCCGTGCAACTCGGTGCTTGATTTTCTCCATACTGATCGTGGGATCAGCATCTTTTGCAGGGTGTTGGCGAAGATGATGTTCATGCTGCTGCCTCCGTCCATGAAGATCCGGTCCATGTCGTATCCTCCGATTTGTGCGTCTAGCACTAAGGGTGCATGCCCCGGTCTTGGGACTGCGGGTGGATGGTCGTCTTGTGAGAACGTGATGTTGGTCTCTGTTCCATGTAGCAGGTAGACGTCGGCTGTGTTTATGCTCTCAGCTGCTCTGGCCTGCAGGGTTTGGGCGTCGCGTTGTGTTTCCGGTATCCTTCCTTCTTGGATCATGAGCACCTGTGCTCGTGATGGGCTGTGACGTTCTCCCGGGCTTGAGGTTGGCGCTTGCTCGAGTCGTTGGTTTCTCTGTCTTCTTTCTGTTTCTCCTTCTTGAGGTCGTCGTCTAGCTCGTTGAACAGACGGCAGTCTCTTAAAGTGTGACTTGACCTGACGCGTCCCCAGTCGTCCTCGAAGCTGTGGATCGTGCAGGGTCCTGCTAGCTGTTCTCTGGCCGTGAGTTTGCTAGATCCGGCGTGCCTCTTCCTTCTTGAGATTCTGAAGATCTGCTCGTGATCCTCCGGGTGCTCGTGGAAGCGAGGATCGGTTTCGATTCCTCGACTCATGTCTTGGTTCTTGATGAGGTTGGAAAATTCATCCGGCCTTCGATCTGGGTCGTAGTATTCGCCAACAGGTGTCTCGGAGTCGCTGTCTTGGTTGGCGGCGGGTGCCCGAGCGCGCCTTTTGGGTCGTCGACTCCTTCTGCCTTGGCGGTGGTTCTGCTGATCGTTAGATTCAATTCGTAGTCGTCGTCTTGATGTGCGGCGGGTGCCCGGGCGGTGGAGGGTTGTCGGAAGATTTGCGAGTCCTCCGCTGCGCGTCGTAGTTCGTCGAGTGGGACTCCTTCGTAAAGGTCCCTCGCCGTTCTTCTGGGTCGTTGACTCCTTCGGTGCTGGCGCTGTGCTTGGCTGTTTCCGTAGTATCGGTCCTGGCGTGACTGTGGCTCGAGTGGTCTTGAAGGGGTGGCGAAGATGTCCGTCGTGATCTTGAATCCCTCGAGTGGGCTAGGTCGGGTTCTTGCCCTCGAGTTGTGGCTTGCTGAAGACGGGACCGTCGAGATTGTGATCCCAACCTGCGTAGTCCCCACGGTCGGCGCCAATTGACTGGGATCAACCCCGGCAAATCCCATGGTCAGGGACCATGGGTTAGTCATGAGAAGGCACAGGTTGGACGATAGCTCGTCGACAAACAAGGAGGATCGCTCCTGCTCGATATTATAGATTGGGGAGATGCGATTACAGTGGAGGCCAAGGTTGGAGCGCTCAAGGCTAGGGTTACAAGTAAGATTCGATGTCTTTGGTGTCACCCCTCCTAGCCCTTATATACCAGTCTAGGTCTCGGGGAGTCCCTCTACGTGTACAAGTTTGCTTTCCTAACCCTAGCTTGCTCCGTACGGCAGGTCTTCGCACCTTCCTTGCGAGTTGCAGACTCCTACGTCTCGGTACCAACTAGTGGGCTGAGGCCGTATCTTCATGGGCCTTCTGCCTTCATGGACACCAGGTAGGCTCATCCGTAGGAGTCGTGGGGTCACCCCCTCGTCAGTGGGCAACCATGAATCGGGCGAATGCTGGTTGACCGAGTATGGCCTGGTATTGTGATTGCCAATCTACCACTTCAAAGACGAGGTTTTCCTTCCCGAACTTATCTTTGTGCTCGAAAACAACGTCGGGGCTGATCTTTTTGAGTGGTATGATTGCCTTGTTGGGTACAATGTCGTGGAAGGTGGTGTTGGAGGTCTTCAGGGCGGAGTTTGGGATGAACATCTCACACAACGTCTTGGAGAAGATGATGTTGATGCTACTGCCTCCATCCATGAACACGCGTGACATGTCATAGTTGCCTATTTGAGCTTCAAGAACTAAGGGTACGTGTCCTGGCCTGGGGACGGCTGGGGGTGATATTTTTGTGAGATTGTTATATCGGTGTTGGAGCCCCATAGGTAGTATGGTGCTGCTGGGTTAGATGCAGTGGCCAGGTAGACTTGTAGGGTGGTTTCTTCTTGCTGCTTGCTAGATGGGCACCCTTCTTGGATCATGTATATCCGACCATAGGTTGGTGGGTAACTTTCTTCGTCGTCAGGTGCTGGGTGGCGTTGTTGCGTCACGTCTTTCAAGCGGCGTGAAGCCAGGAGTGCGGGTGCGCTGGACGACCTCTTGTACGTCCCTGCCATGTGATTCAGAGGGTTTGTTAAAAAGTCTGCATCTCCCTAAGTTATGCCCCGATCTGAGTTTTCCTTTTTTGTCTTCGAAAGAGTGGAACATGCAAAGTCCGTCGAGATGCTCTTGGAGTGGGCATGCTGCACATGTGTCGCCATGGTGTTGATGCGACCGCCATCTTCGTTTGAGAGGTGGGTCTTCGAGGATGTGTCATCGAGGCGGGTGGTTTTCCTTACGGCATATGTTGCTAAAGGAACCACTCGCAACCATCTCGATTCCCTGGTTGTTGTAGGAGTCGAGCTTCGGTTTTATGTGATTGTGGCATCTGCTCCTTTTGATGTAATCGTCATGGTTGTAGTTGATGGGAGTTGATTCGTGGCGGGTGACGCGGTCAATAATGGGAGTCATCGTGTGGCCGGGTGCCGTAGTCGGAGAGAACTCGATGTTGATTTCCGTTGATGCTAGTATCGTGGTCGATGTCGATCTTGGCCTTGCGGGTGTTGATAGGACTCGATCCGTGTGGCGGAGAGCAGCTCGTCGATTGACGTAGGTCCAGAAGCCTCTGAAAGGTGGGGTCGCGCTTGCGCGTCGATCTGACGAGATCGACCTCAAGATCGGAAGGTGCACGGTGAAGTCGAGGGACCCGAGAAGATCGATTCCCGCTCGAGTCGCCGATACGTCGAGTGCCGGTGACGAAGTCGCCGAGTTGCTGATTTTTTATGATGGAGCCGCCGAGACCGTAAATCCAACCCGTGTCTTTCCCACAGAGGGCGCCAATTGACGAGGGTGGTCCTCGGCAAATCCCATGATTAGCTACCCTGGGTTGATTGAAGGGGAAGGAGTGTGTAGTTGGTGATCTCTTCGGCTAACAGGAGACATGTGTTTACCCAAGTTCAGGGCCCTCGATCGGTAAAACCCCTACTTCTTGCTCGATCTATTATATGAAGGAGGCGATTACAGTGGTGGATTCGACGAGATTGCTCAGGCCGTGAGGTGTTGCGAGATGTATTGGATGTCTCTAGACGTCCCCTCTCCCAACCTTTATATACTAGGCTAGGTCCCGAGGAGTCCTCCTAGATTTACAGAGAGTTTCCTATTCTACGCAGTCTTGATCGTCAAGTCTTGGGCTCCATATCGGTCGTGGACTCCAAGTCGGTTCTACCGTCGGTGCCTCGGGTGGGCTCAGCAGGTTGATGTTGGGCCCTCTGAGGCTTCTAGTGGGCCACCGGTCTTGACACGCACCGTGTACCCTCACAGAGGGGAGTCGTCGGGGTATTCCCTCGTCATATGGCTACTTTATCCTCTTGATCTTTAGTGTATTCTAACAAATATTGTTGTTAATTAATAAATAGAGTGAGTGTTAGCCTGAAAAACCTCATCCGCACTGATGATTGCCCCCTTGTCGTTCGCGTGTGATTAGAGTATAAAAATTAAGCCAAATCTTAACAAAAAAGTTAATAAATCCGATTTTCCAGACAGCGAAAGCTAATATCCAAACCCCAAATTATTCATCGGAGCGAGGAGGTAAAATCGAATGGACTCCCAGATGTGAAGCCTTCCCTCGATCCGTTTTTTTTCTTCAAATTGCTCCCGCACTCACCGCTCTCACGCACCACGAAGCACCCAAACACAAACGCAAGTCCCAACCCCCTTTCTGCCATCCCCACAATCTCCATTTCAATTTTCATATTGCAATGGTGTGGGAGCTCCGAGCCGACTGCTTCTCCTCGACCGCCGCCGTTGCTGTAGCGATTTCCTCCGCCTTCACATCCACGCCGGTGTATTTTAGGCCCAGAGATCTGAACATGAGTCCAGTCACGTGTCTGCCCCTCAATTTCTTAGCGAATTAATCCTTAGTAACTATGTTGCTTGGTACAAAGAGAAAAACAACAATAACTTTATTGCTATTGATGATGAAGACATTCTACCTGTTCCTGTATGTACAAGAGCAGTTGAGGATCACCGGTATTGGAATTTTCATAAGAAAGGGATACTTTTTAGAGTCGTTCTTCCGTACGCCCCCCCCTCCTAAAACATATAAAGGGTATTTTAGTCTTTCTCAAACCATACACCGCCCACCACCCCGTACAGCGATCCGTCCGCATACGCCGCCCGTCCCCGTCGCCCGCCCCCCCCCCCCCCCCGATACAGCGATCCGTCCGCATACGCTGCCCGCCGCCCGCCGCCCCGTATAGCGATCCGTCCGCGTACATAAGATCATCCAACTAGTGATTGATGCATCCCCATACATATGATTCGGTGAATAAACATTACGATGATGGATGGCGTGCATGGCGTGGACCGCCGGCTGCTCAAGCTACGTATTGATGCATCAGAAGTTGTAATAGTCCATGTAACTGCAGACAATGGTAGTCCAGAACAGCACGCACGACACATCTAGCTCGGCCGCGGCATCCACTATGAAGCTTTTTATGTTGTCCGCGACGACGCAGGTCACCGGCGGCGTACGAGCCGTGTTGCCGTTGTTGAGCTCGCCAAGTAGGTTCTTCAGGAGGCAGGTGGACGTGTTGGAGTAGCAGATGGACGCCTGGTCCTGCGTGGCATTGGGGTCAGACGACGGCATGCCATCAGGGATGGTGGCGAAGCGGAAGTCCGGAAGGCCGTCAACGGCGCCGGGGCTGCTGGAGTGTACACCGGTACAGCCATACGGCGCCCGGCCTAAGCGAAACTATTTTTATTAATACTCATCATACCCTTTATTATGAAGGGGTATGGTTTAATCTCAACCGTTGATTACTTTAAGGGGGGTGTACCGAAGAAAGTCTGTACTTTTTATAAGGTCGACGTATCAGATGTTGTGTGAGACTAAACACTAACGTGAAGCTTGGTTAGAAGATAAAGCAGGGGCATCCAATCTTGAGCCAGAAAAGAAATCACGTATTAACATGTGAAAGATCCAGGTCCCATCCAAGATACAAACAATTCTTGTGGCGGATGTCCCAACGGTGTTTGCCTACAACCGACTCCCTCCACCATCGAAAACCGTCTCGTGTTAATAACTATGTCCTTTGCGTAGTGGACGATTCTTGGAGCGACTCACGTCTTGATAGCAACATGACTCGGTGTGTTTGGGCTCTCTCTGATACACGTTTAGTTGAACTAATAAGGAATGTCAAAGAACCAAAGTCCAAGCGCTGGATCTTTGTATAGATGGATATCTTGCCACACACCGATTTCATTCAAGTGCTTGTGACCCCATGGGTTTTATGGCATGCCTGACGCAAAGCTCTAGTTTCCAAAGCCCTCACTCTCTACACATTCCTTTGTCAAGAGCTATTTCACAGACCTTGAAAAATCTGAAACACGTATAGCCAGCTAACTCGTCCTTTAGTGAAGTGGATTCCACCCTCTCATGGACTTTCTAAATCGATGGTGGACCGGGTTGTCCCCAAGCTTTCATGAAATTACAATGGTTTATACTTGGGATGGTCCACAGTATCTACCAATGGCATCACAGACCCGTGCATCCTTGAAGCTCTTGCTTGCCGAGAGGCCTTGTCTCTAGCTAATGATCTATATGTCCAAGGTATTGTGATAGCGGCATATTGCAACGAAGTTATACAAGATATAAAGAACAAGACAAGAGGCAGATATATTATTATAATCAAGGAGAATGTTACAACGACCGAGGAGTTTCACTCTTCTTCTTTAATCTTTGAAGAACAATCATGAACCATTGAGGCACATTGTCTTTGCCTTGCTAAACTTGCTCTAGATTTATCTGAAGGTCACCAGCTTCGACTATTTTATCCTTATGATCTTCAATGTATTTCAATGAATCTTGTCGCTAATTAATAAATTGAGGGAGTGTTTAACACCCTCAGTGTCAGGCATCTGTAAAACTTTTGTTAATATAATTCCCTGTGATTAGCAAGTCTCTAATCACCCTTGATCATGCCTTGTTCATCTTTGAATTCAAACAAACCCAAAATGCCTTTTGATGAATATTAAAAATAAGTGGAAATAAAACATTGTCCAATAATTATGAAACCACTTTTGTTTAATGCACAATATTCATTCGACCATTCTAAACTAACTTTGGGTATTTATCATGCCACTGAAAAATTCAAACAATTATTAACAGTGGCATAACAGCACAAAAAGCCCTTTAAAATAAACAAAAATAATCCAATTATTTTATTTATTACCAAAACTTTTTGTGGCATCTCAGTAATATGCAACAATATTATTGGATCAAGTTTCATGCTTAGCAAAAATGCCAAAGCCATTAAAACAATTTAAAACAAAATAGAAAAATAAGTAAAAGAAGACAAAAGAACTAACCTACGCTTGGGGGCGAGGCCCACACCAGCCAGCCCCCTCCCCTCCCCACGGAACCGGCCCACACCAAGCCCACCCGTCCCGTCTTCAACCTGCCGTGGCGGGCATCCCCCGGCCAGACCACGGCCATGGCACCGTGACAACCATCCCACAACCGCCGTCGGGGTCAGTAGCGTAGCATCACTGGGATGATACGAGGTTATTCCTCTTTAGTTCATTCCGCTGGTGTCTCGTCACCACCAGGGTGATACGATAATATTCCTCTTTAGTTCATTTCGCTGATGTCTCTGTCGAACGTCTTTAAGTGTGCCATCGAGGGTGATTCCTCCTGGTTTCACTTAATGGTAGGCACTTGAATCAACTGGTGTCCTTAAAGGTAAGAGTCGGGCGACCCAACGGTGCCCGCGAGCGGTATATTGTCGGGAGCGACAGGGAGGTACGACAGACGTTACTGGCGTGCTTGGCCCCTGCTCGTATCTCGCGAGAGTTACCAAACCACGAAAAGTCGAGCTCTACAAAGAGCACACGCGAGACAAGGTAAGGAGACGGTTCACCTTGTTGGTAACCGCGCCCTTTGACGGGACGACGGGGCAGGCCCCGACGTTACTGGTGGGCCTTGTTGTTGTTCGTTGTCCGTTGTGTTGTTAGTCAGACAGCGATAACGATTGTCTGCGAGATAATATTAAAATGCTAAATGGTTCGGCGGATGACTTGAGAGACCCGTTGGTCTGTAAGCACTACCTTCACGTGAGATAAGGAGTTATGGGCTCCCCTGCGTCGTAGTTTGTCCGAAAGCTCTTCAAACGTCAGCAGTACCACAGACTGATAGCCGGGAAGCGGTCTTGTCTTCTTTGCTGCAACAGGTGTGTTTTGGATTTGCTTTTGCTTCACTGGCCAGTCTCGTACCGTGTAGGAGCGTGCAAGGGTGAGGGAACTAGACCCCTTGGCGCATAGGATATAGTCCGGCGGATGGCCTCTCTGCTGAGCCTAGGATGAACTGTGATGTGTCGGATAGCCTCGGTGGGGCATTCTCTAACAAGGTGTACGCCACCCTGGAGATCCGAGCGTGCAGGCTGAACAGTAATGCACCCCTGCAGGGAGTTTAATTTATTCGAATAGCCGTGTCCACGGTAACAGGACGCTTTATGATGAAGTTGGATCTTACCACTACAAACTACTACTATTAAACTGTATGGTTCCGGATTTTCTTCCTCGCAGGGAAGTCGAGGAGGGGAACTCGGAGGCTTTATTATTATTAATCATTACAACTTATATTATACAATGCTGCAACAACTTCTGCTTCATTGTTACTTTATGCTTTATATAACTGTTGGTTGTTTCTCCTCTCATGCTGCAAGACATCGTCGGAAGATGCTAGTCTTCGATAGGCCTAGCTCTTGACCCTTATTCTGATTTCTATCTTGTAGTCCACTATATACAGCCTCCCCTTTCCATTTGATACAAATGCATAAATGCTTAGTAGCAGACGTAAGACTCGCGGGTATGCTAGATACTCACCCTTGCTTTATTTCCCCCTTTATGTTTTTCCTGATCGGCCGCTGCAGTCGACGTTGGAGCCCAAGAGCAGGAGTACCCCGGAGGCGGATACTACTACGTCGAGACCCCCACTGACCAGGACCAGGAGTAGTTTCGGAGGCTCGCAGGCAGGAGGCCTTGCCTTTTCGATCTGTATCTCTGATGTTATTTGTGCTAGCCTTATTAAGGCAAAACTTGACTAATTATGTCTGTACTCAGATATTATGGCTTGTATAACTTATGTATTCGGGTCCGCGCGACCCCCCTTTATTGTAACATATTGGTTTATCCTTTTGTGTTTAGTGTTGTGTTGTGATATTCTCACCGTGGCACCCTAATCTCAGCCGTGTACCCTGCATGTATGATTACTGTACACAGATTGATTCTGGGGGCGTCACAAGTTGGTATCAGAGCCGACTGCCTGTAGGAAGCCACCCAACCACTACCTGGTCGAAGTTGAGTCTAGACTTTGAAAAACTATTTTGCTAACTTAATATTTGGCTTACGGGCCCACATTGATGTCACTACGTGTGATATCTATGATATTAGGATCATTTTCTCCTTACCTATGCTCTGGGAATCTGCTCTCTTATCCTTGTTGGTAAGTTTTACAAACTCTGACATTAGGATCACGTTCTCTTGATTCCACCCGGCGTTTTGGTGCTTCCCCATTGATTGAGTCGTGTCGCAGGAGTTCTACCCCAGGTCCCGGACCGCGGATCCCATTCTCATTCTGGGCAGGCCGCGCGTCCTCTGGCATTAACTCCTGTGGCCAACAGTTTTCTTGCGGCGTGATTGACATAGTGGAATCTATATCACGTCGTGTAATCCTTACCGCGGTCTGCGCGCCGCCTAGTGAGTCATTTTTCCTTAATTTCTACGACGTTACATTGCCCGATTTTCCGGTTGACTCTATGTGTGGATGTGTATGTCTTATATGACTACTCCTATATTTCCGCGCCTCCTCTTTGTTGTCGCTTTACCTCTTACTCGTTTCCGGCATCTCGTTAAAATTCTCATCACTGAAATACCCCTGTTAAATTCTAGCAGGATGGCTGGTCGTGGTGATAGTGGTCGTGGTGCCAATGATCCACCTCCGCCGCCGGACTACATGGCAGCGATGATGCAGCAGTTTCAGATGAACAAGGTGTTTATGCAAGGAGTCATAGATCAGCTCCAGAACTAGAATCAGAACCAGAACCAGCACCAGAACCTGAACAGCCGCTGGATGCCGATGATTGGCTCCGTGACATCAACCGTCAGTTGGAGTTCGCTAATGTGGGCGCTGCTGATTATGTCAACTTCGCGTCCTATTTCTTGCGTGGCCCCGCTGCTCAGTGGTGGGACACTTACAAGGGCTCGCTAGCTGAAGGGACTGTCGTCACCTAGAATGACTTCAAGACTACCTTCCGTGCTCGTTATGTCCCCCAGGCGATTATGAACCGTATGAAGACCGAGTTCTACAACCTTGTTCAAGGCAACAAAACTGTCGAGGCTTATCAGAGGGAATTCCTCCGCCTCTCCCGCTATGCTGCAAGTGACCTCCCCAATGATGCAAGTAGGCAAGAGAAGTTCCGTGATGGACTCAATGTAGATCTCCAGCTTGCACTGGCTTTGCACGTCTTCCCCGACTTTTCCACCATGGTGAACCAGACTATCACTCTTGAGACCGCTCAGCTTAGGTTCGGGGGTTCGCCGAAGCGCCCCCGTGATGCTGGCTCATCTTCGGGCACAGCACAGAAGCAACGCGTTTGGCTTCCACAAAGTGTTATGCGTCCAACTGCCCTTGCACCAAGGCCGTCGTATGTTGCACCCCGTCTGCCTCCGCCCCCGACGAGACAGCCGAAGACTGAGACTGCACCCCTCCGTCCTCAAGATGGCCTGTGTTTGAAGTGCCGTCAGCCAGGCCATATTTCCAGAGACTGCCCCCAGCGACAGAATCAACTGGTAGTTGAAAGTGCAATATATCGACCAGAGGGGGGGTGAATGGGAGATTTTCAATTTTACTACCAGATTTTGGTTTTCTTCAGGACTGAAGCAATCATGAAGCTGAAGAAGTAACCAAAATCATGAAGAAATAAAACTTCACAGAATGTAATCATTAGGGCAGCTCATCATAATGCAACAGAAATAAATCAATTCAGATAAGCAGAAGTGCTTCAGATGCATAGTATGAAGACAAAGAGCAGAGGGAGAGCTGAAGCATATAATATCAAATACTGAAGCTTAAGAGGTTGAAGAGATAGCACCAGAGATGGAAGACATTGGTTTGGTAGACCAGTTCAAGTTGCTGTGACAACTCTACGTCTGGTTGGAGAGGCTGAGATTCAACTCAGAAGACATAGTCTTCACCTTGTTCTCCTTGAACTAGAGTCCTCAGACTCCGTCCAATAACTCAGGTGAGTCTTCAAGGTAGACTCCCGAAACCTTCACAGACTCAGTCACTCCGGGAAGTCACAATTGCATCTTGACTTCCTCAGACTGAAGACTTCTACACCGGCTGGAAGATCACAGTCTTCAAGAGTAAAAAGCTTCGGATCACTCGAACCGACTTCCTCAGAAATGCTCAACTACTCAGGCTGGTGTTTTTCCTCACTTAGGTTCTTCAGTTTCCTCGGAGGTGGGTTGCTCTCAAATGACAAGTGTCAGTTTTTCTCTCGGAGCAGCCAACCCACAAATGGGGTTGGGGGTGGCTATTTATAGCCGCGGAGCAACCCGTGGTGAAAGGACATAAATGCCCATGCATGCAATTACTCTCATGCCCTCGGAAATGACCGTTGCTAGACAAGTTCTAGCCTCTCACCACGCAACACGTGGCACGGTCAAAGTATTCTCTCTCCAGACTCCTCAACCGAAGTTAGTTACCTCAGTGTTCTGAAGAACAACGTCTCAAACACATGAGGACTGAACTTCTACTGCAGGAGATAACTCTCTCTTCAGGAGAACTGCACTCGCAGTCTCCAGACTCCTCAACCGAAGACAGATTCCTCAGTGTCCTGAAGAACAAGGTCTCAGACACCCGAGGAACTGAACTTCTACTGCAGGAGATTTCCTCAGGGTTTTTCTTCAGGATTCCTAACTGAGCACTTCCTCAGACCTTCGAAACTCGTTTTCTTCAACCCCTCCAACAGTGCGGTGATTTCCTATGACTCAAGAAGTATAAAAAGTCTTAGCGAAGACCACGCTTCAACTTCGTCTTCAGCGCGAACGTCCTTAGGATCGTCTTCAGCTTCAGCTTCAACCGAACGCTTCAGGATCCTACTTCCTTAGGATTTCGCGCAACTTCATTCTTCAGGAAACGCACCGTTTTCTCCAATGTTCCTCAACATTTTGGGGGTCGACATTGGTGGTTAAACACCTCATCAGGGACTGTTCTTCTGTGTATACTCACAAACACATCAGTCCCTTAACCGTTTTGTCATCAAACTCCAAAACCTCACGGGGAGGGCACTTGATGCATTACAATCTCCCCCTTTTTGGTGATTTGATGACAATCAGGTTAAGCTTCAACGGGGATAAAATTATGAGTTTGAAGAACAAAAACTTTGAAGAACATTTTTAACATTAAGCTGAATATAGTGAAGCTCCCCCTGAGGATATGCATATAAGTTGAAGAATGTTTAATATCTAAAGCATTTTGAGGTA
Organism: Bromus sterilis; assembly: GCA_950022295.1. Taxonomy (NCBI): domain Eukaryota; kingdom Viridiplantae; phylum Streptophyta; class Magnoliopsida; order Poales; family Poaceae; genus Bromus; species Bromus sterilis. The sequence goes on along the minus strand of OX465595.1, from coordinate 337,443,423 downwards.
TATGAGGAGCTCCCCCTATATCCAGGCATTTCTGAAGCTGTGCATGTTATGGAGTGTTTGAGGAATTTAAAAAACGCACTGAGAGAGGTGTTTGCAGAGACAATCACATGCATATATGATAAACTTGAGGAAATAGCATGAGGTAACTGACGAATAGTATCAGGCAAACACTAAAATTACAGTTTACAACTCGTTACAAAAAATCTGAAGAACGAGAGTTGTAACTGAAGAACCCCATAACTAAAACCTGCTTGAAGACTAACAGATTTCTCCCCCTTTGTCATAAAATGAACAAAAAGGGTAAAACTGAAGCTAACGCCCCTTTGAAGTTGCTTCAAGGCTGAGGTGAGTCACGCCTGAGGCAATCCGTTGCAGTGTGAGGGCAGCCAGCTGTGTCTTCAGCTTCTTCAGCAGTCATCTCCTGGTTTGAAGAATAAGAATCCATGGCCGGAGTAGGAGTTGTGCAGCGTCTGAATTGTCTTGGGGGTCTGATTGCAGGAATCAGAGGCTTTTGAAGCTCCAAATTTGCAAGGTCTTCAGGGGTGAGTACTTCTCTCATCAAGGCATCAAGATGTTGATATGTATGATGAGTATACTGATGCACTTTCTTCACTAAAGAATGCGTCTGAGCCATGTAGCTGAGAATTTCAGAAAACTGACGCTTCACCCAATCATGATTACGATCAACTTTCTGATGAAGACTAATCAGAAGTTCTCGGTCAGTCATCACTCGAGCCTGAGTTGTATCTTCAGTTGAGGCATGAGTTCTGGTTTCATCTGTTGTGCGAGACTGAGGATGACGAATGTTTCCACCGAGGGAATTGGTCGGGAGAACTGCTTCATAGAAGATGTCTTTGCCTTTGTCATTTGAAGCAATAGTATGTTGAAGCACTTCGACAGGCGGAAGATAGGTCCTGTGATTCGGGTGATCAGGTTGGAAATCAATTCCAGTCACGGCTCGGATGAGCTTCATGATCCAAGGGGCATATGGCTTCAGGATATGAGGATTCTGTGCTGCATCAACCATAGTTCTGAAGAAGAAGTCAGGGACGTTGATTGGCCTAGACATGCAAAGGTTGTGGAGTATGTTCTTCATGATGCCAATGACTTCTTCAGCAGTGGATTCATAGCCTTTAATGGGGCAGAAGGTCTTCGCCAGAATCCGATAAAACGTACTTGGCAGATACAGAAGCTCAGAGACAGGAAACTTTGTGCGAGCTGGGGCTTCAGGGGCCTGAGGTTTCATTAGCATGTTCATCAGGTCATCTCGAAGAATTTGAGCCCCATAGGGGCAAGCAGCGGGGGAAGTGCACTGAGGCAACTCAAGAATATCAATTGCTTCAGGAACAGTGATGGTGTAGTGATGATGCTCAGTCATCCACTCGAGGACCCATGTGTTGATATCCAGAGGATTTCCTGAAACATACAATGTGGCATAAAATTGAAGCACAAGCTCTTCATTCCAGTGTATGCATTCAGAGCAGAACTGAAGCATCTTGGCATGATGCAGATCCTGAAGCACATTGTTGAAGCAGGGAAGGGCTTCCATATCCATCAGAGGAATGTGCTTGTGAGGAAACAATTTGTTTTGCTTGTAGAGCACTGAAGCATAGTAGTTCTTCTGAGTGGCAGTCCAGAACCTCAGTAGCTTTCGAGGTGGAGCAGAATGATATGGATTTTGAATCCCCTCTTGAAAGAAACTCATGGAGTTGAAGAAATCAGTAGCATCAAAGCTTGGAGTATCATCAGCTTCAAGGTCGCGGAAGAATGGTTGCTTCTGCTTCGGACACAAGGACCGAGCTTGAACTGGGCCTTGAGGTGGTGAAGGCGCTTGAGGCACTTCGATCTGAAGAGAGGCTTGAGGTTGAGGCGGAGCTGCTGCAGATGCTTCAGGCACAGATGTGGTGAGGTCCTTGGGAAGACGAGGTGATGTAGCCTGTTTGTCTTCAGAGCCATCCTTTGAGGCTTCAGCATCAACATTTGTACTATTTTCTGCTTCAGGAGGGGCATTTGTGCTTTGCTCGGCTTCAGCTTCAGTTTCAACGGCTGGTGGGTCTGGCTGAGGATCAGCAGTGGTAGGTTCAGCAGCATAAGTACCAGTAGTCGTGGTTGCTGCAGCATCAGTATCAGCAGCAGAGTTTGTGGGAGAACTTGTGGCTTCGGGGTCATCAGCATCAGACGCTGAGGACGATGCACCAACTGATTCTTCAGACTGTAGAGAAGTATCAGGAAGCACCTCAGTCACAGTGTTGGAGTGAGGTTCAGGTGAGAAGACCGTATGAGTGGGCGAGTTGGTCAGCCCGTAATCCTCATCATGGACACGAGGAGTTCCATCATCCATAATGTCGACGTCCATGTCTTTAATCTCAGTGATAACTGGTGGCGGTGGGGATGGTGGAGTTGGAATAATTGGTGTTGCAGCAGGGGGTGGAGTGAAGACGATTAAACTGCGCTGAGGATTCTGAGGTGGAGTTGAGGTAGCAGTAACATGAGCGGTGGTATCGGCTGCCTGATTTGTCGGAGGAGCTGATGAAAGTGGTGTAGCATCAATGGGTTCTTCAACAGTAGGCTTCTTCGCAGCAGGTGGAGTTGAGGGTTGGGCTTCAGGCATGCGCTTGAGGCTTTTGGCAGAAGCATCAGTGGATACTGAGGAAGCAGGCTGTCGAAGCTTCATCAACTTTGCCATCTGTTGTGAGATCCGTTCCTTGGATTTGCCAATATAAGTCCGGTTGGCAGCGAACTCAATGTTGAGTCATTGAACTTCACATTGATGCTCAATAAACTCCTGAGGAGTAACATTAGTGATAGGTCTCTTCTTGAAGTCACTGAGGACTTTCTTCGGTTTGGCATTCAACTGTTTCTGAAGATCTCGTTGATGAATCTCATTTATGAGGAATTGTTGAACATAGAATTTGATGTCTTTCGGGATGTCTAAATCATCAAGCGGAGTGTCAGGCTTAACAGACCAAATTTCAATGTACTCCAAGATCTTCTTGGGATCAAGGAGAAGCGGGATTTCTGAACCCGTTGCTTCAGCTTTACGTCTGGCCGCAGCACGCACATATTCAATCTTATCAGCTTCAGTGGCGACGAAGCCGGCCAAATCCTCAAATTCATCTTCATCATCAGAAGATTGACGAGTATGATGAATGGCGCCACGCATAGCAGTTTTCTTTTGTGAGGGGCGAGGGCCGCGTTGAAGAACAGTTTTGGTCTTCAGCTGAGGCTGAGGCATTGTGGTTGAGGCCTCAGGAGCACCAGATTCATCAGTGCGTATCCTTGAGGAGGGGGCAGCACCATCTGTGCGTTGACATGAGGAGCCAACAACTTGAGGTTTCATGCCAGGAGCCTTTTTGCGGTGCTGAGGCGGAGGTTGTTGTCTAGGTTGAGACAGATCTTGAGACGGAATCTGTATGGAAGCAGTCATGTCACGGACCAGATTCTTGACACGGCTGCGAGAGCGCTTGAGGTACTGCTCATATGCCGCAGGAAAGTCTTCAGGAGTGCGCATTGTTGTGGGATCAGGAATGACTCCAGGAGCTGGTGGAGGTCGAGCCTTGATACCCAAGGTCTTCAGTGGCGGATTTACTGCAAACATTTCCTCATGCTGAGGATTAAGCCATTGATAGGCCACCCAACGCTTGGCCCATTCCCTCGTGATCTTCTGTACCCGTTTCTTTCGATCATCAGCAGTTTCTCGTTCGGGAGTCTTCAGCTTCTCATATATTTTCGGGGGTAAGTCTTTAGCGGTATCAGTGTGCTTACGTCGAGGAGCCATTTGTTTCAGTGGTGGAGACTGAGGAATTGTACGTTCGAGCTGAGCTGCAAATGAAGTGAGACTATGAGAACCATACGATTCCTCAGCAGACATGTACCTGTGACAGAATTAAGTTGCGAGGGAAGTGGGGTACGGTTATATGCGTTCATGAGGAATAGGCTGAGGAAAACAAAGGAATGAGGCATAGGTATAGGTCTCAGAAAGCTAGCAGTACAATTGAGGATGAACTGGCTTGAGGACACAACAGTACTGATGAATAATACGTTGAGGAATAATCCACTGAGGAATAAGCATACCAGACTTGAGGCGAATGCTGAGGAACAAAAAGTCTTCGTCTCCGGCGACGGCGAACTCAGGCGACGTGAGTGCACGAGCTTGAGGAGCTCAAGGGAGGCGACGCGAGAGTGAGAGAAGCGGTGGGGGAAATGACCGGGGGGGTAGATGGCTATTTATAGAGGGGTGAAAGGCTGAGGGGGTTGCGAAATTTGTGGACGAGATTGCCCCGGATTGTTGGGATCCTCAGTGGCTATCTTAGTGGTGGATAATCACGACGTGCGGTAAAATCGCAACAAATTGAATACAGTTGTAACAGAAAATCCATGATTTGAGGAACTTGAGGACATGGGCTGAGGATGAAGACAAATGGTCTCAGTCTGAGGAATACATGATTTCCGGATGAACGCATATGAGATAGAAAGATTAGATAAGTGAGCACAGAGGGACGGGTCCGATCACGTTCACCTAGATGAAGAAGCAAAAGTTGAAGAACAATAACTATAGGTGAATGCTGTTGAGGACAAACACGATAATCATCAGTAATGAAGACTTCAAATCCGGAGGAAGTTGAGAGACAACAAATCCTGAGGAAGTTGAGAAACAACCAATCCTGAGGTGTTTGGGCAATGGCGCTACCCACCTTATAGGGAATGCGACACTTGATACCATACAATTGTCGTATGGATCTTGAGTCAATTCCACGTTAATTTCTTCACACTTAGCAAGGTAGTTCCTCATGATTTGAGGAGTACGACGCATCGTGTGTTGTGCATTAGGATTTTTCAATATTGTTTAAGCGTTAGGATGTGTGTCCATTCACTGGACGTTTGAGGAATCTAAGATATTTAGCTCACACCTCAGAGTGCTAAATCGCTTCTCATCCAAAGGCTTAGTGAATATATCAGCAAGTTGATCTTCAGTCTTCACGTGGCTGATGACGATATCTTCCTTCAATACATGATCTCGAAGAAAGTGATACCGAATCTCAATGTGCTTCGTCCTCGAGTGTTGTACTGGGTTCTGAGAGATCTTGATGGCGCTCTCATTGTCACATAGTAGTGGTACTTTCTTCAGATTGATACCGTAGTCCTTCAGAGTTTGCTTCATCCAAAGAAGCTGTGAGCAGCTGGCACCAGCAGCAATGTATTCAGCTTCAGCGGTGGAGAGGGAGACGCAGTTCTGCTTCTTCGATGACCAGCACACAAGAGAACGTCCGAGGAAGTGACATGTTCCTGAGGTAGACTTCTGATCCACTCGATCTCCAGCATAATCTGCGTCTGAGTACCCGATGAGATCCAGCTGCGTGCCTTTTGGATACCATAAGCCTAGCGACGGGGTGTGAGCCAAATATCGAAGAATTCGTTTCACCGCTTGGTGATGCGATTCCTTTCGTGTCGCTTGGAATCGGGCACACATGCAAACGCTCAACATTATATCAGGCCTAGATGCACATAGATATAGCAGAGAACCTATCATGGAGCGATATACCTTTTGATCGTAGTCCTTGCCATTTTCATCAGGGCCAAGTTGTCCATCTGTGGGCATCAGTGTCTTGATGCCCTTGCAGTCTTGCATCCCAAATTTCCTCAGGCACTCCTTGAGGTACTTCTCCTGAGAGATGAAGATGTCGTTGCGTTGTTGACGAATTTGGAGCCCTAAGAAGAACTTCAGTTCGCCCATCATGGACATCTGATACTGTTCACTCATTAAAAATGCAAATTCTTCACTGTATTTCTTGTTAGTGCATCCAAATATTATGTCATCAACATAAATTTGACATATGAATAATGCATCATCATATCGTTTTGTGAAAAGAGTTGGATCGAGGGAACCAGATTTGAAGCCCTTGCTGATGAGGAAGTCCCTTAGTGTGTCATACCAAGCCCGAGGGGCTTGCTTCAGTCCATAGAGGGCTTTCTTCAATCTGTACACCATATCAGGTTTCTTTGCGTCTTCAAAACCTGGAGGTTGAGCAACATATACTTCTTCCTCGATATTACCATTGAGGAAAGCACTTTTCACATCCATTTGATATAACTTGATATTATGATGGTTAGCGAATGCAAGCATAATACGAACGGACTCAAGTCTAGCAACAGGAGCGAAGGTTTCACCGAAGTCGATCCCCTCGACTTGAGTATATCCTTGAGCTACGAGACGAGCTTTGTTTCTGATGACTTGTCCATCTTCATCGAGTTTGTTGCGGTAGATCCACTTCGTGCCGATGACATTGTGAACTCGAGGATTAGGGTGTTTGACAAGTTCCCAAACATCATTCAGTTTAAACTGAAGAAGTTCGTCTTGCATGGCCTGAATCCATTCCGCTTCTTGGAATGCCTCGGTGACTTTGGTGGGTTCTGAAATTGATACAAACGAGAAATGCCCACAAAAGTTAGCTATACGATTCGCTCTTGCACGAGTAAGAGGACTTGGTAGGTTGACATCAGCGAGGATTTTGTCCACTTGAACTTCATTTGCCACACGAGGAAGTCGAGGAAGATGATCTTGAGGCGCATATTCGTCACTGCAGTCAGATTCATTTGCATCAGCTTCAGGAGCTTCAGGGGTGTCAGGAGCCTCAGGATCAGGATCGTCATCAGGATTATTTGCATTAGGATTTGGATGTTCTTTAGGAGCAGGAGGTATATGGATTTCTTCAGGATGATCCACAGGCATGATGTCACCAGCACCCATCTTCTTGATCTGTTCTTCAGGTGGTGCTTCACCTAAATCATGTGGCAGGTGCTCTCTTTGGGAGCCATCAGATTCATCAAATCGCACGTCTATAGTTTCAAAAATTTTATAATGACTAATATTGAAGACTCTGTAGGTGTGCGAGTTGATACCATAACCAAGCATGAAACCGTCACATGCTTTGGGTGCAAATTTGGACTCGTGATGAGGATCTCGAATCTAGCAGGGCGCACCGAATACTTTGAAGTAACTTACATTGGGTTTCTTACCGACCATTAACTCGTATGATGTTTTATTGAAGAACTTATGAAGATACACTCGATTGACGATGTGACATGCAATGTTGATTGCTTCAGCCCACCACTTGAGTGGAGTATTGTACTCAGCCAGCATCGTGCGAGCCATCTTGATGAGGGTTCGATTCTTCCTCTCAACAACTCCATTTTGCTGAGGAGTGTAGGGAGCAGAGAATTCATGAGTGATTCCCAAGTCATCAAGGAATTCTTCCACACCGAAGTTCTTGAACTCAGTGTCGTTGTCGCTTCGAATGTGCTTGATCTTCAGGTTGTAGTTGTTCATGACTCGGAGGGCGAAGCGCTTGAGGATTGCTGGAGTTTCTGACTTATAGAGAAGAAAATGCACCCAAGTGTATCGTGAGAAGTCATCAACAATAACAAGACCATACATATTACCTCCAAAGCTTGAATACTTTGGAGGACCGAATAGATCCATGTGAAGCAATTCCAGTGGTCTCGTAGTAGTCATGATGGTCTTCGCTGGGTGCTTGGCCTCGGTCATCTTTCCAGCTTCGCAAGCACCACAGAGCCGATCCTTTGAGAATCTGATTTCCTCAATCCCAAGGACATGTTTCTTCAGTACCAGCTTCTGAAGATTTCTCATTCCAGCGTGGCCGAGTCTTCGATGCCATAGCCAGCACTCTGAGGCTCTTGCCATGAGGCATGTAGCGACCTGAGGACCTTCAGAGAAATCTACAATATACAGGTCACCTTTCCTAACCCCACTGAAGACAACGGAGTTATCGCAAACCATGAAGACAATACAACCATGTTTTCCGAAGAGGACAGCGAGATCAAGATCACACAACATAGATACAGACATCAAGTTGTATCCAAGGGATTCAACAAGCATGACTTTATCAATGTGTTGGTCTCGAGAGATAGCCACTCTGCCGAGACCCAATACCTTACTTTTACCTTTATCAGAGAAGGTGATGGTTTTCTTTGAAGAAGGACTCAGTGATGATTCCATAAGAAGATTTCTGTCACCAGTCATGTGATTTGTGCATCCACTGTCCATCACCCATTCAGTCTTTCCCTGCAAATGAATTAGTATCTCATACAACAAGTTATGAGCCAGTCTCAGTTTGAGGAATTTAAGGTTCCTCAGAATTAATTCCTCGGGATGTTCCTCAGGATTGATTCTATGAAACCAAACAATATAATTATCCTTCAACTGACTCAAATGTTGTTGTCCTAGGCATATGATCTGCAGAAATTGTGTAATTGCCTCAGGACATGTCCCTGCAAGGATGATTAGTTCTTAACCACCCACATCTTTATGGGTGGTCTTGAGGCACATGAGGATTGATGAGGGTGATGAGACCTAATGGGGTGTGAGATGGTAGCATCAGGATAAACAAATGAATAAGCATTCTTATGTGGAGCTTCCCTGTGAACAAAATGGTTAGCAGATACATGATTATAATCATTTCCTTTTGAGGTATCGTCCTCAGATGATCTCCTCAACTCATTTGCATCTGCATTCACAGGAAGGTTAGTGATGAGGTCCTTCGGAACCCAGATCTGCTTGACTGGAGGACCGTTCCTGCAGTTAGTTCCGATGTATCTGGCAAATACCTCACCATTACCATTCTTAAACAGTTTATAGTTTGAGTCAAATGACTCAATCATCACATCTGAAGAAACAACATCATAACCAGATAAGGTATAGGGATCAGGAGGGGGCATCTTTGCCCGAACCCAAGTGGTTTCTGGATATTGTTCAGGTTTCCAGTAAGACCCATCAGGGTTGAGTTTCCGAGTGAATGCGACACCTTCTTTCCTCGGGTTCCTGTTGAGGATCTGTTTCTTGAGGATGTCACAAAGGGTCTGATGTCCTTTCAGACACTTTAACATGCCGGTTTCCAGTAGACTCTTCAACCTAACATTTTCTTCAGCAATGTCTATGGTATCCTCAGATGAGGGGTTAGATACCACAGAAGCAATAGAAATAACAGAGTCTGAAGACATTGAGGAACTAGGCACAGAGATGATACGATCATGTTCAATGCATTTTAAACAGGGAGGATTGAATCCTTCTTGTGGCATGATGATCTGTTGGGAGAGGAGTGAATCATTTTCTTTCCTCAGATCATCATGAGACATCCTTACGCGTTCAAGTTCTTGTTTCCTCATGAGGAACTCATGAGCCAGCTTTTCATGATCGGTAAGGAGTGCCTCATGACGATTGAACAAGTCGTCAAACTTTGACTGAAGAATTTTTGATTCATCAGTCAATTTTTGAGTCTTCGTCATTTCCTCAACCAACATATCATCACTCTTGTTTAGTGAGATCTGAATCTTTTCAAGTGCACGTTGTTGCTTAGATGCAATTTTAGCAAGTTTAGCATAGTTTTCATCAGGTTCTTCATCAGAGGGATCATCTGATGATGAGTAAGAAGATACCTTGGAGGACTTGGCCATGAAGCAGAAGGAAGGGGTTGTGTCTTCAGCTTCATCATCAACATGTGATAGACCAGATTCCTCAGTGCTGAAGATTGATTTTGAGACAAGCGTCGTGGCAAGAGCCAGACCGACCACACCCTCAGATTCTTCAGATTCTTCTTCCTCAGCATCAGGGTTGGAACCAGATTCTTCCGAGTCCAATTCCTTTCCGAGATATGCGCGAGCTTTACGGGAACTGTTATTTCTGTATCCAACAGACTTTGAGGATCTTGAGGATTTCTTCTTGGTCTTTTCATCAGAACTGTCATCTTTCCCTTTCTTCTTCTTCTTCTTCTTCAGTCTAGCTTCCTTTTCCCATAAAGGACACTCAACGATGTAATGCCCAGGTTTCTTGCACTTGTGGCAGACTCTCTTTCTTGCTTCGACAGAGTCATCATATTTGCTTTTTCTTGAGGACGATCTTGAGGAATTTCCGAAGCGATTCTTCTTCGTGAATCTTTGGAACTTTCTGGTGAGGAGAGCGAGTTCACGGCTGAGAGTTTCAGGATCATCAGTATCAGCCTCAGACTCTTCATCAGAGGACACTCTTCGTGCTCTAGCTTTTAGCGCGCGGACCTTAGGCGTGGAGCTATATAAATCTTGTTTTTCAGAGAGCTTCAGTTCATGAGCATTGAGGCGCTCGAGAATGTCCGCTGGATCCAGAGTCTTGAAGTCAGGCCTTTCTTGAATCATCAGCGATAGGAACTCAAATGAGTCATCCAGAGACCTCAGTAGTTTCTTCACAACTTCATGATCTGTGATATCAGCGGCACCCAGTGCTTGAAGTTCATTTGATATGTCAGTGAGTCTGTCAAAGGTTTGTTGCACGTGCTCATTGTCCAGAGGGGGGGTGAATGGGAGATTTTCAATTTTACTACCAGATTTTGGTTTTCTTCAGGACTGAAGCAATCATGAAGCTGAAGAAGTAACCAGAATCATGAAGAAATAAAACTTCACAGAATGTAATCATTAGGGCAGCTCATCATAATGCAACAGAAATAAATCAATTCTGATAAGCAGAAGTGCTTCAGATGCATAGTATGAAGACAAAGAGCAGAGGGAGAGCTGAAGCATATAATATCAAATACTGAAGCTTAAGAGGTTGAAGAGATAGCACCAGAGATTGAAGACATTGGTTTGGTAGACCAGTTCAAGTTACTGTGACAACTCTACGTCTGGTTGGAGAGGCTGAGATTCAACTCAGAAGACATAGTCTTCACCTTGTTCTCCTTGAACTAGAGTCCTCAGACTCCGTCCAATAACTCAGGTGAGTCTTCAAGGTAGACTCCCGAAACCTTCACAGACTCAGTCACTCCGGGAAGTCACAATTGCATCTTGACTTCCTCAGACTGAAGACTTCTACACCGGCTGGAAGATCACAGTCTTCAAGAGTAAAAAGCTTCGGATCACTCGAACCGACTTCCTCAGAAATGCTCAACTACTCAGGCTGGTGTTTTTCCTCACTTAGGTTCTTCAGTTTCCTCAGAGGTGGGTTGCTCTCAAATGACAAGTGTCAGTTTTTCTCTCGGAGCAGCCAACCCACAAATGGGGCTGGGGGTGGCTATTTATAGCCGCGGAGCAACCCGTGGTGAAAGGACATAAATGCCCATGCATGCAATTACTCTCATGCCCTCGGAAATGACCGTTGCTAGACAAGTTCTAGCCTCTCACCACGCAACACGTGGCACGGTCAAAGTATTCTCTCTCCAGACTCCTCAACCGAAGTTAGTTACCTCAGTGTCCTGAAGAACAACGTCTCAGACACACGAGGACTGAACTTCTACTGCAGGAGATAACTCTCTCTTCAGGAGAACTGCACTCGCAGTCTCCAGACTCCTCAACCGAAGACAGATTCCTCAGTGTCCTGAAGAACAAGGTCTCAGACACCCGAGGAACTGAACTTCTACTGTAGGAGATTTCCTCAGGGTTTTTCTTCAGGATTCCTAACTGAGCACTTCCTCAGACCTTCGGAACTCGTTTTCTTCAACCCCTCCAACAGTGCGGTGATTTCCTATGACTCAAGAAGTATAAAAAGTCTTAGCGAAGACCACGCTTCAACTTCGTCTTCAGCGCGAACGTCCTCAGGATCGTCTTCAGCTTCAGCTTCAACCGAACGCTTCAGGATCCTACTTCCTCAGGATTTCGCGCAACTTCATTCTTCAGGAAATGCACCGATTTCTCCAATGTTCCTCAACATTTTGGGGGGTCGACATTGGTGGTTAAACACCTCATCAGGGACTGTTCTCCTGTGTATACTCACAAACACATCAGTCCCTTAACCGTTTTGTCATCAAACTCCAAAACCTCAAGGGGAGGGCACTTGTTGCACTTACAGTAGTTCACCCTACTGGCCGCGGAAATGGTCATGGAAACAATGGGACCCTCAACTATAATGCTGGGTCAAATACTCATGCTCGTGGTCATGCTTACAACATTGATGTTGAAGCAGCTCAGGCACAGGCCGCTACAGTGATGGGTACTCTCCTCGTTAACTCAATACCTGCTACTGTTTTATTTGATACAGGAGCATCACATTCATTTATGTCTGGAGCATTTGCATATAAGCATGGCATATACCACGAAAAGATGCGCACCCCCTTGGCCATTAAAACACCCGGCGGCATGTGTCACGTTGACATGCTGGCACCTAACATCACCGTCGAGATCGAAAGGATTGAGTTCCTTGTCTCCCCACATATTCTGAAAACCTCCACAATTGACCTTATCTTGGGTATGGATTGGCTGAAAGCCCACGATGCCGCACTTTATTGTGGCACCAAGGTCATCCAACTCTTTCATCCTTCTGGCGCGATTGTGAGTCACACTGCCATTGTGTCGATGAATGCTGAAGCTCGTATTTATGCTCTGAATGCCTTGAATGTCGCACCTCTCGAAGGGGTAGAGAAAGTTCCCATCGTTTGTGATTTTACCGACGTATTTCCAGAAGAACTGCCGAGGATACCCCCGATCAGAGAAGTTGAATTCGTCATCGACTTGAAGCCCGGCATCGTCCCTATTGCCAAGCGCCCGTATAAGATGCAACCTCACCACCTCCTTGAATTGAAGAAGGAGATCGACACGGCCCTCGAGAAAGGCTTCATCCGTCCTGGTTCCTCTTCTTGGGGAGCACCTTCGCTCTTTGTCAAGAAGAGTGATGGCACGAACTGTTTGGTCCAAGATTACCGACGTATCAACCAGGCCACGATACAGAACAAGTACCCCCTCCCTCGGATCAATGATCTTTATGATCAACTTGCTGGATCCACGGTGTTTTCAAAACTTGACTTAAGGTTGGGTTACCATCAGATCCGGGTCCATGATGAGGACATCCCGAAGACCGCATTCATTACTCGCTATGGTTCATACGAGTACACCGTCATGTCCTTTGGCTTGACCAATGCACCAGCGACCTTCTCCCGATTGATGAACTATATATTCATGGAATACATCAACAAGTTTTTCGTGGTTTATCTGGATGATATATTGATTTACTCCAAGACCGATGCAGAACATCTTCGCCTTGTGCTGGAAAAGCTTCGAGAACACAAACTCTATGCTAAGTACTCTAAGTGGAATTCTGGCTTCCCGAAGTAACCTACCTTGGTCATGTGATTTCCAAGGATGGCGTTGCCGTCAACCCCGAACGTATATATCCAGGCTATTCTTGACTGGACTCCTCCCAGGACCGTCAAGCAAGTCAGAAGTTTCCTCGGCCTTGCTAGCTATTGCCGTCGTTTCGTTGAGAATTTCTCCAAGATTGCCAAGACTCTGACTAATCTGCTTAACAAAGGCATCAAGTTTGAGTGGACTGATAAATGTCAAGAAAGTTTTCAAGCTCTGAAGGACAAGCTCACTTCTCCCCCAATGCTTGCTCCCCCTGATACTCAGAAGGACTTTGTGATATATTGCGACGCGTCTCGTCAAGGATTAGGCTGTGTCCTAATGCAAGAGTGCAAAGTGATTGCTTATGGCTCTCGTCAGTTGCGTGCTCACGAAGAAAACTATCCAACACATGATCTCGAATTGGCAGCGGTGATTTATGCATTGAAGCTGTGGAGACATTACCTCATCGGTAACCGTTGCGAGATCTACACTGACCACCAAAGCCTGAAGTACCTGTTTACTCAGCCCGACCAGAATCTCCGCCAACAGAGATGGCTCGAGACAATAGCCGACTACAACATGGGAATTTCTTACACCCCTGGCAAAGCTAATGTGGTGGCCGATGCCTTAAGCCGCAAAGCCTACCGTTCTGAACTTGAAGTCCAGATAGAGCAGCCACTTCTGTATGAAGAGCTCCGCAAGTTGAACCTTGAAATTGTTCCACAGGGACATGTGAATAACCTTGTTGTTGAGCCGGACCTCGACAACACCATCAAGTGGATACAAACATGTGACTCTGATGTTGAGAAGATCAAGAAGTATATCGCTAGAGGAAATCCATCATGCTTCACTGTTGCTGATGATGGTACGTTGTATTTCAAGAATCGTTTAGTGGTCCCTAGGAGTAAGCCCAATCTAAACTTGACCCCGCGCGTCATGAAAGAAGCTCATGATACTCCTTTGTCGATTCACCCTGGTAGTACCAAGATGTACCAAGACCTTCGTCAGCGGTACTGGTGGTCTAACATGAAGCAAGACATCGCTCGATATGTTGACGAGTGTGACGTTTGCCGTCGCGTGAAAGCAGAACATCAAAGACCTGCTGGAACTCTGCAACCACTTTCTATTCCTGAATGGAAGGGGGACAAGATCGAGATGAACTTCGTTACTGGTTTTCCCAGATCGCAGAAAGGCCACAATGCTATCTTTGTCGTCATCGACCGCTTCTCCAAGGTTGCCCACTTTCTGCCAGTCAAGGAGACGATCTCTGCTAGCCAGTTAGCAGACTTGTATGTTTCCAGAATTGTGTCCCTCCATGGCATTCCATTGGAGATCAGTTCAGACCGTGGCAGTATTTTCACCTCAAGATTTTGGGATAGTTTCCAAGAAGCTATGGGTACTCACCTGAATTTCAGCACCGCTTATCACCCCCAGTCGCAAGGACAAGTCGAACGAGTTAATCAAGTGCTTGAATATATGCTTCGAGCTTGTGTCATCTCATTCGGTAAGAAATGGGAGGAATCTCTTCCATTTGCTGAATTCTCGTACAACAATAGCTATCAGGCTAGTCTAAAGATGGCCCCCTTTGAAGTTCTCTATGGGCGTAAGTGTCGAACCCCTCTAAATTGGTCAGAAACTGGGGAACGGGCACTCGTTGGTCCGGACATTATTCAACATGCCGAAGATCAGGTTCGCGTTATCCGTGACCACTTGAAGGCTGCTCAGTCCCGCCAGAAGAGCAACTATTATCGCAAGCACAAAGAAATGGTCTATCAACCTGGCGAATACGCGTACCTCCGTGTCACTCCGATGAGAGGCACTCATCATTTCGGAATCAAAGGAAAATTAGCTCCTCGCTACATTGGCCCGTTCCATATCCTATCCAGGAGTGGACCCGTGGCATACCGATTGGAATTGCCGCCGAACCTCTCTCAAGTCCACGATGCTTTTCACGTGTCGCAACTCCGACGCCACTTCAAGGACCCTATTCATGAAGTGGAACATGATATGATTGATTTGCAACAGGACTTGACTTATCAAGAACATCCGAGCCGCATTCTCGATCAATCTGAACGCAAAACACGCAACAAGACAACCAAGTTCCTCAAAGTTCAGTGGTCGAATCATTCTGAAGATGAAGCCACTTGGGAACGTGAAGATCGTCTTCGTGAAGAATACCCCGATCTTTTCCCCTCTACCGCTTAGATTCTCGGAACGAGAATTCTTGTAGTGGGGGAGATTTGTAACACCCTCAGTGTCAGGCATCTGTAAAACTTTTGTTAATATAATTCCCTGTGATTAGCAAGTCTCTAATCACCCTTGATCATGCCTTGTTCATCTTTGAATTCAAACAAATCCAAAATGCCTTTTGATGAATATTAAAAATAAGTGGAAATAAAACATTGTCCAATAATTATGAAACCACTTTTGTTTAATGCACAATATTCATTGGACCATTCTAAACCAACTTTGGGTATTTATCATGCCACTGAAAAATTCAAAAAATTATTAACAGTGGCATAACAGCACAAAAAGCCCTTTAAAATAAACAAAAATAATCCAATGATTTTATTTATTACCAAAACTTTTTGTGGCATCTCAGTAATATGCAACAATATTATTGGATCAAGTTTCATGCTTAGCAAAAATGCCAAAGCCATTAAAACAATTTAAAACAGAATAGAAAAATAAGTAAAAGAAGACAAAAAAAACTAACCTACGCTTGGGGGCGAGGCCCACACCAGCTAGCCCCCTCCCCTCCCCACGGAACCGGACCACACCAAGCCCACCCGCCCCGTCTTCAACCTGCCGTACACGGGGGTGCAGTGGCGGGCATCCCCCGGCCAGACCACGGCCATGGCGCCGTGGCAGCCATCCCAGGGCTAAAGACGCCGAGGCCACCCCTGAGCCCGCCCCGAAACCCTAGCCACGCCTCCCTTCTTCCCTCTCGCGCCGCACCCCCTATGCCTCGCTCTCTCTCTGTTTCCGGTGAGGACCGCGCGGCCGCGTCCACGGCTCTGGCGCGGACGCGGCCAACAGAGAAGACAGCCCGCGCCACCACGCCCAGGAGCTCCGCCGTGGACTTCCTCGTCTCCCTGCGCCGTCAATTGGAGCCGGGACGCTGCCAGCTCGCCGCCCGGGTCGTCTTCTCCGGCCACGGCCGCCGCACCCCCCGCGCCCGATTCGCCGACTCCGGCGACCCCCGGCCTCCAGACCGCTCCTCTGCCCCCCCCAGTGAGCCTCCCGCTCGCCTTTCCCCCTCCCCCGCACTAACTAGTCGCCGGAGCGCCTCCTCCCGCCATTCTCCGTCCGCCATGGTCGCCCGTGGCTGCGTGCTGCTGCCGTTGGGCGCGCACCGGCCGACCTCTGTGGCCACGCCCCTGCACTACGCGTGCACGCGCGTGCGCCAACCCGCATGGCCACGCACTCCCGTGTGACTCGCCGTCGCCGCGGTGGCTCACCGCCGGCGTGCCCAGCACGGCCCCCTATTAAACCAATTAACCCCCCCATTAGTGCTAACCCCCCTCAATGACTAGTGGGCCCTGCCCTTCCTAATTAAAAATTGTTAGATTAAAACCCCTTGTTAATAGCACTGTTAAAAGAAAACAAAAAAAACCCTGGACCTATGACATATGGGCCCATCCCTTTTAATTAAATAAAACCTGTTAATTTAACCCCTGTGTCACTTACACCTGGGTCCCACCTGTCAGCATATTTATTTAGAAAAATTAAAATTAGTCATAGTGGCTGACATGTGGGTCTAGTGGGTAATTAAATTTAATTAATTGATTTATAAAACATGGGAGGCTGACCAGTGGGACCCACTGGTCAGGTTTGACCTGGTCAACTCTCTGTGGATAATGTTGCATTTTATTAATAAAAGAAAATCCAGAAATTGATTTAAAATGATTTAAACTTTGAATTTGAATATCTTTTAAACCGTAAGTCAGATTCAAAAACTTTATACATCAAAATTGATCAAAAAAATATAACGAATATAGATACGCTATCCGTATACCCACCACCCCCCTCTAACATACCGAACATCGAACCGTCCCCCTCTAGACCGTTTGTCCGATGATTTGTCCGGTACTGTCAAAGTATCCGGATGAATTTATTCTGAACACGAAAGTTGTTCGGATTGTTTCAACTAGCACAGATACATCTTGCACATGTTTGTGGGATGTCCACAACACCTCCGGCATGAACCCTTCCCCCTCCGGACACCCTGTCCGGTAATCACCCGGAGCCGGTAGTTCATCCCCGGATGGATTCCCGCTCCGTGCAACGTGCATTGCACTGCGTTAGAACACCGTTAACATTGCATACGTCATGTTATTCATCTGTTTTCTATGATTGCTTTGTATTTACTGTTTCTTCCCCCCTTTATTCTCCGGTAGACCCCGCTGCTACCGCCGACTACACTGCTGCCGGGTACGACTACTTCGTCGACGATCGTACCCCTACCGTCGAGCTTCCAGGCAAGCAGAGCCATTCTCTTCCCCAGATATCGCCTACCTTTCCGTACTTTATTGCACTAGGCATTGTTACTGCTGCTGCTACATTACAATCCTATTCAATTGCATAGCCTGATTTTGTCGCTCCTTGATGTACCTTCCTTATCCTATGCTGCCTGCTATATCTATATATTATATTCAGCAGTGAACCCTGCGCATTGTTAGCTAGGATTAGATAGCGGGTCGTGGCCACTCAGGGGAGTGACGCGGATACAAAATATATACAACTGCAACAGGTACGGATCAATGCAGACGCCCTAGGGAACCTACAACGGCGAGACTCTGCCGAGTCGCTTCGAGTTTGACTTACGAGTGGAAGGACTCGTATCTCACTCTCGTCGGCTCAGTAGCGTAGCATCACTGGGATAGTACGAGGGTATTCCTCTTTAGTTCATTCCGCTGGTGTCTCGGCACCACCAGGGTGATACGAGAATATTCCTCTTTAGTTCATTCCGCTGATGTCTCTGTCGAACGTCTTTAAGTGTGCCATCGAGGGTGATTCCTCCTGGTTTCACTTAATGGTAGGCACTCGAATCAACTGGTGTCCTTAAAGATAAGAGTCGGGCGACCCAACGGTGCCCGCTAGCGGTATATTGTCGGGAGCGATAGGGAGGGTACGACCGACGTTACTGGCGTGCTTGGCCCCTGCTCGTATCTCGCGAGAGTTACCAAACCACGAAAAGTCGAGCTCTACAAAGAGCACACGCGAGACAAGGTAAGGAGACGGTTCACCTTGTTGGTAACCGCGCGCTTCGACGGGACGACAGGGCAGGCCCCGACGTTACTGGTGGGCCTTGTTGCTGTTCGTTGTCCGTTGTGTTGTTAGTCAGACAGCGATAACGATTGTCTGCGAGATAATATTAAAATGCTAAATGGTTCGGCGGATGACTTGAGAGACCCGTTGGTCTGTACGCACTACCTTCACGTGAGATAAGGAGTCATGGGCTCCCCTGCGTCGTAGTTTGTCCGAAAGCTCTTCAGACGTCAGCAGTACCACGGGCTGATAGCTGGGAAGCGGTCTTGTCTTCTTTGCTGCAGCAGGTGTGTTTTCGATTTGCTTTTGCTTCACTGGCCAGTCTCGTACCGTGCAGGAGCGTGCAAGGGTGAGGGACCTAGATCCCTTGGCGCATACGATATAGTCCAGCGGATGGCCTCTCTGCTGAGCCTAGGATGAACTGCGATGTGTCGGATAGCCTCATTGGGGCATTCCCTAACAAGGTGTACGCCACCCTGGAGATCCGAGCGTGCAGGGTGAACAGTAGTGCACCCCTGCAGGGAGTTTAATCTATTCGAATAGCCGTGTCCACGGTAACAGGACGCTTTATGCTGAAGCTGTGTCTTACCACTACAAACTACTACTATTAAATTGTATGGTTCTGGGTTTTCTTCCTCGCAGGGAAGTCGAGGAGGGGAACTCGGAGGCTTTATTATTATTAATCATTACAACTTATATTATACAATGCTGCAGCAACTTCTGCTTCATTGTTACTTTATGCTTTTATATAACTGTTGGCTGTTTCTCCTCTCATGCTGCAAGACATCGTCGGAAGATGCTAGTCTTCGATAGGCCTAGCTCCTTACCCTTATTCTGATTTCTATCTTGTAGTCCACTATATACAGCCTCCCCTTTCCATTTGATACAAATGCATAAATGCTTAGTAGCAGACGTAAGACTCGCGGGTATGCTAGATACTCACCCTTGCTTTATTTCCCCCTTTATGTTTTGCCTGATCGGCCGCTGCAGTCGACGTTAGATCCCAGGAGCAGGAGTACCCCGGAGGCGGATACTACTACGTCGAGACCCTCGTTGACCAGGACCAGGAGTAGTTTCGGAGGCTCCCAGGCAGGAGGCCTTGCCTTTTCAATCTGTATCTCTGATGTTATTTGTGCTAGCCTTCTTAAAGCCAAACTTGACTAACTATGTCTGCACTCAGATATTATGTCTTGTATAACTTATGTATTCGGGTCCGCGCGACCCCCCTTTATTGTAACATATTGGTTTATCCTTTTGTGTTTAGTGTTGTGCTGTGATATTCTCACCGTGGCACCCTAATCTCAGCCGTGTACCCTGCGTGTATGATTACTGTACACAGATTGATTTTGGGGGCGTCACAAGTGTTAGCCCTCAAAAATTCTCGTTCGCACTAGCGATTGCCCTACATGTCGTTGGCGTGAAATTAGGGTAAAAATAGGTAAATGTTTGGGAACGACCGGTCGCCTCCCTCACGCGAGCTCCGCCTTATTTCCTCCCCCGCTTATCTCCATTGATCCACCGGTCCACCCACATCCTTCATCCCTTACCATATGCATGGCAAGACGGATTGGGTGGGGGCGATTGAGCGCCGGCGTCGGAGCTGTGACTGGTGTCCTCCTCCTCCTCCATCCCTTCCCCCGACACGATCGCCATAGTTTTTTCTGTTGCAATCGGAGTTTGGAGATGCTGGAATGAGAGGCATGTTCGCTGCAACCAGCAGCCGACAGTGAAGATGATGATTCCGGTGCCTAGCGGTGATGAAGATGACACTGATACACGCGTCATTTTTTTTGCTACTACCGGTGTTGACGATTGCTACAACCGTCGATGAGGAAACCGACGACGGCAACGACCTTTTTGCTACTATCGGTGTTGACGATTGCTATAGTCGTTCACGCTGACACTAACGACGACGATTTTTTTTACTGCAAACGACGTCGTTTTGGCTACTAAAGACGTTGATGATTGCCAAAATCGTTGACGAGGACACATACAGATCCAACTCACTTGGTGATCACGGGTGCTGAGGACGGGCGACGCTGGTCCAGACAACATGGGAGCAAGATGAACGACGAGTGGCAAAAATCCGCTTTGTGTGGATGCCGGAGGAGCGTGAAAGAGCATCCGCCATGTTTTCTTAGAGGAGGGCGAGGAGAATAGATCCGGATCGCCATGTTTTCTTAGAGAAGGGTGAGGAGAATAGATCCGGATCGAACGATAGATGCAAATGGATCGAAGGGCTGCGCGACACTTGGCCGAAATTTTGACCGGTAATGGCTAAAAAAATCAAGCCAATTTTTGTGGGAAACGATGGTGGCCGGCCGACCGGCCGAAGCTTTGGCCGGTCGGGCCAAGCCCAGCAGCGCCACTGTTCCTCTTTTGTTGCATAGGACACATCGTAAATGTTGCAACCATAGTATTAAAATGCTACTATCTATACTACTATCATACTAAAATACTACTATCCTGATCTATGTTATTTTTTGTTAAACGGATGTATCTAGATGTATTTTAGTGCTAAGTACATCCATTTGATAGCATGATATAAAATGCTCCTAATGATTTATGCTATAACAAAAAAGATGACGTGTGATCGATGATGATGTGTCTCGAATTTTGTTGCAACCGTTATAATTTTTTGTTGCATCAATGTACCTAAAAAGTTGCAACTAGTGGAACGATTTTGCTGCAAAGGAATGTCTAGGGAATATCTGGGGATTTTGTTCACAATGTTACAATCGTTTAAACTTTTTGCTTTCACTATTGTGTTTTTTGCTACTACCGTTGAAAGTTTTTGCTACAACAAAAAATGATAAAGATAGGTTATGATTTTTTCTACAACCCTTATTAAAAAGCTATCATCGGTGGTTAAATTTGCTACAATCAATTGATAATAAATATTGTATGCAACAATAATATCATAATTATACTCGTGTATGTGAGCGTCTCAGTTGTACTGTGTTTTTAATTTTTTTATCATAATTTTTGTTCCAATGATGCAAATAATAATAATAATAACACATATTTTTTTTTTGTTATAACCAGTAATTTTTTGCTGCAACAATAGTATTACCTCCGACCCATACTAATGTACTCCCTCCGTTCCACAACAGATGACCTCCAAATAGATGTATCTAGGCTACATTTAGTTCAAAATACATCTATTTGTAAGCCATCTAATATGAAACGGAGGGAGTACTCAACTTTGTCTAGATTCGTATGTATCTAGTTAAGTATTTAGACTAGATGCATGTGTATCTAGACAAACTTAAGTACATTAATATGGATCGGAGGGAGTACGTTTTTGCTGTATAGGACCGATCGGCCGAAATTTTGGCAGGGCGCAGAGCTTCGCCCAATTTTTATTAGTTTCTCACAGGAGCGAGGAGATGAAATGAAATCGATCCCAAACGCGAAGCCTTCCCTCCCTCCACCAGAAAACCGAAAATTTCCGAATCGCTCCCGCCCTCCCCGCTCTCCCGCACCACAGCACAAAACACCCAAATCCAAATCCAATTCCAAATCCCTTTCCGCCATTCCTCCAATCTCCATTTCCATCTTCATGCTGCAATGGTGCGGGAGCTCCGCGCCGACTCCTTCTATGCCCGTCTCCGCGCCGCCGCCACCGCCGCGGCGGCGGCTTCCTCCGCCTCCGCGTCCCCTCTTCTGATCCTCCCCGCCGCGGCCGACGCCGACTCGCTCTGCGCGCTCAGGGTCCTCGCCCACGTCCTCTCTGCCGACTCCGTCCGCTTCTCCGTCTACCCCGTCGCCTCCACATCCGACGCCGCGGCCCTCCTCGCCTCCTTCTCCCCCGCCGCCGCGTCCTCATCCCACGCACCGCCGCCGCTCTGCGTACTGCTCATCAACTGGGGCGCGCGCTGCGACCTCCTCCGCGGCGTCCTGCCGCGCGGCTCCACCGCCTTCGTCGTGGACTCGCACCGTCCCGTGAACCTCCGCAACCTCGCCGCGGGGAACGACCGCGTCGTCGTGCTCTTCACCGCCGACGACGAGCGCGCCGCCGATCTGTCGTATGACTTCGACTTGTCCTCCCTCGCCGACGCCTCCGACCTGACGGCCGAGGGGGACGCGGAGGACGACCAGGACGAAGACGAGGAGTCAGATGCATCGGACTACGATTCCGATGCCAAGGGAGGAAGGGGGAAGAAGCGGCGGGTGTCCGATGACGCGGACGCGGACGGCGGCGATCCGGTGAGGCTGTTCGGGAGGCTGCGGCGGGAGTACTACCGGCTCGGCACCTTCCACGGGAAACCGTCTGGGTGCCTCATGTACGACCTCGCCCACGCGCTGCGCAGGAACACCAACGAGCTCCTCTGGCTCGCCTGCGTCTCCCTCACCGATCAGTTCGTCCACGAGCGCATCACCAACGAGCGCTACCAGGCCGCGGTCATGGAGCTCGAGCAGCACATCAACGGATCCGGCAATCTCGACCCCTCCGGCGTCGGTTCGGTGGTCACGCTCAAGGACGGGACCAGGATCCGGGCGCCCGAGACCTCCCGCATCGCCTACGAGGACGAGCCGAGGCTGATGCTGCTGCGGGAGTGGAGCTTGTACGACTCCATGGTCTGCTCCTCTTATGTCGCGACGAGGCTCAAGACGTGGAGTGACAACGGGCTCAAGAAGCTGAAGCTTCTTCTGGCGAGGATGGGGTTCCCTCTCGCCGACTGCCAGAAGGGGTTCCAGTACATGAGCATGGAGGTGAAGAGGAAGATGCGCGACGAGTTTGATCGCTTCCTGCCGGAGTATGGGCTCACCGAGTTCTACTACCGGAGCTTCCTGAGGGTGCACGGTTACAAGTCCAAGGTCTCTGCTGCTGATGTTGTGTATGGTGTCACAGCTTTGCTTGAATCTGTAAATGCAGAGTCCAAGGACTCAAAGGAGTGTTCTGCCGCTGAGCAATTCTGGGTTGCATACGCTGCATTGTCTCTGAGCAATGTGGATCAGCTGCAAAAGGGGATGCAATCTGCAATTGAGATTCAGAGGGCTATACTGAGGCAAGGAAGCTCGGCGATCACCAAGAGCGGCTTCATACGGAGTGCAAAGAAGTTCCGGTGGGTGAAGCTTGATGACCCAGTGGACACGACCAAGCTGTGCCACCCTCAGGCGCTTACCAAGTTCTGCTTCTTTCTGATGGATGCACTCAAGGAACGGGGTGCAAGGATGAAGCCACTAGTGTGTGCTTGCTTAGGGAGGGAGCCTGAGAAGGTGCTCATAGTTGGGGTATGTGGCAAGCCCAGGCTTGGGGCAGTTCAGGGGAATTCGTTCGGTAACGCATTTAGATCAGCGGCTGAGGAGATTGGCGCAGACTTTTTCCATGACATGTTTGAGTCATCATGGATTGTTCTTGATGTTGTTGCTGTCAGTTCTTTCATGATTCGGTTAACGGAGAAGCTGTAATGAGGGTATCCGGTGGTCTATGGCTCTATGCTAGTGATCCTTTCAGTCCCATGAAGGTACTCGAGGCTTGATTCTGACTCCAAATGTAGGAGCTTCAGGCCTGATGGTACATGACATGTATTTTCTCCTCATCCACCTGAACTTTTCCATGATCATCTTTTTTAGTAAGAGAAACCAGAGGTTGTTCCACTGTTTAACCACTTCAATTAGCAAATGATAGATCAATAAAATTGAGATGCAAACTTTATCACAATATGGTAATGGACAAGGTACATGGTACCGTTGACCTGACAATGTAAGTTGTATCTGTACTTGCATAAGTGTGTGCCTTCTGATTATAGAATAGTGTCGTCTCCTCTTTTTGTACCAGCACAGTTACCTGATGTTCTTGAGTACGTGGTGTAAATGCAGATTGATTTGTCTTAAATTACACTTAAATTTATATGGATGCATTTGGTTTTCTCTTGTTTGAGTTTTTTTTTTGAATTCCCCACCTGAATTTTATATATAACGGGGGCCAAAATTCCCAGATAAGCAGCATATACAGTGGGAGGCTTGTTCGAGATTGTCTATAAATGTATAGTACTTCTGGTGGTTGATTGTACATTAATATTGCTTCACATATTTACTTACTCTAGATCATTGTAAGGACTTCATATACCCAATACCCTTCCTGCATTTTTCTTAGTTCTTACAATGTAATTTAAAAAACAAAGCCCTTCTGTTGAAGAAAATGATTTATTGTGTTGTTCCACAAAGATATAATCAATTCATCGAATGCTCTCTCAAATGTGTTAATTGTTGCAAACTATGATTAGCTGAAAGATTAGACTTTAGTTTTTTTTTCATCAAGCATGAAACTGAGTGATTCAGACCATGTTGGTTGGTATGCCAGTTGCAGTGCGCTAACGAAGTTCCATAGTATGGCATGCTTAATCAATTTTTTTTTATAGGTCCATGAGAATTATGGTAAGAATTACACATGCAATGTTTGTTGTCTGTGTGGGTTATCTTGATGAAGAGAACTTGTTTATGACTAGATAAATAAGTAGTTGATCTTTTTTTATGATGACTCTTGCATCCTATGATTGACATCTACTCCCTCCGTCCCATAATATAAGACATTTTTTGCAAGCTAACAGCCTAACATAGCTTGCAAATACGTCTTATATTGTGAGATGGAGGGATTATTTATAAAGTGAAAGAAAACGATTGACAGTTCAGCACTCTAGCAAGACTCGTGGGTTGTGATTAAGGACCTTGGGTTCTTTTTCTTTTGAGTTTTTTCTTGTTCAAAGTGCTCATGTGGGTTTGCTACTTTGCCATATCCCATATCTGGTGTAATTTTCCCATTTGAATCTGAAGAGGTGTCTCAGCCAAGCTACAACTTAACAGAGCCTTTTCTGCCTTTCTTGACATCGCTTGAACCCATGCTCAAATCCTCACTTGTAAGTTTCTCTTCTTTCCATATACCTACTTGATTTTTGGTTGCTAGGAACAAACAGATCTTCATTTGTATCATCACTGCATGTCAGTATTACAAAATTTACAGGACAGTCAAACTGTAATAGTGTATTGTCAGTTTAATTTTCCCTTACTTTTACTCTGGTTCTTTGATAAGTCAGGCTACTAGGGAGTAAAAGAAAAATAACAATATTTTTTCCTCCTTGCTATTACTGATGTATGCATTTTACAATCTGACATGTCTATTTTCGTCATGTGCAACACATCTTTTCGTGTGCAACACATTACGTAAACAGACTGGTCCATCAACTGTTGACAAAGGTCAATGCATGCTGAATAACCATTTAACTGACTTGAATCTTGAGCATTCTTCCATACGACAGCATTACTTGTGAAGTTTGATGCATTCACTGGTTCACATGGGCTATATCAACAGCTGAAGTTTTGAAAATGATATCAAACTATGTATTTTGTATGGCTGTACAATTACTCCTTTAATACCTCTAGTAGTGTTTTCTAAAGGAAAATGTCTAAATGAAATAATGATATCGATTGCTGTTGCTTTCAGATCGTATTGTTTTGATTTGAGAGAGTGAACCTTTTCTGATCACATCTTAAAGAGAGCTTTGTACTGTCTCTGTTCGGTTTAACCACTTCAACTAGCAAATGATAGATCAATAAAGTTGAGATGCAAACCTTATGCCAGTATGGTGATGGACAAGGTACATGGTACCATTGACCTGACAGTGTAAGTTGTATCTGCACTTGCATAAGTGTGTGCCTTCTGATTATATAATAGTGTCGCCTCCTCTTTTTGTACCAGCAGAGTTAGTTGAAGTTCTTGATTACATGGTGTAAAATGCAGATTGGTTTACAATTAAACTTACATTCATATGGATGCATTTGGTTGGCTCTTCTTCAGGATTGTCTGTAAATGTATAAAACTTCTGGTGGTTGATTGTAATTAATATCACTTCACAGATTTAGTTATTCCAGGTCATTGTAAGGACTTCATATACACACCCCCCCCCCCCCCCCCCCCCGCGCCCGCATTTTTCTTAGTTCTTACAATGGAGAGGTGATGGTTTAGAAAACAAAGCCCTTCTGTTGAAGAAAAGGATTTATGTGCTGTTCCACAAAGATATAATCAATTAGTTGAATGCTCTCACTCAAATGTGTGAATTGTTGCCAAACATACTACTCCCTCCGATCCATGTTAATAGACTTAAGTTTGTCTAGATACACATGCATCTAGTCTAAATACTTAACTAGATACATACGAATCTAGATAAAGTTGAGTCCATTAATATGGATTGGAGGTAATAGTATTTTTCATCAAGCATGAAACTGAGTGATTCAGACCATGTTGGTTGATATGCCAGTTGCAATGCGGTAACAAAGTTCCATAGTACAGGCATGCTTAATCAATTATGAACCATGAGAATTATGGTAAAAATAAAATACATGCGGCGTTTGTTGTCTGTGTGGATTATCTTGATTTAATCTTGATGAAGAGAACTTGTTTACGACTTGACAAATAAGTAGCTGATCATTTCGTATGATGACTCTTGCATCCTATGATTGACATCTATGAGTGAAAGAAAATGATTGACAGTCCAGTACTCCAGCAAGACTTGTGGGTTGTGATTAAGGACTTTGGGTTCTTGTTCTTTCGAGTTTTTTCTTGTTCAAAGTGGTCATGTGGGTTTGCTACTTTGCAATACCCTGTATGTAATTTTCCCATCTGAATCCGAGAACTCTATTTTAGTTTTAACTCTTCACTGGAGGTGTCTCAGCCAGCTACGAGTTAACAGAGCCTTTTCTGCCTTTCTTGACATCGCCTGCACCCATGCTCAAATCCTCACTTGTAAGTTTCTCTTCTTTCCATATACCTGCTTGATTTTGGGTTGCTAGGAACAAACAATCTTCATTTGTATCATCACTGCACGAAAGTATTTCTGTTTCAACCAAAAAAAAAACTGCATGTAAGTATTACAAAATTTACAAGACACTAAAAACTGTAATAGTGTATTGTCAGTTTAATTTCCCCTTCCTTTTACTCCGGTTCTTTGGTAACTCAGGCTGCCAGGGAGTTAAAAACAATAGCAATTTTTTTCCTCCTTGCTATTGCTGGTTTACGTAAACATGTATGCATTTTACAATCTGACATGTTTCCATCACGTGCAACACATTATTTCCTGTACCTAGGTCTACTTAGTTAGACTGGTCCATCAACTGTTGACAAAGGTTAACGCATGCTGAATAACCATTCAACTGACTTGATGCATTCTTCCATACGACAGCATTACTTGTGAAGTTTGATGCAGTCACTGATTCACGTGGGCTATATCAACAGCTGAAGTTTTGAAAATGACACCAAACTATGTATTTTGTATGGCTGTACAATTACTCCTTTAATACCTCTCTAGTGTTTTCTAAAGGAAAATGTCTAAATGAAATAATGATATCGATTGCTGTTGCTTTCAGATTGTATTGTTTTGATTTGAAAGAGTGAACCTTTTCTGATCACATCTTGAAGAGAGAGCTTTGTACTGTCTCTGTTGGTTTGCACCTATCAGAAATGCCACTTCAGAGTTCCTTACTAATATATAGACATGTAACTTGTTGCCTAGGGTTTGCTTGTGTGGCTGTGTTGCCTGACATGCTGCTATTCTTTGGGTCAATCCCGTCGTTCTCAATTACCGAACCACAAAACAATTTGTCCAATCAACTGGTGGACCCATGCCAATTCCTTGCACCGGAATAGTTAGTGTGATGTAACCCTTTTATTTCCGATTCAGACTACTAAAAATGGTCAACAACAGAAGGCTTCTAAAAAAAGTGACGCTGTTATGAATTTCAAATGAACAGTTCAATTCCTGCATTCCTTGTGAGGCCTTAGTCATGGTTTATCAGTTTAAACTAACATAAACTTATGGTTTCCAGAGAAAAGCGAGTGACTTGACCCGTTATGGAATTCTTATTCAGAGTTTCCAAAGGCTGTCTTATTGTGTTGATGGTTCTAGAGAAAAACAATAATGTTACTTGGAATGATTTGAAGACATAGCTATATGAATTACGGATTTACCACAAATCATAGTGAACTGAAGAGATATTGGCTTTGTATTCCATGATTGATGTTCCCTGACCGGTTACAACATTTTAGACTGTTGATAACATAACCGGTAACTGGCTGTTACTTGCCCCAGATTTCTTTCTGAAAAGTGTACAATCACTGATGAACCTTCATCTATCATTAAAAAATTAATAATTATGGACCTGTAACAATGAGTTTGTATTCTTTACCAAGTCCTTTGATATATCACATGGCCTTGACACATCAGCATGAATGTATGGTAGGCAGTGTGACATGTTGCCTAGCCTGTTGTCCACCATTCAAGTGGGCCTATTGATAGCATGCTTGTGGGGAAAATGTTCATTGAATAATTGGTTACAATTTCCTTTTTCCATTAAATGTAGATGTGCCTATGATGCGACACATAATGTACATGGTTATAAGGATCATGTTGTATTTTTGTTTGTTGTATGTGTGCATTACTGAGTTACTCAATGATGTTTCTAATTGCTTAAACAGTAGCATCCTGCATTGGACATGCTAAAGCTCTGCAATGATCAGGATTCAGGGGTGTGAATAGCTGAAAAGTTCCTGGTTTGCTTCTAGTTCTAGGTTATAGCTATTGAGTTTCTGTACTAAACCGTCATTCATAACATAGCAGGTGCAGATTTCAAAGAATCCAAATGAAACATACTTGTAGAACTGTAGGGGACGTGCATACATGTAACTTTTGGTTAAAAAAGTTACTATCCGTTCTGCTGTCGCTATTTCAGTATTAATCGCATGCTTCGCTTAAGTATTTATTCAGTATTGCTTCATTCAGTTTTAAGTTGGTTCTGTTTTCTTCGAAGAATTAGATTTTTCAAAGAATTTGTCGTCATCTCTCATTCACCCCCCTCTGGTCGATCAACTTGATCTTACAGATATGCCTCAGTTTGTTGCTCTCCGTACACTTATAGGTCGATCTTCCGAGTTTGATAACATTTGATGGAGAATGGTATCCATCACATTCTTGCCACAACAAGATGCAAGTAACCGGACTGTTAAGTCTTAACTGAAGATCGAGGACATTGCCTGTGGTGCTTTTGGGTCAAGTCCTCAACTACAAAAGAGTTGGCTGGCTGAGGTGGTCCTTGAAGTGCTTATTTGGTTAGTGGTTGGGAGGTAAGCAGCTAACTCTATGTGATGATCATACTGTACACTAGTACTTTCATGTGAACTAAGATATGAACAAGTTAAAGCACTGTTTAAGGGTGTCCTTTCTGTGACCACCTTTTGAGCCATTAGCACTGGTTGTTCACTTGTTAGTAATGGGTATCCCAGGCTATTTAATTTTGTATCAGCAGCTGCGTATGGTTTACGCAGTTGGTTCCAGACTTGCTTTTGAATAGATGAAGTATTTTATTCCTCTCCGAAAATCCTCTTTTATCCAAGTAAGTAGCGCTTTGGTTGCAGATTAAATAAATATGTAATACTCACTTTTTAAGCATTGAAGTGTTGACACTCACTAGTTTTAACTCTCGTGAAATGTGGCTGACATTGTTACATCTGTCTGTCAACAGGTATCCTTTAAGTAGTACCTAATTTAGTCATCATCATGTGCCTGTGCAATGTTTCCTCCGTATATCACCTTTAAATCCGAGGCAAAACCTGGACCAACGAGTACCTATTGCACTAATGGGTGATTATTACACTGACAGCAATATTTGGAAATTGGAATGCTTATGGGCTTACTGTTCGTAGCAGAAAGGTAATTTCTTGGATGAAGTAGCCGACTGTAATTTGTTGAATGACCATGAGGTTAGTTTAATTAATGCTGTCAATTTTCAGCGACTAAATGTTTCAAATTTTGAATAGTAACTCATTAGGATGTTAATATGGTACTAGTAAGAAGTTGCCATGGTGCCGTGTGGTTACAAGTTTGCACAAATTCCTTGATTTTGTAGCATAGCAGGTGCTGGGACTTGTCAAACAAGAGTTTAGCATCCATAGAGGTCTACACAGTTATACTTTCTGTCTGTAAACTTTGTTGACATCTTAAACCAAACCATGTTACTGATAGTTTTTGTACGTATGGGAAAACTGATAGATAGTACCTAAAAGAAATGGAAAGTGAAGTTTCCATGAGTCAACAGCAATTGTTTATCGATTCAAAGATGGATCCATGGCATTTGTGGGTGCCCTCAGATCTCCCCTTAGTTCATACATCACCTGTCTATTAAAGAGCAATTAAATACCTGATGATGACATTATCCTTACATTACTATGTGCCTCACCTTCAAACTTCAATGCATAATTGTATGCTTGCTCCTGAGGATATCCCTTAGGGTCCGTCCACCCCACACCCCCAAATTGGGGAATCGGGGTTCAACTTGGAGCCTATGCATTCATAACTAAATGAGATGGCAACTTATGTCTGTCCATCGATGACACAGTAAATAGTACGAATTTGTGCATAGTACAAATATATGCAGGCACACAAAGATCGATTACTTTTGATGTTGGTGTTGGTAAAGTACTTTAGGTATAGCTTAGCACAAAAATGTAAGTGTTATTTGAAATGTCAGGAACTTTTATTACTGTTATACGGGTTGATGAATGGTTAAAATGCTGTACCCATCGCTCCATCATCAAGTGCTTCGATTTACTTGGGAGGATCATGTTCAGAATTTCAGATTATTCCCATTTCCTCATATTGACCATCAATTTCAATTTCACTGCAGCTACAACACAGATATACGCAAAGATCTTTGAAAAGACTGGTCTTCTTGCGTTTAGTGTGTGTGTACTGTACCCTTCTCTACTTCTCTTGCAGGGTTCGGCCAAGTTTAAACACTGACTTTTTTTATGTTCCTGCAGTAAATGAAACAATCCTTTACATGTGCTCCAGCAATCCAAAGAGGTTTCCTGGAAGGGTCAAAGTAGCTTGTTCATGTGCTCCATCCAGTCCACTGAGGTAACATAAATAGATCTTTCGTACTTGATTGCTGGCTAGCTAGCTAAGGTAGCTGCTGGCTGGTTGTCCAGTCCTGGAACTCCGTTGGCACTCTTAAACTACACGTGCGCCAGTAGCCTTTGGCCCCCCATCCTGTAGCGTGAATGATGGCTACGACATCAAATCTGGATGTATACCTCTACTTGATTCTTATCATCTTCCCAAGTCTGATCATCATCTTTGGCTTCCTTTTAGTTAGACACAGAATGATTTAAACACAGTAACACGCTATAACTTCACCGCAGAAAGGTGACACACTGTTGCTGTTACCCGGCTCTTGAGATGGTGTTTTGTAGTAGGAGTATTATTTTGTTAGACCCACATACATCAGACTCAGAATTTCCAGAGATTGAGTTTACAGACCGTAGGGCTCTGAAGATGATGATGGAAAAGGGACGTGTAGCGGAGAAGGACGTGACGGCCCATGTCGTAATCGTGCAATTACTATGCATTTCCCCGGGTATTAATGCCTGTTCCGCGTCGTACCGCCTATACATGCCTCAGTTTTGGTCTTGATCTTATAATAACAAGGGAGCTAACAATTCATTTCCAGTAATGTTGATGGCTATATACGTAGGCGCCATCAATGTATTTTTTTTGTACAGTACAATCTTCTAACTGAAGCTGGTACTCCAGGGAGTACGCTTGATCATTTCCTTTTTTGCAATTCTCTGTGCAAAATTTTTCTACGTGAAGAACGAGCACTCGCTTTTCTGACGTTTGGCTTCTAATTGATAGAACCAGAAATGACACACCGTCATGCTGTGGATAAGAGGGATTAATAGTGCACATTAGCTAAATTACAGTCGATTGTTTTTTTTTGGCTCAGTCGATTCAGCCGCGAAGGAGGAAGGTCGCCAGTTTGCCGGAGGGCATTATCCCAATGTCTGTCTTAGGAATGGAAGCGCAGGTTCATCGGCGTCGGGAATTAGAGATTGCCGAACTTAGAGGGATGTCCCGGGATGGGTTAGCACGGCCATTGAGGGAAGGGTGGGGCGGGGTGGCGAGGCGAGGCGGAGGCGGACGCCTCGACGGTGGTAGCTAGGCGGTTTGGTGATCAATTTTTTCAGAAAGAAGACGGTTGAAGGAAGAAGATAAAATGTGGACCGTTCGTTTATGATCTATACAGAAGAACTAATTGATCCAATTTATTTTAGTCACCTGGCATATAATCGTCTCCTTAATATTCCCATCGTTTCATATTAACTGTCCCAAACTAGCGCTAAGATATGTTTAGATGCATTGAATCGGATAGACAATTTTTGACTGCTTCACTATATTGCCGCCATTGCGTTTTTCCTGGGTCAGGAGGAGTTGTTCACTCATCAAACTCCCTCTCAGGATTCAGATCTTCTTGTGGTAGTTGGTTCGGGGTCGGATCCCTTTGGAGTGGAGGTGCACAAGCACAATGGTTCGGGTGATGGGATGTGCCCGTTGTGTCTGGTCGACGAAGATTCTAACCACGTCTGTTTACGTGCCCCTCCGCTCATTTTATGTGGGGTTGTCTCTAGAAAGTTCTCAATGACAGGTGATGCCATGACAACTTTCTGGATTTGTTTCGCGCGCCACCATCTGGGTGGTGGTGGAGGCTATTGCTTGGACCCTTTGGACGATTCATAATAAACTAGTGTTTGAGCATGTTATTTAGTGGCGATCAACTGACACGATTTATAAACTGTGTGGCTTTGTGTAACTATGGCGGCCGCTTAGCAAGTGGCGGGCGAAGACATTGACAACATTTGCTCCTGCCTCCGCTCCCTCGTGACGTGTCTTGCTTCGCCGCTTCCCACGCCCCCGACTGAGCCCGAGTAAGACTGTCTACTCCCTCTGTCCCATAAAGTTTGTCATGATTTTAGTTTAAATTTAAACTAAAACCATGATAAGCTTTATGAGACGGAGGAAGTACTTTATTTTGGGCATGTCTTGCGTTATGGCCCCAACACCGAATTATAACTTCTTGGCTACTTGACGATCTTGTATGAGTTGTGTGTGACTTGAGATACATTCATTTCATTGCTAGTTAATATGGAACAAAGAGAGTAGTGTATAAAGTCATTACAGATAACATTGTGTACTCCAGTGTCCAGACTCCAGAGAGTGCAGACGAGACCAGGTTTCTTCACCGTCTCAAATGACATGAATATTGTTAGAATAAATTTGCAGCACATAGTAGATCATTGGAGGACTAAGCAATCACACAAGGTACGACACCGAGATTTGTTAACGAAGTTCACCGAACATCGGCTACATCTCCGGGGCCTGACTATATACGTTTCTTCCATGACACCGCTACAATACCGCACTGCGGCCACCCGGGCGCCGTCACACGCCGCCGGCTCCCCCTGCGTGCCTGTGCTATTATGTTGGCATAGGTTACAACCGTGGGGTGCCCCTCATTGTATGAGAGCATAAGGATACAACTTGTCTGACTTCAGCACTACACGTATCCTACTCACATTATAACTCCAAGTCCAATGTAACCCAACTCGTACACTATATTCGACACAAACTCAACAGCAACAGTTTCTTCCCTCTTTATGGCACAAATAACCTTGGTTACATCATGCCTACGGAATGCAGATGACATACATCGTCGCTCCTGTTACGTAAAATCCCTGTCGCTATATCTTATTCTTGGACGTTTCAGCTTACAGGGAGGAGGAGGTTCGATCGACACGACGCGTACGCCTACCGTACATGCGTTTGCGTAATGTCGGCTGCTGACGCTAGGAAATTAATTACTGTACTACGGTATCAAACATTTCATTTGTACTTATCAAACATGGATGCATAGGTGGAGTAACATCTTTTTGCGGGTAGTAACATAAATTACTACGGTATGTTGTGCGTATGTGGGCTGTAACGATCGACATTGTTTCTCATTTCGGTTTCGCAGCTAGAACGGCATTGGAACGGAGTAGCACTCGTCGGACAGCTCCAGCTCCGCGGCCTCGTCGAACAGCCACTTCTCGATCGACGACAGTGGCGCCTGCTGTTTGGCCGCCTCGTCGTCGTACTCATACCCGACGACGGCTCCCCCCATGAACGCCGCCGGCTGCTGCACGCTGGCGGTGAAGCTCAGGTCGGCGCTACCGGTGCCGGACATGCAGTCGAAGGACAGCAGGGGGTTCACGTTCGGCTTCACGTCGTCTGCGTCCGAGGAGCTCCGCGGCGGCGGCGGGGAGCTCTTCATGAAGCCGCCCAGCAGCTTGGATATGTTGTCCACGCTGGAGGCGTAGCCGTAGCCGTGGGACGACGAGGAGCAGACGTCCGTGGTGGTGGCGGCGTCGGCGAACGGGGAGCGGCCACGCCCAGCAGGGATCAGCTGCGACGAGTGCGAGACCTCTGTGTTGGTGATGTAAGCCTGGCCTGCGCCGTAGCCGTCGACGACGAAGCTGCCGTCGGGCGCGGTGGAGGAGGAGGATGCCGCCGGCGGCGCGAAGATGGCGCCCATGGCCTGCTGCTTCCTGAGCTTCTTCTTGAGGTGCGTGTTCCAGTAGTTCTTGATGTCGTTGTCCGTCCTCCGCGGCAGGTACGACGCGATCGCTGCCCACCTACACGTATGGACATGGAATTGTAAGCTAAACCGAAGGGCGAAGGATCATCGGGAGGAAGACGAAGGCATATCATTCATGGTGCTATGGTGTAGTACCTGTTGCCTAGGAGTGACTGGAGGTGGACGATGACGCCTTCCTCGTGGGCGGTGAAGTTGCCGCGCTTGATGCCGGGGCGGAGGTAGTTGGTCCAGCGGAGGCGGCAGCTCTTGCTGCAGCGCATGAGGCCGGTGCTGACGGGCACGGAGCGCCAGTTGCCGGGGCCGTGCTCCTGGATGTAGGACACCAGGATGATGTCCTCCTCCGGCGTCCACGGCCCCTTCTTCACGCCCACCTTGTCGCAGCACGGCGGCCTCCCCATCACTCTATCGAGCTAGATCAATCTCTTAACTTGGCTTGATTTGACCTCGTCTTTCTTCTTGGCCGTGCACTGTCTCGAGCGTGCTCCGCGTATATATAGCAGGAAGGAACTCAAAGAAGCAGGTAGCTGAATGGGAGCGAGTGAGCTCCTTTTCACTTGTTGCCGTCTACTACGTACACCTGTGACGCCACTGTGATTTTCACTTTCTTGCTTGCTTGCTAACTAGCTGCTGATCGGTCTGTGCATATGCTTTCCCTTTCCATCAACGACATCACATGAATGATATAGGAACCCATCGATCCATCCATGTGGACCATGGCCTTAAAGGCAGGACGCACTAGCTAAGATGATGCCTAGTGGTGTGTACTGCCTACTGTGCCAAATTTAAGGGCTTCCGTTTTTTGCATTGCATGCAAGAGACCAGTGAGTAACAGATGCCATCCACGCATTTCATTCCGCAATAACATGTAGGAGTAGTATACAAATCATGCATACTAGTGTGACGAATTGGTATTGGTAGTTACAAATCATGCATAGTGATGACACAATACCATCCAGGCAAACAGATTACAAGAAGATTACAAGTAATCCTGCAGCTTGTCCATACCAATTAGTATGGATTCCTGAAGAAAATGACTATTCAGGACTGTGTAGCATGGGCATATGAATACCTGCACCAATGCAATATAAAAAATAAACAGGTGGTGGTACTAAAGCTGGACTTTGAAAAGGCCTTTGATCTTCTTGAACACAACACAATTATTGAAATTCTCCAAGCTAAGGGATTTGGACAACTGTGGTGCAACTGGATGCGAATGATCTTAAACACTGGCACTTCATCAGTACTCCTTAATGGCATCCCAGGAAAAATCTTCCACTGTAAAAGGGGAGTGAGACAAGGAGATCCTCTATCACCACTACTCTTTGTGTTAGCTGCTGATCTGTTACAAACTACATGCAATGCTGCTATGCAAGCAAATCTAATTGAAGCACCAATTACCTCTCAATCTTGTAACAAATTCCCTATTATACAATATGCTGATGATACTATCATGGTAATACCAGCAATGACAAGACAGATTGATCAGATTAAGAGCATCATCCAATTCTATGGGGAATACACTGGACTGAAAGTAAACTATCATAAGTCTTTTATAGTTCCAATCAATGTAGATGACAGTATAACTGCAAGTTTGGCATCCATCCTACAATGTCAAGTTGGAAGATTTCCATTCACATATTTAGGACTGCCACTTGGAATTCAGAAGCCCAAGCCAGAACACTTCATTCCCATACTTCAAAAAATTGATACAAGACTCACAGGATGCTCTACAATGCTCTCCTATGATGGCAGGATGATTCTTATAAAGTCAGTGTTTGCAGCTCTCCCTACTTACTACATGCGCTCTTTGTCTCTTCCAGCAAGCATTATCTCCCAGATTAACAAATACTTGAGAAATTTTTTCTGGAGAAAGTATGGACAAGACCAAGGTGGAACTCCACTTATAGCTTGGGACAAAGTATGCAAACCCAAAGACAAAGGAGGACTAGTAATTATAGATATTGCATTGCATAACAAAACCTTGCTGATCAAAAACATTCAGAAAATGCTGAACAAAGAAGACACCCCATGGATAAATCTGATTTGGGATTCATATTACAAAAATTGGCCACCTGATGATAAAATGCAAGGATCCTTTTGGTGGAAAGCACATATTCCACTAATTAGTATCTACAAACAGCATTCTCAGATCACAGCTTACAAGGGAGACACTATTACAATTTGGCTGGACAGATGGGATTCACATACCATGGAGGACCAATTCCCTGAGCTCTTCTCCTTTACCAAAGACAAAAGAATCACTATTGAGACATTCAGAAACACAAACAATCTGGAAGAGGTCTTTCACACACCACTTTCAACACAAGCTTGGAATCAACTTCAAATATTAATGGAAAAAATCCCACAGCAAGCTACAGAAGTTGATATTTGGAAATGCCAAGGACAAAGTAAATTCTCAGCAATGTCTCTTTACAAGAAACTCATCAAAGACAACAATGACTCACCTCTACTCAAACTACTTTGGAAGAGTGCCAATAGGCTAAAACACAAAATCTTCTCTTGGCTGATGTTTCAGAACAGAATCAATACAAGATCTTTATTACAAAGGAAAGGCATGCATCTAGAAAACTATGCTTGTATCTGCTGCAGAACCAATTCTCCAGAAACTCCTCTCCATCTGTTTTGGGACTGCCAATTTGCCTATAGCTGCTGGATCACGATATTCCCATTCAAGCAAAGAGGAACTTCCATATATGAAGACACATTTTTGGCCCTTGAACATGCCCCAAGTAATTTTGGAATAGAGATTGTCACCTTAGGGTACTGGCACATTTGGAATCAAAGGAATGGAAAAATCTTCAGAAATGAAAGACCAACAGTTCAAGGATGGAGGAGAAATTTGAAAAATGACTTAATACTGCTTCAACACAGAATAAGGAATAAATTCAAGAATGAGCTTTTGGATTGGATCACAGTCAAGCTAGACTGATATTTTTTTTGAGGCAACTGTTTTTAGTTTATAATATGTTAGACAAAACTGGAGTAGGCTAAATATTTCCTCCCCAATCCCCCCTCTCTTCATTGTAATTACCATTGTACTTACTTTTGACTAATATATAAAAAACACACCGTAGAACATTTTGTTCTACGGTCATTGCCTAAAAAAAAAACCATCCAGGCATTTCATTCCGCAATAACATGTACTCCCTTCAATTTATATTAACTGTCGTTCAAACGAATGTATCTAGCACTGAAATACATCTGAATACATTCATTTTAGTGATAGTTATTATGGAACGGAAGGAATGGTATAAAAATCATGCATAGTGATGAATTGGTATTGATAGTTATAAATCTTGTTGCCCTTGTAAACTTGATGAATTTGTTTATGTTCCTTCTCGCGTGCTTCAGGGCCGGGGTATCGCCACTATTATCTGGAGTACTTATCTTTTCTCGGGTATTGTTCTGGCCTCGAAAGATTTTGTTTTGGTTATTCAATTCCGTTTGGTTCAATCCACACAAACTTGGACCCTAGTTAACATTTCTCGAATGTGTCAAGGTGATGAGTGTGTGTTGTACACTAATTGGTTACTAAACTTGGACATCCCCCATGACGAGGATTGGCTTTAGGTTGGGGACTTTAATTATATATGTGTCTCTGATAATCGTAACAAGTTCAGGGTAAATGTGAATAACGTGTTCACATTTAATGATTATATTCGGTTGCAAACTCTAATTGAGATCCTATAAAAGGCCGATCCTGCACCTGAAGGTATATGCAAAGCAACTCCATTTGGAAATAGATAGAATGATTTTTCTCTTCAATACATCAGACCAATTCGTATCGAAAGACCACAGTTAAACCTTTGCATAAATCTATGTATACGATTAGACCCTATGTGTGATAACCATTGAAACTTATATCCCATGTAGAAACATCTTCATATTTGAGTCCTACTGGATCATCACCCTGGTTTTATGGAGCTCGTTAACTTTGCTTGGTCCATAACGGTCCATTCTTTGAATTGCGCCATTTTCAATGCAGAAAATTTAAAAATCTCCAACAAGAGCCCAATTTTTGGAGCACTACAACTTCTAGATTATCGATTGTCATCGAGAACTCAAACAATTCCATTTTAGACCTTGATGGACTTGAAAACAAGAGGTCCCTTTTGAGCCCGAAAACTAATTTCAAAATAATTCTTAAAGCCCACCTCATTACACTATTGTCTTACTAGAAGCAATATTGGTGAAGGCGATGTACTATCAGGTCAGTGTAATTCAAAGATGAAAACTCGATTGTTTTGTTGGGGCTTCAGTACAGAAAAAAATAATTTTTCCTACCTACGATGACCGAACCCAAGACCTACACTATGCTGATGTATGTAACGGAGGGAATCAATGTTCATACCTTTAAAGACCGAAAGAGGGAAACGTTCCACAAACGTGGTTGGCATAGACTCTGATCCTACGACCTCCCTGTCGTGTAGAAGACCTTCGGTGATGAAGTAGTACCGCAAGTGTAGTACCTCGCGGGATTACACACGTATGATGCAACCGGTGTTCCCTCCGT
This sequence comes from Bromus sterilis, assembly GCA_950022295.1. Lineage (NCBI taxonomy): Eukaryota > Viridiplantae > Streptophyta > Magnoliopsida > Poales > Poaceae > Bromus > Bromus sterilis. Next base: position 337,404,056 of record OX465595.1, on the reverse strand, counting down.
GCTCCAAACCAGGCGAGTAGCAGAAAGAAGATGGATTCGGATCCCAACTACGACAGCGCGACGACGTGCGTATGGTGGAGAAACCCCCAACAAAGTGCAAACTCCAAACAAGGGGAATCCGCTCAAGGTAGGAGAAAGAGAGAGAGATATAACTCAATGGGATGATGGAAAAGGGGCACCCACCCCTCCTTATATAGGCTAAGGGGGGGGGGTGGTGGCATCCTCCTCCCCTCCCCATGTGCGACTAAACCCTTGGGAGGGGGGAGTGCGCCGACCAAGGGGGGTGGGGCCCTCCCTTGGCGCATGGCCCAAGGGGGGGAACCCCCTCCTTCCCCTAATGTGCCTCTTTCAGGCCCATTTGCCCTTTTCCCATTTTATTTTATTTTTATTACATTTTAATATTTAATTATGTTAATTAAATAATAAAACATCATTTGAACCTTTCAAAATATTCAAAACAACTTTCGGCACCTCCCGGAACAATTCCGGTGTTCTCTCTTATTCTGCCGATGATCCCGAATCTATCCTTAATGCATCGATTACCCTTAAGTGTGACACCCTACGGTTCGGGACAACAACAGACATGATCGAGACATTCTCTGACCAATGACCATCACATGGGATCTAGTTACAAATGACCCTTGTGCTTCCATCGAATTAACTTCATTGATGTTGAACCGTTAACGATAAGACTTGATCCCTTTGTTCTGCGATACTTTGTTTGTCCGAGTTCTGATCATCGGTATATTATACCTAGTTCATCCTCGTCTCTGACAAACATGTTTACTCGTCTGTGCTTATTACATCTCTGTGACAAGCCATTGATGCAATATCACCGAGTGGGTCCAGAGTACCTATCCGTCACTCGGATGGACAAATCCCGTTCTGATCTATTTTATACTCCTCAACATATCTACTTTGGAATACCCAAGATGCACCTTTATGGTTACCCTATTACGATGTAATGGTTGATACACTCAAAGCAACCTGATGGATAACAATTATGTATGATCATCATGGTCTAAGGATTGAGTCATTATGTTATTAAGTTATCGCAATGCTGAACTACGTGACTGAATCATATTGCAATGATTTTGGTGGGTGTGTGTCCATCACATCATTCTCTTAATGATATGACCTTATTATCAACGGACGTATGTGTCTCCATGATCAGGAAACCTTTATCATCAATTTACCAATGAGCTACTATGCCTGAGTTAACTAGGGACCTGGTTGTTTATATACTACACATCTATTAATGTTTCCGCTTAATACAGTTCTAGCATAGTATAAAACGTATTATGAACAAATAGATATGTGATAAATATATTTACTAATTTGCCTCTCGGGCACATATCCAACATGTTTTTCCAGGATATGACAACCGAGAGATATCATAGAAACAACGTTGCTACTCTTACCTCTCCTGGTGCGACAATTACTGAAGAACATTTTGGTAAAGAGGTGATTCTTTTTCAATCTTTCAAAGATAGGTTGGACAATTCTTCTTGTCATAACATGCATTTATATTTAAGATCCATTAAGTGTTTCATTGATGGCCTCGATCATCTTATGAAGCCCCTTTTCAAATTTTATTAAATAAATGCTAGCAGACAGAGATCTTGACCCTAACAGTTTACTAGAGTTTTCCACAAAACTTGATCACGTTTAATCAAACATGATTTCTACAAACTTCGTGCTTGATTCTATGAGTGTGTTCTTGACTTGAAAGCGCGAACGATGGATTCATCACACTCATTCCCAAGATCATTGATAACCCTCAACTGTAGGGGATCGAGATAGTCTTCGCGGGCAAGATAACCCAATTTATTGATTCGACACTTGGGGACACAAAGAATACGTACATGCTTTGACAATTGAGTTGTCAATTCAACCGCACCTGAAATAAACACTTTCTTGCACAAAGGTATTAGTAGCAACTGTGATATGGTGGTAGTAGTGGTGGTGATAATAGTGGAGATAGTGGTGGTGAAACAGCAAAAGTAAAACAACTAGTAACCAACAGAAAACAAAACACTGTAGGCAAGGGAGATGGATGGTTGGGCGCTGCTTGGATGAGGACGAGCATGTAATAGATTCTAACACGGGCAAGGCTCACAGAAAAGAAAGGATCATCTAGGCAAATATCAAACATCAGGCATGTATCCCAAGGTAGTTGTACGTGCTTGCAATAAGAACTTTGCACAACATCTTTTGTCCTACCATCCCGCTACAAACGGGGCCAAAAGGAACTTAGGGAGATTAAGGTACTCCTGCCAAAGAGCACCGGAACAAAGCATTAACACTTCATGGATACACGGAATCCTCAAATTATAGTCCATCCCCTTTGGTGTCCCAAGCTGTCACCATTGGGATCACCGGTTCCGGACTATAATAGGTGCATACAACTCATAGATAGGATCAAGAACACCACAAACTCAAGAAACAAAAGGGTGATCAGATCTGAAATCATGGCACTCGGGCCCAAAGTGGCAAGCATTAAGATCAACAAGTTGTAACAGAGATGATAAACACCAAGTAGATGATAGGCAACATGCCCCCAACAATCGGATTGAACTATTACATGATCTAACTCATCCAATCCCTACCATCCCCTTTGCCTACAACAGGGAATTACTCACACATGGACGGAGAAGTCATGGAGGGGTGATGGAGAGGCGATGATGATGACGATGTCGATGATTTCCCCTCACCGGAGGCCAAAGCAGCCTCCAGATTAGCTCTCCCGGAGAAGAACAGAGGGTGGAGGCGGCTTCGCGACGTAGATTGGAAAAGCGACTTCTGTTCTGGGGTTTCTGCGTCGGGAGAATAAATAGGGGCCAAGGTAGGTCACCAGGGGGTGTGGGACCCAGCCAGGAGGGCAGGTGGCGCGGCCAGGGGCTGGGCCGCGCTAGGCACCCTCCTGGCTGCCCTGTGGCCCCCCTTTGGATCCTCGGAAGCTTCCGGAACACTGATTTTTTATATATTTTCTTGGGATTTTTCCAGCGTACCTAAATATCCAGAAACCTGCACAAAAGAAAACAACACTGGTAGCTCTGCTGGAAACAGCGTCAGTCCGGGTTAGTTTCGTTCAAATCATGCAAGAATGAAGCCAAAACAATAGCAAAAGTGTTTGGAAAAGTAGATACGTTTGAGACGTATCAACTCCCCCAAGCTTAGCTATTTCTTGCCCTCAAGCAATTCAGTTCAACGAACTGGACACGACAAAGAAAACTTTGACAAACTCTTTTGCTTCATTAGATGTAAATAAGCATGTACTAAGAAAGAGTTTAGCAAGTTTTGACACCATACTACAAGGACAATGCACGAAGCAATGCTTCTTTCATGTAATCAGTCACAAACAAACAAAAACTAAATAATATGCTGCTGAAAATCAATTCAAGATCACAATGCACATAACATGAACATATCAGAGTGGTATCTCGCTAGCCTCCATGAGTGAAGCAAAACATAAATGCAGAAACTCCTCCGGAGTTTTTAAAGGAGACTACGAAAAGAGTTTAGCAAGTACTGAAACAATGCTATAAGGACAATGCACGAAGCAATTCTTCTTTCATGGGATCAGTCATAAACAACTAAAAGTAAATAATATACTGCTGAAAATCAAGACAGGATCACAATGCACATAACTTGAACATACTTGAGTGGCATTTCGCTAGCCCCCATGAGTGAAGCAAAACATAAATGCAGAAACTCCTCCGGAGTTTTAAAGGTGACTAGAACTTAGTATTTCAGACTAGCAATAACACAAGCATGCAGAAGACAATGTAATACTTTGGGACAATGCATGTTACACTAAGAATGACAATTATGCTCTCATAGTTGGTGCTTTGAAGAAAGAAGGGGAGACTCTCGAACCGTGGCTTTTGATGGCAAGGTTGAAAACCTGTGAAAGGAAGCAAAGACTAAACATGTGCCAGAGCTCTTGGTTTTGAAAACAGAGATAAAACATTTTTGAGAAGCGCAACTTTCCAATCAACGGTGAACGGTAAAGGTCTCTCAATATCTCCCATGCCAACCATATATATAATGCCTTTTGCTTACACATATTCCCTTATCCATAAATCCTTTGATGGTCTACGGAACCTTATATTTTGCCTCAAGGATGGAAGGAGGGTATCGTTCCATCTATCATAAGCAATATTTGGTCCATTTCACTCCATCATCAAGTATGGGGGAAGTGTAACTCTCATATTTTTTTTGTTTGACTAGTTAAAACTTGCGTCAAAATATTTTTGGCATGAAAGATACTGATTTCCCCTCACCGCACCATGAGCTCGTACGGTTACAAAAGGGAAACTTTTGAATAAATTTCGAGATGGCACAAGAAAGTCTAAGTTAGGAGTAGCCGGTAAATACCACATATAGGTAGGTATGGTGGACTCAAATGGAACAACTGGGTTTGAAAAGGAGTTTGAAAGCACAAGCAGAATTCCTCTTGGTGCGAGCGAAGGCTAACAAAAAACTGGGAAGCGACCAACTAGAGAGCAATAACTGTCATAATCATGCAGAGTGACAAAGCAACATTGAATCGGGCATGAAAGTGATATAACTATTCTGAAACAAAAAGATCATCAAGGCAAAAATAGACTTTTTAGTCTTAACATGGGTGAACATGTGCCAAGTCAATCCAAGAATCCCCCGTAGGGAAATACCACTTCAATATGCCACACCATGAACAATGCAATGCATGTCAATCATTTCAAGCAACACATTATAAACTCTAGCTATTTGAGACTAACCACAAAGAAAGCATGAACCACTGGGAAAGCATTGTAAACATAGCACTATGTCGCTACAAGCTGGTCTCTAATCATAAGTACAGGCATATTTACAAAAGTAGAAACAAAAAGAGTTCATACCGGATTTCCTTGTTGCATCCCTTCCGTCGATCTTCGTCATTACTGCCTTGTCACTTGCACGATCGAACGTAGGAAATTATAATCATCACGCACTCGAGCTGAACTCTGAAACAAAGCAAACTAAGCAAAGGAAACATATTTTTGGGTTTTTTAAGGTTTAACGAAAGCAAAAGAAAGGAGAAATCTTTTTGGGTTTTTGCAAACTAAAAGAACAAAGAAGAACATGCAAAAACTTGCAAAAAGATAAAAGCGAACCAACGGTAGATACAATGGAAAGGGGAGGAGAGCACGTACTCCCCCAAGCTTAGGCTTTTGGCCTAAGTTGGGCTCGTCTACTACGGTCCCGAGGAGCCTCCTGCTCCAGGGTAGTACTGGTATGTCCATGGGTCGTATGCGTCCTCCGGTGCGTACACCGAAGCCCTGGGCTCCTCCCACGTGGAAGAGGAAGGTCACGCCCCCCATCCAGAGGAAGACCCTTCACCCCAGGGGGTGACGGTCTCCTCTTGAACTGGTGGATACACCACGTGCTCCTCCTCGTCTGGCTCGACCCCCTCCGTGGGGTCGTGAAACTGGTATCTCCCCGTGATCTCATCAAACTCGGCCACTGAAAAACGAAATCCGTTCCTGCGAGAAAAATCAAACACAAGTGGTGCAGGTAGACGGACAGTGCGTTCCACACCTCTTTAAACCGCAAAATATAATCAAGTGTATAACGGTCAGAGGCCTTAGTAACAAAGAAATGCCTCTTCATGGCAGCCAAGTCAAGGCTAACAAAAGGAAAGACTGTATCATCTGGGCGCGGTTCTCCTTGGAGAAACTGCAAAAGAAGTGTGGCATAGACGCCACCAAAGAGGCCCCCCTTGTTACTATTAGTAGCAAGGCGTTTCGCAATAAGCGAACCCACATGATACTCGTGCTTCCCTGAGAGGGAATTCGCCATGATAGCAGTATCAGGCGTAGAAGTGCTGCTCGTGTTGTCTCGAGCCAACACTCCTCTAGCAATATAATAGGAGAAATACCTGAGGTGAGGGAACATAATGTTGGAAATCTTCTGGCGGTTGGATGCCCTCACTTCAGTGTTACAGAACGAGTCGAAGAGGGTGTTGAGTGCAACAGTTTGGACATTTTTCCTCTTCTTCTTCTCGACCAAGCCTGGCAAACCTAAAGCTTCACAAAATCTACTCATAGGCATGGTCAACAATCTTTCATAAAGTCGAAACACCACAGTATCATTATCAGGATAAAACCTGAAACTGTTAACAAAAATAGCGGTGAGTGTCTCGTACTGTGGTACACGGCTCGTAACAAGCCGTGTCAAACCTGCATTGGCACACAGAGCATAGAACTCTTCTCGTATGCCGGCATCCTCCATGAAGTCTTCACATGGAAATGCCATAGCTCTTGCGGGTGACGCGTCCAACATCTCCATGGGTACGATATCTTCATTATAGCTCACCCTTGTGGATGAAGGTGAAGCTGCAGAACGCGTGACACGGCTAGAGCGCTCGGGCTTCTTCTTCCCAAGCCACTTTCCTAGCCTCTCCATTTCTGAAGTTTTTAACAATTCACAAAAACGAAGATTTGAGCAAAACTAGTTTAGGCAAAACATTCTACTTACTTTACCAAGGCTCAAACTAGCAACAAAACTTGAAAAATAAATTTCTACACAAACATTTAAGCTCAACTAAATAGCACCAAGAACTACTAAATACTCACTAATGAATCCACCAACTAGAAAACTAATTGGAGGGGTGAGGGAGTCACATACCAGAGAGTATTTGTTCCAAATTTCAGCTCAAATGAGTGGTTGAAGAGGGAGATCGAAGTTCCGTGATCAAGAATAGCAAGAACACGAAACCAGAGCAAGAACACGAGTTTTCGGGGTGAGAGAGAGAGAGTGGAAGAAGAAATGCCAGCAGGGGGTGCTTGTGGGACCCAGGAGGGTGGGTGGCGCGGCTAGGAGCTGGGCCGCGCCACCTGGCCTCCTGGGCCAGGGGTGGACCCCCTGGTCAGCCACAGGTACTCCCCGATGGATTTTTACCTGGAAATTTTTATTTTGAATTTTCAAGAATTTTCTAGGCAACTTCACTGTAGAGAATTTTTCAAAGTTCAAAAAGCTGCAAAACTTCCGTGAACTTGAGACAAAAGTTAGAACAAGTGAAGCTTTACACAAAAACTTTGGGTACAACAAGGAGAATAAAAGCTAAAGGAAATGAAAACATAACAAGCTCAACTTTTTACCTATATAAAACATGCTAGTTAGCAAGGTTGATCAAGTCTTACCAATAAACCTGTGGTATATAGCGTAGAGAGTCTCGCCTCCTATGAAGTGATCATTGCACTCTCACTTTAATGGACATTGTCCCCACCATAATTGTTTTGTATTTGTGGTATACATGTAGTGGACAATCACATTCTCCAATCTTCACGGTCTCGATATTCTCAATGGAGTTAAGGCCATGCCTTTTGTCGATCTTCTTCGGAAAATACACCATGTGTTATTTTTCATTCACGTTGAAGGTAACCTTCCCTTTATTGCAATCAATAACAGCACCTGTGGTGTTAAGAAAAGGTCTACCAAGGATAATGGACATGCTCCCATCCTCTGGCATGTCAAGCACAACAAAATCAGTAAGTATTAAGCAATTGGCAACTTCAACAGGAACATCCTCACAAATACCGATCGGGACGGACGTGGACTTGTCGTCCATCTATATAGAGATATTTGTAGGAATTAGTTTCTCTAAACAAAGTCTTTTGTAGAGAGAAAAGGGCATAACACTCACTCCTGCACCAAGATCACATAAGGCAGTTCTAACATAATTATTTTTTACGGAGCAAGGAATGGTGGGTATACCTGGATCACCGATCTTCTCAGAAATCTTGCCACTGAAAGAGTAGTTAGCAAGCATAATAGATATTGCCTCATTAGGGATTTTTCTTTTATTAGTAACAATATCTTTCATATATTTAGAATAAGGAGGTAACTTAATAGCATCGGTCAAAGGGATTTGAAGAAAAAGAGGTTTCATCCACTCACAAAACTTGTTGTAGTTCTCTTCTTCTTTGGTTTTGACGGACTTGCTTGGGAAAGGCATGGGTTTCTGTACCCATGGTTCTCGTTCCTTCCCATGTCTCCTTGCAAGAAAGTCTTCTCTAGTATACTTCTTGAGCTTGTCGGGTGCTTCTTCTTCACGAACCTCGGGTGGATCATTCTTTTCAGCATCTTTTTCAGGTTCAGCACCGTCTTCAGTCTCAGCATCGGAGGTAGATATGCTGTTTGGATCAACAACTTGTTCTTCTTCTTCTATAGGATCATTGGAATTGTCAGCTTCCTTGTGTTTCTTCTTCTTTTTTGGAGAGCTAACAATTTCTTCTTCCTGCACTTGAGAATCTTGCTCGATCCTCTTCGGATGCCCTTCTGGATAGAGGGGGTCCTGGGTGTGTGTTCCACCTCGGGTCTTTATACCATAAGCCTGTAAATTGTCCTGTTTGGCATTATTAGCAAGCAGATCTTTTTGCACATTAGAAATTTGTTCAAGCTGAGTTTGAACCATATTAAAATGCGTCACAAGACATTTAACATCATTAACTGTTCTTCCTTGAACATCAAGCAAAATTTTGATAGCAAGAGTATTATCATGCAACTGACCTTTTATCATTGCATTGAAGTGATTCTGCTTCATAATAAAATTATCAAGCTCATCTAAACATTGGTCAGGAGGTTTACCTTTAGGGATGTCACTTGCATTGAAATCTAAAAGAGAGTGTACCTCTACCATAGGTGGGTGAGTGGTAGGCTCACACAACTTCTCAATTGGGGGTAGATTCTTCACGTCTTTAGTTTTAATTCCTTTCTCTTTTATAGACTTCTTTGCTTCTTGCATATCTTCGGGGCTTAGGACAAGCATGCCCCTCTTCTTTGGTGGTGGAGGTGGTTCAGGCACGGACTAGTCTTCATGGTTTTTGGCAATCTTGCCCATTAATTCTTCCGCATCGTCCGGTGTTCTTTGCCTGAAAACACAACCAACACAACTATCTAGATAGGATTTAGACCCATCGGTTAGACCAGCATAAAATATATCAAGTAATTCATTCTTAGGGATCTCATCTCCCCCAAGCTTTAGGGAGATGCTCATCCTGCAACTGTTTAAAGTTATAAATTCTTTGCAAAGCATCATGTTGCATATGAGCAGGAAAATACTTATCAACGAAGGATATAGCCATATCTTGAGGACTCTTTATGGAACCACATGGTAATGCATCATACCATGCCCTAGCATCTCCTTTCAAAGAAAAATGAAAAATCTTGGTCACATAAAAGTTCTGAATCCTTTCATCAGTGGTAAACAAGCCACGCAACTCAGTGAATTTTGTCAGGTGCTCGATAGCATCATCATTTTCTCTGCCATAAAAGGGATCAGCTTCAACTGTGGATATAAGTGAAAGGTCAACAGAGAAATCATAATCAGGATCAGTGATGCATATAGGAGACGTAGCAAAGGTAGGATCAAGAGTAAACTTGTTCTTCAGGGAGTGCTTTGCTAGCAACTTCTTTATAGTAGCAGGGTCGGAGTCAGCACATTCATTAAGCTCCCTGCATAAATCATCATCAAGTATAACATAATCGTCCTCAAGGAGTTTCTCCTTAAGGGCATCAAGGTCATGAATTTTTCCAATAGGTGTTTGGGTAACAGGAATTTCAACACCCGAGAATCGGGCGGCAGCAGCAATCTGTTCTTCAATAAAAGAACCAAGTGAACCTGTAGTCTCAAAGATAGTAGAAGCATCATCAAAAGTATCTGACATATTGCCAAACTCAGCAGAAGTAACATGTAACTGAGGTGAATCAAACCGACTCATAACTGAAGGTGAATCAAGTTTAGCACTAGTGCTAAGAGTAGTACCTCGTCTCGTACGGGATGGTAAGATCGGAACCGTGGGGTCTCCTTTCTTACCCATAGTGGATAGCGTGCAAAAGGTAGGATACTTCAAGTAGACCTGTAAATAAAGCCATGGTCCCTGGCAACGGCGCCAGAAAACAATACTTGATAACCCTCAACTGTAGGGGATCGAGATTGTTGGATATGTGCCCTAGAGACAAATTAATAAAGATATTTGTCACATATCCGTTTTGTTCATAATACGTTTTATACTGTGCTATAACTGTATTACTTGGAAATACTAATACATGTGTAGTATAAAACATGGTCCGTAGTTTAACTCGGGTAAACTACCTCATTGGGCAATTGATTGATCAAGCTTTCCTGATCATGGCGACACTTAAAGTCCATTGACAATGAGGTCATATCGTTAAGGGGAATGATGTGATGGACGTACACCCACCTAAAGTATTGCAATGTGATCGAGTCACATAGTTCAGCGTTGCTATGACTTTGTAACGTATGGCTTAGTCCTTAGACCGTAACGATCATACGTAATTGTCATCTATGAGGAGACTTTGATTTGTACCCCACCGCCTGACTGAAATATGCTGGCTATAACGGTGCACTTTTGGTATTCCGAAATAGATGGTTGATGAGTATGTTAATAGATCAGAGCGGGATTTGTCAGTCCTTGTGACAGGACAGGTACTCTGGGCCCACTCGGTGATATTGCATCAACACCTTGCAAGGACCTGACTAGGTCACAAGAGATGCAATGATCATGGACGAGAGAAGTTGTTTGTTGTGAACGAGATGTGAACACGGTATGTAGGATACCGACGATCAAACCTCGGACAAACAAAGTACCGCAGCACAAAGGGATTACGTCATATCGTTAACGGTTTCCAAAAGCGATCGAAGTTCATTCGATGGAAGCGCAGGGGCTGTCAAGGATTGTAACCAGGTCCAACTGACTAGTCATTGGTCAATGAGAAGAGTCTCGACCATGTCTGTTGTTTCCAGGACCGTTAGGGTGTTACACTTAAGGGCAATCGATGCATAGGACAGTTACGGGATCAATCGGTGAAATAGGAGGAATCACCGGAATAGTTCCGGAGGAGGACGGAATGGTTTATTATTTAATTATCTGAATTAAATATGTAAAACATATTAAATAAATTAAAAAATGGGAAAAAGGCTAAATGGGCCCATGGGGCCCATTAAGGGAGGAGGGGGTCTCCTCCCTTGGGCTTGGCGCCAAGGGTGGGGCCCACCACCCCCCTTGGCCGGCGCACTTCCCCCCCTTGGGAGTTTAGTCCCACATGGGGAGGGGAGGAGGATGGCACCCCCCTTGGCCTATATAAGGAGGGGTAGACCCCCCTTTTTTCCAATACACCAATATCTCCTTCTTCCTCCTTCTCCTTCCCGGAAGTGGACTCCCCTTGTTTGGAGTCTGCACCTGGATTGGAGTTCTTCACCATAAGGCAGACCGTCGTTCTGCTGGAGTCGGGATCCGTAGCCGTCTTTCTTCCGCTGCTCGCCTGGTTCGGGGCTCGGGAGGAACATCGATTGTACCGTACGTGTATAATCTCTTCGAGGCACTACACCTGTGGTGCTACTTCGTCGCTGTAGGTTTACCGAGAGTCATCCTCGCCGGTGGAGGTCTTCTACACGACAGGGAGGTCGTAGTTCCGAGTCTACGCCAGCCAAGTTCGCAAGAACGTTTCCCTCTTTCGGTCTTCAAAGGTATGAACACCGATTCCCTCCGTTACTTTACATCGCCATAGCATAGATCTTGGGTTCGGGTACTGATACGTCCAAAACGTATCTATAATTTCTGCTTGCTCCATGCATGTTTTGTGTGATATTGCTATGATCTAGATACACTTTCATACACTTTTGATCATATTTGGACTAACCTATTAACTCAGTGCACCACAGTGCCAGTTCCTGTTTTTTGCTGTTTTTCTATTTCAGTTTTCCCCATATAAAAAGTGCTCCCAAAATTCGGGAAAATTCAGACAAAAAATCAGCGTGAAGGAACCTTCCGGAAGAACCTGGGTGGGGCCAGAGGGCCACCACCAGGGGCCCAGGCGCCCTGGTGGAGCGCCCTAGGGCTTGGCCGCGCCAGGGGGGCGCCTGGACCCCTGGTGGCCCCCCTGGTTTCCCCCCTTCGCCTATATATTCTCCGTCACGGGAAACTTCCGAGAACAGAACCCTTTTTTGCGATCTATCCTCTGTTCCGCCGCCGCCGCGCTTCCAAGATCGGGAGCACCAGAAGACCTCTTCCCGGCACCCTGCCGGAGGGAGGGTTGACCTCCGGGAGTCTCCTCTCCACCATGGATGCTCCCCGGATGTCTTGTGAGTAGTTTTCCTTGGACCATGGGTCCGTGATCAGTAGCTATGTGATGTTCTCCTCCCCTCTTTGTTCTTTATGGTTTAGACCTCGTGAGATGCCCTACATGATCGAGGCACTTTTGTAATCTTTCTGCTGTTGCTATGCTGAGTTTGATGGGATCTGATGGATTATGAGATTATGTTCAGATTGTGATTGAGTAATATATTTGGTTCTTATCTCTTATATTTTTGTTCCTAAGTAATTCTTGCATGTTCTCCGTTTCTGTTTATTGCTTTGGCCAAGTAGTAGGTAGTAACTCCAAGAGGGAACATTATGCTCGATTGTCGGTTCATGCCCCCCGATGACACGCTTGAGTGACAGAAACATGAGTCTAGGGGATGTGCTGTTGCCACAAGGGGGAAAACAACGGTGCTTGTAACCGCGGTTGCAAGGATTGTTTACTTTACGCAAAGTGCTTTTTAATTCAGTTGTCTGTTGCTTTGGGTTTACACTTTGGGTGGGGCTCGCAACTTAATACCAGCGAGATGTTCTGGATAGATATCTCAAGGTGGATGATTAGTAGTAGATGCAGTTGGATTTCGGTCTACTTATTTTGGCGTACTGCCCGTGCTTTTGAGCCTCTTCCTTTCTTTTGTAGCATAGTTAGCATTGCGGTGCGTTCATAATCCTGTCAATTGCCCTTCTGTAATTTGTTCACCTCGCATAGCAGTTTTATCGTCTTTTGGGAGAGAGACATCACTAGTGAACATCACGTATCCCGGTCCATATCCTCATCACTGGTTACACGCTCATTTACTTTTCTGCTTTTACTTTCAGTTTCTATCATTATCGTTTGTGTTTGATCCTTTTGTGAACAACAAGACCGGAGAGATTGACAACCTCTCTGAACTTCGTTGGGAACAAAGCTATTTGTGTCTATGTGTAGGTCCGCGTCAGTTGCGCCGCTGACACCTAGTTATCATCTCCGGAGTCCTACTGGAGACAAACCTTGGTATCTTTACTGAGGGAAATTTGCTGCTGTGCTACATCACGCCTTCCACTTGGGGCTCACCAACGAAGGGCGAGAAATCACTATCATTACCTCGCACATCAGGTACCGTAGGTATGAAAAATTTGTGTTTTCTGCCCCGTATCCCAACAGTGGTATCATGAGCTAGCTATGCGTAGATATATTGTACGGGTAGAACACATCTAGGATGTGGGCATCGAATCTTCATTCGTTACCCTCCCACGTGTACTCATTTAGCGTTGCGGCAATGTTTGATGAAGCGGCCCCCGACCGACCTTACGCGTTTACGCGAGACTGGTTCCACGCTTGACATATGGCTTGTACCATATAAAGTGGCTGGGGGGGGGTGTCTGTCTCTCTGCATTAGCGATGCGAAGATGTTTGCAACGGAGGGCCCCGACAGGGGTGTAATAGAGACGGATGGGGACGGTGTTGTGGCATGTTTTTCGCAGGATAGAAACGGTTCTCTCTCTCGAAACCCCTAGCAGCCACGTAAAACTTGCACAAGCTAAAGTAGAAAGGAGTTTAACTTTGCTTTGCATGAAGGGGGGTCATAGGTTGTATGATTTACAGTTTTACTTCCTGTTTTATGCTAGTATGCTAGATATATCGACGGTAGAACGAAACAGGACCATCTCTCACAATACCAACATTGTGTTCTCCCTTGGTGGGCACCGCCTGGAAGGTTCTCCCATATGGCTTGATGCTCCGTACATACCGGAGTTGTCCTACATATTCAACGGAGTTCACATGAGGTTGGGTTCGGCAAGCCTGGCATATGCAGATATGGCCTTGCTGAACAGCTAACATCAAGGTTCGATTGGCAGGCTTGACGTATGTAGATGCGGGCCTGGAACACAGGAGACCGAAAGGTCGAGAACGAGTCACATGCCTGATGTGATTGGCTTAGAGGCCTACCTGGTTCACATACTGATGGCCGTGACGATCGGGGGAGGTATGGGGGCTGGGATTGTATAATCACTTAGTTAAATTGAGAGGTGTTTATCTAAGTGGGAGCTTTCTAGAATTTTGAGATTAAATTGAAACTCCACATTATGAACAAAAGTCTAAATATGTATCCTTGTGAATCAACCTTGTAGATGGCAGCACCTTGCCCCTCGTTCAACTTAGGATCATTCCTAGAGAAAGATAAGCTAAAAACAGATGGGACAAACTTCACCAAATGGTTCCGCACCCTGAGGATTCTCCTCGTTCCCCTCAAGATGGCATACGTACTAGAGGGCGCGTTAGGTGACGCACCAGCAGATGATGCCAGTCAGGACGAGAAGAATGTCTATCTCTCCAGGACTGATGATTACAACCTTGTCCAGAGTGGCATGCTCTACTCCATGGAGGCTGAGCTGCAGAAACGCTTTGAGAGGATGGGTGCATATGATATCATCACCGACCTCAAGGCGGTCTTCGCACCTCAAGCCAGGGCTGAATGGTACGAGGCTTCTGAAGCCTTCTTCTTAGCAAAGATGGACGAGCACGGCAGCGTGAGTGAGCACATAGTCAAAATGTTTGGCTATGTTCAGCGCTTGAATGCTCTGGAATGCCAGATTCCAGATGAACTTGCTGTTGATAGGGTGTTGCAGTCGCTTCCCCCTAGCTACAAAGGCTTTGTGCTGAACTACAACATGCAGGGGATGACCAAAACCCCTTCTGAGTTGTTTGCCATGCTGAAGAGCGCCGAGGTTGAGATCAAGAAGGAGCACGCCGTCTTCATGGTCAACAATACCACTGACTTCAAGAAGTCAAGCAGGCGGGAGAAGGCCAAAAGAGGTGGCCCCAAGAGGGATGGCAAGTCAGTTGCCGCTCCTCCCAAGGCACCCAAGCCTAAACCCGGAGTGGAGTGCTTCTACTGAAAGGGTGAAGGTCACTTGAAACGCAACTTCCCTAAGTAACTAAAGGACAAGAAGGCTGGCAAGGTCGCCAAGAGAGACGAAGGTATATTTGATATACATATTGTTGATGTTCTCTTGACAAGCGCCGGGAACACATCCTGGATACTTGATACAGGATCTGTCGCTCATATTTCTAATTCCATTCAGGGACTAAGGAATAGGAGACGCTTGCTCAAGGATGAAGTGACGATGCGCGTGGGGAATGGCTGTCAAATTGAAGTCTTGGAGGTCGGCACGAAGCATCTTAGTCTCCCTTCGGGATTGGTTTTAGTTCTGAATAATTGCTACTATGTACCCGCGTTGAGTGTGAACATCGTTAGTGGCTCTTGCTTGAAGCGAGACCGCTATTCTTTTAAGTCTGATACAATTGGTTGTTCGATTTATAAGGATGAAATGTTTTATGTTCACGCACCGGAGTTGCATGTTTTATTCGTACTTGATCTCGATGGTGACGTGTGTCACATTAACAATATTGAGGCCAAAAGATTGAAGAATGATGAAGATCACATGAAGATGTGGCATTGCCGACTTGGTCATATTGGTATAAAGCACATGGAGAAGCTCCATAAGGATGGACTTCTTGAGTCATTGGATTTTGGATCCCTTGATACATGTGAACCATGCCTCATGGGCAAAATGACAAGGACTCCATTCAATGGGATAATGGAGCGTGCGGATGACTTATTGGGGATCATACACAGGGATGTATGTGGACCCATGAACGTCCCCACTCGCAATGGTCTTCGTTACCTCGTGACCTTTATTGATGACTTGAGCAGATTTGGGTATATTTACTTTATGAAGCACAAGTCTGAAACCTTTGAAAAGTTCAAGGAATTTCAGAATGAGGTCGAAAATCAACTCGGAAAGAAAATCAAGCACCTTCGATCGGATCGAGGTGGAGAGTATTTGAGTCACGAGTTTGGCAATCATCTGAAGTCTTGTGGCATAGTACCACAACTTACGCCGGCAGGCACACCTCAGAGAAACGGTGTGGCTGAGCGACATAATCGAACCCTATTGGATAGCGTACGATCGATGATGTCTCATACTGATTTGCCTGTGTCATTCTGGGGATATGCATTAGAAACTGCCGCTCATATTCTTAATAGGGCACCATCCAAATCCGTAAAGTTAACACCATTTGAAGAATGGCATGGCACGAAACCTAAGTTGTCTCACCTGAAGATTTGGGGTTGTGAGGCTTATGTTAGGAAACTACAGCCTGACAAACTTGAATCCAAGGCGGATAAGTGCATCTTTGTGGGCTATCCCAAGGAAACTTGTGGATACACCTTCTACAACAAGTCTGACAGCAAAACGTTTGTTGCCAAGACGGGACACTTTCTTGAGAAGGAGTTTCTCGCGAAAGAGTTGAGTGGGAGGAAAATAGACCCCGATGAAGTGACTGACCTGTTGGATATATGCTCTAGAGGCAAATAATATATGATTATTCCAATATATCTAAGCAAGTTCATAACCAGTTTCATACCGTGCTAGAACTGCATCAGTGAAACAATGATGCAGATGTGGTATAGAAACCCCAGAGTTCCTAGTTAGCCTCTACATCGATAACTAGTTCATGGTCAACATGATGGTCGTGGTTTCGCGATCATGGACAATTAAGTCTCTTGACTATGAGGTCACCTCACGGGTTAAGTGACGTGATGAACATTACCCAAAGAAAGCATTACATCATGATCAAATCTTATGAAGGTTCAGTGTTGTAATTACAGAACGTGGTAGACCGTTCCTTTGACCGTGAGTACGTGCATAATCACTATCTTCCCGGATGCTTTGACTTACATCCCACCACCTGAATGAAATATGCGGGTCATAACGGTTGTATCTTAGGTATTCCGTGGAGATACGTTGAGGAGTATTGTTTACAAGAGCGGGATTTGTCAATCCATATAATGGATAGATACTCAGGGCCCACTCGGTGAGATTCCATCCATGAAGCTGCGCAGCGTGTGACTAGGTCACGGGGATGAATATCACGGGAACGAGTGAATGAGGATTTAGTTCGGAACGAGATTGAACCAGACATAGGATGTCATTGATCGAATCTCGGAACAATCCAGTATCGCTGACAAAGGGAATGCTATACGGCGTAAGGTCCAATCGGTGTTGATATCCGGAATGCACAGGGGTCATTATGGGCATCCAGGTCCCGCTGATGATCATTGACTGTTGCCTCTGCTCGGTCATGACTGGAGTGTTCTCGGACCGTAGGGTAACACACTTAAGGGCTCGATGAAATCGGAGATCTTTTCGGAACCATCGGAGCAACCAGAGAATAAGGGAGACAATATCGGAGGAGTACCGTATTGAACCGAAACAAGTTCGGAGTGAGCCGGAAGTGTTTCCGGAGCACCGGGAGATGAAATAATATGTTTTAGTTATTAATTAATT
Organism: Bromus sterilis; assembly: GCA_950022295.1. Taxonomy (NCBI): domain Eukaryota; kingdom Viridiplantae; phylum Streptophyta; class Magnoliopsida; order Poales; family Poaceae; genus Bromus; species Bromus sterilis. The sequence goes on along the minus strand of OX465595.1, from coordinate 337,386,597 downwards.
GAATTAATAATTAAATCATTTTATTTCTAATTAATATGTGCTATGGGCCTTAGTGGAGAAAAAGGCCCATTAAGGAATTAAAGGGAAAAGAAAAAAGAAAAGAAAAAGGGGGGGGGGGGAGGCGCCATGGGCCCTAGGGCCCATGAGGGGTGCGCCCCCTCTCCCCCCTCGGCCAACCACCCCCTAGCAAAGGGTTTAGTCCCACATTGCTAGGGGAGGTGGGTTGACTCCCTTCCCCAGCCTATATAAAGACAGGCAGGGTGCACATAATTGATACACAGAAATTCGTGAGAAAATAAATATAACTCCGAATTGAGATCGGTTTTCTCCGGTCTCCTCCCCTCTCTGGTCTCTTCCACGGTGGGCTCCCTAGTGTGAGCCTGTAGTGGAATTGAGACCTCTCTGCTAGAATCGGAGGCCGTCGTGCTGCCGAAGCTCCGTCCGGAGGTCTGCTTCCGCCTCCTCCGCTGGATCGGAGAACGGAGGTCGTCATCGAGTCTCGTACGTGTGCGAGTACTACGAGGTGCTGCATGTGTGGCACTACACCCATCCGGGTGCTCAACACAGCCAGGGGGCTGTGAAACTTGATCGGCTACATCAACCACGTTTGCGGGAACGTTTCCCGCGCAACGGACTACACCCCGAGGTATGTTATTTCCGCACTACTATCTGTTACGGTAATACGGCTAGCTAGATCTTGGGTTAAGGGAACGCTAGTTAGAAAAATTTGTGTTTTCTGCTGCGAACCCCAACAGTGGTATCAGAGCTAGGTCTATGCTTAGTATTACTGCACGGATAGAACACATCGGGGATGTGGGCGTTGATTGTATGATTGTTACCCTCTCACGTGCACTTGTTCATATCTACGGCATTGTTTGATGAAGCGGCCCCCGACCGACTTTACGCGTACTCTTACGCGAGACTGGTTCCACGCTTGACATACGGCTTGTACCGTATAAAGTGGCTGGGGGGGTGTCTGTCTCTCTACTTTAGCGGATGTGGCATTTGCAACGGAGGGCCCCGTGCGGGGTGTAATAGAGACAATCGTATGGTTGACGTTGTGGTTGACTCGTAGGTTAAAACCTGTTTAACTATGAAAGCCCTAGCAGCCACGTAAAACTTGCAATATACAACTAGACCGTCTAAACCTTGTATTGCAAAGTGGGGGCTATCGTTTGTTTGTTTGTGATGTAGTGATAGCTTTTGCTATGTGTTACTAATAAGTAGTAATCGTCATCATAAAACAAACTAAAATGGAGACACTGTAGACTTAGTGTTGCCATAGCCCAGACATCTTAAAACTTGCTAGTATAGGATACACGACGGTAGCATGTGATAAGATGATCCCTTAACAAAGCCAAACACAAGTATTCTACCGAAGTGTGCACCACCTGGAAGGTTCTCCCATATGGCTTGATGCTCCGTACATACCGGAGTTGTCCTACATATTCAATGGAGTTCGCATGAGGTTGGGTTCGGCAAGCCTGGCATATGTAAATATGGCCTTGCTGAGCAGCATATAACATGGAGGTTAATTTGGCGAGCCTAGCATATGCAGATATGGCCTCGGAATACTAGAGATCGAAAGATCGATCATGAGTCACAGTATATATAAGATAATGTGATCGCACAAGTTGTTGTCTACCTTCGAAACTGACCCGTCGGCCGTGTGATATTCGAGGTCGGGCAGTGAATCTGGATCATGTAATCACTAAAACTTCTTAGGGATGAAATGTTTTGGTGCGAGCTCATATGATTATATGAACTCATTTGTTGTGAACTAGTCTTAATTGTGTTCCTTGCAATTATGTTTGTAGAAAAATGGATAATACCCAGTACCTTGAAATGGTTTCCTTCTTACATGGTGAAAGACTTAAAGAAAATGGGTCAAACTTCATTAGTTGGTACTTACGCCTTAGAGCCGTGCTCAAGAGAATCAACCTTTCATTCTTAACTAAAAGGCACGTGGGAAACCCTCCAGAAAACGACATGGATGCACAAGCGGCGATTGATTATCATTATCGTCGTAGGACATATGCCATAGCTAAGGGTATCATAGAAACCAGCATTCCGCAACCTTTGCGTGAGGAGTATGCTGATTTGGATACATACGATATGATCGATGAGCTGAAGTCATCAAACTTGCATCAGTTTAGAGTTGCCAGATTTGAGTTAGAAAGTGAGTTTCTCTCTACAAAGCTGGAAGAAGGCTCTTGCCTGAAAGCACACTTGGCCAAGATGCATGAGATACATCTGAGCCTCGTAGATGATTTTGACTATGATACCACACATGAGTCTGCGATATACACGGTGTTACACTCGCTTCCACCGAGCTATACAGACCATGTCTATGGCTATGTCGGCAGAGGTGAAAGCCTCGAGTTCTCTGACTTCATGGATAGACTTCAGTACCTGGAGGTCGAACCCATTGAAGGAGAAGTTGTCGATGGAGAAGGTATATACTTGATATACATTATAAATGTTCATTCCCTTATACAACAGGTGCAGTAAATGAGTATTTGATACTTATTCTGTTTTATGAAAACAGGACCTGCTGTTGCATGGACGGGAAGAGGTGAAATCAAGGATTGATGGACATCAAGTCAGTTGATGGCTAGCATGGATTCCACCGAGACATCTATCATAGGAGATACTTAGAGTATTAGATAAATCTTGTGTAATCATCATAGTATGAACACTTAGTTGTGTGTCTTGCATCTCGCGAGACAAAGTTATTCGTGTAATGAGACAAGTCAGTTGTTCCATCTCTATGAATAAAAGTGTGCTTATACTTTGATTACGTCTTGATTTATGATATGATAGAAAGCATTTATAATACTACTATTATTGTCAAGAAATATTCAATGTTTAATGATAAAGTTGTCTTGATTATAACAAGTCAAAGATCTGATTGCATGAGGTGACTTCATAACTGATGAATTCATTAAATGTATGATCTATTAACTTGTGAGTTCATTATCGAATGAAGAATCATAACTTGATTGCATGAGATGGATTAGATACACGATCTATGAACCTCTGCAATAAATATAATCATGACAAGGTTCTAGCAAGTAGAACTTGTGCCAATCATTATACATAAATGATGTAGAATGGGCATGTGAGTTATCATTAAAGACTTCATATGATTAATTGAAAGTTGTATTCAATTGAGATCATAAAACTGAGATTCGGGAATCACAGTGAGAAGTGAGAATACAAGGATACACATCACTACGCTACGATCCGAAGTGATAAGTATTGATGTTGACATAATGGGAGACTTGTGGAAGTTGTACCACAAACTACGATGGAAGTTGAAAGTGCTGGACTACTTAAACCATTCGTAGTCATACTAAACCGTAGTATGGTCTAAACGTTCTTTCCCCTAGCACTATAGTTATTGTCGAATAAGTTGTTTGATTCATTAAGTTAAAACACCCACTTCATGAATAGGAAACCATCCTGATTCTAAACGATACATGATAGCTCCATAACTGATGGTGTTATAAGGTTTCTTAAAAGAAAGAATTTCTTTGTAATAAAACTACGAGCAATTGAAATTACATATTCTCCCCGAATAGCAAAATTTGTGTTGCTTAATTGGTAATACGAGAAAAGTCTCTCGACACGGATCCAATTGGGAGATAATGAAAACTTTGACCGGGGTATTGGACCTTGCCTTCAGAATATCAGAGTATTGCAACGGAAGCATGTTCCGCTGTAATGACGCTATATAAGGAAGGATATGCCAAAGATGATTGATCTTGGTATATGAGTTGAAGCCATTGTTGAATTTAGAAGGTTATCATGAATACGTTCTGTACAGAACAATAATCATGAGTCTTCTTAAAAAATAAAACAATAGGGAATAATATTGCTTGAAGACACAAAGGAATGATGGTAGCCTAGAACACGAGGAGAAATGAAATAATATTGAGTTACATTAAGGATGGCTCACGTCCCGTGAAATAAATCGGTTATTTCATATTCTCGGCAAACTGGAGAGTTATTGAGAATAATGTAATGGACATAAGGCATTATTTGGTTATGACCAAAGTTCAATGGTGATTGACTACGGAAACGTAGGAATGCTTTAATCAATAGAATATTTCATTTACACTACAATGGACCATAGCCTGAAATTGCATCTCAGTCAAATTTGGATTTGAAAGGGAATTGTAATGAGCAAGACGAAGGTTACTTCGTTAAAAGGATGGACTATAGTACCTCAAGACAGGAACCCTCAACCTTGATTTGATCAAGTGATTTTGTGATGACCAAAATATTGAGTGGGCCTGCAGTTTCGCGAAACTGAGTGGGAGCTTTGAAGACTTCCCGGGAAACTTGGAATGCAGAGGGCATTTTCTGAGTGGGAGCTTTGGAAGCATCGTCGTCATTATGTGAGACATAGTGAACAATAAAATGACTTGATGAAAACTGAACCACAAATATATGAGTATATGATGGATATATTTGAGTGGGAGCATGATCATTGTCTCAAACATATATGCACTGATATGTGTGAAGAATGATCTCATATGTATATATATGGATATGCATTGATTGTGTATATAGAGAATCGTCTTATATACATATGTGCATTATGATATATATATAGAGCATAAGGCAAATAAAATACAAGATTGCAAGAATCTTCTTTTATATGAAATACCAACACATTACACGTTGAAATCTATATGAGTAGATTAAGATACGGATAATGAAACGAAGTGAAAGTTGGAATAATCTTCTAGACAAGAAACAGGTTCTTGTGACTAGAAATTATATAATGGATAAAATCCAAATATCACAAGCAATGTCTTGATGGAAGAATAGAGATGCACCATGTACTGGACATGTGATCTTATATGTTCTTGACATATGATTCTACCATATAACATGCATTGTGAATCCAACAACAGAATGACTCAAAAGGTTCTTGAAAGAAGAACAGATTCCGATGTGCTTTAGGAGTAAAACACAGAATCTGAATAAAGTCCATGCATTTAGTATATGAGAGGCATACTGAGGACTGTTCTCTAAAATATAGAAAGGATAATAGACTTGAATGTAATGCAAGATTACAATTGCAAGCCGTATTATGGGTCTATATGGAATTAGAGACATCACCAAAGACATGAAAGAAATGTGAGCAAAATTCACGGTACTACAAACATAATACTACTTAAGAAAGTAGACGTATGGATAAAAGTTTAGCGTTAGAAGTATTGGACTTCTGGCTGAGTGTATTTCCCAGTATATATGACTATGGATGAGTCTTCTAAAGACTGAACCAAGAGATCATTGGAGGATACTGTGAAATAATAGTCTCACTCTCCCGCGAAACTTATATCCAACCATTATATGATAATGAGTGGTATGTCAAAAGAGCTTTTGACTTATGCCAGTTGCAAAGGAAACATACGAATCTGAATTGGTGCAGTTCGTTGACGAACCCTCTTCCATGAGCGTGCATGATCAATGAAACACTTATGTGATAAGATGATTATGATCGGAAAAATGCGGCTAGATTATTAGCACTCTAGTGCAAGTGGGAGACTGTTGGATATATGCTCTAGAGGCAAATAATATATGATTATTCCAATATATCTAAGCAAGTTCATAACCAGTTTCATACCGTGCTAGAACTGCATCAGTGAAACAATGATGCAGGTGTGGTATAGAAACCCCAGAGTTCCTAGTTAGCCTCTACATCGATAACTAGTTCATGGTCAACATGATGGTCGTGGTTTCGCGATCATGGACAATTAAGTCTCTTGACTATGAGGTCACCTCACGGGTTAAGTGACGTGCTGAACATTACAAAAAGAAAGCATTACAGCATGATCAAATCTTATGAAGGTTCAGTGTTGTAATTACAGAACGTGGTAGACCGTTCCTTTGACCGTGAGTATGTGCATAATCACTATCTTCCCGGATGCTTTGACTTACATCCCACCACCTGACTGAAATATGCGGGTCATAACGGTTGTATCTTAGGTATTCCGTGGAGATACGTTGAGGAGTATTGTTTACAAGAGTGGGATTTGTCAATCCATATAATGGATAGATACTCAGGGCCCACTCGGTGAGATTCCATCCATGAAGCTGCGCAGCGTGTGACTAGGTCACGGGGATGAATATCACGGGAACGAGTGAATGAGGATTTAGTTCGGAACGAGATTGAACCAGACATAGGATGTCATTGATCGAATCTCGGAACAATCCAGTATCGCTGACAAAGGGAATGCTATACGGCGTAAGGTCCAATCGGTGTTGATATCCGGAATGCACAGGGGTCATTATGGGCATCCAGGTCCCGCTGATGATCATTGACTGTTGCCTCTGCTCGGTCATGACTGGAGTGTTCTCGGACCGTAGGGTAACACACTTAAGGGCTCGATGAAATCGGAGATCTTTTCGGAACCATCGGAGCAACCAGAGAATAAGGGAGACAATATCGGAGGAGTACCGTATTGAACCGAAACAAGTTCGGAGTGAGCCGGAAGTGTTTCCGGAGCACCGGGAGATGAAATAATATGTTTTAGTTATTAATTAATTGAATTAATAATTAAATCATTTTATTTCTAATTAATATGTGCTATGGGCCTTAGTGGAGAAAAAGGCCCATTAAGGAATTAAAGGGAAAAGAAAAAAGAAAAGAAAAAGGGGGGGGGGGGAGGCGCCATGGGCCCTAGGGCCCATGAGGGGTGCGCCCCCTCTCCCCCCTCGGATACTTGATACAGGATCTGTCGCTCATATTTCTAATTCCATTCAGGGACTAAGGAATAGGAGACGCTTGCTCAAGGATGAAGTGACGATGCGCGTGGGGAATGGCTGTCAAATTGAAGTCTTGGAGGTCGGCACGAAGCATCTTAGTCTCCCTTCGGGATTGGTTTTAGTTCTGAATAATTGCTACTATGTACCCGCGTTGAGTGTGAACATCGTTAGTGGCTCTTGCTTGAAGCGAGACCGCTATTCTTTTAAGTCTGATACAATTGGTTGTTCGATTTATAAGGATGAAATGTTTTATGTTCACGCACCGGAGTTGCATGTTTTATTCGTACTTGATCTCGATGGTGACGTGTGTCACATTAACAATATTGAGGCCAAAAGATTGAAGAATGATGAAGATCACATGAAGATGTGGCATTGCCGACTTGGTCATATTGGTATAAAGCACATGGAGAAGCTCCATAAGGATGGACTTCTTGAGTCATTGGATTTTGGATCCCTTGATACATGTGAACCATGCCTCATGGGCAAAATGACAAGGACTCCATTCAATGGGATAATGGAGCGTGCGGATGACTTATTGGGGATCATACACAGGGATGTATGTGGACCCATGAACGTCCCCACTCGCAATGGTCTTCGTTACCTCGTGACCTTTATTGATGACTTGAGCAGATTTGGGTATATTTACTTTATGAAGCACAAGTCTGAAACCTTTGAAAAGTTCAAGGAATTTCAGAATGAGGTCGAAAATCAACTCGGAAAGAAAATCAAGCACCTTCGATCGGATCGAGGTGGAGAGTATTTGAGTCACGAGTTTGGCAATCATCTGAAGTCTTGTGGCATAGTACCACAACTTACGCCGGCAGGCACACCTCAGAGAAACGGTGTGGCTGAGCGACATAATCGAACCCTATTGGATAGCGTACGATCGATGATGTCTCATACTGATTTGCCTGTGTCATTCTGGGGATATGCATTAGAAACTGCCGCTCATATTCTTAATAGGGCACCATCCAAATCCGTAAAGTTAACACCATTTGAAGAATGGCATGGCACGAAACCTAAGTTGTCTCACCTGAAGATTTGGGGTTGTGAGGCTTATGTTAGGAAACTACAGCCTGACAAACTTGAATCCAAGGCGGATAAGTGCATCTTTGTGGGCTATCCCAAGGAAACTTGTGGATACACCTTCTACAACAAGTCTGACAGCAAAACGTTTGTTGCCAAGACGGGACACTTTCTTGAGAAGGAGTTTCTCGCGAAAGAGTTGAGTGGGAGGAAAATAGACCCCGATGAAGTGACTGACCTGTTGGATATATGCTCTAGAGGCAAATAATATATGATTATTCCAATATATCTAAGCAAGTTCATAACCAGTTTCATACCGTGCTAGAACTGCATCAGTGAAACAATGATGCAGATGTGGTATAGAAACCCCAGAGTTCCTAGTTAGCCTCTACATCGATAACTAGTTCATGGTCAACATGATGGTCGTGGTTTCGCGATCATGGACAATTAAGTCTCTTGACTATGAGGTCACCTCACGGGTTAAGTGACGTGATGAACATTACCCAAAGAAAGCATTACATCATGATCAAATCTTATGAAGGTTCAGTGTTGTAATTACAGAACGTGGTAGACCGTTCCTTTGACCGTGAGTACGTGCATAATCACTATCTTCCCGGATGCTTTGACTTACATCCCACCACCTGAATGAAATATGCGGGTCATAACGGTTGTATCTTAGGTATTCCGTGGAGATACGTTGAGGAGTATTGTTTACAAGAGCGGGATTTGTCAATCCATATAATGGATAGATACTCAGGGCCCACTCGGTGAGATTCCATCCATGAAGCTGCGCAGCGTGTGACTAGGTCACGGGGATGAATATCACGGGAACGAGTGAATGAGGATTTAGTTCGGAACGAGATTGAACCAGACATAGGATGTCATTGATCGAATCTCGGAACAATCCAGTATCGCTGACAAAGGGAATGCTATACGGCGTAAGGTCCAATCGGTGTTGATATCCGGAATGCACAGGGGTCATTATGGGCATCCAGGTCCCGCTGATGATCATTGACTGTTGCCTCTGCTCGGTCATGACTGGAGTGTTCTCGGACCGTAGGGTAACACACTTAAGGGCTCGATGAAATCGGAGATCTTTTCGGAACCATCGGAGCAACCAGAGAATAAGGGAGACAATATCGGAGGAGTACCGTATTGAACCGAAACAAGTTCGGAGTGAGCCGGAAGTGTTTCCGGAGCACCGGGAGATGAAATAATATGTTTTAGTTATTAATTAATTGAATTAATAATTAAATCATTTTATTTCTAATTAATATGTGCTATGGGCCTTAGTGGAGAAAAAGGCCCATTAAGGAATTAAAGGGAAAAGAAAAAAGAAAAGAAAAAGGGGGGGGGGGAGGCGCCATGGGCCCTAGGGCCCATGAGGGGTGCGCCCCCTCTCCCCCCTCGGCCAACCACCCCCTAGCAAAGGGTTTAGTCCCACATTGCTAGGGGAGGTGGGTTGACTCCCTTCCCCAGCCTATATAAAGACAGGCAGGGTGCACATAATTGATACACAGAAATTCGTGAGAAAATAAATATAACTCCGAATTGAGATCGGTTTTCTCCGGTCTCCTCCCCTCTCTGGTCTCTTCCACGGTGGGCTCCCTAGTGTGAGCCTGTAGTGGAATTGAGACCTCTCTGCTAGAATCGGAGGCCGTCGTGCTGCCGAAGCTCCGTCCGGAGGTCTGCTTCCGCCTCCTCCGCTGGATCGGAGAACGGAGGTCGTCATCGAGTCTCGTACGTGTGCGAGTACTACGAGGTGCTGCACGTGTGGCACTACACCCATCCGGGTGCTCAACACAGCCAGGGGGCTGTGAAACTTGATCGGCTACATCAACCACGTTTGCGGGAACGTTTCCCGCGCAACGGACTACACCCCGAGGTATGTTATTTCCGCACTACTATCTGTTACGGTAATACGGCTAGCTAGATCTTGGGTTAAGGGAACGCTAGTTAGAAAAATTTGTGTTTTCTGATGCGAACCCCAACATGACCAAGCACTCCAATTGTAAGAAACGACTATGAAAATTGTTCTGGAACCATCTTCCACAGTGGGAGCTGAAGAGAATGGCCAGAACGACATTCATAACGATCATGACATTGATGATGATCATGATGAGAATGAAGAGGAATCTTTTATGCCCCGTAGGTCATCAAGAGTCCGTCAACCTACTGAGTTTTACGGACAGCTTGTGAATGCAATCTCGGATGATGAGTCGGATGAACCTAATAGTTACAAAGAAGCAATGGAGGGACCCGAGTCCGAGAAATGGCTTGAAGCCATGAAATCCGAAATAGAATCCATGTACACCAACAAAGTATGGACTTTGGTGGATATTCCCGAGGAACGCAAGGCCGTCGAGAATAAATGGATTTTCAAGAAAAAGACTGACGCAGATGGAAACGTATCTGTCTACAAAGCTCGACTTGTCGCGAAGGGGTTCCGACAAATTCAAGGAGTTGACTACGAGGAGACGTTCTCTCCTGTAGCGATGATAAAGTCTATTCGGATCCTACTAGCAATAGCTGCATATCATGATTACGAGATATGGTAGATGGATGTGAAAACTGCATTCCTAAATGGCAACATTGAGGAAGAGTTGTATATGATGCAATCGGAGGGGTTTGTCGATCCAAGGAACGCTGGTAAGGTGTGCAAGCTTCAACGGTCCATCTATGGGTTGAAGCAAGCATCTCGGAGCTGGAATCTTCGATTTGATGAGGTCATTAAAGATTTTGGATTTGTCCAAAACGTCGAAGAGTTCTGCGTCTATAAGAAACTCAGTGGGAGCTCTGTAGCATTCCTTGTGTTATATGTAGATGACATATTACTAATAGGGAACGATAAGAAATTCTTAGAGGAAGTGAAGGAATATCTGAATGGACAGTTTTCCATGAAGTACCTAGGTGAAGCTGCGTACATATTGGGGATTAAGATCTATAGAGATAGAGCTAATCGACGGTTGGCCTTGAGTCAGAGCACTTATATTGACAAGATATTGAAAAGGTTCAGTATGGGTAACTCCAAGAGAGGCCTCTTTCCAGTTATAAAAGGTGTCAAATTAAGCGTGACTCAATGCCCAGCCACAGCAAAAGAGAAGGAGGATATGTCCTCAAAGCCCTATGCCTCAGCCATAGGTTCTCTCATGTATGCTATGTTATGTACCAGACCGGATTTAGCGCTGGCCATTAGTATGACTAATCGCTACCAGAGTAACCCGGGAATGGCTCACTGGACAACAGTAAAGAACATCCTTAAGTACTTGAGAAGAACCAAGGATCTCTTTCTCGTTTATGGAGGAGTTGATGAGGAGCTCACCGTAAAGGGTTACCTTGACGCAAGCCTCGGCTCAGATCTAGATGACTCGAAATCCCAGACGGGATATGTTTTCATGTTGAACGGTGGCGCATTTAGCTGGAGGAGCGGCAAACAGTCAGTCGTCGCCCAATCTACAATGGAGTCGGAGTATATTGCCGCTTGCGAAGCGTCTAACAAGGCGCTGTGGCTGAAGAAGTTCGTGATCGAGCTTGGCGTCTTTCCCAGCTGCACTGACCCCGTGGAAATCTTCTGCGACAACACGGGTGCCATTGCTAACGCGAAGGAGCCAAGAACTCACTCTACAGCCAAGCACATCCTCCGAAAGTTTCATGTGACGCGAGACTACGTCAGGGATGGACACACTAGGATTCACAAGATACATACAGATCTGAACGCAGCAGACCCGATGACTAAACCTCTTCCACATGGCAAGTTTGAAGAACACCGAGAGACCATTGGTGTTAGATACATACCTGATGTAAACTAGTGTAATTTGTACTCTAGTGCAAGTGGGAGACTGTTGGATATGTGCCCTAGAGACAAATTAATAAAGATATTTGTCACATATCCGTTTTGTTCATAATACGTTTTATACTGTGCTATAACCGTATTACTTGGAAATACTAATACAGGTGTAGTATAAAACATGGTCCGTAGTTTAACTCGGGTAAACTACCTCATTGGGCAATTGATTGATCAAGTTTTCCTGATCATGGCGACACTTAAGTACATTGACAATGAGGTCATATCGTTAAGGGGAATGATGTGATGGACGTACACCCACCTAAAGTATTGCAATGTGATCGAGTCACATAGTTCAGCGTTGCTATGACTTTGTAACGTATGGCTTAGTCCTTAGACCGTAACGATCATACGTAATTGTCATCTATGAGGAGACTTTGATTTGTACCCCACCGCCTGACTGAAATATGCTGGCTATAACGGTGCACTTTGGGTATTCCGAAATATATGGTTGATGAGTATGTTAATAGATCAGAGCGGGATTTGTCAGTCCTTGTGACAGGACAGGTACTCTGGGCCCACTCGGTGATATTGCATCAACACCTTGCAAGGACGTGACTAGGTCACAAGAGATGCAATAATCATGGACGAGAGAAGTTGTTTGTTGTGAACGAGATGTGAACACGGTATGTAGGATACCGACGATCAAACCTCGGACAAACAAAGTACCACAACACGAAGGGATTACGTCGTATCGTTAACGGTTTCCAAAAGCGATCGAAGTTCATTTGATGGAAGCGCAGGGGCTGTCAAGGATTGTAACCAGGTCCAACTGACTAGTCATTGGTCAATGAGAAGAGTCTCGACCATGTCTGCTATTTCCAGGACCGTTAGGGTGTTACACTTAAGGGCAATCGATGCATAGGACAGTTACGGGATCAATCGGTGAAATAGGAGGAATCACCGGAATAGTTCCGGAGGAGGACGGAATGGTTTCCGGACATTTTGAATAGTTCAAAATAAAGTTTAATTGTTTTAATAATGTTTTATTATTTAATTATCTGAATTAAATATTTAAAACAGATTAAATAAATTAAAAAATGGGAGAAAGGATAAATGGGCCCATGGGGCCCATTAAGGGAGGAGGGGGTCTCCCCCCTTGGGCTTGGCGCCAAGGGTGGGGCCCACCACCCCCCTTGGCCGGCGCACTCCCCCCCTTGGGAGTTTAGTCCCACATGGGGAGGGGAGGAGGATGGCACCTCCCTTGGCCTATATAAGGAGGGGTAGACCCCCCTTTTTTCCAATACACCAATATCTACTTCTTCCTCCTTCTCCTTCCCGGAAGTGGACTCCCCTTGTTTGGAGTCTGCACCTGGATTGGAGTTCTCCACCATAAGGCAGGCCTTCGTTCTGCTGGAGTCGGGATCCGTATCCGTCTTTCTTCCGCTGCTCGCCTGGTTCGGGCCCGGGAGGAACATCGATTGTACCGTACGTGTATAATCTCTTCGAGGCACTACACCTGTGGTGCTACTTCGTCGCTGGAGGTTTACCGAGAGTCATCCTCGCCGGTGGTGGTCTTCTACACGACAGGGAGGTCGTAGTTCCGAGTCTACGCCAGCCACGTTCGCAAGAACGTTTCCCTCTTTCGGTCTTCAAAGATATGAACACCGATTCCCTCCGTTACTTTACATCGCCATAGCATAGATCTTGGGTTCGGGTACCATAGGTATGAAAAATTTGTGTTTTCTGCCCCGTATCCCAATAGAGATAGTCTTCGCGGGCAAGATAACCCAATTTATTGATTCGACACTTGGGGACACAAAGAATACGTACAGGCTTTGACAATTGAGTTGTCAATTCAACCGCACCTGAAATAAACACTTGCTTGCACAAAGGTATTAGTAACAACTGTGATATGGTGATAGTAGTGGTGGTGATAATAGTGGTGATAGTGGCGGTGAAACAGCAAAAGTAAAACAGCTAGTAACCAGCAGAAAAGAAAACACTGTAGGCTAGGGAGATGGATGGTTGGGCGCTGCTTGGATGAGGACGATCATGTAATAGATTCTAACACGGGCAAGGCTCACAGAAAAGAAAGGATCATCTAGGCAAATATCAAACATCAGGCATGTATCCCAAGGTAGTTGTATGTGCTTGCAATAAGAACTTTACACAACATCTTTTGTCCTACCATCCCGCTACAAACGGGGCCAAAAGGAACTTAGGAAGATTAAGGTACTCCTGTCAAAGAGCACCGAAACAAAGAATTAACACTTCATGGATACACGGAATCCTCAAATTATAGTCCATCCCCTTTGGTGTTCCAAGCTTTCACCATTGGGATCGCCGGTTCCGGACTATAATAGGTGCATACAACTCATAGATAGGATCAAGAACACCACAAACTCAAGAAACAAAAGGGTGATCAGATCTGAAATCATGGCGCTCGGGCCCAAAGTGGCAAGCATTAAGAGCAAGAAGTTGTAACAGAGATGATAAATACCAAGTAGATGATAGGCAACATGCCTCCAACAATCGGATTGAACTATTACATGATCTAACTCATCCAATCCCTACCATCCCCTTTGCCTACAAAAGGGAATTACTCACACATGGATGGAGAAATCATGGAGGGGTGATGGAGAGGCGATGATGACGATGGCGATGATTTCCCCTCACCGGAGGCCAAAGCAGCCTCCAGATTAGCTCTCCTGGAGAAGAACAGAGGGTGGCGGCGGCTTCGCGACGTAGATTGGAAAAGCGACTTCTGTTCTGGGGTTTCTGCGTCGGGAGAATAAATAGGGGCCAAGGTAGTTCACCATGGGGTGTGGGACCCAGCCAGGAGGGCAGGTGGCGCGGCCAGGGGCTGGGCCGCGCCAGGCACCCTCCTGGCTGCCCTGTGGCCCCCCTTTGGATCCTCGGAAGCTTCCGGAACACTGATTTTTTATATATTTTCTTGGGATTTTTCCAGCGTACCTAAATATCCAGAAACCTGCACAAAAGAAAACATCACTGGTAGCTCTGCTGAAAACAGCGTCAGTCCGGGTTAGTTTCGTTCAAATCATGCAAGAATGAAGTCAAAACAATAGCAAAAGTGTTTGGAAAAGTAAATACGTTTGAGACGTATCAATCATATATCGTGAGGTGCTTAGTGATTATAGGCCAATCATTTTGCTCAACCCCTGCCTTAGCATTATACAAAAATCTGGTCGGTCATTTGCAGAAGCTCATCCTCAAAATTAGCCACGACAACTAATATGGATTTATAAAAGAGCGCTCTATACTAGATTTTTTTGCATAGGTATTTGAATCAATAGCTTTTTCTCGACCAGGCTGAGGCGATGCTGGGAAGGTGACATGGATGGTCCAATCGATGCATTCATACGCGCTAACTCGTGCAGGCCCTGGGCACATCTGTATCTCACTTTGCACATGCTCTATTGAACAATGTGACCTCTTAATGTCTTTCCTCTAATCCCTTCTAATCTACATAATGGTGTTTCGACACGAGTGAAACTCTATACGAAAAAAATGCACATCGATGTTTTAGTTCCATTCAGACGATCAATTTGCAGTTTCATGGACCGTACATGTTCAATTTCATGTTTATGTTCGGATCTATTTTAGATGAATTTTATCAAATTCGTTGTGCATGGTCGGTCGTTTCGAATTTCTTTTCACCACTAGCTTTATCTCGTTGTTTCACGCTACTTTCTTGTTGCATGTTTTCTATTTCGACGATCATAGGCGAGTAGATCTACACCTCTTTATTGGAGTGTATAAATGTATATGTGTGATCTATTGTAATAACACTCCTTCATTATGATTCCAGGGGAGTTATGCCCAGGGAAGAGGTCCCCGGTTGAAATTATCTTAGTGCAAACTGACACCTTGTAGAAAATTTACACCAACATTTGGCGGACAGGGAGATCTCAGAAAGCTTTCGATCTAAGTAGGATGAGTATTCTCCAGTAGTGGCGGTAGAGAGCAAGGTAACTATGATTGGATCGTGCCCCGTGCGTAAGTAAGCGAAAGAGATGGGGGAGAAACTTTTGAACTGGCAGGACGATTATTTCCATCCTAGAGAATTGACGGGGAAAGCCGGAGAAATCCACCCAGTGGTTAGGCAGGGTTCCTCTCTATTTCCCTGTTACCAAACGATCCCCTAATCTATTCACCTACAAGCTAACCACGATATACAAGGTGACGATGGTGGAACTGAGCAAGCAGCTCACTGGAGTATCACAGATGACTGTGGACCCGTTTGAGCATCGGTACAACTGAACACACCATCAATCTACCATGAGCACATCGATTAACAGTCGACCTCACTGTCGGACTAATGCCACTGGGCAAGCAGCTTGTCAGAGTGCAAATAACTAGATGGGGATAGCATATCACTGACCATAACCTTTGCTCACGTGTAACCGTTAGCTTATAATCAAACTACTTCAAGGCACCAGTATGCAACCAGACACGGTGTACCACATCATCCCAATCAACGCAAACTACCAAACGTCAAACACATACTTTTTTTGATATAGACAAGCCTTATACTATTTTTGTAAATTTTTATAAGACATTTTAAATCACTAAAATACTAATCTAAGACACCTTATATAAGTTTATGGAGGGAGTACAAACTACCAATATGACCTCAGACTGTTTCAGTTGAACCTAGCAGACGATAAATGAGAAAATGATGCAGGTTACTGAGTGTATGCGTCTGCGTCTCGTGTTCCTTAAAAAAAACCCAGATCAATAAGTCATATCCAGACAACAAGCTTTCGCCCCCCCTTATATATAAAGGACACGAACAGAGTACACGACCGATCGATACATGATGGTGAGGTAGCTCTCTTACAAAGCCGGTCCTAAGATACTCGGCACACGTAGGCGCCTACATGGCCAACACGAAGCAACACGGAACTAAGCACATACACGCAACACCCTAGCAGACCTAAGCTCCACGACAACGCCCTCCAGAGGGAAGACGACGCAAAGCGTCGTCGCCGACGAGTCTAGCCGGACATAGGTCTTCACCTGGAGCCTTGACACGAGGAGCAGATCCACGACGACGTCTTCAAGAAGAGCGCGGCACCGACGGGTGTCGCCGCCGTCGGCGCCAAGGTGCGGAGCTTTCGCTCGGCAACTCGCCCGTGTCGCCGATGCCACCAGAGGGCCACGTGAAGGCTAGCCCCAGATCCGGACCAGGACACCGCCCCCGAGGAGACATGCCCGGGCTACCCACCGCTCCACCACCTGTTGCCCGCACAACCCAGGGGGAGCCACCACCACCACAATGGCGCCTGCCGGAAAGCAACCATGTGGACCACCTTCTGGGGCCGCCGCCCCGTCATCCATGCCGCCAGATAGCGTCGGTCGGTCCCGTCTCAACGCCCTCGACCCGGAGGGAAGAGCGACGACCAGACATCACCTCTCCGCCCGGCATCAGCCCCAGAGTCTGGGTGGGCGCCTCCATCATCGGAAGCCCCACACCTGCGTCCCCAGCCAATTCCAGCGAACTGGGCGGGGAGGCAACTCATGGGCTGCCGAAGGCCACCGGAGAGCCAACTCAAGCCACTCGATCGAGCCAGCTCTCACGATGCCAAGTCCGGGGCCATCGGTGCAGATCCGCGACCCGACGAACCGCTACCACGGCCACCACCTGCGACCATCGTACCTGCAAGGCGAGCACGACCAACGCCTGCGGGCACCTCCCGAGCCATGTCCAACCACGCTTACCCGAAGCGCAAGCTCCGATCCGCCTCGGGCTCCCAACTGGCCCGCCCGAGCACGGATCCCAGATCTGGCCCAGCCCCGAGGCGCGTGCGGCGGCATCCGCCCAGCCCTGCGCACCGTCGGGAAAGATCCAGGAGAAAGTGGGTCGCCACCACCATCCTGCGCCACCTGCGCCGCCACCATCCTCAGCCGCTGCAGCCCACCGCCGGAGCCACCTCAGCCCGCGCCGTCCCACGGGTTAGACCGGCAAGGCCGCTGCCGCCAGAAGACGGCTGCCACCCAGATCCGTCGCCGCTCCGCTGAACACGCACCACCGCCACCACACCCGCTCAGGCCGCCGGAGCGCCGCCACCACGACCGACCCCCCGGCCAGGCCAGGCCAGCCGCCGGAGCGCCGCCGGAGAAGCCGCCGTCGCCCACAGCCCGCGCTGCCTGCAGCCCGACGCTGCCGCGGAGCCAGCTCCGGTCGCGACACCGGCGCCAGCACCCCACCGCGTCATCCACCCCTAGCCGCCCGTCGCAGAAGGAAACCGCCGCCGGCAGCCCCGTCGAGGTCGCCGCCATTGACAGAGCCATCGAGGTCGCCGCCGTCCGCAGCTCCGTCGAGGTCGTTGCCGCCCGTAGCGAGGACGAGGATGCCGCTGCCGCAGGTCCGCCGCGCCGCCCGGCCCGAGCGCCGCGCTCCGGCTCCGGCGAGTTGGCCCGCGCCAACCATGCCCGAGCAGGAGGACGAGGAGCCCCGCCGCCGCCGGCGACGACCGGGCTATGCCCGGCCGCGCCCCCTGGCGGCGGCGAGGGAGAGGAGAGGAGGGGGCGGCGGCGGCGCCCTCCCGGTCGCCTCGCGGGGGCGGCGCGGAAGGGGAAACCCTATCGGGGGGGACGAACGAGGAACATCAGGTGGAGGACTCAGTAATGCCGATCAATAAGTCATATAGCATTGTAGATCATGTTATCTGTCTGGTCAACAAATAAACAAGAATATTAAAATTGTGAATGCCATATACATTTCGCACGCAGGTAGGTCCACCTTGTCCAGACTAGTTGCGAGGCACAGTGTGAGACAACACCGGCAGCAATGTGCCAACACTTGAGCCACATATCTCTTACTTAAAAAAAGTGTAAACGCAGAAACACAATCTGATGCTACTGTACCTACCTACGCATTCACCATTGATTCTTCTGTGGGTCGCAATAAAGTCAATCACCCCTGATCAGTTAGTTAAATACAGCTGTGTGTACATCTTGAGCCTTCCATTACTGTAGCAAGATTGCAAATGCACAGTAATCCTGATGCTGCATCGCTTCACTGGAGGCCAGGTCAACTTAAGTAACTCTAGTGCAGGCTTAGCTACTCCTTTACTTTACAAGACAAGACTTGTTTGAACATTTCATATAACCTAGTTGTTGGGTATGTGTGTGTGAGCAGAACCGGCCCTGTTATTACGAAGGTCATAGTGCGAACAGGGTATAATCGATTTTACAATTATAATATAGTAATATCTAGCGATATATTCATCATAAAAATTTATTTTCTCTGTGATATTAATGTATTTACTTCATCAAAAAATAAAAAACTTATTATGAAAACATAAACACTAAAAAACAACCTTAATAAATAAATAAAGTTTAACACATCATGTATATCTGATTATAATAATTATATATAAGATACATATATTAAATCATAAGCAACCATTCAATAAATATAAGATGATGAAATTTAGGAGAAGGGGACCGATGCTCCTTGCACATTATTTTTGCAAATTATTGTTTGTAATATATTTAGATACAAAAATATATTGGATCTTTATTTCAGATGGAACCTAATCCACCCTACCTTTTGCCATAGCCTAAGACCGGCCCTATGTGTGAGTCTATCTATTGTCAAGACTACTTTTTATGTAATAGTGTACATGTTTGTGAGCATTGGCTATTTCACATCACTAAACATAGCTCGTTGAATTGCCACTACTTTTTCTATAAGATTGTCTGTACTCAGTTGAGTATAGAACCTAAGCCGTTATGGCTTTTTATTCTCCAAGGGAGGTACTTCACCATCGTGAAAGCCGCCTATCTAGTCCATGAAAGCCGCCTACTTGGGTTGGCTACCACCATCGTGAACCCGGCCGGTTTACCGAAGTGGACCCAAGCGATGTGTGCGTGGTGCATAAGCCGGTCTCGGGTGAGCCGTTCTCTCACTTAGCATCCAGGCCACAAGCCTACCAGAACTCCGAACTACTGCGACATCTGGACATCGAAAGGGATGAGTTAATAGGTTGAGAGGGGTCAGTGAGCCCAATGTGTGGTTGTACTCTTCATCTTGGATCACCACACAAGAACTCGGACTTAGGGCGGTGTTCAACGAGACAACCCACCGTGTACTCCTACACAGCCTCTCATCGTTCACCTTGTATTAGGGTCGATTCACCAACACTTTTCTACCATCATCAACATGATCACTACCATCCCGACTCACAACACAGTAACAACATGGTATCATACTAAGCATGCAATAAGCGGTAACATTGCAGGGGCCACATGATATCATTCAACTCCTACATTTGCTAGGATTGTGGTTTGCTTACTACTGTGACAAAAGATAGGTCATGCAAAGGAATGGGTTCATCTATGCGGTAGAAACGAAGCATGGTGATCATCCTAAACAATGCATAAGCGAGACGTGAGAGGGAAGTGGGATTTTATCGACATGATCAATGGGGTTTTGCTTGCCTTGCTGACGAGGTTCGGGTTCTGGATCTTCAGCGAAGGGGGTGACCTCTTGCTCCGGTTCCACCTCTACTCGACAAACAAAGCACGAAGTAGCAATCAATATGAATGCAATGCTCAAGCACATGAATGAATGTTAAAGCTTGAAGTATAATTTTGATGTGTGAGGCAATTCCATTTAAGTGGAATATATTGCATTTAAAATGCAAATTCAAACTCCACATTTGAATTCAACATTAACCAAGTTATATGTGATATAATTTCATCATTTTAAATTATCTTCAAATGTGTATGACATGCCTCTGATGTGTAAGTGAAATGTAGCATGTTGCCATGGTTCAAGTTGCCAAAATATTTGAATTGAATTTGATTTAATTCCATTTAAATCAAATAGCAAATGCTACTGATCAAATTTTAAATTCAACTCAAACATAGTTGAAAGTTGCATATTTGGAAAGATAATTTTCTCCTGGTCATTTTTCATATATTATTTGTCCAATTTGGAGTTAATATGAATTTTCTATGAATTTCCAAAGTTTGGGGTATTTTCTGGATTTTCTGGAATTATTTAAACCATTTTGCTTTTCTGGAAATTCAATTAAATGATTTACTGCGTCAGGCTGACGTCAGGCTGGCGTCAGGGGGGGGGGCTGACATGTGGGGCCACCCTGTTAGTGGCTGGGTTAACTTAACCCGTGGGTTAAATTAATCCAGTGGTTTAATTAAGCCACTGGGCCCACTGGTCAGTGACCCAGGGGGTCACTAACTGGGTGATTAGTGGCTAACCCACCGGCGGCTTGACGCCGGCGACTGGAGCCACGGCGGCGACTCGCTGGAATGAGCTAGGGGCCACGGGAAGCCACGGGGAGGACACCATCTTGCTCCTGGAGGTCGTCCGCGTCTTCTGGAGACAACAGGGGTTCGCGGGGTGCTCGGAATCGCCGACGGCGACGACTCCGGCGGAAGCAGAACCACGGCGAGGTCGTAGACGACGCTACCATGCACGGTTCGGGCTGAACTCGCTCGCGTTCGAAATCTAGCATGCTCAGGAGCCAAACGCACGCTCTGGCTGAGACGAAGGGGCACAGGGGCGACCTCGAGCTCATCCATGGCGGCGACAAGCTTCGGCATCCATGGCGGATCCGGCTAGAGCGAGCAAACCAGGGGAAGAAGAGAGGGGTTTCACTCGCAAGCTCACCCTGAATCCAGCAGAGGTGGTGGCGAGGTCTGGGGTGGCTCAACGGCGGCGTAATCGACGAAGTCTTCCACGGCGGCCGGCGGAAGCTCGAGGAAGAATCCGGCGACTTCGACGGCTCCGAGTTCGATTCCTGCTTCAGTTCGACGAGGACGACGACGACGAAGAGCTTGGACACGTTGGCTTGACTCCTCGACGTCAATGGCCACGAGTTCTTGCGACGGCGAGCGGCGGCGCTCTCGGGTGGTGATGGAAACGATCACGGGAGGAGGAGGAGGAAGCTCTGGAGGGGGGGAATGGATCAGGACGGGAGAGAGGCGTCTCCAGGCGCGACGTGTCGCCACCAGCTAGCTCGGTGGCATTCCACCGAGCAGCTTGGAGGCGCGGGAGGGGGAAGAAGACCCCCGTGCCCCTTTGGGCCGGCTGGGCTGGGGTGGGCCGACTTCGCCTGGGCGCCAGGTAAGGTTTTTCCCTTTTTCTTTCTGTTTAATCTTTCCTTTCTTTTTCTGTAATTTGTTTTGGCTCTGATAAAAATATCAAACCATTTTATTAAATGCTAAAAACTTTTATGTGGCCTCATAAAAATATCAACTAGCCACTCATAAACTTTCAACATTTTTAAAATTCAAATGATTTGAATTTTAAATCAAAAAGGGGTACTTCATTAATTCCAAGGTACTGTTTGAATATTTGAAAAATCTATGAGCATGGGATGGGTCCCACATCACTTGATATGTGATCACACTCATTTATAAGACTTTTCAAAACTCTAACATGAATTTTTGGAAAATATTTTTATCTGGCCTTTTGAATTAATTCATCTGGGGGGTGTTCCTTCTCCCATTTGGATTTTGAATTTGATTTTCAAGATTTCTTTTTGAAATTTTGACATGATGCAAAGGTACTAGCTAACCCTAGCACATACCTAACAGAGGGTTCTGACAGGAAGGCACATCAAGGGGTGATCAAAACAGGCTATGCAATTGAATAGGATTGTAACGTAGCAGCAGCAGTAACAATGCCTAGTGCAAGAAATGTACGGAAAGATAGGCGATATCTGGGGAAGAGAATGGCTCTGCTTGCCTGCAAGCTCGACGGTAGTAGTAGGGTCGTCGACGACGTAGTCGTACTCAGCAGCGGTGTAGTCGACGACAGCAGCGGGGTCTACCGAAGATTAAGGGGGAAGAAACAGTAAATACACAACAAGCATATACAAACAGATGCATGACATGATAGATGAAATGTTAACGGTATTCTAACGCAGTGCAATGCCCGTTGCTCGGAGCAGGAATTCATCTGGGGATGAACTACCGGCTCCGGGTGATTACCGGACAGGGTGTCCGGAGGGGGAAGGATCAAGCCGGAGGTGTCGTGGTTACCGGAAAAACATAAGGGGGGTGTATCCGTGTTAGTTGATCTATTCCGAGAAACATTCGTGTTCGGAATAAATTCATCCGGGCACTCTAACAGTACCGGACAATTTATCGGACAGACGGTCCGGAGGGGGATTGTTCGATGTTCGTTGTGTTAGGGGGGTGTGGTAGACATACGGATAGCGTATTCGTATTCATTATATTTTTCTGATCAATTTTCATGTATAAAGTTTTTGAATCCGAGTTACGGTTTAAAAGTTATTGAATTTCAAAGTTTAAATCAATTTAAATGATTTTCTGGATTTCTTTTATTATTTATTCAACATTATCCAAAACATTATCCACAACATTATCCAGAACAGTGCTGACATGTGGGACCCACATGTCAGCCTCTGTTATTAATAAAACATTTAATTAAATTAGAAAATGCCTCTGGACCCACATGTCAGTGACTCAATTTTAATAAAATCTTTTGATAAATAAAAACCTGACAAGGGGGGCCCAGGTGTAAGTGTCTCAGGTTTTGATTTAACCATTAGCTTAAACTAACAGTGGGTTAAGGGGGCTAGGCCCACCTGTCATACTAACATACTCATTTTATCAATTCTATTTACTTAACAAAAGATTTCCCGGGGGTGGCCCGCATGTCAGTGGGTGATTAAGCCCTAACCATGTCGCTAATGACCCAACTGACTGGTGGGGGCCATAAGTCAGTGACACAGGCGACCCACCGGCGGCTCGCCGGCGAGTAGACTCCGGCGAACTCGAGCTAGCGCTCGATTCCGAGCACCAAACGAGGCGCTGCTTGTTGCTATGGGTTCAGGGAGACGTGCCGCTTCGATCTACGGTGGGGGAGAGCGATGGGGCGGTCCAGGTCGAGCTCTGCTTCAAAAATGGCGGAGCAGCCGCTCGGGCTCCAATGGCGACTTGCGCAGCGAGGCGAATTCGGGCGGTCCAGTGGGTGGAACTGACCATAAGGAGCAGGGGGAGTATAACGATGCCAAAGGCGTGGCCTGGGGCGGCTTGTGTGCACGTCTACGATGACAAACGGCGGCGGCCGGAGTAAGCGAATGGTGGTTTCTGTGTTGGAGCTTATCGGGCGGCTACGGGGAGTTGGGGATGGCGGGCATGCTCACTGTGATCACGCAGACGGTGGAAGTGAGCTCGGGGACGCGTCGGGGTGGCCGGAATCGCTCCGGGATCTCGCCGGGGCCGAAGAAGAGGAAGAAGACGTCGCGCTCGCTGTAGTCGATCCCGCCGCAATTCCAAGCGCACGCAGACGAAGTCGACCACCGCACGCACGCCAGACACGTTTTGATCGCACGGGAAGGTCACTGGCCACGGTTGCTCACCACGGCGGCCATGGCGGCTCGGCGGGATCTTTCGCCGACGCGTGAGAGAAGGGGAGGAGGGGAATGGAGGTGCGAGGGTGTCCAGGAGGGAGAGGGCGTCGTCCTTATCGCGTCGGCTCCGAGGGGGAGCAGGTGGAGGCGGGGTCGGGCTGGCAGCGGCGTGGCCCTGGCGGGCTGCCGTACGGGGGCAGTTGGGAGTGGTTGGAGGAGGAAGAAGACAAGGTGGGGGTTGGGCTGGGCTGAGGTGGGCTTCGCCCTGGGCGTCAGTTTGCGGTTTTCCAATTGTTTTGTTTCCTGTTTGCTCAAATGCTTTTCTGTAATTAATTTATCAACCCTAGCATTTTTGTAAAAGGTTATTAGTGTTTGTAAATTAGGGTTACATATTACTAAGGTGCCACAAAAGTTTTTGCAGCAAAATAAAATCATTAGATATTTCTTTTAAATATTTAATGCCCAAAGTAGGGGTTTTAACCTACTGTTTGAATTGTTTGGAATTTTCTGCAACTTCAAAATTACCAAAGTTGGTCCCACATGATTATAATGATTTTAGGCAATTTACAAAAATAGTTCCATGATTTTTGGAACAACTTTATTTGAGCACTTTTGTTTAATTTCCATTAAAAGTAGTTTCAACTAGAGTTTGGTTTGTTAGATGAGCAAGGTGCATTTGGCTTTGGGTTTTGATCCCAAGGGCTCAAGTACATGGGGCATGGGGTGCTGGTCAACCACAGTAAGATTTGATCATGAGCATCACAAAGTTTTATCAGGTACAAGGGAGATCAAACAGTGATAATCCAACAGTGATGATCAACAGTGATGATGATTACTGTTATAGAAACTGAGGGTGTTACACCGAGCCAGGCCTCCAGCCCAAGCCAGCCTCACAGGCCGCCTGATGGGCCAGGCCCATGGTGGGCTCCTCTTTATTTTTTCTTTTCTTTTTTTCCTTTTCCTATTTTTCCAAATTCTGCTAAGTCCTGAGATTAATGTTGCTGATTCAATTTTGCGCTGTAGTTTGCGAATGATCCGTAGCCCGTATAGCGTCGCGCCCAAAAGGAAAATTGTTTAGAATTGTGTGTACTTCAGTTCATATTTTGTGAGCATTTTTATTTGAGGCCATCTTGATGGTGCAAATCACTGTTGAAGTGGGCATCAGACTGTTAACTGCTATTATTTTCTGTTAGTGTGCTGGTGCTGTTATTTTATTGCTAGTTTGCTTGATGATTGTGACACATCCATGAGGCCTATTGCATTGATTCTTGTTGCATACTGTTAAGCATCATGTCTACTTCAATCCTATGCAATCACTTGTCATGTTTACATTTCTGGTCATAGATATGTTTAGCTCCAAAGTTGCTATGCCACTGTTTTGACAGCCACCTCTGTTTTTCTCTAAGTCTGTAACTTTCCGATGCCATGTTGCATGCTTAATATCTTTTGATCTGTGATGCCTATGACCTTGATTCTTGTTTGTACCTGATCACTATCATGTCTACTTCATGCTCATATATTGCTATGTCATGTTGCTGCACATTTTCATATAGTATTACCCATGTTTATACAACATGAAAATAACAGTTTCTACTTTGTTTTCCTGATTTTCACTAAGTCCTTGACCAGTAATGTTTTTTTAGCTTTTTGTGTTGCTTATAACTAGTGAACCATGATGCCTTTTTGCATGATTTCTTTTGCCATGCCTTCCCTGCCATGTCTACTTTAGTTTCATATCATTTTTGTGCATGTTTACAACCTTTTGCTTGTTTGTTTTTTTCTCTAAAGTGTGCTTTCTGATGTTGGCAGATTGTGTGCATAACTTGTTTTGCTTGTATCTTTTAACCGTAACTCCGTTTGGAGTGTTGTTTATATGTAAGTTGACTATAATTTCATGTACTTTGTGTTTATGCTATTGTTTGCTGTTGTTAACCAACCTAAAATATGGTTTAGTGCAGAACAGTACCAAACACTTCAACTATCGTGGGGCGCTTAGTGATATGCCATGTTTAGGATTGTGCCTCACTTAAATTGACTAGCATAGATAGTTTATCTTATGCTTCACCTCTTGCCATGTTTTTGTGCTATGCCATGCTTGAGTGAGATGCCATGTTAACAACCTTTGCTCACCTTGTGTAGCTAAACAACTTGAACCATTCTAAATGTGCGGTATCGTCGTGTGTGACGAGTACTCCACTTAACCTGTTAGTAACCGCTCTCGATAGTAGGTGCGATGTCTCGTGTTGCCTTCTTGTTGATGCTTGCTCGTGTTTGCGTCGTAGTAATAGATGCTTGCTCGTTGATTGCTTTCTAGTGTTTACCGTCTTGTGTGCTTCCGCGGGTACCTTCGGAGACGATGCGAGCTTGCGGTCAACTACACCTTCGGAACCCGACTTATCAACAGGCAAGGACTATACATTACTTATGATCCATTCTTTTTGAACCAGCGGTTTGCATGCTAGTCTAGGATAGGTTCGATGTTTGATCCTACCACATGTTTACAGCCTCTTTCAAACCGATACAGCCATGTCCCCTCCCAGCAAACCATGTGAAAGGGCATTGGAGACTTGGCTACATTATGAAGAATTAAGGGACCTTCATTAATCACATCATCTCAAGCCAAGTCATTTGGATTATCTTGTGTCTATCTTATATCCAATGTGCCTTCTTACGGTAACTTGTACTTAAATTGTGTACATTGAAAGTTACTTGCCTCTTTGCATGTTTTGGTTTTGTACCTTGCATGTGTTTGAATATGTTGTTCTTCCAATTATGTATATGTTGGTTTGCACATCATGTATGTTTGAGTGTTATGTTGAGCCTATTTTTCATATTGGTTTTATCTTAGTTGGCTCTTGTGAGAAATTAATTGTTCATCCCATTTTGGGGGAGTGATGTGCCTAGTGCACTTAACAATCCTAAAAATGTGTATACATGAGGAATACCACCTAGTATTGATATTATAAGATTATCTAGTCACTATGTGGTATGTCATTCTCATGAGAAATTCAAATTCTAAAGTATCCATTAATTATCTCTTTTTGGTATTTGTTTGCCCCTAGTTGTAAATTTTGGGATATCACATTATGGGGGAGTAATATTGAAAGGATCGGAATGTCGACTAGAGGGGGGGTGAATATGCGACTAACACTTTTTAAACTTTTCTTAACAATTTAGGCTCAACAAGGAATAGGTTGTCTAGATAGCAACTATGTGAGAAACCTATATGCCAACAACTATGATATAACAAGCAAGCAATAAATAAGCAAGGAAAGTAACTTGCGCAAAGTAAAGGTAAAGGGGAACACGGGAGACAAGGATATGTTTCTGAAGTTCCTTCTCTTTTGAGAAGTACGTCTCCATTTGGAGAGGGTGAGGAGCACAATTCTCACACAAAGCCAACGAGGGCCACCCTATTTCTCCTCACGCTCTTACCGATGTAAGATGCCGTGATCCACTACGAGGCGGCCTTGAAGGTGGCAACCAAACCTTTACAAACAAGGTTGGGGAAAACTCCACAACTTAATTGGAGGCTCCCAATGAAACCACGAAGATTCACCACAATGGAATGTGGATTCGAGGTGACCTCTTCCGTCTAGGGCACCAACGCACCCAAGAGTAACAAGATCCACACGGGGATTAGTGGGGGGAATCAAATATCCTTTGGTGGAAGTGTAGATCGGGGCCTCCTCTTCCAAACCCTAGAGAATCAACAAGTTTTGATGGCTAGGGAGGGAGATCGGGTAAGAATGGAGCTTGGGCGTCAATGGAGGTGAGAGCAATAAATGAGGTGAATCTCAATGGGGAAGAAGACCCCCTTTTATAGGTGCCCTTAAATGCAGCCATTGGCTGTCCACCAACCACAGAAGCGGTACTACCGTACCGAGAGCGGTACTACCGAGCCCCAGTGCCGCCCCCACTACCACAGAGTCCAGTGGGAATCCGGTAGTGGATGAGGTACTGGTTCACGGTACTACCGCTCCACGGTACTACCGAGCCCCAGTGCCGCCTCCACTACCACAAAGTCTAGTGGGAATCCGGTAGTGGATGCGGTACTGGTTCACGGTACTACCGCTCCACGGTACTACCGAGCCCTAGTTCCGCCTCCACTACCGCAGAGTCCAGTGGGAATCCGGTAGTGGATGCGGTACTGGTCCATGGTACTACCGTGGAGCGGTACTACCGCTCCTAGAGAGGTACTACTGCCCTGACAGAGCCAGGGAGCCACATCCAAAAGTCCCCACACCTCCACGACACAAAAGAAATATGTGGGTGCAGAAAGTGAGACCATGTGATGATTCCACCCACCATTTCCAAAGCGGATCCCCTCTTCATAGTACGGTTTTTCCTACGATTCAATTAACACAAAAGGAGATCGAAAGAAAAACTCCGTCTTCACGTTTCGTACACCGAGGGGGCAATAACCGTCTTGTGCCAATAATGTCGTTATCTGAAATGCTCATCGCACCCGGTTAGTCCGCAAATGTATTTTCATCAATCACTAAAACCAATCAAGGGAAAACATGCCCTATCAATCTCCCCCTTTTTGGTGTATTGATGACAACACAAGATTTGCACAATAAAAATAGGGAATTTTAAAACAACATGCCATTAGTTTATAAAATATAGACAGGCTCCCCCTTGATGTGTGCATCATTTTAGATATGCCTCTGGAATGCAAGACACACACATAAGGAGGGCACTCCCCCTATATTTTATAAACTAGGCCATACTAAGCTAGACAAAACAAGTATGTGAGCATAAGGATAACATGTCATAACATAGCACCACATAACAAGACAATAAGAGTACGAACATAAGATAGCATATGTCTCACACCATATATCACGGAAGTCTCACAAGATGGACTAAAAACCAAAGAAAATAAACGGAGTTCACAAGCGGAGCAGATGAGACAAATAAAACACGCTTGTGACTCGCCCAACCCTGAGAAGATTCAAATCGGAATCCTAGACCTCTCTCCCCCTTTGGCATCGAGACGCCAAAAATGAAGAGAATGACCTAGCGTCCCAAGGTGATGAACTACTCGTCGTCCTGGTCGTAGTCCTCGTCATCGTCAGACTCCTTGGACTCCACAGCTGCCTCTATGTCATCAGTAGCTGGCTGCTGAGCAGTGGACGAAGGGCCAGGCATGTCATCAGTGAGGTCCCACGCGCTGAACTGGGAGATCCACTTGTCCTCGGGAGTGATGCTCCGCTCGGACCCACTCGAGACGGGCATGCCCTGCTGTCTGTAGAAAGCCTTCTGCAGTATCCTGTTCTTCTTCTCCCTCTTGTGGGCCTCATACAGGCGGTGCTGAACGTTAGTCTGAAGGCAGAAGAGCTGCTTCACCTTCCTGGTGAGCTTGGCAGCCCATCCGGGCTGCTCTGGACCCTGTGCAGAAGACGAACCACCAGCACCAAAGCTCGCACCAGAGCGTGTGCAGGGAACACTGCCTCCACCAGCCTCCTGCTCCTCCTGAATATCCTCATCAGACCCGGCAGGAGGAGGGGAACCATGCGCAGGACCATGACCGCCAGCCCAGTTGTCCTTGATGCGCAGCTGAACCTCCTCGTGAGCAGTCAGAGGCCCAACGGGAAGGCGCTCAACAACAAAGGTAGCTGCCCACGTGATCTCGAAGAGGACCTGAAGATAAGGGCCATATATGGGAACCTTACGTTCCATCACAGCAGCATGAAGCTCCTCCCACATGATGTCACAGACATCCAAGGTCTGCGTGGTGCCCTTGCACTCCTCACAGAGGAGAAGCATGTCCACCAGATGCCCGTGAACCATGTCCAGATTGCCCACACGGGGAAACAGAGAAGTCCGGAAAATGCGATGCATGATGTCCAAGAATGGGCAGAGGACCACTCTGTACTTCTGCTGTCCCTTGGCATCTATATATGGAATTGACTTCTGATACGGCCCTAGCATGCTCTTGGGCTTGGCAGTTGCTGAAGCATATGGGCTGACACCAACGGGCGCCTCTTGCGTGGAGACGGGAATGTGCAGAGCTGTCATGAACTCTCCCCATGTGAATCTTACTTGCTCGTCCATGCACATCCAAACAATGGTCCGATAATCATTACTGGTGAAGTACACTGTAGCAAAGAGCTGGGCAAGAAGATCGACATCGAACCGCTGTTGAAGGAGATGATGTCCAGAATTCCAAACTGCTCGCATAGAGCATATGCCTCTCCAAAGTAATCGGGGTAAGTCCGCATGTGCCTCAGCTGGACAGACTTCACGTGTGGAACAAACTTGTTCTTCCTGTGCATCATAACCTTGTGGAACACATCCCTCTGAGTCTTATTCCAGAACTGAGTGCCAACTAACTCTGGGTCTTGCTTGTCATGCTAAGGATTGACACAACGGTAGGCCCTGTACTCGGGAAGAGAAAGCTCTGCCACCGGCTTGACCGGTTCCTTCTTCTTGTGAGCAACCTTCTTGAAGTTGCTTCCGGGTGGACCCGAGGCCTTGCGCTTGGGATTCCGACGAGAGCCATCACCTGACCAACACCAACAAAGAGAAACGGAAAAACAAACCACATGAGATGCAAAAGCCGGACACAAGTGAACAAGGAAGGTCTGTTGGGGAGGTTTCAGATTGTGGGACCACGGTAGTACCGCCCGAGGCACGAGGACACGGATCTGAGATCCGGTACTACCGGGGTTCCAAAAACTCAAACCACTCCAACACATCTACTCCATTCCTATCTAGCAGTCTATCCATGTTCTCAAAGTGCCTAGGCATAGCCAAAAACCTAGTGGATCTACAAGTATTGCCCTAGCAACAAAGTTCAACAAAACTGAACCAAACGAGAAGAGAACGGGGGCAATACCGGTATCCATGGCACCCGGGGGGGGGGATAGGGAATGATCCCACTGGAGAAGAACATGGAAGGACGGCACGGATGCGGCACACTGGGAGGGGGCGCCGGGGTGGGCGCCGCTGCTGCAGAGGAGAGAAAAACGAAACTGAAAGGGGGAATGGGGAGGAACTCCCCGTACCCCTTCAGTTATAAGATTCCTCGGGACCGCGGTAGTACCGCACAAGGCACGGTAGTACCGCGAGAGCGGTAGTACCGTGACTGCTGCGGTAGAACCGCTGGCAGCAGAAACGTCCACCAAGGACAACGATGAGGGGGGGGCTATTGCATCGAATGTCTTAGGGGGAAGGGCTTTGGATGCCTCGAAACACGGCAGCTGGATGGAAAACACTCCGAGACAAAACAACAACGAGAAAATGCAAGATCAAACTCGGAGTGATCAAGATGCAACAAAACAATCTGAACACAAGAAAGAAGCACAAAAGAGAACCAATCCTCCCAACGAGAGGGTGATGGCTTCTCGCCCCTCGTTGGTTACCCCAAGTGGAAGGTTGAGATGCAGCGTAGCGGTAATTTCCCTCAGTAAAGATACCAAGGTTTGTCTCCAGTAGGACTCAATGATAAGTACGATAGGTGGCAACGGCGCCAGAAATTATTCTGATGCGTGGAGTTGTCGTGGACCTGCACAAAACAAATAACTTTGCTCCCAACGAGTTCAGAGGAGTTGTCAATTCCTCCGGCCTTATCGTTTACAAAGGATCAAACGCAAGAGATAAAAAGGTACTAGTAAAAGTAAAAACAAAAAGGTAAATAGTGGGTGTGAACAATGGTATGAAGATGGACCGGAGTCCCGTGATTTTCACTAGTGATGTCTCTCTCCCAAAAGACGATAAAAATGCTAGCGAGGTAAACAAATCACAGTTGGGAAATTGACAGGATTATGAAGGCACCGCAATGCTAACTATGCTGCAAAGAAAGGAAGGGCTCAAAAGCAATGGGCAGTACGCCAAGGTAAGTAGACCGAAATCCATCTGCATCTACTACGAATCATCCACCTTGAGATATCTATCCAGAACATCTCGATGGTATTAAGTTGCGAATCCCACCCAAAGTGTAAACTCAAAGAAACAGGCAACTGCATTAAAATAACTTTGCAAAAAGTAAACAATTCTTGCACCAATAGGCACAATCACCGTTGTTTTATCCCTGGTGGCAACAGCACATCCCCTAGTCTCATGTTTCTGTCACTGAAGCTAGACATCAGGGGGCTGAACCCACAATCGAGCATAACGCTCTCTCTTGGAGTTGCAAGCAAATAACTTGGCCAAAGCAAATACTGCAACGGAGAACATGCAAGAATTTACTCAAGAACAAAATATAAAAGGGCAACCCAAATATATTACTCATCACAATCTGAACATAGTCTCATAATCCATCAGATCCCAACAAACTCAGCATAGCAACAGCAGAAAATTACATAGGTGCCTCGATCATGTGAGGCAGCTCACGAGGTCTCAAAAGTGAAAGCACAAAAGAGGGAGAGGACATCACATAGCTACTGATCACGGACCCATGGTCCAAGGGGGACTACTCACGGCACATACGGGAGGCGTCCATGGCTATGGATGGTCTCCCGGAGGGGTGATCTCCTTCCGGCAGGGTGCCGGGGCAGCTTCTCCAGGCATCCCCGATCTGAAAACGGCGGCGGCGGCGGAACAGAGAGGTTTCCGCGAAAAAGAGTTCTTGTTTTGGGGTTTCTACCCCGAGGGGGTTATATAGGCGAAGGGGGCCGTCGAGGGGCCACCCAGGGCAGCCAGGAGGGTGCCTGGCGCGCCCTAGGGTTGGGGCCGCACCAGGGACCCTTCTGGCTCCCTGGTGGTGGTCCCGGCTCTCTCCCACGGTTATTCCGGAAGATTCCTGCCCGCTGATTTTTAATATAATTTTTGCGGAATTTTTTGGGCACTTTAATCAGCCGGAAAACCTGAAAAACAAAAACAACAGAAAACCAGAAGCTGGCAACTGGGTGCACTGAGTTAGTAGGTTAGTCCAAATTGGTTTAAAAGTGTAATAAAGTTCAACCAAAACATGGCAAAGTCACACAAAACATGCATGGAGCAAGCAGAAATTATAGATACGTTTGGGACGTATCTATCATCCCCAAGCTTAATTCCTGCTCGTCCTCGAGTAGGAAAATGATAACAAGCATAATTTCTGTGGTGACATGCCTCACAACCAAATAAGGACTGTTAAGTAAAGCAACCAAAGCATGCAATTCAATTCAAGTCTTAACAGGCAAGAGTCTATATTGGCATTAACACAAGCAACAAAAGAACAAAAGGTGCAAGACCTCTTGTTGTCCAGGACTCGAATGTCTCCAGATGGTGTTTGCGTGCAAGCAAGGGACTGGGAAGAAAGAGAAAAAAGGTTGTTGAGAACAACTATCTACTAAAGTTTCACACTTAGTCTCCTTTGGATTCTTATCTGGACTCGTCCCCAGACCACTAGCCAGGTACAAGTCAAACTGATCCACTCCCTTTCGATATTTTGAGCACTCATGCAATGGATGAGCGTGAGCAAGAAAGTTGACACCTAAAAGGCGAAACAGAAAAAGGGTGGAGGAGGAAGACAAAAAGGTGTGTGAAAGGCTCACATCAATGAGGACAATCATAGGAGAGAGAAGGCCATATGATAGATATGATGTGAGGAGTAGGGATTGCCATACAACGGATGCACATGTGAGCTAAAAGCTCTCCAATGGAACTAGTGGGGGTGCATCTAACTTGCTTGCTCAAGAAGACCTAGAGCTCGTTTGAGGAGGCTCATCATTGGAATATACAAGCCAAGTTCTATAGTGTAAAAGTTCCCCACATAGCTATATGCATGATGATAATCTCTATGGAGTACAAGGGATAGAAGATGAAGTACTAGTGTGGATCTCTCAAAAGGAATAGTAGTATGCCCCCTTCTCTCTTTTTATTTTTCTTTTTCTCTTTTTTTTTGGTGGCCTCAATGGCTCTTTCTATTTAACTCTCATTTGTCCTCTTTGGGATCTTTTGATTTTGTCCTCTTTGGGATCTTTTCCTCACTTTAGGGGCAATACTATATATTTTACAAGAATATAGGAGATCTTTCACACTTTACAAAGGTACTCACAAAAAGAAAATGTAACTAATCATGATGCAAATGTATGCCTCTGCCAGGATAGCAGGATATGCAATGATACTAGCGCGTCATGTAGCAATGATTAGGGCAAGGCCCAACTAGCATGCAGCTCACCGATCAAGCAAGTGACATGTATGACATGAGGATCAAGTCATGAGAGGGTGGATGTTGCATGGCAATGTATCTCGGAAAGGCTATGGAAATGCCTTGTAGGTAGGTATGGTGGCTGTTTTGAGGAAAGATATAATGAGGCTTATGATGACAGAGCGTATCCTGCCAAGGGTTTGGATGCACCGGCGAAGTATGCGCTAACTCTTGAGGTGAGAAAAGGGCAATGCACGGTACCGAAGAGGCTAGGAAAAGTATGGGTAGGTGGAAGTGTCAACTTTCGAATACTCACATTAGTCCGAAGAACTCATGCACTTATTATCGGTAACTCTCAATCTAATAGGAGGTTCACAAAGAGACAGGTACCCCGAGGAGGAGTGTATGGGGGTTTGGTTATCTTTGCGCATCCTCGACTCATGGTACGTGAGTGTACTCTAATATTCAAACCCTCCAGAGGTTAGTGATCCATCTAGTAGCTAGAGTCCTCAACAGGGGTTTTTGGTTTTCGAAAAACACACGGATTGCCCAAAATATAACATCTATCACTAATAGGCAAGAGCTCTTGACACCAAAAGTTCAAACATTACTCTAGTCAATACCTCAAAACTATTGCAAGTTACTACTTCAAAAAGAAAAGCAACTTTAACTACCTACTTTCTAGTCAAGACACAGAACTCAGTGCAACAGGCAAACTCTCTAATGAGATAAAACATGCAACCTATAGAAAGTTCAACCTGAAAAGAAAAGCTCTAGAAAAACTAAAGCACTACAGCTAAACAGACCAGCAGCTAAGAAAAGAAAAAGAACAACTCACAGCTAAAATAAATAAGCATGCAAATCCTATGAGGAGTTCTAGTTCAAGTGGAGCGTGTTTCTCTCCCACACAAAAGAGTAAGTTGGGGTCTAACTTGTTACTACAGCAAAGAAAGCAAAACAAACCTAGAAAAGTAAAGAGCGAGATGCTCAAAGCAAAGCACATAACGCATGAAGTGATAAAAATATAGTGCAACGAAAGACAGACCGATGATTGTTGATGAAGAAGGGGATGCACCGGGGGCATCCCCAAGCTTAGACGCTTGAGTCTCCTTGAATATTTATTGGGGGTGCACTTGGGCATCCCCAAGCTTGAGCACTTGACACTCCTGGATCTTCTTTCATCACCTTCCATCGCGCACTTGAAAACTCCCTTCATACATAACTCATTGTAGGCTGATTAGAGAGGTTAGTACCCTAATAAAATAATTTTCCTCTATTGCAAATAAAGATTTCCAGGAAGAGCTACTGTTTCTCTTGCCTGCCCAAAAAAGTTTGCAAAGAAAAAGCAAGCTTAAGGATTGCAAAACTGCGAAAAGAAAAACTGGGGCAGAAGCTGAGAAAAACAGAACAACAGAGAAAGGGGAATTTTTTCGAGGTACTTCTGCAACTCAAATCAAAAAACTTTGAACAGGGGCTAGCAAGCCAATTGTATGGAGCATGCTGCCAAAACAATTCATATCAAAAACATGATCAGGTGATTTATCGCGAATTTTCCCGTCAAGAAGACAGAATATGTTTCTGGACAGCAAGCTCCAACTTTTGAACTTTCAAGCGCTCTGAGGCTAAACTTGGCACAAAGCTTGAAAAAGAAAGATACAATGATGTTGCTACAGTAGTAACAATCATCAAGACCACTAAGAACAGAACACAAACAAAAAGAAAAACCTAAATTCGTTGCGGGCTGCCTCCCGAAAGCGCTTCTTTAGAGCCATTAGCTAGGCTTAAAGCAGAAGATCAAGTTGCATCTATTGAACCATTACCATGATCATCAAAAAGCTCTTCAATAGTGCAACTAGTCTTAATAGGTTTCTCAAATAAAGGATGAATAAAAATGCTTTTTGGAATAAAATCAAAAGGGGGGAAATCAGTTGGAGTTTCATTAAAATTAAAGATAGGTGTCTCCTCCAAAGTTTTCACCGTTTCAACTCTCTTGGCAATAGGTGTGCTATCTTTTGTTCGAGGAACCTTGGGTACGTAAACGGACTTAGGTTCCTTCTTTGCCGGAGTTTCATCCCTTTTAGTTTTGATTGAGGAAAAAGTAGTTCCTAATGTTTCAATCACTTCCTCAATCTTTTCTATCCTAGAAGACTTTTCATCAAGGGTTTTGATAGTCTCTAAAGTTTTGATAATTTTCTGCATAGAGTTATCTAGCCTATTCAAATTCCCTTGAATCTTACGCTCCAACTCATTCATCCTATCAATGCTTGGCATCTCTAGCTCTATGTTTTCAAGTTTTCTCATAATGTGAGCTAAAGTAATGTCCTCTTTAATACTAGCAATAGGGAGACTTCCTACAAGATTTTCAATAACATTAAGGGCTTCCCAAACTGGGGCCTCTGTGAAGTTTTCACTGATAGCAGTATCTAAAAGAAACCTATTCCAAGAAGTGATCCCAACATAAAAATTTCTAAGCAGGATAGCAGTGGATTGCTTCTTGGTGGCTCTTTTTTGAGAATCATTAATTCTATACCAAGCATCTTTTAAACTCTCATCACAACTTTGAGTAAAGGTAAGCACTTCCGCCTCACCAAAGGCAAAAGGACCAGCCATAGTGGTAGCTACTGACAAGGTAACAGGTATTTTTGGTATTTTTGATTAGGGACACAAAAGTAAAAACTGAAAGGTAAACTAACAAGACTAAAAAGCAAAGGTAAAAGATAGCCTGTAACTCCCCTATTTTTGATACAGGAGTCCGACAATGGCGCCAGAAATTGGAGGTTATCAGGACTCGCGTATTTGTACTTCCTTTGAGTCCCCGGCAACGGCGCCAGAAATTAGCTTGATGGCTTCTCGCCCCTCGTTGGTTACCCCAAGTGGAAGGTTGAGATGCAGCGTAGCGGTAATTTCCCTCAGTAAAGATACCAAGGTTTGTCTCCAGTAGGACTCAACGATAAGTACGATAGGTGGCAACGGCGCCAAAAATTATTCTGATGCGTGGAGTTGTCGTGGACCTGCACAAAACAAATAACTTTGCTCCCAACGAGTTCAGAGGAGTTGTATATTCCTTCGGCCTTGTCGTTTACAAAGGATCAAACGCAAGAGATAAAAAGGTACTAGTATAAGTAAAAACAGAAAGGTAAATAGTGGGTGTGAACAATGGTATGAAGATGGACCGGAGTCCCGTGATTTTCACTAGTGATGTCTCTCTCCCAAAAGACGATAAAAATGCTAGCGAGGTAAACAAATTACAGTTGGCAATTGACAGGATTATGAAGGCACCGCAATGCTAACTATGCTGCAAAGAAAGGAAGGGCTCAAAAGCAATGGGCAGTACGCCAAGGTAAGTAGACCGAAATCCATCTGCATCTACTACGAATCATCCACCTTGAGATATCTATCCAGAACATCTCGCTGGTATTAAGTTGCGAATCCCACCCAAAGTGTAAACTCAAAGAAACAGGCAACTGCATTAAAATAACTTTGCAAAAAGTAAACAATTCTTGCACCAATAGGCACAATCACCGTTGTTTTATCCCTGGTGGCA
This sequence comes from Bromus sterilis, assembly GCA_950022295.1. Lineage (NCBI taxonomy): Eukaryota > Viridiplantae > Streptophyta > Magnoliopsida > Poales > Poaceae > Bromus > Bromus sterilis. The sequence goes on along the minus strand of OX465595.1, from coordinate 337,349,002 downwards.
ACAACACATCCCCTAGTCTCATGTTTCTGTCACTGAAGCTAGACATCAGGGGGCTGAACCCACAATCGAGCATAACGCTCTCTCTTGGAGTTGCAAGCAAATAACTTGGCCAAAGCAAATACCGCAACGGAGAACATGCAAGAATTTACTCAAGAACAAAATATAAAAGGGCAACCCAAATATATTACTCATCACAATCTGAACATAGTCTCATAATCCATCAGATCCCAACAAACTCAGCATAGCAACAGCAGAAAATTACATAGGTGCCTCGATCATGTGAGGCAGCTCACGAGGTCTCGAAAGTGAAAGCACAAAAGAGGGAGAGGACATCACATAGCTACTGATCACGGACCCATGGTCCAAGGGGGACTACTCACGGCACATACGGGAGGCGTCCATGGCTATGGATGGTCTCCCGGAGGGGTGATCTCCTTCCGGCAGGGTGCCGGGGCAGCTTCTCCAGGCAGCCCCGATCTGAAAACGGCGGCGGCGGCGGAACAGAGAGGTTTCCGCGAAAAAGAGTTCTTGTTTTGGGGTTTCTACCCCGAGGGGGTTATATAGGCGAAGGGGGCCGTCGAGGGGCCACCCAGGGCAGCCAGGAGGGTGCCTGGCGCGCCTTAGGGTTGGGGCCGCACCAGGGACCCTTCTGGCTCCCTGGTGGTGGTCCCGGCTCTCTCCCATGGTTATTCCGGAAGCTTCCTGCCCGCTGATTTTTAATATAATTTTTGCGGAATTTTTTGGGCACTTTAATCAGCCGGAAAACCTGAAAAACAAAAACAACAGAAAACCAGAAGCTGGCAACTGGGTGCACTGAGTTAGTAGGTTAGTCCAAATTGGTTTAAAAGTGTAATAAAGTTCAACCAAAACATGGCAAAGTCACACAAAACATGCATGGAGCAAGCAGAAATTATAGATACGTTTGGGACGTATCAGAGGGGCGGTGGCCGAAGCCACCATGTTTGAGCTTATTTGGTATGACACCACAAAGATGTATCTTGGGTTCATTGCCAATGCTCTTCTTTGAAGCACCGTTGTCACCTTGGGTGACCATGACGACCACCGAACGTGACCATAGTGAAAGAATTTTGTCTCTTTCCGCATAATAGGTGGAGTGGTTGCCTATGAATTAAGCAACACTCCCCCTATGTCCATGCCTACATCCAAGCTAGACCTCATGTTGAGATGGCAAGTGTGGGAAAGTATTCAAACCGCATTACTTGAATCAATGATATTTAGCTCATGCCTTAACTCTCGAAATCTTGCTTCATCTAAAGGCTTGGTGAAGATATCCGCAAGTCGATCTCCGGTGCCCACATATGAAAGGTCAATATCACCCCTCTTCACATGATTTCGAATAAAGTGATGACGAATCTCAATATGCTTCGTCTTGCTATGTTGAACGGGGTTGTAAGCAATCTTGATAGCACTTTCATTGTCACATAAAAGAGGCACTTTGTCACGAATGACACCGTAATCCTTCAAAGTTTGCCTCATCCATAATAATTGTGCACAACAACTTGCGGCGGCAATGTACTCGGCTTCGGTGGTAGAGAGGGAAACACAATTTTGCTTCTTGGATGACCAACTCACCAAAGACCTACCAAGGAATTGGCATCCTCCGGAAGTGGACTTCCGCTCCACTTTGTCTCCCGCCCAATCCGAATCCGTGTACCCGACGAGGTTGAAGCTTGAGCCTTTAGGATACCACAATCCAAAGTTTGGGGTACGAACCAAATATCGAAAGATTCTTTTGACAGCCACTACGTGACTCTCTTTTGGTGCGGATTCAAATCTTGCACACATGCCCACACTCAACATGATATCCGGCCTAGATGCACAAAGATACAACAAGGAACAAATCATAGAACGATACTCCCTTTGGTCTACCTCTTTACCGTTCGGGTCGAGGTCAAGTTGACACTTGAGTGGCATGGGGGTGTTGGCTCCTTTAAGACCATCATACTTGAACCTCTCGAGCATGTCTTGAGTATATTTGGCTTGATTAATGAAAGTTCCTCTTGACAATTGCTTGACTTCAAAACCGAGAAAGAAGTCCAACTCTCCCATCATAGACATCTCAAACTTGTTGGTCATTAGCTTAGCAAACTCCTCATTAAAAGATTTGTTAATCGAGCCAAAGATAATATCATCAACATATAGTTGGCATATGAACAATTGCCCACCAACCCTCTTGGTAAAAAGAGTGGGATCGATTTGCCCAATTTCAAACCCATAATCAACTAAGAACTCGGTAAGGTGCTCATACCAAGCGCGTGGTGCTTGCTTAAGGCCATAGAGCGCCTTGTCGAGTTTATAGACATGATTGGGGAAATTGTGGTCCTCGAACCCGGGGGGTTGCTTGACATATACCGACTCATTGATGGGACCATTAAGAAAAGCACTTTCACTACTAGGAGAAAGGCTAGTAGTAGCGCCCCTTTTCGGCTCATCAGTAGCGCCCCCACCCGCTACTGCTAGCACGCTACAGCTAACTTGTAGCAGTAGCGTGCGTACGCACCCGCTACTACTACACAAGGTTATCAGTAGCGCCCCCCGTAGAGCCCGCTACTACTAATACCAGTAGCGCGTACTGTACCAGGCGCTACTGGTATACATGCGCTACTGCTACATGTAACAGGCGCTACTGATATTTATTTTTCATTTTCTGTTTCTTTTTCCCATCGTATTTTTGCTGTATTTGTACAGGTATTATACAATATAGTCTCATACACATACACATGTTTTCTACAGAGTACAAATTTCATCATATCATACACATACAATAATCTGATGACCATATATATATATCATCATGATCTCTCATATCCAACACAAATGATGTCTCTCATCATGTCATCTCTAAAATAGCGATAGAAGTTGTCACAATATCTTAAATACATGCAACTACAAGCAAGTTTCATCATCCATCTAAACTATGATATATACTAGAAGAGTGGTCACTATGAGGAAGAGTGGAATTATGTAGTAGCTCATGAAGCGCCGCCTCCGATCTTCCTCTCGCGCTAGCGTAAATCTCAAGTAACTAGATTCCGCTTCCTCTCTGGTATTGAACCCTCTTTGGCTGCCGCCCGGGAACCGGTGCACTTGGGCCTGACACTCTGGCCACTCATCATACACTCGTAGAACCTTCCCTATGTACACGACATAGCACTTCTTCGCCATCGATGATCTATGTACCTATTAGAGATGCATATTCATCATAGGAATTCAACAATAGTACACAACATAATATACTTGAGCAACACGAAGACAAAAAGTTAGTGAATAGATGCAACATAAAGTAACATACATAATATAATATACACATGTTGTTCATGGTACCCCAACTAATTCACTAGCTAGCAAGCGTTACGCAAGTAGTTCAACATGACCGTTAAATTACATCACAAAGGTTTCATATCGCTTCCAAAAGTATAAATTCAACCGAGAAATCATCATCGGCATAGTCAATACACTAGAACTTCCATCCATCCATATCTGGGAGGATGCACCCTAGCTTATTGAACGGCGTAATGTCCAAAAGCTGCATTCCTACGCGAGTTTTAACATCAGCTCGCGATATTGGGCCGTGGTAGAACATCCCCTTCTTGTCGACAACTTCTTTCATGATGATGGTTGCAATATCCTTCAGGATGCGAAAGAAGTCATCTCTTACTTTATAATCCGGTTCGACTAAGTTTTTTGCCCATATCATGATATGATTGTCATCTTTGCTTGCCATGCGAAGAAGTTGCTGATCCTTTCTGAACTCCATCATGAGATGGATGACATAGTATCCATCATTTGTACTTCCTTCCGGTTGACGGATACTGCAGAAGTTGGTTTTATGCGAGAAACACGGCGCGCCCTTCCTTCGTGACTTTTTCTCGATGTGGCCACCCCTCATGCCGAAGCCCTGGAGAGAGGAATCCAGAAGACTCATTACTTTGGTGTAGTCCTTCCTTTTGAAGTTCCTAGACGAGTCGAAATACACGGCATGGGAGACTCGCAGGAAAAGAACGATAAGGACGGCGTGCCCCTCGCTGCGCAAAATAAATGCACCTCAAATTAGCTAGCCTCCATATGAGCAAAGGAATGATTGAAATGTAAAGGCAATCGGGCAATGACTTACATTGGATGATAAGGCATCAGAACCATTTCCTTCTCCTTATTCATCAGCATGAAATTTTCGATGTACTCCCTAGCAGTTTTAAGTTCATATTCACCGAGCGACAAGAAGGACTCATGCATGTAGTATGGATCTGCTACCGCGATTTGCGAGATTTCCTCTCTTTTGATGACAAAGCTCATATGGAGCGTAAAAAGGCGGACGATCGTAAAATCGAGCCGCCTAGTGAGGAACATCTCAAAGATGTGATCAAACCGCAGGAAGAACACTTCCGCGGGCGCCGTGTCGACGTAGCCCATGCCCGGAGGCACACACACCACATAAAGTGGATATCCTGGATCCTTCGACGCGAGAAGGATTTTCTCTGTCGACAGTACATGGTCGTGCAGTCTCCTGAGATCCCCTGATATGCTCTCCAGCGGTTTCGGCGGGAGGATTGGCTCGCCCGCGACATGGATCAACGCCGTACCTTTCATCGGTACACGGTTGATACGTCCAAAAAGCATCACTATTTTATATTGTGATTTCACCTTATTCATTGATATTTTTCCACTTTAAAGTGTTGTCCTTATGTTGTTTTGGCTTATTTTACACAGTTTACAACTTTCCGGTGCCGAAACAGCAGAACCAGGATTCAGCGGTGAAGAAGTGGAAACCAAGTTGCTGAAGCAGATCAAGTCCAAATGCGATGAAATTTTACGGGGAGCATTTTTATGCCAAATGACTGGGAGTCACCGAAGGAGAAGGTGAGGGGACCCACCAGGCAGCCAGAAGGGTGCCTGGCGCGGCCCCCCTTCCTGGCCGCGCCAGGCACCCTCCTGGGTGCCTGGTGGCCCCTCTCGGTGCCCCCTTTCACCTATATAACCCCTTGGGGGTAGAAACCCCTAAAGAGGAGCTGCTTTCGCGAGACGCCGCCGCCACGGTGCGGAAACCTACAGAGGAGAAAACCAATCTCCGGCGGAGAGATTCCACCGGGGAGATCACCTCCCGGAAGGGGAGATCGTCGCCATCATCATCATCATCGTCACGGGCATCATCGAGATCATCATCAACATCATCCCCAACATCAGCACCATCTCCATCTACATCCAATCTCATCTCACAATTGCAACTTGTGTTGTAATCCGTACTATCTATCCCCTCTACTCTGTTGGTGTTGATTACTACTTTGTGGTGAATGCTATTGAGCTTTGTTGGAGAAATATTATTGTGTCCAGATTGTTCATCACCTATTTATCACCTCTGATCATGATCTCTTTTATGTCTTGTGAGTAGTTACTTTAGTTCTTGAGAACATGGGAGCAGTCTAGTTGTTAGTAGTCATATGATGTTGAAGTATTATGTGCTGTGTGATACTTAAGTTGTGTTGTTATTTCTCTAGTGGTGTTATGTGAGTCAAACACACAACACTTCACCTTTAATGGGCCTAAGGGGAAACATTGTGCACAAAGGATGCTTATGGTGGGTTGTTGGAGTGACAGAAACCTGAACCCCAGTTCGCAGACTTTCGCACAAGGGAGTTATGGATCCTTGATCGTAATGCTGTGGTTAGGCTTATGCCTTAATTACTACCTTGTATTTGCGGATGCTTGCAAGGTGTGTAATCATAAGAGTACACTTATCTTAGTCTAGAAGGTGTACTAGCATTGATCCACCCACCGATACTTATCACACAATACATATTACTTGGTAGAGTATGGTGAAAGTGACTAGACTATCTCTCCCGTGTTTTCTCGAGAACGCTTTAGCCTTTATAAGTTCAGTTCTTAGGCTTATCTTTGTAAAAGGATTGGGCCACTTGCTACTCCTCAGTTACCCTGTTTACTTTGCCCGTCTTTTACTTTTCTGTTGCTTAAACCAAAAACCCCTAAATATTTACCTTTGAGTTTTTGCAGTCTTTCCTTATCCAGTGTCACTTATCAACACCTTCTGCTCCTCGTTGGGATCGACATCCTTATTTATCGAAAAGCTACAATTGATACCCTAGACTTGTGGGGGTTGGCGCGGTTAACAGGGAAGGCAACCCAACTAAACCTATTAACTTCTCCGCAATCAATGAGCTTTTCTGGCGCCGTTGCCGGGGAGTGTAGCGCTATTGGTAAGTGAAGCCGGTAAGGAAACTTTTATTTTCTGTTGTTACTTTCAGTCCTTATGGACTCTTCTGCTGTTGGTTCGTTGCTGGTAAGGAGCCGCCCCACGACTGTGGTGGTCACTCCTACCCCTACTGAAATTGTGCCCTATAAAATACCATCTGGTATTGTTGATTATGTCTTGGCTAATCGTTATACAGGAGAAGGACATCTGGGAGAACACCTGCTATATCTATCACAATTATGTTCTTTATTTAAGCTTGCAGGTGTGACGATGGAGTTCGTCATGAAGAAACTATTCTCCATATCGCTCAAAGATAAAGCTTCAGATTGGTATAAGCTACTCGATAACTCTGATTCGCTTGAATGGCCAGAGCTTATGTCTCTATTTTATGCAAAGTTTTATCCTCTTCGTGAAATTCACCAAGAAAGGAATTACATCTACAACTTTTGGTCTCGCTACGGAGAGAGCATCGCTCAAGCTTGGGGGAGACTGAAGTCCCTGATGCTCAAATGCCCAAACCATGAGATCCCCAAGGAAATTATACTCACAAATTTTTATGCCAGGCTTTCTCGTCAGGACAAGGAGATGTTGGATGCCTCCTTTAGTGGGGTATTCCAGACCAGAAGTATGGAAGAAAAATGGGATCTTATAGAAAGGATCCAGAAGAATACTGTAGACTGGGAAATTGATAAAGGTATTGAACCCGCTATAAACTATGAGCATAGCTACATTGAGAGGTATGTAAAGACTGATTACTTTAATACCTTTTGCTCTAAAATTGGTCTTGATTCCCAGCTAATGGTTGACTTTTGCAAAGACTTTGCTTCTCATATTGATTCTTCCAGGACGAAGGAGAGTCAACATCATAAACCTTTCAAGGAGTCAACCATTGAGATTAATGTTACTGATCCTGTTTTACCTGCAGTTGTGTATGAACAGCCTCCTTATCCCTCCAGGATAAAGGAGCACTCTTTTGTTACAGGTATTTTAAATAAAAATGGAAGGACCACTGACAAACCTGAGGACACGATTAAGGTCCAACCTCAAGTTGCAATGGTCAAGGATCTGGTAACGAGTGATATTGAAGGTTCCACTATTAGTTTTTGTGCTGTTGCCACTAACATTGTCACAGCCAGGAACAAAGGCCCAATTTCAGGTACACCTGTTGTATCTGTCAAGATAGGAGATCATAATTACTATGGGCTATGTGATTTGGGATCCAGCGTCAGCGCTATCCCCTTCACACTTTATCAAGAAATCATGCACAAGATTCAGCCGTGTGAGATCGAGGACATAGATGTCACCATCCATCTTGCAAATAAACAAACAATCTCTCCAGTTGGGATTGTAAGAGATGTTGAAGTACTCTGCGGGAAGGTAAAATATCCTACAGACTTTCTTGTACTTGGTTCAGTGCAAGATAGTTTTTGCCCTATTATCTTTGGTAGGCCCTTCCTCAGCACTTGTGGAGCTATAATAGATTGCAAGAAAGGTAAAGTTTCTGTTGAATTCAACGGTGAGCCGTATGAATTCAATTTCTCTAAGTTTTCTAAGCAGCCTCGTGGTACTGACTTGTCAAGTAATGACAAAATTATTGAAGAAATTGCTTCCATTGCTATTCCTCCTAACGATACTTTGCAGCAATTTATGGAGGACCACGAGAATGATATACATATGCAGGAAAGGAATGAACTAGAAGACATATTTTTAAGACAACCTGCTATCCTGAAGCACAACCTACCGGTTGAACCTTTAGGAATCCTCTCGCAACCAAAAGAAGACCCGGTGTTCGACTTAAAACCACTACCCGATACGCTCAAGTATGCTTATTTAGATGAAAAGAAAGTATATCCTGTTATTATCAATTCTAACCTTTCAGGGTATGAAGAAGAGCGATTATTGGAGACACTTCGCAGACACCGAGGTGCTATTGGCTATACTCTTGATGATCTCAAGGGTATTAGTCCATCCATTTTCCAACATACTATCAATCTTGAGCCCGATGCTAAACCGGTTGTTGATCACCAACGACGGTTGAACCCAACGATGAAGGACGTGGTTAGGACAGAGGTTCTCAAACTTCTAGCCGCAGGTATCATCTTTCCTATAGCTGATAGTAAGTGGGTGAGTCCCGTTCATTGTGTTCCAAAAAAGGGAGGTATGACTGTTGTCCCTAATGATAAAAATGAACTAATACCTCAGAGGACCATTATTGGATATAGAATGTGTATTGATTTCAGGAAGTTAAACAAGGCCACCCGGAAGGACCATTATCCTTTGCCCTTTATTGATCAGATGCTCGAGCGGTTGTCTAAAAACACCCACTTCTGCTATCTTGATGGGTATTCTGGCTTCTCCCAGATTCACGTTAACACCGCGGATCAAGAGAAGACCACTTTCACGTGTCCCTACGGTACTTATGCTTATAGGCGTATGCCTTTTGGTTTATGTAATGCACCTGCCACTTTTCAGAGGTGTATGTCTGCAATATTTCATGGTTTCTGTGAGGAGATTGTAGAAGTTTTCATGGACGACTTTTCCGTCTATGGAAGCTCCTTTTACCACTGTCTCCACAATCTTAATAAAGTTTTGCAGAGATGTGAAGAAACAAATTTGGTGCTCAACTGGGAGAAGTGCCATTTCATGGTTAACGAAGGGATAGTTCTTGGACACAAGATTTCCGCAAGGCGAATTGAAGTGGACAAGGCAAAAATTGAAGCTATTGAAAGGATGCCCTATCCAAGGGACATCAAAGGTATTCGTAGTTTTCTAGGTCATGCTGGTTTCTATAGAAGATTTATTAAGGACTTTTCTAAGACCTCGAAACCCCTCACCAATCTTCTCCAGAAGGATGTTCCTTTTGTATTTGACGAAGATTGTAAGGAAGCTTTTGAAGTTCTTAAGAAAGCCTTGATAACCGCTCCTATAGTACAACCACTTGACTGGAATTTTCCCTTTGAAATTATGTGTGATGCTAGTGATTTTGCTGTTGGAGCTGTTTTGGGACAAAGGGTTGACAAGAAGCTGAATGTCATCCACTATGCCAACAAAACACTTGATAGTGCTCAAAAAAATTATGCTACTACCGAGAAGGAATTCTTGGCAGTGGTGTTTGCTTGTGATAAGTTTAGGCAGTATATTGTTGATTCTAAAGTTATTATTCATACTGATCATGCTGCCATTAAGTATCTTATGCAGAAAAAGGATGCCAAACCAAGACTCATTAGGTGGGTACTCCTTCTTCAAGAATTTGATTTGCAGATTGTCGATAGAAAAGGAGAAGACAACCCGGTGGCGGATAATCTTTCAAGGATGGAAGATATCCCGCACGATCCTATTCCAGTCAACGACAGTTTTCCAGATGAACAACTTGCTGTTGTAAAAGTACAATCTCATTCCGATCCTTGGTTTGCAGATTATGCTAATTTTATCGTTGCAAAGTTTTTGCCTCCAGGTTTTACATTTCAGCAGAGGAAGAAATTCTTCACGGATTTGAGGCACTACTTTTGGGATGATCCACATCTTTATAAAGAAGGTGCGGACGGGATCGTAAGAAGGTGTATACCGGAACACGAGCAACAAGACATTCTTCGACAATGTCACGACAGTCCCTATGGAGGACATCATGCTGGTGAAAGGACCGCACATAAAGTTTTACAATCAGGTTTTTATTGGCCTACTCTTTTTAAGGACGCCCGAAGGTACGTTCTATCTTGTGATAAGTGTCAGAGAGTTGGAAACATTAGCAGGAGAAATGAGATGCCTATGAATTACTCACTAGTGATCGAACCTTTCGATTGCTGGGGTTTTTATTTTATGGGTCCTTTTCCTCCTTCACACAAGTACACACACATCTTAGTTGCTGTTGATTATGTAACCAAGTGGGTTGAAGCAATCCCCACTGAGAGTGCTGATCACAAGACATCTTTGAAAATGCTCAAGGATGTAATTTTTCCTAGGTTTGGAGTACCAAGGTACCTCATGATAGATGGAGGGTCACACTTCACACATGGAGCTTTTAGGAAAGCTCTAGCCAAGTACGATGTCAATCATAGGATTGCATCACCGTACCACCCTCAAACTAGTGGGCAAGTTGAGCTCACCAACAGGGAGATCAAGTTGATCTTACAGAAAACAGTAAACAGTTCTAGAAAGGACTGGTCAAAAAAAGTTAGGAGATGCTTTGTGGGCGTATAGAACTGCTTACAAAAATCCCATGGGCATGTCTCCTTATAATATGGTCTATGGCAAGGCTTGCCATTTACCATTAGAGTTAGAGCACAAAGCTTTCTGGGCTGTCAGAGAGCTGAATGCTGACCCAAAATTAGCTGGTGAAAAGCGGCTCATGAACTTGACTTCTCTAGATGAGTGGAGAAGTGAAGCTTACGAGAGCGCTAAAATGTTCAAGGAAAAGGTAAAGAAGTGGCACGATAAAAGAATTCTGAAACGTGAATTTAATGTTGGTGATAAAGTTTTGTTGTTTAGATCTCGTTTCAGGTTTTCTCCAGGTAAACTACTTTCCAGATGGGAAGGACCTTTTCATATTGAAGAAGTATATCGGTCCGGTGCTATCAAGATCAATAATTTCGAAGGCACCAAGCCTCAAGTTGTGAATGGACAAAGACTCAAACATTATATGGCAGGTGATCCAATCAATGTGGATGCAAGCATGATATACACAAGTACTCATGAAGAACATGTTGCAGCCCAGTTTCAGATTCCGGCAGGAGCAGAATCGGGAAAGGTATGAATTATGGTAAGAAAACACCGCGAACGTCAATAAAATTTTATTTTTCAAAGTTTTTGCAAAATTAAGGAAATTCCAAGCCTTATTGGAGCCGGAGTGGAGCTCCAGGGAGGCCAGGAGGCCCCCTGGCGCGGCCCCCCCTTCAGGCCGCGCCGGGCACCCTCCTGACTCCCCTGGACACCGCCTCCGACTCCACCTAGACTCGGAACCTTCCTTCTGTTGCAGAAATTTTTGCTACATATTTGCCCGGATCGTCCCGGCACCGTACCTCGCGATTTCGTGTGTTTTCTCTTTCGGTCTGTTTCTGCCAGGGAAAAAGTTGTTGATTGGCGATGTCTTCTTGTGGCTCGAGCGGAGAAGATTTTATGGGTCGTCGTCTACAACAACTCCAGCAAGACTACAATCAAAGGAAGTACATCGGATGGGACACAGAAGAGGAGATTGCTGCAAGAAAAGCGGAGATGGAGCGCTCCGTGAGGAAAGAAGTCAAGACCGTCACCGCTCAACAAGAAGGAGGGCCAAGTAACCCCGTCACGGTGGGATTTGTCCAACCTCAATATGATCTTTCCCTCAAACTTGCAGGAACAGCCCCTCCAACTGGAGCCCTACAAGCACCATCTACCGTGTCTGAAGCCTACCGCATCACCAACCAGTTTTGTGAGGATTTCCGTGTGCTGAAGGCACAAGTGGAGATCTTGGAACGTGAAAACCTAGCCCTACGGCGCGTAATCAAAGATTTGAAGAAACAGGAGCAGGAAGAGTGGGAGTAAATCTCCTCGGGTAATGGCATCCCCTTGGCTTGTTCCAAGCTTGGGGGAGTGCCTGGTATCTTTTATCTTTTGTCTTTGTCTTTAGGAGTCAAGTAGAGTCTTATCATGTTTAGGGAGGTCACTTTATGAAATAGGTGTTGCTTTGAGGTCTATCACTCCTTTTGTGGAGAGCTTTGTATCAGTGAGTTCGGAGTCGTCTATGAAGGAATATTAATGAGAAGTTTATTGGTTTCTTCGCTACACTTGGTATTCTCTTCACGCAATCGACATCATGAGATGATTCTTATGGGGAGTTTTGACCTTATATCAGGTATGGCCTCGAAAACTTTATTTAATCTTGGCAAGTATAGCTTTGTTCATAACAACAAGCATGTTTTTCTCAAAGTAGCGACATAGCCAAAACCTTTGTGTTATTATGCTTGAAGTGTTATGTTGACAAGGAAGACAACTTGATGTTTCATGTTAGTCTTAATGTTTAAGCTTTGTACTGCTTGTATCTAAGTTGTCATCATTTGTCTGCTCTCTCAAAGCCTTGCTAGCCAAAACTCTGTACCAAGCGGAATTCTGCTTGTACTTCCATACCCTGAAACCAACATCTTCCACTTGAGTCCACCATACCTACCTACTTGTGGTATTCCACTACCACTCCTAAAGTATATAATTTATGTGCTATCTTTAGATGTTCAAAATCTTCTGTTTTGTGCCACTGATTCAGCTCATGAGGAAGTGGTGGGTAACCCATGATCTTCTTAATTTGGACAAGTTTTATCTTCGGATTGCATGTCTAATCTGCAAACCCCTAATACGAGAAGGGACTGGCATGAGTGCCCAGCTCGTAAAAGATAAATACTAAACACACAAGTTCCTTCGCCCTTTTTCGAGTGATAAACAAAGGAATCCAAGGGGATGTGATCGTCCCCACATGGGAGCCGTTCCTCGAAACTTGTCCAAATCATGAAGTGAGTGAGTTATCTATCAGCATTCGTTGACGGGTCATGCACCTCCCAAAAGCTTGTTTTTATTCTGTTTGATCTAGAGATGGCACATGAGTTTTCCCTGCTTACCCTTTTGCACGAGGTTTATCTTTATTTTGTGCTGAGTCAGTCCTTCCTTCTTCCTTCCTTTCTAAAGAGAGAGAGCAGATACTTGGTGTTAATAAATATGCTTGCATATAAAGTTGCATTGAGATCTAGCATGTCACATCTTCGTTGACATTATCTTTTGATAAGTAAGTTGTTTGCAAAAGCTGATGCTTAGTAGACATCTTCCTTTGTGTTGGCATGTGCACTTCTTGACTAATAGCATGTTCTTTCAAAAGTTTCAACTGTTTAATCAAAAGAGAAAGATCAAAAGTAAAAGCTATTAGTTGTTCCTTGACCAAGGCTATGTTTGTCATGATTTGATGAGTTTTCCAGGTCCTACTTTGTTATAATTGTTACTACTTCTTATAAGGACCTTATGAGTTGAGGTTGCTGTTGAGGATGCTTAAGTTTGGTGAGGAATCTTGATGCGTCTTGTTCGTATTATTTTTATCGACACTTCACTCTCTAAACTTGTGGACAGGTTTACCGAGCTCAGTAATCGCTTGAGGACAAGCGAGGTCTAAGCTTGGGGGAGTTGATACGTCCAAAAAGCATCAGTATTTTATATTGCGATTTCACATTATTCATTGATATTTTCCACTTTAAAGTGTTGTCCTTATGTTGTTTTGGCTTATTTTACACAGTTTACAACTTTCCGGTGCCGAAACAGCAGAACCAGGATTCAGCGGTGAAGAAGTGGAAACCAAGTTGCTGAAGCAGATCAAGTCCAAATGCGATGAAATTTTACGGGGAGCATTTTTATGCCAAATGACTGGGAGTCACCGAAGGAAAAGGTGAGGGGACCCACCAGGCAGCCAGAAGGGTGCCTGGCGCGGCCCCCCTTCCTGGCCGCGCCAGGCACCCTCCTGGGTGCCTGGTGGCCCCTCTCGGTGCCCCCTTTCGCCTATATAACCCCTTGGGGGTAGAAACCCCTAAAGAGGATCTGCTTTCGCGAGACGCTGCCGCCACGGTGCGGAAACCTACAGAGGAGAAAACCAATCTCCGACGGAGAGATTCCGCCGGGGAGATCACCTCCCGGAAGGGGAGATCGTCGCCATCATCATCATCATCGTCACGGGCATCATCGAGATCATCATCAACATCATCCCCAACATCAGCACCATCTCCATCTACATCCAATCTCATCTCACAATTGCAACTTGTGTTGTAATCCGTACTATCTATCCCCTCTACTCTGTTCGTGTTGATTACTACTTTGTGGTGAATGCTATTGAGTTGTGTTGGAGAAATATTATTGTGTCCAGATTGTTCATCACCTATTTATCACCTCTGATCATGATCTCTTTTATGTCTTGTGAGTAGTTACTTTAGTTCTTGAGAACATGGGAGCAGTCTAGCTGTTAGTAGTCATATGATGTTGAAGTATTATGTGCTGTGTGATACTTAAGTTGTGTTGTTATTTCTCTAGTGGTGTTATGTGAGTCGAACACATAACACTTCACCTTTAATGGGCCTAGAGGGAAACATTGTGCACAAAGGATGCTTATGGTGGGTTGCCGGAGTGACAGAAACCTGAACCCCAGTTCGCAGACTTTCGCACAAGGGAGTTATGGATCCTTGATCGTAATGCTGTGGTTAGGCTTATGCCTTAATTACTACCTTGTATTTGCGGATGCTTGCAAGGTGTGTAATCATAAGAGTACACTTATCTTAGTCTAGAAGGTGTACTAGCATTGATCCACCCACCGATACTTATCACACAATACATATTACTTGGAAGAGTATGGTGAAAGTGACTAGACTATCTCTCCCGTGTTTTCTCGAGAACGGTTTAGCCTTTATAAGTTCAGTTCTTAGGCTTATCCTTGTAAAAGAATTGGGCCACTTGCTACTCCTCAGTTACCCTGTTTACTTTGCCCGTCTTTTACTTTTCTGTTGCTTAAACCAAAAACCCCTAAATATTTACCTTTGAGTGTTTGCAGTCTTTCCTTATCCAGTGTCACTTATCAACACCTTCTGCTCCTCGTTGGGATCGACATCCTTATTTATCGAAAAGCTACAATTGATCCCCTAGACTTGTGGGGGTTGGCGCTGTTAACAGGGAAGGCAACCCAACTAAACCTATTAACTTCTCCGCCATCAACGGTATGCAAAACCGGTTGGCAGAACCGACTTGCTGCTAGAAGCATTGGCAACCTTTTTGGCAACTAAGTCTTTCCTACTCGGTCTCTTCCTCGGCTTCTTCTGGGGGAGAGGTTGTGATGAGCCTTTGATAGCGCCCTTGATCGCCACCCCAAGTGTGGACGGGATGAGCAAGGGTTGTTCATGCTGGTTTGAGGCGGCATCTGGAGGCGTGTCCTGCAAGGGTTGCACGAACAGAGACTTTTTGCACTCAGACCTAGGATGCTCCTGCTCCGGCAGAATATCCATCTCCTCGTCCACATGCTCCTTATTGGCCGAGTCATATGGCTGACTCATCATTTCTACTTCCTGATTAATGAAGGCGGTGTTGAGGAATTGCATAGGGTCACCATCCTCGTCCATGACATCATCCATTGCTTGCTGGAGCACGGGGGCGAAATCACGATCCACTCTGCTTGGACCGCCTTCCTCGCGTCTCTCGCCGCTCTCACCCAGCATAACAAGCGGCGCTAATAATTGCGGAGGCGGGGTGGTGGTGTTCATACCTTCTTGGGGATGTGTTGTTGTTGGTGTGGTCATCACGGCGGGCGACTCGGCACGAAGAAGACCCTTCGGCCATAGGATGAAATAGCCCTTGCAGTCTGCAAGCCGCTTAGGGGTCTCGTCTTCCTCTCCCCCGAGTTGTACCGGAGGAGCCAAATCCTCGTGACCAGGTTTGACACTCGCCACGGAAACCTTGAAAGTGCTATTGGGCATCTGCATGGTGTGGATCATCCGATCCGTGGGATTTATTATCGTTGCCTTTCCCACATCCACCGTCTGGCCATTGATCCTGTATAGTAAGGTGCACGCGGTTCTCTCGGCCTGCGAAAACATGTCTACGGCGTCAGACATCCAAAAGGCAACGAAAAAGGGATATATTATAGATATGTTGATGTGACGGGTAATTACCGTGACGGCGTCGAGCTCAGCCAAAGGCGAAGGCCCGCCTAGCACGCCAGAGACAGAGGACGGGCTGCTATGAACGGCTAATGGAGCATGTCCGGATGCGAGAGCAGGCGCCGCAGGTGCGATGTTCACCGAGTTGCTCCCGACGAAGCTAGTACGGGGAAAATCCGTTGCCGTTTTGTCTGGATTTTGCTTCGTCCACTCGATAACAACCGGGATCAAGGATGAAACCTAAGCTGCAAACTCATCTCTACAGGCAGCTAAAGCTGCATTGGCTGCCGACTTGATCATCTCTTGTTTGGTCGCTTATTCGGTCTCAGCTGCTTTTTTCTCAACCGCAAGCTTCACCTTCTCGTCGATGTTGACCTGACTAAACTTCCTTCTCTGCCTTTCGGCCTTAGTGTCCTCGTGGTAGTAGTGCTTCCATTGGGCATCGTCTCCGACGTCGTGCACACGTCCATGCTGCGGATGAGTGTCCAAAGGGAGGCCCTTCAGTATGTTCAAGGCCCGGTTGAGATGGGTGTCCCACTTGGGCCTCATCGTCGACTGAGACGATGAGTCGCTTTCGGCATCAAGCTTGTGTTGCTCTTTCTGTGAAAGAAACGTGGAACATTTACAAATGTTACTACAACGTGTATTCTGACTTGATGAGAAGCTAATATAAGGTGGAAAAAAATATTACCAGTAATCTCATCAATTCCCTCGTGGGCGCGTCCGTGGACCAAACCTTTTTCTTCGAGTCCCACTTGTAGCGGGTCCTGATGAAGTCATACTCCTGTGGGTCGGTGAACTCCGCTAAGGTGTCTGGGATCCCCGCGGCTTCACGTTCCGCGTCCTCCTTGTCCCATATGGGCCTTTTGCCAATGTAACCACGGCTTCCGAGGCGGTGTTTCCCCGTGTTCCTTTCCTGAAGCCCCTTGAATTTCGCGGACCTAAGCTTGGCTTCGTCGGTAGCGCAAGTGTCCTTGAATTTTAAGAACTCAGCTTCCGTAAGTGATGGATTCTCCGCAAAAATCTTGGACAAAGGTTTGTTCTTCTCAATCAATCGTTTCACCCTCACTTTCCACGCGGACAATGCGTTGGTGAACTTGACCATGGCGGCGGCGTTTATGTCAGTCATGGCATCATCATCCCACGGAGTTTTGCTCTCATCCCGATCCGGGAAATTGAATCTGTTGTGCATCTTCGTAAGGAGTAAATGTTCCATATTTGGTATACTCCTGAAGTCATAGTCGTTGATGCTCGCGGTTTCCCGTAGGATGCATCCGACTTGGTTGCCGTAGCACTTGCGAGCTTCCGCCGACGCTATTGGCTCGAATTTGCTAGGATGCACCTCTGTCACTAGCAGTTTGTCGGTGCCGAGCTTGTTTGGTTTTCGTACCCTCTCCTTCTTCTTATTTGCTGGTTCATTAGCGGCTTCAGCGCCGCCGATGTCGGTGGCGCCGGTGTCAGTGCCATTGGTGCCATTAGGAGTGTTGTCGGACTCGATTTCGGCGTCCGTCGCACTAGCGGCATTTGGACCTTTGTCTCGTAGCTGAGAAGACATATGGTCGAGGAAGGCGTGTTCATGCTGCTGGTAGTCAAAATCTTCATCTGCACCGACTTCGTCGTTGGTCGACATGTTTCCTACGATATATTTAGTCTCCAAGTTTAATTCTCAAACTATAAAAAAAGGACTAAATACCGTCCTATCAAATACCGGACACGCGGTATGTCATACTTTGTAGCACAAGTCATGTTGAAATTCACGGTAAATTTCGGCATGACCTTTGCTAAAAAATTGGACATATCGGGAAGCTGAAATTTGCCGGAACGGAAATAAATCAACATTCCGGCAAAACATAGGCCCCTCGGATCCTTGCATATGGAAAAAAGAAGAAAATTCGTACACAATATCATTTCATTTGCATTTTCAACTCCAAAAGTTCATACAAACTCCTAAACAATATTAAATATTACTGTTATTTTATTCATTCAATGCAAGTTAATTGTTGTTGATATATAGCTCAAATTGGGGTACTTCCTATAGATGATTTGTCACACATAAGGTATACTAGCATTCTATGGGTTTAATTTTTATAAAACATTTCTATAAATTATTTATTATCAGATCTAAAGTAGCTATCAAGTAATTCTGATTTTTTTTGTTATTCTCAATTAGCAATAAGTTCTAATTTGTGATTTTTGTAAGAATTAATCTATACCTCGGATGGGGTTGGTCCAATGAAACAATTTAAAGCTTGTTACTCCTACTTTATGTTCATATAGATTTTATCCATATTAAATCTTGTTTTGCTAATGGTTACTGCTACAATTTAAAGCTTGTTACTCCTACTTGCAGCGGCAGCAGTGCACGGGTGGCAAGCAGCAGCGTGGCTAGCAGCAGCAGTGCACGGGCAGAGCATGCACACACCATGCAAGCGTGTTGCACACACTCACAATACACACGCACACACAGGCCATGCGCACACACTTGCCCATACACCATGGCCATGGCCTTGGCAGTGGCCACCGGCAGGAACAACAAGCAGCCGCAGCAGGCAGTGCAAGGAACAGCAAGAGAGATGGAAGAGTTGCAGCTCTCGCCGGAGAGGCTCATTTTCACAAACACCTACCGTGCAGAGGAGGAAGAGGCGGGGCATCGGCGACGAGGGCGGGGCCGCGGAGGCGCGGCGACGACGACAGCGGCTGGGGAGGAGTTCGAGAGGGAGAGAGGGAGAGATAGAGGCCGGGAATGAAAAGAAGAACCCGCCCGACCGGTTTAAGTGAAAAATAGCAGTAGCGGGCCCTGTCAGCGCGCGCTACTGCTAAGTTTAGTTGTAGCGGGCCCTGTCAGCGAGCGCTACTGCTAAACTTAGCATTAGCGGACCGTGTCAGCGCGCGCTAGTGCCTTGTGAGAGCGCGCTACTAATATTTCTGGCATTTTTTTCCTCTTTTCATTTCCTTTTTAATTTTTTTCCCGAACAACGACCGATACAATTTATATAATGTATATTTAACAGCGGCAATATATAATTTGACCGATCGATAACGCGGTTAAAGTGCAAGTATACAAAATAGATACATATATATATATATATATATATATATATATATATATATATTACAACACACATTTAGTTTCTCAGCGTCGAGGACGTTTCTTAGTGATTAGCTTCTTTCCTTTTTTGTTCGTTTCCGAATAATTTAGGCCCTCGTTGTGACTTTTCCTTTTCCATCGTCGTCTTCATTCTTCTTTTGACATATGCTTCATCGTCGTCGTCATGTTCCCTCATCGGGTTGCCGTACTGGTCATAGTCTTCCATGTTGGCGACTCCATCCATTCCGACGATGTTTCTTTTGCCTCTCCTCACGACAACACGGCTGGGATTGCTCGGGTCGGTTATGTAGAAACATTGTGTCACGTGCTTAGCGTGTATCCATGGCTCATTTTTGGCGATGACATTCACGGTAGCGCTCTTGGCGTCGGGTATAGACATAGTAGTGAAATACCGGTTTTCTCTTTCGACATTCTTAGCCCATCTGACACGGAACATCGTCGCATTGTGTAGTCCAGAGTAGTTAAGCTCCCAGATCTCTTCGACCCTTCCGTAATATCTTTCAGTTGAGCCGTTGTCGTCAGTCATGCATTCTATCGTCACCCCCGAGTTCTGGAAATCACTTTTCATATCTCTGGCCTCCGTATAGAACGTGTATCCGTTTATATCGTATGCCTGATAGGTGAGGAAGTTGACAGCAGGGCCATGTGCTAAGGCGTATATGAGCAATGCGTCTGTAGACCCCTCTTCCGGGGGATTGGCAAGAACATGCTCTTTGAACCAAGGCAAGAAAGTGGAGTTGTGCTCTCTAGTAACTTCGGCGTCCGTCTTGCGTAGGCCTTGGTCATGGTACTTCTTGGCGATGGTTTCTTTGTGCAGTGTCACGAAAGGGTCTACCACGTCAAGATGTTGTAGCACTACTAAGTTTGCCCTGTCAAAGTCATTGCGTCGATCCGAGTGGTCAACATGCAGTTCCCTCCGACCGTTGGTGTGACCTTCTCCTCCGAGCCTCCCATGGTGCTTGTTAACGGGCAAACCAACAACAGGGACGTCGTCGTCTCCGTTGCTTAGATAATTCTCGCAGAAAGAGATGCACTCTTGTGTCACATAGCCCTGTACGTTGCTTCCATATGGTCGGGACATGTTACGAACGAATCCTTTGATGACCCCATTCATCCTATCGAACGACATCATGTTGTGCAGGTATGACGGGCCAAGGTCGATGATGTCGTCCACAATGTGGACACACAGATGCACCATGACGTCAAAGAACGCGGGCGGGAAGTACATCTCTAGCTCCCATAGTATGACAACAATCTCTTCCTGTAGCTCTGTGAGCTGCTTCGAACTGATCGACTTTCGAGAGATAACATCGAAAAAATTACAGAAACCAGTAAGCGTGTCACGGACGTGCTTGTCCATTATCCCTCTAAGGGCAACCGGTAGTATCTGCGTCATTATCACGTGACAGTCATGAGACTTCATACCGCTGAACCTTTTTTTCCACATGTCTAGATATCTGCTTATCTTCCCACGTAACCGGAACTAACTTTTATTCCGGTAAGACACTTGAAAAATTGATCGATCTCCTTCGTATTGAAGGTGAAGCAAGAAGGGGGGCAATATTTCTCTTCCTTCTTCTTTACTTTTTTGCCCCGCCTGCTGTCCCCCGCCTCTGTCTCCGTCTCTGTCTCGGCCATTTTACGGGGCATGTGGAGATCTGCCCTTATTTCCAGATCTTCCAAGTCTCTTCTTGCCTTCGGCCCATCCTTGGTCTTCTCCGGCATGTTCATCAGTGTGCCAAGCAAACTCTCGAGAACATTCTTCGTGATATGCATTTGATCAAGACAATGAGGTGTATCGAGTTTGGGCCAGTACTCCAAGTCCCAGAAAACAGACCTTGTTTTCCATACCTTCAGCAGCGGCTCCGGTTTTTTCATCTTTCCAGGCACGGGGCACTCTTTCCAGTTTTTCAACAACTCATCAATTTCGGCGCCGCTCCTCTTACGTGGAGGTCCTCGATGCTCAGTCTCACTATTGAATAGATCTCCACGGTTTCTCCACGGGTCATTCTTCTCGAGCCATCTTCGATGCCCCATGTACACGATTTTCGCAGACCCACTGTGACGCCCCCAAAATCAATCCGTGTACAGTAATCATACACGCAGGGTACACGGCTGAGATTAGGGTGCCAAGGTGAGAATATCACAGCACAACACTAAACACAAAAGGATAAACAAATATGTTACAATACCATGGATCACGCGGATCCGAAATACAAAAGTCATACAAACCATAATATCTGAGTACATACATAGTTAGTCAAGTTTTGCCTTAAGAAGGCTAGCACAAATGACATCAGAGATACAGATCGAAAAGGCGAGGCCTTCTGCCTGGGATCCACCGAACTACTCCTGGTCGACGAGGAACTCGACGTCGTAGTAGTCTCCTCCAGGGTACTCCTGCTCCTGGGCTCCAACGTCGGCTGCAGCGGCCGATCAGGCAAAGAGAAAAAGGGAAATAAAGAAAAGGTGAGTATCTAGCATACCTGCGAGTCTTACGTCCGCTACTAAGCATTATGCATTGTATCAACGGAAAGAAGAGGCTGTATATAGTGGACTGCAAGATAGAAATCAGAATAAGGGTAAGAAGCTAGGCCTATCGAAGACTATCATCTTCCGACGATGTCTTGCAGCATGAGGTAAGAACCAGCCAACAGTTTATATAAAGCATAAAATAACAATGCAGCAGAAGTTGCTGCAGCATTGTATAATAATAAGTTGTAATAATTAGCAATGCCTCCGAGTTCACCTCCTCGACATCCCCGTGAGGAAGAAAACCCGGAACCATACAGTTTAATAATAATAGTTTGTAGTGGTAAGATCCAGCTTCAGCATAAAGCGTCTTGTTACCGTGGACACGGCTATTCGAATAGATCAATCTTCCCTGCAAGGGTGCACTTATGTTACACTACAACGCACGGATCTCCAGGGTGGCGGGCACCTTGTTAGGGAACGCTCCACCGAGGCTATCCGACACTCCACAACCCATCTTTCAAACTCAACAGAGAGGCCATCCGCCGGTCTAACCTAAGTACTCAGGGCCTTGGACCCCAACCCTGAAGTACTCCTGCACGGTGCGTGGGTGGCCGGGAAGCCGTAACAAAAACAACACAGCTCGAGCCAAAGAAGACACCGCACTTCCCGGCAATCAGCGCGCGGTACTGCTGACGTATGAAGAGTCCTCGGACGACACCATGAAGAAGAGGAGCCCATAACTCATTATCCCATGTGTAGGCAGCGCGTACAAGCCAAAAGGCTACTCAAGTCATCCGCCGAACCATTTAGTATTTTATTAATTTGCGGGACAACCGTTATCGTTGCCTCGACTTAACTGACCCGTGGACAACGACAACAGTCAGGACCACCAGTACATCGGTGCCTACCCTGTCGTCCCACCAAGTCTCTGCGGTTACCAACAAGGTGAACCGTCTCCTTACCTTGTTTCGTGTGTGCTCTTGGTAGAGCTCGACTTTCGTGGATTGGTAACTCTCGCGGCCAACGATCAGGGGCCAAGCACACCGGTACACTGGTCGTACCCTCCCTGTCGTCCCGTCGCAATACCACTCGCGGGCACCGTTGGGTCGCCCGACTTCTTACCTGAAGGACAACCATTGCTCAAGTACCTAGAGCGACTATACAGAGTCAGCAACGAGTGGAGTACAAGGATTACTCCTTGATAGCTCACACGTGATGGTGGCTCGGTAGAGCCGAGCTAGGGGACCTGAGGCGGTGTCTGCATTGTACCGTACCTGTGCAGTTATAATATTTGTATCCGCGTTCACTCCCTTGAGTGATCATGTCCCTCTATCTAATCCTAACTAACAATGCGCAGGGCTCACTGCTGAAATAATATATTTAACAGGCAACATAGGATAAAGGAAGGTACATCAAGGGGCGACAAAAACAGGCTATGCAATTGAATATGATTGTAATCGTAGCAGCAGCAGTAATGCCTAGTGCAAGAAAAGTATGGAAAGATAGGCGATATCTAGGAAAGAGAATGGCTCTGCTTGCCTGGAAGCTCGACGGTAGGGGTAGGGTCGTCGACGAAGTAGTCGTACTCAGCAGCGGTGTAGTCGGCGGTAGCAGCGGGGTCTACCGGAGAATAAGGGGGGGAAGAAACAGTAGATACACAGCAAGCATATACAAACAGATGCATGACATGACAGATGCAATGCTAACGGTGTTCTAACGCAGAGTAATGCACGTTGGTCAGAGCGGGAATTCATCCGGGGATGAACTGCCAGCTCCGGTTGATTATCGGACAAGGTGTTCGGAGGGGGAGATATCATGCCGGAGGTGTTGTGGACATCCGACAAACGTAAGGGTGGTGTATCCGTGTTAGTTGAACTATTCTGAACAAGTTTCGTGTTCAGAATAAATTCATCTGGATACTTTAACAGTACCGGACAAATCATCGGACAGACGGTCCGGAGGGGGACGGTTCGATGTTTGTTGTGTTAGAGGGGTGTGGTAGACATACAGATAGCGTATTCGTATTCGTTATATTTTTCTGATCAATTTTGATGTATAAAGTTTTTCGATCCGATATACAGATTAAAAGATATTGATTTTATAAGTTTAATCAATTTTAAAACCTTTTTCTGAATTATTTTTATTACTAAAATCCCAACATTATCCACAACCATTTGACTGGTCAAACTGACATTGGGGTCCCACATGTCAGTGACCCAATTCTAATAAAACATTTTTATTAATAAAAACAGGGGTGGCCCACATGTCATACATACAAGTTTTAATTAACCACTTAATTAATTAACAGAGGTAATTAAGGGGGTGACCCCACATGTCATTGTATTTTTTTTATCTAACACTTTCCTTTTTTTAACAGCAATTAGGGGGGCTAATTGGGGGTGGGGCCCCCTTGTCAGTGGGTTAGTCCCACTATTAACAGAGGAGGGAGCATCTGTGCTCCCATGGCGCGCACGCAGGAAGTGACACGGCCGGGGGGGCCTCGGCGGCCAGCGGTGCGAGCGACTGGGGATGGGGGGGCGTGCACGGCGTGGCTGGGGCGCGCAGCCAGCGACAGCGGGGGCGGGGGGGGGGGGGGTTGGTCGGGGGAGCATGGGGGAGAGGGGAGGGGGCGCATGGCCATGGCCAGAAGCTCACAGGGGAGGGGGGTTCGTCGCGGCCGGTTGCTGCTGCCGGGGAGGAACGGAGGAGGCCGGGGGTGGAGGGGCTGGCCGTCGGGGAAGGGCAGCCCGGCGGGGCGCGGGGGAGTCTGGAGCTGCGGGCTGGGGCGGCGGTCGCAGCGACGCTGCTCCTCTGGAGCTCCTGCGCGGGGGGAAACGAGGACCGGGACGAGGGGAGGGGTGGCGCGGCGCGAGTGGGGCGGGAGGGGAACAAGGGGGCGGCTAGGGCTCCTCCATGGCCGAGGGGGGCCTTATGGCCTTATAGGCGCCGCCGGCGCCGTGGATGTCCGCCACGGTAGGCATGGCCATGGCGATGTGCGCCACGGGGGTGGGGGGGACGAACAGTGGGGGGGGGAGATGACGGTTTGGTGGGGGTGGGCCGGGCTGGTATGGCCCAGGGGGTGGGGATGGGAATTGGGCCATTGCCCCGGGGTTAGGTTAGATAGGTTTTTATTTTATTTTCTTTTTCTTTTCTGGTATTTCTGTTGGCATTTATTTTGATCACTTTGGCATTTTTGTAAAATGTTTAATGGGGTCCATAATTAATGTTGCAACTTAGGTCAGTGCCACAAAAAGTTGGGTGGCAGAACAAATTCATTTAATATTTGATATAAATATTAAATGGTTTAATTAGGGGTTGGGGCCACTGTTGATAATTGTTTGAATTATTTTAGAGATTAATAAAATCCCCAAATTGTTGTGACATGCTCCACTGAATATTAGTGATTTAATAAAAGTGGAAGCACCATTGTTGGACAAGGTTTTATTGTCACCTTGATTTTAATATTGCACCAAAGGCATTCCAAGATTTGATCTGATTTCAAATGAAAGGGTTTGGACATTTGTTATTGACCAATGATGATCAAGGCCCATGGTTCACATTGCTTTTCAAAATAACAAAGGGGAATTCGAATTTGAATTTGAACTGAACCAAGTTTATCAAAGCGAAGTTTTGGAACAGGAATGATCAACAGTAACCCTGATTACTGTTTACTGACAGTGAGAGTGTTACACCCACCATCTTTCGTTAGTTGCTGAGATGTTGTATCATCCATGCACCTCGTGCATCCGCAATATCCATGGCACACCTGGCCTGATACATATCCATAACCGAGATAATCGTGCACCGTCGTCAGCACCGCGGCTTTCATATAGAAATATTCTTTTTCGAAAGCGTCCCATGTCTTGACTGGTGATTTCCATAACATTTCTAGCTCCTCTTTCAATAGCTCGAGATATAGATTAATATTATTTCCCGGCTGTTTCGGCCCTTGAATCAGAATGCTCATGTGTAAGTACTTTGTCTTCATGCACTTCCACGGGGGAATGTTGTACATCCATACAAACACGGGCCATGTGCTATGGTTGGTGTTCTGCTTGCCAAACGGATTCATGCCATCTGAACTCACGCCAAGCATGACGTTCCTTGGATCAAGATGAAATCCATATTCGGCGTTCAACGCTCTCCACTGGCTTCCATCCACATGGTGTCTCATCTTCGGATCATCTCCATCATCGGGCACCTTCCTGACCGCGTGCCACCGCATGAGCTCAGCTTCCTTAGGATCTACGAAATAACGCTGCAGACGAGGAATGATCGGAAAGTACCATACAACTTTCTGAGGAGATTTCTTTCCGGACTTCTTGTATCTATCAGCATTGCACACCGGACAACTGGTTTTTTCTGCGTTCTCGTTCCGATAAATGATGCAATCGTTGATGCATGCATGGTATCTAATGTGCGGCAGATCAAGAGGGCGCACAATCTTCTTGGCCTCATCGACACTAGTAGGACAAAGGTTCCCCGGGGGAAGAACGGACTTGTTTAGATACTTGAGATGATCATCGAGGCTTTTGTCGCTCCATTTGTTTTTAGCCTTCATCTTTAGAAGTTCGAGCGTGAAACTCAAGCGGGTCACCTCAGGAGCGCAACCATCATACAATGGAGTCTTCGAGTCTACCTCCAGTTGATCCAACTTGGCCTCCTCTCTAGAACCAGCTCTGTCACTAGTCGTCTTCTTGCGAAGAAGGTCTCGAACATGAGGGTCCCGCACGATTGAATTTAGTAGCGATGAAGGATCCGTCATGTCCGCATCTTCTCCGTCATGTTCGGCCTGATCTTCTCCGCCATTACCATGTGCGGCCTCTTCTCCGCCGTCATTTCCAGCGCCCTCTTTGTCTTCGGATCCATCAATCATCTCTTCATCCGCTGCCATGGGGTTATTGGTTGCACCGTCGATATCGTCATCATCATCTTTAGTTATCCATCGAGTATAGCCATCCATGAAACCATATCTTTGCATTTTCGACACGGACATAAAATCTCCTTTTCATTTTTTTCAATCATGTCGTCCACTGCGGATCGCAAGTATCTATCCACCATCCTTCCACAGACCTTCATGGTCGCCTACGAGTTATACAAACAAAATATTATAACGACATGCATATGCATATCAAAGTCATACAAAAATTCGGCATGACCTTCCTAAAAATAGGACATATAGAGTTTGCCCGAAATTCGCCGAAACGGAAGTAAATCGACATTTCGGCAAAACATAGGCAAACTCTCATATCACACACCCATACACGCACACACACACAAATATTTTCATTGATGCAAGGCACAATTTTTTACTAAGATCTCATGCATCCACGTACCTAGCTAGCTAGCTAGTAATTAATTAAGAGAGAGAGAGAGAGAGAAAGTATATACCTTTTGTTAAAATATCAAACTTGGGAGAAGCTTGCACTAGCTAGTGAGGGGAAGGAGACAAAGGTGAGAAAGAGAGATAGCTAGATGCATTTATGCATGATATGTGGTGGTGGAGGAGGAGCAAATTAGAAGGAAAGAGAGAGATATTGCATTAATGAAGATGGTGTGTAGTGCATTAATGGAGATGGTGTAATGCATTAATGGAGATGGACAAGAGGTAGGAGAAGGAATGAGGAAGAAGCAAGTGAGGGAGAGAGAGGAGGGGGGAGGGGGATGGTTGGTGAAAAGGTGGCTGCTGCGCCTTACCAGCAGCGCCTGTACCGCTACGGCGCTACTGCTATTTTGTTAGTAGTAGAGACCCTTTAGAGAACGCGCTGCTGCTATTTGCGGGCCTCTGGGTTAAGTTGGGTCCACTTTAGCAGCAGCGGGCGGAACGGAACGGCGCTACTAATAAGTAGATAATAGTAGCGGGCTTTCCAGGGGGGCGCTGCTACTACAACTTGTCAGCTGGGTTTGGTGGGGACCACCTTTACCAGTAGCGGGTCTACAGATGCGGCGCTACTGATACAGGCATATCAATAGCGAGCGTCCATATAGCGCGCTACTGCTAATTAGCAGTAGCGCCCGTCTTTAAAGGGCGCTACTGTTAAGCCTCTACCTATAAGCTTTTTCCTAGTGGTGTCTTCACATCCATTTGATATAACTTGAAGTTGTGATGAGAGGCATAAGAAAGAGCAATACGAATGGACTCAAGACGAGCCACGGGGGCAAAAGTTTCACCAAAGTCAATACCTTCAACTTGGGAAAAACCTTGAGCCACCAACCGTGCCTTGTTCCGGATGACAATACCAAGTGCATCTTGCTTGTTCTTGAAAATCCACTTGGTCCCAATAACATTATGATCACCTTTGGGTATCTCCACTAATGTCCACACCTTGTTGCGCTTGAAGTTATTGAGTTCATCATGCATGGCCTCAAGCCAATCTTGATCTTCAAGCGCCTCACCTACCTTTTGGGGTTCAACACAAGAAACAAATGCATTATGGGCACAAAAGTTTCTCAATTGACTACGAGTTGTTACCCCCTTTTGGATGCTTCCGAGCACTTGATCCACCGAAAGATCTTGTGATTTTAACCGGGATGCAATCTTGAGTGCTCGACGAACTCTCTCTTCTTCCAAAGTTTCTTGAGGAGAAGCTAGAGGACCATCTTCGGAAGAAGGAGCATCCTCAAGGACTTGCTCATCATCTTGAGCTTGCCCTTGAACGAGAACATGATCTTGGTCATCATTTGGTGCACCACCATCTTCAATGATTTGATCTTGACCTTGATCTTGTACGGGCAAGAGAGGGCCTTCGTCTTGTTCTTGGTTTGCTTGTGAATCTTGAGGAGGTGATGGCTCCACGTGCGTAGAGCATTGTCCTTCTCCTTCCACCACAAGGGGTTCCTCAATGGGTAGGAAATGACCCACGCCCATTCTTCTTATGGCTTGAGGAGGAATTTCATCACCTAAAACATTAAGATCACTTTGCCCCACTTGGGAGCCATTATGTTCATCGAACTCCACGTTACTAGACTCTTCAACGAGTCCGGAAGACTTTTTGTAGACTCTATAGGCGTGAGATTTTGAAGCTTAACCAACAAATATGCCCTCATTTGTCTTAGCCTCAAACTTAGACAAACGAGCACCTTTCTTAAGAATGAAACACTTACACCTGAAGACCCGAAAATACTTGATGTTGGGCTTCTTCCCGGTGATGATTTCATACGGAGTTTTGTTCAAGATCTTGCGGAGATAAAGACGGTTAGTTGCATGACAAGCAGTGTTGATGGCTTCTGCCCAGAAGTTGTATGGACTCTTGAACTCCGCCATCATTGTTCTTGCAGCATCAATCAGAGTGCGATTCTTCCTCTCCGCAACACCATTTTGTTGAGGGGTATAAGCAGCGGAATATTGATGTTTGATCCCCTCATCTCCAAGGAATTCATCCAGGGTGTAGTTCTTGAACTCGGTGCCGTTGTCACTCCTAATTGCCAAAATCTTTGAATTGTGTTGACGTTGAGCTTCATTGGCAAACTCGATGATGGTTTGTTGGGCCTCACTTTTCTTCTTGAAGAAATAAACCCATGTATATCTTGAATAATCATCAACAATAACCAAGCAATACTTCTTCCCGCCAAGACTATCATATGAGGGAGGCCCAAAAAGATCCATGTGAAGGAGCTCCAAAGGCCTCTTGGTGGAGATGATATTCTTGACGGGGTGTTTCTTCTCATGAAGTTTCCCTTCAATGCATGCCCTACAAGCACGATCTTTGGCAAAGCTAACATTTGTTAGTACAATGACATGCTCACCCTTGAGAAGTGTTTGCAAAGACCTCATATTGACATGGGCTAGTCGGCGGTGCCCAAGCCATCCCACATCAACTTTAGCCATTAAACACATGGCGGTTTTCGTGGGGACTTTTGAGAAGTCCACCACGTACATACCGTCCTCCACGTGTCCAACAAAGGCTACTTTAAGAGTTGTGCTCCACATTAGGGTGACCATGTCTTTATCAAAGAAGGTACAAAGGCCCATCATGGCAAGTTGACGAACGGAAAGTAAATTAAAGGCACAAGTCTCAACTAGCAATACTTTCTCAATGGACGAGTCCGGAGAAATTATTACTTTGCCAAGACCTAATACCTTTGACGTGTTTGCATCTCCAAATTGGACACGGGTGGTTCTAGATGGTCCGAAATCAATGTCCACCAACATGTCCTTGCTTCCGGTCATATGACTTGTAGCCCCGCTATCAAGTATCCATGAACCCCCACCGGAAGCCGCCACCTACATGAGATCAATGCTTGGATTTAGGTACCCATTCATGAATGGGTCCTCTCGCGTTAGTAACAAGGGTCTTAGGCACCCAAATGGACCATGCAATATACTCATCAAAGGAACCAACAAATTTGGCATAAACATGCCCATCATTAGTGCAACAAAGAACATAAGAGGGGTTAGTTGATCCGGCAAAGTCATTGGGAGTGGCTTCACTCCTCTTGGTCATTCCACCCTCAATGGCCTTTGCCACTTTTTCTTGAGGCTTCTCCCCTTCCTTCACAAATCTGACTTCCTTTGAAGGAGGAGGTGCCTTGCCTTTCTTCTTTTTGTTCTTCCTCTTCTTGTTCTTCCTCTTTGATGAACTTGTACCAAAACTAGTGCCTTCCTTGCCAATGACCTCCTTTTGGGAACTCAAGAGATCATTAAGGTTCGTTTCTCCTTGAATGCACGATACAAGTCCCTTCTCAAGTTGTGCCTTCAACCTAGTGTTTTCCTCAACGAGAGGAGCATGCTCACAACAAGAGTTAGAGGAACTAGGTTTCTCTACCACAATAATAGGAGAAAAGGTAGTAATTTCTTTAGTGAGTTGCATACTTGTTTCAACATGAGCCTTCTTGAGAGCCACGAGTTCGTGTTTTAAGGACTTGTGGTCCTTTTCGACTTTCTCATGATCCACAAGAAGTCTTTCATGAGCCTCAACAAGTTCATCATTTTTAGTCTTGAGATCACAAGCAATAGCATTAGAATGTTTAAGGTCAAGTTTTAGCTTAGAGATATCAATAGCATACGTCTCATCAAGAGACAACTTAAGCTCACGCTCTTCTTCGAGAGAATGATGTAGCTCCCCTATCTTATCCGCATAGTCGCGACTATGACCTTGCAACTCGATGATAGTCTCATCAAGTTGCTCAATGTGAGCATGTGCTTCTCCTAGTTGTTCCAAGAGAGCCACAAAATGTCCCTTTGCAACACCTTTGAGCTTGGACATGAATAGTTTGAATTCATTCTCCTCATGTGCTTTGGGCTCCTCATTTTCCTCCACACAATCCAACAAAGAGGGGTTAGTGGGAGTAAATGGTTTAGAGTGAGGAGTTACCGAGGTAGTCTTGGCCATAAGACACTTGTGGATGATGTGAGGGTTCTCGTTGGGGGAGTTGATGAGAGACGTTGATGAGAGGGATTCGATGGCGATGGCAACGGTGGTGGTTGCCACAATCTCACCACTTTCTTCATCCTCCTCATCATCGGAATAGTATTCTTCTTGAGCCACCAACACACGTTGTGGATTCTTCTTCACAAAGGTCTTGTTCAATGGCGGCTTGTTCTTGTCCTTACGGATGAGATTTCCACCGTGGTCTTCTCTCTTCTCATACGGACAATCCGCAACAAAGTGACTCACATTGCCACAATTGAAGCAAGTTCTTATTCTTTGGCCCTTTGGCTTGAAGCTACTTGAGTTGGACTTGAAGTTCTTCTTGTTTCCCCAAAATTTTCTTGAGGCTAGAGCCATGTGCTCATTGTAAGCATACTTGGTGTCTTCCGGACCCACATCCTCTTCATCTTCATGTTCCTCAACTTGAACCTCCTTGGCCTTCAAGGCAAGAGATGGCATCTTGGAGCCGCTTTGGCGAGCCAATTTTAACTCGGCCGTGGAGTCCAAGATTTCCATGGCAACGAATTCATCCAAGACATGGTTTGAACTCAACTCGCGAAAGTCGGGCCTTTGACGAATGACCTTGGTGATATGCTTCTTGTGTAGGAGCATAGCCGTGATGAACTTTCTCTTTATCCATCCGTCATCGGTGTCCATGCTCCCATGGTCCATCATGGAGTTTGCGAGAGCCACCAACCTTTGATGAACATCCTCGGAAGACTCCCCTTCATTCCGGACAAAGTGATCGGCTTGATCTTGAATCTTGTCAAACTTTGAGCACCGTATGCTAGTGCTTCCCATGAGATTCCTCTCGACAATATCCCACATCTCTTTGGCCGTTTCACACTTTAGGACAAGATTGTATTGTTCTTCCTTCAACCCATTTCCTATCACGAGCATAGCATGACTGTTGATGGTGTTGTCCCGATATTCTCTTGGGGTCATGTTGTGGCGGTCACGAGGAGTAAATCCCTCCTCAACGATGCGCCAAAGTTCCACGGAGGACCCCTTCAAGTGTATCTTCATGCGATGAGCCCAAACCGGATAAGCATCTTTGTTAAGGATGGGAATAGTTCCTGCATGTGCAAAATGGAGTTCAGGTAGAGGTAGAGAGTTATAAGTAACAGGAGGAGCCACCGCGGAATGGATACCCGATCCATTCCCCGTACGAGGAATGGATCGGATATCATTCCTACCATCATCATTAGATTGGGAGATGACATCTCCTCCACCCAACGTTGGAATGTTGGGGATGATGGTGGGGTTGCTCTCCGAGGGCAACCTTGACATGAGACAACCAAGCATATCGGTAACTTTGTTCATGTGAGCCTTAATGGTGGACATGCCTTCATTGTACTCATGTCGAGAGATAGATGACGAGTCATCCTTCGCGAGCGTATTCGTGAAGCCCTCGATACTTGGATTCCCTTCCAAAAGAGAAGGGTTCGGAGTAGCTCCTGGAAGCTCAACCTCTACCGGTTTATCCTCTTGCGACATCCTCTTAAGGCGGTAAAGCCCTTAATAAGAGACGAGGCTCTAATACCAATTGAAAGGATCAGAATGACGACTAGAGGGGGGGTGAATAGGCGACTAACACTATTTAAACTTTTCTTAACAATTTAGGCTCAACAAGGAATAGGTTGTCTAGATAGCAACTATGTGAGCAACCTATATGCCAACAACGATGATATAACAAGCAAGCAATAAATAAGCAAGGAAAGTAACTTGCGCAAACTAAAGGTAAAGGGGAACACGGGAGACAAGGATATGTTTCCGAAGTTCCTTCTCTTTCGAGAAGTACGTCTCCGTTTGGAGAGGGTGAGGAGCACAATGCTCACACGAAGCCAACGAGGGCCACCCTATTTCTCCTCACGCTCTTACCGATGTAAGATGTCGTGATCCACTACGAGGCGGCCTTGAAGGTGGCAACCAAACCTTTACAAACAAGGTTGGAGCAAACTCCACAACTTAATTGGAGGCTCCCAACGAAACCACGAAGCTTCACCACAATGGAATGTGGCTTCGAGGTGACCTCTTCCGTCTAGGGCACCAATGCACCCAAGAGTAACAAGATCCAGACGGGATTAGTGGGGGGAATCAAATATCCTTTGGTGGAAGTGTAGATCGGGGCCTCCTCTTCCAAACCCTAGAGAATCAACAAGTTTGATGGCTAGGGAGGGAGATCGGGCAAGAATGGAGATTGGGCGTCAATGGAGGTGAGAGCAATAAATGAGGTGAATCTCAATGGGGAAGAAGACCCCCTTTTATAGGTGCCCTTAAATGCAGCCGTTGGCTGTCCACCAACCACGGTAGTACCACTTCAGAAGCGGTACTACCGTACCGAGAGCGGTACTACCGCTCCACGGTACTACCGAGCCCCAGTGCCGCCCCCACTACCGCAGAGTCCAGTGGGATTCCGGTAGTGGATGCGGTACTGGTTCACGGTATTACCGCGCAGCGGTACTACCTCTCTGCGAGCGGTACTACCGAGCCCAGTGCCGCCTCCACTACCGCAAAGTCCAATGGGAATCCGGTAGTGGATGCGGTACTGGTTCACGGTACTACCGCGCAGCGGTACTACCTCTCTGCGAGCGGTACTACCGAGCCCAGTGCCGCCTCCACTACCGCAGAGTCCAGTGGGAATCCGGTAGTGGATGCGGTACTGGTCCACGGTACTACCGCTCCTAGAGCAGTACTACCGCCCTGGCAGAGCCAGGGAGCCACATCCAAAAGTCCCCACACCTCCACGACGCAAAAGAAATATGTGGGTGCATAAAGTGAGACCGTGTGATGATTCCACCCACCATTTCCAAAGCGGATCCCCTCTTCATAGTACGGTTTTCCTACGACTCAATTAACACAAAAGGAGATCGAAAGAAAAACTCTGTCTTCACGTTTCGTACACCGAGGGGGCAATAACCGTCTTGTGCCAATAATGTCGTTATCTGAAATGCTCATCGCACCCGGTTAGTCCGCAAATGTATTGTCATCAATCACTAAAACCAATCAAGGGAAAACATGCCCTATCAAATATGCTTTGTGCATATTACTCGCCTATAAAATGTGTACATTTTGGGTTTTGCCTCTTAGAGTTGATATTGTAAATTATCTAGTTCCTAGGTGGCATGTTTGCTCCTCAAGTTACAATTTTCTTAAATTGACTTCATTTCTCATCTTATGGATCTTGAGTTTGTGAGATTTTCTTGATACGGTTTCCCTCCAATATGTATGTGTATTTTCTATGAGGGAACCGTTTGCTCCAAGTTATTCCAATCATTGCTTGCATGATTGGACGCATACTTGAAGCCATCAATAATCTCTTTTTAAGCATTGTGATCAATTCTTATCTTTTGCTACATGCTTATTGTAAGAGCAAGTTTTGCCCCCGAAGGTTTTGGACATTGTTGGACAAAGCAGAAGTGGAACTAATATTGTTTTCGAGTATAAACAGATACTTAGGTTCCAAGAAGGAGATTTTTCTCTCGAGCAAAAGCGCAACGAGGAGAACGCTGAAGCTGGTCGAAGACTTAGTCTTTTTTGCTAGTTTCTCTTTATTTCTTGAGTCGTAGGAAAAACCGTACTATTAAGAGGGGTTTGCTAGTTGAGATCTTTGTCGAAGTGAATTTGCTCTGCTCAACCAAAACCCTCAAAAGCCTACCGAGAGAAATCTTACCGAGTCGAGCGAATAGCTCGAAGGCAAAGTCATCGCACTTCGTGCCTTCGAGGGAGAACTCGTTCGGTGAGTCAGCTTACTTGTTCCTCAAGTAATGTTGCGCAGTGATTGGAATCCGACCGTTGTGGACACGCGTCAAGCGGTTGCATCGGGTCACTTCAGTCATTTTACCCATCGGGATCGCCAACTATAAATACCCCGCACCTACCCGCCATTTCGGGTTGGCTGCTCCACTGAAGATTCTAAGACAGAAGTCTGTGAGCATCCCAAGAGAGATTCATCGAGAGAAAACCAAATCCCAAGTCTGAGCTGAGTTGAGCAATTCACTATGACTTAGGTCGAGATTAGCCGATCTTTTTATCTTGGAGAACTGCAAGTCTCCTAGACGGTTAGGCGTCGCCTGTCAAGCAGTCGAAGAGTAATTGTCACTGCTGAAGGAAGTTTGTAAAGGTTTCGGAGATGTCCTGAATCATCTACCACGAGTGAAAACTGGACAAGCTCGAGGAGTTTGTTGCAGTGGAGAATAGGACGGAGAGAGTTTTGCTCCAGGTGTTCAATCACCAGTCCCTCCAACCAGACGTAGCACTTTGCAGAGTGTGAACTGGTTTACCAAACATCGTTGTGTGAGGCTCGTTTTCCTTCTAGCATTTACTTCAAGTATTTACTCGTAGCCTGTTTGCCTTTGATGTTTTCCTTCGCTCCCAATCCTTTCGAGCCTTACATTACATTCGATACTGTATTTCCTTCGAGATGTCATTAGTCCTATGCTGTTTGCATGATTTCCTTCTAAGTTCCTTAGAATTTTTAGAAGTGATCATTCACCCCCTCCCCCTCTGATCATTCTTGAGCTTTCACTTATGGTTGTTGTTGTAAAGATGATAATTTTTATTAATGCTATCTACCACCCGGAAGTAATTCCATATACCTCTTGTGCTTAGCAATTGGTACTCTTATATGTGGTAGAAATTATTGATCATCTTTACCTATTGGCTTGTTTATAATTGCCTTATTACTCGCCAAGAATTTATTGTGGTTTTAACTCTCATTGTCTTCCTTGCCACTTGTGGATCATTTGTTTTCGTGATCTTGTCTAGTGTTTCTCTAGATGTAGTGAAAGTGGTGATCCCATCTTGTGCATTTTGTATTCAAATGAAAATTCTATGTAAGGCACATCTCTTGGGGGAGCTAGCATCTTATGATCCATATCAAGTGTGTGTTATTGGAAGGCATATATATTCTCTTTGGTGCTTTATGTCATCATAAAGTCGTTGAGGGCATTGTTTGTTTGGAATTGTGCTCCCTTGTTGAGAGTTTGATATCTCCTTCTTTGGTATCTTTTATTTTGATATCATGCTCTCTATCAATTGGTGTGTCCATTGATACCCCATTCCTTGATGAATATTTTATTTGGTATAATCCAAGTGACAAGTTTATGTTGAAATCTTATTTTCAATTGGAATCTAATGGTCACTTGGTATCCTTTTCAATTGTTTTCCTATTCAATCATGTGTTGATTGGGTTGGGATTCAATTGGTATTTCTTCACATTTGTTGGTGAATGTAGCAATTGACCATGTGTTAATTTCTACTTGTCTCCTATCATGTGTTGATTTGGACCTTTGATATAATTTGGACAACCTTATGTTGTGTCACCCTTTGGTATGCCATCTTGGTTTACTTGATGTTTTGTCCAAATTGTATTCACTTTTGGTTCTTGAAAGTCTTGTGCATGCATATTTTCTATTTGTTGTTCCGATGCATGATTTATTTCTTTGATCCTATATATAGGTTAAACTCCATCCACTTCTCTATTGGCTAATAT
The DNA here is from genome assembly GCA_950022295.1 of Bromus sterilis. Classification (NCBI taxonomy): domain Eukaryota; kingdom Viridiplantae; phylum Streptophyta; class Magnoliopsida; order Poales; family Poaceae; genus Bromus; species Bromus sterilis. Next base: position 337,312,686 of record OX465595.1, on the reverse strand, counting down.
GTGCATGGAATTCATCTTCATGTCCATATGCACTTATTCCCGTGGAGTTTGTCCTATGTATGTTTGTTCCTCTAACTCTTGGGTCCCAATGAGTTTGGGTACCATTTTGTGTGTTAATGTTGATGTAGGAACTTTGGAGATGCATTGGAGAATCGTCTAATTTAAGGAAGGTGGTGTCACCATGTGCCTTTTGGAGTCATGCTAGGACGATCATTGAATACTTTATCTACTACATCATTCCCATGCTATCTCGGTAACAAGTATCTACCTCATGCATACTTTTCTTGCTTCCAACCTTGTAGGTTGCATCATGGCATGATATTCTTCATTTGCAATTGTTGCGGTTCTTGATTTGTTCTAGAATTGCAAGATATATTATTGGTTGCGATACTTGTTTCGTTGTTCAAAGAATCTCAACTATCTCTTGATACCTTGTTGCTAGTTGTGATGACTTTGATGATTGTTTGTGTGGATTTCATCCTTATACAATAAGATAATATTAAGCCATTGGCTATGCTTTCAAGCAAAGATCTTATTCTTATATTTATGACTTCCATTGGGATATCGTGTTCTCTCCTTTTGTAACTATCTCGGGTGTACATGCTTCTTTGTGGATGTAATCTACCTAGAATCTTATACACTTGAGAGAAGTTACACTTTTAGTGGATATCCTTGTTCTTTCATGTCCACCTTTTTATTTTCAATGTTAAATTCTTCGGTGGTTACATGAAAGCGTGTGTGTTTGAGTGTGTGTCTTAATTCAATTCTTATTGGTGCACTCTTTTGGTGGTGAAGATTGTTGTCCTCATGCTTGTCTTGATGAGCCTATTATTTTCTATCTTCACCATGGGGTTGTCACAAGCCTTGATTTTACTTTGCATTTTACTTAAGCTTGTGAACCCATTTGTTGTTTGTGTGTGTGACCTTCTTAACTTATGTTGGAAGGACATGTCTAGCATCTTGAGTCTCATTTCTTCAAGACTATGTTGATGCTTAAATAGTCATCCTTATACTAGTCATATCAAGTGATTTGCCATGATTCACACACATCTTGTTGGTTGAGCCTATTCCTATGATTATCTCTTTTGCTATTTTCTCAACCATTGGTTTGTTGCAAGTGCTAGACTTTGTCTCATATCTTTGCACACTTGCACATGTGTTGTGTTTCTATCGATTGTGGGGGAGTGATGATCCAATTTTTGTGAACTTTGTATTATACTACAAAGATTCTAAATAGTGGACAAATCTTGGGGAACTTCTCTATTTTCTTTAAGAACACTCCTATGATCAAATCATAATATCTTATAATCTTTTGGCATGTTGGATCGTTTGATTGCTTGCTTCTTCTTATGCCTTTGTGCCATCTCACATTTTTGCAATCTTTGGATCCTCTATATAGTTTGTTTTTCCTCCCATCGTATATCTTTAGATATGTGTATTTTATTCCACTCATTTCTTGAGAAATACACCCTTTTGGGAGGAACACATTCTATATCGGCCTTCTAAGTTTTTTCGCCCATTTTGGCAATCGATGCCAAAGGGGGAGAAGAGTTTAGAGGGTTTTGTTTGAGGAGGTTCATGCTTTGGTTTTGTTCTTAAGCATTTGCCCTCTTACTTATGCATACGTGCTTTGCATGATTAGAATAATTCATCATATAAACCCTCTTAATGTGTTTGTCATCAGTTACCAAAATGGGGGAGATTGAAAGGGCATGTGCCCTTATGTTTGGTTTTGGTAATTGATGACAATCTTTATGGACTAATGGTTTCCTTGAGTTATACTTTAAGGTTTGTCCATAGGCAACGCTTGAAGATCATATGGTGGCTTCAAGGTTGTAGGATGAAGTTTTCGTGTTGACCAAGGTGTTCTTCATGGAGCTATCCAAAGATTGGTCAAGTTGATGTGTGCAAGGTCAAGAGGAGCATCACGAAGATAACGTATGCTTGGAGCTTGCCGACCATTTGGTGATTATGGTCTTGTGAAGATGTGCCTAAAGGAGGTTCACCCGTAATGGAGTATGGGGGAGCTATCTACAAGTCTTCATCGAGCCGGCGGAATCAAGGAAGATGTTCCAACTTGAGGCGGGCATGATCGTCATCATCAAGCTCAAGTGGATTATGCGCAAGACAAAGGTTTGACTAGATAGGTGTCTAGTTTACCGGTCTCTTGGTAGTAGTTAGGAGACCGTGTTATAGGCTAGGCCGAGTCGTTCATGGAGAGCTCAAACCTTTTGCATCCTTGGCATCATCTTTATTGGTTCTTGTTTGAATTTTCTCTTTGTGGGGTTTTGGAGCTTGTGGCCTTCTTCATGACAAGCTCTTGTTCATCGAAAACGGATTTCAATATGCGTCCTCTCGTATGTTTTTCGATGTGGGAGATTTGCCGGGTCGTCTCGGTTAGAGGTTTCACACCTCTATTTGTTTGACGTTTCTCCCTTGCCACTTCTAAATATTTCCATCAAGCTTGAGTTTGCCTTAATCGGAGTTCATTTGCAGAAGGTGTGGCAGTTCAGGGTTTGCCTGTTTCATTTGGAGTTCATCTGTTGTATGGCATGGGCTCCCCGATTCTCCCAAGGCGGTAGTACCGCTCTTGGAGCGGTAGTACCGTGGGCGAGTACCGCACTCACTACCGTAAGTCCACTGGACTCTGCGGTAGTGGGCACAGTACTGGCCCCCGGTAGTACCGTGGGGCGGTAGTACCGCTCCCAGTGCGGTAGTACCGTGCCACGGTAGTATCGTGCCACGGTAGTACCGTGGGCGAGTACCGCACTCACTACCGTAAGTCCACTCGACTTTGCGGTAGTGGGCACGACACTGGGCTTCAGTAGTACCGTGGGGCGGTAGTACCGCTCCTGGTGCGGTAGTACCGCACCACGGTAGTACCGCTCTCTGAGCGGTAGTACCGTGGTTGGTGGGCTGCCAACGGGTTCCAACGGCTGGATTCGTGGGGGACTATAAAAGGGGGTCTTCTTCCTCCTTTGTCTCCACCCGTTTTGTGCAAGTTCTTTCCCCCATTGTTGACCTCTTTGAGCTTGCTTACTCCCTTTCCCTCCCATGATTCTTGCTCCTTTTTGAGGGAAAAGAGAGAGGAGGTCTAGATCCACATTCTCCACCAAGCTATCTCTCCTCTTAGTGAGGGGAACCTTGTGGATCTAGATCTTGGAGTTCTTGGTGTTCTCCTTGTTCTTCCTCTCATATTCCTCCATAGCTTTTGTTGCTTTGGTGGGATTTGAGAGTTGGGGACTCGAGCACTTCGTGTGCTCTTGCCATTGCATTTGGTGCATCGGTTTGAGTTCTCTCCGAGGATTTGTTGTAGTAAGTGAAGTTGAGAAGATAGTTACTCATGAGTGCATTGGCACTCTAGAGCTTGTTCTCTTAAGTGCATTGGCACTCTAGAGCTTGTTCCTCTTGGGTGCGTTGGCCCCTAGAGGCTTGTTGTTGCGGAGCTCAATCATTGTGGTGGAAAGCTTCGGGACGCTACGGGAGCCTCCAACTCGGTTGTGGAGATAGCCCCGAGCATTTGTACGGGTTCGGTGACCGCCCCCAAGGGTCGCCATTTGTACGGGTTCGGTGACCGCCCTCAAGTGTCCTAATAGTGGAATCACGACATCTTGCGTTGGTAAGAGCGTGAGGAGAAATAGGGTGGCCCTCGTTGGCTTCGTGTGAGCATTGTGCTCCTCACCCTCTCCAAACGGAGACGTACTTCTCGCAAGAGAAGGAACTTCGGTAACAAATTCTTGTCTCCATCGGCTCCACTTGCGGTTATCTCTACCCTTACTTTGAGCAAGCTTATTACATTGTTTATCTTGTGCTTGCTCATATTATTGTGCATTGCTTGTCCCATAGGTTGTTCATCTAGTCAACATATTTACTTGTGCACGTACTGTGTGATAGCCTTAGTGCTCTTGTTATATATCTTGCTTAGTATAAGTTGTTGGTGCACATAGTTGAGCTTAGCTTATTTAGGTTTCTTTCTTGGCAAATTAAACGTTAAGTTTTATTCCGCATTTGTTCAAGCTGAAACCGTAATTGTTTTAAACGCCTATTCACCCCCCCCTCTAGGCGACATCCTCGTACTTTCACCATGTACTGCTATGTTACTATTGCTCGTTGCTCAGCCCCTACTTAGTATGCATGCTCAGGATGCTACGATGTTACCCTGTTATTCCTTGGTTTGGGCTATCACATTATTATATTGTTGTCGATGATATGATTATTATAATGTTGACTATACTCGACGAAGGATGAAAGGTCTAGGCTATCCCGCCCCGACGCTTTGTTCCATTCGAGTCACCTAGGATCCGAGTTCCGGGTATTGGTTTTAAGACTGAGCGTGCCTAACCGCGTGTGGGATTTTATGGGGTCCCCTTTTCTTACCTATCTAGCTTCAAACATTTCTAGAGGTGGCCCAAGCCGATTTACCATTTGCAAACCATGCATATATGTCTGTCGGGTCGCTCCTAGCAGATATCTTTTAAAATAACTTGGGCCAGTGGATACATGGTTTCTCTGTTGGTCCACCCGATTAGCTAGGACCCGGCCCCATGTGAGGTGACCCGGTAATCCGACCTGCGTCAGCCGGAAGAGTACGATCCGAGAGTGCGAACGGCTTTTGGATTGGGTGTCGACTCCCCGGGGGCCACCCGGATTTGTTCGTTGTTAGTTAGAGGGACCTGTCGTTTCGGATCTCTCGGAACTAAATCATAAAATGGTTGCCTGTGATGGGTAGCAACTGAGAGAGATGGGCGTGCGTGCGGAGCCTTGTAATGGGCAGTTGGTACACCCCTGCAGGGTTAAATCTTTTCGAGAAGCCGTGTCCACGGTTATGGACGACTTGAGACCTACATCTTGTTCATAGATAACATCAACTGAATCATATTTAATAACTTGATCAACGTGTGTGTGCCTTGAATGCTTCTTCTTCGTCGGGATACGAAGAGGAGGACAAGGATAGGATAGGTGTTATGCTTGTGTAAGTAGGTGAATAGCAGACTTGTTGGAGGCGATTCCTCATCGAATGCTTGGCTTCTTATCTTACTCTCTAGATCGTTAGCCACTTCATAAATGCTAGTGCGGCAGCAACCTCACCATTTACCCCATCCTTACCGTAAACTACTAGTTGTCCTAGAATGACGAGTCATGAAGTCCTTGCTGGGTCAGTTGACCACTACAGTTGGATGTTGAGTACCTCTGTACTCATGATACTACCCCCAAACTCTTTTCAGGGTTCTGAATCGACAACAGGTATGGTGATTGACGTTTCACGTGGAGACTCGACGACGAATTTTTAGGCGGATCCCAGCGGAGGGCCTAGACCCGTGTGGTTATGGGGATCGATGCTTTTCTCTTTGCCAGTAGGCATTTGATTGTAGTCTGTACTCAGACATGTATCTTCCGTTGTTGTATTGTATTAAGGCAGTTGTATGCCAATTGTATGAGATGTTGTATCCCTGTAGCTGTAATGTTGTGATATCATGTTGGAAATCCGGGGCATATGACATTGTCATATGTCGCGGTGGGACCGATATGTGCTTCGTCCCCGGATCTGGATGGAAACATCTAGATCTGGAACCGTACCGCATATCGGTCCTTACATTGGAGGCCACCAAACCAATAAATTTTCTCCGGCTTGGAAGGCTAGGGTGCCTCCGAAGATTAAGGTTTTCCTCCGGCAGTCTTTCAGGGGCAATTTGCCGGCCTCTGACGAAATCCACAAGCGTAATAGTGCGATCTCTAAGGCTTGTGTTCTGTGTGGTGCTCCTGAATTTACAGGACAAATCTTTTTTCAGTGTTACCTTGTGTTGTTCATGTGGAGCTATGTGCGCTCTTGGCTTGGGGCATCGTGGTGCCCTGGGTCCTTTGCTGATGTCCGCCTCCTTGCCAAATCTTTTAAAGGCAAACATTCACGCCTTTTTGGATTGTTTTTTCGGCTTTATGTTGGACTTTGTGGACTACTAGGAGCAGGTTTACCATCGAGAAGGCATTTCCCAGATGCCCCGCCGATTGTTTGCTTAAAACGGCTGTTCTGTTACAGACCTGGACCCCATTATGTAAGCAGACTGATGTGGAGGACCTGAAGATGCTGATCGCCCGCATTAAAGAGATGGCCAAGCCTCTTCTCCCGATCCAGACTCTGCGAGCCTTGGCACCTCCAGCAATCCAGCAAGCTGCTCCTATCTCTGTTTAGTGCTTTTGTTCAGTCGTACCGTGGAACTTTGATGTAGTTGGTTTGGTTATGTTGGTTGGGGCATGCGTGCCTCCTGGTTGATCCTATGAGATGTTTGTATTATCAAACATTTTTGTGCCGTTTGGCTTTATTTATAAAGTCGGGCTATGCCTTTTATCTAAAAATTGCCAATGCCATTCCTGTTAGGGTTTCTCCTTCATCCCCAATCTACTTTTTTTGCGGGTAATTCACCCAATCTACGACAATGAGGGCACCTTTTCCTTTCAAGATTCACCAACATATCTACGAATTCACTTTTCCTCTCCATGCCGCTCAGGCGGCCAATGATAGGGTGAGGGAACTCAATGCTTCGGTTCTGGCTAGTAGTTTAGGTTTTATATTTTTTTGAGATATGACGTTTCATCTTTGATTTGGTCTTTTGGTCTTTGATTATTCTTAAGTTCGTTCATTGAAACAGAGTCGACGAAGCTTCAATGTAGATTTTTGTCGCTCCTTTGATGATAATGTTAGTTTTTTTTGTCGTGTGTGCGTGTTAATGAGATTTCACATTCGGTGCTTCGGATCAATTAAATGGTTCAATGGTAATATCTGCAATTGTATAGCGTTGATCCTTAGGTTCATGTGCATGAACATTTCTCGTACCATTGTCATGGATAAGTTCAAGCCGACTTTGATCGGAAGCGACGACAACGGAGCATCGACAATTTGTGTGTGACAACAATAGTGAATGTTCGACAATTTAGAGCATATTTTTTGGGTTTTAAGTGATTTCTTTTCAAAAAGGAAATATATTAATATCATAAAGATACCAATTACATCCGGTGTTTACACCTACAAAATGTTGCACATACATCCAGGATGCACCCATCCAAAGGAAAAAATAAAAATAAAGTAAAAAGTCCTCCACAGCGGTCAGCTCCTCTAAGCAACCACACACATACCACCACCAAATACAACACCTGAAAACATAAAATGTCTCCAAAAGCAACGCCTTCAAGAAGGGAACAATGCACAATAGCCATCGTTACCTGATCTAAGATCTTTGGTTTTCAGCCTAGAAAAATTTCACGCTTTCAAAATAATTCCTTCAGCAAAGAAATCACCATTCACAACCAATGGAGGTTAGACCTTAGGTTTTCACCTTGAGAGTCACAAGTCGGCACCCAAGAAGTACCATCAAAAATAAAATCCCGCAATGTTGCGCCCCACTTATCACTTGTGCTCCTCGGAGTTATCTACCACATTGCTGACAATCGAGAAGCCAGTTAAACAAGTCTAGATACAACTATATCTAAACTAATTTATGACAAAATAATTTAGAATGGAGGAAGTATTGCTTATGAAAATTCATAATATTATAAAGATTAAGACCTTCACCGCCGTGAATGTGCACGCATAGTGCAGTCGCTGTTTCCCGGTTTACAGTCCCACGTGCAGGCTGTACGAAACACACTATTGGAGCTTTATTCATACACATATGCAGAGATTGATCCACTCCAAAGAAGAGGACTCACGGCTTAATTGTAAATGTCTATGATCCATCCGTCCATCCATGTATTGATATATCATATCGCGAAATTAATCAAGGACCACCGTGTGGGGGAGCAAGAGATTTAAGGGCGGAAAAAGAGCTTCGTACCCCCACACTGGGATATCCTGTGCCGACTTGGACTTGACACAATTATGTCACAAATGGTAAACGTGCACGTTTTTATATTCTCCCTTCAAGGCATGTGACATTGGCTAACCGATCCATTTATTTGCCAATTGTGCATGGACGTCCTTGAAACAGAAAACTTCCGTGAATGTGCGGTGGGTAGTGACATTACGTATGCGCACATAATAAAAAAACCTGACTAGCAACTAAAAAGACACGTCGTTTACCCTGACGACGCACACCATATTAAGACCATCAGTATGCCCCCAAATACTTCCTTGTCTGGACTTCTTTTATTCTCGAACTAAATCTGATAAATTCTGTTTGAATGTTTGTGCTGATTGAAACTTTTCATATTCAGTTTATATATATGTGGGGGTGAATATAGGAATGTTGGTACGCGTCCGGGCGCGTCCGTCATATTAGATTCGTCTCACACTGGTCCATTTCGATCCCCACATAAATATAACCTCATCCATTTTCGAATGAAATTCTAGTCACTTCACTTCGCCCCCTAGTGTCAGCCTCCCTGGCATGGCTGGCCCGCAGGCAGACAACCAGGACACAGGCGGCCCAACCCACGACAGCACCACAAGACCCAAGCGAAACGCAAGCCTCAGCCAGTACTACCACGGCCCGGAATGGGCGAACGCGGTGTCGACAGCAAGACCGAATACTTAAGGGCAGAGACGTGAAGAAGGAGGCATCCAGTGGATCACGAAACCGGCGGCGACTGTTCCTCATCTTCCTGCCTTCCAATTCTTGTATCCCCCAAATTGTACTCTGAATTGCCACTATAACCGTGAGTGATAACTATATTGAGTGAATCCTTGTGAGGTTGCTAACATCTGGTATCAGAGGCCAATCACCACTCCTTCTGCTGTTCCGATCTGGCGCAATTTGTGGAAACTCGTCGCTTGCGTCAAGTTCGTCTTCAGATCGAGGCCATGGATCCTTCAATCAAGGATTATTTGGAGAAATTGACCTCGTCTATGGAGGAGTTTCGCACCGATCTGCGCAACAACACCAACGCTGTGCGGGCAAACTCCGGTAAGCTGGATGATCTGGTCGCGTGGCGGCCAGACCTGGAGCGCCGGGTGGCGGAAATCGGAGATGCGGTTTCGGCCCTGCAACTCGGACGCGCGTCTGCGGCGACGGCGTCTGGTGCGGTAGCCCACGGGACTTCGTCAACGGAGCTCGTACTCCTGGGTACCGGTGGCGTCCTCGGCGCCAGGCTTCACCAGCGGGAGCTGCCTCACGGGTCTACGGACCACGGCGACGCGTTCCTTCACCGGGGGCAGGTGCCGGTGACCCCATCGGTACCTCTCCCGGGCATAGGTCAGTCATCACCCCAGGCATCGCCATCTGCACTATCACCGTTTGCTCATGCCAGTCAGTTGCTTGCGGGTTTGGGTCAAGCGCATCCGTCCATTTCATTCCCACAGTTTTCTGGCGAAAATCCAAAGCTATGGAAGACGCTTTGTGAGCAGTATTTTGGCATGTTTGGCATCGTGCAGTCTTTTTGGGTGCCCATGGCCGCACTGAATTTCTCAGGCGCAGCAGCAGTGTGGCTTCAGTCGGTTCAAAACAAATTAGCTGGGTTTGATTGGGAGTCTTTTTCTGCCTTGTTGTGCACCCGGTTTGGGCGTGATCGTCATCAGCTTTTAATTCGTCAATTTTACACAATCCGTCAAACATCTACGGTTGCAGATTATATTGAACGGTTTGAGTTGGTTGTTAATCATTTGGCATCATATTCTGACGGCATTCATCCTTATTACAATTTGACTCGTTTTGTGGAGGGACTCCGGCCGGACATTCGAGCGGTGGTGTTGATTCAGCGTCCACCCGATCTGGACACGGCGTGCTCGTTGGCTCTGCTCCAGAGGAGGTGGTGGACTCAGCGTACCAGCTGCGTCCGTCGTCACCGGCGCCGCGCAACCGAGACACCATGTTCCGTTCTGCCGCGCCACTGTCGTTGCCACCGCCACCTCCGCGTCAGGCGCTGCTCCTTCCACAATCAACTGCGACCGATCGCCGTGGGGTTGAGGGCGCACGGGTCGATCATACCAAGGTTAAAGCTCTGCGTGACTATCGTCGAGCGCGCGGGCTATGCTTCAAGTGCGGCGAGCGGTGGGGGCAAGATCATACTTGCCCTTCCAGTGTTCAACTGCATGTGGTGGAGGAATTGCTTGAGTTGTTCGGTATTGCTGCTGTGTTTGATGAAGAAAATGCAGTTCAGGCGCTAGGAGGTTGTGAATCAGTTTGTGCTATCTCCAAGCAAGCATTGACAGGAGAAGTTTCTGCTCGTGCTTTCCAGTTGCACGCATGGATTCAGGGTCGTGAGATGCTACTGCTGGTGGATTCTGGGAGCTCCACATCTTTCATCAATCAGCAATTGGCGGCTAGTTTGAAAGGGGTTTAGCAGATGCAACATCCCTGCCGAGTGCGAGTGGCGGATGGCGGTGAGCTCTTGTGTTCCACTCTGATTCCAGGTTGCAATTGGTCATCTCAGGGACACGAGTTTCATACGGATATGAAGGTTCTTCCTCTGGGTACTTATGATGCGATATTGGGGATGGACTGGCTGGAAGCTCACAGTCCTATGACAGTTGATTGGATTGCAAAATATGTTGTGATCAGCACCCCTCGAGGAGCTGTGCATTTGCGAGGGCATGGCACAACTAACTCCAGTGCTTCCATCAACAGTTTACAACTTTTGAGTCTGTATAAACAGGGTGCACTTTCTCATGTGGTTCATCTGTGTCAGTTTGAGGTTGTTCAGGAAGATACCACGGCCATTTCTCCAGCCATTGCAGTATTACTCGAAGAGTTTGAAGATGTATTCGGTGAACCTCAAGGGTTGCCACCTCGCCGAGCATGCGATCATCGCATACCGCTGATGCAGGGGGCACAACTAGTCAATATTCGTCCTTACAGACACAAGCCCGAGCATAAAACTGAAATTGAGCGTCAGGTCTCAGAATTGCTTCGAAGTGGAGTGATCCAGCGCAGTATGAGCCCGTTCTCGTCTCCCGTTATACTGGTAAAAAAGAAAGATGGCACGTGGCGTTTATGCACAGATTATCGCCACCTCAACGCCATGACAATAGTGGCTAAGTTTCCGGTGCCTATAATTGAGGAATTATTAGATGAGCTCCATGGAGCAGTGTGGTTCTGCAAGTTGGATCTCCGCGCCGGATACCACCAGATTCGGTTGGCGGAAGGTGAAGAGTTCAAAACTGCGTTTCAAACACACTCGAGCCTATTTGAATACAAGGTGATGTCATTTGGTTTGGCGGGAGGTACAGCGACTTTCTTGGGAGCTATGAATGAGACGCTCAGTCCTCTATTGCTTTGCGTGTTGGTCTTCTTCGATGATATTTTGGTCTACAGTCGTACTCTAGAGGAGCATGTGATTCATCTACAAGAGGTGTTGCGACTGCTGCGCCGCGACCAGTGGAAGGTTAAGAGATCCAAATGTTCTTTTGGGCAGCAGCAGCTATCTTATTTGGGGCATATCATTAGCGCAGATGGAGTGGCTACAGATCCGGCCAAGATACAGGCAGTGCAAGAGTGGCGTACACCAGACACAGTAGAAGAGGTGCGAAGTTTTATGGGTCTGGCAGGGTATTATCGCCGATTTGTTCGCGGATTTGGCATCATTGCTAGACCACTGTTCTAGTTGCTGAAAAAAGGGACACCCTTTGTGTGGACGTGCAAGTGTGAGGAGGCCTTTCAGACTCTGAAGAAGCATCTCATCGCAGCACCAGTTTTAGCTTTGCCCAATTTCAGCAAACGTTTCGTGGTGGAGACGGATGCATGTGATACAGGAGTGGGAGCAGTGTTGCAACAAGACGGACATCCATTGGCATTCATGAGCAAAGCCTTGAGTCCCAAACTGAGGGGTTTGTCCACGTACGAGAAGGAGTATCTTGCGATTATCTTGGCGGTCGAGCAGTGGCGGCGGTATTTGCAACATGATGAATTTCTTATTTTGACGGATCACAAGAGCTTGATTCATTTGGAAGTCCAACGTTTGACAACACCATGGCAACAAAAGGCGTTTACTAAACTCTTGGGCCTCCAGTACAGCATCAAGTATAAGAAAGGAGTGGAAAATGGGGCTGCTGATGCCTTGTCAAGAGTGCGACGAGCTGAGAAGATCTTTGCGGTTTCAACCTTTCAACCGGCATGGTTGCACGACATCGCGAACAGCTATAATGTCAATCCCCAAGCACAACGCATTTTGGAGCAATTGGCAATCAGACCTGATCCTAAGGAACGATTCTCTCTGGTCCATGGCATTATTAGGTTTCGTGGTCGCATTTGGTTGGGGGGAAGTGCAGCTCTGCAACAGCAAATTATTTCTGCTTTTCATGACAGCCCTTTGGGAGGACACTCGGGATTCCCAGTGACTTACCGCCGCGTTCGGCACTTGTTTGCGTGGCCCAAAATGAAGGCGCACATTCAGCAATATGTTCGCTGTTGTCAGATATGTCAGCAAGTGAAGCCGGAGAGAGTGGCATACCCTGGATTGCTGGAACCATTACCGGTGCCGAAGGAGTCATGGGAAATCATTTCCATGGACTTCATCGAGGGCCTACCATCCTCCGTACAATCCAATTGCATATGGGTGATAGTTGATAAACTAACTAAGTTTGCCCATTTTATAGCTCTGGCACATCCTTACACAGCAGCAAAAGTGGCTCAGCTATACATGACCCAGGTCTACAAAAACCATGGGTTTCCAGCTGCGATCATTTCTGATCGGGACCCGGTGTTCACTAGTCATTTCTGGCGGGAGTTGTTCAAGTATGACGGGACTACTCTGCGAATGAGTTCGGCGTATCATCCGCAGACGGACGGCCAAACCGAAAGGGTTAATCAGTGTCTAGAAACGTTCTTGCGATGCTTCACGCAAGCCTGCCCAAAAAGATGGAGTTTCTGGCTTCCTTTGGCACAGTTTTGGTATAATTCTGCACATCATTCGGCTATTGGGATGTCGCCTTTCCGTGCTCTATATGGACGCGAACCACGACACTGGGGAATTACTGTTACCAACGCTTGTTCGGTTCCAGCGCTGCGTTCGTGGTTGGATGAACGTGCCACAGTGCAAGGTCTACTCCAACAACATTTGCATCGTGCCCGACAGTTTATGAAACAACAAGCAGATAAGAAGAGGTCGTTCCGCACGTTCAATGTGGGGGATCAGGTATTCCTTAAACTGCAGCCGTATGTGCAATCTTCAGTGGCCGTGCGTGCCAATCAAAAGCTGGCCTTCCGGTATTTTGGGCCGTTCCGAGTGCTAGAACGTGTCAACCCAGTGGCGTACAAATTGCAACTGCCGGAAGGGTCACAAGTACACCCGGTTTTCCATGTTTCTCAACTACGGCAGGCGCTCCTCCCAGGTATGACAGCTAGTGTTACCTTGCCTATCATAGCTGACATTCCTGCAGTACCGGCTCGAATTCTTCGACGCCGATGGCGAGACCAGCGTGGGGCGATGCGTGAACAAGTGTTCGTCAGGTGGACTAATCCTAATGCAGTACCGGATTCGTGGGAGGACAAACTAGCGCTCCAAGCAAAGTTTCCAGCAGCGGTGGCTTGGGGGCAAGCCACTTCGCAAGAACGGGGGGATGTCAGCCTCCCTGACATGGCTGGCCCGCAGGCAGACAACCAGGACACAGGCGGCCCAACCCACGACAGCACCACAAGACCCAAGCGAAACGCAAGGCCCAGCCAGTACTACCACGGCCCGGAATGGGCGAACGCGGTGTCGACAGCAAGACCGAATACTTAAGGGCAGAGACGTGAAGAAGGAGGCATCCAGTGGATCACGAAACCGGCGGCGGCTGTTCCTCATCTTCCTGCCTTCCAATTCTTGTATCCCCCAAATTGTACTCTGAATTGCCACTATAACCGTGAGTGATAACTATATTGAGTGAATCCTTGTGAGGTTGCTAACACCTAGGTTCTCTTCGATGATCTCCGAGAGTCCTTCACTCTATCAATGGACTAGAACGTCCCCCCGTTGGGGCCTGAGGATGAGATGATTACCCACATTGCGCTCCGCCGTGCATGGGAGGAGAACGACTGACAACGATCGGATTTGATCTCGCGGGAATCCATAACGTTCGCTCGAATGGCGATTCCATGTGCGGCATGTTGTCGCTGCCTCGTTGGAAACCGGTCCGTTTGGCGTTCGCATGCCGTGGTGAAGGCACAACCGATTCGTTGACACGCGGAGCCGGAAACCCGCACCTACGACCCAACCGATATGTAGAAAACCCGATATGGGTGATTAGCAACCTGAGCGTTGCAACTGCGTCATGGTGAAGGTGTTAGGCTCTAAGCACGATAGATCCATCATGGACCTCACATCGATCGATGACATGCAGTGCATGTGCTCCGACGAGAAAGAGTAGGACATAAGAGAAAATAAAACCTCCAGTCCCATGAGTTAGTGCGTGTCCCGTGTCCTACTCTACCTTGTCGGCGACCGGACCAACACTCTTGACGACTCAACCGGCTGCCAGATATGGACATAGCAATGGAGCCCAGGAGCCATCTCAAAAATTTAGATTAGATTCTACATTGCATGTAATTGTATGCATTTGAGATTTCATAATTAATGTATCCGGTTGTGGAACCAAAAAAATTTAGGCGTGACCGATCATCGTTCACGGCTGCGTCCAGATGTGCTCGGAATCATGTAGATGCTTAAATTAGCGGCCAAGTACAACTATAGAGGCTCTAAGGCCAAATCCAATGGGTCGACCACAACGGCCGCGACTCTGTTCACTTTTTTACCGTTTGGGTCGGCTATAGGCGCGGCGTCCGGATGCGTTCGCCCAAATCTGACCGATGCGTGGTCGGGGTTGTGCGAAAAATTGTGACACGGTTCAGGTGGCTCCCGTATATCTCAATCGGAACACGTGTCATTGTAGGATAAGGTACGTGCATGAATACCAAGAAAAGAGGGGGTTCAAGCATCTACTACCAGACTTGGCTAATTCGAGCCGTCAGATGCTCGCAGATGCGCGCGATCGTGTCCATGAACAACGCCCGACACTTATGCTAAATTCGATAAACATATTCCTCATATACACAGTTTTATTTTACAAAGCATGCAATGTAAAATTACTATTATTAGATCTACGCAAAATACTAAATCATACTCTACTCGTCATTCGATATTTCAACGACGTCCACGTCGGATCCATCGACCTCTTGGTTGTTGGCGGTCGGAGATGATAGCATCGACACATCATCATCATCCTTCTCCACCAGTTCAGCAATGGCCGCGGCTAGATCCGCCCGTGGTTGGCGGATGAAGCAGTGGTTTGCCTCCACATTTGTCGACGAGCAGATGGAGTTGATTAATGATCCAATGTTTAACCGCCTCCTTCGAAGCGAGCGCTAGCGCGTCCTCCCGCGCGAATGCGCGACCGCGCCTCAGCTTGAGTGAGCTCCTCGTCGTTGTCCGCCTCCTTCTCTTCCGTCGACACTTCCTCCTTCATAAATGATCTCTATGACGTCAGCCTCCTCCATCTCCTTAGTGGCCTCCTCCTCCTCCTCCTCCATGGCCCCTTCCACCTCTGTATCAGGGCTTTCCGGAGGCAACGCTGACGTATGTGCATCACAACATGCCTTGCGGGCCTCCTCCACCGCTCACATCTATGTATAGAACTCTGCCCAACGCTCGGGAGTGAACATCTTATAGTAGGTGATTTTTCTCCTAACCATGGTGGTGGCAACTCCGACTACGAAAGAGAGAGGAGGAGAAGAGGGAGCGGAGGAGGATGAGAATTGAACATACTGGATAGGGTTCCCTCTCACCCTCTGCGTTTTAAAGTTGGATGGCTTCCATCTGGCGGTACACCGGAGCATCGCCATGAGTGCGTCCACACCTGTCGAAGAGACGCCCGTCGGATCGACGGGTTTTAGGCTGGCCCTTTCTGTAAGTTCGACGAGACAAACGCATCCGAGCATGGCCGAGCCTTCCAATATCCGCCCCAAATATGGTCGGATATGGAGGGTGTCGGTCAGCCGAACGTTTGATCTAGGTTTGGGGCCTCCGGTTGTGTGGCAAAATATGTTCGGGCAGGCCTTCTGAATGTTTGAAGAGTGTTTTGAGGGTTCGGTTGTAGACACACTTATTATTCACTAGTTGAAAAAACAATAAATTTTAAATATTTAATTTATTAATTATGAATGAAATATTGCAGATGTGATGCTTATGCAACGCACATGATGTGCCATATAAATAAATAAATTATAATAATATACCAGGGATTTTTCAATTGTCGTACAAATTCACCTATGTTATTGTGTCGTTGTTGAGGTACTTCGTGAAACACCATCAACACGCGCAAGCATAAAACTCTGTCGAGTCAGTTAAGAACAGCCAACCCAAGACCACCTAGGTTCTTGGGGATGCACAAGGTCTTCCAGTTGACAATGTAATGTGCAACGCAGGTAACATCTTACTTGTCTTCATCATTGAAGATGAATCACCTGGGATTGCCGTGTTATGGGTGGCAAAGCCAGTGAGAGCAAATTTTTCCAAAGTCACCTTGCCCATTCTGGCTTTCCTTTCCATCCCGATAATCTTGCTCCCATCAATCCCCGGTTGGAGGTCCACTTTGCGAAGGCGA
Organism: Bromus sterilis; assembly: GCA_950022295.1. Taxonomy (NCBI): domain Eukaryota; kingdom Viridiplantae; phylum Streptophyta; class Magnoliopsida; order Poales; family Poaceae; genus Bromus; species Bromus sterilis. The sequence continues at coordinate 337,296,182 of OX465595.1, read as the reverse complement.
TGAGGTGCAGCGCCAGCCCAAGAAACTTTTCTTGAGGAGGATGATAATTTTGCCGCCAAGGTAGAAAGGACGTTGTTAAAGGAACATGGAGTATGTGATCTTAAGATCATGCGCTCCTTGATGAACAGTAAATTGGAAAAAAATAATGAGAATTAAAAAAATTTAATTTTTTTAATGACAAACTTTGGCAAATGTTTTGGGTGATTGCAAAATTCCATATTAAAATAACATTCACGGAAATCACAACAAGAAAAACAAAATTGATGCTTTAAAAATGCTATTTTCGAACATATTTTGGAGTGGTCGTTTTTTTACTATGACTCTCGTGAATGTCATTTGATGATGAAATTTTGCAAGCACTTAACCAATTAGAACAAAATCAAGCAAGAAAAACAAAAAAATCACATATCAATTAAGCAATTTAGTTTTTTTAGAAGCCCTAAGCAATTAAGTTTTTTTAGGGTGTAAGCAATTAAGTTTGGAAAAGGATGATTGAGGATAACTAAGTACCCACCGCCGTGTACCCCTGCGGCTTGCGCGTCGATCGCGTCTTTGATTGCTCTACTAGTGAAGTTTTTCTTTCTTCACGACCTCGAGGTTTTTGTTCCCTAGTGGAGGTTCCTACTTGAGCTGCTTAATTTGCCCGTTTTGGACCACCTGAGTCCATCCACTTGTACATACAAAATCATACTCCCTTCGTTTTAAAATAACTGACTCAACTCTATATTAGCTCTAGTACAAAATTGTACTAAAGCTAAAACAGTTATTTTGGAATAGAGGAAGTATACCGTATCACGACTCGTGAATCACGCAAGCTAGAGATTGGCCTGGCCTGTGCCTCACGGAGATGTGATGCTTCCTCGCAAACTACTCTCTCCTGTCGTCGTGCAAGTCGCAAGCACATCGATGATATGCCAACTGTATCCATTCCTTTCAACCGAACTGCAAATTTCCTGTCCGGTTTTGGTTGAATTCCAGCAATAGGAGCGATCGGGGTCCTCAGATTCTAGTTCATGGAGGTTTTTCACCTTCTTTGGTTTCCAGCCACAATTTTATTTTACTTTTTGCCTACATGTAATTCGAATTTCTCAGTTGTGTATTTTACGAGTATCATTTTTGTAGCAGCTTCATCAGGACTTAACTGGATTTTTTTTGAGGCAAAGGACTTAACTGGATGACAATGTTGAGAGATTTGTGGCGTGGGGTAGGCGTCCAGATATGGTGACATAGAGCCCGGATGGAAGGGAAATGTATTCCTAGCGACCACATAAGCTTCCTCATTAGAAGTTCTAATTTTACTTACGGCCTCCATTTCGTATTATGATGCTATAGTTTTTATAAAGATCAAAATTTAAAAGGTTTGACAGTTAATGAAGAAAGATATCTACATTTGCGATAACAAATAAAAATAAGGCTACATGGTTATTTTTAAAGAGCCCTTAAATTTTAAGAATAAAAAGGGCTTAAGAAAATCTGTTAGAGTAATTTTTGTTTATTCAGACAGTAATTTTTAAGGAGAAAACGACCCGTATCAATCTCTGGATGGATTGAGAGTTACCATGCCATCTAGGTTCGCAAACAAGTCCCCGCGAGAGAGCCCCACACACACACCACTAGGAGACTCTGCCTCTCTCGGTACACCATCTCAACTCACCCTACTTCAGGTCATCGATACTTCAAGTGGGGAGGCCGCCAAACATCTCACACTACTAGATCAGGCGTTGCACAGTTGCAAGAGGTTGCCTAAGGATGCACTGCGGACTAATATCTAAAAAATGTGAGTGGCACGCCGAGTGTTGAAAGGGGGAGGGATACACACCATGGGGGTTACTGGAGCGGTCGCTGGATGCTACAAGGAGAGGGGTGTTGGGGTTCGGGGCAGAAAACACAAATTTTTCATAACCTACGAGACTCATACCCAAGACCTATGCTATGGCGATGCAAGTAACGGACAGAAATAGATCACATACCAGTATGTAGTCCGTTAAGCGGGAAACGTTCCCGCATGAGCGTGGCTGGTGTAGTCGTACCGGCAATCCCCGATGCCGCGCAGATCCACGATGACTCCTGTAGCCACCCGATCCTTGTAGACCGATGACGGGATTACGTCCCCGTCGGAACGTTGTCGATGAAGACCTCGCGATACGGCCACGACGATGAAGTAGCACCACAAGTGTAGTGCCTCGCGGGATTATACACATACAGTATACCCGACGTCCCTCCGGGCTCCGAACCAGTAGAGCAGCGGAAAGAAGATGGATTCGGATCCCGATTCCAGCAGCACGACGGCGTGAGTATAGTGGAGAAATCCCCAACCAAGTGTAGACTCCAAACAAGGGGAGTCCACTCGAGGAAGGAGAAAGGAGGGAGAGAGAGATGAGAGAAACTTGTCTCAAATCAATTTGTCTAAAGAAAAAAGGGCACCCTACCCCTCCTTATATAGGCCAAGGAGGGGTGCCACCTCCCCTCCACTTCCGGGGTGGGACTAATCCCAAGGGAGGGGGGTCTTGGCGCAGCCCTAGGGGGGTGGGGCCCCCTCATGGCGCCATGGCCCATGGGGGAGGACTCCCTCTCCCCCTAATGGGCCCTATGAGGCCCATATGCCTTTTCTTCCATTTTTAATTATATTTAAATACATTTTAATATTTAATCCAGATAGTTAAATAATAAAACATATATTAAACATTATTAAATATATTTTGAACCTTTCAAAATAACCGGAACAACTTCCGGCCTTCATCGGAACAATTCCGGTGTTCTCTCCAATTTCTCCGGTGATCCCGAATCAATCCTTACTGCGTCGAGTACCCTTAAGTGTAACACCCTACGGTCCGGGAAACAACAGACATGATCGAGACAATTCTCATTGATCAATGACTAATCAATTGGACCTGGTTACAATCCTTGATAGCCCCTGCGCTTCCATCGAATGAAGTTCAATCGTTGTTGGATCCGTTGACCGTGTGCCTGTTCCCTTTGTCCTGGGGTACTTTGCTTGTCCGAGGTTTGATCATCGGTATCCACTATACCTAGTTCGTCCTCGTTCTCAACAAACAAGTTTACTCGTTCCCGTGATATTACAACTCCGTGACCTAGTCACACGTTTGCAAACTTTATTATGTAACATCACCGAGTGGGCCCAGAGTACCTATCCGTCACACGGATGGACAAATCCCGCTTTGATCTATTTGCATACTCATCAACCATCTATTTCGGAATATCCAAAGTGCACCGTTATGGCCAGCATATTTCAGTCAGGCGGTGGGATACAAATCAAAGTCTTCTCATAGATGACAATTACGTATGATCATTACGGTCAAAGGATCTGGTCACTACGTTATAGTTATCGCAATGTCGAACTATGTGACTTGATCACATCGCAACACTTCTGGTGGGTGTATGTCCATCATATCATTATCCAATGATACGACTCCATTGTCAACAGACGCCATTGTCTCATGATCAGGAAACCTTGATCATCAATCGCCCAATGGACTAGTATACTAGGGTTGACTAGGGACCTGGTTGTTTGTATACCACACCTGTATTGATGTTTCCGCTTAATACAGTTATATCATAGTATCAAACGTATTATGAACTAATGGAATATGCTCGATAAAACATATTTTATTTGCCTCTAGGGCACATTCCCAACAAGGGGCGACATGACATATCTACTATGAGTGGGCGGGCAATTGGTGTTGTGAGTTTCAGCCTTTCAGGACAGGAACAATCAGGTGATGCAAGGGCAGTGTGAAACGCCGTGGATTGTTATGAACAACGCTCGACCATTGCTGGAAGGTATTCGACGAGATGTCGCAAGCTGCAAGGCTAGGCATCACTTCATGGGGATGATGTGAGTTGGGTGGTGCTGCAAGGTGGCCAAGAGGGTGCTACAAACTGCAAGGACATCAATGTTGCAAGGAGCGCAAACACTAGTGCTTCAAGGTTAGGTCGATAGTGTGTTTCGCTGCTGTAGATGAAGGTAGGTGTCGCAAGGCGAACATGTTGGTGCAAAGGGGTGGAGCACGGCCCAGCAAAGCATAGGCTACCGCTTGCGAGAAAACTGGTGTTGCCAGAGGTAGAGATTTTGTGTTGTGAGCGCTATCAAAGTTGTTGTGAACGACAATTCTAAGGGAATCTCCAAAGCAAGTCACCATACGAATGCCACACAATAACTGAAAACACATTCGGACGTGTCATTGGACAACCGTCGGGGTAAGGGCTATCCCAAATTGCCCCTCAAAGTCAAGCGAACATTAATTTATAAAAAATTAGAATAATTTTACAACGAAAATTTTCACAAAACAACTAAAAGTACATTAGTCCTACTCCTCTCTGACGGAGGTGGGGTCGATGGCCATCGTGATGGATGGTCCGGCATTGTCTTCGTTGCCAGCCAGCAGGAACCAATCGAAGCCACTGACATGTGCCTCTTGGCATCATCGTCATTCCGCTCTTCGTCCTCGGCCTCTAGCTCCTCGAATAGCCAATCGCATCGCGCCTCGTTGACGCAAAGCTACCATCTCTCATGGAAGATCATGTGGGCGCTCTGCATGGACGTGAGGACCACCTGGTTAATGTCGACGACATCCGATTCCGCATCAACAAGGGATTTGACAGCAACACCATCCGTGTGATCCTTCTCAAGTTGAGCCTTCGCCACTCGGTGCTCCTTCAGGAGCACCAGGCTGAAATGTTGCTCCGCCTGCAGCATGATGAACCAGAATGTCAGTGCGGCACTGACGTCCCATCACCTCAGTCCCCTCTATGGGCACCTCCTCTCCTCTGCGAGTACCTTCTTCATCGTGGCCTTTGCATGGCCATGGGGTCACCCTCCTCCTCCTACTACTACTCCTTCGAGTTCAGCTCTAGAGAAATCAAAGGTTGGTCTAGGCAAGCCCAATACTGATTGTTAGCAGCACAGACCTTCATCACAACCTCGGTGTGATGCTTCGTCATTAACATATTTAACCACATGATCCTTGGTCGAAACATGGCGAACAATGTCGAATGACAAAGTAAGGGGTCAAGTGGTGGGATAATTACCTCGAAGGTATGGATTTTAGCGTGGATAGGTGGCTTTATACTGGGGATAGGTGGATTAGCGAAGGCTCAACGTGGGAGACCGGATTAGGAGCATGACTTATTCTTTCACATTGCACTAACTATGCTTCACTTTCGAAGGAGCATGACTATTCTTTTACAGTAGCTTGTGAAAACACATTACACTTTATAAGCGTCGATTCGGTGCCCGTAGAAAAGCACATTTGTGCCTCACGCTTGGGAAGCACGAAAACATTATTATGCTTCAAGCGAAACCACAGTTGTTTTGTGAAAAGATATATGTACTTCATACGAAAGTAAATGTATGCTTCACTTGTAAGGAAACATAGATTATGTTTCATGCAAAAATCACATTATGGTTCATTGTGTTTTCATATGAGAAACATAATTATACTTCACATGAAAGCACATGGTCCTGCCAAACGAAAACCAAAATATCAATGAAACATCAAAACCAAAAAAGAAAAGTAGAAAATAAAAAACCATAAAAATAAGGGTAAAATAAAAATACCCCAAAAAGGAAAATACCACGTCGAAGAAGGAAGTGCAAACATATAACACATGTTGTTGCTGGACGACAGCACGTAGGCGCACTGAAGCGCTTCTGCATCGTGAAGACTGTCTGTTGAAAAGAGGACAACTAATTCTAGAGTACTTGTTTACAGCCCGGTCCAGCGAACAGCGCCACGTGTCGCGTTCATAGTGATCCCTTGGAAATTCGTTTTTTAAATTTTTGTGTACGTATTTTTGATGTTTAAAATTGGTTTTTTGTGGTTTTTTCGATTTTTTCGGTTTTCGCACGTTTTTTCCATACGTTTTGGTGGGAAAAAATCAATTTTCTTTTTCGAAATAAAAAGGCACGACTTTGCCTCCAAGAAAGGCACTATCGTGCCTCCGAGAAACGCACTATCGTGCCTTCGCGAGAGGCATTATGGTGCCTCCGCGAAAGGCACCCGTGACTCCGTGAAAAGGCACTATCGTGCCTCCGCGAGAGGCACTCGTGCCTCTAAAAACAGGAAAAACGGAAAACCTTCAGAGCGCGCCACTTAGTGTGCGCGCAAAGAAGAACGTTGTTCGTTGCTACGAATACTCTACAATTAGTGATTTCGTGTTGAAAAGGGTTTCGAAAAGTATACATGGACAAGTTGCTCCCAAAAATTTAGGGCATGATCTAATTTGTTTGGACCTCCTATTCAGCGCTTGAGGCGTCGAATTGCTGTGATGTCGCAACGTGAATGTTAGCGGGTCATGCCCCATATAGCACTCTGCTCACTGCTATTTTCGTGTGCATGCTTGCGTTGACTATTTCTTTCCCGCTTGCTAGTTTAGAAAAAACAGACCTCAGATTTCGTATAAATGAAAATATTTTTTAAATCACGTGTTTCAAAAGAGTTCATGTATTTAAAAATAATTGCAGTTCCAAAATAAATTTTATGAAATTAAAAAGTGTCCATGAGTTTGAGAAAAAAACACAAATTTTAAATTTTCTTCTTAAAAATATATAACATTTTCTAATTGAAAAATCTACGTGAATTTAAAAAAATCAGAGCTTTGAAAATTTTCGAATTTTAAAAAATGTTGAGTAATTAGCAAAAAATCACAAGTTTAATAATTGCTCACAATTTTTTAAAAATTCATGGATTAAAAATATGTTCAGAAAAACTAATATTTTCACGAATTCACTAAACAAGTTCCAAAAATATTCATGGATCTACAGTAAAAATGAAAAATAAACAATACAAAATAAAAAGGAAAGAACAATCCAAACAAAAATAATAAGAAACAGTCATATGCTTCTATAAGTTTTCCAAAATCGATAGAAAAAAGGCCTACAAGGCGGACCAACTCATACATGTATGCTAAGGCCTTATACAATTCAATACTTTTAAAGTGATGCTTAGTAAGGTAAAATATTATTTTTTAAGCACCGGGTGTTTATTTTTGTAGCAAAGATGCTGCGTTAAGCGTCTATCCTTCATAAATAAGCATTAGTACTTAGACAAAAGTCAATTTGCTTGATAAGCATCCTTTGCATTATGGGGCGTGCTTGGCGTCCGCCGGCTGATACTTGGAAAAGATCCGTCGGTTTGACTGCCGTTGGATTAGCTCGTATCCTACGGACATGCGTACGTTCAGAGATGCCAAAGGAATATTCTTTGCAATAAAATGCTTGTTGCGAAGCTCCTTTGCAACAAGATGCTTGTTGCGATGCTTCTTTATACAAAGAGATTTTTTATAGGCGCCGTTGAATTTAGCGTATCACCTAGAATATTTATTGCAACACGATGATTGTTGTGAAACTCTTTTGCAACATGATGTTTGGTGCAAAAATTTCTTTGTACGTACATATTTTTTTGCAACCCAGTGCTTGTAACGAACGATGTTGTAAAGAATCTTTGCAACACAAATAATGTTGCGAAACTTCTTTGTAGCAACATTCTTGTTGCACAACAATTGCAACATCATCCTTGTTGCAAAAAAAGGCATTGCAACAATACCCTTGTTGCGAAGTATCTCGCGATTACATATAGTTGACTAAATCCACACGTAACTAGTTATTAAAATAAATAAATAAACAGAAGTATTGGTGGGGCACAAGGACACGTGGCGTACAGGGAACCCGGCGGATGCAACGGAGCGATCCGCCGGTTGATTTTAACCGTTTCCTTGCATTATACAAAGTCTAAGAAAGATGTGCACCGCCTACGAAGCGACTACTAAGTTGTCGGGTGCAGCTTTGTTCGGTCGTGTCAAGATCGACCGGGTGCAACCCCTCAAGGAGACGTTTGTTCGTCCGTTCGGGTTTTTTTTCATTTGTTTTTTAATTATGTTATATTATTAAAATATTATAAATACATATGTAATAATGATTAATGAGGAGTGCTTCGGTACACCCCCCTCTCAAACGTATAAAGGGTAGGATGGTCCTTTCACATATCCTATATGCATATAGGCTGTACACTTGGGCTCGGCCCACTTTACTTCTTTTTTTCGCTCTCTCTAACTAGGCCTTAAAAAATAAGTGCGGTAGATGAGTTTTGAACTTGGAACCTCCCAGTTCAGAACCAAACACAACAACCACTAGGGATACCATTCCTTCTATGCCAACTTCTTCTATTTCACTTTTTTGTAGTATATGTTAAATATAACGTTAAAAAGAAAAACTAAAGTGAAAAAGTAACTTTAGTTTTTCTTTTCTATCTAGCTGTTTTACCCGGTTTTTATTTGGTTTTCACTTGGGTTTTTGTTTTACTATATATTTGTCCCCCTTTTTTATGATTTTTAAAATATGTTCTTTTTTGAAAATCAGATATATTTTTTCTTCTTCAAAAACTTCATGAATTTATTAAAATTTCACAACTTTTTAAGAAAATTTGACGAATTTAACAAAGAAACTAAAAAAAGCAAAAAAAAGTGATAAAGAAAAGAACAAAGAAAAAACCGGCCAAAAAAACAGAAATAGGTGCAATAAATGCGTTTTCTAGCTTGATTATAAAACGAAAAGAGGTTGATAAGTAATAACAATTAAGGTGTCCTGCTGGTTACGCTTGTTTGTGTGTAACCTCCAGGTCCTTAGTTCGAACCACTTTGGAAGCAAATTTTTAAAATTTTAACAGAAGAGTAAAAGGGTGTATATGGGCCGGCCCATGACGGATCTGAAAACATACTTTAATAAAAAATAAAATATATACTTTAGTAAAAGACAATCCTACCCTTTATTATGAAGGGGTATGGGTTAATCTTAACCATCGATGTGTTTAGGGGGGGTTGTACCGAAGAAGAAGTGATGATTAATTTGCTTAAAATTCTAAAACTATCATCGCACATTGGATGTTTTGCAGTGCAAAAAAATGTTCACGTAACATCTATTGGATGTTGATAGCATTCATAGAGAAAATGTTAATGGTATTCAAAATATTGACGCACGTTTTAAAAAAGAACATTATTAAAAAAATGTTTACACAATGTAAAAAACATGTTCGTATTATTTTAAAAGTTGTTTCGTACCATTTACAAAAATGTTCATGAAATTATATAATAATGTTCACACATTTCCATATGTTTGTCACATGTATTTATAGATGTTCATGTGATTTTAAAAATTTGTTTCATACCATTTACATATGTTCACACATTTCAAATATTTATTCATAAAATTTCAAAAAATGTTTGTACAATATAAAAAGTGTTAGCGTAATTGAAAAATTATTAAACGTGTGTTTATAAAATATTTGACATGAATTCAAAGAAATTTTCATCAATTATTAAAAAAACATGCTTATTTGAGCTTGAGCTCATATAAGTTGTGTCCCCTCTCTGCACACTTTCTCTCTTGTTTCATTTCTTTTTCTCCATTGATGCTCTCTCCCCTTTTCTCCATTTTTGCATACTCCATCTCTTAGATTTTGGTTGCTCTGTGCAGTGCCCCTCTTGTTGTATAACTTGGAGACAAACCAAGTCGAAGTCCCTAGCCGTAGCGACACTCCTCCTCCAGATTGGATAGAAGATGTTCGAAACCGGTGTCTGTGGATATAACGGTGGCATCCACTGCAAAGACGAGGTATTACGATGGGGTTGGCATCAACATGAGCTCTCGTATTGCAATAGGCGAGCGATATAGGTGGAAATAAGCATATCTAGTCAGAGGGTGAGAAGGAACTAAGCAAGATGACCATATGAGCGTGTCGCGCACTGTCGATTGTTATTGATACTCACCGGAATCGATCCACGTGCGTGACGGTGCGAGTGCGGAGATGATTTTATTGTTCTTTTTGTAAAAAAGATCATGTTGCAATTGCAAAAAAGCTTTTGTTGCCATGATGACAAACACGGGAGCGAGCCACTTTTTTTTTCTATAACAAGGGTCGTCTTGCAATTGCAGCAAAGCTGTTGCTGCAAGATGCTTTTGCAACAAGAGTGCTATAATGATGTCCCAAGAAGGAAATGGTTCAAATAAGATTTTCGAACAAAGCTTTTGTTACAGAAGGCGAAATACAACAAGGCAAGAAAGCTTCTATCGCATAGATTGAAGAAAAAAGTTACAATAAGGTTATTATTGCAAAGAGACGAGGGTAACGTTGAGCTTGTTGGAAGATTGAATGCATATATTTGTCTTCATTCGAGGGCCTAAGAGGCAATCGATCTTTCCAAAGCATCAACCCGTTGACATGTAGTGTGACCCTTACATTTTTAGGGGCCTTTGATATTCGTAGTGACAATAGTATATCATAATACAGCCTCCAAATTTGAAGGGCTTAAGCCTAATGTCAAAATCCTAAGAATTTGAGAACGAATTCAATTTGCTTTTTTAGGTCTTACTTAGGCCCATAATGTGTCTTCTTCCCGATTAGTTGGTAAATTATACGGATTTCTTTGCGTGAGGGATATAACCCAGTTAGGTTGAGATGTATGGGATCAATTGTCTAACATGTAACCCTTTGAGGTACCCGCAAAGTTATTTGTAGTCCATTCAGACGCCGTCATGAATCAACATTGGACACATCTATGAGATTTTATTTTATTTCCTTTTCTTTATGCATTCATTATTTTTTTGTTTTATTGGGTTTCTTTGACTTTTTTTAGTTTTTTTGGCCAAAAAGGTGCTTTGACGAAGCAAAATGGTGTCTTCACACGAAGTAAATATGTGAGTGCACAAGAGGCAAGTGAATCTTTTTTCTAAAAAAATATATGGCTCTACCGAAAGCAAATATACGGCTTCACGAGAAGCAAAGTTGTGGCTCTATGCAAAAGCAAATTTGTGGTTTCATGACAAACAAATTTGTGGTTGCACGAGAAGCAAATATATGACTTCACAAGAAGCAAATCTATGACTTCATGAGAAACACAATTTAGTACGACTTTGAGACACAATTTAGTACGGTTTGGGTCATACATTTCACCCAAAAAAATGTTCTTGATAACTATCAACATGAGACCTAGTTTAAAAGATCTCGACGCGAGAAACATAATGGTAATTTATTTTCATGATTTGCTTGCACACTTCGAGAGATCTATTATTTTAAAAATTGAATCTACGAAAAAGCACAAAAAATAACCTCTCATCCTTCACACGGGATGAAAAAACCATTCAAAACTCTCGTTACGATAAGTGATGCGTATGCGTTACATCACTTGTCATCACACAAAATGAAAATTACCCAATATCTAAAATGTTTGGTGCTTGATCGTTTTAGCGAGTCGGGGCATTAGTACGGTTTTAGGAAGTAACTACATATTGATAGGAAACTATTTCAAAATTTTCCTTCTATCTTTTTCCTTTTCATTGTGTTTCTTCATTAGCTTTCTTCGCCCTTTTTTGTTATTTGTATATTTCTTCTTTGTTGTTTTGCATCGGTTTTCTTTCAGTTTTCTTCCTTATTTATACATTTTATTTATTTCTGAAATATTTTTGTTAAATAAAAAAGCTTCATTTTTCATATATAGTTTTTTATTTTTAAATACACGTTAAACATTTTTTAAATATGCATTGAACATGTTTTCATATACATGTTGCAAATTTTGAAAACTACACACTCAACATTTTTTACACACAATGAACATTTTAAAACACATTTTTGAACAATTATTAAAATTTGTTTTTATAAAAGGTGTAAATATTTGCTTATATGTTTATGAATACTTAATAAATCAAATATAAAAAATCTAATACATGATGATTTAAAAAAATGTTGAATATGTTTTATGTAAATGTTAAAATGTTTTTGAAAGCATCATGAACAGTTAAAAAAAAGTGCAACTATCTCTTTAGTGTTGTGAACATTTGTTTAATTTTAAAAACGTTTCTACAGGTTATGAACACTCTCTTAAGATTGGATGGATATTTTAAATATCATATACTTTCTAAAAATACGAATATTTTTCTTAACGTTGCAAACATATTTTTTTGAAATTACTAATATTTTTTATAACTAATAGATTTTTTTAATAATTACCAAACATTTTTATAATACACAATCAAATTTTTTGAAGACTATGCAAAATAGAAATCTTGTGTTGTTCAGATATAAACATAGGTAATAAAAAAGATGGAATGAATGAATAAGAAAACTGACAAAGAATGTATGAACGATGCTGACTAATGTTATAGGTGGTGTGTCGGCCTGCTACATCGTTGATTGAGGCGATGCAGTTGTTCATCTCGCTATAAGTGAACATAGGCGTAGGGCTGGATTAACGAGTTGTTCGACTTGTTAAGCTCGTGATCCCTAAGGCTTGGCTCATTAACTCGTTAAGCTTAATGAGCAGAAAACCTTGTGTGTCTCGGTTCATTTGAAGATCGTTAAGCTTGCGAGTGCTCGCGAGCGCTCGTTAACAGAACATAATGTGATATGACATATTGTATGAGAGCATGAGTGTAATTTTTATGAAGAAATATGATGCCTTCTGGAGGAGGTTCACTAGTTTTCTACCTCTTCTGGATTGGCAGGAAGCAATTAAATTGAGTAACTGAATTTAACTGCCACAGAATATTGCTACATAAGATAAGAATATATGTTCTGAGGTACTAGCGAGCTTAACAAGCTGCTCGTTAAACTTGTTAGCTCGCTCGTTAAGCTCATTAAGCTTAACGAGCTAAAATCAGTGCTTGGTTCTATTCATTAAGAACCGAGCTACAAACTTAATGAACTGAGAAAAGGTAACCTTTTTATATCAACCTTTGCTCGCGAAGTCTCGGGACTGACGCCGACTCTTAGGCAAGAGCACCAAGCCAGAGCTCCACCACTCCATCAACCTTCAGTTCAAGCTCAAGCGTCTAACTTGAGTATCATGAATTCAATTTTGATCCCCTTTCGATTTTAGTTTTCATACCTGTACTTCGATGTCATAGTTTAGATTAGTGATGAATTTGATATGTTTCAGACCAAAACAACACCAAATTGCAAGAAAACTAAAAATCGAACTTGTCAACAGCAAAAAAAGCTCTTCCCAAAGCCTCTATATTTGAGGTATAGCTTCAACATTGCCATGTTTGATATAAATACTGCAGAAAACCAAAAGGAATAGCAAATCTATACCTCTTATAAAGAAAAATCTCACTATAGGGTCATTTAAGTTGTGTATCTCAACATGCAAGCTATCCACATCATACATCCTCTTAGCCATTCAATTGGTCATGTCACCCACTTAGGTCATTTAAATTGTATCTCTTCATATGCAAGCTATCCACATCATCCATTCTCTTAGTCAATCAATTGTCCATGTCATCTCAACTAATATTTACTAATCTTTATATTCAATCTCCATATCAACCATCTTTTAATCGTTTTATTGTCCATCCTAATAATTTTTAATACACGCATGTTTCGGTTGCATCTTCACTTAGAAACTTAATGCATCATACTTTTATACTTTTCATTTATGCACATAGGTTTCACGGCAATTCCCGTTGCAACGCGCGGGGCATACTTCTAGTATCAATGTATTTGATGTCTTTTAATAGCTATAAGTGGAAATGTTTATTCATGTTGCAGATTTTTGTTGACTCACGTCTTAGCTTCGGTCCTGGCTCTACCACCGATGAGACGGACACATTTAGGCCCTTTTTGGTTCGGCTGTGGATTTTTGAAAATATGCTGCGAAAAATCGGAAGCATCTTCCTGGGAGATTTCGATTTTTCGCAGCAGATTTTTAGAAATTGTTTGAAGGTTCGCTCGTACGTGTATTTTTCGGTTGCGTTTTGGTGGAATCCGGCGGCAAAACCGCTTGAAGGTTCGCTTTTTTGTGGAATCTCTGTTTGGTTCGGCTGTGGATTTCCGAAATTTAACTGGCAAAACTGAACCAAACAGGGCCGTATATGTGTTGGACTGCTTACATGACCCAAGGGCTAATATGTGTGTTTGACATTTCCAGAGAGAATTTTCAGCATGAATGAATCATTTTCCCCGCATGAGCGAGCGATTCAGTTCACTATGACAAAACCCTCCAGAGTGATCCTCTTGCATTTTAGTTGGGTCAAAAAAACATTTCTTTGCAATCTAATTAGACATATAAAAATGAAATGAAATGATGCAAACAGGTAATAATTGCTACGCATGAAAAAATTAATTATTACATGTAAATAAACTCACATGGTAAAAAAAAGTATAGGTACACGCAAAAAAAGTTGCAAGAACTAACATATAAAAAGGTATCACATATTTTTGGAAAGACCAACTGTACTATACCCATGGCAATGTTCCCATGATATTTTGTGTTGAGGAATAAAATGTGAAACTTTTCATGGTCCAAAACTGAAATTTTTATGGTACGAAAACTAAATTTTCCATTGTCTAAAACTAAATCTGCCATGGTGTTAAAACTAAATTTACCATGGTTCAAAACTAAATTTTCCATCGTCAGTTTTTCCGCCATGGTCCAAAAACTAAAATTTTCATGCACCAAAAAATGAAATTACCATGGTCAAGAAATAAATTTGCAATATACATAAATTTAAATTACTATGGTTCATAAATTAAAATTGCCAAGGTCCATAGAAAAGTTTACATGGTTTATAAATTAAATTTTCCCTGATAAAGTACCATTAACAAAATTGCCATGGATGAATTAAAAAAGGAAAAGTAATTTTCCATGTGATTAAAAATTATTTATTTCATACTTTTGCCACCTAGTGAAAAGGAAAAAATGTTGCAAATTTATCATGTATCTAAAATAGATTTTTTTTGCATATTTTACCGCCTGCTAGTAGATAAAAGAGGAAAAAAAAATAGGATTCAAACTTGGATCTTCAGGAGAAACCTAGAGACACTAACCAGTGTGACGTGCACGTTTGTTCAGTTAAAAAGGCGTTCATGTCCATTTTAGTTTGTAGCAAACTATATTCACAATTGATGTGGCGAATCAGACTTATGCAAAGACACGTGCAAGCAAATTAACAGCTAGAAACTATTCATGGGATCTTCTCAAAAATTCGATGTATTGTTCTGTAATGATAATATCCTGGCTACTGCACGGACTCGCGACGAGGCAACGACCTCAAACATTGTGACTTTGTGGAAGTTGAGGTTTCGTGGTAGCCCATACCAGATCGAGAAAACGTCTCCTCTCACAAAAGGCATATCGTTGAATCTTCGGTAACACGTTATATGTAGTGTTAAAAAAACACGTTATATGTGCTCATTGAGTCATGGCAGGCGCCCAGTCTCAATCAAAAGCACTAAGAGCATCTACAATGCAAGGCGCCTACATAGACGCCTAGGTATAAAAAATAAATAAATAAAAGATGTATAAGCGCTATTTCAACAGGAGACGCTAATCAAAAGCCGGAACGACAATGATGGCTACTCCCTTTGTTCTTGAAAGAGTATACTTTCAATTTTATTAAAAAGTCAAAAAAATTAAACTTTAATCGTGATTATATAAAAATGCATTAACGTTTATATCATCACATTAGTATCATTAGATTTGTTATGAAATATTTTTATTATATAGTTATTTGGTTTCATAACTATTGTTATAATTTTTTTAGAAACTCAGTCAAAGCTTAAAATAGTTTGACACTTAATTTTCTTTTTAGAAATACACTCTTTCAAGTACGAAGAAAATAGGTGCTCCATGTTGTAGCTTGTGGAGGAAAAAAACAATAAGCGATCGATGCCATGTTTTGCGTTTCTTTAGCGTCAAACGTTGGGAATCATTTATGTAACTACTGATCGATTGGAATTTAATCCCTGGCACCTCGCTCCTAACGCCGTGTTGAACATGCCCTAAGCAAGCACAACACCACTCCAGCAAACTCCTATTCAAGCCCGAGCGCCTTTCTGAGTACCTTAAATTCAATTTTAATCCCTAATTTTAAATACCGACATCTCGATATCCAAACCAAAAGAATACCAAATTGCAAGAAAACTAAAAATGAACTTCTCAAAAAACCTCTGCCCAAAGCCTCTATATTTGAGGTATAACTTTAATATTGACATGTTTTATACATACATCAGTCAAAAAGAAAAACAAATATCCATATTGTCAATATATTTAATAGCTATAAATGCAAACAGTTATTCGTGTTGCAGAAAAGAAATGGCTCATGGCTTACTTCGATCCTCCGTCACTAATGAGACGGGCACATATATGTGATGTATTGGTGCCTTGCCTGCGGACATGACTCATAGGCTAATACTATGTGCATTTGACTTGTGCTCGAGAAAAAAAAAAGATCATATGTTTCATAAAAAAATGACTCAACCTAATCCAAGATAAGCTCCTTATCATTAGCAAATCTAAGCATCTAAAGAGTTCATTGATGCAAGTCCTTTGATTAGTGGAAGAAGATTAGTCAAAATTATTTCTCCTTTTATTTTTTGCCATTGCATGGCCTACTTCATGCATGCCTATCTACTTACCTACTTCGAGTCTTTAGTTAATTATTACGGCTTATAATACAGTTTTATCAGTGTGATCACTGGGAATATATGTGATCATGCAAATGCACGGCATCTACGCGACACGACGGCACGGTGACACGATCGATCCGATCCGCGCCGGGCGGACACGGCTGCACGTTTTGGTCCATGATCATCATCCCACCAAACAAAAAAGTCAAAGTGCTCCACGGATCAACATACGCAATATATGTCTCGCTCAAAAAAAAAAACGCAATATATGTGCTGCTACTACAGCCTAGCTGAAAAATAGATACTGCTCTTTCTAGGAATCTAGGGGGGAAATGTGTCTTTTTTGTGTCGACATAGTTATCATCGGTTAACTTTTTTTACACTAATTGTTACTCCCTCCGTAAAGAAATATAAGAGTGTTTAGATTACTAAAGTAGTGATCTAAATGCTCTTATATTACTTTACGGAGGGAGTACTTAATAATATGTTTTTCATGTATAATATATTTTTTATAGCCGTGGCAGGAATAATTACCTAGTCTAGATAACTCTTAGAATACAGTTTGGAAGAATGTTTTTTTTCACATAACAAGTTTTTTTTTAGAAATATCACACTAAAACAAACCGCAAGGATGATTTTCTCAAAAACTATGCAAAAGACCTTCAAAGAGCAAATAATGCAAATTATTCCTCGAAGGTCTCTTCAAACTGCAACTCCATCATTATTCTTTCGAACCGCCATCTCCTCTGTGTTTTCAAAAAAAATAGAGGAAGGAAATTGTCACACCCAAGATCGAGCAAGCAGCATTGCACCAAGTGTCTTTTTATTCGATTTAGCAACCAGTCGCCTTGCAATCGGAGATCTTCTCCATGCCCCTTGGACCTTAGCACTTCGCCATACCCCGACATAGTGGAAGAAGAAACGCGGAGTTGTCCTCCTCAAACTCGGATCCAGTTCAACCATCCTTCAAGAAAAATCGTCCACGCCACTGACTGAAGGAGCAGCCTTTGCTGACCTACTCCTAAATAAACCTCTTGTGGTGCGGGAGCACATGTCACCATTTTCTTTTGGATTTCCCTCATGTTCTTCGTGTTCTTCGTCAAAAATACCTCCAACCCGTGCAGATCAGGCATATCCAAGGGCTTGCACCGTAACATCCCCAAGTTCTTTCCCCCGATGTTGATATTGAAGGACAAAAGCCGCTACCTCGCCAACCACGTATAGACGAACAAATCCCACCAACGCGCAACACCAGCAAGAAGACGGGTCCTAATTATTCATAGCCGCCACAGTCACCAAGATGGATGGAGAAGCTTTATCCGACACGACTCCGCCATCATCACCAACACGGTGTCCCCAGAAAACATATCCTAACCATATGTATGTACAAGTCGGGCTCGAACCGGGACTCCCTCTCCCTCCCACCAGAAAGAGAGTGGGGGAACTCGCGGCCTCGCCAAAGGGTAACTCGAAAAACTTTCACACCCCTTTGACTTTCTCTAGAGAAGATGGCTAATCAAGCACACTGATACAGGGACTAGCTTATATGAATAGGTTGTAAACAATGTAAACTTTGTAAAAAATACATGTGCTACGAGCATCTCTAATCAATCTCCTAAAAATCAATACAAAATTTTAAAGGTGTACAAAATATGGATTTTCCTTTCTAAATTGAAACTAGTCAAAGCCCCCCAAAAATATGAGAAGGATAAAATTTACTCCAAGCCGTCCCCGATGCCTAAATATACTCGACCATGTGACCGCAGAGTAAAAATCCCCCACCCACTCAACTAACCTACCACCGCTAACGCCACCCAATTCATATTGGTGCCTGATACGTCTCAAACGGATCTATTTTTTCCAAACACTTTTGCTATTGTTTTGGCCTCATTCTTGCATGATTTGCACTAAACTAACCCGTACTAGCGTTGTTTTTAGCAGAGCTGCCTGTATGGTTTTCTTATGCGCAGTGATATGGATTTTTAGGTGTCTTAGAAAATTCCAGAAAAAAACACAGAAAATCCACGCACCCGAAGGGCCATTGTACCAGAAGTGGTGCCAGAGGGCAGACAGGGGGCCCACAGGCCCCCTGCTGGCGCGGCCCCACCCCTGGCCGCGCCGGGAGGCCGCCTGGGTGAGTCCTCCCCCCTCTGGTGCCCTATCGAAGACCCTATTTATTCCTGTGGCGAGGAAACCCCAGAACAGAAGTCGTTTTCCCACTTTCCGTCACAGAGCCGCTGCCACCCTCAGTTCTTCTTCAGGAGGGCTAATCTGGAGGTTTATTTGGCCTCTAGTGAGGGGAGATCATCGCCATCGTCATCACCATCACCAATCCATCACCCCTCCGTGACTTCTCTTCTCATGTGTGAGTAATTCCCTGCTGTAGGCAAAGGGGATGGTAGGGATTGGATGAGTTAGATCATGTAATAGTTCGTTAGATTAATGGGGGCATGTTGCCTATCAAACATAAAGAAGATGTAGCTATCATGATGTATGCAATGTATGCCTCTTCCAGTGTAGCAGGAACATGTAAGTCATGAAGATCAAGTCATGAAGAGGTGGAAGTTGCATGGCAATATATCTCGGAAAGGCTATGGAAATGCCTTGATAGGTAGGTATGGTGGTTGTTTTGAGGAAAGATATAGGGAGGTTTATGATGACAGAGCGTATCATGCCAAGGGTTTGGATGCACCGGCGAGGTGGACGCCAACTCTCGGAGTGAGAAGAGGGAAATGCATGGTACGAAAGAGGCTAGCAAATATGAGGAGGTGGAAGTGTCAACTTTCAATACTTACATTAGTCCGAAGAACTCATGCACTTATTATCGGTAACTCTCAATCTAATGAGGAGGTTCACAAAGAGACAAGTACCCCGAGGAGGAGTGTATGGGGGTTTGGTTATCCTTGCGCATCCTCGACTCATGGTAC
Source organism: Bromus sterilis (assembly GCA_950022295.1). Lineage (NCBI taxonomy): Eukaryota > Viridiplantae > Streptophyta > Magnoliopsida > Poales > Poaceae > Bromus > Bromus sterilis. The sequence goes on along the minus strand of OX465595.1, from coordinate 337,276,837 downwards.
GTGAGTGTACTCTAATATCTGACCCCTCAAAAGATTAGCGATCCATCTAGTAGCTAGAGTTCTCAATTAGTTTTGTAGGTTTTGAAAATAAACACGGATTGCCCAAAATAAGACACCTATCATTAATAGGCTAGAGCTCTTGACGCCAAAAGTTCAAACATTACTCACAACAATACCTAAAAACTATTGCAAGTTACTACCACAATTAAATAGCAACCTCAATTACCTACTTTCAAGACAAGACACAACTCAGTGCAACAACCAACTCTCTTAACAAGATAAACATGAAAACTAAAGAGAGTTCCACCAACAAAGTAAACAAAAGCCAAGGCTCTTGCTAAAGACAAACTAAAACTAAAACTAAAACTAAACATGGCAGTAGCTACGAAAAGATAAAGAACACATAAGAGAGAAAGATAGGCATGAAAAATCCTATTATGTGTTCTAGATTGGAGTGGAGCGTGTTTCTCTCCCACACAAAGTAAGTTGGGGTCTAACTTGTTATGAACAGCAAACAAAGCTAAAGAAAACTATAAAGTAAACCTAAGAGCGAGAATCTCCAAGCATAGCACATAACGCATGAAGTGATAAAAATATAGTGAGCGAAGGACGAACTGATGATTGTTGATGGAGAAGGGGATGCACGGGGGCATCCCCAAGCTTAGACGCTTGAGTCTCCTTGAATATTTATCGGGGATGCATGGGGGCATCCCCAAGCTTGAGCGTTTGACACTCCCGGATCTTTTTTCATCATCTTCCATCGCACACTTGAAAACTCCCTTCATACATAACTCATGATAAGCTGATTAGAGAGGTTAGTACCCTTAATAAAATATTTTCCCCATTGGATATAAAGATATTAGAACTACCGTTTCTCAAGATTGCCAAAAAGTTTTTGCGAAGAAAAAGCAAGCGTAAGGTTTTCAAAAGTAAGGAAAGGCAAAACGTGGCAGAATCTGTGAAAAACAGAACAATAGGTAGTAGAGAATTTTTTCGGGGCACTTATGCAACTCAAATCAAAAAACTCAAAACATACCAAAGTTTAACAATTGTATAGAGCATGTTGTGTAAAAAAATTCAGCTCAAAAAGATGAACTGGTGATTTGTTTCGATTTTTTCCGTCAAGCAGACAGAATCTGTTTTCTGGACAGTATGTCACAACTTTTGCTTCCCTTATCATAAGAGGCTATAACTTGGCACAAAGCTTGAAAATAAAGATACAATGATGTTTCTATAGTAGTAACAATCATCAAGACCACTAAAAACAGAAGTAAAAACATCTTGGGTTGCCTCCCAACAAGCGCTTTCTTTTACGCCTTTAAGCTAGGCATAAAGCAAAAGAAGATAAATCAAGTTGTATCAATTGAACCATCATCAAGATCATCAAAAAGCTCTTCAATTGTACAACTAGTTTCAAGAGGTCTCTCAAATAAAGGCCTAATGAAGAACTTCTAGGCAGAAAACCAAAAGGCGGAAAATCAATGGGAGTTTCATTTATAAAATTATGTAAAAGGGGTATCTCTTCCAAAGTTTTCACAGTTTCAACTCCCTTGACAATAGGAGGGTTATTTTTAGGTCGGGGAACCTTAGGGACATAATTGAACTTAGGTTCCTTTCTTGCCGGAGTTTCTACTTATTTTTGTTTGATTGAGGAGAAAGTATTTCCTAGAGTATTAATTATTTCCTCAATCTTATCAATCCTAGAAGGATCCATATCATTGGATTTGATGGTCTCCAAAGTTTTAATAATTTTAAGCATGGAGCTATCAAGCCTATTAAAAATCCCTTGAATCTTGCGATCCAACTCATTTATCCTAGTTATACTTGGTATTTCTAACTCATCTTTTCAAGTTTTTTCATAATGTGATCTAGAGTTATATCTTCTTGTATGCTAACAACAGGGAGATTTCCAACAAGATTTTCAATAACATTAAGAGACTCCCAAATTGGGGCTTCTAGGAAATTCTCATTGATAACAATATCTAGAATGAACCTATTCCAAGGAGTAATCCCAACATAAAAATTTCTAAGCAGGATAGTAGTGATTGCTTCTTGGTGGCTATTTTCTGAGAATCATTAAATCTATACCAAGCATCTTTTAAACTTTCACCACCTTTTTGTTTAAAGGTGAGAACCTCTGTCTCAACAAAGGCAAAAGGACCAGACATAATGACAACTACTAGCAAGATAAATATTTTTTTGTGATTTTTGATATAAGACACAAAGATAAAAAATGAAAGGTAAACTAACAAGACTAAAAATCAAAGGTAAAATATAGTGTGCAACTCCCCTATCTTAGCACTCGGAGTCCCCGGCAATGGCACCAAAAATTTTCTTGATACTCTCTCCTCGTTGGTTACCCCAAGTGGAAGGTGAGATGTAGGATAGCGGAAAATTTCCCTCGGTGAAGATACCAAGGTTTGTCTCCAGTAGGACTCCGGAGATGATAAGTAGGTGTCAACAGCGCAACTGACATGGACCAGCACACAAGACAAATAACTTTGCTCCCAACAAGTACAGTGAGGTTGTCAATCTCTCCGGCCTTGTTGTTTACAAAGAATCAAACACAAGGGATAATGATAATGATAGCAGCTAGAAAGTAATAGCAGGAAAATAAAAGAGCGTGTAAACAGTAATGAGAATATGGACCGGGGTCCCGTGATGTTCACTAGTGATGTCTCTCTCCCAAAAGACGATAAAACTGCTATGCGAGGTAAACAAATTACATTTGGGCAATTGACAGGATTAAAAACGCACTGCAATGCTAACTATCCTACAAAGAAAGGACAAGGCTCAAAAGCATGGGCGGTACGCCAAAATAAGTAGACCGAAATCCAACAACATCTACTACTAATGATCCACCTTGAGATATCTATCCAGAACATCTCGCTGGTATTAAGTTGCGAGCCCCACCCAAAGTGTAAACCCAAAGCAACAGAAAACTGCATTAAAAAGCACTTTGCGTAAAGTAAACAATCCTTGCAACCGCGGTTACAAGCACCATTGTTTTCCCCCTTGTGGTAACAACACATCCCTAGACTCATGTTTCTATCACTCAAGCGTGTCATCGGGGGGCATGAACCCACAATCGAGCAAAACGTTCCCTCTTGGAGTCACTACCTAGTACTTGTCCAAAGCAATAAACAGCAACGGAGAACATGCAAGAATTACTTAGGAACAAAAATATAAAAGAAAAGAACCAAATATATTACTCAATCACAATCTGAACATAATCTCATAATCCATCAGATCCCAACAAACTCAGCATAGAAACTGTTGGGGTTCGCAGCAGAAAACACAAATTTTTCTAACTAACGTTCTCATAACCCAAGATCTAGCTAGCCGTATTACCGTAACAGAAAGGAGTGCGGAAATAACAGACCTCGGGGTGTAGTCCGTTGCGCGGGAAACGTTCCCGCAAACGTGGTTGATGTAGCCGATCAAGTTTCACAGCCCCCTGGCTGTGTTGAGCACCCGGATGGGTGTAGTGCCACACGTGTAGCACCTCGTAGTACTCGCACACATACGAGACTCGATGACGACCTCCGTTCTTCGATCCAGCGGAGGTGGCGGAAGCAGACCTCCGGAACCAGAGTTTCAGCAGCACGACGGCGTGCGTATAGTGGAGACATCCCCAACCCAGCGACGGCGTGCGTATAGTGGAGACATCCCCAACCCAGTGCAGACTCCAAACAAGGGGAGTCCGCTCATAGGAGGGAGAAATAGGGAGAGAGAGATCTACATAATTTATCTGAAATTTTTCTGAAATTTTCTGTGTTGAAAAAGGGCTACCCTCCATATCTATATATAGGGGAAAACCGGGGTGCAATACCTGTCAACTAGCCATGTGGTACTAAACTATTAGTACCACATGTGCTAGCCGTGTGCACACATGGGCATGGCCGCATGTGGCCGGCGGCCGGCCATGGCCTTGGCGCAAGTGGCCAAGTGGCCATACATGGGCCACAAGCCCATGGCGCCATTGCTCCCCTTTTTTTTTCTTTTTTTATTTTTTTCTTTCTTCTTTCTTTAAAGAAAAAACAAAAAAAACAAAAGAATAACATTCCATTAATTATTTAAATTATATTTAGTATTTAATTTATTAATTAAATAATAAAACATATCTAAATAACTTTCCGAACAATTCGGAACCACGGAACTTTTCCGTCTCCCCTCCGAACCGATTTCGGAGTTCTCTCTTATTCTCCGGTAACTCCGATAGTTTCGAAAAGGTCTCCGATTTCATCGAGCCCTTAAGTGTGTTACCCTATGGTCCGAGAACACTCTAGTCATGACCGAGATGAGCGGGACATGGATGCCCATAATGACCCCTGTGCATTCCGGATATCAACACCGATTGGACCTTACGTCGTATAGCATTCCCTTTGTCAGCGATACTGGATTGTTCCGAGATTCGATCAACGACATCCTATGTCTGGTTCAACCTCGTTCTGAACAAATCCTTGTTCACTCGTTCCCGTGATATTCATCCCCGTGAGCTAGTCACACGCTGCGCAGCTTTATGGATGGAATCTCACCGAGTGGGCCCCGAGTATCTATCCATCATATGGATTGACAAATCCCGCTCTTGTAAACAATACTCCTCAACATATCTCCACGGAATACCCAAGATACAACCGTTATGACCCGCATATTTCTGTCAGGTGGTGGGATCTAAGTCAAAGCATCCGGGAAGATAGCAATTATGCACGTACTCACGGTCAAAGGAACGCTCTACCACGTTCTATAATTACAACACTGAACCTTCAAAAGATTTGATCATGCTGTAATGCTTACTTTGGGTAATGTTCATCACGTCACTTAACCAGTGAGGTGACCTCATAGTCAAGAGACTTAATTGTCCATGATCGCGAAACCACGACCATCATGTTGACCATGAACTAGTTATCGATGTAGAGGCTAACTAGGAACTCTGGGGGTTTCTATACCACACTTGCATCATTGTTTCACTGACACAGTTCTAGCACGGTATGAAACTGGTTATGAACTTGCTTAGATATATTGGAATAATCATATATTATTTGCCTCTAGAGCATATATCCAACAGTCTCCCACTTGCACTAGAGTGCTAATAATCTAGCCGCATTTTTCCGATCATAATCATCTTATCACATAAGTGTTCATTGATCATGCATGCTCATGGAAGAGGGTTCGTCAATGAACTGCACCAATTCAGATTCGTATGTTTCCTTTGCAACTGGTACAGGTCAAAAGCTCTTTTGACATACCACTCATTATCATATAATGGTTGGATATAAGTTTCGCGGGAGAGTGAGACTATTATTTCACAGTATCCTCCAATGATCTCTTGGTTCAGTCTTTAGAAGACTCATCCTTAGTCATATATACTGGGAAATACACTCAACCAGAAGTCCAATACTTCTAACGCTAAACTTTTATCCATACGTCTACTTTCTTAAGTAGTATTATGTTTGTAGTGCCGTGAATTTTGCTCACATTTCTTTCATGTCTTTGGTGATGTCTCTAATTCCATATAGACCCATAATATGGCTTGCAATTGTAATCTTGCATTACATTCAAGTCTATTATCCTTTCTATATTTTAGAATATAGTCCTCAGTATTCCTCATATACTGAAATCATGGACTTTATTCAGATTCTGTGTTTTACTCCTAAAGCACATCGGAATCTGTTCTTCTTCCAAGAACTTTTGAGTCATTCTGTTGTTGGATTCACAATGCATGTTATATGGTAGAATCATATGTCAAGAACATATAAGATCACATGCCCAGTACATGGTGCATCTCTATTCTTCCATCAAGACATTGCTTGTGATATTTGGATTTCATCCATTATATAATTTCTAGCCACAAGAACCTGTTTCTTGTCTTAGACGATTATTCCAACCTTCACTTCGTTTCATTATCCGTATCTTAATCTACTCATATAGATTTCAACGTGTAATGTGTTGGTATTTCACATAAAATAAGATTCTTGCAATCTTGTATTTTATTTGCATTATGCTCTATATATATCATAATGCACATATGTATATAAGACGATTCTCTATATACACAATCAATGCATATCCATATATATACATATGAGATCATTCTTCACACATATCAATGCATATATGTTTCAGACAATGATCATGCTCCCACTCAAATATATCCATCATATACTCATATATTTGTGGTTCAGCTTTCATCAAGTCATTTTATTGTTCACTATGTCTCACATAATGACAATGCTTCGAAAGCTCCCACTCAGAAAATGCCCTCTGCATTCCAAGTTTCCGGGAAGACTTCAAAGCTCCCACTAAGTTTCATGAAACTCAAGGCCCACTCAATATTTTGGTCATCAGAAAATCACTTGATCAAATCAAGGTTGAGGGTTCTTGTCTTGAGGTACTATAGTCCATCCTTTTAACGAAATAAACTTCGTCATGCCCATTGCAATTCTCTTTCAAATCCCAAATTTGACTAAGATGCAATTTCAGGCTATGGTCCATCTGTAACATCCCAAAATTTTCCAAATTTTGGAATGTTAATAAATAATATAATATTGATTGAATTGTTTTGATTTTGGAGTAAATGAAAACTTTTCCCTTGAGTTTTTGTTTAAACCTTTACAAACCATTTAATAAAATTGGATAATAATTTATCCAATAATGAAATTTTTGGTTGTGAACTTTATTCAAAATTTCAAAGAATGATTTTCTTTCTTTTGTCCTTTTGAAATTCGGTACAAACCACAATTAAATATTTTCGAGTGAGAATAAAATGACTTTCTTAAATCTATTGTGGTCCCATACTCATTCTTGAATTCTTATTTTGGAGTTTATTGGATATTGACTTTTAAGAGATATTTAAATATTTCCAATAATTTAATAAGTAAAATGAGAGGAGATAATATGACTTCTCCAAAAACAGTATTGGAAAAATTTAATAATGTCGTTAATGAGTTTTTTTTTCATAAAAATCTATTTCTAAAATTTATTCTGAGAGGGAAATATAGTTTTCCTAGGCTCTTTATGTTTTATTTGGCCTATACAATTTTATTTGAGAGTGTTTAACCCAAAATAGGATTCCTAAATCAATTGGACTGAGGTCATCTATCTAATTTTTTCCCTCTATCTCTCTTTCTTTTTCTTTATCTTGGGACAAATTTTGCACTAAGGCCCATAGCCCGAGCGAGCTGTCTTCTTCCTCTCGTTCGTTCATGTGTACGTGAACACAGAAGCAAATGGCCATGGCAACTGAAGCTCTTCCTCTTTTCCTCCCATCTACTCTTTTGACTGATTCACTTCAGAACCTACACAAAAATTGTGGACAAGTTCATGAGGAATTCATTCAGGGAAACAAACACGCGTATTAATGCTTTTAATTGTCCATAATTTTCTCCATGAATGCCATTAAATTCATTTCCAAAACCTTGCTTTTAATGCCCATTATTTCTCCATGAATGCCATTAAATCCATTCCAAAACCTCGCCCACTCTCCTTCTATGGACCTCCCATGACCCTATAAATACCGCCCCTAGGACCCCTTTGAACCACACATCCCCACGCATAAAGTCCCTCTCCAAAGCCCTCTCCTTCGTGCACAATTTCTCGTCGGAGTAAAGATGCATCCACACTTCCGGTGAAGATTTTTGTCGCCATGAAAGGTACCTAGTCCATATTTCTTCCTCTAGTTTCTTCCCCTTGCCGATGCGCACCGTTGTGACATATTTTTCCTCTCGATTGCAAGGCCGGAGCACGCCGTCCGTGTCATTGTGCTCTTCATGCGTTCTTCTCTACTCCGGTGGAACTTCTTCGCTATCCGAGGGCGAACCTAGAGCTATAACCTTGTCCATCGAGTCGCCCAAATCATCCTCTATCCCGTTCGGCTGTTTATTGACGCCCGCGACCTTTTTCCAAAATTCCGGCGAGATCTCCGGTGAGCCTTTCTCCCCTCTTTGTTCATCATTTTATTTTGTAAAAATCGAATGGGTACAGACCTATCAGAACTCGCCATTTTGCATCCTTTTTATTAATCCCGTAATTCATTTTAGCAAAAATATCCAAACTTCAAAAATTCATATCTTCTAGCCCGTAAGTCGGATTTCGACAAATTTTATATCCCCGGATTCCTTGGAAAATGTAGTTTATTATTTTCCAGTAATATTCCACTTTTGATAATTCGAAATTTAACTCAAATTTATTTTTATAATTTGAGTATATTTGGTATACATCTTATTCTATAATTTATTCGGAATATTTTCTTCATCAAATTTGATCCTTAATATCAAATCTTTCTGTTTGGACAATTGTCACATTCTTTCCATCATATAAATACACTATTTTGACCTCAAATCTTCGTCTTAGCTTCCATTTAGTATATCTCTTTTTTTTATATAAATTTGGCTACAAAAATTCAATCTTCTCAACAAGATCATCACGATTTCTATCGGATCTTTTTCAATCCAATCCAAGAATTGATTTCCTATTCAAATATTCATATGGACAAACCAACTGAGTTTGACATACTCTCCATCTAATTGATTTTATAATCAACCTTCAACATATCCAATTGATTTTACAATCCTCGGATATATGATTTCCATCATATTTCCATCCAATCCAACTTGATCCTATCTCAACCTATCCATGCCATAGTAATTATTTTATTAATAGTAATAACTAAATATTTATGTTGTAATTGTATCTTATTTGGATCTTCACTTTGGATTGAGTTGTGTGTTGAAGTGTTTCTCTTTTACCGTTAGATATATTGTAACGAGATGGAGAGATGACTACGAGTAGAATATTTCATCCTCAGGATCCAGGCAAGTTACTCTTTTGATCATGCTCCAGTATTACCTATATTTTTTTATATGCATTGTAGTCCAACTTAAATATTATGCATTGATAGGATTATATATTATGCTATGCTATTACACCCAGTAGTTCATTGAGGTAGGTCTGAACCTTATATCATTGTCGCCACCGTGTAGAATTATACTGCTTTGCTAAGTAGACGTGGATTGGGAAGTGATCCATTATGAGGTATGAGTGACTAAGTAGTAAACAGGACCAAGATAATCTTAATGAACCACCTGGGTGGAATGGTTGGGGGCACCCTGGAGGAACCAGTGGATTTGCCTGAGTGACCTGGAGATGGCCAGTACTCACTGCGGAATGCCACCCAGGCTTAAAGGGATCAATCATATTTTTCATAACTAGAAGCTTACGTGTGCAGCCACAAGCCATTATGGGCTCTGGCTTGGTTAATTAGTAGTAGTGACTCTTGCTAGGTGGTGCTACGAACGTAGTGTTGGTAGGTGGGATGGGCACCGCCAGAGTAAGGGAAACTCTTCTAAAAGACCATGTCTCGACCTTCCTATTTCCATACAAAGTGTAGTGTGGCGAATACCAATGGAGGTGGTCGAGTCTTGTGGGGAAAAGTGCACAAACCTCTGCAGAGTGTACAAACTGATCATGATTAGCCGTGTCCCCGGTTACGGACAACTTTGAGCATCTAGAAGTGGGAATGTTGACGGATCTCATCATATTTAATTAATCAATCGGGTTTAATCAACTTTGGGAATAGATTGACTTGGAGAAACCAATTCAATCATATTATGAGCTTTGTAGTACTGTTATGATACTCTTTGAGTAGGACAAAATCAGCTTTATGCAAACTGAAACTCTTAGAGCTTTTCCACCAGCCAAAATTGCATGTAGAAGATAGGTCTGTTATATATTTTTTTGGGAGTAACTTGCCGTACATTCAAAGTACTGACCCATTTTGGGCTGTAACCTTCGGTGTTGCAGGATTGTATACGAAGAGTAAGTGATGCGATGTAGGGTTACGATGTCTACACTCAACTTTGCCGTTGGTGTTGATGGGACTCCACTTATGTATTGTTTATTTCCGCAGTGTATTCTAGCCCAAAGGCTATAAGGTAATAAATACCATGTATTTACGTTACTTTTTGACATGTGATTCATGGTATTTCATCGAGTACTGTGTGTGCTAGCATACTGATCCAGGGATAGCACATAAGCACAGTAGACTTGGTTCCTTTTGGGACCGGGTCGTTACAAGATGGTATCAGAGCACATGTTGACTGTAGGTCGTGGCCCTAGAAACTGGAAAGCCATTAGGAAGTATACTCTCTAAAAATATTATTTTAAAAAAATCCATTACTACTAATCTTTTCTAAGTTTTACCAAACACTCCCTCTCATCCCAAACAAGTTAGACTATACACATGCCACTTTGACCACTAAGAAGGATTGTGTTATGTCTCTTCGGGAAGGACAAGATATTGGACAACTCAAGACCATTTCGGAGAATAGATGTTTTCAACGTGAATTAGAAGTATGGAAGTATGGAAGACTCAAAGAATTTGAAGACTCTAAAGATCCCAAGATTATTCAAGACCCATAGAAGACCCAGATAGATCCAAGACTAAGATGCTTGTGAAGAAGTTAAGGAATATATTACACAATACCAATAGTATCCAAGCCCACCATGAGAGCTGTGAAATGAACGAAAGAGTGCGAGTAGAGTGCCCGACCATGCGAGCTCATGTGGAGGAAGGTACCATAGGAATTGTTTTGATTGAATTTATGAGTGATATTTGGAGTTTTCTCGGAGTTCTCGCTATTGATTTAATGATTGGTGTCATTTGAACTGTTAAATTTAAATTTGTATTTTTGGGATACGTATTTTGTAGGATTTATTATTAATTGAACCTTGAGAGTTGTGAGCAACGGATGATGTATCAGAAGACCATCACATCGACGAAACTCCTTGTATCGAAGACTTTCAAGAACCGAAGAGAATGAAGACTTCCTGACGAAAACGTAGTAAACGAGTCTATTATGTATGCTAGTTGTTTGATAATTGTTGTGTAGGTATCCATCTCCCCTACTCTCTAAAATTCTATCTCATCTCTGACCAACCTTGAAACCCATAGATGGACATTAATATTTTGATGAGACCAGTGACCCAGTCAAAGTAGAAGAGTGGATTCAAAATATATAATGGACAAGAATCTCCCATTTTCAAGGAGAACACAATTGTTGAGGACTGAAGTTCCCTATTCTATGGATGCAAGTTTTGAGCACAAACCATGTAGGATCATCGCCACCCAAAAAGTTTTTATTAGTTTTGCAGGTGAAGACCTCTTTAAGAGGAGTGAGAAAGACTGAGTGTTAGAATACGAGATTCATCTATCAACATATGAAGTAATGATTTGAGTACGGGATGGATTGGCCCCCATACCGAAGACTCTTATTATATACTTTGGTATGTTAGATTGGTAAATTAGAGAGACAAACAAAAATGTAGTAGAGTGTCGATGCGACAAGCCTAAACCATAGAATGGTAAGACGCATTACCCTTGTAGATAGGCATCGTGCCTAACGTAGGTTGTACGGTGAGTAAGAAACATGAAGATTTTCATGAAGCTTCATTTGGAAGTTATTTTGACCACCATGAGCGTCTTGATAGGTAGTTTTGGAACCTATGTATTTTATAGAAAGACTTGTTCCTTGGGGAGATGCAGATTCTTATCTGTGGATGCTTGATGAAGAACCATCATGGTATGAAGAATTTTGGAGACCTCATAAGCTTTCTTCTAAGGGTGGTAGTTCCCTAACACCCTGGTGCGGTAAATGATGCGAACCACACCCTGGTTAAGGTTCAGAACTGGTGCCTAAAGCCACGAGCCCGGGATATGATTTAAGTAACGGAAGCATATGGAATTGTATCGGAGGAAGACAACCCTCACACGAGAAGTGAAGATAAACTACAAGCCTCATAATGTTATGCCAAGACCATGGGGAAGTAACCCAAAAATCCTCGAGCCTAACTCATTTCTTTCTAGCCTTTGCAAATCTCGAGGACGAGATTTCTTTTAAGGGTGGTAGTTTGTAACATCCCAAAATTTTCCAAATTTTGGAATGTTAATAAATAATATAATATTGATTGAATTGTTTTGATTTTGGAGTAAATGAAAACTTTTCCCTTGAGTTTTTGTTTAAACCTTTACAAACCATTTAATAAAATTGGATAATAATTTATCCAATAATGAAATTTTTGGTTGTGAACTTTATTCAAAATTTCAAAGAATGATTTTCTTTCTTTTGTCCTTTTGAAATTCGGTACAAACCACAATTAAATATTTTCGAGTGAGAATAAAATGACTTTCTTAAATCTATTGTGGTCCCATACTCATTCTCGAATTCTTATTTTGGAGTTTATTGGATATTGACTTTTAAGAGATATTTAAATATTTCCAATAATTTAATAAGTAAAATGAGAGGAGATAATATGACTTCTCCAAAAACAGTATTGGAAAAATTTAATAATGTCGTTAATGAGTTTTTTTTTCATAAAAATCTATTTCTAAAATTTATTCTGAGAGGGAAATATAGTTTTCCTAGGCTCTTTATGTTTTATTTGGCCTATACAATTGTATTGGAGAGTGTTTAACCCAAAATAGGATTCCTAAGTCAATTGGACTGAGGTCATCTATCTAATTTTTTCCCTCTATCTCTCTTTCTTTTTCTTTATCTTGGGACAAATTTTGCACTAAGGCCCATAGCCCGAGCGAGCTGTCTTCTTCCTCTCGTTCGTTCATGTGTACGTGAACACAGAAGCAAATGGCCATGGCAACTGAAGCTCTTCCTCTTTTCCTCCCATCTACTCTTTTGACTGATTCACTTCAGAACCTACACAAAAATTGTGGACAAGTTCATGAGGAATTCATTCAGGGAAACAAACACGCGTATTAATGCTTTTAATTGTCCATAATTTTCTCCATGAATGCCATTAAATTCATTTCCAAAACCTTGCTTTTAATGCCCATTATTTCTCCATGAATGCCATTAAATCCATTCCAAAACCTCGCCCACTCTCCTTCTATGGACCTCCCATGACCCTATAAATACCGCCCCTAGGACCCCTTTGAACCACACATCCCCACGCATAAAGTCCCTCTCCAAAGCCCTCTCCTTCGTGCACAATTTCTCGTCGGAGTAAAGATGCATCCACACTTCCGGTGAAGATTTTTGTCGCCATGAAAGGTACCTAGTCCATATTTCTTCCTCTAGTTTCTTCCCCTTGCCGATGCGCACCGTTGTGACATATTTTTCCTCTCGATTGCAAGGCCGGAGCACGCCGTCCGTGTCATTGTGCTCTTCATGCGTTCTTCTCTACTCCGGTGGAACTTCTTCGCTATCCGAGGGCGAACCTAGAGCTATAACCTTGTCCATCGAGTCGCCCAAATCATCCTCTATCCCGTTCGGCTGTTTATTGACGCCCGCGACCTTTTTCCAAAATTCCGGCGAGATCTCCGGTGAGCCTTTCTCCCCTCTTTGTTCATCATTTTATTTTGTAAAAATCGAATGGGTACAGACCTATCAGAACTCGCCATTTTGCATCCTTTTTATTAATCCCGTAATTCATTTTAGCAAAAATATCCAAACTTCAAAAATTCATATCTTCTAGCCCGTAAGTCGGATTTCGACAAATTTTATATCCCCGGATTCCTTGGAAAATGTAGTTTATTATTTTCCAGTAATATTCCACTTTTGATAATTCGAAATTTAACTCAAATTTATTTTTATAATTTGAGTATATTTGGTATACATCTTATTCTATAATTTATTCGGAATATTTTCTTCATCAAATTTGATCCTTAATATCAAATCTTTCTGTTTGGACAATTGTCACATTCTTTCCATCATATAAATACACTATTTTGACCTCAAATCTTCGTCTTAGCTTCCATTTAGTATATCTCTTTTTTTTATATAAATTTGGCTACAAAAATTCAATCTTCTCAACAAGATCATCACGATTTCTATCGGATCTTTTTCAATCCAATCCAAGAATTGATTTCCTATTCAAATATTCATATGGACAAACCAACTGAGTTTGACATACTCTCCATCTAATTGATTTTATAATCAACCTTCAACATATCCAATTGATTTTACAATCCTCGGATATATGATTTCCATCATATTTCCATCCAATCCAACTTGATCCTATCTCAACCTCCATGCCATAGTAATTATTTTATTAATAGTAATAACTAAATATTTATGTTGTAATTGTATCTTATTTGGATCTTCACTTTGGATTGAGTTGTGTGTTGAAGTGTTTCTCTTTTACCGTTAGATATATTGTAACGAGATGGAGAGATGACTACGAGTAGAATATTTCATCCTCAGGATCCAGGCAAGTTACTCTTTTGATCATGCTCCAGTATTACCTATATTTTTTTATATGCATTGTAGTCCAACTTAAATATTATGCATTGATAGGATTATATATTATGCTATGCTATTACACCCAGTAGTTCATTGAGGTAGGTCTGAACCTTATATCATTGTCGCCACCGTGTAGAATTATACTGCTTTGCTAAGTAGACGTGGATTGGGAAGTGATCCATTATGAGGTATGAGTGACTAAGTAGTAAACAGGACCAAGATAATCTTAATGAACCACCTGGGTGGAATGGTTGGGGGCACCCTGGAGGAACCAGTGGATTTGCCTGAGTGACCTGGAGATGGCCAGTACTCACTGCGGAATGCCACCCAGGCTTAAAGGGATCAATCATATTTTTCATAACTAGAAGCTTACGTGTGCAGCCACAAGCCATTATGGGCTCTGGCTTGGTTAATTAGTAGTAGTGACTCTTGCTAGGTGGTGCTACGAACGTAGTGTTGGTAGGTGGGATGGGCACCGCCAGAGTAAGGGAAACTCTTCTAAAAGACCATGTCTCGACCTTCCTATTTCCATACAAAGTGTAGTGTGGCGAATACCAATGGAGGTGGTCGAGTCTTGTGGGGAAAAGTGCACAAACCTCTGCAGAGTGTACAAACTGATCATGATTAGCCGTGTCCCCGGTTACGGACAACTTTGAGCATCTAGAAGTGGGAATGTTGACGGATCTCATCATATTTAATTAATCAATCGGGTTTAATCAACTTTGGGAATAGATTGACTTGGAGAAACCAATTCAATCATATTATGAGCTTTGTAGTACTGTTATGATACTCTTTGAGTAGGACAAAATCAGCTTTATGCAAACTGAAACTCTTAGAGCTTTTCCACCAGCCAAAATTGCATGTAGAAGATAGGTCTGTTATATATTTTTTTGGGAGTAACTTGCCGTACATTCAAAGTACTGACCCATTTTGGGCTGTAACCTTCGGTGTTGCAGGATTGTATACGAAGAGTAAGTGATGCGATGTAGGGTTACGATGTCTACACTCAACTTTGCCGTTGGTGTTGATGGGACTCCACTTATGTATTGTTTATTTCCGCAGTGTATTCTAGCCCAAAGGCTATAAGGTAATAAATACCATGTATTTACGTTACTTTTTGACATGTGATTCATGGTATTTCATCGAGTACTGTGTGTGCTAGCATACTGATCCAGGGATAGCACATAAGCACAGTAGACTTGGTTCCTTTTGGGACCGGGTCGTTACAAGATGGTATCAGAGCACATGTTGACTGTAGGTCGTGGCCCTAGAAACTGGAAAGCCATTAGGAAGTATACTCTCTAAAAATATTATTTTAAAAAAATCCATTACTACTAATCTTTTCTAAGTTTTACCAAACACTCCCTCTCATCCCAAACAAGTTAGACTATACACATGCCACTTTGACCACTAAGAAGGATTGTGTTATGTCTCTTCGGGAAGGACAAGATATTGGACAACTCAAGACCATTTCGGAGAATAGATGTTTTCAACGTGAATTAGAAGTATGGAAGTATGGAAGACTCAAAGAATTTGAAGACTCTAAAGATCCCAAGATTATTCAAGACCCATAGAAGACCCAGATAGATCCAAGACTAAGATGCTTGTGAAGAAGTTAAGGAATATATTACACAATACCAATAGTATCCAAGCCCACCATGAGAGCTGTGAAATGAACGAAAGAGTGCGAGTAGAGTGCCCGACCATGCGAGCTCATGTGGAGGAAGGTACCATAGGAATTGTTTTGATTGAATTTATGAGTGATATTTGGAGTTTTCTCGGAGTTCTCGCTATTGATTTAATGATTGGTGTCATTTGAACTGTTAAATTTAAATTTGTATTTTTGGGATACGTATTTTGTAGGATTTATTATTAATTGAACCTTGAGAGTTGTGAGCAACGGATGATGTATCAGAAGACCATCACATCGACGAAACTCCTTGTATCGAAGACTTTCAAGAACCGAAGAGAATGAAGACTTCCTGACGAAAACGTAGTAAACGAGTCTATTATGTATGCTAGTTGTTTGATAATTGTTGTGTAGGTATCCATCTCCCCTACTCTCTAAAATTCTATCTCATCTCTGACCAACCTTGAAACCCATAGATGGACATTAATATTTTGATGAGACCAGTGACCCAGTCAAAGTAGAAGAGTGGATTCAAAATATATAATGGACAAGAATCTCCCATTTTCAAGGAGAACACAATTGTTGAGGACTGAAGTTCCCTATTCTATGGATGCAAGTTTTGAGCACAAACCATGTAGGATCATCGCCACCCAAAAAGTTTTTATTAGTTTTGCAGGTGAAGACCTCTTTAAGAGGAGTGAGAAAGACTGAGTGTTAGAATACGAGATTCATCTATCAACATATGAAGTAATGATTTGAGTACGGGATGGATTGGCCCCCATACCGAAGACTCTTATTATATACTTTGGTATGTTAGATTGGTAAATTAGAGAGACAAACAAAAATGTAGTAGAGTGTCGATGCGACAAGCCTAAACCATAGAATGGTAAGACGCATTACCCTTGTAGATAGGCATCGTGCCTAACGTAGGTTGTACGGTGAGTAAGAAACATGAAGATTTTCATGAAGCTTCATTTGGAAGTTATTTTGACCACCATGAGCGTCTTGATAGGTAGTTTTGGAACCTATGTATTTTATAGAAAGACTTGTTCCTTGGGGAGATGCAGATTCTT
This sequence comes from Bromus sterilis, assembly GCA_950022295.1. Lineage (NCBI taxonomy): Eukaryota > Viridiplantae > Streptophyta > Magnoliopsida > Poales > Poaceae > Bromus > Bromus sterilis. The sequence continues at coordinate 337,259,879 of OX465595.1, read as the reverse complement.
ATCTGTGGATGCTTGATGAAGAACCATCATGGTATGAAGAATTTTGGAGACCTCATAAGCTTTCTTCTAAGGGTGGTAGTTCCCTAACACCCTGGTGCGGTAAATGATGCGAACCACACCCTGGTTAAGGTTCAGAACTGGTGCCTAAAGCCACGAGCCCGGGATATGATTTAAGTAACGGAAGCATATGGAATTGTATCGGAGGAAGACAACCCTCACACGAGAAGTGAAGATAAACTACAAGCCTCATAATGTTATGCCAAGACCATGGGGAAGTAACCCAAAAATCCTCGAGCCTAACTCATTTCTTTCTAGCCTTTGCAAATCTCGAGGACGAGATTTCTTTTAAGGGTGGTAGTTTGTAACATCCCAAAATTTTCCAAATTTTGGAATGTTAATAAATAATATAATATTGATTGAATTGTTTTGATTTTGGAGTAAATGAAAACTTTTCCCTTGAGTTTTTGTTTAAACCTTTACAAACCATTTAATAAAATTGGATAATAATTTATCCAATAATGAAATTTTTGGTTGTGAACTTTATTCAAAATTTCAAAGAATGATTTTCTTTCTTTTGTCCTTTTGAAATTCGGTACAAACCACAATTAAATATTTTCGAGTGAGAATAAAATGACTTTCTTAAATCTATTGTGGTCCCATACTCATTCTCGAATTCTTATTTTGGAGTTTATTGGATATTGACTTTTAAGAGATATTTAAATATTTCCAATAATTTAATAAGTAAAATGAGAGGAGATAATATGACTTCTCCAAAAACAGTATTGGAAAAATTTAATAATGTCGTTAATGAGTTTTTTTTTCATAAAAATCTATTTCTAAAATTTATTCTGAGAGGGAAATATAGTTTTCCTAGGCTCTTTATGTTTTATTTGGCCTATACAATTGTATTGGAGAGTGTTTAACCCAAAATAGGATTCCTAAGTCAATTGGACTGAGGTCATCTATCTAATTTTTTCCCTCTATCTCTCTTTCTTTTTCTTTATCTTGGGACAAATTTTGCACTAAGGCCCATAGCCCGAGCGAGCTGTCTTCTTCCTCTCGTTCGTTCATGTGTACGTGAACACAGAAGCAAATGGCCATGGCAACTGAAGCTCTTCCTCTTTTCCTCCCATCTACTCTTTTGACTGATTCACTTCAGAACCTACACAAAAATTGTGGACAAGTTCATGAGGAATTCATTCAGGGAAACAAACACGCGTATTAATGCTTTTAATTGTCCATAATTTTCTCCATGAATGCCATTAAATTCATTTCCAAAACCTTGCTTTTAATGCCCATTATTTCTCCATGAATGCCATTAAATCCATTCCAAAACCTCGCCCACTCTCCTTCTATGGACCTCCCATGACCCTATAAATACCGCCCCTAGGACCCCTTTGAACCACACATCCCCACGCATAAAGTCCCTCTCCAAAGCCCTCTCCTTCGTGCACAATTTCTCGTCGGAGTAAAGATGCATCCACACTTCCGGTGAAGATTTTTGTCGCCATGAAAGGTACCTAGTCCATATTTCTTCCTCTAGTTTCTTCCCCTTGCCGATGCGCACCGTTGTGACATATTTTTCCTCTCGATTGCAAGGCCGGAGCACGCCGTCCGTGTCATTGTGCTCTTCATGCGTTCTTCTCTACTCCGGTGGAACTTCTTCGCTATCCGAGGGCGAACCTAGAGCTATAACCTTGTCCATCGAGTCGCCCAAATCATCCTCTATCCCGTTCGGCTGTTTATTGACGCCCGCGACCTTTTTCCAAAATTCCGGCGAGATCTCCGGTGAGCCTTTCTCCCCTCTTTGTTCATCATTTTATTTTGTAAAAATCGAATGGGTACAGACCTATCAGAACTCGCCATTTTGCATCCTTTTTATTAATCCCGTAATTCATTTTAGCAAAAATATCCAAACTTCAAAAATTCATATCTTCTAGCCCGTAAGTCGGATTTCGACAAATTTTATATCCCCGGATTCCTTGGAAAATGTAGTTTATTATTTTCCAGTAATATTCCACTTTTGATAATTCGAAATTTAACTCAAATTTATTTTTATAATTTGAGTATATTTGGTATACATCTTATTCTATAATTTATTCGGAATATTTTCTTCATCAAATTTGATCCTTAATATCAAATCTTTCTGTTTGGACAATTGTCACATTCTTTCCATCATATAAATACACTATTTTGACCTCAAATCTTCGTCTTAGCTTCCATTTAGTATATCTCTTTTTTTTATATAAATTTGGCTACAAAAATTCAATCTTCTCAACAAGATCATCACGATTTCTATCGGATCTTTTTCAATCCAATCCAAGAATTGATTTCCTATTCAAATATTCATATGGACAAACCAACTGAGTTTGACATACTCTCCATCTAATTGATTTTATAATCAACCTTCAACATATCCAATTGATTTTACAATCCTCGGATATATGATTTCCATCATATTTCCATCCAATCCAACTTGATCCTATCTCAACCTATCCATGCCATAGTAATTATTTTATTAATAGTAATAACTAAATATTTATGTTGTAATTGTATCTTATTTGGATCTTCACTTTGGATTGAGTTGTGTGTTGAAGTGTTTCTCTTTTACCGTTAGATATATTGTAACGAGATGGAGAGATGACTACGAGTAGAATATTTCATCCTCAGGATCCAGGCAAGTTACTCTTTTGATCATGCTCCAGTATTACCTATATTTTTTTATATGCATTGTAGTCCAACTTAAATATTATGCATTGATAGGATTATATATTATGCTATGCTATTACACCCAGTAGTTCATTGAGGTAGGTCTGAACCTTATATCATTGTCGCCACCGTGTAGAATTATACTGCTTTGCTAAGTAGACGTGGATTGGGAAGTGATCCATTATGAGGTATGAGTGACTAAGTAGTAAACAGGACCAAGATAATCTTAATGAACCACCTGGGTGGAATGGTTGGGGGCACCCTGGAGGAACCAGTGGATTTGCCTGAGTGACCTGGAGATGGCCAGTACTCACTGCGGAATGCCACCCAGGCTTAAAGGGATCAATCATATTTTTCATAACTAGAAGCTTACGTGTGCAGCCACAAGCCATTATGGGCTCTGGCTTGGTTAATTAGTAGTAGTGACTCTTGCTAGGTGGTGCTACGAACGTAGTGTTGGTAGGTGGGATGGGCACCGCCAGAGTAAGGGAAACTCTTCTAAAAGACCATGTCTCGACCTTCCTATTTCCATACAAAGTGTAGTGTGGCGAATACCAATGGAGGTGGTCGAGTCTTGTGGGGAAAAGTGCACAAACCTCTGCAGAGTGTACAAACTGATCATGATTAGCCGTGTCCCCGGTTACGGACAACTTTGAGCATCTAGAAGTGGGAATGTTGACGGATCTCATCATATTTAATTAATCAATCGGGTTTAATCAACTTTGGGAATAGATTGACTTGGAGAAACCAATTCAATCATATTATGAGCTTTGTAGTACTGTTATGATACTCTTTGAGTAGGACAAAATCAGCTTTATGCAAACTGAAACTCTTAGAGCTTTTCCACCAGCCAAAATTGCATGTAGAAGATAGGTCTGTTATATATTTTTTTGGGAGTAACTTGCCGTACATTCAAAGTACTGACCCATTTTGGGCTGTAACCTTCGGTGTTGCAGGATTGTATACGACGAGTAAGTGATGCGATGTAGGGTTACGATGTCTACACTCAACTTTGCCGTTGGTGTTGATGGGACTCCACTTATGTATTGTTTATTTCCGCGGTGTATTCTAGCCCAAAGGCTATAAGGTAATAAATACCATGTATTTACGTTACTTTTTGACATGTGATTCATGGTATTTCATCGAGTACTGTGTGTGCTAGCATACTGATCCAGGGATAGCACAGAAGCACAGTAGACTTGGTTCCTTTTGGGACCGGGTCGTTACACCATCGTAGTGTAAATGAAATATTTTATTTATTAAAGAATTCCTACGTTTCCGTAGTCAATCACCATTGAACTTTGGTCATAACCAAATAATGCCTTATGCCCATTACATTATTCTCAATAACTCTGCAGTTTGTCGAGAATATGAAATAACCGATTTATTTCACGGACGTGAGCCATCCTTTATGTAACTCAATATTATTTCATTTCTCCTCGTGTTCTAGGCTACCATCATTCCTTTGTGTTTCAAGCAATGTTATTCCCTATTGTTTTATTAAGAAGACTCATCATTATTGTTCTGTACAGAACGTATTCATGACAACCTTCTAAATTCAACAATGGCTTCAATTCATATACCAAGATCAATCATCTATGGCATATCCTTCCTTATACAGTGTCATTACAGCGGAACATGCTTCCGTTGCAATACTCTGATATTCTGAAGGCAAGGTCCAATACCCTGGTCAAAGTTTCCATTATCTCCCATTGGATCCGTGTCGAGAGACTTCTTCTCGCATTACCAATCAAGCAACACACATTTTGCTATTTGGGGAGAATATGTAATTTCAATTGCTTGTAGTTTTATTACAAAGAAATTATTTCTTTTAAGAAACCTTATAACACCATCAGTTATGGAGCTATCATGTCTCGTTAGATTGAGGATGGTTTCCTATTCATGAAGTGGGTGTTTTAACTTAATGAATTAAACAACCTTATTCGACAATAACTATAGTGCTAGGGGAAAGAACGTTTAGACCATACTACGGTTTAGTATGACTACGAATGGTTTAAGTAGTCTAGCACTTTCAACTTCCATCGTAGTTTGTGGTACAACTTCCACAAGTCTCCCATTATGTCAATATCAATACTTATCACTTCGGATCGTAGCGTAGTGATATGTATCCTTGTATTCTCACTTCTCACTGTGATTCCTGAATCTCAGTTTTATGATCTCAATTGAATACAACTTTAAATTAATCATATGAAGTCTTTTAATGATAACTCACATGCCCATTCTACATCATTTATGTATAATGATTGGCACAAGTTCTACTTGCTAGAACCTTGTCATGGTTATATTTATTGCAGAGGTTCATAGATCGTGTATCTAATCCATCTCATGCAATCAAGTTATGATTTTCATTCGATAATGAACTCACAAGTTAATAGATCATACATTTAATGAATTCATCAGTTATGAAGTCACCTCATGCAATCAAATATTTGACTTGTTATAATCAAGACAACTTTATCATTAAACATTGAATATTTCTTGACAATAATAGTAGTATTATAAATGCTTTCTATCATATCATAAATCAAGACGTAATCAAAGTATAAGCACACTTTTATTCATAAAGATGGAACAACTGACTTGTCTCATTACATGAATAACTTTGTCTCGCGAGATGCAAGACACACAACTAAATGTTCATACTATAATGATTACATAAGATTTATCTAATACTCTAAGTATCTCCTATGATAGATGTCTCGGCGGAATCCATGCTGGCCATCAACTGACTTGATATCCATCAATCCTCGATTTCACCTCTTCCCGTCCATGCAACGGCAGGTCCTGTTTTCATAAAACAGAATAAGTATCAGATACTCATTTACCGCAACTGTTGTATAAGGGAATAAACATTTATAAAGTATATCAAGTATATACCTTCTCCATCAACAACTTCTCCTTCAATGGGTTCAACCTCCAGGTACTGAAGTCTATCCATAAAGTCAGAGAACTCGAGGCTTTCACCTCTGCCGACATAGCCATGGACATGGTCTGTATAGCTCGGTGGAAACGAGTGTAACACCATGTATATCGCAGACTCATGTGTGGTTTCATAGTCAAAGTCATCTATGAGGCTCAGATGTATCTCATGCATCTTGGCCAAGTGTGCCTTCAGGCAGCAGCCTTCTTCCATCTTTGTAGAGAGAAACTCACTTTCTAACTCAAACCTGGCAACTCTAAACGGATGCAAGTTTGATGACTTCAGCTCATCGATCATATCATATGTATCCAAATCAGCATACTCCTCACGCAAAGGTTGCGGAATGCTGGTTTCTATGATACCCTTAGCTATGGCATATGTCCTTCGACGATACTGATAATCAATCGCCGCTTGTGCATCCATGTCGTTTGCTGGAGGGTTTCCCACATGCTTTTTAGTTAAGAATGAAAGGTTGATTCTCTTGAGCACGGTTCTAAGGCGTAAGTACCAACTAATGAAGTTTGACCCATTTTCTTTAAGTCTTTCACCATGTAAGAAGGAAACCATTTCAAGGTACTGGGTATTATCCATTTTCTACAAACATAATTGCAAGGAACACAATTAAGACTAGTTCACAACAATGAGTTCAAATAATCATATTATAAATGAGCTCGCACTAAAACAATTCATCCCTAGGAAGTTTTAGTGATTACATGATCCAGATTCACTGCCCGACCTCGAATATCACACGGCCGACGGGTCAGTTTCAAAGGTAGACAACAACTTGTGCGATCACATTATCTTATATGTACTGTGACTCATGCTCGATCTTTCAATCTCTAGTATTCCGAGGCCATATCTGCATATGCTAGGCTCGCCAAATTAACCTCCATGTTATATGCTGCTCAGCAAGGCCATATCTGCATATGCCAGGCTTGCCGAACCCAACCTCATGCGAACTCCATTGAATATGTAGGACAACTCCGGTATGTACGGAGCATCAAGCCATATGGGAGAACCTTCCAGGCGGTGCACACTTCGGTAGAATACTTGTGTTTGGCTTTGTTAAGGGATCATCTTATCACATGCTACCGTCGTGTATCCTATACTAGCAAGTTTTAAGATGTCTGAGCTATGGCAACACTAAGTCTACAGTGTCTCCATTTTAGTTTGTTTTATGATGTCGATTACTACTTACTAGTAACACATAGCAAAGCTATCGCTACATCTCAAACACACGAATGATAGCCCCCACTTAGCAATACAAGGTTTAGACGGTCTAGTTGTATATTGCAAGTTTTACGTGGCTGCTAGAGCTTTCATAGTTAAACAGGTTTTAACCTACGAGTCAACCACAACGTCAACCATACGATTTTCTCTATTACACCCCGCACGGGGCCCTCCGTTGCAAATGCCACATCCGCTAAAGTAGAGAGACAAACACCCCCCCAGCCACTTTATACGGGACAAGCCGTATGTCAAGCGTGGAACCAGTCTCGCGTAAGCGTACGCGTAAGGTCGGTCGGGGGCCGCTTCATCAAACAATGCCGCAGATGTGAACAAGTACACGTGGGAGGGTAACAATCATACAATCAACGCCCACATCCCCGATGTATTCTATCCGTACAGTAATACTAAGCATAGACCTAGCTCATGATACACTGTTGGGGTTCACAGCAGAAAACACAAATTTTTCTAACTAACGTTCCCATAACCCAAAATCTAGCTAGCCGTATTACCGTAACGGAAAGGAGTGCGGAAATAACATACCTCGGGGTGTAGTCCGTTGCGCGGGAAACGTTCCCGCAAACGTGGTTGATGTAGCCGATCAAGTTTCACAGCCCCCTGGCTGTGTTGAGCATCCGGATGGGTGTAGTTCCACACGTGTAGCACCTCATAGTACTCGCACACATACGAGACTCGATGACGACCTCCGTTCTCCGATCCAACGGAGGTGGCGGAAGCAGACCTCCGGAACCAGAGTTTCAGCAGCACGACGGCGTGCGTATAGTGGAGACATCCCCAACCCAGTGCAGACTCCAAACAAGGGGAGTCCGCTCATAGGAGGGAGAAATAGGGAGAGAGAGATCTACAGAATTTATCTGTAATTTTTCTGGAATTTTCTGTGTTAAAAAAGGCTACCCTCCATATCTATATATAGGGGAAAACCGGGGTGCAATACCTGTCAACTAGCCATGTGGTACTAAACTATTAGTACCACATGTGCTAGCCGTGTGCACACATGGGCATGGCCGCATGTGGCCGGCGGCCGGCCATGGCCTTGGCACAAGTGGCCATACATGGGCCACAAGCCCATGGCGCCATTGCTCCCCTTTTTTTCTTTTTTTTATTTTTTTTCTTTCTTATTTCTTTAAAGAAAAAACAAAAAAAACAAAAGAATAACATTCCATTAATTATTTAAATTATATTTTAATATTTAATTCATTAATTAAATAATAAAACATATCTAAATAACTTTCCGAACAATTCGGAACCACGGAACTTTTCCGTCTCCCCTCCGAACCGATTTCGGAGTTCTCTCTTATTCTCCGGTAACTCCGATAGTTTCGAAAAGGTCTCCGATTTCATCGAGCCCTTAAGTGTGTTACCCTACGGCCCGAGAACACTCCAGTCATGACCGAGATGGACCTTACGTCGTATAGCATTCCCTTTGTCAGCGATACTGGATTGTTCCGAGATTCGATCAACGACATCCTATGTCTGGTTCAACCTCGTTCTGAACAAATCCTTGTTCACTCGTTCCCGTGATATTCATCCCCGTGACCTAGTCACACGCTGCGCAGCTTTATGGATGGAATCTCACCGAGTGGGCCCCGAGTATCTATCCATCATATGGATTGACAAATCCCGCTCTTATAAACAATACTCCTCAACATATCTCCACGGAATACCCAAGATACAACCGTTATGACCCGCATATTTCAGTCAGGTGGTGGGATGTAAGTCAAAGCATCCGGGAAGATAGCAATTATGCACGTACTCACAGTCAAAGGAACGGTCTACCACGTTCTGTAATTACAACACTGAACCTTCAAAAGATTTGATCATGCTGTAATGCTTACTTTGGGTAATGTTCATCACGTCACTTAACCAGTGAGGTGACCTCATAGTCAAGAGACTTAATTGTCCATGATCGCGAAACCACGACCATCATGTTGACCATGAACTAGTTATCGATGTAGAGGCTAACTAGGAACTCTGGGGGTTTCTATACCACACCTGCATCATTGTTTCACTGACACAGTTCTAGCACGGTATGAAACTGGTTATGAACTTGCTTAGATATATTGGAATAATCATATATTATTTGCCACTAGAGCATATATCCAACAGAAACAGCAGAAAATTACATATGTGCCTCGATCATGTAGGGCAGCTCACGAGGTATAAACCATGAAGAACAAAGAGGGGAGGAGAACATCACATAGCTACTGATCACGGACCCATGGTCCAAGGGAAACTACTCACGGCACATCCGGAAAGCGTCCATGGTGGAGGGGAGGCTCCCGGAGGTCAATTCTCCCTCCGGCAGGGTGCCGGGAAGAAGTCTGTTGGCGCTCCCGATCTTGGAAGCACGGCGGCGACGGAACAGAGGCGAGATCGCGAAAAAGGGTTCTGTCTTTGGAGGTTTCGCATAACGGGGAATAAATATATGAAGGGGGGCAGCCAGGGGTCCAGGCGCCCCTCCCCCCGCCCCCGCCGGCGTGGCCAGACCCTAGGCCGCGCCAGGTGGCCGCCTGGGTCCCTGGTGGTGGCCCTCTGGCCCCACCCAGGTGATTCCGGAAGGTTCCTTCACGCTGATTTTTTACCTGATTTTTCCCGAATTTTTGGAGCAATTTTAATATGGGGGAAACCTGAAATAGAAAAACAGCAGAAAACAGGAACTGGCACTGTCGTGCACTGAGTTAATAAGTTAGTCCAAATATGATCAAAAGTGTATGAAAGTGTATCTATATCATAGCAATATCACACAAAACATGCATGGAGCAAGCAAAAATTATAGATATGTTTGGGATATATCATTGGTATGATGCACTACCCTATGGTTCCATTAAGAGTCCTCAAGACTTAGCTCAATCTTTTGTTGATAAGTATTTTTTTGCTCATATGCAATATGCTGCTTTACAAAGAATTTATAAGTTCAAATAGTTGCAGGATGAGCACCTCCCTAAAGCTTGGGGGAGGTATTGCAGTTTAATTAAGGCTAGGCCGGGACATGGAGTCCCTAAAAATGAATTACTTGATATATTTTATGCTGGTCTAACCGATGAATCTAGATCCTATTTGGATAGTTGTGTTGGTTGTGTTTTCAGGGAAAGAACACCGGACGATGCGGAAGAATTAATGGGCAAGATTGCCAAGAACCACGAAGATTGGTCCATCCCTGAACCACCTCCACCACCAAAGAAGAGGTCATGCTTGTCCTAAGCCGCGAAGATATGCAAGAAGCAAAGAACTCTATAAAGGAGAAAGGTATTAAAGCTGAAGACATGAAGAATCTACCTCCTATTGAGAAGTTGTGTGAGCCTACTACTCACCCTCCCTTGGTAGAGGTACATGATGGCGGTGAAGTTAATAGGTTTAGTGGGATGCCTCCCCTGTCAACCGCGCCAATAAAAGATTCTTGATAACCCACAAGTCTAGGGGATCAATTGTAGCTTTTGATAAATAAGGATGTCGATCCCAACGAGGAGCAGAAGGTATTGACAAGTGACTCTGGATAAGAAAAAGGCCGCACACACTAAAAGGTAAATATTTAGGGGGGTCTGGTTTAAGAAACAGAAAGGTATAAGACAAGTAAAGTAAATAGGATAACTGAGGAATAGCAAGTGGACCAATCCTTTCACAAGGATAAGCCTAGGAACTGAACTTATAAGAGCTAAAGCGTTCTCGAGGGCACACGGGAGAGATAGTCAAGTTACTTTCACCATATTCCGCCAAGTAGGTGGGTGGATCAATGCTAGTACACCTTCTAAACTAAGATAAGTGCACTCTTATGATTACACACCTTGCAAGCATCCGCAAATACAAGGTAGTAATTAAGGCATAAGCCTAAATACAGCATTACGATCGAGGATCCGTAACTCCCTTGTGCAAAAGTGTGCGAACTGGGGTTCAAGTTTCTGTCACTCCGTCAACCCACCATAAGCATCCTTTGTGCACAATGTATTCCTCTATGCCCATGAAAGGTGAAGTGTTAAGTGTTCGACTCACATAACACCACTAGAGAAATAACAACACAACTTAACTATCAAACAATACATAATAATTCAACATCATATGACTACTAACAACTAGACTTCTCCCATGTCCTCAAGAACTAAAGTAACTACTCACAAGACATAAAAAAGATCATGATCAGAGGGGATAAATATATGATAAACAATCTGGACACAATGATAATTCTCCAACAAAACTCAATAGCATTCATCACACGGTAGTAATCAACACCGGTAGAGTAGAGAGGATAGATAGTACGGATTACAACACATGTTAGACTTGTGAGGTGAGATGGGATGGAGGTGGAGATGGTGCTGATGTTGGGGATGATGTTGATGATGATCTCGATGATGCATGTGACGATGATGATGACGATGGTGATGATCTCCCCTTCCAGGAGGTGATCTCCCCGGCGGAATCTGCCCGCCGGAGATGGCTTTTTCTTCTCTGTAGGTTTCCGCCACGAGGCGGCGGCGAAACGATGAAACTCCTGTCTTTTTAGGGTTTCTACCCCAGGGGGGTAATATAGGCCAGAGGGGGCACCGAGGTGGGCCACCAGGCATCCAGGAGGGTGCCCGGCGCACCCTAGGGGGCGCTAGGGACCCTTCTGGGTGCCTGGTGGGTCCCCTCCGGTCCTTCTTCAGTATCCTCCAGTGAATCCTCAAAATAATGACCTCCGTCAAATTTCGTCGAATTTGGAGTTGATCTGATTCAACAACTTGATGTCCACTTTTCACCGCTGAATTCTGCTTCTGCTGCTTCGGCACCGGAAAGTTGCAAACTGTGTAAAACAAGGCAAAACAACATAAGAACAATACTTTAAAGTGGAATATATCAATGGATAGGGTTAAATTACAATATAAAATAGTGATGCATTTTGGACGTATCAGTACACTCTCTTTTAGATTTCAATGAAAGTGACATCCCTAAAGGTAAGCCTCCTGATCAATGTTTAGATGAGCTTGATAATTTTATTATGAAGCAAAATCACTTTAATATGAGGATACAAAGTCATTTGCATGATAATACTCTTGCTATCAAAAGCTTGCTTGATGTTCTAGGTAGAACAGTTAATGATGTTAAATGTCTTGTTAAGCATTTTCATATGGTTCAAACTCAACTTGAACAAATTTTTGATGTGCAAAAAGATTTGCTTGCTAACAATGTCCAACAAGATAAATTACATGCTTATGGTATAAAGACTCGGGGTGGAACACACACCCAAGACCCTCTCTATCCCGAGGGGCATCCAAAGAGGATCGAACAAGACTCTCAAATACAAGAAGAAGAAATTGTTAGCTCTCCGAAGAAGAAGAAGAAGAAGAAACATAAGGAAGCTGACAATTCAAATGATCCCATAGTTGAAGAAGAGCCTGTTGTTGATCCAAATAGTATATCTACTTCCGATGCTGAAACTGAAGACGGTGTTGAGCCCGAAAAAGATAAGGAGAAGAATGATCCTCCCGAGGTGCGAGAAGAAGAAGCACCTGATAAACGCAAGAAATACACTAGAGAAGACTTCATCGCAAGAAGACACGGGAAGGAAAGAGAACCATGGGTACAGAAACCCATGCCCTTTCCAGGTAAGTCTCTCAAAACCAAAGAAGAAGAGCACTATAATAAATTTTGTGAATGGATGAAACCTCTTTTTCTTCAAATTCCTTTGACTAATGCTATTAAGTTACCTCCTTATTCGAAATATATGAAAAATACTCTTACTAATAAAAGAAAAGACCCTAAAGAGGCAATATCTACTATGCTTGCTGATACGTCCAAAATGCATCACTATTTTATATAGTAATTCTTTCTTATTCATTGATATATTTCATGATATGATGTTATTCTTATGTTGTTTTGGCTTATTTTACACAGTTTGCAACTTTCCGGTGCCGAAGCAGCAGACGCAAGATTCAGCGGTAAAAAGTGGACGCTGAGTTGCTGAAGAAGAACACCTCCAAATTACCTGAAAATCGACGGAGGCTGTTTTCCAGAAGGATCAAGAAGACACGCAAAAGAGCAACCAGAGGGGGGCAAAGGGTGCCCAGGCGGCCACCTGGCGCGGCCCCACCCCTGGCCGCGCCGGGAGGGCGCCTGGACCCCCGGGGCCACTCCCGGCTCCAACCTCTGGCCTATTTACTCCTCGTGATCCAAAAACCCTAAAATGGGAGAGTTTACGGAGTTCCGCCGCCGCTCCGTGGCGGAAACCTACAGAGAAGAAAAGCCATCTCAGGCGGGCAAATTCCGCCGGGGAGAGCACCTCCCGGAAGGGGAGATCGTCGCCATCGTCATCACCATCGTCACGGGCATCATCGAGATCATCATCAAAATCATCCCCATCATCAGCACCATCTCCATATCCATCCAATCTTGTCTCACAATTGCAACTCGTGTTGTAATCCGTACTATCTATCCTCTCTACTCTATCGGTGTTGATTACTACTTTGTGGTGAATGCTATTGAGTTTTGTTGGATAAATATTATTGTGTCCAGATTGTTTATCATCTATTTATCCCCACTGATCATGATCTCTTTTATGTCTTGTGAGTAGTTACTTTAGTTCTTGAGGACATGGGAGAAGTCTAGTTGCTAGTAGTCATATGATGTTGAAGTAATATGCGTTGGTTGATATTTAAGTTGTGTTGTTATTTTCCTAGTGGTGTTGTGTGAGTCGAACACTCAACACTTCGCCTTATCAAGGACCTAGGGGAATGCATTGTGTATAAAGAATGCTTACGGTGGGTTGCCGGAGTGACAGAAACCTAAACCCCAGTTCACACACTTTTGCACAAGGGAACAATGGATCACCGATCGTATTGCTATGGTTAGGCTTTTGCCTTAAATACTATCTTGTATTTGCGGATGCTTGCAAGGTGTTTAATCATAAGAGTACACTTATCTTAGTCTAGAGGGTGTACTAGCATAGATCCACCCACTCAACACTTATCAACACAGCACATAGTACCGATACGGAATATGGCGAAAGCACATGACTACCTCTCCCGTGTGTCCTCAAGAACACTTTATCTTTTATAAGTTCAGTTGCTAGGCCTCTCCTTTTCTCAGAAAGGATTGGGCCACTCTTTACTATCCAGTATCTTTTACTTTGCTCGTCTTTACTTTCCTGTCGCTTATACCAAGAAAACCCCTAAAAAGTTATCTTTCAGTGCTTGCAGTTATCTCCTTACCAAAGTCACTTGCTACTACCTTCTGCTCCTCGTTGGGTTCGACACTCTTACTTATCGAAAACACTGCAATAGATCCCTCTACGTCGAGGGTCATCAAGCTACGTTTTCTTGCGCCGTTGCCGGGGAGTGTAGCGCTATTAGTAAGTGAAGCTGGTAAGGAAGTTTTTATATTTCTGTTTTTAGTTTTGCCGTTGCTATTTTTGTCCTTATGAACACCCCTACTCTTGGATCGTCGTTCTTGGGGAGCCGCCCCACAACTAAGGTAGTTACTCCTGCCCCTACTGAAATTGTGCCTTATAAGATACCATCTGGTATTATCGATTATGTCTTAGCTAATCGCTACGCAGGAGACAGACATCTAGGTGAACACTTGTTATATTTATCACAACTATGTTCATTATTCAAGCTTGCAGGTGTGTCACTGGAGTTCGTTATGAAGAAATTATTCTCCGTATCACTTACATACAAAGCTTCAGATTGGTATAAGCTCCTCGATAACTCACATTCTCTCAATTGGGAAGAGCTTATGTCTCTCTTTTATACAAAGTTTACCCTCTTCATGAAGTTTACCGAGACATGAATTACATCTATAACTTTAGGTCTCGCGACGGAGAGAACATCGCTCAAGCTTGGGGGAGACTTAAATCCCTAATGTTCAAATGTCCTATCCATAAGCTCCCCAAAGATATTATACTTACAAATTTTTATGCCATGCTTTCTCGTCAGGATAAGGAAAGGCTGGATACCTCCTCTAGCGGGGTATTTCAGACAAAGAGCGTTGAAGAAAGATGGGATCTCATCGAAAGGATCTAGAAGAATATTGAAGATTGGGAAATCGATAAAGGTATTGAACCTTCTATAAATTATGAGCATGATTATATTGAGAGTTATGTGAAAACTGATTATTTTAATACCTTTTGCTCTAAGATTGGTCTAGATTTCCATCTAATGATTGATTTTTGTAAGAACTTTGCTTCTCATGTTGATTCTTCTAAGATGAAGAAGGATCAGTACCATAAGCCTTTCAAAGAAGTGCCTATTGATATTCACGTTGCTGATCCTATTTTGCCTGCAGTTATATATGAACATCCCCCTTTTCCTTCAAGAATAAGGGAGCACTCTTTTGTGACAGGCATCATAAATAAAAGTGAGAGAAGAACAGGCGAACCTGAGGACCAAATCAGAGTCGATCCTCAAGTTGCTATGGTTAAAGATTTAGTTACTAATGATGTTCCAGATTCTTTTATAGATTTTTGTGATGTTTCAACTAACATAGTCACAGCCAAGAATAAAAGCCCAATTTCAGGTACACAAGTTGTATATGTTAAAATAGGAGATCACAATTATTACGGACTATGCGATCTGGGATCAAGTGCTAGCGCGATTCCTTATTCGCTTTATCAAGGGATCATGAGTGAGATTTCACCCTGTGAACTCGAAGAGATCGATGTTACTATTCATCTTGCAAACAAAGCCACTATCTCTCCTATTGGGATTGTGAGAGATGTTGAAGTCCTATGCGGAAAGGTAAAGTACCCTACAGACTTTCTCGTACTTGGTTCAGTACAAGATAGTTTTTGTCCTATTATTTTTGTAGACCTTTTCTCAGAACTTGTGGAGCTATTATAGATTGCAAGAAAGGTAAAGTTTCTGTTGAATTCAATGGTGAGCCTTATGAATTTAACTTTTCTAAGATTTCCAAGCAGCCTCGTGGTACCGAATTACCTAGTGATGATAAAATTATTGAAAGTATTGCTTCTATTGCTATTCCCCCTAATGATCCTTTGCAACAATACATGGAGGACCACGAGAATGATACTCGTATGCAGGAAAGAAATGAAATTGATGAAATCTTCTTGAGACAACCTGTTATCCTGAAGCACAACCTCCCGGTTGAACCTTTAGGAATTTTGTCCAAACCAAAAGAAGACCCGGTGTTTGATCTCAAACCTCTCCCTAATACGCTCAAGTATGCTTATTTAGATGAAAAGAAAGTATATCCTGTTATTATCAGTTCTAACCTTTCAGGATATGAAGAATAAAGATTATTGGAGACACTCCGTAAACACCGAGGTGCAATTGGCTATACCCTTGATGACCTTAAGGGAATTAGTCCATCTATCTGTCAACATACTATCAACCTCGATCCCGATGCTAAACCTGTTGTTGACCATCAACGACGGTTGAACCCAAAGATGATGGATGTTGTGAGGACCGAAATCCTCAAGCTTCTAGCCGCAGGTATTATCTACCCTATAGCCGATAGTACGTGGATAAGTCCAGTTCATTGTGTTCCTAAGAAAGGAGGGACAGCTGTAGTCCCTAATGATAAGAATGAACTAATACCTCAGAGAATTATTATTGGATATAGAATGTGCATTGATTACAGGAAGATGAACAAGGCAACCAGGAAGGACCACTACCGCTGCTCTTTATTGATCAGATGCTTGAGAGGCTGTCCAAAAACACCCACTTCTGCTATCTTGACGGGTACTCTGGATTCTCTCAAATTCATGTTAACACCGCCGATCAAGAGAAGAGCACTTTCACTTGTCCTTATGGTACTTATGCTTATAGGCGTATGCCTTTTGGTTTATGCAATGCACCTGCTACTTTTCAGAGATGTATGTCTGCAATATTTCATGGTTTTTGTGAGGAGATTGTGGAAGTCTTCATGGACGATTTCTCCGTCTATGGAACTTCCTTTGACCACTGTCTCCACAATCTTAATAAAGTTTTGCAGAGATGCGAGGATACAAACTTAGTTCTAAATTGGGAAAAGTGCCACTTCATGGTTAACGAAGGGATCGTGCTTGGCCACAAGATTTCCGAAAGGGGAATTGAAGTGGACAAGGCGAAGATTGAAGCTATCGAAAGGATGCCCTATCCAAGGGACATTAAAGGTATTCGTAATTTTCTCGGTCATGCTGGTTTCTATAGAAGATTTATTAAAGACTTTTCTAAGACCTCGAGACCCCTCACTAATCTTCTCCAGAAGGATGTTCCTTTTGTATTTGATGAAGATTGTAAGGAGGCTTTCGAAGTTCTTAAGAAGGCTTTAATAACCGCTCCTATAGTACAACCGCCTGACTGGAATTTGCCCTTTGAAATTATGTATGATGCTAGTGATTTTGCTGTTGGAGCTGTTTTAGGACAAAGGGTTGACAAAAAGTTGAATATTATTTATTATGCTAGTAAGACCCTTGATAGTGCTCAAAAGAATTATGCTACTACTGAGAAGGAATTCTTAGCAGTAGTGTTTGCTTGTGATAAGTTTAGGCAGTATATTGTTGATTCTAAAGTTATTATTCATACTGACCATGCTGCCATTAATTATCTTATGACGAAGAAGGATGCCAAACCAAGTCTCATCAGATGGGTACTTCTCCTTCAAGAATTTGATTTGCAGATTGTTGATAGAAAAGGAGTAGACAACCCTGTAGCGGACAATATTTCAAGGATGGAAGATATACCGCATGATCCCATCCCAGTCAACGACAGTTTTCCAGACTAACAACTTGCTGTTGTTAAAGTACAATCTCTTTCCGATCCTTGGTTTGCAGATTATGCTAATTTTATCGTTGCAAAGTATTTGCCTCCAGGTTTAACATTTCAGCAAAGGAAGAAGTTCTTCCATGATTTGAGGCATTACTTTTGGGATGACCCTCATCTTTTCAAAGAAGGTACAGACGGGATCGTGAGAAGATGCATACCGGAACACGAGCAGAAGGACATTCTCAAGCAATGTCACGATAGTCCCTACGGAGGACATCACGCCGGTGAGAGGACCGCACATAAGGTTCTCCAATCAGGTTTTTATTGGCCTACTCTCTTTAAAGATGCTAGAAATTATGTTTTAGCCTGTGATAAATGTCAGATAGTTGGTAATATTAGTAGGAGGAATGAGATGCCTATGAATTACTCACTAGTGATTGAGCCTTTTGATTGCTGGGGTTTTGATTTTATGGGTCCTTTTCCTTCTTCGCACAAGTACACTCACATATTAGTTGCTATTGATTATGTGACCAAGTGGGTTGAGGCAATCCCCACTGAGAGTGCTGATCACAAAACATCTTTGAAAATGCTCAAAGATGTAATTTCCCCTAGGTTTGGTGTACCTAGGTATCTCATGACTGATGGAGGATCACACTTCACGCATGGAGCTTTTAGAAAAGCTTTAGCCAAGTACGATGTCAATCATAGAATTGCGTCACCATACCATCCTCAAACTAGTGGGAAAGTTGAGCTCACCAATAGAGAGATCAAGTTGATCTTGCAAAAGACAGTTAACAGAAATAGGAAAGACTGGTCAAGCAAGTTAGGATATGCTTTGTGGGCGTATAGAACTGCTTACAAAAACCCCATGGGCATGTCTCCCTATAAAATGGTCTATGGCAAGGATTGCCATTTTCCATTAGAGTTAGAACACAAAGCTTTCTGGGCTGTTAGAGAGCTTAATGCTGACCCAAAGTTAGCTGGTGAAAAGTGTCTCATGAACTTGAATTCTCTAGATGAGTGGAGAAGTGAAGCTTACGAGAGCGCTAAAATGTTCAAGGAAAAGGTAAAGAAGTGGCATGATAGGAGGATTCTGAAACGTGAATTTAATGTTGGTGATAAAGTTTTATTGTTTAGATCCCGGTTCAGGTTTTCTCCAGGTAAACTACTTTCCAGGTGGAAAGGGCCATTTCATATCGAAGAAGTCTACCGGTCTGGTGCAATTAAGATTAACAATTTTGAAGGCACCAAACCTCAAGTTGTGAATGGGCAAAGACTCAAGCATTACATGGCGGGAGATCCCGTCAATGTTGATGTAAATATAATACGCACAACAACTCATGAAGAACATGTTGCAGCCCTGTTTCAGACACCGACAGAAGAAGAATAAAAAAAGGTATGTATTATGGTAAGGAAACATCACGAACCGCCATAAAAGTTCCATATTATGAGTTTTTGCAAAATTAGGAAAATTCGAGGCCTAAGTGGAGCCGGAGACGACCTCCAGGGGGCCCAGGCGCCCCCTGGCGCGCCCTACCTCCTGGCCGCGCCGGGAGGCCGCCTGGGTACCCAGGAGTCAGTCTCCGACCCCACTTTGGCTCGTTACCTTCCTTTTGTTACAGAATTTTTTACTATATATTCACCCGGATCGTTCCGGCAACGTATCTCGCGATTTCGTGTGTTTTCTCTTCAGTCTGTTTCTGCCAGGGTAAAAAACTATTGTTAGAGATGTCTTCTTGTGGCTCAAGTGGAGAGGACTTCATGGGACAACGTCTACATGAAGTTCAGAAAGATCTCAACCAAGGGAAGTACATAGATTGGGCCACAGAAGAAGAAATCGCTGCAAGGCGAGCGGAGATGGAGCGTTCCGTGAGGAAAGAAGTCAAGATTATCACCGCCCAACAATCAGGGGGTCCATCAACACAAGGAGGAAGATCAAGCAACCCCATCATGGTGGGGAGTGTCCAACCTTATTATGATCTTTCTCTTAACCTTTCAGGAATGGCCCCTACACTTGAAGATCAAGGTACGATTTCTACCATCTTTGAAGCTTACCGCATCACCAATCAACTGTGTGAAGATTTCCGTGTACTAAAGGTGCAAGTGGAGATCTTGGAGAAGGAAAACCAAACCCTTTGTCATGTCATCAAAGATTTGAAGATTCAACAACAACAAGAATGAGGAGTAAAATCTCCTCGGGTAATGGCATCCCCTCAGCTTGTTCCAAGCTTGGGGGAGTGCCCGGTATCTTTATCTCTATCTTAGTCTTTTAGAGTCAAGTAGAGTCGTATCATGTCTAGGAAGTTTATTATATGAAATAGGTGTTTGCATTGAGGTCTATCACTCCGTCTGTGGAGAGATTGTATCCGTGAGTGTGGAGTCGTCTATTATGGAATATTAATGAGAAGTCTATGGGTTCCTTCGCTTCACTCGGTATTCTCTTCACGCAATCGGCATCATATGACGATTTTTATTGGGAGTATTGACCTTATATCAGGTATGGCTTTGAAAACTTTATTTAAATTTTGGCAAACATAGCTTTGGTCTTGACAACATGCATGTTTTCTCAAGTAGCGACTTAGCCAAAACCTTTATGTTATTATGCTTGAAGTGTTATGTTGACAAGGAAGACAACTTGATGTGTTATGCTTACCTTAATGTTTATGCCTTATATGTTTTGCATCTAAATTAGCATCAATTGTCTGTTCTCTCAAAGCCTTTGCTAGCCAAACTCTTTGCCAAGTAGATTTATGCTTGTGCATCCATACCCTGAAACTTTTACCTTCCATGTGAGTCCACCATGCCTTCCTATTCGTGGTATTCCCCTACCACTCCTATAAGTATAGAATTTATGTGTTATCCTTAAATGTTCAAAATCTTCTGTTTTGTGCCTCTTGTTTAGCTCATGAGGAAGTAGTAGGTGATTCATGATCTTCTTAAGTTGGACAAGTTTTACCCCGGGATTGCATGTCTAATCTGCAAACCCATAATACGAGGAGGAACTGGCTTGGGTGCGCCCAGCTCGAAAGATAATATAACAAACAAACCCTCCTTCACGCTTGGTCTATGAGAAATCAGAAACTTTGGCAGTGATAAACAAAGGAGATTAAGGGGATGTGATCGTCCCCACTTGGGAGCCGTTCCTCGAAACTTGTCCATCTTGAGAAGTAATTGAGCTATCTATTAGCATTCGTTGACAAACTATGCACCACCCCAAAATCTATTTTTATTCTGTTTGATTTAAGGATAGCGCATGAGTTTTCCCTGCTTGCCCTGAACAAGGCCTTTCTTCCACCTTCATGTTGAGTCAGTTTTCCCACTTCCTTCTTTTCCCTAAGAGAACAGACATTTGATGTTGATGAGGATTCATCCATATAGAGCTGCATTAAGTTTTGCCATGCCATATCCTTGTTGACATTATCTTTTTATAAGTAAGTTGTTTGTGAAAGCTTTTGCCTAGCGAGCATCTTCCTTCGTGTTAGCATTTGCACTTCATGACTATTAACATGTTCTTTCAAAATCTTCAAATTATTTTCAGTTGTCCTTTGACCAAGATTATGTTTGCCATAATTTGATGAGTTTCCTCAGCCCTACTTTTGATTATAATTGTTATTACTTTCTCATGAGGGCCTTATGAGTTGAGGTTGCTGTTGAGGATGTTTGAGTATGATGAAGGAACCTTGATGCTTCTTTTCCGTATTCTATTTATCAACACTTCACTCTCTAAACTTGTGGACAGGTTTACCGAGCTCAGTATTCGCTTGGGGACAAGCGAGGTCTAAGCTTGGGGGAGTTGATACGTCCAAAATGCATCACTATTTTATATAGTAATTCTTTCTTATTCATTGATATATTTCATGATATGATGCTATTCTTATGTTGTTTTGGCTTATTTTACACAGTTTGCAACTTTCCGGTGCCGAAGCAGCAGACGCAGGATTCAGCGGTA
Source organism: Bromus sterilis (assembly GCA_950022295.1). Lineage (NCBI taxonomy): Eukaryota > Viridiplantae > Streptophyta > Magnoliopsida > Poales > Poaceae > Bromus > Bromus sterilis. The sequence continues at coordinate 337,238,359 of OX465595.1, read as the reverse complement.
AAAAGTGGACGCTGAGTTGCTGAAGAAGAACACCTCAAAATTACCTGAAAATCGACGGAGGCTGTTTTCCAGAAGGACCACGAAGACACGCAAAAGAGCAACCAGAGGGGGGCCACAGGGTGCCCAGGAGGCCACCGGGCGCGGCCCCACCCCTGGCCGCGCCGGGAGGGCGCCTGAACCCCCGAGGCCACTCCCGGCTCCCCCCTCTGGCCTATTTACTCCTCGTGATCCAAAAACCCTAAAAGGGGAGAGTTTACGGAGTTCCGCCGCCGCTCCGTGGCGGAAACCTACAGAGAAGAAAAGCCATCTCTGGCGGGCAGATTCCGCCGGGGAGATCACCTCCCGGAAGGGGAGATCGTCGCCATCGTCATCACAATCTTCACGGGCATCATCGAGATCATCATCAACATCATCCCCATCATTAGCACCATCTCCATCTCCATCCAATCTTGTCTCACAATTGCAACTCATGTTGTAATCCGTACTATCTATCCTCTCTACTCTATCGGTGTTGATTACTACTTTGTGGTGAATGCTATTGAGTTTTGTTGGAGAAATATTATTGTGTCCAGATTGTTTATCATCTATTTATCCTCACTGATCATGATCTCTTTTATGTCTTGTGAGTAGTTACTTTAGTTCTTGAGGACATGGGAGAAGTCTAGTTGCTAGTAGTCATATGATGTTGAAGTAATATGCGTTGGTTGATATTTAAGTTGTGTTGTTATTTTCCTAGTGGTGTTGTGTGAGTCGAACACTCAACACTTCGCCTTATCAAGGACCTAGGGGAATGCATTGTGTATAAAGAATGCTTACGGTGGATTGCCGGAGTGATAGAAACCTAAACCCCAGTTCGCACACTTTTGCACAAGGGAACAATGGATCACCGATCATATTGCTATGGTTAGGCTTTTGCCTTAAATACTATCTTGTATTTGCGGATTCTTGCAAGGTGTTTAATCATAAGAGTACACTTATCTTAGTCTAGAGGGTGTACTAGCATAGATCCACCCACTCAACACTTATCAACACATCACATAGTACCGATACGGAATATGGCGAAAGCACATGACTACCTCTCCCGTGTGTCCTCAAGAACACTTTAGCTTTTATAAGTTCAGTTGCTAGGCCTCTCCTTTGCTCAGAAAGGATTGGGCCACTCTTTACTATCCAGTATATTTTACTTTGCTCGTCTTTACTTTCCTGTCGCTTATACCAAGAAAACCCCTAAAAAGTTATCTTTCAGTGCTTGCAGTTATCTCCTTACCAAAGTCACTTGCTACTACCTTCTGCTCCTCGTTGGGTTCGACACTCTTACTTATCGAAAACACTGCAATAGATCCCTCTACGTTAAGGGTCATCACTTGCTAACTACTCTTTCAGTGGCAAGAATCCTGAGAAGCTTGGTGATCCAGGTATACCCACCATTCCTTGCTCCATAAAGTATAATTATGTCAAAACTGCTTTATGTAATCTTGGAGCAGGAGTGAGTGTCATGCCTTTTTATCTTTATAAGAGGCTATGCTTAGATAAACTAATCCCTACAGATATCTCTCTTCATATGGATGACAAAGTCAACAGCCGTCCCAATAGGTATTTGTGAGGATGTTCCTGTTAAAGTTGTTAATTGCTTAATCCTTACAGATTTTGTTGTGCTTGACATGCCCGAGGATGGGAGCATGTCTATTATTCTTGGTAGAAATTTTCTTAACATCGCAGGTGCTATTATTGATTGCAATAAAGGAAAGGTCACCTTAAACGTGGATGATAAAGAACACACGGTGTATTTTTCGAAGAAGATCAACAAAAGGCATGGCCTTAACTCTATTGAGAATATCGAGACCGTGAAGATTGGAGAATGGGATTGTCCTCTACATGTGCACCACAAATACAAAACCATTATGGTGGGGACAATGTCCATTAAAGTAAAGGTACAATGATCACTTTATATAGGTGAGACTTTCTGCTCTATATATCACCGGTTTGTTGGTAAGACTTGATCAACCTTGCTTGCTAGCATGTTTTATATAGGTAAAAAGTGGAACTTGTTATGTTTTCATTTTCTTTATCTTTTGTTCTCCTTGCTGTACCAACTTTTTATGTTTTTGAAGCTCCACATTTCTAACCACTGCTTCAAGTTTTCAGAAAGTTTCGCAACTTTTTGAACCTCGAATTTTTTTAACAGTGAAGTTGTCAGAAAAATTCCACCAAAATAAAAATCAAAGTTTCCACGACCAGGGGGTCACCAGTGGCCCAGGCAGACAGCTGGCGTGGCCTGGCCCCTGGCCGCGCCCACAGGGCGCCTAGGGCCCACAGGGCAGCCAGCCAGCTACTTCTTCTTCCCTTCTCTTCCTCTGTCTCCAAAAACACGAGTTCTGCACCTGGACTTGCGTTCTTGCTGTTCTTGGAGGCGATTTTCGATCTCACTCTACAGCCCGTCATTTGAGCTGAGATTTTGAGCAAATACTCCCTGGTATGTGACTCATCCACCCCCTCCAATTAGATTTTTGATTGGTGGCTTCATTTGTGAGTATTTAGAAGTTCTTGGTGTTTTTCATATGAGCTTGCATGCATGTGTAGAAATTTATTTTGCAAGTTTTGATGCAAGTTTATGCCTTAGGTAAGTGAGTAGAGTAGTTTGCCTCAACTCACTTTGCTCAAATCCTCATTTTTGTGAATTGTCAAAAATTTCAGAAATGAGTTTGGTAGAAAAAGCAAAGGGGCGGCTTGCGAAGAAGAAGCCCAAGCGCACTGATCGAGTTACTAAAGTTGCAGCTTCATCCTCAGCTGCTAGGGTGAGCTATAATGAAGATCATGTTCCCCTAGAGTTGTTGGAAGACACGAGTCCAGCACGTGCAATGACGTAGCCATGCGATGTTTTCCTCGAAGTTGCAAGAATTAAGGAGGAATTTTACAGCCTTTGTGCTAATGCAGGTTTGACATGGCTAGCAACATGTCGTGTTGCTCAGTATCATAAACTCACCTCCTGTTTTATTAATAGTTTCAGATATAATCATGACATTGGAGTTGTTGAGTTTAGAATTTACAATGATCTTTTGACCATGTCTTTGGCAAGATTTTGTGAAATAATAGGTGTGTCGAACGTTGGACAGACGGCAAAGATGAACTCTCAGCCCTCCGAGCTGAGGACTATCTTTAGTTCTCTTTGCAGCCAAGACACGAAGGATATCCGGCGTTCAAAGATTTCCAGCATATTATTCCCCCACCTCAGGTATTTCGCGTATTTTATTGCTAGAGGGGTGTTAGCTCGTGACAACACGAGAAACGGTTCTGCGCCGGATATTGCTATCCTGGCGAACGCTCTCTCAGGGGAGAGTAAGTATAATGTTGGTGCCTTAATTTCTCGTCGGCTTGCTGCTAATGGCAACAAGTGAGATCTCTTTGGTGGCGTTTACGCCACACTTATCCTTGAGTCTCTTAATGGCACCCCACACCCTGATGATATGCCTTTTACTTATTTAAGATTTGATCTTGCTGCTATGAAGAGGAATGAGTTTGTTGCCAGGACTTTTGAGTTTGGTAACCTTAATTATATTTTGAGATTTGGACATACCACTATTCGGGAGATTCGTCTACCTACACCTCTGTAAGGCCCGATATGCGGTACTGTTCCAGATCTAGATGTTTCCATCCAGATCCGGGGACGAAGCACATATCGGTCCCACTGCGACATATGACGATGCCATATGCCCCGGATTTCCAACATGATATCACAACATTACAGCTACAAGGATACAACATCTCATACAATCGGCATACAATTTCCTTAATACAATACATCAGCGGAAGATACATGTCTGAGTACAGACTACAGTCAATTGCCTACCGGCAAAAGGTAGAACACACCATTCCCGTTACCACAGGGGTCCAGGCTCTCCGTCGGGATCCGCCTAACTAGTCGTCATCAAGTCTCCACGAAGGCGTCCAGAAGAAGAGTCGAGGTAGTAATCAACTGCAGTGGCCGATCAGGCAAAACATAAAAGGGAAAAGAAAAGAAAGGGGTGAGAATATATCAAAAGTCTTGTAACTAACTTCTCATGGTTAAGATGGGGGTAGTGGTGAGGTTGCAGACGCACTAGCAATATATGAGTGGCTAACGGTCTACTTTAGAGTAAGATGAGAACCAAGCATTCGATGAGGAATCGCCTCCAACAAGACTTGCTATCAACTACTTACGCAATCATAACACCTATCCTATCCTTGTCCTCCTCTTCGCATCCCAACGAAGAAGAAGCAGTCAAGGCACACACACGTTGATCAAGTTCATTAAGATTATCCCAGTTGTTGTTGTCTATGAACAAGGAGTAGGTCACAAGTCATCCATAACTGTGGACACGACTTCTCGAAAAGATATAACCCTATAGGGGTGTGCCAACTGCCCATTACAAGGCTCCGCACGCACGCCCATCTCTCACAGTTGCTACCCATCATAGGCAACCATTTTCTGATTTATTTCTGAGAGATCCGAAACGACATGTCCCTATAGCTAACAACGAACAAATCCGGGTGGCCCCCGGGGAGTCGACACCCAATCCAAAAGCTGGCCACGCTCTCGGATCGGACTCTTCCGTCAGGCTAAGGTCGAGGCAACTGACCCCCTCACATGTGGGCAGCCCCCTGATGGCTTCTCGCCCCTCGTTGGTTACCCCAAGTGGAAGGTTTGAGATGCAGTGCAGCAACAAGTTTCCCTCGGTGAAGATACAAAGTTATCGAACCAGTAGGACTCAGGAGATACAAGTAGGTGGCAACGTCGCCAGAAATTGCTTCCTGACTAGGGTGTTGTCGTGGACCTGCACACAGCAACAAATAACTTTGCTCCCAACGAGTACAGAGGAGTTTTCAATTCCTCCGGCCTTGTCGTTTACAAAGGATCAACGCAAGAGATAAAAGGTGCAAAGGAAAGTAAAAGTTGAAAGTAAATTGAGGGTGTCAACAATAATGTGCAGATGGACCAGGGTCCCGTGATTTTCACTAGTGATGTCTCTCTCCCAAAAGACGATAAAAGTGCTAGCGACGTAAACAAATCATAGTTGGGAAATTGACAGGATTATGAAGGCACCGCAATGCTAACTATGCTGCAAAGAAAGGAAGGGCTCAAAAGCAATGGGCAGTACGCCAAGGTAAGTAGACCGAAATCCATCTGCATCTACTACGAATCATCCACCTTGAGATATCTATCCAGAACACCTCGCTGGTATTAAGTTGCGAATCCCACCCAAAGTGTAAACTCAAAGCAACAGACAACATCATTAAAAGAACTATGCGTAAAGTAAAAAATCCTTGCACCCGCAGGTACAAGCACCGTTGTTTTATCCCTGGTGGAAACAGCACATCCCCTAGTCTCATGTTTCGGTCACTCAAGATAGACATAAAGGGGCTGAACCCACAATCGAGCATAACGCTCTCTCTTGGAGTTGCAAATAAAATACTTGGCCAAAGCAAATACCGAAACGGAGAACATGCAATAATTTACTCAAGAACAAAATATAAAATAGAAGAACCAAATATATTACTCATCACAATCTGAACATAGTCTCATAATCAATCAGTTCCCAACAAACTCAACATAGCAACAACAGAAATTACATAGATGCCTCGATCATGTGAGGCAGCTCACGAGGACTCGAAAGTGGAAGCACAAAAGGGGGAGAGATAGATCACATAGCTACTGGTCACGGACCCATGGTCCAAGGGAAACTACTCACGGTACATACGGGAGGCGTCCATGGCTATGGAGGGTCTCCCGGAGGGGGTAGCTTCTCCCAGCAGGGTGCCGGAGCAGCTTCTCCAGGCAGCCCCGACCTAGAAACGGTGGCGGCGGCGGAACAGAGGCGAGATCACGAAAGAGGAGTCCGTATTAGGGGTTTCCACCCCAAGGGGTAAATATAGGCGAAGGGGGGCGTCGAGGGGACCCACGAGGCAGTCAGGAGGGTCCCTGGCGCGGCCCAGGGTGGGGCCGCGCCACCTGCCCTCCTGGCTGCCTGGTGGTGGCCCACCTTCCCTCTCTTCGTGATTTCGGAAGCTTCTGTTGCGCTGATTTTTTTTATATTTTTCCCAGAATGTTTGGAGCACTTTTAATGGCCGGAAAACCTGAAATACAAAAACAGCAGAAAATAGAAACTGGCAACTGGGTGCACTGAGTTAATAGGTTAGTCCAAATATGTTCAAAAGTGTATGAAAGTTCAAGCAAAACATGGCAAAGTCACACAAAACATGCATGGAACAAGCAGAAATTATAGATATGTTTGGGACGTATCAACATCCCCAAGCTAAATTCCTGCTCGTCCTCGAGTAGGTAAATGATAACAAGCATAATTTCTGTGGTGACATGCCACACAACCATAAAAGGACTTTTAAGTAAAGCAATCAAAGCATGCAATTCAATTCAAGTCTTAACAAGCAAGAGTCTATATTAGCATTGACACAAGCAACAAAAGAACAAAAGGTGCAAGAGCTCTCGCTGTCCGTGACTCGAATGCCTCCAGAGGGTGTTTGCGTGCAAGCAAGGGATAGGGAAATACGAGAGAGAAAATAAGGTTGTTGAGAACAACTATCTACTAAAGTTTCACACTTGGTCTCCTTTGGATTCTTATCTGGACTCGTCCCCAGACCACTAGACAGGTACAAGTCAATCTGATCCACTCCCTTTCGATATTTTGAGCACTCATGCAATGGATGAGCGTGAGCAAGAAAGTTGACACCTAAAAGGTGAAACAGAAAGAAAGTGGAGGAGGAAGAAAAAAAGGTGTGAAAGGCTCACATCAATGAGGACAATCATAGGCGAGAGAAGGCCATATGATAGATATGATGTAAGGAGTAGGGATTTCCATACAACGGATGCACATGTGAGCTAAAATCTCTCCAAGGGAACTAGTGGGGGTGCATCTAACTTGCTTGCTCAAGAAGACCTAGAGCTCGTTTGAGGAGGCTCATCATTGGAATATACAAGCCAAGTTCTATAGTGTGAAGGGTCCCCACATAGCTATTTGCATGATGATGATCTCTATGGAGTACAAGGGATAGGAGATGAAGTACTAGTGTGGATCTCTCAAAAGGAATAGTAGTATGCCCCCTTCTCTCTTTTTTTTCTTCTCTTTTTCTCTTTTTTTATTTTTTTGGTGGCCTCAATGGCTCTTTCTATTTAACTCTCATTTGTCCTCTTTGGGATCTTTTGATTTTGTCCTCTTTGGGATCTTTTCCTCACTTTAGGGGCAATACTCTATATTTTACAAGAATATAGGAGATCTTTCACACTTTACAAAGGTACTCACATAAAGAAAATGTAACTATCATGATGCAAATGTATGCTTCTGCCATGATAGCAGAATATGCAATGATACTAACGCGTCATGTAGCAATGATTAGGGCAAGGCCCAACTAGCATGCGGCTCATCGATCAAGCAAGTAGCATGTATAACATGAAGATCAAGTCATGAGAAGGTGGATGTTGCATGGCAATGTATCTCGGAAAGGCTATGGAAATGCCTTGTAGGTAGGTATGGTGGCTGTTTCGAGGAAAGATATAAGGAGTCTTATGATGACAGAGCGTATCGTGCCAAGGGTTTGGATGCACCGGCGAAGTATGCGCCAACTATCGAGGTGAGAAAGGGCAATGCACGGTACCGAAGAGGCTAGAAAAAGTATAGGTGGGTGGAAGTGTCAACTTTCGAATACTCACATTAGTCCGAAGAACTCATGCACTTATTATCGGTAACTCTCAATCTAATCAGTAATTTCGCAAAGAGACAGGTACCCCGAGGAGGAGTGTATGGGGGTTTGGTTATCCTTGCGCATCCTTATCACACAAGCATGGCAAGAGGTGAAGCATAAGTAAGCTATCTAAGCTAGTCAGTTTAAGTGGGGCAAACTCCTAAACATGCTTCTCACTACTTACCCCACGAAAATTATAACGTTTGGTACTGTTCTGTCCTAAACCATATTTTAGGTTGGTTAACAACAGCAACCAACAGCATAAACACAAAGTACACGAAATTCTAATCAACTTACATATAAAGAACACTCCAAACGGGGTTCGGTTAAAAAGATATAAGCAAACCAAGTTTGGAACACAATCTGCCAACATCAGGAAGCACACTTTAGAGCAATGCATAAATAGGACAATGAATGCAAACATGCTCACAAATGATATGAAATTAAACTAGACATGGCAAGGAAGGCATGTCAAAAGGAATCATGCAAATAGGTATCATGAACAACTAATTATAGCTCATGCAAAATTCAATAAAACATTACTGGTCAAGTACTTAGTGAAAATCAGGAAAACTGGGCAGAAACTGTTATTTTCATGTTGTACAAAGAGGGAAAAACTATATGCAAAAGTGCAGCAACATGACATAGCAATATATGAGCATGAAGTAGACATGATGGTGATCAGGTAAAAACAAGAATCAAGGTCATAGGAATCACAGATCAAAAGATATTAAGCGTACAACATGGCATCGGAAGGTTGCAGACTTAGTGAAAACAGAGGTGGTTGTCAACAATAGCAGGATAGCAACTTTGGAGCTAAACATATCTATGACCAGGAATGTAAACATGACAATGCAATACATATTATGGAATTAGACATGGCATAGATCAAAATCACATATTGCAATGCTCAATAGGATGCACGGTTAAAAAGATATAGGGCAGCAAATTAGCAACTTTATATAAACAGCATCACACTAACAGCAGGGTAGCTACTTTGGGTGATGAAACAAACATCATGCAGCAGACAAATATGACATGTGAATACATAGCATTGAAGTAGACATGATGCTTAACAGTATGCAATAAGAATTAATAGCATAGGCCTCATGGATGTGTCACAATCATCAATCAAACTTGCAATAAAATAATAACAGCAGCACTTAACAGGAAGTAACAGCAGTTAACAGTCTGATGCCCACTTCAACAGTGATTAAAAACATCAAGATGGCCTCAAATCAAAATTCTCACAAAAGATGAACTGAAGTACACACAAAACTAAACAATTTTCCTTTTGGGCGCAACGCGATCCGGGCTACAAATTACTCGCAATTCTATTCGCAAAACTGAATCAGCAGCAAAACATTCCCGACATAGAAAAATTTCAGTAGGGTTAATCCACAGGAAAAAAAGGGCCTCACCCAATGGGCTCGGCCCAACTGGCGGCTGGAGAGGCCGGGCCGGTTCGGTGCTGGGCTTGGAGGGGGCGCCTGGGCCGCGGAGGTGGGACGCAGCTGGCTGGGTGGTGATACGGTGAGGATAGTTCTCTCACTCCTCGTTGGTTACCCCAAGTGGAAGGTGAGATGTAGCGTAGCAACAAATTTCCCTCGGTGAAGATACCAAGGTTTGTCTCCAGTAGGACTCGCAGAAATACAAGAAGGTGCCAACAACGCCAGAAATTGGCTTCTAGCTAGAGAGTTGACAGGACCTGCACACAGAAACAAATAACTTTGCTCCCAACGAGTACAGAGGATTTGTCAATTCCTCCGGCCTTGCTGTATACAAAGGATCAATGAAAGAGATAATAATAGTGGCAACTAAAAGTAAAGACTGAAAGTAAACTAAGGGTGTAAACAATAATGTGAAGATGGACCAGGGTCCCGTGATTTTCACTAGTGATGTCTCTCTCCCAAAAGAAGATAAAAGTGCTAGCGAGGTAAACAAATCACAGTTGGGCAATTGACAGAATTATGAAGGCACCGCAATGCTAACTATGCTGCAAAGAAAGGAAGGGCTCAAAAGCCATGGGCAGTACGCCAAGGTAAGTAGACCGAAATCCAACTGCATCTACTACGAATCATCCACCTTGAGATATCTATCCAGACCATCTCGCTGGTATTAAGTTGTGAATCCCACCCAAAGTGTAAACTCAAAGCAACAGACAACTGCATTAAAAGAACTTTGCGTAAAGTAAACAATCCTTGCACCCGCGGGTACAAGCACCGTTGTTTTATCCCTGGTGGCAACAACACATCCCCTAGTCTCATGTTTTTGTCACTCAAGCTAGACATCAAGGGGCTGCACCCACAATCAAGCATAACGCTCCCTCTTGGAGTTGAAACAAACTACTTGGCCAAAGTAAAATACTGCAACGGAGAACATGCAAGAATTTACTCAAGAACAAAATATAAAAGAGAAGAACCAAATATATTAATCATCACAATCTGAACATAGTCTCATAATCCATCAGATCCCAGAAAACTAAGCATAGCAACAGCAGAAATTACAATAGTGCCTCGATCATGTGAGGCAGCTCAAGAGGTCTCGAAAGTGGAAGCACAAAGAGGAGAGAAGTACATCACATAGCTACTGGTCACGGACCCATGGTCCAAGGGGGACTACTCACGGTACATCCGGGAGGCGTCCATGGCTATGGATGGTCTCCCGGAGGGGGTTCCTCCTCCCGGCAGGGTGCCGGGGAAGCTTCTCCAGGCAGCCCCGATCTAGAAACGGCGGCGGCGGCGGCACAGAGGCGACTTCGCGGAAAAGAGATCGATATTAGGGGTTTCCACCCCGAGGGCTAAATATAGGCGGAGGGGGGTGTCGAGGGGACCCACAGGGTAGCCAGGAGGCCCCCTGGAGCGGCCTAGGGTGGGGCCGCGCCAGGGACCCTTCTGGAGTCCCTGTGGTGGCCCCCCTCCGCTGCCTTGGTGATTCCGGAAGCTTCCAGGTCGCTGATTTTTTATCTGATTTTTCCAGGTTTTTTTGGAGCACTTTTAATGGCCGGAAAACCTGAAATACAAAAACAGCAGAAAAGAGCAACTGGCAGCTGGGTGCACTGGGTTAATAGATTAGTCCAAATATGCTCAAAAGTGTATGAAATTTCAAGCAAATCATGGCAAAGTCACACAAAACATGCATGCAACAAGCAGGAATTATAGATACGTTTGGGACGTATCAACATCCCCAAGCTCAATTCCTGCTCGTCCTCGAGTAGGTAAATGATAATAATCATAATTTCTGTGGTGACATGCCACACAACCATATAAGGACTTTTAAGTAAAGCAATCAAAGCATGCAATTCAATTCAAGTCTTAACAAGCAAGAGTCTATATTAGCATTGAAACAAGCAACATAAAAACATAAAGGTGCAAGAGCTCTCGCTGTCCGTGACTCGAATGTCTCCAGATGGTGTTTGCGTGCAAGCAGGGGACTGGGAAAAAGAGAGAAAAAAGGTTGTTGAGAACAACTATCTACTAAAGTTTCACACTTAGTCTCCTTTGGATTCTTATCTTGACTCGTCCCCAGACCACTAGCCAGGTACAAGTCAAACTGATCCACTCCCTTTCGATATTTTGAGCACTCATGCAATGAATGAGCGTGAGCAAGAAAGTTGACACCTAAAAGGCGAAACAGAAAGAAGGTGGATGTAACAGCCCAGATTTCACAAAAATTAAAAATTTTGTTTTCGGTGTGAATTGTTTGATTGCCTGATTTGTTTGTGGTGTTTGCATCCCCGATTTATCGATCGGTGATTATTTCTCCCCCTAATTCTCGTATCGGACGGAGACTGACCCTTGCCACCCTGACACTCGACCTTGCGACACCGGGTTTCGCCCGATCACCGTCGCGAAAACCGCACGAGACCAGCCGCAGTCAACGGAACGAAAAACCCCGTTTAATAATTAAACGGGATATTTTTATGGGGCGCCGAAAAATGTTGTCGGAATGTCACCGCAGTGAGGTACGATCGAAGAGCTTGACGCGCTGAGCGCGTGGTTCGAGATTTCGTCGGAATCGGAGTCCGTACGGAGTCTCGGCGGTCACGAACGCGTTCACCAGACACGCGAGAGGGTTACCGAGGGCGTTTGCGTCATCTGGCCAGCCAACCTGCCTATATAAAGACCACCAGCCTCCCACACCCAAATAGGGTTTACCCCATGGCATAATTGCAGCCACCCCCTCACAAAATCCCCAAATCTGCCCCAAATCCTCCCACCAGCCGAAACCCTAGCCCAAACCCTCGATCTGGACCGTTAGATCCACATCGGAGCGCTCCCAGTGCGCCACGTGGCCCCTCCAGCCACCGCGTGGGCCGCGGCCCAGCGAGGCCGGCCCAGCTCCCGCGCCCCCACGGCCCAGGCCAGGCCAGGCCAGATGGGCCAGTTTCGGCCCATGGTGAGAGGCCGGCCTTCCCCTATTTTTTTCCCGATTTAGGTCCTGCTGAAAATTGCTAAGTGTTGGAAAACTATGTGCTGATTCGTTATTGCGTTGAAGTTTGCGAGTGAACCGTAGCTCGGATCGCGTTGCGCCCAAAAGATGAACTGTTTAGAATTGCGTGTACTTTAATCCGTCTTTTGTGAGTTAATTGTTTTGAGGTTGTTTAGATATAGTTTTTGCTGTTCAAAGTGGGCATCAGGCCGTTAAAACTGCTACTTTTCCTGTTGAGTGCTGCTGTTATTATTATGTTGCAACGTTGCATGATGATTGTAACAAATCCATGAGGCCTATTGCATTGATTCCTTTTGCGTTAAGCAATGTTTATACTTCAGTTTCATGCATTCACATGCCATATTTGCCTGCTGCATCATGTTTATATCTTGCTCCAAAGTAGCTATCATGATGTTGTTGTGCTGCTATTGCTGAAACTGTTATTTTGTTGCAACTTCGGATGACGATTGCTTCGCAACCGCTCATCGGAATTGAGTGATTCCAATTGCATATTGTTAAGCATCATGTCTAATTTCATCCCATGTATTGCTATGTCATGTTGCTGCACTTGTGCATATAGATTTACCCCTGTTTATACAGCATGTGTGCATAAATTGTTTTTCTTATATCTTTTTAACCGTAACTCCGTTTGGGGTGTTCTTTATATGTAACTTGATTAGTTTTTCGTGTTCTTTGTGTTTATGCTATTGTTTTCTGTTGTTAACCAAGATAAAATATGGTTTAGGACAGAACAGTACCAAATGTTTTAATCATCGTGCGGCACTTAGTGTTATGCCATGTATAGGATTGTGCCTCACTTAAATTGTCTAGCATAGATAGTTTACTTTGTGCTTCACCTCTTGTAATGTTTGTGTGATATGCCATGCTTGCTTGAGTTGCCATGTTAATAACCGTTGTTTGGTCACCTGTAGCTAAGCAACTTGAACCACCGTAAACGTGCGGTATCGTCGTGTGTGACGAGTACTCCACTTAAATTGTTAGTAACCGCTCTCGACGGTAGGTGCGATGTCTCGTGTTACTTCTTGTTGATGCTTGCTCTTGTATAGCTCCGTAGTAATAGTGGTGCACCGTTGATTGTTTTCCAGTGTTTACTTCTTGTGTGCTTCCGCGGGTACCTCTCGGAGACGATGCGAGCGTGCGATCGACTACACCTTCGGAACCCGACTTATCAACAGGCAAGGACTTGCATTACTTATGATCCATTCTATTTCAACCAGCGGTTTGCATGCTAGTATAGGTTAGGTTCGATGGTTGATCCTACCACATGTTTACAGCCTCTTTCAAACCGATACAGCCATGTCCCCTCCCAGCAAACCTTGTACTGCTATGTTACTATTGCTCGTTGCTCAGCCCCTGCTTAGTATGCATGCTTAGGATGCTACGATGTTACCCTGTTACTCTTTGGGTTGGGATATCACCTGATTATTGTTATAATGTTGACTATATTCGACGAAGGATGGAAGGTCTAGGCTATCCCGCCTCGACGCTTTGTTCCATTCGAGTCACCTAGGATCCGAGTTCCGGGTATTGGTTTTAAGACTGAGCGTGCCTAACCGCGTGTGGGATTTTATGGGGTCCCCTTCTCTTACCTACCTAGCTTCAAACATTTCTAGTGGTGGCCCAAGCTGATTTACCATTTGAAAATGTGTGTGTGTCTGTTGGGTCGCTCCTGGCAGATATTATTTAAAACAACCAGGGCCAGGAGGACATAGTTTCTTGGCTGGCCCACCTTGTCCGGCTGAGGACCCGGTTATCCCAATGTGTGATGAACCGGGTATCCAAACCTGCGACAGACGGTTGAGACCTGATCGAGAGAGCGGCCGGCTCCTGAGATGGATGTCGACTCACCGGGGGCCACCCGGATTTGTTCGTTGTTAGCTAGAGGGACCTGTCGTTTCGGATCTCTTGGAACTAAATCATAAAATGGTTGCCTATAATGGGTAGCAACTGAGAGTGATGAGCGTGCGTGCGGAGCCTCGTAATGGGCAGTTGGTACACCCCTGCAGGGTTAAATCTTTTCGAGAAGCCGTGTCCACGGTTATGGACGACTTGAGACCTACGTCCTGTTCATAGACAACAACAACTGAGATAATCTTATTACAACTTGATCAACGTGTGTGTGCCTTGACTGCTTCTTCTTCGTCGGGATGCGAAGAGGAGGACAAGGAGAGGATAGGTGTTATGTTTGCGTAAGTAGTTGATAGCAAGACTTGTTGGAGGCGATTCCTCATCGAATGCTTGGCTTCTTATCTTACTCTCTAGATCGTTAGCCACTTCATAAATGCTAGTGCGGCAGCAACCTCACCACTTACCCCTTCCTTACCGTAAACTACTAGTTTTCCTAGAATGACGAGTGATGAGGTCCTTGCTGGGTCAGATGACCACTACAGTTGGATGCTGAGTACCTCTGTACTCATGATACTACCCCCAAACTCTTTTTCAGGGTGTTGATCGACAACAGGTACGGCGATCGACGTTTCACGTGGGGACTCAACGACGACTAGTTAGGCGGATCCCGGCGGACGGCCTGGACCCGTGTGGTTATGGGATCGTTGTTTTTCTCTTTGCCAGTAGGCATTTGATTGTAGTCTGTGCTCAGACGTGTATCTTCCGCTGTTGTATTATATTTGAGGCAGTTATATGCCGATTGTATGAGATGTTGTATCCTTGTATCTGTAATGTTGTGATATCATGTTGGAAATCCGGGGCATATGGCTTTGTCATATGTCGCGGTGGTTCCGATATGTGCTTCGTCCTCGGGTTCGGGCGGAAACGTCTGAATCTGAAACAGTACCGCATATCGGGCCTTACAGTGGAGGAGGAAGACAAAAAGGTGTGAAAGGCTCACATCAATGAGGACAATCATAGGCGAGAGAAGGCCATATGATAGATATGATGTGAGGAGTAGGGATTGCCATGCAACGGATGCACATGTGAGCTAAAAGCCCTCCAAGGGAACTAGTGGGGGTGCATCTAACTTACTTGCTCAAGAAGACCTAGAGCTCGTTTGAGGAGGCTCGTCATTGGAATATACAAGCCAAGTTCTATAGTGTGAAGGTACCCACATAGCTATATGCATGATGATGATCTCTATGGAGTACAAAGGATAGAGGATGAAGTACTAGTGTGGATCTCTCAAAAGGAATAGTAGTGTGCCCCCTTCTCTCTTGTTATTTTTCTTTTTCTCTTTTTCTATTTTTTGTATTTTTTTGGTGGCCTCAATGGCTCTTTCTATTTAACTCTCATTTGTCCTCTTTGGGATCTTTTGATTTTGTCCTCTTTGGGATCTTTTCCTCACTTTCGGGGCAACACTCTATATTTTACAAGAATATAGGAGATCTTTCACACTTTACAAAGGTACTCACATAAAGAAGATATAACTATCATGATGCAAATGTATGCCTCTGCCAGGATAGCAGGATATGCAATGATACTAGTGCGTCATGTAGCAATGATTAGGGCAAGACCCAACTAGCATGCGGCTCATCGATCAAGCAAGTAGCATGTATGACATGAAGATCAAGTCATGAGAAGGTGGATGTTGCATGGAAATGTATCTCGGAAAGGCTATGGAAATGCCTTGTAGGTAGGTATGGTGGCTGTTTGAAGGAAAGATATAAGGAGGCTTATGATGACAGAGCGTATCGTGCCAAGGGTTTGGATGCACCGGCGAAGTATGCGCCAACTCTCAAGGTGAGAAAGGGCAATGCACGGTACCGAAGAGGCTAGAAAAAGTATAGGTGGGTGGAACTGTCAACTTTCGAATACTCACATTAGTTCGAAGAACTCATGCACTTATTATTGGTAACTCTGAATCTAATCAGGAGGTTCACAAAGAGACAAGTACCCCAAGGAGGAGTGTATGGGGATTTGGTTATCCTTGCGCATCCTCGACTCATGGTACGTGAGTGTACTCTAATATCCGAACCCTCGAGAGGTTAGTGATCCATCTAGTAGCTAGAGTTCTCAACAGGGGTTTTTTTGGTTTTATAAAAACACACGGATTTCCCAAAATACGACATCTATCACTAATAGGCAAGAGCTCTTGACACCATAAGTTCAAACATTACTCTAGTCAATACCTCAAAACTATTGCAAGTTACTACTACAAAGAGAACAACAACTTTAACTACCTACTTTCAGTCAAGACACAGAACTCAGTGCAACAGGCAAACTCTCTAACAAGATAAAACATGCAACCTATAGAAAGTTCAACCTAAGACAAAAAAGAAAAGCTCTAGAAAAACTAAAGCACTACAACTAAACAGAACAACAGCTAAGAAAAGAAAAAGAACAGCTCACAGCTAAAAGAATAAGCATGCAAATCCTATGAGGAGTTCTAGTTCAAGCGGAGCGTGAATCTCTCCCACACAAAAGATTAAGTTGGGGTCTAACTTGTTACTACAGCAAACAAAGCAAAAGAAAACTAAAAACAAAACCTAAGAGCGAGACGCTCCAAGAATAGCACATAATGCATGAAGTGATAAAAATATAGTGCAACGAGAGACGAACTGATAATTGTTGATGAAGAAGGGGATGCACGGGGGCATCCCCTAGCTTAGACGCTTGAGTCTCCTTCAATATTTATTGGGGTGAACATGGGCATCCCCAAGCTTGAGCGTTTGACCCTCCTGAATCTTCTTTCATCATCCTCCATCGCGCACTTGAAAACTCCCTTCATACATAACTCATTGTAGGCTGATTAGAGAGGTTAGTACCCTAATAAAATAATTTTCCTCTACTGAAAATAAAGATTTCCAGGAAGAGCTACTGTTTCCCAAGATTGCCAAAAGGTTTTTGCAAAGAAAAAGCAAGCTTAAGGTTTGCAAAAGTGAAGAGAGACAAAACGTGGCAGAATCTATGAAGAACAGAACAACAGATAGAAACGAATTTTTTTAGGGGTACTTCTGCAACTCAAATCAAAAAACTCAGAACATACGGAAGTTTCGTAATTGTATACAGCACGTTGTGTAAAAATTTCAGCTCAAAAGATGAACTGGGATTTTTCCATGATTTTTCTAGTCACGAGGACAGAATCTGTTTTCTGGACAGCATGTCACAACTTTCACTTCCCTTGTCGTATGAGGCTAAACTTGGCACAAAGCTTGAAAAGTAAAGATACAATGATGTTGCTACAGTAGTAACAATCATCAAGACCACTAAGAACAGAAAAAAAGAAAAAGAAAAAACCTAAATTCGTTGCGGGCTGCCTCCCGAAAGCGCTTCTTTAAAGCCATTAGCTAGGCATGAAGATTATGAAAGATGCTCTCACAAGAGAATAAGCGTTGAAGCAAAAGAGAGCATCACGAAGCAAATGTGAAACACATTTAAGCCTAACCCACTTCCTATGCATAGGCATCTTGTAAGAAAATAAATCAAAGAGGAACAAAGAGGCATGCATAGGAAGGTGGAAAAAGAGAAACTTCAAAACTTTCAACATAAAGAGAGTAGTTTTAGTAAGATGGAAGTTTCGATCACCAAACTTCCCTCTCTCAAAATAATTTTCAGTAGCATCATGAACAACATCAAGAATATAACTATCACATAAATCATATTGTTCATGACCTCCAAGCACATGTGTATAGTTTTCAACACGGTCTTTAGGATCATAAGATAAATGCAACCCATCACATTGAGCCTTAATAAGAGCACAATTCTCTAGAATATGAGTTGGAGATTTCAAAAATATAATAGGACAATCAAGTGTGGGTGCAAGAGAAAAAAATTCATGCTTAACATGAGGAACTATAGAAAGTTCATCTCCGTAAGCATCATCCATAGTGGCATCACGGCCATAAGCATAGAAGGCATCAACTTCATCAAAAAAGGATATTTCAAAAGAATCCATAGGATCATAATACTCATATAAGGTAAGATTAAAAGAGTTACTCTAATTAGAAGGTAGAAATGGATAGCTCCATTCTTCCACCTTTTGTTCGTCACTCTCCTCCTCTTTTTCATCCAAGGAGCTTTCGGGTTCATAAATTTCTTCTTCCATAGAGTCCTGCAAATCATTAGTCTCTTCCTTTGGGGGAGATATTCTCTCAAGATGATCAGTAATATAATAATTTGCATCATAATTTTCCAAACAATAATTAAGAATAGCAAGACTCTCAGATTTGTAAGGGGCATCATCAATATTTTTAAGAAGAGAAGTAATTTCATAGGCACCCTTATAAGCAACAAATTCTTCTATTTCCTCTGCATCATAAAAATCATAGTTTGTCTTAGCATAAGAAGCTAAAGTTTCATCATCATTGTACTCACATTGGAAAGAAAGGTGTGTGTGCCTCATAAAGCAACAAGATTCATCCCTGCAGATAGATATATTATATATTGAGCACAAGTTTCTAGCATACTCATACAACTGATGTATTTGTTTCCATAAGCGTATCCCCTTTTGAGACAAGCGGTGTTTCTTGTACCACTTTTGTTGATCCACGGTGAATCCTCCATGCCAATAAGATCTAGTTTCAAAGAAGTCAGACATTGATTGGAAAGTAAGGAACTAGACATACTATATTTTTGGGTTTTTGATAAAGGACACAAAGATAAAAACTGAAAGGTAAACTAACAAGACTAAAAATCAAAGGTAAAAGATATTGTGCAACTCCCCTATCTTGTAGTCTTGAGTCCCCGGCAACGGCGCCAGAAATTTGCTTGATGGCTTCTCGCCCCTCGTTGGTTACCCCAAGTGGAAGGTTTGAGATGCAGTGCAGCAGCAAGTTTCCCTCGGTGAAGATACCAAGGTTATCGAACCAGTAGGACTCAGGAGATACAAGTAGGTGGCAACGTCGCCAGAAATTGCTTCCTGACTAGGGTGTTGTCGTGGACCTGCACACAGCAACAAATAACTTTGCTCCCAACGAGTACAGAGGAGTTGTCAATTCCTCCAGCCTTGTCGTTTACAAAGGATCAACGCAAGAGATAAAAGGTGCAAAGGAAAGTAAAAGCTGAAAGTAAATTGAGGGTGTGAACAATAATGTGAAGATGGACCAGGGTCCCGTGATTTTCACTAGTGATGTCTCTCTCCCAAAAGACGATAAAAGTGCTAGCGAGGTAAACAAATCAAAGTTGGGCAATTGACAGGATTATTAAGGCACCACAATGCTAACTATGCTGCAAAGAAAGGAAGGGCTCAAAAGCAATGGGTAGTACGCCAAGGTAAGTAAACTGAAATCCATCTGCATCTACTACGAATCATCCACCTTGAGATATCTATCCAGAACATCTCGCTGGTATTAAGTTGTGAATCCCACCCAAAGTGTAAACTCAAAGCAACAGACAACTGCATTAAAATAACTATGCGTAAAGTAAACAATCCTTGCACCCGCAGGTACAAGCACCGTTGTTTTATCCCTGGTGGCAACAGCACATCCCCTAGTCTCATGTTTCGGTCACTCAAGCTAGACATCAAGGGGCTGAACCCACAATCGAGCATAACGCTCTCTCTTGGAGATGCAAATAAAATACTTGGCCAAAGCAAATACCGCAACAGAGAACATGCAAGAATTTACTCAAGAACAAAATATAAAATAGAAGAACCAAATATATTACTCATCACAATCTGAACATAGTCTCATAATCCATCAGATCCCAACAAACTCAGCATAGCAACAGCAGAAATTACATAGATGCCTCGATCATGTGAGGCAGCTCACGAGGACTCGAAAGTGGAAGCACAAAAGGATGAGAGATAGATCACATAGCTACTGTCGGGGGATTGGTACCCGGGTAGGCTAACCCAAGCGGAAGCAACCTTTCAAGACATGGATGGACCGATTGGGCCGCAACTGGGCCGAGCTGGGCAGATGTACGGCCGATTGCTCCAAGGCAATCAGCCGTACCGAATGCCAGCAGTTGGCCCAGGCGCAATCGGTCCACCCTTCCTTCACCAAGATGATCGTCCGGTTGGTCCGCAGCTGGGCCGAGATAGGCACTTGGAAGGCCGATTGCCCAGAGCAATCGACCTTACCAAGAACTAACAGTCGGCCCAGGCGCAATCGGAACAACCTATTACCCTTGGAGGAAGTCGACCCCGACACCAGTCGGGGGTATGATTACGAGGTCATAAATACCATATCCCGAGATATCTGGGTGGCAAAAAGGCCAAGTCACGTCGAAGATCTGGTGGAGATACGATGTCGACCTCTCCGCCGATTCCGTAGATAGGGTGACAAGACCGCACCTCCTAGCTCCACTGTTCATCCCTAGGCCCTACGGGTCTACAGCATGGGCCGCCGCTCGTAGGCTCCGGATCACCCGGAGAGGAGCAGTCGGTGGGCCCAGGCCGATTAGAGGATGACAGCTGGGACCATTCGGCAGTGAATTTACCGAAGTACCCTGGACTCACACTATAAGAGCCAGGGTACCCCTCCTGCGTGGGGGACGACCCGCTCTAGAACACCGTTACTCACATTCCCCTCAGTTCATTCACTGCTAGTATTTGCTCCTCAGGGAAGCAGGAGAGAGCCTTGCCCACGGCGGCGGCACTCACCTTCCCCTGAGAAGATAGGGAAGCAGTTATTGTAGCCAGAGCATTGATATATAAGAGATAAGCAGGAGTAGGGGTGTTATCTCTCCGGAGAGCCCCGAACCTGGGTACATCGTGGTGTCCTTCACCGTGCTTGTACTCAACCCGATTCCGGCACCATCGACATTCTCTCCCTCGCGTCTTCCCCCTCACTTTAGCCATCCCATGGCATCTGACGTCACATATCGACGACAGTTGGCGCCCACCGTGGGGCAGACCGAGGCGTCGACTGGAGTAAAGATCCGGACGGGATTTTCCTCTGCATCGGGCGGAAGCCATGCCTCTGGCCTGATTATAAGGCGTGGGGCAATCGATTATGTGGTGGACTACTCGGCGCGGTACAGGGCTGGAGCACCCCTGCCGCCCGGTGTGTCGCTGCAGGTCGGCAGTCATCGCCTCTTCATCGGCAGCTACCCCGAGGCGTATCCCAGAGAGATTCGTATCTTCTCGTGCGCAACGGACCCTCTCTCGACCAGGGGCTGCAGTGCAGCACCCGGTAGAGAGGAGGGCCGAGTGCACACCGCCGTCATGATGGCGGGAGCATCCTCATCAACCAACCGCGACCCTGCAAGTGCAGCAAGAAAGGCTAAGGAGGTAGCTGACGCTGCAGAGCGAATCGGCACCGGTGCGTTGCGGGATGTGTTGTACACACCCGAACATGAATGGTGATCCGGAGCAAGTGCACACGGAGCTGGAAACGGCACGGCTCGCTCTGGCCCGCAGAGCTGAGCAAGTGCTGGCAGAAGAGCGCAGGCTGGGAGCCATCACAAGGGAATACAATGCAGCGCATGCAGGACCGCGCCGGCCGATTGAGCCCGCAGTCCTGGAAGATCTGAGAAGCCAGGGCAGGGCAGTCAACCAGCAGCTGTCGGGAGCCGAGAAACTGGAGCGTCCGAGGAGGCCGGTGCAACCGGAGCAACCGGCGCAATCAGCATTCGTTCAGAGACCGACGTACAGCACGCCGGACAAGAATCTGAGAGCAGCCGAGCAGATAGCACTCGAGCTAGAAGACCTGGAGGGAGATGAGCGGCGCGAGCAGTCGCGCCGAATGCGTGAGCTGATAGCAGCCGCAAAGGAGCAGAGGCTCGTTGCAATGGATCATCAGAATGCAGAACCTGGGGTGTCAAGAGGGACTGTGAGGCCGAATGCGGGAGCTAGCCAGTGACCAAATGCATCGCGCCAGAACAGGCATCAGCCCGCTCCATCTCGGCACGAGAGCAAGGTCAGAAGCAATCGGCCACCCCCAGCAGCAAGCAGAAGAATGGAAGAGCCAGCGGTTAACAGCAGGCGCAATGACATGCCACAGCAGTCGGCACCAAGACCAGCAATCAGCGCTCGACTTGGCCCTCGTCAAATCGGTCAGAACGATGCAAGGCATCGCATTGAGCTCCTGGAGAAGGAGGCTCAGGAGGATGAAGAAGGAGAAGCTGGCCCATCATGTTTTGGTCATCGCATTCGGACGGAAAAGTTTCCCAAAGGCTTCACGCTGCCGAGAGACACTCCCAAGTACAATGGTTCTGTGAAGCCTGAAGACTGGCTGTCCGATTACCTGACGGCGGTTCGCATTGCAGGAGGCAATCGGCATGTAGCAGTCCGCTATGCACCCTTGATGCTGCAGGGTTCAGCTCGGACGTGGTTGAATAGTTTGCCCAAGGACAGTGTGAACTGCTGGGAGGACTTCACGAGTGCATTCCTCCACAACTTCACAAGCACGTATGAGAGGCCCAACCTCCCGCGGCAGCTAGCTCTATGTGTGCAAGGCAAGGATGAGCCCCTCCGAGATTACTTATCTCGGTGGATCAAGCTGAAGAATTCATGCGAAGGAGTCCATGAGATCCAGGCCATTCAGTACTTCACAGATGGATGCCTGGCCGATTCAATGTTGAAGCACAAGCTGCTGCGCAAAGACTTCACGTCGCTCGCCGAGCTCATGAAGGTGGAAAATGCGTTCGCTATGTCCGATTCTGCGATGCGCCCTATCCAGCTCGGAGTTGGAGGTGTAATCCAGTCACCAGGGGCTCCGCAGTCGGACACAGGGAACTCGGGCCTTAGTCGGAAAGAAAGGAGAGAGAACAACCGCAACAACAACAACAACAACAACAACAACCACAACCAGCAGAACAATGGCAAGCGCAAGGACGAGCAGCCCGATACCCAGTATGGCAGTCGGCAGGTGGCCGCTGTCCAGAATGAAGAAGATCCAGCGGCTGCAGGAGGCAGTCGGAAGATGAGACCAAATGTGAGACCCCCGGGCCAGATGAAGCCCAAGTACACGTTCGAGGATATGCTGGACGCGACGTGCAAGTTGCATAGCACGCCTGGCAAGCCGTCTGCGCACACCACTCGGCAGTGTGACTTTGTGAGAAGGATTGCGAAGGGAGAAGCTTTACCACCTCCACCCCCACCACCACCCCAGAACAGAGGAACGCCTCAGCAGCAAAACCAGTTCCCACAGCAAGATGCCTCCTACATGATTTTCACCAGCGAGTCCACAGACAAGGGCAGTCGGAGAGCTCGAGCTCTAGAGGTTAATGCCACTATGCCACCGGTTCCCCAGTTTATGCGTTGGTCCGAGTGTCCTATATCCTGGGACAGAGCAGATCATCCCACCATTTTGCCGAATCCAGGAAACTATCCGCTGGTGGTGGACGCTCTGTTCACAGGGCCAAGGTTTTCATGCAAGTTCTCTAGAGTGCTCGTTGATGGAGGAAGCACAATCAACATTCTGTATAGAGATACAATGGTCAAGTTAGGGCTCACAGAGAGGGACCTGGAGCGCAGTCGGACGACTTTCCATGGGATTGTTCCTGGATTGTCCTGTACCCCCATGGGTCGCATTCGGCTGGATGTTATATTTGGCACAGAAGAAAACTTCAGGAGAGAGCCGATTTGGTTTGAAGTCGCCGACCTCAGTAGTCCTTACCATGCTCTGTTGGGATTGCCGGCGTTTGCCAAGTTCATGATCAACGCACAGCAGACGTACCTCAATATGAAGATCCCAGGGCCAAACGGCGTCATCACTGTCACCAGGGACTTCAGGAAGTCCCTCGAATGCACATCCGCTGGCAGCAGTTTGGCTGATTCCCAAGTGGTCGAGACGGAGAAGCGTCAGCTCAGCAAGGTGATTGCAATGGCGCAAGCGCAGAGTAACAAACCACTGCCAGTCGGCCCAGCAAAGAGAGTAGATGAGGAATCGTCTTTTCAGTCGGCCAAGGACAGCAAGAAGATCGCTCTAGATCCCTCCGACTCAACCAAGTTTGTTGTAGTCGGAGCTGGACTTAGCGATAAATAGGAAAGCGAGCTCGTCGAGTTTCTCCGTGAGAATCGGGACATCTTTGCATGGTCTCCACAAGACATGCCTGGTGTTCCGAGAGAACTCGCCGAGCACAAGCTGCACATTCGGCCAGACTCGAAGCCAGTCAAGCAACCCCTGAGACGTTTTTCTGAAGACAAGAGAAGGGATATCGGCGAAGAGATTGCGAAGCTGCAAGCAGCAGGTTTCATCATGGAAGTGTTTTACCCCGAGTGGCTGGCAAATCCAGTCCTCGTCATGAAGAAGAACAAGACCTGGCGTATGTGTATAGATTACACTTGCCTGAACAAGGCGTGCCCGAAAGATCCGTTTGCTCTGCCCCGTATTGATCAAGTGATTGATTCTACGGCCGGCTGCGAGTTGTTGTCCTTCCTGGACGCCACTGCTGGCTATCACCAGATCAAACTTGCTGTGGAGGATCAGATAAAAACTGCATTTATAACCCCTTTCGGGGCTTATTGCTATATCACTATGCCGTTTGGTTTGAAGAATGGAGGTGCCACTTATCAGCGCACAATTCAGAGATGCACACACTCCCAGCTCGGCAGAAATCTCCATGTCTACGTGGACGACCTAGTGGTGAAGTCGGCAAAAGGAGTCATACTGTTAGATGACCTCAGAGAAAAATTTGCAAACTTGAGAACTTATCAGATCAAGCTCAACCCGGAGAAGTGCGTGTTTGGAGTCCAAGCCGGCAAGATCTTGGGATTTCTCGTTTCCGAAAGAGGAATCGAATGCAATCCCGAGAAGATAGCTGCAATAGAGCGCATGGAGCAGCCCAAGACCCTGAAGCAAGTACATAAGTTCACCGGTTGCCTCGCATCACTCAGCCGATTCCTCAGTCGGCTGCGTGAAAAAGCAATCCCGTTGTACCAATTGATGAAGAAGACAGAGAAGTTCACCTAGACCCCCCAAGAAAATGAAGCATTCCGAGAGCTCAAGCGCATGCTCTCCACAGCACCGATTCTAGCTGCCCCGATTGAGAAGGAGCCAATGATGTTATACATTGCGGCAACCAATCGGATGATCAGTGCAGTTATGGTGGTGGAGCGGCCTGAGAAGGACAAGGCCCAGCAAATTCAGCGTCCAGTGTATTACATCAGCGAAGTGCTCTCGGCATCCAAGAAAAACTACCCTCACTATTAGAAGATGTGCTATGGAGTGTACATGGCAGCCAAGAGATTGAAGCCATACTTTCAAGCTCACTTGATCATAGTCGTCAGCTCGGCTCCGCTGGCCGACATCATGGGAAGCAGAGATGCAACCAGAAGAGTGGCAAAATGGGCAATCGAAGTCGCTAGCCATGGCATCCAGTATTAGCCGAGAACGGCAATCAAGTCACAAGCGTTAGCCGATTTCCTGGTGGACTGGGCTGAAACTCAGTACATGCCGCAGCTACCAGTGTCGGATTTTTGGCGAATGCACTTTGACGGCTCCAAGATGAAGAGTGGCCTAGGGGATGGTGTGGTACTGACTTCACCAAGAGGAGATCAACTGCAATATGTGCTCCAGATTCACTTTGCAGCATCAAACAATGTCGCCGAATACGAAGCCCTTGTGCATGGTATCAAGCTTGCCAAGGAAATCGGTATTCGGAATATTGAGTGCTTTGGTGACTCCGACCTGGTTGTACAGCGATGCTCAGGCACCTGGGATGCAAAGGACGCAAACATGGCAAGCTATCGCTTCTTGGTGCAGCAAATCAGCGGGTACTTTGAAGGTTGCGAGTTCCATCATGTGCCAAGAGCATACAACGAGGCAGCAGATGCGTTGTCCAAGCTCGGATCAACAAGGCAAGCTATCCCACCAGGAGTTTCTTTGGAGCACATCAAGAAGCCATCCATCATACCATCCCCAGAGTCTGAGTCCATTTTTATCTCGGAGACCGACCTTGAAGCATTGAAGAAGGCAAAAGAAGCTCAACCGGCAAAACTTGCAACCGTGAAGAAGCAGTCCAGCGCCCAAGGTATCTCGGAAGCAGCACCAGGGGCTGCCGAGTGCGAGCCAGAGGCTGCCAAAGGATGTGAGAAGAGCAAAGCTTTAGGGAAGCAAGCAGAGGCCGCGCCAGAAGGCACAACCTCCGAAGAGCCAATGATATCAGAAGTTGCCGATTGCAATGATGAAGCTCCAGCTCTGAATGAGAAGTCGACACCAGGGGCTGCCGAATGCGTGACAGGCGCCGCAATCGGCAGTTCAGGGGCAGAAGAAGAAATGATAGAAGTCCAAGAGGCCGAGATCCAGGAGGCCAATGGCCAAGGAACTGTGATCCAAGAAGAAGTCCCACCCCAGCATGCAGTGGTAATGGCAGTCGGCAGTGCGCCATCATGGGCACAGCCGATCAAAGATTTCCTAGAAGACGGAGTCCTCCCAGAAGACGAAGCAGAGTCACGGCAAATCAGCCGCCGATCTTGGGCGTACACAATAATCAACAATGAGCTAGTTCGCAAGAGTGCAACTGGTATCCTTCAGAGATGTGTAGAAGAGGACAGAGGCTTGGAGCTGCTCAGAGACATTCATCAAGGTGAATGCGGTCATCATGCATCAGCAAAGGCAATCGCCAGCAAAGCTTTCCGACATGGTTTCTACTGGCCGACTGCGCTTGCAGCAGCTGAGAATTTGGTGAAGTACTGCAAGGGTTGTCAGCGTTTCAAGGCAAGAAGTCATCAGCCAGCATCGGCGCTGAAGACAATCCCAATAGCATGGCCGTTTGCAGTATGGGGTTTGGACATGGTTGGACCATTCAAGAGAGCTCGCAGTGGCATGACACATCTTCTAGTCGCAGTGGACAAGTTTACCAAGTGGATTGAAGCCAGACCGATCAAGAAGTTGGATGGGCCGACTGCGGCTCGATTTGTGGCCGACATTGTGTGCAGATATGGTGTGCCTAACAGCATCATCACCGACAACGGCACAAATTTTGCGAAGGGTGCACTGGCTCGATATGCATCTCAGCAGGGCATTCGGCTTGATCTGGCATCTGTGGCGCACCCGCAATCAAATGGTCAAGTCGAAAGAGCAAATGGACTAATCCTATCGGGTATCAGGCCCAGATTGGTAGAACCACTTGAGAGGGCACCCGGAGCATGGATTGAGGAGCTCCCCGCAGTACTGTTCAGTCTGAGGACCACACCAAACATGTCGACTGGATTCACTCCCTTCTTCCTGGTGTATGGTTCCCAAGCAGTCATCCCATCCAACATCGAGTTCGATTCACCTCGGCATGCCCTATACACCGAAGAAGAAGCCAGATTGGCACGAGAAGACGGCATCGACCTCAAAGAAGAAGCTTGTCTGTTGGCCTTGTCCAGGTCGGCAGTCTATCAGCAGAAGTTGCGGCACTACCACAGCAAGAAGATCCGTCCTCTCGCCTTCCGAGAGGGAGACATGGTGCTACGCCGAATTCAGAAGTCAGACGGACAGCACAAGCTATCCTCACCTTGGGAAGGGCCATTCGTCATCAGCCGAGCGCTCAAGAACAACTCCTATTATCTGATCGACTGCACCAAGGGCACTCAGCACAAGGACACATCAGGAGTAGAGACGGAGCGGCCGTGGAACGCCGAGTTGTTATGTCCGTTCTATAGCTGAGCGGCAGAAACTTATGTAAGCCATTCGGCAAACAATCAGTAAAAGTTATCATGCCTCTGAAAATGAGCATTCGATTACCTTTGCATAATTTCATTCGAAGAGCTAGCCTCAATCGGCGACGCTCAGTCATACCCGAGGCGTGTATAACACACCCGGGGACTGACCGACCACGAGGTCAAGCGAATAGGCCATCGAGGCACGGGGACTGCGGGCTGGCACTCAACTCGGCACTCAGCTCAAGCGCAAACCACTAAATGGTTTGTGGCATTGAGAAGGGTCGCATTTGAGGCAGCCGTCAGTACGAATTTCCGGGAAACAATTTGAAACGCGCCACTAAGGGCATATTCGATAAAACAAAGTCGCCGATTGCGCCGCGAACCAAGGTGTCGAGCCCGGTAGCGAGCAATCGGCGCCTACTTTCGCAGAATCCTTTGCATTAAATCTTGTCGTGTAAAAAATGAAAAACTTATCGAACCTTGGCTGGTAAGCTACCGTTGATCCGATTGCGGACCGCATAACGGCAGCAAGGTTGACACGGTAGACATCCCCAAGTGCAGCCGATAAAGGAAACCGACAAAGACGTAAAGTTGATCGCACAAGTAAAAGCAAAGACCAAGAATACAGATTGCATCAAAAGTAGCAGGCCCAAGACCGAATATGTTCATTACATCGAGGTCACACCCAGGGGGTGTCGACAGAATTAAAATTATGTCTTACAAGCAGATAGTCGGAAGACAAAATAAGATAAAACCGATCCAGTATCGGCAAGCTACAACAAGTAACATAGTTGGCGACATGGCTCAGGAAGTCAGAGGCACGGAGCTAGAAGATGGAGCAGTCGGATCCGATTGCGCTTCAGAAAATGTGGCACCAGTCTGCTTGGATCTCGGAGATGTTTGAGATGAGCCGCTATCAGAAAGCTCCTCGGCCAGGCCAGAGATTGAAGGTGCAGCGAGCGGATTCCCTCCCTCATCGAGATACGGAGTGTACTCGTAAGGAGAAAACCAGTTCACCATAGTGCTGGCTAGCCGATTCACTTCGGTATAGGTCTTCTCAAGCAGATCAGAGGCATTTTCTCGGAGGCTGTAGAGTTGGGAGAGCTTCACCTGAGGGTACCAGCTCAGCACAGTTTGGAGGGCGGTTTCCGAGCCAGTCCGATCGGCAGAGTTCAGCAAGACGTCGATCCGACGTGGGATGGCCTTCAGGAGAGTCCGAGTCTGTTCGGTGGTAGCATTCGGAGCTTCCCCTTTGTCAGAGTCTTCTTCATCTTGTGCTTCAGCCTTGTCGGTCCCGGCGGAGGAACCAGCAGCATGTTTCATTTTTTGAAGGCCAACCTTAAGCTCAGTCGGTGACCACAGTGATTCAGCAATTTTCAGGATGCCGAGCTTGAATGACAAGGCAACTCCCTTGATAACAGGAATGCGGGCTTCGGTGCCGATTAGATATTCATGCCGAGTCCAGACGTTATCTTCAAGTTGGCAGGTCCCTCCGGCGGCAACAGTTTCTTCTCGGGATTTGGCAACGGCCGCATAGGCAGCTGCTTCAGAATCGGGCCAAGCTTCTGTGTCACGAAAGAAAGTATGAGCAACAAGATAAAGGAGGAAAGAAATCAGAAAATGCACTCGGATGCAGGAAACACTCACCGCTAAGGAGGACGTCCATCTCGGTCATTGTCTCGCAGAAGCCTTTGGCTCGGCGGCGCAGTCGGGTGGTCTCTTCGTAGCTGCGTTTCTCCAGTTCTTCAAATTTGGCGACGTGTTCATCACGATCTCGCCGAATGGAATCGCGTGCAGCCACCGCTTCATCCCTCTCAGCTTGCAAGGCTTCTTGGGCGGCAACGGCGGCATCTCGCTCGGCAAGGAGACCATCACCAGTAGCCGTCACGGCAGCTATGTCGGCCAGATGTTTTCTTTCAAGGGCAGCCATCTCAGAGCGAAGGCTTTGGATAGTCCGATTTAGATCAGTTTCTACCCCCTGCAGTCGGGTCGCCTCTTCCTTGGCTTTGGCGAGTGCTGGGCCATGTTGGTTGAGTTCTGCAGTCAATTCAGCAATTCGGCCCTGAAGGTCATCTACCATGGGAATAGAAGCTAGAGGAGAGCATAAAAGATATGAGTGCAAGAGTAATTGTTAATCGGAGAGGAGACAGAAATGGTATAGAGGTTACCTCTCAGTTTAGTGATCTCGGCCGATTGATTGTTGACCTGCAGCTGGGCCTGGGCGAGAGTTCGGAGGCTGGAAGTGTAAGCATCAAGAAGCTTTTCGAAGACCTCACGCTTTTCTTCCATGACAGCCTAAGAAGAATAACAAGACGGAGTTAGAGATACAGCAGTCAGCAGAAGATCTGACTCGATTGCAAGCAATCGGCCCGAATCTCGGGGACTACACCCAGTGGGTGCGCTTGCGCGCACCCACCAGAAGAAAAGTCTCCTGATCGAAGGAAGGCAAACGATAAAGCAAAAAGTGTGAAAGATCCGAACCGATTGCTACCAATCGGCCCGAATCTCGGGGACTACACCCAGTGGGTGCGCTTGTGCGCACCCACCGGAAGAAAAGTCTCCCGATTGAAGGAAGGCAAAAGATAAAGCAAAAAAGTGTGAAAGATTCGAACCGATTGCAACCAATCGGCCCGAATCTCGGGGACTACACCCAGTGGGTGCGCTTGCGCGCACCCACCGGAAGAAAAGCCTCCCGAGTAAAGGAAAGACATAAAAGGAAAGTCAAGAGTTTACCGTGTGGTGAGAGGTGAGCTGTTGGAGGCCCCGATCAAGGGCATCGGCAAATTCATTCACCCGACTCAGAGTAGTTGTCACAGGGTCTTGAGGACGATGTGAAGCGTCAGGTTCGGCGTCAACATGACGAGTGCGAGAGTATTCGGCCCGGAACTGGTCCACCGAGCGCATAAGAATTTCCGACGCAGAGGAGGTCGGCGTTGGCACTAAAGCTTGAGCGGCGGTGGAAGCAGCAGCGGGGATGGCTAGTGGCACCGGCGTCACCTGAGGGCCAGAAGTACTCGGTTGTGGTGGCGGCGCAGTCGGATGAGCTGAAGCGGAGGTGATAACTGCGACTGGCGGCAAGGTCGTCGTCGTCGGTGGCACGGGCAGAACAACCGGTGGCACAGTTGTGGCAGTCGGTGGCGCCGACACCACGATTGGCGGCGGGCTTGTCACCATCGGCGGCTCGAATGTGGCAATCGGAGCAGGTGTAGTCGCGACAGTGGAGACCGGGTCGGAGCGGCGTGGTGGAGATGGGGCAATCAGATCGACCGATTGTGTTCCTCTGCCGCCAGGAGCTCCCCGATCAGTTGCGCTCGTGGAAGTCTTGGAGGCAACAGAAGAGGAAGAAGTCTTCTTAGTCGTCTGCAGGCGGGCCTTCTTGGCAGCGCGCTCGGCGTCCTTGGAGGAGCGATGAGAATCAGGCGGCCGTTTGTGGATGGCAGCGGCGCATGCGGCAGGAGAAATGACGACGCTGGTATGGACAGGAACGCCAGCTTCGACGTCGTCAAGCCCAATCGGTTCCCTGAAAGAAGAAAGAGGAAGTGAATCAGTATAAAGAGGGACAGTAAAGTGCAAGGCGTGAAGATAAAAGCATACCCGACTGTTCTTGGTGCTCCAGAGGGCATCCGGCATCTTAGCGGGGCGACATCCAGCGGCGCCTGGGAAGTCGGCCTTCGGGTGGTCGTCACCTGGGGGTGTTTGCCTTTGCTGGCATTCGGCGTGGATTTAGCAACCTTGCTGGGAGCAGTACCAGCGGAGGAGCTGGTGGTCGAGGTGCGCTTAGCCGGCACCTTTCGGAGGTTTGGCACGAGGAGCTGCATCAGAACCATCAGCCTTTGAGACACTATCATCATCACTCCATTCGGCCAAAAATTGCTCAAGGGAAGGGTCAGGCGTACCCCCTTGAGCTGGCGGTTGGGTGTCGGTCCTCGGAGGGTCGGCGGCTCCGGCATCAGCGAAGTCGGCATCCATGGAGTCGGAGGATTCTCCGGAAGACTCGTCGTCATCATCAACATCATCACCGGACTCGGCGGAAGGAACCTCGCCGTTATACTCAAAGTCAGCGGGGTCATCCTCCGCGCGGTCGGGGGCATACACGCCAGCTTCCTGTCTGTCTTCCATCAGGTCGGACTGAATAAAATGCTAGAAAGAAGATAAAAGTAATCAGAGAAGCTGAGAGAAAAAGCAATCGGAAGAAGAGGGCAATCGAAGCATACCACAGGCGGTTTCTGCTGGCGAGTGAGGCAGTCAAGCCCGAAGCGGAAGGGGTCGGGCAAAGGGCTAGATGTAATAGCCCTCACTCTGGCGCAGAGGTCTTCCTTCTTCACCCGCCACGTGCAGAGCCGAGTGGGATCTCGAGGACCCGACATATCGCACAGGCAGTGCACTCGGCGCTGCAGGGGGAGAATCCGAGCTTGAAGCCAAGCGGCTACCAGGTCGGTCGGGAGAAGTCCTTCTCGCTCTAGCTGGGCGACCCTGACGACCTGGGCATCGACATCGCAATCTCCGACGCCATGCTTCAGCGACCACTGGTGCTTGTCAGTCGGTCGGGCGAGGGAGAACTCGGGCAGGTTCAGGAGATCGGGGCCTTGATCAGGTGACTTGACGTAGAAGAATGAGGTCTGCCAATTCTTGCATGATTGGACGATCTCGGGACTCTTGTACCTCGGCTTGCCAGCTGCGACGAGGCAACTGCCGCAGTCGGGTACGTCGGCTCGCCACCTTCAATGGTGGATGGCACCATAGCTCCCGTCCGAGCATTGTGAGCTCGGAGATTGAAGAATCGCTTCCAGAGAGCGATGCTTGGACGACAGCCGAGATACCCTTCGCAGAGTGTCACGAAACCGGAAAGAATCATGATGAAGTTGGCTGCGAGGTGGTGAGGCTGCAATCGGTGGAAGTCGAGGAACCCGCGGAAGAAGGTGCTGGCGGGAAGGCCGAATCCACGCTCGAAGTGAGTGAGGAATACAACCCTCTCGCCAGCACGCGCGCTGGGCACGACCTCGGCGCCGGGAATGCGCCATTCGATCTCCGCGGGCATCTTCCGGGCGCGAATTAGGGACTGAACGGCGTCGGCGGTGGCCTGAGAGCCTTTCCAGCACCCGCGGCTCGCCTGTGAGACGTCTCGCCGTGGCGCCATGGCGTTCGCGGGCGGAGAGAAGACGAGGGACGAGGAGCGCGAGAGCAAAGGAGAAGAGTTACCGCGGAGGCGGCGGAGCGCACGGGTCCGTGGCCGGAGTGGATCTGAAGCGCAGAGGTTGGGTCGCAGGAGCGGCAGAGAGCTTCGAGCTGGAGCGGCAATGGCGCAGAGGAGCGAGAGCTGGAGGTTGAAGATGGCGTTTGGGAGAAGGAAGAGGCGAAGGCCCTCCCCTCTGGCTTATATGGGCGGCGGGGGAGGGGAGTGGGATGCAGTTGCGGCTGTGTGGCTTGGTGTGGCCTAGGGCACAGGAAGGGCAACCGGCAAACCAGCGCAAAGAATCCTGGCGCAAAAGGCGAGGCGTGCGACGTGGGGGTCAAGACCTGCAGATATGTCAAGTCGCGCGTGGGTCGTGGGTCCCGGCTCATTGATCACATCCCGGAAGAATCGGAGGTAACCGTTGGAATGAAATCGGCGAAAGATGTCTTTCTCGAAAAAGTGAAGACACGAATTGGGAGCGAACCACATCCAATCGGACGAAAATTTGGCCAGCCGAGTGTGATCTCCGAGTCGGTCGACGAACTCGGAATGACACACTCGATGAGGCCATAGCAGTCGGAGGATATCAAGAGAGAGATTAAAAACTGCAAAGGCCCCGCGGTCAAATGACCGTGGGACCTTTACAGCTTTAGGGGCTACTGTCGGGGGATTGGTACCCGGGTAGGCTAACCCAAGCGGAAGCAACCTTTCAAGACAAGGATGGACCGATTGGGCCGCAGCTGGGCCGAGCTGGGCAGATGTACGGCCGGTTGCTCCAAGGCAATCAGCCGTACCGAATGCCAGCAGTTGGCCCAGGCGCAATCGGTCCACCCTTCCTTCACCAAGATGATCGTCCGGTTGGTCCGCAGCTGGGCCGAGATAGGCACTTGGAAGGCCGATTGCCCAGAGCAATCGACCTTACCAAGAACTAACAGTCGGCCCAGGCGCAATCGGAACAACCTATTACCCTTGGAGGAAGTCGACCCCGACACCAGTCGGGGGTATGATTACGAGGTCATAAATACCATATCCCGAGATATCTGGGTGGAAGGAAGGCCAAGTCATGTCGAAGATCTGGTGGAGATACGGTGTCGACCTCTCCGCCGATTCCGCAGACAGGGCGACAAGACCGCACCTCCTAGCTCCACTGTTCATCCCTAGGCCCTACGGGTCTACAGCATGGGCCGCCGCTCGTAGGCTCCGGATCACCCGGAGAGGAGCAGTCGGTGGGCCCAGGCCGATTAGAGGATGACAGCTGGGCCCATTCGGCAGTGAAGTTACCGAAGTACCCTGGACTCACACTATAAGAGCCAGGGTACCCCTCCTGCGTGGGGGACGACCCTCTCTAGAACACCATTACTCACATTCCCCTCAGTTCATTCACTGCTAGTAGTTGCTCCTCAGGGAAGCAGGAGAGAGCCTTGCCCACGGCGGCGGCGCTCACCTTCCCCTGAGAAGATAGAGAAGCAGTTATTGTAGCCAGAGCATTTATATATAAGAGATAAGCAGGAGTAGGGGTGTTATCTCTCCGGAGAGCCCCGAACCTGGGTACATCGTGGTGTCCTTCACCGTGCTTGTACTCAACCCGATTCCGGCACCATCGACATTCTCTCCCTCGCGTCTTCCCCCTCACTTTAGCCATCCCATGGCATCTGACGTCACATATCGACGACATCTACTGATCACGGACCCATGGTCCAAGGGAAACTACTCACGGTACATACGGGAGGCGTCCATGGCTATGGAGGGTCTCCCGGAGGGGGTAGCTTCTCCCGGTAGGGTGCCGGAGCAGCTTCTCCAGGCAGCCCCGATCTAGAAACGGCGGCGGCGGCGGAACAGAGGCGAGATCGCGAAAGAGGAGTTCGTATTAGGGGTTTCCACCCCGAGGGGTAAATATAGGCGAAGGGGCGTCGAGGGGACCCACGAGGCAGTCAGGAGGGTCCCTGGCGCGGCCCAGGGTGGGGCCGCGCCACCTGCCCTCCTGGCTGCCTGGTGGTGGCCCCCCTTCCCTCTCTTGGTGATTCCGGAAGCTTCTGTTGCGCTGATTTTTTTATATATTTTTCCCGGAATTTTTGGAGCACTTTTAATGGCCGGAAAACCTGAAATACAAAAACGGCATAAAACAGAAACTGGCAACTGGGTGCACTGAGTTAATAGGTTAGTCCAAATAGGTTCAAAAGTGTATGAAAGTTCAAGCAAAACATGGCAAAGTCACACAAAACATGCATGGAACAAGCAGAAATTATAGATACGTTTGGGACGTATCACCCCCTAGCTCACTAGTGTGGACCAACAGAGAAACCATGTCTCCGCTGGCCCGGGTTGTTTTAAAGGATATCTGCTAGGAGCGACTGGACAGACATATATGCATGGTTTCAAATGGTAAATCAGCTTGGGCCACCTCTAGAAATTTTTGAAGCTAGGTAGGTAAGAAAAGGGGACCCCATAGTATCCCACACGTGGTTAGGCACGCTCGTTAAGAGACACAATACCCGGAACTCGGGTCCTAGGTGACTCGAATGGAACAAAGCGTCGGGGCCGGATAGCCTAGACCTTCCATCCTTCGTCGAGTATAGTCAATATTATAATAATAATCATATCATCCA
This sequence comes from Bromus sterilis, assembly GCA_950022295.1. Taxonomy (NCBI): domain Eukaryota; kingdom Viridiplantae; phylum Streptophyta; class Magnoliopsida; order Poales; family Poaceae; genus Bromus; species Bromus sterilis. The sequence continues at coordinate 337,202,967 of OX465595.1, read as the reverse complement.
TAACAGTATAATAATATGATAGCCCAAATCCAAGGAGTAACAGGAGGTAATAGTTGGTAACTTCCTAGCATGCATACTAAACAGTGGCTGAGCAGCGAGCAATAGAAACATAGCCGAACAAGGTTTGCTGGGATGTGGAGGGACATGGTTGTTTGGGTTTATTTGAGAGGCATGAATATAAAGTGGTAGGATCAAGCAATCATTCTATCCTACACCTAGGCGCGAGTGAGCTGAAAGTTATAAGCATGATATATGCTCCCCCTTACCTGATGAGAAGACGAAACCGAAGGTGTAGTCGATCGCAAGGTCGCAACGTCTCCGAGAGTTACCCGCGGAAGCACACAAGAAGGAAACACTGGAAAAGGCAATCGACGAGCAAGCATCTATTACTACGAAGCAATCACGAGCACGCATCAACAAGAAGGCAACACGAGACAACGCACCTACCGTCGAGAGCGGTTACTAACAGGTTAAGTGGAGTACTCGTCACACACGACGATGCCGCACATTTAGAATGGTTCAAGTTGTTTAGCTACAGGTGATCAACAAAGGTTGTTAACATGGCAACTCAAGCAGGCTTATCACACAAGCATGGCAAGAGGTGAAGCATAAGTAAGCTATCTAAGCTAGTCAGTTTAAGTGGGGCAAACTCCTAAACATGCTTCTCACTACTTACCCCACGAAAATTATAACGTTTGGTACTGTTCTGTCCTAAACCATATTTTAGGTTGGTTAACAACAGCAAACAACAGCATAAACACAAAGTACATGAAATTCTAATCAACTTACATATAAAGAACACTCCAAACGGGGTTCGGTTAAAAAGATATAAGCAAACCAAGTTTGGAACACAATCTGCCAACATCAGGAAGCACACTTTAGAGCAATGCATAAATAGGACAATGAATGCAAACATGCTCACAAATGATATGCAATTAAACTAGACATGGCAAGGAAGGCATGTCAAAAGGAATCATGCAAATAGGTATCATGAACAACTAATTATAGCTCATGCAAAATTATTAAAACATTACTGGTCAAGTACTTAGTGAAAATCAGGAAAACTGGGCAGAAACTGTTATTTTCATGTTGTACAAAGAGGGAAAAACTATATGCAAAAGTGCAGCAACATGACATAGCAATATATGAGCATGAAGTAGACATGATGGTTATCAGGTAAAAACAAGAATCAAGGTCATAGGAATCACAGATCAAAAGATATTAAGCGTGCAACATGGCATCGGAAGGTTGCAGACTTAGTGAAAACAGAGGTGGTTGTCAACAATAGCAGGATAGCAACTTTGGAGCTAAACATATCTATGACCAGGAATGTAAACATGACAATGCAATAAATATTATGGAATTAGACATGGCATAGATCAAAATCACATATTGCAATGCTCAATAGGATGCACGGTTAAAAAGATATAGGGCAGCAAATTAGCAACTTTATATAAACAGCATCACACTAACAGCAGGGTAGCTACTTTGGGTGATGAAACAAACATCATGCAGCAGACAAATATGACATGTGAATACATAGCATTGAAGTAGACATGATGCTTAACAGTATGCAATAAGAATTAATAGCATAGGCCTCATGGATGTGTCACAATCATCAATCAAACTTGCAATAAAATAATAACAGCAGCACTTAACAGGAAGTAACAGCAGTTAACAGTCTGATGCCCACTTCAACAGTGATTAAAAACATCAAGATGGCCTCAAATCAAAATTCTCACAAAAGATGAACTGAAGTACACACAAAACTAAACAATTTTCCTTTTGGGCGCAACGCGATCCGGGCTACAAATTACTCGCAATTCTATTCGCAAAACTGAATCAGCAGCAAAACATTCCCGACATAGAAAAATTTCAGTAGGGTTAATCCACAGGAAAAAAGGGCCTCACCCAATGGGCTCGGCCCAACTGGCGGCTGGAGAGGCCGGGCCGGTTCGGTGCTGGGCTTGGAGGGGGCGCCTGGGCCGCGGAGGTGGGACGCAGCTGGCTGGGTGGTGATACGGTGAGGATAGTTCTCTCACTCCTCGTTGGTTACCCCAAGTGGAAGGTGAGATGTAGCGTAGCAACAAATTTCCCTCGGTGAAGATACCAAGGTTTGTCTCCAGTAGGACTCGCAAAAATACAAGAAGGTGCCAACAACGCCAGAAATTGGCTTCTGGCTAGAGAGTTGACAGGACCTGCACACAGAAACAAATAACTTTGCTCCCAACGAGTACAGAGGATTTGTCAATTCCTCCGGCCTTGCTGTATACAAAGGATCAATGAAAGAGATAATAATAGTGGCAACTGAAAGTAAAGACTGAAAGTAAACTAAGGGTGTAAACAATAATGTGAAGATGGACCAGGGTCCCGTGATTTTCACTAGTGATGTCTCTCTCCCAAAAGAAGATAAAAGTGCTAGCGAGGTAAACAAATCACAGTTGGGCAATTGACAGAATTATGAAGGCACCGCAATGCTAACTATGCTGCAAAGAAAGGAAGGGCTCAAAAGCCATGGGCAGTATGCCAAGGTAAGTAGACCGAAATCCAACTGCATCTACTACGAATCATCCACCTTGAGATATCTATCCAGACCATCTCGCTGGTATTAAGTTGTGAATCCCACCCAAAGTGTAAACTCAAAGCAACAGACAACTGCATTAAAAGAACTTTGCGTAAAGTAAACAATCCTTGCACCCGCGGGTACAAGCATCGTTGTTTTTCTCTTTGCCAGTAGGCATTTGATTGTAGTCTGTGCTCAGACGTGTATCTTCCGCTGTTGTATTATATTTGAGGCAGTTATATGCCGATTGTATGAGATGTTGTATCCTTGTATCTGTAATGTTGTGATATCATGTTGGAAATCCGGGGCATATGGCTTTGTCATATGTCGCGGTGGGTCCGATATGTGCTTTGTCCTCGGGTTCGGGCGGAAACGTCTGAATCTGAAACAGTACCGCATATCGGGCCTTACAGTGGAGGAGGAAGACAAAAAGGTGTGAAAGGCTCACATCAATGAGGACAATCATAGGCGAGAGAAGGCCATATGATAGATATGATGTGAGGAGTAGGGATTGCCATGCAACGGATGCACATGTGAGCTAAAAGCCCTCCAAGGGAACTAGTGGGGGTGCATCTAACTTACTTGCTCAAGAAGACCTAGAGCTCGTTTGAGGAGGCTCGTCATTGGAATATACAAGCCAAGTTCTATAGTGTGAAGGTACCCACATAGCTATATGCATGATGATGATCTCTATGGAGTACAAAGGATAGAGGATGAAGTACTAGTGTGGATCTCTCAAAAGGAATAGTAGTGTGCCCCCTTCTCTCTTGTTATTTTTCTTTTTCTCTTTTTCTATTTTTTGTATTTTTTTGGTGGCCTCAATGGCTCTTTCTATTTAACTCTCATTTGTCCTCTTTGGGATCTTTTGATTTTGTCCTCTTTGGGATCTTTTCCTCACTTTCGGGGCAACACTCTATATTTTACAAGAATATAGGAGATCTTTCACACTTTACAAAGGTACTCACATAAAGAAGATATAACTATCATGATGCAAATGTATGCCTCTGCCAGGATAGCAGGATATGCAATGATACTAGTGCGTCATGTAGCAATGATTAGGGCAAGACCCAACTAGCATGCGGCTCATCGATCAAGCAAGTAGCATGTATGACATGAAGATCAAGTCATGAGAAGGTGGATGTTGCATGGAAATGTATCTCGGAAAGGCTATGGAAATGCCTTGTAGGTAGGTATGGTGGCTGTTTTGAGGAAAGATATAAGGAGGCTTATGATGACAGAGCGTATCGTGCCAAGGGTTTGGATGCACCGGCGAAGTATGCGCCAACTCTCAAGGTGAGAAAGGGCAATGCACGGTACCGAAGAGGCTAGAAAAAGTATAGGTGGGTGGAACTGTCAACTTTCGAATACTCACATTAGTTCGAAGAACTCATGCACTTATTATTGGTAACTCTGAATCTAATCAGGAGGTTCACAAAGAGACAAGTACCCCAAGGAGGAGTGTATGGGGATTTGGTTATCCTTGCGCATCCTCGACTCATGGTACGTGAGTGTACTCTAATATCCGAACCCTCGAGAGGTTAGTGATCCATCTAGTAGCTAGAGTTCTCAACAGGGGTTTTTGGTTTTCGAAAAACACAGGGATTGCCCAAAATACGACATCTATCACTAATAGGCTCTAGCTCTTGACACCAAAAGTTCAAACATTACTCTAGTCAATACCTCAAAACTATTGCAAGTTACTACTACAAAGAGACTAGCAACTTCAACTACCTACTTTCTAGTCAAGACACAAAACTCAATGCAACAGGCAAACTCTCTAACAAGATAAAACATGCAACCTATAGAAAGTTCAACCTAAAAAAAAAGAAAAGCTCTAAGAAAACTAAAGCACTACAACTAAACAGAGCAACAGCTAAGAAAAGAAAAAGAACAACTCACAGCTAAAAGAATAAGCATGCAAATCCTATGAGGAGTTATAGTTCAAGCGGAGTGTGTAATTCTCCCACACAAAAGAGTAAGCTGGGGTCTAACTTGTTACTACCGCAAGCAAAGCTAAAGAAAACTAAAAACAAAACCTAAGAGCGAGACGCTCCAAGAATAGCACACAACGCATGAAGTGATAAAAATATAGTGCAACGAGGGATGAACTGATAATTGTTGATGGAGGGGCATCCCCAAGCTTAGACGCTTGAGTCTCCTTGAATATTTATTGGGGGTGCACATGGGCATTCCCAAGCTTGAGCGTTTGACACTCCAAGATCTTCTTTCATCATCTTCCATCGCGCACTTGAAAACTCCTTTCATACATAACTCATTGTAGACTGATTAGAGAGGTTAGTACCCATAATAAATTAATTTGTTCTCTACTGGAAATAAATATATTATTGAATAGCTACTGTTTCTAAAGATTGCCAAAAAGGTTTTGCAAAGAAAAAGCAAGCTTAAGGTTTGCAAAGTGAAGAAAAGGCAAAACAGGATAGAATCTGTGAAAAACAGACCAGAAGGTAGGAACGAATTTTTTAGAGGTACATCTGCAACTCAAATCAAAAAACTCAGAACATACGAAAGTTTTGTAATTGTATAGAGCATGCTGTGTAAAAAAATCAGCTCAAAAAGATTAACTGACATTTTTCTATGATTTTTCTAGTCACGAGGACAGAATCTGTTTTCTGGACAGCATGTCACAACTTTCACTTCCCTTGTCGTATGAGGCTATAAAAGGCACAAAGCTTGAAAAGTAAAGATACAATGATGTTGCTACAGTAGTAATAATCATCAAGACCACTAAAAACAGAATAAAAGCAAAAAGTAAAACCTAAATTCGTTGCGGGCTGCCTCCCGAAAGCGCTTCTTTAGAGCCATTAGCTAGGCTTAATGCAGAAGATCAAGTCTTTTCAAGAGAATAACTAGCCCGTGTGACGGAATCAAAAGGTAACTTAATCTTTTTCCTAGGGAAATGTTCCATCCCTTTCTTGAGAGGGAATTTGATGAGGACATCCCTACTAATGTTACACCCATATCCTCACCAACTACACATACTGGACCAGTTACTATAGCACGTGCACGTCAACTAAATTATCAGGTACTTTCGTTTCTTGTGAATCCTTCTATTGTTCATGAACATATGATGCTTCCTAAATTAGATACTTTTGTTTTGCTTATGAATGAAGGACCTAGCATGGACAAGAAGGATGGTCATTGGAGCGGGATCAAGCATGGAGAAGAAGGTGCGCGCGCGGGAAAGTACAGTGGAGCTTCCAGTGGTGATTATCACACTTTGAAGCCACCATAAGGCGCGCATGAAGTCTTGGACGAAATACGCGAGATGTCACTTCATTATTTTTGTCCAAGGGAAATTATAGGTGCTGCGTCACCTTAATATTGGGCTGGGCCCATGTAATTTCGAAATACCACATTATAGGATGTTTTTAGAGTCCGTATGTGTGGGGAAACCGAGTTAGGGTTGTTTTCGGACCCCACCTCCAAGGGGCCACAAAATTCCCCTCTGTTCCCCCATATATACAGCCCTTAGGGCGTCGTTTAGACTTGGGTTTTAATTAGATTTAAGTTAGCCATAGCCGCAACTTCGAGCTCTTCGTTTGTGTCATCCGACCAGGCCAAGACCGCATTGGAACCCCAACTTCTGTTAATCTTTCATCTTATATTCGCAATATCCAGATTGCAATTCTTAGTTCTTGCTTGTTCTTCGATTGCTTGCAGGAATTGACCTTCGTGGTCAGGTTGATCGTGCATCCGCGGGATCAATAACCTCTCGGAGTTGGTTTAGCGATTGCTAAGGCGCAACGTCTTCGCACGTTCGTAGTCGGGTCGTGAAAGTCTACTCCACCAAAATCGATCTCCATCCTCTCATCGAAACATCGGGACACCTTCGCCTCTATCAGAATTGGAATTTGATATTCCCCTCTTTCATGTCAATAACAGCACCAACTGTGCGAAGAAAAGGACGTCCCAAAATAATTGGACAAGAGGGCTCACACTCAATGTCCATAATAGTGAAATCAACGGGAACATAATTGTCATTGACAATGATAAGAACATCATCGATCTTCCCCAAAGGCTTCTTTACGGAAGAATCAACAAGACGAACACCAAAAGAACAGGGATCAAAAGGTTTCAATTCAAGCATATCATACATTCTTTTGGGCATAATAGAGGTACTTGCTCCAACATCACAAAGAGCATAACAAGAGAAGTTATTCAATTTGATTTTTATCATAGGATCCCAACCATCTTCTAGCTTCCTAGGTATGGAGGATTCTAGTCTAAGCTTCTCCTCCCTAACTTTGATTAGAGCATTGGTGATATGCTCTGTGAAGGCAAGATTAAGTGTGCTAGTGTGGGGGTCTCTAGACATCTTGTGTAGGAAACCAATAACTTCAGGTAAAGCGCAGTTGTCAAAGTCTAGGTCACTACTATCTATCAAGGAGGTAGTGATATCATTTAGTCTCACTTGTTTGAAAGCCTCTATGTTCATAGAGGTTTCTTCATCTATGGTTGAGGTGGTAGCATCACCATTGGTAGGTCCAGTGGGACTAGGGGTGTGATGGGTGCTAACAGTTTGGACATCCTCTACTACTTGGATAGTGGCTACTGTGTGGTAGGTAGGAAGGCTCTTAATTCTATCCTCTTCCTCTTTTTCTCTAGCCCATATTTCTTTGAGTTTAGCCATCATCCTAATATTTTCATTGATTTGTAAATGGATAGCATTAATAGGAGTGACCTTACTCTCCTCAAGGGGAGAGGTTCTAATTTTTAACATCTCAACATCAAGGGCTAAGTTGTCTACCTTCAAACAAAGATTATCTAATTTAGCTAGTTTTTCTTCCACATTCTTGTTGAAGGCTTTTTGGGTAGTGATAAAGTATCTAAGCATACTCTCTAGTTCAGAGGTGGGGTTCTTGTTGCTAGGGTAAGTGTTGTTGTTCCCATATGTGGATGGAAACGGTCTAAGATTGTTGCTACGAAAATTACTCCTATAAGCATTATTGTTGAAGTTGTTTCTAGAGACAAAGTTCAAATCTACTTGCTCTTGAGCAACCAAAGAATTTAAAGGAACATCCTGAGGATCAATAGGAGCTTGCTTGGAGAGTAGAGACATGATAAGGTCAACCTTTTCATCTAGAGAGGAGATCTCCTCGACAGAATTTACCTTCTTACCAGTTGGAGATCTTTCGGTGTGCCACTGGGAGTAGTTCAGCATCATCTCATCAAGTAGCTTTGTGGCAGAACCAAGTGTGGTTGACATAAAAGTTCCTCCCGCGGCCGAATCTAACAGGTTCCGCGAGGTAAAGTTCAAGCCTGCATAAAAAGTCTGGATAACCATCCAGTTAGTCAGTCCATGTGTAGGGCAGTTCTTGACAAGCGCCTTCATACGTTCCCATGCCTGGGCAACGTGTTCGTTATCCAATTGCCTGAAATTCATAATGTTACTCCTCAATTGAATAATTTTAGCAGGGGGGTAGTACTTCCCTATAAAAGCATCTTTGCATTTACTCCAAGAATCGATACTATTCTTGGGTAAGGATTGCAGCCACTCCTTGGCTCTTCCTCTCAGAGAGAAAGGAAAAAGCTTCAGCTTGACGATGTCTCCATCCACTTCCTTGTACTTTTGCATATCACAGAGCTCGATAAAATTGTTTAAGTGCAAGGCAGCGTCCTCTCCAGCACTTGAGAATTGATCTTTCATCACAAGATTAAGCAGAGCAGGTTTAATTTCATAAGAAGGTAATGAAGTGGCAGGTGGAGCAATAGGAGTGCAGATAAAGTCACTGTTGTTGTGACTAGTGAAGTCACACAACTTGGTGTTTTCATTGGAACCCATAGTAGCAGCAGGTATTTTTGGTATTTTTGATAAGGGACACAAAAGTAAAAACTGAAAGGTAAACTAACAAGACTAAAAAGATAAGATAAAAGATAGTGCGCAACTCCCCTATCTTGTAGACTGGAGTCCCCGGCAACGGCGCCAGAAATTAGCTTGATACGGTGAGGATAGTTCTCTCACTCCTCGTTGGTTACCCCAAGTGGACGGTGAGATGTAGCGTAGCAGCAAATTTCCCTCGGTCAAGATACCAAGGTTTGTCTCCAGTAGGACTCGCAGAAATACAAGAAGGTGCCAACAACGCCAGAAATTGGCTTCGGGCTAGGGAGTTGACAGGACCTGCACACAGAAACAAATAACTTTTCTCCCAACGAGTACAGAGGAGTTGTCAATTCCTCCGGCCTTGTTGTTTACAAAGGATCAATGCAAGAGATAATAATAGTGGCAACTGAAAGTAAAGACTGAAAGTAAACGAAGGGTGTAAGCAATAATGTAAAGATGGACCAGGGTCACGTGATTTTCACTAGTGATGTCTCTCTCCCAAAAGACAATAAAGTGCTAGCGAGGTAAACAAATCACAGTTGGGAAATTGACAGAATTATGAAGGCACCGCAATGCTAACTATGCTGCAAAGAAAGGAAGGGCTCAAAAGCAATGGGCAGTACGCCAAGGTAAGTAGACCGAAATCCAACTGCATCTACTACGAATCATCCACCTTGAGATATCTATCCAGAACATCTCGCTGGTATTAAGTTGCGAATCCCACCCAAAGTGTAAACTCAAAGCAACAGACAACTGCATTAAAAGAACTTTGCGTAAAGTAAACAATCCTTGAACCTGCGGGTACAAGAACCGTTGTTTTATCCCTGGTGGCAACAGCACATCCCCTAGTCTCATGTTTCTGTCACTCAAGCTAGACATCAAGGGGCTGAACCCACAATCAAGCATAACGCTCCCTCTTGGAGTTCCAACAAACTACTTGGCCAAAGTAAAATACTGCAACGGAGAACATGCAAGAATTTACTCAAGAACAAAATATAAAAGAGAAGAACTAAATATATTACTCATCACAATCTGAACATAGTCTCATAATCCATCAGATCCCAGAAAACTCAGCATAGCAACAGCAGAAATTACAATAGTGCCTCGATCATGTGAGGCAGCTCACGAGGTCTCGAAAGTGGAAGCACAAAGAGGAGAGAAGTACATCACATAGCTACTGGTCACGGACCCATGGTCCAAGGGGGACTACTCACGGTACATCCGGGAGGCGTCCATGGCTATGGATGGTCTCTCGGAGGGGGTTCCTCCTCCCGGCAGGGTGCCGGGGCAGCTTCTCCATGCAGCCCCGATCTAGAAACAGCGGCGGCGGTACAGAGGCGAGTTCGCGGAAAAGAGATCGATATTAGGGGTTTCCACCCCGAGGGCTAAATATAGGCGGAGGGTGGTGTCAAGGGGACCCACACGGCAGCCAGGAGGCCCCCTGGTGCGGCCTAGAGTCGGGCCGCGCCAGGGACTCCTGGAGTCCCTGTGGTGGTCCCCCTCCACTGCCTTGGTGATTCCGGAAGCTTCCGGGTCGCTGATTTTTTATCTGATTTTTCTGGATTTTTTGGAGCACTTTTAATGGCCAGAAAACCTGAAATACAAAAACAACATAAAACAGCAACTGGCAGCTGGGTGCACTGGGTTAATAGATTAGTCCAAATATGCTCAAAAGTGTATGAAAGTTCAAGCAAATCATGGCAAAGTCACACAAAACATGCATGGAGCAAGCAGAAATTATAGATACGTTTGGGAGTATCAGCTGGGTCGGCCCACCCGGGGTCAACGGCGGCGGGAGCCAGCCGGTTCGGCCGATCCCGACGGATCAGGTCGCGTGGCCGGCGGCGGCCATCCTGGCGAGGGCGGCGGCGCGAGGACGATGCAGGGGGGTCCGACGAGGCGGGAGGAGGGCGGCGGGCGTCCGGGTCGCCGGATCCGGGGGGGAGGAGGCCAGCCGGGGCTGCTGGCGGCGAGCTCCGTGCTCCATTCATCCATGGCGACGACGGCTTGCAACAAAAGGAGAGAGCAGAGAGAGATTAGAGAGGAGAGGAGGAGGCGGGCTGGAGAGAGAAGGGATGACGTGGTGGCTGTCGGAGGAGCTCCACCGTGGAGGCCCGGCGTGGTGCGGCTGCGGGCTGGAGAGAGAGAGGAGAGAGAAGGGCTGGCGTGGCACTCCCTGGGCCGTTGGATCGCGAGATCTGACGGTCTAGGATGGATCTTGCTGCGATTTCGGATCTGGAAGGGCTTGGGGGAGTTTTGGGGCAATGTGGAGGGGGTGGCTGCAATTTTTGGCTAGGGAAACCATAGAAAGGGGTGGAAGAGTGGTGGTCTTTATATAGCCCTGGTGGCTGGCAGTTTGCAAAAACATCCCTGGTTTTTCTCTCTCTCGCGCGGTGTTTACTTTTTTGACCGTCGGGTGTCCGCAGGACCTTCGATTCGGGTAAAACTTCGAACTGCGCGATCAGCGTGTCGAGCCGGCTGCATTCACCTCGCGCTGGAACCGTTCCGAGAACACTTTCTGGCACGCTATAAAATATCCCGTTTACTTATTAAACGGAGTTTTTCGTTCTGTTGGCTGTGGCTGGTCTCGTGCGGTTTTCGCGACGGTGATCGGGTGAAACCCGGTGTCGCAAAGGTCGAGTGTCAGGGTGGCAAGGGTCGGTCTCTGTCCGGTACGAGATAAGAGGGGGGGATAATCGCTGATCGATAAATCGGGGATGCAAACACCGCAAACAAATCTGACAATCAACCAATTCACACAGAAAACAATTTTTTTAATTTTGGTGAAATCTGGGTTGTTACAACCTCTTTGGTTTGATTATACTGGCAGGAGCGGATGGTCCTTCAACGATACCCAGTTCGACGAGTTCATGGTCCAGCAGCAGTTTCAGAACCCCATGGAGGGGGTTGTGCCTGATGAGCAGGAGCACGGTGAGTTTCCACCCTTCCAGGGGGAGACCGTCACCCAGTGGGGTGAAGGGTCTTCTTCTGCCTGGAGCGCGGATCCTTCCTCATGGGAGGATCCCAGGACTTTGGTGTACACACCTGAAGCCTCGTTCAACCCCTGGACTCACCCGTACCACCCCGGAGCTGGAGGCTCCTGGGAACCGCAGTAGCTGTTACCAACTTAGGCCAAAAGCCTAAGCTTGGGGGAGTACGTGCCCTTCTCCCTTTTTCTATTGTATTATCCATTTTATTCGCTTTGATCTTTTCGAAGATTTTTTCGTTCTTCTTTGTTCTCTCTTAATTTGCAAAAACAACAAAAAGATTTCTCTTTTCTTTTACTTTCGTTAAACCTTTAAGAAACCCAAAAAGAATTCCTTTCTCTCTTTAGTTTGCTTTGTTTTCAGAGTTCATCTCAAGTCCGTGATGGCATTTGATTATATTTCCCATGTTCGATCGTGCAAGTGACAAGGCAGTAATGACGAAGATCGACGGAAGGGAAGCAACAAGGAAAACCGGTATGAACTCTTTTTGTTTCTACTTGTGTACATATGTCTGTACTTATGATCTAGAGACCAGCTTGTAGCGACATAGTGCTATGTTTACAATGCTTTCCCAGTGTTCATGCTTTCTTTGTGGCTAATCTCAAATAGCTAGAGTGCATAATGTGTTATTGAAATGATTTACATGCATTGCATTGTTCATGGTTTGGCATATTAAAGTGGTATTTCCCTTTGGAGAATTCTTGGATTGACTTGGCGCATGTTCACACATGTTTATGACTAAAAAGACTATCTTGCCTTGATGATATTTTTGTTTCAGAATAGTTATATCACTTTCATGCCCGATTCAATGTTGCTTTGTCGCTCTGCATGATTATGACTTTTATTTCTCTCTAGTTGGTCGCTTCTTAGTCTTTTGCTAGCCTTCGCTCGCACTAAGAGGAATTATTCTTATGCATCCAAACTCCTTTTCAAACTAGTTTTTCCACTTGAGACCACCATACCTTCCTATATATGGTATTTACCTGACATCCCTAACTTATACTTTCTTGTACCATCTCAAAATTTATTCAAAATCTTCCTTTTTTGTAACCGTACAAGCTCATGGTGCGGTGAGGGGAAATCAGTATCTTCCATGCCAAAAATGTTTTACTCCTTGACAACGTTTTAACTAGTCAAATTTATGAGGCAGAGGCCGGTCTAGAGAACGCCCAGTTCTCATTTGTTTCACATTTTATAAAAAGTTACACTTCCCCCATACTTGATGATGGAATGAAATGGGCCAAATGCTGCTAATGATAGATGGAACGATAAATTTCCTTCCATACTTGAGGCAAAATAAAAAAGTCACCATAGACCGTCAAAGGATAAGTGAATAAGGGAACAAAAGTGTAAGCAAAAAGCATGGGAACCGCCATTAATGTGGTTGGTATGGGAGATATTGAGAGACCTTTACCGTTCATCGTTGACTGGAAAGTTGCACTTCTCAAAAGAATTTTATCTCTGTTTTCAAAACCAAGAGCTCTGGTACATGTTTAGTCTTTGCTTCCAACCACGGGTTTTCAACCTTGACATCAAAAGCCACGGTTCGAGAGTCTCCCCTTCTTTCTTCAAAGCACCAACTATTGAGAGCATAATTGTCATTCTTAGTGTAACATGCATTGTCCCAAAGTACCACATTGTCTTCTGCATGATTGTGATATTACTTGTTCTGAAATTCTTAGTTCTAGTCTCCTTTAAAACTCCGGAGGAGCTTCTGCATTTATGTTTTGCTTCACTCACGGAGACTAGCGAGATACCACTCTAGTATGTTCAAGCTATGTGCATTGTGATCTTGTCTTGATTTTCAGCAGCTTATTTTTTACTTTTGGTTGTTTGTGATTGATCACTGGAAAGAAGGATTGATTCGTGCATTGTCCTCATAGCATTGTTTCAATACTTGCTAAACTCTTTTCGTAGTACATGCCTATATACATCTTATGAAGCAAAAGAGTTTGTCAAAGTTTTCTTTGTCGCGTCCAGTTTGTTGAACTGAATTTCTTGAGGACAAGCAATATGCTAAGCTTGGGGAGTTGATACGTCTCAAACGTATCTACTTTTCCAAACACTTTTGCTATTGTTTTGGCCTCATTCTTGCATGATTTGGACTAAACTAACACGGAATGACGTTGTTTCAACAGAGCTTCCTGTATGGTTTTCTTATGTGCAGGGATATGGATTTTTAGGTGTCTCAGAAAATTCTAGGAAAAAACACAGAAAATCCATGCACCCGAAGGGGGTGGTAGGGATTGGATGAGTTAGATCATGTAATAGTTCGTCAGATTGTTGGGGGCATGTTGCCTATCATCTACTTTGGTGTTTATCATCTTTGCTACAACTTGTTGGTCTTAATGCTTTGCACTTTGGGCCCTAGTGTCATGTTTTCATATCTGAGCCACTTGTGTTTTCATGAGTTTATTTATGTTCTTGATCCTATCTATGAGTTGTATGCACCTATTATGGTCCGGAACCGGAGATCCCAAAGGTGAAAGCTTGGGACACCAAAGGGGGTGGACTACAATTTGAGGATTTCATGTATCCATTGAGTGTTAATATTTTGTTTTGGTGCTCTTTTGTCCTTTTGTCCCTGTTCATAGCGGGATGGTAGGACAAAAGATGTTCTGCAAGTTCTTATTGCAAGCAGGCACAACTACCTACGGGATACATGCCTAATGTTTGATATTTTCCTAGATGATCCTTGCTTTTCTGTGTGCCTTGCCCCGTGTTAAAATCTATTACATGTTCGCTCTCATCCAAGCAGCGCCCAACCATCCATCTCCTTAGCCTATAGTGTTTTTAATCCTGCTAGTTACTGGTTGTTTGCTTTTGTTGTTTTACTTTTGTTGTTTCCACTATCACTTTCATATCACCGTTGCTATTAATATTTTGTTGCAAGCAAGTATATTTCAGGTGCGGTTGAATTGACAACTCAACTGTTAAAGCTTATAAATATTCTTTGGCTCCCCTTGTGTCAAATCAATAAATTGGGTTATCTTACCCGCGAAGACTATCTCGATCCCCTATAGTTGAGGGTCATCAGTGCCCCCCCCCATCGTCACCCACATCCACTTCATCGTCGGTCAGCCACTGATAATCGTCAGATTCATCCTCTCTCCATCACTCAACCAGTGGATCCACGCATTTACGTTGGCGCCTGCACCAGTGCTTCCTCATCCGACACTAGTGCTTCCTCCTCCCGCATCACTGCCACCCGCATCCTTGACATGGCGCCTCCGCATTCGATGGAGGAAAATTACATCGGTGTGTTGAAATGCCAATGGAGAACGTGGGTCTGGCGATATACGATTGTGAAACCGATGAGCACCATTGGCTTGACTCCTTCCACTCCGTGGTACAGACGACGTGAGCATAGGGCATCAAGTCGGTGCATGTCCGCTACATGATTTCCCCATGCAGCTTCCCTCACGACATGTCACTATTGGAGTTGATCAACCCCCGGGTGGTCTCCGCACGGGAGAGACTAGAAGACCGAGAGGACCGTGAGCACCTCGAGGCGGACCATGTCGGTGAGGCCTACATATGTCGGAGCTCCGCAACTGCTACCCGGCGCGTGTGGAGGCGGATCACCAACGATATCAGGAATATGCGTCCGAAAGGACAGAGGTCATCGACCTCTCCGAAGACGAGGGAGATGACCTCATCGAAAGGATCACCGAATTGGAATGGGAGAGGCTCGAGAATGACACCGGCAATGAGTAGTTTAGTTAGTTTTTGTGCAATTTTAGTGTAAATATGTTTAGTTATGTAAAATAGTTATGTGTTTCTATTTCGAATCAAGTTTGAATCTAATGTAAATTAGCATCGAATCTGTGTTAATGTTTTTACTCCCTCCGTTCCAAATTACTTGTCATTCAAATGGATGTATCTAGAACTAAAATAGTGTTAGATACATCCATTTAAGCGACAAATAATTTGGGACGAAGGGAATAGTCAATTAAATTAGAAAGATCGGTTGGAAATAGTGTTTTTGGAAAGTGAAAATGTGCTTCTTTTTTTTTGATAAAAGAGAGCACTCTCTCCGATTTCATATATAGAAATCAAGCGTCTGTTACATTGTCCCTACTCCAAACATTATATCATCTCTTGCCATACAGCTAAGAGAGATACAAAAGAGGAACTACCAAAATGATGCTCACACCATCACATAGCAGCCCCCAATACAACCTGACATGATCAACCACAGAGCAACTCAGTGCTCCTAACCTTGTCCAGTACGAGGAAATACGTAGCAAATATACATACTAATAATACTAAAGTTCAGGTGGTAAATATCAAGGCACATGTAGGCTTCAGCAGCGACAGAACAGATCCTCATGAGACACCCTCTTCGATTCTTGGTATGTCGAAGCCCCATCCAGTAGCTCTTCTGAAGACCTCCCTTGCCACTTGATCATACATGGACACCCCCTTCTTTAGCAACTCATGTTTTTCTTGGTTTCTCTGCAGGATCGCCCAATCAGATAACCAGTTAGTTAACATGTTAACAGGCACAATGGGGTCAATTACCCTCACATTATCAAAGACCAATCTATTTCTAATCCTCCATATTGTCCATAATAAAGCACATATCCCAACCATCATGAATTTTCTCACTGTCATATCAAATTGTTGAATCCATACATACATCAGGTCATGTATATCTACAGGCTCTCTATGCAAGTTAAAAGAGCATTTTAAAATATTCCATAGAACTCTGGCCATCGAACATTTGAAAAACAAATGAGTAACAGTTTCAGTTTGCCCACAAAAAGGACATCCATTGTCTCCTAGCCATCCCCTTTTTTCCAGGTTATCTCTTGTTAATATAGAATTTTTTTCTAACAGCCACATGAAAAACTTAATTCTGGCAGGAACTTTGATTTTCCACACGAACCTCATTGTTAAATTGATCTCTCCTTCCACCAGATGTTTGTACATGGATTTCACAGTGAATTTTTTGTTCTTAGTTAATTTCCATGTTATCACATCTTTTTCATTATTTAGTGCCACCCCTGTACATGCATCTTTGGTGTGTGTCCATAGATCCAACCTTTCCCCCCACAAAGTTCTTCTAAATCTCACATTGTCAAATCCTTTATCAAATATCTGTTTTACAGACAAGTTTGTATCAAAGCACACATTGTAGAGTCTAGGATATAACAATTTTAAAGGTTTATCAGTTAACCAACTATCTTCCCAGAACCTCACATTCTTGCCTTCCCCTACCTAAAACACACAGCATTCAAGGAAAGCATCTTTAATTTTTAGCAGCCCTTGCCAAAAGTGTGAGTCTCCTTGTCTGTGTTTTACTGCAGATATCCCTGATGTTTTAATATATTTTTTGCATAGCAATTCTTTCCAAATCCCCTCTGTGGTGTATATTTTCCACCACCATTTACTCAGTAGGGCAGTGTTCATATGTTCTAAAAAATTTATCCCTAGACCTCCCATTTCTTTTGGCCTACATATTGTATTCCAGTTCACTAGATGGTATTTTCGAGTATTGTCATCTTCTTGCCATAGAAATCTGGCTCTGTAAAAATCTATTCTCTTTCTTATCCCACAGGGAAGAGTGTAAAAAGACATCATGTAGTAAGGTACTCCAGTAAGAGCAGCCTGTATGAGTGTAATCCTACTTCCACTATCTAACAATTTCCCCTGTCAGGTCTGACATTTCCCTCCTATCTTCTCCTCAGTTTTTACCCACCCCCTATTCCTGATTCTTTTCTCATCAATAGGAAAACCTAGATATTTCATGGGTAAATCTCCTGTTTCACACCCAAATATCTCAATATAATCTTGCTTCTTGTTTTTGGCCTCCCCAAACAGAAACAGCTCACTCTTATGGAAGTTTATTTTTAAACCTGACATTTGTTCGAACATGGTCAGCACGAACTTTAAATTTTGTGCACTTTCAATGTCATCTTCCATCATAAAAATCATGTCATTTGCGTATTGCAGCATGTTGACCCCATGTTCAATCTTGTCTCCTATCACCCCTTTAATCAAGCCACTTTTCCTAGCATTATCCATAATAATAGCTAGGGCATCATCAGCAAGATCAAAGATCAGGGGTGATAAAGCATCCCCTTGTCTCAGGCCTTTGTATGTGGGGAAGTTGCTACCAATTCTATCATTCACCTTAATGCCTACCTTGCCCCCTCTTATGGTCTGCATTACCCAGCTAATCCATTTTTCTGGAAAAAATTTAACTCTCATCATTTGTAACACAAAGGACCACTTAATTTTATCATATGCTTTTTCAAAGTCAACTTTAAACACCAGGGCATTAGATTTTTCTACATGTATGCTGTTTAGAGCTTCATGTAAAATTACTACTCCGTCCATAATAAATCTGCCTTTAATAAAGACATTTTGATTAGGGAGTATCACTTTGTTAGCAACCCCAACTAACCTATTCATGAGTACCTTAGTAAAAAAATTAAAGCTGACATTCAGCAGACAAATAGGTCTAAATTTCTGAATCTGATCAGCCCCCTGTACCTTAGGCACTAGTGTAATCACCCCATAATTCAGCCTAGATATATCCATTCCCCCTTTGTGGAAATCCGAGAACATATTCATCATGTCTGATTTAATCAGATCCCAATAGTGCTGATAGAATTCCACATTGAAGCCATCTGGACCAGGTGATTTGTTATGTGCCATATTAAAAATAACCTCCTTTACTTCCTTCTCAGTAAAAGGTTCAATTAGTTTGTTATTGTCCATGCTAGATACCATTATAGGGTTATCTATCTGAAGAGAGATTGAGTTACATTCAGATTGTCCAAATATTTTTTTGTAAAACTCTGTTATATATTCCACTATTTCTTTTTCTTCAGTCAGCACGCCCTCTTCTTGATTTTGAGCTGTAATCCTATTATTTCTCCTCCTACCATTGGCCTTAGCATGTAAATATTTTGTGTTAGAATCTCCTTGTAGGATTTCTTTAACTTTGCCTCTCTGTTTCCACTTAGCCTCTTCCTGGCTCATAACCCTTTCAAGCTGAGCTCTCAGATCAAGCTGCTCTTGCCTCATAGCAGCAGTTAATCCAAACTGCTCACTATGCTTGTCAATCTCATCCAAATTAGTAAGGATATACTTTTTTAACTCCCTATACCATGCATTCATGTTTCTGTTCCATCCTTTCAACTTTTTCCGTAACAATCTAATTTTTTCTTGCCATATATCTATACTAGAGCCAGTGATACTTGCTTGTCTCCAAGTGTCACAAACCACTTTGTCTATCCCATCTCTTTGTAACCAAGCATTTTCAAATTTAAAAAGCGGTTCAAACTTGGGCAAATCCCCCGAGCATACAAACAACGTCACATGATCTGATTTCTCCCTATAAAGAGCTTCCATATTTGTAAGAGGGTATTTTTCCTCCCATTCAGTACAGCATAGCACTCTATCTAACTTTTCAAAAGTGGGGTGTTCAAGATGATTCCCCCATGTGTATTGTCTCCCATTTAACGGGAAGTCAATGAGATTTGATTGTTCAATGATCGCATTGAAAACAAAGCTCCAATGACCCGGGGATCCGGGCTTGTTTTTTTCAGAAGCTTTCCTAATAATATTGAAATCCCCTCCTATAAAAATAGGGTTAACACTTTGTTGCAAAACTCTAGAAAATTCTGACAGGAATCTAGCCTTCCTAACTAATTGTGCCTCCCCATATACGAGCACCAAGTCCCAAATGAACTTGCTCTGTGTATCTTGTACAGTCATTTTAATATAGTATTCTCCATCTTCTTGGGCAATCACATCCAAAGTGGTGTAATTTACCCCTAGTAGCAGCCCCCCAGATCTACCTCTAGAAGGAGTGTGGTGCCAATGGTAATCTCTCCCTGCACACAGTTTTTGCAGGTCAGTTCTACTAAAAGTTTGTCTAATAGTTTCTTGCAGTCCCACAAAATCCACTTTCTTGTCCATAATCATTTCTCTGATGAATCTTTGTTTAGTGTCCCCTCCAAACCCTCTCATATTCCAGAAAATTCCTCTCATTTTTTTAAAAATTATTTCCCTTTTCTTTTTTCAGTCCAGATTTCCCTGCTTTCTTAACTCTGCAAACTGGTCTCCCCCCAGACATTAGAGGGGAGCCATGTTTTTTATTTGCACTTCCAGAGAATAGGTTTTTAATTTCTCCCCATTCTCCTTCAGGATCAAAATCTTCCTCATCATTTCCGGATAAGAAGTCTTCTAGCTCATCATCCCCTGTTTCAATTTTCCCCTCTGGGGGTATATATATAGTTATTTTTTTATTTCCATCTTGTTTTAATAAGTCATATCTAGCAATCTCTATAGACTTAATCAAGTCTATGTTTTTATTGACATTATCAATGTTATTTCCTAAATTCACCCCCACTCCCTTAGCAAGAGCAGCTAGCTTATCATTATTTTTATGAATGAAACTAGATTTGGGATACTCACCATAGTTTTTTTTTCTGCAATTCTTTCTTTTGCCAAGTCTTCCATTTTCTTGTCTTCTTTTCCAACGAGCCTGGTGGCCCTCCTCAGATCTTTAACCATCATCTCTCCCTTCTTGGCCTTCTCAATTTTTCCCCCAAAGGTCATCGATTCCTGGCTTGCCCCATAGTCCACATCTTCAATATACTTGTCTGCTCCCAAACCTGCTTCTAATTCATCTCCTAACAAATCATCATCTTCATCCCCCTCCCTATTTTCCTTATCTTCCAGCTTTTCTCCTATCTCAACTTCCTCCTTTCCGTGTCCCTCGGCCATCTGCACAATAATCTCATGTTGTCTCTTCACCTCCATTTCCAGTTTTCTTTTCTCATCTTCTAATGCAGCTCTCCTCTTACTTTCAATAGCTAGCTGAGCTGCATGTTTGACAAATTTTTCTTCAGCCTCCTTAAGTTTCCACTCCAGCTCACTGCCCCTGTTTTGTAATTCTTTTTCTTCCTCAACTTTTTTATTTCCCAGGTCTACCTTCTCAGATCTTGTAACCTCCTCATATTGTTTTAGAGACAGACTCCCCAGTGTCACACCACCAGGTCCAGCACCCTCATGAGATTTGTTCCTCTTCTCTGGATTATGCCCTTTTCCATACAGACCTTCCACATCAATGAACTCAAAGTTTCTTCTCTTGTTCCCTTCAGCTGTTTTGTACCATCCTTGTTCAGCAACACATTCTATGAAAAATCCTATATCAAAGAGCAACAGGTCTTTTGTAGTTATCTCAGTCCCAATGGGCACCCTGTGTAGATCTCTCACTCCTACTTTGAACCTGATTGCTTCTCTTGCTCCCAGATTTTCCAAATCCACCTCAATTACTGGCCCCAGAGCAGACCCAATCTCACACACACCCATGTAGTGCCTTAGTGAATCAGGAACCCCTGTCATGTTGGTCCATATAGCATGTAGTTTTCCTTTAGCCATACTATCTGGAGCCCAGAAATCCACTGCTATCACCACTTCTGTCCCTAACAGTGTGAAGTTCTTGAAATTTTTCAGCTCCACCATTTTTGCTTTATTAGGGAACCTCATCAGAAAGGTGTTGGCATCTTGCATCTTAGCTCTCCATTCCCAGTTCCAGTTAAACATAGCATGGAAACCAGCAGCTAGATTTGTTTCATTTAGCACCCCAGACATCACAGTGATCATAGCCATAGGGTTTGCTTGTTCAGGAGAGTACACCTCCCTAGTGTTCTGAATCAACAGACAACCTAATCCTTTGGCTCCATATCCCACATATTTGGCCACAGGTTTTGGCTGTTTAAGCACAGTGCAATCAGCAGTTCTGTGTGAGTCTCTATTGCAGGCCACACAATGTACATTGACCTTGCAATCTTTGTTCACATGTCCCATTTTTCTTCCATCTCCCACAAATTGTTTCCTTTTGCTTCCCCTCTCTTCCTTCTGTTTTTGGGTTCAACTCCTGCCCTTTGACATTGGTAGTCAGATTGCTGGTCTTTGGAATGTTGGACACCAAGTACTGGTATTGGGGGCTCACTTGCTCCTGTATGCTGCTCTGACCCACATTTCCACCTGCAGGTATCACCTGAAACTGCCCTGGAAATTGCTGGATCTGAAAGGGCATCCCCATCTGCTGCCCTCCATATATACCAGTGTTTTGAATATATCCTCCCCCAGGCAGTTGGACAGCATACTGCTGTGGTGCAATATGCCCAACAACAGCTGTTGTTTGATTCCCCCCACCTTGACAGTTAGCCCCAGAACTATGAAACACCTCTTGATCTCTGTTGATAGAAGGCCCAGTAACTCCTTGAATCCCAGCTGAGCTCCCAGAGTTGTTGTCTCTCACTTCTACCCCTAAGTTCCTGTCCTCCTCCCTCTCTTTGAATCTGCCCTCTCTGTTGTAGTCAGATCTGCCACCCCCAAATCTTCCAATGTTGTTGTATCCAAATCCTCTGCCTCTATCTTGCCATCCTCTTCCAGCTCTGCCCATCCACCCTCCATTGTTTCTCCCAGCCATGTCTTCTTGCTCACTCTCAGCTTCTTCTTCACCGCCGTCACTAGAGGTGTAGGAGAGTGGGTGGTGGATTAGATAGGGTTTTCCCCCCCCCCTCCTCTATGTCTCTAGTTTTTATATGGTCCCAGACGTGCTCTTACACATGGACCTGGGCCTTTTCGGTATGGGCCGAATCATGCCCATCTTCCATATTTTTTCCAGGTTCCTGCTTATCTTTCTCCCTTTCTCCCATTTCTTGTCTTAAATCATTTATATCCTCAATATATTCCAGCATCGGGATATTTTTAATAATCTCCACCCCTTTATTATCAATTGTCTTTATGTTCTCTTTTCTTTTTTCTAACTCAAAAAAACCGTCACCTTCAATCCCTGTAAGGTGTGTTTCTAATCTAATTAAATCTCCTAATGCAGGATATAAAGGTTTTGATCTGATCAGAGCATCTCTTATTTTTTTCACAATGTTGCTTACCCCAACTGGGGGAGTCAACCCTAGTAAATTCAGGATAATACAATTTTTTCCCACCCTGATCATAAGAATCTCCCAAAGGATTTATTCTTTTCAAATCACCTCATTTTTGTTTCAAAATTCGTTTGGCTTTTTTCTTGTTTCTTTTATCAATCAAGCCAAGCTCACCTAATTTTTCCTCGTTTCCACTGCAAACAAAATAACAAGCAGGTGAAAAACGCTTACCTCGATCAGTCAGCTCCTCCCGCTCGGACTCCTCTGAGCTTTCTTCAGCCAGCACCCAGAACCTGGTGCCAGCCGTCGACTTTCTCAAGAATGGGGAGGCGCCTGACCTCCCGTCAGACGAGAAGACCGGCGAGGTTGAACCATCGAGGGCAGCTTCATCTTGGCTTCCTGCTTCAGATTCTGTTTCGGTTTCTTGGACGGTCCCGCTCCAGCATCTCCGTTTCCCTGCTTCCTTGGTGCTTCCCCTTCTGCTACTCCCGCTTCCTTCTTCACAGTGCGCGTGAATATGTGCTTCATCCTCCACAGCTCGAGATCGATTGGCATTTCCTTGCAGCCCGGCTCCACTTTCTTGTTCGGATTCGCTATCTCTACCACCTCCACTTCTTCCTCCGGATCCAGCAGCACCGGGCGATGAATGCTGCCCGGCGCCGCTAGAGCCATCACCATCCGTGGTGTAGCTGCAGTCTTCCCAGATCGGAAGTCTTTCCACCTCGTCCGCTGCCCTGGATCCGCAGACTCCGCCTCCTGCATCGCCCATAGCAGCATCTCGATTGTGTTGAGATCCCCCCCCCTCCTTGAACATCCTGCCATGCTCCTCTGCGTTCGCCATCAGCACAATCCCCATGGCTTCCTTTGCCATCTCCCTCATTGTCGGATACCAAGAACAGATCTCCAGCGCCCTCTCCATCTCCGCCATGTCCCCCTTCACAAACTCTTCCAGCAAGGCTCTCATCTTGGGATCCCGATCCATTCTCCTCTTCTCGCTCTTCTTTTCCGCTCTATTTCTCAGTGTGTCTGGATGTGGAATGTGAAGCGAGAGAGTCTAGAGCCGACGGGTTTGGTTTATTTATCCCTTCCTCACGCCGCTTCGTCTCTGACCCTGTTGGCCCACTCGTCAGTCGGCCACGACCCGAACCAGTCGTGTACCGCCGTGGAGCCACACATAGGACCACATGGCAGGCAAATTGAATCTCATCTCCGATCACCAAACCCTCTTCTCCGGTGAGCTTTTTCCGATCAATCAGAACTCCGGCTGCCGAGAACAAGCGTAGAGAAAGCCCCTTCTTCACCAGCCAACCCTCCCTGAAGATCGAAACACTCCCAACATCCGATGCGAACAGAACTCCCGACACCTGAATTGCCCCGCTTACAGCTTCCTCTTCGATCACGTCACGGAGATTGGCCGGAATACCTGCGATCGTCGCCCCTATGATCTCCGAGGTCGGCGCCCGGGTCGTCGTGGTCGTCCTTGCTTTGTTCCCCGTCTCCTCTCGTCCCCGCCGATCTGGATCCTCAAATCGATCTCCATCTCCGCGAACGCTGACGATGTACTCTGAAGTCTCCGCCGTAGCCAGGGGTTTGGGGAAACCGCGCGCCGCCCGCGAGGCGCGGGTCTCTCCCGACGTGGGCAGCTCCTTCCTCCTCGCCGCCTCCGTCGCCCCGTCGCCGTTGGTGTCGCCTCCGATCGCCTCCAGTCGCCCGCGATGCCGTGTCGGCATGACTCCCGATGCCCGTCAGATTACAATGAGTGGCAACTGTCAGTGCAAATGTGCTCCTTTGAAGAATTTACTTATTTAAATGATTTTTTTTTTGCGTGGAGTTTATTTCTTTAAGTGTTAGAAGATCGGTCAAGGAGGTCCTAAAGGCTCACGCATAACACAATTAAATTAGGAGTTATCTGAACCAAGGACGTGTAAACAGTCATGCAATTGGACTACTCGTCCAAAATAAGTAGAGGTCGGAGTGGTCCAAGAATGTTTGACTTGATATTTGAACATGCAACTATAGGGCTATAGGCACACCATGAAATTAGCACAGGGATCACCAAACGTAAAAATGGCAAATTTGTACGTACAATTTTTTTGAAATAACAAGATTTCATGTTTGTAATTGCAACCGAGAAGAGAAGAGAAGACGCACGGCGACAAATTCCTTGGAGTTGCGAGTTTTACTCCTCCAAAAACATGGGGAAAAGGCAACGCACGCACGCGCGGGTAAACAGCAAATGCTCCCCTTCTTCCTCCCACGTCTCCGTTTCTGTTTGACCTCATCGGACCTGCCCTGACCTGACCAATCGCCGCCCCCCTCCCCCTCCACGTCTCCACACTCCTCCTCCTCCGTTTCATTCCTCGTCAACCGCTCGTCTCCGCCGGCAGCGTCAGGCAAAAGGCAACCGCCGATCGACAACGACGAACCCGTGACGCACAGCCGGGCAGCCGGCCGGCGGTTTCCCTGCCTGCCACCGCGTTGCAAAAATAGTAGTACGTCCCTCTTCTCCAGCCATATTCTTCCTTCTCCTAGGCTCGTGGTATTATTAGGCCGCGTCCATTTGGCATCTTTCCTGCCGCGCGCTTCCATTCCATCCCAATTCCATGGATGGAGAATCATCGCGATTCACCAAGGTTTCTTCTTCTTCCTCCTCCAATGGTTTCTCCTATTTTCTTTTGTTTTCCTCTGGTTTTTGGTATTCTTCTCCCATGATGTTGATCAGGTTCTTATCTAATACCCCTATGTCAAATGGAGAATTTCACTTGATCATTAAATAGTCTGCTAGTACTTCTCTTCATCTCTCTGATGGGATTCACAGAGTCTCCATTGTTTTCATTTGCTAAACAAACAATTCTCTTGTTTTTTACACAATGAACTACTGTAATTAATTCTTCCAAGAATTACTACTAATATCTTTGCCTCCACAACATTCTGCGGTGGTCATTTTGAACTCTTACTGCATGCCCAAAATCAAGCTGGAAATTACCCATTTTTCTATGAATACTTTACTTCAGTTTATGTTTATGTTTTCTTGGGTGCATCACCCTCTGCATTGGACGCTTCCAAGGCCAAAACGGCAGCCTCGGGGAATCATTGTGGTCTCCTCCCTCCCTTCTTGGTTCTGGTGTGTAATTGGACTGCCAAATATGGCACTTTGTTATGAATAAAAAACAGCCCAACTTTTTCGTTCCTTCCTGTTGTATATTTGTACTGTCAAACATTTTTTTTCTCAAAAGTTCCAATTGTTATGTTTATTACAGTTCCTAGAGCCTCCCTCATCTTACCACTTGTTGGATGCTTCCAAAGAGCTGTTAACACAGCTCTATGCTGTTTCATGACAGCTATTGGTTAGTTTATTCGATTTGGAACCTTTCCTAAATATTTGAAAAAGGCTGGTCAAACTCCATCACCTTTCTATACCTTGAGCTTCCCAACATAATTTAGAAGATCTATTACACACATACACACCTACCTTTTCTGGACGAAAAAGGCCGGTATGTTGTCTCAAGGAATTCTATTTCCATTGGTAGCTAGGCTTTTTGGCTGCATACGTTTGGTTGCTATTCCAACTATATGGTCCAATTTTCTTTGTGAACGCAGTTTAGTTCCCGCGAAGAATTAAGATGCAGGTTTGTACAAATATGCTTGCTATTGTGCTAACAGATGTGATATCCCCTGGTTGTCATGTCCATCGAACATCGTTTTGAGGAGTTTACTTTCTGCGGTTTCGTTTCGTTGTCATTGGTTTGTTGAGATTTTCTGAAACTTCTTATTTTTTGTGGCGGCAGCAGTTGCATCGCCCCAGTTGGATCTTCCAATTGTTGCTTTAAATTTCTTCAGGTCAACTTGTACTATTCCATTGAATTGATTGCATCAAATAAGACTAGGACACCTCTTTCTTTCAGAGTATGGATTGTTCCTTCTTATAAGTGCCTATACATGCTTTGCTATCGTCTACGCGATAGTGACACCAATTTTGTATAATTATTCCATTTGGTGTTTTGTCTATGAGTGCTCAAATAGTTACCAATATACAGTATATGGTATTTGAGGGAATGAACTTTTTCTTTTTAAATTTAGTTCTTCCTTGTACCTTTCTTTTCTGATAGGCTGGTCCTATTTAAATAGTACTCCTGTTTCTAAATGGGTAGTTGCTACCTGTCTTGTTTCTTGTTTTGGCTTTGAAAAACTTTTGGTGGCTGTGCTTCAGAAGAACAAGCCTTGGCTTGTTTTCACCGCGGAAACAAGGAAACTTCCATCCGCCTGACCTCTCCTTGGAACACTTTTTCAGGCATTTGATTAGCTCTCCTATCTGCTAGCTAATTGCTTTGGCACAAGAGCCATTCATTTGATGCTGGAAGAAGAAGCTGGGCTAAGAAAATGGACAAGAAAACTAACAGGAGGAAGAAGGTAACATCTTTTCTCATCGCTTGCGGCAAGTTCCATCAATCCAGGTAATTGTCGCTCAAAAATTAGTTTTTCTCATTCTTCAGTCTCCCTTTGGAGGGATTCCTGCTACGAAGGGTAGGAATTCTTCATTGAGACACGGTGCTGAGCACTCTATGAACAATACAGGTAGGTTCTGAAGTTTAGCACATTATTACATTTTTCGATGAATCAAAGTCACCATGCTTCTCTCTTTTGGACTCCATGATAAGAACAACCCATTCCCATGTGTGATGTGTAAAATTGATGCCTGACCCAGAGCGTTTTCATCTTTGGTTAAGTGTGCAAGTGCTAAAATGTTTCAGCGTTTGCATTTTCGCAGTTGATTTTAAAGAGAGTCCAGAGCACTCACAGGTGGCTTCGCCGTCAGCATCATCTTCATCCTTCTTCAAAAGCACAAGCCTGAAATTTAGCGGTTTCAGTTCTCCTGCATCAGCCAGCACGCATATTGAGTCTTTTAGGTACACGCACTAGTTTTCACAATAAAATTTAGGCAACTAGCACACTGCATGCCGCAAATAAACTTGGTATTTCTATGTGAAGATCAAATTCTGATACTAAATTTTCTCCTTCGGTGGTCTGTGTTTTGTAGGGTATTTGCAGCAACATGGAACGTTGCCGGAAAAACCCCAGATATGGAGCTGAATCTGAAAGACTTCCTACCTTCTGATGATAACTCGGATATTTATGTTCTAGGGTATGTTACAACATCAAACACTTTTGCACAGCCTTCTATCTCTTGTCAGATGTAGATTGTAGAACACCATTGGAGTTGGACAGCTTCGATTTGGGGCTACATCATTGTCAATGCATTAACACGCAAGAGGCCTGCGTGTTTGTGTAAAGAAAAACATCTTTGCCATCTCCTTTTCAGTCTGCCTTTTCAATTCCTCTGCACCACAAACAATTTCATCACATCTCCTGTTGCTGATCTGTGTAATATGCAAATTATTGGCATGTCTTCTTGTGGTGTTCTTCTGAAAGCTATGTTTCAACTAACAACACCGGTTGCCACTGGATTTTTACTTCAGAAATTTCAGATAACAAGTGAACACTGTATTGTAAGATGGCAAAATGTGAAATACTGAGATATGGGAAAAACCTGGTGAACATACTATCTCAACAATTTTGGTGGATTTTGTTTCGGAAACTTTTAAATCTAGTTTTCACAGAATTTGCACCTGGCCAAACATGGCAAGACTTCCACTCTAGTATCATCAATATCTAAGTAAGGTTATTCTCAAGCTTAATACTATTGTTGAAGTTGATTCAAACGAGTTAAAGGCTAACTTCTGACTGAGCGGAACGAAGGCCTGTTGCGGGTAGGCTTAGGCCTCCGCATAGGGGAGTCTGAAATTAGCCCTCTCGCACCGCCTACCAAGGCCCCAACACTTCCACAATAAGGAATAATTTGCTGGTTGGTGTCCGTGGTTTTTTTTCTTTCTTGGCAGAAGGGTTTTTCACGTTAAATCTGCGTGTCTCTGTGTTGCTTTTCGTTGTTCTCATTGTAATTTTGCTTGTCTATTTCCTAACAAATATGATGTCATGGTGATGCAGATTCCAGGAGGTCGTCCCTCTCAACGCCGGGAACGTGCTTGTGATCGAGGACAACGAGCCGGCGGCGAGATGGCTCGCTCTCATCAACCAGGCGCTCAACAGGGTTTCATCGTCGCCACCGGCGAGCAACTGTTTCAGCCAGTCCGCCTCCCCCGTCTCCGCAGTCCACACGGCGAGTTCCAGCCCGCTGGACCCATCGCAGTTCCACAAGAACGGGTCCTCCCCCAGAGAGGTTCGACGCGCCGCCATCACCCGCGGCCGCCGGCTCAAGTCGTGCACTTGCCCTGCCGAGAGGCCGCCCCGGCGCCGGCCGTACTCCAGATCGCCGTCGTCCTGCCTGATGATGCGCTGCGGTAGCAGAAAAAACAGGCGCCGGCATAATGGCGAGGGCGACACGACGACGTCAGACGAGGAGGACATGGACGTGGTCGTCGATAGCGGGATGGCGTCAACGTCCATGGCGTCCGACGCCTCGCTGCTTCTGCAGCCGGCGGCGGCGAGCCTGGATCAGCGGTACTTCCTGGTGGCGTGCAAGCAGATGGTGGGCCTCTTCGCGACGGTGTGGGCGCGGCGGGAGCTGGTGGCGCACATCGGCCACGTCCGGCTCAGCTGCGTCGGCCGCGGCATCATGGGGCGGCTCGGCAACAAAGGGTGCGTCTCCGTGAGCATGTCGCTGCACCAGACGTCGCTCTGCTTCGTGTGCAGCCACCTCGCCTCCGGCGAAAAGGACGGCGACGAGCTCCGCCGCAACTCCGACGTCGTCGAGATCATCAAGAACACCCAGTTCAGCCGCGTCTGCAAGCGCTCCGGCCGCCGCATCCCGGAGCGAATCCTCGACCACGAGTACGTCGGCCTCATCTCATCACCACCGATTTCATTCTTGCACCGGACCCCGCCATTAATCTCGACGAGAACTCGGTTTGTGCAGTCGCGTGATCTGGCTCGGCGACCTGAATTACCGGATAGCGCTGAGCTACCCGGCGGCGAAGAAGTTGGTGGATGCCAGCGACTGGCCGGCGCTGTTCGAGTGGGATCAGCTCAAGACGGAGAGGGAGGGCGGGGTGTTCCGGGGGTGGAGCGAGGGCGTCATCTCCTTCCCGCCGACGTACAAGTACTCGTCGAACTCCGACAGCTACTACATCGGCGAGGACGACGACGGCGCGGCTTCGAAGAAGAAGGCGAAGCGGAGGACGCCGGCGTGGTGCGACCGGATCCTCTGGTGTGGCGACGGGATCGCGCAGGTGGCGTACGTGCGCGGGGAGTCCAAGTTCTCCGACCACCGCCCCGTGTGCGGCGCGTTCATTGTCGACGTCGCCGTCCTCGACGCCGCGGCCAGGATGGTCAAGCTCGTCGCCGCGACGGCCAGCATGAAGGTCGGAGCGGAGGAGCTCCTACCACGACAACCGTAGCTTAGCATATATATATCCGCCATCGATTTGCGCAAGTTTTGGTGCCAAAGAAACACCCATCGCATCTCGTTGCGTGCGGCACCGATAATCTAGGAGATTAGCTCGGCGCGTGTTGATGCGTGCTCTTTGTGCTTGATTCCGTTCTCACGCCAAATGCTATAGAAGCCCCGAACGTACTAGCAATCGCATTGGGTTTTCCACCAGTGCCAGAACCCACACTCTTCTTTTCGTCCCTCTTCTTTCTTTCAATCCTGTATTTCCGATATGAGAGTAATGGAAAGGGGCTTGGCCCCGTTCTAAAAAAACGCCTGAACGTGCCCACCTCGAGGATCAGGTCATACGACGATGCCTTTTTAAAGGAAAAAAGTATATTTTTCGTTTTAAAACATTTTTAAATTCATGGAATTGATTCATTAACTTTTTAAAATCGATTATTTTTATGATGATTTTCTACTGACACAAATTGCTATAAATTATAAAAAGGAGTGGGGAAAGGTTGTGCGTTGCCTACTATCCTCGCCGCCTATCATCGATAAAGTACGATATGCATATGACACGGTCAACACGGACAAACTACTCTGCTTGTGCGTCAATGAGACGGTGACATAGGTGACGAAAGGGAGTGCGGTGATCGAGACAGTAGATAGCACACAACCTTCCCCGCTTCTCCTTTTTTATAAAGCAATCCACGTCGGTGGAAATCATCTGAATCAACACGAGAAACTGAAGGTAACCAATTTTAAGAGTTAAGGGATCAATTCTATAATTTTGAAAAAGTTCAAGAACGAAAATCTTTTCTTTTTTCTAAAATGCCGCTCAGGTTAAATGGTAAGGCAAGCGAAAGAAAACCATTCTTTTGGCTCTTTTGAACCTAAAATAGCTCCAACAACGGCTTAAAAAACAAAGATGGATGCAAAAGGAATTAGTAGCCCTAAAATAAGGAACATGATGTTGTATATATTGGGCAGCAGTCGTGCTGCCCAAAAAATCTCGCAATTTCCCGCAACCTCTTCCTTCTCCTGTTGTCATCGATTTCAACCGGATCCAGCTGATGCCCGATCCCACCCCGCCTCCAACCGACTAACTTCGTCGTTCCTTGCCCGCATATGCATCTCCTGAAGCCTGTTGGTTCACCTCCCGACGCCCTCTTCTTTGCGTCCGTCGACCTCTTCGTTTCCCACCACCCGCTACTCCACCTCTCGCCGCCCTCTTCGCCTCCTATCATCCGTTGCTCCACCTCCCGTCGTCCACTTCTCCACCTCGACGGGTGCTGCAATTGTCTGCCATACCCAGCGGCGAAGCCAGCCTAAGGATTCTGTGGGGTCATTGCTATTTTTTAGAAAAAAAATCTTCACATGTATAGTGAATGCATAGTGTTTGTAGGTTGTTTTGCTTAAAAGCTGGGGAGTCAGCAAACCCCACAGCTAATGAGTAGAATCGCCAACGGCCATGCCGCCGAAGAAAAGCGCCTTCAAGGTTGTGCAGGTGCGGGTTTTTGGTCGATTTGGTGTCGAGTTCCATCACGTCGTCCGGTGATACTGGCTCGACACCTTCGAGTCGAAGCACGTAGACGCGCGTGCGTACGATGTTGCCGTGTGGCGGCTCGGGCTGCCCCGACACAACTTAACTTCCACGACACTCGGTCTCGGCAAGTGGCGAAGCACGTCGACCCCCCGGTGACCATTGTGTCCCGACCGGTGTCAGATGATGAGGATGCAATCTTCGACGAGTTGGAGAATCTTCGGGAGGATGGCAAAGTTTGTGCGGGGACATCCCGGAGTACTTGCAACACCAGCATGAATGGGAGTGAAAGCACACGCGACAACTCGAGAAGCTACAACAGGGAAAGCACAACAACGAGATAGGGTCATCGTCGATGTCGGTCAAGATCGAGGAAGAGTCCAAGGGGGAGGAGTCCGACGGTGTTGATAAGGATAAACATGCAGAAGAGATCGAGGAGGAAGAGTCCAAGGAGGAAGAGTCTGTTGGCGACGAGAGTAGTAGTTTAATTTCAATTCTTTCAATAAGTTTGTACTAATAGTTTAATTTGAAATTTTGAAGTAGTTTAATTTTAAAAAATTAGTTGAGTCAAAGATTGTAGTTTGAAAAAAAAGTGTAGCTGCCCTATTTTAGGGCAGCTGTTGGAGATGGTCGTTTTCGCGCCCAAAAAAGTACAATTTTGTCTCCATGGTGGTCGTGGACTGGTCCTCGCCCAAGCCAACGTGAGTTCGGGCTTTGCGCAGACCCAGGTCGGCACCTCGTTCATCATCACAAAAGTGGCATGGCGCTACACGTTGTGTCGCTCCTATCGTGTTGCCTTCTTGACGCTTGCTCATCCGCGGGCAAGGCACTTCGTAATGATGTGATACCGCAGACGCTACCCAGTTAGTCGCTTGTGGGCGCTCGTAAGGAGTAGGGAGGGCTCCTCCTCCTCCACGACTTTCTAGTTTGAGAGGCAAAGCGGCGATAACGGCGGTCGGTTCAACCCTTAGAGCCAGGGAGGGTGTCTTATCCTTGAAGCGACACCTGGTTTGAACGTTGTGGTTACGAAGCATGAAGGGGAGTTCCTGCTTGATGCTATGACGGCCACGACTCCTCGTTGAGCGATGAAAAGGCGGATCTAATGATGCAGGGCTTAGATCTAGTAGAGCCGACAAGATGCAGGGAGGTGGTGGTGGCCTGAGGAGTTTGGGTAGTGTAGGGAATGGAGGCCATGGTGCCAGGAGCTAGGATGGCGCATTAAGGCATTAGCCTCGCTGGTCAATGATGGAGGTGGGTGGCGGGGATTGTCAGGCATGTGAAGAAGGCTATGACGACGACACCGTCGAGGCTTCGATCGTGTCGGGACAAGGATAAGATGCCAGAAGGAGAGAGAGAAAGATAAAAAAACAATGACTGGCCCAATGTGGCAAGTGGGTAACACAAAACCAGCAACACATATACAATTTAAATTTTACTCCTCATTTTTTGTTTTGTTCGTTTTTGAAACACGAGGGATCAAATGCCTATTTTCGTCCACAGTCGGTGGCATTTATCACACGCTTCTGAACCCGAGAACCATAACTAATAAAGATAATGGGTCAAAGGTCTACTTCTTGTAATTTGGACTAAAAATATACTCATCCTGTTTCTTTTTAGTTTACATATTAATTGAGGACCGCAAGCCATGGCAATCTGCGTGCGTGCTCGTCGGTGGCAACCGTTGCGGTGGGGTCGGGAGAGAGGCGGGGCGAGGAGAGGCGGCTCGGAGGAGTTGGAGAAGGAGAAAGTGAATTGGAGGAGGAGAGAGGAACGGGGATTGGGTCAGGGCACGCATGCGTGGCTGATTTTGTTTCGACGCGAGCGAGCGAGACACACTATTCATAGCGAATAAAAAGAGACGGGGCTATAACCGCTAGTTGAGAGCACAGGCTCATCTTTTGACAGTAAAATTTCTTTTCGAAGTCAAGGATCTCTACTTTAATCAAAATTACAGAAAAAAAAGACGAACATTCACAATACCAACCAAACTTACAAGAAAAAAATAGAAACATTCACAATGCGAAAACACTATGCAATGTAGTTTCATATTATATATATAGTGTTGACCAAGTTAATTCTACCACCGATCTTTTGGGAAGCAAATAGTTGTAGAATACTTGTTTGTGGTCCGGCCCATCGAGCACTTTACTATGTTCACAGCGCCATGTGTCGCGTTTATAGCATTTCCTCGGAATTTCATTTTTTAATTTTGTGTACGTATTCCGCGTGTTCATTGCTACAAGTAGTGTATAATTACTGATTTCGGGTCTTCCATTGCTTCTTCTTTTATTGATTATTGATTTATGTCAAGTAGGCCCCGTTTGACAGGGCCTTGCAAAAATTGGCGCGCGAGCCCGCCCGAAGTAGGAGCGGGACATCGCTCGCACAATGGATTGTGTTCGGTTCGTAGGTGTCGGCGCGACACGTCAGTCACTGTTCGTTCATCAACGGGTCGCCTCTCACCCCCCGCAGGGACCGGGTAAGGAAGGCCCTTCCCACCCGTTCTCCTCTTATAATCAGCCCGCTGGTGTCGCTCCTCAGCAACTCGCGAGGTGGGACTAAATTACTACAGCTGCGGAAGCACGCGTCCACCCACCATGCACGCTCGTTCGTTCTAAGAGAGCCCATCTAGGCCCAGCGCTGACGTTCGTGCGCTGTTTCTCCGTTTGCCGCAAAATTTTTTGGCTACCTCCATATTTGCAGTTTTCGTTTTTCTTCCCTGGCGAGCTGCAAAATTACACCTTGAATAAATAGTACGTACTAGTACTCCCTCCTCTGCGTGTACGTACAATTGTTTTTTTTGCAAAAACGTTCTCGTAGATTTTAAATCGTTACAGTGAAGCCCTTATCCTTCCTTCTTCTTCCCCTGTACCACGACCGAGCGCCGGCCGCCGTCAGGCCCGCGCGCGACCACGACCGAGATCCCAGACCAGTTCCGCGGCCCGGTACCTGTGCCGTCGCCGACCAGGATTGCGGCCCGCAATCGACTCCACGCGTAGGCGCCGCCGCCCGAAAGCTGCAAATTAGCCGGGGATGCCTCCACCTATCGCCGCGCCGGCCGCCGACCTCTGCTTCCTTCCGGCCGCCGCGCCAAATTGACCATCTTCCATCGCTCCTTCTCGGAAACCTCCTCGTCTGACGCGACTACCGCGGCGAGGTCACCGCTCTTCAGGCCGGCAGCAGCGCGGCTCCAGGCCGGCGACGCGGAGGCCAACTCGCCGTCGTCCACGACAGCGCCGGCGTCTCCTACACCTCACCATCGCCCATCAGCAATGCCGGCAGCATCCTCCTCTTCCTTCAACTCCTCGTAGACGTGAGCACCTCCTGAAACCCAAAATTCTGCTTTGGATAGCAATTTTGCTTAGCAATTGCAAACACAAAAGAGCAAACTGAAACTGGGAGTACTGTCAACTCATCAACTCACTCTGAATTATGTACATTTTTCAAAATCCGGGCAAGAGCAAAACTTTGAATTCTAGAGTATAGCAGCAAAATGAACCAAAGTCTGGGCACTGTGCATTCTGGGCAAGAGCAATTAAGTGTACACTGAAACAAGTGCAAACCTGGGAAAAATATGGGCAAAAGGATCTTACACTAGAATGCTAGTTTGCAATTTACTGTTAACTGAAACTGAAACACAGTCATGTTTGCTCAAAATTTTGAACCAATTGCAAACAGAACCATGCTATATTTTCTGAAGAAATGTTCAGCCTTGTGTGATTACACTGATTCCAGTAGATAATTGAAAATGCACTATGATTACAACACTGATAATGCACTATGATCAGGTTTCAATATGTTGACCATATATTGAATAGGTATTGGCCATACTCCCTCAATCCTCAATCTAGCAGAGGTGAGGAGGAGATGAGCACCTCAGGCTCCCTGGAATTTGACGCTATCAATTTATCTAGCACAAAATCTAAACCAGGATAGGAGCAAAGTGTGAGTCAAATCTAAATTGAAACTGGCTAGGAGCAGAGCATATTTGGTGTTTTATGTACTGCTTAACGTCAAACAAAATAGTGAAATGGTTCATGATTTGACACTGGGAATGCCGAAACCTTTTTAAAAAATTATTATTG
Source organism: Bromus sterilis (assembly GCA_950022295.1). Lineage (NCBI taxonomy): Eukaryota > Viridiplantae > Streptophyta > Magnoliopsida > Poales > Poaceae > Bromus > Bromus sterilis. The sequence goes on along the minus strand of OX465595.1, from coordinate 337,167,641 downwards.
GTGCGGATTTTGACCTAAGAAACAATGGAGGCCCATTTTTGTGGGAATTGGAGAGTAGATTTTATTTTTACTTTTTTTACTTCTATCAATTTATGCATTTCATGTGTTTACTATTAAGTTAATCAAAGTTGAACAAGCACTACGTCAAGCAATACAAAGTCGACACACGAGTCGCACAACGTCTTCAACTATAATATAATACGTATGAAAATAGTCATGACTTTGAATCGTCATTTGAATGTCTTCGTGAAAAATCCTTCTTGCGGGAATAATTTTCAACTGAAATCCCCATTGTGGTAGCATTTCTAATTTTGTTGTTGTGGCAACAAAAATAATTGATGTGGCAACCATTTTAAATTTTATGTTGTGGCAGCAGAAATACTATCGTCTCAACCATTTTTCATTGTCGTGGTAGAACTTTTTTGTATGGCTTCTCATTAACTCCTTTGAACATATAACTTCTTTCCTCGTGTCTGACCTTGCAATGAGGTCCTTTGAAGCATGATTGTCACTTGTTAACACCGTTGACACACGCGGATCAACTTGTGGTTGAGTTGGTTAGGTGGATTATGTCATATCTAGTCCATCAGAGTTCAAGTACCAGGCATGACATTAATGCTTGTATTTTCTTGAATTTATTTCAGATCTTCCGACGACGTGCTTTCAGTGGGAGGAGACGTTTTCATCGACTACGAAATGCCTGTAGTAAGTTCATCAATCTCAATATGATGTGTCGGCTTGATATAGCTGTTCTAAAAAAACACTATTGACACACATACGCAAAAAATATAACCATATGGTTTTTGCCTATTGCAAACATATAGCATTTCATACAAGCACGTTATAATTCTCAAAGTTTATTCAACATCACACACATTCCTAAAAAACACGTTAGAAGTCTCCAATCGTTTTTGTTAAATGTGGCTACTAGGGTTGTGACGCCCCCAAAATCAGACCGTGTACAGTAATCATACACGCAAGGTACACGATCGAGATCAGGGACTCACGGTGAGATATCACAACACAACTCTACAAATAAAATAATACAAGTTGTTTAGTACAAGCCAGTGGCCACGAGGGCTCGAATACAACAGCTCGAGAGCACAAAGTCAGCGGAAACAATAGTATCTGAGTACAGACACAAGAATACAAGGTTGCCTTAAGAAGGCTAGCACAAAAACAACAACGATCGAAAAGGCGAGGCCTCCTGCCTGGGAACCTCCAAACTACTCCTGGTCCTGGTCAGCGGGGGTCTCGACGTAGTAGTATCCGCCTCCGGGGTACTCCTGCTCCTGGGCTCAAACGTCGACTGCAGCGGCCGATCAGGCAAAACAGTAAAGGAAATAAAGCAGGGTGAGTATCTAGTATACCCGCGAGTCTTACGTCCGCTACTAAGCATTATGCATTGTATCAACGGAAAGAAGAGGTTGTATATAGTGGACTGTAAGATAGAAATCCAGAGCAAAGGTAAGAATCTAGGCCTAACGAAGACTAGCATCTTCCGACGATGTCTTGCAGCATGAGGTAAGAATGAGCCAACAGTTTATATAAAGCATAAAGTAACAATGCAGCAGAAGTTGCTGCAGCATTGTATAATAATAAGTTGTAATAATTAACAATGCCTCCGAGTTCACCTCCTCGACATCCCCGCGAGGAAGAAAACCCGGAACCATACAGTTTAATAATAATAGTTTATAGTGGTAAGATCCAGCTTCAGCATAAAGCGTCCTGTTACCGTGGACACGGCTATTCGAATAGATTAAACTCCCTGCAGGGGTGCATTACTGTTCAGCCTGCACGCTCGGATCTCCAGGGTGGCGGGCACCTTGTTAGGGAACGCTCCACCAAAGCTATCCGACACGTCGCAGCCCATCCTAGGCTCAACAGAGAGGCCATCCGCCGGACTATATCCTATGCGCCAAGGGGTCTAGGTCCCTCACCCTTGCACGCTCCTGCACGGTGCGAGGCTGGCCGGTGAAGCAAAAGCAAATCCAAATACACCGCTCGAGCGAAGAAGACACACCGCTTCCCGGCAATCAGACCGCGATACTGCTGACGTCTGAAGAGCTTTCAGACAAACTACGACGCAGGGGAGCCCATAACTCCTTATCCCACGTGAAGGTAGTGCGTACAGACCAACGGGCCTCTCAAGTCATCCGCCGAACCATTTAGCATTTTAATTAACCTGCGTGACAACCGTTATCGTTACCTCGACTTAACCGACCCGCGGTCAACTACAGCAGTCAGGACCACCAGTACATCGGTGCCTGCCCTGTCTTCCCACCAAGTCACTGCGGTTACCAACAAGGTGAACCGTCTCCTTACCTTGTCTCGCGTGTGCTCTTGGTAGAGCTCGACTTTCGTGGTTTGGTATCTCTCGCGAGATACGAGCAGGGGCCAAGCACGCCAGTAATGTCGGTCGTACCCTCCCTGTCGTTTCCGACAATATACCTCTCGCGGGCACCGTTGGGTCGCCCGACTCTTACCTTTAAGGACACCAGTTGGTTCGAGTGCCTACCATTAAGTGAAACCAGGAGGTATCACCCTCGATGGCACACTTAAAGAGGTTTGACAGAGACATCAGCGGAATGAACTAAAGAGGTAAACCTCGTATCATTCCGGTGATGCTACGCTACTGAGCCGACGAGAGTGAAATACGAGTCCATTCCACTCGTAAGTCAAACTCGAAGCGACTCGGCAGAGTCTCGCCGTTGTAGGTTCCCTAGGGCGTCTGCATTGATCCGTACCTGTTGCAGTTGTATATGTTTTGTATCCACGTCACTCCCCTGAGTGGTCACGACCCGCTATCTAATCCTAGCTAACCATGCGCAGGGCTCACTGCTGAATATTATATATATATATATTTATAAGGCAGCATAGGATAAAAGAAGGTACATCAAGGGGCGACAATGACATGCTATGCAATTGAATAGGATTGTAATCGTAGCAGCAGCAGTAACAATGCCTAGTGCAAGAAATGTACGGAAAGATAGGCGATATCTGGGGAAGAGAATGGCTCTGCTTGCCTGGTAGCTCGACGGTAGAGGTACGGTCGTCGACGAAGTAGTCGTACTCAGCAACGGTGTAGTCGACGGCAGCAACGGGGTCTATCGGAGAATAAAGGGGGAAGAAACAATAAATACACAACAATAATAGCAATACAAATGCAAGACATAACAGATATAAAGCAACGGGGCTCTAACACAGTGTTAAGTATTTTAGTCGGAGCGGGAATTTATCCGGGGATGACTCATCAGTACCGATTGATTACCGGACCGATGATCCGGAAGGGGAAGGTTCCATGCCGGAGGTGTCGTGGACATCGAACAAACATACGGAGGGTGCATCCGTGTTAGTTGATCCATTCTGAACAACCTTCGTATACAGAACATTTTCATCCGGAAAGTTTTACCGGCTCCGGTCGTCTGACAGACAGATGAACCGGAGGAGAAATGCACCACGTTCGGTATGTTAGATGGGTGCGGTGGGGGTATGGGTAGCGTATCCGTACTCATTGTATTATTCTGATCAACTTTCATGTAGAAAGTATTTGGATCTGAGCTGCGGTTTATTTAATACGATTTTCTAAAGATTAAATCATTTAAAAGCATTTACTAGATTTATTTTATTCATTTAATATCACATTATCCAAAACAGTGTTGTTGACCAGTCAACTGACTGGTGGGACCCAGTTGTCATTGCCTTGTCTCAAATAAAATCTTTTATCTAGTTAAAACATTGCGGGGACCCACATGTCATCCACTAGGGTTTTATGAAATTTCTCTAAGTCTGGGAATTACTAGTGAAAAATATCCATTGGCCGCCTTCGGGGCCCTACAGTTTAGGGTTCTACTCCTCCGATAAATTAGTGCCCAACATCAACTTTCATCTGTTGTCCGCGATCTCAAATTCAGTACGGAGGGTATTTAGGTAGGGTTCATCTACTTACGTAAAACTTTGTCGGAAAGTGCTGCCCGACGCCAATTCCGAAGATCGTTAAAAGATGTCAAGTTTGCTTGAGGATTGCGACGGATCAATAGCTCCAATGGAGATACTTCTTATATGTGTTTTGCACCATATCAAATGTACTTTCATGCCATGCCATCAAATGACATGACAGGTCCCAATACCTTGTTCATCACAGACTCTAAAGTAGCTATGAACCTAACTATTTTTCTGCCATTTTCTTCTATAACAGAAATTCACATTTTGTCATTTTTTTACAGGATTTTATCTATGCATCATTTGGAATTGGTCCAATGGAACAAAGTGAAGCTTGCGAAGTGTACTAACTACCCATGTTATTTTTATCCGCACCATAACTCATTTGTTGCTATTTTGGGGTTGCCCAAGGTAGTGCGCATCAGCCATTTTCAGAGATTCAGTAGCATGGTTAATTCTTGCTCTAAATTTGGCAATGTGGCATTTTTGTTCTTCTATTAGTAGAAATATGCAATTTACACATTTTGTTGGATATAAACCATGCAGAATCTAAACTCTGACTAGTAGAACAAAATGGACCTTGGTACATCTACTTTCTGTCCATTCAATTTGTTGCTATGCTAAACTTGTTATGCTCCCAGTTTTGTCGTTGTACATAGTGCAAAAACTTAACAGCAGCGGCAACATCGAGCACGGCCATGGCGGCACGGCTGCACGCGGCCAGGAAGCTCACGGTGGGGGAGGGCGTCGCGGTGGCTCGGGGGAACGCAGAGGAGCTCGAGGTGGAGAAGGCGGCTGCGGCGCCGGGCGTCAGGTAGGCGAGCGCGGCGCGACTGGCCAGCGCGGGGAGCGCGGCGAGGCTGCTCGCGTGCGGATGGGCCAGCGGCCAAGGAAGGCTGGGCGCGGGGGCGAGCAGGCGGAGAGGGAGTCCAGCCGGGGCGCTGGGGAAGGCCGCGCCACGGTAGCCATGGCGGCGCCATGCACCGAAGGCCATGGCCGCTGGGGTTGGCCGGGGGCGGGTGAGATGAGGCGCACGGCGAATCGGTGGGGTGGAGGGGGAGCAGCAGCACCAGAGGGCAGCGAGTCGTGTGGCGCGGAGGCCGGGGTGGCCACGGCTCGTCGGAATCGGCGACGGCCGCGCCGCCAGGAGGAGAGGAGGGGGTCGGGAGGAGGGGAACGGGATGGGGAGAAGGGAGAACGAGAGAGAGATGGGGATCGAGCCGGCTCGGGCTAGGTCTAGGCGCCAGGGTGGGCTGGGGCGGCCTGGGCTGGCTGAGCACTAGGCCCAGTTGGCCTGGGCCGGTTCTCCTTTTTTTTATTTTTTTTAATATTTTTTTTGTTTTTATTATATTTAGCTATCAAATGATTTTTGGAAAAGGGTGCAACTATGCCAATAATTGTGTTACACCTAAACATGGTGCTACAAAAATTCTTAGTGGCAAAATAAAAGTATTTGCATTCTGTCATATTTTAAATATTATTAATTGTGGTTGTTATGCTACTATTTTGAATTGGTTAAATTATTTAATCCACTTAATAAAATACCATGGTTAATTTAACACGACCTAATAAATTTTAGGCATTTAATAAAATAGGTTGCACAAATTTTAAACAAAGTTTGTTTTGCCACATTATTTTTAATACCAATAAAAAGCACTTTGAATATAGCTTTGATTTGATTTCAATGTAGAGGGGTTGGACTGGTTGTGACTTATGATGATCAAGGCCCATGGCCATATTGCTATCAACAACATCAAAAGGAGAATTGAATGTGAACTGACCCAAGTTGATCAAAGCAAAATTTTGATCAAGGCCATTTTGAGCAACAGAGATTATCAACGGTGATTAGCAACAGTAATCCTGATTACTGTATGTGATTACTGTAGCGTGACACCCGGGGTGTTACAAGGGTTTAAGTAGTCAAATTTTAATTTCCTAGAAAAATCAAAGCATGATAACTTATTGTTATATAATTATCGACATGTATAAAATATAAAACTTAATAAAAATTCTCCATCCCCATACTAAAATTCATCATACGAGCGTACCTTGTGTAGATCACATCTACAAGCCCTTCACTTTGTGCATTTTATATTTCCCGACTAAATTAACACCAAAGTCATTTTGAGTTGTGCTAGACCTATGACTAGTATACGAAAACGTCACATGAAAGTGGTTGTAGTCCGTCGGACCTCTAAAAAAACCTTTAGGAAATCTGTAGTCGGTAACTGCTCGGTCAGCTAGATAGTAGGAACTAATCGCCAAATCATTCAATTAATTAAACGGCAAGAGGGAGGGATTGACGACCCCTCTGGCTCATTGGGTGCGAATTTACTTGTGTCTTGGTGTGCAGTCTGGTCCAGGTCAAGCAAGCAATCTCTGGAGTCGTTGCCTGCTAACCACCTACCTGTAGCATTCAGAGTCCTTCTAGATTCGATAAACCTTGGTATCTTTGTCAAGGGAAATTTTCTAATAGCTGGATCACCACCTTTGACTTTGGGTAACCAACGAGTGTGTGTAATCCACACCATCAAAGAGCCCACATGTTAGTCCCAGATGGATCGGCCGACACGTAGCTAACATGTTATGCCTGGCCCGCAGCAACCCTCATGTCGTACCTGACCCGCGAGGCCAGATGCGCATGTCGTCCCAACCCTACCTGTTTGGCCCGCGGTCCATTTATGACACGTGGATTGACGATGTACAACATGGCAAACACGTTTGGCACGGCAACACAAGGTGTTGTCATTGTTGTATGGGAGCGGGTGGAGCATATGACCATTGGAGGCGAGGGGGTAGGGATGTGTTTGGTTCAAGGGATAGACTAGAGTGGTTATGGGTATCTGTCGTCGTATAGTGACGGCAGATGCCATGGGGATGGCAATGAGAGAGGGGGAAAGATCCGAGGAGAGTGTCGATGGTGCCGGAGGCGAGATTGGGAACAAGCACGGTGAGACACCACGGTGTTAACACCCCTACTCCTGCTGAGCTATATGAGAGCAATAACTCGAGCTACAATGAATGCTCTTTGAGATGTATCAGAGGAAGGAGGAGAAGGCCTAAGGTCCTGCTCCCTCCGGCGTCTCTCTGTGGTGGGTGAAGTGTAGTAAATGCGGTCGTCCCCTCGCATGGGAGGAGTGCCCGGGGTTCTTATAGGATGAACCCAGGGTACTAAGGTAACTACACAGTGAGGAGGGGCCCATATATAAGCCTCTGGAACTCTGCTAGGGCTCGCCGACTGCAGCCCACCTGCTACCTAGGCGTAGACTTGCAGCACACCTAGTTTGTCCTGATAATCTTCTAACTTGTAGGTCTTGAGAGCTCTATAGGTAGGCAAGCGGCTGGTTAGAGCTTGGTCTTGTCAGCTGTCCTGTCTAACCGACGTGGGAGGGGACATCACACGCCTGACAGGTCGGCGATGGGACTTGTCTCCTCTGCCATGCGGATCTCTCGGGATCGCCTATTAATGACCAGGTGCGTGGATCTGACCCTTGGTCAACTCTTGATTTTGGTGCCAGATCGGAGTGGGCCGACTTTGCCTGAGCCGACTGCGTGCATCCGGCAACCGATTGCGCCCTCCAGGGCAATCGGCAACCGGCCTGCCTAGATCGGCCCAGCTGCTGCTGACGGCCATCTAGAGATTGCACTTCGTCTTGTAAGGTTGTTTCGCCTGGGTGACCCTACCCGGGGGTCATTCCCCCGACAGTAGCCCCTAAAGCTGTACAGGTCCCGCGGTCGCCCGATTGCGGGGTCTTTGCGGGTTTTTACCTCGGAGATCATGTCTTGTGAAGATGCTTGTTTACCCCTGAGTTTAGGTCTCATCGAGTGCGTCATGCTGGGCTGATTCCTCAGCCCCGCCGAGTGCGTTCGGCCGACCTAGTCGTGGGCTTTACCGGACGCCTCGTGCTGAGCTGCCCGCAAGTGCTGCCGAGTGCTTCCAATCTTCTTGAATCATGCTATCTCTGGATGCCTCGTGCCGAGCTGCCCACAGGCGTCGCTGAGTGCACCCCATCTACTTGAATCATGCTTTCTCCGGATGCCTCGTGCCGAGCTGCTCTTAGGTGTCGCCGAGTGCACCCCAACAGTTACCTTTGACCAACACTTGACCGTTGTGCGCCGGCCCGACTTCGTCGTGAGTAGTTAATGCACCATGCCCACTACCCACGTACGCGCGCCTCGGCTCCTCTGCTGGACCCTTTGCGCCCGACGCCGACATAGCTAATCCCGATACACGCCGCAACCCGCGGCCACACGGGGCCACAGAGTGCACGCCTCGGTCCCACTCGCACCCCGCCGCCCATAAATAGAAGGGGGAGAGGGTCGGCCTAGACTCCGCTCCCCCGTACTCTTCTTCTTCCTCGCTTTTCTGTCTCTCCCTCTGCCTCTGCCGCCATCTCCCTTGCTCTCTGCTCCGGTCGCCGTCGCCGCCCATGCGGGCTTGCCTTTGCTCCGGTCGCCACCGCCAACGCGCGCTCGCCTCTGCTTCGGTGGATGTTTCCCCTCATCTTCTCTTCCGCCGACGCGCTGGAGTTCGAGATGGCCACCGCCGCCACCTGCCGTGCCTAGAAGGGCTCTGAGGTGAACGATGTGGAGATCATCTACCTCCGCCACGCCCGCAAGATCCCGGCGAACATTGAGTTTCACGTTCCCGGGAGTGAGACCATGCCGGAGTTGTGGCCCGGTGAGCGTGTAGTCTTTGCTGCCCACTTCGAGCGCAGATTCGGGCTCCAGGTGAGCACCTTCTTCCGCAAATTTCTAGACTTCTATCGATTGCAACCCCACCATCTCGGCGCCAACGCCGTGATGCTCCTATCCTCCTTCGTGACGTTGTGCGAGGGCTACCTCGGCGTGAGGCCGCGCATAGGACTGTGGAAGCGGATTTTCCACTTCAAGTCCCAAATGGTTGGAAATGGAGTGATGATTCCGAATCCAAAGGTCCCCGATCCACCGACCGTCGAGGACAAGTTGATGACCGAGTGTGGCGCAGCCATCATCTATACCAACAACAAGACCTCCTATCCAAATCCCAAGCCGCTGCAGTCGGTGAAGGAGTGGCAAACCACCTTTTTCTATGTCAAGACGCCGGACAACGAGGCCGATTGCCACAATTTTCCCGAGTTCGTGTTGGAGCTGCCTGTTGGGGTGCGCAGCGGAAAACACAAAATTTTCCTAACTAGCATTTCTCATAACCCAAGATGTAGCTAGCCGTATTACCGTAAAGGAAAGGATTGAGGAATAACATACCTCGGGGTGTAGTCCGTTGCGCGGGAAACGTTCCCGCAAATGTGGTTGATGTAGTCGATCAAGGTTCACAGCCCCCTGGCTGTGTTAGCACCCGGATGGGTGTAGTGCCACACGTGTAGCACCTCGTAGTACTCGCACACGTACGAGACTCGATGACGACCTCCGATCTCCGATCCAGCGAAGGTGGCGGAAGCAGACCTCCGGAACCAGAGTTTCGGCAACACGACGGCCTCCGTGTAGCAGAGATGCCTCAATCCCACTATAGGACCCAAACAAGGGGGCCCACCGTGGAAGATACAAGGAAGGGGAGAAGACCGGAGAAAACCGATCTCAACTCGGAGCAATATTAATTTTCTCACGAATTTCTGTGTCTTTAAAAGTCCACCCTACATGCCTTTATATAGGGGGAGGGGAGGGAGTCAACCCCTCTCCCTTAGCAATGTGGGACTAAAGTCCCTTTGCTAAGGGGAGGTGTCCGTCCAAGGGGGAGGGGGCACACCCCTCATGGGCCCTAGGGCCCATGGCGCCTCCCCTCTCCTTTCCTTTTTTTCTTTTCTTTTTCCCTTTATTCCCCTAATGGGCCTCTTTCATAAATAAGGCCCATAGCACATTTTAATATTAAATAAAATGTTTTAATTATTAATTCAATTAATTAATAACTAAAACATATTATTCCTTCTCCCGGTGCTCCGGAACACCTTCCGGCTCACTCCGAAACTCCTTCGGGTCAACACGGAACTTTTCCGGTGCTGCTTCCTTTATTCTCCGGTAACTCCGATAGTTCCGAAAAGGTCTCCGATTTCATCGATCCTTAAGTGTGTTACCCTACTGTACGAGAACACTCCAGTCATGATCGAGATGAGGCTACAGTCAATGATCATCAGCGGGACCTGGATGCCCATAATGACCCCTGTGCATTCCGGATATCAATACCGATTGGACCTTACGTCGTATAACATTCCCTTTGTCAGTGATACTGGATTGTTTCCGAGATTCGACCAATGACATCCTATGTATGGTTCAACCTCGTTCTGAACAAATCCTTATTCACTCGTTCCCCTGATATTCATCCCCGTTACCTAGTCACAAGCTGCAACTTTATGGATGGAATCTCACCGAGTGTGCCCTGAGTATCTATCCGTCACATGGATTGACAAATCCCGCTCTTGTAACAATACTCCTCAACATATCTCCACGGAATACCCAAGATACAACCATTATGACCCGCATATTTCAGTCAGGTGGTGGGATGTAAGTCAAAGCATCTGGGAAGATAGCAATTATGCACGTACTCATGGTCAAAGGAACGGTCTACTACGTTCTGTAATTACAACACTGAACCTTCATAAGTTTGATCATGTTGTAATGCTTACTTTGGGTAATGTTCATCACGTCACTCATCCAGTGAGGTGACCTCACAGTCAAGAGACTTAATTGTCCATGATCGCGAAACCAGGACCATCATGTTGACCATGAACTAGTTATTAAAATAGAGGTTAACTAGGAACATTGGGGGTTTCTATACCACACCTGTATCATTGTTTCACTGATACAGTTCTAGCACGGTATGAAACTGGTTATGAACTTGCTTAGATATATTGGAATAATCATATATTATTTGCCTCTAGAGCATAGATCCAACAGTCTCCCACTTGCACTAGAGTGCTAATAATCTAGCCGCATTTTCCCGATCATAATCAACTTATCACATAAGTGTTCATTGATCATGCTTGCTCATGGAAGAGGGTTCGTCAATGAACTGCACCAATTCAGATTCGTATGTTTCCTTTGCAACTGGTATAGGTCAACTAGTTTGACATGCCACTCATTATCATATAATGGTTGGATATAAGTTTCGCGGGAGAGCGAGACTAATATTTCACAGTATCCTCCAATGACCCTTTGGTTCAGTCTTCAGAAGACTTATCCATGGTCATATATACTGGGAAATACACTTAGCCAGAAGTCAATACTTCTTACGGTAAACTTTTATCCATACATCTACTTTCTTTAAGTAGTATTATGTTTGTAGTGTCGTGAATCTTGCTCACATTTCTTTCATATCTTTGGTGATGTCTCTAATTCCATATAGACTCATAATATGGCTTGCAATTGTAATCTTGCATTACATTCAAGTCTATTATCCTTTCTATATTTTAGAGTATAGTCCTCAGTATTCCCCATATACTGAATGCATGGACCTTATTCAGATTATGTGTTTTACTCCTAAAGCACATCGAAATCTGTTCTTCTTTCAAGAACTTTTGAGTCATTCTTTTGTTGGATTCACAACACATGTTTTATGGTAGAATCATATGTTAAGAACATATAAGATCACATGTCCAAGTACATGGTGTATCTCTATTCCTCCAGCAAGACATTGCTTGTTGGATTTTCATCCATTATATAATTTCTAGCCACAAGAACCTGCTTCTTGTCTAGAAGATTATTCCAACCTTCATTTAGTTCATTAGACATTTCTTAGTCTATTCTTATAGATTTCAACGTGTAACGTGTTAGTACTTCACATAAAAGAAGATTCGTGTAATCTTGTGTTTTATTTGCCTTATGCCCTATATATATCATAATGCATATGTGTATATAAGACGATTCTCTATATACACAATCAATGCATATCCACACACACACATATATATATATATATATATATACGATATCATTCTTCACACATATTAATGCATATATGTTTGAGACAGTGATCATGCTCCCACTCAAATATATCTATCATATACTCATATATTTGTGGTTTAGCTTTCATCAAGTTAACATCTTTATTCTTATGTCTTACATAACAATAATTCTCTCAAAGCTCTCACTCAGAAAATTCCCTCTGCATTCCAAGTTTCTTGGAGGTCTCTGAAGCTCCCACTCAGTTTCATGAAACTGCAGGCCCACTCAATATTTTGGTCATTACAAGATCACTTGATCAAATCAAGGTTGAGGGTTCCTGTCTTGAGGTACTATAGCCCATCCTTTTAACGAAATAAACTTTCGTCATGCCTATTGCAATTTACTTTCAAATCCCAATTTGAATGAGACACAATTCCAGGCTATGGTCCACTGTAGTGTAAATGAAATATTTTATTGATTAAAGCATCCTACGTTTCCGTAGTCAATCAATATTGAACTTTGGTCATAACAGTTTTATGAGCCAAATAATGCATTATGCCTGTTACATTATTCTCAATAACTTTCCAGTTTATCGGGAATATGAAATAACCGATTTATTTCATAGGACGTGAGCCATCCTTTATGTAACCCAATATTATTTCATTTCTCCTCGTGTTCTAGGCTACCATCATTCTTTGTATTTCAAGCAATGTTATTCCTTTTGTTTCATTAAGAAGACTCATGATTATTGTTCTGTACAGAACATATTCATGACAACCTTCTAAATTTAACAATGGCTTCAACTCATATACCAAGATCAATCATCTATGGCATACCTTTCTTATACAGTGTTGTTATAGCGGAACATGCTTCCGTTGCAATACTCTGATATTCTGAAGGCAAGGTCTAGTACCTCGGTCAAAGTTTCCATTATCTCCCATTGGATCCGTGTAGAGAAAACACTTCTCACACTACCAATTAAGCAATACAAGTTTTGCTATTCGTGGAGAATATGTAATTTCAATCGCTTGCTATTTTGGTACAAAGAAATTCTTTCTTTAGAAACTTTCTAACACCATCATTTATGGAGCTATCTTGTCTCATTAGATTTGGGATGATTTCCTAATTCATGAAGTGGGTGTTTTAATCTTAATGAATTAAACAACCTTATTCGCTAATAATTTTAGTGCAAGGGGAAAGAACGTTTAGACCATACTACAGTTTAGTATGACTACGAATGGTTTAAGTAGTCTAGCACTTTCAACTTCCATCGTAATTTGTGGTACAACTTCCACAAGTCTCCCATTATGTCAACTTTAATACTTATCAATCATATCATAGCTTAGTGATTTGTATCCTTATATTCTTACTTCACACTGTGATTCCTGAATCTCAGTTTTATGATCTCAATTGAATACAAGCTTTCAATTAATCATATGAAGTATTTAATGATAACTCATGTTCCCATTTAGTACATCATTTATGTATAATGATTGGCACAAGTTCTACTTGCTAGAACATTGTCTTGGTCATATTTATTGCAAAGGTTCATAGATCGTGTATCTAATCCATCTCACGCAATCAAGTTATGACTTTCTTTTGATAATGAATACACAAGTTAATAGATCATAAATTTAATGAATTCATCAGTTATGAAATCACTTTATGCAATCAAATCTTTGACTTGTTGTAATCAAGACAACTTTATCATTGAACATTGAATATCACTTGACAATAATAGTAGTATTATAAATGCTTTCTATCATATTATAAATCAAGATGTAATCAAAGTATAATCACACTTTATTAATTTAACCAGAACAACTGACTTGTCTCATTACATGAATAACTTTGTCTCGCGAGATGCAAGACACTCAACTAAGTGTTCATACTATAGTGATTACATAAGATTTATCTAATACTCTAAGTATCTCCTATGACATATGTGTCGGTGGAATCCATGCTGGCCATCAACTGACTTGGTTTCCATCAATCCTCGATTTCACCTCTTCCTGTGCATGCAACGGTAGGCCATGTTTTCATAAAACAGAATAAGTATCAGATACTCATTTACTGCAAGTGTTGTATAAAAGGGAACAAACATTTATAAATTATATCAAGTATATACCTTCTCCATCGACAACTTCTCCTTCAATGGGCTCAACATCCAGATGTTGAAGTCTATCCATGAAGTCAGAGAACTCGAGGCTTTCACCTCTGCCGACATAGCCATGGACATGGTCTGTATAGCTCGGTGGAAGCGAGTGCAACACCGTGTATATCGCAGACTCATCTGTGGTCCAATAGTCAAAGTCATCTACGAGGCTCAGATGTATCTCATGCATCTTGGCCAGGTGTGTTTTTAGACAAGATCCTTCTTCCATCTTTGTAGAGAAAAACTTATTTTCTAACTCAAATATGGCCACTCTAAAATGTTGCAGGTATAATGACTTCAACTCATCTATCATGTCATATGTATCCAACTCAGCATATTCCTCACGCAAGGCTTGCGGAATGTTGGTTTCTATGACACCTTTAGATATGGCGTATGTCCTCCGACGATTCTGATAATCAGTCGCTGCTCTTGCATCCATGTCATTTGCTGGAGGATTTCCCACATGCTCTTTTGTTAAGAACGAAAGGTTGGCTCTCTTGAGCACAGCTCTAAGGTATAAGTACCAACTAATGAAATTTGACCCATTTTATTCAAGTCTTTCACCACGTAAGAAAGAAACTAATTCAAGATACTGGGGCATATCCATTTTCTACAAACATAATTTGCAAGGAACACAATTAAGACTAGTTCACAACAATGAGTTCATATAATCACATTATAAATAATCTCACACTAAAACAATCATCCCTAAGAAGTTTTAGTGATTGCATGATCCAGATTCACTGTCCGCCGTCGAATATCACACGGCCGACGGATCAGTTTCAAAGGTAGACAATAACTTGTGCGATCACATTAGGTATGTGACTCATGCTCGATCTTTCGAACTCTAGTATCCCGAGGCCATATCTGCATATGCTAGGCTCGCCAAATTGACCTCAGTGTTATATGCTGCTCAGCAAGGCCATATCTGCATATGCCAGGCTTCCCGAACCCAACCTCATGCGAACGCCATTTAATATGTGTGACACCCGATATGTACGGAATGTCGGCCATATGGGTGAACCTTCCAGGTGTTGCACACTTTGGTAGAATACTTGTGTTTGGCTTTGTTAAGGGATCATCTTATCACATGCTACCATCGTGTATCCTATACTAGCAAGTTTTAAGATGTTTGAACTATGGCAACACTAAGTCTACAGTGTCTCCATTTGAGTTTGTTTTATCATGATGACGTTTACTACTTAGTAGTAACACATAGCAAAGCTATCACTACATCACAATCAAACAAACGATAGCCCCCACTTAGAAATACAAAGTTTAGACGATCTAGTTATATATTGCAAGTTTTACGTGGCTGCTAGGGCTTTCATAGTTAAACAGGTTTTAACCTACAAGTCAACCACAATGTCAACCATACGATTGTCTCTATTACACCCCATACAGGGCCCTCCGTTGCAAATGCCACATCCGCTAAAGTAGAGAGACAGACACCCCCAGAGCAACTTTATACGGTACAAGCCACATGTCAAGCGTGGAACCAATATCGCGTAAGAGTACGCGTAAGGTCGGTCAGGGGCCGCTTCATCAAACAATGCCGTAGATGTGAACAAGTACACGTGGGAGGGTAAAAATCATACAATCAACGCCCACATCCCCGATGTGTTCTATCCGTACAGTAATACTAAGCATAGACCTAGCTCATGATACCACTGTTGGGGTGCGCAGCGGAAAACACAAATTTTCCCTAACTAGCGTTTCCCATAACCCAAGATCTACCTAGCCGTATTACCGTAACAGAAAGGAGTGCGGAATAACATACCTCAGGGTGTAGTCTATTGCGCGGGAAACGTTCCCGCAAACGTGGTTGATGTAGTCGATCAAGGTTCACAACCCCATGGCCGTGTTAGCACCCGGATGGGCGTGGTGCCACACGTGTAGCACCTCGTAGTACTCGCACACTACGAGAATCAATGGCGACCTCCGATCTCTGATCCAGCGAAGGTGGCGGAAGCAGACCTCCGAAACCAGAGGTTCGGCAGCACGACGGCCTCCGTGTAGCAGAGATGCCTCAATCCCACTATAGGCCCCAAACAAGGGGGGCCACCGTGGAAGAGACGAGGAAGGGGAGAAGACCGGATAAAACCGATCTCAATTCGGAGTAATATTAATTTTCTCACAAATTTCCGCGTCTTTAAAAAGTCCACCCTACATGCCTTTATATAGGGGGAGGGGAGGGAGTCAACCCCTCTCCCTTAGCAATGTGGGACTAAAGTCCCTTTGCTAAGGGGAGGTGGCCGGCCAAGGGGGAGGGGGCTCGCACCCCTCATGGGCCCTAGGGCCCATGGCGCCTCCCCCATCCTTTCCTTTTTTTCTTTTCTTTTTCCCTTTATTCCCCTAACGGGCCTCTTTCATAAATAAGGCCCATAGCACTTTTTAATATTAAATAAAATGTTTTTAATTATTAATTCAATTAATTAATAACTAAAACATATTATTCCTTCTCCCGGTGCTCCGGAACACCTTCCGGCTCACTCTGAAACTCCTTTGGGTCAACACGGAACTTTTCTGGTGTTGCTTCCTTTATTCTCCGGTAACTCCGATAGTTCCGAAAAGGTCTCCGATTTCATCGAGCCCTTAAGTGTGTTACCCTACGGTCCGAGAACACTCTAGTCATGACCGAGATGAGGCTATGGTCAATGATCATCAGCGGGACCTGGATGCCCATAATGACCCCTGTGCATTCCGGATATCTATATCGATTGGACCTTACGTCGTATAACATTCCCTTTGTCAGCGATACTGGATTGTTTCTGAGATTCGATCAATGACATCCTATGTCTGGTTCAACCTCGTTCTGAACAAATCCTTATTCACTCGTTCCCGTGATATTCATCCCCGTGACCTAGTCACACGCTGCAGCTTTATGGATGGAATCTCACCAAGTGGGCCCTGAGTATCTATCCATCACATGGATTGAAAAATCCCGCTCTTGTAACAATACTCCTCAACATATCTCCACGGAATACCCAAGATACAACCGTTATGACCCGCATATTTCAGTCAGGTGGTGGGATGTAAGTCAAAGCATCCAAGAAGGTATCAATTATGCACGTACTCATGGTCAAAGGAACGGTCTACTACGTTCTGTAATTACAACACTGAACCTTCATAAGTTTGATCATGTTGTAATGCCTACTTTGGGTAATGTTCATCACGTCACTCATCCAGTGAGGTGTCCTCACAGTCAAGAGACTTAATTGTCCATGACTGCGAAACCACGACCATCATGTTGACCATGAACTAGTTATTGAAATAGAGTCTAACTAGGAACATTGGGGGTTTCTATACCACACTTGTATCATTGTTTCACTGATACAGTTCTAGCACGGTATGAAACTGGTTATGAACTTGCTTAGATATATTGGAATAATCATATATTATTTGCCTCTAGAGCATATATCCAACACTTCCGACTACCAAGCATCACTTGGGCAAGAAGCCCGGCTACGGCGATACCGATCTGGACTATCAGTACAACCAGATTGCCGAGCTGGTCTCGGAGGGACTGCACGCTCCCGACCTGGTTGGCGCATGGATATGCCTCCGAGTGCTCCCTCTTCAGCGTCGGTGCCAGCGGATGTGTGAGATGCAGTCTCGCAAGGATCCGACTCGGATCACCACCCACATGCTGACCTGCGAGGAGTTGCGTGTGCAAGTGCACGAGCTGACCGACGCCTAATGCCCCGATCCGTGGCAGTTCGGCATGGGCCCCTACAACTGGAAACACCCCCACCCAAGGTAATTTATGATCCTTGATCTCATCTTCACTTTATCTTATACCATCTGCCAATCCCGCTCAGTCGATTATGCAGCGCTATATTGGGTCAAACGTGATGCATGATGGACAATCCGCCACTGTCTTTCATCCGGACCGCACCGAGGAGGACGCCGAGGATCCGAAGTTCTTCGCTCCCACCGACTCCGAGACCGAGGCTAGGACGACCTCGCTCGATGCCTGTTGGAAGAAGGGGGGTACATGAAATTCTTCACTCGAACGGTTCAAGGCCGAGTGGAATGACGATAGCAGCACCTGCTCACCTGACGAACATGGTGCAGACTCGCATCCGGAGGCCAAGAAGGGGAGCAAAGGACAATGCCCCTGAACTGACGTCTCCTTGTCCGCGGCTGCTGCTGCCAAGGGCGCCCCGACTGCGGCGGAGTCTTCAAAGGTGCAGCCCTCCAAGGTTGCTCGCACTCGGCCGCCAGGCGGGAAACAACCAGCTGGTCCAACGCTTCATGATATACCCTTGGTCATTCCTCCGCGGTGCTACATGATGCTCCGGTGCGGTCCGGAATTCGATGGGTAACAAACTGACCACTCTTTTTCTTTCTTCGTTTGTTTTCTTAATTCTTTTCGGAGCTGACATCTCCCTTGCCTTCCTACTCCGCAGGGAGGCGCGCGATGGTGGTGCAGCTGTAACCGGGGCCGCTCCGAGTGCGCGTCCTGTCGCCTCCGCCGTGTCCACGCGGATCGGGGCCAACAAGAAGAGAGCCTTGGCAGCCGCAAAAACCTCAAAGGTCGAGCATCGAGCTAAGAGGGCCCGCGCTGCTGCGCCCCGACCTCAACACTCAGATCCCTCCCAGGCTCGCTCTTTCGACGCCGCCCAAGAGAAGGTCGACCTGATAGCCTATGTTGCCTCCTCTCCGACCGGTGCTAGAGATCCGACTGCTCCCCCGCAGTCAGACATGCCGATTGCCGCAACTTCTCCTCGGGCGACCGACCTGAACCAGAGTGCTCCCGAGGCCAGCTCGGGCGGAGGTGATGTTGCTACCACCGAGACGATCACCCCTCTGCATGCGCAGGATGTGATTCCTTCCGTGACCAAGTGTAACAGCCCGAGATTAAAAATTTTGTTTGTCGCTTTATTTTATTGCTTGCTAGAATTGTTTGCAGTATTTTCTTCGCCGATTTATTAATCGGTGAATATTTCCCCCCTTTCTTTCTCATATCGGATGTGGGACTAAACCTTTTTCCCCAAACGGCACACAACCTTTGTGACACCGGGTTCAACCGAGCACCGTCGCAATTTCCGGCACAAGACCATCCATCGCCATCGGAACGAAAAACCCCATTTGGGTTCTTTTATTGGGCGCCGGAAAAATATTCCCGGATCAATATCCAAGTGAGGTACGACTAACGGGCTCGCCGCGCTGAGCGCATGGTTCGAGATTTCTCCCGAATCGGAGGTCGTATGCACTCCTGGCGGTCAGAAACGTGTAGTACCGGACGCGAGGGTGAAAACCCGAGGGCTTTTCCGTAAACTGCCTGCCACCTGGGCTATATAAAGACCACAACTCGCCCACCCCTTTCTAGGGTTACCTAGCCTAAAAATTGCAGCCACCCCCCTCCAAAACACCCCAAATTTGCCCCACAACCCCAGATCTGCGAAACCCTAGCCCCCAGGTGTTTCTGGCCGTCAGATACGACGATCTCCGGTCCAGATCGTGCCTCCACCGTGCTCCCAGCCGATCCAGGCCCCGCAGGGCTGGAGCGCCACCGTCGCGGGCCCGCCGCAGCCCATCTGGTGCAGCCGACCGTGGAGCTCCTCATGCCACCGCCCGACTCCGGCGAGCAGCCGCCGCCCATGTCCTTCCCTCTCATCCCCCTTCCTCCTCGCCTCTCTGACCTCGCCGTCCTCCTTCTGCCGCAGGGAGCCGCCCCCACCCGTCGGGGCCGGAGGCCAGCCGCCATGAACGAGGAGCCCACACCGCCCCAAGCCTCGCCGCCGACCCCTCTGCGTCAAGGATTCGGCAACCGACGCGGCCACCGCCTCCCGTCGACCCCGCACCTTTCGACGTCTCCCCGCGACCCCCTTCGCCGCCCTGTGAACCGCCGCTCGTCGCTGGCGTAGGCTGGCGCTGCCGCCGCCGTGGGACGCGCTCGGGATCGAGCGTCCCGGCCACCCGCTCGCTGTGCCGCCGTGGGCCGGCCAGCGTCCGCGGCCTAGCCGGCCTGCCAGGCTGGCGGCCCACCAGCGCCAAGCCAGCCTCCCACCGCAGCTGTTGGGCCGAGCCCAACTTGGGTGAGGCCCCTTTTTTCCCTCTCTGTTTTTTTCCTTTATCTAATTTTGCTAGGTCCCTGTAATTGCTTGTTGTATTCAGTTTTGCGCTTAAATTTGCGAGTAAACCGTAGCTCGGATCACGTTGCGCCCAAAATGTTTTTGCTCAGATTTGCGTGCTCTAGCGTTCATCTTTTGTGGGCATTTTGATTTGAGTCCATCTTGATGTTGTTAATCTATGTTGAAGTGGGCATCAGACTGTTAACTGCTGCTACTTCCTGTTAAGTGTTGCTGTTATTATTTTATTGCAAGTTTGTATGATGATTGTGTCACATCCATGAGGCCTATGCTATTAATTCTTGTTGCATACTGTTAAGCATCATGTCTACTTCAATCCTATGCAATGACTTGTCATGTTTGACTGCTGTAGCTATATTAATTCTTCCTCCAAAGTGTTGACCCTGATGACATGTGCTATTGTTTATATAAAGTTGCTACTTTGCGGCCCTATATATTTTTAACCGTGCATCCTATTGAGCATTGCAATATGTCATTTAGATCTATGCCATGTTTGCTTCCATTATAAGTATTGCATTGTCATGTTTACATTCCTGTTCATAGTTATATTTCAGCTCCAAGTTGCGATACCACTGTTTTTGACAGCCACCTCTGTTTTTCACTAAGTCTGTAACTTTCCGATGCCATGTTGCATGCTTAATATCTTTTGATTTGTGATGTGTATGACCTTGATTCTTGTTTGTACCTGATCACCATCATCTCTACTTCATGCCCACATATTGCTATGTCATGTTGCTGCACTTTTGCATATAGTTTTACCCCTGTTTATACAGCTTTGTATTAACAGCTTCTGCCATGTTTTCCTGATTTTCACTAAGTCATTGACCAGTAATGTTTTATAGCTTTTTGTGTTGCTTATAACTAGTGAACCATGATGCCTTTTTGCATTATTCCTTTTGCCATGCCATGCTTGCCATGTCTACTTTAGTTGCATATCATTTTTGTGCATGTTTACAACATTTTTCTTGTTTATTTGTTGCTTTAAAGTGTGCTACCTGATATTGGTAGATTGTGCCCGTAACTTGTTTTGCTTATATCTTTTTAACCGTAACTCCGTTTGGAGTGTTCTTTACATGTAACTTGATTAGAATTTCATGTACTTTGTGTTTATGCTATTGTTTGTTGTTGTTAACCAACCTAAAATATTGTTTAGGGCAAAACAGTACCAAATGCTTAAACTGTCGTGGGGTACTTAGTGATATGCCATGTTTAGGTTGTGCCCCACTTAAATTGACTAACATAGATAGCTTACCTTATGCTTCACCTCTTGTCATGTTTGTGTGCTATGCCATTCTTGAGTGAGATGCCATGTTAACAACCTTTGCTCATCTTGTGTGGCTAAACAACTTGAACCTTTCTAAATGTGTGGTATCGTCGTGTGTGGCGAGTACTCCACTTAACTTGTTAGTAACCTCTCTCAACGATAGATGCGATACCGTAGTGCATTGTCTCGTGTTGCCTTCTTGTTGTTGCTTGCTCGTGATTTCTTCCTAGTAATAGATGTTTGCTCGTCGATTGCATTTTCCAGTGTTTCCTTCTTGTGTGCTTCCGCGGGTACCTCTCGGAGACGATGCGATCTTCCGATCGAATACATCTTCGGTTTCGTCTTCTCATCAGGTAAGGGGAGCATATATCATGCTTATAACTTTCAGCTCACTCGCGCCTAGGTGTAGGATAGAACGATTGCTTGTTCCTACCACTTCATATTCATGCCTCTCAAATAAACCCAAACAGCCATGTCCTCCACATCCGAGCAAACCTAGTTCGGCTATGTTACTATTTCTCCCTGCTCAGCCACTGCTTAGTATGCATGCTAGGATGCTATCAACTGTTATCCTATTACTCCTTGGATTGGGCTATCACATTATTATATTATTGTGGATGCTATGATTATTATTAAATGTTGACTATATTCGACGAAGGATGGAAGGTCTAGGCTATCCCACCCCGACGCTTTGTTCCATTCGAGTCACCTAGGATCCGAGTTCCGGGTATTGGTTTTAAGACTGAGCGTGCCTAACCGAGTGTGGGATTTTATGGGGTCCCCTTTTCTTTCCTATCTAGCTTCAAACATTTCTAGTGGTGGCCCAAGATGATTTACCATTTGAAAACCGTGTGTGTGTCTGTCGGGTCGCTTGTCGTGGGAAAGTCATGACAGATGTCCGAAGAGTCGGACTTGATTATGGGGCCTTTGCTACGAGTGTACGAGGAAGAAGAAACATCACAAAGAAAGAGAAACGCGATTTATACAGCTTCAGGCCCCAGGAAACATCGTCCGGTAAAGACCCTACATGCTGTTTGTGGCTAGGTCTTATTCCTTTGCTCACGAGGAG
Organism: Bromus sterilis; assembly: GCA_950022295.1. Lineage (NCBI taxonomy): Eukaryota > Viridiplantae > Streptophyta > Magnoliopsida > Poales > Poaceae > Bromus > Bromus sterilis. The sequence goes on along the minus strand of OX465595.1, from coordinate 337,145,238 downwards.
TCATTGGCGTGTCGCCGACTCTTTTACAGTTGTATTTAGGCGAAAGCCTACTTTGGCCGAAGCCTAAACTGGCGAAAGCCTACTTTGGCGGAAGCCTACTCTGGCGAAAGTCTACTTTGGCGGAAGCCTACTTTGGCGGAAGCCTACTCTGGCGGATGCCTACTTTCGTATCTGGAGAACTTGGCCTCTATGGGTGTCGGGACCCGGGGTTAGCGTATACAAGTCCCACTACGCATAGCCATATGGAGAGCCGAGAACTGTACCCACTTGTCTAAGCAGACAAGGCCAAGCACAGAACGTTCTCGGAAATCATCGTACGTGAGGGGCATCCCATCCAGGCCGGATGATCAACTGAGATGGGTCCTCATCGTCCGCACAAAAGTCTAAAGATATGGGTGATGAACTCCCATATTCACAGACAAGTCGCCTCAACCATACTATCGACTATCTCATAACTCTTACATAGACTTACTCCAGCCCGATCACTTAGTCGGGGTCTAGGGCGGGCTCGATCATACCACAAAGTGTGCACGAGAACGAGTCTCGAGAAATCGCATCACGATGCCCCAAGCTGCGCACATCTAAGGGCCACTTGGTGTATGAAAGACCGCCAGCCAGATCACAACTAAGGTCTCGAAAACCCATAAAAAGACATGCATGTTATAAACATACACGCAACACACATGTCTTGTATGAACAGCAGGTATCATTGCAATTCTCTACAAAGTATACATTTTATTGATAACTCTCACAGAGTGCACACAGAGATCACAAGCATGTGATCCAACATTACAACAAACAAGCGGCATCAAAGTAGGTATGAGTACAGACAAGTTTAACAAATGGCTTAAGAAGCCTTATTTAAACACAAGCCCTCAACGAGGGAACCAGTCTGCTGACTGGGACTACACTAGCTTGATCTTCAGTCGTCGAGCTCGATGAAGAATCCACCTTCGGGGTCAGTGGTTTCATCTAAAACATAGAATAAGCAAACGTGAGTACAAAGTCGTACTCAGCAAGACTTACGTAGGAGCTATACTACTCTTGCACATGTATCAAGGTAAAGGGAGGTGGGGTTCATAAGCAGAAGTGCCAGCTTTGACTTGGCTAGTCCTGAACTACGAGTACCAGACTTGAGGTAAGAAGCGTACACGAGTCCACTACATCTCCTCAACCAATTACACCACTATGGTGCCTTCCTCGACTTCCCCACGAGAAAGCACGCCATAGCACTCACACTTATCTTGGCAAGTTTTATAAGTATCCGGTTCAAGTTTTCTAATAATCAGGCACAACTTTCCAAGTAGTCCCTTACCGCGGACGCGGCTTTTCAAATAGTTTATTTAACCCTGCAGGGGTGTACTGCTACACACATGAAACCATCAGTTACTGCCGGGATCTCGTCACCCTTCAAGCGGGTGTCGGAGAGGATAATCTCCACAACTTTTACCTCACAACCAACTCAAGTTCAATGAAGACGCCTATTTGGGAGGGTTTCCACATTCGTAACCCGGCCGGTTTACCGAAGTGGTCCCAGAAGATGTGTGCGTGGTGCATAAGCCGGTCTCGGTTGAGTCGTTCTCTCACCTTGCATCCAGGCCACAAACCTACCAGAACTCCGAACTACTGCGACTCATTGAACTGAGAAGGGGTAAGTTAGTAGGTTGAGTGGGGATCCGTTTGCCCAACATGTGGTAATACTCTTCAGCTTGGATCACCACACAAGAACTCGGGCTTAAGGCGGTGTTCAATGAGACAACCCACTGTGTACTCCTACACAGCCTCTCATCGTTCACCTTGTATTAGGGTAGATTCACCAACACATTTCCACCATCTTACACATGATCACTACCATCCCGACTCACATAACAGTAACAACATTGTATCACTCTAAGTCTGAAATAAGCAGTAACAGTTGCAGGGGTCACATGATATCAATCAACTCCTACATTTGCTAGGATTGTGGTTTGCTTACTACTGTGACAAATGATAGGTCATGCAAAGGAATGGGTTCATTTATGCGGTAGAAACGTAGCATGGTAATCATCCTATTCAATGCATAAGCAAGACATGAGAGGGAAGTGGGATTTTATCGACATGATCAATGGGGGTTTGCTTGCCTTGCTGACGAGGTTCAGTCTCGGGATCTTCAACGAAGGGGGCTGCCTCCTGTTCCGGTTCCACCTCTACTCGACAAACAACAAGCAAGGGAGCACAATAAGTACAATGCACAATCACATGGTTAAGGGTTGAAACTTGATGTATATGTTTCTGATGTGTGAGGCAATTCCATTTAAATGGAGTATATTCAATTGAAATTGCAAATTCAAACTCCAATTTGAATTCAATTTAGCCAAGTTACAAAAGCTATTGTTTGACCAATGTAATTCATCCTGAAATTTGTATGATATGCCTCTGATGTTCCAGTGAAATGTGGCATGTTGCTAAGGTTCAAATTGCAAATGCATTTGAATTTAATTTGATTAAGTTCCAATTAAACCAAATAGCAAATGCTACCAGTCCCATTTTAAATTCTACTCAAACATAGTTGAAAGTTGTATATTTGGATAGATTATTTTCTCCTGATCATTTTTCATATATTATATGTTAAATTTGGAGTTAAAATGAATTAGTTATGAATTTCCAAAGTTTCAGCCTTTTTCTGGGATTTCTGGAATCAAATAAATCAATTTAAATGATTTACTGCGTAGGCATGACGTCAGGCTGACGTGTGGGGGGGGGCTGACATGTGGGGCCAGCATGTCAGTGTCATAGGGTTCTAATCCGGCTGGTTTAATCTAACTAGTGGCTAATTAAGCCACTGGGCCCAGTGTTAGTGGATAAGGGGGGGGGGGGTCATTAGCGGGGTGGGTTTAGTGCTAATGACGCCGGCCATGTCAGCTCGTCGGCGGCTCAACGCCAGCGACCAACCGACGCGGCGGCGTGGCGCAAAACGGCGGCACAGGCCACCATTTGGCAAGCCAAGGCCACCAAAATGGAGCCCATGCACGCGCAGTTCATCCCGCAGGCACGGGGAGGCTCAGGACTCGCCGGAAGCTCGTCGACGACGTGCTCGGGCGGGGGCCGTGGCACGGGCTCGGGGTGGAACTCACTGCGGCGCACCAAAAGAAGCAGCCGTGGTTGCGAACGAAGCATTGGAGCACGGCGAAGACGTCGGACAAGGAGGCGGGATCGATTGCGTAACAGGGGGTCGCCGCCATGGATCCCGGTGGCGAGAAGCTCCAGCCTTCATCGCAAAACACGGTACAGTCCAAGAGGGTGGCCGTGGACTGGGTGGGGCGAAGCAGGAGCTCACCGCGGATGCAGTGGAAGCGGTGGCGTGGTCGGAGAGTCTCTGTGGCCGGAGTAATCGGCGACAGCGGCTTGCGGGCCCGACGAGCTCTCGGTGAAGCGTGCGTCGTCCTCGGGCTCGATTAGGATGCCATCTTCTCCAGATCGGGGTAAACGGCGACGCTGCGCACGATGGACATGATCTCCTCGCCTATCTCCGGCGTTGGCTGCGAGTTCTTGCGTCGACGAACGGCGGTTGCTCTCGGAGGATTTGGGGGAAACACACAGAGAGCACGAGAGAGGGCGGCGAGAGGGGGAGAGTGACGAGGACGTCCAGGGGCTTCTCTTGGACACGCGGAAGAAGGCGGGGAAGCAGGCAGCTCGTCGGGGTGGCGTCGGTGGCCACGACATGGCCGCCACCGAGGTGCTTGCCGCCGCGCTGGAAGACGACAAGAGCCTGGCGGACCTGGGCTGCGGTACAGGTAAGTTGGGCCTGGGGCCCAAGGTGAGTGGGCCTCTTTCCCTTTTCTCTTTTCTTTCTATTTTTCTCTCTGTTATTTTTTTGATGTGCTAAAAAAATAGCTAGGCATTTTATTAAATGCTAAAACTTTTTACATGGCCTCATAATATAATAGGCTAGCCACTTGTAAAGTTTGGCACTTTTTAAAATTCAAAACATTTGAATTTTAAATCAAATAGGGATTTTTGATTAATTCCAAGTTCCCGTTTGAATATTTGAAAAATCCATGAGCATGGGGTGGGTCCCACATCACTTGAAATGTGATCACACTCATTTATAAGACTTTTCAAAAATCAAACATGAATTTTTGGAGAAGATTTATTTCTGGGCTTTTGAATTAATTCATCTAGGGGGGTGTTCCTTCTCCCTTTTGAGTTTGAATTTGATTTCAATTGATTTCTTTTGAAATTTTTAACATGATGCAAGGTGACTTGCTAATCCTAGCACATACCTAACTTGGGGTTGTGACAACTCGCCCCCACTCAAAAGAATCTCGTCCCGAGATTCAGAATTCTGTGGGAGGAAGGAGGGGTACTCGGTACGGAGACGGTCTTCTCTTTCCCACGTGGCTTCTCTCTCAGAGTGGCGTGACCATTGCACTTTCAGAAACTTAATCTTCTGACGACGAGTGACACGCTCTGCGGAATCAAGAATACGAACGGGGTACTCTCGATAAGAAAGGTCATCTTGGAGATCAAGCGTTTCATGGTCGACTTCGCGGATGGGGTCCTTGAAGCAACGCCTGAGTTGTGACACATGGAATACATCATGTACTCGGGAAAGGTGCCGGGGTAGTTCAAGTTGGTAGGCAACTTCTCCACGTTTCGCAAGAATGCGGAAAGGTCCGATGTAACGTGGGGCCAACTTGCCTTTGATACCGAAACGTTGGGTTCCCTTCAGAGGAGTAACCCGAAGGTAAGCCTTCTCATCCAGATTGTAGCTCTCTTGCCTATGATGGCGATCATAATAGCTCTTCTGACGAGACTGGGCTGCTTTCAATTGATCACGAACAATGTGAACTTTCTCTTCTGCTTCCTTGATAATATCCGGTCCAAAGAATTGTCTTTCACCGGTTTCTGACCAGTTTAGGGGTGTTCGACATCGTCGTCCATACAAGAGTTCAAAAGGAGCCATGTTCAGACTAGATTGGAAACTATTGTTATAAGCATATTCGGCGAATGGAAGAGACTTCTCCCAATTCTTTCCGAATGATATAACACAAGCTCGGAGCATGTCTTCAAGAATTTGGTTAACCCTTTCGACTTGACCGCTAGACTGAGGATGGAAAGCTGTACTAAAGGAGAGATGAGTTCCCATAGAATTCTGAAAGCTTCCCCAGAATCTAGAGGTGAAAAGGCTACCACGATCAGAATTGATTTCCAAAGGAACACCGTGAAGGGACACAATTCTAGAGATGTACAAGTCCGCTAACTGGCTAGCAGTTATAGACTCGCGAACTGGAAGGAAGTGTGCAACTTTGGAAAGCCTATCTACCACAACGAAGATGGCATCATTTCCTTTCTGGGTTTTTGGAAAGCCAGTGATGAAATCTATAATGACTTTGTCCCATTTCCACTCTGGAATAGGCAAAGGTTGAAGTGTACCAGCAGGTATTTGATGTTCGTCCTTAATGCGACGACAAACATCACATTCGGCAATGAACTGAGCAATTTGTCGCTTCATTCTAGTCCACCAAAATCTCTGGCGTAGGTCTCGGTACATCTTTGTGCTACCAGGATGAATCGAAAGGGATGTGTCATGGGCCTCCTTAAGAATCAGCCTCCTAAGATTGTGTTTTCGTGGTACAACCAATCGAGTGCCAAAGAAAACGACACCTTGATCATTCATGGAGAAACATTTAGCAACTCTGCTAGCAATGTTCTTGTTGATCTCTCGAATACCACTATCACGTTTCTGGGCAGCTATAATTTTATCCTCAAGGGTTGGTTTCGCCACCAAGGTAGAAAGATAGCCATGAGGAACAATCTCGAGATTGAGTTTTCAAAATTCCTCATGAAGAAGTGGTTGATACTGTTGTAACATGAGGTTGTTACAATACGACTTACGACTTAGTGCATCAGCCATGACATTGGCTTTGCCTGGGGTGTAAGAAATTCCTACGTCGTAATCTTTTATCAACTCAATCCAGCGTCTTTGCCTGAGATTAAGATCTGGCTGGGTGAATATGTATTTGAGGCTTTGGTGGTCGGGAAAGATCTCACAACGATTACCAAGGAGGTAATGTCGCCAAGTTGTTAGGGCATGAACTACGGCAGCGAGTTCAAGATCATGGGTAGGATAGTTCTCTTCATGTGGACGCAACTGGCGTGAAGCATAAGCTACCACATGTCTATCTTGCATAAGTATGCATCCTAACCCTTGCCGTGAGGCGTCACAAAAGATCTCGAAATCCCTTTTGGTGTCTGGAGGTGCAAGTACGGGGGCAGAAGTCAATCTTCTTTTTAGCTCTTGAAAGATTTGCTCGCACTTGGGAGTCCATAGGAATTTCTTATCTTTCTTGAGGAGTTCAGTTAGAGGCTTTGCAACTTTAGAAAAGTTCTCGACGAAGCGGCGGCAATAACTGGCTAGGCCAAGAAAACTCCTAACTTGCTTAACCAATTCAGGTGGAGTCCAGTCAAGGACGGCCTGAACTCTCTCGGGATTCACAGCAATGCCTTTTGCAGAAATCACGTGGCCTAAGTAGGCCACTTCTGGTAGCCAAAATTCACACTTGGAGAATTTAGCATACAGGCGATGCTCTCTAAGTTTCATCAATACCAGCCTTAGATGTTCGGCATGTTCTTCTTCGTTCTTCGAGTAGATGAGAATGTCATCGAGATAAACTACAACAAATTTATCTAAGTACTCCATGAAGATCGAATTCATCATGCGCGAGAAAGTGGCGGGGGCATTGGTTAAACCAAAGGACATGATGGTGTACTCGTAAAGACCATAACGAGTAGTAAAAGCCATTTTTGGAATGTCCTCGTTTCGGATTTTGATTTGATGATAGCCTAATCTCAAATCCATCTTGGAGAAGACAGAGGATCCAACAAGTTGATCATAAAGATCATTGATCCTGGGCAGTGGGTACTTGTTCTTTATCGTCGCTAGATTTAGCGGGCGATAGTCTACGCACATCCTTTCTGTTCCATCTTTCTTCGTTACGAACAGAACGGGGCAACCCCATGGCGATGAGCTAGGGCGGATGAAGCCTTTTTCCAACAAAGCTTCGAGTTGGGTTTGAAGCTCAGCTAACTCACGTGGGGCCATTTTGTATGGGCGTCTGGAAATTGGTGCGGTTCCTGGCATAAGATCTACTATGAACTCTACACATCTGTAGGGTGGCATTCCCGGCAGCTCTTCAGGAAAGACATCCGGGAAGTCACGAACCACCGGAATATCTTCAAGTTCGGGAAGGGGAAGTACATTCAAAGAATGCACCTGGGTTCTCGTTTTGGGTGAGGTGTAGTTGACTGTCTTGCCTGAAGGGTGGGTTAGTTTCACGGATTTTCCTCTGCAATCAAGGTAGGCATTCTGCCTTGATAGCCAATCCATGCCAAGGATTACATCGATGTCTGAAGACTTGAGGGGTATGAGTGAAGCAAGGAATACTAAACCCTCAATTGCAATTTGATTACCATGGCTTACTCTATTAGTTTTCCATCTTGACCCTGGAGTTTGAATAATCATGGGGATGGACAACTCAACAAAGGATAACTCATGACGAAGTGCATAACTTTCCGACATGAATGAATGAGATGCTCCTGGGTCGAAAAGAACGGAAGTAGGAACATAATTGACTGGGAGCGTACCAAGGATGACGTCAGTGGTGTCGTCAGTCTCTTCGGCGGCAGTCGGATTCACACGTCCACGAGTGGCGGGAGGAGCGGGTTTGGTGGTGAAGACCTTCAGGGGTGGCTTGCCACGACTGTTGTTGTTGCCTCCGGCACGGGGTGGAGCATTCTGATTCTGGAGCTGGTTCTGGGGACACTCGCGGGAGTAGTGGCCTGCCTGACCACACTTGTAGTAGGCTCCAAAGACAGTGCGTGGAGCTGGGTTGTTCGGTGGATCTGGGTGGAACGAAGCTAGTGGACGAGGCGCCACATAGGATGGCCTGGTGGGTTGTTCTGGCGAAACATGCTATTGGGGATCCAGATCTTGCGCTTCTGAGAGCCTGAACTGGATGAACCATCATCTCTAGGGTGCTTGCGGAAGTCATTGGGGGTGTTCATGTCCTCTGCCTTGATGGCCTTGTTGACAAGGACCTGGAAGGTGGCAAAGTCATGTAGGTTGAGCTCACGACGGAGTCCGGAATTGAGTCCACGACGGAACCTCTCTTGTTTCTTAGCATCGGTGGAGACCTCTTCAGTAGCATAACGAGCAAGTCGGTTGAACTCACGACTAAACTCGTCAACAATCCTCCTTCCTTGGGTGAGGTTGCAGAACTCCTCACGCTTGCGGTCCATAAGACCCTTTGGAATGTGGTGCTCACGGAACAAAGTGCAGAACTCATCCCAAGTTATGGGCGGTCCAACGGGACGCATGTTCAGGAAATTATCCCACCAAGAGCTAGCTGCACCCTCGAGGTGGTAAGTGGCATAGTTGACCCTGTCACCATCCGCAACATGGCCTGCCTGGAGCTTCCTCTCGATGCTGCGAAGCCAGTCATCGGCGTCAAGGGGATCGGTGGAGTAGCTGAAAACCGGGGGATGAAGCCGGATGAAGTCGTTCAAAGACACCAACTCGTTGCGTTGCTGAGTGGTGTTGCAGGCAATGACCTCCAACAAATGGTGAGAGTCTCGGCGGTTCCTCTCAACCTCCATCAGAACCTGAGCCATCGTGGGTGGGGGTGGAAGGTTGCCTTCCTCCGGATCATTCCCACGACCATGGGCACGACCAAGCTGGCCACGGGTTCCTTGAGACATCCTGAAGGTGAAAACCAAAGTCAAACAGAGTTGATTGGAAGAGTCTAAACAAGGTATTGAAGGTACTGGAAGAATCACAGAGCAAAGGAAGTAATCATCTTGACAACATGGTGATAAAAGCATACAAGCCATATATTCACAAGCTGTCTTACAAACCATACATCGTCTTAGTACAAGCTCCAAGATAATACAAACGTGATGAAGATGATACATCCTTCAGAGGCACTCTGACTTCCTATACATTATTTATCTAAGCCTCTGGAACTTAGAACACCTTGCGTACAATATACTAAGATACTACTACATCCTCACTAAAGTAAGACCGCAGGCAGCCTCACTCATCTCCATCTCCATAGTAGTCCTCGTAAAAGTTACCCGCGTAACCCGGTAGCTGAAGGTGACCATCGGAAAACACGGAGGCCTGTGGACCCTGATATCCATTTGGGCAAGGATGGGGTCTAGGTCCAGCGTAGGGTGGAAGCAGAGGACCACGGGGTGGAAAAATGCCTCCAATCTCGGGCCAAGCAACTCGAGAAGGCATCTGTGTCCTGGCTGGGTAGATAGCATCATACTCCACTGATCCAACACTCAAAAATGGAGACAGAAGTGTAAGTGCTCGATACAGACGGGCACGGGTGGCGTGAAGCTCAAAACGAAGGGCACGTGCATCATGATCTCTATCACAAGCGTGCCGAGCAGTGATCTGAAGCAAAGTATCCTCCAGGGAGTGATATGTGTACAATCCGGTGTAATACCCCTCTTCTCCTGGAAGTGCAGCAGAGATATAGCGAAAAGGTGATCCTGCAAGCAGTGCATGCTCCTCTCTCAGCAGGGTAATACATGAGTATGCAGCATCCTGCACAGCCATGTTCTCGGTGACCCCAATGCCATGTCCAAAGTGGATAGGCTGAGTGACTCCAGTGTGGTGCGGGTAGATCCTGACAATGCAGTGGAACTGGGTCTGATTGAAGTCAAGGAATTTCTCCTCAACGGTGTACTCAGGATACCATCGATAGCCAATGAAGGACATCATCTCGATGAGCATGGCTGGATGCCCACGCACATCGAGGCACGTAGTCAGACGAACAATCTGCCGAGGGGGAAGATCCGCCATCTGAAACAGAAAGAAGGAGTTTGCAAATGCATCAGATTATAAAGAAACTTGGAATGACTCGGGCAGCATAACGGCTGTAATTGCAAGAAAAGACAATTTCTTACAACATGAAGACAACACTTACATACGATGTAAGAAATTAGGAAGCACAACAACGCTAGTAAACCGAACACAACCTTCCTACGGCTACCAGGAAGCAAACAACGAGATGTTCTAATGAGACAGAGATGAGCCTAGTCCTATCTTCCCGTAGAACAAGATGAGGGTGACTCAGAACTCAGAACGATGAAGGTAAGGAGAAAAAAGAAGCCTTGCTTTGTTCCCTTATATACCCAGAGTAACTACATAACTATAGCAAGCTAGACTCGAGGCCAAGGCTGATAATCCTATAGTCAGTCCTGCTCTGATACCAAGTCTGTCGGGACCCGGGGTTAGCGTATGCAAGTCCCACTACGACATAGTCATATGGAGAGCCGAGAACCGTACCCACTTGTCTAAGTACGTGAGGGGCATCCCATCCAGGCCGGATGATCAACTGAGATGGGTCCTCATCGTCCGCACACAAGTCTAAAGATATGGGTGATGAACTCCCATATTCACAGACAAGTCGCCTCAACCATACTATCGACTATCTCATAACTCTTACATAGACTTACTCCAGCCCGATCACTTAGTCGGGGTCTAGGGAGGGCTCGATCATAACACAAAGTGTGCACGAGATAGAGTCTCGAGCAATCGCATCGCGATGCCCCAAGATGCGCAAATCTAAGGGCCACTTGGTGTATGAAAGACCGCCAGCCAGATCACAACTAAGGTCTCGAAAACCCATACAAAGACATGCATGTTATAAACATACACGCAACACACATGTCTTGTATGAACAGCAGGTATCATTGCAATTCTCTACAAAGTATACATTTTATTGATAACTCTCACAGAGTGCACACAGGGATCACAAGCATGTGAGCCAACATTACAACAAACAAGCGGAAGCAAAGTAGGTCTGAGTACAGACAAGTTTAACAAATGGCTTAAGAAGCCTTATTTAAACACTAGCCCTCCACGAGGGAACCAGTCTGCTGACTGGTACTACACTAGCTTGATCTTCAGTCGTCGAGCTCGATGAAGAATCCACCTTCGGGGTCAGTGGTTTCATCTAAAACATAGAATAAGAAAACGTGAGTACAAAGTTGTACTCAGCAAGACTTACGTAGGAGCTATACTACTCATGCACATGTATCAAGGTAAAGGGAGGTGGGGTTCATAAGCAGAAGTGCCAGCTTTGACTTGGCTAGTCCTGAACTACGAGTACCAGAATTGAGGTAAGAAGCGTACACGAGTCCACTACATCTCCTCAACCAATTACACCACTATGGTGCCTTCCTCGACTTCCCCACGAGAAAGCACGCCATAACACTCACACTTATCTTGGCAAGTTTTATAAGTATCCGGTTCAAGTTGTCTAATAATCAGGCACAACTTTCCAAGTAGTCCCTTACCGCGGACGGGGCTATTCGAATAGTTTATTTAACCCTGTAGGGGTGTACTGCTACACACATGAAACCATCAGTTACCGCCGGGATCTCTTCACCCTTCAAGCGGGTGTCGGCGAGGATAATCTCCACAACTTTTACCTCACAGCCAACTCAAGTTCAATGAAGACGCCTATCTGGGAGGGTTTCCACATTCGTAACCCGGCCGGTTTACCGAAGTGGTCCCAGAAGATGTGTGTGTGGTGCATAAGCCGGTCTCGGTTGATCCGTTCTCTCACCTTGCATCCAGGCCACAAACCTACCAGAAATCCGAACTACTGCGACTCATTGAACTGAGAAGGGGTAAGTTAGTAGGTTGAGCGGGGATCCGTTTGCCCAACATGTGGTAGTACTCTTCAGCTTGGATCACCACACAAGAACTCGGGCTTAAGGCGGTGTTCAACGAGACAACCCACTATGTACTCCTACACAGCCTCTCATCGTTCACCTTGTATTAGGGTAGATTCACCAACACATTTCCACCATCTTACACATGATCACTACCATCCCGACTCACATAACAGTAACAACATTGTATCACTCTAAGCATGCAATAAGCAGTAACAGTTGCAGGGGTCACATGATATCAATCAACTCCTACATTTGCTAGGATTGTGGTTTGCTTACTACTGTGACAAATGATAGGTCATGCAAAGGAATGGGTTCATTTATGCGGTTGAAACGTAGCATGGTAATCATCCTATACAATGCATAAGCGAGACATGAGAGGGAAGTGGGATTTTATCGACATGATCAATGGGGGTTTGCTTGCCTTGCTGACGAGGTTCAGTCTCGGGATCTTCAACGAAGGGGTCTGCCTCCTGTTCCGGTTCCACCTCTACTCGACAAACAACAAGCAAGGGAGCACAATAAGTACAATGCACAATCACATGGTTAAAGGTTGAAACTTGATGTATATGTTTCTGATGTGTGAGGCAATTCCATTTAAATGGAGTATATTGCAATTGAAATTGCAAATTCAAACTCCAATTTGAATTCAATTTAGCCAAGTTACAAAAGCTATTGTTTGACCAATGTAATTCATCCTGAAATGTGTATGATATGCCTCTGATGTTCAAGTGAAATGTGGCATGTTGCTAAGGTTCAAATTGCAAAAGCATTTGAATTTAATTTGATTAAATTCCAATTAAACGAAATAGCAAATGCTACTTGTCCCATTTTAAATTCAACTCAAACATAGTTGAAAGTTGTATATTTGGATAGATTATTTTCTCCTGATCATTTTTCATATATTATATGTTATATTTGGAGTTAAAATGAATTAGTTATGAATTTCCAAAGTTTCAGCCTTTTTCTGGAATTTCTAGAATTAAATAAATCAATTAAATGATTTACTGCGTAGGCATGACGTCAGGCTGACGTGTGGGGGGGGCTGACATGTGGGGCCAGCATGTCAGTGTCATAGGGTTCTAATCCGACTGGTTTAATCTAACCAGTGGCTAATTAAGCCACGGGGCCCAGTGTTAGTGGGTAAGGGGGGGTCATTAGCGGGGTGGGTTTAGTGCTAATGATGCCGGCCATGTCAGCTCACCGGCGGCTCAACGCCGGCGACTAACCGACGCGGCGGCGTGGCGCAAAATGGCGGCACAGACCACCATTTGGCAAACCAAGGCCACCAAAATGGAGCCCATGCACGCGCAGTTCATCCCGCAGGCACGGGGAGGCTCAGGAGTCGCCAGAAGCTCGTCGACGACGTGCTCGGGCGGCGGCCGTGGCACGGGCTCGGGGTGGAACTCGCTGCGGCGCACCAAAAGAAGCAGCCGTGGTTGCAAACGAAGCATTGGAGCACTACGAAGACGTCGGACAAGGAGGCGGGATCGATTGCGTAACAGGGGGTCGCCGCCATGGATCCCGGCAGCGAGAAGCTCCAGCCTTCATGGCAAAACACGGTACATGCCAAGAGGGTGGCCGTGGACTGGGTGGGGCGAAGCAGGAGCTCACCGCGGATGCAGTGGAAGCGGTGGCGTGGTCGGGGAGTCTCTGTGGCCGGAGTAATCGACGACGGTGGCTTGCGGGTGCGGCGAGCTCTCAGTGAAGCGTGCATCGTCCTCGGGCTCGATTAGGACGCCATCTTCTCCAGATCGGGGTAAACGGCGACGCTGAGCACGATGGACATGATCTCCTCGCCTATCTCCGGCGTTGTCTGCGAGTTCTTGCATCGATGAACGACGGCTGCTCTCAGAGGATTTGGGGGAAACGCACAGAGAGCGCGAGAGAGGGCGGCGAGAGGGGGAGAGTGACGAGGACGTCCAGGGGATTCTCTTGGACACGCGGAAGAAGGCGGGGAAGCAGGCAGCTCATCGGGGTGGCGTCGGTGGCCACGGCATTGCCGCCACCGAGGTGCTTGCCGCCCCGCTGGAAGACGACAAGAGCCTAGCGGACCTGGGCTGCGGTACAGGTAAGTTGGGCCTGGGGCCCAAGGTGAGTGGGCCTCTTTCCCTTTTCTCTTTTCTTTCTGTTTTTCTCTCTGTTATTTGTTTTGCTGTGCTAAAAAAATAGCTAGGCATTTTATTAAATGCTAAAACTTTTTACATGGCCTCATAATATAATAGGCTAGCCACTTGTAAAGTTTGGCACTTTTTAAAATTCAAAACATTTGAATTTTAAATCAAATAGGGGTTTTTGATTAATTCCAAGGTCCTGTTTGAACTTTTCAAAAATCAAACATGAATTTTTGGAGAAGATTTATTTCTGGCCTTTTGAATTAATTCATCTAGGGGGTGTTCCTTCTCCCTTTTGAGTTTGAATTTGATTTCAATTGATTTCAATTGAATTTTTTAACATGATGCAAGGTGACTTGCTAATCCTAGCACATACCTAACTTGGGGTTGTGACAATGGGTGCCCTACCCCTTCTTATATAGGTGGAAGGGGGAGGCTTACATGTAGAGTCCTATTCTGATACAAACTAGTCTCATCTTGTATTACAAGTCGGATATCAATCCGAGTCCTACTCTAAGTCTTGTAATCTTCCAAGTTAAGTGGACTCCTGTTGAGGAGAGTCTCCTGTCTAGACGACTCCTGTTGAGGAGAGTCTCCTGTCTAGACGACTCCTGTAGAGGAGAGTCCACTGTCTGGTCGACTCCTGTAGAGGAGAGTCCCCTGTCCGGCCGACTCCTGTAGAGGAGAGTCCCCATGAGGCCGACTCATGGAGGTGACTCATGTCAGCCGACTCATGGAGGTGACTCATGTCAGCCGACTCATGGAGGTGACTCATGTCAGCCGACTCTAGTCTTCAGGACCTGTCTTCTGGCTGAGTCTTCCTTTTGGGTGCTTATCTTCTGGCCGGGTCTTAGCTGTGAGTAATCCCCCCGACAGTAGCCCCCAAGTTTAGCTTGGACGCAATCTTGGTGTCGGCTTCATCTTTCATCTGCTTTTTCTTGGCAATGAGATTGTCGTAGAAGAGAACGCTGGGTGCGCGTCCATGGTAAACTTCCAGTATAATGAATAGTTAGGATAAAGACCGGGTCTGGAGGCCAAACCATTAAGCCGGCTTGCTCCACTGATTCATGTCAATGAACCCGATATGATTCAATTTTGAACTCTTCCATGTTTGGGTTCAATGTTGCTTTTTGCTCTTTCTTGTCTTGTCAAAAGGACTCGGGACGGGAAATTTTATGTCCATATCACTTGTAGCCCCCAAGCTTCGAGTTTATCATCTCGTGATGACTTGGAGTTTTGTATATAAAATAGCCTTGCTGGTGTAGCCCCCAAGTGCTGGGTTGCTCGCCCGCAGAATCCTGGGACTTAGAATTTCTTGATGACAAATCTTTCAATTTGTGCAGCCCCCAAGTGTCGGGTTTTCTTGCTTGCATGCATTTTTATTTCATGAAGTCGACAGATACTTGTCTACCAAAGTCGGCGATCATATGCCAAAGCCGATAAATTTTTTAGAAGTCAACAAATACTTGTTTGCTGATAAAAACTGGCGGATGCTTGTTGGTTGAAGCCAGTAAATATGATATGTTGGGTTATATTCCCAGCTTCCAAATAAAGTGGCCCTTCGAGTACTGGAATATGTTTCCTTCAGCAACCCAAAATAATGTGTGCCAACTGTTATGTCTTGACAAGCTCCCTCGATAAAGTCGGGGTGTTTGGGAAAAACCAACCCTTGTGATGACTTGGTGGATATCCTCAAATATTGTAGCCCCCAGGTGTTGGGTTTGGAAAATATGTTCCGTGTCTTGTGACCAGCGTGTGGTCAGATACCTTGTGATATTCTATCTTGAATTTTCCTTTTGGCCTTTGGATCCCAAAAGCCAGCCTGGCTTGGACTTTGGTCCTTCTTTGATTTTGACTTTGATAGTCGTTTCTTTGGAAAACTTCATCCTCTGATATATGGATTGAATATGCTTTTTAAGAGAGCCGTTATTGTTCCGGCTTACCACATTTACAGCTGAGTCAGAAGAGAATATAATATTCATCTGAGCCAGTGTAACTTCTGGGAGTCGTATAACTGCATAGGGGAAGCTTCTCGGAGGCCGACTTTATGAGTAGTAGATGGCGGTCCCTGTGCTTAGATCAGTTTTGACCGGTCTTTTAGTAAAGACGGTAAACATTGTTTGAACTAGGCCGGGTCCACTCTTGTTTGCGTTCCCTTTTTCTCAAAAAAACTTGACGACATTTTGTAGAGTCGGCCAATGCATTTAGACTGAGACGGGTTCACTTTTGTTACGTGTGAATCGACATGTTTTGCCGAATCATAAATAGTTGCAAAGTATAGTCCCCATGAGTCGGTATGATCATCATTGCGTCATGCCGAGTCACAGAGAAATTCGAGTTGTAGTACCCATGAGTCGGTATGATCATCTTTGCGTCATGCCGAGTCACACAGGTTAATGTTGTTATTGAAATATGTTGGTGTTTCCGTTGACAAAGCTAGTGTTTTAAAAGCGCTTTGAAGAAAGGCAGTATTTGTGCTAGCTTGCCACGGTTACAGCCGAGCCATATTCTTTTTCAAGTCGGCGTGTATGCCATATGGTTGTCAGGAAAAATGGTATCAAAAGAAAAAAAATGCTATGATGCCGATGTATGCAAAAAGTAAAGTGCAAAGGCTCATATAGAAGTCGACTCTGGATTGAACATGCCTCATCTTCTCGCGTTGAGAGAGATTATTGGGTTATCCAGGAGTCGAAACCTCTCTGTAAGCCGGCACATATGACTAGCGTTCCCTGTGCTTAAACCCAAACTCGATAGGCGTTTCTGTAAGCCCCAAGGTTTTTAGACTTAAGTCGGGTACACGTAGCTCGTATGAGCTTGAGCTATACAGGCCAAGATAAAGGCGTGGTTAGCCAGTTCATGTATATGCCGGGATTTCTTCGGATACAGAGTCGATGGATGCCATCGAGCTCCCCTACTTCCCCTGAATAAGCCATACACATGTGGAGTTTTACATATATATGCCGAGTTCTCAGATAAGAGTCGATGAATGTCATCGAGCCCCCCGATTCCTCTGAATAAGCAATATACATGCTCAGTACCAATAGAGGGGTTCATCAAGCCCCCAGGTCTCTAAGATATGAGAATGCAGAAGATGCAATGCGTCATGACATGTAGTGTATGATGCAAGATGAGAAGAGAGTAAATTCATAGTGCATAAGATGCAATGTATGGAGAAGTTGGCATGACCAAGGTCGGCGTACCTTAGTGTGGCGAAAGGCGATGCGACGAGAGTCGATTTGTATTTTATATGGCGAAAGCCGATGCGATGAAAGTCGACTTATATTTTGTGCGGCGAGAGCTGGTGCGATGAAGGTCGACTTATATATTTTATGGCGAAAGCCGATGCGATGAATGTCGACTTTATATATTTATGGCGAAAGCCGGTGCGACGAATGTCGACTTTATATATTTATGGCGAAAGCCGGTGTTTTGTAATGATCCTGGATTCATAAAGGAGCCAGAATTTTCGATGACCCGAAATATCATTGTGGAGCCGAGATTTTCCAATAAACCGGAACTCGAGAAGGGAGCCAGGATTTTTCCGATGATCCAGAACTTAATGAAAGAGCCAATTTTTTTCCATCAAACCGGAATCTGGGCCGGGATTTTACCGATGATCCGGTACTCAATGAAAGAGCCAGAATTTTCCCGATGAACCAGAATCTGAGCCGGGATTTTACCATCGAAAACAATGGAACAAAATTTGTGATGGTCCATTATAATCCGTCGTTGAAACATAATATATCTCAATCTATGATGGATCCTATAGGAGGCGTAGCCCCAGAGTCTTGAGTCGACTTGAGGAGTCGGCTAGGGACTCCATGTCGGCTTGGAAGTCGCGATCTCGCGTAGACCAGAAAACGCGTTGTAGTGCGGGAGTCGGACATGGACTCATATAATTTGGTGAGTCAGAATTTTTCTGTAGACTCATCTCTTTGGTGTGTCAGAATTTTATAGACTCTTCTCTTCGGAGAGTCGGAATTTTGTAGACTCTTATCTTCGGGAGTCGGAATTTTGTAGAGTCTTCTCTTTGGAGAGTCGGAATTTTGTAGACTCTTCTCTTTGGAGAGTCGGAATTTTGTAGACTCTACAACACAGACGTTCTTATCCTGCAGGCTACGCGTGATGGTCAACGTTGAAGTCGAATTTCGAGTCGCACGCTTGGATTTTTTCTTGTTTTCTCCATGAGCTTGATGTAGATCTTGATGCAGATGTTGAAGAAACCGAGGTTGCAATGCACCCGAGTCGGATTGAGTCCTGTCAGAGTCGGCGGACCGTCGATTTGTTGATTTAGATTCGTTCGTGCCGATTCTTCTTCGTCCGGCCGATCACGAGTTTCTCGATCCCTGTGAGTACTTCCTCCAAGATGACAACACCCTTGTGCGTAGGCCCCACGGTGGGCACCAACTGTCGTGGGAAAGTCACGGCAGATGTCCGAAGAGTCGAACTTGATTATGGGGCCTTTGCTACGAGTGTAAGAGGAAGAAGAAACATCACAGAGAAAGAGAAACGCGATTTAAATAGCTTCAGGCCCCGGGAAACATCGTCCGGTAAAGACCCTACATGCTGTTTGTGGCTAGGTCTTATTCCTTTGCTCACGAGGAGTCATTGGCGTGTCGCCAACTCTTTTACAGTTGTATTCAGGCGAAAGCCTACTTTGGTGAAAGCCTACTTTGGCGGAAGCCTACTCTGGCGAAAGCCTACTTTGGCGGAAGCCTACTTTGGCGGAAGCCTACTCTGGCGAAAGCCTACTTTGGCGGAAGCCTACTCTGGCGGAAGCCTACTTTCGTATCTGGAGAACTTGGCCTCTATGGGTGCCCTACCCCTCCTTATATAGGTGGAAGGGGGAGGCTTACATGTAGAGTCCTATTCTGATACAAACTAGTCTCATCTTGTATTACAAGTCAGATATCAATCTGAGTCCTACTCTAAGTCTTGTAATCTTCCAAGTTAAGTGGACTCTTGTTGAGGAGAGTCTCTTGTCTGGACGACTCCTGTAGGGGAGAGTCCCCTGTCTGGACGACTCCTGTAGAGGAGAGTCCCCATCAGGCCGACTCATGGAGGTGACTCATGTCAACCGACTCACGGAGGTGACTGATGTCAGCCGACTCATGGAGGCGACTCATGTCAGCCGACTCATGGAGGTGACTCATGTCAAACGACTCATGGAGGTGACTCATCTCAGCCCACTCATGGATGAGACTCATGTCAGCCGACTCTAGTCTTCACGACCTGTCTTCTGGCCGGGTCTTCCTTTTGGGTGCTTATCTTTTGGCCGGGTCTTAGTTGCGAGTAATCCCCCCGACATCGCTCCTAGCAAATAATCTTAAAAATAACCCGGTCCAGCGGAGACATGGTTTCTCTGTTGGTCCAAACTGGTGAGCTAGGGGGCTGCCCACATGTGAGGGGATCAGTTACCTCGACCTTAGCCAGACGGAAGAGTCCGATCCGAGAGTGTGGCCGGCTTTTGGATTGGGTGTCAACTCCCGGGGGCCACCCGGATTTGTTCGTTGTTAGCTAGAGGGACCAGTCGTTTCAGATCTCTCGGGACTAAATCATAAAATGGCTGCCTGTGATGGGTAGAAACTGAGAGAGATGGGCGTGCGTGCAGAGCCTTGTAATGGGAAGTTGGTACACCTCTGCAGGGTTAAATCTTTTCGAGAAGCCGTGTCCACGGTTATGGACGACTTGAGACCTACTCCTTGTTCATAGACAACAACAACTGAGATAATCCTAATAACTTGATCAACGTGTGTGTGTGTGCCTTGACTGCTTCTTCTTCGTCGGGATGCGAAGAGGAGGACAAGGATAGGATAGGTTTTATGCTTGCGTAAGTAGTTGATAGAAAGACTTGTTGGAGGCGATTCCTCATCGAATGCTTGGTTCTCATCTTACTCAAAAATAGACCGTTAGCCACTCATATAGTGCTAGTGCGTCTGCAACCTCACTACTTCCCTTCATCTCACCCTTGAGAAGTTAGTTTCAAGACTTTTGATATAGCTCACCTCTTTCTTTTCTCTTTTACGCACGTTATGCAATCGATATTGGACTTCAGAGGAGCTCGACGACCCTTCTTCTGGACGCCTTCACGAAGACTCGACGACGACTAGTTAGGTGGATCCCGGCGGAGAGCCTGGACCCGTGTGGTTACGGGAATGGTGTGTTTTACCTTTGCCACTAGGCATTTGATTATAGTCCGTACTCAGACATGTATCTTCCGCTGATGTAATGTATTAAGGCAGTTGTATGCCGACTTGTATGAGATGTTGTATCCTTGTAGCTGTAATGTTGTGTTATCATGTTGGAAATACGGGGCATATGACTTTGTCATATGTCTCGGTGGGACCGATATGTGCTTCGTCCCCGGATCTAGATGGAAACATCTAGATCTAGAACAGTACCGCATATCGGGCCTTACAACTTGGTATCAGATCCTTACCGACTGTAGGATCCCTTTTCTGGCCGAAGTCGAGTCTAGACAAAAACTATTTTGTAGTTATTAACTTAGTTACCGGAGAGTAGGAATCTCTTACTCCTTACCCTTGATCTGGTCAGGACAAGTGTCGTAAGTGTTTTAATTCTCGCCTTACCCCCTTCAAACTCTAGGATCTCGAGTGTGTGGAGTATCGGAACCGTTACAATGCCTTGCAAGCAGCATATTCTCTCGATTCCGATCTCAGGTTTGGGGAATCCTGTAGTACCTTTAGCTTTTCCGACTCTGGATAAACATCTTGGTCGTCTGTTGACTTCAGTACTCTTGCCCAGTATCCTCGCGATTTGAGTGAGAATTCTTCCCGTGATCGTTGGTTTAAACTATCGTTCTTCCTCTTGATCTCCCGATGGTTTCGTTCTCTGACGTCGCCATCTCTCTGCGGAAAGTTTTCTCGACGGAAATTCGTCGTCGACATTGAGTAGAACCCCTTGTTGGTGGTGTTGAAGAACGTCGACTCTCTTTTTTCTCCCCCTCTCCCCCGGATCGTCCAGGATCTCAGGATGAGATCCCTTGTTGGTGGTGTTGTATTGTAACAGCCCGGGATTTTCACCCAAATTAAATTTTTTTGTTGCTTTATTTTATTGCTTGCTAGAATTGTTTGCAGTATTTTCTTCGCTGATTTATTAATCGGTCTATATTTTCCCCCTTTCTTTGTCGTATCGGATGCGGGACTAATACTTTTCCCCAAACGGCACACGACCTTTGCGACACCGGGTTCAACCGAGCACCGTCGCAATTTCCGGCACAAGACCAACAATCGCCATCGGAACGAAAAACCCCATTTAATAATTAAATGGGTTATTTTATTGGGTGCTGGAAAAATATTCTCGGATCAGTATCGAAGTGAGGTACGACTGACGGGCTCGCCGCGCTGAGCGCGTGGTTCGAGATTTTGCCCGAATCGGAGGTCGTATGCACCCCGGCGGTCAGAAACAGGGAGTACCGAACGCGAGGGAGAAAACCCGAGGGCTTTTGCGTAAACTGCCAGCCACCTGGGCTACATAAATACCACCACTCTCCCACCCCTTTCTAGGGTTTCCCTAGCCTTAAAATTGCAGCCACCCCCTCCAAAACACCCCAAATATGCCCCACAGCCCAGATCTGCGAAACCCTAGCCCACAGGTGTTTCTGGTTGTCAGATCCGGCGATCTGCGGTCCAGATCGCGCCTCCACCGTGCTCCCAACCGATCCGGGCCCCACAGGGCCGGAGAGCCACAGTCGCGGGCCCGCCGCGGCCCATCTGGCGCAACTGGCCGTGGAGCTCCTCGCGCCGCCGCCCGACTCCGGCAGGCAGCCGCTCGTCGCCGGCAGCCGCAGCCCATGGCCTTCCCTCTCCTCTCCCCTTCCTCCTCGCCTCTCTGACCTCGCCGCCCTCCTTTTGCCGCAGGGAGCCGCCACCGCCCGTCGGGGCCGGTGGCCAGCCGCCATGGACGAGGAGCCCGCGCCGCCCCAAGCCTCGTCACCGACCCCTCTGCGTCACGGATCCGGCGACCGACGCCGCCACCGCCTCCCGTCGACCCCGCGCCTTCCGACGTCTCCCCGCGACCCGCTTCGCCGCCCTGTGAACCGCCGCTCGTCGCCGGCGTAGGCTGGCGCCGCCGCCGCCGTGGGACACGCTCGGGATCGAGCGTCCCGGCAACCCGCTCGCTGCACCGCCGTGGGCCGGCCATCGTCCGTGGCCCAGTCGGCCTGCCAGGCTCGCGGCCCACCAGCGCCAAGCCAACCTCCCACCGCTGCTGTTGGGCCGAGCCCAACTTGGGTGAGGCCCATTTTTTCCCTCTTTGTTTTTTTTCCTTTATCTAATTTGGCTAAGTCCGTGTAGTTGCTTGTTGTATTCAGTTTTGCGCTTAAATTTGCGAGTAAACCGTAGCTCAGATCACGTTGCGCCCAAAATGTTTTTTGCTCAGATTTGCATGCTCTAGCGTTCATATTTTGTGAGCATTTTGATTTGAGGCCATCTTGATGTTGTTAATCTGTGTTGAAGTGGGCATCAGACTGTTAAGTGCTGCTACTTTCTGTTAAGTGCTGCCATTATTATTTTATTGCAAGTTTGTATGATGATTGTGTCACATCCATGAGGCCTATGCTATTAATTCTTGTTGCATACTGTTAAGAATCATGTCTACTTCAATCCTATGAAATCAGTTGTCATGTTTGACTGCTGTAGCTATATTAATTCTTGCTCCAAAGTGTTGACCCTGATGACATGTGCTGCTGTTTATATAAAGTTGCTACTTTGCTACCCTATATCTTTTTAACCGTGCATCCTATTGAGCATTGCAATATGTAATTTTGATCTATGCCATGTCTACTTCGATTATATGTATTTCATTGTCACGTTTACATTCCTGGTCATAGTTATATTTCAGCTCCAAGTTGCTATCCCACTATTTTTGACAGCCACCTCTGTTTTTCACTAAGTTTGTATCTTTCTGATGGCATGTTGCATGCTTAATATCTTTTGATCTGTGATGCCTATGACGTTGATTCTTGTTTTTACCTGATCACCATCATCTCTACGTCATGCCCACATATTGCTATGTCATGTTGCTGCACTTTTGCATATAGTTTTACCCCTGTTTATACAGCTTTCTATTAACAGTTTCTGCCTTGTTTTCCTGATTTTCACTAAGTCCTTGACCAATAATGTTTTATAGCTTTTTGTGTTTCTTATAACTAGTGAACCATGATGCCTTTTTGCTTGATTCCTTTTTCCATGCCATGCCTTCCATGTCTACTTTAGTTGCATATCATTTCTGTGCATTTTTACAACATTTTGCTTGTTTATTTGTTTCTTTAAAGTGTGCTACCTGATGTTGGCAGATTGTGCCCGTAACTTGTTTTGCTTATATCTTTTTAACCGTAACTCCGTTTGGAGTGTTCTTTACATGTAACTTGATTAAAATTTCATGTACTTTGTGTTTATGCTATTTTTTGCGGTTGTTAACGAACCTAAAATATGGTTTAGGGCAAAACAGTACCAAATGCTTAAATTGTCGTGGGGTACTTAGTGATATGCCATGTTTAGGTTGTGCCTCACTTAAATTGACTAGCATAGATAGCTTACATAATGCTTCACCTCTTGTCATGTTTGTGTGCTATGTCATGCTTGAGTGAGATGCCATGTTAACAATCTTTGCTCATCTTGTGTAGCTAAACAACTTGAACCTTTCTAAATGTGCGGTATCGTCGTGTGTGACGAGTACTCCACTTAACCTATTAGTAACCTCTCTCAACGATAGATGCGGTACCGTAGTGCGTTGTCTCGTGTTTCCTTCTTGTTGCTTGCTTGCTCATGATTGCTTCGTAGTAATAGATTCTTGCTCGTCGATTGCCTTTTCCAGTGTTTCCTTCTTGTGTGCTTCCGCGGGTACCTCTCGAAGATGATGCGAGCTTGCGATTGACTACACCTTCGGTTTCGTCTTCTCATCAGGTAAGGGAAGCATATATCATGCTTATAAATTTCATCTCACTTGCGCCTAGGTGTAGGATAGAACGATTGCTTGTTACTACAACTTCATATTCATGCCTCTCAAATAAACCCAAACAGCCATGTCCTCCACATCCCAGCAAACCTTGTTCGGCTATGTTACTATTGCTCGCTGCTCAGCCACTGCTTAGTATGCATGCTAGGATGCTATCAACTGTTATCATGTTACTCCTTGGATTGGCTATCACATTATTATATTATTGTGGATGCTATGATTATTATTAAATGTTGACTATAGTCGACGAAGGATGGAAGGTCTCGGCTATCCCGCCCCGACGCTTTGTTCCATTCGAGTCACCTAGGATCCGAGTTTCGGGTATTGGTTTTAAGACTGAGCGTGCCTAACCGCGTGTGGGATTTTATGGGGTCCCCTTTTCTTACCTATCTAGCTTCAAACATTTCTAGTGGTGGCCCAAGCTGATTTACCATTTGAAAACCGTGTGTGTGTCTGTCGGGTCGCTCCTAGCAGATAATCTTAAAAATAACCAGGGCCAGCGGAGACATGGTTTCTATGTTGGTCCAAACTGGTGAGCTAGGGGGCTGCCCACATGTGAGGGGATCAGTTACCTAGACCTTAGCCAAACGGAAGAGTCCGATCCGAGAGCGTGGACGACTTTTGGATTGGGTGTCGATTCCCTGGGGGCCACCCTGATTTGTTCGTTGTTAGCTAGAGGGACCTGTCGTTTCGGATCTCTCGGGACTAAATCATAAAATGGCTGCCTGTGATGGGTAGAAACTAAGAGAGATGGCCGTGCGTGCGGAGCCTTGTAATGGGTAGTTGGTATACCCTTGCAGGGTTAAATCTTTTCGAGAAGCCATGTCCACGGTTATGGACGACTTGAGACCTACTCCTTGTTCATAGACAACAACAACTGAGATAATCCTAATAACTTGATCAACGGGTGTGTTCCTTGACTGCTTCTTCTTTGTCGGGATGCGAAGAGGAGGACAAGGATAGGATAGGTGTTATGCTTGCGTAAGTAGTTGATAGCAAGACTTGTTGGAGGCGATTCCTCATCGAATGATTGGTTCTCATCTTACTCCAAAATATACCGTTAGCCACTCATATATTTCTAGTGCGTCTGCAACCTCACTACTACCGCCATCTTACCCATGAGAAGTTAGTTACTCCCTCCGATCCATAATAAGTGTCGCTCATCTAGTACAAAGTTTGTACTAGCTTAGTACAAAATGAGCGACACTTATTATGGATCGGAGGGAGTACAAGACTTTTGATATAGGTCACCTCTTTCTATTCTATTTTACGCACGTTATGCAATCGATCTTGGACTTCAGAGGAGCCCGACGACCCTTCTTCTGGTTGCCTTCACGAAGACTCGACGACGACTAGTTAGGTGGATCCCGGCGGAGAGCCTAGACCCGTGTGGTTACGGGAATGGTGTGTTTTACCTTTGCCACTAGGCATTTGATTGTAGTATGTACTGAGACATGTATCTTCCGCTGATGTAATGTATTAAGGCAGTTGTACGCCGACTTGTATGAGATGTTGTATCCTTGTAGCTGTAATGTTGTGATATCATGTTGGAAATCCGGGGCATATGACTTTGTCATATGTCGCGGTCGGACCGATATGTGCTTCATCCCCGGATCTGGATGGAAACATCTAGATCTGGAACAGTACCGCATATAGGGCCTTACACCAAGGGATCTACCAATCCACTAAGCTCCCCTTCCTCCTTGGTGGCCCGGCCCGATGCTTCAGCTCGACCCCTCCTTTCGGTGGAGCAGTTCCGGCTAGTGTATCAAGGTGTTGGGCTCCTATGGTCCTCCGATTCTTCCTCTACTGCGACCCATGCTGCCGACCGGATTTCAGCCGCAAGCCATGGCCACATGACCATGGCGCGCAACCGGATTCATGACTTTGCCGCAGGTGTCCTCCCGGAGCTCGACACTGCAGAAGACTCTTTTGCGGTAAGTTCCTCTTTCCTGTGGGGGTGCGCCAGCGCCCCCGCTGGGCGTAGTCCCCGAGATTCAGGCCGACTACATGCAGTGAGCTCGGGTCTTCTATTGCTCTTTGAATTCTTGCCGTTCTTTCAGATCGGTGGATCTGCCCTCAGTTGGGTGCGCGACAGCGCACCCACTAGGTGTAGTCCTCGAGATTTGGGCCTACTGCGTGCAGTCAGCTCAGATCTTCTCTAACTTGTTCTTGCAATTGACTTTCTAATTGTCTCTCCTCTTTAGTTTATCCACAAGGGGAGGCAAGGTGTCTTCGACTGGCTGCTGAACAGTTATGCAGCTGGACAGAGGCTTGTTGCAGCTTCCAAGCTTGAATCGGACACGCAAGCTGCCAGGATTGCCGAGATCACAGGTATCCTTCGCCGGTTGCTTCCTTTTCTTGTTGCTGCCGACTTCGGTTCTGACTTCTTTTGTTCTTAGATGTCACTTCCGCCCTGGCTGAGGCCGATGCGCTGAAGATTCGGGTGGCCGATCTCGAGGGTCAGCTCAACACTGCCAAACAAGAGCTTGAGCGGCTTCACACCGTCGAAGCCGAGCTGAACCGCACCACAGAGCGGCTGAGGGGCGAGATGGCGAGCTTGAGGACCTCCCACAAGGAAGAGCTAGATCAGCTGATCTCCACCCAGGCTACCACGGAGGAGTCGCCGCGAAAGGAGCGCGATGAGGCGGTGAGCAAGCTGGAGTCTGACACCAAGCGCCACCAAGAGGAGCTAACTACCGCCACTAGACGGGCCACTGCGGCTCTTGAAGGCATGCACGAGATGGACGACCTGATTGCTGGTAAGACATTTCGCCCCCTCCGATTGCTCCCTGACTACCGACTGCCTTCTCCTTTCTTGACATTGACTTTGACTTGCTTCTTTGTCTCGGATGCCTGGCGTGCCTCCCAAGCTACTGCCGAGAAAGCCGTCTCAGTTGAGCGGCAAGTGATACGTACCAAATGTATCTATAATTTCTGCTTGCTCCATGCATGTTTTGTGTGATATTGCTATGATCTAGATACACTTTCATACACTTTTGATCATATTTGGACTAACTTATTAACTTAGTGCACCACAGCGCCAGTTCCCGTTTCTGCTGTTTTCTATTTCAGGTTTCCCCCATGTTGAAAGTGCTCCAAAAATTCGGGAAAAATAAGATAAAAAATCAGCGTGAAGGAACCTTCCGGAATCACCTCGGTGGGGCGAGAGGGCCACCACCAGGGACCCAGGCGGCCACCTGGCGCGGCCTAGGGTCTGGTCGCGCCAGGGGGGGGGGGCGCCTGGACCCATGGTGCCCCCCTGGTTGCCCCCCTTCGCCTATTTATTCTCCGTGTCGTGAAACCCCCAAAAACAGAACCCTTTTTCACGATATCCCCTCTGTTCCGCCGCCGTCGCGCTTCCAAGATCAGGAGCGCAAGCAAACTTCTTCCCGGCACCCTGCTGGAGGGAGGATTGACCTCCGGGAGCTTCCCCTCCGCCATGGACGCTTCCCGGATGTGCCGTGAGTAATTTCCCTTGGACCATGGGTCCGTGATCAGTAGCTATGTGATGTTCTCCTCCCCTCTTTGTTCTCGTGAGCTGCCCTACATGATCGAGGCACATATGTAATTTTCTGTTGTTGCTATGCTGAGTTTGCTGGGATCTGATGGATTATGTGATTATGTTCAGATTGTGATTGAGTAATATATTTGGTTCTTATATCTTATATTTTTGTTCTTAAGTAATTCTTGCATGTTCTCCGTTGCTGTTTATTGCTTTGGCCAAGTAGTAGGTAGTGACTCCAAGAGGGAACGTTATGCTCGATTGTGGGTTCATGCCCCCCGATGACACGCTTGAGTGACAGAAACATGAGTCTAGGGGATGTGCTGTTGCCACAAGTGGGAAAACAACGGTGCTTGTAACCACGGTTGCAAGGATTGTTTACTTTATGCAAAGTGCTTTCTAATGCAGTTGTCTGTTGCTTTGGGTTTACTTTGGGTGGGGCTCACAACTTAATACCAGCGAGATGTTCTGGATAGATATCTCAAGGTGGATAATTAGTAGTAGATACAGTTGGATTTCAGTCTACTTATTTTGGCGTACTGCCCATGCTTTTTATCCTCGTCCTTTCTTTGTAGCATAGTTAGCATTGAGGTGAGTTTATAATCCTGTCAATTTTCCAGATGTAATATGTTTACCTCGCATAGCAGTTTTATCGTATTTTGGGAGAGAGACATCACTAGTGAACATTACGGGACCCCGATCCATATTCTCATTACTGTTTACACGCTCAATTATTTTCCTGCTTTTACTTTCTAGCTGCTATCATTATCATTATTATCTTTTGCGTTGATCCTTTGTGAACAGCAAGGCCGGAGAGATTGGCAACCTCTCTATACTCGTTGGGAAGAAAAGTTATTTGTGTTGTGTGCAGGTCAACGTCAGTTGCGCCGCTGACACCTACTTATCATCTCCGGAGTCCTACTGGAGACAAACCTTGGTATCTTCACCGAGGGAAATTTGCCGCTATTCTACATCTCACCTTCCACTTGGGGTAACCAACGAGGAGAAATATCAGCAAGTTTGTCGGGAAGAGGGTACAATCGTTGATGACACCGCCCCCTGGAGTCCTTCCGAGCTCATCCTGGCCACCCAAACCCGACTGCCTATAATCAAGGGCACGCTCTGCGCATTCAAGACCGGCGTGCGGAAGCTGGCCAAGCAGCTTTGGTAGGATGCCGAGCTAAAAGCGGCCTTTGCTTCCAAGCCCCAGGAAGGGAAAACTTCTGAGCCACCGGAGGAGACTGCTGAGGAGGACTCAGAGCAAGGCGATTCACCCGATGCCACCACCAATCAAGTGCTGTTGTTGCTCAAAGCTTCTCCCCTACGCGTCGCACCCTTGCTGGACTCAGCCGCGCGGGCCGACTCACGGACGACCCTTACCACCGCCCTGAGCTGGTATCCTCGCCTGAACTTGGATCTCTTCGGAGCGGTGCACAAAGGGGTTGATGATGCGATCAGCGCCGTCTATACGAAGATGAATCACATGGCCGACGAGATTGCCTCGTGGCTCGACCTACCGAGTACCTCCCCTATGTGGATGATCAGGGTATGCCGATTGCACCAGCAACGGTGACTGAGATGGCCTGCAACAGCTCGGAAACCGACCAGCCAGCTCGGCCCTCCAGCTCGGCGCTGTACAAAAATGATAGCGGCGAACAGACAAAGTCATCAGGGAGCTCCTCTTGTCCATTGGAGGAGCGCCATGTTGATCAGGCCGATCGCAACGCCTCACAGGTAGATCCAGCTGCCACACAAGTGCCAGCAACTGAGCTCGAGCCATTTCCAGCAGCTCCTCCACCAGAGGCTAGCATGCCACCTTCTAGCGTAGAGACCGCGCCAACTGCTCCGAGTCCCTGATCGGCCTCCGTTATCTTTACTTGTTGCAAGTCTTACCAAACTGTTAAATTGCAAGTGCACCCACTGGGGTGTTTTATTTGTGTAATGAACTTATTGGGCCATGGGCCCCGTACTTTGTATGACATTTTTGCTTTTTTGCATGCATATTTTTTTACTTGTTTGCCTTTGTGTTCTCCACCTGTGCCTTTTTTATCTACCTTTTTCCTCTCACAACCGTTGCTCTCGCCAACTGGATAGCCGACATGCGGTCTGTAGCTGGATCAAAGAGTAGGTTTCAAGAGGATAGGGTAGATACTTCCAAACCTTAGGAATTTTTGACACAAAGATATACCTGATAACAAACAGGCCGATTGCTTTCTGCCGATTGTTGGTTCAGCCGATCTGACCGCAATTGGATAAAATTACATTAGGCCATGCCCCCTTTTGACATATCTCAAACTACAGTTCCAAGTATCATCTCTGATCGGCCCTGCCGTCTCCGATATTACAGCCGAACTACGGTCTGCATCCGGATTAGACAGGAGCTCGACCCAGAATCATCACCCTTTGTGCCATATGGAATATGTTTGTGTGGGTTTGGCCGATCAGTCCCCAATTCTTCTTTTTCAGACTGTGGCACCGAATTCTCGTAGATAAGAACTCATTCAATTAGATAATGTAGAAGACAATCGAATGCAATCTCATGGACGATGAAAGCTTTACTGATAAATTTTGAGATGACAGAGATACATTTGTACCGTTCAACTATAAAGCGGGCATAAGAGCTCGGCGTTCCAGGGACGCTTCATTTCAACTCCTGAAGTGTCCACCAGCCGAGTCGGCTTTCTGCAGTCGATGAGGCAGTATGCATTGTTCTTTAGTGCTAGACTAACGATGAATGGACCTTCCCAAGGAGAGGACAACTTGTACTGTCCCGCTGATTGTTGGATTCGACGGAGCGCCTAGTAGCCCTCACGAAAAGCAAGGGGGTGGGTATTCTTGCTATGATAGTGACACAACTTCTGCTGGTATATCGCCGATCTGGACAGAGCCAGAAGGCACGCTTCTTCTTTCAGATCGACGACGTTCTCTCGAGCTTCCTTGGCTTCAGCCTCAGTGTATAGGGCGTGGCGAGGTGAGTTGAACTCGATATTAGAGGGAATGATTGCCTCTGAGACGTATACAAGGAAGAATGGAGTAAATCCAGTTGAACAGTTGGGTGTGGTGTGCAGACTTCACAGCATAGCCGGAAGTTCATCAAACCATGCTCCGGGTGCTCTCTGAAGTGGTTCGACCAGTCGAGGTTTGATACCTGACAATATGAGGCTATTTGCTCTTTTTGTTTGGCCATTGGATTTGGGTGAGCAACGGATGCCACATCCATCTGAATGCCCTGCTGGGATGCATATTGTGCTAGTGCTCCTTGCGCAAAATTTGTGCCATTATCTGTGATGATGTTGTGCGGCAGCCCATATCTGCTTGCAATGTCTGCTATGAATTTGACTGCAGTCGGCCCATCCAATTTCTTGATCGGCCGAGCTTCAATCCACTTGGTGAACTTGTCGACCGCAACCAAGAGATGAGTCAAACCTCCCTTGGTCGACCTAATTGGTCCGATCATATCCGGTCCCCAAACTGTGAATGTCCATGTTATTGGGATGGTCTTGAGTGTTGATGCCGGTTGATGGCTCTTGGCCTTGAAGTGCTGGCAACCATTGCAATGTCTCACCAAATCTTCTGCTACTACTCTCGCAGTCGGCTAGTAGAAACCATGGTGGAAAGCCTTGGCTACTATTGATGTTGCTGATGCATGATGACCACACTCGCCTTGATGGATATCTCGCAGTAGTTCCAGCCCCTTATCCGCTTCCACACAGCGTTGGAGGACTCCGGTTGTACCGCGGTGAATTAGTTCGTTGTTGATGATGGTGTATGCGCCAGATCGGCGCTGAATTTTCCGAGCTTCAACTTCATCTGGGGTTAGGATACCGTCCACCAGAAAATCTCGGAATGGTTGTACCCAGGATGGTGTAGTCACAATCACCATAACTGCTGCTGCTACCACTGCTGGTGCTTCTGCTTCTTCAGGATTTGATCCGGATGATTCTTGCATGACAACATCAATTCCCGAGCTGACGACAACAACCCCTAGATCGCAATAGGCAACCCCTGGTGCTGCTGGCTCGGAGGAGGCTGCAGCCCTGATGTATCCAATTGCTCCTTCTTGCTGAGTACCCTTGCTACTTCTTCCTTCTTTGCAATCGGAGCCTCTAGGTCGGCCTCAATGAAGATGGACTCTGATTCTGTCGAGGGCTTGATGGATGGCTTCTTGATATGCTCTAAGGATATGCCTAGGGGAACGAACCTTCTGGTGGAGCCGATCTTGGGGAGGTCATCAGTTGCCTCATTATTTTCTCTGGGTGCATGATGGAATTCACAAACCTCAAAAGATCCACTCAGCTGTTGCACAAGGAACTTGTAGCTTGCCATATTTTCATCCTTTGCATCCCAATTTCCTGTGCACTGTTGGACTACCAGATCGGAGTCGCCAAAACACATGATTCTCCAGATGTCGATCTCCTTGGCCAGCTTGATGCGATGCACAAGGGCTTCGTACTCGGAAACATTGTTGGACGCTGTGAAGTGGATCTGCAACACATAGTGGAGTTGATCACCTTTGGGAGAGGTGAGGACAATGCCAGTACCTAGACCATTCTTCATCTTGGAGCCATCGAGTCGGGGCAGGGTGGCTCATACTGAGTTTCATCCCAATCTACGAGGAAATCTGCCAGTTCTTGGGATTTGATTGAAGTGTGTGGCTCATACTTGATGCCATGGTTTGAAATCTCAAAGGCCCATTTTTCCATTCGGCCAGATGCATCTCGATTGCCTATGATTTCTTCCAGTGGTGCCGAGCTGACGGCTGTGATCGGATGTGCCTGGAAATATGGTTTCAATCACTTGGGTGCCATGTACACACCGTAGCACATCTTCTGGTAATGATGGTAGTTCTTAGACTGGCAGCACTTCACTGACATAATACACATGCCTCTGGACCGGTTGTCCATTTTCCTTCTCGAGACGCTCCACTACCATCACAATGTTGGTCACCCGAGTGGTAGCCGCGATGTATATCATCATCGGTTCCTTCTCAGTCGGTGCTGCCAGAATCGGAGCAGTAGAGAGCATGCGCTTGAGTTCCTTGAAAGCTGCATCCGCCCGCGTAGTCCAAGTAAACTTCTCTGTTTTCTTCATCAGCTGGTACAACGGGATTGCCTTCTCTCCCAGCCGGCTGAGGAATCGGCTGAGTGATGCTAGGCATCCGATGAACTTTTGCACTTGCTTGAGGTTTCTAGGCTGATCCATTCTCTCGATTGCGGCTATCTTCTCGGGATTGCATTTGATTCCTCTTTAAGAAACAATAAATCCCAAGGGCTTGCCGGCTGGAACGCCAAATACACACTTATCTGGATTGAGCTTGATTTTATAAGTGCGCAGATTGGCGAAGGTTTTTTTGAGATCCTCCAGGAGTGTCACGCCCCGCACCGATCTGACTACCAAGTCATCAACATACACATGTATGTTCCTGCCGAGCTACGGATGCACACAACGTTGAATGGTGCGCTGATAAGTTGCGCCACCATTTTTTAGACCAAAAGGCATGGTGATATAACAATGAGCCCCGAAAGGGTTTATGAATGCAGTTTTTATTTGATCTTCCACAGCAAGTTTTATCTGGTGATAGCCAGAAGTGGCATCCATAAATGACAACAACTCGCAGCTGGCCGTAGATTCAATTACTTGATCTATACGGGGAAGAGCAAAAGGATCCTTGGGGCATACCTTGTTCAGGCAGGTGTAATCAATACACATGCGCCATATCTTGTTCTTCTTCATCACGAGGATTGGGCTTGCCAGCCACTCGGGGTAGAATACCTCCATGATGAAGCCTTCTGCGAGCATCTTGGCAATCTCTTCGCCGATTGCTCGTCTCTTGTCTTCGGAAAAGCGTCGAAGAGGTTGTTTGGCTGGCTTGGAGCCTGATCGAATGTGAAGCTTGTGCTCGGCAAGTTCCCTCAGCACTCCAGGCATGTCCCGTGGAGACCATGCAAAGATGTCTCAGTTCTCATGGAGGAACTCGACGAGCTCTCTTTCTTATTTGCTTCTTAGTCCGGCTCCGACGACCACAAACTTGTTGGGTCGGAGGAATCTAGAGCAATCTTCTTGCTGCCATTCGCAACCTAGAATGTGTTATCATCATCAACTCTCTTGGACTTGCCAACTAGCAGAGGTGCTTTGCTTTGAGATTGGGCCATGGCCACCACACTGTCAAGCTGACGCTGCTCCTCGGCAACGACGAGGGAGTCGGCCAGATGGAAACCGGAAGAAGAGCAATTGAGAGATTTTTTGTAGTCACGAGGCACAGTAATGATGCTGTGACGCCCCCAAAATCAAGCCGTGTACAGTAATCATACACGCAGGGTACACGACCGAAATCAGGGTGCCACGATGATAATATCACAACACAACACTAGACTCAAATAAAATAAAACTGATATTACAAACCAGGGATCACGAGGATCCGAATACATAAGTTAAACAATCATAATATCTGAGTACATACATAGTTAGTCAAGTTTTGCCTTAAGAAGGCTAGCACAAATAACATCAGAGGTACAGATCGAAAAGGCGAGGCCTCTTGCCTGGGAACCACCAAACTACTCCTGGCCAAAGGGGGAACTCGACGTCGTAGTAGGCTCCGGGGATCTTCTGCTCTTGGGCTCCAACGTCGACTGCAGCGGCCGATCAGGCAAAACAAAAAGGGGAAAATAAAGCAAGGGTGAGTATCTAGCATACCCGCGAGTCTTACGTCCGCTACTAAGCATTTATGCATTTGTTTCAAATGGAAGGGGGAGGCTGTATATAGTGGACTACAAGGTAGAAATCAGAATAAGGATGAGAAGCTAGGCCTATCAAAGACTAGCATCTTCCAACGAGTCTTGAAGCACAAGAAGAGAATAGCCAACAGTTCAATAGCATGAATGTAAAAACAATGCAACAGAAGTTGTTGCAGCATTGTATAATAGTAAGTTGTAATAATTTATAATTATAAATGCCTCCGAGTTCCCTCCCTCGACATCCCCGTGAGGAAGAAAACCCGGAACCAACAGTTTAATAGTAGTAGTTTTGTAGTAGTAGAGTCTGGCTTCAACATAAAGCGTCTTGTTACCGTGGAAACGGCTATCTGAATAGATTATCATCCCTGCAGGGGCTGCACTACTATTACCCTACACGCTCGGATCTCCAGGGTGTCGTACAACTTGCTAGGGAACACCCCACCGAGGCTATCCGACATGCCGAGGCCCATCCTACGACTTATCAGAGAGGTCCCCGCCGGTCTACAGCCCTAAGGGCAAGGGGGTCATGGGCCTATCACCCCTCGCTCTCCGGGTCGTTGTGAGGACGGTGGATACCACGCAACTCTATCATGGATGCGGATCCGACCGTGCCACAATGCTGAACTGGACGTCTTTCAGAGCTTTCGAACGAGACCACAATGCGGAGGGCCCACACCATAATCCCACGTATAGGTAGTGCGTACAAGCCAAAAGGCTAATCAAGTCATCTGCCGAACCAGTTAAACATTTATTAATTTTCTGTCAAGACAACCGTTATCAATGCCCCTTATTGAATGAGTCGCGGACAACGACAGCAGTCAGGACCACCAGTAACATCGGTGCCTGCCCTGTCGTCCCACCAAATCGTGCGGTTACCAACAAGGTGAATCGTCTCCTTACCTTGTCTCACATGTGCTCTTGGTAGAGCTTGAATTTCGTACAACAGGGTATCTCTCGGCCATGAACAGTACCAGGCCCGCCGCACACCAGTGGAATACACCTGACCTGTCGTTCCGCTAAGATACCCTGTGCGGGCACCGTTGGGTCACCCGACTCCTTACCTGTAAGGACACCAGTTGATTCGAGTGCCTACCATCAAGTGAAACCAGGAGGAATCACCCTCGATGGTACACTTGAAGAGGTTCGACAGAGACATCAACGGAATGAACTAAAGAGGTAAACCTCGTATCATCCCGGTGATGCTACGCTATTGAGCCGACGAGAGTGAAATACGAGTCCATTCCACTCGTAAGTCAAACTCGAAGCGACTCGGCAGAGTCTCGCCGTTGTAGGTTCCCTAGGGCGTCTGCATTGATCCGTACCTATTGCAGTTATAATATTTTTTAATCCGCGTTCACTCGCCAGAGTGAGCACGACCCGCTATTCTAAACCTAGCTAACAAGGCGCAGGGTTTAATGCTGAAAATTATATATATTATAAGGCATCATAGGACAAGGAAAGGTAAATCAAGGGGCGACAAAAATAGGCTATGCAATTGAATAGGATTGCAACGTAGCAGAAGCAGCAATGCCTAGTGCAAGAAATGTACGGAAAAGATAGGCGATATCTGGGGAAGGAAAATGGATCTGCTTGCCTGGAAGCTCGGCGGTAGGGGTACGGTGGTGGACGAAGTAGTCGTACTCGGCAATGGTGTAGTTCGGCGGTAGCAACGGGTCTATCAGAGAATAAAAGGGGGGAGGGAGAAACAATAAATACACATCAATAATAGCAATACAAGATATGACAAAGCAGATACAAAGCAACGGGGCTCTAACGTAGTGTTCGGTGATTTTCCCGGAGCAGGAATTTACCCGGGATGACTCATCAGTACTGGTTGATTACCAGACCGATAATCCGAGGGGGGGAGGTTCCATGTTTGCAGTGCCGTGGACATCTGATAAACATATGGATAGTGTATCTGTGTTAGTTGATCCATTCTGAACAACTTTCATGTTCAGAACATTTTCATCCGGAAAGTTTTACCGGTACCAGGAATTACTGGATAGAGCAACCACAGGGGGAAATGTCTTGTGTTCGGTACGCTAGAGGGGGGTGGTGGACATACGGGTGGCGTATCCGTATTCGTGGCATTTTTTGATCAAGTTTCATATACAAAATATTTTCATGAGAGTTACAGTTTATTTTATATGATTTTCTGAAGTTTTAACAATTCTCTGGAATTGTTTTAATATTTAAATAACAACATTATCCACAACCTTATCCAGAATAGTAACCTGACAAGGGGGACCCACATGTCATACACTGATTTTATTCAATCCATTTTTAATCTAAAATAGCTAGTGGGGTCCACATGTCATTGAGACATTGTTTAAATTGCATTTTAATTAACCCAGAGAAGTGGTTTAAGGTCTAGGGCCCAGCAGTCAGTGAGACAAACTTAATTATACAGTTTTATTTATCTAATAGCCAGGGCCCACCTGTAAGTGACCTAGAGGATTATCTCTAGTTAATTTTAAATCCACAGTTAGTTAGGGGGCATGGGGCCCAAGTGTCAGTGGGGTTAGGGGGGATTAGCACTGAGATAGAGGGGCCCGTTCTCACACCGGCGGCGAGCAACAGGGAAAGCCGGCGATGGGACCAACGACGAGCGATCGGGGCGCGGCGGCAGACCGATGCGTGGTTGGGGCGCGGCCGCACACGGCGTGGTAGGCAGTGTAGCGCGCCACGGCGACCAGCGCAGCAAGGCACGGAGCGGCGGGAGCCAGGAGGGCGAGCAGGCTCCGGCGGTGGTGTGGCCAGCGCAGGCGGGTGAGCGCGGCCTGGGCGGCGTGGGGCGGCCAAAAGCACGCACTGGACGCGGCCGTGGCAAGGCAGGGCGCGACCCAGGCGCGCTCCGGCCATGGCGTCACAGCAGCGGACGGATCACGGGCACGGCGGCCACATGGACAGACCAGGGGCCAATTCGAGCGCGGAGGGGGTTGGGAAGGAGCGGACTCTCACAGTGATGGCAGGGAAGGCTCAGGGAGGCCGGCGATGGCGCGTGGCGGCGACAATCGGCGCGGCGATGCGGCGGCCGTGGCGGAAGGGGGCGGCTCGATGGTGAGTGTGCAGTGCCCCCCAACCCGATTCGACGCTCGAAAAGGACGAAGTCAACGACGAGGAAGCGTCTGGACAACCTCCCGATCACCGGGGAGGAGCTTGGCCGCGTCCACGGCGGCGACGCGCCCACGATGACGCGGGAGAGCTCGGGAGGGAGAGAGAGAGAGGGCGCAAAGGGAAATAATGGGGGCGGCGCGAGGAACGGAGGGGAAAAGGCAGAGGGCGGCAGGAGTTCTCGGGGCCAGGGGGTCGGGGCCAGCCTTATCCCCTCGCCGGGGGCTAGCGGATGTGCGCCACGGCATGCCGACGCCGTGGATGCACGCCACGGTGGGGGGTAAACAGGAAGTGGGGGAAGGAGAGGGGGGGGGGGGCAGTGGTGGGGGAGGGAGGGGCCTTGCCCACGAGCGTAGGATAGGTTTTTCCCTTTTTTTGTTATTTTGCTTTATGCCTCCACATTTTGTTTTACTTTTTTTAGCACTAAAATTAATTTTGTTAATGGTGAAGCTTGCTCCAATATTAATGTTATGCTTTATAATATTACCACAGAAAGTTTGGGACTAAAATAAAATCATTTGCAATTTTGTTTTATTTAAATGGGATTAAATGCCACTGATGTGACACTGTTTTGATTGGATTAAACTAGTAAAACATTTTAATAAATTCCTTTTCCTATTTTATCATGACCCATTGATTATTAGATAATTTATAAATATTTTTCCATAAATTTTCCTGTAACTTTTATACATCAATTTTATTTAATTTTCTCGGGACAATTTAGTAATGCTAACATATTGATTTAAATTCTATAATAGCACGTGGGTTATTTGCAAGGTTACGGACCTTTAGATTTATCATCCATAAAAGTTTGATTTCCACATTGTATTGGAATTTTTATTCAGGTTGAATCTGAATTAGTCATGAGCAAGAGTGATCATCACATGCCTAATCAAGATGAATTGACGTTAATTAAAAGTGATTACTGTAGTGTGACACCCGGGTTGTTACAGATGCCATTGCAGGAACATGAACTTGGCGATTGCAGGCAATCCCAAGAGAATGTGATACGGGCTGCTCAGATCGGCCACCTCGAACCAGATCGGCTCTCGGCGGAAATTTTCCTCGGTGCCAAAAACAACCTCCAGCCGAATGCGACCCATGGGAGTGCATGAAAGGCTAGGGACAATACCATGGAAGGTGGTCCAACTGGGCTGCCGATCGCTTTCGCTGAGACCCAACTTGATCATTGTTTCTCTATACAAAATGTTGATGGTGCTCCCTCCATTAATGAGCACTCGAAAAAACAGACATAAGTACTTTAGTGATGCTGCAATAGCACCCACCACTAGTGCATAGCTGCCCGGATTCGGCATTATGCTCAGATGATCCTCCCTGCCCCAAGTGATGGGATTGTCCGACCAATGCATGTACTGCGGAGTCGGAGGCATGGTGGCATTGACTTCCTAAACTCGCGCTCTCCGACTGCCCTTGTCAGTCGACTCACTGGTGAAGATCATATATGCTGCGTCCTGGCGTGGGAACTTGTTTTGAGTTGGGGGTGGAGGACGGTTCTGAGGAGGAGGTGGGGGCGGAGGTGGGAGTTGATGGCGTGGAAGTGGTAATGGCTTCTCGCCTTCGTTGGTTACCCCAAGTGGAAGGTGAGATGTAGGATAGCAGCAAATTTCCCCTATGTAGAGGATAGGGTTTGTCTCCCGTAGGACTCCGGCAATGATAAGTAGGTGTCAGCGGCGCACCTGACGCGGACCTGCACACAACACAATTAACTTTGCTCCCAACGAAGTTCAGAGAGGTTGTCAATCTCTCCGGTCTTGTTGTTTACAAAGTATCAAAAACACAAGGGATAATGATAATGATAGAAACTGAAAGTAAATACTGAAAATGAAATAATCTTGTAAACAATGATGAGAATATGGACCGGGGTCCCGTGATGTTCACTAGTGATGTTTCTCTCCCAATACACGATAAAACTACTATGCGAGATAAACAAATTACAGATGGGAAATTAACAGGATTATAAACGCACCGCAATGCTAACTATGCTACAAAAGAAAGGAAGAGACTTATAAGCATGGGCACTACGCCAAAATAAGTAGACCGAAATCCATCTGCATCTACTACTAATCATCCACCTTGAGATATCTATCCAGAACATCTCACTGGTATTAAGTTGTGAGCCCCACCCAAAGTGTAAACCCAAAGCAACAGACAACTGAATTAAAAAGAACTTTGCGTAAAGTAAACAATCCTTGCAACCGCGGTTACAAGCACCGTTGTTTTCCCCCTTGTGGCCACAACACATCCCCTAGACTCATGTTTCTGTCACTCAAGCGTGTCATCAGGGGGCATGTACCCACAATCGAGGATAACACTCCCTCTTGGAGTCACTACCTACTACTTGGCCAAATCAGTAAACAACAACGGAGAACGTGCAAGAATTACTTAGGAACAAAAATATAAGAGATAAAAACCAAATATATTACTCCATCACGATCTGAACATAATCTCATAATCCATCAGATCCCATCAACCTCAACATAGCAACAGCAGAAGAATTACATATGTGACTCGATCATGTAGGGAAACTCACGAGGTGTAAACCATGAAGAACAAAGAGGGGAGGAGAACATCACATAGCTACTGATCACGGACCCATGGTCCAAAGGAAACTACTCACGACACATCTGGGAAGCGTCCATGGTGGAGGAGAAGCTCCCGGAGGCCGATCCCCCCTCCGACAGGGTGCCGGGAAGGGTCCTGACGATGCTCCAAATCTTGGAATCGCGGTGGCGGTGGAACAAAGGCGAGTTTGCGAAATAGGGTTCTGTCTTCGGAGTTTCCCTCTGACAGAGAATAAATAGGATAAGGGGGGCAGCCAGGGGGGCCACCAGGGGTCCAGGCGCCCCCTGGCGCGGCCAGGCCCCTGGCCGCGCCAGGTGGCCTCTTGGGCCCCTGGTGGTGGCCCTCTGGCCCCACCCAGGCTCTTCCGGAAGCTTCCGTTGCGCTGATTTTTTTATCTGATTTTTCTCGGATTTTTGGAGCACTTTTTATATGGGGAAAAACTGAAATAGAAAAATAGCAGAAAACAGAAACTGGCACTGGGGTGCACTGATTAATAGGTTAGTCCAAATAAACAAACAGCTGAAAAGTGTATGAAAGTGTATCTAGGTCATAGCAATATCACACAAAACATCGATGGAACGAGAAGAAATTATCGATACGTTTGAGACGTATCAACATCCCCAAGATTAATTCCTGCTCGTCCTCGAGTAGGTAAATGATAATAAACATAATTTATGTGGTGACATGCTAGCAACCATATAAGAACTTTGAAAAGTAAAGCAATCAAGGTATGTGATTCAATTCAAGTCATACCATGCAAGAGTCTATATTAGCATTGAAACAAGCAACGAAATAACATTACGTGAAAGATCTCTCGCTGTCCGTGACTCGAATGTCTCGAAATGGTGTTTGCGTGCAAGAAGGGGGATAGGGAATACGAGAAAAAAGTATTTTTGTGTTGAGAACTCAATCTACTAAAGTTTCACCCTTGGTCTTCTTTGGAATCTTATCTTGACTCGTCCCCAGACCACTAGCCAGGTACAAGTCAATTTGATCCACTCCCTTTCGATATTTTGAGCACTCATGCAATGGATGAGCGTAAGCACGAGAGTTGACACTTAGGATGGCAAAGAGAGAATATGGTGGAGGAGGAAGACAAAAAGGGTGAGAAAGGCTTGCATCAATGAGGACAATCATAGGCGAGAAGGCCAAATGATAGATATGATGTGAGGAGTAGGGATTTCCATGCAACGGATGCACATATGAGCTGAAAAGCTCTCCAATGGAACTAGTGGGGTGCATCTAACTTGCTCGCTCATGAAGACCTATAGCTCTTTTGAGGGGGGTCGTCCTTGGTATATGCAAGCCAAGTTCTATAGTGTGAAGTTCCCCACATAGCTATATGCATGATCATCTCTATGGAGTACAAGGATAAGAGGGATTACTAGTGTGGATCTTTCAAAAGGATAGTAGTGTTGCCCCTTTCTCTCTTTTTATTTTATTTTTCTATTTTTTCTATTTTTCTATTTTTTTGGTGGCCTCAATTTCTCTTTCTATTTAACTCTCATTTGTGCTCTTTGGGATCTTTTATTTTGTCCACTTTGGGATCTTTTCCTCACTTAAGGGCAACACTCTAATTTACAAAAGGGTATAGAAGATCTTTCACACTTTACAAGGTACTCAAATCATAAAGAAGATGTACCTATCACGATGTCTTCCGCTACCAGTGTAGCAGGAACATGTACGACATGAAGATCAAGTCATGAAGAGGTGGATGTTGCATGGCAATATATCTCGGAAAGGCTATGGAAATGCCTTGATAGGTAGGTATGGTGGCTGTTTTGAGGAAAGATATAAGGAGTTTTATGATGACAAAGCGTATCATGCCAAGGGTTTGGATGTACCGGCGAAGGTGGACGCCAACTCTCGGAGTGAGAAGAAGGCAATGCATGACACATGAGAGGCTAGCAAATATGAGGAGGTGGAAGTGTCAACTTTCAATACTTACATTAGTCCGAAGAACTCATGCACTTATTATCGGTAACTCTCAATCTAATAAGGAGGTTCACAAAGAGACAAGTACCCCGAGGAGGAGTGTATGGGGGTTTGGTTATCCTTGCGCATCCTCGACTCATGGTACATGAGTGTTCTCTAATATTCGATCCCTCCAAAGATTAGTGATCCATCTAGTAGCTAGAGTTCTCAACTAGTTTTGTAGGTTTTGAAAATACACACGGATTGCCCAAAATACGACACCTATCACTAATAGGCTAGAGCTCTTGACACCAAAAGTTCAAACATTACTCACAAAAATACCTCAAAACTATTGCAAGTTACCACTAGAATTAAATAGCAACCTCAATTACCTACTTTCAAGACAAGACACAACTCAGTGCAACAACCAACTCTCTTTAACAAGATAAACATGAAAACTAAAAAGAGTTCCAGCAACAAACTAAACAAAAGCCAAGGCTCTTGCTAAAGACAAACTAAGACTAAGACTAAACATGGCAGCAGCTACGAAAAGATAAAGAACGAACAACAACAAAAAGATAAGCAGGAAAAATCCTATGATGTGTTCTAGATTTTGAAAGTGGAGCGTGTTTCTCTCCCACACAAAGTAAGACGGGATCTAACTTGTTATGAACAGCAAGCAAAGCTAAAGAAAACTAAAAATAAAACCTAAGAGCGAGACGATCCAAGCATAGCACATAACGCATGAAGTGATAAAAATATAGTGAGACGAAGGACGAACTGATGATTGTTGATGGAGAAGGGGATGCACGGGGGCATCCCCAAGCTTAGACGCTTGAGTCTCCTTGAATATTTATTGGGGATGAATGGGGCATCCCCAAGCTTGAGCGCTTGACACTCCTGGATCTTCTTTCATCATCTTCCATCGCACACTTGAAAACTCCCTTCATACATAACTCATCATAAGCTGATTAGAGAGGTTAGTACCCTTAATAAAATAATTTTTCCCCAGGGATATAAAGATATTCTTGAAGAGATACTGTTTCTAAAGAGTTCCAAAAAGTTTTTGCAAAGAAAAAGCAAGCTTAAGGTTTGCAAAAGTTAGGAGAGACAAAATGTGGCAGAATCTGTAAAAAACAGAACAGCAGGTAGTAAATTTTTTTAGGGGCACTTCTGCAACTCAGAACATACGGAAGTTTCACAATTGTATAGAGCACGCTGTGAAAAAAAATCAGATCAAAAAGATGATCTGGTGATTTGATTCGAATTTTTCTGTCAAGGGACACAATCTGTTTTCTGGACAGCACGTCACAACTTTTGCTTCCCTTATCATAAGAGGCTATAACTTGGCACAAAGCTGAAAAATAAAGATACAATGGTGTTGCTACAGTAGTAACAAACATCAAGACACAACAAAAAGCAAAAAGAAACCTAAATTCGTTGCGGGCTGCCTCCCGAAAGCGCTTTCTTTTATGCCTTTAAGCTAGGCATAATGCAAAAGAAGAATCAAGGGTCTCCAAGATCAGAATCACAAAAACCTTTAAATTGATTTTCAATAAGCTCATTCTTCTTCTTCCTAGGAAAGAGGTACTTACCTTTTGCCATACCGCGTAAGCGTATGTGCCTGTTACCAATATCAATGAAGCCTTTCATAGCACGAAGGAAGTCTCTTCCGAGCACAATGTTACTTTGGTTTGGCTCCATGATGAAGAAATCCATTGGTGCAGTCCTATGAAGGAATGCAACTTGGACTTCTTTTACCTTTCCTTTAATCTCTGAAATATCTCCATTATAATGTTCATGATAAGATGATAATTTATCCATATCTAGCTTCAAAGAATCATAAACTATTTTTGGCATAGTAGAAACTGTGGATCCAACATCACAAAGCGCAAGGAAGCCTTGGTTAGAGATGCTAATCCTAATAAAGGGCTCCCAATCATCATCTATTTCCAACATTTCTTTCTTGTTGGACTTAAGTTCCTCTACTTTCCTCAAGTCTAGAGCATCCAATCTTTTTTCAATAGTGGCAAGTCTATCTATGACAGTATCAATACTACGATCATAAACAAAATAACTAGATAGACTACGCAAAATATCAAGAGCCCTAACTTCATCACACTCTAGAAAATATCCTTCAGCTATAATGTCAAGAGAGTGTTTACACCACTTAAAAAGACCATGGTAAAAATTTCTAAGCACAATTTTTATAGGTATCCAAGGCATAATTCTTTTATGTGCTTCAGAGATTCTGTCCCATGCTTTCTTTATATTTTCTCCATCTCTTTGACGGAAATCGAGAACTTCCGATTCCCGCAAAGCACCTAGCCCTAACATGTTCATCTAAACAAGGAGGACTGCTAACAGCAAGATAAACAATTTTTTTTGTGATTTTTGATAAAAGACACAAAGATAAAAACTGAAAGGTAAACTAACAAGACTAAAAAACAAAGGTAAAGGGTAGTGTGCAACTCCCCTATCTTAGCACTCGGAGTCCCCGGCAACGGCGCCAGAAATTTGCTTGATGGCGCGAGAGTTGACGGGTGTAGTCTTCTCGCCCTTCGTTGGTGAGCCCCAAGTGGAAGGCGTGATGCAGCACAGCAGCAAATTTCCCTCGGTAAAGATACCAAGGTTTGTCTTCAGTAGGACTCCAGAGATGATAAGTAGGTGTCAGCGGCGCAACTGACGCGGACCTGCACACAAACACAAATAACTTTGTTCCCAACGAAGTTCAGAGAGGTTGTGAATCTCTCCAGTCTTGTTTTTCACAAAGGATCAAACACAAGGGATAATGATAGCAACTGAAAGTAAAAGAAGAAAAGTAAATGAGCGTGGAAACAGT
Organism: Bromus sterilis; assembly: GCA_950022295.1. Taxonomy (NCBI): domain Eukaryota; kingdom Viridiplantae; phylum Streptophyta; class Magnoliopsida; order Poales; family Poaceae; genus Bromus; species Bromus sterilis. The sequence goes on along the minus strand of OX465595.1, from coordinate 337,100,721 downwards.
AATGAGGATATGGACCGGGATACGTGATGTTCACTAGTGATGTCTCTCTCCGAAAAGACGATAAAACTGCTATGCGAGGTAAACAAATTACAGAAGGGAAATTGACAGGATTATGAACGCACCGCAATGCTAACTATGCTACAAAAGAAAGGAAGAGGCTCAAAAGCACGGGCAGTACGCCAAAATAAGTAGACCGAAATCCAACTGCATCTACTACTAATCATCCACCTTGAGATATCTATCCAGAACATCTCGCTGGTATTAAGTTGCGAGCCCCACCCAAAGTGTAAACCCAAAGCAACAGACAACTGCATTAAAAAGCACTTTGCGTAAAGTAAAAAATCCTTGCAACCGCGGTTACAAGAACCGTTGTTTTCCCACTTGTGGCAATAGCACATCCCCTAGACTCATGTTTTTGTCACTCAAGCGTGTCATCAGGGGGCATGAACCCACAATCGAGCATAACGTTCCCTCTTGGGGTTACTACCTACTACTTGGCCAAAGCAATAAACAACAACGGAGAACATGCAAGAATTACTTAGGAACAAAAAATATAAGAGATAAAAACCAAATATATTACTCAATCACAATCTGAACATAATCTCATAATCCATCAGATCCCATCAAACTCATCATAGCAACAGCAGAAAGATTACAAAAGTGCCTCGATCATGTAGGTCAGCTCACGAGGTCTAAACCATGAAGAACAAAGAGGGGAGGAGAACATCACATAGCTACTGATCATGGACCCATGATCCAAGGAAAACTACTCACGAGACATCCGGGAGCATCCATGGTGGAGAGGGGACTCCCGGAGGTCGGCCCTCCCTCCGGCATGGTGCTGGGAAGAGGTCTTCTGGTGTTCCCGATCTCGGAAGCGGGCGGCAGCGGAACAGAGGAGAGACCGCGAAAAATGGTTCTGTCCTCGGAAGTTTCCCGTGACGGAGAATATATAGGCGAAGGGGGGCAGACAGAGGTGGACCAAGGGCCCCAGGTGTTGGATATGTGCCCTAGAGACAAATTAATAAAGATATTTGTCACATATCCGTTTTGTTCATAATACGTTTTATACTGTGCTATAACTGTATTACTTGGAAATACTAATATAGGTGTAGTATAAAACATGGTTCGTAGTTTAACTCGGGTAAACTATCTCATTGGGCAATTGATTGATCAAGCTTTCCTGATTATGGCGACATTTAATTCCATTGACAATGAGGTCATATCGTTAAGGGGAATGATGTGATGGACGTACACCCACCTAAAGTATTGCAATGTGATCGAGTCACATAGTTCAGAGTTGCTATGACTTTGTAACATATGGCTTAGTCCTTAGACCGTAATGATCATACGTAATTGTCATCTATGAGGAGGATTTGATTTGTATCCCACCGCCTGACTGAAATATGCTAGCTATAACGGTGCACTTTGGGTATTCCGAAATAGATGGTTGATGAGTATGTTAATAGATCAGAGCGGGATTTGTCAGTCCTTGTGAACAGGACAGGTACTCTGGGCCCACTCGGTGATATTGCATCAACACCTTGCAAGGACGTGACTAGGTCACAAGAGATGCAATGATCATGGCCGAGAGAAGTTGTTTGTTGTGAACGAGATGTGAACACGGTATGTAGGATACCGATGATCAAACCTCGGACAAACAAAGTACCGCAGCACAAAGGGATTACATCGTATCGTTAACGGTTTCCAAAAGTGATCGAAGTTCATTCGATGGAAGCGCAGGGGCTGTCAAGGATTGTAACCAGGTCCAACTGACTAGTCATTGGTCAATGAGAAGAGTCTCGACCATGTCTGTTGTTTCCCGGACCGTTAGGTTGTTACACTTAAGGGCAATCAATGCATAGGACAGTTACGGGATCAATCGGTGAAATAGGAGGAATCACCGGAATAGTTCCGGAGGAGGACGAAATAGTTTCCGGACATTTTGAATAGTTCAAAATAAAGTTTAATTGTTTTAATAATGTTTTATTATTTAATTATCTGAATTAAATATTTAAAACATACTAAATAAATTAAAAATGGGAAAAAGGCTATATGGGCCCATGGGGCCCATTAAGGGAGGAGGGGGTCTCCCCCCTTGGGCTTGGCGCCAAGGGTGGGGCCCACCTCCCCCTTGGAAGGCGCACTCCCCCCCCTTCGGAGTTTAGTCCCACATGGGGGAGGGGAGGAGGATAGCACCCCCCTTGGCCTATATAAGGAGGGGTGGACCCCCCTTTTTCCAACACACCAATATCTCCTTCTTCGTCCTTCTCCTTCTCGGAAGTGGACTCTCCTTGTTTGGAGTCTGCACCAGGATTGGAGTTCTCCACCATAAGGCAGGCCGTCGTTCTGCTGGAGTCGGGATTCGTAGCCGTCTTTCTTCCGCTGCTCGCCTGGTTCGGGGCCCGGGAGGAACATCGATTGTACCGTACGTGTATAATCTCTTCGAGGCACTACACCTGTGGTGCTACTTTGTCGCTGGAGGTTTACCGGGAGTCATCCTCGCCGGTGGTGGTCTTCTACACGACAGGGAGGTCGTAGTTCCGAGTCTACGCCAGCCACATTTGCAAGAACGTTTCCCTCTTTCGGTCTTCAAAGGTATGAACACCGATGCCCTCGTTACTTTACATCGCCATATCATAGATCTTGGGTTCGGGTACCGTAGGTATGAAAAATTTGTGTTTTCTGCCCCGTATCCCAGCACCGGGCGCCCCCCTGGCGCGGCCAGGGGTGGGGCCGCGCCGGGTGGCCGCCTGGGCAACCCCTGGCTCCCCTCTAGCCCCACTCGGGCTCTTCGCGAAGCTTCCTGTACGCTGATTTTTCCTATATTTTTCCCGGAATTTTTCTGGCACTTTTTATATGGGCGAAAAATGAAATAGAAAAACAACAGAAAACAGGAACTGGCACTATGGTGCACTGAGTTAATAGGTTAGTCCAAGTACAATCAAAAGTGTATGAAAGTGTATCTAGATCATAGCAATATCACACAAAACATGCATGGAGCAAGCAAAAATTATAGCTACGTTTTGGACGTATCAGTTGCTACAGTAGTAACAATCATGAAGACCACTAAAAACAGAAGTAAAAACATCTTGGGTTGCCTCCCAACAAGCGCTTTCTTTTACGCCTTTAAGCTAGGCATAAGGCAAAAGAACAATCAAGTTTTATCAAGATAAAGAGAATAGCTGATACGGTGAGGATAGTTCTCTCACTCCTCATTGGTTACCCCAAGTGGAAGGTGAGATGTAGCGTAGAAGCAAATTTCCCTCGGTGAAGATACCAAGGTTTGTCTCCAGTAGGACTCGAAGAAATACAAGAAGGTGACAACGACAGCAGAAATTGGGTAGTCGTCAGGACCTGCACACAGAAACAAATAACTTTGCTCCCAACGAGTACAGAGGAGTTGTCAAATCCTCCGTCCTTGCTGTTTACAAAGGATCAACGCAAGAGATAATAGTGTAACTAAAAGTAAGAACTGAAAGTAAATTGAAGGTGTAAACAATGGTGTGAATATGGACCGAGGTCCCGTGATGTTCACTAGTGATGTCTCACTCCCAAAAGACGATAAAAGTGCTAGCGAGGTAAACAAATCACAACTGGGCAATTGACAGGATTATAAACGCACCGCAATGCTAACTATGGTACAAAAGAAAGGAAGAGGCTCAAAAGCAATGGGCAGTACGCCAAGGTAAGTATACCGAAATCCATCTGCATCTACTACGAATCATCCACCTTGAGATATCTATCCAGAACATCTCGCTGGTATTAAGTTGTGAATCCCACCCAAAGAGTAAACTCAAAGCAACAGAGAATTGCATTAAAAGAACTATGCATAAAGTAAACAATACTTTCACCCGCAAGTACAAGCACCGTTGTTTTATCCCTGGTGGCAACAACACATCTCCTAGTCTCACGTTTTTGTCACTCAAGCTAGACATTGATACGTCCAAAACGTATCCATAATTTCTGCTTGCTCCATGCATCTTTTGTGTGATATTTCTATGATATTGATGCACTTCCATACACTTTTGATCATATTTGGACTAACCTATTAACTCAGTGCACCCGAGTGCCAGTTCTTATTTTCTGCTGTTTTTGTATTTCAGGTTTTCCCATTACTTAAAGTGCCAGAAAAATTCCGGGAAAAATATAGGAAAAATCAGCGTACAGGAAGCTTAGGGAAGAGCCCAAGTGGGGCCAGAGGGGAGACAGGGGTGGCCCAGACGGCCACCTGGCGCGACCACCCCCTAGGCCGTGCCAGGGGGGCTCCTGGTCCACCTCTAGCTGCCCCCCTTCGCCTATATATATCCCTCTCGTCCCTAAACCCTCGAGGGCAGAACCCTTTTTCATGATCTCTTCTCTGTTCTGCCGCCGCCGTGCTTCCAAGATCGGGAGCACCAGGAGCCCTCTTCCCGGCATCCTGCCGGAGGGAGGTACCACCTCCGGGAGATTCTCCACCACCATGGATGCTTCCCGGATGAACCGTGAGTAGTCCACCTTGGACCATGGGTCCATGATCAGTAGCTATGTGATGTTCTAGCCTCTTCGGTACCGTGCATTGCCCTTTCTCACCCGAGAGTTGGCACATACTTTGCCGGTGCATCCAAATCCTTGGCATGATACGCTCTGTCATCATAAGCCTCATTATATCCTTCCTCAAAACAGCCACCATACCTACCTATCAAGGCATTTCCATAGCCTTTCCGAGATACATTGCCATGCAACATCCATCTTCTCATGACTTGATCTTCATGTCATACATGCTTTTGCTTGATCGATGAGCCGCATGATAGTTGGGCCTTGCCCTAATCATTGCTACATGACGCGCTAGTATCATTGCATATCCTGATACACTGGCAGAGGCATACATTTGCATACTTCATGATAGTTTCATTTTCTTTATGTTGAGTACTTTTGTAAAGTGTGAAAGATCTTCTATACTTCTTGTAATATATAGAGTGTTGCCCCTAAAGTGAGGAAAAGATCCCAAAGAGGACAAAATCAAAAGATCCCAAAGAGGACAAATGAGAGTTAAATAGAAAGAGCCATTGAGGCCACCAAAAATACAAAAAAGGAGAAAAAAGAGAAAAAGAAATAAATAGAGAGAAGGGGCACACTACTATTCCTTTTGAGAGATCCACACTCGTACTCCATCTTATATCTTGTACTCCATAGAGATTATCATTCATGCATATAGCTATGTGGGGACCTTCACACTATAGAACTTGGCTTGTATATTCCAATGATGAGCCTCCTCAAATGAGCTCTAGGTCTTCTTGAGCAAGAAAGTTGGATGCACCCCCACTAGTACCATTGCAGAGCTTACCTTCGCTCATATGTGCATCCGTTGCATGGCAATCCCTACTCCTCACATCATATCTATCATTTGGCTTTCTCTCGACTATGATTGTCCTCATTGATGTGAGCCTTTCACACCTTTTTTTTCATCCTCCCCAATCATTTTTCTCTCTTTGCCATCCTAAGTGTCAACTTTCTTGCTTACGCTCATCCATTGCATGAGTGCCCAAAATATCGAATGGGAGCGGATCATTTTGACTTGTACCTGGCTAGTAGTCTGGGGATGAGTCAAGATAAGATTCCAAAGAAGACCAAGTGTGAAACTTTAGTAGATTAAGTTCTCAACAATAAAAACAATGTTTTACTCTCTCGTATATCCCTATCCCCTTTCTTGCACGCAAACACCATTTGGGGACATTCGAGTCATGGACAGCGAGAGCTCTTGCACCTTTATGTTCTTATGTTGCTTGTTTCAATGCTAATATAGACTCTTGCATGTTATGACTTGAATCGAATTACATGCCTTGATTGTTTTACTTAAAAGTTCTTATATGGTTGGTAGCATGTTACCACAGAAATTATGCTTGTTATCATTTACCTACTCGAGGACGAGTAGGAATTAAGCTTGGGGATGTTGATACGTCCAAAACGTATCTATAATTTCTTCTTGCTCCATGCATCTTTTGTGTGATATTTCTATGATATTGATGCACTTCCATACACTTTTTATCATATTTGGACTAACCTATTAACTCAGTGCACCCTAGTGCCAGTTCCTGTTTTCTGCTGTTTTGTATTTCAGGTTTTCCCATTACTTAAAGTGCCAGAAAAATTCCGGGAAAAATATAGGAAAAATCAGCGTACATGAAGCTTCGGGAAGAGCCCAAGTGGGGCTAGAGGGGAGCCAGGGGTGGCCCAGGAGGCCACCTGGCGCGGCCACCCCCTAGGCCGCGCCAGGGGGCGCCTGGTCCACCTCTCGCTGCCCCCTTTTCCTATATATCCCTCTTCTCCCGAAACCCTCAAGGATAGAACCCTTTCTCACGATCTCTCCTCTGTTCCGCCGTCGCCGCGCTTCCAAGATCGGGAGCACCAGGAGCCTTCTTCCCGGCACCCTACCGGAGGGAGGAACCACCTCCGGGAGCTTATCCACCACCATGGATGCTTCCCGGATGAACCGTGATTAGTCCACCTTGGACCATGGGTCCATGATCAGTAGCTATGTGATGTTCTCCTCCCCTCTTTGTTCTTCATGGTTTAGACCTCGTGAGATGCCCTACATGATCGAGGCACATATGTAATTTTTGTTATTGTTTCTATGTTGAGTTTGCTGGGATCTGATGGATTATGAGACTATGTTCAGATTGTGTTTGAGTAATATATTTGATTGTCCTCTTTTATATTTATGTTCTTGAGTAATTGTTGCATGTTCTCCGTTGTTGTTTATTGCTTTGGTCAAGTAGTAGGTACTGACTCCAAGAGGGAGCCTTATGCATGATTGTGGGTTCATGCCCCCTGATGACTAGCTTGAGTGACAGAAACATGAGTCTAGGGGATCTGCTGTTGCCACAAGGGAGAAAACAACGGTGCTTGTACTTGCGGGTGCAAGGATTGTTTACTTTACGCAAAGTTCTTTAATGCAGTTGTTTGTTGCTTTGAGTTTACACTTTGGGTGGGATTCACAACTTAATACCAGCGAGATGTTCTAGATAGATATCTCAAGGTGGATGATTATTAGGTAGATGCAGATGGATTTAGGTCTACTTGTCTTGGCGTACCGCCCATGCTTTTGAGCCTCTTCCTTTCTTTATAGCATAGTTAGCATTGGTTTGCACACATAATCCTGTCAATTGCCCAACTGTAATTTTTTTACCTCGCATGGCTATTTTATCGTCTTTTGGGAGAGAGACATCACTAGTGAACATCATGGGACCCCGGTCCATATTTCCAACACTGTTTACACCCACTATTTATTTTTTTCTTAATTTCCTTTTCTGTTGCTATCGCTATCATTATTATCCCGTGTGTTTGATCCTTTGTAAACAACAAGGCCGGAGGGATTGACAACCTCTCTGAACTCGTTGCGAGCAAAGTTATCTGTTGTGTGTGCAGGTCCACGTCAACCGCCTAATTGCTGGCGCCGTTGTCACCATTCTGTCGTTGTCGGAGTCCTACTTGAGACAAACCTTGGTATCTTCACCGAGGGAAATTTGTTGCTGTCTACATCTCAACCTTCCACTTTGGGTAACCAACGAGGGGCGAGAATCCATCAAAGCTAATTTCTGGCGCCGTTGCCAAGGATTCCGAAGCGCAGCAAAAGAGTGGTCCCGCCAACCGCCAAATTTCTGGCGCCGTTGTCGGGGACTCCACTCTTCAAGATAGGGGAGTTGCACACTATCTTTTACCTTTGCTTTTTAGTCTTGTTAGTTTACCTTTCAGTTTTTTCTTTTGTGTCTTTATGGAAAACCAAAAGATTTAGTTGCCTTTTGTCTTTGTCTTTGTCTGCCTACCTATGCTATCTTTATCATGGGTGTGGAACCACCCAAATATGGTAGGATGGACATATTTCACTTGGATCGTCTTCGATCCATTTGTGCTCGCGCTAAAAACCCAACCGACTTGGTTGAGGGAAAATCATTGGATGAGCATGCTCATTATACGCGGCACCGCCTATCGGAGAAAGGGAAAAACTTATGGGACCAAATACAAACTTCTTATTGCTATGTCGAGTGTTTATGCCACATTTATGATTTTACTTGCTGCTCTAATATAGATCGTAGACACCTACCTTTCCAATGTGAGTTTAATGAGAATGAGATCCTATCTTCTTATGCTAAAGGTGTTTATGATTACTTTGATGTTGAAAAGATTCAAGAGTTTGTTGCTTTTAAGGATGCTTATGAGATTGCTTCTTTGATTGAAAAATATTACGATACTATTCACAAGTATGAAAACTTTGTCGTTCTGGCTTATTGCTTTGAGAATTAAGTTTGCAATGATTATATTGAGGATTTAAAAAATAAAATGTTTGCTGCCCAAAAAGAGGCCAATGATTTCTTTGAGGAGGAATCCCATGATTCTGAGGACTCACTTGAAATATCCCTTTCTGAAGATCTTGATACTTGCTTTGTTGATGGCTATGATGCCAATATGGATGATGCTTACGAAGATGAACTTGCTATAGTTCCTTATGTTAAACATGAAATTGTTGCTATTGCACCCACACTTGATTGTCCTATTATCCTTTTGAAATCTCCAACTCATATTCCGGAGAATTTTGCTCTTATCAAAGCTCAATGTGATGGGTTGCATCTATCTTATGATCCTAAAAACCGTGTTGAAAAAAATACACGTGTGCTTGTAGGTTATGAACAACATGATTTATGTGATAGTTATATTCTTTATGTTGTTTATAATGCTACTGAAAATTATTTTTAGAGAGGAAAGTTTGGTTTCAGAAACTCTCATGTTACAAAAACACCTCTCTTTATGATGAAAGTTTTAAAGTTGTTCTTGTTCCACCTTCCTATGCATGTCACTTTGTGCTTCTTGATTTATTTTATTACAAGATGCCTATGCATAGGAAGTGGGTTAGCCTTAAATGTGTTTCATATTTGCTTCTTGATGCTCTCTTTTGCTTCCAAATTCTTATTTTTGTGAGAGCATCTTCTATAATCTTCATGCCTAGCTTAAAGGCGTAAAAGTAAGCGCTTGTTGGGAGGCAACCCAAAATGTTTTTCCTTCTGTTTTTAGTGGTCTTGATGATTGTTACTACTGTAGCAACATCATTGTATCTTTACTTTTCAAGATTTGTGCCAATTATAGCCTCATATGACAAGGGAAGTGAAAGTTGTGACATGTTGTCCAGAAAACAGATTCTGTCCTCGTGACGGGAAAAATCATAGAAAAGTCCCAGTTCATCTTTTTGAGCTTAATTTTTTACACAGCGTTATCTATACAATCACCGAACTTTCATATGTTTTGAGTTTTTTTAGTTGAGTTGCAGAAGTATCCCTAAAAAATTCTTTACTACCTGCTGGTCTGTTTTTCACAGATTCTATCCTTTTTTGCTTTTCTTCGTTTTGCAAACCTTAAGCTTGCTTTTTCTTTGCAAAAACTTTTTGGTGATCTTGAGAAACAGTATCTCTTCAAAGAATATCCTTATTTACAGTAGAGAAAAAATTTATTTTATTATGGGTACTAACCTCGCTAATCAGATTATGATGAGTTATGTATCAAGGGAGTTTTCAAGTGTGCGAGGGAAGATGATAAAATAAGATTCAGGAGGGTCAAACGCTTAAGCTTGGGGATGCCCCCATGCATCCCCAATAAATATTCAAGGAGACTCAAGTGTCTAAGCTTGGGGATGCCCCCATGCATTCCCTTCTCCCTCAACAATTATCAGTTCGTCTTTCGTTCCACTATATTTTTATCACTTCATGCGTTATGTGCTATGCTTGGAGCGTCTTGCTCTTTATTTAATTTTTAGTTTTATTTAGCTTTGCTTGCTGTTCATAACAAGTTAGAACCCAGCTTTCTTTGTGTGGGAGAGAAACACGCTCCAGTTCACCCTAGAACACAACACAGGATTTTCATGCTTATCTTTGCTGTGTGTGTTCTTTTTCTTTTTCGTAGCTGCTGTCATGTTTTGCTCTTAGTTTTCATGATTATCTTTTTAAAGATCTTTTGTTTAGTTTGTTGCTGGAACTCTCTTGAGTTTTCATGTTTATCTTGTTTAGAGAGTTTGCCTGTTGCACTGAGTTTTGTGTCTTGACTTGAAGTAGGTAATTGAGGTTGCTATTCAATTGTACTAGTAACTTGCAATAGTTTTGAGGTATTGCCATGAGTAATGTTTGAACTTTTGGTGTCAAGAGCTTTAGCCTATTAGGGATAGATATCGTATTTTGGTTAATCCGTGTTTATTTTCGAAAAACCTACAAAATTAGTTGAGAACTTTAGCTACTAGATGGATCACTAATCTTTGAAGGGATCGAATATTAGAGTACACTCACGTACCATGAGTCGAGGATGCGCAAGGATAACCAAACCCCCACACACTCCTCCTCGGGGTACTTGTCTCTTTGAGAACCTCCTAATTAGATTGAGAGTTACCGATAATAAGTGCATGAGTTCTTCAGACTAATGTGAGTATTCGAAAGTTGACACTTCCACCCAGCCATATTTTTCTAGCCTCTTCGGTACCGTGCATTGCCCTTTCTCACCTCGAGAGTTGGCGCATACTTCGCCGGTGCATCCAAATCCTTGGCACGATACGCTCTGTCATCATAAGCCTCATTATATCCTTCCTCAAAACAGCCACCATACCTACCTAACAAGGCATTTCCATAGCCTTTCCGAGATACATTGCCATGCAACATCCATCTTCTCATGACTTGATCTTCATGTCATACATGCTTTTGCTTGATCGATGAGCCGCATGCTAGTTGGGCCTTGCTCTAATCATTGCTACATGACGCGCTAGTATCATTGCATATCCTGCTACACTGGCAGAGGCATACATTTGCATAGTTCATGATAGTTTAATTTTCTTTATGTTGAGTACTTTTGTAAAGTGTGAAAGATCTTCTATACTTCTTGTAATATATAGAGTGTTGCCCCTAAAGTGAGAAAAATATCCCAAAGATGAAAAAATCAAAAGATCCCAAAGAGGACAAATGAGAGTTAAATAGAAAGAGCCATTGAGGCCACCAAAAAATACAAAAAAGAGAAAAAATAGAAAAAGAAATAAAAAGAGAGAAGGGGGCACGCTACTATTCCTTTTGAGAGATCCACACTCGTACTCCATCTTATATCTTGGACTCCATAGAGATTATCATTCATGCATATAGCTATGTGGGGACCTTCACACTATAGAACTTGGCTTGTATATTCCAATGATGAGCCTCCTCAAATGAGCTCTAGGTCTTCTTGAGGAAGCAAGTTGGATGCACCCCCACTAGTTCCATTGGAGAGATTACCTTAGCTCATATGTGCATCCGTTGCATGGCAATCCCTACTCCTCACATCATATCTATCATTTGGCTTTCTCTCGCCTATGATTGTCCTGATTCATGTCAGCCTTTCACACCTTTTGGATGTACCGGGGAAGGTGGATGCCAACTCTCGGAGTGAGAAGGAGGCAATGCACGACACAAGAGAGGCTTGCAAAATATGGGAGGTGGAAGTGTCAACTTTCGAATACTCACATTAGTCCGAAGAACTCATGCACTTATTATCGGTAACTCTCAATCTAATCAGGAGGTTCTCAAAGAGACAAGTACCCCGAGGAGGAGTGTATGGGGGTTTGGTTATCCTTGCGCATCCGCGACTCATGGTACGTGAGTGTACTCTAATATTCGAACCCTCCAGAGGTTAGTGATCCATCTAGTAGCTAGAGTTCTCAACAGGGGTTTTGGTTTTCTAAAATCACACGGATTGCCCAAAATACGACATCTATCACTAATAGGCTCGAGCTCTTGACACCAAAAGTTCAAACATTACTCTAGTCAATACCTCAAAACTATTGCAAGTTACTACTACAAAGAGAATAGCAACTTCAACTACCTACTTTATAGTCAAGACACAAAACTCAGTGCAACATGCAAACTCTCTAATAAGATAAAACATGCAACCTATAGAAAGTTCAACCTAAGACAAAAGAAAATCTCTAGAATAAAACTAAAGCACAACAACTAAACAGGGCAACAACTAAGAAAAGAAAAAGAACAACTCACAACTAAGAGAATAAACATGCAAATCCTATGAGGAGTTCTAGTTCAAGCGGAGCGTTTTTCTCTCACACAAAAAATAAAGCTGGGGTATAACTTGTTACTACAGCAAACAAAGCAAAAACAAACCTTAAAAAGAGTAAAGAGCGAGACGCTCCAAGCATAACACATAACGCATGAAGTGATAAAAATATAGTGAAACGAGGGACGGACTGATAATTGTTGATGAAGAAGGGGATGCACGGGGGCATACCCAAGCTTAGACCCTTGAGTCTCCTTGAATATTTATTGTGGGTGCACATGGGCATCCCCAAGATTGAGCGTTTGACACTCCAGGATATTCTTTCATCATCTTCCATCGCACACTTGAAAACTCCCTTCATACATAACTCATTGTAAACTGATTAGAGAGGTTAGTACCCTATTAAAATAATTTTCCTCTACTGCAAATAAAGATATTCTTGAAGAGATACTGTTTATCAAGATTGCCAAAAAGTTTTTGCAAAGAAAAAGCAAGCTTAAGGTTTCCAAAAGTTAGGAGAGACAAAACGTGGCAGAATCTGTGAAAAACAGAACAACAGGTAGTAAAGAATTTTTTAGGGGTACTTATGCAACTCAAATCAAAAAACTCAAAACATACAAAAGTTTCATGATTGTATAGAGCACACTATGTAAAAAATTCAGCTCAAAATATAAACTGGTAATTTTCTATGATTTTTCCCGTCACGAGGACATAATCTGTTTTCTGGACAGCATGTCACAACTTTCACTTCCCTTGTCATATGAGGCTATAATTGGCACAAAGCTTGAAAAGTAAAGATACAATGATGTTGCTACAGTATTAAAAATCATCAAGACCACTAAGAACAGAATAAAAACAAAAAGGAAAACCTAAATTCGTTGTGGGCTGCCTCCCGAAAGTGCTTCTTTAAATCCATTAGCTAGGCTTAAAGCAAAAGATCAAGTCTTATCAAGAAAATAACTAGCCCGTGTGACGGACTCAAAAGGCAACTTAATATTTTTCCTAGGGAAATGTTCCATCCCTTTCTTGAGAGGGAATTGGAATTTGATATTCCCCTCTTTCATGTCAATAACAGCACCCACGGTGCGTAGAAAAGGAAGTCCCAAAATAATTGGACAAGAGGGCTCACACTCAATTTCCATAATAGTAAAATCAGCGGGAACATAATTGTCATTGACAATGATAATAACATCGTCGATCTTCCCCAAAGGTTTCTTTACGGAAGAATCGACAAGACGAACACCAAAAGAACAAGGATAAAAAGGTTTCAATTCAAGCATATCATGCATTCTTTTGGGCATAACGGAGGTACTAGCTCCAACATCACCAAGAGCAAAGCAAGAGAAGTTATTCAATTTGTTTTTTTATCATAGGATCCCAACCATCTTCTAGCTTCCTAGGTATGGAGGCTTCTAGTCTAAGCTTCTCATCCCTAACTTTGATTAGAGCATTGGTGATATGCTCTGTGAAGGCAAGATTAAGTGTGCTAGTGTGGGGGTCTCTAGACATTTTATGTAGGAAACCAATAACTTCAGGTAAGGTGCAGTTGTCAAAGTCTAGATCACTACTATCTATCAAGGAGGTAGTGATATCATTTAGGCTCACTTGTTTGAAAGCCTCTATGTTCATAGAGGTTTCTTCATCTATGGTTGAGGTGGTAGCATCACCATTGATAGGTCTAGTGGGACTAGGGGTGTGATGGGTGCTAACAGTTTGGACATCCTCAACAACTTGGATAGTTGCTACTGTGTGGTAGGTAGGAAGGCTCTTAACTCTCTCCTCTTCCTTGGGAATAACTTCGGGTTTGGCTGCCATTTGATTTATCAAGGTAGATTGGGTGTGAGACATGTTTGAAACATAAGTCTCAGTGGTAGTGAGTCTAGTTTGGAGACTGGAGATGTCACTGTTCAGGCTCTCAAGTTGTTTGCTAATGTTTTGCAGGATAGCAGAGTGCTCATCTAATTGTCTGGAAAAATCCTTGTTTTGCTCAAACTGTGTGTGCATATAGCGTTTGGTGATTTTTTCTATTTCTACAAGTTTCTCATAGCTGGGTAGGTCTCTTTCCCTATAATTCTGGCTGTAGGAGTCTCTATTGCCGTTCCCATAGTTGTTGGATGGGAAAGGTCTAGGATTGTTGCTACCAAAATTACTCCTATAAGCATTATTGTTGAAGTTGTTTCTAGAGACAAAGTTCACATCTACTTGTTCTTGAGCAGCCAAGGAATTTAAAGGAACATCCTGAGGATCAATGGGAGCTTGCTTGGTAAGTAAAGACATGATCAATTCAACCTTTTCATTAAGAGAGGAGATCTCCTCGACAGAATTTACCTTCTTACAAGTTGGAGATCATTCGGTGTGCCATTGAGAGTAGTTCAACATCATCTCATCAAGTAGTTTCGTGGCAGCACCAAGTGTGGTTGACATGAAAGTTCCTCCCGCGGCCGAGTCTAATAGATTCCGCGAGGTAAAGTTTAAGCCTGCATAAAAAGTCTGGATAACCATCCAGGTAGTCAAACCATGTGTAGGGAAGTTCTTAACAAGAGATTTCATTCGTTCCCAAGCTTGGGCAACGTGTTCATTATCCAATTGCCTAAAATTCATAATGTTACTTCTCAACTGGATAATTTTAGCAGGGGGATAGTACTTCCCAATAAAAGCATCCTTACACTTGTCCCAAGAATTGATACTATTCTTAGGTAAGGATTGCAGCCACTCCTTGGCTATTCCTCTCAAGGAGAAAGGAAAAAAGATTCAGCTTGACGATGTCTCCATCTACTTCCTTGTACTTTTGCATATCACAAAGCTCAACAAAATTATTTACGTGCAAGGCAACATCCTCTCCAGCACCTGAGAATTGATCTTTCATAACAAGATTACGCAAAGCAGGTTTAATTTCATAAGAAGGTGTTGAAGTGGCAGGTGGAGCAATAGGTATTTTTGGTATTTTTGATAAGGGACACAAAAGTAAAGACTGAAAGGTAAACTAACAAGACTAAAAAGGAAAGATAAAAGATAGTGTGAAACTCCCCTATCTTGTAGACCGAAGTCCCCGGCAACGGCGCCAAAAATTGGCTTCTGGCTAGGGAGTTGACGGGACCAGTCTACTTGTTGTACCTTGGAATCCCCGGCAACGGTGCCAGAAATTGGCTTGATACAGTGAGGATAGTTCTCTCACTCCTTGTTGGTTGCCCCAAGTGGAAGGTGAGATGTAGCGTAGCAGCAAATTTCCCTCGGTGAAGGTACCACGGTTTGTCTCCAGTTGGACTCGCAAAAATACAAGAAGGTGACAACGGCGCTAGAAATTGGGCAGTCGTCAGGACCTGCACACAGAAACAAATAACTTTGCTCCCAACGAGTACAGAGGAGTTGTCAATTCCTCCGGCCTTGCTGTTTACAAAGGATCAACGCAAGAGATAATAGTGCAACTGAAAGTAAGAACTGAAAGTAAATTGAAGGTGTAAACAATGGTGTGAATATGGACCGAGGTCCCGTGATGTTAACTAGTGATTTCTCTCTCCCAAAAGACGATAAAAGTGCTAGCGAGGTAAACAAATCACAGCTGGGCAATTGACAGGTTCATAAACGCACCGCAATGCTAACTATGCTACAAAAGAAAGGAAGAGGCTCAAAAGCAATGGGCAGTATGCCAAGGTAAGTAGACCGAAATCCATCTGCATCTACTATGAATCATCCACCTTGAGATATCTATCCATAACATCTCGCTGGTATTAAGTTGTGAATCCCACCCAAAGTGTAAACTCAAAGCAACAGACAATTGCATTAAAAGAACTATGCGTAAAGTAAACAATCCTTGCACCCGCAAGTACAAGCACCGTTGTTTTATCCCTGGTGGCAACAGCACATCCCCTAGTCTCATGTTTCTGTCACTCAAGCTAGACATCAAGGGGATGAACCCACAATCAAGCATAACGCTCCCTCTTGGAGTTGCAACAAATCACTTGGCCAAAGTAAAATACGGCAACGGAGAACATGCAAGAATTTACTAAAGAACACAAATATAAAAGAGAACCAAATATACTACTTATCACAATCTGAACATAATCTCATAATCCATCAGATCCCAGCAAACTCAGCATAGCAACACAAAAAATTACAAAAGTGTCTCGATCATGTGAGGCAGCTCACGAGGTCTAGAAAGTGAAAGCAGAAAGAGGGGAGGAGTAAATCACATAGCTACTGGTCACGGACCCGTGGTCCAAGGGGGACTACTCACGGCACATCCGGGAGGCGTCCATGGCGATGGATGGTCTCCCGAAGGGGATTCCTCCTTCCGGCAGGGTGCCGAGGCAGCTTCTCGTGGCAGCCCAGATCTTGAAATGGTGGCGGCGGCGGTACAGAGAGGAGAACGGGAATAGCAGATCGATATTAGGGGTTTCCATCAAGGGGGTAAATATCGGCCAAAGGGGAACCGAGAGGGGCCACAGGGCAGCCAGGAGGCCTCCTGGCGCGACCTAGGGTGGGGCCGCGCCAGGGACCCTCACGGGCCCCTGGTGGGTCCACCCCTTCCTTACTTGGTGATTCGGGAAGCTTCCGGGTCGCTGATTTTTTATATAATTTTTCTGGGATTTATTTGGCGCTTTTAATGGCCGGAAAACCTGAAATACAAAAACAGCAGAAAACAGGAACTGGCAACTGGGTGCACTGAGTTAATAGGTTAGTCCAAATATGATAAAAAGTTTATGAAAGTTCAAGCAAAACATGGAAAAGTCACACAAATCATGCATGGATCAAGCATAAATTATAGATACGTTTGGGACGTATCAATAGCTAGCCCGTGTAACGGACTCAAAAGGTAACTTGATTTTCTTTCTAGGGAAGTGTTCCATCCCCTTTTTGAGAGGGAATTGAAATTTTATATTCCCGTATTTCATGTCAATGATAGCACCAACGGTGCGGAGTAAAGGACGTCCCAAAATAATTGGACATAAAGGTTCACACTCTATATCCATAATAATTAAATCAACGGGAACATAGTTGTCATTGACAATGATAAGAACATCGTCGATCTTCCCCAAAGGTTTCTTTACGGAAGAATCGACAAGACGAACACCAAAAGAACAAGAATCAAAAGGTTTTAATTCAAACATATCATACATTATTTTGGGCATGACGGAGGTACTAGCTCCAACGTTACATAAAGCATAGCAAGAGAAGTTATTTAATTTAATTTTGATCATAGGGTCCCAACCATCATATAGCTTCCTAGGTATGGTGGATTCTATCCATAGCTTCTCCTCCCTAGCTTTGATAAGAGCATTTGTGATATGCTCCTTGAAGGGAAGATTAAGTGTGCTAGTGTGGGGGTCTCTAGACATTTTGTGTAGCAAGCTTATAACTTCTGAGAGGGTGCAACTATCAAAACCAATATCACTACTATCAAAGGTGGTAGTAGTGTCATCTAGGCTCACTTGTTTGAAACCCTCTATGTTCGTAGGGGTTTCTTCTTCTTCTACAGTTGAGGTATTAGCATCACCATTAATAGGTCCAATGGGACCAGGAGTGCATTGGGTGTTAATAGTTTCGGTATCCTCAACAATTTGGATAGTTGCAACTGTGTGGTGTGTAGGAAGGCTCTTAATTCTATCCTCTTCCTTTTTTTCTCTAGCCCATCTTTCTTTAAGTTTAGCCATCATCCTAATATTTTCATTAATTTGTAACTGGATAGCATTAATAGGAGTGGCCTTGCTCTCCTCAAGGGGAGAGGTTCTAATTTTTAACATCTCAACATCAAGGGCTGAGCTGTCTACCTTATCCCAAGAATCTATGCTATTCCTAGGCAAAGATTGAAACCAGATTTTTGCTGCTCCTCTCAGAGAGAAAGGAAAAAGCTTGGGCTTAACAACATCACCTTCTACTTCTTTATACTTTTGCATATCAAATGATTCAACAAAATTATTCAAGTGTAAAGCAACATCATCTCCAGCACCAGAGAATTGATCTCTCATAACTAGGTTTAGCAAAGCAGGTTTAATTTCATAAGAGGTAGTTGAAGTGGAAGGTGTGGCAATAGTAGTGCAGATAAAGTCTTTGTTGGTGTGACTGGTGAAGTCACACAACTTAGTGTTTTCAGTGGAACCCATAGTAGCAGCAAGTGTGGCAGATTTTTTTGTAATTTTTGATATAAGACACAAAGATAAAAACAGAAAGGTAAACTAACAAGACTAAAAAGTAAAGGTAAAGGTAGTGGGCAACTCCCCTATCTTATCACTCGGAGTCCCCGGCAACGGCGCCAGAAATTTGCTTGATGGCGTGGAAGTGGTAATGGCTTCTCGCCCTTCGTTGGTTACCCCAAGTGGAAGGTGAGATGTAGGATAGGAGCAAATTTCCCCTATGTATAGGATAGGGTTTGTCTCCCGTAGGACTCCGGCAATGATAAGTAGGTGTCAGCGACGCACCTGACGCGGACTTGCACACAACACAATTAACTTTGCTCCCAACGAAGTTCAGAGAGGTTGTCAATACCTCCGGTCTTGTTGTTTACAAAGGATAAAAAACATAAGGGATAATGATAATGATAGCAACTGAAAGTAAATACTGAACAGGAAATAAGCTTGTAAACAGGGATGAGAATATGGACCGGGGTCCCGTGATGTTCACTAGTGATGTCTCTCTCCCAAAAGACGATAAAACTGATATGCGAGGTAAACAAATTACAGATGGGAAATTGACAGGATTATAAACGCACCACAATGCTAACTATGCTACAAAAGAAAGGAAGGGGCTCATAAGCATAGGCAGTATGCCAAAATAAGTAGACCAAATCCATCTGCATCTACTACTAATTAGCCACCTTGAGATATCTATCCAGAACATCTCGCTGGTATTAAGTTGCGACCCCCACCCAAAGTGTAAACCCAAAGCAACAGACAACTGCATTAAAAAGAACTTTGCGTAAAGTAAACAATCCTTGAACCGCGGTTACAAGAACCATTGTTTTCCCCCTTGTGGCCACAACACATCCCCTAGACTCATGTTTCTGTCACTCAAGTGTGTCATCAGGGGGCATGTACCCATAATCGAGCATAATGTTCCGTCTTGGAGTCACTACCTACTACTTTGCCAAAGCAATAAACAGCAACGGAGAACGTGCAAAAATTACTTAGGAACAAAAATATAAGAGATAAAAACCAAATATATTACTCTATCACGATCTGAACATAATCTCATAATTCATAAGATCCCATCAAACTCAGCATAGCAACAGCAGAAGAATTACATATGTGCCTCGATCATGTAGGGCAGCTCACGAGGTCTAAACCATGAAGAACAAAGAGGGGAGGAGAACATCACATAAATAGTGATCATGGACCCATGGTCCAAAGGAAACTACTCAAGACACATCCGGGAAGCATCCATGATGGAGGAGAAGCACCCGAAGGTCTATCCCCCCTCCGGCAGGGTGCCGGGAAGTTTCGTGACGGTGCTCCTGATCTTGGAAGCGTGGCGGCGGCGGAACAGAGGCGAGTTTGCGAAATAGGGTTCTGTCTTTGGAGTTCCCCCGTGACGGAGAATAATTAGGCAAAGGGGGCAGCCAGGGGGGCACCAGGGGTCCAGGCGCCCCCTGGCGCGGCCAGGCCCCTGGCCGCACTAGGTGGACGCCTGGGCCCCTGGTGGTGGCCCTCTGGCCCCACCCATGATCTTTCGGAAGCTTCCGTTGCGCTGATTTTGATCTGATTTTTCCTGGATTTTTGGAGCACTTTTTATATGGGGGAAAAATGAAATAGAAAAACAGCAGAAAACAGAAACTGGCCTGGGCCCCTGTGGCCCCCTATGGCTCCACTTCTGGCTCGTGGAAGCTTCTGGTGCGTGGATTTTTCCTGATTTTTCTGTGATTTTTCCGAGATACCTAAAAATCCATTTTCCTGCACATAATAAAACCATACAAGCAGCTCTTTTGAAAACAGCGTCAGTCTGGGTTAGTTTAGTTCAAATCATTCAAGAATGAGGGCAAAACAATAGCAAAAGTGTTTGGAAAAGTAGATACGTTTGAGACGTATCAACTCCCCCAAGCTTAGCATATTGCTTGTCCTCAAGAAATTCAATTCAACGAATCGGATGCGACAAAGAAAACTTTGACAAACTCTTTTGCTTCATAAGATGTATATAAGCATGTACTACGAAAAGAGTTTAGCTGGTATTGAAACAATGCTATGAGGACAATGCACGAAGCAATCCTTCTTTCAAGTAATCAATCACAAACAACCAAAAGTAAATAATATGCTGCTGAAAATCAAGACAAGATCACAATGCACATAGCTTGAACATACTAGAGTGGTATATCGCTAGCCTCCATGAGTGAAGCAAAACATAAATGCATAAACTCCTCCAGAGTTTCAAAGGAGACTAGAACTAAGAATTTCAGAACAAGCAATATCACAATCATGCAGAAGACAATGTGGTACTTTGGGACAATGCATGTTACACTAAGAATGACAATTATGCTCTCAATAGTTGGTGCTTTGAAGAAAGAAGGGGAGAATCTCGAACCGTGGCTTTTTGATGGCAAGGTTGAAAACCCGTGGTTGGAAGCAAAGACTAAACATGTGCCAGAGCTCTTGGTTTTGAAAATAGAGATAAAATTCTTTTGAGAAGAGTAACTTTCTAGTCAACGGTGAACGGTAAAGGTCTCTCAATATCTCCCATGCCAACCATATTAAATTTTTTTGCTTACACTTTTGTTCCCTTATCCATCCATCGTTTGACGGTCTAAGGAACCTTTTATTTTGCCTCAAGTATGGAAGGAGGTTCTCGTTCCATCTATCATTAGCATCATTTAGCCCATTTCATTCCATCATCAAGTATGGGGGAGGTGTAACTCTTTTTTTTTAATTTGACTAGTTAAAACTTCCGTCAAAATATTTTTGGCATGGTAGATACTGATTTTACCTCACCACACCATGAGCTTGTACGGTTACAAAAGGGAAGCTTTTGAATAAATTTCGAGATGGCACAAGAAAGTCTAAGTTAGGAGTGTCCGGTAAATACCACATATAGGAAGGTATGGTAGACTCAAGTGGAATAACTGGTTTGAAAAAGGAGTTTGGATACAGAAGCAGAATTCCGCTTAGTGCGAGCGAAGGCTATAAAAAGACTGGGAAGCGACCAACTAGAGAGCAATAATTTTCATAATCATGGAGAGCAACAAAGCAACATTGAATCGGGCATGAAAGTGATATAACTATTCTGAAATAAAAAAGATCATCAAGGCATGATAGACGTTTTAGTCATAAACATGTGCGAACATGTGCCAAGTCAATCCAAGAATTCTCCGAAGGGAAATACCACTTCAGTATGCCAAATCATGGACAATGCAATGCATGTAAATAATTGCAACAACACATTATGCACTCTAGCTATTTGAGATCAGACACAAAGAAAGCATGAACACTTGGAATGCATTATAAACATAGCACTATGTCGCTACAAGCTGGTCTCTAGATCGTAAGTACATGCATATGTACAAAAGTAGAAACAAGAGAGTTCATATCGATTTTCCTTGTTTCTTCCCTTCCGTCGATCTTCGTCATTACTGCCTTATCACTTGCACGACCGAACGTGCGAAATATAATCAAATGTCATCACGGACATGAGCTGAACTCTGAAACAAAGCAAACTAAAGAGAGAAAGGAAAATCTTTTTGGGTTTTTCAAAGGTTTAATGAAAGCAAAAGAAAATATAAATCTTTTTGTTGTTTTTGCAAATTGAAAGAACAAAGAAGAACGGGCAAAAACTTCAAAAAGATCAAAGCGAACAAAATAAAAACGGATAATACAATGGAAAAGGGAGAAGGGCACATATTCCCCCAAGCTTAGGCTTTTGGCCTAAGTTGGTAGCAGCTACTGCCCCCAGGAGCCTCCTGCTCCGGGGTAGTACGAGTGATTCCAAGAGTCGTACGAGCCCTCCGGTGCATACACCGAAGTCCTCGGGTCCTCCCATGAGGAAGGTCCTGCGCTCCAAGCGTAAGAAGACCCCTCACCATACTGGGTGACGGTCTCCCCCTGGAAAGGTGGGAACTCACCATGCTCCTCCTCGTCGGGCACAACCCCCTCCATGGGGTTATGCAACTAATACTGGGCCATGAACTCATCAAACTGGACATCATTGAAGGACCATCCTTTCATGTGGGTATAATCAAACAAAAGTGGTCCAGGTAGACGGATCTCTCGAATAATAGTTATTTCAAACCTCAAAATATAAACAAGGTTACCAAACTCGTAAGTCATGGTAACAAACTTATGCCTCTTCATAGCAGCAAGATCAAGACTTGAGTAAGAAAAGGGAACATCATTAGGATGCGGGGTGCCATCAAGAGACTCAAGGATAAGTGTGGCATATACGCCGCCAAATAAATCACCCTTGTCAGCATTCATAGCAAGGTGGCGAGCAATTAAGGCACCCACATTATACTCACTTCTACCAGAGAGGGCGCTCGCATAGATAGCGAAATCTGGTGCAGAACCGTTGCTCGTGTTGTCACGAGCTAACACCCCTCTAGCAATAAAATACGCAAAATACCTGAGATGAGGGAATAAAATGCTAGAAATCTTTGTACGCCGGATATCCATTGTCTTCTAGCTACAAAGGGAGTCGAAGAGAGTCCTCAACTCGATGGGCTGAGAGTTCATCCTTGTCGTCTGACCAGCGTTCGGCACACCTATTATTTCACAAAATCTTTCCAAAGACATGGTCATAAGATTATTTTAAATTTTAAACTCAATAGTTCCAGCATCATAATTATAACCAAAACTATTAATGAAACAGGAGGTGAGTTTTTTATACTGCACCACATGGCATAGTGCTAGCCGTGTCAAACCTGCATTGGCGCAAAGGCCATAAAATTCCTCCTTGATTCCTGCAGCCTCAAGAAAATCATCGCACGGATACATCATTGCGCATGCGGGGCTCGTGTTTTCCAACAACTCTAGCGGCACATGATTTTTGTTGTAGCTCACCCTAGCAGCTGAGGGTGAAGTTGCAGCTCTAGTAACTCGATCGGAGCACTCGGGCTCCTTCTTCCCAAGCCACCCCTTTGCTTTTCCTAGCAAACTCATTTCTGAAATTTTTGACAATTCACAAAAACAAGGATTAAACAAAGTAAATTGAGGCAAACTACTCTACTCACTTACCTAAGGCATAAACTTGCATCAAAACTTGAAAAATAAATTTCTACACATGCATGCAAGCTCATATAAACAATACCAAGAACTACTAAATACTCACAAATGAGGCCACCAATCAAAAATCTAATTGGAGGGGTGGAGGAGTTACAT
The DNA here is from genome assembly GCA_950022295.1 of Bromus sterilis. NCBI lineage: Eukaryota > Viridiplantae > Streptophyta > Magnoliopsida > Poales > Poaceae > Bromus > Bromus sterilis. The sequence goes on along the minus strand of OX465595.1, from coordinate 337,077,385 downwards.
ACCAGGGAGTATTTGCTCAAAATATCAGCTCAAACGATGGGCCATAGAGAGAGATCGAAAATCCTCTCCAAGAACAACAAGAACACAAGAACGGGAGCAGAACTCGTGTTTTGGAGAGAACGAGGGAGAGAGGAAGAAGAAATACCTGCAGGTGGGGCCTATGGACCCCAGGCGCCCTGTGGGCGCGGCCAGGGGGCCAGCCGCGCCAGCTGGCCGCCTGGGCCACTTGTGGGCCCCCCTGGTCAGCCCCACGTGCTTCTGGTTCATTCTCGTCGTGGAAATTTTTATTCTAATTTTTCTGGAATTTTTCTGAAGACTTCACTGTTGAAATTTTTTCGGGGTTCAAAAAGCTGCGAAACTTTCTGAAAACTTGAAGCAATGATTAGAATTGTGAAGCTTCAAAAACATATAAACTTGGAACAAAAAAGAGAAGAGAAGTTAAGGCAAATGAAAACATAACAAGCTCTAGTTTTTTACCTATATAAAACATGCTACCTAGCAAGGTTGATCAAGTCTTACCAACAAACCGGCGATATATAGAGCAAAACGTCTCACCTCTTATGAAGTGATCATTGCACCTTTAACTTAATGGACATTGTCCCCACCATAATGGTTTTGTATTTTTTGTGCACATGTAAAGGACAATCCAATTCTCCAATCTTTACGGTCTCGATATTCTCTATTGAGTTAAGGCCATGCCTTTTGTCGATCTTCTTTGGAAAATACACCATGTGTTCTTTATCATAAACGTTGAAGGTAAACTTTCCTTTATTGCAATCAATAATAGCACCTGTGGTGTTAAGAAAAGGTCTACCAAGAATAATGGACATGCTCCCATCTTCGAGCATGTCAAGCACAACAAAATCTGTAAGAATTAAACAATTAGCAAATTCAACCGGAACATCCTCACAAATACCAATCGGGACGGCGGTTGACTTGTCAGCCATCTGAAGAGAGATATCTGTAAGGATTAGCTTATCTAAATATAACCTCTAATAAATAGAAAAAGGCATAACACTCACTCCTGCTCCAAGATCACATAAGGCAGTTTTGACATAATTATTTTTTATGGAGCAAGGAATGGTGGGTATACTTGGATCACCAAGCTTCTCAGGAATCTTGCCACTGAAAGAGTAGTTAGCAAGCATAGTAGATATTGCCTCATTAGGAACCTTTCTTTTATTAGTAACAATATCTTTCATATATTTGGAATAAGGAGGTAACTTAATAGCACCAGTCAAAGGAATTTGAAGAGAAAAAGTTTTCATCCATTCACAAAATTTATTATAGTGCTCTTCTTCTTTAGATTTGAGAGTCTTACCTGGAAAGGGCATGGGTTTCTGTACCCATGGTTCTCTTTCCTTCCCATGTCTTCTTGCGATGAAGTCTTCTCTAGTATACTTCTTCCGTTTATCGGGTGCTTCTTCTTCTCGCACCTCGGGAGCATCATCCTTCTCCTTATCCTTTTCTTCGGGCTCGGCACCGTCTTCTGTTTCAGCATCGGAGGTAGATATGCTGTTATGATCAACAACGGGTTCTCCACTTGTAATAGGATCATTGGAGTTGTCAGCTTCCTTGTGTTTCTTCTTCTTCTTTTTATTCTTTGGAGAGCTAAATATCTCGTCTTCTACTTGCACTTCAGAATCTTGCTCGATCCTCTTCGGATGTCCCTCTGGATAGAGTGCCACTACTGGAAAAAAGGTATTTAATGGCGCGCTATGTTTTGACATTAATGGCGCACTTTGGGTGCGCCATTACTAGCACGCCATTAGTAAGTGACATTCAGTGCGCCATTACTATCATGTACGCTAATGGCGCACCAGAAGTGCGCCATTACTAAGGCCTGAAATGCGCCACTGATGTTACTGGTCCCACCACATGTGTGTCTTCTGCTCTGGGTTACTAATGGCGCACTTTCAGGAAGTGCACCATTGTTGTGTTTCTCCACATGCGCCACTGACTATGTGCGCCATTACTATGAATATCAGGTTTTTTTCTTTTGCTTTTCTGTATTTGCACAGATATAAACAGTAGATTTATAAACAACACAGATATAAACAGTAGATTTATAAACAACACAGTAGAAGATTATTCTCCGATTAAAAATCATCATATTAGTCTACGAATTCAAAATACCGAACAAAGTTAGAACATTACAAGTCTCGAGTAGCGAGTTTGATCACATTACAAGTCGATATATCTAAACTACCATGACATTGAAGAAGAGGGTGGCGGTCACGATGAGCATCATCGTGACCAAAGTGATCTTCATCCAGTTCCTCCTCCGCTCCCTCCTCTCCCCCGCTAGATAGCGCGCGTATCTAGCTTCCGCCTCTGCCCTTGTGGGGTACCCTTTGTAACTGTTACCGCTAAAACGGTGAACCTGTCTCCGACAATCCTCCCAGTCGTCGTAGACTCCGGGAATCCTACCAATGTACACGACATACGACGGCATCTGCTTTATGCACTGGACAAACAAAACATTAAGATAAACTTACAGATAATATTTAAGAAGTACATATGTATACAACAAAATTAAGGACCAAAGGAAGAGAAAAGCAACACACATTAATAGCACACGGTTCATGGTCCTAGTAATAAATAGCATCGATTACATATAAGTTGAATGATGACTGTTTAAACTAAGGTGACATATGTACAGACAAGTTCATAAAAGTTTATACAACACACACGAGCTCTCGTCGATAGTCCAGAACTACATAGCTAGGCGCATGGGCATCAAGACTTTTGACTCCGCTCACGGGCCGGAGCGTGGGTGAAGCCTTCATCTTTCGTGATGGTCATGAATGAGCGATCGCCGTCAGCCTGCAATCTTAGCATTGTATCTATTTCACGGTTGGACAGTTGATTGTTGAGGTAGAACTCCCCCGTGTTACGAAGGACATCTTCAGAGATGATTCCTGCCAACTCCGACTGGATGCGAAAGAATTCTTGTCTGAGGTCAGCGTCTTGGATTACCGACAAGCGTTCGGCCCAGTTCTTGAGATGAGCTGGGAGCGTAAGCTGCTGCTGGTCCCGTACGAACGCCCGCATGTGATGGATGGCGTAGTAGGAATCCTTCTGACCGCCAGGCGGCTGCTTGACGCAAGCGAACTTTGTTACGTGAGTGAACACATGCGCGCCGTACTTAGCAAATTCCTTCTTGAAGGTGATTCCAGATTTGGAGTAGCGCAAGAGAGCCTCATCGAGAAATTTCTTGATATTTGTGTAGTCTTTGTTCGACTCACGGTCCGGGTCCAAATACGTGGCCATGGACCATTTCGGGTTTAGAGCGATGAGTGTGCACTTTGTTTCATCACTGCACACAACACAGATGTTAGGAGGAAAAGAACGACCGAAATCTAAGCAACCTAATGTACGTTACGGGGACGTGAGGGGATGACTTACTCGGGAAAGTAAGGCAGGAGGAAGTTGTCCTTATCCTTGTTCGCCAGAATGATGCCTTCGAGGTAATCACTAGCGAGTCACCGGTCCCCGGGGCTGGTCAAGAGCTTGGCACGCATGTAGAAGGGGTCGACTATAAAGATGTCCGGGGTCTTGTCTCTAATGATCCGCATCTCCATACTGAGCGCAATTAGCCGAACGAATGTGTAGTGCAGCGGAAGAAGGTGAAACATAGCGAAGATGTCATCAAACCGCAGGAAGATCACACGTCCGATGTCGCAAGCAACAAAGCCCTTTCCCTCTGGCACCTTGGCGGTGAAAACCGAGTATGCCACATCATTCTCTCTGAGACGCCGCGTCTCTATATTCAGAACAATGTCATGCAGACTCTTCATAGCACCGGTTGCAGCATCGAGCATTGCAGCAGATAGCATCAGCCTACCCGCCACATGCACCCTCGACATGATTCCGTCGGGTCTTGGTGGCCCATCTTGAGCACGGATCGTCGGTGCCGGCTGGCTCGCAGTAGTGGGACCCTTCCTCCTTCTTGTCCGTCCCTTCTTCTTCGGCTTCTCATGCAATGGGACCTTTACCTGCTCGGAGACTGCCTTCCCGAGTGTGTTGGGGCTGATAACATTTCGCGCCTCGGCCGTCTCATCCTCGGTGAAGGCGGCAGCTGGAGGCATCTCCTGAGAACTGAACAGTCGACGCTTATTGTTGGAATTCATCTCCGCGCTACGAGATGGGTGGGAGGAGTCTTTTGCACCAAGGTTTGGTTCTTGATAAGCAGGCGGGAAAAGATCTTCCATGTCGCACCCACCGTGTTCCTCGTAGAAGTCATCGGCACGGGCAAGTAGTGTGTTGGTGTTGGTGTTGCTCCGATCTTGTGCCACATCGATGTCCATGGGGTGGTGGCCCGGATCAGCCGACGGCGTTGCAGCGGTCTTGGCATGGCTTGGCGCCGGCACGACTGGCGGTGGGGTGGAGTAGTTCCCCACCCCCAAACGAATCTGGCACTTCGGCCAAAGCAAGCTCCAGTTCAAGCAGCCGTGGGGGTCCATCACATCTTCGTCCTTGGCTCCAAGGGGTCGATAGGGAGGTAACAATTCGCCGTAGCCATCCAGCACCCGAATCAGTTGAACCTTATACACGTTGGCTGGCATCGGATTACCATGGAACACGCAGATGCCCGGTTGAATGATTCTGCCCACGGCAACATCGACCAACTCCTCATCCACGAAGTGCAGGAGAGTGCATGGAACGTTGACGGTGCCCTGCGAAAACATGTAGGGCATCAAGGATGCCAAGTCAAAGGAAAAAGGAGATGAAGTCATCGGCCGAGGCTTAGTTACCGTGATGGCGTCGAGCTCGGCTAATGTCGATGGACCGCCAACGGCGGGCGGGCATGTGACGGAGGGGGCGCTTGCTCCTGAGGTGCCGGGCGTTGGTGTTTTATGCTCCAATACTTGTGCCGCCGCCGGGGTCACAAACGCACGCCGTCGGGGACACCGTCGCGGCCGCAGCCGGGGGCACCGTCCTGGCCGCCGCCGGGGTCACAAACGCATCCGCCGCCGGGGACACCAACGGGGCCGCCGCCACTGTCGTCGCGTTGTGAGAGTTGCTGCCCATAAAGCTGGGAATCGGGGGAAACCCCTCTTGACCGCTCGCAAGCCAGTCTCGCATGAACACAAACGAGGAAGGCATCATGTTGTTGAGCGCATGTCCAACTTGTTCTTCCACAATGCGTGGAATCTGATCCATTTTTTCTTGGAGTTGTGCCTCCGAGCCGCTAGTGCTTTTCTCCTTTCGCCTAGTGTTATAGTAGTTCGACCATTTTGTGGAACAGCCTTTGCTGGACACACGACCAGCTGACGATGACTTACTAAGCTTATCCTTTTTCTTGAGTGTGTTGATCGCCATATTTAAAGATTTGTCCCAAGGGGCGATAGGCGGGGACCCCGCGCTGCTGCTTTCAGTTTCCTGCACAAGGAACGCGGGGACCATTCAGAAATTTGGCTTCACTAATTTTAAAATGCAACCATATGGAGCTAATTTAAGAGGGGGGAGGTATTCTTTACCAGAAGACGCTCAAGCTCCTCCACCTTCGGATCCGTCGTAAGCTCCCCTATTATCGGGTCCTCTTGTACCGGGCCCTGACATAGTTATCTGTAGGCTTATCTCCGTATTTTTTGAAGAGGGGCGGTAGGCCTTGCGCGGCACGCTCCGCGTCCTCCTTGTCCCATTTCGGCTCCGCCACTATGTAACCGCCGAGACCGAGTCTTTGAACCCCTAAGTTCAATTCCCGCATACTTTTCCCCCACTTACTCGATTCACTGGTTGAGGTGTGCTCGCACTTGAGCTTGAGCTCCTCGTAGTCAGTTTCGCTGATCGAAGGATTTGCCTCCTTGATCTTCTTGTAACTAACACCTTTACTAATCATTTTCTTCACCGTGCTTCTCCAAGTAGCCAGGGATGTGCTCATCTTCGTGAGGGCGGCACTGTTCACTTTATTCCCGTGGAGTTGTGTGTTTGCGAATTGAGCGGGGAACTTGTATCGGTTGTGCAGCTTCGTGAAGAGGAGGTTGCGCAAATTCGCTCCATCAGGATGCCTTAAGTTCTCGGTGTTGATCGAGACGGTTCCCCGGAGAATGCACCCGAGTTGCGCAAATTCGCTCCATCAGGATGCCTTAAGTTCTCGGTGTTGATCGAGACGGTTCCCCGGAGAATGCACCCGAGTTGTCCGGCGTACCCACCGACTAATTCTTTGGGCGCCGTTGGAAGCCCATTTTTGTCCACTTCGGTAAATTCCTCCTTGACGGTGCCTAGCTTGCTCGGGCGCCTCTCCTTTTTTTGCCTCTTCGGTTGGCTTCCATCTGTGGGTTGGCTGCCATCATCAGTGGCGGGATCAGCCTCCGCGGCACCACAATCATCCTCGCTAGCGGTTGTGTACTCGAGATCGGTAGAGTCATCCCCGATGCCCTCGTAGCGGGGTTGAGGTTGCGGATCATCGTCCATGCTCATCTCCCAATATTGCTTCTGGTGGTGCCATCTACACCCACTACATAGGATAAGAAAAAATGCTACTAGAGTGATTGGATGATATCAGGGTAGCTAGTATAGCTAGGATAAGAAAAAAGTTCTTGATGTTTCTATTATGATGTGTGTAGCTTTCATCCTGCCAGTGATCAAATCTGCAAGTGCCTAACACTATATGCTAATGTGGAGATTGTTGAGCTATGTAGTTGGACAAATACATGCAAAGCACCTTCTAGGTCAAGAAAATTAATGAAGGTCATGCATGAATTCACGGAAAAATTCGGCATGACCTTTGCTAATTTTCTTGAGCTAGGACCCCATTCTCAACCGAAACGGAAATTAATCGACATTTCGGGAGAATGGGGTAATTATTTGTACCTGCACAAAAATGGCATAACAAGCATATAGGCAGGACTACATATATAAACAGGAATGCATATATATATATAAACATACCAGTTTCTTGCATATATATCAACATAAGTTAAATGCATGAGACTGCATATGAAAATCAGTACAGGAGCACATAATAAATAATCTCCTCCCTCGTAGCATTTTCTTTAGTTTGAATAATCAGTACTGGAGCACATGAAAATCAGACATACAAAAGACCACTTATGTTATGTCAACAGTATAGCATCAAAGTCACAAACAAGAAATACTAGTGATTATATAAGTTAAGACATGCTTATGTGAAGCAATGTGGTGTTGTATCTAAGCACAACAGATTCTGCAGAAAGAATGAAATATCAATGTTTTTGGGGTGATTTGCAGGAACAAACAAGAAACAAAAAATAAACTGGCATAGTAGTAGAACAAAAAATCTGCAGCTTGTCAACAAAATGAGTACTACTGCTACAGTATTATGCCTGAACAATTTGGCTAGCAGGAGCACCCCATCTTCTTCTTCTCCCCCACCCATATCCTAGGTACTACCAAGTTTCAGTTCAATTTTTAGGTATCATAACTTGGACAAAATGTACATCACAATGGAATTACCCAAACCCTTTCTAAATTCATAGAGCTTCTAGCATCTCCTACTCCACATGAGGTCTCTATGATGTGGTATCTACTAGAGTACTACCATATTCATTACTGATGCATGAATTACCTCTGCCCCCATGGTAATGGTAGTACCAATCTTCATGTTAGACTTGCAGCATGAGTTAATAATAAAGTAGCTGGGCAGCTACTCCACCATGAATCCATCTCACATGGCTTGCTTGGTACCACTCCTAGTACACATGTCCATCCACCCTTATTTTTACTTAGTCATAAATCACAAAGAGCCATAGCTAAACACCCTAGCTAGGACAAGCACCACGCACACAACCAATCTTTTTTAGCAGCACGCACACTTGTTGTAGGTGAGACACAAGCATGAGCCTCGTGCACTCCAATGTGTCACGTAGTAGCACCAAACTATCCATGAAACGGCATGGAATGCTAGTGCCTAAATAAAACGAAATGGTCCATGCATTGCCATGCCATTGCTAGCTACCCAACAAGAAACGAGAGATGGATGCTGGACTCTGCTGGTGCAACTGCCCCCAGCCCTGTCAAGCTAGTGTGCAACCTTGGGAGCTTCAACCTTGAAGATGGCTAGTTATATTCCTCAACAAAGTGCAAGCTGCTTTTATTTGAACTGGACTAGAGCTAGAACAAGCATCCACGACGGCCTCTCATGCCCGGCAACATCAGAATTCAGAACACACAAGAAGATCCGCACAGCGGTTGGACGGAAATCCGAACACGCACATCAGAATTCAGAACACACAAGAAGGTACCTCGAATCCCACCTTGCAGGACTTCCTCGGTGGCATCTACGCAATCTCGGTCGCCACAGGATAGGGCTTTGGTGGCGCGACGGAGGGGTGGCGGCGAAGGGGGATCGCCGGAGTGGGGTTCGCCGGAGGGGGGTCGCTGGAGTGGGGGTCGCCGGAGTGGGGGTCACCGGAGGGGGGCACCGGGGCGCGGGGTCGCCGGAGGGGGGTGGCGGCGAGATGGGGTTCGAGAGAGAGAGAGTACTATGAGATGAACCGATGGGATCGAGCCCAATCGAAAGATAACCCTAACTACTTGGCATAAAATGGCGCACTTTCTAGAAGTGCGCCATTAGCATAGGCATAGCAATGACGCACTTTTCGTAGGTGAGCCATTAACGCTTTTAATATTTTGTTATTTATAATTATAATTATAATTATGTGTTAGTTTTATATTGTGTAGTAATTATAAACACATGGCAATTTTAATACTCCCTCATTCCTAAATATAACAAAAACTATCAACATCTACAATACTCCCTCCGTTCCTTTATATAAGGTGTATTTGTTTTTTAAGAAAAACATTGACCAAGTTTTAAGAAAAATATATCAATATCCATAAAGCAAATTTATATCATTTAGTTCATCATGGCAAGTAGTTTCATATTTTATGTACTAAAATAATATAATGCTCATAATATAAAATAATATAATGTTTAAAAGATCTCTAAAAATAATCATTCACATGCTCATAAATGAGGTTGAAATCAAGTGACATGAAATAACAATCATGAAATAACAATCGTCGTGATTGGATCTTAGCTATCATCTTTTCACAATCTTTTTGCCCTTCTTTTTCGCGTTTGCATAATTTAGCCCCGGAACCCCTTGATTTCTTCTCTTGAACAGGCGACCGCATTTAGGTAGGGTGGTCCTGCTTCTTCTTGTTTTGTATGCTACCGCATCATCGTCGTCGTCATCTTCAATCTTCAGGTCGCCGTACTTGTCGAAGTCTTGCTCGTTGGCGGCTCCATCCATTCCGATGATGTTCCTTTTGCCTCTCCTCACGACAACACGGTTGGGCTTTGACGGGTCGGTAATGAAGAAGCATTGGTCCACTTGGCTAGCCAGTACCCATGGCTCATTTTGCACGGTGACGTTTGCGCCCGCGGTCTTGGATTTGGCTTCGGGCATAACCATGGTGGTGAAATAGCGACTTTCTTTTACGATGCTCTTGGCCCACCTGACGGGGAACATCGGCACCTTCTCTCCAGCGTAGCTGAGCTCTCAGATCTCCTCGATCCTTTCGTAGTATCTTTTCTTGACGTTACCGATGTAGGCTTCCATCGTTACCCCGGAGTTCTGATAATCTCTCTTCATGTCCTTTTCCTCGGTGTAGAATGTGTAGCCGTTGATATCGTACGCTTGATATGTCATCAGGTTGTGCCCGGCGCCCTGTGACAAGGTGAATACGAGTTTTTCTTCCTAGGAAGAGTCCTCATGTAAAGGGTACGATAGAAGCTTGTCCTTGAACCAACGCGTGAAGCATGAGTTGTGCTCTTTGAGTACATCTCCGTCCTTCCACTGTTGGCCTCGGTCATTGTACGTCTTCTCAATTGAGGTTTTGTGCTCTACCACCCAAGGATCGACCAAGTCAATGTGTTGCAGCGCGACTAGGTTTGCTCTTTCAAAGTCGGTGAGTCGATCCTGGAAGTCGACATGCATTTCGCGGCGACCCTCGCGGTGACCACATCCAGCGAGCCTGCCGAGGTGCCTGTTGACGGGCAGACCAACGGGGTTATCGATTCCTAGATAATTTGTGCAAATGGAGATGCACTCTTCGGTCAAAAAGCCTTGGGCTATGCTTCCATCTGGACGTGCCCTGTTGCGAACTTATCCTTTGATCACACCATTCATCCTTTCGAACAGCATCATGTTGTGCAGGAACGTCGGCCCGAGTTGGATGATATCATCCACGATATGGATGAGGAGATGCACCATGACATCGAAGAATGCGGGCGGGAAGTATATCTCGAGCTCGCATAGTATCACCATGATCTCTTCTTGTAGCCTTTTGAGTTGCCTCACGCCAACCGACTTCCGAGAGATGACATCGAAAATGTTGCATAGACCAAATAGCGTTTCACGGACGTGGTCGTCCATGATCCCGCGCATTGCAACCGGAAGTAGCTGCGTCATCAGCACGTGACATTCGTGAGACTTCATCCCGCTGAACCTCTGCTTCGCTGAGTCTAGGTATCTGCTGATCTTCCCAGCGAAACCGTAAGGAAGTTTTATTCCTAGGAGGCAGGTAATAAACTGCTGGATCTCCTTCTGACTTAGAGTGAAGCACGCGGGGGGGGCAGTAATAATGTTCGCTCTGCTTCTTGGCCTTTTGCCTTTGCGACGACTTTCCATGTCCTCCGGTGGCTCATCATCATCATCATCATCATCGTCGTCGTCATCATCATCATTAGGGCGGTTTGCGTGAAGCTCCTCCCTGATGCCCATTGATAGCAAGTCTGCCCTTGCTTTCGGCCCATCTTTGGTCTTTTCTGGCATGTTGAGCAGGGTAGCAAGCAGACTCTCGCACACATTCTTCGTGATATGCATGACATCAAGGCTGTTTGGCACACCGAGGATGTTCCAGTACGGCAAGTCCAAAAAAAACAAACCTCGTTTTCCATACCTTCAACAGCGGCTCTGGCGCCTTTCGCTTAGAATTAATCTTTCCTGGCGGTGGGCACTCTTTCCAATTTGTCAACAGCATGTCTATTTCGGTGCCGCTCCTCCTACGTGGGGCCTTTCGGGGTTCGGCTGTTCCATCGAACAGATCCTTGCGTTTTCTCCATGGGTCATTGTGAGGAAGCCATCTTCGATGCCCCATGAACACGGTTTTTGAAGACCCGGGATCCTTAGGTAGCTTGTGATACGTTGTGTCGTCCATGCACCTAGCGCATCCACAGTGTTAGTGGACCCCCTGCCCCGCGACATATCCTAAACCGAGATAGCCGTGCACCGTCGTGAGCAGTGCGGCTTTCATAGGGAAATATGTTTCTTCTAGAGCGTCCCACGTATTGAGTGGCGTTATCCATAGCGTATCTAGCTCCTCTTTTAGGAGCCCCAGATACAGACTGAGGTCGTGTCCTAGTTGTTTCGGCCCTTCAATTAGCACACTCATGTGCATGTACTTCCTCTTCATGCACTCCCACGGGGGGATGTTGTACATGCACACAAACACTGGCCAGGTGCTATGTGTGCTACTCTGGTTGCCGAAAGGATTGACTCCATCGGTGCTCGCGACCAACACTACGTTCCTTAGATCCTTCCCAAAGTCCTCCTCGAAGTTCAATGCCTCCCACTGGGTCCCATCAGAAGGGTGACTGAACATCCTATCTTTTTCTAGATCATTTTTTTTCATCTTCTTCCTTTTGCTGCTTCCTTTCCGCATGCCAGCGCATGAGCTTAGCTTGCTTAGGGTCCGCGAAATAACGTTGCAGACGAGGAATGATCGGAAAGTACCACACCGTTTTTTGAGGAGCTTTCTTCTTCTTCTTGTATCGACTGGCGCCGCACTTCGGACATACGGTAGACTCCGCGTACTCATGCCGATAAATGATGCAATCGTTAACGCATACATGGTATTTAACATGTGGTAAATCCAGAGGACACACGATTTTCTTTGCCTCATTGAAACTGGTAGGGCACGTGTTCCCCTTGGGAAGACGGTCTTGCCAGAATGACATGTTTTCGTCGAAGCATGTGTCGGTCATTTTATGTTTTACTTTCATCTCCAGAGCCATGAGCGCTACTTTCAAGCGGGTATCCTCAGGATTGCATCCTTCATACAATGGGAAGTGCGCTATTGCTACGTCATCAGGCCTGGGTCCATGCCTCCCCTGACTTAGCAATGGCGCACTTCACAGAAGTGCGCCATTAGCATCCCTTGTGCCTTATGGGCACTTCCAAATAGTGCACCATTGCTAATTCTGGGGAGGGGGGCTTGTCCAGGAGTGACTGGGCGGTGGCGCACCTTCTGGTCCGTGCGCCATTAGTAACAGGAGAACTAATGGCGCACCAGGACATGGTGTGCCATTGCTATTTAGTAATGGTGCACTGCACACATGGTGCGCCATTAGTGTCCATATTATCTATAGCTATTTTTCCAGTAGTGTGGGTCCTGGGTTTGTGTTCCACCCCTAGTCTTTATACCATAAGCTTGTATGTCATGTTTGGCATCATTAGCAAGCAAATCTTTTTGCACATTAGAAATTTGTTCAAGCTGAGTTTGAACCATATGAAAAATGCTTAACAAGACATTTAACATCATTAACTGTTCTTTCAAGAACACCAAGTAAAATTCTGATATCAAGAGAATTATCATGCAACTGACTTTGTATCCTCATATTAAAATGTTCTTGCTTAATAATAAAATTATCAGGCTCATCTAAGCATTGGTCGGGAGGCTTACCTTTAGGGATGTCACTTTCAGTAAAATCAAATAGAGAGCGTACCTCTACCAAGGGAGGGTGAGTGGTAGGCTCACACATCTTCTCAATATGAGGTAGATTTTAAACGTCTTCGGCTTTAATGCCTTTCTCCTTTATAGACTTCTTTGCCTCTTTCATATCTTTGGGGCTGAGGACAAGCGTACCCCTCTTATTTTGTGGTGGAGGTGGTTCAGGGACGGACCAATCTTCATGGTTCTTGGAAATCTTGCCCATTTATTCTTCAGCATCATCCGATGTTCTTTTCCTGAAAACGCAACTAGCACAACTATCCAGATAGGATCTAGATTCATCGGTTAGACCAGCATAAAATATATCAAGTAATTCATTATTTGGGACTTCATGTCCCGGGATAGCCTTAATTAAACCACAATACCTCCCCCAAGCTTTAGGGAGGTGCTCATCCTGCAATTGTTTAAAGTTATAAATTCTTTGTAAAGAAGCATGTTGCATATGAGCAGAAAAATATTTATCGACAAAGAATTGAACTAAGTCCTGAGGACTCTCAATGGAACCATAAGGTAGTGCATCATACCATGCTTTAGCGTCTTCCTTCAAAGAAAAAGGAAAAACCTTAGCCACATAAAAGTTTTGTATCCTCTCATCAGTAGTAAATAAACTACCCAGCTCGGCGAGTTTGGTCAGGTGTGCTATAGCATCATCATTTTCTCTGCCATAAAAAGGGTCAGCTTCGACCATAGATATAAGTGAAAGATCAACAGAGAAATCATAATCAGGATCAGTGATGCATATAGGGGATGTAGAGAATTTAGAATCAGGAGTAATCTTGTTCTTCATGGAGTGCTTTTCAAGAAGCTCCTTAACAACACCAGGGTCAGAGTAGACACACTCTTTGAGTTCCCTGCAAAAATCATCATCAAGAGTAATATAATCATCATCAAGGATTCTCTCCCTGATTTCATCTATGTCTGGGTAACCAAAGGCTTTGCACGTAGGAATATAGGTAGTAGGAGTCTCGGTCTCGGACTGTGCTGCAACCTTAGCAATCTGAGCTTCAAGATAGTGACCAAGAAAAATAGTATCATCAAGAGTAGTGGAAGCATCATCAAAAGTATCAGACATAGTAACAGACTCAGTAGAAGTAGCATGTGGTGGTAGTGGTGAAGCAAACTTACTCATAACGGAAGGTGAATCAAGCGTAGCACTGGTACTCATAACGGTACCTTTTCTTGTAGTGGATGGTAGGATCGGAACCTTGGGGTCTCCTTTCTTACCCATAGCGGATGAAGTGTAGCAAGCAGGATACTACAAGTAGACTTGTAAATATTGCTATGCTCCCTGGCAACGGCGCCAGAAAACAGTATTTGATGACCCTCAACTGTAGGGGATCGTGTGTAGCGTTTTCGCGGGTAAGTTAACCCAATTTATTTATTCGACACAAGGGGAACCAAAGAGTATTTATAAGCTTTGACAGTTGAGTTGTCCATTCAACCGCACCTGAAATATACTTGCTTGCAACAAAATATTAATAGCAACTGTGGTATGATAGTGATAGTGATAATAGTGAAAGTAAAACTAGTAACCAGTAGGATTAAAACACTGCAGGCTAGGGAGATGGATGGTTGCGCGTTGCTTGGATAAGAGTGAACATGTAATAGATTCTAACACGGGGCAAGGCACATGGAAAAGAAAGGATCATCTAGGTAAATATCAAACATTAGGCATGTATCCCATAGGTAGTTGTGCGTTCTTGCAATAAGAACTTGCACAACATCTTTTGTCCTACCATCCCGCTACGAACGAGGCCAAAGGGAACTTATGGAGATTAAGGTGCTCCTATCAAAGAGCACCAGAACAAAGCAATAAACTCAATGGATACATGAAATCCTCAAATTATGGACCATCCCCTTTGGTGTCCCAAGCTGTCACCTTTGGGATCGCCGGTTCCGGACCATAATAGGTGCATAAAACTCATAGATAGGATCAAGAACATAAATATACTCATGAAAACACAAGTGGTTCAGATCTGAAAACATGGCACTGGGGCCCAAAGTGACAAGCATTAAGAGCAACAAGTTGTAGCAAAGATGATAAACACCATAGTAGATGATAGGCAACATGCCCCCAACAATCTGACGAACTATTACATGATCAAACTCATCCAATCCCTACCATCCCCTTTGCCTACAGCAGGGAATTACTCACACATGTGAAGAGAAGTCATGGAGGGAGGATAGATTGATGATGGTGATGACGATGGCGACGATCTCCCCTCTCCGATGGCCAAATCAGCCTCCATATTAGCCCTCCCGAGGAAGAACAGAGGGTGGCGGCGGCTCTGCGACGGAAACTGGAAAAGCGACTCCTGTTTTTGGGTATTCCCGTCACGGGAATAAATAGGGGCCTCGGTAGGGCACCAGAGGAGGGGGGAGGCCCCCAGGCGGCCAGCCGGCGCGGCCAGGGGTGGGGCCCCGCCAGCAGGGCGCCTAGATCCCCTGTGGTCCCCCTCTGGCCCCACTTCTGGCTCATGGAAGCTTCTGGTGCGTGGATTTTTCCTGAATTTTCTAGGATTTTTCCGAGATACCTAAAAATCTATTTTCCTGCACACAATAAAACCATACAGGCAGCTCTGCTGAAAACAGCGTCGGTCCGGGTTAGTTTAGTTCAAATCATGCAAGAATGAGGGCAAAACAATAGAAAAAGTGTTTGGAAAAGTAGATACGTTTGAGACGTATCAAATGCTCACACGAAGCCAACGAGGGCCACCCTATTATCCTCACAGTCTCAACAATGCAAGATGTCGTGATCCACTATTTGGTGCCCTTGAAGGCTGCGACCAAAATTTTACAAACAAGGTTGGGGCAATCTCCACAATTTAATTGGAGGCTCCCAACTCAATGGTGAAGCTTCACCACAATGGAGTATGGCTTCGAGGGGACCTCTTCCATCTAGGGCACCAAATCACCCAAGAGTAACAAGATCCACAAGGTATTAGCGGGGGGGACCAAATATCCTTTGGTGGAAGTGTAGATCGGGGCCTTCTCTTCCAAACCCTAGAGAATCAACAAGTTTTGATGGGTAGGGAGGGATATCGGGCAAGAATGGAGCTTGGGCATTAGTGGAGGAGACACAAGGCAAGAGGTGAGTCAACTTGGGGAAGAAAACTCCCTTTTATAGTACTTCAAAAAAAGACTCCCTTTTATAGGTGGACTCAATTCCAACCGTTATGTGCAGTTTCACCAACCACGGTACTACCGCTCTGGGAGCGGTAGTACCGCCCTGACAGCGCGGTACTACCGTGATGATCACAGTACTACCGCGGTCATGGTACTACCGAATATTAACTATCGTGCTACTACCGCTCTGAGTACAGAGAGCACATCCCAGTGCGGAAGTAGTGCGGTAGTCAAGTTCCGGAAGTACCGTTGGCGCGGTACTACCACGCTGGCCACGGTACTACTGCCCGGCCGGTACAACCAAATGTTAATTGTCGTGCTACTACCGCTCTGAGTACAGAGAGCACATCTTAGTGCGGTAGTGGCACGGTAGTCAAGGTTCGGTAGTACCGTTGGCGCGGTACTACCTCCCTAGAAAAACTAAGGGGCCCTTAGCACATAACAGATGACCCCCAAAAATGCGAGAAAAATATGTGGGTGCAGAAAGTGTGTATGTGTGATGATTCCACCCACCATTCTGCAGTAGACCCCCTCTTAATAGTACGGTTTTCCTACGACTCAATTCACCAAAAATAAACGTAAGGTAAAACACCGTCTTCACGCTCCAAACACCGAGGGGAAAATAACCATCTTGTGCCATGCATAATATTATCTGAAATGCTCATTGCACACGGTTAATCCGGAAAAGTATTGTCATCAACCACGAAAACCATTCAAGGGGAAATATGCCCTATCAATCTCCCCCTTTTTGGTGTATTGATGACAATGCAAGATTTGCACAATAAATAAACAGGGAATGTAATGCAAACCAGCAATCTAAAAAATATAGATGGACTCCCCCTAGATGTTTGCATCACTTGGATATGCCTTTGGAATGCAAGACACACACACTAGGATGAACACTCCCCCTATATTGTATAGACTAGGAACTACTTGCTATCAACAACATATACCAGGTAAATACTTTAGCAAGTAAACAATATGTTAGCAAAAGGATAATAGGGAACATAAAGGTAGCATCACATACTACGAGACATAAAAGGTATGAACATAGAGATAGCGTATGTCTCACACCATATATAGGATAAGTTTCACAAGACGAACTAAAAACCAAATGCAAATAAAAGGAGTTCACAAGCGAAGCAACTAAGGCCGAGAAAACATGTTTGTGACTCGCCAACAACCCTAAAACCCTGCAAATCGGTCCTATAACTCTGTCCCCCTTTGGCATCGAGCCGCCAAGAAGGTAGAGAGCGACCTAACGTCCCGAGGTGGTAGCCTACTCGTCATCATCCTCCTCATCTACGTCAGACTCCCACTACAAAATCTGGGATATCAGTTGACAGGTCATTTGTTTCATGAAAAAGCATTTATCATCAATAATAATACCCTAATGACGGTTCACGTCCATCAATCGACATATCACTGAAGTGCCATCAAAAACGACGACAGTACCACTTTTTTCGTCATCTAAGATCGCATATTCGTTGACATCGTAAGAACGTCGTTAATTGCCTTCTTCAACGACGTGCAAATACGTCACACACAATACCCAAAATCGACACCTAAGATTGTTATTGTTGACGACAAGACATCACTAATAATATTTTTTGGGAACTGAAAAACTGTCAAATGGGCCCGGTAGGTGCTGATGTGCATGCTTACATGTGGGCCCAGATACGGTGCCGTCAGCAGTACGCTCGCCGTTAACGTTGGCTGGTCAAAATTACTACCATATGGGCCAATTATGATGCTGACGTGGCTTCATACAGGTGGGCCCGAACATTGCTAATGTGGCTACTTGTAGGTGGGTCCGGATGGGCCTACCATGCACCCTAACGTATGGTGATTGTTTCGAATTTTCGTCACAATTATCAAAAATGATCGAGACGCTATCAAATCGGCACCAGTTTAAATTTGTATACGAATTTAAATTTAAATTACTGATATTTAATTTAACTAAATGTTGCAATCACAACTTACATATACATATATATACTTGAAATCCGCACACCATTTTTCTAAATATTACAGTAGCATCCATAGGGTCAATCACTGAAGACAAATAAAATGGAAGAGAAAGTATCATGATTAACAATAGTGCACCCTCAATAATTCATGGGCTGTGAGACTGTCTTCTCTGAAGACTGCAAGAACTCGCTCTTGGGATTACAACTCATTGACTACAATTCTTGTTGATTTTTTCAAAAGCTTTGATTTTCCTTTCTTGATCCATCTTGAGAATTTCAATTTCTTTTTGCTGCTTCCTTATGAGCTCTTCTATTTCTTTCTTCTGTGTATCAAGTACTGCAACTATGTCCTTTTGAAAATTTGTGTTTTCCTTGTATGATAAAATATTCTCTTGTAACACATGGATGTATTTTTCGAAGAGGCTGAAGCTTGAAAGTAACATGGACGATGACCTGTTTTCCTCAATAATCTCCATTTCTGGTAGTTGGGAACAAGTTATTGTGTACATGCCCTCTTTTTTGCCCATGTTTCATTTTGTATCATCATGTAACTGAATTATACTATGATGGCTCGCACAGGGCATAGTACATTTGAATTATGAACAGATTACTTGTGGATGCTTCCTGAGTGCTCTTTCTCATGCTAGTGTCCTTCTTTATGGTGGCGTCTTCTTCTGAAAACTTAGCAGTGTTCTTCTTGTTGTTTTTACCCTTAAAAATAAGTACATGCTTATTAGTATTGCATATCATCTAAAGGCACTCCCAATGATAGTATCTTAGCACGTAATCATAGGCATTTTGCTTATGTTGCATAGTATTTAATGAAGAAAGACATGAAGGTTGTATCTTAACTAAGATACAAACCTTGCATGTGGCCATATGCAAGAAGCATGAATAGACCAATCACATGTATGCATGAAGCTAAAATCATTAAATAAGATACAGCCTCTAAGAAACAATGCATTGTGGTAGATGTATCTTAAGCTTCCTTTGGTTCATAGGATAGAAAAATCATAGGAAGTATTCTATACCATGGACAATAATGGGAGAGCCCTAATAATCATCAATATGTAAGATTTCTATAAGCATTCTATACCGTCGACAATAATGGGCATGGAACATAGACAATCTTTGTTGCAAATGAAGATGAAGGCACATATTCATTCATGTCAACATCACAGAAAATCGATGCATCCATTTTATGTGGCAGTGGTTGAGCGTGTACTTCTGCTTATTTACTGGAAGTACTTGAGAACAGATGAACAATTGTTAACGAGCAAGTTCCCTGATACAAACCACAAAATAGAGTTGATCTAGAAGTATGTGTGGATGTAAGTACATCAAGAGGAAAATATGAAGGAGAAGTACATATATATATATCCACGATCTTGGGTAAGTTCTTTTGACACGATTATGAAGAATAACTGTCTGGAGAATCAAAATCACAAAAAAAACTAATCTCTTCCCTAGGAATCACGCAGATTCAACCCAAAATCTGAGTGCGATCTAAAATCATCGAATATTGGCGATTCCGGCGATTCTGACCAGTCCCTCAAAAGAAAACATTTCTAATCTTACACAAAGGGGTTCGCGTGGGAGAAATTTCTGACCTGTTTGCACTGAGGCATGCGAACTTTCCGTTTACGCGCTGCGCTGTCCATCTCTTGCGCCGGTGAAGGAATGGTCGCCTTCTACTAGGGCAGCGGATCTTGGGGAGAAGATGGCTAGTATGCGGGACCGGTGGGATTGAAGTCAAGGGGAAGTTATTTAGGAGGAGGTGTCCCTAGACAAAAGAAAAGAGGTGCTGAAAATTGACCGCGGGATTTAAAAAAATTTGGAGGGAACGAAAACAGTGGAGGGGAGAAAGCTAGGAGGGAAAGACGAGGAACCGGTCCAATACATACGAATATGATGTGAAAGCCTATCGATTTTCTTTGCTTTGTTTCATCTAAAAAATTGGATCCAACACGAATGTTGGTAAAAAAATAAGGGTATTTGTCGAGGGGTTTTATTGTGTGTACTATTGAGGTCAATATGTGTCGCAACCTATGGCAAGTGTTTGTTTGAAAAAACATTTGAAAATGTTTGATCGATTAATGCACGGATCAATCCCCATGGTAAAGCTGAGACTTTGATTTGTGAAATGTTTGATTGTACATTTGGTTTCAACTCAGACATGTCCATGTTACGCACGTGTCGACCTAACCCTAATCAAGTTATGTGTCCATCAACAACCAACTTTCTCCCAAACCCAAGTATGCATGTCGCTTTTAAGCATGCTTGAAGTATTGGCATTTCTTTGCAAGGGTCCATGTAGTTTTGTTGAAGATGCCTCTACTTTTTTGTAATTTTTGGTCATACTTTTTGATTTCACTCAGACAAGTCAATCGATTTGTGTATATGTGTGCACATGTCGATCCTCATGTGATTGTGGTCATGAGCAACCAACTTACTCCCAAATCTTTGTGCTAGCTTATGTGGCCAAACCCATGCATTGATGCATGTCAGTAAAAAGCATGCGTAAGTCGATCTTGGCATGGCTGATAGCAAGGGTAAAATGAATTCACGATGACTATAGCTCATTTCATTTGTACAATGTTTGGTTGTACTTTAATTTTGGTTTCAAATCAGATAAGTCAATCGACTCGTATATGTGTGCGTTACACATATTTCGATTCTCGTGCTAGTTTATGTGGTCATGATCAAACGATTTGAACTTCCAAATCCATGCATGCATGTCCCTTCAACCTTGCTTAAGTACTGTCATGTCTAATCAAGGGGGGTACATGCAGTATTGGGGAAGATGTCTCTCATTTGATTTGTGTGGTATGTTTGGTTGTACTTTAGGTTTTTTACTTGAATAGGTCAATGGATATCTGTATATGTGCTCATTACACACATACATGACGATTCTCATGTTCTATGGTCGTCTTCAAGCATGCTTAAGCTAGCCTTGTTATGTCTCAACAATGGTAAATTCAATCATGGTGGTGATCTAAGACATTTGATTTGGGTGAAATGTTACGGTTGCATACTTTGGGTTTCAATTTAGACATATCGATCTGATACGCATGTTATATGCATATGTTGATCCTCAGATTTTGTGGTCATGAGAGCAAACAACTTGCTCCCAAATCCATGCATGCATGTCACTAGCTTCAACCATGTTGGCATGTCTTAGTAAGGGTAAATGGAATCATGGAGAAGAAATGCCTCATTTGTTTTTTCTTTGTTGAATTATGCTTTCAACGTGGAAATATCAATCGATCATGTGTGTGTGTGCTCGCACGAGCGTGTTATGCACAAGAGGATGCTCGTGATCTCTAGTCATGAGCAACATACCATGTGCAAGTCTTGGCATATCTTATAAACCTATGTAAATGCAAATCATGTTCAAGACGCCTCATTAGATTTACAGGATGTTTGGTTGTACATTTATTTTCTACTTTGAAACATCAATTGGTTGTGACAAAAAGATTGTGTGGCAACATGCGACAATATATATGATAGTCAGAAATCAAAAAATTATAGTAGAAAAATTTTGTTCGTACTTTGATGTGACCGATATGTCGATTCATCCATTTCATGTTGTGTCACATTATTTTGATCATGTTGTAGTATACATTTATTTTGAATGCACACTACTCAACATGAAAGCTTACAAAAATAATTAAGCACTACTCAACATGAAAGCTTACAAAAGTACACACTAATCAACATGAAAATTTGAAAAAAGTGAATAATTTTTTACCTACGACTTGGAATCGAGTAACATTTGGGTTGTTGAAATGAGTGTCATTTCCATTCACGCTATATACATGAGTACAAAATTTCTGGACTTGTTTACACTTTGGACCATCGGATGGGCGATGGACGATATCGCCTCTGTCTAAGTCTGTGCTTTCATAGTCAACCACGATTGATTGCGTTCACACAAGTTCAAGTTGGATGCAGTACACACTACGCCACCACTCGTCGGGCAACTGTTCGTCATGTATGCCTCGAAACGACGTGGGTCGTCAAATCACCCACTTCCCTTGCAGAAATAACTGCCTGGTAACCTCGAAACCGCCATTTCTGATCGTACCCCTCTCGTCTCGTCTTCTTCCAAAAAAACCTCACCGCCGACGGTCGCCTCATCGTCTCCATTGACTCCTTCCTGTCGCGGCATCCCCTCTTCATCGTCCACACTATCCTCTCCACCTTCTTCCCCCACAACCCCACCATACTCATGATGTCTACGCACGCTTCTATTCTTGTAGACTATGTTGGGACTCCAAGCGCAGAGGTTTGTAGGACAACAGCAATTTCCCTCAAGTGGATGACCTAAGGTTTATCGAACTCAGGGAAGTAGAGGTTGAAGATGGTCTCTCTCAAGCAACCCTGCAATTAAGATACAAGAAGTCTCTTGTGTCCCCAACACACCTAATACAATGGAAAATTGTATAGGTGCACTAGTTCGGCGAAGAGATGGTTAAATATGGGTGATAGGGGTGGCAAATCAAGGTAATATAAATCTGAATAAATAAAAACAGGAAGGTAGCAAGCGACAAAAGTGAGCACAAACGGTATTGCAATGGTGGAAACAAGTCCTAGGCTTCATACTTTCACTAGTGGCAACTCCCAACAACATTAACATAGTCTAATCACATGATATTTCCCATAAAACATGCAATGGAGACGTACTCGGAGGTCATTCCTTTGTGGTCAAGAGAGGAATAGAATTGTGTAGGGCTACAAAAGCACACCTCAGAGTTCGTAGTTCCCATCTATGGATTTTCCAATGTCACCGCGGCCATCCAAAGAGAGTACCACAATCACCAGACCATATCTCAAGGATAGTAAAAGAAAAGCACCAATAGACTCTCAATCTTCAATCCACACACAAAAGAGGAAATCACTCATGAAAATATTCTTCTAACCCATGTCTAATAGACTGCTGTCACCATGGTCTCGGGGATTATACTAGATAAGATCAAGTGAGTACATCAATCCAATATATAGAAGAAGGGAAACATCATGGGATCATCCTAGATTAACATAGCCTATGATCACAACGAAGATCACATCATGGGAGAGAGAGAAGACCACATAGCTACTGGTAGAAACCTCAGCCCTGAGGAGGAACTACTCCCGCATCATGGAGGGAGGAAGCAACGTCGATGGAGACGAATCCGGGGGCACTTCCCCATCCCGGCAGGGTGCCGGCACAGGAATTCTGGTCCCCCGAAACTTGGTGGCGATGGCGGCGGAGATCGGAATTGCTTCTGGAGAAAAGGGTTCTGGAATCAGGGTTTTCGCGATGCGAGTAAAAATAAGGGCCAAGGGGGAGTCTGAGGCGGTGCCCAGAGAGTCCAGGCGGGTACCCGGCGCGGCCTACCCCTAGGTCGCGCCCACAGGCTGCCACGACGACTGGTGGGGCCCCTCTGGCTCTCCTTCGGGCGTAAGGAAGCTTCTGGAACGCTGATTTTTTTATATTTTTTCCGGAATTTTTCTGGCACTTTAAGTAATGGGAAAACCTGAAATACAAAAACAGCAGAAAACAGAAACTGGCACTGTGGTGCACTGACTTAATAGGTTAGTCCAAATATGATCAAAAGTGTATGAAAGTGTATCAATATCATAGCAATATCACACAAAACATGCATGGAGCAAGCAGAAATTATAGATACGTTTGGGACGTATCAACATCCCCAAGCTTAATTCCTGCTCGTCCTCGAGTAGGTAAATGATAACAAGCATAATTTCTGTGGTGACATGCTACCAAAGAGTCTTTCACAATCACATGACAAATGCTTATTGAGATAATGAATCTTTAGTAATTAAGTTGCCTCATTAGAATATCACAAAGAACTAAAAGTTTACAATATGATACTGAAACACTCAATAGATTTTTAGTGAGAATGGTGTGCAAACATGACAAAGTGATACCTCGCTTGCCCCCTTTAGTGAAGCAAAACATAAATGTAGGAGCACCTCTGAAGTTTAAGTGATGACTAGATACAATGATTTCAGAATAAGCGGTATCGCAATCATGCATAAGACAATGGTACTTTGGGACAATGGACATTACACTCAGAATGACAATCATGCTCTCCTAGTTGGTGCTTTGAACAAAGAAGGTGGAGACTCTCGAACAGTGGCTTTTGATGGCAAGCTTGAAAACCGGTGGCTGGAAGCAAAGACTAAACAAGTACCAGAGCTCGTGGTTTTGAAAACAGAGATAAAACATTTTTGGGAGTGTCACTTTCCAGTCAACGGAAGACGGTAAAGGTTTTTCAATATCTTCCATACCAACCATGTTAATGGCGGTTCCCATGCTTTTTGAAATATGCCTACACTTGTGTTCCCTATCCATCAATCATTGACAGTCTAAGGTGCCCTTCATTCTGTCTCAAGAATGGAAGGAAAGATTGTAAATCTCCTTCCACCAATCATCAACAGTCTTTGGCCAACATAAGTTCCATTTCATTACGTCATCAAGTATGGAGGGGAGAGTGCAAGTTTTTATAAATTGTGAAACAAGTGAGAACTGGTCATTCTCCAGACCGGCCTCTGCCTCATAAATTTGAATAGAATAAACTTTGTCAAGGATTAAAACATTTTTAGCATGGAAGATACCGATCACCCCCTACCGCTCCATGATCTTGTACGGGTACAAAAGAGAAACTTTTTGAACAATTTTGAGATGGCACAAGAAAGTCTTCGTTAGGAATGGCAAGTAAATATCATATATAGGAAGGTATGGTGGACTCATATGGCATAACTGGTTTCAAGGATTTTGGATGCACAAGCAGTCAGTCCTCTTAGTACAGGTGAAGGCTAGCAAAATACTGGGAGCGACCAACTAAGAGAGCAATGACGGCCATAATCATGCAGAGCGACAAAGCAACATTGAATCGGGCATGAAAGTTATATCACTACTCAGAAATTAAAGATCATCAAGGCTTGATAGACTTTATTTACAGTCTCAAATATGCATGAGCATATGCCAAGTCAATCAAAATAAATTCTTGGAGGAAGATATCACTAAACCATACCACATCATAGGCAAACAAATCATGCTGGTATTTCAATAACACATTAAGAACCCCCAGCTATTTGAGACTAACCATAAGAAAACATGAACTACTAAGCAACATTATGCACATAGAATTTTTATCATAGACATATCAACCAGTGCCACAGAAGCCAACTCTCTTAACAAGATAAGTATGAAAACTCAAGAGAGTTCCAGAAGCAACAACCTAAATAAAATCTCTTAAAAAGATAAGCATGAAAACTAAGAGCTAAGCATGACAACAGCTAAGAAAAGATAAAGAACACACACAAGAAGATAAGCATGCAAGCCTATGTTGTGTTCTACAGTGGATTGGAGCGTGTTTCTCTCCCAAACAATGAAGGCTAGGATCCAACTTGTTAAGAACAGCAAGAAAAACTAAATAAACTAAAAAGAAAAGAGCAAGACGCTCCAAGCATAGCACATAACGCATGAAGTGATAAAAATATAGTGGAACGAAGGACGAACTGATAATTGTTGATGGAGAAGGGGATGCATGGGGGCATCCCCAAGCTTAGATGCTTGAGTCTCCTTCGATATTTCTTGGGGGTGCACGGGGGCATCCCCAAGCTTGAGCGTTTGACCATCCTGAATCTTCTTTTATCATCTTCCCTCGCACACTTGAAAACTCCCTTCATACATAACTCATCATAATCTGATTAGAGAGGTTAGTACCCACAATAAAATATTTTTTCTCTACTGGAAACAAAGATATTCTTGAAGATCTACTGTTTCTAAAGATTGCCAAAAAGTTTTTGCAAAGAAAAAGAACGCTTAAGGTTTGCAAAACGAAGAAAAGAAAAAACAGGTAGAATCTGTGAAAAACAGACCAGCAGGTAGTAAATAAATTTTTTGGGGCACTTTTGCAACTCAAATCAAGAAAACTCAGAACAGACGCTCGAAAGCTAATTGTATATAGCATGTTTTCTGGACAGCATGTCACAACTTTTGAACTTTCTTGCAATCAAAGGCTAAAGTTGGCACAAAGCTTGAAAATAAAGATACAATGATGTTGCTACAGTAGTAACAATCATCAAGACCACTAAAAACTGAAAGAACAAACTGAAAGTAAAGATAACAAGGGTTGTCTCCCTAGAGCTCTTTCTTTATAGCCATAAAGATAGGCTTAAGACTTTAATGATGCTCTCGTAGGAATAAGAGTTGAAAAACAAAAGAGAGCATCAAGAATCAAATACCAAACACATTTAAGCCTAACATGCTTCCTATGCATAGGAATATTGCAACAGAATAATTCATTGAAGCACAAAGCAATAAGCATAGGAAGGCAAAACAAGTGCAGCTTCAAAACCTTCAACATAAAGAGAGGGAACTTGATATTATTGAAATATCTATAAGCATGTGTTCCCTTCTCATAATATTTTTTAGTGGGATCATGAATAAACTCAACAATATAAGTATGACATAAAGCATTGTTACCATGATCCACATGCAAAAAGGTACTCTTACTTTCCACATAAGCATAATCTTTCTCATTGGTAATAGTGGGAGTAGGACTATCATAAACAACTTGAACACTATAGATTAATTGTGTATTAGGAAGATGGTGTTCAGCAAGGGAGTAATTCCCTCCATGATTATGACAAGTTTCATAAGGATAATTTCTCCTTATGTCATAGGTACCTTTACAATCACTATAGATAGGAGTTATAACATCATCATAGTAGAGAAGATCATTATCATTGCTAGCAACTATATTTGTAAACATGTTGTCTTTATTCTTACTAGCAAAAGAATTATCAATTATCACATCACTAATGGGTAAAGGACTTGCAATCCTATCATCCCCAAGCTTAGAGCTTTCCATATCATCACTCTCAGAGTTGGTACCAAAAAGATTTTTAAGATCATAAGTAGCATTATCATCATTTTCCCAATCACAAAAAGTAACATGCATATCATAATCAAAATCATTTCAATAGTGCCTACGGACTTAACATCAGGATAATAATGAATGTAATCAAGCTCACCATCCTCCATAAATTTATGTCCGTTAGGAAAAAAATTGATGCGAGGAATATTCTCAGGCCAGGTTGATACCCATTCTTCTTCCTTCTTGCTCCTCTTACTCCTCCTCTTATTTTTCTTCTTCTTCACCTTAGGGGAGTGGTTGGAGATGAAGTTTCTCCATATATCCTGGTTTATCATTAGAAACAATAGGGGAAACTTGGGAGAAACTCTCCTTTTTATTAGTAGAAATATAAGAGACATTTTTATACTTTGGTAAAGTTCCCTCCTTTCTAATCTTACTTATGTAATCATTTTCATGGCAACTAACAACACAATAGAGATGGCAATTTTGCAAAGTGTTGTTTATTCCTAAGGCATTAACATCTAGCCAAGAAGTCTTTTCTGATAACTCTTCACACATCAAAAATAACATAAGTTCATCATAAAGATCAGGGGTGATCATGTTATCACACAACTGGTTAACAGTTATAATTTGAAAGTTCATGCATTGAAAATTAAAGTGACCCTCTATACCACAAACTTCACAAGTAAAAGGATAAAGGTCACACAATTCTCTAGCAATTTCATTTAAATCTTTGACCCAAGTGATTGTTCTTTAATGCTTATGTTGCTTACAATACTTCTCTTCTTCAATCATAGGCCTTTCACAAGGTCTATCCACTCCACAAAAATTAACATGCTTATATAAAACTTCATTTTCAGGAATTGGATCATGCATGTTGCAATCATCATGAACAATTTCATTTTCTTTGCAAATATCTTTAAAAGGTTCATGATGCTTGATCCAGTCCTGCTTAGGCATATTAAGATGTGAAGCAAAAGATTTGAGGAAATCAACAAGGAGTTGAGAATCAAGCCCAAAATTAGCACTAAACTTATTAAAACTTGCAGTTTCAACAAAGGACTTAATGCAATCATACTCATAATTTATACCAGACTCTTTACCTTTGTCGATCTCCCAATCTTCAGTGTTGCGTTGAATCCTTTCAAGGAGTTCCCATTTAGCATCAATCTTTTCGTTTGTGAAAGAACCCATAGAGGAAGCATCGAGCAAGTCTTTATCCTGTCGAGAGAGCCTTGCATAAAAATTAGTAATAATGATATCTTTGGGGAGCCCATGGTTAAGACATTTTAGCATTAAAGTTTTCAGTCTCCCCCAAGCTTGAGTTGTGCTCTCTCCGTCATGAGGATAGAAATTATAAACATAATTCCTATTCTCATGGACTTCATGAAGAGGATAAAACTTGGAGTAAAAGAGAGACTGGATCTCTTCCCAATCCAGCAGGTGAGAATCATCTAGTATCCTATACCATTCCAATGCTTTTCCTTTTAATGACAAGGCAAATAATTTCCTCATGACTCCATCTCTTGTCAAACCTGAAATCTTAAACAACTCACAAAGTTCTGTAAGTTTCAACAAATGAATACTAGGATTGACTGTCCCATCATAACAATCATTCCTAATTATTTCAATTATTCCAAGTGGTACTTGGAACGGGATACATTCAGTAGGTGGCGGAGACTTCTCTACCACAGGTGTGGCAAAGCGGCATCCCCCAAGCAGAGAACTAAGAGAGCAGTTTTCCATAAACATAACTACTGAAAATAAAAACAAGAAATGAAAAGATTTAATTGCAAGATCTAAAGATATACCTTCAAACACTTAATTCCCCGGCAACGGCGCTAGAAATAGCATCATGTCTACGCACGCTTCTATTCTTGTAGACTATGTTGGGCCTCCAAGCGCAGAGGTTTGTAGGACATCAGCAATTTCCCTCAAGTGGATGACCTAAGGTTTATCTAACTCAGGGAAGTAGAGGTTGAAGATGGTCTCTCTCAAGCAACCCTGCAATTAAGATACAAGAAGTCTCTTGTGTCCCCAACACACCTAATACAATGGAAAATTGTATAGGTGGACTATTTCGGCGAAGAGATGGTAAAATATGGGTGATATGGGTGGCAAAGCAAGGTAATATAAATCTGAATAAATAAAAACAGCAAGGTAGCAAGCGACAAAAGTGATCACAAACGGTATTGCAATGGTGAAAACAAGGCCTAGGCTTCATACTTTCACTAGTGGCAACTCCCAACAACATTAACATAGTCTAATTACATGATATTTCCCATAAAACATGCAATGGAGACGTACTCAGAGGTCATTCCTTTGTGGTCAAGAGAGGAAGAGAATTGTTTAGGGCTACAAAAGCACACCTCAGAGTTCGTAGTTCCCATCTATGGATTTCCCAATGTCACCGTGGCCATCCAAAGAGAGTACC
Source organism: Bromus sterilis (assembly GCA_950022295.1). Taxonomy (NCBI): domain Eukaryota; kingdom Viridiplantae; phylum Streptophyta; class Magnoliopsida; order Poales; family Poaceae; genus Bromus; species Bromus sterilis. The sequence continues at coordinate 337,048,241 of OX465595.1, read as the reverse complement.
ACAATCACCACAACATATCTAAAGGATAGTCAAAGACAAGCACAAAGAGACTCTCAATCTTCAATCCACACACAAAAGTGGAAATCACTCATGAAAATATTCTTCTAACCCCTGTCCAATAGACCACTGTCACTATGGTCTCGGGGATTATACTAGATAAGATCAAGTGAGTACATCAATCCAATACATAGAAGAAGGGGAAACTTTATGGGATCATCCTAGATTAACATAGCCTATGATCACAACGAAGATCACATCATGAGAGAGAGAGAAGACCACATAGCTACTGGTATAAACCTCAGCCCCGAGGAGGAACTACTCCCGCATCATGGAGGGAGGAAGCAACGTCGATGGAGACGAATCCGGGGGCACTTCCCCGTCCCGGCAGGGTGCCGGCACAGGAATTCGGGTCCCCCGAAACTTGGTGGCGATGGCGGCGGAGATCGGAATTGCTTCTGGAGAAAAGGGTTCTGGAATCAGGGTTTTCGCGACGCGAGTAAAAATAAGGGCCAAGGGGGAGTCCAAGGCGGTGCCCAGGGGGTCCAGGCGGGTACCCGACGCGGCCTACCCCTAGCTTGCGCCCACAGGCCGCCTCGACGACTGGTGGGGCCCCTCTGGCTCTCCTTCGGGCGTAAGGAAGCTTCTAGAACGCTGATTTTTATATATTTTTCCGGAATTTTTCTGGCACTTTAAGTAATGGGAAAACCTGAAATACAAAAACAGCCGAAAACAGACACTGGCACTGTGGTGCACTGACTTAATAGGTTAGTCCAAATATGATCAAAAGTGTATGAAAGTGTATCAATATCATAGCAATATCACACAAAACATGCATGGAGCAAGCAGAAATTGTAGATACGTTTGGGACGTATCAACTGACCGTCCATTTCGACGAAGATGGAACCCGCGACCCAACGGTCCAAGGGAAATGCCGATGTGGGTAATAGACCCACGTTCTCCAAGGGCGGCGGCTCATCGGCAGAGGGATCCAACGCCTCGGCCAAGGGCTCCGGCACCTCGGCCAAGGGATCCAACATCTCGGCCAAGTGCTCCGATGCCTCGGCCAAGTAATCGAGTGTGAGGCCTTGGGCATCTCCGGTACCTGGGCAAAGGGATCCTGCGCCTCGGCAAAGGGCTCATTCTTCGAGGCCTTGGGCATCTCTGGCCAGCCCCCTCGTGTCAAATATCGCAGCTTCTTCTACGTCATTTCAGAGCCCTCAGAGCGCAGGAGGTAATTTCCCATAATTTTTGTTTTAATCCTGGTTTCCCCCTTTTCCCAAAATGTTTGCATTCTTAGTTGTGAAAATAAACAAGTTATTAGTCTGTGTAAAAAGATGATATGTCTATCAAGTGAATGGTAGTTAACTAGTAAGAAATTATAAATTTATTCAATTGATATGAGCTAGGTTTTAACAACTTAGATAAACGTATGATGCAAGAGCATGATATGTTAGAAACTGAAGTATTAATTGCCCAAACAATCCGGTACTGAAATTTTAGATTATTGTGGATTTGACATAAATGTATTGCCATACTAGGCCTTATACGAAATGCTAGTTGATTATATATATAGTTCGGAACTAGTATGCATACGATCTTTCATGTCCAATATGTGTACGATGCTAGATATTTGCAACTACTGAGTATATATATATATATGTTAGTGGAAAACGTGATAATGACAACAACAAAGGTAGGTACATGGTCTACTTAGTACAAATAAACCATGATTAGTGCAGCTCATTACTGGGAAACTCCTGAACAATGTCAGCATACGTAGACTTTGCCCTAGCTTTTGTGATTTGTCTGGCTTGGTCCTTTTGTATTTTACCACACCAACGTTCATGGGGTTCGATCCCCTACTTTGCAGTTTTTCCTGAATGTACGGCTCCTTTTTTAATATAGAATCAATGAGTTGGGTTTGTGATCTAACACAATTCCACCAAGTATAGATGTAAATACGAGCTGATGTTCCCGGTAATGTTAATTGTTCAGTAGCTACAATGTTGTGTTTGTGTAAGTCATATTGCTCATATGGTTTTGTTTGTATCCAAAACCATATTACTGATTACTTCTCAAATTTTGCTAGATCTTAGGATAGAACGGTCTGACTGATCTCGGGTCTCCATTTGTTATACTAATTGTTTTGAAATTATACATATTGATTATTATTGTAAAAAATGCAGCAGACACCCGGAATAGGATAATCTATACTTCAACACCTCCAGCGTTGAGGAGGACGACATGGAACCTGGTCCCATGTTTAGCGAGGATTCTGATCAAGAGCCTTTCCCCGTCACCCCAAATTTTCTGAGGACGAAGATTATACCAAGTTCACGGAAGGGCCGAGGGAGACCTTTATGAACGATTAGGACGATGAGGATATGGAGGAGGAGGAGGAGCACCACGGCGATGACGACAACGAGGAGGAGAAGGAGGAGCACCACAGCGAGGAGGAGGAGGATGAGGACGAGGACGAGTAGACATGATGAACCGGAGGGGTCCATTAAGATGCCGAGTAGACATGCTGTGAAGCCCTCGACTTACGATCATGTACAGTAATCATACACGCAGGGTACATGATCAAGATCAAGGTGCCACGGTGAGAATATCACAGCACCACACTAAACACAAAAGGATAAACCAACTATATTACAATGAAGTGGGGTCACACGGACCCGAATACATAAGTCATACAATCATAATATCTGAGTACAGACATAGTTAGTCAAGTTTTGCCTTAAGAAGGCTAGCACAAATAACATCAGAGGTACAGATCGAAAAGGCGAGGCCTCTTGCTTGGGATGCACCGAATTACTCCTGGTCAACGGGAACTCGACGTCGTAGAGGGCTCCGGGGATCTTCTGCTCCTGGACTCCAACGTCGTCTGCAGCGGCCGATCAGGCAAAGCGAAAAAGGGAAATAAAGTAAAGGTGAGTATCTAGCGTTTGCTCCGAAGAGCTCGACTTTCGTACAACAGGAAATCCTTCGGCCACGAACAGTACCAGGCCCACCGCACACCGGTGGAATACACCTGACCTGTCGTTCCGCTAAGATACCTTGCGCGGGCACCGTGGGGTCACCTGACTCCTTATCTGTAAGGACAACCGTGGTTCAGTACCCTAAGACGGATATACAGAGTCAACCACGAGTGGAGTACGGGGATTTCTCCTTGATCGCTCACACTTGAGGTGGCTCGGCAGATCCGACGTAGGGGGCTGAAGCGATGTCTGCTCTGAACCGTACCTGTAGCAGTTGTAATGTAACGTATCCGCGATCATCCCAGAGTGATCACGGCCCGCTATCTAATCCTATTGACTAACAAGGCGCAGGGTTCACTTCTGAATATAATATATATAATAGGCAGCATAGGATAACAGAAGGTACATCAAGGGGCGAGAAAAACAGGCTATGCAATTGAGTAGGATTATAACGTAGCAATAGCAGCATATGCCTAGTGCAAGAAAAGTACGGAAAGATAGGCGATATCTGGGGAAGAGAATGGCTCTGCTTGCCTGTAAGCTCGACGGTAGAGGTACGGTCGTTGACGAAGTAGTCGATCACAGGGGCATCAGCAGCGGACGTCGAGACTACCGGACAATAAAACAGGGGGGAGACACAATAAATACACATCAATAATAGCAATACAAATACAAGACATGACATATGAAATGTTAACGATGCTCTAACGTTGTACGATACACGTAGCACGGAGCGGGAATTCATCCGTGGATGAACTGTTAGCTCCGGGTGATTACTGGACAGGGTGTCCGGAGGGGGAAGGTATCATGCCGGAGGTGTCATGGACATCCGACAAACGTGAGGGGGTGTATCCAGGTTAGTTGCCCTATTCCGAACAACTTTCGTGTTCGAAATAAATTCATCCGGGTACTATAGCAGTACCGGACAATTCATCGAGCAAACGGTTCGGAGGGGGGCGGTTCGATGTTCGGTATTTTAGAGGAGTGTGGTGGGTATACGGGTAGCGTATTCTTAACCGTTATATTTTTCTGATCAACTTTCATGTATAAAGTTTTTTCATCTGATACACGGTTTATTTTATATGATTTTCTGAAGTTTAAATCATTTAATAATCATTTTCTAAATTATTTTTATTATTTAAATCCTAACATTATCCACAGGAGGTTTGACCAGTCAATACTGACAAGTGGGACCTACTGACCAGTGGGTCCCACATGTCAGCCACACATTTGATAAAATAGTTTAATTTAATTAAACAGTGGGTGGGGCCCAGATGTCATTGATACAGTTTGTTATTGTTTTAATTAAATCCAGTGAGTTAATTAAGGGACTGGGCCCACATGTCATAGACCCTGGCAATTTAATTATTCTATTAACAGGGATGGTTTAAACTAACAATTAATTAACTTGTTTAATTGGCCTTGGGCCCACTGCTCATAGACACATAGAGGGGGGCTTAGGATTAATCCATCTTGACAGGGGGGTTAGCGGTGGCCATGCCCACGCCGGAGAGGAAGAACGGCGAGGCCGGGGTTACGACGACGACCGGAGCGAGCGCAGGGGGCGCGTGGCCACGGGACGCGCGCTGGAGGGCGCGGCAGCACGCCATGGCGAGCGAGCTCGGGAGCTCGAACCGGCCATGGTGGTCTCCGGCGCGGGGAGCCCACGGGGAAGCCACGAAGCGGGGAAAAGGGGGAGAGGGGAGGGCGCTGCGCCATGGGAGCTCACAAGGGGGGGTGTTCGTCGTGGCCGGGCACTGCTGCTGGGGAGGCCGAGCTCGGGGGCGTCCGGGGCTCGGCGGAGGAGGTAGCAGGGTAGGAGGAACCCGGGGCGGCAGGGGGCAGGCGGGGGTTGAGGAGGCGTGGCCTCCGGGGGGGCGACCGAGGAGGCGCCGTGGGGGGAGCACGGGAGGCGGCCGGCGCTGGGGCCAGGCCTGCCGGCGGCGTGCTAGGAGGGAGACGGGGGCGCAGAGGGGGTATGGATCGGGGGCTCAGGTCCGATCCAGATCGGGGGAGGGGATCAGGGTGGGGAGTTGGGAGGAGTTGACCCAGGGGAGGGGCTCAGCCTCTTTGTACAAGGGGCAAGGTGGGTGGGCCGGCCCAATGGGAGGGTTGCGCCCAGGCGCAATATAGTTTTTATTATTATTTCTATTATTATTATTTTCTTTTATAATATCCTTTGTAATTTTTTTAGTTATCTAGGCATTTAAAAAAAATGCAATGTGTCTCTAAATTAATAGTGCACTGTATAACAGTGCCACAAAAGTTTTTGTAGCAAAATAAGTCCATTAGATATTTCTTTTAAGGGAAATGCTAGGTTGCACCGCCGCACCTGGGCTTCTATCGTGCGGCGCATCACGATTCGTGCATGCACAACAGTCGCAGCCCACGTCCCACGTTTTCTCGCCTCGCATGGAACGGTTCCATTTTTCGAACCGCACACACCCTGCCATTTATCACTCCAGAACATTCCCCCCTTCAGCGCGAAAACAGAGAGGAAGCGTCGAGGGCGGCGATTCATTCGGCGCCGTCGAGGGGGAGCGGGGAGACAACTGAAGCAAGGCGCACGCGGTACTCGGCGGCGGTGCGGCGTTCGCCTGCGAGGCCGGAGGAGAAACGCATCGACGACGCGGTGAGTTTTGTGCTCTCCCCCCTTTAGTTGTTCTCACGGGATTTCGATTAGGGAGCGACGTGATCCGCTCTGGTTTGGAGATGCCGTGGACGAGGCCTGAGCGGCGGCGAGGTGGAACTGCATACCAGAGCCGTTTCGGTCGACGCGGAAGCGGTGGCGCATCGGAGTTGTCGCTCCCGATTTTGATTCGGTGGCCGAAGAGGAGGTGGTGTGGCGGAGGGGGACGGGTGGCGGAGGGGGCTCGCCGGCCCATTCGGTCGACGCGGAACTGGTGACGCATCGGAGTCGTCGTTCCTGATGCGGATCCGGTGGCGGAAGAGGGGGTGGTGTGGCGGAGGGGTGCGGGGTGGCGGAGGGGGCTTGTCGGCGACTGCTTGTTTCGGCGAGAAGAGAAACGACCAGATGCGAGGTGGCGCAAGAGGGGGGAACCGGCGATGGAAGATGAGACGGAGAGGGTGCTCGCCGGCGACTAAGTCTGCCAAGGGGAATGGCCAAGTTCGATGTGGAGGGGAGGGAGGTGATGGACAGACGAGGGGTGAAGATGGGGAAGGTTGGGAGGTGTAGATGTAGAGGAAGAAGTTGCAGTGGCGAATTGATCGGTGTAGGTTGCCTTTTTATTCTTGTTTGGTTGCCACATTTTATCATACTTTTTGTTGCCACTTTGAAAATTCACAGCAACTCCCCCTAATTTTTTTGTGGTGTTTGTAGTTGGTATTGCTTAGATTTTAGGAAGTTTATGCGTTGTGGTTACCGTTAATTCGTTGTCAAATCCATCTATGCTGGGTTGTAAGATATTTACATAGCAGATTACCATTTTATTTTTGTTTGGTTGCCAGATTTTATAAGACGCTGGTTGCGACATTAAAACCAAGTCCCTTGGTTTCTTGTGGTGTTAGAGTGGGAAGGGATTTATTGACATATGTATCCTCCATAATTTTTGCTAGTTTTCATCTCCTAGTTTATATCGTGTTTTTGGTTCTTAGATACCACACGCTTTTTGTCACATTAATATCCATGTTTCCTTTTTTATGCGGTGTGAAAGGGGAAAGGGCATAGTTATTCGGGAAGACGGTGTGTTGTGGTTGGTTTAATCATGTATCATGTTTCATAACACAACTTCAATTGGCTTGCTGCAGGGAAGATGCCAAGGAGGAATAAGGTGGCGCGGCAGAACATTGCTGCAGGGGTGAAGTGCCCAACCAGGAAGGTCGTTTGTACTTTTTATCAAAATTTTCTTTCTCCCCTTCTTATTGGTTTTTGTATATTTTTTGTCATTACTGCACAAAAGCTAAATCATCACTACCTTGTTCATTAAATTTTTTTCATTAAACGACAGTTGCCACCCGATGGAAGCGAGCGCAATCGTGCATCCCCGAAAGCAATTTGCAAGCTATACAACGACATAAATGACGATCAGAAGATTGCCATTAGGGAGATGGGCACTGGGCCTTTCCTTGACATTAAGTGCGAATACTTGCACAACACTGTTGTAGCTTGGTTCACTAGATTGTACAGTCCAAAGAGGAGAGGTTTTGTCATCCCTGGACGCGGGTTCATACCACTGACTGAGCTCTCCGTCCACGAGATGTTAGGTATTCCTAACGACAGTATCGAGGTAAAGTTTGAGGTGGATTACGAGACGAGGACGAAGTAGCAGAAAGTTTATTTCCAGGAGAAGGCACTAGACCAAAGATCACAACGGTCGCCACCTCAATCAAGGAGCATAACGATGCTGACGACAAGTTCAAGAAGTTGTGGCTCATATACATTGTGTCAACCGTGCTGGCCCCTACAACTGCTACGCGAATCAGCAACAAGTGCTACCCAATGTTGGTAAGCTTTTGATACTGATTTAGTGCAACCATTATTTTTTCTGAGAACCAAATGTTAGTTATGTTGCAAGTGCTTAAATAGTTTTCTAGCAATTAATGCTGATCGATAAATGCGGGGTAAGTAGATTCAAAATGTTCATATCATGTTCAGTGGTTTTTTTGCACTATAGATTTTCTTAATATCATGTTTTCATTTTTGGCCAAACAGGAGCACATCGGAGAGGCACACAAACTGAACCTGTGCAAACTCGTGGTGGATCAGTTACATGAGAACCTATCCAAGAAAAAGTACACAAGCGGATGCCTGCTCTACTGTATGGTGAGAATAAAAAAACCTGGAACACTTTTGATTTGCGGTACCTTGATGAACCACGAGTTGATTTATTTTTTGTATCTCTTTTTTCTTCACCAACAGTTGCGGTACCTCGATGCACTTGACTGCGGTGCAATGGACCTGGAGTTGCCAGATACACCTTTTAGAGTGAATGTCGGGACCCGGGGTTAGCGTATGCAAGTCCAGCTAAGACATAGTCATATGGAGAGCCGAGAACCGTACCCACTTATCTAAGCAGACAAGGCCAAGCACAGAACGTTCTCGGAAAGCATCGTACGTGAGGGGTATCCCATCCAGGCCGGATGATCAACTGAGATGGGTCCTCATCGTCCGCACACAAGTCTAATGATATGGGTGATGAGCTCCCATATTCAAAGACAAGTCGCCTCAACCATACTATCGACTATCTCATAACTCTTACATAAACTTACTCCAGCCCGATCACTTAGTCGGGGTCTAGGGCGGGCTCGATCATACCACAAAGTGTGCATGAGACAGAGTCTCGAACAATCGCATCGCGATGCCCCAAGCTGCGCACATCTAAGGGCCACTTGGTGTATGAAAGACCGCCAGCCAGATCACAACTAAGGTCTCGAAAACCCATACAAAGACATGCATGTTATAAACATACACGCAGCACACATGCCTTGTATGAACAGTAGGTATCATTGCAATTCTCTACAAAGTATACAATTTTATTGATAACTCTAGAGTGCACACAGAGATCACAAACATGTGATCCAACATTACAACACAAGCGGAAGCAAATTATGTCTGAGTACAGACAAGTTTAACAAATGGCATAACAAGCCTTATTTAAACACAAGCCCTCCACGAGGGAACCAGTCGTCTGACTGGGACTAGACTAGCTTGATCTTCAGTCGTCCAGCTCGATGAAGAAGCCACCTTCGGGGTCAGTGGTTTCATCTAAAACATAGATTAAGAAAACGTGATTACAAAGTCGTACTCAGCAAGACTTACATAGGAGCTATACTACTCATGCACATGTATCAAGGTAAAGGGAGGTGGGGTTTCACTTGCAGAAGTGCCAGCTTTGACTTGGCTAATCCTGAACTACGAGTACCAGACTTTGAGGTAAGAAGCGTACAAGAGTCCACTACTTTCTCCAACCAATTACACCACTATGGTGCCTTCCCCGACTTCCCCACGAGAAAGCACGCCATAGCACTCACACTTATCTTGGTGTGTTTTAGAAGTATCCAGTTCAAGTTGTCTAATAATGAAGCTAAGCTTTCCAAGCATTCCATAACCGCGGACGCGGCTATTCGAATAGTTTTGTTAACCCTGCAGGGGTGTACCGCTACACACACATGATCATCATTTACCGCCTTTGTACTCGACACCGTTCAAGAAGTGTCGGCGAGGATGCTCACAACAACTGTTACCTCATAGCCGATCTAGTCCGAGAAAGCCGCCTACTTGGGCTGGCTACCACTATCGTGAACCCGGCCGGTTTACCGAAGTGGACCCAAGTGATGTGTGCGTGGTACATAAGCCGGTCTCGGATGAGCCGTTCTCTCACTAAGCATCCAGGCCACAAGCCTACCAGAACTCCGAACTATTGCGACATCTGGACATCGAAAGGGATGAGTTAGTAAGCTGAGAGGGGTCAGTGACCCCAATGTGTGGTTGTACTCTTCATCTTGGATCACCACACAAGAACTCGGACTTAGGGCGGTGTTCAACGAGACAACCCACCGTGTACTCCTACACAGCCTCTCATCGTTCACCTTGTATTAGGGTAGATTCAGCAACACTTTTCTACCATCATCATCATGATCACTACCATCCCGACTCACATAACAGTATCATCATGGTATCACTCTAAGCATGCAATAAGCAGTAACAATTGTAGGGGCCACATGATATCAATCAACTCCTACATTTGCTAGGATTGTGGTTTGCTTACTACTGTGACAAAATGATAGGTCATGCAAAGGAATGGGTTCATCTATGCGGTAGAAACGCATCATGGTAATCATCCTAAACAATGCATAAGCGAGACATGAGAGGGAAGTGGGATTTTATCGACATGATCAATGGGGGTTTGCTTGCCTTGCTGACGAGGTTCGGGTTCGGGGTCTTCAACGAAGGGGGCAGCCTCCTGCTCCGGTTCCACCTCTACTCGACAAACAACAAACAAGGTAGCAAAGTAAATACGATGCACAATCACATGATGGAAGGTTGAATCTTGATGTATATGCTTTGATGTGTGAGGCAATTCCATTTAAATGGAGTATATTGCAAATTGAATTGCAAATTCAAACTTCAATTTGAATTCAAACTTAGCCAAGTTACATGTGACATTGTTTGATCAATTTGAAACATTTTGAATTGTGTATGATATGCCTCTGAAGTGTGGTTGAAAGGTAGCATAATTCCATGGTCCAAGTTGCAAAATCATTTGAATTGAATTTGAATAAATTCCAAATAAATCAAATGACATATGCTACTGGTCCCATTTTAAAATCAACTCAAACATAGTTGAAAGTTGGATTTTTGGATAACTTATTTTCTCCTGATCATTTTTCATATATTATTTGTCCAATTTGGAGTTAATATGAATTTTCTATGAATTTCCAAAGTTTGGGCAATTTTCTGGATTTTCTGGAATTTCTTTAAAACATTTCAATTTCTGGAAAAGATTTACTGCGTCAGCACCGCGCCAGCATGGCGTCAGCAGGGGACTGACCAGTGGGACCGGGGTGTCAGTGGGAGGGTTAAATTACCCGGTTAGTTAAACTAAACAGGGGGATTAATTAGTGGCCTTGGGCCCACTGTCAGCGACACCAGGGGGAATTAAGGTTAAATAACCCGGGGTTAGCCTGACAGACCGGCGGCTAGCCACCGGCGGTCCTGAACGCGGCGGCGCTGCTCGGATCCGTAGCTCCCGTGCATCATTCGATACGCTAAGACCACGGGAACGTAGCCCGTGCTCTCGCGCGTCGTCTGGTGCACGCGGGCGGCCTCGGGGTTGACCAGGACGATGGCGTCTTCAAAGATGGCGGCGGCCGGAGCCACGGGCTCGACAGAGAGATGGCTGTGAGGGGAGAGCTTGGGCTTGCGCTACTGCTAAGTGACCCTGGGAGTACTAGGAATGCAACGGACATCACGGACGAGACGGAGGAGCACTGGAGCCTCCTCGACGTCGTTCATGGCGGCGGTGCTCCTCGGCTTTCATGGTGAACAACGACAGAGAGCGGGAGGGAGACCACGGAGTAGTTCTAGCGAACTGGGAGCTCACCGTGAACTCAAAGGAGACGGTGGCGCGGTCGGAGGAGCTTCACAGTGGCCGGAATTTGAAGAAGACGCACGGCGGCTCCGGCGAGAAGAAAGCTTCGATTGCGATGGCTCCAGTGGCTCCTAGGTCTCCATCTCCGAGATCTTGGCGTGGACGACGACGTAGCGCGAGGGGGACACGGTCTTCTGGCTCTTCTCCGGCGTTGGCCACGGTTTCTTGCGACGGTGAGCGGCAGCTGCTCTCGGGGAAGAAGGGGGAAACGCATACAGAGCTCAACAGGAGGTGGCGATGGGGGAAAGTGAGAGAGGGCGAAGCGGACGTCTCCTTGGCGCTCTTTGGTGAGCTGGGGAGGCCTGGAACCCTTCGGGCGTCGCGGTGGCGTCCACGGCGTCGGCGCCTCGCCACCGAGTTGTTTGGGCGCGCGGGGAGGAAGACGACAGGGGACTCCCGGGTGGGCTGGGCCGGCCAGGTGGGCTGCGGGGAGCTAGTCGGGCTGGAAGCCAGGTGAGTTTCCCTTTTTATTTTTCTTCTGTTTTTCTTTTCTGCCTTTTTGTTTTGCTGTGCTAAATAAATAGCTAGGCATTTTATTAAATGATGAAAAAATTTATATGGCCTCATAATAAAATAGACCAGCCACTTATAAAGTTTCAACATCTTTAAAATTCAAATGATTTGAATCTTAAATCAAATAGGGGTTTTTAATTAATTCCAAGGCACTGTTTGAATATTTGAAAAATCCATGAGCATGGGGTGGGTCCCACATCACTTGATATGTGATCACACTCATTTATAAGACTTTTCAAAATTCTAACATGAATTTTTGGAGAAGATTTTTATCTGGCCTTTTGAATTAAATCATCTGGGGGGGTTCCTTCTCCCAATTTGCTTTTGATTTTGATTTCAAAGATTTCTTTTGAAATTTTAACATGATGCAAGTGACTTGCTAACCCTAGCACATTACCTAACAGAGGGTTCTGACAACTCGTCCCCACTCAACAGAATTTTGTCCCGAGATTCAGAAGTCTGCGGGAGGAAGGAGGGATACTCAGCACTGAGACGGTCTTCTCTTTCCCACGTAGCTTCTCTCTCAGAGTGGTGTGACCATTGCACTTTCAGAAACCTAATCTTCTGACGATGAGTGACACGCTCTGCGAAATCAAGAATACGAACGGGGTATTCTCGATAAGAAAGGTCATCTTGGAGATCAAGCGTTTCATGGTCGACTTCGTGGATGGGGTCCTTGAAGCAACGCCTGAGTTGGGACACATGGAATACATCATGTACTCGGGAAAGGTGTGGGGGTAGTTCAAGTTGGTAGGCAACTTCTCCACGTTTAGCAATAATGCGGAAAGGTCCGATGTAACGTGGGGCCAACTTGCCTTTGATACCGAAACGTTGGGTTCCCTTCAGAGGAGTAACCCGAAGGTAAGCCTTCTCATCCAGATTGTAGCTCTCTTGCCTATGATGACGATCATAGTAGCTTTTCTGACGAAACTGGGCTGCTTTCAATTGATCACGAACAATGCGAACTTGCTCTTCTGCTTCCTTGATCATGTCTGGTCCAAAGAATTGTCTTTCACCGGTTTCTGACCAGTTTAAAGGTGTTCGACATCGTCGTCCATATAGGAGTTCAAAAGGAGCCATGTTCAGACTAGATTGAAAACTATTGTTATAAGCAAATTCGGCGAATGGAAGAGACTTCTCCCAATTCTTTCCGAATGAGATAACACAAGCTCTGAGCATGTCTTCAAGAATTTGGTTAACCCTTTCGACTTGACCGCTAGACTGAGGATGGAAAGCCGTACTAAAGGAGAGATGAGTTCCCATAGCATTCTGAAAGCTTCCCCAAAATCTAGAGGTGAAAAGGCTACCGCGATCAGAATTGATCTCCAAAGGAACACCGTGAAGGGATACAATTCTAGAGACGTACAAGTCTGCTAACTGGCTAGCAGTTATAGACTCGCGAACCGGAAGGAAGTGAGCAACTTTGGAAAGCCTATCTATGACAACGAAGATGGCATTGTTTCCTTTCTGGGTTTTCAAAAAGCCGGTGATGAAGTCCATATCGACTTTGTCCCATTTCCACTCGGGAATAGACAAAGGTTGAAGTGTACCAGCAAGTATTTGATGTTCTGCCTTAATGCGACGACAAACATCACATTCGGCAACAAATTGAGCAATGTCTCTCTTCATCCTAGTCCACCAAAATCTTTGGCGTAGATCTCGGTACATTTTTGTGCTACCGGGATGAATATAGAGGGGTGTGTCATGGGCTTCTTTGAGGATGAGTTGCCTTAGTTCCCTATTCTTAGGTACTACCAAACGATTTCCAAAGAATGTCGTTCCCTTGCTATCTGTGGAGAAACATTTAGCAACTCTGCTAGCAATGTTCTCCTTGATCCGGCGAACACCTCGTGCACGCCTTTGGGAAACTATGATTTGATCCTCAAGAATTGGTTTCGCCACCAAGGTAGAAAGATAGCCATGAGGAACAATCTCAAGATTGAGCTTGCAAAATTCCTCATGAAGAAATTGTTGATACTGTTGTAACATGAGGTTGTTACAATACGACTTACGACTTAGTGCATCAGCCATGACATTGGCTTTGCCTGGGGTGTAAGAAATTACTACGTCGTAATCTTTTATCAACTCAATCCAGCGTCTTTGCCTGAGATTAAGATCTGGCTGGGTGAAAATGTATTTGAGGCTTTGGTGGTCGGAATAGATTTCACAACGATTACCAAGGAGGTAATGTCGCCAAGTTGTTAGGGCATGAACTACGGCAGCGAGTTCAAGGTCATGGGTAGGATAGTTCTCTTCATGTGGCCGCAATTGGCGTGAAGCATAAGCTACCACATGTCGATCTTGCAGAAGTATGCATCCTAACCCTTGCCGTGATGCGTCACAATAGATCTCGAAATCCTTTTTGGTGTCTGGAGGTGCAAGTACGGGTGCAGAAGTCAACCTTCTTTTTAGCTCTTGAAAGCTTTCCTCGCACTTGGGAGTCCATAGGAATTTCTTATCTTTCTTGAGGAGTTCAGTTAGAGGCTTTGCAACTTTAGAAAAGTTCTCGACGAAGCGACGGCAATAGCTGGCTAGGCCAAGAAAGCTCCTAACTTGCTTAACCGATTCAGGTGGAGTCCAGTCAAGGACGGCCTGAACTCTCTCGGGATTCACAGCAATGCCTTTTGCAGAAATCACGTGGCCTAAGTAGGTCACTTCTGGTAGCCAAAATTCACACTTGGAGAATTTAGCATACAGGCGATGCTCTCTAAGTTTCATCAATACCAGCCTTAGGTGTTCGGCATGTTCTTCTTCGTTCTTCGAGTAGATGAGAATGTCATCGAGATAAACCACAACAAATTTATCTAAGTACTCCATGAAGATCGAATTCATCATGCGTGAGAAAGTGGCGGGGGCATTGGTTAAACCAAAGGACATGACGGTGTACTCGTAAAGACCATAACGAGTAGTAAAAGCCGTTTTGGGAATGTCCTCGTTTCGGATTTTGATTTGATGATAACCTAATATCAAATCCATCTTGGAGAAGACAGAGGATCCTGCAAGTTGATCATAAAGATCATTGATCCTGGGCAATGGGTACTTGTTCTTTATCGTCGCTAAATTTAGCGGGGGATAGTCTACGCACATCCTTTCTGTTCCATCTTTCTTCGTTACGAACAGAACGGGGCAACCCCATGGCGATGAGCTAGGGCGGATGAAGCCTTTTTCCAACAAAGCTTCCAGTTGGGTTTTAAGCTCAGCTAACTCACGTGGGGCCATTTTGTATGGGCGTCTAGAAATTGGTGCGGTTCCTGGGGCAAGATCCACTATAAACTCTACACATCTGTCGGGTGGCATGCCCGGCAGCTCTTCAGGAAAGACATCCGGGAAGTCACGAACCACCGGAATATCTTCAAGTTCTGGAAGGGGAAGTACATTCAAAGAATGCACTTGGGCTCTTGTTCTGGGTGAGGTATAGTTGACGGTTTTGCCTTTAGGGTGGGTGAGTTTCACGGATTTGCCTTTGCAATCCAGGTAGGCATTCTGTCTTGATAGCCAATCCATGCCAAGGATGACATCAATATCTGAAGACTTGAGGCCTATGAGTGAAGCAAGGAATACTAAACCCTCAATTGCAATTTAATTACCATGGCTTACTCTATTAGTTTGCCATCTTGACCCTGGAGTTTGAATAATCATTGGGGTGGACAATTCAACAAAAGATAACTCATGACGAAGTGCATAACTTTCCGACATGAATGAATGAGATGCTCCTGGGTCGAAAAGAACGGAAGTAGGAACATAATTGACTGGGAGCGTACCAAGAATGACGTCAGTGGTGTCGTCAGTCTCTTCAGCGGCAATCTGGTTCACATGTCCACGAGTGGCGGGAGGAGCGGGTTTGGCGGTGTAGACCTTCTGGGGTGGCTTGCCACGACCATTGTTGTTGCCTCCGGCACGGGGTGGAGCATTCTGATTCTGGATCTGGTTCTGGGGACACTCACGAGAGTAGTGGCCTGCCTGACCACACTTGTAGCAGGCTCCAAAAACAGTACGGGGAGCTGGGTTGTTTGGTGGAGCTGGGTGGAACTGAGTTGGGGGACGAGGCGCCATATAGGATGGCCTCGGTGGGTTGTTCTGGCGGAACATACTATTTGGGATCCAGATCTTGCGCTTCTGGGAGCCTGAACTGGATGATCCATCGTCTCTAGGGTGTTTGCGAAAGTCGTTGGGGGTGTTCATGTCCTCTGCCTTGATGGCCTTGTTGACAAGGACCTGGAATGTGGCAAAGTCATGTAGGTTGAGCTCACGACGGAGTCCGGAGTTTAGGCCACGACGGAACCTCTCTTGCTTCTTTGCGTCGGTGGAGACTTCTTCAGTAGCACAACGAGCCAGTCGATTGAACTCACGACTAAACTCGTCAACAGTCCTTCTGCCTTGGGTGAGGTTGCAGAACTCCTCACGCTTGCGGTCCATAAGACCCTTGGGAATGTGGTGCTCACGGAAGGAAGTGCAGAATTCATCCCAAGATGCAGGCGGTCCAACGGGACGCATATTCAGGAAGTTCTCCCACCAAGAGCTAGTTGCACCTTCAAGGTGATAGGTGGCATAGCTGACCTTGTCGCCATTTGTAACATGGCCTGCTTGGAGCTTCCTCTCGATGCTGCGAAGCCAGTCATCGGCGTCAAGGGGCTCGGTGGAGTAACTGAAAACCGGGGGATGAAGCTGAATGAAGTCGTTCAGGGACACCAACTCATTGCGCTGCTGAGTGGTGTTGCGAGCAATGACTTCCAGCAGATGGTGAGAGTCTCGGCGGTTCCTCTCAACCTCCGTCATAACCTGAGCCATCGTGGGTGGGGGTGGAAGGTTGCCTTCCTCCCGATCATTTCCACGACCCTGGTTATGACCAAGCTGGCCACGGGTTCCTTGAGACATCCTGAAGGTTGAAAACCAAAGTCAAACAGAGTTGATTTGAAGAGTCTAAACAAGGTATTGAAGTACTGGAAGGATTACAGAGCAAAGGAAGTAATCATCTTGACAACATGGTGATAAAGCATACAAGCCATACATTCACAAGCTGTCATACAAACCATACATCGTTTTAGTACAAGCACCAAGCTAATACAAACGTGATGAAGATGATACATCCTTCAGAGGCACTCTGACTTCCTATACATTATTTATCTAAGCCTCTGGAACTTAGACACCTTGCGTACAATATACTAAGATACTACTACATCCTCACTAAGTAAGACCACAGGCGGTCTCACTCATCTCCATCTCCATAGTAGTCCTCGTAAAAGTTACCCGCGTATCCCGGTAGCTGAAGGTGACCATCAGAAAACACGGAGGCCTGTGGACCCTGATATCCATTTGGGCAAGGATGGGGCCTAGGTCCAGCGTAGGGTGGAAGCAAAGGACCACGGGGTGGAAAAATGCCTCCAATCTCGGGCCAAGCAACTCGAGAAGGCATCTGAGTCCTCACTGGGTAGATAGCATCATACTCAACTGATCCAACGCTCACGAAGGGTGCCAAAAGGGACAGTGCTCGATACAGACGAACACGAGTGGCGTGAAGTTCGAAACGGAGAGCGCGTGCATCACGATCTCGATCACTAGCAAACCTAGCAATCATCTGAAGTGTTGGATCTTCTGCAGAGTGATCTGAGTAGAGTCCGGTGTAATATCCCTCTTCTCCTGGAAGTGCAGCAGGGATATAGCGGAACGAGGTCTCTCTCAGCATAGTGTGCTCCTCTCTCAGCAGGGTAATACATGAGTATGCAGCATCCTGCACAGCCATGTTCTCTGTCATGCCAATGCCATGTCCAAAGTGGATAGGCTGAGTGACTCCAACGTGGTGCGGGTAGATCCTGAAAATGCAGTGGAACTGGGTCTGGTTGAAGTCAAGGAACTGCTCCTCGACGGTGTACTCAGGATACCATCGATATCCCACATAGGACATCGTCTCGATCAACGTGGCGGGATGGCCACGCACACCGAGGCACCTGGTCAAACGAACAATCTGCCGAGGGGGAAGATCTGCCATCTGAAACAGAAAGAAGGAGTTTGCAAATGCATCAGATTATGAGATAAACCTGGAATGACTCGGACAGCATAACGGCTGTAATTGCAAGAAAAATACAATTTCTTACAACATGGAAACAACACTTACATACGATGTAATAAAACAGGGAGCATAACCACTCTAACAAACCGATCACAACTTTCCTACGGCTACAAGGAAGAAAACAACGAGATGTTCTAATCAGACAGAGGAGAGCCTAGTCCTATCTTCCCGTAGAATAAGATGAGGGTGACTCAGAACTCAGAACGAAGAGGTAAGGAGAAAAAAGAAGCCTTACGTTGTTCCCTTATATACCCAGAGTAACTATATAACTATAGAAGGCTAGACTCGACTTCGGCCAAGGCTACTAGTCCTACAGTCAGTCCTGCTCTGATACCAAGTCTGTCACGACCCGGGGTTAGCGTATGCAAGTCCAGCTAAGACATAGTCATATGGAGAGCCGAGAACCGTACCCACTTGTCTAAGCAGACAAGGCCAAGCACAGAATGTTCTCGGAAAGCATCATACGTGAGGGGTATCCCATCCAGGCCGGATGATCAACTGAGATGGGTCCTCATCGTCCGCACACAAGTCTAATGATATGGGTGATGAGCTCCCATATTCAAAGACAAGTCGCCTCAACCATACTATCGACTATCTCATAACTCTTACATAAACTTACTCCTGCCCGATCACTTAGTCGGGGTCTAGGGCGGGCTCGATCATACCACAAAGTGTGCACGCGACAGAGTCTTGAACAATCGCATCGCGATGCCCCAAGCTGCGCACATCTAAGGGCCACTTGGTGTATGAAAGACCGCCAGCCAGATCACAACTAAGGTCTCGAAAACCCATACAAAGACATGCATGTTATAAACATACACGCAGCACACATGCCTTGTATGAACAGTAGGTATCATTGCAATTCTCTACAAAGTATACAATTTTATTGATAACTCTAGAGTGCACACAGAGATCACAAACATGTGATCCAACATTACAACACAAGCGGAAGCAAATTATGTCTGAGTACAGACAAGTTTAACAAATGGCATAACAAGCCTTATTTAAACACAAGCCCTCCACGAGGGAACCAGTCGTCTGACTGGGACTAGACTAGCTTGATCTTCAGTCGTCCAGCTCGATGAAGAAGCCACCTTCGGGGTCAGTGGTTTCATCTAAAACATAGATTAAGCAAACGTGAGTACAAAGTCGTACTCAGCAAGACTTACATAGGAGCTATACTACTCATGCACATGTATCAAGGTAAAGGGAGGTGGGGTTTCACTTGCAGAAGTGCCAGCTTTGACTTGGCTAATCCTGAACTACGAGTACCAGACTTTGAGGTAAGAAGCGTACAAGAGTCCACTACTTTCTCCAACCAATTACACCACTATGGTGCCTTCCCCGACTTCCCCACGAGAAAGCACGCCATAGCACTCACACTTATCTTGGTGTGTTTTAGAAGTATCCAGTTCAAGTTGTCTAATAATGAAGCTAAGCTTTCCAAGCAGTCCATAACCGCGGACGCGGCTATTCGAATAGTTTTTTTAACCCTGCAGGGGTGTACCGCTACACACACATGATCATCATTTACCGCCTTTGTACTCGACACCGTTCAAGAAGTGTCGGCGAGGATGCTCACAACAACTGTTACCTCATAGCCGATCTAGTCCGAGAAAGCCGCCTACTTGGGCTGGCTACCACTATCGTGAACCCGGCCGGTTTACCGAAGTGGACCCAAGTGATGTGTGCGTGGTACATAAGCCGGTCTCGGATGAGCCGTTCTCTCACTTAGCATCCAGGCCACAAGCCTACCAGAACTCCGAACTATTGCGACATCTGGACATCGAAAGGGATGAGTTAGTAAGCTGAGAGGGGTCAGTGAGCCCAATGTGTGGTTGTACTCTTCATCTTGGATCACCACACAAGAACTCGGACTTAGGGCGGTGTTCAACGAGACAACCCACCGTGTACTCCTACACAGCCTCTCATCGTTCACCTTGTATTAGGGTAGATTCACCAACACTTTTCTACCATCATCATCATGATCACTACCATCCCGACTCACATAACAGTATCATCATGGTATCACTCTAAGCATGCAATAAGCAGTAACAATTGTAGGGGCCACATGATATCAATCAACTCCTACATTTGCTAGGATTGTGGTTTGCTTACTACTGTGACAAAATGATAGGTCATGCAAAGGAATGGGTTCATCTATGCGGTAGAAACGCATCATGGTAATCATCCTAAACAATGCATAAGCGAGACATGAGAGGGAAGTGGGATTTTATCGACATGATCAATGGGGGTTTGCTTGCCTTGCTGACGAGGTTCGGGTTCGGGGTCTTCAACGAAGGGGGCAGCCTCCTGCTCCGGTTCCACCTCTACTCGACAAACAACAAACAAGGTAGCAAAGTAAATACGATGCACAATCACATGATGGAAGGTTGAATCTTGATGTATATGCTTTGATGTGTGAGGCAATTCCATTTAAATGGAGTATATTGCAAATTGAATTGCAAATTCAAACTTCAATTTGAATTCAAACTTAGCCAAGTTACATGTGACATTGTTTGATCAATTTGAAACATTTTGAATTGTGTATGATATGCCTCTGAAGTGTGGTTGAAAGGTAGCATAATTCCATGGTCCAAGTTGCAAAATCATTTGAATTGAATTTGAATAAATTCCAAATAAATCAAATGACATATGCTACTGGTCCCATTTTAAAATCAACTCAAACATAGTTGAAAGTTGGATTTTTGGATAACTTATTTTCTCCTGATCATTTTTCATATATTATTTGTCCAATTTGGAGTTAATATGAATTTTCTATGAATTTCCAAAGTTTGGGCAATTTTCTGGATTTTCTGGAATTTCTTTAAAACATTTCAATTTCTGGAAAAGATTTACTGCGTCAGCACCGCGCCAGGATGGCGTCAGCAGGGGACTAACCAGTGGGGCCGGGGTGTCAGTGGGAGGGTTAAATTACCCGGTTAGTTAAACTAACCAGGGGGATTATTTAGTGGCCTTGGGCCCACTGTCAGCGACACCAGGGGGGAATTAAGGTTAAATAACCCGGGGTTAACCTGACAGACCGGCGGCTAGCCGCCGGCGGTCCTGAACGCGGCGGCGCTGCTCGGATCCGCAGCTCCCGTGCATCATTCGATGCGCTGAGACCACGGGAACGTAGCACGTGCTCTCGCGCATCGTCTGGTGCACGCGGGCGGCCTCGGGGTTGACCAGGACGATGGCGTCTTCAAAGATGGCGGCGGCCGGAGCCACGGGCTCGACGTAGAGATGGCTGTGAGGGGAGAGCTTGGGCTTGCGCTACTGCTAAGTGACCCTGGGAGTACTAGGAATGCAACGGACGTCACGGACGAGACGGAGGAGCACTGGAGCCTCCTCGACGTCGTTCATGGCGGCGGTGCTCCTCGGCTTTCATGGTGAACAACGACAGAGAGCGGGAGGGAGACCACGGAGTAGTTCTAGCGAACTGGGAGCTCACCGTGAACTCAAAGGAGACGGTGGCGCGGTCGGAGGAGCTTCACAGTGGCCGGAATTTGAAGAAGACGCGCGGCGGCTCCGGCGAGAAGAAAGCTTCGATTGCGACGGATCCAATGGCTCCTAGGTCTCCATCTCCGAGATCTTGGCGTGGACGATGACGTAGCGCGAGGGGGACACGGTCTTCTAGCTCTTCTCCGGCGTATGCCACGGTTTCTTGCGACGGTGAGCGGCGGCTGCTCTCGGGGAAGAAGGGGGAAACGCGTACAGAGCTCAAGAGGAGGCGGCGATGGGGGAAAGTGAGAGAGGGCGAAGCGGACGTCTCCTTGGCGCTCTTTGGTGAGCTGGGGAGGCCTGGAACCCTTCGGGTGTCGCGGTGGCGTCCACGGCGTCGGCGCCTCACCACCGAGCTGCTCGGGCGCGCGGGGAGGAAGACGACAGGGGACTCCCGGGTGGGCTGGGCCGGCCAGGTGGGCTGCGGGGAGCTAGTCGGGCTGGAAGCCAGGTGAGTTTCCCTTTTTCCTTTTCTTCTGTTTTTCTTTTCTGCCTTTTTGTTTTGCTGTGCTAAATAAATAGCTAGGCATTTTATTAAATGATGAAAAAATTTATATGGCCTCATAATAAAATAGACCAGCCACTTATAAAGTTTCAACATTTTTAAAATTCAAATGATTTGAACCTTAAATCAAATAGAGGTTTTTAATTAATTCCAAGGCACTGTTTGAATATTTGAAAAATCCATGAGCATGGGGTGGGTCCCACATCACTTGATATGTGATCACACTCATTTTTAAGACTTTTCAAAATTCTAACATGAATTTTTGGAGAAGATTTTTATCTGGCCTTTTGAATTAAATCATCTGGGGGGGTTCCTTCTCCCAATTTTCTTTTGATTTTGATTTCAAAGATTTCTTTTGAAATTTTAACATGATGCAAGTGACTTGCTAACCCTAGCACATTACCTAACAGAGGGTTCTGACAGTGAATGCATGGTCGAAGTCTATCGTTGATATTATTGCTGAAATGGACAGTTTAGAAGAAGATGCTTTGAGCTTTGGTCGTTTCAAGGTTAGAGACTTTTCTAAAAAAAAATTGTTTTCTTGATTCAATTGTTGGTTCAAGGTCCCTTGATTCAATTTTTTGCATGACCTCATTTGTTTTCTCTTTGTTTTCAGCTTAAGGAAGAATTCAGGAATGAGAACGAGGGAGTAAACGCAAACAATCCCGACAGGAGCACATATTGTCTCTTTGGGGGCACGGAAATGCTGAACAGTTGGATCAAGGAAAACATACATCCAAATTGTTCAAAAAATGTAAGTTTCTTTTTACCACTACAAGGCTCTAAGTATTTTTGTTTGAAGTTTTATAGGAAAACTAGTTTTCCACGTTTCTTGTGTGAGAACTAGACATGTTATCACATTTTTCTGTTAACTAGATTTTCTGGAAACCTAGCTTTACTTTTTAGTGGAAAATAGTTAAATAGTTCCTGGTTTTAAGTCTTAATTTTGTGTCAACCATTCACACAGTTTTTTCTGAGAACCAATCCTTTATTTTGTGGCAACTATTCACACATTTTTAAAATGGAACTAAGTCTTAATTTTGTGGCAACTATTTTTCACACAATGTTTTCTGGGAACCAAGCCTTTAATTTTGTGGCAAGTTATCACATAAATTTTCAAGTTTTCCTGTGTTCAAGCACTCAAATATGTTGCAAGGCATTTTTACAATTGTGTCCAATAATCAAATTTCTTTAGATAGAAAGGCCAATCAGTATATGTGGCAAGAAAGACCGAACTTGATTTTTTTTCTAATTATCTGCAGGACAAAATAAAAGCTACAACAGTTGTGAACAAGTTTGCATCTCAGCTTGGCAGTCTCCTCGCCGAACATGTCATGGGGTTGACATCAACATCATTACCTCCCACTAGCCCACGGAAAGCAAGGAGAACTAAGCGAAAAGAACCTGAACGAGATGAAGATCCGCAGAGCGATCATGATTCATCATCGGAATCAGACGAAGAAGAGGAAGAAGTAGATGACGATGATGATTATGATGAACAAGAAGCAAAGAAACAATTCGTAAGGTGAGTGTAGCAATGCTGATTCATTTTCTTATATTTCCCCTGCGAAATAAAATGAAAAACTATAAGTGATCATATATCTAATAAACATAGTGTTTCATTTTTTGTAGACTAAAGAGGAGCAATGAAAACTCGTCCGAGGCAGAGGATTGTACAATATGGACATCGGAGATAATGAAAACGACAGGATTGAGATGGGTAGCCAAGCTGACGCCGAAAATGCAGGGGCGAGGATTGACACTGAGGACATGTTTGAGATGAACATCCAAGGCGGCTCTGAATTTCTAGGTGCAAGGACTGACACGGATGAGATGGCCGAGATGGGCAGCCAAGCTGACGAGGGAAATCCAGGTGCAAGGACTATCACGGAGGAGACACTTGAGATGAACAGGCAAGGAGACTCTCAAATTTTAGGCGAAAGTACTGACACGGAGGAGAGGGCTGAGATTGGTATTCAAGCCGACACGGAAAATCTAGGGGCAAGGTCTGACACGGACGAGAGGATAGAGATGAACAGCCAAGATAACTCTGAAATTCCAGGCGCAAGGACTGACATAGATGAGAGGATTGAGGCGTACAACCAGGTTGACATTGGAAATTTAGGAGAGAAAGGAGAAGGAAGGGCTGTCTTGGATGAGAATGTTGTTGAGGAATCAGCAAACGATGGCATGGCACGCGAACCTGACGGTGGTGAGGGCTTAGATGGCACTGGATTAGAAATAGATGACTTGGAGCGAAATGTCACGAAGCCATCGGTAATTATTCGAACTTCAACTGTTGGCGTCAATGCAGAAGAGACAATCAAGAATAGGGAACTACAAAGAATCATCAACAAGTTAGTAGTCTGCAACTCCCATTTTTCTATTGCTTTCTCTTTCATGTGCAAATTTCTTCACCTTTTACAAGTAATTTTTTTCTCAAATTCTTGCAATCTTGCCACCACAAACACGACTCACAAATTAAACCCGCAGCAAAGGAAAAATAGTGGTGTTTTGGTTAAAATTCTGGCAGAATACAGAGTTTTGCAAAGTAAAGCCCACATAAAAACAACGCAACTAAATGTGCTTTTTTAAAATAATTTTATTTCGGCAAGTACGAGGGAGGGGGGTATGAAATTCTGACAACCATCCTCAACAATATGGAAGCCAACGATCCAGAAATCGTGCAACCAAGATACTAAGGTTTTTAGAAAAAATAAACCACCCCTGTCTTTTCTCACTGCGTGTTTTTGTTACGTTTGGAAGGGAACAAATTGTTGGTGAGGAAAACGGAGAGTGGATCAGCAACGCTATGAAAGATAAGTTTGTTGATTCATTTGGAGGATCACAAATCACGTTACCACCAGTGGCTGAGTTTCTTGAGTCAGATAACAACACACCACCAGATACAGACAACTCTCTATTGTCGGAAGAGGATAGTAGCCAGTTCATAGAGCAACAGATTAGGGGCAGCGCCACAGGGCTCGCTAGCAGGTTGCAGCAGTTCAAGATTGCAAAGATGGAGGCATCTGGGTGTCAACAACAGGGAGCAATAGCAAGGAGGAGTTCTTCGAGGTTCGCAAAAACACAATCGAAGGTTGATCAAGAGGTTCTTGCTACCACTATTAGCAATCTCAAGATCTCTGGGCCCAACATAGATGAGCCTCCAAAACCAGTTGAACACATTAGTTCTACATCAACAGGGCTTGTCATTACGACTAATGAGGGGGACGGTATCATCGGCAACACCCATGATGAAATAAAGCGTTATGTTGCCAAAGAGCTAGGGCTGCTAAAGGATTCTTGCAGCCTACCCCCATCTTTCAAAGGAAATCAGGATCCATCTAAGAGGACAAAGCAGCCAGCTAGGAGGTAACTTGTGTTTGTTTTTTAACCTTAACAAGGAACACAAAAAATATTCAACGAGATTGGGTTGTCTAGAGTTTTAGCATCTATGCTAATTTTTTCATTAATCCTTTGTTCCTCACACATCACACTTTGTCACATGAGAGCACTAACATCTTTTTTCTTATTCATAAATGCTTTTTATTTTTTTCTAATCAATTTTTATTGTGTTTTTCTTGTAGCGCCACTATTATCAAGTCTAAGCTAACACTTCATAAAGAAAGGCTAAAGCAGTATATTGGTGACAAGAAAGAAGAAGAACGGAAACTGGAAGCAAGACTCAAAAGGTGAGAATCAAAATTCAGTAATTTAGTTAGAAATTTTCTTTTTGCAAGTAAGCACTTCTTTTTCTCGGGGCAACACAGTGTCTGGGTTTCTTATTATCATGAGGCAACACATGTTTAAGTTTATTTTTTTATCAGCATGTGGACATTTGAGTTTATATTTTTTTGCGGCAATTAGCAATTTTACTTTGTGGCAAGTACTATATTTAAACAGCAATAGTATGTAGGTTTTTGTGGCAAAAAATTTAATGTGGCAAGCAGTAACTATTTTTTGTGGCAAGCAGCTTGTTAAATAACTCACTATATTTTTTTGTTGCAACAATTATATATGTTGCAACAACATCTAGTATATTACACCCCCGACAGTAAACATGATTCCTTTGTTTGTTAATTTTTTTTACCAGGAAAAGCATCGCAGATTTGAAGGAAGCTAGCGGCAAAAGGCAAGCAACAAGGAGATCACCACGGATTGCTGCAGGAAACCTGAGTGGTAATGACGGCAGAGCCGCAGAAGTTTTGTCACCAAGTAAAGCAGCAACAAAATTTCCCTCCAAAAAGAAAGGCGGGGGCACAGGTGATTGCAGCGGAGGACGTATGAGCGGAAGCAAGAAGAGGATCACAAGTGTTGATGGTTCGAGCAGCTGTAGGGCAATAGTTTTGTCCCCAACGCCAGTCTCACCGGATGGTCGTGCAACAGACACAGATCAAGGAGGAAGTAGCAGCACAGCCATTATCTTGTCACCTGTCATTGAGAGGCACACCCACGATGAAGTCGGATCTTCTGCTCAGGAACCAATTGCCTTGTCCCAAACGGCAACCACACAACAATACAATATAGCAGACTTCTTTGTTCGCCAGGTACCAAGGAGTCCAGTCATTGTGCCGAAGCACATAATGGAGCTGGTAACAGGTTTGTCTCTATCAGCCAAGAAGATAGGCATTTTCCAAGAACACAAGGGCAGATCGCCTGCTCTAATTGAACGCTCCCATACTCCTCCAAGCCTGGCAAGAGATGACCGTCCTGGGTGTTTCACACCACCATCTTTTGATCTTGGGTTTTCTCAGCCAACTCCAGAAGCCGATTTGAATGATGATTCCACACCTGATCTCCCAGAAGCTGAATTCATCGATGATCACACAGCCATCGAAGCGGAACCGATTTCATGGGCCATAACTAGAGGTAAAACAGATTAACCTTTCTTGGTAATCATTTTTGAGCCAAATCCACAATTTATTCCATTTTTTTAACACTCATGGCATGGTTTTCCAATTTTCACAATCAAACTCTTTTTTCGCTGACATTGCTGTGATTTTTAAATTAATAGATGCCATGGGGACTCTCCATAATATCAATTTCCCCATGTCAAAGCAACTAGAAGACTTTCTCAGTGGCAACTCATTGGAAATTGACCAACAGACTAGTGATGAGCTCAATAGGTACGAAAAGCACTGCAAGAAGCTTGTAGAGGAGAACCGAGCGAGCAAAATAAAAATACCGAGCTCTACTGGAGGCTCAGCAAGGAGCGGTGCTGCTGTGAGTATAACCCCCAAGAAGAATCCGCACGTTGGAAGGATCAAAACGGTGTCCCGTTTCAAGTTATCACCATACGGCAAAGAAATGAAGGTTAGTGACGAAGCGGAAGACGTGTACAAGAAGTTGATGTTCCACGGTCAACTTCCAAATTCATCAGTGAAAAAGTAAGTTATGTTATCAACCTCTTTTTCATGGCAAGACAGCATACTTTTTGTGGGTAGTAGCATATTTAAATAACTGGCAACAGTATGTATTTTTTTTGGCAACACAGTTTAATCTTTTGTGGCAAGTAGAAACTTTTAGTGGTAACTAGCATATCAAAATAACCAGTGACAGTTTTTGTATCTTAACTCCATGTCAACTCCCAAATTCATCAGTGAAAAAGTAAGTTATGTTATCCACCTATTTTTCATGGCAAGACAATATACTTTTTGTGGGAAGTAGAAAATATTAGTGCCAAGTAGCATATTAAATAACTGGCAACAGTATGTATTTTTTCTGGAAACACAGTTTAATCTTTTGTGGCAAGTAGAAACTTTTAGTGGTAACTAGCATATCAAAATAACCAGTGACAGTTTGTATCTTTTTTCTGGCAACACATTTTCAACTTTTTTTGTGGTAAATGCTCAGAACTCCATGTCAATACCCCAAATCAACCAACCACAACTTTTTTAAACACATCGACCTGATACTTTGTGTACATACCATAACTATGTCTTTTGTTTTCCCCCCTCAGCGTCATCATCATCAAGTACAAGGATGCATTTGCAGCCATCCGAGATTTGGCAGATTTAATCCGCTCAAAAGGACTGTTGTCAAAAGGATGCGGCAGAGTAGCCATAGAGTATCTGAGCACTATAAACAATGTTAAGGGGAAAACAATACTCCCACCGCAGATAGCAAAGTTCTTGATGCGAGGAGAACACAACAAGCCGATGGTCACTCAGCTTTTCCAGAGGAGGAAGGATTTTTCTTTGAGTTGTCAGGACCAAGTAAGTTTTTTCCCACTCTTCATTTAAGTTCTTTCTTGTTAATGTTTTTTGGCGTCTTACACATGATATAACTTAGCTCTTCTTTTTGCAACAATTACCTACCTATGGCTGCCACAAAAATTAACAGTAGTCCCCACATATCTTCTTTTATGCCCAAAACTAGTTGCAACTTATGCACGACTCAATATTATTAGTTTACAACTTTTCTTACTTATGCCTGCCACAGAACATCGAACCCAGTAAATTTTTATCACTGTTTTTGCAAAAAACCACGCAGATTGTGCTGCCGGTCTACGAACTGCTTGGATCAGGACCTGATGAAGATATTCATTGGTACACCATGTGTATCAATTTGAAAGCACAAAGGTTCGAAGCTCTGGACTCAATACGACAGAAGTCCAACCCCATTTACGTGGCGAACGCAACAACTTTGATGAACAAAATTAAAGAACCTTGGAAGATATACTACTACAAGTCAAGGGTTCAGATTGAAGACTACAAGTTGGAGATCATTGGCGTGCAAAACATAGGACTTCAGTGAGTAACCAAGATTTTTCAATTGTTTCACACTTTTTTCAGACTTGTTTTTGTGTTTTTTAAGCACCATAGCACTTGTGTTTATTCTTCTTAATTTTTGCTCAAACCAGGGTTGGCAGCGGGTTTACAGCGCTGGAGTACATCGAAAGATGGGATGGAGAGAACATTGTTCAGATCCGCAAAGAAGACATCCCGAAACTGAGAAAGATCGCCGTGTACAGATGGTTGAGTGCTCCATTCAACAAGGCACCAAGTTGGAAGTTCCACCTCAACAGCGACAGATAAATATGTAAGTTAGTGCACATTTTTCTTCCTTCTTTTCTTTTTTGGAACAACTAGAAGTGTGTTTTCATCTAGCAAGCTACTGTTTTTGTGCAACAAATTGCCACACAATCTGACCACATTATTATTCTTGTCAATCAACATAGCACTGCCCAATTCTTTTTAACACACACAAAGCAATAGTCTTCACATAGTGTATTTTAGGAGATAGCAGGAACATTTGGTCAAAAAAAAGGTACAATAAGGGGTACACAAATGCTATAGTTTTTTTTCATCCTAGAGCAAAGCTCACATATTATGCCGATCATCACATGTTCGAGCATCATGCTCCTTCGAGCCACACTTTCTGCATGTTCTTGTTTCTTTTTTGCCAACATTCAACGGGTGCTTGTATGTCCTCTGCCTCTTACGCCCTTTCGTGTTCGACTTTGGTGGGTCTCGAATGTTTGGTTCCGAAGCAGCAGTGTTTGAAGTCTCACACGGGACACTCGATGCACCAATCTGCACAGAAGTAACATTCGGGGAAGCAGGCGCTGTCCAAGAAGACGCACTTTTAATGTTAACTGAAGTAGACGCTGCCAGATTAGCTTTCGACGCTCTTTTTTGCTGCTCTTTTTGTAGCGCAATCAGCTCCCCTTTCATCTCCTTCAAGTGCGTTCCTAATATCTTCCTTCCATCACTAGTGCGGCAACCAATCTTAATGAGGGACGAGTAGTCTGCGTTCATTGTCGCGGTTCTCATAAGGTACATTGACTCCTCAGGCATCTCGTGCACTTGTCCAGGAACTTGATCTGCTATATCAACAAGCATCTCCTCTGCAAGCCATGTCCACCTCTTGAGTATATAAGCAGCGGGCACGAACGTGACACCAAGCTGTATCATCACCTGCATCATTATTTAAAAAAAAATATTAGGAAACACATTTTTATGGCAATAATCTTATTAGGAAACTGGAAACAATTTCCTAATAAGATTTCGATGTTGTTGTTGTTGTCATTTCTTTTCTTCAACAATTTTTAGATTTTGATGATTGCCTTTTATACTTTAATAGTTTTTTATTTATGTCGGTTTTAACGTAGTTTCAAAAATGTTCATAGATTTAAAATAGCTATCAAAATTTAAAAAATGATTAGGATTTCAAACAATGTTCTTGCCTGGCTGAGCACAATTTTAGGTTTTTCTGGAAAACCAGCTTTATCCAGTTGATACTTTTGCAACAATATCTAGGTTGCAAGCATGTTGAAATTTGTAGCAACCAGCTTATAAGTAAACTGGCAACACTATATATATTTTTTCTGGGCGGAAGTAATTTCTAAGAAAAAATGGCAACATTATATAGCTTTTCTGGCAACTAGTTTGTAAGAAATTGGCTTCTATATTTAAAAGTTGGAAAACTATCTAGCTTTTCTGGCAACAGTATATAACTTTTGTGGTAGGTAGGTTATAAGAAAAGTGGCAAAATTTATTAAATTTTTCTAGTGGTAAGTAGCATTTTTGTTACCTTCAGTATGTGGCAACAGATTATACCGTCCCGTTCATACTTGCAGCACTCACATGCATACACCCCAGCCTCAGTGTCCGCTTTCACCTTGAAGGACTTGTTTCCATATCCTGGCACAAACCTCGAAATACAGTCGACCACATAAGTGAGTGGACTTGTTTGCTTGCAGTTGTAGGACATCACAGCCTGCATCTCTCCCTGGAACCTGAGAAAAATGTTGCGGGTGTACACCCTGGACATCTGTATCTCAATCGGGTGATAGCTCCATTTCCTAGCCTCCTTTATCACCGTGTCGGCATCTTGTTTGTCCTCAGCACACATTATCTTCTCCTGTATCGCTGCATACTGACGGATAAAGTCAATGAGGGAATTCTGTGGGTTCACATATTTTTTCAGTACAGCGTTGAACCCCTCACTCCTTTGAGTAGTCTGTAGGAAAGGGTAGAAGTTGTGAACAAAGTACGCAGGCACCCAACATTCCCTGTTTTCATACAGGTTGATGAACTCCTCATGCTCAGCAACTCCATGCTCAATGACCATCTTGTTCCATCTCATCTCAAATTCTTCAATGGAATAGCTCTCGTTGATACAATCGTTGAACTCCTTACGCAAGACATCTCTCTTTGATAGAAAAGGTTCGAGTCTCTCAGTCAATTTTTGCACAATGTGCCAACGGCAGTTTTGATGCACCGTGTTAGGGAAGACATCATTGATGGCAGACCGCATGGCAAAGTCCTGATCAGTTATTATGTTGGTTTGAGGCACACCGCCCATGGCATGCAGGAACGTTTGAAAGAGCCAAACAAAACTCGATGTCAACTCATTTCTTACAAATGCACACCCAAACGGGATGGACTGTCCATGGCTGTTAATCCCAATGAAAGGAGCAAATGGCATCTTGTAAATGTTTGTCAGGTATGTCGTGTCAAAGGAAACACAATCGTTGAAGTGCCTATAAGCTCTCCTAGCTAAACCCTCAACCCAATAGATGCATTGAACCATGTCAAACTCATCAAGCTTGTACTTGTAGTAGAAGTCTTTGTCAGCCTCCTTCATGCTCTTGAAGCATTCTATAGTGTCTTGCATGTCAGTATACTTGTGCTCACCCCGCATTTTTGCCAACAAGTTGGCCAAGTCCTTGTCGGTGTATCCAATGTCCGCACGCGTCCCATGCAAGATTGACATCAGCTGCATCTGCCGGGAAGGCTCCAAGTTGCAATCATATAGTATCCTTATGAATTTTTTCTCTTCTTCTGGTATGTGCCTGTGCGACCGCATGAAGCCTGTGAGTGACCATTTCTTCACAAGGGGATGGTTGTGCTCATCGTTGATCTCAGTAACAACCCAACTGTCTCCTCGACGTTTGACAAACATGCAAGCAGGGCAATTTGTCCGTTCCGTAGTATTTCTCCATCTCTCTGGGACAACCGGATCTGGGTTTTCTGGGTCTTCACTCTTCTTCAGATTGTGCCCTGCTTTTTGGCACACCAGCTTCGCCCTAATGAGCTCTCCAGTTTTTTCAGATTTTTTCCGGAAGTTGAATCTGACACCAAAACCTTTGCGTCTTGCATACGCCAGATAGTGTTTCCGAGCAGCTACTAGGCTGTCAAACATCAACCCAGCTACCGGTTGCTGCGGCGTGGACATCACCTCCTGCACACCTTCATCAGCTTTGTCTTCTCCACCATTCCCGTCAGGGGTGTGATAACTTGAGGCCGGCAGCGTTGTCTCTATGACTGCTTGTTGTTGTTGTTGCTGGCTCTCAAAAGCAGAGCCTTGAGACGGGGCCGACATTCCACCTGTTTTTTTTTCATTTAGAACCAAACAACATGGGGGGGGGACAGCAAAACACATGAGATGGTGGTTTAACAAGCAAAACAACTAGCTCGCATACTAATTTCGTGGGAAGTAAGTCTTAAATATTTGTGGCAACTATACACACAGATTTTTCCAGGAAGCAAGCTCTAATTGTCCGGCTAGTGCTCACACATATTTTTTCTGGGAAACAAATGTTAATTTTGTGGCAAGTACTCACAAAGTTTTTGGGGAACAAAGCTTTTCTTTTTGTGTGGCAAGTACTCTGATTTATTTTGTGGAAACCAAGTCTTACTCCAACTTTTTCGTGCACTAGCTGTCATATCTATTGTCTCAACATTTTTTTATGGCAATCTAGTGTTAATTTTTCTGGCTAGTATTTACATTTTTAACTTGGGAAAACAAGGTATTTTTTGTAGTTTTTTTCTGGGAACCAAGTTAAAATCTGTGGCAACTACTCACATTGTTTTTCTGTAAACCAAGTGTTAATTATGTGGCAAGTGCTCAAACAGTTTTCTGGCAACTTATGCTGATCGATAATCGTGGGCAAGTAGACTGAAAAAATTACCCTTACCATGAAGGGCAGAAGCTGCTGAATTGTGTGACTCCATGGTCCTTTTTCCGCTTGCAGTTACTTTTTATCGCACCACTCAATCACACCCTCACAAAAAAACCTGAAATTTTCATAGCAAAGGTTTAATTTTTCTCTGTTATTTTTTTCAGATGAGAAGAACAAAGGGGATGGGACAGGTGGCAGAAGTTTTGTGGAATGAGCTAGCAATCAGCAAGCAAATTGCAGCAAGTAGATTCCAGCAGCATGATGTTGTTTGTGCAAGCAAGTTCTTGTAGGGTTTTATGAAGCAGTAGTTGTTGACTTTGTTTTAGGTTATGCAAGTATGTAACTAGCAGTTTTATGGATTCTTAGTCAGTTTCTACTAGAAGGATATAACCAACAGTTCTTGTGAGATGCATGCATGTGGAGGAACAGATCTAGATTACCTCTTTTTTATTTCCTTTTGTTGATTGTCAGATCAAAGAGTTTGCTTCTTTTTTCTGGGGGGTGTAGCCAAATCCTGGGTAAGAGGAAGTCTCTTTGCAAAAATATTAGAACAAGGGAGAGGAGAGAAGCCAGCCGGCGGCAGGTGTTGGAGAAGGCAGGTGTGTGCTCCTTATATAGCCAGGGGAGAGGGGGTTGGTTAGGGCAAGCTTGGCGCTGGTTGGTGGGCTGGACACCTGGGCTGGGCCAGCTAGCTGACGATTTGGGGGGGGGGGGTTGGGTTGGTGGCTAGCTGGCAGGGAGATGGGGCTCGGTTTGGCGGGAGGTGGGCTCTGGTGGACATGGCACAGCCGCCGCACCGCTAATCCCAGGTGTGGTGCCGCTGTGGAGTGCCTTCCTTCTTTTAATTATTAAATGATTAAAACGGGCAATTCAAGCTACTGTTTTATTTGTTTGATATATTTTATGGCCCAATAAATAACCCTAACCACATGGACATGATCCACTGAATATTAGTGAATTATTAAAAGTAGTTTCATAATTTTTGGAGAAAGTTTATTTGCACTTTGGTTTTAATATTACACCAAAGGCATTTCAAGATTTAATTTGATTTCAATTCAATCGCATTTTATTTGGGCTTGGACTTTAGTTTACCCAAGATTATCAAGGTCCATGATCACCTTGATTTCAATAACAGCACAAGGCATTTGAAAATTTGTATTGACTCAAGTTTGATTAAAGAAAAATCTTGGAACAGTAATGATCAACAGTAACCGTGAATACTGTTACAAGATCTGAGGGTGTTACAAATCTCCCCCACTACAAGAATTCTCATCCCGAGAATTTAAGTGGTAGCGGGAAAAAGATCGAGGTATTCTTCGCGAAGACGATCTTCACGTTCCCAAGTGGCTTCGTCTTCAGAATGATTCGACCACTGGACTTTGAGAAACTTGGTCGTCTTGTTGCGGGTTTTGCGTTCAGACTGATCAAGAATGCGGCTCGGATGTTCTTGATAAGTCAAGTCCTGCTGCAGCTCAATCATATCATGCTCCACTTCACGGATAGGGTCCTTGAAGCAGCGACGGAGTTGCGACACATGAAAAACATCGTGGACTTGGGAGAGGTTTGGCGGCAATTCCAATCGGTATGCCATGGGTCCACTCCTGGAAAGGATACGGAACAGGCCAATGTAGCGAGGAGCCAACTTGCCCTTGATGCCGAAGCGATGAGTGCCTCTCATGGGAGTGACACGGAGGTAAGCGTATTCACCAGGTTGATACTCCATCTCCCGGTGTTTGCGGTCATAGTTGCTCTTCTGACGGGACTGAGCGGCCTTCAAATGTTCACGAATGACGTGAACTTGATCCTCAGCTCGCTGAACAATATCCGGACCAATGAGTGTACGTTCCCCAATTTCTGACCAATTCAGAGGGATTCGACACTTACGCCCATCGAGAACTTCGTAGGGTGCCATCTTCAGACTAGCGTGGTAGCTATTGTTATACGAGAACTCGACCAGCGGGAGAGATTCCTCCCATTTCTTACCGAAGGAAATAACACAAGCTCGAAGCATGTCTTCCAGCACTTGATTGACTCGTTCAACTTGTCCTTGTGACTGGGGGTGATAAGCGGTGCTGAGATGCAGAATAGTCCCCAAAGCTTCTTGGAAACTCCTCCAATATCTTGAGGTGAAAAGGCTGCCACGATCTGAACTGGTCTCCAACGGAATACCGTGGAGTGACACAATTTGGGAGATATACAATTCTGCCAACTGAGTAGCGGTGATCTTCTCCTTGACTGGTATAAAGTGAGCAACCTTGGAGAACCGGTCGATGACGACAAAGATCGCATCGTTTCCCTTCTGTGATCTAGGAAAACCAGTGACGAAGTCCATCTGGACTTTGTCCCACTTCCATTCAGGAATTTCAAGTGGCTGTAGAGCTCCAGCGGGTTTTTGATGTTCACCCTTGACGTGACGACAAACGTCACATTCAGAAACATACCGGGCAATGTCTTGCTTCATGTTAGGCCACCAGAACTGCGGACGAATGTCTTGGTACATCGTGGTGCTTCCAGGATGAATGGACAACGGGGTATCGTGAGCCGCTTTCATGACCTTCGGAGTCATATCCAGGTTCTCATGCCTGCCCTTGCTGTGAGTAACCACTAAACGGTTCTGGTAGAACACCGCACCTTCGCTATTAATAGTGAATGGTGAGGGTCTCCTATTTGCGATATCGCGCTTAATCTTGTGTACGAAATCATCATAAAACTGTATACCCTTGACGGATTTGATGAGATCCGGTTCGATAACCAGGTTATTTACATAACCTTGAGGAACAATCTCGAGGTTCAGCTTTTGAAACTCTTCATACAGAGGTGGTTGTTCTAGTTGCACCTCAAGTTCACTACAGTAAGCTTTACGGCTCAGGGCATCAGCCATCACATTAGCTTTGCCAGGGGTGTAATGAATATCCATGTTAAAATCGGCTATTGTCTCGAGCCATCTTTGTTGGCGGAGATTCAGGTCGGGCTGAGTAAACAAGTACTTCAGGCTTTCGTGGTCGGTGTAGATCTCGCAACGATTACCAACGAGGTAATGTCGCCACAGCTTCAATGCATAAATTACTGCTGCCAATTCGAGATCGTGCGTTGGGTACTTATCTTCGTGAGAACGCAACTGACGAGAGCCATAAGCAATCACGCGGCGCTCTTGCATTAGGACACAGCCTAATCCTTGACGAGACGCATCGCAGTATATCACGAAGTCCTTCTTGGTATCAGGGGGAGCAAGCACTGGGGGAGAAGTGAGCTTGTCCTTGAGAGCTTGAAAACTTTCTTGACATTTATCAGTCCACTCAAACTTAACGCCTTTGTGAAGCAGATTAGTCAGAGGCTTGGCAATCTTGGAGAAGTTCTCGACGAAACGGCGGCAATAGCTAGCGAGGCCGAGGAAACTTCTGACTTGCTTTACAGTCCTGGGAGGAGTCCAGTCAAGAATAGCCTGAATACGTTCTGGGTTGATGGCAACGCCATCCTTGGAAATCACATGACCAAGGTAGGTTATTTCGGGAAGCCAGAATTCACACTTGGAATACTTAGCATAGAGTTTGTGTTCTCGAAGCTTTTCCAGTATAAGACGAAGGTGTTCAGCATGTTCTTCTTCATTCTTGGAGTATACCAAGATATCATCCAGATAAACCACGACGAACTTGTCGAGGTATTCCATGAATATATAGTTCATCAACCGAGAGAAGGTGGCTGGGGCATTGGTCAGGCCAAAAGACATGACGGTGTACTCATAAGAACCATAGCGGGTAATGAAAGCGGTCTTCGGAATGTCCTCTTCGCGGACCCGGATCTGATGGTAACCCAATCTCAAGTCGAGTTTCAAGAACACAGTAGATCCAGCAAGTTGGTCATATAGATCGTTGATCCGAGGGAGCGGATACTTGTTTTGTATTGTTGCCTGGTTGATAGGTCGGTAATCTTGGACCAAACGGTTCGTTCCATCGCTCTTCTTGACAAAGAGCGAAGGTGCTCCCCAAGAAGAGGAACTTGGACGGATGAAGCCCTTTTGAAGTGCTGTGTCGATCTCCTTCTTCAGTTAAAGGAGGTGGTGAGGCGGCATCTTATAAGGGCGCTTAGCAATAGGGACAGTGCCAGGCTTCAAGTCGATGACGATTTCGACATCTCTGATCCGGGGTATTCCCGGCAGTTCTTCTGGGAAGACGTCGAGAAAATCGCGAACAACTGGAACATTCTCGATCCCTTCAAGAGGTGAGGTATTCAAAGCATTCAGGGCATATATCTGGCCTTCGGCATGCTGAGCTGTTCGGGCCGAGTACAGAATCTTTTTACCAGAAGGGTGCGTGAGTTGAACTGTCTTAGTGGCACAGTGGATACGGGCATCATGTGCCGCCAACCAATACATACCGAGTATGACATCAATGTTGGAAGACTTCAGGACAATAAGAGGAGCAGGGAACAACAGACCCACAATTGCAATGGTGGTATCGGGGCTCATCATGGTGGCACGGCTCTGAGATCCAACAGCATTTACCGCTAAAGGAGTGGCCAAGGGTTTCGTAGCTATACCAAGCAACTGAGAAAACGATTGGGACATAAAGGAATGCGATGCCCCGGAATCAAAAAGAACAGAAGCTGGCGTTGAATTGACGAGTAAAGTGCCCATCACTATTTTTGGGGACTCGCGAGCTTCTTCCATCTTGACATGAGTGACCTGAGCACAACTCATAGTACACTGTTTGGTGTTGCGGTTACTAGAATGACGGCTTCTACAACTTCTTTTTCTGCCAACAGGAGGACAAGGTGCGCGGTGACCTGGCTGTCCACACTGGCGACATAAGCCATCGTTCTGGGGAGGAGCCATAATATTGGGCTGTGCAGCCGGTACTGTTAACTGTCTCGGAGGCGGAGGCAGACGAGGTGCAGCATAAGACGGCCTTGGCGTTGGAGCAGGCCGGTGAAAAACATTTTGCGGAAGACAGACTCGAAGTTTCTGAACGGGCCGACCCGAAGATGGGCCAGCATCTCGAGCACGCTTGAGCGACTCATGGTGCTTAGTCAGAGCAGTTTCGACTTGGAAAGCCTTGCTGACAAGGGTCGCCAAGTCCGCACAATCATGAAGGACAAGTGTGAGTTCTATATCAGGACGCAGTCCTTCTCGGAATTTCTCCTGTTTGCGAGCGTCGGTGGCGACGTCTCTCCCAGCATAGCGGAACAACTCAAGGAATTTCCTATGATATTCATCAACAGTTGTCTGGTCCTAACGGAGTTTGCGAAACTCCTCCTTCTTCTGGTCCATCAAACCTAGAGGAATGTGCCATGCTCGGAAGGATGACTGAAATTCTTGCCAAGTAGTTACAGTTCCATCTGGCAGCGCAAGCCTGTGGCTTTCCCACCATTGAGCAGCTGGACCCCTCAGATGATACGTCGCAAAGGTGAGGCAACTGGCAGGGGAAACATCAGCTGACTCCATCTGAAAAGCAATATCACGGAGCCAATCATCGGCATCCATAGGGTTGGCGGAGCTGCGGAAGGTGGACGGGCTGAGGCGCACGAACTCCTGCAGTGTTATTGGGGAATTCTGAGTTGAAAGCTGGGTCATTACTCCGGCCATAAACTAACGGATCAGATCAAACTGTTGCAGTATTGCGTCCATAAAAGGTGGAGGTGGGGGATCGTCAGCCATCCTGCCTGAACAGCAGGGGTTAGTTCAGACAAGCGTTTGCAAGGATAAGAAGTCATACATGATGTAGTATGAGCAATGAACGAGAAGTGCAGTAGATACACAATAGTAGTCATATAGACATACAGATCTTTGCACACAGTCGGTCAAAATCGGACAACGTAACGTCGTAGAAATTAAGGAAAAAGGACTCAGTAGGCGGCGCGCAGACCGCGGTAAGGATTACACGACGCGACATAGATTCCACTATGTCAATCACGCCGCAAGAAAACTGTTGGCCACAGGAGTTAATGCCAGAGGACGCGCGGCCTGCCCAGAATGAGAATGGAATCCGCGGTCCGGGACCTGGGGTAGAACTCTTGCGACACGACTCAATCAATGGGGTAGCAC
This sequence comes from Bromus sterilis, assembly GCA_950022295.1. Lineage (NCBI taxonomy): Eukaryota > Viridiplantae > Streptophyta > Magnoliopsida > Poales > Poaceae > Bromus > Bromus sterilis. Next base: position 337,009,611 of record OX465595.1, on the reverse strand, counting down.
CAGAACGCCGGATGGAATCAAGAGAACGTGATCCTAATGTCAGAGTTTGTAAAACTTACCAGCAAGGAAAAGAGAGCAGATTCCCAGAGCATAGGTACGAAGAAAAGGATCTTAATACCATAGATATCACACATAGTGACATCGATGTGGGCCCGTAAGCCAAATATTAAGTTACCAAAATAGTTTTTTCAAAGTCTAGACTCAACTTCGACCAGGTAGTGGTTGGGTGACTTCCTACAGGCAGTCGGCTCTGATACCAACTTGTGACACCCTCGATTTACGATCATGTACAGTAATCATACACGCAGGGTACATGATCGAGATCAAGGTGCCACGGTGAGAATATCACAGCACAACACTAAACACAAAAGGATAAACCAAATATATTACAATGAAGTGGGGTCACACGGACCCGAATACATAAGTCATACAATCATAATATTTGAGTACAGACATAGTTAGTCAAGTTTTGCCTTAAGAAGGCTAGCACAAATAACATCAGAGGTACAGATCGAAAAGGCGAGGCCTCCTGCCTGGGATGCACCGAATTACTCCTGGTCAACGGGAACTCGACGTCATAGAGGGATCCGGGGATCTTCTGCTCCTGGACTCCAACGTCGTCTGCAGCGGCCGATCAGGCAAAGCGAAAAAGGGAAATAAAGAAAAGGTGAGTATCTAGCATACCCGCGAGTCTTACGTCCGCTACTAATCATTTATGCATGTATCAAATGGAAAGGGGAGGCTATATATAGTGGGCTGCAAGGTAGAAATCAGAATAAGGATAATAAGCTAGGCCTATCGAAGACTAGCATCTTCCGACGAGTCTTGCAGCATGAGGTAAGAATCAGCCAACAGTTTATATAAAGCATAAAGTAACAATGAAGCAGAAGTTGCTGCAGCATTGTATAATAATAAGTTGTAATAATTAGCAATGCCTCCGAGTTTGATGCCAATAGTTTTAATCATTAGTGCATTGTATGCAACTTTGATTTCTAACCATGTTTCTTTCAACTTGGGCATTCATTAGTATGATATCTCGATTTTCTACGTTAGTGTCACAACTTGAACCAGCATAACATTTATGGTCAAGTCCACTATCATGTTGTATCCTCAGTTCTCTCCAGACACTGAAGGATAAACTTAACTCTTTGTTCAATGATTTACTCATAAATCATATCACAACATGTTCTTCTTGCTAAGAACTTGGGTCACATTACGTCGAGCACATAACTCTGGTTTTTATTAAAGAACCTATGACAGAGGCATAGAAGATGTATCACATCCATTTATTTCCTTTATTTAACCATTGTTCTTGTACTGAGATTAACTCGATACTTTTCTTGGACATATACAAGTAAGAACTACTTCTTGACTTGTCCCATTCTTAACTCTTTCAGAATCTTATCTAGGAAAGTATTCCGACTTAATGTTTATAAAACACATTAATCTATCTTAATAGATTTTCAATGTTTAATACTTGTTCATCTTCATTTATGAAAGATTCAAATAATCATTAATACCAACTACACCATTCTTAATATGTTATCCATATATGAGAATGTTTTCATGCTCCCACTCAAATATGTCATGCACATATTAAGTTCAGGATAACACTCATATAGCTCCCACTCAAATATGTCAGTTACATATAAGGCAAGGATAACATCCACATAGCTCCTACTCATATATGTCAGACACATATAAGACTAGGATAATACTCCCATAGCTCCCACTCAAAATATGTCGTCCACATATTAAGTTTAGGAAACTATTAAGCTCCCACTCAGTTTCATGCAAATGCATGTTTCTCAATATTTTGGCTAAGTCCAAAATCACTTTAATCATCCATCAAATTGAGAATTCAGATTACGAGACACTAGTATCCATATGTTTTCAAGACCTTCTTGTTGTACCAATTACAACACTTCTTCAAACGCGGGATTTGAGGAAGTCACGATATTGATAAAAATTTGGATCAACCGTAGTGAATATCCCATTGACTCAAGCATCGCTACATATTGTAATCAACCTTTTGAATTTGTCAGAAACACTCTTTGAGACAAATCGATCTTGATGTCTGATGCGTCCCAAATGTATCTATAATTTCTGCTTGCTCCATGCATGTTTTGTGTGACTCTGCCATGTTTTTCTTGAACTTTCATACACTTTTGAGCATATTTGGACTAATCTATTAACCCAGTGCACCCAGCTACCAGTTGTTGTTTTCTGCTGTTTTTGTATTTTAGGTTTTCCGGCCATTAAAAGTGCTCCAAAAAAATCCGGAAAAATCAGATAAAAAATCAGCGACCCAGACTTCCGGAAACACCAAAGGAGCGGAGGGGGCCACCACAGGGACTCCATAAGGGTCCCTGGCGCGGCCCCACCCTAGGCCGCGCCAGGGGGCCTCCTGGCTGACCTGTGGCCCCTCTCGGTTCCCCCCTTCGCCTATATTTAGCCCCGGGGTGGAAACCTCTAATATCGATCTCTTTTCCGCGATCTCTCCTCTGTACCGCCGCCGCCGCCGTTTCTAGATCGGGGCTTCCTGGAGAAGCTGCCCGGCACCCTGCCGGGAGGAGGAACCCCCTCCGGGAGACCATCCATAGCCATGGACGCCTCCCGTATGTACCGTGAGTAGTTTCCCTTGGACCATGGGTCCGTGACCAGTAGCTATGTGATGTACTTCTCTCCCCTCTTTGTTCTTCCCCTTTTGAGACCTCGTGAGCTGCCTCACATGATCGAGGCACTATTGTAATTTATGTTGTTGCTATGCTGAGTTTTCTGGGATCTGATGGATTATGAGACTATGTTCAGATTGTGATGAGTAATATATTTGGTTCTTCTCTTTTATATTTTGTTCTTGAGTAAATTCTTGCATGTTCTCCGTTGCCGTATTTTACTTTGGCCAAGTGATTTGTTGCAACTCCGAGAGGGAGCGTTATGCTTGATTGTGGGTTCAGCCCCATGATGTCTAGCTTGAGTGACAAAAACATGAGACTAGGGGATGTGCTGTTGCCACCAGGGATAAAACAACGGTGCTTGTATCCGCGGGTACAAGGATTGTTTACTTTACGCAAAGTTCTTTTAATGCAGTTGTCTGTTGCTTTGAGTTTACACTTTGGGTGGGATTCGCAACTTAATACCAGCGAGATGTTCTGGATAGATATCTCAAGGTGGATGATTCGTAGTAGATGCAGTTGGATTTAGGTCTACTTACCTTGGCGTACTGCCCATTGCTTTTGAGCCCTTCCTTTCTTTGCAGCATAGTTAGCATTGCGGTGCCTTCATAATTCTGTCAATTGCCCAGTTGTGATTTGTTTACCTCGCTAGCACTTTTCTCTTCTTTTGGGAGAGAGACATCACTAGTGAAAATTACGGGACCCCGGTCCATCTTCACATTAATGTTTACATCCTTAGTTTAATTTCAGTTGCCACTATTATTATCTCTTGCGTTGGTCCTTTGTAAACAGCAAGGCTGGAGGAATTGACAACTCCTCTGTACTCGTTGGGATCAAAGTTATTTGTTGTTGTGTGCAGGTCCACGTCAAGCGCCGTGACACCTTCTTGTATCTCTTGGAGTCCTACTGGTTCGATAACCTTGGTATCTTTACCGAGGGAAATTTTCTGCTACGCTACATCTCACCTTCCACTTGGGGTAACCAACGAGGAGTGAGAGATCCTCACCGTATCAAGCCAATTTCTGGCGCCGTTGCCGGGGACTCCAGTCTACAAGATAGGGGAGTTGCACACTATCTTTTATCTGTGCTTTTTAGTCTTGTTAGTTTACCTTTCAGATTTTACTTTTGTGTCCCTTATCAAAAATACAAAAAATACATGTTACCTTGTCAGTAGTTACCAGTATGGCTGGTCCTTTTGCCTTTGGTGAGGCAGAAGTACTTACCTTTACTCAAAGAGGTGGTGAAAGTTTGAAAGACGCTTGGTATAGAATTAATGATTCTCAAAAAAGAGCCACCAAGAAGCAATCCACTACTATCTTGCTTAGAAATTTTTATGTTGGGATCACTTCTTGTAATAGGTTTCTTTTAGACACTGCTATCAATGGGAACTTCATAGAGGCCCCAGTTTGGGAAGCCCTTAATGTTATTGAAAATCTTGTTGGAAGTCTCCTAGTTGTTAGTATTAAGGAGGACATTACTTTAGCTCACATTATGAGAAAACTTGAAAAAATAGAGCTAGAGATGCCAAGTATCGATAGGGTGAATGAGTTGGATCGTAAGATTCAAGGGAATTTGAATAGGCTAGATAACTCCATGCTGAAAATTGTCAAAACTTTGGAGACTATTAAATCCCTTGATGAGAAGTCTTCTAGGATAGAAAAGATTGAGGAAGTTATTGAAACTCTAGGAACTACCTTTTCCTCAATCAAAACCAAAAAGGATGAAACTCCGGAAAAGAAGGAGCCTAAGTTCGTTTACGTCCCCAAGGTTCCTCGAGCTAAAGCAAACACACCCATTGCCAAGAGAGTTGAAACGGTGAAAACTTTGGAGGAGACACCTATCTTTAACTTTAATGAAACTCCAATTGATTTCCCTCCTTTTGATTTTATTCCAAGAAGCATTTTCATTCGTCCTTTATTTGAGAAACCTATTAAGACTAGTTGTACTATTGAAGAGATTTTTGATGATTGTGATGATGGTTCAATAGATACAACTTGATATTCTGCTTTAAGCCTAGCTAATGGCTCTAAAGAAGCGCTTTCGGGAGGCAGCCCGCAACGAATTTAGGTTTTTCTTTTTGCTTTTCTTCTGTTCTTAGTGGTCTTGATGATTGTTACTACTGTAGCAACATCATTGTATCTTTACTTTTCAAGCTTTGTGCCTTTTATAGCCTCATACGACAAGGGAAGTGAAAGTTGTGACATGCTGTCCAGAAAACAGATTCTGTCCTCGTGACTAGAAAAATCATGCAAAAATATCAGTTCATATTTTTGAGCTGAATTTTTTACACAGCATGATCTATACAATTACGAAACTTGCGTATGTTCTGAGTTTTTTTATTTGAGTTGCATAAGTACCCCTAAAAAATTCGTTTTTACCTGCTGGTCTGTTTTTCACAGATTCTGTCCTGTTTTGCCTTTTCTTCGTTTTGCAAACCTTAAGCTTGCTTTTTCTTTGCAAAAACCTTTTGGCAATCTTGAGAAACAGTAGCTCTTCAAGTTTATCTTTATTTCCAGTAGAGGAAAAATTATTTTAGTTGGGTACTAACCTCTCTAATCAGATTATGATGAGTTGTGTATGAAGGGAGTTTTCAAGTGCGCGATGGAAAATGATGAAAGAAGATCTTGGAGTGTCAAACGCTCAAGCTTGGGGATGCCCATGTGCACCCCCAAGAAATATTCAAGGAGACTCAAGTGTCTAAGCTTGGGGATGCCCCCGTGCATCCCCTTCTTCATCAACAATTATCAGTTCGTCTCTCATTGCACTATATTTTTATCACTTCATGCGTTATGTGCTATGCTTGGAGCGTCTCGCTCTTTACTTTTCTTAGGTTTGTTTTTGCTTTGTTTTCTGTAGTAACAAGTTAGACCCCAGCTTAATATTTTGTGTGGGAGAGATACACGCTCCGTTTGAACTAGAACTCCTCATAGGATTTGCATGCTTATTCTTTTAGCTGTGAGTTGTTCTTTTTCTTTTCTTAGCTGCTGCTCTGTTTAGTTGTAGTGCTTTAGTTTTTTCTAGAGCTTTTCTTTTGTTTTAGGTTGAACTTTCTATAGGTTGCATGTTTTTATCTTGTTAGAGAGTTTTCCTGTTGCACTAAGTTGTGTGTCTTGACTAGAAGTAGGTAGTTGAAGTTGTTATTCTCTTTGTAGTGGTAACTTGCAATAGTTTTGAGGTATTGACTAGAGTAATGTTTGAACTTTTGGTGTCAAGAGCTCGAGACTATTAGTGATAGATGTCGTATTTTGGGCAATCCATGTGTTTTTCGAAAACCAAAAACCCCTGTTGAGAACTCAAGCTACTAGATGGATCACTAACCTCTGGAGGGTTCAAATATTAGAGTACACTCACGTACCATGAGTCGAGGATGCGCAAGGATAACCAAACCCCCATACACTCCTCCTCGGGGTACTTGTCTCTTTGTGAACCTCCTGATTAGATTGAGAGTTACCGATAATAAGTGCATTAGTTCTTCGGACTAATGTGAGTATTCGAAAGTTGACACTTCCACCCACCTATACTTTTTCTAGCCTCTTCGGTACCGTGCATTGCCCTTTCTTACCTTGAGAGTTGGCGCATACTTCGCCGGTGCATCCAAAACCTTGCCACGATACGCTATGTCATCATAAGCCTCCTTATATCTTTCCTCAACACATCCACCATACCTACCTACAAGGCATTTCCATAGCCTTTCCGAGATACATTGCCATGCAACATCCACCTTCTCATGACTTGATCCTCATGTCATACATGCTACTTGCTTGATCGATGAGCCGCATGCTAGTTGGGCCTTGCCCCAATCATTGCTACTTGACGCGCTAGTATCATTGCATATCCTGCTATCCTGGCAGAAGCATACATTTGCATCATGATAGTTATATCTTCTTTATGTGAGTACCTTTGTAAAGTGTGAAAGATCTCCTATATTCTTGTAAAATATAGAGTGTTGCCCCTAAAGTGAGGAAAAGATCCCAAAGAGGAGAAAATCAAAAGATCCCAAAGAGGAAAAATGAGAGTTAATTAGAAAGAGTCATTGAGGCCACCAAAAAAATACAAAAAAATAGAAAAAGGAGAAAAATAAAAAGAAAAAGAGAGAAGGGGGCACACTACTATTCCTTTTGAGAGATCCACACTAGTACTTCATCCTCTATCCCTTGTACTCCATAGAGATCATCATCATGCATATAGCTATGTGGGGACCTTCACACTATAGAACTTGGCTTGTATATTCCAATGATGAGCCTCCTCAAACGAGCTCTAGGTCTTCTTGAGCAAGCAAGTTAGATGCACCCCCACTAGTTCCTTTGGAGAGCTTTTAGCTCACATGTGCATCCGTTGCATGGCAATTCCTACTCCTCACATCATATCTATCATATGGCCTTCTCTCGCCTATGATTGTCCTCATTGATGTGAGCCTTTCACACCTTTTTTTGTCTTCCTCCTCCACCTTCTTTCTGTTTCGCATTTTAGGTGACAACTTTCTTGCTCACGCTCATCCATTGCATGAGTGCTCAAAATATCGAAAGGGAGTGGATCAATTTGACTTGTACCTGGCTAGTGGTCTGGGGACGAGTCAAGATAAGAATCCAAAGGAGACCAAGTGTGAAACTTTAGTAGATAGTTGTTCTCAACAACCTTTTTTCTCTCTTTTTTCCAGTCCCCTGCTTGCACGCAAACACCATCTGGAGACATTCGAGTCACGGACAGCGAGAGCTCTTGCACCTTTTGTTCTTTTGTTGCTTGTGTCAATGCTAATATAGACTCTTGCTTGTTAAGACTTGATTTGAATTGCATGATTTGATTGCTTTACTTAAAAGTCCTTATATGGTTGTGTGGCATGTCACCACAGAAATTATGCTTGTTATCATTTACCTACTCGAGGACGAGCAGGAATTAAGCTTGGGGATGTTGATACGTCCCAAACGTATCTATAATTTCTGCTTGCTCCATGCATGTTTTGTGTGACTTTGCCATGTTTTGCTTGAACTTTCATACACTTTTGAGCATATTTGGACTAATCTATTAACCCAGTGCACCCAGCTGTCAGTTGCTGTTTTCTGCTGTTTTTGTATTTCAGGTTTTCCAGCCATTAAAAGTGCTCCAAAAAAATCCGGAAAAATCAGATAAAAATCAGCGACCCGGAAGCTTCCGGAAACACCAAAGGAGCGGAGGGGGGCCACCACAGGGACTCCAGAAGGGTCCCTGGCGCGGCCCCACCCTAGGCCGCGCCAGGGGGCCTCCTGGCTGCCCTGTGGCCCCTATTGGTGCCCCCCTTCGCCTATATTTAGCCCTTGGGGTGGAAACCCCTAATATCGATCTCTTTTCCGCGATCTCTCCTCTGTACCGCCGCCGCCGCCGTTTCTAGATCGGGGCTGCCTGGAGAAGCTGCCCCGGCACCCTGCCGGGAGGAGGAACCCCCTCCGGGAGACCATCCATAGCCATGGACGCCTCCCGTATGTACCGTGAGTAGTTTCCCTTGGACCATGGGCCGTGACCAGTAGCTATGTGATGTACTTCTCTCCCCTCTTTGTGCTTCCCCTTTCGAGACCTCGTGAGCTGCCTCACATGATCGAGGCACTATTGTAATTTATGTTGTTGCTATGCTGAGTTTTCTGGGATCTGATGGATTATGAGACTATGTTCAGATTGTGATGAGTAATATATTTGGTTCTTCTCTTTTATATTTTGTTCTTGAGTAAATTCTTGCATGTTCTCCTTTGCCGTATTTTACTTTGGCCAAGTGATTTGTTGCAACTCCAAGAGGGAGCGTTATGCTTGATTGTGGGTTCGGCCCCTTGATGTCTAGCTTGAGTGAAAGAAACATGAGACTAGGGGATGTGTTGTTGCCACCAGGGATAAAACAACGGTGCTTGTATCCGCGGGTGCAAGGATTGTTTACTTTACGCAAAGTTCTTTTAATGCAGTTGTATGTTGCTTTGAGTTTACACTTTGGGTGGGATTCGCAACTTAATACCAGCGAGATGTTCTGGATAGATATCTCAAGGTGGATGATTCGTAGTAGATGCAGTTGGATTTCGGTCTACTTAACTTGGCGTACTGCCCATTGCTTTTGAGCCCTTCCTTTCTTTGCAGCATAGTTAGCATTGCGATGCCTTCATAATTCTGCCAATTGCCCAGTTGTGATTTGTTTACCTCGTTAGCACTTTTATCGTCTTTTGGGAGAGAGACATCACTAGTGAAAATCACGGGACCCCGGTCCATCTTCACATTACTGTTTACATCCTTAGTTTACTTTCAGTTGCCACTATTATTATCTCTTGCGTTGATCCTTTGTAAACAGCAAGGCCGGAGGAATTGGCAACTCCTCTGTACTCGTTGGGAGCAAAGTTATTTGTTGCTGTGTGCAGGTCCACGTCAAGCGCCGTGACACCTTCTTGTATATCTTGGAGTCCTACTGGTTCGATAACCTTGGTATCTTTACCGAGGGAAATTTGTGGCTACACTACATCTCACCTTCCACTTGGGGTGACCAACGAGGAGTGAGAGATCCTCACCGTATCAATGTCTTCTTTGTTGTTCACATTTATTCCTTATAACTTTGAAGTTATTGGGAATATCAAGTAAACTCCTTACTCGATAAGATTCAAGTAATCTTAAATGTGATTCAATATGGGATTTCATGACTCATAATCATATCTCGTACTTAGGTCCACCGGCACTTCTTCGTAGTTCGTAGGTATGTCTTGTTCCATTAACTTGACAAGTGAATCATGAATATTATTTTGCACAAGGGCCAAATATGTGTTCATGAATTCTACTTCGTTCAGTAAAAGCTTCCATCGAAACATCATGTTCATTATCATTAGTTTCTCCTCTAATTGTAGAGATATGCTTCCGGAACATATTCTGTTGCGTTACTCTGACATCTGGAGGCAAGGTCAATTACCTTGGTTGAACTCTCACTTTTCTTCCATTACCACATTTATCAAGTACAATTCTTGATAAACACAAAAACACTTAGCAACACCAGTTTTGCTATTTTGGTTCTAGTTGTGGAAGATGCATCCATAGTTGTCTCAGGATACACTACAAAGATAATTTATCATATAAATCACACTTCGTAGAAACCACGTCACACACCATAACATATATAGTGTTGGTTTCCACGAACTCAGATGGTTCCCTATACTGAAGTGAGTGTTTGCATATTAAATTAATAACTTTAAACAATAATAACGTAACTTGGTAAGAGATAACTTAGACCATACACTATTCAATAGAGTATGATTACAATGTTCAGGCACATCAACAATATTGCAGTGTTCCAAGCATTGTAATTTGTGGAACAACTTTCACACAAGTCCGTATGCCCAAGGCTAACTCAAAACATTTGTAACTTTGATCAGATCGTAGAGACTTGTTTTTCTTGTTAATTTAATACCCATCTTCATTCTGAAATCCCTTTGATCAGATCAAATTATTTCAGACTCATGTTTCATTAGTGAATACACATATTCATCTAAGTCCACATATGAAGTTCACGAAATAATGAAATTCACTACTTGCTGATATACGATACATCACAATGTATGATATACAACAATCAGTACACACTCTGTTTTACCAGAACGCGAGGTTTTAGTCATCTCACCTAAAACGTCATGGTTTGCATGTGTCAAGAGATCAAGTATCTCAAAACTTCATCAAACCATTCATGACTTATACGTTAGTGTCATTATTAAGTCTGGATAATTCTTGGCATTGCAATATTTCTTATAAATGGTCAAACTACTATCATCAATATAAGAATAACCTATTTATAACCGTAATGTGACCATAAAAGATATCATTCATAAAAGGAGAACAACTGACTTGTTTCTCACTAATATGAATAATTGTCTTCGCGAGATGCAAGACACACTAATAATGTTCACATTCAAACAATCATAAATTTATTCATATAATTAATCAAATGATAGATGTAGAGGGAGAGTGTTGTCGACCATCAACTATCTTGATCATCGTCAGCACACATTGTCACCTCATCCCTTCCAAGCTACTCTCAAGCAGTAAGTTCAAGCATCAAATACTTAATTAACCGCAATTAGTGTTTTGTGGGGAAAGACATTTATAACTCATATATCAAATATACTTTCTCCGTCAATGACTATTCCTGCATTGGTTCTACCTTTAAAGTTCAAAACTTTAACCATGACTTCATGACAGGTGAACAATTCTCCTTCATGACATGGTCTAGACACGGTCTTTGTAGCTGGGAGGAAGCGGAGGCCACTTCTCAGTTATCGCAAAGTAACCAGTCATCCAGTAGTCCAAGTTATACACAAGGTGTTCATGTATCTTATACATTTTCCATGTGACTTTCTCAGCAGGTTGTTCCTTCTACCATGGTTGAAAGAAACCCCGTCCATATACTCATATTCCGTTACTCTGATTTGTGACTTAGTGCTTATAAGTTCACCTAGCACGTCACACGTGTTGGTGCCCTTAACATGCATTCATAATTCAGATTCCATAGAATGAAGCATGGTGCATTGGACAGTCATTCATAAGTGACGGTGAGTATGATACTCATCATCATCTTCCTTAATAACAGAGTTATTAGTTTTATCTCCTAGCAGTTCTCGTATTACGTTTAGCAAGTCATTAGAAATGAGTATGTCTCTAACGGTGTTGGTACTCAATCAATGAAGTAAGACCCATTTACTTTAAGTTCTACATCATACTAAAAAAACTACAGTTTTAAACATTTGGGTATGACATTATCTACGATGATATTTGCTAAGACATGAAGATTAAGTTCATAATATGGAGTTCATGTTTTAAAACAATTCTGGAACTCCCACTCAGACAAACATCCCTCATAGTTTATTCTAAGTGATTACACGATCCTTGAGAACTATACCTCCCCTGTGTGACACGACCATCAGTATATTCTCAAGGTAGGCCATCATGCCAATCACATCATCCATGTGACTCATGCTCGACCTTTCGGTCTCTTGTGTCCCGAGGCCATACCATATACATATGCCAGGCTCGCCACCACACCCTATGTGATTTTTTGTTGTGTCATGCAAGGCCATATCATATACATATGCCAGGCTTGCTACACCCACCTCATTTGAACGTGAATATGTTTGACATCCGTGTGCCACGTGATGCCTCCATAATGTTGATCTTTCTAGGTGGTGCTCACTAGGGTAAGGACACTATGTTAGTTTTAGTGAGGGATCATCCTATAATGCTACCGTTGTATATCTAACATATTAGCAAAACAGGATGCAATGATATAAATCATACATGCTATGATTCCCCCCGACATGCAAATTAAAGTTGAAAATGCCTTTCTACTTTATCTTTTGCAAGTTTTACGTGGTTGCTAGGGGTTTTGAGAAGAGAACCGTTTCTATCCTACGAAAACAAGCCACAACACCAATCCCGCAATTGTCTCTATTACACCCCCGTCGGGGCCCTCCGTTGCAAACGTCTTCGCGAAGCTAATGTTAGAGAGACAGACACCCCCCAACCACTTATATGGTACAAGCCATATGTCAAGCGTGGAACCATTCTCGCGTAAACGCGTAAGGTCGGTCGGGGCCGCTTCATCAGGACATTGTCACAATGCTAAACGAGTACACGTGGGGGGGTAACAATTGGAGAATTGATGCCACATACTAGATGTGTTCTATCTGTACCATACATCTACGCGTAGCCTTGCTCTGATATCACTGTTGGGGTTCGGGGCAGAAAACACAATTTTTTCATAACCTACGATACCCAATCCCAAGACCTATGCTATGGAGATGGAAGTAACGGATGGAATTAGATCACATACCAGTATGTAGTCGTTTAAGCGGGAAACATTCCCGCGTGAACGTGGTTGGTGTAGTCGTACAGGCAATCCCCGATGCCACGCAGCTCCACGATGACTCTGATAGCCACCCGGTCCTTGAGACCGATGACGGGATTGTGTCCCCGTCGAAACGTTGTCGGTGAAGACGCCGCGATATGGCCACGACGATGAAGTAGCGCCACAAGTGTAGCGCCTCGCGGGATTACACACATACGGTGTACCCGATGTCCCTCCGGGCTCCGAACCAGAAGAGCAGCGGAAAGAAGATGGATTCGGATCCCGATTCCAGCAGCACGACGACGTGCGTATGGTGGAGAAATTCCCAACCTAGTGCAGACTCCAAACAAGGGGAGTTCGCTCACATGAGGGAGAGAGGAGGAAGAGAGATGAGAAACTTGTCTCAAATTTGGATGAAGGAAAAAGGGCACCCTACCCCTCCTTATATAGGCCAAGGAGGGGGAAACACCTCACTCAACTTCCCATGTGGTACTAAACCAAAGGGAGGGGGGAAAATGCGCCTAGGGGGGCATGGGCCCCTTCATGGCGCCATGGCCCATGGGGGAAGACTCCCTCTTCCCCTAATGGGCCTCTTTAGGCCCATATGCCTTTTTATTCTATTTTAATTATATTTTATTATATTTTAATATTTAATTCAGATAATTAAATAATAAAACATATTGAAACATTATTAAATAACATTTTGAACCTTTCAAAATTCCCAGAACAATTTTTGGCCTCCACCAGAAACAATTCCGGTGTTCTCTCTTATTTCTCCGGTGATCCCGAATCAATCCTTAATGCGTCGAATACCCTTAAGTGTGACACCCTACGGTCCGGGAAACAACAGACATGATCAAGACACTCTCTTGATCAATGACCATCGATCAAACCTGGTTACAATCCTAGATGGCCTCTGCGCTTCCATCGAATGAAACTTCATCGCTGTTGGATCCGTTTAACGTTGAGCATTATCCCTTTGGCATATGGTACTTTGCTTGTCCGAGGTTTGATCGTCGGTATCCAATATACCTAGTTCATCCTTGTTACCGACAAACATGTTTACTCGTTCCCGTGATATTACAACCCTCGTGAACTAGTCACATGATTGCAATCTTTATAATGTAATATCACCGAGTGGGCCGAGAGTACCTATCCGTCACTCGGATGGACAAATCCCGCTTTGATCTATTTGTATACTCATTAATGTATCTATTCGGAATACCCAAAGTGCACCTTTATGTCCAGCATATTTCAGTCAGGCGGTGGGTTACAAATCAAAGCATCCTATAGGTAGTAATTACGTATGATCATTACGGTCAAAGGATCTGGTCACCACGTTGTAGTTATCGCAATGTTGAACTTATGTGACTCGATCACATTGCAACACTTCTGGTGGGCGTGTCCATCATATCATTCTCCCATTGATACGACTCCATTGTCAACAGCTTAATTTCTCATCATCAGGAAACCTTGATCATCAATTGCCCAATGGACTAGTATACTAGAGTTAACTAGGGACCTAGTTGTTTTATACCACACGTGTATTAATGTTTCCGCTTAATACAGTTATAACACAGTATAAAACGTATTATGAACTTATGGAATATGCTAATAAACATATGTTATTTGCCTCTGGGGCACATTCCCAACAATAGGGTAGGTGAGTGAGGGAACGAGGAGGCCGTGGAGTTATGGCTTCGCACTACGGTGCAAGGATAACCATATTCATGACTTTTTCGCGAATATGGGGAGCCTGATTTCAAGCGAATATTCCAAGTATAATGCTGGTCATATCCCTCCTCGGCCCAACTCACCGACTAACCAAACTAATGGTACCCATTCAAAAAACTGATATCCCTGTCCCAAGAGGGATAGCCTAGCAACCAAATGCACCCTAGGTTCCTCGCATGGAATGTAGATATTTGAAATATCGGAAAGCTATTTCTATGTTGTATGCATTTGCATTTAACCTGAATCCTAGTGCTAATCTTGCGGGGTTTGCTAATGCATTCGGTGTACTAGTTGCGTCCCTAAATATAGATTCTTCTTATTTGACTCATGTTTGTGATAAACTTTCTAAAATCAATGGTAAGTATAATTGAAAGTATGTCGGAGTTCAAATGCAACGGTGGCCAGCAACACCAACTGCAACAACAAAAATACGAGCATGGAGCAACACCAACTGCAACAACAACAACAACAACACGGTGGACATCTTGATTGATTCTCCTCCTCTATCTCGAGCTCTCCCACATCAGCAGCAACACATGTGTTTGTGGATGGAGAAGAGTTGGTGAAGTACCTCAACACCGATAAAAAATCAACTTCAATGAAGAAGATGATAAGGACTTCAACATATTGAAATGGTGGCATGATCACAAAATCATATATGCGATGGTTTTCATATTAGTACAAGATGTCTTATCAGTACATGTCTTAACAACATCATCAGAATATGCTTTTAGTCTAGTTGGAAATCGGCCATCTTTCCAAGTTGTAAAACTTCAGTTAGATGCTTACTCTTCGCCCTGTGCCTCTAGAGCTGTCGCCGGTGGTATAGTCTGAGATTTTCGTGGAGATCAAAGGATCTATGTATAACCTTGGTTCAAGGTCTGCCTTATGTGTTGAATTATGGGCAGGGACTGAAACAGCTTTGGGAGCTAGGCTACCAAGGAAAGAGGTGTTTCAACAACATTTAATACTTTATTTTGGTTTGATTGCAGCAATGCAAGACAAACAATTGCGTTGGACCTTTCTTCCATTCTTTGTATTTCCTTATTCAGTCTTACATAGATAAGGAAAGGAAAGGGGTAGTGAGTGGTCTATAACAATAAAAGCGTCGGAAAAGGGGATGTGACCATGAAGAGGTTGGGCTGGTTTTAAGCTGCCCTTAGACTGATTCTCTCTTTCGGTAACAGACACTGAGGCTAGGAAACCTTATTCGATACGATAGGACAGATAGACAAAGCAAGGCCTGGGTCGAGAGCCAATTTCATATTCTTCGGTTCCATTCCTGATCGAACTCCCTTCTTGTCATCGTATCTTGTGTAAGAATCGCTTTCAGGCTTCTTATCGCTTTCCCATCAGTGGCAGTTTTGTATCCCGTCCCTACCGATAGTAACTGATCAAATTACTGTTGAAGTTCTTAAGCATATCTTTTTCCATTATTAGTTCTATCTTCCGAGTGGACTAAGGCATCAATATGAACGATAAGCCCTATCGCTTGATAATAAATGCTTCCCTAGCAGCTTGCCGGATAAAAACGAAGCCTTATAAATTGTAAATGAATCCCTAAAAGCGGATAAAGGCTTAAACCTATTCATCTATCCTATCCTTCGCTTGACTCTTCTCGAAAAAGGTTAAGAACACCCTTTTAGGTGGGATAGAAGAGAGGGTATGTGAGTTGAGAAAGGAACTAGTCAAAGCTCTCGACTCATACTTGGAAAAGATGGACACTCATAGACAAGTGAACTCGAATATGATGAAAACACTGATGCCCATGAAAAAAGAGAAACTAGCCGAAGAAGAGCCCAACATATTGCATAAAACAAGAAACTGATAACTATGTTCGAAAATCTTATCATTGAAGAAGAGAAAGAATAGTTGTAGTCTTTTTAGTTTTTGTTAAAATTTCTTAGCATTTTGTATATTTATTTCCTTTTGCAATCTAAGTTATCTAGTTTGTACTTTTTTTCTTTTTAGGCATGAAAGTTTTCAATGATATGTCAGTTATAAAGATTTGATCATATATGACATTTGTTTCATTTTTCCCTTTCTTAATTTTTTGTAAAGCATTTAGATATAAATAAACCATGAAAACAACTACTACCTTAAACTAAAAACATCTTAACTTAAAAAAAACTAAAAACATCTTATATTTTGTTATGGAGAAAGTACAAAATTACAATCCGCGTGCCGATATAGCATTTCGTTTTTCTTTTGAGACAATCATGGCCGGGCCGGCCCGTGTCGGGGATGACACCCTCTAAGGCCACGTCAGCGCGTTATTGGCGTCAAGAGGAAAATCAAGGTCACGTCCTGTCCAGATCGCCGGCGCGCAGGGCAGCCAGGAGGACTCCCCTCCTCCGACCCAGGCGCCGTCGTTACTCCATCCCGGGAAATCAGAGACGGATCTGAGAAACACTCTTCGATCACGAGGTGAGCAAATCCCCCAAACCACATGTTGCGATGCAGCTTCTCCCTCCCTCCCTGTAGCTGCTCTTCGTCCTCTTCGAATCTCGTAGAGTTTGCTCGGATTTTAGCGCGATTAGTCCAATTAACAGTCTCTTCGGCGACAACCACGCGCCGATTTTTGCTAGGTCCGTAGCTTTTTCTATTAGGTTGCGCGTGTTGGACCTAATGACTAATGAGAGGTCTGACGCTGTTTCGTGCTGTCACTGGATGTTATTGCTTGATTTAATCGACTTCCAAGTTTTGTTTATCTCCTGCTGGATGGAATGGAGTGAATCATTCATACTGTTCTATACTTGTTGTTGTATAGCAGGTGCTATGTCTTTTGCAGTCATCTGAGCAGTAGAATGGCCTCGAAAGCTATAAGGAGGAGGCCTACCGACAAAGCAAGCGAGAAACATATGGAAACAACGATGCCCGAATCCGTCACAGAACCTCTTATAGGAAATGCTGCCCAGGGGAATAAATTGAAGGTTAGTAACGTTCCCTGTGTTAGTAATCCTCGTGCGTGTTTAGTACTCAGCTGAATTTCCTTCCTGCGTGAAATAATGGGCACGAGCCGCGTCATGTGCGAGTGAGGTACTACCTCTGTCCCATAATGTAGTACAGTATCATTTTGAAAACTAGCATAGCTTGCAAAATGATACTACATTATGGGACTGAGGGAGTAGTGATGAGCTAGGCGGGCCAGATTGTTGCAGTTCACAGAATAAAAGTAGAGAGAGAGAGAGCATGAATTGCTCGAGTTGAGGTTATTGACAGTGTTTTTTGTTTTCTGTGTTTCTTGAAGGGAAATGAGCCTACGACACGACCGGATTTCTGGGATGGAAAAACACGCGAGTGCCTTCATTGGGCGCATATTATATCTACTTTTATTACTCAGTCTGCAAGAAGGATAGGTAACTGTCACTAGCTTTGATCCAGAAAAGGGCTAGATGCTATACTTTATCACTTGAGAATAAATCATCATTTCTATGAATTACTCACTTGAATGCTAATGATTACCCTATTATTCAAGACATATGCTTGTTTCATGATCTTCCTTTCACAACATTGACTGTAGGTTCTGATAAGCTAGCGATAATTTTGATTAAGCTGAAATAATTTGTGTGTAAATTGCATTGATATTGCTGTCCGAAATAATATGTTGTGTTTGCTATTGTCGTTACCTCCTTGTAGGCTTTTAATGCTCTGAAGGCCTGCTTTTCTTTGCAGTAAATGCTATTTCTGAGTTTGGGTCGTTTCTAGCAAGCTTCTTTGGTTGCTCCTGTGCTCCCCAAAGTTCACAAAATGCACAGACAATGCTAATTAACCTCAGTCCGTTACAGGTACTGTGACATCTTCATTTATTTATTTTTTGAAATACTGCATATTGAGCATGGAAGTTTGTTTTTTCCATTGTAAGTGTCCATTTAGGATGTATAGTTCTGTGTTAAGCTTCACCTGTAATGTGATGTACATTCCTGGAGATATTCTGATACCTTCGGCTGAAGTATTGACTACAATTTCCCGTCCTGCCTTACATCTTAAGCTTTTGGAGTACTGGTTGTTTCATAAACCCCACAATAAATGTCTCTTCAGGTGTGCACAACATGAAATATTCTTACTTGTTTCCGCATTTATGTTCATGAACAAAAAGTTGCCATATCGATAAAACACGCGCTGCTATTTGCTGCATGTGTGTTTTATCATTTGGATATTGGCCTGCGTGCAATGCCACCAACATTAGTGTTTACATATGTTTAATTACGTTTACAAGTTGTTATGGTTTTGACGTTTTAAATTTACTTTATAGGAGGAGAGACTAAAATTCTTGAGACAAAGATCAAATGTGCCATTTGACTGCTCTTCGGTCGAGCACCAGGTTCTCATCTTTTACCTAGTTTATGTGGCGTTTTTTCTGCTCCTTGAGCAAGTCAATGCTAGTTTAAATCATTAATATGTTAATATGCTTATATTCATGAACAGCATGCCACTTCTTCAATTACAGGATGCCCTAAAAGAACTTTGGAGACTGACTTATCCTAATCGACAACTTCCTCCTCTGAAATCAGATCTATGGAAGGAAATGGGCTGGCAGAACTCTGACCCAGCAACAGATTTTAGGTTCATTTTTTGAACGATTCATATTTTAAGAAACTATCTGGTATTTTTTTTCAATGCTACCTGAACTGAGACGACTGTTCTGATGAGCTATCCAATGCTTGCAGGGCTGGGGGATTCATGTCCTTGGAAAATCTAATATATTTTGCCAGAAATTACCCAGTATGTTTCTGTTCATCATGGACACTTACTCCTTGTAAATCCACCATTAGTTGGTATTCAACCTGGTTTAATGCTGATTACTTGCAGGACTCCTTTCATAGGCTATTACATAAGGCAGATGGTGAGCGAGCTGAATGGGAATATCCTTTTGCAGTAGCGGGCGTAAATATATCTTATATGTTAGTTCAGATGCTGGGTTTGCAATCAGGTGAAGTGAATGCAATAAATGGTCAAATACTTTTCTTCTTTAAATTTATTCTCCCTCGACTGTATGTGAGTCTGGTCAGGTCAATCTATGGGACGGGGAAACTACAGCCTATTTTTCACTTATTTGCAGAAAATAGGAGTTCGAAAGTAGGTACTTGCTTTGTTCAACTACTTGAAGATGACGAAATGGCTTTCAGCAATCTTTTCTGCCTAGCTTTTCAGATGCTTGATGTTCAGTGGCTTGCAAGGAGGGCTACTTATATGGAGTTCAACGTGAGTGTTATTTGTAAAAGATACGTTGTGTGCATGCTCATGGTTTCTCGTTCCATTACCAACCAGGTCCCTTTCTTCCATCTTATCAGGAGGTTCTGAAGTCCACACTAGTCCAGTTAGAGCAAGAGCTTACAATTGGAGGCATTTCAAGCGTTCAGAATCTGCCATCATTCAGATTGTTAAAGAGATAGGCATTAATATGCTGCTCATTCTTTTATTGTTGTCCAAGACAAGATGTGCCGCCCTGTAAAGTTTACTGGTCATTACATTACATATTCGGTTCATATGTGATACCTTGAAAAGATACTTGCTCTGATAAGTTTTGACATCAAAGCTCTTTGTAAGCTACACATGTAAGTGTTTATGTTATAAAAGCTATCTACAGTAGTGTTTTATTATGGGAACATGTAATATTTGTATGAAATAGAAGTCACAGATTTTTTTTGTAAAGGTTACTTTCCTGCAGAATCTCAACAGAACATGCGTTCCTGCCATTTTTTGTAGTCAGGACTGACAAATCAAAGCTTTTAACTGGTTTGGGTACAACATGTGATTCATATACATACATATAAAAAAGGCTAAACCTTGTGAAACAATAATCTCATGATAGTTTCATTCTGGGGATAATATACACTAATCTCATGATAGATATACGTGCGAAGCATTATACCAGGAGATAGGAAGATTGGCACCTCGATGTTCGATGACTGCAAAATTAGGGGTGGAAATGGATAGGTTGGTGCCTTTCCCATTTCAATTTCTACAATTTCAAAACTAATACGAATGTGAATACAGATTTTTTTTGGCGGGTAATGTGAACCCAATTATAGGCAAATCTCATTGTTGGGTTCACTGGGTTCACAAGGTGGTAAAATTAAGGCTTAAATAATAATCATAGGCAAATAAGTAGGAGTGAGGCGTTTTGGAGCTCGAGCTCCATGGATCCTGGTATTTAAAAAAAATCAAAATTCAAATTTCCTGATTGCAAGAAAATCTGAAAATAAATATGCAAGTATGTAATGATGTAATGTATGTGTTGTAAAAATTCACGATGAAATACCTTGAATTGCGGTCTGTACAAAAAAAACAAATTCATGTCCTGAGAGAATGAATAGTATCATGTGTTAACAAGCACCAGTTTTTTTTTTTTTTGCACAACCCTCATTTCAACGTATTTTATCCCAAAAAATTACACACTTATGCGTTATGTCTCAATGTATGTCTGTATTTTTTTCAGAATTTTTTGAAATGTAGAAATATGAATTTTGATGAATTTGTAAGTTTGAATTTGGAGGGCTCCATGAAGCCCGAGATCCAAAGAGCATTTCCGAATAAGTAGTAGATATTGAAGGATTTTTCTATTTTTATTGGGTTCATTTGAACCCAATGAGTCTATGTTGGCTCTGCCCCTAATAAAAGGTACTCCCTCCGTAAAGTAATAGTATAAGAGTATTTAGATCACTACTTTAGTGATCTAAAGACTCTTATATTACTTTACGGAGTACAATGTAATCACTGTTTAGGTTTTATGTTGGATAGTTGGCATTTGAGCTAGAATTTCCTAAGTTGGCTAATGTGAAATGAAAACGAATAGAGATATATCCACTTGCATATTCACATTTCTTTTCAGAATCACATATCACATTTGTATTTATATTGGTAAAATAAATTTCTGGATCTTTTCCACATCCATCGTCATTTTAGTTTGGATGCGGATGTTTACTTGTCACATAGATGTTTTTTCAAATACAAATATCAAATATTTTAGATTATTTACTCTCATTTTTCGCTAAGATCATGAGCAATTGGAATATTGGATGCCTCCTCTCGATTGTGTGTTTCGTGGATGGGACTAATAATGATTCTTCATCGACATGGACCCTTTTTCCATTATTACAACAAGTTATAGAGAAACATGGAAATGTGCAGTGGCGGAGATAGGCCCCAGGCAGCCATGGCCTTGGCCTAGGTCGTTGTGAAATTTATGTTCGTTGACTGTAGCAAAATAACATTGTACATCACTGTAGTTTACCGTAGCAACATTGTATTGTAATCACTCTATGATGCAACACCTAGCCTAGCTTTCCCCGCCTTATCACTCTATGTGAAACTCTACCTTCTCATTTAATTTAATGAAAGCAGCATCCTGCTGCTCTTCGTATAAAAAAACATTGCTTACCTGGGGCGTGCTTTTGTCCTGGCTCCGCTACTGGAAATATGTCTGAATAAAAAATCTTGAAAGTGGTGATGCTTTTTATGATGAGAGAATATAAAATATGGTACTAGTAATACCAGATTGAAAATAAAAGAAAAATAAAGGAAAGCGAGCGCTCTACCATTTGAGCTACATTCCCTTTGATGCACTTTTCTTATTCATAATTGTATTATAATATTTCTCTATTTTCCAACCAACCAAGGAGCATCAATCTTCGGTACCCTTTTCTTACTATCCTACATACCCTTTTCTTTCTCTTCTACATACCCTTAATTAGGCTAACAACATCCGTAGTTTGTGTTAGTAGGTCAGTAGAGCAGCTAGCCCACACAGAGTAATTCTGTCCAACATCGGTTAGTACCTCAACGGCGTCAGTACTTTCTAGATAATGGAAATGCACACTGGCATCACCTCACAATAAGGGCTAATTTGGTAACCAGGGATTAAAACCGGGGCAGCAATCCCCCCGTCGAAGGAAATTTGTCGCGCAAACGAGATGCCCTTCCTTCAAAGATGGGTTTCCTGCTGATGGCTGAAGAAGACAACTCGTGGATTTTTCTTCCGATGGCTAGAGACGTGGATCAATCTCCCAGAGAAAGAAAGGGATCGGGTCCAGAAAGATATTCAGCGAAGTCCAGTTTTCACTGGCTGCCCCGTCGTGGGCACCGGGATCCCTCCGGGGAATCACCAAACAAGGCCTAAAGGTGACTGATTTTTGTTGGCAATGATAGTTTATGATGGACTGATGCATGGCTTCCCTTACAATGTGAAGTAACCTCTTTCAAATGTAAAGGGAGCAAAACAAGTCCATATGCGAGCTTCTATTTTCTTCTTGCGAATTTCCATCACTTGACGACGCATTTGCATTGCCAAGGCAATGTTATAGATTAAGTCCAATATGAATCCCCAAAGTAAACAACTTCATATAGTATGAGATTCTGCTTTCTTCTTGCGAATTCATGGTTGTCTCTCCCTGGCGATTCCTCAAAAAGAAAAAAAAGAAAAATTATTACTTTGCCGAGCATTTTCATTGTCAAGAGGAGTTTAATACGAATTTAAAACTCTCCAGAAGGAAAAGGAAAGTTCAAAAGAGAGCACATATAGTTTGTCTTCATTTGAGAAGCCCCCTCTAATCTGCGGCCATCTAAAGGTACATAAGAAATGCAGACAACTAAAAACAAACTCCGGCCGCTCCTAACAGCGCCCGGTGTCATCATTATCTTAAAACCCAATGCCCCATGTTCCATATGCCATGTGTTCACTACGGTCCAAGAGAAAAAAGGCCAAGAAAATGTCTGGAAGCATGACTGGGCCATGAACAAGAAACACCAGGGCAGTTGAACTCAGCCAATGGCTGGTCAAATCTGTAAAGATGATCGATCTAGCCCCTTAAAGAGTCCTTGACGTGTTGCATGTGAACTATGGATCCATTTAAGTCTCCAACTCCAAGAGAAGAGGCCAAGAAGGTGGCAATGATTGGGGAGAAGCAATGCAAAGGAAAATGCTGGTCGATTAACTCAGCCTAATTAGCTGGTCAAAGCTCTGGACTGAGGAAGAGGCAGATGGTCCATGGCCAACCTTGTTCCATGTGGAGATCAGATCACTGCCATTTTATAGGTGCTGCATTGTTTACTCATTATTAGGGTCACAATTTTCAATCAGTTGGTAGTTCGATTAACATAAAAAGTAGATCAATTGTGGCGCTGAGATTGAGATGAATTAACGCTCCAAACTTGATCGATATATGTACATATATGTACTCCCGGTTGTATGGAATAATATTACCAGTATTATTTTCCATTGTGTTCTTCAGACAATAGTTTGATGAGTCCATCCAGAGCAGACCAAACAGCTGCTGCGGTTACAGATGCAAGGAACAGTGCATCTGTGTGTGATACGTTTGTAACTAACCGGTTGGCCGTACCTCTCCACGATCTACCACACCTATATAATTATAATCTTTGCTAGCTACCCCGGCCGATCTGAATCTGAAGCACGCATTTGAGGATATTATGCTCGGCGTGCCATAGAAAACAGATGATGAATGTTCGATCTGCGCACATGAAATCAGTCCAAAAAGATCAACTCGAAAGAAGAAGAAGAAGAAGAACGATGGTAGGTATTACGGCCGTCCGGACGGCGGTGGATATTAGTCAAAGATAGCATCACATGGCCGGCATTTCGCGCCAAGTCGGAACGAACAACGGCCTCCCCTAATACCGTACTTATTTGTCAGTGTAAACTCGATGCAATGCAAAGTGACTAACGTACTGAAAACCGGGGCGCTACACACGTTATTTTATGGAAAACGATCTCCCTCATCCGATTGATCTCGCCGACATGTCCTCCACTTTCATGACCGTTGGATGACTCGGTAATCAAACGATAAGACCCGCACTCGAACCAGGTCTTGCAACTAACCTTTGTTGTAATCCTGGTTTTGCAACATGCGACCTGTTGCAGAACGAGGAGGGAGGAGGGACAGGAGGGGTCTATAGCTAGTGTCAACAATATCAGTAATGTGAAATTGCGAAGGTGATGAATGAGAATCAGATGGGATGGAAGAAATAGATCCAGATCTCGGGGTGACATGTTCCCACAGCTCGCCCCATATGCTCCGTGACTCCCTTTTTCTCCATCCCCGGCTTTGTATAAGACAATGGCGTCACATGTTCAGTCCACGTTCCCACGTACTCCGATCCACTACTCACTAGCTAGTGGAAGCTGCGTGCTCTAGACTAGAAGCACACCGTATGCTGTGCTGCCAGCCTCCACGCATTTATATACGCACGGCACGCCGTAGAAGACAACATTATAGCTCCAACTCTTCAACTTCCCCCACTCAACTCTCCAGCCTTACGGTCTCATCAAGTGTACGGCCATGATGAAGACGAAGCTTCAGGCCGCCGCCCTCGTCTCCTGCCTCCTCGCGTGCATGCTCTTGCTCACGCGTGCCGCCACGTTGCCGTCGCCGTCCACGACAGCCCCCGCCGTGCCTCTCGACGCAGCGACATCGCCGTGGCTGCTGTGGCAGCAGGGTCGCCGCGGTCCTGTGGCGAGGAGGTTGGTGCTGGCGGCGCAGAAGCCCAGGCCCAGCGCGGCCGCGGGCACGCGCACCAACGAGTTCCACGTCGAGAGCGATCCCCATCAGGCGGCGGCGGCGAGCGGCCTGCCCGTGGAGGTGGGGTTCGACGCCAGCATGAGGAAGTTTCCCAAGAGCGGCTCCAACAAAAATCACAATTAGCTGGGAACTGAATCTCCTTCCTTCCTTCTCTCTTGATCAGCTGTAGCTGTAGTATGTAATATCCTTTTGCAGATATCACACTCACTTGTAGTAGAGGTTAAAGACTAACCTATCTTAGCACATGTGTAATCTAGTGCCAGCAAATAATTAGTTTGTGTTTCAGTTTTCTTTTAGTAGCTTTGTGTATCAGGTTTTTGAGATGAGCAAATAGTTTCTTCCATGTCAATGAGTGTTTTTGAAAGTTTTACCACAACTATCACAAGTACTTCCTCCGTCCCAAAATGTGTCCCGAAGAGAGTAAATCATAATTCCCTTGAACTGTACTACCTAAAATCCGAATTCCTTGTATCCCACCAGATTTCCTGCAAGCCCCACTTCACTGAGACAGTTAAATCAAGCATTCTTTATGCTCTAAACTAGCAGCATCGCCAATGACTCACAATACTCAGGGAAGAAAAAAAAAGGAAAGCTTCAAAATAAACATTATAAAATAACAATAAACAAACATGTCCAACAATATGAGTATATGAAAAATAGTTACAGTTCAGATCCCATCTATTGTTAAGTTCTAGAATTGAGGAGCCCTAAAAATGCAAAATATAATTTGGGCAACAACAATTAAGCAACAATGTCAGTGTCACCCATTTGTTTGACCCTGTGCTAATTAAACGAGCTATGCAAAGAAAAGTCTAACTACTTCACATGGTCAGGAAGTACTGAGTGAACTTCCCAGACCAAAAGGAACAGTTATACATCACACAAGCCGTACGCCTATTTTCGCAGGCAGTGATCCTGTTTCGCCTGCAGGACCTGTGACCTAACCGCATAATACTCGGGGATTATTGTTAATGTACAAAGATAGCACAAGGTGCTACCTTTATACCCCGACATTTTTAATGTGACATCACTGCCGTTGGACGGATGGTGATTGCTGCATCTGAACTGGAGGGAAGAACCCAGTGCTTGAAGTTGGGAAGAATCCGGTCGATGTTGGAGACTGCTGAGGTGCCTGTGGAGACTGCTGCTGGTTCTGAACTGGTGGCATAGGAGGTGGAGGGGGTGGTCCACTTGGCATTGCAAAACCCGCCGGCAACAATGGAAGCGGAGGTGGCAAAGAGCCAGACATCATCCCAAAGGGTATCATTCCGAACATTCCTCCAGGACCTCCAGTATTTTGACTAAATTGCTGCATAAGCGGCGGCACCATAGGTTGCAATGGAGGTGGTGGAAATGAACCTGGTGCTTGGTTAGCCTGTGTTGGCGACTGTGTGCTTCCAAGAGAAGTAGGTGCTGCTCCAATTTGTTGGTGCACTTGTGGTACTTGGGCAAAGAAAGGGAGAGCCCCCGTATCACCAGCCTGCTGCTCAAGTCTAGGCCTCTTTGGTCTGTCAAAGCCCGGAGGCCCTGCAGAGGGTTCTCCAGAAGGCAAACCACCATTTATGGAAGCAGCTTGTTCAGCAGCAAGGGATGAGAAAATGGAGGACAGTACTTGCTGGCCAGATGACAAAGATGCAAGCTTATCTGCCATAGCTGCCGCTGTTATCTTGGGCTCGTCACCCATAGCACTGGTCATGGTGGGAGGTGAGGTTGCTGGATGCACTGGCTGAAACTGAGGAGACATTGGCCTTGCTTCTGAATTCTGCATTGCAGCAGTTTGCTCTGATGGAAATGTAATCATGGGTGGACTAGAACTAGATCCTGGACCATTTGTGACAGGAGCACCAACAAGTCGTTGTCTGAGTTGCATGGCATGTTCAGCCTCTGCTCGAGCAACCTGTTTGTCAATAAATTACAGGATTAGCCATAAATCACTAGTAGTTCCATGAATAACTGCTAATACTACATAGGCAGAAAAGACATTTCGAAAGATAGCGCAGTGTTCAAAGAATGAACTGTACAACCATACAAAAAATCAAGCAATGCGTTACAAGGAAAAGATACTGCATATCTCTACTATCTAAAAAGAACCTAACGGTTTCTCACGGTCCCTCCTCCGCGTTTTGCCAACGTTTTCGTCAACCTATATATTATTTATTACTGAACAAAACTAACTGCTCACATCAAGGAACACACAAATCTTTTGACCCACGACCCACAGGATCAATTTCCCTTTAAGTATTTCCGTTCCTTCCTTTTAAGTATTAACATTCCTTCTAAGCCTATTACATTACATTCTTTTTCCACATCCGCTGAAGGAGAGTTTTGCTCGTCTGCCTCCCAGCACTCCCTCGTCCACCTTTTTTTCATCCCGGAATAACAGGTCGATTGAAAGCAGGCATGCGCATTCATCTCGCCTCTCTCCACTCGACCCCCCCTTTCTCTCCCAACAGGCCATCACACACCCCGTACGCCGTCATCCTCGTTGTTACCCTATACGCCGTCGCCCCGATCTCCCTGTTTGCCCTCCCTCTGTCGCCCGTCCACAACCGACTCCTTCACGAGCGCCTATCTCTCCACTCCCATATCTCTCTGCACATCTCTTACATCCCTTGCAGTCGTCGCCGTTTCCCCCGCCACCGGCCTACAGCCTGGACGGAGCTCTGGCGAACGGATCCCTGGAGCTCGCAGCCATCTCCAACTCGACATCTCCCTGCCCAACAATCAATCTGCTGCTTGGTAGCGATGAGCCGATGACCCCTGGCTTCTAACGCCTCCCCGCGGAGGCATCCCTTCCAACTCCCGGCTTCGAGCGCCTTTGAGTCCTTGGGACAGTTCGCGGGCTGTTCCACATCTTGTTCGGCTTCGATCTCTTCACTCATGTTTCAATTCTATGTAATTTTGTTGAGTATGAAAGATTTCACTGTTTTCCCTAATATAGTTTTTCCTTTACGACAGCACAACATATTGTCATCTCCTACCAACATTGATCGGCTCAGAAGTAATCGAGCTAGCCTCAGACGTTCCTATTGCCGGAAAGCACTCAGCTGTGTTGCATACACTCCCAGGTTCCATGCAACACGTTTTTATTATTTATCTGAAGTCTAACAATTCAGTAAACTGATTGAGTGCTACTGAAGTTAGTGTTTACTTGGGTATATCTTGCTATTAATGTATACTTCCATATTTTTGACCCATTTATTCACGTACCGCTATACTCTGCATTTATCAGTTTGTTTTACACTGGTTTCAGAATCTGTTGCATGGGTTGTCATCGTGGTGCAACAGAGGAATAAGCACTGGCCACTAGGAGGAGATGCAAGGCTTGAGATGGATGCTACGACGGTGGTGGCGAAGTTAGGAGCTAGAGATGTACACAGATAGGGTATATGATAGAATGAAGTAATGTACAAGTCCTCATCAACATCACCTTCCCATGAGTCTATTTTCTTCGAAAGAACCCGATATTAATTATTTCTTTCTGTTCTACACAAATTTCATGGTTTACTATCTTAGGTTTTCCATCTAACTCTGCCTGAATCTAATAAAAATGCTAATTCCCTGGATGCTACATGGGCTCATGTTGCACACCAACAAGTTATTATCTTCAATCCTTTTTGATACAGATGGTCTCTATTGAATTTGAGGTTTGGTGCCAATCTTCAGAACTTACTGGCTACAATACAGTTCTTGAACAAAAAATGTCAGGGGTCCATATACAATCTTATTTAGATTATTTTGGTGAGTTGATTGCTGTTTTTTCTGATGCATTTTTTTAATACTACATATGCCTACACCTCCAACTTCAGAATATAAAATTAGGTTGTTCATTACTATACTAAAAGCTTGTTTAAATTGTGAGCAGTTAGGCTTTCAATGCACTTAATTCTGAAGTTTTGTAGGGTGTGCAAAATTTTGGTTAATGAGTCAAGAGGATCACTAAATTTTGTGATTGAAGGTTGTGTAAGAAGGCCGCTGGTTAAGACACAAACATGCACTTCCTACATTTCTTGCCACGGCTTCTTATTACCAAGACTCACAGATCATCGTTCCAATTTGCTTTCATATCATCTATTATGTCATAAATTTCAAATATATATGCCCCGTTGCAACGCACGGGCAATTACCTAGTAAGTATAGATTTTTTTTCGAAAAGGAGGATTGCCCCTGGCATCTGCATCAGAATGATGCATGTGGCCATATATTATTAAAATTGCAGAATTCAGCAGCCGAACAACCTTGATCTGGTAATAAAGCGGAAAACAAACCCGGAGGCCGCATACCTCGTGACAGTAACTCCCCCAGATAGCCACTAACCCTATGATACAAGACACATCAGAAACGAAAAATACACAACTCCTAGGCTACACCTTCAAGAAGGAATCACCGCTCGTGCGCCGATGATGGCGAGCCCACCACAAGGTTGAACTCCAGATTCTCATCCCAAAGCTAAACTTCAATCGACCACCTTCAGCAAGGACAAAGACGCATGCGCGCGTCGACATAGCCCGATCAGAGATCTTGTGTTTCCACCAGAGTGCATAAACTCATCGTTCAAGCCATCTATACCATCCACCCTTGTCCGTCTACCGACGCTACGATAGACGGATACCTCTGGAGAAGACAATGGAAGACAAAGACGTCTCATACCACCTGCCTTCCGCTACTATCACACCACCTTCGATCCAACAACAACAGGCTAAACATGACACCTCCTCTAGAGCCACCGTGCATCACCTGCTGGAAGCAGGCATGACTTGACATCTTCGCATAAGACGTCGTGCGTACCATCCGCCGGTAGCGCATCCACCGGTGGCTTCACCTATCGGTGACAAGCACTACCCGACAACTCTGAAAGAGGGACATGTGTCACCTGGCGAGCCGCATTGAACCCGATCTGTTGATGGAGGGGACGTCCCATACCGCCACAAGACTCATGCCACCACCATCTCGAGATCCAGACTCCAAGTCGCCCACACGACCCTGGAGTCCACCACCGTTGATGAAAAGGGTTTGCCGCCCCAATACCGGGTACTACAGGAAGCACCCACCGTCGCGCCAGCCGCTATCGTTGCCCATACAACGGTAACAACGGCCGCGATCCTGCATCCAACGCCGTCGACGCTGGAGGAAGCCTCGACCGCCACGCGCGTCCTGTGATGACCCCAGGAACGGGATCTCACGATCCGCCGCCACAAGGACCGTCCACCTGGCTCATCCTCCCCGATGGAGGGGCCAACACCACCACCATGGACGGATCCGAGCCAGACGTGACCGTCGTCATCGCCAAGACTGGATTCGGGCCAGACGCTACCGCCGCCACTGCCGTCAGCCACGTCCAACCGATCTCCACGCCGCGCCTAGCAAAGCTCCACCCGCACCGCCGCTGAGAGCCACCACACCGACGTGGGTCGACGAAGCCACACCCCCACAGATCCAGCACCCTCGCCGCCGTTCGATCCAGAAGAGGAGGAACAAGCCTTCGCCACCATCGATCAACGCACGGGCTTAGCCCGGCGCCAACCCTAGGCGGCGATGAAGGGGGTGGAGATGCGAGACGTGGTTGCGCTGGCGGCAATGGTCAGGACCCCTCGGCCACCCGCGCGCGGGGGGGTGGGGGGCACGAAAGGGAGAGGTCGGAGGTGCTAGGTGGCGGCGGTTGCTCTGGTCGCGAATTCAGGAGGGAAAACGACACTCAATCAAACCAAGCAAATACGACCCAAACGTCGAGGCTGACCGGCACTCCCCATGTCCAACCCATATGTGGGGCGTATATGGGGACGCCCAGACAAGCTCGGATGCGTCCGCCACATAGGATCCAACATACGAAACCCACCCAAATTGACCGATCTAATATATCGACCGCACTCCTCCCACCTCTATCCTTCAATTCCCACGTTGCCCACCTCTGCTCTTGCTCCCCGTTTGCGCCATCGTCTGTGCTCGCCACCATAGATCCGGAGGTCGAGTTGCAACACCCGAAAAAATTGCTAAACCTAAGCTCGATACCATGTTATGATAATATGATGCAACTTGTCTATATTGAAGACATGGGCATATATAGATTACACACGACTTGAGGGACAAGGGAAATAGACCTAGACCTATAAGGACTCGTAGACCTATACTCCTTAACAGGAACATCGATCGGAGAGAGCACCGCCGGAAGCAGTGCTAGCATGGAAGCAACGGAGAGGGCCGCTGCGGAGATCAGAGGCGATGACATGGACATGAGCGGTCTCAAGACCCCGCCAGCTCTGTTCGTCCTGGCCGCCAAAAAAATGCAATTTTCAGCAAGTTGAACCACTTTTCATCGGGGCAGTGGACCGAGGGCATCTCTGGCACCTTTTCGAAGGACAGTGTCGCCAGAGGAACGATGGACGACTGGCAGCTCCAAAGGTTGAGGCCTATGTCGGACACACAAAATGCCCGAACAAGACACGGTACATTTTTTGCTCCATATGTTATATGCATCGTTTGATTCATTTGTTGCACATGTTGGATCAATCTTGTATGACGATCGTTAAATTGTGATGCATATTGTAGGACAGAATAATGCAAAATATGATGAATGATGGTAAAAGCATTTGCATGTTCAAATAGGGATACCAATTCCCCTATGTTTGAAGTTGGGTAAAGCCAATAGGTCTGACATTCACACAATTTGAAGATACTTTGTTTGTTGATGTTTGGTTGGCCACTAGCATGGATCCGGTATGTGGAACCGAACAAAAGGGAGTAAAATATAGGGAAAAATCACAAACACTATCATACATATAAATATTATGTGCTACCGATCGCAATGCGGGCTCTCTTCAACTGGTCCACCATTCAAGAGGGTGTGAGCAAGTTTGTTGGTTACTAATCACAAGTGGTTGGCCGAAACCAAAATGGCATCAGAGTCCAAAGCCATGTCACTTTGGCGGCGAGTTTGTACCAACAAACTAAGAAGACATTTACTTTGTCCCATTGTTGGGCTTTATTGAATGGGAAACCAAAGTGGCAAACTCTTGATGACATCCAAAATGGCACAAAGAAAATGAAAAAATATATATGATGGATCAAGCTCCACTCGATCAATTGGATTGGATGGTGAAGAGGTAAATGGAGGGGTGGACATACGACCCACCATGCCAAAGAGGAACTGACGAGTGATGGGGAATAAATGGGAGAAGGACAGTATCACTCGTGATGGTGCGGCAAGCAAAATGTTCGCCACATGTGCAGGCATTTTTTCGCCAAGGAAGAGAAAAAAGAGGAGGGGTACAAGATGTTCTTGGATGTGCAAAGGGAGAAGATGGAGTTCGACCGTGAGAGACTGAACATAGAAAGAGAAAATAGAAATTCAGAAGCACAAGGATTATTTAAAATGAGAGCTTGAAAAGGAGACAAAATTGCAAGGAATGGAGCTTGAGAGAGAGAGGTTAGCAAGAGTGACGGAGGAGTCAAGGATCATGTTGCAGGACACTAACCTCTTGGATGATGAAGGCAAGTGTTGAACCGGTATGAGCCTTGTTGCCCAGCACCACCCAGCCCATGTCCATGACCTAGAAGAGGAGCAGCCAGCCAATGGAACACACACACACACAACCGAAGAGGTGAGAACCCCAATTCTACATGGTATCAAGCGCCGATGACGGCAGGGCCTGAGGCGGGTCCGGCGAGGCGGATGTGGATCTGGACGGAGTTCTTTTTTCTTCCCCTTTTGTTTGTGTTTTTGGCGGCGAAAAGGAGAGGGAGAGAGGAGGACGAGCAATCAGCGGGTGGGGAACAAGGAAGGGAGCAGTGGGAGGAGGAAGGAGTGGAGCTGATGGGTGATCTATTGCTTGCACTTGAGGTTGAAGGTGTTGCTCTTTGCACCTCTGTTACTGGTGTCTTGGCTGTTTTTGCTGATTGATTCAGTTGTTGGGTGCTGAGTTGCTGCTGTGTGTGTGGTCAGCAGAGGACGAGGAAGGAGGCAGCGACTGCTACTGGGGAGAGAAGACCCGCCCCTTCTTGTTGTTGGTGAAGGAGGTAGTGGTGCGGCTCGTCCTTGGTATGGCTCAAGTCGAGCAGTGGATGCACTGCCTTGCCTTGCTGCACCTATTTGCGAGTTGTTGCAGCCGATCTCAAGGAAGTAGATTGTTGACCCGCCAGGTCTTGTTGCGGTTGTCGAGCAGTTCGCTAAGTTCCTCGCGGATTCGAACTCTGGGGCCATTGTTCCTCGTCGGGAAGTGGCTCAAATGATTGAGTTGTCTCCCATGGACATGAAGCTAGAGGAGGTAGCCAATTATCTGAGCTAGTCTTGAAGGGCGTTGTTAGTTGTGGTGCAGAAGGAGCTTGATGGGCATTGTTGGGAACGTTTGATGAACCAAGAGACAAGACTACTGCGGAGGGAAAGAAGTGGAAGGTCATCAACTCTATCCATATTGTGTGGTTGTTGAACTCGATGGTACCCTCCATTGGGCGATCTGTGGAGGGCCTATCCACCTCTGAGATATGGAAAACTATCCACTCAATACTCCGGCAAGGGCAATGTCATGCTAATTGCTTAGATTGAGGGGAAGATAAGTCGGTTGCGCCAAGGGGACATGTTAGTAATGGCATATGTGGCAGAATTGCAGGCTTTGTGGTTTGACCAGGATAATTGTGATCCTCTGGAACTCTATGATGCGGCTTCAATCGCGTCAGGGCACAAGTGGATGGCACCCATGCGTGTGCCAAAACTTTTGGAACTGCATATTGCGTTGCGAAAGGAGATGTGAAGCGGCAAGGAAGGGTGAAATAGCAAGGAAGGCTCTACTTCCTATTGCGCGAAAGGAACACGTGAAGCGGCAAGGAAGGCTCTACAAATTGGTTTTGATGATCATGACATTGGCAATTTTGTCTTTTGAGGCTTTGTCTTCTTCCTATAGAGCGTTTGTTGCCTAGTGAAGTGATGACAGAGTTGGAAGCACTAAAGAAAAAAAGAAAACATGGGTGCTAACCATTGTTTAAAAAGCGTTAAGGCGTCCTAAAGCGCTGGGGGGCGCTCTAACGCCTAGGCGGGCGCTTTAGGCGCCTAGGCGCCCAAAGCGGCCATTTTTGCAAAGCGGTGAGGGGGCGCTCTGACGCCTAGGCGTCGCCTAGGCGACGCTTTGAAAACAATGGTGCTAACCACATCGCCGATAGAAAAAAAAGCAGTGAGTTGTAAGTGGATCTATATCGTGAAGCAGAATCCTGAGGGTAAGGTGGAACGGTATACGGCCAAATGGTTGTGAGAGGATACAATCAAACTTATTGGATTGACTATGAGGAGACGTTGCCCCTGTGGCAAAGATGAACGTAGTAAGAATATTAGTTTCCTGTGCTGCAAAGTTTGGGCGGAAGTTGCATCAAATAGATGTGAAGAATGCCTTCATGGTGACCTGCAGGAAGAAGTGTACATGGAGATACCACGAGGCTTTGGTACCTCATAGACCACAGGGAAACTATGCAGACTTTAGAAATCCATGTATGAATTGAAGCAATCGCCAAGGGCTTGATTTGATAAGTTCAATCATGTTGGTTGTGGTATGGGTTATCTGCAATGTAATGGTGATCATGCGGTGTTCTACAAATAATTTGATCGGAAGATTACCCTTCTTGCGGTTTATGTGGGACTGAAGGGGTGTCTAAGCTAGGAGTTTAGGTAAAGGATTTGAGCAACCTAAAATACTTCCTTGGCATTGAAGTGGCTCGAACAGAGAAGGGAATATCTTTGTGCCAACGGAAATACACCTTGGATCTCTTGAGAAGGGCATGATGGGATGTCATGCAACACCTACTCCGACTGAACAAAATCATCAAGTGACAACTCCATCTGGAAAGCTAGTGAACAAGGAAGATTATCAGAAACTGGTTGGGAAGTTATTGTACTTGTGTCATACCAAGCCTGACATTTCGTATGCGTGCGTGTGGTGAGAAGATACATGCATGAACCAATGAGTTGGCACCTTGATACTATGCACATGATCGTGAGATACTTGAAGGGACTCCAAGTAAAGGGTTGTGGTTTGGGAAGAGTGGACATCTTGAGGTGGATAGCTATAGTGAATGATTGGGCCGGTTGTCAAGATGATAGAAGGTCAACTTCTAGCAATTGTGTGTTTGTGGGAGGAAATTTGGTGGCATGGAGAAGCAAGAAACAAACAGTGGAGCTGAGTAGAGCCTTATCGCAAGGGTTGAGTGAGATGCTCTGAGGAAGGGACCCTTTAGGGTGTGGTGTGACAATCAGTCACCTATAAGCATTGCTAATAACCCCGTTCAACATGATAGGACAAAACATGTGGAGATTGACTGCTTCTTTATCAAGGAGAAACTTATACTTACCCATATTAGCTCTGGGCAGCAGTTTGCAGATTGCTTGACAAAGGGATTGGGAACAAAGGATTGTAACTTGGCATGTGACAAGTTGGGGATGATAGATATCTCCCACCCATCTTGAGGGGGGAGTGTTGAACCGGTGCCTTGCTGCCCAGCACCACTTAAGCCCATGTGGCCCAGCCCATGTCCATGACCTAGAAGAGGGGGAGCAGCCAGCCAGTGGAACATCACACACACACACATAGAACACACAACCGCTAGGAGAAGAAGAGGTGCGAACCCCAATTCTACAAGAAGAAATGGTTGATTGCCTTGAAGAAGATCAACGAGCGCAACAATGATGTTTGATTCATTCGTGTATCGACAATCTATGTATGAATTGATAAACTTTTATTTTGGCATGTAATGAATTGTTAAATTGTCATTTATTCTATTTCATGCAACATTGAATTGATAAACTTTTGTGCTATATGATGGACATGCATGGATTTAAGGATTTGTATATAGGGATTGTGGTTGTCCGGGAGGACAAATGAGGACCCAGACGACGTTGTCCACGGACGCGACTGGTCGTGTCCGCAGACGTTTGGGGGCTCAAAATAGCCAAGTCAGGTTGTAGATGCTCTTATGTATTTGTATTAATCTAGATGTACTTACTTGTACTCCTAGTCCCTTGTAATGTACATTCGCCCCTTGGTCTATGCAATACATCCAAGTTGCTCATCTAACAACCTCGACCTCTGAACTTTCTGATATGAGTTGATTAGCTTCATAAGAAGCTGCAACCGGTAACAACAGCACAAATGCATGGGTCCATCAACCATGGGTACATTATTCTATCAGCTCATGCAATCGCACAGACGAATACAATGGCCACCTCGACCGGGGCATCGTAAAGATCTAAAACCTGTATAGCTGACACCGTAGACGGTCGCAACCTTAAATATAGATCAGACCAAAGATACATCACAGTTAGGGCCTGTTAAGGAACCCTCCAGCTCCCAAGTCCCAACTCTGCAACCGGAGCGCACAGAGCTGCCCCAAACAGTCAGGCTCCAGGGAGCAGAGCGGGTGGTGGTGCAAATTGCAGAGCTAGGATTTCAGTGCTCCATGGACGGACGAAATGCAAAAGCGGGTTTGAACCAGCCAATTTGTGGGAGGGTTGTAATCTGAACCCTAGGACAAATTCAGGGGGGTAAAGTGGACCCCAGGGATGGTAACAGGAGTAAATAAGAGACAGAACACAGAAGAGTGCTTGAAGTGGGATGCTAAACTGGTCGCTGCACATGTGTTCTCTCTAGCCAAGCAGACCATGGTTGCCCTACTACCTTTCATCCAAACTGAATTGTACCGCAAGTACATCAGTTATTTCCCGTCCTATTACAGAGCTTGAGCAATGTGTGTGTATGATGCATATCTGCACGTGTTCACATGGGCCTGTTCTTTCTTTCATTCAATATTCATCTTGAACATATGAACACAACTTCACCGAGGGATGTCAATGACTAAGGAAAAATCTTAGCTATGCCTTGCCTCCCATGGGGCATCAAAAGACAGCATCAAGCTTCAAGAATGGTGCCCAGATGTACGCAACATGAACAGAACAGCTAGCACAAAGTAAACTGGTAGCATAGTTTCATAACAAGGAAGCTAACCAACCAAGGAAGCGTGTAATGCAAATTTGGAATTTAACCAAACAAAACTTTTGATTTGGCAGAAAAAATCACCAGAAATGGTTTTTTACATGATTTTGCAGGAAGATCAACATAGTAATGAATATGACAATAACATATGAGATGATATAAGAGAAAAATCCTTACTTGCAACTGAGTGCGAAGAAGCTCGGACTTTCCTTCCTGTTATATAAAAGACAAAAGGCTCTGTAAATTGCAAGCCAAAGAAGGATTCGTGCTTGTATTAATGGGTTCTTCCACTACCATAACCATTGATGTGCCCTGAGATTGTGCACATTCCCCACCATACCTTATTGTAATAGAGGTGATAGAATGTGCACAGTTAGCAATGCACACTCAGTGGCTGAGATAGTAGAAGCACCAACAATGTATAAGGATTTTTCCTAATGTAAGCAAGACAATATGATGACATCAGGGTAAGACATTTCAAACACAATTAAAAGGTGCTGAAGACCTGTTCACTGAGAGCTAATTTTAGTTGATTAATCAGGTTTATCCTAGCTGTGTCAACACTTTCAAGTTGCTCGATGCACTTCTTCAGGACTGCTTCCTGCTCTTGAAGGTCAGAAATCAATGATGATGCTTGAGGAATACCTAGAGAAAAAATGAATCAATTATCATTACTACATATTCTTATCGTTATGATCAATAGAATAAAGACAAGTCTTAAAATGTTTTCATATCACTTTACTTCACAAATCCAGAATTTGGTGTAGCCAGAGCATTATATGTTTTCATATCCATTACTTTACTTCACAAATTCAGAATTCGCTGTAGTTACAGGTTTCAGATTATAATAGGTGAGCATGTCCAAAAACTCCACAACCAGGAGCATTTAATAGCAAACCTTACATTATACTGGCATCTTTCACTCTTAAAAACATGAAAATATATTCTAATTTGATATTGGCATACAGAACTCTAATTGTGTCAGAGTTGACACCAGAGAATTCGCTTGTGTAAAACAATGTTGTTAGAGTACGTAATGGGCCTGGGCCCGTTAGTCTTAGGGTTAATTAGAGATAAGGGACGCTTGCTTAGGGGTCAAGTAAAGCCTTGCTTGGGAGTCAAGTAAACCTCTCTATATAAGGAGAGGAGATGTATCAATCTAATCAAGCAAGAATTAAGAAGGAAAATCCCTTCCCTCTTGCCCGGCCGTGGGCAAGGACCCCCGGCCGGCCCTCGCGCGCCCTCGCAGCTCTCTCTCTGCCCCCCCCCCCCAAACCCTAGCAGCCATAACATCGGGTATCCGATTGCTCTGGTTCGATCATGTCTTCATCGCCGGCCACCCCATCATAGAGAGAATAACTCATAGAGAGAACAATCCCAAAGAAACAAAAACAAAAGGGTTCACACACAAAAGTACAACATCATAACTCATATAACATGTATGAATCAGCTGAAGATATACAGTAAATCCCATAGCATCTACCTAACAAGGTGAACAGAGAAACCATCTGCAAGTTGAATTACTGTTGTGTTATAGAAATTGGTCTAACCTTGTACTATTTACTTGAGCTCAGAGGGAGTTAGATCATTGCAATTTTCTCTATTTCACAAGAAAAATCAGGTACTATTGTTTAGCTTGACTTAAATATCATGTTCTAGAAACAATAGTACTACTATGTATCAATATGATACTGTTCACATTAAAAAAAACATAAGGTTCTGCATTGTCAATCCCTTAACACTACCACCAAAATATCTTACAGTACATGATGGAACTGGATGTAAAATAGTTTTGCAACAACCATGACACACCACAGGCCAAGAAAGGAGAATAGTGCCAAACATTCTACGAAGGCAGTTTCATATGTCTATAACATTATAAAAGTCCTGAAGCAAGCAAAATCCTTACCATGGGTACAAGCATTATCTACATCTTTGTCCATCTTCTGCAAAGCATTAACAGTAATCTTACATTTGTTTAAAGCTGCGTCCTCATCAATATAATGATCAACTACAAACTGATATGCAGTTGCAATCTTTTCAGGCATCCCCCCAACAGTCAGTTCCTACAGCAAAAGGCAAACGAACAAGGAGAACATTCCCAAATTCATTCCAATTTACCAAACCCATAGAGAGAATAACATAGACAAGTGGAAACATACTTTTATATATGTACTGGAATCCTTCCGAGCAGCTTTGGGATCCGAAGAGGGATTATGGCTAGGATTTGAGCCATTATCGTTGTTAACCAATGTAGGAGGGTTCTCACCAAGGATGTCAACTTTTAGGCTCTCGATATGTGTTCCAAAAACCTTCCGCTCTTCCCAAATCCCTATCTGTAATTATAGAAACCATATTACACTTTATTTTTTGGATTTTGGCTTTTGCGATCAAACTCATTATATTCACCATGTGTATTCCTACATCAACTGGCAAAAACTCATGATACAATGTGGTTCCTATCAGTGCACATGATGATATAGTTCAGCAGATCCATACCTCTAGTATTTACTATTTACTACAGGTTGTAGTAACTTTGATAAGAGGGGCCCATGCAAATATTTGTATGCCTAAGGAATGACAGTGGAAGAAAAATCTGAGTCGCTGCTTCTGGTTACTGACTTCCAAGACTGACAGTTCTTTTGGCGATAAACATAATAATGCAATCGCTAAACCGGTGAATTTTCGAAAAGAAAGAGTAAAGATTAAAAACAACACTAGGTACATTCACTTTCCTAATTGGTACCTACTCTCGTACGGTCTTCTCTGTGCAAGTCATGCAAATGTATGAAGGGCATGAATACATGACCATACCTTCAAAAGACATCTACAACAAATATCTGGAATCTGGAGAATAATATAACAGGGCAAGAACTGGATAGCCGGATAACCTAAAACAATAACCGAATATGCGTCTAATAGCTTGCTAAATCAACTAAGTAAGAATAATAGATCATAAATCCTATGGTGCAATAGTACTGTGATAGCGCTGACGGATTTAGATCCCTACAGTGTTCTGGGAATAGGCACAAAGCACTAGTATCAATATACAGAACAAATGGAGTTTGTGAATTGCTAAGCATTGATACTAAATGTCTACTCCATAATTTCTTTTCATAAGGCGTATAAAAAGTTCAATCTCGTTTCATGATACAAATTGTGCATGCAATTTTATTGGTGTCTTTGTCTGGTTTCTCCATAGTTGTGACATGTTAGCCCACCTGCATCTATAAGTACTCTCACCTACTACTACTTTCATGATTTCAGACGTATTTAAGCATAGATCGTAAGGTATTTTTCTCTCTTTTTCTTGGTTTCATAACCTCGTTAATCCTTGTGCTAACTCAAAATACGCATTATAACTTGAAACAAAGCGAGTAATGATGAAACAAAGACAACTTACTAATCTTGCGACCACTTTTTTTCCAAGTTCTTCCCCGTTATCATGAACATCTTTCAGTGATCCAGGAAGAACCCTCCAGAACTCATTCACAAATTCTCCACCCTTGCGTTTGCTATTTTGCAGAATGTCATTTGATAGATACAGGAATGACACTTTCTTATCCTTTGTTGCATTATTAAACTGTTTCTCCCATGTGTCGACAATTCTTCTGGCTCTCTTCCGGTGAAAGACACACCAATGTGAAAGCGCTACTTAGAGTTCAGGAATACAGAAGACAGCTACTGAATATGGACTGAAAGGGGAAAAGTATGCTGCAGAAATTCTGTATCATAGCCAAAAGCAAATTTAAATCTGTAGCTGGCTGAATATTTATTAGTCTAGAAAAACAGGATTGATCAAAAGTACAAAAGTGAAATAAACTACAAAATCGATTACAGCATGATAAAATGAGACTTAGCCACACCCAGAAAATAAAAATGACAGTTAAGACTTAAGAGTAAAAAGAATATCGGTTCAAAAGAGGTTTACTTTCAATTAAGTAGCACATTGCATGTGCGTTGCTACAAAGCCATAAAAAAGATGAGGAGTTACCAACTTAGGGGATCATCAAAATAAGTTGTTATTTTGCGGTTGTTGCATGGCTTATGATTAAAAAGAGAGTGAAAATACAAAGATGGTGCTAAGAGTTATATTATGTTTCATGTATAGCTTGTATATTTTCGACCTTGTATGAGGGGTTTCTTGCATATTTATCGGGGTTTCTTGCATATTTACCACCTGTACATGTATATATACTGGCCATTGGCCCCTATGATATATAAATTGCATATTTCTAACATGGCATCAGAGCCTTAGGGTTTTTTATGCACATGCAACTCGTGCTCGATCCCATCTTGCGCCGCCGGTTCCTCCTCATACCGATTGCGCTTCCCGGCCGCCGATTTGTTCTCTAGCTGCTATTGACCCCCCGCATGCTTATTCCTCTGGTCAACTACCGCCCCGTTGCATCCTCTCTGTGTGTCGTCCGTTCTGCTCCGTCCTGGCTGCGTCCTGGCTGCCTCTGCGTGTCGTCGGTCTGCTCCGTCCTATTGCCCCACGCACGTCCCGCCTATCAACGTTGTCACTTCGTCCCACCCGATCAAATGTCGCTGCATCAACCCATTCAATTGTCGTCCCCGATTTGTCTGCCTCTTGATCCAAGCCCTCACGGCCCGATCCAATCGCACGGCTGCTCGATCCGGAGTTCCACACCACTGCTTAGTCGCGGCTGGTTGTGTCTTCGATTGAGTTCGGACTGATTCGGACTGCTCATCTGGCATGTGCTTGTTGTGTCTTTGATTGATTTGGCTTTGGTTGATTGGCTTCTATTGGATCCTCCGTGTGCGGCTAATGCCTCCACGCGGATGTGTTTGTGCATGTTGCAGCCGACATCTTGACTGGCTTCACCTTCCCCTCGCTACAGCCGCCGCCGATCTCCCCGCATATGTTGCCTTATCTACCAGCTCTTTTCAACAATGGCGTCATTGCCTTGGTCACTTGTGTGGTTCTCGTCTCTTATTCTTAGTTCGATGTGACCTTGTATTCGTCTCCGACGGTGTCTTTATACTATCAAGGTTGTCGACTTGATAAACAGGTCCAATTACCTTATCCTCGTAGCGAGAATGTGCCTCGGCGTCTTTTTGAGCTTGTTCACTTTGATGTCTGGGTCTAGCTCCCTTTGCCTCGAAAGGAGGTCATCGCTACTATATTATCTTTATAGATGATTTCTTTCGATACAATTGGATATATTTTATGTCTTCTTGCACTCTCGCAGTGAGGTCCTATTCATGTGTTCCGTGCTAACTCCACTGGAGAGTATATCTCCAAGATGTTGCATGGAGTCCTTGTTGAGTACTCTTGCTAAGTTCTCTTGTCCTGGTGCTCATGCTCAGAATGGCATGGTTGAGGCAAGCACCATCACCTTCTTGAGACGGTAGTGCGTTGATGATTATCGCCTCTCTTCTGTCTCACTTTTCGGGTGAGGTTGTCTCCACTTCCACCTATCTCATCAACATTCAGCTAACCACTACTCTGCAGGGTGACATTCCTTTCAAACTTCTCTTTGATCGCTCTCCTGATTATTTGGCGCTTCGTTTGTGTTTGATACGTCCTTGCCCCTTGTGGATGCACCAAACTGGCCGCTTAGTCTATTGAGTGTGTAAGCGATATCGTTGTTGGGATCCTGTTGGTCGTCGGATGTGCATTTCTTGGGATCTAGCCTTTTATGAGTCATACTCTCATCCCTTCTACCCATGTCCATCTTCCTCGATCTTTTCAATTGAGGATATCAAACTCCTACCACTCATGCTGACCACTTGTCCATCTATCCTATTACTCCTGCTTCCCCGACTTTTAGATTCGACGCTGCCATGTCCTGTGGTTTCCTCACCTCGCTTATCACAGGATTATGCACCTTCATCCCTGGTGATTCCTTCTTGTAACCTTCCATCTTTTTCTCACGTTTATACTCATCATCCACCGATTGTGGATGCGTCTATTGATGCGCCATCTACTTATGATGTGACAACTTTCTCGTCTCTACCTACTTATGGCTTGCCTCCTCATCCGCTTTCGCATGTTGGCCACCTTGGATTTCCAAGCGTTGGCACTGTTGTTCTTGAGCGGACTTTATCGTGATGTGGTTGTTCATCCTGAATGGCAGCTTGCGGTGGCAAAGAAGATTGCTGCTTTTGAGCGCATCGGCACGTGGGATCTTGTTTATCTTCCTCCCCATGTTCGTCCCATCACTTGTAAGTGGGTCTACAAGTTGAAGACTCGCTCTGGTGGTTCTCTTGAGCACTTCAAGGAGCATGGTCATGATTACGACGAGACCTTTGCTCCTGTGGCCCATAAGACCATTGTTCATGAACTTATTCTTGTGGCCTCTGTTCGCCATTGGATTGTATCGCAGCTTGATATTAAGAATGTCTTTCTTAATGGTGAGTTAGTGTGAGGAGGTTTACATGCAGCCACCATCTGAGTATTCTGTCCTAATGGCATGTGTGTCATCTTCGTCACTCTCTCTATGGCCTTAAGCAAGCCCCCCATGCCTCGTTTGAGCGTTTCACATGTGGTGATTGTCATTGGTTTTGCGGCAAGTACTCAGGATCCTACTCGTTGTTTGTTCACCTTTCAACTCATGGTCGACTGGTCGCACTCTTCTTCTTGTATATGTGATCACATGCTCATCGCTGGTGATGCCCAAGTACATTGCCTTTGTTTTTTAAGGCCCGTTTAAGTGAGCAATTTTTTATGTCTGGTCTTAGCCCTCTTTGCTACTTTCTTCAAATTGATGTTTCATTTACCTTTGATAGCTTCTTTATTTCTCAAGAGAAGTATATCCAGGGTCTACTTGCTCGTGTTGCTCTTAATAATGAGAGCATTGTTGAGACTCCCATGGAGCCAGTGTTCACCTTCGTGCTTCTGATGGTGATCTGTTGTCTGACTTGTATGTGAGCTTGTCTCACTTGCATTGTACAACATTCATGCATAAACTTGTCTCGCTCAAGGTTTTCAAGGCGTCGCCTAGGCGTCAGAGCGCCCCCCCCCCCCCTCTGCTTCGAAAAAATGGCCGCTTCGGGCACCTAGGCGTCAGAGCGCCCCCCCAAGCGCTTTAACGCCTTAAAAACAATGGTCTCGCTTACATTGTCCAACATTCACATGTCTATATTAGTGGTCGGTATTGTCCAACGTATAGATTTTTCTCTCAAAAAAATGTTAAGCACGTCTATATATAAAGAAAAGGGTGCATTTTCGTGCATGACGAGCCATCAAGGCATGATTTCATGCCTCCAATATACTTATATATAGTATATATTTTTTTTTTCTATAAAAAAGTATGTATAGTCATAAATTTGAAAAATATTGTTATGTCATTTTCAAATTTTCTTCAACATTGGTTAATAATTTGGTTTATATCGAAAACGAACCGTGTTTTAATTGCATGTCGTACTTACCAAAGTACTAATATTGTATAAGCCTAAGAACCGTATAAACCAAACCACATAAAGTAAATAAACCTATGCACAGTGACGAGTTATGGCTTTGTAGGCATTAGAGGTGACTTGGTTACGATGGTTACTTCAAGAGTTTGGTGTTTCTGTTACCAGCACAAAGACATCGAAAAGGGCATGTAAGGTGCCTTTTCATGGTAAATTAGGAAAGCACGTGCATTGTGACATCCGGGCTTAATAGGAATGATGGACTACTCATATCAATAAGGAATTCGTTCTTTTCCGAGAGCCCATCAGCAAGGAACCTCAAAGTTAAGTGTGCTTGGCTTGGAGCAATTTGAGAATGGTTGATCGATATGGAAGTTGATCCTAGATGCGCATGAGTGAGGACAAAATGCGTAGGAAAGACTAGTGTTGGTATGTGGGGTCAATCCAGATCCCGCC
Organism: Bromus sterilis; assembly: GCA_950022295.1. Taxonomy (NCBI): domain Eukaryota; kingdom Viridiplantae; phylum Streptophyta; class Magnoliopsida; order Poales; family Poaceae; genus Bromus; species Bromus sterilis. The sequence goes on along the minus strand of OX465595.1, from coordinate 336,965,027 downwards.
AAGCGCAATGGCGAGGAACGATGGCCAGGCCGTTACGAATGATATCAGAGCCGACCCTCACGGTTACATGGACGTGTGTGAATTAGTGGTGCATGTGGGCCATCGCGGCACACGGCATGGGCACAATGGGTGTTGGCACGGCCACGCATAGAAGCGTGCTGAGGGGAAACGTTCTTGCCGAGTAGACGAGGACGTTGGTTACTTTCAGTGGGGGTGTAGGTGACATCTTGGCTTAATAGAAATGATAGACAACTCATATCAACAAAGAATTATTTCTTTTTCGAAGGCCCATCCGCAAGGAACCTCAAAGTTAAGCATGCTTAGCTTGAAGCAATTTAAGGAAGAGTGATTGGTCGAAAAGTTGATCCCTGCGCGTGAGCGATGACAAAGTGCATAAAAAAGACTAGTATTGGTTTGTGGGATCAATCTAGATCTTGTCGGGCATATGGCCGGGAACCGATGGTTGTGGTTGGGGTGTTACATGCATGCTATATGCATATGGCTACGTCCTTCCTAGAACTTATTAAGTTCTTGTTGTAGCAGTAGTTGTCACTTGTGGTTAGCTGAAACGAAGAGGTGGTAAGATATGGTTTAAGAGCGTCTCCAACAGCAGGCACCGTTATTGGGTACTATAAAGTGCAGTTTACATCACATTAAAAAATTGCTCCAAAATAGGACACCAAAATTGCATAAACTACTCCAACAGCTGCCCTAAAATAGGGCACTACAATTGCATAACATATTCATACCAAACTCATCTCAAATAATTCCAAAACTAATAAAACACAAATACTACAAGCAGAACATCAAATTCATCAGTCCACAACAACCAATTACTACATAGTTAATCACACAAATTGTTCATCACATGATATAACAAACATAGAGATAAAACTAAGGATGTTGCTTCCCATGCCATTTTCACAACTCCATGATATTTTTTAAGACCTTCGTGTGTATAGGAATCTCGAATGTCATGGTACGCCTAAAGAAAGCGTCGAATTCGGTCTTCCCTTCTATGCGGTTGCACGGGTTGCCCCATGAGTTCATAGAGGTGTGCTCCAAATATTTGCCGTGCTCTTCTCATGTTCATGTTGTGCATGATCACGCATGATGTGAGGACATACCAAAGGATCCCGGTATCCCAAAACCTAGCTGGTCCTCACACAATAGCAAATTAGGCTTGCCAAATCCCAAAAGCCCTCTCCACATCTTTCCTAGCGGCCACTTGAGCATTATGAAAGCAAAGTTATTTCTTACCTTGGGGACTTGAAATTGGCTTCACACAAGTAGCGCACTTCGGATGTATCCCATATGCAAGCCAGCAGCCCATGTTGTATGTGCGCCCATTTGCTTGAAACTCCACTTGTGGCGATTTTCCATTGGCTAACTTGGCAAAGAGAGGTGACTGCTAAAGCACATTGATGTCAATGCAAGAACCCGACATCCCAAAGTATGCATGCAAAATTCACGTCCCCTGATCGGCCACGACCTCGAGAATGATGGTGGCACCTTTCTTGTGTCCTTTGAACTGTCCATGCCATGTTGCAGGACACTTCTTCCACTTCCATTCCTGGAAATCCAAGGGATGTGTTCACACTCGCCGTGCTCTCAGCATTGGTTGCTCTCAAGTACTCTGGCCCGAACACCCCAACCACTGTCTTTGCAAATTGCTTGACATAAAAAATTGAGGTGCTCTTTCCCATTGCCAAGTTATCATCAATGAAATTAGCAGGAATACCATAAGCCATCATGCGCAATGCGGCAATCACCTTCTAGATGGTGTTATGCCAAGATTGTTGATGCAATTCCTCCTTTGCTCGAAGGTCCGATCATGTTGCTTCACATAGTTGGCAATGTGAAGGAACAAATCCGAAGACATCCTAAACCGGCAGCGAAAGTTTCGCTCTAGATACATTAGAGATGGGCCAAAATAGTTCCGCATCAATCTAGTGTGCGCCTCTTGTCTATCCCTCTGAATCACCTCACGTCCAAAAACGAAAAAAACATGCTTTGGATTCTTCTTGTGCATCATCAAGATCAAAGCAATGTCCTCGGCTTCGGTCATGCCCTACTCCTCTTCAAACGAGGAAGCATACAATGAAGAACAAGAATCACTTAAATTCATCTATAATGCAAATACTTTAGTTATAATCTACTCATTTCTACACAACAATAAAGAAAGAGGCAAAAAATTACCTTGTACACCTCAAAACACTTACAATGATAGGAGGAGGACATGAACCAGTTGCGTGTCAGAGCCGATGGTCATCATGCCGGCAAGAATCGACCGCACAGACATCGGGGAAGGACCTCATAGCCGCCGGCAAGTGAAGAAGGCAGCCCAAAAACGCCAAGGACAAGCCATTGACCATGGCCGACACAACACAATGGCACGGCACGATCGCGAGATTGCGGGGCAAGCAATAGCCATTCGGGCAGCTGGTAGTTCGTGACGACGGCCTGATGCTAGGCAATGAGCGTCATTTCGCAGTAGGAAGGGCAATGACCGGCAGGAATCGCACCCCAAATAGGCGGCGACAGGGCACCCGTGGCTGTCTGAAGCGGGTTGGCTAGGGTCGGGCTGAGGAATGGTGGCGGTGATGGTGGTGGCGGCCAAAATCGCACAACAGTGCTCAGAGGCAGAGGTGGGTTCGCTGCACGCGTTGGCGGTTGGTGGCCACACGCGGGCGGGTTTTTGCATTTGGGTATGGCGCGGCGTGATGCAGATTTACATCACCATGGGGTGTTTTTTTTAGCTGCCGAAAGACGGGGCCACAAAATATACGTTTAGGCAATTATTGGAGCTCATTTTTTGCTTCAAGTGGTGTAAAATATGGTTTTGGAGGCAACTGTCCTATTATAGGGCTGTTGTGGGAGATGCTCTAACTAACTGGTTAAATGCTCAATATGAGGATCGACGCCACATCAAAAAGTTTATTTGCTTCGTGATAGATAAATGAAATATCATCAGGATAGCAACCCCACAAAGATCATTCAAACTACCAAAATCACAAAAATATATGAGTATAACCATACAAATGCCCCAAGAGCAACAACGAGAAGAAAATAATTTCATGGTTAAGAGGTAAAAGCACATGTCTTCGTTTAGTTCTGTAAAAAGAGGATATGATATAATTTGATCTGCTCACTCTTCCTCCAAACAAAATGCTTACTAAATTAGCTGAATTGAGCATAAGAATAATTCTATCCCAACTACCAGAAGCCCAGACAAATGATAGGATACTATTGTGCTGTAATATACAGTCCTAACAGTTCTTTCCATCATATCATATGTCATTTCCTAAGTGGAATACCCTCACAAAATAGTGGAAACAACTTTGTACTGTGACTGCGAGAAAAGCAAGGAAAGCAAGCATCGAAGGTCGGAACGCAAGTACATTATAAACCTAAATTGTGATGCAAAGTCAATATGGCACAAAACAAATTCAAAAATAAACTTTGCCACGTGATCATTTTATACATTTATAATGCAGCAAAAAGAAAACTATTTTTTCTCATAGAAGTGCAACAAAGATATCAACCAAGAGAACAATCCACAAGCTCCAGGAAACTAAGTCAGAATGGAGTTATATTCTTATGCGTCACTAGCTTAACCACAAGAAGCAGACTACTCGTATGAACCAGGTCACCAACAAACTAATGACAATAAGCATTATGTGAGGCAGAAACAAGGTGGATAGGGCCCCTTCGAGTCCAAATGGGATCTAATGGGTCAGTCCTACTCGTCCACATTGCAATTTAAGCCTTCACTCGCCACAATACCACGTCAATCCAAGTAACAAGGACACGCTAGGCTATCATATGCAGGTGCGCATGAAATTAACCAATGGAAACAAGGATACTCTGTATGCTCGCCGCGGAGCTGTTGAGTTTAGTTAGCTTCTCGGCAAGCCCCTTCTCGCTGAAAGAGCCGCCGCCGCCGCTGGTCTCCGCCTTAGCATCCGCCTTCGTGCCCGCCATCACGAAGATTCCGCCTAACCCCGTGCGGGTCTGGTCCTTCGCTGACCTGCCGAAACCCTAGAGAAATTTACGGTTCAAACAATCTTGCCGCAGAAAATCGAAAAAAAGATCTCGAAAGTAATCAGGATTTGGGGGGATTGCGGCGAAAGATTAAAGCTCGGAGATTTGGGGGACAGGTGAATACCCGAGTTGCGACCTCGTGAGCTTGAATTTGCCGCCGGCGAGGAGGGGAGGAAGAGTGGGAGGGGGTAGGGGGAACCCGAGAGGGTTTCCTCTGGTTTTGGGGGTGGCTTTTTCGTTGTTGTTTTTATTTTTCTGCGTAAGCTGCTTCCTGCTTATGGAATTTAGGGCCGTTTTTTTTTTAGCTTATGTGTGGCTGTCAAAATATCTACTACAGTACTAGCTTATTTTGGCAACCAAAACTAAAATTTTATTTTATAAACTTTTTAACATTTTGTATGATGCAAGATGATTAAAAGAGTGCTTCAAAGAATTGATTTTTGTTATAAGGAACGAACATCTAATTAAGCACTTCTGCTATAGAAATGAGTACTTGATGCTTAAAAAAACAAATTATTTCACTAAGCATGTCCTTAGACGTGTTTTGTATTGTACGGGGCCTAGTTAACCCTAATTGTTGGAATTTTATAATAAAATGAATAAACTGTCTAAGGACAACTTATTTTGGTCGTCATTCGTAACCTACAAAAAGAACTTGACAACCTTGAGATGAGAATTATTAAAATATACTCATTCCGCTCAATAATAATATGTCTAGATACATCTTTTTTTGCGAAAAATAGTATGGATTAAAAAGAACATTAGTTAATAGTTATATGAGTTTTTTCAATAATTTTAAGCTATACTAAAAGATAAGGTTTTAATATGTTATGTGACATTGTGTGAAGTATGAAAATATATAGTAACACATTTTCCCCAAAGGAAATGCTACTACTATCACTTAAGAGATGCGTAATTCCTTGAAAAATAAACTTCAGAGATGTGGATTCTTTAGAGTTGACTTTTGAATCGATCAAACAAATTTTACCCATGTGTGTAGATAAGCAAGACTACGCATTACTATTATCCAAATTGTAGGAAGGCGAAAGTTCAAACAACTATCTCCTGGTGTGATTCAATCTCCACCGCTCGATTATTCGCATTGATCGCGGAGCTAAGGTGATGATCATGTCACACGTTTTACTTCTTCGCGTTAACATAAAAGGATAGTGAACGCCTCATTTGTTGAATTAACTAGATGATACCCCGCATGTTGTTGCGAGAACTGTTAACAAATACTTTAATATTTAAAAAAATTATGAAACTTAGTGGAGTATAATTTAATCATTAAATATGTTTGAAACAAATATTGTTTAGAATAAAAATATAAGAAAATTTGATAAAAAATTAAAACTAAGTGTGATTTTTGTTTTATTAATTTATTACCTTAATAGTATACCGCGAGACGATATGAAGCGAAAACAAGATTGAGTGGAGAGTGGAGACATTACCCTTAGATAGACCTAAAACAATGATAGCAAATTAGCAACTACATATGTGCATTCATATTAAAATATTGTCGCATAGAAAAGTACAATCCAAGGTAACTCATAATTTGTTTTTTTATATATAAAAAAGTTGCTTCCAAATTGTTATGATTAGTGCATAAAAAAAGTTAATGTTTATTTGTGATAGATTGTATGCGCATGCATATTTAATAAAAGCATGTGAATGAAAAAATAATGCAAAAGATATTAATCTACTTGATGATGTGGATAGTTTGCATGTAAAGATAAATAGGTTAGTGGGGATGAATTATTTAGGTATTATAGATGTGGCTAATGTAGTGGCAATCCTCTCTCTCTCGTTCACCTAGGAGACCTGGTTTCGAATCTCAGGCTCTTCTTTTTCTACTTTTTACTATAGATGGCAAAATACATAAAAATCATACAAACATTATTTTGATACATGACGAGTTTACAAAAACCTTTTTTCCTTATGTTTCATTGGATGGTAAAAATCTGTAAAGATAGATACATAGCAAAATTATTTTTTGTTCATTTTTCTTATTCCAATCATGACAATTTTATTTGTTGACAATGCCAAATTTATTATTGGTTGATGGTAAATTTAGTTCCTGTAACATGGTATTTTTAGTTTAAAAATCATGGCAATTTTAAATTTTGTTTTAAACCATGATAATTTTAATTTTTACGGTATGGCAAATTTAGTTTACAAACCTTGTCAAAATTAACATTTTAACCATGATAAATTTAATTTATAGATCATGGTAATTTTATCTTTCTACAATTGCAAATTTAATTTACAAAACCATGTGAAACATTATTTTTGAACCATGATAAATTTTAGTTTTGGACCATGACAATTTTAGGGTTTGAATCATAATAATAAAAAATTGCAGCATGGCAAAAAAATTGAGATCAGGGCAAAATTTACAAACATAACTTTTTCTCGTCATAAAATGCCATGACAAATTTGTCATAATAACTTCCTTGGTTAAATAGCAATTATAATTGTTAAATAATGTTTCATATAGTTTCATGGCAATTTTACATTTTTCCTAACTTTCTTGCGTGTACCTTTACATATTTTGCCATGTGAGCCTTTTACAAGGAAATTTTGATTTCATGTTTTCCTCATTTTTCTATTTTTTTATTTCATAGTAGCCAAGGTAAAATTGAGCCTTTTTTGTCCAATCGAAGGACCATTGGGATTGCGCTGAAGCTTGATCCTAACGAATAAGCAGATTCACTCGATCTCGCCACCCCGGGCACCCCCTTCCGCCACCCTTTGTTCACTTCAACCTACCCCGAATGATTGATGGCTCCAAATTGACACCCTATTATTATTGTATATGTTTGTTTGTAATGATCACATGTCATTCACATCATGATTATTATATCTTAATAAAGTGAGACAAGGAGTAAGATATTTTTTGATGATGTTATAGTATCAGAAACATTTTATATTGAATTACATAAAACATCAAATATCTCAGGTACTCTTTGCAGCGAACACTTTCGTCTTCTCAACGGTAGATTACATTTTATATCGAATTACATAAAATATCGGATATCTCAGGTACTCTTTGCAGCGAACACTTTCGTCTCCGAAAGGAGTACTCTTCAATTAGTTGCTCGCGTATCTCAATTGGTATGCTTTTTTTGTGGGGGGGTCATGTTTCTTTGTGTGTGTTTTCGGAGTTCCTTTGTATTTTCTTATCTTCTAATCTTCTATATCTAAATAGTTAGCCTCCACTAACATATTTCTCTCAACATTCAAATTTGACACCTCATCATTCAACATGCATGAGAAAACATCCATCTCAACATGCCATTATGCATAATAAAAATCCACCCTAACATGCAACATGTATGCATGGGAATTTTTATTATATTATAAAAATCACTATGTACTACAGTGATGTTTTCCTAAACTTTGCATGATGCTTAAGAGCATCTTTAATAGGTGATGTATAATAGCACCTATAAATGTTTGATGTAAATATACATCATCAAAAACGGGATTTCCACATCAATAAAAGTGTGCAACTCCAACAGTTGATGTATTATAGGGCACGAGTGCAACGTTTTGGCTCTTGGGTGCATGCGCTTCCACTGATAAGGTTAAAATCGTTTAAAATAGTAAATAAATTCAAATATAATCAGATTTTTTTATGACGCAAGATGCTCATGTGTGCAAAGTCCATGCCAAATTTCGTGGAGTTTGAACATTCGAGTAGACCTCGACAAAAATGTCAAATTTTAGGATTGTGGAAGTCTTTTGGAACTCCTCGAATGTCCAAACACCCTAAAATTTGGAACGAACATCACACACATCAGCATATTCCATTCCACAATAATTCATATTTTTTTAATGTGTTTGTTATTTTTCTGGATTTAACTGGTTAGTGGGTGTGTGCGCTCCTGAGAGCCGTTTAGGATTTCCGACGAGGTACCCAACATGCGGTGTAAAATAACACTTTAACATAACATTTGATAAATTAAACTTAAAGATTTGAACTACATTCTAACATTCGAGGGTGACGACGGCCCAGTCCCCCTCGCTGGACTTCTTCTTCTCCATCCCCCGCCTCCAGAAGAAATCCTACTTGTACTACACATACTGAGGGTTTTCTCGGGCAAACCTCACCATCACCTCATCGTCCGTCTCCGGCTCCTTGCGGCTCACAAGACGGGTTTCACCTTCTTCTTCATATGTGGCGCGACAAACTTCGCTTTCTGCACGGAGAACACGTCATTGAAATTGAGCTCCTTCGGCGAAACTCTGATATGCCAACCGGGGAGGTTGTGCGCCCGAGCCGCCAAATCGGTCGTCTTGAACGTGTCGATCCAGTAGCGCACGTCATCGCACTGCAGCTTGGTGGCATACCTGCAGCTTGGCGGCGTACCGGCCCGAATCCTGCAACCAGACGCCCTTGTAGACAGACTCTGCCTTCGGCTTCGGCTTCGGTGCCATGGCAGCGACAGCGGTTGGGGGCGGCACTACAAGCCGTGGCGGAGGCGGGGTAGGCGACGACGAGGACGACACGACACGACTAGGGTGGGTAAGGCGGTACAAGAGCGATGGGGATGATAGGGGTCGGGGCAGAGGCAGTCTATTGACTTCGATTCCGAGCTCGGCGAAGGCGGATCTGAGCTTCGACGGTGGCGTGATGCATGAGGAAGGTGGATATGGTGAGGCAGGGGCGCGACGAGGATGGTGCGTCGCGGGAAAGTTTCACGCGGTGGTTGGGGCTTGCGCACGGCGTTTCATGTTTTTTTAGCACAGGTTTGTTAAAAAATATCACCGGTGCCCTATTTTACATCGCCATGAAAAAAATGATTAAAATGGTATAAATCAGTTGTTGATGCTTGTTTTTTACTTTTTTTTAACGGTCACCGGGAGGGAGAGATTCCCCACCTGAATTATATTACCACTCAAAACGTCATCGAGGACAAGGCCTCATTACATCAGAGAGAAACTTGTTGTTTGGAGGTGAAGGAAGCTAGCCAGGCCCTAGCGGCAGTTCGGTCATTACAATTTTTGAATCTAAAGCACCAAAGGGAGATGTCATCTACAATATTCCTGAGAAGAAGCCTGGTTTGGAGAGTTTCCGATCTGAAGACCAAAGCGTTTCTGGAGTCCCAAATTTCCACAAGATGGCTAGGGCCATGGTGGGCCAAAGGTTTGGGTCTAGGGCAGCTGGTGAGGGTACAAGCGCCATATCTTGCACCGAGTGAGGAGGAAGGAGGCCCAGGGCGATCCAAACTTGCATGGAAGGGGGGGCAGTGGATGATGAGGTGATCTGCGTCTTCGAAGGGTGCGTCGCAGCGAGGGCAGGATGCTTCCGCCGCCATGTGCTTCCGCTTCATGTTGCCTTTGGTGTTTAGCCTGTCCTTAAACAACAGCCAAGCGAAGATTTTTACCTTGATAGGCGCCTTTGAGCCCCAAATGAAATCATGGTGCAGGTCAAATGAGTCGCGAGCGGAGATGGTCTTGTACAAATTCCTTGGGGAGAACTGGAGCCCGTGTGTGAGGGATCGCTCGTCAGAGCGGTTGGAAGAGGGGAAGTCCTGCAAAAGAGGCAACAGCAAGTCCAGTTCCTGCGAAGCACGGTTAGAGAGGCGACATCTAAGGTTAGCTAATAAACATGTTTCCCACACGTTGGCAACCAAAACCTTGTCATCAATGGAGTGGGAGAATAAGTGTGGGAAGGCTAGTTTAAGGGTTTTTGTAGGAGCCAAGTATCTTCCCAAAAAAAGGTTGAGAGGCCATTATAGGTGAGCACAAAGGTAAACTGAATGAGGGTTGGCAGTTGTTTGTTAACTACAGTCCAGAGGAAGGAGGTGGAGTTTGTTTTTTTGGCTATATTTTGGAAGAAATTTTGGTGGAACCAGTGAACCCATGGGAGGTCGGGTCTTTGCAGCAGTTTAAAGGCTACTTTTGAGAGTAGGCGAATGTTTTGGGTTTCCAGATCTTTGAAGCCTAGGCCCCCAAACTCCTTTGGGGTGCAAACATTCCTCCATGCAATTAGACATTTTGAACCCGTACACGTTTCCTCGTTAATCCAGAAGAATGATCTACGCAATGCATCCAGTTTCTTTAGAAGTTTTTTTGGAAGCCGGAAGACGGACATGAAATAAACCAGTAAAGTATCGAGCACCACAGAGATGAGCGTAAGCCTAGCGCCTCTTGAAAGTAGTTTGGCGTGCCAACCGAATAGGAATTTTCGGAAGCTATCAATAATAGGGTTGAACGTAGACGAGGGAAGCCGGGTGGGTGACAGGGGAAGGCCGAGGTAACTGATCGGGAAGGATTGTTGATATTACCTTCGATCCATATTAATGGACTCAACTTTGTCTAGATACACATGCATCTAGTTAAACTAGATACATATGAATCTAGACAAACTTAAGTCCATTAATATGGATCGAAGGGGTATCAAAAGTGTTTAACCGCTATTATACGTCACCTCGTTCTCTATACGTCACCTCGTTCTCAAGAAGCTATATTTTCGAGTATAAAGTTAGGAGTAGATGAACTCCAGTTCTATTTGGTTTGGCTCTCACTACCTGATTTTGCTGTCTGGCAGCCGAATCACAATAGAAAAACGAACCTTCAAACGTTTTTGCTGCCTAAATTCCACCAAAGCACATTCAAAAAATACATATACGAGCGATCCGAAGAGTGAATCTTCGAATGATTTCTAAAATCTGAGCAAAGACTTCCGGTAAAAGAGATAAGACGTGTCACACGGATTACGGGAGGCGTCTGAAGAAGCGGAGACGTGGCTTGATCTAGTCCATTCGTGAAAATAAACTAGTAGTCCTATCTGATCGCTGTAGAATTGTTCTAGGAGTACAAAATGTCAACGATTTTGCTGTCGCTAGCTACGAGTACTCGAGCGCTGTAGCGCCGCGAGATGCTGCTCCGTGGCGTGCAGCGCCGGAAGTTTCACCGTGCATGGAGGAGCGAGGTAGTCGCTGGAGGCGCCGCCGGAGAAGAAGATGCTCGGAAGGCCGTCCGCGTCGACTCCCTGCCGGTAAAGCCGTTGCCCGGCCGCGAAGTCGCCGAGCAGCTGGTATGATGTCGCGGAGCCATCCATGGCCAAGCACAACTCGTCGTTACCTGATCGATGAGCCATATATAGATTTTCGTTAGAATTGGAAGGTCCAAATCTATCAATTAAGCTCGATCATGGTGGGTGAGGAATGCACCACGTACATGCCGCGAGCTCCTTCTGGGTGCGGTAGAGGAAGCTGAGCACGGCGGCGACCTCGTCCCGGAACCGAGAGAAAGGGCCCTGGTCGTCGTCGTCGTCCTCCAGGCGCAGGCGGCGGAGCTTGCAGAGGCCTTCGCCGAGCTCCATCATGGCGCCGCGGTGGTTCTGGTTGAAGAGGTGGTGGAAGCCGACGGCGCACTGGAGGACGCCGTGGAGGAGCGTCCGAGCGGGGTCCTCGGCGCTGTACCAGAGCTCCTCCACCACGTCGTGGCACGAGTGGTAGTCCCCGCCGTTGAACAGCGCCACCGCCGCGTCGAACCCGGCCGGCTCCTCGTCGTCCTCGTCGTCATCCGGAGCCGGGTGCTCTCCCCGCGCGGTAAGGAGGCGCCGGCGGCAGCGCAGGCCGGCGCCTCGACGGCGGATGGTCCCGCGGTCGACACGGTGGAGCACGTATGGGCCAGCGGAGGCGGCGGCCGATCCGGTGGGCGTGCGGGGCGGCGGCGCCAGGGCGTACATGGCGGAGAAGGAGAGCGAGGCCGCCACCGCCATAGAAAGAAAGAGAGAAGCTCGTCGTATCACCGCACACACGACAACGGTGCCGTGTCATTTGTGGACGGCGGCGCCGGCGCCAGTCAACCACACAAGAGTCGTGGGCAAAAAAAAATCAATCTCTTTAAAACGCGCGCGCGCTTTGCACGCTCGCGGCACACGGCCCGCTCACTCTCTTCCTAACCACGACGGAAGCCTCTGACGGGTGGGATCAACTGAAAAGAGAAAACGGACAAACGGCTTTGAATTTCAAGAGACGCCGCCCTCCACGACCGTTCCCCATTTCCCCCACCCGCATCTGGCGACGGCGAGGCGATCCCCCCATCTGGCGACGGCGAGGTGATTCTGGGGTCGCCGTCGTCGAGAGCACACATAGTAAGAAAATCCTCGAGCGGCGCGCACGGTCGCCGCACTGATTTCGGCGGGGAGGCGATGGCGAGGGGAGATGCAGAGCAACAGGAGGAAGGCGCTGAGGCAGAGGAGATCCCCCTCGTTGCACGAGTTCGGCGGCAACAGAGGCGACCGCCGCCGTCGGAATCACAGGTACACAAACCAACTAATCCCGAGCTGCTTTTTATCCGTTCCCTAGGGGGATATTCCCCACGATTTTTGGTCTAGGATTTCGAGTGAGAGGAGGGGAGACGTAGTCAGCATGAGTTCGTAGGGGCCCAGTATCCGCGCGGAGAAAGAAGCAAAATCGATGAGGTGAAGGGAGAGGGATAGATTTTCTCTAGGCAAGTAACAATGGTTTTTGTCGATTTTCTCCATGAAAGGGTTAGGCAAATTTATTGGGGAGAGTTGCTTTTTGTCTATATTGCTTTTACCAGTCATGCTGACACTCTGAATCTGCAGACACATTTGAACATGAAAACTGCAGCTGTACATGTTCCTTGTTTTTTTGCCAGGTGCAAAAATAAGCATGCAGCCATGTACATCATCTGTAAATTTTCCAGGCTAGATGGCTAGTGTTAGTGTTGCTCATTCAGATTTTAGGACTTCCAGTAAGGAAGAGATTAAGACTTTTTTTCTGCTGCACCTGAAGATTATTTTTTGTTAACGGGTTCCATGCATTCCTTCATAAAAGCTTTAGGCAAATTCATTTTGATTTCATCCATTGTCAATGGTGAGTGCTGGGGAGGGGAGAGATTTGTCTTGTTTCGCTTTTTATCTCTCACACGCCTAAAAATCATCCTGTTGTTTTTTGAAGTCTGAATTTGATGTTAACATTAACACGCTACCTAAACATGTACATCTTTTCTAGACGCAGATTTGCTTGAATTGGGGCACACACAGTAGGTAGAGTCGAGGTACTGGACATGACTTCTTTTTTCTTCTTAATTCTGGGGTAGGCAAACAAGCAGGAACTAGTTGCTTTACTTTTAACTCGCACAAGTCCGGGGTAGGCAAACCAATAGTTAGCAGTTGCATTTTCTTAATTATGGTATAGGCAAACTAGCAGTTAGTAGTTGCTTTTTCTTAATACATCATAAAACTAAACCATGAAGGTTTTTAATTTTGTCCTTTTTTTGAGTTAGCCAGCGATTAAGGAGAAGTTGACAACAGTTTTTCACATCGCTTCGGTTCTCAACGGTTTTCGTTCGGTGCTGGTTTTTAGGCATGTGGATGTGGATTAGTTCACCGCTTTTGACGCTAGATATTTCTGGCCATCCCGCGGGGGTATGTGGAAACTTCTGTTTCTCTCTCGATCTCTTCTCCTTCTCACGACGCCACCCTTTCTCTCCTCGATTAAAGCGGACGGCCTCCTCGACATCCCTCCCGGCGCTCTAATCTCTCGAGCGGCGGTGCCTTTTCTCTTCTTCCTGCTCGCCGTCGCCTCATATCGAAGAAGCTCGAGGTCGACCATGCGCGTACCACCGTGTGTCGAGATTCGTCTTTGAGCCGCGCCATCATGATCTGAAGGGCGTCCGAATTCCCTGCCGACGAGGTGCAGCGTGGGCTGCTCGATGATGAGTGGTGCCGAAGATCGCGCCACCGGTTCTTCCTTGAAGCAGGCAAAGCCGTGGTTCCCCCACGACATCGACACATCATTGTCGTGCTGTCTCCCTGGTTCGTCCTCTGCTTGGTTTTCTTATTGTTATTTTTATTTGATTTCATGCCTTATTTCTTTGTTGTACTTTTTCAGTGAGTTAACCAGCCATGGAGCTTGATTTTTTATGGCGTCAAGAAAGAGATTCACAAGAAAAGAAACCTGTTGTTTCTACTGGTGGCCTTTTCTCTTAGTATTTTGTCTCTTATAAGTTTTGTTCCTTTTTCTTTCTTTTTAGTTCTGGTTCACCCTTTTGTCAGTTGTTAGAACTTACATTTATATTTCTGTGTTGTGCATGCGTGGGGCCTCATAAAATACGTACAGACTAAGCATCAAATTAACCTTTGTAAAGCATAATTCGGCTGCTTCTTCCTCTATAAATTTTTAGATTGCTCTTTTCCTTAGTGGTGTTCCCTGATCTGTATTAATTTATACAGATTTTTCGAAAACATGAGTTGCTCTGCTTTACCAAGACTTGAATCTCTGTATGACATGAACTGTGCAACATTAAATTAAACTAGACGTATCTTATTGTAAGGCCCGATATGCGGTACTGTTCCAGATCTAGATGTTTCCATCCAGATCCTGGGACGAAGCACATATCGGTCCCACCGCGACATATGACAAAGCCATATGCCCCGGATTTCCAACATGATATCACAACATTACAGATACAAGGATACAACATCTCATACAATCGGCATACAACTGCCTCAAATACAATACAACAACGGAAGATACACGTCTGAGTACAGACTACAAGCAAATGCCTAGTGGCAAAGAGAAAAACACCGATCCCATAACCACACGGGACCCAGCAAGGACTTCATCACTCGTCATTCTAGGACAACTAGTAGTTTACGGTAAGGAAGGGGTAAGTGGTGAGGTTGCTGCCGCGCTAGCATTTATAAAGTGGCTAACGATCTAGAGAGTAAGATAAGAAGCCAAGCATTCGATGAAGAATCGCCTCCAACAAGTCTGCTATCAACTACTTACGCAATCATAACACCTATCCTATCCTTGTACTCCTCTTCGCATCCCGACGAAGAAGAAGCAGTCAAGGCACACACACGTTGATCAAATTATATTAAATTATCTCAGTTGTTGTTGTCTATGAACAAGGAGTAGGTCTCAAGTCGTCCATAACCGTGGACACGGCTTCTCGAAAATATTTAACCCTGCAGGGGTGTACCAACTGCCCATTACGAGGCTCCGCACGCACGCCCATCTCTCTCAGTTGCTACCCATGACAGGCAACCATTTTATGATTTAGTTCCAAGAGATCCGAGACGACAAGTCCCTCTAGCTAACAACGAACAAATCCGGGTGGCCCCCGGTGAGACGACATCCAGCTCAGGAGCCGGCCGCGCTCTCGATCTGGTCTCTACCGTATGACTCCAGGTTTGGATTGCCGGTTAATCACACATGGGACAACCGGGTCCCCAGCCGGTCATGATGGGCGAGCAAGGGAACTATGTCCTCACTGGTCCGGGTTGGTTTAAAAACTACTGGCGTACGACCAGCACACACACGTTTCAAATGGTAAATCAGCTTGGGACACCACTAGAAATGCTTGAAGCTAGGTAGGTAAGAAAAGGGGACCCCATAAAATCCCACACGCGGTTAGGCACGCTCAGTCTTAAAACCAATACCCGGAACTCGGATCCTAGGTGACTCGAATGGAACAAAGCGTCGGGGCGGGATAGCCTAGACCTTCCATCCTTCGTCGAATATAGTCAACATTATAATAATCATATCATCAACAACAATATAATAAGGTGATATCCCAAACCAAGGAGTAACAGGAGGTAACATCGTAGCATCCTAAGCATGCATACTAAGCAGGGGCTGAGCAACGAGCAATAGTAACATAACAGTACAAGGTTTGCTGGGAAGGGACATGGCTGTATCGGTTTGAAAGAGGCTGTAAACATGTGGTAGGATCAAACATCGAACCTAACCTAGACTAGCATGCAAACCGCTGGTTGAAATAGAATGGATCATAAGTAATGTATAGTCCTTGCCTGTTGATAAGTTGGCTTCCGAAGGTGTAGTTGATCAGAAGCTCGCATTGTCTCCGAGAGATACCCGCGGAAGCACACAAGATGTAAACACTGGAAAGCAATCAACGAGCACCCATCTATTACTATGAGGCAAACACGAGCAAGCATCAACAAGAAGCAACACGAGACATCGCACCTACCGTCGAGAGCGGTTACTAACAATTTAAGTGGAGTACTCGTCACACACGACGATACCGCACGTTTACGGTGGTTCAAGTTGTTTAGCTACAGGTGATCAACAAAGGTTGTTAACATGGAAACTCAAGCAAGCATGGCATAGCACACAAACATGTCAAAAGGTGAAGCACAAAGTAAACTATCTATGCTAGTCAATTTAAGTGAGGCACAATCCTAAACATGGCATAACACTAAGTGTTGCACGATGATTAAAACATTTAGTACTGTTCTACCCTAAACCATATTTTAGGTTGGTTAACAACAGCAAACAATAGCATAAACACAAAGTACACGAAAAACTAATCAAGTTACATATAAAGAACACCCCAAACGGAGTTACGGTTAAAAAGATATAAGCAAAACAAGTTTGGAACACAAGCTGTATAAACAGGGGTAAATCTATATGCAACAGTGCAACAACATGGCATAGCAATACATAGGATGAAAGTAGACACGATGCTTATCAATATGAAATTGGAATCACTCAATTCCGATAAACGGTCGCGACACACTCGTCGACCGAAGTTGCAATAAAATAACAGTTTCAGCAACAGCAGCACGATAACATCACGATAGCTACTTTGGAGCAAGACATAATCATGATGCAACAAGAAATTATGGCATGTGAATGCATGTAACTGAAGTATAAACAATGCTTAACAGGATGCAAAAGGAATCAATCAATTCCGACGTACGGTTGCGAAGCAACCGTCGCCCAAAGTTGCAATAAAATAATAACAACAACACATAATAGCAATTTGTAGCAGTTTAATGGCCTGATGCCCACTTCAGCACACAATTAGACAATCAAGATGAGCTCAAATGCAAATTCTCACAAAAGATGAATTAAAGTACACGCAATTCTGAGCAACTTTCGTTTTGGGGGCACGTTCATCGGAGCTACAGTTTAACGGGAAATCACATTACAAAACGGGATCAGCAGCAGTCACAGCAGTTACAAACTTAGAAAAAAACCAGGAAAAGGAATAAAGGAAAAAAACGGAGGAGGGGTCGGGCCGGCTCACCATGGGCTCGGCCCAAGTGGCTGGGCTGGAGGCGGCTTGGGCGCTGGGCCGAGAGGGGGCGAGTGGGCCGTGGCCGAGCTGGGCCAGCCCAGCTGGAGGTGTCGGCTCCCTCCCGAGCGGCTGCTCGGTCCCGACCGAGGCTGTCCGGTGGCCAGCGGCGGCGCGGCTCGCCGGCTCCGGCGAGGGGCGAGACGGGGCGCGGCGTAGAGGGGCAGCGGCGGCCGGGAGGCGCGGATCGAGGGGCGGCGCGGTGGTTGGTCGAGAGCCGGCGGCGGCCGCGGGCTTGCATGGCGACGGATCTTGCAGAGGCCGAGGCGGCGGCGCAGCTTCCGCAGCAATGGCGCCGGGCGCGGTCCTGGACAGAGGCAAGGGGAGAGGTGAGGTGAGGGAAGAGGTGAGGCGAGGGAGGTGGTGGCTCACCGGAGCAGGGAGCGCTGCGGCGCGGTGCTCGTCGGCCGGTACGGGGCGACGGGCGGCGGCTCCATGGGACGGGGGCGGCGCGGCCCGGTTCGGCCCGGCGGCGGCCGGAGGCGGGCCCGCGCGGCCCAGGCGCGGCTGGAAGCTGCGGTTGGTGGGAGGAGGCCAGATCTGGGCCGTCAGATCCCAGATCTGACGGTCTGGATCTGATGGGGGACTAGGGTTTCGGCTGGTGGAGGGCTATTGGGCAGATTTGGGGACTTTTAGAGGGGGGTGGCTGCAAATTTCCATTAGGGTAAACCCTGATTGGGTGGTGGGAGGCTGGTGGTATTTATATAGGGCTGGTTGGCTGGACAGTTGACACAAACGCCCTCGGTACCCCTCTCGCGCGTCCGGTGATCGCATTCGTGACCGCCGAAGTTGCATACGGACTCCGATTCCGACGAAACTTCGACCCACACGCTCAGCGCATCGAGCTCTTTGATTGTACCTCACTGCGGTGACATTCCGATAACATTTTTCGGCGCCCCATAAAATAATCCGTTTATTAAATAAACGGGGTTTTTCGTTCCGTTGGCTGCGGCTGGTCTCGTGCGGTTTCACGACGGTGATCGGGTGAAACCCGGTGTCGCAAAGGTCGAGTGTCAGGGTGGCAAGGGTCGGTCTCCGTCCGATACGAGATATGAGGGGGAAAATAATCGCCGATCGATAAATCGGGGATGCAAACACCGCAATCAAATCAGGCAATCAAACAATTCACACCGAAAACAAAAATTTTAATTTTTGCGAAAACTGGGTTGTTACATTAACATATGGGCAACGGCAAGGATATTGATAATCAGGCAATCAAACAATTCACATCAAGATGACTTTATATGTGCTATTCTATGATTAGAGTGCAGAAATAAGTTGATTTTAACATGTTTAGGCAAGGTGGCAACATAGACTGAACTATCGTATGAATTTCCAATTGTACATTAACATATGGGCAACGACAAGGATATTGATAATTTGGGATATAATAATTCTTTACCTGTCCTTCATGTTCTTTGATAATTGGCTGTTTGAGTAGCATGCTAGGGCTCCTTGCAAATGCCTATGGGTTATGCATTATTTTCTCTAGCAAAGTTGTTGATCAGATAAATGAAGGAAACATTGATGCTTGATAAATTAGATGTGGAGCTGCAGTCCCATGTTATTTTCATTGTTCACTACAGGAAGGACTTAAGGGTTGCCATAAGATCTATCAAGAACCAATAAGATCTATCAAGAACGAGGCCATTGGTGTTGGCTCTGTTGTCATACATTTTTCCAAGGTATAATAGATCTTCCCTGTTGGTCATTCACATTGGTTGCTATGGTATCTTTTCTGTGCACAACTAGGTTTTGTAATGCAACCAAGTTGTAATTTGT
The DNA here is from genome assembly GCA_950022295.1 of Bromus sterilis. NCBI lineage: Eukaryota > Viridiplantae > Streptophyta > Magnoliopsida > Poales > Poaceae > Bromus > Bromus sterilis. Next base: position 336,946,106 of record OX465595.1, on the reverse strand, counting down.
GATGAGCTAGAAATGAAATGGCCTTTTTATATACAGATTAAACTGAAAATTGACAGAACAAAATACAATTTTGCACATCTAATTTCCCTTTGTTTGATTTGATACAGATCTTGCATGTTTTTAGAAATACATTTTTTTCCATGATATTATCTTATAATTTAAAACGAGCCCCTTAGAATGAAAACAACTGCTATTGGAAACTTATATGTGTTCCATCATGATGCTGCTTGATACTTGATGGGGCTTAATTCAGCTTTACTTCTATGTGTTCACATTCAAATTTAATTGATGTTAGTGCCAAATGCAAATTGCACCACGTGTGAAGATGGCATTGAGATTTCCACATATAGATCTGCAATTCACGATAAACGGCTACCTTTAGATAACAAAATTCTTTGCTGACCTGCTTTGTGTAGGTTATGTATTCACTAATTATCTTAACTTTCATTCTGAATTGTTCAGAAGGAGCAGCGTCTATTTAGTCCAGTAATTTATCTCCTATACTGTTTATAGATGTTAAAAGCATCAACTTTCTGTCTATAAAATTGCATCTATATATTTGTCTATTGGTACATCATTATGGACCTTATAACTGACATGATGATAGTGGTAATACTTTTGTTTTTCAAGGGTTCTTCAGAATACTAAACTCATTGATTGTACAGTTCTCTTTAGTATTCTGTGCAGCTACTTACCATGTTTATAAGGTTTGTGTGCCCTATTTTGTTGATCTTCTATCCTAGAAAAAGGTGAACATCAACCTGCAGTCAGGTGTGTTTTGGAAAGGAGCTTATGCTGGAGCTATGAACCGCCACATTTACTTCACTAAAGATGGTATACTTGTGTTCGTCCGACAATGCCGTTGATGAGACAGTGCCCACGATTTTCAGCTGGAGAATGACATGGAGCAATCACCATGCTGAAGTGGAAACTCTCATTTTTCCTATGCGCTTTGCAACTTATTGTCATCTACCCCAGTCTTTGTTATCCTTGATGCTATGTAGCCGTGCAATCCATAAACAAATACAAATCAATATTTATTTGTTTACACAACATTGAATTGTGTTGTCATCCATACTATGTATCCCCAAAGATTCACACCTCAAACAATAACGTGTGTTATCACACTGAGCCCACAGTTGTACGAACGTATGTTCTCAAAATAGGACTTCTTCCTCTTAACACCGACATGAAATAACTCATGCGCACAAGAATGATGATCAAAATATTGTTCACCCATGCAACAAAACACAAACCAACAGTTTCACGATAATATCAACAAAAACTTGACATGAAACACATCAAAATAACACATGATAAAATCACTACGCAGTGGTTGTTCTCTAAGGAAATCCTCGGTCACCCAGTTTAGTTTCATCAACTTTTCCCCTCCATGGAAAGCATGGCATCGATCCAAGTCTGTGCCATCATCAACAAACAAGAAAATGTTGAATCTATAACCCAAGGCCCACGGTCCAAGAATTCCTTGACAAGAATCTTTACCGGAAACTTATAAGTCAACAACAAAGAGGACTCTCTACATAGCCTCATGATTAAGCTTCCAGTACAATGGATCAAAAACTGGCGCTTCCAAATCCACAGACTTTGGAGCAACAAAAACATCTCTTAACAATGCATCCAATGTAATAATCTCCTGGTCCTCATGAGGAAAGTTTCAGTTATAACGCCACCAAGACCAGCCACCACAATCTTTAACACATCAGGCTCTAAACATGCATCAAGAAGACCCTCAAAACTGAACCTAATCTTATACATTAACTCCCCCTGGGTTTCACCAAAAACACAGCGCCAGCGTGCTAATTTTACACTATTACCAGCGCATCACATAGTTCCGGAAGCATTCATAACACAATTACAATACAATTACAATACTCTTCTGAACTAAAGATCAAAAGTACAAGCAGCCTCAATGTGAACACCTCCTTTCTCATTACCACATCTAGCCTCAATAGCAACAAGCAAATCTTCTGCCTGAACCACCACCGAAGAGCCTAGCATACAAAGCACGGTAACAATACATTTTCTCTAAAGCAATCATTCCAACTATCAATAGCATCAAGAAAATCTTCTGCCTGAACTACGCTGACCACCACCAAAGAGTGCAACATACAAAGCACGGTACAATACCTTTTCTATAAAGCAATCATTCCAACAATTCAAGGATCAACAAACCTTCCACTCTCCGGAAAAACCTTCTGCTCACCATGCTCAATAATCTTTCCTGAAAACGACCACCTTCGCCAAGCCTCACGCTCTCAAAAAAGTAGAATCCCCATCACTGAAATACTCATCATCACATATATCTCTTCCTCTCCTCTCCAACACAAAAATGAATGGAAATAAATTTTAGGAGTGTGTCTCCCTCTAACACAAACAAGCTCTTCTTATATAGTGTTGCCAACCGAACAAGCGATATATCCATCCATTATTACAACACCCAACAACTCGACAACTTCACCCCATACGTGTCAGAACGCATGTGCATACTTATCCACATTGAATAAACTTTTGACATGTGAAATACGTATGACCTTATTCAAAACTGACATAGAACGGCGCCAAAAAATAACATTCGATCCAATAAGGAAATTAAAATAATATACAGTATATGATTAAACCCCGGTACCAACTTATCAAAATAAATACAACAACATAAAAAATAAATTTCCAAAAATACTAAATGAACACAGAAACAAAAGACACACAAACCCTATTAGGTATTGCACGTAGTTTTACAATCTCACAAGGGAAACGTTCCTACCCGGCCGACCGGCCGAGTGGGTTCCGCCGGTCGCCTCTCTCCGTGACGCACAGTAACATCCCGCGCCACACCCCCCGTGCCCCGTCACCTGCGCCATGGCCGTCGCGAGCCGCCGCCCCTCGCCATGGCCGCTGTCCGTGTTCCGCCGTCGTGCGTCGCCGCCGCGAGTCGCTGCCCGCGCCATGGCTGTTGTCCGCGTGGAGCTCGAGGAGCTCGCCGTCGTGCTCCCGGGTCCTCGCCGGCGTTCTCCCTCTGCCCAGATCCGGCCCATCCCCGACCAGCCGCGCCCTCCCCGGTCCTCCTCCGTCGAGCCCACACCTCCTCGTGCCCCACGTCGCTGGCCATGGCCGCCATGGCCATGAGCAGTTTTGTGCACAACCATCAATTTTTTTGCTACAACCATATCTTATTTTTGCTACAAAGGAACAAACTGGTGTTTTTGCTACAAACGCACAATGTACAGGGGAATATCTGAGTATGTAATGTTGCAACCAGTGAACCATTTTGTTTCTACTGTTTTATGTTTTTGCTGCTACCGGCCAAGATTTTTGCTACATCACCACTACGGAGCTACGACCTCGACAGCGGCGACGATAAATTTTGTTGCAACCGTTTTTTTCTGCTACAACCGTTATATGTTTTTGTTGTCACCGTTGTATGTTTTTGTTACGTACAATGTTGCAATCGTTTAAATTTTTGCTTCCACCGTTGTGTATTTTTGCTACTACCGTTAAGAGTTTTTGCTACAATGAAAAAGGTATAAAATGATTAGCGACGGCGGATTATGATTTTTTGTTGCAACTGATAGTAAAAAATGGTACCAACAACGATTTAAAATTTGTTACCACAATTTTGTTTGCTGCAAAAAACACCAAAAATAAAAATGTTGCATCCATATACCAAAAAAGTTGCGAAAGTATCGCAAATGTTGTAAAGGTACCGCAAATGTTACAATCAAAACGAAAAGGTATGCGCGAATCTAGACCGTTAAATCGCGGAGATCAGACGGTCCGCGTCTGCACCGGCGCAAAACTAGGCCATCTCACAAAGCAACAACAATACAGGCGCGGCGTGCCGCCGCGCAACCACCCTGCTAGTTATGGTATAGGCAAACTAGCAGTTAGTAGTTGCTTTTTTCATAACAATGTTTTTGAAGCACTAACATGGTTTTTTCGTTCTTTTGTCAACAACAGTTGACAACTCTACAACAACGTGTCACACAAAGAGAGAGAAAAGCCAGGGATCCGCATAAGGAGAGAGATAATGTGAAACAAGGCAGCGTCGCAGAACAGCCAGGACCGTCTCGACCCCGAAAAGGAAAATCGTTCATGGGCGGACCACAACATGTATGCACCTATTCTCGTTACCCCTCACGCAAATTATGATCCTGCTAGGTTTTTTTTTACCTGAATTTGCTTTTTTCTCCAGAGAGGGAGGAATCGCGCTTCTCCCGCGAGGCTATTCAAACTGAACAAGTCGCTGATCAAAGGACAACGGTACAAAGCGCTTTGGGGTGTGTGCTCCGGGCTGAGCTGGGCGCATGGGCGCTAGCCAGTCGCTTCCCAAAAAAAGGGGGGAAGGAAAAATTAAAAGGCGGAAAATCTTTTCAAAATGCTACTGCACGTAACTTGATATATACTCCTTTTGATCCCAATTAAGATGATGTGCCGGCTCAGTATTGCGAAGATGCTCATAGGGGTAGGGTGTGCGTGTGTGCGTTCATAGGATGAGTGTATACTCGTGAATGTGAGTGTTTGCGTTGTACTGTGTTCTCTCAAAAAAAATATTAAGTGTCGTGAGTTATTTGCTAATAATTTTTTGAGGGTTTAAAGGAGAGTTTTGTTCAGATAATATTCATATTAGGACAATCAACCATCAGGCTGGTCACTAGAAAGTTAGGGGTGTCCTCTAGCCAAGCTTCCGACGCATTTGATGTGCAAGCGCGTTTAGCACATAAATGAGCCGGTAGATTAGCTTGTCTGTTTACATGAAGAATTTCAAAATGGGAAGAACAAACACTTAGCTCTCCTATTTCGATAAGGATAGGTGTCACAACTGCGCAACAGTTATGACGAGTATTACAGAGTTGAACTAACTCCAGGCAGTCCGTCTCCAACAGCACATGCGAAAAGCCTTGAAGTATTGCAAAGATAGCTCCCTCTCGCAGCGCATAGGCCTCAACAATGAGAGGATCATAGACTCCCTCATATGGCCGACACCAAGCTCCCATAAAAGTGGATGATGAGCGGGCAATGCCTCCCGCACCAGCACAACTTTCAGGGAAGTTCAAGCCTCCATCAGTGTTGATCTTGACAAAAGGATGTTCAGGGGGCGCCATCCATAGCCAGGCGTGACAGCCACGTCCCGTTTCGGTAGATGGAGGAGGGTGAGCGCCTCCTTAACAACTCGAATGGTAGCAACATGGTCCCTCCCCTGTTCCCCATGCTTGATCCAATTGCGAGGGTTCCAAATGGTCCACATGATGGTGATTATATTCTCCCTTTCCTCCTTCAAAAACCGGGGTGGCATAATATGTCCCGTGCCCAAGAATTTGGGTGAAGCCGAGGTAGTCGAATGCCGAACCAGGAAAAACTTTCTTCCCAGAAGGCCTTTGCATGTGAGCAGTGTATCATCGCATGCTCCAGGTCCTCATTCTTGGCTAAACAAACCTTGCACCGTCCAAGTACAACAATGTGTCGGTGTTGAAGAGTGTTTTCTGCTGGAAGTATTCCCAGAAGAACACGCCACCAGAACACACGAACTTTTGGGATCACATTTAACTTACACAAGGCTTTCCACAACTGATGATCGTGAACTGAGGTTCCGGTAGCCGTCCCTTCCTCTAGAGTCAAACGCTCTTTACTAATAATTTGCACATGCTTAAGCCGCCCTTGGTTGGTCGTATTTCCGGTTAATCGAGGTGTAAAATACGAAGCCTGTTTCTTTCTCCGATTCTGTGCTTGGATCATCGTCTTAGTTTTACATCCGGTTTGTATGCATCGATTTTCTGTTGGTCTTGCTTTTGTTTACACTCGTAAAACTATCAAGGTTATACTTTTCAGTTGTATAATACTGATGTTCAGTAACATATAACTGTAATTGTTTACGTTTGTAAGATTTCACAGGGCATCCAAGCACGATCTTAGTTGTTTTGCCACGACATTTAAAATGAATCGGATGGAGTACAACTTCTTGCATTGTTAAAGTCAAGAATCATTACTACTAAAGGGAATTCCACAATCATTATCGTGATGGTTCAACTTAATCTCATGCATTTTTCAAAAAAGTCCTTTAACTTTTGATAACTCAACCCACAATCTTGATCAAGTGAGAAAAACGGTTTGATGTATCACCCCAAACCGGTACATGCTTCCCTCCTCTCAAAGCGATACTCCAAAAAATAAATCCATGTTCGTATCCACACCGGTGAGCATCACATCCACCTCCGCCTACCATATTTGTTGGCCACCATCGCTCCATGGAAGCCAATCTCCACGAATGTGCAACAAAACACCATCTTCCCACCAGATTAGTCCTTAAGAGCGGCACCATGGAGTCCCGCTGGTCAAGGAAGGATGGGGGCCGACCAACCCATCCATCATGCTCCCTACCGATCTAGCTTATGTGCGCGCCACACCTGCCGTCGTGCTCTTCCACTTTCCCCTGTGTTGTCGTCGCCACCCACCCTCATATAGAAGGCTATTGTGTGCCACAACCCGGCTGAAAGGACGTGGATGTCGCCTAGAGGGGGGGGGGTGAATAGGCGTTTAAAATAATTACGGTTTAGGCTTGAACAAATGCGGAATAAAACTTAACGTTTAATTTGCCAAGCAAGAAACCTAAATAAGCTAGGCTCAACTATGTGCACCAACAACTTATACTAAGCAAGATAAACAACTATGTGATAGCAAGAAATATGACAAGAGCACTATGGCTATCACAAAGTAGGTGCACAAGTAAATAGGTTGACTAGATGAACAACCTATGGGACAAGCAATGTACAATAATATGAGCAAGCACAAGATAAACAATGTAATAAGCTTGCTCAAAGTAAAGGTAGAGATAACCGCAAGTGGAGCCGATGGAGACAAGGATTTGTTACCGAAGTTCCTTCTCTTGCGAGAAGTACGTCTCCGTTTGGAGAGGGTGAGGAGCACAATGCTCACACGAAGCCAACGGGGGCCACCCTATTTCTCCTCACGCTCTTACCAATGCAAGATGCCGCGATTCCACTATTAGGACACTTGAGGACGGTCACCGAACCCATACAAATGGCAACCCTTGGGGGCGGTCACCAAACCCGTACAAAAGCTCGGGGCAATCTCCACAACCGAATTGGAGGCTCCCGTAGCGTCCCGAAGCTTTCCACCACAATGATTGAGCTCCGCAACAACAAGCCTCTAGGGGCCAACGCACCCAAGAGGAACAAGCTCTAGAGTGCCAATGCACTCAAGAGAACAAGCTCTAGAGTGCCAATGCACTCACGAGTAACTATCTTCTCAACTTCACTTACTACAACGAATCCTCGGGGAGAACTCAAACCGATGCACCAAATGCAATGGCAAGAGCACACGAAGTGCTCAAGTCCCCAACTCTCAAATCCCACGAAGGCAACAAAAGCTATGGAGGAATATGAGAGGAAGAACAAGGAGAACACCAAGAACTCCAAGATCTAGATCCACAAGGTTCCCCTCACTTAGAGGAGAGAAGGCTTGGTGGAGAATGTGGATCTAGACCTCCTCTCTCTTTTCCCTCAAAAAGGAGCAAGAATCATAGGAGGGGAAGAGAGTAAGCAAGCTCAAAGAGGTCAACAATGGGGGGAAGAACTTGCACAAAACCGGTGGGGACAAAGTAAGAAGAAGACCCCCTTTTATAGTCCCCCACGAATCCAGCCGTTGGGAACCGTTGGCAGCCCACCAACCACGGTACTACCGCTCGGAGAGCGGTACTACCGTGGCGCGGTACTACCGTAGTGGGTGCGGTACTACCGTGCTGCCGTAGTACCGCAGCCTAGTGCCGTGCCCACTACCGCTTAGTCAGTACGCTTGCGGTAGTGGTTACGGTACTAGCCTGCCGTACTACCGTAGCGCGGTACTACCGCGCTGGGTGCGGTACTACCGCGCTGCCGTAGTACCGCAGCTTAGTGCCGTGCCCACTACCGCTCGGTCAGTACGCTTGCGGTAGTGGTTACGGTACTAGACTGCCGTACTACCGTAGCGCGGTACTACCGCACTGGGTGCGGTACTACCGTGGTACCGTAGTGCCGCACTCTAGTGCCGTGCCCACTACCGCTCAGTCAGTACGCTTGCGGTAGTGGTTGCGGCACTAGACTGCCGTACTACCGTACCGCGGTACTACCGCAGAGGGTGCGGTACTACCGCCTTGGTAGACCCAAGGAGCCCAGGCCACACAACAGATGAACTCCAAAGAAACAGGCAAACCCTGAATTGCCACAACTTCTGCAATGAACTCCGATTAAGGCAAACTCAAGCTTGATGGACAGCTAACGAACAGAGTTGCCTAATCACGACTGGAAATATTTAGAAGTGGCAAGGGAGAAATGCCAAACAAATAGAGGTGTGAAACCTCTAACCGAGACGACCCGACAAATCTCCCACATCGAAAAACATACGAGAATACGCATATGAAATCCGTTTTCGATGAACAAGAGCTTGTCATGAAGAAGACCACAAGCTCCAAAACTCACACAGAGAAAAGCCAAACAAGAACCAATAAAGATGATGCCAAGGATGTAAACGGTTTGAGCTCTCCACGAACGACTCGGCCTAGCCTATAACACGGTCTCCTAACTACTACCAAGAGACCGGTAAACTAGACACCTATCTAGTCAAACCTTTGTCTTGCGCATAATCCACTTGAGCTTGATGATGACGATCATGCCCGCCTCAAGTTGGAACATCTTCCTTGATTCCTCTGGCTCGATGAAGACTTCTAGATAGCCCCCCCATACTCCATGGGTGAGCCTCTTTTTAGGCACATCTTCATACGACCATTATCACCAAATGGTCGGCAAGCTCCAAGCATACGATATCTTCGTGATGCTCCTCTTGACCTTGCACACATCTACTTGACCAATCTTTGGATAGCTCCATGAAGAACACCTTGGTCAACACGTAATCTTCATCTTACAACCTTGAAGCCACCATATGATCTCCAAGCGTTGCCTATGGACAAACCTTAAAGTATAACTTAAGGAAACCATTAGTCCATAAAGATTGTCATCAATTACCAAAACCAAACATAAGGGCACATGCCCTTTCACCGACCGTTTGCTCATACACACCCGAGGTTACAAGCGACATGGAGTAGGAGTTTCATAAGGCCGTGAGGTAATGGAGAGGGAGAGAACGGTGTCGTCCTTGTTGTGATTCTGACCGCCATCGTCGCATGATGCACGAGCTTTGTTGGGTCGCTCGTCTACTATCCTAATGCACATAGTGCTGTTACTATTATCTCCCTTTCCGCATCTACTAACACATGGAGTTGGTGTTGCTGGCCTGTTATTTATCTCTCTCCCTGGACCTGGATGCAGGAACAACTCCATCTCTCTTCCTGGCCATCGATGATGTCGTAGTTTTTGGTCCTTCTTTCCTCATGAGCTTCTCTGTCTCGTAGCAAAAACATTAGGTCTTGCAATTTTTTTTGCATCAATTTGAAATTAAAATATGTTATTGTTATGACAAATGGTCCTGTGATTTCTAAGTTTAATGCAAAGATTTTTTTTAAAGCATACACACAATGTATTCTTGAGGGTGTTATATATTGCTCTCTATCTGTTTGTTAGTGTGTACAAGAACTAAACAATTTTTTATATTTCCGTTCTGTTAAATAAATCTAATATTTCTTGACACTTGTATGCAATCTTCACCGTGAAGTACACTAGTAGAGAAATATATTTTTTAGATGCAATCTTATAGTTATGTATTTTCTCTTCTCTACCTAACACTAAAGAGTAAAATGATTCTTCATTTCACACGCTGCTTAACTACCACAAACTGCAATTATTTTTCTCGAATACGTACAAACATGCATATCATTCATTAGATGAGAGGAGGGAGTAGGTCTACAAGAGTTGCAATATTTACAGTTGGATGGTTTTCATGTTGTCCACCATGTTGAGAAACTGCAATTAATGTTGTCCACCATCACAACATCGACGGTACTCTTGCACAGTGCACAATCAACTGTGTGTATGACTTGGAGTGCATGTGCTACGTAGCCAGGACCTCGCCGCATGCACAACTGCCATGTACAATAGTCATGAGGTTGCTATTTGATAAGGTTATGTGCAAATAAATTAACTACTCGATGGCTTACTCTGCTTGCCGGACTGATTCATTGATTAAGTCTAATTAACTGATTCACCACATCAAATTAACTCATCGATTTTTAGAAAGTGATTTTTAGATGGCAATTTTGTGTAAATATGTACTAGAGCCATGTTGTGTGTTGTGTTATTCCATCACTCATGCACGCCACTCCCCCCACGTCTCCGTTCCACCTCCTTTGTGCGACATAAAGGATTGTGAACGCCTCATTTGTTGAATTAACTAGATGATACTTCGCGCGTTGCTGTGGAAATTGTTAACAAATACTTTAATATTTATTTTTTATGAAACTTAGTATAATTTAATCATTAAATATTTTTTGAAACAAATATTGTTTAGAATAAAAATATAAGAAAATTTGATAAAAAATTAAAATTGAGTGTGATTTTTGTTTTATTAATTTATTACCTTAATAGTATACCACAAGACGATATGAAGCGAAAACAAGATTGCGTGGAGAGTGGAGACGTTACCCTTAGATAAACCTAAAACAATGATAGCAAATTAGCAACTACATATGTGCATTCATATTAAAATATTGTCGCATAGAAAAGTACAATCCAAGGTAACTCATAATTTGATTTTGTATATAAAAAAGTTGCTTCCAAATTGTGATGCTTAGTGCATAAAAAATATAATATTTATTTGTGATAGATTGTATGCGCATGCGGATTTAATAAAAGCACGTGAATGAAAAAATAATGAAAAATATATGAATCTACTTCATGATGTGGATAGTTTGCATGTAAAGATAAATAGGTTAGTGGGAACGAATTATTTAAGTATTATAAATGTGTCTAATGTAGTGGCAATCCTCTCACTCGTTCACGTAGGAGACCTGGTTTCGAATCTCGGGCTCTTCTTTTTCTACTTTTTACTATAGATGGCAAAATACATAAAAATCATATAAACATTATTTTGATACATGATGACTTTACAAAAACCTTTTTTCCTTATGTTTCATTGGATGGTAAAAATCTGTAAAAATAGATACATAGCAAAATTATTTTTTGTTCATTTTCTTAATCCAATCATGACAATTTTATTTGTTGACAATGCCAAATTTATTATTGGTTGATGGTAAATTTAGTTCCTGTAACATGCTATTTTTAGTTTTAAAATCATGGCAATTTTAATTTTTTTTAAACCATGATAATTTTAATTTCTACGGCATGGCAAATTTAGTTTACAAACCTTGTCGAAATTAAAATTTTAACATGATAAATTTAATTTATAGATCATGGTAATTTTTTCTTTCTACAATGGCAAGTTTAATTTACAAAACCATGTGAAACATTATTTTTGAACCATGATAAATTTTAGTTTTGGACCATGACAATTTTAGGGTTTGAATCATAATAATAAAAAATTGCAGCATGGCAAAAAAATTTAGATCAGGACAAATTTTACAAACATAACTTTTTCTCGTCATAAAATGCCATGGAAAATTTGTCATAGTAACTTCCTTGGTTAAATAATGTTTCATATAGTTTCATGGAAAATTTACATTTTTCGTAACTTTTTTGCGTGTACCTTTACATATTTTGCCATGTGAGCCTTTTACAAGGAAAATTTGATTTCATGTTTTCCTCATTTTTCTATTTTTTATTTCATAGTAGCCAAGGTAATATTGAGCCTTTTTTGTCCAATCGAAGGACCATTGGGGTTGCGCTGAAGCTTGATCCTAACGAACAAGCGGATTCACTCGATCTCGCCACCCCGGGCACCCCCTTCCGCCACCCTTTGTTCGCTTCAACCGACCCCAAATGATTGATGGCTCCAAATTGACACCCTATTATTATTGTATATGTTTGTTTGTAATGATCACATGGCATTCACATCACGATTATTATATCTTAATAAAGTGAGGAAAGGAGTATAAGATATTTTTTGATGATGTTATAGTATCAGAAACATTTATATTGAATTACATAAAACATCAGATATCTCAGGTACTCTTTGCAACGAACACTTTCGTCTTCTCAATGGTAGATTACATTTTATATTGAATTACATAAAACATCGGATATCTCAGGTACTCTTTGCAGCGAACACTTTCGTCTCCGAAAAGACTACTCTTCAATTAGTTGCTCGCGTATCTCAATCGCTATGTTTTTTTTGGGGGGGGGGTCATGTTTCTTTGTGTGTTTGTTTTTTGAGTTCCTTTGTATTTTCTTATCTTCTAATCTTCTATATCTAAATAGTTAGCCTCCGCTAACATATTTTTCTCAACATTCAAACTTGACACCTCATCATTGAACATGCCTGAGAAAACATCCATATCAATATGCCATTATGCATAATAAAAAAAACCTAACATGCAACATGTATGCATGGGAATTTTTATTATATTATGGAAATCACTATGTACTACCATGATGTTTTCCTAAACTTTGCATGATGCTTAGGATCATCTTTAATAGGTGATGCATAATAGCACCTAAAAATGTTTGATGTAAATATACATCATCAAACGGGATTTCCACATCAATAAAAGTGTGCAACTCCAACAGTTGATGTATTATAGGGCACGAGTGCAACGTTTTGGCTCTTGGGTGCATGCGCTTCCACTGATAACAGTAAAATCATTTATAATAGTAAACAAATTCAAATATAATCAGTTTTTTTTGTATGACGCAAGATGCTTATGTGTGCAAAGTCCATGCCAAATTTCGTGGAGTTTGAACATTCGAGTATACCTCGACAAAAATGTCAAATTTCAGGATTGTGGGGGTCTTTTGGAACTCCTCGAATGTCCAAACACCCTGAAATTTGGAACGAACATCACACACATCAGCATATTTCATTCCACAATAATTCATATTTTTTTAACGTGTTTGCTATTTTTCTGGATTTAACTGGTTAGTGGGTGTGTGCGCTCCTGAGAGCCATTTGGGATTTCCGACGAGGTACCAACATGCGGTGTAAAATAACACTTTAACATAACATTTGATAAATTAAACTTAAAGATTTGAACTACATTCTAACATTCGAGGGCGACGACGACCCAGTCCCCCTCGTTGGACTTCTTCTTCTTCATCCCCCGCCTGCAGAAGAAATCCTACTTGTACTACACATACTGAGGGTTTTCTCGGGCAAACCTCACCATCAGCTCATCGTCCATGTCCGGCTCCTTGCGGCTCACAAGACGGGTTTCACCTTCTTCTTCATATGTGGCGCGACAAACTTCGCTTTCTGCATGGAGAACACGTCATCGAAATTGAGCTCCTTCGGCGGAACTCTAATATGCCAACCGGGGAGGTCGTGCGCCCGAGCCGCCAAATCGGTCGTCTTCAACGTGTGGAGCCAGTAGCGCACGTCATCGCACTGCAGCCCTGTGGCGTACCTGCAGCTTTGTGGCGTACCGGCCCGAATCCTACAGCCAGACGCCCTTGTAGACAGACTTTGCCTTCGGCTTCGGTGCCATGGCAGCGACAACGGTTGGGGGCGGCACGACAAGCCGTGGCGGAGGCGGGGTATGGTTCGTCGCACGAAAGTTTCACGCGGTGGTTGAGGCTTGCGCACGGCGTTTCATGTTTTTTAGCATAGGTTTGTTAAAAATATCATCGGTGCCCTATTTTACATGGCCATGAAAAAAATGATTAAAAATGGTATAAAGCTGTTGTTGATGCTTGTTTTTTTTTACTTTTTAATATTACATCCAATTCATATTAATGGACTCAACTTTTTCTATATTCGTATGTATCTAGTTAAGTATATTTAAACTCGATGCATGTATATCTAGCCAAATTTAAGTCCATTAATATGGATCGAACGGGGTATCAAAAGTGTTTAACCGCTATTATACGTCACCTCGTTCTCTATACGTCACCTCGTTCTCAAGAAGTTATATTTTCGAGTATAAAGTTAAGAGTAGATGGACTCCGGTCCTGTTTGGTTTGGCTTTCACTACTTGATTTTGCTGTCTGAGAGCCGAATCATAATCAAAGAGCGAACCTTCAGACGATTTTACTGCCTGAATTCTACCAAAGCACATCTAAAAAGTACACGTACGAACGAACAAAAAAGTAAACCTTCCACCGATTTCGGAAAATCTGCTCAGATTTTTAGAACCAAGGCCTCCAGCCTTTCATATTTTTGGAAGACTTCCTACGGTAAAAGAGATAAGACGTGTCACACGGATTACGGGAGGCGTTTGAAGAAGAGGAGACATGGCTTGATCTAGTCCATTCGTGAAAATAAACTAGTCATATCTGATCGCTGTAGAATTTTTGTAGGAGTACAAAATTTCAACGATTTTGCTGTGGCTAGCTACGAGTACTCGAGCGCTGGAGCGCCGCGAAATGCTGCTCCGTGGCGTGCAACGCCGGAAGTTTCACCGTGCATGGAGGAGCGAGGTAGTCACTGGAGGCGCCGCCGGAGAAGAAGATGCTCGGAAGGCCGTTAAGCAATTGGATAATGAACATGTTGCCCAAGCCTGGGAACGTATGAAATCTCTTGTTAAGAAATGCCCTACACATGGTTTGACTACTTGGATGGTTATCCAGACTTTTTATGCAGGCTTGAACTTTACCTCGCGGAACCTGTTAGATTCGGCCGCGGTAGGAACCTTTATTGCAACTACACTTGGTGCTGCCACAAAACTTTTCGATGAGATGATGACCAACTATTCCCAATGGCACACCGAACGCGCTCCAACAGGTAGGAAGGTAAACTCTGTCGAGGATATTACCTCCCTAAATGAAAAAGTTGACTTGATTATGTCTCTACTTACCAAGCAACCCTCTATTGATCCTCATGATGTTCCTTTAAATTCTTTGGTTGCTCAGGAACAAGTAGATGTGAACTTTATTGCTAGAAACAACTTCAACAATAATGCTTATAGGGGCAACTTTGGTAGTAATCCTAGACCGTTTCCATCCAACTATGGGAACAACAACACCTTTCCTAGCAACAAGAACCCCACTTCTGAACTAGAAAGCATGCTTAGAGACTTTATCACTACCGAAAAAGCCTTCAATAAGAATGTAGAAGAGAAATTAGCTAAATTAGTTAATCTCTCTTTGAAGGTAGATAGCTTAGCCCTTGATGTTGAGATGCTTAAAATTAGAACCTCTCCCCTTGAGGAGAAGAAGGCCACTCCTATTAATGCTATCAAATTACAAATCAATGAAAATATTAGGATGATGGCTAAACTTAAAGAAATATGGGCTAGATAAAAAGAGGAAGAGGATAGAATTAAGAGCCTTCCTACACACCACACAGTTGCGACTATCCAAATTGTTGAGGATACCCAAACTATTAGCACCCAACACACTACTAGTCCCATTGGACATATTAATGGTGATGCTAATACCTCAACCGTAGAAGAAGAAACTCCTATGAACATAAATGGTTTCAAACAAGTGAGCCTAGATGACACTACTACCACCTTTGATAGTATTGATACTGATTTTGATAGTTGCACCCTCTCTGAAGTTATTAGCTTGTTACATAAAATGTCTAGAGACACCCACACTAGCACACTTAATCTTGCCTTCATGGAGCATATCACAAATGCTCTCATCAAAGCTAGGGAGGAGAAGCTTAGAATAGAAGCTTACATATCTAAGAAGCTAGATGAATGTTGAGACCCTATGATAAAATTTAAATTGAATAACTTCTCTTGCTATGCTTTATGTGACGTTGGAGCTAGTACCTCCGTCGTGCCCAAAAGAATGTATGACATGTTTGAATTGAAACCTGTTGATTCTTGTTCTTTTGGTGTTCGTCTCGTTGACTCTTCCATAAATAAATCTTTGGGGAAGATCGACGATGTTCTTATCATTGTCAATGACAATTATATTCCCGTTGATTTTATTATTATGGATATAGAGTGTGAACCTTTATGTCCAATTATTTTGGGACGTCCTTTTCTTCGCACCGTTGGTGCTGTTATTGACATGAAAGAGGGAAATATAAAATTTCAATTCCCTCTCAAAAAGGGGATGGAACACTTCCCTAGAAAGAAAATCGAGTTACCTTTTGAGTCTGTTACACGGGCTAGCTATTCTCTCTTTCTTGATAAAACTTGATTCTTCTTTTTCTTTATGCCTAGCTTAAAGGCGTAAAAGAAAGCGCTTGTTGGGAGGCAACCCAAGATGTTTTTACTTTTATTTTTAGTGGTCTTGATGATTGTTACTACTGTAGCAACATCATTTTATATTTATTTTCAAGCTTTGTGCCATGTTATAGCCTCTTATGATAAGGGAAGCAAAAGTTGTGACATGCTGTCCAGAAAATAGATTCTATCTGCTTGACGGAAAAAATCGAAACAAATTACCAGTTCATATTTTTGAGCTGAATTTTTTACACATCATGCTCTATACAATTGTGAAACTTTAGTATGTTCTGAGTTTTTTGATTTGAGTTGCAGAAGTGCCCCGAAAATATTCTCTACTAGATGTTGTTCTGTTTTTCACAGATTCTGCCACGTTTTGCCTTTCCTTACTTTTGCAAACCTTAATCTTGCTTTTTCCTTGCAAAAAACTTTTGGAAATCTTGAGAAACAATAGCACTTCAAGAATATCTTTATGTCCAGTGGGGAAAATTTATTTTATTAAGGGTACTAACCTCTCTAATCAGCTTATGATGAGTTATGTATGAAGGGAGTTTTCAAGTGTGCGAGGGAAGATGATGAAAGAAGATCCGGGAGTTTCAAGCGCTCAAGCTTGGGGATGCCCCCATGCATCCCCAATAAATATTCAAGGAGACTCAAGCGTCTAAGCTTGGGGATTCCCCCGTGCATCCCCTTCTCCATCAACAATCACCAGTTCGTCCTTCGTCTCACTATATTTTTATCACTTCAAGTGTTATGTGCTATGCTTGGAGCGTCTCGCTCTTCGGTTTACTTTTTAGTTTTCTTTAGCTTTGCTTGCTGTTCATAACAATTTAGACCCCATCTTACTTTGTGTGGGAGAGAAACACGCTCCACTTCAAACTAGAACACATCACAGGATTTTTATGCCTATTCTTTTCACTGTTGTGTGTTCTTTATCTTTTCGTAGCTACTGCCATGTTTAGTTTTAGTTTTAGTTTGTTTTTAACAAGAGCCTTGGCTTTTGTTTAGTTTTTTTGCTGGAACTCTCTTTGGTTTTCATGTTTATCTTGTTAAGAGAGTTGGTTGTTGCACTCAGTTGTGTCTTGTCTTGAAAGTAGGTAATTGAGGTTGCTATTTAATTTTAGTAGTAACTTGCAATAGTTTTGAGGTATTGTTGTGAGTAATGTTTGAACTTTTGGTGTCAAGAGCTCTAGCCTATTAGTGATAGGTGTCGTATTTTGGTAAATCCATTCTTATTTTCAAAAACCTACAAAAACTAGTTGAGAACTCTAACTACTAGATGGATCACCAATCTTTCGAGGGATCGAATATTAGAGTACACTCACGTACCATGAGTCGAGGATGCGCAAGGATAACCAAACCCCCATACACTCCTCCTCGGGGTACTTGTCTCTTATTGAACCTCCTCATTAGATTGAGAGTTACCGATAATAAGTGTATGATTTCTTCGGACTAATGTAAGTATTGAAAGCTGACACTTCCATCTCATATTTGCTAGCCTCTTCTGTACCGTGCAATGCCCTCTTCTCACTCTGAGAGTTGGCGTCCACCTTCGCCGTTACATCCAAACCCTTGGCATGATACGCTCTGTCATCATAAACCTCCCTATATCTTTCCTCAAAACAACCACCATACTTACCTATCAAGGCTTTTCCATAGTCTTTCCGAGATATATTTTCATGCAATATCCACCTCTTCATCACTTGATCTTCATGTCATACATGTTCCTGCTACACTGGCAGAGGCATACAATGCATACATCATGATAGCTACATCTTCTTTATGTTTTAGTACCTTGTAAAGTGTGAAGATCTTCTATACCTTCTTGTAAAATAGACTGTTGCTCTTAAGTGAGGAAAAGATCCCAAAGTGGACAAAATAAAAGATCCCAAAGAGGACAAATGAGCGTTAAATAGAAAGAGCCATTGAGGCCACCAAAAAATTCAAAAAAATATTAAAAATAAATAAAAAGAGAGAAAGGGGCACACTACTATTCCTTTTGAAAGATCCACACTCGTACTCCCTCTTATCCTTGTACTCCATAGAGATGATCATTTATGCATATAGCTATGTGGGGACCTTCACACTATAGAACTTGGCTCGCATATTCCAAGGATGAGCCTCCTCAAACAAGATCTAGGTCTTCATGAGCGAGCAAGTCGGATGCACCCCCACTAGTCCCATTGGAGAGCTTTTCTTAGCTCATATGTGCATCCGCTGCATGGCAATCCCTACTCCTCACATCATATCTATCATTTGGCCTTCTCGCCTATGATTGTCCTCATTGATGTGAGCCTTTCTCATCCTTTTTGTCTTCCTCCTCCATCATATATCTCTCTCTATGCCATCCTAAGTTTCAACTCTCGTGCTTACGCTCATCCATTGCATGAGTGCTCAAAATATCGAAAAGGAGTAGATCAAATTGACTTGTACCTGGCTAGTGGTTGATACATCCCAAACGTATCTATAATTTCTTCTTTCTCCATGCATGTTTTGTGTGATATTGCTATGATCTACATACATTTTCATACACTTTTGATCATATTTGGACTAACTTATTAACTCAGTTCAGCACAGTGCCAATTCCTGTTTTCTGCTGTTTTTTTGTTCCAGGTTTCCCCCATATTAAAAGTGCTCCAAAAATTCGGGAAAAATCGGATAAAAAAATCAGCGCGACGGAACCTTCCAAAGCCCCGAAGGAGGGCCAGAGGGCCACACCTGGTCCCAGGCGGCCAGGTGGCGCGACCTAGGGTGGGGCCGCGCCGGGTGGCCGCCTGGACACCTGGTCCCCCCATGGCTGCCCCCTTCGCCTATTTAATCCACGTGACGCGAAACCCCCGAGGACAGAACCCTTTTTCGCGATCTCGCCTCTGTTCCGTCGCCTCCGCGCTTCCAAGATCGGGAGCGCCAGCAGACTTCTTCCCGGCACCTTGCCGGAGGGAGGATTGACCTCCGGGAGCTACCCCTCCACCATGGACGCTTCCCGGATGTGACGTGAGTAGTTTTCTTTGGACCATGGGTCCGTGATCAGTAGCTATGTGATGTTATCCTCCCCTCTTTGTTCTTCATGGTTTAGTACTCGTGAGCTGCCCTACATGATTGAGGCACATGTGTAATCTTTCTGCTGTTGCTATGCTGAGTTTGCTGGGATCTGATGGATTATGAGATTATGTTCAAATTGTGATTGAGTAATATATTTGGTTCTTATCTTTTATATTTTTTTCTTAAGTAATTCTTGCATGTTCTCCGTTGCTGTTTATTGCTTTGGCCAAGTAGTAGGTAGTGACCCCAAGAGGGAACGTTATGCTCGATCGTGGGTTCATGCCCCCGATGACACGCTTGAGTGACAGAAACATGAGTCTAGGGGATGTGCTGTTGCCACAAGGGGGAAAACAATGGTGCTTGTAACCACGGCTGCAAGGATTGTTTACTTTACGCAAAATGCGTTTTAATGCAATTGTCTGTTGCTTTGGGTTTACACTTTGGGTGGGGCTCGCAACTTAATACCAGCGAGATATTCTGGATAGATATCTCAAGGTGGATGATTAGTAGTAGATGCAGTTTGATTTCGGTCTACTTATTTTGGCGTACCGCCCATGCTTTTTAGCCTCGTCCTTTCTTTGTAGAATAATTAGCATTGCGGTGCGTTTATACTCCTTTCAGTTGCCCAGCTGTAATTTGTGTACCTCGCATAGCAGTTTTATCGTCTTTTGGGAGAGAGACATCACTAGTGATCATCACGGGACGCCGGTCCATATTCTCATCACTGTTTACACGCTCATTTAATTTCCTGCTTTTACTATCTAGTTGCTATCACTATTATCATTATCCCTTGCATTTGATCCTTTATAAACAACAAGACTCGAGAGATTGACAACCTCTTTGAACTTTGTTGGGAGCAAAGTTATTTGTTTCTATGTGCAGGTCCACGTCAATTGCGCCACTGACACCTACTTATCATTGCCGGAGTCCTACGGGAGACAAACCCTATCCTCTACATAGGGGAAATTTGCTGCTATCCTACATCTCACCTTCCACTTGGGGTAACCAACGAAGGGCGAGAAACCATTATCATCATCTCGCACATCAAGCAAATTTCTGGCGCCCTTGACCGGGACTCCGAGTGCTAAGATAGGGGAGTTGCCCACTACCTCTTACCTTTTCTTTTTAGTCTTGTTAGTTTACCTTTCAGTTTTTATCTTTGTGTCTTATATCAAAAATTACAAAAAAATCTACCACACTTGCTGCTATTATGGGTTCCACTGAAAACACCAAGTTGTGTGACTTCACTAGTCACAACAACAAAGACTTTATCTGCACTCCTATTGCCACACCTGCCACTTCAGCTACCTCTTATGAAATTAAACCTGCTTTGCTAAACCTTGTTACGAGAGATAAATTCTCTGGTGCTGGAGATGATGCTGCTTTACACTTAAATAATTTTGTTGAGTTATGTGATATGCAAAAGTATAAAGAAGGAGAAGGTGATGTTGTTAAGCTCAAGCTTTTTTCCTTTCTCTTTGAGGGAAGGAGCTAAAATCTCGTTTCAATCTTTGCCTAGGAATATCATAGATTCTTGGGATAAGTGCAAATATGCTTTTATTGGGAAGTACTACTCACCTGCTAAAATTATCCAATTGAGAAGTAACATTATGAATTTTAAGCAATTGGATAATGAACACGTTGCCGAAGCTTGGGAACGTATGAAATCTCTTGTTAAGAAATGCCCTACACATGGTTTGACTACCTGGATGGTTATCCAGACTTTTTATGTAGGCTTGAACTTTACCTCGCGGAACCTGTTAGATTCGGCCGCGGGAGGAACCTTTATGTCAACTACACTTGGTGCTGCCACAAAAGTTCTCGATGAGATGATGACCAACTATTCCCAATGGCACACCGAATGCGCTCCAACAGGTAGGAAGGTAAACTCTGTCGAGGAGATTACCTCCCTAAATGAAAAAGTTAACTTAATTATGTCTCTACTTACCAAGCAACCCTCTATTGATTCTCATGACGTCCCTTTAAATTCTTTGGTTGCTCAGGAACAAGTAGATGTGAACTTTATTGCTAGAAAAAACTTCAACAACAATGCTTATAGGGGCAACTTTGCCAGCAATCCTAGACCGTTTTCATCCAACTATGGGAACACCAACACTTATCCTAGTAACAAGAACCCCACTTCTGAACTAGAAAATATGCTTAGAGACTTTATCACTACCCAAAAAGCCTTCAACAAAAATGTAGAAGAGAAATAGCTAAGTTAGATAATCTCTCTTTGAAGGTAGATAGCCTAGCCCTTGATGTTGAGATGCTAAAAATTATAACCTCTCCCCTTGAGGAGAGGAATGCCACTCCTATTACTGCTATTCAATTAAAAATCAATTGAAATATTAGGATGATGGCTAAACTTAAAGAAAGATGGGCTAGAGAGAAAGAGGAAGAGGATAGAATTAAGAGCCTTCCTACACACCACACAGTTGCCACTATCCAAATTGTTGGGGACAATGAAACTATTAGTACCCAATGCACTCCTGGTCCCATTGGACCTATTAATGGTGATGCTAATACCTCAACCGTAGAAGAAGAGACTCCTATGAACATAGAGGGTTTCAAACAAGTGAGCCTAGATGACACTACTACCACCTTTGATAGTAGTGATATTGATTTTGATAGTTGCACCCTCTCAGAAGTTATTAGCTTGTTACACAAAATGTCTAGAGACCCCCACACTAGCACACTCAATCTTGCCTTCACGGAGCATATTACAAATGCTCTCATCAAAGCTAGGGAGGAGAAGCTTAGAAAAGAAGCCTACATACCTAGGAAGCTAGATGATGGATGGGACCCTATGATAAAAATTAAATTAAATAACTTCTCTTGCTATGCTTTATGTGATGTTGGAGCTAGTACCTCCGTCATGCCCAAAAGAATGTATGACATGTTTGAATTGAAACCCTTTGATTCTTGTTCTTTTGGTGTTTGTCTCGTTAATTCTTCCGTAAAGAAACCATTGGGGAAGATCGACGATGTTCTTATCATTGTCAATGACAATTATGTTCCTGTTGATTTTATTATCATGGATATAGAGTGTGAACCTTTATGTCCAATTATTTTGGGACGTCCTTTTCTTCGCACCATTGGTGCTGTTATTGACATGAAAGAGGGGAATATAAAATTTCAATTCCCTCTCAAAAAGGAGATGTAACACTTCCCTTGAAAGAAAATCAAGTTACCATTTGAGTCCGTTACACGGGCTAGTTATTCTCTTTCTCTTGATAAAACTGGATTTTTCTTTTGCTTTATGCTTAGTTTAAATGCGTAAAAGAAAGTGCTTGTTGCGAGGCAACCCAAGATGTTTTTACTTCTATTTTTAGTGATCTTGATGATTTTTACTACTGTAGCAACATCATTGTATATATTTTTTTTCAAGCTTTGTGCCAAGTTATAGCCTCATCTGTGAAGGGAAGCAAAAGTTGTGACATGCTGTCCAGAAAACAGATTCTGTCTACTTGACGGAAAAAATCAAAACAAATCACTTGTTCATGTTTTTGAGCTGAATTTTTTACACAACATGCTCTATACAATTGTGAAACTTTCGTATGCTTTGAGTTTTTTTATTTGAGTTGCAAAAGTGCCCCAAAAAATTTATTTACTACCTGTTGTTCAGTTTTTCACATATTGTGCCACGTTTTGCCTTTCCTTAGTTTTGCAAACCGTAAGCTTGCTTTTTATTTTCAAAAACATTTTGGCAATCTTAAGAAACAGTAGATCTTCAACAATATCATTATATCCAGTGGGGAAAAATTATTTTATTAAGGGTACTAACCTTTCTAATCAGCTTATAATGAGTTATGTATGAAGGGAGTTTTCAAGTGTGCGATGGAAGATGATGAAAGAAGATCCGGGAGTGTGAAGCGCTCAAGCTTGGGGATGCCCCGATGAATCCCCAATAAATATTCAAGGAGACTCAAGCGTCTAAGCTTGGGGATGCCCCCGTGCATCCCCTTCTCCATCAACAATCATCAATTCGTCCTTCGTCTCACTATATTTTTATCACTTCATGTGTTATGTGCTATGCTTGGAGCATCTCACTCTTAGGTTTACTTTTCAGTTTCTTTAGCTTTGCTTGCTGTTCATAACAAGTTAGACCCCAGCTTACGTTGTGTGGGAGAGAAACACGCTCCACTTCAATCTAGAACACATCATACGATTTTTCATGCTTATCTTTTTTACTGTTGTGTGTTCTTTATCTTTTCGTATCTACTGCCATGTTTAGTTTTAGTCTTAGTTTGTCTTTAGCAAGAGCCTTGGATTTTTTTTAGTTTGTTGCTGGAACTCTCTTTAGTTTTCTTGTTTATCTTGTTAAGAGAGTTGGTTGTTGCACTGAGTTGTGTCTTGTCTTGAAAGTAGGTAATTGAGGTTGCTATTTAATTTTAGTAGTAACTTGCAATAGTTTTGAGGTATTGTTGTGAGTAATGGTTTAACTTTTGGTGTCAAGATCTCTAGCCTTTTAGTGATAGGTGTCGTATTTTGGGCAATCCGTGTTTATTTTCAAAACCTACAAAACTAGTTGAGAACTCTAGCTACTAGTTGGATCACTAATCTTTTGAGGGATCGGATATTAGAGTACACTCACGTACCATGAGTCGAGGATGCGCAAGGATAAACAAAACCCCATACACTCCTCCTCGGGGTACTTGTCTCTTTGTGAACCTCCTTATTAGATTGAGAGTTACCGATAATAAGTGCATAAGTTTTTCGGACTAATGTAAGTATTGAAAGTTGACACTTCCACCTCCTCATATTTGCTAGCCTCTTCCGTACCGTGCATTGCCCTCTTCTCACTCCGAGAGTTGGCGTCCACCTTCGCCGGTACATCCAAACCCTTGGCATGATACGCTCTGTAATCATAAACCTCCCCATATCTTTCCTCAAAAAAGCCACCATACCTACCTATCAAGGCATTTCCATAGCCTTTCCGAGATATATTGCCATGCAACATCCACCTCTTCATGACTTGATCTTCATGTCATCCATGTTCCTGCTACACTGGCAGAGGCATACATTGCATACATCATGATAACTACATCTTCTTTATGTTTTGAGTACCTTGTAAAGTGTGAAAGATCTTCTATACCCTCTTGTAAAATAGAGTGTTGCCCTTAAGTGAGGAAAAGATCCCAAAGTGGACAAATGAGAGTTAAATAGAAAAAACTTGGCTTGCATATTCCAAGGATGAGCCTCCTCAAAAGAGCTCTAGGTCTTCATGAGCGAGCAAGTTGGATGCACCCGCACTAGTTCCATTGGAGATATTTTCTTAGCTCTTATGTGCATCCGTTGCATGTCAAGCCCTACTCCTCACATCATATCTATCATTTGGCCTTCTCGCCTATGATTGTCCTCATTGATGTGAGCCTTTATCACTTTTTGTCTTCCTCCTCCACCATATTTCTCTCTTTGCCATCCTAAGTGTCAACTTTCGTGCTTACGCTCATTCATTGCATGAGTGCTCAAAATATCAAAAAGTAGTGGATCAAATTGACTTGTACCTGGCTAGTGGTCTGGGGACGAGTCAAGATAAGATTCCAAAGAAGAGCAAGTGTGAAACTTTAGTAGATTGAGTTCTGAACAAAAATATTTTTTTCTCGTATTCCTTATCCCCCTTCTTGCATGCAAACACCATTTCGAGACATTCGAGTCACGGACAGCGAGAGCTCTTGCACCTAATATTCTTTCGTTGCTTGTTTCAATGCTAATATAGACTCTTGCATGTTATGACTTGAATTGAATCACATATCTTGATTGCTTTACTTTTCAAAGTTCTTATATGGTTGCTACCATGTCACCACAGAAATTATGCTTGTTATCATTTACCTACTCGAGGATGAGCAGGAATTAAGCTTAGCGATGTCGATACGTCCCGAACGTATCTATAATTTATGCTTGCTCCATGCATGTTTTGTGTGATATTGCTTTGATCTAGATACACTTTCATACTCTTTCGATCATATTTGGACTAACTTATTAACTCAGTGCACCACAGTGCCAGTTCCTATTTTCTGCTGTTTTTTTGTTCCAGGTTTCCCTCATATTAAAAGTGCTCCAAAAATTCAAAAAAATCGGATAAAAAAATCAGCGCAACCGAACCTTCCAGAGCCCCGAAGGAGGGCCAGAGGGGCCCCACCTGGTGCCCAGGCGGGCAGGTGGCGCGACCTAGGGTGGGGCTGCGCCGGGTGGCCGCCTGGACACCTGGTGCCCCCCCTGGCTGCCCCCCTTTGCCCATTTAATCCCCGTGACACGAAACCCCCGAGGACATAACCCTCTTTCGCAATCTCGCCTCTGTTCCGCTGCCGCCGCGCTTCCAAGATCAGGAGCGCCAACAGACTTCTTCCTGGCACCCTGCCGAAGGGAGGATTGACCTCCGGGAGCTTCCCTCCACCATGGACGCTCCCGGATGTGCCATGAGTAGTTTTCTTTGGACCATGGGTCCGTGATCAGTAGCTATGTGATGTTCTCCTCCCCTCTTTGTTCTTCATGGTTTAGTCCTCGTGAGCTGCCCTACATGATGGAGGCACATATGTAATATTTCTGCTGTTGCTATGCTGAGTTTGCTGGTATCTGATGGATTATGAGATTATGTTCAGATTGTGATTGAGTAATATATTTGGTTCTTATCTTTTATATTTTTGTTCCTAAGTAATTCTTGCATGTTCTCCGTTGCTGTTTATTGCTTTGGCCAAGTAGTAGGTAGTAACTCCAAGAGGGAATGTTATGCTCGATTGTGGGTTCATGCCCCCCGATGACACGCTTGAGTGACAGAAACATGAGTCTAGGTGATGTGCTGTTGCCACAACGGGGAAAACAACGGTGCTTGTAACCGCGGTTGCAAGGATTGTTTACTTTACGCAAAGTGATTTTTAATGCAGTTGTCTGTTGCTTTGGGTTTACACTTTGGGTGGGACTCGCAACTTAATACCAGCGAGATGTTCTGGATAGATATCTCAAGGTGGATAATTAGTAGTAGATGCAGTTGGATTTTGGTCTACTTATTTTGCCGTACTGCCCATGCTTTTGAGCCTCGTCCTTTCTTTGTAGCATAGTTAGCATTGTGCTGTGTTTTTAATCCTGTCAATTGCCCAGCTGTAATTTGTTTACCTCGCATAGCAGTTTTATCGTCTTTTGGGAGAGAGACATCACTAGTGAACATCACGGGACCCCGGTCCATATTCTCCTCACTGTTTACACGCTCTTTTATTTTCTTGCTTTTACTTTCTAGCTGCTATCATTATCATTATTATCTGTTGCGTTGATCCTTTGCGAACAACAAGACCGGAGAGATTGACAACCTCTCTGTACTCGTTGGGAAGCAAAGTTACTTGTGTTGTGTGCATGTCCGCATCAATTGCGTCGTTGACACCTACTTATCATCTTCGGAGTCCTACTGGAGACAAACCTTGGTATCTTCACCGAGGGAAATTTGCCGCTACACTACATCTCAACCTTCCATCTTTAATCCTACGATCTAACTCATTTATCTTATTTATGCTTGGTATTTCTAGCTCTAACTTTACAAAAAAATTCATAATGTGAGCTAGAGTAATATCCTCTTAAATGCTAACAACAGGGAGATTTCCGAGAAGATTTTCCATAACACTAAGAGCTTCCCAAACTGGGACTTCTAGGAAATTCCCATTGATAACAGTATCTAGAATAAACCTATTCCAAGAAGTAATTCCAACATAAAAGTTTCTAAGAAGGATAATAGTGGATTGCTTCTTGGTGGCACTTTTTTGAGAATCATTAATTCTATACCAAGCATCTTTCAGACTTTCACCACCTCTTTGTTTAACGGTGAGCACTTCTGCGTCACCAAAGGTAAAAGGACCAGACATAATGACAACTACTAGCAAGGTAACTATTTTCTTTGTGATTTTTGATAAGGGACACAAAGATAAAAACTGAAAGGTAAACTAACAAGACTAAAAAGCAAAGATAAAAGATAGCGTGCAACTCCCCTATCTTGAAGATTGGACTCCCCGACAACGGCGCCATAAATTGCTTGATGGCGCGAGAGTTGACGGGTGTAGTTTTGTTTGCCTCCCCGGCAACGGCGCCTGAAATTGTCTTGATGGCTTCTCGCCCCTTGTTGGTTACCCCAAGTGGAAGGTTGAGATGTAGCACAACAACAAGTTTCCCTCAGTGAAGATACCGAGGTTTATGTCTCCAGTAGGACTCCAATAACGACAAGTAGGTGGTTCGGCAAGTGATGCGTGATACGTCCAAAATGCATCACTATTTTATATCGTAATCCACCCCTATTCATTGATATATTTCATGTTATGATGTTATTCTTATGTTGTTTTGGCCTATTTTACACAGTTTGCAACTTTCCGATGCCGAAGCAGCAGACGCAGGATTCAACGGCAAAAAGTGGACGAGTTTCTGAATCAGAAGACCTCCAAATTACCAGAAAATCGATGGAGGCTATTTTTCTAGAAGAATGACGGGGACACGCAAAACGGGAATCAGAGGGGGCCACCAGGAGCCCAGGCGGCCCCTGGCGCGGCCCCACCCCTGTCCATGCCGGGTGGCCGCCTGGACCCCTGGGGATATCCCAGGCTCCCCCCTCTGGCCTTTATATTCATCGTCGTCCGAAAACCCTAACAAGAGAGGAGTTTTGCAAGTTCCGCCGCCGCTCCATGGCGGAAACCTACAGAGAATAAAAGACATCTCGGGCGGGCAGATTTCGCCGGGGAGAAGACCTCCCAGAAGGGGAGAGCATCACCATCGTCATCATCATCTTCACGGGCATCATCGAGACCATCGTCCACATCATCCCCAACATCAGCACCATCTCCACCACCATACTATCTCATCTCACTATTGCAACTTATGTTGTAATCCTGATACGTCTCAAACGTATCTACTTTTCCAAACACTTTTGCTATTGTTTTCTCCTCATTATTGCATGATTTGGACGAAACTAACCCGGACTAACGTTGTTTTCAGCAGAGCTGCCTGTATGGTTTTATTGTGTGCAGGAAAATGGATTTTTAGACGTTCCAGAAAATTCCCATAAAAATACCAGAAAATCCACGCACCCGAAGGAGCCAGAAGCCAGAAGTGGGACCAGAGGGGAGTCCTGGGGGCCCCAGGAGCCCCCCTGGCGCGGCCAGGGGTGGGGCCGTGCCCTCTGGCCGCCTAGGCGCCTCCCCCCTCCTCTGGTGCCCTACCGAGACTCCTATTTATCCCCGTGACGGGAAAACCCCAGAACAGAAGTCGTTTTCCCAGTTTCCGTCGCGGAGCCGCCGCCACCCTCTGTTCTTCTTCGGGAGGGCTAATCTGGAGGCTGATTTGGCTTCCGGAGAGGGGAGATCGTCGCCATCGTCAACACCATCAACACCCCATCCATCCTCCATGACTTCTCTTCACATGTGTGAGTAATTCCCTGCTGTAGGCAAAGGGGATGGTAGGGATTGGAGGAATTTGATCATGTAATAGTTCGTCAGATTGTTGGTGGCATGTTGCCTATCATCTAGATTGGTGTTTATCTTCTTTGCTTCAACTTGTTGCTCTTAATGCTTGTCACTTTGGGCCCGAGTGCCATGTTTTCAGATCTGAACCCTATGTGTTTTCATGAATATATTTGTGTTCTAGATCCTATCTATGAGTTGTATGCACCTATTATGGCCCGGAACCGCCGACCCCAAAGGTGACAGCTTGGGACACCAAAGGGGATGGTCCATAATTTGAGGATTCCATGTATCCATTGAGTTTATTGATTTGTTCCGGTGCTCTTTGACAGGAGCACCTTAATCTCCATAAGTTCCCTTTGGCCCCGTTCGTAGCGGGATGGTAGGACAAAAGATGTTGTGCAAGTTCTTATTGCAAGCACGCACAACTACCTACGGGATACATGCCTAATGTTTGATATTTGCCTAGATGATCATTGCTTTTCTGTGTGCCTTGCCCCGTGTTAGAATTTATTACATGTTCTCTCTCATCCATGCAGCGCCCAACCATCCATCTCCCTAGCCTACAGTGTTTTCAATCCTGCTGGTCATTAGTTGTTACTTTTTCTGTTACTTTTGCTGTTGCCACTATCATTATCCTATTACCATTACCACTTATCTTTTGTTGCAAGAAAGTATATTTCAGGTGCGGTTGAATTCACAACTCAACTGTCAAAGCTTATAAATACTCTTTCGCTCCCCGTGTGTCGAATCAATAAATTGGGTTAACTTACCCGCGAAGACTATCTTGATCCCTTACGCCTGTGGGGCATCAAGCAGCGTTTTCTGGCGCCGTTGCCGGGGAGCATAGCAATATTTACAAGTCTACTTGAAGTATCCTGCCTGCTGCACATCATCCGCTATGGGTAAGAAAGGAGACCCCAAGGTCCCGATCTTACCATCCCGTACAAGAAAAGGTACTGTTCTGAACACTAGTGCTACACTTGATTCACCTTATGTTATGAGTAAGTTTACTTCACCACCACTACATGATGCTTCTATTGACTTTGTCACTATGTCCGATACTTTTGATGATGCTTCCACTACTCTTGATGATGCTACTTTTCTTGGTCACTATATTGAAACTCAGACTGCTAAGGCTGCAGCAGAATCCAAGACCGAGACCCCTGCTACCTATATTCCTACCTTCCAAACCTTTGGTTACCCGTGCTTAGATGAACTCAAGGAGAGAATCCTTGATGATGATTATGTTACTCTTGATGATGATTTTTGCAGGGAACTCATAGAGTGTGTCGACTCTGACCCTGGTGCTGTTAAGGAGCTGCTCAAAAAGCACTCCATGAAGAACAAAGCTATTCCTGATCCTCAATTTGCCACGTCTCCTATATGCATCACTGATCCTGATTATGATTTCTCTGTTGATCTTTCACTTATATCTACAGTCGAGGCTGACCCCTTTTATGGCAGAGAAAATGATGATGCTATAGCACACTTGACCAAACTCGCTGAGCTAGGTAACATATTCACTACTGATGAGAAGATACGAAACGTCTATGTGGACAAGCTTTTTCCTTTTTCTTTGAAGGAAGACGCTAAATCATGGTATGATGCACTACCCTATGGTTCCATTAAGAGTCTTCAAGACTTGGTCCAATTCTTTGTTTATTAATATTTCCCAGCTCATCTGCAACATGCTGCTTTGCAAAGAATCTATAACTTTAAACAACTGCAGGATGAGCACCTCACTAAAGCTTGGGGGAGGTTTTGTGATTTACTTAAGGTTATGCCGGGACATGGAATCCCCAAGAATGAACTGCTTGACATATTTTACGCTGGTTTAACCGATGAATCCAGATCCTATCTGGATAGTTGTGCTAGTTGTGTTTTCAGGGAAAGAACACCGGACGATGCAGAAGAATTAATGTGAAAAATTTCCAAGAACTATGAAGATTGGTCCGTTCCTGAACCACTTCTACCACCTAAAAAGAGGGGCATGCTTGTTCTGAACCCCGAAGATATGCAAGAAGCGAAGAAGTCTATAAAGGAGAAATGTATTAAAGCCGAAGACGTGAAGAATTTACCGCCTATCGAGAAGTTGTGTGAGCCTACTACTCACCCTCCCTTGGTAGAGGTACACTCTCTATTAGACTTTACTGAAAGTGACATCCCTAAAGGTAAGCCTCCTGACCAATGCTTAGATGAGCTTGATAATTTTATTGTTAAGCTAGACCATTTTAATAGGAAGTTAAAAAGTCAGTTGCATGATAACTCTATCGCTATCAAAAGTTTGTGTGATGTTCTAGAAAGAACAGTTAATGATGTTAAATGTCTTGTTAAGCATTTTCATATGGTTCAAACTCAGCTTGAACAAATTTCTAATGTGCAAAAAGATTTGCTTGCTAATAATGCCAAACAGGACATACAAGCTTATGGCATCAAAACTAGGGTTGGAACACATACCCAGGACCCACTCTATCCTGAGGGGCATCGAAAGAGGATCGAGCAAGATTCTCAAGTACAAGAAGAAGACGAGACTGTTAGCTCTCCGAAGAAGAAAAAGAAGAAGAAACACAAGGAGGCTGACAATCCCGATGATCCTATGGTAAGTGAAAAGCCAGCTGTTGATCCTAACAGCATATCTACCTCCGATGCTGAAACAGAAGACGGTGCTGAGCCTGAAGGAAAGGCCGCGGAGAAGGATGATTCTCCCAAGGTAAGAGAAGAAGAAGCACCCGATAAACGCAAGAGGTACTCTAGAGAAGACTTCATCGCAAGAAGACATGGGAAGGAAAGAGAACCATGGATACAGAAACCCATGCCCTTTCCAAGTAAGTCCCTCAAATCTAAAGAAGAAGAGCATTATAATAATTTTTTTGAATGGATGAAACCTCTTTTTCTTCAAATTCCTTTGACTGATGCTATTAAGTTACCTCCCTATTCGAAATATATGAAAGATATTGTTACTAATAAAAGAAAAGTTCCTAATGAGGCAATATCTACTATGCTTGCTAACTACTCTTTCAGTGGCAAGATTCCTAAGAAGCTCGGTGATCCAGGTATACCCACCATTCCTTGCTCCATAAAGAATAATTACGTCAGAACTGCTTTATGTGATCTTGGTGCAGGAGTGAGTGTTATGCCTTTCTCTCTTTACAAGAGGCTTTGTTTAGAGAAACTAATCCCTACAGATATCTCTCTTCAGATGGCTGACAAGTCAACAGCTGTCCCCATTGGTATTTGTGAGGATGTTCCCGTTGGAGTTGCTAACTGTTTGATCCTTACATATTTTGTTGTGCTTGACATGCCCGAGGATGGGAGCATGTCCATTATTCTTGGTAGACCTTTTCTTAACACCGCAGGTGCTATTATTGATTGTAATAAAGGAAAGGTCACTTTCAACGTTGATGATAAAGAACACGCGGTGTATTTTCCAAAGAAGATCGACAAGAGGCATGACCTTAACTCTATAGAGAATATCGAGACCGTGAAGATTGGAGAATGGGACTATCCACTACATGTGCACCACAAATACAAAACCATTATGGTGGGGACAATGTCCTTTAAAGTAAAGGTGCAATGACCACTTCATAAGAGGTGAGACTTCTTGTTCTATATATCGCCAGTTCGTTGGTAAGACTTGATCAACCTTACTAGTGAGCTTGTTTTATATAGGTAAAAAGTTAAGCTTGTTATGTTTTTATTTGCTTTAGCTTTCATTCTCTGTGCTGTACCAAGTTTTTGTGTTTTTGAAGCTTCACAATACTAATCACTGCTTTAAGTTTTCAAAAAGTTTTGAAGCTTTTTGAACTCCGAGAAATTTTCAACAGTGAAGTTTTCAGAAAAATTCCAGAAAAATAAAAATAAAAATTTCCATGCCGGGAGTGACCCAGAAGCACCTGGGGCTGACCAGGGGGGGCCACCAGTGGCCCAGGCGGCCAGCTGGCGCGGCCTGCCCCCTGGCCGCGCCCACAGGGCGCCTGGGGCCCACAGGCCCCACTTCTAGGTATGTCTTCTTCCTCCTGCTTCCTCTCTCTCCAAAAACACGAGTTCCGCTCCAGTTCTTGCGTTCTTGCTGTCCTTGGAGGCGATTTTCGATCTCTCTCTACAGCCCACCATTCAAGCTGAAATTTTGAGCAAATACTCCCTGGTATGTAACTCCTCCACTCCTCCAATTAGATTTTTGATTGGTGGCCTCATTTGTGAGTATTTAGTAGCTCTATGTGCTGTTTATATGAGCTTGCATGCATGTGTAGAATTTTATTTTCCAAGTTTTGATGCAAGTTTATGCCTTAGGTAAGTGAGTTGAGTAGTTTGCCTTAACTCACTTTGTTTAAACCCTTGTTTTTGTAATTTGTCAAAATTTTCAGAAATGAGTTTGCTAGGAAGATCAAAGGGGTGGCTTGGGAAGAAAAGGCCCGAGCGCTCCGATCGAGTTACAAGAGCTGCTGCTTCACCCTCGACTGCTAGGGTGAGCTAAAACGAAGATCATGTGCCCTTAGAGTTGTTTGAGGACACAAATCCAACACGTGCTATGACTTTCCCGTGCGATGAATTCCTTGAAGCTGCAGGAATTAAGGAGGAGTTCTATAATCTTTGTTCTAATGCAGGTCTGACGCGGCTCGCAACGTGCCGTGTTGCCCAGTATAAAAAACTCACCTCCTGTTTCATTAACAGTTTGAGATATAACCTTGATGCTGGTTCTGTTGAGTTTAAAATTTACAATGATCTTTTGACCATGCCTTTGGAAAAGTTTTGTGAAATAATAGGTGTACCGAATGTTGGACTGACGGCGAAGATGAGCTCTCAGCCCTCCGAGCTGAGAACCGTCTTCAACTCTCTCTGTAGCATGGATACAAGGGATATTCATCGGTCAAAGATCTCCAGCATCTTATTCCCACACCTCAGGTAGTTTGCGTATTTTATTGCTAGAGGGGTGTTAGCTCGTGACAACACGAGCAACATATCTGCGCTGGATATTGCTATCGTGGCAACCGACCTTTCGGGGAGGTTTGATTATAATGTGGGTGCCTTAATTGCTCGACGCCTTGCTATGAATGGTAACAAGGGAGATTTATTTGGTGGCGTTTGCGCCACACTTATCCTAGAGTCTCTTAATGGCACCCTACACCCCGATGATAAGCCTTTTACTTATTTAAGTTTTGATCTTGCTGCTATGAAAAGGCATAAGTTTGTTACCATGACTTCCGAGTTTGGTAACCTTGATTATATCTTGCGTTTCGGAGCTACCACGGAACGCAAGATCCGTCTACCTGCACCTCTTTTGTTCGATTTTTCTCGCAGGAACGGATGGTCCTTTGATGTTACCCAGTTCGATGAGTTCGTGGTTCAGCATCAGTTTCATAACCCCATGGAGGGGGTTGTGCCCGACGAGGAGGAGCATGGTGAGTCCCCACCTTTCCAGGGGGAGACTGTCACCCAGTTGGGTGAAGGGTCTTCCTCTGCTTGGAGCGCGGATCCTTCTTCGTGGGAGGATCCGAGGACTTTGGTGTACACGCCGGAAGCCTCATACGACCCTTGGACTCACCAGTACTACCCTGGAGCAGGAAGCTCCTGGGGACATTAGCTACTACCAACTTAGGCCAAAAGCCTAAGCTTGGGGCAGTACGTGCCCTTCTCACTTTTCCATTGTATTATCCGTTTTATTTTTGTTCGCTTTGATCTTTTCGAAGTTTATGCCCGTTTTTCTTTCTTTCTTTCTTTCTTTGCAAAAACAACAAAAAAAAATTCTCTTTTCTTTTGCTCTCGTTTAAACCTTTAAAAACCCAAAAAGATTTCCTTTTTTTTTTCTTTAGTTTGCTTTGTTTTCAGAGTTCAGCTCGAGTCCGTGATGGCATTTGATTATA
Organism: Bromus sterilis; assembly: GCA_950022295.1. NCBI lineage: Eukaryota > Viridiplantae > Streptophyta > Magnoliopsida > Poales > Poaceae > Bromus > Bromus sterilis. The sequence goes on along the minus strand of OX465595.1, from coordinate 336,911,574 downwards.
TTTCACACGTTCGATCGTGCAAGTGACAAGGCAATGATGACGATGATCGACGGAAGGGAAGCAACAAGGAAAACCGGTATGAACTCTTCTTGTTTCTACTTCTGTACATATGCCTGTACTTATGATCTAGAGACCAGCTTGTTGCGACATAGTGCTATGTTTACAATGCTTTCCCAGTGTTCATGCTTTCCTTGGGGATAGTCTCAAATAGCTAGAGTACATAATGTGTTGTTGAAATGATTTACATGCATTGCATTGTTCATGGTTTGGCATACTGAAGTGGTATTTCCCTTCGGAGAATTTTTGGATTGACTTGGCACATGTTCACACATGCTTATGACTAAAAAGGTCTATTTTTCCTTGATGATCTTTTTGTTTCAGAATAGTTATATCACTTTCATGCCCGATTCAATGTTGCTTTGTCGCTCTGCATGATTTTGACATTTATTGCTCTCTAGTTGGTCGCTTCCCAGTCTTTTGCTAGCCTTCGCTCGCACTAAGCGGAATTCTGCTTGTGCTTCCAAACTCCTTTTCAAACCCAGTTGCTCCATTTGAGTCCACCATACCTACCTATATGTGGTATTTACTGGCCACTCCTAACTTAGACTTTCTTGTGCCATCTCGAAATTTATTCAAAAGTTCCCCTTTTGTAACCGTACAAGCTCATGGTGCGGTGAGGGGAAATCAATATCTTTCATGCCAAAAATATTTTGACGGAAGTTTTAACTATTAAAAAAAAAGAGAGTTACACTTCCCCCATACTTGATGATGGAGTGAAATGGACCAAATGCTTCTTATGATAGATGGAACGATACCCTCCTTCCATCCTTGAGGCAAAACAAAAGGTTCCGTAGACCATCAAAGGATTTATGGATAAGGGAATATGTGTAAGCAAAAGGCATTATATATGGTTGGCATGGGAGATATTGAGAGACCTTTACCGTTCATCGTTGACTGGAAACTTGCACTTCTCAAAAATGTTTTATCTCTGTTTTCAAAACCAAGAGCTTTGGCACATGATTAGTCTTTGCTTCCTTTCACGGGTTTTCAACCTTGCCATCAAAAGCCACGGTTCGAGAGTCTCACCTTCTTTCTTCAAAGCACCAACTATGAGAGCATAATTGTCATTCTTAGTGTAACATGCATTGTCCCAAAGTATTACATTGTCTTCTGCATGCTTGTGTTATTACTAGTCTGAAATACTGAGTTCTAGTCACCTTTAAAACTCCGGAGGAGTTTCTGCATTTATGTTTTGCTTCACTCATGGAGGCTAGCGAAATGCCACTGAAGTATGTTCAAGTTATGTGCATTGTGACCCTGTCTTGATTTTCAGCAGTATATTATTTACTTTTAGTTGTTTGTGACTGATCACATGAAAGAAGAATTGCTTCGTGCATTGTCCTTATAACACTGTTTCAATACTTGCTAAACTCTTTTCGTAGTACATGCTTATATACATCTAATGAAGCAAAAGAGTTTGTCAAAGTTTTCTTTGTCGCGTCCAGTTCGTTGAACTGAATTGCTTGAGGACAAGGAATATGCTAAGCTTGGGGGAGTTGATACGTCTCAAACGTATCTACTTCTCCAAACACTTTTGCTATTGTTTTTCCCTCATTCTTGTATGATTTGGACGAAACTAACACGGACTAACGCTGTTTTCAGCAGAGCTGCCTGTATGGTTTTATTGTGTGCAGGAAAATGGATTTTTAGACGTTCCAGAAAATTCCCAGAAAATCCACGCACCCGAAGGAGCCAGAAGCCAGAAGTGGGACCAGAGGGGAGTCCTGGGGGCCCCAGGCGCCCCCTGGCACGGCCAGGGGTGGGGCCGCGCCCTCTGGCCGCCTCCCCCCTCCTCTGGTGCCCTACCGAGACTCCTATTTATCCCCGTGACGGGAAAACCTCATAACAGAAGTCGTTTTCCCAGTTTCCGTCGCGGAGCCGCCGCCACCCTCTGTTCTTCTTCGGGAGGGCTAATCTGGAGGCTGATTTGGCCTCCGGAGAGGGGAGATCGTCGCCATCATCATCACCATCACCACTCCATCCATCCTCCATGACTTCTCTTCACATGTGTGAGTAATTCCCTGCTGTAGGCAAAGGGGATGGTAGGGATTGGATGAATTTGATCATGTAATTGTTCGTCATATTGTTGGGGGCATGTTGCCTATCATCTAGATTGGTGTTTATCTTCTTTGCTTCAACTTATTGGTCTTAATGCTTGTCACTTTGGGCCCGAGTGCCATGTTTTCAGATCTAAACCCTATGTGTTTTCATGAATATATTTGTGTTCTAGATCCTATATATGAGTTGTATGCACCTATTATGGCCCGGAACCGGCGATCCCAAAGGTGACAGCTTGGGACACCAAAGGGGATGGTGCATAATTTGAGGATTCCATGTATCCATTGAGTTTATTGCTTTGTTCCGGTGCTCTTTGACAGGAGCACCTTAATCTCCATAAGTTCCCTTTGGCCCCGTTCGTAGCGGGATGGTAGGACAAAAGATGTTGTGCAAGTTCTTATTGCAAGCACGCACAACTACCTACGGGATACATGCCTAATGTTTGATATTTGCCTAGATGATCATTGCTTTTCTGTGTGCCTTGCTCCGTGTTAGAATTTATTACATGTTCACTCTCATCCATGCAGCGCCCAACCATCCATCTCCCTAGCCTACAGTGTTTTCAATCCTGCTGGTCATTAGTTGTTACTTTTGCTGTTGCCACTATCATTATCCTATTACCATTACCACTTATCTTTTGTTGCAAGCAAGTATATTTCAGGTGCGGTTGAATTGAAAACTCAACTGTCAAAGATTATAAATACTCTTTGGCTCCCCGTGTGTCGAATCAATAAATTGGGTTAACTTACCCGCGAAGACTATCTCGATCCCTTACGCCTGTGGGGCATCAAGCAGCGTTTTCTGGCGCCTTTGTCGGGGAGCATAGCAATATTTACAAGTCTACTTGAAGTATCCTTCCTGCTGCACATCATCCGCTGTGGGTAAGAAAGGATACCCCAAGGTCCCGATCTTACCATCCCGTACAAGAAAAGGTACTGTTCTGAACAGTAGTGCTACACTTGATTCACCTTCTGTTATGAGTAAGTTTACTTCACCACCACTACATGATGCTTCTATTGAGTCTGTCACTATGTCCGATAGTTTTGATGATGCTTCCACTACTCTTGATGATGCTACTTTTCTTGGTCACTATATTGAAACTCAGACTGCTAAGGCTGCAGAAGAATCCAAGACCGAGACCCCTGCTACCTATATTCCTACCTGCAAAACCTTTGGTTACCCGTGCTTAGATGAACTCAAGGAGAGAATCCTTGATGATGATTATGTTACTCTTGATGATGATTTTTGCAGGGAACTCATAGAGTGTGTTGACTCTGACCCTGGTGCTGTTAAGGAGCTGCTCAAAAAGCACTCCATGAAGAACAAAGCTATTCCCGATCCTCAATTTGCCACGTCTCCTATATGCATCACTGATCCTGATTATGATTTCTCTGTTGATCTTTCACTTATATCTACAGTCGAGGCTGACCCCTTTTATGGCAGAGAAAATGATGATGCTATAGCACACTTGACCAAACTCGCTGAGCTAGGTAACCTATTCACTACTGATGAGAAGATAAGAAACTTCTATGTGGCCAAGCTTTTTCCTTTTTCTTTGAAGGAAGACGCTAAATCATGGTATGATGCACAACCCTATGGTTCCATTAAGAGTCCTCAAGACTTGGTCCAATTCTTTGTTGATAAATATTTCCCAGCTCATCTGCAACATGCTGCTTTGCAAAGAATCTATAACTTTAAACAACTGCAGGATGAGCACCTCCCTAAAGCTTGGGGGAGGTTTTGTGATTTACTTAAGGTTATGCCGGGACATGGAATCCCCAAGAATGAACTGCTTGACATATTTTACGCTGGTTTAACCGATGAATCCAGACGCTATCTGGATAGTTGTGCTAGTTGTGTTTTCAAGGAAAGAACACCGAACGATGCAGAACAATTGATGTGCAAAATTGCCAAGAACTATGAACATTGGTCCGTTCCTGAACCACTTCTACCACCTAAAAATATGGGCATGCTTGTTCTGAACCCCGAAGATATGCAAGAAGCGAAGAAGTCTATAAAGGAGAAATGTATTAAAGCCGAAGACGTGAAGAATTTACCGCCTATCGAGAAGTTGTGTGAGCCTACTACTCACCCTCCCTTGGTAGAGGTACACTCTCTATTAGACTTTACTGAAAGTGACATCCCTAAAGGTAAGCCTCCTGACAAAAGCTTAGATGAGCTTGATAATTTTATTGTTAAGCAAGACCATTTTAATAGGAAGTTACAAAGTCAGTTGCATGATAACTCTATCGCTATCAAAAGTTTGTGTGATGTTCTAGAAAGAACAGTTAATGATGTTAAATGTCTTATTAAGCATTTTCATATGGTTCAAACTCAGCTTGAACAAATTTCTAATGTGCAAAAAGATTTGCTTGCTAATAATGCCAAACAGGACATACAAGCTTATGGCATCAAAACTAGGGGTGGAACACATACCCATGACCCACTCTATCCCGAGGGGCATCCAAAGAGGATCGAGAAAGATTCTCAAGTACAAGAAGAAGACGAGACTGTTAGCTCTCCGAAGAAGAAAAAGAAGAAGAAACACAAGGAGGCTGACAATCCCGATGATCCTATGGTAAGTGAAAAGCCAGCTGTTGATCCTAACAGCATATCTACCTCCGATGCTGAAACAGAAGACGGTGCTGAGCCTGAAGGAAAGGACGTGGAGAAGGATGATTCTCCCAAGGTAAGAGAAGAAGAAGCACCCGATAAACGCAAGAGGTACTCTAGAGAAGACTTCATCGCAAGAAGACATGGGAAGGAAAGAGAACCATGGATACAGAAACCCATGCCCTTTCCAAGTAAGTCCCTCAAATCTAAAGAAGAAGAGCATTATAATAAATTTTGTGAATGGATGAAACCTCTTTTTCTTCAAATTCCTTTGACTGATGCTATTAAGTTACCTCCCTATTCGAAATATATGAAAGATATTGTTACTAATAAAAGAAAAGTTCCTAATGAGGCAATATCTACTATGCTTGCTAACTACTCTTTCAGTGGCAAGATTCCTAAGAAGCTCGGTGATCCAGGTATACCCACCATTCCTTGCTCCATAAAGAATAATTACGTCAGAACTGCTTTATGTGATCTTGGTGCAGGAGTGAGTGTTATGCCTTTCTCTCTTTACAAGAGGCTTTGTTTAGAGAAACTAATCCCTACAGATATCTCTCTTCAGATGGCTGACAAGTCAACAGCTGTCCCCATTGGTATTTGTGAGGATGTTCCCGTTGGAGTTGCTAACTGTTTGATCCTTACAGATTTTGTTGTGCTTGACATCCTCCTCGCGATCATCGATGAAGTCCTCATCATCAGTGTCCGGAACCTCCTCGTACTCCTCATCCATCCAGTCCTCATCATCACTGATATGAGCGTCCTCACCCTTCTGGATGTCCTCGCCATCATCCAGGGCATCGATCTTCTCCTCCAAGTCGTCGCACATACGCTTCAGGTTCCTGTTCTTCTTCTTCAGCATCTTGTTCCTCTCCTCCAGACTGGCGACCTTGTCCTGCAGCTCCTTGATAATCTTTTCCCTAGTCTCCAGCTCGATGGGGGCGACGGGGGCGGGACCATCGGTCTGGAGGGTGTAGTCATGCTTGACCCGGACCTCATCCAGCTGAGCCTGAGTCAGAGCCAGGTGTGTCTCTAGAGCGAACAGGTGGTCCCTCAGAACCGGGTGAAGTACACCAGGAGTGGGGTCTCCCTCACCATCGCGCATCCCGTAGTGACGGAACCGCGTGGTACCCAGCTCGTACTGGTGAAACCTCACCAGGCGAGCAATCGCCTCCTGGCAAGCTCGGCCCAGGCCCTCCTCCCAGGTACGAGCGTACACTGTGAAGCTGATAGGATCCGACCGTGGAGTCACCTCTGAACCTCGGAGCTCACACCGCACAATCAGGCGAAGCTCGGTGTCCTCCCCATTGGTGATCTGGAAAGCCCTGAACTCCGCAGCTGGGCGGTGAACGAGCGCAAGCAGATCCATCAGATCCTGGGCAAAGGGCGTCTTCCCAGCCTGAGTCAGCTGGAGGTGGTGCACAGGAACTCCAGCCATCTACAAGTTTTAAGAGTTTACGTTAGATGACAAGTGTGCAAGATTTTAACATAGTAAAACATTTAATAGGTTACTATAGAGGGGATAAGAGAGGTAAGCATTCTATACTATGCATTTGACCATCTCTTTAGTTTAGAAAATAGTTTTTGATTTCCCCCCATCCTACCTACCGACCAACCTAACTAGGCTGCTATGGTCTGAACAGAGGCTCTGATACCAAGTCTGTGGGCACCCCGGACTATATGTCCGAAGCGACCAGCTGTGTATACAGTCATGCTCCCATGATCAGTTCGCATGACACACAACTCGACATGAATATCATAGTCTCAATGTTCATACAATACCGAATACAAGTCATACATTAATAAAGTCTTACATTGCCTCATCGGGCTCAAATAGCAGCGGAAAAGCAAAAGCAACCAAGGTAGGGGCGACACAATCCACAGGGTAGATCAGAGCATAACACGTCCTAGTATTCGCCGGTAGCATCGTCGTCATATACCTGCTCCTCCAAGCCTGGCCGATGGAATAACCAGGGACAAAGCCGTGAGTACATATAAAGTACTCGAAAACCACCTAAAGAAAGAAACAAAGTTTTGTACAAGAAAAAAAATGGGATGGCTATATGGTGGAGTTTCTCATAGGGTTTCCTATCTACTCAACATTATTATTAAGTTGGCAAAGTTTTAAACTTGGCAAGTTTTATTTCCCGCAATGTATTTGGATAAGTCAAGTCCAACCCTTTTTCAACTATAACAACACCATCATCGCGAACCATAAACTCAGTACCGGTTTTCTCATCTATTTCCCCACAATGTGTGGCCTCACTAGCCGTCCATGACCGTGGACTCCAGCTACTCGAATAGATTTACACTCTGCAGAGGTTGTACACTTTACCCACCACATTCGATACATCCGCCGTGTGTCCCCACGGATCGTCATACTTCAGTATGCGGGTCTCGGATAATCGACCTTAGCTTTCCCCTTGTCTGCCCTAGTACAGGTGAATCCACCCCTTGCGTACTGCAGGGACTTTCCGTGTGACAGGACATGCTCCTCTTGGACCCAAGCCTGCACCGTAGTCGAAGAGTACCAAGGTTCCTTCCGACACTAAGCCTAGCGAATTTCACCCATCGACTTCGAGGGCTATCGGATTCGTGGAATCACGCATCCATGTGTAGTTATAGGACCCCCGTACTAAGACAAACAAGCTTCCAACTAGCCCTGTCCCATACCAGAGTATAGTGGTTGTACTGTAATGCTAGATTTTTGGCGGCACAAATAGAGAGTCCTTCCAGACTTTGTCCATGTCCGACGATGTTCCACAATCCAGGCTATACCACCTTCTTAGGTGAATGCCGTACTAAGTAGAATGAAGTATGACTTTCCAAGTTGTTATGTAACACTAAGTACTAGAGCTGAGTGATGGTCTCGGCAGAATGCCGGGATCATCGGGGTTCTACTTAGTTTTTCCCAGATAGGTAGGCTATGGGGTGGTGTGGAGTTTCTCTAATACAACTATTATAATCCCAAACCATATGACTTTAATATTAGCATGATACAATATAAATGATACCAATAAAGTAAAAAAAAAATGGGTAATGCGGAGTTTGAGTTTTGACGGTGGCTTGCCTTCCTCGACGATGTACCCTGGATCGGCTTCTTCGGTGGCAAGGGAGGAGTCTTCACCTGCAACGTACGGCGTATCGTCTACACGTTGCGGAAGAAACAGATTCACCATTACAATCGGGCAAAACAAACAAAGCACACAACACTCAACTTACTACCAAACAACTAGTAATTTTAAGAGTATCAATTGTACTAGCAATGAAATACTAAATCAATCACTCCAAAGTTAAATATCTAAACAAGGCATTGGAATAAATTTAATAGGATTACCAAAATAAGATTTCACTAAGTAATTGTTAACTAGAGCTATGTCAAGTGATTTACTAACAACTTATTAACTTGTTTAATTCCAAAATCAAGTTCATAGCAATAATATTCTGACTACATACTAGTTTAATATTAAATTAACAACCAAAATAGTACTAACATAAGGTACAAAGGGAATAACTAGCAATAGTATTAATAAGAATAATAATAAGAAAAGGTCACAAATTTATTTATTCCAAAAAAAATTATACACACACAGAAAAAATCAATAATAATCACAGGAGTAAATAAAAATCAACATTACATTTTTAGGGTTTACAGAGAATTGATTAAAACTATTACTAGATGTCAAAAAGCACAATTAACTAGTTTAAACTAAATCAATTAATTTGACACTGCATAAAAATTATTCTAAGTATACAGAAAAATAAAACACAATTTTCTAAACCACACAAAATTTACTTCACAATTTTCTGAGCTATGGTGATTTGTCTAGAATTATTTTAGTGCTGTAGTTTTTAAGAAAAAGAAAAGAAAATGCACAGCCGGCCCATGGCTACCGGACGCACCGGGGCATTTTTTTTTTAAACGGGCCGAGCCCAGAGTTTTTTTTTAAAGCGAAGGGGTACGGGGGCCTCCTGGCCGTTGGATCTAATCAGATCGGACGGCCAGGGGCCGTCTCCTAGCTCGGGCCGGCTGGGAGCTCGGGAGGGAGCTCCCATGGCGCCAGGGGGGCTGCCTGGCTCGCCGGCGGCCCTCCGGCGGCCGGCGGCAAGCAGTGGCGGGGGTAGGGGGCGCCATAGGGGTTCCATTTTTGCGGTAAAAACGTGCATGCATCGTGAAAAAAAACGGCGCTCGTGGCGGACGATTTTGGGCTCGGGTGGCTCACCGGGGGCGTCTCAGGCGGCGGCGGTCGGCGTGGAGGGGCGGCGGGCGTGCAGGACGGCGGTGGGGTTCCGTTTTTGGCGTCGGGGCGGTCCGTGGACGTCGGCGCGGAATTCTGCTCGGGGTAGACGACGGCGGCTCGGGGGCGGCTGCGCGGTCGTCCTGGCATGGCTCCTCGCCGGCGCCGACTCCGGCGAGAGGTGGCGGAGGTGGAGAGGCTCGCCGGCCTCTCCCTCCTCGCCTCTTCTTCCTCCTCCCTCCTCCTCCTTTCTTCCTTCTCTCCTTCTTCTTTCTCTTCTGTCTTCCTTCTCTTCTGTCTTCCTCCTCTTCTGTTACCGATCAGTGGGGGGGGGGTGGAGCTGGGCTGTGGGTGGAGTGGGGTGAGGAGGGGCGTTGGGGTGGGGTTTTATAGCTGGAGGGGAGAGGGGGGGTGCGGGAGCGGGAGAGGTGCGGGAGCGGAAGAGACGAGCGAAGCGAGGGCTGACGTTGGGGCTCCTGGGCGTGCCTACGTCACAAGGGGGGGGGCTCGAGCTGACGTTAGCAGGGGGGAATGCGGGAGAGGCTAGGGTAGTTTTTCCTCTTCTCTTTTTTTTATTAAGGTTCCTTAATACACAAATTCAAGCAAATAAAAAAAAATGCACCCCAAGTGTTTGTGAAAATGCCTAAACAAAAATTCTATATATAAAATAAAAATCTGTGTACTGTGGGTGGATCATGGTCATGCATGAATTTTTATTAGATCTCCAATATGTTAATCGGATTTTAAATGATCTTTGTTTTAGTTTTCTTTATCGTGCGAAAAGGTAGTGCCTTAGGGCTTTGTGGTGATCAACAATCATCACTAGCATGATTTTTACCACGTAAAATAACTAGGGTTTTTATAACGAAAGAAACAAAAGAAAAGGGATGCAAAACCATCTATTAGTGAGAGAGTGCGATAGTGGTACGTGATGTGACGGTCTTAATTTATGCATACTAGGGTATTAGTGTGGCCGTGCTTATGATCATGCCGAGATGATCAACAAGACCGGGTGGAAATCCTATGCTATTCACACGAGTACACTGACCACAAACGAGAACCACCCAAGTTTTAGCATGATCAACACTAAGCACACACAGTGAAACATAGATTCAACATCACAACACTTACAACCATGCAAAGTTTTTTTTTGTTAGCCCTAAATTATAGCATTCTAATAAAGGAACTACAAAAGTTGGGATGTGACAGACCTTCCCCCCTTAAAAAGAATATCGTCCCCACCCAAAGTGTAAACCCAAAGCAACAGACAACTGCATTAAAAGAACTTTGCATAAAGTAAACAACCCTTCCAACCGTGGTTACAAGTACCGTTGTTTTCCCCCTTGTGGCAACAACACATCCCCTAGACTCATGTTTCTGCCACTCAAGCTAGTCATCAGGGGGCATGAACCCACAATCGAGCATAACGGAGAATATATAGGCGAAGGGGGGCAACCAGGGGGCCACCAGGGGTCCAGGCGCCCCCCTGGCGCGGCCCCACCCTAGGGCACGCTGGGAGGGCGCCTGGTCACCTGGTGGTGGCCCTCTGGCCCCACTTTGGTTCTTCCGGAACCTTCCGATACGCTGATTTTTATCTGATTTTCCCGAATTTGTGGGGCACTTTTAATATGGGGGAAACCTGAAATAGAAAAACAGCACAAAACAAGAACTGGCACTAGGGTGCACTGAGTTAATAAATTAGTCCAAAGATGATCAAAAGTGTATGAAAGTGTATCTAGATCATAGAAATATCACACAAAAAATTCATGGAGCAAGAAGAAACTATAGATACGTCTGGGACGTATCAGTCATCAGGGGGCATGAACCCACAATCATGCATAATGCTCCCTCTTGGAGTTACTACCTACTACTTGGCCAAAGCAATAACCATTAATGGAGAACATGCAAAAATTACTCAATAACACAAATATACAAGGAGAAGAACCAAATATATTACTCATCACAATCTGAACATAGTCTCATAATCCATCAGATCCCAGCAAACTCTACATAGCAATAGCAGAAAGAATTACATAAGCGCATTGATCATGTAGGGCAGCTCACAAGGTCCAATCCATGAAGAAAAAAGAGGGGAAGAGGACATCACATAGCTACTGATCATGGACCCATGGTCCAAGGTGGACTACTCACGGCTCATCTGGGAAGCGTCCATGGTGGTGGAGAAGCTCTCGGAGGTCAATCCTCCCTCCGGCATGGTGCTGGGAAGAGGTCTTCTAGTGCTCCCGATCTTGGAAGTGCGGCGGCGGCAGAACATAGGCGAGATCGCGAAAAAGGGTTATGTCTCGGGGGTTTCGGGATGAGAGAATTATATAGGCGAAGGGGGCAGCCAGGGGGCCACCGGGGAATGCAGACGGCTTCCCGGCGCGGCCCTCCCTAGGCCGCGCCGCCTGGACCCCTGGTGGGTCCCCTCTGGCCCCCCTTGGGACTCAGGAAGCTTCCAGTACGCTGATCTTTTATATAATTTTCCTAGAATTTTTCTGTCACTTCAAGTAATGGGAAAATCTGAAGTAAAAAGACAACAAAAAACAAAAACTGGCACTGGGGTGAACTGAAGTAATAGGTTAGTCCAAATATGATCAAAAGTGTATGAAAGTGTATCAAAAGCATAGCAATATTACCCAAAACATGCACGGAGCAAGCAGAAATTATAGATACGTTTGGACGTATCAACATCCCCAAGCTTAATTCCGGCTCTTCCTCGAGTAGGTAAATGATAACAAGCATAATTTCTGTGGTGACATGCTACCAACCATATAAGAACTTTTAAGTAAAGCAATCAAGGCATGTAATTCAATTCAAGTCATGACAAGAAGAGTCTATATTAACATTGAAACAAGCAACATACGAACATAAATGTGAAAGAGCTCTCTTTGTCCGTGACTCAAATGTCTCAAAATGGTGTTTGCGTGCAAGAAGTGGGAGATGGGAATACGAGAGAGAGAGAAAATATATATTTTTAGTTGAGAACTAAATCTAATAATGTTTCACACTTAGTCTTCTTTGGAATTTTATCTTGACTCGTCCCCAAACCACTAGCCATGTACAAGTCAAACTGATCCACTCCCTTTCGACATTTTGAGCACACATGCAATGGATGAGCGTAAGCAAGAAAGTTGACACTTAGGATGGCAAAGAGAGAGAGATGATGGAGGAGGAAGATAAATAGGGTGCGAAAGGCTCTCATCAATGAGGACAATCATAGGCGAGAGAAAGCCAAATGATAGATATGATGTGAGGAGTAGGGATTGCCATGCAATGGATGCACATATGAGCTAAGGAAAGCTCTCCAATGGAACTAGTTGGGGTGCATCCAACTTGCTTGCTCAAGAAGACCTAGAGCTCATTTGAGGAGGCTCATCATTGGAATATACAAGCCAAGTTCTATAGTGTAAAGGTCTCCACATAACTATATGCATATATGATCATCTCTATGGATTACATGATACAAGCGGGAGTACGAGTGTGGATCTTCGAAAGGAATAGTAGTGTGCCCACTTCTCTCTTTCTTTTTTCTTTTTCTCTTTTTTCGATTTTTTTGTAATTTTTAGGTGGCCTCAATGGCTCTTTCTATTTCTCTCTCATTTGTCCTCTTTGGTATCTTTTAATTTTTCCCTCTTTGGGATATTTTCCTCACTTAGGGGCAACACTCTATTTTACAAGGAGTATAGAAGATCTTTCACACTTTATAAAAGTACTTAGCATAAATAAGAAGCTATTATGATGTATGCAAATATATGCCTCTGCCAGTGTAGCAGGAACATGTATGACATGAAGATCAAGTCATGAGAAGTTGGATTTTGCATGGCAATATATCTCAAAAAGGCTATGGAAATGCCTTGATAGGTAGGTATGGTGGCTATTTTGAGGAAGGATATAAGGAGGTTTATGATGACAAAGCGTATCATGCCAAGGGTTTGGATGCACCGGCGAGGTAGGCGCCAACTCTCGGAGTGAGAAAAGGAAACGCACGGTACCGAAGAGGCTAGCAAATATGAGGAGCTGGAAGTGTCAACTTTCGAATACTTACATTAGTCCGAATAACTCATGCACTTATTATCGATAACCCTCAATCTAATCAGGAGGTTCAAAAAGAGACAAGTACCCTGAGGAGGAGTGTATGGGGGTTTGGTTATCCTTGCGCATCCTCGACTCATGGTACGTGAGTGTACTCTAATATTCGATCCCTCTGAAGATTAGCGATCCATCTAGTAGCTAGAGTTCTCAACTAGTTTTTATAGTTTTTCGAAAATAAACACGGATTGCCCAAAATACGACATCTATCACTAATAGGCTAGAGCTCTTGACACCAAAAGTTCAAACATTACTCAAAATAATACCTCAAAACTATTGCAAGTTACTACTACAATTGAATACCAACCTCAATTATCTACTTCAAGTCAATACACACAACTCAGTGCAACAAGCCAACTCTCTAAACAAGGTAAACATGAAAACTCATGAGTGTTCCAGCAACAAACTAACTAAAAGCTCTTTAAAATTAAAAGCATGAAAACTAAGAGCTAAACATGACAGCAGCTACGAAAAGATAAAGAACACACAACAAAAGAAAGATAAGCATGAAAATCCTATGATGTGTTCTAGTTTAAAGTGGAGCCTGTTTCTCTCCCACACAAAGAAAGCTGGGTTCTAAGTTTTTATGAACAACAAGCAAAGCTAAAGAAAACTAAAATGGTAAAGAGCAAGACGCTCCAAGCATAGCACATAACGCATGAAGTGATAAAAAATATAGTGAAACAAAGGACGAACTGATAATTGTTGATGGAGAAGGGAATGCACGGTGGCATCCCCAAGCTTAGACGCTTGAGTATCCTTGAATATTTCTTGGGGGTGCATGGGGTCATCCCCAAGCTTGAGCGTTTGACACTCCTGGATCTTCTTTCATCATCTTCCTTCGCACACTTGAAAACTCCCTTCATACATAACTCATCATAAGCTTATTAGAGAGGTTAGAACCCATAATAAAACAATTTTCCTATACTGGAAATAAATATTTTCTTGAAGGGCTACTGTTTCTCAAGACCGCCAAAATTTTTTTGCAAAGAAAAAGCTAGCGCAAGACTTGCAAAACCGAGGAAAGGAAAAACGTGGCAGAATATCTGAAAACCAGACCAGCAGGTAGTAAATAATTTTTTTGGGGTACTTCTGCAACTCAAATAAAAAACTAAGAACAAACGCTCGAAATCTAATTCTATAGAGCATGCTGTCAAAAATATTCAGATAAAAAAGATGACCTGGTGATTTATCGTGAATTTTTCCGTCCAAGGACATAATCTGTTTTCTGGACATCATGTCACAACTTTTGAATTTTCTTGCAATCGGCGGCTAAACTTGGCACAAAGCTTGAAAAATAAAGATACAATGATTTTGCTACAGTAATAATAATCATCGAGACCACTAAAAACATAAGGAAAAACATCTTGGGTTGCCTCCCAACAAGCGCTTTCTTTTACGCCTTTGAGCTAGGCATAAAGGAAAAAGATCAAGTTTTATGAAGTGAAAGAGAATAGCTAGCCCGTGTAACAGACTCAAAAGGTAACTTAATCTTATTTCTCGGGAAGTGTTCCATTCCCTTTTTGAGAGGGAATTGTAATTTTATATTCCCTTCTTTCATATCAATGACATCACCAACGGTACGAAGAAAAGGACGTCCCAAAATAATAGGACATCAAGGTTCACACTCAATGTCCATAATAGTAAAATCAACGGGAACATAATTTTCATTGACAATGATAAGAACATCGTCAATCTTCCCAAAAGTTTTTTTACGAAAGAATCAACGAGTCGAACACCAAAAGAACAAGGATCAAACGGTTTCAATTCAAACATATCATACGTTCTTTTGGGCATAAAGGAGGTACTAGCTCCAACATCACATAAAGCATACCAAGAGAAGTTATTCAATTTAATTTTGATCATAGGATCCCAACCATCTTCTAGCTTCCTAGGTATGTGTGACGCCCCCAAAATCAGGTCGTGTACAGTAATCATACACGCAAGGTACACGATCAAGATCAGGGACTCACGGTGAGATATCACAACACAACTCTACAAATAAAATAATACAAGCTGTTTAATACAAGCCAGGGGCCACGAGGGCTCGAATACAACAGCTCAAGAGCACAAAGTTAGCGGAAGCAAAAGTATCTGAGTACAGACACAAGGGTACAAGGTTGCCTTAAGAAGGCTAGCACAAATATCAACAACGATCGAAAAGGCAAGGCCTCCTGCCTGGGAACCTCCAAACTACTCCTGGTCCTGGTCAGCGGGGGTCTCGATGCAGTAGTATACGCCTCTGGGGTACTCCTGCTCCTGGGCTCCAACGTCGACTGCAGCGGCCGATCAGGCAAAACATAAAGGGGGAAATAAAGCAAAGGTGAGTATCTCGCATACCCGCGAGTCTTACGTCCGCTACTAAGCATTATGCATTTGTATCAACGGAAAGGGGAGGCTGTATGCAAGATAGAAATCAGAATAAGGGTAAGGAGCTAGGCCTATCGAAGACTAGCATCTTCCGACGATGTCTTGCAGCATGAGAAGAGAAACAGCCAACAATTCATATAAAGCATAAAGTAACAATGAAGCAGAAGTTGCTGCAACATTGTATAATAGTAAGTTGTAATGATTAAATAATAATAATGCCTCCGAGTTCCCTTCCTCGACTCCCTGCGATGAAAAAGACCCGGAACCATACAATTTAATAGTAATAGTTTCTAGTGGTAAGATCCAGCTTCATCATAAAGCGTTCTGTTACCGTGGACACGGCTATTCGAATGGATTAAACTCCCTGCAGGGGTGCACTAGTGTTCAACCTGCACGCTCGGATCTCCAGGGTGGCGTGAACCTTGTTAGGGAACGCCCCACCGAGGCTATCCGACACGACGCAGCCCATCCTAGGCTCAACAGAGAGGCCATCCGCCGGACTATATCCTATGCGCCAAGGGGTCTAGGACCCTCACCCTTGCACGCTCCTGCACAGTGCGTGGCTGGCCGGTGAAGCGAAAGCAAATCCAAAAACACACCGTCCGGACGAAGAAGACACCACTTCCCGGCGCAGGCCGCGGTACTGCTGACGTCTGAAGAGCTTTCGGACAAACTACGACGCATGGGAGCTCATAACTCCTTCTCCCACGTGAAGGTAGTGCGTACAGGCCTTTGCGGCCTCTCAAGTCAACCGCCGAACCATTTAGCATTTTAATTAACCTGCGTGACAACCGTTATCGTTGCCTCGACTTAACCGACCCGCGGTCAACGACAGCAGTCAGGACCACCAGTACATCGGTGCCTGCCCTGTCGTCCCACCAAGTCACTGTGGTTACCAACAAGGTGAACCGTCTCCTTACCTTGTCTCGCGTGTGCTCTTGGTAGAGCTCGACTTTTCGTAGTTTGGTAACTCTCGCGAGATACGAGCAGGGGCCAAGCACGCCAGTAACGTCGGTCGTACCCTCCCTGTCGTTCCCGACAATATACCGCTCGCGGGCACCGTTGGGTCGCCCGACTCTTACCTTTAAGGACACCAGTTGGTTCGAGTGCCTACCATTAAGTGAAACCAGGAGGTATCACCCTCGATGGCACACTTAAAGAGGTGTGACAGAGACATCAGCGGAATGAACTAAAGAGGTAAACCTCGTATCATTCCGGTGATGCTACGCTACTGAGCCGACGAGAGTGAAATACGAGTCCATTCCACTCGTAAGTCAAATTCGAAGCGACTCGGCAGAGTCTCGCCGTTGTAGGTTCCCTAGGGCGTCTGCATTGATCCGTACCTGTTGCAGTTGTATATATTTTGTATCCGCGTCACTCCCCTGAGTGACCACAGCCCTCTATCTAATCCTAGCTAACAATGCGCAGGGCTCACTGCTGAATATAATATATAAATATAGCAGGCAACATAGGATAAGGAAGGTACATCAAGGGGCGACAAAATCAGGCTATGCAATTGAATAGGATTGTAACGTAGCAGCAGCAGTAACAATGCCTAGTGCAAGAAACTACGGAAAAGATAGGCGATATCTGGGGAAGAGAATGGCTCTGCTTGCCTGGTAGCTCGACGATAGGGGTAGGGTCGTCGACGAAGTAGTCGTACCCGGCAGCGGTGTAGTCGGCGGTAGCAGCGGGGTCTACCGGAGAATAAAGGGGGGAGAAATAGTAAATACAAAGCAAGCAATGCAAACATATGAATGACATGGAAAATGTATCGATGTCGGTGTTCTAACGCAGTACAATGTGTTATGCTCGGAGCGGGAATTCATCTGGGGATGAAATGCCGGCTCCGGGTGATTACCGGACGGGGTGTCCGGAGGGGGAAGGGTTCATGTCGGAGGTGTCGTGGACATCCGACAAACGTGTGAATGGTGTAACCGTGCTAGTTGAAACAATACGAACAACATTCGTGTTCGGAATAAATTCATCCGGATACTTTAACAGTACCGGACCAATCATCGGACAGACGGTCCGGAGGGGGGCGGTTCGATGTTCGGTATGTTAGAGGGGGGTGGTAGACCAACGGATAGCGTATCCGTATCCGTCATATTTTTCTGATCAATTTTCATGTATAACCTTTTTCAATCCGAGTTACGGTTTAAAAGATATTCACTTTTAAAGTTTTAATTCAATTTAAATCCTTTATAAAACATTTCCTATTTTCTTTTATTAATTTAATAAACAGTATCCAGATTAAAATCTGACCAGTGGGTCCCACTGGTCAGTGCCATATTAATATAAATAATTTAATTAAGTTAATTAAACAGTGGGGGTCCCACATGTCAGTGAGACATTTTAATTAACCTAGTTAATAAATCTAGTGATTAACTTAAGGGCTAGGGGCCCACATGTCAGTGGCTTGAGGGATTAATTTTAATTGTTTTTAATTAACAGGTTAATTAGGGGTGTATGGCCCGCATGTCAGTGGCTTGGGTGTGGGGTTAGGGGCGGTTAACCCCCCTGACGTGGAGGGAGCACTGGTCAACTACGGTGGGGGCTCGCCGGCGGCTTGACTCCGGCGAGGTTGGCCGCGAGCCCGTCGTAGTCTATGGGAGGGGGCGTGGCCGGTCGCATTTGACAGGGGAGCTCGCCGCGCGTCTTTGGGTGGTGGTCTCCTCGTCGGGGACCCGCCGGAGCGACGTCGGCAACGACGGAGGCGGCGGCGCGTTTTCGGAGCTCGACGGGAACGAAGCTGGGGGGGGGGGGTTGTATACGCGCAAGTGACCCGAGGGGCTCTACGGTTCGTGAGGGGCATGCCAGTTCTACTGGCACGCGCGGAGCGGCCTCGGAGCTGGTGCATGGCCGACCATGGCGGCGGCCGGAGTACGACCTCGAGGCAGCACAGCGTCCGGGCAACGGCTATGTGAGCTAGGGGAGGGGAAATGGCCGTAGGCTCACCGGGAAACGTTGAGGAGGGCAGCGGGCTTGAGGGAGTTTCGGAGCGGCGCAAATTCGGGGCGGCGATGTGGCGGCCGTGCTGGTGGAGGAAGACCCTGGCGTCGGCTGTGGTGCTTCGCAGGTCGATTCCGCTATGGAATCGAAGGAGTCGTCGATGGCGGTCCTCTTGGACAACCCAACGCGGACCGAGGTGGCCGGTGGCCACGCTGGAGACGGTGGCGCGGCGACGAGGCGCCCTCGGGCGGGCTCGGTTCGAGCGGGGAGACGACGGCGCGAGGGGGATCTGGAGGGGGCGGCTAGGGTTTCCAAGGCTCAGGGGGGCGGGGGAGGTCTTATCCACGCCGCCGGCCGTGGATAGCCGCCACGGCAGGCCGGCCGGCCGTGGGATGGCCTCCACACAAGGTGAACAGCGCCCCGGGGAAGAAGACAAGGGGAGGGGGGAGTGGGCCGGGCCCAGAGGATTTGAGGGGGTGGGCTGATTGGGGTTGCCCTGGGCGTAGTTTAGGCATTTGTATTTATCTGCCCCAGTTCTTTTATTCTTTTCTGTTAGCAATTATTTAAATAGCTTAGGCATTTTTGTATAATACAATTATTGTTCCATAATTAGCAGAGCATATACCTAGAGTGCCACAAAAAGTTTGAGAGTTTTTGAAACTCATTTGATATTTTAATTTATTATAAAATGAGTAATTGGCCTGGAATTGCTACTGTTATTATTTGTTTGGAATTTTCCATAGCACAATAAATACTCATGACCACATTGGCATGGTCCAATGATTATTTGAGATTTTATAAAAGTGGTTCCAAGATTTTTGGAGAAGATTTTATTGTCACCCTTTTTTGTAATATCCATCAAAAGGCATTTAGGGTTTGTTTGAATCTCAATTCAAATGGCTTGGACTTGTTTTGATTCCTGATGATCCAGATCCATGATCACATTGCTTTAACAACATCACAATGGGGAATTTGAAAATTTTATCAGGGTTGGAATTTGACAGAGCCATGATCACAGCAACAGTAATTATGATCACTGTAGGTGATTACTGTAGCGTGACACCCGGGGTGTTACAAATCTCCACCACTACAAAGAATTCTCGTCCCGAGAATTAAAAGTAGGGCAAGGGGTAAAGTTTCGGTTTCGTATTCTAGTGAGTCTTCTGGTTGTTGTTTCTCTTCTCGATGAAGTTAATCCTCCTCGTTGATGTCTTCATTTACCTGCATCGGTGCATCTCGACGAGTTGTTATCCTTTCTTCGGGGTCTTCATCGTACTTAGGATCAAGCTAGGAGGAAAATTCAAGGGGGTCGGATGGATACCTGGTTAATCAACCAAGGTTGTCCGAGGTTAAAGGGTACAGAGTATCTCCCTAGTTTAAACTCAGGAAATACCTCGAGAGAATCAAAAGAAGATTGGAGAGTTGCAAGCGGATCGGCATGCATTCGATGCCGATGATAGATGAGGAAAAAGGGGGTTCTAGAGCATCAGGCATAAGCACTGAGTCTGATATCGGACTGAATATCACAAGGTAGGTGACCCGCGAATTGCATACGAGGTCAAGAGGTCAAGTGCGAGGAATAACCTCGGCGATAGGAAGGTAAAGGAGAGTCAGGTTTCGATCATGTAGAACCGTAGGTTATGGGCCCACGTTGAATAAGTTGGACTTATCGGTGGCAGGGGGTTGCAAAGGCGATGAACACGTAGGATCTTGGGAATTCATCGGAGAGTAATCGTCGGAATCTTCAGGTGAATCAGGCGATCATCGGGAATGCAGAGGTCTCCGGGAGGAAGGAGGTATGTGAACCTAAGTCAGAGTCAGTAAAACTTTACCAGCAAGGATAAGAGAGCAGAGTCCCAGAGCATAGGTACGAAGAAAAAGATCCTAATACCAAAGATATCACACGGGGTGATAACTATGTGGGCCCGTAAGCCAAACATTAAGTTAGCAAAGTAGTTTTGCAAAGTCTAGACTCAACTTCGACCGAGGAGTGGTTAGGGGCTTCCTACAGGCAGTCGGCTCTGATACCAACTTGTGACGCCCCCAAAATCAGGCCGTGTACAGTAATCATACACGCAAGGTACACGATCGAGATTAGGGACTCACGGTGAGATATCAAAACACAACTCTACAAATAAAATAATACAAGCTGTTTAATACAAGCCAGGGGCCACGAGGGCTCGAATACAACATCTCAAGAGCACAAAGTTAGCGGAAGCAAAAGTATCTGAGTACAGACACAAGGGTACAAGGTTGCCTTAAGAAGGCTAGCACAAATATAAACAACGATCGAAAAGGCAAGGCCTCCTGCTTGGGAACCTCCAAACCACTCCTGGTCCTGGTCAGCGGGGGTCTCGACGTAGTAGTATCCGCCTTCGGGGTACTCCTGCTCCTGGGCTCCAACGTCGACTGCAGCGGCCGATCAGGCAAAACATAAAGGGGGAAATAAAGCAAAGGTGAGTATCTAGCATACCCGCGAGTCTTACGTCCGCTACTAAGCATTATGCATTTGTATCAACGGAAAGGGGAGGTTGTATATAGGTGGACTGCAAGATAGAAATCAGAATAAGGGTAAGGAGCTAGGCCTATCGAAGACTAGCATCTTCCGACGATGTCTTGCAGCATGAGAAGAGAAACAACCAACAGTTCATATAAAGCATAAAGTAACAATGAAGCAGAAGTTGCTGCAACATTGTATAATAGTAAGTTGTAATGATTAAATAATAATAATGCCTCCGAGTTCCCTTCCTCGACTCCCTGCGAGGAAAAAGACCCGGAACCATACAGTTTAATAGTAATAGTTTCTAGTGGTAAGATCCAGCTTCAGCATAAAGCGTCCTGTTACCGTGGACACGACTATTCGAATAGATTAAACTCCCTGCAGAGGTGCACTACTGTTCAGCTTGCACGCTCGGATCTCCATGGTGGCGTGAACCTTGTTAGGGAACGCCCCACCGAGGCTATCCGACACGACGCAGCCCATCCTAGGCTCAACAGAGAGGCCATCCGCCGGACTATATCCTATGCGCCAAGGGGTCTAGGACCCTCACCCTTGCACGCTCCTGCACGGTGCGTGGCTGACCGGTGAAGCGAAAGCAAATCCAAAAACACACCGTCCGGACGAAGAAGACACCACTTCCCGGCGCATGCCGCGGTACTGCTGACGTCTGAAGAGCTTTCGGACAAACTACGACGCAGGGGAGCCCATAACTCCTTATCCCACGTGAAGGTAGTGCGTACAGGCCTTTGCGGCCTCTCAAGTCATCCGCCGAACCATTTAGCATTTTAAGTAACCTGCGTGACAACACTTACCGTTGCCTCGACTTAACCGACCCGTGGTCAACGACAACAGTCAGGACCACCAGTACATCGGTGCCTGCCCTGTCGTCCCACCAAGTCACTGCGGTTACCAACAAGGTGAACCGTCTCCTTACCTTGTCTCGCGTGTGCTCTTGGTAGAGCTCGACTTTTCGTAGTTTGGTAACTCTCGCGAGATACGAGCAGGGGCCAAGCACGCTACTAACGTCGGTCGTACCCTCCCTGTCGTTCCCGACAATATACCGCTCGCGGGCACCGTTGGGTCGCCCGACTCTTACCTTTAAGGACACCAGTTGGTTCGAGTGCCTACCATTAAGTGAAACCAGGAGGTATCACCCTCGATGGCACACTTAAAGAGGTTTGACAGAGACATCACCGGAATGAACTAAAGAGGTAAACCTCGTATCATTCCGGTGATGCTACGCTACTGAGCCGACGAGAGTGAAATACGAGTCCATTCCACTCGTAAGTCAAATTCGAAGCGACTCGGCAGAGTCTCGCCGTTGTAGGTTCCCTAGGGCGTTTGCATTGATCCGTACCTGTTGCAGTTGTATATATTTTGTATCCGCGTCACTCCCCTGAGTGACAAAGGCCCTCTATTTAATCCTAGCTAACAATGCGCAGGGCTCACTGCTGAATATAATATATAGATATAGCAGGCAACATAGGATAAGGAAGGTACATCAAGGGGCGACAAAATCAGGCTATGCAATTGAATAGGATTGTAATGTAGCAGCAGCAGTAACAATGCCTAGTGCAAGAAAGTACGGAAAAGATAGGCGATATTTGGGGAAGAGAATGGCTCTGCTTGCCTGGTAGCTCGACGGTAGGGGTAGGGTCATCGACGAAGTAGTCGTACCCGGCAGCGGTGTAGTCGGCGGTAGCAGCGGGGTCTACCGGAGAATAAGGGGGGGGGAGAAACAGTAAATACAAAGCAAGCAATGCAAACATATGAATGACATGGAAAATGTATCGATGTCGGTGTTCTAACGCAGTACAATGTGTTATGCTCGGAGCGGGAGTTCATCTGGGGATGAAATACCGGCTCCGGGTGATTACCGGACAGGGTGTCCGGAGGGGGAAGGGTTCATGTCGGAGGTGTCGTGGACATCCGAAAAACGTGTGAATGGTGTAACCGTTCTAGTTGAAAATATACAAACAACATTCATGTTCGGAATAAATTCATCCGGATACTTTAACAGTACCGGACCAATCATCGGACAGACAGTCCGGAGGGGGGCGGTTCGATGTTCGGTATGTGAGTGGGGGGGGGGGGGGTGGTAGACCAACGGAGAGCGTATCCGTATCCGTTATATTTTTCTGATCAATTTTCATGTATAAACTTTTTCAATCCGAGTTACGGTTTAAAAGATATTCACTTTTAAAGTTTTAATTCAATTTAAATCCTTTATAAAACATTTCCTATTTTCTTTTATTAATATAATAAACAATATCCAGATTAAAATCTGACCAGTGGGTCCCTCTGGTCAGTGCCATATTAATATAAATAATTTAATTAAGTTAATTAAACAGTGGGGGTCCCACATGTCAGTGAGACATTTTAATTAACCTAGTTAATAAATCTAGTGATTAACTTAAGGGCTAGGGGCCCACATGTCAGCGGCTTGAGGGATTCATTTTAATTGTTTTTAATTAACAGGTTAATTAGGGGTGTATGGCCCGCATGTCAGTGGCTTGGGTGTGGGGTTAGGGGCGGTTAACCCCCCTGACGTGGAGGGCCCACTGGTCAACGACGGTGGGGGCTCGCCGGCGGCTTGACTCCGGCGAGGTTGGCCGCGAGCCCGCCGTAGTCTACGGGAGGGGGCGTGGCCGGTCGCATTTGACAGAGGAGCTCGCCACTCGTCTTTGGGTGGTGGTCTCCTCGCTGGGGACCCGACGGAGCGACGTCGGCAACGACGGAGGCGGCGACGCGTTTTCGGAGCTCGAGGGGAACAAAGTTGGGGGGGGGGGTTGTATACGCGCAAGTGACCCGAGGGGATCTACGGTTCGCGAGGGGCATGCCAGTGCCACTGGCACGCGCGGAGCGGCCTCGGAGCGGGTGCATGGCCGGCCATGGCGGCGGCCGGAGCACGACCTCGAGGCAGCACGGCGTCCGGGCAACGGTTATGTGCGCTAGGGGAGGGCAAATGGCCTTAGGCTCACCGGGAAACGTCGAGGAGGGCAGCGGCCTTGAGGGAGTTTCGGAGCGGCGCGAATTCGGGGCGGCGATGTGGCGGCCGTGCCGGTGGAGGAACACCATGGCGTCGGCTGTGGTGCTTCGCATGTCGATTCCGCTATGAAATCGAAGGAGTCATCGATGGCGGTCCTCTTGGACAACCCAGCGCGGAAAGAGGTGGCCGGTGGCCATGCTGGAGACGGTGGCGCGGCGACGAGGCGCCAACGGGCGGGCTCGGTTCGAGCGGGGAGACGACGAGGGGCGAGCGCGAGGGGGCGGCTAGGGTTTCCAAGGCGCAGGGGGGCGGGGGAGGTCTTATCCACGCCGCCGGCCGTGGATAGCCGCCACGGCATGCCGGCCGGCCGTGGGATGGCCTCCACGCAAGGTGAACAGCGCCCCGGGGAAGAAGACAAGGGGAGGGGGGGGGGGGGAGTGGGCCGAGCCCAGAGGAGTTGAGGGGTGGGCAGAGGGGGGTTGCCCTGGGCGTAGTTTAGGCATTTGTATTTATCTGCCCCAGTTCTTTTATTCTTTTCTGTTAGAAATTATTTAAATGGCTTAGGCATTTTTGTATAATACAATTATTGTTCCATAATTAGTAGAGCATATACCTAGAGTGCCACAAAAAGTTTGAGAGTTTTTGAAACTCATTTGATATTTTAATTTATTATAAAATGAGTAATTGGCCTGGAATTGCTACTGTTATTATTTGTTTGGAATTTTCCATATCACAATAAATACTCATGACCACATTGGCATGGTCCAATGATTATTTGGGATTTTATAAAAGTGGTTCCAAGATTTTTGGAGAAGATTTTATTGTCACCCTTTTTTGTAATATCCATCAAAAGGCATTTAGGGTTTGTTTGAATTTCAATTCAAATGGCTTGGACTTGTTTTGATTCCTGATGATCCAGATCCATGATCACATTGCTTTAACAACATCACAAGGGAGAATTTTAAAATTTTATCAGGGTTGGAATTTGACAGAGCCATGATCAAGGTGATCATGGCTGGATTAGCAACAATAATTATGATCACTGTAGGTGATTACTGTAGCGTGACACCCGGGGTGTTACAGTATGGAGGCTTCCAACATAAGCTTCTCCTCCCTATATTTAATAAGAGCATTGGTGATATGCTCCGTGAAGGCAAGATTTAGTGTGGGGGTCTCTGGACATTTTGTGTAGTAAACTAATAACCTCAGAAAGGACAGCTATCAAAATCAATGTCACTACTATCAGAGGTGGTAGTGGTGTCATCTAGGCTCACTTGTTTGAAAGCCTCTATGTTCATAGGAGTTTCTTCTTCTACGGTTGAGGTAATAGCATCACCATTAATAGGTCCAATGGAACTAGGGGTGTGTTGGGTGCTAAAAGTTTGGGTATCCTCAACAACTTGGATAGTAGAAATGGTATGGTGTGTAGGAAGGCTCTTAATTCTATTTTCTTCCTCCTTTTCTCTAGCACATATTTCTTTAAGTTTAGCCATCATCCTAATGTTTTCATTAATTTGCACTTGAATAGCATTCATAGGAGTGGTCTTCCTCTCCTCAAGGGGAGAATTTCTAATTTTAAGCATCTCAACATCAAGGGCTAAGTTGTCTACCTTCAAAGAGAGATTATCTGATTTGTCTAATTTTTGTTCTACACTCTTATTGAAGCCTTTTTGGGTAGTGATAAATTCCTTAAGCATGCTCTCTAATTCATAAGTGGAGTTCTTGTTGCTAGGCTAAGTGTTGTTGTTCCCATAATTTTTGGATGGGAACGGTCTAGGATTGCTTACAAAGTTACTCATATAAGCATTGTTGTTAAAGTTATTTCTAGAGATAAAGTTCACATCTACTTGTTCTTGAGCAATCAAGGAATTTAAAGAAAAAACCTTATGAGGATCAATAGGAGCTTGCTTGGTAAGTAAAGACATGATCAAGTCAACCTTTTCATTTAGGGAGGACTTATCCTCGACAGAGTTTACCTTCCTACCTGTTGGAGCTCTTTCGGTGTGCCATTGGGAATAGTTGGTCATCATCTCATCTAGTAGTTTTGTGGAAGCACCAAGTGTTTTTGACATAAAGGTTCCTCCCGCGTCTGAATCTTACAGGTTCCGCGAGGTAAAGTTCAAGCCTGCATAAAAAGTCTGGATAACCATCCAGGTAGTCACACCATGCATAGGGAAATTCTTAACAAGAGATTTCATACGTTCCTAAGCTTGGGCAACGTGTTCATTATCCAATTGCTTAAAATTCATAATATTACTCCTCAATTGGATAATATTAGCAGGTGGGTAGTACTTCCCAATAAAAACATCCTTGCACTTATCCCAAGAATCTATGCTATTCCTAGGAAAGGATTGAAACCAAATTTTAGCTCCTCCTCTCAAGGAGAAAGGAAAAAGCTTAAGCTTAACAATATCACCTTCTACTTCTTTATATTTTTGCATATCACAAAGCTCAACAAAATTATTCAAGTGTAAAGCAACATCATCTCCAACACCAGAGAATTGTTATTCAGAAATGCATATGTACATGTACAAGCGGGTACATGTGATATCATGTCCGCACAATGCTAAAAGATTGCTTTGAGATCCGTAAGAATTGTGCTAGGAACATTGTATATTTTATACAAAATCCAATGTAATGTACCTAATCCTTAATAAAAATTCTTTCTTTTTCAAGTGAATTCAACTATGCATTTTCAAATTATATAGAAACCAATACGTAATAGCATATTAGTCATATATTTTTTCTGCTCCTATGTTTTTAGAATCCTACAAACAATGAAGCAATTTTAAGTTCCATTTAATATATGTTGGTATAAAGTTATGGTATGTATTCAAATAACTACATCTTATGGAAGCTATAATAAAAATAAACTCATAGTGCAAAAAATATAGAAATTTTTGACAGAAATCTCAAACAACAACGCACAGATAAGATATCACATGTACCCGCTTACACAAGTACAAAATTCGCACTTAATTGTTATTTCATAACAAGGGTAAGCGAAGCAGGTTTAATTTCATATGAAGATGCTGCAGGAAGGTGTAGCAATAGGAGTGCAGATAAAATCATTGTTGTTGTGACTAGTGAAGTCACACAACTTGGTGTTTTCAGTGGTACCCATATTAGCAGCAAGCAGGACAAGCAATTTTTGCTGTGATTTTTTTTGAATTTTAAGGACTGTGAAGCATGAGCTCCACAATATTTTATTTCCAGAAATTCCAGACCTGTTTTAAATTCGCTCCCACAAGGATTCGAACCCAGGACCTGGCGTGCTACTAGGTTTGCTACAACCACTAGGCTACATGCCCGTTCGCTTTTTGTTGTGATTTTTGATAAAGGACACTAAAGAAAAAACTGAAAGGTAAACTAACAAGACTAAAACGCAAAGATAAAAGATAGTGTGCAACCCCCCTATCTTGTAGAGTGGAGTCCCCGACAACGGCGCCAGAAATTAGCCTGATGGCACTGAAGTAGTGGTCCTCGTTGGCTACCCCAAGTGGAAGGTTGAGATGTAGCATAGCAGAAAATTTCCCTTGGCAAAGATACCAAGGATGAGATCGAACCAGTAGGACTCCAACTGCTTCAAGTAGGTGTCAATGACGCCAGATATTAAGTTGCCGAATGGTGACAAGTTGACGTGTTCCTGCACAGAGATACAAATAACTTTGCTCCCAACGAGTACAAAGGGTTTTTCAATCCCTCCGGCCTTGTCATTTACAAAGGGTCAAACGCAAGAGATAAAGGTAATGATACTGCAACTAGAAAGTAAAACAGGAAGTAAATTGAGGGTGTAAACAGTGGTGGAAATATGGACCTGGGTCCCATGATGTTCACTAGTGATATCTCTCTCCCAAAAGACGATAAACAACTATGCAAGGTGAACAAATTACAGCTGGGCAATTTACAGGATTAAAAACGCATGCTACAAAAGAAAGGACGAGGCTCAAAAGCATGGGAAGTACGCCAAAACAAGTAGACCGAAATCCATCTGCATCTACTAACTAATCATCCACCTTGAGATATCTATCCAGAAAATCTCGTTGGTATTAAGTTGCGAGCCTCACCCAAAGTGTAAACCCAAAGCAAAAGACAACTGCATTAAAAGAACTTTGCATAAAGTAAACAATCCTTGCAACCACGGTTACAAGCACCGTTGTTTTCCCCCTTGTGGCAACAACACATCCCCTAGACTCATGTTTCTGTCACTCAAGCTAGTCATCAGGGGGCATGAACCCACAATCATGCATAATGCTCCCTCTTGGAGTTACTATCTACTACTTGGCCAAAGCAATAAACAACAACGGAGAACATGCAATAATTACTCAAGAACACAAATATAAAATGAGTAGAACCAAATATATTACTCATCACAATCTGAACATAGTCTCATAATCCATCGGATCCCAGCAAACTCAACATAGTAACAGCAGAAATAATTACATATGTGCCTTGATCATGTAGGGCAGCTCACCAGGTCTAATCCATGAAGAACAAAGAGGGGGAGAGGACATCACATAGCTACCGATCATGGACCCATGGTCCAAGGTGGACTACTCACGGCTCATCCTGGAAGCGTCCATGGTGGTGGAGAAGCTCCCGGAGGTCAATCCTCCCTCCGGCAGGGTGCCGGGAAGAGGTCTTCTGGTGCTCCCTATCTTGGAAGCGCGGCGGCGGAACAGAGGCGAGATCCCAAAAAAGGATTCTGTCCTCAGGGGTTTCGGGACGAGAGAAATATATAGGCGAAGGGGGCAGCCATGGGGCCACCAGGGAGTGCAGGCGGGCTCCCGGTGCGACCCCACCATAGGCCGCGCCCCCCTGGCCGCTTGGAACCCTGGTGGGTCCCCTCTGTCCGCCTTTCGGGACTTTGGAAGCTTCCGGTACGCTGATTTTATATATATTTTCCCCGGAAATTTTCTGACACTTTAAGTAATGGGAAAACCTGAAATAAAAAGACAACAGAAAACAGAAACTGGCACTGGGGTGCACTGAGTTAATAGGTTAGTCCAAATATGATCAAAAGTGTATGAAAGTGTATCAAAAGCATAGCAATATCACCCAAAACATGCATGGAGCAAGCAGAAAATATAGATACGTTTGGGACGTATCAATGTCTATCTCCCAAAAGACGATAAATAGCTATGCAAGGTGAACAAATTACAGCTGGGAAATTGACAGGATTAAAAACGCTCGTCAATGGTAACTATGCTACAAAAGAAAGGAAGAGGCTCAAAAGCATGGGCAGTACGCCAAGACAAGTAGACCGAAATCCATCTGCATCTACTCACTAATCATCCACATTGAGCTATTTATCCAGAACATCTCGCTGGTATTAATTTGCGAGCCCCACCCAAAGTGTAAACCCAAAGCAACAGATAACTGCATTAAAAGAACTTAGCGTAAAGTAAACAATCCTTGCAACCGCGATTACAAGCACCGTTATTTTCCCCTTGTGGCAACAACACATCCCGTAGACTCATGTTTCTGTCACTCAAGCTAGTCATCAAAGGGCATGCGCCCACAATCATGCATAACGCTCCCTCTTGGAGTTGCAATCTAACACTTGACCAAAGTAATAAATAGCACGGAGAACATGAAAGTATTACTCAAGAACATACATATACAAGGAGAAGAACAAAATAGATTACTCATCACAATCTGGACATAATCTCATAGTCCATCAGATCCCAGCAAACTCAACATAGCAACAGCAGAAATAATTACATATGTGCCTTGATCATGTAGGGGAGCTCACAAGGTCTAATAAATGAAGAACAAATAGGGGGAGAGGACATCTCATAGCTACTGATCATGGATCTATGGTCCAAGGTGGACTACTCACGGCTCATCCGGGATGCGTCCATGGTGGTTGAGAAGCTCTTGGAGGTCAATCCTCCCTCCGGCAGGGTACCGGGAAGAGGTCTTCTGGTGCTCCCGATCTTGGAAGCGTGGCGGCGGCGGAACAGAGGCGAGATCGGGAAAAAGGGTTCTGTCCTCGGGGGTTTACGAGAGAAATATATAGGCGAAGGGGGCACCCAGGGGGCCACCAGGGAGTGCACGCGGCCTCCCGGCGCGACCCCACCCTAGGCCCCGCCCCTGGCCGCCTGGACTCTAGGTGGGGCCCCTATGGCCCCCCTTCGGGCGTCTGGAAGCTTCCGCATCGCTGATTTTTTATATATTTTCCCCGGAATTTTTATGGCACTTTAAGTAATGGGAAAACCTGAAATACAAAAACAGTAGAAAACAGAAACTGGCACTGGGGCGCACTGAGTTAATAGGTTATTACAAATATGATCAAAAGTGTATGAAAGTGCATCAAAAGTATAGCAATATCACCCAACACATGCATCGAGTAAGCAGAAACTATAGATATGTTTAGGACGTATCACCCCCGTGCGCATGGGGTTACGCAGATCTGGCTGATATCATAGGAACGAATGCGGGTGGCAGTTTCTCATTCCCAACTCCCCCCACGCTCGTGTCTCATGGTCCCTGCCGCCGTCGCCTCTGGTGCTCTGGGTCGGATCCTGTCGGCCCTGCACCGCCCCCTCCGTCGCCTCCGGCAGCCATGGGGTTCCCTCCTTGCTCTTTTTCCCCCGTTCAGATTTCTGTAGGATGCAGTATCTCATCGATCCTTGGTGTAGGTCTGCGTTAACTCCATGTAGTGGTAGACCTGGGTCGCTTCTAGGTCGGGATTGACCTCCTCAGCCCGTCCCTCCCCTCCTCGCGAGGTTTGAGCGACAACTGGGAGGACCCCGTGCCCATGGGACTTGTACCGTGCGCACGGGCCACCGTTCCCATGGTACAGACCCCGTGCGCACGGGCCTTCCAGACAGAACCTGCCCAGAACTGCTGCTACTCCCTTTTGTTTGTTCCTTTTCACTTAGCATTTGCACATGTCTCGTCTGTAGATTCCCTCGACCGTTCAGCTGTGTTCGTTCGTCGCAAGCGTGCCAGGGACGGTGATGACACCGTCTCTCGCCGTCAGCAGCCGTCAGAGGGACTGGGAGAGGGTTCCCAAGGTGGTGTCCGTCCTCGCCGCCGTGCTTCCACCAAGGACCCCATTGTTGAGGACAACAACAGCTATTATGAGTCTGAATCTGAGGGTGCCTATCAGCCTGAGCATGAGCCCTCTCCATAGACTGGTTTCATGGATGAAGATGAGGAGAGCTCGAGTCCCGGTGAGCGTCCAATTCCAGGTGGTCGCAATGTGGCTAACATTCCGGTCAGTGAGTGGACTCAGCCCGAGTATTGGGATTTTCGTCAGCAGGACCCTTATGTGGCTGCCACTGAGCTCGACATGGACCCGAGGTTCCGCAACCTTTACCATCACCACATATTTCATGAGTTGATGATGTCCAAGGCAAAGAAGTTTACTCCCCACAAACAGATTAATATTGGGGCACCTGCGGGACAATGCTCATCTCTATCCTGGGGTGTATGATGCTCTTGGTCGGCTCGGGATCATTCCTTTATGTCAGTTCTCGCACAAGTAGAATGAGCACCTCATCATGCAGTTCTATGCCACAGTCTATTTTCATAATTATGACTCTCGTACTATGTGGTGGATGTCTGGTACGGCTATGTGTTCTGCTCCCTTTGCCAAGTTTGCTGAGATTATTCCTCAGTACTAGTTCTTGATACGTCCCAAACGTATCTATAATTTCTGCTTGCTCCATGCATGTTTTGTGTGGTATTGCTATGCTTTTGATGCACTTTCATACACTTTTGATCATATTTGGACTAACCTATTAACTCAGTGCACCCCAGTGCCAGTTTCTGTTTTCTGCTGTTTTTTTATTTCAGTTTTTCCCATTATTTAAAGTGCCCAAAAAATTCCGGGAAATATATATAAAAATCAGCGTTCTAGAAGAGTCCTCCAGCCGGAGGATGAAGTCCTAGGGTGGCCCACAACCCCCAGGATCCCTCCTGGCGCGGCCAGGGGGGACCTGCGCCGGGTGGCCTCCTGGGCGACTGGGACCTCCCTTGGTGGCCCCCTTGGCTCTTATTTGTACTCCCATCGCGAAAACCCTGATTCCAGACCCCTTTTCTCCAGAAGCAATTCTGATCTCCGCCGCCATCGCCAGCAAGCTTTGGGGGACCAGAATTCCTGTGCCGGCACCCTGCCGGGACGGGAAAGTGCCCCTGGATTCATCTCCATCGACGTTGCTTCCTCCCTCCATGATGTGGGAGTAGTTCCTCCTCGGGGTTGAGGTTTCTACTAGTAGCTATGTGGTCACTTCTCTCTCCCATGATGTGATCTTCATTGTGATTATAGGCTATGTTAATCTAGGATGATCCCATGATGTTTCCCCTTCTTCTATGTATTGGATTTGATGTACTCACTTGTCTTTATCTAGTATAATCCCCGAGACCAAGGTGACAGCGGTCTATTGGACATGGATTAGAAGAATATTTTCATGAGTGATTTCCTCTTTTGTGTGTGGATTGAAGATTGAGGGTCTCTTGGTGCTTGTCTTTGACTATCCTTGAGATATGTTGTGGTGATTGTGGTACTCTCTTTGGATGGCCGCGATGACATTGGGAAATCCGTAGATGAGAACTACGAACTCTAAGTTGTGCTTTTGTAGCCCTACACAATTCTCGTCCTCTCTTGACCACAAAAGGAATGACCTCCGAGTACGTATCCAATGCATGTTTTAGTGGAAATATCATGTGATTAGACTATGTTAATGTTGTTGGGAGTTGCCACTAGTGAAAGTATGAAGCCTAGGCCTTGTTTCCACCATTGCAATACCGTTTGTGCTCACATTTACTACTTTCTACCTTGCTGTAATTTTTATTACAGATTTATATTACCTTGCTTTGCCACACCTATCACTCGTATTTTACCATCTCTTCACCGAACTAGTGCACCTATACAATTTACCATTGTATTAGGTGTGTTAGGACACAAGAGACTTCTTGTATCTTAATTGTAGGGTTGCTTGAGAGAGACCATCTTCAACCTCTACTTCCCTTAGTTCGATAAACCTTAGGTCATCCACTTGAGGGAAATTGTTGTTGTCCTACAAACCTCTGTGCTTGGAGGCCCATCATAGTCTACAAGAATAGAAGTGTGCGTAGACATCAAGCTATTTCTGGCGCCGTTGCCAGGGGGTAAGATTTGAAGGTATATCTTTAGATCTTGCAATTAAATCTTTTCGTTTCTTGTTTTTATTTTCACTAGTTATGCTTATGGAAAACTTCACTCTTAGTTCGCTGTTTGGGGAAGGCCGCTTTACCACACCCTTGGTAGAGAAGTCTCCTCCACCTACTGATTGTACCCCGTTCAAAATACCACTTGGGATAATTGAAATAATTAGGAATTATTGTTATGATGGGACAGTCAATCCTAGTATTCATTTGTTGAAACTTACAAAACTTTTCGAGTTATTTAAGATTTCAGGTTTGACAAGAGATGCAGTCATGAAGAAATTATTTGCCTTGTCACTGAAAGGAAAAGTATAGGAATGGTATAGGCTACTAGATGATTCTAACCTGCTGGATTGGGAAGAGATCTAGTCTCTCTTTTACTCCAAGTTTTATCCTCTTCATAAAGTCCATGAGAATAGGATTTATGTTTATAATTTCTATCCTCATGACGGAGAGAGCATAACTCAAGCTTGGGGGAGACTGAAAATTTTAATGCTAAAATGTCCTAACCATGGGCTCCCCAAAGAAATAATTATTACTAATTTCTATGCGAGGCTCTCTCAACAGGATAACGACTTGCTCGATGCTTCCTCTATGGGTTCTTTCACAAACGAAAAGATTGATGCTAAATGGGAACTCCTTGAAAGAATTCAATGCAATACTGATGATTGGGAGATCAACAAAGCTAAAGAGCCAGGTATAAATTATGAGTATGATTGCATTAAGTCTTTTGTTGAAATTGCAAGTTTTAATAAGTTTAGTGCTAAGTTTGGGCTTGACTCTCAACTCCTTGTTGATTTCCTCAAATCGTTTTCTTCACATCTTAATATGCCTAAGGAGAATTGGATCTAGCATCATGAACCTTTTAAAGATATTTGCAAAGAAAATGAAATTTTTGTTCATGATGATCACAACATGCATGATCCAATTCCTGGAAATGAAGATTTATATAAGCATGTAAATATTTGTGGTGTGGATAAACCTTGTGAAAGGCCTATGATTGAAGAAGAGAAGTATTGTAAGCAACATAAGCATGAAAGAACAATCACTTGGGTCAAATATTTAAATGAAATTGCTAGAGAATTGTGTGACCTTTATCCTTTTACTTGTGAACTTTGTGGTATCGAGGGTCACTTTAATTTTCAATGTATGAATTTTCAAAGCATAACTGTTAACCAGTTGTGTGATAACATGGTCTCTTTTGATCTTTATGATGAACTTATGTTATTTTTGATGTGTGAAGAGTTATGAGAAAAGACTTCTTGGCTAGATGTTAATGCCTTAGGAATAAACAACACTTTGCAAAATTGCCATCTCTACTGTGTTGTTAATTTCCATGAAAATGATTACATAAGTAAGAATAGAAAGGAGGGATCTTTACCAAAGTATAAAAATGTCTCTTATATTTCTACTAATAAAAAGGAGAGTTTCTCCCAAGTTTCCCCTATTGTTTCTAATGATAAACCAGGATATGTGGAGAAACTTCTTCTCCAACCACTCCCTCCTAAGGTGAAGAAGAAGAAAAATAAGAGGAGCAAGAAGGAAGAAGAATGGGTATCAACCTGGCCTGAGCATATTCCTCGCATCAATTTTTATCCTAACAGACATAATTTTTGGAGGATGCTGAGCTTGATTGCATTCATTATTATCCTGATATTAAGTCCGTAGACACTATTGAAGACGATTTTGATTATTATATGCATGTTACTTTTTGTGATTGGGAAAATGATGATAATGCTACTTACGATCTTGAGAATCTTTTTGGTACCAACTCTGAGAGTGATGATATGGAAAGCTCTAAGCTTGGGGATGATAGGATTGAAAGTCCTTTACCCATTAGTGATGTGATAATTGATAATTCTTTTGCTAGTAAGAATAGAGACAACATGTTTACAAATATAGTTGCTAGCAATGATATGCTCTTCTCTACTATGATGATGTTATAACTCCTACCTATAGTGATTGTAAAGGTACCTATGACATAAGGAGAAATTATCCTTATGAAACTTGTCATAATCATGGAGGGAATTACTCCCTTGCTGAACACCATCTTCCTAATACACAATTAATCAATAGTGTTCAGGTTGTTTATGATAGTCCTACTCCCAACATTACCAATGAGAAAGATTATGCTTATGTGGAGAGTAAGAGTACCCTTTTGCATGTGGATCATGGTAACAATGCTTTATGTGATACTTCTATTGTTGAGTTTATTCATGATCCCACTGGAAATTATTATGAGAAGGGAACATGTGCTTATAGATATTTTAATAATATCATGTTCCCTCTCTTTATGTTGAAGGTTTTGAAGGTGCACTTGTTTTGCCTTCCTATGCTTATTGCTTTGAGCTTAAATGAATTATTCTATTGCAATATTCATATGCATAGGAATCATGTTAGACTTAAATGTGTTTGGTATTTGCTTCTTGATGCTCTCTTTTGTTTTTCAACTCTTATTCCTATGAGAGCATCATTAAAATCTTAAGCCTATCTTTATGGCTATACAGAAAGAGCTCTAGGGAGACAACCCTTGTTATCTTTACTTTGAGTTTTTGCTTTCAGTTTTAGTAGTCTTGATGCTTGTTACTACTGTAGCAACATCATTGTATCTTTATTTTCAAGCTTTGTGCCAAGTTTAGTCGCCGATTCCAAGAAAGTTCAAAAGTTGTGACATGCTGTCCAAAAAACAGATTCTGTCCTTGGACGAAAAAATTCGCCTAAAATCACCATATCATCTTTTTCATCTGAATTGTTTTGACAACATGCTCTATACAATTGGATTTTGA
The DNA here is from genome assembly GCA_950022295.1 of Bromus sterilis. NCBI lineage: Eukaryota > Viridiplantae > Streptophyta > Magnoliopsida > Poales > Poaceae > Bromus > Bromus sterilis. Next base: position 336,875,760 of record OX465595.1, on the reverse strand, counting down.
GCGTCTGTTCTGAGTTTTTTTTATTTGAGTTACATAAGTACCCCGAAAAAAATATTTACTACCTGCTGGTCTGTTTTTCACAGATTCTTCCACGTTTTGCCTTTCCTCACTTTTGCAAGTATTGCGCTAGCTTTTTATTTGCAAAAACTTTTTGGAAATCTTGAGAAACAGTAGACCTTCAAGAAAATCATTATTTCCAGTAGAGGAAAATTATTTTATTAAGGGTACTAACCTCTCTAATCAGCTTATGATGAGTTATGTATGAAGGGAGTTTTCAAGTGTGAGAGGGAAGATGATGAACGAAGATCCGGGAGTGTCAAACGCTCAAGCTTGGGATGCCCCCATGCATCCCCAATAAATATTCAAGGAGACTCAAGCGTATAATCTTGGGGATGCCCCCATGCATCCCATTCTCCATCATCAATCATCAGTTCATCCTTTGTCTCACTATATTTCTATCACTTCATGTGTTATGTGCTATGCTTGGAGCGTCTTGCTCTATAGTTTTCTTTAGCTTTGCTTGCTGTTCATAACAAGTTAGAACCCAGATTTCTTTGTGTGGGAGAGAAACACGCTCCACTTTCAACTAGAACACATCATAGGATTTTCATGTTTATCTTTCTTTTTGTGTGTGTTCTTTATCTTTTTGTAGCTGTTGTCATGTTTAGCTCTTAGTTTTCATGCTTATATTTTTCAAAAACTTTAGTTTAGTTTGTTGCTGGAACTCTCTTTAGTTTTCATGTTTATCTTGTTAAGAGAGTTGGCTTGTTGCAATGAGTTGTCTCTTGACTTTAAGTAGGTAATTGAGGTTAATATTCAATTGTAGTAGTAACTTGCAATAGTTTTGAGGTATTGTTGTGAGTAATGTTTGAACTTTTGGTGTCAAGAGCTCTAACCTATTAGTGATAGGTGTCGTATTTTGGGAAATCCGTGTTTATTTTCAAAAACTACAAAAACTAGTTGAGAACTCTAGCTACTAGATGGATCACTAATCTTTGGAGGGATCGGATATTAGAGTACACTCACGTACCATGAGTCGAGGATGCGCAAGGAGAACCAAACCCCCATACACTCCTCCTCGGGGTACTTGTCTCTTTGTGAACCTCCTTATTAGATTGAGAGTTACCGATAATAAGTGCATGAGTTCTTCAGACTAATGTAAGTATTGAAAGTTGACACTTCCACCTTCCCATATTTGCTAGCCTCTTCGGTACCGTGCATTGCCCTCTTCTCACTCCGAGAGTTGGCATCTACCTCGCCGGTGCATCCAAACCCTTGGCATGATACGCTCTGTCATCATAAACCACCTTATATCTTTCCTCAAAACAGTCACCATACCTACCTATCAACGCATTTCCATAGCCTTTCCGAGATACATTGCCATGCACCATCCACCTTCTCATGACTTGATCTTCATGTCATACATGTTCCTGCTACACTGGCAGAGGCATACATTTCCATACATCATGATAGCTACATCTTCTTTATGCTGAGTACTTTTGTAAAGTGTGAAAGATCTTCTATACTACTTGTAAAATAGAGTGTTGCCCCTAAGTGAAGAAAAGATCCCAAAGAGGACAAAATTTAAAAGATCCCAAAGAGGAAAAATAAGAGTTTAATAGAAAGATCCATTGAGGCCACCAAAAAAAATACAAAAAAAGAGAAAAAAGAGAAAAATAAAATAAAAAGAGAGAAGGGGGCAACACTACTATTCCTTTTGAGAGATCCACACTCGTACTCCCTCTTATACCTTGTACTCCATAGAGATGATCATATATGCACATAACTATGTGGGAACCTTCACAATATAGAACTTGGCTTGTATATTCCAATGATGAGCCTCCTCAAATGAGCTTTAGGTCTTCTTGAGCAAGCAAGTTGGATGCACCCCACTAGTTCCATTGGAGAGCTTTCCTTAGCTCATATGTGCATCCGTTGCATGGCAATCCCTAGTCCTCACATAATATCTATCATTTGGCTTTCTCTCGCCTATGATTGTCCTCATTGATGTGAGCCTTTCACACCTTTTTATCTTCCTCCTCCCCCATCTCTCTCTCTCTCTCTTTGCCATCCTAAGTTTCAATTTTTGTGCTTACGCTCATCCATTGCATGAGTGCTCAAAATATCGAAAGGGAGTGGATCATTTTGACTTGTACCTGACTAGTGGTCTGGGGACGAGTCAAGATAAGATTCAACCGAAGACTAAGTGTGAAACTTTAGTAGATTGAGTTCTCGACAAATAAAAATGTATTTCTCTCTAGTATTCCAATCTCCCACTTCTTGCACGCAAACACCATTTGGAGACATTCGAGTCACATACAGCGAGAGCTCTTGCACCTTTATGTTCTTATGTTGCTTGTTTCAATGCTAATATAAACTCTTGCTTGTTATGACTTGAATTGATTTACATGCCTTGATTGACTTACTTAAAAGTTCTTTCATGGTTGGTAGCATGTCTCCACAGAAATTATGATTGTTATCATTTAACTACTCGAGAACGAGCAGGAATTAAGCTTGGGGATGTTGATACGTCCCAAACGTATCTATAATTTCTACTTGCTCCATGCATGTTTTGTGTGATATTTCTATGCTTTGATGCACTTTCATACACTTTTGATCATATTTGGATTAACCTATTAACTCAGTTTACCCCAGTGCCAGTTTCTGTTTTCTGCTGTTTTTGTATTTCAGGTTTTCCAATTATTTAAAGTGCCCAAAAATTCCGGATATATATATAAAAATCAGCGTTCTAGAAGAATCCTCCAGCCGGAGGATGAAGTCCTGGGGTGGCCCACAACCCCCAGGCGCCCTCTTGGCGCGGCCAGGGGGGACCCGCGCCGGGTGGCCGCCTGGGCGACTGGGACCTCCCCTGGTGGCCCCCTTGGCTCTTATTTATACTCCCGTCGCGAAAACCCTGATTCCAGACCCCTTTTTTCCAGAAGAAATTCCGATCTCCGCCGCCATCGCCAACAAGCTTCGGGGGACCAGAATTCCTGTGCCGGCACCCTGCCAGGACGGGAAAGTGCCCCCGTATTCATCTCCATCGACGTTGCTTCCTCCCTCCATGATGCGGGAGTAGTTCCTCCTCGGGGCTGAGGTTTCTACCAGTAGCTATGTGGTCTATTATCTCTCCCATGATGTGATCTTCATTGTGATCATATGCTATGTTAATCTAGGATGATCCCATGATGTTTCCCCTTCTTCTATGTATTGGATTTGATGTACTCACTTGTCTTTATCTAGTATAATCCTCGAGACCAAGGTGATAGCGGTCTATTGGACATGGATTAGAAGAACTAGTCATTAACCCGTGCTCTTGCACGAGCTAGAATTTTTTTGAAAAAATAATATTGTTAAAGGAAGTTTATATAAGTATTGTTTTGTTTGAATCGTGTAGAAAGAAAAGTACAAAATATTTACAAATATCATTTACTATTTATATTCATAGTGTATAATGGTTTGTATTTCCCGACTTCCTATTATGCTCAGTACATCGTGTATCATCTTAAATATTTATAATTTTTTATTAAGCATTGTGCGAGAACAAAATGTGGTGACATCATTATATGTATTTAACTCATAACTTTTGTAATTGCTAAATACATTGAAAATGTTTTTCTATTTAACATTATTGTGCATATATTATCTACTTTTGAAAGTTTTGCGACGTTGTTACTTTTTTGATTTTGCTCTCTACTGATTACTACATGCATAATTACTGCTTTTATCTATATGGTATGTATGATTAAAGTATTCCAGAAAAACATAGATGTGATATCACCATTTATGGAGGAGTTTGTTAAAGTCGATCAGTGTTAATTCTCTCTCTCTCTCTCTCTCTCTCTGCACGGGATCCCTCGCTCTCTCTTACACAGACACTCACTCACTTGATATGTCACACATGCATACAGATGCACACAAACATATAAACCTATGTAACTCATCGGCGCCACCATAAGTCAAATGCTCATCACTTCAACATGCCTCATTATAAGACATGGATGAGTTCAAGCTTATCATTGTACTTTTAAAATGTTTGGAACACCATTGAACTTTTGGTAGATTGTTTTTACACTTTTGGAAGCCTCATTTTTCCTTCCAATAATTTCCTAAAAAAAATCCTGGTCAAATCTTTTTTTACTTGGATCACACCGTTCTAGAAGCCATCCTTATATGTTAAAATTTCAATATTTAAATTAGAAGTTTGTTCTATTTTTCAAAACTGACTTGTAAATTTCTAGAAGCTCGCCCTAATCTAGTCTAAAAGTTCCCATAAATTATTGGAGGGCCACCTATACGATTTTGAAAGTTGGTTTGTACATCTTTGGAAATTGATCCTTGATCCCAACTGATTCATCGGAAAAAGTTGTAACAATGGTTTTCTTTGGCTACTAATAAATTACATTTTTTTACTGAATTAAGTGCTCTTCATTGTCGTGCATTTATCCGTAAATTTCTTAAATATGAAATTTCTACATGCCTCACTGCTGAAATCAACGTATCTCTTATGCACCTGCACAGTTTAGCAATTTTGATTTCTTTTAAATATATTGTAGGATTTCTTATTACATGTATTTGCTACATAGATTTAGAACTTTTTACACTGGTATTTTTAATATTTTATGAAAATACTGTTCATGTCACATACAGATTTGGGAGTATACATGTAAGTACCTGCATGATTTGTATGATGCATGTGCGCACAACATACTTACCTAGTTGTGTCACGCATGCATGGGTAACTCCATTGCTACGTTTCTTAGGTAAGCTTATATTTTACGTTTCCTGGTGTAACACGTATGGACTCTTAGGCTGATGCAATATCCTTTGTAAAGGTTTGAACGAAACGTAGACCAAGGGGAGCACGTCTCGTGCAGATGTTTTTTTTCTTTTCAAGCGTAGAAGGAAGAGACCAAGGGGAGCACATCTCCTGTTTCATCCGATGGCTAGAACGAATCATCTATTAATTGGACGGATAAATTTCTTAAATTCTAGGATTAACGTGGTGTCTCGTATGGTGCTTCCAATTAGTAAATATAAGATAGTTTCATGAGTGATTTTCTCTTTTGTGTGTGGATTGAAGATTGAGAGTCTCTTGGTGCTTGTCTTTGACTATCCTTGAGATATGTTGTGGTGATTGTGGTACTCTCTTTGGATGGCCGCAGTGACATTGAGAAATCCGTTGATGAGAACTACGAACACTAAGGTTTGTTTTTGTAGCCCTACACAATTCTTGTCCTCTCTTGACCAAAAAAGGAATGACCTCCGAGTACGTATCCAATGCATGTTTTAGTGGAAATATCATGTGATTAGAATATGTTAATGTTGTTGGGAGTTGCCACTAGTGAAATTATGAAGTCTATGCCTTGTCTCCACCATTGCAATACTGTTTTGCTCACGTTTACTACTTGCTACCTTGCTGTATTTTTTTACAGATTTATATTACCTTGCTTTGCCACACCTATCACTCATATTTTACCATCTCTACGCCGAACTAGTGCACCTATACAATTTACCATTGTATTAGGTGTGTTGGGGACACAAGAGACTTCTTGTATCTTAATTGTAGGCTTGCTTGAGAGAGACCATCTTCAACCTCTACTTCCCTGAGCTCGGTAAACCGTAAGTCATCCACTTGAGGGAAATTGCTGCTGTCCTACAAATCTCTGCGATTGGAGGCCCAACATAGTTTACCAGAATAGAAGCATGCGTAGACATCAGTTCTTCACTAAACCTCATCCAGATTTTAACAGAATTTCTAAGACTGGGAGGGACAAGGATGAGATTGCGTTTGCTTACAAGCAAGAGAAGTCGTTTGTCACTAGTCCCATCAAGTATTTGCTGCCCACCTATGATACACCGCATCACATCCTTCGGTACACTCTGACACCGAAGGCGGGTGACTCCCATAACCTGCGTTCCTCTATGCTTGATATCTTTCTGATGGTGAAGGAGCGCAGGAAGGTGGATGTTCTGGACACCGTGTTCGTTGAGATCCGTGGGTGTGTTCGTCTGCGGAAGTCATTGATCTATTCTCCTTCCATTCAGGCACTGATTGAGTCTGTGTGCCCTGTGAGGTTTATTCCTACTTCTCAGTACCCAGTCAGTGTGATCAAGAGAGATCTGAACTGGAAGCCGCCTACTCCTGCTCCTTATGTCGCGCCCAAGGTGGGGCGCAACTCGAGGCCAGAGGACCGTGCTACCTATACTCCGGGCTGCTCCTCCTCTTCTAGGATCCCTCGCTCGAGGGCTCCTCCTACTGGTGATGATGCTCCTGCTGCCTTCACGCGCCGCGAGAAGAAGACTCTGTTCAAGATGTGTCATTCTATTCAGAAAAAGCAACTCAAGGACATCAACCGCATCAAGGAAGAGCAGCGTGCTGATACGTCCCAAACGTATCTATAATTTTTGCTTGCTCCATCCATGTTTTATGTGATATTGCTATGATCTAGATACACTTTCATACACTTTTGATCATATTTGGACTAACTTATTAACTCAATGCACCCCAGTGCCACTTCCTGTTTTCTGTTGTTTTTCTATTTCAGGTTTCCCCCATATTAAAAGTGCTCCAAAAATTCGGGAAAAATCAGATAATAATTCAGCGTATCGGAAGCTTCCGGAAGAGCTTGAGAGGGGCCAGAGGGCCACCACAAGGTGCCTAGGTGCCCTCCCGGCGCGCCCTAGGGTGGGGCCGCGCCAGGGGGCCGCCTGGACCCCTGATGGCTCCCTTGGCTCCCCCCTTCGCCTATATATTCTCCGTTACAGGATTCTTCCGAAGACAGAACCCTTTTTCGCGATCTCGCATCTGTTCCACCGCCGCCACACTTCCAAGATCGGGAGCGCCAACAGACCTCTTCCTAACACCCTTCCGGAGGGAGGATTGACCTCCGGGAGCTTCTCCTCCACCATGGACGCTTCCCGGATGATCCGTGAGTAGTCTACATTGGACCATGGGTCCATGATCAGTAGCTATGTGATGTTCTCCTCCCCTCTTTGTTCGTCATGGATTAGACCTTCTGAGATGCCCTACATGATCAAGGCACATATGTAATTCTTTCTGCTGTTGCTATGCTGAGTTTTCTGGGATCTGATGGATTATGAGACTATGTTCAGTTTGTGATAGAGTAATATATTTGGTTCTTATCTTTTATATTTTTGTTCTTCAGTAATTTTTGCATGTTCTTCGTTGCTGTTTATTGCTTTGGCCAAGTACTAGGTAGTGACTCCAAGAGGGAACGTTATGCTCTATTGTGGGTTCATGCCCCCTGATGACTACCTTGAGTGACAGAAACATGAGTCTAGGGGATGTGTTGTTTGCACAAGGGGGAAAACAACGTGTTTGTAACCGCGGTTGCAAGGATTGTTTACTTTATGCAAAGTTTTTGAATGCAGTTGTCTATTGCTTGGGGTTTACACTTTGTGTGGGGCTCGCAACTTAATACTAGCGAGATGTTTTGGATAGATATCTCAAGGTGGATGATTAGTAGTAGATGCAGTTGGATTTTGGTCTACTTAATTTGGCGTACCGCCCATGCTTTTGAGCCTCTTCCTTTCTTTGTAGCATAGTTAGCATTGCGGTGCATTTTTAATCATGTCAATTGCCCAGCTGTGATTTGTTTACCTTGCATAGCAGTCTTATCGTCTTTTGGGAGAGAGACATCACTAGTGAACATCATGGGACCCCGGTCCATATTCTCATCACTATTTACACGCTCAATTTATTTCCTGCTTTTACTTTCCAGTCGCATTTATCATTATCATTATCCCTTGCGTTTGATCCTTTGTAAACAACAAGACCGGAGAGATTGACAACCTCTCTAAACTTCGTTGGGACTAAAGTTATTTGTATTTGTGTGCAGGTCCAGGCGAAGCAAGTGATTCTTTTCAGACGGCGCATCACTTGCCGAACCACCTACTTGTCGCTTTCGGAGTCCTACGGGAGACACTCTAAACCTTGGCATCTTTGCCAAGGGAAATTTGTTACTATCCTACATCTCACCTTCCTCTTGGGGTAACCAACGAAGGGCGAGAAGCCATTATCATCTCTCGCACATCACGTGCCCTGAAGGCACTCCAGGCCCAGCAGTCAGGGACTCCCAGTCCTCCCGGTCCAGAGAACAAGGACAGTCAGATGATAGACTACTCCTTCCCCATGGCCAACTGGCGCGTTGATGATGATGATGATGCTTCGAGCCAGCCGCCAGTCGTCTAGTGACGTTAGCATCGCCTTTTCCTTTTTTGGCGTCTTGATGCCAAAGGGGGAGAAGAGTTCTATTTAGGGATCGTGTGTTGGTTAGGTTGTAAGCCATAGTGAAGCCTTGTTCGTTTGTTTATGTTGGCTTGTGGTACTTTCGGTATTTCCTTTCCAGTACTTGTGTGGATGTGAGCCACTTTATCCTTTTATGTGTGATAGTATGTGTGTTATGCTATCTATGTCATGATATTCCATATGCCATGTTGCATGTTTTTTTATATCATGTCATTACCATTTATAGTCTTGCAAAATTGTTTAGCTCACATTCTCATCTCCTTCATGTGATCTATGCCTTTTATAGTTATTTTCTAAAGATCACATGAGGTTCTTGTGCAATGGTTATCTTAGTTCATGTGCATCTCTCATATCATTTCACTTGGCTATTTACATAGGGGGAGACCTTTTGTTGTATGTGTATTGCATTCAAACGCAAACACTATTATATGCATACATCAAGGGGGAGCCTTCTATGCTAAATAGGTTTTCATGGCATCTCTAAATTGTATATCTTATTTCCATGCTCTAACCATATTGTCATCAATACACCAAAAAGGGGGAGATTGAAAGTACATTTACTCCTAAATGGTGTTTTCGTATTATGACAATGTGGTTAGTGGGACTAATGACGGGTGCTAAAGATTTATCTCAGGTCATTTGTCTCGTGGAGGGTTACTATTCTTGGAGGATGATTGGCCCCGCTACAAAAAGATAAAAGGCGTGCTTTTCCCGTGACTTGAAGGATTATTTTTTGGTTTGATTTGAGTCGTAGGAACACTGCACTATTAAGAGGAGTCAACGAGGTTAGAGCATGTGTGGGAACACATTTTTCATGTCACCAAGCCTCCCACAAAATTCTCCTGAAGGTGTGGACTTTGTATGTGCCAAGTAGGGCTCCTCAGTGGAGTGATTAGGAAGTTCCTGATCACCTCGTGTGCACGGGGTCTCTGACCCCCGTGAGCACGGGGTACCTCGCACCCCACTGACTATCCCGTGCGCTTGGGGTGGGTGGTTCCTTCCTGGGTAGCCCATGCGCACATGGCTGACTTAGCCCCTGCGCACGGGGCTCCAACGGCTGGATCCTCCCTGACGAGGGGGTGACCCCATGACTCCTCTACGTGAGTGTACCTGGTGCGTGTCATGGCTGGCGGCCCACCAGAGGCCCACTCGTGGACACCGACATGATGGAATAGGACATGAAGCCCAAGACTTGAGGCGCAAGACAAGGACTCCTACTTGTAGTCGATTAGCACTCATGTAAACCCCTACCTGGCTATCTATATAAAGCAAGGTAGGGGCACCTCTCTAGACAGATCCCCCCACACATTGAACTAGACAGATCTCACTCCACCAAAGCCCTCGCGACACCCCTGTACATCATCATCAATACAAGATCAGGCAAGCAACATGTAGGGTTTTCCCTCCGGGGGCCTGAAGCTGGGTAAATCGTGTCCCATGCATCGCTTGTCCACCGTCCGAATCCTCCAACGCGCAAGCAACGTCGCTCTCCTTCCTCCTATATGAAACCTAGGGTACCTAACCCTAGGATTTTCCGAGGCCGATCCTCGTCAATTGGCGCCGACCGTGGGGAAGACACGTGTGTTGGAATCCGGATTCGGCGGCTCTAATCTACATCGAAAATCGACGATCCGTCGACTTCGGAAGGACCTATTCAAGTTGGGTTCATCGCAATCTCGGCGTCAACAACTAAATCAAGATCTACATCAAGCTCACGGAGAAAACGAGAAAATTTTCGAGCGCGTCACTCGAATATCTACATCAACAAAAGCGCTCACGCGCAGCCTACACGACAGAAAAACGTCCGTGTTGCGGGCACTTGCGACGGTGACTCGGAGCTCATCTCGACGATCCCTTCGGCGGAAACATGTGAAATCCAATTTCCGAAAATCTGTAAAACATTCAGCAAATTCCAACAGCTGGATCTCCCTCGACGATTCCCGCACTAAAGCACTCTTAGAATCTGATGGAACTCCGCGCGACTCCAGCAAATAAATTCCTGATATTGGCTTGGACATCAACTCGAAGATCCCTTCAGTGAAAGCATGCGGCATTCAATCCCTCATAATCACAATTTTTTTAGAAAATTCCAACGGTTAGATCTCCATCAGCGGCTCTCTCACTACAACACGTTTTTCGATCTACGCAAGATCGCGAATTCGGGTTCAATCTTGACCCACAAGGCTTCTACTCCAACTCGACGTGCCACGAATGACTCGCCAAGGTTTCTGTATCGACTCACGCCACTACAATGACATCACACGACGAGCAATTGAAGGATCCCGCCCGGCGCATCGAGTCCTTATCGGTCACTCGCCGCACCGTCGACTCCAAGCACACAAATCATCATGTGCCGAGCTCCTTTGTATGGGCTCTCCCGTACCGAGCTCCATCGCGCAGGAATCACCCCGTGAGTCCTCTCACCACTCGCGGGATAACTTCATCATGTCAACTACGTCATGCGACCTCTCTGCCTCAACACTCGGGGGCTCGCGGACTCGGGGGCTGAACGTAGCAGTGGCCATCACATCGACTCCGTCTTCTACAATCAACTACGGGAGAGGCGTCGACTCCGTCCGCTACATCGACCACAGTCGCGGCATCGACTCTGTCCTCTACATCAACTACGAGCGAGGCGTCGACTCCGTCCTCTACATCGACTTCGTACTCTTCATCAACCACGGACGAATCATGACGCGCACTCGATGCTCGGGGGCTGCCGTTTTTTCGACATCAACAACAAAATCAAATTCATCGGCTCCAGTGCGGATACCGCCGCGAAACTTCGTCACGTCAACCCCGCCCGGCGCGTCGAGTCCTTCTCGGTCACTCGCCGCACCGTCGACGACAATCACACAGATTATCCTGCGCCGAGCTCCTTTGTATGGGCTCCCCCGTAACGAGATCGCGCAGGTGCCGTCGCGTAGATTCCCTTCGGCACCTCGTCGTGTACCTTCATCATGCCGCGTGACCCCACCACCTTCAACCCTCGGGGGCTCACACTTCAATGACAACAAATTCAACACTGCATTTGACTAGCGGACACACCTGAGCCGAGTTCCTTCGTGCGGGTTTCCCCCGTACCGAGCTCCATCGCGTAGGTGTCACTACAACGCTCGCTCTCCTACCGATCAATCTACATCAACTCGCACTGACTCCGCCCAACGCGTCGAGTCCTCTCATCACTCTTCGGCCAACTTCATCACGACAACTCCGCCGCACGACCCCGCCGCTTCGACACCCGAGGGCTAGTGGACTCGGGGGCTGAATATTGCAGCCACCATCACATCGACTCTGTCTGCTACATCAACCACGGCCGCGACGTCGAGTGCATCCTCTACATCGACTCTGGGCGCGGCATTGACCACGGCTGCGGCGTTGACTCCATCGACTCTGTCCGCTACATCGACCACGGCCACGGCGTCGACTCCGTCCTCTACGTCGGCTCAAGGCGCGACATCGACAAGGCTGCGACGTCTACTCTGTCCACCACATCGACTATGGTCGCGGCATCGACTCCGTCCGCCGCACCGATACACTCGCACCACACCTATGAAGGATTACAAATCGCTAAGTCTCTCTACTACGAGTCGAAATTTTTTGTTTCTCATATTTTTACCTTGCTCCGGTCGCAATCGCTACCCGTGAGATATCTCACATCTGCCTGCAGCAAAGCGTTTCACCGCCCTCCCCCCCCCCCCCGAGACAGCTAAAAGACTCCGGGGCTGCACACACACCGATCTTGCAGGAAATTGAAGACAAGTCAACAAATCTTCATCATCTGTTTTTGGACACAAGCCACAACTTTATCAAGACGACTCTGCCCAGCGCGTCGAGTCCTCTCCGACCGCACGCCATGCACCCAACACTCAGGGGCTGCACCGTACAAGACAAGCCGTCAACATCGGGGTTAGCTTCAAAACAACTCGAGCCTATACCCGACTCTACAATTCGCACATAGCCTCGGGGGCTACTCCCATCGGGAGCGTTGCTGCGCACGCGACGAATTTCATCACTCCGACCAAACAAGAAGACGGGGTTAGCTTAACAAACAACTCAAGCCTATGCCCTACTCTATGAGTCAAACATAGCCTCGGGGGTTACTCCCATCGGGAGCGCTGGCGCGCACCCGACGAAGCACTGCTTGATCATCCTACGAAAAGAATAACTCGACGCATTTCCGAGGGGACAATACCTCGGTGTTTTTCCATCACCAACAACCCGGTGACTACTTCATCAGCACTCGACACATCGGTGACTCGAGCAGAGCCAAATCAAGAAACCTGAAAGCACTCTCGAAAAATTCGAGTGCTCACTCTCGGAGTCTCAAGCAACAACACTCTTAGAAGATTCGAGTGCTCACTCTCGGAGTCTCAAGAAAAAGCACTCTCGGAGTCTCAAGCAAAAGCACTCTCAGAGTCTCAAGCAACAACACTCTCAGAAGATTCGAGTGCTCACTCTCGGAGTCTCAAGCAAAAGCACTCTCAGAGTCTCAAGCAAGAGCACTCCCAGAAGATTCGAGTGCTCACTCTCAAGCAAAAGCACTCTCAGAGTCTCAATCAACAACACTCCCAGAAGATTTAAGTGCTCACTCTCAAGCAAAAGAACTCTCGGAGTCTCAAGCAAAAGAACTCTCAGAGTCTCAAGCAACAGCACTCTCAGAAGATTTGAGTGATCACTCTCAAGCAGCAGCACTCTCGGAAGATTCGAGTGATCACTCTCAAGAAAAAGCACTGTCGGAAGATTCGAGTGATCACTCTCAAACAAAAGCACTCCCGGAAGATTCGAGTGATCACTCTCAAACAAAAGCACTCTCGAAAGATTCGAGTGATCACTCTCAAACAACACAAAGCACTCTCTGAAAAACCGAGTGCTCACTCTCGGAGTATCAAGAAACCTGAAGCACTCTCGGAAGGTTCGAGCTCTTACTCTCTCGTACTGAAAAGTTCTCGAGTGATTACTCGCACAATGATACAAGGCACAAAGAACGAGCAAACGGACCCCCGCCTGAGCACACAAACGCTCCGCGGGTGCTCAAACTATTAGTCCACTCGACGGTTTTCCGAGTGGGTGCATCCTATATCAAACTCCCCTCCAAACATGAACAAATATATCTACAGAGTTCGGGTGCTCCCTCACCCAAATTACGAAGTGCTTGAGTGGTTACTCGCACCAACAAGAGAAAATGCATTTCTAGAGTTCGGGTGCTCCCTCACCCAGCAGGCGACGATGTGCTCGAGTGGCTACTGAAAGTGCAATCATGCCCTTAAGCATATTTTGTTGTTTGATGACAATATACATATAGGGGACTAACTATGTTTGTTAAGTGACACACATGAAGTTGGTTAGTTCTCTTGACATCATCGTGCAGGGATCATATGCTGAGCCTCGACTGCACTCAAGAATTGGACATAATGACTGAAGATGACGCTAAGTCTTCTTTACTATTACATCTTGAGTCATAGGGATCCCCGCACTATTAAGAGGGGATCGTAAGGTTGAGTTCAGTCTTTCTCAAATCATTAAAACTTCAACATGTAAAACACTCCTTCTTACATCTAAGAAAAATCAATATAATTGTGTAGGGTTTTCAAAACACTTCAATTTGAGCACTCACTGCACATGCCGGATCGTCTGGGCTCAGCCCGCACCGTCCGGCCACGGCCCCCAGACGTCCGAATAATTACGATCCCGAGACACCCGAGGGTGCATAATTCTCCGGACCGTCTTGGTGTCAGGTCGGACCGTCCGGGCTCAGCCCGGACCGTCCGAGCTGGACCCCGGACCGTCCGAATAATTATGCTCCCAGGACCAGAGGGTGCACAATCATCCGGACCGTCCGGATGTCAGGTCGGACCGTCCGGGCACAGCCCAGACCGTCCGAGCTGGACCCCGGACCGTCCGAATAATTATGCTCCCAGGACCAGAGGGTGCACAATCTTCCGGACCGTCCAATTGTCCTTCCCGGACCGTCTGACATCACGAACGTGTACACGCATGAAGAGCCTGTGTTGTCTTGCCTGATCATACGGATCTCAGGTCGGACCATCCGGGAACATCCCGGACCGTCCGACTTAAGTCCAGGACGTCCGGAGCATACCGGACAGCTCAAAACGGCTAGTTTTCTTGAGCACCTATATATACCCCCTATCCACTTAGGGTTAGGGTTGAACACTTCATTCAATTCAATCAAGAACACCAAGTGCTCCCTCTCCCCTCTCTCCTACACTAAATCCAAGATCCCAGAGAGATTTGTGAGAGTTCTTGTCGGATCTCTTACCACGTGATATATCCGTCCCTTCCCCATCTTCCGACCAAAGCAAATCGTGATTTGAGAAAGCATTGAGCTTTTCCCCATTGATCTTGTTACTCTTGGAGGTTGGAGACTCCTAGGCGGGTAGGAGTTCTTCGGAGAGGAATCGACCATTGTGATTACCCCCGTTGAGTTTGTGAGGGTTTGGTGACCACCTTTAAGGTCAACCGGTTGTGGTTGGGAATCGCCTTCGTGGTGATATCTCAAGGGGAATAGAGTGAGCCTTCGTGGTTTCACCCACTCTCCCCGAACGATGAGTAGCCTCCCTCCAAGGAAGTGAACATCGGGATACATCGTTGTCTTCGCGTCATTCGGTTATCCCTACTCTTTACCCTTATTACTTGTGCTACCGTATTATTTGCCCCTCACTTGCTTTAGTATATTGTGCTTATTGTTTATCTTGTCATAGCTAGGTAAACCTTGCAATTGTTAGGCAAACCTTTATCTTCCGCATTATTGCCTAAAATTGCTAAGTAGTGTTAAAATTTGTAATAAGACCTATTCACCCCCCCTCTAGGTCTATCTCGATCCTTTCAGCTACTCGCACTAACCGACAAGAACAAATGCATCTACAGAGTTCAGGTGCTTCCTCACCTAGAAGATGATGAAGTGCTCGAGTGGTTACTCACACCTATCAGCAAGACTCGATTAACATCTAGAAGGACAATCCTGAGCACTCGAGTGCCGCATGGGTGCATACGTGATCAGCCCACTCGACGACCATCCGAGTGGGTGCAGCTCTTATCGACTCCTCGTCTGAGTTCATAATCACTCCGCTAGTGACTACTATTCGTCCACTTGATTTGTTTTCCAAGTGGATGCTTGTCTAAATTAGGCTTCGCGCCTCAGAAAAATGATGTCTGGGCGGCGACACACTGCACCCCAGATGCCGCGCAAGCCTAGCGCGTAGGTAAGACCCCGCTGGGCAGTCGGCCGGGCCGGGACTTGCCACAGCGCGACTTCACTCCCGATGTTTTCCATGCGCTTTCATGAAGAAAGATGAGCCGATAACGGACAAGTTAAGGCTGTTTACTTAGACCGGCGGCATTGATCTTGTAAGGCCTGCAGCGGCATGGACTTTGCTAGACACCGGTCGTTTCCAAGTTCGTGTCGAGGGACACGGGCTTGATTGGGATACTGAGGTATTTGCCACTAGCACAACTCACCAAGGCTCGATCAGTCGACTACCTTGGGCCCTTTCAGCTTATCATCCCTCGAATAAACATTTTTATGGCTAACATCCAACAACTCGCAGCCGCGCTGCACATGTGAAGGAAAGCGATGACGGATTCGAGTCCCTGTGCGACTCTGCGAGTCCCTCGGACACTCATACTCCCATCGGGAGCATACTCATGGCAACTTCGACTGCTCATCAGCAAATGATGTATGGATACTCAACAGAAGGTTCCGAAAGATTCGACTGCTCACTCGACAAAGCGACACCCACTACGGCGACTACTGCAGATTCGAGTACCTGCGCGACTCTTCGAGTCCCCCAGGCACTCGGGGGCTACTAACGAGGGGATGAACCCACGACTCCTCTATGTGAGGGTACCTGGTGCGTGTCCTGGCTGGCGGCCCACCAGAGGTCCACTCGTGGACACCGACATGATGGAATAGGACATGAAGCCCAAGACTTGAGGAGCAAGACAAGGACTCCTACTTGTAGTCGGCTAGGACTCATGTAAACCACTACCTGGCTATCTATATAAAGCGAGGTAGGGGCACCTCTCTAGACAGATTCCCACACACATTGAACTAGACAGATCTCTCTCCACCAAAGCCCTCGCGACACCCCTGTACATCATCATCAATACAAGATCAGACAAGCAGCATGTAGGGTTTTCCCTCCGGGGGCCTGAAGCTGGGTAAATCGTGTCCCATGTGTCGCTTGTCCATCGTCCGAATCCTCCAACGCGCAAGCCACGTCTCTCTCCTTCCTCCTATATGAAACCTAGGGTACCTGATGGCTTGGAAGTGGTAATGGCTTCTCGCCCTTCGTTGGTTACCCCAAGTGGAAGGTGAGATGTAGGATAGCAGCAAATTTCCCCTATGTGGAGGATAGGGTTTGTCTCCCATAGGACTCCGGTAATCATAAGTAGGTGTCAGCGGCGCACCTGACGCGGACCTACAAACGATACAATTAACTTTGCTCCCAACGAAGTTCAGAGAGGTTGTCAATCTCTCCGGTCTTGTTGTTTACAAAGGATCAAACACACAAGGGATAATGATAATGATAGCAACTGAAAGTAAATACTTGAAAAGGAAATAGGCTTGTAAACAATGATGAAAATATGGACCGGGATCCCGTGATGTTCACTAGTGATGTCTCTCTTCCAAAAGACGATAAAACTGCTATGCGAGGTAAACAAATTACAGATGGGCAATTGACAGGATTATAAACGCACCGCAATGCTAACTATGTTACAAAAGAAAGGAATATGCTCATAAGCATGGGCAGTACGCCAAAATAAGTAGACCGAAATCCATCTTCATCTACTACTAATCATCCACCTTGAGATATCTATCCAGAACATCTCGCTGGTATTAAGTTGCGAGTCCCACCCGAAGTGTACACCCAAAGGAACAGACAACTGCATTAGAAGAACTTTGCGTAAAGTAAACAATCCTTGCAACCGCGGTTACAAGCACCGTTGTTTTACCCCTTGTGGCCACAGCACATCCCCTAGGCTCATGTTTCTGTCACTCAAGCGTGTCATCAGGGGGCATGTACCCACAATCGAGCATAACGTTCCCTCTTGGAGTTACTATCCACCACTTGAGTAACTCTTGCATGTTCTCCGTTGCTGTTTATTGCTTTGGCCAAGTAGTTGGTAGTGACTCCAAGAGGGAGCGTTATGCATGATTGTGGGTTCATGCCCCCCGATGACTAGCTTGAGTGATAGAAACATGAGTCTAGGGATATGCTGTTGCCACAAGGAGGAAAACAACGGTGCTTGTACTTGTGGGTGCAAGGATTGTTTACTTTACGCAAAGTTCTTTAATGCAGTTGTCCGTTGCTTTGAGTTTACACTTTGGGTGGGATTCACAACTTAATACCAGCGAGATGTTCTGGATAGATATCTCAAGGTGGATGATAGTGGGTAGATGCAGATGGATTTCGGTCTACTTGTCTTGGCGTACTGCCCGTTCTTTTGAGGCTCTTCCTTTCTGTTTTGCATAATTAGCATTGGTTTGCTCACATAATCCTGTCAATTGCCCAGCTGTAATTAGTTTACCTTGCATGGCTATTTTATCGTCTTTTGGGAGAGAGACATCACTAGTGAACATCATGGGACCCCGGTTCATATTTCCACCAATGTTTACACTATCAATTTACTTTCAGTATTTACTTTTCCGTAGCTATCACTATCATTATTATCCCGTGTGTTTTATCCTTTGTAAACAACAAGGCCGGAGGAATTCACAACTCCTTTGTACTCGTTGGGAAGCAAAGCTATTTGTTGTGTGTGTAGGTCCAGGTGATGTACGCAACCTTGAGTTGTGAACGGCGCCATTGTTCACTTCACCACCTACTTGTATCTGTTGGAGTCCTCCTGGACGATACTCAACCTTAGCATTTTTGCTAAGGGAAATTTTCCGCTATCTACATCTCACCTTCCACTTGGGGAAACCAATGGGGGCGAGAAGTTATCTCATGTATCAAGCAAATTTCTGGCGCCGTTGCCGGGGACTCCACTCTTCAAGATAGGGGAGTTGCACACTATCTTTTATCTTTGCTTTTTAGTGTTGTTAGTTTACCTTTCAGTTTTTTCTTTAGTGTCTTTTATCAAAAATAAAAAAATAGTTACCTTGCTAGTAGTTATCAGTATGTTTGGTCCTGTTGCCTTTGGTGAGTCAGAAGTGCTCACCTTTAAACAAAGAAGTGGTGAAAGTCTGAAAGATGTCTAGTATAGGATTAATGATTCTCAAAAAAGAGCCACCAAGAAGCAAACCACACTATCTTGCTTAGAAATTTTTATGTTGGAATTACTTCTTGGAATAGGTTTATTCTAGATACTGCTATCAATGGGAATTTCGTAGAAGACCCAGTTTGGGAAGCTCTTAGTGTGATGGAAAATCTTGCTGGAAATCTCCCTGTTGATAGCTTTCAAGAGAACATTACCGTAGCTCATATTATGAAAAAACTTGAAAAGATGGAGCTAGAGATGCAAAGTATTAATAAGATAAGTGAGATTGATCCTAAGGTTCAAGGGAATTTGAATATATTAGATAGCTCCATGCATTAAATTCTCAAAACAATGGAGACCATCAAATCCCATGACCTGGACCCTTCTAGGATTGATAAGATTGAGGAAATTATTGACACTCTAGGAACTACTTTCTCCTCAATCAAAACCAAAAAGGTGGAAACTCCGGCAAAGAAGGAACCTAGGTTCGTTTACGTTCCAAAGGCTCCTCGTTCCAAAAATAATTTATGTAACAGTCCAGATTTCACAAAAATTAAATTTTTTTGTTTTCGGTGTGAATTGTTTGATTGTCTGATTTGTTTGCGGTGTTTGCATCCCCGATTTATCGACCGGTGATTATTTTCCCCCTCTTATCTCGTACCGGACGGAGACCGACCCTTGCCACCCTGACACTCGACCTTTGCGACACCGGGTTTCATCCGATCACCGCCGTGAAAACCCCACGAGAACAGTCGCATCCAACGGAACGAAAACCCCGTTTAATAATTAAACGGGTTATTTTTATAGCGGACCGGAAAGTGTTCTCAGAATGGTTCTAGCGCTAGGTGAACGCCGCCGGCTCGACGCGCTGATTGCGCAGTTCGAAGTTTTACCCGAATCGGAGGTCCTAAGGACCCCCGGCGGTCAGAAACGTAAACACCGCGCGCGCGAGAGAAAAACCGGGAATGTTTTTGTAAACCGCCAGCCACCTGGGCTATAAATAGACCACCCCACCACTTAGGGTTTCCCCTAAGCACCTATGTAGCCCCAAGATCCAGATTTGCCCCAAATTATTCCATTTTCGCACATTTTAACCCCAATTTTTGCAAACCCTAGCCAGATCCATCCTGGACCGTCAGATCTCGCGATCCGACGGCCCAGGGAGCTTCCCACCAACCGCTTCTCTCTCCTCTCTCTCTCCAGCCATGGGAAGCCGCCGCCCGTCGCGCGCCTCCGGCTTGGCCGGCGCCGCCCGCCGGCAACCGCGCCCCCCGGCCAGGTCTCCCCGCACCCCTCCTCTCCTCCGACTCCCCTCCTCTCCCCTGAGCTCTCCTCCCTGCAGGAACCAGCGCCACCTTCCGCCATGACCAAGCGTCCCGAGACGAAGCTCGCCCCGGCGCCTTGCCGCTGCCTGCCGGCGACCGAACCGTGCGGATCCGGCAGCCCACGCGCCGCCGCGCCCGTTCCCCACATCGCCGCGCCTCTGGAACCCGCCGACCTCCTCGCCCGAACCTCCTCCCGCGCCGCCGCCTGTAGCCTCGTCGGGACGAGGACGAAGCCGCGTCCGCTCGCCCGCTCGTCGCCGCTGTGGGCCGGTGCGCCTACGGCCCAACCGCGCAACCGCACGGACCAAGCGCGCCACCGCGCCTATCTGCCGCCCACGGTGAAGTCGCCCTAACCGCCGCCTCCTGGGCCAAGGCCCACTAGGTGAGCGCCTCCCTTTTTTTATTTCCTGTTGGGCTTGGCCCATTGCTGTGTAGCGCATGTGGCGTTTTTTTATTATCTTGAGCTCACCAACTGTTAGCCGAATTAGAGCAGATTCGGCCCAGTAGTTTTTTTCCTTTTCTGGTTTTAATTAAATGGCCGATTGTGTAGTATTTTTGCGATGCCCGTAACTTTTTAACGGTAGCTCGGATCGCGACACGTTAAACATGGAACTTTCTTAGTTTTTCGTGTAGATTAATAAAATGTGCTCCTTTTCCATGTTTGAACTTGTCTACATGTTGTTTCACTGCTAATTACATGCGATGCCACTGTGAACTGTAATTGCCATAACTTTTTAACCGTTGCTCGGATTAAATTGTTCCTTACATGAAACTTGACTAGAATTTTGTGTAGATTGTGAATATGCTGCTCTTGCTTGATAATAAAAATTATAAAATATGCTTTAGGTTAAAACAGTACCAAATTCCATTTTTATCGTGGGGTCCGCAATAGTTTGCCATGTATAGGTTTTACCCTCACTTAAATTGACTAGCATAGATAATTTATCTTATGCTTCACCTCTTGCCATGTTTGTGTGCTATGCCATGCTTCTATGCTTTGCCATGTTAAAAACTTTGTTGATCACCTGTAGCTAAACAACTTGAACCTTTCCAAATGTGCGGTATCGTCGTGTGTGACGAGTACTCCACTTAACCTGTTAGTAACCGCTCTCGACGGTAGGTGCGATGTCTCGTGTTGCCTTCTTGTTGATGCTTGCTCGTGTTTTCCTCGTAGTAATAGATGCTTGCTCGTTGATTGCTTTCCAGTGTTTATCGTCTTGTGTGCTTCCGCGGGTACCTCTCGAAGACGTTGCGAGCTTGCGATCAACTACACCTTCGGAACCCGACTTATCAACAGGCAAGGACTATGAATTACTTATGATCCATTCTATTTCAGCCAGCGGTTTGCATGCTAGTCTAGGTTAGGTTCGATGTTTGATCCTTCCACATGTTTACAACCTCTTTCAAACCGATACAGCCATGTCCCCTCCCAGCAAACCTTGTACTGCTATGTTACTATTGCTCGTCGCTCAGCCCCTGCTTAGTATGCATGCTTAGGATGCTACGATGTTACCCTGTTACTCCTTGGTTTGGGCTATCACATTATTATATTGTTGTTGATTATATGATTATTATAATGTTGACTATATTCGACGAAGGATGGGAGGTCTAGGCTATCCCGCCCCGACGCTTTGTTCCATTCGAGTCACCTAGGATCCGAGTTCCGGGTATTGGTTCTAAGACTGAGCGTGCCTAACCGCGTGTGGGATTTTATGGGGTCCCCTTTTCTTACCTACCTAGCTTCAAAAATTTCCAGTGGTGGCCCAAGCTAATTTACCATTTGAAACCGTGTGTGTGCTGGTCGGCCGCCAGTTGTTTACAAACCACCCTGGGCCAGGGGGACTTGTTCCTTGGCTGGCCCACCTTATCCGACCGAGGACCCGGTTTCCCATGTGTGATTAACCGGCTATCCAAACCCGCGACAGACGGTAGAGACTGATTCGAGAGCGCGTCCGGCTTTTGAGTTGGGTGTCTACTCACCGGGGACCACCCGGATTTGTTCGTTGTTAGTTAGAGGGACCTGTCGTTTCGGATCTCTCGGAACTAAATCATAAAATGGTTGCCTATAATGGTTAGCAACTGAGAGAGATGGGCGTGCGTGCGGAGCCTTGTAATGGGCAGTTGGTACACCCCTGCAGGGTTAAATCTTTTCGAGAAGCCGTGTCCACGGTTATGGACGACTTGAGACCTACTCCTTGTTCATAGACAACAACAACCGAGATAATCTTAATAAACTTGATCAACGTGTGTGTGCGCCTTGACTGCTTCTTCTTCTTCGGGATGCGAAGAGGAGGACAAAGATAGGATAGGTGTTATGCTTGCGTAAGTAGGTGGATAGCAGACTTGTTGGAGGCGATTCCTCATCGAATGCTTGGCTTCTTACCTTACTCTCTAGATCGTTAGCCACTTTATAAATGCTAGTGCGGCAGTAACCTCACCACTTACCCCATCCTTACCGTAAACTACTAGTTGTCCTAGAATGACGAGTGATGAAGTCCTTGCTGGGTCAGTTGACCACTACAGTTGGATGCTGAGTACTTCTGTACTCATGATACTACCCCCAAACTCTTTTCAGGGTTTTGATCGACAACAGGTACGGTGATCGACGTTTCACGTGGAGACTCGACGACGACTAGTTAGGCGGATCCCGACGGAGGGCCTGGACCCGTGTGGTTATGGGGATCGATGTTTTTCTTTTGCCACTAGGCATTTGATTGTAGTCTGTACTCAGACATATATCTTCCGCTGTTGTATTGTATTAAGGCAGTTGTATGCCTATTGTATGAGATGTTGTATCCTTGTATCTGTAATGTTGTGATATCATGTTGGAAATCCGGGGCATATGGCTTTGTCATATGTCGCGGTGGGACCGATATGTGCTTCGTCCCCGGATTTGGATGGGAACATCTAGATCTGGAACAGTACCGCATATCGGGCCTTACAATTTATCTATTGCCAAAGGGGTTGACACTGTGAAAACTTTGGAAGAAATACCTCTCCTCAATGAGAATGAGACTCCAATTGATTTTCCGCCTTTTTCTTTTATCCCTAGAAGTATCTTTCTTAGGCCTTTATTTGAAAGACCTCTTAAGAGCGGTTTTATTATTGAAGAGCTTTTTGATGATCTTGATGATGGTTCAATTGATACAACTTGATCTTTTTGCATTAAGCCTAGCTAATGGCTTTAAAGAAGCGCTTTCGGGAGGCAGCCCGCAACGAATTTAGGATTTCCTTTTTATTTTTATTCTGTTTTAGTGGTCTTGATGATTTTTACTACTGTAGCAACATCATTGTATGTTTACTTTTCAAGCTTTGTGCCTTTTATAGCCTCATACGACAAGGGAAGTGAAAGTTGTGACATGCTGTCCAGAAAACAGATTCTGTCCTCGTGACTAGAAAAATCAGAGAAATATCCCAGTTCATCTTTTTGAGCTTAATTTTTTACACAGCGTGCTATATACAATTCTTTACTACCTGCTGGTCTGTTTTTCAATGATTCTGTCCTGTTTTTCCTTTTCTTTGTTTTGCAAACCTTAAGCTTGCTTTTTCTTTGCAAAAACCTTTTGGCACTCTTGAGAAACAGAAGCTCTTCAAGATTATATTTATTTCCAGTAGAGAATTTTTTTTTTATTATGGGTACTAACTTCGCTAATCAGATTATGATGAGTTATGTATGAAGGGTGTTTTCAAGTGTGCGAGGGAAGATGATGAAAGAAGATTAAGAAGTGTCAGGCGTTCAAGCTTGGGGATGACCCCATGCATCCCCAAGAAATATTCAAGGAGACTCAAGTGTCTAAGCTTGGGAATCCCCCCGTGCATCCCCTTCTCCATCGACAATTATCAGTTCGTCTCTCGTTTCACTATATTTCTATCACTTCATGCGTTATGTGCTATTCTTGGAGCGTCTCGATCTTAGGTTTTGTTTTTAGTTTTCTTTAGCTTTGCTTGCTGTTCATAACAGGTTAGAGCCCAGCTTTCTTTGTGTGGGAAAGAAACAAGCTCCACTTCCAAAATTTAGAACACAACATAGGACCTTTTCCTGCTTATCTTTGCTGTGTTTGTTCTTTATCTTTCCATAGCTGCTGTCATGCTTTGCTCTTAGCTTTCATGTTTATCTTTTCAAAGAGCTTTTGTTTAGTTTGTTGCTGGAACTCTCTTGAGTTTTCATGTTTATCTTGTTTAGAGAGTTTGCCTGTTGCACTGAGTTTTGTGTCTTGACTTGAAGTAGGTAATTGAGGTTTCTATTCTTTTTGTAGTAGTAACTTGCAAAAGCTTTTAGGTGTGTTGTCTTGAGTAATGTTTGGACTTTTGGTGTCAAGAGCTTTATCCTATTAGTGATAGATGTCGTATTTTGGGCAATCCGTGTTTATTTTCAAAAATCTACAAAATTAGTTGAGAACTTTAGCTACTAGTTGGATCACTACTCTTCTGAGGGGTCGAATATTAGAGTACACTCACGTACCATGAGTCGAGGATGCGCAAGGATAACCAAACCCCCATACACTCCTCGTCGGGGTACTTGTCTCTTTGTGAACCTCCTTATTAGATTGAGAGTTACCGATAATAAGTGCATGAGTTCTTCGGACTAATGTGAGTATTCAAAAGTTGACACTTCCACCTTCCCATATTTTGCTAGCCTTCCTGTGCCGTGCATTGCTTTCTTCTCACTCCGAGAGTTAGCGTCCACTTTCTCGGGTACATCCAAACCCTTGGCACGATACGCTCTGTCATCATAAGCCTCCTTATATCCTTCCTCAAAACAGCCACCATACCTACCTATCAAGGCATTTCCATAGCCTTTCCGAGATACATTGCCATGCAATATCCATCTTCTCATGACTTGATCTTCATGTCATACATGCTACTTGCTTGATCGATGAGCTGCATGCTAGTTGGGCCTTGCCCTAATCATTGCTACATGACGCGCTAGTATCATTGCATATCCTGCTACACTAGCAGAGGCATACATTTGCATACATCATGACAATTACATTTTCTTTATGATTTGAGTACTTTGTAAAGTGTGAAAGATCTTCTATACTTTTTATAATATATAGAGTGTTGCCCCTAAAGTGAGGAAAATATCCCAAAGTGGACAAAATTAAAAGATCCCAAAGTGGACAAATTAAAAGATCCCAAAGTGGACAAATTAAAAGATCCCAAAGGGGACAAATGAGAGTTAAATAGAAAGAGCCATTGAGGCCACCAAAAAATACAAAAAAATAGAAAAAAAGAAAAAGAAAAAAAATAGAAAAAAAAGAGAGAAGGGGGCACACTACTATTCCTTTTTGAGAGATCCACACTCGTACTCCATCTTGTATCTTGTACTCCATATAGATTATCATTCATGCATATAACTATGTGGGGACCTTCACACTATAAAACTTGGCTTGTATATTCCAATGATGAGCCTCCTCAAATGAGCTCTAGGTCTTCTTGAGGAAGCAAGTTGGATGCACGCCCACTTGTTCCATTGGAGAGCTTTTAGCTCACATGTGCATCCGTTGCATGGCAATCCCTACTCCTCACATCATATCTATCATTTGGCTTTCTCTCGCCTATGATTGTCCTCGTTGATGTGAGACTTTCACACATTTTTTTGTCTTCCTCCTCCACCTTATTCTCTCTTTGCCATCCTAAGTGTCAACTTTCTTGCTTACGCTCATCCATTGCATGAGTGCTCAAAATGTCGAAAAGGAGTGGATCATTTTGACTTGTACCTGGCTAGTGGTCTGGGGATGAGTCAAGATAATATTCCAAAGAAGACCAAGTGTGACACTTTAGTAGATTGAGTTCTCAACAATAAAAATTCTTTTTCTTGTATATCCCTATCCTCTTTCTTGCACGCAAACACCATTTGGAGACATTCGAGTCACGCACAGCGAGAGCTCTTGCACCTTTATGTTCTTATGTTGCTTATTTCAATACTAGATATAGACTCTTGCCTGTTATGAATTGAATTGAATTGCATGCTTTGATTGCTTTACTTACAAAGTTCTTATATGGTTCTAAGCATGTCACCAAAGAAATTATGCTTGTTATCATTTACCTACTCGAGGACGAGCAGGAATTAAGCTTGGGGATGTTGATACGTCCAAAACGTATCTAGTATTTCTGCTTTCTCCATGCCTCTTTTGTGTGATATTGCTATGATATTGATGAACTTCCATACAATTTTGATCATATTTGGACTAACCTATTAACTCATTGCACCCAAGTGCCAGTTCCTGCTTTCTGCTGTTTTTCTATTTCAGGTTCCCCCCTTATTAAAAGTACCCGAAAAATTCCGAGAAAAATATAGGAAAAATCAGCGTACTGGAAGCTTCGCGAAGAGCCCGATAGGGTCCAGAGGGGAGCCAGGGGGCCCAGGCGGCCAGAGGGCACGACCAGGCCCCTGTCCGCGTTAGGGGGGCGCCTGGAGCCCCTGGCCCGCCTCTGGTTGCCCCCTTTCGCCTATTTATTCCCCGTGACGAGAAACCCTCGGGGACGGAACCCTTTTTCGCGATCTCTCCTCTGTTCCGCCGCCGCCGCTCTTCCAAGATCGGGAGCACCAGAAGACCTCTTCCCGGCACCCTGCCGGAGGGAGGAATCACCTCCGGGAGCTTCTCCACCACCATGGATGCTTCCCGGATGAACCGTGAGTAGTCCACCTTCGACCATGGGTCCATGATTAGTAGCTATGTGATGTTATCCTCCCCTCTTTGTTCTTCATGGATTAGACCTCGTGAGCTTCCCTACATGATCGAGGCACATATGTAATTTTTCTGTTGTTTCTATCCTGAGTTTGCTGGGATCCGATGGATTATCAGATTATGTTCAGATTGTGATTGAGTTATATATTTGATTCTCTTCTTTTATATTTATGTTCTTGAGTAACTCTTGCATGTTCTCTGTTGTTTTTTATTGCTTTGGCCAAGTAGTAGGTAGTGACTCCAAGAGGGAGAGTTATGCATGATTGTGGGTTCATGCCCCCCGATGACTAGCTTGAGTGACAGAAATATGAGTCTAGGGGATGTGTTGTTGCCACAAGGGGGAAAACAACAGTGCTTGTACTTGCGGGTGCAAGGATTGTTTACTTAATGCAAAGTTATTTAATGCAGTTGTCCGTTGCTTTGAGTTTACACTTTGGGTGGGATTCACAACTTAATACCAGTGAGATGTTCTGGATAGATATCTCAAGGTGGATGATTAGTGGGTAGATGCAGATGGATTTCGTTCTACTTGTCTTAGCGTACTGCCCGTGCTTTTGAGCCTCTTCCTTTCTGTTTTGCATAATTAGCATTGGTTTGCGCACATAATCCTTTCAATTTCCCAGCTGTAATTTGTTTACCTCGCATGGCTATTTTATCGTCTTTTGGGAGAGACATCACTAGTGAACATCATGGGACCCCGGTCCATATTTCCACCACTGTTTACACTATCAATTTACTTCCAGTATTTACTTTTCCGTAGCTATCACTATCATTATTATCCCGTGCGTTTTATCCTTTGTAAACAACAAGGCCGGAGGAATTGACAACTCTTATGTACTCGTTGGGAAGAAAAGCTATCTGTTGTGTGTGCAGGTCCAGGTGAAGTAAGAAGCTTGAGTTGTGAACGGCTCCATTGTTCACTTCACCACCTACTTGTATCTGTTGGAGTCCTCCTGGACGATACTCAAACTTAGCATTTTTTCTAAGGGAAATTTGCCGCTATCTACATCTCACCTTCCACTTGGGGTAACCAACGGGGGCGAGAAGTTATCTCGTGTATCAGCGGCTCACGAGGTCTAAACCATGAAGAACAAAGAGGGGAGGAGAACATCACATAGCTACTGATCACGGACCCATGGTCCAAGGTAGACTACTCACGTCACATCCGAGAAGCGTCCATGGTGGAGGAGAAGCTCCCGGAGGTCGATCCTCCCTCCGGCAGGGTGCCGGGAAGGGTCCTGACGGTGCTCCCGATCTTGGAAGCGCGGCGGCGGCAGAACATAGGCGAGATTGCTAAATAGGGTTCTGTCCTCGGAGTTTCCCAGTCACGGAGAATAAATAGGCGAAGGGGGCAGCCATGGGGGCCACCAGGGGTCCAGGCGCCCCCCCTGGCGCGGCCAGGCCCCTGACCGCGCCAGGTGGCCACCTGGGCCCCTGGTGGTGGCCCTCTGGCCCCACTTGGGTGCTTCTGGAAGACTCCGTTGCGCTGATTTTTTATCCGATTTTCCTGAATTTTTGGATCACTTTTAATATGGGGGAAACCTGGAATAGAAAAACAAAAGAAAACAGGAACCGGCACTGGGGTGCACTAAGTTAGTAGGTTAGTCCAAATATGATCAACAGTATATTAAAGTGTATCTAGATCATAGCAATATCACACAAAACATGCATGGAGCGAGCATAAATTATCGATACGTTTGAGACGTATCAGTACCTAACCCTAGGATTTGCCGAGGCCGATCCTCGTCACTCCCCCTCACCACTTGGACTATATAAAGCCCCCCTTCTTATTCCTCCAACTCTAACTTCTCCCCCCTTGCTTGAGATCCATTGCTAGACCTTCCTTTTTCTCATTACTCTCAAGTCCTCCACCCAAACTTGTTGATCTTTTGGGATTTGAGAGAGCAAGGCCCGATCAACACTTCCACCAAGCCGATTTGTGTTCCCCGCAAGATTTCTTCACCGTTGGCTTGTTACTCTTGAAGCTTTGGCTCCTAGGCGGCTAGGTGTCCGCCCGGAAGCTTCCTTTCTTGTGGTGTGCTCCGGGTAGTTTGTAAAGGTGTGGTGGTCGCCTTCAAGACCAACCACTAGTGAATCGAGGCTCATCCGTCGGGGGTGACTCAAAACGGAGAATACGGTGAGCTACGTACTTGGTAGCGCTCTCAAGGATTGAGCACCGCTCCAACGGAGATTAGCACTCCCTCAAAAGAGTGTGAACTTCGGTCAACCAAATGTCTGTGTCTCCGTGTCACTTGTGGTTTATCCTTTCCCACATCTTTACTTGTTCTAGCTTCATATGCTTGTTGGCTTGCTAATGTAAATGTTGCCTAGCATTTGAGTTTGAGCTTGCTTTCCACATAGGGTTATTCATCTAGAGAACATCTATAGAATCGTATTTATCCTCTTAACCCTAAAACTTGGTAATTAAGTTTAAATTTGTTAGTCACCTATTCACCCCCTCTAGTTGACCATATCGATCCTTTCAAAACTCTCTTGAGTTTTCATGCTTATCGTGTTTAGAGAGTTGGCTTGTTACACTGAGTTGTGTGTCTTGCATGAGTAGGTAATTAAGGGTGCTATTACAAGTGTAGTAGTAACATGCAATAGTTTTGAGGTATTGATTTGAGTATTCAATTGGAACAAGGGAACATGCGAGTATTCAATTGAACTAGATAGTATTGAATACTGGATATTGAATACTAGATAGTATTGAACAAGGGAACATGCGAGTATTCAATTGAACTAGATAGTATTGAAACTAGCAAAGTATGAACATAAATGTGCTAGACTCTTCAGTATCGTGCATTGAACTTTCTGGGTGCATAATTCTCCGGTGCATCCAAATCCTTGGCATGATACGCTCTGTCATCATAAACCTCCTTATATATTCCTCAAAACAGCCACCATACCAACATATCAAGGCATTTCCATAGCCTTTCCAAGATACATTGCCATGCAACATCCACCATCTCATGACTTGATCTTCATCTCATACATGCTTTTTCTTGATCGAGGAGCCGCATGCTAGTTGGGCTTTTCCCTACATGACGCGCTAGTATCATTGCATATCCTGCTACACTGGCAGAGGCATACATTTGCATACATCATGATAGTTTTCATTCTTTTTTTATGTTGAGTACTTCTTGTAAAGTGTGAAGGTCTTCTATATTCTTGTAAAATATAGAGTGTCGCCCTTAAGCGAGGAAAATATCCCAAACAGGACAAATTAAAATATCGCAAAGAGGACAAACGAGAGATACATAGAACGAGCCAAAGAGGCCACAAAAATACAAAAAAGAGAAAAAAGAAATAAAAATAGAAGAGGGGGCAACACTACTATTCCTTTTGAAAGATCCACACTCGTACTACATTGTCATACTTGTACTCCATAGAGATTATCATTCATGCGTAACTATGTGGGGACCCTTACACTATAGAACTTGGCTTGCATATTCCAAAGACGAGCCTCCTCAAATGAGCTCTAGGTCTTCATGAGAAAGCAAGTTGGATGCACCCCCACTAGTTCCATTGGAGAGCTTACCTTAGCTCATATGTGCATCCGTTGCATGGAAATCCCTACTCCTCACATCATATCTATCATTTGGCTTTCTCTCGCCTATGATTGTCCTCATTGATGTGAGCCTTTCACACCTTTTTTGTCATCCTTACCCATCATTTATCTCTTTTCCATCCTAAGTGCCAACGTATCTTGCTCGCGCTCATCCATTGCATGAGTGCTCAAAGTAGAAGGGGAGAGGATCAGTTTGACTTGTACCTGAATAGTGGTCTCGGGACGAGTCAAAATAAGATTCTGAAGGAGACCAAGTGTGAAGCTTTAGTAGATTGAGTTCTCAATTAAACTATATATTATTTTTTATTCTCTAAACCCTTCTCCCACTTCTTGTACACAAACACCATTTGAAGACATTCGAGTCACGGACAGCGAGAGCTCTTGCACCTTTATGTTCATACTTTGCTAGTTTCAATACTAGATATAGACTCTTGCTTGTTATTGTCTTGACTTGAATTGCACATCTTACTTGCTTTACTTTGAAGTTCTTATATGTGTGTTAGAACGTCACCACAGAAATTATCTGTGTTATCATTTACCTACTCGAGGACGAGCATGAATTAAGCTTGGGGATGTTGATACATCCCAAACGTATCTAAATTTCTGCTTGTTCCATGCCCTTTTATGTGACATTGCTACATGTTTTGCTACACTTTTATACCATTTTACACATATATGGAATAACCTACTGATGACCCACAACCGTAAGGGATCTATTGCAGTGTTTTCAATAAGTAAGAGTGTCGAACCCAACGAGGAGCGAAAGGTATTGATAAGTGATTTTGGACAAGGAATAACTGCAAGCACTGAAAGATAACTTTTTAGGGGTTTTCGATATAAGCAATAATAAGATAAAAGCAAGCAAAGTAAATAGTGCCGAGGAGCAGCAAGTGGCCCAATCCTTTTGAGTAAAGGATAAGCCTAGCAACTGAACTTATAAAGACTAAAGTGTTCTTGAGGACACATGGAGATGTAGTTACGTGCTTTCGCCATACTCTGTATCGGTACTGTGTGTAGTGTTGATAAGTGTTGAGTGGGTGGATCTATGATAGCACACCTTCTAGACTAAGATAAGTGTACTCTTATGATTAAACATCTTGCAAGCATCCACAAATACAAGTTAGAAATTAAGGCAAAGCCTAACCACAGCAATAAGATCAAGGATCCATTGTTCCCTTGTGCAAAAGTGTGCAAACTGGGGTTCAGGTTTCTGTCACTCCGGCAACCCACCGTAAGCATCCTTTGTACACAATGTATTCCCCTAGGTCCTTAATAAGGCGGAGTGTTGAGTGTTCGACTCACACAACACCACTAGGAAAATAACAACGCAACTTAAATATCAAACAACGCATAATACTTCAACATCATATGACTACTAAAAACAAGACTTCTCCCATGTCCTCAAGAACTAAAGTAACTACTCACAAGACATAAAAGATATCATGATCAGAGGTGATAAATAGGTGGTAAACAATCTGGACATAATGATATTTCTCCAACAAAACTCAATAGCATTCACCACAAAGTAGTAATCAACACCGGTAGAGTAGAGAGGATAGATAGTACGGATTACAACACAAGATAAACTTGTGAGGTGAGATTGGATGGTGGTGGAGATGGTGCTGATGTTGGGGATGATGTTAATGATGATCTCGATGATGCCCGTGACGATGGTGATGACGATGGCGATGATCTCCCCTTCCGGGAGGTGATCTCCTCGGCGGAATCTGCCCGCCGGAGAGCCCTTTTCTTCTCTGTAGGTTTCCTCCACGGAGCGGCGGCGGAACTCCGTAAAAACTTCTCTTTTTAGGGTTTTCGGGCGACGAAGAGTATATAGGCCAGAGGGGGAGCCGGGGGTGGTCCCAGGGCCCCAGGCGCCCTCCCGGCGCGGCCAGGGGTGGGGCCGCGCCAGGTGGCCTCCTGGGCACCCTGTGGCCCCCTTCTGGCCCCTCTTCGGTGTATCTTCGTTAATCTCCTGGAAAATACCCTCCCTCGATTTTTCAGGTAATTTGGAGGTATTCTTCTGCAGCAACTCAGCGTCCACTTTTTACCGTTGAATCCTGCGTCTGCTGCTTCGGCACCGGAAAGTTGCAGACTGTGTAAAACAAGCCAAAACTACATAAGAACATCATCGTAATGTGAAATATATCAATGAATAAGGATGACTTACGATATTAAATAGTGATGCATTTTGGACGTATCAACTCCCCAAAGCTTAGACCTTGCTTGTCCCCAAGCGAAAACTGAGCTCGGTAAACCTGTCCACAAGTTTAGAGACTGAAGCGTCGATAAATAGAATATGGACAAGAAGCATCATGATTTCTTCACCAAATTCAAACATCCTCAACAACAATCTTCAACTCATAAGGCCCGTATGAAAGAGTAATAACAATTATAATCAAAAGTAGGGCTAAGGAAACTCATCAAATCAAGGCAAACATGTCCTTTGGTCAAAGAACAACTGATAGTTTTCACTTTTGCTCTTTCTAAATAAGATGAAACAAATTGAAGATTTGAAAGAACACGTTATTAGGCACGAAGTGAAAATGTTAACACAAAGGAAGATGTTTTCTTGGAAAAACCTTTCGCAAACAACTTACTTATCAAAAGATAATGTCAACAAGGATGCGGTATGACAGATATTAATGCAGCTTTATATGAATGAATCCTTGTCACATCAAGTGTCTGCTCTCTTTAAGAATAGAAAGAAGTAGGAAAAACTGACTCAACCTAAAACTAAAAGACAGGCCCTGCTCTAGGGAAGTAGGGAAAACTTAAGTGTTATCCTTAAATCAAACAGAATGAAAACAAGTTTTTGAGAGGTGCATGATTTGTCAACGAATGCTAATAGATAACTCAATTATTTCTTAGATTGGACAAGTTTCGAGGAACGGCTCCCACATGGGGACGATCACATCCCCGCAATCTCCATTGTTTATCACTGCCAAAGTTTTCTGATTTCTCATGAACAAAGCGTGAAGGAGGGTTTGTTTGTTGTATTATCTTTTTTGAGCAGGGCGCACTCATGCCAGTTCCTCCTCGTATTAGGGGTTTGCAGATAGACATGCAATCCCGGGTTAAAACTTGTCCAACTTAAGAAGGTCATGAATTAACTACTACTTCCTCATGAGCTAAAACAGGGGCACAAAATAGAAGATTTTGAACATTTAAGGATAACACAAAAATTCTATACTTTAGGAGTGGTAGTGGAATACCACGAATAGGAAGGTATGGTGGACTCATAAGGAAAATACTGGTTTCAGGGTATGGATGTACAAGCAGAATTCCGCTTAGTACAGAGGTTTGGCTAGCAAAGGCTTTGAGAGAACATACAATTGATGATGACTTAGATGCAAGCAATATAAATCATAAACATTAAAAATAAGCATAGCACATCAAGTTGTCTTCCTTGTCAACATAACACTTCAATCATGCTTGTAGTTATGACCAAACCTATGTTTGCCAAGATTAAATAAAGTTTTCAAAGCCATACCTGATATAAGGTCAATACTCCCCATAAGAATCATCATAAGGTCGATTGCGTGAAGAGAATACTGAGTGCAGCGAAGGGATCAATAGAGTTTCATTAATATTCCATCATAGACGACTCCACACTCACGGATACATAACTCTCCAAAAATAAGAGTGGTACACCTCAATGCAAACACCTATTTTATAAGATAACTTCCCTAGACATGATACGACTCTACTTGACTCTAAAAGACAAAAATAAAGATAAAGATACCAGGCACTCCCCCAAGCTTGGGACAAGCTAAGGGGATGCCATTACCCAAGGATATTTACTCCTCATTCTTGTGGTTCTTCAGGTCTCTGACTATACGTCGAAGGGTTTGTTTTTCAGCTTCCAGGATTTCCACTTGCACTTTCAGTAGACGGAAATCTTCACAAAGTTGGTTGGTGATGCGTTCGGCCTCGGAGATGGTGGAAAGCGTGTGTTGGTCTTCAAGTGAAGTGGAGGGCCCTGAAAGGTTAAGAGAAAGATCATATTGAGGTTGGACAGGTCCCACCATGATGGGATTGCTTGGACCTCCTTGTTGTTGGGCAGTCATAGTCTTGACTTCTTCTCTCACGGAGCGCTCCATCTCTGCTTGTAATGCGGCAGTTTCTTCGGTAGCCCAATCAACGTGCTTCCCTTGATTAAGGACCTTCTGGACTTGACGTAGACACCATCCCAAGAAGTCCTCTCCGCTCGAGCCACAAGAAGACATCTCTACTACTCAAAATTTAGTCCTGGCAGAAACAACTCGAAAAGAAAACACACGAAATCGTGAGATAAGTTGCCGGAACAATCCGGGCAAATATATAGCAAAAAATTCTGCACAGAAAGGAAGGTAACGAGCCAAAGTGGGGTCGGAGACGGACTCCTGGGTGCCTAGGCGGCCTCCCGGCGCGGCCAGGGAGTAGGCTGCGCCAGGGCCCCCTGGAGCTTGTCTCTGGCTCCACTTAGGCCTCAAATTTTCCTAATTTTACAAAAACTCATAATACGGGATTTTTATGGCGGTTCGCGATGTTTCTTTACCGTAATACATACCTTTCCTTATTCTGCTTCTGCTGGTGTCTGAAACAGGGCTGCAACATGTTCTTCATGAGTTGTTGTGTATACCAAATCCACATCAACATTGACAGGGTATCCAGCTATGTAATTCTTAAGTCTTAGCCCATTCACTACTTGAGGTTTGATGCCTTCGAATTTTTTAATCTTGATTGCACCCGAGCGATAGACTTCCTCAATATGAAATGGCCCTTCCCCCCTGGAAAGTAGTTTACCTGGAGAAAACCTGAAACGGGATCTAAACAACAAAACTTTATCACCAACATTAAATTCACGTTTCAGAATCCTCCTATCATGCCACTTCTTTACCTTTCCCTTGAACATTTTAGCGCTCTCGTAAGATTCACTTCTCCACTCATCTAGAGAAGTCAAGTTCATGAGACGCTTTTCACTAGCTAATTTTGGGTCAGCATTAAGCTCTCTAATGGCCCAGAAAGCTTTATGTTCTAATTCTAATGGCAGATGGAAAGCCTTACCATAGACCATCTTATAGGGAGACATGCCCATGGTGTTTCTGTAAGCGGTTCTATACGCCCACAAAGTATATCCTAACTTATTTGACCAATCCTTTCTATATCTACTAAGTGTCTTCCGTAAGATCAACTTGATCTCTCTATTGGTGAGCTCAACTTGCCCACTAGTTTGAGGGTGGTACGATGAAGCAATTCTATGATTGACATCGTACTTGGCTAAAGCTTTTCTAAAAGCTCCATGCGTAAAGTGTGAACCCCCATCAGCCATAAGGTATCTGGGTACTCCAAACCTAGGAAAAATTACATCCTTGAGCATTTTCAAAGATGTCTTGTGATCAACACTATCAGTAGCGATTGCTTCTACCCATTTGGTTACATAATCCACAACAACTAAAATGTGAGTGTACTTGTGCGAGGGAGGAAAAGGACCCATAAAATCAAAACCCCAACAATCAAAAGGCTCAATCACTAGAGAGTAATTCATAGGCATCTCATTCCTTCTACTAATATTACCAACTCTCTAACACTTATCACAGGAAAAGACATAATTTCTAGCATCCTTAAAGAGAGTAGGCCAATAAAAACCTGATTGAAGAACCTTATGTGCGGTCCTCTCACCGGCATGATGTACTCCATATGGACTATCATGACATTGTCTGAGAATGTCCTTCTGCTCGTGTTGCGGTATGCATCTCCTCACGATCCCATCTGTACCTTCTTTGAAGAGATGTGGGTCATCCCAAAATTAGTGCCTCAAATCGTGGAAGAACTTCTTCCTTTTCTGAAATGTTAAACCCGAAGGCAAAAACTTTGCAACGATAAAGTTAGCATAATCTTCAAACCAAGGATCGGAGAGAGATTGTACTTTAACAACAGCTAGCTGTTCGTCTGGAAAACTGTCGTTGACTGGAATGGGATCATGCGATATATCTTCCATCCTTAAAAGATTGTCCGCCACCGGATTGTCTGCTCCTTTCCTATCGACAATCTGCAAATCGAATTCTTGAAGAAGGAGTACCCATCGGATGAGTCTTGATTTGGCATCCTTCTTCTCCATAAGATACTTAATGGCAGCATGGTCAGTATGAACAATAATCTTAGAATCAACAATATACTGCCTAAACTTATCACAAGCAAACACTACTGCTAAGAATTCCTTCTCAATAGTAGCATAATTCTTTTGAGCACTATCAAGGGTTTTTCTAGCATAATATATAACATTTAACTTCTTATCAACCATTTGCCCTAAAACAACTCCAACAGCAAAATAACTAGCATCACACATAATTTCAAATGGTAAATTCCAATCAGGTGGTTGTACTATAGGAGCGGTTATTAAAGCTTTCTTAAGAACTTCAAAGGCTTCCTTACAATCTTCATCAAAAACAAAAGGAACATCCATCTGGAGAAGATTAGTGAGGGGTCTTGAAGTCTTAGAAAAGTCTTTAATAAATCTTCTATAGAAACCAGCATGACCGAGAAAACTACGAATACCTTTGATGTCCCTTGGATAGGGCATCCTTTCAATTGCTTCGATCTTGGCCCTGTCCACCTCGATTACCCTCTCGGAAATCTTGTGGCCAAGAACAATTCCCTCCTTGAGCATAAAGTGACACTTCTCCCAGTTAAGCACCAAATTTGTCTCCTTGCATCTCTACAAAACTTTATTAAGGTTGTGGAGACAATGGTCAAAAGAGGTTCCATAGACGGAGAAATCGTCCATGAATACCTCCACAATTTCTTCACAAAATCCATGAAAGATAGCAGACATACACCTTTGAAAAGTAGCAGGGGCGTTACATAAACCAAAAGGCATACGCCTGTAAGCATAAGTACCATAGGGACAAGTAAAAGTGGTCTTCTCTTGATCAGCAGTGTTAACATGAATTTGAGAGAAGCCAGAATAACCATCAAGATAACAAAAGTGAGTATTTTTGGATAACCTTTCAAGCATTTGGTCGATGAACGGCAACGGGTAGTGGTCCTTCCTAGTTGCCTTGTTCAGCTTCCTGTAATCAATACACATTCTATATCCAATAATAACTCTCTAAGGTATTAGTTCATTCTTATCATTAGGAACCACAATTGTTCCTCCTTTCTTTGGAACACAATGGACCGGGCTTACCCACTTACTATCAGCTATAGGGTAGATAATACCTGCGGCTAGAAGCATGAGAATCTCAGTCCTTACAAAATCCATCATCTTCGGATTCAACCGTCGTTGATGATCAACAACTGGTTTAGCATCAGGCTCAAGGTTGATGCTATGTTGACAAATAGATGGACTAATCCCCTTAAGGTCATCAAGGGTATAGCCAATTGCACCTCGATGTTTGCGAAGTACTTCAAATAGTCGCTCTTCTTCATACCCTGAAAGGTTAGAATTGATAATAACATGATATACTTTCTTTTCATCTAAATAAGCATATTTGAGCGTATCAGGAAGAGGTTTAAGATCAAACACTGGATCTTCTTTCGGTTTTGATAAAATTCCCAAAGGCTCAACTGGAAGGTTGTGCTTTAGGATAGCAGGTTGTCTTAAGAACATTTCGTCCAGATCATTTCTCTCCTGCATATGCAAATCATTCTCGTGGTCCTCCATATATTGCTGCAAAGGATCATTAGGAGGGATAGCAATGGAAGCAATATCTTCAATAATCTTATCGTTATTAGGCAAATCAGTACCACGAGGCTACTTAGAGAACTTAGAAAAGTTAAATTCATATGGATCACCATCGAATTCAATAGAAACTTTACCTTTCTTGCAATCTATTATAGCTCCACAAGTTCTGAGAAAAGGTCTACCGAAAATAATGGGACATAAATTATCCTTTACTGAACCAAGTACTAGAAAGTCAGTAGGATACTTTACCTTTCCGCATAAGACTTCAACGTCTCTCACAATTCCGATAGGAGAGATAGTTGCTCTGTTTGCAAGATGAATTGTAACATCAACTTCTTCAAGTTCACAAGGTGAAATTTCACCTATGATCTCTTGATAAAGTGAATACAGGATAGCACTAGCACTCGATCCCAAATCGCATAGTGATGACGGCTTCTCGCCCTTCGTTGGTAGGCCCCAAGTGGAAGGCGTGATGCGGTACTGCAGCAAGTTTCCCTCATTAAAGATACAGAGGTTTGTCTCCAGTAGGACTCCAGAGATGATAAGTAGGTGTCAGCGGCGCAACTGACGCAAACCTGCACACAGACACAGATAACTTTGCTCCCAACGAAGTTCAGAGAGGTTGTCAATATCTCCGGTCTTGTTGTTCACAAATGATAAAACACAAGGGCATAATGACAACAACTTGAAAGTAAATGCAGAAAAGTAAATATAGCTTGGAAACAATAATGAGGATATGGACCGGGATACGTGATGTTCGCTAGTGATGTCTCTCTCCCAAAGGACGATAAAAATGCTATGCGAGGTAAACAAATTACAGAAAGGCAATTGACAGGATTAAGGACGCACCGCAATGCTAACTATGCTACAAAAGAAAGGAACAGGTTCAAAAGCACAGGCAGTAGGCCAAGGTAAGTAGACCGAAATCCATTTTCATCTACTACTAATCATCCACCTTGAGATATCTATCCAGAACATCTCGCTGGTATTAAGTTGCGAGCCCACCCAAAGTGTAAACCCAAAGCAACAGACAACTGCATTAAAAAGAACTTTGCGTAAAGTAAACAATCCTTGTAACCACGGTTACAAGCACCGTTGTTTCCCCCCTTGTGGCAACAGCACATCCCCTAGACTCATGTTTCTGTCACTCAAGCATGTCATCGGGGAGGCATGAACCCACAATCTAGCACAACGCTCCCTCTTGGAGTCACTACCTACTACTTGGCCAAAGCAATAAACAGCAACGGAGAGCATGCAAGAATTACTTAGGAACAAAAATATAAGACATAAAAACCAAATATATTACTCTATCACAATCTGAACATAATCTCATAATCCATCAGATCCGATCAAACTCAACATAGAAATAGCAGAAATATTACAAAGGTGCCTCGATCATGTAGGGCAGCTCACGAGGTCTAAACAATGAAGATCAAAGAGGGGAGGAGAACATCACATAGCTACTGATCACGGACCCATGGTCCAAGGAAAACTACTCACGAGACATCCGGGGAGCATCCATGGTGGAGAGGAGACTCCCGGAGGTCAATCATCCCTCCGGCAGGGTGCCGGGAAGAGGTCTTCTGGTGCTCCCGATCTTGGAAGCGCGGCGGCGGCGGAACAGAGGCGAGTTCGCGGAATAGGGTTCTTGTTCTGGATTTTTCCCGTGACGGGGGATAAATAGGCGAAGGGGGGCAGCGAGAGGTGGACCAGGGGCCCCAGGCGCGCCGGGTGGCCGCCTGGGCCCCCCTGGTCCCCCTCTGGCCCCTCCCGGGATTTTCTCGAAGCTTCCGTCACGCTGATTTTTTATCTGAATTTTCCCGAATTTTTCTGGCACTTTTTATATGGGGGAAAACTGAAATAGAAAAACAGCAGAAAACAGGAACTGGCACTGGGGTGCACTGAGTTCATAGGTTAGTCCAAATATGATAAAAAAATGTATAAAAGTGTATCTAGATCATAGCAATATCACACAAAACATGCATGGAGCAAGTAGAAATTATCGATACGTTTTGGACGTATCAACATCCCCAAGCTTAATTCCTGCTCGTCCTCGAGTATGTAAATGATAACAAGCATAATTTCTGTGGTGACATGCTAGCAACGATAAAAGAACTTTGAAAAATAAAGCAATCAAGGTCAGAGATTTAATTCAAGTCATAACAGGCAAGAGTCTATATTAGCATTGAAATAAGTAACAAAAGATCAAAAGGTGCAAGAGCTCTCGCTGTCCGTGACTCGAATGTCTCCAAATGGTGTTTGCGTGCAAGAAAGGAGAATAGGGAATACGAGAAAAAAGTATTTTTGTTGAGAACTCAATCTACTAAAGTTTCACACTTGGTGCTCTTTGGAATCTTATCTTGACTCATCCCTAGACCACTAGCCAGGTACAAGTCAATTTGATCCACTCCTTTTCGATATTTTGAGCACTCATGCAATGGATGAGCGTAAGTACGAGAGTTGACACTTAGGATGGCAAAGAGATAAATATGGTGGAGGAGGAAGACAAAAAGGATGAGAAAGGCTCACATCAATGAGGACAATCATAGGCAAGAGATGCCAAATGATAGATATGATGTGAGGAGTAGGGATTGCCATGCAATGGATGCACATACGAGCTAAGAAGCTCTCCAGACTATATGCATAAAGATCATCTCTATGGAGTACAAAGATATAGAGGGAGTACTAGTGTGGATCTCTCAAAAGGATAGTAGTGTTGCCCCTTTCTCTCTTTTTATTTATTTTTCTCTTTTTTCTATTTTTTGTATTTTTTTGGTGGCCTCAATGGCTCTTTCTATTTAACTCTCATTTGTCCTCTTTGGGATATTTTAATGTGTCCACTTTCAGATCTTTTCCTCACTTAAGGGCAACACTCTATTTTACAAGAAGGTAAAGGAGATCTTTCACACTTTACAAGGTACTCAAAATCATAAAGAAGATGTAACTATCATGATGTATGCAATGTATGTCGCTGCCAGTGTAGCAGGAACATGTATGACATGAAGATCAAGTCATGAAGAGGTGGAAGTTGCATGGCAATGTAACTCGGAAAGGCTATGGAAATGCCTTGATAGGTAGGTATGGTGGCTGTTTTGAGGAAGGATAAAGGGAGTCTTATGATGACAGAGCGTATCATGCCAAGGGTTTGGATGTACCGGCGAAGGTGGACACCAACGCTCGGAGTGAGAAGAAGGCAATGCACGGCACGGGAAAGGCTAGCAAAATATGGGAAGGTGGAAGTGTCAACTCTCAATACTTACATTAGTCCGAAGAACTCATGCACTTATTATCGGTAACTCTCAATCTAATGCGGAGGTTCACAAAGAGACAAGTACCCCGAGGAGGAGTGTATGGGGGTTTGGTTATCCTTGCGCATCCTCGACTCATGGTACGTGAGTGTACTCTAATATTCGACTCCTCGGAAGAGTAGTGATCTATCAAGTAGCTAGAGTTCTCAACTAGTTTTGTAGGTTTTGAAAATAAACACGGATTTCCCAAAATACGACACCTATCACTAATAGGAAAGAGCTCTTGACACCAAAAGTCCAAACATTACTCACAACAATGCCTCAAAACTATTGCAAGCTACTACTAAAATTAAATAGCAACCTCAATTGCCTACTTTCAAGACAAAACATAACTCAGTGCAACAACCAACTCTCTTAACAAGATAAACATGAAAACTAAAAAGAGTTGCAGCAACAAACTAAACAAAAGCCAAAGCTCTTGCTAAAGACAAACTAAGACTAAAACTAAACATGGCAGTAGTTATGAAAAGATAAAGAACACACAACAGCAAAAAGATAGGCAGGAAAAATCCTATGATGTGTTCTAGATTTTGAAAGTGGAGCGTGTTTCTCTCCCACACAAAGTAATACGGGATCTAACTTGCTATGAACAGCAAGCAAAGCTAAAGAAAACTAAAAACAAAACCTAAGAGCGAGACGCTCCAAGCATAGCACATAACACATGAAGTGATAAAAATATAGTGAGACGAAGGACGAACTGATGATGGTTGATGGAGAAGGGGATGCACGGGGGGCATCCCCAAGCTTAGATGCTTGAGTCTCCTTGAATATTTATTGGGGATGCATGGGGGCATCCCCAAGCTTGAGCGCTTGACACTCCTGGATCTTCTTTCATCATCTTCCAACGGACACTTGAATACTCCCTTCATACATAACTCATCATAAGCTGATTAGAGAGGTTAGTACCCTTAATAAATAATTTTTTCTCCACTGCATATAAAGATAATCTTGAAGAGCTACTGTTTATAAAGAGTGCCAAAAAGTTTTTGCAAAGAAAAATCAAGCTTAAGGTTTGCAAAAGTAAGGAGAGACAAAACGTGGCAGAATCTGTGAAAAACAGAACAGCAGATAGTAAAGAACTTTTTTGGGGCACTTCTGCCACTCAAATAAAAAAACTCAGAACATACGGAAGTTTAGTAATTGTATAGAGCATACTGTGTAAAAAATTCAGCTCAAAAAGATGAACTGGGATTTTTCTGGAATTTTTCTGGTCACGAGGAAAGAATCTGTTTTCTGGACAGCATGTCACAACTTTTACTTCACTTGCCGTAAGAGGCTATAACTTGGCACAAAGCTGAAAATTAAAGATACAATGATGTTGCTACTGTAGTAACAATCATCAAGACACAACAAAATCAAAAATAAAAAGCTAAATTCGTTGCGGGCTGCCTCCCGAAAGCGCTTCTTTAAAGCCATTAGCTAGGCTTAAAGATTGTAAAAGGTGCTCTCATAAGAATAAGAATTTGAAGCAAAAGAGAGCGTCAAGAAAAAAATATGAAACACATTTAAGCCTAACCCACTTCCTATGCATAGGCATTTTGTAAGATAATAAGTCAAAGAAGCACAAAGTGACATGCATAGAAAGGTGGAACAGGAACATCTTCAAAACTTTCAACATAAAGAGAGGAGTTTTAGTAATATGGAATTTTCTACAACCAAACTTCCCTCTCTCAAAATAATTTTCAGTAGTATCATGAACAACATCAAGAATATAACTATCACATAAATCATGTTGTTCATGAACTGCAAGCACACGTGTATAGTTTTCAACACGGTCTTTAGGATTATAAGATAAACGCAACCCATTACATTGAGCCTTGATAAGAGCAAAGTTCAAAAGGATAATAGGACACTCAAGTGTGGGTGCGATAGAAAAAATTTCATGCTTAACATGAGGAACTATAGCAAGTTCATCTCCGTAAGCATCATCCACAGTGGCATCACGGCCATAAGCATAGAAGGCATCAACTTCATCAAAAAGGGATATTTCAAAAGAATCCATAGGATCATAATACTCATATAAGGTGAGAATCAAAGAGTTACTCTCATTATAAGGTAGACATGGATGGCTCCATTCTTCCTCCTTTTGTTTGTCACTCTCCTCCTCTTCTTCATCCAAAGAGCTTTCAGGTTCAGTAATTTCTTCTTCTATAGAGTCCTGCAAAACATTAGTCTCTTCCTTTTGGGGAGAGATTCTCTCAAGATGATCAGTAATATAATAATTTGCATCATAATTTTCCAAACAATAGTTAAGTATAGCAAGACTCTCAGATTTGTAAGGGGCTTCATCAATATTTTCAAGAAAAGAAGTAATTTCATAGGCACCCTTAAAAGCAACAAATTCTTCTATTTGTTCTGCATCATAAAAATCATAATTTCCCTTAGCATAAGAAGCTAAGGTTTCATCCTCATTGTACTCACATTGGAAAGCAAGGTGTTTGTGCCTCATAAAGCAACAAGATTCATCCCTGCAGAAAGATATATTATATATTGAGCACAAGTTTTTAGCATACTCATACGATTGATGTATGAGTCTCCATAAGTGTATCCCTTTTTGAGACAAGTGGTATTCCTTGTAATATTCTTGTTGATCCTCGGTGAATCCTCCATGCCAATAAGATCTAGTTTCAAAGAAGTTAGACATTGATTGGCAAGTAAGGAACTAGACATACTATATATATATTTTTTGATTTTTTTGATACAAGACACAAAGATAAAAACTGAAAGATAAACTTACAAGACTAAAAAAAACAAAGGTAAAGGGTAGTGTGCAACTCCCCTATCTTAGCACTCGGAGTCCCCGGCAACGGCGCCAGAAATTGCACTTGATGACGGCTTCTCGCCCTTCGTTGGTAGGCCCCAAGTGGAAGGCGTGATGCGGTACAGCAGCAAGTTTCCCTCAGTAAAGATACCAAGTTTGTCTCAAGTAGGACTCCAGAGATGATAAGTAGGTGTCAGCGGCGCAACTGACGCGGACCTGCACACAGACACAGATAACTTTGCTCCCAACGAAGTTCAGAGAGGTTGTCAATCTCTCCGGTCTTGTTGTTCACAAATGATAAAACGCAAGGGGATAATGATAGCAACTTGAAAGTAAATGCAGAAAAGTAAATATAGCTTGGAAACAATAA
This sequence comes from Bromus sterilis, assembly GCA_950022295.1. NCBI lineage: Eukaryota > Viridiplantae > Streptophyta > Magnoliopsida > Poales > Poaceae > Bromus > Bromus sterilis. The sequence goes on along the minus strand of OX465595.1, from coordinate 336,831,568 downwards.
TGAGGATATGGACCGGGATACGTGATGTTCGCTAGTGATGTCTCTCTCCCAAAAGACGATAAAAATGCTATGAGAGGTAAACAAATTAGAGAAAGGCAATTGACTAGGATTAAGAACGCACCGCAGTGCTAACTATGCTACAAAAGAAAGGAAGAGGTTCAAAAGCACAGGCAGTAGGCCAAGGTAAGTAGACCGAAATCCATTTTCATCTACTACTAATCATCCACCTTGAGATATCTATCCAGAACATCTCACTGGTATTAAGTTGCGAGCCCACCCAAAGTGTAAACCCAAAGCAACAGACAACTGCATTAAAAAGAACTTTGCGTAAAGTAAACAATCCTTGTAACCGCGGTTACAAGCACCGTTGTTTTCCCCCTTGTGGCAACAGCACATCCCCTAGACTCATGTTTCTGTCACTCAAGCATGTCATCGGGGAGGCATGAACCCACAATCTAGCACAACGCTCCCTCTTGGAGTCACTACCTACTACTTGGCCAAAGCAATAAACAGCAACAGAGAGCATGCAAGAATTACTTAGGAACAAAAATATAAGATATAAAAACCAAATATATTACTCTATCGCAATCTGAACATAATCTCATAATCCATCAGGTCCGATCAAACTCAACATAGCAATAGCAGAAATATTACAAAGGTGCCTCGATCATGTAGGGCAGCTCACGAGGTCGAAACAATGAAGATCAAAGAGGGGAGGAGAACATCACATAGCTACTGATCACGGACCCATGGTCCAAGGAAAACTACTCACGAGACATCCGGGGAGCATCCATGGTGGAGAGGAGACTCCCGGAGGTCAATCCTCCCTCCGACAGGGTGCCGGAAAGAGGTCTTTTGGTGCTCCCGATCTTGGAAGCGCGGCGGCGGATGAACAGAGGCGAGTTCGCGGAATAGGGTTCTTGTTCTGGAGTTTTCCCGTGATGGGGGATAAATAGGCGAAGGGGGGCAACCAGAGGTGGACCAGGGGCCCCAGGCGCCCCCCTGGCGCGGCCAGGGGTGGGGCCGCGCCGGGTGGCCTCCTGGGCCCCCCTGGCCCCCCTCTGGCCCCTCCCGGGCTTTTCTCGAAGCTTCCGTCACGCTGATTTTTTATCTGAATTTTCCCGAATTTTTCTGGCACTTTTTATATGGGGGAAAACTGAAATAGAAAAACAGCAGAAAACAGGAACTGGCACTGGGGTGCACTGAGTTAATAGGTTAGTCCAAATATGATAAAAAAATGTATGAAAGTGTATCTAGATCATAGCAATATCACACAAAACATGCATGGAGCAAGCATAAATTATCGATACGTTTTGGATGTATCACATAGCCCATAATAATTGTGATCTCCTATTTTAACAGATACTACTAGAGTACCTGAAATTGGGCCTTTATTCTTGGCTGTGACAAGGTTAGTGGAAACAACACAAAAATTTATTTTGGAATCTAAAGCATTTTCAGTAACAAGATCCTTAACCAATGCAACTTGAGGGTCGACCTTGATCTGGTCCTTAGACTCATTAATTTTTCTCTCACTTTTATTTATTAGGCCTGTCACAAAAGAGTGTTCCCTTATCCTTGCAGGAAAAGGGGGCTTTTCATATATAACTGCATGCAAAATAGGGTCAGCAACATGAATATCAATAGGTAATTCTTTGAAGGGTTTATGATGCTGATACTTCTCCTCCTTAGAAGAGTCAATATGAGAGGCAAAGTCCTTACAAAAATCAATCATCAGATGGGAATCAAGACCAATCTTAGAGCAAAAGGTATTAAAGTAATAAGTTTTCACATAGATCTCTATATAATCATGCTCATAATTAATAGTGGGTTCAATACCTTTATCTATTTCCGAATCTTCGGTATTCTTCTGGATCCTTTCAAGGAGGTTCCATCTTTCTTCAACGCTTTTCTTCTGAAATACCCCACTAGAGGAGGCATCCAACATCTCTTTATCCTGATGAGAAAGTCTAGTATAAAAATTTGTAAGTATAGTTTTCTTGGGGAGCTCATGAATAGAACATTTGAGCATTAGGGATTTCAATCTCCCCCAATCTTGACCGATGCTTTATCCGTCACGAAACCTAAAGTTATAGATATAATTTCTGTCTCGATGAATTTCATGACGAGGATAAAACTTGATATAAAAGAGAGACATAAGCTCTTGCCAATCAAGCAAATGTGAGTTATCGAGAAGCTTATGCCAATCTGAAGCTTTATCTATAAGCGATATGGAGAACAATTTCCTCATGACAAACTCCATTGATACACCTGCAAGCTTAAATAGTGAACATAGTTGTGACAAATATAGCAAGTGTTCACTGGGATGTCTGTCTCCTGCATAACGATTAGCCAAAACACAATTGATAATACCAGCTGGTATTTTATAAGGCATAATTTCAGTAGGGGAGGAACAACCACCACAGATGTGGGGCATTTCCCTTCAAGCAACGATACAATAGCTACGTTGTCCATATGGACAAAGAGCAGCAACAGCAAAAATAAAAACAATAATATAAAAAATTCCTTACCAGCTTCACTTACCAATAGTGCTATGTTCCCCGGCAACGACGCTAAAAAACGGTACTTGATGACCCACAACCGTAAGGGATCTATTGCAGCATTTTCGATAAGTAAGAGTGTCGAACCCAACGAGGAGCGAAAGGTATTGATAAGTGATTTTGGCAAGGAATAACTGCAAGCACTGAAAGATAACTTTTTAGGGGTTTTCGGTATAAGCAATAATAAGATAAAAGCAAGCAAAGTAAATAGTGCTGTGGAGCAACAAGTGGCCCAATCCTTTTGAGTAAAGGATAAGCCTGGCAACTGAACTTATAAAGACTAAAGCGTTCTTGAGGACACATGAAGAGGTAGTCACGTGCTTTCGCCATACTCTGTATCGGTACTGTGTGTAGTGTTGATAAGTGTTGAGTGGGTGGATCTATGCTAGCACACCTTCTAGACTAAGATAAGTATACTCTTATGATTAAACATCTTGCAAGCATCCGAAAATACAAGATAGAAATTAAGGCAAAGCCTAACCACAGCAATAAGAACAAGGATCCATTGTTCCCTTGTTCAAAAGTGTGCAAACTGGGGTTCAGGTTTCTGTCACTCCGGCAACCCTCCGTAAGCATCCTTTGTACACAATGTATTCCCCTAGGTCCTTAATAAGGCGAAGTGTTGAGTGTTCGACTCACACAACACCACTAGGAAAATAACAACGCAACTTAAATATCAAACAACACATAATACTTCAACATCATATGACTACTAACAACAAGACTTCTCCCATGTCCTCAATAACTAAACTAACTAATCACAAGACATAAAAGAGATCATGATCAGAGGTGATAAATATGTTGAAAGGGCATGTGCCCTTATGTTTGGTTTTGGTAATTGATGACAATCTTTATGGACTAATGGTTTCCTTGAGTTATACTTTAAGGTTTGTCCATAGGCAACGCTTGAAGATCATATGGTGGCTTCAAGGTTTTAAGATGAAGATTATGTGTTGACCAGGGTGTTCTTCATGGAGCTATCCAAAGATTGGTCAAGTAGATGTGTGCAAGGTCAAGAGGAGCATCACGAAGATATCGTATGCTTGGAGCTTGCCGACCATTTGGTGATAATGGTCGTGTGAATATGTGCCTAAAAGAGGCTCACCCATAATGGAGTATGGGGGAGCTATCTACAAATCTTCATCGAGCCGGAGGAATCAAGGAAGATGTTCCTGAAGGGTTCGTTGCATAGAAAACAAAATTTTTCCTACGATTGCAACTGCCAAGATCACATCTAGGAGATAACTTGTAACGGTTTGAGAAGGACTCACCCTCGAAGACCAAAAAGCTTTAACGAGAACTATTCTCGTGGGTGATGTAGTCGAACACTCGCCGACCTCAAGGTCGTGATGAAGACTTGACGCCACGAACGGGCAGCGTCTCCGTAGTCGGTCACACGTACAGATCAGTGACGACCTCCGCCCCTTGCTCCAGTTGGGCAGCGGAAGTAGTGGATCCTCGGGAACTCCAGCAGCACTACAACATAGTGGTGGTGGTGGTAGATAAGATCTTGAGCAGGGCTTCGCCTAAGCACCGTACTCGTGAAACTGGATCAGCTAGCAAGGGGAGGAAGATGCCAACCAAAGGGCATATGAGAGATGGAGGAATGAGTGTCTAGAGGGGGTCTCCACCTCCTCCTTTTATAGGAGAGGGGGGGCAGCCAGCCCAAGGGGTTGAGCACGCCCCAAGGGTGCCCCCACCTCTTCCCTATTGATGGTAATGGAGTCTCCACTCACAAAAACCAAAAGCCACTATTATGCCCTTCAATCTCCACTCAAAATTCCAAGAGACTTTGCATTAAAACACTTTTAATACACTTGGTTTAATGCCACTCAACTTAATGAACACTTCATTAAATTAGTACTTCATTTATGAACAATTCACTTAATGAACACATTAACAATTATCCCCTTGCACTATTTTGATATACCGAAACTATTCCAACAGTTTTATCAAAACAGTCCATGTGCTGTCCAGTATATTCTCTGGCGTTCCGTATCCACTCAAACGCGTCAACGAATCCTTAAGTGTGTCACCCTACGGTTCGTGAATAAAATGGACATGACAGAGACTCTTCTCTGATCAATAATCATCAGCGGGATCTGGAGATCCATGATGACTCCCACTTACTCAACGATGAACTAGTGATCGTGTGAACCAAAACTCCGTAACCAATTCCTTTTGTCTCACGATATTTTACTTGTCCGAGATCCGATCATTTGGTATCATCCATACCTAGTTCGATCTCGTTACCGACAAGTACTCTTTACTCGTTCCGTGATATAACATCCTCGTGAGCCAGTCACGTGCTTGCAAGCGATGTCAATGTGATATCACCGAGAGGGCCCAGAGTATATCTCTCCGTCATCTGGATGGACAAATCCCACTCTTGATCCACGAGCCTCAACTAACACTTTCCAAGTACCCAACGACACCTTTATAATCACCCTGTTACGGTGTGACGTTTGATGGAATCAAAGTACTCTTCCGGTGTCAGTGATTGACGTGATCTCATGGTCTAAGGATTAGGGTTACTTCGTGAAAGTTTGATACAGCAATAGAAACTTTGATGACATGATCGTATTGCTATAACTACTGTGGGTGTATGTTCATCACATCATTCTCCAATGATATGACCTTGTTATTAACGACATCCAATGTCAATGATCAGGAAACCTTGATCATCCGTTAATCAACAAGCTAGTATAAAGAGAGGCATTACAAGGAACCTTTTCTTTGTTTATTAAACACACATGTATTAACGTTTCCGGTTAACACAATTATAGCATGAAAATAAACATTTATCATAAACATGGAATAAGATAATAACCACTTTATTATTGCCTCTCGGGCATATTCCCTTCAGTCTCCCACTTGCACTAGAGTCAATAATCTAGTTTGGTACTTGCGCATCCAACACCTATGGCATTCAGGTGTTATCCATACGCATTGCTAGTGGTAAATCTAATCTCCAGATCTGACACTTCAGGTCCGTGTGTATTTGCATTTCTTTGCGTCTCTACGCATCACTCATTCACTAATGAGATGGCATTGCATAAATTTGGTCCTCCGGTGAGACCTTAGTCCCTTGAGCTCAAAACATGTTGAATCTATTGTCGTACAATAGATCTTCATAGTATTAGCCCGTTTGGAACTACACCTAGTTTGTTAAACAAACTTCTTGACACAAATGCCCTCCTTTGCTGCTGCTAGAGCAGTCATATACTTAGCCTTTCGTTGTAGTATTCGTTATAATGTCTTAACTTTGGAACTCATCCAAATCCATTTGAAACTATTTCAAATCTATCATGGAACTTTCTTCCATTACATTTTGCCACCTTAACACACTTCCAAAATTGAGATAAATTTAGATTGTATCTTGCGACAAAACTAGTATCAATGTAACACTTTACAATGAACTATTGTCCAACATACATAATATATTCTTAGTCCTTCCAAAGCACGTAAGGATATCTTTACTATTGTCCAATGATCATCTTATGAATCATTCTGGTATATGCTCATAACATTTAGAGCATAGGACATTCTGGAATTGTACATATCATGGTGTACATGATTGATCAAATCATTCATGTGATTTTACTCACCAAGTGTCAAAACACTTGAATCTCGCTTCAACCTTTTCCATGCGGCAAGAACCTTTCTCATCGTTTCCATATTGAACTTATTCAATATTTCATATATGTACTTCGGCCCAACCATATTAGCACCTCAATCTATCTATATAGACCATATTAGCCCAATATACTGGTTTTGCCCAAATATTCCATTAAAATCAAATTTTCAATAAAACTTCACCCGTGTCAATAAAATATACATCATTTCCAATCAACAATATGTCTTCTACATAATGTATTAGAAATATGTCTCAGCGCTCCCACTTAATTTCTTGCAAAAGCAAGCATCTTCACCGTCTCTGATGAAACTAAACGTTTTAACAATTTCATCATGATGAAGATTCCAACTCCGCGAATGCTTATTTCAACCATTGAAATTTGCATGCTATTTTAGCATCCTTTGAATTAACAGAACCCTTTGGACCGTGTCCTGTACACGTCCTAGGTAACCATTCTATTAAAAGAACGTTGTTCCATTTGTTCAACTACCATATACAAAAACTAGCATATGTAGTGGTTGCTACAATAATCCGTCCAGACTAAATATCGTTATGAAAGATCAAATCTTGTCATAGCCAACTCTTTGAACATAATCGTAAACCATTTTAACGATATGTCGAATATTTCATAGATGTGAGAACATCCACGTCTGTTTCTTTATAGATCCAAACACGGTATCTAGAGGGTCTTCCAAGTTCAGAAACTTGGTTTCTCGTGTATGGAACTATCACGGATTTTATAGCTTCTAGCCATTTTGACGGAGTCAGGGCCCATCATCGCTTCTTTGCATGTAGTCGGTCCATTATTATCAAATAACAATGATTCAATCTCAAATCTTACTATTTGACCGATTACCCGAACTACGCAGTTCAATAGGAACTTAGATCGCCGTGACCACAACCTTTGGGATACGGGAGCCAAGAGCATTGCGGCCGCTTCCGGGACACTTTCCGGCGCTGCGCCACTTAGCACATAAAGCTTAGGTTCAACAACCTAATCGAAGTTCTACTGTCCTCCCACTTAACTTTTCGCAAAAAATTCCTTCTCAAGAAACTTGATGCTCTTAGCCACAAAAAACTTTTGTCTTTAGTGTTATGGAGGAATACCCAACGGTTACTTTGGGATAACCTACAAAGACGTACTTTATCCGACTTTGGTTGTAAACATTTTACATATGCCTTGCATACCAAAATTTAAGAAAAGACAAATTGGGTTTTATCCCATTCCATAACTTATATGGTGTCATTTCAACGGATCTCGATGGCGCTCTTTTCAGTGAAAAGCGGTAGTCTCTAAAGCTTAATCCTTAAAATATAATGGCAATTTTATAAATAACACCTTTGATCCTTACCATGTCAAACAAGGTTTGATTACATCTCTCGAACACTCCATACTCCTATGGTGTTTCGGGAAATGCAAGTTTTGGAACGATTCCTAAACTCTCAGGCATTTGCTAAACTTTTAACTCAAAAATCTTCTTTTATGATCCAATCATAAACTCTTATTTTCTCGTTACAATGATTTTCACTTCATCTTGAAATTTATTTGAACATTTTCAAACATTTCATACTTCTTCCTTATCAAGTAAATATACACATATATTCACTCAAATCCTCGGTTAAAGTATATGAAGTTATAAGACCCACCACACACGGCTACACATAATGAACTATACACATCAACATGTATAATGTCCAATAAGTTAGTCGTCCGTCCTTCTTTGGCCTATGAACGGAGTTTCAATCATTTCTAGGAAATTCTTACAAGCGTCAGTTGATTCAAAATCAAAAGACTCCAAAATTCCACCAACATGGAGTTTCTTCATGTTATCTTTCCAATATGATTTAAATGGTGTTTCAATCATCTCTAGAAATTTCTCACAACCGTCAATTGATTCAAAATCAAAAGACTCCAAAATTCCATCACCATGGAGTTTCTTCATGTGTTTCTTTCCAATATGATTCAAACGGTGGTGTCACTCATAAGTGATCTTCTAATCATTTGTCTTGCGACATGTTTAGCATCAGTTATTATGGATGTGATTTCTCCAACAAGATTTATAGAGTTCATCCATCTTCTATGAATATGGTGATAATTTGAACAACTATTGTTCGTATAACACCAGAACAGAATAACAATTATTCACATAAATCTTGAAGGCTAGGTTTAATTCCAACGATAAACACAATAACACTTTATTTTGTTCTTGATGAGAATCATCCCATATTCATTTGCTAGTTACTCAGGCCATTGCAACTCTTGTATTGCGTTGTTCCGTATGACACTTCATACCAACCAATCAGTATCCAATACTCAAGAATCACGCTGTTTAACAAGCAATGAATATACCCATAACATGTATATCATCTATATACCCGAGCTGGACATTTCCAGTCTTTTCCTTTTTCTTTTTCGCCAAAATATTTTTCAGATCCTCTTTCAGCAATTCCTTTCCTTTTTAGAAGAATTTATCAACATCACTTGTGGCACCATTCATATGACACATAATCCAAAGTGTGTTAGTCAAATACTAACACCCTTTGATTCTCACTTTGATGTAGATCACCGTCATCAAATGTTTGGCGTTCTTCCAAATTCCATTCTTTAGTAATCTTATAGTGTAGTAAACATTTTACCTACATCTTCCATTCATCCTATCATGACAACTTTCATGACAGAACTACCATAGCTCATAGGGACAAACTGTGAGTACAATATTAGTTCCCAAAACCTTTTTGAGAGATTAGGACACATAGTGTCTCCAACCTTCACAAATTCTCATACAATATGAGAACATGTTTCTCACTAAATTTTACTCTATCACATTGCAACTAAACATTGTTTCAGATATCGCTATATCTTCCACACATGATAGTTTCTGAAACAATCCTTTCAGCTCCTAGATAACCTTGATAATAACAAACAACATTTGAATATCAAGGATCATGGAAGCAAGTGTGATACTTAGACACTAACACTGGAATTGTTACTCTCGATTTAATACACATTATTAAACTTCATGGAGTAAGCAAGGTTTGCTAAAGTTTGCAATAAGACTTTAAACTTTAGATTGACACTCAAACAATACGGTACCAGTCCGTAAAGTTAAATATCCAGAATTCTATAGTATTATTATCTCAATTATAGCTAAGCGCAAAGGTAGTAAACAAATGCCAATGACTACAACGAACTATGCAAATTCACTTTGATTTAGTTCATGATAAAATGAGTTCATCTAACTCCCACTCAAAAACAACATCCCTCGAGTCGTCTTTGGTGATTACACGAACCAAATTCACTACACCACGACCGATCATCACGTGAGGCGGTGTAGCTGCAATGGCGAGCATCTCAATATGGTTCATCATATCATCCATATGACTCGTGCTTAACCTTTCGGTCCATGTTCCGAGGCCATGTCTGTACATGCTAGGCTCGCCAAGTAGAACCTTAGTATTTGCATGTGTTTCAAGGCCATGTCTGTACATGCTAGGCTTGAAAACACCCGTTGTATGCGAACGTAGAGTCTATCACACCCGATCATCATGTGGTGTCTCGAAACGACGAACTTTCTTAACGGTGCATACTAAGGAAGAACATATAATTATCTTGATATTAAGTGAGAGGGATCATCTTATAATGCTACCGAAGCGATCATGATCGTAACTAAGCAAAATAAGATGCATAAAAGGATAAACATCACATGCATGGATAATGTGATATGATATGGTCCTTCTCGCATTAGATCTCCATCTTGTGCGTCTTGGTATGATCTCCATCATGCCACCGGCGCGGCACCAAGGTCCATGGCGCCACCACCATGGTCGTCCTTCTCCATTACAATATATCTCATGGATATATCTACAGCACGCAGGCCTTAAAAAGGAAAAACACAACCATATGGCTCCTGCCGGTTGTTTACAATAAATCTCATTTCATACAACAATTTTGTAACAATGACCATATCACATCACATGCCCTGCAAAAACAAGTTAGACGCTTCTAAATTATCTTTGCAAATTTTACGTGGTTTTGGGCTTCCTAGGAAAGAACCGATCTTACCTACGGACAAGAACCACAACGTTGATTCGCTAGTTGTTTCTTTTCGTCCCTTTCCAGGGCCCTCCGTTGCAAATGCCATATCACTAATGTTAGAGAAACTGACACCCCCAAAGCCACTTTATACGGTACAAGCCGTATGTCAAGCGTCACACGCAATCTGCACTTAGGGCCGCTTCAATCCAACATTGCCGCACTATGAACAAGTGCACAAAAGAGGGTAACAACTAGAGGATCAACGCCCACATCTCTATGTGTTCTAACCGTACAAAGCATCTACGCATAGACGAGGCTCTGATACCACTGAAGGGTTCGTTGCATAGAAAACAAAATTTTTCCTACGATTGCAACTGCCAAGATCACATCTAGGAGATAACTTGTAACGGTTTGAGAAGGACTCACCCTCGAAGACCAAAAAGCTTTAACGAGAACTATTCTCGTGGGTGATGTAGTCGAACACTCGCCGACCTCAAGGTCGTGATGAAGACTTGACGCCACGAATGGGCAGCGTCTCCGTAGTCGGTCACACGTACAGATCAGTGACGACCTCCGCCCCTTGCTCCAGTTGGGCAGCGGAAGTAGTGGATCCTCGGGAACTCCAGCAGCACTACAACATAGTGGTGGTGGTGGTAGAGAAGATCGTGAGCAGGGCTTCGCCTAAGCACCGTACTCGTGAAACTGGATCAGCTAGCAAGGGGAGGAAGATGCCAACCAAAGGGCATATGAGAGATGGAGGAATGAGTGTCTAGAGGGGGTCTCCACCTCCTCCTTTTATAGGAGAGGGGGGGCAGCCAGCCCAAGGGGTTGAGCACGCCCCAAGGGTGCCCCCACCTCTTCCCTATTGATGGTAATGGAGTCTCCACTCACAAAAACCAAAAGCCACTATTATGCCCTTCAATCTCCACTCAAAATTCCAAGAGACTTTGCATTAAAACACTTTTAATACACTTGGTTTAATGCCACTCAACTTAATGAACACTTCATTAAATTAGTACTTCATTTATGAACAATTCACTTAATGAACACATTAACAATTATCCCCTTGCACTATTTTGATATACCGAAACTATTCCAACAGTTTTATCAAAACAGTCCATGTGCTGTCCAGTATATTCTCTGGCGTTCCGTATCCACTCAAACGCGTCAACGAATCCTTAAGTGTGTCACCCTACGGTTCGTGAATAAAATGGACATGACAGAGACTCTTCTCTGATCAATAATCATCAGCGGGATCTGGAGATCCATGATGACTCCCACTTACTCAACGATGAACTAGTGATCGTGTGAACCAAAACTCCGTAACCAATTCCTTTTGTCTCGCGATATTTTACTTGTCCGAGATCCGATCATTTGGTATCATCCATACCTAGTTCGATCTCGTTACCGACAAGTACTCTTTACTCGTTCCGTGATATAACATCCTCGTGAGCCAGTCACGTGCTTGCAAGCGATGTCAATGTGATATCACCGAGAGGGCCCAGAGTATATCTCTCCGTCATCTGGATGGACAAATCCCACTCTTGATCCACGAGCCTCAACTAACACTTTCCAAGTACCCAACGACACCTTTATAATCACCCTGTTACGGTGTGACGTTTGATGGAATCAAAGTACTCTTCCGGTGTCAGTGATTGACGTGATCTCATGGTCTAAGGATTAGGGTTACTTCGTGAAAGTTTGATACAGCAATAGAAACTTTGATGACATGATCGTATTGCTATAACTACTGTGGGTGTATGTTCATCACATCATTCTCCAATGATATGACCTTGTTATTAACGACATCCAATGTCAATGATCAGGAAACCTTGATCATCCGTTAATCAACAAGCTAGTATAAAGAGAGGCATTACAAGGAACCTTTTCTTTGTTTATTAAACACACATGTATTAACGTTTCCGGTTAACACAATTATAGCATGAAAATAAACATTTATCATAAACATGGAATAAGATAATAACCACTTTATTATTGCCTCTCGGGCATATTCCCTTCAGTTCCAACTTGAGGCGGGCATGATCGTCATCATCAAGCTCAAGTGGATTCTGCGCAAGACAAAGGTTTGACTAGATAGGTGTCTAGTTTACCGGTCTCTTGGTAGTAGTTAGGAGACCGTGTTATAGGCTAGGCCGAGTCGTTCGTGGAGAGCTCAAACCTTTTGCATCCTTGGCATCATCTTTATTGGTTCTTGTTTGGCTTTTCTCCGTGTGAGTTTTGGAGCTTGTGGTCTTCTTCATGACAAGCTCTTATTCATCGAAAACGGATTTCATATGCGTCTTCTCGTATGTTTTTCGATGTGGGAGATTTGCCGGGTCGTCTCGGTTAGAGGTTTCACACCTCTATTTGTTTGGAATTTCTCCCTTTCCATAAAGCTTGAGTTTGCCTTAATCGGAGTTAATTTGCAGAAGTTGTGGCAGTTCAGGGTTTTGCCTGTGTCTTTGGAGTTCATCTGTTGTGTGGCCTGGGCTCCCTGGTTCTGCCAGGGCAGTAGTACCGCTCGTGGAGCGGTAGTACCGCGCTTGGAGCGGTAGTACCGTGGGCGAGTACCGCACTCACTACCGTAAGTCCACTGGACTTTGCGGTAGTGGGCACGGCACTGGCCCCCGGTAGTACCATGGGGCGGTAGTACCGCTCCCAGTGCGGTAGTACCGTGCCACGGTAGTACCGCGGGCAAGTACCGCACTCACTACCGTAAGTCCACTGGACTTTGCGGTAGTGGGCATGACACTGGGCTTCGGTAGTACCGTGGTGCGGTAGTACCGCACCACGGTAGTACCGCTCTCCGAGCGGTAGTACCGTGGTTGGTGGGCTGCCAACGGGTTCCAACGGCTGGATTCGTGGGAGACTATAAAAGGGGGTCTTCTTCCTCCTTTGTCTCCACCGGTTTTAGTGCAAGTTCTTCCCCCCATTATTAACCTCTTTGAGCTTGCTTACTCTCTTCCCTTCCTATGATTCTTGCTTATTTTTGAGGGAAAAGAGAGAGGATGTCTAGATCCACATTCTCCACCAAGCCATCTCTCCTCTAAGTGAGGGGAACCTTGTGGATCTAGATCTTGGAGTTCTTGGTGTTCTCCTTGTTCTTCCTCTCATATTCCTCCATAGCTTTTGTTGCTTTGGTGGGATTTGAGAGTTGGGGACTTGAGCACTTCGTGTGCTCTTGCCATTGCATTTGGTGCATCGGTTTGAGTTCTCTCCGAGGATTCGGTGTAGAAGTGAAGTTGAGAAGATAGCTACTCTTGAGTGCATTGGCACTCTAGAGCTTGTACCTCGTGGCTGTGTTGGCACCTAGAGGCTTGTTGTTACGGAGCTCAATCATTGTGGTGGAAAGCTTCGGGACGCTACGGGAGCCTCCAATTCGGTTGTGGAGATTGCCCCGAGAATTTGTATGGGTTCGGTGACCGCCCCCAAGGGTTGCCATTTGTACGGGTTCGGTGACCGCCCTCAAGTGTCCTAATAGTGGAATCACGGCATCTTGCATTGGTAAGAGCGTGAGGAGAAATAGGGTGGCCCTCGTTGGCTTCGTGTGAGCATTGTGCTCCTCACCCTCTCCAAACGGAGACGTACTTCTCGCAAGAGAAGGAACTTCGGTAACAAATCCTTGTCTCCATCGGCTCCACTTGCGGTTATCTCTACCTTTACTTTGAGCAATCTTATTACATTGTTTATCTTGTGCTTGCTCATATTATTGTACATTGCTTGTCCCATAGGTTGTTCTTCTAGTCAACCTATTTACTTGTGCACCTACTTTATGATAGCCTTAGTGCTCTTGGTATATTTCTTGCTATCACATAGTTGTTTATCTTGCTTAGTATAAGTTGTTGGTGCACATAGTTGAGCCTAGCTTATTTAGGTTTCTTGCTTGGCAAATTAAACGTTAAGTTTTATTCCGCATTTGTTCAAGCCGAAACCGTCATTATTTTAAGTGCCTATTCACCCCCCCTCTAGGCGACATCCACGTCCTTTCATATGTGGTAAACAATCTGGACATAATGATATTTCTCCAACAAAACTCAATAGCATTCACCACAAAGTAGTAATCAACACCTGTGGAGTAGAGAGGATAGATAGTACGGATTACAACACAAGATAAACTTGTGAGGTGAGATTGGATGGTGGTGGAGATGGTGCTGATGTTGGGGATGATGTTGATGATGATCTCGATGATGCCCGTGACGATGGTGATGACGATGGCGATGATCTTCCCTTCCGGGAGGTGATCTCCTCGGCGGAGTCTGCCAGCCGGAGAGCCCTTTTCTTCTCTGTAGGTTTCCGCCACGGAGCGGCGGCGGAACTCCGTAAAAGCTTCTCTTTTTAGGGTTTTCGGGCGACGAAGAGTATATAGGCCAGAGGGGGGAGCCGGGGGTGGTCCTAGGGGCCTAGGCGCCCTCCCGGCGCGGCCAGGGGTGGGGCCGCGCCAGGTGGCCGCCTGGGCACCCTGTGGCCCCCCTCTGGCCCCTCTTCGGCGTATTTTCTTTAATCTCCTGTAAAATACCCTCTGTCGATTTTCAGGTAATTTGGAGGTATTCTTCTTCAACAACTCAGCGTCCACTTTTTACCGCTGAATCCTGCGTCTGCTGCTTCGGCACCGGAAAGTTGCAAACTGTGTAAAACAAGCCAATACAACATAAGAACATCATCGTAATGTGAAATATATCAATGAATAAGGATGAATTACGATACAAAATAGTGATGCATTTTGGACGTATCACCTACTAACTCAGTGCACCCAGTGCCAGTTTCTGTCTGCTGATGGCTGTGAGTTACAGGTATTTTCCCCAATTTTCAGAGCTCCAAAAATTCCAGAAAAATAAGATAAGAAATCAGCGAGATAGAAGCTTCCGGAGCCCCAAAGGAGAGCCGGAGGGGGCCACCCCCTCCCAGGCAGCCAGGTGGCGCGACCCACCTCCTGGTCGGGCCACCAGAGCGCCTGGGAGGTGCGACCATCCCTGGCTCCCCCTTCGGCCTATATTACCTCCTCGTCCCGAATATCCTCGAGGAGAACCCTGCATCGCTAATTAAATCTTTGTTCCACCGGCGTTGCGCTTCCACGATCGGGAGCACCAGAATACCTTTTCCCGGCACCCTATCGGAGGAAGGATTGACCTCCGTGAGCTTCTCCACCACCATGGACGCTTCCCGGATGTGTAGTGAGTAGTCCCCCTTGGACCATGGGTCCAAGAAAAGTAGCTATGTGATGTCTTCTCTCCAATCTTGTTCTTAAATGCTTAGTCCTTGTGAGCTGCCATACATGATCAAGGCACCTATATAATTTTTCTGTTGTTGCTATTTTATCGTCTTTTGGGAGAGAGACATCAC
Organism: Bromus sterilis; assembly: GCA_950022295.1. Classification (NCBI taxonomy): domain Eukaryota; kingdom Viridiplantae; phylum Streptophyta; class Magnoliopsida; order Poales; family Poaceae; genus Bromus; species Bromus sterilis. Next base: position 336,815,994 of record OX465595.1, on the reverse strand, counting down.
TAGTGAACATCATGGGACCCCGGTCCATATTTCCACCATTGTTAACAACTCCACTTTATTTACTGCTTTTACTTTCAATTGCAATTATCACTATCATTATGCCCTTGCGTTTAATCCTTTGTAAACAACAAGGCCGGAGAGATTGACAACCTCTCTATACTCGTTGGTAGCAAAGTTATTTGTTGTGTGTGCAGGTCCAGGTAAAGCAAGTGATTATCATCAAACAACGCATCACATGCTGCGCCACCTACTTGTCGATCCTTGGAGTCCTCCTGGATTCGATAAACCTTACAACCACCGCGTAAGGGAAATTTTGCTACTACGCTACTTCTCAACCTTCCACTTGGGATAGCCAACGAGAAGCACTACTTCAGTGCCATCAGTGTCCAACGCAACACCATGCTCGATTTCCTCCCCCACTGGCTAATTTGGGTTTTATTAGGGTTAATTTGGGCTTCTGTGATGAGCTTGGTCTAGGCTTAGTAGATCCAAAGACAGTTAGTTAGTACCAAACTAATTTGTGGTAGCTAGTTAGTAGCAATTTGTGCCTAGTTTTGGGTTTGTGTGTTGTAGTTAGTAGCAAATTTACTTACTTGGTAGAAAATTTAGTTAGTTAGTAGCAATGATGTAAGCCTAGCTAGGATCGTAGAAGATGCAAAGTGGCTCTGGCTGCCTTAAGTTTCTTTTCATGCAGTCTGAGCGGACATGTTAAATCAGATGGTTAATTAGATTTCCCTACTGAATTAGGTTGGGTTAATTCAATTTATGTTAATTAGGTTTATATATTAATGTGTGTTTGTCTAGTTTTTCTCTGAACTATGTTCTTATCAACTAGGTGTTGCTTAGTTGATGCTATAATTATTGTGCGCTACCTAGATAGTTGGTCACTTAGTTGATGCTATAATCACTGTGTGCTGCCTAGCTAGTTGGTCATTTAGTTGATGCTATAATCATTGTGTGTTGGTTAGTAGTACATTTAGGGATGCTTAGTTGATACTTTGTTATAATCATTGTGTTGCTGCCTAGTTGGCCACTTAGTAAAAAGATTGATAGGTAAAGTTTGGAAAATTAGATAATCACTGTTTATTTTTATAGTTTTGCGCAATGGATGTTCACATGGGACTTTTAGAGGTCGAAGGCAGCATCACCGCGGTAAAAAAACAACCATTTCCTCATTCAATAAGTAGTGGCATGCGCATGATCAATATGTAGTTACAAACATTTTTTTGGCATACCTCGATCAAGTTGAGGATAAGTTTGCCGAAGCAGAGTTGCTAAAGGTCATAATAAAGTCTAAACATGAGAGAACTGAGACACTAGATAAGGATGTCATTAAGCTCAATCAAGACCGATATGATCTCACATGATGAAGGACGTGAACCATGAAAAAAAAGAGGTGGAGGATCAAATGAAGAAACTTAAGAAGGACGTGAACCATCATGAGTCCACTACTAGTGAGCTTCGCATGATGAACGTACGTTATATCATTAACCTATAAAGGAAGGATGATGAGCTTTACAAGCTCGAGGCTATCATTGAGAAGAAGTGAGATCATCTCGCGAGAGCTAGCCAGTTTACTTTTTTATGTTAACTTGTCTTTGGGTTGTAAAATACTATGTTAAAGTTTGATCGAGCCACCTTGGTTTAGTATATATAATTTTAAATGTTTAGTATATATGTATCTTTTAAATGTAGAAAAAACCTTTTTTATAGTGCGAAATAAAATTGATTGTGTGGCATGGTATAAGCACGCCATAACTACCCATTGTACTGACGACGTGGGCTGTCAATGCCACCACTCTTTTTTATCAGTTGTGTTGGTGTTCACGCCAGCAATGCATTTTTTTCAACATATTAGAAATGTTTTTCTCTATTAGTGTTATGTGGTGAAAACGGTCTTAAAAGCATACTTGTTTTAGAACTTATGTGCATTATCAATTGTATCAAACATCATGGCCAAATATGACACAAGCATATTGATTTCACGAGAGTTTACTTCTCGCCCCTCGTTGGTTACCCAAAGTGGAAGGTTGAGATGTAGACAGCAGCAAATTTCCCTTGGTGAAGATACAAGGTTTGTCTCCAGTAGGACTCCGATAACGACAAGAAGGTAACAACGGCGCCAGAGATTAGCGGTTGTCGTGGACCTGCACACACAACAGATTGCTTTGCTACCAACAAGTACAAATGGGTTGTCAATCCCTCCGTCCTTGTTGTTTACAAAGGATAAAACGCACAGGATAATAATGATAGTGATAACAACGAAAAAGTAATAAACCAGTAAATTGATAGAGGGTGTAAACAGTATTGGAAATATGGACCGGGGTCCTATGATGTTCACTAGTGATGTCTCTCTCCCAAAAGACGATAAAACAGCCATGCGAGGTAAACAAATTACAGCTGGGCAATTGACAGGATTATGTGCGCAAACCAATGCTAATTATGCTATAAAGAAAGGAAGAGGCTCAAAAGTATGGGCGGTACGCCAAGACAAGTAGACTGGAATCCATCTGCATCTACCTACTAATCATCCACCTTGAGATATCTATCCAGAACATCTTGCTGGTATTAAGTTGCGCATCCCACCCAAAGTGCAAACTCAAAGCAACAAACAACTGCATTAAAGAACTTTGCGTAAAGTAAACAATCCTTGCCCCCGCAAGTACAAGCACCGTTGTTTTCCCCCTTGTGGCAACATCACATCCCCTAGACTCATGTTTCTGTCACTCAAGCTAGTAATCGGGGGGCATGAACCCACAATCATGCATAACGCTCCCTCTTGGAGTCACTACCTACTACTTGGCCAAAGAAATAAACAGCAACGAATAGCATGCAAGAATTACTCAAGAACATAAATATAAAAGAGTAGAATCAAATATATTACTCAAACACAATCTGAACATAATCTCATAATCCATCGGATCCCAGCAAACTCAGCATAGCAACAGCAGAAATATTACATAAGTGCCTCGATCATGTAGGGTAGCTCACGAGGTCTAATCCATGAAGAACAAAGAGGGGAGGATAAAATCACATAGCTACTGATCATAGACCCATGGTCCAAGGTGGACTACTCACGGTTCACCAGCGAAGCATCCATGGTGGTGGAGAAGCTCCCGGAGGTGGTTCCTCCCTTCGACAGGGTGCCGGGAAGAGGTCTTCTGGTGCTCCCGATCTTGGAAGCGCAGCGGCGGCGGAACAGAGCAGAGATCGCGAAAAATGGTTCCCCTCTCGGGGTTTTTGCGTCACGGGGAATAAACAGGCGAAGGGGGCAGCCAGGGGTCCACCAGGGGACCAGGCGGCCCCCTGGCGCGGCCCCACCCTGGGGCGCGCCGGGAGGGCGCCTTGGGTCCTGGTGGGTCCCCTCTACCCCCCCCCCCCAGTGATTCAGGAAGCTTCCTGATCGCTGATTTTTTATTGGATTTTTCCTGAATTTTTGGAGCCCTTTTTATATGGGGGAAACCTGAAATAGAAATCAGCAGAAAACAGGAACTGACACTGGGGTGCACTTAGTTAATAGGTTAGTCCAAATATGATCAAAAGTGTATGGACGTTCATCAATATCATAGCAATATCACAGAAAAGAGGCATGGAGCAAGCCGAAATTATAGATACGTTTTGGACGTATCAACATCCCCAAGGTTAATTCCTGCTCGTCCTTGAGTAGGTAAATGATAACAACACAATTTCTGTGGTGACATGCTAACAACCATATAAGAACTTTTAAGTAAAGAAATCAAGGTATGTAATTCAATTCAAGTTGTAACAGGCAAGAGTCTATATCTAGCATTGAAACAAGCAACATAAGAACATAAAGGTGCAAGAACTCTTGCTGTCCGTGACTCGAATGTCTCCAAATGGTGTTTGCGTGCAAGAAAGGGGATAGGGATATACGAGAAAAATTATTTTTGTGTTGAGAACTCAATCTACTAAAGTTTCACACTTGGTCTTCTTTGGAATCTTATCTTGACTCATCCCCAGACCACTAGCTAGGTACAAATCAAAATGATCCACTCATTTTCGATATTTTGAGCACTCATGCAATGGATGAGCGTAAGCAAGAAAGTTGACACTTAGGATGGAAAATAGAGAATATGGTGGAGGAGGAAGATGATAGAGGCGAAGGTATACCGATGTTTCGATGAGATGATGGAGATCGATTATGTGGAGTAGACTTTCACGACCCGACTACGAACGTGCAAAGACGTTGCGCCTTAGCAATCGCTAAACCAACTCCGAGAGGTTATTGATCCCGCGGATGCACGATCAACCTGACCACGAAGGTCTAATTCCTGCAAGCAATCGACAAGAACAAGCAAGGACTAAGAATTGCAATCTGGATATTGCGAATATAAGATGAATGATTAACAGAAGTTGGGGTTCCAATGCGGTCTTGGCCTGGTCGGATGACACAAACGAAGAGCTCGAAGTTGCGGCTATGGCTAACTTAAATCTAATTAAAACCCAAGTCTAAACGACGCCCTAAGGGCTGTATATATGGGGGAATAGAGGGGAATTTCATGACCCCTTGGAGGTGGGGTCCGAAAACAACCCTAACTCGGTTTCCCCACACATACGGACTCTAAAAACAGCCTATAAAGTAGTATTTCGAAATTACATGGGCCCAGCCCAATATTAAGGTGACGCAGCACCTATAATTTCCCTTGGACGAAAATAATGAAGTGGCATCTCGTGTATTTCGTCCAAGCCTTCATGCATGCCTTATGGTGGCTTCAAAGTGTGAAAATCACCACTGGAAACTCCATTGTCCTTTCCTGCGCGCGCACCATCTTCTCCATGCTTGATCCCGCTCCAATGCCCGTCCTTCTTGTCCATGCTAGGTCCTTCATTCATAAGCAAAACAAAAGTATCTAATTTAGGCAGCATCATATGTTCATGAACATTAGAAGGATTCGCAAGAAAAGAAAGTACCTGATAATTTAGCTGACGCGCGCGTGCTCTAGTAACTGGTCCAATATGTGTATTTGGTGAGGATGTGGGTGTAACATTAGTAGGGATGTCCTCATCATCCTCCCCTTCTTGAATTGAATTCGTCCTCGACGGAAGCTCATCATCTTCTCCCAAATAAGGCTTCAAATCTGCAATATTAAAAGTGGGACTAACCCCAAAATCTGCAGGTAGCTCAAGTTTATATGCATTATCATTATTTTTTTGCAAAACCTTAAAGGGACCATCGGCTCGTGGCATTAACTTAGACTTGCGCAAATCAGGAAACCTATCTTTACGTAGATGTAACCAAACAAGATATCCGGGTTCAAACGTAGATGTAACCTATCTTTCGACCCCTATCACCAGCAAGCTTGTATCTAGCATTCATTCGCTCAATGTTTTCTTTAGTTAACTCATGCATTTTTAATATCAATTCAGCACGTTGCTTAGCATCAAAATTAACCTTCTCCGAAGATGGAAGAGGCAGCAAATCAATAGGTGCACGAGGTAGAAAACCATAAACAATCTCAAAAGGGCACATTTTAGTGGTAGAATGAAATGAACGATTATAAGCAAATTTAATATGAGGTAAACATTCTTCCCACATTTTCAAGTTACTCTTTAAAACAGCCCTAAGCATAGTAGACAATGTCCTATTGACCACTTCAGTTTGTCCATCAGTTTGGGGATAACATGTAGTACTAAAAAGTAGTTTACTCCCCAACTTAGCCCATAAGCATCTCCAAAAATGGCTAAGAAACTTAGTATCACGATCCGAGACAATAGTATTGGGCACACCATGTAAACGAATAATCTCACGAAAGAATAAATCAGCAACATTAGCAGCAGCATCGCTTTTATGACATGGTATAAAGTGTGCCATCTTAGAAAATCTATCCACGACAACAAAGATGCTATCCCTCCTCTTCTTTGTTCGAGGCAAGCCTAAAACAATGTCCATGGATATGTCCTCCCACGGAACACTAGGTACAGGTAAAGGCATGTATAAACCATGAGGATTGAGCCGTGACTTAGCTTTTTGACATGTAGTGCAGCGAGCAACAAAACGCTCAACATCCCGTCTCATCTTTGGCCAAAAGAAATGTGTAGCAAGTACATCCTCTGTCTTCTTCACGCCAAAGTATCCCATTAATCCTCCTCCATGCGCCTCCTGCAACAACAAAAGACGAATAGAGCTAGCTGGAATGCATAGCTTGTTAGAACGGAACACGAATCCATCATTAAGCACAAACTTGTTCCATGTTCTACCTTCTCTACAATTCTGCAATACATCTTTAAATTCCGGATCATACACATATTGATCTTTGATTGTCTCTAAACCGAATATCTTAAAGTCAAGTTGTGAAAGCATAGTATAACGACGAGACAAAGCATCAGCAATAATATTATCTTTACCCTTCTTGTGTTTAATGACATAAGGGAAAGTCTCAATAAATTCAACCCACTTAGCATGTCTACGATTAAGTTTTGCTTGACTTCTTATGTGTTTCAAAGATTCATGATCAGAATGTATAACAAATTCTTTGGGCCATAAATAATGTTGCCAAGTTTCTAAAGTCCGAACAAGAGCATATAATTCCTTATCATAAGTAGAATAGTTCAGACTAGGTCCACTCAATTTTTCAGAAAAGTATGCAACAGGTTTAGCATCTTGTAATAACACACCTCCCAAACCAATCCCACTAGCATCGCATTCAAGCTCAAAAGTCTTATTAAAATCAGGAAGTTGGAGCAAAGGAGCATGTGTTAACTTATCTTTCAATACCGTGAAGGCTTCTTCCTGTGCGGTACCCCAAGTAAAAGGCACATCCTTGCGTGTAAGCTCATTGAGAGCTGCAGCAATGGTGCTGAAATCTCTCACAAAACGCCTATAGAATCCATCGAGGCCAAGAAAACTCCGCACTTGTGTGACCGTTTTGGGCTGCGGCCAACTCTCAATCGCCTCGATCTTGGCTTTATCAACTTCAATACCCTGTGGAGTAACAACATAGCCAAGAAACGATACTCGTTCGGTGCAAAAGGTGCACTTCCCAAGGGTACCAAACAAACGTGCATTACGTAGAGCAATAAAAATAGCACGTAAATGATCCAAATGTTCTTCCAAAGATTTGCTATAAATCAGTATATCATCAAAATAGACTACCACAAATCGTCCAATGAAAGCACGTAAAACCTCATTCATTAGTCTCATGAAGGTGCTAGGTGCATTAGTTAACCCAAAAGGCATGACTAACCACTCATATAGTCCAAACTTAGTTTTAAATGCTATTTTCCATTCATCTCCTAATTTCATGTGAATTTGATGGTATCCACTACACAAATCAACTTTGGAAAACATGGTAGAGCCACTTAATTCATCAAGCATATCATCTAACCTAGGAATAGGATGACGATAACGAATAGTAATATTATTAATGGCTCTACAATCAACACACATACGCCATGTTCCATCCTTTTTTGGCACTAATATAACAGGAACAACACAAGGACTAAGGGATTCGCGTATATAACATTTGTCGAGTAGCTCTTGTACTTCACGCTGAATCTCCTTCGTCTCCTCAGGATTGGTACGGTATGGCGCACGGTTGGGCAGCGAAGCACCGGGAATTAAGTCAATCTGATGCTCAATCCCTCGAATAGGTGGTAATCCCGGTGGTACGTCTTGGGGAAAGACGTCTATAAACTCCCGCAAAAGGTCAGTGACAACAGGAGGCAAAGAAGGAGGCAATTCCTCAAATGAAAACAAAGCTTCTTTGCACACAAAAGCATAGCACACATATTGACTAACATCCAAATCCGAAATATCAACCTTAGTAGCAAGCAAAGTTGGACTAGTCAATTTAATTTCATTAGAAACAGCTGACGAAGATTTGCTATTAGTCTTATGTTGTTGCTCAAATTCTTTAGCTGCTATCTCATTCTCACTCTTATTTTTCTCCTGTTTAGCTTTACTAGCTCTAGAAAGATCATCTTTCACAATTTGTTCAGGAGACATAGGAAGTAAAGCAATATTTTTATCCTGATGAACCAGAGTAAACTGATTTGTCCTACCATGGTGTACAACATTCCTATCAAATTGCCATGGTCTACCAAGTAAAATAGAGCATGCTTGCATGGGTACCACATCACAATCAACATAATCAGCATATGCAGCAATGCTAAAGTGCACACGAACAGAACGCGTTACCTTAATCTTACCACTATTGTGAGACCATTGAATATAGTACGGATGGGGGTGTGGTCTTGTGGTGAGAGATAGCTTCTCCACCAACTCCATGCTAGCCAAGTTGTTGCAACTCCCTCCGTCAATAATGATGCGAACCGAACGTTCTTTCACCACTCCCTTTGTGTGGATCAAATTATGCCTCTGGTTTTGCTCGGCCTTCGTTACCTGCACATTTAACACACGTTGAGCAACCAAACTAGCATATTTATCCACATCATCAGGAGCCATATACTCTATATCATGAGCATCATCATGGGCACCCTGTTCCTCATGAGCAATGAGAACTAAAGTCTCCTCATCATAGTCACTCGCTGACTCATACCCACCATCCGCCGTAATAGTCATCACACGCTTGGAAGGACAGTCTTTTGCAAAGTGACCTCCACCTTGGCACCTACGACATTTAATATCACGATCTCGTGTTTGCCCTGTGTAAGCCATGGATGAAGAAGAACTCGCCGCTGGACCACTCTGTGCACCCTTGAATGGTGGCGCTGGCTGTTTTGGTGGCTCCCTATAAGAATGAGCGGCTGAAGTAGATGGTGGTGCAGCAGGCCGTGTGGATGTAGAAGCTCCACGCGATGTCCATGATGTATTTCGTCCTGCAGAAACGTTAGGTATCGTAGTGGCCTGTCGATCCTGCACTTCACGTTCAGCTTTACAAGCAAGATGAAACAAATGAGTGATAGTAGCATGGTCCTTGTATTCTAGAATAGTTTGTATCTCCTTGTTTAAGCCACCCATAAAACGTGCAAGCATAGCTTCATTATCCTCTACTAGGCCACATCTAATCAATCCAGTTTGTAATTCCTGATAATATTCCTCTGCATAATTTTTTCCTTGTCTCAAACGCTGTAATTTTTGTAGCAATTCACGTTGATAATAAGGAGGAACCCAGCGAGTACGCACAACATCTTTTAAAGCAGCCCAAGTAGTTGGAATATTATTAGTATGCAATATACAATGTTCAGACCACCAAATAGATGCAAACCCCGTGAATTCACAAACAGCAGCAGTAACACATCTATTCTCAGGATATTGTAAACATGTAAAGCGTTGTTCAGTTTCTAACTCCCAAGTAAGATAAGCATTAGGAATATATCTACCCTCAAATGGCTTAAGATTCAATTTAAGTTTAGGCACATATTCATCATCGCGTACCTGAGGGGGTGGTTGGTGTCGACCGTGGCGAATGTTGGGACGTGGACGTCCAGCTGGCTGTTCATAGGCCGCTTCCTGTTCCACCTCCTCCTCGTAATCACCCTCGTAGTTGTCGTCCTGGCCGATGTCAGAAGCAGCGGCAGCAGTAGCAACTGCAGAAGTAGGAGGAGCACCAATACCAGCAGCTTGTCCTCCCGGAAACAGAATACGTCGTGCACGTCGTGGTGGCGGTGGCTGTGCCGGAGCGGCAGCAGGCTGTGTAGGTAGGCGTGCGATCAACTCAGTAAACTTGGCATCGAGCTTGGTTTCGATCATCTTCTCCACGCCATCAATCGCCTCTGTAAATCTGTTCTCGATGTCATTCACTTGTTCAGACATCATTTGTGCAAATTTATCATGTAGCTCCTTGTTGGACATGTTCTCCCAATCGGGTGCATCCCGCGCCACTTCATCATGTGATCCTGGCATGGTTAGCAGAAATAGAAAACACACAGAAATATGATCCTTCTTCTACTAATGGGATGTGGGGTGGTGGAAAGCACAAATCCGTCAAGATTTTCTTTCGTTCTTACCGATTCTTACCTAGCAGCAGGTGGTGATGTACAACCAACGGGTCAAAACTCTCAGAGATGTGGTAGATCGATGGCCAGGAGGTGTCAAAACGCACGATATAGAATATATGTGGAGCTGTAGGAAGGCTGACAAGTATGGTAGCAAAAGCTCAACAGTAATCAAGACAGAGATGCAAAGCTGAATAAACCCTCAACGTCAGTATTGTGCTGATCCTAGGCTAGACCATACTAGAGACGCGAGCCTAAAACACCAACGAAAGCACGGCGCGGCACGTAAACAACTGAGAAGCACACTCTGATTTTTTTCTCTCTTTTTTTTGCGAATCGGGACTGCGATGGCTGAAAAAGTGCGAAAAAATCACTATGGTAGCGAACGTCTCAAAATGAGTTTCTGGACCTAAGGAAGGTATGGGCACGAAATTTTTTCACCCATGAATTTTTTGGCCTAAAAACTGCTCTGGAAAGCGTGCCAGACTCTTTTTTTTTTGGAAATCACCCCCTTCTACGTACGACAAAGATTGGTGAAATCCGACTCTAATCAACTCAAAACTATTCTGGCTACGGAGATATCGCAAACCGACGGGTGATGGAACTCAACTCGGATCGGTAGGTTGTGGTAGTGTATATGGACTCGGTTTGGCGGAACGTGGTGGTGTATCTGGACTCGGATTGGCGAAACGTGGTGGTGTACTACTGTGCGGCGGCGGCGGCGTGACAAACTATGATCAGAACTCGAAACTCTAAGGGAACTAGACGCTAAGATCAGCAACTCGACACATCGATGCAACCGAATTCAACAAAGCAAACTACTGTAAAGAAAACTGGACAAAGGCTCGGACTATTTTGGGACGTTATGATCTAACCCTAATTTTTTTTGGCTTTTTCGTGGACTGTAGGTATGAAAACAGAAGTAATCTAGACTACGAAAAACTGGTAAATCTCACCGAGCAACCTGGAAATCTGATACCACTTGATAGAGGCGAAGGTATCCCGATGTTTCGATGAGATTATGGAGATCGATTATGGTGGAGTAGACTTTCACGACCCGACTACGAACATGCGAAGACGTTGCGCCTTAGCAATCGCTAAACCAACTCCGAGAGGTTATTGATCCTGCGGATGCACGTTCAACCTGACCACGAAGGTATAATTCCTACAAGCAATCGACAAGAACTAGAAAGAACTAAGAATTGCAATCTGGATATTGCGAATATAAGATGAATGATTAACAGAAGTTGGGGTTCCAATGCGGTCTTGGCCTGGTCGGATGACACAAACGAAGAGCTCGAAGTTGCGGCTATGGCTAACTTAAATCTAATTAAAACCCAAGTCTTAACGACGCCCTAAGGGTTGTATATATGGGGGAATAGAGGGGAATTTCATGACCCCTTGGAGGTGGGGTCCGAAAACGACCCTAACTCGGTTTCCCCACACATACGGACTCTAAAAACAGCCTATAAAGTAGTATTTCGAAATTATATGGGCCCAGCCCAATATTAAGGTGACACAGCACCTATAATTGCCCTTGGACGAAAATAATGAAGTGACATCTCGTGTATTTCGTCCAAGCCTTCATGCATGCCTTATGGTGGCTTCAAAGTGCAAAAATCACCACTATAAACTCCATTGTCCTTTCCCGCGCGCGCACCATCTTCTCCATGCTTGATCCCGCTCCAATGCCCGTCCTTCTTGTCCATGCTAGGTCCTTCATTCATAACCAAAACAAAAGTATCTAATTTAGGAAGCATCATATGTTCATGAACATTAGAAGGATTCGCAAGAAACGAAAGTACCTGATAATTTAGCTGACGTGCGCGTGCTCTAGTAACTGGTCCAATATGTGTAGTTGGTGAGGATGTGGGTGTAACATTAGTAGGGATGTCCTCATCAGAAGACAAAAAAGGTGTGAAAGGCTCACATCAATGAGGACAATCATAGGCGAGATAAAGCCAAATGATATATATGATGTGAGAAGTAGGGATTGTCATGCAACGGATGCACATATGAGCTAAGGTAATCTCTCCAATGGAACTAGTGGGGGTGCATCCAACTTGCTTTCTCAAGAAGACCTAGAGCTCATTTGAGGAGGCTCATCATTGGAATATACAAGCCAATTTCTATAGTGTGAAGGTCCCCACATAGCTATATGCATGAATGATAATCTCTATGGAGTACAAGATATAAGAGGGAGTACGAGTGTGGATCTCTCAAAAGGAATAGTAGTGTGCCCCCTTCTCTCTTTTTATTTCTTTTTCTCTTTTTTTCTATTTTTTTGTATTTTTTGGTTGCCTCAATGGCTCTTTCTATTTCTCTCATTTTCCACTTTGGGATCTTTTAATTTGTCCACTTTGGGATCTTTTCCTCACTTCAGGGGCAACACTCTATATATTACAAAATAGTATAGAAGATCTTTCACACTTTAAAAAAGTACTCAACATAAAGAAAATGAAACTATCATGATGTATGCAAATGTATGCCTCTGCCAGGGTAGCAGGATATGCAATGATACTAGCGCGTCATGTAGCAATGATTAGGGCAAGGCCCAACTAGCATGCGGCTCATCGATCAAGCAAGTAGCATGTATGACATGAAGATCAAGTCATGAGAAGATGGATGTTGCATGGCAATATATCTCGGAAAGGATATGGAAATTCCTTGATAGGTAGGTATGGTGGATGTTTTGAGGAAGGATATAAGGAGGTTTATGATGACAGAGCGTATCATGTCAAGGGTTTGGATGTACCGGCGAAGGTGGACGCCAACTCTCGGAGTGAGAAGAAAGCAATGCACGACACATGAGAGGCTAGAAAAATATGGGAAGGTGGAAGTGTCAACTTTCGAAGACTCACATTAGTCCGAAGAACTCATGCACTTATTATCGGTAACTCTCAATCTAATAAGGAGGTTTCACAAAGAGACAAGTACCCCGAGGAGGAGTGTATGGGGGTTTGGTTATCCTTGCGCATCCTCGACTCATGGTACGTGAGTGTACTCTAATATTCGACCCCTCAGAAGAGTAGTGATCCATCTAGTAGGTAAATTTCTCAACTAATTTTGTAAGTTTTGAAAATAAACATGGATTGACCAAAATACGACATATATCACTAATAGGCTAAATCTCTTGACACCAAAAGTCCAAACATTACTCAAAACAATACCTCAAAACTATTGCAAGTTACTACTACAAAAGAATAGCAACCTCAATTACCTACTTCAAGTCAAGACACAAAACTCAGTGCAACAGGCAAACTCTCTAAACAAGATAAACATGAAAACTCAAGAGAGTTCCAGCAACAAACTGAACTAAAGCTCTTTGAAAAGATAAACATGAAAACTAAGAGCAAAACATGACAGTAGCTATGAAAAGATAAAGAACACACACAACAAAGATAAGCATGAAAAGTCCTATGTTGTGTTCTAGATTTTGGAAGTGGAGCGTGTTTCTCTCCCACACAAAGAAATCTGGGTTCTAACTTGTTATGAACAGCAAGCAAAGCTAAAGAAAACTAAAAAATAAAACCTAAGAGCGAGAGGCTCCAAGCATAGCACATAACGCATGAAGCGATAAAAATATAGTGAAATGAGAGACGAACTGATAATTGTCGGTGGAGAAGGGGATGCACGGGGGCATCCCCAAGCTTAGATGCTTGAGTCTCCTTGAATATTTCTTAGGGATGCACGGGGGCATCCCCAAGCTTGAGCGCTTGACACTCCTGAATCTTCTTTCATCATCTTCCCTCGCACACTTGAAAACTCCCTTCATACATAAATCGTCATAATCTGATTAGCCAGGTTAGTACCCATAATAAAATAATTTTTTCTCTACTGAAAATAAGGATATTCTTGAAGAGATATTGTTTCTCAAGAATGACAAAAAGTTTTTGCAAATAAAAAGCAAGCTTAAGGTTTGCAAAACGAAGGAAAGGCAAAACAGGACAGAATCTGTGAAAAACAGACCAGCATGTAGAAAAGATTTTTTTTAGGGATACTTCTGCAACTCAAATCAAAAAACTCAGAACATAGGAAAGCTCCGTAATTGTATAGATCACGCTGTGTAAAAAATTCAGCTCAAAAGATGAACTGGGATTTTTCTCTGATTTTTCTAGTCACGAGGACAGAATCTGTTTTCTGGACAGCATGAGGCTATAAATGGCACAAATCTTGAAAAGTAAAGATACAATGTTGTTGCTACAGTAGTAACAATCATCAAGACCGCTAAAAACAGAAGAAAAACAAAAAGGAAATCCTAAATTCGTTGCGGGCTGCCTCCCGAAAGCGATTCTTTAAAGCCATTAGCTAGGCTTAATGAAAAGTTGTATCAATTGAACCATCATCAAGATCATCAAAAAGCTCTTCAATAATACAACCACTCTTAAGAGGTCTTTCAAATAAAGGCCTAATAAAGATACTTCTAGGAATAAAAGCAAAAGGTGGAAGATCAATTGGAGTCTCATTTATTTTAAAGAGAGGTATTTCTTCCAAAGTCTTCACAGTTTCAACCCCTTTGTCAATAGATAGATTATTTTTGAAACGAGGAGCCTTTGGAATGTAAAAGAACCTAGGTTCCTTCTTTTCTGGATTTTCCACCTTTTTGGTTTTGATTGAGGAGAAAGTAGTTCCTAGAGTGTCAATGATTTCCTCAATCTTATCAATCCTAGAAGGGTCTAAGTCATGGGATTTGATGATCTCCAAGGTTTTGAAAATGTTATGCATGGAGCTATCTAGTCTATTCAAATTCCCTTGCACTTTACGATCCAAATCACTTATCTTATTAATTCTTGGCATCTCTAGCTCTATCTTTTCAAGTTTTTTCATAATATGATCTAGGGTAATTGAAAGGGCATGTGCCCTTATGTTTGGTTTTGATAATTGATGACAATCTTTATGAACTAATGGTTTCCTTGAGTTATACTTTAAGGTTTGTCCATAGGCAATGCTTGAAGATCATATGGTGGATTCAAGGTTGTAAGATGAAGATTATGTGTTGACCAAGGTGTTCTTCATGGAGCTATCCAAAGATTGGTCAAGTAGATGTGTGGAAGGTCAAGAGGGGCATCACGAAGATATCATATGCTTGAAGCTTGCCGACCATTTGGTGATAATGGTCTTGTGAAGATATGCCTAAAAGAGGCTCACCCATAATGGAGTATGGGGAGCAATATACTAGTCTTCATCGAGCCAGCGGAATCAAGTAAGATGTTCCAACTTGAGGCGGACATGATCGTCATCATCAAGCTCAAGTGGATTATGCGCAAGACAAAGGTTTGACCTTTATAGGTTTCTAGTTTACTGGTCTCATGGTGGTTGTTAGGCCAGGCCGCATCGTTCGTGGAGAGCTCAAACCTTTGAATCCTTGGCATCATATTTATTGGTTCTTGATTGGTTTTTCTCTTTGTGAGTGTTGGAGCTTGAGTTTGTATTCATTACAATCTCTTCTTCATCGAAAATGGATTTCATATACATTTACTTTTGTGTTTTCGATGTTGGTGTTTTTGTCGGCTCTTATCTTGTGAAGGTTTCACCTTTTACTTTGTTGGACTTTTATCCTTTCCATGATTTTCATCATTTCTTTTTGTTGATCTTGGGTGGTTCTCTATGTGAGGACCTAGAGCTTTTCCATAGCTTTAAAACAAGCCCAAGATCATCAAAATCGGAGTTCGTATGGCAAAGTTATGCTTGTTTTGGCCGTGCTGTTTTTTGCCTGAGAGGTAGAGCGGTAGTACCGCTCGAGCGGTAGTACCGCTTGCTACTACCACAACTCCTCTGTTCTGGGCGGTAGTAGAGCTATTTTTAATGTCCGGTAGTACTGTTTGAGCGGTAGTACCGCTCCGGAAGCGGTAGTACCGCTCGGAACACAGAAAACTGCACATAACGGTTGGATTCGCGGGGACCTATAAAAGGGGGTCTTCTTCCCCATTGTCCCAAAGGTTCTTGAGCTCGTTTTTCACCTCCATTGTTGACCTCTTCAAGCTTGAGAGCTCTCTATTCCTCCCATGATTCTTGCTCCTTTTTGAGGGAAAAGAGAGAGGACATCTAGATCTACATTCTCCACCAAGTCAACTCTCCTCTTTGTGAGGGGAACCTTGTGGATCTAGATCTTGGAGTTTTTGGTGTTTCTCCTTGTTCATCCTCTCATATTCCTCCATAGCTTTTGTTGCTTTGGTGGGATTTGAAAGTGGGGGACTTGAGCACTTCGTGTGCTCTTGCCATTGCATTTGGTGCATCGGTTGAGTTCTCTCCGAGGATCCGTTGTAGTAAATGAAGTTGAGAAGATAGTTACTCGTGAGTGCATTGGCACTCTAGAGCTTGTACTCTTGAGTGCATTGGCACTCTAGAGCATGTTCCTCTTGGGTGCGTTGGACCTTAGAGGCTTGTTGTTGCAAAGCTCAATCATTGTGGTGTAAAGCGTCGGGACACTATGGGAGCCTCCAATTCGGTTGTGGAGATTGCCCCGAGCATTTGTAAGGGTTCGGTGAGCGCCCCCAAGGGTCGCCATTTTTACGGGTTCGGTGACCGACCTCAAGTGTCCTAATAGTGGAATCACGGCATCTTGCATTGTTAAGAGCGTGAGGAGAAATAGGGTGGCCCTCCTTGGCTTTGTGTGAGCATTGTGCTCCACACCCTCTCCAAACGGAGACGTACTTCTCGCAAGAGAAGGAACTTCGGTAACAAATCCTTGTCTCCATCGTCTCCACTTGCGGTTATCTCTACCTTTACTTTGAGAAATCTTATTACATTGTTTATCTTGTGCTTGCTCATATTATTGTACATTGCTTGTCCCATAGGTTGTTCTTCTAGTCAACCTATTTACTTGTGCACCTACTTTGTGATAGCCATAGTGCTCTTGTTATATTTATTGCTATCACATAGTTTTTTATCTTGCTTAGTATAAGTTGTTGGTTCACATAGTTGAGCTTAGCTTATTTAGGTTTCTTGCTTGGCAAATTAAACGTTAAGTTTAATTCCGCATTTGTTTAAGCCTAAACTGTAATTGTTTTTAATCGCCTATTCACCCCCCCCTCTAGTCGACATCCACGTCCTTTCAATTGGTATCAGAGCCTCGTCTATCTTTATAGGGATTCACCACCTTGAGAGTAAGGATGTCGAATAGGGGACTAGGATTCTTTGACACTCTTAGTTTCGATGGCACAAATTTTGATGCTTGGAAAATTCGCATGCTTAATTATTTTCGGGGCATTGACCCATGTATGGAGCGAATTGTTGATATGGGTTTTTCTCCTACAAAGGATACTCAAAACCTATCCTTAGAGGATGAGAAAAACTCTTATCTCAATGCTCAAGCTTCTAATGTGCTTGTTGATGCTTTGAGTAATGTAGACTTATTTCAACTCATGCCATTTCGGGATGCTCATGAGTTGTGGACAAAGCTTCAAGATAAATATGGCGTGTCCAAGATTTGTGGGGATGATTGTTCTCCCTCCACCTCCGGTCGCGATGCCTTCTCAACTTCTTCTACTTCACCAACATGTGGTTTTCCACAAGGCAATGAAATGGTGAGTAGTTTGAGTCATTGCAATGATGATAGTGAACTTATTGTTGATAACCCTTTACACTATCTTATCGCAATGCCTCCTTGTTGGACCTCAGCACTTCGAGTTCCATAAATGTTTTACATGCTTGTGTTGATAGTCCATGCATATCATGTAGAAATCACATGAATATATCTCATGATGATATGCTTGCTATATCTTGTTGCCATGATAACCATGCCTCCATTTCCTCTAGTTATTGTGCTAACAATGTAGAGGAAAACCAACAATCCATGGAACAAGATGTGGTCTTGAATGGTGCGTCAAGAGATCCTACATCATCTTCTCGCGTTACTCATTTTTGCCTTATGGCTAAAGAGTTAAAGGTATCTCCTACTTTGACACCCATATCGAGTAATGGTGATAAGGTGGATAATGTTGAAGAGGATGGTAATATTGCTTCCTTAAAAGTTAAGGGAGAAATGATTTTTAAATCTCTTCATAAAAATAAAATTTCTTGTTCCAACTTCATGGAAATCATGTCTATTGCCATTAAGGGCAAGAAATACATTGAGGAGTTGGAAGCTCATATTGAGGAGAATGAGGACACCATTGAGAAAATGGAAAGCAATGAGCGTGATTACGCTAATGAAATTGCGGATCTATCTCAAGCTCTTGAGTGTGAAGAAACCACCAAGGAATCTCTTGAGGAGACTTTTGCTTTTGAGCTATCTAAAGTAAAGGAATCTCTTGATAGAACCCTTGAGGTGGATAATTCTATCAAAAGTAAACATGTTAAGCTTGAAGTTGCACATGCTAAACTCCTTGAGGATTTTGAGCACCTCGGAAATGGCTCACGGGTCATTAAGGGTGAGCTCATCAAACTCACCGAGTCGCCTCCTCAACTAAAAGCTTCTTATTTGAAAGAGCTTGCCATGTCGTCTTCTCCTTCCGTTATTCTTGATGATGCTTGTGCTACTAACTCTATTTCTTGTGAAGCATCCATCCTAAAGGAGAATGTTGAGCTAAAGGCTCAACTTGAGTTGCTAACTAGCAAGTATGGGAAATTGGAAGAAAATCATCAAAAATCTCTCAAGCTCTCATGAGGATCTTCTAGTCTCCCATAATGTGCTAAAGTTAGCTCATGAGTCTAAGGTTTCTAAGTTAGTTCCTCATGTGGACATTAGCACTACTTCTACTCAATATGCTACATTGCCATGTGCTAGTCCTTGTAATTCACCCACTCATAATGTTGCTACATCTTGTGATGGATTACTTTCCTTGCCTTGTTGCTCTAACAATGAAACTTCTACTTCCTCTAGTACTTGTTTTGTTACTAACCATGTAGAGGAAATCAAAGAGCTCAAGGACCAAGTCACTTCTTTGAAGAAAGACTTGGGAAAGGGTCATGAAGGGAAGTCTACACTTGACAAGGTGTTGTGTGGACAAAAATCCCCCAATTACAAGGGTGGACTTGGATTCAACTCCAACAATAAGAAGTCCGTGTTTAAACAAGAAGAAGTGCCAATCACAAGTCAAGAATTCGGCCAAGATTATTTGCTTCAAGTGCAAGATTGAAGGGCACCATGTTAGATCTTGCCCTTTGAAGAAGAAGCCCCTTGGTGATAAGAAACTAGGGAAGAGACCTCAAGTTCAACCGCAAGTTGAAGTAAAGTCACTTCCCAAGAAGACTCAAGTCAATGATATTCATGTTGAGAAATCAACCATGAAGAAAGGAAAGAGTAGATGTTGCTACTTATGTCGTGAGAAGGGTCATCTTGCTTCTTCATGCACGAACGGTACCTTATCCAACCCCATTATAGTTGATGATGTTTATTCTCTTCGGAAGGATAATTTTGGCAATGTGGTTGCCAAATTTGTTGGCACTCAAAGTGGTGACAAGAAAAGCACCATTTGGGTTGCCAAGCCTATTGTGACTAACCTCTTAGGACCCAACTTGGTTGGGGACCAACAAGCTCAAACTTGATCAATAGGTGTTGGTGGAGGGCATTGGAGACTTGGCTACATTATGAAGAATTAAGGGACCTTCATTAATCACATTATCTCAAGCCAAGTCATTTGGATTATCTTGTGTCTATTTTATATCCAATGTGCCTCCTTATTGTACTTAAATTGTTTACATTGAAAGTTACTTGCCCCTTTGCATGTTTTGGTTTTGTACCTTGCATGTGTTTGTATATGTTGTGCTTCCAATTATGTATATGTTGGTTTGCGCATCATGTATGCTTGAGTGTTGTGTTGAGACTATTTTTCATATTGGTTTTATCTTAGTTGGCTCTTTTGAGAAATTAATGGTTCATCCCATTTTGGGGGAGTGATGTGCCTTGTGCACTTCACGGTCCTAAAAATGTGTATACATTAGGAATATCACCTAGTATTGATATTACAAGATTATCTAGTCACTATGTGGTATGTCGTACTCATGAGAAATTCCAATTCTAAAGTATCCATTAATTATCTCTTGTTGGTATTTGTTTGCCCCTAGTTGTAAATTTTGGGATATCACATTATGGGGGAGTAATATGCTTTGTGCATATTGCACACCTATAAAATGTGTACATTTGGGGTTTGTGCCACTTAGTGTTGATATTGTAAATTATCTAGTTCCTAGGTGGCATGGTTGCTCCTCAAGTTCCAATTTTCTTATATTGAATTTATTTCTCATCCTATGGTTCTTGAGTGTGTGAGATTTTCTTCATACGGTTTCCCTCCAACATGTACTTGTATTTCCTATGTGGGAACCGTTTGCTCCAAGTTTTCTAGTCATTGCTTGCATGATTGGATGCATACTTGAAGCTAACAAGAATCTCTTTGTAAGCATTGTGCTCAATTCTTATCTTTTTCCACATGCTTATTGTTGTTTTTGTGAAGATGATAATATATATATATATATATCATTGTTATCTACCACCGGGAAGTAATTCCATATACCTCTTGTCTAACAATTGGTACTCTTATATGTGGTAGAAATTATTGATCATCTTTACATATTGGCTTATTTATAATTGCCTTATTACTCGCCAAGATTTTATTGTGGTTTTAACTAATTTTCTTCCTTGCCACTTGTGGATCATTTGTTTTCGTGATCTTGTCTAGTGTTTCTCTAGATTTAGTGAAAGTGGTGATACCATCTTGTGCATTTTGTATTCACATGAAAATTCTATGTAATGCACATCTCTTGGGGGAGCTAGAATCTTATGCTCCATATCAAGTGTGTTTTTTTGAAGCTTATATCAAGTGTGTGTTATTGGAAGGCATATTCTATTTGGTGCTTTGTTTCATCATAAATTTGTTGAGGGCATAGTTTGTTTGGAATTGTGTTCTCTTATTGAGAGTTTGATATCTCTTCCTTTGATATCTTTCATTTTGGTATCATGATCTCTATCAATTGGTGTGTCCATTGATACCCCATTCCTTGTTGTATCTTTTATTTGGTATATCTCAAATGACAAATTTATTTTGGAATCTTATTTTCAATTGGAATCTTATTTTGTAATCCTATGTTCACTTGGGATCCTTTTCAATGGTTTTCCTATTCAAACATCTGTTGATTGGGTTGGGATTCAATTGGTATTTCTTCTCATTCGTTGGTGAGTGCAGAAATTGACCATATGTTAATTTCTACTTGTCTTCAATCATGTGTTGATTTGGACCTTTGATATAATTCTGACAACCTTATGTTGTGTCACTCTTTGGGGTGCCATCTTGGTTTCCTTGGTGTGTTGTCCAAATTTTATTTCCTTTTGGTTCTTGAAAGTCTTGTGCATGCATATTTGCTATGTGTAGTTCTGATGCATGATTTCTTTGATCATATATATAGGTTGAACTCCATCCACCTCTTTATTGGCTAATATGTGCATGGAATTCATTTTTATGTCCATATCCAGTTATTCTTGTGGAGTTTGTCCTATGTATTTTTGTTCCTCTAACTCTTTGGTACCAATGAGTTTGGGTACCATTTTTTTTGTTAACAATTATTCTAGGAACTTTGGAGATGCATTGGAGGATCGTCTTAGTCAAAAGGAAGGTGGTGTCACGATGTGCCTTTTGGAGTCAAGCTAGGATGATCAATGAAGACTTTATCTACTACATCATTCCCATGCTATCTCGGTAACAAGTATCTACCTCATGCATACAATTCTTGCATTCAACCTTGTGTAGGTTGCATCATGGCATGACATTCTTCATTTGCAAGATATATTATTGGTTGTGATACTTGTTTCGTTGTTCAAAGCATCTAAACTATCTCTTGATACCTTGTTTCTAGTTGTGATAACTTTGATGGTTGATTGTGTGGATTTCATTCTTATACAATAAGATAATATTAAGCCATTGGCTATGCTTTCAAGCAAAGGTCTTATTCATATAATTATGACCTCCGTTTGGATATCTTGTTCTTTCCTTTTGTGACTATTTCGTGTGTACTTGCTTCTTTGTGGATATTTTTTCTACCTAGAATCTCATACACTTGAGAGAAGTTACACTTTTAGCGGATATCTTTGTTCTTTCATGTCCACATTTTATTTTTTTAATGATTAATTTCTTCGGTGGTTACATGAAAGCATGTGTGTTTGAGTGCGTGTCTTAATTCTATTCATATTAGTGCACTCTTTTGGTGGTGAAGATTTTTGTCCTCATGCTTGTCTTGATAAGCCTTTTATTATATATCTTCACCATGGGGTAGTCACAAGCCTTCATTTTACCTTGCATTTTATTAAGCTTGTGAACCCATTTGTTGTTTGTGTGTGTGTCCTTCTTAACTTATGATTGGAAGGACATGTCTAGCACCTTGAGTCTCATTTCTTCAAGACTATGTTGATGCTTAATGATCATCCTTATATTATTCTTATCAAGTGCTCTGCCATGACTCACACACATCTTTTTGGTTGAGCCCATTCCAAAGATTATCTCTTTTTGCTTTTTTCTCAACCATTGGTTTGTTGCAAGTGCTAGTCTTTTTCTCATATCTTTGCACACTTGCACTTGTGTTGTGTTTCTATCGATTTTAGGAGAGTGATGATCCAAGTTTTGTGAACTTTGTATTATAATACAAAGATTCTAAATAGTCCACAAATCTTGGGGAACTTCTCTATTTTCTTTAGAACACTCCTATGCTCAAATCATAATATCTTATAATCTTTTGGCACGTCGGATCGTTTGATTGCCTACATTTTCTTATGCCTTTGTGCCATCTCATCTTTTTGCAATCTTGAATCCTCAATATAGTTTGTCTTTCCTCCCACCATGTATCTTAGGATATGTGTATTTTATCCCACTCATTTATTGAGAAATACACCCTTTTGGGAGGAACACAATCTACATCGGCCTTCTAAGTTTTTTTTCTGCCCATTTTGGCAATCGATACCATAGGGGGAGAAGAGTTTAGAGGGTTTTGTTTGAGGAGGCTCATGCTTTGGTTTTGTTCTTAAGCATTTGCCCTCTTACTCATGCATACTTGCTTTGCATGATTAGCATAATTCATCATATAAACCCTTTTAATGTGTTTGTCATCAATTACCAAAATGGGGGAGATTGAAAGGGCATGTGCCCTTATGCTTGGTTTTGGTAATTGATGACAATCTTTATGAACTAATGGTTTCCTTGAGTTATACTTTAAGGTTTGTCCATAGGCAATGCTTGAAGATCATATGGTGGCTTCCAGGTTGTAAGATGAAGATTATGTGTTGACCAAGGTGTTCTTCATGGAGCTATCCAAAGATTTGTCAAGTTGATGTGTGGAAGGTCAAGAGGGGCATCACGAAGATATCATATGCTTGGAGCTTGCCGACCATTTGGTGATAATGGTCTTGTGAAGATATGCCTAAAAGAGGCTCACCCATAATGGAGTATGGGGAGCAATCTACTAGTCTTCATCGAGCCGGCGGAATCAAGGAAGATGTTCCAACTTGAGGCAGACATGATTGTCATCAGCAAGCTCAAGTGGATTATGCGCAAGGCAAAGGTTTGACCTTTATAGGTTTCTAGTTTACTGGTCTCATGGTGGTTGTTAGGATACCAGGTTATAGGCCAGTCCGCATCGTTCGTGGAGAGCTCAAACCTTTGCATCCTTGGCATCATATTTATTGGTTCTTGTTTGGTTTTTCTCTTTGTGAGTGTTGGAGCTTGAGTTTGTATTCATTACAATCTCTTCTTCATCGAAAATGGATTTCATATACATTTACTTTTGTGTTTTCGATGTTGCTGTTTTTGTCGGCTCTTATCTTGTGAAGGTTTCACCTTTTACCTTGTTGGACTTTTAACCTTTCCATGATTTGCATCATTTCTTTTTGTTGATCTTGGATGGTTCTGTATGTGAGGACCTAGAGCTTCTCCATAGCTTTAAAACAAGCCCAAGATCATCAAAATCAGAGTTCGTATGGCAAAGTTATGCTTGTTTTGGCCGTGCTGTTTTTTGCCTGAGATGTAGAGCGGTAGTACCGCTCGAGCGGTAGTACCGCTTGCTATTTTTAATGTCCGGTAGTACTGTTTGAGCGGTAGTACCGCTCCGGAAGCGGTAGTACCGCTCGGAACACAGAAAACTGCACATAACGGTTGGATTCGCGGGGACCTATAAAAGGGGGTCTTCTTCCCCATTGTCCCAAAGGTTCTTGAGCTCGTTTTTCACCTCCATTGTTGACCTCTTCAAGCTTGAGAGCTCTCTATTCCTCCCATGATTCTTGCTCCTTTTTGAGGGAAAAGAGAGAGGACATCTAGATCTACATTCTCCACCAAGTCAACTCTCCTCTTTGTGAGGGGAACCTTGTGGATCTAGATCTTGGAGTTTTTGGTGTTTCTCCTTGTTCATCCTCTCATATTCCTCCATAGCTTTTGTTGCTTTGGTGGGATTTGAAAGTGGGGGACTTGAGCACTTCGTGTGCTCTTGCCATTGCATTTGGTGCATCGGTTGAGTTCTCTCCGAGGATCCGTTGTAGTAAATGAAGTTGAGAAGATAGTTACTCGTGAGTGCATTGGCACTCTAGAGCTTGTACTCTTGAGTGCATTGGCACTCTAGAGCATGTTCCTCTTGGGTGCGTTGGACCTTAGAGGCTTGTTGTTGCAAAGCTCAATCATTGTGGTGTAAAGCGTCGGGACACTATGGGAGCCTCCAATTCGGTTGTGGAGATTGCCCCGAGCATTTGTAAGGGTTCGGTGAGCGCCCCCAAGGGTCGCCATTTTTACGGGTTCGGTGACCGACCTCAAGTGTCCTAATAGTGGAATCACGGCATCTTGCATTGTTAAGAGCGTGAGGAGAAATAGGGTGGCCCTCCTTGGCTTTGTGTGAGCATTGTGCTCCACACCCTCTCCAAACGGAGACGTACTTCTCGCAAGAGAAGGAACTTCGGTAACAAATCCTTGTCTCCATCGTCTCCACTTGCGGTTATCTCTACCTTTACTTTGAGAAATCTTATTACATTGTTTATCTTGTGCTTGCTCATATTATTGTACATTGCTTGTCCCATAGGTTGTTCTTCTAGTCAACCTATTTACTTGTGCACCTACTTTGTGATAGCCATAGTGCTCTTGTTATATTTATTGCTATCACATAGTTTTTTATCTTGCTTAGTATAAGTTGTTGGTTCACATAGTTGAGCTTAGCTTATTTAGGTTTCTTGCTTGGCAAATTAAACGTTAAGTTTAATTCCGCATTTGTTTAAGCCTAAACCGTAATTGTTTCTAATCACCTATTCACCCCCCCTCTAGGCGACATCCACGTCCTTTCAGTAATGTCCTCTTGAATGCTAGCAACCGGGAGATTTCCAACAAGATTTTCCATAACACTAAGAGCTTCCCAAACTGGGACTTCTATGAAATTCCCATTGATAGCAGTATCTAGAATAAACCTATTCCAAGAAGTAATTCCAACATAAAAGTTTCTAAGCAGGATAGTAGTAGATTGCTTCTTGGTGGCTCTTTTTTGAGAATCATTAATTCTATAGCAGGCATCTTTCAGACTTTCACCACCCCTTTGTTTAAAGGTGAGCACTTCTGCTTCACCAAAGGCAAAAGGACCAGACATAATGACAACTACTAGCAAGGTAACTATTTTTTTTATTTTCGATAAAGGACAGTAGAGCAAAAACTGAAAGGTAAACAAACAAGACTAAAAAGCAAAGATAAAAGATAGTGTGTAACTCCCCTATCTTGAAGAGCGGAGTCCACGGCAACGGCACCAGAAATTTCTTTGATGTCACGAGAGTTTACTTCTCGCCCCTCGTTGGTTACCCAAAGTGGAAGGTTGAGATGTAGACTGCAGCAAAATTCCCTCAGTGAAGATACCAAGGTTTGTCTCCAGTAGGACTCCAATAACGACAAGAAGGTGACAACGGCGCCAGAGATTAGCGGTTGTCGTGGACCTGCACACACAACAGATAGCTTTGCTCCCAACGAGTACAAAGGGGTTGTCAATTCCTCCGGCCTTGTTGTTTACAAAGGATAAAACGCACGGGATAATAATGATAGTGATAGCAATGGAAAAGTAATAAAGCAGTAAATTGATAGAGGGTGTAAACAGTATTGGAAATATGGACCGGGGTCCTATGATGTTCACTAGTGATGTCTCTCTCCCAAAAGACGATAAAACAGCCATGCGAGGTAAACAAATTACAACTGGGCAATTGACAGGTTTATGTGCGCAAACCAATGCTAATTATGCTATAAAGAAAGGAAGAGGCTCAAAAGCATGGGCGGTACGCCAAGACAAATAGACCAAAATCCATCTGCATCTACCTACTAATCATCCACCTTGAGATATCTATCCAGAACATCTCGCTGGTATTAAGTTGCGAATCCCACCCAAAGTGTAAACTCAAAGCAACAGACAACTGCATTAAAGAACTTTGCGTAAAGTAAAAAATCCTTGCACCCGCAAATACAAGCACCGTTGTTTTCCCCCTTGTGGCAACATCACATCCCCTAGACTCATGTTTCTGTCACTCAAGCTAGTCATCGGGGGGCATGAACCCACAATCATGCATAACGCTCCCTCTTGGAGTCACTACCAATACTTGGCTAAAGCAATAAACATCAATGGAGAACATGCAAGAATTACTCAAGAACATAAATATAAAAGAGGAGAATCAAATATATTACTCAAACACAATCTGAACATAATCTCATAATCCATCGGATCCCAGCAAACTCGGCATAGCAACAGCAGAAATATTACATAAGTGTCTCGATCATGTAGGGCAGCTCACGAGGTCTAATCCATGAAGAACAAAGAGGGGAGGAGAACATCACATAGCTACTGATCATAGACCCATGGTCCAAGGTGGACTACTCACGGTTCATCCGGGAAGCATCCATGGTGGTGGAGAAGCTCCCGGAGGTGGTTCCTCCCTCCGGCAGGGTGCCGGGAAGAGGTCTTCTGGTGCTCCCGATCTTGGAAGTGCAGCGGCGGCGGAACAGAGGAGAGATCGCGAAAAAGGGTTCCCCTCTCGGGGTTTTTGCGTCATGGGGAATAAATAGGCGAAGGGGGGCAGCCAGGGGGGGCACCAGGGGTCCAGGCGCCCCCCTGGGGCGCGTCGGGAGGGCGCCTGGGGCCCTGGTGGATCCCCTCTGCCCCCCCTCCCTCCTCGGTGATTTTGGAAGCTTCCTGGTCGCTGATTTTTTATTGGATTTTTCCCGAATTTTTGGAGCACTTTTTATATGAGGAAAACCTGAAATAGAAAAATAGCAGAAAACAGGAACTGACACTTGAGTGCACTGAGTTAATAGGTTAGTCCAAATATGATCAAAAGTGTATGGAAGTTCATCAATATTATAGCAATATCACACAAAAGAGGCATAGAGCAAACAGAAATTATAGATACGTTTTGGACGTATCACATATGTGATGAAATGGCATCATTATCTGTGTCATCTTTGTCTTGCACCACATCATCAACATGTAACATCCTATCCATACCCGCACATTTGTGTGTTCGCACGTGGCTTTCGTCATCTTCCGTTGTAGCACCCACATCCTAAAACAAATTTTTTTCTATTGCAAAGTAAACACCATTATTAGCCAAGAACAACTAGGGATTTTGTTTTCACACATATTTTCTTCAATAGTACATCAAAAATAATGTTTCAAAGATGTATTAGCAAATAATACTACACATTTCAATGCTTTTTTCTAATGCTCCAGCAACAACGTGAAAAAACAATTCAAGGCCAAAAGGCTTCATCATGTCTATAATCGCTAGAGCAACTATAAAGCAATAACAACATGTGATTACGTACATAAACCTATATTTCTACAATAATATATTCAAATTGAAGCATAAATGTTCAACAAGTCATGGGATTGCAACGTCCGAGTTGGCTGGGTGTGGCACGTGTCATAAAACATAGATGGTTGTAAAGGGAGCCTAATGGTTATCGTGGCAACTGATTTTCCGCTTGCTACTATTGGTTGGCACCTAGTGCCCACATTTTGAATCTTGGATTGTGTGATTACGGTGAAAGAAACCATGACTAATGAGTTGGAAACTCGGAAGGAATAGATGATATTGTGAGGAGACAAAGTGGAAAGAAAATAGTATTTTGTGTACCTTGAGCTTAAAAAATATCACAAAAATATATATCAATGACATGGCATCGTCAATGAGGTGGGGATATATACATTTAGTAAGCATATATGAAGTAATCATGGAATTCAAATAAAAAGTTCTAACAAAAGTCAAATAAGAGAATTTTTAGATTTAGAACACGTAATATTTGCGCACGACGTAAAATTGACATTTCATTCATTTTTGTATACCATTCCAATTTTCGTGTTAAACTTCGACCAATAATTCTGATCAACAAAATACGAGTTATATATCACCAAAAATATATCATCAAAAAGTTCTTTCAAATATGCATTCAATGTTATAGTTCATGTGATGTATAATTCACATTTTGTTGATAAATTACAGAAATGCATATGTACATGTACAAGCGGGTACATGTAATATCATGTCCGCACAATGCTAAAATATTGCTTTGAGATCCGTAAAAATTGTGCTAGGAACATTGCATATTTTATACAAAAACCAATACGATTTACCTAATCTTTAAGGAAAATTCTTCCTTTTTTAGTGAATTGAACCATGCATTTGCAAATCATATAAGAACCAATACGTAATAGCATATTAGTCATATGTTTTTTATGCTCCTATGTTTTTAGAATCCTACAAACAATGAAGAAATTTTAAGTTTCATTTCATATATGTTGGTAGAAAGTTATGATATGTATTCAAATAACTACATCGTATGCAAGCTATAATAAAAATAAACGCATAGCGCAAAAAATATAGATTTTTTTGGTAGAAATTTCAAACAACAACGCATGGATAAGATATCACATGTACCCGCTTACACATGTACAAAATCCGCACTCGATAAATTAATGATAATATTTAACACACTGACATGAGATGGCCTTGTATAAAAAGTGAAGGGAGTATCATTGATAGCCATCTATCATTAATCATGTGCAACATAAGATGGGGACGGTGTCGTCGCCTCCACCGGCGGCGTAGTGGTGCCCCTGGTGGTACGTACTACTTGCTTGACCAGCGCTGACACAACAGCCATGATCTTCTCCAAGTCGCCATCTTTCGAGAGCAGGTCGTTCTTCTTGGACGCCTCGTCCCGCCGACATTCATCGCAGTTCCACACGACCGAGTCGCTTTCGGTCCTCGCAATGAAGCTGCGCACGTCGGTGAGCTGGACGTTCTTGCGGCCTAGGCGCGTGGCGGCGTCCTTGATGTCCGCCGCGCAGGTGTCCATGCACCAATACGTGCCATCCTTGATGTTTTTTGCCTCGGACCGCGCAAGGGTGGCCGCGGTGGCAGTGGTATTGGCGGCAGCGCGGACCGCGATCTCGGCGAGCGCAGACGCGTTCGTGGATTTGCTCTTGGGGTAGGCCGACAGGACGGTTACGCAGTACTCTGGGTACGGCGTGTCGGCGCATGCCGCCTTCACACCATCGACGATGGCATTGACGATTGAGGCCGTACGTAGGAGGACGACGAGGAGGAGAAGGGAGAGGAAGAGGGAGAGGGCACGTGCCATGGTGGTTGAGGTGGTGCGAGATTTGCATGTAGCTATGGCCCATATATAGCAGAGCATGCTCATTTTTTGGTGCGCCACACATTAGGTGTGGTCGGCAGAGTCGTATCGCGGAAAAATTGTTCAGTGCGAAATCTAAATATGGCTCCTTGATGTTTTTATTTTTCATACTTTTTCAGAACCCGATATACATTCATACTTGCTAGTTCTTGAAGAATTGTACTCCCTCCGATCCATAAAAAGTGTCGCCCACTTAGTACAAAATTTGTACTAACTTAGTACAAAATGTGCGACACTTTTTATGGATCGGAGGGAGTAGAAAATAAAATTAAGAATTAAATATCTAGAATTTAAACAAAACATGAAGATAAAAAGCAATGAAGCAAATTTTCGATTATATAGATAAAAAGTGATGAAGCAACCTTTCACTTAGGTTTGAGAAGGAAGATTATGGGGCAACGTCGAGTGTCGATTCCTTTCAATTTCTCCTATTAATGAACCATCATTTGGCATTGATTACCTCGAACTGCAGTTCAAGATCCAGTTGATGATGATGGGTCACATGGCTGACAAGGGGTACCGAAGGAGGTCGAGAAACCCCCCTGATTTATAGGCTTGTAGGTTTGAGATTTGCGAAGAACGCCAAATAAACATATGGATGACTGAAAGTAGAACGCTACATATTTTCCATTGTTCATCACAACAATTTAGTCTCTAGAGATCGTGAACAGTTAATAGGCTCATGCTAAAATGGAACCTGAGCAAAGAGTGAAAATCATGGATGATCCAGACGTTTAACTAGGAAGGAGGATTGTGCTTGATGTTTGCAAAAGACAAAGAGTAAAAGAGAGCGTCGTGCGTGAGGAGAGGATGGATCGGATAATTAATCTGTGCAAGTTTTCATGTATTCCCTCGGTCCAAGCATAGAAGGAAAATTTGGAATACAACCACGAACAAACTAAAAAACAAGAATGACAAGATACAAAGGCGCTAGGAAGCGGCTCACAAGCCTCAAATACAACAACATAAGAAATAATGATAGGAAGCAAAGGCCTTGGAGATGACAAGGTCCTCTTGCGCGAACAAATCACCAAAGAATAGGAGAATGTTGGACCAAAGGAGAAAAAAGGGCCTCATTGAAAGAGACTTCCATCGCCAAGTATCCATGGTCCCTGATGCAACCCAACCATCCAGATCCACCGCCAAAAAGGGTTCTTAATTTCTATCCTGGCTTGAAAGGCATTGCACCGTCGACTAATGTAAAAGTTGTCCCTAGAACTTGGATGCATGTCACCAAATGGCCACCATAGAAGATGATCCGGGCACTCTCAACATGTCATCGACTACTCACCTTGAAAAGAGCACCCAATGCCCATGGACCATGCATACATGAGGGAAAGCCACCGGATTGGGAAAAGATGGGCAATAACATCAGGTTGATCTAAAGGTCATGTGCCAAAAAAATTAGATAACTAGCTTCATCTCACACGATACCCTGATGTGAATCCATTGAAGAAGGGGAACCGTATCCCCTCCCGCCCCAGAGGATCCACATAGCCAGTGAAGGCTCACAAAAATAGACCGAAGAGCAACCAGAATGCATGGCACCAAACCAAGGAAGACACCACCGCATGCTACCATCGTAAACGCCTACCTACCACATCACAACAAATCTACTACCCACCTAGCTCACAAGGCGGCGCCTTCAAGAAGGATACGTCAAAGGGTGGCGCCTTCAAGAAGGCTAGGGTTTCACCCTTGAGTCGCCCAAGAGGGGCGATCCAACATTCAACGGGCGTATTGACCCTTAGGACATGCACCATGAACAAAGCACTATGTGTTGGGGATCGGCGTAGAAAACAAAATTTTCCTACCTACGAGTCCCGAACCCAAGATCTATGCTATGCTGATGTATGTAACGGAAGGAATCGGTGTTCATACCTTTCAAGACCGAAAGAGGGAAACGTTCCTCGAACGTGGTTGGCGTAGACTCTGATCCTACGACCTCCCTGTCGTGTTGAAGAACCTCCGATGATGAAGTAGCACCACACGTGTAGTGCCTCGCGGGATTACACATGTACGGTGCAACCGACGTCCTTCCGGGCTGCGAACCAGAAGAGCAGCGGAAAGAAGATTGATCTGGATCCCGATTCCGGCAGCGCGACGGCGTCCGGATGATGGTGAAACCCCCAACCAGGTGCAAACTCCAAACCAGGGGAGTCCGCTCTAGGTCGGAGAAAGAGAGAGAGAGAGAAAGAAACTTAATGTTCTGTTGGAAAAGGCACCCCACCCCTCCTTATATAGGCCAAGGAGGGTCTCCACCCCCTCCCCTTCCCCCATGTGGGACTAAACCCCCAAGGGGGGGGGAGTGGTGCGGCTAGGAGGGGGGATGGGCCCCTCCCTTGGTGTCAAGCCCAAGGGGGGAGGCTCCCCTTCCCCTCATGGGCCTTTTAAGGCCCAAATACCATTTCACCTTTTTAATTAAGTATTTAAATCATTTTTAATATTAATTCTGTCAATTAAATAATAAAACATATTTAAACATTAATATATATTATTTTGAACCATTCAAAATATCCGGAACAACTTCCGGCACCTCCCGGTACATTTTCGGTGTTTTCTCTCTTTTCACCGATGATCCCGAATCAATCCTTAATGCATCGATTGCCCTTAAGTGTGACACCCTACGGTCCAGGAAACAGTAGACATGATCGAGACACTCTCTGACCAATGACCATCATGTGGGATCTGGTTACAATCCTTGATGTGCCCCTACGCTTCCATCGAATAAACTTCATCGCTGTTGAACCGTTAACAATATGACTTGATCCCTTTGTGCTTCGGTACTATGTTTGTCCGAGGTATGATCGTCGGTATCCAATACCTAGTTCTTCCTCGTCTCCGACATAACATGTTTACTCGTCTGTGAATATTACATCTCTTGTGACCTAGTCACTTGCTTGCAAGCTATTGATGCAACAATACCGAGTGGGCCCAGAGTACCTATCCGTCACTCGGATTGACAAATCCCGCTCTGATCTATTTCATACTCCTCAACATATCTACTTCGGAATACCCAAGATACACCTTTTCAGTTACCATGTTTCAGTGTAACGGTTAATGCACTCAAAGCATCCTAATAGATAGAAATTATGTATGATCATCACGGTCTAAGGATTCAGTCACTATGTTATTAAGTCATCGCAATGCTGAACTTATGTGACTTGATCACACTACAATGCTTAAGGTGGGTGTGTGTCCATCACATCATTGTCAATAGACTATTATGTTCTCATGATCAGGAAACCTTGATCATCAATTGCCCAATGAGCTAGTATGCCTGAGTTTAACTAGGGACCAGGTTGTTATATATCACACAGGTATTAATGTTTCCGCTTAATACAGTTCTAGCACAATATATAACGTATTATGAACAAACAGATATGTGACAAATATCTTTATTAATTTTCCTCTAGGGCACATATCCAACAGTCTCCCACTTGCACTAGAGTACAAACTACACTAGTTTACATCAGGTATGTATCTAACACCAATAGTCTCTCGATGTTGTTCAAACTTGGCTTGTGGAAGAGGTTTAGTCATTGGGTCTGACAGATTCAGATCCGTATGTATTTTTCAAATCCTAGTATGACCATCCTTGACGTAGTCCCGCGTCATATGGAAACGCCGGAGAATATGTTTGGCTGTAGAGTGAGTCCTCGGCTCCCTTGTGTTAGCAAGGCACCCGTATTGTCGCAATAAATGCTAACAGGGTCAGTGCAACTAGGGAATACGCCAAGCTCGATGACGAACTTCTTTAGCCAATGCGCTTCGTTTGACGCTTCGCAAGCGGCAATATACTCCGAATCCATCGTAGATTGGGCGACGACTGACTGCTTTCCGCTCCTCCAGCTAATCGCACCACCATTCAACATAAACACGTATCCCGTCTGGGATTTTGAGTCATCGGGATCAGTACCAAGACTGGCATCGACGTAACCTGTTACGGAGAGCTCTTCTTCACATCCTCCATAGACAAGAACCAGATCCTTAGTTCTTCGTAAGTACTTAAGGACGTTCTTCACTGCAATCCAATGATCCATTCCATGACTACTTTGGAAACGATTAGTCAGACTAACCGCCAGGGCCACATCTGGTCGAGTACACAACATAGCATACATGATAGAACCTATGGCTGAGGCATAGGGCTTTGAGGACATTTCCTCCCTTTCTTTTGATGTTGCTGGGCATTGAGTCACACTCAATTTACTTCCTTTCATAACGGGCAAGAGGCCTCTCGTGGCGTTATCCATATTGAACCTCTTCAATATCTTCTCAAGGTAAGTTCTCTGACTCAGTTCTAATAGGCGTCTTGATCTATCTCTATAGATTTTAATGCCTAATATGTATGCAACTTCACCTAGGTCCTTCATGGAAAATTGTCCATTCAAATATTCCTTTACCCCCTCTAGAAATTTCACATCATTCCCTATCAATAATATGTCATCCACATATAGTACTAGGAATGCCATAGAGCTCCCACTCGCTTTCTTATAAACACAGAATTCTTCTTCATTTTGAACAAATCCAAAAACTTTGATCACCTCATCAAAACGAAGATTCCAGCTCCGAGATGCTTGCTTCAACCCATAAATGGACCGTTGAAGTTTGCATACCTTACCAGCGTCATTAGGATCAATAAAACCTTCCGGTTGTACCATATACAACTCTTCCTCAATGTTGCCATTTAGGAACGCGGTTTTCACATCCATCTGCCATATTTCATAATCGTAATAGGCAGCAATTGCTAGCAATGTCCGGATATACTTTAGCATCGCTACGGGAGAGAAAGTCTCTTCATAGTCAACTCCTTGAATTTGTCGGAAACCTTTTGCGACAAGTCGAGTTTTATAGATAGATACGTTTCCGTCTGCGTCAGTCTTTTTCTTGAATATCCACTTATTCTCGGCTGCCTTTTAGTCCTCAGGAATATCCACCAAAGTCCATACTTTGTTGGCATACATGGAGTCTATCTCGGATTTCATGGCTTCCAGACATTTCTCGGACTCGGGTCCCTCCATTGCTTCTTTGTAGTTCGCAGGTTCGTCAGGTTCATTTAACATGACTGCATTGACAAGTTGCCCATAAAACTGAGTTTTTACTCGGGCTCTTGATGACCTGCGGGGTACAATAGGATCCTCTTCATATTGATCATGATCATCATGTATGTCACGATCGTTATGAATATCATGATGACCGTTCTCTTCAGCTCCCACTACGGAAGATGGTTCCGTAACAACTTCCATTGCCATTTCTTCCACTTGGAGTGATTGGTCAATCATCTCGTTGAGGTATATTTTCCTCCCACTCAATTCTTTTGAAAAAAACTCTTTCTCAAGAAAGCATCCAGTCTTGGCGACAAATGTTTTGCCCTCAGACTGGTTGTAGAAGGTGTATCCAACGGTTTCCCTTGGATATCCCATAAAGATGCACTTATCCGCTTTTGATTCGAGTTTGTCAGGCTGAAGTTTCCTAACATAAGCCTCACAACCCCAAATCTTTAAGTGAGATAACTTTGGTTTCTTGCCATGCCATTCCTCAAATGGTGTTGTCTTTACGGATTTGGACGGTGCCCTATTAAGAATGTAAGCGACAGTTTCTAATGCATACCCCCAGAATGATACAGGTAAGTCGGTATGAGACATCATCGATCGTACGCTATCCAATAGAGTTCGATTACGTCGCTCAGAAACACCGTTACGCTGAGGTGTTCCTGTCGGCGTAAGTTGTGGTACGATGCCACAAGTCTTAAGATGATCGCCAAACTCGTGACTTAAATACTCGCCTCCTCGATCGGATTGAAGGTGCTTGATTTTCTTCCCGAGTTGATTCTCGACCTCACTCTAAAATTCCTTGAACCTTTCAAAGGTTTCAGACTTATGTTTCATTAAGTAGATATACCCATATCTGCTTAAGTCATCTGTGAAGGTCACGAAGTAACGAAGACCATTGCGTGTGGGGACGTTCATAGGTCCACATACATCTGAATGTATGATCCCTAACAAGTCTTCCGCACGCTCCATTGTTCCATTGAATGGAGTCCTTGTCATCTTGCCCATAAGGCATGGTTCACATGTGTCAAGGGATCCAAAATCCAATGACTCCAGAAGTCCATCATCATGAAGCTTCTTCATGCGCTTTTCACCAATATGACCAAGTCGACAATGCCACATCGTCATGTGTTCTTCTCCACTAGGTTTTAATCTGTTGGCCTCTACGTTATCAATATGAAGTATATCACAATCGAGATTAAGAATGAATAAGCCATTTTTCTCCGGTGCGTGAACATAAAACACATCATCCTTATAAATCGCACATCCAATTGTATCTGACTTAAAAGAATAGTGGTCTCGCTTCAAGCAAGAACCACTAACGATGTTCACACTCAATGCAGGTACATAGTAGAACTTATTCAAAATCAAAACTAATCCCGAAGGGAGATTAAGATGCTTCGTGCCGACCGCCACCACCACTTCAATCCGGCAGCCGTTTCCCACGCGCATCGTCACTTCATCTTTCATCAAGCGTCGCCTATTCCGTAGCCCCTGAGAGGAGTTAGAAATGTGAGCAACAGATCCTGTATCAAATATCCAGGATTTGTTACCAGCGCTTGTTAAGAAAAGATCAATAACGTGTATATCAAATATACCTTTGTCTCTTCTGACAATCTTGCCAGCCTTCTTATCCTCTAGGTACTTGGGGCAGTTGCGTTTCCATTGACCATCACCCTTGCAGTAGAAGCACTCAACGCCGGGCTTGGGTCCAGGTTTGGGTGCCTTACGAGGAGTGAAAACTGGCTTGTCACCCTTCTTTGGGCTTCCCTTCTTTCCCTTCTCCTTCTTGCCAGACTTCTTGAATTCAACGGTCTTGTTGACCATGAATACAACATGCTCCTTCTTGATCTCAACCTCAGCAGTTTTCAGCATGGCGAACAACTCAGAAGGGGTCTTAGTCATCCCCTGCATGTTGTAGTTCAACACAAAGCCTTTGTAGCTAGGGGGCAGTGACTGCAGCACCCTATCAACAGCAAGTTCATCTGGAATCTGACATTCCAGAGCATTCAAGCGTTGAACGTAGCCAGACATCTTGACCACGTGCTCACTAACACTGCTATGCTCATCCATCTTTGCTGAGAAGAAAGCTTCAGAAGCCTCATAACGTTCAGCCCTGGCTTGGGGTGCAAAGACGGCCTTGAGGTCGCTGATTATCTCATATGCACCCATCCTCTCAAAGCGTTTCTGCAGCTTAGCCTCCATGGAGTAAAGCATTCCACTCTGGACAAGGTTGTAATCATCCGTCTTGGAGAGGTAGACATTCTTCTCATCCTGACTAGCGTCTGCTGGTGGTTCGTCACCTAACGCGGCCTCTAGTACGTATGCCATCTTGAGGGGAACGAGGAGAATCCTCAGAGTGCGGAACCAGTTGGTGAAGTTTGACCCATCGGTTTTCAGTTTGTCTTTGTCTAGGAATGGCCCTAAGTTGAATGAGGGGCGAGGTGCAGCCATCTACAATGGTTATTTGCAAAACACATATTTAGACTTTGTTCATAATTGGAGTTCAATTTTAATTAATTGTAAAACTCCCACTTAGTTAAACATCTCTCCAAAATTACTAACTGATTAACATAATCCTAGTTTGAATGATCGTCCTCGAATATCACACGGCCGACGACACATCTCCCTAGGCAGGCCATCATGCCAATCATATCCGTTATATGACTCATGCTTAACCTTTCGGTCATCCGTATCCCAAGCTCATATCTACATATGTCAAGCCTGCCAGTCGAACCTTAGTGTATGGCTGTTCAGCAAGGCCATATCTGCATATTCTAGGCTTGCCAAACCCAACCTCATGCGATCCCACTAAGGGAGAATACAATCATGGTATTGAGAGAGATTATCCTATCATGCTACCGTCGCATATCTAGCATATTAGCAAGACAGGAAGCAAAACTGTAAATCATACAAGCTATGATCCCCCTTACATGCAAATTAAAGTTAAAACGCCTTCTACTTTATCTTTTGCAAGTTTTACGTGGTTGCTAAGGGGTTTTGAGAGAGAACCGCTTTCTATCCTGCGAAGACAAGCCACAACACCAATCCTGCAATCGTCTCTATTACACCCCTGTCGGGGCCCTCCGTTGCAAACGTCTTTGCGTCGCTAATGTTAGGGAGACAGATACCCCCCAGCCACTTATATGGTACAAGCCATATGTCAAGCATGGAACCAGTCTCGCGTAAACGCGTAAGGTCGGTCGGGGCCGCTTCATCAGGACATTGCCGCAATGCTAAACGAGTACACGTGGGAGGGTAACAATTGGAAAATTGATGCCCACATCCTAGATGTGTTCTACCCGTACAATACATCTACGCATAGCCTTTCTCATGATACCACTGTTGGGGATCGGCGCAGAAAAGAAAATTTTCCTACCTACGAGTCCCGAACCCAAGATCTATGCTATGCTGATGTATGTAACGGAAGGAATCAGTGTTCATACCTTTGAAGACCGAAAGAGGGAAACGTTCCTCGAACGTGGTTGGCGTAGACTCTGATCCTACGACCTCCCTGTCGTGTTGAAGAACCTCCGATGATGAAGTAGCACCACACGTGTAGTGCCTCGCGGGATTACACACGTGCAGTGCAACGGACGTCCCTCCGGGCTCCGAACCAGAAGAGCAGCGGAAAGAAGATTGATCCGGATCCCGATTCCGGCAGCGAGACGGCGTCCGGATGATGGTGAAACCCCCAACCAGGTGAAAACTCCAAACCAGGGGAGCCCGCTCTAGGTCGGAGAAAGAGAGAGAGAGAAACTCAATGTTGTGTTGAAAAAGGCACCCCACCCCTCCTTATATAGGCCAAGGAGGGGCTCCACGCCCTCCCCTTCCCCCATGTCGGACTAAACCCCCAAGGGGGGGAGTGGTGCGGCTAGGAGGGGGGATGGCCCCTCCCTTGGCGCCAAGCCCAAGGGGGAGCTCCCCCTTCCCCTCATGGGCCTTTTAAGGCCCAAATACCTTTTCACCTTTTTAATTAATTATTTAAATCATTTTTAATATTTAATTATGTCAATTAAATAATAAAACATATTTAAACATTAATATATATTATTTTGAACCTTTCAAAATATCCGGAACAGCTTCCGGCACCTCCCGGTACATTTCCGATGTTTTCTCTCTTTTCACTGATGATCCCGAATCAATCCTTAATGCATCGATTACCCTTAAGTGTGATACCCTACGGTCCGGGAAACAGTAGACATGATCGAGACACTCTCTGACCAATGACCATCATGTGGGATCTGGCTACAATCCTTGATGTGCCCCTATGCTTCCATCGAATAAACTTCATCGCTGTTGAACCGTTAACAATATGACTTGATCCCTTTGTGCTTCGATACTATGTTTGTCCGAGGTATGATCGTCGGTATACAATACCTACATCTTCCTCGCCTCCGACATAACATGTTTCCTCGTCTATGAATATTACATCTCTTGTGACCTAGTCACTTGCTTGCAAGCTATTGATGCAACACAACCGAGTGGGCCCAGAGTACCTATCCGTCACTCGGATTGACAAATCCCGCTCTGATCTATTTCATACTCCTCAACATATCTACTTCGGAATACCCAAGATACACCTTTTCAGTTACCATGTTTCAGTGTAACGGTTAATGCACTCAAAGCATCCTACTAGATAGCAATTATGTATGATCATCGCGGTCTAAGGATTCAGTCACTATGTTATTAAGTCATCGCAATGCTGAACTTATGTGACTTGATCACACTGCAATGCTTAAGGTGGGTGTGTGTCCATCACATCATTCTCCTAATGATATGACCTCATTGTCAATAGACTATTATGTTCTCATGATCAGGAAACCTTGATCATCAATTGCCCAATGAGCTAGTATGTCTGAGTTTAACTAGGAACCAGGTTGTTATATATCACACGTGTATTAATGTTTCCGCTTAATACAGTTCTAGCACAATATATAACGTATTATGAACAAACAGATATGTGACAAATATCTTTATTAATTTGCCTGTAGGGCACATATCCAACACTATGATAGCCCAACATTGTGTTTAGAATTGTGGGAACAAGCTTATAGTGTATTATGAACAAAATTGTACCTAGAGCAACGATCATGAAAGGCAGAGGAGAATCCACCATGGGACATGGGTGTACAGATGAACACCCAATTTTTTTTGGAAAATAAATGGCATATATGTATATGCATAAACGCATAGTACAAGACAAGTACCAACCTAGGCTCGGTTCAGGACCAACACACACTAGCCCTACAACAAGCCATCGATCAATAACTTATTATGTCCACGCACTCATGAAACGAGAAACTCATGCAACCGCTAGTTTCTTCCCATTTCCCACGGACGATACGACAGTGTAACACCCTATCGATGTCCAACCACAACCAGGCAAGGGAACCACCTCTCCAACAATCTAAATCAAGCCTAATATGAATTCCCATCTTAAAGGATCGGAATGTCGACTAGAGGGGGGTGAATAGGCGACTAACAATATTTAAGCTCTTCTTAACAAATTAGGCTCAACAATGAATATAGGTTGTCTAGAAGTGAAACTATGTGAGCAACCTATATGCCAACAACTACAACCCAACTACCAAGCAAGAAATAAGCAATTCAAATAACTTGCACAAAGTAAAGGTAAAGGGGAACACGGGAGACAAGGATATGTTGTCGAAGTTCCTTCTCTTTCGAGAAGTACGTCTCCGTTTGGAGAGGGTGAGGAGCACAATGCTCACACAAAGCCAACGAGGGCCACCCTATTTCTCCTCACACTCTTACCAATGCAAGATGCCGTGATCCACTACTAGGCGGCCTTGAAGGTGGCAACCAAACCTTTACAAACAAGGTTGAGCCAATATCCACAACTTAATTGGAGGCTCCCAACGAAACCACGAAGCTTCACCACAATGGAATGTGGCTTCGAGGTGACCTCTTACGTCTAGGGCACCAACGCGCCCAAGAGTAACAAGATCCACATGGGATTAATGGGGGGAATCAAATCTTCTTTGGTGGAAGTGTAGATCGGGGCCTCCTCTTCCAAACCCTAGAGAATCAACAAGTTTTGATGGCTAGGGAGGGAGATCGGGCAAGAATGGAGCTTGGGTGTCAATGGAGGTGAGAGCAATAAATGAGGTAAGTCTCAATGGGGAAGAAGACCCCCTTTTATAGGTGGGCATAAATGCAGCCGTTGGCAGGCCAACCACGGTAGTACCGCTCCTGAAGCGGTACTACCGTACCAGCAGAGGTACTACCGTACCAACGGTACTAACGAGGGTCAGTACTGTGCCCACCACCGTGGAGTCCAGAGGGATTCCGGTAGTGGGTGCGGTACTGGCCCCGGTACTACCGGGGCACGGTACTACCGTACTGAGCACAGTACTACCGCCCCACGGTATTGCCGAGGGCCAGTGTCGTGCCCACTACCGCGGGGTCCAGAGGGATCCCGGTAGTGGGTGCGGTACTGGTCCACGGTACTACCGTGGAGCGGTACTACCGCACTGGGAGCGGTACTACCGAGCCCCAGTGCCGTCCCCACTATCGCAGAGTCCAGTGGGATTCCGGTGGTGGGTGCGGTACTGGGTCCTAGTACTACTGCCCTGGCAGAGCCAGGGAGCCAATGCCACCAAGATTCACACCTCCACGACGCATGGAAAAATGTGGGTGCAACAAGTGAGAGTGTGTGATGATTCCACCCACCATTCCATAGCGGATCCCCTCTTAATAGTACGGTTTTCCTACGACTCAATTTACCAAAAAGGAAATCGAAAGGAAAGCTCCGTCTTCACGCTTCATTCACCGAAGGGGAAATGACCGTCTTGTGCCATGAATATAAATATCTGAAATGCTCATCGCACCCGGTTAATCCGCAAATGTATTGTCATCAATCACTAAAACCAATCAAGGGGAAATATGCCCTATCAATCTCCCCCTTTTTGGTGTATTGATGACAACACAAGATTTGCACAATAAAATAATAGGGAATTTTAAACATGTCATTTGTTTACAAAATATAGACAGGCTCCCCCTAGATGTGTGCATCAATTTAGATATGCTTTTGGAATGCAAGACACACACATAAGGAAGACACTCCCTATATTTTACAAACTAGGCCATACTTAGCTAGAAACACAACATATGTGAGCATAAAGATGATAGGTAATAGCATAGCATCACATGACTAGACAATAGGAGTAAGAACAAGGATAGCATATGTCTCACACCATATATCACGGAAGTCTCACAAGACGGACTGAAAACCAAAGCAAATAAACGGAGTTCACAAGCGGAGCAAATGAAACAACTAAAACACGCTTGTGACTCGCTGATACGTCCCAAATGTATCTATAATTTCTGCTTGCTCCATGCATGTTTTGTGTGACTTTGC
Organism: Bromus sterilis; assembly: GCA_950022295.1. NCBI lineage: Eukaryota > Viridiplantae > Streptophyta > Magnoliopsida > Poales > Poaceae > Bromus > Bromus sterilis. The sequence goes on along the minus strand of OX465595.1, from coordinate 336,774,019 downwards.
CATGATTTGCTTGAACTTTCATACACTTTTGAGCATATTTGGACTAATCTATTAACCCAGTGCACCCAGCTGCCAGTTGTTGTTTTCTGTTGTTTTTGTATTTCAGGTTTTCCGTCCATTAAAAGTGCTCCAAAAAATCAGGAAAAATCAGATAAAAAATCAGCGACCCGGAAGCTTCTGGAATCACCAAGGCAGCGGAGGGGGTCCACCACAGGGACTCCAGAAGGGTCCCTGGCGCGGCCCCACCCTAGACCACGCCAGGGGGGCTTCTGGCTGTCCTGTGGGTCCCCTCGACACCCCCCTCTGCCTAAATTTAGCCCTCGTGGTGGAAACCCCTAATATCGATCTATTTTCCGTGAACTCGCCTCTGTACCATCGCCGCTGCAGTTTCAAGATCAGGGCTGCCTGGAGCAGCTGCCCCGGCACCCTGCCGGGAGGAGGAACCCCCTCCGGGAGACCATCCATAGCCATGGACCCCTCCCGGATGTGCCGTGAGTAGTCCCCCTTGGACCATGGGTCCGTGACCAGTAGCTATGTGATGTACCTCTCCCCTCTTTGTGCTTCCACTTTCGAGACCGCGTGAGCTGACCTCAAGGCACTTTTGTAATTTTTTTGTTGTTATGCTGAGTTTGCTGGGATCTGATGGATTATGAGACTATGTTCAGATTGTGATGAGTAAAATATTTGGTTCTTCTCTTTTATATTTTTTTCTTGAGTAAATTCTTGCATGTTCTCCGTTGCAGTATTTTGCTTTGGCCAAGTAGTTTGTTGAAACTCCAAGAGGGAGCGTTATGCTTGATTGTGGGTTCAGCCCCATGATGTCTAGCTTGAGTGACAGAAACATGAGACTAGGGGATGTGTTGTTGCCACCAGGGATAAAACAACGGTGCTTGTACCCGCGGGTGCAAGTATTATTTACTTTACGCAAATTTCTTTTAATGCAGTTGTCTGTTGCTTTGAGTTTACACTTTGGGTGGGATTCACAACTTAATACCAGCGAGATGTTCTGGATAGATATCTCAAGGTGGATGATTCGTAGTAGATGCAGTTGGATTTCGGTCTACTTACCTTGGCGTACTGCCCATTACTTTTGAGCCCTTCCTTTCTTTGCAGCATAGTTAGCATTGCGGTGCCTTCATAATTCTGTCAATTGCCCAGCTGTGATTTATTTACCTGGCTAGCACTTTTATCGTCTTTTGGGAGAGAGACATCACTAGTGAAAATCACAGGACCCCGGTCCATCTTCACATTATTGTTTACAACCTTAGTTTACTTTCAGTCTTTACTTTCAGTTCCACTTTTATCTCTTGCGTTGATCATTTGTAAACAGCAACGCTAGAGGAATTGACAACTCCTCTGTACTCGTTGGGAGCAAAGTTATTTGTATCTGTGTGCAGGTCCACGTCAAGCGCCGTGACTCCTACTTGTATCCCTTGGAGTCCTACTGGTTCGATACTCAACCTTAGCATCTTTGCTAAGGGAAACTTGCTGCTACACTGCATCTCACCTTCCACTTGGGGTAACCAACGAGGAGAGTTGCCACTCTGTATCAAGCTAATTTCTGGCACCGTTGCCGGGGAATCCAGTCTAGAAGATAGGGGAGTTGCACACTATCTTTTATCTTTGCTTTTTAGTCTTGTTAGTTTACCTTTCAGTTTTTACTTTTGTGTCCCTTAACAAAAATACCAAAAATACCTGCTGCTACTATGGGTTCAAATGAAAACACCAAGTTGTGTGACTTCACTAGTCACAACAACAGTGACTTTATCTGCACTCCTATTGCTCTACCTGCCACTTCAGCACCTTCTTATGAAATTAAACCTGCTCTGCTTAATCTTGTTATGAAAGATCAATTCTCAGGTGCTGGAGAGGACGCTGCCTTGCACTTAAACAATTTTATCGAGCTCTGTGATATGCAAAATTACAAGGAAGTGGATGGAGACATCTTCAAGCTGAAGTCTTTTCCTTTCTCTCTGAGAGGAAGAGCCAAGGAGTGGCTGCAATCCTTACCCAAGAACAGTATCGATTCTTGGAGCAAATGCAAAGATGCTTTTATAGGGAAGTACTATCTCCCTGCTAAAATTATTCAATTGAGGAGTAACACTATGAATTTCAGGCAATTGGATAATGAACACGTTGCCCAGGCATGGGAACGTATGAAGACGCCGGTCAAGAACTGCCCCACACATGGACTGACTACCTGGATGGTCATCCAGACTTTTTATGCAGGCTTGAACTTTACCTCGCGGAACCTATTAGATTCGGCCGCGGGAGGAACTTTTATGTCAACCACACTTGGTGCTGCCACAAAGCTAATTGATGAGATGATGCTGAACTACTCTCAGTGGCACAGCGAAAGATCTCCAACTGGTAAGAAGGTAAATTCTGTCGAGGAGATCTCCTCTCTAAATGAAAAGGTTGACCTTATCATGTCTCTACTTACCAAGCAAGCTCCTATTGATCCTCAGGATGTTCCTTTAAATTCCTTGGTTGCTCAAGAACAAGTAGATGTGAACTTTATCTCTAGAAACAACTTCAACAATAATGCTTATAGGAGTAATTTTCGTAGCAACAATCTTAGACCGTTTCCATCCACATATGGGAACAACAACACTTACCCTAGCAACAAGAACCCCACCTCTGAACTAGAGAGTATGCTTAGATACTTTATCACTACCCAAAAAGCCTTCAACAAGAATGTGGAAGAAAAACTAGCTAAATTAGATAATCTTTGTTTGAAGGTAGACAACTTAGCCCTTGATGTTGAGATGTTAAAAATTAGAACCTCTCCCCTTGAGGAGAGTAAGGTCACTCCTATTAATGCTATCCATTTACAAATCAATGAAAATATTAGGATGATGGCTAAACTCAAAGAAATATGGGCTAGAGAAAAAGAGGAAGAGGATAGAATTAAGAGCCTTCCTACCTACCACACAGTAGCCACTATCCAAGTAGTAGAGGATGTCCAAACTGTTAGCACCCATCACACCCCTAGTCCCACTAGACCTACCAATGGTGATGCTACCACCTCAACCATAGATGAAGAAACCTCTATGAACATAGAGGCTTTCAAACAAGTGAGACTAAATGATATCACTACCTCCTTGATAGATAGTAGTGACCTAGACTTTGACAACTGCGCTTTACCTGAAGTTATTGGTTTCCTACACAAGATGTCTAGAGACCCCCACACTAGCACACTTAATCTTGCCTTCACATAGCATATCACCAATGCTCTAATCAAAGTTAGGGAGGAGAAGCTTAGACTAGAATCCTCCATACCTAGGAAGCTAGAAGATGGTTGGGATCCTATGATAAAAATCAAATTGAATAACTTCTCTTGTTATGCTCTTTGTGATGTTGGAGCAAGTACCTCTGTTATGCCCAAAAGAATGTATGATATGCTTGAATTCAAACATTTTGATCCTTGTTCTTTTGGTGTTCGTCTTGTTGATTCTTCCGTAAAGAAACCTTTGGTGAAGATCGATGATGTTCTTATCATTGTCAATGAAAATTATGTTCCCGTTGATTTCACTATTATGGACATTGAGTGTGATCCCTCTTGTCCAATTATTTTGGGATGTCCTTTTCTTCGCACAGTTGGTGCTGTTATTGACATGAAAGAGGGGAATATCAAATTCCAATTCCCTCTCAAGAAAGGGATGGAACATTTCCCTAGGAAAAAGATTAAGTTACCTTTTGAGTCCGTCACACGGGCTAGTTATTTTCTTGAAAAGACTTGATCTATTTGCATTAAGCCTAGCTAATGGATTTAAAGAAGCGCTTTCGGGAGGCAGCCCACAACGAATTTAGGTTTTCCTTTTTGTTTTTCTTCTGTTTTTAGTGGTCTTGATGATTGTTACTACTGTAGCAACATCATTGTATCTATACTTTTCAAGCTTTGTGCCTTTTATAGCCTCATACGACAAGGGAAGTGAAAGTTGTGACATGCTGTCAGGAAAAAGATTTTGTCCTCGTGACTAGAAAAATCAGAGAAAAATCCCAGTTCATCTTTTTGAGCTGAATTTTTTACACAGCGTGCTCTATACAATTACGAAACTTTCGTATGTTCTGAGTTTTTATTTGAGTTGCAGAAGTACCCCTAAAAAATTTGTTTTTACCTGTTGTACTATTTTTTTTTCACAGATTTTGTCCTGTTTTGCCTTTTCTTCGCTTTGCAAACCTTAAGCTTGCTTTTTCTTTGCAAAAACCTGTTGGCAATCTTGAGAAACAGTAGCTCTTCAAGGTTATCCTTATTTCCAGCAGAGGGAAAATTATTTTAATAGGGCACTAACCTCTCTAATCAGTCTACAGTGAGTTATGTATGAAGGGAGTTTTCAAGTGCGCGATGGAAGATGATGAAAGAAGATCTTGGAGTGTCAAACGCTCAAGCTTGGGGATGCCCATGTGCACCCCCAATAAATATTCAAGGAGACTCAAGCGTCTAAGCTTGGGGATGCCCCCCGTGCATCCCCTTCTTCATCAACAATTATCAGTTCGTCCCTCGTTGCACTATATTTTTATCACTTCATGCGTTATGTGCTATGCTTGGAGCGTCTCGCTCTTTACTTTTTTTTGGTTTGTTTTTGCTTGGATTTCTGTAGTAACAAGTTAGACCCCAGCTTGCTCTTTTGTGTGGGAGAGTTACACGCTCCGCTTGAACTAGAACTCCTCATAGGATTTGCATGCTTATTCTTTTAGCTGTGAGTTGTTCTTTTTCTTTTCTTAGCTACTTCTCTGTTTAGTTGTAGTGCTTTAAATTTTCTAGAGCTTTTGTTTTGTTTTAGGTTGAACTTTCTATAGGTTCCATGTTTTATCTTGTTAGAGAGTTTGCCTGTTGCACTGAGTTTTGTGTCTTGACTAGAAGTAGGTAGTTGAAGTTGTTATTCTCTTTGCAGTAGTAACTTGCAATAGTTTTGAGGTATTGACTAGAGTAATGTTTGAACTTTTGGTGTCAAGAGCTCGAGCCTATTAGTGATAGATTTCGTATTTTGGGCAATCCGTGTGTTTTTCGACAACCAAAAACCCCTGTTCAGAACTCTAGCTACTAGATGGATCACTAACCTCTGGAGGGTTCGAATATTAGAGAACACTCACGTACCATGAGTCGAGGATGCGCAAGGATAACCAAACCCCCATACACTCCTCCTCGGGGTACTTGTCTCTTTGTGAACCTCTTGATTAGATTGAGAGTTACCGATAATAAGTGCATGAGTTCTTTGGACTAATGTGAGTATTCGAAAGTTGACCCTTCCACCCACCTATACTTTTTCTAGCCTCTTCGGTACCGTGCATTGCCCTTTCTCACCGTGCATTGCCCTTGGCACGATACGCTCTGTCATCATAAGCCTCCTTATATCTTTCCTCAAAACAGCCACCATACCTACCTACAAGGCATTTCCATAGCCTTTCCGAGATACATTGCCATGCAACATCCACCTTCTCATGACTTGATCCTCATGTCATACATGCTACTTGCTTGATCGATGAGCCGCATGCTAGTTGGGACTTGCCCTAATCATTGCTACATGACGCGCTAGTATCATTGCATATCCTGCTATCCTGGCAGAGGCATACATTTGCATCATGATAGTTATATCTTCTTTACGTGAGTACCTTTGTAAAGTGTGAAAGATCTCCTATATTCTTGTAAAATATAGAGTGTTGCCCCTAAAGTGAGGAAAAGATCCCAAAGAGGAAAAAGTCAAAAGATCCCAAAGAGGACAAATGAGAGTTAAATAGAAAGAGCCATTGAGGCCACCAAAAAAATAAAAAAATAGAAAAAAAGAGAAAAATAAAAATAAAAATAGAGAAGGGGGCACACTACTATTCCTTTTGAGAGATCCACACTAGTACTTCATCCTCTATCCCTTGTACTCCATTGAGATCATCATCATGCATATAGCTATGTGGGGACCTTCACACTATAGAACTTGGCTTGTATATTCCAATTATGAGCCTCCTCAAACGAGCTCTAGGTCTTCTTGAGCAAGAAAGTTAGATGCACCCCACTAGTTCCTTTGGAGAGCTTTTAGCTCACATGTGCATCCGTTGCATGGCAATCCCGACTCCTCACATCATATCTATCATATGGCCTTCTCTCTCCTATGATTGTCCTCATTGATGTGAGCCTTTCACACCTTTTTTGTCTTCCTCCTCCACCTTCTTTCTGTTTCGCCTTTTAGGTGTCAACTTTCTTGCTCACGCTCATCCATTTCATGAGTGCTCAAAATATTGAAAGGGAGTGGATCAGTTTGACTTGTACCTGGCTAGTGGTTTGGGGACGAGTCAAGATAAGAATCCAAAGGAGACTCAGTGTGAAACTTTAGTAGATAGTTGTTCTCAACAACCTTTTTCTTTCTTTTTCCCTGTCCCCTGCTTGCACGCAAACACCATCTGGAGACATTCGAGTCACGGACAGCGAGAGATCTTGCACCTTTTGTTCTTTTGTTGCTTGTGTCAATGCTAATATAGACTCTTGCTTGTTAAGACTTGAATTGAATTGCATGATTTAATTGCTTTACTTAAAAGTCCTTATATGGTTGTGTGGCATGTCACCACAGAAATTATGCTTGTTATCATTTACCTACTCGAGGACGAGCAGGAATTAAGCTTGGGGATGTTGATACGTCCCAAACGTATCTATAATTTCTGCTTGCTCCATGCATGTTTTGTGTGACTTTTCCATGATTTGCTTGAACTTTCATACACTTTTGAGCATATTTGGACTAATCTATTAACCCAGTGCACCCAGCTGCCAGTTGTTGTTTTCTGCTGTTTTTGTATTTCAGGTTTTCCGTCCATTAAAAGTGCTCCAAAAAATCCGGAAAAATCAGATAAAAAATCAGCGACCCGGAAGCTTCCGGAATCACCAAGGCAGCGGAGGGGGGCCACCACAGGGACTCCAGAAGGGTTCCTGGCGCGGCCCCACCCTAGGCCGCGCCAGGGGGCCTCCTGGCTTTCCTGTGGGTCCCCTCGACACCCCCCTCCGCCTATATTTATCCCTCGGGGTGGAAACCCCTAATATCGATCTCTTTTCCGCGAACTCGCCTCTGTACCGCCGCCGCCGCCGTTTCAAGATCGGGGCTGCCTGGAGAAGCTGCCCCGGCACCCTGCCGGGAGGAGGAACCCCCTCCGGGAGACCATCCAGAGCCATGGACGCCTCACGGATGTACCGTGAGTAGTCCCCCTTGGACCATGGGTCCGTGACCAGTAGCTATGTGATGTACCTCTCCCCTCTTTGTGCTTCCACTTTCGATACCTCGTGAGCTGCCTCACATGATCGAGACACTTTTGTAATTTCTGTTGTTGCTATGCTGAGTTTGCTGGGATCTGATGGATTATGAGACTATGTTCAGATTGTGATGAGTAATATATTTGGTTCTTCTCTTTTATATTTTGTTCTTGAGTAAATTCTTGCATGTTCTCTGTTGCAGTATTTTGCTTTGTCCAAGTAGTTTGTTGCAACTCCAAGAGGGAGCGTTATGCTTGATTGTTGGTTCAGCCCCTTGATGTCTAGCTTGAGTGACAGAAACATGAGACTAGGGGATGTGTTGTTGCCACCAGGGATAAAACAACGGTGCTTGTACCCGCGGGTGCAAGGATTGTTTACTTTACGCAAAGTTCTTTTAATTCAGTTGTCTGTTGCTTTGAGTTTACACTTTGGGTGGGATTCACAACTTAATACCATCGAGATGTTCTGGATAGATATCTCAAGGTGGATGATTCGTAGTAGATGCAGTTGGATTTCGGTCTACTTACCTTGGCGTACTGCCCATTTCTTTTGAGCCCTTCCTTTCTTTGCAGCATAGTTAGCATTGCGGTGCCTTCATAATTCTGTCAATTGCCCATCTGTGATTTGTTTACCTCTCTAGCACTTTTATCGTCTTTTGGGAGAGAGACATCACTAGTGAAAATCACGGGACCACGGTCCGTCTTCACATTATTGTTTACACCCTTAGTTTACTTTCAGTCTTTACTTTCAGTTCCACTTTTATCTCTTGCGTTGATCCTTTGTAAACAGCAAGGCCGGAGGAATTGACAACTCCTCTGTACTCGTTGGGAGCAAAGTTATTTGTATCTGTGTGCAGGTCCACGTCAAGCGCCGTGACACCTACTTGTATCTCTTGGGGTCCTACTGGTTCGATACTCAACCTTAGCATCTTTGCGAAGGGAAACTTGTTGCTACACTGCATCTCACCTTCCACTTGGGGTAACCAACGAGGATTGTTGACACTCTGTATCACTCGCCCAACCCTGAGAAGATGCAAATCGGAATCCTAAAACTCTCTCCCCCTTTGTCATCGAGACGCCAAAAAGGCATAGAGCGACCTAGCGCCCCATGGTGATGGACTACTCGACGTCCTCGTCATAGTCCTTTTCCTCATCAGACTCCTCCGACTCCACTGCTGCCTTTGGGTCGTTAGTAGCTGGCTGCTGAGAAGTGGAAGAGGGACCAGGCACATCGTCAGAGAGGTCCCACTCGTTGAACTTGGAGATCCACTTATGTTCTGGAGTGATGTTCTTCTCGGACCCGTCCTTTACCGTCATACCCTGCTGCCTGTAGAATGCCTTCTGCAGCTGTCGGTTCTCCTTCTCCCTCCTATGGGCCTCATACATGCGGTGTTGAATGTCAGTCTGAAGGCAAAAGAGCTGCTTCACCTTCCTGGTGAGCTTGGCAGCCCATCCCGGTTGCTGAAGACCCTGTGCAGAAGACAAACCACCAACGCCAAAGCTCGCACCAGAGCGAGTGCGGGGAACACTGTCACCACCTGCCTCCGGCTCCTCCTGAACCTCCTCATCTGATCCGGCTGGAGGTGGAGAGTCATGAGCAGGACCATGACCTCCAACCCAGTTGTCCTTGATGCGCAGCTGGACCTCCTCGTGAGCAGTCAGAGGCCCAACGGGAAGTTCCACCGCCTCACAGGTAGCTGCCCACGTGATCTCGAAGAGGACCTGCAGATATGGGCCATAAATTGGAACCTTTTGTTCCATCACAGCAAGATAGAGCTCCTCCCACATGATTTCACATACATCCAAGGTTTGTGTGGTGCCCTTGCACTCCACACAGAGGAGAAGCATGTTCACCAGGTAGCTGTGAACCATGTCCAGATTGCCCACCCAGGGAAACAGAGATGTCCTGAAGATGCGGTGCATGATGTCCAAGAACTGGCAAAGAACCACTCTGTACTTCTGATTTCCCTTTGCATCAGTATAGGGAATAGATGTCTGATACGGAACCAATAAGCTCTTGTTCTTGGCATTCCCCCTCGGTGTGTGGACGAATGCCCGTTGGCTCATCCTTAGTGGAGACGGGAATGTGCAGAGCCCTCATGAAATCCCCCAGGTGCAGCTCACCTTCTCATCCTTGCACATCCAAATGATGGTCCGGTCTTCGCGGTTGGTGAAGTACATAGTGGCATTGAACTGGGCAAGGAGCTCGGCATCGAACCTCTTGTTGAAGGAGATGATATCCAGAATCCCAAACTGCTCACATAAGGCATATGCCTCTCCAAAGTACTCGGGGTGAGCCTGCATATGCCTCAGTTGGACAGACTTCACATGTGGAACATACTTGTTGTTCTTGTGCTTCAGTATCATATGGAACAAATCACTCTGGGTCTTATTCCAGATCTGAGTGCCAACCAACTCTGGTTCTTGATCCTCGCGGTACGGATTGACTTCACAGTATGCCTTGTACTCAGGAAGTGGAATTTCTGATACAGGCTTTAGTGGTTCCTTCTTATTCTGAGCAGTCCTCTTGAAGGAAACACCGGGTTGGCCTGAGGCCTTGCGCTTGGGATGCCGACGAGAGCCATCACCTGGCCAACACCAACAGAGAGAACCAGAAAACAAAAACACATGAGATGCAAGAGCCCGGACACAGGTGAACAAAGCAGATTTGTTGGATAAGTGTCAGTTCCAGGAATCACGATAGTACCGCTCTTGGTACGGTAGTACCGCCAAGCGGTAGTACCGTCCTGGTGCAGAGAGCACGGATCTGAGATCCGATACTACCGGGGTTCCAAATACTCAAACTAATCCAACACATCTACTTCCTTCCTATCTAGCAATCTATCCAAGTTCTCAAAGTGCCTAGGCATAGCCAAAAACCTAGTGGATCTACAAGTATTGCCCTAGCAACAAAGTTCAAGAAACTGAACCAATGGAAGAGGGAAACGGGATAATACCGGTGTCCATGGCACTTAGGGAGGGTGGGGATCGATCCCACCGGAGGAGAACGAAGAAAGACGGCACGGAGACGGCACACTGGGAGAACGAAGCAGCGGATGCTCTATCCCGACTCGGCTCCCAGCGAAAGCCGGTCCCTCCAAACGTATTCCTGGATGTTCTAACAAAGCCGTCTGTACAACCACCAACAGAGCAAGACATAGTAGAGCCAGATCCAGAGCCGGCTTTGGTTGCTGCAATGCATGCTACGCCCTCTTGGGTCGTACCTTACTTGGATTACAAGACTCGAGGAATACTTCCTCAAGATGAGATGTTGGCCAGACAAATAGTTAGAAGAAGCCAATCCTTTGTACTCATCAATGGAGAGTTACACCGGCGCAGTGCTTCTGATGTTTTTCAGAGATGTGTCTCACCAGAAGAGGGAAGAGGCATCCTCAATGAAATACACTCTGGAGATTGCGGACACCATGCCGGCTCTCGTTCGCTTGTCGCTAAAGCCTTTCGACACGGTTTTTACTGGCTTACGGCTCATGCGGATGCAGAGGACATAGTCAAGAAATGTGATGGATGTCAGCGCTATGCAAAACAAGCTCACGTGCCGGCTCAAGAACTTCGTATGACACCTATGACTTGGCCCTTTGCGGTATGGGGACTTGATATGGTGGGACCTTTCAAAAGATCAGCCAACAAGAACACCCACATACTAGTGGCAGTAGACAAATTCACCAAATGGGTGGAAGCCGAGCCGGTCAGCAAATGTGATGCTGCAACAACACTGAAATTTTTGAAAAAGATTATATACAGATTCGGCTACCCCCACAGCATCATCACTGATAATGGTTCTAACCTATCAGAAGGGGTTATGCAGTGATTCTGTCACAACCCTAGTTTTGGTATGTGATTTTATTACTAGAAATAATTGCATCATGTTTAAATTCTATGGTTTAAGAATTGGAGATTTGGAAAAGCCTAAAAAAGAATTTAAATAAAAGGCCAAATAAAAAGGTTTTCCAAAAATCCTCCAAACATTTTTGAAAAGTCCTATAAATGAGTGTGATCATTTACAAATGATTTGGAGTCAAACCCATGCTCATGGATTTTTCAAATATTCAAACAAAGGCTTGGAAATTAAATTTAAATGCTATTTGAATTGAAATTCAAATGTTTTGAATTTCAAAAATCTTCAAAACTTGGGAGTGGCTAGTACTATGTCACCTATGTCCACGATAAATATTTGAGGATTTTATAAAATGACTTGATATTTAATTCAATTCAAAAAAAATAATACAGAAGACAAAAAAAAGAGAAAAGAATAAAAAGGCCGAAGCCACTTACCTGGCCCACCTGGCCCAGCAGAGGAGGCCCAGCCAAAAAGGGCAGGGTCGTCCTCCTCCCAGGCCAGGCAGGCAGGCAGCTCGCCGCCGGCCGCGGCATGGCCGCTAGGCAGCTGCCTGGCTGCTCCCCCGTCCTTATCCGCGATGTGGAGGCCCTCGTGCACCTCCCCTATCATTTCCCCCTCCCCTAGACCTCTTCCCCTCTCTCCCCGGCGAGTTACCGCAAGAACCCGAGCGCCCCGGAGTTCACCGACGAGGCCCACCGTGGCTAGAGGCCACCCCTCGCCGCGCCCAGCTGTCCAGGACGTCCGCTGCACTCGTCTACATCTATGAGCGCACTCAATTCGAGCGGAGAAGCTCTGTGGACGAGGCCATAGTCGATTTCTTCCGCCACGGTCTTCGAGCTCCGGCGAGAAATAGCCCCCCCTCTGGCGCTCCTCCGTCGATTCCGGCTTCTCCAACACCCCCAGGGTGAGCCCGCGGCTCGATTTCCCCCATCCCGAGCCCCACCACACGCCCCGATGCCCTCCTTCCCTCACTGTCCAAGCGGCGCCGCCGCGGAGCTCCTCACCGCCATGGCCTCCGGCCTCCTCTGGCCGGCTCGTTTGCCCCAATGGATGCGCGCGTGCAAGGGCTGCGTCCCGATGCCCTTGGCGCAGCCACTCGTGGTCGGAGCCGCCGTCCAGAGCGGGCGCCGCCGCCTCCAGTGGTCGCCGGCGGCTAACCGCCGGCCGCGCCAACGTGGCCCTGTGATTAGGGGCCTAATCACCAACTGACAGTGGGGCCCAAAACCCCCCTAATCCTCTGCTTAATTAAAATAAAACAGGGATTAACCCCAGTCCCACTGACAGGGCTCGCCCACTCGTCAGCCCCCCCTGCGTCAGCAAGACGTAGGCATGACACAGTAAATCAATAAATCATTTTTTTCTTATTTCACAGAATTTCCAGAAAATGATTAAATCTTTGAAATTCAATAACTTTTAAACCATAACTCCAAATCAAAAGTGTAATATATGAAAAATCATAAGAAAATGAAAGGATTCCAAATATCATATTTTCATAGATGAAAAACACATCTATGATGATGGACCAGTAGCATTTAGCTATTTGGGTTATTTGGAATAATTCAAAATAAATGTTTAAATCATTTCAAATTAAATCTTTGCAATGCCAACCTTATCACGTGAACATCAGAGGCATATGATACACATGACAACATGTTTTACCATATCCAAACATTAGCAAATGCAACTTGGGATAACTTGAACAACATTTGGAGTTTGAATTTGAATTTCTTATTCAAATCAACTTCAATTAACATGTGACAAATTGAACCTAGCTCACATCAGTACCATGCCATGATTAATTTCTTGAATGTGCATTGCAATGTGATGTTTACATTGTTGTTTTCTCGGTGTTTGCTTTTTCTCGATAGATTCATCATCAGACGTAGTTTCCAACTGCCCTGAAGAGTGACATCTCATGATCGTCAACAAGGCAAGCAAACCCCCTTTGATCATATCTATAAAAACCCAGTTTCCCTCTTGTTCTCTTATGCATGATTAGGTGATTCACATGTTACCGTTCTATCGCTAGTTGAACCCATCCTTTGCATGACATATCATTGCTGCCACAGTATTAAGCAAACCTCAACCTAGCAGATACAAGATTTGTTTGTGTTCATCATGTGGCCCTTCATCCATGATATGCTATGCCATGCTAGAGTTGTTTGCAATGAAGTTGATCCATCTGGTGATGTATCGGGATGGTAGTGAACACATGCAACAAGGTGGTAACGTCTTGATGAAGTCACCCTAATATAAGTGAACAATGAGAGGCTGTGTAGGAGTACACAGTGGGTTGTCTCATTTACACTGCCCTAGGCCCCGACTTCTTGTGTTGTGATCCAAGACACAGATTACTACCACATGTTGGGCTCATTAACCCCTCTCGACCTATTAACTCACCCCGACTATGGTCCAGGATTCGCATGGGTTAATTGTTCTTCTATTTGATTTCATAACGTAGCACGGTTTTAGGAAAGCGCAACACCATCCGTCGAGGTGGGCTTGTCGGACCGTCCATACATCATCTGGGTCCTGAACGGAAACCCCGGCCGGATTCCTGATTGGGGTACATACTCAGATAGGCGATCCCCTGGAATAGAGTTGGAGTCGTGAGGTAAGTGTCGTGGTACTATCCTCGCCGACACCACTTGAAGGTGACGAGTTCTAGGCGGTAAGTGGTAGCTACGTATGTTAAGAAGTACACCCCTGCAGGGTTAATGAACTATTCGAATAGCCGTGTCCGCGGTTATGGACTACTTGGAGATCTTTACTTGATTATTAGAAAACTCAAATGGATACTCTAAAAATTTCAAGATAAGTGTGAGTGCTTTGGGTTGCTTCCTCGTGGGGAAGTCGAGACAGGATCCATGGTTGTGTATTGATGTGGTGATCAAGATTAGATGGACTCGTGTGCGCCTCTCATCTCAACTCTATGTAGTCGTAGTACAGGATAGCCAAGTCAAAGCTTTCTGCATTACAACCCCACTTGCCTTTACCATGATACCTGAGCATGAGTAGTATAGTTCTGACGTAACTCTTGCTGAGTACGACTTTGTACTCACGTTTGCTTACTCTATGTTTTAGAGACGAGACCACTGAACCTGATGGTGGCCTCCCCCTCAAGCTCGACGTCGACGAAGTAATGTAGTCCCAGACAGCAGCCTGGTCCCTCTGTAGGGTAGTTGTGTTTTCTTAAAGGCTTCTTAAGCCATTTGTTAACCTTGTCTTTACTAAGACATAATTTGCTTCCGTTGTTGTATGATGTAATGTTGGGTCACAGTTATGTGATCTCTGCTTGTAACACTACTATATCTGCTCTGTATAGCAGATGCAATAAAACTATGAGTTTGTAGAGTTCATGTTGTGTTACCTGCTCTTTACACTAGACATGTATGATGTGTGTATGATTATAACGTGCATGTCTTAGTGTGGGATTCGATAACTTAGTTGAGTTCTTGCCGGCGGTCTTTTATACACCAAGTGGCCCTTAGATGTGCGCAGCTTGGGGCATCGCGATGCGATTGCTCGTGACTCTGTCACGTGGCACACTTTGTTGTATGATTGAGCCCGCCCGAGACCCCGACTAAGAGATCGGGCTGGAGTCTGTTTATGTAAGTGTTATAATTCAATCGATAATATGGTTGAGGCGACTTGTCTATGAGTATGGGATTTCACCACCCATAATCATTTAGACTTGTGAGCGGGCGATGAGGACCCATCTCAGTTGATCATCCGGCCTGGATGGGATGCCCCTCACGTTCGATGCTTTCCGAGAGTGTTCTGTGCTTGGCCTTGTCTGCTTAGACAAGTGGGTACGACTCTCGGCTCTTCATATGATTGAGTTGTAGCAAGAATTACATACGCAAACCCCGGGTCCCGACAGACTTGGTATCAGATCAGGACTGACTGTAGGATTACTAAACCTTGGCCGAAGTCGAGTCTAGCATTCTATAGTTATATAGTTACATTGGGTATAAGGGAACAACGTAAGGCTTCATTTTTCTCCTTACCCTAATCGATCTGAGTTCTGAGTCACCCTCATCTTTTCTACGGGAAGATAGGACTAGGCTCATCTATGTCTATACTAGAACATCTTGTTGTTTGTTTCTCAGTAGCTGTAGGAATGTTTTGGTTGTCTAGAGTCACCATTCCATCAAGCCTTTTGAGAAGGTTCTGATCATTCTTGCAGATTGATTCATTTTTTTCACCCCGGTACAGCCGTTATGCTGTCCGATTTGTTCCGTGTTTCCAGTGATTCCAATGATTTTGCATTACAATCTTGTCCGCTCTTAAATTATGTCATCTTGCTTTGATTCCATCATAAATTGTAACGACCCAATTCACACCGAATTGAAGTCTCTGTGCTCAAGTGCCAGTCCCTGGATCGAACTCGCTGACACACACAGTATTATAGATGTATATCAAAGTACAAGTGCATCATTATTACAACGTATGATCCAGAGTAAATAAATAACAAGTTGCATAGCTCAAGGCTAGCTTACTCAAAATAAATATAGCGGAAGAAAAAGAAAATAACGTGGAGTCCCATCAACAGCCACATCCGAACATGCTGAGTGTAGACTCGCAACCCCTAAACGCACCTTACTGATCGTCTGAAAAACCTGCAACACCGAAGGTTACAGCCCGACAACGGGTCAGTACATCTGATTTGTACGGCAAGTGACACGAAAAAGTTTATATAAAGGACCTATAACAACATGCAAGGTAAGTCAAAGGAAAGGCTTATGGTTTTGTTTTGCAGAAAGCCAATTTTCTCCTGAACTAAACTAGTCAAAATTTTAAGTTGAGTTCTACCTGAAACACACAGCAACCCATGCTACTCTTGTCCCAACCAACTTATTATTAAGTGTTCATCTGTCAAGATCATTCATCAACAGTACTGACTAGTTGCTCAAAGTTCGTCCGTAACCGTGGACACGGCTAATCATGATCAGTTCATATGCTCTGCAGAGGTTTGTACACGTTTCCCACTGGACTCAACCCGAAGATTGAGACAAAGACTTTCTGAAGAGGTTGCCTCCACCCTTTGGTAGCCGTTACACCTAACACAATTCTACATCTGCTAGCTACCAGGGCCAGGTTCCCCACAACTTACTCATCTAAGCCAGAGCCCATATAGCCAGTGGCTGTACACGGAAGCTACTAGTAATATTGCATGTCTGATCTTTTTGAGCCTGGACGGCGCCCACTGCGTGAGAGGATAGACACCATGACGCACCCGGTTCACCACCAAAACAAACCATTGGGTGCATTTAACCCCGGCATTGTCCTCAACCGAGCCACAACTACCGGGATGCAACCCGCCCGTCCAGAAGTGATTTCTATTTATTATAAAGTTGCTACACAGTTTATTAAATAGCTCACATGCACTCCATGAATTCTCACAGCCCAAACCACGTCTACAAAGCATAGCAATAAAGTAACAACACGTGCTAGGTTGATCTACGGTAGACAAGTCAAAACATATGGCTATCTTAACTGGTTTTGTAGCAACAGTAAAGTAAACTACCTATCATGCAATAGAGTGATATTTCCTACATAATGCATATAGAAAATATAGGTATGAGTATGGTCAAAGTATCACTTGCCTTATACATTCGATGAAGATCCTCGCTCTCACGTTCCAGTCAACTCTACTCGTCACACTCCGAGCAATCTATCGTCAACGAAAGAACTCAATAAGCAATCACACCACAATGACAAAACATAAGATCAACAAAACAATCACTAAGGTTTTAGAAATAAAACAAAAGGTTTTGAAGTGCAAAGGTGTGGATGTGCTCGAAGGTGATCGGTGGAACGTGAACTCGAGAGAGTCAACGGATAAAGAGTTGTCGATACAAAAGTATGATCGAGGCATTATGAAATCAAAGTAAAGATCATGGCAATATGAATGGTATGTGGATATTGCCGATAAGATGTCTCATATGATCCAATATGCAAAAAGAATCACGTGAAACGGAATACTACAACGCAGGTCATAGCAGTTGCAACATAGAAATGACTTTGAATTAAAACAGATCAATAAACTTGTAAATTTTTGTGTACACATGGTATAAACAGAAGTACATGACACGAGTGATCCAACGCAAAAAGAATCACTCGATTCGGATCAACGGTATAAAAGATACGGCCACCGAAATTTGAATTTGAATTTGAAATAAATTCAAATTCAAAAGTGTGCAAAGTGTGAAAACTTTATACCATGCTAAAGTACAGAACAACACGAACGCGTTGCAAAAAGTTTCACCTCGTTCTGACTTACGGTGTAGAAGATATCGCCGGTGCGAGTACGGAGGGGTTTTCTGCCAAAAGGACCCGTTCGCAATTATAATTTTTCCAGAAAAAGCAATCGGGTCCTTGAAACCGGATCTGACCGGAGCAACTCCGGCGAGGTCGTTCTCCGGCGAGGCTCGTGGCTCCGGTGAGAGGAGGCAGTGGGGCGGCGACGTGGGGCAGTGAGTAAGGCGGGGTGGCGCGGTGGAGGGCCGGCCGGTGGCGCAGCCGTGCGGCGCGGGGCGGCGGCGGCCGTGGCCGTGCGGCGTGCAGCCGAGGCGGCGCCGGCGAGGTAGCCGCCGGGCTCCGGCGTGGGCCAGCCGGCCAGCGGGACGCGGCGAGCGGGCGGCCTGCGCAGGCCCAGGCAGCCGACGGCGGGGGCGCGCGGCACGCTCCAGGGCGCAGCGGCCCGGGCGGGCGGCCGGCGGCCGGTGGCGCCCAGCTCCGGCGAGGCGCGGCCCGCGGCGGACGAAGGCGGCAGCGGCGCGATTTCTTTTTTTTTGTTCTAGGGTTTTCCAAAACGAAAAAAAGAAAACGAAAAACGATTTTCAGAAAATATATATAGCCAGAGA
Organism: Bromus sterilis; assembly: GCA_950022295.1. NCBI lineage: Eukaryota > Viridiplantae > Streptophyta > Magnoliopsida > Poales > Poaceae > Bromus > Bromus sterilis. Next base: position 336,756,058 of record OX465595.1, on the reverse strand, counting down.
GGAAAAAAAACAAAACGGATTCTACTAGGGCTCAAATTCGCTCGCGTGCGAAAAAGAAAACTAATGGGCCGGCAGCCCGGATTTTTCCTTTTTTATTTAAAACCGAAACTTCAAACAATAAAATAAAAATAACCGTAACTCCGAAAAATATGAAATAAAATTCTAAATTCATCAAATAATACAAAGAAAAAACATAAAATGAAAATATTTTCCAAAAAGGAAAATAAAAATAAAAACCTTATTTAAATACTTTATTTAAGTAAAAAATACTTTTCATAAATCAAATAAAATCCAATAAACCTTTTAAAATATTTTTATTTGGTCAAAAATATTGACAAACCATTTCTAAATAATAAAATATAAATTTTAAAATTGTTAACCCAATAAATAATTTGGTAAAATAAAATCTTCCTTTGAAATACTTTTTCAACCCTTTTAAAATATTTAATAAATCATTTCAATGAAATAAAAACTCTCTTAGTATTATAAAATCCCCAAAATAATTTTAGAGTTATTTATAACACTAAAAATAAATTTTAAAAACTTTAAAATAATACTCGAAATATTTCCAACTTTATTTAAAAAGGGGATAAGTCATTTTATATCCTCTCGAATGAATTTTCCTTTAGTTGAAAAATATTTTGAATAATCAAAAGAATTCCAATAAAGATTTAAAATCCTTTTCCAACTTTTAATAATTTGAAGGAGTCATATTACCTTCTCTCATTTTGTTTTGTTGGTTTTGTTTTTAAAATAATAAATTCCAAAAACACCAATTATGAATATTAGGGAAAGTCCTTTTATTCCCTCTCTTTTTAATATTCATTAACTCCAAAAGTTTTAAATCCCAGAGAAAACCAAACACATCAAGCAAACAATCATTATCTATTTAATTTTATTAACATTCCAAAATTCGGAGAATTTTGGGATGTTACATAAATCCTACTCTGGTTGTTGATTTTTATCACACAGAATGTCAGGTGGAACTAGATGTGTTGAATCTGGTCACGGTAATCAAAGTGGTGATGATGATCCTCCTTCACCGCCTTCTGCAGCGGAAATCATGATGGAGGCTGAGCGAAATCGACGTGATCAAACACGCCTTTTGGAGCTCATTGAGAAGAATACTTCGCTTCAGCGAGATGCGGTAATATACATCCAGGATTTCATCCTTTTGAACCCGCCAGTTTTCAGATGTTCATCTGAGCCCCTTGATGCCGATGATTGGCTCCGTTCCATCGAGCGTAATCTTGAGACGGCGCATGTTTCTCCAGATGATCGTGTGATGTTTGCGGCATACTTCCTGGAAGGTGCTGCTGGTGAATGGTGGGAAAGTTTTGTTGCAATGCAGCCTGATGGTCACGTAGTGACTTGGCAGGAGTTTCGTGATGCCTTCCAACGGTACCACATTCTGGATGAGTTGATGGAAAGAAAGAGGGAAGAGTTCTGCAACCTATCTCAGGGAAATATGACTGTTCATCAGTACAGGACTGAGTTCAATCGTCTTTCTCGTTATGCCCCTGAGAAGATATCAATCGATGCCAAGAAGCAGGCAAGGTTCCGCAAGGGACTTAGCCCTATCCTTCGTCATGATCTCAATCTCCTTGAATTTGTCAACTTCGAGGATTTGGTCAATAGATCATTCAGAGCTGAGCATGGAAATGAGGTCTTTGAAGAGTCTCGCAAGCGTGATCGTGATCTTGCTTCCTCTTCTAGTTTGGGTTCTCAGAAACGTTGATTTTGGATCTCAACTAGTGCCATTCCTTCGCACTTGATTCCAAGATCATCTCCAGAAAGCAAGAAAACCCAGAAAGGTAGTAGAGAGCTTGCCATACAAACTCCACAACCTAACACCCGTTTGTGCTACAAGTGTGGTACTCCTGGCCACATTGCACGATAGTGTTCATTGCATGAGAATGTTCCTCCTCGTCCAAAACATAAAGCCAAAGTTAAGCCACCAAAGCCTTCCAAAGCCAAGTCCGCTATTGTTGAATACGGAAGTGTGAACCATGCCACCATCAAAGAAGCCCAAGAGGATACTAAGGTTGTACTCGGTACACTTCCTGTTAACTCCAAACCTGCTTCTGTTCTATTTGATTCTGGAGTTTCTCATTCCTTTTTGTCTGAAAAGTTCGCACTCCTGCATGAAATTTCATTTGAGGAGTTTCCTACCCCTTTCATGATTAAAACTCCAGGATCCACATGGCGTAGCAGTAGGGTAAGTCATGACAATGAAATTATTGTTGAGGATGTTGTATTCTTTGCTTCTCTCACAGCCCTCAAATCTTCAGATATCGATATCATCTTAGGTATGGATTGGTTGTCAAAACACCGTGCTAAGATTGATTGTGCCACTAAATCAGTCCAACTCACTCATCCTTCCGGGAAGATAGTCCATTTCGCATCTCAAGGTTCAGAAACCCAGCTATATTCGTTGAATGAACATCCCCTTCCTAACCTTGAAGATATTCCGATAGTTTGTGACTTTCCGAATGTCTTTCCAGAAGAGCTGCCAGGAATGCCTCCTGACAAATGTGTAGAATTCATCGTAGATCTTATCCCAGGAACCGCCCCAATTTCCAGACGCCCATATAGAATGGCCCCACATGAGTTAGCTGAGCTTAAAATCCAACTTGAAGCTTCGTTGGCAAAAGGCTTCATCCGCCCTAGCTCGTCGCCATGGGGTTGCCCCATTCTGTTTGTAACGAAGAAAGATGGAACAGCAAGGATGTGTGTAGATTATCGCCCGCTTAATTTAGCGACGATAAAGAACAAGTACCCACTTCCCAAGATCAATGATCTTTATGATCAACTTGCTGGATCCTCGGTCTTCTCCAAGATGGATTTGAGATTAGGTTATCATCAAATCAAAATCAGAAACGAGGACATTCCCAAAACGGCTTTCACTACTCGTTATGGTCTTTATGAGTATACCGTCATGTCCTGCGGTTTAACCAATGCCCCAGCCACTTTTTCACGCTTAATGAATTCGATCTTCATGGAGTATTTGGACAAGTTCGTTGTGGTTTACCTTGATGATATCCTTATATACTCGAAGAACGAAGACGAACATGCTGAGCATCTAAGGCTGGTATTGATGAAACTTAGAGAGCATCGCCTGTATGCTAAATTCTCCAAGTGTGAATTCTGGCTTCCAGAAGTGACCTACCTAGGCCACGTGATTTCTGCAAAAGGCATTGTTGTGAATCCCGAGAGAGTTCAGGCTGTCCTTGACTGGACTCCACCTGAATCGATTAAGCAAGTTAGGAGTTTTCTTGGCCTAGCAAGCTATTGTCGCCGCTTCATTGAGAACTTCTCCAAAGTTTCAAAGCCTCTAACTGAACTCCTCAAGAAAGATAAGAAATTCGAATGGACCCCCAAGTGCGAGGAAAGCTTTCAAGAGCTAAAGAGAAGATTGACTTCTGCACCCGTACTTGCGCCTCCAGACACCAAAAGGGATTTAAAAATCTATTGTGATGCTTCACGGCAAGGGTTGGGATGCATACTTATGCAAGATCGACATGTGGTAGCATACGCTTCACGCCAGTTGCGTCCACACGAAGAGAACTATCCTACCCATGATCTTGAACTCGCTGCCGTAGTTCATGCCCTGAAGACTTGGCGACATTACCTCCTTGGTAATCGTTGTGAAATCTATACCGATCACCAAAGCCTCAAATACATATTCACCCAGCCAGATCTTAACCTCAGTCAAAGACGCTGGATTGAGTTGATAAAATATTATGACTTAAGTATCTCTTACACCCCAGGCAAAGCCAATGTCATGGATGATGCACTAAGTCGTAAGTCGTATTGTAACAACCTCATGTTACAACAGTATCAACCACTTCTCTATGAGGAATTTCGAAAGCTTAATCTTGAGATTGTTCCTCATGGATTCCTTTCCACCTTGATTGTGAAACCAACCCTTGAGGATCAAATCAAAGCTGCTCAACAACGTGCTCGAGGTATCCGATATATCAAACAGAACATTGCTAGCGGTAAGGCCAAATGTTTTACCCTAGACAATGAGGGTACTGTGTACTTCGAGAATAGGATGGTAGTTCCGAAGAATAGGAATCTAAGGCAGCAGATCCTTAAGGAAGCTCATGACACCCCTCTCTCGATTCATCCTGGTAGTACTAAGATGTATCAAGATCTACGCCAGAGATTTTGGTGGACTAGGATGAAGCGAGAAATCGCTCGATATGTTGCTGAGTGCGATGTTTGTCGTCGTGTGAAAGCAGAGCATCAAAGACCTGCTGGTACTCTTCAACCTTTAGCCATTCCTGAGTGGAAATGGTATAAAGTCAGTATGAATTTCATCACTGGCTTTCCAAAGTCTCAAAAGGGAAACAATGCCATCTTTGTGGTCATTGATCGTCTTTCCAAAGTTGCCCATTTTCTTCCCGCTCGCGAGAGTATAAATGCTAGCCAGTTAGCGGATTTATATGTCTCCCAGATCATTTCTCTCCATGGTGTTCCTTTGGAAATCAATTCAGACCGTGGAAGTCTTTTCACCTCTCGATTTTGGGAAAGTTTTCAGAATGCTATGGGAACCCATCTCTCCTTTAGCACCGCCTTTCATCCCCAGTCAAGTGGTCAAGTAGAAAGAGTCAATCAAGTTCTCAAAGAAATGCTCAGAGCCTGTGTTATCTCATTCGGAAAGAGTTGGGAGAAATCTCTTCCATTCGCCGAGTTTGCTTATAACAACAGCTTCCAATCTAGCTTGGGCATGGCACCCTTTGAATTTCTCTATGGACGAAAATGTCGAACACCATTGAACTGGTTAGAAACCGGTGAAAGACAATTCTTTGGACCGGATATGATCCAGGAAGCAGAAGATAAGGTTCGCATTGTTCGTGAGCAGTTGAAAACAGCCCAGTCTCGTCAGAAAATCTACTATGATCGTCATCATAGGCCAGAAAGCTACGAGTTGGACGAGAAGGCTTACCTCCGGGTTACTCCTCTGAAGGGAACCCATCGCTTCGGTATCAAAGGCAAATTGGCCCCACGTTACATCGGTCCCTTTCGCATTCTAGCTAAACGTGGAGAAGTTGCCTACCAACTAGAACTACCCCCGCATCTTTCTCAGGTTCATGATGTCTTCCACGTATCTCAACTCAGGCGTTGCTTCAAGGACCCCATCCGCGAAGTAGACCACGAAACGCTTGATCTCCAAGAAAACCTGTCATATCGAGAGTATCCCGTCCGTATCCTCGATGAAGCTGAGCGTACCACCCGACGTCAGAAGATCAAGTTCCTCAAAGTGCACTGGTCCAACCATTCTGAGAAGGAAGCCACCTGGGAATGAGAAGATCATCTTCGAGTTGAATACCCCACCCTCTTCCCGACTTCTGAATCTCGGGACGAGATTCTTATGAGTGGGGGCGAGTTGTCACAACCCTAGTTTTGGTATGTGATTTTATTACTAGAAATAATTGCATCATGTTTAAATTCTATGGTTTAAGAATTGGGGATTTGGAAAAGCCTCAAAAATAATTTAAATAAAAGGCCAGATAAAAAGTTTTTCCAAAAATCCTCCAAACATTTTTGAAAAGTCCTATAAATGAGTGTGATCATTTTAAAAATGATTTGGAGTCAAACCCATGCTCATGGATTTTTCAAATATTCAAACAGAGGCTTGGAAATTAAATTTAAATGCTATTTGAATTGAAATTCAAATGTTTTGAATTTCAAAAATCTTCAATACTTGTGAGTGGCTAGTACCATGTCACCTATGTCCAAGATAAATATTTGAGGATTTTATAAAATGAATTGATGTTTAATTCAATTCAAAAAAATTAATACAGAAAACAAAAAAAAGAAAAAGAGTAAAAAGGCCGAAGCCACTTACCTGGCCCACCTGGCCCAGTAGAGGAGGCCCAGCCCAAAAGGGCAGGGTCGTCTTCCTCCCAGGCCAGGCAGGCAGGCAGCTCGCCGCCGGCCGCGGGATGGCCGCCAGGCAGCTGCCTGGCTGCTCCCTTGTCCTTATCTGCGACGTGGAGGCCCCCGTGCACCTCCCCTGTTCTTTCCCCCTCCCCTAGACCTCTTCCCCTCTCTCCCCGGTGAGTTACCGCAAGGACCCGAGCGCCCCGGAGTTCACCGACGAGGGCCACCGTGGCTAGAGGCCACCCCTCACCGCGCCCAGCTGTCCAGGACGTCCGCCGCACTCGTCTACGTCTCCGAGCGCACTCAATTCGAGCGGAGAAGCTCCGTGGACGACGCCCGAGTCGATTTCTTCCGCCACGGTCTTCGAGCTCCGGCGAGAAATAGCCCCCCCTCCGGCGCTCCTCCGTCGATTCCGGCTTCTCCAACACCCCCAGGGTGAGCCCTCGGCTCGATTTCCCCCATCCCGAGCCCCACCACACGCCCCGGTGCCCTCCTTCCCTCACCGGCCGAGCGGCGCCGCTGCGGAGCTCCTCACCGCCATGGCCTCCGGCCTCCTCTGGCCGGCTCTTTTGCCCCAATGGATGCGCGCGTGCAAGGGCTGCGTCCCGGTGCCCTTGGCGCAGCCACCCGTGGCCGGAACCGCTGTCCAGAGCGGGCGCCGCCGCCTCCAGTGGTCGCCGGCGGCTAACGGCCGGCCGCACCAACGTGGCCCTGTGATTAGGGGCCTAATCCCCCTAATCACCCACTGACAGTGGGGCCCAGAACCCCCCTAATTCTCTGCTTAATTAAAATAAAACGGGGATTAACCCCAGTCTCACTGACAGGGCTGGCCCACTCGTCAGCCCCCCTGCGCCAGCATGACGTAGGCATGACGCAGTAAATCAATAAATCAATTTTTTCTTATTTAACAGAATTTCCAGAAAATGATTAAATCTTTCAAATTCAATAACTTTTAAACCATAACTCCAAATCAAAAGTGAAATATATGAAAAATCATCAGAAAAATGCAAGGATTCCAAATATCATATTTTCATAGATGAAAAACACATCTATGATGATGGACCAGTATCATTTAGCTATTTGGGTTATTTGGAATAATTCAAAATAAATGTTTAAATCATTTCAAATTAAATCTTTACAATGCCAACCTTATCACATGAACATCAGAGGCATATCATACACATGACAACATGTTTTACCATATCCAAACATTAGCAAATGCAACTTGGGATAATTTGAACAACATTTGAAGTTTGAATTTGAATTTCTTATTCAAATCAACTTCAATTAACATGTGACAAATTGAACCTAGCTGACATCAGTACCATGCCATGATTCATTTCTTGAATGTGCATTGCAATGTGATGTTTACATTGTTGTTGTCTCGGTGTTCGCTTCTTCTCGATAGATTCATCACCGGACGTAGTTTCCGACTGCCATGAAGAGTGACACCTAGTGATCATCAACAAGGCAAGCAAACCCCCTTTGATCATATCTATAAAAACCCAGTTTCCCTCTTGTTCTCTTATGCATGATTAGGTGATTCACATGTTACCGTTCTATTGCTAGTTGAACCCATCCTTTGCATGACCTAACATTGCTTCCACAGTATTAAGCAAACCTCAACCTAGCAGATACAAGATTTGTTTGTGTTCATCATGTGGCCCTTCATCCATGATATGCTATGACATGCTAGAGTTGTTTGCAATGAAGTTGAACCATCTGGTGATGTATCGGGATGGTAGTGAACACATGAAACAAGGTGGTAATGTGTTGATGAAGTCACCCTAATATAAGTGAACAATGAGAGGCTGTGTAGGATTACACAGTGGGTTGTCTCATTTACACTTCCCTAGGCCCCGAGTTCTTGTGTTGTGATCCAAGACACAGATTACTACCACATGTTGGGCTCATTGACCCCTCTCGACCTATTAACTCACCCCGACTATGGTCCAACATTCGCATGGGTTAATTGTTCTTCTATTTGATTTCATAACGTAGCACGGTTTTAGGCAAGCGAAGCACCATCTGTCGAGGTGGGCTTGTCGGACCGTCCATACATCGTCTGGGTCCTGAACGGAAACCCCAGCCGGATTCCCGATTGGGGTACATACTCAGATAGGCGATCCCCTAGACTAGAGTTGGAGCCGTGAGGTAAGTGTCATGGTACTATCCTCGCCGACACCGCTTTAAGGTGACGAGTTCTAGGCGGTAAGTGGTAGCTACGTATGTGAAGAAGTACACCCCTGCAGGGTTAATGAACTATTCGAATAGTCGTGTCCGCGGTTATGGACTACTTGGAGATCTTTACTTGATTATTAGACAACTCAAATGGATACTCTAAAAATCTCAAGATAAGTGTGAGTGCTTTGGGTTGCTTCCTCGTGGGGAAGTCGAGGAAGGATCCATGGTTGTGTATTGATGTGGTGATCAAGATTAGATGGACTCGTGTGCGCCTCTCATCTCAACTCTATGTAGTCGTAGTACAGGATAGCCAAGTCAAAGCTTTCTGCATTACAACCCCACTTGCCTTTACCTTGATACCTGAGCATGAGTAGTATAGTTCTGACGTAAGTCTTGCTGAGTACGAATTTGTACTCACGTTTGCTTATTCTATGTTTTAGAGACGAGACCACTAAACCTGATGGTGGCCTCCCTCTCAAGCTCGACGTCGACGAAGTAATGTAGGCCAAGACAGCAGCCTGGTCCCTCTGGAGGGTCGTTGTGTTTTCTTAAAGGCTTCTTAAGCCATTTGTTAACCTTGTCTTTACTAAGACATAATTTGCTTCCGTTGTTGTATGATGTAATGTTGGGTCACAGTTATGTGATCTCTGCTTGTAACACTACTATATCTGCTCTGTATATCAGATGCAATAAAACTATGAGTTTGTAGAGTTCATGTTGTGTTACCTGCTATTTACACTAGACATGTATGCTGCGTGTATGATTATAATGTGCATGTCTTAGTGTGGGATTCGATAGCTTAGTTGAGTTCTTGTCGGCGGTCTTTTATACACCAAGTGGCCCTTAGATGTGCGTAGCTTGGGGCATCGCGATGCGATTGCTCATGACTCTGTCACGTGGCACACTTTGTTGTATGATTGAGCCCGCCCGAGACCCCAACTAAGAGATCGGGCTGGAGTGTGTTTATGTAAGTGTTATAATTCAATCGATAATATGGTTGAGGTGACTTGTCTATGAGTATGGGATTTCACCACCCATATTCATTTAGACTTGTGAGCGGGCGATGAGGACCCATCTCAGTTGATCATCCGGCCTGGATGGGATGCCCCTCACATTCGATGCTTTCTGAGAGTGTTTTGTGCTTGGCCTTGTCTGCTTAGACAAGTGGGTACGACTCTCGGCTCTTCATATGATTGAGTTGTAGTAGGAATTACATACGCAAACCCCGGGTCCCGACAGATTCTGCCAGAACGAGCACATCCGACTCGACCTTGCCTCAGTGGCACATCCACAGTCCAACGGACAAGCCGAGAGAGCCAACCAAGAGTTGCTCCGAGGCATCAAACCCCGACTCGTTGTTCCTTTGAAAAGTACGCCGGGTGTCACAACCCCAAGTTAGGTATGTGCTAGGATTAGCAAGTCACTTTGCATCATGTTAAAAATTTCAAAATAAATCAATTGAAATCAAATTCAATTGCAAAATGGGAGAAGGAACCCCCCAGACGAATTAATTCAAAAGGCCAGAAATAAATCTTCTCCAAAAATTCATATTTTATTTTTGAAAAGTCTTATAAATGAGTGTGATCACATATCAAGTGATGTGGGACCCACCCCATGCTCATGGATTTTACAAATATTCAAACAGGACCTTGGAATTAATCAAAAACCCCTATTTGATTTAAAATTCAAATGTTTTGAATTTTAAAAAATGCAAACTTTACAAGTGGCTAGCCTAATATATTATGAGGCCATGTAAAAAGTTATAGCATTTAATAAAATTCCTAGCTATTTATTTAGCACAGCAAAACAAATTACAGAAAAGAAAAACAGAAAGGAAAGATTAAACAGAAATAAAAATAGAGAAAACCTTACCTGACGCCTAGGCGAAGCCAGCCCATCTGGCCCAGCCGGCCCAAAGGGGCACAGGGGTCTTCTTCCCCACCCCGCGCCTCCAAGCTGCTCGGTGGAATGCCACCGAGCTAGCCGAGCACGGCGACGTCCCTGCGGTCGCCACCTGCCCCTCCCGAGCCTCCTAGTCGCGCCTGGAGACGCACCCGAGCGCCACGCATCCATTCCCCCCCCCCTCCAGAGCCTCTCCCTCTCTCTCTCTCGCCGAGTTCGACGACGACCCGAGCGCCGCCGTCGCCATGGTTTGAAGCCCGCGTAGCCACCGTCGTCCCCGAGCCGCGCCGTTGTGTCCATCTTCTTCGTCACCGTCGACTACGTCTCCGTGCAGAAGGAATCGAGCGCGGAGCCCCTGGAGCTAAGGAATCGGGTCGTCTTCTTCAACTACGACCGTCGCGCGCCATCGCCGGATTCTCCGTCACCAGGACCTCCCCGAGCAAGCTGTCACCGTCGTTGCACTCAGGGTGAGCTTCTGAGAAAAAACCCTCTGGTCCCGCGCCCTCCCCGCAGCTGTAGCCGGATCCACCATGGGAGCCGTAGCTCAACGCCGTCGTGGTGCTCGTCGGCGAGCACCCGTGAAGCAATCGAGCTCGGGGCCATGTTCTTCGCAACCGCCATACTCCTCTGCTTCAAACGCGCCTAACCCCGCTCCTTTTAGTGCACCGTAGCGAGTTTTGCCTCGCAGCCGTACCATTGTCGCCGCAAAGCTCGTCGCCGGTGAGCCTACAGGGCACCCCAGCCCCTGTTCTTGGTCCCATTCGATGCGCGGCACCAAGAGCTACGTCTCAGTGGTTGCAGCGCTCGATTTGGGCCACGGGAGCGCCGTCTCCGCGGACACCGCCGTCCCTGGACGTCGCCGGCGACTAGCCACCGGCAAGGCTGACGTGTCCGGCGTGTTTAGCCCCTAATCCAACCCCCTGGGCCACTGACTAGTGGGCCCAGGCCGCTAACTAATCTCTGGTTAGTTTAAACTAACCGGGTTAGTTAACTAACCCACTGACAGTGAGGCCCCACATGTCAGCACCCCCCCACGTCACTATGACGTCATGCCTACGCAATAAACCATTTTTCCATTTTAAAGAAATTCCGAAAATTCCAGAAAAAGGCTTAAACTTTGGAAATTCATAGAAAATTCATATTAACTCCAAATTTAACATATAATATATGAAAAATGATCAGGAGCAAATAATCTATCCAAATATACAACTTTCAACTATGTTTGAGTTGAATTTAAAATGGGACCAGTAGAATTTGCTATTTGGTTTAATTGGAATTTAATCAAATTAAATTCAAATGCTTTTGCAATTTGAACCTTAGCAACATACCCCAATTCACCTAAACATCAGAGGCATATCATACACATGTCAAGATGAATTACATTGATCAAACAATAGCATTTGCAACTTGTCTAAATTGAATTCAAATTGGAGTTTGAATTTGCAATTCATTTGCAATATACTCCATTTAAATGGAATTGCCTAACACATCAGAAGCATGCAAACCAAGTTTCAACCTTCAACCATGTGCTTGTGAACTGTATTTACTTTGCTACCTTGTTTGTTTTTTGTCGAGTAGAAATTGAACCGGAATAGGAGGCTGCCCCCTTCGTTGAAGATCCCGAGACTGAACCTCGCCAGTAAGGCAAGCAAACCCCCTTTGATCATGTCGATAAAATCCCACTTCCCTCTCATGTCTCGCTTATGCATTGTATAGGATGATTACCATGCTACGTTTCTACCGCATAGATGAACCCATTCCTTTGCATGACCTATCATTTTTCACAGTAGTAGGAAAACCACAATCCTAGCAAATGTAGGAGTTGGTTGATATCGTGTGGCCCCTGCAATTGTTACTGCTTATTGCATGCTTAGAGTGTTACAATGTTGTTACTGTTATGTGAGTCGGGATGGTAGTGATCATGTGGAAGATGGTGGAAATGTGTTGGTGAATCTACCCTAATACAAGGTGAACGATGAGAGGTTGTGTAGGAGTACACAGTGGGTTGTCTCGTTGAACACCGCCCTAAGTCCGAGTTCTTGTGTGGTGATCCAAGATGAAGAGTACAACCACACATTGGGATCACTGACCCCTCTCAACCCATTAACTCATCCCTTTCGATGTCCAGATGTCGCAGTAGTTCGGAGTTCTGGTAGGTTTGTGGCCTGGCTGCTAAGTGAGAGAACGGCTCAACCGAGACCGGCTTATGCACCACGCACACATCATCTGGGTCCACTTCGATAAACCGGCCGGGTTCACGATAGTGGTAACCAACCCAGGTAGGCGGCTTTCTTGGACTAGATCGGCTATGAGGTAACAGTTGTGGTGAGAATCCTCGCCGACACTTCTTGAATGGTGTCGAGTACAAAGGCGGTAACTGATGATCATGTGTGTGTAGCGGTACACCCCTGCAGGGTTAACAAAACTATTCGAATAGCCGCGTCCGCGGTGAAGGACTGCTTGGAAATCTTAGCTTGATTATTAGACAACCTGAACTGGATACTTATAAAACTTACCAAGATAAGCGTGAGTGCTATGGCGTGCTTTCTCGTGGGGAAGTAGAGGAAGGCACCATAGTGGTGTAATTGATTGGAGATGTAGTGGACTCGTGTACGCTTCTTACCTCTAGTCTGGTACTCGTAGTTCAGGACTAGCCAAGTCAAAGCTGGCACTTCTGCATTTGAACCCCACCTCCCTTTACCTTGATACATGTGCATGAGTAGTATAGCTCCTATATAAGTCTTGCTGAGTACGACTTTGTACTCACGTTTTCTTATTCTATGTTTTAGATGAACCCACTGACCCCGAAGGTGGATTCTTCATGGAGCTCGATGACTGAAGACCAAGCTAGTGTAGTCCCAATCAGACGACTGGTTCCCTCGTGGAGGGCTTGCGTTTAAATAAGGCTTCTTAAGCCATTTGTTAAACTTGTTTGTACTCAGACCTGATTTGCTTCCGCTTGTTTGTTGTAATGTTGGATCACAGACTTGTGATCTCTGTGTGCACTCTGTGAGAGTTATCAATAAAATGTATACTTTGTAGAGAATTGCAATGATACATGTTGTTCATACAAGGCATGTGTGCTGCGTGTATTTTTATAACATGCATGTCTTTGTATGGGTTTCGAGACCTTAGTTGTGATCTGGCTGGCGGTCTTTTATACACCAAGTGGCCCTTAGATGTGCGCAGCTTGGGGCATCGCGATGCGATTGCTCGAGACTCTGTCTCGTGCACACTTTGTGGTATGATCGAGCCCGCCCTAGACCCCGACTAAGTGATCGGGCTGGAGTAAGTCTATGTAAGAGTTATGAGATAGTCGATAGTATGGTTGAGGCGATTTGTCTGTGAATATGGGAGTTCATCACCCATATCTTTAGACTTGTGTGCGGACGATGAGGACCCATCTCAGTTGATCATACGGCCTGGATGGGATGCCCCTCACGTACGATGCTTTCCGAGAATGTTCTTTGCTTGGCCTTGTCTGCTTAGACAAGTGGGTACAGTTCTCGGCTCTCCATATGACTATGTCGTAGCGGGACTTGCATACGCTAACCCCGGGTCCCGACAGACTTGGTATCAGAGCAGGACTGACTGTAGGATTATCAGCCTTGGCCGAAGTCGAGTCTAGCTTGCTATAGTTATATAGTTACTCTGGGTATATAAGGGAACAACGTAAGGTTTCTTTTTCTCCTTACCCCCTTCGTTCTGAGTTCTGAGTCACCCTCATCTTGTTCTACGAGAAGATAGGACTAGGCTCATCTATGTCTTACTAGAACATCTCGTTGTTTGCTTCCTTGTAGCCGTAGGAAAGTTGTGTTCGGTTTACTAGCGATGGTGTGCTTCTTGATTTCTTACATCGTATGTAAGTGTTGTTCTCATGTTGTAAGAAATTGTCTTTTCTTGCAATTACAGTCGTTATGCTGTCCGAGTCATTCCAAGTTTCTTCATAATCTGATGCATTTGCAAACTCCTTCTTTCTGTTTCAGATGGCAGATCTTCCCCCTCGGCAGATTGTTCGTCTGACTAGGTGCCTCGGTGTGCTTGGGCATCCCGCGATGCTGATCGAGATGATGTCCTTCATTGGATACCGATGGTACCCTGAGTACACAGTTGAGGAGCAGTTCATTGACTTCAACCAGACCCAGTTCCACTGCATTGTCAGGATCTACCCGCACCACACTGGAGTCACTCAGCCTATCCACTTTGGACATGGCATTGGCATGACCGAGAACATGGTTGTGCAGGACGCTGCATACTCATGTATTACCCTGCTGAGAGAGGAGCACGCTTTGCTTGGAGGCACATCTTTCCGCTATATCCCTGCCGCACTTCCAGGAGAAGAGGGGTATTACACCGGATTATACACAGATCACTCTTTGGAGGATCATTTGCTTCAGATCACTGCTCGGCACGCTTGTGATAGAGATCGTGATGCACGTGCCCTTCGTTTTGAGCTTAACGCCACCCGTGTCCGTCTGTATCGAGCACTTACACTTCTGGCTCCATTTTTGAGTGTTGGATCAGTGGAGTATGATGCTATCTACCCAGTCAGGACACAGATGCCTTCTCGAGTTTCTTGGCCCGAGATTGGATGCATTTTTCCACCCCGTGGTCCTCTGCTTCCACCCTACGCTGGACCTAGGCCCCATCCTTGCCCAAATGGATATCAGGGTCCACAGGCCTCTGTGTTTTCCGATGGTCACCTTCAGCTACCGGGTTACGCGGGTAACTTTTACGAGGATTACTATGGAGATGGAGATGAGTGAGACCGCCTGTTGTCTTGCTTTAGTAAGGATGTAGTAGTATCTTAGTATATTGTACGCAAGGTTTTCTAAGTTCCAGAGGCTTAGATAAATAATGTATAGGAAGTCAGTGTTGGATATATGCTCTAGAGGCAAATAATATATGATTATTCCAATATATCTAAGAAAGTTCATAACCAGTTTCATACCGTGCTAGAACTGTGTCAGTGAAACAATGATGCAGGTGTGGTATAGAAACCCCCAGAGTTCCTAGTTAGCCTCTACATCGATAACTAGTTCATGGTCAACATGATGGTCATGGTTTCGCGATCATGGACAATTAAATCTCTTGACTATGAGATCACCTCACTGGTTAAGTAGCGTGATGAACATTACCCAAAGTAAGCATTACAGCATGATCAAATCTTGTGAAGGTTCAGTGTTGTAATTACAGAACGTGGTAGACCGTTCCTTTGACCGTGAGTACGTGCATAATTGCTATCTTCCCGGATGCTTTGACCTATATCCCACCACCTGACTGAAATATGCGGGTCATAACGGTTGTATCTTGGGTATTCCGTGGAGATATGTTGAGGAGTATTGTTACAAGAACGGGATTTGTCAATCCATATAATGGATAGATACTCGGGGCCCACTCGGTGAGATTCCATCCATAAAGCTGCAGCGTGTGACTAGGTCACGGGGATGAATATCACGGGAACGAGTGAATGAGGATTAGTTCAGAACGAGGTTGAACCAGACATAGGATGTCATTGATCGAATCTCGGAACAATCCAGTATCGCTGACAAAGGGAATGCTATACGGCGTAAGGTCCAATCGGTGTTTGATATCCGGAACGCACAGGGGTCATTATGGGCATCCAGGTCCCGCTGATGATCATTGACCGTAGCCTCATCTCGGTCATGACTGGAGTGTTCTCGGACCGTAGGGTAACACACTTAAGGGCTCGATGAAATCGGAGACCTTTTCGGAAACATTGGAGTAACCAGAGAATAAAGGAAACAACATCAGAGAAGTACCGTGTTGAACCGAACAAGTTCGGAGTGAACCGGAAGGTGTTCCGGAGCACCGGGAGATGGAATATTATGTTTTAGTTATTAATTAATTGAATTAATAATTAAAATCATTTTATTTCTAATTAATATGTGCAATGGGCCTTAGTGGAGAAAAATGCCCATTAGGGGAAGAAATAAAAGGGAAAAAGAAAAAGAAAAAATAGGGAGTGGGGGTAGGCGCCATGGGCCCTAGGGCCCATGAGGGTGGCGCCCCCTCTCCCCCTTGGCCGGCGCCCCCCCTAGCATGTGGGATAGTCCCACATTGCTAAGGGAGGGGGGTTGACTCCCTCCCCTACCCCTATATAAAGAGGGCCATGGTGCACATATTTAATTAAGCCAAATACACAATAAATCGGATTAAATTAGTATTTACTCCGAATTGAGATCGGTTTTCTCCGGTCTTCTCCCCTCCCTTGTCTCTTTCACGGTGGGCTCCCTAGTGTGACCTATAGTGGAATTGAGGCTTCTCTGCTAGAATCGGAGGCCGTCGTGCTGCCGAAGCTCCGTCCGGAGGTCTGCTTCCGCCACCTTCGCTGGATCGGAGAACGGAGGTCGTCATCGAGTCTCGTACGTGTGCGAGTACTACGAGGTGCTACACGTGTGGCACTACACCCATCCGGGTGCTCAACGCAGTCAGGGGGCTGTGAAACTTGATCGGCTACATCAACCACGTTTGCAGGAACGTTTCATGCGCAAAGGACTACACCCCGAGGTATGTTATTTCCGCACTCCTTTCCGTTACGGTAATACGGCTAGCTAGATCTTGGGTTATGGGAACGCTAGTTAGAAAAATTTGTGTTTTCTGCTGCGAACCCCAACAGTGGTATCAGAGCTAGGTCTATGCTTAGTATTACTGGACGGATAGAACACATCGGGGATGTGGGCATTGATTGTATGATTGTTACCCTCCCACGTGTACTTGTTCACATCTGCAACATTGTTTGATGAAGCGGCCCCCGACCGACCTTACGCGTACGCTTACGCGAGACTGGTTCCACGCTTGACATACGGCTTGTACCGTATAAAGTGGCTGGGGGGGTGTCTGTCTCTCTACTTTAGCGGATGTGGCATTTGCAACGGAGGGCCCCGTGCGGGGTGTAATAGAGACAATCGTATGGTTGACGTTGTGGTTGACTCGTAGGTTAAAACCTGTTTAACTATGAAAGCCCTAGCAGCCACGTAAAACTTGCAATATACAACTAGACCGTCTAAACCTTGTATTGCTAAGTGGGGGCTATCATTCGTTTGTTTGTGATGTAATGATAGCTTTGCTATGTGTTACTAGTAAGTAGTAATCGTCATCATAAAACAAACTAAAATGGAGACACTGTAGACTTATTGTTGCCATAGCTCAGACATCTTAAAACTTGCTAGTATAGGATACATGACGGTAGCATGTGATAAGATGATCCCTTAACAAAGCCAAACACAAGTATTCTACCGAAGTGTGCACCGCCTGGAAGGTTCTCCCATATGGCTTGATGCTCCGTACATACCGGAGTTTTCCTACATATTCAATGGAGTTCTCATGAGGTTGGGTTCGGCAAGCCTGGCATATGCAGATATGGCCTTGCTGAGAAGCATATAACATGGAGGTTAATTTGGCGAGCCTAGCATATGCAGATATGGCCTCGGAATACTAGAGATCGAAAGATCGAGCATGGGTCACAGTACATATAAGATAATGTGATCGCACAAGTTGTTGTCTACCTTTGAAACTGACCCGTCGGCCGTGTGATATTCAAGGTCGGGCAGTGAATCTGGATCATGTAATCACTAAAACTTCCTAGGGATGAATTGTTTTAGTGCGAGCTCATTTATAATATGATTATATGAACTCATTGTTGTGAACTAGTCTTAATTGTGTTCCTTGCAATTATGTTTGTAGAAAATGAATGCACTAGAGCAACGTGAACTATCTTTCTTCATGGAAGGTGAAAGACTTAGAGAATATGGGTCAAACTTTGCTGACTGGTACTTACGCCTTAGGACGTCGCTCAAGAGAGTAAACATCTTGTTTACAATAGAAGTGCATGTGGAAGAACATCCGGACGATCATGTTGGCGATCAAGGGATACTTGATCATTATGCTCGCCGACAGAAATGCTCCGTAGTCAGGAATGTCATGATCTTCATCATGTCAGAGGTTTTGGGCATACAGTTTCAGGACACTGGCTCATATGACATGATGGACACGCTAAAGACAATGTTCGTACGTGAGTTCAGAGTTGCCAGTTTTGAGTTAGAAAGCAAGTTTCTATCTACAAAGATGGAAGAACGCACAAGCCTTGGTGATCACTTGGACAGGAGCATGAGATGTACCTGACCCTGGTGGAGGACTATGAATATTGGACAATGAACGAAAGCACCACAGAAGAGTTTGCAATAAACACGTTATTGCACTCACTCCCTCCGAGTTATGGTGATTATGTTCATAGCTATGTCGGAAGAGGAGCTAATATGAGTCTCCAAAACTTCATGACTTATCTCTTGGCCGCGGACATTGCTCCTATCGAGGATGCAGAAGTCGTGGATGGATAAGGTATATACTTGATATACTTTATAAATGTTTACTCCCTTATACAACATTTGCAGTAAATGAGTATCTGATACTTATTCTGTTTTATGAAAACAGGACATGTTGTTGCATGGACGGGAAGAGGTGAAATCTAGGATTGATGGATATCAAGTCAGTTGATGGCCAGCATGGATTCCGCCGAGACATCTATCATAGGAGATACTTAGAGTATTAGATAAATCTTATGTAATCATTATAGTATGAACACTTAGTTGTGTGTCTTGCATCTCGCGAGACAAAGTTATTCATGTAATGAGACAAGTCACTTGTTCCATCTTTATTAATAAAAGTGTGCTTATACTTTGATTACGTCTTGATTTATGATATGATAGAAAGCATTTATAATACTACTATTATTGTCAAGAAATATTCAATGTTTAATGATAAAGTTGTCTTGATTATAACAAGTCAAAGATTTGATTGCATGAGGTGACTTCATAACTGATGAATTCATTAAATGTATGATCTATTAACTTGTGAGTTCATTATCGAATGAAAGTCGTAACTTGATTGCATGAGATGGATTAGATACACGATTTATGAACCTCTGCAATAAATATAACCATGACAAGTTTCTAGCAAGTAGAACTTGTGCCAATCATTATACATAAATGATGTACTAAATGGACACGTGAGTTATCATTAAAGACTTCATATGATTAATTGAAAGTTGTATTCAATTGAGATCATAAAACTGATATTCAGGAATCACAGTGAGAAGTGAGAATACAAGGATACATATCACTACGCTACGATCCGAAGTGATAAGTATTGATATTGACATAATGGGAGACTTGTGGAAGTTGTACCACAAACTACGATGGAAGTTGAAAGTGCTAGACTACTTAAACCATTCGTAGTCATACTAAACCGTAGTATGGTCTAAACGTTCTTTCCCCTAGCACTATAGTTATTGTCGAATAAGGTTGTTTAATTCATTAAGTTAAAACACCCACTTCATGAATAGGAAACCATCCTGAATCTAACGAGACATGATAGCTCCATAACTGATGGTGTTATAAGGTTTCTTAAAAGAAAGAATTTCTTTGTAATAAAACTACAAGCAATTGAAATTACATATTCTCCCCGAATAGCAAAATGTGTGTTGCTTGATTGGTAATGCGAGAAGAAGTCTCTCGACACGGATCCAATGGGAGATAATGGAAACTTTGACCGGGGTATTGGACCTTGCCTTCAGAATATCAGAGTATTGCAACGGAAGCATGTTCCGCTGTAATGACACTGTATAAGGAAGGATATGCCATAGATGATTAATCTTGGTATATGAATTGAAGCCATTATTGAATTTAGAAGGTTTTCATGAATACGTTCTGTAAAGAATAATAATCATGAGCCTTCTTAATAAAACAATAAAGAATAACATTGCTTGAAGACACAAAGGAATGATGGTAGCCTAGAACACGAGGAGAAATGAAATAATATTGAGTTACATATAGGATGGCTCACGTCCCGTGAAATAAATCGGTCATTTCATATTCTCGACAAACTCGAGAGTTATTGAGAATAATGTAATGGGCATAAGGCATTATTTGGTTATGACCAAAGTTCAATGGTGATTGACTACGGAAACGTAGGAATAATTTAATCAATAAAATATTTCATTTACAATATGATGGACCATAGCCTGAAATTGCATCTCAGTCAAATTTAGGATTTGAAAGAGAATTGCAATGGGCATGACGAAGGTTATTTCGTTAAAAGGATGGACTATAGTACCTCAAGACAGGAACCCTCAACCTTGATTTGATCAAGTGATTTTGTGATGACCAAAATATTGAGTGGGCTTGCAGTTTCATGAAACTGAGTGGGAGCTTTGAAGACTTCCCAGAAACTTGGAATGCAGAGGGCATTTTCTGAGTGGGAGCTTTGGAAGCTTTGTCATTATGTGAGACATAGTGAACAATAAAATGACTTGATGAAAGCTGAACCACAAATATATGAGTATATGATGGATATATTTGACTGGGAGCATGATCATTGTCTCAAACATATATGCATTGATATGTGTGAAGAATGATCTCATATGTATATATAAGGATATGCATTGATTGTGTATATAGAGAATCTTCTTATATACATATGTGCATTATGATATATATATAGAGAATAAGGCAAATAAAATACAAGATTGCAAGAATCTTATTTTATGTGAAATACCAACACATTACACGTTGAAATCTATATGAGTAGATTAAGATACGGATAATGAAACGAAATGAAGGTTGGAATAATCTTCTAAGACAAGAAATAGGTTCTTGTGGCTAGAAATTATATAATGGATGAAATCCAAATATCACAAGCAATGTCTTGAGGGAATAATAGAGATGCACCATGTACTGGACATGTGATCTTATATGTTCTTGACATATGATTCTACCATATAACATGCATTGTGAATCCAACAACAGAATGACTCAAAAGTTCTTGGAAGAAGAACAGATTCCGATGTGCTTTAGGAGTAAAACACAGAATCTGAATAAAGTCCATGCATTCAGTATATGAGGAATACTGAGGACTATTCTCTAAAATATAGAAAGGATAATAGACTTGAATGTAATGCAAGATTACAATTGCAAGCCATATTATGGGTCTATATGGAATTAGAGACATCACCAAAGACATGAAAGAAATGTGAGAAAAATTCACGGCACTACAAACATAATACTACTTAAAAAAGTAGACGTATGGATAAAAGTTTAGCGTTAGAAGTATTGGACTTCTGGTTGAGTGTATTTCCCAGTATATATGACTAAGGATGAGTCTTCTAAAGACTGAACCAAGAGATCATTGGAGGATACTGTGAAATAATAGTCTCACTCTCCCGCGAAACTTATATCCAACCATTATATGATAATGAGTGGTATGTCAAAAGAGCTTTTGACCTGTACCAGTTGCAAAGGAAACATACGAATCTGAATTGGTGCAGTTCATTGACGAAACCTCTTCCATGAGCATGCATGATCAATGAACACTTATGTGATAAGATGATTATGATCGGAAAAATGCGGCTAGATTATTAGCACTCTAGTGCAAGTGGGAGACTGTTGGATATATGCTCTAGAGGCAAATAATATATGATTATTCCAATATATCTAAGCAAGTTCATAACCAGTTTCATACCGTGCTAGAACTGTGTCAGTGAAACAATGATGCAGGTGTGGTACAGAAACCCCAGAGTTCCTAGTTAGCCTCTACATCGATAACTAGTTCATGGTCAACATGATGGTCGTGGTTTCGCGATCATGGACAATTAAGTCTCTTGACTATTAGAACACCTCACTGGTTAAGTGACGTGATGAACATTACCCAAAGTAATGATTACAGCATGATCAAATCTTGTGAAGGTTCAGTGTTGTAATTATAGACCGTGGTAGACCGTTCCTTTGACCGTGAGTACGTGCATAATTGCTATCTTCCAGGATGCTTTGACCTACATCCCACCACCTGACTGAAATATGCGGTTCATGACGGTTGTATCTTGGGTATTCCATGGAGATATGTTCAGGAGTATTGTTACAAGAGCGGGATTTGTCAATCCATATAATGGATAGATACTCGGGGCCCACTCGGTGAGATTCCACCCATAAAGCTGCAGCGTGTGACTAGGTCACGGGGATGAATATCACGGGGACGAGTGAATGAGGATTAGCTCAGAGCAAGGTTGAACCAGACATAGGATGTCATTGATCGAATCTCGGAACAATCCAGTATCGCTGACAAAGGGAATGCTATACGGCGTAAGGTCCAATCGGTGTTGATATCCGGAATGCACAGGGGTCATTATGGGCATCCAGGTCCTGCTGATGATCATTGACCGTAGCCTCATCTCGGTCATGACTGGAGTGTTCTCGGACCATAGGGTAACACACTTAAGGGCTCGATTAAATCGGAGACCTTTTCGGAACCATCGGAGTAACCAGAGAATAAAGGAAACAACATCGGAGAAGTACCGTGTTGAACCGAACAAGTTCGGAGTGAACCGGAAGGTGTTCCGGAGCACCGGGAGATGGAATATTATGTTTAGTTATTAATTAATTTAATTAATAATTAAAATCATTTTATTTCTAATTAATATGTGCAATGGGGCTTAGTGGAGAAAAAGGCCCATTAGGGGAAGAAATAAAAGGGAAAAAGAAAAAGAAAAAAAAGGGAGTGGGGGGAGGCGCCATGGGCCCTAGGGCCCATGAGGGTGGCGCCCCCTCTCCCCCATTGGCCGGCGCCCCCCCCCCCTAGCATGTGGGATAGTCCCACATTGCTAAGGGATGGGGGTTGACCCCCTCCCCTACCCCTATATAAAGAGGGCCATGGTGCACATATTTAATTAAGCCAAATACACAATAAATCGGATTAAATTAGTATTTACTCTGAATTGAGATCGGTTTTCTCCGGTCTTCTCCCCTACCTTGTCTCTTTCACGGTGGTCTCCCTAGTGTGAGCCTATAGTGGAACTAAGGCTTCTTTGCTAGAATCGGAGGTCGTCGTGCTGCCGAAGCTCCGTCCGGAGGTCTGCTTCCGCCACCTTCGCTGGATCGGAGAACGGAGGTCGTCATCGAGTCTCGTACTTGTGCGAGTACTACGAGGTGCTACACGTGTGGCACTACACCCATCCGGGTGCTCAACGCATCCAGGGGGCTGTGAAACTTGATCGGCTACATCAACCACGTTTGCTGGAACGTTTCCCGCGCAACGGACTACACCCCGAGGTATGTTATTTCCGCACTCCTTTCCGTTACGGTAATACGGCTAGCTAGATCTTGGGTTATGGGATCGCCAGTTAGAAAAAAAATTGTTTTCTGCTGCGAACCCCAACAGTCAGAGTGCCTCTGAAGGATGTATCATCTTCATCACGTTTGTATTAGCTTGGAGCTTGTACTAAGACGATGTATGGTTTGTATGACAGCTTGTGAATATATGGCTTGTATGCTTTTATCACCATGTTGTCAAGATGATTACTTCCTTTGCTCTGTGATTCTTCCAGTACCTTCAATACCTTGTTTAGACTCTTCCAATCAACTCTGTTTGACTTTGGTTTTCACCTTCAGGATGTCTCAAGGAACCCGTGGCCAGCTTGGTCGTGCCCATGGTCGTGGGAATGAACCGGAGGAGGGCAATCTTCCACCCCCACCCACGATGCCTCAGGTTCTGATGGAGGTTGAGAGGAACCGCCGAGACTCTCACCATTTGCTAGAGGTCATTGCCCGCAACACCACTCAGCAGCGCAATGAGTTGGTGTCCTTGAATGACTTCATCCGACTTCATCCCCCGGTTTTCAGCTACTCCACCGAGCCCCTTGACGCCGATGACTGGCTTCGCAGCATCGAGAGGAAGCTCCAGGCAGGCCATGTTGCAGATGGTGACAGGGTCAGCTATGCCACTTACCACCTCGAGGGTGCAGCTAGCTCTTGGTGGGAGAATTTCCTGAAGATGCGTCCCGTTGGACCGCCTACAACTTGGGATGAGTTCTGCACTTCATTCCGTGAGCACCACATTCCAAAGAGTCTTATGGACCGCAAGCGTGAGGAGTTCTGCAACCTCACCCAAGGCAGAAGGACTGTTGACGAGTTTAGTCGTGAGTTCAACCGGCTGGCTCGTTATGCTACCGAAGAGGTTTCCACCGACGCCAAGAAGCAAGAGAGGTTCCGCCGTGGACTCAATTCTGGACTCCGTCGTGAGCTCAACCTGCATGACTTTGCCACCTTCCAGGTCCTTGTCAACAAGGCCATCAAGGCAGAGGACATGAACACCCCCCAATGACTTCCGCAAACACCCTAGAGATGATGGTTCATCCAGTTCAGGCTCTCAGAAGCGCAAGATCTGGATCCCCAACAGCATGTTTCGTCAGAACAACCCACCGAGGCCATCCTATGTGGTGCCTCATCCACCAGCTTCGTTCCACCCCGCTCCACCGAACAACCCGGCTTCTCGCACTGTCTTTGGAGCCTGTTACAAGTGTGGTCAGGCAGGCCACTACTCCCGCGAGTGTCCCCAGAATCAGCTCCAGAATCAGAATGCTCCACCCCGTGCCGGAGGGAACAACAATGGTCGTGGCAAGCCACCCCCGAAGGTCTTCACCACCAAACCCGCTCCTCCCGCCAATCGTGGACGTGTGAACCAGATCTCAGCTGAAGAGACTGACGACACTTCTGACGTCATTCTTGGTACGCTCCCAGTCAATTATGTTCCTACTTCCATTCTTTTCGACCCAGGAGCATCTCATTCATTCATGTCGGAAAGTTATGCACTTCGTCATGAGTTATCTTTTGTTGAATTGTCCACCCCAATGATTATTCAAACTCCAGGGTCAAGATGGCAAACTAATAGAGTAAGCCATGGTAATCAAATTGCAATTGAGGGTTTAGTATTCCTTGATTCACTCATAGCCCTCAAGTCTTCAGACATTGATGTAATCCTCGGCATGGATTGGCTATCAAGGCAGAATGCCTACCTTGATTGCAAAGGCAAATCAGTGAAACTCACCCACCCTTCAGGCAAGACAGTCAACTACACCTCACCCAGAACAAGAACCCAAGTGCATTCTTTGAATGTACTTCCCCTTCCCGACCTTGAAGATATTCCGGTGGTTCGTGACTTCCCGGATGTCTTTCCTGAAGAGCTGTCGGGAATGCCACCCGACAGATGTGTAGAGTTCATAGTAGACCTTATGCCAGGAACCGCACCAATTTCCAGACGCCCATACAAAATGGCACCACTTGAGTTAGCTGAGCTTAAAACCCAACTCGAAGCTTTGTTGGACAAAGACTTCATCCGCCCTAGCTCATCGCCATGGGGTTGCCCCGTTCTGTTCGTAACGAAGAAAGATGGAACAGAAAGGATGTGCATAGACTATCGCCCGCTAAATCTAGCGACGATAAAGAACAAGTACCCATTGCCCAGGATCAATGATCTTTATGATCAACTTGCTGGATCCTCTGTCTTCTCCAAGATGGATTTGAGATTAGTTTATCATCAAATCAAAATATGAAACGAGGACATTCCAAAAACGGCTTTCACTACTCGTTATGGTCTTTACGAGTACACCGTCATGTCCTTTGGTTTAACCAATGCCCCCGCCACTTTCTCGCGCATGATGAATTCGATCTTCATGGAGTACCTAGATAAATTTGTTGTAGTTTATCTTGATGAAATTCTCATCTAATCGAAGAACGAAGAAGAACATGCAGAACACCTAAGGCTGGTATTGATGAAACTTAGAGAGCATCGCTTGTATGCTAAATTCTCCAAGTGTGAATTTTGGCTACCAGAAGTGACCTACTTAGGCCACGTGATTTCTGCGAAAGGCATTGCTGTGAATCCCGAGAGAGTTCAGGCCGTCCTTGACAGGACTCCACCTGAATCGGTTAAGCAAGTTAGGAGTTTTCTTGGCCTAGCCAGCTATTGTCGCCGCTTCGTTGAGAACTTCTCCAAAGTTGCAAAGCCTCTAACTGAACTCCTCAAGAAAGATAAGAAATTCCTATGGACTCCCAAGTGCGAGGAAAGCTTTCAAGAGCTAAAAAGAAGATTGATTTCTGCCCCCGTACTTGCACCTCCAGACACCAAGAAGGATTTCGAGATCTTTTGTGACGCATCACGGCAAGGGTTAGGATGCAAGATAGACATGTGGTAGCTTATGCTTCACGCCAGTTGCGGCCACATGAAGAGAACTATCCTACCCATGATCTTGAACTCGCTGTCGTAGTTCATGCCCTGACAACTTGGCGACATTACCTCCTTGGTAATCGTTGTGAGATCTATTCCGACCACCAAAGCCTCAAATACATCTTCACCCAGCCAGATCTTAATCTCAGGCAAAGACGCTAGATTGAGTTTATAAAAGATTACGACGTAGGAATTTCTTACACCCCAGGCAAAGCCAATGTCATGGATGATGCACTAAGTCGTAAGTCGTATTGTAACAACCTCATGTTACAACAGTATCAACCACTTCTTCATGAGGAATTTTGCAAGCTCAATCTTGAGATTGTTCCTCATGGCTATCTTTCTACCTTGGTGGCGAAACCAACTCTTGAGGATCAAATCATAGTTGACCAAAGGCGTGCACGAGGTGTTCGCCGGATCAAGGAGAACATTGCTAGCGGAGTTGCTAGATGTTTCTCCACAGATAGTAAAGGAACGGTATTCTTTGGAAATCGTTTGGTAGTACCTAAAAATAGGGAACTAAGGCAACTCATCCTCAAGGAATCCCATGACACACACCCCTCTCAATTCATCCCGGTAGCACAAAAATGTACCGAGATCTACGCCAGAGATTTTGGTGGACTAGGATGAAGAGAGACATTGCTCGATTTGTTGTCGAATGTGATGTTTGTCGTCGCATTAAGGCCTAACATCAAAGACCTGCTGGTACACTTCAAACTTTGCCTATTCCAAAGTGGAAATGGGACAAAGTCGGTATGGACTTCATCACCGGCTTTCCAAAAACCCAGAAAGGAAACGATGCCATCTTCGTTGTCATAGATAGGATTTCCAAAGTTGCTCACTTCCTTCCAGTTCGCGAGTCTATAACTTCTAACCAGTTAGCGGACTTGTACGTCTCTAGAATTGTATCCCTTCACGGTGTTCCTTTGGAAATCAATTCTGATCCTGGTAGCCTTTTCACCTCTAGATTTTTGGGAAGCTTTCAGAATGCTATGGGAACTCATCTCTCCTTTAGTACAGCTTTCCATCCTCAGTCTAGCGGTCAAGTCGAAAGGGTTAACCAAATTCTTGAAGACATGCTCAGAGCTTGTGTTATCTCATTCGGAAAGAATTGGGACAAGTCTCTTCCATTCGCTGAATTTGCTTATAACAATAGTTTCCAATCTAGTCTGAACATGGCGCCTTTTGAACTCCTATATGGACAACGATGTCGAACACCCCTAAACTGGCCAGAAACCTGTGAAAGACAATTCTTTGGACCGGATATGATAAAGGAAGTAGAAGAGAAAGTTCGCATTGTTCGTGATCAATTGAAAGCAGCCCAGTCTCGTCAGAAAAGCTACTATGATCGTCATCATAGGCAAGAGAGCTACAATCTTGATGAGAAGGCTTACCTTCGGGTTACTCCTCTAAAGGGAACCCAACGTTTCGGTATCAAAGGCAAGTTGGCCCCATGTTACATCGGACCTTTCCACATTCTTGCTAAACGTGGAGAAGTTGCCTACCAACTTGAACTACCCCCGCACCTTTCCCGAGTACATGATGTATTCCATGTGTCACAACTCAGGCGTTGCTTCAAGGACCCCATCCGGGAAGTCGACCACGAAACGCTTGATCTCCAAGATGACCTTTCTTATCGAGAATACCCCGTTCGTATTCTTGATTCCGCAGAGCGTGTCACTCGTAGTCAGAAGATTAAGTTTCTGAAAGTGCAATGGTCACACCACTCTGAGAGAGAAGCCACGTGAGAAAGAGAAGACCGTCTCCGTGCCGAGTACCCCACCTTCCTCCCGCAGACTTATGAATCTCGGGACGAGATTCTGTTGAGTGGGGGCGAGTTGTCACAACCCCAAGTTAGGTATGTGCTAGGATTAGCAAGTCACTTTGCATCATGTTAAAAATTTCAAAAGAAATCAAATGAAATCAAATTCAATTGCAAAATGGGAGAAGGAACCCCCCCCCCAAATGAATTAATTCAAAAGGCGAGAAATAAATCTTCTCCAAAAATTCATGTTTGATTTTTGAAAAGTCTTATAAATGAGTGTGATCACATATCAAGTGATGTGGGACCCACCCCATGCTCATGGATTTTTCAAATATTCAAACAGGACCTTGGGATTAATCAAAATCCCCCTATTTGATTTAAAATTCAAATGTTTTGAATTTTAAAAAGTGCCAAACTTTAAAAGTGGCTAGCCTAATATATTATGAGGCCATGTAAAAAGTTTTAGCATTTAATAAAATGCCTAGCTATTTATTTAGCACAGCAAAACAAATTAAAGAAAAAAAACAGAAAGGAAAGATTAAACAGAAAAGAAAATAGAGAAAACCTTACCTGACGCCTAGGCGAAGCCATACCATCTGGCCCAGCCGGCCCAAAGGGGCACAGGGGTCTTCTTCCCCACCCCACGCCTCCAAGCTGCTCGGTGGAATGCCACCGAGCTAGCCGAGCACGGCGACGTCCCTGCGGTCGCCACCTACCCCTCCCGAGCCTCCTAGTCGTGCCTGGAGACGCACCCGAGCGCCACGCATCCATTCCCCCCCCTCCAGAGCCTCTCCCTCTCTCTCTCTCGCCGAGTTCGACGACGACCCGAGCGCCGCCGTCGCCATGGTTTGAAGCCCGTGTAGCCACCGTTGTCCCCGAGCCGCGCCGTTGTGTCCATCTTCTTCGTCACCGTCGACTACGTCTTCGTGCAGAAGGAATCGAGCGCGGAGCCCCTGGAGCTAAGGAATCGGGTCGTCTTCTTCAACTACGGCCGCCGCGCGCCATCGCCGGATTCTCCATCACCAGGACCTCCCCGAGCAAGCCGTCACCGCCGTTGCACTCAGGGTGAGCTTCTGAGCAAAACCCCTCTGGTCTCGCGCCCTCCCCGCAGCTGTAGCCGGATCCACCATGGGAGTCGTAGCTCAACGCCGCCGTGGTGCTCGTCGGCGAGCACCCGTGAATCAATCGAGCTTGGGCCATGTCCTTCGCAACCTCCGTGCTCCTCTGCTTCAAACGTGCCTAACCCCGCTCCTTTTAGTGCCTCGTAGCGAGTTTTGCCTCGCAGCCGTACCACTGTCGCCGCAAAGCTTGTCGCCAGTGAGCCTACAGGGCACCCCAACCCCTGTTCTTGGTCCCATTCGACGCGCGGCACCAAGAGCTACGTCTCAGTGGTTGCAGCGCTCGATTTGGGCCACGGGAGCGCCGTCTCCGCGGACACCGCCGTCCCTGGACGTCGCCGGCGACTAGCCGCCGGCGAGGCTGACGTGTCCGGCGTGTTTAGCCCCTAATCCAACCCCCTGGACCACTGACCAGTGGGCCCAGGCCGCTAACTAATCCCTGGTTAGTTTAAACTAACCGGGTTAGTTAACTAACCCACTGACAGTGAGGCCCCACATGTCAGCACCCCCCCCCCCCACATCAATGTGACGTCATGCCTACGCAATAAACCCTTTTCCATTTTAAATAAATTCAGAAAATTCCAGAAAAAGGCTTAAACTTTGGAAATTCATAGAAAATTCATATTAACTCCAAATTTAACATATAATATATGAAAAATGACCAGGAGAAAATAATCTATCCAAATATACAACTTTCAACTATGTTTGAGTTGAATTTAAAATGGGACGAGTAGCATTTTCTATTTGGTTTAATTGGAATTTAATCAAATTAAATTCAAATGCTTTTGCAATTTGAACCTTAGCAACATACCCCAATTCACCTGAACATCAGAGGCATATCATACACATGTCAAGATGAATTGCATTGATCAAACAATAGCATTTGCAACTTGCCTAAATTGAATTCAAATTGGAGTTTGAATTTGCAATTCATTTGCAATATACTCCATTTAAATGGAATTGCCTCACACATCAGAAGCATGTAAACCAAGTTTCAACCTTCAACCATGTGCTTGTGCATTGTATTTACTTTGCTACCTTGTTTGTTGTTTGTCGAGTAGAAGTTGAACCGGAACAGGAGGCTGCCCCCTTCGTTGAAGATCCCGAGACTGAACCTCGCCAGCAAGGCAAGCAAACCCCCTTTGATCATGTCGATAAAATCCCACTTCCCTCTCATGTCTCGCTTATGCATTGTATAGGATGATTACCATGCTACGTTTCTACCGCATAGATGAACCCATCCCTTTGCATGACCTATCATTTGTCACAATAGTAGGCAAACCACAATCCTAGAAAATGTAGGAGTTGGTTGATATCGTGTGGCCCCTGCAATTGTTATTGCTTATTGCATGCTTAGAGTGTTACAATGTTGTTACTATTATGTGAGTCGGGATGGTAGTGATCATGTGGAAGATGGTGGAAATGTGTTGGTGAATCTACCCTAACACAAGGTGAACGATGAGAGGTTTTGTAGGAGTACATAGTGGGTTGTCTCGTTGAACACCGCCCTAAGTCTGAGTTCTTATGTGGTGATCCAAGATGAAGAGTACAACCACACATTGGGCTCACTTACCCCTCTCAACCTATTAACTCATCCCTTTCGATGTCCAGATGTCGCAGTAGTTCGGAGTTCTGGTAGGTTTGTGGCCTGGCTGCTAAGTGAGAGAACGGCTCAACCGAGACCGGCTTATGCACCATGCACACATCATCTGGGTTCACTTCGGTAAACCGGCCGGGTTCACAATAGTGGTAACCAACCCAGGTAGGCGGCTTTCTTGGACTAGATCGGCTATGAGGTAACAGTTGTGGTGAGCATCCTCGCCGACACTTCTTGAACGGTGTCGAGTACAAAGGCGGTAACTGATGATCATGTGTGTGTAGCGGTACACCCCT
Organism: Bromus sterilis; assembly: GCA_950022295.1. Lineage (NCBI taxonomy): Eukaryota > Viridiplantae > Streptophyta > Magnoliopsida > Poales > Poaceae > Bromus > Bromus sterilis. The sequence goes on along the minus strand of OX465595.1, from coordinate 336,725,230 downwards.
GCAGGGTTAACAAAACTATTCGAATAGCCGCGTCCGCGGTTAAGGACTGCTTGGAAAGCTTAGCTTGATTATTAGACAACTTGAACTGGATACTTATAAAACTTACCAAGATAAGCGTGAGTGCTATGGCGTGCTTTCTCGTGGGGAAGTCGAGGAAGGCACCATAGTGGTGTAATTGATTGGAGATGTAGTGGACTCGTGTACGCTTCTTACCTCAAGTCTGGTACTCGTAGTTCAGGACTAGCCAAGTCAAATCTTGCACTTCGGCATGTGAATCCCACCTCCCTTTACCTTGATACATGTGCATGAGTAGTATAGCTCCTATGTAAGTCTTGCTGAGTACGACTTTGTACTCACGTTTGCTTATTCTATGTTTTAGATGAACCCACTGACCCCGAAGGTGGATTCTTCATCGAGCTCGACGACTGAAGACTAAGCTAGTGTAGTCCCAATCAGACGACTGGTTCCCTCGTGGAAGGCTTGTGTTTAAATAAGGCTTCTTAAGCCATTTGTTAAACTTTTCCGTACTCAGACCTAATTTTCTTCCGCTTGTTTGTTGTAATGTTGGATCACAGACTTGTGATCTCTGTGTGCACTTTGTGAGAGTTAGCAATAAAATGTATACTTTGTAGAGAATTGCAATGATACCTGCTGTTCATACAAGGCATGTGTGTTGTGTGTATGTTTATAACATGCATGTCTTTGTATGGTTTTCGAGACCTTAGTTGTGATCTGGCTGGCGGTCTTTTATACACCAAGTGGCCCTTATATGTGCGCAGCTTGGGGCATCGCGATGCGATTGCTCGAGACTCTGTCTCGTGCACACTTTGTGGTATGATCGAGCCCGCCCTAGACCCCGACTAAGTGATCGGGCTGGAGTAATTCTATGTAAGAGTTATGAGATAGTCAATAGTATGGTTGAGGCGACTTGTCTGTGAATATGGGAGTTCATCACCCATATCTTTAGACTTGTGTGCAGACGATGAGGACCCATCTCAGTTGATCATCCGGCCTGGATGTGATGCCCCTCACGTACGATGCTTTCCGAGAATGTTCTGTGCTTGGCCTTGTCTGCTTAGACAAGTGGTTACGGTTCTCGGCTCTCCATATGACTATGTCGTAGCGGGACTTGCATACGCTAACCCCGGGTCCCGACACCGGGTTGCTGGGAAGAGGAGTTACCCTCAGTATTATGGAGCATCCGGACGACTCCCAACAGGTCAATAGGCTATACGCCCTTTTTCCTGGTTTATGGAGAAGAAGCCTTCCTCCCATGTGACATACATCACGACTCACCTCGAGTCACTTCTTATGTAGGAGCCGAAAACGAGAAAGAAAGACAAGACGCCTTGGATATTCTCGACGAAAAGCGAGACTTGGTTGCAGCCCAGTCGGCTCTCTACCAACAAGATCTACGACGCAACCATAGCCGTCGTCTGAAAAGTCGGACTTTCCAGGAAGGTGATTTGGTGCTCCGACTCATACAGAAAAGAGATGGAATGCACAAGTTATCCTCTCCATGGGAAGGACCGTTTGTGGTCAGCAAAAACCTGTACAACGGATCCTACTACCTAGTGGATTTACGAGAGAAAGCGGACACACGCACAAGCATGGAGGAGACTCCCAGGCCGTGGAACATCGCACAACTCCGTCCATATTACACTTGAGTAGAAACAGGAACATTATTGTACGCTTCATCAAGTCGACATACGTCGCACTGGCTTTCGCCACAATATATATTCATAAGACGACATTGGTCATACCGGCTTTCGCCATCAAAATATACATAAGTCGACTTCCGTCGCGCTGGCTCTCGCCACATACAACTAAGTCGACTTCAGTCGCTAACGGCTGCTGCCATCCCAAACTCTACTTTACTTTTTGTTTCATTACATTTAAATTTTTGCATCATACATACATTGCATTAATTATATCTCAGAGACCTGGGGGCTTGATCTACCCCTCTATTGGTACTGAGGATGTATATTTCTTATTTAGGGGAATCGGGGAGTTCGATGACAATCATTGACTCTTTATCCGAAAACTCGGCATATATATGTAAAAATAATTGTGTATAAGCTTATTCAGGGGCAGTAGGGGGGCTCGATATCACTCATCGACTCTTATCTGAAGAAATCCCGGCATATACATGAAATGGCAAAACACGCCTTGGCCTGTATAGCTTATGCTCATACGATCTAAATGCGCGAAACCCGGCTAGAAACTCTCAAGAAGAAGTTTTAATGAAAAAAGGAAAAACGTTGATCAATGTGAGAGGCATACAGAGGAGTTCCGACTCATGGATAACCCAAAATTCTTCTCAACAAAGAGAAGATGAGGAAAAGATGAATCCAGAGTCGACTCCTATATGAGCCTTTATATTTTTTTTGCATGCATTTAGCATCATCACATATTCTTTTTTCAAATAGATATATAACATTAACTCATGTGAATCAGCATGGCACAAAAAATGCTCATATCGACTCATGGGAAAAACACCTTTTTTTATTGCATCTTCTGCATATATAAAGTCGACTTCGGTCGCAACGGCTATCGCCATATATAAAGTTGACTTCGGTCGCAACGGCTATCGCCATATATAAAGTCGACTTCGGTTGCGACGGCTTTTGCCATACGTATCCATATCAACATTCGTCAAACCGGCTCTCGCTGACTTATTTTCTGGGAACAAAACCCATCGTGTCTTATCTATTTGACTTGACAGATTCAAAGATAGACCTACGTGACTCGGCATTGCACACAGATGCACATACCGAATCATGAGGACTACGCTTCAAAGTTCTTTCTCAAAGAAGATTCGGTACATCACCCATCTGAATATACCGACTCTTGGGGAGTAACACTTCAAAAATATGCAAGAAATTGTAAGTCCCGGGTTGCTTCATGCAAGACAACCCGACACTTGGGGGATACACTACTTCGAAAAAAAAGTTTCATAAACACAAAGTCTTTTTGATGACCTGGTACGACATATAAACATGACCATACCATCTCATGGGGGCTACAAGTCGATCTATCCTATGAGTCGATTAGCAAATACTAAATTATTCTGAATCGACTAAGGGGGCTACAGATACATACACTATCATAAGTGTTCGGCTCCTGTCGGGGATGTACCCCGGAAAATCCCATGGTCAGGGACCCTGGGTTAGTCATGAGAGGCACAGGTTGGACGATAAGCTCGTCGGCTAACAGGAGGATACGTTCCTGCTCGATATTATTGATTGGAGATGGCGATTACAGGGAAGCCGAGGCTAGTGCGCACAAGGCTAGGGTTACAGATTGTGTATTGCTCTCTCTCGACGTCTCCCCTCCTAGCCCTTATATACTAGGCTAGGTCTCGAGGAGTCCGTCCTGATTACAGATGAGGTTTCCTAACCATGATCTTGTACCGTTCGGCAAGTTTGCACCTTCCTTATGACTCGCGGACTCCTACGTCGGTGCCACTAGTGGGCCAAGGTTGGGCCCAGGCGGCATCTTTGTGGGCCTTCTGTCTTCGGGTACACCGGGTAGGCTCATCCATAGGAGTCGTGGGGTCACCCCCTCGTCAGTAGCCCCCGAGTGCCTGGGCGACTCGAAGAGGCGCGCAGGGACTCGAGTCCTATTCTTGCGTCGTTCTTGATGTATGCACGGTTCAACCGTGGGTCGCTGGCAGTCTGGGGCCATGACAAAACCTTTTTCGAGGGATGCTAAGCTGAAAGGGCCCAAGGTGTCGGTTGGTCGAGCCTTGGTGAATTGCACTAGTGGCAAAAACCGTAGTAGCCCAATCAAACTCATGTCCCTCGACATGAGCTTGGAACGCTGGTGTCTAGAAAAAGTCATGTCGTTGCAGGTCTTACAGTGATCAATTGCCGCCAGTAAAGTTTGTATCCTAGGCGCGTCCGCCCGGCTTTTTCTATCATGCATGCGCATGGAAAAGGTTGGGAGTGAAATCGCTCTTCGGCAAGTCCCAGCCCGGCCGATCTGCGCAGCGGGGTCTTACCTACACGCTAAGCTTGCATGGCATCTGGGCACAGTGTGTCGTGTTCCAGGAATATTTATTTTTATTGAGGCGCGGAGCCTAGTAGATAATGCACCCACTTGGAATAAACAATCAAGTGAGCTGTTTTAGCAGTCACTCGCGGAGCCTCTCTGAGTGCTCGGGTGAGGAGTAACGTAAAGGGATATTTGCATGGGAGGTCGTCGAGTCCTTGAGTATATAGAGTTTTGCGAGTAATCACTCGAATATCAATTTTGCTCTCGGGGTGAGGGAGCACCCGATACTCCGGGACCACTCGATCTGGCGAGTGCAAGTCTGCTCATCTTGCGTCGTGGTGAGGGAGCACCCGAAACTCTCATGGGGCGAGTAATCACTCGAGCACGTTTTTATTTCTGGGTGAGGGAGCACCCAAAAAACTCTCATGGGTGGATGTGCTCCCGATGGGAGTTAGATATATTTGAAAAATGTATTTAAACTATGTAACAAACAGCGTTTGCAAGCTGCCTCTTCTGCTCACTGCCCCTTTGATTTACCTCTTGTTTTCGTGAAGATAACCATCTCCTTGCTTGAGGATCGTCAAAGATGCTCTTGCTGCTAACCGTCATGTCTTCATGACCGGTCATAATGATGGCTTTTGGTGGCGTTCTGCAGTTGTCTGTTGAGTTATCGATGCGCGCATTGAAAATGCGCGAGATTTGACGCGTCCAGCGCACGGTGCCGCCCGTGTGAAGGCATCTTTGTCTTGGAATTTGAATCGCCCAGCATGCTTTGGTCTTTGAATTAATTGCTGTCGTCGTCTGGGCTTCTGCGTGCTTTTGGGCTTGTGCTATAAATATCCCCCTTTTGTTCATCTCGCAGTAGTGTTCATCCTCTGCCCATCTTTCTCTTCTTCTTCATCTTCTCGTGGGGCCAAAGCGAGGTGTAGGTACGACTAGCCGCGGTCGAGTTCGCCGTGGTCGCGGTGGTCGTACTCCGCGTTCTTCTCGTGGTGGCCGTCGTGGTGCACCGTCGACACCTTCTTCCTCTTCCTCGGAGGAGGATTTTTGGCGCTATGACTTCCTTCTGCGCGTCCTTGGTCGGAACGCTGCTCGTATTCTGCTGCCTTCTGCATTTTTTGTCCTTGTTGCTGAGCGCAGTCTCGATGGCTTGTTGCTTCGTCTTCAGGGGTGCGCTCGATCTCCTTCTTATGTTAAGTTGGAGGTTGATAGTTCCCGCTTGATTTTTCTTGGTTTTGGCTGGAAAGACTTTGCTCGTCGGTTAAATTTGCGTGATGGTGACACTCTTTGTTGCCGTTTTGATGGCGAAAACACTCTTGTCATCCGCGCCTTTGACCCGAGCAGCAACCGCATGGATCTGTTCTGGCCGGAGACAAGCAGCGATGGTTCCGGCAGGTCAAGGAGTCCTTCGCCTGCGTCTTCAACTGCCTCCTCCTCCGGCGACTCTTCGGGTGCTGATGTTGAGCCGTCTTCAACTGCTTCCTCCTCCGGCTCTGAAGAGGACCTCGACGTCAATTCACCAATCAAGCGGGTGTGCCAGGCGACCTTGTAGAACTGGAGGCAGCGGCGTCATCTTCGCCGGCAGCTCGGGTGGAGCTGGAGAAGAAGCTGGTGGAGCAGGAGAGGAAGCTGGTGGAGCAGGAGAAGAAGCTGGTGGAGCATCGTCTTTGACTGCTCCGCAAATAAGTCGAGCTTCACCTTTTGTTATGTCATTGGCATCATGAGCCTGCTGCTTCGACTTCTCCTTTGTCTGTGATGATGCTCGCTGTCTTAGTGCCAGTCATCCCAGCATGGGCACTCATGTAGAAGTCATAATTCCTTGTAGGCTTATCCGCTGCTTGTGACTTTTGTGATTACGTTAGTTCTCCATGTAATGAGGATTTCCTTAGAGTAATCAGAGTTGCCTTCTATCCAATGTACTTTGAATCTTTTTTGTACTGAAAATGATCCTTGTGATGTGAACTGTGCTTGGGATTTTGCAATGGAATTTTGTCTTTGGACCCTTTGCAACCAATAGATGTGTTCATGTCCTTGGCGATCGAGAGCTGTCTTCGAGTCCTTTGCAACTGAGAGCTGACTTTGAGTCTTTTGTAGCCGAGAGCTGTTTTTGAGTCCTTTGCGATCGAGGGCTGTCTTCAAGTCCATGAAAATTTCGCACTGTGGGTTCTATCGGGTGCGCGACAGCGCTCCCGATGGGAGTAGCCCCCGAGGCTACGTTTGAGTCGGAGAGTCGGACGTAGGCTGAGATTTGTTTCCTTTGTCATTCTTTCATTATTTTCTGTCTTTTATCGGGTGCGCGGCAGCGCTCCCGATGGGAGTAGCCCCCGAGGCTTTAGGTGATCGCTGGCGATCAGGTGAAGACTTAAAGAATTGTCTTCGTCCTGCTCGCCGTCCATATTTCTTCAGAGTACGTGGAGTTCCATCTGGTTGTAGCCGTGTCTTTTCCTTTTGATTCCAGACAGAGTTCAACGAGTGGCGCTTTGTTGATGGTTTTTTGCCTTTTGAGTTTCGGGCTACGTGGGCGATGATGACGTCTCTCGGGGGGAGATTTTGTAATCGAGCCCCCGAGTGTTTTGGTGAAAAGATCGCGATTGCGATGGTAGCGTCTCTCGGGGGGAGATTTTCTACTCGAGCCCCCGAGTGCTTTGGTGAAAAGATCGCGATTGCGATGATAGAGTCTCTCGGGGGGAGATTTGTGCTCGAGCCCCCGAGTGCTTTGGTGGAAAGATCGCGATTGCGATGATAGCGTCTCTCGGAGGGAGATTTTCTACTCGAGCCCCCGAGTGCTTTGTTGGAAAGATCGCGATTGCGATGATAGCGTCTCTCGGGGGAAGTTTATGCTCGAGCCCCCGAGTGCTTTTGTGGAAAGATCGCGATTGCGATGATAGCGTCTCTCGGGGGGAGATTTTCTACTCGAGCCCCCGAGTGCTTTGGTGGAAAGATCGCGATTGCGATGATAGCGTCTCTCGGGGGAAGTTTATGCTCGAGCCCCCGAGTGCTTTGATGGAAGGTCGCGGTTGCGACGATAGCGTCTCTCGGGGGGGGGGGAATTTGTGCCTGAGCCCCCGAGTGCTTTGGTATAGTAGTATTTGGGCAACATCATTTTATTGCGTCGAAGGTTTACATGAGCTGCCAGATGAGCATGACTGGTGGAGACTATGGGTAGAACAGGCGTAGGTTCGTTGCGTTCCATGGATTTCCCACGTCCTCGTCAGACTTCTGTGATTATGAACGGTCCTTCCCATTGGGGGGCAAGCTTGTGAACTTTTTCTTGTATGAGCCGTAGGACAAGGTCGCCTTTATTGAAGGTTCTGGTGCGCAGGACTGCTTTGATAAGTGCGCAGTTTGTTCTGGTACCCCTCTGACTTTGCTAGGGCTGTGTCCCTTTCTTCGTCTATTGTGTCCTTGTCATCTTGCAGCGCTTCTTCTGCTTCTTCTTCTTCGTACCCTGAGATCCGTGGTGCCCCGAATTTGAGGTCATGTGGTAGCACTGCCTCCGACCCGTACACCATGAAGAAAGGTGTGCACTGGGTTGCAGTATTTGGGGCGGTGCGTAGGCTCCAGAGTACTGCGGGGAGTTCTTCTACCCAGTTGTCTGCGGCTTGCTCGAGTGGTGCGAGGAGTCGTTTTTTGGTTCCCCCGCATACTAAGCCATTTGCTTTCTCCACTTGGCTGTTGGACTGCGGGTGTGCGACTGATGCATAGTTGATTTTGATGCCCAGCTCTTCGCAGAAGTTCTGGAATTCTGCCGCTGTGAAGTTCGTACCGTTGTCCGTGATGATGTTGTGTGGTACTCCGAACCTGAAGATTATTTATTTGATGAAATTCACGGCCGTGAGGGTTGTGGAACTGGTGATGGGCACTGCTTCGATCCACTTGGTGAATTTGTCCACTGCTACTAGTAGGTGAGTTCTTCCTCCTTTTGATGATTTTTTGAGCGGGCCCACCATGTCGAGTCCCCAGGTGGCAAACGGCCATGATAGTGGTATGGTTTTGAGCTCTGAGGCTGGCGTGTGCGGTCTGCTGGAAATTTTTTGGCAGGAGATGCAACGCCGCACGATGTCTTCTGCGTTTTTCATCGCAGTGGGCCAATAAAACCCTGCTCGGAACGCTTTGGATAGAGTGCTCGGCTGCTCGCGTGGTGCCCGCAGGTGCCCTCGTGGATTTCGAGCAGTAGGGCTTTGCCGTCTTCTTCATCGATGCATTTCTTAAGTATCTGGGTGATGCTTCGCTTGTATAACTATCTGTTGATGACCGTAAATGCCTTGGATCGGCGGCTGATGCGCCGAGCTTCTAAGACATCTTGCGATAGTGTGCCTTCGATTAGGAATCGGAGGAACGGCCTTGTCCATGCTGGCCCTTCGAGTGTTGTTGGATCCGTAGGTTCGACCTCTTGGCTGTTGTTGCCTTTAGATGGACTTGCTGATGCCACTTGTGCTGGCTTTGTGGTGTCGTCATCTACAGTTGCCTCTGGTGCTGCTGGTTTCTCCTTGATGGATCTCTGGCTGATGCTTTCAAGTAAGACGCCGGGTGGTACTGGTCCTCGAGTCGAGCCGATGTTTGCAAGTTCGTCAGCTTCTGTGTTGTTTGCTCTGGGGATATAATTGAGCTCGCAGCCGTCGACACTTCCTTCGAGTGCGTTGTAGAGCTTCTGATAGACCGTCATGTTGTCGGCTACTGCATTGCAGTCTTTCATTGCCTGTTGGACGACGAGGTTGGAGTCTTCGTAGATTACGAGGCGAGTGGCACCGCATGTTTTGGCCATATGCATGCCATAGAGCAGTGCCTCGTATTCGGCTTCATTGTTGGAGGAGTGGCTAAAGTTGATCTAGAGGACGTATTTGAGCTTGGTTCCTTTGGGGGAGACCAGAACGACTCATGCTCCGGCTCCTTGTTGTCTTTTGGACCCATCGAAGAACATTGTCCATGAGTTCGATAGGTCCGGGGGGCCTGGTGTCTGGACCTCCGTCCACTCGACCAGAAAATCTGGGAGTACTTGGGCCTTGATTGATGTTGGGTGCTTGAATTTCAGGTCCCGCGGACTGGGCTCAATGTTCCACTCGGCGACTCGCCCAGTCGCTCCGGGGTTGTTGAGAATGTCTGCGAGTGGTGCGCTGCTCACGATTGTTATAGGGTGTTCGTCGAAGTAGTGCGACACCTTTCTTGAGGTCGAGATGATGGCCAGTAGTAGCTTCTGGTAGTGCGGGTACGGCTGCTGGGATTTTGTCAAGAGCATGCTGAGGTAGTAGATCGGCCTCTGTATGCTCTGGATCTTGCCTTCTTCTGTGCACTCGACGACGAGTACTGTGCTTACCACGCTGGTGCGTGCTGCCACGTAGAGGTATAGTTTTTCTTTTTCTTTGGGTACCGCCAGGGTCGGTGGGGTCGACAGTGTCTTCTTCAGGTCCGCGAATTCTTTGCGGGCTTCTTCAGTCCACTCGAATTTCTCTCCTTTTCTCAGCAACTGGTAGAATGGCAACGTGCGCTCTCCCAATCTGCTGATGAAACGACTCAGGGCTACGAGTCTTTCGGTGAGTTGTTGCACGCCTATGATGTTGGTGGGTTCCTGCATCCTGGCGATTGCTTGAACTTTCTCGGGGTTCGCTTCGATTCCTCGAGCAGAGACCATGTACCCGAGCAGCTTCTCGGCTGGGACGCCGAACGCGCACTTCTTCGGGTTGAGCTTGATTATGTATTTGTTGAGTGATGCGAAGGTCTCACGCAGGTCGTCGAGCAGCGTGCTTGCGCTGTAAGTTTTGATGACGATGTCATCCACGTAGACCTGTACATTTCTTCCGATTTTCTCTTTTAAGCATGCTTGCATCATCCGCTGGTATGTAGCACCTGCGTTCTTGAGTCCGAAAGGCATTGTTCTGTAGCAGAATACGCCGTAAGGGGTGATGAATGATGTATGCTCTTCGTCTTCTTCCTTCATCCTGATCTGATTATATCCTGAGTAGGCGTTGAGGAACGATAGCAGATCGCATCCTGCTGTCGAGTCGATTATCTGATCGATTCTTGGCTGGGGAAAGTGATCCTTTGGGCAGTGTTTGTTGATTGGCCCGTAGTCGACGCACATTCGAAGTACGTCCCTGTCTTTCTTGGGGACCAGCACAGGGTTGGCGAACCAAGTGGCTTTCTTCGTCTCTAGAATGAATTGGGCGTCGATTAGTCGGTTGACTTACTCCCCGATTGCTCTACGTTTGGGTTCTGAGAATATTTGTAGCGCCTGCTTCACTGGCTTGGTGTTTGGCTTGATGCGCGGCGCGTGCTCCTCGAACTCGCGCGGTACTCCTGACATGTCGGCTGGGCACCAGGAAAAGATTTCCCATTCTTCGCGGAGGCAAGTGATGAGGGCAGTCGCTTGCTCTTCCGGGAGGTGCGCGTACACGTGGACTTTTTTTTGGGTCTGTCGGGTGCACCATGTGGGTGACCGTGTCGCTGTAAATCTTGAAGTCTCATCCATACTCTTTTGACTCGCTTCGGCTTGCTAGCGGAAAGATACTTTTGTCTGTCGCCATGGCTATTTCTGTGAGTTCTTGCTCGGCTCCGAAGGTGTCAGAGACTTTGTGGAAATCGCGGTCACATTTGTCTGACTTAATGAAGCTCCCGTTGACTGTAATGAAGCCCGCGGATCCTGGCATCTTCAGTTTGAGGTAGGCGTAGTGCGGAATCGCCATGAATTGTGCGAACGCTGGACGTCCCAATATGGTGTGATACTGTGATTGCCGATCGAGTACTTCAAACTCGAGGGTGTGTCTTGTGAAATTGCGTCTGTTGCCGAAGACGACTTCGAGCTCGATTAGTCCAAGGGAAGTAGATGCTTCTCCTGGGACTACTCCGTATAACACGGTGCTTGATTTCCTCCATACTGATCGGGAGATCAGCATCTTGCGCAGGGTGCTGACGAAGATTATGTTCATGCTGATGCCTACGTCCATGAAGATTATGTCCATGTCGTGCCCTCCGATTTGGGTGTCGAGGTCCAGGGGCGCGTGTCCCGGCCTTGGGACTGCAGGCGGGTGGTCGCTCTAGGAGAACGTGATGTTGGTTTCTACGTCGTGTAGCTGGTAGACTTCGACTGTGTTTAGGTTCTCGGATGCTCTGGCCTGCAGGTTGTAGGCATCCTGTTGGGCTTGCGATACCTTGCCTTATTGGATCGTGTACACCTGTCCTTGAGTGGGCGATTGCTCGGTTCGTCGGGCACGCTTGGCTTCTTGTTGTTTTTCCTCCTTGAGGCTGTCGGCGAGTTCATTGAACAGGCGGCAGTCTCCCAGAGTGTGGCTCGATCTGATGTTTCCCCAGTTGTCTTCGAAGCAGTGGATCGTGCAGGGTCCTTCTAGTTGTTCCCTGACCGTGAGCTTGCTGGATCCGGCGTGCCGTTTCCTCCTTGAGATTAGGAAGAATAGCGCGTGGTCCGCTGCGTGCTCGTGAGCTCGCGGGTCGACTTCGATCCCTTCACTTAGATTCTGGTTCCTTATGAGATTGGCGAATTCGTCTGGCCTTCGATCTGGGTCATAGTACTCGCCGGTCCGAGTCTTGGAGTCGCTGACCTACCGGGCGATAGCTGTCTGCACGGCGGCGGGTCGTCGAGCGGTCGGCGACCGTGCGGCTGTATAGTTCGACTCGTCGGGTGGAGTCGCTTCGTTGGATCCTCGCGCCTGTCTTTTGGGTCGTCGATTTCTTCCTTGTTGGCGATGATCTTGGCGGTCGCTGATCTCGAGCTCGGAGTCAGTGTCTTGTTGTGCGGTGGGTGCCTGGGTGGCGGTGGGTCGTTGAGTGGTCGGCAGGTCCTCTTCATGTTGTAGTTCTTCGATCGGGGTCTCCGTGTAGAACCCTCGCGCCTTTCTTTTGGGTCATCGAGTTCTCCTTCGCTGACGGTGGGCTCGGTTGCCTCCGTAGTATTGGTCTTTTCATGGCTGCAGGCTGAGTGATCTTGCCGGGGCGGCAGAGATATTCGCCGTGATCTTGAATTCCTCGGGTAGATTGCATCTGGTTCTTGCCCTCGAGTTGTGGCTTGCTGGAGACGGAACCGCCGAGATCGTAATTCCAACCTGTGTAGTTCCCACAGACGGCGCCAATTGTCGGGGATGTACCCCGGCAAATCCCATGGTCAGGGACGCTGGGTTAGTCATGAGAGGCACAGGTTGGACGAAAAGCTCGTCGGCTAACAGAAGGATACGTTCCTGCTCGATATTATTGATTGGAGATGGCGATTACAGGGAAGCCGAGGCTAGTGCGCACAAGGCTAGGGTTATAGATTGTGTATTTCTCTCTCTCGACATCTCCCCTCCTAGCCCTTATATACTAGGCTAGGTCTCGGGGAGTCCGTCCTGATTACAGATGAGGTTTCCTAACCATGATCTTGTTCCGTTCGGCAAGTTTTCACCTTCCTTATGACTCGCGGACTCCTACGTCGGTGCCACTAGTGGGCCAAGGTTGGGCCCAGGCGGCATCTTTGTGGGCCTTCTGTCTTCGGGTACACCGGGTAGGCCCATCCAGAGGAGTCGTGGGGTCACCCCCACATCAGCTCCCATATACTCTGATAAAACATTTCAAATCAGGAATAAAAACCGACTCATAAATTCACGAACTCAGTAAAAGTTCATAGATTTCATTCATCAAATCCAGCTGGATCTTAAATCAAAGGAAGAAACCTTACAAGCAAAAGCCAAACTCAGCAAACTACTACTAAAAAAGAACCTACAGCTTCAAGCATCTTCTTCAGAGTCGGCTTCATCCTCTGCTGAAACATCTTCTTCACTAAGGAGCTCTTCATCACTGGAGCTCTCCACACAACAGCAGGCTCGGTCTCCATCCGAGTCAAAGATCCTAGCTGACAAAGTGTCTTCACCATCAAACTTGAAGATAATGGTGTCTCCTCGAGAAATATTCCTGGAGCGAAGAAATTTTTTCCAACCTTTCTCAAAAAACATTGTGTCTTGGTTAGAAAAACTAACTTTTACCCAGACAGACCCATGAGGACATCCATCAGATCGGAGCCAAAGACCAGAAGGCGATGAGTCAAACACGAGTTGTGAAAAAGACTCAGGAAGTTTGATCCAGCGACGGATTGTCCGGATATGAACCAAGAATTCATTCCTCTCAGGAGAAGAAGGGGGATATACAGAAGGAGAGGCAGCACGAGCACTTCTTCCTCTACCTCGGCCACGACCACGACCTCGGCCGCGACCTCGGGTACTTACGCGAGCATCAGACTCATTGGACGCCAGAGGAGAGGAGGTCTCTAGCTTAGGGGCCATGGAGAAGGCAGGAAGGGGAAGAGAAGAATGGGATGTGCTTGAAAGATCAGGCTATCCAAAAGCTATTTATAATAGATTTACGAAGAGGGTCCATTAATGCCACGATAAACAAGGAGTAACTACCCATGGTAGATGGAATTTAATAAAGGACTCCTCGATTCGTACTAAAAACATCAATGGCTTTAACCGGCGTTTTGGGCAGTGTGATCATAAAAACAAAATCGAATCTTTGACCAAAGGGTCAAAAGAGAAATTTTCAAATAAAAGGAAACAAGAAATTAAAAAGAGTTAGGCGTCGACTTCAAGTAAAACATCAGATAATGACTGTTGTGACGAAGAATCGATTCTCTGAAGATCAAGGAATCAAAGAAAGATTGAAAAGAGATGACCCCGACTCCCAAATTAATGCTAAGCATAAAAGTCGGCCATTGATCCATGAAGAGCCGGCGGCAATAAAGAAAGAAGATTGCTGTAAAGACTAAAGCATTACAACAATCCTGGGGGCTAATGTCGGGGGGATGGATCAAGCCCATAGACCCAGCATTAGGAACCTCTGGGTCGGCTTATATATGAAGGCCCACAAAGAAGACCCGACCAGGAGTCTGACGTGCCAAGCGAGAAGATTGAAGCCCTAGGAGGAATTCGACTTACCTTGTATAACACGTAGGAACTTGTAAAGTAGAATAGAACTCCACATCGTGTAGGAGTCGGACTCTAGGAATCCCGGGACCCGGCACCTTTATAAGCTGAGGACCACGGGAGCCAGAGCCGGAACTTACATCAAGCCAGGTTTAGACAACTCGCTCGAGAGCCTAGATCTCCCCGAGACTAAGCCGGCGAAACATCACCACTGTAATTGATACGATCGACTCTTCCTATTGAGGAGTTTATCCCCATATAGTCATAAAGCAGGAGTAGGTCTTTACCGCACCGTCGGGGCCGAACCTGGGTAGCTCGCCGAGTCCTGTGCATATGTCGACTCTCTCTTTGAATTCGCCTCGCAGCAAAGATCCCACGATAAGTCCGACTCTACGGACATCTGCCGTGACTTTCCCACAACAAACTCCCTGTACCCCTTCGGTTAAACATCCTCTCGAGACAGCGGTAGTACCGCTCCTGGTACGGTAGTACCGCGAGAGCGGTAGTACCGTGACCTAGAGCGATACTACCGCTAGCAGCAGAAAACCCGCCCAGTTTACAAGGGAACGGGGGAAATTGCATCGAACATCTTAGGGGAAAGGGCTTGGGTAGACTAGAAAAACAGCAGCGGGATGAGAACACTCCGAGATTAAAGTCAACAAGAAAAAGCACGAGCAATCTCGGAGGGATCAAAATGCAACCCAGACAAAAGAAATAAACACACACAAAAAGAACGAACCAACCCTCCCAAGGGGAGGGGCGGTGGCCGAAGCCACCATGTTTGAGCTTATTTGGTATGACACCACAAAGATGTATCTTGGTTTCATTTCGAATGCTCTTCTTTGAAGCACCGTTCTCACTTTGGGTGACTATGATAGCCGCCGAAGGTGACCATAGTGAAAGGATTTTATCTCTTTCCGCCTCTCGTTGTCACTTTGGGTGCATCTTGCTTGTTCTTGATGGCTTCTCGCCCCTCGTTGGTTACCCCAAGTGGAAGGTTTGAGATGCAGTGCAGCAGCAAGTTTCCCTCGGTGAAGATACCAAGGTTATCGAACCAGTAGGACTCAGGAGATACAAGTAGGTGGCAACGTCGCCAGAAATTGCTTCCTGACTAGGGTGTTGTCGTGGACCTGCACACAGCAACAAATAACTTTGCTCCCAACGAGTACAGAGGAGTTGTCAATTCCTCTGGCCTTGTCGTTTACAAAGGATCAACGCAAGAGATAAAAGGTGCAAAGGAAAGTAAAAGCTGAAAGTAAATTGAGGGTGTGAACAATAATGTGAAGATGGACCGAGGTCCCGTGATTTTCACTAGTGATGTCTCTCTCCCAAAAGACGATAAAAGTGCTAGCGAGGTAAACAAATCACAGTTGGGCAATTGACAGGATTACGAAGGCACCGCAATGCTAACTATGCTTCAAAGAAAGGAAGGGCTCAAAAGCAATGGGCAGTACGCCAAGGTAAGTAGACCGAAATCCATCTGCATCTACTACGAATCACCCACCTTGAGATATCTATCCAGAACATCTCGCTGGTATTAAGTTGCGAATCCCACCCAAAGTGTAAACTCAAAGCAACAGACAACTGCATTAAAAGAACTTTGCGTAAAGTAAACAATCCTTGCACCCGCAGGTACAAGCACTGTTGTTTTATCCCTGGTGGCAACAGCACATCCCCTAGTCTCATGTTTCTGTCACTCAAGCTAGACATCAAGGGGCTGAACCCACAATGGAGCATAAAGCTCTCTCTTGGAGTTGCAAATAAAATACTTGGCCAAAGAAAATACCGCAACGGAGAACATGCAAGAATTTACTCAAGAACAAAATATAAAAGAGAAGAACCAAATATATTACTCATCACAATCTGAACATAGTCTCATAATCCCAAGTGGCCAAAGCAAAAGAGAAGAACCTACAAAGGAGAAAAGCCATCTCCGGCGGGCAGATTCCACCGGGGAGATCACCTCCTGGAAGGGGAGATCGTCGCCATCATCATCATCATCGTCACGGGCATCATCGAGAACATCATCAACATCATCCCCAACATCAGCACCATCTCCATCTCCATCCCATCTCATCTCACAATTGCAACTTGTGTTGTATCCGTACTATCTATCCCCTCTACTCTATCGGTGTTGATTACTATTATTTGGTGAATGCTATTGAGTTTTGTTGGATAAATATCATTGTGTCCAGATTGTTTACCACCCATCTATCGCCTCTGATCATGATCTCTTTTATGTCTTGTGAGTAGTTACTTTAGTTCTTGAGAACATGGGAGAAGTCTAGTTGTTAGTAGTCATATGATGCTGAAGTATTATGTGTTGTTTGATACTTAAGTTGTGTTGTTATTTCTCTAGTGGTGTTATGTGAGTCGAACACATAACACTTCACCTTTCATGGGCCTAGAGGAATACATTGTGCACAAAGGATGCTTATGGTGGGTTGCCGGAGTGACAGAAACCTAAACCCCAGTTCGCAGACTTTCGCACAAGGGAGTTATGGATCCTTGATCGTAATGTTGTGGTTAGGCTTATGCCTTAATTACTACCTTGTATTTGCGGATGCTTGCAAGGTCTGTAATCATAAGAGTACACTTATCTTAGTCTAAAAGGTGTACTAGCATTGATCCACCCACCGACACTTATCAACACGATACATATTACTTGGCGGAGTATGGTGAAAGTGACTTGACTATCTCTCCCGTGTTTTCTCGAGAACGCTTTAGCTTTTATAAGTTCAGTTCATAGGCTTATCCTTGTGAAAGGATTGGGCCAATT
The DNA here is from genome assembly GCA_950022295.1 of Bromus sterilis. Taxonomy (NCBI): domain Eukaryota; kingdom Viridiplantae; phylum Streptophyta; class Magnoliopsida; order Poales; family Poaceae; genus Bromus; species Bromus sterilis. Next base: position 336,708,553 of record OX465595.1, on the reverse strand, counting down.
GCTATTCCTCAGTTACCCTGTTCACTTTGCCTGTCTTTTAATTTTCTGTTGCTTAAACCAAAAACCACTAAATATTTACCTTTGAGTGTTTGCAGCCCTTTCCTTATCCAGTGTCACTTATCAACACCTTCTGCTCCTCGTGGGATCGATACTCTTATTTATCGAAAAGCTACAATTGATCCCCTAGACTTGTGGGTTATCAAGAATCGTTTATTGGCGCGGTTAACAGGGAAGGCAACCCAACTAAACCTATTAACTTCTCCGCCATCAACGAGCTTTTCTGGCGCCGTTGCCGGGGAGTGTAGCGCTATTGGTAAGTGAATCCGGTAAGGGAACTTTTATTTTCTATTGTTACTTTCAGTCCTTATGGACTCTTCTGCTGTTGGTTCGTTGCTTGTAAGGAGCCTCCCCACGACTATGTTGGTCACTCCTACCCCTACTGAAATTGTTCCCTATAAAATACCATCTGGTATTGTTGATTATGTCTTGGCTAATCGTTATACAGGAGAAGGACATCCGGGAGAACACCTGCTATATTTATCACAATTATGTTCTTTATTTAAGCTTGCAGGTGTGACAATGGAGTTCTTCATGAAGAAACTATTCTCCATATCACTCAAAGATAAAGCTTCAGATTGGTATAAGCTACTCGATAACTCTGATCTGCTTGAATGGCCAGAGCCTATGTATCTCTTTTATGCAAAGTTCGTGAAATTTACCAAGACAGGAACTACATCTACAAATTTTGGTCTCGCGACAGAGAGAGCATCGCTCAAGCTTGGGGGAGACTGAAGTCCCTGATGCTCAAATGCCCAAACCATGAGCTCCCCAAGGAAATTATACTTACAAATTTTTATGCCAGGCTTTCTCGTCAGGACAAGGAGATGTTGGATGCCTCCTCTAGTGGGGTATTCCATACCAGAAGTATGGAAGAAAAATGGGATCTTATATAAAGGATCCAGAAGAACACTGAAGACTGGGAAATTGATAAAGGTATTGAACCCGCTATAAACTATGAGCATGATTACATTGAGAGTTATGTGAAGACTGATTACTTTAATACCTTTTGCTCTAAAATTGGTCTTGATTCCCAGCTAACGGTTGACTTTTGCAAGGACTTTGCTTCTCATATTGATTCTTCTAGGAAGAAGGAGAGTCAACATCATAAACCTTTCAAGGAGTCACCAATTGAGATTAATGTTATTGATCCTGTTTTACCTGCAGTTGTGTATGAACAGCCTCCTTATCCCCCCAGGATAAAGGAGCACTCTTTTGTTACAGGTATTCTAAACAAGAATAGAAGGACCACTGACGAACCTGAGGACATGATCAAGGTCCAGCCTCAAGTTGCAATGGTCAAGGATCTGGTAACCAGTGATATCGAAGAATCCACTATTAGTTTTTGTGTTGTTGCCACTAACATTGTCACAGCCAGGAACATAGGCCCAATTTGAGGTACACCAGTTGTATCTATCAAAATAGGAGATCATAATTACTATGGGCTATGTGATTTGGGATCTAGCGTCAGCGCTATTCCCTTCACACTTTATCAAGATATCATGCACGAGATTCAGCCATGTGAGATCGAGGACATAGATGTCACTATCCATCTTGCAAATAAACAAACAATCTCTCCAGTTGGGATTGTAAGAGATGTTGAAGTGCTCTGCGGGAAGGTAAAATATCCTACAGACTTTCTTGTACTTGGTTCAGTGCAAGATAGTTTCTGCCCTATTATATTTGGTAGGCCCTTCCTCAGCACTTGCAGAGCTATAATAGATTGCAAAAGGTAAAGTTTATGTTGAATTCAACGGTGAGCCGTATGAATTTAATTTTTCTCAGTTTTCTAAGCAGCCTCGTGGTCCTGACCTGTCAAGTAATGACAAAATTATTAAAGAAATTGCTTCCATTGCTATTCCTCCTAATGACACTTTGCAGCAATTTATGGAAGACCACGAGAATGATATACATATGCAGGAGAGGGATGAACTAGAAGACATATTTTTAAGACAAACGCCCATCCTGAAGCACAACCTCTTGGTTGAACCTTTAGGAATCCTCTCGCAACCGAAAGAAGACCCGGTGTTCGACCTAAAACCACTACCCGATACGCTCAAGTATGCTTATTTAGATAAAAAAGAAAGTATATCCTGTTATTATCAATTCTAACCTTTCAGGGTATGAAGAAGAGCGATTATTGGAGACACTCCGCAGACACCGAGGTGCTGGTTATACTCTTGATGATCTCAAGGGTATTAGTCCATCCATTTGCCAACATACTATCAATCTCGAGCCCGATGCTAAACCGGTTGTTGATCATCAACGACGGTTGAACCCAAAGATGAAGGACGTGGTTAGGACGGAGGTTCTCAAACTTCTAGCCGCAGGTATCATCTATCCTATAGTTGATAGTAAGTGGGCAAGTCCCGTTCATTGTGTTCCTAAGAAAGGAGGTATGACTGTTGTTCCTAATGATAAAATGAACTAATACCTCAGAGGACTATTATTGGATATAGAATGTGTATTGATTTCAGGAAGTTAAACAAGGCCACCCGGAAGGACCACTATCCTTTGCCCTTTATTGATCAGATGCTCGAGCGGTTGTCTAAAAACACCCACTTCTGCTATCTTGATGGGTACTCTGGCTTCTCCCAGATTCACGTCAACACCGCAGATCAAGAGAAGACCACTTTCACGTGTCCTTGCGGTACTTATGCTTATAGGCGTATGCCTTTCGGTTTGTGTAATGCACCTGCTACTTTTCAGAGGTGTATGTCTGCAATATTTCATGGTTTCTGTGAGGATATTGTAGAAGTTTTCATGGACGACTTTTCCGTCTATGGAAACTCCTTTGACCACTGTCTCCACAATCTTAATAAAGTTTTGCAGAGATGTGAAGAAACAAATTTGGTGCTCAATTGGGAGAAGTGCCATTTCATGGTTAACGGAGGGATAGTTCTTGGACACAAGATTTCCGAAAGGGGAATTGAAGTGGACAAGGCAAAAATTGAAGCTATTGAAAGGATGCCCTATCCTAGGGACATCAAAGGTATTCGTAGTTTTCTAGGTCATGCTGGTTTCTATAGAAGATTTATCAAGGACTTTTCTAAGACCTCGAGACCCCTTACCAATCTTCTCCAAAAGGATGCTCCTTTTGTATTTGATGAAGATTGTAAGGAATCTTTTGAAGTTCTTATGAAAGCCTTGATAACCGCTCCTATAGTACAACCACATGACTGGAATTTTCCCTTTGAAATTATGTGTGATGCTAGTGATTTTGCTGTTGGAGCTGTTTTAGGACAAAGGGTTGACAAGAAGTTGAATGTCATCCACTATGCCAGCAAAACACTTGATAGTGCTCAAAGGAATTATGCTACTACCGAGAAGGAATTCTTGACAGTGGTGTTTGCTTGTGATAAGTTTAGGCAGTATATTGTTGATTCTAAAGTTATTATTCATACTGACCATGCTGCCATTAAGTATCTTATGCAGAAAAAGGATGCCAAACCAAGACTCATTAGATGGGTACTCCTTCTTCAAGAATTTGATTTGCAGATTGTCGATAGAAAAGGAGAAGACAATCCGGTGGCGGATAATCTTTCAAGGATGGAAGATATCCCGCACGATCCTATTCCAGTCAACGACAGTTTCCCAAATGAACAGCTTGCTGTTGTAAAAGTACAATCTCATTCCGACCCTTGGTTTGCATATTATGCTAATTATATCGTTGCAAAGTTTTTGCCTCCAGGTTTCACATTTCAGCAGAGGAAGAAATTCTTCACGAATTTGAGGCACTACTTTTGGGATGATCCACGTCTTTATAAAGAAGGTGTGGACGGGATCGTAAGAAGGTGTATACCGGAGCACGAGCAGCAGGACATTCTTCGACAATGTCACGATAGTCCCTATGGAGGACATCATGCCGATGAAAGGACCGCACATAAAGTTTTACAATCAGGTTTTTATTGGACTACTCTCTTAAAGGACGCCCGAAGGTATGTTCTATCTTGTGATAAGTGTCAGAGAGTTGGTAACATTAGCAGGAGAAATGAGATGCCTATGAATTACTCACTAGTGATCGAACCTTTCGATTGCTGGGGTTTTGATTTTATGGGTCCTTTTCCTCCTTCACACAAGTACACACACATCTTAGTTGTTGTTGATTATGTAACCAAGTGGGTTGAAGCAATCCCCACTGAGAGTGCTGATCACAAGACATCTTTGAAAATGCTCAAAAGATGTAATTTTTCCTAGGTTTGGAGTACCAAGGTACCTCATGACAGATGTAGGGTCACAGTTCACGCATGGAGATTTTAGGAAAGCTCTAGCCAAGTACGATGTCAATCATAGGATTGCATCATCGTACCACCCTCAAACTAGTGGGCAAGTTGAGCTCACCAATAGGGAGATCAAGTTGATCTTGCAGAAAACAATAAACAGTTCTAGAAAGGACTGGTCAAAGAAGTTAGGAGATGCTTTGTGGGCGTATAGAACTGCTTACAAAAACCCCATGGGCATGTCTCCGTATAAGATGGTCTATGGCAAGGCTTGCCATTTACCATTAGAGTTAGAGCATAAAGCTTTCTGGGCTGTCAGAGAGCTGAATGCTGACCCAAAGTTAGCTGGTGAAAAGCGTCTCATGAACTTGACTTCTCTAGATGAGTGGAGGAGTGAATCTTACGAGAGCGCTAAAATGTTCAAGGAAAAGGTAAAGAAGTGGCACGATATAAGAATTCTGAAACGTGAATTTAATGTTGGTGATAAAGTTTTGTTGTTTAGATCTCGTTTCAGGTTTTCTCCAGGTAAACTATTTTCCAGATGGGAAGGACCTTTTCATATTGAAGAAGTATATCGGTCGGGTGCAATCAAGATCAATAATTTCGAAGGCACCAAACCTCAAGTTGTGAATGGACAAAGACTCAAACATTATATGGCAGGTGATCCAATCATTGTGGATGCAAACATGATATATACAAGTACTCATGAAGGACATGTTGCAGCCCAGTTTCAGACTCCGACAGGAGCAGAATTAGAAAAGATATGAATTATGGTAAGAAAACACCGCGAACGTCAATAAAAGTTAACTTTTCAGAGTTTTTGCAAAATTAGGAAAAATCCAAGCCCGAGTGGAGCCGGAGAGGAGCTCCAGGGAGGCCAGGAGGCCCCCTGGCACGGCCCCCCTCCTGGCCGCGCCGGGCACCCTCCTGGCTGCCCTGGACTCCGCCTCCGACTCCACCTAGGCTTGAAACCTTCCTTCTGTTGCGGAAATTTTTGCTATATATTTGCCCGGATCGTCCTGGCACCGTATCTCGCGATTTTTTGTGTTTTCTTTCTCGGTCTGTTTCTGCCAGGGAAAAAGTTGTTGATTGGCGATGTCTTCTTGTGGCTCGAGCGGAGAAGATTACATGGGTCGTCGTCTACGACAACTCCAGCAAGACTACAATCAAAAGAAGTACGTCGGGTGGGCCACGGAAGAGGAGATTGCTGCAAGAAAAGCGGAGATGGAGCGCTCTGTGAGGAAAGAAGTCAAGACCGTCACCGCCCAACAAGAAGGGGGTCCAAGCAACCCCATTATGGTGGGCTTTGTTCAACCTCAATACGATCTTTCTCTCAAACTTGCAGGAACAACCCCTTCAAGTAAAGCCCTACAAGTACCATCTACCGTGTCTGAAGCCTACCGTATCACCAACCAGTTTTGTGAGGATTTCCGTGTGCTGAAGTCACAAGTGGAGATCTTGGAACGTGAAAACCTAGCCCTGCGACGCGTAATCAAAGATTTAAAAGGGCAGGAGCAGGAAGAATGAGGAGTAAAACTCCTCGGGTAATGGCACCCCCTTAGCTTGTTCCAAGCTTGGGGGAGTGCACGGTATCTTTATCTTTAACTTTGTCTTTAGGAGTCAAGTAGAGTCGTATCATGTTTAGGGAAGTTACTTTATGAAATAGGTGTTGCTTTGAGGTCTATCACTCCTTTTGTGGAGAGCTTTGTACCCGTGAGTGTGGAGTCGTCTATGAAGGAATATTAATGAGAAGTCTATTGGTTTCTTCGTTGCACTTGGTATTCTCTTCACGCAATCGACATTATGAGCTGATTCTTTTTGGGAGTATTGACCTTATATCAGGTATGTCTTCGAAAAATTTATTTAATCTTGGCAAGTATAGCTTTGGTCATAACAACAAGCATGTTTTTCTCAAAGTAGCGACATAGCCAAAACCTTTGTGTTATTATGCTTGAAGTGTTATGTTGACAAGGAAGACAACTTGATGTTTCATGCTAGTTTTAATGTTTATGCTTTGTATTGCTTGCATCTAAGTTGTCATCAATTGTCTTATCTCTCAAAGCCTTGCTAGCCGAAACTCTGTACTAAGCGGAATTCTGCTTGTACTTCCATACCTTGAAACCAACTTCTTCCACTTGAGTCCACCATACCTTCCTACTTGTGGTATTCCACTACCACTCCTAAAGTATATAATTTATGTGCTATCTTTAGATGTTCAAAATCTTCTGTTTTGTGCCGCTGATTCAGCTCATGAGGAAGTGGTGGATGACCCATGATCTTCTTAATTTGGACAAGTTTTATCTTTGGATTGCATGTCTAATCTGCAAACCCCTAATACGAGAAGGGACTGGCATGAGTGCCCAGCTCGTAAAAGATAAATACTAACACACAAGTTCCTTCGCCCTTTTACGAGTGATAAACAAAGGAATCCAAGGGGATGTGATCGTCCCCACATGGGAGCCGTTCCTCAAAACTTGTCCAAATCATGAAGTGAGTGAGTTATCTATCAGCAGTCGTTGACGGATCATGCACCTCCCAAAAGTTTGTTTTTATTATGTTTGATCTAGAGATGGCACATAAGTTTTCCCTGCTTACCCTTTTGCACGGGTTTTATCTTTATTTTGTGCTGAGTTAGTCCTTCCTACTTCCTTCCTTTCTAGAGAGAGAACAGACACTTGATGTTGATAAAGATGCTTGCATATAAAGTTGCATTGAAATCTAGCATGTTACATCTTTGTTGACATTATCTTTTGATAAGTGAGTTGCTTGCAAAAGCTTATGCTTAGTAAACATCTTCCTTTGTGTTGACATGTGCACTTCTTGACTAATAGCATGTTCTTTCAAAAGCTTCAACTGTTCCATTATAAGTGAAAGAACAAAAGTAAAAGTTATTAGTTGTTCCTTGACCAAGGCTATGTTTGTCATGATTTGATGAGTTTTCCAGGTCCTACTTTGTTATAATTGTTACCACTTTCTCATAAGGACCTTATGAGTGGAGGTTGTTGTTGAGGATGTTTAAGTTTTGTGAGGAATCTTGATGCTTCTTGTTCGTATTCTTTTATCGACACTTCACTCTCTAAACTTGTGGACAGGTTTACCGAGCTCAGCAATCGCTTGGGGACAAGCGAGGTCTAAGCTTGGGGGAGTTGATACGTCCAAAAAGCATCACTATTTTATATTGTGATTTCACCCTATTCATTGATATATTCCACTTTAAAGTATTGTTCTTATGTTGTTTTGGCTTATTTTACACAGTTTACAACTTTCCGGTGTCGAAGCAGCAGAACCAGAATTCAGCGGTAAAAAGTGGATACCAAGTTGCTGAATCAGATCAAGTCCAAATGTGATGAAATTTTACGGGGAGCATTTTTATGAAGATTGACTGGAGATCACCGAAGGAGGAGGTGAGGGGACCCACCAGGCAGCCAGAAGGGTGCCTGGCGCGGGCCCCCTCCTGGCCGCGCCAGGCACCCTCCTGGGTGCCTGGTGGCCCCCCTCGGTGCCCCCTTTCGCCTATATAAACCCCCTGGGGTGGAAACCCCTAAAGAGAAGTCGTTTCCGTGTTTCGCCGCCGCCACGGGGCGGAAACCTACAGAGGAGAAAAGCCATCTCCGGCGGGCAGATTCCGCCGGGGAGATCACCTCCCGGAAGGGGAGATCGTCGCCATCATCATCATCATCACGGGCATCATCGAGATCATCATCAACATCATCCCAAACATCAGCACCATCTCCATCTCCATCCCATCTCATCTCACAATTGCAACTTGTGTTGTAATCCGTACTATCTATCCTCTCTACTCTGTTGGTGTTGATTACTATTTTGTGGTGAATGCTATTGAGTTTTGTTGGAGAAATATCATTGTGTCCAGATTGTTTACCACCCATCTATCACCTCTGATCATGATATCTTTTATGTCTTGTGAGTAGTTACTTTAGTTCTTGAGAACATGGGAGAAGTCTAGTTGTTAGTAGTCATATGATGCTGAAGTATTATGTGTTGTTTGATACTTAAGTTGTGTTGTTATTTCTCTAGTGGTGTTATGTGAGTCGAACACATAACACTTCACCTTTCATGGGCCTAGAGGAATACATTGTGCACAAAGGATGCTTATGGTGGGTTGCCGGAGTGACAGAAACCTGAACCCCAGTTCGCAGACTTTCGCACAAGGGAGTTATGGATCCTTGATCGTAATGATGTGGTTAGGCTTATGCCTTAATTACTACCTTGTATTTGCGGATGCTTGCAAGGTCTGTAATCATAAGAGTACACTTATCTTAGTCTAGAAGGTGTACTAGCATTGATCCACCCACCGACACTTATCAACACGATACATATTATTTGGCGGAGTATGGTGAAAGTGACTTGACTATCTCTCCCGTGTTTTCTCGAGAACGCTTTAGCTTTTATAAGTTCAGTTCCTAGGCTTATCCTTGTGAAAGGATTGGGCCACTTGCTATTCCTCAGTTACCCTGTTCACTTTTCCTGTCTTTTACTTTTCTGTTGCTTAAACCAAAAACCCCTAAATATTTACCTTTGAGTGTTTGCGGCCCTTTCCTTATCCAGTGTCACTTATCAACACCTTCTGCTCCTCGTGGGATCTATACTCTTATTTATCGAAAAGCTACAATTGATCCCCTAGACTTGTGGGTTATCAAGAATCGTTTATTGGCGCGGTTAATAGGGAAGGCAACCCAACTAAACCTATTAACTTCTCCGCCATCAATCATCCACCTTGAGATATCTATCCAGAACATCTCACTGGTATTAAGTTGTGAATCCCACCCAAAGTGTAAACTCAAAGCAACAGACAACTGCATTAGAAGAACTTTCCGTAAAGTAAACAATCCTTGCACCCGCAGGTACAAGCACCGTTGTTTTATCTCTGGTGGCAACAGCACATCCCCTAGTCTCATGTTTCTGTCACTCAAGCTAGACATCAAGGGGCTGAACCCACAATCGAGCATAACGCTCTCTCTTGGAGTTGCAAATAAAATACTTGGCCAAAGAAAATACCGCAACGGAGAACATGCAAGAATTTACTCAAGAACAAAATATAAAAGAGAAGAACCAAATATAATACTCATCACAATCTGAACATAGTCTCATAATCCATCAGATCCCAACAAACTCAGCATAGCAACAGCAGAAATTACATAGATGCCTCGATCATGTGAGGCAGCTCACGAGGACTCGAAAGTGGAAGCACAAAGGGGGGAGAGATTCATCACATAGCTACTGGTCACGGACCCATGGTCCAAGGGGGACTACTCACGGCACATCCGGGAAGCGTCCATGGCTATGGATGGTCTCCTGGAGGCGGTTCCTCCTTCCGGCAGGGTGCCGGTGCAGCTTCTCCATGCAGCCCCGTTCTTGAAACGGCGGTAGCGGCAGCACAGAGGGGAGTTCGCGAGAAAGAGATCGATATTAGGGGTTTCCTCCCCGAGGGGTAAATATAGGCGAAGGGGGGCATCGAGGGGACCCACGAGGCAGTCAGGAGGGTCCCTGGTGCGGCCCAGGGTGGGGCCGCGCCACCTTCCCTCCTGGCTGCCTGGTGGTGGCCCCCCTTCCCTCTCTTGGTGATTCCGGAAGCTTATGTTGCGCTGATTTTTTATATATTTTTCCCGGAATTTTTGGAGCACTTTTAATGGCAGGGAAACCTGAAATACAAAAACAGCAGAAAACATAAACTGGCAACTGGGTGCACTGAGTTAATAGGTTAGTCCAAATAGGTTCAAAAGTGTATGAAAGTTCAAGCAAAACATGGCAAAGTCACACAAAACATGCATGGAGCAAGCAGAAATTATAGATACGTTTGGGACGTATCAGTTCTTGAATATCCACTTGGTCCCAATAACATTATGATCACCTTTGGGTCTCTCCACTAATGACCACACCTTGTTGCGCTTGAAGTTGTTGAGTTCATCATGCATGGCCTCAAGCCAATCCGGGTCTTCAAGCGCCTCACCTACCTTTTGGGGTTCAAGACAAGAAACAAACGCATTATGGGCAGAAAAGTTTCTCAATTGACTACGAGTTGTTACCCCCTTTTGGATGCTTCCGAGCACTTGATCCACCGAAAGATCTTGTGATTTTAACCGGCGTGCAATCGTGAGTGCTCGGCGAACTCTTTCTTCTTCCAAAGTTTCTTGAGATGGCTCGAGAGGACCATCTTCGGAAGAAGGATCACCTTCAAGGACTTTCCCATCATCTTGAGCTTGCCCTTGAACGAGAACTTGATCTTGGTCATCATTTGGTGCAACACCATCATCAATGATTGGATCTTGACCTTGACCTTGTTCGGGTGAGGTAGGGCCTTCGTCTTGTTCTTGGTTTGCTTGTTGATCTTGAGGAGGTGATGGCTCCACATGCGTAGAGCATTGTCCTTCTCCCTCCACCACAAGGGTTTCCTCAACGGGTAGGAAATGACCCACACCCATTCTTCTTATGGATTGAGGAGGAATTTCATCACCTACATCATTAAGATCACTTTGCCCCACTTGGGAGCCATTATGTTCATCGAACTCCATGTTGCAAGATTCTTCAACAAGTCCGGAAGACTTGTTGTAGACTCTATACGTGTGGGAGTTTGAAGCATAACTAACAAATATGCCCTCATTTGTCTTAGACTCAAACTTAGACAAACGAGCACCCTTCTTAAGAATGAAACACTTACACCCGAAGACCCGAAAATACTTGATGTTGGGATTCTTCCCGGTGATGATTTCATATGGAGTTTTGTTCAAGATCTTGCGGAGATAAAGACGGTTGGTTGCATGACAAGCAGTGTTGATGGTCTCTACCCAAAAGTTGTATGTACTCTTGAACTCCGCCATCATTGTTCTTGCCACATCAATCAGAGTGCGATTCTTCCTCTCTGCAACACCGTTTTGTTGAGGGGTATATGCAACGGAATATTGATGTTTGATCCCCTCATCTCCAAGGAATTCATACAAGTTGTAGTTCTTGAACTCGGTGTCGTTGTCACTTCTAATTGCCAAAATCTTTGAGTTGTGTTGACGTTGAGCTTCATTGGCAAACTCGATGACGGTTTGGTGGGTCTCACTTTTCTTATTGAAGAAATAAACCCATGTATATCTTGAGTAGTCATCCACAATAACCAAGCAATACTTCTTTCCGCCAAGACTATCATATGAGGGAGGCCCAAAGAGATCCATGTGAAGGAGCTCCAAAGGCCTCTTGGTGGAGATAATATTCTTTATGGGATGTTTCTTCTCATGTAGCTTCCCTTCAATGCATGCCCTACAAGCACGATCTTTGGCAAAGCTAACTTTTGTTAGTCCAATGACATGCTCACCCTTGAGAAGTGTTTGCAAAGACTTTATATTGACATGGGCTAGTCGGCGGTGCCAAATCCATCCCACATCAACTTTAGCCATTAGACACATGGCGGTTTTGGTGGGGACTTTTGAAAAGTCCACCACATACATACTGTCCTTCACGTGTCCAAAAAAGGCTACTTTAAGAGTTTTGCTCCACATCAAGGTGACTGTCTCTTTATCAAAGAAAATGCAAAGGCCCATCATGGCAAGTTGACGAAAGGATAGTAAATTAAAGGCACATGTCTCAACTAGTAATACTTTATCAATGGACGAGTCCGGTGAAATTATTACTTTGCCAAGACCAAATACCTTTGACGTGTTTGCATCACCAAATTGGACACGGGTGGTTCGAGATGGTCCAAAATCAATGTCCACCAACATGTCCTTGCTTCCGGTCATATGACTTGTAGCCCCGCTATCAAGTATCCATGAACCTCCACCGGAAGCCGCCACCTACATGAGATCAATGCTTGGATTTAGGTACCCATTCACGAATGGGTCCTCTCGCGTTAGTAACAAGGGTCTTAGGCACCCGAATGGACCATGCAATATACTCATCAAAAGAACCAACAAATTTGGCATAAACATGCCCATCATTAGTGCAACAAAGAACATAAGAGGGGTTAGTTGGTCCGGCAAAGTCATTGGGGATGGCACCACTCCTCTTGGTCACTCCACCCTCAATGGCCTTTGCCACCTTTTCTTGAGGCTTCTCCCCTTCCTTCACAAAGGTGACTTCCTTAGAAGGACAAGGGATCTTGCCCTTCTTATTTTTGTTCTTCCTCTTCTTGTTCTTCTTCTTTGATGAGCTTGCACCAAACCCAGTGCCTTCCTTGCCAATGACCTCCTTTTGGTAACTCAAGAGATCATTAAGGTTCTTCTCGCCTTGAATGCACGAAACAAGTCCCTTCTCAAGTTGTGCCTTCAACCTAGCGTTTTCCTCAATGAGAGGAACATGCTCACAACAAGAATTAGAGGAACTAGGCTTCTCTACCACAATAATAGGAGAAAAGGTATTAATCTCTTTAGTGAGTTGAATACTTGTTTCCTCATGTGCCTTCTTGAGAGCCATGAGTTCGTGCTTTAAGGACTCGTGGTCCTTTTCGACTTTCTCATGGTCCACAAGAAGTCTTTCATGAGCCTCAACAAGTTCGTCATTTTTAGTCTTGAGATCACAAGCAATGGCATTAGAATGTTTAAGGTCAATTTTTAGCTTAGAGATATCACTAGCATAAGTCTCATCAAGAGACAAATTAAGCTCACGCTCTTCTTCAAGAGAATGAGATAGCTCCCCTATCTCATCCGCATAGTCGCGACTATGGCCTTACAACTCGGTGATAGTCTCATCAAGCTGCTCAATGTGAGCATGGGATTCACCTAGTTGTTCCAAGAGAGCCACAAAGTGTCTCTTGGCTTCACCTTTGAGTTTGGACATGAATAGCTCGAATTCATTTTCTTCCTGTGCCTTGGGCTCCTCATTTTCCTCCACACAATCCAACAAAGATGGGTTAGTGGGAGTAAACGGTTTAGAGTGAGGAGTTACCAAGGTAGTTGATGTCACGAGAGTTTACTTCTCGCCCCTCGTTGGTTACACTAAGTGGAAGGTTGAGATGTAGACAGCAACAAATTTCCCTCGGTGAAGATACCAAGGTTTGTCTCCAGTAGGACTCCGATAACGACAAGAAGGTGATAACGGCGCCAGAGATTAGCGGTTGTCGTGGACCTGCACACACAACAGATAGCATTTCTCCCAACGAGTACAAAGGGGTTGTCAATCCATCCGGCCTTGTTGTTTACCAAGGATAAAACGCACGGGATAATAATGATAGTGATAGCAACGGAAAAGTAATAAAGCAGTAAATGGATAGAGGGTGTAAACAGTATTGGAAATATGGACCGGGGTCCTATGATGTTCACTAGTGATGTCTCCCTCCCAAAAGACGATAAAATAGCCATGAGAGGTAAACAAATTACAGCTGGGAAATTGACAGGATTATGTGCTCAAACCAATGCTAATTATGCTATAAATAAAGGAAGATGCTCAAAAGCATGGGCGGTACGCCAAGACAAGTAGACCGAAATCCATCTGCATCTACCTACTAATCATCCACCTTGAGATATCTATCCAGAACATCTCGCTGGTATTAAGTTGCGAATCCCACCCAAAGTGTAAACTCAAAGCAACAGACAACTACATTAAAGAACTTTGCGTAAAGTAAACAATCCTTGCACCCGCAAGTACAAGCACCATTGTTTTCCCCCTTGTGGCAACATCACATCCCCTAGACTCATGTTTCTGTCACTCAAGCTAGTCATCGGGGGGCATGAACCCACAATCATGCATAACGCTCCCTCTTGGAGTCACTACCTACTACTTGGCCAAAGCAATAAACAGCAACGGAGAACATGCAAGAATTACTCAAGAACTTAAATATAAAAGAGGAGGATCAAATATATAACTCAAACACAATCTGAACATAATCTCATAATCCATCGGATCCCAGAAAACTCAGCATAGCAACAGCAGAAATATTACATAAGTGCCTCGATCATGTAGGGCAGCTCACGAGGTCTAATCCATGAAGAACAAAGAGGGGAGGAGAACATCACATAGCTACTGATCATAGACCCATGGTCCAAGGTGGACTACTCACGGTTCATCCGGGAAGCATCCATGGTGGTGGAGAAGCTCCCGGAGGTGGTTCCTCCCTCCGGCAGGGTGCCGAGAAGAGGTCTTCTGGTGCTCCCGATCTTGGAAGCGCGGCGTCGGCGGAACAGAGGAAAGATCACGAAAAAGGGTTCCCGTCTCGGGGTTTTTGCGTCACGGGGAATAAATAGGCGAAGGGGGCAGCCAGGGGGGCCACCAGGGGTCCAGGCGGTCCCCTGGTGCGGCCCCACCCTGGGGCGTGCCGGGAGGGCGCCTGGGGCCCTGGTGGGTCCCCTCTGCCCCCCCCCCCCTCGGTGATTCCGGAAGGTTCTTGATCGCTGATTTTCATTGGATTTTTCCCGAATTTTTGGAGCACTTTTTATATGGGGGAAACCTGAAATAGAAAAACAGCAGAAAACAGGAACTGGCACTAGGGTGCACTGAGTTAATAGGTTAGTCCAAATATGATCAAAAGTGTATGGAAGTTCATCAATATCATAGCAATATCACACAAAAGAGTCATGGAGCAAGCAGAAATTATAGATACGTTTTGGACGTATCAACATCCCCAAGCTTAATTCCTGCTCATCCTCGAGTAGGTAAATGATAACAGCATAATTTCTGTGGTGACATGCTAACAACCATATAAGAACTTTTAAGTAAAGCAATCAAGGCATGTAATTCAATTCAAGTTATAACAGACAAGAGTCTATACCTAGCATTGAAATAAGCAACATAAGAATATAAAGGTGCAAGAGCTCTCGCTGTACGTGACTCGAATGTCTCCAAATGGTGTTTGCATGCAAGAAAGGGGATAGGGATATACGAGAAAAAGTATTTTTTGTTGAGAACTCAATCTACTAAAGTTTCACACTTGGTCTTTTTGGAATCTTATCTTAACTCATCCCCAGACCACTAGCCAGGTACAAGTCAAAATGATCCACTCCTTTTCGATATTTTGAGCACTCATGCAATGGATGAGCGTAAGCAAGAAAGTTGACACTTAGGATGGCAAAGAGAGAATATGGTGGAGGAGGAAGACAAAAAGGTGTGAAAGGCTCACATCAATGAGGACAATCATAGGCGAGAGAAAGCCAAATGATAGATATGATGTGAGGAGTAGGGATTGCCATGCAACGGATGCACATATGAGCTAAGGTAAGCTCTCCAATGGAACTAGTGGGGTGCATCCAACTTGCTTGCTCAAGAAGACCTAGAGCTCATTTGAGGAGGCTCATCATTGGAATATACAAGCCAAGTTCTATAGTGTGAAGGTCCCCACATAGCTATATGCATGAATGATAATCTCTATGGAGTACAAGATATAAGAGGGAGTACGAGTGTGGATCTCTCAAAAGGAATAGTAGTGTGCCCCCTTCTCTCTTTTTATTTCTTTATCTTTTTTCTATTTTTTCTATTTTGTATTTTTTGGTGGCCTCAATGGCTCTTTCTATTTCTCTCATTTGTACTCTTTGGGATCTTTTAATTTGTCCACTTTGGGATCTTTTCCTCACTTTAGGGGCAACACTCTATATATTACAAAAAAGTATAGAAGATCTTTCACACTTTACAAAGCACTCAAATCATAAAGAAGATGTAACTATCATGATGTATGCAAATGTATGCCTCTGCCAGGGTAGCAGGATATAAAATTATACTAGCGCGTCATGTAGCAATGATTAGGGCAAGGCCCAACTAGCATGCGGCTCATCGATCAAGCAAGTAGCATGTATGACATGAAGATCAAGTCATGAGAAGATGGATGTTGCATGGCAATATATCTCGGAAAAGCTATGGAAATGCCTTGATAGGTAGGTATGGTGGATGTTTTGAGGAAGGATATAAGGAGGTTTATGATGACAGAGCGTATTGTGCCAAGGGTTTGGATGTACTGGCAAAGGTGAACGCTAACTCTCGGAGTGAGAAGAAAGCAATGCACGGCACAGGAGAGGCTAGAAAAATATGGGAAGGTGGAAGTGTCAACTTTCGAATACTCATACTAGTCCGAAGAACTCATGCACTTATTATTGGTAACTCTCAATCTAATAAGGAGGTTTCACAAAGAGACAAGTACCACGAGGAGGAGTGTATCGGGGTTTGGTTATCCTTGCGCATCCTCGACTCATGGTACGTGAGTGTACTCTAATATTCAACCCCTCAGAAGAGTAGTGATCCATCTAGTAGCTAAAGTTCTCAACTAATTTTGTAAGTTGTGGAAATAAACACGGATTGCCAAAAATACGACATCTATCACTAATAGGCTAAAGCTCTTGACACCAAAAGTCAAAACATTACTCAAAACAATACCTCAAAACTATTGCAAGTTACTACTACAAAAGAATAGCATCCTCAATTACCTACTTCAAGTCAAGACACAAAACTCAGTGAAACAGGCAAACTCTCTAAACAAGATAAACATGAAAACTCAAGAGAGTTCCAGCAACAAACTAAACGAAAGCTCTTTGAAAAGATAAACATGAAAACTAAGGGCAAAACATGACAGTAGCTATGAAAAGATAAAGAACACACACAGCAAAGATAAGCATGAAAAGTCCTATGTTGTGTTCTAGATTTTGGAAGTGGAGCGTGTTTCTCTCCCACACAAAGAAATCTGGGTTCTAACTTGTTATGAAAAGCAATAAAAGCTAAAGAAAACTAAAAATAAAACCTAAGAGCGAGACGCTCCAAGCATAGCACATAACGCATGAAGCGATAAAAATATAGTGAAACGAGAGACGGACTGATAATTGTCGATGGAGAAGGGGATGCACGGGGGCATCCCCAAGCTTAGATGATTGAGTCTCCTTGAATATTTCTTGGGGATGCATGGGGGCATCCCCAAGCTTGAGCGCTTGACACTCCTGAATCTTCTTTCATCATCTTCCCTCGCACACTTGAAAACTCCCTTCATACATAACTCATCATAATCTGATTAGCGAGGTTAGTACCCATAATAAAATATATTTTTCTCTACTGGAAATAAAGATATTCTTGAATATATGCTGTTTCTCAAGAATGCCAAAATGTTTTTGCAAAGAAAAAGCAAGCTTAAGGTTTGCAAAACGAAGGAAAGGCAAAACAGGACAGAATCTGTGAAAAACAGACCAGCAGGTAGAAAAGATTTTTTTAGGGATACTTATGCAACTCAAATAAAAAAACTCAGAACATACGAAAGTTCCGTAATTGTATATATCACGCTGTGTAAAAAATTCAGCTCAAAAAGATGAACTGGGATTTTTCTCTGATTTTTCTAGTCACGAGGACAGAATCTGTTTTTTGGACAGCATGTCACAACTTTCACTTCCCTTCTCATATGAGGCTATAAATGGCACAAAGCTTGAAAAGTAAAGATACAATGATGTTGCTACAGTAATAACAATCATCAAGAACACTAAAAACAGAAGAAAAACAAAAAGGAAATTCTAAATTCGTTGCGGGCTGCCTCCCGAAAGCGCTTCTTTAAAGCCATTAGCTAGGCTTAATGCAAAATAGATCAAGTATTTTCAAGAAAATAACTAGCCCGTGTGACGGTCTCAAAAGGGAACTTAATCTTTTTCCTAGGGCAGTGTTCCATCCCTTTCTTGAGAGGGAATTGGAATTTTATAATCCCTTCTTTCATATCAACAATAGCACCCACGGTGCGAAGAAAAGGACGTCCCAAAATAATTGGACAAGAAGGTTCACATTCAATGTCCATAATAGTAAAATCAACGGGAACATAATTGTCATTGACAATGATAAGAACATCATCGATCTTCCCCAAAGGTTTCTTTACGGAAGAATCAACAAGACGAACACCAAAAGAACAAGGATCAAAAGGTTTCAATTCAAATATATCATACATTCTTTTGGGCATAACGGAGGTACTAGCTCCAACATGACATAAAGCATAGCAAGAAAAGTTATTCAACTTAATTTTAATCATAGAATCCCAACCATCTTCTAGCTTTCTAGGTATGGAGGCTTCTACCCTAAGCTTCTCCTCCCTAGATTTGATGAGAGCATTAGTGATATGCTCCGTGAAGGCAAGATTAAGTGTGCTAGTGTGGGGGTCTCTAGACATCTTGTGAAGGAAACGAATAACTTCAGAATGGGTGCAATTATCAAAATCAAGGTCACTACTATCAAGTAAAGTGGTAGTGGTGTCTGATGGCTTCTCGCCCCTCGTTGGTTACCCTAAGTGGAAGGTTTGAGATGCAATGCAGTAGCAAGTTTCCCTCGGTGAAGATACCAAGGTTATCGAACCAGTAGGACTCAGGAGATACAAGTAGGTGGCAACGTCGCCAGAAATTGCTTCCTGACTAGGGTGTTGTCATGGACCTGCACACAGCAACAAATAACTTTGCTCCCAACGAGTACAGAGGAGTTGTCAATTCCTCCGGCCTTGTCGTTTACAAAGGATCAACGCAAGAGATAAAAGGTGCAAAGGAAAGTAAAAGCTGAAAGTAAATTGAGGGTGTGAACAATAATGTGAAGATGGACCGGGGTCCCGTGATTTTCACTAGTGATGTCTCTCTCCCAAAAGACGATAAAAGTGCTAGCGAGGTAAACAAATCACAGTTGGGCAATTGACAGGATTATGAAGGCACCGCAATGCTAACTATGCTGCAAACAAAGGAAGGGCTCAAAAGCAATGGGCAGTACGCCAAGGTAAGTAGACCGAAATCCATCTGCATCTACTACGAACCACCCACCTTGAGATATCTATCCAGAACATCTCGCTGGTATTAAGTTGCAAATCCCACCCAAAGTGTAAACTCAAAGCAACAGACAACTGCATTAAAAGAACTTTGCGTAAAGTAAACAATCCTTGCACCCGCAGGTACAAGCACTGTTGTTTTATCCCTGGTGGCAACAGCACATCCCCTAGTCTCATGTTTCTGTCACTCAAGCTAGACATCAAGGGGCTGAACCCACAATGGAGCATAAAGCTCTCTCTTGGAGTTGCAAATAACGTACTTGGCCAATGCAAATACCGCAACGGAGAACATGCAAGAATTTACTCAAGAACAAAACATAAAAGAGAAGAACCAAATATATTACTCATCACAATCTGAACATAGTCTCATAATCCCATCAGATCCCAACAAACTCAGCATAGCAACAACACAAATTACATAGATGCCTCGATCATGTGAGGCGGCTCACGAGGACTAGAAAGTGGAAGCACAAAGGGGGAGAGATTCATCACATAGCTACTGGTCACGGACCCATGGTCCAAGGGGGACTACTCACGGCACATCCTGGAGGCGTCCATGGCTATGGATGGTCTCCTGGAGGGGGTTCCTCCTTCCGGCAGGGTGCCGGGGCAGCTTCTCCAGGCAGCCCCGATCTTGAAATGGCGGTGGCGGCGGTACAAAGGGGAGTTCGCAAGAAAGAGATCGATATTAGGGGTTTCCACCCCGAGGGGTAAATATAGGCGAAGGGGGGCATCGAGGGGACCAACGAGGCAGTCAGGAGGGTCCCTGGCGCGGCCCGGGGTGGGGCCGCGCCACCTGCCCTCCTGGTTGCCTGGTGGTGGCCCCCCTTCCCTCTCTTGGTGATTCCGGAAGCTTCTCTTGCGCTGGTTTTTTATATATTTTCCCGGAATTTTTGGAGCACTTTTAATGGTAGGAAAACGTGAAATACAAAAAGAGCAGAAAAAAGAAACTGGCAACTGGGTGCACTGAGTTAATAGGTTAGTCCAAATAGGTTCAAAAGTGTATGAAAGTTCAAGGAAAACATGGAAAAGTCACACAAAACATGCATGGAGCAAGCAGAAATTATAGATACGTTTGGGACGTATCAACATCCCCAAGCTTAATTCCTGCTCGTCCTCGAGTAGGTAAATGATAACAAGCATAATTTCTATGGTGCCATGCCACACGACCAAATAAGGAGTTTTAAGTAAAGCAATCAAAGCATGCAATTCAATTCAAGTCTTAACAAGCAAGAGTCTATATTAGCAAGTACACAAGTAACAAAAGAACAAAAGGTGTAAGAGATCTCGCTGTCCGTGACTCGAATGTCTCCAAATGGTGTTTGCATGCAAGCAAGGGACTGGTAAGAAAGAGAAAAAAGGTTGTTGAGAACAACTATCTACTAAAGTTTCACACTTGGTCTCCTTTGGATTCTTATCTGGACTCGTCCCCATACCACTAGCCAGGTACAATTCAAACTGATCCACTCCCTTTCGACATTTTGAGCACTCATGCAATGGATGAGCGTGAGCAAGAAATTTGACACCTAAAAGGCAAAACAGAAAGAAGGTGGAGGAGGAAGACAAAAAGGTGTGAAAGGCTCACATCAATGAGGACAATCATAGGCGAGAGAAGGCCATATGATAGATATGATGTGAGGAGTAGGGATTGCCATACAACGGATGCACATGTGAGCTAAAAGCTCTCCAAGGGAACTAGTGGGGTGAATCTAACTTGCTTGCTCAAGAAGACCTAGAGCTCGTTTGAGGAGGCTCATCATTGGAATATACAAGCCAAGTTCTATAGTGTGAAGGGTCCCCACATAGCTATATGCATGATGATGATCTCTATGGAGTACAAGGGATAGAAGATGAAGTACTAGTGTGGATCTCTCAAATGGAATAGTAGTATGCCCCCTTCTGTCTTTTTATTTTTTTCTCTCTTTTCTCTTTTTTTTATTTTTTGGTGGCCTCAATGGCTCTTTCTATTTAACTCTCATTTGTCCTCTTTGGGATCTTTTGATTTTGTCCTCTTTGGGATCTTTTCCTCACCTTAGGGGCAATACTCTATATTTTACAAGAAGATAGGAGATCTTTCACACTTTACAAAGGTACTCACATAAAGAAAATGTAACTATCATGATGCAAATGTATGCCTCTGCCAGGGTAGCAGGATATGAAATGATACTAGCGCGTCATGTAGCAATGATTAGGGCAAGGCCCAACTAGCATGCGGCTCATCGATCAATCAAGTAGCATGTATGACATGAAGATCAAGTCATGAGAAGGTGGATGTTGCATGGCAATGTATCTCGGAAAGGCTATGGAAATGCCTTGTAGGTAGGTATGGTGGCTGTTTTGAGGAAAGATATAAGGAGGCTTATGATGACAGAGCGTATCATGCCAAGGGTTTGGATGCACCGGCGAAGTATGCGCCAACTCTCGAGGTGAGAAAGGGCAATGCACGGTACCGAAGAGGCTAGAAAAAGTATAGGTGGGTGGAAGTGTCAACTTTCGAATACTCACATTAGTCTGAAGAACTCATGCACTTATTATCGATAACTCTCAATCTAATCAGGAGGTTCACAAAGAGATAGGTACCCCGAGGAGGAGTGTATGGGGGTTTGGTTATCCTTGCGCATCCTCGACTCATGGTACGTGAGTGTACTCTAATATTCGAACCCTCCAGAGGTTAGTGATCCATCTAGTAGCTAGAGTTCTCAACAGGGGTTTTTTGGTTTTCGAAAAACACACGAATTGCCCAAAATATGACATCTATCACTAATAGGCAAGAGCTCTTGACACCATAAGTTCAAACATTACTCTAGTCAATACCTCAAAACTATTTCAAGTTACTACTACAAAGAGAATAGCAACTTTAACTACCTACTTCTAGTCAAGACACAAAACTCAGTGCAACAGGCAAACTCTCTAACAAGATAAAACATGCAACCTATAGAAAGTTCAACCTAAGACAAAAGAAAAGCTCTAGAAAAACTAAAGCACTACAACTAAACCGAACAGCAGCTAAGAAAAGAAAAAGAACAACTAACAGTTAAAAGAATAAGCATGCAAATCCTATGAGGAGTTCTAATTCAAGTGGAGCGTCTATCTCTCCCACACAAAAGAGTAAGTAATCTGGGATCTAACTTGTTACTACAGCAAACAAAGCTAAAGAAAAAATAACAAAACCTAAGAGCGAGACGCTCCAAGAATAGCACATAACGCATGAAGTGATAAAAATATAGTGTAACGAGAGACGAACTGATAATTTTTGATGAAGAAGTGGATGCACGGGGGCATCCCCAAGCTTAGACGCTCGAGTCTCCTTGAATATTTATTGGGGGTGCACATGGGCATCCCCAAGCTTGAGCGTTTGACACTTCAAGATCTTCTTTCATCATCTTCCATCGCACACTTGAAAACTCCCTTCATACATAACTCATTGTAGACTGATTAGAGAGGTTAGTACCCTATTAAAATAATTTTTATCTACTGCAAATAAATATAAACTTGAATATCTACTATTTCTCAAGATTTCCAAAAGGTTTTTTCAACGAAAAAGCAAGCTTAAGGTTTGCAAAAGTAAGGAGAGACAAAACGTGGCAGAATCTGTGAAAAACAGAACAGAAGATAGAAACAAATTTTTTAGGGGTACTTATGCAACTCAAATCAAAAAACTCAGAACATACGGAAGTTTCGTAATTTTATAGAGCACGCTGTGTAAAAATTTCAGCTCAAAAATATGAACTGGGATTTTTCTGTCATTTTTCTAGTCACGAGAACAGAATCTGTTTTCTGGACAGCATGTCACAACTTTTACTTCCCTTGCCGTATGAGGCTATAAAAGGCACAAAGCTTGAAAAGTAAAGATACAATGATGTTGCTACAGTAGTAACAATCATCAAGACCACTAAAAACAGAACAAAAGAAAAAATAAAAAAAAAACCTAAATTCGTTGCGGGCTGCGTCCCGAAAACGCTTCTTTAGGGCCATTAGCTAGGCTTAAAGCAGAAGATCAAAGTTCTCCAAAATCATCGGAAGGTTCATCAAGGATTTCAAAAGGGTTTTCAATAAGCTCATCCTTGTTCTTCCGAGGGAAGAGGTACGTACCTTTTGCCTTACCACACAAACGTATTTGTCCTTTACCTATATCAGCGAAGCCTTTCATGGCTCGGAGGAAGTCCCTTCCGAGCACTATATTTCCTTTGTTGGCCTTCATGATGGCAAAGTCAATCTCTACACTCCTTTTAAGAAACATGACCTAGACATCTTTTAATCTTCCCTGGATCTCAGAAATATCACCATTAGAATGTTCATGGAAAGATGGAAATTTGTCCATGCTTGCAAGGTACAAAGAATCATAAATAAAGCTTGGCATTATAGAAACTGTAGATCCAATGTCACAAAAAGCAAGGAAGTTTTGATTAGAGATAACAACCCTAACAAAAGGCTCCCAGTAATTTTCTATTTCCAAAATCTCCTCTCTAGGGGGATTTAACTTCTCTACTTCTTTTAAGTCTAGAGTATCAAGTCTCTTCTCAATAGTAGCAATTCTGTCTACAACAATGTTAAGACCATCATAAACAAAATAACCAGATAAACCATGTATAATTTCAAGAGCTCTAGCTTTATCACACTCTAAAAAGTCTCCTTCAGCTATAAGATCAAGAGAGTGCTTACACCACTTAAAAAGGCCAAAGTAAAAAAATTAAGCACAATTCTTATAGGTAACCACGGCATATTTGTCGTATGTGCTTCAGAAATTCTGTCCCATGCCTTCTTCATATTCTCCCCGTTCCTTTGATCGAAATCCAAGACTTCGGATTCCCTCATAGTACCAACTCCTAACATACTTAACCACACAAGAAGGGTAATAGGTATTTTTGGTATTTTTGATTAAGGACACAAAAGTAAAAACTGAAAGGTAAACTAACAAGACTAAAAAGCAAAGGTAAAAGATAGTGTGCAACTCCCATATCTTGTAGACTCGAGTCCCCGGCAACGGCGCCATAAATTTGCTTGATGGCTTCTCGCCCCTCGTTGGTTACCCCAAGTGGAAGGTTTGAGATGCAGTGCAGCAGCAAGTTTCCCTCGGTGAAGATACCAAGGAGACTCAGGAGATACAAGTAGGTGGCAACGTCGCTAGAAATTGATTCCTGACTAGGGTGTTGTCGTGGACCTGCACACAGCAACAAATAAATTTGCTCCCAACGAGTACAAAGGAGTTTTCAATTCCTCCGGCCTTGTTGTTTACAAAGGATCAACGCAAGAGATACAAGGTGCAAAGGAAAGTAAAAGATGAAAGTAAATTGAGGGTGTGAACAATAATGTGAAGATGGACCGGGGTCCCGTGATTTTCACTAGTGATGTCTCTCTCCCAAAAGACGATAAAAGTGCTAGCGAGGTAAACAAATCACAGTTGGGCAATTGACAGGATTATGAAGGCACCGCAATGCTAACTATGATGCAAAGAAAGGAAGGGCTCAAAAGCAATGGGCAGTACGCCAAGGTAAGTAGACTGAAATCCATCTGCATCTACTACGAATCATCCACCTTGAGATATCTATCCAGAACATCTCGCTGGTATTAAGTTGCGAATCCCACCCAAAGTGTAAACTCAAAGGAACAAAAAACTGCATTAAGAGAACTTTGCGTAAAGTAAACAATCCTTGCACTCGCAGGTACAAGCACCGTTGTTTTATCCCTGGTGGCAACAGCACATCCCCTAGTCTCATGTTTCTGTCACTCAAGCTAGACATCAAGGGGCTGAACCCACAATCGAGCATAACTCTCTCTCTTGGAGTTGCAAATAAAATACTTGGCCAAAGCAAATACCGCAACGGAGAACATGCAAGAATTTACTCAAGAACAAAATATAAAAGAGAAGAACCAAATATATTACTCATCACAATCTGAAAATAGTCTCATAATCCATCAGATCCCAACAAACTCAGCATAGCAATAGCAGAAATTACATAGATGCCTCGATCATGTGAGGCAGCTCACGAGGACTCGAAAGTGGAAGCACAAAGGGGGAGAGATTCATCACATAGCTACTGGTCACAGACCCATGGTCCAAGGGGGACTGCTCACGGGACATCCGGGAGGCGTCTATGGCTATGGATGGTCTCCCGGAGGGGGTTCCTCCTCCTGGCAGGGTGCCGGGGCAGCTTCTCCAGGAAGCCCCGATCTTGAAACGGCGGCGGCGGCAGTACAGAGGGGAGTTCGCGAGAAAGAGATCGATATTAGGGGTTTCCACCCCGAGGGGTAAATATAGGCGAAGGGGGGCATCGAGGGGACCCACGAGGCAGTCAGGAGGGTCCCTGGCGCGGCCCGGGGTGGGGCCGCGCCACCTGCCCTCCTGGCTGCCTGGTGGTGGCCCCCCTTCCCTCTCTTGGTGATTCAGGAAGCTTCTGTTGCGCTGATTTTTTATATATTTTTCCCGGAATTTTTGGAGCACTTTTAATGGCCGGAAAACCTGAAATACAAAAACAACAGAAAACAGAAACTGGCAACTGGGTCCACTGAGTTAATAGGTTAGTCCAAATAGGTTCAAAAGTGTATGAAAGTTCAAGCAAATTCACACAAAACATGCATGGAGCAAGCAGAAATTATAGATACGTTTGGGACGTATCAGTGTCCTTTAGGCTCACTTGTTTGGTAGCTTCTATAGTCATAGGAATTTCTTCTTCTACGGTTGAGGTCATAGCATCACCATTAATAGGTCCTATGGGACTAGGGGTGCATTGTGTGTAAGAGTTTGGATATCCTCAACCACTTGGATAGTAGCAACAGTATGGTGTGTAGGAAGGCTCTTAATTCTATCTTCTTCCATAGGGATAACTTCTGGTTTGGCTGCCATTTGATTTATCAAAGTAGCCTGTGTGTGAGACATGTTGGAAACTTGGGTTTCCGTGGTGGTGAGCCTAGTCTGAAGGTTAGAGATCTCGATGTTCAGACTCTCTAGTTGTCTACCAATGTTTTTCAAGATAGAAGTATGCTCATCTAATTTTCTAGAGAAGGTCCTATTTTGTTCATTTTGGGTGTGCATGTAGTTCTTAGTGGCCTTATCTATTTCCAAAAGTTTCTCATAACTAGGCAAGTCTCTATCTCTAGGGGTAGAGTTTCTGGTGCTAGGATAAGTGTTGTTGTTCCCATAGTTGTTGGAGGGGAACGGTCTAGGATTGCTACCAAAATTACTCCTATAAGCATTGTTGTTGAAGTTTTTTCTAGAGATAAAGTTCACATCTACTTGATCTTGAGCAATCAAAGAATTTAAAGGAACATCTTGAGGATCAATAGGAGATTGCTTGGTAAGTAGGGACATAATCAAGTCAACATTTTCATTTAGGGAGGAGATCTCCTCGACAGAGTTTACCTTCCTACGTGTTGGAGCTCTTTCGGTGTGCCATTGGGAATAGTTGGTCATCATCTCATCGAGAAGTTTTGTGGCAGCACCAAGTGTAGTTGACACAAAGGTTCCTCCCGCGGCCGAATCTAGCAAGTTCCGCGAGGTAAAGTTCAAGCCTGCATAAAAAGTTTGGATAACCATCCAAGTAGTCAAACCATGCGTAGGGCAATTCTTAACAAGAGATTTCATGCGTTCCCAAGCTTGGGCAACGTGTTCATTATCCAATTGCCTAAAATTCATAATAAAGCTCCTCAATTGGATAATCTTAGCAGGGGGTAGTACTTCCCAATAAAAGCATCCTTGCACTTATCCCAAGAGTCTATGTTATTCTTAGGCAAGGATTGAAACCAGATTTTAGCTTCACCTCTCAAGGAGAAAGGAAAAAGCTTAAGCTTACCAATATGACCATCTACTTCTTTGTACTTTTGCATATCACAAAGCTCAATAAAATTATTTAAATGCAAAGCAGCATCATCTCTAGCACCAGAGAATTGATCTTTCATAACAAGGTTCAGCAAAGCAGGTTTAATCTCATAAGAGCGGCATACTTCTGCACAATGCGTCCAAGAGCTTTATGAGCGGCTATGCGCACACACCACTCCTTCTCCTGGGCATGCACTTCGAAGGACTCCGTGATCACCCGTTCTTCATTCTCCCTGCTTCCAAGGATGAAAGTCTCCACTTGCCAGTAGTCATCTGCTCCCCTTGTCTCCACTAGGTCCGGCTGAAAGACTGGCGCATAGATGTTCAAAAAGTGGCAAATCCCCCTGAGCTCAGGTCCAAACGCCATAGCACGGTATGAAATAGTGGTCATCTATAATCAAAGAGAGGTAAGGCAAGATTAGAACAGGTGTGAATACGAGATAGAGGAGGTAAGTAAGTACAAGACAGAGTGGTATAAAGTAATATTTTGATTCCTATGGCTTTTCTACTCCCTTTTCTAGGGTCACGTCCTACAGTCAACACACTGCTCTGATACCATCTGCAACGACCCAATTCACACCGAATTGAAGTCTCTGTGCTCAAGTGTCAGTCCCTGGATCGAACTCGCTGGCACACACAGTATAATAGATGTATATCAAAGTACAAGTGCATCATTATTACAACGTATGATCCAGAGTAAATAAATAACGAGTTGCATAGCTCAAGGCTAGCTTATTCAATATAAATATAGCGGAAGCAAAAGCAAGTAACGTAGAGTCCCATCAACAGCCACATGCGAACATGCTGAGTGTAGACTCGCAACCCCTAACGCACCTTACTGTTCGTCTGAAAAACCTGCAACACCGAAGGTTACAGCCCGACAACGGGTCAGTACATCTGACTTGTACGGCAAGTGACACGGAAAAGTTTATATAAAGGACCTACATCTACATGCAAGGTAAGTCAAAGGAAAGGCTTATGGTTTAGTTTTGCAGAAAGCCAATTTTCTCCTGAACTAAACTAGTCAAAATTTTAAGTTGAACTTACTACTAAAGATTGAACTGGGCACACCAGTCTCAAACCACCACACCCTTTATTAGTCTTGCCCACTCAAATTATTAAGGTGATTCATCTGTCAAGATCCTCCATTAACAGTAATGTCTAGTAGCTCATAGATGTCCACAACCGGGGACACGGCTAATCATGATTAGTTTATACTCTGCAGAGGTTAGTACACTTTCCCCGCTGGACTCAACCCGAAGATTGAGACGAAGTCTTTCAGAAGAGGTCACCTACACCCAACGGCAAGCCGGTACCACCTATCATATCTACATCTGCTAGCATTGCACGGGAGAGGCTTCCTACATCATACTCAACTAAGCCAGAGCCCATATGGCCAGCGGCTGTACATGTAAGCTTCTAGTCACCAAGTAAGTCTGATCTTTCTGAGCCTGGACGGCGCCCACCACGTCAGAGGGCTCACCATGACGTTTTCTCGTCCACCAAACAAACCATTAGGGGTACAACCTGGTCTCGACCTTAGAAGAGGAACGAGCCCCCAGGAAGCACTCCCTGCCCGTCCAGAAGTGATTTCTATTTATTAAACAGTTGCTACACAAGTTATTAAACAGCTCACATGCACTCCATGAATTGCACAACCCAAACCACGTCTACAAAGCATAGCAATAAAGTAACAACGCGGCTAGGTTGATCTACGGTAGACAAGTCAAAACATGTGGCTATCCTAACTGGTTTTGCAGCAACAGTAAAATAA
Source organism: Bromus sterilis (assembly GCA_950022295.1). NCBI lineage: Eukaryota > Viridiplantae > Streptophyta > Magnoliopsida > Poales > Poaceae > Bromus > Bromus sterilis. The sequence continues at coordinate 336,679,997 of OX465595.1, read as the reverse complement.
ACTACCTATCATGCAATAGAGTGATATTTTCTGACATAATGCATATAGAAAATATAGGGATGAGTATGGTCAAAGTATCACTTGCCTTCTTGCTGGTCCTGACGGTCACAATCCTCACAATACGAGGCGGCACACTCCGGACAATCTATACGAGCAAACATAGCACCAATCAATCATATGTTTAATACAAATATGCTCAAACAATAATAAACATTCAAAGAACAGTAGAAAAACTTTCCTAACAGTAGCTAAATTTAAAGTACTTGTCAAAAAAAAACCAACGCAAAAAGAAACAGTGCAAACGGGCGCACCGGTAAAAAGTTATGGCTGCCGGAAGTTCAAATTTAGATCAACTTGGGATCCAAATTTAAATACTTCAAACTACTGTAACACTAGATCTACTGGCTAGATAATTTCTACACGGTCGCAACGCAACTGGAATCGCCCAATTCTGAGTTACGGTTAAAAAGTAGTCGCGAAAACGGTTTCGGGTGAAAAAACGGGGGAACCGGGGGGGTCTACTGTAAAAAGGACTGATACATAAATAAAAAATTTGCAAAAAACGCGATCGGGTCCCTGGGCGGTTTTGGATCCAGATCTGAGAAAAAAAAATTGTGAACCGTTTTCCTAATCGTTTTTTTTTTTCAGAGCCCGTTTTCTCCACGCGGCTGGGCACAGAGGCCAGCCATGGCTCGGCCTCGGCCATGAGCTCGGCCAGGGCTCCGGCCAGGGGCGCGGCCGGCCAGGGCCGGCGGCGGCCGGCGCGCAGGCGGCGCGGCCAGGCGGCCGGGCAGGCGGCGGCGCACGGGCCAGGGCGCGGCTCGGCCACGCCACGGGTGTGCGGGCACGGGCGGCGCAGGGCGCGGCTCGGCGCGGGCGGCGGCCGGCGAATCGGCGGCGGCGGCGAAGGCGACCCGGGGCGGCGGCGCGGTGGCTAGGGCGGCGGGGTACTCCGACGGTGCTTCGGCGAGCACGGAACAGCGGTGCTTCGCGAAAAATTACCTCGAAAACGCAACAAAACGCACTCCGGCGATGCTCCGGCGAAAATTCCGGCGAAGCTCCGGCGATGACGTCGGCGGCGGCGGGTCCCGCGAATTAGATTAGAGCTAACCCTAAACGCTGGCGAAAATAAATTTAACCCTAATCGGGGCTATTTATAGCCAGCCCCTAATGCCTTTTTTTTTGTAAATCCGAAATAAAAACAAATTCGGTCTGCTGGAAAAAAAACAGACCAGGCCCATTAGGCCCAAAACAATTTTTAAAAAAAACACGGAAATTTATTTTAAAATTCCGTCTTCGCCAATATTTTTAAAATAATAAAGTTGAATTTTTGGCTGGACCAAAATAATAAAATAAAATAAAAACTTTTCAACTTATTTTTAAATATTTTTAAATACTTTTCTGGCATTTTGAAAAATACCGAAAACTCCGAAAATTGATTTAAAAACTTTTCCAGAGCATAAATAAATTCCAAAAATAATTTTAGAAAATATTTATAACTCCAAAGTAAAATTAAAAAGTCTCCCATAAAATATTTTAAACTATTTTCCAACAAATTAAAAATGGGGATAAGTCCTTTTATATCCTCTCCAGCGAACTGCCATGTGTTGAAAAATGTAAAAAAATATTTTTAAAACTCCAGAAAAATGCGGAAACAGCATGAGATGCATGTGATGATCTATTAACATCCGAATTTAGAAAATTGGGATGTTACAAAGCGCGGCGACGGCGGAACAGAGGCGAGATCGCGAAAAAGGGTTCTCGTCTCGGGGTTTTTGCGTCACGGGGAATAAAGAGGCGAAGGGGGGGCAGCCAGGGGGGCCACCAGGGGTCCAGGAGACCCCCTGGCGCGGCCCCACCCTGGGGCGCGCCGGGAGGGCGCCTGGGGCCCTGGTGGGTCCCCTCTGCCCCCCCCCCCTCGGTGATTCCGGAAGCTTCTTGATCGCTAATTTTTTTTATTGGATTTTTCCCGAATTTTTGGAGCACTTTTATATGGGGGAAACCTGAAATAGAAAAACAACAGAAAACAGGAACTAGCACTGGGGTGCACTGAGTTAATAGGTTAGTCCAAATATGATCAAAAGTGTATGGAAGTTCATCAATATCATAGCAATATCACACAAAAGAGTCATGGAGCAAGCAGAAATTATAGATACGTTTTGGACGTATCAGTAGTCTTGGCCATAAGGCACTTGTGGATGATGTGAGGGTTCTCGTTGGGGGAGTTGAAGAGACACGTTGATGAGGGGGGTTTGATGGCGATAGCAACAGTGGCGGTTGCCACAATCTCACCACTTTCTTCATCGTCCTCATCATCGGAGTAGTATTCTTCTTGAACCACCAACACACGTTGTGGCTTCTTATTCACAAAGTTCTTGTTCAATGGTGACTTGTTCTTGTCCTTACGGATGAGCTTGCCACCGTGATCTTCTCTCTTCTCATATGGACAATCCGCAACAAAATGACTCACCTTGCCACAATTGAAGCAAGTCCTTATCCTTTGGCCCTTTGGCTTGAAGCTACTTGTGTTGGCCTTGAAGTTTTCTTGTTGCCCCAAAATTGTCTTGAGGCTAGAGCCATGTGCTCATTGTAAGCATACTTGGTGTCCTCCGAACCAGCATCATCTTCATCTTTCTCAACTTGAACTTCCTTGGCCTTCAAGGCGAGAGACGACATCTTGGTGCCACTTTGGCGAGCCAATTTCAACTCGGCCATGGAGTCCAAGATCTCCATGGCAAAAAATTCATCCAAGGCTTGGTTTGAACTCAACTCACGAAAGTCGGGCCCTTGACGAATGACCTTGGTGATATGCTTCTTGTGTAGGAGCATAGCCGTGATGAACTTTCTTTTTATCCATCCATCATCGGTGTCCATGCTCCCATGATCTGTCATGGAGTTGGAAAGGGCCACCAACCTTTGATGGACATACTCGGAAGACTCCCCTTCATTCCTGACAAAGTGGTCGGCTTGATCTTGGATCTTGTCAAACTTCGAGCACCGTATACTAGAGCTTCCCATGAGAGTCTTCTCAAGAAGATCCCACGTCTCTTTGGCCCTTTCACACTTCCGGACAAGATTATCTTGCTCTTCCTTCAACCCATTTCCAATCACAAGAAAAGCATGACCGTTAATGATGTTGTCCCGATATTCTCTTGGGGTCATGTTGTGGCGGTCACGAGGATTGAATCCCTCCTCAACGATGCGCCACAGTTCCACCGAGGACCCCTTCAAGTGTCTCTTCATGCGATGAGCCCAAACCGCATAAGCATCTTTTTTAAGGATGGGAATAATGCCTGCATGTGCAAAATGAGGCTCGGGAAGAGGTAGTGAGTTATAGGTAACGGGGGGAGCAACCGCGGAATGAATACCCGATCCATTACCTTGACGAGGAATGGAACAGTTATCATTCCTACCATCATCACTAGATTGGGAGATGACATTTCCTCCACCTAACGTTGGAATGTTGGGGGCGATGGTGGGGTTGCCCTCCGTGGGCATCCACGACATGAGACTACTAAGCATATCAGTAACTTGATTCATGTGAGCCTTAATGGCGGACATGCCTTCATTGTACTCATGTCGAGAGATAGATGACGAGTCATCCTTCACGAATGTATTCGTGAAGCCCTCGGTACTTGAAACCCTTTCCAAAGGGGAAGGGTTCGAAGCATCTCCTAGTAACTCAACATCTTTCGATTTATCCCCTTGTGACATCCTCTTAAGGCGCTAAAGCCCTTAATAAGAGACGAGGCTCTAATACCAATTGAAAGGATCGGAATCTCGACTAGAGGGAGGGGTGAATAGGCGACTAATAATTTTTAAGCTCTTCTTAACAAATTAGGCTCAACAATGAATATAGGTTGTCTAGAAGTGCAACTATGTGAGCAACCTATATGCCAACAACTGCAACACAACTAGCAAGCAAGAAATAAGAAATGAAAATAACTTGCACAAAGTAAAGGTAAAGGGGAACACGGGAGACAAGGATATGTTGCCGAAGTTCCTTCTCTTTCGAGAAGTACGTCTCCGTTTGGAGAATGTGAGGAGCACAATTCTCACACGAAGCCACCGAGGGCCACCCTATTTCTCATCACGCTCTTACCAATGCAAAATGTCGTGATCCACTACTAGGCGGCCTTGAAGGTGGCAACCAAACCTTTACAAACAAAGTTGGGGCAATCTCCACAACTTAATTGGAGGCTCCCAACGAAACCACGAAGCTTCACCACAATGGAATGTGGCTCCGAGGTGACCTCTTCCGTCTAGGGCACCAACGCGCCCAAGAGTAACAAGATCCACACGAGATTAATCAGTGGAATCAAATCTTCTTTGGTGGAAGTGTAGATCGGGGCCTCCTCTTCCAAACTCTAGAGAATCAACAAGCTTTGATGGCTAGGGAGGGAGATCAGGCAAGAATGGAGCTTGGGCGTCAATGGAGGTGAGAGCAATAAATGAGGTAAGTCTCAATGGGGAAGAAGACCCCCTTTTATAGGTGGGCATAAATGCAGCCATTGGCAGCCCACCAACCACGGTAGTACCGCCCCTGAAGAGGTACTACTGTACCAGCAGCGGTACTACCGTACCAACACTACTACCGAGGGTCAGTACCGTGCCCACCTTCGTGGAGTCCAGAGGGATTCCGGTAGTGGGTGTGATACTAGCCCCGGTACTATCGGGGCGCGGTACTAACGTACTGAGCACGGTACTACCACCCCACGGTACTGCCGAGGGCCAATGTCGTGCCACTACCGCGGGGTCTAGAGGGATCCCGGTAGTGGGTGCGGTACTGGTCCACGGTACTACCGTGGACCGGTACTACCGCACTGGGAGCGGTACTACCGAGCCCCAGTGCCGTCCCCACTACCGCAGAGTCCAGCGGGATTCTAGTAGTGGGTGCGATACTGGGTTCCGGTACTACCGCCCTGTCAGAGCCAGGGAGCCAATAAAACCAAGATTCACACCTCCACGACGCATGCAAAAATGTGGGTGCAGCAAGTGAGAGTGTGTGATGATTCCACCCACCATTCCATAGCGGATCCCCTCTTAATAGTACGGTTTTCCTACGACTCAATTTACCAAAAAGGAAATCGAAAGGAAAGATTTGTCTTCACGCTTCATTCACCGAAGGGGCAATGACCGTCTTGTGTGTTGGAAATATGCCCTAGAGGCAATAATAAAATGTTATTATATATATTTCCACGTTCATAATTAATGTTTATATTTCTGTGCTATAATTGCAATGACCCTGACTGCGAGATTCAGAAGAAAACTCATTTGCATGTGTGGAAATGTAAACACCAAGAGTTCCTGGTTTAGCCTCTAAGACCAGCTCATGTGCTAACTGATGATTACATTTTCTTAATCATGGACATTGTTCTTGTAACAAGGATGTCAGTAGCAATGGGAACATATTTTTAGCAGAACAATGATGTTGAACCGACCCCAGTATTGAATGATATACTTAGAGATCACATCGTAACAACGTTATAAGTCATATCATGAAATGTTATCATATACGTAATTCCTTAGACCATGAGAGTATCAAGTTGCTTCACATAGGAAGATGTGCTTTGGTTCTTAGATGAATCTTCCCGTTACTGGGAAGTAGTAAAATAAATTCTGGGTACATTGCATAGTGTGTCTAGTAACCGTGATAGTTCAAGATTGGGATTTTCTCCTTCACAATGAAGAAGATATTCACTTCGGTCCCACTCGGTATGACGGTATCCATTATAGTCTGGCCAGACGCATCGTGATTCAGTCACGGAGATACCGGAATACGATAACGAGGAAAAGGGACAAACGAGCAAATAGGATAACGAGTGGCTTGTGTTCAAGAAGTTGTTACACATGGGTTCCAAACTTCTCTCCTCTGACTTTGTCATATATCGCGAAGCAAAGGGAATGGTACATGACTAAACATAATGGTTCACTCGAAGTTTCTTCGTGTATGTGCGGGAGTCAACATGGGTGTCCATGGCTCCACTCTTGATTATTGGCTATTGACAAAAGGCTGTTGACCTATGTCCGGAAGATGTTTTGAGTGATGTCCACATTATACCGAACCTATTGGGTCACACACTTAACGAGTAGTAGTCTGTTAGAATACTGGAATGGTAGAAGGTTTAGTGGAAGCAAAACGGAATAGTTCATACGGGCACCGGAAGTAGTTTCGGGTATTTATGGAATTGTTCATAAGGGCACCAGAAGAATTTCTGGGTATTTAAGGATATGTCCGAATAACTCTGGAGTAGTCCCAGGTGGTACTGGAACATATGAGAATGGTACTGGGGAAGTCCTGGATCAACTGGAATAGTTTCCGGTTAATCGGTGGACGTCCCGAAAACGACCGACGAACCGACGCAGGGCATCGGGCAGGCTAGACCGTAACCCGAATCGTCCCAGAACCTATCCAGATAGTTCCGGAACGTCCGAAAACGATCCCGAAAGGTCTTGGAAGTGTTCTAGAAGGTTTCGGAATGTCCCGAAACCATCCCGAAAGGTCCCGGAATGGGCGAGAATGGTCCCGGCGGGTCCTGGAAGGTTCTGGAAGCTTCTAGAAGGTTCCACAAGTTTCCGGTCAGTACCATATGCGCCCCACCACCCTTAGCCTTGGGGGGCAAGGCACCCCAAAGGGGCTGGCCGAAATTAGGTGGTAGGGGCGCCCTACATGGGGAGGAGTCCTCCTTGGACTCAGACTCCCCGGTGGGAAGGACTCCCCTTGGGAGTAGGAGTCCCAAGGGGACTCCACAACCCCTAGGTCGGCCAGGACAGCCCCCTGGCCACCTTATATAATGTGGGAGAGGGGTGGGGGCGCAGCACACTTGATCCCCAAGGCCTATGCACCACCCTCCCTCCCTCTGAACCCCGTTGCTCCACAATTAGACCCCGGTTTAGACGATGTTCTAGATCGGAATCCGTTAGGGTTTTCTCCCTCTAGTTTTTTCGGTGGCGTTCTTCTCTGGACGGCGGAGCGCTTCTGGATTGCTGCTACGGGATGTGTGGATACCGGTAGAGGGATCATAACTTTGATCCTTCTTCGAGGAACTTCTTCTTCTTCTTCCTCGGAGATCTATTCGTGGGAATTGCTCGAGGGATTCGTTCGTGGGATGGATCGTGAGACGCATCACGAGATCTACTTCCACCCGCTTCATCAACTCTTCTTCCGCTGCAACCGTTGGTGAGCAATGGCCTAAACTTGTATGCCATCTTTCTTGGATGATCTTGGGATCTTGATTCGTAGGCACGAAATTTTTTGTTTTCTACTACGTTTCCCAACAGTGGTATCAGAGAGATCCTTGATTAGATGCATGTTTAGGTATAGATCATATGTGTGATATGAGACATTGATTTTCTTATTGCTTCCCTGTCATGTGATTTTTTCTATGCTTGATGGCAAGTTGAGATTTTGCTACAAGGATTGAGTTTTCCATCGATCCCTCTATGCTGCTTCCAGTATGCTGGTTGCCTTGATCATGGTCTACATCAAACTCCTTGGATCTCATCTTAATCTCGCAATAGAAGATTTAACATGGAGGGGCCTGTGGACTTTATGAACTCAAATCCACACGGGGGTCACGCGTTGAACGAAGTTTGGCTTGTGGCATTAGTTGTTCCACGCACCCCGAACGTTAAACTAGCAACAATGAAGTATCGTGTTTGGTTTGTATAGGGAACAACGTTTGCATGTAACCTTCTAATCAACCACGATAAAGGTTGAAACAACCCGTGTAGATGGCGATCTAACTCGTTTTTGCAGAATGCTCATGTGATGTGGTATAGCCTTCAAGATTTGAAATGTGTTTGTATGAGATGCTATATGTTATGTAATATTTATTCGCGACCTGCGTGTCGTGGTACGGCATGATGACTGGAGTCATATGATTGTCACTTAATTATGGCCTGCGTGCCAGAACTGTTTATTAGCTCGAGGCAAAGCAATAGATAGATGCAAGGTGATGATCTACGATGCGGAGGTGGACCCCGACGCACATGCCGGAAGCCGTGGTGTTGGTCCCGACGCCAAGGAGAAAGTTGGTGGAGACGGTGACTTCTACCACGACGACGTGAAGACTTCACGAAGCAAAGGGCTATACTATATCACATAATTTTATGAACTGCCTGTGATGTTTATCCCTTTGATGCACCCTTGTTTGATGTGCGGTAGTCGTATTTTATTAGGGTGATCTCTCGCAAAACAATATCAAGTTGATAGTGTTCTTCCAACTGTAGCACCGTCTATACTATGTTTCACATCGGAGCAGGTCATGTCACATGGGTGCACACGGTGAGACGCATAAAAGGCGGGTGTGTTAAGAACACACTGCAATTACACTTGGTTGTCTTGACGGTTTGGATAAAAGTTTGCTACCGGAACACGCCCATCGAAAGATGAAAAAGAATCACCTTTGGCGTGATTGACAAGTTCGCCTACCGGTCCAGTCTAAGTCATTAGTGATGTCACATCAATGGCGGACGATTGGATCGGATCTTGAATCACTCCGGCATCAATTACGAGAGATATTGATCTTAGTGGGAGCGCACATAATAATTAAATTGATTAATCACAAGTGCAACTTAATTATGAACAAAGTCTTAGTATTTGCATTATCGTTGTAGAATAATGGCTCGCGTTACCACCTTCCCAATTGATTTTGATTAACTGTATTATCTGGTAAAAACTTTACGATTGGTACCGTATTGTGAGGACTATCCTCAATAGTGTCGAGAAGGAGCTTGTCCTATCGCAAATTTTTGATGCTCTCCCGCTGATGCTATGGATGATGTGACTTACGTCCATAATCCAAAATGCTAGAATTCCACCACAGCTAAGTGCATTGTCTTCACCACCATGAAACCCGAACTTCGAAACGTTTGGGATAGTTATATTCATGGAACTGAAAATTTGTTTTTAGTAGTAAGACAATTAATATTGGATATAAGATATCTAGTACAATGTATGATTGTAAGCATTAGTGAAAATGTTCACTGTGCTCTAAACAAAACTGATAAGTGTGGGATCCAGAAGAACACCGATCATATGATGATGAGAATTAAGGGAAAGGAAGTCCAAAGGATGTTAGTAAGACTCGCACGCCGGAAAATCCATGGCATGCGCCACCCTTGATCATATGTGATCTTCTATGAGTAGGAGTGACATTGGAAATAGAACTATGATACGTATAAAGGCAAAGCGAAAGAAGACTGGAATATCCAGCTCAGAAATGAAAGTCATACGAAGTTATAGATGAATTCATTGCTGGTCAAAAGATGTAATTCTTGGGAATCATGATTAAGAGGTTAATCTTAATTCTTGTATATTGTGATTAAACTGTTGATCACTAGAATATCACTTCAATTGCATATCGTTGCAAGTCGATGCAAGAAATACTATGTCCTTTATGACTAGCTAAATGATGAGTTTTGACACACACGAGAACACGGTAAAAGGTTTACTATACTGTGTGTTGACTCTATGATTATCTTCATAATTCATTTTAGAGTTGAGTAAATTGTTACTACACTTTAGCCTTGTTGCAAAACATCATTTTTGAATCATGTTTATTGCAAGAGAGTTGTTCAAAGCTATGAATAACATAAAGGCCATACTTCTATTGTGAATAGGTTGTATGTTATGAATCTTGATAATAATGCTAAACATCCATAACACTGACGCTAAACGTCGCAAGACTAACAGAAATACCACAAGTGTGTGGCACTGCTGTTTGTCACAAGTGAAATAACATGCATGAAGAATTTTCATAAGTGATGGACTTTTGAGTCATATGATTATGAACACTTGACGCTTGCATACATTGTCTAAAAGTAATGTGACTAAAACACCGTTGATAGGCCATACATGAACGGGAAACTAAACCATTGGAAATCATACATGATGATGTGTGTAGTCCAATAAGTGTAGTTGTTGTAACACCCTCACTGTCAGTGAACAGTAATCAGGGTTACTGTTCATCTCTACTGTTCAAAACTTTTGTTTGATCAGCTGGTTCAGTTCAAATTCAAATTCTCCTTTGATATTGTTGCAAGCAAATATGAACCATGGACCTTGATCATCATTGGCCAACTAAAGTCCAAGCCAATTGAAATAAAATTCAAACAAACCCTAAAATGCCTTTTGATGAATATTAAAAATATGGTGACAATAAATCTTTTCCAAAAATCTTGGAACCACTTTTATAAAATCCCAAATAATCACTGGACCAAATCCATATGGGTTTGGGTATTTATTGTGCTATGGAAAAGTCCAAATAGATAATAGCAGTAGCAATTCCAGGCCAATTACTCATTTTATAATAAAATAAAATATCAAATGAGTTTGAAAAACTACCAAACTTTTTGTGGCATCTCAGTATGGTGTTACACTAATTATAGAACCTACTACATATTTTACAAAAAGGCTAAAGCAACTAAAATAAATATAAACAGAAAAGAACAGAAGGCTGGAAAGAAATAAAAAGAGATAAAAGCAAAGAGGCCCACCCCCGCAGCCCAACTAACCCAACCCCCACCGAAAACGGCCCGACTGGCCCAGCCACCCCCCCCCCTTCTTCCACCTCCGTACAGGGGAGGGCGTGGCAGGCATCCCCACTGCCACCGGCGACCCCCCCCCCCCCCCCGACCCGTGCTTCGCCCCTGGAAACCCTAGCCCCCTCCCATTTCCTTCCCCTGCGCTCGATTCCGTCTTCTTCCTCGCGCCCGTAGCCGCCATGGACGCCCGCCCGTGAGCTTGAGCGGCCACAACGCTCCACCCGCCTCGCCGTACTGTCCTGCTGGTGCACAGTCGTCGTCTTCGCCATCTCCCGCAGGCAATCGGGCTCGGACGCCCTCAAGAACCCGCCATCTCCATTGGATTCGCCGCCGGCCGGCGAGCTTTGCCGCGCGATTCCGGCCGCTTCAATCACTCCCCGAGCCCACTGACCCCTCCCCTGCAACCACGGTGAGCCCAGCTCCCATTTCCCTCTTCCAGCGCTCGAATCGGTGCCCCGTAGTCGCCGCCCCGCCTAGCGCATGCTCCGGCAGCCGTGGTTGCCCGCCGTGGCTGTCGCTGTCGTCGACCCCGACATCCACCTCGTGCCCAAGCAGATGCCCCGCGTTCCCCCGTTCAATTCCCCCCCCCTACGCGTGCCTTTTGGTTGCCGGAGCTAGCCGGCAGCCTCGCCGCCGGGCCACTGGCCATGGTCGCCGCCGTGTCCGGTGGGGCTAATCCCCTGTTAGCGTTAGCTCCCTCCCCCCTCTCTCTCACTGCAGATGGGCCCCGCCCCCACTAACTACTATAAGCCCCCCTCTAATTAACACTGTTAATTAACAGAGATAAAAAAACCCACCTTGTAAATGACAGGTGGGCCCCTGTACTGATTAATTAGATAAAATAAAATTAAATAGATAACAGTGTATGACCTGTGGGACCCCACTGTTAATTAGATTTAATTAAAATGTTTTATTAGCATGTGAGGCTGACCAGTGGGACCCACCGGTCAGGTTTGACCAGTCAAACTGTTGTGGATAATGTTACTGTTTTATTAATAAAAATAATTCCAGGAAATCTTTTAAATGATTTAAAACTTTCAATTTGAATATCTTTTAAACCGTAAGTCAGATTCAAAAACTTTATACATCAAAATTGATCAGACAAATATAACGAATACGGATGCGCTATCTGTATGTCCACCCCACCCCCCTAACACACCGATCATCAACATTCCCCCCCTCCGGGCTGTCTGTCGATAATTCGCGGAGCCGGTAAAAACCTGTCGGATGAATTTATTCCGAACACGAAAGTTGTCCGGAATGGTTCAACTAGCACGGATACACCCCCATTATGTTTGTCCGGTACCCACGACACCTCCGGCATGAACCCTTCCCCCTCCGGACACCCTGTCCGGTAATCACCCGGAGTTGGCAGTTCATCCCCGGATGAATTCCCGCTCCGAGCATCGTGCATTGCACTGCGTTAGAACACCGTTAACTTTTCATCTGTCATGTCATGCATATGTTTGTATATTATTGCTGTGTATTTAATGTTTCCTTCCCCCTCCTTAATCTCTGGTAGACCCCGCTGCTACCACCGACTACACCGCCGCCGGGTACGACTACTTCGTCGACGACCCTACCCCTACCGTCGAGCTTCCAGGCAAGCAGAGCCATTCCCTTCCCCAGATATCGCCTACCTTTCTGTACTTTCTTGCACTAGGCATTGTTACTGCTGCTGCTACGATTACAATCCTATTCAATTGCATAGCCTGATTTTGTCGCCCCTTGATGTACCTTTCATTTATCCTATGCTGCCTATTATTACTTATGCATATTTCAGCAGTGAGCCCTGCGCATTGTTAGTTAGGGTTAGATAGCAGGCCGTGATCACTATGGGAGTGAACGCGGATACGATATATACAACTGCCCAGGTACGGTACAATGCAGACATCGCCAAAGGCCCCTATTTGGGTTATGCCTAGTCAGCTCAAGTGTGAGCTATCAAGGAGTAATCCTTGTACTCCACTCGAGTCTGACTTTGTCTTGCCGCCATAGGGTCCTGGATAGCGGTTGTCCTTAAAGGTAAGAAGTCGGGCGACCCAACGGTGCCCGCGAGATGTATATATCGTCGGGAACGACAGGGAGGGTACGACCGACGTTACTGGCGTGCTTGGCCCCTGCTCGTATCTCGCGAGAGTTACCAAACCACGAAAGTCGAGCTCTACCAAGAGCACACGCGAGACAAGGTAAGGAGACGGTTCACCTTGTTGGTAACCGCAGTGACTTGGTGGGACGACAGGGCAGGCACCGATGTACTGGTGGTCCTGACTGCTGTCGTTGACCGCGGGTCGGTTAAGTCGAGGCAACGATAACGGTTGTCACGCAGGTTAATTAAAATGCTAAATGGTCCGGCGGATGACTTGAGAGACCCGTTGGTCTGTACGCACTACCTTCACGTGGGATAAGGAGTTATGGGCTCCCCTGCGTCGTAGTTTGTCCGAAAGCTCTTCAGACGTCAGTTGTACCACGGGCTGATAGCCGGGAAGCGGTCTTGTCTTTTTGCTGCAGCAGGTGTGTTTTGGATTTGCTTTTGCTTCACCGGCCAGTCTCGTACCGTGCAGGAGCGTGCAAGGGTGAGGGACCTAGACCCCTTGGCGCATAGGATATAGTCCGGCGGATGGCCTCTCTGCTGAGCCTAGGATGGGCTGCATCGTGTCGGATAGCCTCGGTGGGGCGTTCCCTAACAAGGTTCACGCCACCCTGGAGATCCGAGCGTGCAGGCTGAACATTAGTGCACCCCTGCAGGGAGTTTAATCTATTCGAATAGCCGTGTCCACGATAACAGGACGCTTTATGCTGAAGCTGGATCTTACCACTAGAAACTATTACTATTAAACTGTATGGTTCCGGGTCTTCTTCCTCGCAGAGAGTCGAGGAGGGGAACTCGGAGGCATTGTTATTATTAATCATTACAACTTATATCACACAATGTTGCAGCAACTTCTGCTTCATTGTTACTTTATTGCTTTATATAAATTGTTGGCTGTTTCTCTTCTCATGCTGCAAGACAACGTCGGAAGATGCTAGTCTTCGATAGGCCTAGCTTCTTACCCTTATTCTGATTTCTATCTTGCAGTCCACTATATATACAGCCTCCCTTTTTCCGTTGATACAAATGCATAATGCTTAGTAGCGGACGTAAGACTCGCGGGTATACTAGATACTCGCCTTTGCTTTATTTCCCCTTTTATGTTTTGCCTAATCGGCCGCTGCAGTCGACGTTGGAGCCCAGGAGCAGGAGTACCCCGGAGGCGGATACTACTACGTCGAGACCCCCGCTGACCAGGGCCAGGAGTAGTTTCGGAGGCTCCCAAGCAGGAGGCCTTGCCTTTTCGATCTGTATCTCTGATGTTATTTGTGCTAGCCTTCTTAAGGCAAAACTTGACTAACTATGTCTGTACTCAGATATTATGGCTTGTATAACTTATGTATTCGGGTCCGCGTGACCCCCCCCCCTTTATTGTATCATATTGGTTTATCCTTTTGTGTTTAGTGTTGTGCTGTGATATTCTCACCATGGCACCTTAATCTCAGCCGTGTACCCTGCATGTATGATTACTGTACACGGATTGATTTTGGGGGCGTCACAAGTTGGTATCAGAGCCGACTGCCTGTAGGAAGCCACCCAACTACTACCTGGTCGAAGTTGAGTCTAGACTTTGAAAAACTATTTTGCTAACTTAAATGTTTGGCTTACGGGCCCACATCAATGTCACTACGTGTGATATCTATGGTATTAGGATCCTTTTCTCCTTACCTATGCTCTGGGAATCTGCTCTCTTATCCTTGCTGGTAAGTTTTACAAACTCTGACATTAGGATCACGTTCTTTTGATTCCACCCGGCGTTTTTGGTGCTTCCCCCCATTGATTGAGTCGTGTCGCAGGAGTCATACCCCAGGTCCCGGACCGCGGATCCCATTCTCATTCTGGGCAGGCCGCGCGTCCTCTCGCATTAACTCCTGTGGCCAACAGTTTTCTTGCGGCGTGATTGACATAGTGGAATCTATGTCGCGTCGTGTAATCCTTACCGCGGTCTGCGCGCCGCCTAGTGTGTCCTTTTTCCTTAATTTCTACGACGTTACGCTGCCCGATTTTCCATTGATTCTATGTGTGGATGTGTATGTCTTATATGACTACTCCTATATATCCGTGCCTCCTCTTTGTTGTCGTTTTACCTCTTACTCGTTTCCGGCATCTCGCTAAAATTCTCATCGCTGAAATACCCCTGTTAAATTCTAGCAGGATGGCTGGTCGTGGTGGTCGTGGTCGTGGTCGTGGTGCCAACGATCCACCTCCGCCGCCGGACTACATGGCCGCGATGAGGCAGCAATTTCAGATGAACCAAGTGTTTATGCAAGGAGTCATAGATCAGCTCCAGAACCAGAACCAGCACCAGAACCAACCGCCTGTGGTTACTCTGCGGGATTTCATGCGTCTCAATCCCCCTCTCTTCCACCAGCCGGAGCAGCCGCTGGATGCTGATGATTGGCTTCGTGACATCACTCGTCAGCTGGAGTTCGCTAATGTGAGCGCTGCTGATTACGTCAACTTCGCGTCCTATTTCCTGCGTGGTCCCGCTGCTCAGTGGTGGGACACCTACAAGGGCTCGCTAGCTGAAGGGACTGTCGTCACCTGGAATGACTTCAAGACTTCCTTCCGTGCTCGTTATGTCCCCCAGGCGATTATGAACCGTATGAAGGCCGAGCTCCGCAACCTCGTTCAAGGCAACAAAACTGTCGAGGCATACCAGAGGAAATTCCTCCGCCTCTCCCGCTATGCTGCAAGTGACCTCCCCAATGATGCAAGTAGGCAAGAGAAGTTCCGTGATGGGCTCAACCCAGATCTCCAGCTTGCACTGGCTTTGCACGCCTTCCCTGACTTCGCCACCATGGTGAACCAGACTATCACTCTTGAGACCGCTCAGCTTAAGTTCGGTGGTTCGCCGAAGCGCCCCCGTGATGCTGGCTCATCTTCGGGCACAGCACAGAAGCAACGCGTTTGGCTTCCACACAGTCTTATGCGTCCAACTGCCCCTGCACCAAGGCCGTCGTATGTTGCACCCCGTCTGCCTCCGCCCCCGCCGAGACAGCCGAAGACTGAGACTGCACCTCTCCGTCCTCAAGATGGCATGTGTTTCATGTGCCGTTAGCCAGGCCATATTTCCAGAGACTGCCCTCAGCGACAGAATCAACTGGTAGTTCACCCTGCTGGCCGCGGAAATGGTCGTGGCAACAATGGACCCTCAACTATAATACTGGGTCAAATCCTCATGCTCGTGGTCATGCTTACAACATTGATGTTGAAGCATCTCAGGAACAGCCCGCTACTGTGATGGGTACACTCCTCGTTAACTCAATACCTGCTACTGTTTTATTTGATACAGGAGCATCGCATTCATTTATGTCTGGAGCATTTGCATCTAAGCATGGCATATTCCACGAAAAGATGTGCACCCCCTTGGCCGTTAAAACACCCGGCGGCTTGTGTCACGTTGACATGCTATCACCTAACATCACCGTCGAGATCGAAAGGATTGAGTTCCTTGTCTCCCCACATATTCTGAAAACATCCACTATTGACCTTATCTTGGGTATGGATTGGATGAAAGCCCACGATGCCGCACTTTATTGTGGCACCAAGGTCATCCAACTTTTTCATCCTTCTGGCGCGATTGTGAGTCACACTGCCATTGTGTCGATGAATGCCGAAGCTCGTATATATGCTCCGAATGCCTTGAATGTCGCACCTCTCGAAGGGATTGGGAAAGTCTCAATCGTTTGTGATTTTACCGACGTATTCCCAGAAGAACTGCCGGGGATACCCCCGATTAGGGAAGTTGAATTCGTCATCGACTTGAAGCCCAGCACCGTCCCTATTGCCAAGCGCCCATATAAGATGCCACCTCACCACCTCCTTGAATTGAAGAAGGAGATCGACACGGCCCTCGAGAAAGGCTTCATCCGTCCAAGTTCCCCTGCTTGGGGAGCACCTTCGCTCTTTGTCAAGAAGAGTGATGGCACGAACCGTTTGGTCCAAGATTACCGACCTATCAACCAGGCCACGATACAGAACAAGTACCCCCTCCCTCGGATCAATGATCTTTATGATCAACTTGCTAGATCCACGGTGTTTTCAAAACTCGACTTAAGGTTGGGTTACCATCAGATTCGGGTCCGTGATGAGGACATCCCGAAGACCGCATTCATTACTCGCTATGGTTCATACGAGTACACTGTCATGTCATTTGGCTTGACCAATGCACCAGCCACCTTCTCCAGATTGATGAACTATATATTCATGGAATACCTCGACAAGTTCGTCGTGGTTTATCTGGATGATATATTGATTTACTCCAAGACCGATGCAGAACATGCTGAACATCTTCGTCTTATACTGGAAAAGCTTCGAGAACACAAACTCTATGCTACGTATTCTAAGTGTGAGTTCTGGCTTCCTGAAGTAACCTACCTTGGTCATGTGATTTCCAAGGATGGCGTTGCCGTCAACCCCGAACGTATCCAGGCTATTCTTGATTGGACTCCGCCCAGAACTGTCAAGCAAGTCCGAAGTTTCCTCGGCCTTGCCATCTATTGCCGCCGTTTTGTCGAGAGTTTCTCCAAGATTGCCAAGCCTCTGACTAATCTGCTTCACAAAGGCGTCAAGTTTGAGTGGACTGACAAATGTCAAGAAAGTTTTCAAGCTCTCAAGGACAAGCTCACTTCTCCCCCAGTGCTTGCTCCCCCTGATACTCAAAAGGACTTCGTGATATATTGCGACGCGTCTCGTCAAGAATTAGGCTGTGTCCTAATGCAAGAGCGCAAAGTGATTGCTTATGGCTCTCGTCAGTTGCGTGCTCACGAAGAAAACTATCCAACTCATGATCTCGAATTGGCAGCGGTAATTTATGCATTGAAGCTGTGGCGACATTACCTCGTCGGTAATCGTTGCGAGATCTTCACCGACCACCAAAGCCTGAAGTACCTGTTTACGCAGCCCGACCTGAATCTCCGCCAACAGAGATGGCTCGAGACAATAGCCGACTACAACATGGGAATTTCTTACACCCCTGGCAAAGCTAATGTGGTGGCCGATGCCTTAAGCCGCAAAGCCTACTGTTCTGAACTTGAAGTCCAGATAGAGCAGCCACTTTTGTATGAAGAGCTCCGTAAGTTGAACCTTGAAATTGTTCCGCAGGGACATGTGAATAACCTTATTGTTGAGCCGGACCTCGACAACACCATCAAGTGGATACAAACCTGTGACTCTGATGTCGAGAAGATCAAGAAGTATATCGCTAGAGGAAAGCCATCATGCTTCACGGTTGCCGATGATGGTACGTTGTATTTCAAGAATCGTTTAGTGGTCCCTAGGAGTAAGCCCAATCTAAACTTGACCCCGCGCGTCATGAAGGAAGCTCATGATACTCCTTTGTCGATTCACCCTGGTAGTACCAAGATGTACCAAGACCTTCGTCAGCGGTACTGGTGGTCTAAGATGAAGCAAGACATTGCTTGTTATGTTGACGAGTGTGACGTTTGCCGTCGCGTGAAAGCCGAACATCAAAGACCTGCTGGAACTCTGCAACCACTCTCTATTCCTGAATGGAAATGGGACAAGATTGAAATGGACTTCGTCACCGGATTTCCCCGATCACAGAAAGGTCATGATGCCATCTTTGTCGTCATCGACCGATTCTCCAAGGTTGCTCTTTTTCTGCCATTCAAGGAGACGATCTCTGCTAGTCAGTTGGCAGACTTGTATGTTTCCAGAATCGTGTCGCTCCACGGTATTCCGTTGGAGATCAGTTCCGACCGAGGCAGCATTTTCACCTCGAAGTTCTGGGATAGTTTCCAAGAAGCTATGGGCACTCACCTAAGCTTCAGTACTGCTTATCACCCCCAGTCGCAAGGACAAGTCGAACGAGTCAACCAAGTGCTTGAAGATATGCTCCGAGCTTGTGTCATTTCATTCGGTAAGAAATGGGAGGAATCTCTTCCATTTGCTGAATTCTCGTACAACAATAGCTATCAGGCTAGTTTGAAGATGGCACCCTTTGAAGTTCTCTATGGACGTAAGTGTCGAACCCCTCTGAATTGGTCAGAAACTGGGGAACGAACCATCATTGGTCCGGACATCATACAGCACGCCGAAGATCAGGTTCGCGTTATTCGTGAACACTTGAAAGCTGCTCAGTCCCGCCAGAAGAGCAACTATGATCGCAAGCACAAGGAAATGGTCTATCAACCTGGTGAATACGCGTACCTCCGTGTCACTCCGATGAGAGGCACTCACCGCTTCGGGATCAAAGGAAAGTTAGCTCCTCGCTACATTGGCCCGTTCCGTATCCTTTCCAGGAGTGGACCAGTGGCATACCGATTGGAATTGCCGTCAAACCTCTCCCAAGTCCGCGATGTCTTCCACGTGTCGCAACTCCGACGCTGCTTCAAAGACCCTATTCGTGAAGTCGGGCATGATATGATCGAGCTGCAACAGGACTTGACTTATCAAGAACATCCAAGCCGCATTCTCGATCAGTCTGAACGCAAAACCCGCAACAAGACAACCAAGTTCCTCAAATTTCAGTGGTCGAATCATTCTGAAGATGAAGCCACTTGGGAACGCGAAGATCGTCTACGTGAAGAATACCCCGATCTTTTCCCCACTACCACCTAAATTCTCGGGACGAGAATTCTTGTAGTGGGGGAGATTTGTAACACCCTCACTGTCAGTGAACAGTAATCAGGGTTACTGTTCATCTCTACTGCTCAAAACTTTTGGTTGATTAGCTGGTTCAGTTCAAATTCAAATTCTCCTTTGGTATTGTTGCAAGCAAATATGAACCATGGACCTTGATCATCATTGGCCAACTAAAGTCCAAGCCAATTGAAATAAAATTCAAACAAACCCTAAAATGCCTTTTGATGAATATTAAAAATATGGTGACAATAAATCTTTTCCAAAAATCTTGGAACCACTTTTATAAAATCCCAAATAATCACTGGACCAAATCCATATGGGTTTGGGTATTTATTGTGCTATGGAAAATTCCAAATAGATAATAACAGTAGCAATTCCAGGCCAATTACTCATTTTATAATAAAATAAAATATCAAATGAGTTTGAAAAACTACCAAACTTTTTGTGGCATCTCAGTATGGTGTTACACTAATTATAGAACCTACTACATATTTTACAAAAAGGCTAAAGCAACTAAAATAAATATAAACAGAAAAGAACAGAAGGCTGAAAAGAAATAAAAAGAGATAAAAGCAAAGAGGCCCACCCCCGCAGCCCAACTAACCCAACCCCCACCGAAAACGGCCCGACTGGCCCAGCCACCCCCCCTTCTTCCACCTCCGTACAGGGGAGGGCGTGGCAGGCATCCCCACTGCCACCGGCGACCCCCCCCCCCCCCCCCCGACCCGTGCTTCGCCCCTGGAAACCCTAGCCCCCTCCCATTTCCTTCCCCTGCGCTCGATTCCGTCTTCTTCCTCGCGCCCGTAGCCGCCATGGACGCCCGCCCGTGAGCTTGAGCGGCCACAACGCTCCACCCGCCTCGCCGTACTGTCCTGCTGGTGCACAGTCGTCGTCTTCGCCATCTCCCGCAGGCAATCGGGCTCGGACGCCCTCAAGAACCCGCCATCTCCATTGGATTCGCCGCCGGCCGGCGAGCTTTGCCGCGCGATTCCGGCCGCTTCAATCACTCCCCGAGCCCACTGACCCCTCCCCTGCAACCACGGTGAGCCCAGCTCCCATTTCCCTCTTCCAGCGCTCGAATCGGTGCCCCATAGTCGCCGCCCCGCCTAGCGCATGCTCCGGCCGCCGTGGTTGCCCGTCGTGGATGTCGCCGTCGTCGACCCCGACGTCCACCTCGTGCCCAAGCAGATGCCCCGCGTTCCCCCGTTCGATTTCCCCCCCTACGCGTGCCTTTTGGTCGCCGGAGCTGGCCGGCAGCCTCGCCGCCGGGCCACTGGCCATGGTCGCCGCCGTGTCCGGTGGGGCTAATCCCCTGTTAGCGTTAGCTCCCCCCCCCCTCTCTCTCACTGCAGATGGGCCCCGCCCCCACTAACTACTATTAGCCGCCCCCCTCTAATTAACACTGTTAATTAACAGAGATAAAAACCCCACCTTGTAAATGACAGGTGGGCCCCTGTACTGATTAATTGGATAAAATAAAATTAAATAGATAACAGTGTATGACCGGTGGGACCCCACTGTTAATTAGATTTAATTAAAATGTTTTATTAGCATGTGAGGATGACCAGTGGGACCCACCGGTCAGGTTTGACCAGTCAAACTGTTGTGGATAATGTTACTGTTTTATTAATAAAAATAATTCCAGGAAATCTTTTAAATGATTTAAAACTTTCAATTTGAATATCTTTTAAACCGTAAGTCAGATTCAAAAACTTTATACATCAAAATTGATCAGAAAAATATAACGAATACGGATACGCTATCTGTATGTCCACCCCACCCCCCTAAAACACCGATCATCGATATTCCCCCCCTTCGGGCTGTTTGTCGATAATTCGCGGTGCCGGTAAAAACCTGCCGGATGAATTTATTCCGAACACGAAAGTTGTCCGGAATGGTTCAACTAGCATGGATACACCCCCTTATGTTTGTCCGGTACCCACGACACCTCCGGCATGAACCCTTCCCCCTCCGGACACCCTGTCCGGTAATCACCCGGAGCTGGCAGTTCATCCCCAGATGAATTCCCGCTCCGAGCATCGTGCATTGCACTGCGTTAGAACACCGTTAACTTTTCATCTGTCATGTCATGCATATGTTTGTATATTATTGCTGTGTATTTACTGTTTCCTTCCCCCCCCCCTTAATCTCCGGTAGACCCCGCTGCTACCACCGACTACACCGCCGCCAGGTACGACTACTTCGTCGACGACCCTACCCCTATCGTCGAGCTTCCAGGAAAGCAGAGCCATTCTCTTTCCTAGATATCGCCTACCTTTCCGTACTTTCTTGCACTAGGCATTGTTACTGCTGCTGCTACGATTACAATCCTATTCAATTGCATAGCCTGATTTTGTCGCCCCTTGATGTACCTTTCATTTATCCTATGTTGCCTATTATTACTTATGCATATTTCAGCAGTGAGCCCAGCGCATTGTTAGTTAGGGTTAGATAGCGGGCCGTGATCACTATGGGAGTGAACGCGGATACGATATATACAACTGCACAGGTACGGTACAATGCAGACATCGCCAAAGGCCCCTATCTGGGTTATGCCTAGTCACCTCAAGTGTGAGCTATCAAGGAGTAATCCTTGTACTCCACTCGAGGCTGACTTTGTCTTGCCGCCATAGGGTCCTGGACAACGGTTGTCCTTAAAGGTAAGAAGTCGGGCGACCCAACGGTGCCCGCGAGAGGTATATATCGTCGGGAACGACAGGGAGGGTACGACCGACGTTACTGGCGTGCTTGGCCCCTACTCGTATCTCGCGAGAGTTACCAAACCACGAAAGTCGAGCTCTACCAAGAGCACACGCGAGACAAGGTAAGGAGACGGTTCACCTTGTTGGTAACCGCAGTGACTTGGTGGGACGACAGGGCAGGCACCGATGTACTGGTGGTCCTGACTGCTGTCGTTGACCGCGGGTCGGTTAAGTCGAGGCAACGATAACGATTGTCACGCAGGTTAATTAAAATGCTAAATGGTTCGGCGGATGACTTGAGAGACCCGTTGGTCTGTACGCACTACCTTCACGTGGGATAAGGAGTTATGGGCTCCCCTGCGTCGTAGTTTGTCCGGAAGCTCTTCAGACGTCAGCAGTACCACGGGCTGATAGCCGGGAAGCGGTCTTGTATTTTTGCTGCAGCAGGTGTGTTTTGGATTTGCTTTTGCTTCCCCGGCCAGTCCCGTACCATGCAGGAGCGTGCAAGGGTGAGGGACCTAGACCCCTTGGCGCATAGGATATAGTCCGGCGGATGGCCTCTCTGCTGAGCCTAGGATGGGCTGCGTCGTGTCGAGTAGCCTCGGTGGGGCGTTCCCTAACAAGGTTCACGCCACCCTGGAGATCCGAGCGTGCAGGCTGAACAGTAGTGCACCCCTGCAGGGAGATTAATCTATTCGAATAGCCGTGTCCACGGTAACAGGACGCTTTATGCTGAAGCTGGATCTTACCACTAGAAACTATTACTATTAAACTGTATGGTTCCGGGTCTTCTTCCTCGCAGAGAGTCGAGGAGGGGAACTCGGAGGCATTGTTATTATTAATCATTACAACTTATATTATACAATGTTGCAGCAACTTCTGCTTCATTGTTACTTTATTGCTTTATATAAACTGTTGGTTGTTTCTCTTCTCATGCTGCAAGACAACGTCGGAAGATGCTAGTCTTCGATAGGCCTAGCTTCTTACCCTTATTCTGATTTCTATCTTGCAGTCCACTATATATACAACCTCCCTTTTTCCGTTGATACAAATGCATAATGCTTAGTAGCGGACGTAAGACTCGCGGGTATACTAGATACTCGCCTTTGCTTTATTTCCCCTTTTATGTTTTGCCTGATCGGCCGCTGCAGTCGACGTTGGAGCCCAGGAGCAGGAGTACCCCGGAGGCGGATACTACTACGTCGAGACCCCCGCTGACCAGGGCCAGGAGTAGTTTCGGAGGCTCCCAAGAAGGAGGCCTTGCCTTTTCGATCTGTATCTCTGATGTTATTTGTGCTAGCCTTCTTAAGGCAAAACTTGACTAACTATGTCTGTACTCAGATATTATGGCTTGTATAAGTTATGTATTCGGGTCCGCGTGACCCCCCCTTTATTGTATCATATTGGTTTATCCTTTTGTGTTTAGTGTTGTGCTGTGATATTCTCACCGTGGCACCCTAATCTTAGCCGTGTACCCTGCGTGTATGATTACTGTACATGGAATTATTTTGGGGGCGTCACAGTTGTGTGCAGTGGATTTTCTATTTTCACTCATGAATTAAAGTTGATATGTGGATATCTGCTCAATGGAGACATACGTCTGAAATCTTTGAAATGTTCAAGGAATTTTAGAGCGAAATAGAAATTCATTGTAACAAGAAAATAATGCTTCTGCAAATTAGATTGTAGAAAGTAATATTTGAGTTACAAGTTTAGCGAACATCTGATACATTGTGAAGAAGTATCATAACTTGTGCCTCCCGAAACACCACTATGAGTAAAGTGTTCGAGAGACATAATCAAGCCATGTATGACATGGTAAGATAAAATATGACGTTTATCAATTTGCCATTATACTTATTAAAGTTATGCGTTAGAGACTACGGCTTTTACAATGAAAAGAGCACCATCAAATCTGTTGAAATGACACCATATTAGATGTGGAATGGACTGTTAAAACCATGTTGCCTTTTCTTAAAATTTGGGTACATGAGGCATATGTTTGACATACTCAAAACCCTAGATCAGATAAGTGCTATTTTGTTAAGGTTATGCCAAAAGTTTTGGTATTCCTCTATCACTACACAAAAGCAAAAATGTTTGTAGTTAAGAATGGTGTGTTTTGAAGAAAAATAGTTTCTTGCAAAAGAGTGAGTGGGAGGATGGTGCAACTTGTCAAGATTTTTGAATCTTCAGAGAAGTGCGCAGGTGAACCACACAGGTTAGGCAAAACTCGTACAAAAATTTTGATATGTAAACGAGATATTGTTGTTCGACAATGATAAACCTGTGATATACAAAGAAGCGTTGATGGGCCCTGACTCCGGGATTTGGTTAAATGCCAAATAATCCGAGATAGTATCCATGGAAGTAAGTCAAGTTTTGAACTTGGTAGACCCTCCGAAAGACTAAAAGTCTGAAGAATATATATGGATCTATAATTGATTCGGATGAAAATGTTTTATTGTAGCGACCCAATTCACATAGAATTGAAGTATCTGTGATCAAGTGCTAGTCCCTGGATCGAACTCGCTGGCACACACAGTATCATAGATGTATATCAAAGTACAAGTGCATCATTATTACAACGTATGATCCAGAATAAAACAAATAACAAGTTGCATAGCTCAAGGCTACCTTATTAAATATAAATATAGCGGAAGCAAAAGAAAATAACGTGGAGTCCCATCAACAGCCACATGCGAACATGCTGGGTGTAGACCCGCAACCCTAAACGCACCTTGCTGGTCGTCTGAAAAACCTGCAACACCGAAGGTTACAGCCCGACAACGGGTCAGTACATCTGATTTGTACGGCAAGTGACACGGAAAAGTTTATATAAAGGACCTACAACTACATGCAAGGTGAGTCAAAGGAAAGGCTTATGGTTTTGTTTTGCAGAAAGCCAATTTTCTCCTGAACTAAACTAGTCAAAGTTTTAAGTTGAATTCTACCTGAAACACACAGCAACCCATGCTAATCTTTCC
Organism: Bromus sterilis; assembly: GCA_950022295.1. Lineage (NCBI taxonomy): Eukaryota > Viridiplantae > Streptophyta > Magnoliopsida > Poales > Poaceae > Bromus > Bromus sterilis. Next base: position 336,655,059 of record OX465595.1, on the reverse strand, counting down.
CACCAAATTATTATTAAGTGTTCGTCTGTCAAGATCATTCATCAACAGTACTGACTAGTTGCTCAAAGTTCGTCCGTAACCGTGGACACGGCTAATCATGATCAGTTTATACGCTCTGCAGAGGTTGTACACGTTCCCCACTGGACTCAACCCGAAGATTGAGACAAAGACTTTCCGAAGAGGTTGCCTCCACCCTTTGGTAGCCGGTACACCTAACACACATCTACATCAGCAAGCTACCAGGGCCAGGTTCCCCACAACGTACTCGTGCTAAGCCAGAGCCCATATAGCCAGTGGATGTACACGGAAGCTACTAGTAATATTGCCTGTCTGATCTTTTTGAGCCTGGGCGGCGCCCACTGCGTTCAGAGGGTAGACACCATGTCGCACCCGGTTCACCACAAAAACAACCATTGGGTGCATTTAACCCCGGCACTGTCCTCAGACAAGACACAGCCACCAGGATGCAACCCGCTCGTCCAGAAGTGATTTCTATTTATTATAAAGTTGCTACACAAATTATTAAATAGCTCACATGCGCTCCATGAATTCTCACAACCCAATCCACGTCTATAAAGCATAGCAATAAAGTAACAACATGTGCTAGGTTGATCTACAAATACAAGTCAAGACATGTGGCTATCCTAACTGGTTTGCAGCAACAGTAAAGTAAACTACCTAGCATGAAATAGGGTGATATTCTTAACATAATGCATATAGAAAATATAGGTATGAGTATGGTCAAAGCATGAATTGCCTTCTTCCTGTTCCTGACGATCACAATCCTCACAAAACGAGGCGGCGCACTCCGGACAATCTATACGAGCAAACATAGCACCAATCAACATATACTCAATACAAATATGCACAAACAATAATGAACATTCAAAGAACAGTAGAAAAACTCGCCTGACAAAAGCTAAACTTAAAGTACTTGTCAAAATAAAACCAACGCAAAAAGAAACGGCGCAAACGGGCGCACCGTTAAAAAGATACGGCTAGCGGAAGTTCAAATTTGGCTCTCCTCGGGATTCAAATTTGAAAACTCCAAACTTCTGTAAAACTTAGTCTACTGTCTAGAAAATTTCCTCACTGTCGCAACGCAACTGGAATCACTCGATTCCGAGCTACGGTTAAAAAGTACTCGCGAAAACGGTACAGGGTGAAATCGGGGTCTATACTGCAAAAGGACCTATCTGTAAATAAAATAACGCGAAAAACGCGATCGGGTCCCTGGCCGACGGTTGACCAGATCTGGACTCGTTTTTTTTCCCCAACGCGTTTTCTCTCCTTCTCCTCTAAGGCCCGACGGCCATGGCCATGGGGCTGCGGCGACGGCAGCGGGGGCGAGTGGCGACGGCGGGTCCGGCGCACAAGGCGGCCAGCGGCGGGGGCGCGGCGGCCGGGCGCGTGAGGGCAGCGGCGGCCCGTGGCTGAGGCGAGCTCGCCGGCTCGCCGGCGGCGGCCAAGCGGTGCCGGTGGCGCGGGCCTGGGGTGGCGGCGGAGACGGCGAGGCGGCGCGAGGTGCTCACCGGCGACGAAAAAACGACGAACTCCGGCGAACTTCCGGCGAACTCCGGCGAGATTTTGGCGATGACGTCGGCGGCGGCGGATCCCACGGATTAGTTTAGGGCTAAACCTGAAACGCTATAAGAAAATAATCTAACCCTAAACGGGGCTATTTATAGACAACCTCTCCTCCGTTTTTTTAATCCGAAATAAAAATGAATTCGGCCAGGCGAAAAAAAAACAGAACAGACCCATTAGGCCCAAAATAATTTTAGAAAAATCACGGATAAATATTTTTAATTTTCGTTTTCACCAAACATTTTAAAATAAGAAAATTGAATTTTTGGTATTACCAAAATATTAAATAAAAATAAAAACTTTGCAACTTATTTTTAAATATTTTTAAATACTTTTCCGGCAATTTAAAAATACCAAAAAACTCTGAAAATGATTTTAAAAAAATTCCGGAGCATAAATAAATTCCCAAAATATTTTTTGAAATTATTTATAACCCCAAAGTAAATTTAAAAAGTCTCCCAAAAATATTTTAAACTATTTTCCAACAATTTAAAAGTGGGAATAAGTCCTTTTATATCCTCTCCAGCGAACTGCCATGTGTTGAAAAATGTTTAAAATATTTTTTAAAACTCCAGAAAAATGCGGAAGCAGCATGAGATGCATATGATGATCTATTAACATCCAAATTTAGAAAATTGGGATGTTACAAACCTACCCCTCCCCCCTCAAGATGAATCTCGTCCTCAAGATTCGAGCTGGCTAGCAAAGAGGTGCGGGTGGTCTTGCTTCAGATCTTCTTCTCGCTCCCAAGTAGCCTCTTCCTCGGTATGATTATCCCACTGAACCTTGCATAGCTTGATTGTCTTGGTGCGGGTAACTCTTTCTGCAGTCTCCAGAATCTTCACATGTTTCTCCTCATAAGTCAAGTCACTCTCCAACTGAATTGCCTCAAGTGGCACTGTATCTCTCAAAGGAATATCTGCCATCTCTACATGACACTTCTTCAGCTGGGATACGTGAAACACATCATGAACTCCTGACAAAGCTTCTGGCAACTCCAACTGATAAGCTACCTCTCCTCTGCGCTCCAAGATCTTGTAAGGCCCCAAAAAACGTGGTGCTATCTTGCCCTTGATTCCAAACCTCTTGATTCCGCGAATTGGTGAAACTCTGAGATACGCACGGTCTCCAACCTCATAGGTTACATCCTTGCGTTTCGCATCCGCATAACTCTTCTGCCTGGACTGTGCTATCTTCAATCTATCACAGATCAACTTGACTTTCTCCTCAGCATCTCTGATCAGGTCAGGTCCAAACAACTGACGTTCTCCTACCTCATCCCACATCAACGGAGTCCTGCACTTCCTGCCATACAGTAACTCGAATGGTGCCATCTGAAGACTAGCCTGGTAACTGTTGTTGTACGAGAACTCAGCATACGGTAAGTTTTCATCCCAACCCGAACCATAATCCAACGCACAAGCTCTCAACATATCCTCCAAAATCTGATTGACTCTCTCGGTCTGCCCATCTGTCTGAGGATGGAACGATGTACTGAATTCCAGCCTAGTGCCCAAGGTCTCATGCAACTGACGCCAAAACTTCGAAGTAAACTGAGTACCGCTATCAGACACAACCTTGCTGGGAACTCCATGCAAACACACGATCCTGGACATATAAATCTTGGCTAGCTTGGCACTGTTGTAAGTTTTCTTTACTGGAATGAAGTGAGCAACCTTGGTCAAACGATCAACAATCACCCAAATAGAATCATATCCTGACCGAGTCCTGGGTAAACAAGTAATAAAGTCCATACCTATATGATCCCACTTCCAATCTGGTATAGGCAAAGGCTGCAACAATCCTGCTGGCTTCTGATGCTCAGCTTTGACTCTCTGGCAAACATCATACAATGCAATATACTGGGCTATCTCTCGCTTCAGGCTAGGCCACCAAAATCTCTCCCTCAAATCCAAATACATCTTGGTATTCCCGGGATGAATAGAATAAGGTGAATCATGTGCCTCCTGATGAATCAACTTCCTGATCTCTGCATCTTGTGGTACACAAATGCGCTTCTTAAACCAAATGGCTCCATGCTCATCCTCACGGAAACACTCTGCTTTCCCTTTGGTCATATTCACCTTTATCTCATCAATTTCTGCATCACCCTTCTGAGCTTCTCTGATTCTTTCCAACAGATTTGGATTCACTTCCAATGTTGCCACATATCCCTTAGGAACTATATCCAACCTGAGATTCTTGAACTGCTCACATAACTCAAGTGGCATATCCTCAACATTAGCAACATTGATATGACTCTTACGGCTCAATGCATCAGCAACCACATTTGCTTTACCAGGATGATACTGCACATTCAAATCATAATCCTTAATAAGCTCCAGCCATCTGCTCTGCCTGAGATTCAACTCCTTCTGAGTAAAGATATACTTCAAACTCTTATGATCAGTAAAAACATCACAATGATTACCAACAAGATATTGCCTCCATGTTTTCAATGCATGAACAACTGCAGCTAACTCCAAATCATGTGTAGGATAGTTCTGCTCATGGTTCTTAAGCTGACGTGAAGCATAAGCAACAACTCTACCCCCTTGCATCAAAACACAACCAAGTCCTCGACGAGATGCATCACAATATACTTGGAAATCCTTATGTATATCAGGAAAACATAAAACAGGTGCGGTTACTAACCGTTTCTTCAACTCCTAAAAGTTGGTTCCACATGCCTCACTCCAAACAAACTTATTCTCTTTCTTCAACAGCTCCGTCATTGGTTTTGCAAGCTTGGAGAAATTCTCAATGAACCTCCTATAATATCCTGCAAGACCCAAGAAACTGCGAATGTCTCCAACTGTCGCGGGTGTCTCCCATTCTGTAACTGTTGAAACCTTGGATGGGTCCACAGCTACTCCTTCTCCTGACACAACATGTCCAAGGAATCCTACCTCCTTCAACCAAAACTCACACTTGTTGAACTTGGCATACAATTTGTGCTCCCTGAGCTTCTCCAATACCAAACGCAAATGTGCCTCATGCTCTTGCTCATTCTTGGAATACACTAATATATCATCAATGAACACCACAACGAATTTATCCAAGAACTCCATAAACACCTTGTTCATCATATTCATGAAGGATGCAGGAGCATTAGTCAATCCACATGACATAACAGTATACTCATACAACCCATACCTTGTAGTAAAAGCAGTCTTCGGAATATCCTTCTCCCGAATCTTCACTTGATGATAACCAGAACGAAGATCAATCTTAGAGAATACACAAGCTCCCTCCAACTGGTCAAATAGATCATTAATCACCGGTAAAGGATACTTGTTCTTGATAGTAACATCATTCAGAGAACGGTACTCAACACACATCCTCTGGGTTCCATCCTTCTTCTCAACAAACAACACTGGAGATCCCCAAGGTGATGAACTTGGGCGAATGAAGCCCTTTGCCTGCAACTCTCTAATCTGCTCCTTCAACTCTGCAAGTTCCTTAGCGGGCATCCTATACGGTCTCTTAGCAATAGGCCCAGTGCATGGTATTAAATCAATAAGGAATTCAATCTCCCTATCCGGTGGCATACCTGGCAACTCATCTGGAAACACATCCGGATAATCCCTCACAACACGCACATCATCCAGGCTACCCCCCTTAAGAGAATTCACCTGAGCGTGTTGATGCTTATACTTGGACACATATCTGATCTTCTGCCCATTCGGTGTACGGAGAGTGATAGGCCGACTGGCACAATCAATAACACCTTGGTACATGGCTAGCCAATCCATGCCCAATATAACATCCAAACCTTGGGACTTCAACACAATCAAATCTGTAGGAAAAACATGCTTCCCTATGGCTAGGATCAACTGATAGCATCCCAAACTAGCTGACATCTCCGCTCCCGGTGAACTTATGAGCATAGATGACTTAAGAACTACGGTAGGTAACTCATGCTTATCCACAAATACCCTCGATATGAATGAATGCGATGCACCAGAATCAAAAAGAACAAGTGCGGGTACTGAATTGATAAAGAACTTACCAATCACAACATCAGGCTCATCATAGATCTCCTCCACGTTGACATGGTTCACATGCCCCTTGTTGAAAGGATTGGGCTTGACGACTCCATTTCCATTGGCCTCTGGGCAGTCTGTGGCATAGTGTCCCATGTTCTTGCACTTGAAACACTGGATGTGACTCAAGCCCTTTGGTGCCTGGCCATTCTGACGGTTGTTCCCATTGCCTCCATTGGCTCCATTGCTTCTCCCATTCCCATTGTTCCTTCCATTGCCATTGCCATTCTTGTTACCATTGTGGTGGTTGTGGCCATTATGGTTGTGACCATTCCCACCATGATGGTTGTGTCCTCCACCATGAACATGGCCATTCCCACTATTGTGGTTATGTCCATGGTTATGTCCGCCATTGCCAACATAAGAATTGTGTGGCTTCTGATGCGGTCCAGAGTTATACTTGCCACCATTGTTGTTGTTGTACTTCCTCTTGCGGTTCTCAACGGCCTGTTGCTTGCCTTCCAACACAATAGCTTTGTCTATGAGCCCCTGGCAGTTAGCAAAGGTAGCCACTGTCAACTGGACTCCCAAATCATCATTCAGCCCCTCCAAGAACTTGCTGCATCATTCCTGACATCATCTGGAGCATATCTTGCAAGCTTGTTGAACACCTCAACATACTCGACCACTAAACGGCCTTCCTGACGCAAACTGCGGAACTCCTTCTTCTTCAAGCTCATGGCGCCTGCTGAAACATGTGCGGCGCGAAAGGCAGACTGGAACTGCGCCCAAGTGATGGTGTCGATGGGATAAGTCACCAAGTAGTTGTCCCACCATGCTGCGGCAGGACCCTCCGGCAAATGTGAGGCAAACATCACTCTCTCTGCCTCAATACAGCCAACTGTCTCCATGTTCCGGCCCACTGAACAAAGCCAGTCATCCGCCACTATGGGCTCAGGAGTGCTAGAGAACCTCTGAGGATTCAACCTCAGGAACCTTGCAAGTGTGTCCACAGGTGGTGGTGGCGGCGCATTGTTGTTGTTGCCCATGTTCTGAGTGAGCAACTGGATCAACTGAGCTTGTCCTTGAAGTAGTTGTTGCATGTAAGCTGACACTCCATTGTTGTTGTTCTCATTCCCCGTGGGATCACGCCTCGGCGGCATCTGTTGGGCAAGAATAGATAAGTTGTAGACAGAAAGTAGCTAGGGAAATATATCCTACCCCATATGCTTATGATGATCATGGCAAGCATTATATATACAATACATATATCACCAATCAACTTCACCAAACAATATCACCATAGCATCAAACATATAACAATCATCAACCAATGCACTCATACGGAAAACCATCACATATCACACCATATAGTTTTTAAAATATATTGTATAACTGATATAAGATCCTCAGCACAACCACGAATAATATAAGAGTATATCAAGCAACCTAGTATTGCCACACCGAATAAGTCGACATGGTCAAATACGCTAACACGATAACGGTAGTAAACTAATTTCCGGTGAAGTAATTCCGAATGCTGTCTTTGCTAAACAGCATGCGGTATTCGCGCCCGCTAATGCGGTTGCGCCTTTTGGGACTTGGCTCATCTTCTTCTGCCGAGGTCCCCACTTCTGGCTCCTCTTCTGGTTCTTCAATCCCATTGGCCTTCATCTTCTCCTTCAGTCTCGTTATCTCGACTTGCATCTCCAACCTCTCCTTCCTCAGCTTGTTGTTGTCCCTCTTGAGCCTGGTGTTCTTCTGCTGCAACTCAGTGATGGTGTAGAGGTCTGACTGAGTGTCCTTCTCTAGGCAGTGGATGTGCTTCTCCAGGCTCTGGATGATGTAGCTGGTTGTACCTGGCCAAATGGCCCCAGGCACATACCTGAACTTCTTTGGCCATATGTTCCCCGATGGAAGGATCTTGGCCATCTCCGCGTACACCGTACGCTTTAGCTGGGCGGCATACGTCTCAATAATGCGTCCAAGAGCTATGTGAGCGGCTATGCGCACACACTGCTCCTTCTCCTGGGCATGTACCTCGAATGACTCCGTGATCACCCTATCCTCATTCGTCATGCTTCCTAGGATAAAAGTCTCCACTTGCCAGTAGTCATCGGCTCCCCTTGTCTCCACTATGTCCGGCTGAAAGACTGGAGCGTAGATGTTCAGGTAGTGGCAAATCCCCCTGAGCTCAGGTCCAAACGCCATGGCGCGGTATGACAAAGTGGTCATCTAAAATCAAAGAGAGGAAAGGCAAGATTAGAACAGGTATGAATACGAGATAGAGAAGGTAAGTAAGTACAAGACAGAGTGATATAAAGTAATATTCTTATTCCTATGGCTTTGCTAATCCATTTTCTAGGGTCACGTCCTACAGTCAACAACCTGGCTCTGATACCATCTGTAACGACCCAATTCACATAGAATTGAAGTCTCTGTGATCAAGTGCCAGTCCCTGGATCGAACTCGCTGGCACACACAATATCATAGATGTATATCAAAGTACAAGTGCATCATTATTACAACGTATGATCCAGAATAAAACAAATAACAAGTTGCATAGCTAAGGATAGCTTATTCAATATAAATATAGCGGAAGCAAAAGAAAATAACGTGGAGTCCCATCAACAGACACATGCGAACATGCTGGGTGTAGACCCGCAACCCTAAACGCACCTTACTGGTCGTCTGAAAAACCTGCAACACCGAAGGTTACAGCCCGACAACGGGTTAGTACATCTGATTTGTATGGCAAGTGACGCGGAAAAGTTTATATAAAGGACCTACAACTACATGCAAGGTGAGTCAAAGGAAAGGCTTATGGTTTTTTTTGCAGAAATACAATTTTCTCCTGAACTAAACTAGTGAAAGTTTTAAGTTGAATTCTACCTGAAACACACAGCAAACCATGCTAATCTTTCCCACCAAATTATTATTAAGTGTTCGTCTGTCAAGATCATTCATCAACAGTACTGACTAGTTGCTCAAAGTTCGTCTGTAACCGTGGAAACGGCTAATCATGATCAGTTTATACGCTCTGCAGAGGTTGTACACGTTCCCCACTGGACTCAACCCGAAGATTGAGACAAAGACTTTCCGAAGAGATTGCCTCCACCCTTTGGTAGCCGATACACCTAACACACATCTACATCAGCTAGCTACCAGGGCCAGGTTCCCCACAACGTACTCGTGCTAAGCCAGAGCCCATATAGCCAGTGGCTGTACACGGAAGCTACTAGTAATATTGTCTGTCTGATCTTTTTGAGCCTGGACGGCGCCCACTGCGTTCAGAGGGTAGACACCATGTCGAACCCGGTTCACCAAAACAACCATTGGGTGAATTTAACCCTGGCACTATCCTTAGACAAGGCACAGCCACCAGGATGCAACCCGCCCATCCAGAAGTGATTTCTATTTATTATGAAGTTGCTACACAAATTATTAAATAGCTCACATGCACTCCATGAATTCTCACAACCCAATCCACGTCTATAAAGCATAGCAATAAAGTAACAACACGTGCTAGGTTGATCTACAAATACAAGTCAAGACATGTGGCTATCCTAACTGGTTTGCAGCAACAGTAAAGTAAACTACCTAGCATGCAATAGGGTGATATTCTTAACATAATGCATATAGAAAATATAGGTATGAGTATGGTCAAAGCATCACTTGCCTTCTTCCTGTTCCTGACGATCACAATCCTCACAAAACGAGGCGGCGCACTCCGGACAATCTATACGAGCAAACATAGCACCAATCAACATATAATCAATACAGATATGCACAAACAATAATAAACATTCAAAGAACAGTAGCAAAACTCGCCTAACAGAAGCTAAACTTAAAGTACTTGTCAAAATAAAACCAACGCAAAAAGAAACGGCGCAAACGGGCGCACCGTTAAAAAGATACGGCTACCGGAAGTTCAAATTTGGATCTGCTCGGGATTCAAATTTGAAAACTTCAAACTTCTGTAAAACTTAGTCGACTGGCTAAAAATTTCGTCACGGTCCCAACGCAACTGGAATCACTCGATTCCGAGCTACGGTTAAAAAGTACTCGCGAAAACGGTACCGGGTGAAATCGGGGTCTATACTGCAAAAAGGACCTATCTGTAAATAAAATAACGCGAAAAACGTGATCGGGTCCTTGGCCGACGGTTGACCAGATGTGGACTCATTTTTTTTCCAACGCGTTTTCTCTCCTTCTCCTCTAAGGCCCGACGGCCATGGCCATGGGGCTGCGGCGACGGCAGCGGGGGCGAGTGGCGCGGCGGCGGCGCACAGGGCGGCCGGCGGCGCGGACGCCAGGTCGCAGCGGCAGGGACGCGCGGGGGCGCGGCGGCCCGTGGCCGGGGCGAGCTCGCCGGCTCGCCGGCGGCGGCCAAGCGCTGGCGGCGGCGCAGGGATGGGGTGGCGGCGCGGCGGCCTAGGCGGCGGGGACGGCGGGCTAGACGGCGGGGCGGAGCGAGGTGCTCACCGGCGACGAAGAAACGACGAACTCCGGCGAACTTCCAGCGAACTCCGGCGAGATTCCGGCGATGACGTCGGCGTCGGCGGCGGCGGGTCCCGCGGATTAGTTTAGGGCTAAACCTAAAACGCTAAAAGAAAATAATCTAACCCTAAACGGGGCTATTTATAAACAAACTCTCCTCCGTTTTTTTAATCCAAAATAAAAACGAATTCGGCCAGGCGAAAAAAAACAGAACAGGCCCATTAGGCCCAAAATAATTTTAGAAAAATCACGGATAAATATTTTTAATTTCCGTTTTCACCAAACATTTTAAAATAATAAAATTGAATTTTTGGTATTACCAAAATATTAAATAAAATAAAAACTTTGCAAGTTATTTTTAAATATTTTAAATACTTTTCTGGCAATTTAAAAATACCGAAAAACTCCGAAAATGATTTTAAAACTTTTTCGGAGCATAAATAAATTCCCAAAATATTTTTAGAAATTATTTATAACCCCAAAGTAATTTAAAAAGTCTCCCAAAAATATTTTAAACTATTTTCCAACAATTTAAAAGTGGGAATAAGTCCTTTTATATCCTCTCCAGCGAACTGCCATGTGTTGAAAATGTTTAAAATATTTTTAAAACTCCAGAAAAATGCGGAAGCAGCATGAGATGCATATGATGATCTATTAACATCCAAATTTAGAAAATTGGGATGTTACATTTATCCATTTATAGCAACTCGTTGGAAAATTGTTTTCTAGCAAGTTCAAAGGTTGACTACGGCGAAATAGTTTCGACCGTAGAGATGCTTTAGTCAGTTCGGGTTATATTAACAATTACTACATATCTCATTTATAGGATATGGTAGAATGAACGTCAAAACAAAGTTTCTACAAGAAAATATAATGAAGGACGTATATGTGATACGACCTGAATGTTTTGTTGATTCAAAGGATGCTGAAATAGATGCAAGCCTCGGATATCCAGTAATGGACTGAAGCTAGCATAATGGAGTTGGAATTTTCATTGTGATGAAATTGCAAAAAGAGTTTGTTTTTCATCGAGAATAAACGAAGATGCTTGAATGTTCAAGAAATTAAGTGGGAGCTGAGTGATATTTCTAAAACCTTATGTAGATGACATATTGTTGATTGGAAATGATATAAATTTCTTGACACGAAGAAGGACTTCATTGGAAATAGTTTTCAGTTGAAGAACTTGGGCTAATATAGCATTTGTATTGAGCACAGTGATCTATGAAGAGAGTAAGTGTCTGATCATGCTAAAGCCAACAGTACATATTGACATGATACTAAAGTAGTTTAGTATGAAACGCCAAGAAACATGTTCTTGCCGAGGTCATGGTGAAAAGTAGTTTGCAAAAAATCGGTGTTTATGAACACAAATAAGCAAAACACGCGAATTGAATTCCACTCACATGTGTGTTTGGATTAATCTTGTACACCATAATATGTAAAACAACCAGATATGTCCAGTGCTCCAAAAGGTTGTGAGCAAGATACCAAAGTGATCAAGATGTTGATCATTGGACAAACAGTGAAAAGTTAAACTTATGAAAGATAAGATATGTTTCTCGGAAAAATGGAGAGAATGAAGAGCTCGTTGTAATGAGTTACACCAGCTGAATTTTTGATGTAAATAGTTACACCAATTCAGTCTTCATACTTACTCCGACCGATTTTCGATATTAAATGGGATTATGTGTTTCACACGTAAGGGTGGCACAGTATGAAGGAATTGTGTTAAGTTAGATACTGTGGTGAATTCTATAACAGAGGCTAAGTATATTGTTGCTTAAAGAAGTAACAAGGGAGGGTATTTTGAATTATAAGTTCATTTATGAACGTGGTATGGTTTCCTAGATGTTTGAAGCTCATGGAACATTGATGAATGATTTCATAACTTATTCTAAGGAACCAAGGTCCTACCAAATGATCCAAAACATATACAAAGCTAAACTGATAAAATTAGTGAATTTTATGATAGCGTGAAAAACGTGAAGATATGCAAGATACAAACGGGCCTGAAACGTCAGATCCGTAGATGAAGTCTATATCACAATTGAAGCATGCATTACACCGGTATGGCATAGGTGTAAAGTGCTCAAGCACTGACAATATTATTGACTCTAGTGCAAGTGGGGGACTGTTGGAAATATGCCCTAGAGGCAATAATAAAATGTTATTATATATATTTCCACATTCGTAATTAATGATTATATTTCTGTGATATAATTGCAATGACCCTGACTGTGAGATTCATAAGAAAACTCATTTGCATGTGCGGAAATGTAAACACCAAGAGTTCCTCGTTTAGCCTCTAAGACCAGCTCATGTGCTAACTGATGATTACATTTTCTTAATCATGGACATTGTTCTTGTAACAAGGATGTCAGTAGCAATGGGAACATATTGTTAGCAGAACAATGATGTTGAACCGACCCCAGTATTGAATGATATACTTAGAGATCACATCGTAACAACGTTATAAGTCATATCATGAAATGTTATCATATACGTAATTCCTTAGACCATGAGAGTATCAAGTTGCTTCACACAGGAAGATGTGCTTTGGTTCTTAGATGAATCTTCCCATTACTAGGAAGTAGTAAAATAAATTCTGGGTACATTGGATAGTGTGTCTAGTAACTGTGATAGTTCAAGATTGGGATTTGCTCCTTCACGATGAAGAAGATATTCACTTCGGGCCCACTCGGTATGACGGTATCCATTATAGTCTGGCCAGACGCATTGTGATTCAGTCACGGGGATACCGGAATACGATAACGAGGAAAAGGGACAAACGAGCAAAGAGGATAACGAGTGGCTTGTGTTCAAGAAGTTGTTACACATGGGTGCCAAACTTCTCTCCTCTGACTTTGTAATATATCGCGAAGCAAAGGGAATGGTACATGACTAAACATAATGGTTCACTCGAAGTTTCTTCGTGTATGTGCGGGAGTCAACATGGGTGTCCATGGCTCCGCTGTTGATTATTGGCTATTGACAAAAGGTTGTTGACCTATGTCCGGAAGATGTTCTGAGTCATGTCCGCATTATACCGAACCTATTGGGTCACACACTTAACGAGTAGTAGTCTGTTAGAATACTGGAATGGTAGAAGGTTTAGTGGAAGCAAAACGGAATAGTTCATACAGGCACCGGAAGTAGTTCCGGGTATTTATGGAATTGTTCATAAGGGCACCAGAAGAAGTTCTGGGTATTTAAGGATATGTCCGAATAACTCTGGAGTAGTCCCAGGTGGTTCTGGAACATATGAGAATGGTACTGGGGAAGTCCTGGATCAACCGGAATAGTTTCCGGTTAATCGGTGGACGTCCCGAAAACGAGCGACGAACCGACGCAGGGCATCGGGCAGGCTAGACCGTAACCCGAATCGTCCCGGAACCTATCCAGATAGTTCCGGAACGTCCGAAAACGGTCCCAAAAGGTCTTGGAAGTGTTCTAGAAGGTTTCGGAATGTCCCGAAACCATCCCGAAAGGTCCCGGAATGGGCGAGAATGGTCCCGGCAGGTCCTGGAAGGTTCTGGAAGCTTCTAGAAGGTTCCACAAGTTTCCGGTCAGTACCATATGCGCCCCACCACCCTTAGCCTTGGGGGGCAAGGCACCCCAAAGGGGCTGGCCGAAATTAGGTGGTGGGGGCACCCTACTTGGGGAGGAGTCCTCCTTGGACTCAGACTCCCCGGTGGGAAGGACTCCCTTTGGGAGTAGGAGTCCCAAGGGGACTCCACAACCCCTAGGTCGGCCAGGACAGCCCCCTGGCCACCTTATATAATGTGGGGGAGGGGTGGGGGCGCAGCACACTTGATCCCCAAGGCCTATGCGCCACCCTCCCTCCCTCTAAACCCCGTTGCTCCACAATTAGACCCCGGTTTAGACGATGTTCTAGATCAGAATCCGTTAGGGTTTTCTCCCTCTAGTTTTTTTGGTGGCGTTCTTCTCTGGACGGCGGAGCGTTGCTGGATTGCTGCTACGGGATGTGTGGATACCGATAGAGGGATCATAACTTTGATCCTTCTTCGAGGAACTTCTTCTTCTTCTTCCTCGGAGATTTGTTCGAGGGAATTGCTCGAGGGATTCGTTTGTGGGATAGATCGTGGGACGGATCGTGAGACGCATCACGAGATCTACTTCCACCCGCTTCATCAACTCTTCTTCGGCTGCAACCGTTGGTGAGCAATGGCCTAAACCTTGTATGCCATCTTTCTTGGACGATCTTGGGATCTTGATTCGTAGGCACGGATTTTTTTTGTTTTCTACTACGTTTTCCAACATTGTGCCATGAATATAAATATCTGAAATGCTCATCGCATTCGGTTAATCCGCAAATGTATTGTCATCAATCACTAAAACCAATCAAGGGGAAATATGCCCTATCACCATTAAATTCTAAAAATGCAATCATCGATACTGAAACTGCACATCTTTTTCTTACAATAATTCAAGGTGCATATTGATTTACCGAGATCCAAGCAATCACATGAGGCACACCATCAAGATTGTTAACGAGGTTCATCAATCATCGACTAATTCCTGGGCCTGATTGTGGGTGCTTCTCTCCATAATAACGCAATAATACCGCACATCAATCACCCGGACGCCAAAACATGCAGTCGGCTCCTTGCATGTCTATGCTATTATGTTAGTATTATGTTAGTATAGATTACATCATGTCTCCCTCTATGTGTCTGTGCTATTTTGTACTGTCATAACCCAATTGACTTATGTATTAGGGTGGAAAAAAAGAACACCCAATATTTGAATTTCGGGATCCGTTGCGGGATCCGCCACTGATGAAATAATCACCTTCTACTCCGTCCCTTTCAACGTCGTCTAGCCGCCGTAGACGTAGATTTGGGTCAAAGATAACGAAAGTCAGAAGACAGATGTCGTGGTGATACCTAGGGTATACCCTCATGAACCTTATATCAGGGGGTATCCCTAATATAACCACCTCTTAGAAAATATCTATAAAATAAAACGTAATCAAAATACCTCTTTCTCTCTCTTTCCATCCGAGTAAGAAGCTACTCGGATAAGGTCAGATTCTTCCGAGTAGTTAGTTTATTCGGATGACACTACTACAAGGACAACCTTACTCGGACAAGACCTTTTCGAGTAAGATGTTACTCGGAAGCAAAGCACTACCATCCGAGTAAGTCGGTTACTCGGAAGAAAGAAAAGCCGAGCTGCACGATACGCAGACAAGAAGAGGAAGATCCAGAGTCACGAGACATTAAATCCATATGCGTTACCCCTACTTAAATGACTGTAATGGAGGGACGTTTCTCATTGTAATAATAGCAATCATTAACTTTGTAATTAAAACCCAGTATTGGGAAGCGAAGGGACAGGGCGCACTCTATATAAGCCCATCCTTTTCACCATAGAAGAGATATCGACACTTTGAGCAAGAACAACCCAGTTCACCTGGGACAGGATTAAGGTTATTATCTCCAAGGAGAGGCCTAACCTGTATAACTTTTTCTTGTGTCACCATCTTTGCGTACAGATCTTCATAGCTCCATCACTACCCCTATATCTATTATTAGGTCTATAACT
This sequence comes from Bromus sterilis, assembly GCA_950022295.1. NCBI lineage: Eukaryota > Viridiplantae > Streptophyta > Magnoliopsida > Poales > Poaceae > Bromus > Bromus sterilis. The sequence goes on along the minus strand of OX465595.1, from coordinate 336,639,415 downwards.
ACAACAATTGGCGCCCACCGTGGGGCTGAGCTGATCAGCAACCGTAAAGATAGGTTTCTTTTCGTCTTCCTCGTCGACCCGCGGTCCCCAACTCGTCCATGGCGAGAGTTTTCTCTTTGGATCGTTAGCCTTTGTGGCCGACGACTCCGCTTGGCTGGCGGATGCGCCGCTCCAGGCGCAGCTGCTGCCCTCAAGGGGCAGCGTACACTTTCGAGCCGACACATCAGGGGCTCTTTGCCTTCAGTTACCAGTCCGTCCTCAGACCCAGGCTCCGTTGCCTATTCACCATAAGAAGAAGAGGTCAGGCCTCCCGCGCGTTCCTTATCGAAACAAGCCCCGCCCGATCCAACAGGTGGCAGTCATCGATTCTGTGGAGTCAGCTCAGCAGGCCATCAGCGAGCTGATTGCAAAGGAAGGTCCAACTGCATCACTCTTGCACATCTTCAACTCTGGTGACGATGAAGACCTTTTGATGTCTGACCCGGAGCCAGAGGTCGAACAAGAACGGAGCAACAGTTCTCCTGTCACCATGGCAGAAGTTTCTATGGCCGGGACTCCACCACCTCAGGGGTCACCAACCAGAGAGGGCGGAGATCGGACTAACGAGGCATCTCGGGGCAATGAAGAGATACCACTCAGAGGAGGACGTCAGCGAACATCTGCTTTCAGGCGTCTAGAGCTCGGAGGTTCCAGTCGACGGCCCCTTACTCGGGAAGAACAAGCAACGGCAGAAGCAGCAGAGCAGATGTTGCAAACCCCCATAGACACCTCAACTCCAGAAGGGCAACACTTAGAGGCAGCCAGGCTAACCAATTTAGCTGAGCGTCAGCGTCTAACCGAACTACAGAATACATTGGAACATCAGGCTCGGGAGGTGGCTCGCCTCAAGCAGAGTAGAACCAGTCGTCAACTGAGGGGAAATGGCGAAAATCGATCTTTTCGAGCTCTGGATACCCCAATGGAAAATCTAATAGCAGCTACTCTGATTGCAAATTCCTTGCAGCCGAGTGGTTCAGCAGCTGAAGGAATAGAGCACTTAGCATTCCTGTTACAAAAAGCAGTGGAGCAGAATGCTGAAGTCAGTCAATCACTACAGCGGGTTCACTCTCAACCTCCCCTCACGGGAACCTCTCAGTCTGTTTATACTCCCCGAAGAAACAGAAATCATTCACCTCGGAACAAGGGGGATCTTCATGATGATTACCGCCATGAACAGTTCCGGAATCCAGTGTTTCGAAGAGGTGATGAGTATACAGCTCGGAGGAGAGATGAAGACTACGCAGATCGGAGGAGGGACCAAGAGCGGCGCCGAGTGGATCATCAAGAAGAAAGATACCGAGATATTGAAGATGATGCTCGAAGTCATTTAGTACAAAATCGAGTAGATCGTGCTAGGGCGTATCGACAAGACCAAGTTAGTAATCCGATGGCTACAGGCCCCGTCTGTTTTAGCGAGAAAATCTGATCAACCCCGATTCCCCCTCGCTTCAGGATAGCGCAAGGAGTAGAGAAGTACCGGGGTGACGCTAAGCCGCATACATGGTTAGATGACTACAGAATAGCAGTCCAGATAGGAGGAGGTGGAGATGAGATAGCCATGATGCACCTTCCCCTGATGCTGGAAGGTTCAGCTCGGACATGGCTGAACCAGCTTCCACCAAACAACATCTGGGTATGGGAAGATCTAGTCAGAGTTTTCGTCCAGAATTTTGAAGGAACCTACAAGAGACCTGGAGGGCTGACTGAATTGCAGTTATGTACTCAAGGTCACAATGAGCCCACTCAAGAATATATTCAGAGATGGATCACACTCCACAACTCGGTAGAAGGAGTCTCCGAGTTCCAAGCAATTCATGGCTTTAAGCAAGGTGTCAAGTATAAGGAGCTAAGCTTGAAGCTCGCAAGGTCCCCTGATGTCACTTCACTTGGCAGATTGATGGAAATCGCAAACAAATATGCTAATGGGGAAGAGGAAATTCGGCAGAAGTCCCAGCAGTATCGAAGCGGTAACAACTCGGCCACCAACCCCAAGCAAAAGAATGGAGGGGGAGGTAGTAAGAGAAAGGCAGAAGGGGCACCAACATACGCCGAATTGGTAGCGGCCGCAAATGCAGCAGGGATCCATAGCAAAAATCAGTCGAGGAAGGAGTGGCAGCCTCGTCAGAAAAGGCCTTCAAATGATGATGATATCCTAAATCAGCCTTGTCCTCTTCATACCACCCAAGATGCTGAAGGAAAGATAGTTTTCCCGAAGCATACCGCTAGGCAATGCCGACTAATCAAGAGAGCTGCGCAAAATGCAAAGACCGGGTCACAGCAGGACAAGGGAAAGAAAAAGGAAGGAAGTCCAGATCTGGACAGTGAAGGTTTTCCTCGGGAAGACGGAGTTTTGGTCATTTTTGCAGGCCGAGAATCGAAGATAATTGAAAAGTTGAGGTTCAGAGAAGTTAACACTGCTGCTCCTGCCGTTCCGAGTTATATGAAGTGGACAAATGTTCCGATTACGTTTGATCAATCGGACCATCCCCCTCATATCCCTCACCCTGGAAGACACGCTTTGATAGTTGACCCATTGGTGGAAACAGGAAATGGCAATTTTAGGCTGAGGAATGTCTTGATGGATGGAGGCAGTGGCATACATATTTTATATGCTAGTACCCTAAAAGGCATGAACATCCCGATGTCTAAACTCAGTAATAGTTACTTGGAATTTCATGGGATCATCCCGGGAAAGAAAGCACATTCGCTAGGAATGATTACTCTGAATGTAGCCTTCGGTACACCTGATAATTTTCGGAAGGAAAAGATTACCTTCGAAGTAGTCGACTTTCCAAGTGCTTATCACGTGCTACTCGGACGGCCCGCTTATGCAAAATTTATGGTGATTCCTTGCTATGTTTATTTGAAGTTAAAGATGCCAGGCCCTAGTGGTGTGATCACCGTATTCGGAGATTATAAACAAGCAGAAGAGTTGTTGCAGAAAGGATCATTAATAGCCGACCAGCAAATGGCAGAAATTGAGTTGGCCGAGTTGAAGAAGACAGTCGACACGTCCGAGTTGTTGCAACCCAAGAAATCATCTTCGTTTGAGTCGGCAGGAGAAACCAAAAAGGTGCGGATCCATCCTGATGATGAGGACAAGTTCACCAACATCACCACTGATCTGAATCCTAAATAGGAATTTGAGCTCATCAACTTCCTCCGTGAGAATTGGGACATCTTTGCGTGGAAGCCATCTGACATGCCCGGAGTCCCAAGGGAGTTGGCTGAGCACAAATTGCGGGTTGACCTGAAGGCAAGACCAGTAAAAGAATCCCTTAGACGTTTTTCTTCAGAAAAGAGAAAAACCATCGGACAAGAAATAGCAAGATTGCTAGCAGCTGGATTCATTAAGGAAATCTTCCACTCAGAGTGGTTAGCAAATCCTGTGATGGTTCCAAAGAAAGATAAATCTTGGAGAACTTGCGTTGATTTCCGTCATCTCAACAAAGTTTGTCCAAAAGATCACTTCCCTCTTCCTCGCATTGATCAGATTGTGGATTCCACATCTGGGTGTGAAAGACTATGTTTCCTCGATGCATACTCGGGTTATCATCAAATCCGATTATATGAACGAGATGAAATATTAACCGCATTTATAACTCCTTTTGGCTGTTTCTGCTATGTCACCATGCCATTCGGACTTAAAAATGCAGGGGCTACATATCAGCGCATGATGCATAATTGTTTGATCTGGCAGATCGGCAGAAATGTCAAAGTATATGTTGATGACATTGTGATTAAGACAGCTGAGGGAAGTAACTTACTGGCCGACCTAGCCGAAACCTTTTAGAGTCTTCGATCTTATAACATCAAATTAAATCCAGAAAAATGTGTATTTGGTGTTCCAGCCGGAAAGTTACTCGGATTCATGGTTTCTGAAAGAGGAATTGAAGCCAACCCAGAGAAGATAGCAGCAATTCAGAACATGAAGCCGCCTCAAAAGCTCCGAGATGTCCAAAAGCTAACAGGGTGTCTCGCAGCACTCAGTCGATTCATTTCCCGACTCGGAGAAAAGGCACTCCCCCTCTATCAGTTAATGAAAAGGTCGTCAAACTTCAAGTGGACCGAAGAAGCCCAGGAGGCCTTTGAAGAATTGAAAAAGCAGTTATCAACTCGGCCGGTTCTTGCAGCACCAAAAGAAAAGGAGCCACTCTTATTATACATTGCAGCCACAAGCCAAGTCGTCAGCGTAGCTATAGTGGTGGAAAGAGAAGAGGAAGGAAAAACACAGAAGATTCAAAGGCCTGTATATTTCATCTCCGAGGTCCTCACACCATCCAAGCAACGATATCCTCATTACCAGAAGCTGGCAATGGGAATTCACTTGGCATCTCAAAAGTTGGCTCACTACTTTCAAGACCACTCAGTTACAGTAGTATCAGAAGCTCCTTTGGCCGAGATCATGAATAACAGATACGCTACGGGCAGAATTGCAAAATGGGGATTAGACCTTTTACCATACGATATCCATTATCAACCCAAGAAGGCAATCAAGTCACAGGCTTTGGTAGATTTTTTGGCCGAATGGACAGAAGCACAGAGCATCCCACAACCAATCCCTGAGCACTGGACTATGTTTTTTGATGGGTCAAAGATGTTAAATGGGGCGGGAGCAGGAGTAGTGCTGGTTTCCCCAAGAAAGGACGAAATGAGATACGTCCTTCAAATCCATTTCCCAGCAACAAACAACGAAGCCGAGTATGAGACCCTTTTGTATGGATTACGAATGGCCATTTCACTCGGAATCAGAAGGTTGATGATTTTTGGAGACTCCGACCTGGTGATCAATCAGGTCATGAAAGAATGGGATATAAGGAGCCCAGCAATGACAACTTACTGTGTAGCAGTCAGAAAACTGGAGAAAAAAATTGATGGGCTGGAGCTCCATCATATCCCAAGGACACAAAACCAAGCAGCGGATGACTTAGCCAAGCTAGGATCAACTCGGGGACAAATTCCCCCAGGAGTTTATCTGGAGCACATAAACGCCCCAACCGTGAAGGAAGACCCTTACTCGGAAGCCGATCCAAGCATGCTGCCAGATGAGAACATTCCGGACAAAGAAGATATTCCGGCAGTTGTGGATCTTGTTTTTGACACAGAGGTAATCCCTCCGGAGTGGTCCTTGCCCATTCTGAGATACTTGCAAAAGCAAGAGCTGCCAGATGACGAAGTAGAAGCCAAGCAAGTAGTGCGAAAAGCAAAATCGTACTCAGTGATCAACAATGAGTTGTACAGAAACAGTGTCACAAAGCTCCCCCAGCGGTGCATATCGGAAGAAGAAGGTCGACTCATCTTACAAGACATACATTCCGGCGAACACGGTCACCATGCGTCAAGTCGGACACTAGTGGCCAAGGTTTTCCGAGGAGGATTCTTCTGGCCCAACGCTTTAAGAGATGCCAAGAACATTGTTGATCACTGCAGAGGCTGTCAGTTTTACGCGAATCAGCCACACAAGCCAGCATCCGAGTTGAAGACAATACCTTTAGCATGGCCTTTTGCTACATGGGGATTGGACATGATAGGGCCACTCAGGACAGGCACCTCAGGATTCACACATATCCTAGTAGCTGTGGACAAATTCACAAAATGGATAGAGGCAAAACCAATAAAAAGCTTAGACTCAGCCGCCGCAGTTAGCTTCATCCAGGGCATTGTACACCGTTTCGGCGTTCCCCATGATATCATCACCGACAACGGGTCGAATTTCAATTCAGCCGAGTTCAAGCAGTTTTGCTGGAATATGGGTACCGGAATAAACTTCGCCTCAGGGGCACACCCTCAATCCAATGGCCAGGTAGAGCGAGCAAATGGGTTGATTTTGAAAGGAATCAAACGACGACTTATGCGGGAACTAAAGGAAGCAGCAGGAGCCTAGGTTGAAGAACTACCCTCAGTATTATGGGGATTGAGAACGACTCCAAACCGGTCCACTTGGGCAACTCCCTTTTTCCTGGTGTATGGTTCAGAAGCTGTCCTGCCGAGTGACCTGAAGCACAATGCTCCTCGAATAACTCAGTATATTGAAGAAGAAGCCGAGACAGCTCGGCAAGATGGCATTGACCTTTTAGAAGAAGAGAGGAACTTAGCCCTAATGCGCTCGGCATTTTACCAACAAGACCTTCGACGATATCACGAGCGTCATATCCGAGCTCGCTCCTTTCAGGAAGGTGACATGGTTTTGCGTGTCAAGCAAACCTCTGATCACAAGCTAGCCCCTCCCTGGGAAGGTCCTTACATTGTAACCCGAGTCTTAGGTAATGGAGCCTATCGGCTATATGATATAACGAATAATAAAGAAGAGCCACATGCATGGAATGCCCAAATGTTGCGGCGCTTCTATGCATGAGATGCTTGTCAATTGGTTTAATAAAGAGATTCTTCCTTCATCAATTGCATTTTTAATTCAAGCTTTCGTCCGAGTTGTACTAAATCCATCAAAAACTTGAGAAGACGGAGAAAACGTGGATTTCAGAAACATAGTTCTATATCCTTGCAGATAACTGGTTATAGCAGGTTACCCAACAAGTTTTTCTGAAACTTGGGGGCTACTTAACGTTGCGAAAAATCCAAGTTTTTTCGTCTGAGCTGTACGCAGCTCGGACGAAAGCTTAAGCAAAATTTAACTAAGTTACCCAACAAGTTTTTCTGAAACTGGGGGGCTACTTAACGTTGCGAAAAATCCAAGTTTTTTCGTCCGAGCTGTACACAGCTTGGACGAAAGCTTAAGCAAAATTTAACTAAGTTACCCAACAAGTTTTTCTGAAACTTGGGGGCTACTTAACGTTGCGAAAAATCCAAGTTTTTTCGTCCGAGCTGTACGCAGCTCGGACGAAAGCTTAAGCAAAATTTAACTAAGTTACCCAACAAGTTTTTCTGAAACTTGGGGGCTACTTAACATTGCGAAAAATCCAAGTTTTTCGTCCGAGCTGTACGCAGCTCGGACGAAAGCTTAAGCAAAATTTAACTAAGTCACCCAACAAGTTTTTCTGAAACTTGGGGGCTACTTAACGTTGCGAAAAATCCAAGTTTTTCGTCCGAGCTGTACGCAGCTCGGACGAAAGCTTAAGCAAAATTTAACTAAGTTACCCAACAAGTTTTTCTGAAACTTGGGGGCTACTTAACGTTGCGAAAAATCCAAGTTTTTCGTCCGAGCTGTACGCAGCTCGGACGAAAGCTTAAGCAAAATTTAATTAAGTTACCCAACAAGCTTTTCTGAAACTTGGGGGCTACTTAACGTCACGACAAAACTCAAGTTCCTTATCCAAACTGTACGCAGCCCGGATGGAAGCTTAAGCTGCATTTTGCTAAAGTTGCTCAACAAGTACTTCAAAAACCAGAGAACAAAGAAGAACAATGATTTCAGAAACATAGTTCTATATCCTTGCAGATAACTGGTTATAGCAAAACAAATCAACACCTCAGAGTCAGGCCTTCTTAATAAATGGCGGTAGTTTTCGAGACAAACTGTGCACCCAGGGCACAGTAATAAGACATAAACTATTTATTACAAAACCTCTCGGCATTCCGAGGCAAATTCAACGATTTTGTCCCCCAGCATGATCAGGCATCACTAGCCTCATCAGATTCACTGGTAACTCCGGTAGATTCCACGAAGAAATCAAGATCTGGCATCTTCGCAATCCGACTCGCAGTCTCAGCATAGCGGGACAAGAAGGTCGTGCAGCTCGGACCATGCTCTGGATCACCATCTCCGACTCGTTCCAGATTGTGGATTTTCTCCGAAAAGTGAGCTTTAGTCAGGGCCAGAGCATAATTCGCGCCACTCCGAACTGAAGACCTTTTCCAACGAGCAATTTGCTGCGGAGCTGCTTGAAGTAGAGGAACAATTGTATCCAGATGAACACGATTCTCCTCAGTAGGCGAGATGTAATTCTTCAAACCTAGGGTGGCACCCATGGTTTCTTCAGCATATTTCTTTGCACTCGCACACCTCATGGTCAGCAGGCCTTTGGATAAGGAAAATTCCGTCGTCTTGGGAGTGTAATTGTCCTTCTTCATCAGCTCGGCAAACTCGGCCATTCGCGCCTGTTCCGCCTCAGGATTGGTGGAATAAACTGCAAAGACACAATAAGCGTAAAAATCAAACGAGATGACTTAACAGCAACAGGTCGGACGTACGATGCAAGGAAGACATCTTACTGGATAGCATCTCACTAAACGAAGCAAATCTCCCGGCACAGTACTCTTCAACATTTTTGACAGACTCCCGAGTTGCTGCCAGTTCAGCTTCATGGTTTTCCTTATCTTTGGAACGCAGCTCGGACAACTTCTGCAGGTCGGATTGAAGCTGGGAGATAGTGGCCTCTTTTTCTTCAAGAGCCTTCTTCTGGCTGGCCACTTGTTTCTCCAAAATCTTCTTCTCCTTCGCGCGTTTCTCAGTCTGCTCAATCTCCTTTTTCATCTTATTGACAAATTCATCATTTTCTTTCACCTTCGCATCAAATGCTTTCTTTGCAGCCTCTGCAGATTCAGTTGTTAGAAACATCACATAGCAAAAAATTCGGAAACTCCTCATTTCCTATTAGAAACATAGCCTTACCATTATCCTCAGCAAGCTTTTTCTTCAAAGCTTCATGTTCTTATTGTAGTTTCACAAAATCAGTGCCAAGTTTGCAAGCCTCCTGGCACAGGAAAAATCATCCAAATCAATAGTCCCTACAACATAAGACTCCGAATAACTTCAAGAAGTTACTCGGAGCCTTGGGGGCTACACCCAGTGGGTGCACTAAGAAGTGCCCCCACTAGAAGATTATCAAGTCAATGGTCTCTACAACATAAGACTCCGAATAACTTCAAGAAGTAACTCGGAGCCTTGGGGGCTACACCTAGTGGGTGCACTAAGAAGTGCCCCCACTAGAAGATCATTTAGCCAACAACATCTACAACATAAGACTCCGAGTAACCTCAAGAAGTTACTCGGAGCCTCGGGGGCTACACCCACTGGGTGCATTAACTAATGCCCCCACGGGAAGTCTATCAAAAACAACTCAGAAATTGAACCCACACACCCAGTGGGCACAGGGCTGCATAAGTACTTACATGCAACTTGGTCTTCATCATCCCAGCGTCGGAGGCTAACTCACGTAAACGCAGCTCAATTTCTGAGGCCTTCGTCAGAGACCCCTTCAATCCATCTACTACGGCATCCTCAACCGAGACATCGACCGAGATTGAAGAAGGAGGAGGCCGAATTTCTCCTGAGGCTGCAACAGAAGCAGTAGAACTCTTTCCGACATCTTTCACCCCCGAGGTGGCAGGAGGAACAGGCGTGCTTTCGACATCCACCCCCGAGGTGACAGGTTGAGCTAGTGTAGGGGAAATAACCTCTTGATGGGTAGAAGATTCTAGAGCAGTCGGGGCGCTGGAAGCAGGGAAGGTCGCCACATTCGCGGTGGGGATCGGATCTACGTCAAGGCCAATGTCCATATCTAACAAGAGAAAACTTGTAAGCAAAAACACGGAGCAAGGATAAAATCTAGAGCCAAAGAGCGAGTACTCACCATCGACTGGAATTTGCTCAGGAATAGAATCCAGCACCTGGAAATCAGTCACAACGCAGTTACTAACATCTTCATAAGCTGCAGCATCATGAGTCTCAACACCAGGGAGTGACTCGGACCCACTCGGACGAACACTACAATATGAGGAAAGTTAAGATTTGCAAAAATCACTAAAGGAGGAAAAATAAAAAGCTGTCGGATATTACTTCCGAGCTGTTTTGAGAGCTTGTCGTGGGGGAGCGACAGCGGCGGGAGCAGCCTGAACAGACCCTGACCCGGAAGACTTCCTGGGAATCTCGGTGGCATCCGTCGAAGCATTTACCTTCCTCCCGCCAAGGGTAGAAAGCTTTTTCCGTTGTTTCATGGGAGCCACTTTCCCATGACTTGGGCTAAGAGCGGTGGCCTTGCTACTACTTTCCCCCTTACTCGGAGATATGGGACGTTTCGTCCCCCGAACAGATCCTTCCCAAGCTGCCTCACGATCGTGATTATTTTTAGAGCGCTACTCGGTAGTTGTGCGAGGAAGCACTACATCGGACTCCGTCTCCTCGTCATCTTCAACCCCGAGTCCTGCGTCATTGTTGCTGTCCTCGTCCTCTTCAACAGGGTGCTGTGGCGCCAGTGGGATTGGAGATGGAGCGATGTTCGTCTGACAAATAAACAAAATATCCAGGTTAAAATTCAAGATTTATCACAACACTCAAAAGACTAGTCAGGTCAAAGAAAATCACCAGAGCTGGAGGACGGTTAATATCAAGAGGCCTAACTCGGCCAGCCATCTGCGCACCATGAGTCACGCTGGTGATGATCTTCATGAGCTGTTCAAACTCCTTCTGAGACATGGTCGAGTTGTTATAGCAGGTGTTATCGTCAATCCCTGTGTACTCCCACATCCTCCTAGCTCGGGATTGCAAGGGTTGAATTCTCCGACTAACGAAAAGAGCAATGAGATCCATAGCATCCAACCCTGCCTTCTTCATCCTCACCACTTCCCTCATTAAGGGTGAAACACGCTGTTTCTCAGAAGCAACCAACCAAGGATTCCAGCCCCGGGAGTCGGACAACCTGACATCCGAGTAAGGAAGCAGCATCCGAGTCCCAGGGGCGGTATCTACCTTACAGTAGAACCAACTATTCTGCCAATTCTTCACAGAATCAGGCAAACTGGAGGCGAAGTACTGGATACCCTGTCTCTTCGCCAAGAACATCCCCCCACAAAGATGATTTATCTCTGCTTCCCTAGAGTTCTTTATCTTTTGGGGCTTTATGGTATAGACGATGCGGAAAAGGTTCCAATGAGGATCTATCCCAAGAAATCCCTCACACAGAGAGAAAAAGCTAGACAAAAGGGTGATAGAATTGGGAACGATATGATGCAGTTGAGATCCGGTGAAAGCGAGGAAGTCAAGGAGGAAAGGGTGAGGCGGAAGAGAAAATCCCCTATCCACATGAGAAAGAAGAAGAACCCGCTCATCCTCTCTAGGGTGAGGTTCAACCTCACCTGGGCCAGGAAGGCGACAGCCATGGCGAGGGATTAACCCCTCGTCTTGGTAGCGCCGGATGAGCTCCGTCGTGACGACGGAAGGCAACCATTCCCCCGCAGACATGATGCCAGGAGACGCGCGGAAGGGAGCCCTGCCGGTTCGAAGAAGATCTGGGAGATCACCGACGGGAGGAGAAGCTCTCGACTTAGAAGAACACCGGTGGAGAAGAAGCAGGAGCGAGCGCTATACTGAGGAGGAAGAAAGAGGAAGTCATATTTATAGATGCGGGGAGAAGGTCCACGCAGTTTTCAAGGCACTTAATGAGGGCGCCTGTTACGGTCCCCCAAATCTAGCCTCCTTAAAAGGCGTGCAATTAATGGTAGAATAACTAACTGACGCGGAAATCGAGGAACCGCCCAGACAGAATACCTGATAGATAAGATCCTCTGACAGAAAAAGATTCGCTCCCATGGAAAAACAACTCGGAAGCAAGACATACAAAAAATCTTCCAAGTTGGCACAGCTCGGAAGTAAAAAGCCCTTAAACGATGTCTCCGAACAAAACCTTAACTCGGAAGAAAAATAAGCAAATGACCTTTCCGAATAAGCCGCAACTCGGAAAAAGGATCTCATCACTCTAAGTCTGTTCCGAATAAGTCATCACTCGGAAAAGGATCATTAAAATCAATCCGAGTAAGTCAGCATTCGGAACGACTAGATCGAGAAATCACCTTCGAAGAATCCCGAACTAGCTTCAGTAAGCATCTCAGAGGAAATTTCGAACAATCAAACTCGCTTATAATCCGTCTCTGACGCAGATTGCCAGATTATTAGCATGATACGGTGTGAGGGGTAAAGAATTGATATCCCATGGGATATGATTTAAAGCTCACCATCTGATGATTTAATTATCAAACTTTACAGATCTGGTTACATATGGGGTTTAAGGCCTTTTACCCTAAGACACGCCTCCCGAGGCCTCAGTCCACCTCTTCCGAGAGACGCTCGAGTGTCGCCGATCTTTCCAAAAACAACTCACCCTGCGCATAGTCGAGTGGATAGTTCAAATGATGATAAAGTCCTTTCGGGCCTCTTATCGAATTTAATCTCCGTATACCTCATGAATTCACACGAGCACCCAGAAGCACTTGGGGGCTACTGTCATGGTGATACCTAGGGTATACCCTCATGAACCTTATATCAGGGGGTATCCCTAATATAACCACCTCTTAGAAAATATCTATAAAATAAAACGTAATAAAAAAACCTCTTTCTCTCTCTTTCCATCCGAGTAAGAAGCTACTCGGATAAGGTCAGATTCTTCCGAGTAGTTAGTTTATTCGGATGACACTACTACAAGGACAACCTTACTCGGACAAGACCTTTTCGAGTAAGATGTTACTCGGAAGCAAAGCACTACCGTCCGAGTAAGTCGGTTACTCGGAAGAAAGAAAAGCCGAGCTGCACGATACGCGGACAAGAAGAGGAAGAGCCAGAGTCACGAGACATTAAATCCATATGCGTTACCCCTACTTAAATGACTGTAATGGAGGGACGTTTCTCATTGTAATAATAGCCATCATTAACTCTGTAATTAAAACCCAGTATTGGGCAGCGAAGGGACATGGCGCACTCTATATAAGCCCATCCTTTTCACCATAGAAGAGATATCAACACTTTGAGCAAGAACAACCCAGTTCACCTGGGACAGGATTAAGGTTGTTATCTCCAAGGAGAGGCCTAACCTGTATAACCTTTTCTTGTGTCACCATCTTTGCGTACAGATCTTCATAGCTCCATCACTACCCCTATATCTATTGTTAGGTCTATAACTACAACAACAGAGCCAATCCAATCATTTTTTATATGTACTAGAAGAATACCCCGCGTTTCAGAGAAAATCTCTATAACAACTCTACGATTTAAATTGAAAGGGTATAAGATACATGTAAATAAAAGTAAATGATATAAACAAATGATTAGCTATAAGACTACTCGTAGTGGGAGTAAGACTATCCATAGTGGGAGTAACATCAGTGATAACATCACACTTATCTATGCAAAATAGTTGATGTGGCAAGTAATTAATGAGAAAAGAGAGGGATGTGGTAACTTAGGTAGTTACTTGCTCTTTGAGTAACATCACACATACCAATATAATATGAGTCTACAACATAATAAATGAAGTGTTGCATGACATCACATATATGATACTCCCCATTATAGAGGTAGTAACATAGACTAGTAACAACGCGATGTTACTAGTCGAACTTACTCTCCACTATGGCTAGTGTAACATCAGTGGTAACATCACACATATCTAGGTAAAATAGATGATGTGGCAAATAATTAATAAGGAAAGAGAGTCATGTGATAACTTATGTAGTTATTCTACTTACTCTTTGAGTAACATCACATATACCAAGATAATATGAGTCTATAACATAATAAATAAAGTGTTGCATGACACCACATATATGTTACTCCCCACTATAGAGGTAGTAACATAGACTAATAACATATGCCATGTTACTAGTCTAAGTTACTAGCCACTATGGCTAGTTTAAGACCTCCGCAATGGGAGTATCATAGCTAGTATCATGCATGCCAACTAAGCAAATTTGGTAATGCGGCATATAATTAAATGAAGAAAAAGATGGTTGAATATCATATTATGATATCGTATCATAATAAATGCTAAGCTAGCATGTGTCTTGCATGGCAATAAATAATACTGCTTGTGACACTAACATATGATACTACATACTATGCATTATGGAGGTAGTATCATGTGCATGATACTAACTTATGATACCATCCATTGCGGGAGGTTTAATTGTGGATGATGCAGATAATTTGTATGTTGAGATAAATACCATAAATGCATCTTAGTGGAGTTTTGTTAGTGGAGGGTATGGATAAATGATTGGCTACAATAGTGAGAGATGTGGATAGTTTGTATGACACCGTAAATGCATCTTTATGAAGTTTTGCTTTATAAGAGATATTTTTTTAATTTTTTTGTATTTATATTTCCTTTTTATAAAATATATTGCGACAAAGGTGATCCAACTTGCATTTTTTTATTTTTTTAGGAACATAGTACAACTCTGACGCTCACATACACGAGTATACAATCACTCCTATGACGCACACACGCACACCCTACCCCTATGAGCATCTTCGCAATACTGAGCCGGTACATCATCTTAAGATTAACGAAGACTCCACCTCGTCTTCGACGAAAACGTCTCCTCCCACTGAAAGCGCATCACGTATTTAGTTTTTTTTACAGTGATGGGAAAAGGATGCACAATGGAGCTGTCACGGGTTCATCTTTTTTTTCTTTTCCCTTTCGATATGATTTGTCCAGGGGCTTCGAAACAGTTCAAGGACTGCGTTTCAAGCCCATAGATCAGTAACCTAGGCTGTGTGTTGTTTTGCACTTCTGCTCCCCGCCGTCGCCGCCTCCGCACACGCCCCAGCCGCCGTCCCGCCAGCGCGTCCTCCCCGACGACGCGACCGAGATCCGCCGGCCTCCCGCTTCGCCCCGTTGCCTGTCACCGAGGTACTTCGCCCGGCCACCCCCCAGTTCTCTTCTCCGTGGGTGGATCAGCGCGATGCGTTCCTGACATTTTCCCGTTCGCTTGTGGTTGGGCAGATGGAGAGGGTGCTCAGGGATGACGCCATCCAGGAGAAGGGCGAGCGCGCCCGGATGGTGAGACGACCAGCCCCCCCTCTCTGATCCGCTTGCTTTCCTTCTTTTTGCTCTGGGTCCGTTCGTTGGTTCGTTCCATGGTGCTGCTCTTTCCCAGATGAATGAGTACTACGGGCTAGTTCGAGATGTGCGAGATCAGTAACCTCAGCGCCCACGCCTACGTTCCGCTTGATAGGATCTATAGGCTACTGTGGCAGCACACTGATGCTCTGTTCCTGTCGCAGTGTGCTTTTGTGACTGCTGTGCAGTGAGTCTGATTCTTTTGTGGTTAGGATATGATGGTAGTTTTGTTTACTTGGCGCAGAATATTTTGTAACGTAGGATTGTGTGTTACTGATCTGTCATACTCTCTCCTTTAGACTGCACAAGCTATATATTACGGAGTACTTGTGTATGGAATCGCTGTCCAACCTGTTTGTTACATGGGTGTTCTAATCTAATTCATTCGGTTTCATCTCCTGGCAGGCATCTTTCGTAGGTGCCATGGCGATCGCGGACCTAGTCAAGACCACACTGGGCCCCAAAGGAATGGTATGCCCTCAAGTTCTGTTCTCAGAGAAAACTGCCATTTGAATGCTAGTGTATGTTCGTTAAAACTTACATGTTGCCTTGTTTATGTCCAGGACAAGATCCTTCAGTCGACTGGCAGAGGGCGGAGTGTCACTGTTACAAATGATGGGGCTACCATTTTGAAATCCCTTCACATCGACAACCCTGCTGCCAAGGTCCTTGTTGGTATCCTTTTTGTCTGTATCTACTGCTTTATGATCTTCCTGCTGAGGTGATGGTTGTTTTCTAGATCCGGGAATACAACCTTCATATAGCTTCTCTTGACCTGATCTCGTTTGATTATTTGGTTGTATGAATGTCCTCCCCAATTGAAAGAAAATGTAGTCCTTAATGATTGTTAGACATCTCGAAAGTTCAAGACGATGAAGTTGGTGATGGAACAACATCTGTTGTTGTTTTGGCCGGAGAACTTTTGAGGGAGGCTGAAAAGTTGGTCAACATGAAGATTCATCCAATGACAATTATTGCAGGTAATCTCCATTTGAAATCATTTTGCACATGGTTTATTCAACAGGTTATCCCTAACATTTAAAAATTCTGCAACCTCTTAATTACCACTTCAATACATGTTACCACTTCTTGGGTGAGTAATGATACAATAGCAACTTTTTAAGATCAGTCAGACATGTCAAGTCTGAAAATTTGTGATCTCATGCTTATTTTTTTTTGAATTAGTCCTACTTAGATGATTAAAAAGCAGCTCCCTCAGTCTAGGTAACTTCTTCATTGATGTCATTTAAAAAGTAAGACAGTACCTCAGAAAACCAAAATATGAAAGCAGTTTACGTCTGCATTGATGCCATTTTGTCCATGGACAACTATAACCCTTTGTTTTATCTTCAGTTTCATGTTTGCTTACTTCTTATGTCGTTTTCTTTGGAACTGTTTGCAAATCTTTAGCTAATCATTTGGTTACATGTGAACATCTCTAATGCTTCATCATATCCCTGAACTATTAGGTTACAGAATGGCTGCTGAGTGTGCCAGAAATGCTTTGTTGCAGAAGACCATGGACAATAAAGATAATACAGGTTGCCTGTTTAGTTATTTTTCATATATCATTTTGTAACTAGATTTAAACACTGCAATCTTCTGTTAGTAATTACTTCTGTGGATCGATGTTTATGTTTGCATTAATCATCACGAGGGAGACTCATTTTACCTTTTTATCCTCTAAACATCACTTCCTGGAATACTAGCTTATAGGATCTGGTATCATTGATTGTCATAATTCCTTGTTGGGACTTGGGAACAATTTCCAGTCAAATGTATAAATTCGATTGCACTTATTATGCTTTATAACTTATATATCTAGATTTCACCACCAGGAATATTCTTCTGACAATAAACCTTCATTGCTGATGTAGACAAGTTCAGATCAGACCTCATGAACATTGCTATGACTACACTTAGTTCAAAAATTCTCTCCCAGGACAAGGAGTATTTTGCTGAACTTGCAGTCGATGCTGTCCTCAGGCTTAAGGTAAAAATGATTGGGGAGTTCTTCATACCATATGACATATCTTTTCTAAGTTTGGGACGCTGTTTGAAGTCTAGTTCATAATTATTTATTCCTATTGTTACATTATGTATTTCTGTTGGTAAACCATTGATTTGATATGCACCTAACTGTTCACTGGTGGCAGGGTAGCACCAACTTGGAATCAATCCAAATTCTGAAGAAACCTGGAGGATCTCTTAAGGATTCCTTTTTGGACGAAGGGTATGTTCTTTCACAAATTATATTAGTGGAAACTTTTTTTTATCCCAGCTATATCATGTTCTATATCAGTTCCAGCAGACAGCCGTGAACATAACATTCTGAATCTGTTTTGTAGTTTCATTCTTGATAAGAAGATTGGCCTTGGTCAACCAAAGCGAATTGAGAACGCTAACATTTTGGTCGCGAACACTGCTATGGACACAGATAAAGTTAAGATTTATGGGGCACGTGTCCGGGTGGATTCAATGGCTAAGGTTGCAGATATTGAAGCTGCTGAGAAGCAGAAAATGAGAGAGAAAGTTCAAAAAATAATTGGTCACGGGATCAACTGCTTTGTCAACAGGCAGCTAATCTACAACTTTCCTGAAGAACTTTTTGCTGATGCTGGCATACTCGCAGTTGAGCATGCTGACTTTGAGGGCATTGAGCGGTTAGCTCTTGTCACTGGTGGTGATATTGCATCAACGTTTGACAACCCAGAGTCTGTTAAGCTTGGGCACTGCAAGCTCATCGAAGAGATTATGATTGGAGAGGACAAGCTAATTCATTTCTCTGGGGTTGCGATGGGGCAAGCTTGCACCATTGTCCTGAGAGGAGCAAGGTATGTCTTATTTGTGCAGCTCCTTATCATGCATTGATAACGTTGTATTATGGCCATGCATTGAATACATGCGTATTATTTTCTGCAGTGAGCATGTGCTTGATGAGGCTGAGAGGTCCTTGCACGATGCCCTATGTGTGCTTTCTCAGACAGTAAATGACACACGTGTCATATTTGGCGGCGGATGGCCTGAGATGGTGATGTCCAAAGAGGTAGATGAGCTTGCAAGGAAGACCCCTGGGAAGAAATCTCACGCGATCGATGCTTTCTCGCGCGCCCTGCAAGCCATCCCAACGATCATTGCAGACAATGCTGGACTGGACAGCGCTGAGCTGATCTCCCAGCTCCGAGCTGAGCACCACAAAGAGAACAGCACTGCTGGAATTGATGTCATCAGTGGCGGGGTAAGCTCATGGAGACACTGATTTTCTATATTATTACTTGTTCTCGTCTTTGAAACTAACCTGGGCTACCATTATGCAGCTGGGAGACATGCAGCAGCGCGGGATATGCGAGGCGTTCAAGGTGAAGCAGGCCATCGTCCTTTCGGCGACCGAGGCCGCAGAGATGATCCTCAGGGTCGACGAGATCATAACCTGTGCCCCGCGCAGGAGGGAGGACAGGATGTGATAGATGCTCCCGAGTTGTTTTGATGCGGGGTTTATCTTATGATTTGTGGCTGGGTTACTGTGGTCCACGGCTGCTTTTAAACTTTGACCCCATTTTTGTTGTCGTTGACAGACCCCTGAGCAACTGGAACTTGTTGTGGGACTAGCTAGCTAGCGTTCCGTAGGGAGTGGCTTTGTTTCCTTTCAGTTAATTTCCACTAGAGGATATAGTGATGTGTAAGTGTAACCCTGTTTTAAGTGCATCTTTGCATGCGGAGGCTCTTTTTTCAGAACATGCGATGCTGCAACTGTGAGTTTTATATCTGTTTGCTGTACTATGTTTGATGTAAGCCATTATTGGTAGTGTATTGCTGCAATACTGATCTGCATGGTAAGAGATACAGGTATGACTGAAAATCGGGTCCAGTTCTGGTTGTTACTAGGGTCAAACTAATTGCAATCTGTGCACTTGATCATATCCTAGTGAAGCAAAATATAGAGGAGAAATCTCTATTCTCTGAAAGCAACCTGCAATTTCCAGTGTCTTTGTTGATGTATCTGTTTGACCAGTGTTATCTCATTGTTAACTGGATACTGATTAATTTTGTTTCTTCCTGCAATGTTACATCTAGCTGATGATCCAGATGAGCATATAGCTTTGACCACATTCTGTTGTGAACCATTACTAGATGGCCTAAATAAAACTGTGACTGCCTATAGCAATGGCGATGATCTGTCTACAATTTTTCAACTACCAAAACATGTCCTTGAAGATCCAATAATTAAGAGAAAAATACAGCAAAAAACTACCAAAACATGTCCTTGAGGATATAATAATTACAAGAAAATCATAACTAATTAATCGATTAATCTGGATAATAGTTGAAGGGGTTTGAGGTAGGTAGTTGAATCATAACATAGTTAAACCAGTGCCTAAGCAGAAAAGTGCTTAAACTAAAAAATTATCATTGTAATAACTCTCACAAAAACCCCCGCCACTGATCCACCTGGAAGAACAAGCTTGATCATAACACTAGCTAAAAGTGCATATCGAAGCTTTTGGAATTTCCTAATTAGGCCTTGCATCTCATCATTTTTTATTTGCATATCACCTAGTGATCCATGGTAGTACTGGAGCATCTCGTTTAAGTATTTTTTTTCATGAAATTGATTCATATCCATCTGTGACAATAGCCTGCTTCCTGCATCGTGTGGGATGTGCGCACACCGATATATTTGATGCGTAAGTTTGTTGAAACAGATCAAGGGATTTTGATACCTTTCCACAAAGAGCACAAATAAAGAACTAGCGTACTGAATTTTATGATGTGTGTGAAGTTTTCTTTTCAAGAGGGCGTTGTTAGACGCAAAGCAGCACGGGTGTCCTCGCTGGATTTCGGACTGCTTCGACGCCCCCGGTGGTGTAGGATCTTACACCACACATGTAGTAAGACGATTCATCGTACATTGCCGATTGCATAGCCCATGGTGTAGTGAGGCGCCCGTCAAAGGGATGATGCTATGACAAGGTTTGTGGAAAAAAAATACGAACCTCATGCAGGCGAAGTACAAGGATTGGGCGTAGCAGCTTGCAGTAGTCAAAGTGTGTATAAGTTTTTTATCCGTCCTATGTTTACATTTGTATCCAAACTATCTTTAAGTTTTCATGTCTAAAAATTTGAATGTTTACAAATTTGGACCAAATTTGCAATGATCTAGTTTAATTTCAATGTTTTGGTGCCCTATTTTAAAGCAGTTGTTGGAGGAGAGATGCCTTATTATAGGGTTGGCGATGGAGGAGAATTTTTTTTCAATGACCTAAAGCCCACTTTGTTGAGCCCTAAAACTATTTCCTGATGCCTTAGGGCATCTTGAACGCTATCCTCTAAAAAGAACACATTATTTATCCGTGGATCGTGTTCGAACATCTTCACAGACATGGGAGTGAATCATCCAATTATAAACATTAATTCAGGCAAAAAAGTGAGTTAGGCGGGCCAAAAGGATTAAAAAACACATTTGTTTCTAAATCAATGGCGTATGAAATGAAACAAAAAAATCAATCGCCTTTAAGTTTGACAAGCTTGACCAAGTATAAATATAAAAATATGAGATAAACAGTACCAAATCAATATCATACGTATCCCATCATAAGATATATTCCCATAATATATTTATTTAGTACTTTAATTGTTGAAATTTTCTTCTATATATTACATTAAACTTAATTAAAATTAATGTTTTGATTGAATGCATACGCCATCTATTTGGAAACGGAAGGAGTATACTGGGTTATAAAAAGAACTCCATTCCATGGTCTTCTTGTGACATATAAATGCAGCTACACCCCACGCGCGTTTTGTTTGGTTTAGACTTGAGAAAGTCAGATGATAGATATGTGGGCAATGGTAAACTGCGACACTTTCTTTTTTCGCACACGATCAGACTTAGCTAGGCTCCACTGTTTTTCCAACAACGTAACATAGATTAATGATTTTTCGCGTCGTTGGTGAAGTTTAAGTCGTACTACGAAGGAGGCTTTTGTCATCCACCACCTGCTCACGTAAGAAACAGTATTCGAAGTTTCAGCTACCTCAATGGCATGAATCTGGACAGCCGAAACTGTTATTGTAAAATGACAAATCACATCTAGCCATCCACAACAAGATCGATTCCATCAGATTTGACGTTTATTTTTGTGCAAGCAGAAGCACATTTCTTCAAGGTTTGCTTCAGATCGAGGTTACACACATGCATCTGCAACTCATCAGAATGCTCTGCTGATTGATTGTACTCCTAATACTACTATTTGCATGCATCCCCGAAATTTTCTCTGCAGATCACACGAATTAATTCACTTCAACTTATATCCAAATTGATTGTGTACCGTGATCAACTTGCCTCCGTGCATGGGTCATGCCGCGCCGGCGGTGATCACCACCACCACCAGAGCGGCTTGGCCTTGACCCTGCACCCCTTGTTGGCGGCCGTGGTCTCGCCGTCCAGCCGGTCCACCGTGACCTCGCACCGCGCCCACACGTCCACGGTCCACGTCCGCAGCACCGTCCCGAGCCTCACCCGCACCGGCACCCGCGCCTCCACCGTCAGCGGCACGGCGCCCGCCGCCGCCTGCTCCGCCAGCCGCCCCCTCTGGCCCTCCGTCAGGGTCACGCCGTCCTTGCCAGTGAGCGGCATCGATATCAGCGTCACGTTCCTCGGCGCCTGGTAGAAGGCCGGCCAGCGGCCCGTGGCGAGGAGGACGCCGGAGTAGGAGACGCTGACCTCGCCGCCGCCGCGGTAGTCCACGCCGACCTTCCTGTTGGCGCCGTTGTCGGCGCGCACGGCGGCGTCGAGTTGCGCGGGGGAGGAGGCGTCGAGGAGGCCGGCGACGGAAAGGGACGCGACGGAGAAGGACGGCGCCTTGGGGCGGAAGACGAGGTAGACCCCGCCGACGAAGGCCGCGGCGAGGACGAGCAGGAGGAAGAGCGCGCAGCAGGCGCAGCAGCAGGCGCGGCGGAGCATGCGGCGCCTGGCCGGGCGTGCGGCGAGCTTGCTGTACCTGCGCGCGCGGTCCGGGGGCGGGACCCGGAGCACCTGGTCCTTGGGCACATGCACGATGTAGGACGGCGACGGCGTGGAGCGCAGCGGCGCGGTCTCCGCGGCGGCGTCGCTGTCGTGGGTCGGGATGGTAGGTGGGGTGGAGATCGGCAGCAGCGGCGCCGGGTGGACGCGGTCCGCCATGGGTGGCAGGGGTTGCTGGGTCGCCGCCTCGCCTCGCCTGTGCGGTGTGTGACTGACTGAGCTCGAGGTCGAGGAGACGGGGAGAAGAAGTGCGAGCTGATGAGCTGCTTGCTGGGTCTAATATGTAGAGAGAGAGAGAGCGGGGGAGCGCGTGGGGACGAAAGGGACACGTGGGAAACGGTCGCCACACGCTGTTCAAACCTGGAGTCGTTTTCTTTTTCGTGCTGCTTTTGAGACGAGGCAGTTGTGGGAGTCGGAGTTGCCGCCGTTTGATCATTTTTCCCTTTCTTTCTCGTGTTTCAGGGAAGACCGTCACTGTTTTAAGTAGCGCCATTAATTTGATCGATTAAGCAAAGCTTTCAGCCCCGCGGTCTGCAAGTAAGTCGTCGTGGAAGAAACAGTCAGAGAAGAGAACACACGGGTTCACTTGTGAGCTAGATAGACAGAGACCTGAATATTGTTGGACGAAAGAGACCTGGATATTCAGAGGGGATTACTTGCGGTTCCAAAAGCAATTGGCGATTTTGTGTGGAATAATGAATGTGCTACTGGAGCAAGTATTCCTTCCGTTTCAAAATAACTGTCGTAGCCTTAGTGTAAATTTGTACTAGAACTACTACAAAATTGAGTTAGTTATTTTAAAACGGAGGGAGTATATCTTAGTGTACGACGGTGCCTGTACTCTACGCACTGTGTCATCTTGTCTTGGAGTGCTTGTATCAGGTTTTAAATTCCTTTACAAAAATGGGACATGTAATGTCTGGATGTCATCATAGACGGAATCGGTGATTTTAGGGTTTCATTTTGGCAAGGGGCATAAACTTATACTCCTACGCTAGTTATATTTAAATCATATCCATATATCTCAAAATGTTAACAAATACAGTATGTTGGTAATTATTTAAATTTATTTATGCTAGAATAATGGCCGGAATATTTTTGGGAAAACTTTTTTTTTGCCACTTTAGCTTTTGCCAATTTTTCTTATGCCACTCTAGAATTTGACTTATCACTTTTGCCACTCATAGCTTATGATAATACATCATAATTGCTATTTCCTGGCAAAAGCAATAATATTTTAGTGGCAATTATGATACATTGTCAAAAGCTAAGGTGGCAAAAGTGAAATAGAAAATTATTGTTTTTGTCACAAAATGGCATTTGTGAGTGGCAAAAGTGATAAGTCAAATTCTAGAGTTGCATAAGCAAAGTTGGCAAAATCTAGAGTGGCAAAAACAAAGTTTTCCCAATATTTTTACCATAAGGCAATTAGATTGGATGTTTTTTTAAAAAGGATCGACATAAGTGGGGTTTTGCACCCGCTTGGGTGGCTATTATTATGGAGTGTGCCATATCGATGAGTTATGCGGTGAAGTTTAACGGGAAACACTAGATCAGTTTTCACCTTCGAGAGACCTACATCAAGGTGATTCGTTTTCGGTTATGGACACGGGTGGCGGAGTTTCAGCCGCGCCCTGGTCACGCGGATGTGATTCGCTGGAATTGGGAGGCTTCGGGTACTTTCTCCGTGCGCTCGGCGTACGCGTGCAAGTTCATGGGTAGGGAGCTGGACTTGGGGGCCACTTTCACCTGGCACTCTAAGGCCTGCGGTGCAGTCTGTTCTGTTGGCTGGCTCTCAGGAATATGGTTTGGACCTCTGATAGGCTTGCCCGACGCAATTTGCCGCGTCAGGACGCCTGCCCCTTGTGCGATCAAATGGAGGAATCGTGTAACACCCTCAGTTCCTGTAACAGTAATCATCATCACTGTTGACCATCACTGTTTGTTAATCACTGTTATCCCCTGTCCCTGATCAAACTTTGCTTCTACTCTTTTCAAACCATGCTGGTTGGTAATCAAAACCCAAAGCAAAATGCATCTTGCTCATCAAGAAACCAAACCCTAGTTGAAACTACTTTAAATGGAAATTAAAACAAAAGTGCTCAAATAAAGTTGTTCCAAAAATCATGGAACTATTTTTGTAAATTGCCTAAAATCATTATAATCATGTTGGAACAACTTTGGTAATTTTTGAAGTTACAGAAAATTCCAAACAATTCAAACAGTAGGGTAAAACCCTTACTTGGGGCATTTAATATTTAAAATAAATATCTAATGATTTTATTTTTCTTCAAAAACTTTCGTGGCACTGATATATAATGTTATACTAATATTGGGACACCTAACACATTTTACAAAATGCCATGGTGATCAAGATAAATGCCAACAGAAAATATCAGAAAAGAAAAATGAAAAATAAAAATAAAAACCTAGCTAACCCCCCCCATGGGCGAAGCCCATCCCCCTGGGCCACCAGCCGGCCCACCCGGGCCCAGCCCCCTCTCTCTCCCACGGGACATCTTCTCCACCTGCCCCCCCTGTTGCAGCACTGTGCCCGTGCCATGGCCACGCCATGGCCCCCCTCCTCCACCTGCTCCCCCCTCTCCACCTGCTCCCCTCTCCTCTTTGTGGATAAGTCCGAGGCCAGTTGCCCCCGAACTCCCCTGCCCACTCCTCTCCCCCTCCCCACGCTCCTTCCATCCTCTCACTCGCGGCACTGAGTGCTGCCGTGGCCGCCCCGTCGTGGTTCCCGCGGCCAACGACGATGAGGAGGCCTGCCACCGTGTCCTAGGGCCCCGCCGGCGTCGTCTTCGTCTTCATACGCAAGGAATTGAGCCGGAGTGCCCTCTGAAGATCGAGCCGCAGTCGTCTTCCACCTCCAGTCGCCATCTCCATTGACAGCGATTCGCGCGCTCCGAGCTCCCCCGAGCCCGCTGCCAAACCCCCGCAACCCCTCGTGAGCACCCCCTTCGAATCACCCTAACCCCGCTCGTTTTCCCGCTGTGGTTCGTCGTTCCCGCGCGGCACTTGCTCCGGCCACCGCCCGGCTCGACGTAGCCGTCGCCATGGGCCGCGCAAGCTCGCGCCGATAGCCCCCATGGATGCGCCTCGCTCCCTAGCACGCTTGGGAGCCATCCCGGTGCCTTTCCGTGGTCTGGGCGGACCGCCCCGACGTGCTCGCCGTGCAGCCGTCGTCGGCGAGCCCCCCCGGGCCACTGACCGATGGGGTCCGGGCAGCATAGGGCTAATCCCCACTGACGTGTGGGGTCCCACCCCCCCTAATCCCATGTTAACGGTAATTAGCAGAGAAACCCCCCCCCTATGTGGCTGACAGGTGGGGCCGCCGCCTATTTAAAATAAAAAAAACTGTTGGATTTAATTAGGTCAATGACAACTGGGTCCCAGCTTAGGTAATTAAGTTAAATGGATAAGGTTATGGATAATGTTCTGGATAATGTTTAATAAATAATAAAAGAAATCTAGAAAATCATTTAAATTGATTTAAACTTTGAAATTCAATAACTTTTAAACCGTAACTCGGATTCAAAAACTTTATACATGAAAATTGATCAGAAAAATATAACGAATACGGATACGCTATCCGTATGTCTACCACACCCCTCTAACACAAAGAACATCGAACATTCCCCCTCCGGACCGTCTGTCCGATAAATTGTCCGGTACTGTTAGAGTGCCCGGATGAATTTATTCTGAACACGAAAGTTGTCCGGAATGGTTCAAATAGCACGGATACACCCCCCTTATGTTGTTCCGGTAACCACGACACCTCCGGCTTGATCCTTCCCCCTCCGGACACCCTGTCCGGTAATCACCCGGAGCCGGCAGTTCATCCTCAGATGAATTTCCGTTTCGAGCATATTGCATTGCACTGCGTTAGAATACCGTTAACATTTCATCTGTCATGTCATACATATGTTTGTATATTATTGTTGTGTATTTACTGTTTCCTCCCCCCCTTAATCTCCGGTAGACCCCGCTGCTGCCGTCGACTACACCGCTGCTGAGTACGACTACGTCGTCGACGACCCTACTACTACCGTCGAGCTTGCAGGCAAGCAGAGCCATTCTCTTCCCCAGATATCGCCTATCTTTCCGTACATTTCTTGCACTAGGCATTGTTACTGCTGCTGCTACGTTGCTTACCTATTCAATTGCATAGCCTGTTTTTGTCGCCCCTTGATGTGCCTTCCTTTATCCTATGCTGCCTATTATTATTATTATACATTATTCAGCAGTGAGCCCTGCGCATTGTTAGCTAGGATTAGATAGAGGGCCGTGATCACTCAGGGGAGTGGACGCGGTTACTTATATTATAACTGCACAGGTACGGTACAATGCAGACACCGTTAAAGGCCCCTATCTGGGTTATGCCTAGTCACCTCAAGTGTGAGCTATCAAGGAGTAATCCTTGTACTCCACTCGAGGCTGACTTTGTCTTACCGCCATAGGGTCCTGTAAACGGTTGTCCTTTAGGTAAGAAGTCGGGCGACCCAACGGTGCCTGCGAGAGGTATTGCGACGGGACGACAGGGAGGGTACGACCAGTGTACCGGTGTGCTTGGCCCCTGGTCGTTGTCCGCGAGAGTTACCAACCCACGAAAGTCGAGCTCCTCCAGGAGCACACGCGAGACAAGGTAAGGAGACGGTTCGCCTTGTTGGTAACCGCAGTGACTTGGTGGGACGACAGGGCAGGCACCGATGTACTGGTGGTCCTGGCTGCTGTCGTTGTCCGCGGGTCAGTTAAGTCGAGGCAACGATAACGGTTGTCACGCAGGTTAATTAAAATGCTAAATGGTTTAGTGAATGTCTTGAGTTGGCTATATGCCATGTACGCACTACCTACCCGTGGGAACTACGAGTTATGGGCTCCTCCGCTTCTTAGTGTCGTCCGAGGACTCTTCAGACGTCAGCAGTACCGCGGCCTGCGCCGGGAAGTGGTGTTGTCTTATTTGCCGCGGCAGTGTGGTTTGTATTTGCTTTGATTTAACTTCACCGGCCAGCCTCGCACCGTGCAGGAGTACGTCGGGGTTAGGGTCCAAAGCCCCGCGTACATAGGATATAGTCCGGCGGATGACCTCTCTGTTGAGTTTGAAAGATGGGCTATGAAGTGTCGGATAGCCTCGGTGGAGCGTTCCCTAACAAGGTTCCCGCCACCCTGGAGATCCGTGCGTGTAGCGTAACACAAGTGCACCCCTGTAGGGAAGATTAATCTATCGATAGCCGTGTCCACGGTAACAGGACGCTTTATGCTGAAGCTGGATCTTACCACTAGAAACTATTATTAAACTGTATGGTTCCGAGTTCTCTTCCTCGCGGGGATGTCGAGGAGGTGAACTCGGAGGCATTGTTAATTATTACAACTTATTATTATTCAATGTTGCAGCAACTTCTGCTTCATTGTTACTTTATGATTCATATAAACTGTTGGCTGATTCTTACCTCATGCTACAAGACATCGTCGGAAGATGCTAGTCTTCGATAGGCCTAGCTTCTTACCCTTGTTCTGAATTTCTGTCTTTCAGCCCACTATATACAGCCTCTTCTTTCCGTTGATACATTGCATAATGCTTAGTAGCGGACGTAAGACTCGCGGGTATACTAGATACTCACCTGCTTTATTTCCTTTACTGTTTTGCCTGATCGGCCGCTGCAGCCGACGTTGGAGCTCAGGAGCAGGAGTACCCCGGAGGCGCCTACTACGACGTCGAGTTCCCCGCCGACCAGGAGTAGTTCGGTGGATCCCAGACAGGAGGCCTCGCCTTTTCGATCTGTATCTCTGATGTGATTTGTGCTAGCCTTCTTAAGGCAAAACTTGACTAACTATGTGTGTACTCAGATATTATGGCTTGTATGACTTATATATCCGGGTCCGCGTGACCCCCTTTATTGTAATATATTTGTTTATCCTTTTGTGTTTAGTGTTGTGCTGTGATATTATCACCGTGGCACCCTAATCTCAGTCATGTACCCTGTGT
This sequence comes from Bromus sterilis, assembly GCA_950022295.1. Classification (NCBI taxonomy): domain Eukaryota; kingdom Viridiplantae; phylum Streptophyta; class Magnoliopsida; order Poales; family Poaceae; genus Bromus; species Bromus sterilis. Next base: position 336,611,565 of record OX465595.1, on the reverse strand, counting down.
GTATGATTACTGTACACGGTCTGATTTTGGGGGCGTCACAAATCGGTGGAACATTTGCTTCTCACCTGCGTCTTCTCACGCACGGTGTGGTTCGGTGCGTTGCTAGCCTGGGGGCATGCGGACTGGGCACCAACGGTTAGCGATAGCCTGCTGGCCTGGTGCACTTCGATCCCCGGGTGTCCCCAGTCGCGCAGGGACTCCAACACCTTCATACAGCTTATTTTATGGGAGATTTGGAAGCACCGAAATGCGGTGGTCTTTGATGGCGCGGCTCCAAGCGTGCAACAGTTAGCCCGACAGATTTCTTCCACGACAGTGGAGTGGGCAAACGCGGGCTTCTTCTCCGCCGAGACGTCGCTTCGTTTAGCTAGGTTGTCTAGGTGGGCGAGGTGTGAGGTGTAATCTATGTTTTTGGCTCCCGGCCCTGCGAGGCGGTGGCTTGTAAGGTGGACGGGCTCTCCTACCCGGTTTCTCTCTATGAATAGATGATACGCATGCTCGTGCGTATTCTACAAAAAAAAAGGTGATTCGTTGAGCCTGTTTCTTTTCCTTTTTGTTGCCGATGCTCTCTCCTTTGTTGAGCAAGGCTACAGTGGATCATGGCTTGTCAACGGTGGTTATTTGTCGGCATGCACCGGCAATCTCTCATCTTATATTTGCATATGATTCCCTCCTATTCGTTTGTGTTTTCCCTGACCAGATTATATTTGTTAAGGAGGTTCTAAACACGTTCACAATGGTTACGGGGCAATAGACGATACAGTAAGCTAGTTGGTCTTTGTGTGCAAGTTACGCATTCCAAATCAAAAGAGGCATCTATGGAAATAGGAAAACCGTGTGAGGATGTACACCCAAACTACAACTGCTTTTAGCTCGTAGGATGATCGATCTATAGACTATAGTGCGCTTTTTTGACTATCTAGGCTTGCACCAAACAAGCAACAGGTCCTATATATAAACGCACGCGCATGTTTGGTACATATATACGTAATAGTTAATGTTCTTCTTGCGAGAAATAATAGATCATCATTTAATAGTTAATGTTTAAATCATCATTTAGCCTGGCTTGAGACGTGACATGAAACCGTTGATGGTCGATCTTGATCAGTAGTACTACATGCATGCTAGAAATCTATACTCCGTTATAAAACAGCTAATTAAACGTGCAATAGGTCAGCCGGTGAACATGCATCACAACATAAACATGTGTGCAACAGTGCAAGTGCAACGATGATGATACCATCTGGGCAGGCGTTTGCATTCTCAAATAAAAATCATGGCCAAATTACTTCAGCACACAAAAAAGTCACGGTCAATTTAATTTTTTTTGAGCATTTACGGTCAATTTAATTAACAATCAAAATTGTCTCCCCTTGACTTGTTCGGAGAGAGGGGAAATAATCTCGGGCCGTTCGCACCGACCTGCCCAGAGTTGGCAATCACCTGCAACATTTGTTGGCAAAGGTCGAATATTTCCTAAAAATAATAGTTAGTAGAGTCAAAACAAAAGAATGCTGGAAACTAAATTACCCGCTCAAAATCTGTATCTTTATCTTTATTTATATCTCTATTATTCAAAAATATCTTTTCCTGTCGGTAAAGACATCTTTGTAATTTTTTCTCTATATACTGATAGTTTCTTCAATTATTAATAATATGCCTTTCATGTATATCGAGTTAGTCACTGTTTTTAATTGTAATAATAGTTTATTTTTATTTGTAATGTAAAACAACTTTATAATTACTATTACAGGACCATTTTCCTAACAATGATCATAAATCAATCTCTAACAAAAACATGCATAAATAGTACTAGATAGATGACATTTTTTCTAACCCAAGGAAAATTAAGTGTATGAAGCATGTCAATTTATTTTTATGAACATGGGAAAGTAAGTTTATACAGGAAGGAAAATTCTTTTTATGTAGCATGGTAAATGTACTTTTTGACATGTCAATTTGAATTTATATAGCATGCAAATTTTAATTTGTGTAGCATAATAAATTAAGTATATAAAGCATGAAAAAACTAATAATTTTTGCATGGAAATTTAGTTCATATAGCATGGCAAATCTAACTTTTCAGCATGGCAATTTTAGTTCACAGGAAATGGCAAATTTAGTGTATGTAGTATGAAAAATCAAGTATTTGGACCATGGTAAATTAAACTTGGACATGACAATTTTAATTTATGTAGCATGGAAATAACGTATATGGACCATAGAAAATCTAACTTTTTGGCATGACAATTTTAGTTCATATAGCATGACAAATTAAGTATTTTTTTAATGATGGAAAATTAATATTTTTTACCAGTGGCAAGTTTATTTAATGAATCATGGAAAAGTTAAAAAAAGTTTTTCTAACATAAACTTTTCATGGAAATTTTCACAAAAAAGAAACATTTTTTTGCATTTTTAACCAACCCCAATGAAGAAAACAATTATTATAAAATTCACATGTATCTAGAACATTTTGTTAGGATTTTATTGTGTAATTTTTTCCACGTGTGATAAAAATATATAAAAATGGAAGAGTCTACAGATTACGACAATTCTCAGATGATTTTAAAGGAGCAAATCAAGTTTTTTCAGCTTTTTATTTCTTCAGCCTCAGTTGTTGAGAATCGCTTCAAAAGAACTGGTATGTATTTGTGATGATTCTGAAACTTATTGTATGAATCTGATTCTTGCTTTATCTATAAAATAAAAAGGGCTAAAACATATTCAGAAATAATTAGCATTTCCATTGCCTTCCTTTGTTCCATTCTGTTGATCCGATTTCATCGGTTAACACCAGTAAAATTGAAGCACTAAGGGTCTTAATGGTATAAAAAAACTTTGCAGCTTCCAACGACAAAAACAATTCTGCATGACTTTGCGGCTGCCACTTGCCTCTCCCTTAACTTCTCGAAGACAACGTTCGTTCCCCTACACCTACCAACACCTACTAGCAATGCCATTGCTCTTACCCTGCAATGCCCTATCTTCTCCTCCCCGCAAATCTACCTAGGTCTCCCTCTATTTCACTCTCGGCTGCCTCACGATGCTTTCCTCCCCGTTATCCAAAGCTGTCGCAAGTTGGAAGGCCAAACTTCTAAATAAAGGTGATCGCCTTGTACTTCTCTCTGCAGTACTCGACTCATTAGCTACCTACTTTATGACCGTCTTACAAATTCCTAAGAAAGTCCTTCAAAAAATTGATGTGCTTCGTCGTGCCTTTTTCTGTGCCGCGGAAGATACTTGTACTGGCTCTCGATATCTAATTTCTTGAAAATACGTTTGTAGACCTATTTTTTGGTGGTTTAGGGCTAAAAACCTGCACACCCAAAATAATTGCCTACTAATGAAATTTCCCTCCAAATCCCTTACTAATACTCTTTCACCCTAGCTAGACTCACTTTTGGGCAGATTTGATGGCCACAAAGAAACATTTTTTCCATTTTGGATCCTTCACGATTAAGGATGGTTCGGAGATTATATTCTGGGAGGATAAGTGGCTAGGTAATGCCAATCTCCCAGAACAATATCCCGCTCTATACAATATTATTCGTCATAAGGGTGAGACTATTGCAACTTACCCACACAATGTGACGTTCAGAAGAGATTTAATCGGCACTAGGCTAGAATTGCTGAAATCATTGTTACAATGCTTATCCACAATTCATCTATCATCTGGGGCCGATGTATTTCGCTGGAGTCTACAAAAGAATGGTCAATTCATGGTAGATTCTATGTATAGAGCCTTGATCCAACTAGAGATGCCAGTTGAGAATAATAAGATGATCTGGCATTTAAAGATACCACTCAAAACAAATATATTTGCGTGGTATCTTCGTCGGGGAGTGATTCTTACTAAAGATAATCTTATCAGGAGGAATTAGCATGGTAGTTCACAATGCGTTTTTTGTCATCACGATGAGACAATTAAGCATTTGTTTTTCCAACGTAAATTTTCTCGTTCTATACGGTCAGTCATTCAAGTAGCTTCTGGCCTATATCCCCCATGTAGCGTTGCTAACATTGTCGACAACTAGCTGCATGGAATAAACCACAGGTTTAGGAATCTTCTTAGGGTGGAAGCGCTAGCCGTTATTTGGTCGCAATGGCTATCTAGAAATGATAAGATTTTTAATGCTAAGATAACTTCCTTTTTGTAGGTTATATACCGATGTACGAGTAGGCTCCGTTTATGGTCGTCGCTACAGCGTGTAGGGCATCGTGACCTGTTTATGAAGGTCTGTACACGGTTGGAGGCCACGACGAGGGATATTTTGTCCCAACGTGGATGGCAGAATAATCTATCGATTGACCCTCCTTCATTGACGACGATCAACAACTCTACCTAGTGCTTGTATTTCGTTAAGTTTTTACCTTTCTCTTTTTGTTCGAATTTGGAGTGGCTATGTGCATCCTAGTTATGCAGAGACCAGGTGACGGGGATCAACCCCGGCAAATCCCATGGTCAGGGACCCTGGGTTAGTCATGAGAGACACAGGTTGGACGATAGCTCATCGGCAAACAGGAAGGCTTGCTCCTGCTCGATATTATTGATGGGGGAGATGCAATTACAGTGGAGGCCAAGGCTGGAGCTCTCAAGGCTAGGGTTACAGGTGAGATTCGATCCCTTAGGCGTCACCCCTCCTAGCCCTTATATACCGGGCCAGGTCTCGGGGAGGCCCTCTACGTGTACAAGTATGCTTTCCTAACCCTAGCTTGCTCCGTACGGTAGGTCTTCGCACCTTCCTTGCGAGTTGCAGACTCCTACGTTGGTACCAACTAGCGGGCTGAGGCTGTATCTTCATGGGCTTTCTGCCTTCATGGACACCAGGTAGGCTCATCCGTAGGAGTCGTGGGGTCACCCCCTCGTCAGTAGCCCCCGAGTGCCTGGGGGACTCGAAGAGTCGCACAGGGACTCGAGTACATTCATTCGTCGTTCTTTGGTATGCACGTTTATCCGCGGGTCGCTGGCAGTCTGGTGGCCATGACAAAACCTGTTTCGAGGGATGCTAAGCTGAAAGGGACCAAGGAGTCGACGGGTCGAGCCTTGGTGAATTGCACTAGGGCAAATACCGCAGTAGCCCAATCAAACCCACGTCCCTCGACGTGAGCTTGGAACACTGGTGTCGAGCAAAATTCTGGCCGCTTCAGGTCTTACGGTGTTCATTTGCCGCCAGTAATGCGTGTAGCCTAAGGCGCGTCCGCCCGGCTTTTCTATCATGCTCTGCGCATGTGAAAGGTTGGGAGTGAAATCGCTCTTCGGCAAGTCCCAGCCCGGCCGTACTTCGCAGCAGGGTCTTACCTACACGCTAATCTTGCGTGGCATCTGGGCATAGTGTATCGTGTTCCAGGAAGGTGTGTTTTTGAGGCGCGGAGCCTTATAGCATTGCACCCGCTTGGAACAAAACATCAAGCGAGCTGTTCACTCATTCACCCGAGGAGCTTTGTTTCGAGTGCTCAGTCGGGGGGTTATTCGCGAGTAATCACTCGAATGCCGTTTCGGCTCTTCAGGTGAGGGAGCACCCGGGACTCTTAGCACCGTATGGTCTTTGGTGAATGCTTGTTTGTCTTATGTCGGATTGAGGGAGCACCCAAGACTCTCATAAGTGCGAGTGGTCACTCGAGCACGTGGCCAACCTTTAGGTGAGGGAGCACCCGGGACTCTTATAAGTGCGAGTGGTCACTCGAGCACGTGGCCAACCTTTAGGTGAGGGAGCACCCGGGACTCTTATGATGTACGCTCCCGATGGTAGTAAGATGTTTTTCTTCCTTGGGGAAAAGATCTGAAAAATGAAATCTTGAGGTCTTGATGTCTGTTTTTTTACTGCTTGTCAGGGATGGTGATGCCTCTGTTTGATGGCTGTCAGGGATGCGCTGCCAGTGAACCGTCACTTCTTTAGGACCGGTCATAATAATGGCCGCTGTGGCGTGCGGCGAGCGCCGGTTGAGTTTCCCAGACGCGCGTTGGAAACGCGCGTGAATTGACGCGTCGTGTGTACAGTGCGTCCCGTGGGAAAGCATCTTCGTTTTGGAGTCCGAGACGGCTGGGACGATTGGTCTTTGAATTAATTACCGCCGTCGTCTTGGATTCCCTGTGCTGTGAGGATAGTTGCTCCATAAATAGGCCTTTCTCTTCCGTGCCTCTATCCAACTCGCTGCTTCACCTCTTCCTTCATCTCTTCTTCCGCTGATGGGTCCCAGGCGAGGTGTTGGCCGTGGCCGTGTTCGTCGTGGCCGTGGTGGCCGTACACCACGCTCATGCCGTGGTGGTCGTCATGGTGCGGCGCCAGTGCCTTCCTCCTCTCCCTTGGAGGAGGGATTCTGGCGCTATGATTTTATTTTGCGTGTTCGTGGCCAAAGTGCTAATCGCATCCTTCTTCCCTCTTCTTTTTCTGCCATTGTCTCTGAGCGTGGCTTGGATGGCTTGCATCTAAATTTTCAAGGGAGCTGTCGATCTCCTTTTTATGTTGACTTGGAGGTTGATAACTCTCACTTGATTTTTCTTGGCTCTGGTTGGAGTTTGTTTGCTCGGCGGTTGAATTTGGGAGATGGCGACATGCTCAGCTGTCGTTTTGATGGCGAAAGCACTGTCACTGTCCACGCATTCGATCCGAGTGGCAATAGCATGGATCCGCCTGGGCAGGAGTCGAGCAGCGACGACTCCACAAAGTCGAGGAATCCATCGCCGGCGTCTTCGACTGCTTCTTCCTCCAGGGACTCTTTTGGAGGTGGTGGTGAGCCGTCTTCAACTGCTTCCTCCTCTGCTTCTGAAGAAGACCTCGATGTCAAGCCACCGGTTAAACGAGCGCGGCAGGCGACCTTGTAGAACTGGAGGCAGCGGCGTCATCTTCGCCGGCAACTTGGGCGGAGCTGGAGAAGAAGCTAGAGGAGCAGGAGAAGAAGCTGGTGGAGCATCATCTCCAATGGTTCCGCAAATAAGTCGAGCTTCACCTTTTGTTATGTCATTGACATCATGAGCCTGCTGCTTCGACTCCTACTTTGTCTGTGATGATGCTCTTGTAGTAGAGTCGGCTACCCCTCATGGGCACACATGTAGAAGTCATAATTCCTTGGGTGATTCCCTCTTGTAACAAGAGCTGCCTTCTATCCAAATGTAGTTGAATCCTTTTTGTACTGAGGGTGTAAAATGTGCTTTATCTTTTGTAATGGAATTTATATTTGTGCCTTTACGCGACAAAAACTGTTGCTCGAGTCCTGGACGATCAGGAGTTGTCTTTAATTTCTTTGTGTTCAAATCCTTTGCGGCCGAGGGCTGTCTTCGAGTCCGTCCAATACTTTGCACTTGCGGGTTCTATCGGGCGCGCGATAGCGCTTCCGATGGGAGTAGCCCCCGAGGCTATGCTTGAGTCGAAGGGTCAGGCGTAGGCTAAAATTTGTTTCCTTTGTCGTCGTTTATCGGGTGCGCGACAGCGCTCCCGATGGGAGTAGCCCCCGAGTCTTTAGGTGATCGTTGGCGATCGGGTGAAGACTAAATGAGCTTCTGCTTCCTCTAAAGTTTCTTCAAGAGTGCTTAGATCTTCATCTGGTTGTGGCCCTGTCAAGACACCGAGTGCTCATGAAGAAGATCGCGTAGGCGATAGCTTTGCTCGGGGGGAGTTTGCTCTTAAGCCCCCCGAGTGCTTTACTTGAGATCGCGTAGGCGATAGAGTTGCTCGAGGGGATTTTACCTTTAAGCCCCCGAGTGCTTTACTTGAGATCGCGTAGGCGATAGAGTTGCTCGGGGGGATTTTATCTTTAAGCCCCCCGAGTGTTTTACTTGAGATCGCGTAGGCGATAGAGTTGCTCGGGGGGATTTTATTCTTAAGCCCCCGAGTGCTTTACTTGAGATCGCGTAGGCGATAGAGTTGCTCGAGGGGATTTTATCTTTAAGCCCCCGAGTGCTTTACTTGAGATCGCGTAGGCGATAGAGTTGCTTGGGGGGATTTTATCTTTAAGCCCCCGAGTGTTTTACTTGAGATCGCGTAGGCGATAGAGTTGCTCGGGGGGATTTTATTCTTAAGCCCCCGAGTGCTTTACTTGAGATCGCGTAGGCGATAGAGTTGCTCGGGGGGATTTTATCCTTAAACCCCCGAGTGCTTTACTTGAGATCGCATAGGCGATAGAGTAGCTCGGGGGGATTTTATCTTTAGGCCCGCGAGTGTTTTACTTGAGATCGCGTAGGCGATAGAGTTGCTCGGGGGGATTTTGCTCTTAAGCCCCCGAGTCCTTTAAGATGGCAGTATTTGGGCAACATTTATTTTATTGCGGTCAAGCTGTTTACATGAGTTGCCAGTCATGTCCGACCGATAGGGGCTATGGATAGAACAGTCGCAAGTTTGCTACGTTCCATGGGTTGCCCACGTCCTCGTCTGTCTTCGGGTTCTTCAGCCTGTAGGCACCGCCTCCGATGACTTCTGAGACTATGAATGGTCCTTCCCATTGGGGGGCAAGTTTATGGACCTTCTCTTGTATTAGTCGTAGGACTAGATCACCTTTGTTGAAGGTTCTGGTGCGCAATCGACTTCTTTGGTAGATACGTAGTTTGTCTTGGTATCCCTCTGATTTTGTCAGGGCTGTGTCTCTTTCTTCGTCAGCCGTATCCTTGTCATCTTGTAGTCCTTCTTCTGATTCCTCTTCTTCGTATCCAGTGACCCGGGGTGCTCCAAACTTGAGGTCGTGTGGTAGGACTGCCTCTGCCCCGTACACCATGAAGAAGGGTGTGTATTGGGTCGCGGTGTTTGGTGTAGTTCGTAGACTCCACAGGACCGCGGGGAGCTCTTCTACCCAGTTTCCGGCGGCTTGCTCGAGTGGTGCGAGGAGCCGTTTCTTGATTCCCCCGCAGACAAGGCCGTTTTCTTTTTCCACCTGACCGTTGGATTTCGGGTGCGCGACTGATGCATAATTGGTTTTGATTCCCAGTTCTTCGCAGAAGTTCTGAAATTATGTGGCTGTGAAGTTCGTTCCATTGTCCGTGATGATGTTGTGTGGCACTCCGAATCTGAATATGATCGACTTGATGAAGTTGACGGCTGTGAGGGCTGTGGAGCTGGTGAATGGCACCGCTTCAATCCATTTAGTGAACTTGTCGACTGCGACGAGCAGGTGTGTCCTTCCGCCCTTTGATGATTTCTTGAGTGGGCCTACCATGTCGAGTCCCTAGGTGGCGAACGGCCAGGATAGTGGTATGGTTTTGAGCTCTGATGCGGGAGCGTGTGGCCTGTTGGCGAATTTCTGGCAAGCGACGCAACGTCGTACTATTTCCTCTGCGTTTTTCATGGCCGTGGGCCAGTAGAACCCAGCTCGGAATGCTTTGGACACGAGCACTCGACTGCTCGCGTGGTGCCCGCAGGTGCCTTCATGGATTTCGAGCAGTAGGGCTTTGCCGTCTTCTTCGCGATACACCTTTGGAGTATTTGAGTGATGCTGCGCTTGTATAGTTGTCTGTTGATCCCCGTGAACGCCTTGGATCGTCGGCTGATGCGTCGTGCTTCAGCCACGTCTTGTGGTAGCGTGCCTTCGATTAGGAATCGGAGAAAAGGTTTTGTCCAGACTGGTCCTTCGAGCTCCGTCGGAGCCGTGCTGTCGGATATGCTGGTGCTTGCGCCTTCTGATGGCGTTGCTGCTGCCACCTGCGCCATTTTTGTTGCGTCTTCGCCGTTGTAAGAGCAAAGTTATACCCTCATGAGTTTTGGATATTGTTGGTCAAAACAATAGAGGAACTAACAAGTTTTCTAGTGTGAAACAGATGGTTAGGTTCCTGAAGTTATAGGTTGGTGATAAAGCTTCAACGAAGATTTACTCATTTATCGAAGCATATCCTGTGGAGCGAAGCTTTTTACGGATGTCGACCCCTAAAAAGATAAGGAATACTGAAGCTCGTCCTATCGAAGAAGATGATCAAGATGGCGCACGACTTAGTTGTTTTTGCATAGTTCTTTTTACTTCTTTGAGTCGTAGGAAAAACCGTACTATCAAGAGGGGTTTAGTAAATGTACTCCGAAGGTTTTGATGAAAAGACTCAGATCGAATCTAAACCAGTGAGAAGCCAGAGTCGAAGAAATCTCATGTGAGCTAGGTAATGCTTCACCAGCGAAGACTTTGTTCTTTCGGCTCCTGAAGCAGAACCAAGTCCGTGAGTCAGCTTTACTTGGACCGCAAGTAAAGTTGCGCTTTGATTGGAAATATGACCGTTGGGGACAGGTGTCAAGCTGTCACATCGGGTCACTTCAGTCATTTCGCACCTTGGGATTGCTGCCTATAAATACACCACCCCCGCCCTCATTGGCCGGGTGGCAGCTCCAAGATTGATTCCTTACAGAGGAGAGAGAGAGAGCAACCCCACCGAAGCAAACCAAATACCAATACACCGAAGCATAAGTCCTATTGATCTGAGTTGATTCATTATGACTTAGGAAGAAGTTTGCTAGCCTTGTTATCTTGGAGAACTGCAATTCTCCTAGACGGTTAGAGAGTTGTTCTTCAGAGAGCGAAGAGTTATTGTCGCCTCGAAATCCAGTTTGTCAAAGGTTTCGGTGATTTCCTCAATAATCAACCAAGAGTGAAGAACTGACCAAGCTCAAGGAGATTGGTGCAGTGGAGAAATGGACGGAGAGAGGTTAGCTCCTGTGTTCAATCACAAGTCCCTCCAACCAGACGTAGCACTTTGCAGAGTGTGAACTGGTCAAACAAACATCGCCGAGTTAAGAGTTCGTTTTACTTTCTGCATTTACATTCTGTTTGTCAATTGCTTCAGAGTTCTGCTTCGATGCAATTGATTCGATACTTTTGATTCGCTATGTTCTGCTTCGATCATGTTCTGCTTCATTGTTTACCCTTCTGTTGAATAGTTTCGGTTGCTGTGTTATGCTTCACTTCAAAGTTTCATGCGAAATTTTGAAGTGATCATTCACCCCCTCCCCCTCTGATCACATACTTGGTCTAACAATTGGTATCAGAGCTAGGCACTCTTTATTTGGATTAACCTCCTAGAGTGTTTTGCAAGTATGTCTTTCGCAGCCGTTCGCTCTGGCGAACCTATTCCTATATTCAATGGGAAGGACTACTCTTACTGGAAGGACAAGATGAAGAGGAATATTATGGCTATCAATTCCACTGCATGGCAAGTTGTCTTACATGGTGTTACAGTTACTGACAAGAATGCTCTCACTCCTGAAGAAGCTCAACTGATGGATCTTGATTCGGTTGTCTGGGTGTTCATCACAAATCACTTGACTCCAGCAAAGTATCATGAAGTGAAGAATATTCCTTCGGCCAAAGGTGTCTGGGACTATCTTGAAAAGATTGGTGAAGGTGTTTCTACTCAGAGAGATGCCAGAATTGACACACTCCGAAGCAAATTCTATCGCTTCAAAAGACTCGAGGGTGAAAAGGTTCACTCAATTTACAGCAGACTCACAGCTCTGGCAAATGAATTGATTTCCCTCGGTGCCGATGACATAACTCCACATTCAGTTGTCAGAACATTGCTTCGCTCGTTAGATGATTCGTTTGATCACATTGTGATGATGATCAAGGAAAGGACTGATTACAGACATCTTGTTGCTGCTGATGTTCTTGAGAGACTCACTACCTTTGAAATGGAAGAAGATGAGAAACGTGACATAAATGGTTCTCGAAGGAGATCTCATGCTCTGAAAGCAAAAGCTTCGCGTCATTCTTCGCCCGAAGTCAGTTCTGCTTCAGGTGTCGAATCAGATGATCCCGCAAGCATTGGAAAGGATTTGGCACTGATCATGAGACGCTTCAATCGCTTTCAGAAGAAAGGTTTTTCTTCACCCAAGAAGAATTATCCTTCAAGAAGCTCAAGTCATTCTTCTCACCGTTCATCCTCAAGAAGCACTCCATCAAAGGACAACTGCTGCTATAAGTGCAAGAAACCAGGACACTATATTGCTGATTGCCCTTTGTGGGAAGCTGAGAACAAATCAAAGCATTCTCTCAGAGACTCTTCATCGAAGCCTTACAAATCCTCCAGAAGTCATGAGTCAAAGAAACATGATTCCAGTTCAAGAAGGGAAAAGAAGAAAGATTCTGATGATGATAAGAGAAAGAAGTATCATAAGAAGCGTGAGGGTTCTTCATCGAAGACTTACTCGTCTCGTCGAAGCAGCTCTCACCGTGCCAAGGCCTATCTGGGAAAGGAGATGAACTCTGAAGACGAAGCCTCTGGTTCCGAAGCTGAACAAGACTCAAGGTCTGCTTCAGGGTCCGAATCAGATGGTGTTGTTGGATTGGCATTTGCTTCGACAGATGTTTCAGCAAATGCTTCGAGCTCATTCTTCACCAACTGCAGCAGTGAAGATGAAACTCCTGCATATTGCTTCATGGCCAAGGCAAAGGTATCTTCATCCAAATCAACCTATGATACTTCTGATTATTCCTCATGTGAAAGTGACACTAGGATAAGCTATGCTAAACTTGCCAAAATTGCTTCAATCCAACAAGATGAACTTGATTCACTAAGCAAAACTATTAAGAAATCAGAAACGTTGTTGATCGATGAGATTGAGAAGAGTCAAACTTTGACTAATGAGCATGCTGCTCTGAAGGAGAAGTTTGAAGAGTTATCCTCTCGGCATGATCTTCTTTCAGTTGATTATGAAAAGCTTACCTATGAATTTCTTCAGAGGAAAGTGGCTCTTGAAAAACTGGCAGAGGCTCATGAAGAATTGGAAAATGTAAATCTCTCTCTCATGGCTCAACAAGGTTCCGAAGCAATTGATAAAACTGAATCACCTTGTTTGGATTGTTTGGAACGAAGCAAAACTATTTCCAAAGGGAAAGCTCCTATTGTTATTGATGATACTAATGCCTCCGATGAGGAAAATCCTGCTGTTACCGAGGAACTCCTCAGGTTGAAAAATTTATTTGAAACAGGCATGTTCAAAAGTGTGCAAGGACACCAATATCTCTGTGATATCCTTAGGAAGGCTCTCCTTCACAGGAATCCCAGGAATGAAGGTGTTGGCTTTGAAAGAAAGATAAATCCTGATGGCACATATTGGGAGCCTGAGCAGTATCCTAAGACTGTTTGGGTTCTATCTAAGGAGAAACCCATTGATATTGCTAACCTTTCAGGTTTCGATTGCAAAATGAACAAAGTCATTGTGGATGAATCACTTGATTCAGACTACAAACTCATGAAAGATGAACAGGGAAAAGTTTCAGCTGAGTATGTAGGTACTCCACCAAAGAATGGATTTTACAAGAGGCAGATATGGGTGCAGAAAGCACTTGTGGAAAAATTGCCTGCTAACCATTCTATGCAGGGAAAGCCTTCGGTACCACCGAATCATTTCTACTCTCTAGAGACAAGAAATGATCCTTTGGTGACCGAGTCAAATGTTCCGCAGAAGCAATACTATCGTACTGGTCGCCATAAGTATCGTCCTCATAATAATCGTACTAAGATTGCATATGCTCATACTTATGCTAACCATTCGCAGAGGACTTACATTTATGGTGTGCTTGATGGTACACCGAAGCAATACACTCCTGTCCGATTTAATATTGCTTCGACCAGTGCTTCAACGTCTTCTCAGTCACCTGCTCGTTTGTGGGTGGTTAAGAAGAACTAATTCTTCTGCAGGGCTATGTCTCCGGTGGATCCGAATGGGTCATGGATAGTGGTTGTACAAATCATATGACCGGAGACAAGGAGTTGTTCACCGAAGAAAAACTATCTCAATCTTCCTTGAAGTACATTACCTTCGGTGACAACAACAAAGGTAAAGTGTTAGGTTTGGGTAAGATTGCCATATCGAAGGATAAGCACATTGACAAGGTTATGCTAGTTCAATCACTTGGATATAATCTAATGTCTATTTCAAAGTTATGCGATATGGGTATGCTTGTTTTGTTTTCTGCTTCGCGTTGTGTTGTCTTTTCACAGGATGACTATTCATTTGTCTTCGAGGGTTACTGTAAGGGAGATCTATACATTGTTGATTTTTCTTCGGGCCCTGCTGTATCCACTTGCTTAATGGCAAAAGCTTCATCTGGTTGGTTATGGCATCGAAGACTTGGTCATGCAGGGATGAGAAATCTTCATAACTTAGTGAAGAAGAATCATGTTATTGGTCTTATCGAAGTAAAATTTGATAAGGATCGTCTCTGCAGTGCTTGCGAAGCTGGTAAAATTACGAAGAAACATCATTCAGCGAAGACCATCATGACTACCACTCGTCCTCTTGAATTGCTTCATATGGATCTTTTTGGTCCTCAAAATTATGCAAGTCTGGGAGGAAACAAATATGGTCTAGTTATTGTTGATGACTTCTCACGATATTCTTGGGTTTTCTTTTTGGATGACAAGAGCAAAGTGGTTGAAATCTTCAAGTCATTCGCTAAGAGAGCTCAAACAGAATATGAATTATCTCTGAAGCATATCCGAAGTGATAATGGAACTGAGTTCAAGAATACTAATATCGAAGATTTTCTTGATGATCATGGTTTTACTCATGAGTTCTCTGCTGCTTATACACCTCAACAGAATGGTGTAGTTGAAAGGAAGAATAGAACTCTTATTGAGATGGCCAGAACTATGCTTGCTGAATACAAGACTCCTATTAGGTTCTGGGCCGAAGCAATCAATACTGCATGTCACATCATCAACAAGGTTTACCTTCACAAATTCTTGAAGAATACTTCTCATGAGCTTATCACTGGTAACAAAGCAAATGTCTCATATCTTAGGATATTTGGTGCTCCATGCTTTATTAGAGATATGAATCATAGCTCCAAATTTGCCCCTAAGGCACATGAAGGTTTTCTTTTAGGTTATGGCTCAAACTCTCACACTTACAGAGTCTATAACTCTCACTTTGGGAAAGTTATGGAAACTGTAAATGTAAGGTTTGATGAAACTAATGGCTCTCAAAAGGAGCATTTGCCTCATGATCTAGATGAACCTCCACTTGATGAAGTGATTAGGTCTATGGCTATTGGTGAGATTCGCCCTGTCGAAGCTAATCAACGTCAAGCTGTAAGGGATGATGATGGTCCAATGTTCCCACACATAGCCCGGGGCGCTGGAGATCACCATCCTGAAGCTAATGATGAACAGGACGAAGAAGGTCAAGGGAACGAAGGAAATGCTGAAGCTGAACCCGAAGCTGATGCAGATCCTGAAGCAGATGCTGAGCCTGAAGCAAATGATACTGTGTTATCAAGAGTTCGAATAAGAGTTGATGTGGATTCGATTCTCGAAGATATCAATCAACCAGGTCGTCCCACTACTCGATCTCGCACTCGCTTGGCTAACTTCTGTGGAAATTTTTCCTTTGTCTCTATGCTAGAGCCTTCAAAATTTGATGAAGCCATGAAAGAACCTGATTGGTTATTGGCTATGATGGAAGAACTTCACCAGTTTGAAAGGAACAAGGTTTGGTCACTTGTTGAAAGGCCAGATCCCTCGAAGCACAACGTTATTGGCACCAAGTGGATATTTCGCAACAAGCAAGATGAAGACGGTATTGTGGTAAGAAATAAGGCTAGATTGGTAGCACAAGGTTACACCCAAATCGAAGGCATTGACTTTGGTGAAACCTATGCTCCAGTAGCCCGTCTCGAATCCATTCGTGTCATGCTTGCTTTTGCTAACCACAAAAATATATTACTATATCAAATGGATGTCAAGAGTGCTTTTCTTAATGGTGAAATCGAAGAAGAAGTGTATGTTATGCAGCCTCCAGGTTTTGAAGACTTGAAGAATCCTGATATGGTGTACAGGCTTCACAAAGCTTTGTATGGACTGAAGCAAGCACCTCGTGCTTGGTATGAAACACTGAAGGATTTCCTCCTAAAGAAAGGCTTCAAACCAGGAACAACTGATCCCACTCTTTTCACTCGATCATATAACAATGATCTATTTGTGTGTCAGATATATGTAGATGATATCATTTTTGGCTGTACTAACACTGAGATCAGCGAAGAATTTGCAAGGATGATGTCGAAGAAATATGAGATGTCAATGATGGGAGAATTGAAATTTTTCCTTGGACTTCAGATTCGACAACAGAAGAATGGCACCTTTATTTCACAAGAGAAATACTTGAAGGATTGCCTGAAGAAATTTGATCTTGCTGAATGCAAGACCATTAGAACTCCCATGCCTACTAATGGTTTTCTTGATGCAGATGAGAAAGGGAAACCCTTCGATCAGAAAAAGTTTCGGTCTATGATAGGTTCACTCTTATACTTATGTGCATCTAGACCTGACATCATGCTATCAGTTTGTATTTGTGCTCATTTTCAGGCAAATCCGAAGGAATCGCATCATATAGCTGTGAAGCGAATTCTTCGATATCTAGCACATACTCCTTCTTTGGGACTTTGGTATCCCAAAGGCACTCAGTTTGATTTGATTGGATATTCTGATTCAGACTGGGCTGGTGATAGGGTTGACAGGAAATCTACCTCAGGCACTTGTCATTTTCTTGGTAGATCTCTTGTGTGTTGGGCTTCAAAGAAACAGAATTGTGTCTCAATATCTACTGCTGAAGCTGAATACATTGCGGCTGGCTCATGCTGCGCTCAAATACTTTGGCTTAAGCAGACGCTGAAAGATTATGGTATTCATATGAAGAAAATTCCTCTGCTTTGTGACAATGAGAGTGCCATCAAGATTGCTCACAATCCTGTGCAACACTCTCGAACGAAGCATATTGATATTCGTCATCATTTTCTTCGAGATCATGTTCAGCGTGAAGACATTGAGATTAGCCATGTAAGAACTGAAGATCAATTGGCAGATATATTCACGAAGCCATTGGACGAGAAAAGGTTTTGTGCATTGAGATGTGAGCTGAACATCTTAGACTCACACAATGTTCAGTAAGATCGAAACTATTCACTGTATATATTCACCTTCGTTGTGTTATTTTTGTTTAGTTTCGCTTGAGTTTTGCTTCGCCCAAGTTTAGCTTCGTTTGCCATTTGCTTTTTGTTCTGTGTTTAGATTGCTTTATTTATTCGTTTCTTTTGTCCTCTATGCTTATCACTTTTAGCTTCGTTGTTGTTCTTCGAAGTGATAAGTTTCGGACCCTACCTCTCCATTCTGCTTCGCTTCCAATCTTTTCCATCTTGAATGATAAGCACAATTGAAACGGAAAGCATATTGCTTCGAACGTCATTGAGTTCCGAATCAAATGCTTCCAACTTTATCGAAGTTTTTGCTCTCGGTCAAGACTTATTCTGCGGCCGTTGAGTCCCCGTCTTCTCCGGGTCGTTGAGTTTCGCTCGCGATACGCCACCTCATCTAAGCCGTTGAATTGGAAGAGTCAGTTGCTGAGAACCGTTCGATGTGATCTGGTAACCGCTCCAGATCGTGCCTATTTAAGGTGCCCCCCATCGAAACAGTTCCCACGCATTCATTCACCCCGACTTCTCCGTCTTCCTCCTCGAGCATCCGCAGAGCTCCTCGTCCTCGTCGTCGCCGTCGCCGCTTAACTGCCGGAACGCCGCTGCCGTGGACCTTCCCCGTCGACGCAGAGAACCTCTCCGCCCTCCGTCGCCGTAGCCGCCGTGCGTCACCAAGTTAGGGTACGCACCGCCTCTTGGATCCAATCGTGTTCTCTGTGTTCTTCATCTAGGGTTTGGATCTAAGTTTTGTTAGGGTTTTGATTTCTGTTTATAGGGATGTTTGATCCGTGTTGATCTTTACATCTTGGGAAAGCTGTTCTTAGCATCAAAGCAATCTCATCTTCTCAGGATGTCTGACGAAGAGGCTGCCATGGGGAATGAGTCTCCCATAGTTGATGGACTTGAAAATTTCCCAGAGCCACCGAAGCAGAAGGGCAAAGGTGGCAAAACAAAGGAAGTGAATAATGCTAGAGGCATTCCCGAAGCAATTCGTATCAAGATGGGGTATGATACTCCTCCAGAAGAAACAGATCAGGATAGGAAGACGAGATTGCAAAGGATTCGTCGGTATTGGGCTATTCGGTGGTACAAGTTCAAGAGTATCCCATCTTGGAAGTGGGCAATGCAATTTGCATTCATTCCACCTTACAGATACACCACAGTCATGTGTGCTCAATACACCAAAGCCAACAGGATGAAGTACTATCCGAAACCTCCGGCTGTTCCCCACCCAAACACACTCAAAACTCCGGATGATTATCCTCATGAGCAAGAAAGGCTCGCCTTTTTGGCTGAAAAGAAGAGAATCCGCGAAGAAAAGAAAGCTAAAGATCTTGCAGCTGCTGGACTTGATGAAGCTGAACCATCGAAGCCTAAGAAGAGGCGAAAGCTTCGGAAGCTTAGTGATTCGCCCCCTCCTGCTTCAGATGAGGAGGCAGAACACGAAGCCGATGACGAAGCTGAAGCAGCTGCTCAGCTCGAAGATTCTATCGAAGAAGATCCAGCTGTCGAAGCTGATGATGAGTCAGAGCACTCACCCATCCCCCCAAGTCCGAAGAAGAAACTGATTCGGATGCCTCTGAAGAAGAAGGCTGGAGCAAAGCCAACTGCTCCTAAGGGTGTTAAGTCTCATGAACCTACAACACCTCCTGCTCCAAAGAGGAACATTGACTTGACAAACTTGGTGGTCGAGGCACCTCTGTCCTCTAAGCCTCCCCGCCGTTCAGTTCCATCCGAGCAAAGGATCAAGGAACGGCATGACCCGAAGGCAAATCCTGTGGCTAAGCCTGCTGCCATCCCCGAAGCCAAAGCTCCAGAACCAGTTAAAGCTCCGAAGCCGAAGGCAACTGTGGCTAAGCCTGGTCAGACGTTTGCCCAGGTTGGCACAAAGAAGCTGTCAGAAGCTGAATTGCGGAAGAGAGACCGCATTGAAGCTGAACATCTGCACGCCGAAGCTCAAGCCAAAGCTAAGGCTGAAAAAGAAGCAAAGGAGAAAGAGAAAGCAGATAGAGATGCTGCTGAGCTGGAGAAACAGAGGAAAGCGCTGGCTGAATCAAAACAACAAGCTGAAGCGAAGCGCAAGCTAGCTGAAGCTAAAGCCCAAGAGGCTAAGGCAGCCGCCGAAGCCAAACAACTTGCTGAAGCTGAAGCCAAACGCCAAGCACAGCTTGATATTGTTCGCACGAAGAGAGCAGAAAAATCTGCTAGGGCCGCTCAAAAGGAAGCTGCTGTGGACATGGCGCCGAAGGACTTGCCCCCGAAGCCTGTCGCAGCTCCTCTCCCCGAAGCCCAAATTGAAGCCGAACAAAGTGAACACAACTTTCCAGATGCTAGGGAAGGTGAACTGTGGGACTGTCTGGGTCTGAGCCAGACATATTTCAAGCTTGCTGAAGCCACTCATCCTCACACTGTGGATATTGGAGATACATATATCTCACCCAATCTTTCAGCAATGGTCGAAACTTTGTACAATCAGCTGAGAGATCCGCATTCAAGGGACAGATCAGAAACTGCAAAGATCCTGAAAATTCAGAAGAAAGCTGATGAAGAATCTGATGAGGATTTCAAGAGCGAAGCGACTGCTGCTTCAAAGAAAATTGCTGCTGTAAATGAGAAAACCAAGAAGAATCTTCAAATTTTTCAAGGCAAGCTGAAATCCGCTATCGAAGAATGCTGCAAAACGCATAATGCTTCGGTCATGGCGCTTGACTCCAAGAAGCGTGAAGCCATGGTACAGCAATTAGCTTCACCTCTTCCCAAGCTGCAACCAAGGAAGAGACGACTGATTGCTGACACCGAAGAAGTTGATGAAGTTAGCTCCCACCCGGCCAAGAAAGCACCAAGAAAGGCATCGCCTCCACGATGCAAAATCATCAAACTTGGAAAACCTACATCGAAGCCATCCGCCCCCGAAGCTGTTCCACCCCGTGCTCCAACTCCAACCCCACCTCAACAAGCTCCACAACCGTCCGCTCAAGACAATTTTGCTCCACAACCATCTCCACCCCGTCAAGCCATTCCAGACAAAGATTACTCTTCAGCTCACTCTGCTGAAGAGTCTGAAGAAAAAGAAGAAGAAGCTCAAGATAAAGCTGTTCATGCTGAAGCCAATGCAGATGCTGATGTCGTAGCAGGAGCCAAAGCCAATGAGTTGGCCTTAGTCACTCAACCGCAGAGGCGAATCACAGATGCACGAAGGCATTGCATTCCTGCTCAAGACACACAGTTGGACTCTCTCTATCCCAGAGAGACTTTTCCCATTTTCATGGGAGAAGGAACTTCTTCAAGGCACGGTCCTGAGTTCGACATTGAAGTTCATCGCAAGAAGCTTCGATTCTTTGGCACTAGTCCATATGAATCACCAAGAACAGCAGATGACCTTCGATTCTGGACTGCTGAACAGCAAATATTGTACACGAAGCTTTACTGTCAGAAAGGTGTTCTTTTCAGACACAAATACTTGGACATGCATAGTCTAACTGCTGCAACGTGCTTCCAAAACATAGTGGAAACTATCGAAGCACAGAACTTGACTGGTTTATTTGCAATGGAAACACCATTCAATTCAGAGCTAGTGAAGCAATTCTATGCCACACTTTATGTATCTGGAACCCCAGAAGACACCAGCACATGGATTCTTGAATGGATGATTCAAGGGAAAGTGTTCAGGATGTATTCCGAAGAATTCATGGAAATTGTGAACATTCCAAGACACACTGGAAAACTTGCAAAGGTTCACATGATACCGGATCCCACTGAAGCTGAATTTGCATCTTTATTGGATCCCGAAGTCACTAGTGATCACATGCCAGAAAACATTCGCCCGAAGCATCTGGTGTTCAACTCCAAGACCTGGTTCTACATATTGTCAAACTCACTGATGCCTCTCAGTACAGCGAATGAAGAATCAAATATCCTATATCCCACTCGTCATGCTCTTATGAAGCTCACCCATGGACATGTATTTGACTTCGAAGATTGCTTCCTTCGCTACATGGTACAAGCTGCTGAATTGGTAAATCAACTCAAGCCATATGCTCCTTGGCTACAAGCCATTTGCAACCACAGACGCAACAAAGAATTCACAGCGAAGCATCACCCGAAGCTGTTCTGTCCTCCGGTCCGCGATACAATGAACATCTTCAGGCGACCAAATGACCCCTTTGCAACATATGTAGGAGTCAGACAGCACATAAATGAGCACAACATGTCGAAGCGTTACCAGAAGGAAGTGTATCACTTCGAGGTTGCCATTCGAAACCAACAGCTGCTAGAAAACTTCATCGAAGGAAATCAAAGACAGATGCAACACTTATCTGATGAGATCAATCCCGTTGGAAACATTGCAATGAACAACAACCAATACTTGAAGGTATTGAAGCGTCATTCATGGAAAGGCCTCAGGAAGTTTAACTCTGTGAAGAAACTTGAAGCCGATCGCATATTCAAGGAGTACCCACATCTGCAGAGGAACTTTTCCAGAATTGATTCGATTGATCGCCCCAACCCCAAGATTCCTTCACTGGACAAGATTGATGAAGTCTTATTCGTCAACCCTGCTGAACAGATTCGACCGGATACTTTTTCAGATGAAGACTCTCACACATCGAAGCACGAAGACGATCCTCTCGACGACAGCGACCTTGACTTGCTTCAAGCGCCCATGGACTTCGACGAGGATGAGTCACCGGCTTCGACCGAAGGCGAAACGTCTGGAGATGCATCTTCGTCGGGCGAAGACATTCCGCAGGGTCCCAGGGATGCAGCTGACGCGTAAATGCTCTCGATCTGCCTCTCAACCTTTTGTCCAATTCTTGACAAAAAGGGGGAGAAAGTAGCATCGATTGAGTTTAGATTCGCTGCGGGGTTTAGGGTTTTTGATTCGATTCGAGTTTGCGTGTGTTAAGATTCGACAAACATTCCATTCACTTCGATTGGGTTGTATCTTAACGTTTTACTTCGGTTGTGAACTGTTTTATCTTTGTATATGTTAATAACCCCGTGCTTGCAAGCTGCTCTCCTATATTTTATCTTGCAGGTGGTTATTTTCCTTAAGTTCACAGGTCATTCGATGATTGCATGTTCTTCAAGGCAAATTATCTTTGTATGCAATTGATTCGCTAGGATATGTGTTAGGCTTCCCATTGATGATATTCTTCAACAAGCATTTACTTCGATTTTAAAAATCTTCGATGCTTGCATTCAGGGGGAGTCAAAAGCTTCATATCTTAGAGTTTGCTCTCATCTCAATTCAAAATTCCAAATCTTTTATCGATGCCTGTTTTGTCAACAATAGTCCAAAAAGGGGGAGATTGTAAGAGCAAAGTTATACCCTCATGAGTTTTGGATATTGTTGGTCAAAACAATAGAGGAACTAACAAGTTTTCTAGTGTGAAACATATGGTTAGGTTCCTGAAGTTATAGGTTGGTGATAAAGCTTCAACGAAGATTTACTCATTTATCGAAGCATATCCTGTGGAGCGAAGCTTTTTACGGATGTCGACCCCTAAAAAGATAAGGAATCCTGAAGCTCGTCCTATCGAAGAAGATGATCAAGATGGCGCAAGACTTAGTTGTTTTTGCATAGTTCTTTTTACTTCTTTGAGTCGTAGGAAAAACCGTACTATCAAGAGGGGTTTAGTAAATGTACTCCGAAGGTTTTGATGAAAAGACTCAGATCGAATCTAAACCAGTGAGAAGCCAGAGTCGAAGAAATCTCATGTGAGCTAGGTAATGCTTCACCAGCGAAGACTTTGTTCTTTCGGCTCCTGAAGCAGAACCAAGTCCGTGAGTCAGCTTTACTTGGACCGCAAGTAAAGTTGCGCTTTGATTGGAAATATGACCGTTGGGGACAGGTGTCAAGCTGTCACATCGGGTCACTTCAGTCATTTCGCACCTTGGGATTGCTGCCTATAAATACACCACCCCCGCCCTCATTGGCCGGGTGGCAGCTCCAAGATTGATTCCTTACAGAGGAGAGAGAGAGAGCAACCCCACCGAAGCAAACCAAATACCAATACACCGAAGCATAAGTCCTATTGATCTGAGTTGATTCATTATGACTTAGGAAGAAGTTTGCTAGCCTTGTTATCTTGGAGAACTGCAATTCTCCTAGACGGTTAGAGAGTTGTTCTTCAGAGAGCGAAGAGTTATTGTCGCCTCGAAGTCCAGTTTGTCAAAGGTTTCGGTGATTTCCTCAATAATCAACCAAGAGTGAAGAACTGACCAAGCTCAAGGAGATTGGTGCAGTGGAGAAATGGACGGAGAGAGGTTAGCTCCTGTGTTCAATCACAAGTCCCTCCAACCAGACGTAGCACTTTGCAGAGTGTGAACTGGTCGAACAAACATCGCCGAGTCAAGAGTTCATTTTACTTTCCGCACTTACATTCTGTTTGTCAATTGCTTCAGAGTTCTGCTTCGATGCAATTGATTCGATACTTTTGATTCGCTATGTTCTGCTTCGATCATGTTCTGCTTCATTGTTTACCCTTCTGTTGAATAGTTTCGGTTGCTGTGTTATGCTTCACTTCAAAGTTTCATGCGAAATTTTGAAGTGATCATTCACCCCCTCCCCCTCTGATCACATACTTGGTCTAACAGCCGTCCTCGACTGCTTCAGGTGTTGCTGCCTGGACCTTGATGGATCTCCGGCTGATTCTTTCGAGAAAAACGCCGGGTGGTACAGGTCCCCGGGTCGAACCGATGTTCGCGAGCTCGTCGGCTTCTGTGTTGTTGTCCCTTGTGATGTAGTTGAGCTCGCAACCATCGAAACTTCCTTCGAGTTTGTTGTAGATCTTTTGGTATGCCGCCATGTTGTCGGCTATTGCGTTGAAATTTCTCATCGTCTGCTGGACGACGAGATTAGAGTCCCCGTAGATTATGAGGCGAGTGGCTCCGCATGTTTTGGCCATGCGCATGCCATTGGGGAGTGCCTCGTATTCTACCTCGTTGTTGGAGGCGTTACTGAAGTTGATCTGGAGGACGTATTTCAGCTTCCTTCCTTTAGGGGAGGTGAGCACGACTCCTGCCCCAGCTCCTTGTTGTCTTTTGGACCCACCGAAGAACATTGACCATGAGTTTGATAGGTCCGGAGGGCCTGGTGTCTGAACCTCTGTCCACTCAACCAGAAAGTCTGGGAGTACTTGGGCTTTGATGGCTGTTGGGTGCTTGAACTGCAGGTCCCGTGGGCTGAGCTCGATATTCCACTCGGCGACTCGCCCGGTTGCTCCAGGGTTGTTGAGGATGTCAGCGAGTGGTGCGCTGCTCACGATTTTGATAGGGTGCTCGTTGAAGTAGTGGGATACCTTCCTTGAGGTCATGACTATGGCCAGTAGTAGCTTCTGATAGTGCGGGTATCGCTGCTGGGATTTGGTCAGGAGCATGATGAGATAGTAGATTGGTCTCTGGATGCTCTGGACCTTGCCTTCTTCTGCGCGCTCGACAACGAGCGCTGTGCTTACTACACTGCTACGTGCTGCCACGTAGAGGTATAGCTTCTCTCGTTCCTTGGGTACCGCCAGTATTGGTTTAGTCGAGAGTGTCTTTTTCAGGTCCGCGAATGCTTGCCGGGCTTCCTCCGTCCACTCGAATTTCTCTCCTTTACTGAGCAGCTGATAGAAAGGCAGCGTGCGTTCTCCCAGCCTGCTAATGAAGCGGCTTAGGGCTGCAAGTTTTCCAGTGAGCTGCTGTACTCCTTTGACGTCGGTTGGTTCTTGCATACGGGTGATGGCTTGGACTTTCTCAGGATTTGCCTCGATTCCTTGGGCAGAGACCATGTAGCCAAGCAACTTTCCCGCCGGTACGCCGAATGCGCACTTCTTTGGGTTGAGTTTGATTCTGTATTTGTTGAGCGCCGCGAAGATTTTGCGCAGGTCGTCGAGTAGTGTGGCTGCTTTGTAGGTCTTGATGACGATGTCATCTACGTAGACTTGCACGTTTCTTCCGATTTGCTCTTTTAGGAAGGCCTGCATCATTCGTTGGTAAGTGGCGCCTGCGTTTTTTAGCCCGAAGGGCATGTTCCTGTAGCAGAATACACCATATGGGGTGATGAACGATGTGTGCTCTTCGTCTTCTTCCTTCATCCTGATTTGGTTGTACCCTGAGTAAGCGTCGAGGAAGGAAAGTAGATCGCACCCTGCTGTTGAATCGATTATCTGATCGATCCTGGGAAGGGGGAAGTGATCCTTCGGGCAATGCTTGTTGACTGGCCCGTAGTCGACACACATGCGCAGAACGGTCGTGTCTTTCTTGGGCACCAGCACTGGGTTGGCTATCCAAGTGGCATTCTTCGTTTCTCGGATGAACTGAGCGTCGAGTAACCGGTTGACTTCCTCTCCGATTTCTCTGCGCTTGGGCTCCGAGAATCGTCTCAGTGCTTGCTTCACCGGCTTCGTGTTTGGCTTGATGCGTAAGGCGTGTTCCGCGAATTCGCGTGGTATCCCAGGCATGTCGGCTGGGCACCAGGCGAATATTTCCCACTCGTCTCGAAGGAAAGCGACGAGAGCCGTCGCCTGTTCCCCTGGTAGGTGGGCGTACACGCGGAATGTTTTGTCCGGGTCCGTCGGGTGCACTTGGTGAGTGACTGTGTCGCTGTCGATGCTGAAGTCGCGTCCGTACTCCTTGGATTCGCTTCGGCTTACCAGCGGGAAGGTACTCTTGTCCGTCACCATGGCTATTTCTCTGAGTTCTTGTTCGGCTCCGAATGTGTCGGAGATTCTGTGGAAGTCGCGATCACATTGATCGGATTTGATGAAGCTTCCGTTTATCGTGAGGACTCCTCTTGATCCTGGCATCTTGAGCTTGAGATAGGCGTAGTGTGGGACCGCCATGAACTGCGCGAATGCTGGCCGTCCCAATATGGCGTGATACTGTGATTGCCAGTCGAGTACCTCGAACTCGAGGACGTGCTTTGCGAAGTTGCGTCGGTTTCCGAAGACAACCTCGAGTTCGATGACTCCGAGAGATGTGGTTGCTTCTCCCGGGACTACCCCGTGTAACTCGGTGCTTGATTTTCTCCATACTGATCGTGGGATCAACATCTTTTGCAGGCTGCTGGCGAAGATGATGTTCATGCTGCTACCTCCGTCCATGAAGACCCGATCCATGTCGTATCCTCCGATTTGTGCATCGAGTACTAGGGGCGCGTGCCCCGGTCTGGGTACTGTGGGTGGATGGTCGTCCTGTGAGAACGTGATGCTGGTCTCCGCGTCATGTAGTTGGTAGACTTCGACTATGTTTATGCTCTCAGCTGCTCTGTCCTGCAGGGTTTGGGCGTCGCGTTGCGCTTACGGTACCCTTCCTTCTTGGATCATGAGCACCTGTGCTTGCAGCGGGCTGTGACGTCCTTCCAGGCTTGAGGTCGGCGATTGCTCGGGTCGCTGGTTGCGTCTGTCTTCCTTCTGCTTCTCCTTCTTGAGGTCCTCGGCTAACTCGTTGAACAGGCGGCAGTCTCTCAAAGTGTGACCTGACCTGACGCGTCCCCAGTCGTCCTCGAAGCTATGGATCATGCAGGGTCCTGCTAGATGCTCTCTAGCCGTGAGTTTGCTAGATCCGGCGTGCCTCTTCCTTCTTGAGATTCTGAAGATCTGTTCATGATCCTCCGTGTGCTCGTGGAAGCGAGGGTTGGTTTCGACTCCTCGACTCGTGTCTTGGTGCTTGATGTGGTTGGCGAATTCATCCGGTCTTCGATCTGGGTCGTAGTACTCGCCTACAGGTGTCTCGGAGTCGCTGTCTTGGTTGGCGGCAGATGCTCGCGCGACTGCGTGGCGTCGAGTGGTCGTCGGTTGTGCGGCTGCGTGATGTGGATCATTCGTTGGGGCCTCGCCGTAGATCTCCCGCGCGTGCCTTTTGGGTCGTCGATTCCTTCTTACTTGGTGGTGGTTCTGCTGATCGCTGGATTCAATCTCGTAGTCTTCGTCTTGATGTGCGGCGGGTGCCCGGGCGGTGGTGGGTTGTCGAAAGATTTGCGAGTCCTCGGCTGCGCGTCGTAGTTCGTCGAGTGGGATTCCTTCGTAGAGGCCCCTCGCCATTCTTCTGGGTCGTCGACTCTTCTGGCGTCGGCGCTGTATCTGGACGTTACCGTAGTATCGGTCTTGGCACGACTGCGTCTTGAGTGGTCTTGATGGGGCGGCGGAGATGTTCGCCGTGATCTTGAATCCTTCGAGTGGGCTAGATCTGGGTCTTGCCCTTGAGTCGTAGCTTGCTGTGGACGGGACCGCCGAGATCGTGATCCGAACCTGTGTAGTTCCCATAGACGGCGCCAATTGACGGGGATCAACCCCGGAAAATCCCATGGTCAGGGACCCTGGGTTAGTCATGAGAGACACAGGTTGGACGATAGCTCGTCGGCAAACAGGAAGGCTCGCTCCTGCTCGATATTATTGATGGGGGAGATGCATTTACAGTGGAGGCCAAGGCTGGAGCGCTCAAGGCTAGGGTTACAGGTGAGATTCGATCCCTTAGGCGTCACCCCTCCTAGCCCTTATATACCGGGCCAGGTCTCGGGGAGTCCCTCTACGTGTACAATTATGCTTTCCTAACCCTAGCTTGCTCCGTACGGTAGGTCTTCACACCTTCCTTGCGAGTAGAAGACTCCTACGTTGGTACCAACTAGCGGGCTAAGGTTGTATCTTCATGGGCTTTCTGCCTTCATGGACACTAGGTAGGCTCATCCGTAGAAGTCGTGGGGTCACCCCCTCGTCACCAGGTGTAATACTTATTTTTTTAGAGAACACAACACAACGCAGACGCTCACATACACGAGTATACGCTCACCCCTATGAACGCACACACACACCCTACCCCTATGAGCATCTTCGCAATACTGAGCCGTCGCATCATCTTGATGTTAACGAAGTCATCACCTCGTCTTTGACGGGAACGTCTCCTCCCACTAAAAGCACATCGCCGGAAGCCCTGGAATAAATACAGGAAAATGTGAGCACCAATGTCAAATGTGGGATTTGAACTCTGGTGAGCCGGGGATTAACGAACTTAACCATAGATTGATTCACTTAATACTTATACTTTAAGTAATAAAACACCCTTTATCCAAAAATCCCAATGCCCTATTAGCCCGAAACACCAACAGCGCATTTCTTTTGTGTTTACTAATAATGGTTTACATACCTACTTTTGATTTGATTGTTGGTTGACACATACCCCACTAGCTATGCTGTTACCAACCATATTCTACCACTCCACCCAATAGCTTGCGCGTGCTAGAACTATTTTTCGTATGGTTTAAGGGCATGTACAATGGTTGATAAGACTGTTCTATCTTAGCGCCGCCACATAATTTAGATATGACAAAAAGCTAGGGGACGGATCTTCTTGTTGTGATAGACGTAAAGCTGTATTTGAAGAGCTTCTGGCCGCTTATTCAGCGGGTCAGAAGTCCATTGCTGCTCTAAAGAAGAATGCCGATGCCCAAGCTGCCAAGATTCAGGAACTCACAGGTATACTCTGCTTGTCCTTTCTTGCTTCCTCCGATTGTGATTATATCCTTACTCCATTGCACACTTGTAGCTGCTGCCACTCGCTCCTCCGAGCTGGAGGCTGCTCAGAAGAGAATCGCCGAACTGGAGACCTAGCTCGGTGAGAAGAATGGCCAGCTCGGCCGCGCCAAACAAGACAACCAGCGCTTGGCTGCTGCCGAAACTGAGCTTCAAGCCAAACTTCAACGAGCTGTCGACGATCTTGCCGCTGCCCGACGCACTCATGAACATGAACTTCAGAGACTCTCCGATGCCCGAATTGAGGTTGATGGCCAACTCATGAAGGAAAGGGATGCCGCTGTTAAACGTGCTGAGGACATGGACGCCCAGTAGATCATAGAGATCCAGCGCGCAAAGCCAGTGTTGATCTTGCCCACGCCTGCCTCCACCGAGTAGATCTTGCCCTTGCAGGTAATTTTTTCTTTTGCCACTCCGATCCGACTTTCCCATTTGCCGAACTAACTTCCTTCTCTGATCGCTCTTGCCAGATTCCTGGCCCCATTCCAACACCGCCGCTGATGAAGCAGTTGCCGCAGCCCGCCGAGTGCGGGGTGTGGTGCTTGCTGCTGATGCCGGCTGGGATGCCGAAGACTTCGCGGTTGCCCTGGATGCTCGGATTCCTCATGTGAAAGGTTCCTTGTGCACATACAAGACTTGCATTCAGAAGTTGAATGACAAGCTGTTCAAGGGCAAGCAGAAGACCATTGCATTTGATAAGCATGAAGATGTTGCTCGGAGTTTGAAAGCTGTAGGCCGCCAGGTTGACCATATGCTCGACTCTGCCTTCCGATCTGGGGTGCAGGCCACCCTCTCTATCGCGAAGAGCTGGTATCCTGGAATTGATCTGCAACTGATGAGTCCTCTACCGGAAGGTTCGGAAGAATCCATCGGCGAGCTCTGGACTCAGATCTGCCACGTTGCCCAGGAGCTTGCCAATGGTATGGATCTCCTGGAGGTCACTCCCTATGTTGATTCTGCTGGCCAGCCGACTGGACTTGCCTCCTTCAGCGACCTTCTGTACACCACAAGCGAGGAAAAGGCGCCTCAGTCCCGACCTGCTCGCCAGGTCGGCAACGAGAACTCCCACTCTTCAGATTACGCCGATGACGATGCCGAGGAAGAAAGCGAGGGTTCCTCCGACGGGCACTCGGTGAGCGCCGCCCAGGATCCCCCTCACGATCAAGCCAAGACCACTGCCTCTTCCGCTCCCGAAGGTGCCACCAGTGCGGCTCCGACCGCTCCCTCTGCGCCGGATGCTCCGGATGCTCCAGATGCACCAGCTGCTTAAGCTCGGCACACCGGCCTCGTTTCCTGCTTTTTCTCGATAAACAATTAAATTCCAAGTGCGCCCGTAGAGGGCCACTTCATGTAATGAACACCATTCGGCCAACTGACCCTATCTTTGCTTGTGAACTTAATCTTTGCTTAAATGATCATGGCATTCCGCCCTTGCGTTTTTCAACCGATTGCCTTTTTCTTTGCCACTTGTTCTCTCTTGGTCGAAAGCTCTCACCAACCTTACAGCCGACCTGCGGTCTGTGGTCGGATTGGAGAATAGACCTTAAAAGAATTTTTGGCAAATACTTCTAGGTTCCCGGTTTTTCTCGCAATGGTGAAAGTTTCATAGCTGGGCCACTTGCAACCTGCCGATTGCTTGGACAGCCAGCCTGGTCGCAATCGGCGGGTTGTAAACGGCTTACTCCGAACTAGATATACCCTGAGTATAAACTCTCCGATTGACAATTCTGTTCGGCCGCATCCCCCCGACATTACAGCCGACCTGCGGTCTGCATTCGGTTCGGACTAGCTTTCACAAAACTCTTCACTCGTTTCGCTTTTTCTCCAAGTATACCCTTTTCGGGGCAACCGGCCAGTCCCCGGGTATGCTTTTGCTGACCCCGGAACTGAGACATGCTAAAACAAATAATTTCATAACTCCTGCCGAATGCAGTCTCATGGACGCATGACTATTCTCATTGATAATAACTCCACAAAGGGAGGGGATATAACAATACCATTCAACTTTAAAACGTACATAACAGCTCGACGTTCCAAGGACGCTCCGTTTCTTGCCCCGAAGTATCCACGTATCGGGTCGGCTTCCTGAGATCAATGAGGTAATACGCATAGTTTTTGAGTGCTTGACTGACGACGAATGGACCTTCCCAAGGAGAGGATAACTTGTGCTGGCCATCCGATTTCTGGATTCGGCGCAACACCAAGTCAGCCTCATGAAAAGCTAGGGGATGGATCTTCTGGTTGTGGTAGTGACACAACTTCTGCTGGTATATTGCCGACCTGGACAAGGCCAGGAGGCATGCTTCTTCTTTGAGATCAACACCGTCCTCACGAGCTTCCTTGGCTTCTGCTTCCGTGTACATGGCATGACGAGGTGAATCAAACTCAATGTCGCAGGGGAGCATTGCTTCGGCGCCATATACTAGGAAGAAAGGGGTGAATCCAGTTGAACGGTTCGGCGTGGTGCGAAAACTCCAAAGTACTGCTGGAAGCTCATCAATCCATGCGCTAGGTGATCTTTCCAATGGTTCCACCAATCTTGGCTTGATTTCGGACAGAATGAGACCATTCGCCCTCTCTGCTTGACCTTTTGACTGGGGGTGCGCCACAGACGCGACGTATAGCCACATGCCCTGCTGGGAGGCTGACGGGGATCAACCCCGGCAAATCCCATGGTCAGGGACCCTGGGTTAGTCATGAGAGACACAGGTTGGACGATAGCTCGTCGGCAAATAGGAAGGCTCGCTCCTGCTCGATATTATTGATGGGGGAGATGCAATTACAGTGGAGGCCAAGGCTGGAGCGCTCAAGGCTAGGGTTACAGGTGAGATTCGATCTCTTAGGCGTCACCCCTCCTAGCCCTTATATACCGGTCCAGGTCTCGGGGAGTCCCTCTATGTGTACAAGTATGCTTTCCTAACCCTAGCTTGCTCCGTACGGTAGGTCTTTACACCTTCCTTGCGAGTTGCAGACTCCTACGTTGGTACCAACTAGCGGGCTGAGGCTGTATCTTCATGGGCTTTCTGCCTTCATGGACACCAGGTAGGCTCATCCGTAGGATTCGTGGGGTCACCCCCTCGTCAGTAGCCCCCGAGTGCCTGGGGGACTCGAAGAGTCGCGCAGGGACTCGAGTACATTCATTGGTCGTTCTTTGGTATGCACGGTTTATCTGCGGGTCGCTGGTAGTCTGGTGGCCATGACAAAACCTGTTTCGAGGGATGCTAAGCTGAAAGGGCCCAAGGATTCGACGGTTCGAGCCTTGGTGAATTGCACTAGGGCAAATACCGCAGTAGCCCAATCAAACCCACGTCCCTCGACGTGAGCTTGGAACACTGGTGTCGAGCAAAAGTCCGGCCGCTTCAGGTCTTATGGTGTTCATTTTCCGCCAGTAATGCGTGTAGCCTAAGGCGCGTCCGCCCGACTTTTGTATCATGCTCTGCGCATGGGAAAGGTTGGGAGTGAAATCGCTCTTCGGCAAGTCCCAGCCCGGCCGTACTTCGCAGCGGGGTCTTACCTACACGCTAATATTGCGTGGCATCTGGGCACAGTGTATCATGTTCCAAGAAGGTATGTTTTTGAGGCGCGGAGCCTTATAGCATTGCACCCGCTTGGAACAAAACATCAAGCGATTTGTTCACTCATTCACCCGAGGAGCTTTGTTTCGAGTGCTCAGTCAGGGGGTTATTCGCGAGTAATCACTCGAATGCCGTTTCGGCTCTTCAGGTGAGGGAGCACCCGGGACTCTTAGCACCGTATGGTCTTTGGTCAATGCTTGTTTGTCTTATGTCGGATTGAGGGAGCACCCGAGACTCTCATAAGTGCGAGTGGTCACTCGAGCACGTGGCCAACCTTTAGGTGAGGGAGCACCCGGGACTCTTATAAGTGCGAGTGGTCACTCGAGCACGTGGTCAACCTTTAGGTGAGGGAGCACCCGGGACTCTTATGATGTACGCTCCCGATGGGAGTAAGATGTTTTTCTTCCTTGGGGAAAAGATCTGAAAAATGAAATCTTGAGGTCTTGATGTCTGTTTTTTTTACTGCTTGTCAGGGATGGTGATGCCTCTGTTTGATGGCTGTCAGGGATGCGCTGCCAGTGAACCGTCACTTCTTTAGGACCGGTCATAATAATGGCCGTTGTGGCGTGCGGCGAGCGCAGGTTGAGTTTCCCAGACGCGCGTTGGAAACGCGCGTGAATTGATGCTTCGTGTGTACAGTGCGTCCCGTGGGAAAGCATCTTCGTTTTGGAGTCCGAGACGGCTGGGACGATTGGTCTTTGAATTAATTACTGCCGTCGTCTTTGCTTCCCTGTGCTGTGAGGATAGTTGCTCCATA
This sequence comes from Bromus sterilis, assembly GCA_950022295.1. NCBI lineage: Eukaryota > Viridiplantae > Streptophyta > Magnoliopsida > Poales > Poaceae > Bromus > Bromus sterilis. Next base: position 336,578,839 of record OX465595.1, on the reverse strand, counting down.
AATAGGCCTTTCTCTTTCGTGCCTCTATCCAACTCACTGCTTCACCTCTTCCTTCATCTCTTCTTCCGCTGATGGGTCCCTGGCGAGGTGTTGGCCGTGGCCGTGTTCGTATTGGCCATGGTGGCCGTACACCACGCTCATGCCGTGGTGGTCGTCATGGTGCGGCGCCAGTGCCTTCCTCCTCTCCCTTGGAGGAGGGATTCTGGCGCTATGATTTTATTTTGCGTGTTCGTGGCCAAAGTGCTAATCGCATCCTTCTTCCCTCTGCTTTTTCTGCCATCGTCTCTGAGCGTGGCTTGGATGGCTTGCTTCTAAATTTTCAAGGGAGCTGTCGATCTCCTTCTTATGTTGACTTGGAGGTTGATAGCTCTCACTTGATTTTTCTTGGCTCTGGTTGGAGTTTGTTTGCTCGGCGGTTGAATTTGCGAGATGGCGACATGCTCAGCTGTCGTTTTGACGGAGAAAGCACTGTCACTGTCCGCGCATTCGATCCGAGTGGCAATAGCATGGATCCGCCTGGGCAGGAGTCGAGCAGTGACGACTCCACAAAGTCGAGGAATCCATCGTCGGCGTCTTCGACTGCTTCTTCCTCCAGGGACTCTTCTGGTGGTGGTGGTGAGCCGTCTTCATCTGCTTCCTCCTCTGCTTCTGAAGAAGACCTCGATGTCAAGCCACTGGTTAAACGAGCGCGGCAGGCGACCTTGTAGAACTGGAGGCAGCAGCGTCATCTTCGCCGGCAACTTGGGCGGATCTGGAGCAGAAGCTAGAGGAGCAGGAGAAGAAGCTGGTGGAGCATCATCTCCAATGGTTCCGCAAATCAGTCGAGCTTCACCTTTTGTTATGTCATTGACATCATGAGCCTGCTGCTTTGACTCCTACTTTGTCTGTGATGATGCTCTTATAGTAGAGTCGGCTACCCCTCATGGGCACACATGTAGAAGTCATAATTCCTTGGGTGATTCCCTCTTGTAACAAGAGCTGCCTTCTATCCAAATGTAGTTGAATCCTTTTTGTACTGAGGGTGTAAAATGTGCTTTATCTTTTGTAATGGAATTTATATTTGTGCCTTTATGCGACAAAAACTGTTGCTCGAGTCCTGGACGATCAGGAGTTGTCTTTGATTTCTTTGTGTTCAAATCCTTTGCGGCCGAGGGCTGTCTTCGAGTCCGTTCAATACTTTGCACTTGCGGGTTCTATCGGGTGCGCGACAGCGCTTCCGATGGGAGTGGCCCCCGAGGCTACGCTTGAGTCGAAGGGTCAGGCGTAGGCTAAAATTTGTTTCCTTTGTCGTCGTTTATCGGGTGCGCGACAGCGCTCCCGATGGGAGTAGCCCCCGAGTCTTTAGGTGATCGTTGATGATCGGGTGAAGACTAAATGAGCTTCTGCTTCCTCTAAAGTTTCTTCAAGAGTGCTTAGATCTTCATCTGGTTGTGGCCCTGTCAAGACCCCGAGTGCTCATGAAGAAGATCGCGTAGGCGATAGCTTTGCTCGGGGGGAGTTTGCTCTTAATCCCCCGAGTGCTTTACTTGAGATCGCGTAGGCGATAGAGTTGCTCGAGGGGATTTTATCTTTAAGCCCCCGAGTGCTTTACTTGAGATCGCGTAGGCGATAGAGTTGCTCGGGGGGATTTTATCTTTAAGCCCCCGAGTGTTTTACTTGAGATCGTGTAGGCGATAGAGTTGCTCGGGGGGATTTTATTTTTAAGCCCCCGAGTGCTTTACTTGAGATCGCGTAGGCGATAGAGTTGCTCGAGGGGATTTTATCTTTAAGCCCCCGAGTGCTTTACTTGAGATCGCGTAGGCGATAGAGTTGCTCGGGGGGATTTTATCTTTAAGCCCCCGAGTGTTTTACTTGAGATCGCGTAGGCGATAGAGTTGCTCGGGGGGATTTTATTCTTAAGCCCCCGAGTTCTTTACTTGAGATCGCGTAGGCGATAGAGTTGCTCAGGGGGATTTTATCCTTAAACCCCCGAGTGCTTTACTTGAGATCGCGTAGGCGATATAGTTGCTCGGGGGGATTTTATCTTTAGGCCCCCGAGTGTTTTACTTGAGATCGCGTAGGCGATAAAGTTGCTCGGGGGGATTTTATTCTTAAGCCCCCGAGTGCTTTACTTGAGATCGCGTAGGCGATAGAGTTGCTCGGGGGGATTTTTCTCTTAAGCCCCCGAGTCCTTTAAGATGGAAGTATTTGGGCAACATTTATTTTATTGCGGTCAAGCTGTTTACATGAGTTGCCAGTCATGTCCGACCGATAGGGGCTATGGATAGAACAGTCGCAAGTTTGCTACGTTCCATGGGTTGCCCACGTCCTCGTCTGTCTTCGGGTTCTTCAGCCTGTATGCACCGCCTCTGATGACTTCTGAGACTATGAATGGTCGTTCCCATTGGGTGGCAAGTTTATGGACCTTCTCTTGTATTAGTCGTAGGACTAGATCACCTTTGTTGAAGGTTCTAGTGTGCAATCGACTGCTTTTGTAGATACGTAGTTTGTCTTGGTATCCCTCTGATTTTTTCAGGGCTGTGTCTCTTGCTTCGTCAGCCGTATCCTTGTCATCTTGTAGTGCTTCTTCTGCTTCCTCTTCTTCGTATCCAGTGACCCGGGGTGATCCAAACTTGAGGTCGTGTGGTAGGACTGCCTCTGCCCCGTACACCATGAAGAAGGGTCGCGGTGTTTGGTGTAGTTCGTAGACTCCACAGGACCGCGGGGAGCTCTTCTACCCAGTTGCCGTCGGCTTGCTCGAGTGGTGCGAGGAGCCGTTTCTTGATTCCCCCGCAGACAAGGCCGTTTGCTTTTTCCACCTGGCCGTTGGACTGCGGGTGCGCGACTGATGCATAATTGATTTTGATTCCCAGTTCTTCGCAGAAGTTCTAAAATTCTATGGCTGTGAAGTTCGTTCCATTTTCCGTGATGATGTTGTGTGGCACTCCGAATCTGAATATGATCGAATTGATGAAGTTGACGGCCGTGAGGGCTGTGGAGCTGGTGATTGGCACTGCTTCAATCCATTTAGTGAACTTGTCGACTGCGACGAGCAGGTGTGTCCTTCCGCCCTTTGATGATTTCTTAAGTGGGCCTACCATGTCGAGTCCCCAGGTGGCGAACGGCCAGGATAGTGGTATGGTTTTGAGCTCTCATGCAGGAGCGTGTGTCCTGTTGGCAAATTTCTGGCAAGCGACGCAACATCGTACTATTTCCTCTGCGTTTTTCATGGCTGTGGGCCAGTAGAAACCAGCTCGGAATGCTTTGGACACGAGCACTCGACTGCTCGCGTGGTGCCCGCAGGTGCCTTCGTGGATTTCGAGCAGTAGGGCTTTGCCGTCTTCTTCGTCGATACACCTTTGGAGTATTTGAGTGATGCTGTGCTTGTATAGTTGTCTGTTGATCCCCGTGAACGCCTTGGATCGTCGGCTGATGCGTCGTGCTTCAGCCACGTCTTGTGGTAGCGTGCCTTCGATTAGGAATCGGAGAAAAGGTTTTGTCCAGACTGGTCCTTCGAGCTCTGTCGGAGCTGTGCTGTCGGATATGCTGGTGCTTGCGCCTTCTGATGGCGTTGCTGCCGCCACCTGCGCCATTTCTGTTGCGTCTTCGCCGTCCTCGACTGCTTCAGGTGTTGCTGCCTGGACCTTGATGGATCTCCGGCTGATGCTTTCGAGAAAAACGCCGGGTGGTACAGGTCCCCGGGTCGAACCGATGTTCGCGAGCTCGTCGGCTTCCGTGTTGTTGTCCCTGGTGATGTAGTTGAGCTCGCAACCATCGAAACTTCCTTCGAGTTCGTTGTAGAACCATTGGTATGCCGCCATGTTGTCAGCTATTGCGTTGAAATTTCTCATCGTCTGCTGGACGACGAGATTAGAGTCCCCGTAGATTATGAGGCGAGTGGCTCCGCATGTTTTGGCCATGCACATGCCATGGAGGAGTGCCTCGTTTTCCGCCTCGTTGTTGGAGGCGTTACCGAAGTTGATCTGGAGGACGTATTTCAGCTTCGTTCCTTTAGGGGAGGTGAGCACGAATCCTGCCCCAGCTCCTTGTTGTCTTTTGGACCCATCGAAGAACATTGACCATGAGTTTGATAGGTCCGGAGGGCCTGGTGTCTGAACCTCCGTCCACTCGACCAGAAAGTCTGGGAGTACTTGGGCTTTGATGGCTATTGGGTGCTTGAACTGCAGGTCCCGTGGGCTGAGCTCGATGTTCCACTCGGCGACTCGCCCGGTTGCTCCAGGGTTGTTGAGGATGTCAGCGAGTGGTGCGCTGCTCACGATTGTGATAGGGTGCTCATCGAAGTAGTGGGATACCTTCCTTGAGGTCATGACTATGGCCTGTAGTAGCTTCTGATAGTGCGGGTACCGCTGCTGGGATTTGGTCAGGAGCATGCTGAGATAGTAGATTGGTCTCTGGATGCTCTGGACCTTGCCTTCTTCTGCGCGCTCGACAACGAGCGCTATGCTTACTACACTGCTACGTGCTGCCACGTAGAGGTATAGCTTCTCTCGTTCCTTGGGTACCGCCAGTATTGGTTTCGTCGAGAGTGTCTTTTTCAGGTCCGCGAATGCTTGCCGGGCTTCCTCCGTCCACTCGAATTTCTCTCCTTTTTTGAGCAGCTGATAGAAAGGCAGCGTGCGTTCTCCCAACCTGCTAATGAAGCGGCTTAGGGCTGCAAGTTTTCCAGTGAGCTGCTGTACTCCTTTGACGTCGGTTGGTTCTTGCATGCGGGTGATGGCTTGGACTTTCTCAGGATTTGCCTCGATTCCTCGGGCAGAGACCATGTAGCCAAGCAGCTTTCCCGCCGGTACGCCGAATGCGCACTTCTTTGGGTTGAGTTTGATTCTGTATTTGTTGAGCGCCGCGAAGGTTTCGCGCAGGTCGTCGAGTAGTGTGGCTGCTTTGTAGGTCTTGATGACGATGTCATCTACGTAGACTTGCACGTTTCTTCCGATTTGATCTTTCAGGCAGGCCTGCATCATTCGTTGGTAAGTGGCGCCTTCGTTTTTGAGCCCGAAGGGCATGGTCCTGTAGCAGAATACGCCATATGGGGTGATGAACGATGTGTGCTCTTCGTCTTCTTCCTTCATCCTAATTTGGTTGTACCTTGAGTAAGCGTCGAGGAAGGAAAGTAGATCGCACCCTGCTGTTGAATCGATTATCTGATCGATCCTGGGAAGGGGGAAGTGATCCTTCGGGCAATGCTTGTTGACTGGACCGTAGTCGACACACATGCACAGCCAGGTCGTGTCTTTCTTGGGCACCAGCACTGGGTTGGCTATCCAGGTGGCATTCTTCGTTTCTCGGATGAACTGAGCGTCGATTAACCAGTTGACTTCCTCTCCGATTGCTCTGCGCTTGGGCTCCGAGAATCGTCTCAGTGCTTGCTTCATCGACTTCGTGTTTGGCTTGATGCGTAGGGCGTGTTCTGCGAATTCGCGTGGTATCCCAGGCATGTCGGCTGGGCACCAGGCGAATATTTCCCACTCGTCTCGAAGGAAAGCGACGAGAGCCGTCGCCTGTTCCCTTGGTAGGTGGGCGTACACGTGGACTGTTTTATCCGGGTCCGTCGGGTGCACTTGGTGAGTGATTGTGTCGCTGTCGATGCTGAAGTCGCGTCCGTACTCCCTGGATTCGCTTCGGCTTACCAGCAGGAAGGTACTCTTGTCCGTCACCATGGTTATTTCTCTGAGTTCTTGTTCGGCTATGAATGTGTCGGAGATTCTGTGGAAGTCGCGATCACATTGTTCGGATTTGATGAAGCTTCCGTTTATCGTGAGGACTCCTCTTGATCCTGGAATCTTGAGCTTGAGATAGGCGTAGTGTGGGACCGCCATGAACTGCGCGAATGCTGGCCGTCCCAATATGGCGTGATACTGTGATTGCCAGTCGAGTACCTTGAACTCGAGGACGTGCTTTGCGAAGTTGCGTCGGTTTCCGAAGACAACCTCGAGTTCGATGACTCCGAGAGATGTGGCTGCTTCTCCCGGGACTACCCCGTCTAACTTGGTGCTTGATTTTCAAGATACTGATCGTGGGATCAGCATCTTTTGCAGGCTGCTGGCGAAGATGATGTTCATGCTGCTACCTCCGTCCATGAAGACCCGATCCATGTCGTATCCTCTGATTTGTGCATCGAGTACTAGGGGCGCGTGCCCCGGTCTGGGTACTGTGGGTGGATGGTCGTCCTGTGAGAACGTGATGCTGGTCTTCCCGTCATGTAGTTGGCAGACTTCGACTATGTTTATGCTCTCAGCTGCTCTGGCCTGCAGGGTTTGGGTGTCGCGTTGCGCTTGTGGTACCCTTCCTTCTTGGATCATGAGCACCTGTGCTTGCAGCGGGCTGTGACGTCCTTCCGGGCTTGAGGTCGGCGATTGCTCGGGTCGCTGGTTGCGTCTGTCTTCCTTCTGCTTCTCCTTCTTGAGGTCCTCGGCTAACTCGTTGAACAGGCGGCAGTTTCTCAAAGTGTGACCTGAACTGAAGCGTCCCCAGTCGTCCTCGAAGCTGTGGATTGTGCAGGGTTCTGCTAGCTGCTCTCTAGCCGTGAGTTTGCTAGATCCTGCGTGCCTCTTCCTTCTTGAGATTCTGAAGATCCGCTCGTGATCCTCCGGGTACTCGTGGAAGCGAGGGTTGGTTTCGACTCCTCGACTCGTGTCTTAGTGCTTGATGAGGTTATTGAATTCATCCGGTCTTCGATCTGGGTCGTAGTACTCGCCTACAGGTGTCTCGGAGTCGCTGTCTTGGTTGGCAGCAGATGCTCGCGCGACTGCGTGTCGTCGAGTGGTCGTCGGTTGTGCGGCTGCGTGGTGTGGCTTGTTCGTTGGGCCTCGTCGTAGATCTCCCGCGCGTGCCTTTTGGGTCGTCGATTCCTTCTTACTTGGCGGTGGTTCTACTGATTGCTGGATTCAATCTCGCAGTCTTCGTCTTGATGTGCGGCGGGTGCCCGGGCGGTGGTGGGTTGTCGAAAGATTTGCGAGTCCTCGGCTGCGCGTCGTACTTCGTCGAGTGGGATTCCTTCGTAGAGGCCCCTTGCCGTTCTTCTGGGTCGTCGACTCTTCTGGCACCGACGCTGTATCTGGCCGTTACCGTAGTATCGGTCTTGGCACGACTGCGGCTTGAGTGGTCTTGATGGGGCGGCGGAGATGTTCGCCGTGATCTTGAATCCTTCGAGTGGGCTAGATCTGGGTCTTGCCCTTGAGTCGTAGCTTGCTGTGGACAAGACCGCCGAGATCGCTGAAGAACTCCTGTTGCACTTCGGTGCATCAGCTCATTGTTGATGATTGTGTATGCTCCAGATCGGCGCTGGATTTGACGAGCTTCTACTTCATCTTCTGGGAGTATGCCATCTACCAGGAATTCTCTGAATGGTTCTGCCCATGACAGTGCTGCCACAATCACCATTACGGTAACTGCTTCTGGCTCTGGTTGTTCGTCTGCTACCACTGGCAGCTCGGAGGGGGAAGACCCGATTGTATCTGGCATGGTGTCCTCAGTCCCCGAGCTGACGAAAACAGCCCCTGGTTCGCAATCGGCAACCCCTAGTGCTGCCGACTGCTCCTTTGCTTTTTGCTTTTTTGTTTCTGGCTCTGCCATCTTCAGGTCGACCGGAATAAAATTGACTCTGATTCTGGGGAAGGATTGATGGATGGCTTGTGGATATTTTCTAGTGATACTCCTGGAGGAACTTCCTTTCTGGTGGATCCCAATTTGGACAATACATCTGCCGCTTCATTTCCAGCTTTGGGAATGTGGTGGAATTCACACCCCTCAAAGAATCCGGACAACTGCTGCACAAGGAACCTGTATCGTGCCATATTTTCATCCTTTGCATCCCAAGTTCCAGTGCATTGCTGCACCACCAGATCGGAATCACCATAGCATAGAATTCGCCGAATGCCAATCTCCTTGGCTACTCGGACACCGTGCACCAGAGCTTCGTATTCGTCCACATTATTTGATGCTACAAAGTGAATCTGCAGTACATATTCAAGCTTGTCACCTTTTGGGGAAGTGAGAACAACGCCAGCCCCTAGTCCGGTCATCATCTTGGAGCCATCGAAGTGCATTTGCCAGAACTGAGAGTCCGGACAGGGGGGTATATATTGAGTTTCTGCCTAATCCACCAAAAAATCCGCCAGAACCTGAGACTTGACTGCCGTCCGAGGATCATACTTGATCCCATGTGTTGCGATTTCTATGGCCCATTTTTCCACCCGACCGGATGCGTCCCGACTACCAATGATTTCTGCCAATGGAGCCGAACTGACCACTGTGATCGGATGCGCCTGGAAATAAGGCTTCAACTTTTTTGCTGCCATGTACACACCATAGCACATCTTCTGATAATGGGGATAGTTTTGCTTGGAGGTGGAGAGTACTTCACTGACATAATATGCTGGCCTCTGGACCGGTTGCGCCTTGTCCTTTTCAGGACGCTCGACCACCATAACAATACTAACCAGCCGATTTGTTGCCGCAATGTACAAGATCATTGGCTCTTTTTCGTTCGGAGCTGCCAACACTGGAGCAGTGGACAACATACGCTTGAGATGTTTGAATGCATCGTCCGCCTGCGGCGTCCAGCTGAACTTGTCTGTTTTATTCATTAGTTGGTACAGTGGAATTGCCTTCTCTCCCAGCCGACTCAGAAATCGGCTGAGCGATGCCAAGAATCCGGTGAACTTCTGCACATCTTTGAGATTTCTAGGCTTGCCCATCCTCTCAATTGCTGCAATCTTCTCAGGGTTGCACTCTATCCCTCTCTCGGACACCAGAAAACCAAGCAACTTGCCGGCTGGCACGCGGAACACACACTTCTCTGGGTTGAGCTTGATCTGGTATGCCCACAAATTTGCGAATGTCTCCTTGAGGTCATCCAACAAGGTTGATCCCAGCACCGACTTGACCACGAGGTCGTCTACGTATACATGTATGTTCCGACCTAACTGAGGCTGAACACACCGCTGCATAGTACGCTGATAAGTCACGCCGCCATTTTTCAGGACGAATGGCATGGTGATGTAGCAATAATCCCTGAAAGGGGTAATAAAAGTTGTTTTAATCTGATCGTTTACATCAAGCTTAATCTTGTGATAGCCTGCTGTGGCATCTAGAAAGCACAGGAGCTGACAACCAGCCGTAGAATCAATGACTTGATCGATACGGGGCAACGCAAAAGGATCCTTGGGGCAGGCCTTATTCAGGCAAGTGTAATCTATACACATGCGTCAAGTTCCATTCTTCTTCGGAAACAGAACTGGATTAGCTAAGTGGATATGCTGCTCTCTTCTCTTCTGAAAAACGCCGAAGTGGCTGCTTGATCGGCTTGGATCCAGGTCGGATATGAAGATTGTGCTCGGCGAGTTCCCTCGGTACACCAGGAATGTCATGTGGGGACCATGAGAAGATGTCACGGTTCTCACGGAGGAACTCGAGGAGCTCGCCTTCCTATTTGCTGCTGAGCCCGGCCCCAATAATGACGCACTTGCTCGGGTCGGAGGGGTCCAGGGCGACCTTCTTGCTGTCCTTTGCCGCTTGAAATATGGTCTCATCATCCGTCCTCTTGTCCTTCGTGCTCGACATGGGGTCCTTCATTTGGGCTTGGACTGGCGCTACCACCTTGTCCAGCTGGCGCCGTTCTGCATCTATGACCAGAGCATCAGCCAGCTTGGAACCAGCGGATGAACACTCCAGTGACTTCCTGTAGTCACCACACACGGTGATTGGACCATTCGGCCCTGGGAGCTTCATCTTCAAGTATGTGTCCATGATGTTGAACATGAACTTGGTGATTGCAGGTGACCCGAGCAGAGCATGGTATGGACTTCTCAGATCGGCCACCTCGAACCAGATCGGCTCTCGGCGGAAATTCTCTTCCGCCCTGGATACTACCTCAAGCCGAATGCGGCCTAATGGGGTACATGACAGGCGGGGCACTATCCCATGGAACGTAGTTCTGCTGGGCTCTAACTCGCTCTCACTGATGCCGAGCTTGATCATTGTGTCTCTGTATAGAATGTTGATGGCACTGCCTCCATCAATAAGCGTCCTAGTGAAATTGCATGAATACAATGGTGCCGCTAAGATTGCATCCACCACGAGCATATAACTTCCCGGGTTGGGCATTGCGCTCGGGTGGTCTTCTGGGCCCCATGTTATAGCATTGTTCGACTAGTTCAACCTCTGAGAAAGTGCTGGCATGGTGGCATTGACTGCCTGCTCACGGGCTCTCCGACTGCCCTTGTCATCTGACTCGCTGGTGAAGATCATATATGCTGCATCATGACGTGGGAACTGCTGCCGAGCATTTGCCGGTGGGGGTGGCGGTGGGGGTGGATTTCCTGCCCCTCCCTTTGCCAAACGCTCAACCCAAATGCACTGCCGAGTGGTGTGCGATGCGGGCTTGCCTACTCCACTGTGCATCTTGCAGGGCTGGTTCATCATGTCCTCAAACGTGTACGGGGGCCTGGGTTGACCTGGCGGTCTCTCTGCAGGTTTCATCTTTCGACTGCTTCCCGCAGCCCCTTGTTCCTCTTGGTGTTGCACTGTTGCTACCTGCCGATTGCCATACTGGGCATCCGGCTGCTCATCCTTCCTCTTGTTGAAACCAGTGTTGTTGTTGTTGTTGAAATTGGGGGTGTTGTTTTTGTTGTTCTTGAAGCTGTTGTTCCTCTGGATCTCGCGCCTCTCGCCGGTTGGGACCATTTGCTTCTGCCGATTGCTGTTGCTGGCCGGATGGCTGCCCTTGGATGAAACCACTGGGACTTAATGTGATCGAGCGCATTGCAGAGTCAGATGCGGCGAATGAATTGGATATCCTCATCAGGTCGGCCAAAGATGTTATCTCCTTGCGCAGGAGCTTGTGCTTCAACAAGGACCCGTCCAAGCAGCCGTCAGTGAAGTACTAGATGGCTTGGATTTCATGAACTCCCTCGCAAGTGTTCCTGAGCTTGATCCACCGTTGAAGGTAATCGTGCAGGGGATCGTCCTTTCCCTGTATGCAGAGAGCTAGGTGCCGAGGCAGACCTGGGCGCTCATAAGTACCCGTGAAATTGCGGACAAATGCGTCCTCAAAATCCTTCCATCAATTGACACTGTTGCTAGGCAAGCTGTTCAACCAGGACCGAGCTGAACCTTGGAGCATGAGCGGAAGCGTACTGCTACACGCCGACCACCTCCTGCGATACCGATGGCTGTCATATAACCGACTAGCCAATCTTCTGACTTGACTGATCCATTGTACTTGGGGGTGTCCCTGGGCAATGTGAAACCTTTGGGGAACTGCTCTTGCCGAATGCGCGGGCCGAAACATGATGGACCCGCCGGCGCATCATCTTCCGGTTGCTTATCCTGCTGCAACTGCTCGATTCGGTGTCTTGCGTTGTTGTCTGCGATTGCTCGGGGACATAACCGCTGGCTTATTGCCGTCCGGACTTATGCCGCCGGTTGCTCATTGCGCCTGCTGTTGACTGCTGGCTCATCCCTCCGACTGCCTCCTGCAGCTCCTTGATTCTTCTGATTGCGGTGCAAACTGCCATGCGGTGAGGACGCTTTCCTTTGCTGCCGTTGCGGCGCGTTCGGCTGATTCGCACCCCCAGTTGCCCGAAGTGACTTTGATGCTACTGGCCCTTGCTGCTCGGTGGCCGCCCTTTGCTGCTGGTTCGCTGTGGTTATGAGGTCGCGCATTCGGCGCGTCCTCTCCCGCAGCTCTTCTCCTTCCAGATGCTCCAGCTCGGTGGCGATCTGCTGGGGAGCTCTCAGAGCTTCTCCAGCCGTTCGCCCCCCCAGGACGATTTGCGGCGCTATTTTTAGCGCCGCTTGGGGGGCACTTGCGCGGCGATAGGTCCTGGGGGGGCCGGCTACCCAGCCGCGGCCCCAATATGACCCCCAAGTATCGGCCAATTTCAAACAAAAAACGACCAAACGCATTTAATTTAGAGGAAGTTCGACTGAATTCATAACATTCGGGCGATTTTTACATAAAAGATAAAAAAATTACGCTAGCCTACTGATCGAAGAAGAAAGAGTAGAGCGCCTCCATTGACGACTCCGGGCCGCCTCCTCCTCCAGCGGCGCCGCCGGCTGCACCGCCATCGTCGCCGTCGCCGCCATCCTTTGGCTCCGGCTTGACGCCGGCCTGCGCGCCACAGGTCCCGCCGCCGATGGAGCCCCTCCTCCTCCGAACCCGCAGTGGCTCCTCCTCCTCGTCGTCAGTGCCGTCGAGGACGATGAACGGCGGCGACGGAGGTCGTGGAGGCGCCCACTTGCTGCGGCTGCTGCTGCCCTCGCCGTGCTTCGCCTGCTCGGCACGCTGGGCTTCCTCGGCCCGTTTCATGGCCTCGACCCGCATTGATGCCCTCTGCGCCGATTGGACTCGTCACCGGCACCGCATTGATTCTCTGCGGCGGCGACAGGTGCGGGGAAGTCGAGGCGAGGCGATGACGACGACGCGTGTTTACACGCCGATAGGTGGGGCGCGGCGCGTGGACGCGCGAAATCGCGCGAACTTTCCTTCCCATTCGCCCGCTTTCCTTTCATCCGGCGACCCCAAGTGACCCCCAGCGCGCTGGGTTTGGGTTGGGATCGCCGGACTCAATTTTAGCCCAATCCGGCGCTATTTGGGCCCTTGGGGGCGCGGCTGGGGGAATTTCCTCCCCGCGGCGCTAGTTTCGCCGTCCTGGGGGCCTCTTGGGGGCGCGGCTAGAGATGCTCTCATGTTTTTCACAGGAGAAATGTATGAAATCTGTGGTGCCACAATGATGGATGCTATAGGCTGCTGGGTTCCTCCCAGCTCTCTGCCGACCTCTCGGCCTGCTACCCGAAGCTCCTCAATGACTGGGGGTGGGACAACACGCTGCCGAATGCCATGCGCTGCGTTGTACTCCCGAACTGATGCCTCCATTCGACGCTTTTCAGCGTCGATCCGCTCTGATTGCTCCTTCAAAGCTTGAAGCACCCTCTCCAGCTCGGCGTGAGCCACAGCTGGATCGGCATGAAGATCCACGGGAGTGCTGAGCACATCAGGTGGGTTGCTTGGGCCTGCTGCTGTAGTTGCTGCGCTCGCGGCTCGGGAAGCTGAAGTGGAACTGTGGCGACTTGACGCCCCTGCAATCATGACCTCCGCACGGATGTGCGCAGTCGTGCCCTCTGTCCCCACAGCATCCGGACCTCCTGGCAACGGATCCGTGAGCTCAGAAAACACCCGTACCTCCCTGGAAAACACGTCAGGGAGTGCTGCGACGAAAACGCGATGTCCGCCGAAAGGAATGATGACGCCGCGTGGTAGAGGCATTCCAGCCCCAAACCGCGAGGCGTTGTCGATGACAAAGTCCCACGCTCCGCTCCTCATCACCAGGCCGGAGGCGAAACGCATGCGCGATGCAGATGACGGTCCCGTCCGGATCAGAACTCCAGTCGACGCCTCGGCCTGCCTCACGGTGGGCACCAATTGTCGTCGATATGTAATGGAAGATTCCATGGGGATGGCTAAAGAGGGGGACAGACCGAGGTTAGTGTCGCTAGTACCAGAAGCGAGAATGGGAACACACGGTGAGACACCACGATGTACCCAGGTTCGGGGCTCTCCGTAGAGATAACACCCCTAGTCCTGCTGAGTTAGCTATATGCAATAACTCTGGCTACAATGAATGCTCCTTGAGCTGTTTGAGAGGAAGAAGAAGAGGGCCTCTGGTCTCTACTCTCTACTTTCTCTCTCTGGTAGGTGAGATTGTAATAACTTCTCTCTCGTCCCCCACGCAGGAGGGGTACACGGGGCTCTTATAGGCCGACCCAGGGTACAAAGGTAAATACACAAGAAGAAGGGCCCAGCTGTCTGTCTCAGATCGGCTAGGGACCTAGCATCGTGCTTCTCCGGATGACCCGGTGTAGACTTGCGGCTCGCCATGCCGCTATCCCGTAGACCTCGGCAGTGAACAGTAAGGCTAGATACTTAGGCCTGTCGGCCTGTCCGCGTGATCGGTGCTGGAGGAGACCGCACGCCTCTGACAGTCCCGATCTTCAGGGATTGCGCATTGAATGCTCTTGTACCAGGTGTCCGATCTGTACCTATGATCAGACGCTGCTCTTCTTACTTCGGCCGGATGCTCCTGGATGAGGCCGATTGCACCTTCTTCGGGGCAATCGGCCCTCAATTGGAACAGTTCGGCCCACTTCTTAGTCTCTCTTGTTTAGCTCGGCCTTGAATAGATTAGTGACTTCCAGCTCGGTGATCTTTGCTTTGATGAACTATTTCCCCTGGGTGACCCTACCCGGGGGTCATTCCCCCGACAATGAATTTTATCTTAGCCCAGAGCCGCTGCCCCGAAGACTGGGCCGCCGCACTCCACCGCCCTTGCCACCACTCCTCCTCCGCCACCATAGGTGGGCTTGGATCTAGATTTCCTCTGCCTCCGCCGTCGTCTTCTCCGCCGCCGCCGCCTTCTTCCTCGTCTCCGTCTTGCTCCTCCTCGCCCACCACGGAGTCCGACGCCTCCATGGGGGACGACGCCGCCGCCGGCTCCCAGAGGGGAGCTTGGAAGGGCTCCAACGTGACAGAGATGAAGGTTGCACTCCTCCGTCGGTCTCGCAATATCCCGGCGGACCTTGATTTCCGCATTCCCGGCGATGAGATTGTGCCCGCGCCCCGGGATGGCGAACGTGTTGTCTTCCTTGCGCATTTCGAGCGCGGATTTGGGCTCCCGGTGAGCCAATTTTTCCACGACTTCCTCGCCTTCTACCGCATGTAACCGCACCATCTTGGAGCGAATGCTATTATGCTGCTCTCCACTTTTGTGTCATTGTGCGAGGGCTACCTCGGAGTCCGGCCCACCATTGGGCTTTGGTGCCGGATTTTTCACTTCCGCAGCTTCCAAGTGGGCACTGGTGTGCACACTGTCAACCCCAAGACCAAGAAGAAAGAGGAGGTCAAGGTGATGGCCGAATGTGGAGGCGCCACCATCTACCTCCGCCAGGTCGGACTCTATCCTCATCCCCAACTGCCTCAGTCCATCAAGAACTGGCAGACGGGGTTCTTTTATGTTTCCTAACCACGGAATTGTCGGGACCCGGGGTTAGCGTATGCAAGTACAGTTAAGACATAGTCATATGGAGAGCCGAGAACCGCACCCACTTGTCTAAGCAGACAAGGCCAAGCACTGAACATTCTCAGAAAGCATCGTACGTGAGGGGCATCCCATCCAGGCCGGATGATCAACTGAGATGGGTCCTCATCGTCCGCACACAAGTCTAAAGATATGGGTGGTGAACTCCCATATTCAAAGACAAGTCGCCTCAACCATATTATCGACTATCTCAAAACTCTCACATAGACTTACTCCAGCCCGATCACTTAGTCGGGGTCTAGGGCGGGCTCGATCATACCACAAAGTGTGCACGAGACGGAGTCTCGAGCAATCGCATCGCGATGCCCCAAGCTGCGCACATCTAAGGGCCACTTGGTGTATGAAAGACCGCCAGCCAGAACACAACTAAGGTCTCGAAAACCCATACAAAGACATGCATGTTATAAACATACACGCAGCACACATGCCTTGTATGAACAGCAGGTACCATTGCAATTCTCTACAAAGTGTACATTTTATTTATAACTCTTATAGAGTACACACAGAGATCATATACATGTGATCCAACATTACAACATAAAGCGGAAGCAAATTATGTCTGAGTACAGACAAGTTTAACAAATTGGCTTAAGAAGCCTTATTCAAACATAAAGCCCTCCACGAGGGAACCAGTCTGCTGACTGGGACTAGACTAGCTTAACTTCAGTCGTCCAGCTCGATGAAGAAGCCACCTTCGGGTTCAGTGGCGTCATCTAAAACATAGATTAAGCAAACGTGAGTACAAAGGCGTACTCAGCAAGACTTACATAGGAGCTATACTACTCATGCACATGTATCAAGGTAAAGGGAGGTGGGGTTCACTTGCAGAAATGCCAGCTTTGACTTGGCTAGTCCTGAACTACGAGTACCAGACTTTGAGGTAAGAAGCGTACACGAGTCCACTACTTTCACCGACCAATACACCACTATGGTGCCTTCCTCGACTTCCCCACGAGAAAGCACGCCATAGCACTCACACTTATCTTGGTGTGTTTTAGAAGTATCCGGTTCAAGTTATCTAATATCAAGCTAAGCTTTCCAAGTAGTACATAACCGCGGACGCGGCTATTCGAATAGTTTTGTTAACCTTGCAAGGGTGTACCGCTACACACACATGATCATCATTTACCTCCTTTGATCTCGACACCATTCAAGGGGTGCCAGCGAGGATGCTCACCACAACTGTTACCTCATAGCCTATCTAGTCCAAGAAAGCCGCCTACTTGGGTTGGCTACCACTATCGTGAACCCGGCCGGTTTACCGAAGTGGACCCAAGCGATGTGTGCGTGGTGCGTAAGCCGGTCTTGGGTGAGCCGTTCTCTCACTTAGCATCCAGGCCACAAGCCTACCAGAACTCCGAACTACTGTGACATCTGGACATCGAAAGGGATGAGTTAATAAGTTGAGAGGGGTCAGTGAGCCCAATGTGTGGTTGTACTCTTCATCTTGGATCACCACACAAGAACTCGGACTTAGGGCGGTGTTCAACGAGACAACCCACCGTGTACTCCTACACAGCCTCTCATCGTTCACCTTGTATTAGGGTCGATTCACCAACACTTTTCTACCATCATCAACATGATCACTACCATCCCGACTCACATCACAGTAACATCATGGTATCATACTAAGCATGCAATAAGCAGTAGCATTTGCAGGGGTTACATGATATCAAACAACTCCTACAGTTGCTAGGATTGTGGTTTGCTTACTACTGTGACAAAATGATAGGTCATGCAAAGGAATGGGTTCATCTATGCGGTAGAATCGTAACATGGTGATCATCCTATACAATGCATAAGCGAGACATGAGAGGGAAGTGGGATTTTATCGACATGATCAATGGGGTTTTGCTTGCCTTGCTGACGAGGTTCGGGTTCTGGATCTTCAGCGAAGGGGGTGACCTCTTGCTCCGGTTCCACCTCTACTCGACAAACAAAGCACGAAGTAGCAATCAATATGAATGCAATGCTCAAGCACATGATTGAATGTTAAAGCTTGAAGTATAAGTTTGGATGTGTGAGGCAATTCCATTTAAGTGGAATATATTGCATTTAAAATGCAAATTCAAACTCCACATTTGAATTCAACATTAACCAAGTTATATGTGATATAGTTTGATCATTTTGAATCAACTTCAAATGTGTATGATATGCCTCTGAAGTGTGGTTGAAGTATAGCTTAAATCCATGGTCCAAGTTGCAAACTCAATTGATTTGAATTTGAAATAAATTCAAATAAACCAAATGACATATGCTACTGGTCCCATTTTAAATTCAACTCAAACAGAGTTGAAAGTTGCATATTTGGAAAGATAATTTTCTCCTGATCATTTTTCATATATTATTTGTCCAATTTGGAGTTAATATGAATTTTCTATGAATTTCCAAAGTTTGGGGTAATTTCTGCCTTTTCTGGAATTATTTTAACATTTTTGATTTTCTGGAAATTCTTAAATGAATTATTGCGTCAGCAGGGGGGGCTGACAGGTGGGGCCACCCTGTCAGTGGCTGGGCTAATTAACCCGGCTGGGTTAACTTAACCAGTGGCTTAATTAAGCCACTGGGCCCACTGGTCAGTGACCCAGGGGGTCACTTAACTGGTGAAACAGGGGGGGGGGGGGGGGCTTAGGGCTAACTCGCCGGCGGCTAAACGCCGGCGGTCTGGCCACGGCGGCGACTTACCGGAGTGAGCTAGAGGCCACGGGAGAGCACAGGGAGGACACCAATCGACTCAGCATCGTCTTCCGCATCATCTGGAGGCAACGGGGGTTCACGGGGTGGTCGGGAGTGACGACGGCGACGACTCCGGCGGAAACAGAGAAACGGCGAGGTCGTAGCCGAGGCCAGGGAGCACGGTTTGGGGTGTTCTTGGTTGCGTTCGAAAGCTGGCATACGCGGGAGTCAAACGCATGCACTGGGGGTCCACGACAAGCACTGGAGCGAGGAGGGCGACGACCATGGCGGCGAGCTTGCTCGGGATCCATGGCGGATTCGGTTGTGGGGCAAACGAGACGCTGCAAACTTAGGGGAAAGGTGAAGAAGCTCACCCTGAAGCTAATGGAGAAGACGGTGAGGCCGGGGATGCTGTGTAGCCGAGGAATTTGACGACAGCGACTCACGGTTCCGGCGAGCTCTCGGTGAAGCTGGCGTCGATTGCTGAGATGCTCGGGCTCGATTGCTTGAGGGGAACGATGAAGAGGCTTGCTGCGGTTCTCCTGGACACGGCGGCACGGCTCGGGGATGACGGTGGCTACGTGTTCTCGACGGCGTGCTCCACGGTGGTCTTCGGGCGGCGGTGAAATCGGGCGCAGGAGGAGGAGGAAGACGATGAGGAGGGGGGGAATGGATTAGGATGGCTCCAGGGCGTCTCCAGGACGTGTCTAGAAGGCTCGGGAGACGCCAGGCAGGCCAGCAGGTGCTCGCCGGCGTCGGCATGCGCTCCAGCGAGCTGCTTGCCGCGCCGGGGAAGACGACAAGGGGAGGCTGCGGGCTGGGCTGCTGAAACGGTAAGTTGGGCCGGGGTGGCCCAGGTAAGTGGGCTACTTTCTGTTTTTCTTTTTCCTTCTGTTTTCTCTTCTGATCTTTGTTCTGTTTGGCTAAATAAAATAGCTAAACATTTTATTAAATGCTGAAAACTTTTATATGGCCTCATAATAATATAGACTAGCCACTCATAAACTTTCAACATTTTTAAAATTCAAATGATTTGAATTTTAAATCAAAAAGGGGTATTTCTTTAATTCCAAGGTACTGTTTGAATATTTGAAAAATCTATGAGCATGGGGTGGGTCCCACATCACTTGATATGTGATCACACTCATTTATAAGACTTTTCAAAACTCTAACATGAATTTTTGGAAAATATTTTTATCTGGCCTTTTGAATTAATTCATCTGGGGGGTGTTCCTTCTCCCATTTGGATTTTGAATTTGATTTCCAAGATTTCTTTTTGAAATTTTGACATGATGCAGAGGTACTAGCTGACCCTAGCACATACCTAACAGAGGGATCTGACAACTCGCCCCCACTCAAAAGAATCTCGTCCCGAGATTCAGAAGTCTGCGGGAGGAAGGAGGGGTACTCGGCAATGAGACGGTCTTCTCTTTCCCACGTGGCTTCTCTTTCAGAGTGGTGTGACCATTGCACTTTCAGAAACCTAATCTTCTGACGATGAGTGACACGCTCTGCGGAATCAAGAATACGAACGGGGTATTCTCGATAAGAAAGGTCATCTTGGAGATCAAGCGTTTCATGGTCGACTTCGCGGATGGGGTCCTTGAAGCAACGCCTGAGTTGGGACACATGGAATACATCGTGTACTCGGGAAAGGTGCGGGGGTAGTTCAAGTTGGTAGGCAACTTCTCCACGTTTAGCTAGAATGCGGAAAGGTCCGATGTAACGTGGGGCCAACTTGCCTTTGATACCGAAACGTTGGGTTCCCTTCAGAGGAGTAACCCGAAGGTAAGCCTTCTCATCCAGATTGTAGCTCTCTTGCCTATGATGGCGATCATAGTAGCTTTTCTGACGAGACTGGGCTGCTTTCAATTGATCACGAACAATGCGAACGTGATCTTCTGCTTCCTTGATCATATCCGGTCCAAAGAATTGTCTTTCACCGGTTTCAGACCAGTTTAGTGGTGTTCGACATCGTCGTCCATACAGGAGTTCAAAAGGAGCCATGTTCAGACTAGATTGAAAACTATTGTTATAAGCAAATTCGGCAAATGGAAGAGAATTCTCCCAATTCTTTCCGAATGAGATAACACAAGCTCTGAGCATGTCTTCAAGAATTTGGTTAACCCTTTCGACTTGACCGCTAGACTGAGGATGAAAAGCTGTACTAAAGGAGAGATGAGTTCCCATAGCACGTTGGAAGCTTCCCCAAAATCTAGAGGTGAAAAGGCTACCACGATCAGAATTGATTTCCAAAGGAACACCGTGAAGGGATACAATTCTGGAGATGTACAAGTCTGCTAACTGGCTAGCAGTTATCGACTCGCGAACCGGAAGGAAGTGAGCAACTTTGGAAAGCCTATCTATGACAACGAAGATGGCATTGTTTCCTTTCTGGGTTCTTGGAAAGCCGGTGATGAAGTCCATACCGACTTTTTCCCATTTCCACTCAGGAATGGACAAAGGTTGAAGTGTACCAGCAGGTCTTTGATGTTCTGCCTTAATGCGACGACAAACATCACATTCGGCGACAAATTGAGCAATGTCTCTCTTCATCCTAGTCCACCAAAATCTCTGGCGTAGATCTCGGTACATTTTTGTGCTACCGGGATGAATTGAGAGGGGTGTGTCATGGGCTTCTTTGAGGATGAGTTGCCTGAGTTCCCTATTCTTAGGTACTACTAAACGATTTTCAAAGAATACCGTTTCTTTGCTATCTGTGGAGAAACATTTAGCAACTCCGCTAGCAATGTTCTCCTTGATCTGGCGAACACCTCGTGCACGCCTTTGGGCAACTAAAATTTGATCCTCAAGAGTTGGTTTCGCCACCAAGGTAGAAAGATAGCCATGAGGAACAATCTCAAGATTGAGTTTGCGAAAGTCCTCATGAAGAAGTGGTTGATACTGCTGTAACATGAGGTTGTTACAGTACGACTTACGACTTAGTGCATCAGCCATGACATTGGCTTTGCCTGGGGTGTAAGAAATCCTACGTCGTAATCTTTTATCAACTCAATCCAGCGTCTTTGCCTGAGATTAAGATCTGGCTGGGTGAAAATATATTTGAGGCTTTGGTGGTCGGAATAAATCTCACAACGATTACCAAGGAGGTAATGTCGCCAAGTTGTTAGAGCATGAACTACGGCAGCGAGTTCAAGGTCATGGGTAGGATAGTTCTCTTCATGTGGCCGCAACTGGCGTGAAGCATAAGCTACCACATGTCGATCTTGCAGGAGTATGCATCCTAACCCTTGCCGTGATGCGTCACAATAGATCTCGAAATCCTTTTTGGTGTCTGGAGGTGCAAGTACGGGTGCAGAAGTCAATCTCCTTTTTAGCTCTTGAAAGCTTTCCTCGCACTTGGGAGTCCATTGGAATTTCTTATCTTTCTTGAGGAGTTCAGTTAGAGGCTTTGCAACTTTAGAAAAGTTCTCGACGAAGCGACGACAATAGCTGGCTAGGCCAAGAAAACTCCTAACTTGCTTAACCAATTCAGGTGGAGTCCAGTCAAGGACGGCCTGAACTCTCTCGGGATTCACAGCAATGCCTTTTGCAGAAATCACGTGGCCTAAATAGGTCACTTCTGGTAGCCAGAATTCACACTTGGAGAATTTAGCGTACAGGCGATGCTCTCTAAGTTTCATCAATACCAGCCTTAAGTGTTCGGCATGATCTCCTTCGTTCTTCGAGTAGATGAGAATATTATCGAGATAAACCACAACAAATTTATCTAGGTACTCCATGAAGATCGAATTCATCAAGCGTGAGAATGTGGCGGGGGCATTGGTTAAACCAAAGGACATGACGGTGTACTCGTAAAGACCATAACGAGTAGTAAAAGCCGTTTTGGGAATGTCCTCGTTTCGGATTCGGATCTGATGATAACCTAATCTCAAATCCATCTTGGAAAAGACAGCGGATCCTGCAAGTTGATCATAAAGATCATTGATCCTGGGCAGTGGGTATTTGTTCTTTATCGTCGCTAAATTTAGCGGGCGATAATCTACGCACATCCTTTCTGTTCCATCTTTCTTCTTTACGAACAGAACGGGACAACCCCATGGCGATGAGCTAGGGCGGATGAAGCCTTTTGCCAACGAAGCATCAAGTTGGGTTTTTAGCTCAGCTAACTCATGTGGGGCCATTTTATAAGGGCGTTTGGAAATTGGTGCGGTTCCTGGAACAAGATCCACTATAAATTCTACACATATGTCGGGTGGCATGCCCGGCAGTTCTTCAGGAAAGACATCCGGGAAGTCACGAACCACCGGAATATCTTCAAGTTCGGGAAGGGGGAGTACATTCAAAGAATGCACTTGGGTTCTTGTTCTGGGTGAGGTATAGTTGAAGGTTGTGCCTGAAGGGTGGGTGAGTTTGACGGATTTGCCTTTGCAATCCAGATAGGCATTTTGTCTTGATAGCCAATCCATGCCAAGGATGACATCAATGTCCGAAGACTTGAGGGATATGAGTGAAGCAAGGAATACTAAACCCTCAATTGCAATTTGATTACCATGGCTCACTCTATTAGTTTGCCATCTTGACCCTGGAGTTTGAATAACCATCGGGGTGGACAATTCAACAAAGGGTAACTCATGACGAAGTGCATAACTTTCCGACATGAATGAATGAGATGCTCCTGGGTCGAAAAGAACAGAAGTAGGAACAAAATTGACTGGGAGCGTACCAAGAATGACGTCAGTGGTGTCGTCAGTCTCTTCGGCGGAAATCTGGTTCAGACGTCCACGAGTGGCGGGAGGAGCGGGTTTGGCGGTGAAGACCTTCTGGGGTGGCTTGCCACGACCATTGTTGTTGTTGTTGCCTCCGGCACGTGGTGGAGCATTCTGGTGCTGGATCTGGTTCTGGGGGCACTCGCGAGAGTAGTGGCCTGCCTGACCACACTTGTAGCAAGCTCCGAAAACAGTGCGTGGAGCTGGGTGGTTTGGTGGAGCTGGGTGGAACTGGGTGGGTGGACGAGGCGCCACATAGGATGGCCTCGGTGGGTTGTTCTGGCGGAACATGCTATTGGGGATCCAGATCTTGCGCTTCTGGGAGCCAGAACTGGATGATCCGTCATCTCTAGGATGTTTGCGGAAATCATTGGGGGTGTTCATGTCCTCTGCTTTGATGGCCTTGTTGACAAGGACCTGGAATGTGGCAAAGTCATGAAGGTTGAGCTCGCGACGGAGTCCACTGTTGAGGCCACGACGGAACCTCTCTTGTTTCTTGGAGTCGGTGGAGACTTCTTCAGTTGCATAACGAGCAAGTCGGTTGAACTCACGACTAAACTCGTCCACGGTTCTTCTGCCTTGAGTGAGGTTACAGAACTCCTCACGTTTGCGGTCCATGAGACCCTTGGGGATGTGGTGCTCGCGGAAGGACGTACAGAACTCCTCCCAAGATGCAGGTGGTCCAACTGGGCGCATATTCAGAAAATTCTCCCACCAAGAGCTTGCTGCACCTTCAAGGTGATAGGTGGCATAATTGACCTTGTCGCCATCTGCAACATGGCCTGCTTGGAGCTTCCTCTCGATGCTGCGGAGCCAGTCATCGGCGTCAAGGGGCTCGGTGGAGTAACTGAAAACCGGGGGATGAAGCCGGATGAAGTCGTTCAGGGACACCAGTTCATTGTGCTGCTGAGTGGTGTTGCGTGCGATGACTTCCAACAGGTGGTGAGAGTCACGGCGGTTCCTCTCGACCTCCATCAGAACTTGGGCCATCGTGGGTGGGGGTGGAAGGTTGTCTTCCTCCTGGTTGTTCGCACGACCTTGGTTACGACCAATCTGGCCACGTGTTCCTTGAGACATCCTGAGGTGGAAAAACCAAAGTCAAACAGAGTTGATTGAAGAGTCTAATCAAGGTATTGAAGTACTGGAAGGATTACAGAGCAAAGGAAGTAATCATCTTGACAACATGGTGATAAAAGCATACAAGCCATATATTCACAAGCTGTCATATAAACCATACATCGTTTTAGTACAAGCACTAAGCTAATACAAACGTGATGAAGATGATACATCCTTCAGAGGCACTCTGACTTCCTATACATTATTTATCTAAGCCTCTGGAACTTAGACACCTTGCTTACAATATACTAGGATACTACTACATCCTCACTAAGTAAGACCACAGGCGGTCTCACTCATCTCCATCTCCATAGTAGTCCTCATAAAAGTTACCCGCGTATCCCGGTAGCTGGAGGTGACCATCGGAAAACACGGAGGCTTGTGGACCCTGATATCCATTTGGGCAAGGATGGGGCCTAGGTCCAGTGTAGGGTGGAAGCAAAGGACCACGGGGTGGAAAAATTCCTCCAATCTCGGGCCAAGCAACTCGAGAAGGCATCTGGGTCCTCACTGGATAGATCGCATCGTACTCCACTGATCCCACGCTCACAAAGGGTGCCAAGAGTGTCAGTGCTCGATACAGACGAACACGAGTAGCGTGGAGCTCAAAACGGAGAGCGCGTGCATCACGATCTCTGTCACTAGCAAACCTAGCAGTCACCCGGAGTGCTGGATCCTCTGCAGAGTGATCTGACTAGAGTCCGGTGTAATATCCCTCTTCTCCTGGAAGTGCAACAGGGATATAGCGGAAAGAAGTCTCTCTCAGCATGGTGTGCTCCTCTCTCAGCAGGGTAATACATGAATATGCAGCATCCTGCACAGCCATGTTCTCGGTAACGCCGATGCCATGTCCAAAGTGGATAGGCTGGGTGACTCCAACGTGGTGCGGGTAGATCCGGACAATGCAGTGGAACTGCGTCTGGTTGAAGTCGTGGAACTGCTCCTCGATGGTGTACTCAGGGTACCATCGATATCCCACATAGGACATCATCTCGATCAACGTGGCGGGGTGGCCACGCACACCGAGGCACCTGGTCAAACGAACAATCTGCCGAGGGGGAAGATCTGCCATCTGAAACAGAAAGGAGTTTGCAAATGCATCAGATTATGAGATAAACCTGGAATGACTCGGACAACATAACGGCTGTAATTGTAAGAAATGACAATTTCTTTCAATCATGAAAACAGCACTTACGTAATACGATGTAAGAAATCAGCATTACAACAATGCTAGGAAAACTTGACACAACTTTCCTACGGCTATAAGGAAGCAATCAACGAGATGTGCTAAACAGACAGAGGAGAGCCTAGTCCTATCTTCCCGTAGAACAAGATGAGGGTGACTCAGAACTCAGAACGAAGGGGGTAAGGAGAAAAAAGAAGCCTTACGTTAATCCCTTGTATACCCAGAGTAACTATATAACTATAGCAAGCTAGACTCAACTTCGGCCAAGGCTACTAGTCCTACAGTCAGTCCTGCTCTGATACCAAGTCTGTCGGGACCCGGGGTTAGCGTATGCAAGTACAGTTAAGACATAGTCATATGGAGAGCCGAGAACTGCACCCACTTGTCTAAGCAGACAAGGCCAAGCACTGAACATTCTCGGAAAGCATCGTACGTGAGGGGCATCCCATCCAGGCCGGATGATCCACTGAGATGGGTCCTCATCGTCCGCACACAAGTCTAAAGATATGGGTGGTGAACTCCCATATTCAAAGACAAGTCGCCTCAACCATATTATCGACTATCTCAAAACTCTCACATAGACTTACTCCAGCCCGATCACTTAGTCGGGGTCTAGGGCGGGCTCGATCATACCACAAAGTGTGCACGAGACGGAGTCTCGAGCAATCGCATCGCGATGCCCCAAGCTGCGCACATCTAAGGGACACTTGGTGTATGAAAGACCGCCAGCCAGAACACAACTAAGGTCTCGAAAACCCATACAAAGACATGCATGTTATAAACATACACGCAGCACACATGCCTTGTATGAACAGCAGGTACCATTGAAATTCTCTACAAAGTGTACATTTTATTTATAACTCTTATAGAGTACACACAGAGATCACATACATGTGATCCAACATTACAACATAAAGCGGAAGCAAATTATGTCTGAGTACAGACAAGTTTAACAAATTGGCTTAAGAAGCCTTATTCAAACATAAAGCCCTCCACGAGGGAACCAGTCTGCTGACTGGGACTAGATTAGCTTAACTTCAGTCGTCCAGCTCGATGAAGAAGCCACCTTCGGGGTCAGTGGCGTCATCTAAAACATAGATTAAGAAAACGTGAGTACAAAGGCGTACTCAGCAAGACTTACATAGGAGCTATACTACTCATGCACATGTATCAAGGTAAAGGGAGGTGGGGTTCACTTGCAGAAATGCCATCTTTGACTTGGCTAGTCCTGAACTACGAGTACCAGACTTTGAGGTAAGAAGCGTACACGAGTCCACTACTTTCACCGACCAATACACCACTATGGTGCCTTCCTCGACTTCCCCACGAGAAAGCACGCCATAGCACTCACACTTATCTTGGTGTGTTTTAGAAGTATCCGGTTCAAGTTATCTAATAATCAAGCTAAGCTTTCCAAGTAGTACATAACCGCGGACGCGGCTATTCGAATAGTTTTGTTAACCTTGCAAGGGTGTACCGCTACACACACATGATCATCATTTACCGCCTTTGATCTCGACACCATTCAAGGGGTGCCAGCGAGGATGCTCACCACAACTGTTACCTCATAGCCTATCTAGTCCAAGAAAGCCGCCTACTTGGGTTGGCTACCACTATCGTGAACCCGGCCGGTTTACCGAAGTGGACCCAAGCGATGTGTGCGTGGTGCGTAAGCCGGTCTCGGGTGAGCCGTTCTCTCACTTAGCATCCAGGCCACAAGCCTACCAGAACTCCGAACTACTGCGACATCTGGACATCGAAAGGGATGAGTTAATAAGTTGAGAGGGGTCAGTGAGCCCAATGTGTGGTTGTACTCTTCATCTTGGATCACCACACAAGAACTCGGACTTAGGGCGGTGTTCAACGAGACAACCCACCGTGTACTCCTACACAGCCTCTCATCGTTCACCTTGTATTAGGGTCGATTCACCAACACTTTTCTACCATCATCAACATGATCACTACCATCCTGACTCACATCACAGTAACATCATGGTATCATACTAAGCATGCAATAAGCAGTAGCATTTGCAGGGGTTACATGATATCAAACAACTCCTACAGTTGCTAGGATTGTGGTTTGCTTACTACTGTGAAAAAATGATAGGTCATGCAAAGGAATGGGTTCATCTATGCGGTAGAATCGTAACATGGTGATCATCCTATACAATGCATAAGCGAGACATGAGAGGGAAGTGGGATTTTATCGACATGATCAATGGGGTTTTGCTTGCCTTGCTGACGAGGTTCGGGTTCTGGATCTTCAGCGAAGGGGGTGACCTCTTGCTCCGGTTCCACCTCTACTCGACAAACAAAGCACGAAGTAGCAATCAATATGAATGCAATGCTCAAGCACATGATTGAATGTTAAATCTTGAAGTATAAGTTTGGATGTGTGAGGCAATTCCATTTAAGTGGAATATATTGCATTTAAAATGAAAATTCAAACTCCACATTTGAATTCAACATTAACCAAGTTATATGTGATATAGTTTGATCATTTTGAATCAACTTCAAATGTGTATGATATGCCTCTGAAGTGTGGTTGAAGTATAGCTTAAATCCATGGTCCAAGTTGCAAACTCAATTGATTTGAATTTGAAATAAATTCAAATAAACCAAATGACATATGCTACTGGTCCCATTTTAAATTCAACTCAAACAGAGTTGAAAGTTGCATATTTGGAAAGATAATTTTCTCCTGATCATTTTTCATATATTATTTGTCCAATTTGGAGTTAATATGAATTTTCTATGAATTTCCAAAGTTTGGGGTAATTTCTGCCTTTTCTGGAATTATTTTAACATTTTTGATTTTCTGGAAATTCTTAAATGAATTATTGCGTCAGCAGGGGGGGGCTGACAGGTGGGGCCACCCTGTCAGTGGCTGGGCTAATTAACCCGGCTGGGTTAACTTAACCAGTGGCTTAATTAAGCCACTAGGCCCACTGGTCAGTGACCCAGGGGGTCACTTAACTGGTGAAACAGGGGGGGGGGGGGCTTAGGGCTAACTCGCCGGCGGCTAAACGCCGGTGGTCTGGCCACGGCGGCGACTTACCGGAGTGAGCTAGAGGCCACGGGAGAGCACGGGGAGGACACCAATCGACTCAGCATCGTCTTCCGCATCATCTGGAGGCAACGGGGGTTCACGGGGTGGTCGGGAGTGACGACGGCGACGACTCCGGCGGAAACAGAGAAACGGCGAGGTCGTAGCCGAGGCCAGGGAGCACGGTTTGGGGCGTTCTTGGTTGCGTTCGAAAGCTGGCATACGCGGGAGTCAAACGCATGCACTGGGGGTCCACGACAAGCACTGGAGCGAGGAGGGCGACGACCATGGCGGCGAGCTTGCTCGGGATCCATGGCGGATTCGGTTGTGGGGCAAACGAGACGCTGCAAACTTAGGGGAAAGGTGAAGAAGCTCACCCTGAAGCTAATGGAGAAGACGGTGAGGCCGGGGATGCTGTGTAGCCGAGGAATTTGACGACGGCGACTCACGGTTCCGGCGAGCTCTCGGTGAAGCTGGCGTCGATTGCTGAGATGCTCGGGCTCGATTGCTTGAGGGGAACGATGAAGAGGCTTGCTGCGGTTCTCCTGGACACGGCGGCACGGCTCGGGGACGACGGTGGCTACGTGTTCTCGACGGCGTGCTCCACGGTGGTCTTCGGGCGGCGGTGAAATCGGGCGCAGGAGGAGGAGGAAGACGATGAGGAGGGGGGGAATGGATTAGGATGGCTCCAGGGCGTCTCCAGGACGTGTCTAGAAGGCTCGGGAGACGCCAGGCAGGCCAGCAGGTGCTCGCCGGCGTCGGCATGCGCTCCAGCGAGCTGCTTGCTGCGCCGGGGAAGACGACAAGGGGAGGCTGCGGGCTGGGCTGCTGAAACGGTAAGTTGGGCCGGGGTGGCCCAGGTAAGTGGGCTACTTTCTGTTTTTCTTTTTCCTTCTGTTTTCTCTTCTGATCTTTGTTCTGTTTGGCTAAATAAAATAGCTAAACATTTTATTAAATGCTGAAAACTTTTATATGGCCTCATAATAATATAGACTAGCCACTCATAAACTTTCAACATTTTTAAAATTCAAATGATTTGAATTTTAAATCAAAAAGGGGTATTTCTTTAATTCCAAGGTACTGTTTGAATATTTGAAAAATCTATGAGCATGGGGTGGGTCCCACATCACTTGATATGTGATCACACTCATTTATAAGACTTTTCAAAACTCTAACATGAATTTTTGGAAAATATTTTTATCTGGCCTTTTGAATTAATTCATCTGGGGGGTGTTCCTTCTCCCATTTGGATTTTGAATTTGATTTCCAAGATTTCTTTTTGAAATTTTGACATGATGCAGAGGTACTAGCTGACCCTAGCACATACCTAACAGAGGGATCTGACAGGAATCAAGACTTGCTAAATCTGCCCGAGTTCTCTCTGCCCCCACCGACTGCGAAGTATCATTGGGCTGAGAAACCGGGGGACGGGGATACCGATCTGGATCGCCAGATGGCTTACATCCAGAAGCTGATGGAACAAGGGCTACAACCCGCCGATCTGTTGGCGACCTGGCTCTACCGTCGAGTGCTCCCACTGCAACGCCGCTGCCACCGGATCTGCGACATGCACATGCACCGCGACCCACTCGGATTTCCACCTTCCGAATAGAAGAAAAAGAGTTCTTCCACCGAATCAACACCATTACCAATCTTAAAGTTATTGAACCTTTTGAGTTCGTACTGAAGCCGTTCAGCCGATCTCGGCCCTGCCCCGAGGTATGCTTCAATTATGACCCCTTTCTTTAGCTTTTTTCTTTTCTCCATACTAATTTTGATCGTATCCTCTTCCTCAGGAATTCCTGGCCTCTAGGCTCATGCAGGACGGACAGTCCGCATCGGGCTACCACCCTGACCGAGCTGAAGAGGACGCCCAGGACTTGGAGCTTGAAGAAGAGACCGAATCCGAGACCGAAGCCCGAACTGCTTCCCTCGGACTCGGCTTCAAAAAGCCGGGTGAGTCCGATTCCTCCGTCAAACGCTTCATGGCCGAATGGAGCAGTGATTCTGATCCTCTTGGTGACCTCGGCGCAAAATCTGAGCACGCCGAGCAGACACTTCCCAAGGGGAAACGCCCCTGACCTGATGACGCCGGCCCCTCCAAGATTGCCAAGAAGAAAGGGAAAACGGGCACGCGCCGAGCTGCCCCTGAAATTAGTGGCCCTGTGCTTTCTCCTACTCCATTGAACATTGCTCGCCCTGGCTTTTCCCTGGCCAAGTTTGCTGCTCAACTTCCTCGAGCTGCCGGGTACATGTCTTCACCTCTTCTGTTCTTCTTGACTTTTTCTGTGCTGCTTTGCTCACTTGTGCTCTTTTATCCTAGGGCTGTCTGATCTGTGGACCCTGCCGGACCTGGGGGTGCGCCGATTGCTCCCCTTGCCCCCTCTGCCGCTCCTGCCCGCACGACCCCGGCAACCTCGGCCACCTCCAGCGTGCCTGTGCCTGCTCGCAAGAAAGGTGCTGCCGACACCCATAAGGCCGAGTGGGCCAAGAAGAAAGCCGCTGCTGCCGCGACCCAAACGCGTCCTATCGCTCCACCGCCGACCTCTGCTGCTCTTCCGACTGCTGGCGCGCAGTCGGCCACTCCTGCTCCAACCACTGCTGTTGCCTCTCCGATCTTGCTGGATCCTTCTGGCATCGCACATGTTGATGTGCCAATGCCAGATCGGCCTGCCGTTGATGCTCCTCAGCCTGAGGCTTCTCCAGCCCAGGACACTGCCGCCGACCCATCTCCCGCTGCTGGCTCGGGGAGCGTCTCTATAAATTCCATCGATCCCACTGCTGTTCCACCTGCTGCTCCGCTTGTTACTCATGCTGCTGCCGGATCCAGTGCTTCTAGAGCACCGTCCTCCGGTGTCCTTGTTCGCCAACCGCCATCCGGCCGCCAGCTCGTGGTGGTCGACCGATTCCGTGAGGCATACTTTGACACCTCTGATGTCTCGCCTGTCCAACCTGCTGCCGACTCGGCCACTCCTCCGCCTCGTGGCTCCGAGGACCAACTTCTGTCCTAGCTTCTGGATCGGCTGGGTGGTCTTGCCACCGACATCCGACGTTTTGCCGACGCCTTGCTGGGTCAAATCCTTGCCTCCAACCACTATGTTACTGTAAGCTCTCTTTTCAGTGGGGGCGCGCCTAGCGCACCCACTGGGTGTAGTCCCCGAGATTCAGGCCAATTGCTTGTAATCTGTCCGGATCTTCATTTCTCTCTATTACCTTATGCTTTTGCTTTAACTTTGATCGGCCCATTTTTCAGGCCATCTGTGATAGACGTAAAGCTGTATTTGCAGAGCTTATGGCCGCTTATTCAGCGGGTCAGAAGTCCATTGCTGCTCTAAAGAAGAATGCCGATGCCCAAGCTGACAAGATTCAGGAACTCACAGGTATACTCTGCTTGTCCTTTCTTGCTTCCTCCGATTGTGATTATATCCTTACTCCATTGCATACTTGTAGCTGCTGCCACTCGCTCCTCCGAGCTGGAGGCTGCTCAGAAGAGAATCGCCGATCTGGAGACCCAGCTCGGTGAGAAGAATGGCCAGCTCGGCCGCGCCGAACAAGACAACCAGCGCTTGGCTGCTGCCGAAACTGAGCTTCAAGCCAAACTTCAACGAGCTGTCGACGATCTTGCCGCTGCCCGACGCACTCATGAACATGCACTTCAGAGACTCTCCGATGCCCGAATTGAGGTTGAGGTCCAACTCATGAAGGAAAGGGATGCCGCTGTTAAACGTGCTGAGGACATGGACGCCCAGCAGATCATAGAGATCCAGCGCGCCCAAGCCAGTGTTGATCTTGCCCACACCTGCCTCCACCGAGTAGATCTTTCGCTTGCAGGTAATTTTTGCTTTTGCCACTCCGATCTGACTTTGCCATTTTCCGAACTAACTTCCTTCTCCGATTTCTCTTGCCAGATGCCTGGCCCCATTCCAACACCGCCGCTGATGAAGCAGTTGCCGCAGCCCGCCGAGTGCAGGGTGTGGTGGTTACTGCTGATGCTAGCTGGGATGCCGAAGACTTCGTGGTTGCCCTGGATGCTCGGATTCCTCATGTGAAAGGTGCCCTGTGCATATACAAGACTTGCATCCAGAAGTTGAATGACAAGCTGTTCAAGGGCAAGCAGAAGACCATTGCATTTGATAAGCATGAAGATGTTGCTCGGAGTTTGAAAGCTATAGGGCGCCAGGTTGACCATATGCTCGACTCTGCCTTCCGATCTGGGGTGCAGGCCTCCCTCTCTACCGCGAAGAGCTGGTATCCTGGAATTGATCTGCAACTGATGACTGCTCTACGGGAAGGTTCGGAAGAATCCATCGGCGAGCTCTGGACTCAGATCTGCCACGTTGCCCAGGAGCTTGCCAATGGTATGGATCTCCTGGAGGTCACTCCCTATGTTGATTCAGCTGGCCAGCCGACTGGCGTTGCCTCCTTCAGCGACCTTCTGTACACCACAAGTGAGGAAAAGGCGACCCAGTCCCGACCTGCTCGCCAGGTCGGCAGCGAGAACTCCCACTCTTCAGATTACGCCGATGACGATGCCGAGGAAGAAAGCGAGGGTTCCTCCGATGGGCACTCGGTGAGCGCCGCCCAGGACCCCCCTCGCGATCAAGCCAAGACCACTGCCTCTTCCGCTCCCGAAGGTTCCACCAGTGCGGCTCCGACCGCTCCCTCTGCGCCGGATGCTCCGGATGCTCCAGATGCACCAGCTCGGCACACCGGCCTCGTTTCCTGCTTTTGCTCGATAAACAATTAAATTCCAAGTGCGCCCGTAGAGGGCCACTTCATGTAAGGAACACCATTCGGCCAACTGGCCCTATCTTTGCTTGTGAACTTAATCTTTGCTTAAATGATCATGGCATTCCGCCCTTGCGTTTTTCAACCGATTGCCTTTTTCTTTGCCACTTGTTCTCTCTTGGTCAAAAGCTCTCACCAACCTTACAGCCGACCTGTGGTCTGTGGTCGGATCGGAGAATAGACCTTAAAAGAATTTTTGGCAAATATTTCTAGGTTCCCGGTTTTTCTCGCAAAGGTGAAAGTTTCATAGCTAGGCCGCTTGCAACCTGCCGATTGCTTGGCCAGCCATCTTGGTCGCAATCGGCGGGTTGTAAACGTTTACTCCGAACTAGATATACCCTGAGTATAAACTCTCCGATTGACAATTCTGTTCGGCCGCATCCCCCCGACATTACAGCCGACCTGCGGTCTGCATTCGGTTCGGACCATCTTTCACAAAACTCTTCACTCGTTTCGCTTTTTCTCCAAGTATACCCTTTTTGGGGCAAACGGCTAGTTCCCGGGTCTGCTTTTGCTGACCCCGGAACTGAGACATGCTAAAACAAATAATTTCATAACTCCTGCCGAATGCAGTCTCATGGACGCACGACTATTCTCATTGATAATAACTCCACAAAGGGAGGGGATATAACAATACCATTCAACTGTAAAACGTACATAACAGCTCGGCGTTCCAAGGACGCTCTATTTCTTGCCCTGAAGTATCCACGTATCGGGTCAGCTTCCTGAGATCAATGAGGTAATACGCATTGTTTTTGAATGCTCGACTGATGACTAATGGACCTTCCCAAGGAGAGGTTAATTTGTGCTGGCCATCCGACTTATGGATTCGGCGCAACACCAAGTCACCCTCAAGAAAAGCTAGGGGACGGATCTTCTTGTTGTGGTAGTGACGCAGCTTCTGCTGGTATATTGCCGACCTGGACAAGGCCAGGAGGCATGCTTCTTCTTTGAGATCAACGCCGTCCTCACGAGCTTCCTTGGCTTCTGCTTCCGTGTACATGGCATGACGAGGTGAATCAAACTCAATGTCGCAAGGGAGCATTGCTTCGGCGCCATATACTAGGAAGAAAGGGGTGAATCCAGTTGAACGGTTCGGCGTGGTGCGCAAACTCCAAAGTACTGCTGGCAGCTGATCAATCCATGCGCCAGGTGCTCTTTCCAATGGTTCCACCAATCTTGGCTTGATTCCGGACAGAATGAGACCATTCGCCCGCTCTGCTTGACCATTTTACTGGGGGTGCGCCATAGACGCGACGTCCAGCCGGATGCCCTGCTGGGAGGCAAACCGAGCTAGCGCCCCCTTCGCAAAGTTTGTTCCATTGTCAGTTATGATGCTGTGTGGCACTCCATATCTGACCATGATGTCTGCTATGAACCTGACCGCAGTCGGACCATCTAGCTTCTTGATTGGCCTTGCCTCTATCCACTTGGTAAACTTATCCACTGCTACTAGTAAGTGTGTCATACCGCCTCTTGCTGTTTTAAACGGCCCTACCATGTCCAGACCCCAGACTGCAAACGGCCATGTGATCGGAATTTTCTTGAGTGCTGAGGCTGGTAGGTGGCTCTTTGCTTTAAATCTTTTACACCCATTGCAATGCTTGACCAGATCTTCTGCCGCTGCTTTCGCAGTCGGCCAATAAAAACCATGGTGAAAATCCTTGGCGACTATTGCTATTGTTGATGCATGATGACCGCATTCACCTTGGTGGATGTCTCGGAGCAACTCCAGCCCCTTGTCCTCTTCCACACATCGCTGAAGAACTCCTGTTGCACTTCGGTGCACCAGCTCATTGTTGATAATTGTGTATGCTCCAGATCGGCGCTGGATTTGCCGAGCTTCTACTTCATCTTCTGGGAGTATGCCATCTACCAGGAAGTCTCTGAATGGTTCTGCCCATGACGGTGCTGCCACAATCACCATTACGATAACTACTTCTGGCTCTGTTCGTTCGTCTGCTACCACTGGTAGCTCGGAGGGGGAAGAGCCGATTGTATCTGGCATGGTTTCATCAGTCCCCTAGCTGACGACAGCATCCCCTGGTTCGCAATCGGCAGCCCCTAGTGTTGCCGAATGCTCCTTTGCTTTTTGCTTTTTTGTTTCTAGCTCTGCCATCTTCAGGTCGGCCGGAATAAAGATTGACTCTGATTCTGGGGAAGTCTTGATGGATGGCTTGTGGATATTTTCTAGTGATACTCCTGGAGGAACTTCCTTTCTGGTGGATCCCAATTTGGACAATACATCTGCTGCTTCATTTTTAGCTCTGGGAATATGGTGGAATTCACACCCCTCAAAGAATCCGGACAACTGCTGCACAAGGAACCTGTATCGTGCCATATTTTCATCCTTTGCATCCCAAGTGCCAGTGCATTGCTGCACCACCAGATCGGAATCACCATAGCATAGAATTCGCCGAATGCCAATCTCCTTGGCTACTCTGACACCGTGCACCAGATCTTCGTATTCGGCAACATTATTTGATGCTGCAAAGTGAATCTGCAGTACATATTCAAGCTTGTCACCTTTTGGGGAAGTGAGAACAACGCCATCCCCTAGTCCGGTCATCATCTTGGAGCCATCGAAGTGCTTTTGCCAGAACTAAGAGTCTGGACAGGGGGGTATATATTGAGTTTCTGCCCAATCCACCAAAAAATCTGCCAGAACCTGAGACTTGACTGTCGTCCGAGGCTCATACTTGATCCCATGTGTTGCGATTTCTATGGCCCATTTTGCCACCCGACCGGATGCGTCCCGACTGCCAATGCTTTCTGCCAATGGATCCAAACTGACCACCGTGATCGGATGCGCCTGGAAATAAGGCTTCAACTTTTTTGCTGCAGATGGGGATAGTTTTGCTTGGAGGTGGAGAGTACTTCACTGACATAATATACTGGCCTCTGGACCGGTTGCGCCTTGTCCTTTTCAGGACGCTCGACCACCATAACAATAATAACCACCCGATTGGTTGCCGCAATGTACAAGATCATTGGCTCTTTTTCGTTCGGAGCTGCCAACACTGGAGCAGTGGACATCATACGCTTGAGCTATTTAAATGCCTCGTCCGCTTGCGGCGTCCAGCTGAACTTGTCTGTTTTCTTCATTAGTTGGTACAGTGGAATTGCCTTCTCTCCCAGCCGACTGAGAAATCGGCTGAGCGATGCCAAGCATCCGGTGAACTTCTGCACATCTTTGAGATTTCTGGGCTTGCCCATCCTCTCAATTGCTGCAATCTTCTCAGGGTTGCACTCTATCCCTCTCTCGGACACCAGAAAACCAAGCAACTTGCCGGCTGGCACGCCGAACACACACTTCTCTGGGTTTAGCTTGATCTGGTATGCCCGCAAATTTGCGAATGTCTCCTTGAGGTCATCCAACAAGGTTGATCCCAGCACCGACTTGACCACGAGGTCGTCTACGTATACATGTATGTTCCGACCTAACTGAGGCTGAACACACCGCTGCATAGTACGCTGATAAGTCACGCCGCCGTTTTTCAGGACGAATGGCATGGTGATGTAGCAATAATCCCTGAAAGGGGTAATAAAAGTTGTTTTAATCTGATCGTTTACATCAAGCTTAATCTTGTGATAGCCTGCTGTGGCATCCAGAAAGCACAGGAGCTGACAGCCAGCCGTAGAATCAATGACATGATCGATACGGGGAAACGCAAAAGGATCCTTGGGGCCGGCCTTATTCAGGCAAGTGTAATCTATACACATGCGCCAAGTTCCATTCTTCTTCGGAACCAGAACTGGATTAGCTAACCAGTCTGGGTAGAACACTTCCTTGATAAATCCTGCTGCGAGCAACTTGGCTATCGCATCGCCGATTGCTCCTCTCTTCTCTTCTGAAAAACGCCGAAGTGGCTGCTTGATCGGCTTGGATCCAGGTCGGATATGAAGCTTGTGCTCGGCGAGTTCCCTCGGTACACCAGGCATGTCATGTGGGGACCATGCGAAGATGTCACGGTTCTCACGGAGGAACTCGACGAGCTCTCCTTCCTATTTGCTGCTGAGCCCGGCCCAAATAATGACGCACTTGCTCGGGTCGGAGGGGTCCAGGGCGACCTTCTTGCTGTCCTTTGCCGCTTGAAATATGGTCTCATCATCTGGCCTCTTGTCCTTCATGCTCGGCACGGGGTCCTTCATTTGGGCTTGGACTGCCGCCACCACCTTGTCCAGCTGGCGCCGTTCTGCATCTATGACCAGAGCATCAGCCAGCTTGGAACTAGCGGATGAACACTCCAGTGACTTCCTGTAGTCACCACACACGGTGATTGGACCATTCGGTCCTGGGAGCTTCATCTTCAAGTATGGCTGCATGATGTTGAACATGAACTTGGTGATTGCAGGCGACCCGAGAAGAGCATGGTATGGGCTGCTCAGATCGGCCACCTCGAACCAGATCGGCTCTCGGCGGAAACTCTCTTCCGCCCCGGATACTACCTCAAGCCGAATGCGGCCTAATGGGGTACATGACAGGCCGGGCACTATCCCAGGGAACGTAGTTCTGCTGGGCTCTAACTCGCTCTCACTGATGCCGAGCTTGATCATTGTGTCTCTGTATAGAATGTTGATGGCACTGCCTCCATCAATAAGCGTCCTGGTGAACTTGCATGAATACAATGGTGCCGCCAAGATTGCATCCACCACGAGCATATAACTGCCCGGGTTGGGCATTGCGCTCGGGTGGTCTTCTGGGCCCCATGTTATAGCATTGTCCGACCAGTTCAACCTTTGAGAAATTGCTGGCATGGTGGCATTGACTGCCTTCTCACGGCCTCTCCGACTGCCCTTGTCATCTGACTCGCTGGTGAAGATCATATATGCTGCATCATGACGTGGGAACTGCTGCCGAGCATTTGCTGGTGGTGGGCCTTGGGGTGGGGGTGGCGGTGGGGGTGGATTTCCTGCCCCTCCCTTTGCCAAACGCTCAACCCAAATGCACTGTCGAGTGGTGTGCGATGCGGGCTTGCCTACTCCACTGTGCATCTTGCAGGGCTGGTTCATCATGTCCTCAAACATGTACGGGGGCCTGGGTTGACCTGGCGGTCTCTCTGTAGGTTTCATCTTTCGACTGCCTCCCGCAGCCCCTTGTTCCTCTTGGTGTTGCACTGTTGCTACCTGCCGATTGCCATACTGGGCATCTGGCTGCTCATCCTTCCTCTTGTTGAAACCAGTGTTGTTGTTGTTGTTGTTGAAATTGGGGGTGTTGCTGTTGTTGTTGAAGCTGTTGTTCCTCTGGATCTCGCGCCTCTCGCGCCGGTTGGGACCATTTGCTTCTGCCGATTGCTGCTGCTGGCCGGATGGCTGCCCTTGGATGAAACTACTGGGACTTAATGTGATCGGGCGCATTGCAGAGTCAGATGCGTCGAATGAATTGGCTATCCTCATCAGGTCGGCCAAAGATGTTATCTCCTTGCGCAGGAGCTTGCGCTTCAACAAGGACCCGTCCAAGCAGCCGTCAGTGAAGTACTGGATGGCTTGGATTTCATGAACTCCCTCGCAAGTGTTCCTGAGCTTGATCCAGCGCTGAAGGTAATCGCGCAGGGGCTCGTCCTTTCCCTGTACGCAGAGAGCCAGGTGCCGGGGCAGACCTGGGCGCTCATAAGTACCCGTGAAATTGCGTACAAATGCGTCCTCAAAATCCTTCCAACAATTGACACTATTGCTGGGAAAGCTTTTCAACCAGGACCGAGCTGAACCTTGGAGCATGAGCGGAGCATAGCGTACTGCTACGCGCCGACCACCTCCTGCGATACCGACGGCTGTCATATAATCGACCAGCCAATCTTCTGGCTTGACTGATCCATTGTACTTGGGGGTGTCCCTGGGCAATGTGAAACCTTTGGGGAACTGCTCTTGCCGAATGCGCGGGCCGAAACATGCTGGATCCGCCGGCGCATCATCTTCCGGTTGCTTATCCTGCTGCAACTGCTCGATTCAGTGTCTTGCGTCGTTGTCTGTGATTGCTCGGGGACCTAACCGCTGGCTTATTGCCGGCCAGACTAATGCCGCCGGTTTATCATTGCGCCTGCTGTTGACTGCTGGCTCATCCCTCCGACTGCCTCCTGCAGCTCCTTGATTCTTCCGACTGCGGTGCAAACTGCCATGCGGTGAGGACGCTTGCCTTTGCTGCCGTTGCGGCGCGTTCGGCTGATTCGCACCCGCAGTTGCCCGAAGTGACTTTGATGCTACTGGGCCTTGCTGCTTGGTGGCCGCCCTTTGCTGCTGGTTCGCTGTGGTTATGAGGTCGCGCATTCGGCGCGTCCTCTCCCGCAACTCTTCTCCTTCCAGATGCTCCAGCTCGGTGGCGATCTGCTGGGCAGCTCTCATGTTTTTCACAGGAGAACTGTATGAAATCTGTGGTGCCACAATGATGGACGCTATAGGCTGCTGGGCTCCTCCCAACTCTCTTCCGACCTCTCGGCCTGCTACCCAAAGCTCCTCAATGACTGGGGGTGGGACAACACGTTGCCGAATGCCATGCGATGCATTGTACTCCCGAACTGATGCCTCCATTCGACGCTTTTCAGCGTCGATCCGATCTGATTTCTCCTTCAGAGCTTGACGCACCCTCTCCAGCTCGGCGTGAGCCACAGCTGGATCGGCATGAAGATCCACGGGAGTGCTGAGCACATCCGATGGGTTGCTTGGGATTGCTGCTGCAGTTGCTGCCCTCGCGGCTCGGGAAGCTGAAGTGGAACTGTGGAGACTTGACGCCCCTGCCATCATGACCTCCGCACGGATGTGCGCAGTCGTGCCCTCTGTCCCCACAGCATCCGGCCCTCCTGGCAACGGATCCGTGAGCTCAGAAAACACCCGTACCTCCCTGGGAAACACGCCAGGGAGTGCTGCGACGGAAACGCGATGTCCGCCGAAAGGAATGATGACGCCGCGCGGTAGAGGCATTCGAGCCCCAAACCGCGAGGCGTTGTCGATGACAAAGTCCCACGCTCCACTCCTCATCACCAGGCCGGAGGCGAAACGCATGCGCGATTCAGATGATGGTCCCATCCGGATCAGAACTCCAGTCGACGCCTTGGCCTGCCCCACGGTGGGCGCCAACTGTCGTCGATATGTAACGACAGATGCCATGGGGATGGCTAAAGAGGGGGACATACCGAGGTTAGTGTCGCTGGTACCAGAAGCGAGAATGGGAACACACGGTGAGACACCACGATGTACCCAGGTTCGGGGCTCTCCGTAGAGATAACACCCCTAGTCCTGCCGAGCTAGCTATATGCAATAACTCTGGCTACAATGAATGCTCCTTGAGCTGTTTGAGAGGAAGAAGAAGAGGGCCTCTGGTCTCTACTCTCTACTTGCTCTCTCTGGTAGGTGAGATTGTAATAACTGCTCTCTCGTCCCCCACGCAGGAGGGGTACACGGGGCTCTTATAGGCCGAGCCCAGGGTACTAAGGTAAATACACAAGAAGAAGGGCCCAGCTGTCTGTCTCAGATCGGCTAGGGACCTAGCATCGTGCTTCTCCGGATGACCCGGTGTAGACTTGCGGCTCGCCATGCCGCTATCCCGTAGACCTCGGCAGTGAACAGTAAGGCTAGATACTTAGGCCTGTCGGCCTGTCCGCGTGATCGGCGCTGGAGGAGACCGCACGCCTCTGACAGTCCCGATCTTCAGGGATTGCGCATTGAATGCTCTTGTACCAGGTGTACGATCTGGACCTCTGATCGGACGCTGCTCTTCTTACTTCGGCCGGATGCTCCTAGATGAGGCCGATTGCACCTTCTTCGGGGCAATCGGCCCTCACTTGGAACAGTTCGGCCCACTTCTTAGTCTCTCTTGTTTAGCTCGGCCTTGAATAGATCAGTGACTTCCAGCTCGGTGATCTTTGCTTTGATGAACTATTTCCCCTGGGTGACCCTACCCGGGGGTCATTCCCCCGACAATGAATTTTATCTTAGCTTAGCTATAATAACTAGAGGTTTTTAAATTTGTGGTGAGAGAATTATTGCTAAGAGATGATCTCTTAAATAAGAGAAGGCAAAGTCTTTTTTTCTTCAGTTTCTCTCTCCTCCACATCAGCATGATAAGACTAAGATAACACCACTGTACATGCCCTAACTGGTAACCTGCGAAGCCGCCTCTCCTTCACTCACTCGCAGGACAACGGAGTACGGTGCCTCTCTGTTGGGAAACGTTCGCTTCCCGGTTCGCATACGCTCTGCTCTCGGGTGAGGAGCAAGATGTGTTAAACTTAATGCTTTATAACCACACAAGGATACCTTAAACCTAGCGTCAGATCATCCAATGAACTAGAGATCATAGAGAGAGAGAGATTGGATCATTACCGCCAATGAGAATGGCCATTGGTGAAGATGATGCGAGGTCCCATGCCTGCGTGATGTAGGCGTGATGGAGAGTCGATGTAGGTGCAGATGGACGCAGCGGGTAGCGTCGTCCCTTCGGGCGCCAGCGGCACTGCCCTGGCATCGGAGCGGAGGAAGGAAATGGCCTTCCCGTCACAACAGCGATCCTCCAGATCGGTTTGGGTTTAGAGATATGGGAGCGGAGGAAAAACAATACGAGAATGAGAGATCACGTACATGCCAGCTTCTCCCCTTTTTATGTAGCGCTGGTGACAGGGGACCAAAACCATCTGTTGGTTAAGATGCCCCCGATTAGGGCGCTTCTGTTGGCTCACGTACAATGCAGTGGGCCTCCTCTTTAATGTTACCCCTGGATAACGTTTATCCCTTTATCCCCTTCTGGCTATCAGCCGGAGATCAACCAACATTCTCCCCTTGATCGTTAGGCTTGAAAACTTTCGCTCATTCTTTATAGGAATGAAACACCAAAGTAAGATATTACTACAGCTAGTAAAATGCCGCAGAACCTCAATACTTATATCACACATCCTATTTCGGAATGAAAATATTTTACTTTATGGGGAGTGGTTCATATGAATGGTCCTATCATTTCAGGATCAAGAGGCTTCCAATAATCCCATGCCGGCAACATGATCACGAAAAATATTGGGTGGTAAACCTTTAGTAAGCGGATCCGCAAGCATATTTGTCGTATTGATATGCTTAACATTAATAGTTTGATCCTTTATTTTATCTTTCACAACACTATACTTTATGTCAATGTGCTTGGGAGCTGCACTTGACTTGTTGTTACTCGCATAGAAAACTGCGGGTTCATTATCGCAGCACAATGTGAGTGATTTAGAAATGCTGTCTACCACTATAATTCCGGGAATAAAATTCTTTAGCCATACATCCTTCCCGGTGGCCTCATAACATGCTATAAACTCTGCAACCATCGTAAATGAAGCATTAATCGTTTGCTTGGAGCATTTCCACGATATGGCTCCTCCAGTGAGTGTGAATATATAAACTGACGTGGATTTCTTACTATCCACACACCTAGCAAAACCAGACTCTGAATAACCAACATCTTCTAGGTTATCAGACTTTCTATATGTAAGCATGAAGTCTTTAGTACCTTGCATATAACGCAAGACTTTCTTTACGACCTTCGAGTGGTCCGGTCTTGGATTAGATTGGAATCTGCCAAGCATCCCGGTTGCAAAAGCGAAGTCAGGGCGTGTGCAAACTTGAGCATACATGATGCTTCCGACAGCTAAAGCATAAGGAACGACTTCATCTGATCAGTTTCATTCTGGTTCCTCGGACATTGAAATGTCCCAAACTTATCACCCTTGACTATGGGGGCAAGCGAGGGAGAGCACTTACGCATGTTGAACTTCTTTAGCACTCTCTCAAAGTATGCCTTTTGTGATAGTCCCAACGTTCCAATGGACCTATCTCGATGAATCTCAATGCCAAGGACATACGAGACTTCACTAAGATCCTTCATATCAAAATTGGAAGACAAAAACCTCTTGGTCTCATGCAGCATATCCTTATCGCTGCAAGCCAAAAGAATGTCATCCACATATAGGACTAGTATAGTGAACCTACTACCTTTAAATTTAACGTATATGCAGTTTTCCATCTCATTTTCCTTAAAACTAAAAGTTATAATAACCTTGTCGAACTTGAGGTACCATTGCCTTGAAGCTTGCTTCAAGCCATAGATGGATTTCTTTAATCTACATGCCATATGTTCTTTTCCTTCCACGACAAAACCTTCCGGTTGAGTCATGTAGACATCTTCGTTTAAGTCACCATTCAGAAATGCCGTCTTGACATCCATTTGGTGTAGCTCTAAATCATAATGGGCTACAAGAGCCATGACGATTTTGAAAGAATCCTTTGATGACACGAGAGAGAAGGTCTCATGATAATCTATCCCTTCTCTTTGCGTGAAACCTTTTGCTACGAGTCTAGCTTTGAACCTTTTGACGTTCCCTTTGGAATCATATTTTGTTTTGTAGACCCACTTACAACCTACCCTTTTAGCTCCATCGGGAACTTCTATTAAGTCCCAAACATCATATGAGCTCATAGACTTTAGTTCTTCTTCCATGGCGATCAACCATTTAGACTAGTTTTCACCTTTTGTGGCTTCCTTGTATGAGTTTGGATCTTCTACCTTCCCTATGTCATTTACATCCTCACACATGTAAGTGACAAAATCGCTTGGGATGGCTCCTTTCCTTTCCCGTCATGACCTTCTCACAGGCTCATTAATTTGGAAATTTCTTCTTGCACGGGAAGGGCGAGGATTATCATCGGGTTGAGGATCATCATTAGTTTGAGGATACTCCTCGTGTTGAGGATCTTCATGACGTTAGGTGCGGGATCATCTGATGATGTCTCATGCATATTAGGCATAGGGAAAACATTCTCTTAGATAATCGGACGTGGAACATACACCCACTTCTCCTCGAGATCACTCCATTTACTCCTGTAGTATTTGTTCCCCCGGGTGATTTCTGAAAAAAAATGACAAGAA
The DNA here is from genome assembly GCA_950022295.1 of Bromus sterilis. Taxonomy (NCBI): domain Eukaryota; kingdom Viridiplantae; phylum Streptophyta; class Magnoliopsida; order Poales; family Poaceae; genus Bromus; species Bromus sterilis. The sequence continues at coordinate 336,535,308 of OX465595.1, read as the reverse complement.
ACAATACGGCCCTCAATAGTTGCAAGGATCAACTAAAGGACAGTAAATTTCTTTGTAAGGATATGCCACATGACATCACTACAAGTTTACAACTAACACTTACAGTCATACGACAAATAAACACTAAAAAAGGAACTATATAAACAGAAAGAACATAGCCATGTACATCCATCCTTCTCCAGATATTTCCGAGACCCTTGAGAGAATTGTCTCAGTGCAGTGGCTCAAATCAAAGCCTTTTGAAAACTCCCCAAAACAAACAAACAAACAAAAACTGCAAGTGGCTGAACGAATGGCTGAATCCTGCCATGCAAACTCACACACCTTCAGTTGGCTGCTCTACAACAGCAGTAGCTTCAGCACAACTCTATAGCTCGGTTACTTTTGAACCACTGTCAGATGCATCATCCAGAGTTACGGCGCCGATAACCCGTGCTCGAGAGTTAAGCTCCACTAGATCCACATCCACTTCACACAATCCGCCTTGACGGATGTCCATTTTGCTACGACCATTGCTCAGATGTGGCTCTTGTTCGAGTTGCTCGAACAGCGAGTTCATCTCGTCGACCGAGCTTACTTCTAGGATGGGAAGCTTATCATGAATAGTCAATGGCTCGTTTGGTTCAGACATACCTTCAGTCTGATGATCTCCTGCAGTTGACAGCTCTCCATACACATCTAATTCAATTAGTGGCTCGGAACTTTGCTTGTCTACCACACATGATGCTTCACTCGATCGGTCTTGAATCGACTCGCTGTGACCATTGAGCCCAGAAGAAGCACAGCTCAGTGCTTCTTCATCTCGCACCAACTGAACATTCAGTTCCCCGACTGAACTTGCTTTGTTGGCATGCATCCAGGAATCTGAAGATAACGGGACACTCGGTATGTCTTGAGGTTTGACTTCCAAAGGCTGACAGACACTGCGCTCTGAAATGGACTGCACCAGCACCTCCTCCATACGGCACTTGAACATTGAGTTTATTTCACTCATGGAGTCTGCTTCCACAAAATGTGGTTCAGAATTGTTTATCCTGGGTAATGAACTTCCATCATCTCTAACATTAGCATTTCCATTGGCTTCATCTGTTCCATGATTTACCTCTCCTAAAACACCCACATCTGAAATTGCAGCGCTTAGTATTTTCATCTCTTCACCTAAATGTGCTTTCAGTGAACCAAATAACTTGCCATTGTTCCCTTCTTGCTCAGCATCGCCATCGGAGTGCCTATCGCCCACTTCACCATTGTGATATTGCAAATAAGCAGAGTGATTCTGTCCATAAGAGTTCCTGTGCTTCATATTTTGTGCTGATCGAAAACGCGAGCGAGGAGTCCAACTTTCCTGAAATCGACTGCGATGGTGCACGGCTCGGTCGAATGGAATATCAAATAGGTTTCGCCGTGGATGGAGAACTGATGGTGCTGAACCAGGAATGTGTGGTAACTCTATGGAATCCTCTGAATCTCTTGGAGGATCGAATGGGTTATGTCTTGGTGTGGAAATGGAAGGGACCTGAACATGGAAGCTTGATGCATCCTTCAGTTTCTGAGTTGCATCAGCAGCTTGCAGGTCAATTGACCTCATGTCAAGCTCAAACTTCAGCATGTTCTTTGCTCTTTGAAGCTCCATCAGACCCTCCAACTTAACATTTTGCTCCATATCCAAACAATTTAGATGAACAGCATCATTCCAATTAACATCGTTATTTTCCTGTCGTTCTGCCCCTTCATCATCATCATCTGAGCTAACACTCTCTTCCTCCTCCTCCTCAAGGTCATATTCATTATCATCTGATGAGGAATCCAACTTGTCTCTGGACGACAACGAATGCTCACCAGATCCTAAGTTTATCAGTGGGTGCAGATCCTCAAGCATTGGGATAATATCGGTCATTGACGCATCAGGAGAAGAGCTCTCATCACTAAGATCAGATTCACAGTAAGGAATTTCCTGCCTGATAACAGGTTGCCAACAAGATCTCATGAATTCTCCAAACTGATACTGATAGTGTACACCATTGTTACAGCTTCCAGTACAGGCGCTTTCAGGTTCTTGCAGCTTTTCCTTCTCGCCGATTTCCTTGGCACAGTCTTCGCATTCCAAGGTGGCATTGATTTCAGGATGGTTAGAAGGCTCTGCACTTAGAACAGTATCATGTGTCACAAATGTGACATTTTTCTCTTCACAGTGAGTACCATGCAAACTATCATTTGGAGTTGTCTCCTCATCAACATATGCTTCACTAAGAACAGCAGCATCAGAGGCAATGTATGTGACATTTTTATCTTCGCACAGAGCGTCCTGCATACAATCGTCGCAAGCTCTCTCCCCGACATGTACTTCATTGCTGTCAGTGTCACTTCTCTTCTCTAATTGAGCCTTGACAGAAAAATCCTCAGACTCTTTGTTTGAACAGTCACTAACATGAATGTTGGATTTAAGGGACAAAGAATCATGATCCTTCAGTGTCTCCTCTCCACCAAAGGGCACAGTAGCTTCTCCATAGCTCAAAAGGGCTCCGAGAAGAAGCGCTGTTAAACAGATGACCGGAGAGGAAGACAGCACAAAGTCGAACAGAGTAGGACACAAAGCATGAAGAAACAACAACACTATGGCGGCACCGAGCACTTCAGGATGGTCGCGAGCAGAATGATACCCAAGTCTGATAGAGCAACGCACTAGCCTCCTGATGTGCAGCACAAGATTGTTCGCATCAAAAGCCATAATTTAATATCCTTGGACTTAGCACTAGCCTGGTAACATAAATGAGAGAAGCAGATTATTTAGTTCCTGGTGTGATGGCTCAAGTCAGAGCATCTAGTAGTAGCATGTGAAGGCAAATCAAAATGTGAATATAAGGTGACCATGCCAGGCTGCCAGCATTGTTTTGGTTGCAGATCAAGAAAAAATAACACGTTTGGCAATAATCGTGTAAAATCCAGCGATTTTTCTTCTTTTTTGCGGGGACAACGACTACTAATTTGGTTAAATATTTCTGAATCCATTATGTTTTTGTGGGAGAATCCATTATTACTTGTACTTAGTGCCTGCCTACTATTAGCCCAAACGAGAGAAGAAGCAAAGCTACTGTAGAATAATCTGGTGGCAGAACCAAAAGCAAACGAAATTTACACATTGCTGAGAAGGAAGATTGGAAGGACGGATCACACTGGGGAAGAAGCAAGCAGCGTCGCTTTGGTCCAAGAACATATGAGCACCAGAGCTCGGCAAGAAGCACGCACCTGCAGCAGCGGCTGAGCCGGGTCGGCGACGGCGACGGCGACGACAAGAACACCGAAGTCCGAAACCCTCAGCTGGTGAGGGTGGAAGAGCGGAAGGGGAAAGCGAGGAAGGAAGCCCAGAGCCCCAGAGGATGGAGACCGGGCATAGGAGACAGGGCCTGCCTCACTGCCCTTTTTCTTCTAGGATTCTTTGCTTTGGTCGACTTTTTCTTGATCCGTCGTGCTCACCTCACCTCATTAATTCCTTCCAAACAGCGCCGCCCATCCTCTCACCTGCCCAGTTCGTGCAGATTTACGGTGGCGACTTTGTCTTTCTATCTTGTACTCGTAGATTATTTAGCTGGGAAGAGTATACATACACTTTTTATCCAAGAAGAAACAGGATAAATGTGCCACCTGGATGGATTTCAGCATTCTACTAGCTGAACATAGTGAGCAGAACGCACTGAACTCCTGTGCTCATTAACCTCTTCTTCCCATGTGTATGGTACTATGATGATCATGGGGCATCATCATGTGCTTTACTTTTTTTGGGGGTGTGGGGTATCAGGGAAAGCTGGATGACCAAATGCTGGCTAGATTGACAGCCAGGAATGATAAACAAAGAAGAAAGCCAGGGAAGAGAAGGGGCCTGAACAGCTCAGCTCATTTCACTCATCTTGTGTACAAAAAATGAATTAAAACGAGAAACATATAAAATACAAACCGAATATGAAATATAAGTTATTTTAAGAAAGTCCTCATATTCCTTCTGTGGTAAATTTATAGGATAATTATCTAAATCAATAAATGTACTTAACCTTCGCGCGCTGACATATATGTCAGTTCACAAAGTCTCTTCCACCATCCACGCAATCGAAAAAGCTTTTGTCGAATGTTCTGTGTTTCTATGATGATAAGCTGTTTGTCTCAACCTCTGCAAGTGGATCTCACTGCTAACTAATTCATTGAAAGATACACCTTGAGCTCCATAAAGTCCAGACTTCATTCTACATGCACCTATACAAACATCTAAAGATGTCACTTGTGTAAATGGAATCGACATGAACAAAGAGAGAAAGAATGAGAGAGTAGTAGCAAGAGAGAAAGAAGTGTTGTAGCGCAGGAGAGAAGTGGGCGAGGAGAGCACTGCCTTAAAGGAGAAAGAGAGAAAAGTGTTGTTGTTGTTGTTGTTGTTGTTGCTGCTGCTGTCAACGCTGATGGATTTGATTTCTCAGAATCAGTGAGATATTCTTGGAATCAGTGAGATGCTTCTCGGAGATAGCACTTGGACAGTATCTCCAACTACCGGGACGAGCCGGTGCCCATGGTGGCAGACTGCCACATCAGTTCCTGCCACCATCACCTGTGGGAGCAGGACCCGTTGCCCCGTTTCCCGTTTCACCAGCAGGATAGAACCCCTTTTACTAGCTTGCCACTAAGAGCTACGGCGGTACAATCCACGTGTCGCTTACTGACAGTGCCGCCGATGTATTTTTGACATTATCGGTGGAAGGTGGTCTTTTTTGGCATTGCAACGTCGACAGTGGACCAATATTACAAAGATTTAGATGGGTCGCGTCGGTGCCAAAAGTATGTGTCGCAAACGCTAGGGGCGGCAGGCCACCTCATCACCAAGTGTGGTCGCTGTCAGTTTCGGTTGGTCCCACTGGCTCCATTTTCCGTTCGGCCGACGGCTAAATCCCATTGCAGCAATGTGCCGCCACATGCAGTGGTGGCAGGCTCCATGTGTCATGTGTCGGTCGTGCCACCAGTGAGTTTTTGACATTATTATTCGTAGGGTGGTTCTTTTTGTTATTGCGCTGGCTATAGTGGTCCAATTTGACAAAAAATCTAGTAGGCATGCCCAATCTGGGTTTTCAGCAGCTTGCGCGACACAAGAGGGGATTCCTCGGGGTGGATCTCCCAGGGTAGCTGGTCGACAACTGATGACCCTCAATAGTAGGGGATCGAGATAGTCTTCGCGGGTAAGATAACCCAATTTATTGATTCGACACAAGGGGAGCCAAAGAATATTTATAAGCTTTAACAGTTGAGTTGTCAATTAAACCGCACCTGAAATATACTTACTTGCAACAAAATATTAATAGAAACGGTGATATGATAGTGGTAGTGGAGACAACAAAAGTAAAACATCAAAAATAAACTAATAGTAACCAGTAGGATTAAAACACTGTAGGCTAGGGAGATGGATGGTTGGGCGCTGATTGGATAAGAGTGAACATGTAATAGATTTTAACATGAGGCAAGGCACACAGAAAAACAATGATCATCTAGGCAAATATCAAACATTAGGCATGTATCCCGTAGGTAGTTGTGCGTGCTTGCAATAAGAACTTGCACAACATCTTTTGTCCTACCATCCCGCTACGAACGGGGCCAAAGGGAACTTATGGAGATTAAGGTGCTCCTGTCAAAGAGCACCGGAACAAAGCAATAAACTCAATGGATACATGAAATCCTCAAATTATGGACCATCCCCTTTGGTGTCCCAAGCTGTCACTTTTGGGACTGCCGGTTCCGGACCAGAATAGGTGCATACAACTCATAGATAGGATCAAGAACATAAATATACTCATGAAAAAACAAGTGGTTCAGATTTGAAAACATGGCACTCGGGCCAAAAGTGACAAGCATTAAGAGCAACAAGTTGCAGCAAAGATGATAAACACCATAGTAGATGATAGGCAACATGCCCCCAACAATCTGATGAACTATTACATGATCAAACTCATCCAATCCCTACCACCCCCTTTGCCTACAGCAGGGAATTACTCACACATGTGAAGAGAAGTCATGGAGGGAGTATGGATTGGTGATGGTGATGACGATGACGATGGCGACGATCTCCCCTCTCCGGAGGCCAAATCAGCCTCCAGATTAGCCCTCCCGAGGAAGAACAGAGGGTGGCGGCGGCTCCGCGATGGAAACATGAAAAGCGACTTCTGTTTCCGGGTTTTCCCATCACGGGAATAAATAAGGGCCTCGGTAGGGCACCAGAGGAGGGGGGGGAGGCCCCCAAGCGGCCAGCCGGCACGGCCAGGGGTGGGGCCGTGCCAGCAGGGCGTCTGGAGCCCCTGTGGCCCCACTTCTGGCTCGTGGAAGCTTCGGGTGCGTGTATTTTTCCTGAATTTTCTAGGAATTTTCCGAGATACCTAAAAATCCATTTTCCTGCACACAATAAAACCATACAGGCAGCTCTGCTGAAAACAACGTCTGTCCGGGTTAGTTTAGTTCAAATCATGCAAGGATGAGGGAAAAACAATAGAAAAAGTGTTTGGAAAAATAGATAAGTTTGAGACGTATCAACTCCCCCAAGCTTAGCATATTTCTTGTTCTCAAGCAATTCAGTTCAACGAACTGGACGCGACAAAGAAAACTTTGACAAACGCTTTTGCTTCATAAGATGTATATAAGCATGTACCATGAGAAGAGTTTAGCAGGTAATGAAACAATGCTATGAGGACAATGCACGAATAAATCCTTCTTTCAAGTGATCAATCACAAACAACTAAAAGTAAACAATATGCTTCCGAAAATCAAGACAAGATCACAACGCACATAGCTTGAACATACTAGAGTGGTATCTCTCTAGCCTCCATGAGTGAAGCACATAAATGCAGAAACTCCTCCGGAGTTCTAAAGGAGACTAGAACTAAGAATTTCAGAACAAGCAATATCACAATCATGCAAAAGACAATGTGGTACTTTGGGACAATGCATGTTACACTAAGAATGACAATTATGCTCTCAATAGTTGGTGCTTTGAAGAAAGAAGGGGAGACTCTCGAACCATGGCTTTCGATGGCAAGGTTGAAAACCCGTGGTTGGAAGCAAAGACTAAACAAGTGCCAGAGCTCTTGGTTTTGAAAATAGAGATAAAAATCTTTTGAGAAGTGCAACTTTCCAGTCAACGGTAAATGGTAAAGGTCTCTCAATATCTCCCATGCCAACCATATTAATGTTTTTTTCTTACACTATTGTTCCCTTATCCATCTATCATTTGACAGTCTATGGTGCCTTTTTATTTTGCCTCAAGTATGGAAAGAATTTTCTCGTTCCATCTATCATTAGCAGCATTTGGCCCATTTCATTCCATCATCAAGTATGGGGGAGGTGTAACTTTTTTTTTAATACATGACTAGTTAAAACTTCCGTCAAAATATTTTTGGCATGGTAGATAATGATTTTCCCTCACTGTACCATGAGCTTGTACAGTTACAAAAGGGAAGATTTTGAATAAATTTCGAGATGGCACAGGAAAGTCTAAGTTAGGAGTGGCCGGTAAATACCACATATAGGAAGGTATGGTGGACTCAAGTGGAACAACTGGTTTGAAAAGGAGTTTGGATACACAAGAATAATTCCGCTTAGTGCGAGTGAAGGCTAGCAAAAGACTGAGGAGCGACCAACTAGAGAGCAATAATTGTCATAATCATGCAGAGCGACAAAGTAACATTGAACCGGGCATGAAAGTGATATAACTATTATGAAATCAAAATATCATCAAGGCATGATAGACATCTTAGTCGTAAACATGTGTGAACATGTGCCAAGTCAATCCAAGAATTATCCGAAGGGAAAATACCACTTCAATATACCAAACCATGAACAATGCAATGCAATGCATGTAAATCCTTTCAACAACACATTATGCACTCTAGCTATTTGAGATCAGCCACAAAGAAAGCATGAACACTGGGAAAGCATTGTAAACATAGCACTATGTCGCTACAAGTTGGTCTCTAGATCATAAGTACAGGCATATGTACAAAAGTAGAAATAAAAATAGTTCATACATGTTTTCTTGTTGCTTCCCTTCCGTCAATCTTCGTCATTACTGCCTTGTCACTTGCACGATCGAACGTGGGAAATATAATCAAATGCCATCGCGGACTCGAGCTGAACTCTGAAAACAAAGCAAACTAAAGAGATAAAGGAAATCTTTTTGGGGTTTTCAAAGGTTTAAAGAAAGCAAAAGAAAAGAGAAATATTTTTGTTGTTTTTGAAAATTAAAAGAACAAAGAAGAACAGGCAAAAACTTCGGAAAGATCAAATCGAACAAATAAAAACGGATAATACAATGAAAAAGGGCGAAGGGCACGTACTCCCCCAAGCTTAGGCTTTTGGCCTAAGTTGGTAACAGCTATTGCCCCCAGGAACCTCCTGCTCCGGAGTGGTACGGGTAAGTCCAAGAGTCGTACGAGCCCTCCGGTGCGTACACCGAAGTACTCAGGTCCTCCCATGAGGAAGGCCCTACGCTCCAAGCAGAAGAAGACCCCTCACCATACTGGGTGACGGTCTCCCCCTGGAAAGGTGGGAACTCACCATGCTCCTCCCTGTCGGGCACAACCGCCTCCATGGGGTTATGCAACTGATACTGAGCCATGAACTCATCAAACTGGACATCATTGAAGGACCATCCTTTCCTGCGGGTATAATCAAACAAAAGTGGTGCAGGTAGAAGGATCTCTCGAATAATAGTCTTTTCGAATCTCCAAATATAAACAAGGTTACCAAAATTGGAAGTCGTGGTAACAAACTTATGCCTCTTCATAGCAGCAAGATCAAGACTTGTGTAAGAAAATGGAACATCATCAGGATGCGGGGTGCCATTAAAATACTCAAGGATAAGCGTGGTGTAAACGCAACCAAATAAATCACCCTTGTTACCATTCATAGCAAGAAGACGAGGAATTAAGTCACCCACATTATAATCACTCCTACGAGAGAGGGCGTTCGCATAGATAGCGAAATCTGGTGCAGAACCGTTGCTCGGGTTGTCACGAGCCAACACCCCTCTGGCAATAAAATACGCAAAATACCTGAGATGGGGGAATAGGATGCTGGAAATCTTTGTACGCCGAATGTCCATCGTCTCCTGGCTATAAAGAGAGTCGAAGAGAGTCCTCAACTCTGTGGGCTGAGAGTTCATCCTTGCTGTCTGACCAGCGTTCGACACACCTATTATATCACAAAATCTTGCCAAAGACATGGTCATAAGCTTATCATAAATTTTAAACTCAATAGTTCCAGCATCATGACTATAACCAAAACTATTAATTAAACAGGAGGTCAGTTTCTTATACTGTACCACAAGGCATAGTGCTAGCCGTGTCAAACCTGCATTGGCGCAAAGGCCATAGAATTCCTCCTTGATTCCTACAGCTTCAAGAAAATCATCACACGGATACATCATTGCGCATGCTGGACTCGTGTTTTCCAACAACTCTAGGGGCACATTATCTTCGTTGAAGCTCACCCTAGCAGCTGAGGGTGAAGCTGCAGCTCTAGTAACTCGATCGGAGCGCTTGGGCTTCTTCTTCCCAAGCCACCCCTTTGCTTTTCCTAGCAAACTCATTTCTGATTTTTTTTCACAATTCACAAAAACAAGAATTTAAACAAAGTGAGTTGGGGCAAACTACTCTACTCACTTACCGAAGGCATAAACTTGCATCAAAACTTGGAAAATAAATTTCTACACATGCATGCAAGCTCATATAAACAACACCAAGAACTACTAAATACTCACAAATGAAGCCACCAATCAAAAATCTAATTGGAGGGGTGGAGGAGTTACATACCAGGGAGTATTTGCTCAAAATCTCAGCTCAAACGATGGGCTGTAGAGATAGATCAAAAATCGCCTCCAAGAACAGCAAGAATGCAAGAATAAGTGAAGAACTCGTGTTTCTAGAGAGAGAGAGGAAGAAGGAGGAAGAAGACATACCTGGAGATGGGGCCTGTGGGCCCCAGGCGCCCTGTGGGCGCGACAAGGGGGCTGGCCGCGCCAGCTGACCGCCTGGGCCACTGATGCCCCCTGGTCATCCCCAGGTGCTTCTGGGTCCCTCTCGTCGTGGAAATTTTTATTTTTATTTTTCTGGATTTTTTCTGAAAACTTCACTATTGAAAAAAAATTCGGAGTTCAAAATGCTGCGAAACTTTCTGAAAACTTGAAACAGTGGTTAGAATTGTGAAGCTTTAGAAACATTAAAACTTGGTACAGCAAAGAGAATAAAAGATAAGGCAAATGAAAATATAACAAGCTCCACTTTTTACCTATATAAAACATGCTAGCTAGGAAGGTTGATCCAGTCTTACCAACAAACCGGCGATATATAGAGCAAAAAGTCTCACCTCTTATGAAGTGATCATTGCACCTTTACTTTAATGGACATTGTCCCCACCATAATGATTTTGTATTTGTGGTGCACATGTAGAGGACAATCACATTCCCCAATCTTCATGGTCTCGATATTCTCTATAGAGTTAAGGCCATGCCTTTTGTCGATCTTCTTTGGAAAATACACCGTGTGTTCTTTATCATCAACGTTGAAGGTAACCTTCCCTTTATTGCAATAAATAATAGCACCTGTGGTGTTAAGAAAAGGTTTACCAAGAATAATGGACATGCTCCCATCCTCGGGCATGTCAAGCACAACAAAATCTGTAAGGATTAAGCAATTAGCAACTTCAACATGAACATCCTCACAAATACCTATCGGGACGGTTGTTGACTTGTCAGCCATCTGAAGAGAAATATCTGTAGGGATTAGCTTATCTAAAAATAGCCTTTTGTAAAGATTAAAAGGCATAACACTCACTCCTGCTCCTAGATCACATAAGGCAGTTTTGACATAATTATTTATTATGGAGCAAGGAATGGTGGGTATACCTGGATCACCAAGCTTCTCAGGAATCTTGCCACTGAAAGAGTAGTTAGTAAGCATAGTAGATATTGCCTCATTAGGAACTTTTCTCTTATTAGTAACAATATCTTTCATATATTTGGAATAAGGATGTAACTTAATAGCATCAGTCAAGGGAATTTGAAGAAAAAGAGGTTTCATCCATTCACAAAATTTATTATAGTGATCTTCTTCTTTGTATTTGAGAGACTTACCTGGAAAGGGCATGGGTTTCTGTACCCATGGTTCTCTTTCCTTCCCGTGTCTTCTTGCGATGAAGTCTTCTCTAGTATACTTCTTGCGTTTATCGGGTGCTTCTTCTTCTCGCACCTCTGGAGGATCATTCTTCTCCTTATCTTCTTCGGGCTCAGCACCGTCTTCAGTTTCAGCATCGGAGGTAGATATGCTGTTAGGATCAACAGTGGGTTCTTCATTTGTAATAGGATCATTGGAGTTGCCATCTTCCTTATGTTTCTTCTTCTTCTTTTTCTTTTTTGGAGTGCTAACAATCTCGTCTTCTACCTGCACTTGAGAATCTTGCTCGATCCTCTTCGGATGCCCCTCGGGATAGAGAGGGTCCTGGGTGTGTGTTCCACCCCTGGTTTTTATACCATAGGCATGAATATACTGTTTGGCATTATTAGCAAGCAAATATTTTGCACATTAGAAATTTGTTCAAGCTGAGTTTGAACCATATGAAAATGCTTAACAAGACATTTGACATCATTAACTGTTCTATCTAGAAAATCAAGTAAACTTTTGATAGCAAGGGAATTATCATGCAACTGACTTTGTATCCTCATATTAAAATGGTCTTGCTTAATAATAAAATTATCAAGCTCATCCAAACATTGACCGGGAGGCTCACCTTTAGGGATGTCACTTTGAGAAAATCAAATAGAGAGTGTACCTCTACCAAGGGAGGGTGAGTAGTAGGTTCACACAACTTCTCAATAGAAGGTAGCTTCTTCACGTCTTCAACTTTAATGCCTTTCTCCTTTATAGACTTCTTTGCCTCTTGCATATCTTCAGGGCTCAGGACAAGCATGCCCCTCTTCTTTGGTGGTGGAGGTGGTTCAGGGACGGACCAATCTTCGTGGTTTTTAGCAATCTTGCCCATTCATTATTCAGCATCGTCCGGTGTTCTTTCCCTGAAAACGCAACCATCACAACTATCCATATAGGATCTAGATTCATCGGTTAGACCAGCATAAAAATATATCAAGTAATTCATTCTTTGGGACTTCATGTCCCGGTCTAGCCTTAGTTAAACCACAATACCTCCCCCAAGATTTAGGGAGGTGCTCATCCTGCAACATTTTAAAGTTGTAAATTCTTTGCAAAGCAGCATGTTGTATATGAGCAGGAAAATATTTATCGACAAAAGATTGAGCTAAGTACTGAGGACTCATAATAGAACCATAAGGTAGTGCATCATACCATGCTTTAGCGTCTTCCTTCGAAGAAAAAGGAAAAAGCTTAGCCACATAAAAGTTTCGTATCCTTTCGTCAGTAGTAAATAAGCCACCCAACTCGGTGAGTTTGGTCAGGTGTGCTATAGCATCATCATTTTCTCTGCCATAAAAGGGGTAAGCCTCGGCTGTAGATATAAGTGAAAGATCAACAGAGAAATCGTAATCAGGATCAGTGATGCATATAGGAGATGTAGAAAATTCAGGATCATGAGTAATCTTGTTCTTCATGGAGTGCTTTTCAAGCAGCTCCTTATCAGCACCAGGGTCAGAGTCGACACACTCTTTGAGTTCCCTGCAAAAATCATCATCAAGAGTAATATAATCATCATCAAGGATTCTCTCCTTGAGTTCATCTAAGTTTAGGTAACCAAAGGTTTTGCACGTAGGAATATAGGTAGCAGGAGTCTCAGTCTCGGACTGTGCTGCAACCTTAGAAATCTGAGCTTCAAGATAGTGACCAAGAAAACTAGTATCATCAAGAGTAGTGGAAGCATCATCAAAAGTATCAAACATAGTAACAGACTCAGTAGAAGTAGCATCATCAAGGTGGATCAAGCGTAGCACTGGTACTCAGTACGGTACCTTTTTCTTGTAGTGGATGGTAAGATAGGGACCTTGGGGTCTCTTTTATTACCCATAGCGGATGAAGTGTAGCAGGCATAATACTTCAAGTAAACTTGTAAATATTTCTATGCTCCTGGGCAACGGCGCCAGAAAACAGTACTTGATGACCCTCAACTGTAGGGGATCGAGATAGTCTTCGCGGGTAAGATAACCCAATTTATTGATTCGACACAAGGGGAGCCAAAGAATATTTATAAGATTTAACAGTTGAGTTGTCAATTCAACCGCACCTGAAATATACTTACTTGCAACAAAATATTAATAGCAATAGTGATATGATAGTGGTAGTGGCGACAGCAAAAGTAAAACAGCAAAAATAAACTACTAGTAACCAGTAGGATTAAAACATTGTAGGCTAGGGAGAAGGATGGTTGGGCGCTTCTTGGATAAGAGTGAACATGTAATAGATTTTAACACGAGGCAAGGCACACAGAAAGGCAATGATCATCTAGGCAAATATCAAACATTAGGCATGTATCCCATAGGTAGTTGTGCGTGCTTGCAATAAGAACTTGCACAACATCTTTTGTCCTACCATCCCGCTACGAACGGGGCCGAAGGGAACTTATGGAGATTAAGGTGCTCCTGTCAAAGAGCACCGGAACAAAGCAATAAACTCAATGGATACATGAAATCCTCAAATTATGGACCATCCCCTTTGGTGTCCCAAGCTGTCACTTTTGGGATCGCCGATTCCGGACCATAATAGGTGCATACAAATGATAGATAGGATCAAGAACATAAATATACTCATGAAAACACAAGTGGTTCAGATCTGAAAACATGGCACTCGAGCCCAAAGTGACAAGCATTAGGATCAACAAGTTGTAGCAAAGATGATAAACACCATAGTAGATGATAGGCAACATGCCCCCAACAATCTGACGAACTATTACACGATCAAACTCATCCACTCCCTACCATCCCCTTTGCCTACAACAGGGAATTACTCACACATGTGAAGAGAAGTCATGGAGGGTGGATGGATTGGTGATGGTGATGACGATGGAGACGATCTCCCCTATCTGGAGGCCAAATCAGCCTCCAGATTAGCCCTCCCGAGGAAGAACGGAGGGTGGCGGCGGCTCCGCGACGGAAACTGGAAAAGCGACTTCTGTTTCAGGGTTTTGCCGTCACGTGAATAAATAAGGGCCTGGGTAGGGCACCAGATGTGGGGGGAGGCCCCCAGGCGGCCAGCTGGCGCGGCTAGTGGTGGGGTCGCGCCAGCAGGGCGCCTGGAGCCCCTGTGGCCCCCCTGTGGCCCCATTTCTGGCTCGTGGAAGCTTCGGGTGCGTGGATTTTTCCTGAATTTTTTGGGTATTTTCCGAGATACCTAAAAATCCATTTTCCTGCACACAATAAAACCATACAGGCAGCTTTGTTGAAAACAGCGTCAGTCAGGTTAGTTTAGTTCAAATCATGCAAGGATGAGGGCAAAACAATAGCAAAAGTGTTTGTAAAAGTAGATACGTTTGAGACGTATCAACGACATTTGGGGAAAGACAGGGAGGGGATGGAATATAGCCCGATGATGGATTGTCCGGGTCATGAGTTTGGGCAGGCAAGGTTGTCGAAGAAAGTCATACTTTGACTGCGGAAGTAGTCGTCGATGAAGGAGCCTACGTGCACCATTATGTGTTGAGGCATTTATGTTGTAGTCCCCTCCCTTTCTAACATGCTTTGAAGGAAACCATGGATCAAGTATTTCATATCAAACAATGACGATGCTATTGGCTCGGCGTTTTGTTCCCTCTTGAGGTCGGGTGTCGTTTTGGAGTTCGACTCAACCAGAGGAACTTGACGATGGAGACGATCTCCCCTATCTGGAGGCCAAATCAGCCTCCAGATTAGCCCTCCCGAGGAAGAACGGAGGGTGGCGGCGGCTCCGCGACGGAAACTGGAAAAGCGACTTCTGTTTCAGGGTTTTGCCGTCACGTGAATAAATAAGGGCCTGGGTAGGGCACCAGATGAGGGGGGAGGCCCCCAGGCGGCCAGCTGGCGCGGCTAGTGGTGGGGTCGCGCCAGCAGGGCGCCTGGAGCCCCTGTGGCCCCCCTGTGGCCCCATTTCTGGCTCGTGGAAGCTTCGGGTGCGTGGATTTTTCCTGAATTTTTTGGGTATTTTCCGAGATACCTAAAAATCCATTTTCCTGCACACAATAAAACCATACAGGCAGCTTTGTTGAAAACAGCGTCAGTCAGGTTAGTTTAGTTCAAATCATGCAAGGATGAGGGCAAAACAATAGCAAAAGTGTTTGTAAAAGTAGATACGTTTGAGACGTATCAACGACATTTGGGGAAAGACAGAGAGGGGATGGAATATAGCCCGATGATGGATTGTCCGGGTCATGAGTTTGGGCAGGCAAGGTTGTCGAAGAAAGTCATACTTTGACTGCGGAAGTAGTCGTCGATGAAGGAGCCTACGTGCACCATTATGTGTTGAGGCATTTATGTTGTAGTCCCCTCCCTTTCTAACATGCTTTGAAGGAAACCATGGATCAAGTATTTCATATCAAACAATGACGATGCTATTGGCTCGGCGTTTTGTTCCCTCTTGAGGTCGGGTGTCGTTTTGGAGTTCGACTCAACCAGAGGAACTTGCGGCTCATGAAGGTGGTCGATGGAACCTTGTGTGACAACCTTATGGGAGAAGCAAAAGCACCCTCCAAGTACAAGATGCGTTAGGAGAGTTATGTTAGACAACCTTGCCGGATTGAAACGTCATATGGATGTTTGCTTTATCGAACATAGTGTTCCTCTTCGTTGACGTCGGGTTTCAGGGAGGCAACCCCGATTAACGCGGCAGTTTTTGGTGTGCCCTCTAGTAGTTGAAAAGGCACTCAAGTGCCCGAGATAAGTGTGTTGCGGGGTGTTGGCCTTCTAGCTGTTGTATGAATTATGTTGCTTTAGGCCTAGTCTAGCTAGGTGGTGTTCAAGTTTTCAACTGGGTTTCCTCAATAAACTGGGCATACCTCTTTCCTTTCTTTATTTTTTGGCATTCTTATGTGGTGCATTTCTTCTTTAGGGCGTTACTTGTCATATCCTTTTCTGATCAATGAACTTGGCAACTCTCCTGTCAATATTTGCAAAAAAGTCATCAAGAAGGTGAATATATATTCTAGTGAGATTAGTGTGATAGAAGAGCATCTTCTCCGGTTCCAAAACACGGAAAAGTCTTCATTTATAGAATCCACATTTTGAATCAATATTCACACGGAAGGAGCATCTCTCATCCTTCCCCTATGTGCACCTCCATCTTTCCCTAAATGGAACTCCCTTTTTTCTAGTTCACATATTCTTTTGCATAAAATACTCATTTTTCAAATTTATTCTCACATTATTACAGCAAAATGTAAAGCAAAATATCTCGAACGTAGTATTGATTTCCCTCTTCTCACCACTAATCATTTTCTTTAACTTCGGTATTTTCTTTGAAGAATATGTAGAATGTTGAAGATTTTGATCAAGAAACCTGCATATGAATTTAGACTCTGAAAACCGTTGGATTCCTCGCTGACATGTACAAGTGATACTTGAGCAAGTGTGTGCTCGACCCGTGAGTGGCTTGAGGGTCAAGGAGTCGGTATGTTTTTCATTGCCCTATTCATATGATTCTTGTTCGTTGTCGGTTCATGTTCATATGTTGTTAGTTTCATGTACATGTGTAGGTGTGGAAAGCTTTGGTAACCTTCAAGGTGCAACATGCGGGCAAGCCATTAACCTGTGACGCCCCCAAAATCAGACCGTGTACAGTAATCATACACACAGGGTACACGACTGAGATTAGGGTGCCACGGTGATAATATCACAGCACAACACTAAACACAAAAGGATAAACAAATATATTACAATAGAGGGGGTCACGCGGACCCGAATATATAAGTCATACAAGCCATAATATCTGAGTACAGACATAGTTAGTCAAGTTTTGCCTTAATGGGGACCGGGCTCACAGGAACTACTAAGCGGCCCTTGAAGTACATAGTGTCACCATCATTAGCATCAATGGTAAAAGAGGAGGGCTTTCCTTCGGCGATGTCCTGCTTGATCTTCACAATGTCAGGGGCCAGAGATTGTCTACTCTTGATGAGGGCGTCGAGTTTTGACTCGAGAACCAGGTTATTGACGTAACCTTGAGGAACAATCTCGAGATTCAACTTGCGAAACTCTTCATACAGAAGTGGTTGCTACACCTGAACCTCAAGTTCAGAACAGTAAGCTTTGCGGCTCAAGGCATCGGCCATCACATTAGCCTTGCCCGGGGTATACGAAATATCCATGTTGAAGTCGGCTATTGTCTCGAGCCATCGTTGTTGACGAAGATTCAGGTCTGTCTGAGTAAACAGGTACTTCAGACTTTGGTGGTCGGTGTAGACCTCGCAACAATTACCGACGAGGTAATGTCGCCACAGCTTCAATGCATAAATTACTGCAGCCAATTCGAGATCATGTGTTGGGTATTTGTCTTCATGAGCACGCAACTGACGAGAGCCATAAGCAATCACCTTGCGCTCTTGCAATAGGACACAGCCTAATCCTTGACGTGACGCGTCGCAATATATCACGAAGTCCTTCTGAGTATCAGGGGGAGCGAGCACTGGGGGAGAAGTTAGCTTGTCCTTGAGTGCTTGAAAACTTTCCTGACATTTATCTGTCCACTCAAACTTGACGCCTTTGTGAAGCAGATTAGTCAGAGGCCTGGCAATCTTGGAAAAATTCTCGACGAAACGGCGGCAATAACTAGCGAGCCCGAGAAAACTGCGGACTTGCTTGACGGTCTTGGGAGGAGTCCATTCAAGTATAGCCTGGATACGTTCTGGGGTGACGGCAATGCCATCCTTGGAAATCACATGTCCAAGGTAGGTTACTTCGGGAAGCCAGAACTCACACTTAGAAAACTTAGCGTAGAGTTTGTGTTCTCGAAGCTTCTCCAGTATAAGACGAAGATGTTCAGCATGTTCTTCTTCATTCTTGGAATATATCAAGATATCATCCAGATAAACCACGACGAACTGGTCGAGGAACTCCATGAAAATATAATTCATCAATCTGGAGAAGGTGGCTGGAGCATTGGTTAAGCCAAAGGACATGACAGTGTACTCGTATGAGCCATAGCGAGTAATGAAGGCAGTCTTCGGAATGTCCTCATCACGGACTCGGATTTGGTGATAACCCAACCTCAAGTCGAGTTTAGAAAACACCTTGGATCCGGCAAGTTGATCATACAGATCGTTGATCCGGGGAAGTGGGTATTTGTTCTGGATGGTGGCTTGGTTAAAGGGCCGATAATCTTGGACCAATCGGTTTGTCCCATCGCTCTTCTTGACAAAAAGCGAAGGTGCTCCCCAAGCTGAGGAACTGGGGCGAATGAATCCTTTCTGAAGTGCCTTGTCGATTTCCTCCTTAAGTTCAAGGAGTTCATGTGGCGGCATCTTGTAAGGACGCTTGGCGATAGGAACAGTGCCTGGCTTCAAGTCGATGACGAATTCAACTTCTCTGATCGGGGGTATTCCCGGCAGTTCTTCTGGGAAGACGTCAGGAAAATCGCGAACGACCGGAACGTTCTCGATGCCTTTCAAAGGTGAGACATTCAAAGCATTCATCATAAAGATCTGTGTTTCAGCATTACGGGTAACTCGGGCGGTGTGGTTAACAATCCCACCGGAGGGGTGAAAAAGCTGGACAGACTTGGTGCCACAATATAGTGCGGCATCGTGAAATTTTAACCAATCCATTCCCAGAATGAGGTCTATGGTGGAAGACTTCAGGAGGATGGGTGACGCAAAGAATTCAACTCCTTCGATTTCAATGGTGGTGTTTGGCACTATCATGGTGGTTCGGCATTGGCCAATCGGGGTGTGAACAACCATCGGGGGTTTCATCGTTTCGTACTTGAAGTTATGCGAAAATGCAAATGCTTCCGACATGAATGAATGCGATGCTCCTGTATCAAATAAAACAGCAGCAGGTACAGAATTAACGAGAAGGGTACCCATCACGGTAGCGGGTTGTTGCTGAGCTTCTTCAACATTAACGTGGTTAGCATGTCCACGAGCATAAGCAGCAGACCCAGTATTATAGTTGGGGGTCCTGTTGTTGCCACGACCATTTCCACGGCCAGCGGGGTGAACTACTAGTTGCTTCTGTTTCTGGGGGCACTCTCTGGAAAAATGCCCCGGTTGGCGGCATGTGAAGCATAATCCATCCTGAGGACGAAGTGGGGTAGCATTGGGTGGTGCAGGCAGAGCTCTTGGCATCTGCGGTGGCGGAGGCAGATGGGGTGCAGCATAAGACGGCCTTGGAGCAGGGACAGCTGAATGAGTCACACTGGTAGGGAGCCAGATACGACGCTTCTGCGTTGCGCCCGAAGATGAGCCAACGTCACGATAATGCTTCAGAGAGTTCTTGTGCTCCATCTGGGCAGTCTCGACGGTGATAGCCTTGTTCACCATGGTGGCGAAGTTGGCGAAATCATGAACGGCAAGAGCGAGCCTGAGTTCTGGGTTGAGGCCACGACGGAACTTCTGCTGCCTGCGAGCATCAGTGGTGATCTCTCCTTCCGCATAGCGAGAGAGGTTGAGGAACTCGCGTTGATAGGCTTCAACAGTCATGTCGCCCTGAGTGAGGTTACGGAATTCTTCCGCCTTACGATCCATGATCCCCTGAGGAATGTAGCGGGCGCGGAAGGCAGACTGAAATTCATCCCAAGTGATGACTTCTTCAACTGGCAGGGAACGTTTGTGGGTGCTCCACCACTGAGCAGCAGCGCCTTTCAGATGATAAGACGCAAAGTTCACATAGTCGGCTGGATCGACATTAGCGGACTCCAACTCGTGAGTGATGTCGCGAAGCCAGTCATCAGCATCCAGCGGCTGAACAGTGTTGCGGAACATAGTGGGGTTGAGGCGGGTGAAGTCGTGCAGAGTCACGGTGGCATGCTGATGGTGGTGCCCATTCTGATTCGGCTGGGGAACTGAGCCATGATATTCTGCATGAACTGACGGTTCATCTCGAACTGCTGCATCATCGCGGCCATGTAATCCGGCGGCGGAGGTGGGTCGTTGGCAGCCCGACCACGACCACGACCACCACGACCAGCCATCCTGCTAGAATTTAACAGGGGTATTTCAGAGATGAAAATTTAATGAGATACCGGAATCAAGCCTGAAGTAAAACGACAACGTAAAGGAGGCGTAGATATATAAAGGAGTAGTCATATAAGACATACACATGCGCACACAGAATCAATCGAAAATCGGGCAGCGTAACGTCGTAGAAATTAAGGAAAAAGGACTCTCTAGGCGGCGCGCAGACCGCGGTAAGGATTACACGACGCGACATAGATTCCACTATGTCAATCACGCCGCAAGAAAACTGTTGGCCACAGGAGTTGATGCCAGAGAACGCGCGGCCTGCCCAGAATGAGAATGGGATCCGCGGTATGGGATCTGGCGTACGACGCCTGCGACACGACTCAATCAATGGGGGGAAGCACCAAAAACGCCGGGTGGAATCAAGAGAACGTGATCCTAATGTCAGCTTTTGTAAAACTTACCAGCAAGGATAAGAGAGCAGATTCCCAGAGCATAGGTAAGGAGAAAAGGATCCTAATACCATAGATATCACACGTAGTGACATCGATGTGGGCCCGTAAGCCAAATATTAAGTTAGCAAAATAGTTTTTCAAAGTCTAGACTCAACTTCGACCAGGTAGTGGTGGGGTGGCTTCCTACAGGCAGTCGGCTCTGATACCAACTTGTGACGCCCCCAAAATCAGACCGTGTACAGTAATCATACACACAGGGTACACGACTGAGATTAGGGTGCCATGGTGATAATATCACAGCACAACACTAAACACAAAAGGATAAACAAATATATTACAATAGAGGGGGTCACGGCCCGAATATATAAGTCATACAAGCAATAATATCTGAGTACAGACATAGTTAGTCAAGTTTTGCCTTAAGAAGGCTAGCACAAATCACATCAGAGATACAGAACGAAAAAGGCGAGGCCTCCTGCCTGGGATCCACAGAACTACTCCTGGTCAACGGGGAACTCGACGTCGTAGTAGGCGCCTCCGGGGTACTCCTGCTCCTGGGCTCCAACGTCGGCTGCAGCGTCCGATCAGGAAAAACAGTAAAGGAAATAAAGCAGGTGAGTATCTAGTATACCCGCGAGTCTTACGTCTGCTACTAAGCATTATGCATTGTATCAACGGAATGAAGAGGCTGTATATAGTGGACTGAAGACAGAAAATCAGAGCAAGGGTAAGAAGCTAGGCCTATCGAAGACTAGCATCTTCCGACGATGTCTTGCAGCATGAAGCTAGGCCAACAGTTTATATAAAACAGTAAAGTAACAATGAAGCAGAAGTTGCTGCGACATTGAATAATAATAAGTTGTAATAATTAACAATGCCTCCGAGTTCACCTCCTCGACATCCCCGCGAGGAAGAGAACCCGGAACCATACAGTTTAACAGTAATAGTTTCTAGTGGTAGGATCCAGCTTCAGCATAAAGCGTCCTGTTACCGTGGACACGGCTATCGATAGATAAATCTTCCCTGCAGGGGTGCACTTGTGTTACGCTACACGCACGGATCTCCAGGGTGGCGGGAACCTTGTTAGGGAACGCTCCACCGAGGCTATCCGACACTTCATAGCCCATATTTCAAACTCAACAGAGAGGTCATCCGCCGGACTATATCCTATGTACGCGGGGCTTTGGACCCTAACCCCGACGTACTCCTGCACGGTGCGAGGCTGGACGGTGAAGTTGAAGCAAATCCAAATAAGACACACCGCTCGAGCAAATAATACAACACCACTTCCCGGCGCAGGCCGCGGTACTGCTGACGTCTGAAGAGTCCTCGGACGACACTAAGAAGCGGAGGAGCCCATAACTCGTAGTTCCCACGGGTAGGTAGTGCGTACATGGCATATAGCCAACTCAAGACATTCACTGAACCATTTAGCATTTTTATTAACCTGCGTGACAACCGTTATCGTTGCCTCGACTTAACCGACCCGCGGACAACGACAGCAGCCAGGACCACCAGTACATCGGTGCCTGCCCCGTCGTCCCACCAAGTCACTGCGGTTGCCAACAAGGTGAACCGTCTCCTTACCTTGTCTCGCGTGTGCTCCTGGAGGAGCTCGACTTTCGTGGTTTGGTAACTCTCGCGGCCAACGATCAGGGGCCAAGCACACCGGTACACTGGTCGTACCCTCCCTGTCGTCCCGTCGCAATACTTCTCGCGGGCACCGTTGGGTCGCCCGACTTCTTACCTTTAAGGACAATCGTCGTTCAGGACCCTATGGCGGTAAGACAAAGTCAGCCTCGAGTGGAGTACAAAGATTACTCCTTGATAGCTCACACTTGAGGTGACTAGGCATAACCCAGGTAGGGGCCTTAGACGGTGTCTGCATTGTACCGTACCTGTGCAGTTATAATATTTATATCCGCGTTCACTCCCCTGAGTGATCACGGCCCTCTATCTAATCCTATCTAACAATGCGCAGGGTTCACTGCTGAAATAATGCATAATAATAATAGGCAGCATAGGATAAAGGAAGGCACATCAAGGGGCGACAAAATCAGGCTATGCAGTTGAATAGGATTGTAATCGTAGCAGCAGTAGTAACCATGCCTAGTGCAAGAAAAGTACGGAAAGATAGGCGATATCTGGGGAAGAGAATGGCTCTGCTTGCCTGCAAGCTCGACGGTAGTAGTAGGGTCGTCGACGACGTAGTCGTACTCAGCAGCGGTGTAGTCGACGGCAGCAGCGGGGTCTACCGGAGATTAAGGGGGGGAAGAAACAATAGATACACAACAATAATAGCAATACAAATAGATGCATGACATGATAGATGAAATGTTAACGGTATTCTAACGCAGTGCAATGCACGTTGCTCGGAGCGGGAATTCATCTGGGGATGAACTACCGGCTCCGGGTGATTACCGGACAGGGTGTCCGGAGGGGGAAGGATCAAGCCGGAGGTGTCGTGGTTACCGGAACAACATAAGGGGGGGGGGTATCCGTGCTATTGGAATCATTCCGGACAACTTTCGTGTTCGGAATGAATTCATCCGGGCACTCTAACAGTACCGGACAATTTATCGGACAGACGGTCCGGAGGGGGAATGTTCGATGTTCGTTGTGTTAGAGGGGTGTGGTAGACATACGGATAGCGTATTCGTATTCGTTATATTTTTCTAATCAATTTTCATGTATAAAGTTTTTGAATCCGAGTTACGGTTTAAAAGTTATTGAATTTCAAAGTTTAAATCAAATTAAATGATTTTCTGAATTTCTTTTATTATTTATTAAACATTTTCCAAAACATTATCCACAACATTATCCAGAACAGTGCTGACATGTGGGACCCACATGTTAGCCTCTGTTATTTATAAAACATTTATTTAAATTAGAAAATACCACTGGACCCACATGTAAGTCACTGGAAATTCTTATTCATTCTTTTAAATAACAAACTGACAGGTGGGACCCCAATGTAAGTGACACAGGGGCATATTTAATCAGTCTAATTAACCCAAAGACTAACCTAATTACATGGGCCCACATGTCAGTGAGTAAGGGGGGGGTTTATATCTTAGTTTAATTTTAAACGGGGGATTAAGCGGGCAGGCCCACTGTCAGTGGGTAAGGGTTTTGGATTAAGCTCTAATTAACTAGCTGACACCTGGGTCCCACCTGGCAGCCTCACCGGAACCTCACCGGCGACTCGCTGGCGACGAGGTTGACGGTGGCGACGCCACAGGGCTCGGGAGGGTGCGCGGCTAGCCCCATTCGACGCGGACGACCACGGGGAGGAGTTTGGTGGCGGTGCGGTGGCTTGGGGTCGCCGGATTCGTCACCGACGACAAGGTAGGCGGTGGCTATGCTACGGACCTCGTCGGAGTCGACGATTTCGAGGGAGGCCTAGAGCGTGTGGTACACGGTTGAGTACCTGGGAACGTTGCGAGGAATACGACGCGGAAGAAAAACCATTCGCGTGCTCCAGGCCACGGTGGAGGGCTCGCCGGCGGCGAGTCGCTTCTGCCCTAATGGCAGATCGGCCCATGGGGCACGGGAGGGGGAACGGGGCGTTGCCGGTGGTAGGGGTGCTCACCAGGAACGTGTTGAGGCTGGCAGCGAGCTCGACGGAGGTGCGAGGTGGCCGGAATTGACGTCGAGGTCGCGGCGGCCGGAGCGGGGAACGAAGACGAGGGCGAGGCGAGGGAGGGCTCCCGGCACGATTCCTTGCTGGACTTGATGAAGACGACGACGACGCAGAGGTAGGACACGGTGGCGCAGGCGGTAGTGGCCGTTGGCCGCGTGCGGCCACGGAGACGACGACGGCGGCGCTCGGGCACTTTTCCCCGACGATGGCGAGAGGAGGGGGAGGGGAATGGGGTGGGGGCGTGTCCAGGGAGTGTGTGGTGGCGTCCTTATCGCGACCGAGGCGCAGGGGAGGTGGGGGCGGCCGGCAGAGCTCCCGGCCACGGTGAGCTCGCCACGGCGACGGGGCAGTTGGCGATGGCGACGGGGGCAGGTGGGGAAGGGGAGATGGGCCGGGGTGGGCCTCGCCCCAGGCGAGCTTTAAGTCTTTTTCAATTTTCGTTTGTTTTCTGTTTGCTCAATTTCTTTCTGTAATTGATTTATTAACCCTAGCATTTTTGAAAAAGGTTATTAGTGTTTGTAAATTAGTGTTAAATATTTCTGAGGTGTCACGAAATATTTTGCTGCAAAATAAAATCATTGGATATTTCTTTTAATTATTAAATGCCCAAAGTAGGGGTTTTAACCTACTGTTTGAATTGTTTGGAATTTTCTGCAACTCCAAAAATTACCAAAGTTGGTCCAACATGATTGTAATGATTTTAGGCAATTTACAAAAATAGTTCCATGATTTTTGGAACAACTTTATTTGAGCACTTTTGTTTTATTTTCTATTTAAAGTAGTTTCAACTAGGGTTTGGTTTGTTAGATGAGCAAGGTGCATTTGGCTTTGGGATTTGATCCCAAGGGCTCAAGTAAATGGTGCATGGGGTGTTTGATCATGAGCATCACAAAGTTTTATCAGGTACAAGGGAGATCAAACAGTGATAATCCAACAGTGATGATCAACAGTGATGATGATTACTGTTACAGCAACTGAGGGTGTTACATAACCTTGACCCATTGTTCGATGAAAATTGAGAAATGTGAGAATGAAAGGTTCAATATGCGACCAAAAAAGAGGGGGTGGCCTCTGAGGTGACCGACCCAAGTGACAAGAGGTCAAGGGGGAAATCAACTCCAAGATAGAATGCTTCAACACAAGCTTCACAAGAAACATCGAAGTATTTCATAACACAAAAAATTTGAGAGAAGATTAGAGGACACTCCGAAAGAAAGAAGAGACCACAAAGAACTTCTTTTAATTGTAAAAGAAGAAGCTCGAGATTTACTAGAAAAATTCCCAGTCATGAACCAAGGAGGTGGCGTTAAAGCAAAAGGAGGTGGATCTCTTAGAGCAACTCTAGCAGATGCGCCATTTTTTCAACCCACATATCACGTTTACGGGTAGGCCATAAAAGTTTTTGCAGTACCACGAGGGCTCCGGTGGAACTTATACTAGTAGACGAAGTATCAGTTCCGTGTCGAACCACTCGCGATACTTCGTATCTATTTGCATTTAACAATTGCATCATCTAGAATTCATATTGTTGCACATAAATCATATAATATGGACATTGCACAATATCAGGTTTGATGAACACATCCAAAATCATACGAAATAGTAGGTTCGATGAACACATCCAAAAGTTTCTGCATCCCAAATCAAGCAAAATGAATCATGATCATCAATGATCAACATGATCATTGGTGCAAAGAACACCATCATCCTCAATGTGTGAAGCTTGAACACCTCCATCACCACCTCCTCCACCACCTCCATCACCACCTACTCCAAATCGTTCTTCACCACGACCACCACGACCATCACCACCACAACCATCACCTTCTCGAAAATCAACACCAGTCCTCATAATAAGATTTGAAGCTCCATTATTCTTCAGAACATGATATCCATCCTTTTCAACTCCCCAAATTCTTTTGACATAGCATCCATGGCATCCAGATTCATCACCAAGAAACGGTCCTCCTCGACAGTTTTCTCATCCATCCTCTTTTGCTCCTCTAGAGCAATCTTTCGCTCCTCGTAGGCACATCTTCTTGCCCACTTTTCCTCTTTCTACTTCTCTTTCTTCTCGTCCATCTCAATCTTGGTTTGAAAATGCTTGTTCAATGGTATTTCTTTGACCTTCACTATTTAACTATTTTTCTCTCTCAAAGTGATAACCTCGGCCGACCTCTTCACCATCTCTTTCTCCTTCTGTTTTCCATCTGCCTTTCCCTTGTTTCTTCCTCCCTTTGGTGCTTCATCACTTTCTTCACCATCCTCCAACTTTACAAGGGATCCTTTCTTTGGAAGAGATTCATTGTACCTTTAGTAAGAGCCAACAATGTCCAAGTGTGAATGACTTTCCTTGAAATCTGGGCTTTGCTTGAATAATTCATTGGCAATCCTATCCTACAATGAGCATGAAATTGTGAGCACTACTACTCACGAAAAAATGATGTGATGGTTAAACACAAACAAGGGTGAAACTTACATAATCATCCATTGTGCTTCCACTAGGAGGGAAATTTCTCACTTGGGACAAACATCCACTCCATAGGCCACATGTTTTCTTGATTATTATCCATCGAACTTGAAGTGATTTTAGAGACCGGTTGGACAGAGTCGGAATAATCTTGTGGTATTGATTTTCAACCCTTTGCCAACATTTCTTCCCATTTTGATCTTTCCCGTCACCACGTCGACAGAAACACTCTCCCATGCCCGAATCAAACATATGTTCGCTATCTCGGTATAGTTTTCGGTTGAACAACCAAGAAGAGACTAGAGGGGGAGGGGGTGAATGGTCTCTTCAAAATTTCTAAGGAAAGTTGATCGAGACAGAACTCAGCATCGGAATAAAACTAGTGCCAGGGCAGAAAGGAATCATATAGATCAGAACCGAAAGGAGACTCAATGGGGAACATCATAATTATTCTCGTATCGGATACAAACATCAAAGATAAACTAAGAAACTAGCAAACTACTTCTAGAATAGAATGTAAATGCAGAATGTAAAACGAGCCTATTGACACAACGATGTTTGGTAAACAAGTTCCCACTTTGCAAAGTGCTACGTTTTGTTAGAGGGACTTGTGATTGAACACAGGAGCAAACCTATCTCTGTCCTATTCTCCAAAACACGAAACTCCTTGAGCTTGTGTTGTTTTCGCTCGGGGTAGATACTTCAGGCTATCTCCAAAACCTATGACATATTTTCTCTTTGCAGCGACAATTTCTCTTCACTTGTTGAAGGACACCCTCTGATCGTCTAGGAAGTTTGCAAACTTCCAAGCTAAAACGCCTAGCTAATCTCGATCTAAGTCTAGGTGAATTTCTCAACTCGATTTGGACTTAGCTTTTCTCGTTGAATCTTTCTTGGGATGCTCACAACACTTTTGTCTAAGAATAATCAAGGAGCAGCCAAACCGAATTGATGGGCATGTGTGGGGTATTTATAGGTGGGTATATTGCATAATCCCATGATCACAATATGAATTATAGACTACTCTTATCAATAAGGTGCACCTTCTTTTCCGGGAGCCCATTGCTGGCTTCTCACCCCTCGTTGGTCACCCCAAGTGGAAGGTTGAGATGTAGTTAGCAGTAAATTTCCCTTGGCTAAGGTACCAAGGTTTGAGTCAACCAGTTGGACTCCGAATTCCTCAAATATGTGGCAATAAAACAAAGGCGTTGTTTACAACCTAGAGGTTGCTTACTTGACCTGGACCTGCACACAACAACAAATAACTTTGCTCCCAACGATTTCAATAATATCCTCAATCTTATCAATCCTAGATGGGTCCATATCTTGGGATTTAAGGGTCTCCAAAGTTTTATAAATTTTGTTCATGGAGCTATCAAGTATATTTAAATTCCCTTGAATCCTATGGTCTACCTCATTTATATTGCCCATGTTTGGAATCTCTAGCTCTATCTTCTCAAGTTTACTCATAATGTGAGCTAAAGTGATGTTCTCTTGTGTGCTAACAATAGGGAGATTTCCAAAAATATTTTACATAACATTAAGGGCTTCCCAAACTGGGGATTCCAAGAAATTCCCTTTGATTGCGGTGTCTAAAACAAACCTATTACAAGAAGTAATACCAACATAAAAAATTCTAAGTAAGATAGTGGTGGATTGCTTCTTGGTGGATCTATCTTAAGAATCATTAATTCTATACCAAGCATCTTTCAAACTTTCTCCACCTCTTTGTTTGAAGGTGAGAATCTCTCCTTTGGGTGCAATACCAAAGGCAAAGGACTTAGACATACTGACTAAATAGAAAGAACTACTAAAAGCAAAGTAACTAATTTTTTGTTTGTTTTTTGGTATAAGACTCTAAAGCAAAAACTACAAATTAAACTAACAAGACAAAAAAGCAAAGGTAAAAGATAGTGTGCAACTCCCCTATCTTGAAGTTTGGAGTCCTTGGCAACGACGCCATAAATTTTCTTGATGGCTTCTCACCCCTTGTTGGTTACCCCAAGTGGAAGGTTGAGATGTACCTAGCAGTAAATTTCCCTTGGCAAAGATAACAAGGTTTGAGTCAACCAGTTGGAATACGAATTCTTCAAGTAGGTGGCAAGAAAAAATGGTGCCATTTACAACCTAGAGGTTGATTACTTGACCTGGACCTACACACAGCAACAAATAACTTTGCTCCCAACGAGTTTAGAGAGGTTGTAAATCTCTCCGGCCTTGTCATTCCCAAAGGATCAAATGCACGGTGGAAATAGTGATGGTGATTGCAACTGAAATGGAAATAAAAGCAGTAAAGAGTTGAGGTGTAAACAATAGTGTAAATATGGATCAGGGTCCCATGATGTTCACTAGTGATGTCTCTCTCCCAAAATAGGATAAAACAGCTAAGCTGGGTGAACAAATTACACCTGGGCAATTGACAGAATTATAAACGCACCGCAATGCTAATTATGCCACAAGAAAGTTACAGGCTCAAAAGTATGATCAGTACGCCAAAAAAAGTAGACCGTTTATCCATCATCATCTACTCACTAATTATCCACCTTGAGATATCTATCCAGAACATCTTGCTGGTATTATGTTGCGAGCCCCACCCAAAGTGTAAATCCAAAGCAAGAGACAATTGCATTAACAAACTTTGCATAAGGTAAACAATCCTTGCAACCGCGGTTACAAGCACTGTTGTTTTCTTCCTGGTGGCAACAACACATCCCCTATTCTCATGTTTCTGTTACTTAAGCTAGGTATCGGGGGGCATGAACCCACAATAAAGCATAATGCTCCCTCTTGGAGTTACTATCTACTACTTGGCCAAAGAAATAAAAAGCAACGGAGAACATGCAAGAATTACTCAAGAACAAAATATAAAAGGAGAACCAAATATATAACTCATCACAATCTGAACATAATCTCATAATCCATCGGATCCTAGCAAACACAGTATAGCAATAACAGAAAAATTAGATAGGTGCCTTGATCATGTAGGGCAGATCTCAAGGGCTAAGAACTGAAGAAAAAGACTGGAGAGAAGATATCACATAGCTACTGGTCATGTAACCATGGTCTAAGGGGGACTACTCACGGCACATCCTGGAAGCGCTCATGATGGTGGAGAAGCTCCCGGAGGTCAATCCTCCCTCCGACAGTGTACCGGGAAGTGGTCTTCTGGTGCTCCCGATCTCGGGATCGCGGCGGCGGTGTAACAAAGGTGAAAACTTCGATGAGGGGTCTATTTTTAGGGTTTCTGCATCGGGGGGGGGGTTAAATATAGGCAAAGGGGGGCACCAGGGGAGGTGCCCACGTCCTAGGCGTCCAATGGGTGTGGCCCCACCCCTGGCCATGACAGGAGGCCGTCTGGGAGGGGTGTGGCCCCCCTCTGGCTCTCCTTCAGGATTCCGGAGGTTTCCGTCACGCTATTTTTTATATATTTTTCTTGGAACTTTTTTGGCACTGTAAATATGGGTAAAAACTTGCAATTCACAGACATCATCAGAAAGAAACTGGCACTGGTTGCACTGAGTTAGTAGGTTAGTCCAAATATGTGTAAAAAGGTATGAAAGTGTAGCAAAACACATAGCAATGTCACCCAAATAAGCATGGAACAAGCAGAAATTATAGATACGTTTGGGATGTATCAACATCCCCAAGCTTAATTCCTGCTCGTCCTCGAGTAGGTCAATGATAACACAAATAATTTTTGTGGTGACATGCTAACACACATATAAGAACTTCAAAGTAAAGCAAGTAAGATATGCAATTCAAGTCAAGACAATAACAAGCAAGAGTCTATATCTAGTATTGAAACTAGCAAAGTAAGAACATAAAGGTGCAAGAGCTCTCGCTTTCCGTAACTCGAATGTCTCCAAATTGTGTTGCGTGCAAGAAGTGGAAGATGGGTTTAGAGCATAAAAAATACTATATAGTTTAATTGAGAACTCAATGTAGTAAAACTTCACACTTTGTCTCCTTCGGAATCTTATTTTGACTTGTCCCCAGACCACTAGTCAGGCACAAGTCAAACTGATCCCCTCCCTTTCAAATTTGAGCACTCATCCAATGGATGAGCGCAAGCAAGATATGTTGGCCCTTAGGATGGCAAAGAGGAAAATGATGGGGAAGGAAGACAAAAAGGTGTGAAAGGCTCACATCAACGAGGACAATCATAGGCGAGAGAAAGCCAAATGATAGATATGATCTGAGGAGTAGGGATTTCCATGCAACGGATGCACATATGAGCTATGGTAAGCTCTCCAATGGAACTAGTGGGGGTGCATCCAACTTGCTTGCTCATGAAGACCTAGAGCTCATTTGAGGAGGCTCATCCTTGGAATATGCAGGCCAAGTCTATAGTGTAAGGATCCCCACATAGTTATGCATGAATGATATGAATATCTCTATGGAGTACAAATATGACAATTGAGTACGAGTGTGGATCTTTCAAAAGGAATAGTAGTGTTGCCCCCTTATCTCTGTTTTTCTCTTTTTTTATTTTTTTATTTTTTTTTGTATTTGTTGGCCTCATTGGCTCTTTCAATTCATCTCTCATTTGTCCTCTTTGGGATCTTTTAATTTGTCCTCTTTTGGGATCTTTTATTTTGTGTCCTCTTTGGGATATTTTCCTCACTTTAAGGGCAACACTCTATATTTTACAAGAATATATAAGATCTTCACACTTTAAAAGAAGTACTCAACATAAAGAAAACTGAAAAACTATCATGATGTAAGAAAATGCATGCCTCTACCAGTGTAGCAGGATATGCAATGATACTAGCGCGTCATGTAGAAATTATAAGGGCAAGGCCCTACTAGCATGTGGCTCCTCGATCAAGCAAAAGCATGTATGACATGAAGATCAAGTCATGAGATGATGGATGTTGCATGGCAATGTATCTCGGAAAGGCTATGGAAATGCCTTCATAGGTAGGTATGGTGGCTCTTTTGAGGAAGATATAAGAAGGTTTATGATGACAGAGCGTATCATGCCAAGGGTTTGGATGCACCGGCGAAGTATGCACCAACTCTCAAGATGAGAAAGGGCAATGCACGGTACTGAAGAGGCTAGCAAAATATGGAAGGTGGAAGTGCCAACAATCGAATACTCGCATTAGTCCAAAGAACTCTTGCACTTATTATCGGTAACTCTCTATCTAATCAGGAGGTTCACAAAGAGACAAGTACCTCGAGGAGGAGTGTATGGGGGTTTGGTTATCCTTGAGAATCCTCGACCCATGGTATGTGAGGGTACTCTATATATTCCAACCCCTCACGAGGTTAGCGATCCATCTAGTAGCTAGAGTTCTCAGCTATTTTTTTAGTTTTCGAAAATAAGCACGGATTGCCAAAAATACAACACCTATCACTAATAGGCTCAAGCTCTTGGCACCAAAATTCCAAACAGTACTCAAATAAATACCTCAAAACTATTGCAAGTTACTACTACACTTATAATAACAACCTCAATTACCTACTCATGCAAGATACACAACTCAGTGCAACAGACCAACTCTCTAAAAAAGATAAGCATGATTACTCAAGAGAGTTCCAAAAGCAAAAACCTAAATAAAAGCACTTAAAAAGATAAACATGAAAACAAGAGCTAAGCATGACAGCAACTACGAAAAGATAAAGAACACACACAATCAAAGATAAGCATGCAAATCTATGTTGTGTTCTAGGGTGGAGTGGAGCGTATTTCTCTCCCGAACAATGAAGGTTAGGGTCCAACTTGTTATGAACAGGAAGAAAAACTAAAACAAACTAAAAAGTAAAGAGCGAGATGCTCCAAGCATACCACATGACACATGAAGAGATAAAAATATAGCATGGAGAAGGACAAACTGATGATTGTTGATGGAGAAGGGGATGCACGGGGGCATCCCCAAGTTTAGACGCTTGAGTCTCCTTGGATATTTCTTGGGGGTGCATGGGGGCATCCCCAAGCTTGAGATTTTGACACTCCCGTATCTTCTTTCATCATCTTCCTTCGCATACTTGAAAACTCCCCTCATATGAAACTCATCATAAGCCGATAAGAGTGGTTAGTACCCTTAAATAAATAAATTTTCTCCACTGGAAATAAAGATTTTCATGAAGAGCTACTGTTTATCAAGATTTCCAAAAAGGTTTGCAAAGAAAATTAAAGCTTAAAATTTGCTAAATGATGAAAACGCAAAACGTGGCAGAATCTGTGAAAAACAGACCAGTAGGTAGTAAATAATTTATTTGGGGTACTTCTGCAACTCAAATCAAAAAACTCAGAACAGATGCCAGAAAGCTAATTGTATAGAGCATACTGTCAAAATAATTTAGATAAAAAAGATGATCTGGTGAATTACGATGAATTTTTCCGTCAAGCAGACATAATCTGTTTCTGGACATCATGTCACAACTTTTGAACTTTCTTGCAATCGGAGGCTAAAACTTGGCACAAAGCTTGAAAATAAAGATACAATTGTGTTACAGTAGTAACAAGCATCAATACCCACTCAAACTAAAAGTAAAATCATTTTGGGTTGCCTCCTAATAAGCGCTTTCTTGTATGCCTTTTAGCTTGGCATGATGCAAAAAGATCAAGTTGTATCAATTGAACCATCATCAAGATCATCAAAAAGCTCTTCAATAGTACAAATAGTCTTAAGAGGACTTTCAAAGAAAGGTCTAGTGGTAACACTTCTAGGAACAAAAGCAAAGGTAGTAAGACCAATTGGAATTTCATTTCTAATTCTATTCAAGAGAGGTATCCCTTCCAAGGTCTTCAGAGTTTCCAATCCCCTGGCAATAGGTAAATTTGTTTTGGGTCGAGGAACCTTGGGTACGTAAACGAACTTAGGTTCCTTCTTTGCAGGGGTTTCTACCTTTTTAGTCTTGATGGATGATAGAGTTGTTCCTAAAGTTTCAATAATATCGTCAATCTTATCAATCCTAGATGGCTCCATTTCATGGGATTTAAGGGTCTCCAAAGTTTTATAAATTTTGTTCATGGAGCTATCAAGTCTAATTAATCCCCTTGAATCCTACCGTCTACCTCATTTATTTTACCCATGCTTGGCATCTCTAGCTCTATCTTCGCAAGTTTACTCATAATGTGAGCTAAAGTGATGTTCTCTTGTGTTCTAGCAATAGGGAGATTTCCGTAAAGATTTTACATAACATTAAGGGCTGCCCAAACTGGGGATTCCAAGAAATTCGCATTGACTGCAGTGTCTAAAACAAACCTATTCCAAGAAGTAATAACAACATAAAAAATTCTAAGCAAGATAGTGGTGGATTGCTTCTTAGTGGCTCTATCTTGAGAATCATTAATTATATACCAAGCATCTTTCAAACTTTCTCCACCTATTTTTTTGAAGGTGAGAATCTCTCCTTCGGTGCAACACCAAAGGAAAAGGACTTAGACATTCTAACTAAACAGAAATAACTACTAAAATCAAAGTAACTATTTTTTTGTGGTTTTTGGTATAAGACTCTAAAGCAAAAACTAGAAAGTAAACTAACAACACTAAAAAGCAAAGGTAAAAGATAGTGTGCAACTCCCCTACCTTGAAGATTGGAGTCCCTGGCAACGACGCCAGAAATTGTCTTGATGGCTTCTCGCCCCTCGTTGGTTACCCCAAGTGGAAGGTTGAGATGTAGCTAGCAGTAAATTTCCCTTGGCAACGATACCAAGGTTTGAGTCGACCAGTTGGACTCTGAATTCTTCAAGTAGGTG
The DNA here is from genome assembly GCA_950022295.1 of Bromus sterilis. Lineage (NCBI taxonomy): Eukaryota > Viridiplantae > Streptophyta > Magnoliopsida > Poales > Poaceae > Bromus > Bromus sterilis. The sequence goes on along the minus strand of OX465595.1, from coordinate 336,500,911 downwards.
GCAAGAAAACAATGACGCCGTTTACAACCTAGAGGTTGCTTACTTGACCTGGACCTGAACACAACAACAAATCAATTTTCTCCCAACGAGTTCTAAAAAGTTGTTAATCTCTCCGGCCCTGTCGTTTACAAAGGATCAAACGCACGGTGGAAATAGTGATGGTGATTGCAACTAAAAAGGAAATAAAATCAGTAAAGAGTTGAGGTGTAAACAATGGTGGAAATATGGACCGGGGTCCCATGATGTTCACTAGGGATATCTCTCTCCCTAAAGACGATAGAACAACTAAGCTGGGTGAAGAAATTACAGCTGGGCAATTGAGAGAATTATAAACGCGCCGCAATGCTAATTATGCCACAAGAAAGTTAGAGGCTCAAAAGTATGGGCAGTACGCCAAAACAAGTAGACCGTTTATCCATCAGCATCTACTCACTAATCATCCACCTTGAGATATCTATCCAGAACATCTCACTGGTATTAAGTTGCGAGCCCCACCCAAAGTGTAAACCCAAAGCAACAGAAAACTGCATTATCAAACTTTGCATAAGGTAAACAATCCTTGCAACCGCGGTTACAAGCATCGTTGTTTTCTCCCTTGTGGCAACAACACATCTCCTACTCTCATGTTTTTGTCACTCAAGCTAGACATTAGGGGGCATGAACCCACAATCAAGCATAACGCTCCCTCTTGAAGTTACTATCTACTACTTGGCCAAAGAAATAAAAAGCAACGGAGAACATGCAAGAATTACTCAAGAACAAAATATAAAAGGAGATCCAAATATATAACTCATCACAATCTGAACATAATCTCATAATCCATCGGATCCCAGCAAACACAGCATATCAACAGCAGGAAAATTACATAGGTGACTTGATCATGTAGGGTAGCTCACAAGGGCTAAGAATTGAAGCACAAGATTGGGGAGAAGACATCACATAGCTACTGGTCATGGACCCATGGTCCAAGGGGAACTACTCACGGCACAACCGGGAAGCGCTCATGGTGGTGGAGAAGCTATCGAAGGCCAATCCTCCCTCGGGCAGGGTGCCGGGAAGAGGTCTTCTGGTGCTCCTGATCTCGGGATCGCGGCGACGGTGGAACAGAGGTGAAAATCCCGACGCGGGGTCTCTTTTTAGGGTTTCTACTTCAGGGGGGGTAAATATAGGCCTAAGGGGGCACTATGGGAGGTGCCCACCTCCCAGGCGGCCAATGGGCGCGGCCCCACTCCTGGTCGCGCCAGGAGACCACCTTGGAGGGGGTGGCCCCCCTCTGGCTCTCCTTCGGTCTTCTGGAGGCTTCCATAACGTAGTTTTTAATATATTTTTCTTGAATTTTTCTGGCACTGTAAATTTGGGTAAAAAACTGCAATTCACAGACATCAGCAGACAAAAACTGGCACTGGGTGCACTGAGTTAGTAGGTTAGTCCAGATATGTGTAAAAAGGTATGAAAGTATAGCAAACCACATAGCAATGTCACCCAAATAAGCATGGAACAAGCAGAAATTATAGATACATTTTGGATGTATCACCCATCAGGAAAGAACTACCAAGTTGAGCGTGCTAAGCTTGGAGTAGTCTTGGGATGGGTGACCGACTGGGAAGTTGATCCCAGATGCGCACGAGTGAGTACAAATTGTGCAGAAAAGACTAGTGTTGGTATGTGAGGACAATCTAGATCCCAGTCGCACCGGTCATGCAATCGGTGGCTAACCAGTGGGTTTGGTCGGGGCGTTACAGATACCAAGGTTGATATAACTGAGGTGATAGCTTGATGCGTGTTCATAGCGGCCAGATTTGTCATTAAGGCACAACTATCTGGAGGCAAAAGAAATTTGACTCATTGATTGAGTTCTCCCCTGAAGACGAAAAGTACTTCAACTTTGTCTTCGAGTAATAACTCGGCTCAATGAGATTTATCTTCAGAAAACTCTCTAGGTTTTGTATTGGATTGAGAAGATTCACTTGGACCTAACTCTCGACTAACTAAAAACCCTCTTTATAGTACGGATTTTCCTATGACTCAAGGAAAGAAAAGAAACTACGAGAAAGACGATGTCTTGATCCAGCTTCACCATTCTTTTCAATGAGAGTTTCTCTTCTACGCCACCTTCTTGTTTAGGAGTATTTTAGGTATTATCTTCCTTCATTTGTTCTGGATCCCAAGGAAAGTCTTCTACTCATTAAGCTATCCTTCGAAGATCTACCAATCTTGTTTGTTCTCCAGGAGCCTAACTATATGTTCTCACTCACAAACAAAGTTAGTTCCTCTACTATTATATCAAACAATCTCCAAAACCACATGGGGTAAAACTTGCTCCTACAATCTCCCCTTTTTGGATGATTGCTGACAACACAAGCAACGATAAAGAATTTAAAGTGTTGTATTACGAAAGAGAACCAAATTCTAAGATAAGAAATTTACACCTCTTGAATGTATGCATCGAAGATAAAGATTGGAGATAGGTTTACATTTAGGAATCATTTCAATGGAAGAGAAATATCATTATCTTAGCGAGCGGGATTGAATTTCCGAAAAGAAATCCAACGATAATTTGTAATCTTCTCAAGTGAGTTGTGAACTTATATAGATAATCACCTGCAAAATAGATACGAAGAAAAACTAGCAGGAACGGGGTTATTAATTATTACAGTACCAAGTTCACACACGAATAGATTTAGTTACAACTAGATCAAAAAGATTCAAATATTTGTTGTAACCTCTCAAAGAACCAAAACCATAGCAAACTACCTCTTCAATGCAACTACAACCCCCCCTTTTGTCAATGATTGAAATAAAATAATGAGTATAGGGCTAAGAGTTATTCTAAGCGCTAGGGGGAACATGGGGAGACTGGCGATGATATGGCGCACAAGTAGGAACTTTTTCACTCGATGTCATCATTGCGTGGAATGAATGTTGCTCCCTCGAAGAATCTCCTGAGATAGTCGATGGCGAAGGTAGGATTTGTCTTGAGTAGGGCCACAAGCTTCTGGAGGAGTGAGAATTTGAGTACGATCCTCCAATCGAACAAAAACCTAGAAGACCACTCGACTTGATCTGCAGCCATATGAAAAGCCTCATTAACAAATATCACATCATTGTTAGCAGGATGCCTTGGCAGTTCGGGGTTTGGTCTATCCTTTCGGTCATCCTTCATCCAACTGTGCGCGTACGGGGGGGGGAGCGAGATATGGCGCCCATAGAACGGGTTTTACTGCTTACTGCATAATATTTTGCGGGACGAGCCGATATATGGTACCTGTTCGAACCAGTTTTTTCCCTTGGTACCATATATTCAGTTATTTTGCAGGATAGGCGAATATGGCGGATCTACTAGAGTTGCTCTTACCAATGTCCAAAGAGGTGAAGATCATGGGGCCAACTTGAGCAAGATAATAAAAAGGATTTGAGAAGAAGCACTTTATGATTGAGCGTGATGAAAATGAGTGATGATCGATGCTCTTGAACTAGATCAACATGGTATGTTGTTACATATTTTATTATGTTTAGTTTAAGATGCCCACATGGCAGTTTTTACATAGTCGCTATTTTTAATTTGAAATAAATTAAGTTAAAGTTTTTTTAAAATGACCTAAAAATGATCTAAACGGATCAAACAGGTTGATGAATTCGATCCAGTCACCTGAGACGCAGAGGATGAACGGTTGTCCGTTCGACCATCCTAATAAATAAAATATGGATGGACCACGTGATTATTTGTGTGCCACTTTAAAATTGTCGTAAGTCTATAGTGGTAAAATTTATTGTGTTGACCCTTTTCCTGAAAAATTTCAGGATTTGACCACAATCATAAAGTATTTCACGATATAACCATTTTGCTATAGTCGTAGTTCTTAGAAGTAGGATAGCACTGCCTACCACTAAAATCATTGACAGTAAGATTTAACGGAACATTTATATCCATTTTCTCTTGAAAATACCCTACCGCCAAAGTCTTTGGTGGTAGGCCATTATACCCTACCGTAACGGTCCTTGGCGGTAGGGTATTTCTGCCTAGCACCAAAACTCATGCCTACCTATCCACGACGCACGCTTTCCGTGTTTAGCTTGATCCTTAACATACCTCTATAGATTAGAAGAATAGAGAGCATTTTCGTTGACCGGGCATGCGCAACGATTAATTTCATTGCAATGGTGGTTACAGAAGACATAAAAATAACGATTAATTTCATTGCAATGGTGGTTACAGAAGACATAAAAATACTAATACTTGTACAACAGTGATATTAAAATGTTACAAAATTCAATTTATTTTATTGCTTGTTTAAATAAATGTATCTAGATGTATTTCAATGCTAAATAGATCTATTTAAAAGCGTAGATGCTCAAATTCTACTTCCTTTGATCCATATTATTCTGGATCAAATGGATGTATCTAGATATATTTTAATGCTAAATATATATATTTGAGAGAGCATAACCGACGACAATTACATCATATTATTTATTCTAACGGCTAACAAGGAAAACTACAATCAACTGATGCTTAGTGTTAGACATAATTAATGTTGGGGTACGTGGAACGCTACAGTAGCACCAAATAAAATTTTCCTAGCGCGTGCAACAAAGATCATTGCTACTGAAGATGAACTACGTGATCAGGGTTTACCATTAGACGTGCAGTCACGAAAATGAAAGGAGAGTTGGCGATGCGCGTCGTCGGCTGCTGACGAGGGGGTGTCCTCACAACTCATACAAATGAGGGTACCATGTGCGTGTCAAGGCAGAAGGCCCGCTGGAAGATTTGACTGGCCCACGACTGGCCCACTCGAAGCACCGACGTAGGAGCCCTTGGCGATTATGGAAGCCGCGACTTGGCGTCTAAGACTAAAACTAGATTAGGCAACTGTCTCTGTAAACCTAGATGGACTCTTCGCGACCTAGACTAGTATATAAAGGCTGGGAGAGGGGACGTCTAGAGCATCCAATCTCATAGAAAAACCTCCGGTCCCGAGCGATCTCGCCTCGACCGCCACTGTAATCGCCTCCATCATAATACAAAAGAGCAGGAAGTAGGGGTTTCACCGATCGAGGGTCCTAAACCTGGGTAAATCCATGTCTCCTGTTAGCCGACGAGTATCGCCAACCTGCACCTTCTTTCTACGATCTAACCCAGGGTTCCTAACCTGGGATTTGCCGAGGCCGATCCTCGTCAATTGGCGCCGATCGTGGGGAAGACGCAGGTTGGAACAACGATCTCGGCGGTCCCTTCGATATCAATCGACAACTCGTCGACCATAGAAACACTCGATACTCCCTCGACTCGAGCAGAATCCGATCTGTTCGAGTCCCTCGGTTTCGTTGCGCATCTCCCCGTCTCGAGGTCAGCTTTCGCTGATCTCCACACAGGCATACACCTAACTCTCGGGAGGCACACGATCTACATCAACCACTGGGGAACCCTTCGCCTCGCAGACGGCGCTTGGGCACTCACAACAACAACAGCCAAGACGGTGACAACCAAAGAAGCATCACCCGCCCACCCGACGGCTCTTCAAGTCCACCGCGCAACCCACCTCAGCCCGATCCATCGCACCACTTGCGACTGTGCGAGTGTAGCACCCGCATGGAAAAGGCAGATCAGAAAGGAGACAAGGCTAGCAATCGGGACGCCGTTCCAAGTATTCATGGCAGACACCCATGCTCCAACTTCAGATGACAGAGGTAGAGCAAACGACCCCGACAGCCACAGAGGATCAGACACAAATAGCAGGAGCAACGAACCCGACAACACCGAGCAACTAACAGTCACCCCTGGCGAGCCAGGAACCATACTAAGAAAATTGTTCAGGAGGCAGAAGAACAACAACCATAAAGATGATCCACCTGAAATCAGAAGGTGACACGCCTCAGAAGATGCAAGACAAGCCGATCCCACAGAAAAATTCATTCTATCTAAAGAAGTGATCGCCAGAATAAAGGATGCAGTAAACCGCGACAAGCTCCTCCCAGAGGACGCAACTCGCGACGAGCTCAGAGCATACAATAAGCTGGCAAGTGATTTCACCAAGAAAACAAGGCCTCGGAGGCTCGAATTGGAGAAACAAAGAAGAGTCGCGAACGACTCGAGGGCTGAACGTAAGGTGCCACTCGAACACTCGAGCAATTCCTCCGATCACAACTCTCCTTCACAACGCAAGTTCAGATTCAACAATATAGGACGCACGGATAAGAAGAAAGTTGCCGTAAATTGGATGACGATTTTTGACTAGAAGACGAAGACGAAGAAGAAAAGAAGCTCACACCAGCAGAAGCCCTCATCACTGCCCAAGCGTATCTACACCGCGCTAAAAATGGCGAAAATGGCAACGCAGATCGCAACACTACGCGAGAACTCAAAGTAATGAGCGATGCTATCGCAGCATCAGTACCTAAAAAGTAAGTACAAGACGGGCGGCCTGCGAATAGACACCGAACATGGAGCCAAGTTCACTCGACGACGATGATGATAGTAACGACGACCGCCTCAAGCACCCTGACAAAAGCAGAGACCGCGACAGGAGTGACTGCGGCAACCGACACAGCAACGATCCACGGCGCGACGCGCGAGACGATATCACGCAGAACAAGATTAACAACGCAGGCGCGCAGCTCGCGAAGAATACTCGGATGAGCAAGTGTCCGACGAAGATCTTGAACCCTGTGGAGCACTATGCCTCGCGCGGTCCATACGCGAAACGCAAATGCCCAAAGGTTTCAAACTGAACTCAACAATGCGCATGTACGACGAATTGAAAGAACCAGAAGCATGGCTCGACGACTATCGAATAGCCGTCAAATTCTAGTGAGGCACCAACACTACAACCATGCAGTACGTACAACTCATGCTCGAGGGGTCGGCACGACAGTGGTTGAATGTCAGAACCCTCTGTTAGGTAATGTGCTAGGGTTAGTAAGTCAATTGCATCATGTTAAATTTTCAAAAGAAATCTTTGAAATCAAAATCAAAAGCAAAATGGGAGAAGGAACCCCCCCAGTTGAATTAATTCAAAAGGCCAGATAAAAATCTTCTCCAAAAATTCATGTTAGATTTTTGAAAAGTCTTATAAATGAGTGTGATCACATATCAAGTGATGTGGGACCCACCCCATACTCATGGATTTTTCAAATATTCAAACAGTGCCTTGGAATTAATTGAAAACCCCTATTTGAGTTAAGATTCAAATTATTTGAATTTTAAAAATGTTGAAACTTTATAAGTGGCTAGTCTATTTTATTATGAAGCCATATAAATTTTTTCAGCATTTAATAAAATGCCTAGCTATTTAATTTAGCATGGCCAACATAGTACAGAAAACAAAACAGAAAAGATTTAAGAAAAAGGGGAGAGCTTACCTGTTGCCCAGGGGCGAGGCCCACCTTTCCAGCCGGCCCAGCCCACCAGGGGGCTCCCCTGTCGTCTTCCTCCCCGCGCGCCCAAGCAGCTCGGTGGCGAGGCGCCGACGCCGTGGACGCCACCGCGGCGCCCGAAGGGTTCCAGGCCTCCCCAGCTCACCAAAGAGCGCCAAGGAGACGTCCGCTTCGCCCTCTCTCACTTTCCCCCATCGCCGCCTCCTCTTGAGCTCTGTAAGCGTTTCCCCCCTTCTTCCCCGAGAGTGCCGCCGCTCGCTGTCGCAAGATCTCGCGGCCAACGACGAAGAGGAGCCCGGAGACCTTGTCCATCCTGCGCAGCACCATCGACTACCCCGATCTGGAGAAGATGGCCCCTTAATCGAGCCCGTGGATGACACACGCTTCACCGAGACGTCGCCGGACCCGCAAGCCCCCGCCGACGAATTCGTCACCGTCGCGCCTCCAATCGCCCCGCCGTCTGCACCGTTAAGCTCAGGGTGAGCCTCTCCCCGTTTTCCCCAAGTTATCGCGGCCCCTCGCACCCTCTGTGCCATTCCACCATGGGAGCCGAGCTCCGTCGCCGCCATGGCTGACCCCAAGCTCGTCCCCGTGCCTCTACACCCTGGTTCAAGCGCGCATCGTGTTTCCCTTCGCCACAGCTTCACAACGCGCTAGGCCACGCTCGTTTTCGTGCACTGCAACGTCGTCTCCATCGTAGCCGTGTTTCTGCCGCCGCCACCCTTGAGGACGCCGTCGGCCTAGTCACCCCCGAGGTCGCCCGCGTGCACCAGACGACGCGCGAGAGCACGGGCTACGTTCCCGTGGTCTCAGCACATCGAATGGTGGCCGGGAGCAGTGGATCCGTGCAGTGCCGCCGTGGCCAGGCCGCCGGCATTTAGCCGCCGGTGGGTTAGCCTAACCCCCTCGCTAATCCACCCCCTAATGACCCCCCCAGAGCCGATGACAAGTGGGCCCAGTGGCTTAATTAAGCCACTGGTTAAGTTAACCCAGCCGGGTTAATTAACCCAGAGGCTGACAACCCTGGCCCACATGTCATCCCCCCCCCACGTCAGCCTGACGCAACAGTGACGCAATAATGAATTTCCAGAAATTAAATTGATTTAAAGAAATTCCAGAAAATCCAGAAAATAGCCGAAACTTTGGAAATTCATAGAAAATTCATATTAACTCCAAATTGGACAAATAATATATGAAAAATGATCAGGAGAAAATAAGCTATCCAAAAATCCAACTTTCAACTATGTTTGAGTTGATTTTAAAATGGGACCAGTAGCATATGTCATTTGATTTATTTGGAATTTATTCAAATTCAATTCAAATGATTTTGCAACTTGGACCATGGATTTATGCTACATTTCAACCACACATCAGGGGCATATCATACACAATTGAAGATGATTCAAAATGATCAAACAATGTCACTTATAACTTGACTAAGATTGAATTCAAATTGGAGTTTGAATTTGCAATTCAATTTGCAATATACTCCATTTAAATGGAATTGCTTCACACATCAAAGCATTTACATCAAGTTTCAACCTTACATCATGTGATTGTGCATTGTATTTACTTTGCTACTTTGCTTGTTGTTTGTCGAGTAGAGGTGGAACCGGAGCAGGGGGCTGCCCCCTTCGTTGAAGACTCCGAACCCGAACCTCGTCAGCAAGGCAAGAAAACCCCACTGATCATGTCGATAAAATCCCACTGCCCTCTCATGTCTCTCTTATGCATTGTGTAGGATGATTACCATGTTACGTTTCTACTGCATAGATGAACCCATTCCTTTGCATGACCTATCATTTGTCACAGTAGTAGGCAAAACCACAATCCTAGCAAATGTAGGAGTTGATTGATATCATGTGGCCCCTGCAAATGTTACTGCTTATTGCATGCTTAGAGTGATACCTTGATGATACTGTTATGTCAGTCGGGATGGTAGTGATCATGATGATGATGGTAGAAAAGTGTTGGTGAATCTACCCTAATACAAGGTGAACGATGAGAGGCTGTGTAGGAGTACACGGTGGGTTGTCTCGTTGAACACTGCCCTAAGTCCGAGTTCTTGTGTGGTGATCCAAGATGAAGAGTACAACCACACATTGGGCTCACTGACCCCTCTCAGCTTACTAACTCATCCCTTTCGATGTCCAGATGTCGCAATAGTTCGGAGTTCTGGTAGGTCTATGGACTGGATGCTAAGTGAGAGAACGGCTCATCCGAGACCGGCTTATGCACCACGCACACATCACTTGGGTCCACTTCGGTAAACCGGCCGGGTTCACGATAGTGGTAGCCAACCCAAGTAGGCGGCTTTCTCAGACTAGATCGGCTATGAGGTAACAGTTGTGGTGAGCAACCTCGCTGGCACCCCTTGAATGGTGTCGAGATCAAAGGCGGTAAATGATGATCATGTGTGTGTAGCGGTACACCCCTGCAGGGTTAACAAAACTATTCGAATAGCCGCGTCCGCGGTTATGGACTGCTTGGAAAGCTTAGCTTGATTATTAGACAACTTGAACTGGATACTTCTAAAACACACCAAGATAAGTGTGAGTACTATGGCGTGCTTTCTCGTGGGGAAGTCGAGAAAGGCACCATAGTGGTGTAATTGGTTGGAGAAAGTAGTGGACTCGTGTACGCTTCTTACCTCAAAGTCTGGTACTCGTAGTTCAGGACTAGCCAAGTCAAAGCTGGCACTTCTGCAAGTGAACCCCACCTCCCTTTACCTTGATACATGTGCATGAGTAGTATAGCTCCTATGTAATTCTTGCTGAGTACGACTTTGTACTCACGTTTGCTTAATCTATGTTTTAGATGAACCCACTGACCCCGAAGGTGGCTTCTTCATCGAGCTGGACGACTGAAGATCAAGCTAGTCTAGTCCCAGTCAGACGACTGGTTCCCTCGTGGAGGGCTTGTGTTTAAATAAGGCTTCTTAAGCCATTTGTTAAACTTGTCTGTACTCAGACATAATTTGCTTCCGCTTGTGTTGTAATGTTGGATCCCATGCTTGTGATCTCTGTGTGCACTCTATAAGAGTTATCAATAAAAATGTATACTTTGTAGAGAATTGCAATGATACCTGCTGTTCATACAAGGCATGTGTGTTGCATGTATGTTTATAACATGCATGTCTTTGTATGGGTTTTAAAGACCTTAGTTGTGATCTGGCTGGCGGTCTTTCATACACCAAGTGGTCCTTAGATGTGCGCAGCTTGGGGCATCGCGATGCGATTGTTTGAGACTCCGTCTCGTGCACACTTTGTGGTATGATTCAGCCCGCCCTAGACCCCGACTAAGTGATCGGGCTGGAGTAAGTCTATGTAAGAGTTATGAGATAGTCGATAGTATGGTTGAGGCGACTTGTCTTTGAATATGGGAGTTCATCACCCATATCATTAGACTTGTGTGCGGACGATGAGGACCCATCTCAGTTGATCATCCGGCCTGGATGGGATACCCCTCACGTATGATGCTTTCCGAGAACGTTATGTGCTTGGCCTTGTCTGCTTAGACAAGTGGGTACGGTTCTCGGCTCTCCATATGACTATGTCTTAGCTGGACTTGCATACGCTAACCCCGGGTCCCGACAGACTTGGTATCAGAGCAGGACTGACTGTAGGACTAGTAGCCTTGGCCGAAGTCGAGTCTAGCCTTCTATAGTTATATAGTTACTCTGGGTATATAAGGGAACAACGTAAGGCTTCTTTTTTCTCCTTACCCCCTTCGTTCTGAGTTCTGAGTCACCCTCATCTTATTCTACGGGAAGATAGGACTAGGCTCTCCTCTCTCTGATTAGAACATCTCGTTGTTTGCTTCCTTGTAGATGTAGGAAAGTTGTGATCGATTTGTTAGAGTGGTTATGCTTCCTGATTTCTTACATCGTATGTAAGTGCTGTTTCCATGTTGTAAGAAATTGTCTTTTTCTTGCAATTACAGCCGTTATGCTGTCCGAGTCATTCCAGGTTTATCTCATAATCTGATGCATTTGCAACCTCACCCAAGGCAGAAGGACCGTCGACGAGTTTAGTCGTGAGTTCAACCGACTTGCTCATTATGCTACTGAAGAAGTCTCCACCGACTCCAAGAAGCAAGAAAGGTTTCGTCGCGGACTCAATTCCGGACTCCGTCGTGAGCTCAACCTACATGACTTTGCCACCTTCCAGGTCCTTGTCAACAAGGCCACCAAGGCAGAGGACATGAACACCCCCAACGATTTCCGCAAACACCCTAGAGACGACAGTTCATCCAGTTCTGGCTCCCAGAAGCGCAAGATCTGGATCCCAAACAGTATGTTCCGCCAGAACAACCCACCGAGGCCATCCTATGTGGCGCCTCGTCCACCAACCCAGTTCCACCCAGCTCCACGCACTGTTTTTGGAGCCTGTTACAAGTGTGGTCAGGCAGGCCACTACTCTCGTGAGTATCCCCAGAACCAGATCCAGCATCAGAATGCTCCACCCCGTGCCGGAGGCAACAACAATGGTCGTGGCAAGCCACCCTTGAAGGTCTACACCGCCAAACCCGCTCCTCCCGCCACTCGTGGACGTGTGAACCAGATTGCCGCCGAAGAGACCGACGACACTACTGACGTCATTCTTGGTACGCTCCTAGTCAATTATGTTCCTACTTCCGTTCTTTTCAACCCAGGAGCATCTCATTCATTCATGTCGGAAAGTTATGCACTTCGTCATAAGCTATCTTTTGTTGAATTGTCCACCCCCATGATTATCCAAACTCCAGGGTCAAGATGGCAAACTAATAGAGTAAGCCATGGTAACCAAATTGCAATTGAGGGTTTAGTATTCCTTGCTTCACTCATAGCCCTCAAGTCTTCAGATATTGATGTCATCCTTGGCATGGATTGGCTATCAAGACAGAATGCCTACCTGGATTGCAAAGGCAAATCCGTGAAAATCACCCACCCTTCAGGAAAAACCGTCAACTATACCTCACCCAGAACAAGAACGAAAGTGCATTCTTTGAATGTACTTTCCTTTCCCGAACTTGAAGATATTCCGGTGGTTCGTGACTTCCCGGATGACTTTCCTGAAGAGCTTCCGGGAATGCCACCCGACAGATGTGTAGAGTTTATAGTGGATCTTGCCCCAGGAACCGCACCAATTTCTAGACGCCCATACAAAATGGCCCCACGTGAGTTAGCTGAGCTTAAAACCCAACTGGAAGCTTTGTTGGAGAAAGGCTTCATCCGCCCTAGCTCATCGCCATGGGGTTGCCCCGTTCTGTTCGTAACGAAGAAAGATGGAACAGAAAGGATGTGCGTAGACTATCGCCCGCTAAATTTAGCGACGATAAAGAACAAGTACCCATTGCCCAGGATCAATGATCTTTATGATCAACTTGCAGGATCCTCTGTCTTCTCCAAGATGGATTTGAGATTAGGTTATCATCAAATCAAAATCCGAAACGAGGACATTCCCAAAACGGCTTTTACTACTCGTTATGGTCTTTACGAGTACACCGTCATGTCCTTTGGTTTAACCAATGCCCCCGCCACTTTCTCACGGATGATGAATTCGATCTTCATGGAGTACTTAGATAAATTTGTTGTGGTTTATCTCGATGACATTCTCATCTACTCGAAGAACGAAGAAGAACATGCCGAACACCTAAGGCTGGTATTGATGAAACTTAGAGAGCATCGCCTGTATGCTAAATTCTCCAAGTGTGAATTTTGGCTACCAGAAGTGACCTACTTAGGCCACGTGATTTCTGCAAAAGGCATTGCTGTGAATCCCGAGAGAGTTCAGGCCGTCCTTGATTGGACTCCACCTGAATCGGTTAAGCAAGTTAGGAGTTTTCTTGGCCTAGACAGCTATTGCCGTCGCTTCGTCGAGAACTTTTCTAAAGTTGCAAAGCCTCTAACTGAACTCCTCAAGAAAGATAAGAAATTCCTATGGACTCCCAAGTGCGAGGAAAGCTTTCAAGAGCTAAAAAGAAGGTTGACTTCTGCACCCGTACTTGCACCTCCAGACACCAAAAAGGATTTCGAGATCTATTGTGACGCGTCACGGCAAGGGTTAGGATGTATACTTTTGCAAGATCGACATGTGGTATCTTATGCTTCACGCCAGTTGCGGCCACATGAAGAGAACTATCCTACCCATGACCTTGAACTCGCTGCCGTAGTTCATGCCCTAACAACTTGGCGACATTACCTCCTTGGTAACCGTTGCGAGATCTATTCCGACCACCAAAGCCTCAAATACATTTTCACCCAGCCAGATCTTAATCTCAGGCAAAGACGCTGGATTGAGTTTATAAAAGATTACGACGTAGTAATTTCTTACACCCCAGGCAAAGCCAATGTCATGGCTGATGCCCTAAGTCGTAAGTCGTATTGTAACAACCTCATGTTAGAACAGTATCAACCACTTCTTCATGAGGACTTTCGCAAGCTCAATCTTGAGATTGTTACTCATGGCTATCTTTCTACCTTGGTGGCGAAACCAACTCTTGAGGATCAAATCATAGTTGCCCAAAGGCGTGCACGAGGTGTTTGCCGGATCAAGGAGAACATTGCTAGCGGAGTTGCTAAATGTTTCTCCACAGATATCAAGGGGACGGTATTCTTTGAAAATCGTTTGGTAGTACCTAAGAATAGGGAACTAAGGCAACTCATCCTCAAGGAAGCCCATGACACACCCCTCTCAATTCATCCCGGTAGCACAAAAATGTACCGAGATCTACGCCATAGATTTTGGTGGACTAGGATGAAGAGAGACATTGCTCAATTTGTTGCCGAATGTGATGTTTGCCGTCGCATTAAGGCAGAACATCAAAGACCTGCTGGTACACTTCAACCGTTGTCTATTCCCGAGTGGAAATGGGACAAAGTCGGTATGGACTTCATCACCGGTTATCCAAAAACCCAGAAAGGAAACAATGCCATCTTCGTTGTCATAGATAGGCTTTCCAAAGTTGCTCACTTCCTTCCGGTTCGCGAGTCTATAACTGCTAGTCAGTTAGCAGACTTGTACATCTCTAGGATTGTATCCCTTCACGGTGTTCCTTTGGAAATCAATTCTGATCGCGGTAGCCTTTTCACCTCTAGATTTTGGGGAAGCTTTCAGAATGCTATGGGAACTCATCTCTCCTTTAGTACAGATTTCCATCCTCAATCTAGCGGTCAAGTCGAAAGGGTTAACCAAATTCTTGAAGACATGCTCAGAGCTTGTGTTATTTCATTCGGAAAGAATTGGGAGAAGTCTCTGCCATTCGCCGAATTTTCTTATAACAATAGTTTTCAGTCTAGTCTGAACATGGCTCCTTTTGAACTCCTTTATGGACGACGATGTCGAACACCTTCAAACTGGTCAGAAACCGGTGAAAGACAATTCTTTGGACCGGACATGATCAAGGAAGCAGAAGAGCAAGTTCGCATTGTTCGTGATCAATTGAAAGCAGCCCAGTCTCGTCAGAAAAGCTACTATGATCGTCATCATAGGCAAGAGAGCTACAATCTGGATGAGAAGGCTTACCTTCGGGTTACTCCTCTGAAGGGAACCCAACGTTTCGGTATCAAAGGCAAGTTGGCCCCACGTTACATCAGACCTTTCCGCATTATTGCTAAACGTGGAGAAGTTGCCTACCAACTTGAACTACCCCCGCACCTTTCCCGAGTACATGATGTATTCCATGTGTCCCAACTCAGGCGTTGCTTCAAGGACCCCATCCGCGAAGTCGACCATGAAACGCTTGATCTCCAAGATGACCTTTCTTATCGAGAATACCCCGTTCATATTCTTGATTCCGCAGAGCGTGTCACTCGTCGTCAGAAGATTAGGTTTCTGAAAGTGCAATGGTCACACCACTCTGAGAAAGAAGCTACGTGGGAAAGAGAAGACCGTCTCAGTGCCGAGTATCCCTCCTTCCTCCCACAAACTTCTGAATCTCGGGACGAGATTCTGTTGAGTGGGGGCGAGTTGTCAGAACCCTCTGTTAGGTAATGTGCTAGGGTTAGTAAGTCAATTGCATCATGTTAAATTTTCAAAAGAAATCTTTGAAATCAAAATCAAAAGCAAAATGGGAGAAGGAACCCCCCCCAGTTGAATTAATTCAAAAGGCCAGATAAAAATCTTCTCCAAAAATTCATGTTAGATTTTTGAAAAGTCTTATAAATGAGTGTGATCACATATCAAGTGATGTGGGACCCACCCCATACTCATGGATTTTTCAAATATTCAAACAGTGCCTTGGAATTAATTAAAAACCCCTATTTGAGTTAAGATTCAAATTATTTGAATTTTAAAAATGTTGAAACTTTATAAGTGGCTAGTCTATTTTATTATGAAGCCATATAATTTTTTTCAGCATTTAATAAAATGCCTAGCTATTTAATTTAGCATGGCCAACATAGTACAGAAAACAAAACAGAAAAGATTTAAGAAAAAGGGGAGAGCTTACCTGTTGCCTAGGGGCGAGGCCCACCTTTCCAGCCGGCCCAGCCCACCAGGGGGCTCCCCTGTCGTCTTCCTCCCCGCGCGCCCAAGCAGCTCGGTGGCGAGGCGCCGACGCCGTGGACGCCACCGCGAAGCCCGAAGGGTTCCAGGCCTCCCCAGCTCACCAAAGAGCGCCAAGGAGACGTCCGCTTCGCCCTCTCTCACTTTCCCCCATCGCCGCGTCCTCTTGAGCTCTGTACGCGTTTCCCCCCTTCTTCCCCGAGAGTGCCGCCGCTCGCCGTCGCAAGATCTCGCGGCCAACGACGAAGAGGAGCCCGGAGACCTTGTCCATCCTGCGCAGCACCGTCGACTACCCCGATCTGGAGAAGATGGCCCCTTAAACGAGCCCGTGGACGACGCACGCTTCACCGAGACGTCGCCGGACCCGCAAGCCCCCGCCGACGAATTCGTCACCGTCGCGCCTCCAATCGCCCCGCCGTCTGCACCGTTGAGCTCAGGGTGAGCCTCTCCCCGTTCTCCCCAAGTTATCGCGGCCCCTCGCACCCTCTGTGCCATTCCACCATGGGAGACGAGCTCCGTCGCCGCCATGGCTGACCCCGAGCTCGTCCCCGTGCCTCTACACCCTGGTTCAAGCGCGCATCATGTTTCCCTTCGCCACAGCTTCATAACGCGCTAGGCCACGCTCGTTTTTGTGCACTGCAACGTTGTCTCCGTCGTAGCCGTGTTTCTGCCGCCGCCACCCTTGAAGACGTCGTCGCCCTAGTCACCCCCGACGTCGCCCGCGTGCACCAGATGACGCGCGAGAGCACGGGCTACGTTCCCGTGGTCTCAGCACATCGAATGGTGGCCGGGAGCAGTGGATCCGTGCAGCGCCGCCGTGGCCAGGCCGCCGGCGTTTAGCCGGCGGTGGGTTAGCCTAACCCCCTCGCTAATCCACCCCCTAATGACCCCCCAGAGCCGATGACAAGTGGGCCCAATGGCTTAATTAAGCCACTGGTTAAGTTAACCCAGCCGGGTTAATTAACCCAGAGGCTGACAACCCTAACCCACATGTCAGCCCCCCCCCCACGTCAGCCTGACGCAACAGTGACGCAATAATGAATTTCCAGAAATTAAATTGATTTAAAGAAATTCCAGAAAATCCAGAAAATAGCCCAAACTTTGGAAATTCATAGAAAATTCATATTAACTCCAAATTGGACAAATAATATATGAAAAATGATCAGGAGAAAATAAGCTATCCAAAAATCCAACTTTCAACTATGTTTGAGTTGATTTTAAAATGGGACCAGTAGCATATGTCATTTGATTTATTTGGAATTAATTCAGATTCAATTCAAATGATTTTGCAACTTGGACCATGGATTTATGCTACATTTCAACCACACATCAGGGGCATATCATACACAATTGAAGATGATTCAAAATGATCAAACAATGTCACTTATAACTTGACTAAGATTGAATTCAAATTGGAGTTTGAATTTGCAATTCAATTTGCCATATACTCCATTTAAATGGAATTTCTTCACACATCAAAGCATTTACATCAAGTTTCAACCTTACATCATGTGATTGTACATTGTATTTACTTTGCTACTTTGCTTGTTGTTTGTCGAGTAGAGGTGGAACCGGAGCAGGAGGCTGCCCCCTTCGTTGAAGACCCCGAACCCGAACCTCGTCAGCAAGGCAAGCAAACCCCATTGATCATGTCGATAAAATCCCACTTCCCTCTCATGTCTCGCTTATGCATTGTTTAGGATGATTACCATGCTACGTTTGTACCGCATAGATGAACCCGTTCCTTTGCATGACCTATCATTTGTCACAGTAGTAGGCAAAACCACAATCCTAGCAAATGTAGGAGTTGATTGATATCATGTGGCCCCTGCAAATGTTACTGCTTATTGCATGCTTAGAGTGATACCTTGATGATACTGTTATGTCAGTCGGGATGGTAGTGATCATGATGATGATGGTAGAAAAGTGTTGGTGAATCTACCCTAATACAAGGTGAACGATGAGAGGCTGTGTAGGAGTACACGGTGGGTTGTCTCGTTGAACACCTCCCTAAGTCTGAGTTCTTGTGTGGTGATCCAAGATGAAGAGTACAACCACACATTGGGCTCACTGACCCCTCTCAGCTTACTAACTCATCCCTTTCGATGTCCAGATGTCGCAATAGTTCGGAGTTCTGGTAGGTCTGTGGCCTGGATGTTAAGTGAGAGAACGGCTCATCCGAGACCGGCTTATGCACCACGCACACATCACTTGGGTCCACTTCGGTAAACCGGCCGGGTTCACGATAGTGGTAGCCAACCCAAGTAGGCGGCTTTCTCAGACTAGATCGGCTATGAGGTAACAGTTGTGGTGAGCATCCTCCCTGGCACCCCTTGAATGGTGTCGAGATCAAAGGCGGTAAATGATGATCATGTGTGTGTAGCGGTACACCCCTGCAGGGTTAACAAAACTATTCGAATAGCCGCGTCCGCGGTTATGGACTGCTTGGAAAGCTTAGCTTGATTATTAGACAACTTGAACTGGATACTTCTAAAACACACCAAGATAAGTGTGAGTACTATGGCGTGCTTTCTCGTGGGGAAGTCGAGAAAGGCACCATAGTGGTGTAATTGGTTGGAGAAAGTAGTGGACTCGTGTACGCTTCTTACCTCAAAGTCTGGTACTCGTAGTTCAGGACTAGCCAAGTCAAAGCTGGCACTTCTGCAAGTGAACCCCACCTCCCTTTACCTTGATACATGTGCATGAGTAGTATAGCTCCTATGTAAGTCTTGCTATGTACGACTTTGTACTCACGTTTGCTTAATCTATGTTTTAGATGAACCCACTGACCCCGAAGGTGGCTTCTTCATCGAGCTGGACGACTGAAGATCAAGCTAGTCTAGTCCCAGTCAGACGACTGGTTCCCTCGTGGAGGGCTTGTGTTTAAATAAGGCTTCTTAAGCCATTTGATAAACTTGTCTGTACTCAGACATAATTTGCTTCCGCTTGTGTTGTAATGTTGGATCACATGCTTGTGATCTCTGTGTGCACTCTATAAGAGTTATCAATAAAAATGTATACTTTGTAGAGAATTGCAATGATACCTGCTGTTCATACAAGGCATGTGTTCTGCGTGTATGTTTATAACATGCATGTCTTTGTATGGGTTTTCGAGACCTTAGTTGTGATCTGGCTGGCGGTCTTTCATACACCAAGTGGCCCTTAGATGTGCGCAGCTTGGGGCATCGCGATGCGATTGTTCGAGACTCCGTCTCGTGCACACTTTGTGGTATGATCGAGCTCGCCCTAGACCCCGACTAAGTGATCGGGCTGGAGTAAGTCTATGTAAGAGTTATGAGATAGTCGATAGTATGGTTGAGGCGACTTGTCTTTGAATATGGGAGTTCATCACCCATATCATTAGACTTGTGTGCGGACGATGAGGACCCATCTCAGTTGATCATCCGGCCTGGATGGGATACCCCTCACGTACGATGCTTTCCTAGAACGTTTTGTGCTTGGCCTTGTCTGCTTAGACAAGTGGGTACGGTTCTCGGCTCTCCATATGACTATGTATTAGCTGGACTTGCATACGCTAACCCCGGGTCCCGACATTGAAGAACCTACAATGAGGCTCCATTAGCTCTTGGAAGCAATTCCGCAGCGCCTTCATCGAGAAATTCAAACCAACTTACAAGCGACCAATGTCACACGAAGAGCTGAGATCCTGCAGGCAAGGAACCCGAGATTCCCTAAGGGCATACATCCAACGGTGTTCTATACTTAAGAACTCAGCTGAAGACATATCATACGAGAGCGCAATCAACGCATTCTGAAGAGGACTACATCGCATAGACTTCAAAGAACAGCTCGGCCGGCTCAAAGTCCGAACACTCGCGCAATGGCTAGAAAACGCCAACAATTGGGCTGACGGAGAAGACTCCATACGCAACGAATCAGATGCACCGACGGCTCGCGCGGAACGCGACTACGACTACTACGTCGGGGACAGGAGTTTTGACTGAAGAAGAAAACGACCCAGGCGCAACTTCTACGACGACAGAGGACCAGACATGGTCGCGGCTAGTTTCCCAAGAGAGAGAGATGGCAGGCGCCGTTATGACAATAGACCGCAATGGAGGGACAACCAAGACGAACCGCCACACACCCAAAAACAAGAGTGGAGACCGCGAAAGCCGCGAGATGACACTCGAGCACCCCGCTCGGCCAAAGAACAATTGGACGAGCCATGCACAATACATGGATTCAAGAACGAGCATGGAGAAATCAGATCAGGGCACACCCTAAGAGATTGCAGGAGCTTTACCGACCTCTCAGAAGAAAAAAGCCGGTCCACGGCGCCAACCTTGCAACCGTTAGCAAGTGTAGCAGTCGGGCCAATCGCACACAATGCACCGCCCGCACCTTTCATGCCAGCTAGACATGTAGCAGCCATCCAACAACAGCGCGCGACACCTGAAGAGGAAGAAGAATACCCAGAGGCACATGATCGAATCTACATGATCCAAGAAGGAAGACCATCAAACAGGCAGCAGAAGCAAGTTTCTAGACAAGTTTTCCTCGCAGTCTCCTCGCATCCGGCCATCCCATAATACCTTCGCGGGTCCGAGACTGACATCACCTTCTCCCGAGAGGACCACCCACCAGTTATCCCATGGCCAGGGCACGCTACACTGGTGCTTGAAGAAAGAATTGGAAACTACGACATGTTGCGGGTCTTCATGGACGGTGGCAGCGGCTGATACGTCCCAAACGTATCTATAATTTCTGCTTGATCCATGCATGTTTTGGGTGATATTGCTATGCTTTTGATACACTTTCATACACTTTTGATCATATTTGGACTAACCTATTAACTCAATGCACCACAGTGCCAGTTTCTGTTTTCTGCTGTTTTTGTATTTCAGGTTTTCCCATTACTTAAAGTGCCAGAAAAATTCCGGGAAAATTATATAAAAAATGAGCGCTCAAGAAGCTTCCTTACAACCGAAGGAGAGCCGGAGGGTGTCCACTAGTCATCGAGGCGGCCACCCGGCGCGACCTAGGGGTAGGCCGCGCCGGCTACCCTCCTGGGCGTCTGGGACCTCCCCTGGTGGCCCCCCTTGGCCCTTATTTTTACTCGCGTCGCGAAAACCCTGATTCCAGAACCCTTTTCTCCAGAAGCAATTCCGATCTCCGCCGCCATCGCCACCAAGTTTCGGGGGACCAGAATTCCTATGCCGGCACCCTGCCGGGACGGGGAAGTGCCCCCGGATTCATCTCCATCGACGTTGCTTCCTCCCTCCATGATGCGGGAGTAGTTCCTCCCCGGGGCTGAGGTTTCTACTAGTAGCTATGTGGTCTTCTCTCTCTCCCATTATGTGATCTTGATTGTGATCATAGGATATGCTAATCTAGGATGATCCCATGATGTTTCCCCTTCTTCTATGTATTGGATTGATGTACTCACTTGATCTTATCTAGTATAATCCCCGAGACCATGGTGACAGCGGTCTATTGGACATGGGTTAGAAGAATATTTTCATGAGTGATTTCCTCTTTTGTGTGTGGATTGAAGATTGAGAGTCTCTTGGTGCTTGTCTTTGACTATCCTTTAGATATGTTGTGGTGATTGTGGTACTCTCTTTGGATGGCCGCGGTGACATTGGGAAATCCATAGATGAGAACTACGAACTCTGAGGTGTGATTTTGTAGCCCTACACAATTCTCTTCCTCTCTTGACCACAAAGGAATGACCTCCGAGTACGTCTCCATTGCATGTTTTATGGGAAATATCATGTGATTAGACTATGTTAATGTTGTTGGGAGTTTCCACTAGTGAAAGTATGAATCCTAGGCCTTGTTTCCACCATTGCAATACCGTTTGTGCTCATTTTTGTCGCTTGCTACCTTGCTGTTTTTATTTATTCAGATTTATATTACCTTTCTTTGCCACCCCTATCACCCATATTTTACCATCTCTTCGCCGAACTAGTGCACCTATACAATTTTCCATTGTATTAGGTGTGTTGGGGACACAAGAGACTTCTTGTATCTTAATTGCAGGGTTGCTTGAGAGAGACCATCTTCAACCTCTACATCCCTGAGTTCGATAAACCTTAGGTCATCCACTTGAGGGAAATTGTTGCTGTCCTACAAACCTCTGCGCTTGGAGGCCCAACATAGTCTACAAGAATATAAGCATGCGTAGACATCAAGCTATTTCTAGCGATGTTGCCGGGGAAGTAAGTGTTTGAAGGTATATCTTTAGATCTTGCAATTAAATCTTTTCGTTTCCTGTTTTTAGTTTCACTAGTTAGGCTTATGGAAAACCGCACTCTTAGTTCGTTGCTTGGGGAAGGCCGCTTTACCACACCCGTGGTAGAGAAGTCTCCTCCACCTACTGAATGTATCCCGTTCCAAATACCACTTGGGATAATTGAAATAATTAGGAATGATTGTTATGATGGAACAGTCAATCCTAGTATTCATTTGTTGAAACTTACAGAACTTTGTGAGTTATTTAAGATTTCAGGTTTGACAAGAGATGCAGTCATGAGGAAATTATTTGCCTTGTCACTGAAAGGAAAAGCATTGGAATGGTATAGGCTACTAGATGATTCTCACCTGCTGGATTGGGAAGAGGTCCAGTCTCTCTTTTACTCCAAGTTTTATCCTCTTCATGAAGTCCATGAGAATAGGAATTATGTTTATAATTTCTATCCTCATGACGGAGAGAGCATAGCTCAATCTTGGGGGAGACTGAAAATGTTAATGCTAAAATTTCCTAACCATGGGATCCCCAAAGTTATGATTATTACTAATTTCTATGCGAGGCTCTCTCGATAGGATAAAGACTTGCTGGATGCTTCCTCTATGGGTTCTTTCACAAACGAAAAGATTGATCCTAAATGGGAACTCCTTGAAAGAATTCAACGCAACACTGAAGATTCGGAGATCGACAAAGGTAAAGAGTCAGGTATAATTTATGAGTATGATTGCATTAAGTCCTTTGTTGAAACTGCAAGTTTTAATAAGTTTAGTGCTAAGTTTTGGCTTGATTCTCAACTCCTTGCTGATTTCCTCAAATCTTTTGCTTCACATCTTAATATGCCTAAGGAGGATTGGATCTAGCATCATGAACCTTTTAAAGAGATTTGCAAAGAAAATAAAATTGTTCATGATGACTGCAACATGCATGATCCAATTCCTGAAAATGAAGTTTTATATAAGCATGTTAATTTTTGTGGAGTGGATAGACCTTGTGAAAGGCCTATGATTGAAGAAGAGAAGTATTGTAAGCAACATAAGCATGAAAGAACAATCACTTGGGTCAAATATTTAAATGAAATTGCTAGAGAATTGTGTGATCTTTATCCTTTTACTTGTGAACTTTGTGGTATAGAGGGTCACTTTAATTTTCAATGCATGAACTTTCAAAACATAACTATTAACCAATTGTGTGATAACATGATCACCCCTGATCTTTATGATGAACTTATGTTATTTTTGATGTGTGAAGAGTTATGAGAAAAGACTTCTTGGCTAGATGTTAATGCCTTAGGAATAAACAACACTTTGCAAAATTGCTATCTCTATTGTGTTGTTAATTGCCATGAAAATGATTACATAAGTTAGATTAGAAAGGAGGGAACTTTACCAAAGTATAAAAATGTCGCTTATATTTCTACTAATAAAAAGGAGAGTTTCTCCCATGTTTCCCCTATTGTTTCTAATGATAAACCAGGATATATGGAGAAACTTCATCTCCAACCACTCCCTCCTAAGGTGAAGAAGAAGAAAAAGAAGAGGAGGAGGAAGAGGAGCAAGAAGGAAGAAGAATGGGTATCAACCTGGCCTGAGCATATTCCTCGCATCAATTTTTATCCCAACGGACATAAATTTATGGAGGATGGTGAGCTTGATTGCATTCATTATTATCCTGATGTTAAGTCTGTAGGCACTATTGAAGATGATTTTGATTATGATATGCATGTTAATTTCTGTGATTGGGAAAATGATGATAATGCTACTTATGATCTTAAAAATCCTTTTGGTACCAACTCTGAGAGTGATGATATGGAAAGCTCTAAGCTTGGGGATGATAGGATTGCAAGTCCTTTACCCATTAGTGATGTGATAATTGATAATTCTTTTTCTAGTAAGAATAAAGACAACATGTTTACAAATATAGTTGCTAGCAATGATAATGCTCTTCTCTACTATGATGATGTTAGAACTCCTATCTATAGTGATTGTAAAGGTACCTATGACATAAGGAAAAATTATCCTTATGAAACTTTTCATAATCATGGAGGGAATTACTCCCTTGCTGAACACCATCTTCCTAATACACAATTAATCTATAGTGTTCAAGTTGTTTATGATAGTCCTACTCCCACTATTAGCAATGAGAAAGATTATGCTTATGTGGAGAGTAAGAGTACCTTTTTGCATGTGGATCATGGTAACAATGCTTTATGTGATACTTATATTGTTGAGTTTATTTGTGATCCTACTAAAAATTATTATGAGAAGGGAACATATGCTTATAGATATTTCAATAATATCAAGTTCCCTCTCTTTATGTTGAAGGTTTTGAAGCTTCACTTGTTTTGCCTTCCTATGCTTATTGCTTTTTGCTTCAATGAATTATTCTGTTGCAATATTCCTATGCATAGGAAGTATGTTAGGCTTAAATGTGTTTGTTATTTGCTTCTTGATGCTCTCTTTTGTTTTTCAACTCTTATTCCTATGAGAGCATCATTAAAGTCTTAAGCCTATCTTTATGGCTACAAAGAAAGAGCTCTAGGGAGACAACCCTTGTTATCTTTACTTTCAGTTTGTTCTTTCAGTTTTTAGTGGTCTTGATGACTGTTACTACTGTAGCAACATCATTGTATCTTTATTTTCAAGCTTTCTGCCAATTTTAGCCTCTGATTGCAAGAAAGTTCAAAAGTTGTGACATGATGTCCAGAAAACAGATTCTGTCCTTGGACAGAAAAATTCGAATAAAATCACCAGATCATCTTTTTGATCTGAATTTTTTGACAGCAGGCTATATACAATTGGCTTTCGAGCGTTTGTTCTGAGTTTTTTTATTTGAGTTGCGAAGTACCCCAAAAAAATTATTTACTACCTGCTGGTCTGTTTTGCCTTTTCTTCGTTTTACAAACCTTAAGCTTGCTTTTTCTTTGCAAATTTTTTTTGGAAATCTTGAGAAACAGTAGATCTTCAAAAATATCTTTGTTTCCAATAGAGAAAAATTAATTTATTGTGGGTACTAACCTCTCTAATCAGATTATGCTGAGTTATGTATGAAGGGAGTTTTCAAGTGTGCGAGGGAAGATGATAAAAGAAGATTCAGGAGGGTCAAACGCTCAAGCTTGGGGATGCTCCCATGCACCCCCAAGAAATATCCAAGGAGACTCAAGCATCTAAGCTTGGGGATGCCCCCATGCATCCCCTTCTCCATCAACAATTATCAGTTCGTCCTTCGTTCCACTATATTTTTATCACTTCATTCATTATGTGCTATGCTTGGAGCGTCTTGCTCTTTTCTTTTTAGTTTATTTAGTTTTGTTTGCTGTTCTTAACAAGTTGGATCCTAGCCTTCATTTTTTGGGAGAGAAACACGCTCCACTCCACTGTAGAACACAACATAGTCTTGCATGCTTATCTTCTTGTGTGTGTTCTTTATCTTTTCATAGCCGCTGTCATGCTTAGCTCTTAGTTTTCATGCTTATCTTTTTAAGAGCTTTCATTTAGGTTGTTGCTTCTAGAACTCTCTTGAGTTTTGATGCTTATCTTGTTAAGAGAGTTGTCTTCTGTGGCACTGGTTGATATGTCTATGATAAAAATGCTATGTGCATAATGTTGCTTAGTAGTTCATGTTTTCTTATGGTTAGACTCAAATAGCTGGGGGTGCTTAATGTGTTATTGAAATACCAGCTTGATTTGTTTGCCTATGATGTGGTATGGTTTAGTGATATATTCCTCCAAGAATTTATTTTGATTGACTTGGCATATGCTCATGTATATTTGAGACTGTAAGGAAAGTCTATCAAGCCTTGATGACCTTTAATTTCTGAGTAGTTATATAACTTCCATGCCCGATTCAATGTAGCTTTGTCGCTCTGCATGATTATGGCCGTCATTGCACTCTTAGATGGTCGCTCCCAGTCTTTTGCTAGCCTTCACCTGTACTAAGCGGACTGACTGCTTGTGCATCCAAAATCCTTGAAACTAGTTATGCCATATGAGTCCACCATACCTTCCTATATATGGTATTTACTTGCCATTCCTAACGAAGACTTTCTTGTGCCATCTCAAAATTGTTCAAAAAGTTTCTCTTTTGTACCCGTACAAGCTCATGGAGCGGTAGGGGGTGATCGGTATCTTCCATGCTAAAAATGTTTTACTCCTTGAAAAAGTTTATTCTAGTCAAATTTATGAGGCAGAGGCCGGTCTGGAGAATGCCCAGTTCTCACTTGTTTCACAATTTATAAAAACTTACACTCTCCCCTCCATACTTGATGACGGAATGAAATGGAACTTATGTTTGCCAAAGACTGTTGATGATTGGTGGAAGGAGATTTACAATCTTTCCTTCCATTCTTGAGATAGAATGAAGGGCACCATAGACCGTCAATGATTGATGGATAGGGAACACAGAGCCCAAAACCATCGTCGAAATTTAAGGAATTGAGTTCCTTGCTTCCCCCATCCTTCTGAAGTCTTCCACCATAGACCTCATTCTGGGCATGGATTGGTTGAAAGTCCACGATGCCGCACTGTATTGTGGCACCAGTTCTGTCCAACTTTTTCACCCCTCCGGCGAGATTGTTAACCACACCACCCGAATTACCCAAGATGCAGAAACATGGATCTATATGATGAATGCTCTGAATATCTCACCTCTTGACGGGATTGAGAATGTTCCAATCGTTCGTGATTTTCCCGACGTCTTCCAAGAAGAACTCCCGGGAATACCCCCGATCCGAGACGTGGAATTCGTCATCGACCTGAAGCCTGGCACCGTCCCTATTGCCAAGCGTCCCTATAAGATGCGACCTCACCACCTCCTTTAACTGAAGAAGGAGATCGACGAAGCACTTCACAAAGGATTCATTCGCCCAAGTTCCTCTTCTTGGGGAGCACCTTCGCTCTTTGTCAAGAAGAGCGATGGAACAAATCGTTTGGTCCAAGATTATCGACCCATCAACCAAGCCACCATCCAAAACAAATATCCGCTTCCCCGGATCAATGATCTGTATGATCAAATTGCTGGATCCACGGTGTTTTCGAAACTCAACTTGAGGTTGGGTTACCATCAGATCCGAGTCCGTGAAGAGGACATTCCGAAGACCGCTTTCATTACTCGCTATGGTTCTTACGAGTACACTGTCCTGTCCTTTGGCTTGAAGAATGCTCCAGCCACTTTCTCCCGATTGATGAACTATATATTCATGGAATACCTCGACAAGTTTGTCGTGGTTTATCTGGATGATATCTTAATATACTCCAAGAATAAAGAGGAGCATGCTGAACATCTTCGCCTTATACTGGAGAAGCTTCGAGAACACAAACTCTATGCTAAGTATTCTAAGTGCGAGTTCTGGCTTCCTGAAGTAACCTACCTTGGTCATGTGATTTCCAAGGATGGCATTGCCGTCAACCCAGAACGTATCCAGGATATTCTTGACTGGACTCCTCCCAAAACTGTCAAGCAAGTCCGAAGCTTCCTCGGCCTTGCTAGCTATTACCGCCGTTTCATCGAGAACTTCTTCAAGATTGCCAAGCCTCTGACTAACCTGCTTCACAAAGGCGTCAAGTTCGAGTGGACAGATAAATGTCAGGAAAGTTTCCAAGCCCTCAAGGACAAGCTCACTTCTCCCCTAGTGCTTGCTCCGCCTGATACCCAGAAGGACTTCGTGATATATTGTGACGCATCTCGTCAAGGATTAGGCTGTGTCCTAATACAAGAGCGCAAAGTGATTGCTTATGGCTCTCATCAATTGCGTGTTCACGAAGATAAGTATCCAACACATGATCTTGAATTGGCAGCGGTAATTTATGCATTGAAGTTGTGGTGACATTACCTCGTCGGTAATCATTGCGAGATCTACACCGATCACGAAAGCCTGAAGTACCTGTTTACTCAGCCCGACCTGGATCTCCGCCAGCAGAGATGGCTCGAGACAATAGCCGACTACAACATGGGAATTTCTTACACCCCTGCCAAAGCTAATGTGGTGGCCGATGCCCTCAGCCGCAAAGCCTACTATAGTGAACTTGTAGTTCAAGTACAACAACCACTTCTGTATGAAGAGCTCCGCAAGCTGAACATCGAAATTGTTCCGCAGGGATATGTGAACTCCCTGGTGGTCAAACCAGACCTTGACACCCGCATCAAGACGGTACAACATTATGACTCTGACATTTGGAAGATTAAGCAGCGTGTCGCCAGCGGAGAGGCCTCATTCTTCACTATTGATGCAAATGATGATAATGCGATGTACTTCAAGGGTCGTTTAGTGGTTCCGGTAGCCAAGGCCAACCTGAATTACGCCCCTGATGTCATGAAAGAGGCTCATGATACACCTTTGTCGATCCACTCTGGTAGTACCAAGATGTACCAAGACATTCGTCAGCGGTACTGGTGGTCTAACATGAAGCAAGACATTGCTCGTTATGTTGAAGAGTGTGACGTTTGCCGTTGCGTTAAAGCAGAACATCAAAGACCTGCTGGAACTCTGCAACCACTTTCTATTCCTGAATGGAAGTGGGACAAGATCGAGATGCACTTCGTCACTAGTTTTCCCAGATCGCAGAAAGGCCACGATGCTATCTTTGTCTTCATCGACCGCTTCTCCAAGGTTGCCCACTTTCTGCCAGTCAAGGAGACGATCTCTGCTAGTCAGTTAGCAGACTTGTATGTTTCTAGAATTGTGTCCCTCCACGGCATTCCGTTGGAGATCAGTTCAGACCGTGGCAGTATTTTCACCTCAAGATTTTGGGATAGTTTCCAAGAAGCTATGGGCACTCACCTGAATTTCAGCACCGCTTATCACCCCCAGTCGCAAGGACAAGTCGAACGAGTCAATCAAGTGCTTGAAGATATGCTTTGAGCTTGTGTCATTTCATTCGCTAAGAAATTGGAGGAATCTCTTCCATTTGCTGAATTCTCGTACAACAATAGCTATCAGGCTAGTCTGAAGATGGCACCCTTTGAAGTTCTTTATGGACGTAAGTGTCGAACCCCTCTGAATTGGTCAGAAACTAGGGAACGAACCCTCATTGGTCCGGACATTATTCAGCATGCCGAAGATCAGGTTCGCGTTATCTGTGAACATCTGAAAGCTGCTCAGTCCCGCCAGAAAAGCAATTATGACCGCAAGAACAAGGAAATGGTCTATCAACCCGGCGAATACGCGTACCTCCGTGTCACTCCCATGAGGGGCACTCATCGTTTCGGGATCAAAGGAAAGTTAGCTCCTCGCTACATTGGCCCGTTCCGTATTCTTTCTAGGAGTGGACCAGTGGCATACCGATTGGAATTGCCGCCGAACCTCTCCCAAGTCCATTATGTTTTTCACGTGACGCAACTCCGTCGCTGCTTCAAGGACCCTATCCACGAAGTGGAACATGATATGATCGAGCTGCAACAGGACTTGACTTATCAAGAACATCCGAGCCGCATTCTCGATCAGTCTGAACGCAAGACCCGCAACAAGACCGTCAAGTTCCTGAGGTACAGTGGTCGAATCATTCAGAAGATGAAACCACTTGGGAACGCGAAGATCGTCTTTGTGAAGAATACCCCGATCTTTTCCCCTCTACCGCTTAGATTCTCAGGACAAGAATTCTTGTAGTGGGGGAGATTTGTAGCACCCCTGGAGTCTATAACAGTAATCCTTTTGCTAATGACAATTACTGTTGCTAAATCATGCCATGATCTAATTTGAATCAACTCAAATCCAAAATGCCTTTTGTTGATATTAAAAATAATGTTGCAAATGAAACTTGTCCAAAAATTATGCAACCACTTTTCTTAAATCACAAATAATCAGTGGGCTATGCCCATGTGGTTATGGTATTTTATTATGCCACTGCAAAAATCAAACAATTCAAACAACTAGCAAAACAGCACCAATTAATAGGTGCAACGCAAAAACAAATAGCAAAACATTTTTGAAAAGCCCCAAACTTTTTGTGGCACTATTATAAAGTGAAAAACTAATATTTGGACCAGATCCACACTTTACAAAAATGCTAGAGTAATTAAAATAATTATACAAAGAAATGAACAGAAAAAAATGAAAAGAACCTAATCTACCCCATGGGCGAAGCCCACCCCCTGCTTCCCCCTGGGCCAACCTGCCCACCTCAGCCCACCCCGCCCCCTTCTTCTTCCTACCGTACAGGGGGGGGGCGTGGCACACATCCGCCGGCTCCACGGCGTTTGCCGTCGGCGTGGAGGCCATCCGGCGACCGGCGCGCGCATATAAGGTCCCCCGTGCCCTCCCCCAGGAAACCCTAGAACCCCTCCTCTCGCCGCGTCCCCTGAGCCTCTCTCTCTCTGCCGGTGAGGACCGCGCTCCCGCGGCCAACGGCGAAGACTGACTGCGCCACGGTGTCCAGAAGCTTGCCCGTGCACATCCTCGTCTCCCCCAGCATCGCGCTCGAGCCGCCAGCCACTGCATCGCCGGAATCGGGCGTTTGCTTCTTCCGCGGTTGCCACCACGCCGGCGTCGAATTCACGCTGCTCCGGCGCTCCCCCATGCCCACTGCCACCCCAACTCGCTCGCGGTGAGCACCACATCACTTGCCCCCTCGTCGGGCTCATCCTCGCGCACTAGAACGCCGTGCTCGCCTTGGTGGTGCTCCGGCCGCCGCGTGCCCCACTGGCCACCACGCCCAGACAGCGGAGCCGCCACCAGCCAGGCACGCTGCTGGTCACCGGCGCGCTCCCGTGCCCCCCCTTCGTGCGCCCTTGCGTCCCGGCTGTGCTCCGGCGTGCCCAGCGTGCGCTGTGGCTTAAGCCGTGAGCAGTGACCCCCACTAATCCCCCTGTTTAGCCTAACCCCCCCCCCCCTGGGTGACTTACAGGTGGGCCAACCCCCTTGCTAATTAACCTGTCACTTAAAACAAATAAGAAAACTGTTACATTAACCCCACTGACTATGACGTATGGGCCCCACCCACTTAACCCCCTGTTTAAAAATAATTAGAAAATATTAAGTATATGAGTCTATGACAGGTAGACCCCGCTGCCAGATTAATATTGGGTCATTTACATTTTTCCCCCTAATCTTGCCCCAGTCTCAGC
Organism: Bromus sterilis; assembly: GCA_950022295.1. Taxonomy (NCBI): domain Eukaryota; kingdom Viridiplantae; phylum Streptophyta; class Magnoliopsida; order Poales; family Poaceae; genus Bromus; species Bromus sterilis. The sequence goes on along the minus strand of OX465595.1, from coordinate 336,469,777 downwards.
TTTATCCCTAAAAAACATGTTCTCAACTTTGCCCCTCTTCCGTCTATTGCCGTTTCAAAAATACCCTTCCGCGACGTTTCCGTCCAGTCAAAGGGGTTTGACCGTCTATAAAAAATAACCTGGACATAATTGCCCCTCTTCTCTTTCCTTCCCTCTCTTTATTCTTTCCCCTCTCTCTCACGCATTCCTTGCCCCCGTGGAGATGTCTCCGCCTGAGCCTTCCCCGGCGAGCAGCGCCGTCGCCGTTGCCTCGGTGAGCCCTGCGCTGGCCACCGCCCTTCCCTTACCCCGTTGCTGGCCCGCGCTGTCCAGGGCGCCGTCTCCGTTGCCCCGATGACCCTCGCGCTGTCCCACCGGTGACGACAAGATCCGCCGCCGCCCTGGCCTCGCGCCATCCCTACGGTGGAGACGAGATCCGCCGCCGCCCTGGCCTCGCGCCATCCCGCCCGTGACAACGAGCTCCGCCGCCGACCCTGGGCTCGTCGCCGTCCCTCCGGTGACAACGAGGTCCGCCGCCGCCCTGGCCTCACCCGCGCTCACCGTGCCCCGCGCGCATCTCTCCCGTGGCCACGCCTGCGCTCACCGTGCCCCGCGCCCATCTCTCCCATGGCCATGCCCACGCTCACCGTGGACACGCCTGCGCTCGTCGTGGCCCGCCCGAAGGAGATGCGCCGCCTCCCCTGTTCATGTTCTCCGGCGAGCGCCCTGGCCATGCCCCGCCTCCTCGTCACCCATCCGCGCCGGAAGCGCATCTCCGGCGAGCTCCCTCCCCATGTCCGTCCCTCCCCATGGACTCCTCTAATTAGACACTAACCACACCCCTAACTTACCTCACAACCACTGACCAGTGACCCCCTTTCAGATTAATTAGACCACTAACTTAATTTAATCACTGGTTTAATTCTGAGACACTGACAGGATGTCCCACATGTAAAGAGGTGAGAGAGACTAAGGGAAAATTTGTCCAGAAAAAGTCTCATGGATGGCCAAACCGCTTTGACAGGACGGTAACTGTATGGAGGGGTATTTCTGAGACGACCACTAACAGAAGAGGGGGAAAGTTGAGCACGTGTTTTTTTAGGGGTAAAGCTGAGACTGGGGCAAGATTAGGGGGGGAAATGGAATTGGCCCATTAATATTTAAAAGAATTTAGATTTATCCCAGTGTATGACATGTGGTCCCACTGGTCAGGTTTGACCAGTCAACTCTCTGTGGATAATGTTGCATTTTATTAATAAATTAAATTGAGAAAATCTTTTAAAATGATTAAAACTTTGAATTTAAATATCTTTTAAACCGTAAGTCAGATTCAAAAACTTTATACATCAAAATTGATCAGAAAAATATAACGAATACGGATACGGTATTCGTATACCCACCACACCCCTCTAACACAACGAACATCGGCACCCCCCCCTCCGGGTCGTTTGTCCGATGATTTGTACGGTACTGTTAAAGTATCCGGATGAATTTATTCCGAACACGAATGTTGTTCAGAATAGCTCAACTAACACGGATACACCCTCTTATGTTTGTCGGATGTCCACGACACCTCCGGCATGGTACCTTCCCCCTCCGGACACCCTGTCCGGTAATCACCCGGAGCTGGCAGTTCATCCCCGGATGAATTCCTGCTCCGAGCAACGTGCATTGCACTGCGTTAGAGCATCGTTAACATTGCATACGTCATGTTATTCATCTGTTTTCTATGATTGCTTTATATTTACTGTTTCTTCCCCCTTTGTTCTCCGGTAGACCCCGCTGCTACCGCCGACTACACTTCTGCCAGGTACGACTACTTCGTCGACGACCCTACCCCTACCGTCGAGCTACCACGCAAGCAGAGCCATTCTCTTCCCCAGATATCGCCTATCTTTCCGTACATTTCTTGCACTAGGCATTGTTACTGTTGCTGCTACGATTACAATCCTATTCAACTGCATAGCATGTTTTTGTCGCCCCTGGATGTACCTCCTTTATCCTATGCTGCCTTATAAATATATATTATATTCAGCAGTGAGCCCTGCGCATTGTTAGCTAGGATTAGATAGCAGGGCGATAGCAGGGCCGTGACCACTCAAGGGAGTGATACGGATACGTCTTATTCAACTGCACGGGTACGGTACAATGCAGACACCGCCTAAGGCCCCCTAGCTTGGCTCTGCCGAGCCACCTTCAAGTGTGAGCTATCAAGGAGTAATCCTTGTACTCCACTCATTGATGACTCTGTATATCCGCTCTAGGTACCTAAGCACGGTTGTCCTTAAGGTAAGAAATCGGGCGACCCAACGGTGCCCGCGAGAGGTATTGCGTCGGGAACGACAGGGAGGGTACGACCGACGTTACTGGCGTGCTTGGCCCCTGCTCGTATCTCGCGAGAGTTACCAAACCACGAAAGTCGAGCTCTATGAAGAGCACACGCGAGACAAGGTAAGGAGACGGTTCACCTTGTTGGTAACCGCAGAGACTTGATGGGACGACAGGGCAGGCACCGACGTACTGGTGGTCCTGACTACTGTCATTTTCCGCGGGTCAGTTAAGTCGAGGCAACGATAACGGTTGTCACGCAGGTTAATTAAAATGCTAAATGGTTCAGCGGATGTCTTGAGTAGCCTTTTGTCTTGTACGCACTACCTACACGTGGGATAAGGAGTGTGGGCTCCCCTGCATCGTAGTCTCGTTCGAGGGTCTTCAGACGTCAGCAGTATCGCGGGCTGATTGCCGGGAAGTGGTGTTGTCTTCTCTTGCTCGAGCGGTGTATTTGTATTTGCTTTGATTTTGCTTCACCGGCCAGTCACGCACCGTGAAGGAGTACGTTCGGGTTAGGGTCCAAAGCCCGGTGTACATAGGATATAGTCCGGCAGATGACCTCTCTATTGATTGCCGAAGGATGGGCTACTTTGTGTCGGATAGCTTCGGTGGGGTGTTCCCTAACAAGGTGTACGCCACCCTGGAGATCCGAGCGTCGTAGATTCACGCCAGTGCACCCCTTCAGGGAAGATTAATCTATTCGAATAGCCGTGTCAACGGTAACAGGACGCTTTATGCTGAAGCTGGATCCTACCACTAGAAACTACTACTATTAAACTGTATGGTTCCGGGTCTTCTTCCTCGCAGGGAGTCGAGGAAGGGAGCTCGGAGGCATTATTATTATTAATCATTACAACTTACTATTATACAATGCTGCAGCAACTTCTGCTGCATTGTTATTACATTCATGTTATTGAACTGTTGGTTGTTTCTCTTCTCATGCTGCAAGACACGTCAGAAGATGCTAGTCTTCGATAGGCCTAGATTCTTATCCTTATTCCGATTTCTAGCTTGCATTCCACTATATACAGCCTCCCCTTTCCATTTGATACAATGCATAATGCTTAGTAGCGGATGTAAGACTCGCGGGTATGCTAGATACTCACCCTTGCTTTATTTCCCTTTTATGTTTTGCCTGATCGGCCGGTGCAGTCGACGTTGGAGCCCAGGAGCAGGAGTACCCCGGAGGCGGATACTACTACGTCGAGACCCCCGCTGACCAGGACCAGGAGTAGTTTCGGAGGCTCCCAGGCAGAAGGCCTTGCCTTTTCGATCTGTATCTCCGATGTTATTTGTGCTAGCCTTCTTAAGGAAAAACTTGACTAACTATGTCTGTACTCAGATATTATGGTTTGTATAACTTATGTATTCGGGTCCGCGTGACCCCCCTTTATTGTAACATATTGGTTTATCCTTTTGTGTTTAGTGTTGTGTTGTGATATTCTCACCGTGGCACCCTAATCTCAGCCGTGTACCCTGCGTGTATGATTACTGTACACGGATTGATTTTAGGGGCGTCACAAACGGGAAGAGAAAATCCACAGGGAAAGAATCTCTGAAAGCATACCCGCTCATCGCTGCGAGGCGCAAGCGCCTCCTCGTCGCCTGGGATCCGAGCAGTGCCTTCCAAGACGATCCCATCTGTCACCAGTATGTCCAGATCGGAAGCCTCAAAGGACGACCGCTCCCATATCCCGGTCATCCTCGCCGATGAATCTTGCGACGTGACCTTAGTCGCCCTTGTGCTCTCCGCACGCTTGGACATAGCCTCACAAGACAGCCACGAGAAGCAAAGAACGGAAGAAGAAGGAAGAAGAGGGAGAAGAAGAGGAAAGGCGAGAGATGGGTAAAACCTAAATCTACCCGGCCCTCTGGTATTTAGCCAACAGCAACGGGCCATCCACCCACCGCTGATCTTGGAACCCAGTAACGTGGCACGATCCCACGATACTTGTGCGGCATGGAAATCTCAACCGGCACAGTAACCACTCTGCCCACTCCGCATGAAAACGAGGACCATCATCGCATGATGCGAAATTACCGCAGCACGATACATCACGTCACATTTGACCATATCATGCAGATGTTGAAATTGTCAGGTCATCATGTAACGTCCCATCTCAGCGGGGCGTGATGAGCACACACTATCGTAAGGGATTTTTTGACCAAGGACCTCTCCTCTTCAACAGGTGAAAGCGCTCAGGTTCTTTTAAAACTTTTGTCGTAATTCAAATTTTTACTCCCATCGGGAGCGCTCTGTCTTTGATAAAAACAGAGCACGAACCAAGTCTCGAGGATGAGAGTGGCCACTCTCCTCCAAATGAGAACAAGTACATATACAGAGTTCGGTTGCACCCTCACCCAGATGATGACGTGTCCGAGTGGTTACTCGCATGTTAGAACCCTCTGTTAGTTATGTGCTAGGATCAAGCCTCACCTTGCATTCATGTTAAAAATTTCAAAAGAAATTGAAATGGGAGAAGAAACCCCCCCCAGATGAATTTAATTCAAATGGCCACAATAAAAGTTGCTCCAAAAATTCCTTTTGCATTTTTGAAAAGTCTCATAAATGAGTGTGATCACATATCAAGTGATGTGGAACCAATCCCATGCTCATGGATTTTTACAATATTCAAACAGGAGCCTGGAATTAAATTTAAACCCCTATTTGAATTGAAATTCAAATTTTTTGAATTTCAAAAAATCCCCAAACTTTGTGAGTGGCTAGCTATATGCTATGCAAGGCCATATAAAAATTATGGGCATTTTAGAAAATGTCTAGCTATTTTATTTAGCAAGACAAAACAAAAGACAGAAAGGAAAAACAAAAAAGAAAAAGGAAAAAGGCCTTACCTGTGTTTCGGCCCAACTAATCGCACCACAGGCCAGCTAGCCCGGCCCAGCTCGCTAGCCCTTGTCGTCTACCCCAGGCAGGCCAACACGCAGGTGCGTGGCGACCATGACGTGGCCGCCGACGCCACCCTGGCGAGCTGCCTGCTTCCCAGGCGTCTTCCGCTTGTCTAGGTGAAGCCCGTAGACGCCCTCGTCACTTTCCCCCTCTCGCCACACTCTCTCGAGCTCTCTGTGTGTTTTCCTCAAATCCCCCGAGAGCAGCCGCCGTTCGCCGTCGACGAAACTCGCACCCAACGCCGGAGACAAGCGAAGAGACCATGTCCATTATGCGCGCCATCATCGACTTCCTCGATCTTGAGAATCTAGAGGACAAATCGAGCTCGAGGCCAACGCAATCTTCACCGAGACCTCGCCGGAGCCGCCGCGCGATTTCTTCAATTCCGGCCACCATAGAGCATCCCCCACCGCGCAACTACCTCCATTGAGTTCACGGTGAGCTTACGGTTCGCCCGACCTATTCCACCGTCTCCCTCCTCGTCTCTAGCTCGATCCGCCATGAACGCCAAAGCACCTAGCCGCCGGGATGCTCGTCTCCGTGTAGCCTTGAACCCTAGAACCCCGCGGCCATGCCTATCTTGCTCCCTGTGCTCCGCTGCTTCGATTGCACCCACATCCGCTTCAAATGGAGCTCCACAGCTAGTTCCACCTCGGGCCAGTAGCTCCGCCGCCGCTAGGGCTCGTCGCCGACGACGATGTCGTGCCCCCTAGCCTTGTTCTTGGTCCAGTTCGAAGTGCGACGCTCAAGGCTTCAAGATGGTGGTCTTGGTGCATCAAGAGGACCACGGGAACGTCGTCACAGAGGACACCGCCGTCTCGGGTGGTCGCCGGAGACACGTCGCTGGCGAGCTGACGTGTCCGGCGAGGTTAACCACCTTGGCCCCACCTGTAGTGTCACTGACCAGTGGGCCCAACACTGTTAATCCCCCAGTTAATTAAATTAAAACGATTTAACTTAACAGTGACACTGACAGTGAGGTCCCACTTCATAACCCCCCCCCCACGTCACCCTGACGCCATCATGACGCATTAATTCGAATTTCCTTTATAAGAATAATTCAGAAAAGGCAAAAAATGAATTAAACTTTGGAAATTCATAACTAATTCATTTTAACTCCAAATTAAACATATAATATATGTAAAATTATCAGAAAAATGCAAGGATTCTGAATATGCACTTTTTTTCATGTTTGACCATTTTAAAATGGGGTACAGAAGCAAACATGCATATGAACCCTTTTAAATTCAAATATGGAGTTTGAATTTGCAACTCAAATGCAATGAAGTTCATTTAAATGGAATGTTCAACACATCAGCACCATGAACCTCATGCTATAACATCGTATCATGTGATTGTGCATTGTCTTTATATTGATCACTTTGTTTGCATTGTTTGCTATCGAATAGAGGTGCAGCCGGAACCCGAGATCACCCCCTCCGTTGAAGATACCGTGTACGACCCTTGTCAGCAAGGCAAGCAAACCCCCATTGATCATGTCGATAAAATCCCACTTCCCTCTCAGTCTCGCTTATGCATTGTTTAGGATGATTACCATGATACGTTTCTACCGCATAGATGAACCCATTCCTTTGCAGGAGCTATCATTTTGTAACAGTAGTAAGCAAACCACAATCCTAGCAGATGTAGGAGTTGATTGATGTCATGTGGCCCCTGAAACTGTTACTTCTTATTGCATGATTAGAGTGATACAATGTTGATACTGTTATGTGAGTCGGGATGGTAGTAATCATGATGATGGTGGTGGAAATGCGTTGGTGAACTTGACCTAAACAAGGTGAATGATGAGAGGCTGTGTAGGAGTACACAGTGGGTTGTCTCATTGAACACCGCCTTAAGCCCGGGTTTTTGTGTGGTGATCCAAGATAAAGAGTACAACCACACATTGGGCTCACTGACCCCTCTCAACCTACTAAATCATCCCTTTTGATGTCCGGATGTTGCAGTAGTTTGGAGTTCTGGTAGGTTTGTGGCATGGCTTCTAAGTGAGAGAACGGCTCAACCGAGACCGGCTTATGCACCATGCACACATCATCTGGGTCCACTCGGTAAACCGGCCGGGTTCATGATGGCTTCTCGCCCTTCGTTGGTTACCCCAAGTGGAAGGTTTGAGATGTAGTTCAGCAGCAGTTTTCCCTCGGTGAAGATACCAAGGTTTGTATCCAGTAGGACTCTAGAGATGATAAGTAGGTGTCAGCGGCGCAACTGACGCGGACCTGCACACAGACACAGATAACTTTGTTCCCAACGAAGTTCAGAGAGGTTGTCAATCTCTCCGGTCTTGTTGTTCACAAAGGATAAAACGCAAGGGATTATGATAGCAAGTAAAAGCAGTAAAGTAAATATAGCTTGGAAACAGTAATGAGGATATGGACCGGGATACGTGATGTTCACTAGTGATGTCTCTCTCCCAAAAGACGATAAAACTGCTATGCGAGGTAAACAAATTACAGAAGGGCAATTGGCAGGATTATGAACGCACCGCAATGCTAACTATGCTACAAAAGAAAGGAAGATGCTCAAAAGCACGGGCAGTACGCCAAAATAAGTAGACCGAAATCCATCTGCATCTACTACTAATCATCCACCTTGAGATATCTATCCAGAACATCTCGCGGGTATTAAGTTGCGAGCCCCACCCAAAGTGTATACCCAAAGCAACAGACAACTGCATTAAAAAGAACTTTGCGTAAAGTAAACAATCCTTGTAACCGCGGTTACAAGCACCGTTGTTTTCCCCCTTGTGGCAACAACACATCCCCTAGACTCATGTTTCTGTCACTCAAGCGTGTCATCGGGGGGCATGAACCCACAATCTAGCACAACGTTCCCTCTTGGAGTCACTACCTACTACTTGGCCAAAGCAATAAACAGCAACGGAGAACATGCAAGAATTACTTAGGAACAAAAATATAAGAGATAAAAACCAAATATATTACTCTATCACAATCTGAACATAATCTCATAATCCATCAGATCCCTCCAAACTCAGCATAGCAACAGCAGAAATATTACAAAGGTGCCTCGATCATGTAGGGCAGCTCACGAGGTCTAAACAATGAAGATCAAAGAGAGGAGGAGAACATCACATAGCTACTGATCACGGACCCATGGTCCAAGAAAAACTACTCACGAGACATCCGGGGAGCATCCATGGTGGAGAGGAGACTCCCGGAGGTCAATCCTCCCTCGGGCAGGGTGCCGGGAAGAGGTCTTCTGGTGCTCCCGATCTTGGAATCGCGGCGGCGGCGGAACAGAGGCGAGTTCGTGGAATAGGGTTCCTCTTTTGGAGTTTTCCCGTGACGGAGAATAAATAGGCGAAGGGGGGCAGCCAGAGGTGGACCAGGGTCCCTAGGCGCCCCCCTGGCGCGGCCAGGGGTGGGGCCGTGCCGGGTGGCCGCCTGGGCCCCCTGGCTCCCCTCTGGCCCCTCCCGGGCTCTTCTCGAAGCTTCCTGTACGCTGATTTTTCCTGTATTTTTCCCGGAATTTTTCTGGCACTTTTTATATGGGGGAAAACTGAAATAGAAAAACAGCAGAAAACAGGAACTGGCACTGGGGTGCACTGAGTTAATAGGTTAGTCCAAATATGATCAAAAGTGTATGAAAGTGTATCTAGATCATAGCAATATCACACAAAACATGCATGGAGCAAGCAGAAATTATAGATACGTTTTGGACGTATCAACATCCCCAAGCTTAATTCCTGCTCGTCCTCGAGTAGGTAAATGATAACAACATAATTTATGTGGTGACATGCTAGCAACCATAAAAGAACTTTGAAAAGTAAAGAAATCAAGGTTAGAGATTCAATTCAAGTCATAACATGCAAGAGTCTATATTAGCATTGAAACAAGTAACAAAAGAACAATAGGTGCAAGAGCTCTCGCTGTCCGTGACTCGAATGTCTCCAAATGGTGTTTGCGTGCAAGAAGGGGGATAGGGAATACGAGAAAAAGTAATTTTTCTGTTGAGAACTCAATCTACTAAAGTTTCACACTTGGTCTTCTTGGGAATCTTATCTTGACTCGTCCCTAGACCACTAGCCAGGTACAAGTCAATTTGATCCACTCCTTTTCGATATTTTGAGCACTCATGCAATGGATGAGCGTAACCACGAGAGTTGACACTTAAGATGGCAAAGAGGGAAGTATGGTGGAGGAGGAAGACAAAAAGGATGAGAAAGGCTCACATCAATGAGGACAATCATAGGCAAGATATGCCAAATGATAGATATGATGTGAGGAGTAGGGATTGCCATGCAACGGATGCACATACGAGCTAGGAAGCTCTCTAATGAAACTAGTGGGGGTGCATCTAACTTGCTCGCTCATGAAGACCTAGAGCTCGTTTGAGGAGGCTCATCCTTGGAATATGCAAGCCAAGTTCTATAGTGTGAAGGTCCCCACATAGCTATATGCATGAAGATCATCTCTATGGAGTACAAAGATATAGAGGGAGTACTAGTGTGGATCTCTCAAAAGGATAGTAGTGTTGCCCCTTTCTCTCTTTTTATTTCTTTTTCTCTTTTTCTATTTTTTTGTATTTTTTGGTGGCCTCAATGGCTCTTTCTATTTAACTCTCATTTGTCCTCTTTGGGATCTTTTAATGTGTCCACTTTGGGATCGTTTCCTCACTTAAGGGCAACACTCTATTTTACAAGAAGGTAAAGGAGATCTTTCACACTTTACAAGGTACTCAAAACATAAAGAAGATGTAACTATCATGATGTATGCAATGTATGCCGCTTCCAGTGTAGCAGGAACATGTATGACATGAAGATCAAGTCATGAAGAGGTGGAAGTTGCATGGCAATATAACTCGGAAAGGCTATGGAAATTCCTTGATAGGTAGGTATGGTGGCTGTTTTGAGGGAAGATATAAGGAGGCTTATGATGACAGAGCGTATCATGCCAAGGGTTTGGAAGTACCGGCGAAGGTGGACACCAACTCTCGGAGTGAGAAGAAGGCAATGCACAGCACGGGAGAGGCTAGCAAAATATGGGAAGGTGGAAGTGTCAACTTTCAATACTTACATTAGTCCGAAGAACTCATGCACTTATTATCGATAACTCTTCATCTAATAAGGAGGTTCACAAAGAGACAAGTACCCCGAGGAGGAGTGTATGGGGGTTTGGTTATCCTTGCGCATCCTCGACTCATGGTACGTGAGTGTTCTCTGATATTCGACTCCTCAGAAGAGTAGTGATCCATCTAGTAACTAGAGTTCTCAACTAGTTTTGTAGGTTTTGACAATACACACGGATTGCCCAAAATACGACACCTATCACTAATAGGCTAGAGCTCTTGACACCAAAGGTTCAAACATTACTCACACCAATACCTCAAAACTATTGCAAGTTACTACTAGAAGAAAATAGCAACCTCAATTACCTACTCTCAAGACAAGACACAACTCAGTGCAACAACCAACTCTCTTTAACAAGATAAACATGAAAACTAAAAAGAGTTCCAGCAACAAACTAAACAAAAGCCAAGGCTCTTGCTAAAGACAAACTAAGACTAAAACTAAACAAGGCAGTAGCTATGAAAAGATAAAGAACACACAACAACAGAAAGATAAGCAGGAAAAATCCTATGATGTGTTCTAAATTTTGAAAGTGGAGTGTGTTTCTCTCCCACACAAAGTAAGAAGGGATCTAACTTGTTATGAACAGAAAGAAAAGCTAAAGAAAACTAAAAAATAAAACCTAAGAGCGAGACGCTCCAAGCATAGCACATAACGCATGAAGTGATAAAAATATAGTGAGACGACGGAGGAACTGATGATTGTTGATGGAGAAGGGGATGCACGGGGGCATCCCCAAGCTTAGACGCTTGAGTCTCCTTGAATATTTGTTGGGGATGCATGGGGGCATCCCCAAGCTTGAGCGCTTGACACTCCTGGATCTTCTTTCATCATCTTCCATCGCACACTTGAAAACTCCCTTCATACATAACTCATCATAAGATGATTAGAGAGGTTAGTACCCTTAATAAATAATTTTTCCCCACTGTATATAAAGATATTCTTGAAGAGCTACTGTTTCTCAAGAGTGCCAAAAAAAATTGCAAAGAAAAAGCAAGCTTAAGGATTGCAAAAGTTAGGAGAGACAAAACGTGGCAGAATCTGTGAAAAACAGAACAGCAGGTAGTAAAGAATTTTTTAGGGGAACTTCTGCAACTCAAATCAAAAAACTCATAACATACAGAAGTTTCATAATAGTATAGATCATGCTGTGCAAAAATTTCAGCTCAAAAATATGAACTGGGATTTTTCTGGAATATTTCTGGTCATGAGGACAAAATCTGTTTTCTGGACAGCATGTCACAACTTTTACTTCCCTTGCCGTAAGAGGCTATAACTTGGCACAAAGCTGAAAAATAAAGATACAATGATGTTTCTACAGTAGTAACAATCATCAAGACACAACAAAAGAAAAAAGAAAAAGCTAAATTCGTTGCGGGCTGCCTCCCGAAAGCGCTTCTTTAAAGCCATTAGCTAGGCTTAAAGATTGTAAAAGGTGCTCTCATAAGAATAAGAATTTGAAGCAAAAGAGAGCATCAAGAAACAAATATGAAACACATTTAAGCCTAACCCACTTCCTATGCATAGGCATCTTGTAAGAAAATAAGTCAAAGAAGCACAAAGTGACATGCATAGAAAGGTGGAACAGGAACATCTTCAAAACTTTCAACATAAAGAGAGGAGTTTTAGTAATATGGAATTTTCTACAACCAAACTTCCCTCTCTCAAAATAATTTTCAGTAGTATCATGAACAACATCAAGAATATAACTATCACATAAATCATGTTGTTCATGAACTTCAAGCACACGTGTATAGTTTTCAACATGGTCTTTAGGATTATAAGATAAATGCAACCCATCACATTGAGCCTTGATAAGAGAAAAATTCTCCGGAATAGTTGGAGATTTCAAAAGGATAATAGGGCAATCAAGTGTGGGTGCAACAGTTTCATGCTTAACATAAAGAACTATAGAGAGTTCATTTTTGTCAGCATCATCCATAGTGGCATCTTGGCCATCAATAAAGCAAGTATCAAAAATTTCAGAAAGGGATATTTCAAGTGAGTCCTCGGAATCATGGGATTCCTCCTCAATGCAATAATTGGCCTCTTCTTGGGCAGCAGACATTTTCTTTTTTAAATCCTCAATATAAGAATTGGAAGTATAATTCTCGAAGCAATAAGCAAGAACTGCAAAGTTTTCAGACTCGAAAATAGTATTGTGATACTTTTCAATCAAAGAAGCAATCTCATAGGCACCATGCATTAAAAGCAACAAACTCTTCAATCTTTTCAACATCAAAGTAATCATAAACACCTTTAGCATAAGAAGATAAGATCTCATTTTCATTAAACTCACAATGGAAGGGGAATTGTTTATGATCTATATTAGAACAGCAAGTAAAATTATAAATGTGGCACAAAAGTTTAGCATGGCAATAAGAAACATGTATTTGATCCCATAAGTGTTTCCCTTTCTGAGATAGGCGGTGCCGCGTATAATGAGCATGCACATCCAATTATTTTCCCTCAACCAAGTCGGTTGGGTTTTTAGCGCGAGCACAAATTGATCGAAGACGATCCAAGTGAAACATGTCCATTCTACCATATTTGGGTGGTTCATCACCCATGGTGAGGATAGCATAAATAGGCAAAGCAAGACAAAGGCAAAAGGTAGCAACTATTTTTGTGGTTTTTCATAAAGGACACTTAGATAAAAACTGAAAGGTAACTAACAAGACTAAAAAACAAAGGTAAAGGGTAGTGTGAAGCTCCCCTATCTTAGCACTCGGAGTCCCCTGCAACGGTGCCAGAAAACTTTGCTTGAGGACTTCTCGCCCTTCGTTGGTTACCCCAAGTGGAAGGTTTGAGATGTAGTGCAGCAGCAGTTTTCCCTCGGTGAAGATACCAAGGTTTGTCTCCAGTAGGACTCCAGAGATGATAAGTAGGTGTCAGCGGCGCAACTGACGCGGACCTGCACACAGACACAGATAACTTTGTTCCTAACGAAGTTCAGAGAGGTTGTCAATCTCTCCGGTCTTGTTGTTCACAAAGGATAAAACGCAAGGGATAATGATAGCAAGTAAAAGCAGTAAAGTAAATATAGCTTGGAAACAGTAATGAGGATATGGACCGGGATACGTGATGTTCACTAGTGATGTCTCTCTCCCAAAAGACGATAAAACTGCTATGCGAGGTAAACAAATTACAGAAGGGCAATTGACAGGATTATGAATGCACCGCAATGCTAACTATGCTACAAAAGAAAGGTAGAGGCTCAAAAGCACGGGCAGTACGCCAAAATAAGTAGACCGAAATCCATCTGCATCTACTACTAATCATCCACCTTGAGATATCTATCTAGAACATCTCGCTGGTATTAAGTTGCGAGCCCCACCCAAAGTGTAAACCCAAAGCAACAGACAACGGCATTAAAAAGAACTTTGCGTAAAGTAAACAATCCTTGTAACTGCGGTTACAAGCACCGTTGTTTTCCCCCTTGTGGCAACAGCACATCCCCTAGACTCATGTTTCTGTCACTCAAGCGTGTCATCGGGGGGCATGAACCCACAATCTAGCACAACGTTCCCTCTTGGAGTCACTACCTCCTACTTGGCCAAAGCAATAAACAGCAACGGAGAACATGCAAGAATTACTTAGGAACAAAAATATAAGAGATAAAAACAAAATATATTACGCTATCACAATCTAAACATAATCTCATAATCCATCAGATCCCTCCAAACTCAGCATAGCAACAGCAGAAATATTACAAAGGTGCCTCGGTCATGTAGGGCAGCTCACGAGGTCTAAACAATGAAGATCAAAGAGGGGAGGAGAACATCACATAGCTAATGATCACGGACCCATGGTCCAAGGAAAACTACTCACGAGACATCCGGGGAGAATCCATGGTGGAGAGGAGACTCCCGGAGGTCAATCCTCCCTCCGGCAGGGTGCCGGGAAGAGGTCTTCTGGTGCTCCCGATCTTGGAAGCGCGGCGGCGGCGGAACAGAGGCGAGTTGACGGAATAGGGTTCCTATTTTGGAGTTTTCCCGTGACGGAGAATAAATAGGCGAAGGGGGGCAGCTAGAGGTGGACCAGGGGCCCCAGGCGCCCCCTGGCTCCCCTATGGCCCCTCCCGGGCTCTTCTCGAAGCTTCCTGTACGCTGATTTTTCCTGTATTTTTCCCGGAATTTTTCTGGCACTTTTTATATGGGGGAAAACTGAAATAGAAAAACAGCAGAAAACAGGAACTGGCACTGGGGTGCACTGAGTTAATAGGTTAGTCCAAATATGATCAAAAGTGTATGAAAGTGTATCTAGATCATAGCAATATCACACAAAACATGCATGGAGCAAACAGAAATTATAGATACATTTTGGACGTATCAGTTCACGGTAGTGGAAACCAACCCAGGTAGGCGGCTTTCTTGGACTAGATCGGCTATGAGGTAACAATTTTGGTGAGAATCCTCGCGGGCACCCCTTGAATGGTGACGAGACCTCGCGGTAACTGATGGTCATATGTGTGTAGCGGTACACCCCTGCAGGGTTAACAAAACTATTCGAATAGTCGCGTCCGCGATTATGGACTCCTTCGAAAACTTAGCTTAATTATTAGACAACTTGAACTGGATACTTATAAAACTTGCCAAGATAAGCGTGAGTTCTATGGTTTGCTTTCTCGTGGGAAGTCGAGGAAGGCACCATAGTGGAGTAATTGTTTGGGAGACTTGAATAGTGGACTCGTGTAGCCTTCTTACCTCAAGTCTGGTACTCGTAGTTCAGGACTACCCAAGTCAAAGCTGGCACTTCTGCATTTGAACCCCACCTCCCTTTACCTTGATACATGTGCATGAGTAGTATAGCTCCTACGTAAGTCTTGCTGAGTACGACTTTGTACTCACGTTTGCTTATTCTATGTTTTAGATGAACCCACTGACCCCGAAGGTGGATTCGTCCTCGAGCTCGACGACTGAAGACCAAGCTAGTGTAGTCCCAGTCAGAGGACTGGTTCCCTCGTGGAGGGCTTGTGTTTAAATAAGGCTTCTTAAGCCATTTGTTAAACTTGTCTGTACTCAGACCTACTTTGCTTCCGCTTGTTTGATGTAATGTTGGATCACGGTCTCGTGATCTCTATGTGCACTCTGTAAGAGTTATCAATAAAGTTGTGAACTTTTTAGAGAATTGCAATGATACCTGCTGTTCATACTAGACATGTGTGCTGCGTGTATGATTATAACATGCATGTCCTAGTATGGGTTTTCGAGAGCTTGGTTGTGATCTGGCTGGCGGTCTTTTATACACCAAGTGGCCCTTAGATGTGCGCAGCTTGGGGCATCGCGATGCGACTGCTCGTGACTCTGTCACGTGCACACTTTTTTGCATGATCGCGCCCGCCCTAGACCCCGACTAAGTGATCGGGCTGGATTAAGTCTATGTAAGTGTCATAATACAATCAAGAGTATGGTTGATGCGACTTGTCTATGAGTATGGGAGTTTACCAGCCATATCATTTAGACTTGTGTGCAGATGATGAGGACCCATCTCAGTTGATCATCCGTCCTGGATGGATGCCCCTCACGTTCGATTCTTTCTGAGAGCGTTCTGTGCTTCGCCTTGTCTGCTTAGACAAGTGCGTACGTGTTGGGAAACGCAGTAGAAAACAAAAAATTTCGGCCTACATAGCAATCACCCAAGATCATCTATGAAGATTGCATACAAGGTTTTAGGTCATGGCTCACCAACCGATGTAGCGGAAGTAGAGTTGGTGAAGACCGTTGGTGCAGATCCCCGCAGCTAGGAATTTCAATGACCTCCCAACCGCGAGGATATCGATCCCGTGTACCGTTCCACGATCCATTGCGCGATCTGTCCCGCGAACCATCCCGCGATCCGTCCCGATCAAGTCCCACGAACAAGTCCCTCGAACATGATCTCCGAGGAAGAAGAAGGACCTCGAAGAAGAAGGACCTCGAAGAAGGATCAAAGGTATGATCCCTCTACCGGTATCCACACATCCCGATGTAGCAATCCAGTAGCGCTCCGCCGTCCAGAGAAGAACGCCACCGAGAGAAACTAGAGGGAGAAGAGCCTAGCGGCGTCCGGACTAGAACGATCTAGCCCGAAGAGAATTAGAGGCGCGTGGGATTTAGCTGGGGCAGCCTTGGGGCTTTTCTGGTGTTCTTTTGGGGTTGACCCTGTATATATAGGTGGAAGCCTAGGGTCGCAACTTGGGCGAGGGTCCTCCCCAAAGTCGGTATTGGCCACCAGGAGGAATCCAACACGGATTCCCCGCCGAAACACCGCGGACCCCGGCGTCCTGGTCCAAAACGCCAGGGACCCTGGCGTCTGGGCCTTGGACTCAAGGAAAGTCCTTTTCCTTCCGAGTTACGACCTTGTGGACCTTCCTACTTGGTCTAACGTCGGTTTCCGTGGTTTGGAGAGTTCCTTAACCCTCTAGATACTTCTATAAGCTCCCAGGAACCTTTCGGAACCTACCGGAACATTTCCGGAAGTCCCGGAACAATTTTACCGATGTTCTGTAACCTTTCCACAACTATTACCGAATGTTGCAAAACCTTCCGAGACTATCACGGATGTCTTGTTACCACTTCAAGACTCTTCTTGAATATTCTCGAATCATCCGAGACCGTTCAGGAATCTTCCGAAACCATTCGGTACCACCTAGCACACTTCTAGTGCTACCCGGAAACACTTCCGGTTCCACCCGAAACAATTCTGGTACCCTTTCTCTTTTCATCTCCTAGTTCTCTAACAGATTACTACTCGTTAAGTGCGTGACCCAATAGGTTCGGTATAATGCGGACATGACTCAGAACATCTTCCGGACACAGGTCAACTGTCGGGACTCGGGGTTAGCGTTTGCAAGTCCAGTTAAGACATAGTCATATGGAGAGCCGAGAACCGTACCCACTTTTCTAAGCAGACAAGGCCAAGCACAGAACGTTCTCGGAGAGCATTGTACGTGAGGGGCATCCCATCCAGGCCGGATGATCAACTGAGATGGGTCCTCATCGTCCGCACACAACTCTAATGATATGGGTGATGAGCTCCCATATTCAAGACAAGTCGCCTAAACCATACTATCGACTATCTCATAACTCTTACATAGACTTACTCCAGCCCGATCACTTAGTCGGGGTCTAGGGCGGGCTCGATCATACCACAAAGTGTGCACGAGACGGAGTCTCGAACAATCGCATCGCGATGCCCCAAGCTGCGCACATCTAAGGGCCACTTGGTGTATGAAAGACCGCCAGCCAGATCACAACTAAGGTCTCGAAAACCCATACAAAGACATGCATGTTATAAACATACACGCAGCACACATGCCTTGTATGAACAGTAGGTATCATTGCAATTCTCTACAAAGTATACATTTTATTGATAACTCTTATAGAGTGCACACAGAGATCACAAACATGTGATCCAACATTACAACACAAGCGGAAGCAAATTATGTCTGAGTACAGACAAGTTTAACAAATGGCTTAAGAAGCCTTATTTAAACACAAGCCCTCCACGAGGGAACCAGTCGTCTGACTGGGACTCGGACTTAGGGCGGTGTTCAACGAGACAACCCACCGTGTACTCCTACACAGCCTCTCATCGTTCACCTTGTATTAGGGTCGATTCACCAACACTTTTCTACCATCATCATCATGATCACTACCATCCCGACTCACATAACAGTATCATCATGGTATCACTCTAAGCATGCAATAAGCAGTAAAATTTGCAGAGGCCACATGATATCAATCAACTCCTACATTTGCTAGGATTGTGGTTTGCTTACTACTGTGACAAAATGATAGGTCATGCAAAGGAATGGGTTCATATATGCGGTAGAAACGTAGCATGGTAATCATCCTATACAATGCATAAGCGAAACATGAGAGGGAATTGGGATTTTATCGACATGATCAATGGGGGTTTGCTTGCCTTGCTGACGAGGTTCGGGTTCGGGGTCTTCAACGAAGGGGGCAGCCTCCTGTTCCGGTTCCACCTCTACTCGACAAACAACAAGCAAAGTAGCAAAGTAAATACAATGCACAATCACATGATGGAAGGTTGGAACTTGATGTAAATGCTTTGATTTGTGAAGCAATTCCATTTAAATGGAGTATATTGCAAATTGAATTGCAAAAACAAACTCCAATTTGAATTCAAACTTAGTCAAGTTATATGTGACATGGTTTGATCAATTTGAATCATCTTCAAATGTGTATGATATGCCTCTGATGTGTGGTTGAAATATAGCATAATTCCATGGTCCAAGGTGCAAAAGCATTTGAATTGAATTTGAATAAATTCCAAATAATTCAAATGACATATGCTACTGGTCCCATTTTAAAATCAACTCAAACATAGTTGAAAGTTGGATTTTTGGATAGCTTATTTTCTCCTGATCATTTTTCATATATTATTTGTCCAATTTGGAGTTGATATGAAATTTCTATGAATTTCCAAAGTTTGGGGTATTTTCTGGAATTTTATGAATTCTTTAATTCAATTTATTTTCTGGAAAAGGTTTACTGCGTCAGCATGACCTCATGCTGGCGTCAGGGGGGGGGGGGGCTGACATGTGGGCCAGGGGTGTCAGTGGCTGGTTAATTTATTCCGGCTGGGTTAACTTAACCAGTGGCTTAATTAAGCCACTGGGCCCACTAGTCAGTGGCCCAGGGTGGGGTTAGGAGGGGGATTAGTGGCTAACCCACCGGCGGCTAAACGCCGGCGGCCAACCCACGGCGGCGCTGCACAGGAGGAGGCTGCCGTGGTCCGTTTGAAGCGCTGGAGGCACCAAACGCAAGCTCGTGGAGCCGCGCGTCTCGGGGAGGGTCCAGGTGACCAAGTAGGCCACCGGAGCGACGCCGGCGACGACCTTCCGCGGCGGCCGTGGCACGGGCTCGGCGTGGATCTCACTGCAGAGCACCATTTGAGCCACCGCTGGGCGCATTTGAAGCAGCAGTTCACGGCGGAGGTGATGGACAAGACGGCGAGGATGATTGCCTAGCAGATGCTCGCCGACGACGACCGTGGCGGCTCGGTACTCCGGCGACCATGGCAATCCGTGACAGAGGAAGAAATCGAGGGGGAGAGGTTAGGGGTTTTGACCGTGAGCTCACCAGGAACTCAACGGAGGTGGTGGCGAGGACTGGGGTGGCTCGACGGCGATGTAATCGACGATGTTGCGCGGCGGCCGTAGATGAAGACGACGACGCGATTCGGCAGCTCCAGGGGGCTTCAGCTCCCCATATTCCGCTCAAAGACGAAGACAACTGCGGTGAAGACGATGGACAGGATCCGGGGGCTTCTCGGCGTCGATGGCTACGCGGGGGCTTGACGGTGCTCCGGCGAGCTTCACGGACATCGGCGGAACGGGCGAGAGAGGAGGGGGAGGTGGTTCTGGAGGGAGGGGAGTGGACGTGGGCGTCTCCAGCATCTCCGTGGCGTGGCTAGAAGGCGCGGGAGGGGCAGGTGGCGTCTGGAGAGGCGGCGACGTGCACGGCTAGCTCGGTGGCATTCCACCGAGCAGCTTGGAGGCGCGGGATCGGGGAAGAAGACCCATGTGCCCTTTTGGGCCGGCTGGGCTGGATGGGCTGCTCTCGCCTGGGCGCCAGGTAAGCTTTTCTTCTTCCTTTTCTGTTTTTCTTTTCTGACATTTGTTTTGCTGAGCTAAATTAAATAGCTAGGCATTTTATTAAATGCTGAAATTTTTTATATGGCCTCATAATAATATAGACTATCCACTTATAAAGTTTCCACATTTTTAAAATTCAAATAATTTGAATCTTAACTCAAATAGGGTTATTTGATTAATTCCAAGGCACTGTTTGAATATTTGAAAAATCTATGAGCATGGGATGGGTCCCACGTCACTTGATATGTGATCACACTCATTTATAAGACTTTTCAAAAATCTAACATGAACTTTTGGAGAAGATTTTTATCTGGCCTTTTGAATTAATTCAACTGGGGGGGGGTTCCTTCTCCCATTTTGCTTTTGATTTTGATTTCAAAGATTTATTTTGAAATATTAACTTGATGCAAGAGTACTGGCTAACCCTATCACATTACCTAACAGAGGGTTCTGACAACTCGCCCCCACTCAACAGAATCTCGTCCCGAGATTCAGAAGTCTGCGGGAGGAAGGAGGGATACTCGGCACTGAGACGGTCTTCTCTTTCCCACGTAGCTTCTCTCTCTGAGTGGTGTGACCATTGCACTTTTAGAAACCTAATCTTCTGACGACGAGTGACACGCTCTGCGGAATCAAGAATACGAACGGGGTATTCTCGATAAGAAAGGTCATCTTGAAGATCAAGCGTTTCATGGTCGACTTCGCGGATGGGGTCCTTGAAGCAACGCCTGAGTTGGGATACATGGAATACATCATGTACTCGGGAAAGGTGCGGGGGTAGTTCAAGTTGGTAGGCAACTTCTCCATGTTTAGCAATAATGCGGAAAGTTCCGATGTAACGTGGGGCCAACTTGCCTTTGATACCGAAACGTTGGGTTCCTTTCAGAGGAGTAACCCGAAGGTAAGCCTTCTCATCCAGATTGTAGCTCTCTTGCCTATGATGACGATCATAGTAGCTTTTCTGACGAGACTGGGCTTCTTTCAATTGATCACGAACAATGCGAACTTGCTCTTCTGCTTCCTTGATCATATCCGGTCCAAAGAATTGTCTTTCACCGGTTTCTGACCAGTTTAGTGGTGTTCGACATCGTCGTCCATATAGGAGTTCAAAAGGAGCCATGTTCAGACTAGATTGAAAACTATTGTTATAAGCAAATTCGGCGAATGGAAGAGACTTCTCCCAATTCTTTCCGAATGAGATAACACAATCTCTGAGCATGTCTTCAAGAATTTGGTTAACCCTTTCGACTTGACCGCTAGACTGAGGATGGAAAGATGTACTAAAGGAGAGATGAGTTCCCATAGCATTCTGAAAGCTTCCCCAAAATCTAGAGGTGCAAAGGCTACCGCGATCAGAATTTATTTCCAAAGGAACACCGTGAAGGGACACAATTCTGCAGACGTACAAGTCCGCTAACTGGCTTGCAGTTATAGACTCGCGAACCGGAAGGAAGTGAGCAACTTTGGAAAGTCTATCTATGACAACGAAGATGGCATTGTTTCCTTTCTGGGTTCTCGGAAAGCCGGTGATGAAGTCCATACCGACCTTGTCCCATTTCCACTCGGGAATAGACAAAGGTTGAAGTGTACCAGCAGGTCTTTGATGTTCTGCCTTAATGCGACGACAAACATCACATTCGGCAACAAATTGAGCAATGTCTCTCTTCATCCTAGTCCACCAAAATCTTTGGCGTAGATCTCGGTACATTTTTGTGCTACCGGGATGAATTGAGAGGGGTGTGTCATGGGCTTCTTTGAGGATGAGTTGCCTTAGTTCCCTATTCTTAGGTACTACCAAACGATTTTCAAAGAATACCGTTCCTTTACTATCTATGGAGAAACATTTAGCAACTCCGCTAGCAATGTTCTCCTTGATCCGACGAACACCTCGTGCACGCCTTTGGGCAACTATGATTTGATCCTCAAGAGTTGGTTTCGCCACCAAGGTAGAAAGATAGCCATGAGGAACAATCTCAAGATTGAGCTTGCAAAATTCCTCATGAAGAAGTGGTTGATACTGTTGCAACATGAGGTTGTTACAATACGACTTACGACTTAGTGCATCAGCCATGACATTGGCTTTGCCTGGGGTGTAAGAAATTACTACGTCGTAATCTTTTATCAACTCAATCCAGCGTCTTTTCCTGAGATTAAGATCTGGCTGGGTGAAAATGTATTTGAGGCTTTGGTGGTCAGAATAAATCTCACAACGATTACCAAGGAGGTAATGTCGCCAAGTTGTTAGGGCATGAACTACGGCAGCGAGTTCAAGGTCATGGGTAGGATAGTTCTCTTCATGTGGCCGCAACTGGCGTGAAGCATAAGCTACCACATGTCGATCTTGCAGAAGTATGCATCCTAACCCTTGCCGTGATGCGTCACAATAGATCTCGAAATCCTTTTTGGTGTCTGGAGGTGCAAGTACGGGGGTAGAAGTCAATTTCCTTTTTAGCTTTTGAAAGCTTTCCTCGCACTTGGGAGTCCATAAGAATTTCTTATCTTTCTTGAGGAGTTCAGTTAGAGGCTTTGCAACTTTAGAAAAGTTCTCGACGAAGCGACGGCAATAGCTGGCTAGGCCAAGAAAACTCCTAACTTGCTTAACCGATTCAGGTGGAGTCCAGTCAAGGACGGCCTGAACTCTCTCGGGATTCACAGCAATGCCTTTTGCAGAAATCACGTGGCCTAAGTAGGTCACTTCTGGTAGCCAAAATTCACACTTGGAGAATTTAGCATACAGGCGATGCTCTCTAAGTTTCATCAATACCAGCCTTAGGTGTTCGGCATGTTCTTCTTCGTTCTTCGAGTAGATGAGAATATCATCGAGATAAACCACAACAAATTTATCTAAGTACTCCATGAAGATCGAATTCATCATGCGTGAGAAAGTGGCGGGGGCATTGGTTAAACCAAAGGACATGACGGTGTACTCATAAAGACCATAACGAGTAGTAAAAGCCATTTTGGGAATGTCCTCGTTTCGGATTTTGATTTGATGATAATCTAATCTCAAATCCATCTTGGAGAAGACAGAGGATCCTGCAAGTTGATCATAAAGATCATTGATCCTGGGCAATGGGTACGTACTCTTTATCGTCGCTAAATTTAGCGGGCGATAGTCTACGCACATCCTTTCTGTTCCATCTTTCTTCGTTACGAACAGAACGGGGCAACCCCATGGCGATGAGCTAGGGCGGATGAAGCCTTTTTCCAACAAAGCTTCCAGTTGGGTTTTAAGCTCAGCTAACTCACGTGGGGCCATTTTGTATGGGCGTCTAGAAATTGGTGCGGTTCCTGGTACAAGATCCACTATAAACTCTACACATCTGTCGGGTGGCATGCCCGGCAGCTCTTCAGGAAAGACATCCGGGAAGTCACGAACCACCGGAATATCTTCAAGTTCGGGAAGGGGAAGTACATTCAAGGAATGCACTTGGTTTCTTGTTCTGGGTGAGGTATAGTTGACGGTTTTGCCTGAAGGGTGGGTGAGTTTCACGGATTTGCCTTTGCAATCCAGGTAGGCATTCTGTCTTGATAGCCAATCCATGCCAAGGATGACATCAATATCTGAAGACTTGAGGGCTACGAGTGAAGCAAGGAATACTAAACCCTCAATTGCAATTTGATTTCCATGGCTTACTCTATTAGTTTGCCATCTTGACCCTGGAGTTTGAATAATCATGGGGGTGGACAATTCAACAAAAGATAGCTCATGACGAAGTCCATAACTTTCCGACATGAATGAATGAGATGCTCCTGGGTCGAAAAGAACGGAAGTAGGAACATAATTGACTGGGAGCGTACCAAGAATGACGTCAGTGGTGTCGTCAGTCTCTTCGGCGGCAATCTGGTTCACACGTCCATGAGTGGCGGGAGGAGCGGGTTTGACGGTGTAGACCTTATGGGGTGGCTTGCCACGACCGTTGTTGTTGCCTCCGGCACGGGGTGGAGCATTCTGGTTCTGGATCTGGTTCTGGGTACACTCACGAGAGTAGTGGCCTGCCTAACCACACTTGTAACAGGCTCCAAAAACAGTGCGTGGAGCTGGGTTGTTTGGTGGATCTGGGTGGAACTGAGTTGGTGGACGACGCGCCACATAGGATGGCCTCGGTGGGTTGTTCTGGCGGAACATACTATTGGGGATCCAGATCTTGCGCTTCTGGGAGCCGGAACTGGATGATCCATCGTCCCTAGGGTGTTTGCGAAAGTCGTTGGGGGTGTTCATGTCCTCTGCCTTGATGGCTTTGTTGACAAGGACCTGGAATGTGGCAAAGTCATGTAGGTTGAGCTCACGACGGAGTCCAGTGTTGAGTCCGCGATGGAACCTCTCTTGCTTCTTTGCGTCGGTGGAGACTTCTTCAGTAGCATAACGAGCAAGTCGGTTGAACTCACGACTAAACTCGTCAACGGTCCTTCTGCCTTGGGTGAGGTTGCAGAACTCCTCACGCTTGCGGTCCATAAGACCCTTGGGAATGTGGTGCTCGCGGAAGGACGTGCAGAATTCATCCCAAGATGCAGGCGGTCCAACGGGACGCATATTCAAAAAGTTCTCCCACCAAGAGCTAGCTGCACCTTCGAGGTGATAGGTGGCATAGCTGACCTTGTCGCCATTTGCAACATGGCCTGCTTGGAGCTTCCTCTCGATGCTGCGAAGCCAGTCATCGGCGTCAAGGGGCTCGGTGGAGTAACTGAAAACTGGGGGATGAAGCCGGATGAAGTCGTTCAGGGACACCAGCTCGTTGCGCTGCTGAGTGGTGTTGCGAGCAATGACTTCCAACAGGTGGTGAGAGTCTCGGCGGTTCCTCTCGACCTCCATCAGAACCTGAGCCATCGTGGGTGGGGGTGGAAGGTTGCCTTCCTCCTGTTCATTCCGACGACCCTGGTTACGACCAATCTGGCCACGGGTTCCTTGAGACATCCTAAAGGTGAAAAACCAAAGTCAAACAGAGTTGATTGGGAGAGTCTAAACAAGGTATTGAAGTACTGGAAGGATTACAGAGCAAAGGAAGTAATCATCTTGACAACATGGTGATAAAGCATACAAGCCATATATTCACAAGCTGTCATACAAGCCATACATCGTTTTAGTACAAGCACCAAGCTAATACAAACGTGATGAAGATGATACATCCTTCAGAGGAACTCTGACTTCCTATACATTATTTATCTAAGCCTCTGGAACTTAGACCCTTGCGTACAATACACTAAGATACTACTACATCAACTCTAAGTAAGACCACAGGCGGTCTCACTCATCTGCATCTCCATAGTAGTCCTCATAAAAGTTACCCGCGTATCCCGGTAGCTGAAGGTGACCATCGGAAAACACGGAGGCCTGTGGACCCTTATATCCATTTGGGCAAGGATGGGGCCTAGGTCCAGCGTAGGGTGGAAGCAAAGGACCACGGGGCGGAAAAATGCCTCCAATCTCGGGCCAAGCAACTCGAGAAGGCATCTGAGTCCTCACTGGGTAGATAGCGTCATGCTCAACTGATCCAACGCTCACGAAGGGTGCCAAAAGTGTCAGTGCTCGATACAGACGAACACGAGTGGCGTGAAGCTCAAAACGAAGAGCGTGTGCATCACGATCTCGATCACTAGCAAACCTAGCAGTCATCTGAAGTGCTGGATCTTCTGCAGAGTGATCTGAGTAGAGTCCGGTGTAATATCCCTCTTCTCCTGGAAATGCAGCAGGGATATAGCGGAATGAGGTCTCTCTCAGCATAGTGTGCTCCTCTCTCAGATGGGGTAATACATGAATATGCAGCATCCTGCACAGCCATGTTCTCTGTCATGCCAATGCCATGTCCAAAGTGGATAGGCTGAGTGACTCCAACGTGGTGCGGGTAGATCCTGACAATGCATTGGAACTGCGTCTGGTTGAAGTCAAGGAACTGCTCCTCAACGGTGTACTCAGGATACCATCGATATCCCACATAGGACATCATCTCGATCAACGTGGCGGGATGCCCACGCACACCGAGGCACCTGGTCAAACGAACAATCTGCCGAGGGGGAAGATCTGCCATCTGAAACAGAAAGAAGGAGTTTGCAAATGCATCAGATTATGAGATAAACCTGGAATGACTCGGACAGCATAACGGCTGTAATTGTAAGAAATGGCAATTTCTTTCAATATGGAAAATAGCACTTACATACGATGTAAGAAATCAGGAAGCATAACCACTCTAACAAAACGATCACAACTTTCCTACGGCTAGAAGGAAGAAAACAACGAGATGTTCTAATCAGACAGAGAAGAGCCTAGTCCTATCTTCTCGTAGAATAAGATGAGGGTGACTCAGAACTCAGAACGAAGGGGGTAAGGAGAAAAAAAAGAAGCCTTACGTTATTCCCTTATATACCCAGAGTAACTATATAACTATAGCAAGCTAGACTCGACTTCGTCCAAGGCTACTAGTCCTACAGTCAGTCCTGCTCTGATACCAAGTCTGTCGGGACCCGGGGTTAGCGTATGCAAGTACAGTTAAGACATAGTCATATGGAGAGCCGAGAACCGTACCCACTTGTCTAAGCAGACAACTGGGTAAGGTTCTCGGCTCTCCATATGACTATGTCTTAACTGGACTTCCATACGCTAACCCCGGGTCCCGACATCAACAGCCTTTTGTAGATAGCCAATAATCAACAGCGGAGCCATGGACACCCATGTTGACTACCGCACATACACGAATAAACTTTGAGTGAACCTTTATGTTAGCCATGTACCATTCCCTTTTCTTCGCGATATATGACAAAGTCAGAGGAGATAAGTTTGGCACCCATGTGTAACAACTTCTTGAACACAAGCCACTCGTTATCCTCTTTGCTCGTTTGTCCCTTTTAATCGTTATCGTATTCCGGTATCCCCGTGACTAAATCACAATGCGTCTGGCCAGACTATAATGGATACCGTCATACCGAGTGGGCTCGAAGTGAATATCTTCTTCATCGTGAAGGAGCAAATCCCAGTCTTGAACTACCGCAATTACTAGGCACACTATCTGATGTACCCAGAACTTATTTTACTACTTCCCAGTAACGGGAGGATTCATCTAAGAGCAAAAGTACATCTTCCTGTGTGAAGCAATTCGATACTCTCATGGTCTAAGGAATTACGTATATGATAACATTTCATGATATGACTTATAACGTTGTTACGATGTGATCTCTAAGTATATCATTCATTACTGGGGTCGGTTCAACATCATTGTTCTGCTAACAATATGTTCTCATTGCTACTGACATCCTTGTTCCAAGAACAATTTCCATGATTAAGAAAACATAATCATCAGTTAGCACATGAGCTGGTCTTAGAGGATAAACCAGGAACTCTTGGTGTTTACATTTCCACACATGCAAATGAGTTTTCTTTTGAATCTCACAGTCAGGATCATTGCAATTATAGCATAGAAATATAAACATTAATTACGAACGTGGAAATATATATAATAACATTTTATTATTGCCTCTAGGGCATATTTCCAACAGTCTCCCACTTGCACTAGAGTCAATAATATTGTCAGTGCTTGACCACTTTACACCTATGGCATACCGGTCTAATGCATGCTTCATTTGTGGTATAGACTTCATCTTCGGATCTGACGTTTCAGGCCCGCTTGTAACTTGCATATCTTCGCATTTTCAGGCTATCATAAAATTCACTAAATTTTATCGGTTTAGCTTTGTATATGTTTGAATCAATTGGTAGGACCTTGCTTTCTTAGAATACGTCATGAAATCATTCATCAATGTTCCATGAGTTTCAAGCATCTAGGAAACCATACCATGTTCATAAATGAATTTATGATTCAAAATACCCTCCTTGTTACTTCTTTAAGCAACAATATACTTAGCCTGTGTTATAGAATTCGCCACAGTATCGAACTTGGCAAAGTTCCTCCATACTACGCCACCCTTACGTGTGAAACACATAATCCCAATTAAAATCGAAAATCGGTCGGAGTAAGTATGAAGACTGAATTGGTGTAACTATTTACATCAAAATTCAGCTAGTGTAACTTATTACAACGAGCTCTTCATTATCTCCATTTTTTTCCAAGAAACATATCTTATCTATCATAAGTTTAACTTTTCACTGTTTGTCCAATGATCAACATATTGATCACTTTGGTATCTTGCTCACAACCTATTAGAGCACTGGACATATCTGGTCGTTTTACATATTATAGTGTACATGATTAATCCAAACACATAGGTGAGTGAATTTAATTCATGTGTTTTGCTTTATCTGTGTTCATGAACACTGATTTCTGCAAACAACTTTTCACCATGACCTCGGCAAGAACATCTTTCTTGGCGTTTTCATAATAAACTACTTTAGTATCATGTCAATATGTAACGTTGGCTTTAGCATGATTAGACACTTACTATCTTCATAGATCATTGTGCTCAATACTAATGCTACATTAGCCCAAGTACTTCAGCTGAAAACTATTTACAATGAAGTCCTTATTCGTGTCAAGAAATATATCTATTTCTAATCAACAATATGTCATCTACATAAGGTTTTAGAAATATCATTCAGCTCTCACTTACTTTCTTGAATATTCAAGCATCTTCGTTATTCCTGATGAAAACAAACTCTTTTGGCAATTTCATCACAACGAAAATTCCAACTCCATTATGCTAGCTTCAGTCCATTACTGGATATCCGAGGCTTGCATCTATTCCAGCATCCTTTGAATCGACAAAACATTTCGGTCGTATCAGATATACGTCCTTTGTTATATTTCCGTGCAGGAATTTTTTTTGACGTTCATTCTACCATATCCTATATGTAGTAATTGCTAGTATAACCCGAACTGACTAAAGCATATCTACAGTCGAGACTAGTTCGCCGTAGTCAACCTTTGAACTTGCTAGAAAACATATTTCCAACGAGTTGAGCTTTATGGATAAAACAATTTCATCTGAATCAGTTATAGCTCCATTTATATATTCTTCAGACTCTTAGTCTTTCGGAGGGTCTACCAAGTTCAAAACTTGACTTACTTCCATGGATACTATCTCGGATTATTTGGCATTTAGCCAAATCCTAGAGTCAGGGCCCATCAACGCTTCTTTGTATATCACAGGTTTATCGTTGTCCAACAACAATATCTCGTTTACATAACATAAATGTTTGTATGAGTTTTGCCTAACCTGTGTGGTTCAGCTGCGCACTTCTCTGAAGATTCAACAATCTTTGACAAGTTGCACTGTCCTCCCACTCACTCTTTTGTAAGAAACTATTTTTCTTCAAAACGCACCGTTCTTAACAACAAACAGTTTTGCTTTTGTGTAGTGATAGAGGAATACCAAAAACTTTTGGCATAACCTTAACAAAGTAGCACTTATCTGATTTGGGGTTTTGAGTATGTCAAACATATGACCCCAATTTTAAGAAAAGACAACGTGGTTTTAACAGTCCATACCACATCTAATATGGTGTCATTTCAACATATTTGATGGTTCTCTTCTCAGTGTAAAATCCGTAGTCACTAACGCATAACTTTAATAAGTATAATGGAAAATTGATAAACGTATTTTTTTATCTTACCGTGTCATACATGGCTTGATTATGTCTCTCGAACACTTTACTCATAGTGGTGTTACGGGAGGCACAAGTAATGATACTTCTTCACAACGTAACAGATGTTTGCTAAACTTGTAACTCAAATATTACTTTCTACAATCTAATTTGCAGAAGCATTATTTTCTTGTTACAATGAATTTCTATTTCACTCTATAATTCCTTGAACATTTCAAAGATTTCAGAGGTATGTCTCTATTGAACAGATATCCACATATCTAATTCAAATCATGAGTGAAGATAGAAAATCCATTGCACACAACTACACTTATTGGACTACACATATCAACATGTATGATTTCCAATAGTTTAGTTGCCCGTTCATGTATGGCCTATCAACGGTGTTCTAGTCACATTACTTCGAGACAAAGATCGCAAGCGTCAAGTGATTCATAATCATATGACTCGAAAGTCCATCAATTATGGAAATTCTTCATGCATGTTGTGTCACTTTGTGATAAACGGCAGTGCCACACCTTTGTGGTATTTCTGTCAGTCTTGCGACGTTTAGTGTCATTGTTATGGATGTTTAGTATTATTATCAAGATTCATAACATACAACCTATTCATAATGGAAGTATGGCCTTCACGTTATTCATAGCTTTGAGCAACTCTCTTGCAACAAACATGATTCAAAATGATGTTTTGCAACAAGGCTAAAGTGTAGTAACATTTTACTCAACTCTAAAATGTATTGTGAAGATAATCATAGAGTCAACACACGGTATAGTAAACCTTTTACCGTGTTCCCAAGCGTGTCAAAACTCATCATTAGCTAGTCATAAAGGCCATAGTACTTCTTGCGTCGAGTTGCAACAATATGCAATCGATGTGATATTCCAGTGATCAACAGTTTAATCACAATATACAGAATCCACAATTAACTGCTTAATCATGATTTCCAAGAATTACATCTCTTGACCAGCAATGAATTCATCTATAACTCCGTATGACTTTCAATTCTGAGCTGGTTATTCCAGTCTTCTTTCTTTTTGCCTTTATACGTATCATAGTTCTATTTCCAATGTCACTCCTACTCACAGAATCTCACACATGATCAAGTATGGCGCAGGACATGGACTTTCCTGCGTGTAAGTCTTACTAACACCCTATGGAACTTCCTTTCCCTTAATTCTCATCATCATATGATTAGTGTTCTTCTGGATCCCACACTTATCAGTTTAGTTAGAGCATAATGAACACTTTCACTAATGCTTACAATCATATATTGTACTAGATATCTTATATCCAATATCAATTACCTCATTACTGAAAACAAAAATTTCAGTTCCATGAATATAACATAACTATCCCAAACATTTCGAAGATCGGGTTTCATGGTTGTGAAGACAATGCACTTAGCTGTGGTGGAATTCTTAGCATTTTGGATTGATGGACGTAAGATACATCATACATAGAATCAGTGGGAGAGCATAAAAAAATTGCGATAGGACATGGTCCTTCTCGGCACTATTGAGGATAGTCCTCACAATACGGTACCAATCGTAAAGTTTTTACCAGATAATACAGTTAATAAAAATCAATTGGGAAGGTGGTAATGCGAGCCATTATTCTACAACGATAATGCAAATACTTAGACTTTATTCATAATTAAGTTGCACTTGTTATTAATCAATTTAATTTCTAAGTGCGCTTCCACTCAGATCAATATCTCTCGTAATTGATGCTGGAGTGATACAAGATCCGACCCAATCGTCCGCCATTGATGTGACATCACTGATGACTTAGACTGGACCGGTAGGCCAACTTGCCAATCACGCCAAAGGTGATTCTTGTTCATCTTTCGATGGGCGTGTTCTGGTAGCAAACTTTTATCCAAACCGTCAAGACAACCAAGTGTAATTGCAGTGTGTTCTTAACACACCCGCCTTTTATGCGTCACACCGTGTGCACCCATGTGATATGACCTGCTCCGGTGTGAAACATAGTATAGACGGTGCTACAGTTGGAAGAACACTATCAACTTGATATTGTTTTGTGAGAGATCACCCTAATAAAATACGACTACTGCGCATCAAACAAGGGTGCATCAAAGGGATAAACATCACAGGCAGTTCATAAAATTATGTGATATAGTATAGCCCTTTGCTTCGTGAAGTCTTTGTTGTCTTCACGTCGTTGTGGTAGAAGTCACCGTGTCCACCAACTACTCCTTGGCGCCAGGACCATCACCATGGCTCCCGGCATGTGCGTCGGGGCCCACCTCCGCATCTTTGATCATCACCTTGCATCTATCTATTGCTTTGCCTTGAGCTAATAAACAGTTCTGGCACGCAAGCCATAATTAAGTGACAATCATATGACTCCAGTCATCATGCCATACCACGACACGCAGGTCGCGAATAAATATTACATCATATAGCATCTCATACAAACACATTGCAAATCTTGAAGGCCATACCACATCACATGTATACTCTGCAAAAACAAGTTAGATCGCCTTC
Organism: Bromus sterilis; assembly: GCA_950022295.1. Classification (NCBI taxonomy): domain Eukaryota; kingdom Viridiplantae; phylum Streptophyta; class Magnoliopsida; order Poales; family Poaceae; genus Bromus; species Bromus sterilis. The sequence continues at coordinate 336,437,788 of OX465595.1, read as the reverse complement.
TACACGGGTTGTTGCAAATTTTATCGTGCTTGATTAGTATGTTACATGCAAACATTGTTCCCTAAACAAACCAAACATGATACTTCAATGTTGCTAGTTTAACGTTTGGGGGTGCGTGTAGCAACTAATGCCACAAGCCAAACTTCGTTCAACGCGTGACCCCCGTGTGCATTTGAGTTCATAAAATCCACAGGCCCCTCCATGTTAAATATTCTATTGCAAGATTAAGATGAGATCCAAGGAGTTTGATGTAGACCATCATCAAGGCAACCAGCATACTAAAAGCAGCATAGAGGGATCGATGGAAAACTCAATCCTTGTAGCAAAACCTCAACTTGCCATCAAGCAACAATAAAATCAATGCCTCATATCACACATATGATCTAGACCTAAACATGCATCTACCCATAGATCACTCTAATACCACTATTGGGAAACGCAGTAGAAAACAAAAAAAATCGGCCTACGTAGCAATCACCCAAGATCATCTATGAAGATTGCATACAAGGTTTTAGGTCATGGCTCACCAACCGATGTAGCGGAAGTAGAGTTGGTGAAGACCGTTGGTGCAGATCCCCGAAGCTAGGATTTCAATGACCTCCCAACCGCGAGGATATCGATCCCGCGTACCGTTCCATGATCCGTTGCGCGATCTGTTCCGCGAACCGTCCCGCGATCCGTCCCAATCAAGTCCCACGAACAAGTCCCTTGAACATGATCTCCGAGGAAGAAGAAGGACCTCGAAGAAGGAACAAAGGTATGATCCCTCTACCGGTATCCACACATCCCGATGTAGCAATCCAGTAGCGCTCCGCCGTCCAGAGAAGAACGCCACCGAGAGAAACTAGAGGGAGAAGAGCCTAGCGGCGTCCGGACTAGAACGATCTAGCCCGAAGAGAATTAGAGGCGTGTGGGATTTAGCTGGGGTAGCCTTGGGGATTTCTGGTGTTCTTTTGGGGTTGCCCCTGCCCCTGTATATATAGGTGGAATCCTGGGGTCGCAACTTGGGCGAGGGTCCTCCCCAAAGTCGGTTTTGGCCACCAGGAGGAGTCCAACACGGATTCCCCACCTAAACACCGCGGACCCCGGCGTCCTGGTCCAAAACTCCAGGGACCCTGGCGTTTGGGCCTTGGACTCAAGGAAAGTCCTTTTCCTTCCGAGTTACGACCTTTTGGACCTTCCTACTTGGTCTAACATCGGTTTCCGCGGTTTGGAGAGTTCCTTAACCCTCTGGATACTTCTATAACCTCCCGGGAACCTTCCGGAACCTACCGGAACATTTCCGGAAGTCCCAGAACAATTTTCCCGATGTTCCGTAACCTTTCCACAAACTATTACCGAATGTTGCAAAACCTTTCGAGACTATCACGGATGTCTTGTTACCACTTCCAGACTCTTCTTGAATATTCTGGAATCATCCGAGACCGTTCAGGAATCTTCCAAAACCATTCGGTACCACCTAGAACACTTCTAGTGCTACCCGGAAACACTTCCGGTTCCACCCGAAACAATTCCGGTACCCTTTCTCTTTTCATCTCCTAGTTCTCTAATAGATTACTACTCGTTAAGTGTGTGACCCAATAGGTTCGGTATAATGCGGACATTAATCAGAACATCTTCCGGACACAGGTCAACAGCCTTTTGTCAATAGCCAATAATCAACAGCGGAGCCATGGACACCCATGTTGACTCCCGCACATACACGAATAAACTTCGAGTGAACCTTTATGTTAGCCATGTACCATTCCCTTTGCTTCGTGATATATGACAAAGTCAGAGGAGAGAAGTTTGGCACCCATGTGTAACAACTTCTTGAACACAAGCCACTCGTTATCCTCTTTGCTCGTTTGTCCCTTTTTCTCGTTATCGTATTCCGGTATCCCCATGACTAAATCACAATGCGTCTGGCCAGACTATAATGGATACCGTCATACCGAGTGGGCCTGAAGTGAATATCTTCTTCACCGTGAAGGAGCAAATCCCAGTCTTGAAATATCGCAATTACTAGACACACTATCTGATGTACCCAGAACTTATTTTACTACTTCCCAATAACGGGAGGATTCATCTAAGAACCAAAGTACATCTTCCTGTGTGAAGCAACTCGATATTCTCATGGTCTAAGGAATTACGTATATGATAACATTTCATGATATGACTTATAACGTTGTTACGATGTGATCTCTAAGTATATCATTCATTACTGGGGTCGGTTCAACATCATTGTTCTGCTAACAATATGTTCTCATTGCTACTGACATCCTTGTTCCAAGAACAATGTCCATGATTAAGAAAACGTAATCATCAGTTAGCACATGAGCTGGTCTTAGAGGCTAAACCAGGAACTCGTGGTGTTTACATTTCCACACATGCAAATGAGTTTTCTTCTGAATCTCACAGTCAGGATCATTGCAATTATAGCACAGAATTATAAAAATTAATTACGAACGTGGAAATATAGATACATTTGAGATGTATCAGATCTAATCCAGGGTTCCTAACCATGGGATTTGCCGAGGCCGGTCCTCATAAGCTTCTCCTTGAATCCCTCGATCGAAGTCCCACGATCTGTTCCCAAAGATAGTTTGTCTCAAGCGCCACAGGTGTAACGCTTCCACGGGATGCGCACGTCCAAGGAGGAGCGTCGGGCGGTGGACTTCTAGGTCCGCTCTTGCTTCTTCTTCCCAAGCCATTTTCCTAGCAAACTCATTTCTGAAATTTTTGACAAAATCACAAAACAAGGATTTCAGAAAAAATAGTTGAGGCAAACTATTGTACTCACTTAACCAAGGCATAAACTTGCATCAAAACTTGGAAAATAAATTTCTACATATGCATACAAGATCATACGAAATACACCAAGAACTACTGAATACTCACAAATGAAGCCACCAATCAAAAATCTAATTGGAGGGGTGGAGGAGTCACATACCAGGGAGTATTTGCTCAAAATTTCAGCTCAGACAATGGGTTGTAGAGAGAGATCGAATTTCTGGGTGGAGAGCAGCAAGAACGCGAGTTCCATCTGAAGAACTCGTGTTTTTTGGGAAGAAAGAAGGAGAGAGGAAGAAGACTTACCTGGGTGGCTGGCCTGTGGGGCCCAGGCGCCCTTTGTGCGCGGTCAGGGGGCAGGCCGCACCAGCTGGCCGCCTGGACCAAGGGTGGCCCCCTGGTCAGCCCCAGATGCCTCTAGGTCACTTTTTCTGTGGAAAAATTGATTTTTATTTTTGCGGAATTTTTCTGACAACTTCACTGTTGAAATTTTTTCGAAGTTCCAAAAGCTGCAAAACTTCCTGGAAACTTCAGACAGTGGTTAGACATGTGAAGCTTCAAAAACATAAAACTTTGGTACAACAAGGAGAAAAAAAGCTAAAGGAAATGAAACATAACAAGCTCCACTTTTTACCTATATAAAACATGCTAGCTAGCAAGGTTGATCAAGTCTTACCAACAAACCGGCGATATATAGAGCAGAAAGTCTCACCTCTTATAAAGTGATCATTGTACCTTTACATTAATGGACATTGTCCCCACCATAATGATTTTGTATTTGTGGTGCACATGTAGAGGACAATCCCAATCTACAATCTTCACGGTCTCGATATTCTCTATAGAGTTAAGGCCATGCCTTTTGTCGATCTTCTTTGGAAAATACACCGTGTGTTCTTTATCATCCACGTTGAAGGTAACCTTTCCTTTATTGCAATCAATGATAGCACCTGCGGTGTTAAGAAAAAGTCTACCAAGAATAATAGACATGCTCCCATCCTCGGGCATGTCAAGCACAACAAAATCAGTAAGGATTAAGCAATTAGAAACTTCAACAGGAATGTCTTCACAAATACCAATCGGGATGGCTGTTGACTTGTCAGCCATTTGAAGAGAGATATCTGTAGGGATTAGTTTATCTAAACAAAGCCTCTTGTAAAGAGAGAAAATCATAACACTCACCCCTGCATCAAGATCACATAAAGCAGTTCTGACATAATTATTCTTTATGGAGCAAGGAATGGTGGGTCTACCTGGATCACCAAACTTCTCAGGAATCTGACCACTGAAAGAGTAGTTAGCAAGCATAGTAGATATTGACTCATTAGGGACTTTTCTTTTGTTAGTAACAATATCTTTCATCTATCTCGAGTATAGAGGTAACTTAATAGCATCAAAGGAATTTGAAGAAAAAGAGGTTTCATCCGTTCACAAAATTTATTATAGTGCTCTTCTTCTTTGGTTTAGAGAGACTTACCTGGAAAGGGCATGGGTTTCTGTACCCATGGTTCTCTTTCCTTCCCATGTATTCTTGCGATAAAGTCTTCTCTAGTGTATTTCTTGCGTTTTTCGGGTGCTTCTTCTTCTCGCACCTCGGGAGGATCATTCTTCTCCTTGTCTTTTTTAGGTTCAGCACCGTCTTCAGTTTCAGCATCGGAGGTAGATATACTTTTTGGATCAAAAACAGGCTCTTCTTCAACTATGGGATCATTTGAATTGTCGGCTTCCTTATGTTTCTTCTTCTTCGCCGTCTTCTTCGGAGAGCTAACGATTTCTTCTTCCTGCATTTGAGAATCTTGCTCGATCCTCTTCGGATGCCCCTTTGGATCCTGTGTGTGTGTTCCACCTCGGGTTTTAATCCCGAAGGCTTGTATATATTGTTTGTCATTGTTAGCAAGCAAATATTTTTGCACATCAGAAATTTGTTCAAGCTGAGTTTGAACAATATGAAAATGCTTAACAAGGCCTTTAACATCATTAACAGTTCTACCTAGAACATCAAGAAAACTTTTGATAGCAAGGGTATTATCATGCAACTGACTTTGAATCCTCATATTAAAGTGATTTTTCTTCATAATAAAATTATCCAGCTCATCTAAACATTGATTAGGAGTCTTACCTCGAGGGATGTCACTTGCATTGAAATATAAAAGAGAGTGTACCTCTACCATAGGAGGGTGAGTAGTGGGCTCACACTACTTCTCAATAGGAGGTAGATTCTTCATGTCTTCAGCTTTAATACCTTTCTCTTTTATATACTTCTTTGCTTCTTCCATATCTTCGGGGCTCAGGACAAGCATGCCCCTCTACTTTGGTGGTGGAGGTGGTTCAGGGACGGACCAATCTTCGTGGTTCTTGGCAATCTTGCCCATTAGTTCTTCAGCATCGTCCGGTGTTCTTTCCCTGAAAACACAAACAGCACAACTATCCAGAGAGGATCTAGATTCCTCGATTAGACCAGCATAAAATATATCAAGTAATTAATTCTTAGGAACTCCATGTCCGGTCTAGCCTTGATCAAACTACAATACCTCCCCCAAGCTTTAGGGAGGTGCTCATCCTGCAACTGTTTAAAGTTATAAATTCTTTGTAAAGCAGCATGTTGCATGTGAGCAGGAAAGTACTTATCAACAAAAGATTGAGCCAAATCTTGAGGACTCTTAATGGAACCACATGGTAGTGCATCATACCATGCTTTAGCACCCTCCTTCAAAGAGAAAGGAAGAGTCTTAGTCACATAAAAGTTTCGTATCTTTTCATCGGTAGTAAACAAGCCACCCAACTCAGTGAGTTTAGTCAAGTGTGCAATAGCATCATCATTTCTCTGCCATAAAAGGGGCCAGCTTCAATTGTAGATATAAGTGAAAGATCACCAGAGAAATCAAAATCAGGATCATTGATGCATATATGAGATGTAGAAAATTTAGGATCAGGAGTAATCTTGTTCTTCATGGAGTGTTTTTCAAGCAGCTTCTTAACAGCACCAGGGTCAGAGTCGGCACACTCTGTAAGTTCCCTGCATAAATCATCATCAAGTATAATATAATCATCCTCAAGGAGTCTCTCCTTGACTTTGTTCAGGTCTCGGTAACCAAAGGATTTGCAAGTGGGGTAATGTGTAGCAGGAGTTTCAGTCTCAGACTGTTCTTCAACCTTAGCAATTTGAGATTCAAGATAGCGACCAAGAAAATCAATATCATCAAGAGTAATGGAAGCATCATCAAAAGTATCGAACATAGTAATAGAGTCAGTAGAAACAACATGTGGTGGTGGTGAAGCAAACTTACTTATAACTGAAGGAGAATCAAGTGGATGGTAAGATCGGGACTTTGGGGTCTCCTTTCTTACCCATAGTGGATAAAGTGCAGCAGGCAGAATACTTCAAGTAGACTTGTAAATAAAGTTATGCTCTCTGGCAACGGCGCAAGAAAACAGTACTTGATAACCCACAACTGTAGGGGATCGAGATAGTCTTCGCGGTTAAGAATAACCCAATTTGTAGATTCAACACAAGGAGAGCCAAAGGATACTCACAAGCTTTAACAGTTGAGTTGTCAATTCAACCGCACTTGAAATACACTTGATTGCAACAAAGTATTAATAGCAACGATGATATGGAAGTGATGGTGGTAACGGAAATAGTGGCGGTGAAACAGCGAAAGTAAAACAGCAAAAGTAAATAACTAGTAACCAGCAGGATAAAACACTGTAGGCTAGGGAGATGGATGGTCGGGCGCTGCTTGGATGAGAGTGAACATGTAATAGATTCTAACACGGGGCAAGGCAAACAGAAAACCAAGGATCATCTAGGCAATATCAACCATTAGGCATGCATCCCAAGGTAGTTGTACGTGCTTGCAATAAGAACTTGCACAACATCTTTTGTCCTACCATCCCGCTACGAACGGGGCCAAAAGGAACTTATGGAGATTAAGGTGCTCCTATCAAAGAGCGCCGTAACAAAGCATTAACACTCAACGGATACATGAAATCCTCAAATTATAGTCCATCCCCTTTGGTGTCCCAAGCTGTCACCTTTGGGGTCGTCGGTTCTGGATCATAATAGGTGCATACCACTCATAGATAGGATCAAGAACACAAATAAACTCATGAAAACACAAGTGGTTCAGATCTGAAAACATGGCACTCGGGCCCAAAGTGACAAGCATTAAGAGAAACAAGTTGTGGCAAAGATGATAAACACCAAAATAGATGATACTCAACATGCCCCCAACAATCTGATGAACTATTGCATGATCTAACTCATCCAATCCCTACCATCCCATTTTCCTATAGCAGGGAATTACTCACACATGAAAGGAGAAGTCACGGAGGGATTATGGAGTGGTGATGGTGATGACGATGATGATGATCTCCCCTCACCGGAGGCCAAAACAGCCTCCAGATTAGCCCTCCCGGAGAAAAACAGAGGGTGGCGGCGGCTCCGCGACGAGAACTGGGAAATTGACTTCTGTTCTGGGCTTTACTCGCGTTGGGTAAAAATAGGGGCCAAGGTAGGTCACCAGAGGGGGTGGGACCCACCCAGGCGGCCTCCCGACGCGGCCAAGGGGGTGGCCGCGCCAGCAGGGCGCCTGGGGCCCCTCTGGCCCACCTTCTGGTCCTGGGTCTCTCCGGGTGCGTGGTTTTTCCGTGATTTTTCTGGGAATTTTCTGAAGTACCTAAAAATCCATATTCTTGCACACAAGAAAACCATACAGGCAGCTCTGCTGAAAACAACGTCAGTCCGGGTTAGTTTCGTTCAAATCATACAAGAATGAGGACAAAACAATAGCAAAAGCGTTTGGAAAAGAGATACATTTGAGACGTATCAGATCTAACCCAGGGTTCCTAACCATGGGATTTGCCCAGGACGATCCTCGTTAGCTGCTCCTCGAATCCCTCGATCGAAGTCCCACGATCTGTTCCCATAGATAGTTCGTCTCAAGTGTTGCTAGTGCAGCGCTTCCAAGGGATGCGCACGTGCAAGGAGGAGCGTCGGGCGGTGGACTGCTAGGTCCGATGACACGGCCTGGATATGGAGTGGCAGTGGCTAGGGTTGTGGACTGATCCATAGTCCTTCGGGGTTCACCCTAGCCATTATATAGGTGTCTATGGCGTGGACGTCAACCCTTGAGACTATTCGGACCCTTCATCCACAATTCACTCGGATCACATCCGAATGGGCTCCTTTCCCCTTAAGCGCGCGGCCCTATAGGTTCACGTACACATGGACATGACTCAGATCACACCCAATTCAATCAATCGGTAGCGGTTCCTAGAAAAACGTGTCGACTCCCATATGTGCGCAAAGTCTTAAGATGAACCATTATAAAGTGTCATATGCAATATTCCTTTTGCCTCACGATATATGTTGTCAAGCTCAAGACGAGTGCTTGTCACCTTTTGGTAGCTTAACCTCTCTTCTCGAAACCATGATACAGATTCCTGAACTGCGTTAACACTTGACCCATGTCGCATTTCCATGCTTTCTGAATCTTATCACTCGAGAGTCCCCAGAGAATTATCTCTCCATGATGGAGGGGAAAATCCCATCTTGATCAACCATATCCCGTGACATGTATCATAACTCACCCGAAAACTACCTTTATAACTACCTAGTTACGGTGTAGCGTTTGATAGACCCTAAGTGAGCCAATCCTTATCCTGAGAACATGCGAGGACATCATGTCTAGGGCATGGCATATACATTATACCGAGACTAACGAATGACAACATCTCACTACGTCTCAAAGTGGGTCTCTGTCCAACTCAGTGATCCCGTCACTAAGCCGATACTATCGGGTAGCATCTCTATGCCATGACTTTTGAAACATAGTCATCAACCGGATCATATACTAGTCAATAATATGTGTCTGCATAACGTTATCAACTAGGGACCATTAGAACAATCATCATAGAATATATATTCTCATAAACAAATCACATACTTATTAATACATATCAGTGGCGATGTTGAAGGACAATACAAATAACTCATGAATACATAATGAGGTAACATCATCCCATGATTGCCTATAGGGAATATCTCCAACATTTAATTCACATAGGGGCATCGATCACATGCATAACTATGAAAAGTAGCCTTTCCTTGTACATATGGTTGTGTGGTCGATGATGGATCCACTTAGGGGCTAGATCCATCCACACATGCATGTAGAAGCAAACAATGCTACTTGACGTGACCTTGCGCCAAGGACCGTGATTTTAGGGTATAATGGCCTACCATTAAAGGTTTTGGCGGTAGGGTATTTTTAATAGCAAATGGATATAATGATGCAGTTAAATACCGTTATCGATTCTAGCGGTAGGTAGTGTTATCCGACCGCTAAAAACTACGGTGGTAGCAAAAAGATCAGATCGTAAAATACTTTTTGATTGTGGTCTAAAGCAAAACAGTCAAAACGGTTGAGCGGTGTGGAATTGCCGAAACCGTGCAACATTTGAGTTTGAAAATTTTAAGTCTCCTTTTGCGATCATCTTCTCAGCGGTGGTGTATCTTAAAAACTAGATGATACCACGCATGTTGCTACGGGAATTGTTTAGAAATAATTTGAAGTTTAAAAATATAGAAAAATTATTAAACATAGTATAATTTGATTATAAAATCTTTTTGAAAGAAATATAATTTAGAGTAAAAAACTAAGAAATTTGATGAAAATTAGAAAATGACTTTTTTGTTAATTTATTTCCTTGACAATATATCGATGAGACGATAAGAGGAAAATAACATTTAGTAGAGAGAGTGGAAACTTCTCCACTCTTGGTTAAACCTAAACCAATGATAACAATTATAGATGTGCATAGAAAAAATGAAATATGAGATTGTTGGGGAACGTAGTAGAAAACAAAAAAAATCGGCCTACGAATCAAGAAACCAAGATCATCCAAGAAGATTGCATACAAGGTTTTAGGTCATGGATCACCAACCGATGTAGCGGAAGTAGAGTTGGTGAAGCTCGTGGACGTAGTGGAAGTAGATCTCGCAAGTTCTCCCACGAAAAGTCCCTCGATCAATCCCGCGATCTAGTCCCACGGACAAGTCCCATGAACAAGCTCCTCGAAGAAGGGTCGAAGGTACGACCCCTCCATTAGTATCCACACATCCCATAGCAGAAATCCAGCAGCGCTCCGCCGTCCAGAGATGAACGCCACCGAGAAAACTAGAGGGAGAAAACCCTAACGGATTCCGATCTAGAACAGCGTCTAAACCGGGGTCTAATTGTGGAGCAACGGGGTTTAGAGGAGGGAGGGTGGCGCATAGGCCTTGGGGACAAGTTGTCTTGGTCTTCCCCCACCCTTGGATCACCTTATATAGGTGGCCAAGGGGCCTAGGGCGCAGCTCAAGGAGGTTTGGGAGTCCAACTTGGACTCCCAAGCCTTCCAAACCTACACATACCTTCCCACCGGAAACCTTCCATAATGGTATTTGGAAATCCCACCTGGAGGATCTCCCACCCCTTTTTGGTGCCCCCCCACCACCTGGCCGGCCAGGGCAGCCTAGGTGGCTTGCCCCCCAAGGCCAGGGGCGCAGGGCAGTGGGTGGTACTGCCCGGAACCTTCTAGAAGCTTCCAGGACCTTCCGGGACCTACCAGGACTGTTTCGGGACATTCCGGACACTTTTGGAGCACTTACAATACCTTCCGGAACCTCTAACGAATGTTCCGGAGCCATCTAAATGGGTTTCGGAGCCATCCGGGCAAAGTTTATTATGTCCGGTGAACACAACATATTGTTTAAGCTGTCCACCGATCACCGAAACTATTCCGGTTGATCGTAAACTTTCCCATTACCATTTTCATATGTTCCGGAACCACCTGGGACTACTCCAGAGTGATCCGGACATATCCTTAAATACCCAGAACTACTTCTGGTGCCCTTATGAACAATTCCATAAATCTCCGGAACTACTTCCGGTACCCGTATGAACTATTCTGCTTTGCTTCCACTAAACCTTCTACCATACTAGTATTCTAACAGACTACTGCTCGTTAAGTGTGTGAACCAATAGGTTCGGTATAATGCGGACATGACTCAGGAAATCTTCCGAACATAGGTCAACAGCCTTTTGTCAATAGCCAATAATCAACAGCGGAGCCATGGACACCCATGTTGACTCCCGCACATACACGAAGAAACTTCGATTGAACCATTATGTTTAGTCATGTACCATTCCCTTTGCTTCGCGATATATGACAAAGTTAGAGGAGAGAAGTTTGGCACCCATGTGTAACAACTTTTTGAACACAAGCCACTCGTTATCCTCTTTGCTCGTTTGTCCCTTTTCTCGTTATCGTATTCCGGTATCCCCGTGACTGAATCACAATGCGTCTGGCCAGACTATAATGGATACCGTCATACCGAGTGGGCCCGAAGTGAATATCTTCTTCATCGTGAAGGAGCAAATCCCATTCTTGAACTATCACAGTCACTAGCCACACCATCTGACATACCCAGAACTTATTTTACTACTTCCCATTTACGGGAGGATTCATCTAAGAACCAAAGCATGTCTTCCTGTGTGAAGCAACTCGATACTCTCATGGTCTAAGGAATTACGTATATGAAAACATTTCATGATATGACTTATAACGTAGTTACGATGTGATCTCTAAGTATATCATTCAATACTGGGGTCGGTTCAACATCATTGTTCTGCTAACAATATGTTCCCATTGCTACTGACATCCTTGTTACAAGAACAATGTCCATGATTAAGAAAACGTAATCATCAGTTAGCACATGAGCTGGTCTTAGAGGCTAAACCAGGAACTCTTGGTGTTTAAATTTCCACACATGCAAATGAGTTTTCTTCTGAATCTCACAGTCAGGGTCATTGCAATTATAGCACAGAAATATAAACATTAATTATGAACGTGGAAATATATATATATATATAATAACATTTTATTATTGCCTCTAGAGCATATTTCCAACAGTCTCCCACTTGCACTAGAGTCAATAATATTGTCAGTGCTTGAGCACTTTACACCTATGGCATACCGGTGTAAGAAATGCTTCATTTGTGGTATAGACCTCATCTTCGGATCTGACGTTTCAGGCCCGTTTGTATCTTGCATATCTTCGCGTTTTCACGCTATCATAAAATTCACTAATTTTATCAGTTTAGCTTTGTATATGTTTGAATCATTTGGCAGGACCTTGGTTCCTTTAGAATAAGTCATGAAATCATTCGTCAATGTTCCATGAGCTTCAAGCATCTAGGAAACCATACCATGTTCATAAATGAATTTATGATTCAAAATACCCTCCTTGTTACTTCTTTAAGCAACAATATACTTAGCCTCTGTTATAGAATTCGCCACAGTATCGAACTTGACATAGTTCCTCCATACTGTGCCACCCTTACATGTGAAACACATAATCCCAATTAAAATCAAAAATCGATCGGAGTAAGTATGAAGACTGAATTGGTGTAACTGTTTACATCAAAATTCAGCTGGTGTAACTTGTTACAACGAGCTCTTCATTATCTCCATTTTCTGAGAAACATATCTTATCTATCATAAGTTTAACTTTTCACTGCTTGTCCAATGATCAACATATTGATCACTTTGGTATCTTGCTCACAACCTTTTGGAGCGTTGGACATATCTGGTCGTTTTACATATTATGGTGTACATGATTAATCCAAACACACATGTGAGTGAAATTCAATTCATGTGTTTTGCTTATCTATGTTCATGAACACCGATTTCCGCAAACAACTTTTCACCGTGACCTCGGCAAGAACATCCTTCCTGGCGTTTTCATACTAAACTACTTTAGTATCATGTCAATATGCAGTGTTGGCTTTAGCATGATCAGGCACTTACTATCTTCATAGATCACTGCGCTCAATACTAATGCTATATTAGCCCAAGTACTTCAGCTGAAAACTATTTTCAATAAAGTCCTTATTTGTGTCAAGAAATATATATCATTTCTAATCAACAATATGTCATATACATAAGGTTTTAGAAATATTATTCAGCTCCCACTTACTTTCTTGAATATTCAAGCATCTTCGTTATTCCTGATGAAAACAAACTCTTTTGGCAATTTCATCACAACAAAAATTCCAACTCCATTATGCTAGCTTCAGTCCATCACTGGATATCCAAGGCTTGCATCTATTTTAGCATCCTTTGAATCGACAAAACATTCCGGTCGTATCACATATACGTCCTTTGTTATATTTCCGTGTAGGAACTTTGTTTTGACGTTCATTCTACCATATCCTATAAATGAGATATATAGTAATTGCTAATATAACCCGAACTGACTAAAGCATTTCTACGGTCGACACTATTTCGCCGTAGTCAACCTTTGAACTTGCTAGAAAACAATTTTCCAACGAGTTGAGCTTTATGGATAAAACAATTTCATCCGAATCAATTATAGATCCATATATATATTCTTCAGACTTTTAGTCTTTCCGAGGGTCTACCAAGTTCAAAACTTGACTTACTTCCATGGATACTATCTCGGATTATTTGGCATTTAGCCAAATCCCGGAGTCAGGGCCCATTAACGCTTCTTTGTATATCACAGGTTTATCATTGTCGAACAACAATATCTCGTTTTACATATCATGAATGTTTGTACGATTTTTGTCTAACCTGTGTGGTTCAGCTGCGCACTTCTCTGAAGATTCAACAATCTTTGACAAGTTGCACTGTCCTCCCACTCACTCTTTTGTAAGAAACTATTTTTCTTCAAAATACATTGTTCTTAACAGCAAACAGTTTTGCTTTTGTGTAGTGATAGAGGAATACCAAAACTTTTGGCATAACCTTAACAAAGTAGCACTTATCTGATTTGGGGTTTTGAGTATGTCAAACATATGCCTTATATACCCAAATTTTAAGAAAAGACAACATGGTTTTAACAGTCCATACCACATCTAATATGGTGTCATTTCAACAGATTTGATGGAGCTCTTTTCAGTGTAAAAGCTGTAGTCACTAACGCATAACTTTAATAAGTATAATGGCAAATTGATAAACGTCATATTTGATCTTACCGTGTCATACATGGATTGATTACATCTCTCGAACACTTTACTCATAGTGGTGTTCCGGGAGACGCAAGTTATGACACTTCTTCACAACTCATCAGACGTTCGCTAAACTTGTAACTCAAATATTAATTTCTACAATCTAATTTGCAGAAGCTTTATTTTCTTGTTATAATGAATTTCTATTTCACTCTAAAATTCCTTGAACATTTCAAAGATTTTAGACGTATGTCTCTATTGAACAGATATCCACATATCTACTTCAACTCATGAGTGAAGATAGGAAATCCACTGCACACAACTACACTTATTGGACTACACACATCATCATGTATGATTACCAATGGTTTAGTTGCCCGTTCATGTATGGCCTATTAACGGTGTTTTAGTCACATTAATTCGAGACAAAGATCGCAAGCGTCAAGTGATTCATAATCATATGACTCGAAAGTCCATCACTTATGGAAATTCTTCATGCATGTTATGTCACTTGTGATAAACGGCAGTGCCACATCTATGTGGTATTTCTGTTAGTCTTGCGACGTTTAGCGTCAGTGTTATGAATGTTTAGTATTATTATCAATATTCATAACATACACCCTATTCATAATGGAAGTATGGCCTTTACGTTATTCATAGCTTTGAACAACTCTCTTGCAACAAACATGATTCAAAATGATGTTTTGCAACAAGGCTAAAGTGTAGTAACAATTTACTCAACTCTAAAATGAATTATGAAGATAATCATAGAGTCAACACACGGTATAGTAAACCTTTTACCGTGTTCCCGAGCGTGTCAAAACTCATCATTAGCTAGTCATAAAGGCCATAGTATTTCTTGCATCGAGTTGCAAAAATATGCAATCGATGTGATATTCCGGTGATCAACAGTTTAATCACAATATACAGAATCCACAATTAACTGCTTAATCATGATTCCCAAGAATTACATCTCTTGACCAGCAATGAATTCATCTATAACTCCGTATGACTTTCATTTCTGAGCTGGTTATTCCAGTCTTCTTTCGTTTTGCCTTTATACGTATCATAGTTCTATTTCCAATGTCACTCCTACTCACAGAAGATCACACATGATCAAGGGTGGCGCAGGCCATGGACTTTCCGGCGTGTAAGTCTTACTAACACCCTATGGAACTTCCTTTCCCTTAATCCTCATCATCATATGATCATTGTTCTTCTGGATCCCACACATCAGTTTTGTTTAGAGCACAATGAACATTTTCACTAATGCTTACAATCATACATTGTACTAGATATCTTATATCCAACATTAATTGTCTTACTACTGAAAACTTATTTTTCAGTTCCATGAATATAACAAAACTATCCCAAACTTTTCGAAGTTCGGGTTTCATGGTGGTGAAGACAATGCACTTAGCTGTCGTGGAATTCTAGCATTTTGGATTATGGACATAAGTCACATCATCCATAGCATCAGCGGGAGAGCATCAAAAATTTGCGATAGGACAAGCTCCTTCTCGACACTATTGAGGATAGTCCTCACAATACGGTACCAATCGTAAAGTTTTTACCAGATAAAACAGTTAATCAAAATCAATTGGGAAGGTGGTAACGCGAGCCATTATTCTACAACGATAATGCAAATACTAAGACTTTGTTCATAATTAAGTTGTACTTGTGATTAATCAATTTAATTACTTAGTGCGCTCCCACTCAGATCAATATCTCTCGTAATTGATGCTGGAGTGATTCAAGATCCAACCCAATCGTCCGCCATTGATGTGACATCACTGATGACTTAGACTGGACCGGTAGGCCAACTTGCCAATCACGCCAAAGGTGATTCTTGTTCATCTTTCGATGGGCGTGTTCCGGTAGCAAACTTTTATCCAAACCGTCAAGATAACCAAGTGTAATGTGCTGTGTGTTCTTTTAACACACTCGTCTTTTATGCGTCACACCGTGTGCACCCATGTGACATGACCTGCTCCGATGTGAAACATAGTATAGACGGTGCTACAGTTGGAAGAACACTATCAACTTGATATTGTTTTGCGAGAGATCACCCTAATAAAATACGACTATCGCGCATCAAACAAGGGTGCATCAAAGGGATAAACATCACAGGCAGTTCATAAAATTTTGTGATATAGTATAGCCCTTTGCTTCGTGAAGTCTTCATTGTCTTCACGTCGTCGTGGTTGAAGTCACCGTGTCCAACAACTTTGTCCTTGGCGCCGGGAACATCACCACAGCTTCCGGCATGTGCGTCGGGGTCCACCTCCGCATCGTAGATCATCACCTTTGCATCTATCTATTGCTTTGCCTCGAGCTAATAAACAGTTCTGGCACGCAGGCCATAATTAAGTGACAATCATATGACTCCAGTCATCATGCCGTACCACGACACGCAGGTCGCGAATAAATATTACATAATATAGCATCTCATACAAACACATTGCAAATCTTGAAGGCTATACCACATCACATGCATACTCTGCAAAAACGAGTTAGATCGCCATCTACACGGGTTGTTGCAACTTTTATCGTCGTTGTTAAGCAGGTTTACAAGGCAAACGAGAAACCCTAGATAAAACAAAACACGATACTTCTTTTGTTGCTAGTTTAACATACGGGGTGCGTGCAGCAACTAATGCCACAAGCCAAAATTCGTTCAACGCGTGACCCCCTTGTGGATTTGAGTTCATAAAATCCACAAGCCCCTCCATGTTAAATCTTCTATTGCGAGATTAAGATGAGATCCAAGGAGTTTGATGTAGACCATGATCAAGGCAACCAGCATACTGAAAGCAGCATAGAGGGATCGATGGAAAACTCAATCCTTGTAGCAAAACCTCAACTTGCTATCAAGCATAGAAAAAATCACATGACAGGGAAGCAACAAGAAAATCAATGCCTCATATCACACATATGATCTAGACCTAAACATGCATCTAATCAAGGATCGCTCATGATACCACTGTTGGGGAACGTAGTAGAAAACAAAAAAATTTGGCCTACGAATCAAGAAACCAAGATCATCCAAGAAGATTGCATACAAGGTTTTAGGTCATGGCTCACCAACCGATGTAGCGGAAGTAGAGTTGGTGAAGCTCGTGGACGTAGTGGAAGTAGATCTCGCAAGTTCTCCCACGAACAGTCCCTCGATCAATCCCACGAACAAGTCCCGCGATCTAGTCCCACGGACAAGTCCCATGAACAAGCTCCTCGAAGAAGGGTCGAAGGTACGACCCCTCCATTAGTATCCACACATCCCGTAGCAGAAATCCAGCAGCGCTCCGCCGTCCAGAGATGAACGCCACCGAGAAAACTAGAGGGAGAAAACCCTAACGGATTCCGATCTAGAACAGCGTCTAAACCGGGGTCTAATTGTGGAGCAACGGGGTTTAGAGGAGGGAGGGTGGCGCATAGGCCTTGGGGACAAGTTGTCTTGGTCTTCCCCCACCCTTGGCTCACCTTATATAGGTGGCCAAGGGGCCTAGGGCGCAGCTCAAGGAGGTTTGGGAGTCCAACTTGGACTCCCAAGCCTTCCAAACCTACACATACCTTCCCACCGGAAACCTTCCATAATGGTATTTGGAAATCCCACCTGGAGGATCTCCCACCCCTTTTTGGTGCGCCCCCACCACCTGGCCGGCCAGGGCAGCCTAGGTGGCTTGCCCCCCAAGGCCAGGGGCGCAGGGCAGTGGGTGGTACTGCCCCGAACCTTCCGGAACCTTCTAGAAGCTTCCAGGACCTACCGGGACTGTTTCGGGACATTCCGGACACTTTTGGAGCACTTCCAATACCTTTTGGAACCTCTAACGAATGTTCCGGAGCCATCTAAATGGGTTTCGGAGCCATCCGGGCAAAGGTTATTATGTCCGGTGAACACAACATATTGTTTAAGCTGTCCACCGATCACCGAAACTATTCCGGTTGATCGTAAACTTTCCCATTACCATTTTCATATGTTCCGGAACCACCTGGGACTACTCCAGAGTGATCCGGACATATCCTTAAATACCCAGAACTACTTCTGGTGCCCTTATGAACAATTCCATAAATCTCCGGAACTACTTCCGGTACCCGTATGAACTATTCTGCTTTGCTTCCACTAAACCTTCTACCATACTAGTATTCTAACAGACTACTGCTCGTTAAGTGTGTGACCCAATAGGTTCGGTATAATGCGTACATGACTCAGAACATCTTCCGGACATAGGTCAACAGCCTTTTGTCAATAGCCAATAATCAACAGCGGAGCCATGGACACCCATGTTGACTCCCGCACATACACGAAGAAACTTCGAGTGAACCATTATGTTTAGTCATGTACCATTCCCTTTGCTTCGCGATATATGACAAAGTTAGAGGAGAGAAGTTTGGCACCCATGTGTAACAACTTTTTGAACACAAGCCACTCGTTATCCTCTTTGCTCGTTTGTCCCTTTTCTCGTTATCGTATTCCGGTATCCCCGTGACTGAATCACAATGCGTCTGGCCAGACTATAATGGATACCGTCATACCGAGTGGGCCCGAAGTGAATATCTTCTTCATCGTGAAGGAGCAAATCCCATTCTTGAACTATCACAGTCACTAGCCACACCATCTGACATACCCAGAACTTATTTTACTACTTCCCATTTACGGGAGGATTCATCTAAGAACCAAAGCATGTCTTCCTGTGTGAAGCAACTCGATACTCTCATGGTCTAAGGAATTACGTATATGAAAACATTTCATGATATGACTTATAACGTAGTTACGATGTGATCTCTAAGTATATCATTCAATACTGGGGTCGGTTCAACATCATTGTTCTGCTAACAATATGTTCCCATTGCTACTGACATCCTTGTTACAAGAACAATGTCCATGATTAAGAAAACGTAATCATCAGTTAGCACATGAGCTGGTCTTAGAGGCTAAACTAGGAACTCTTGGTGTTTACATTTCCACACATGCAAATGAGTTTTCTTCTGAATCTCACAGTCAGGGTCATTGCAATTATAGCACAGAAATATAAACATTAATTATGAACGTGGAAATATATATATATATATAATAACATTTTATTATTGCCTCTAGGGCATATTTCCAACAAAGATAACTCATAATTTGTTTTTTTTTATAAAAAACAATATAAATCGTGAGGCTAAGTGCATAAAAAGTTATATTTATTTAGGGTGCATGCACATGCAAAATTAATGAGAGCATGTGCATGAAGAGTTAGGGGATTTTTTTTACATGGTGGACCTACTTGATGATGTGGATAGCTTCCATGTCAAGAGAAATAGGTTAGTGAGGATGAACTATTTAGGTATTATAGATTATAGATTATGCAGGACCTCTGAAGGCTGGTGACAAGGAGCTCGTGATGCGTGAAGCTGAGTTGATGAGGAATAATGCGTCAAAGATGCTAATGATTTGTGATGCTGCGACAACAGGGATGTCATCTGAAGACTGATACTTTGGTCTATTGGATTCTTCGCGTTATGTTCCGTTTAGTCTCGTAATTCGTATTCTCTTATTTTGGTAGCCTGGTATTTATGGTTTATCCTTACCCTTCTGTGTGTGGTGGTTGCCTTGGTGGCTAGTTTTTGGCTTATGAACTGTAGGTGTTGGTTGGTTTTCGCCCCATAGTGGTTGTCTCGAGTACGAGCAGTTGTACTGGGTTTTCCATCACTGCTTTAACCCGCACTTTTTTCTTGAGTACGTCTAGCATGTGTATCATATATTAAAAGATAGAAAGGGGGTAAAGAGCCCCTCTATAGTTATATAATGCAAACTCCACCTTACAACGCCACCCTGCCCCTAACACTAGCTTGCAGAGTACTCCCCATTTGCCCGCCTAGTGAGGGCCTGTAGGGATGCATCCTACTCCACCTTGAGTAGCCCATCTTGGATCCAAGCCTTCCATTCCACCAAAAGTTTGCTTCGAACAACCGCCACGAATGGAGCGACACCATAAAAAACAATGTTGTTCCGATGCTTCATAGTTCCGACATGCCGAGAATGAGGATGGCTCTCAGGTCCTTGCTGATACCGGAGCCATGTCCCTTATCTTCACACCAGTCGTTGAGAGTGGTTGTGGGTGTGGGTTCCCACTCTGGCTTGCCGATCCCGCCACAGATGTCATGCCATAATGCCCGCCCAAGGACACACTCGACAAGAATATGACTGATCGTCTCCTCCCCTTGGTCACAGAACGGACATGAGGCATGGTGCTGAAATCCGTGCCTCGCGAGCCTATCTAAGGTCCAACATATATTCTTAAGAGCCAACCAAACAAAAAACCAGCACTAGAGAGGTGCCTTCGAGCCCCAACTGAACTCAGCAGACGGATGAACCTCCCGTCTAGCGAACCTAGCTGTGTATGTCGACCGCACGGAGAAAGACCCATTGCGCTCCCATGACCAAAGATGATCATCCGGGATGGAGGTATCCAGAACTACACTTCGAGCCATGTCAAAGGATCAAGAATTCCTGGATGGTGCCCGGGTCCATATTAGGCCCAATATCCTAGGGCCAATTACCCACCGTGAGCGCATCGGCCACAGTCACTAATCACAAAAGGGTTCATGGCATATAAGGAGGGTGTGGTCTCCTCAAATTGTATGTGATTTCCCTTCTGTGAGCGGTGGTTACCCTTCTGTGTGCGGTGGTTTCCTTGGTTGGGTGTTTTTTGCTTATAAACTGTATGTGCTAGTTGGTTTTCGCCCCATAGTGGTTGTCTCGAGTACGAGCAATTGTAGTGGGTTTTCCATCAGTGCTTGAACCCACACTTTTTTCTTGAATACGTATAGCATGCGTATCATATATTAAAAGATAGAAAGGCGGTAAAGAGCCCCTCTACGGTTATAGAATACAAACTCCACCTTACAACACCACCCTGCCCCTAACACTAGCCTGCAGACTACTCCCCATTTGGCCGTCTAGTGAGGGCATGTAGGGATGCATCCTGCTCCACCTTGAGTAGCCCAGCTTCGATCCAAGCCTTCCATTCCACCAAAAGTTTGCTTCGAACAACCGCCACGGACGGAGCGACACCATAAAAAACAATGTTGTTCTGATGCTTCGATAGATCCCACAAGCCGGGAATGAGGATGGCTCTCAGGTCCTTGTTGATACCGGAGCCAGGTCCCTTATCTTCACACCAATCGTTGAGAGTGGTTGTGGTTGTGGGTTCCCATTCCGTCTTGCCGATCGTGCCACAGATGTCATGCCATAATGCTCGTCCAAGGACACACTCCAAAAAAATATGATTGATCGTCTCCTCCCCTTGGTCACAAAACGGACATGAGGCCTGGTACGGAAATCTGCGCCTCGCGTGCCTATCCGAGGTCCAACATCTATCCTTAAGAGCCAACAAAACAAAAAAGTTGCACTGGAAAGGTGTCTTCTAGCCCCAAGTGAACTCAGCAGACGGATGAACCTCCCGTCCAGCGAACCTAGCCGCGTATGCCTACCGCACGGAGAAAGACCAAGTGTGCTCCCATGACCAACGATGATCATTCGGGATGGAGGTATCTAGAACTACCCTTTCGAGTCGTGTCAAAGGCTCAAGAATTTTTGGATGGTGCCCAGGTCCATATTAGGCCCAATATCCTAGGGACAATTACGTACCATGAGCGCATCTACCACAGTCAGACTCACCCTAATCGTAAAAGGGGTCCTGGCATATAAGGAGCGCACGATATCCTCCACGCGAGCTCTGTTCAACCACCTATCCTCCCAGAAGAGGGTGGATGATCCGTTCCCAACGACCACTCTCGCCACTGCTCTGAATAATTGGACGGATTCCTTGGGAACTTGGATGTCAAACTCTCTACAAGGCCTAGAGTTATCCACACGCTTCATCCATGGCCATCGAGACTGCATGGCAATGTTTAGCCACCGCATATCCGGTATGCCCAAACCTCCTTCGCGTTTGGGCGAGCATACAGTGTCCCAGGCTACTGCACAGTGTCCACCACTCGCCTCCGATTTCCCACACCACAAGAATCCACGCATGATCTTATTCATGCCATCAATAGTATTTATCGGGAGGTCTAAGGCCGTCATAGAATGAATCGAGATCGCCGCTAGGACGAATTTGATGAGGAGCAGGCGGCCACTCTTCGCCAGATCCGAACCCCTCCAAGTTGGGAGGCAGGCCTCCAACTGATCGACGAGGCCTTGGAGCTTGGCCGCATTTTGCTTGCAGATGGTCAGTGGCAGCCCACGATACTTGCATGGGAACTGACCAGCTAAGTAACCCAAGAACCGAAGAGCCAAGGTTCGGTGGGCAGTTTCACAGCGGATAAAAATCGATGCACTTTTTGTGTTATTCACATGTAAGCATAACATCGTCAGCAAAGATCCTCAAATCCACCATTCCAGGCTTAAGGAAAAGCATGACGTCGTCAGCAAAGATGGATACATGTTGGGTCAGCCCATCGTGGCCAAGGGGAGAGGAGGCCCCGCTCCACGGCTAGCTGGAACATGCGTTGAAGTGGTTCCATCACCAAGATGAACAACATCGATGAGAGGGGATCACCTTTCCGGAGGTCGCGGTGATTGGAAATTGTCTCGCCACCTAGGCCATTTAGGAGCACGCACGTGAAGGAGGTAATGAGGAGGCCTGAGATCCACGAAATTCATCGATGTCCGGAACACAAGTGCCTAAGAACCTCAAGGAGGAAAGGCCACTACACATTGTCAAAAGCCTTGGTAATGTCGAGCTTTGCCATGATCACGGGGTCCCTCAACGCGTGCAGCCTCCTGGCCATGTGCTACACAAGCATGAAGTTGTCATGCAAAGATCTCCCTCTCACAAAATCACTCTGGTGCGCACCAACTAGCCAAGGTAGGTCTCCTGTTAACCTGTTGACCAGCACCTTCTCGTAAATCTTGATAGCCGAGTGGACGAGGCTTATAGGCCGAAAATCCCTGATATCCACCGCTCCGTCTACCTTAGGGTGGAGCGAGACGACAACCTTATTGATAGCGTGCAACCCAGGCATGTCTCCAGTGTGGAAAGAGTGGAAGGCGCGCATGAAATCACCCTTGATAATGCTCCAACAAGTGGCATAGAACCGACCCGTGAAACCCTCCGGGCCCGGGGCCTTATCCAAAGGCATGCCCTTGACCGTTTTCTCTACTTCTTCCTCCGGGAAAGGAAGCTTAAGATGTGAGAGGTCGCTCATCGGGAGACTCAGAGTGACTAAGTCAAGGGTAAATGCTCGCTACGGGGTCGTGCCGAGGATCTCCGCGAAGTAACCATCTACCATTCGGGCTATGCTCTCGTGCCCGCAGTAGGTCTCGCTGTCCCTCGCTAGGGTAGTAATGATGTCGCGTCTCTGCCTGTGCCTCGCATGTCTATGGAAGAACTCCATATTTGCGTCTCCTTCCTTGAGGAAGAGCAGCCTGGACCGATGCCTCGCAATTGACGGGAGTACAATCCCAATAGCTTGTGCTTGAGCATGCGTCGAAGCTCTCCCTCATTGGCTTCCAATGGCCGCAGTAACCTGCACTTTTATTCCCGCTCCTTTCTCTTTCCGAACCCTTTATTTCCGGCATGAGAGTAATGAAAAGGGGCTTAGCCAGATTTTAAAGAAAACAGTCAAAACAGTAAATTTTTCCTCTATAGCAGCAGGTGTAGTGTTTTCGAAAAGAGTCCTGCTATACGTACGACAGAATTCGTATGATATTTGTACGACGCGGTGCAACCAGCTTTCCACGAGCAAGGCGAACGGGAGCCGGACCTTGGGTTTGGGTAAAATTGAGATCGAACCAGATAACAACATTAGAGTCAGTTCGTTCTAAAAATCAAATTTGGTAGACACCATTCAAAATGCCATATATTACAAATATATAAACACTTAATATTTTTCGGGTATATATAACAACAAATCTCGTCGTCGTTACTCCTGCGCTTCACTGGCGACGTCGCCGCGCTCTCCGATGACGTCCACGTGCTCGCCAATGACGTCCACGCGCTCGCCGATGACTTTGCCGAGCTCTCCGGTGACGTTCGCGTGTTCGCTGATGACTTTGTCGCGCTCGCCGACGACGTCCACGTGTTTACCGATGACTTTGCCGCGCTCGCCGACGACTTCACTGTGCTCTTTGTCGACGTTCGCGCGTTCGCCAACGATGTCGTCGCGCTCTTCGACGACGTTCACGTGCTCGCTGATGACTTCGTCGCGCTCTCCAGGAACGTCCACGCGCTCGCCGACGACATTTCCGCGCTCTTCGACGACTCGCGCGCGCTCGCAGACGACATCACCGTGCTCTCCGACAACTCGCGCGCGCTCGCCGACGATATCGCCGTGCTCTCCGACGACTCGCGCGCGCTCGTCACTGACTTTGACGCACTCGTCGACGACATCACCGCGCTCGCCGACGACTCGCGCGCGCTCGCCGTTGACTTTGCCGCACTCGCTGACGACATCGCCGCGCTCTCCGGCGCGACGTCCGCGCGCTCGCCGACAGCGTCGCCGTGCTCTCCGACGACGTTCGCTCGCTCGTAGAGAATTCATGTAAGTTTTCACGGATTTTTTTTAAACTTTAAATATTATTTTTGAATTTTTCAAAATAAAAGGCTAGATGTAGTTCGAGCTACAAAAATTCATGTCCCGAATTTGCCCTCATTACGTGGATATTTTTGTTAAGGCAAAAGGTGTGGATTCGTGGAAGGTGGCTGAATTTCGGTTTGGCTTTGTACCTCGTCTGAGACTTACGCCGGGGCGGAGGATTAATTTGATGAAAAAAGCGTCGTACACAGATCGTATAGAAGTTGTCGTGTGTGAAACAATTTCGTTTCGAAAATAAAGGGCTACTAAAGCCCGAGCTACATTAGCATTTAGCGCAGGTGTGGTTGGTTACTTGCGTACACAGCAGGTAACCGACCCATCCAAACTCCTCTCAATCGTGTACTAGAATTATCTGGTCTCCCATTCCCACCCAAGGCTAACCAAGACATCACTTTATCTGATTTTACCTACTACCAGCATGTCTACATTTCATCATTTTCGCGTCTTCCCTGTCCGTCACGCTCAACCCAAGTCCATCTAGTTTAGTTTAGCTAGTTACTTACTATTAACAGCGGCTCTTTCATTAGTAACTAGAGAGTTACGTAAAGAAATCCGTCGGTCATCATTTTGCTCGTATCGCACTCAAGAATAACGAACCTAAAGGCACTTGCCAAAAGAAAGAGCGTGCAAGGAAAAATGTTACACCAAAGTCCAAACCAAGCCTACTGGTCCGACCACTAGAGGTACCTGCCCCACATGTGCATGCCGTGCGCACCGGCTGGAGTGCACAGCAGCAACAAAGATAGAGTGGATACGCCACCCACCAACTCTCATGTCCGTCCACTCCACTCCACCTATCCTCTCCTCAAATACGCCACACCAGCCCACTCCACCATTTCGCCATTACCCAGAGCTCCCAGCTAGCCAGATCCATCCACCATGGGTGCCAAGGCAGCGCTCCTCCCCCTCCTCATGTGCGCGGCGGCGGCGGCGGTGCTGCTGACCCCGTCTTCCGCGGCGGACGACGGCCTGACCAAGTTCAAGCTGTACTGGCACGACGTGCTGGCGGGGACGAGCCCCACGGCGATCCGGATCGCGCAGGCGGCCTCCACCAACAGCTCCTCCACCTTCTTCGGCGCCGTGGTGGCCATCGACGACCCGCTCACCACCGGCCCCGCCGTCACGGGCTCCGCCAAGTCCAAGGACGAGATCGGCCGCGCGCAGGGGACATACACCTTCGCGGACCAGGCCACCTTCGGCCTCCTCATGAACATGAACTTCGTCTTCACCGCCGGGGACCACAAGGGCAGCACCCTCACCATCTACGGCCGCAACGAGGTGCTGTCGGCGGTAAGGGAGATGAGCATCGTCGGGGGCACGGGAAAGTTCCGCATGGCGCGCGGATACGTCGAGGCCCGCACCATGGACTCCGGCGCCAAGTCCGGCGAGACCGTCGTCGAGTACACCGTGTACGTCAAGGCGTCCGCGGCGTAGCGTAGCGGCGTACCGGCGGCTGCCAGAGCTCAATTAGCTAGTGATGTCCAGTCCGTGACTGACAGAGACATGGTTTTGCTTGTAATAAATGGATTTTGCAGTTTTACTGCGATTTGTTATCGTGATGGATGATGCGTGTTTGCAGATTTGAGTGCTGGCTGTGGCCTGTGTGTCATTTGTGGTTTTGCTAACAGATGTACTATATCAACTCTTTGGAGGATAATTTGCGTTGATTTATGTCCAATTTTATGTCCACCCCATCCTCCCCTTCCTCTTCCAAGCCGTCGTCGATACTCGATAACACCGTCGAGTGAAGCCTGTGCGCCGAGCGGGCAGCAGGGCCTCGACCAGTGGTGGTATGTGCTCCGGTCCCTCCTGTGGTCACTGTCGCGCGGATTACACATCGGGGCGGTCCTGGTGGCCGGCCGGCGTAGATGGTGCAGGCGCCGACCCACTGAGACTGGCCGCGTTGACTCCACAGCTGGTCGTCGACCGGATTTGGAGAGGCACGTAGGTAGGGACTGAGAGCTTCGGTGACTTGTAGACTACAAGTCACCGAGAGACTTGTGCAACATCTGGCCTTTTATTATTGATCTAACGGTTATAAACAATTAAAGGCAAAATCATCTATACTTTACATTTTTCAGCTGAAACTTTGCAACATCTCCCTATATGTTGGCTCGATGATACTGATGTATTTTGGGGTCTGGCCAAAATGTACAAATGGTATGTCCTATATGTATTTTGGGAGATAACTTATTGCACCATAAAGGAAATGATATGCTGCACTGTTCATTTTGTGAGCATTTTAAGCTTTGTACTAAATTTTAAACTCAAAATTGAAACTACCCAGAAAATTTTGAAAAAAATCCAGTAAATCTAATATGTGACCTTATGCATTTTGGGTAAGTTTTGTTTAATTTGGACAAACGGTTTGTGAGTAAGCAACATCTCAAGTTTCAGCTGAAAAATGCATAGTATAGATGATTTTTCCTTTGCTTGTTTGTAACCGTCGGATCAATAATGGAGGGCCAGATGTTGCACAAGTCTCTCGGTGACTTGTAGCCTACAAGTCACCGAAGCTCGTTGTCGTAGGTAGGCCTGTTTGGTTACCCACATTAGTTTCAACAAAGTCGAGTTGAATTAAGAAAATTGTATTTGGTTAGAAACGGGGTGGACTCGAACGCACTTGCATGAACCTTAAAACAGTCCAAAACCATGAAAAACCCTTGAATTAGTAGTTTCCAACAAGCCAGATTGAGCGCGGCGTAAAAGGAATTGTCGGGGAGATGGACCAAGCCCATAACCCGACATTTAGACTTCTGGGCCGACTCTATAAGGAAAGCCCACAGGAGGAGACCCGTCCATGAGCCGGGCGTGCCAAGCGTGGAGATCGAAGCTGCAGAAGGAATTCGACTTACCTTGTATGACACATAGTATATTTGTAAGTAGAATAAGACTCCACTTCGTGTAGGAGTCGGACTCGCAGAATCCCTGGACTCGGCATCTTTATAAGTCGAGCTCCACGGATCCAGAGGCAACTCAAGTCAGGAATAGACAACTCGCAACATAACCTAGATCTCCTCGAGACCAAGACTGTGATTCGATACCATTGTAATCGATAAATCGACTCCTCTAATCGAAGTGTCGATACCCGCAACAATAAGAAGCAGGAGTAGGTATTTATCTCGAGACAAAGAGGGGCCGAAACCCGGGTAAACCGCCGAGTCTCTTGTCCATGTCGACTCTCTCCTCGTATCCACCTCGCAGCAAAGGTCTCATGTCAAGTTCGACTCTTCGGACATCTGCCGTGACTTTCCCACGACAGTTGGCGCCACCGTGGGGCTTGCGCATGCAGGTGTTGAGATTCTAGAGGGAGCTCTGCAAGGCATGGAAGGATTTGTCGCTGGACGAATCACTAGAAGCCGATGTGGGAAGCTCTGCATCGACGACTCAACCTCGGGCCCTGAAGCCGATTCGATCGAATCTGGATATTAGGTCCCGATCGGGTCTATTCACATCTTCATCGGCAGGACGGACGGATCTGAGCCAGGGCCAGATCCTGAAGTCCCCATGGAAACCTCGAGCCGACGACATGTCGTCTCTAGGCATACTTTCGTCGGATTCATCAATGGATCTCCAGATCCAGAGCGTTCTGTCGAGTCCCGGATGCACGACACCTCAGAAGAAACATCTAATGCTGACTCATACCCCAGTGAAGGAAGTCTCTCAGATGCCGGGTCCATCCAATCTAATGGGAGTAACAGGCTTGGCCCCGGAGCAGCGGAATGCAACCCGGACTTCCCTCACTTCAAGTCTCCGTACTGCGTCACAACATTCATAGCAGACACCGGAGAAAAAGGGAGTCAGGGGACCCAGAACGCAACCCGAAATCGGGATGTGGAGTCGGCCGCCAAGGCGGGCCCTAATCTAGATAGGGAACTATTGGCCCACTCATATAGCAAGTCCTCACGGGAGTAGAAGCCCCTTCGGATACCTTAAACTCTCTTGACGAAGCTTTGGCTACGCCAATGATAGTAGAAAATCAGGAAGCCTGGAGGACTAGGGTCAATGGACTCAAAGCACGGGTGATGAGCATACGGAGGGAAATCAACGCCGAAAAAGAGCAAATGATGGAAAGAGAAACCCGGCTCGCCCAGGAAGTCAGGCGCTCGCGGGAAGAGTCGGAGCTGATAGAGGCTCAGAGACTAAGCCTCGCCAACACACGCCCAGAGAGGCCTCCGAGTCGGATTCCCCCCGACTTCCAACGACGAGCGTTGTTCCAGATCCCTCAGCAGGCGACTCCTCCAGGATACACGCCGCCCAGACAACCGACTCCTCGACCACGTTAAGATCGGTTCCATACACCTCCTCATCACTACAATAACCACATGGAAAATGTCATGGTGGCGACCCGTTTTCTCACCAATGCACCCGTTCATGGAGACACTCCGGTGGACCACGCCGCTCGAGAAGCTATCGATCTTCTCAAGACTGCGATCACACAGCAAGCCCAATAGTCGCAAGGACTCTCATACTTACATGCGACTCCATACCAAAGTGTGAGCCGGCAGGCAGACTCGCCGGGTCCCGTAGCCTCGAGCATTCATCGCCAGCGTGCAGCACCACCACCCCCGGACCGTCAGGGGGCGGTAAGGATTCTAAACATACCGTCCAATCCTAACCCTGAGCGTCGTGTGGAGCCGGTGATCCAACTTACCCCACTCGAACAAGCTGCAGGCAACTGGGTAGAAGAACTCCCCGTAGTCCTGTGGAGTTTGCGCACTACCCCCAACACCTCAACCCAGTACGCACCCTTCTTCATGGTGTACGGAGCAGAAGCGGTACTACCGCACGACCTAAAGTTTGGAGCTCCCCAAATCTCGGGATACGAGGAAGAAGAGGCAGAAGAAGCGCTCCAGGACGATAAAGACACCGCAGACGAAGAAAGGGACACAACCATAGCCAGGTCAGGAGGATACCAGGACAAACTGCGCACATACCAAAGCAGTCGCCTGCGGACCAGAACGTTCCGCAAAGGAGATCGCGTCCTGCGACTAATACAAGAAAAAGTGCACAAACTTGCCCCGCAGTGGGAAGGACCCTTCATAATCTTCGAGGTCATAGGAGGAGGCGCATACAGGCTGAAGAATCCGAAGACTGAAGAAGACGTGGGAAACCCGTGGAACGTGGCAAACTTGCGCCTGTTCTACCCATAGTCTACTCATAAGCCCCAACAGAAGTATCAGCAGCAGCACCGATTGGTAGTTCATGTAAAAACTCACAAGCAATAAAAGGTGTTGCTCAAATAATACCACTAAAAACCACTCGGGGGCTCGAGCACAAAATCCCCTCGAGAGAGGCTATCCTCCCTTACGCGACGCTACCTAAAAGCACTCGGGGGCTCGAGCACAAACTCCCCCCCCCCCCCCCCGAGAGACGCTATCCTCGCTTACGCGACGCTACCTAAAAGCAATCGGGGGCTCGAGCAAACCCCCCCTCCCCCGAGAGATGCTATCCTCTCTTACACGACGCTACCTAAAAGCACTCGGGGGATCGAGCACAAACTCCCCCCGAGAGACGCTATCCTCTCTTACGCGACACTACCTAAAAGCACTCGGGGGCTCGAGCACAAACTCCACCCGAGAGACGCTATCCTCGCTTACGCGACGCTACCTAAAAGCACTCGGGGGTTCTAGCACAACCCCCCCCCCCCGAGAGACGCTATCTTCGCTTACGCGACGCTACCTAAAAGCACTCGGGGTTCGAGCACAAACTCCCCCTTGAGAGACGCTATCTTCGCTCACGCGGCGCTACAGAAAAGAACTCGGAGACTAGAAAGCACTCCCTTCGATGGTCAACATATTATGCTTACACGGCCACAAAAATTTATTCAGGCACACTTTAAAGATAAGTACAAAGCAAGACAGAACAATTCCTTAGTCTTCGCCTGATCACAAAATGATCACCTAAAGACTCGGGGGCTACTCCCATCGGGAGCGCTGCCGCGCACCCGATGAAAATTTGGAACATCTAAGCAGCCACAAGAAAGGACTGTCCAGGTGCATAAAAACTCACGTCTGATTCTACAAATCAAACGCAACCTCGGGGGCTACTCCCATCGGGAGCGCTGCCGCGCACCCGACAAAACTATACAAAGGAGTCGAGGACAATTTCTCATTACAAAGGAGTCGAGGACAATTTCTCATTACAAAGGAGTCGAGGACAATTCCTCATTACAAAGGAGTCGAGGACAATTTCTCATCACAAAGGAGTCGAAGACAATTTCCCATTACAAGGGAGTGTTCTCATTTGAAAAGGACTCGAGCAACTACCAGACGGGCTACAACACCAATTATCCCAAGGAATTACGACTTCTACATGTGTGCTCATGCTGAGATAATTGGCACTTTCGTCCCACAGGATGGCGAGCATCACCACAGACAAAGTATCAACTGAGTCTGCGAAGAAGCAAGCCGCCGTCCTCCAGTTCTACAAGGTGCCTCGCCTACTGACACACCCGCTTGACGACCGGCTTGACCTCTAGCTCATCCTTAGAACTAGAAGAGCAAGCACCGCCAGCCGAGGAGTCGGCAAAAGACGAAGTCACAGGAGAAGCAGGCGAACCACCCCTCGACCCATCAGAACTGTCACTGCTTGTTTCCTCCCAGTATGGATCCAGACGATTGCCACCGAGATCAAACGCACGAACATTGAGGGTATCTTCACCATCAAAACAACATCAAAGATTATCCCCATCACGCAAGTTTAGCCGCCGTGAAAACAACCTCCAGCCAGCATCAAGAAAAATGAAGAAGGAGCCATCAATAGAAAGCTCAATCAACCCAAGCAGGAGGCCGAGCGCACCCCCGAAGCCGAAGCCACAGACCCCTTAGACTAAGCTCAGAAATCATGGAGGCAAATGAGAATGGAAGAGGGACCCGAGTAGCAGTGTGACTAAGAATGCGCAGAAGGAAGTCATGGCGCCAAATACCCTCGTCCGCACAAGACGAAGAGGGCGTCGCCGCAGCTCCTCGGCGCCCACCACGAGAAGAGCGAGGGGTACTGCCACCACGACCACGCCGGCCACGACCTCGGCCAGAAGCACCATCACCCCGCTTGGGAGCCATAGGAAGAAGAAGATAGGAGAAGAACGGATGACCAAGCCCAGGCAATAAAGAAACGAGTATTTATAGCGCACCCCAGGGGAAAACCAGGAAAAAATGCAGAAACCCAGGAGGCGCCATCATTAAATCAAAGACCAAACACGTCAGACGTTACGAATTCCAAGACAATATGCCTTCACACGGTCAGCAATATTAAAAGGACACGTCAAATCTCGCATGTTCCCCATACAAATCTTGGAAATCCAACGGGCACCAGGCAGCACAACGTCCAAGTCGTCATTATGACTGGCCGGAAGACGCGACGGATCAAAGACCAAGCATCATTATAGGTCACCAAATAGCATGACAACGCCTATCAACGCGACATCCCAAGAAGGACGGATCAAGATAAAAAAACAAAAGACTGGCAAAGGTTACCTATCTCTCAGTGCCAAAATATTCCGATTCCACAATATTTTTACTCCCATCGGGAGTACCTTTATTTGAGTTCGGGTGCTCCCTCACCCAGAAGGCAAAAGAGTGATCGAGTGACCACTCGCACCAGTTGAATTCACATCAACTACAGAGTTTCGGGTGCTCCCTCACCCAAGAAGACAAAACACGTGCTCGAGTGATATCTCGCCCTAACAGAAACAACGTACCTTCAGAGTTCGGGTGCTCCGTCACCCCGAAGACAGCAAAGCAATTGAGTGACTACTCACAAGGACTCAACAACTATTCGACAATATAGACTACTCACATACTCTACGACCTTCTGAGTGGGCGCTTTCTTATTTTCCTCGCCTGAGTTCGGGAAACAGCTCCGTGAGTGACCTCTAAATAGCTCACTGGATCGTTTATTCCAAGTGGGTGCATCTCTAATCAGGCTCCACGCCTCTACAAAAAATGATGCATGGGCTGCGACTTGCTGTACCCAGATGCCACACAAGCTTAGCGTGTAGGTAGGACCCCGCTGCGCAGACGGCCGGGCCGGGACATGCCACATCGCGACTTCATTCCCGATATTTTCCATGCGCTCGCATGATCGAGAGATGAGCCGATAACGGACGCGTTAAGGCTATTTACTGAGACCGGCATCATTGATCCTATAAGACCTGCAGCGGCATGAACTTTGCTAGACACCGGTCGTTCCCAAGTCCGTGTCGAAGGACACGGGCTTGATTGGGATACTGAGCTATTTTCCACTAGCGAAATTCACCAAGGCTCGACCAGTCGATTACCTTGGGCCCTTTCAGCTTAGCATCCCTCGAAATAAACATTTGTCATGGCTACAGCTGCCAGTGACTCGCAGCCGTGCTGCGCATATAAAAATGAACGGGGATACATTTGAGTCCCTGCGTGACTCTTCGAGTCCCCCAGGCACTCGGGGGCTACTGACGAGGGGGTGACCCCACGAATCCTGCGTGTGAGGATACCCGGTGCATACAAAGACAAGAGGCCCGCTGGAAGCTTCGACAGGCCCACGGGTGGCCCGTTCCAAGCACTGATGTAGGAGTCCGCGATCAATATGGAAGTCACGACTTGGAGTTTAAGGCAAGGGTAGAATTAGGAAAACACTTATGTAAACCCGAGACGGACTCTCCGAGACCTAGCCTAGTATATAAAGGCTGGGAGGGGGACGTCTCAGGACATCCAATCTACAATCGACACCTCTAGTCTTGCGCGAACTCGCCTTCACTCCCACTGTAATCGCCCCCTCGCATAATATAATCGAGCAGGAAGTGCTTCTCCTATTAGCCGATGAGTATCGCCAACCTGTCCTCTCTACGATCTAACCCAGGGTCCCTGACCATGGGATTTTCCGAGGCTGATCCTCGTCACCCCGCAAGATTAAAACACCGAGTTTGTCAGCCGATCCGTGGGTAACAGATGCCTGGTGTCGGCTTTGCGGAACACACGCTTGCCACCAGATTTCAAGGGACCACGTAAGATCGCAAACTATGCAACTGACATGGACCCGATAATTTGGATCAAAAGTTATGATCTAGGCATGGATATACTGCAAGCCAGCGAAGGAGTTTGTGACCGTTACCTCACGATGATGCTGGAAGGGTCGGCTCGCACATGGTTCAAGAATCTCCCATAGAACTCCGTCACCTTTTGGGCGGACCTCAAAGAAAAGTTCATCAAGAATTTCCAACGAACTTGCCGACGAACTACCACAATTATCGACTTGGAGCATTGTGTCCAGAAGGAAGGAGAGTCGGCCCTGAGTTGGGCACGATGGGTCCCAGACATAATCCACTCCTCGGACACCATTACTGCCCAGACAGTTGTGATCGTCTTGGAAAGGAACTTCAAGTTTGATCCCCTAGTACACAAGCTTGGCCGACTAAAGAGAACGGTCAAGAACATGGGATAACTCATGGATGCGGTCATCAAGTACGCCGAGTCTGATAAAACCAAGGATGGTGACTCCGAAGAGGATAAAACCGGTCAGAATAAAAAGAACGATGGAAAAGGATCCCAGAGTCAGAATCAGCAGGGTAAACGACGACTTGATCAGACTACTTCTGACTTGGTAGCCAACACAAATGTTGGCTTCCAAATACAGAAGCAGGGGGGCAACAACTACCGAAAGTTATCGCCCAAACAACTTTGAAGAAGCCATGAAAAGGACTTGCCCATGACACAGTAAACCCGGCCGTGCAGCCAATCACTCTTGGGAAGACTGTCACTTCATGAAAGAGTTCTCACGGCGAGGAAGCCAGGGACAGGAGGAGCCGGCCAGAACAGTAACAACCAAAATTCTTGTCATCAGGGAGCCGGTGCAGTGCCTCAACACCAAGGACCCGAAGGAGGAGGGCAGAAAAATTAGTTAGGGCTTGCTGGATTTCAAGCAAACCCAAAACAACTTCAAGACCGCCCAGCATATCATGTCTTCACCACCAGCAGTTGTCGGAGGGACATGAAGTTGCAGCGGAGAGCCGCCATGGCTGTGGCTACAGAGCCGGCTTGTCCCAGGTGGCTCAATTGGTCAGAACAACCAATCACCTAGACAAGGGATGACCATCCCCCAGTGGTAGAGAACCTGGGGACTCTGGCTTTGGTAGTCTCTCCACAAATTGGAGGATATATACTTGACAAAGTTCTTATGGACAGAAGAAGCAGCATCAATATCCTTTACTATGAGACTTTCCATAGAATGGGACTGACTAAAAAACAACTGCAACCCTCCAACACCGTTTTCCATGGAATAGTCCCAGGCAAGTCGGCACGTCCGATCGGAAAGATCTACCTGGGGACGGATTTTGGAAACGCGGAAAATTTCCGCTCCGAGATCATACCATTTGAGGTGGTAAAGCTCGAGAACCCATATCATGCCATCTTGGGCAGACCGGCTTATGCTAGGTTCATGGATCGACCATGCTATGTCTATCTAAAGCTGAAAATGTCGGGTCCTCATGGCCCGATTACGGTGGATGGGAGTCGATCCAGGGCTTCAGAGTGTGACGAGAAACACGTCAAATTAACCGAGTCGGCGTGTGCCAAAGAGGACCTGTCAGCATACCAGGAAAAGGTAGACCCGGAAGACTCCACAATCTTAAAGAAACCGACTCCCGACACCAACCCCAAGTTCCAACCGGCTCATGGTACAAAGAAAGTCGACTTTGTCCCTGGTGACGCTTCTCAACAGTTCATCATTGGGACAGGATTATCTGATAAATAGGAAACCGCGCTCATCGATTTCCTCCGTGAGAATCGGGACATCTTCGCATGGAAACCTTCTGACATGCCAGGTGTCCTGAGGGAACTCGCTAAGCACCACCTAAATTTAGACCCAAAACTGAAGCCGGTCAAGCAATTCCTTCGTCGTTTCATCGACGAAAGGAGAAACGCCATTGGGAAGAGATAGCCCGGCTCCTTGCCGCCGGGTTCATCATGGAATTCTTTTATCCGATGTGGCTCGCAAACCCGGTCCTCGTTTTGAAAAAGAACGGGACTTGGCATATGTGTATTGACTACACTGACTTAAACAAGGCTTACCCAAAGGATCCCTTTGCGCTGCCTCGTATTGACCAGATCATAGACTCGACCGCGGGATGTGAGATCTTGTTTTTCCTTGATGCCTACTCTGGTTATCATGAAAACAAGATGGCTCTTGAGGATCAAGAGAAAACGACTTTTATCACTCCCTTCGGGATCTATTGTTATACTTCTATGCCTTCTCGCTTGAAGAATGTGGGAGCCACCTACCAGCGAACATTGCAGAGTTGCCTCAAAGAGAAAATTGGGTGCAACGTGCATGCTTCCGTGGGTGATATAGTGGTCAAATCTCAGCTGGCTGACTCACTTATCAGTGACTTACATGAAACCTTCAAGAATATGCGTAAATACCAGATGAAGTTGAACCCGGCCAAATGCACTTTTGAGGTCCCTGCAGGGAAGCTCCTCGGATATATAGTATCTGAGAGAGGCACCGAGGCAAACCCGGAGAAAATGAATGCTATCATGGCTCTTCAGAAGCCGACCTCAGTGAAAGGAGTCCAACGACTCACAGGATGCGTAGCCTCCCTAAGTCGGTATATCAGCCGGCTCGGGGAAAAGGCGATCCCCATGTACTGACTTTTGAGAAAGTAAGAAAAAATTGTTTGGGATGATGAGGCTGATCAGGCTCTGGAGTCACTGAAGAAGAATCTATCCCAGGCTCCAATCCTGGCGGAGCCTAAGCCAAAAGAACCTATGCTACTCTATATCTCATCCAACAATCGAGCAGTCAGCGCAGTAGTTGTTATTGAGCGTATGGAAGCCGATAAAGAGCACCCCTTCCAAAGGCCAGTTTATTATGTTAGTGAGGTTTTGACTTCATCGAATCAACACTACACTCACTGGCAGAAATTGGTCCTTGGTGTATTCATGGCGAGTCGGAAGCTCAAACACTATTTCCAGGAGCACCCCATAATTGTAGTCAGCTCAGCACCACTTGCAGATATCATCCAAAAATGGGAGGCCACGGGAAGGATTACAAAGTGGGATATAGAGTTGGGGGCTTATCACATCAAGTATGAGCCACGCATGGCCATCAAGTCCCAGGCGTTGGTCGACTTCATCAATGACTGCACAGAAATCCAAGCACCTCCAGAGAAGCCGATTACCAAGTACTGGACGATGCACTTTGATGGAAGTTGGCAGCTCCAAGGGTCAGGAACCCGCGTGGTCCTTACCTCACATAAAGGAGAGAAATTATGCTATGTTTTGCAGTTCACTTGCACCAATAACGCAACAGAATATGAAGCCCTACTTCATGGGCTATGGCTGGCTCGTGAGTTGAGTATAAGTCGGATCCAATGTTATGGCGACTCTGATCTCGTTTCTCAACAAGTGTCAGGAAAAAGGAATTCCAAGGATCCCATAATGGTGGCTTATCGGCGAGAAGTGGAAAGACAAGCCGACTTCTTTGATGGTTACCAGGTAGATTACGTGGACCGTAGGCAAAACAAAGCAGCAGACGCCTTGTCTCGGCTCGACTCTCAGCGAAAGCCGGTCCCTCCAAACGTATTCCTGGATGTTCTAACAAAGCCGTTTGTGCAACCACCAATAGAGCAAGACATAGTAGAGATGGATCCAGAGCAGGCTCTGGTAGCCGCAATACGTGCCAACCCCTCATGGGTTGTACCTTACTTGGATTACAAGACCCGGGGAATCCTTCCTCCAGACGAAATACTGGCTAGGCAGATTGTCAGGAGGAGCAAATCCTTTGTAATCATCAACGGTGAGTTACATCAGCGAAGTCCCACAGATGTTTTTCAGAGATGTGTCTCACTAGAAGAAGGTAGATCCATCCTCAATGGAATACACTCTAGAGATTGTGGACATCATGCCGGCTCTCGTTTGCTTGTAGCAAAAGCCTATCGACATGGTTTCTACTGGCCTATGATGTCTACGCACGCTTCTATTCTTGTAGACTATGTTGGGCCTCCAAGCGCAGAGGTTCGTACGGCAGCAGCAATTTCCCTCAAGTGGATGACCTAAGGTTTATCGAACTCAGGGAAGTAGAGGTTCAAGATGGTCTCTCTCAAGCAACCCTGCAATTAAGATACAAGAAGTCTCTTGTGTCCCCAACACACCTAATACAACTAGGAGTTGTATAGGTGCACTAGTTCGGCGAAGAGATGGTAAAATACGAGTGATAGGTGTGGTAAAGCAAGGTAATATAAATCTGTAATAAAAAGTGCATCAAGCAAACATGTGACAAAAGTGAGCACAAACGGTGTAACAATGGTGGAAACAAGGCCTAGGCTTCATACTTTCACTAGTGGAAACTCTCAACAACATTAACATAGTCTAATCACATGATATTTCCCATAAAACATGCAATGGAGACGCACTCGGAGGTCATTCGTTTGTGGTCAAGAGAGGATGAGAATTATGTAGGGCTACAAAAGCACACCTCAAAGTTCGTAGTTCTCAATCTATGGATTTCCCAATATCACCGCGGCCATCCAAAGAGAGTACCACAATCACCACAACATATCTCAAGGATAGTCAAAGACAAGCACCAAGAGACTCTCAATCTTCAATCAACACACAAAAAAGGAAATCACTCATGATAATATTCTTCTAACCCATGTCCAATAGACCGATGTCACCTTGGTCTCGGGGATTATACTAGATAAGATCAATTGAGTACATCAATCCAATACATAGAGGAAGGGGAAATGTCATGGGATCGCCCTAGATTTACATAGCCTATGATCACAACGAAGATCACATCATGGGAGAGAGAGAAGAACACATAGCTACTGGTAGAAACCTCAGCCCCGAGGAGGGACTACTCCCGCATCATGGAGGAGGGAAGCAACGGCGATGGAGATTATCCGGGGGCACTTCCCCGTCCCGGCAGGGTGCCGGCACCGAAATTTTGTCCCCCCCCCCGAATCTTGATGGCGATGGTGGCGGAGATCGGAATTGCTTCTGGAGAAAAGGGGTCCGGAATCAGGGTTTCCTCCGCGGGGGTAAAAATAGGGCCAAAGCGGGGCACCAGGGGGCCACAAGGCAGCCAGGAGGGTGCCCAGCGCGGCCTAGGGTGGGGCTGCGCCAGGGAACCTTCTGGAGTCCCTATGGTGGCCCTCCCCTCCTTCCTTGGTGATTCCGTAAGCTTCCGGGACACTGATTTTTTATATAATTTTTCCGGAATTTTTAGAGCAGTTTTAATGGCCGGAAAACCTGAAATACAAAAACAGCAGAAAACAGGAACTGGAAACTGGATGCACTGAGTTAATAGGTTAGTCCAAATATGCTCAAAATTGTATGAAAGTTCAAGAAAAACATGGCAAAGTCACACAAAACATGCATGGAGCAAGAAGAAATTATAGATACTTTTGGGATGTATTAACATCCCCAAGCTTAATTCCTGCTCGTCCTCAAGTAGGTAAATGATAACAAGCATAATTTCTGTGGTGACATGCCACACAAACATATAAGGACTTTTAATTAAAGAAATCAAAGCATGCAATTCAATTCAATTCTTAACAAGCAAGAGTCTATATTAGCATTGACACAAGCAACAAAAGAACAAAAGGTGCAAGAGCTCTCGCTGTCCATGACTCGAATGTCTCCAGATGGTGTTTGCATGCAAGCAGGGGACTGGGAAAAAGAGAGAAAAAAGGTTGTTGAGAACTACTATCTACTAAAGTTTCACACTTAGTCTCCTTTGGATTCTTATCTGGACTCGTCCCCAGACCACTATTCAGGTACAAGTCAAACTGATCCACTCCCTTTCGATATTTTGAGCACTCATGCAATGGATGAGCGTGAGCAAGAAAGTTGACACCTAAAAGGCGAAACAGAAAGAAGGTGGAGGAGGAAGACAAAAAGGTGTGAAAGGCTCACATCAATGAGGACAATCATAGGCGAGAGAAGGCCATATGATAGATATGATGTGAGGAGTAGGGATTTCCATGCAACGGATGCACATGTGAGCTAAAAGCTCTCCAAGGGAACTAGTGGGGGTGCATCTAACTTGCTTGCTCAAGAAGACCTAGAGCTCGTTTGAGAAGGCTCATCATTGGAATATACAAGCCAAGTTCTATAGTGTGAAGGTCCCCACTGTGACGCCCCCAAAATCAGACCGTGTACAGTAATCATACACGCAGGGTACACGGCTGAGATTAGGGTGCCACGGTGATAATATCACAGCACAACACTAAACACACAAGGATAAACAAATATATTACAATAGAGGGGGGTCACGCGGACCCGAATACATAAGTCATACAAGCCATAATATCTGAGTATAGACATAGTTAGTCAAGTTTTGCCTTAAGAAGGCTAGCACAAATCACATCAGAGGTACAGATCGAAAAGGCGAGGCCTCCTGCCTGGGATCCACCGAACTACTCCTGGTCAACGGGGAACTCGACGTCGTAGTAGGCACCTTCGGGGTACTCCTGCTCCTGGGCTCCAACGCCGGCTGCAGCGGCCGATCAGGCAAAACAGTAAAGGAAATAAAGCAGGTGAGTATCTAGTATACTCGCGAGTCTTACGTCCGCTACTAAGCATTATGCATTGTATCAACGGAATGAAGAGGCTATATATAGTGGACTGAAAGACAGAAATCCAGAGCAAGGGTAAGAAGCTAGGCCTAACGAAGACTGGCATCTTCCGACGATGTCTTGCAGCATGAGGTAAGAATCAGCCAACAGTTTATATAAAGCATAAAGTAACAATGCAGCAGAAGTTGCTGCAACATTGTATAATAATAAGTTGTAATAATTAACATGCCTCCGAGTTCACCTCCTTGACATCCCCGCGAGGAAGAAAACCCGGAACCATCCAATTTAATAATAATAGTTGTAGTGGTAAGATCCAGCTTCAGCATAAAGCGCCCTGTTACCGTGGACACGGCTATCCGAATAGATTAATCTTCCCTGCAGGGGTGCACTTGTGTTACGCTACATGCACGGATCTCCAGGGTGGCGGGAACCTTGTTAGGGAACGCTCCACCGAGGCTATCCGACACTTCATAGCCCATCTTTCAAACTCAACAGGGAGGCCATCCGCCGGTCTAAATCCTAAGTACGCCGGGCCTTGGACCCCAACCCGAACGTACTCCTGCACGGTGCGTGGCTGGCCGGTGAAGTTAAAGAAAATCCAAATAAGACACCACCGCGCGAGCAAATAAGACAACACCACTTCCCGGCGCAGGCTGCGGTACTGCTGACGTCTGAAGAGTCCTCGGACGACACTACGAAGCAGAGGAGCCCATAACTCGTAATTCCCACGGGTAGGTAGTGCGTACATGGCATATAGCCAACTCAAGACATTCACTGAACAATTTAGCATTTTAATTAACCTGCGTGGCAACCATTATCGTTGCCTCGACTTAACTGACCCGCGGACAACGACAGCAGCCAGGACCACCAGTACATCGGTGCCTGCCCCGTCGTCCCACCAAGTCACTGCGGTTACCAACAAGGTGAACCGTCTCCTTACCTTGTCTCGCGTGTGCTCCTGGAGGAGCTCGACTTTCGTAGTTTGGTAACTCTCGCGGCCAACGATCAGGGGCCAAGCACACCGGTTCACTGGTCGTACCCTCCCTGTCGTTCCGTCGCAATACCTCTCGCGGGCACCGTTGGGTTGCCCGACTTCTCACCTTAAGGACAATCGCCGTTCAGGACCCTATGGCGGTAAGACAAAGTCAGCCTCGAGTGGAGTACAAGGATTACTCCTTGATAGCTCACACTTGAGGTGACTAGGCATAACCCAGATAGGGGCCTTTGGCGGTGTCTGCTTTGTACCGTACCTGTACAGTTGTATATATTATATCCGTGTTCACTCCCCTGAGTGATCGCGGCCCTCTATCTAATCCTAGCTAACAATGCGCAGGGCTCACTGCTGAATAATGCATAATAATAATAGGCAGCATAGGATAAAGAAGGCTCATCAAGGGGCGACAAAAATAGGCTATGCAATTGAATAGGATTGTAATCGTAGCAGCAGCAGTAACAATGCCTAGTGAAAGAAAGTACGGAAAAGTAGGCGATATCTGGGGAAGAGAATGGCTCTGCTTGCCTGGAAGCTAGACGGTAGAGGTAGGGTCGTCGACGAAGTAGTCGTACCCAGCAGCGGTGTAGTCAACGGCAGCAGCGGGGTCTACCGAAGATTAAGGAGGGAAGAAACAGTAAATACACATCAAGCATATACAAACAGATGCATGACATGACAGATGAAATGTTAACGGTGTTCTAACGCAGTGCAATGCACTTTGCTCAGAACGGAAATTCATCTAGGGATGAACTACCGGCTCCGGGTGATTACCGGACAGGTTGTCCGGAGGGGGAGTTATCATGCCGGAGGTGTCGTGGACATCTGACACATGTGAGGGTGGTGTATCCGGGTTAGTTGATCTATTCCGAACAACATTCGTGTTCGGAATAAAATCATCCGGAGGGTTTATCGGTATCGGCCAATTATCGGACTAACGGTACCGGAGGGGGACGGTTCGATGTTCGGCATGTTAGAGGGGTGTGGTGTGGGTATGGGTATCGTATGCGAACTCGGTGATCCGTTCTGAGCAACTTTCGTATACAAAAGTTTTACATCCGGGCAACGTATATCGATACCGAGAATTATCGACAAACGGCCCAAAGGGGGGGAATGTCGATGTTCGGTACGTTAGAGGGGTGTGGTAGACATACGGATAGCGTATCCGTATTTGTTATATTTTTCTAATCAATTTTGATGTATAAAGTTTTTTGATCTGAGTTACGGTTTATTTTATATGATTTTTCAAAGCTTTTACATCATTTAAAAAGGATTTTCTGATTTCCTTTTATTAATAAAATCCAACCTTATCCAGAACCTTATCCACAACAGTGCTGACAGGGTGGACCCACATGTCATACACAGAGGCATTTAACTCATTTTATTTAAATCAAAAATATCAGAGGACCCACATGTCATACACTAATTATCTCTAAAAACAATTTATTTAACTAAACAATGGTGGGGTCCCTCTGTCATACACTACCACTTATAAAATTTATCTAATTTAATTAAACATCAGGTGGAGCCCAGGTGTCATTGACACCAAGTTAACAATTTGTTTTAAAAAGCTTATTAAGCTGTTGGACCCACGTGTAGGTGAGACCAGGGGTTATATTAACTTGTTATTAACAAAGGGATTAATCTAATAGGGAATTAGTGGCCTAATTAAACAGGCTGGCCCACCAGTCAGTGGGTCAACCCACTGGCCTAAACCAACGAGGCCACCGGCGGCAAGGGCCACGACAGCGGGGGGGGGGGGCGTTCCGGCGAGGGGGAGGGGGAGGCATGGCGGGAGGTGGTGCGGGCTGCGGGGCGGTGGCCGGCGCTGGACGTGGCGAAGGGAAGCAAAGCACGGTCGTGGAGAAGCAGGGCACGGCCCAGGCGCGCTCCGGCCATGGCGGCACAACCGCGGACAAAGTACGGGCACAGCGGCCACAGGGACAGCCCAGGGGACAATTCGACCGCGGAGGGGGTTGGGAAGGAGAGGACGCTCACAGTGAAGCTCGGGAGCGGGCACAGGGATGCCATGGCGCGGTGAGCACGGCGAATTCGCCGACGAGGAGGGGAGGTCGTGGTGGAAGGGGGCGGCCGATTCGCGGCGTGCGGCGCGTCCCGGCCCGATTCTCCGCTCGGGGAAGAGGTGGACGAGGTCGGGGAGCTCCCGGGCAGCACGGCTAGGCCTGAGGTGGTCGTCGGCCACGGGAGCTCACGGCGGCGCGGCAACG
The DNA here is from genome assembly GCA_950022295.1 of Bromus sterilis. Classification (NCBI taxonomy): domain Eukaryota; kingdom Viridiplantae; phylum Streptophyta; class Magnoliopsida; order Poales; family Poaceae; genus Bromus; species Bromus sterilis. Next base: position 336,394,642 of record OX465595.1, on the reverse strand, counting down.
GTGGCGCGGGCCGAGCTACGAGCGAGGTGAGGGAGAGATGAGGGGGAGGTAGGGGAGAGGAGTGAGCAGAGGGGGGTACGGGGCAGGTGGGGAAGGCCCTATCTCCACGAGGCAGCAGGTGAGGGGGCAGGTGAGGGGGCGGTGTGGCCACGGCATGGCCATGGTGGCCATGGCCCTGTGCGCGTACGGGGTGAGGGGGGGGGGGGTTGGGGAGGGAACAGGAAGGAGAGAGAGGGGCTGGGGGTGGGCTGGGCCAGGGGCCTCGCCCACAGGCGATTTTTAGTTTTCTGCCAATTTTCTTTTATGTTACCTTTCCAATTATGTTTACATTTTGTTTCACCATCTATTGAATTTTTCAACACATGAAACAAACTCTAATATTATTGTTACAAGTTATAACAGTGCTACAAAAAGTTTGGTGGACATATAAAATCATTTTTTTTGTTTTATTTAAAAGGAATCAAATGCTACTGTTTTGCTATTGTTTTTATTTATTTACAATTTTAAAACATTTTGATAAATCCCCAATTCATTTTTAATATGACCTATTGATTATTAGGCATTTTACAAAATTGCTTTCACAATTTTTAGTTCATTTGAAATTCCCACTGGTTTATCTAATTTACCATAGCCATTTAATAATTCCCAAACATTTATATTTATTTCATATTACTATACCATTTTAATAAAACAACCATGCTATATTATCATGGCCTAAGATTGCTAGGCATTTTACTTAATATGTTTCATTAACTTTGGTTTAACTATGATTTCCATTTATATATTAATTTTCAAGACAATCGTGATAACCCCACTACATTGGCTCCATCATTAGCATTGACTTGTGATTATTCACATGGCTAGTTGGATTTGGTTTAACCATGGCCAAGTTGATTGACATGCATCCACAATCCTTGGAGCAAAGTTTTATAATTTACCCAATTTGAAAATTTTATCCGGGTTGGAAATTGACAGAGCTATGATCAAAGGTGATCATGGCTTGATCATCAACAGTAATGATCACTAACAGTGGAATCACTATAGTGATTACTGTACTGGATCTGAGGGTGTTACAAATCTCCACCACTACAAAGAATTCTCGTCCCGAGAATTAAAAGTAGTGTTAGGGGTAGAGTTTCGGTTTCGCCTTCTAACAAATCTTCTGGTTCCTGTTGTCCTACTCGAAGAAATTAATCCTTCACGTTGAGGCCTTCACGGCACGACATCGGTGCATCTCGTTGGGTTTTCATCCTTTCGTCGGGGGCTTCATCGCACTCACGAACAGGTTAAGAGGTAAAGCTTAAGGGGGTCGGATCGATACAAGATCCATCAAATGGGGTTGTTGAAGGGTAGGGGGTACAAAGTCCTTCCGAGTTTAAGCTCAGGGAAGTACATCGAGAGAAGTTTTAAGCGGATAGGAACGCATTCGACGCCGAGGATGGATGATGGGAAAGGGGCCCTGATCAGCAGACAGAATCACTGAGTCTGACAACGGATGGAATATCACAAGGTCGATGACAAGAGTCAGGTTTCGGTCTTGTGGAACTGCGGGTTATGGGCCCACAGAAGGTAAGAAGGGTGGCGACATTCCATGAGAGCACGGGGCAAGGTTTGTCAGAGAACAACTTGTCAACTATGTCGGCAACATCATCAGTGCCAAGGGCGAGGGACGAAGAGAACCATTTTCCTGCTCGTTAAGACGAGGCGGACCAATTGGCAAAGTTCTCGTCCATCGGTGGTCACCGAAAAGTCATCAACAATCGTAACTCGTTGTACAGACAATGTAGCACACCAAAGTGTTTACATAAGCAGGGAATTTCACTTCTTAGATAAGATACATTACAAGAAAGGTTAAACAGACCAATGGAAAGGAAAAAGTGATGATACACAAGTATCAGGTGTATATATTTCCCAAGGGAAAGCAGAGAACGATGTACACGACCAAGTTGTACTGGAAGAGAGTCAAGGGAGGTTGTCGATGATAACACAAATCATCGAGGGGCAAGGATGGTATCTCACACGACGAATCCAATAGACACATGGAAGAAACCATGTAAGATTTGTCGGATAATAATCCACCAAAGGTCGGGTGGTTCGCAAAGAATCTGGTGTGAGTATCGGCACTCAACCAGAAGGAGAAAGAATGCAAAGGCATCGGGTGATGGAAGCATCGGAATAATTTGATGCTTAAGTACAAGGGAATCGTGTCTTCCAGATCGAGAGGTGGATGCAATCATCCATACGGACTTATCGGTGGCAGCGGATTGCAAAGGCGATGAACACGCAGGTTCTTGGAAATTCATCAAAGAGTAATCATCGGGATCTTCAGGTGAATCAGGCGATCATCGAGAATGCAGAGCTCTCCGGGAGGAAGGAGGTACGTGAACCTAAGTCAGATTTATTAAAACTTTACCAGCAAGGATAAGAGAGCAGAGTCCCAGAGCATAGGTACGGAGAAAAAGATCCTAATACCAAAGATATCACACGTAGTGACATCGATGTGGGCCCGTAAGCCAAACATTAAGTTAGCAAAGTAGTTTTGCAAAGTCTAGACTCAACTTCGACCGAGGAGTGGTTAGGGGCTTCCTACAGGCAGTCGGCTCTGGTACCAACTTGTGACGCCCCCAAAATCAGACCGTGTACAGTAATCATACACGTAGGGTACACGGCTGAGATTAGGGTGCCACAGTGATAATATCACAGCACAACACTAAACACACAAGGATAAACAAATATATTACAATAGAGGGGGGTCACGCGGACCCGAATACATAAGTCATACAAGCCATAATATCTGAGTACAGACATAGTTAGACAAGTTTTGCCTTAAGAAGGCTAGCACAAATCACATCAGAGGTACAGATCGAAAAGGCGAGGCCTCCTGCATGGGATCCACCGAACTACTCCTGGTCAACGGGTACTCGACGTCGTAGTAGGCGCCTCCGGGGTACTCTTGCTCCTGGGCTCCAACGTCGGCTGCAGCGGCCGATCAGGAAAAACAGTAAAGGAAATAAAGCAGGTGAGTATCTAGTATACCCGCGAGTCTTACGTCCGCTACTAAGCATTATGCATTGTATCAACGGAATGAAGAGGCTATATATAGTGGACTGAAAGACAGAAATCCAGAGCAAGGGTAAGAAGCTAGGCCTAATGAATACTGGCATCTTCCGACGATGTCTTGCAGCATGAGGTAAGAATCAGCCAACAGTTTATATAAAGCATAAAGTAATAATGCAGCAGAAGTTGCTGCAACATTGTATAATAATAAGTTGTAATAATTAACAATGCCTCCGAGTTCACCTCCTCGACATCCCCGCGAGGAAGAAAACCCGGAACCATCCAATTTAATAATAATAGTTGTAGTGGTAAGATCCAGCTTCAGCATAAAGCGTCCTGTTACCGTGGACACGGCTATCCGAATAGATTAATCTTCCCTGCAGGGGTGCACTTGTGTTACGCTACACGCACGGATCTCCAGGGTGGCGGGAACCTTGTTAGGGAACGCTCCACCGAGGCTATCCGACACTTCATAGCCCATCTTTCAAACTCAACAGAGAGGCCATCCGCCGGTCTAAATCCTAAGTACGCCGGGCCTTGGACCCCAACCCGAACGTACTCTTGCACGGTGCGTGGCTGGCCGGTGAAGTTAAAGAAAATCCAAATAAGACACCACCGCGCGAGCAAATAAGACAACACCACTTCCCGACGCAGGTCGCGATACTGCTGACGTCTGAAGAGTCCTCGGACGACACTACGAAGCAGAGGAGCCCATAACTCGTAATTCCCACGGGTAGGTAGTGCGTACATGGCATATAGCCAACTCAAGACATTCACTGAACCATTTAGCATTTTAATTATCCTGCGTGGCAACCGTTATCGTTGCCTCGACTTAACTGACCCGCGGACAACGACAACAGCCAGGACCACCAATACATCGGTGCCTGCCCCGTCGTCCCACCAAGTCGCTGCGGTTACAGACAAGGTGAACCATCTCCTTACCTTGTCTCGCGTGTGCTCCTGGAGGAGCTCTACTTTCGTAGTTTGGTAACTCTCGCGGCCAACGATCAGGGGCCAAGCACACCGGTACACTGGTCGTACCCTCCCTGTCGTTCCGTCGCAATACCTCTCGCGGGCACCGTTGGGTCGCCCGACTTCTCACCTTAAGGACAATCGCCGTTCAGGACTCTATGGCGGTAAAACAAAGTCAGCGTCGAGTGGAGTACAAGGATTACTCCTTGATAGCTCACACTTGAGGTGACTAGACATAACCCAGATAGGGGCCTTTGGCGGTGTCTGCTTTGTACCGTACATGTACAGTTGTATATATTATATCCGTGTTCACTCCCCTGAGTGATCGCGACCCTCTATCTAATCCTAGCTAACAATGCGCAGGGCTCACTGCTGAATAATGCATAATAATAATAATAATAGGCAGCATAGGATAAAGAAGGCTCATCAAGGGGCGACAAAAACAGGCTATGCAATTGAATAGGATTGTAATCGTAGCAGCAGCAGTAACATTGCCTAGTGCAAAAAAGTACGGAAAAGTAGGCAATATCTGGGGAAGAGAATTGCTCTGCTTGCCTGGAAGCTCGACGGTAGGGATAGGGTCGTCGACGAAGTGGTCGTACCCAGCAGCGGTGTAGTCGACGGCAGCAGCGGGGTCTACCGGAGATTAAGGGGGGGAAGAAACAGTAAATACACAGCAAGCATATACAAACAGATGCATGACATGACAGATGAAATGTTAACGGTGTTCTAACGCAGTGCAATGCACTTTGCTCGGAACGGAAATTCATCTAGGGATGAACTACCGGCTCCGGGTGATTACCGGACAGGGTGTACGGAGGGGGAGTTATCATGCCGGAGGTGTCGTGGACATCCGACACATGTGTGGGTGGTGTATCCGGGTTAGTTGATCTATTCCGAACAACATTCGTGTTCGGAATAAAATCATCCGGAGGGTTTATCGGTATCGGCCAATTATCGGACTAACGGTACCGGAGGGGGACGATTCGATGTTCGGCATGTTAGAGGGGTGTGGTGGGGGTATGGGTATCGTATGCGAACTCGGTGATCCGTTCTGAGCAACTTTCGTATACAAAAGTTTTACATCCGGGCAACGTATATCGGTACCGAGAATTATCGACATACGACCCGAAGGGGGGGAATGTCGATGTTCGGTACGTTAGAGGGGTGTGGTAGACATACGGATAGCGTATCCGTATTTGTTATATTTTTCTGATCAATTTTGATGTATAAAGTTTTTTGATCTGAGTTACGGTTTATTTTATATGATTTTTCAAAGCTTTTAAATCATTTAAAAAGGATTTTCTGATTTTATTTTATTAATAAAATCCGACCTTATCCAGAACCTTATCCACAACAGTGCTGACAGGGTGGACCCACATGTCATACACAGAGACATTTAACTCATTTTATTTAAATCAAAAATATCAGAGGACCCACATGTCATACACTAATTATCTCTAAAAACAATTTATTTAACTAAACAATGGTGGGGTCCCTCTGTCATACACTACCACTTATAAAATTTATCTAATTTAATTAAACATCAGGTGGAGCCCAGGTGTCATTGACACCAAGTTAACAATTTGTTTTAAAAAGCTTATTAAGCTGTTGGACCCACCTGTAGGTGAGACCAGGGGTTATATTAACTTGTTATTAACAAAGGGATTAATCTAATAGGGGATTAGTGGCCTAATTAAACAGGCTGGCCCACCAGTCAGTGGGTCACCCCACTGGCCTAAACCAACGAGGCCACCGGCGGCAAGGGCCACGACAGGGGGGGGGGGGGCGTTCCGGCGAGGGGGAGGGGGAGGCATGGCGGGAGGTGGTGCGGGCTGCGGGGCGGTGGCCGGCGCTGGACGTGGCGAAGGGAAGCAAAGCATGGTCGTGGAGAAGCAGGGCACGGCCCAGGCGCGCTCCGGCCATGGCGGCACAACCGCGGACAAAGTACGGGCACAGCGGCCACAGGGACAGCCTAGGGGAAAATTCGAGCGCGGAGGGGGTTGGGAAGGAGAGGACGCTCACAGTGAAGCTCGGGAGCGGGCACAGGGAGGCCATGGCGCCGTGAGCACGGCGAATTTGCCGACGAGGAGCGGAGGTCGTGGTGGAAAGGGGCGACCGATTCGCGGCGTGCGGCGCGTCCCGGCCCGATTCTCCGCTCGGGGAAGAGGTGGACGAGGTCGGGGATCTCTCGGGCAGCACGGCTAGGCCTGAGGTGGTCGTCGGCCACGGGAGCTCACGGCGGCGCGGCAACGGTGGCGCGGGCCGAGATACGGGAGAGGCGAGGGAGAGACGAGGGGGAGGTAGGGGAGAGGAGTGAGCAAAGGGGGGGTACGGGGCAGGTGGGGAAGACCCTATCTCCACGAGGGAGCAGGTGAGGGGGGCGGTGTGACCACGGCATGGCCATGGTGGCTATGGCCCTGTGCGCGTACGGGGTGAGGGGGGGGGGGGTTGGGGAGGGAACAGGAAGGAGAGAGAGGGGCTGGGGGTGGGCTGGGCCAGGGGCCTCGCCCACAGGCGATTTTTAGTTTTCTGCCAGTTTTCTTTTATGTTACCTTTCCAATTATGTTTACATTTTGTTTGACCATCTATTGAATTTTTCAACACATGAAACAAACTCTAATATTATTGTTACAAGTTATAACAGTGCTACAAAAAGTTTGGTGGACATATAAAATCAATTGTTTTTTTGTTTTTTTTAAGGAATCAAATGCTACTGTTTTGCTATTGTTTTTATTTATTTACAATTTTAAAACATTTTGATAAATCCCCAATTCATTTTTAATATGACCTATTGATTATTAGGCATTTTACAAAATTTCTTTCACAATTTTTAGTTCATTTAAAATTCCCACTGGTTTATTTAATTTACCATAGCCATTTAATAATTCCCAAACATTTATATTTATTTCATATTACTATACCATTTTAATAAAACAACCATGCTATATTATCATGGCCTAAGATTGCTAGGCATTTTATTTAATATGTTTCATTAACTTTGGTTTAACTATGATTTCCATTTATATATTAATTTTCAAGACAATCGTGATAACCCCACTACATTGGTTCCATCATTAGCATTGACTTGTGATTATTCACATGGCTAGTTGGATTTGGTTTAACCATGGCCAAGTTGATTGACATGCATCCACAATCCTTGGAGCAAAGTATTATAATTTACCCAATTTGAAAATTTTATCCGGGTTGGAAATTGAAAGAGCTATGATCAAAGGTGATCATGGCTTGATCATCAATAGTAATGATCACTAACAGTGGAATCACTGTAGTGATTACTGTACTGGATCTGAGGGTGTTACACCCACATAGCTATATGCATGATGATGATCTCTATGGATTACAAGGGATAGAGGATGAAGTACTAGTGTGGATCTCTCAAAAGGAATAGTAGCGTGACCCCATCTTTCTTTTTATTTTTCTTTTTCTCTTTTTTATATTTTTTTGTATTTTTTTGGTGGCCTCAATGGCTCTTTCTATTTAACTCTCATTTGTCCTCTTTGGGATCTTTTGATTTTGTCCTCTTTGGGATCTTTTCCTCACTTTAGGGGCACACTCTATATTTTACAAGAATATAGGAGATCTTTCACACTTTACAAGGGTACTCACATAAAGAAGATATAACTATCATGATGCAAATGTATTCCTCTGTCAGGATAGCAGGATATGCAATGATACTAGCGCGTCATGTAGCAATGATTAGGGCAAGGCCCAACTAGCATGCGGCTCATCGATCAAGAAAGTAGCATGTATGACATGAAGATCAAGTCATGAGAAGGTGGATGATGCATGGCAATGTATCTCGGAAAGGCTATGGAAATGCCTTGTAGGTAGGTATGGTGGCTGTTTTGAGGAAAGATATAAGGAGGCTTATGATGACAGAGCGTATCGTGCCAAGGGTTTGGATGCACCGGCGAAGTATGCGCCAACTCTCAAGGTGAGAAAGGGCAATGCACGGTACCGAAGAGGCTAGAAAAAGTATAGGTGGGTGGAAGTGTCAACTTTCGAATACTCACATTAGTCCGAAGAACTCATGCACTTATTATCGGTAACTCTCAATCTAATCACGAGGTTCACAAAGAGACAAGTACCCCGAGGAGGAGTGTATGGGGGTTTGGTTATCCTTGCGCATCCTCGACTCATGGTACGTGAGTGTACTCTAATATTCGAACCCTCCAGAGGTTCGTGATCCATCTAGTAGCTAGAGTTCTCAACAGGGGTTTTTGTTTTCGAAAATCACACGGATTGCCCAAAATACGACATCTATCACTAATTGGCTCGAGCTCTTGACACCGAAAGTTCAAACATTACTCTAGTCAATACCTCAAAACTATTGCAAGTTACTACTATAAAGAGAATAGCAACTTCAACTACCTACTTTCTAGTCAAGACACAAAACTCAGTGCAATAGGCAAACTCTCTAACAAGATAAAACATGCAACCTATAGAAAGTTCAACCCGAGAGAAAAGAAAAGCTCTAGAAGAAAACTAAAGCACTACAACTAAACAGGGCAGCAGCTAAGAAAATAAAAAAGAACAACTCATAGCTAAGGAAATAATCATGCAAATCCTATGAGGAGTTCTAGTTAAAACGGAGCGTGTTTATCTCCCACAAAAAGTAAGATGGGATCTAACTTGTTATGAACAGCAATCAAAGCTAAAGAATACTAAAAATAAAACCTAAGAGCGAGACGCTCCAAGAATAGCACATAACGCATGAAGTGATAAAAATATAGTGCAACAAGGGACGAACTGATAATTGTCGATGGAGAAGGGGATGCACGGGGGCATCCCCAAGCTTAGACGCTTGAGTCTCCTTGAATATTTTTTGGGGATGCATGGGGGCATCCCCAAGCTTGAGCGCTTGACACTCCCGAATCTTCTTTCATCATCTTCCATCTCACACTTGAAAACTCTCTTCATACATAACTCATCATAAGCTGATTAGAGAGGTTAGTACCCTTAATAAATAAATAAAATTCACTGGATATAAAGATATTCTTGAAGAGATATTGTTTCTCAAGATTTCCAAAAAGTTTTTGCAAAGAAAAAGAAAGCTTAAGGTTTGCAAAATTTAGGAGAGACAAAACGTGGCAGAATCTGTGAAAAACAGAACAACAGGTAGTAAATAATTCTTTTAGGGGTACTTCTGCAACTCGAATCAAAAAACTCAGAACAGACGCTCAAAAGTAAATTGTATGGAGCACGCTGTCAAAAAAAATCAGATCAAAAAGATGATCTGGTGATTTTAGGCTAATTTTTCCGTCCAAGGACAGAATCTGTTTTCTGGACAGCATGTCACAACTTTTGAACTTTCTTGCAATCGGAGGCTAAACTTGGCACAAAGATTGAAAATAAAGATACAATGATGTTGCTACAGTAGTAACAATCATCAAGACCACTAAAAACTGAAAGTAAAAAACTCAAACTAAAGATAACAAGGGTTGTCTCCCTAGAGCTCTTTCTTTATAGCCATAAAGATAGGCTTAAGATTTTAATGATGCTCTCATAGGAATAAGGAATAAGAGTTGAAGAACAAAAGAGAGAATCAAGAAGAAAATAACAAACACATTTAAGTCTGACATGCTTCCTATGCAAAGGGATCTTGTAGAGGAATAACTCATTGAAGCATAAATATATTAGCATAGGAAGGCAAAATAAGTGCAACTTCAAAGCCTTCAACATAAAGAGAGGGAACTTGATATTATTGAAATATCTATAAGAATATGTTTCCTTCTCATAATAATTTCCAGTAGGATCATGAATAAACTCAACAATATAAGCATCACATAAAGCATTGTTACCATGATCCACATGCAAAAGGGTACTCTTACTCTCCACATAAGCATAATCTTTCTCATTGGTAATAGTGGGAGTAGGACTATCATAAACAACTTGAACACTATAGATTAATTGTGTATTAGGAAGATGGTGTTCAACAAGGGAGTAATTACCTCCATGATTATGACAAGTTTCATAAGGATAATTTCTCCTTATGTCATAGGTACCTTTAAAATCATTATAGATAGGAGTTATTGTTGGGAAACGTAGTAGAAAACAAAAAATTTCGGCCTACGAATCAAGAACCCAAGATCATCCAAGAAGATTGCATACAAGGTTTTAGGTCATGGCTCATCAACCGATGTAGCGGAAGTAGAGTTGGTGAAGCTCGTGGACGTAGTGGAAGTAGATCTCGCAAGTTCTCCCACGAACAGTCCCTCGATCAATCCCACGAACAAGTCCCGCGATCTAGTCCCACGGACAAGTCCCATGAACAAGTCCCATGAACAAGCTCCTCGAAGAAGGGTCGAAGGTACGACCCCTCCATTAGTATCCACACATCCCGTAGCAGAAATCCAGCAGCGCTCCACCGTCCAGAGATGAACACCACCGAGAAAACTAGAGGGAGAAAACCCTAACGGATTCCGATCTAGAACAGCGTCTAAACCGGGGTCTAATTGTGGAGCAACGGGGTTTAGAGGAGGGAGGGTGGCGCATAGGCCTTGGGGACAAGTTGTGCTGCGGCCCCCACCCCTCCCCCACATTATATAGGTGCCCAAGAGGCCCTTGGGGCGCAATAAGGGGGGTGGGGAGTCCAACTTGGACTCCCAAACCTCCCAAACCTTCCCACCGGAAACCTGCCATATTGGAGAGTTGGACTTTCCACCTGGAGGGGGATTCCTTCCCCTTGGTGTGCCCCCACCCCTTGGCCGGCCAGGGCAGCCTAGGTGGCTTGCCCCCCAAGGCTAGGGGCGCAGGGGAGTGGGTGGTACTGTCCGGAACCTTCTGGAACCTTCCATGACCTTCTAGAAGCTTCCAGGACCTTCCGGGACATACCGGGACCGTTTCGGGACATTCCGGACACTTCTGGAGCACTTCCAGGACCTTCCGAGACCGTTATCGGACGTTCCGGAGCCACCCGGATAGTTTCCAAGACCATCCGAGTTACAGTTTAAGCCACCGGATGACCGCGAAGGTTGTCGGGACGCCCAGCGATTATCCGAAAACTATTCCGGTTGATCCAGGACTTCCCCAGTACCATTCTCATATGTTCCGGAACCACCTGGGACTACTCCAGAGTGATCCGGACATAATCTTAAATACCCAGAACTACTTCTGGTGCCCTTATGAACAATTCCATAAATCTCCGGAACTACTTCCGGTACCCGTATGAACTATTCTGCTTTGCTTCCACTAAACCTTCTACCATACTAGTATTCTAACAGACTACTGCTCGTTAAGTGTGTGACCCAAAAGGTTCGGTATAATGCGGACATGACTCAGAACATCTTCCGGACATAGGTCAACAGCCTTTGGTCAATAGCCAATAATCAACAGCGGAGCCATGGACACCCATGTTGACTCCCGCACATACACGAAGAAACTTCGAGTGAACCATTATGTTTAGTCATGTACCATTCCCTTTGCTTCGCGATATATGACAAAGTTAGAGGAGAGAAGTTTGGCACCCATGTGTAACAACTTTTGAACACAAGCCACTCGTTATCCTCTTTGCTCGTTTGTCCCTTTTATCGTTATCGTATTCCGGTATCCCCGTGACTGAATCACAATGCATCTGGCCAGACTATAATGGATACCGTCATACCGAGTGGGCCCGAAGTGAATATCTTCTTCATCGTGAAGGAGCAAATCCCATTCTTGAACTATCACAGTCACTAGCCACACCATCTGACATACCCAGAACTTATTTTACTACTTCCCATTTACGGGAGGATTCATCTAAGAACCAAAGCATGTCTTCCTGTGTGAAGCAACTCGATACTCTCATGGTCTAAGGAATTACGTATATGATAACATTTCATGATATGACTTATAACGTAGTTACGATGTGATCTCTAAGTATATCATTCAATACTGGGGTCGGTTCAACATCATTGTTCTGCTAACAATATGTTCCCATTGCTACTGACATCCTTGTTACAAGAACAATGTCCATGATTAAGAAAACGTAATCATTAGTTAGCACATGAGCTGGTCTTAGAGGCTAAACCAGGAACTCTTGGTGTTTACATTTCCACACATGCAAATGAGTTTTCTTTTGAATCTCACAGTTAGGGTCATTGCAATTATAGCACAAAAATATAAACATTAATTATGAACGTGGAAATATATATATAATAACATTTTATTATTGCCTCTAGGGCATATTTCCAACAGTCTCCCACTTGCACTAGAGTCAATAATATTGTCAGTGCTTGAGCACTTTACACCTATGGCATACCGGTGTAAGAAATGCTTCTTTTGTGGTATAGACCTCATCTTCGGATCTGACGTTTCAGGCCCGTTTGTATCTTGCATATCTTCGCGTTTTCACGCTATCATAAAATTCACTAATTTTATCAGTTTAGCTTTGTATATGTTTGAATCATTTGGTAGGACCTTGGTTCCTTAGAATAAGTCATGAAATCATTCATCAATGTTCCATGAGCTTCAAGCATCTAGGAAACCATACCATGTTCATAAATGAACTGATGATTCAAAATACCCTCCCTTGTTACTTCTTTAAGCAACAATATACTTAGCCTCTGTTATAGAATTCACCACAGTATCTAACTTTAACACAGTTCCTTCATACTGTGCCACCCTTATGTGTGAAACACATAATCCCAATTAAAATCGAAAATCGATCGGAGTAAGTATGAAGACTGAATTGGTGTAACTGTTTACATCAAAATTCAGCTGGTGTAACTTGTTACAACGAGCTCTTCATTATCTCCATTTTCCGAGAAACATATCTTATCTATCATAAGTTTAACTTTTCACTTTTTGTCCAATGATCAACATATTGATCACTTTGGTATCTTGCTCATAACCTTTTGAAGCACTGGACATATCTGGTCGTTTTACATATTATGGTGTACATGATTAATCCAAACACACGGGTGAGTGGAATTCAATTCACGTGTTTTTGCTTATCTGTGTTCATCAACACCGATTTCTGCAAACAACTTTTCACCACGACTTCGGCAAGAACATGTTTCTTGGCATTTCATACTAAACTACTTTAGTATCATGTCAATATGTAGTGTTGGCTTTAGCATGATCAGGCACTTACTATCTTCATAGATCACTATGCTCAATACTAATGCTATATCAGCCCAAGTTCTTCAACTGAAAACTATTTCCAATGAAGTCCTTATTTGTGTCAAGAAATTTATATCATTTCTAATCAACAATATGTCATCTACATAAGGTTTTAGAAATATTATTCATCTCCCACTTACTTTCTTGAATATTCAAGCATCTTCGTTATTCCTGATGAAAACAAACTCTTTTGGCAATTTCATCACAACGAAAATTCCAACTCCATTATGCTAGCTCCAGTCCATCACTGGATATCCAAGGCTTGCATCTATTTTAGCATCCTTTGAATCGACAAAACATTCCGGTCGTATCACGTATACGTCCTTTGTTATTTTCCCGTGTAGGAACGTTGTTTTGACGTTCATTCTACAATATCCTATAAATGAGATATGTAGTAATTGCTAATATAACCCGAACTGACTAAAGCATCTCTACGGTCGAAACTACTTTGCCGTAGTCAACCTTTGAACTTGCTAGAAAACAATTTTCCAACGAGTTGAGCTTTATGGATAAAACAATTTCATCCGAATCAATTATAGATCCACATATATATATTCTTCAGACTTTTAGTCTTTCCGAGGGTCTACCAAGTTCAAAACTTGACTTACTTCCATGGATACTATCTCGGATTATTTGGCATTTAGCCAAATCCCGGAGTCAGGGCCCATCAACGCTTCTTTGTATATCACAGGTTTATCATTGTCGAACAACAATATCTCGTTTTACATATCATGAATGTTTGTACGATTTTTGTCTAACCTGTGTGGTTCAGCTGCGCACTTCTCTGAAGATTCAACAATCTTTGACAAGTTGCACTGTCCTCCCACTCACTCTTTTGTAAGAAACTATTTTTCTTCAAAATACATTGTTCTTAACAGCAAACAGTTTTGCTTTTGTGTAGTGATAGAGGAATACCAAAACTTTTGGCATAACCTTAACAAAGTAGCACTTATCTGATTTGGGGTTTTGAGTATGTCAAACATATGCCTCATATACCCAAATTTTAAGAAAATACAACATGGTTTTAACAGTCCATACCACATCTAATATGGTGTCATTTCAACAGATTTGATGGTGCTCTTTTCAGTGTAAAAGCTGTAGTCACTAACGCATAACTTTAATAAGTATAATGGCAAATTGATAAACGTCATATTTGATCTTACCGTGTCATACATGGATTGATTACATCTCTCGAACACTTTACTCATAGTGGTGTTCCGGGAGACGCAAGTTATGACACTTCTTTACAACTCATCAGACGTTCGCTAAACTTGTAACTCAAATATTACTTTCTACAATCTAATTTGCAGAAGCTTTATTTTCTTGTTATAATGAATTTCTATTTCACTCTAAAATTCCTTGAACATTTCAAAGATTTCAGACGTATGTCTCTATTGAACAGATATCCACATATCTACTTCAACTCATGACTGAAGATAGGGAATCCACTGCACACAACTACACTTATTGGACTACACACATCATCATGTATGATTACCAATGGTTTAGTTGCCCGTTCATGTATGGCCTATTAACGGTGTTTTAGTCACATTAATTCGAGACAAAGATCGCAAGCGTCAAGTGATTCATAATCATATGACTCGAAAGTCCATCACTTATGGAAATTCTTCATGCATGTTATGTCACTTGTGATAAACGGCAGTGCCACATCTATGTGGTATTTCTGTTAGTCTTGCGACGTTTAGCGTCAGTGTTATGAATGTTTAGTATTATTATCAAGATTCATAACATACACCCTATTCATAATGGAAGTATGGCCTTTACGTTATTCATAGCTTTGAACAACTCTCTTGCAACAAACATGATTCAAAATGATGTTTTGCAACAAGGCTAAAGTGTAGTAACAATTTACTCAACTCTAAAATGAATTATGAAGATAATCATAGAGTCAACACACGGTATAGTAAACCTTTTACCGTGTTCCCGAGCGTGTCAAAACTCATCATTAGCTAGTCATAAAGGCCATAGTATTTCTTGCATCGAGTTGCAACAATATGCAATCGATGTGATATTCCGGTGATCAACAGTTTAATCACAATATAAAGAATCCACAATTAACTGCTTAATCATGATTCCCAAGAATTACATCTCTTGACCAGCAATGAATTCATCTATAACTCCGTATGACTTTCATTTCTGAGCTGGTTATTCCAGTCTTCTTTCGTTTTGCCTTTATACGTATCATAGTTCTATTTCCAATGTCACTCCTACTCACAGAAGATCACACATGATCAAGGGTGGCGCAGGCCATGGACTTTCCGGCGTGTAAGTCTTACTAACACCCTATGGAACTTCCTTTCCCTTAATCCTCATCATCATATGATCATTGTTCTTCTGGATCCCACACATCAGTTTTGTTTAGAGCACAATGAACATTTTCACTAATGCTTACAATCATACATTGTACTAGATATCTTATATCCAACATTAATTGTCTTACTACTAAAAACTTATTTTTCAGTTCCATGAATATAACATAACTATCCCAAACTTTTCGAAGTTCGGGTTTCATGATGGTGAAGACAATGCACTTAGCTGTCGTGGAATTCTAGCATTTTGGATTATGGACATAAGTCACATCATCCATAGCATCAGCGGGAGAGCATCAAAAATTTGCGATAGGACAAGCTCCTTCTCGACACTATTGAGGATAGTCCTCACAATACGGTACCAATCGTAAAGTTTTTACCAGATAAAACAGTTAATCAAAATCAATTGGGAAGGTGGTAACGCGAGCCATTATTCTACAACGATAATGCAAATACTAAGACTTTGTTCATAATTAAGTTGCACTTGTGATTAATCAATTTAATTACTTAGTGCGCTCTCACTCAGATCAATATCTGTCGTAATTGATGCTGGAGTGATTCAAGATCCAACCCAATCGTCCGCCATTGATGTGACATCACTGATGACTTAGACTGGACCGGTAGGCCAACTTGCCAATCACGCCAAAGGTGATTCTTGTTCATCTTTCGATGGGCGTGTTCCGGTAGCAAACTTTTATCCAAACCGTCAAGATAACCAAGTGTAATGTGCTGTGTGTTCTTTTAACACACCCGTCTTTTATGCGTCACACCGTGTGCACCCATGTGACATGACCTGCTCCGATGTGAAACATAGTATAGACGGTGCTACAGTTGGAAGAACACTATCAACTTGATATTGTTTTGCGAGAGATCACCCTAATAAAATACGACTATCGCGCATCAAACAAGGGTGCATCAAAGGGATAAACATCACAGGCATTTCATAAAATTTTGTGATATAGTATAGCCCTTTGCTTCGTGAAGTCTTAATTGTCTTCACGTCGTCGTGGTTGAAGTCACCGTGTCCAACAACTTTGTCCTTGGCGCTGGGAACATCACCACGGCTTCCGGCATGTGCGTCGGGGTCCACCTCCGCATCGTAGATCATCACCTTTGCATCTATCTATTGCTTTGCCTCGAGCTAATAAACAGTTCTGGCACGCAGGCCATAATTAAGTGACAATCATATGACTCCAGTCATCATGCCGTACCACGACACGCAGGTCGCGAATAAATATTACATAACATATAGCATCTCATACAAACACATTGCAAATCTTGAAGGCTATACCACATCACATGCATACTCTGCAAAAACGAGTTAGATCGCCATCTACACGGGTTGTTGCAACTTTTATCGTGGTTGTTAAGAAGGTTTACAAGGCAAACGAGAAACCCTAGATAAAATAAAACACGATACTTCTTTTGTTGCTAGTTTAACATACAGGGTGCGTGCAGCAACTAATGCCACAAGCCAAACTTCGTTAAACGCGTGACCCCCGTGTGGATTTGAGTTCATAAAATCCACAAGCCCCTCCATGTTAAATCTTCTATGCAAGATTAAGATGAGATCCAAGGAGTTTGATGTAGACCATGATCAAGGCAACCAGCATACTGAAAGCAGCATAGAGGGATCGATGGAAAACTCAATCCTTGTAGCAAAACCTCAACTTGCCATCAAGCATAGATAAAATCACATGACAGGGAAGCAACAAGAAAATCAATGCCTCATATCACACATATGATCTAGACCTAAACATGCATCTAATCAAGGATCGCTCTGATACCACTGTTGGGAAACGTAGTAGAAAACAAAAAAATTCGGCCTACGAATCAAGAACCCAAGATCATCCAAGAAGATTGCATACAAGGTTTTAGGTCATGGCTCACCAACCGATGTAGCGGAAGTAGAGTTGGTGAAGCTCGTGGACGTAGTGGAAGTATATCTCGCAAGTTCTCCCACGAACAGTCCCTCGATCAATCCCACGAACAAGTCCCGTGATCTAGTCCCACGGACAAGTCCCATGAACAAGCTCCTCGAAGAAGGGTCGAAGGTACGACCCCTCCATTAGTATCCACACATCCCGTAGCAGAAATCCAGCAGCGCTCCACCGTCCAGAGATGAACGCCACCGAGAAAACTAGAGGGAGAAAACCCTAACGGATTCCGATCTAGAACAGCGTCTAAACCGGGGTCTAATTGTGGAGCAACGGGGTTTAGAGGAGGGAGGGTGGCGCATAGGCCTTGGGGACAAGTTGTGCTGCGCCCCCCACCCCTCCCCCACATTATATAGGTGCCCAAGAGGCCCTTGGGGCGCAATAAGGGGGGTGGGGAGTCCAACTTGGACTCCCAAACCTCCCAAACCTTCCCACCGGAAACCTGCCATATTGGAGAGTTGGACTTTCCACCTGGAGGGGGATTCCTTCCCCTTGGTGTGCCCCCACCCCTTGGCCGGCCAGGGCAGCCTAGGTGGCTTGCCCCCCAAGGCTAGGGGCGCAGGGGAGTGGGTGGTACTGTCCGGAACCTTCTGGAACCTTCCATGACCTTCTAGAAGCTTCCAGGACCTTCCGGGACATACCGGGACCGTTTCGGGACATTCCGGACACTTCTGGAGCACTTCCAGGACCTTCCGAGACCGTTCTCGGACGTTCCGGAGCCATCCGGATAGTTTCCAAGACCATCCGAGTTACAGTTTAAGCCACCGGATGACCGCGAAGGTTGTCGGGACGCCCAGCGATTATCCGAAAACTATTCCGGTTGATCCAGGACTTCCCCAGTACCATTCTCATATGTTCCGGAACCACCTGGGACTACTCCAGAGTGATCCGGACATAATCTTAAATACCCAGAACTACTTCTGGTGCCCTTATGAACAATTCCATAAATCTCCGGAACTACTTCCGGTACCCGTATGAACTATTCTGCTTTGCTTCCACTAAACCTTCTACCATACTAGTATTCTAACAGACTACTGCTCGTTAAGTGTGTGACCCAATAGGTTCGGTATAATGCGGACATGACTCAGAACATCTTCCGGACATAGGTCAACAACCTTTGGTCAATAGCGAATAATCAACAGCGGAGCCATGGACACCCATGTTGACTCCCGCACATACACGAAGAAACTTCGAGTGAACCATTATGTTTAGTCATGTACCATTCCCTTTGCTTCGCGATATATGACAAAGTTAGAGGAGAGAAGTTTGGCACCCATGTGTAACAACTTTTGAACACAAGCCACTCGTTATCCTCTTTGCTCGTTTGTCCCTTTTCTCGTTATCGTATTCCGGTATCCCCGTGACTGAATCACAATGCGTCTGGCCAGACTATAATGGATACCGTCATACCGAGTGGGCCCGAAGTGAATATCTTCTTCATCGTGAAGGAGCAAATCCCATTCTTGAACTATCACAGTCACTAGCCACACCATCTGACATACCCAGAACTTATTTTACTACTTCCCATTTACGGGAGGATTCATCTAAGAACCAAAGCATGTCTTCCTGTGTGAAGCAACTCGATACTCTCATGGTCTAAGGAGTTACGTATATGATAACATTTCATGATATGACTTATAACGTAGCTACGATGTGATCTCTAAGTATATCATTCAATACTGGGGTCGGTTCAACATCATTGTTCTGATAACAATATGTTCCCATTGCTACTGACATCCTTGTTACAAGAACAATGTCCATGATTAAGAAAACGTAATCATTAGTTAGCACATGAGCTGGTCTTAGAGGGTAAACCAGGAACTCTTGGTGTTTACATTTCCACACATGCAAATGAGTTTTCTTCTGAATCTCACAGTCAGGGTCATTGCAATTATAGCACAAAAATATAAACATTAATTATGAACGTGGAAATATATATATAATAACATTTTATTATTGCCTCTAGGGCATATTTCCAACAGTTATAACATCATCATAGTAGAGAAGAGCATTATCATTGCTAGCAACTATATTTGTAAACATGATGTCTTTATTCTTACTAGCAAAAGAATTATCAATTACCACATCACTAATTGGTAAAGGACTTGCAATCCTATCATCCCCAAGCTTGGAGCTTTCCATATCATCACTCTTAGAGTTGGTACCAAAAAGATTTTCAAGGTCATAAGTAGAATTATCATCATTTTCCCAATCACAAAAAGCAACATGCATATCATAATCAAAATCATCTTCAATAGTGCCTATGGACTTAACATCACGATAATAATGAATGCAATCAAGCTCACCATCCTCCAAAATTTTTGGCCCGTTAGGATAAAAATTGATGCGAGGAATATGCTCAGGCCAGGTTGATACCCATTCTTTAGCTATAATGTCAAGAGAGTGTTTACACCACTTAAAAAGACCATGGTAAAAATTTCTAAGCACAATATTTATATATATTCAAGGCATGATTCTTTTATGTGCTTCAGAAATTCTGTCCCATGCCTTCTTCATATTTTCTCCATCCCTTTGACGGAAATCGAGAACTTCCGATTCCCGCAAAGAACCTAGCCCTAACATGTTCATCTAAACAAGGAGGACTACTAACAGCAAGATAAATATATTTTTTGTAAATTTTGATAAAAGACACAAAGATAAAAACTGAAAGATAAACTAACAAGACTAAAAAACAAAGGTAAAGGGTAGTGTGCAACTCCCCTATCTTAGCACTTGGATTCCCCGGCAACGGCGCCAGAAAACTTTGCTTGATGGCTTCTCGCCCCCTTCGTTGGTTACCCCAAGTGGAGGGTTGAGATGTAGTGCAGCAGCAGTTTTCCCTCGGTGAAGATACCAAGGTTTGTCTCCAGCAGGACTCCAGAGATGATAAGTAGGTGTCAGCGGCGCAACTGACGCGGACCTGCACACAGACACAGATAACTTTGTTCCCAATGAAGTTCAGAGAGTTTGTCAATCTCTCCGGTCTTGTTGTTTACAAAGGATAAAACGCAAGGGATAATAATAGCAACTTGAAAGTAAATGCAGAAAAGTAAATATAGCGTGGAAACAATCATAAGGATATGGAACGGGATACGTGATGTTCGCTAGTGATGTCTCTCTCCCAAAAGACGATAAAATTGCTATGCGAGGTAAACAAATTACAGAAAGGCAATTGACAGGATTATGAACGCACCGCAATGCTAACTATGCTACAAAAGAAAGGAAGAGGTTCAAAAGCACAGGCAGTACGCCAAGCTAAGTTGCGAGCCCCACCTGCATCTACTACTAATCATCCACCTTGAGATATCTATCCAGAACATCTCGCTGGTATTAAGTTGCGAGCCCCACCCAAAGTGTAAACCCAAAGCAACAGACAACTGCATTAAAAAGAACTCTGCGTAAAGTAAACAATCCTTGTAACCACGGTTACAAGCACCGTTGTTTTCCCCCTTGTGGCAACAACACATCCCCTAGACTCATGTTTCTCTCACTCAAGCGTGTCATCGGGGGGCATGAACCCACAATCTAGCACAACGCTCCCTCTTGGAGTCACTACCTACTACTTGGCCAAAGCAATAAACAACAACGGAGAACATGCAAGAATTACTTAGGAACAAAAATATAAGAGATAAAAACCAAATATATTACTCTATCACAATCTGAACATAATCTCATAATCCATCAGATCCTATCAAACTCAACATAGCAATAGCAGAAATATTACAAAGGTGCCTCGATCATGTTGGGCAGCTCACGAGGTCTAGACAATGAAGATCAAAGAGGGGAGGAGAACATCACATAGCTACTGATCACGGACCCATGGTCCAAGGAAAACTACTCACGAGACATCCGGGGAGCATCCATGGTGGAGAGGAGACTCCCGGAGGTCAATCCTCCCTCCGACAGGGTGCCGGGAAGAGGTCTTCTTGTGCTCCCGATCTTCGGAAGCGCGGCGGCGGCGGAACAAAGGCGAGTTCGCGGAATAGGGTTCTCCTTCTGGGGTTTTCCCGTGACGGGGGATAAATAGGCGAAAGGGGGCAGCCAGAGGTGGGCCAGGGGCCCCAGGCGGCCCCCTGGCGCGGCCAGGGGTGGGGCCGCGCCGGGTGGCCGCCTGGGCCCCCTGGCTCCCCTCTGGCCCCTCCCGGGCTCTTCTCGAAGCTTCCGTCACGCTGATTTTTTATCTGAATTTTCCCGAATTTTTCTGGAACTTTTTATATGGGGGAAAACTGAAATAGAAAAACAGCAGAAAACAGGAACTGGCACTGGGGTGCGCTGAATTAATAGGTTAGTCCAAATATGATCAAAAGTGTATGAAAGTGTATCTAGATCATAGCAATATCACACAAAACATGCATGGAGCAAGCAGAAATTATAGATATGTTTTGGACGTATCAACATCCTCAAGCTTAATTCCTGCTCGTCCTCGAGTAGGTAAATGATAACAACATAATTTCTGTGGTGACATGCTAGCAACCATATAAGAACTTTGAAAAGTAAAGCAATCAAGGTTAGAGATTCAATTTAAGTCATAACAGGCAAGAGTCTATATTAGCATTGAAACAAGTAACAAAAGAACAATAGGTGCAAGAGCTCTCGCTGTCCGTGACTCGAATGTCTCCAAATGGTGTTTGCGTGCAAGAAGGGGGATAGGGAATACGAGAAAAAGTAATTTTTGTGTTGAGAACTCAATCTACTAAAGTTTCACACTTGGTCTTCTTTGGAATCTTATCTTGACTCGTCCCCAGACCACTAGCCAGGTACAAGTCAATTTGATCCACTCCTTTTTGATATTTCAAGCACTCATGCAATGGATGAGCGTAAGCACGAGAGTTGACACTTAGAATGGCAAAGAGAGAAATATGGTGGAGGAGGAAGACAAAAAGGATGAGAAAGGCTCACATCAATGACGACAATCATAGGCAAGAGATGCCAAATGATAGATATGATGTGAGGAGTAGGGATTGCCATGCAACGGATGCACATACGAGCTAGGAATCTCTCCAATGGAACTAGTGGGGGTGCATCTAACTTGCTCGCTCATGAAGACCTAGAGCTCGTTTGAGGAGGCTCATCCTTGGAATATGCAAGCCAAGTTCTATAGTGTGAAGGTCCCCACATAGCTATATGCATAATGATCATCTCTATGGAGTACAATGATATAAAGGGAGTACTAGTGTGGATCTCTCAAAAGGATAGTAGTGTTGCCCCTTTCTCTCTTTTTATTTCTTTTTTCTCTTTTTTCTATTTTTTTGTATTTTTTGGTGGCCTCAATGGCTCTTTCTATTTAACTCTCATTTGTCCTCTTTGGGATCTTTTAATGTGTCCACTTTGGGATCTTTTCCTCACTTAAGGGCAACACTCTATTTTACAAGAAGGTAAAGGAGATCTTTCACACTTTACAAGGTACTCAAAATCATAAAGAAGATGTAACTATCATGATGTATGCAATGTATGTCGCTGCCAGTGTAGCAGGAACATGTATGACATGAAGATCAAGTCATAAAGAGGCGGGAGTTGCACGGCAATGTAACTCGGAAAGGCTATGGAAATGCCTTGATAGGTAGGTATGGTGGCTGTTTTGAGGAAAGATAAAGGGAGGCTTATGATGACAGAGCGTATCATGCCAAGGTTTGGAAGTACCGGCGAAGGTGGACACCAACTCTCGGAGTGAGAAGAAGGCAATGCACGGCACGGGAAAGGCTAGCAAAATATGGGAAGGTGGAAGTGCCAACTCTCAATACTTACATTAGTCCGAAGAACTCATGCACTTATTATCGGTAACTCTCAATCTAATAGGGAGTTTCAAAAAGAGACAAGTACCCCGAGGAGGAGTGTATGGGGGTTTGGTTATCCTTGCGCATCCTCGACTCATGGTACGTGAGTGTACTCTAATATTCGACTCCTCAGAAGAGTAGTGATCCATCTAGTAGCTAGAGTTCTCAACTTGTTTTGTAGGTTTTGAAAATAAACACGGATTGCCCAAAATACGACACCTAACACTAATAGGCAAGAGCTCTTGACACCAAAAGTTCAAACATTACTCACATCAATACCTCAAAACTATTGCAAGCTACTACTAAAATTAAATAGCAACCTCAATTACCTACTTTCAAGACAAGACACAACTCAGTGCAACAACCAACTCTCTTTAACAAGATAAACATGAAATCCAAAAATATTTGCAGCAACAAACTAAACAAAAGCCAAGGCTCTTGATAAAGACAAACTAAGACTAAAACTAAACAAGGCAGTAGCTATGAAAAGATAAAGAACACACAACAGCAGAAAGATAGGCAGGAAAAATCCTATGATGTGTTCTAAATTTTGAAAGTGGAGCGTGTTTCTCTCCCACACAAAGTAAGACAGGAACTAACTTGTTATGAACAGCAAGCAAAGCTAAAGTAACTAAAAATAAAACCTAAGAGCGAGACGCTCCAAGCATAGCACATAACGCATGAAGTGATAAAAATATAGTGAGACGAAGGACGAACTGATGATTGTTGATGGAGAAGGGGATGCACGGGGGCATCCCCAAGCTTAGACGCTTGAGTCTCCTTGAATATTTATTGGAGATGCATGGGGGCATCCCCAAGCTTGAGCGCTTGACACTCCTGGATCTTCTTTCATCATCTTCCATCGCACACTTGAAAACTCCCTTCATACATAACTCATCATAAGCTGATTAGAGAGGTTAGTACCCTTAATAAATATTTTTTCTCCACTGGATATAAATATATTCTTGAAGAGCTACTGTTTCTCAAGAGTGCCAAAAAGTTTTTGCAAAGAAAAAGCAAGCTTAAGGTTTCCAAAAGTTAGGAGAGACAAAACGTGGAAGAATATGTGAAAAACAGAACAGCAGATAGTAAAGAATTTTTAAGGGTACTTCTGCAACTCAAATAAAAAAACTCAGAACATACAGAAGTTTCTTAATTGTATAGAGCATACTGTGTAAAAATTTCAGCTCAAAAAGATGAAATGGGATTTTTCTGGAATTTTTCTGGTCACGAGGACAGAATCTGTTTTCTGGACAGCATGTCACAACTTTTACTTCCCTTCCCGTAAGAGGCTATAACTTGGCACCAAGCTGAAAAATAAAGATACAATGATGTTGCTACAGAAGTAACAATCATCAAGACACAATAAAAGCAAAAATAAAAACCTAAATTCGTTGCGGGCTGCCTCCCGAAAGCGCTTCTTTAAAGCCATTAGCTAGGCTTAATGCAAAAGAGGAATCAAGGGTTGTTGGGAATGTGCCCTAGAGGCAAATAAAATATGTTTTATCGAGCATATTCCATTAGTTCATAATACGTTTGATACTATGCTAGAACTGTATTAAGCGGAAACATTAATACAGGTGTAGTATACAAACAACCAGGTCCCTAGTTAACCCTAGTATACTAGTCCATTGGGCGATTGATGATCAAGGTTTCCTGATCATGAGACAATGGAGTCTGTTGACAATGGAGTCGTATCATTGGATAATGATATGATGGACATACACCCACCAGAAGTGTTGCGATGTGATCAAGTCACATAGTTCGACATTGCGATAACTATAACGTAGTGACCAGATCCTTTGACCGTAATGATCATACGTAATTGTCATCTATGAGGAGACTTTGATTTGTATCCCATCGCCTGACTGAAATATGCTGGCTATAACGGTGCACTTTGGGTATTCCGAAATAGATGGTTGATGAGTATGCAAATAGATCAAAGCGGGATTTGTCCATCCGTGTGACGGATAGGTACTCTGGGCCCACTCGGTGATATTGCATCATAAAGTTTGCAAACATGTGACTAGGTCACGGAGTTGTAATATCACGGGAACGAGTAAACTTGTTTGTTGAGAACGAGGACGAACTAGGTATAGTGGATACCGATGATCAAACCTCGGACAAGCAAAGTACCACGGGACAAAGGGAACTGGCACACGGTTAACGGATCCAACAACGATTGAAGTTCATTCGATGGAAGCGCAGGGGCTATCAAGGATTGTAACCATGTCCAATTGATTAGTCATTGATCAATGAGAATTGTCTCGATCATGTCTGCTGTTTCCCGGACCGTAGGGTGTTACACTTAAGGGTACTCGACGCAGTAAGGATTGATTCGGGATCACCGGAGAAATTGGAGAGAACACCGGAATTGTTCCGGTGATGACCGGAATTGTTCCGATGAAGGCCGAAAGTTGTTCTGGGTATTTTGAAAGGTTCAAAATATATTTAATAATATTTAATATATGTTTTATTATTTAATTATCTGAATTAAATATTAAAATGTATTTAAATATAATTAAAAATGAATTAAAAGGCATATGGGCCTCATAGGGCCCATTAGGGGGAGAGGGAGTCTTCCCCCATGGCCCATGACGCCATGAGGGGGCCCACCCCCCTATTTGGTGCGCCACCCCCCTCCCCTTGGGATTAGTCCCACATGGGAAGTTGAGGGGAGGTGGCACCCCTCCTTGGCCTATATAAGGAGGGGTAGAGGTGCCCTTTTAATCATGAATTTTTGAGAAAAGTTTCTCATCTCTCTCCCTTCTTTCTCCTTCCTTTGAGCGGACTCCCCTTGTTTGGAGGCTGCTCTGGGTTGGGGATTTCTCCACTATACGCACGCCGTCGTGCTGCTGGAATCGGGATCCGAATCCATCTTCTTTCCGCTGCTCTACTGGTTCGAAGCCCGGAGGGACGTCGGGTATACTGTATGTGTATAATCCCGCGAGGCACTACACTTGTGGTGCTACTTCATCGTCGTGGTCGTATCGCGAGGTCTTCATCAGCAACGTTCCGACGGGGACGTAATCCCGTCATCGGTCCGCAAGGATCGGGTGGCTACAGGAGTCATCGTGGATCTGCGCGGCATCGGGGATTGCCGGTACGACTACACCAACCACGTTCATGCGGGAACGTTTCCCGCTTAACGGACTACATACTGGTATGTGATCTATTTCTGTCCGTTACTTGCATCAGCATAGCATAGGTCTTGGGATTGGGTATCGTAGGTCAAGGAAAAATTTGTGTTTTCTGCCCCGAACCCCAACAGTGGTATCAGAGCAAGGCTATGCGTAGATGTATTGTACGGATAGAACACATCTAGTATGTGGGCATCAATTCTCCAATTGTTACCCTCTCACGTGTACTCATTTAGCATTGCGGCAATGTTTTGAGATAAGTTCTCATTTCTCTCTCCCTCCTTTCTCCTTCCTCGAGTGGACTCCCCTTGTTTGGAGTCTACACTTGGTTGGGGATTTCTCCACTAAACGCACGCCGTCGTGCTGCTGGAATCGGGATCCGAATCCATCTTCTTTCCGCTGCTCTACTGGTTCGGAGCCCGGAGGGACGTCGGGTATACTATATGTGTATAATACCGCGAGGCACTACACTTGTGGTGCTACTTCATCGTCGTGGTCGTATCGCGAGGTCTTCATCAGCAATGTTCCGACGGGGACGTAATCCCGTCATCGGTCTACAAGGATCGTGTGGCTACAGGAGTCATCGTGGATCTGCGCGGCATCGGGGATTGCCGGTACGACTACACCAACCACGTTCATGCGGGAACGTTTCCCGCTTAACGGACTACATACTGGTATGTGATCTATTTCTGTCCGTTACTTGCATCAGCATAGCATAGGTCTTGGGTATGGGTCTCGTAGGTTATGAAAATTTTGTGTTTTCTGCCCCGAACCCCAACAGTGGTATCATGAGCAAGGCTATGCGTACATGTATTGTACGGATAGAACACATCTAGTATGTGGGCATCAATTCTCCAATTGTTACCCTCTCACGTGTACTCATTTAGCATTGCGGCAATGTTTGATGAAGCGGCCCCCGACCGACCTTACGCGTTTACGCGAGACTGGTTCCACGCTTGACATATGGCTTGTACCATATAAAGTGGCTGGGGGGGTGTCTGTCTCTCTACATTAGCGATGCGAAGATGTTTGCAACGGAGGGCCCCGACAGGGGTGTAATAGAGACAATTGCGGGATTGGTGTTGTGGCTTGTTTTCGCAAGATAGAAAGCGGTTCTTTTCTCGAAACCCCTAGCAGCCACGTAAAACTTGCAAAAGATAAAGTAGAAAGGCGTTTTCAACTTTAATTTGCATGTCGGGGGGAATCATAGCATGTATGATTTATGTTGCATCTTGTTTTTGCTAATATGTTAGATATACGACGGTAGCATAATAGGATGATCCCTCACTAATCCAACAAAGTGTCCTTCCTTAGTGAAGCACCATCTGGAAAGTTCTTCATTATGGAGGCATCACGTGTCACACGGGTGTCAAACATTTTTACGTTCACAAGAGATGGGTGGAGCAAGCCTAGCATGTCCAGAAACATGGCCTTGCATACGCAGCATATACTCACTAAGGTTATTGTGGCGAGCCTGGCATGTGAAGACATGGCCTCGGGACACAAGAGACCGAAAGGTCGAGCATGAGTCACATAGATGATGTGATTGGCATGATGGCCTACCTTGAACAACATACTGATGGTCGTGTCACACGGGGGAGGTATGTTCTTCAAGGATCGTGTAATCACTTGGAATAAACTATGAGGGATGTTTGTCTGAGTGGGAGTTCCAGAATTGTTTTTGAAACATGAACTCCATATTATGAACTTAATCTTCATGTCTTTGCAAATATCATTGTAGATAACGTCATACCAATGTTTAGAACTATGGCTCTTTTAGTATGATAGAACTTAAGGTAAATGGGTCTTACTTCATTGATGTGTACCAACACCATTAGAGACATACTCGTTAGTAATGACTTGTTAAACATAATACGAAGAACTGCTAGGAGATACACCTGATAACTCCGTATTCAAGGAAGATGATGATGAGTATCGTACTCACCGTCACTTATGAATGACTGTCCAATACACCATACTTCATTCTATGAGTCTGAATTGTGAATGCATGTTAACAAACACGTATGACGTGCTAGGTGAACTTGAAAGCACTTGGTCACAAATCAGAGAAATGGAATATGAGTATATGGACGGGGTTTCTTTCAACTATGGTGGAAGGAACAACCTGCTGAGAAAGTCACTTGGAAAATGTATAAGATACATGGAACACCTTGTGTATAACTTGGACTATTGAATGACTGGTTACTTTGCGATAACTGGGGAGTTGCATCCGCTTCCTCCCAGTTACAAAGACCATGTCTGGACTATGTCATGAAGGAGAATCGTTCACCTGTCATGAGGTCATGGTTAAAGTTAAGAACTTTAAGAGTAGAACCAATGCAGGAATGGTCATTGACGGAGAAAGTATATTTGATATACAAGTTATAAATGTCTTTCCCCACGAAACACTAATTGCGGTTGATTAAGTATTCGATGCTTGAACTTACTGCTTAAGAGTGGCTTGGAAGGGATGAGGTGACAATGTGTGCTGACGGTAATCAAGATAGTTGATGGTCGACAACAATCTCCCTCTACATCTATCAATTGATTAATATATGAATAAATTTTATGATCGTTTGAATGAGGACTTTATTAGTTTGTCTTGCATCTCGCGAAGACAATTATTCATATTAGTGAGAAACATGTCAGTTGTTCTCCTTTTATGAATGATATCTATTATGGTCACATTACGATTATGAATGAGCTATTCTTATATTGATGATAGTTGTTTGATCATTTATAAGAAATATTGTAATGCCAAGAAATATCCAGGCTTAATAATGACACTACAGTTTAAGTCATGAATGGTATGATGATGTCTTAAGATACTTGATCTCTTGACATATACAAACCATGCCTTTTAGGTGAGATGACTAAAACCTCGCATTCTGGTAAACGGAATGTGTACTGATTGTTGAGTATCATACATTGTGATGTATCGTATGTCAGCATGTGGTGAATTTCATTATTTCGTGAACTTCGTATGTGGACTTAGATGAATATTTGTATTCACTAATGAAACATGAGTCTGAAATAATTTGATATGATCAAAAGGGATTTCAGAGTAAAGATGGATATTAAATTAACAAGAAAGACAAGTCTCTACGATTTGATCAAAGTGACAAATGTTTTGAGTTAGTCTTGGGCATAAAGACTTGTGTAAAAGTTGTTCCACAAATTGCAATGTCTTGAGACACTTCAATATGATTGACGTGCCTGAACATTGTGATCATATTCTATCGAAAAAGTGTATGGTCTAAGTTATCTCTTACCAAGTTACGTTATTATTGTTTAGAGTTATTAATTTAATATGCAAACACTCACTTCAGCATAGGGAACCATCTGAGTTCGTGGAAACCAACACTATATATGTCATGGTGTATTGTGGTTTCTAGGAAGCTTGATTTATGTAAGATAAATTATCTTTGTAGTGTATCCTTAGACAACTATGGATGCATCTTCCACAACTAGAACCAAAAGGAGCAAAACTTGTATTGCTATGTTTGGTGTTTGTCAAGAATTGTTCTTGATAAATGTGGTAATGGAAGAAAAGTGAAAGTTCAACCAAGGTAATTGACCTTGCCTCCAAATGTCAGAGTAGTGCAACGGAATATGTTCTGGAAGCAAAGCTCTACAATAAGAGGAGAAACTAATGATAATGATCATGATTTTTCTGATGGGAGCTTTTACTGAGAAAGGTAGGATTCAAGAATATATATTTGCCCTTGATGCAAAATGATATTCATGATTCACTTGTCATGTTAATGGAACAAGACATTCCTACGAACTACAAAGAAGCGATGGTGGACCTAAGTACGAGATATGACTATGAGTCATAAAATCCTATGTTGAGTTACATTTAAGATTGCTTGAATCTTATCAAGTAAGGAGGTTACTTGATATTCACAATAACTTCAGAGTTATGAGGAATAAATGTGAACATCAAAGGGACGTCAAGATTGGTTTGTCACAAAGATTGTTTCTGACAAATTCAATGGGTTGACTACAATGTGTAGCAGTGCTTGAGTCAAAGGGATATTCACTACGATTGATCCAGGATTGTTATCAATACCGTGACTTCCTCAAATCCTGTATTTGAAGAAGTGTTGTAATTGGTACAACCAGAAGGTTTTGGAAAAAAATATGGATACTAGTGTCTCGTAAACTGAATTCTCGATTTGATGAATGATCAAAGGATTTTGGACTTAGCCAAAATATCGAGGAAACATGCATTTGCATGAAACTGAGTGGGAGCTGAATAGTTTCCTGAAACTTGATATATGTAGACGACATATTTTGAGTGGGAGCTATGGGAGTATTATCCTAGCCTTATATGTAAATGACATATTTGAGTAGGAGCCATGTGGTTAGTATCCTGAACTTAATATGTGTCTGACATATCTAAGTGGGAGACATGTGGATGTTATCCTTGTCTTATATGTGGCTGACATATTTGAGTGGGAGCAATATGAGTGTTATCCTATAACTTAATATGTGCATGACATATTTGAGTGGGAGCATGATAACATTCTCATATATGGATAACATATTATGAATGGTGCAGTTTGTGTTAATGATTATTTGAATCGTTCATAAATGAAGATGAATAAAGTATTAAGCATTGAAGATCTATTAAGATAGATATGTGTTTAATAACATTGAGTCGTAATACTTTCCTGGATAAGATTCTGAAGGAGTTCAGAATGGGACAAGTCAAGAAGTGGTCCTTACTTGTATATCCAAGAGAAGTGTTGAGTTAATCTCAGTACAAGAACAATGGTTAATGGTTAATGAAAGAAATGGATGTGTTGGATCCTCTATGCCTTTGTCATAGGTTCTTTCATATAAAACCAGAGTTTTGTACTCGACGTAATGTGACCCAAGTTCTTAGAAGTAAGAACATGTTGTGATATGATTTATGAGTAAATCATTGAACAAAGAGTTAAGTTTATCCTTCAGTGTCTGAAGAGAACTGAGGATACATCTCAAATTTGTAAAGGATAGTGGACTTGACCATAAATGTTATGCTGGTTCAAGTTTTTGACACTAACCTAGAAAATTGAGATATCATACTAATGAATGCCTAAGTTGAAAGAAACATGGCTAGACATCAAAGTTGCATACAATGCACTAAGGATTGAATCTACATTGATGTGGCTGCTTTAGAAGTAGCAGGAGTTATATTATGGCTTAAGAAGTTCGACTTCTGATTGAGTGAGTTTCAAGTGTGCATGACTATGGGAAAGTCCGCGTGACCCACCGGATGTCATTGCTGTGACACACCAAACGAAGTCTCATTTCACCGCCAAATATATATACCTCATCATTATAGTGGATAATGAAGGAATGTCAAATTAGGTGACATTATGATTTGCAAAAGGACATACGGTTCTGAATGGTACCCAGACCGTTGATACAACCTCTTCCACGGGCAAGCATGATCAATAAGGAGTTATGATCCAGAGAAAATGCAACTAGTTTATTTGTACTCTAGTGCAAGTGGGAGACTGTTGGGAATGTGCCCTAGAGGCAAATAAAATATGTTTTATCGAGCATATTCCATTAGTTCATAATACGTTTGATACTATGCTAGAACTGTATTAAGAGGAAACATTAATACAGGTGTAGTATACAAACAACCAGGTCCCTAGTTAACCCTAGTATACTAGTCCATTGGGTGATTGATGATCAAGGTTTCCTGATCATGAGACAATGGCGTCTGTTGACAATGGAGTCGTATCATTGGATAATGATATGATGGACATACACCCACCAGAAGTGTTGCGATGTGATCAAGTCACATAGTTCGACATTGCGATAACTATAACGTAGTGACCAGATCCTTTGACCGTAATGATCATACGTAATTGTCATCTATGAGGAGACTTTGATTTGTATCCCACCGCCTGACTGAAATATGCTGGCTATAACGGTGCACTTTGGGTATTCCGAAATAGATGGTTGATGAGTATGCAAATAGATCAAAGCGGGATTTGTCCATCCATGTGACGGATAGGTACTCTGGGCCCACTCGGTGATATTGCATCATAAAGTTTGCAAACATGTGACTAGGTCACGGAGTTGTAATATCACGGGAACGAGTAAACTTGTTTGTTGAGAACGAGGACGAACTAGGTATAGTGGATACCGATGATCAAACCTCGGACAAGCAAAGTACCACGGGACAAAGGGAACTGGCACACGGTTAACGGATCCAACAACGATTGAAGTTCATTCGATGGAAGCGCAGGGGCTATCAAGGATTGTAACCATGTCCAATTGATTAGTCATTGATCAATGAGAATTGTCTCGATCATGTCTGCTGTTTCCCGGACCGTAGGGTGTTACACTTAAGGGTACTCGACGCAGTAAGGATTGATTCGGGATCACCGGAGAAATTGGAGAGAACACCGGAATTGTTCCGGTGATGACCGGAATTGTTCCGATGAAGGCCAAAAGTTGTTCTGGGTATTTTGAAAGGTTCAAAATATATTTAATAATATTTAATATATGTTTTATTATTTAATTATCTGAATTAAATATTAAAATGTATTTAAATATAATTAAAAATGAATTAAAAGGCATATGGGCCTCATAGGGCCCATTAGGGGGAGAGGGAGTCTTCCCCCATGGGCCATGGCGCCATGAGGGGGCCCACCCCCCTATTTGGTGCGCCACCCCCCTCCCCTTGGGATTAGTCCCACATGGGAAGTTGAGGGGAGGTGGCACCCCTCCTTGGCCTATATAAGGAGGGGTAGAGGTGCCCTTTTAATCATGAATTTTTGAGAAAAGTTTCTCATCTCTCTCCCTTCTTTCTCCTTCCTTTGAGCGGACTCCCCTTGTTTGGAGGCTGCTCTGGGTTGGGGATTTCTCCACTATACGCACGCCGTCGTGCTGCTGGAATCGGGATCCGAATCCATCTTCTTTCCGCTGCTCTACTGGTTCGGAGCCCGGAGGGACGTCGGGTATACTGTATGTGTATAATCCCGCGAGGCACTACACTTGTGGTGCTACTTCATCGTCGTGGTCGTATCGCGAGGTCTTCATCAGCAACGTTCCGACGGGGACGTAATCCCGTCATCGGTCCGCAAGGATCGGGTGGCTACAGGAGTCATCGTGGATCTGTGCGGCATCGGGGATTGCCGGTACGACTACACCAACCATGTTCATGCGGGAACGTTTCCCGCTTAACGGACTACATACTGGTATGTGATCTATTTCTGTCCGTTACTTGCATCAGCATAGCATAGGTCTTGGGATTGGGTATCGTAGGTCAAGGAAAAATTTGTGTTTTCTGCCCCGAACCCCAACAAGGGTATCCAAGATCAGAATCATAAAAACCCTCAAATTGATTTTCAATAAGCTCCTTCTTCTTCTTACTAGGAAAGCTATACTTACCTTTCGCCATACCGCGTAAGCGTATGTGCCTATCACCAATATCAATGAAGCCTTTCATAGCACGGAGGAAGTCTCTTCCGAGCACAATGTTACTTTGGTTTGGCTCCATGATGAAGAAATCCATTGGTGCAGTCCTATGAAGGAATGCAACTTGGAATTCTTTTACCTTTACTTTAATCCCTGAAATATCTCCATTAGAATGTTCATGATAAGATGATAATATATCCATATCCAGTTTCAAAGAATCATAAACTATTTTTGGCATAGTAGAAACTGTGGACCAATATCACAAAGAGCAAGGAAGCTTCGGTTAGAGATGCTAATCCTAACAAAGGGCTCCCAATCATCATCTATCTCCAACATTTCTTTCTTGTTGGACTTAAGTTCTTCTACTTTCCCCAAATCTAGAGCATCTAGTCTTTTTCAATAGTGGCAAATCTATCTATGATAGTATCAATACTACGATCATAAACAAAATAACTAGATAGACTATGAAAAATCTCAAGAGCCCTATCTTCATCACGCTCTAGAAAATCTCCTTCATCTATAATGTCAAGAGAGTGTTTACACCACTTAAAAAGACCATGGTAAAAATTTCTAAGCACAATCTTTATAGATATTCAAGGCATGATTCTTTTATGTGCTTCAGAAATTCTGTCCCAAGCCTTCTTCATATTTTCTCCATCCCTTTGACGGAAATAAAGAACTTCCGATTCCCGCAAAGAACCTAGCCCTAACATGTTCATCTAAACAAGGAGGACTACTAACAGCAAGATAAATATTTTTTTTGTAAATTTTGATAAAAGACACAAAGATAAAAACTGAAAGATAAACTAACAAGACTAAAAAACAAAGGTAAAGGGTAGTGTGCAACTCCCCTATCTTAGCACTTGGAGTCCCCGGCAACGGCGCCAGAAAACTTTGCTTGATGGCTTCTCGCCCCCTTCGTTGGTTACCCCAAGTGGAGGGTTGAGATGTAGTGCAGCAGCAGTTTTCCCTCGGTGAAGATACCAAGGTTTGTCTCCAGCAGGACTCCAGAGATGATAAGTAGGTGTCAGCGGCGCAACTGACGTGGACCTGCACACAGACACAGATAACTTTGTTCCCAATGAAGTTCAGAGAGGTTGTCAATCTCTCCGGTCTTGTTGTTTACAAAGGATAAAACGCAAGGGATAATAATAGCAACTTGAAAGTAAATGCAGAAAAGTAAATATAGCGTGGAAACAATGATACGGATATGGACCGGGATACGTGATGTTCGCTAGTGATGTCTCTCTCCCAAAAGACGATAAAATTGCTATGCGAGGTAAACAAATTACAGAAAGGCAATTGACAGGATTATGAACGCACCGCAATGCTAACTATGCTACAAAAGAAAGGAAGATGTTCAAAAGCACAGGCAGTACGCCAAGGTAAGTAGACCGAAATCCATCTGCATCTACTACTAATCATCCACCTTGAGATATCTATCCAGAACATCTCGCTGGTATTAAGTTGCGAGCCCCACCCAAAGTGTAAACCCAAAGCAACAGACAACTGCATTAAAAAGAGCTCTGCGTAAAGTAAACAATCCTTGTAACCGCGGTTACAAGCACCGTTGTTTTCCCCCTTGTGGCAACATCACATCCCCTAGACTCATGTTTCTGTCACTCGAGCGTGTCATCGGGGGGCATGAACCCACAATCTAGCACAACGCTCCCTCTTGGAGTCACTACCTACTACTTGGCCAAAGCAATAAACAGCAACGGAGAAAATGCAAGCATTACTTAGGAACAAAAATATAAGAGATAAAAACCAAATATATTACTCTATCACAATCCGAACATAATCTCATAATCCATCAGATCCTATCAAACTCAACATAGCAATAGCAGAAATATTACAAAGGTGCCTCGATCATGTTGGGCAGCTCACGAGGTCTAAACAATGAAGATCAAAGAGGGGAGGAGAACATCACATAGCTACTGATCATGGACCCATGGTCCAAGGAAAACTACTCACGAGACATCCGGGCAGCATTCATGGTGGAGAGGAGACTCCCGGAGGTCAATCCTCCCTCCAGCAGGGTGTCGGGAAGAGGTCTTCTGGTGCTCCCGATCTTCGGAAGTGCGGCGGCGGCGGAACAGAGGCGAGTTCGCGGAATAGGCTTCTCCTTCTGGTGTTTTCCCGTGACGGGGGATAAATAGGCGAAAGGGGGCAGCCAGAGGTGGGCCAGGGGCCCCAGGCGCCCCCTGGCGCGGCCAGGGGTGGGGCCGCGCCGGGTGGCCGCCTGGGCCCCCCTGGCTCCCCTCTGGCCCCTCCCGGGCTCTTCTCGAAGCTTCCGTCACGCTGATTTTTTATCTGAATTTTCCCGAATTTTTCTGGCACTTTTTATATGGGGGAAAACTGAAATAGAAAAACAGCAGAAAACAGGAACTGGCACTGGGGTGCACTGAGTTAATAGTTTAGTCCAAATATGATCAAAAGTGTATGAAAGTGTATCTAGATCATAGCAATATCACACAAAACATGCATGGAGCAAGCAGAAATTATAGATACGTTTTGGACGTATCAAGAAGCATTGAGCAAGTCTCTATCCTGTCGAGAGAGCCTTGCATAAAAATTAGTAATAATTATATCTTTCGGGAGCCCATGGTTAGGACATTCCAGCATTAAAGTTTTCAGTCTCCCCCAAGCTTGAGCTATGCTCTCTCCGTCGTGAGGATAGAAATTATAAATATAATTCCTATTCTCATGAACTTCATGAAGAGGATAAAACTTGGAGTAAAAGAGAGACTGGATCTCTTCCCAATCCCGTAGGTGAGAATCATCTAGTAGCCTATACCATTCCAATGCTTTTCCTTTCAGTGACAAGGCAAACAATTTATGCATGACTTCACCTCTTGTCAAACCTGAAATCTTAAATAACTCACAAAGTTTTGTAAGTTTCAACAAATGAATACTAGGATTGACTGTCCCATCATAACAATCATTAATAATTATTCAACTATCCCAAGTGGTATTTTGAACAGGATACATTCAGTAGGTGAAGGAGACTTATCTACCACGGGTGTGGTAAAGCGGCCTTCCCCAAACAACGAACTAAGAGTGCAATTTTCCATAAGCATAACTAGTGAAAAGTAAAAACAAGAAACGAAAAGATTTAATTGCAAGATCTAAAGATATACCTTCAAATCTTACCTCCCCGGCAGCGGCGCCAGAAATAGCTTGATGTCTACGCACGCTTCTATTCTTGTAGACTATGTTGGGCCTCCAAGCGCAGAGGTTCGTAGGACAGCAGCAATTTCCCTCAAGTGGATGACCTAAGGTTTATCGAACTCAGGGAAGTAGAGGTTGAAGATGGTCTCTCTCAAGAAACCCTGCAATTAAGATACAAGAAGTCTCTTGTGTCCCCAACACACCTAATACAACTAGGAGTTGTATAGGTGCACTAGTTCGGCGAAGAGATGGTAAAATACGAGTGATAGGTGTGGCAAAGCAAGGTAATATAAATCTGTAATAAAAAATGCAGTAAGCAAACATGTGACAAAAGTGAGCACAAACGGTGTAATAATGGTGGAAACAAGGCCTAGGATTCATACTTTCACTAGTGGCAACTCTCAACAACATTAACATAGTATAATCACATGATATTTCCCATAAAACATGCAATGGAGACGCACTCGGAGGTCATTCCTTTGTGGTCAAGAGAGGATGAGAATTATGTAGGGCTACAAAAGCACACCTCAAAGTTCGTAGTTCTCAATCTATGGATTTCCCAATGTCACCGCGACCATCCAAAGAGAGTACCACAATCACGACAACATATCTCAAGGATAGTCAAAGACAAGAACCAAGAAACTCTCAATCTTCAATCAACACACAAAAGAGGAAATCACTCATGATAATATTCTTCTAACCCATGTCCAATAGACCGCTGTCACCTTGGTCTCGGGGATTATACTAGATAAGATCAATTGGGTACATCAATCCAATACATAGAGGAAGGGGAAATATCATGGGATCACCCTAGATTAACATAGCCTATGATCACAACGAAGATCACATCATGGGAGAGAGAGAAGAACACATAGCTACTGGTAGAAACCTCAGCCCCGAGGAGGGACTACTCCCGCATCATGGAGGAGGGAAGCAACGACGATGGAGATGAATCCGGGGGCACTTCCCTGTCCCGGCAGGGTGCCGACACAGGAATTCTGCCCCCCCCCCCCCCCGAAACTTGATGGTGATGGCGGCGGAGATCGGAATTGCTTCTGGAGAAAAGAGGTCCGGAATCAGGGTTTCCTCCGCGGGGGTAAAAATAGGGCAAAAGGGGGCACCAGGGGGGCCACAGGGCAGCCAGGAGGGTGCCCGGCGCGACCTAGGGTGGGGCCGCGCCAGGGACCCTTCTGGAGTCCCTGTGGTGGCC
The DNA here is from genome assembly GCA_950022295.1 of Bromus sterilis. NCBI lineage: Eukaryota > Viridiplantae > Streptophyta > Magnoliopsida > Poales > Poaceae > Bromus > Bromus sterilis. The sequence goes on along the minus strand of OX465595.1, from coordinate 336,356,503 downwards.
CTCCCCTCCTTCCTTGGTGATTCCGGAAGCTTCTGGGACGCTGATTTTTTCATATAATTTTTCCGGAATTTTTGGAGCACATTTAATGGCCAGAAAACCTGAAATACAAAAACAACAGAAAACAGGAACTGACAACTGGGTGCACTGAGTTAATAGGTTAGTCCAAATATGCTGAAAAGTGTTTGAAAGTTCAAGCAAAACATGGCAAAGTCACACAAAACATGCATGGAGCAAGCAGAAATTATAGATACGTTTGGGACGTATCAGCCTACTGCACACGCGGATGCAGAGGATATAGTCAAGAAGTGCGATGGATGTCAGCGCTACGCAAAGAAGGATCACGTGCCAGCTCAAGAACTCAGGATGATCCCCATCACTTGGCCTTTTGCAGTATGGGGGCTTGATATGGCGGGACCTTTCAAAAGGTTAACCAACAAGAATACACACTTATTAGTGGTGGTGGATAAATTCACTAAATGGGTTGAAGCAGAGCCGGTCAGTAAATGTGACGTTGTAACAACACTGAAATTCTTGAAAAAGATAATATACAGATTCGGCTACCCCCATAACATCATCACTGGTAATGGAACTAACTTACCAGAAGGGGTTATGCAGCGATTCTTCCAGCGTGAGCATATTCGACTCGACCTAGCATAGGTGACTCGCCCACAGTCCAACGGACAAGCCGAAAGATCCAACCAAGAGTTGCTCAGAGGCATCAAACCCTGACTTTGCGTACCTTTGGAAAGGACGACGGCTTGTTGGGAAGATGAGTTACCCTCAGTACTATGGATCATCCGGACGACTCCTAACATGTCAACAGGATACACCCGCTTTTCCTGGTATATGGAGCAGAAGTCGTTCTCCCAAGTGACATACGTCACGATTCACCAACAGTCACCACATACGTGGAAGCCTAAAATGAAAAAGCAAGGCAAGACTGCTTGGATGTTCTCGATGAAAAACAAGAATTGGCAGCAGCTCAGTCGGCTATCTACCAACAAGATCTGCGACGCTACCATAGCCGTCGCATCAAAAGTCATACTTTCCAAGAAGGTGATTTAGTGCTCCGACTTATACAGAAAAAGGATGGAATGCACAACTTATCCTCTCCATGGGAAGGACCGTTTGTGGTCAGCAAGAACCTATACAATGGATCCTACTACCTGGTTGATATATGCGAGAAGGCATACACGCGTTCGTCTATGGAGGAGACTCTCAGACCGTGGAACAACGCACAACTCCTTCCATATTATACTTTAACAAGAACATCATTGTACATTTATAAGCCAACATTTGTCGCACTAGATTTCGCCCTATAAAATATATAAGTCGACTTATGTCGCATTGGCTTTCGCCATATAATATACAAGTCGACCTCCGTCGCACCGGCTCTCGCCATACTAAACAGTCATACTAACTCTCCTTTACTTTTTAGTTTTGTATTTTTATCTTGCATCATCAATATTCTGCATTTTATATCTCAAAGACCTGGGGGCTTGATCAACCCTCTATTGGTATCGAGCATGTATATGGCTTATTTAGAGGAATCGGGGGGCTCGGTGACATCCATCGACTCTAATTTGAGAACTCGGCATATATATGTAAAATTGAGCATGTATATGACTTATTCATAGGAATCGGGGGGCTCGATGACATCCATCGACTCTAATCTGAGAACTCGGCATATATATGTAGAATTGGCCCACTACGGCTAAATCCTGGCCTGTATAGCTAAAGCTCATATAGCCAACGTGTACCTGATGCGGGAGAGATGATAATGGCTTCTCGCCCTTCGTTGGTTACCCCAAGTGGAAGGTGAGATGTAGGATAGCAGCAAATTTCCCTTGGCAAAGATACCAAGGTTTAGATTGTCTCTTGTAGGACTCCGATAACTACAAGTAGGTGGTTCGGCAAGTGATGCGCCGTCTGAAAAGAATCACTTACTTTGCCTGGACCTGCACACACAACAAGTAACTTTGCTCCCAACGAAGTTTAGAGAGGTTGTCAATCTCTCCGGCCTTGTTGTTTACAAAGGATCAAACGCAAGGGATAAAGGATAATAGTGACTGCAACAAGAAAGTAAAAGAAGGAAGTAAATTGAGCGTGTAAACATTGATGAGAATATGGACCGGGGTCCCATGATGTTCACTAGTGATGCCTGTCTCCCAAAAGATGATAAAACTGCTATGCGAGGTAAACAAATCACATCTGGGAAATTGACAGGATTAAAAACGCACCGCAATGCTAACTATGCTACAAAGAAAGGAAGAGGCTCAAAAGCATGGGCAGTACGCCAAAATAAGTAGACCGAAATCCATCTGCATATACTACTAATCATCCACCTTGAGATATCTATCTAGAACATCTCGCTGGTCTTAAGTTGTGAGCCCCACCCAAAGTGTAAACCGAAAGCAACAGACAACTTCATTAAAAGAACTTTGCGTAAAGTAAACAATCCTTGCAACCGCGGTTACAAGCACCATTGTTTTCCCCCTTGTGGCAACAACACATCCCCTAGACTCATGTTTCTGTCAATCAAGCTAATCATCAGGGGCATTAACCCACAATCAAGCATAACACTCCCTCTTGGACTCAGTACCTACTACTTGGCCAAAGCAATAAACAACAACGGAGAACATGCAAGAATTACTCAAGAACAAAAATATAAAAGATAAGAACCAAATATATTAGTCAATCACAATCTGAACATAGTCTCATAATCCATCAAATCCCAGCAAACTCAGCATAGCAACAGCAGAAAACATTACATATGTACCTTGATCATGTAGGGCTGCTCACAAGGTCTAATCCATGAAGAACAAAGAGGGTAGGAGAAGATCACATAGCTACTGATCATGGACCCATGGTCCAAGGTAGACTACTCACAGATCATCCGGGAAGCGTCCATGGTGGAGGAGAAGCTCCCGGAGGTCAATCCTCCCTCCGGTAGGGTCACGGGAAGAGGTCTATTGGCGCTCCCGATCTTGGAAGTGCGGCGGCGGAGGAACAGAGGCGAGATCGCGAAAAAGGGTTCTGTCTTCGGAAGTTTCCCGTGACGGAGAATATATAGGCGAAGGGGGCAGCCAGGGGGCCCACCAGGGGTCCAGGTGGCCACCTGGTGCGGCCTCCCCCTAGGGCGCGCCATCAGGGCGCATGGGCCCCTGGTGGTGTCCCTCTGGCCCCACTTTGGTTCTTCTGGAAGCTTCTGATGCGCTAATTTTTATTGTATTTTCCTGGAATTTTTGGAGCATTTTTAATGGGGGAAACCTGAAATAGAAAAACAGTAGAAAACAAGAACTGACACTAGGGTGCACTGAGTTAATAGGTTAGTCCAAATATGATCAAAAGTGTATGAAAGTGTATATAAAACATAGAAATATCACACAAAACATGCATGGAGCAAGCAAAAATTATAGATACGTTTGGGATGTATCAGTACCCGACTTAGTCTAAACCTTGCGGGCTTACAGAAACGCTGCCGAGTTGGTTTTAAGCACCGGGAACGCTAGTCATATGATGCCGGCTTACAGAGAGGTTTCGACTCATGGATAACCCAATAATCTCTCTCAACGCGAGAAGATGAGGCATGTTAAATCTGGAGCCGACTTCTATATGAGCATTTGTACTTTATTTTCTTCATACATTAAAACATCATAGCATACTTCATTTTCTATCATGCATAAAAGTCCTTAAAAAGTTTCTCTTTCAGATAATATGAGAGTTATACCTATGTGACTCGGCATAGCACCAAGATGCCTATACGGATTCATGGGGACTACACCTCAAAACCTTTTCTAAAGACTCGTCACGACGCAAAGATGTTCGTACCAACTCTTGGGGAGTATCACTTCAAAATTTATGATTTGGTTCGGCACACAAGGTGACCATACCAACCATGGGGGCTACAAGTCGATTTTTTCTTATGATTCGACAAGAAACATGTATAATCAATTCGACTCAGGGGGCTACATATATCATCAAGAAAGTCGGCTCTCATACATAAATATTATCTTATCAAAGTAAGGTACAAAACCGACTTACAAATTTGATGGGAAATTAAAATTCTCATTCATCAAAGGTTGGGTCTTACATCAAAAGAAAACAGGACAAAAGCTGACAATACTTATATCAATGTACTTGATAAAACTACAACTTCAGTGGTTGTCCTCAGAGTCGTCTTCGTCATCAGATGAGGAAACTTGGGCTTCCTCCGCATTGTGGTAGAAATATTCATCACTGCTGCTGGAACTCTCCATACAACAACCGACTCGATCACCATCCGAGTCAAAAATCCTGCCCATAGGGTCTCATCACCATCATACCTAAAGATGATAGCATCTCCCTTTGAAACATTCCTGGATCGAAGGAAGGTTTTCCAACCCTTCTCCAGAAACATGGAATCATTACCAGAGAAGCTAGTGGCCACCCAGATGGGCCCATGAGGACACCCCTCCGAGCGGAGCAACAGCCCTGGAGGCTTGGAAGCCATCATAATTTGGGAAAAATATTCAGGAAGATTAACCGAACGACGGATCGTAGGTACTCTCAACAGAAATTCATTCCTCTTAGGAGAAGGAGGTGAAGCTTCAAGATCTGTGGGTTGACGAGTAACGCGCCCACCTCTTCCTTTACCTCTGTCGCGACCTCTTCCACGGCCTCGTCCACGGCCTCGACCACCGCGAGAGCCGACACTAGAGCCAGGATCATTGGCGGTTGCAGGAACATGGGCGCTGAGCTTGGGAGCCATGGAGAAAGTTGCAGAGGGAAGAAAGGAAGAAGAAGATGTGCGTATTCAAGAAATTATACCAATAAGTGGCTATATATATAGTCACAAGGGGATGACTGATGTGCGAGAGATGATAATAGCTTCTCTCCCTTCATTGGTTACCCCAAGTGGAAGGTGAGATGTAGGATAGCAACAAATTTCCCCTATGTAGAGGATAGGGTTTGCCTCCCGTAGGACTCGAAAGCGGCCAAGTAGGTGACAACGGCGCTAGAAATTTAGCGGTTGACGTGGACCTGCACACACACAACAAATAACTTTTCTCCCAACGAAGTTCAGAGAGGTTATCAATCTCTCTGGTCTTGTTGTTTACGAAGGATCAAACACAAGGGATAATGATAATGGTGATAGCAGCTAGAAAGTAAAAGCGGAAAATATATAAGCACGTAAACAATGATGAGAATATGGGTCGGGGTCCCGTGATGTTCACTAGTGATGTCCCTCTCTCCCAAAAGACGATAAAACTGCTCTGCGAGGTAAACAAATCACAGCTGGGCAATTGACAGGATTACGAGCGCAAACCAATGGTAATTATGCTACAAAGAAAGGACGAGGCTCAAAAGCATGGGAGGTATGCCAAAATAAGTAGACCGAAATCCAACTGCATCTACTGCTAATCATCAACCTTGAGATATCTATCCAGAACAACTCGTTGGTATTAAGTTGTGAGCCCCACCCGAAGTGTAAACCCAAAGCAACACACAACTGCATTAAAAAGAACTTTGCGTAAAGTAAACAATCCTTGCAACCGCAGTTACAAGCACTGTTGTTTTCCCCCTTGTGGAAACATCACATCCCCTAGACTCATGTTTCTGTCACTCAAGCGTGTCATCAGGGGGCATGAACCCACAATCGAGCATAATGTTCCCTCTTGGAGTCACTACCTACTACTTGGCCAAAGCAATAAACAGCAACGGAGAACATGCAAGAATTACTCAAGAACATAAATATAAAAGATAAGAACCAAATATATTACTCAATCACAAACTGAACATAGTCTCATAATCCATCAGATCCCAGAAAACTCAGCATAGCAATAGCGGAAAATTACAGAAGGGCCTCGATCATGTAGGGCAGCTCACGAGGTCTAATCCATGAAGAACAAAGAGGGGATGAGAACATCACATAGCTACTAATCACGGACCCATGCTCCAAGGTAGACTACTCACGGATCATCCGGGAAGCGTCCATGGTGGAGGAGAGGCTCCCGGAGGTCGATCCTCCCTCCGGCAGGGTGCCGGGAAGAGGTCTGCTGGCGCTCCCGATCTTGGAAGCGCGGCGGCGGACGAACAAAGGAGAGATCACGAAAAATGGTTTTGTCTTCGGAAGAATCCCGTCACGGAGAATATATAGACAAAGGGGGCAGCCAAGGGGGCCACCAGGGGTCGGTGCCAGAAAACAACCTTGATAACCCACAACTGCAGGGGATCGAGATAGTCTTCGCGGGTAAGAATAACCCAATTTATAGATTCGACTCAAGGGGAGCCAAAGAATACCCACAAGCTTTGACAGTGGATTTTTCAATTCCACCGCACCCGAGATACACTTACTTGCAACAAGATATTAATAGTAACTGCGATATGGAAGTGATGGTGGCAACGGAAATAGTGGTGGTGAAACAGCGACAGTAAAACAGCAAAAGCAAACAACTAGTAACCAGCAGAATTAAAAACACTGTAGGCTAGGGAGATGGATGGTTGGGTGCTGCATGGATAAGATACGTCATGTATTTAACTTGGGGCAAGGCACACAGAAAAGCAATGATCATCTAGGCATATATCAAACATTAGGCATGTACCCCACAGGTAGTTGTACGTGCTTGCAATAAGAACTTGCACAACATCTTTTGTCCTACCACCCCCCTACGAACGGGGCCAAAAGGAACTTATGGAGATTAATGTGCTCCTGTCAAAGAGCACCGGAACAAAGCATTAACAATCAATGAATACACGGAATCCTCAAATTATAGTCCATCCCCTTTGGTGTCCCAAGCTGTCACCTTTGGGATCACCGGTTCCGGACTATAACAGGTGCATACAACTCGTAGATAGGATCAAGAACACAAATATATTCATGCAAACACATAGGGTTAAGATCTGAAAACATGGCACTCGGGCCCAAAGTGACAAGCATTAAGAGCAACAAGTTGAAGCAAAGATGATAAACACTAATCTAGATGATAGGAAACATGCCCCCAACAATCTGATAAACTATTACATGATCTAGCTCATCCAATCCCTACCATCCCCTTTGCCTACAGCAGGGAATTACTCACACATGAAAGGAGAATTCATGGAGGGAGGATGGAGTGGTGATGATGATGACGATGGCGATGATCTCCCCTCATCGGAGGCCAAAACAACCTCCAGATTAGCCCTCCCGGAGAAGAACAGAGGGTGGCGGCGGCTCCGCGACGAGAATTGGGAAAACGACTTCTATTCTAGGGTTTTCTCGCCACGGGAATAAATAGGAGGCGAAGTAGGGCACCAGAGGGGGGAGGACCCTCCCAGGAGGCCTCCTGGCGCGGACAGGGGTGGGGCCGCGCAAGAAGGATGCCTGGGGACCCCCTGGCTGCCCTCTGGCCCCACTTCTGGCATACTGGTCCTTCGGGTGCGTGGATTTTCTGTGATTTTTCCTGGAATTTTCTAAGACACCTAAAAATCCATTTTACTGCACACAATAAAACCATACAGGCAGCTCTGCTGAAAACATCGTTAGTCCGGGTTAGTTTCGTCCAAATCATGCAAGAATGAGGGAAAAACAATAGCAAAAGTGTCTGGAAAAGTAGATACGTTTGAGACGTATCAGCTCACCGGCGCGCGGATCCGGCACAATCTCCTCGCCGGGAGCACGCCATTGGATGCCGGCCGGCATCTTGCGCGAGTGGAGAATTTGGCGGATCTCTCCCTCGTTGACTGTTGAGCCTTACCACCGGCCACGGCTGGCGGCGGATTGCTCATCCGTGGCGGCCATGGTTTCCTCCAGGACGGCGGTGAGAGAAACCGAAAAGAGGGAGAAGGAGATGGCAGCAGCGAGTGCTAGCGAGTGGAGGCGCGGCAGCGGCGGAGCGTGCGAGCAGGAACCGGAGAAGTTGTGCGGTGCGGCAGTACCACGAGCGGGCAAAGCAGAGGTCGTCGGAGCAAGAAAATCGCGGCGACGCGAGGAGGAGAGCAAGGGAAAGGAAGAAGAAGAAGTGGGAGAGAGGAGCCCGAGGAGCCCCCCCCCCCCCCCCCGTGACTTATATGGGCGGCGGGGGCGAGTGAGATCGTGGGTGCGGCTCGTGTGGCCCGGTGTGGCCGCGTGTATCCAGAGGCAGATCAACGGTTTTGGCACAGAAGATCGTGGCGCAGAAGGCGAGGCGTGCGCAGTAACGTCCCGTCACGCGTGGGTCGTGGGGCCCGGAGCATTAACTGCCCCGGGGAATCGGAAACGACGTGCGGCGTGGGTTGGTCAGAGTTCCGGTCAAAAGTAACCGTTGGAAAAACAATCGGCTGCGCCTAAGTTCAGCTCAGCGGAGTTTTTCCAGAAAAAATTGTTTCAGAAAATCAGAAGAGCAGTCGGCAAGGTCGTGATTGAGATCGGAGGGAGGATTTCGAAGCAGCACAGGTCTGGTCGGCCGGGCATGATCTCTGAGCTAAGAGTTCAATTCGGATTGAGAAACCCGATGAGACCAGAACAATCGAAGCATGAAGAAAAGAAAAGAAAAACTGCAAAGGCCCCGCAGTTAAGCAACCGCGGGACCCTTACAGCTTTAGGGGCTAGTGTCATGGGAATGATACCCGGGTAGGGTCACCAAGACGAAAGCAATATTTCAAGACAAGGCTGGGGCCGATTGGGCTGCAACTGGGCCGAGCTAGGCAGTCGCATGGCCGATTGCCCTCAAGCAATCGACCATGCCGAATGCGAGCAGTCGGCCCAGGTGCAATCGGCTCACCCTTCAATCGGCTCAAGAGTTGACCTTGTCCAGGTCGGAGTTCCTGGTACAAGGTCATAAATGCATGATCCCGAGAGATCCGGGTGGCAGTAAGCCAAGTCACTTCGCCGATCTGTCAGAGGAGAGTAGTCACCCTTTCCTCTGAATTCGCAAATAGGACGACAAGACCAGAGATCATAGCTCCATTGTTCACTCATCATAACCTACAAGCTACAGCATGGGCAGCCGCTTGACAGGTCCGGATCAACCGGAGATTTGCAGTCGGTGGACCCCAGCCGACGAGAGGATGACAGCTGGGGCCAGTACCCGACTGAAATGACCGTAGTACCCCGAGCTCACACTATAAGAGCCTGGGGTACCCCTCCTGCGAGAGGGACGCCCCCATTCACATTTACTTCCCACAATAGTTCCCGTAGAGAAGCAGGAGAGAACCATGCCCATGGCAGGTCTCTTCTTCCTCTGAACAGCTCCAGGAGCATTGATTGTAGTTCGTGAGATCATTTATATCAAGCAGACAAGCATGAGTAGGGGTGTTATATCTCCGGAGAGCCCCAAACCTTGGTACATCGTGGTGTCCTTCACCGTGCTTGTGCCCAACCCGATTCCGGCACCATCAACATAGTTCTCCCTCGAGTCTTCCCCTCTCTTTAGCCATCCCTATGGCATCTGTTGTTACTATGCGACGACAGATAGATAACTATATATGAAAAATTGTGTGAATACAATCTCACATTCTATAATTGTAGAGTCTTTAAATATTTTTCACTACTATTGAATATATAGTGTCTATCTTAACGGTTACACTCTTCGGTATAATGCAATTGTATATAAGCTTCAACTTTTTTTCATGCATGAGATGCCAATTGTGTATGTATTTATCTTAAACTTCACTTTCAGAGTAAAATGTTAATATTTCTTTGTTAACATGGTGCTTGTTTTTAAATGTGGGGATTGTAAACAATGCCATCTATAATTTTTGGAACCATAGCTGTAAGTTAGAAGAAAGATTTCATTGTTGGTATTGCAGCCAGAAGAGGACACATGAGGGGGTGCAACCTGCCTTAAGGAACACCTTGGTTGTGTATCAGGTAATGTGATCGAGTGCACTAATGTTCCAACAAATATACGTGAAGCTATGAGGGACTGCGGAATGAGAGAAGGTAGATTAAGAGAGAGAAGGCAAATCGTAAATTTGGATTGGAACGAGAGATTAGGAAAGGGATGTATAGCAGAGATGGGGTGATAAATATCTAGGATGATGATGAACAATTTTAGATGTCACTTAGGGAGTCACTAAGGTACCAAAATATTTCTTGTGTAGTTGAGAGGAGGCGCGGAAGTGGTCGTGGTGTTCTTGTTTCTCTTGGGAAAAAGAGCATCACTGCCTACTTGACAAGGAGTTGGCAAGCAATAAAATATCCATGCAACCAAAGATCAACACTGCTTTGGATATTGATTCAAGAGATGTACTTGGTCAAGCTTGGGCGAAGTTCTTTCACGCAAATGGCATTTCTGGTCTGAAAGCTAATTGTCCATACTTTCGTGCGACAATCAAGATCACTCAAAATCTAGGCCCAGGTCCTATTCCAACTGCCAAGGAGATTGATGGAGTATATTTGGACAAAACCCTATGAAGAAGTTGAAGAGTGATGAAACTATGGCATATATGTTCTTTTTAAAGGCACGGGTCTTGCCTCTTTTTTTAAAGGCATGTGGTGTGCCTCTCGCGAAGCAGATTCGTGTCTGCCGTGGAGGCATGATCGTGCCTCTTTTCTTAGAGACGCGATGTGCCTCTCGCGGAAGCAGATTGCTTCCGCGAGATGCATGATCTTGCCTTTTTTTGTATATTTTTTAATTTTGTTTTTAACCAAAATGGGCCGAGCTAAGCCCAAGCTCGTTTAGGCAGGCGCGGGTCGTCTCAGGGCCCGCCCGTTAGCCGCCTATGCCACATATGCGCACCGAATCGGGTAATCGAGTGGACACCCAGAAAGAGAGATCGAGCACTGCGCCACCAACTGCTCCCACCACCCCTCAATCCTCAAATAGCCCGCTCTCCTCTTCCGCCATTACACAGAGCTCACAGCTAACTAGATCCGTCCACCATGGCCGGCAGCAAGGCATTGCTCCTCCTCCTGTGCTCCGCGGCGGTGCTGCTGAGCCCGGCGTCCGCGGCGGACGACGGCCTGACCAAGTTCAAGGTCTACTTCCACGACGTGCTGGCGGGGAAGAGCCCGACGGCGATCCGGATTACGCAGGCCGCATCCACCAACAGCTCCTCCACTTTCTTCGGCGCCATGGTGGCCATTGACGACCCGCTCACCACCAGCCCCGCCGTCACGGGCTCTGCCAAATCCAAGGATGAGGTGGGCCGCGCGCAGGGGACCTACACCTTCGCGGACCAGGCCACCTTCGGCCTCCTCATGAACATGAACTTCGTGTTCACCGCCGGGGACTACAAGGGCAGCAGCCTCACCATCTACGGCCGCAACGAGGTGCTGTCGGCGGTGCGGGAGATGAGCATCCTGGGGGGCACGGGCAAGTTCCGCATGGCGAGCGGATACGTCGAGGCCCGCACCATGGACTCCGGCAACTCCGGCGAGACCGTCGTCGAGTACACCGTCTACGTCAAGGCGGCGGCTGCGGCGTAGTAGCGGCGGCTGTCAGAGCTTTATTAGCTGGTCGTGTCCAGTCCATGCCTGACGGATAAGATGGTTGGTAATTTTTGCTTGGAATAAATGGACTTTTGCAGATTTGTTGCGTTTGTTATCGTGATGGATGCTGTCTGCGTCTATGATTTGTGGTTAATTTGCGTCAATTTTTATGTCAAATTTGTTGTTGATGAAATAAACCAACCACAGATTATGCCAGAAAAGTAGTCAGTGGCTGCTAGTGCCCAGAACCAGAACTAGCATGTGTATGTGACCGTTGCGTGAAGTAGAACCTTACCCCTCTACCGATTGTTTTTATTTTATTTTGGGGGCCACCATGTACCTTTTCGCTTTGTTCCAACTAGATGCTTCATTGCGAATCAACATGTGGTTGAGTTGGTTAGGTGGATGGTTGTATCTCAGCCCACCAGAGTTCAAATCTCAGATTTGACAATGGTGCTCGCATTTTTCTGGATTTATTCCGGGGCTTTCGGTGATGCGCTTTCAGTAGGATGAGACGTTCCCGTCGAAGACGAGGTGGAGGCTTCGTTAATTTCAAGATGATGTACCGGCTCAGTATTGCGAAGATGCTCATAGGGGTAGGGTGTGCGTGTGTGCGTCATAGGGGTGATTGTATACTCGTGTATGTGAGCGTCAGAGTTGTACTGTGTTCCTAAAAAAAACTAGATGCTCCATTGGCCCCAAAGTTAAATGCAATCGAGAAATTAGGCTAATTATTTATGTAAAGTAATCGATCCTCAAGTGATACTGATTTCAGTCTTAAAAATGATCAAAACATCTTTAAAAGTTTAATAGCAAGAAGACTTCACATCTTATACATAAATAACACATCTTTTTGGTTACGCACACATAATTTAATACAAATATTAACATCTCTACCTAATACAATCATACGAAAAACAGCTTAAATTAAATCCGAACGTTGGACGGCGAGTACACGCTATCACTACGAGCGGTCGACTCTCAGTCATCCATTGTGTAGCGAGGCGAGAACATGTGCGCGGGTGAATTCATCAGAAGATAAGAGGGGACGTCACATTTTATATCTTGTGATTTGATTTTTTTTGGGGCACATAGCGGGCTCACCCTGCTTCCCTTCTTCACACTCACTCCCTCACGGCGATGGGGGAGGAGAGAAACCCCTCACGAATTCGAGCATGAACGCTACCGGAGAGAGCGTTGATGATGGGGAAGGGCATGCGGAGGGGGGGGGGGGTGGCACAAAACTGAAATCGATGAAATCAAGCGAAGGGGAGGAATCCATGATGTCCCATTTTTCACGGTGAAGGGGACAACACGGGATTCATGCAGATAGGTAACAATTTGAAAGGGAACCGAACTGTATGACCTCTCCCGAGGAACTTCGCAACAAAAATCAACAGTGGGTCATATCGGCTTCGACGGGACTATCCGGTCCCATGGACCGAACTATTCTGAAGTACATCACTGGACTATCCGAAACCCCCGGAAGCATCTATATCCCCTAGCTCTAGGGCCCATTTATAAGCACGTATATCTCCGGGGCCGAACCCGGTTGTACCTAGACTATATATAGGCACCTCCTAGCTGCATTTTAGGGCCAGCAAAGTATTTTGGATAAACTAGTGAGATATCTTTGCTAAACTACATTCTCTTGTGGGATCAAGACCTCCACTAGTGGAGAAGAATCTTCTTGGATTACAAGACCTCCATCTCTCCTAGATATTTGGGGAAGGTCTACCTCTATCTAGCCTCCCACTTCACTTGTATTTGGAGGAATCTTACCTTAGTTACCTCTCTGTCCTACTTGATTTGTGGATATTGAGATGTATGACTTGTGGTGGATGAATTTATTGTCGTATGTCTGTGGGTCATGTTCCCCTTCCTCTCTTATGTTGATTTTCCCATGGGTTCCCTCGTGTTCTTCGTCTTCTTTGTGAATACCCTCCAGTTTTCCTTCAAATTGTAAAGATTGGGCAATTCCCAAGGGCTTGGTCCTAATCTGTACTTCATCCTATATCATTTGGTGCATATGTGGGCAACTACAATTGCGCCGACCGGTGGATGTGCAACTGTAATTGAATGCTATAATTGTGCGCAAAAAAATATGAATATAAATAACAACTTAAAAGGCCGATAAGACAAAATTTATACTTCAAGTAAAATATGGTGGACATACCATTGAGTCCAACTTAGATAAGTCTAAATCGACTTCGAATTTATATAGTTGCGAATTTTGTTATTCTTTGACAACTAAAAAAATGTCTAAATCCTTTTGTTTGTTTATCCCAACAATAACATGGGGACGCCACGTTGAGTCACATCAAGGCGTTCGATTGCCATCAAGTCCGAACCATGAACGAGTTTTAATTGGACTGCTCGAGTGGAAGGGTGTCGGGACATCACCAACGATGAAGAACACAGTTCAATATAGAAGGATGGCTAGCGGTAGCGGAGGCCACAACTTGGGTAGGTGGGGTGCTAAACTAGCAGGCAACAAAGCTGACCGGCCACATGGGAGGGGGGCAACGGTTCGATCGATGCATGAGGGGAGCCAACGCAAAAGGGTGGAGGAAAAGGGGTTCATATGCTGCGAGGAAGAAAGAATGTGGGGGGCAGGGGAGAAGAACATAAACCGTCTGCCCATTTGCAGTTGTTAGATTGTCATCCAACAGTTCAGAAGGAAGAATTGACTGCAAGAGAAAACAATTTGAGTCCTTTGATGGATAGGAGGTCCCTATATTCGAGTTTTTCATTGAATGAATTATTGATACAAACAAGATGATATTTTTGTAAAAGAATTTCAGATCAAAAAAAGAAGAACGTTACATGCGAATGACTACACGTGAGGCAACTGGAATTTTAATGGTTTCGGTCATCTTTTGCTTAGCCTTTGGAATTACATCCAACGACCATATATTTTTTGTTACAATATATTTATTTTAAAGTTCTCTTACAGCTATAATAATTGGGTCTTTATCCATGAAATATTTTTACTAATGGTCTATGCCACTTAGGCCCACTCACAATACCGCATCCTTAGAATACCCACAGCTCATACAATTTTTGACTTAGTGGATGTTATAAGTAAAACATGATAGCGAAATAAGCAAAATATAGAAAATATGTTGTAATAAACCAAAAGAAAAAAATATATTGTAATGAACTGAAAGAAAAATATTGTAATAGTATTACCTTATTAAAACCGAAAGAAAAAACAAACTCCTCATAAAGAAGCAATATCTATTAAAACAAAAGAATAAAAATGCAATATAAACAAAATCATTCTAAGAAAGAGTGAACTGAGGGTATTGTTTTTCTGTTTGCGGGGTAACTAGGGCATTATTGTGGTCGGTCCTGAGATTTTAGGGGCTCGAGGCGAAACTGCAATTCGGGCCCCTTCGTGGTCCTTAGTATAAATGTTTAACTAGTGACCATCATATGTAGATATAATTTGCATCAAATAAAACAACTAAGTGCATTCAAAATAGATGTGCATATCACATAATGTATTACATATTATCATTAAAAAAATTCTCCTAACATCCTGAGATGCAAAATCGCTAATGATAGTATCAATATCAATTTCAACGAGCATTTTTTTCTCAAATAGTTCTTCAATAATTTTAGCTTTGAAAAACTTCTTTCTGTTGATGCCACTGTCACAAGAATGGTAAAGAAATTCTGATATGCAATAGAAATATTAGGATAAATGTCTGCTTCTCTTACAAACTCAAAAATCTCCATAGCAGACATTGCTGTATCAGGCAAAGTTGATTGCATAACAGTTAACTCAAAAATTAGATAATTTAAATCAACATAAGTTGAACCATCCGAAGAGAAAGAACTTGCAAATTTATTGCAATTGTTTTTAAGTTTAGAATGCTCCAATAACTTCAAGGCAGTTGAACTCATTAAAAATCCAAACATATTTTTGAATGATTCAACTTCTTCAAATCTATTTTTTGGTGAAGTGGCCGCCTTGTCAACCATAACCATAAATAATTGAATTGAAAGTCCTTCTCAGCTTCCAAGATTGCTTCATCAGTATCATCTTCATCAAAATGTTTCTTCGTGGAAACACGCCGCTTTACTGGAAAAATGATGGTTCCACACCCATTTCAGCAGTGATTTCTTTGGCAATGATCACACTAGAAACAAACCCTTCCTCTCTATAAGTGTCAAAATAAGTCCTCATACTATCTATTTGCGTTAAGGCGGCCTCAATTCACACGAATGGTGATTGAAGCTTCCTGCTCACTATATCTACACCAAATAGAATGTCATGCCAAATGACCATGCCAAGTTTGAACTCATTTTTTCATCAAACATATGAACACACCGAACCAACAAACTCATTTTTCTTGATAACTCACATCCGGGGTAAAATCTAGGATACCAAGGAAATATTTGGCCACTTTGACAATCTTGATGATATAATTTTTGTAATGTCACTAGCCATAAGAGAAATCAACTTATTTTGAACTTTATGGCTAAAATAATGGTACTGAATATCTTTGTTCTGAATATGCCCAAGACGATCTTGCATGGCAAAATCAAATTCTGCAACCATATCCACATAAGCTAAGAAATTGCCATTGGAATTGTCATAAAGTTGCTCCCTGGATCCTCTAAAATCCAAATTGCGCTTACCAAGAAATTTCACAATGGCAACTATTCTTAATAAAAATTACCTTATCCGTTCCTCTCCTTTGTGATTTTCTGTTGTAACTCTTTGTCAATTGTTTCATGTTTTCTTAGTCTAATTCTCAGTTCATTTCAAGAGTTCATGTTCGTACTATGGTTGACACTAGCTTCATGTTCTTTCATTGTCTCACTAATATGCCTCCAATCACAAAATCCATCATGCCCCAATGCACTCTTGCATTTGTCGGAACTGAAAAGTTTACAACAAAACCAAAACATTTTTTTTGCTTGTTTTGAAAAAAACTAAACATTTCCTATCACGCACCTCTCATTACTCATTTTTCTTGAGTAATGGCTATACGAAAAATGTTTGAATTTTCATCCAAAGGATATTGAGTGTTTTCTTCTTCCCTTTGAGGTCCCTTTTCTACTAATATGTCGCTCACTTTGTGATCAAGACCAATTTCTTGGGTCATCTACTATTCTTAAGAAGTTGATCCCCACTATCTCTATTATCTTAACATGCACACATGCCACCTCATCAAAGGCCCACCACAATATGCATGAAAACAAACTATTTATTATTAGTTCTTTCCATGCACACATTCATTTCATGACACATGCCACCTCACTCAACATGCATGAATTTTTTTCCATTATATTACGGCACTTATATTTTATAAATATTTTCAAGTACACAATAATAAAATACAATAAATAACATGTACTTTTTACTTATATTTTATATATTATTAATTCCACTATTCATGTTTCATACAATAAAATCATCCAGAATATATTGCAATCGATTCCCGCAGCAGCGCACGGGGCATCCTCTAGTATATATCAACTCTAATAACCGGTTCCTCATCAACACTAGCAGATTCTGCCGCAAATGAATTAAATATATCTTATAAGAATAAAGAAAATGAAAATAAAATAAAATAAGTGATGATACATTTTTTCTTTTGTGAGTAAGTGATGATAAAATTTGCACACAAATTTCATAGAAGTTACACTTTTGAAGATATGAAGCAACCTTCAGAAAACTTTTTAATTTTCACAAAAATGACGTATAAGTTTTATATATACTAATTGTAACGATTTTTGAACAATGCGAGAAGGTTGAGTATTAGTTTTATATATACAACATACGGGAATCAAGTCTTAATCGATGCTATATTCATAAGATCGCGCGTAAAGATCCATACAACAAGAAATTTAGATATTTTTACATGTTTTATCATTTGACTAGGGCTTGGTTAAATCTTAATCGATTGAGACGACCTAGATACACAATACAAATGTATCATTGTACGCTTCACGTATATATACTACTGTGTCTTTGCCAGTTGAACCATGAAACCGCAAAGCCCCGGATCACCATAACTTCAACTTGCAGGTGACCATCTTGACCCCGATCCCGCCCTCGGAGCTCAGCCTGTTGAGCAGCAGGTCGCACTGGACATGCGGCGTCACCTTCCCCGTGGTCACCGGCCCGACCTTCACCCGCACCGGCACCTCGCCGCGGAGCACCAGCGGGAGCTCGCCGCCGGCCCCGTTGAAATGCCGCATGGCCTCCACCACCCCGGTGCCGCGCAGCCGGGCCTCGCTCATGTCCACGTGCACGACCGCCGCGTCGCGGTGGCCTTGGTAGAACGCCGGCAGCGCGCCGTGGGACAGCCGGTACCCGCCGTACCACACGGCGAGGCTGGACCCCTCCTCGTACAAGATGCCGATGGCGCGGTTGGGGTTCTCGAACCGGACCGTGGCGGCGAACCGCGCGCGCGCCGTCATGTCGTCGTCCATGCCGAAGGCCGTGACGTTGACCTCCTGCACCGTGTAGCGGGGCATCTTCGGGTCCAGCGCCAGGTAGAGAGCCCCGAGGGCGGCCGCGACGGCGATGGCGAGGACCACCGCGGCGAGAAGGGCGACGCAGGCGAGCCGGCGGCAGCTGTTGCGCCCGTGATCGCGTTCCTGGCGCCGTCGAGAGGCCTTGCCCGTGGCGAGCGGTGACGGGGGCGTAGTGTGTCCTGCCTCGATGTCGCGCTCATTGGCATCGGCTTCGTGGATCGTGTCGAGAGCTGCCATGCAGTGCAACTACGTACGTACTCAATCGATGTTAAGCCGAGATAGCAAAGATAGGTATATATGAGTGTCGCGAACGAAAGAGTAGTTAACAGCCGAGTCGGACAGGGTTTAGGTGTGTGTCCGTGACTCTGTGCAAACTGATTGCTGAGACGAAGTGTGTATGGTAACCGTACGGGCAAGGAACCATGGATTACGGTGATCACGGTCGTCTGGCTCGAAGCGAACGCCTCCGTTTGCATCGTTCTAGCCTTAAGCGTGAACTATCCCAACCCAACGCCACCCGCGAGATAGACCAGGACGCTACGAGGACTGGTCCTTAGGCCAACTCCAAGGCGCGACGCATTTCTATCCGCGCGCGTCCGCTTTTGCGTCAAATCACGAAAATCGCGCCCCAACGCACAATTGCATCCGCATTTATTGACGGTCACGTTCGCTCGTTATCCGCACCGACGCAAACACCACGCAAAAGTGCGCCGAGTTTGCGCCGACGTGGACACCGAGCAGACGCGTTGAGCGTCCGCTTCGCGTCCGCACTCGACCCTTCGCGCCCGCGCCAGGACCACTTGGCAGCGTCTGTGGCGTCTTTTTAAAAGGCGACCACGCGGCGCGGCGTCGCTATCCCCACGCCCGCGCCCACAACTGCCTCCCACCGCCCAACCAGAACGCCACCAAAGCGTCACCACTAGTGCAAAACAGGTCATTAGAACCGGTTCAGGGGGGCCTTTAGAACCGGTTTTTAAAACCGGTTCTAAAGGCTCGGTGCTAAAGGGTAAAGCCTTTAGAACCGGTTCCCCACCAGCTGCAGCCAGGCCACGTGGTTGCACGACAGCGCGAGGGCTTGAGCACCTTTAGCACCGGTTGGTAACATACACCGATTCTAAAGGTTTCGTGGTTTAAGGGTTTATTTGTTATTTTCTTTTGGGTTTAATAGTTTTGTTTTTGGATTATTAATTAAAGGTTCTCCGTAATCTTATTATTTAATGAAGATGATCAATATATGAATATATCAAGCGGTTCATGCGTCATACACTTACAAGATGTGTATCTCGGTACATATGCTTCACAACATCTCATACACATAGACAATATAGTCTAAATATATCGATCACATCTCATATATATAGGACAATATATAATTTAACTTCAATAAGAACAAGTACGAAAGCCATTATATCCAACACAAAGATTTTTCCTAGTTTAACTTCGATAACCTAATTTGTTCAGATTCACTACTACTAAATATATATAGGACATAATTCTTCGAATTCACTCCTACTAAATATATAGGACCTAATCAAACACGCGAAGGTAAAAAGAAATAAACCCAAAAAGGGCGTCGATATTCTCCACGATAGAGGATAGAGAACAACCTGTCTTCAGGTTTTGGCTTCTTTTGGACCACTATCTACAACCATGCTTTGATTTTGACACAGCCATCTGATCCACTTTCAGTGTAGTAATCATGTTGGAAAGGTTCTATCCAAGGCCGTGCACAAACAATTGTAACTTCGCCTTTAAATCCCAGCATCCATTTAGGCGTACAAGTTTGCGGTATCTTCTGTTGAAGAACATACATATTAGTAGCATAGTTAGCAATGAGTATAATTAATAAAATGTCTTTTTAAAGAAGATATAGGCCACTGAGAGAGAATGATAAAAATCATACCAGGCTAGGCCATTTAAGCATATAGTCCTCCAACTTAAGGACAAATGGCACATATGCTCCAAAAGGACGGCCAGCCCTTAAATAGTTTGCATACGAAGGTACCAATTTAATAACTTCAATAAATGCATGTTGTTCACTCTTACTTAGGTCGAAGCCATTGTTATAGAAGGTAGAATCAAAAATATCTTGTACTTCTTCCGTGGCAAGAACATAAGCTGGCAATTATAAATGAGTTGTCAAACATTTGGAGCAAAGAAAAATAAGTTGTAGAAGTAACAAAATTGTTGTTTAACAAACTCACATGAACATTGAACTGGAATCATGTCGCCTAGTTCCATCGAATTTTTATCATCACGAAAGACATTGGATCCTCGACGGCGGCGTCCAAGATCAAATGCTATTTTCATATTATCATGAAATGCATATGTCTTGCATAATGCATCCCATTTTGAACCGCCAAAGAATGTGGCATTTGGTTGATTAAAGATCTTAACCTTAAGAACGAAATGTTTCGTCTTAATGTTAACTTCTTTACTAATAGTTTCATCGAAATCTTGAATATTGATCTTGTCACAAACGTGGCGTCTTGCAAAGCAAGGGATGCACTAGTTGAATTAGAAAAAAAATGATACGTTATAAACATGAACATGTCATGCAAGTTACATACCGTAACATTTTGGAACCAGGACCTAAGCGTGATGAAGAAGTATGTGTCCGCTTCATCAAACACGGGATCGTTGCATCGACCCGAATCGTCTTGACAAATCTCGCACTTGGGATGAGACATACTATGTGTTCATAATTATAAAATTAATTCAAAGTAATAAAAATATAATGAAAATTATAAAAATATAACATGAGAAGTAATACAAACTGTGTCTCATTGGTAACAAAATAGATCAAGAATGTCTGTTCTATCAATTTTTGGTTTAACAAAAAAAAATCCTCCACTTTCTTTTTACTTGTGTTCTCTGAAAACATACAAACTTGTGGAACCCTAATTTACACTATAGCTTGCACCATCAAATTCTCTCTAAAGCCACGACCAATTTCACTTCAAAGAACAAAGCACCATCTAACTATCTCTTTGTTTTGGCAATACGCAAAATAATCCTAGCAATTTCAACAATTTCAACACCAATAATCCTAGAAATAATCAACACCAACTTCACTTCAAAAAATCACATGGTGGCATAGATTATCGCACACAACCTATCAATTTCACATGGCAATCCTAGAATTCCTGAGCAGAATATGAACATAGAGGAGGAGGGGAGGGGGGAGTGGGAGGGGTCACCTGGCGCGCTGGACGGCGGCGATGGCTTGAACGGCGGGGGCGGGGGCGGCTTGAACGGTGCGTGCGGGGGCGGCTCTGGTGGCGGCCGTCGGCGAGGAGAGTGGGCGGCTCCTGGCGGCGTGGACGGTGACGACGAGGCAGCGCGGCAGCCTGGCGGCGTGGTTCGATCTGAAGCGGTGGGCAGAACTGACGCTAAGTGCTGGTATATATATAGCATGGACTTTTAGCACCGGTTTGTAGCAGCAAACGGTGCTAATGGACCTTTAGAACCGGTTTCAGCCACAAACCGGTTCTAAAGGTCACCAATTTCATCCATTTTTCGGCCAAAAATACGCGCGGGAAGGGGAGGGACCTTTAGCAACGGTTCGTGGTTGAAAGTGGTTCTAAACATTTATATTTTAGTACCACCTCGCTAACCGAAGATGAGTTCGACCGGTTTATAAGCACGGGTCAGTGTGGACTTATCGTAGCATAGCAAGTTTAATAAAGGTTGTCCACGAGTGATTCATCTATACACTGTATACTGTAAAGGCAATTTCTGTTGAACCTTGATTGGTCGGCAGATTTCTAGATTTGCCAATCAATCAGGGCTTAACTGAAATTGTCCTTTATGGTGTACAAAGTATGCAGTAATCTTCCATTGACATCCTATAATGAAATTGCTATACTTTTTTTTCCATTTGCTATTTTTATATTTGTTTTTATATTTGCTATACTTTATATTTTGACACTAGATTTATATTTGTTTTTATATTTTGACTAGCTATTAGAATAGTTGGAATTTTTTAATAAATCTTTGTAACAGATGAGTTTTCGTTTGAAACCCTTATACTTTGAAAGAGATGGTTCAGTTTGTACACGAAGTGCATCCAGTTTTTGCCGTAATCCTCTCAACTTTTGCACACATGTTATGTGGCTCAAATGATGATACCTTGCCAAGTTTCAACCTTTTCTTAGTTCAGTTGTAGTGATTTTCCAAATTCAAGGTCATTCAGCTCAAAATAAATCATTAAATGCATGAAAAATAGCAAATGAAGTCAGAAAGGGTTGAAATTTTAGTATGTGGCTTTGAATGGTGCATATTGAATGCAAAAAAAGTCTTGAGTTGAAATAAGTTTAGAAAAATGACATGTCTTTGTAACAGATGAGTTTTCGTTTGAAACCCTTATACTTTGAAAGAGATGGTCCAGTTTGTACACGAAGTGCATTCAGTTTTTGCCGTAATGCTCTCAACTTTTGCACACATGTTATGTGGGTCAAATGATGATACCTTGCCAAGTTTCAACCTTTTCTGAGTTCAGTTGTAGTGCTTTTCCAAATTCAAGGTCATTTAGCTCAAAATAAATCATTAAATGCATGAAAAATAGAAAATGAAGTCAGAAAGGGTTGAAATTTTAGTATGTGGCTTTGAATGGTGCATATTGAATGAAAAAAAGTCTTGAGTTGAAATAAGTTTAGAAAAGTAAAATGTCTTTGTAACAGATGAGTTTTCGTTTGAAACCCTTATACTTTGAAAGAGATGGTCCAATTTGTACACGAAGTGCATCCATTTTTGCCGTAATCCTCTCAACTTTGGCACACATGTTATGTGGGTAAAATGATGATACCTTGCCAAGTTTCACCCTTTTCTGAGTTCAGTTGTAGTGCTTTCCAAATTCAAGGTCATTTAGCTCAAAATAAATCATTAAATGCATGAAAAATAGCAAATGAAGTCAAAAAGGGTTGAAATTTTAGTATGTGGCTTTGAATGGTGCATATTGAATGCAAAAAAGTCTTGAGTTGAAATAAGTTTAGAAAAATGAAATGTCTTTGTAACAGATGAGTTTTCGTTTGAAACCCTTATAAGATGGTCTAGTTTGTACACGAAGTGCATCCAGTTTTTGCCGTAATCCTCTCAACTTTTGCACACATGTTATGTGGGTCAAATGATGATACCTTGCCAAGTTTCAACCTTTTCTGGGGGCATATGTCCTGGTTCCAGCCAAGAACCGGGACCAATGCACCTCGCTCCTGGCCCACAAGCATTAGTTTCGGTTTGTGCCTCGACCCGGGACTAAAGTCACGCCCACAAGCATTAGTCCAATTTCAGGGTCATTTAGCTCAAAATAAATCATTAAATGCATGAAAAAGAGAAAATGGTGGCGGCGACGCGGCAAACTTAAAACATTCAACAAACTTAACATCTCAAACCTAGAACATAAAAAAACTACTCCTCCTCGTCGTCGGAAAAATCGTCTTCGGTGTCGGAGCGGTGTCATCCCCCAGCGCTATCCAGCGGGGGTCACCGAGGGGCTAGTTGGCGGATCCTCTCGTCAGTTCCTCCTCCGTCATCGCCTTGGCTGCCCGCCATTCATGACGCTCCTGTCGCCGCTCCGCGCTCTCGGCCGCCAGCCTCGTCCAATGTTCCGCCTCCTCCGAGGCTTCACGGGGATGGCTCGCATACCAATCCTGCACGGCACGCTGGTCCTGCTCCGAGGTGAGGCCGAGCACCGCTCGTCGACGATGGAGGCGGTTGTCCTCTTCAGTGAGGAGGAGCGGCGGATCTGCAATGTCCTCCGCCTCTTCCAAGCTGCGACAGTGGCGGTTATTCATCTCCGCGCGCGGGCGCCGAGCCTCCACGCCGCAACGTCGTACGCGCGGGCGGCTAAATATGCATGCCAGAACCTGCCGAGACACACACGCTCTTTTTTGGCGCAAGTGATCACCGCCATGAATGTGTCGTCCGAGCGCTCGCGGACGCCGTGGTAGCTTGGTCGGCGGCGGCGGCGAGGCGGCATGGTGGCGGTGGCGCGGAAGGGGAAAGAGTGCACGAGAAAAGAACTAGTTGCGACTAGCGTTGCGTGGAGTCCTCTTCCACGCGCTTTTAACCGTACACGATTTTGAATCCAACCAATCAGGAAGAAGCACACGGATCGCGCGTTTCTTTCAAGCGCTTGTGATTCGTTGGATCAGGCTTCTGAGCCGTTGGATCCAACCAATCAGGAAGAAGCACACGGATCGCGTGTTTCTTTCAAGCGCTTGTGAGTCGTTGGATCAGGCTTCTGAGCCGTTGAATCCAACCAATCAGGAAGAAGCACACAGATCGCGTGTTTCTTTCAAATGAAGTCAGAAAGGTCTTTAGCACCGGTTTCAACCACAAACCGGTACTTCAAGCGCTTTGTTTCTTTCAGCTAACCTCGACCAATCAGGAAGAAGCACACGGATCACGTTTTTCTTTCAAGCGCTTTGTGATCGTTGGATCAGGCTTGTTGTTGCCTATATATAGCCCACCTCTCGGACATGTTCGGCACTCATTTCATCGGCCGAATACAAATCATTCGGATTCTCCTGGTTGCGGTCTAACGGTGCTTTTGATATGCGGGCACTCACGAGAGCCACACCGTCGGGCTGTCACCAGGCGAAACCGTGTGTTTTGTTGATCTTATATATATCTAGTTAGAAATCTTTCACTTCATCGACCAAATACAAACCATTCGGATTCAACTTTTTCATTGAGGGAGGTAATTTTCTCGACAGAATTTACCTTCCAACCTATTGGAGAGCGTTCGGTGTGCCATTGGGAATAATTGGTCATCATTTCATCGAGAAGCTTCGCGGCAGCAGCAAGTGTAGTTGACATAAAGGTTCCTCCCGCGGCCGAATCTAACAGGTTCCGCGAGGTAAACTTCAAGCCTGCATAAAAAGTCTGGATAACCATCCAAGTAGTCAAACCATGTGTAGGGAATTTCTTAACAAGAGATTTCATTCGTTCCCAATCTTGGGCAACGTGTTCATTATCCAATTGCTTAAAATTCATAATATTACTCCTCAATTGGATAATCTTAGCAGGAGGGTAGTACTTCCCTATAAAAGCATCTTTGCACTTATCCCAAGAATCTATGCTATTTCTAGGCAAAGATTGAAACCATATTTTAGCATCTCCCCTTAAATAGAAAGGAAAGAGCTTGAGCTTAACAACATCACCTTCTACTTCTTTATACTTTTGCATATCACATAATTCAACAAAATTATTCAAGTGTAAAGCAGCATCATCTCCAGCACCAGAGAATTGATCTCTCATAACAAGGTTTAGCAAAGCAGGTTTAATTTCATAAGAGGTAGCTGAAGTGGCAGGTGTGGCAATGGGAGTGCAGATAAAGTCTTGGTTGTTGTGACTATTGAAGTCACACAACTTGGTGTTTTCAGTGGAACCCATAGTAGCAGCAAGTGTGGCAGATTTTTTTTGTAGTTTTTGATAAAAGACACAAAGATAAAAACTGAAAGATAAACTAACAAGACTAAAAAAACAAAGGTAAAGGGTAGTGTGCAACTCCCCTATCTTAGCACTCGGAGTCCCCGGCAACGGCGCCAGAAAACTTGCTTGATGGCTTCTCGCCCCTTCGTTGGTTACCCCAAGTGGAAGGTTGAGATGTGGTGCAGCAGCAGTTTTCCCTCGGTGAAGATACCAAGGTTTGTCTCCAGCAGGACTCCAGAGATGATAAGTAGGTGTCAGCAGCGCAACTGACGCGGACCTGCACACAGACACAAATAACTTTGTTCCCAACGAAGTTCAGAGAGGTTGTCAATCTCTCCGGTCTTGTTGTTCACAAGGATAAAATGCAAGGGATAATGATAGCAAGTAAAAGCAGTAAAGTAAATATAGCGTGGAAACGATAATGAGAATATGGATCGGGATACGTGATGTTCGCTAGTGATGTCTCTCTCCCAAAAGACGATAAAATTGCTATGCGAGGTAAACAAATTACAGAAAGGCAATTGACAGGATTATGAACGCACCGCAATGCTAACTATGCTACAAAAGAAAGGACGAGGTTCAAAAGCACAGGCAGTACGCCAAGATAAGTAGACCGAAATCCATCTGCATCTACTACTAATCATCCACCTTGAGATATCTATCCAGAACATCTCGCTGGTATTAAGTTGCGAGCCCCACCCAAAGTGTAAACCCAAAGCAACAGACAACTGCATTAAAAAGAACTCTGCGTAAAGTAAACAATCCTTGTGACCGCGGTCACAAGCACCATTGTTTTCCCCCTTGTGGCAATAGCGCATCCCCTAGACTCATGTTTCTGTCACTCAAGCGTGTCATCGGGGGGCATGAACCCACAATCTAGCACAACGTTCCCTCTTGAAGTCACTACCTACTACTTGGCCAAAGCAATAAACAGCAACGGAGAACATGCAAGAATTACTTAGGAACAAAAATATAAGAGATAAAAACCAAATATATTACTCTATCACAATCTGAACATAATCTCATAATCCATCAGATCCTATCAAACTCAACATAGCAATAGCAGAAATATTACAAAGGTGCCTCGATCATGTAGGGCAGCTCACGAGGTCTAAACAATGAAGATCAAAGAGGGGAGGAGAACATCACATAGCTACTGATCACGGACCCATGGTCCAAAGAAAACTACTCACGAGACATCCGGGGAGCATCCATCATGGAGAGTAGACTCCCGGAGGTCAATCCTCCCTCCGGTAGGGTGCTGGGAAGAGGTCTTCTGGTGCTCCCGATCTTCGGAAGCGCGGCGGCGGCGGAACAGAGGCGAGTTCGCGGAATAGGGTTCCTCTTTGGAGTTTTCCCGTGACGGAGAATAAATAGGCGAAGGGGGGCAGCCAGAGGTGGACCAGGGGCCCCAGGCGCCTCCCGGGCTCTTCGCGAAGCTTCCTCCACGCTGATTTTTTATCTGAATTTTCCCGAATTTTTCTGGCACTTTTTATATGAGGGAAAACTGAAATAGAAAAACAGCAGAAAATAGGAACTGGCACTAGGGTGCACTGAGTTAGTAGGTTAGTCCAAATATGATAAAAAATGTATGAAAGTGTATCTAGAACATAGAAATATCACAAAAAACATGCCTGGAGCAAGCAGAAATTATAGATACGTTTTGGACGTATCAACGCACAATGATGGAATCTTAAAAAAACCCGAGTAAATCAGGTTCTTAACAAGGCTCGTGATAATGCTGGAAGTAGTGCTCAGAAGAGTTTGTCCGAGAGCAACAATTTGAAAGCTATGATCACTGCAGGCTCAAAAGGAAGTTTCATTAATATTTCGCAAATGACTGCCTGGACGCACAATGATGGAATCTTTTAACAAGGCTCGTGATAATGCTGGAAGTAGTGCTCAGAAGAGTTTGTCCGAGAGAAACAATTTGAAAGCTATGATCACTGCAGACTCAAAAGGCAGTTTCATTAATATTTCGCAAATGACTGCCTGGACGCACAATGATGGAATCTTTTAACAAGGCTCATGATAATGCTGGAAGTAGTGCTCAGAAGAGTTTGTCCGAGAGCAACAATTTGAAACCCTTGATGGTCAAGTTTGTACACGAAGTGCATCCAGTTTTTGTCGTAGCACTCTCAACAGTTTCAGCAAGTTCAACTGATGTAGCCCTTAAAAAAATACCTGCTTGTAATACCTGTTGAGAGGGCTACGACAAAAACTAAAATAAAAAAGTATAGCAATTTCATTATAGGATGTCAATGGAAGATTACTCCACACCCTGTACACCGTAAAGGCAATTTTCGGTTAGCCCCTGATTAGTGGGAAAATCTAACTACTCTGCAGACAAGAGAGCTCCAGCTGAAATGCCCGTATTAGATTTCGCAATCTCATACAGGGTTTCAGCTGGATCCCGCCTCGTCGGCAAATCTAGCAAATCTTCCCACCAATCAAGGTTCAACCGAAATTTGAACTACAGTATACATGATATAGTTAAATCCCTCATGGACAACCTTTATTGAAATTGTTATGCTATGATAAGTCCACTCTAACCCGTGCTTATAAACCGGTCGAACTCCTCTTCGGTTAGCGAGGTGGTACTAAACTTAGTGAACCTTTAGAACCGGTTCTAGGTACCAACCGGTTCTAATGATGCTAGGTGCCCCGCATGCCGAACGGCA
This sequence comes from Bromus sterilis, assembly GCA_950022295.1. Taxonomy (NCBI): domain Eukaryota; kingdom Viridiplantae; phylum Streptophyta; class Magnoliopsida; order Poales; family Poaceae; genus Bromus; species Bromus sterilis. The sequence goes on along the minus strand of OX465595.1, from coordinate 336,328,519 downwards.
ACCTTCCACCACATCTTTAGAACCGGTTAGTAGTACAAACTGGTTCTAAAGGGGCGCTGGCAGGGCACCGCTGGGCTGGGTCCCCACCACACGAACCGGTTCTAAAGCCCGGAGCCACGAACCGGTTCTATTGGGCCAGTAGAACCGGTTCGTGTTCGAACCATGACCTTTGCTCATATCCAAAGGCATGTTTTGTACTAGTGCACCAGAGCGCCGCCATGTCAAAGTGGTTTGGCCGCGTCAAGAATGACCACAAGGCCTCCGGCTCCGGCTCCGGGCGCCGGCGAGTCCGCGGTCCACCCTCTCCCCTCCCCTCCCCCTCCCCCTCCGCCTCCTCCCTCGTCGACGAGGCGAAAGATCTACCCTCCGGCGGACCAGTGTAACAGCCCACATGTAATAAGCTATCAAACACCGTGTAATTTACTTCCTCTGTTGGACTTGTAACTTGGCATGGTGGATGTGTATGTCATTTCATGTGGTGAGTTTAATTGGCTTTGAGATTGGAGTCATGTTGGGTTGTTTTTCTTTGCATCCAAAGTGGTTCAAGAAGGACATTGATGGAATTTTCCTTGTCACATGCTCCCTCCTCTTGAACCCAATTTTGGCCTAGTCATTTCTTTTGCCATTGCAAGGGTTTTAAAATCCTCAAAGCATTTTTGCCACCACCAAAAACAGTAGCCCTAGTTCAAAGTGATTTTGAATTCAAAAAGGGGCCACATTTTTGTTGTTGCCAAAATTGGTCAAACCAATTTTGAAAAATCTAGGAAAATGCAAGGATTAAAAATTTCAAGCTCATGGAATTTGGAACCTTCTGTTTTTCTCTCAAAAACTCTCCAAAGGCTTTTTCTATTTAATTTTAAATAGAAAAGGGTGTTGTTTTACTTTTGGGGATTTTTTTCACTGCATGCAAAATTGATCAACCAATTTTGGATGTTCAAGTTTGTTTTGAGGGGTATTTTAAAAATGTTGTGGTATATTTAAATTACCCCTTTCCTTTTTCTTCTCTTTTTATTTCACTGCTGTTCATTTTTTTTAAGAGGAACAGAGGGGCCCTAGCCATTTTTCTCCTTCTTTTCTTGGCCTAGCCCACCTGGGCCCATCCTTCTCTCGGCCCAGCTCCACCGAACGGGTACACGCTCCCCTTCTTCTTCCTTTCCAGCGTGTACAGCCGCTTTCCCCTCCCCCTCTCTCACAGCTCCCTGCCACGGAGACGGTGGAGCCCGGAGCGCAGCGAGAGCCCCTCTCCTCCATTTAAGCGCGGCGAGAGGACCCCCGGGAACCCTAGGTTCCATTCCCCTCGCCCTCTTCTCCCTCCGCCGCCTCCCGCGGCATCGGTTCCCCCTCCTCTGTTCGCAGTAGAGCCGCCGGTGAGTGGTGATTTCGGTCGTCGATCGGTGAGGCCGGCGAACGCGCGACTGCTAGACGTGCTGGTGTTCCTTTTCCTCACCTATCTCCAACCTGCAGGTCGGAACCAGGGGACCCGAGCTCCACCCAGGTTGTCGTCTCCGCTAGGACCGACGTCCTTCTCAACGGCAGGCCGAGCAACCCCGTTCCGTGGAGAACCTGCGAGCTCTCTCTCAACCACCCCTAGGTGAGCTTGTGGCATCTCCCCTTTTCTCTGATGCGCAAGCACATCCCAGAGTCGAGCCGTTCCCCTGTTTTTTTCCCGTCTTGTGGTGCCGCCGTAGCCGTTCCGGTCTCCGTGTTCCGACGAGTAGTTGCCAGGTGTTGCGCGTGTGTGCAGACGGGAGCCCTGGTCTGCGTAGAGTCGATGAGCACGTCTGGGTGGCTGAGTGCCGTGTGATTCCTCTTTGAGCCCCGGCAGGCCCGAGCAGAGCGCCGCCCGGAGTTTTGCTTCGATCAAGTCGGCTCCTTTTCCCTCGTAGTGGTAAATTGCCGGCTGGAATGGACACAAGGTTGTCCTGAGTAGAGGTTCCCGCTTCCGCTCGAGTCGACGGCGTGCGCTGGGTGGGGCTAGCACCGCCGGAATCCCTGGCGCATCGTGTCTGAGCCTCGCCGTCAGGATGCTCTCCGTTTAGAGCAGGGTTCCGCCGCGATCTTCCGGCGACGGCAAGCTGCTGCCTTTGGGACCCCGGAGCGATCCTGTGGGAGAAATGGATTCCCTAATGTTCCACCTACGCGCGGTGACGCCTCGTTGGGTCATTGGAGCTAGAGGAGGGACGCCATCGTCGTAGGAAGGGGACGCCGGAGTTCGGCCGTCGACAGAACCGGAGTCTGAAGATTCAGTTCAGTGCGCTTTTTCTTCAGTTAACGCGCTGGGGGAATGTTTTCTTCCTTCAGTCGGACTACTGGACGTGAACCTGCTCATAGCCCAACTGGTGGGCGCCTCCTAGTAAGACCGTGAGGTCGCGGGTTCGAATCCGCCGGGCGCTAGCTCCCCCCCGTTTTTCCTTTTGTTGTGCCTTGCCGTCGAGGGAGTGGCTCGGCCCACAGGGGGCTGCTGGGTCAGCCCAGTAGGCCACCGAAGGAGGCAGCCCAAGTGGCCAGACCCTCCTACCTTTTATTTATTTATTTATTTATTATTTTCTCTTTTTGTTTATTTCTTTTCTGGTTTAAATTCAATTTGAATTTGAATTTCAAATTCAAATCTGAATTTGTCCATGTTGTCAAACAGGGGCATCCCATATATGATTTTGGGGTAATTTTGCACAAGGAAGTGCATGGTGATGATGACTTGGTCATTTGAGCCCACTTAAAAATTCATGTGGTGCAATTTTGCACCCAGCCCCCTACACCTCATTGGATTTGCAACTGTCTTTTGCAAATTCAAATGTGGACATAATATATATGATTTTGGGGTGTTTTTCTGCAAGGGTTTCAATAGTGATGTCCTCATGAAGTTTTGAACAACTCATGAATCAAGGTGTGGTCACATGATCCAGGAGCATCCAGATCTTCCTGCCTGCAGCATTTTCAACTTCAGTGCATTTGAAATTGTTGATCGTCTGATCTTTTCAATCTTGTTCCATGTCATCTTCTTCTGCAATTCAGCCCTAACATATTGTCATATGTTATGTGGCTGGGCTCCAACTTTTGTTGCACCTTCCTATGTGTCAAGTTCACCGACACTACTCCGTCTCCGGAATCTTTGTTTACTCTCATGTTATTTAAATTCTTGTAATGCTTTGTTGGTCATGTCACGCTTTCATGCTACTTACACCTAAATTTAGGCTTAGGCCAAAGCCATTACAATGTAAATAAAATGCATATGAAAGTGATGACTTGTCGTCATCACCTTCATTTAAACTTGACTAGACAGGGTCATGCCATGTAAATAAAACTTGAACATGCCATCCTTGTTTGAGTTTGCATCAGTTGCTTACTTATGTGTTTTCCTTGCCGGTATTCTTACGATTAGCACCCGAGACTGACGAGGAGACTTACGTGGAGCTGTCCGACACCGAGCCCGAGTCTACCGTGGGTGCTGCTTCGACTACCTTACCAGGCAAGGGGGAGAAACTGCGTCATTACTTTATAACTTTCTGCTCATGCCTAGCTGTAGATCTAGAACGTTGTTGCTTGATCCTATCTACCTTATATGCCATATTGAAACCCATATAGCCATGGTCCCCACATCCCAGCAAACCATTGTACTGCTAAGTTACCGCTGCTCAGCCATTGCTTAGTATGGATAGAAAACTTGCTGCTTTCCCTATATATTTATGGTTGGGATATCATGCTATAAAAGAAGTTGGTTGATATTTATTATTGTTAAATGATGTTAAATTATATTCGACGAAAGGTGGAAGGCTGGACTATTCCCGTCTGGTGTTTTGTTCCATTTGAGTCACTTAGGACCCGAGTTCCGGGTATTGTGTTTCTTGACGAGCGTGCCTAATCGTGTGTGGGGTTTTATGGGCCCCCCTTGTCTTACCTACCTATCCTCGTACAATTCTAGTGGTGGCCCAAGCTGGTTTTACTTTGCTCGTGTGTGTGTTGGTTGGCGCCCCAGCTGTTTTTATTTAAAATAACTCGGGCCAGCGGGGCATAGTTTTCCGTTGGTCCACATCTGGAAGCTAGGGGGTTGCCCACGTAGTTTGGGTAACTAACCCGACCTCGTCCAGACGGTAGAGGCCGATTCAAGAGCGTGGCCAGCTCTAGAGTTGGGTGTCGACTCATCGGGGGCCACCCGGAGTTGTGCGATGATAGCTAGAGGGACTCTGACGTTCCGGAGTTTTAGGCGCTTACCTAGCCAAGTGGAAACCGGGCGTACATGCGACGTCTATAATGGACAGTTGGTACACCCCTGCAGGGTAAATCTTTTCGAAAAGCCGTGTCCGCGGTTATGGACTACTTGAGACCTACTCCTTGTTCATAGAATAACATCAATGTCTAAACATGCTATAAAACTTGACAAACCGTGTGCGTGCCTTGGTTGTCCTTCTTCGTCCAGGGGGACTGAGAGAGAAACGAGGTTGTGTTATGTTTGCGTAAGTAGGTGGATAGCCGACTTATGACACGTTGTCAACGTAACTTCTTGGGTCTCATCTATATTCTGATAGAACGAGTAGCCACCATATATGCTAGTACGGCTGCAACCTGTGTATGTCTTTACCTTTTCCTACAACGTTAGTTATTCCGTAATGATATGTTCTCACCCCCGTTTACATTTCTGTCTTTACCGCTTTGCCTGATCGGCCGCTGCAGTGGACTACTACCTCGACCCTAGCACCGGACGCTACTTCGTGGAGGTGCCCCCGGGGGATGATGACGAGTACGAGTACCTCGACCAGTAGGATCTTATAGTTGGGTTCAGACGTTCCCGTTGGTGGATATTTATGTGTAGCCCTCTCTAGGGCAATTTGGATCTTGACCGTACTCGGTCCCTATTATGCTTCCGCTTGATGTATTGATGAGTTGTACTCAGATGATGTTGTATTATTAGACAGTGGCGTTGTATGCCCTGTTCTATTTATCTATCTATATGTATTTCTATCTTGTAGAGTTGTGCTTTTTATACCTGTTGTCGAGAATCCGGTAGCGACACGAGTGTGAGTGTCGTGCGCCGGTGGCGTTTGATGCGCTTCTAACTCCGACCAGACGCAAAAGCGACTAGTTAGAGTTAGTACCGCATCAGGGGCCTTACAACTTGGTATCAGAGCAGGACTGACTGTAGGACCCTTTACTGGCCGAAGTTGAGTCTAGAAACTATTTTGGTAGTTATATAGGAAAAATTTCGGAGAGTAGGACCTCTTTATGTTTTCTCCTTATCCCACCCTCCCACCCCTTTTTCCGTGAGGAAGTGAAACGATATTTTGTCTCTGCAACTTATCCCCATTCAAAACAATCTAGGTTCTCGTTTACATGAGGCTCTGATTCCTCTATAATTTTTTGCTAGCGACGAGATGTGTTGGCGTCTTTGAGACCACTGAGCCGCCACTTGGGGTTGACTGCTCTACCTCTCTTACGGCGTACCCCAGGTGAAACGTCCATACAGGATTGGCGGGCATCCTATGGTAATATGGAGGTGGTGTCTTTCCCCTATGGACGACCGTGATGGCGGGCCGCTCAGGGCAGATGTCTCATTGTTCAGGTTTCCAACCGCTCGTATATATTGTTGTGTGCTCGCTAGCAGATTATTATCTTGGATTCGGATGATCTTGGTTTGGGAATTCCAGTAGCACCTAGATGTCGACTTTCCGGGTTAACCTTGGTGGAATTTCAGCCTTCGGCTTTCTCATACCTCTTGAGGAAGTTTTGTTGTCAATATTGCTTTAACTTCTGGTTACTTCAATGATTCGATCGTGTTCTCATAAGTGTTCCTGTATACAGGATGCCAAGAGCGAACATGCCACCGCCAGAGAACCCTATCCTTGGGGAGGCTGTAGCTGCAGTGGCTCAGGGCACAGCTGCGATCCTTCAGATGCTGCAGAACTAGGGTGCTCAGAGGAATGATCGACCACAGTACACCACACTGCAGCAGTTCCTCGCGATCAGCCCCCCCAGGTTCTCCGAGGCTCGAGACCCGCTGGAGGCGGATGACTGGATCGCAGAGATCAAGAAGCACTTCAATGCCAATGCCGTCAGACCCGTCGACTATGTCACCTTCGCCTCCTTCCAGCTTCAGGGTGCTGCAGGCAGTTGGTTCTCGACGTACAAGGCCAACAAGGGTGATGCAGAGATCACGTGGGAGGACTTTGTCAGAGATTTCAGAGCTGCTCATATTCCCAGTGGACTGATCGAGAGGAAGCGCGAGGAGTTCTTAGCTCTGAGGCAGGGGGACAGGTCTGTGCAGGAGTATAACCTGGCCTTCGTCAGGCTTGCCAGGTATGCTCCAGAGGAGGTCTCGACAGAGGCCAAGCGCATTGCCAGGTTTCGCGGTGGTCTTGCCACGGACATCAAGTATGCGCTCACCTTGTCCACGCCACGCCTGTTCTCAGAGTTCGTCGACCAGGCTATCAGACAGGAGTCAGCTGAGGCAAAGCGTTCCGCAGAGAAGAGGAAGCAGAGAGAGCACAGTTCAGCAGTGATGGTCCACAAGAAGGCCAAGTCCTGGGTTACAGAGTCACAGCCTCAGCCGCAGCGCCAGCAGTTTCAGCAGAGGGGGGCAGTTGTCCGCACTTTTGCCCGCCCTCCCGTCCCAGTGCAGCACGGACCTCTCTCTACTCCACCCTCCGCGAGGCCGCCTGCTCCACAGGGCCAGCCCAGGCCAGAGATCACGTGCTTCAAGTGTGGCAAGCCGGGGCACAAGTCTCCGCAGTGCACCGACCCTCGTTATGCCCGACTGCCTCCGCCTCCACCTCGCTCTACACCGAGCAACGCAATGGTGCGGGCCCAGCCACGAGCGCTCCGGGTGAACAACGTGACCGTCGCAGAGGCCCAGCAGTCGTCTGAGATTGTGCTTGGTAGGTTACTTGTTAATTATGTTCTTGCGACCGTTTTGTTTGATTCTGGAGCTTCCCATTCCTTCGTCTCCCAGAGGTTCGCTGATGAGAAGGTCCTCACCTTAGAGGACTTGCCCGGATCATTGTCTATCGTCTCTCCCGGTTCCAAGCTGGCTTCGTCTCTCCGTGCTCCTTTTGTGACAGTCTCCATTCAGGGATGCAATTTCCCAGCCTCTCTCATCGTTTTGCCTAGTTCAGACATTGATGTCATTTTGGGCATGGATTGGCTTGTCAAGTACAAGGCCAAGATTGATTGTCCGTCCAAAACCGTGTTGCTGACGCACGATTCAGGCGTAGAGATTTCGTACACTTGTGGCTCGACAGTGGGATCAGCACAGTTGTACGCTCTGAACGCTGGAGTTCCTCCATTGATCGAGGAGGTCAGAGTTGTTCGAGAGTTCCCAGATGTCTTTCCAGAGGAGTTGCCAGGTATTCCACCCGTGCGTGCAATTGAGTTCGTGATCGAGCTAGAACCTGGTACACAGCCGATATCTCGGCAGCCTTACAAGATGTGTCCGGAAGAGCTGATTGAGTTGAAGGAGCAGCTTGTTAAGCTTGAAAAGGATGGGCTCATCCGTCCGAGCACTTCCCCTTGGGGTGCCCCGTGTCTTTTTGTGAAGAAGAAATATGGTACTAGTCGGTTGGTTCAAGACTACCGTGGTATCAACAAGACGACAATTAAAAACAAGTACCCTTTGCCCAACATCAATGACCTATTTGAGCAGTTGCACGGAGCAAAGGTGTTTTCAAAGCTTGATTTAAAGATGGGTACCACCAAATTTGTGTCCGTGAGGAGGACATTCCCAAGACAGCCTTCCGCACTCGTTATGGTCTGTACGAGTTTACTGTCATGACGTTTGGATTTTCAAACGCACCTCCGACGTTCATGAGGGCCATGAACTATCTGTTCCAGGAATGGCTAGACGTGTTCGTACTCCTCTACCTCGACGACATCCTTGTCTTCTCCAAGTCAGAGGCTGAGCATGAGGAGCATCTCAGATTGGTGTTGCAGAAGTTGAGAGATCACCAGTTTTATGCCAAGTTCTCCAAGTGTGAGTTCTGGATGAATAAGGTCAACTTCCTTGGCCATGTCATTTCTGCAGAGGGCATTGCCGTTGACCCAGACAGAGTCCGGACGATTCAGGATTGGACTCCACCGAAGAATGTCAAGCAACTGAGGAGTTTTCTCGGACTTGCCAGCTATTGCAGGAAGTTTGTCGAGAATTTCTCCAAGATTGCAAAGCCGATGACGGAGTTGTTGTGCAAGGGCAAGAAGTACTCTTGGTCACAGGCTTGCCAGGCAGCTTTTGATGAGTTGAAGCTAAGGCTGACCACAGCTCCGATCCTTACACCGCCAGACGAGTCACAACCTTTTCAAGTTTTCTGTGACGCCTCGTTGAATGGCCTTGGCGGAGTGTTGATGCAGGGAAGGAGTATTGTGGCTTACACCTCGCGACAGTTGAAGCAGGCTGAGAGGAACTATCCGACCCACGATCTTGAGCTGGCTGCAGTGATTCATGCGTTGGTTACATGGCGACACCTCCTCTTAGGGAGGAAGGTTGATGTGTTCACCGATCACAAAAGCTTAAAGTACTTGTTCACGCAGCCTAACCTGAACTTGAGGCAAAGGAGATGGCTAGAGACTATTACTGAGTACTCCGTGGATATTCAGTATACGCCTGGCAAGGCGAATGTCATAGCTGATGCGTTGAGCCGCAAGGGTGATTGCAACAGTGTCCAGGTGCAGAAGATACACCCTGATTTGTGTGAGTCCTTTCGAAGGCTCAATCTCGAGCTAGTTCCAGCAGGCTATCTAGCCAACCTTGTGGTACAGCCCACTATCCGTGAGAAGATTCGTGAAGCTCAGTCTGGTAGCTCAATGATTCAGAAGGTCAAGCAGGGTATTGCCGCCTCAGTTCCGAAGTACGGTTGCTTTTCAGTGCATAATGACGGCACCGTGATGTTCGAGGAGAGAGTTGTTGTCCCCAAAGAAGGAGGTTTCAGAGAGGTCATTTTGAAAGAAGCCCATGACTCAAAGCTGTCTATCCACCCTGGTAGCACCAAGATGTATCAGGACCTCAAGCAGAACTTTTGGTGGACTCGTATGAAGCGGGATGTTGCCCGTTTTGTCTCCCAGTGTGATGTGTGCAGGAGAGTGAAAGCACAGCATCAGAAGCCTGCAGGGCTACTTCAGCCAATTGAAATTCCAGAGTGGAAATGGGATCACATTGAGATGGATTTCATCACGGGTTTTCCTCTGTCGCAGAAGAAGAACAATGCCATCTTTGTCGTCATTGACAATCTCTCCAAAGTTGCCCACTTCTTTCCAGTGAAGGACTCCATTTCAGCAGCTCAGTTGGCGGATTTGTACACCGCAAGAGTTGTATCTTTGCATGGCATTCCCAAGAAGATCAGTTCTGATAGAGGCAGCCTTTTCACCTCCAAGTTCTGGCAGGCCTTCCAAAAGGCGATTGGTACGAAGGTGTTGTTCAGTACCGCTTATCACCCTCAGACCAGTGGGCAGGTTGAGCGTGTGAATCAAATTCTTGAGGACATGTTGAGGGCATGTGTGATCTCGTTTGGCATCAAGTGGGAAGAGTGCTTGCCGTATGATGAGTTCTCTTACAACAACAGCTATCAGGCAAGTCTGCAAGCAGCGCCGTTTGAAGTCTTGTATGGTCGCAAGTGCAGGACACCTTTGAACTGGTCCGAGACAGGTGAGAGGCAGTTGTTCGGTCCAGATGTCATCCAAGAGGCAGAGGACAAAGTGAAGATTGTCCGAGAGCACCTAAAGGCAGCACAGTCTAGGCAGAAGGCTTATTATGACAAAAGGCACCGTGGTGTAGCATTTCAGGTTGGTGATTGGGCGTACCTAAGAGTGTCGCCGTTGAGGGGAACTCACCGCTTTGGCATCAAAGGAAAGCTCGCTCCAAGGTTTGTCGGACCTTTCCGCATCCTTGAGACTAGAGGACCTCTTGCCTTTCGGCTCGAGCTGCCAGAGAGTCTGTCCATGGTGCATGATGTGTTCCACGTGTCCCAGTTGAAGAAGTGCTTCAAGCAGCCGGAGCAGGCTGTTGACTTGGGTGAGATCCAGTTGAGTGCGGACCTTTCCTACTCAGAGCGTCCAGTCCGTGTTCTTGACTCGTCCGAGCGCAAGACTCGCAACAAGACCGTCAAGTTCCTCAAGGTGCAGTGGGCACATCATCCAGAGAAGGAAGCAACGTGGGAGCGTGAAGATCATCTCCGTTCTGAGTATCCCGAACTTTTTCTTGCTTAGATCTCGGGACGATATCCTATGTTGGTAGGGGAGAGCTGTAACAGCCCACATGTAATAAGCTATCAAACACCATGTAATTTACTTCCTCTGTTGGACTTGTAACTTGGCATGGTGGATGTGTATGTCATTTCATGTGGTGAGTTTAATTGGCTTTGAGATTGGAGTCATGTTGGGTTGTTTTTCGTTGCATCCAAAGTGGTTCAAGAAGGACATTGATGGAATTTTCCTTGTCACATGCTCCCTCCTCTTGAACCCAATTTTGGCCTAGTCATTTCTTTTGCCTTTGCAAGGGTTTTAAAATCCTCAAAGCTTTTTTTCCACCACCAAATACAGTAGCCCTAGTTGAAAGTGATTTTGAATTCAAAAAGGGGCCACATTTTTGTTGTTGCCAAAATTGGTCAAACCAATTTTGAAAAATCTAGGAAAATGCAAGGATTAAAAATTTCAAGCTCATGGAATTTGGAACCTTCTGTTTTTCTCTCAAAAACTCTCCAAAGGCTTTTTCTATTTAATTTTAAATAGAAAAGGGTGTTGTTTTACTTTTGGGGATTTTTTTTCACTGCATGCAAAATTGATCAACCAATTTTGGATGTTCAAGTTTGTTTTGAGGGGTATTTTAAAAATGTTGTGGTATATTTAAATTACCCCTTTCCTTTTTCTTCTCTTTTTATTTCACTGCTGTTCATTTTTTTAAGAGGAACAGAGGGGCCCTAGCCATTTTTCTCCTTCTTTTCTTGGCCTAGCCCACCTGGGCCCATCCTTCTCTCGGCCCAGCTCCACCGAACGGGTACACGCTCCCCTTCTTCTTCCTTTCCAGCGTGTACAACCGCTTTCCCCTCCCCCTCTCTCACAGCTCCCTGCCACGGAGACGGTGGAGCCCGGAGCGCAGCGAGAGCCCCTCTCCTCCATTTAAGCGCGGCGAGAGGACCCCCGGGAAACCTAGGTTCCATTCCCCTCGCCCTCTTCTCCCGCCGCCGCCTCCCGCGGCATCGGTTCCCCCTCCTCTGTTCGCAGTAAAGCCGCCGGTGAGTAGTGATTTCGGCCGTCGATCGGTGAGGCCGGCGAACGCGCGACTGCTAGACGTCCTGGTGTTCCTTTTCCTCACCTATCTCCAACCTGCAGGTCGGAACCAGGGGACCCGAGCTCCACCCAGGTTGTCGTCTCCGCCGGGACCGACGTCCTTCTCAACGGCAGGCCGAGCAACCCCGTTCCGTGGCGAACCTGCAAGCTCTCCCTCAACCTCCCCTAGGTGAGCTTGTGGCATCTCCCCTTTTCTCTGATGCGCAAGCACATCCCAGAGTCGAGCCGTTCCCCTGTTTTTTTCCCGTCTTGTGGTGCCGCCGTAGCCGTTCCGGTCTCCGTGTTCCGACGAGTAGTTTCCAGGTGTTGCGCGTGTGTGCAGACGGGAGCCCTGGTCTGCGTAGAGTCGATGAGCACGTCTGGGTGGCTGAGTGCCGTGTGATTCCTCTTTGAGCCCCGGTAGGCCCGAGCAGAGCGCCGCCCTGAGTTTTGCGTCGATCAAGTCGGCTCCTTTTCCCTCGTAGTGGTAAATTGCCGGCTGGAATGGACACAAGGTTGTCCTGAGTAGAGGTTCCCGCTTCCGCTCGAGTCGACGGCGTGCGCTGGGTGGGGCTAGCACTGCCGGAATCCCTGGCGCATCGTGTCTGAGCCTCGCCGTCAGGATGCTCTCCGTTCAGAGCAGGGTTCCGCCGCGATCTTCCGGCGACGGCAAGCTGCTGCCTTTGGGACCCCGGAGCGATCCTGTGGGAGAAATGGATTCCCTGATGTTCCACCTACGCGCGGTGACGCCTCGTTGGGTCATTGGAGCTAGAGGAGGGATGCCGTCGTCGTAGGAAGGGGACGCCGGAGTTCGGCCGTCGACAGAACCGGAGTCTGAAGATTCAGTTCAGTGCGCTTTTTCTTCAGGTAACGCGCTGGGGGAATGTTTTCTTCCTTCAGTCGGACTATTGGACGTGAACCTGCTCGTAGCCCAACTGGTGGGCGCCTCCTAGTAAGACCGTGAGGTCGCGGGTTCGAATCCGCCGGGCGCTAGCTCCCCCCCGTTTTTCCTTTTGTTGTGCCTTGCCGTCGAGGGAGTGGCTCGGCCCACAGGGGGCTGCTGGGTCAGCCCAGTAGGCCACCGAAGGAGGCAGCCCAAGTGGCCAGACCCTCCTACCTTTTATTTATTTATTTATTTATTATTTTCTCTTTTTGTTTATTTCTTTTCTGGTTTAAATTCAATTTGAATTTGAATTTCAAATTCAAATCTGAATTTGTCCATGTTGTCAAACAGGGGCATCCCATATATGATTTTGGGGTAATTTTGCACAAGGAAGTGCATGGTGATGATGACTTGGTCATTTGAGCCCACTTAAAAATTCATGTGGTGCAATTTTGCACCCAGCCCCCTACACCTCATTGGATTTGCAACTGTCTTTTGCAAATTCAAATGTGGACATAATATATATGATTTTGGGGTGTTTTTCTGCAAGGGTTTCAATAGTGATGTCCTCATGAAGTTTTGAACAACTCAGGAATCAAGGTGTGGTCACATGATTCAGGAGCATCCAGATCTTCCTGCCTGCAGCATTTTCAACTTCAGTGCATTTGAAATTGTTGATCGTCTGATCTTTTCAATCTTGTTCCATGTCATCTTCTTCTGCAATTCAGCCCTAACATATTGTCATATGTTATGTGGCTGGGCTCCAACTTTTGTTGCACCTTCCTATGTGTCAAGTTCACCGACACTACTCCGTCTCCGGAATCTTTGTTTACTCTCATGTTATTTAAATTCTTGTAATGCTTTGTTGGTCATGTCACGCTTTCATGCTACTTACACCTAAATTTAGGCTTAGGCCAAAGCCATTACAATGTAAATAAAATGCATATGAAAGTGATGACTTGTCGTCATCACCTTCATTTAAACTTGACTAGACAGGGTCATGCCATGTAAATAAAACTTGAACATGCCATCCTTGTTTGAGTTTGCATCAGTTGCTTACTTATGTGTTTTCCTTGACGGTATTCTTACGATTAGCACCCGAGACTGACGAGGTGACTTACGTGGAGCTGTCCGACACCGAGCCCGAGTCTACCGTGGGTGCTGCTTCGACTACCTTACCAGGCAAGGGGGAGAAACTGCGTCATTACTTTATAACTTTCTGCTCATGCCTAGCTGTAGATCTAGAACGTTGTTGCTTGATCCTATCTACCTTATATGCCATGTTGAAACCCATATAGCCATGGTCCCCACATCCCAGCAAACCATTGTACTGCTAAGTTACCGCTGCTCAGCCATTGCTTAGTATGGATAGAAAACTTGCTGCTTTCCCTATATATTTATGGTTGGGATATCATGCTATAAAAGAAGTTGGTTGATATTTATTATTGTTAAATGATGTTAAATTATATTCGACGAAAGGTGGAAGGCAGGACTATTCCCGTCTGGTGTTTTGTTCATTTGAGTCACTTAGGACCCGAGTTCCGGGTATTGTGTTTCTTGACGAGCGTGCCTAATCGTGTGTGGGGTTTTATGGGGCCCCCTTGTCTTACCTACCTATCCTCGTACAATTCTAGTGGTGGCCCAAGCTGGTTTTACTTTGCTCGTGTGTGTGTTGGTTGGCGCCCCAGCTGTTTTTATTTAAAATAACTCGGGCCAGCGGGGCATAGTTTTCCGTTGGTCCACATCTGGAAGCTAGGGGGTTGCCCACATAGTTTGGGTAACTAACCCGACCTCGTCCAGACGGTAGAGGCCGATTCGAGAGCGTGGCCAGCTCTAGAGTTGGGTGTCGACTCACCGGGGGCCACCCGGAGTTGTGCGATGATAGCTAGAGGGACTCTGACGTTCCGGAGTTTCAGGCGCTTACCTAGCCAAGTGGAAACCAGGCGTACATGCGACGTCTATAATGGACAGTTGGTACACCCCTGCAGGGTAAATCTTTTCGAAAAGCCGTGTCCGCGGTTATGGACTACTTGATACCTACTCCTTGTTCATAGAATAACATCAATGTCTAAACATGCTATAAAACTTGACAAACCGTGTGCGTGCCTTGGTTGTCCTTCTTCGTCCAGGGGGACCGAGAGAGAAACGAGGTTGTGTTATGTTTGCGTAAGTAGGTGGATAGCCGACTTATGACACGTTGTCAACGTAACTTCTTGGGTCTCATCTATATTCTGATAGAACGAGTAGCCACCATATATGCTAGTACGTCTGCAACCTGTCTATGTCTTTACCTTTTCCTGCAGCGTTAGTTATTCCGTAATGATATGTTCTCACCCCCGTTTACATTTCTGTCTTTACCGCTTTGCCTGATCGGCCGCTGCAGTGGACTACTACCTCGACCCTAGCACCGGACGCTACTTCGTGGATGTGCCCCCGGGGGATGATGACGAGTACGAGTACCTCGACCAGTAGGATCTTATAGTTGGGTTCAGACGTTCCCGTTGGTGGATATTTATGTGTAGCCCTCTCTAGGGAAATTTGGATCTTGACCGTACTCGGTCCCTATTATGCTTCCCCTTGATGTATTGATGAGTTGTACTCAGATGATGTTGTATTATTAGACAGTGGCGTTGTATGCCCTGTTCTATTTATCTATCTATATGTATTTCTATCTTGTAGATTTGTGCTTTTTATACCTGTTGTCGAGAATCCGGTAGCGACACGAGTGTGAGTGTCGTGCGCCGGTGGCGTTTGATGCGCTTCTAACTCCGACCGGACGCAAAAGCGACTAGTTAGAGTTAGTACCGCATCAGGGGCCTTACAACCAGTGCCGGAACTACTGGCTGCACAAGTGACCGGTGCCATGGGGGCACGTCGGGCTGCCTGGCGACTGACGCCTGAGCCGCGACTGCGTCACCGTGCCTCCCAACCTGGCCGCCTCACTGCGCGACCTGAACATGGCGCGGCCACAACCGACGGGCTTGGACCTTGGCGGCGGGCGCGTCGTTCCCCCGCCGGCCGTCGTCGCGCCTGAAGGGGAGGCCGAGGAGGTGGCCTTCCAACTCCCCGTCGCCGAGGAGGAGGCGGCGCTCTAGCGCGCCATCGCGATCTCCGAGGCCGAGGAGAAGGCGATGTGGCCGGGCCTGGATTTCGTTATCCAGGAGAGTCTGAACCTGGCTCCGCCTCCTCCACGCGTCGCCGGAGGGCTTCGCATCTGCGGCGTCGAGGCGCCGCCACCACCACCACCACGAGACCAGAAGCCGCCACCACCCTCGCCATGGGATTGGTGGGCGCCGTAGTTCTGCCCGCCCTACCCGTCGACGGCGCCGCCACCCTACGGTCCCGGGGTGGACTCGCCGCCGCGCCACCACCTACCGGAGCGGGAGCCATGGAGCGAGGGCTACCAGTGGGAGGGCGTCAACACCTTCGCGGAGTACGTCCCAATGGCGGCCGTGACGGTGCCCATGAACGCCACCGACGAGGAGGAGGCGTGCCTGAAGGAAGAGGCGTACACGCGCCATCTGGCGGTCGAGCACGCCAAGGCCGACCGCCTGATGAACGCGGAGTACGCCATCTCGCACGATGCGGCCGTCATCAACCCGCAGCGCAGCGACAGGGAGGCCCGAAGGGAGGCCAAGAGGGCTCGGCAGGCCGAGCGCGCGGTCATGAAGGAGCGCTGGCGGTGCGACTTCCCCTGGGTGCCGGTACCGCCGCCGATCGTCGAGCTATCGAGCGACGAGGATGACAGCATGGATGACGGCGCGTAGAGTGGCGGCATTAGCGCGTTTTCAGTTTTTTAAATTTCATTTTTAACTAGTTGTAATGGACGGTTTAAGAACGACTAATTAGTTCATATCTGTTTATATTATTTGTTTACTTTTGCGTTTGCGTCGGCGCGTTGGACGATCGCGCAATGCGCCAGACAAAAGGAGGACATGCCCGCGTAAACTGAACAAAAGCCGAACGAATCCAACATCCGTTTGCGTCGGTGCGTTGGAGTTACCCTTATTGGTGGACAACCCCTGCCACCCATGACCGCAAAATAGCAACCTTGGTTCCGATCGAACCTACAATTTTTCATCCCCTCAACCCCCGAGCGCCTTCACCTCCGCTCCTTTTTCTCACGGTAAAATTTGCCATGGCAACGACGACAACAACTTCATGGATTTGAGGGATCAGGCGATTGCACACGAAAAATTAAGGTAACAAACAAGAGCACAAGGAAAAAAAGTCTCCTACCCCCTATTCTCACCTCTGTTGATCTCCTCCATGGACTGTCTTGTTTTAAAGGGAAATGTTCTATTTCAACCGGATGATTTACTCCGAGGCATCAACCGCCTCCATTGCACGACATGCGTCTGGCCCCACCACCGCTTATCCTTATTCCTCCCGAATCTTCTCGTCCTCACATCGTCTTCCTCCCCGATCTAATCCTCTCCCGACTCCATCACCTCCCTCCTTCTCCTCCATTCGGCAGCCGAGAAGACAGTGAGGGAGAGATGCTGCAAGCGAGGTGGTGCTGCATACCGGTAGCCTGAGCTGCAACCCCACGCATCTCGCCGGCGGCCGGGGATGTTGCAATGTAACGCGTAGTTCCTTGTCTCCGTGGACCTCACCGGGCGGCGGAGTTGCAAGCCCCATATCTCGTCGGAGGCGGAGGTTGTAATGCAACGCTTCTGGTGCTAGCTCGTCGATGGCGGAGCTGCAATACAACATAGGTGGTGCTGCGACCCATGGATCTTGCCGGCGGCGGAGCTGCAAAGCAGTGAGATGTGGTTCCCCTGCTTATCTCATCGATGATAGAAGCTTCGGTGGCGTCGGGAAGCCCGCCGACGAGCGCTGCGTTGCAGCTCCGGGAAGCTGCCGGCGAGCGCTTCATTGCAGCGCCGTCACCGGAAAGCCGCCTGCAACTCCCGCGGAGCTTCTTTGCAGCGCCCGCGATGCTTCATTGCAACCTCGGCGGCGCGAAGAAGCTCAAACGCAGCACCGGCGCACCCCCGACGAAGCTTCATTGCAGCTCCGGTGGCGGGTGACGAGCATCGCAGCGCATCTCCATGCGCCTCTCTGCAGCGCGCGCGAGTGCTGCGGTGCAGTCTCGCCGGATACCACGGCCGGGCTGGTCGGAGCAGCTCCTGTTGATGTGTTGGGCACTTGATTGGTGACAGCCATGGATAGAAGGTGTCGATGGCAGCTGGCCGGTGCGACAGGCAGCAATTCAGGAAGCAGGGCGGCGAGCGATGAATGGGCGTTGCGTCGTTGGTATAGCTGTCAAATCAAACGTCTGTGCAACACATCATCTGACGGTTCACGAGACGGTTTATATTTAGCTCGTATGACCGGATGACGCCTAGCAGTGTCCTGTTTTAAATGGTTCAATTGATATGTGAAAAAGAAACGTGATCAAAATTTGAATTCTTTTGCCATGAAAGTTGTTACAAGCAGATCTTCTTAGTAAAATCAAATAATTAACATCAGTTTAATTTTCTTTTACATATGGTGTGTATTTGAAAAAAGATAGAACTCAAAAGAATGGTCATTGCCATGGAAAAAAATAGATAGTTGACATATATTTTATAATTAAAATGCTAGGGCATCTCCAACGACAACCCTCAAACCTCCAACGTCCGTTCGGATTGGGCTGTCCAGCTGACTTTTTCCATCCAACACGACCCTGTATCTGTTCGTCGGCTGGTCAACCTATTCGTTTTCCCGTAAATCTAACCCAAAAGGGGGAGCATGGCTTTGCGGGAGTCTGGACCGTCGAAACGCCCCCATCCGACAACCTGGCCCCACCAAAAATTCCTCTGTGCCAAAAAAAACTTCCCGCATGAAGCGATCGCTTCGCATTCATGGAGGTTGCTGGCATTGGATGTTGGCCGAGCGCATGCGCAACCGGCCATTGTGGCCGTCATTGATGCCTAGCCAATGCCAACACAATCATGCACTGGAGGGACGTATGGCTCGATGATCGAGAGCTCTCGTCTCCGCGTTCGTACAATATGGAGAGACACAATAGGACGGCTATCCATCCGTCACCTATCGACACAAAACTAGCACGACGACCGAGAAGCACACTCCAAGTCCCATCCAAACCTGCTCCTTCGCTCCCCTAATCGGCACTCACTATTTAAATGGATCCTCACAAGACCGTTGAACACACCACACATCGCCCGTTCCCATTTCTTCTTCCTCCACCTCCATCATGACAGGAAGCTCTAGACTCGTGCGGGATAGAGGTTAGTTAATCAGTCAAACAACATTGATTGAGGGTAACAACTCTCCTCAACAAGCTCGGCATAGTGGCTGACCAAACAGCGATTACGGGGAGCAGCTCTCCTCACCAAAGGGTTACGCGCGCTGAGTTGTATCCCATGAAGTCCACCACTTTTCCTATCCCATTGATGCCAAAGCTTGGCAGATTGATGAAAGTGCATTTATCCCTAAATGATTTTGGTATTGTAACAATATGGTTAGTTGAACTAATGGTGGATGTTAATAGATTGTATCTCAGATACCAAGGTTTAATCGACCAGTAGGACTCCAAGAGCTACAAGTAGGTGGTCAAACGAGAAAGATGTCGTTTGAGATAAGTTACTCACTTGACCTGGACCTGCACACAAAAGCAAATAACTTTGCTCCCAACGAGTTTAGAGAGGTTGTCAATATCTTCGGTCTTGTTGTTTAGAAAGGATCAAACACAAGTAGAAATAGTAGTAGTGATTCCAAAGGAAAGGAAATAAAAGCGGTAAAGATTAACGGTGTAAACTATGGTGGAAATATGGACCAGGGTCCCATGATCTTCACTAGTAATGTCTCTCTCTCCCAAAAGATGATAAATAACTATGATGGGTGAACAAATTACAACCAGGAAATTGAAAGAATTATAAACGCACCGCAATGCTAATTATGCTACAAGAAATCTAGAGGCTCAATCGTATGGGTAGTACGCCAAGACGAGCAAATCGTCTGTTCATCAACATATACTAATTAATCATCCACCTTGAGATATCTATCCAGAACATCTCGTTGGTATTAAGTTGTGAAACCCAACCAAACTGTAGGATCAAAGCAACAGACTACTGCATTAACACACTTTGCGTAAGGTAAACAATCCTTGCAACCGCAGTTACAAGCCCCGTTGTTTTCTCCCTCGTGGCAACAACACATCCCCTAGTCTCATGTTTATGTCACTCAAGCTAGACATTGGGTGGAATGAACCCACAATCAAAGAAATAAAGAGCAACGAAGAACATGTAAGAATTACTTAAGAACTAAAACATAAAAGGTAAACCAAATATTACTCATCACAATCTGAACAAAATCTCATAATCCATCGGATTCCAGCAAACACAGCATAGCAACACAGAAACTAATACATAAGTGCCTTGATCATGTAGGGCAACTCACAAGGGCTAAGAATTGAGGCATAAGATTGGAGAGAAAACATCACATAGGTACTGGTCATGGACCCATGGTCCAAGGTGGAATACTCACGGAACATCCGAGAAGCACTCATGGTGGTGGATAATCTCCCGGAGATCAATCCTCCCTCTGGGAGGGTACCCGGACAGGGTCTTCTGGCGATCCTGATCTCAGGATCACCGCAGCGGCGGAACAATGGTGAAAATCGCGTAAGGGAGGTCCTCGAAGGGGGGCACCGGGGAGGTCCCACCTCACTAGGAGGGTCCCTAGCGTGGCCTCCCCCTGGCCGCGCCACTTGGCCGCCTGGGAGGGGGGTGGCCGCCCTCTGGCTGCTCTTCGGGCTTCTGGAGTCTTCTTCTGCGCTGGTTTTTACATATTTTTCCTGATTTTTTCGAGCACTTTAAATATTGGTAAATACCTACAATGCATGGACAACAGTAGACATCAACTAGAACTGGGCATTGAGTTATTAGGTTAGTCCAAATATGTTGAAAAGGGTATGAAAGTGTAGCAAAACATGTAGCAAAGTCACCTATATAAGCATGGAAGAAGCAGAAATTATAGATACGTTTGGGACGTATCACCCACATGCACATGAGGTATGAGGCAACTATGCGGTAAGACAAGTAGGCACAGGGTTAGTGAAATTCTTATGATAAGCCTCATGGTCACGGGGCCTCGACCCTTGTGTGCATGGGGTAACGGTTGGAATTCTCCCCACCTACCCCTTAGCCTTATATATGCCTTTCCTCTTCCTCCCAAACCATAAATTTACTCCCCATTTCTTAAGACACCATTAATGCCATCCTTTTTGCTCGTGACTATCAATCCCTCCATCCAAACTAGTTGATACTATTGGGATTGAGGGAGCAAGGACCAATCTACACTTCTACCAAACCGTTTTGTATTCTCCGCAAGATTTTTTTCTCCGTTGACTTGTTACTCTTGGATATCCTAGGCGGTTAATTAGGTGTCCGATCCTGAAGCTTCCTTGCTTGTGGTGTACTTAGGAAAGTTTGTAAGGGTGTGGTGATTGCCTTCAAGATAAATCCCGAGTGATTCAAGGCTCATCCGTTGGGGGTGACTTGTAAGAAAGAATACATTGAGCTACTTGTTAGCTTTCTTTAGCCTTGTCTTGAGCACCGCTCCAATGAATATTGGGCCATTTACATTTTCCCCCTAATCTTGCCCCAGTCTCATCTTTATCCCTAAAAAAAACCATGCTCAACTTTTCCCCTCTTCCGTCTGTGGCCATCTTAAAAATACCCCTCCGTACCCTTTCCGTCCGGTCAAAGACTTTTCACCGTGTTGGAAATATTTCTTGGACAATTTTACCCCTGTCTCTATATTCACTTACATGAAGGACTCACACATACAAAAACATCTCTCTTATCCTCTCCCTCTCTCTCCCATCCTCCCACCCATCTCTCTCTCACCTCGACCCAGACCTCACCCACCGGCGCCGCACCTCCTCCTGTCTCGCCCCGGCGAGCTCCCCCGACGCCACCTCCTCCCGCACTGGAGGGATCTCCCCGGCGCCACCTCCTCTCGCACTGGAGGGATCTTCCCCGCACCACCTCCTCCCGCACCGGCGAGCTCGCCCCCACGCCACCGTGATCCGCCCCGAGCTCGCCGTGGCCCGCAGCCGCCGTGGCATGTGCCCGCCTCCCGCTCGCCCTGGTCCACCTCGCACTTGCCGTAGAACGCCTCGCGCTCACCATGGACCGCCATGAGCTCGCCGTGGCCCGCGGCCGCCGTGGCATGTGCCCGCCTCGCGCTCGCCGTGGCCATCCAGTGCCTCTCCCTCGCGCCACCGAGCTCCTCCCGTGCTCGCCGTGGCCGTCCAGCACCTCTCCCCTGCACCACCGAGCTCCTCCCGTGCCCCTCGTGGCCCGTGCCCGCCGTGGCCTGCGCCTGGACTCTCTGTCGCCGCCCCCTGGACCCCTGTGCTCGTCACAGCTGGACCCCCGTCGCCGCCCCTGGACCCCCTCCCGCCGGTGAGCCCTCCCCTGGACCCCATCCCCGCCAGATCCGACAGCTGACGTGGCTGGCTCATTAGCCAAGAAATGTTTCATAGCCGGTCAAACCCCTTTGACCGAACGGAAATGGTAAGGAAGGGTATTTCTGAGACAGCCACTAACGGAAGAAGGGCAAAGTTGAGCACGGTTATTTTTTAGGGATAAAGATGAGACTGGGGCAAGATTAGGGGGAAAAATGGAATTGGCCCATGAATATTAGCACTCACTCAAAGGACTGTGAACTTTGGGATAAATCATTGCGTCCTTGACTCACTTGTGGTTAGGGCAACTCCAAGGGTGCAATCCATTTTTCTTCTTTTAGTCCGCCGACCTCCGTTTGGGTCGGCAGGCAAAACTCGTGGGAAAACGGGGGACGCAAACGGACCGCTGTTCGTTTTTCGGTTCGCCGAGACCCATTTCCATCCCAAATTTGGGTTGCATTTGGGTTCTCACGGACACACAACACACGGGCATCGAACGCCCACGTTATCCCTCTTTGTCCGCCCTGGCCCGCCTGTCTGTGGTAGTAGATATCAATCTTCCGAAGCCCGCTTCCCCGGATTCGATCTCCCCCAGTCTTCCTCACCGTCACCGCTGCATGATGACGTTGGTTGACGACTCCTCGTTGGTGATACGTCTGAAACGTATCTACTTTTCCAAACATTTTTTCTATTGTTTTGCCCTCATACTTGCATGATTTAAACTAAACTAACCCGGACTGACGCTGTTTTTAGCAGAGCTTCCTGTATGGTTTTATTGTGTGCAGGAAAATGGATTTTTAGGTATCTCGGAAAATTCCAGGAAAATTAATAAAAAATCCACGCACCCGAAGCTTCCACGGACCAGAAGTGGGTCCAGAGGGGGACCACAGGGGCTTCAAGCGCCCTGCTGGTGCGGCCCCATCCCTGGCTGCGCCGGTTGGCCACCTGGGGGCCTCCCAACTCATCTGGTGCCCTACCGATGCCCCTATTTATTCCCGTGATGGGAAAACCCCGAAACAGAAGTCGCTTTTCCAGTTTCCGTCGCGGAGCCGCCGCCACCCTCTGTTCTTCCTCGGGAGGGCTAATCTGGGGGCTGATTTGGCCTCCGGAGAGGGGAGATCGTCGCCATCGTCATCACCATCGCTAATCCATCCTCCCTCCATGAATTCTCTTCACATGTGTGAGTAATTCCCTGCTGTAGGCAAAGGGGATGGTAGGGATTGGATGAGTTTGATCATGTAATAGTTCGTCAGATTGTTGGGGGCATGTTGCCTATCATCTACTATGGTGTTTATCATCTTTGCTACAACATGTTGCTCTTAATGCTTGTCACTTTGGGCCCGAGTGCCATGTTTTCAGATCTGAACCACTTGTGTTTTCATGAGTATATTTATGTTCTTGATCCTATCTATGAGTTGTATGCACCTATTATGGTCCGGAACCGGCGATCCCAAAGGTGACAGCTTGGGACACCAAAGAGGATGGTCCATAATTTGAGGATTTCATGTATCCATTGAGTTTATTGCTTTGTTTCGGTGCTCTTTGACTGGAGCACCTTAATCTTCATAAGTTCCCTTTGGCCCCGTTCGTAGCGGGATGGTAGGACAAAAGATGTTGTGCAAGTTCTTATTGCAAGCACGGACAACTACCTACGGGATACATGCCTAATGTTTGATATTTGCCTAGATGATCCTTTCTTTTCCATGTGCCTTACCCCGTGTTAGGATCTATTACATGTTCAATCTTATCCAAGAAGCGGCCAACTATCCATCTCCCTAGCCTACAGTGTTTTAATCATGCTGGTTACTAGTAATTTACTTTCGCTCTTTTACTTTCGTTGTTATCACTATCACTATCATACCATAGTTGCTATTAATATTTTGTTGCAAGCAAGTATATTTCAGGTGCGGTTGAATTGGCAACTGAACTTTCAAAGCATATAAATACTCTTTGGCTCCCCTTGCGTCGAATCAATAAATTGGGTTAACTTACCCGCGAAAATGCTATAAAAGATCCCCTACAGTTGAGGGTCATCAAGTACTGTTTTCTGGCGCCGTTGCCGGGGAGCATAGAAATATTTACAAGTCTACTTGAAGTATTCTGCCTACTACACTTCATCCGCTATGGGTAAGAAAGGAGACCCCAAGGTTCCGAACTTACCATCCACTACAAGAGAAGGTACCATTCTGAGTACC
This sequence comes from Bromus sterilis, assembly GCA_950022295.1. Lineage (NCBI taxonomy): Eukaryota > Viridiplantae > Streptophyta > Magnoliopsida > Poales > Poaceae > Bromus > Bromus sterilis. The sequence goes on along the minus strand of OX465595.1, from coordinate 336,304,779 downwards.
AGTGCTACGCTCGATTCACCTTCCGTTATAAGTAAGTTCACTTCACCACCACCACCACATGCTATTTCCACTGAGTTTGTTACTATGTCCGATACTTTTGATGATGCTTCCACTACTCTTGATGATACTAGTTTTCTTGGTCACTATATTGAAGCTCAGATTGCTAAGGTTGCAGCATAGTCCGAGACTGAGACTCCTGCTACCTATATTCCTAGTTGCAAAACCTTTGGTTACCCATACTTAGATAAACTCAGGGAGAGAATCCTTGATGATGATTATGTTACTCTTCAGGATGATTTTTGCAGGGAACTCGAAGATTGTGTCGACTCTGTCCCTGGTGCTGTTAAGGAGCTGCTTGAAAAGCACTCCATGAAGAACAAGATTACTCCCGATCCTAAATTTTCTACATCGCCTATATGCATCACTAATCCTGATTATGATTTCTCTTGATCTTTCACTTATATCCACAACCAAAGCTGACACTTTTTATGGCAGAGAAAATGATGATGCAATAGCACACCTGAAAAACTCGCCGAGTTGGGTAGCTTATTTACTACTAATGAGAGAATACGAAACTTTTATGTGGCCAAACTTTGTCCTTTTTCTTTGAAGGAAGACGCTAAAGCATGGTATGATGCACTACCTTATGGTTCTATTGAGAGTCCTCAGGACTTAGTTCAATTCTTTGTCAATAAATATTTTCCTGCTCATATGCAACATGCTTATTTACAAAAAAACTATAACTTTAAACAGTTGCAGGATGAGCACCTCCCTAAAGATTGGGGGAGGTATTGTGGTTTAATTAAGGCTAGACCCGGACATTAAGTCCCAAAGAATGAATTACTTGATATATTTTATGTTGGTCTGACCGATGAATCTAGATCCTATCTGGATAGTTGTGCTGGTTGCGTTTTCAGGGAAAGAACACCGGACGATGCTAAAGAATTAATGGGCAAGATTGCCAAGAACCACGAGGATTTGTCCGTCCCTGAAACACCTCCACCACCAAAGAAGAGGGGCATGCTTGTCCTAAGCCCCGAAGATATGCAAGAAGCAAAGAAGTCTATAAAGGAGGAAGGCATTAAATCCGAAGACGTGAAGAATCTACCTCCTATTGAGAAGTTGTGTGAGCCTACTACTCACCCTCCCTTGGTAGAGGTAAACTCTCTATTTGATTTTACTGAAATTGACATCCCTAAAGGTAAGCTGACCAATGCTTAGATGAGCTTGATAATTTTATTATTAAGCAAGACCATTTTAATATGAGGATACAAAGTCAGTTGCATGATAATTCCCTTGCTATAAAAAGTTTGCTTGATGTTCTTGAAAGAACAGTTAATGATGTTAAATGTCTTGCTAATCATTTTCATATGGTTCAAACTCAGCTTGAAAAAATTTCTAATGTGCAAAAAGATTTGCTTGCTAATAATGCCAAATAGGATATTCCCGCTTATGGTATAAAAACTCGAGGTGGTACACACCCCTATGACCCTCTCTATCCCGAGGGGCATCCGAAGAGGATCGAGCAGGATTCTCAAGTGCAGGTAGAAGACGAGATTGTTAGCTCTCCAAAGAATAAAAAGAAGAAGAAGAAACATAAGGAAGATGACAACTCCAATGACCCCCATTACAAGTGAAGAACCTGCTGTTGATCCTAACAACATATCTACCGCCAATGCTTAAACAGAAGACGGTGCTGAGCCTGAAGAAAAGGATAAGGAGAAGGATGCTCCTCTCGAGGTGCGAGAAGAAGAAGCACCCGATAAACACAAGAAGTATACTAGAGAAGACTTCATCGCAAGAAGACACAGTAAGGAAAGAGAACCATGGACACAAAAACCCATGCCCTTTCCAGGTAAGTCTCTCAAATCTAAAGAATAAGAGCATTATAATAAATTTTGTGAATGGATGAAACCTCTTTTTCTGCAAATTCCCCTGACTGATGCTATTAAGTTACCTCCTTATTCCAAATATATGAAAGATATTGTTACTAATAAAAGAAAAGTTCCTAATGAGGCAATATCTACTATGATTTCTAACTACTCTTTCAGTGGCAAGATTCCTGAGAAGCTCGGTGATCCAGGTATACCCACCATTCCTTGCTCCATAAAAAATATTTATGTCAAAACTGCCTTATGTGATCTCGGAGCAGGAGTGAGTGTTATGCCTTTTTCTCTTTACAAGAGGCTATGTTTAGATAAGCTAATCCCTATAGCTATATCTCTTCAGATGGCTGACAAGTCAACAGCCGTCCCGATTGGTATTCGCCAGGAAGTTCCCGTTGAAGTTGCTAACTGCTTAATTCTTACAGATTTTGTTGTTCTTGACATGCCCGAAGATGGGAGCATGTCCATTATTCTTGGTAGAACTTTTCTTAACACCGCAGGTGCTATTATTGATTTCATTAAAGGAAAGGTCACCTTCAACGTTGATGATAAAGAACACACGGTGTATTTTCCGAAGAAGATCGACAAAAGGCATGGCCTTAACTCTATAGAGAATGTCGAGACCGTGAAGAGTGGAGAATGGGATTGTCCACTACATGTGCACCACAAATACAAAACCATTATGGTGGGAAAATGTCCATTAAAGAGAAGGTGCAATGATCACTTCATAAGAGGTGAATCTTTCTACTCTATATATTGCCGGTTCGTTGGTGAGACTTGATCAACCTTGCTAGCTATCATGTTTTATATAGGTAAAAAGTGGAGCTTGATATTTTTTCATTTGCCTTACTTTTTATTCTTTTTGTTGTACCAGGTTTATGTTTTTGAAGCTTCACAATTTTAATCACTGCTTCAAGTTTATAGAAAGTTTCACAGCTTTTTGAACTCCGGAAAATTTTCAACAGTGAAGTTTTCAGAAAAAATCCAGAAAAATAAAAATAAAAATTTCCACGATAAGAATGACCCAGAAGCACCTGGGGTTGACCAGGGGGTCCACTAGTGGCCCAGGCGTCCAGCTGGCGCGGCCAGCCCCCTGGCCGCACCCACAGGGCGCCTGGGGCCCACATGCCCCATCTCCAGGTATGTCTTCTTCCTCTGTCTCAAAAAACACGAGTTTTGCACTTCTTCTTGCATTGTTGTTGTTCTTGGAGGAGATTTTTGATCTCCCTCTACAGCCCATCGTTTGAGCTGAGATTTTGAGCAAATACTCCGTGGTATGAAACTCCTCCACCCCTCCAATTAGATTTTTAATTGGTGGCTTCATTTGTGAGTATTTAGGCCAAAAGCCTAAGCTTGGGGAAGTACGTGCCCTTCTCCCTTTTCCATTATATTATCCGTTTTTTATTTTGTTTGCTTTGATCTTTTCGAAGTTTTTGCCCGTTCTTCTTTGTTCTTTTAATTTGCAAAAACAACAAAAAGATTTCTCTTTTCTTTTGCTTTCGTTTAACCTTCGAAAAAACCCAAAAAGATTCTCTTCCTCTCTTTAGTTTGCTCTGTTTCAGAGTTCAGCTCGAGTCCGTGATGGCATTTGATTATATATTTCCCACGTTCGATCGTGCAAGTGAAAAGGCAGTATTGACGAAGATCGAAGGAAGGGAAGCAACAAGGAAAAGCGGTATGAACTCTTCTTGTTTCTACTTTTGTACATATGCCTGTACTTATGATCTAGAGACCAGCTTGTAGCGACATAGTGCTATGTTTACAATGCTTTCCCAGTGTTCATGCTTTCTTTGTGGCTGATCTCAAATAGCTAGAGTGAATAATATGTTGTTGAAATAATTTACATGCATTGCATTGTTCATGGTTTGGCATATTGAAGGTATTTCCCTTCGAAGAATTCTGGATTGACTTTGCACATGTTCACACATGTTTATGACTAAAATGTCTATTTTTCCTTGATTATCTTTTTGTTTCAGAATAGTTATATCACTATCATGCCCGATTCAATGTTGCTTTTTCGCTCTGCATGATTATGAAAATTATTGCTCTCTAGTTGGTCGCTTCCCAGTCTTTTGATAGCCTTTGCTCTCACTAAGCGGATTTCTGCTTTTGTATCCAAACTCCTTTTTCAAACGAGTTATTCCACTTTAGTCCACCATACCTATCTATATGTGGTATTTACCGACCACCCCTAACTTAGACTTTCTTCTGCCATCTCGAAATTTATTCAAAAGCTTCCCTTTTGTAACCGTACAAGCTCATGGTGCGGTGAGGGAAAAACAGTATCTACCATGCCAAAAATATTTTGACGGAAGTTTTAACTAGTCAAATTTATATAAAAAAAAGAGTTACACCTCCCCCATACTTGATGATGGAATGAAATTGACTAAGTGCTTCTAATGATAGATGGAACGAGAAAACTTCCTTCCATACTTGAGGAAAAATAAAAGGTACCATAGACCATCAAAGGATTTGTGGAAAAGGGAACAAAGGTGTAAGAAAAAAGCATTAATATGGTTGGCATGGGAGATATTGAGAGACCTTTACCGTTCACCGTTGACTGGAAAGTTGCACTTCTCAAAAAAGAACTTTATCTCTGTTTTCAAAACCAAGATCTCTGGCACATGTTTAGTCTTTGCTTCCAACCACGGGTTTTCAACCTTGCCATAAAAAAGCCACGGTTCGAGAGTCTCCCCTTCTTTCTTCAAAGCACCAACTATTGAGAGCATAATTGTCATTCTTAGTGCAACATGCATTGTCCCAAAGTACCACATTGTCTTCTGCATGATTGTGATATTGCTTGTTCTGAAATTCTTAGTTCTAGTCTCCTTTAAAACACCGGAGGAGTTTCTGCATTTATGTTTTGCTTCACTCATAGAGGCTAGCGAGATACCACTCTGATATGTTCGAGCTATGTGCACTGTGATCTTGTCTTGATTTTCGGCAGAATATTATTTACTTTTGGTTGTTGGTGATTGTCGGGACCCGGGGTTTGCGTATGTAATTGTTGTTACACCACAATCATATGGAGAGCCGAGAGCCGTACACGCTTGTCTAAGCAGACAAGGCCAAGCACAAAACACTCTCGGAAAGAATCAAACGTGAGGGGCATCCCATCCAGGCCGAATGATCAACTGAGATGGGTCCTCATTGTCCGCTCACAAGTCTAAATGATTATGGTTGGTGAAATCCCATACTCATAGACAAGTCGCCTCAACCATATTATCGATTGAATCATAACACTTACATAAACAGACTCCAGCCCGATCTCTTAGTCGGGGTCTCGGGCGGGCTCAATCATACAACAAAGTGTGCCACGTGACAGAGTCACGAGAAATCGCATCGCGATTCCCCAAGCTGCGCACATCTAAGGGCCACTTGGTGTATAAAAGACCACCGGCAAGAACTCAACTAAGTTATCGAACCCCACACTAAGACATGCACGTTATAATCATACACGCAACATACATGTCCAGTGTAAACAACAGGTAATCACAACATGAACTCTACAAACTCATAGTCTTTATAACTTCTGCTAAACAGAGCAGACATAGTAGTTGTATTACAAGTAGAGATCACATCACTGTGATCCAACATTACATCAAACATCAACGGAAGAAAATTATGTCTTAGTAAAGACAAGTTTAACAAATGGCTTAAGAAGCCTGAAAGAAAATACAACGACCCTCCAAAGGGTACAAGCTGCTGTCTGGAACTATACGACTTAGTCCATGTCGAGCTCAAGGTAGAGGCCACCATCAGGGTCAGTGGTCTCGTCTATAAAACATAGAATAAGAAAACGTGAGTACAAAGACGTACTCAGCAAGACTTACATAGGAACTATACTACTCATGCTCAAGTTTCAAGGTAAAGGGAGGTGAGGTTTCAAAGCAGAAGTGCCAGCTTTGACTTGGCTAGTCCTATACTATGATTACCAAAAAGAGGTAAGGAGCGTACACGAGTCCAAGTATCAAGTCTCCAACCAATACACCACTATGGTTACTTCTTCGACTTCCCCACGAGGAAGCACGCCATAGCACTCACACCAATACACCACAAGTAACCATTGAAGTTGTCTATGATCAAGTAAAGGTCTCCAAGTAGTCCATAACCGCGGACACGGCTATTCTAATAGTTCATTAACCCTGCAGGGTTGTACTGCTACACACACGCACGCATCAGTTACCGCCTGGGAGTGGACCCTTCAAGCGAGTACCGGCGAGGATGTTGCCACGACACTTCACTCACGGCACCGTCTCTAGTCCTAGGGAGTCGCCTATTTGAGTTGGGACCACGATCGGAATCCGGCCATTTTTTTCCGATGCGGACTCAAACGTTGTGTGACTGCCATCAAGCTCAACTCGATCATGATCACTTGATTCAACGAGCCCACAACCTACGTCCACCACTTACCTTGATGTACCTGCTTGAGATCGTTTAATGTTCAAACTACTTGTGACTCCTGGACTTGGTCCGGGGTGAGGTACTAGGCCGAGAGGGGTCGGTGAGCCCAATGTGTGGTCGTACTCTTAGTCTTGGATAACAACACAAGAACTCGGGCTTAAGGCGGTGTTCAACGAGACAACCCACTGTGTACTCCTACACAACCTCTCATCGTTCACCTTGTTTAGGTCAAATTCACCAACACGTTGCAGTTGTAACAGTTGCAGGGGCCACATGATAACAAACAACTCCTAGACCTGCTAGGATTGTGGTTTGCTTACTACTGTGACATGGAATAGGTTCAACTAGGTTCAACTAGCGGTAGAACATATCATGGTGACATCCTAAACATGCATAAGCGAGAATGAGAGGGAACTGGGATTTTATCGACATGATCAAAGAGGGGGTGCTTGCCTTGCTGACGATCACGATGTACTAGTCTTCTGACGTGAGGTTGAACTCGTCTCCGAGATCAAATCTACCGAGAAGATGCAATCACCGAAGCACTGGAAGTAAAACACACAATTGTTAAATTACGATGCACAATCAATATGGCATGGTATGATGATGAACATGGGGTTGTTGTGCTTCTTATGTTCATGTGAAGTGGATTGCATAGCAAGGGTTTAAGTTGGAATAGCATTAGTGATTTATTTGAATTATATCAAATGATCCATATAGCAAAATGCTACTGGTTCCTCAATATAAACAACTCAAACATAGTTGAAAGTTCTTTATTTGGATAGAGAATTTTCTTCTGATCATTTTTCATATATAAATCTTTTCATTTGGAGTTATGGTTTAAAAGATATTAATATTCAATGTTTTTAACATTTTCTGGATTTTCTGATTTAATTAAATTAGAAAAGGTTTTCTACGTCCAGGTGACGTTGGGATGACGTGGGGGTGGCCTGACAGCTGGGGCCTGCTGATCAGTGAGAGTGGGAGTAAATCCCTCTGATTAAAATTAACCCAAGGTTAATTAGTGGACTGGGCCCACTGTCAGTGGCCCAGGGGGGTGATTAGGGAGGGGGTTAGGCCTAACCCGACCCGCGGCTTGTCGCCGGCGGGACGGGCACGGCGGCGCTTCGCGCGCGCGGGGGGTTGGGGTGGGGGGGGTCCAGGGCCACGGCGGCGACGAAGCCCGCTGCGGACGGGGCACCGACCTCGACGGGAAGGAGGACGGGGCACCGACCTCGACGGGGAGGAGGACGGGGTGTGGAGGAGCAACCGCAAGCTCACCAGGAGCGCGTTCAGGGGCACGGTAGGGCCGGGGAGGGTCTGGCGGCAGAGCAATCGCTCGCCGGAGTAGCGGCGGCCGGCCGCAAGTCGGAGAAGGGGGCGTCGTCGCCTGAGCGTCTCGGCTTGAATAAACGACGCGGTTCGACGAAGTCGATGGCAGGGAGTCGGTTGGACACTGCGGTGCAGCGAGATGAGGCCGTTGGCCACGCGGACGCAGTAGCGGCGCTCCGGCCGGTCTCGGGTAGTGCTCGGAACGGAGGAATAAGAAGGGCAGCGCAGCCAGAGAGAGGGGGAAAAGGAAGTGGGCGTCCAAGGGGGCTTCTAGGCGCCAGATAACGACGAGGGGGAGAAAGCATCTCGCCACGACGACGTCGACGGCCGCAGCATGCGCGGCACGCAGCTGCGCGCCTGCCTGGCGACGTGAAGAAGATGAGGCTGCCCCTGGGCTGGGCCGCCTCGGCTAGTTGGGCCGTAGGTAAGTGGGCTCCGCCCCTTTCCTTTTGTTTTTCTTTTTATTTATTTTCTGTAATTTTGTTTTGTTTTGATTTTTAAACCAAAACATTTTATAAAATTGTATAATCTTTTATGTGAGCTAAAGAGGCATATATAAATCCACTCACCAAGTTTCATAATTATTGAAATTATATTTAAATAATTTCAATTGCAAATACATTAAATATTTAATTTCCAAAGGCTTTTTGGACTTTTAGAAAAATCAGATAGCATGAAGTGGGACCCACTTCACTTGAAATGTGATCATGCCCATTTATGAGACTTTTCAAAAAGTTCAAATCATTTTTGGAAAAAGATTTTTGTCTGGCCTTTTATTAAAATTATTTTGAGGCTTTTTGCTTCCCCAATTCTTTTCTTTTCGCCAAAATTTTTCATGATGCAAAAATGCAAGCTAGGTTAAACACAAACCTAATTTAGGGTTCTGACAACTCGCCCCCACTCAAAAGAATCTTGTCCCGAGATTCAGAAGTCGTCGGGAAGAGGGTGGGGTACTCAGCTCGTAGACGATCCTCTCGTTCCCAGGTAGCTTCTTTCTCTGAATGATGTGACCACTGCACTTTGAGGAATCTGATCTTCTGACGTCTGGTGCTACGCTCGGCTTCATAAAGAATACGAACAGGGTACTGATGGCGGTGAAGTTAATAGGTTTAGTGGGATGGCCTCCCCTGTTAACCGCGCCAATAAACGATTCTTGATAACCCACAAGTCTAGGGGATCAATTGTAGATTTTTGATAAATAAGGATGTCGATCCCAACGAGGAGCAGAAGGTATTGACAAGTGACACTGGATAAGGAAAAGGCTGCACACACTGAAAGATAAATATTTAGGGTTTTTTGGTTTAAGCAAAAGAAAAGTAAAAGACAGGCAAAGTAAACAGGGTAACTGAGGAGTAGCAAGTGGCCCAATCCTTTCACAAGGATAAGCCTAGGAACTGAACTTATAAAAGCTAAAGCGTCCTCGAGAAAACACGGGAGAGATAGTCAAGTCACTTTCACCATACTCCGCCAAGTAATATGTATCGTGTTGATACGTGTCGGTGGGTGGATCAATGCTAGTACACCTTCTAGACTAAGATAAGTGTACTCTTATGATTACACACCTTGCAAGCATCCGCAAATACAAGGTAGTAATTAAGGCATAAGCCTAACCACAACATTACGATCAAGGATCCATAACTCCCTTGTGCGAAAGTGTGCGAACCGGGGTTCAGGTTTCTGTCACTCCGGCAACCCACCATAAGCATCCTTTGTGCACAATGTATTCCTCTAGGCCCATGAAAGGTGAAGTGTTATGTGTTCGACTCACATAACACCACTAGAGAAATAACAACACAACTTAAGTATCAAACAACACATAATACTTCAACATAGTATGACTACTAACAACTAGACTTCTCCCATGTTCTCAAGAACTAAAGTAACTACTCACAAGACATAAAAGAGATCATGATCAGAGGTGATAGATGGGTGATAAACAATCTGGACACAGTGATATTTCTCCAACAAAACTCAATAGCATTCACCACAAAGTAGTAATCAACACCAACAGAGTAGAGAGGATAGATAGTACGGATTACAACACAAGTTGCAATTGTGAGAAGAGATGTGATGGAGATGGAGATGGTGCTGATGTTGGGGATGATGTTGATGATGATCTCGATGATGCCCGTGACGATGATGATGATGATGGCGACGATCTCCCCTTCCGGGAAGTGATCTCCCCGGCGGAATCTGCCCGCCGGAGATGGCTTTTCTCTTCTGTAGGTTTCCGCCCCGTGGCGGCGGCGAAACACGGAAATGCCTCCTCTTTAAGGGTTTTCACCCCAGGGGGTTTTATAGGCGAGAGGGGGCACTGAGGGGGCCACCAGGCATCCAGGAGGGTGCCTGGCGCAACCAGGAGGGGGGCCGCGCCAGGCACCCTTCTGGCTGCCTGGTGGGTCCCCTCACCTCCTCCTTCGGTGATCCCCAGTCAATCTTCATAAAACTGATCCCCGTAAAATTTCATCGCATTTGGACTTGATCTGATTAAGCAACTTGGTATCCACTTTTTACCGCTGAATTCTGGTTCTGCTGCTTCGGCACCGGAAAGTTGTAAAGTGCGTAAAATAAGCCAAAACAACATAAGAACAATACTTTAAAGTGGAATATATCAATGAATAGGGTGAAATCACAATATAAAATAGTGATGCTTTTTGGACGTATCAACTCCCCCAAGCTTAGACCTCGCTTGTCCTCAAGCGATTGCTGAGCTCGGTAAACCTGTCCACAAGTTTAGAGAGTGAAGTGTCGATAAAAATAATATGAACAAGAAGCATCAAGATTCCTCACCAAACTTAAACATTCTCAACGGCAACCTCAACTCATAAGGTCCTTATGAGAAAGTAGTAACAATTATAACAAAGTAGGACCCGGAAAACTCATCAAATCATGACAAACATAGCCTTTGGTCAAGGAACAACTAATAACTTTTACTTTTTTTCTTTCACTTATAATGGAACAGTTGAAGCTTTTGAAAGAACATGCTATTAGTCAAGAAGTGCACATGTCAACACAAAAGGAAGATGTTTACTAAGCATTAGCTTTTGCAAACAACTCACTTATCAAAAGATAATGTCAACAAAGATGTAACAGGCTAGATTTCAATGCAACTTTATATGCAAGCATCTTTATCAACATCAAATGTCTGTTCTCTCTCAAGAAGGAAGGAAGTAGGAAGGACTGACTCAGCACAAAATAAAGATAAACCCCGTGCAAAAGGGTAAGCAGGGAAAACTTATGTGCCATCTCTATATCAAATAGAATAAAAACAAACTTTTGGGAGGTGCATGATCCATCAACGACTGCTGATAGAGAACTCACTCACTTCATGATTTGGACAAGTTTCGAGGAACGGCTCCCATGTGGGGACGATCACATCCCCTTGGATTCCTTTGTTTATCACTCGTAAAAGGGCGAAGGAACTTGTGTGTTAGTATTTATCTTTTACGAGCTGGGCACTCATGCCAGTCCCTTCTCGTATTAGGGGTTTGCAGATTAGACATGCAATCCCAAGATAAAACTTGTCCAAATTAAGAAGATCATGGGTCACCCACCACTTCCTCATGAGCTGAATCAGCGGCACAAAACAGAAGATTTTGAACAACTAGAGATAGCACATAAATTATATACTTTAGGAGTGGTAGTGGAATACCACAAGTAGGAAGGTATGGTGGACTCAAGTGGAAGAAGTTGGTTTCAAGGTATGGAAGTACAAGCAGAATTCCTCTTAGTACAGAGTTTTGGCTAGCAAGGCTTTGAGAGAGCAGACAATTGATGACAACTTAGATGCAAGCAATACAAAGCATAAACATTAAAACTAGCATGAAACATCAAGTTGTCTTCCTTGTCAACATAACACTCCAAGCGTAATAACACAAAGGTTTTGGCTATGTCGCTACTTTGAGAAAAACATGCTTGTTGTTATGACCAAAGCTATACTTGCCAAGATTAAATAAAGTTTTCGAAGCCATACCTGATATAAGGTCAATACTCCCCATAAGAATCAACTCATAATGTCGATTGTGTGAAGAGAATACCAAGTGCAGCGAAGAAACCAATAGACTTATCATTAATATTCCTTCATAGACGACTCCACACTCACGGATACAAAGCTGTCCACAAGAGGAATGATACACCTCAAAGAAACACCTATTTCATAAAGTGACCTCCCTAGACATTATACGACTCTACTTTACTCCTAAAGAAAAAGATAAAGATAAAGATACCGGGCACTCCCCCAAGCTTGGAACAAGCTAAGGGGATGCCATTACCCGAGGAGTTTTACTCCTCATCTTGTTGTGGTTGTTTCTTCAGATCCCTGATGACACGGCGAAGGGTTTGGTTCTCTGACTCCAAGACTTCCACTTGTATTTTTAGTACACAGAAATCTTCGCAGAGTTGGTTGGTGATGCGGTAGGCCTCGGAGATGGTGGAAAGCATGCGTTGATCTTCAAGTGAAGTGGAGGGGCCTGAAAGGTTAAGAGAAAGATCATACTGGGGTTGGAAAAATCCCACCATGATGGGATTGCTTGGACCTCCTTGTTGTTGGGCAGTGATAGTCTTGACTTCCTCTCTCACGGCACGCTCCATCTCCGCTTGTCTTGCGGCAATTTCTTCTTTGGTAGCCCAATCAACGTGCTTCCCTTGATTAAGATCCTTCTGAACTTGACGTAGACGCCATCCCAAGAAGTCCTCTCCGCTCTAGCCACAAGAAGACATCTTCAGCAACATCTTTTCCCCCTGACAGAAACAGACCGAGAAAGAAAACATGCGAAATCGAGAGATACGGTGCCGGGACTATCCGGGCAAATATATAGCAAAAATTTCTGCGACAGAAGGAAGGTTTCAAGCCTAGGTGGAGTCGGAGGCGGAGTCCAGGGCAGCTAGGAGGGTGCCTGGCGCGGCCAGGAGTGGGGCCGCGCCAGGGGGCCTCCTGGCCTCTCTGGAACTCCTCTCCGGATCCACTCGGGCTTGGAATTTTCCTAATTTCGCAAAAACTCTGAAAAGTTAACTTTTATTGACGTTCGCGGTGTTTTCTTACCATAATTCATACTTTTTCTAATTCTGCTCTTGGCGGAGTCTGAAACTGGGCTGCAACATGTTCTTCATGAGTACTTGTATATATCATGTTTTCATCCACATTGATTGGATCAGCTGCCATATAATGTTTGAGTCTTTGTCCATTCACAACTTGAGGTTTGGTGCCTTCGAAATTATTGATCTTGATTGCACCCGACCGATATACTTCTTCAATATGAAAAGATCCTTCCCATCTGGAAAGTAGTTTACCTGGAGAAAACCTGAAATGAGATCTAAACAACAAAACTTTATCACCAACATTAAAATCACGTTTCAGAATTCTATTATCGTGCCACTTCTTTACCTTTTCCTTGAACATTTTAGCGCTCTCGTAAGCTTCACTTCTCCACTCATCTAGAGAAGTCAAGTTCATGAGACGCTTTTCACTAGCTAACTTTGGGTCAGCATTCAGCTCTCTGACAGCCCAGAAAGATTTATGCTCTAACTCTAATGGTAAATGGCAAGCCTTGCCATAGACCATCTTATACGGAGACATGCCCATGGGGTTTTTGTAAGCAGTTCTATACGCCCACAAAGCATCTCCTAACTTCTTTGACCAGTCCTTTCTAGAACTGTTTACTGTTTTCTGCAAGATCAACTTGATCTCCCTTTTGGTGAGCTCAACTTGCCCACTAGTTTAAGGGTGGTACGGTGATGCAATCCTATGATTGACATCGTACTTGGCTAGAGCTTTCCTAAAAGCTCCATGCGTGAAGTGTGACCCTCCATCTGTCATGAGGTACCTTGGTACTCCAAACCTAGGAAAAATTAAATCTTTGAGCATTTTCAAAGATGTCTTTTGATCAGCACTCTTAGTGGGGATTGATTCAACCCACTTGGTTACATAATCAACAGCAACTAAGATGTGTGTGTACTTGTGTGAAGGAGGAAAAGGACCCATAAAATCAAAACCCCAGCAATCCAAAGGTTCGATCACTAGTGAGTAATTCATATGCATCTCATTTCTCCTGCTAATGTTACCAACTCTCTGACACTTATCACAAGATAGAACGTACCTTCCGGCGTCCTTAAAGAGAGTAGGCCAATAAAAACCTGATTGTAAAACTTTATGTGCGGTCCTTTCACCGGCATGATGTCCTCCATAGAGACTATCGTGACATTGTCGAAGAATATCCTGCTGCTCGTGCTCCGGTATACACCTTCTTACGATCCTGTCCACACCTTCTTTATAAAGATGTGGATCATCCCAAAAGTAGTGCCTCAAATCCGTGAAGAATTTCTTCCTCTGCTGAAATGTGAAACCTGGAGGCAAAAACTTTGCAACGATAAAATTAGCATAATCTGCAAAACAAGGGTCGGAATGGGATTGTACTTTTACAACAGCAAGTTGTTCATCTGGGAAACTGTCGTTGACTGGAATAGGATCATGCGGGATATCTTCCATCCTTGAAAGATTATCCGCGACCGGATTGTCTTCTCCTTTTCTATCGACAATCTGCAAGTCAAATTCTTGAAGAGGAGTACCCAGCTAATGAGTCTTGGTTTGGCATCCTTTTTCTGCATAAGGTACTTAATGGCAACATGGTCAGTATGAATAATAACTTTAGAATCAACAATATACGGCCTAAACTTATCACAAGAAAACACCACTGCCAAGAATTCCTTCTCGGTAGTAGCATAATTCTTTTGAGCACTATCAAGTGTTTTGCTGGCATAGTGGATGACATTCAACTTCTTGTCAACCCTTTGTCCTAAAACAGCTCCAACAGCAAAATCACTAGCATCACACATAATTTCAAAGGGCAAATTCCAGTCAGGTGGTTGTACTATAGGAGAGGTTAACAAGGCTTTCTTAAGAACTTTAAAAGCTTCCTTACAATCTTCATCAAATACAAAAGGAGCATCCTTCTGGAGAAGATTGGTAAGGGGTCTCGAGATCTTAGAAAAGTCCTTGATAAATCTTCTATAGAAACCAACATGACCTAGAAAACTACGAATACCTTTGATGTCCCTTGGATAGGGCATCCTTTCAATAGCTTCAATTTTTGCCTTGTCCACTTCAATTCCCCTTTCGGAAATCTTGTGTCCAAGAACTATCCCTTCGTTGACCATGAAATGACACTTCTCCAAATTGAGCACCAAATTTGTTTCTTCACATCTCTGCAAAACTTTATTAAGATTGTGGAGACAGTGGTCAAAGGAGTTTCCATAGACGGAAAAGTCGTCCATGAAAACTTCTACAATCTCCTCACAGAAACCATGAAATATTGCAGACATGCACCTCTGAAAAGTAGTAGGTGCATTACACAAACCGAAAGGCATACGCCTATAAGCATAAGTACCGCAAGGACTCGTGAAAGTGGTCTTCTCTTGATCCGCGGTGTTGACGTGAATCTGGGAGAAGCCAGAGTACCCATCAAGATAGCAGAAGTGGGTGTTTTTAGACAACCGCTCGAGCATCTGATCAATAAAGGGCAAAGGATAGTGGTCCTTCCGGGTGGTCTTGTTCAACTTCCTGAAATCAATACACGTTCTATATGCAATAATAGTCCTCTGAGGTATTAGTTCATTTTTATCATTAGGAACAACAGTCATACCTCCTTTCTTAGGAACACAATGAACGGGACTTACCCACTTACTATCAGCTATAGGATAGATGATAACTGCGGCTAGAAGTTTGAGAACCTCTGTCCTAACCACGTCCTTCATCTTTGGGTTCAACCATCGTTGATGATCAACAATCGGTTTAGCATCGGGCTCGAGATTGATAGTATGTTGGGAAATGGATGGACTAATACCCTTGAGATCATCAAGAGTATAGCCAATAGCACCTCGGTGTCTGCGGAGTGTCTCCAATAATCTCTCTTCTTCATACCCTGAAATGTTAGAATTGATAATAACATGATATACTTTATTTTCATCTAAATAAGCATACTTGAGCGTATCGGGTAGTGGTTTTAGGTCGAACACCGGGTCTTCTTTCGGTTGCGAGAGGACTCCTAAAGGTTCAGCCGGGAGGTTGTGCTTCAGGATTGGAGTTTGTCTAAAAAATATGTCTTCTAGTTCATCCCTCTCCTGCATATGTATATCATTCTCGTGGTCTTCCATAAATTGTTGCAGAGTGTCATTAGGAGGAATAGTAATGGAAGCAATTTATTCAATAATTTTGTCATTACTTGACAGGTCAGGACCACGAGGTTGCTTCAAAAACTTAGAAAAATTAAATTCGTACGGCTCACCGTTGAATTAATAGAAACTTTACCTTTCTTGCAATCTATTATAGCTCCGCAAGTGCTGAGGAAGGGCCTACCAAAGATAATAGGGAAAAAACTATCTTGCACTGAACCAAGTAAAAGAAAGTCTGTAGGGTATTTTACCTTCCCGCAGAGTACTTCAAAATCTCTTACAATCCCAACTGGAGAGATTGATTGTTTATTTGCAAGATGGATAGTGACATCTATGTCCTCGATCTCACACGGCTGAATCTCGTACATGATCTCTTGATAAAGTGTGAAGGGAATAGCGATGACGCTAGATCCCAAATCACATAGCCCATAGTAATTATGATCTCCTATTTTGACAGATATAACTGGTGTACCTGAAATTGGGCCTTTGTTGCTGGCTGTGACAATGTTAGTGGCAACAACACAAAAACTAATAGTGGATTCTTTGATATCACTGGTTACCAGATCCTTGACAATTGCAACTTGAGGCTGGACCTTGATCATGTCCTCAGGTTCGTCAGTGGTCCTTCCATTCTTGTTTAGAATACCTGTAAAAAAAGAGTGCTCCTTTATCCTAGAGGGGTAAGGAGGTTGTTCATACACAACTGCAGGTAAAACAGGATCATTAACATTAATCTCAATTGGTGACTCATTGAAAGGTTTATGATGTTGATTCTCCTTCTTCCTGGAAGAATCAATATGAGAAGCAAAGTCCTTGCAAAAGTCAACCATTAGCTGGGAATCGAGACCAATTTTAGAGAAAAAGGTATTAAAGTAATTAGTCTTCACATAACTCTCAATGTAGTCATGCTCATAGTTTATAGCGGGTTCAATACCTTTATCAATTTCCTAGTCTTCAGTGTTCTTTTGGATCCTTTCTATAAGATCCCATTTTTCTTCCATACTTCTGGTCTGGAATACCCCACTAGAGGAGGCATCCAACATCTCCTTGTCCTGACGAGAAAGCCTGGCATAAAAATTTGTAAGTATAATTTCCTTGGGGAGCTCATGGTTTGGGCATTTGAGCATCAGGGACTTCAGTCTCCCCCAAGCTTGAGCGATGCTTTCTCCGTCGCGAGACCAAAAGTTGTAGATGTAGTTCCTGTCTTGGTGAATTTCATGAAGAGGATAAAACTTTGCATAAAATAGAGACATAAGCTCTGGCCATTCAAGCAGATCAGAGTTATCAAGTAGCTTATACCAATCTGAAGCTTTATCCTTGAGTGATATGGAGAATAGTTTCTTCATGACGAACTCCATCGTCACACCTGCAAGCTTAAATAAAGAACATAATTGTGATAAATATAGCAGGTGTTCTCCCGAATGTCCTTCTCCTGTATAACGATTAGCCAAGACATAATCAACAATACCAGATGGTATTTTATAGGGCACAATTTCAGTAGGGGTAGGAGTGACCACCACAGTCGTGGGGCGGCTCCTTACTAGCAACGAACCAACAGCAGAAGAGTCCATAAGGACTGAAAGTAACAACAGAAAATAAAAGTTCCCTTACCGGATTCACTTACCAATAGCGCTACACTCCACGGCAACGGCGCCAGAAAAGCTCGTTGATGGCGGTGAAGTTAATAGGTTTAGTGGGATGGCCTCCCCTGTTAACCGCGCCAATAAACGATTCTTGATAACCCACAAGTCTAGGGGATCAATTGTAGCTTTTCGATAAATAAGGATGTCGATCCCAACGAGGAGCAGAAGGTATTGACAATTGACACTTGATAAGGAAAAGGCTGCACACATTGAAAGATAAATATTTAGGGTTTTTTGGTTTAAGCAACAGAAAAGTAAAAGACATGCAAAGTAAACAGGGTAACTAAGGAGTAGCAAGTGGCACAATCCTTTCACAAGGATAAGCCTAGGAACTGAACTTATAAAAGCTAAAGCGTCCTCGAGAAAACACGGGAGAGATAGTCAAGTCATTTTCACCATACTCCGCCAAGTAATATGTATCGTGTTGATAAGTGTCGGTGGGTGGATCAATGCTAGTACACCTTCTAGACTAAGATAAGTGTACTCTTATGATTACACACCTTGCAAGCATCCGCAAATACAAGGTAGTAATTAAGGCATAAGCCTTACCAGAACATTACGATCAAGGATCCATAACTCCCTTGTGCGAAAGTCTGCGAACTGGGGTTCAGGTTTCTGTCACTCCGGCAACCCACCATAAGCATCCTTTGTGCACAATGTATTCCTCTAGGCCCATGAAAGGTGAAGTGTTATGTGTTCGACTCACATAACACCACTAGAGAAATAACAACACAACTTAAGTATCAAACAACACATAATACTTCAACATAGTATGACTACTAACAACTAGACTTCTCCCATGTTCTCAAGAACTAAAGTAACTACTCACAAGACATAAAAGAGATCATGATCAGAGGTGATAGATGGGTGATAAAAAATCTGGACACAATGATATTTCTCCAACAAAACTCAATAGCATTCATCACAAAGTAGTAATCAACACCAACAGAGTAGAAAGGATAGATAGTACGGATTACAACACATTGTGAGATGAGATGGGATCGAGATGGAGATGGTGCTGATGTTGGGGATGATGTTGATGATGATCTCGATGATGCCCGTGACGATGATGATGATGGCGACGATCTCCCCTTCCAGGAAGTGATCTCCCCGGCGGAATCTGCCCGCCGGAGATGGCTTTCTCTTCTGTAGGTTTCCGCCCCGTGGCGGCAGCGAAACACGGAAACGACTCCTCTTTTTGGGTTTTCACCCCAGGGGGTTTTATAGGCGAGAGGGGGCACCGAGGGGGTTTTTACCGCTGAATTCTGGTTCTGCTGCTTCGGCACCGGAAAGTTGTAAACTGCGTAAAATAAGACAAACCAACATAAGAACAATACTTTAAAGTGGAATATATCAATGAATAGGGTGAAATCACAATATAAAATAGTGATGCTTTTTGGATGTATCAGGTACTCTCGATATGAAAGGTTATCTTGGAGATCAAGCGTTTCGTGGTCTACTTCGCGGATGGGGTCCTTGAAGCAACGCCTGAGTTGAGAGACGTGGAAGACATCATGAACCTGGGAGAGGTGAGGGGGTAGTTCCAATTGGTAGGCAACTTCTCCACGTTTAGCAAGAATGCGAAAGGGACCAATATAACGTGGAGCCAACTTGCCTTTGATACCGAAGCGATGGGTACCCTTCAGAGGATTAACCCGAAGGTAAGCCTTCTCATCCAGATTATAGCTTTCTTCCCTATGATGACGATCATAATAGTTTTTCTGACGAGACTGGGCTGTTTTCAATTTCTCACGAACAATGCGAACTTGCTCTTCTACATCCGTAATCATATCCGGTCCAAAGAATTGTCTATCACCGGTTTCTGACCAGTTTAGGGGTGTTCGACATTTCCGTCCATAGAGAAGTTCAAAAGGAGCCATGCCCAAACTAGATTGGAAGGTATTGTTATGCGCAAATTCGGTAAAAGGAAGAGAATTCTCCCATTTCTTTCTGAAAGAGATAACACAAGCTCTGAGCATGTCTTCGAGAATTTGATTGACCCTTTCTACTTGACCACTGGATTGCGCATGATAAGCGATGCTAAAGGAGAGGTGGGTTCCCATAGCATTCTGGAAACTTTCCCAAAATCGAGAAGTGAAAAGACTACCACAGTCTGAATTGATTTCCAAAGGAACACCGTGAAGTGACATGATTCGGGAGACATAAAAGTCCGCTAACTGGCTATCAGTTATAGACTCACGAACAGGAAGGAAGTGAGCAACTTTTGAAAGTCTATCAATGACAACGAAGATGGCATCATTTCCTTTCTGGGTTTTTGGAAAGCCAGTGATGAAGTCCATACTGCCTTTATCCCATTTCCACTCGGGGATAGGCAAAGGTCTAAGAGTACCACCAGGTCTTTGATGTTCTGCCTTAACGCGGTGACAAACATCACATTCAACAATGAACTGAGCAATTTCTCGCTTCATCCTAGTCCACCAAAATCTCTGGCGTAGATCTTGATACATTTTAGTACTACCAGGATGAATCGAGAGGGGAGATTCATGGGCTTCTTTAAGGATCAGCTGTCTAAGGTTCTTATTCTTCGGTACTACTATCCTGTTCTCGAAGTATACAATGCCTTCATTGTCTAGGGTAAAACATTTAGCCTTACCACTAGCAATGTTTTCTTTGATGTATCGGATACCTCGAGCACGTTTTTGTGCAACTTTGATTTGATACTCAAGAGTTGGTTTCACTACCAAGGTGGAAAGGAATCCATAAGGAACAATCTCAAGATTAAGCTTTCGAAGTTCCTCATAGAGAAGTGGTTGATACTGTTGTAACATGAGGTTGTTACAATACGACTTATGACTTAGTGCATCAGCCATGACATTGGCCTTGCCTAGGGTATAAGAATTTCCCAAGTCATAATATTTTATCAACTCAATCCAGCGTCTTTGCCTGAGATTATGTAACACCCTCAGTGTTGTGGAACAGTAATCACATTGTTAATAAAATCTACTTCTGCTAATCACTGTTGCTCATCTGGCCCTGATCAAACTTTGCAACTTGTTCTTTTTCTATCTATGGTGGTTGGCATTATAGCAATGTGACCATGAGCCTTGCTCATCTTGGATCAAAACAAATCCAAGCCCCTTTGCATTTGAAATCAAAACTTAGCTCAAATGCCTTTTGGTTGAATATTAAAAACATTGTGGCCATAAATACTTTGTCCAAAAATTGTGAATGCAATTTTGCAAAATGCCTAAATATTAGTGCATCAGTTCCATGTAGTTTGGGGAATTTAATAAACCATATAATAAATCAAACAATTATAAATAGTAGCGAAAACCCTCTTTTCATCAAAAGAATAATTAAAAGAAATATCAAATGGATTTCTTTTGCCTCCAAAACTTTTGTGGCACTGGTATATAGTGCAGCATAAATATACAAGCAACTTTCATGTTGAGAAAAAAATGCCTAAGCCATTAAATAAAATACAAAAGTAAAGAACAGGAAAAGAAAAATAATAGAAAATCAAAGAAACCTATCTACCGCACTGGGCAAAGGCCCAACCCCCACCCCACCTCGCCTGTCCCCCTGGGCCAACCAGCCCACCCCACCTAACCCCCTCCCCTGTTCCCCCCCCCCCCCCCCCCCGCCCCCCCGTGGAGGCCATCCATGGCGCCACGGCGCCCGCCATCGCCGTGTCGCGAATCCGGCGGCTCTCCGGCGACTACAAGTCACGGCCGCGCCCCCCCCCCCCCCGCGCCTCTGGAAAACCCTAACGCCCCCCTGTGCACGCCCTCGCTAGTTTCCTCTCCTCTCACAGCCTCCGTTTGCATGCGCCCGTGCTCGCCCGGCGGAACCGTGGCCGCACCACCGCATCCTTCGTGGCCGACGACCACCGTGGACTGCGACGAGATGTCCTGGCGCCTCATCGTGCACATCCACGTCTCCCCACGCCGCCAGATCAAGCCGGGACGCACACACGGTCAGGAATCGGGCGAAGTGCCCAACCACGACCGCCGTCGCCATTAACGTCGATTGGCCCCACCCCGAGCTCCTCCGTCTTCAGCGAGCACCTAACCGTCACCGATGTGAGCTTCCGCCTCGTTCCCCTCCCCTAGCGCTCGACGTTGTGCTATAGTTCGCCGGCCCCGCGTGTGCATGCTCCGGCCAACGCCGCGTTGAACCCCGCCGCCGCTTTGGGCATCCCCCGCGCTCTCCTCCTGCACCACTGGGCGCGCTGCCCTCGCCCCGTTCTAATACCCCCCTGCGCGGGCGTTTAGGACGCCGGGGCTGCCCGGAATGGTCGCCGGCGTGCCCCTGCTCGCTGCCGGCGTAGCCGTGCCATGGCTAGGGTCCTTGTCAAGCGGGTCCCGCCTGTCAAGAGATTAGCTTAGCACTAATCTCCCATTGAGAGTGGGCCAGCCCCCTCTAATCTCTCTCTGTTAATTAAAACAGAGATGAACCCCCCACCAAATGACATGTGGTCCCTATGCTCTTTAAATTAATTAAATGAATTAATTAGCACATGTTAGTATGACCTTTAGGTCCCATTGTTAATTAGGTTTAATAAAATTGATTTATTAAATTAAGTCACTGACCAGTGGGACCCACTGCTCAGTATTAAAATGAATATAAATTGTATTGAATAAATAATAAAAGAAATAGAAAAGGATTTTAAAATTGAATTAAACTTATAAAATTAATATCTTTTAATCCGTAGCTCAGATTAAAATAATTTGTATATCAAAATTGATCAGAAAAAAACGTAGAATACGAATATGCTATCCGTTCGTCTAACAACCCCTCTAAAATACCGAATATCAAACCGCCCCCTCCGGACCGTCTGTCCGATGAATTGTCAGGTACTGTTAAAGTATCCGGATGAAATTATTCCAAACACGAAAGTTGTTCGAAATAGTTCAACTAACCCGAATACACCATCCATACGTTTGTCGGGTGTCCACGACACCTCCGACATGATACCTTCCCCCTCCGGGCACTCTGTCCGGTAATTACCCGGAGCCGATATTTCATCCTCGGATGAATTCCCGCTCCGAGCACAATACCTCATATTGCGTTAGAGCATCGATAACATTTCATATGTCATGTCATGCTTTTGATTTCTATGCTTGATTTGTATTCACTGTTCCCCCCTTTTTTTTATCTCCGGTAGACCCTGCTGCTGTCGACTACACCAGTGCTGGGTACGACTACTACGTCAATGACCCTACTTCTACCGTCGAGCTTCCAGGCAAGCAGAGCCATTCTCTTCCCTAGATATCGGCTATCGTTCCGTACTTTTCTTGCACTAGGCATTGTTACTTCTGCTGCTACGTTGCTTACCTATTCTATTGCATAGCCTGTCATTGTCGCCCTTGATGCACCTTCCTTTATCCTATGCTGTCTATATAAATATATTTATTATATTCAGCAGTGAGCCCTGCGCTTTGTTAGGATTGGATAGCGGGCCGTGATCACTCTGCGGAGTGATAGGGATACAACTTATTACAACTGCACAGGTACAGTACAATGCAGACACCGCCTCAGGCCCCTACCTCGGCTCTGCCGAGCCACCATCAAGTGTGAGCTATCGAGGAGTGATCCTTGTACTCCACTCGTTGCTGACTCTGTATAGCCGCTCTAGGTACCTGAGCAACGGTTGTCCTTAAAGGTAAGAGTCGGGCGACCAAACGGTGCACGCGAGTGGTATTGCGACGGGATGACAGGGAGGGTACGACCAGTGCACCGGTGTGCTTGGCCCCTGATCATTTTCCGCGAGAGTTACCAAACCATGAAAGTTAAGCTCCTCCAGGAGCACACGCGAGACAAGGTAAGGAGATGGTTCACCTTGTTGGTAACCGCAAAGACTTGGTGGGACGACAGGGCAGGCACCGATGTACCGGTGGACCTGACTGCTGTCGTTTTCCGCGGGTCAGTTAAGTTGAGGCAACGATAACGGTTGTCTCGCAAGTTAATAAAATACTAAATGGTTCGGCGGATCACTTGAGTAGCCTTTTGGCTTGTACGCGCTGCCTACACGTGGGATAATGAGTTATGGGCTCCTCTGCTTCATAGTCTCGTCCGAGGACTCATCAGACGTCAGCAGTACTGCGGCCTGCGCCGGGAAGTTGTGTTGTCTTATTTGCCGCGGCAGTGTGATTTGTATTTGCTTTGATTTTGCTTCACCGTCCAGCCACGCACCGTGCAGGAGTACGTTCGGGTTGGGGTCCAAGGCCCTGCGCACTTAGTATTTAGACCGGAGGATGACTTCTCTGTTGAGTTTGAAATATGGGCTGTGGAGTGTCGGATAGCCTCGGTGGAGCGTTCAATAACAAGGTGCCCGCCACCCTGGAGATCCGTGCTTTGTAGTGTAACAGAAGTGCATCCCTGCAGGGAAGATTAATCTATTCGAATAGCCGTGTCCACGGTAACATGACGCTTTATGCTGAAGCTGGATCTTACCACTACAAACTATTATTACTATACCGTATGGTTCCGGGTTTTCTTCCTCGCTGGGATGTCGAGGAAGGGACCTCAGAGACATTGTTAATTATTACAACTTACTATTATACAATGTTGCAGCAACTTCTGCTGCATTGTTACTTTATGCTTTATATGAACTGTTGGCTATTCTCTCCTCATGCTGCAAGACTCGTCGGAAGATGCTAGTCTTCGATAGGCCTAACTTCTTACCCTTTTCTGATTTCTACCTTGCAGTCCACTATATATAGCCTCCCCTTTCCATTTGATACAATGCATAATTGCTTAGTCACCTTTTCTTTATTTCCTCTTTTCGTTTTGCCTGATCGGCCGCTGCAGCCGACGTTGGAGCCCAGGAGAAGGAGTACCCCGGAGGCGACTACTACGACGTCGAGTTTCCGGTCGACCAGGAGTAGTTCGGTGGATCCCAGGCAGGAGGCCTCACCTTTTCGATCTGTATCTCTGATGTCATTTGTGCTAGCCTTCTTAAGGCAAAACTTGACTAACTATGTCTGTACTAAGATATTATGGCTTGTATGACTTATGTATTCGGATACTCGTGATCCCTGGTTTTGTGACATATTGGTTTATCCTTTTTTGTTTAGTGTTGTGCTGTGATATTCTCACCGTGGCACCCTAATCTCAGCCGTGTACCCTGCCTGTATGATTACTGTACAGGGATTGATTTTGGGGGCGTCACAAGTTGGTGTCAGAGCCGACTGCCTAAAGGAAGCCACCCCACCACTACTTGGTCGAAGTTGAGTCTAGACTTTGAAAAACTATTTTGCTAACTTAATGTTTGGCTTACGGGCCCACATCGATGTCACTACGTGTGATATCTATGGTATTAGGATCCTTTTCTCCTTACCTATGCTCTGGGACTCTGCTCTCTTATCCTTGCTGGTAAGTTTTACTAACTCTGACATTAGGATCACATTCTCTTGATTCCACCCGGCATTCTGGTGCTTCCCCATTGATTGAGTCGTGTCGCAGGAGTTCTAACCCAGGTCCCGGACCGCGGATCCCATTCTCATTCTGGGCAGGCCGCGCGTTCTCTGGCATTAACTCCTGTGGCCAACAGTTTTCTTGCGGTGTGATTGACATAGTGGAATATATGTCGCGTCGTGTAATCCTTACCGCGGTCTGCGCGGATCCTAGTGTGTCCTTTTTTTCCTTAATTTCTACGACGTTACGCTGCCCGATTTTCCGGTTGACTCTATGTGTGGATGTGTATATCTTATATGGCTACTCCTATATATCCGCGCCTCCTCTTCGTTGTCGTTTTACTTCAGGCTTGATTCCGGTATCTCGTTAAATTTTCATCGCTGAAATACCGTTGTTAAATTCTAGCAGGATGGCTGGTCATGGTGGTCGTGGTCGTGGTGCCAACGACCCACCTCCGCCACCGGATTACATGGCCGCAATGATGCAGTAGTTCGAGCTAAACTGTCAGTTCATGCAGAATGTCATGGCTCAGTTCCCCCAGCCGAATCAGAATGGGCACCACCATCAGCATGCCACCGTGACTCTGCACGACTTCATGCGCCTCAACCCCACTATGTTCCGCAACTCTGTTCAGACATTGGATGCTGATGACTTGCTTCGCGACATCACTCACGAGCTGGAGTCTGCTAATGTCGATCCAGCCGACTATGTGAACTTTGCGTCTTATCACCTGAAAGGCGCCGCTGCTCAGTGGTGGAGCACCCACAAGCGTTCACTACCAGTTGGAGAAGTCATCACCTGGGATGAATTTCAGTCTACCTTCCGCGCTCGCTACATTCCTCAGGGGATCATAGATCGTAAGGGGGACGAATTATGCAACCTCACTCAGGGCAACATGACTGTTGAAGCCTATCAACGTGAGTTCCTCAACCTCTCTCTCTATGCGGAAGAAGAGATCACCACTGATGCTCGCAAGCAGCAGAAGTTCCGTCGTGGCCTCAGTCCAGACCTCAAGCTCGCTCTTGCCGTTCATGATTTTGCCAACTTCGCCACCATGGTGAACAAGGCTATCACCGTCGAGACTGCCCAGATGGAGCGCAAGAACTCACTGAAACGCTATCGTGACGTTGGATCATCTTCGGGCGCAACACAGAAGCGTCACATCTAGCTCCCACAAAGTGTGAACCATTCACCTGCCCCTGCTCCAAGGCCATCTTATGCTGCACCCCGTCTGCCTCCACCAACGCAGATGTCAAGAGCTCTGCCTGCACCACCCAATGCTACCCCCTTCGTCCTCAGGATGACTTATGTTTCACGTGCCGCCAACCTGGGCATTTTTCCAGAGAGTGCCCCCAGAAACAGAAGCAACTGGTAGTTCACCCTGCTGGCCGCGGAAATGGTCGTGGCAACAACCGGACCCCAACTATAATACTGGGTCTGCTGCTTATGCTCGTGGACATGCTAACAACATTAATGTTGAAGAAGCCCAAGAACAACCCGCTACCGTGATGGGTACCCTTCTCATTAATTCCGTACCTGCTACTGTTTTATTTGATACAGGAGCATCACATTCATTCATGTCAGAAGCATTTGCATTGTCGCATAACTTCACATTAGAAAAGATGAACCCACCGATGGTTGTTCGCACCCCGATAGGCCAATGCCGAACCACCAAGATAGTACCCGAAACCATCGTTGAAATTGAAGGAATTGAATTCCTTGCTTCCCCCATCATCCTGAAGTCTTCCACCATAGACCTCATTCTGGGCATGGATTGGTTGAATGTCCAGGATGCCGCACTGTATTGTGGCACCAGTTTTGTCCAACTTTTTCACCCCTCCGGCGAGATTGTTAACCACACCACCCGAATTACCCGTGATGCTGAAACACAGATATTTATGATGAATGCTTTGAACGTCTCACCTCTGGAAGGGATTGAGAACATTCCGGTCGTTCGCGATTTTCCCGATGTCTTCCCAGAAGAACTGCTAGGAATACCCCCAACTAGAGAGGTGGAATTCGTCATCGACTTGAAGCCAGACACTGTTCCTATTTCCAAGCGTCCTTACAAGATGCCGCCACATGAACTCTTTGAACTTAAGGAGGAAATCGACAAGGAACTTCAGAAAGGATTCATTCGCCCCAGTTCCTCTGCTTGGGGAGCACCTTCGCTCTTTGTCAAGAAGAGTGATGGCACAAACCATTTAGTCCAAGATTCCCGACCTATCAACCAGGCAACAATACAGAACAAGTATCCGCTTCCTCGGATCAACGATCTATATGATCAACTTGATGGATCTACGGTGTTTTCGAAACTCGACTTGAGGTTGGATTACCATCAGATCCGGGTCCGTGAGGAGGACATTCCGAAGACCGCCTTCATTACTCGTTATGGTTCATACGAGTACACCGTCATGTCCTTTGGCTTGATGAATGCCCCAGCCACTTTCTCCCGGTTGATGAACTTTATATTCATGGAATACCTCGACAAGTTTGTCATGGTTTATCTGGATGATATCTTAATATACTCCAAGAATAAAGAGGAGCATGCTGAACATCTTCGTCTTATACTAGATAAGCTTCGAGAACACAAACTCTATGCTAAGTATTCTAAGTGTGAGTTCTGGCTTCCCGAAGTGACCTACCATGGTCACGTGATTTCCAAGGATGGCATTGCCGTCAACCCAGAACGTATTCAGGCTATCCTGGGCTGGACTCCCCCCAAGACTGTCAAGCAAGTCCGCAGTTACCTCGGACTCGCCAGCTATTGTCGTCGTTTCGTCGAGAACTTCTCCAAGATTGCCAAGCCTCTGACCAATCTGCTTCACAAAGGTGTCAAGTTTGAGTGGACAAACAAATGTCAGGAAAGTTTCGAATCCCTCAAGGACAAGCTCACTTCTCCTCCGGTGCTTGCTCCCCCTGATACCTGGAAGGACTTCGTGATATATTGCGACGCGTCTCGTCAAGGATTAGGCTGTGTCCTAATGCAAGAGCGCAAAGTAATTGCTTATGGCTCTCTTCAGTTGCGTGCTCACGAAGAAAACTATCCAACACATGATCTCGAATTGGCAGCAGTAATTTATGCATTGAAGCTGTGGCGACATTACCTCGTCGGTAATCGTTGCGAGATCTACACTGTCGGGACCCGGGGTTAGCGTATGCAAGTACAGTTAAGACATAGTCATATGGAGAGCCGAGAACCGCACCCACTTGTCTAAGCAGACAAGGCCAAGCACTGAACATTCTCGGAAAGCATCGTGCGTGGGGGGCATCCCATCCAGGCCGGATGATCAACTGTAATGGGTCCTCATCGTACGCACACAAGTCTACTGATATGGGTGGTGAACTCCCATATTCAAAGACAAGTCGCCTCAACCATATTATCGACTATCTTAAAACTCTTACATAGCCTTACTCCAGCCCGATCACTTAGTCGGGGTCTAGGGCGGGCTCGATCATATCACAAAGTGTGCCCGAGACCGAGTCTCGAACAATCGCATCGCGATGCCCCAAGCAGCGCACATCTAAGGGCCACTTGGTGTATGAAAGACCGCCAGCCAGAACACAACTAAGGTCTCGAAAACCCATACAAAGACATGCATGTTATAAACATACACGCAGCACACATGCCTTGTATGAACAGTAGGTACCATTGCAATTCTCTACAAAGTGTACATTTTATTTATAACTCTTATAGAGTACACACAGAGATCACATACATGTGATCCAACATTACAACACAGAACGGAAGCAAATTATGTCTGAGTACAGACAAGTTTAACAAATGGCTTAAGAAGCCTTATTCAAACACAAAGCCCTCCACGAGGGAACCAGTCTGCTGACTGGGACTAGACTAGCTTAACTTCAGTTGTCCAGCTCGATGAAGAAGCCACCTTCGGGGTCAGTGGCGTCATCTAAAACATATATTAAGCAAACGTGAGTACAAAGTCGTACTCAGCAAGACTTACGTAGGAGCTATGCTACTCATGCACATGTATCAAGGTAAAGGGAGGTGGGGTTCACTTGCAGAAGTGCCAGCTTTGACTTGGCTAATCCTGAACTACGAGTACCAGACTTTGAGGTAAGAAGCGTACACGAGTCCACTACTTTCACCAACCAATACACCACTATGGTGCCTTCCTCGACTTCCCTACGAGAAAGCACGCCATAGCACTCACACTTATCTTGGTATGTTTTAGAAGTATCCGGTTCAAGTTATCTAATAATCAAGCTAAGCTTTCCAAGTAGTCCATAACCGCGGACGCGGCTATTCGAATAGTTTTGTTAACCTTGCAAGGGTGTACCGCTACACACACATGATCATCATTTACCACCTTTGATCTCGACACCATTCAAGGGGTGCCAGCGAGGATGCTCACCCCAACCGTTACCTCATAGCCTATCTAGTCCAAGAAAGCCGCCTACTTGGGTGGCTACCACTATCGTGAACCCGGCCGGTTTACCGAAGTGGACCCAAGCGATGTGTGCGTGATGCATAAGCCGGTCTCGGATGAGCCGTTCTCTCACTTAGCATTCAGGCCACAAGCCTACCAGAACTCCGAACTACTGCGACATCTGGACATCGAAAGGGATGAGTTAATAAGTCGAGAGGGGTCAGTGAGCCCAATGTGTGGTTGTACTCTTCATCTTGGATCACCACACAAGAACTCGGACTTAGGGCGGTGTTCAACGAGACAACCCACCGTGTACTCCTACACAGCCTCTCATCGTTCACCTTGTATTAGGGTCGATTCACCAACACTTTTCTACCAACAACAACATGATCATTCCCATCCCGACTCACATCACAGTAACAACATGGTATCATACTAAGCATGCAATAAGCAGTAACATTGCAGGGGCCACATGATATCAAACAACTCCTACAGTTGCTAGGATTGTGGTTTGCTTACTACTGTGACAAAATGATAGGTCATGCAAAGGAATGGGTTCATCTAAGCGGTAGAATCGTAACATGGCGATCATCCTATACAATGCATAAGCGAGACATGAGAGGGAAGTGGGATTTTATCGACATGATCAAAGGGGTTTTGCTTGCCTTGCTGACGAGGTTCGGTTTCTGGATCTTCAGCGAAGGGGGTGATCTCTTGCTCCGGTTCAACCTCTACTCGACAAGCAAGTACAAAGTAGCAATCAATATGAATGCAATGCTCAAGCACATGATAGAATGTTTAAGCTTGAAGTACAAGTTTGATGTGTGAGGCAATTCCATTTAAGTGGAATATATTGCATTTTTAAAATGCAAATTCAAATTCCACATTTGAATTCATCCTTAATCAAGTTATATATGATATAGTTTGATCAATTTGAATTAACTTCAAATGTATATGATATGCCTCTGAAGTGTGGTTGATTTGCATCATAAATCCATGGTCCAAGTGGCAAAATCATTTGGTTTGAATTTGAATTTAATTCAAATAAAGAAAATGACATATGCTACTGGTCCCATTTTAAGATCAACTCAAACAGAGTTGAAAGTTGCATATTTGGAAAGATAATTTTCTCCTGATCATTTTTCATATATTATTTGTCCAATTTGGAGTTAATATGAATTTTCTATGAATTTCCAAAGTTTGGGGTATTTTCTGGAATTTCTGGATTTATTAAACTATTTTTCTTTTCTGGAAAATCCTTTACTGCGTCATTACTGCGTCATGCTGGCGTCAGGGGGTTTGACCCGAGTCAAACTGACAAGGGGTCCCACTGGTCAGTGACACAGGGTTTAATCCCGTGGTTAAAATTTAACAGAGTGATTAGGGGGGGCCCTGGCCCACCTGTAAGTCACTCTGGGGGGTGGGTTTAGTGGTTAACCACCACGGCCACGTCAGGCCTGCCGGCGGCTAGTCGCCGGCGACCTGACCACGGCGGCGCTGCGCGGATCTGCTGATTCCGTGGACCAAACGACGCGCCGCGACCACGGGAGCGAAGCCCGTGCTCTCGCACGTCTCCTGGTGCACGCCAGCGTCCAAGACGACGACCACAGGGACGGCGGTGACCTCGCCGGCGGCAACAGAAGCACGGGGAGGAAGCAGTCTTCGCCACGGTGCTCCAAATCCAGCGATTGTGAGCTCGTTCGACGCGGAAGAACACGACGATCACGTTGGACAACACGGCTGGCTCGGTTGCTTAACGGATGAACAACTCCATCGATCCCGGCGGCGAGAAGCTTCGGCTATCATGGCGGAAGCGGCTAGAGCGATTAATCCAAGGAAAGAAGAGAGGGGTTCCGGCCGGAAGCTCACCAGGAACTCAGTAGAAGTGGTGGCGAAGGCCGGGGTGGCTCAACGGTGACGGAATTGACGAAGTCGTGCGGCGGCCGGAGACGAAGACGACGATGCGATTCAGCAGTTCCAGGGGGCTTCAGCTCCTCTTACTCCACTCGAAGACGAAGACGAAGGCGGCGAAGACGATGGACAAGCTCCGGGGGCTCCTCGGTGTTAATGGCTACGCAGGGCTCGACGGTGCTTCGGCGTGCTCTTCGGGCGGTGATGAAACGGGCGAGAGAGGAAGGGAGGGAGCTCGCGGAGAGGGGGAATGGATGGAGGAAGCTCCTGAGCGTCTCCAGGCGTGAAGAGGTGGCGAGGGGGAAGCAGGAGGTGGCCAGGGCTCGTCGGCGGCGTCGGTGGAGTGCTGCATGCATTCCACCGAGCAGCTTCGGGGCGTGGGGAGGAAGACGACAGGGGAGGGTCCAGGTGGGCTGGGCCGGCTGGAGAGGTGGGCTTCGCCCTGGGCAACAGGTAAGCCTTTCTGATTTCTTTTCTGTTTAATCTTTCCTTTCTTTTCTGTAATTTGTTTTGGCTCTGATAAAAAATTACCAAACCATTTTATTAAATGCTGAAAACTTTTATGTGGCCTCATAATAATATAGACTAGCCACTCATAAACTTTCAACATTTTTAAAATTCAAATGATTTGAATTTTAAATCAAATAGGGGGATTTCTTTATTTCCAAGGTACTGTTTGAATATTTGAAAAATCCAGGAGCATGGGGTGGGTCCCACATCACTTGATATGTGATCACACTCATTTATAAGACTTTTCAAAACTCTAACATGAATTTTTGGAAAATATTTTTATCTGGCCTTTTGAATAAATTCAACTGGGGGGTGTTCCTTCTCCCATTTGGATTTTGAATTTGATTTTCAAGGTTTCTTTTTGAAACTTTTGCATGATGCAAAGGTACTAGCTAACCCTAGCACATACCTAACAGAGGGATCTGACATACACCGACCACCAAAGCCTGAAATACCTGTTTACTCAGCCAGACCTAAATCTCCGCCAACAAAGATTGCTCGAGACAATAGCCGATTTCAACATGGATATTCATTACACCCATGGCAAAGCTAATGGGATGGCCGATGCCTTAAGCCGCAAAGCCTACTGTTCTGAACTTGAAGTCCAGATAGAGCAGCCACTTCTGTATGAAGAGCTCCGCAAGTTGAACCTTGAAATTGTTCCGCAGGGACATGTGAATTCCCTCATTCTTAAATCTGAACTCGACGACAGCATCAAGGTGATACAACGTTATGACTCTGACATTGCAAATATTAAGTGCTATCTCGCCAAAGGGAAGCCCTCATTCTTCCATGTTGCTGATGATGGTACGATGTACTTCAAGGGTCGCTTAGTGGTCCCGACAAAAAGGGTCAACCTGGACTACACCCCGGATTTCATGAAAGAAGCTCATGATACACCCTTGTCTATCCACCCTGGTAGTACCAAGATGTACCAAGACCTTCGTCAGCGGTACTGGTGGTCTAATATGAAGCAAGACATCGCTCGATATGTTGACGAGTGTGACGTTTGCCGTCGCGTCAAAGCAAAACATCAAAGACCTGCTGGAACTTTGCGACCACTTTCTATTCCTGAATGGAAGTGGGACAAGATCGAGATGGACTTCGTCACTGGTTTCCCTAGATCACAGAGAGGTCACGATGCTATCTTTGTCGTCATCGACCGCTTCTCCAAGGTTGCCCACTTTCTGCAAGTCAAGGAGACGATCTCTGCTAGTCAGTTAGCAGACTTGTATGTTTCCAGAATTGTGTCCATCCATGGCATTCCGTTGGAGATCAATACAGACCGTGGCAACATTTTCACCTCCAGATTTTGGGATAGTTTCCAAGAAGCTATGGGCACTCATCTGAATTTCAATACCGCCTATCATGCCCAGTCGCAAGGACAAGTCGAACGAGTTAATCAAGTGCTTGAAGATATGCTTCGAGCTTGTGTCATCTCATTCGGCAAGAAGTGGGAGGAATCTCTTCCATTTTCTGAATTCTCGTATAACAATAGCTATCAGGCTAGTTTGAAAATGGCCCCCTTTGAAGTTCTCTAAGGACGCAAGTGTCGAACCCCACTGAATTGGTCAGAAACTGGGGAATGAACTCTCGTTGGTCTGGACATTATACAGCACGCAGAAGATCAGGTTCGCGTTATCTGTGAACATCTGACAGCTGCTCAGTCCCGCCATAAGAGCAACTATGATCGCAAGCACAAGGAAATGGTCTATCAACCTGGCGAACAAGCTTACCTTCGTGTCACTCCCATTAGAGGCACTCATAATTTAGGGATCAAAGGCAAGTTAGCTCCTCGCTACATTGGCCCGTTCCGTATCCTTTCCAGGAGTGGAAACGTGGCATACCGATTGGAATTGCCGCCGAACCTCTCTCAAGTCCACCATGTCTTCTACGTGTCGCAACTCCGACGCTGCTTCAAGGACCCTATTCGAGAAGTGGAACATGATATGATTTAGCTGCAGCAGGACTTGACTTATCAAGAACATCCGAGCCGCATTCTTGATCAGTCTGAACGTCGAAACCCGCAACAAGACCGTCAAGTTCCTCAAAGTTCAGTGGTCGAATCATTCTGAAGATGAAGACAGTTGGGAACGCGAAGATCGTCTTCGCGATGAATACCCCGCTCTTTTCCTCACTACCACTTAAATTCTCGGGACGATAAATCCTGTAGTGGGGGAGATTTGTAACACCCTCAGTGTTGTGGAACAGTAATCACCTTGTTAATAAAAACTACTGCTGCGAATCAGTGTTGCTCATCTGGCCCTGATCAAACTTTGCAACTTATTCTTTTTCTATCTATGGTGGTTGGCATTATAGCAATGTGACCATGGGCCTTGCTCATCTTGGATCAAAACAAATCCAAGCCCCTTTGCATTTGAAATCAAAACTTAGCTCAAATGCCTTTTGGTTGAATATTAAAAACATTGTGGCCATAAATACTTTGTCCAAAAATTGTGAATGCAATTTTGCAAAATGACTAAATATACATGCATCACTTCCATGTAGTTTGTGGAATTTAATAAACAATTATAAACATTAGCCAAAACCCACTTTTCATCAAAAGAATAATTAAAAGAAATATCAAATGGATTTCTTTTGCCTCCAAAACTTTTGTGGCACTGGTATATAGTGCAGCATAAATATACAAGCAACTTTCATGTTTAGCAAAAACGCCTAAGCCATTAAATAAAATACAAAAGTAAAGAACAGAAAAGAAAAATAAAAGAAAATCAAAGAAACCTATCTACCGCACTGGGCAAAGGCCCAACCCCCCACCTCCCATGTTCCCCCCTCAGGCAACCAGCCCACCCCACCCACGAGCCCACCTAATCCCCCTCCCCTCCCCCCCGGTGGAGGCCATCCATGGCGCCACGGCGCCCGCCGTTGCCGTGTCGCGAATCCGGCGACTACAAGTCGCGGTCGTGCCCCCCGCGCCTCTAGAAAACCCTAACGCCCCCCTGTGCACGCCCTCTCCAGTTTCCTCTCCTTTTACACCCTTCGTTTGCACGCGCCCGTGCTCGCCCGGCGAAACCGTGGCCGCACCACCGCAGCCTTCATGGCCGACGACCACCGTGGACTGCGCCGAGCTGTCTTGGCGCCTCATCGTGCACGTCCACGTCTCCCCACGCCGCCAGATCAAGCCGGGACGCACACACGGTCAGGAATCGGGCGAAGTGCCCAACCACGGCCGCCGTCGCCATTAACGTCGATTGGCCCCACCCCGAGCTCCTCCGTCTTCAGCGAGCACCACCCCGTCATCGATGTGAGCTTCCGCCTCGTCCCCCTCCCCTAGCGCTCGACGTCGTGCTGTAGTTCGCCGGCCCCGCGTGTGCATGCTCCGGCCACCGCCGCGTTGAACCCCGCCGCCGCTTTGGGCAACCTCCGCGCTCTCCTCATGCACCACTGGGCGCGCTGCCCTCGCCCGGTTCGAATACCTCCCTGCGCGAGCGTTTAGGACGCCGGAATGGTCGCCGGCGTGCCCCTGCTCTCCGCCGGCGTAGCCGTGCCATGGCTAGGATCACTGTCAAGCGGGCCCCGCCTGTCAGGAGATTAGCTTAGCACTAATCTCACACTAACAGTGGGCCAGCCCCCCCTCTAATCTCTCTCTGTTAATTAAAACAGAGATAAACCCCCCACCCTATGACATGTGAGCCCTATGCCCTGTAAATTAATTAAATGAATTAATTAGCACATGTTAGTATGACAGATAGGTCCCACTGTTAATTAGGTTTAATAAAATTGATTTATTAAATTAAGTCACTGACCAGTGGGACCCACTGGTCATTATTAAAATGAATATAAGTTGTATTGAATAAATAATAAAAGAAATAATAAAAGATTTTAAAATTGAATTAAACATATAAAATTAATATCTTTTAATCTGTAGCTCGGATTAAAATAATTTGTATATCAAAATTGATCAGAAAAATACGTAGAATACGAATACGCTATACGTTCGCCTACCACCCCCTCTAACATACCGAACATCGAACCGCCCCCTCCGGACCGTTTGTCCGATGAATTGTCCGGTACTGTTAAAATATCCGGATGAAATTATTTCGAACACGAAAGTTGTTCGGAATAGTTCAACTAACCCGGATACACCATCCATACGTTTGTCAAGTGTCCACGACACCTCCGGCATGATACCTTCCCCCTCCGGGCACTCT
The DNA here is from genome assembly GCA_950022295.1 of Bromus sterilis. Classification (NCBI taxonomy): domain Eukaryota; kingdom Viridiplantae; phylum Streptophyta; class Magnoliopsida; order Poales; family Poaceae; genus Bromus; species Bromus sterilis. The sequence continues at coordinate 336,268,981 of OX465595.1, read as the reverse complement.
GTCCGGTAATTACCCGGAGCCGATATTTCATCCTCGGATGAATTCCCGCTCCGAGCACAATACCTCGTATCGCGTTAGAGCATCGATAACATTTCATATGTCATGTCATGCTTTTTATTGCTATGCTTGCTTTGTATTCACTATTACCCCCCCTTTTTTATTCTCCGGTAGACCCTACTGCTGTCGACTACACCGCTGCTGGGTACGACTACTACGTCGACGACCCTACTTCTACCGTCGAGCTTCCAGGAAAGCAAAGCCATTCTCTTCCCCAGATATCTCATATCTTTCCGTACTTTTCTTGCACTAGGCATTGTTACTGCTGTTGCTACGTTGCTTACCTATTCTATTGCATAGCCTGTCATTGTCGCCCTTGATGCACCTTCCTTTATCCTATGCTGCCTATGTAAATATATTTATTATATTCAGCAGTGAGCCCTGCACTTTGTTAGCTAGGATCAGATAGCGGGCCATGATCACTCAGGGGAGTGACGCGGATACAACTTATTACAACTGCACAGGTACGGTACAATGCAGACACCGCCTCAGGCCCCTACCTCAGCTCTGCCGTGCCACCATCAAGTGTGAGCTATCGAGGAGTGATCCTTGTACTCCACTCGTTGTTGACTCTGTATAGCCGCTCTAGGTACCTGAGCAACGGTTATCCTTAAAGGTAAGAGTCGGGCGAGCCAACGGTGCCCGCGAGTTGTATTGCGACGGGATTACAGGGAGGATACGACCAGTGTACCGGTGTGCTTGGCCCCTGATCATTTTACGCGAGAGTTACCAAACCACGAAAGTCGAGCTCCTCCAGGAGCACACGCGAGACAAGGTAAGGAGACGGTTCACCTTGTTGGTAACTGCAGAGACTTGGTGGGACGACAGGGCAGGCACCGATGTACTGGTGGTCCTGACTGCTGTCGTTGTCCGCGGGTCAGTTAAGTCGAGGCAATGATAACGGTTGTCCCGCAAGTTAATAAAATACTAAATGGTTCGGCGGATGACTTGAGTAGCGTTTTTGCTTGTACGCGTTGCCTACACGTGGGATAATGAGTTATGGGCTCCTCTGCTTCATAGTCTCATCCGAGGACTCTTCAGACGTCAGCAGTACCGCGGCCTGCGCCGGGAAGTGGTGTTGTCTTATTTGCCACAACAGTGTGATTTGTATTTGCTTTGATTTTGCTTCACCGGCCAGCCACGCGCCGTGCAAGAGTACGTTCGGGTTGGGGTCCAAGGCCCTGCGTACTTAGGATTTAGACCGGCAGATGACCTCTCTGTTGAGTTTGAAAGATGGGCTGTGGAGTGTCGGATAGCCTCGATGGAGCGTTCCCTAACAAGGTGCCCGCCACCCTGGAGATCCGTGCGTTGTAGTGTAACAGAAGTGCACCCCTGCAGGGAAGATTAATCTATTCGAATAGCCTTGTCCATGGTAACAGGACGCTTTATGCTGAAGCTGGATCTTACCACTACAAACTATTATTACTATACCGTATGGTTCCGGGTTTTCTTCCTCGCTGGGATGTCGAGTAAGGGACCTCGGAGACATTGCTAATTATTACAACTTATTATTATACAATGATGCAGCAACTTCTGCTGCATTGTTACTTTATTCTTTATATGAACTATTGGCTATTCTCTCCTCATGCTGTAAGACTCGTCGGAAGATGCTAGTCTTCGATAGGCCTAGCTTCTTACCCTTATTCTGATTTCTACCTTGCACTCCACTATATATAGCCTCCCCTTTCCATTTGATACAATGTATAATTGCTTAGTAGCGGACGTAAGACTCGCGGGTATGCTAGATACTCACCTTTGCTTTAATTCCCCTTTTCGTTTTGCCTGATTGGCCGCTGCAGCCGACGTTGGAGCGCAGGAGCAGGAGTACCCCGGAGGCGACTACTATGACGTAGAGTTCCCCGTCGACTAGGAGTAGTTCGGTGGATCCCAGGCAGGAGGCCTCGCCTTTTCGATCTGTATCTCTGATGTCATTTGTGCTAGCCTTCTTAAGGCAAAACTTGACTAACTATGTCTGTACTCAGATATTATGGCTTGTATGACTTATGTATTCGGATCCTCGTGATCCCTTGTTTTGTAACATATTGGTTTATCCTTTTGTGTTTAGGGTTGTGCTGTGATATTATCACCGTGGCACCCTAATCTCAGCCGTGTACCCTGCGTGTATGATTACTGTACACGGATTGATTTTGGGGGCGTCACAGATTAAGATCTGGCTGGGTGAATATGTATTTGAGTCTTTGGTGGTCGGAATAGATCTCACTACGATTACCAAGGAGGTAATGTCGCCAAGTTTTCAGGGCATGAACTACGGCAGCGAGTTCAAGATCATGGGTAGGATAGTTCTCTTCATGTGGATGCAACTGGCGTGAAGCGTATGCTACCACATGTCGATCGTGCATAAGTATGAATCTTAACCCTTGCCGTGATGCGTCACAATAGATCTCGAAATTCTTTTTGGTGTCTGGAGGCGCAAGTACGGGTGCAGAAGTCAATCTTATTTTTATCTCTTGAAAGATTTCCTCGCACTTGGGGGTCCATTCGAATTTCTTATATTTCTTGAGGAGTTCAGTTAGAGGCTTTGCAACTTTAGAAAAGTTCTCGACGAAACGACGGCAATAGCTTGCTAAGCCAAGAAAACTCCTTACTTTCTTAACCGATTCAGGTGGAGTCCACTCAAGGACGGCCTGAACTCTCTCGGGATTGATAGAAATGCCTTTGGCAGAAATCACGTGGCCTAGATAGGTCAATTCTGGTAGCCAGAATTCACACTTTGAGAATTTGGCATATAGGCGATGCTCTCGAAGTTTCATCAATACCAGCCTAAGATATTCGGCATGTTCTTCTTCGTTCTTCGAGTATATAAGGATGTCATCGAGATAAACTACGACGAACTTGTCCAAATACTCCATGAAGATCGAATTCATCAAGCGCGAAAAAGTGGCTGGGGCATTGGTTGAACCGAAGGACATAACGGTGTACTCATAAATACCATAACGAGTAGTGAAAGCCATTTTGGGAATGTCCTCGTTTCTGATTTTGATTTGATGATAGCCTAATCTCAAATCCATCTTGGAGAAGACAGAGGATCCAGCAAGTTGATCATAAAGATCATTGATCCTGGGAAGTGGGTACTTGTTCTTTATCGTCGATAGATTTAGCCAGCGATAGTCTAGACACATCCTTTCTATTCCATCTTTCTTCGTTACGAACAGAACGGGGAAACTCCATGGCGATGAGCTAGGGCGGATGAAGCCTTTTGCCAATGAAGCTTCAAGTTGGATTTTGAGCTCAGCTAACTCACGTGGGGCCATTCTATATGGGCGTCTGGATATTGGGGCGGTTCCTGGGATAAGATCTACCACAAACTCTACAGATCTATCAGGTGGTATGCCTGGCAGCTCTTCTGGAAAGACATCCGGGAAGTCACGAACCACCGGAATATCTTCAATGTCAGGAAGGGAAAGCACATTCAAAGAATGCAGCTGGGTTCTAGAGCTTGATGAGGTGTAGTCAATTGTCTGGCCTGAAGGATGGGTGAGTTTAACTGACTTGGATTTAAAATCAAGGACATCATTCTGTCTTGATAACCAATCCATTCCTAGGATGACATCAATGTCTGAAGACTTGAGGTCTATAAGTGAAGCAAGGAATACTAAACCCTCAATTGCAACTTCATTTTCATGACTCACCATGGTGGTGTGCCATCTAGATCCAGGGGCTTCCACAACTAAGGGTGTGGATAACATTGAAAATGAGATGTCATGTGACATTGCAAAATTCTGGGATATGAACGAATGAGATGCTCCTGGGTCGAAAAGAACGAAAGCTAGGATGGAATTGACAGGAAGGGTTCCGAGTACAACATCGGTTGACTCATGGGAATCTAGAATGGATACATGATTCACATAACCATACTCATAAGCATGAGGCTTGACATTGGAAGATTTGGGTAGTGGCTTACCACGATGAAAGGCTTGCTTGGGGTTAGAAGTGGTGGCTACATGATTTTGAGGACACTCTCGAACATTGTGGCCTGATTGTCTACATTGGAAAAAAAACACCATGTGGAATGAAAGGAACATGAGCACTTGATTTTCCAACAAAATTCCGAGGAAGATTGGGTTGAGGTGGACGATATATGGTGGTTGATAGTCTAGAAGCACTTACAGCATGACTGACGTCACTGAAGGGAATCCATACACAACGTTTCCGAGAACCTGAGCTAGAAGATGGTGCAAACTCACGATCAAGCTTACGAGACTCTTCGTACAACTCATTTCCATACTCGGCCTTGAAGGATTTGTTGACTAAATCCTGGAAGTTGACGAACTCGTGACGATTCAAGTCATGACGAAGGACGGGGCTAAGTACCTTGCGGAACCTTGCCTGTTTCTTGTCATCGTTGGATACTTCTTCTTGGGAATAACGTGCTAGACGAATGAACTCAGTCTGATACTCATGAACAGACATCTTTCCTTGGGTCAGATTGCAAAACTCTTCTCTCTTGCGCTCCATCAACTGATCCAGAATATGGTATCCTCGGAATTCATCATAGAACTCTTGCCAAGTCACCACGTGACCTATAGGCTGCATTGCTACAAAATTCTCCCACCACTGAAGAGCAGCACCTTCCAGAAAGTATGCCGCGAATAGCACACGATCACCAAAAGCAACATGGGCTGTGTCAAGCTTACGCTCGAGGGAACGAAGCCAATCATCGGCATCAAGGGGCTCAGAAGAACATCGGAATACTGGCGGGTTGAGGAGGATGAAGTCCTGGATGGTAACACCACTATTACGCTGACGAGAAGTGTTCTACTCAATACGCTCGAGAAGACGTGTCTGATCACGACGATTCTGTTCAGCCTCCATCATGATTTCCTCCGCAGAAGGCGGTGGTGGAGGATCTTCATCATCTCTATTACCAAGACTGAAATCAACACTTCAATTTCCACCTGACATTCTGTGTGATAAGAATCAACAATCAGAATAGGATTTATGAAATAATTCTAAGCTAAGACAACAAGACTATAATGCAACGGCATTGAAGTCACAGTTGGACAACATAACGGCTGTACCGAGATGGAATATGAGACAACCAACAAGATAACAAACATCACTTCCAAAGAAGCACTATAGAATGATGACTCTAGAAGACCACAACACTCCTACAGGTAATAAAAAGAAATCAACGAGATGTCCTAGTAAAGACATAGATGAGCCTAGTCCTATCTTCCCGTACAATAAGATGAGGGTGACTCAGAACTTGGATCGATGGGGTAAGGAGAAAAAAGAAGTCTTACGTTGTTCCCTTATACCCAAAGTAACTATATAACTATATAATGCTAGAATCGACTTCGACCAAGGGTTTGATAATCCTACAGACAGTCCTGCTCTGATACCAAGTCTGTCGGGACCCGGGGTTTGCGTATGTAATTCCTGTTACAACACAATCATATGGAGAGCCGAGAGCCGTACCCACTTTTCTATGCAGACAAGGCGAAGCACAGAACACTCTCGAAAAGAATCAAACGTGAGGGGCATCCCATCCAGGCCGGATGATCAACTAAGATGGGTCCTCATCGTCCGCTCACAAGTCTAAATGATTATGGGTGGTGAAATACCATACTCATAGACAAGTCGCCTCAACCATATTATCGATTGAATCATAACACTTACATAAACAGACTCTAGCTCGATCTCTTAGTCGGGGTCTCGGGCGGGCTCAATCATACAACAAAGTGTGCCACGTGACAGAGTCACGAGCAATCGCATCGCGATGCCCCAAGCTGCGCACATCTAAGGGCCACTTGGTATATAAAAGACCGCCGGCAAGAACTCAACTAAGCTATCGAACCCCACACTAAGACATGCACGTTATAATCATACACGCAACATACATGTCCAGTGTAAACAGCAGGTAATCACAACATGAACTCTACAAACTCATAGTCTTTATAACTTCTGCTAAACAGAGCAGACATAGTAGTTGTATTACAAGCAGAGATCACATCACTGTGATCCAACATTACATCAAACATCAACAGAAGCAAATTATGTCTTAGTAAAGACAAGTTTAACAAATGGCTTAAGAAGCCTGAAAGAAAATACAACGACCCTCCAAAGGGCACAGGCTGCTGTCTGGAACTATACGACTTAGTCCACATCGAGCTCGAGGTAGAGGCCACCATCAGGGTCAGTGGTATCGTCTCTAAAACATAGAATAAGCAAACGTGAGTACAAAGACATACTCAGCAAGACTTACATAGGAACTATACTACTCATGCTTAAGTTTCAAGGTAAAGGGAGGTGGGGTTTCAAAGCAGAAGTGCCAGCTTTGACTTGGCTAGTCCTGTACTACGGTTACCAGAAAGAGGTAAGGAGCGTACACGAGTCCAAGTATCAAGTCTCCAACCAATACACCACTATGGTTACTTCCTCGACTTCCCCACGAGGAAGCACGCCATAGCACTCACACTTATCTTGGCAATTTTAGAGTAACCATTGAAGTTGTCTATGATCAAGTAAAGGTCTCCAAGTAGTCCATAACCGCGGACACGACTATTCGAATAGTTCATTAACCCTGCAGGGGTGTACTGCTACACACACGCACACATCAGTTACCGCCTGGGAGTGGACCCTTCAAGCGAGTACCGGCGAGGATGTTGCCACGACACTTCACTAACGACAACATCTCTAGTCCTAGGGAGTCACCTATTTGAGTTGGGACCACGATCGGAATCCGGCCGATTTTTCCGATGCGGACTGAAATGTTGTGTGACTGCCATCAAGCTCAACTCGATCATGATCACTTGATTCAACGAGCCCACAACCTACGTCCACCACTTACCTTGATGTACCGGCTTGAGATCGTTTAAAGTTCAAACTACTTGCGACTCCTGGACTTGGTCCGGGGTGAGGTACTAGGCCGAGAGGGGTCAGTGAGCCCAATGTGTCGTCGTACTCTTAGTCTTGGATAACAACACAAGAACTCCGTCTTAAGGCGGTGTTCAACGAGACAACCCACTGTGTACTCCTACACAACCTCTCATCGTTCACCTTGTTTAGGTCAAATTCACCAACACGTTACCACCATCATTCACATGATTACTACCATCCCGACTCACAACAAAGTAGCCTCATTGTAACCTCTAAGCATGCAATAAGCTGTAACAGTTGCAGGGGCCACATGATAACAAACAACTCCTAGATCCGCTAGGATTGTGGTTTGCTTACTACTGTGACAAAATGATAGGTCATACAAAGGAATAGGTTCAACTAGCGGTAGAACGTATCATGCTGACATCCTAAACATGCATAAGCGAGAATGAGAGGGAACTGGGATTTTATCGACATGATCAAAGAGGGGGTGCTTGCCTTGCTGACGATCACGATGTACTAGTCTTCTGACGTGAGGTTGAACTCGTCTCCGAGATCAACTCTACCGAGAAGATGCAATCACCGAAGCACTGGAAGTAAAGCACACAATTGTTAAATTACGATGCACAATCAATATGGCATGGTATGATGATGAACATGGGTTTGTTGTGCTTCTTATGTTCATGTGAAGTGGATTGCATAGCAAGGGTTTAAGTTGGAATAGCATTAGTGATTTATTTGAATTATATCAAATGATCCATATAGCAAAATGCTACTTGTTCCTCAATATAAACAACTCAAACATAGTTGAAAGTTGGTTATTTGGATAGAGAATTTTCTTCTGATCATTTTTCATATATAAATCTTTTCATTTGGAGTTATGGTTTAAAAGATATTAATATTCAAAGTTTTAAACATTTTCTAGATTTTCTGATTTAATTAAATTAGAAAAGGTTTTCTGCATCAAGGTGACGTCAGGCTGACGTGGGGGTGGCTTGACAGCTGGGGCCCGCTGATCGGTGAGAGGGGGAGTAAATCCCTCTATTTAAAATTAACCCAAGGTTAATTAGTGGCCTAGGCCCACTGTTAGTAGCCCAGGGGGTGATTAGGGAGGGGGTTAGGCCTAACCCGGCCGGCGGCACGGGCAAGGCGGCGCTTCGCCGGGATCCCATTGCAGGCCACGGGAAGGGCCACGGAGGGCACCAGCACGTGCCCCGTGCTCGCGCGCATCGCGTAGAGCACGCGGGGGGTCACGGGGGGGGGGGGGCTCCAGGGCCACGGCGGCGACGAAGCCCGCGGCGGCCGGGGCACTGATCACGACGGGATCGTCGTAGAGGCCAAGGGGAGGAGGACGGGGTGTGGGGGAGCAACCACAAGCTCACCAGGAGCGCTTTGAGGGGCACGGGGACTTCGTCTCCAGAGCGTCTCGGTTTGAATCAACGGCGCGGTTCGACGAATTCGATGGCGGGGAGTCTCTTGGACACGGCGGTGCAGCGAGATGAGGCCGTTGGCCACGCGGACGCAGCAACGGCGCTCCGGCCGGTCTCGGGTGCTGCTCGGAACGGAGGAAGAAGAAGGTCAGCGCGGCCAGAGAGAGGGGGAAAAGGAAGGGGGCGTCCAAGGGGGCTTCTAGGCGCCAGATAATGACGAGGGGGAGCAAGCAACTCGCCACGACGACATTGACGGCCGCAGCATGCGCGACACGCAGCTGCGCGCCTGCCTGGCACCGTGAAAAAGACGAGGTTGCCCCTCGGCTGGGCCGCCTCGGCTAGTTGGGCCTCAGGTAAGTGGGCTCCGCCCCTTTTCTTTTGTTTTCTTTTTATTTGTTTTCTGTAACTTTGTTTTGTTTTGATTTTTAGACCAAAACATTTTTTAAAATTCTGTAAACTTTTATGTGAGCTAAAGAGGCATATATAAATCCACTCACCAAGTTTCAGAATTATTGAAATTATATTGAAATATATTCAATTGCAAATACATTAAATATTTAATTTCCAAATGCTTTTTGGACTTTTAGAAAAATCAGAGAGCATGAAATGGGACCCACTTCACTTGAAATGTGATCATGCCCATTTATGAGACTTTTCAAAAAGTTCAAATCATTTTTGGAAAAAGATTTTGTCTGGCCTTTTATTAAAATTATTTTGAGGCTTTTTGCTTCCCCAATTCTTTTCTTTTTGTCAAAATTTTTCATGATGCAAAAATGCAAGCTAGGTTAAACACAAACCTAATTTAGGGTTCTGACAGTGATTGATCACTTGAAAGAAGGATTGCTTCGTGTATTGTCCTCATAGCATTGTTTTGATACTTGCTAAACTCTTTGCGTAATACATGCTTATATACATCTTATGAAGCAAAAGAGTTTGTCAAAGTTTTCATTGTCGCGTCCAGTTCGTTGAACTGAAATGCTTGAGTACAAGCAATAGGCTAAGGTTGGGGGAGTTGATACGTCTCAAACGTATCTATTTTTCCAAAAACTTTTGCTATAGTTTTTCCCTCATCCTTGCATTATTTAAACTAAACTAACCCAGACTGACCCTGTTTTCAGCAGAGCTGCCTGTATGGTTTTATTGTGTGCAGGAAAATGGATTTTTAGGTATCTCGGAAAATTCCACGAAAATTCATAACAAATACACGCACCAGAAGTGGGGCCAGAGGGGGGCCACAGGGGCTCCAGGCGCCCTGCTAGCGCGGCCCCACCCTTGGCCGCGCCGACTGACCTCTTGGGGGACCCCCCTCCTCTGGTGCCCTACCGATGCCCCTATTTATTCCCGTGACGGGAAAACCCCGAAACAGAAGTCGCTTTTCCAGTTTCCGTCGTGGAGCCGCCGCCACCCTCTGTTCTTCCTTGGGAGGGCTAATCTGGGGCTGATTTGGCCTCCGGAGAGGGGAGATCGTCGCCATCGTCATCACCATCGCCAATCCATCCTCCATCCAGGACTTCTCTTCACATGTGTGAGTAATTCCCTGCTGTAGGCAAAGGGAATGGTAGGGATTGGATGAGATTGATCATGTAATAGTTCGTCAGATTGTTGGGGGCATGTTGCCTATCATCTACTATGGTGTTTATCATCTTTGCTACACCTTGTTGCTCTTAATGCTTGTCACTTTGGGCCCGAGTGCCATGTTTTCAGATCTGAACCACTTGTGTTTTCATGAGTATATTTATGTTCTTGATCCTATCTATGAGTTGTATGCGCCTATTATGGTCCGGAACCGGCGATCCCAAAGGTGACAGCTTGGGACACCAAAGGGGATGGCCCATAAGTTAAGGATTTCATGTATCCATTGAGTTTATTGCTTTGCTCAGTTGCTCTTTGTCAGGAGCACCTTAATCTCCATAAGTTCTCTTTGGCCCCGTTCGTAGCGGGATGGTAGGACAAAAGATGTTGTGCAAGTTCTTATTGCAAGCACGCACAACTACCTATGGGATACATGCCTAATGTTTGATATTTTCCTAGCTGATACTTTCTTTTCCATGTGCCTTGCCCCGTATTAGAATCTATTACATGTTCACTCTTATCCAAGCAGCGCCTAACCATCCATCTCCCTAGCCTACAATGTTTTAATCGTGCTGGTTACTAGCAATTTACTTTCGTTGTTATCACTATCACTATCATACCATAGTTGCTATTAATATTTTGTTGCAAGCAAGTATATTTCAGGTGCAGTTGAATTGACAACTCAACTGTCAAAGCTTATAAATACTCTTTGGATCCCCTTGTGTCGAATCAATAAATTGGGTTAACTTACCCGCAAAAACGCTACAAACGATCCCTTACAGTTGAGGGTCATCCGTTGGTTACCCCAAGTAGAAGGTTTAGGATGTAGTAGAAGCAAATTCCCCTTACACAAGGACTGTAAGGTTTATTGAATCCAGGAGGACTCCAAGCGTAACAAGAAGGTGGTGAAGTAAACAATGGCACACGTAAGGTTGATTCCTTCACCTGGACCTGAACACAGACACAAATAACTTTGCTCACAACAAGTACAGAGAGGTTGTCAATCTCTCCGGCCTTGCCGTTACAAAGGATCAAACACAAGGGTGGAAATAGTGGTTGCAAATGAAAGGAAAGTAAAAACAGTAAATTAGAGCGCTGTAAACTATGATGAAAATATGGTACGGGGTCCCATGATTTTCAGTAGTGATGTCTCTCTCCCAAAAGACGAAAACAACTATGCTGGGTGAGCCAATTACACCTAGGCAATTGACAGAATTATAAATGCACCGCATTGCTAATTATGCTACAAGAAAATTAGAGGCTCAATCATGCGGGCATGACACCAAAACAAGTAGACCGTTTATCCATCAGCATCTACTCACTAATCATCCACCTTGAGATATCTATCCAGAACATCTCGCTGGTATTAAGCTGTGAACCCCAGCCAAACTGTAGGCTCAAAGCAACAGACGACTGCCTAAACACTCTCTGTGTAATGTAAGCAATCCTTGCAATCGCAGTTACACACACCGCTGTTTTCTTCTTGGTGGAACATCACATCCCCTAGTCCCATGTTTCTATTACTCAAGCTAGACATCGGGGGCATGAACCCACAATCATGCATAACGCTCCCTCTTGGAGTTACAATCTACTACTTGGCCAAAGCAACAAACGTAACGGGGAACATGCAACAAACTCAAGAACAAAAATATAAAGGTAAACCAAATATAGTACTCATCACAAACTGAACATAATATCATAATCCATCAGATCCCAGCAAACACAACATAGAAAAACATGAACAAATACATAGGTGCCTTGATCATGATAGACAGCTCACAAGGGCTAAACATTGAAGCATAAGATTGGAGAGAAGACATCACATAGCTACTGGTCATGGACCCATGGTCCAAGGGGGACTACTGACGGCACATCCCGAAGGCGATCGTGGTGGAGAGGCCTCCGAAGGTTAATCCTTCCTCCGGCAGGGTGACGGGATAGCTTCTCTTGGCAATCTCGAGATCGGAATCGCGACGGCGGAACAGTGGATGAAATCGCGGAACGGGGTTGCTCTCGAGGGTTTTCGGAGCAACGACTAAATTTAGGACAAAGGGGGGGGGTCCAAGGGGAGGCCCCACCTGACCAGGCGGCCAGGTGGTGCGCCCCTCCTTGCCGCGCTAGGAGGGCTCCTGGCCAGGGGGTGGGTCCCCCCCAACCCATCTTCGGGCTTCTGGAGTACTATGTATTGCTGATTTATTATATATTTTTTCTGGAATTTTCCGAGCACTTTTATTTTTGACCTAAATTTGCAATTTACGAACAACAGCAAACAGAAACTGGCACTAGGCACTGAATTAGTAGGTTAGTCCAAAATATGTTGTAAATGATATGAAAGTGCATCAAAACATATAGCAATGTCACAAATATAAGCATGGAACAAACATAAATTATATATACGTTTTGGACGTATCACCGCACGACCCCACCCTCTCCCACCCCACTGATACCACTTCCACAGCCACCACGACGGCCGCCACCGGAGGGAGGATGAGCTCGTAGGCGAAGTGAGGAGGTCTCCGTAGCCTAAGGGAGGAGGCCGTCGTAAGGAGAAGGGCAAGGGAAGAAGGTGCCCCACCGCCACCATCATCGGCCCCGGAGCATGGTGCGTCCGGCGGCCTACTTCCTCTGATCCAACCATGCCAGCCTCTCGTTGGCCTCTTCGTCGAGCTCGGGACCCACAAGGTGTTCGATTAATTGCCCGACCCGTGTGAGATACGAATTCAAACATGGTCGATAGTGCAGACGGATTTTATTACAAAAACTTCATGGAGTCATCATCGTCCGAAGAGACATCTGATGATGACGATGTTTTGGTTGCTAACCTTCTTCTCGTGAATGATCACTCTGCGAGATAGCGCCCAAGTTCAATGGTTCAATACCGGGGCATGCTCCTGCATTGCATCGAATTATTGAGTGTGGTCATCTTCTCTTGTATGATGACAACTTTTAGAATAAGCCACTTTCCCTCCAAGGCTTTTTTCTACAATGCTTTCGGATGGCTTGCTACAATATATATTCGAATCAGACCATTTATGGTGACGGTGCGGCACCGGAGGTAATGGGGGTGGGGTGCAGCGCGCTAGTAACACTTGAGCAACGGCAGAATGGAAACGATGAAAGTGGGGAATTTTTACTTTAGCGATGTACTGTCGAGTATATTTAAGGGTTGCGACCGTCATGAAGTACAATTATCCTCCTCCGACGATGATAATGGTTTATTTAAAAGCCATGTTTTAAAAAGAAAACCCGAATTTGTAATCCTCTATGTAAAGATGCTCTTACCGCAATGTATTACGTACATCCTAACATATTTTTTTGTTAACAAACATAGTACAACTACATTATGTCCGGATGATAAATGATGGATTTTTATTTTCATTGAGTCAAAATGAAGCATCAAAAGGATACACTCTCGGGTTCTGCATAATTATGATGCACACAAACAATATTAATGCACGTAAATGAAAAAAATCTAGCAAATAGTAAAATCATATGAAATCAACGCTATTCGTAGGGAAGGAAAAAAAACAAAGCGATCAGATTTGCGATCCACAGAGAATACCAAGCCAAATGATCTAGATAATTGGGAGTTCCCATTACAGATTAACTCAGCAAGCTAGAGTATCTAATCAGAATCATTCTTCATTCACTAAGAAATGATCCTGCAAGTTAAACTATTACAGAAATGCGCTGCTGACGACGGACAGACCACCATTTGCTTCAATGAAAACCATTTGAATGAAGGCTGTAAGTACCCAAAAAAATTATTGAACTCACGAACTAGCTAGATTAAGGAGTTCAACAGACAAATCGGGTTCTGTAATTGCAGTCCACCAATCGGCACAAGCACATGAGATGCTAGTATGGAAGTAAGTACTACGCGCTATCCCATCCTAGATGAATTGCTTCGACTAATTCACCCGTTCTCCATCGGTGGCCGCCTCACCGGCGCCGCTCAGCTCACAGCTGAAGCCGCCGTCGTTGTCGCGGTACAAGGCGTCGTACAGGGCGTCCCAGTTCTCCTCCTCGCCATTATCGCTGTGGCCACAGAGAGCACCGGCCTTTTGCTCGACGCTGAACCCCGCACCGCCGGAGCACATCACGGCGGCATCTCCAACGTAGCGAGGGAGAGCACCGGCCTTTTGCTCGATGCTGAACCCCTCGCCGATGGAGAAAATCACGGCAGCATCTCCAGCGTAGCCACAGGGGACACTGGCTTGTCCCTCGCCGCTGAATCCCTCAATCACGGTGGCATCTCCAAGGTAGCCAGGGAGAGCACAGGCTTGTCGCTCGACGCTGTACCCATCATCGCCGGAGAAAATCACGGCGGCATCTCCAACGTAGCCAGGGAGAGCGGAGGCTTGTTGCTCGATGCCGAACCCCTCGTCGCCGGAGCACATCACAGCGGCGTCTTCAGCGTAGTATGGGTTGTGGTTGTGGTGCTGGTCCGGCTGATAAGGCCATGGGGCGTAGCCCTGCTGGTACTGGCCGTAATAGTTGATACCCTCACCGCCACCAACCGGCATGAACTGGGAAGGGTCGAAGTTGGCGCCGCCCGTCTCCGCCATACCGCCGCCATAGAAAGCATCAGCTTGAGCGCCGGCGAATCCTTGGTTCTCGGTCTTCATCGCCGCGGCATTGTGACTCGCGCCCAGCTGATCGGTGACCGGGAGGCCGTAGTCGTCGTACCCCATCTCCGGGAGGACACAGCTGAGAGGAGAATAGTAGTAGCCGCCGGTCTCTGCCATGTCACCGCCGTTACCACCGCCATAGAGAGCACCAGTTTGCTGCGCGGTACCGAATCCCTCGCCGTTGCACGCCATCACCGCGGCGGCGTACTCCGGGAACACAACCTTTTGGTCGCCGTTGCACGCCATTACCGCGGCGTCGAACTCCGGGAACACAGCCTTTTGGTCGGCGTTGCACGCCATCACCGCGGCGTCGTACTCCGAGAACACAACCTTTTGATCGGCGTCGCACGCCATCACCGCGGCGTCGTACTCTGGGAACACAACCTTTTGGTTGGCGCCGGCGGCCGCCTTTTCCATCTTGGCCTTCTTGTTCGGGTTGATCCTGACGCGGGTGAGCATCGTGCCGGGGAGCGGCGGCGATATGATCTCGTACTCGTGCATGACGTACCCCGTGCTGGGCCCGCGCTTGGTGCAGTGGAAGGTGAGGGTGTAGCGCTTGAACGTGATGTCCACCTCGCCGCCACCGGGGCGGAGCAGGGTGACGGCGCCCTCGTACCCGCCCTGCCCCTTCCACACGCCGCCGCCCTTGATGGTGCGGCTCTGGCGGCCGCCGTTCTTGGTCCGGCCCCTGGGGGGACCGAAGAAGAAGGCGTGGTCGATCTTTCCGCCGCCGTACTTGTCGAGCAGCTCCCACGGCGTGGCGCTCCAGGGGTCGTCGTCGATGATGGCGTGCGCGTACGGATTGGGGAGGCCGAGCGCGCGTGGGAGGAGGTAGTAGGCGACGATGTCGGCGTCGGTGGGGTCGAACTTGAACGCCGGCGACAAGTCTCGACCGAAGCCGAACTTGGATGCTTCCATTGATGGTTTCTTGGTTTCTTGCTCCGGTGGATCGATGGATGGAGGAGTCTGTTGGTTGGGTTGTGGAGTGGGTTTGGTTTCTTGGTTTCTTGGATCGATGGATCGATGGGAGGGGGGAAAGGGTGAAGGGGGAGGGGGGAAGGGGGTCGGCTGGCTTCCGGCGTGGATTGGCAATGCTAATATAGACGGCGAGGGGGAGCGCTGGTGATCTAGCGGGTGTCGGATTGAGATCCTGCAAGTGAAATTATTCCCTTTCCAAACAATGCCCGCGAATCGGACTGGAAACAACCGCGGGAATGAGCCTCCCGTTCCTCTCGCGACTCGCGATGCATATGAGATGCTGACCAACCGTTCGGCAGAATGCCGACTAGGCCAGCAAGAGATGTTTTCAGTGTGGCATCGCCATTGTCTTGAAGCTCCATTGGGAAAGTAACATGTGGTTATTTTGGTGAGTAAATTGCTGCAACAGTACAGTGGTGCAATTATCCACAAGTACCAAAAACCATCATTTAAAACGTTTGCAAAAATCATTGAGAATACAACAACAGTGGTGCAAAAAACACAAACTCATCGATTCCGCGCTATTTACCAACAAACCTAACGGCCCGATCCCACTCGTCGAGCCACGTGGTAAGTCAAAATGTACTGTCAGATCAAATTTAATTAGCAGCAAGTAATATTAGTTAGCACCAAGTTAAATTTAATTAGCTACCACATGCACTGATTAGCTACACAACTTAGCAAATTAGCACTGTTAGATTAAATTTTACTACAACATGCTCTCTTATATTACATGCCCATATTATATATTAGTCACATGCACCCGATTAGCTAACAATTAGCTTGATTTAATTAACACGAGATCATATTAGTAGCAGTGAATTGTAGCTTCATTAGTAGGTTCGGTAAAAATTTAATTAGGAGCAAGTTATATTAATTTGCACCACATTATATTACTATGAAGTTGTAGCTTCATTACATGCACCAAATTAGTCACCAACTAGCTAGGTTGTTCTAGTTCTAGTTCTAGTTCTACTTTTAATTATTGTTAATTGGGATGTTAGGTTCAATTTCAGAGGAGTTGACAATTTTGAGAAGACATTAGGGGAGTTAGGCATGATATTTCAGAATTTCTTGGCTATAATTGTTGAACATGGTTATGGTACTAGTGGTTCAGTGTATCATCGAATGGTTATAGGTGTTGGTTATGTTGGGATGGACCTTATTGTGTCAGATGAAAGTACTGATGAAATGATAGAATTGTATGCGGAGAAAAGAACAATCACAATCACAGTTGTCAGAGGAAACAAATTATCATTTACATACATTAACGAAGGAGATGCAGCTCGAGTTCCCATGTCATAAATTGGGGTTCCAATTGTGCATGAGATAAATGATGATGATGTCCCTTTTCCATTAAAAGGCAGTTCTCAGGCATATACATTTAGTTCTAATCAATGCAACCATATGACTCTCAAGCAGAGTATCTGATCATTCAAGAGAGCTCCAATTTGCAGAAAGGAAAAGAAAAATAAAATTGAAATTGTGAATAACAATGAAGAAGACCTTCTTAGTTAGTTTTTGGAAGATTTTGATAATCATGTGGATGAGGACAACCTATAGAACATGAATTTTATAATGGAAAATAAAATGAAGAAGATGATGGGTATGAATTTGCATTTTCAAATATTTAACCGAAACTAGATGATCCAAACCTTATGTTGAAGGTTAGTGAGTTAAAGAGGAAGAGAGCAAATCATAAGTATCACATGAAAGGTGATACAAATCTAGAAGATTTATTTTGTCAGGATGATAGTTCAGATGAAGATGTTGTCATAGTTGAAGAACCCGCACTAAAGAAACTTCCTATTAGAAGAATTCCAACTAACAGATCTCACTGCAGTTCTAAAGAAACTACAGAGCCAGAGTATGTACCTTCCTCTAATGATGTTATAATTGTTGTCAAGTGAAAGGATCGGAATGTCGACTAGAGGGGGTGGGGTGGGTGGGGGGTGGGGGTGAATAGGCGACTAACAATTTATAAGCTCTTCTTAACAAATTAAGGCTCAACAATAAATATAGGTTGTCTAGAAGTGCGAGTACGTGAGCAACCTATATGCCAACTAATGCAACACTATATGAGCAAGAAAGAAACGAGCAATGATTATAACTTGCACGAAGTAACGATAAAGGGGAACACGAGAAACAAGGATATGTTGCCGAAGTTCCTTCTCTTCGAGAAGTACGTCTCCGGTTGGAGAGGGTGAGGAGCACAATGCTCACAAGAAGCCAATGAGGGCCACCCTATTTCTCCTCACGCTCTTACAATGCAAGATGCTGTGATTCCACTAACGGTGCCTTGAAGGCGCACACAAAACATTTACACAAGGGTGGGGCAGCTCCACACCACGCCGGAGTCTCCCACCTACACCAGAAGCTTCAACACAATGGATTGTGGCTCCGGGGTGGCCTCAAGCTCTTAATGGCTCTAAACCACAAGAGTAACAAGATCCACTAAAAATGGACGAGTAACAAATTTCCTTTGGATGGAAGTATAGATCTAGGCCACCTCCCTCAATCCCTAGCTACTCAACAAGTTTGGGTGGCTAGAAATGGAGATCGGGGTCGATGAAGCTTTAGGGCGTCAATGGGGAGAGAGTGTGTCAAGAGGTAGGTGGCAAGGAGGAAGAAGAACTCCTTTTATACCTCCCTCAATATCCAACTGTTATGTGCAGAAAAACACAGGCCGGTAAAACCGGCCTATCAGCCCGGTACAACCGGTCTCCGACCGGGGAGGCGCCCCTCCCCTCTAACCCTAGCAAGTGGTCTGGTGGACAGAGCGGTACCACCGCTCCTACCACGGTAGTACCAGATTTACCGGTACAACCGGGGGTCCACCGCCCCACTACCGGCCCAGGTCAGAGGGAAACGGTCCAAGCCTGGTGGAGATGCCGGTACAACAGTGCCCCCCTGATGTCTACGCACACTTCTATTCTTGTAGACTATGTTGGGCCTCCAAGCGCAAAGGTTTGTAGGAAAGCAGCAATTTCCCTGAAGTGGATAACCTAAGGTTTATCGAACTCAGGGAAGTAGAGGTTGAAGATGGTCTCTCTCAAGCAACCCTACAATTAAGATACAATAAGTCTCTTGTGTCCCCAACAGACCTAATACAACTAGGAGTTGTATAGGTGCACTAGTTCGGCGAAAAGATGGCAAAATACGAGTGATAGGTGTGGCAAAACAAAGTAATATAAATCTGTAATAAAAAGTGCAGCAAGAAAACAAGTGGTAAACGTGAGCACAAAAGGTATTGCAATGGTGGAAACAAGGCCCAGGCTTCATACTTTCACTAGTGGCAACTCCCAACAACATTAACATAGTCTAATCACATGATATTTTCCACAAAACATGAAATGGAGACGCACTCGGAGGTCATTCTTTTGTGGTCAAGAGAGGACGAGAATTACGTAGGGCTACAAAAGCACACCTCAAACTTCGTAGTTCTCAATCTATGGATTTCCCAATGTCACAGCGGCCATCCAAAGAGAGTACCACAATCACCACAACATATCTCAAGGATAGTCAAAGACAAGCACCAAGAGACTCTGAATCTTCAATCAACACACAAAAGAGGAAATCACTCATGATAATATTCTTCTAACCCATGTGCAATAGACCGCTGTCACCATGGTCTCGGGAATTATACTAGATAAGATCAAGTGAGTACATCAATGCAATACATAGAGGAAGGGGAAACATCATGGGATCACCCTAGATTAACATAGCCTATGATCACAACGAAGATCACATCATGGGAGAGAGAATTGACCACATAGCTACTGGTAGAAACCTTAGACCCGAGGGGAACTACTCACACATGGACATGGTGAGAGAGAGTTGTTGATGGAGAGGTGCAGCCCGGAGAAGATGAAGGAGATGGCGGCGGCGACGGCGACGCCCACGGCCACGGCGGTGGCCACGGCCCTTGGGGGAAGCGGTCCTTGGCCCCCTTCTTCTTCCTTGGAGATGGTGCTGCTGTGGAGATTGATCTCCCCCTCAAGACGGATGCCAAGGGGGAGGAAATTTTGTGGTGCCTTTTGACCTAGGTTTCCTCTCTTTATATAGACTCTCGAATTCCCGTCATCCAGATTACGTCTTCGGTATTTCGGGGCTCCAGGGAGCATCCGAACTGCGATTGGGACGAATTTTATGTCTAGATCCACCGGAAAAAATTCCCTACAACATTGTAGTTTTAAGTTTTTCCGTTTGAGGCCGTCTTCTAACGTTTCCGAGGCGATCTTTAAAACCTGTCTGGTGGGGACAGGTTTCGGGAGAGTTAGAGTCCAACTCCTACAAGGCTTCTTTTTGTGATTTTTCCTTTATCCAAGTAATTCCTACACATAAAGTAAAAAAACAAGAACCTGTGCACTCTTGCAACCATTAATAGATTAGTTCCAAAATATGTTATAAAAAGATATGAACGTGTATCAAAAGCATAGCAATATCACACAAAACATGCATGAAGCAAGCAGAAATTATAGATACGTTTGGGACATATCAACATCCTAAGCTTAATTCCTGCTCGTCCTCGAGTAGGTAAATGATAACAAGCATAATTTCTGTGGTGACATGCTAGCAACCATATAAGAAGTTTGAAAGTAAAGCAATCAAGATATGTGATTCAATTCAAGTCATAACAGGCAAGAGTCTATATTGGCATTGAAACAAGCAATGAAAGAACATTAGGTGCAAGATCTCTTAGCTGTCTGTGACTCGAATGTCTCCAAATGGTGTTTGCGTGCAAGAAGGGAGATATGGGAATACGAGAGAAAAGTATTTTTGTTGAGAACTCAATCTACTAAAGTTTCACACTTGGTCTTCTTTGGAATCTTATCTTGACTCGTCCCGAGACCACTAGCCAGGTAAAAGTCAATTTGATCCACTCCTTTTCGATATTTTGAGCACTCATGCAATGGATGAGCGTAAGCACGAGAGTTGACACTTAGGATGGAAAAGAGAGAAATACGGTGGAGGAGGAAGAGAAAAAAAGGTGAGAAAGGCTCACATCAATGAGGACAATCATAGGCGAGAAGGCCAAATGATAGATATGATGTGAGGAGTAGGGATTGCCATGCAACGGATGCACATATGAGCTGAAAAGCTCTCCAATCGAACTCAACTAGTGGGGGTGCATCTAACTTGCTCGCTCATGAAGACCTAGAGCTCTTTTGAGGAGGCTCATCCTTGGAATATGCAAGCCAAGTTCTATAGTGTGAAGGTCCCCACATAGCTATATGCATGTATGATCATCTCTATGGAGTACAAGGATAAGAGGGAGTACTAGTGTGGATCTTTCAAAAGGATAGTAGTGTTGCCCCTTTCTCTCTTTTTATTTTTCTTTTTCTCTTTTTCTATTGTTTTGTATTTTTTGGTGGCCTCAATGGATCTTTCTATTTAACTCTCATTTCTCCTCTCTGGGATCTTTTATTTTGTCCACTTTGGGATCTTTTCCTCACTTAAGGGCAACACTCTAATTTACAAGAGGGTATAGAAGATCTTTCACACTTTACAAGGTACTCAAACATAAAGAAGATGTAGCTATCATGATGTATGCAATGTATGCCTCTGCTAGTGTAGCAGGAACATGTATGAAATGAAGATCATGTCATGAAGAGGTGGATGTTGCATGTCAATATATCTCGGAAAGGCTATGGAAATGCCTTGATAGGTAGGTATGGTGGCTGTTTTGATGAAAGATATAGGGAGGTTTATGATGACAGAGCGTATCATGCCAAGGATTTGGATGTACCGGCGAAGGTGGACGCCAACTCTCGGAGTGAGAAGAAGGCAATGCACGGTACGGAAGAGGATAACAAATATGAGGAGGTGGAAGTGTCAACTTTCAATACTTACATTAGTCCGAAGAACTCATGCACTTATTATCGGTAACTCACAATCTAATAAGGAGGTTCACAAAGAGACAAGTACCCCGAGGAGGAGTGTATGGGGGTTTGGTTATCCTTGCGCATCCTCGACTCATGGTACGTGAGTGTTCTCTAATATCCGATCCCTCCAAAGATTAGTTGTCGGGACCCGGGGTTAGCGTATGCAAGCCTCGCTACAACACAATCATATGGAGAGCCGAGAACCGTACCCACTTGTCTAAGCAGACAAGGCCAAGCACAGAACGTTCTCGGAAAGCATCGAACGTGAGGGGCATCCCATCCAGGCCGGATGATCAACTGAAATGGGTCCTCATCGTCCGCACACAAGTCTAAATGATATGGGTGGTGAACTCCCATACTCATAGACAAGTCGCCTCAACCATACTATCGATTGTATTATAACCCTTACATAGACTTACTCCAGCCCGATCACTTAGTCGGGGTCTAGGGCGGGCTCGATCATACATCAAAGTGTGCACGTGACGGAGTCACGAACAATCGCATCGCGATGCCCCAAGCTGCGCACATCTAAGGGCCACTTGGTGTATAAAAGACCGCCAGCCAGATCACAACTAAGGTCTCGAAAACCCATACTAAGAAATGCATGTTATAATCATACACACAACACACATGTCCAGTATGAACAGCAGGTATCATTGCAATTCTCTACAAAGTATACAACTTTATTGATAACTCTTACAGAGTGCACACAGAGATCACAAGTCTGTGATCCAACATTACATCAAACATGCGGAAGCAAAGTAGGTCTGAGTATAGACAAGTTTAACAAATGGCTTAGAGAAGCCTCAACTATAAACAAGCCCTTCCACGAGGGAAAAGTCGTCTGACTGGGACTACACTAGCTTGTTCTTGGTCTGAGTCTTCATTCTTCGAGCTTCAGGTAGAAGCCACCATCCGGGTCGGTGGGTTCATCTAAAACATAGAATAAGCAAACGTGGGTACAAAGTCGTACTCAGCAAGACTTACGTAGGAACTATACTACTCATGCACATGTATCAAGGTAAAAGGGAGGTGGGGTTCAAATGCAGAAGTGCCAGCTTTGACTTGGCTAGTCCTGAACTACGAGTACCAGACTTGAGGTAAGAAGCGTACACGAGTCCACTACATCTCCAACCAGTTACACCACTATGGTGCCTTCCTCGACTTCCCCACGAGAAAGCATGCCATAGCACTCACACTTATCTTGGTGTATTTTAGAAGTATACAGTTCGAGTTGTCTAATAATCAAGCTAAGCTTTCCAAGCAGTCCTTAACCGCGGACGCGGCTATTCGAATAGTTTTGTTAACCCTGCAGGGGTGTACCGCTACACACACGTGTCATCAGTTACCGCCTTTTGCGTGTCACCGTTCAAGAGGTGACAGCGAGGATGCCACCACAACACTTCGCCCACAGCTCCGTTCTAGTCCAGAGAGTCGCCTATCTGAGGGGGATCCGTATGGAAGTCCGGCCGAGGTTCCAGTACAGCCTCAAACGATGTGTGTAGGGTCCCAAGCCGGTCTTGAAAAGCCGTTCATCCACTTCGCAGACCGTGCCACAACCCTACCAGAACTCCGAACTACTGCGAATTCTGGGGTTCGAACGGGGTGAGGTACTAGGATGAGAGGGGTCAGTGAGCCCAATGTGTGGTTGTACTCTTCTTCTTGGATCACCACACAAGAACTCGGACTTAAGGCGGTGTTCAACGAGACAACCCACTGTGTACTCCTACACAGCCTCTCATCGTTCACCTTGTATTAGGGTAGATTCACCAACATAGGTTCACCTTCATCAACACCATGTTCACTATCATCCCGACTCACATCAAAAGCAACCTCATTGTACCACTAAGCATGCAATAAGCAGTAACAGTTGCAGTGGCCACATGATATCAACCAACTCCTACATTTGCTAGGATTGTGGTTTGCTTACTACTGTGACAAATGATAGGTCATGCAAAGGAATGGGTTCATCTATGCGGTAGAAACGTAGCATGGTAATCATCCTATACAATGCATAAGCGAGACATGAGAGGGAAGTGGGATTTTATCGACATGATCAATGGGGGTTTGCTTGCCTTGCTGACGAGGTTCAGTCACGGGGTCTTCAACGAAGGGGGTGATCTCGGGTTCCGGCTCCACTTCTATTCGAGCAAACAATACAAACAAAGTGATCAACATAAGGTACAATGCACAAGCACATGATCAATTGTATATGGTGATGTTCATGATACTGATGTGTTGAGCATTCCATTTAAAAGGAGTATATTGCATTTGAAATGCAAATTCAAACTCCATTTGAATTATCGATGAATTTCAAATGCATTTGAATGCATGAAAGTTTATTTGAAAAGGTTGAGAATGAAGTGATGTGGTATAGTTGAGGTAAAGTCTCTGATGTGTGGATGAATCCATCTAAAATAAATGTGTCGCAAAGTCATTTGCAAATTCACTCCAAATTTGAATTTGAAAAGGATCCATATGCATGTTTTCTACTGTTCACCCATTTTAAAATGGTGAAACATAGAAACAAGTTGCATATTCATAATCCTTGTATTTTTCTAATAATTTTAGGCATATTATTTGTCCAATTTGGAGTTAATATGAATTTTCTATGATTTTTCAAAGTTTATTGTATTTTCTGCAATTTCTGGATTTCTTTTAAAAAGAAAAAGGACTTATTGCGTCAGCATGAGGTCATGCTGACGTGGGGGGGGGCCTCTGACCAGTGGGCCAGCCCTGTCAGTGGCTCAGGGGTTAACCCCGTTTTATTTATTTTAAACAGAGGGATTAGGGGGCTGTGGGTCCCATTTGTCAATGACCCTAGGGGTTAATTAGGAGGGGGTTAGGCCCTAATATAATCGGCCATGTCGGCGGCTACCGGCATCTAGCCGCCGGTGGCCACTGGACGCGGCGGCGCTCTCCTGGATGGCGATTCCGGCGGCCAAACGCAGCGCCAAGGCTACGAAACTGTAGCCCGTGGACGTGCGCTTCTCGGGAACTATCTGCGTGTCGCCGGGGAGGTCTTCAACGTCGCCTGCTTCGACTTTGGCGGCGGACGGAGCATCGTCTTCGAGCACTTCTAGCGAAACGTCCACGGGAAGAAGCATACGTGCGCGCGTTTGGATGCCAGTGTCCCCAGGAGCAACACATACATGTTGGGGAGGGAAGAGACGCACGGAAGAGAGCTCCAAGTCGACCATGGCGGCAACCCTTCTCGGCTTCCATTGCGACCAAGGCTAGAGGGTGAGGAAAAAGGCGGGGTTTGGGGGGTTTCGCTCACCGGAGTGCGGGGAACTCAACGGAGCCCGAGGCAAGGTTGGGGAGGCTCTGCACATGGCGAATCGACGATGACAAGCTCGCGGCTCCGGCGAGGAGGAACACGAAGAGGACGGCGTGCTCGGGGCTTACGAGTCCGATTCCTTCCGCACCGAGATGAAGACGACCACGAGGAAGACGAGGGACATGGTGGCGCGCCGAGTTGTGGCCGTTGGCCACGCGTGCTCGACGGCGCGCTCCACGGCGGCCCTCGGGCGGCGAATAAATCGGCAAGGGAGGTGATGCAGAGAGAGCAGCGAGAGGGGGAAAGGGTGCGGGGGCCTCTGGGCGTCCTCGTGGCACGAGGAGAGGGCAGGGGAGAGACGTAGGCGGCGGAGCTGTCGCGGTGGCGTCGTCGGCTCCCTCCCAGCTCGCCACCGAGCTGGTTGAGGAAGACGACAAGGGGGGATGGGGGGTGGGCTGGGCCAGCTGGGCCGTGGGGGCTTAAGTTGGGCCTGAAGCCAGGGTGGTTTCTTTTTCCTTTCTTTCTGTTTATTTTATTTTTTTGTAGTTTGTTTTTCTTTGAATAAAATATCAAAACATTTTATAAAATCCCCAAATCATTTATATGGACTTACATGGCTCATAGTTAGCCACTCCCAAAATTTGAAGATTTTTGAAATTCAAACTATTTGAATTTCAATTTAAATAGGGGTATTATTTAATTTCCAAGCCCTTTCTGAATTTTTGACAAATCTTGGAGCATGCAGTGGGACCCACTTCACTTTATATGTGATCATTCTTATTTATAAGACTTTTCAAAAATATCAGAGGAATTTTTGGAAGAAATTTTTGTCTGGCCAATTATTTAAATTCTTCAGGGCTTTCTTTTCCCCATTTTTGAATTTCTTTTGAAATTTTCACATGATGCAAAGGGAACTCAAACCCTAGCACTTACCCTAGATGGGGTTGTGACAACTCGCCCCCACTCAAAAGAATCTCGTCCCGAGATTCAGAAGTCTGCGGGAGGAAGGAGGGGTGCTCGGCACGGAGAAGGTCTTCTCTTTCCCAGGTTGCTTCTTTCTCGGAGTGATGTGACCATTGCACTTTGAGAAACTTGATCTTCTGACGACGAGTGACACGCTCTGCTGAATCAAGAATACGAATAGGGTATTCTCGATAATAAAGGTCATCTTGGAGATCAAGCGTTTCAAGGTCGACTTTGCGGATGGGGTCCTTGAAGCAACGCCTGAGTTGTGACACATGGAATACATCATGTACTCGGGAAAGGTGCGGGGTAGTTCAAGTTGGTAGGCAACTTCTCCACGTTTAGCAAGAATGCGGAAAGGTCCGATGTAACGTGGAGCCAACTTGCCTTTGATACCGAATCGTTGGGTTCCCTTCAGAGGAGTAACCCGAAGGTAAGCCTTCTCATCCAGATTGTAGCTTTCTTGTCTATGATGACGATCATAGTAGCTTTTATGACGAGACTGGGCTACTTTCAATTGATCACGAGCAATGAAAACTTGCTCTTCTGCTTCCTTGATCATGTCTGGTCCAAAGAATTGTCTTTAACCGGTTTCTGACCAGTTTAGGGGTGTTCGACATCGTCGTCCATATAGGAGTTCAAAAGGAGCCATGTTCAGACTAGATTGAAAACTATTGTTATAAGCAAATTCGGCGAATGGCAGAGACTTCTCCCAATTCTTTCCGAATGAGATAACAGAAGCTCTAAGCATGTCTTCCAAGATTTGATTAACCCTTTCAACTTGACCGCTAGACTGAGGATGGAAAGCTGTGCTAAAGGAGAGATGAGTTCCCATAGCATTCTGAAAGCTTCCCCAGAATCTAGAGGTGAAAAGGATACCACGATCAGAATTGATTTCTAAAGGAACACCGTGAAGAGACACAATTCTAGAGACATACAAGTCCGCTAACTGGCTAGCAGTTATAGACTCGCGAACTGGAAGGAAGTGTGCAACTTTGGACAGTCTATCCACCACAACGAAGATGGCATCATTTCCTTTCTGGGTTTTTCGAAAGCCGGTGATGAAGTCCATACCGACCTTGTCCCATTTCCACTCGGGAATAGACAATGGTTGAAGAGTACCAGCAGGTCTTTGGTGTTCTGCCTTAATGCGACGACAAACATCACATTTGGCAACAAATTGTGCAATGTCTCTCTTCATCCGGTTCCACCAAAATCTCTGGCGTAGATCTCAGTACATTTTCGTGCTACCGGGATGAATTGAGAGGGGTGTGTCATGGACTTCCTTGAGGATGAGTTTCCTTAGTTCCCTATTCGTAGGCACTACCAAATGATTTCCAAAGAATACCGTTCCTTGACTATCGGTGGAGAAACATTTAGCAACTCTGCTAGCAATGTTCTCCTTGATCCGGCGAACACCTCGTGCATGCCTTTGGGCAATTATGATTTGATCCTCAAGAGTTGGTTTCGCCACCAAGGTAGAAAGATAGCCATGAGGAACAATCTCAAGATTGAGTTTGCAAAATTCCTCATGAAGAAGTGGTTGATACTGTTGTAACATGAGGTTGTTACAATACGACTTACGACTTAGTGCATCAACCATGACATTGGCTTTGCTTGGGGTGTAAGAAATTCCTACGTCGTAATATTTTATCAACTCAATCCAGCGTCTTTGCCTGAGATTAAGATCTGGCTGGGTGAATATATATTTGAGGCTTTGGTGGTCGGAATAGATCTCACAATGATTACCAAGGAGGTAATGTCGCCAAGTTGTCAGGGCATGAACTACGGCAGCGAGTTCAAGATCATGGGTAGGATAGTTTTCTTCATGTGGCCGCAACTGGCGTGAAGCATAAGCTACCACATGTCTATCTTGCAGAAGTATGCATCATAACCCTTGCCGTGAGGCGTCACAAAAGATCTCGAAATCGTTTTTGGTGTCTGGAGGCGCAAGTACGGGTGCAGAAGTTAATCTTCTTTTTAGCTCTTGAAAGATTTCCTCACACTTGGGAGTCCATAGGAATTTCTTATCTTTCTTGAGGAGTTCAGTTAGAGGCTTTGCAACTTTGGAGAAGTTCTCAACGAAGCGACGGCAATAGCTGGCTAGGCCAAGAAAACTCCTAACTTGCTTAACCGATTCAGGTGGAGTCCATTCAAGGACGGCCTGAACTCTCTCGGGATTCATAGCAATGCCTTTTGCAGAAATCACGTGGCCTAAGTAGGTCACTTCTGGTAGCCAAAATTCATACTTGGAGAATTTAGCATACAGGCGATGCTCTCTAAGTTTCATCAATACCAGCCTTAGGTGTTCGGCATGTTCTTCTTCGTTCTTCGAGTAGATGAGAATGTCATCAAGATAAACCACAACAAATTTATCTAGGTACTCCATGAAGATCGAATTCATCATGCGTGAGAAAGTGGCGGGGGCATTGGTTAAACCAAAGGACATGACGGTGTACTCGTAAAGACCATAACGAGTAGTAAAAGCCGTTTTTGGGATGTCCTCGTTTCGGATTTGATTTGATGATAACCCAATCTCAAATCCATCTTGGAGAAGACAGAGGATCCAGCAAGTTGATCATAAAGATCGTTGATCCTGGGCAGTGGGTACTTGTTCTTTATCGTCGCTAAATTTAGCGGGCGATAGTCTACGCACATCCTTTCAGTTCCATCTTTCTTCGTTACGAACATAACGAGGCAACCCCATGGCGATGAGCTAGGGCGGATGAAGCCTTTTGCCGACAAAGCTTCAAGTTGGATTTTAAACTCAGCTAACTCACGTGGGGCCATTTTGTATGGGCGTCTGGAAATTGGTGCGGTTCCTGGGGCAAGATCTACAATGAACTCTACACATCTGTCGGGTGGCATAGGTTTAAGGAGTCGGGTTACTCGGTAGTTTCCTAGAGGATGACCATGGCTTACTAGGGGCTACAACAGATATGTCAGAGTAGAAAAGTACCCCAACACGATGGTTAGTGTGGTTCTTCTGGCTAGAAGACATCTAAAGGGGGAGGAAGAGCTGCAAACGAATCACTATAGGTTTCTAGAACAAAACCTACATCAAACACTATGGAACTATCGGGAATGCCACCTAAGAATTCTTCTGGAAAGAAAACCGAAAGGGGGAGAAGGATTTTATGCAAATGAATCAGATTATGAAGAAACCTGGAATGACTCAGACAACATAACGACTGTAATTGCAAGAAAACAATTTTCTTTCAATGTAGATACAACACTTACATAATACGATGTAAGAAATCAGCATTACAACAATGCTAGGAAACCGGACACAACTTTCCTACGGCTACAAAGAAGCAATCAACGAGATGTTCTAGTAAGACATAGATGAGCCTAGTCCTATCTTCCCGTAGAAAAGATGAGGGTGACTCAGAACTTAGAACGATGAGGGTAAGGAGAAAAAGAAGCCTTACGTTGTTCCCTTATATACCCGGAGTAACTATATAACTATAGAAGGCTAGACTCGACTTCGGCCAAGGCTGATAATCCTACCGTCAGTCCTGCTCTGATACCAAGTCTTTCGTGACCCGGGGTTAGCGTACGCAAGCCTCGCTACAACACAATCATATGGAGAGCCGAGAACCGTACCCACTTGTCTAAGCAGACAAGGCCAAGCACAGAACGTTCTCGGAAAGCATCGAACGTGAGGGGCATCCCATCCAGGCCGGATGATCAACTGAAATGGGTCCTCATCATCCGCACACAAGTCTAAATGATATGGGTGGTGAACTCCCATACTCATAGACAAGTCGCCTCAACCATACTATCGATTGTATTATAACCCTTACATAGACTTACTCCAGCCCGATCACTTAGTCGGGGTCTAGGGCGGGCTCGATCATACATCAAAGTGTGCACGTGACGGAGTCACGAACAATCGCATCGCGATGCCCCAAGCTGCGCACATCTAAGGGCCACTTGGTGTATAAAGGACCGCCAGCCAGATCACAACTAAGGTCTCGAAAACCCATACTAAGACATGCATGTTATAATCATACACGCAGCACACATGTCCAGTATGAACAGCAGGTATCATTGCAATTCTCTACAAAGTATGCAACTTTATTGATAACTCTTACAGAGTGCACACAGAGATGAATAGTCTGTGATCCAACATTACATCAAACATGCGGAAGCAAAGTAGGTCTGAGTACAGATAAGTTTAACAAATGGGTTAGAGAAGCCTCAACTATAAACAAGCCCTTCCACGAGTGTCGTCGATATGTGACGGCAGATGCCATGGGGATGGCTAAAGTGAGGGGAAGACACGAGGGAGAGAATGTCGATGGTGCCGGAATCGGGTTGGGCACAAGCACGGTGAAGACACCACGATGTACCCAGGTTCGGGGCTCTCCGGAGAGATAACACCCCTACTCCTGCTTGTCTCTTATATATCAATGAAGGAACTACAATAACTGCTCTTCTTTCTTCTCAGGGGAAGGAGTAAACCGCCGCCGTGGGCAAGGTCTTCTCCTGCTTCCCTGAGGAGTGACTACGGGCAGTAAATGAACTGAAGGGCGAATGAGTTAATGAGATCTCAGGTGTGGCGTCCCTCGCGCAGGAGGGGTACCCTGGCTCTTATAGTGTGAGTCCAGGGTACTTCGGTAACTTCAGTGCCGAATGGGTCCAGCTGTCAACTTCTAATCGGCCTGGGCCCACCGACTACTCCTATCCGGGTGATCCGGAGCCTACGAGCGGCGGCCCATGCTGCTACCTCGTAGAGCCTAGTGACGAACTGTGGAGCTAGGGGGTGCGGTCTTGTCGGCCTGTCCGCGGAATCGGCGGGGAGGTCGACACCGTATCTCCAGCAAATCCTCGACGTGACCTGGCCTTCCTGCCACCCAGATATCTCGGGATATGGTATTTATGACCTCGTAATCATACCCCCGATTGGGTGGTAGGTTGCTCCGATTGCGCCTGGACCGATTGGTGGTTCCTGGTAAGGTCGATTGCTCTGGGTAGTCGGCCTTCTGGGAATCAACCTCGGTCCAGCTGCAGACCAATCGGACGAATGTCTGATAAGGGAAGGGTGGGCCGATTGCGCCTGGGCCGACTGCTGGCATTTGGTATGGTCGATTGCCTTGGAGCAATCGGCCGTACCTCCGCCCAGCTCGGCCCAGCTGCAGCCCAATCGGCCCATCCTTGTCTTGAAAGCTTGCTTCCGCTTGGGTTAGCCTACCCGGGTACCAATCCCCCGACAGTAGCCCCTAAAGCTGTAAAGGTCCCACGGTCACTTGACCGCGGGGCCTTTGCAGCTTTTCAATCTGTCTTGACGTTTTCCGACTGCTATGGCCTCCTCGAGTACGTCACTCCGATCTCGTCGGCCGACTCGGAGATCACACTCGGCTGACCCCACTTCCACCCGATTGGCCTTGGGTCCTTCTCACTTCGTGTCTTCATTTTCTGGCAAAAATATCTTCTGCCGATTGCGCTCCGACGGTTACCTCCGACTCGCCCACGATGTGATCAATGAGTTGGGACCCACGACCCACGCGCGACGTGACATAACTGCAGGAGCTGACCCCACGTCGCACGCCTCGCCTTTTGCACCGGGATCCTTTGTGTTGATTCGTCGGTTGGCCTCCCTGTTCCCTAGGCCACACCGGGCCACACGACCGCAGGGTCATCCCACTCCCCTCCCTCGCCGCCCATATAAGCCACCGGGGGGGGGGAAGCCTCGCCTCTTCCTTCTCCCCAAAGCCTCCTTCACCTCTAGCTTTCTCTCTCCGCGCCATTGCTGCTCCTCGCGCAAATCTTCTCTCCCGTGGACCTCTGCTCTCCAACTTGCTCTAGCCACTGACTTGTGTTCTTCGCCGCCTCCGCCGCCGCCGCAGCAGTTCATCGGTGTCGTTCTCGTGTTCCGCCTCGATCTTTTTCCTCTTCTTCCTCTTCTGCGAAATCCATGGCGCCGCGACGGGACGTATCGCAGGCGAGCCGCGGGTGCTGGAAGGGATCCCAGGTCACCACTGTCGCCGTCGAAGCCCTGATACGCGCCCGAAAAATGCCTGCGGAGATCGAATGGCGGATCCCGGGCAGGGCCGATGTCGTCCCCAGCGCGCGCGCGGGCGAGAGGGTCGTGTTCCTCGCTCACTTTGAGCGTGGATTCGGCCTTCCCGCTAGCGCCTTCTTCCGCGAATTCCTCGACTTCCACCGACTTCAGCCTCACCACCTTGCAGCTAACTTCATCATGAACCTCTCCGGGTTCGTGACACTCTGCGAGGGGTATCTCGGCTGCCGACCCAGCATCGCGCTTTTCAAACGCTTCTTCAACCTCCGAGCCCACAACGCTCGAACGGGAGAAGTAGTGGCCTCCACCATTGAAGGCGGCAAACCAACCTATCCGACTGACATGACCGACTGCGGCAGTTGCCTTGCTGCAGCCGGCAAGTCAAAATATCCGAGCCCCGAAATCGTCCAATCCTGCAAGAATTGGCAGACTTCGTTCTTCTACGTCAAGTCTCCTGATCAGGGCCCCGATCTCCTCAATCTGCCCGAGTTCTCACTCGCCAGGGCGGTTGAGAAGCATCAGTGGTCCCTGAAACACGGCACTGGAGATTGCGATGTCGACGCCCAAGCCACCAGGGTCACCCAGCTGGAGCGAGAGGGACTCCTCCCCACCGACTTGGTAGCTGCATGGCTTCATGCTCGGATTCTTCCCCTGCAACGCCGAGTGGACCGCCTCTGCGACGTGTCGGGACCTCGGGATCCCACTCGGCTCTGCACGTGGCAGGTGACGACAGAAGTCCTTTGCGTCCGATTGAAGGCCATCACTGCTAGCGCGCTGCCTGATCCTTTACGATTCGGGCTTGACTACCTCACGCGCCAGCGAAAGCCGCCTGTGGTACGCCCCGACTTTTTTCATCCAATTGCACGTTCTTCCGATTGCTTTCTCTTCCGATTGCTCTGATCACTTATGTCTTCTTTTCAGCATTTCATTCAGTCCAACCTCATGGAAGACGGCCAGGAAGCTGGCGTGTACACCCCTGACCGCACGGAAGAGGATCCTACCGACCTTGAGTATGACGGCGAGATTCCTTCCGCCGAGACCAGTGGGGATGATGAAGACGATGACGAGTCTTCCGGAGAATCCTCCGACCCCATGGATGCTGATGATGATGACGCCGAGCGCGCCAACCCTCCGAAGACCAACACTCGGCCGCCAGCTCAAGGGGGTACGCCTGACCCTTCCCTTGAGCAATTTTTGGCTGAGTGGAGTGACGATGATAGTGTCTCAAAGGGTGCTGCTTCTGATGCAGCTCCTCGGGATAAACCTCCGAAGGTGCCAGCTAAACGCACCTCGGCCGCTGGCTCCTCCTCTGGTACGGCTCTCCCCAAAATCACCAAAAGCACAACGACTGCCCACAAGGGCAAGCAAGCCCAGGAGACGATCACTCGGAGGCCGACCACTCAGGCGCCGCTGAACGTTGCTCCGCTCCGCTGCCGAATGCCTACCGGCGCACCCCGGACAGTCGGGTATGTTTCTGTCTTTCCGCGCAGTACTTTTCTATCTTTTCTTCTACTGACTCTTCTCCCTTTCTTATTTCAGTGAGCCGATTGGGCTTGATGACATTGACACCGACATTCCGGCTCGTATCGGCGCCATCATCTCGCCCGCTGCTTCTGATGCAGCTGTTCGCAAGCGGCCGACTGCCACTAATCGTTCTTCCAAGGACGCCGAGCGTGCTGCCAAGAAGGCTCGCCTTGCTGCGGCTCAGAAGACCTCCTCTTCCAACCTTGCTCCCAAAGCCTCCAAGCACGCGGCCGACCCGGTGTCTCCTGGTGTTGGAGGAACGCAATCGATCGATCCGATTGCCCCGTCTCCGCCACTCCGCTCCAGTCCGGCCGCCGCTGCTGCGACTGCCCCTGCTGTAACCTCCGTGTCCGACACGCCAATGGTGACGAGCTCGTCGCCGATTGTGATGTCGGCACCACCAACTACAGCGACTGCGCCACCAGCTGTTCTGTCAGCGCCGCCGACGACCACGACCCTTCCGCCAGTCATTGTTACTACATCTGCTCCACCTCGCCCGGTTGCGCCGCCGCCATCGGGTGCTTCTGATCTTCAAGTGACAATAGTCCCACCAGCTCTCACGACCACAACCTCCATTATGGTTCCGATTTCAACAACGATGCCGACCTCTTCTGCCTCAGAAACTCTTATGCGCTCGGTGGACCACTTCCGGGCCGAGTACTCTCGCGCCCGTCATGTCGGTGCCGAGCCTGATGCTTCGCATCGTCCTCGGGATCCCGTGACGAGCGCACTGAGCCGAGTGAACGAATTTGCCGAAGCCCTTGCTCGGGACCTTCAACAGCTGACCTCTCACCATACGGTAAACTCCTTAACTTTTCCTTCTGTACCTCTGTCTTATCTCGGCAACTTTTCTTCCGGTGGGTGCGCGCAAGCGCACCCAGTGGGTGTAGTCCCCGAGATTCGGGCCGATTGGTTACAATCGGTTCGGATCTTTAGCATTTTTTGCTTTATCGTTTGCCTTCCTCAATCGGTAGACTTTCTTCCGGTGGGTGCGCGCAAGCGCACCCACTGGGTGTAGTCCCCGAGATTCGGGTCGATTGGTTACGATCGGTTCGGATCTTTAGCATTTTTTTCTTTATCGTTTGCCTTCCTCAATCGGTAGACTTTCTTCCGGTGGGTGCGCGCAAGCGCACCCACTGAGTGTAGTCCCCGAGATTCGGGTCGATTGGTTACAATCGGTTCGGATCTTTAGCATTTTTTTGCTTTATCGTTTGCCTTCCTCAATCGGTAGACTTTCTTCCGGTGGGTGCGCGCAAGCGCACCCACTGGGTGTAGTCCCCGAGATTCGGGCCGATTGGTCACAATCGGTTCGTATCTTTTTCACTTGTTGATTTATGTCTGACTCCGTCTTGCTGTTCATCACAGGCTGTCATGGAAGAGAAAAGAGTTGTCTTCGAAAAACTCCTGGAAGCTTATACTGCCAGCCTTCGAACCCTCGCCCAGGCCCAGCTGCAGGTTAATAACCAATCGGCTGAAATCACTAAGCTAAGAGGTATCCTCTATCGCACCGCTGTCTCTTCTTCACTTGACAACCGCTCTGGTACTGAAATCTTCGCGCTCTCTTGTAGCTTCTATTCCTATGGTAAATGATCTTCAAGGCCGAATTGCAGAATTGGCTACAGAACTTAGCCAACAGGGTCCAGCTCTTGACCGAGCCATCGGAGAAGTAACTCGGCTGCAGGGGGTGGAGAAGGATTTGAATCGGACTATTCAAAGCCTCCAATCTGAAATGGCTGCTTTTGAGAAGAAACATCTGGCCGACATCGCCGAAGTGACAGCTACTGGTGATGGGCTTCTTGCTGAACGAGATGCTGCCGTCGCCGCCCGAGTTGCTCTGCAAACTGAAAGGGATGAGGCAATTTCTGCCCGAGACTCCATTCGCCAAGATCATGATGAGCTCGTCGCCAAGTTCGAATAACTGGAGAAGCGCAGCTATGAGGAGATCACCCGAATGCGCCGTCGAGCCAAGGGCTTCTGCGATACATTGACCGAAATGGATCTCCTCCTTGGCCGTGAGTCTTCCTTGTTGCCGAGTGCACTTTCCGGTTGATTTCTTCTCTTATCTTATTGCTTATGCTCTTCCTTCTTGATGCAGAAGCTTGGCCCGAATCTGAAGCGGCTTCTTATGCAGCTGTCGCCAAGTCCCGGGAGGATACCATCGCCGCTGGAGGGACCTGTGACCGTGCAGATAACGTCTGGACCCGGCATGAATATCTGATCGGCACCCAAGCCCGCATTCCTATTATCCAAGGAATTGCCCTATCCTTCAAGCTCGGGATTCTGAAGATTGCTGAAGCGTTGTGGTCGCCGACTGAGCTCAAGGCCGGACTCCAGAAGATGAAGAATGTTGCCGACTCCTCCGCCGAGACCCGTAAGGCAGACACTCAGGATGACGAGGATTCTGACCAAGGGGACACTCCGAATGCCACCACTGAGCAAACTCGGACTCTCCTTAAGGCTATTCCACGTCGGATCGACGTTTTGCTGAATTCTGCCGGAAGGACTGGTGCGTAGACCGCTCTTCAGACTGTGCTGTCTTGGTACCCTCAAGTGAAGCTCTCCTGATTGCACAGCCTTCGAGACAATGCCTCTGACCTTCTTGAGAAAACCTACGTCGAAGTCAATCGGCTAGCCAGCACGATGGTGAATTGGTTTTCTCCTTACGAGTATACTACGTATCTCGACTAGGGAGGGAACCCGCTCCTTGCCTTTACCATCTCTAGCCTGGCCGAGGAGCTCTCCGACAGCGGCTCATCCCTGAAGTCTAAACAGACAGGTGCTGCGACTTCTGAAGCTCAATCGGACCCGTCTGTGCCACCATCTAGCTCAGTGCCTCCGACTGCTTAAGCTATGTTATCTTCAATTTGTATTCCGACTGCCCGCTTGTAAGACATATTTTTAATTCTGTCGACACCTACTGGGTGTGACTTTGGATGTAATGACATTATTCGGCCTTGGGCCTGTTACTTTTGATGCAATCCGATTGCTTGTTTTTTACTTTTGCATGTGCGATCAACTTTGCGTCTTTGTCGGTTTCCTTTATCGGCTGCACTTGGGGATGTCTGCTGTGTCGACCTTGCTGCCGTCATGTGGTCTGCAATCGGATCGACAGTAGACATCTAGCCAAGGTTCGATAAGTTTTCATTTTTTACACGACAAGATTTTTACCGCAAAGGATTCTGCAATAGCAGGCGCCGATTGCTCACTACAAGGTCCGATGTCCTGATTTGCGGCGCAATCGGTGACCTTGTCCTGTCGACTGTGCCCTTGGTGGCCTCTTTCGGATTGTTTCCCGGGAATTTGGACTACCGACTGCCTCAATCTCCACCCTTCTCAATGCCACAAACCTTTTAGTGATTTGCGCTCGAGCTAAGTATTCGATTGAAGGCCAACCTGCAGTCCCCGTGCCTCGATGGCTTATTTACTTGACCTTGCGGTCGGCCAGTCCCCGGGTGTGCTACGCACATCTCGGGTATGACTTTGCAATCCTTCTCACGAAGTCACACTGCCGAGTGGTGTGCGCAGACGGCCTCCCAGGCGTGTTGTGCAATTTGCATGGTGCGTCCAACATATCCTCGAAGGTGTATTTGGGCTTCATCTGCCCTGGGGGTCTCACACTTGGTCTCATCTTCCGACTGCCTCCTGCAGCCGCTGGATCTTCCTCATTTTGAACAGCGGCCACCTGCCGACGGCCATACTTGGAATCAGGCTGCTCGTCCTTGCGCTTGTCGTTGTTCTGCTGGTTGTTGTTGTTGCGATTGTTCTCTCTTCTTTCCTTCCGACTGAGGCCTTGGTTCCCTGTGTCCGACTGCGGAGCCCCTGGTGATTGGATCACACCTCCAACTCCGAGTTGGATAGGGCGCATCGCAGAATCGGACATAGCGAACGCATTTGCCACCTTCATAAGCTCAGCGAGCGACGTGAAGTCTTTGCGGAGCAGCTTGTGCTTCAACATTGAATCCGCCAGGCACCCATCAGTAAAATATCGAATGGCCTGGATCTCATGGACTCCTTCTCATGAATTCTTCAGCTTGATCCACCGAGATAGGTAATCTCGGAGGGGCTCGTCCTTGCCTTGCACACACAGAGCTAACTGTCGTGGGAGGTTGGGCCTCTCATACGTGCTTGTGAAGTTGTGAATGAATGCGGTCGTGAAATCCTCCCAGCAATTCACACTGTCCTTGGGCAAACTGTTCAACCACGTCCGCGCTGAGCCTTGCAGCATGAGAGGTGCGTAGCGGACTGCTACACGCCGAATGCCTCCTGCAATGCGGACTGCCGTCAGGTAGTCGGATAGCCAATCTTCCGGTTTCACCGAGCCATTGTACTTGGGAGTGTCTCTCGGTAATGTGAAGCCTTTTGGGAATCTCTCCGTCCGAATGCGGTGACCAAAACATGATGGGCCAACTTCTCCTTCTTCATCTTCCTGAGCTTCCTTCTCCAGGAGCTCAATGCGATGCCTTGCGTCGTTCTGGCCGATTTGGCGAGGGCCAAGTCGGGTGCTGATTGCTGGTCTTGGCGCCGATTGCTGCGGCATGTCATGGCGCCTGCTGTTAACAGCTGGCTCTTCCATTCTTCTGCTTGCTGCTGGGGGTGGCCGATTGCTTCTGACCTTGCTGTCGTGCCGAGACGGTGCAGGTTGATGCCTGTTCTGGCGCGATGCATTCGGTCGCTGGCTAGCTCCCGCATTCGGCCTCACAGTTCCTCTTGATGCCTCTGGCTCAGCATTCTGATTGCCCATTGCCACAAGCCTCTGCTCTTTTGCGGCCGCTATCAGCTCACGCATTTGGCGTGACTGTTCGCGCCGCTCATCTCCTTCCAATTCTTCCAGCTCGAGCGCTATCTGCTCGGCGGCTCTCAAATTCTTGTCCGGTGTGCTATATGTTGGCCTCTGGATGAATGCCGACTGCGCTGGCTGCTCCGGTTGCACCGGCCTTCTCGGACGCTCCGGCTGCTCAGCTCCTGATAGCTGCTGGTGGAATGCTCTTCCTCGGCTTCTCAGGTCTTCCAGGACTGCGGGCTCAATCGGCCGGCGCGGTCCTGCGTGAGCTGCGTTGTACTCCCTTGTGATGGCTCCTAGCCGACGCTCTTCTGCCAACACTTGCTCAGCCCTGCGAGCCAGAGCGAGCCGTGCTGTTTCCAGCTCGGTGTGCACCTGCTCCGGATCACCATTCCGGTTCACAGGTGTGTATAACACATCCCGCAACGCACTGGTGCCGATTCGCTCTGCCGCATCAGCTACTTCCTTGGCCTTCCTTGCTGCGCTTGCTGGATCACGGTTGGTCGACGAAGATGCTCCCGCCATCATGACCGCGGCGTGCAGTCGGCCCTCCTCTCGGCCAGGTGCTGCGATGCAGCCCCTGGTCGAGAGCGGATCTGTAGCACACGAGAAGATGCGGATGTCTCTGGGATATGCCTCAGGGAAGCTGCCAATGAAGAGACGATGACTTCCCACTTGCAGCGACACTCTGGGCGGCAAGGGTGCTCCAGCTCTGTACCGCGCCGAGTAGTCCACTACATAATCAATTGCCCCACGCCTTAGAATCAGGCCGGAGGCGTGGCTACCGCCGGATGCAGAGGAAGATCCCGTCCGGATCTTGACTCCAGTCGACGCCTCGGTCTGCCCCACGGTGGGCGCCAACTGTCGTCGATATGTGACGGCAGATGCCATGGGGATGGCTAAAGTGAGGGGAAGACACGAGGGAGAGAATGTCGATGGTGCCGGAATCGGGTTGGGCACAAGCACGGTGAAGACACCACGATGTACCCAGGTTCGGGGCTCTCCGGAGAGATAACACCCCTACTCCTGCTTGTCTCTTATATATCAATGAAGGAACTACAATAACTGCTCTTCTATCTTCTCAGGGGAAGGAGTAAACCGCCGCCGTGGGCAAGGTCTTCTCCTGCTTCCCTGAGGAGTGACTACGGGCAGTAAATGAACTGAAGGGGGAATGAGCTAATGAGATCTCAGGTGTGGCGTCCCTCGCGCAGGAGGGGTACCCTGGCTCTTATAGTGTGAGTCCAGGGTACTTCGGTAACTTCAGTGCCGAATGGGCCCAGCTGTCAACATCTAATCGGCCTGGGCCCACCGACTGCTCCTATCCGGGTGATCCGGAGCCTACGAGCGGCGGCCCATGCTGCTACCTCGTAGAGCCTAGTGACGAACAGTGGAGCTAGGGGGTGCGGTCTTCTCGGCCTGTCCGCGGAATCGGCGGGGAGGTCGACACCGTATCTCCAGCAAATCCTCGACGTGACCTGGCCTTCCTGCCACCCAGATATCTCGGGATATGGTATTTATGACCTCGTAATCATACCCCCGATTGGGTGGTAGGTTGCTCCGATTGCGCCTGGACCGATTGGTGGTTCCTGGTAAGGTCGATTGCTCTGGGTAGTCGGCCTTCTGGGAATCAACCTCGGTCCAGCTGCAGACCAATCGGACGGATGTCTGATAAGGGAAGGGTGGGCCGATTGCGCCTGGGCCGACTGCGGGCATTTGGTATGGTCGATTGCCTTGGAGCAATCGGCCGTACCTCCGCCCAGCTCGGCCCAGCTGCAGCCCAATCGGCCCATCCTTGTCTTGAAAGCTTGCTTCCGCTTGGGTTAGCCTACCCGGGTACCAATCCCCCGACAACGAGGGAACATTCGTCTGACTGGGACTACACTAGCTTGGTCTTGGTCTGAGTCTTCATTCTTCGAGCTTCAGGTAGAAGCCACCATCGGGGTTGGTGGGTTCATCTAAAACATAGAATAAGAAAACGTGAGTACAAAGTCGTACTCAGCAAGACTTACGTAGGAACTATACTACTCATGCACATGTATCAAGGTAAAAGGGAGGTGGGGTTCAAATGCAGAAGTGCCAGCTTTGACTTGGCTAGTCCTAAACTACGAGTACCATACTTGAGGTAAGATGCGTACACAAGTCCACTACATCTCCAACCAATTACACCACTATGGTGCCTTCCTCGACTTCCCCACGAGAAAGCACGCCATAGCACTCACACTTATCTTGGTGTATTTTATAAGTATCCAGTTCGGGTAGTCTAATAATCAAGCTAAGCTTTCCAAGCAGTCCTTAACCGCGGACGCGGCTATTCGAATAGTTTTGTTAACCCTGCAGGGGTGTACCGCTACACACACGTGTCATCAGTTACCGCCTTTTGCGTGTCACCGTTCAAGAGGTGACAGCGAGGATGCCACCACAACACTTCGCCCACAGCTCCGTTCTAGTCCAGAGAGTCGCCTATCTGAGGGGGATCCGTATGGAAGTCCGGCCGAGGTTCCATTACAGCCTCAAACGATGTGTGCAGGGTACCAAGCCGGTCTTGAAAAGCCGTTCATCCACTTCGCAGACCGTGCCACGGCCGTACCAGAACTGCGAACTATTGCGACTTCTGGGGTTCGAACGGGGTGAGGTACTAGGATGAGAGGGGTCAGTGAGCCCAATGTGTGGTTGTACTCTTCTTCTTGGATCACCACACAAGAACTCGGACTTAAGGCGGTGTTCAACGAGACAACCCACTGTGTACTCCTACACAACCTCTTATCGTTCACCTTGTATTAGGGTAGATTCACCAACATAGTTTCACTTTCATCAACACCATGTTCACTATCATCCCGACTCACATCAAAAGCAACCTCATTGTACCACTAAGCATGCAATAAGCAGTAACAGTTGCAGGGGCCACATGATATCAACCAACTCCTACATTTGCTAGGATTGTGGTTTTCTTACTACTGTGACAAAAGATAGGTCATGCAAAGGAATGGGTTCATCTATGCGGTAGAAACGTAGCATGGTAATCATCCTATACAATGTATAAGCGAGACATGAGAGGGAAGTGGGATTTTATCGAAATGATCAATGGGGGTTTGCTTGCCTTGCTGACGAGGTTCCGCCACGGGGTCTTCAACGAAGGGGGTGATCTCGGGTTCCGGCTCCACTTCTATCCGAGCAAACAATACAAACAAGGTGATCAACATAAGGTACAATGCACAAGCACATGATCAATTGTATATGGTGATGTTCATGGTACTGATGTGTTGAGCATTCCATTTAAAAGGAGTATATTGCATTTGAAATGCAAATTCAAACTCCATTTGATTTATCGATGAATTTCAAATGCATTTGAATGCATGAAAGTTTATTTGAAAAGGTTGATCATGAAGTGATGTGGTATAGTTGAGGTAAAGCCTCTGATGTGTGGATGAATCCATCTAAAATAAATGTGTCGCAAATTCATTTGCAAATTCACTCCAATTTGAATTTGAAAAGGATCCATATGCATGTTTGCTATTGTTCACCCATTTTAAAATGGTCAAACATAGAAACAAGTTGCATATTCATAATCCTTGTATTTTTCTGATAATTTTAGACATAGTATTTGTCCAATTTGGAGTTAATATGAATTTTCTATGATTTTTCAAAGTTTATTGTATTTTCTGCAATTTCTGGATTTCTTTTAAAAAGAAAAAGGAATTATTGCGTCAGCATGAGGTCATGCTGACGTGGGGGGGGGGGGCTCTGACCAGTGGGCCAGCCCTGTCAGTGGCTCAGGGGTTAACCCCGTTTTATTTATTTTAAACAGAGGGATTAGGGGGCTGTGGGTCCCATCTGTCAGTGACCCTAGGGGTTAATTAGGAGGGGGTTAGGCCCTAATCTAATCGGCCACGTTGGCGGCTGCCGGCGTCTAGCCGCCGGTGGCCACTAGACGCGGCGGCGCTCTCCTGGATGGCGATTCCGGCGGCCAAACGCAACGCCAAGGCTACCAAACTGTAGCCCGTGGACGTGCGCTTCTCGGGAACTGTCTGCGCGTCGCCGGGGAGGTCTTTAACGTCGCCGGCTTCGACTTTGGCAGCGGCCGGAGCATCGGCTTCGAGCACTTCTAGCAAAACTTCCACGGGAAGAAGCATACGTGTGCGCGTTTGGATGCCAGTGTCCCCAGGAGCAGCACTGACATGTTGGGGAGGGAAGAGACGCACGGAAGCGAGCTCCAGGTCGACCATGGCGGCAACCGTGCTCGGCTTCCATGGCGACCAAGGCTAGAGGGTGAGGAAAAAGGCGGGGTTTGGGGGGTTTCGCTCACCGGAGTGCGGGGAACTCAACGGAGCCCGAGGCAAGGTTGGGGAGGCTCTGCACATGGTGAATCGACGACGACAAGCTCGCGGCTCGGGCGAGTAGGAACACGAAGAGGATGGCGTGCTCGGGGCTTACGGGTCCGATTCCTTCCGCACCGAGATGAAGACGACCACGGCGAAGACGAGGGACATGGTGGCGCGCCGGGTTGTGTCCGTTGGCCACGCGTGCTCGACGGCGCGCTCCACGGCGGCCCTCGAGCGGCGAAGAAATCGGCGAGGGAGGTGATGCAGAGAGAGCAGCGAGAGGGGGAAAGGGTGCGGGGGCCTCTGGGCGTCCTCGTGGCGCGAGGAGAGGGCATGGGAGAGACGGGGCTGTCGCGGTGGCGTCGTCGGCTCCCTCCCAGCTCGCCACCGAGCTGGTTGAGGAAGACGACAAGGGGGGATGGGTGGTGGGCTGGGCCAGCTGGGCCGTGGGGGCTTAAGTTGGGCCTGAAGCCAGGGTGGTTTCTTTTTTCCTTTCTTTCTGTTTTTTTATTTTTCTGTAGTTTGTTTTGCTTTCAATAAAATATCAAAACATTTTATAAAATCCCCAAATCATTTATATGGACTTACATGGCTCATAGTTAGCCACTCCCAAAATTTGAAGATTTTTGAAATTCAAACTATTTGAATTTCAATTTAAATAGGGGCATTATTTAATTTCCAAGCCCTTTTTGAAGTTTTGACAAATCTTGGAGCATGCAGTGGGACCCACTTCACTTTATATGTGATCATGCTTATTTATAAGACTTTTCAAAAGTATCAGAGGAATTTTTGGAAGAAATTTTTGTCTGGACAATTATTTAAATTCTTCAGGGCTTTATTTTCCCCATTTTTGAATTTCTTTTGAAATTTTCACATGATGCAAAGGGAACTCAAACCCTAGCACTTACCCTAGTTGGGGTTGTGACATTAATGATCCATCTAGTAGCTAGAGTTCCCAACTAGTTTTGTAGGTTTTGAAAATAAACACGGATTGCCCAAAATACGACACCTATCACTAATAGGCTAGAGCTCTCGACACCAAAAGTTCAAACATTACTCACATGAATACCTCAAAACTATTGCAAGTTACTACTAAAATTAAATAGCAACCTCGATTACCTACTTTCAAGACAAGACATAACTCAGTGCAACAACCAACTCTCTTAACAAGATAAACATGAAAACTAAAGAGAGTTCCAGCAAAAAACTAAACAAAACCCAAGGCTCTTGCTAAAGAAAAACTAAGACTAAAACTAAACATGGCAGTAGCTACGAAAAGATAAAGAACACACAACAGCAAAAAGGTAAGCATGAAAAATCTATGATGTGTTCTAGATTGGAGTGGAGCGTGTTTCTCTCCCACACAAAGTAAGCTGGGGTCTAACTTGTTATGATCAGCAAGAAAAGCTAAAGAAAACTAAAAAGGAAACCTAAGAGCGAGACGCTCCAAGCATAGCACATAACGCATGAAGTAATAAAAATATAGTGAGACGAAGGATGAACTGATGATTGTTGATGGAGAAGGGGATGCACGGGGGCATCCCCAAGCTTAGACGCTTGAGCGTTTGACACTCCCGGATCTTCTTTCATCATCTTCCCTCGCACACTTGAAAACTCCCTTTATACATAACTCATCATAAGATTATTAGAGAGGTTAGTACCCATAATAAAATATTTTTCCCCACTGGAAATAAAGGTATTCTTGAAGAGCTACTGTTTCTAAAGATTTCCAAAGAGTTTTTGCAAAGAAAAAGAAAGCTTAAGGTTTGTAAAAGTAAGAAAAGGCAAAATGTGACAGAATCTGTGAAAAAGAGAAAAATAGGTAGTAAATAATTATTTCGGGGTACTTCTGCAACTCAAATCAAAAAACTCAGAACGTACAAAAGTTTAAAAATTGTATAGAGCATGCTGTGTAAAAAATTCAGCTCAAAAAGATGAACTGGTGATTTGTTTTGATGTTTTCCGTCAAGCAGACAGAATATGTTTTCTCGACAGCATGTCACCACTTTTGCTTCCCTTATCATATGAGGCTATAACTTGTCACAAAGCTTGAAAAATAAAGATAAAATGATGTTGCTACAGTAGTAACAATCATCAAGACCACTAAAAACTGAAAGTAAAAACTCAAATTAAAGATAACAAGGGTTGTCTCCCTAGAGCTCTTTCTTTATAGCCATAAAGATAGGATTAAGATTTTAATAATGCTCTT
Organism: Bromus sterilis; assembly: GCA_950022295.1. Lineage (NCBI taxonomy): Eukaryota > Viridiplantae > Streptophyta > Magnoliopsida > Poales > Poaceae > Bromus > Bromus sterilis. The sequence continues at coordinate 336,224,488 of OX465595.1, read as the reverse complement.
GTAGGAATAAGAGTTGGAGAACAAAATAGAGCATCAAGAAGAAAATACCGAACACATTTTAGTCTAACATGCTTCCTATGCAAAGGGATCTTGTAGAGAAATAACTCATTGAAGTATAAAGATATTAGCATAGGAAGGAAAAACAAGTGCAACTTCTAAACTTTCAACATAAAGAGAGCGAACTTGATATTCTTTAAATATCTATGAGCATATGTTCCCCTCTCATAATAATTTTTAGTGGGATCATGAATAAACTGAACAATATAAGTATCACATAAAAAATTCTTATCATGATCCACAAGCATAGAAAATTTATTACTCCCCACATAAGAAAAATTCTCATTAGTAATAGTGGGAGCAAACTCAACAAAGTAGCTATCACATGAATCATTCTTATCATGATCCACTTGCAAACATTCATTCTTTATAGGATATGTGTCCTCACAATAATCATCATAGATAGGAGGCAAAGTATCATCAAAATAAATTTCCTCGTCAAAACTTGGGGGGCTAAAAAGATCATCTTCATTAAACGTATCTTCCCCAAGCTTATAGCTTTGCATATCATTAGCATCAAAAGTATTCAAAGAAGACATACTAATAACATTGCTACTATCATGAGTGTTGTGAAAATAATAAAGCTCCATAGGCTTTTTGATTTTCTCTTCAAACACTTCATGTCCCAACTCAAGGTAGAGCTCATAAAGATCTCACATAATATTTTTGTTGTTTTCCATAAGCCTAACTAGTGAAAACAAAAACAAGAAAAGAAAAGATTTAATTGCAAGATCTAAAGATATACCTCCAAACCTTACCTCCCCGGCAATGGCGCCATAAATAGCTTGATGTCTACGCACACTTCTATTCTTGTAGTCTATGTTGGGCCACCAAGGGCAGACGTTTGTAGGACAGCAACAATTTCCCTCAAGTGGACGACCTAAGGTTTATCGAACTCAGGGAAGTAGAGATTGAAGATGGTCTCTCTCAAGCAACCCTGCAATTAGGATACAAGAAGTCTCTTGTGTCCCAACACACCTAATACAACTAGGAGTTGTATAGGTGCACTAGTTCGGCGTAGAGATGGTAAAATACGAGTGATAGGTGTGGCAAAACAAAGTAATATAAATCTGTAATAAAAAATGAAGCAAGCAAAAAAGTGGTAAACGTGAGCACAAACGGTATTGCAATGGTGGAAACAAGGCCTAGGCTTCATACTTTCACTAGTGGCAACTCCCAACAACATTAACATAGTCTAATCACATGATATTTCCCATAAAATATGCAATGGAGACGCACTCGGAGGTCATTCCTTTTTGGTCAAGAGAGAACGAGAATTATGTAGGGCCACAAAAGCACACCTAAAAGTTCGTCGTTCTCAATCTATGGATTTCCCAATGTCACCGCGGCCATCCAAAGAGAGTACCACAATCACCACAACATATCTCAAGGATAGTCAAAGACAGGCACCAAGAGACTCTCAATCTTCAATCAACACACAAAAGAGGAAATCACTCATGATAATATTGTTCTAACCCATGTCCAATAGACCACTGTCAACATGGTCTTGGGAATTATACTAGATACGATCAAGTGAGTACATCATTCCAATACATAGAGGAAGGGGAAACATCATGGGATCACCCTAGATTAACATAGCCTATGATCACAACGAAGACACATCATGGGAGAGAGAATTGACCACATAGCTACTGGTAGAAACCTTAGCCCCGAGGGGAACTACTCACACATGGACATGGTGAGAGAGAGAGAGAGAGAGTTGTTGATGGAGAGGTGCAGCCCGGAGAAGATGAAGGAGACGGCGGCGGCGGCGGCGACGGGGACGCCCACGGCCACGGCGGTGGCCACGGCCCTTGGGGGTAGAGGCCCTTGGCCCCCTTCTTCTTTCTTGGAGATGGTGCTGCCATGGAGATTAATCTCCCCCTCAAGACGGCTGCCAAGGGGGAGGAAATTTCGTGCTGCACATTGACCTAGGTTTCCTCTCTTTATATAGACTCTCGGATTCCCGTCATCCAGATTACGTCTTCGGTATTTCGGGGCTCCAGGGAGCATCCGAACTCCGATTGGGCCGAATTTTATGTCTAGATCCACCGGAAAACAATTCCATACAACTTTGCAGTTTTAAGTTTTTCCGTTTTAGGCCTTCTTCTAGCGTTTCCGAGGCGATCTTTAAAACATGTCTGGTGGGGACAGATTTTGGGAGAGTTAGAGTCCAACTCCTACAAGGCTTCTTTTTGTGATTTTTTCTTTATGCAAGTAATTCCTACACATAAAGTACAAAAACAAGAACTTGTGCACTCTTGCAACCATTAATAGATTAGTTCCAAAATATGTTATAAAAAGATATGAAAGTGTATCAAAAGCATAGCAATATCACACAAAACATGGATGGAGCAAGCAGAAATTATAGATACGTTTGAGACGTATCACCCCCTAACCCTAGAAAGTAACCTGGGGGGGGGGGGGGGAGAGCGTACAACCGCTCCTGGTACCGGTTGTACCGGATTTACCGGTGCAACCGGACCACCACCGCCCGGCTACCGGCCAGGATCGGAGAGACCTCCCCTTCATCCCGGTGGAGTCACCGGTACTGGGCCGGTAGTACCGACCCCTAACAAGGATGGTACAACCGGCCTGGAGCACCGGTACAACCGTCTAGGTGGTGCCTCTAGCTGAAATCCTTCAAAAAACCCTTTGCAAGGACCAGTCTTGATCCCACAACTTTGTGTCCTGTAAAAATACCTGAAACGCTCAAGACACAGTTAGACATGTAATCATGTATTGTAATCAACACTAAAACCAAAGGACGGGAAATGTTCTATCAATCTCCCCCTTTTTGGTGGTTGATGACAATACACGGATTTTCAACAAGGAATATGTTATGAAGTGAGCAAACTGTCATGGGAAGGTCACGGCAGATGTTCGAAGAGTCGAACTTGACATGGGATCTTTGCTGCGAGGTGGAGACGAGGAGAGAGTCGACATGGACAATAGAATCAGTGGTTTACCCAGGTTTTGGCCCCTCTTTGTCTCGAGGTAAATACCTACTCCTTCTTCTTATTATTGCGGGCATCGACTCTTCGATTAGAAGAGTCGACGTATTGATTACAACAGAGTCTAATCACAACCTTGGTCTCGAGGAGATCTAGGTTATGTCGAAAGTGTCTAGTCCTAACTTGAATCGAGTTTCCTCTGGATCTCGTGGACCTCGACTTATAAAGGTGACGGGTCCTGGGATTCCGCGAGTCCGACTCCTACACGAAGTGGAGTCCTATTCTACTTTACAAATATGCTACGTGTTATTCAGTCTTCTCAACAATCTTCTTGATTCCATTATTATGGCCGACTCTTCAATGGGTCAAAGCCGAATTTTATGCTTGATATTTACTAGGAGTCGGAGCCGACTCTCTTTAGCTTCGTTTCGTCTTCCACCTTTTGAAAATTTCGTTTGACTTTTAGTCAAGGATCTGTTACTGTATTTATTTTTTCTTTGCCCGAAATGCCACCATTGAAGGCATTTATGCCGTGGTGATAATCGATGAGTCTTCATAAATGTCGCCTGACATGGGTAATCTACCTTGCCGTAATCTTCCTGAATCTTTTGCCAAGATCATGATGGATTCCAAGCCTCTAGGGCTGTGGCTCCGCTCTGAGGGGTGTCCTCGTGGACCCATCTGGGTGTCCACTAGCTTCTCTGGTCAGAATTCCATGTTTTTGGAGAAGGGTTGGAAAACATTCCTCCGTTCTAGGAATGTTTCCAAGAGATATACTATCATCTTTAGGTATGATGGTAATGAGACCCTAAGGTCCCACCATATCAAGCCCCCATACTGCAAAGGGCCAAGTGATAGGGATCATCCTGAGTTCTTGAGCCGTCACGTGAGCTTGCTTTGCTTAGCGCTGGCATCTATCACACTTCTTGACTATATCCTCCGCATCCGCATGTGTTGTGAGACAGTAGAAACCGTGTCGATAGGCTTTAGCCACAAGAGAACGAGAGCCGGCGTGATGTCCACAATATCCGGAGTGTATTTCATTGAGGATGGCTCTACCTTCTTCTGGTGAGACACATCTGTGAGAAACATCTGCGGGACTTCGCCGATGTAACTCCCCATTGATGAGTACAAATGATTTGCTCCTCCTGAAAATCTGCCTAGCCAATATTTCATCTGGAGGAAGGATTCTCCAGGTCTTGTAATCCAAATAAGGTACGACCCATGAGGGGGTGGTATGTATTGCGGCACCAGAGCCGGTTCTGGATCCGGCTCTGCTATGTCTTGCTCTGTTGGTGGTTGCACAGATGGTTTTGTTAGGACATCCAGGAATACGTTTGGAGGGACCGGCTTTTGCTGAGAGCCAAATCGGGACAGGGCATCTGCTGCTTCGTTATGCTTGTGGTCCACGTAATCCACCTGGTAGACAACAAAGAAACCGACTTGTTTTTCCACTTATCGCCGATAAGCTTCCATGGTGGCATCTTTGGAATTCAATTTTCCTGACACTTGTTGAGAAACGAGGTTAGAGTCGCTATAGCATTGAATCCGGCTTATGTTCATCTCACGAGCCAGCCGCAGCCCTTGAAGTAGGGCTTAATATTCTGCTACATTGTTGGTGCAAGTGAACTGCAATTGCAAGACATAGAAAATCTCCTTTAGGAAAGGAAGGACCACGCTGGCTCCTGACCCTTGGAGCTGCTGATACGTCTCAAACGTATCTATAATTTTTGCTCGTTCCATGCCCTTTTTGTGTCATTGCTACATCTTTTTGCCATGATTTTGAATCATTTATTGGACTAACCTACTAATATAGAGACCAGTGCCAGTTTCTGTCTGTTTTGTCTTTGCAATGAAGAAAAAAGTCCAAAAAATGAAGTTGCTCAGAAAATTCCCAAATAATTACCAAAAAATATCTACATCGGAAGAGCCCTCCAGCCGGAGGACGGAGCCAGGAGGTGGCCCAAGGCCCCCAGGCGCCCTCCCGGCGCGGCCAGGGCCCACCCGCGCGGGCTGGCCGCCTGGGCGACCTGGGCACCGCCTCGGACTCCCCCTTTGCCTATAAAATCTCCCGTGACGCAAAAACCCGATATATCCAACCCTTTTCTCCAGAAGCGCTCCTGATCTCCGTCGCCATCAAAACCTAGCTTTGGGGGTCACTAGGATCCTGCTCCAGCACCCTGCCGGAGAGGGCCTTGGCCCCCGGGGCTATCTTCATCAACTCTTCTTCACCCCATGATGGATTCGTGAGTAGTTCCTCCTTGGACTACGGTTTCTTGGCAGTAGCTTGTTGGTATCTTCTCCCCCTTGATCTTCAAATACAAAGTTCTCATGAGCTGCCCCACATGATTGAGATCCATATGATGTAATTGGTGTTGTGTTTGTTGGGATCCGATGAATTGTTACCTTGTTCAGTCCTATGAGGTTTATGAATTATTGTTGCTGCAATTTTGTTGTTCTTAATGCTTGTTACTAGTGCACAAGTAGCATGATTTCAGATCGGAGCACGTTATGGTTGCATGATTATAATTGTTGTTCTAGATCTTATCTACGGTTGTATGCACCTACTATAGTCCGGAACCGGCGATCCCAATGGTGACAGCTTGGGACACCAAAGGGGATGGGCTATAATTTGAGGATCACATGTGTTCATAGAGTGCTAATGCTTTGTTCCGGTGCTCTTTGATAGGAGCACCTTAATCTCCGTAAGTTCCCTTTGGCCCCGTTTGTAGCGGGACGGTAGGACAATAGATGTTGTGCAAGTTCTTATTGCAAGCACGTACGACTACATATGGAACACATGCCTACGTTTGGTTCTTAGACTAGGATTGCTCTAGTTTGTTTGGCTAGAGTTTGTGCAATTTTGTCAATTTCCCAACTATAATTCGTTCACCCAACACCTGTCTTTTTTCTTGGAGACTTACCACTAGTGAAACCTTGAACCCCGGTACATCTTTCATCTTTATTGCCTTCGTTGTTACTATTGCTCTCATCACTGCTGCTAATAATTTGTTACTACTTTGTGGTGTTGGTGATTGGGGAAGTCTCTAAGACTACACCCGCCAACACACCGTTGCTACTAAATATATTGTCTAGTGCTTTTTCAGGTGTGGTTGAATTGACAACTCAACTGCTAAGGATTATAAGTATTCTTTGGCTCCCCTTGTGTCGAATCAATAAATTAGGGTTATACCTACCCGCGAAGAATGTTGCGATCCCCTACTCTTGTGGGTTATCAAGGCTGTTTTCTGGCGCCGTTGCCGGGGACCATAGCTCTACTTTTAAGTTCACTTGATAAGTACACTTTATCTTATTACTCTGTTTCCTTACAATGGTTAAATTCTTTGAAACTAGATCTTATTGGCAAGGTGGATTCACGGAGGATCAACAAAAATATTATAAGGAATACCGCTTGTCTGAAAAAGAAAAATTTATATGGAAAATTATATCTCAAGTTAATAGATATGCTAGAACTCTTATGCTCTGATTATGATACATCTTATTGTTGTGATGAATCTTGTTGTTGCTTGCCCTTTAAACACCTTCCCTTCCAATGTTGGTGTAATGATGATGAAACCTTGGTATCTTATACTAGCGGACATTATGATTTCTTTGATGTAGCACAAATAGAAGAATTTGTTGTTTTTAAGGGTGCCTATGAAATTGCTTCCTTTGTTGAAAATATTGAAGATGCCCCTTACAAATCTAAGAGTCTTGATATACTTAAATATTGCTTTGAGAATTTTAATAATGCTTATATTACTAACTATCTCAAAAGGTTCTCTCCACAAGAGGAAGAGACTAATGCTTTGCAGGACTCTACAGAAGAAATTGCTGAAACTGAAAGCTCATTGGATGAAAAAGAGGAGGAGAGTGATGAAGAAAAGGAGGAACAATGGTGTAGCTACCCATATCTACCGACTAATGAGAGTAACTCTTTGACTCTTACTTTATATGATTGCCCTCCATGCTTACCTAAGGAGGCTGAATGCTATATTGATTGCTATGATCCTATTGAATCTTTTGAAAAATCCCTTTTTGATGAAATTGATGCTTGTGGCCATGATGCCCCTATGAATGACACTTTGAAGGATGATTTTTCTACTGTTATTTATGATAGCCCTTGCTATTTTGATAAGTCTTATGATAACCCTCTATTTTTCCTACTATGAATGTTCTTGATAATGAGGAGTTATGCTTAGAAAGTTTATATGATTATGTGCTAGTAGATCATGACAAGCATGCTTTGTGTGATGATTATATTGTTGAGTTTGTTCATGATGCTACTGAAAATTATTATGAGAGAGGAAAATTTGGTTGTAGAAATTTTCATGTTAGGAAAACACCTCTCTCCATGTTGAAAATCATGACGGTGCTCTTGTTTTACCTTCCTATGCTTGATACTTTGTGCTTCAGTTGTTTATTTTTCTTACAAGATGCCCATGCATAGGAAGCATGTTAGACTTAAATGTGATTTATATTTTCTCCTTTGATGCTCTCTTTTGTGCTTCAACTTTTTATTCTTTTGTGAGCATCGTTACACTCATGCCTAGCTAATGGCTTTAAAGAACCGCTTCTGGGAGGCAGACAAAATGGATTAGGTTTCTTTTGCTTTTGTTGTGTCTTGGATGTTGTTACTACTGTAGCAACAACATTGTATCTTTGTTTTCAAGTTTTGTGCCAAGTTCTAGCCTCTTATGATAAGGGAAGCAAAAGTTGTGACATGCTGTCCAGAAAACAGATTATGTCTGCTTGACGGAAAAAATCAAAACAAATCATCAGTTCATCTTTTGAGCTGAAGTTTTTTACACAGCATGCTCTATACAATTGTGAAACTTTCATATGTGTTGAGTTTTCTTATTTGAGCAGCAGAAGTGCACCTGAAAAATCAATCTTTACAATCTGTCCTGTGGCGGATTAGCTATTAGTGTACTAACCGCTCTAATAAGTTTATGAGAAGTTTTGTGTGAAGGAAGTTTTCAAGTGTGCGAAGGGAGATGATGAAAGAAGATTTAGGAGTGCGAAAATCTTAAGCTTGGGGATGCCCCCGGCACCCCCACAAAATATTCAAGGAGACTCAAGCGTCTAAGCTTGGGGATGCCCCCGCGCATCCCCTTCTTCATCAACAATCATCAGTTCGTCCTTCTCCACACTATATTTTTATTGCTTCACATGATATGTCCTGTTCTTGGAGCGTCTGTATATTTTCTTTTAGTTTTGTTTTGTTTGCTGGTCATTACAATGTCGGACCCTACCATGCTTGATTGTGAGAGATACACGCTCCACTTTATCATAGAACACTCTAGAGCTTCACTTATATCTGTTGAGTGTTAAATTTATCTACTTCCTGTTTTGCTAGCTCTTGTTCTTCACTTAGATCTTGTTTGAGAGCTTTTAATTTCTTTTGTAGAAAGTATATAACTCTTATGCTTCACTTATATTTGTTTAGAGAGTTATTTCTATTGCATTGGTTTATATGTCTCATGGTATGTTTTATGTGTGGTGTATAGGTAATCTAGATCACTAGGTCTAGCTTAGGATATCTTGCAATAGTTTTGAGGTATTGATTGAGTAATGATGAATGTTTATGCAATTGAGCTTGCGCCAATTATTGATAGGTGTCGCATCTTGGCTAACCATGCCTCATTTTCGAAAACTATATAAAAAATTGTTGAGAACTCTAGCTACTAGAAGGATCACTAATCTCTCCGGGGTTGGAATATATAGAGTACCCCCACGTACCATGGGTCGAGGATGCGCAAGGATAACCAAACCCCCATACACTCCTCCTCGGGGTACTTGTCTCTTTGTGAATCTCCTGACTAGATAGAGAGTTACTGATAATAAGTGCATGAGTTCTTCGGACTAATGCGAGTATTCGATTGTTGGCACTTCCACCTTCCCATATTTTGCTAGCCTCTTCGGTACCGTGCATTGCCCTTCTCGTGGGAGATGGTGCAAACTTCGTCGGTGCATCCAAACCCTTGGCACGATACGCTCTGTCATACATAAACCTCCTTATATCTTCCTCAAAACAGCCACCGTACCTACCTATCAAGGCATTTCCATAGCCTTTCCGAGATATATTACCATGCAACATCCATCGTTCTTCATGTTCATATGACTTATCCTTCATTGTCATATTGCCTTGCCGCTACACTGGCTGGGGCATTCATATAGAGTCATTACTTTTTGATTCAGAGTTGTAAGTAAATAAAAGTGTGTTGATGTTCTTATAGAGTGTTTCCCCTACAGTGAGGAAAGGAATAAAAGATCCCTAAGTGGACGGAATAAAAAAGAGAGAGAGAGAATAAAGAGTCATGGAGGCCACCCAAAAACAAAAACAAAAATACAAAAAAAGTGAAAAATAAAAAAAGAATAAAAAAGAGAGAGGAGACGCACTACTATCCTTTATTCCACACCTGTGCTTCAAAGTAGCACCCGTGCTTCATAGAGAGTTTCCATATCATTCTTCTATAACTATGTCGCGATCTATACACCATAGAACTCGGCTTGCATATTTCAAGGATGAGCCTGCTCAAAAGAGCTCTAGGTCTTCATGAGCAAGCAAGTTGGATGCACCCCCACTAGTTCCATTGGAGGTCTTTCATACACTTATAGCTCTTGTGCATCCGCATGTTGCTTGGCAATCCCTACTCCTCACACCATATCTATCATTTGGCTTTCTCCCACCTATGATTGTCCTCATTGGTGTGAGCCTTTCTCACTTTTTGACTTCCTATCCCCCTCATTTATTCTATTTGCCATCCTAAGTGCCAACGTATCTTGCTCGCGCTCATCCATTGCATGAGTGCTCAAAGTCGAAAGGGAGAGAACAACTTTGACTAGTACCTGACTAGTGGTCTGGGGACGAGTCAAAATAAGATTCTAAAGGGACCATGTGTGAAATTTAGTAGATTGACTTCTCAACAACTATTCAGTATTTTTTATGCTCTAAATCATCCCCACTCTTGGCACGGGGACCCCGACTGAGACATTCTATTCACGGACAGCAAGAGCTCAATTGTTTATATGTTCTCCATTGCTTGCTTAATATCAACTATATACTATTGCTTTATATCACTTTGTCTTTGGCTTATGTATCTTTATTACATTAGATTGATTGCCTTTACTCCTAAGTAGCATGTCACATCAAAAATTATCTTTTTATCATTTACCTACTCGAGGACGAGCATGAATTAAGCTTGGGGATGTTGATACGTCTAAAAAGTATCTATAATTTTTTATCCTTACATGCCCTTTTTGTGCCATTGCTACATCTTTTTGCCATGCTTTTGAATAATTTATTGGATTAACCTACTAATATAGAGCCCAGTGCCGGTTTCTGTCTGTTTTGTCTTTGCAATGCAGAAAAAAGTCCAAAAATGAAGTTGCTCAGAAAATTCCCAAAAAAATACCAAAAAAATATCTACATCGGAAGAGTCCTCCAGCCGGAGGACGGAGCCAGGAGGTGGCCCCATGCCCCCAGGAGCCCTCCCGGCGCGGCCAGGGCCCACCCGCGTGGGGTGGCCGTCTAGGCGACCTGGGCACCGCCTCAGACTCCCCCTTTTCCTATACAATCTCCCGTGACGCAAAAACCCGAGATATCCAACCCTTTTCTCCAGAAGCGCTCCCGATCTCCGCCGCCATCGAAACCTAGCTTCGGGGGTCACCAGGATCCTGCTCCGGCACCCTGCCGGAGAGGGCCTTGGCCCCCGGGGCCATCTTCATCAACTCTTCTTCACCCCATGATGGATCGTGAGTAGTTCCTCCTTGGACTACATGTTCTTGGCAGTAGCTTGTTGGTATCTTCTCCCCCTTGATCTTCAAATACAAAGTTCTCATGAGCTTCCCCACATGATTGAGACAATATGATGTAATTGGTGTTGTGTTTGTTGGGATCCGATGAATTTTTACCTTGTTCAGTCCTAAGAGGTTTATGAATTATTGTTGCTGCAATTTTGTTGTTCTTAATGCTTGTTACTAGTGCACAAGTAGCATGATTTCAGATCGGAGCACGTTATGGTTGCATGACTACAATTGTTGTTCTAGATCTTATCTACGGTTGTATGCACCTACTATAGTCCGGAACCGGCGATCCCAATGGTGACATCTTGGGACACCAAAGGGGATGGGCTATAATTTGAGGATCACATGTGTTCATAGAGTGCTAATGCTTTGATCCGGTGCACTTTGACAGGAGAACCTTAATCTCCGTAAGTTCCCTTTGGCCCCGTTCGTAGCGGGACGGTAGGACAATAGATGTTGTGCAAGTTCTTATTGCATTCACGTAGAACTACATATGAAACACATGCCTACGTTTGGTTCTTAGACTAGGGTTGCTCTAGTTTGTTTGGCTAGAGTTTGTGCAATTTTTTCAATTTCCCAACTGTAATTCGTTCACCCAACACCTGTCTTTTTGCTTGGAGAGTTACAACTAGTGAAACCTTGAACCCCGGTCCATCTTTCATCTTTATTGCCTTTGTTGTTACTATTGCTCTCATCACTGCTACTAATACTTTGTTACTACTTTGTGGTGTTGGTGATTAGGGAAGTCTCTAAGACTACACCCGTCAACGCACCGTTGCTACTAAATATATTGTCTAGTGCTTTTTCAGGTGTGGTTGAATTGACAACTCAACTGCTAAGGCTTATAAGTATTCTTTGGCTCCCCTTGTGTCGAATCAATAAATTAGGGTTATAACTACCCGCGAAGACTGTTGCGATCCCCTACACTTGTGGGTTATCAGCTGCCGACTTCCATCAAAATGCATTGTCCAGTATTTGGTAACCGGCTTCTCTGGGGGGTTTTGGATTTCTGTCCAGTCGTTGATGAAGAAGACCAACGCTTGGGACTTGATGGCCGTGTGTTGCTCATATTTGATGCGATAAGCCCCCTATTCTATAGCCCACTTTGCAATCCTTTCCATGGCTTCCCGGTTTTGGATGACATCTGCATGTGGTGCTGAGCTGACTACAGTTATAGGGTGCTCCTAGAAATAGTGCTTGAGCTTCCGACTCGCCATGAATACACTGAGGACCAATTTCTTCCAGTGAGGGTAGCGTTGCTTCGATGAAGTCAAAACCTCACTAACATAATAAACTGGCCTTTGCAAGGGGTGCTCCTTGTCGGCTTCCATCCGCTCAAACACAACTACAACACTGACTTCTCAATTGTTGGATGAGATATAGAGTAGCATAGGTTCTTTTGGCTTAGGAGCCTCTAGGATTGGAGCTTGGGATAGTTGCTTCTTCAGTGACTCCAGAGCCTGACCAGCCTCATCATCCCAAACAAAATTTTCCGAATTTTGCAAGAGTCGGTACAGGGGGTTGCCTTCTCTCCAAGTCGCCTGATAAACTGGCTTAGGGCGGCTACGCATCCTGTGAGTCGCTGGACTCCTTTCATTGAGGCCGGCTTCTGAAGATCCATGATAGCGTTGATTTTCTTCGGGTTCACCTCAATGCCTCTCTCAGATACTATGTATCCGAGGAGCTTTCCTGCAGGGACCCCAAAGGTGCATTTGTCCGGGTTTAACTTCATCTAGTATTTACGCAGATTCTTGAAGGTCTCCTGTAAGTCACTGATAAGTGAGTCGTCCAGCTGAGATTTGACCACTATATCGTCCATGTAAGCATGCACGTTGCGCCCAATTTTCTCTTTGAGGTAGCTCTGCACTATTCGCTGGTAGGTGGCTCCCGCATTCTTCAAGACGAAAGGCATAGAAGTATAACAATAAAACCCGAAAGGAGTGATGAAAGCCGTTTTTTCTTGGTCCTCAAGAGCCATCTTGATCTGGTGATAACCAGAGTAGGCATCAAGGAAACACAAGAGCTCACATCCCGCGGTCGAGTCTATGATCTCGTCAATACGAGGCAGCACAAAGGGATCCTTTGGGCAGGCCTTGTTTAAGTTAGTGTAGTCAATACACATACGTCAGGCCCCGTTCTTTTTCAAAACAAGGACCGGGTTTGCAAGCCAGTCCGGATAAAAGACTTCCATGATGAACCCGGCGTCAAGGAGTCGGTCTATCTCTTCCCCAATGGCGTTTCTCCTTTTGTCGTTGAAACGACAAAGGAATTGTTTGACCGGCATCAGTTTTGGGTCTATATTTAGGTGTTTCTCTGCGAGTTCCCTCGGGACACCTGGCATGTCAGAAGGTTTCCATGAAAAGATGTACCGATTCCCACGGAGGAACTCGATGAGCACGCTTTCCTATTTATCAGATAACCCTGTCCCAATGATGAACTCCCGAAAAGCGTCACCAGGGACAAAAACAACTTTCTTTGTATCCTGAGCCGGTTGGAACTTAGGGTTGGTATCGGGAGTCGGTTTCTTCAAGATTGTGGAGTCTGCCGGGTATACCTTTTCCTGGTATACTGACAAGTCCTCTTTGGCACATGCCGACTCAGCAAATTTGACGTGTTGTTCGTCACACTCCGAAGCCCTGGATCGGCTCTCATCTACCGTAATTGGGCCATGAGGACCCGGCATCTTGAGCTTTAGGTAGACATAGCATGGTCGAGCCATGAACCTAGCATAAGTCGGTCTGCCCAGGATGGCATGATATGGGCTTTCAAGTTTTACCACTTCAAAGGGTATGATCTCAGAGCGAAAATTTCCAGCGTTTCCAAAGGTCGTCTCCAGGTAGATCTTGCCTATCGGGCGTGCCGACTTGCCTGGGACTATTCCGTGGAAAACGGTGTTGGAGGGTTGCAGTTGTTTTTGAGTCAATCGTATCCTGCGAAAAGTCTCGTAGTAAAGGATGTTGATGCTACTTCCTCCATCCATGAGTACTTTGTCAAGTGTATATGCTCCAATTTGTGGAGAGACTACCAGATCCAGAGTTCCCGGGTTGTCTACCACTGGGGGATGGTCGTCCCTTGTCCAGGTGATTGGCTGTTCTGACCAATTGAGCCACCTAGGACAACCCGGTTCTGTAGCCATGACCATGGTGGCTCTCCGTTGTAGCTTCCTATCCCTCCGGGAACTTCTAGCGGTGAAAACATGGTATGTTGAGTGGTCTTGAAGTTGTTTTGGATTCTCTTGAAATCCAGCAAGCCCTGACTGATTTTGCTGCCCTCCTCCTCCGGGTCCTTGGTGTTGAGGTATTGCGCCGACTCCTTGATGACCAAAATTTTGGTTGTTAGTGTTCTGGCCGGCTCCTCCACGTGACCCGATGGGTCCCTGGATTCCTCTTCGTGCTAACTCCTTCATGAAGTTGCAATCTTCCTAAGAATTACTGGTTGGACGACCAGGTTTACTATGTGTTGGGAAAGGCCTTTTCATAGCTTATTCAAAGCTGTTTGGGCGAAAGTTTCCTTCCGACTTGCGGTAGTTGTTTCCCCCTACTTCTGCCTTTGGAAGCCGACATTTGTGTTGGCTACCAAGTCAGAAGTAGTACTATCAAGTCGACGCTTGGTCTGAGGATTCTGACTGTGGGATCCTTTGCCGCTGTTCTTTTTATTCTGGGCGGCTTTATCCTCTTCGGAGTCAACATCCTTGGTTTTATCTGACTCAGCGTACTTGATGACCGCATCCATGAGTTCCCCCATGTTCTTGATCGTTCTCTTGAGTAGGCCAAGCTTGTCTACTAGGGGCTCAAACTTGCAGTTTCTTTCCAAGACAATCACAGCTGTCTGAGCAGTAAAAGTGTCCGAGGAGTGGACTATTTATGCAACCCGTCGTGCCCAACTTAGGGCCGACTCTCCTTCCTTCTGGACACAATGCTCCAAGTCAACAATTGTGGTAGCTCGTCGGCAAGTGCCTTGGAAATTCTTGATGAAATTTTCTTTGAGATCCTCCCAAGAGGTGACGGAGTTTTCTGGGAGGTTCTTGAACCATGTGCGAGCCGACCCTTCCAACATCATAGTGAGGTAACGAGCACAGACTCCTTCGCTGGCTTGCAGCATATCCATGGCTGGATCATAGCTTTCGATCCAAATTGTCGGGTCCATGTAAGTTGTATAGTTTGTGATCTTACGTGGTCCGTTGAAATCTGGTGGCAAGCATGTATTCCGCAGAGCCGACACCAGGCACCGGTTACCCACGGATCTGCTGATGAATTCGGTTTTTTGGTCTTGTGTGGGGGAAGTTGGGTCACCGGATCTACACGGTTCTCGAGGTTAGGATTGGTCGGCAGGTCTAGGATTCTCACCGACCCCTGAGGGTCCGGAGGTGGTGGTGCTCCACGCCGGCGATGACTGCTCGAGGCTGCTGGGCCCGACGAGTCCGCCTGCCGACTGACACTTTGGTATGGAGTCGCATGTAAGTATGAGAGACCTTGTGAGTATTTAGCTTGCTGTGTGATCGAGGTTTTGAGAAAATCAATGGCTTCTCGAGCGGCTTGGTCCACTGGAGTGTTTCCATGAACAGGTGCACTGGTTAGAAACTGGGTTGCCGCCATTACATTTGCCATGGGGTTATTGTAGCGATTTGGAGGTGTATGTAATCAATCCGGACGTGGCGGAGGAGCCGGTTGCCTGGGCGTTGTATATCCTGGAGGAGTCGACTAATGAGGGCTCTGGAACAACACTCATCCCCGAAAGTCAGGGGGGATCCGACTTGCGGGCCCCTAAGGGCGTGTGTTGGCGAGGCTTAGTCGCTGAGCCTCTATCAGCTCTGACTCTTCTTGTAGGCGCTTGGCTTCCTGGGCTAGCCGAGTTTCTCTTTCCTCCATTTGCTCTTTTTCGACGTTGATCTCCCTCCGTATGTTCATCACCCGTGATTTGGGTCCATTGAACCTAGTCCTCTAGGCCTCTTGGTTCTCTGTTGTCATTGGCGTGGCCAAAGCTTCGTCGAGAGAGTTGAAGGCATCGAAAAGGGCTTCTGGTCCTGTGAGAACTTGTTCTGATGAGCGGGCCACCGGCTCCCTATCTGGATTAGGGACCGTGTTGGCGGCCGACTCTATGTCTTGATTTTGGGTTACGTTCTATGCCCCTGACTCCCCTACTCTCCGGTGTCGGCCATGAACACTGTGACGTAGTACGGAGGATCGAAGTGAGGGAAGTCTGGGTTGTATTATGCTGCCTCGAGGCCAATCATGTCACTCCTAACAGATCGGATGGACCCGACATCTGAGAGCCTTCCTTCGCTAGGGTACGAGTCATCATTAGATGTTTCTTCTGAAGCATCGTGCATCAGGGACTCAATAGAACGCTCTGGCTCTGGAGATCCATTGATGAATTTTATGAAGGTGTTCCTAGAGCCGGCATGACGCCGACTCGAGGTTTCCATGGGGACTTCAAGATCTGGCTCTGTCTCAGATCCGTCCATCCTGCCGAGGAAGTTGTGAATAGACCCGATCGGGACCCGATAACCAGATTCGACGGAATCGGCTTCAGGTCCCTAAGTTGAGTCGTCGATGCAGAGCTTCCCGCGTCGGCTTCTAGTGACTCATCCAACGACAAATCCTTCCATGCCTTGCAGAGCTCCCCATAGAATCTCAACACCTGCATGAGTAGGCCCCACGGTGGGCGCCAACTATCGTGGGAAATTCACGACAGATGTTTGAAGAGTCGAACTTGACATGGGACCTTTGCTGCGAGGTGGATACGAGGAGAGAGTCGACATGGACAAGAGATTCGGCGGTTTACCCAGGTTTGGGACCGTCTTTGTCTCGAGGTAAATACCTAATCTTGCTTGTTATTATTGCGGGTATCGACTCTTCAATTAGAAGAGTCGATGTATTGATTACAACGGAGTCGAATCACAACCTAGGTCTCGAGGAGATCCAGGTTATTGTCGAAAGTGTCTAGTCCTGACTTGAATTGAGTTGCCTCTGGATCCCGTGGACCTCGACTTATAAAGGCGTCGGGTCCTGGGATTCCGCGAGTCCGACTCCTATACGAAGTGGAGTCCTATTCTACTTTACAAATATGCTACGTGATATACAAGGTAAGTCGAATTCCTTCTACGACTTCAATCTTCACGTTTGGCACGTCCAACTCGTGGTCGGGTCTTCTCTTGTGGGCTTTCGTTATAGAGTCGGCCCGTAAGTCTAATGCCGGGTTATGGGCTTGGTCCATCCCCCTGACACAAACTACATAAAGTATAGACGAGCTCCCCTAGATGTATGCACCTTATGAGTCGATAAATGGAGAACAATAGTGCATATATTAGGATCAACACTCCCCCTATATTTTCCGGAAAAACAAACTTTGCAGGTGATAAAAATATGGGGTAAGACTCGCAAGAAAGAAAACCAGAAAGCAAGTCAAGAGAGCAAGTCTTACACCACGCAAAGTATTAAGGTTCAACACACGATAAGTAGCAACTAGAACACACAAGGTTCACACCTCAACACAAAGTTCACACAACTAAAAAAAGACGCACACGATAGAAGGAGCTACGCAAGCTCCGCAAGAAAATCCCTCAAACTCCTAATAGATGACTTCTCACCCTTTGGCATCAAGACACCAAAAAGGGAGAAAGCCCTTTGCTAACGCCCAATTAGTCACTCGTCAGACTCCTCGATGGCATTGGCGTCAGAATCATTGGGGTCCACTGGATGCTGCGAGTTCTCGGAGTGAATCTCGTCGTCATCGTCTTCATACTCGAGAGGCGGAGAGGGATCGATAGTCGGTGGCGGAGTGTCATCACTATCAGGCCACCTGGAGTAGTGCTCCAAGATCCATTTGTCCTCAGGTGCGATGTTCTTCTCGGAACCGCTGCGAACATCAATGTGCAGAGCCTTCATCATCTGAATCTGTCGGGCGCGACTCTCTTTCTCGTGCTTGTGAGCGAGGTACAGGTTGTGCTGGATGTCAAGCTGGAGGCAGAAATTCTTGCGAACCTTAGCCTTGATCTTCACCCAGGCGGAGGTGCCCGCCCCAGGAAGCTCAAATTCAGAATCACTAGAAGCAGCATACTCAGTTTCCATCTTCCCCTTTCCTTTGTTCTCACAGAGGGGAGCAGAGTGCTTCTTGATCTTCAGCTTCTTGCGGGAGTGAACACTGAGAATAGATGGATCCTCAACTAAAGCATCACCCGGAAACTTGGCCTCCCAATATGAGTTAAGAAACTTCATGATGTATGGGCCAAGGGAGGGACAAGCCTTACGGAACATCTCATGTCAAAGAACCTCAGGCGCATCCAACGGAATGCCCTTGCCCTTTTCAGAGCGAGTCATCAATATCAAGTCGATGAAGAAGTTGTAGATCCGATCTCGATTCCCCACCTTGGGAATCAGCATGTTCCTGTAAATGTGATGCATGATATCATATAGCGGCCTCAAGGCCTTGTATGCACCCGGAATGCCACGGTCGGGAATGTAGAGAGCAGCAAGCAAAGCAGGATCAGACGCCACGACACCATAAGGAGAGAACCCCATACCATGTCCTGAATCATCCTAGTGATATCCTAAAGCAGCATAGAAATCATACCAACGGGTTGTGCACATCTTGTCGTGAGTCATCTAGGTGATAGTGCGGTGGTCATCAGTCCCAAAGTGAATAGTGGCATACCATTGATGAATAATTTGTGGATCCATGTCACACTGAGTATCCATGAGCTTGATGATGTCAAACTCCTCACGTAGAGCAAGAGCATCTTTGAAGTACTCCTTGTGCTCCTCCGACTTCATGTACTCGAGATCATTATCCCACATGTTAGTTACCTTGTTCTTGAACCGACTGTAGATATCAGCAACAATGCTCATCTGCTGGGCAGTCGAAAACATAGGGTGAGTCCAACCTGGAACACGAGAAGCTGTGTACGGGTTCTGAACCCTAAAGCGCTGAAAATCTGGCAGAGACATCTTGGACACAGGCTTTCCCGCAGTGGTCTTCATAATGGCAGACCTCTGACGGCGAGAAAGCTGAGTAGGCTGGGTGACTTCCTCTCTCTTTTCATTGGACTTCCGAGCACGCTTTTTCTTCGGATGTGAGCCACCTCCTCTCGAGCAAGAACCACCTACCCAAGCAAGACAAGAGGGAACAGAGAGATGAGATTGATACACATCTACAGGGGATTGAGATACGCACGGATGGGATAAGTGCACAAGGGATTGGCCTTCAGGCCCCGGTTGTACCGGTTGTACCGCCATGAAAGGGCGATTGTACCAGTGGCCGGTACAACTAGGGAATGAATCCGACACCCAAGGGGAGAGTGTAAATCCGGTGTCCACAATCCAATGCATAGTATCTCAATCTCCTAGAACTATCACACTACTACACCATGTAAGCACGATTCATGAAAATCGATGATGAGTTGCAAGGCCCTATCAAAGGAGGGTTTCAAAAAAAACCATAAAATGCGAGGAAGATAGGGCCTTACCCGCATCCATGGTGCAGATCGTGGAGGAGGAGGGCAGCACACACCCGATCCGGAGGAGATAGGGGGGATCCGAGGAGCCGACGGCGTCCCGGGGCGGCGACGGTTGAGGTCCGGTGAGAGGAGTAGTCGGGGTGGATAAGAAAATGGGGGAATAACCCCCATGTTTCATGTCCGAGCCCTTTTATACCCCCCCACCGGTTGTACCGATGCTACCTACCGATAGTACCGGTCCCTGGGGTAGCCCTAGGGTTACTGCGGTACATCCGGGCCGCTGGAGCCACCGGTTGTACCAGGATGAATCCCGATTGTACCGGTGCCTGACAGAGACCGGTAGTACCGCCCAGGAGACCAGTGGTACCGCTCATCCACATGTGCTGCCTGGGAAGAGAGGGTAATTGATGTGTATCAAGGAATCTATGATGGTTCAAGATGAGATGGGTTGGGATAAGACTAAGCTATGAGACAAAACACCACAACCAATCACGAAGAGAAAACACACAACTCACACATTCGGGAAAAAGTTCGGTCAAAGAAAACGATTAACAAAAGAAAAAGCCAACAAAAACACACACACACACCATCCCACATTTAAGAGGTGGGCGGTGGCCGAAGCCACCATGTATGAGCTTATTTGGCAAGGCACCGCTAAGATGTATCTTGGGTCCATAACCAATGCTCTTCCTTGAGGCACCGTTGTTCTGATAGGAGACCATGATGCCATCCATAATAACCATAGTGAAAGAAGTGTTTCCCTTTTCACATAATAGAAAGAGTGGTTGCTTATGAATTAAGTGTTGGGGTTCGCAGCAGAAAAGACAAAATTTTCCTAACTAGCGTTTCCCATAACCCACAATCTAGCTAGCCGTATTACCGTAATGGAAAGGAGTGCGGAATAACATACCTCGGGGTGTAGTCCGTTGCGAGGGAAAGGTTCCTGCAAACGTGGTTGATGTAGCCAAACGAAGTTCACAGCCCCCTGGCTGTGTTGGGCACCCGGATGGGTGTAGTGCCACACGTGTAGGACCTCGTATTACTCGCACACGTACGAGACTCGATCACGAGCTCCGATCTCCGATCCAGCGAAGGTGGCGGAAGTAGACCTCCAAAAACGGAGTTTTGGCAGCACGACGGCCTCCATGTAGCAGAGATGCCTCAATCACACTATAGGCCCCAAACAAGGGGGCCCATCGTGGAAGAGACGAGCAAGGGGAAAAGACCGGAGAAAACCGATCTCAATTCAGAGTAATATTTATTTTCTCACGAATTTCTGTGTATTAAATATGTGCACCCTACCCATCTATATATAGGCGGAGGGGAGGGAGTCAACCCCTCTCCCCTAGCAATGTGGGACTAAAGTGAAAGTTCAATATTGTCCTTAAGTATATTTTGATGTTGATGACAATGTACATATAGAGGACTAATAATGTTTGCCAAGTATATCTCAGGTTTTAGTCCTCGGTTCGTTGTGGTGGTGGATCAAGGACCATCTAATCATATCAAAATGCTCAAGATACGGAACCGATCCAAGTTGAAGTGTAAGATTTTCGGTTAATCTTGAGTATAGGGATCCCCGCACTATTAAGAGGGGATCAGTGGGTTTGTGTATAAGATTTGCTCAAAGCTAATTAAAACAAAAACATTCCGGCACAAAAATGGAGCTAAAATGTGATAATCTGTTCACTGCATTTGGGCGTCCGACTGCCTTCGGACGTCCGACATCTCATATACCAATATTCTGTAGGAAAGGTCAATGGGCACGCAAATTCACCAGAAGTCCGACGTGTTTCGGACGTCCGACCCCTCGGACGTCCGAACTCTGTCGGGCATCCGATATGCTACTGACCTTTTCCTCTGGTGTTGCATACTGAACTCACCTTGAACACTTCGGACGTCCAACCTGGTTCGGACGTCCGACATTTGGACTTTCGGACGTCCGACCTGGTTCGGATGTCTGACATTTGTACTTTCGGACGTCCGACACCTGACGGACGTCCGACACTTGCACAGCTCAGTGCCCCAACGGCCATTTCGTCCCTTGGGCTAGAAATACCCCCTCACCCCCACTTGTGAGGGTTGACCACTTCATTTGAAAACACCCAAGAACACAAGTGCTCCCTCTCACTCTCTCCCTCACCAAATCTCAGATCCCGGAGAGTTCCTTGAGAGTTCTTGATGGATCTTTCATCGAGTGATAGATCCGCCCGTTCCCCATCTTCCAACCAAAGCAAATCGCGTTTTGATCAAGTCTTGAGCATTTCCCATTGATATTGTTACTCTTGGAGGTTGGAGACTCCTAGGCGGGTAGGAGTTCTTCGGAGAGGAATCGACCATTGTGATTACCCCCGTTGAGTTTGTGAGGGTTTGGTGACCACCTTTAAGGTCAACCAATAGTGGTTGGGAATCGCCTTCGTGGTGATATCTCAAGGGGAATAGAGTGAGCCTTCGTGACGTTGGTGTGCCTTCGTGGTTTCACCCACTCTCTCCGAACGGTGAGTAGATTCCCTCCAAGGAAGTGAACATCGGGATACATCGTTGTCTCCGCGTCATTCGGTTATCCCTACTCTTTTCCCTTATTACTTGTGCTACCGTATTATTTGCCCCTCACTTGCTTTAGTATATTGTGCTTATTGTTTGTCTTGTCTTTGCGAAATAGACCTTGCAATTTGTTAGGCACACCTTTATCTTCCGCATTATTTCCTAAATTTTTTGTTAAGTAGTGATAAAATTTGTAAAAGACCTATTCACCCCCCCTCTAGGTCTATCTCGATCCTTTCAATTGGTATCAGATCCCCGTGCTCTATTCTTGTGGCTTAACTGCCCTACAGTGAGATGAACAAGAACGGAATCCCTGAAAGTTTGGGTGCCAATGTGGAGGAGGTCGCAATTGCTGCGGATGCCGCGAGTTCGGAAGCCGAGAGATTGGCTGCCGAACAAAGGGCCTCCACACAAGCTGCATTACCTCCTTCCACGGGGCATGTTAGTTATGAGATTGAGGATCCCAAGTTATTCACCTCCGGAGATATGGAAAAAGCCTTGCAAAGGGCTTTGGACAATCAAAGGAAGGAAATGGAAGCCTCTTTTGCAAGATTGAAGGCTTCGGCATCGGAGTCACAAACTTCAGGTGGTGCGGCCCCTAGGTTCCCACAAGCGACCTTTGTGCACCCCGGTTCCGAGGCTCCCTTGCAAAGAGGTGGTCCCTACCAATGGGACTATCCTGCTCCTAAGCTTGTGGAACCTAAGTATAACTTTAACGGCAATCCGCCGGTACTAACCGAGAACACTAACTTTTTGGATTGGAAAAGTCTTATGGCAGATTATCTTAGGTTTGTGTGCGAACCCATGTGGAACCTCATCGACTCCGGGAAAGGCTATTATCCCGTTGATCCAAACAACCTTACTCCAAGTGAAGTGTTTGATCGACATCTCAACCTTGCGGCTATTGGGTTCTTGAAAAGAGGAATGGATGAGTTGACACGTGCACCATTTCTTCATATCACCAATGCCAAGGAAATGTGGGATACTCTTCTCATTGCCAAGTCCGGCACCGGGTCGCTTCAAATGACAACATATGAGACCGCAAAGAATGCATTGCACAACCTTCACATGAAGAAAGATGAGACGCCCCAACAACTTCATATGCGTCTCAAAGTTCTCTCTGCTCATGTCCAGTCCTTCACATGTGAGAAATCTTTGGATGGATATCAAATCACAAACCGTTACCTTGTGGACAAGATGTTGAATGCTCTCATGGTGTATTCTCATCAAATGGTGTGGGAATTGAGGCGTATGCCCGACTTCTTCAAGATGACATCGGATGATGTGATTGCCACCTTCTTGCAATATGAAGAGCACCTAAAGGAGTCCAAGAGACTACTTGACACATATGGTGGTCCATCCTCAAACCTTGCACTCAAGGCTAGGCTCGAGGAGTTTGATGATGATGAGGAAGAAGATGAGTATGAAGATGATGATAACTCCGATGATACTCCCTCATATGATGATATTGCTCTCTTTGTGAAGAGGTTCACCAAAGGGGACTTCAAGGGAAGATTCCAAAAGAAGAAGACAAGAAACTGCTACAACTGTGAGAAACCGGGACACTTTGCGGAGGAGTTCCCGTATGAGAAAAGAGAGGACAAACCTCGATTTCCTCGGAAGGAAGTTGTCAAGAAGATCCCAAATTCTCTCAACAACAAGTTCGAGAGCATTGTTGGCTCTAGAAGGGTCAGATCCCGAGGATGTTGGTGGTGTTGCCGGAGTTGCTCAAGATACACAAAAGACCTTGAAGATCCTCAATAAGGAAGGTGAAGTTGTGAACTACAACTACATGAGTGACTATACCGGCAATGCACACAAGTGCCTCATGGCCAAGTTGGTTGATGATGACACTCCCTCCTCCTCGGCTAAGATCAAGGTAACTCCTATTGATGAGTCCTTCATGTTCTCTTCCGAACCTCATGATGAATTTCATGATGCGGAAAGTGATGGTACACATGCTATTTGTGAAGATTTGTTGGTTGCTAAAGTGAACAAAATGATGAGCTCTCTCAAAGGCAACAAGCTCAAAATGTTTCAATTACTTATGGATGTGGTGGGTAAGCAATCCACAACCATTAAGGACCTTGAAATCCTCCTCACCGAGGAAAAGGAGAACTATACTCTCCTTGATCGAAAAATTGACTTTGAGGAAGCTCGAAATGATAACTTGTGCAAAGTTGTTCACACATCAAATGACTTAAATCAAAAGCATGTTTCCTCCTTGAAAAAGGCTAATGAAATATGTAAGGAACTTGCTATTGATATGAGCAATCTTCTGGAGCTAAACACTTCTCTTTCTAAGGATGTTGAGATACTCACCGTGTCTCTCAAGACAAAAGATGAGGAACTCACCACCCTTATGAAAAATCTTGAGGCTCAGGAACTTGCTCATATAAAAACACTTACTAAGATGTCTCCTCCCACTATTGTGCATATTGATGCTTGTGCTACTAACTGTTCCCTTGATCAAGCATCTCTCATTGAGGAGAACTTAGCCCTTCATGCTCAATTAAAGAAGGGCCTCTTGACTTGTGCCCAAGGCGAGAAAAACCTAAATGATGTATTAAGTCATCACAAGGAGTCCTTTGCTAAGGAAGGACTTGGGTTTGATCCAAGTACGAGTGTGAAAAAGGATGTCACCCTTAGCAAGGAATCAACTCCCCAAAAGGTGATCTTTGTTCGTGAAGGGCACAAGGACAAAGGTAAGAAAATTGTTGATGAGGTTGGTGTTGGGAAGGGTAAGGCCATTAGGGGCAAGCCCACTCATAACAAGAAGAAGGAGAAAATGCCTCCATCCTATGTGCTCCATAAGGCAAAGGATGGAGAGGTGTTTGCAAAATTCATTGGGCCCCGTAATGCTTTCTGTTTCTATACCATTTGGGTTCCAAAGACCCTTGTTACTAACCTTAGAGGTCCCATTGAAAAATGGGCACCTCTAACCAAAGATTAAATCTATGTGTAGGATGCTATCTCCGGTGGAGTCAAATGGGTGATTGATAGTGGATGCACCAATCATATGACCGGAGAAAGCCGTTTGCTCAAGGACTTCATGGATGGAATTCAACCATACATGAGCATTGTCTTTGGTGGTGGTTCCAAGGGAAAGGTACTCGAGTTGGGCAAGGTGGCTATTACTAATGATATGTCTCTTGCAAATGTCATGCTTGTCCAATCCCTTCAATACAATTTGCTTTCCGTTCGTCAATTAGCTTCCGTTGGTTATGATACACTATTTGGTCTAACAAGTGTGAAAGTCTTTAGGAGAGATACTCTCGAAGTGGCCTTTGTTGGAGAGTTGGATGGCAGCCTTTATACGGTTGATTTCTCGAAACAGAGTACTTACCATGCAACTTTTCTAATGGCCAAGGCCGACAAGAGGTGGCTATGGCATCGCCGGCTAGCCCATGTTGGTATGAGAAATCTAAAAGATCTCCTAAAGGGTGAACACATCCTCTGACTAACAAATGTGTCTTTTGAGAAAGATCGTGTGTGTAGTGCATGCATAACCGGGAAGCAACATCAAGCAAAGCATACCCCCAAGAATATTGTGTCAATTTCAAGGCCTTTGGAGCTCCTTCATGTGGATATCTTTGGTCCTCCATCATGGGATAGTCTTGGTGGGGAGAAATATGGTCTTGTCATTGTTTATGATTATTCAAGATACACATGGGTGTTCTTTCTCAAGTCCAAGGATGAGACGAAGGCCACCTTCATTGATTTTGCCAAGCAAGCACAAAGGAAATACAACATGGCTATCTTGGCAATATGAAGTGGCAATGGCTCCGAATTCAAGAATTACACTTTGTAAGAATTCCTGAGTGATGAGGGGATAGAACATCAATATTCCACACCTTACACCCCTCAACAAAATGGTGTAGCCGAGAGGAAGAACCGCACTCTTGTGGAGATGGCCCGGTCCATGTTGGATGAGTACAAGTCACCATATAGTTTTTGGGCCGAAGCCATCAACACCGCATGTCATGCATCAAACCGGCTCTTCCTTAGCAAGATCTTGTTGAAGACCCCCTATGAGCTTCTAACCGGTCACAAGCCAAACGTCAAATACTTCCGAGTATTCGGTTGTAAGTGTTTCTTCCTAAATAAGAAAGACAGGCTAGCTCTGTTTCAATCCAAAACAATTGAGGGTATATTTGTTGGGCATGCTTCAAACTCTCATGCCTATAGGGTCTACAACAAATCCACCGGATGTGTTGTGGAAACTTGTGACGTGGAGTTTGATGAATTTAATGGCTACCATGGGGAGCAAGTTGATCTAAGTGATGTAGGAAATAATGAAGATCCTTCTCAAGACATCTTGGCTATGGGCATAGGAGATCTTGTGCCCATTGCTCAAGTTCCTAGAGATGGTGAGGTGTGTGATGGGCCAATTGTTCCACCACCACAAGCACCTCCTCCTACCACTCAAGATCCAATTGCTCATGATGAGCCCGCTATCCAAGAACAAGAACAAGACCCTCCACAAACTGATGTTGTTGCTCAACCACAAGTTGAGGATGCGGTTGATCCACGAGATCGGCTTGACCACATTTGCTTTGGAGAAAATGATGAAATTGATGATGGCTCCGCCCTTGATGATGAACCAAATGTTGTTCATGAGCCTGAATGGGTGGAGCCTATTGAAACTCCAACTTCCATCATGCCATTGGTGGCTAGACGTGTTGATGTTGACAAGATTCTCACGGGATTGGGGCAAGGTATAGTTACTCGTCGTCAACTTATGAACTTTTGCGCTCACTTCTCGTTTGTGTCTTGCATTGAACCACTTAGAGTTGAACAAGCACTTGAGAATGCGGATTGGCTCATTTCAATGCAAGATGAGCTCACTAGTTTCACCCGGAATGAAGTTTGGTCTCTTGTGGAGAGGCCTTCCGGTCAATATCATAACATCATTGGAACCAAGTGGATCTTCAAAAACAATCAAGATGAATATGGTAATATCATTCGAAACAAGGCAAGGCTAGTGGCTCAAGGGTACTCCCAAGTTGAAGGCTTAGATTTTGATGAGACCGTTGCTCCTGTTGCCCGTCTTGAATCTATACGCATGTTTCTTGCTTATGCCGCATTCAATGGATTCCCATTATTTCAGATGGATCTAAAAAAGATCTTTTCTTAATGGTCCTCTACAAGAGTATGTATATGTAGCACAACCACTCGGCTTTTGTGACCCTCATCACAAGGACCAAGTGTACAAACTTCATAAGGCATTATATGGTCTTAAGCAAGCCCCTAGGGCTTGGTATGACCATCTTAGGAAGTTTTTACTCGAGGAAGGATTTGTGAGGGGTGTCATTGATGCCATTCTTTTTACCAAGAGAACAAATGGTGAATTGCTCATATTCCAAATCTATGTAGATGACATAATATTTGGTTCTCCTAATCCATCTTTGTGCAAGTGGTTCTCGGAAACTATGACCAAGAACTTTGAGATGTCCATGATGGGGACCATGAAGTATTTCCTTGGATTTAAAATCGAGCAATTTGCCGAAGGAACCTTCATCTCCCAAACAAAGTACATTCAAAACATGCTCGTGAAGTTTGGAATGAAGGATGCCAAGCCATGCAAGACACCCATGCCAACCAAGTGCTATCTAGATCAAGACCTTTCCGGTATTCCGTTTGATGCTACTCTTTATCGTTCTATGATAGGATCATTGCTTTACCTTTGTGCGTCTAGACCGGATATTATGCTTAGCGTAGGAATGTGTGCAAGATATCAAGCCTCTCCTATGGAGAGTCATCATTTGGCGGTTAAGCGCATTCTTAGATACCTTGTTCATACTCCTTTGTTGGGCCTTTGGTACCCCAAGGAAGCCAAGTTTGATCTCTTGGGGTACACCGATGCGGATTGGGCCGGAGATAAGGTGGATCGGAAGTCAACATCCGGTTCATGCCAATTTCTTGGGCGCTCATTGGTAAGTTGGCACTCCAAGAAGCAAAATTGTGTCTCCCTCTCCACCGCCGAAGCCGAGTATGTGGCCACCGCAAGTTGTGCTACTCAAGTTCTATCGATGAGGCAAACTTTGAAGGATTATGGCCTCACCTATAAGAAGGTACCCATCTTATGTGACAATGAAAGTGCTATCAAGATTGCCAACAACCCGTGTCAACATCCTTGCACCAAGCATATTGACATTCGTCATCACTTCATACGGGATCATATTCAAAAGGGTGATATTGTTCTTGCACATGTGGGAACCGACAAGCAACTTGCCGATATTTTCACGAAACCATTGGATGAAGCAAGGTTTTGCCAACTAAGGGGTGAACTTGGTATCTTGGAACGTTATAGCTTCTCGGCCTAGGGGTATCTTTCTCTCATTCATGCACATAACAACTATCTTGTCTAGATGTAGGCATGTATGTAGGGGGAGACACTCAATCAATGAGTTCTCTACTCTCTACGTGATGCATAAATGGATCCACACATCAAAAATCTGCATGCTCACCATGGTGAACCCACGTGTGGCGGTTATCGATGGAGTAAGTTTCTTTGGACCCAAGGTACATCTTCGCGGTGTCAAAGAACTATACACTCAAACATGGTGGCCTCGGCCACTGCCTCTCATTTGAGAAAGGTTTGATTTTCTCATTAATGTGTGCGTCCATGGTTATGATTTTGTGTGTTTCTCCACTTTTGGCCCCTGTCAAGGTTGTTTGAAATTATTGAGTAAATTATTTTCAACATTTTCGGGTTTATACGAAAAATCTCAGTAGCCTGTCGGTCATCCGTCAGCTTTCGGACGTCCGTTCCGTCGGACGTCCGAAACTCGTCGGATTTCCGACATTCCCTGCTGCCCTGCGCCTGCTGCCCTGCCTGACCTAACTTCGCTGACCCAGCCATCTTCGGAAATCCTTTGGATTTCGGACGTCCGACACGTCGGACGTCCGAAACGCATCGGACGTCCGAAGTTGGCTGTGCTATATAAACTGGGCGTCAGGCCGAGGGGGCAGTTCCTCTCCCCGTCGGCCGTCTTTCCCCCTATTCTCCCACTTCGCTGCCGCCGCCTGCCATCGCCGCCGGCCGCCCCGGCCTCCCCGGTGCTCCTCTCCTCCGGATCTCCTCACCCGTGGTACCTCTCGTCCCGATCTATCCGCTCATCCAATTAGTTTTTGCCCTTTTGCCCAGTTTCTTGCCTCATTCTTGCCTCTCCTTACTCTAGGGGTTCGAGATGGTGAGGACGAAAACTTGCGGTCGCAAGAATCGTGAGGCCTCCGGTTCCCATGGTGGTTCCGGGGATGAACCGCCCCGTCTTCGTCGCCGCATGAAGAAACCGATGTACACGGATCCATCCTCGGATAGTGAGCACACTCCTAGCGTAGAGGATAGCACCTATGGTTCAGAATTTGTGGATGAGGAGGAAATTGTGTTTGAATAAGAAGATCGTCTGGTGGTGACTCGCCCCTCCAAACTTGGAGTGCGTCGCCCGACTAAGAGCTCCTCTTCGGCGTCTGGTGCTCTTGATGATGAGGATCCTACCGATGCTCCTCCTATGCCTCTGATACATATCTCCTCCGAGCCGGTGGTTGCTACTGGCCGTATGATGGTGGACTACTCGAAGATTTCTCTGGATGCATACCGCAAGCTTCGCCGTGTCAATCAGTTTGAGGCTCCTCGGGATTGTCTAGATGGCAGGTTCCGGACCAATGTGCAGGCCGATATCTTCACGTCAGTTGCAGTTCGTCAGGAACTTGCAAACTCTCATGCCTGCATTCCCCTTGACTTCATCCAGGCCAATCCGGACAAGTTTCCCGGTGTGATGGATCTTATTGATTCTGTGGGGCTCGGTCCAGTCTTCCGCTTTCGGCGTGACTGGAACACTGCTGCGATCCTCCAGTTCTATGCCACATGATACTTCCACACCAATCACCGAGAGATCTCATGGATGACTGGTGAGCAGCAGTGCACTGCCACGTTTGCTCAGTTTCAGAAAGCTCTGAACATTCGCTCCTCTGGTGTCCGGATTCATGCATCTACCAAGGAGAAGCCCAAGGGGATCAATGACTTTCTGTGCTTTGTTAAGTCTGGGATTCAAGGTGATGACTGCTTCAGGAAGGCCAATGAAATATCCATTTGGAAGCAGCCCTATAGGTTCCTGTACCAGTGCGTGCTCAGGACTCTGTATCCCAAGTATGGTGATAAGACTCATTGCAGCAGCTCTACTATCACATTGATGTGCCATATCCATGACACCCCCTCAAGCGTCTTGATGTGCCCCACTATCTTTGGCATGAGATTCGGATGGCGAGCCTTCAGCAGCGTTGACAATATCCCCATGCACCCTTCATCATGGCGCTCATTCAGTACGTCGTCTCCTCTCCATTGGAGATCACTCAGCCCCACGCTGTTTGGTCCATTCCGGAGCACATGTACTTCGATGCCCCTGAGGTTGTCCTGACGCGCCTTGTTCCGATGCACACCACTGTTCGTGGAAACATTCACAGTTAGTCTGTGGTGTAGGCTCCTATGCGTCGTATGGCTCAGTTCTTGGGTAAGGCCCAAGCGGCTATGATGCGGGCTATCTCGTTCAACTGCCACTCCAACCACACGGTGGTCTCCAGTCTCACCAAGTCCAAGAACTCCCTGAAGGCCCGTCTGCGTGCAGCTGGAGAGACCAACGTCAGTGATGATGAGCGCCTTCCCGATGCTCCTCCCGCTGATCTTGGTTTCGGTTTTCCTACGAGACCGGAGTGGGCGGATTTCTTCCCTGGAGACCCTGGAGCGAGCGGTAGTGGGACTCACTAGTATCGTCCGTCGGTGTGCTCCCCCCCTCCTTTTTGGTACTTGGTTCCAAAGGGGGAGAGTACTATGCGTTTTACTTATGTTGTCTAGGTGATCGAGACTTGATTATGTCGTTGTATGGGATCTGGTGTCTTAAGACTTGTTTATGTGATTTCTATGTGTCTCTTGCAATACTTCTGACTTTGTGTTATGCATGGTGTTGCTCTTGCGTCTGACTGGCTTGACAACTTATTGGCATATGTTTTGGTGCAATCTAATTTGTCATCTCCATAATCAATGATTGCTTGCCTTGATATTATGTATTGTGACTCACCCCAAATGTGTGCATCTTGCGTAAAGTAAAGAATCTTATATGCACACATTAAGGGGGAGTTCATAGTAAAACTTGCTCCCACTAAAAAGAAAAATCTGGATACTTTTGGGAGCTATATGTATGTTGTCATCAACTACCAAAAAGGGGGATATTGAAAGTGCAATCTTGCCCTTAAGCATATTTCGATTTTGAGGAAAATGTACATATAGAGGACTAATAATTTTTGCCAAGTATATCTCAGGTTTTAGTCCTCGGTTCGTTGTGTTGGTGGATCAAGGACCATCTAATCATAGCAAAATGCTCAAGATACGGAACCAATCCAAGTTGAAGCGTAAGCTTTTCGGTTAATCTTGAGTATAGGGATCCCCGCACTATTAAGAGTTGTGTTTAAGATTTGCTCAAAGCTAATTAAAATAAAAACATTCCGACACAAAAATGGAGCTAAAATGTGATAATTTGTTCACTGCATTTGGGCGTCCGACATGGTTTGGACGTCCGACAATTCAAAGTTTCGGGCGTCCGACTGCCTTCGGACGTCCAACATCTCATATACCAATTTTGTGTAGGAAAGCTCAGTGGGCACGCAAATTCGCCGGAAGTCTGATGTGTTTCGGACGTCCGACCCCTCGGAGTCCGAACTCTGTCGGACGTCCGATATGATACTGACCTTTTCCTCGGGTGTTGCATACTGAACTCACCTTGGACACTTCGGACGTCCGACCTGGTTCGGATGTCCGACATTTGGACTTTCGGATGTCCGACACCTGATGGACATCCGACACTTGCACAGCTCATTGCCCCAACGGCCATTTCGTCCCTTGGGCTAGAAATACCCCCTCACCCCCACTTGTGAGGGTTGATCACTTCATTTGAAAACACCCAAGAACACAAGTGCTCCCTCTCACTCTCTCCCTCACCAAATCTCAGATCCCAGAGAGTTCCTTGAGAGTTCTTGACGGATCTTTCACCGAGTGAAAGATCCGCCCCTTCCCCTGTCAGAACCCCAACTTGGGTAAGTGCTAGGATTTGAGTGCCCGTTTGCATCATGTGAAAATTTCAAAAGAAATTTAAAAATGGGGAAAAGAAAAGCCCTAAAGAATTTAATTAAATGGCCAGACAAAAATTTCTTCCAATAAACTCCTCTGGTATTTTTGAAAAGTCTTAAAGATATGCATGATCACATATAAAGTGAAGTGGGTTCCACTGCATGCACCAAGATTTCTCAAAAAAATCCAAACAGAGCTTGGAAATTAAATAATACCTCTATTTGATTTGAAATTCAAATTGTTTGAATTTCAAAAATGCCCAAAATTTGTGAGTGGCTATCTATATGCCTTTTGAGGCCACATAAAAATTTGGAGGATTTTATAAATTGCCTTGCTTTTTTATTCAGGGCAAAACAAATTTACAGAAAAAGAAAAACAGAAAGAATAAAGAAAAAGGGCTCACCTGGCTTCCAGCCCAACTCATCCCCCATGGCCCAGGCCCATTTTCCCCGCGTAGTCGTCTTCCTCAAGCTCCTCGGTGGCGAGCCGAGAGCGCGCGGCGACGCCACCGCGACGACGAGGCGCTTCCAGGCCTCCCCTGGCCTCTAAGCGCGCCACGAGTACGCCCCAGACCCCCCGCAACCTTTTCCCCCCTCCGCTAATTCCTCCCCGTTGCTCTCCGGTGAGATCCGCGAGTTCCCGAGCGCCTGACCTCGCCACCGTCCTTCGTTCGCGTGGCCACCGTGCCCCTGGAGCACCGACACTGTGTCTAGACGACGCCCCGTGGTCGTCTTCGTCGATCTAAAGCTTCACCCGAGCTCGAGCTGCACCGGAGCCGTCGCTAGCATCGAGGATTTTCCGCGGCCGCCAGGACCTCCGGCGAGCAATTGCTCCGGCACCAACCTCTCTCCGGCCCCGCCGAGCCTTTCATTACGCTCCTGGTGAGCTTATCTTCCTCCCCATCCCATCCGTGCTCCAGTTCGCGCCCCGGTTAGTCATCTCCGCCAAGTCCAGTGAGCGGCCGCCGCGCCACGTCTTCGTTATCGCGCTCCCCGGCCATCTCTTGAGCCCCCAGTGGCACTATTCGAAGCGCGCGGCTGCGAGCTATCGTTCGGTGGTCGTGGCGCCTCATCTGGTGCCCTGCACCGCCGTCCAGAGAGGACGCCGCTGTGTTTTTGCGTCGCTGGCGGCGAGCCGACATGGCCGACCATTAAGGCCTTAATTAGCCTAAGCTAATTACCCCCCTAGGGCCACTGACAGTGGGCCCCAGGCCACCCCTAACCCCTTTGTTAAACTAACAGAGAGGGGATTAACCCCCACTGAGGCTGATAGGAGAGCCCCACTGGCCAGAAGTCCCCCCGTGTCATGCTGAGGTCAGCATGACGCAATTAAGGGGTTTTCTATTTAATTTTTTTTCAGAAAATACAGAAAATAGTATAAACTTCTAAAATTCATAGAATATTCATATTAACTCCAATTTGGACAAATAATATATGAAAAATGATCAGCAGAAAATGCTCTATCCAAATATCCAACTTTCAACCATGTTTGAGTTGATATTTAATTGGGACCAGTAGGTTTTTATATTTGGCTTAATTGGAATTAATTCAAATTTGATTCAAATGCTATTCCAACTTGAACCTTTGCAATACACCACACTTCACTTGTACATCAGAGGCATATCTTCCACATGACAAGATAGTTTACAATGATCAAACAGTAGCAAATGCAACTTGGCTAATTTGAACAACATATGGAGTTTGAATTTGCATTTCAAATGCAATATACTTCATTTAAATTGTATTTTCCACAAAATAGAAGCAATCACATCATGGACAACTATATCATGTGTATGTGCATTCTATTTCAATGTTGCCCCCTTTGTTGATGATTGTGCCGGTAACAGTGCTTCCGAGACGGTGATCACCCCCGAAGGAGAAGAAGTTCGGTAAACCCTGTTGTATCGTCAGCAAGGCAAGCAAACCCCATTGATCATGTCTATAAAATCCCACTTCCCTCTCAGTCTCTCTTATGCATTGATTAGGATGATCACCTTGTTATCGATTCTACCGCATAGTTGAACCCATATCCGATGCATGACCTATCATCTTGTCACCGTAGTAAGCAAACCACAATCCTAGCTGACATAGGAGTTGTTTGATATCATGTGGCCCCTGCAACTGTTAAAGCTTATTGCATGCTTAGAGTTTACAATGAGGATACTTTTGATGTGAGTCGGGATGATAGTGAACATGGTGTTGATGAAAGTGAAACTGTGTTGGTGAATCTACCCTAATACAAGGTGAACGATGAGAGGCTGTGTAGGAGTACACAGTGGGTTGTCTCGTTGAACACTGACTTAAGCCCGAGTTCTTGTATGGTAATCCGAGACAAAGAGTACAACCACACATTGGGCTCACTGACCCCTCTCGACCTATGAACTCACCCCGATGCAAGTCCAGGAGTCACACCTAGTTCAGGTTTTCCATTCGGCATATGCATAGAAAGATAAAGGAAATGAAATGTGGCATTCATGGTAGGGCTTGTAGAACATGGCTTGCCAAGCGGAGAACCATCCATCAAGGTGGGCTTGTCAGTCGTGCCTACATGGTTTGAGTCCTGATTGGAAGCTCGGCCGGAACTCCAGTTGGGTTTGGAACTCAGACAGTTGACTCCTTGGACTAGAACGGAGCTGTGGGCGAAGTGTTGTGGTGAACACCTCGCCGACACCCCTTGAATGGTGCCGAGACCTGGCGGTAACGGATGGTCATGTGTGTGTAGCGGTACACCCCTGCAGGGTTAACAAAACTATTCGAATAGCCGCGTCCGCGGTAATGGACTACTTGGAAAGCTGTGCTTGATTATTAGACAACTTGAATGGATACTTTCAAACTCGCAAGATAAGTGTGAGTGTTGTGGTGTGCTCCTCGTGATAAAGTCGAGGAAGTAACCATAATGGTGTATTGGTTGGAGACTTGGTAGTGGACTCGTGTACGTTTCTTACCTCAAGTCTGGTACTCGTAATACAGGACTAGCCAAGTCAAAGATGGCACTTCTGCATTGAAACCCTACCTCCCTTTACCTTGATACTTGAGCGTGAGTAGTATAGTTCTGATGTAAGTCTTGCTGAGTACGACTTTGTACTCACGTTTTCTTATTCTATGTTTTAGATGGAAACCCAGACCCCGATGGAGTCACCTTCCTGGAGCTCGATGTTGACTAAGCTAGTATAGTTCCAGACAGCAGTCTGGTCCCTCGTGGAAGGTCTTGTATGTTGAACAAGGCTTCTCTAAGCCAATTGTTAAACTTGTCTGTACTCAGACCTAATTTTCTTCCGTTGTATGATGTAATGATGATCACAGACATGTGATCTTTGTATGCTCTATGTGTAAGTCAATAAAGATACACGTTGTAGAGTTATGTGATGATACCTGTTCTTCATACTAGGCATGTGTGCTGCGTGTATGTTTATAACATGCATGTCTTAGTATGGGTTTTCGAGACCTTAGTTGTGATCTGGCTGGCGGTATTTTATACACCAAGTGGCCCTTAGATGTGCGCAGCTTGGAGCATCGCGATGCGATTGCTCGTGACTCTGTCACGTGTACACTTTGTTGTATGATCGAGCCCACCCTAGACCCCGACTAAGTGATCGGGCTGGAGTATGTTTATGTAAGGGTTATGATTCAATCGATAACATGGTTGAGGCGACTTGTCTATGAGTATGGGATTTCACCACCCATAATCATTTAGACTTGTGAGCGGGCGATGAGGACCCATCTCAGTTGATCATCCGGCCTGGATGGGATGCCCCTCACGTACGATGCTTTCCGAGAGTGTTCTGTGCTTGGCCTTGTCTGCTTAGACAAGTGGGTACTGCTCTCGGCTCTCCATGTGATTGAGTTGTGACTGGAATTACATACGCATATTCTGGGTCCCGACATCACCATCTTCCAACCAAGAAAAATCTCGTTTTGAGCAAGTCTTGAGCATTTCCCATTGATCTTGTTACTCTTGGAGGTTGGAGACTCCTAGGCGGGTAAGAGTTCTTCGGAGAGGAATCGACCATTGTGATTACCCCCGTTGAGTTTGTGATGGTTTGGTGACCAACTTTAAGGTCAACCGGTAGTGGTTGGGAATCGCCTTCGTGGTGATATCTCAAGGGGAATAGAGTGAGCCTTCGTGGCGTTGGTGTGCCTTCGTGGTTTCACCCACTCTCTCCGAACGGTGAGTAGCTTCCCTCCAAGGAAGTGAACATCGGGATACATCGTTGTCTCCGCGTCATTCGATTATCCCTACTCTTTTCCCTTATTACTTGTGCTACCGTATTATTTGCCCCTCACTTGCTTTAGTATATTGTGCTTATTGTTTGTCTTGTCTTTGCTAAATAGACCTTGCATTATTGCCTAAAAAAATTGCTAAGTGGTGATAAAATTTGTAAAAGACCTATTCACCCCCCCCCTCTAGGTCTATCTCGATCCTTTCATAAAGTCCCTTGCTAGGGGAGGGCGCCGGCCAAGGGGGGAGAGGGCGCGCCACCCTCATGGGCCCTAGGGCCCATGGCGCCTCCCCCTTCTTCCTTTCCTTTTTTCCGTTTATATCCCCTAATGGGACTTTTTCTCCACTAAGGCCCATTGCACTAATTTAATTAAAATAAAATATAGTTTTAATTATTAATTCAATTAATTAATAACTAAAACATATTATTCCTTCTCCCGGTGCTCCGGAACACCTTCCGGCTCACTCTGAAACTCCTTCGGGTCAACATGAAACTTTTCCCGTGCTGCTTCCTTTATTCTCCGGTAACTCCGACAGTTCCGAAAAGGTCTCCGATTTCATCAAGCACTTAAGTGTGTTACCCTACAGTCCGAGAACACTCCAGTCATGACCGAGATGAGGCTACGGTCAATGATCATCAGCGCGGCCTGGATGCCCATAATGACCCCTGTGCATTTCGGATATCAATACCGATTGGACCTTACATCGTATAGCATTCCCTTTGTCAGCGATACTAGATTGTTCCGAGATTCGATCAATGACATTATATGTCTGGTTAAACCTCATGGAGAACAAAACTTTATTCGCTCGTTCCCGTGATATTCATCCCCGTGACCTAGTCACACGCTGCAGCTTTATGGATGGAATCTCACCGAGTGGGCCCTGAGTATCTATCCATCACATGGATTGACAAATCCCACTCTTGTAACAATACTCCTCAACATATCTCCATGGAATACCAAAGATACAACCGTTATGACCCGCATATTTCAGTCAGGTGGTGAGATGTAAGTCAAAGCATCCGGGAAGATTACCAATTATGCAGGTACTCACGGTCAAAGGAACGGTCTATTACGTTCTGTAATTACAACACTGAACCTTCATAGGTTTGATCATGTTGTAATGCTTACTTTGGGTAATGTTCATCACTTCACTCATCCAGTGAGGTGACCTCACAGTCAAGAGACTTAATTGTCCATGATCGCGAAACCACGACCATCATGTTGACCATGAACTAGTTATTGAAGTAGAGGCTAACTAGGAATACTGGGGGTTTCTATACCGCACATGTATCATTGTTTCACTGATACAATTATAGCACGGTATGAAACTGGTTATGAACTTGCTTAGATATATTGGAATAATCATATATTATTTTCCTCTAGAGCATATATCCAACAGTATCCCACTTGCAATAGAGTGCTAAAAATATAGCTGCATTTTTCCAATCATAATCAGCTTATCGCATAAGTGTTCATTGATCATGCTTGCTCATGGAAGAGGGTTCGTCAACGAACTGCACCAATTCAGATTCGTATGTTTCCTTTGCAACTGGTATAGGTCACCTAGTTTGACATGCCACTCATTATCATATAATGGTTGGATATAAGTTTCGCGGGAGAGTGAGACTATTATTTCACAGCATCCTCCAATGATCTTTTGGTTCAGTCTTCGGAAGACTTATCCATAGTCATATATACGGGGAAATACACTCAGCCAGAAGTCCAAACTTCTTACGCTACACTTTTATCCATACTTCTACTTTCTTAAGTAGCATTATGTTTGTAGTGTCGTGAATCTTGCTCACATTTCTTTCATATCTTTGGTGATGTCTCTAATTCCATATAGACTCGTAATATGGCTTGCAATTGTAATCTTGCATTACTTTCAAGTCTATTATCCTTTATATATTTTAGAGCATAGGCCTCAGTATTCCTCATATACTTAATGCAAGGACCTTATTCAGATTCTGTGTTTTACTCCTAAAGCACATCGGAATATGTTCTTCTTTCAAGAAATTTTGAGTCATTCTTTTGTTGGATTCACAGCACAGGTTTTATGGTAGAATCAGATGTCAAAGCACATATAAGATCACATGTCCAAGTACATGGCGCATCTCTATTCTTCCATCAAGACATTGCTTGTGATATTTTGATTTTCATCCGTTATATAATTTCTAGCCACAAGAACCTCCTTCTTGTCTAGAAGATTATTCCAACCGTCACTTTAGTTCATTAGACGTATCTTAATCTAATCTTATAGATTTCAACGTGTAACATGTTAGTACTTCACATAAAAGAAGATTCTTGTAATCTTGCGTTTTATTTGCCTTATGCCCTATATATATCATAATGCATATGTGTATATAAGACGATTCTCTATATACACAATCAATGCATGTCCATATATATACATATGAGATCATTCTTCACACATATCAATGCATATACGCTTGAGACAATGATCATGCTCCCAATCAAATATATCTATCATATACTCATATATTTTTGGTTTAGTTTTCATCAAGTTAACGGGTTTATTCTTATGTCTTACATAACAATCATGCTCCCAAAGCTCCCACTCAGAAAATTCCCTCTGCATTCCAAGTTTCTTGGAAGTCTCCGAAGCTCCCACTCAGTTTCATGATACTGCAGGCCCGCTCAATATTTTGGTCATTACAAAATCACTTGATCAAATCAAGGTTGAGGGTTCATGTCTTGAGGTACTATAGTCCATTCATTTAACGAAACAAACTTTTGTCATGCCTATTTCAATTCACTTTCAAATCCCAATTTGAATGAGATGCAATTCCAGGCTATTGGCCTTATTATAGTGTAAATGAAATATTTTATTGATCAAAGAATTCCTATGTTTTCGTAGTCAATCGCTATTGAACTTTGGTCATAATAGTTTCTTTATGAGCCAAATAATGCCTTATCCCTGTGACATTATTCTCAATAACCTTCCATTTTATTGGGAATATGAAATATCGTATTTATTTCACAGGACGTGAGCCATCCTTTATGTAACTCAATATTGTTTCATTTGTCCTCGTGTTCTAGGCTACCATCATTCCTTTGTATTTCAAGCATTTTTATTCCTTTTGTTTCATTAAGAAGACTCATGATTATTGTTCTGTACAGAACGTATTCATGACAACCTTTTAAGTCTAACTAAGGCTTCAACTCATATACCAGGATCAATCATCTATGGAATATCCTTCCTTTTACAGTATTATTACAGCGGAACACGCTTCCTTTGCAATACTCTGATATTCTGAAGGCAAGGTCTAGTACATCGGTTAAAGTTTCCATTATCTCCCATTAGATCCGTGTCGAGAGACTTCTTCTCGTACTACCAATTAAGCAACAGAAATTTTTCTCTTCGGCGGGAATATGTAATTTCAATCGCTTGCTATTTTAGTACAAAGAAATTATTTCTTTAGAAACTTTCTAACACCATCATTTATGGAGCTATCTTGTCTCATTAGATTCGGGATGGTTTCCTGATACGTCCAAAACGTATCTGTAATTTCTGCTTGCTCCATGCCTCTTTTGTGTGATATTGCTATGATATTGATGAACTTCCATACACTTTTGATCATATTTGGAATAACCTATTAACTCAGTGCACCCCAGTGCGAGTTCCCGTTTTCTGCTGTTTTTCTATTTCAGGTTTCCCCCATATAAAAAGTGCTCCAAAATTTTTGGAAAAATCCAATAAAAAATCAGCAATCAGGAAGCTTCCGGAATCGCCGAGGGGGGCCTAGAGGGGACCCACCAGGGCCCCAGGCGCCCTCCCGGCGCGCCCCAGGGTGGGGCCGCGCCAGGGGGCCGCCTGGACCCCTGGTGGGCCCCTGGCTGCCCCCCTTCGCCCATATATTCTCCGTGACGTGACACCCCCGTGACGGGAACCCTTTTTTTGCGATCTATCCTCTGTTCCGCCGCCGCTGCGCTTCCAAGATCGGGAGCACCAGAAGACTTCTTCCCGGCACCCTGCCGGAGGGAGGAATCACCTCCGGGAGCTTCTCAACCACCATGGATGCTTCTCGGATGAACCGTGAGTAGTCCACCCTGGACCATGGGTCTATGATCAGTAGCTATGTGATGTTCTCCTCCCCTCTTTGTTCTTCATGGATTAGACCTCGTGAGCTGCCCTGCATGATCGAGGCACTTATGTAATATTTTCTGCTTTTGCTATGCTGAGTTTGCTAGGATCCGATGGATTATGAGATTAAGTTCAGATTGTGTTTGAGTAATATATTTGATTCTCCTCTTTTATATTTATGTTCTTGAGTAATTCTTGCATGTTCTCCGTTGCTGTTTATTGCTTTGGCCAAGTAGTAGGTAGTGACTCCAAGAGGGAGTGTTATGCATGATTGTGGGTTCATGCCCCCCGATGACTAGCTTGAGTGACAGAAACATGAGTCTAGGGTATGTGTTGTTGCCACAAGGGGGAAAACAACGGTGCTTGTACTTGCGGGTGCAAGGATTGTTTACTTCACGCAAAGTTCTTTAATGCAGTTGTCTGTTGCTTTGAGTTTACACTTTGGGTGGGATTCGCAACTTAATACCAGCGAGATGTTCTGGATAGATATCTCAAGGTGGATGATTAGTAGGTAGATGCAGATGGATTTCGGTCTACTTGTCTTGGCGTACCGCCCATGCTTTTGATCCTCTTCCTTTCTTTATAGCATAATTAGCATTGGTTTGCGCACATAATCCTGTCAATTGCCCAGCTATGATTTGTTTACCTCGCATGGCTCTTTTATCGTCTTTTGGGAGAGAGACATCACTAGTGAACATCATAGGACCCTAGTCCATATTTCCAACACCATTTACACCCTCTATCCATTTACTGCTTTATTTCTTTTCCGTTGCCATCACTATCATTATTATCCCGTGCGTTTTATCCTTTGTAAACAACAAGGACGGAGGAATTGACAACTCCTCTGTACTCGTTGGGAAGAAAAGCTATCTGTTGTGTGTGCAGGTCCAGGAGAAGCAAGTGATTATCTTCAAACGACACATCACTTGCCGAACCACCTACTTATCGTTGTTGGAGTCCTATTGGTTCGACACTGAAACCTTAGAATCTTTGCTAAGGGAAATTGCCGCTACGCTACATCTCAACCTTCCACTTTGGGTAACCAACGAGGGGCGAGAAGTAAACTCTCGTGACATCAAAGCAATTTCTGGCGTCATTGCCGGGGACTCCACTCTTCAAGATATGGGAGTTGCACACTATCTTTTATCTTTGCTTTTTAGTCTTGTTAGTTTGCCTTTCAGTTTTTATCTTCGTGTCCTTTATCAAAAATTCAAAAAACAAAAAATAGTATGTCTAGTTCCTTACTTGCCAATCAATGTTTGATTTCTTTGAAACCAGATCTTATTGGCATGGAGGATTCACCCAGGATCAACGAAAGTGGTACAAGGAACACCACTTGTCTCAAAAGGGGATACACTTATGGAAACAAATACATCAGTTGTATGAGTATGCTAGAAACTTGTGCTCAATATATAATATATCTTTCTGCAGGGATGAATCTTGTTGCTTTATGAGGCATAAACACCTTTCTTTCCAGTGTGAGTACAATGATGATGAAACCTTAGCTTCTTATGCTAAGAGAAATTATGATTTTTATGATGCAGAGGAAATAGAAGAATTTGTTGCTTATAAGGGTGCCTATGAAATTACTTCTCTTCTTAAAAATATTGATGATGCCCCTTACAAATCTGAGAGTCTTGCTATACTTAATTATTGTTTGGAAAATTACGATGCAAATTATTATATTACTGATCAACTTGAGAGAATCTCTCCCCCAAAGGAAGAGACTAATGATTTGCAGAACTCTATGGATGAAGAAATTTCTGAATCTGAAAGATCCTTGGATGAAAAAGAGGAGGAGAGTGACGAACAAAAGGAGGAAGAATGGATCCATCCACGTCTACCTTCTAATGAGAGTAACTCTTTGACTGTTACCTTATATGAGTGTTATGATCATATGGATTCTTTTGAAATATCCCTTTTTGATGAAGTTGATGCCTTCTATGCTTATGGTCGTGATGCCACTATGGATGATGCTTACGGAGATGAACTTGCTATACTTCCTCATGTTAAGCATGAAATTTTTGCTATTGCACCCACACTTGATTGTCCTATT
The DNA here is from genome assembly GCA_950022295.1 of Bromus sterilis. Taxonomy (NCBI): domain Eukaryota; kingdom Viridiplantae; phylum Streptophyta; class Magnoliopsida; order Poales; family Poaceae; genus Bromus; species Bromus sterilis. Next base: position 336,182,165 of record OX465595.1, on the reverse strand, counting down.
ATCCTTTTGAAATCTCCAACTTATATTACGGAGAATTTTGCTCTTATCAAGGCTCAGTGTGATGGGTTGCATTTATCTTATGATCCTAAAGACCGTGTTGAAAACTATACACGTGTGCTTGTAGGTCATGATCAACATGATTTATGTGATAGTTATATTCTTGATGTTGTTCATGATACTACTGAAAATTACTTTGAGAGAGGAAGGTTTGGTTATAGAAACTTCCATGTTACAAAAACACCTCTTTCTCAGTTGAAACTTTTGAAGTTGTTCTTGTTCCACCTTCCTATGCATGTCACTTTGTGCTTCTTTGATTTATTTTATTACGAAATGCCTATGCATAGGAAGTGAGTTAGGCTTAAATGTGTTTCATATTTGTTTCTTGATGCTCTCTTTTGCTTCAAAATCTTATTCTTGTGAGAGCATCTTCTATAATCTTCATGCCTAGTTAATGGCTTTAAAGAAGCGCTTTCGGGAGGCAGCCTGCAACGAATTAGGTTTATTTTGCTTTTGTTGTGTCTTGATGTTTGTTAATACTGTAGCAACATCATTGTATCTTTACTTTTCAAGCTTTTTGCCTTTTATAGCCTCGTATGACAAGGGAAGTGAAACTTGTGACATGCTGTCCAGAAAACAGATTCTGTCCTCGTGACTAGAAAAATCGTGCAAAAATCCCAGTTCATCTTTTTGAGCTGAATTGTTTACACAGCGTGCTCTATACAATTAAGGAACTTTCGTATGTTCTGAGTTTTTTGATTTGAGTTGCAGAAGTATCCCTAAAAAATTCTTTTCTACCTGCCGGTCTGTTTTTCACAGATTCTGTCCTGTTTTGCCTTTCCTTCGTTTTGCAAACCTTAAGCTTGCTTTTTCTTTGCAAAAACTTTTTGGAAATCTTGAGAAAAAGTATCTCTTCAAGAATATCTTTGTTTCCAGTAGAGAAAAAATTATTTTATTATGGGTACTAACCTCGCTAATCAGATTATGATGAGTTATGTATGAAGGGAGTTTTCAAGTGTGCGAGGGAAGATGATGAAAGAAGATTCAGGAGTGTCAAGCACTCAAGCTTGGGGATGCCCCCATGCATCCCCAAGAAATATCCAAGGAGACTCAAGCGTCTAAGCCTGGGGATGTCCCCGTGCATCCCCTTCTTCATCAACAATTATCATTTCGTCTCTCGTTTCACTATATTTTTATCGCTTCATGCGTTATGTGCTATGCTTGGAGCGTCTCGCTCTTAGGTTTTTTTTTTATTTTTCTTTAGCTTTGCTTGCTGTTCATAACAAGTTAGAGCCCATCTTTCTTTGTGTGGGAGAGAAACACGCTCCACTTCCAAAATTTAGAACACAACATAGGACCTTTTCATGCTTATCATTGTTGTGTGTGTTCTTTATCTTTTTCGTAGCTACTATCATGTTTAGCTCTTAGTTTTCATATTTATCTTTTCAAAGATCTTTTTTTTAGTTTTTTTCTGGAACTCTCTTGAGTTTTCATGTTTATCTTGTTTAGAGAGTTTGCCTGTTGCACTGAGTTTTGTGTCTTGACTTGAAGTAGGTAATTGAGGTTGCTATTCTTTTGTAGTAGTAACTTGCAATAGTTTTGAGGTATTGTTTTGAGTAATGTTTGGACTTTTGGTGTCAAGATCTTTAGCCTATTAGTGATAGATGTTGTATTTTGGGCAATCCGTGTTTATTTTCAAAACCTACAAATTTAGTTGAGAACTCTAGCTACTAGATGGATCACTACTCTTCTGAGGGGTCGAATATTAGAGTACACTTACGTACCATGAGTCGAGGATGCGCAAGGATAACCAAACCCCCATACACTCCTTCTCGGGGTACTTGTCTCTTTGTGAAACCTCCTTATTAGATTGAGAGTTACCGATAATAAGTGCATGAGTTCTTCGGACTAATGTGAGTATTCGAAAGTTGACACTCCCACCTTCCCATATTTTTCTATCCTCTCCTATGCCGTGCATTGATTTCTTCTCGAGTTAGCGTCCACCTTCCCCGGTACATCCAAACCCTTGGCATGATACGCTCTGTCATCATAAACCTCCTTATATCCTTCCTCAAAACAGCCACCATTCCTACCTATCAAGGCATTTCCATAGACTTTCCGAGATATATTGCCATGCAACATCCATCTTCTCATGACTTTATCTTCATGTCATACATGCTACTTGCTTGATCGATGAGCCGCATGCTAGTTGGGCCTTGCCCTAATCATTGCTACATGATGCGCTAGTATCATTGCATATCCTGCTACATTGGCAGAGGCATACATTTGCATACATCATGATAGTTACATCTTCTTTATGATTTGAGTACTTTGTAAAGTGTGAAAGATCTTCTATACTCTTTGTAATATATAGAGTGTTGCCCCTAAAGTGAGGAAAAGATCCCAAAGTGGACAAAATCAAAAGATCCCAAAGTGGACAAATTAAAAGATCCCAAAGAGGACAAGTGAGAGAAATAGAAAGAGCCATTGAGGCCACCAAAAAAATACAAAAAAATAGAAAAAAGAGAAAAGGAAATAAAAAGAGAGAAGGGGGCACACTACTATTCCTTTTGAGAGATCCACACTCGTACTCCCTCTTATATCTTGTACTCCATAGAGATTATCATTTATGCATATAGCTATGTGGGGACCTTCACACTATAAAACTTGGCTTGTATATTCCAATGATGAGCCTCCTCAAATGAGCTCTAGGACTTCTTGAGCAAGCAAGTTGGATGCACCCCCACTAGTTCCATTGGAGAGCTTTTAGCTCATATGTGCATCCGTTGCATGGCAATCCCTACTCCTCACATCATATCTATCATTTGGCTTTCTCTCGCCTATGATTTGGCTTTCTCAACATAAAAATACTTTTTCTCGTATATCCCTATTCCCTTTCTTGCACGCAAACACCATTTGGACACATTCGAGTCACGGACAGCAAGAGCTCTTGCACCTTTATGTTCTTATGTTGCTTGTTTCAATACTAGATATAGACTCTTTCCTGTTATGACTTGAATTGAATTACATGCCTTGATTGCTTTACTTAAAAGTTCTTATATGGTTGTTAGCATGTCCCCACAGAAATTATGCTGTTATCATTTACCTACTCGAGGAAGAGCAGGAATTAAGCTTGGGGATGTTGATACGTCCAAAACGTATCTATAATTTCTGCTTGCTCCATGCCTCTTTTGTGTGATATTGCTATGATATTGATGAACTTCTATACACTTTTGATCATATTTGGACTAACCTATTAACTCAGTGCACCCCAGTGTCAGTTCTTGTTTTCAACTGTTTTTCTATTTCAGGTTTCCCCCATATAAAAAGTTCTCCAAAAATTCGGGAAAGATCCAATAAAAAATCAGCGATCAGGAAGCTTCCGGAATCACCGAGGGGGGGGGGGGGGCAGAGGGGACCCACCAAGCGCCCTCCCGGCGCGCCCCAGGGGGGCCGCCTGGACCCCTGGTGGGCCCCCTGGCTGCCCCGCTTCGCCCTTATATTCTCCGTGACGTGAAAGCCCCGTGACGGGAACCCTTTTTTGCGATCTCTCCTCTGTTCCGCCGCCGTTGCGCTTCCAAGATCGGGAGCACCAGAAGACCTCTTCCCGGCACCCTGCCGGAGGGAGGAATCACCTCCGGGAGGTTCTCCACCACCATGGATGCTTCCCGGATGAACCGTGAGTAGTCCACCTTGGACCGTGGGTCTATGATCAGTAGCTATGTGATATTCTCCTCCCCTCTTTGTTCTTCATGGATTAGACCTCGTGAGCTGCCCTACATGATCGAGGCACTTATGTAATATTTCTGCGGTTGCTATGCTGAGTTTGCTGGGATCCGACGGATTATGAGATTATGTTCAGATTGTGTTTGAGTAATATATTTGATTCTCCTCTTTTATATTTATGTTCTTGAGTAATTCTTGCATGTTCTCCGTTGATGTTTATTGCTTTGGCCAAGTAGTAGGTAGTGACTCCAAGAGGGAGCGTTATGCATGATTGCGGGTTCATGCCCCCCGATGACTAGCTTGAGTGACAGAAACATGAGTCTAGGGGATGTGATTTTGCCACAAGGGGGAAAACAACGGTGCTTGTACTTGCGGGTGCAAGGATTGTTTACTTTATGAAAAGTTCTTTAATGCAGTTGTCTGTTGCTTTGAGTTTCCACTTTGGGTGGGATTCACAAATTAAAACCAGCGAAATGTTCTGGATAGATATCTCAAGGTGGATGATTAGTTGGTAGATGCAGATGGATTTCGTTCTACTTGTCTTGGCGTACCGCCCATGCTTTTGAGCCTCTTCCTTTCTTTATAGCATAATTAGCATTGGTTTGCGCACATAATCCTGTCAATGGACCAGGTGTGATTTGTTTACCTCGCATGGCTCTTTTATCGTCTTTTGTGAGAGAGACATCACTAGTGAACATCATAGGACCCTGGTCCATATTTCCAACACTGTTTACACCCTCTCTCCATTTACTGCTTTATTTCTTTTCCGTTGCTATCACTATCATTATTATCCCGTGCGTTTTGTCCTTTGTAAACAACAAGGCCGGAGGAATTGACAACTCCTCTGTACTCGTTGGGAAGCAAAGCTATCTGTTGTGTGTGCAGGTCCAGGAGAAGCAAGGGATTATCTTCAAACGGTGCATCACTTGCCGAACCACCTACTTATCGTTGTTGGAGTCCTATTTGTTCGACACTCCAACCTTAGCATCTTCGCTAAGGGAAATTGCCGCTACGCTACATCTCAACCTTCCACTTTGGAACGAGGGGCTAGAAGTAAACTCTCGTGACATCATTTCCTAGTTCATGAAGTGGGTGTTTTTTTTAACTTAATGAATTTAAAAAACCTTGTTCGTTAATAATTTTAGTGCAAGGGGAAAGAACGTTTAGACCATACTAAAGTTTAGTATGACTACGAATGGTTTAAGTAGTCTAGCACTTTCTACTTCCATCGTAGTTTGTGGTACAACTTCCACAAGTCTTCCATTATGCCAATTTTAACACTTATCACTTAGATCATAGCGTAGTGTTTTTTATCCTTATATTCTACTTCACACTGTGATTCTTGAATCCCAGTTTTATGATCTCAACTGAATACAACTTTCAATTAATCACAAGAAGTCTTTAATGATAACTCACGTGCCCATTTAGTACATCATTTAGATATAATGATTGGCACAAGTTCTACTTTCTAGAACCTTGTCATGGTCATATTTAATGAACAGGTTCATAGATCGTGTATCTAATCCATCTCATGCAATCAAGTTATGACTTTCACTCGATAATGAATACACAAGTTAGTAGATCATACATTTAATGAATTCATCAGTTATGAAATCACTTTATGCAATCAAATATTTGACTTGTTGTAATCAAGACAACTTTATCATTAAACATTGAATATTATTTGACAATAATAGCAGTATTATAAATGCTTTCTATCATGACATAAATCAAGACGTAATCAAAGTATAATCACACTTTATTCATTACATGAATAACTTTGTCTCGCGAGATACAAGACACTCAACTAAGTGTTCATACTATAATGATTACATAAGATTTATATAATACTCTAAGTATCTCCTATGATAGATGTCTCGGCGGAATCCATGCTGGCCATCAACTGAATTGGTTGCCATCAATCCTTGATTTCACCTCTTCCCATCCATGAAACGGCAGGTCCTGTTTTCATCAAACAGAATAAGTATCAGATACTCATTTACTGCAAGTGTTGTATGAAGGGAACAAACATTTATAAAGTATATCAAGTATATACCTTCTCCATCGACAACTTCTCCTTCAATGGGTTCAACCTCCAGATACTGAAGTCTATCCATGAAGTCAGAGAACTACAGGCTTTCACCTCTTCCGACATAGCCATGGACATGGTGTGTATAGCTCGGTGGAAGTGAGTGTAATACCGTGTATATCGCAGACTCATATGTGGTCCAATAGTCAAAGTCATCTACGAGGCTCAGATGTATCTCATGCATCTTGGTCAGGTGTGCTTTCAGACAAGAGCCTTCTTCCATCTTTGTAGAGAGAAACTCATTTCCTAACTCCAATCGGGCCACTCTAAACTGATGCATATACAATGACCTCATCTCATCTATCATGTCATATGTATCCAACTCAGCATATTCCTCACGCAAAGCTTGCAGAATGTTGGTTTCTATGACACCTTTAGATATGGCGTATGTCCTTCGTAAATTCTGATAATCACTCTCTCTCGTGCATCCATGTCGTTTGCTGGAGGGTTTCCCACATGATCTTTTGTTAAGAACGAAAGGTTGTCTCTCTTGAGCACAGCTCTAAGGTATAAGTACCAACTAATAAAATTTGACCCATTCTCTTCAAGTCTTTCACCACGTAAGAAAGAAATCAATTCATGATACTGGGACATTTCCATTTTCTACAAACATAATTGCAAGGAACACAATTAAGACTAGTTCACAACAATGAGTTCATATAATCACATTATAAATGATCTCGCACTAAAACAATCATCGCTAAGAAGTTTTAGTGATTACATGATCCAGATTCACTGCCTGCCCTCGAATATCACACGGCGACGGGTCAGTTTCAAAGGTAGACAACAACTTGTGCGATCACATTAGGTATGTGACTCATGCTCGATCTTTCGATCTCTAGTATTCCGAGGGCATATCTTCATATGCTAGGATAGCCAAATTGACCTCCGTGTTATATGCTGCTCAGCAAGGCCATATCTGCATATGCCAGGCTTGCCAAACCCAACCTCCTTCGAACGCCGTTTAATATGTGTGAATCCCGGTATGTACGGAATGTCGGCCATATGGGAGATCCTTCCAGGTTGTGCACACTTTGGTAGAATACTTGTGTTTGGATTTGTTAAGGGATCATCTTATCACATGCTACTGTCATGTATCCTATACTAGCAAGTTTTAAGATGTTGAACTATGGCAACACTAAGTCTACAGTGTCTCCATTTGAGTTTGTTTTATCATGATGAATGTTTACTACTTTCTAGTAACACATAGAAAAGCTATCACTACATCACAATCAAAACAAATGATAGCCCCCACTTAGCAATACAAAGTTTAGATGATCTAGTTGTATATTGTAAGTTTTACGTGGCTTCTAGGGCTTTCATAGTTAAACTTGTTTTAACATACGAGTCAACCACAACGCTGATCATGCGATTGTCTCTATTACACCCCGCACGGGGCCCTCCGTTGCAAATGCCACATCTGCTAAAGTAGAGAGACAGACACCCCCCAGAGCCACTTTATACGGTACAAGACGCATGTCAAGCGTGGAACCAGTCTCGCGTAAGAGTACGCGTAAGGTCGGTCGGGGTCCGCTTCATCAAACGATGCCGCAGATGTGAACAAGTACACGTGGGAGGGTAACAATCATACAATCAACGCCCGCATCCCCGATGTGTTCTATCCGTGTAGTAATACTAAGCATAGACCTAGCTCATGATACCACTGTTGGGGTTGGCATCAGAAAACAAAATTTTTTACTAACTAGCGTTTCCCATAACCCAAGATCTAGCTAGCCGTATTATCGTAACGGAAAGGAGTGCGGAATAAAATACCTCAGGGTGTAGTCCGTTGCGCGGGAAACGTTCCCGCAAACGTGGTTGATGTAGCCAAACGAAGTTCACAGCCCCTGGCTGTGTTGGGCACCCGGATGGGTGTAGTGCCACACGTGTAGCACCTCGTAGTACTCGCACACGTACGAGACTCGATGACGACCTACGATCTCCGATCCAGCGAAGGTGGCGGAAGTAGACCTCCGGAACCGAAGTTTCGGCCGAACGACGGCCTCTGTGTAGCAGAGATGCATCAATCCCACTAGAGGCCCCAAACAAGGGGGCATCGTGGAAGAGACGAGGAAGGGGAGAAGACCGGAGAAAACCGATCTCAATTCGGAGTAATATTTATTTTCTCACGAATTTATGTGTATTAAATATGTGCACCCTGCCCATCTATATATAGGCGGGGGGGGGGGGGAGGGAGTCAACCCCTCTCCCCTAGCAATGTGGGACTAAAGTCCCTTGCTAGGGGAGGGCGCCGTCCAACGGGAGAGAGGGGCGCCACCCTCATGGGCCCTAGCTAGGGCCCATGGCGCCTCCCCCCTTCTTCCTTGTCTTTTTTTCCCTTTATTTCCCCTAATGGGCCTTTTTGCCCACTAAGTCCCATTGCACTATTTTAATTAAAATAAAATGTTTTTAAATTAGTAATTCAATTAATTAATAACTAAAACATATTATTCATTCTCCCGGTGCTCCGGAACACCTACCGTCTCACTACGAAACTCCTTCGGGTCAACACGGAACTTTTCCGGTGCTGCTTCCTTTATTCTTCGGTAAATCCGATAGTTCTGAAAAGGTCTCCGATTTCATCGAGCACTTAAGTGTGTTACCCTACGGTCCGAGAACACTCCAGTCATGACCGAGATGAGGCTACGGTCAATGATCATCAGCAGGACCTGGATGCCCATAATGACCCATGTGCATTCCGGATATCAATACCGATTGGACCTTACGTCGTATAACATTCCCTTTTCGGCGATATTGGATTGTTCCGAGATTCGATCAATGACATCCTATGTATGGTTCAACCTCGTTCTGAAAAAATCCTTATTCACTCGTTCCCATGATATTCATCCCCATGACCTAGTCACACACTGCAACTTTATGGATGGAATCTCACCGAGTGGGCCCTGAGTATCTATCCATCACATGGATTGACAAATCACGCTCTTGTAACAATACTCCTCAACATATATCAACGGAATACCCAAGATAAAACCGTTATGACCCGCATATTTCAGTCAGGTGGTGAGATGTAAGTCAAAGCATCCGGGAAGATAGCAATTATGCACGTACTCACGGTCAAAGGAATGGTCTACTACGTTCTGTAATTACAACACTGAACCTTCATAAGTTTGATCATGCTATAATGCTTACTTTGGGTAATTTTCATCACGTCACTCATCCAGTGAGGTGACCTCACAGTCAAGAGACTTAATTTTCCATGATCGTGAAACCACGACCATCATGTTGACCATGAACTAGTTATTGAAATAGAGGCTAACTAGGAACACTGGGGGTTTCTATACCACACCTGTATCATTGTTTCACTGATACAGTTCTATCACGGTATGAAACTGGTTATGAACTTTCTTAGATATATTGTAATAATCATATATTATTTGCCTCTAGAGCATATATCCACCATTAAGCAACACTACCCCTATGTCCATGCCTACATCCAAACTAAGTACTATGTTGAGATAGGGTGTGTGGGAAATCATATCAAACCACATTACTTGAATCAATGATATTTAGCTCATGCCTTAACTCTCGAAATCTTGCTTCGTCCAAGGGCTTGGAGAAAATATCCGGAAGTTGATCTCCGGTGCCCACATATGAAAGAGCAATATCACCCCTCTTCACACATGATCTCGGAGAAAATGGTGACGAATCTTAATATGCTTCGTCTTGCTATGTTGAACGGGGTTGTAGGCAATCTTGATAGCACTTTCATTGTCACAAGTGACACTGTAATCCTTTAAAGTTTGCCTCATCCATAATAATTGTCCACAACAACTTGCGGCGGCAATGTACTTAGCTTCGGTGGTAGAGAGGGAGACAAAAAATTTCTTCTTCGAAGACCAACTTACGAAAGACCTACCAAGGAGTTGGCATCCTCCGGAAGTAGACTTCATCTCCACTTTGTCTCCTCCCAATCCGATCCACTTACGAAAGACCTACCAAGGGTTTATTGACATATAACAACTCATTAATGGGACCGTTAAGAAAAGAACTTTTCACATCCATTTGATATAGCTTGGAGTTATGATGAGAAGCTTAAGCAAGAGCAATACGAATGGATTCAAGGCGAGCCACGGGGGAAAAAGTTTCACCGTAGTCAATACCTTCGACTTGGGAGAAAACTTGTGCCACTAACCTTGCCTTATTCCTCACAACAATACTGTGAACATCTTGCTTGTTCTTGAATATCCACTTGGTCCCAATGAAATTATGATCACCTTTGGGTCTCTCCACTAAAGACCACACCTTGTTGCGCTTGAAGTTATTGAGTTCATCATGCATGGCTTCAATCCAATCCGTGTCTTCAAGCGCTTCAAATACCCTTTGGGGTTCCTCACAAGAAACAAACGCATTATGGGCACAAAAATTTCTTAATTGACTATGAGTGGTTACCCCTTTCCTAAGGCTTCCAAGCACTTGATCCATCGAATGATCTTGAGATGAGAGCTTGGATGCAATCTTGGCCGCACGACGTGCTAAAGTTTCCTCAAGTGATGCTTGAGAATCCTCTTGAGGATTATCTTCGTGAGCTTGAGCACCATCAAGGTCTTGCTCATCATCTTGAGCTTGCCCTTGAGAGAGAACTTGATCTTGATCATCATTTGGTGCACCACCATCATCAATGACTTGATCTTGACCTTGATCTTGTTCGGTTGGGGGAGGGCCTTCATTTTGTTCTTGGTTAGCTTGTTAATCTTGTGAAGATGAGGGCTCCACATGAGTAGAACATTGTCCTTCTGCTTCCACCACAAGGGGTTCCTCAATGGGCAGGATATGACCCACACCCATTCTTCTTATGGCTTGAGGATGAATTTCATCATCTACAACCAAGAGATCACTTTGCTCCACTTTGGAGCCATTATGTTCATCAAACTCCACGTTACTAGATTCTTTAACAAGCCCGAAGGACTTGTTGTAGACTATATACGCGTGGGAGTTTGAAGCATAACCAACAAATATGCCCTCATTTTTTTGACTCGAATTTAGACAAACGAGCACCCTTTTTGAGAATGAAACACTTACACCCAAAGACCTGAAAGTAATTTATGTTGGGCTTATTCCCGGTGATAATTCCATAGGGAGTCTTGTTCAAGATCTTGCGGAGATAAAGACGGTTGGTTGCATGGCAAGCGGTGTTGTTGGCCTTCGTCCAAAAGTTGTATGGACTTTTGAACTCCGCCATCATAGTTCTTGCCTCATCAATGAGAGTGCGACTCTTCCTCTCCGCAACACCATTTTTTTGAGGGGTATAAGCAGCAGAATATTGATGTTTGATCCCCTCATCACCAAGAAATTCATCCAAGGTGTAATTCTTGAACCCGGTGCCGTTGTCGCTTTTAATAGCCAGTATCTTTGAATTGTGTTGACGCTGAGCTTCATTGGCAAACTCGATGAGGGTTTGTTGGGTCTCACTCTTCCTCTTGAAGAAATAAACCCATGTATATCTTGAATAGTCATCCACAATCACCAAGCAATATTTCTTTCCACCAAGACTATCATACATGGGAGGCCCAAAGAGATCCATGTGAAGGAGCTCCAAAGGCCTCTTGGTGGTAATGATATTCTTGACGGGGTGTTTCTTCTCATGTAGCTTTCCCTCAATGCAAGCCCTACAGGCACGATCATTTGGAAAACTAACATTTTTTAGTCCAATGACATGATCACCCTTAAGAAGTGTTTGCAAAGACCTCCTATTAACATGGGCTAGGCGGCGATGCCAAAGCCACCTCATGTCAACTTTAGCCATTAGACATATGGCGGTTTTAGTGGGTACTCGTGAGAAATCCACCACATACATGATGTCCTCCACATGTCCAACAAAGGCTACTTTAAGAGTTTCGCTCCACATCACGGTGACCATGTCCACATCAAAGAAAGTACAAAGGCCCATCTTGGCAAGTTGACGAACCAAAAGTAAATTGAAAGAACAAGTATCAGCTAGTAAAACATTTCTGATGGTTTTATCCGGAGAAATGATTACTTTGTTGTGACCCAATACCTTTGACGTTTTAGCATCACCAAATTGGACTAGGGTGTCACGAGATGATTGAAAGTAAATGTCCACCAACAAGTCCTTGCTTCCGGTCATATGACTTGTAGCCCCTCTATCAAGTATCCATGAACCTCCACCGGAAGACGCCACCTACATGAGATCAATGCTTGGGTTTAGGGACCCATTCACGAATGGGTCCTCTTGCGTTAGTAACTAGGGTCTTAGGAACCCAAATAGACCATGCAATGTATTTATCATAAGAAACAACAAATTTGGCATAAATATGCCCATCATTAGTGCAACCAAGAATATAAGAAGGGTTAGTAGGACTGGCAAATTCCTTGGGGATGGCATTGCCCCTTTTGGCTACACCACCCTCAATAGGCTTTGCCACTTTCTCCTTTGGCTTCTCCCCTTCCTTGACAAAAGTAATCTTATTGGAGGGAGGGGAGACATTGCCCTTCTTCTTCTTCTTGTTCTTCTTCTTGTTCTTCTTCTTTGATGAACTAGCACCAAAACCAATGCCTTCCTTGATCCGTGATGAGGTTGGCGAGAGCAACAAGCCTTTGGTAAAGATCTTCGGGAGACTCTCCTTCGATCATGACAAAGTGGTCGGTTTGATCTTCAATTTTTCAAACTTGGAGCTTCGAATGTTGGAGCTTCCCATCATTGTTCTCTCAAGAAAATCCCATGTCTCCTTGGCCGTGGTAAGCTTCCGGCAAAGGGTCTCTTGATCAAATTTAAACCCCTTTTGGATCATGAGGAACGCATGATTGTTGAGGGAGTTGTTTCACAATTCTCTTGGAGTCATGTTCATGTGGTCACAGACAGGGAATCCTTCTTTGGTGATAGTCCACAACTCTTCTGAAGAACCTCTCATGTGATTCTTCATTCGGGAAACCCAAAGTGGATACTCATCTTTATCAAGAATTGGTGGTGGAACTACATGCGTGAAATGAGGTTCGGCATGAGTTAACTTACCATAGTTAGGAGGGGGAACGGCGACGTGTATACCCGATCCATTCCCGGTGAGAGGAATGGGAGGTATAGCACTACTACCATCATCATGTGCATGAGAGATGACATCTCTCTCTCTCCCAACCTTGGATTGTTGGGTATGATGTTGGTAGTGTCCGTTGGGGACAACCGGGACATAAGAACCCGAAGCATGTTCCACATATCATTCATTTGAGATTTCATGGAGGACATGCCTTCATTATACTCAACACGAGAGATAGACGAGCCATCCTCTGCGAACGTGTTGGTAAAGTCCTCGGTGCCTCCTTGTGTTTCCACAACCGGAACTTCTGTTCCCTCCCCTAAGTTAAGATCATCCGACTTATCCCCTTGCGACATTCTATTAAGGTGATAAATCCCTTAATAAGAGACGAGGCTCTGATACCATTGAAAGGATTGGAATGTCGACTAGAGGGGGGGGTGAATAGGCAACTAATTTTTTTAAGTTCTTCTTAAAAAATTAAGGCTCAACAATAAATAAAGTATCTAGAAGTGCGACTACGTGAGCAACCTATATGCCAACTAATGCAACACTATATGAGCAAGCAAGAAATGAGAAATGAATATAACTTGCACGAAGCAACGATAAAGGGGAACACGGGAGACAAGGATAGGTTGCCGAAGTTCCTTATCTTTCAAGAAGTACGTCTCCGTTTGGAGAGGGTGAGGAGCACAATGCTTACACGAAGCCAACGAGGGCGACCCTATTTCTCCTCACGCTCTTACCAATGCAAGATGTCGTGATTCCACTAATGGTGCCTTGAAGGCGCACACGAAACCTTTACACAAGGGTGGGGCACTCCACACCACGTTGGAGTCTCCCACCTACACCATGAAGCTTCACCACAATGGATTGTGGCTCCGAGGTGGCCTCAAGCTCTTGATGGCTCCAAACCACAAGAGTAAAAAAGATACACTACAAAATGGACGGGTAACAAACTTTCCTTTGGATGGAAGTATAGATCTAGGTCACCACCCTCAATCCCTAGCTACTCAACAAGTTTGGGTGGCTAGAAATGGAGATCGGGGTCGATGAATCTTTAGGGCGTCAATGGAGAGAGAGTGTGGCAAGAGGTAGGTGGAAAGGAGGAATAAGACCTCCTTTTATACCTCCCCCAATATCCAATCGTTATGCGCAGAAAAACACAGGCCGGTACAACCGGCCTGCCATCCCAGTACAACCGGTCTCCCATGGGCGAGGTGCCCCTCCCCTCTAACCCTAGCCAGTGGTCTGGTGGACAGAGCGGTACCACTGCTCCGACCCCGATAGTACCGGATTTACCGGTACAACCGGGGGTCCACCGCCCCACTACCGGCCTAGGTCAGAGGGAAACGGGACAAGCCCGGTGGAGAGGCCGGTGGGGAGGCCGGTACAACCGTGCCCCCAAACCCTAGAAAGTAACCTGGGGGGAGAGCGGTACAACTGCTCCTGGTACCGGTTGTACCAGATTTACCGGTACAACCGGACCACCACCGCCCAGCTACCGGCCAGGATCAGAGAGCCCCCCTCCATCATGGTGGAGGCGCCGGTACTGGGCCGGTAGTACCGACCCCTGACAAGGACGGTACAACCGGCCTGGAGCACCGATACAACCGGCCAGGTGTTTCCTCTAACTGAAATCCCTCCAAAAGACCTTTGCAAGGACCAATCTTGATCCCACAACTTTTTTTCCTATAAAAATACATGAAACGCTCAAGACACAGTTAGACATGTTATCCTGTATTGTAATCAACACCAAAACCAAAGGACGGGAAATGTCCTATCATCAAGTATGACGTTTCAGATGATGATGATGAGATGAGATATGTGCCAAATACTGGCAACACATCAAGAGGTAAGACGATTCTAGTGAGAAAATTTTATGATGAGGATAGGTTGCAAGTTGAAAACCAAATTTTTTGGTAGATGTGCTTTGCTGATTTATATCAGTTCAGAAGGGTCATCGTCAATTTGCATATAACTCAGAAGTGGAATTTCAACTATCATAGGAGTTTCAAGGACAAGGTAATAGTGGACTACCTTCAAGAGGGCTGCAAATTCCATATGACAAGATCCTTAGTTCGAAAAGATAAAACCTTCTGCATTAGGAAAATTAATCTTAAGCTCACATGTCATGTATTTGGTGAGAACTGTAGAGTGCAAATTAAGTATGTGGCAAAGTCAATTAGTACCTTAAGGACAGATCCTATGACATGTGTTGATACTTTCATAGAGAACAGAAAATAAAAGTTTGGTGTGGAACTTGGCAAGAATAAGACACACATGGCAAGGAAACTTGCCTTGCAAGTGGTGCTTGGTGAGCAGGAAAGGCAGTAGACTAGGACAAGGAAATATCTTCAGAAAATTGTTGATACAAACTCTGGCTCTAGATGTATTGTGACTACTAGAGTTGTGAAAGAGCACCAAGTAATAATTTTAGGTTTCCTAAATTTTTTATGTGTCTTGGAGAATCAATTGATGGTGTTTTAAAGGGGTACATGCCCTTCATTGGTAGGTTCTTGCCCTACAAATTATTTACATCTTTCTTTTTTTGCTTTTGTGATTAACGTGATGCTCTTAGAGGGTTTTCATGTCTTGATGGTGATGTTGTAAAGTTGAACACATGCCAACAAATTCTTGATGTGACTGCAAGAGATGGTAATAACCACACTTATCCTATTGCTTTTAGACTTGTTGAAGTTGAGGATACACTAAATTGGTGCTAGTTTCCGACACAACCAAACTATGCTATTGGGGGGAGAACAAGGGCAATTTGGACACTACACTATCATTTGTGATAGGCAAAAGGTAATTACATTTAGTTGAATTAAGTTTTCCTTAAGTGTCCTATCAATTTAGTTCTATTTACACTTATAGTTAGCTATCAATGTGACCTCATGTAATATATATTTACATCTGAAACATGGTCTTCTACATGCTATAAATGAAATATTTCCCCTCAAAGGTAATATTTAAGACACATCTATGATAATTTTTAAAATGTTGGGTTTAGAGGGGAATAACTTCAGAAGTACATCGACGGTGCTTCCTACTCTTACACAAAGCACGGACTGAGCATAAGTGCATGCCGCATAGGTTCAAGCCAAACTTATGTGTTGCTTTTGAAGGCATATACATTAGTAGGAGATTCTTGAGTTTTTCTATTGATGTAAGTTAACCAAAGCTATTTTTAGTACTTAATTAACCCAATGTAGCTACTTTGATATAATTAAGATGAATTTATAAAATGGTTGGTCATGATGTGATTCATGCCCTATTCATAATTATTCAAATGTAGCTACTTTTATTAGTGAATTTTTCATTTGTAGCTACTTTTACTAGTGAATTTATCAATTCCAGCCTGTTTTAGTAATTCAACTCATACATTCACGGGAAGTTCGTGTGAACTATGGGGTTATCGAGTGGATAGATGCCCCTTGGCCTATCATAATGAAGAGATGCATTCTTAAGGTTTGGGAGATGTATCATATGCACAACTCTTGCATGATGATGTATAAGAAAGAGCATGTCAATGAGCTTGCCAAAATTCAAAAAGAAATCGACAAACTGAAAACCCAAGTAGACAAAATGGGTGATGAGTACCATAATCTTGTTGATGATGTCACATATCTCTTTGAGTGAAATGATGGTAATCAGGAGTTCAAGAGTAATAAGAAAGATGGTTGATGTCTACGCACGCTTCTATTCTTGTAGACTATGTTGCGCCTCCAAGCGCAGAGGTTTGTAGGACAACAACAATTTCCCTCAAGTGGATGACCTAAGGTTTATCAAACTCAGGGAAGTAGAGGTTGAAGATGGTCTCTCTCAAACAACCCTGCAATTAAGATACAAGAATTCTCTTGTGTCCCCAACACACCTAATACAACTAGGATTTGTACAGGTGCACTAGATCGGCGAAGAGATGGTAAAAATATGGGTGATAGGTGTGGAAAAACAAAGTAATATAAATCTGTAATAAAAATTACAGCAAGGAAACAAGTAGTAAAAGTGAACACAAACGGTATTGCAATGGTGGAAACAAGGCCTAGGCTTCATACTTTCACTAGTGGAAACTCCCAACAATATTAACATAGTCTAATCACATGATATTTCCACTAAAACATGCATTGGAGACGTACTTGGAGGTCATTCACTAGTGCAAAACAGGTCATTAGAACCGGTTCTGGGAGGCCATCAGAACCGGTTTTGGCAACCGGTGCTAAAGGTTCGGTGCTAGAGGGTGAACCCCTTTAGAACCGGTTGCTCACGAACCGGTTCTAAAATCTCTGCAGCCAGCCACGTGGTGGCAGGTCGGGCGCGAGGGCTCGGGAACCTTTACTACCGGTTTGTAACACAAACCGATTCTAAAGGTTTAGAGGTTTAAGTTTTTTTTTTATTTTTGGTTTTAATAGTTTAGGGTTTAGGGTTTATTAATTCTTTTCTTTTGGGTTTAGGATTATTGTTTATTTTACGCTATTACATAATGTACAATGCATATATATACATGTAGAATATCTCGTAGCTAGCTAGAACCATCATATATAGTAGAATTATCGTACCTCCAACATATATATATACATCGATCATATATAGTACTAGTGCCTCACCACCGCCCCTCTTTGCTTGCCTCGAGCCCACAACAGTGGAGGGCATTTGAATATACATACAGTTACATCATATGGACAACACACCAGTTTCCTATTACATATGGTAAGGGAATTCTCCGGTTGAGTTATTTAGGACTTCACGAAGAAGAAATCCCGCTATTTCCTCTTGAAGTGCTCGCATGCGATCATTTATGTCGAGTTTATCCCGCTTCTCCCAAATCTTATTATTTAAAGAAGATGATCAATATATGAATATATTACATATGGTAAGAACAAAGTCTAGATAGTATTTACGTACCATCATTGTTCTTTGATTAAACTTTTGTGTCATATAGCGAATGTTCTCCATTACGATGTAAGCACAAGGTTCAGTCCCCGATGTCTGCCTCATACACTTCACAACAAAATAGAATTCAAACAGATTTAATAATCAAGCATATATATGATAATGGTCTATTGAAACTAGAAATATAATTAAATCGAATGTTCTCTCACATATTTATTGTACTGCCACGTCAGCTTCTCCTTCCATTCACCGCGGTCAAGTTTTTTGAACTTTCCCCAAACTCTGCCGTCAAAGAAAATGAATAAAGGAGTTAATTACTTGATATAACAGAAACTTAAAGTGAACACTAAAGAAGCCTACATGTGTGATAATGATTAAAATTACCTGGCGAATGAGTTCTTAATTTCTTTATACTTACTAATATCTTTACGTAGTGAGTCCATTACTGTAACCATTCCTTTTTCCATTTCAATGTCTAGCAGGATGAAGTGATAGTTGTGCACACGTAAGCGGGTATCACTTATATAACAATATCGAGTAAGCAAAACTATAATTTCTAGTACAGAATAATGACACTCACTTGAAGTTGTAAGGAAATAGTATATGTTCTTCTGCATGTAGATCCCTCAAACTTTTAAGCAAAAGGGTCTCCGCGAATTCTGTATTATGTTTTACTGTTACTTCATGTATGGTATTTGGGTCAATGAACCCAATGCCAAAGACTCCAGCTTTTCTCATTTCGTACATCTTCATTCTGCGTAATACCACACACAAAATAATATATATAGTGAGGATAATACAGTCAATGACGTACGAGCTGAGCTAGAAAGAAATCACTTACAAACAATACAAACTGATGATAGATTTGTCGAGTGCCAATTGATGGAATAACTGAAATAATTCTTCATTTGCAATCCACAAGTCACCAGTTGTCGGGACCCGGGGTTAGCGTATGCAAGTCCAGTTAAGACATAGTCATATGGAGAGCCGAGAACCGCACCCACTTGTCTAAGCAGACAAGGCCAAGCACTGAACATTCTCGGAAAGCATCGTACGTGAGGGACATCCCATCCAGGCCGGATGATCAACTGAGATGGGTCCTCATCGTCCGCACACAAGTCTAAAGATATGGGTGGTGAACTCCCATATTCAAGACAAGTCGCCTCAACCATATTATCGACTATCTCGAAACTCTTACATAAACTTACTCCAGCCCGATCACTTAGTCGGGGTCTAGGGCGGGCTTGATCATACCACAAAGTGTGCACGAGACGGAGTCTCGAGCAATCGCATCGCGATGCCCCAAGCTGCGCACATCTAAGGGCCACTTGGTGTATGAAAGACCGCCAGCCAGAACACAACTAAGGTCTCGAAAACCCATACAAAGACATGCATGTTATGACCATACATGCAGCACACATGCCTTGTATGAACAGCAGGTACCATTGCAATTCTCTACAAAGTGTACATTTTATTTATAACTCTTATAGAGTACACACAGAGATCACATACATGTGATCCAACATTACAACATAAAGCGGAAGCAAATTATGTCTGAGTACAGACAAGTTTAACAAATTGGCTTAAGAAGCCTTATTCAAACACAAAGCCCTCCACGAGGGAACCAGTCTGCTGACTGGGACTAGACTAGTTAACTTCAGTCCTCCAGCTCGATGAAGAAGCCACCTTCGGGGTCAGTGGCGTCATCTAAAACATATATTAAGCAAACGTGAGTACAAAGTCGTACTCAGCAAGACTTACATAGGAGCTATACTACTCATGCACATGTATCAAGGTAAAGGGAGGTGGGGTTCACTTGCAGAAATGCCAGCTTTGACTTGGCTAATCCTGAACTACGAGTACCAGACTTTGAGGTAAGAAGCGTACACGAGTCCACTACTTTCTCCAACCAATACACCACCATGGTGCCTTCCTCGACTTCCCCACGAGAAAGCACGCCATAGCACTCACACTTATCTTGGTGTGTTTTAGAAGTATCCGGTTCAAGTTATCTAATAATCAAGCTAAGCTTTCCAAGTAGTCCATAACCGTGGACGCGGCTATTCGAATAGTTTTGTTAACCTTGCAAGGGTGTACCGCTACACACACATGATCATCATTTACCGCCTTTGATCTCGACACCATTCAAGGGGTGCCAGCGAGGATGCTCACCACAACTGTTACCTCATAGCCTATCTAGTCCAAGAAAGCCGCCTACTTGGGTTGGCTACCACAATCGTGAACCCGGCCGGTCTACCGAAGTGGACCCAAGCGATGTGTGCGTGGTGCATAAGCCGGTCTCGGTTGAGCCGTTCTCTCACTTAGCATCCAGGCCACAAGCCTACCAGAACTCCGAACTACTGCGACATCTGGACATCGAAAGGGATGAGTTAATAAGTTGAGAGGGGTCAGTGAGCCCAATGTGTGGTTGTACTCTTCATCTTGGATCACCACACAAGAACTCGGACTTAGGGCGGTGTTCAACGAGACAACCCACCGTGTACTCCTACACAGCCTCTCATCGTTCACCTTGTATTAGGGTCGATTCACCAACACTTTTCTACCATCATCAACATGATCACTACCCTCCCGACTCACATCACAGTAACAACATGGTATCATACTAAGCATGCAATAAGCAGTAACATTGCAGGGGTTACATGATATCAACCAACTCCTACATTTGCTAGGATTGTGGTTTGCTTACTACTGTGACAAAAGATAGGTCATGCAAAGGAATGGGTTCATCTATGCAGTAGAATCGTAACATGGTGATCATCCTATACAATGCATAAGCGAGACATGAGAGGGAAGTGGGATTTTATCGACATGATCAATGGGGTTTTGCTTGCCTTGCTGACGAGGTTCGGGTTCTGGATCTTCAGCGAAGGGGGTGACCTCTTGCTCCGGTTCCACCTCTACTCGACAAACAAAGCACGAAGTAGCAATCAATATGAATGCAATGCTCAAGCACATGATTGAATGTTAATGCTTGAAGTACAAGTTTTGATGTGTGAGGCAATTCCATTTAAGTGGAATATATTGCATTTAAAATGCAAATTCAAACTCCACATTTGAATTCAACATTAACCAAGTTATAGGTGATATAGTTTGATCATTTTGAATTACCTTCAAATGTGTATGATATGCCTCTGATGTGTAAGTGAAATGTAGCATGTTTCCATGGTTCAAGTTGCAAAAATATTTGAATTGAATTTGATTTAATTTCATTTAAATCAAATAGAAAATGCTACTGATCACATTTTAAATTCAACTCCAACAGAGTTGAAAGTTGCATATTTGGAAAGATAATTTTCTCCTGATCATTTTTCATATATTATTTGTCCAATTTGGAGTTAATATGAATTTTCTATGAATTTCCAAAGTTTGGGGTATTTTCTGGAATTTCTGGAATTAATAAACCATTATTCTTTTCTGGAAATCCATTAAACTCTTTTATTGCATCAGCATGTGGTCATGCTGACGTGGGGGGGGGGTCTGACTGGTGGGCCAGGTTTGTCAGTGTCACAAGGGTTAATTAAATCGGTTTAAACCTAACCAGGGGGTTAAGTGCCTGGGGGCTCCACCTGTCATTGACCTGGGGTCAATTAGTAGGGGGGTTAACCCCTAATGACAGTGGCTTCACCGGAGGCTAGCCGCCGGTGGCCACCAGTGCGGCGGCGCTGCACGGGGAGGGGGCTGCCGGGGGCCATTTGATGCGCGGGAGGCATCAATCGACAGCCCGTGGACGCCCGCGTCGAATGGAGCCAGCCAGAGGGGCTGGAGCTCACCGGAGTGTCGCCGGCTTCAAGCCCTAGCGGCGGCCGTGGCACGGGCTCGAGGTGAACTCGGCTACGAGGCACCATTTGGGGCGGCTTTGGGCTGGATCGAACCGGAGGAGTGCTGCGGTGACAACGGACAGAGTGACAGGGTCGACTGCGTTGCGGTTGCTCGACGACGACGACCGGGGTGGCAAGGAGCTCCGGCGTCCATGGCGTAAACAGCTAGGGAGGAGGAGGGAGACGAAGGAGTGGCTCGTTCGAACCCCGAGCTCACCGTGATGCTAGAAGGGGGGTCAGGGAGGTCGGGGAGGTCGTGGTGGCGGCGAATTCGACGTGGGCGGCTTGCGGGTCCGGTGGCGGCTCGAGCTCGATTCCTGCGGCTTGAGTCCAAATCACAGCTCCGACTGCTGCGTGAAGAGGAAGTCGACGACGGCGCGCACGATGGACAAGGCCTTCAGGCTTCTCTCCGGCGCTGGCTACGGTTCTCGTCGACGACGAACGGCGGACGCTCTCGGGGAAGAAGGGGAAAACGAGGAGAGGAAGGGAGAGCACGAGAGGGGAGGGGGAAATGAAGCACGGCTTCACGGCGGTTCTCCAGGACAGGATAAGGTGGCACGGGGCGGCCTGGAACGTCTTGGGCGTCGAGGTGGCGACCACGGCGTCGGCGCCGCGCCACCGAGCTGCTTGGCAGCGCGGGGTGGAAGACGACAGGGGAGTTCCCCTGGTGGGCTGGGCCGGCTGGAGAGGTGGGCCTCACCCCTGGCGGGAGGTAAGTTTTTCCTTTTTCCTCTGTTTAATCTTTCCTTTCTTTTTCTGTAATTTGTTTTGGCTCTGATAAAAATACCAAACCATTTTATTAAATGCTGAAAACTTTTATATGGCCTCATAATAATATAGACTAGCCACTAATAAACTTTCAACATTTTTAAAATTCAAATGATTTGAATTTTAAATCAAATAGGGGGATTTCTTTAATTCCAAGGTACTGTTTGAATATTTGAAAAATCTATGAGCATGGGGTGGGTCCCACATCACTTGATATGTGATCACACTCATTTATAAGACTTTTCAAAACTCTAACATGAATTTTTGGAAAAGATTTTTATCTGGCCTTTTGAATTAATTCATCTGGGGGTGTTCCTTCTCCCATTTGGATTTTGAATTTGATTTCCAAGATTTCTTTTTTAAATTTTTACATGATGCAAAGGCACTAGCTAACCCTAGCACATACCTAACAGAGGGTTCTGACACCAGTTCCATTGTCGAAATAATCTGGCCTGATCGGAATCCAGAAGTCGGTCATGTCGAACGGTATAGCTTCTGTGATGTACCACTTATGCAAGTTGCGCAATTGCGTTGATAATAGCTTCTCTTCTTCTTCAGTGACCATAGGCTCCCCTTTTGCATAATTCCTTTTTGGAGATGGCTCACCGGACAAGTCATCAAGGTTTAAAAATTGTTCAATAGTAAGACCCGCCTCTCTAGCAAATGCTCTTTGTTCGTCGGTTATCTCTTCCTGCTGCTTGGTATTCACCTTGAGCGGGGCTATCGATTGCACTGTCTGTTCTCCGAGTTGGGAAACAGTTTTCCCGCATTTTTTACTTCCTAAGTGGCTGCTTCTTGAAACCTTTTGCAGAAATGACTTGTTAATAGAGCATTCGTAGTCCGAGAACACGGTCTTAACAGGGGGTTCAAACATCTTCAAGAAGTTTTGTACTGTTACCTCGGGTATTTTCTCCTTCGGTGGCGGGGGAGGTTTCGGTGCAAGGTGCTTTTCCACGGCTTCATCCACTATGGCCTTGGTTTCAGCTACACTCCTATCCTAGGGTAAGACCGGCGGACTCTTCTCGGGTTTAACTTTCTTTGTTTTCTTCTTCGGTGGACTGCTATGACGCGGCGGAGGTCGATTAATTTTTGATTGTCGTGTTTGCCTTCTATCCATCACGGGGGAGCTGGTGGGATCGGTTGGCGCTGCAGACTCACGATGTGGGGTGGTTGTGGTGGAATCGAATGACGCGGAGGAGTCGCGCTGCGCTCCACGGGGATGGATGGTGCAGGACTCGGCTGACGTCGTAGCGGATCAGTCCCACTGTGCTCCATCTCGAGGATGGATGGTGCAGGACTCGGCTGATGTTGCGGAGTCGCACTGCGCTCCATCTCGGGGAGGGGTGCAGGACTCGGCTGGTGCTGCAGAGTCGGGATGCACTCCATCTCGGGGGGTGGTGGTGAACTTGATGTCGAACGCGTTGGACTTGACATAATGTATGGAAATATGATCCATTGTTTTCTCCATAGATAGATACCACTTTTTTTGGCTTCTCTGAGGGTCTTCTGCCCTTCACCTCCAGGAGTATCAAGGTTTAGTTCTTGATATTCCGTCACAACTTCATCCACCCCGACACAAGCATAGCCAGGTGGAATCGGATTGTAGTGGTGCAGTGCTCCAGGTGGTTTCGTTAAAGCAAAGCCGTCCGCCACCTTAATGGATATATTGTTCATTTTGAAGATTAGATCGCAACGTTTCTGGTCTGTGATATCATCCACGGGGTAGTGACCATCATCGACCCCCGTGGAGCCCACACTGATTTTCGTCATACATGGGACGGTAGTTGCTTCAGGTGGATCTTGAGTTGGCTGCGGTTGCTGGCTAAGTGACGCCTGTAGTCGCTCCTGCTTATCTTTCATAGAATTTTCGAACTTTGAAAGACGGTCTGCTTCCATCTTCTTCTTTCTTGCATGGCTTTTGTAAGTATCTTTATACTCCGCAAACCCCTCATACCATGGAACAACGCCTACGCCTCATGTTCGTCCCAGATGTTCAGGATTCTTGAGGGCGTGTGTAAGCTCGTTGTTCTCTCTCTCGGGGATGAAAATCCCATTCCTAGCATCATCCTTTGCATTTAGTATCTCTTGATCGGCTCCTTTAAGACTTGCCTTTATAATCACCTTCCCTGTCTTTGGGTCCAACTTTCCCCCATGCCCAAAAAACCAACTCTTGCACCTGGGTGGAAAATATATTGTGACTGGAGTGACCCCTGCAGCAATCAGCTTCTTCTCAAATGCTTCCCACTTAGTCGACGCGGACTTGTAGCCACCTGTCCCCATGGTATGGAAAATCTTATGCTTCTCAGCATTAATCTTGTTTATTTCCGACCGAAGTTTAGCTTCATCTGATTCGTTGTTCTCCACAAATTTGTCCCAATGTGCTTGTACCTTCGCTAGTGCTCCATTGAAAATTGGAGTCTTCTTATTATTAGCGACATATTTGGACCATAGCTTTACCTTCCAAGATCGGAATACTTCTCCCATCTTCTTAAGAGCAGGATGCTTGAAATTCAACACATCTTCTCGTGTCGCCCAATCTGGTAGGGTGAAATTTGATAAGAGTTTAGCCCAAAGATACTCTTTTGCGACAAAACTCTTGTTTCCACCTTCCTTTGGCTGATGCCATTCTTGAGTGCTAATCGGGATGTTATCTCTAACAATTACTCCGCATATAGCTATCCATTTCTTTGCGTGAGCTTCCGGAGCATTCGGCTGGCCACTCAAACCGATCCCATCGATGTTGTACTTTATATTATCCCGCGGCAATTTGGCCGGGCCACGTTTTTCTTTTCTTGAAGAAGATTTTCTCGATCCGGGTTTCTAGAAGAAGAAATATTTGTTAACTATTAGTGATAAAATCAATTATTTGTAAATTTTATGATCACCAGCCTTATATATATATATTTATATATATACCTCGGCAGACTTTGTTGTTAATTGAAGATCTTGTTCTTCTCCTTCGTCGAACATTCCCTCACCAGAATCGTTCAGATATCGTGAGCCGTCATCATCGATATCGGCGTCATCATGAGGACCGATATCGGCGTCATCATGAGGACCGATATCGGCCTCGGCGATAATTTCGTACATATCATCTTCTTGCTCTCTGCCGCTATTGAACACGTCGTCCATAGCTTAACTAATATCGTCGAGATGCAGAAAAAGATAAAATAATTTAGTATAAGCAAATATAGAAAATGACATCTCAAATAATCAAGTTCACATGCAACAATAATATTAGAATAATAATCCAGCTTACATCTCGAATAATCTAGTTCACATATATGCAACACTAATATATATGTCGATCACTAGAGCTAGTACATATATATATATATAACATATCACTAGCTAAAACTGTAAACGACGTCGGCTCCGGCTGGCGGTGGACACCCAAAGAGAAGGAACCATCACCCACTCGTAGCTAGGGTGAGATCCCTGAAGCACCTGCCATAAACTGTAGTACCCGGCGTCCAACGCCGCCATGTAGCGACGGACGTGGTCGTCCTCCTCCCTGATACGTCGGCGTACAACCTCCTCGGGGGCCGGCTCCCTCCGCACCGACTGTGGCCCACGCGACCGCCACCAAAGAAGATCCGGGTCGACGACAAGACCCGGATTCCTCGCTAAGTGACACACCCCGGAAACCACCTCCCAGTGCCATCCCCGCAGAGCCCAGTCCAAGACATTGCGCATCCCGTCAAGAACTCCCGGAGCGCGACGGTAATGAGGATGCGGGCCCGGCATTCTCACTAATGAAACTAATAAAATTACCACTAAAATTATATATTTTCAACATTATATATATCAAGGCAACATTATATATATCAAAACAATATATATATAATAACAATATTTATAAAAATTTGTCAACAGAATTTTGCGGTTTCCACAAGGTTATAACTAGAGTTCTACACGTCATAAATTTTGAGGCTAACATCAACTTTGAACACCTTTCTATGATCTACAAATTGGTATAAGTTCCATCCATGTTAGAGTTAATTTTCCTAATTAAATATTTTCTGGAAAAGTGCTACACAAGGTTTACTTCAAAAATGGTTAAAAGTTACAAACTTTGCTAGATCATTGCCATTGTTCTATAACTCCCAATGAATATGAATCCTACATGTATTCTGCACAATATGATGTGCACTACTAAGCCATGCTCCAATATGAATATGAATCCTACATGTTCATCAAAAGCTCCAAAGTAGCTAAGATCCTAAACCATTTTTCTGTCATTTTTCTGCTAACAAAAATGTGTGTTTTATGAGTTGCATAGGAATTAAATCATGCCTCAAATGAAGTAGGTCTAGTACAATAAAATGGACATGGGTACATCTACTTCATGTCCAAAATATTTTCAGCTATTTTAAACTTGTTTTCTCTCAGAATTTTGTTTTTGTACAGAGTGCTAGATAACTAACAGCAGCAGCAACTTAGCAATATTAGTAGCAGAGAAATATGCAGAGCGACGGTGACGGCGACAGCGAGGGGAGTATGGCGTCGCGGCGGGGCGGGCGCGCGTGTAGCTAGGGAAGCTCACAGGGGAGTATGGCGTCGCGGTGGGGCGGGTGACGACGACGGCAAGGGCGACGGCGGGGAGGGTCAGGGGGAAGAGGGGATATCTCACCTCGCGCGGAGAAGGCGACGGGGACGGTGACGACAACGGCGAGGGCGACGGCGACGACGACGGCCTGGCGGAGAGGGCGACGGGACGGCGACGGCGATGGCCTAGCGGCGAGGAGACGATCTGAAGCGGTGGGGGGGTGTAAGGCCCGATATGCGGTATTGTTCCAGATCTAGATGTTTCCATCAAGATCCGGGGACGAAGCACATATCGGTCCCACCGCGACATATGACAAAGCCATATGCCCCGGATTTCCAACATGATATCACAACATTACAGATACAAGATACAACATCTCATACAATCGGCATACAACTGCCTCAAATGCAATACAACAGCGGAAGATACATGTCTGAGTACAGACTACAATCAAAAGCCTACTGGCAAAGAGAAAAACATCGATCCCATAACCACACGGGTCCAGGCCCTCCGCCGGGATCCGTCTAACTAGTCGTCGTCGAGTATCCACGTGAAACGTCGATCACCATACCTGTTGTCGATCAAGAACCCTGAAAAGAGATTGGGGGTAGTATCATGAGTACATAAGTACTCAGCATCCAACTGTAGTGGTCATCTGACCCAGCAAGGACTTCATCACTCGTCATTCTAGGACAACTAGTAGTTTACGGTAAGGAAGGGGTAAGTGGTGAGATTGCTGCCGCACTAGCATTTATGAAGTGGCTAACGATCTAGAGAGTAAGGTAAGAAGCCAAGCATTCGATGAGGAATCGCCTCCAACAAGTCTTGCTATCCGCTACTTACGCAAACATAACACCTATCCTATCCTTGTCCTCCTCTTCGCATCCCGACGAAGAAGAAGCATTCAAGGCACACACACACACACGGTGATCAAATTATATTTAATATTATCTCAGTTGTTGTTGTCTATGAACAAGGAGTAGGTCTCAAGTCGTCCATAACCGTGGACACGGCTTCTCGAAAAGATTTAACCCTGTAGGGGTGTACCAACTGCCCATTACAAGGCTCCGCACGCACGCCCATCTCTCTCAGTTGCTACCCATCACAGGCAACCATTTTATGATTTAGTTCCAAGAGATCCGAAACGTCAGGTCCCTCTAACTAACAACGAACAAATCCGGGTGGCCCCCGGGGAGTCGACACCCAATCCAAAAGCCGGCCACGCTCTCGGATCGGACTCTTCCGTATGGCTAAGGTCGGGGTTAGCCTCACCTATATAACAGGGGACTTCCCTAGCTCACCAGTGTGGACCAACAAAGGAACTATGTCTCTGCTGGCCCGAGTTGTTTTAAAACCACTGGCTGCAGACCAGTTATGCATGCGGTTTCAAATGGTAAATCAACTTGGGCCACCTCTAGAAATGTTTGAAGCTAGGTAGGTAAGAAAAGGGGACCCCATAAAATCCCACACGCGGTTAGGCACGCTCAGTCTTAAAACCAATACCCGGAACTCGGGTCCTAGGTGACTCGAATGGAACAAAGCGTCGGGGCGGGATAGCCTAGACCTTCCATCCTTCGTCGAATATAGTCAACATTATAATAATCATATCATCAATAACAATAATAATAATGTGATATCCCAAACCAAGGCGTAACAGGGTAACATCGTAGCATCCTAAGCATGCATACTAAGCAGGGGCTGAGCAACGAGCAATAGTAACATAGCAGTACAAGGTTTGCTGGGAGGGGACATGGCTGTATCGGTTTGAAAGAGGCTGTAAACATGTGGTAGGATCAAACATCGAACCTAACCTAGACTAGCATGCAAACCGCTGGTTGAAATAGAATGGATCATAAGTAATGTATAGTCCTTGCCTATTGATAAGTCGGGTTCCGAAGGTGTAGTCGATCGCACGCTCGCATCGTCTTCAAAGGTACCCGCGGAAGCACACAAGACGATAAACACTGGAAAACAATCAACGTTGCACCACTATTACTACGGAGCAATACAAGATCAAAGAGAAAACACAAGGCACAGCAACGCGAGACATCGCACCTACCACCGAGAGCGGTTACTAACAGGTTAAGTGGAGTAATCATCACACACGATGATACCACACGTTTATGATGGTTCAAGTTGTTTAGCTACAGGTTATCAACAAAGGTTGTTAACATGGAAAATCAAGCAATAATGGCATAGCACACAAGCATGGCAAGAGGTGAAACATAAATAAACTAGCAAAGCTAGCCAATTTAAGTGGGGGGTAAAACCTATACATGCCGACTATTACGGACCCCACGATATTTATTGCATTCGGTACTGTTTTGACCTAAACAATATTTTATTATTTTTATTAGCAATCAAGAGCAGCATAAACATAATCTACATGCAATTCTAGTCAAGTTACATATAAGAAACATTTTAAACCGAGCAACGGTTAAAAAGTTATAGCAATTACAAGTTACAGTGGCAAGCAGTGTAATTAACAGTCAAACAGCATGTAAACAAAGTCAAACATGGCAAAGGAGCACATTTTATTAAACTACACACAAAACTAAGCAAGTTTCATATTTTACGCGTCGCGATCCGAGCTACGGGCTAAAAGATACGGGCACCGCAATAAAAACAGTACAATCTGCCAATTTAATAAACTAGAAAAGGGAAAAAAACTATAACGTGCCGAATCTAGTGCTATTGGGCCCAACAGTGCAGAAGCAGTAATAAAAACATAAATAAATAAATAAAATGAAAAAAAGGGGGTGGCTCACCCCATGGGCCGAGCCCAACAGTGGCGGGCGGCCTGGGCTGGGAGGCACCGGCTGGCTCTTGGGTAGGCCGGCCCATGTGGAGGAAGAGGCCCACGTGGTCGCGCTGGGGGTGGCCGGTTCGTGCCGCTCGGCTCCTCCCGAGCAGGACGACGGCGCCGGCGGCTGGAGGCGTCTCCGGCGAGGAGGTGCGGCGAGGCGGGCCTAGCGCGTCGACGAGAGGAGGGGGCCCGCCGGATCCGGCTGCGGGACGGTCGTCGGTGAAGTCTCCGAGGCGGCGCGGCGAGGATCTCTGGCGGGACGAGCTCGGGGTCGAGCCTCCCATGGCGGCCGGCGGCGCGATCTGCGTCCAGGGAAGAAGAACGGCAGGGGGATGAGAGGAGGAGGTGGTGCGCGGAGGGGAGGAGAAGCTCACCGGCGTGGGGAGGCGGCTGGCAGGCGGCGGCTCGCCGGAGCTTCGGGGTGCGGTGGCCAACGGGAGAAGCCGGGCGCGGCGGCGGCTAGGCGGGCCCGCGGGGCCTAGATCCGGCCCGTCGGCGGGCCGCGGCGGCTGGAGGTGGGAGGAGGCTCGATGGGGGCGATGTGGCACTCATCTGGCCCTCCAATCTTGGATCTGAAGGTCAGAATTAGCTGGGATTAGGGTTTTCGGTGGAGAGATGTATTTGGGGGTAGATTTGAGTGGAGATCAGGGGTGTGGCTGCAATTTTCCATTAGGGAAACCCTAATTGGATGGTTTGGGAGGTGGGGGTCATTATATAGGCAGGTTGGCTGGCTAGTTGATGCAAACGCCCTCGGTACCCCTCTCGCGTGTCCGGTGATCGCGTTCGTGACCGCCGAGACTCCGTACGGACTCCGATTCGGATGAAACTTTGACCTACGCGCTCAGCGCGTCGAGCCTGTCGGTCGTACCTCCGGTGATATTCCGACAACATTTTTCGGTGCCCCAATAAAATAATCCGTTTATTAAATAAACGGGGTTTTCGATCCGGTGGCGATGGCTGGTCCTGTGCCGGTTGCGACGGTGCTCGGGTGGAACCCCGGTGTCGCAAAGTCGTGTGCCGTTGGGGAAAAGGTCGGTCACGCATCCGATACGAGAAATAGGGGGAGAAATATTCACCGATTATTATTTCGATGAAGCAAACACCGCAAACAAGTCAGATAATCAAACAATTCACACCGCAAACAATTTTTTTAATTTTTGTGAAAACTGGGCTGTTACAATACAACACCACCAACAAGGGATCTCGTCCCGAGATCCAGGACGATCCGGGGGAGAGGGGGGAGAAAATAGAGACGACGATCTTCAACACCACCAACAAGGGACTCTGCTCCATGTCGACGTCGAACTTCTGTCAAGATAAATTTCCGCAGAGAGACGACATCGTCGGAAAAACGAAACCGTCAGTGACAAGAGGAAGAACGATCGCGAAAACCAGATCAAGGGATAGTGATTTTTGACGCAAGTCGTAAAAACACCGGTAAAAGGAGGGATGGCAATGGATGACCCAGATGATACCCGAAAGCGGAGAAGCTAAAGGTACTACAGGAATTCCCACCTGAGCTCGGAATCGAGACAATACTTCCCAAGCAAAGCATTGTAACGATTTCGATACTCCACACACTCGAGATCCTAGAGTTTGATGGGGGTAAGGCGAGAATTAAAACACTTGCGTCACTTGTCCTGACCAGACCAAGGGTAACGAGTAAAAGAATCCTACTCTCCGATAACTCTCCGATACAACATCTCATACAATCGGCATACAACTGCCTCAAATGCAATACAAGAGCGGAAGATACATGTCTGAGTACAGACTACAATCAAAAGCCTACTGGCAAAGAGAAAAACATCGATCCCATAACCACACGGGTCCAGGCCCTCCGCCGGGATCCGTCTAAATAGTCGTCGTCGAGTCTCCACGTGAAACTCGATCACCATACCTGTTGTCGATCAAGAACCCTGAAAAGAGTTTGGGGGTAGTATCATGAGTACAGAAGTACTCAGCATCCAACTGTAGTGGTCATCTGACCCAGCAAGGACTTCATCACTCGTCATTCTAGGACAACTAGTAGTTTACGGTAAGGAAGAGGTAAGTGATGAGGTTGCTGCCGCACTAGCATTTATGAAGTGGCTAACGATCTAGAGAGTAAGGTAAGAAGCCAAGCATTCGATGAGGAATCGCCTCCAACAAGTCTTGCTATCCGCTACTTACGCAAACATAACACCTATCCTATCCTTGTCCTCCTCTTCGCATCCCGACGAAGAAGAAGCATTCAAGGCACACACACACACACGGTGATCAAATTATATTTAAGATTATCTCAGTTGTTGTTGTCTATGAACAAGGAGTAGGTCTCAAGTCGTCCATAACCGTGGACACGGCTTCTCGAAAAGATTTAACCCTGCAGGGGTGTACCAACTGCCCATTACAAGGCTCCGCACGCACGCCCATCTCTCTCAGTTGCTACCCATCACAGGAAACCATGTTATGATTTAGTTCCAATAGATCCGAAACGTCAGGTCCCTCTAACTAACAACGAACAAATCCGGGTGGCCCCCGGGGAGTCAACACCCAATCCAAAAGCCGGCCACGCTTTCGGATCGGACTCTTCCGTATGGCTAAGGTCGGGGTTAGCCTCACCTATATAACAGGGGACTTCCCTAGCTCACTAGTGTGGACCAACAAAGGAACTATGTCTTTGCTGGCCCGAGTTGTTTTAAAACCACTGGCTGCAGACCAGTTATGCATGCGGTTTCAAATGGTAAATCAGCTTGGGCCACCTCTAGAAATGTTTGAAGCTAGGTAGGTAAGAAAAGGGGACCCCATAAAATCCCACACGCGGTTAGGCACGCTCAGTCTTAAAACCAATACCCGGAACTCGGGTCCTAGGTGACTCGAATGGAACAAAGCGTCGGGGAGGGATAGCCTAGACCTTCCATCGTTCGTCGAATATAGTCAACATTATAATTGTAACATCCCAAAATTCTCTGAATTTCGGAATGTTAATAAAGTTAAATAGATAATGTTTGTTTGCTTGATGTGTTTGATTTTCGCTGGGATTTAAAACTTTTTGCGTTGAAATGAATATTAAAGTGAGAGGGAATAAAATGACTTTCCCCTAAAGCTGTGTAGTAACTTTATATAAATAGAAATCACTTCTGGACGGGCGGGTTGCATCCCGGTAGTTGTGCCTCGGTTGAGGACAGTGCCGGGGTTAAATGCACCCAATGGTTGTTTTGGTGGTGAACCGGGTGCGTCATGGCGAGTACCCTCTGACGCAGTGGGCGCCGTCCAGGCTCAAAAAGATCAGACATGCAATATTACTAGTAGCTTCCGTGTACAGCCACTGGCTATATGGGCTTTGGCTTAGCACGAGTACATTGTGGGGAACCTGGCCCTGGTAGCTAGCTGACGTAGATGTGTGGTTCGGTGTACCGGCTACCAAAGGGTGGAGGCAACCTCTTCAGAAATTCTTTGTCTCAATCTTCGGGTTGAGTCCAGTGGGGGACGTGTAAAACCTCTGCAGAGTGTATAAACTGATCATGATTAGCCGTGTCCACGGTTACGGACAAACTTTGAGCAACTAGTCAGTAGTGTTGATGAATGATCTTGAAAGATGAACACTTAATAATAATTTGGTTGGGACAAGAGTAGCATGGGATGCTGTGTGTTACAGGTAGAATTCAACTTAAAACTTTGACTAGTTTAGTTCAGGAGAAAATTGGCTTTCTGCAAAACTAAACCATAAGCCTTTCCTTTGACTTACCTTGCATGTAGTTGTAGGTCCTTTATATAAACTTTTCCGTGTCACTTGCCGTACAAATCAGATGTACTGACCCATTGTCGGGCTGTAACCTTCGGTGTTGCAGGTTTTTCAGACGATCAGTAAGGTGCGTTTAGGGGTTGCGAGTCTACGCTCA
This sequence comes from Bromus sterilis, assembly GCA_950022295.1. Lineage (NCBI taxonomy): Eukaryota > Viridiplantae > Streptophyta > Magnoliopsida > Poales > Poaceae > Bromus > Bromus sterilis. The sequence continues at coordinate 336,148,613 of OX465595.1, read as the reverse complement.
GCATGTTCGCATTTGGCTGTTGATGGACTCCACGTTATTTGCTTTTGCTTCCGCTATATTTATATTGAATAAGCTAGCCTTGAGCTATGCAACTTGTTATTTATTTACTCTGGATCATACGTTGTAATAATGATGCACTTGTACTTTGATATACATCTATAATACTGTGTGTGCCAGCGAGTTCGATCCAGGGACTGCCACTTGAACACAGAGATTTCAATTCTGTGTGAATTGGGTCGTTACAGATGGTATCAGAGCAGTGTGTTGATTGTAGGACGTGACCCTAGAAAATGGAGTAGAAAAGCCATAGGAACAAAATTATTTTACCACTCTTTGATTACTTACTCTCTCCACTAGTATTTCTCATCTATTATTCGTCTTCTAAAACTTCTCATCTTGTTTTACTATGAATACCCCTTGAGTTGTTATACCTTGGAAGACAAGACATTTGAGAAGATCATCATCAACCTCAAGGATCAATTGGAGTTATGATTTTCGGAACTAGAAGGAATAACCTACGGTGATCAATAAGTTTGACACTGTGAGAGGAATTTTTAAGATCAGCTTAGCTGACAAGGATGAAGCTTAGAATTAGACCACCACATTTTAGGTGATGTTAGATGAACGAATTTCGCGTATTATGATGAGATCGTATGTCTTGCACATATGACCTTACTCTAGGTGTTGTTTGGGTGTTTTGACTTTTGTGACTGTATTGTTTATTGTTTTGTGTTACTGTCGAACGTAGGTGTTTTTTCCTCTTTCTTATTTGAGTGCATATGCTTGGTATTACCTTAGTTTGTTTTCTTGTCGGTATTATAGTTTTGCCCTAACCTTTGTCATATGGGCTTAATAGATGGAGTATGAAGTAGGACTCGCCTTTTCTGGGGCGATGTCGAGACTGAAGGTGGAGCAGTGGATTCGTAGAATGGAGGAGCACATGAAGATAAACCAGGTTGCAAGTGAGGACATGGTCCCCTATGCTGTTAAGTACTTGGTAGAAGAGGCTGCTACTTGGTGGAGAATGCACCAAGCGATTGACGAATCACGAAGGAAGATTACTTGGAAGAAGTTCACTAAGATTTTGTTGGGATCTCGCCTCGTCACACCGATGCAAAGGACGGTAACCCTTAAGAGGATCCGTTCCTGTACAATTTGCGGGGAAGTAGGACACTCCCATGAAGGACACCAAGATGGATGTCCCTGTTGTGAGGAAATCCACTCGGGTGAAGAATGCCCCACTGCACAAGTCACATGTTTTACGTGTGAAGGAACTGACCATTCCCCGCTCAGTGTCAATTTTTCATCGTGACACAACAAGTGGTTCAACATCAAAAGGAAGGAATGGAGAAAATTATCCAAGAATTCAGGGAAGCACCCGTGAGGAAGAAAAAGAAGGACATTAGCCAAATTGAGTGATATCGGTGCAGGAACATGGGACACTACAGCAATACGTGTCCCGGATTGAAGAAAAAGAAGAAGAGGTAAACATGGGAGCAAAGACGTCGACATATTGAAGCTTATATTTTGCAATTGGAGAATAGAATTCTCGTGGTGTGCACTAAGTGTATGGTGGTACCTTTTCATTGTTTGTTGGAGATGTGTATCGATGCATGTTTTGCTAGTGATTAACTAGATGTTTTATGTCATGATTGTTTTGTTAAGTTTTGCTTGTGGCCTTGACCCTGTTATGTCATGTTTTGATTGATGTTGTGTGTGGCGCTTTGTGTTTCTTCTATGCGAGTAGAATAAGCTTACGTTACCTTAGACCCCTTATCCAATTAGTATGCTTCGAGACTGAAGAAGACACATCAACAAGAAGAATAAATTGGCAAGTGACTCAACGATACGAGGATTACTTCAACAACGAGAAACTAAAGCTACCATCATTGAAGACCTGAAGCCTTGAAGACCTAGAAGATTCAAGTTTCTACCGTTAGAACGTTTCTGTGAGCTGTCATTTCTTGTTTTACCGACAGCTACACATCAAAACTTATGTTTCAAAACTAGTGTGATGTTTGTATGGGTATCTATATCTCTCTACCTTCTGTTCCCTCTCATCCTCATCCCTAAACTGAATAAGCTACTACAATGGCTGCAAATGTCAAGACTGGAATGAAGATGGATGCAACCGATGATGAGTTCAAAGTTAACCCCGTTTTCCAGGATCTTACCACAAGCAAGCACAATCTTGCTGAAGGAAGAACCCTCGAAGAAGTGGTAGTCCACCAGTACACGTTTTATCGCAGGCTACGCAAACCTGAGAGTTGTGAAGAAACGCTAGATGTGGGTGGGCTTGCAGAACAATGGTTTTATATGAACCCAGTTCATGATCAAGAGGAATTTATGCAATTCTTGTGAGGATGACCGAGTGTTAGATTGCGAGATTCACTAAACCATGTACAAGGTAATGATTGGGGTGCGAAATGGATTGATCACCATGACGACTACTCTTATCGTTTGCTCTTGCTATGCGGGGTAGTAAATCTTGAGTGACTTACCTATAGAAGAGAGACGACGATGTCAAAGCCTAAACTATAGAATGGTACGATGTGTGACCCCTGTAGGAGATTACCGTTTGTGTTATACGGTGAGTATAGACCAAGACCATTTCCTGTAGGTATCCCGTAATAATATTCTGGATGACCACCAAGAGAGAAATCGATAGTTGTTTAGTAGTGGCGTCTGACCTGTCAGCCATGAAGTCTCAGTACTTGGAAGACCACTCGCTTGTTAAGGAATGGAAACCTCAAAGGAGGAATTCGTGAAACCTCGAAGACCGAAGGTGAAATCCTTAAGAAGAATGTCAACGATGGATTAAGATACTGGAAGCCCGCACTTGTGATGAAGAATTCAATGCCCCAACGAAGTATGAAGATTATGTGTGAGGAGCTCGCTGAGGGAGCAAGCTTTTGAAGACTAAGTCTCTTTCCTTTTAAGGGTGGTAGCACCCTAGCTCATCGGAGGATCGATGGACTGCTATGAAGACCCGAACCCTAACCTTTCTTTCTAGCCTTCTCGAATCTCGAGGGCGAGATTCCTTTTAAGGGTGGTAGTGTGTAACATCCCAAAATTCTCTGAATTTCGGAATGTTAATAAAGTTAAATAGATAATGTTTGTTTGCTTGATGTGTTTGATTTTCGCTGGGATTTAAAACTTTTGGCGTTGAAATGAATATTAAAGTGAGAGGGAATAAAATGACTTTCCCCTAATATTCACCGTTGGTGTTTGGAAGTTATTATTTAAAAACAAAACCAACAAAATAAAATGAGAGAAGGTAATATGACTCCTTTGACTTATTAAAAGTTTGGAAAAGGTTTTAAATCATTATTGGGATTCTTTTGATTATTCAAAACATTTTTCAACTCAAGAAAATTCATTTGAGAGGATATAAAAGGACTTATCCCCATTTTTAATTTGTTGAAAAATAGTTTAAAATATTTTTGGGAGAATTTTTAATTTTACTTTGGAGTTATGAATATTTTCTAAAAATATTTGTGGAATTTATTTATACTCCGGAAAAGTTTTTATTTCAATTTTCGGAGTTTTCGGTATTTTTAAAATGCCAGAAAAGTATTTTAAAATATTTAAAAATAAGTTGCAAAGTTTTTATTTTTTTTATTACTTTGGTCAAGCCAAAAATTCAAATTTATTATTTTAAAAATATTGGCGAAGACGGAATTTAAAAATAAATTTCCGTGATTTTTCTAATATTGTTTTGGGCCTAATGGGCCTGTTCTGTTTTTTTTTTCGCAGTCCGATTTTGTATTTATCTCGGATTTAAAGAAAAAAAAAGAGGATTAGGGGCTGACTATAAATAGCCCCGATTAGGGCTAAATTATTTTCGCCTAGCGTTTTAAGGTTAGCTCTAAATTAATCCGCGGGACCCGCTACCGCCGACGTCATCGCCGGAGTTTCGCCGGAGCATCGCCGGAGTTGCGATTTTCGCGATTTTTCGAGGTATTCCTCCGGAGCCGCCGTCCCCGCGCCTCGCCGGAGCACCCCGCCGCCCTAGCCGCCGCCCGCTCCACCCCCGGCCGCCGCCGCCGCCAGTCGGCCTCCGCCCGCGCCATGGCCTGACCTGGCCGGCCGAGCCCCGTGCGCCCTTGCGCCGCCGGCCCTCCGCCGCGCCCGGCCGCCGCCGCCCCCGGCCGCCCTCGCCGGCGCTCGCCGTCCGGAACCGCAGCCCCGAGCTGGCCGAGCTCCATGGCCATGGCTCCCCTGTCCCGTGCGTGCCGTGGAGAAGAAGGATTAGGAAAAAAAAGACAAAACGCATTTTCAAAAAAAAATTCCAGATCTGGATCCAAACCGCCCGGGGACCCGATCGCGTTTTTCAGAAAATTTTTATTTACGTACGGGTCCTTTTTACAGTAGAACCCCCCGTACCCCGTTTTTCACCCGATACCGTTTTCGCGACTACTTTTTAACCGTAACTCGGAATCGAGTGATTCCAGTTGCGTTGCGACCGTGGTGAAATTTTCTAGCCAGTAGACCTAGTGTTACATAAGTTTGATGTTTTTAAATTTGGATCCCAAGCTGATCCAAATTTGAACTTCCGGCAGCCGTAACTTTTTACCGGTGCGCCCGTTTGCGCCGTTTCTTTTTGCGTTGGTTTTTATTTGACAAGTACTTTAAGTTTAGCTACTGGTAGGCAAGTTTTTCTACTGTTCTTTGAATGTTTATTATTGTTTGAGCATAATTGTGTTGAATATATGATTGATTGGTGCTATGTTTTCTCGTATAGATTGTCCGGAGTGTGCCGCCTCATTTTGTGAGGATTGTGACCGTCAGGACCAGCAAGAAGGCAAGTGATTCTTTGACCATACTCATACCTATATTTTCTATATGCATTATGTTAGGAAATATCACTCGATTGCATGATAGGTAGTTTATTATTCTGTTGCTGCAAAACCAGTTAGGATAGCCACATGTTTTGACTTGTCTACCGTAGATCAACCTAGCCGTGTTGTTAATTTATTGCTATTCTTTGTAGACGAGGTTTGGGTTGTGAGAATTCATGGAGTGCATGTGAGCTATTTCTAATAAGCTGTGTAGCAACTTTATATAAATAGAAATCACTTCTGGACGGGCGGGTTGCATCCCGGTAGTTGTGCCTCGGTTGAGGACAGTGCCGGGGTTAAATGCACCCAATGGTTGTTTTGGTGGTGAACCGGGTGCGTCATGGCGAGTACCCTCTGACGCAGTGGGCGCCTTCCAGGCTCAAAAAGATCAGACATGCAATATTACTAGTAGCTTCCGTGTACAGCCACTGGCTATATGGGCTCTGGCTTAGCACGAGTACGTTGTGGGGGAACCTGGCCCTGGTAGCTAGCTGATGTAGATGTGTGGTTAGGTGTACCGGCTACCAAAGGGTGGATGCAACCTCTTCAGAAAGTCTTTGTCTCAATCTTCGGGTTGAGTCCAGTGGGGAACGTGTACATCCTCTGCAGAGTGTATAAACTGATCATGATTAGCCGTGTCCACGGTTACGGACGAACTTTGAGAAACTAGTCAGTACTATTGATGAATGACCTTGACAGATGAACACTTAATAATAATTTGGTTGGGACAAGAGTAGCATGGGATGTTGTGTGTTACAGGTAGAATTCAACTTAAAACTTTGACTAGTTTAGTTCAGGAGAAAATTGGATTTCTGCAAAACTAAACCATAAGCCTTTCCTTTGACTTACCTTGCATGTAGTTGTAGGTCCTTTATATAAACTTTTCCGTGTCACTTGACGTACAAATCAGATGTACTGACCCGTTGTCGGGCTGTAACCTTCGGTGTTGCAGGTTTTTCAGACGATCAGTAAGGTGCGTTTAGGGGTTGCGAGTCTACACTCAGCATGTTCGCATGTGGCTGTTGATGGACTCCACGTTATTTGCTTTTGCTTCCGCTATATTTATATTGAATAAGCTAGCCTTGAGCTATGCAACTTGTTATTTATTTACTCTGGATCATACGTTGTAATAATGATGCACTTGTACTTTGATATACATCTATAATATTGTGTGTGCCAGCGAGTTCGATCCAGGGACTGGCACTTGAACACAGAGACTTCAATTTTGTGTGAATTGGGTCATTACAATAATAATCATATCATCAATAACAATAATAATAATGTGATATCCCAAACCAAGTCGTAACAGGGTAACATCGTAGCATCCTAAGCATGCATACTAAGCAGGGGCTGAGCAACGAGCAATAGTAACATAACAGTACAAGGTTTGCTGGGAGGGGACATGGCTGTATCGGTTTGAAAGAGGCTGTAAACATGTGGTAGGATCAAACATCGAACCTAACCTAGACTAGCATGCAAACCGCTGGTTGAAATAGAATGGATCATAAGTAATGTATAGTCCTTGCCTGTTGATAAGTCGGGTTCCGAAGGTGTAGTCGATCGCACGCTCGCATCGTCTCCGAAGGTACCCGCGGAAGCACACAAGACGATAAACACTTGAAAACAATCAACGGTGCACCACTATTAATACGGATCAATACAAGATCAAAGAGAAAACACAAGGCACGGCAACGCGAGACATCGCACCTACCACCGAGAGCGGTTACTAACAGGTTAAGTGGAGTAATCATCACACACGACGATACCGCACGTTTACGATGGTTCAAGTTGTTTAGCTACAGGTTATCAACAAAGGTTGTTAACATGGAAAATCAAGAAAGCATGGCATAGCACACAAGCATGGGAAGAGGTGAAGCATAAATATACTACCTAAGCTAGCCAATTTAAGTGGGGGTAAAACCTATACACGCCGACTATTATGGACCCCACGATATTTATTGCATTTGGTACTGTTTTGCCCTAAACAATATTTTATTATTTTTATTAGCAAGCAAGAGCAGCATAAACATAATCTACATGCAATTCTAGTCAAGTTACATATAAGAAACATTTTAAACCGAGCAACGGTTAAAAAGTTATAGCAATTACAAGTTACAGTGGCAAGCAGTGTAATTAACAGTCAAACAACATGTAAACAAAGTCAAACATGGAAAAGGAGCACATTTTATTAAACTACACACAAAACTAAGCAAGTTTCATATTTTACGCGTCGCGATCCGAGCTACGGGCTAAAAGATACGGGCTGGGAGGCACCGGCTGGCTCTTGGGTGGGCCGGCCCATGTGGAGGAGGAGGCCCACGTGGGCGCGCTGGGGGTGGCCGGTTCGTGCCGCTCGGCTCCTCCCAAGCAGGACGACGGCGCCGGCGGCTGGAGGCTTCTTCGGCGAGGAGGCGCGGCGAGGCGGGCCTGGCGCAGCGACGAGAGGAGGGGGCCCGCCGGATCCGGCTGCGGGACGGCCGTCGGTGAAGTTTCCGAGGCGGCGCGGCGAGGATCTCTCGCGGGACGAGCTCGGGGTCGAGCCTCCCATGCCGTCCGGCGGCGCGATCTGCGTCCAGGGAAGAAGAACGGCGGGGGGATGAGAGGAGGAGGTGGTGCGCGGAGGGGAGGAGAAGCTCACCGACGTGGGGAGGCGGCTGGCAGGCGGCGGCTCGCCGGAGCTTCGGGGTGCGGCGGCCGACGGGAGAAGCCGGGCGCGGCGGCGGCTAGGCGGGCTCGCGGGGCCCAGATCCGGCCCGGCGGCGGGCCGCGACGGCTGGAGGTGGGAGGAGGCTCTATGGGGGCGACGTGGCACTCATCTGGCCCTTCAATCTTGGATCTGACGGTCAGAATTAGCTGGGATTAGGGTTTTCGGTGGAGAGATGGATTTGGGGGCAGATTTGAGTGGAGATTAGGGGTGTGGCTGCAATTTTCCATTAGGGTAAACCCTAATTGGATGGTTTGGGAGGTGGGGGTCATTATATAGGCAGGTTCGCTGGCCAGTTGACGCAGACGCCCTCGGTACCCCTCTCGCGTGTCCGGTTTTCGCGTTCGTGACCGCCAAGACTCCGTACGGACTCCGATTCGGATGAAACTTTGACCTACGCGCTCAGCGCGTCGAGCCCGTCGGTCGTACCTCACTGCGGTGACATTCCGACAACATTTTTCGGCGCCCCAATAAAATAATCCATTTATTAAATAAACGGGGTTTTCGATCCGGTGGCGATGGTTGGTCCTGTGCCGGTTGCGACGGTGCTCGGGTGGAACGCCGGTGTCGCAAAGTCGTGTGCCGTTGCGGAAAAGGTCGGTCACGCATCAGATACGAGAAATAGTGGGAGAAATATTCACCGATTATTATTTCGGTGAAGGAAACACCGCAAACAAGTCAGATAATCAGACAATTCACACCGAAAACAATTTTTTTAATTTTTTTGAAAACTGGGCTGTTACAGGGGGGAACTGCGCTAAGTGTTGATATATATATATCAGGGACCTTTAGCACCGGTTTCAACCACAAACCGGTGCTAAAGGTCCCCAAATATCCCATTTTCGGGCGAAAATATAAGCGGGAAGGGGAGGGACCTTTAGCATCGGCTAAAAGGTTAATTTTTCATATTTGGGGGTTTTTAATAAATCTTTTGAATTTTTAACTAGCTATTAGAATAGTTGGAGTTATTTAATAAATCTTTTTTCTTTAGGTCAACAAATAATTATAAATATTCTTTTGGTCACAGTGGTTTTCAAATTAAAATAGTTTCAAGTTGAATTCTTTTGAAATACTAGTTTGTGAAATACTCTGTTAAATAGTCAAAATAAATCATTAAATGCATGAAAAATAGCAAATGATGTCAGAAAGGGTTCAAATTTTAGTATGTGGCTTTGACTGGTGCATATTGAATGCACAAAAAGTCTTGAGTTCAAAAAAGTTTAGAAAAATGAAATGCCTTTCTAACAGATGAGTTTTCGTCTGAAACCCTCACACTTCGAAAGAGATGATCGAGTTTGTACACAAAGTGAATCCAGTTTTTTTCCTAACCCTCTCATCTTTTGCACACATGTTATTTGGGTCAAATGATGAAACCATGCCAAGTTTCAACCTTTTCTGAGTTGATTTGTAGATGCTTTCCATTTTCAGGGTCATTTGGCACAAAATAAATCATTAAATGCACTCATGAGCCACCGTTGGGCTGTATGCAGGGTAAACCTTGTGTTTTGTTCTACACATAGAAATCTTTCAGTTCATCGACTGAATAAAAATCATTCGGATTTCCTGCATACTATTTCTTCGCGTGTTTCCCTTTCTTTTTGCACCATAACCATGGACAATGTTCTTAATTTAACACGATGCTTGGGTCAGTCTTTACTGTGAAGGGAGGAATTTCATGAAACTTTTCATAATCTTCTGACTTGTCTGTCTTGTCCTCCACTCCCACAAGGTTTCTTTTCCCTGAAAGAACTATGTGGCGCTTTGGCTCACCGTATGATGTATTCTCTTCCTTATCTTTCCTTTTTCTCGTTTTGCTAGACGTGTCCTTCACATAGAAAACCTGAGCCACATCATTGGCTAGGACGAATGGTTCCTCTCTGTACTCAAGATTTTTGACATCCACTGTTGTCATTCCGTACTGCGGGTCTACCTTTACCCCTGTCAGATTGAACCATTTGCACCGAAACAAAGGGACCTTAAAATCAGGTCCATAGTCAAGTTCCCATATCTCCACTATGTAACCATAATATGTGACCTATTTCTTATTGTTGATTGCATCATCAAAGCGGACACCATTGTTTTGGTTGGTGCTCTTTTCATCTTGGGCGATCGTGTAAAATGTATTCCCATTTATCTCGTACCCTTTGAAAGTCATTATAGTCAAAGATGGTGTGCCGGACAACAAGTACAACTCCTCTTCAACAGTGTCGTTACCCGTGAGATGGTCTTGCAACCAACCGCTGAAAGTCCTATTGTGTTCCTTCTTAATCCAGACTTCAGACTGCTCCGGGTTTTTTAAGCGTAGAATATTCTCGTGTTGATCGATATACGGGGCCACCAAGGCAGAATTATGTAGAACAATATTGTGTGCTTTCTTCCAAGATTCTGCGTCCCTACATATTATTGGGCACGATGCTAGCGTGCCTTTTCCACCCATTCTCCCCTCATGCCGCGATTCAGGAAGACCAATCGGCTTAAGGTCAGGAATAAAGTCAACACAAAACTCAATGACCTCCTCTGTTTGATGGCCCATGGAGATGCTTCCTTCTGGCCTAGCACGGTTACGAACATATTTATTTAAGACTCCCATGAACCTCTCAAAGGGGAACATATTGTGTAGAAATACAGGACCCAGAATTGCAATCTCGTCGACTAGGTGAACCAGCATGTGCGTCATAATATTGAAGAAGGATGGTGGGAACACCAACTCAAAACTGACAAGACATTTGACAAAATCATTTTCTAACCTTGGTAGACTTTCTGGATTGATTACCTTCTGACAAATTGCATTGAGGAATGCACATAGCTTCACAATGGCTAATCGAACATTTTCTGGTAGAAGCCCCCTCAATGCAACCGGGAGCAGTTGCGTCATAATCACGTGCCAGTCATGAGACTTTAGGTTCTGAAACTTTTTCTCTGTCATATTTATTATTCCCTTTATGTTCGACGAGAAGCCAGACGGGACCTTGATACTGAGCATGCATTCAAAAAAGATTTCCTTCTCTGCTTTGGTAAGAGCGTAGCTGGCTTGACCCTCGTACTGCTTTGGGGGCATGCCTTCTTTTTCGTTCATATGTTTCTTGTCCTCTCTTGCCTCCGGTGTATCTTTTGTTTTCCCATACACAACCAAGAAGCCTAGCAGGTTCATGCAAAGATTCTTCGTCACGTGCATCACGTTGATTGCATAGCGGACATCTAGGTGTTTCCAATCGGATAGGTCCCAAAATATAGATTTCTTCCTCCACATGGGTGCGTGTCCTTCAGCGTCATGCGGAACAGATTTTCCACCAGGACCCTTTCCAAAGACTACTTGCTCTGGTAAATCCTTGACCATATCAAGTATATCATCACCAGTACGGCGGACAGGCTTCTTCCGGTGATCTGCCTCGCCTTTGAAATGCTAGCCTTTCTTTCTTAAAGGGATGATTGGTCGGAAGAAACCGACGATGTCCCAGGTACACATTCTTATTGCAGTTGGGCAAATATATACTTTCAGTCTCATCTAAACAGTGTGTGCATGCCTTGTATCCCTTGTTTGTCTGTCCTGAAACGTTACTAAGAGCAGGCCAATCATTGATGGTTACAAACAGCAATGCTCGTAGATCAAATTCCTCCTGTTTGTTCTCATCCCACACACGTACACCTGGTTTAGCCCACAACAGTAAAAGTTCTTCAACTAATGGCCTTAGGTACACATCAATGTCGTTGCCGGGTTGCTTAGGACCTTGGATTAGCACTGGCATCATAATGAACTTCCGCTTCATGCACTTCCAAGGAGGAAGGTTGTAGATACATAGAATCACGGGCCATGTGCTATGATTGCTGCTCTGCTCCCCAAAAGGATTAATGCCATCTGCACTTAAACCAAACCATATGTTCCTGGGGTCCTTTGTAAACTTGTCATTTTCCTTTTCTTCCATTCTCTCGATTTTTCTCCATTGTGACCCATCAGCGGGGTGTCTCAAATTCCCGTCTTTCTTACGGTCTTCGTTGTGCCATCGCAACAACTTGGCATGCTCTTTGTTTCTGAACAGTCGTTTCAACCGTGGTATTATAGGAGCATACCGCATCACCTTGGCAGCAACCCTCTTCCAGGGGTGCTCACCCTCAACATCACCAGGGTCATCTCGTCTGATCTTATAGCGCGATGCACCGCATACCGGGCATTCATTCAAATTCTCGTACTCACCACGGTAGAGGATGCAGTCATTAGGGCATGCATGTATCTTCTGCATCTCTAGTCCTAGAGGGCAGACAAGCTTCTTTGCTTCGTAAGTGTTGTCAGGCAATTCGTTATCCTTTGGAAGACTCTTCTTAAATATTTTCAGTACCTTCCCAAATCCCTTGTCAGGTATACCATACTCTGCCTTCCATTGCAACAATTCCAGTGCGGCACCGAGCTTTTTGTTTCCCTCTTCGCAATTTGGGTACAATCCTTTTTTGTGATCCTCTAACATGCGATTGAACTTCAACTTCTCCCTTTCGCTTTCATCATCGGGCTCATGTGATGCCTTTTCTTCACCTTCTTGTTCTTTCTCTTGTTCTTCATTCTGTTCCCCCATTGTACCACCGTATTCAGGCAGCTGTAACCCAGGATACCTGTCATCATCCTCATCTTCTTCATTCTTTTCCATCAGAACCCCTCTTTATCCGTGCTTGGTCCAGCAGTTATAGCCGGACATGAAACCATGCTTAAACAGATGGAGGTGAATATCTTTTGAGTCAGAGTAGCTCTTATTATTCTTGCAGACACCACATGGACAACACATAAAACCATCCCGCTTGTTAGCCTCAGCCACTTGCAGAAAACTATGCAAGCCATTAATGAACTCGTCAAAGCGTCGGTCTTCGTCGTACATCCATTGTCGACTCATCTTCATAATGGGACAACATCGAAAAGATAAAATTAATACAAGTAATTCATATACATAAAATTGATCATACATGCATAAAGGTTGTTCATACATAAAGTTGATCATACATAAAGTTCATACACATACTTATTATCATAAAAACAACATAAAACTATCTACCTAAAGCATTTAAATGCAATAATAAATGCGATCAATATCGCAACAAAGGTACCAATTGCTCCAACAGCATAATGATACCAAGCCTCTTTAGTAAGGGCATATTTTATAATTTTCCTAATCTTTATGCGCATTACATCCATCTTGTTCTTGTGATCGCCGACGACATCGGCAACATACAACTCCAATATCATATTCTCTTCTTCAACTTTTTTCAATTTTTCTTTCAAATACTCGTTTTCTTTTTCAACTAAATTTAACCGCTCAACCAGAGGGTCAGTTTCAATCTCTGGTTCACATACCTCCTAGATAAAAATATCTATGCCAACTTAATTGGTCATCATTGTCAAACACGAAAAATGGAACAAATTAATAGTTATAAAAGATAATATATATATACCACATCTGAATCATAGACAGGACGAGGGACGACATGCGCGGATACCATAACCATCGCACTATGTATAACAAAGAATCATACAAGTAAGAAAATTAGACAAGTATCTATCTAAATCATACAAATAAAATTTCTTATATAAAAAAATAAGAAACACATATATAGAGGTTCACCAAGGTGGTGCCGGTGAAGAGGGACGATGGGGGCGATCGATGGTGGTAACTATACGTACGTGTGCGGGAAGGCACTAAGCAATCACTACAAATATGCATACTAATTAACTTGAGCTCAAAGTGCATATAAATCAAATAAACTCCACATATCACTATATAGCTAGCTCCCAAACTAAAGTCCACAAATCTACACATATAGAGCATAGCACAAGCTAATCTAGCAAAACTGAGAGAGGACAAAGCTGCTAACCTTTGTGAACACTTGGATGTAGAAGATTTTCTTCAAATCTTCACAAATCTTGGCCAAAATGGAGGATGAAATCGAGCAAAGAGAGAAGTGAGCTTCAAAAATAGAGAATGAGCTTGGCCGGCTCATGTTGAAGAAGAAGGAGTATATATAGCTATATCTTTAGCACCGGTTGGTAGCACCAGCCGGTTCTAAAGGTGGGACACTAGAACCGGCTGGTAGCACCAACCGGTGCTAAAGGTTCTAGCAGGCCCCCCAGCCCAACGGCAATCTGCCGCCACACCTTTAGCACCGGTTTGTACTACAAACCGGTTCTACAGGTGTGGTGGCAGGTTGCCGTTGGCCTCGATGCCATCACACGAACCGGTTCTAAAGCCCGGCCTAACGAACCGGTGCAATTCGGCCAGTAGAACCTGTTCGTGTTCGGGCCGTGGCCTTTGCTCATATCCAAAGGCCTGTTTTGTACTAGTGATTCCTTTGTGGTCAAGAGAGGAAGAGAATTGTGTAGGGCTAGAAATGCACACCTTAGAGTTCGTAGTTCCCATCTACGGATTTCCCAATGTCACCCCGGCCATCCAAAGAGAGTACCACAATCACCACAACATATCTCAAGGATAGTCAAAGACAAGCACCAAGAGACTCTCAATCTTCAATCCACACACAAAAGAGGAAATCACTCGTGAAAATATTCTTCTAATCCATATCCAATAGACTGTTGTCACCTTGGTCTCGGGGAATATACTAGGTAAAGAAAAGTGAGTACATCAAATCCAATACATAGAAGAAGGGGAAACATCATGGGGTCATCCTAGATTAACATATCCTATGATCACAATCAAGATCACAACAAGGGAGAGAGAATTGGCCACATAGCTATTGAAGAAGGCCTCAACCTTGAGGAGGAACTACTCCCGCATCATGGAGGGAGGAAGCAACGTCGATGGAGATGAATCCGGGGGCACTTCCCCGTCCGAGCAGGGTGTCGCCATAGGAATTCTGGTCCCCCGAAGCTTGTTGGCGATGGCAGCGGAGATCGGAATTGCTTCTGGAGAAAAGGGTACTGGAATCTAGGTTTCCTCGATGGGAGAATAAATAGGACCCAAAGGGGGCACCAGGGGGTCCCCACATCTCCCAGGAGGCCTTGTGGCGCAGGCCCCCCTGGCCGCGCCAGGAGGGCGACTGGGGGCTGTGGGCCACCCCCTGGCCGCGCCAGGAGGGTGACTGGGGGCTGTGGGCCACCCCCTGACCTCATCCTCTGGCTGGAGGACTCTTCTGGAATGCTGATTTTTATATATTTTTTGTGGAATTTTCCGGGCACTTTGAGTTTTCACCTTTTTCTGCAATGCACAGACAAAACAAATAGAAACTGGCACTGGGTGCACTGAGTTATTAGGTTAGTCCAAATATGTGTAAAATGATAAGAAAGTGTAGCAAAACATGTAGCAATGTCACATAAAAGTGCATGGAACAAGCAGAAATTATAGTCATGTTTGGACATATCAATGGTCATGATGATGCAACAGAGCTTGAGGACAAGGACATCTCCATTTATATAGACAAGGGGAATGCAGAAGTTGAACATTTAATTAAAATAGCTTAAGATAATCTCCATATATCAAGGACAAATCGTTAGGAACACTAGGAAGGACAGGGATCAATTCAATTAGGAGATGGACTAGATCAAGGAAGAGAGGGATGAAATCATGTAGCAGAGAGACTACCCGAAGGACGAGAATAAGTTGGAATCTGGTATAGCTAATCTTCTCAATGATGGGCTTTGCAACAAAGACAAGCTTCTGAATATCAAGTCTATCATTGATAAGTGAAGTGGTAGAAGGTTTTGGTTAAGTAAATATGGCCTTGGTAGTAGTATATATAAGAAGGTGATGGCACTGAAGTAGTGATCCTCATTGGTTACCCCAAGTGGAAGGTAAATATGTAGATAGCGGCTTATTTCCATTACACGAGGACTGTATGGTTTATCGAATCCAAGAGGACTCCGAGGATCGACAACTAGGTGTCAACAACGCTAGAAATTATGCTTGATGACGCAAGAGTTGACGTGGACCTGCACACATAAACAAATAACTTTGCTCCCAACGAGTACATAGGGTTTTTCAATCTCTCCGGCCTTGTCGTTTACAAAGGATCAAATGCAAGAGATAATGATAGTGATAATTGCAACGAAAGTAAAAATAGTAAGTAAAGTGGAGGTGTAAACAGTGGTGGAAATATGGACCGGGGTCCCATGAAGTTCAGTAGTGATGTCTCTCTCCCAAAAGACGATAAACAAATAAGCTGGGTGAACAAATTACAGCTGGGCAATTGACATAATTATCACCTCAATGCGAATTATGCTACTTGAAAGTAAGGGTGCTCAAAAGTATGGGCAGTACGCCAAGACAAGTAGACCGAAATCCATCTGCATCTACTACTAATCGTCCATCTTGAGATATATATCTAGAACATCTCGCTGGTATTAAGTTGCGAGACCCACCAAAAGTGTAAACTCAAAGCAACAGACAATTGAATTAACAATCTATGCATAAGGTAAACAATCCTTGCAAACGCGGTTACAAGCACCGTTGTTTTCTCCCTGGTGGCAACAACACATCCCCTAGTCTCATGTTTCTGTCACTCAAGCTAGACATAGGGGGGCATGAACCCACAATCATGCATAACTCTCCCTCTTGGAGTCACCACCTACTACTTGGCCAAAGCAATAAAAAGAAATGGAGAACATACAAGAATTACTAATAACAAAATATAAAAGGTAAACCAAATATATAACTCATCACGATCTAAACATAATCTCATAATCCATCGGATCCCAGCAAACACAGCATAGCAACAGCAGGAAAATTACATAGGTGCCTTGATCATGTAGGGCAGCTCACAAGGTCTAAACATTGATGAACAAGGGTGGAGAGAAGACATCACATAGCTACTGATCATGGACCCATGGTCCAAGGTAGACTACTCACGGCACATCCGGGAGGCATCCATGGTGGTGGAGAGGTCCCCGGAGGTCAATCCTCCCTCCGATAGGGTGCCGGGAAGAGGTCTTCTGGCGCTCCCGATCTTGGAAGCGCGGCGGCGGCGGAACAGAGAGGTAATTCGCGATACGGGCTTCGTCTCGAGGGTTTCTACGACGAGGGGTAAAAATAGGCCGAAGAGGGGCACCAGAGGTGGGCCCAACCTCCCAGGTGCCCTGCTGGCGCGGCCAGGGGTGGGGCCGCGCCACCTGGTCGCCTGGGAGGGGTTGTCCCCCCTCCGGCTCTTCTTCGGTGGATCCGGAAGCTTCCTTGGCGCTGATTTTTATTCTGATTTTTTCGGAATTTTTCTGGCATTTTAACTTGGGGAAAAATCACTACAACTAAAGACATCATCAGACAAGAACTGGCACTGGGTGCACTGAGTTAGTAGGTTAGTCCAAATATGTGTAAAATGATATAAAAGTGTAGCAAAACATGTAGCAGTGTCACATAAAAGTGCATGGAACAAGAAGAAATTATAGATACGTTTGGGACGTATCAGCATGCATGTGACATCTCTAGTTAGGTGTATTTTGCAGACCTGATAAATTTAGTGTCTTAAGTTAGTTATGATGATGATGATGTAATACTTTGTATTAAGTGTTGCTAGAAACTTATTGACATGGTCATGTAAGACTTTGTAATGGATCTTTTATGCTAAGTATTATAAGTATTCTCCTAGTGGATGATGATGATGTGGTTGATCATTATGATAAGTATTTTAGATCCTTCTGGTTGATGATGATGTGGTTGATCCTTATGCTAAGTATTTTAGATCCTGTTGTCGTTGATCATGATAAAATGACACATATCATGATGTATTTGGGTAAAAAACTAGGTTGACCATGATGTAGTTGATCACGATCATGACAATTTGTGGTTGATCATAATAAAATGACACATATAGTTGATCATGATCATGACAATTTGTGGTTCATCATGATGTAGTTGATCATGATAAAATGACACATATATCACGAGCAATTGAGTTTAGCTACTTGAATGCACAATAAAATTCATAAATAAATACACGACAACAATAGCAGGCCCCTCCCGACAAATTCCATCAACAATCCTTCCCAGCTGAGGAGCCCTTGCAGCCAGAGCGACCAGAAGAAGATGAGAAATAGGCACAATCACAAGAATATGTTGTTTTGCAGTTATCCAACGAGGCATCTCCTAATTCAGTAAATGCATCTGAACCTTCTGAAGATCATGTGGATCAGGCACCTCCTGTTGTTAATGTCATTATACTTTATTAACCACTTGTAGCTCAGCCACCTTTGCATGTTGGTCGTGTACTCATTGTCTTCGGCCCATTCCTTCCACTATATATGCAATGGAGGTGCAGATTTGGGCATATGCTTCCTCTCCAGTGGACTTGTGAAATTTCAAGATTTCTACCAACTACAGCTCTGAAGCCGATTCTTCTGTCAAAAAGAACATGTGACTTTGCTTTCTCAGCCTCGATGCTTGAGTTCAAACTTAGGCTCTCGGATTATTGTGCCAGTACCAAATTCACTACCCATAGTGAGGGACTACCTATGGCGTGATCTTTGTTCTTTTGATGAAGAGGATTCTGTTTTTGTTAGCGATAACTACCCATTTATTTGGTTCTCTGATATATCTATCAAAGGAAAGCGTCTGAAATTATGAAAGACGATGGTTATCAACACTGATGTTAGAAGCAGCTCTCGCCTTAGTGCTCTCCGCGGTGGCTTGAAATCACAACTCAAATCCCTATCCAACAACAAGACTGCCTTAGACCCTCGCAAGAACCTAAAGATCCCATCTGTTGCACCTTATCTGCATGCTGCCAGTGCACCTGCACAAGAAAATAACTCTGCTTCTCAGATCAAGACAAAGAAAAGGACTCGTCCTCCAGCTTAGCTCCACATGCTCCAACACCCATCCGCACCATCCGATGCATTGGAGGGCACCTAGGCATCTCGTCCTCCAAAATCACCAAGAACCATCTTATGGTTGGGTCCACTTCATCACCCACAACTAGTTCCAATGATAGTTGATCTTCAGAATTTATGGCGGTTATGGTGTATCTATTTTGAACACCATGTTATGGTTGTCAGACTCTAATTTAGTTGTTATGTACTTTACCAGCTCCACTAAGTGGATGGTGTATATTTTATCTCTATCTATTTTTATCATGAATTATACAACTTTTAGAGATTGGAAAGTGCTTTGTTGGAATTTTAGAGGGCTAAATTCTGCATCTAGGCAATTAGCTGTGAGGGAGAAAATTATTGAAAGTGGGTGTTCAGTTGTGTGCTTGCAAGAAAATAAGTGTGATTTCCTGGACCATAGGTTATTGAGAAAAATCTATCCAAGAAGGTTTGGTAATTTTTTTATTCCCCCTCTAATGGGGCTTCTAGTGGGATTTTGGTGGCTTGTTGCTCCAACATGTTTACTGGCTCTTTGATGGAACCGAAATGTTATGGCATCAATATTAACTTTACATATGTCCACAATAATGAATCCTGACACCTGGTGACTGTCTATGGCCCATGGTCTGATCCTCTGAGATATGGATTTGTGCAACGGTTATAAGTTTTCAAAATTGGGTTTGATGATCTTTGTTTATTTTTGGGGAATTTCAATTTTATGATATCACTTGATAATAGAAATCTACCAGGAGGAAACATCCATGATAACTTCCTTTTTAATAAGATTATTGGCGACCTTGGTTTAATTGAATTGCCTTTGAAAGGTGTACATCATCGTGATGCTAGACTCCCGATCTGGATCTCTATTCTTCCGCTGTTTCGCTAGACCGGAGCCCGGGGGACGTTGTCTACACCAGACTCGTGTAGAATTGCGGAGGTGATGCCAATTATAACACTTGACATCGCCGGTACATTTTCACGACTGATACGTCTCAAATGTATCTATAATTTTTGTTTGTTCCATGCTTGGTATGGTGATATTGTTATGTGTTTTGATGCACTTTCATATCATTTACAACTTATTTGGACTAATCTACTAACTCAGTGCCCAGTGCCAGTTTTGTCTGTTTTGTCCATGCATCATAAAAAGGTGAAAAATAAAAGTGCTTAGAAAATTCCAGAAAAATTCCTAAAATCCAAACCCTTTTCTTTCCTTTTCCTCCAAGGAAATCGTCGCCGCCGTGCCTTAGATCTCGCCGCGGAGCTCCACGGACCGCCGCCTTTTCTCATTGCTTCCATTGCCGTAATTGCATCACCGTAGCCCCCATATACACATCTTGAACCTCTACTCAGTTCTTCATCGTTTGACAAGGTTTCATGCTCCAGTTCGCCAGTTTACGTGCTCCATCGGACAAGCCAACGTCGTCGGAGTTCACCGAGAGCACCGAGTTGGTATCGTCTCTGCGGTTGCCTCAGAACACCCCATATCATCCTATGGTACCCAAGCATTTACCTTTGACGACCGCACACAATGGACACCTTTGCTTTGCCGGATAGTCACTGGATCCGTCGCCATCGACATCGAAAGGCGCAACGTATTCTAGTTCAGTTCTGGCTCCTTCCTGTACACGGTGAGCTCCTCGATTGTCTTTTTTTTGTTTTTTTCTCTTGCCAACATGGTAGTCGATTGTTCAATTCCTATGAAGAGCCATCGACCATTCACGTCATGCCAAGTGTCAGCACCTCATTACCTTAGCTAATTCAATACTTTTGTGTGGGTAGATTTTTGCACAATTTTCGTTTAGCTATATCTTTTAATCCATAATTCAGAATTAGGTGATTCTATTTCCTATGCGCTACAGATCAATGGAAAATTCATTTTTCACAGTTTTGCACCATTTGAATTTGAATTTCTTCAGATTCAAATTCAACCTTTAGAAGCCCATATTCTTTATACCGTTGATCCAATTGAATTGATTCCTTTTCCATAGGATTGCTCATATCATATACTTTTTGTACACATCATGTAGACACAACATTCAAATATTTTTGATTTGTTTGAATTTACATTTAATTCAAACTTCAACCTACTATAACTTGTGTTGTAGTATTCCTTTTTACGTGATACTTTTTGCATATTGGATCACATGTAACATCCTATCGGCTATATCCACACGCCATTCATTTTGACATGATCTTCACCTTGAATTCGTAATGTCTTTAGTCATAGTGTTTTATAGGGATAATTCTTTATCCGTTGACTGTCTTGAGTTTACCTTCAACCTATCACCTTCGAGAACATCGTCACCTATACCGTGTCAAGCCTAGTTATTAAAGTTACTAAACCTTGTTGTGTTTGATTGTTATTCTTGTGATTATTCCTTTTGGCATGATTGTTTATTTGAGTTCTTTCGTTTAAGATAGATTGCTCGAAGTGTCACAAGTAGAGTTATCCAGATTGTGAGTGCGAAGAACTTCATCGAATGTATAAGGCAAGTTACACTTTGACCATACCACACCTATATTTTCATTATGCATGTAGCAATATATCACCCTATGCATGTGTATGACTAATTTATTATATTATGATGCAAACCTAGTAGGATAGCCATATGATCTGATCCTGTATTCATTGTCGCCATAGTTCGTGATATTATATTTTTTCTATGCTATGTAGACGGGGATTGGTTCGTGTATTCATTGAGTTATGTGAGGATCTTAATGACTTGAGTAGAAACTTTAAATGGAATTCACCTCTGGACGGGCAGGGAGTGCATCCTAGGGCTCGTGCCTTATCTAATGTGGGACCAGGGCCAAATGCTTCCCGAGTGGTTTGAATTGGTGGTATAAAGAACATCATGGTGTCTACCCTCTAAACGTAAGTGGACGCCGTCCAGGATCAAAAAGATCAGACATACTTAGTGACTAGTAGCTTCCATGTACAACCACTAGCCATATGGGCTCTGGCTTAGTCGAGTACGTTATAGGTAGCCTCTCCCGTGCAAAGCTAGCATATGTAGATTATAGTAGGTGTACTGGCTTACCGTTGGGTGTAGGTGACCCCATCTGAAAGACTTCAATATTTGGGTTGAGTCCAGTGGGAAAAGTGTAAAAATCTCTGCAGAGTCATAAAGTAATCATGATTAGTCGTGTCCCCGGTGATGGACAACTTTGAGCAAGTAGCCATTATTGTTGTTGGATGATCTTGACAGATGATTCACCCATAATAAAATTTGAGTGAGAAACTTTCATAAAGGGTTAGGTTCGAATTGGTGTCGCCCAATTCAATCATACTTATAATAACGTAGTAAGATGATTAAAATTTGACTATTAGGTAGTTATGAGGGAAAATCAGCTTTATGCAAAACAAACCATAAGCCTTCATTTGACTTATCCTGCATGTAGATGTAGGTCTGTTATATCCTTTTTCATGTGGCTTTCCGTACACTCAAATGTACTGACCCGTTATCGGGCTATAACCTTCGATGTTGCAGGATTGTATACGACGAGTAATTGATGCGATGTAGGGTTACAATGTCTATACTCAACTTTCCCGGTGGAGTGATGTACGCGATGAAGATCTTTATTATTTTTATGTTGTATTTTATTGTAAGCCAGCCTTGAGCTATGCAGGTATGTTTTATTTTAAGACTGGATCTTAAATGTAAAATTTATGACATGTGGTTTATTCTTGATATTACTGTTGAGACTGTGCCCTAGAGGCAAAATAAAATATGTTTTATTGTGCATATTCCATTAGTTCATAATACGTTTTATACTATGCTATAACTGTATTAAGAGGAAACCTTAATACAGGTGTGGTATACAAACAACCAGGTCCCTAGTTAACTCTAGTATACTAGTCCATTGGGCGATTGATGATCAATGTTTCCTGATCATGAGACAAATAAGTCTGTTAGCAATGGATTCATATCATTGGGATAATGATATGATGGACATACACCCACCAGAAGTGTTGCGATGTGATCAAGTCACATAGTTCGACATTGCGATAACTATAACGTAGTGACCAGATCCTTTGACCGTAATGATCATACGTAATTTTCATCTATGAGGAGACTTTGATTTGCATCCCACCGCCTGACTGAAATATGCTGGCCATAACGGTGCACTTTGGCTATTCCGAAATAGATGGTAGATGAGTATGCAAATAGATCAAAGCGGGATTTGTCCATCCGAGTGACGGATAGGTACTCTGGGCCCACTCGGTGATATTTCATCATAAGGTTTGCTCAACCATGTGACTAGGTCATGGAGTTGTAATATCACGGGAACGAGTAAACTTGTTTGTTGAGAACGAGGACAAGCTAGGTATATTGGATACCGATGATCAAACCTCGGACAAGCAAAGTACCATAGGACAAAGGGAACATGCACACGGTTAACGGATACAACAGCGAATGAAGTTCATTCGATGGAAGCGCAGGGGCTATCAAGAATTATAATGTAACACCCTCACTGTCAGTGAACAGTAATCAGGGTTACTGATCATCTCTACTGTTCAAAACTTTTGTTTGATCAACTGGTTCAGTTCAAATTCAAATTCTCCTTTGATATTGTTGCAAGAAAATATGAACCATGGACCTTGATCATCATTGGCCAACTAAAGTCCAAGCCATTTGAATTAAAATTCAAACAAACCCTAAAATGACTTTTGATGAATATTAAAAATATGGTGACAATAAAATCTTTCCCAAAAATCTTGGAACCACTTTTATAAAATCCCAAATAATCAGTGGACCAAATCCAAATGGGTTTGGGTATTTATAGTGCTATGGAAAATTCCAAACAAATAATAACAGTAGCAATTCCAGGCCAATTACTCATTTTGTAATAAAATAAAATATCAAACGAGTTTGAAAAACTCTCAAACTTTTTGGAGCACTTAGGTATGGTGTAACCATATTTATAGGACCAGTACCACATTTTACAAAAATGCTAAAAATAGCCAAACAAAATAAAACAGAACAGAAAAGAAAAGAAATACAAAAGAATTAAAAAGAAAACGCAAGCTATCGCCTGGGGCTCCCCTTGCCCTAGCCCTAACCCGCACGCTCGAGATCCCCTCCCCACACTCCTGCTTCCTTCCCCGAGCCGCCAGTGTGCACGCCGTCGCCCCGTCTTTGCACTGCCGCGGCAATCGGCGACGACTAGCCGCGTTGCCATGTCCCCCAGCACCGTGAGCCTCGGCTACCTCCTCTCCGCGTTTTGGCTCGGGTAGGCACACTCCGGAGGTCGCGAATCGTGTCGTTCCCCTCCGTTGCGGTCACCGGCGAACTCCTTCAAATTTCGGCCGTCCACGCGCCCCGAGCCCACTGCCGCACCCCTGCACCTCCCCCGGTGAGCCGCCGTGCTGATTCCCCTCTCCGTTCACTGTTTTGGTTGTTGTAGTCCGCCGTTTCCATCGCGCCGCCCTCACAGTACGCCGGCCGCCGCGGATGATCCTTGCTAGCGTCGTCCCCGACCACTCCACAGACTCCCGAGGCCTCCCCTGGAAGCACACGGACGAGGGAAGCACGTTGTTGCCCTCGGCTTGTCCCGCCGCCGTCCGTAGCGCCGCCCCGAAGGAGTGCCTCCGTGCACCTCGCCGCCGGCGTCTGCGTACGCGCACGGGTCGGCCTAACCGTGGGGCTAATCCCCATTAGGCTAACCCCACTAACAATGGGGCCCGCCCTATTAGTTAGTGTTAACCCCCCTGTTAAAAAAGAATTAAGTTTAATCCCCCCTTTTATTACACTGGCAGGTGGGCCCTGGCTATTAGATAAATAAAACTGTTTAATTTAGTTAGTCTCACTGACTGTTGGGCCCCACTGGTAAGTGTTTAATTAAAATGCAATTAATAAAATCAGTGTATGACATGTGGGTCGTGGCTCCAATTAATTCTAATAAAATGAATTATTATCACTAAGAGGCTGACATGTGGGACCCCATGTCAGGTTTGACCAGTCAACCCATTTGTGGATAATGTTACTGTTTTATTAATAACAATAATTCCAGAAAATCTTTTAAATGATTTAAAACTTTGAATTTGAATATCTTTTAAACCGTAAGTCAGATTCAAAAACTTTATACATGAAAATTGATCAGAAAAATATAACGAATATGGATACGCTATCCGTATGTCTACCCCACCCCCCTAACACACCGATCATCGACATTCCCCCCCCCCCTCCTCCGGGCTGTCTGTCAATAATTCCCGATACTGGTAAAAACCTGCCAGATGAATTTATTCCGAACACGAAAGTTGTCCGGAATGGTTCAACTAACACGGATACACCGCCGTTATCTTTGTCGGATGTCCACGACACCTCCGACATGAACCCTTCCCCCTCTGGACACCCTGTCCGGTAATCACCCGGAGCCGGTAGTTCATCCCCGGATGGATTCCCGTTCCGAGCAACGTGCATTGCATTGCGTTAGAACACCGCTAACATTGCCTCTGTCATGTCATGCATATGTTTGTATATTATTGCCGTGTATTTACTGTTTCCTCCCCCCTTAATCTCCGGTAGACCCCGCTGCTACCGCCGACTTCACCGCTGCCGGGTACGACTACTTCGTCGACGACCCTGCCCCTACCGTCGAGCTTCCAGGCAAGCAGAGCCATTCTCTTCCCCAGATATCGCCTACCTTTTCCGTACTTTCTTGCACTAGGCATTGTTACTGCTGCTGCTACGATTACAATCCTATTCAATTGCATAGCCTGATTTTGTCGCCCCTTGATGTACCTTTCTTATCCTATGCCGCCTGTTATAATTATGCATATATTCAGCAGTGAACCCTGCGCATTGTTAGATAGGACTAGATAGCGGGTCGTGATCACTCAGGGGGGTGAACACGGATACAATATATACAACTGCACAGGTACGGAACAAAGCAGACACCGCCAAAGGCCCCTATCTGGGTTATGCCTAGTCACCTCAAGTGTGAGCTATCAAGGAGTAATCCTTGTACTCCACTCGAGGCTGACTTTGTCTTGCCTCCATAGGGTCCTGAACAGCGGTTGTCCTTACGGTAAGAAGTCAGGCGACCCAACGGTGCCCGCGAGCGGTATATTGTCGGGAAGGACAGGGAGGGTACGACCGACGTTACTGGCGTGCTTGGCCCCTGCTCGTATCTCGCGAGAGTTACCAAACCACGCAAAAGTCGAGCTCTACCAAGAGCACACGCGAGACAAGGTAAGGAGACGGTTCACCTTGTCGGTAACCGCGCGCTTTGACGGGACGACAGGGCAGGCCCCGACGTTACTGGTGGGCCTTGTTGCTGTTCGTTGTCCGTTGTGTTGTTAGTCAGACAGCGTTAACGGTTGTCTGCGAGATAATATTAAAATGCTAAATGGTTCGGCGGATGACTTGAGAGACCAGTTGGTCTGTACGCACTACCTACACGTGGGATTACAGTGTGGGCCCTCCGCGTCGTAGTTCGTCCGAAACCTCTTCAGACGTCAGCAGTACCACGGGCTGATAGCCGGGAAGCGGTCTTGTCTTATTTGCTGCAGCAGGTGTGTTTGGATTTGCTTTTGCTTCACCGGCCAGTCTCGTACCGTGCAGGAGCGTGCAAGGGTGAAGGACCTAGACCCCTTGGCGCATAGGATATAGTCCAGCGGATGGCCTCTCTGCTGAGCCTAGGATGAACTGCGATGTGTCGGATAGACTCGGTGGGGCGTTCCCTAACAAGGTTCACGCCACCCTGGAGATCCGAGCGTGCAGGATGAACAGTAGTGCACCCCTGCAGGGAGTTTAATCTATTCGAATAGCCGTGTCCACGGTAACAGGACGCTTTATGCTGAAGCTGGATCTTACCACTACGAACTACTACTATTAAATTGTATGGTTCGGGGTTTTCTTCCTCGCAGGGAAGTCGAGGAGGGCAACTCGGAGGCATTGTTATTATTAATCATTACAACTTATATTATACAATGTTGCAGCAACTTCTGCTTCATTGTTACTTTATTGCTTTATATAAACTGTTGGTTGTTTCTCTTCTCATGCTGCAAGACAACGTCGGAAGATGCTAGTCTTCGATAGGCCTAGCTTCTTATCCTTATTCTGATTTCTATCTTGCAGTCCACTATATACAGCCTCCCCTTTCCTTTGATACAAATGCATAATGCTTAGTAGCGGACGTAAGACTCGCGGGTATACTAGATACTCACCTTTGCTTTATTTCCCCTTTTATGTTTTGCCTGATCGGCCGCTGCAGTCGACGTTGGAGCCCAGGAGCAGGAGTACCCCGGACGCGGATACTACTACGTCGAGACCCCAGCTGACCAGGACCAGGAGTAGTTCGGAGGCTCCCAGGCAGGAGGCCTTGCCTTTTCGATCTGTATCTCTGATGTTATTTGTGCTAGCCTTCTTAAGGCAAAACTTGACTAACTATGTCTGTACTCAGATATTATGGCTTGTATAACTTATGTATTCGGGTCCGCGTGACCCCCCCTTTATTGTAACATATTGGTTTATCCTTTTGTGTTTAGTGTTGTGCTGTGATATTCTCACCGTGGCACCCTAATCTCAGCCGTGTACCCTGCGTGTATGATTACTGTACACGGAATTATTTTGGGGGCGTCACAAGTTGGTATCAGAGCCGACTGCCTGTAGGAAGCCACCCCACCACTACCTGGTCGAAGTTGAGTCTAGACTTTGAAAAACTATTTTGCTAACTTAATATTTGGCTTACGGGCCCACATCAATGTCACTACGTGTGATATCTATGGTATTAGGATCCTTTTCTCCTTACCTATGCTCTAGGAATATGCTCTCTTATCCTTGCTAGTAAGTTTTACAAACTCTGACATTAGGATCACGTTCTCTTGATTCCATCCGGCGTTTTGGTGCTTCCCCATTGATTGAGTCATGTTGCAGGAGTTCTACCCCAGGTCCCGGACCGCGGATCCCATTCTCATTCTGGGCAGGCCGCGCGTCCTCTGGCATTAACTCCTGTGGCCAACAGTTTTCTTGCGGCGTGATTGACATAGTGGAATCTATGTCGCGTCGTGTAATCCTTACCGCGGTCTGCGCGCCGCCTGGTGTGTCCTTTTTCCTTAATTTCTACGACGTTACGCTGCCCGATTTTCGATTGATTCTATGTGTGGATGTGTATGTCTTATATGACTACTCTTATATATATTCGCGCCTCCTCTTTGTTGTCTCTTTACCTCTTACTCGTTTCCGGCATCTCGTTAAAATGTTCATCGCTGAAATACCCCTGTTAAATTCTAGCAGGATGGCTGGTCGTGGTGGTCGTGGTCGTGGTCGTGGTGCCAATGATCCACCTCCGCCGCCGGACTACATGGCCGCGATGATGCAGCAGTTTCAGATGAACCAAGTGTTTATGCAAGGAGTCATAGATCAGCTCCAGAACCAGAATCAGAACCAGAACCAGCACCAGAACCAACCGCCTGTGGTTACTCTGCGGGATTTCATGCGTCTCAATCCCCCTCTCTTCCACCAACCGGAACAGACGCTGGATGCTGATGATTGGCTTCGTGACATCACTCTTCAGCTGGGGTTCGCTAATGTGAGCGCTGCTGATTATGTCAACTTCGCGTCCTATTTCCTGCGTGGTCCCGCTGCTCAGTGGTGGGACACTTACAAGGGCTCGCTAGCTGAAGGGACTGTCGTCACCTGGAATGACTTCAAGACTGCCTTCCGCGCTCGTTATGTCCCCCAGGAGATTATGAACCGTATGAAGGCCGAGTTCCACAACCTCGTTCAGGGCAACAAAACTGTCGAGGCATATCAGAGGGAGTTCCTCCGCCTCTCCCGCTATGCTGCAAGTGACCTCCCCAATGATGCAAGTAGGCAAGAGAAGTTCCGTGATGGGCTCAACCCAGATCTCCAGCTTGCACTGGCTTTGCACGCCTTCCCCGACTTCGCCACCATGGTGAACCAAACTATCACTCTCGAGACCGCTCAGCTTAAGTTCGGTGGTTCGCCGAAGCGCCCCCGTGATGCTGGCTCATCTTCGGGCACAGCACAGAAGCAACGCGTTTGGCTTCGACACAGTCTTATGCGTCCAACTGCCCCTGCACCAAGGCCGTCGTATGTTGCACCTCGTCTGCCTCTGCCCCCGCCGAGACAGCCGAAGACTGAGACTGCACCCCTCCGTCCTCAAGATGGCCTGTGTTTCAAGTGCCGTCAGCCAGGCCATATTTCCAGAGACTGCCCTCAGCGACAGAATCAACTGGTAGTTCACCCTGCTGGCCGCGGAAATGGTCGTGGCAACAATGGGACCCTCAACTATAATACTGGGTCAAATCCTCATGCTCGTGGTCATGCTTACAACATTGATGTTGAAGCAGCTCAGGCAAAGCCCGCTATAGTGATGGGTACTCTCGTCGTTAACTCAATACCTGCTACTGTTTTATTTGATACAGGAGCATCGCATTCATTTATGTCTGGAGCATTTGCATCTAAGCATGGCATATTTCACGAAAAGATGCGCACCCCCTTGGCCGTTAAAACTGTTGGGGTTCGGGGCAGAAAACACAAATTTTTCCTTGACCTACGATACCCAATCCCAAGACCTATGCTATGCTGATGCAAGTAACGGACAGAAATAGATCACATACCATTATGTAGTCCGTTAAGCGGGAAACGTTCCTGCATGAACGTGGTTGGTGTAGTCGTACCGGCAATCCCCGATGCCGCGCAGATCCACGATGACTCCTGTAGCCACCCGATCCTTGCGGACCGATGACGGGATTACGTCCCCGTCGGAACGTTGCTGATGAAGACCTCGCGATCCGGCCACGACGATGAAGTAGCACCACAAGTGTAGTGCCTCGCGGGATTATACACATACAGTATACCCGACGTCCCTCTGGGCTCCGAACCAGTAGAGCAGCGGAAAGAAGATAGATTCGGATCCCGATTCCAGCAACACGACGGCGTGCGTATAGTGGAGAAATCCCCAACCCAGAGCAGCCTCCAAACAAGGGGAGTCCACTCAGAGGAAGGAGAAAGGAGGGAGAGAGATGAGAAACTTTTCTCAAAAAATTCATGATTAAAAGGGCACCCTACCCCTCCTTATATAGGCCAAGGAGGGGTGCCACCTCCCCTCAACTTCCCATGTGGGACTAATCCCAAGGGGAGGGGGGTGGCGCACCAATAAGAGGGGTGGGCCCCCTCATGGCGCCATGGCCCATGGGGGGGGGACTCCCTCTCCCCCTAATGGGCCCTATGAGGCCCATATGCCTTTTAATTCATTTTTAATTATATTTAAATACATTTTAATATTTAATTCAGATAATTAAATAATAAAACATATATTAAACATTATTAAATATATTTTGAACCTTTCAAAATACCCGGAACAACTTCCGGCCTTCATCGGAACAATTCCGGTCATCACCGGAACAATTCCGGTGTTCTCTCCAATTTCTCCGGTGATCCCGAATCAATCCTTACTGCGTCGAGTACCCTTAAGTGTAACACCCTACGGTCCAGGAAACAGCAGACATGATCGAGACAATTCTCATTGATCAATGACTAATCAATTGGACCTGGTTACAATCCTTGATAGCCCCTGCACTTCCATCGAATGAACTTCAATCGCTGTTGGATCCGTTAACCGTGTGCCTGTTCCCTTTGTCCCGTGGTACTTTGCTTGTCCGAGGTTTGATCATCGGTATCCACAATACCTAGTTCGTCCTCGTTCTCAACAAACAAGTTTACTCGTTCCCGTGATATTACAACTCCGTGACCTAGTCACATGTTTGCAAACTTTATGATGCAATATCACCGAGTGGGCCCAGAGTACCTATCCGTCACACGGATTGACAAATCCCTCTTTGATCTATTTGCATAATCATCAACCATCTATTTCGGAATACCCAAAGTGCACCGTTATGGCCAGCATATTTCAGTCAGGCGGTGGGATACAAATCAAAGTCTCCTCATAGATGACAATTACGTATGATCATTACGGTCAAAGGATCTGGTCACTACGTTATAGTTATCGCAATGTCGAACTATGTGACTTGATCACATCGCAACACTTCTGGTGGGTGTATGTCCATCATATCATTATCCAATGATACGACTACATTGTCAACAGACGCCATTGTCTCATGATCAGGAAACCTTGATCATCAATCGCCCAATGGACTAGTATACTAGGGTTAACTAGGGACCTGGTTGTTTGTATACCACACCTGTATTAATGTTTCCGCTTAATACAGTTCTAGCATGGTATCAAACGTATTATGAACTAATGGAATATGCTCGATAAAACATATTTTATTTGCCTCTAGGGCACATTCCCAACAGTCTCCCACTTGCACTAGAGTACAAATAATCTAGTTGCATTTTCTCTGGATCATAACTCCTTATTGATCATGCTTGCCCGTGGAAGAGGTTGTATCAACGGTCTGGGTACCATTCAGAACCGTATGTCCTTTTGCAAATCATAATGTCACCTAATTTGACATTCCTTCATTATCCACTATAATGATGAGGTATATATTTTGGCGGTGAAGTGAGACTTCGTTTGCTGTGTCATAGCAATGACATCTGGTGGGTCACGCGGACTTTCCCATAGTCATGCACACTTGAAACTCACTCAATCAGAAGTCGAACTTCTTAAGCCACAATATAACTCCTGCTACTTCTAAAGCAGCCACATCAATGTAGATTCAATCCTTAGTGCATTGTATGCAACTTTGATGTCTAACCATGTTTCTTTCAACTTAGGCATTCATTAGTATGATATCTCAATTTTCTAGGTTAGTGTCAAAACTTGAACCAGCATAACATTTATGGTCAAGTCCACTATCCTTTACAAACTTGAGATGTATCCTCAGTTCTCTCCAGACACTGAAGGATAAACTTAACTCTTTGTTCAATTATTTACTCATAAATCATATCACAACATGTTCTTACTACTAAGAACTTGGGTCACCTTACGTCGAGTACATAACTCTGGTTTTATATGAAAGAACCTATGACAAAGGCATAGAGGATCCAGCACATCCATTTCTTTCATTAACCATTAACCATTGTTCTTGTACTGAGATTAACTCAATACTTCTCTTGGATATACAAGTAAGGACTACTTCTTGACTTGTCCCATTCTGAACTCCTTCAGAATCTTATCCAGGAAAGTATTACGACTCAATGTTATTAAACACATATATATCTTAATAGATCTTCAATGCTTAATACTTTATTCATCTTCATTTATGAACGATTCAAATAATCATTAACACCAACTGCACCATTCATAATATGTTATCCATATATAAGAATGTTATCATGCTCCCACTCAAATATGTCATGCACATATTAAGTTATAGGATAACACTCATATTGCTCCCACTCAAATATGTCAGCCACATATAAGACAAGGATAACATCCACATGGCTCCCACTTAGATATGTCAGACACATATTAAGTTCAGGATACTAACCACATGGCTCCTACTCAAATATGTCATTTACATATAAGGCTAGGATAATACTCCCATAGCTCCCACTCAAAATATGTCGTCTACATATATCAAGTTTCAGGAAACTATTCAGCTCCCACTCAGTTTCATGCAAATGCATGTTTCCTCGATATTTTGGCTAAGTCCAAAATCCTTTGATCATTCATCAAATCGAGAATTCAGTTTACGAGACACTAGTATCCATATGTTTTTCCAAAACCTTCTGGTTGTACCAATTACAACACTTCTTCAAATACAGGATTTGAGGAAGTCACGGTATTGATAACAATCCTGGATCAATCGTAGTGAATATCCCTTTGACTCAAGCATTGCTACACATTGTAGTCAACCCATTGAATTTGTCAGAAACAATCTTTGTGACAAACCAATCTTGACGTCCCTTTGATGTTCACATTTATTCCTCATAACTCTGAAGTTATTGTGAATATCAAGTAATCTCCTTACTTGATAAGATTCAAGCAATCTTAAATGTAACTCAACATAGGATTTTATGACTCATAGTCATATCTCGTACTTAGGTCCACCATCGCTTCTTTGTAGTTTGTAGGAATGTCTTGTTCCATTAACACGACAAGTGAATCATGAATATCATTTTGCACCAGGGGAAAATATATATTCTTGAATCCTACCTTTCTCAGTAAAAGCTTTCTTCAAAACATCATGATCTTTATCATTAGTTTCTCCTCTTATTGTAGAGTTTTGCTTCCAGAACATATTCCGTTGCACTACTCTGACATTTGGAGGCAAGGTCAATTACCTTGGTTGAACTTTCACTTTTCTTCCATTACCACATTTATCAAGAACAATTCTTGACAAACACCAAACATAGCAATACAAGTTTTGCTCCTTTTGGTTCTAGTTGTGGAAGATGCATCCATAGTTGTCTAAGGATACACTACAAAGATAATTTATCTTACATAAATCAAGCTTCCTAGAAACCACAATACACCATGACATATATAGTGTTGGTTTCCACGAACTCAGATGGTTCCCTATGCTGAAGTGAGTGTTTGCATATTAAATTAATAACTCTAAACAATAATAACGTAACTTGGTAAGAGATAACTTAGACCATACACTTTTTCATAGAATATGATCACAATGTTCATGCACGTCAATCATATTGAAGTGTCTCAAGACATTGCAATTTGTGGAACAACTTTCACACAAGTCTTTATGCCCAAGACTAACTCAAAACATTTGTCACTTTGATCAAATCGTAGAGACTTGTCTTTCTTGTTAATTTAATATCCATTTTTACTATGAAATCCCTTTTGATCATATCAAACTATTTCAGACTCATGTTTCATTAGTGAATACAAATATTCATCTAAGTCCACATACGAAGTTCACGAAATAATAAAATTCACCACATGCTGACATACGATACATCACAATGTATGATACTCAACAATCAGTACAAAATCTGTTTTACCAGAATGCGAGGTTTTAGTCATCTCACCTCAAAGGCATGGTTTGTATATGTCAAGAGATCAAGTATCTTAAGACATCATCATACCATTCATGACTTAAACTGTAGTTTCATTATTAAGCCTGGATATTTCTTGGCATTAGAATATTTCTTATAAATGATCAAACAACTATCATCAATATAAGAATAACTCATTCATAATCGTAATGTGACCATAAGAGATATCATTCATAAAAGGAGAACAACTGACTTGTTTCTCACTAATATGAATAATTGTCTTCGCGAGATGCAAGACACACTAATAAAGTCCTCATTCAAACGATCATAAAATTTATTCATATATTAATCAATTGATAGATGTAGAGGGAGAGTGTTGTCGACCATCAACTATCTTGATTACCGTCAGCACACATTGTCACCTCATCCCTTCCAAGCCACTCTTAAGCAGTAAGTTCAAGCATCGAATACTTAATCAACCGCAATTAGTGTTTCGTGGGGAAATACATTTATAACTTGTATATCAAATATACTTTCTCCGTCAATGACCATTCCTGCATTGGTTCTACTCTTAAAGTTCTTAACTTTAACCATGACCTCATGACAGGTGAACGATTCTCCTTCATGACATAGTCCAGACATGGTCTTTGTAACTGGGAGGAAGCGGATGTAACTCCCCAGTTATCGCAAAGTAA
The DNA here is from genome assembly GCA_950022295.1 of Bromus sterilis. Classification (NCBI taxonomy): domain Eukaryota; kingdom Viridiplantae; phylum Streptophyta; class Magnoliopsida; order Poales; family Poaceae; genus Bromus; species Bromus sterilis. Next base: position 336,114,687 of record OX465595.1, on the reverse strand, counting down.
CCAGTCATTCAGTAGTCCAAGTTATAGACAAGGTGTTCCATGTATCTTATACATTTTCCAAGTGACTTTCTCAGCAGGTTGTTCCTTCCACCATAGTTGAAAGAAACCCCGTCCATATACTCATATTCCATTTCTTTGATTTGTGACCAAGTGCTTTCAAGTTCACCTAGCACGTCATACGTGTTGGTTAACATGCATTCACAATTCAGACTCATAGAATGAAGTATGGTGTATTGGACAGTCATTCATAAGTGACGGTGAGTACGATACTCATCATCATCTTCCTTGATTACGGAGTTGTCAGGTGTATCTCCTAGCAGTTCTTCGTATTATGTTTAGAAGTCATTACTAACGAGTATGTCTCTAATGGTGTTGGTACACATCAATGAAGTAAGACCCATTTACCTTAAGTTCTATCATACTAAAAGATCCATAGTTCTAAACATTGGTATGACGTTATCTACAATGATATTTGCAAAGACATGAAGATTAAGTTTATAATATGGAGTTCATGTTTCAAAAACAATTCTGGAACTCCCACTCAGACAAACATCCCTCATAGTTTATTCCAAGTGATTACACGATCCTTGAAGAACATACCTCCCCCTTGTGACACGACCATCAGTATGTTGTTCAAGGTAGGCCATCATGCCAATCACATCATCCATGTGACTCATGCTCGACCTTTCGGTCTCTTGTGTCCCGAGGCCATGTCTGCACATGCCAGGCTCGCCACAATAACCTTAGTGAGTATATGCTGCGTATGCAAGGCCATGTTTCTGGACATGCTAGGCTTGCTCCACCCATCTCTTGTGAACGTAAAAATGTTTGACACCCGTGTGACACGTGATTCCTCCATAATGAAGAACTTCCAGATGGTGCTTCACTAAGGAAGGACACTTTGTTGGATTAGTGAGGGATCATCCTATTATGCTACCGTCGTATATCTAACATATTAGCAAAACAGGATGCAACATAAATCATACATGCTATGATTCCCCCCGACATGCAAATTAAAGTTGAAAACGCCTTTCTACTTTATCTTTTGCAAGTTTTACGTGGCTGATAGGGGTTTCGAGAAAAGAACCGCTTTCTATCCTGCGAAAACATGCCACAACACCAATCCCGCAATTGTCTCTATTACACCCCTGTCGGGGCCCTCCGTTGCAAACATCTTCGCATCGCTAATGCAGAGAGACAGACACCCCCCCAACCACTTTATATGGTACAAGCCATATGTCAAGCGTGGAACCAGTCTCGCGTAAACGCGTAAGGTCGGTCGGGGGCCGCTTCATCAAACATTGCCGCAACGCTAAATGAGTACACGTGAGAGGGTAACAATTGAGAATTTATGCCCACATACTAGATGTCTTCTATCCGTACAATACATCTACGCATAGCCTTGCTCTGATACCACTGTTGGGGTTCGGGGCAGAAAACACAAATTTTTCCTTGACCTACGATACCCAATCCCAAGACCTATGCTATGCTGATGCAAGTAACGGACAGAAATAGATCACATACCAGTATGTAGTCCGTTAAGCGGGAAACGTTCCCGCATGAACGTGGTTGGTGTAGTCGTACCGGCAATCCCCGATGCCGCGCAGATCCACGATGACTCCTTTAGCCACCCGATCCTTGCGGACCGATGACGGGATTACGTCCCCGTCGGAACGTTGCTGATGAAGACCTCGCGATCCGGCCACGACGATGAAGTAGCACCACAAGTGTAGTGCCTCGCGGGATTATACACATACAGTATACCCGACGTCCCTCCGGGCTCCGAACCAGTAGAGCAGCGGAAAGAAGATAGATTCGGATCCCGATTCCAGCAGCACGACGGCGTGCGTATAGTGGAGAAATCCCCAACCCAGAGCAGCCTCCAAACAAGGGGAGTCCACTCAGAGGAAGGAGAAAGGAGGGAGAGAGATGAGAAACTTTTCTCAAAAAATTCATGATTAAAAGGGCACCCCTACCCCTCCTTATATAGGCCAAGGAGGGGTGCCACCTCCCCTCAACTTCCCATGTGGGACTAATCCCAAGGGGAGGGGGGTGGCGCACCAATAAGGGGGGTGGGCCCCCTCATGGCGCCATGGCCCATGGGGGAGGACTCCCTCTCCCCCTAATGGGCCCTATGAGGCCCATATGCCTTTTAATTCATTTTTAATTATATTTAAATACATTTTAATATTTAATTCAGATAATTAAATAATAAAACATATATTAAACATTATTAAATATATTTTGAACCTTTCAAAATACCCGGAACAACTTCCGGCCTTCATCGGAACAATTCCGGTCATCACCGGAACAATTCCGGTGTTCTCTCCAATTTCTCCGGTGATCCCGAATCAATCCTTACTGCGTCGAGTACCCTTAAGTGTAACACCCTACGGTCCGGGAAATAGAAGACATGATCGAGACAATTCTCATTGATCAATGACTAATCAATTGGACCTGGTTACAATCCTTGATAGCCCCTGCGCTTCCATCGAATGAACTTCAATCGCTGTTGGATCCGTTAACCGTGTGCCTGTTCCCTTTGTCCCGTGGTACTTTGCTTGTCCGAGGTTTGATCATCGGTATCCACTATACCTAGTTCGTCCTCGTTCTCAACAAACAAGTTTACTCGTTCCCGTGATATTACAACTCCGTGACCTAGTCACATGTTTGCAAACTTTATGATGCAATATCATCGAGTGGGCCCAGAGTACCTATCCGTCACACGGATTGACAAATCCCGCTTTGATCTATTTGCATACTCATCAACCATCTATTTCGGAATACCCAAAGTGCACCGTTATGGCCAGCATATTTCAGTCAGGCGGTGGGATACAAATCAAAGTCTCCTCATAGATGACAATTACGTATGATCATTACGGTCAAAGGATCTGGTCACTACGTTATAGTTATCGCAATGTCGAACCATGTGACTTGATCACATCGCAACACTTCTGGTGGGTGTATGTCCATCATATCATTATCCAATGATACGACTCCATTGTCAACAGACGCCATTGTCTCATGATCAGGAAACCTTGATCATCAATCGCCCAATGGACTAGTATACTAGGGTTAACTAGGGACCTGGTTGTTTGTATACCACACCTGTATTAATGTTTCCGCTTAATACAGTTCTAGCATGGTATCAAACGTATTATGAACTAATGGAATATGCTCGATAAAACATATTTTATTTGCCTCTAGGGCACATTCCTAACAAAAACACCCAGCGGCATGTGTCACGTTGACATGCTAGCACCTAACATCACCGTCGAGATCGAAAGGATTGAGTTCCTTGTCTCCCCACATATTCTGAAAACATCCACTATTGACCTTATCTTGGGTATGGATTGGCTGAAAGCCCATGATGCCGCACTTTATTGTGGCACCAAGGTCATCCAACTTTTTCATCCTTCTGGCGCGATTGTGAGTCACACTGCCATTGTGTCGATGAATGCCGAAGCTCGTATATATGCTCTGAATGCCTTGAATGTCGCACCTCTCGAAGGGATTGAGAAAGTCCGAATCGTTTGTGATTTTACCGACGTATTCCCAGAAGAACTGCCGGGGATACCCCCGATTAGGGAAGTTGAATTCGTCATCGACTTGAAGCCTGGCACCGTCCCTATTGCCAAGCGCCCATATAAGATGCCACCTCACCACCTCCTTGAATTGAAGAAGGAGATCGACACGGCCCTCAAGAAAGGCTTCATCCGTCCAAGTTCCTCTGCTTGGGGAGCACCTTCGCTCTTTGTCAAGAAGAGTGATGGCACGAACCGTTTGGTCCAAGATTACCGACCTATCAACCAGGCCACGATACAGAACAAGTACCCCCTCCCTCGGATCAATGATCTGTATGATCAACTTGCTGGATCCACGGTGTTTTCAATACTCGACTTAAGGTTGGGTTACCATCAGATCTGGGTCCGTGATGAGGACATCCCGAAGACTGCATTCATTACTCGCTATGGTTCATACGAGTACACTGTCATGTCATTTGGCTTGACCAATGCACCAGCCACCTTCTCCAGATTGATGAACTATATATTCATGGAATACCTCGACAAGTTCGTCGTGGTTTATTTGGATGATATATTGATTTACTCCAAGACCGATACAGAACATGCTGAACATCTTCGTCTTATACTGGAAAAGCTTCGAGAACACAACCTCTATGCTAAGTATTCAAAGTGTGAGTTCTGGCTTCCCGAAGTAACCTACCTTGGTCATGTGATTTCCAAGGATGGCGTTGCCGTCAACCCCGAACGTATCCAGGATATTCTTGATTGGACTCCGCCCAGGACTGTCAAGCAAGTCCGAAGTTTCCTTGGCCTTGCCAGCTATTGCCGCCGTTTTGTTGAGAATTTCTCCAAGATTGCCAAGCCTCTGACTAATCTGCTTCACAAAGGCGTCAAGTTTGAGTGGACTGATAAATGTCAAGAAAGTTTTCAAGCTCTGAAGGACAAGCTCACTTCACCCCCGGTGCTTGCTCCTCCTGATACTCAGAAGGACTTCGTGATTTATTGCGACGCGTCTCGTCAAGGATTAGGTTGTGTCCTAATGCAAGAGCGCAAAGTGATTGCTTATGGCTCTCGTCAGTTGCGTGCTCACGAAGATAAGTATCCAACTCATGATCTCGAATTGGCAGTTGTAATTTATGCATTGAAGCTGTGGCGACATTACCTCGTCGGTAATCGTTGCGAGATCCTCACCGACCACCAAAGCCTGAAGTACCTGTTTACTCAGCCCGACCTGAATCTCCGCCAACAGAGATGGCTCGAGACAATAGCCGACTACAACATGGGAATTTCTTACAACCTTGGCAAAGCTAATGTGGTGGCCGATGCCTTAAGCCGCAAAGCCTATTGTAGTGAACTGGAAGTTCAAGTAGAGCAGCCACGTCTGTATGAAGAGCTCCGCAAGATGAACATCGAAATTTTTCCGCAGGGATATGTGAACTCCCTGGTGGTCAAACCAGACCTCGACACCCGCATCAAGACGGTACAACATTATGACTCTGACATTTGGAAGATTAAGCGTCGTGTCGCCAGCGGAGAGCCCTCATTCTTCACTATTGATGCAAATGATGATAATGCGGTGTACTTCAAGGGTCGTTTAGTGGTTCCGGTAGCCAAGGCCAACCTGAATTACGCCTCTGATGTCATGAAAGAAGCTCATGATACACCCTTGTCGATTCACCCTGGTAGTACCAAGATGTACCAAGAAATTCGTCAGCGGTACTGGTGGTCCAACATGAAACAAGACATTGCTCGTTATGTTGATGAGTGTGACGTTTGCCGTCGCGTGAAAGCTGAACATCAAAGACCTGCTGGAACTCTGCAACCACTCTCTATTCCTGAATGGAAATGGGACAAGATTGAAATGGACTTCGTCACCGGATTTCCCCGATCACAGAAAGGTCATGATGCGATCTTTGTCGTCATCGACCGATTCTCCAAGGTTGCTCATTTTCTTCCTGTCAAGGAGACGATCTCTGCTAGTCAGTTAGCAGACTTATATGTTTCCAGAATTGTTTCCCTCCATGGTATTCCGTTGGAGATCAGTTCAGACCGTGGCAGCATTTTCACCTCGAAGTTCTGGGATAGTTTCCAAGAAGCTATGGGCACTCACCTAAGCTTCAGTACTGCTTATCACCCCCAGTCGCAAGGACAAGTCGAACGAGTCAACCAAGTGCTTGAAGACATGCTTCGAGCTTGTCTCATTTCATTTGGTAAGAAATGGGAGGAATCCCTTCCATTTGCTGAATTCTCGTACAACAATAGCTATCAGGCTAGTTTGAAGATGGCACCCTTGAAGTTCTCTATGGACGTAAGTGTCGAACCCCTCTGAATTGGTCAGAAACTGGGGAACGAACCCTCATTGGTCCGGACATTATTCAGCATGCCGAAGATCAGGTTCGCGTTATTCGTGAACACTTGAAAGCTGCTCAGTCTCGTCAGAAGAGCAACTACGACCGCAAGCACAAGGAAATGGTCTATCAACCTGGCGAATACGCGTACCTCCGTGTCACTCCGATGAGAGGCACTCACCGCTTCGGGATCAAAGGCAAATTAGCTCCTCGCTACATTGGCCCGGTCCGTATTCTTTCCCGGAGTGGACCAGTGGCATACCGATTGGAATTGCCGCCGAACCTCTCTCAAGTCCACGACGTATTCCACGTGTCGCAACTCCGGCGCTGCTTCAAGGACCCTATTCGACAAGTGGAACATGATATGATTGAGCTTCAGCAGGACTTGACTTATCAAGAACACCCGAGCCGCATTCTCGATCAGTCTGAACGCAAAACCCGCAACAAGACAACCAAGTTCCTCAAAGTTCAGTGGCCGAATCTTTCTGAAGATGAAGCCACTTGGGAACGCGAAGATCGTCTCCGCGAAGAATACCCCGATCTTTTCCCCTCTACCGCCTAAATTCTCGGGACGAGAATTCTTGTAGTGGGGGAGATTTGTAACACCCTCACTGTCAGTGAACAGTAATCAGGGTTACTGTTCATCTCTACTGTTCAAAACTTTTGTTTGATCAACTGGTTCAGTTCAAATTCAAATTCTCCTTTGATATTGTTGCAAGCAAATATGAACCATGGACCTTGATCATCATTGGCCAACTAAAGTCCAAGCCATTTGAATTAAAATTCAAACAAACCCTAAAATGCCTTTTGATGAATATTAAAAATATGGTGACAATAAAATCTTTCCCAAAAATCTTGGAACCACTTTTATAAAATCCCAAATAATCAGTGGACCAAATCCAAATGGGTTTGGGTATTTATAGTGCTATGGAAAATTCCAAACAAATAATAACAGTAGCAATTCCAGGCCAATTACTCATTTTGTAATAAAATAAAATATCAAACGAGTTTGAAAAACTCTCAAACTTTATGGAGCACTTAGGTATGGTGTAACCATATTTATAGGACCAGTACCACATTTTACAAAAATGCTAAAAATAGCCAAACAAAATAAAACAGAACAGAAAAGAAAATAAATACAAAATAATTAAAAAGAAAACGCAAGCTGTCACCTGGGGCAAAGCCTACTCCAGCCAGCCCACCCCCCGCTTCCCTACTGGGCCGGCCCACCCCAAGCCCGCCGCACCCCTTTCTTCCTCCTACCGTACGGGGGGATGCCGTGGCGCCCATCCCGCGGCTGGCCGGCGTGCCGTGGCGGCCATCCACGGCCGGCGGCGTGGATATGACTCCCCCCAAGCCCCGGCGCTCCCCTTGCCCTAGCCCTAACCCGCACGCTCGAGATCCCCTCCCCACTCTCCTGCTTCCTTCCCCGAGCCGCCAGTGTGCACGCCGTCGCCCCGTCTTTGCACTGCCGCGGCCATCGGCGACGACTAGCCGCGCTGCCATGTCCCCCAGCACTGTGAGCCTCGGCTACCTCCTCTCCGCGTTTTGGATCGGGTAGGCACACGCCGGAGGTCGCGAATCGTGTCGTTCCCCTCCGCTGCGGTCACCGGCGAACTCCTTCAAATTTTGGCCGTCCACGCGCCCCGAGCCCACTGCCGCACCCCTGCACCTCCCTCGGTGAGCCGCCGTGCCGATTCTCCTCTCCCTTCGCCATTTTGGGCGTTGTAGTCCGCCGTTGCCATCGCGTCGCCCTCACAGCACGCCGGCCGCCGCGGATGATCCTTGCTAGCGTCGTCCCCGGCCACTCCACAGACTCCCGAGGCCTCCCCTGGAAGCACACGGACAAGGGAAGCACGTTGTTGCCCTCGGCTTGTCCCACCGCCGTCCGTAGCGCCGCCCCGGAGGAGTGCCGCCGTGCACCTCGCCGCCGGCGTTTGCGTACGCGCACGGGTCGGCCTAACCATGGGGCTAATCCCCATTAGGCTAACCCCACTGACAATGGGGCCCACCCTATTAGTTAGTGTTAACCCCCTGTTAAAAAAGAATTAAGTTTAATCCTCCCCTTTTATTACACTGACAGGTGGGCCCTAGCTATTAGATAAATAAATCTGTTTAATTTAGTTAGTCTCACTGACTGTTGGGCCCCACTGGTAAGTGTTTAATTAAAATGCAATTAATAAAATCAGTGTATGACATGTGGGCCGTGGCTCCAATTAATTCTAATAAAATGAATTATTATCACTAAGAGGCTGACATGTGGGACCCCATGTCAGGTTTGACCAGTCAATCCTGTTGTGGATAATGTTACTGTTTTATTAATAAAAATAAGTCCAGAAAATCTTTTAAATGATTTAAAACTTTGAATTTGAATATCTTTTAAACCGTAAGTCATATTCAAAAACTTTATACATGAAAATTTATCAGAAAAATATAACAAATACGGATACACTATTCGTATGTCTACCCCAACCCCCTAAAACACCGATCATCGACATTCCCCCCCCCCTCCGGGCTGTCTGTCGATAATTCCCGGTACCGGTAAAAACCTGCCGGATGAATTTATTCCGAACACGAAAGTTGTCCGGAATGGTTCAACTAACACGGATACACCCCCGTTATCTTTGTCGGATGTCCACGACACCTCCGGCATGAACCCTTCCCCCTCCGGACACCCTGTCCGGTAATCACCCGAAGTCGGTAGTTCATCCCCGGATGGATTCCCGCTCCGAGCAACGTGCATTGCACTGCGTTAGAACACCGTTAACATTGCGTCTGTCATGTCATGCATATGTTTGTATATTATTGCCGTGTATTTACTGTTTCCTCCCCCCTTAATCTCAGGTAAACCCCGCTGGTACCGCCGACTACACCGCTGCCGGGTACGACTACTTTGTCGACGACCCTGCCCCTACCTTCGAGCTTCCAGGAAAGCAGAGCCATTCTCTTCCCCAGATATCGCCTACCTTTTCCGTACTTTCTTGCACTAGGCATTGTTACTGCTGCTGCTACGATTACAATCCTATTCAATTTCATAGCCTGATTTTGTCGCCCCTTGATGTACCTTTCTTATCCTATGTTGCCTGTTATAATTATGCATATATTCAGCAGTGAACCCTACGCATTTTTAGATAGGACTAGATAGCGGGCCGTGATCACTCAGGGGGGTGAACACGGATACAATATATACAACTGCACAGGTACGGAACAAAGAAGACACCGCCAAAGGCCCCTATCTGGGTTATGCCTAGTCACCTCAAGTGTGAGCTATCAAGGAGTAATCCTTGTACTCCACTCGAGGCTGACTTTGTCTTGCCGCCATAGGGTCCTGAACAGCGGTTGTCCTTAAGGTAAGAAGTCGGGCGACCCAACGGTGCCCGCGAGCGGTATATTGTCGGGAACGACAGGGAGTGTACGACCGACGTTACTGGCGTGCTTGGCCCCTGCTCGTATCTCGCGAGAGTTACCAAACCACGCAAAAGTCGAGCTCTACCAAGAGCACACGCGAGACAAGGTAAGGAGACGGTTCACCTTGTCGGTAACCGCGCTCTTTGACGGGACGACAGGGCAGGCCCCGACGTTACCGGTGGGCCTTGTTGCTGTTCGTTGTCCGTTGTGTTGTTAGTCAGACAGCGTTAACGGTTGTCTGCGAGATAATATTAAAATGCTAAATGGTTCGGCGGATGACTTGAGAGACCCGTTGGTCTGTACGCACTACCTACACGTGGGATTACGGTGTGGGCCCTCCGGGTCGTAGTTCGTCCGAAAGCTCTTCAGACGTCAGCAGTACCACAGGTTGATAGCCGGGAAGCGGTCTTGTCTTATTTGCTGCAGCAGGTGTGTTTGGATTTGCTTTTGCTTCACCGGCCAGTCTCGTACCGTGTAGGAGCGTGCAAGGGTGAGGGACCTAGACCCCTTGGACCATAGGATATAGTCCGACGGATGGCCTCTCTGCTGAGCCTAGGATGAACTGCGATGTGTCGGATAGCCTCGGTGGGGCGTTCCCTAACAAGGTTCACGCCACCCTGGAGATCCGAGAGTGCAGGCTGAACAGTAGTGCACCCCTGCAGGGAGTTTAATCTATTCGAATAGCCGTGTCCACGGTAACAGGACGCTTTATGCTGAAGCTGGATCTTACCACTACGAACTACTACTATTAAACTGTATGGTTCCGGGTTTTCTTCCTCGCAGGGAAGTCGAGGAGGGGAACTCGGATTCATTGTTATTATAAATCATTACAACTTATATTATACAATGTTGCAGCAACTTCTGCTTCATTGTTACTTTATTGCTTTATATAAACTGTTGGTTGTTTCTCTTCTCATGCTGCAAGACAACGTCGGAAGATGCTAGTCTTCGATAGGCCTAGCTTCTTATCCTTATTCTGATTTCTATCTTGCAGTCCACTATATACAGCCTCCCCTTTCCTTTGATACAAATGCATAATGCTTAGTAGCGGACGTAAGACTCGCGGGTATACTAGATACTCACCTTTGCTTTATTTCCCCTTTTATGTTTTGCCTGATCGGCCGCTGCAGTCGACGTTGGAGCCCAGGAGCAGGAGTAACCCGGAGGCGGATACTACTACGTCGAGACCCCCGATGACCAGGACCAGGAGTAGTTCGGAGTCTCCCAGGCAGGAGGCCTTGCCTTTTCGATCTGTATCTCTGATGTTATTTGTGCTAGCCTTCTTAAGGCAAAACTTGACTAACTATGTCTGTACTCAGATATTATGGCTTGTATAACTTATGTATTCGGGTCCGCGTGACCCCCCCTTTATTGTAACATATTGGTTTATCCTTTTGTGTTTAGTGTTGTGCTGTGATATTCTCACCGTGGCACCCTAATCTCAGCCGTGTACCCTGCGTGTATGATTACTGTACACGGATTGATTTTGGGGGCGTCACATGTAACCAGGTCCAATTGATTAGTCATTGATCAATGAGATTGTCTCGATCAAGTCTGTTGTTTCCCGGACCGTAGGGTGTTACACTTAAGGGTATTCGACGCAGTAAGGATAGATTCGGGATCACCGGAGAAATAGGAGAGAACACCGGAACTGTTCCGGTGAAGGCCGGAAGTTGTTCTGGGTATTTTGAAAGGTTCAAAATATATTTAATAATGTTTAATTAATGCTTTATTATTTAATTATCTGAATTAAATATTAAAATATAATTCAATATAATTAAAAATGAATTAAAATGCATATGGGCCTCATAGGGCCCATTAGGGGAAGGAGGAGCCTCCCCCCTTGGGCCTTGCGCTAAGGGAGGGGCCCACTCCCCCCTAGCCGGCGCACCACACCCCTTGGTGGGATTAGTCCCACCTCGCGGAGGGATGAAGGTTCCCACCCCCCTCAGCCTATATAAGGAGGGGTAGGGGTGCCCTTTTGATTCATCTAATAAATTCTCTCTTCCTCCTTTCTCCCTCCTATGAGCGGACTCCCCTTGTATGGAGTCTGCACTAGGTTTGGGATTTCTCCACCATACGCACGCCGTCGTGCTGCTGGAATCGGGATCCGAATCCATCTTCTTTCTGCTGCTCGCCTGGTTCGGAGCCCGGAGGGACGTCGGGTATACTGTATGCGTATAATCCCACAAGGCACTACACTTGTGGTGTTACTTCATCGTCGTGGCCGTATCGCGGCGTCTTCACCGACAACGTTCCGACGGGGACGTAATCCCGTCATCGGTCTCAAGGACCGGGTGGCTACTGGAGTCATCGTGGAGCTGCGCGGCATCGGGGATTGCCGGTACGACTACACCAACCACATTCACGTGGGAACGTTTCCCGGTAATGGACTACATACTGGTATGTGACCTATTCCATCTGTTACTTGCATCCCCTTAGCATAGGTCTTGGGATTGGGTATCGTAGGTTAAGGAAAATTTTGTGTTTTCTGCCCCGAACCCCAACAATGGTAGAGCAAGGCTATGCGTAGATGTATTGTACGGATAGAAGACATCTAGTATGTGGGCATCAATTCTCCAATTGTTACCCTCTCACGTGTACTCGTTTAGCATTGCGGCAATATCCTGATGAAGCGGCCCCGACCGACCTTATGCGTTTACGCGAGACTGGTTCCACGCTTGACATATGGCTTGTACCATATAAGTGGCTAGGGGTGTTTGTCTCTCTAACATTAGCTTTGCGAAGACGTTTGCAACGGAGGGCCCCGACAGGGGTGTAATAGAGACAATTGCGGGATTGGTGTTGTGGCTTGTTTTCGTAGGATAGAAACGGTTCTTTTATCGAAACCCCTAGCAGCCACGTAAAACTTGCAAAATATAAACTAGAAAGGCTTTTTCAACTTTAATTTGCATGTCGGGGGGAATCATAGAATGTATGATTTATTGTTTTACATCCTGTTTTGCTAATATGCTAGATATAACGACGGTAGCAGAAATAGGATAATCTCTCACAATACCAACATTGTGTTCTCCCTTAATGGGCACCGCCTGGAAGGATCTCCCATATGGCCGACATTCCATACATACCGGGTGTCACACATATTAAATGTTGTTCGAATGAGGTTGGGTTTGGCAAGCCTGGCATATGCAGATATGGCCTTGCTGAACAACTAACATTAAGGTTGGATTGGCAGGCTTGACGTATGTAGATGCGGGCCTGGAACACAGTAGATCGAAAGGTCGAGCACGAGTCACATAGATGATGTGATTGGCATGATGGCCTACCTACAACAACATACTGATGGCCGTGTTGATCGGGGGAGGTATGGTGTTCGAGGATTGTGTAATCACTTAGTAAATTTCAGAGATGTTGTACTAAGTGGGAGTTTTTAGAATTAAAGAAATTGAACTCCACATATTATGAACTTAATCTTCATGTATTAGCAAATATCATTGTAGATAATGTCATACCCAAAATGTTTATAACTAAGGCTCTTTAGCGTTATGAAGAACTTAAGGTAGATGGGTCTTATTTCATTGATGTGTACCAACACCGTTAGAGACATACTCATTAGTAATGACTTGATAAACATAATACAAAGAACTGCTAGGAGATACACCTGAGAACTCCGTAATCAAGTAAGATGATGATGAGTATCGTATTCACCGTCACTTATGAATGGCTGTCCAAATACATCATACTTCATTCTATGAATCTGAATTGTGAATGCATGTTAACCAACACGTATGACGTGCTAGGTGAACTTGAAAGCACCAAGTCACAAATCAGAGTAATGGAATATGAGTATATGGACGGGGGTTTCTTTCAACCATGGTGGAAGTAACAACCTGCTGAGAAAGTCACTTGGAAACTGTATAAGATACATGAACACCTTGTGCATAACTTGGACTACTAAATGGCTGGTTACTTTGCGATAGTTGGGGAGTTGCAGCCGCTTCCTTCCAGCTACAAATACCATGTCTAGACTATGTCATGAAGGAGAATTGTTCACCTGTCGTGAGGTCATGGTTAAAGTTAAGAACTTTAAGAGTAGAACCAATGAAGGAATAGTCATTGACGGAGAAAGTATATTTGATGTACAAGTTATAAATGTCTTTCCCCACAAAACACTGATTGCGGTTGATTAAGTATTTCATGCTTGAACTTACCGCTTGAGAGTGGTTTGGAAGGGTTGAGGTGACAATGTGTGCTGACGGTAATCAAGATAGTTGGTGGTCGACAACACTCTCCCTCTACATCTATCATTTGATTAATATATGAATAAATTTATGATCGTTTGAATGTGAACTATAGTAGTGTGTCTTGCATCTTGCAAAGACAATTATTCATATTAATGAGAAAAAGTCAGTTGTTCTCCTTTTATGAATGATATCTTTTATGGTCACATTACGATTATGAATGAGTTATTCTTATATTGATGATAGTAGTTTGATCGTTTATAAGAAATATTCTAATGCCAAGAAATTATCCAAACTTAATAATGACACTACAGTTTAAGTCATGAATGGTTTGATGAAGTCTTGGGATACTTGACCTCTTGACACATGAAAACCATGCCTCTTTAGGTGAGATGACTAAAACCTCGCGTTCTGGTAAAACAGAGTGTGTACTGATTGTTGTATATCATACATTGTGATGTATCGTATATCAGCAAGTAGTGAATTTCATTATTTCGTGAACTTCATATGTGGACTTAGATGAATATGTGTATTCACTAATGAAACATGAGTCTGAAATAATTTGATCTGATCAAACATGAGTCTGAAATTAACAAGAAAGACAAGTCTCTACGATTTGTTCAAAGTGACAAATGTTTTGACTTAGTCTTGGGCATACAGACTTGTGAAAGTTGTTTCACAAATTGCAATGTATTGAGACACTTCAATATTGTTGATGTGCCTGAACATTGTAATCATACTCTATTTAATAGTGTATGGTCTTAGTTATCTCTTATCGAGTTACATTATTATTGTTTAGAGTTATTAATTTGATATGCAAACACTCACTTCAGTATAGGGAACAATCTGAGTTCGTGGAATCCAACACTATATATGTTATGGTGTGTCAGGGTTTCTAGGAAACTTGATTTATATGATAAATCATCTTTGTAGTGTATCCTTAGATAACTATGGATGCATCTTTCATAACTAGAGCCAAAGGAGAAAAACTTGTATTTCTAAGTTTGGTGTTTGTCAAGAATTGTTCTTGATAAATGTGGCAATGGAAGAAAAGTGAAAGTTAAACCAAGGTAATTGACCTTGCCTCCAGATGTCAAAGTAGCACAACGGAATATGTTCCGGAAGCAAACCTCTACAATTAGAGGAGAAACTACTGATAATGATCATGATGTTTCGGTTAAAGCTTTTACTGAACAAAGTAGGATTCAAGAATACATATTTGCCCCTTGTGCAAAATGATATTCATGATTCACGTGTCGAGTTAATGGAACAAGACATACCTACGAACTACAAAGAAGCGATGGTGGACCTAAGTACGAGATATGACTATGAGTCATGAAATCCTATATTGAGTTTCATTTAAGATTTCTTGAATCTTATCAAGTAAGGACGTCACTTGATATTCCCATAACTTCATGGTTATAAGGAATGAATGTGAACATCAAAAAAGACATCAAGATTGATTTGTCAGAAAGAATGTCTCTGACAAATTCAATAGGTTGACTACAACATGTAACAATGCTTGAGTCAATGGAATATTCACTACAATTGATCCAAAACTGTTATCAATACCTTGACTTCCTAAAATCCTGCATTTGAAGAAGTGTTGTAATTGGTACAACAAGAAGGTTTTGAAAACATATGGATTCTTGTATCTCGTGATAGGAATTCTCGATTTGATTAATGATCAAATGATTTTGGACTTAGCCAAAATATCGAGGAAACGTGCATTTGCATGAAACTAAGTGGGAGAAGAATAGTTTCCTGAAACTTAATATGTAGACGACATATTTTGAGTGGGAGCTATGGGAGTATTATCCTATCCTTATATGTAACTGACATATTTGAGTAGGGGCCATGTGGTTAGTATCCTGAACTTAATATGTTTCTGACATATCTAAGTGGGAGCCATGTGGACGTTATCCATATCTTATATGTGACTGGCATATTTGAGTGGGAGCAATATGAGTGTTATCCTAAGACTTAATATGTCCATGACGTATTTGAGTGGGAGCATGATAACATTTTCATATATGGATAACATATTATGAATGGTGTAGTTGGTATTAATGATTATGAATCTTTCATCAATGAAGTTGAATAAGTATTAAGCATTGAAAATCTATTAAGATAGATTAATGTGTTTAATAACATTGAGTCGGAATACTTTCCTGGATAAGATTTTGAAGGAGTTCAGAATGGGACAAGTCAAGAAGTAGTTCTTACTTGTATATCCAAGAGAAGTATCGAGTTAATCTCAGTACAAGAACAATGGTTAATTAAATGAAATAAATGGATGTGTTGGATCCCCTATGCCTTTGTCATAGGTTCTTGCATATAAAACCAGAGTTATGTACTCGACGTAATGTGAACCAAGTTCTTAGTAGTAAGAACATGTTGTGATATGATTTATGAGTAAATCATATAACAAAGAGTTAAGTTTATCCTTTGTTGTCTAGAGAGAACTGAGGATCTGAATGTTATGCTGGTTCAAGTTATGACACTAACCTAGAAAATTGAGATATCATACTAATGAATGCCTAAGTTGAAAGAAACATGGTTAGACATCAAAGTTTCATACAATGCACCAAGGAATAAGTCTACATTGATGTGGCTACTTTAGAAGTGGCAAGATTTATATTATGGCTTAGGAAGTTTGACTTCTGACTAAGTGAGTTTTTAGTGTGCATGACTAAGTGAAGGTCCGCGTGATCCAATGGACGTCATTGCTGAAACACAACGACCACAGTCTCACTCTACCGCCAAATATATACCTCATTATTATAATGGATAATGAAGGAATGTCAAACTAGGTGACATTAATGATTTGCAATAGACATACGGATCTGAATGGTTCAGACCGTTGATACAACCTTTTCCACAAGTAAGCATGATCTATAACCATATAGATGATATGGAGTTATGATCCACAGAAAAATGCAGCTAGATTATTTGTACTCTAGTGCAAGTGGGAGACTGCTGGGAATGTGACCTAGAGGCAAAATAAAATATGTTTTATTGAGCATATTCCATTAGTTCATAATCCGTTTTATACTATGCTATAACTGTATTAAGCGGAAACCTTAATACAGGTGTGGCATACAAACAACCAAGTCCCTAGTTAACTCTAGTATACTAGTCCATTGGGCGATTGATGATCAAGGTTTCCTGATCATGAGACAAATAAGTCTGTTAGCAATGGAGTCGTATCATTGGGATAATGATATGATGGACATACATCCACCAGAAGTGTTGCGATGTGATCAACTCACATAGTTCGACATTGCGATAACTATAACGTAGTGACCAGATCCTTTGACCGTAATGATCATACGTAATTATCATCTATGAGGAGGCTTTGATTTGTCTCCCACCGCCTGACTGAAATATGCTAGCCATAACGGTGCACTTTGGGTATTCCGAAATCGATGGTTGATGAGTATGCAAATAGATCAATGCGGGATTTGTCCATCCGAGTGACGGATAGGTACTCTGGGCCCACTCGGTGATATTGCATCATAAGGTTTGCGCAAACATGTGACTAGGTCACGGAGTTTTAATATCACGGGAACGAGTAAACTTGTTTGTTGAGAACAAGGACGAAATAGTTATATTGGATACCGATGATCAAACCTCGGACAAGCAAAGTACCATAGGACAAAGGGAACAGGCACACAGTTAACGGATCCAACAGCGATTGAAGTTCATTCGATGGAAGCGCAGGGGCTATCAAGGATTGTAACCAGGTCCAATTTATTAGTCATTGATCAATGAGATTGTCTCGATCATGTCTGTTGTTTCCCGGACCGTAGGGTGTTACACTTAAGGGTATTCGACGCAGTAAGGATAGATTCGGGATCACCGGAGAAATAGGAGAGAACACCAGAATTGTTCCGGTGAAGGCCGTAAGTTATTCTGGGTATTTTGAAAGGTTCAAAATATATTTAATAATGTTTAATATATGTTTTATTATTTAATTATCTGAATTAAATATAAAAATATAATTAAATATAATTAAAAATGAATTAAAAGGCATATGGGCCTCATAGGGCCCATTAGGGGAAGGAGGAGCCTCCCCCCTTGGGCCTTGCGCCAAGGGAGGGGCCCACTCCCCCCTGGCAGGCGCACCACCCCCCCTTGGTGGGATTAGTCCCACCTCGGGGAGGGATGAAGGTTTCCACCCCCCCTCAGCCTATATAAGGAGGGGTAGGGGTGCCCTTTTGATTCATCCAATGAATTCTCTCTTCCTCCTTTCTCCCTCCTATGAGCGGACTCCCCTTGTATGGAGTCTGCACTAGGTTGGGGATTTTTCCACCATACGCACGCCGTCATGCTGCTGGAATCGGGATCCGAATCCATCTTCTTTCCGCTGCTCGCCTGGTTCGGAGCCCGGAGGGACGTCGGGTATACTGTATGTGTATAATCTCGCGAGGCACTACACTTGTGGTGCTACTTCATCGTCGTGGCCGTATCGCGGCGTCTTCACCGACAACGTTCTGATGGGGACGTAATCCTGTCATCGGTCTCAAGGACCAGGTGGCTACTGGAGTCATCGTGGAGCTGCGCGACATCGGGGATTGCCGGTACGACTACATCAACCACGTTCACGCGGGAACGTTTCCCTCTTAACGAACTACATACTGGTATGTGACCTATTCCATCCGTTACTTGCATCGCCATAGCATAGGTATTGGGATTGGGTATCGTAGGTTAAGGAAAAAATTGTGTTTTCTGCCCCGAACCCCAACTATTAAATAATGTATTGTGTGTGCTAGTTATTGATCCAGAGACAAGCACAGAATGCACAGAGACTTTGATTCTTAGAGAATCAAGTCGTTACAAGAAGCACGAAGGAGGACCGGACGGGGGGCATCCCGCGCCCACGCGACTGCCTGGCGCGGCCAAGGGGGTTGGCCGAACCACCTGGCCGCCTGGTCCAAGGGGCCACCTCCTAGGTCTCCCTTTGGCCTATATTTATCTCTTACCAAGGAAACCCCGAAAGAGAACTCCTCTACTTGAAAAACCACTACTAGGAAACTTTTTATAGATGGGAATGGATTTGTGGCGTATGGTACATAGTACACCATAGAAATATAGACATTTCTGTGGCACATGTAGACTCGTGTGACGCCCCCAAAATCAAGCCGTGTACAGTAATCATACACGCAGGGTACACGACCAAAATCAGGGTGCCACGATGAGAATATCACAACACAACACTTGACACAAATAAGATAAATCTTTAATTTACAAACCAGGGATCACGAGGATCCGAATACATAAGTTATACAAGCCATAATATCTGAGTATAGACATAGTTAGTCAAGTTTTCCCTTAAGAAGGCTAGCAAAAATAACATCAGAGATACAGATCGAACAGGCGAGGCCGCCTGCCTGGGATCCACCGAACTAATCCTGGTCAACGGGGAACTCGATGTCGTAGTAGTCGCCTCCGGGGTACTCCTGCTCCTGGGCGCCAACGTCGACTGTAGCGGCCGATCAGGCAAAACAAAAAGGGGGAAATAAAGCTAGGGTGAGTATCTAGCATACCCGTGAGTCTTACGTCCAACTACTAAGCATTTATGCATTTGTATCAATGGAAAGGGGAGGCTATATATAGTGGACTGAGTTGCAGAAATCCATAATAAGGAAGAGAAGCTAGGTGTAACAGCCCAGTTTTCACAAAAATTAAAAAATTTGTTTTCGGTGTGAATTGTTTGATTGTCTGATTTGTTTGCGGTGTTTGCATCCCCGATTTATCGATCGGCGATTATTTTCCCCCCTCTTATCTCGTACCGGACGGAGACCGACCCTTGCCACCCTCACACTCGACCTTTGCGACACCGGGTTTCACCCGATCACCGTCGTGAAAACCGCACGAGACTAGCCGCAGCCAACAGAATGAAAATCCCGTTTAATAATTAAACGGGATATTTTTATAGCGCGCCGGAAAGTGTTTTCGGAACGGTTCCAGCGTGAGGTGAACGCCACCGGCTCGACGCGTTGATCGCGCAGTTCGAAGTTTTACCCGAATCGGAGGTACTGCGGACCCCCGGCGGTCAGAAACGTGAGCACCGCGCGCGTGGGAGAAAAACCGGGGCTGGTTTTGCAAACTGCCAGCCACCTGGCCTATATAAAGACCACCACTCTCCCACCCATTTTTAGGGTTTCCCTAGTCCAAAATTTGCAGGCACACCCCTCTCTAATTTCAGATCTGGCCCAAAATCCCGCATTTTCGCAGCAACCCTAGCCCTCTCAGATCTAGACCGTCAGATCTCGCGATCCGACGCCCAGATCACGCCCACCTCCTCTCTCCACTTTCTCTCTCTCCTCTCTCTCTCCAAGCCGCCGGCTCCAGCTCCGGCCAGCCATCCGCCAGCCGCCGGCCCTCTCCTCTCTCCCTCTCCTTCCTCTCCTCCTTCCCTCCATCTCCTCTTCTCACCGCCCCACCCTCTCCCTTGCAGGTCACCGCGGTGGCCGACGGGACCCGAGCCACCGGAGCGCCATGGACATGGCCGGCCGACCTCGAGGTCGCGCCGCTGCCCTCCTGTTGCCTGCCGGCCTCCACCACGCCGGGATCTCGAAGATCCGGTCGCGCCAGGCTGCCTCGACTCCCCCTCCGGCCGTCGGCGATCCGCCGCTCGCTGCCGGCAACAGCCGCCGCCACTCGTGGCTCGGGAGGAGGCCGAGCTCAACCGCTCCCCCTCCATGCTGGACGACCACGTGGGCCTGGCCCAGTACGCCAGCGAGCCCAGCCGGCCTCCCAGCAGCTGCCAGGCCAGATCCAGGCCGAGATGGGCCGAGGCCCTTTTTGGGTAAGAAGCAGCCCATGCCATTTTTTGATTTAGGCCCTGCGAAATTTCTGCTAAGTCTGGAGAATTTTGCTGCTGTGATCCGTTTTGCAACGTATTTTCCCGTTGATCCGTAGCTCCGATGAACGTGCACCCAAAATGAAAATTGCTCATAATTGCGTGTACTTCAATTCATTTTATGTGAGCATTTGCATTTGAGGTCATCTTGATTGTGTAATTGTGTGCTAAACAGAGCATCATCTCGTTAATTGCAAATGCTGCTATTAAACTTGATGAAAACTGTTGTTTGATTGAAACTTCGGGAGACGGTTGCTTCGCAACCGTGCGACGGAATTGAGTGATTCCTTTTGCGTTGTGTTAAGCATTGTTTCTACTTCAGTTTCATGCATTCACATGCCATAATTTCTTGATGCATCATGATTGTATCTTGCTCCAAAGTAGCTACCCTGCTGTTAGTGTGCTGCTATTTATATTTTGTTGCAACTTCGGTCGACGAGTGTGTCGCGATCGTTTATCGGAATTGAGTGATTCCAATTGCATATTGTTAAGCATCATGTCTACTTCCATTATATGTATTGCATTTTCATGATATGCTTGCTGGTCATCTAGTTATTGAGCTCCAAAGTTGCTATGCTGCTGTTTTTGACAGCCACCTCTGTTTTTCTCTAAGTCTGTAACGTTTCGATGCCATGTTGCATGCTTAATATCTTTTGATCTATGATGCCTTTTTGCATGATTCTTTTTGCCATGCCTTCCTTGTCATGTCTACTTTATTTCCATATCACCTGTGAGCATGTTTGCATTGATTATCCTGTTTATGCATTGCTTTAAAGTGTGCTTCGTGATGTTGGTAGATTGTGCCCGTAACTTGTTTTGCATATATCTTTTTAACCGTAACTCCGTTTGGGGTATTCTTTATATGTAACTTGATTAGTTTTTCGTGTACTTTGTTTTTATGCTATTGTTTGATGCTGTTAACCAACCTAAAATATGGTTTAGGACAGAACAGTACCAAATCCTTTGATTGTCGTGCGACACTTAGTGTTATGCCATGTTTAGGTTGTGCCTCACTTAAATTGACTAGCATAGATAGTTTACTTTGTGCTTCACCTCTTGACATGTTTGTGTGCTATGCCATGCTTGCTTGAGTTGCCATGTTAACAACCTTCGTTGATCACCTGTAGCTAAGCAACTTGAACCACCTTAAACGTGCGGTATTCGTCGTGTGTGACCGATACCCCACTTAAACTGTTAGTAACCGTTCTCGACGATAGATCCGTATCGCGTTGCCGTGTCGTGTGATGTCTTATTGATCTTGTGTTGCCTCGTAGTAATAGAGTGCTTGCTCATTGATTGCTTTCCAGTGTTTACCTCTTGTGTGCTTCCGTGGGTACCTATCGGAGACGATGCGAGCTTGCGATCAACTACACCTTCGGAATCCGACTTATCAACAGGCAAGGACTATACATTACTTATGATCCATTCTATTTCAACCAGCGGTTTGCATGCTAGTCTAGGTTAGGCTCGATGTTTGATCCTACCACATGTTTACAGCCTCTTTCAAACCGATACAGCCATGTCCCCTCCCAGCAAACCTTGTACTGCTATGTTACCTTTGCTCGTTGCTCAGCCCCTGCTTAGTATGCATGCTTAGGATGCTACGTTGTTACCCTGTACTCCTTGGTTTGGGATATCACATTATTATATTGTTGTTGATGATATGATTATTATAATGTTGACTATATTCGACGAAGGATGGAAGGTCTAGGCTATCCCGCCCCGACGCTTTGTTCCATTCGAGTCACCTAGGACCCGAGTTCCGGTTATTGGTTTTAAGACTGAGCGTGCCTAACCGCGTGTGGGATTTTATGGGGTCCCCTTTTCTTACCTACCTAGCTTCAAACATTGCTAGTGGTGGCCCAAGCTGATTTACCATTTGAAATCGTGTGTGTGCTGGTCAGCTTCCAGTAGTTTTCAAACCAACCCGGACCAGTGAGGACATAGTTCCCTTGCTGGCCCGCCTTGTTCGGCTGAGGACCCGGTTTCCCATGTGTGATCAACCGGCTATCCAAACCCGAGACAGACGGTAGAGACCAGATCGAGAGCGCGGCCGGCTCCTGAGCTGGATGTCGACTCACCGGGGGCCACCCGGATTTGTTCGTTGTTAGTTAGAGGGACTTGTCGTTTCGGATCTCTTGGAACTAAATCATAAAATGGTTGCCTATAATGGGTAGCAACTAAGAGAGATGGGCGTGCGTGGGGAGCCTTGTAATGGGCAGTTGGTACACCCCTGCAGGGTTAAATCTTTTCGAGAAGCCGTGTCCACGGTTATGGACGACTTGAGACCTACTCCTTGTTCATAGACAACAACAACTGAGATAATCTTAATATAACTTGATCAACGTGTGTGTGCCTTGACTGCTTCTTCTTCGTCGTGATGCGAAGAGGAGGACAAGGATAGGATAGGTGTTATGATTGCGTAAGTAGTTGATAGCAAGACTTGTTGGAGACGATTCCTCATCGAATGCTTGGCATCTTACCTTACTCTCTAGATCGTTAGCCACTTCATAAATGCTAGTGTGGCAGCAACCTCACCACTTACCCCTTCCTTACCGTAAACTACTAGTTGTCCTAGAATGACGAGTGATGAAGTCCTTGCTGGGTCAGATGACCACTACAGTTGGATGCTGAGTACCTCTGTACTCATGATACTACCCCCCAAACTATTTTCAGGGGTCTTGAGCGACAAAAGGTATGGTGATCGACGTTTCACGTGGAGACTCGACGACGACTAGTTAGGCGGATCCCGGCGGAGGCCTGGACCCGTGTGGTTATGGGATCGATGTTTTTCTCTTTGCCAGTAGGCTTTTGATTGTAGTCTGTACACAGACATATATCTTCCGCTATTGTATTGTATTTGAGGCAGTCGTATGCCGATTGTATGAGATGTTGTATCCTTGTATCTGTAATGTTTTGATATCATGTTGGAAATCCGGGGCGTATGACTTCGTCATATGTCGCGGTGGGACCGATATGTGCTTCGTCCCCGGATCTGGATGGAAACATCTAGATCTGGAACGGTACCGCATATCGGGCCTTACACTAGGCCTATCGAAGACTAGCATCTTCCGAGGAGTCTTGCATCATGAGGAGAGAATAGCCAACAGTTCATATAAAGCATAAAGTAACAATGCAATAGAAGTTGAGGCAGCATTGTATAATAGTAAGTTGTATTAGATAAAAATTACCAATGCCTCTGAAAATCCTTCCTCGACTTCCCTGCGAGGAAGAAAATCCAGAACCAACAGTTTAGTAGTAGTAGTTTGTATTAGTAGGGTCTGCCTTCAGCATAAAGCGTCCTGTTACCGTGGACACGACTATCTGAATAGATTATCATCCCTGCAGGGGCTGCACTACTGTTAGCCTACACGCTCGGATCTCCAGGGTGGCGTACACCTTGTTAGGGAATGCCCCACCGAGGCTATCCGATACGCCGAAGTCCATCCTTCAAGCTCAACAGAGAGGCCATCCGCCGGTCTAAGTCCTAAGCACAAAGGGACTTTGGACCCCTGCCCTTTGTACTCATGCACGGTACGTGACTGGCCGGTGAAGCAGACCCAGCTCCCACTACCGGAGTAGGCGGTCCAAGCCCGACAATCTGCCTGAGGTAAAGCTGGCGTCTGAAGAGCCATCGAACGAGGCTACAACGCAGAGGGACCACACCGTAATCCCACGTGGAGGTAGCGCGTAAAGGGCACGACGACCCACTCAAGTCATCCACCTGACCCATTAAGCATTTTATTATTTTCTGTCGGGACAACGGTTATCGTTGCCCCTTATCTGGGTGAGTCGCGGACAACGACATCTGCCAGGTCCACCCCCCTAACTAGAGCCAGTGGCTACCTGCCCTGTCGTCCCACCAACTCGTGCGGCTACCAACAAGGTGAACCCTATCCTTATCTTGTCTCGCGTTTTCTCTTTGAAGAGCTCAACTTTCGTACAACAGGGTACCTCACGGCCACCGAACAAGTACCAGGCCCGTTGTTCACCGGTGGAATACACTTGTCCTGTCGGTCCGATACAATACCCTGCGCGGGCACCGTTGGGTCACCCGACTCCTTATCTTTAAGGACAACCAGTGTTCGGGCCCTAGGGCGGCTATACGGAGTCAGCATCGAGTGGATTACAAGGATTACTCCTCGATAGCTCACATTGATGTGGCTCGGCAGAGCCGAGGTAGGGGCCTTTGGCGGTGTCTACATTGTACCGTACTTGTAGAAGGTGTAATATATTGTATCCGCGATCACTCCCAGAGTGATCACGACCCACTATCTAATCCTATTTGACTAATAAGGCGCAGGTCTAACTGCTGAATATCATATATATTTATAAGGCAACATAGGATATAGGAAGGTACATTCAAGGGGCGACAAAAACAGGCTATGCAATTGAATAGGTAAGCAACGTAGCAGCAACAATGCCTAGTGCAAGAAATGTATAGAAAGATAGGCGATATATGGGGAAGGAAAATGGCTCTGCTTGCCTGGAAGCTCGACGGTAGGGGTAGGGTCGTCGACGTAGTAATCGTACTCAGCAGCGGTGTAGTCGGTGGCAGCAGCGGGGTCTACCAGAAAATAAGGGGGGAAACAGTAAATACAAAGCAAACATATGCAAACATATACATGACATGAAAGATGCATTGTTATCGGTGGTCTAACGCAATACGTAGTGCTATGCTCGGAGCGAGAATTCATCCGAGGATGAAATTCCTGCTCCGGGTGATTGCCGACACACGGCCCGGAGGGGGAATGTCTCGTGTTCGTTGTATTTTTCTGATCAATTTTGATATATAAAATATTTTCATCGGAGTTACGGATTTCTTTATTGATTTTCAATGTTTTATTCAATTTAAATCATTTTGTAGGATTTCTTTATTATTTAAATCAACATTATCAAGAACAAGAGAGTTGACTGGTCAAAGCTGAAATGAGGGACCCAAATGTCATAGGAAGTGGAAAATAAAAGGATTTTGTTTAATATAAAAAGTGCATGGGCCCACGTGTCATAGACACATTTATTTTTAATAGTTTTAGTTCTTTTAATTATATATTAAGTTGTGGGGTCCATCTATAAGTCTCACCAGGGGGATTTCCATTAGAATTGAGTTAGAAGATTAACTAAAAGGGGTAGGGGGCACATGTCATATACACAGGGGGGGTTTCTTTGCTTAACAAATTTTAGGGGCTAATTATTAGTTAACTAAATCGAGTGGGGCCCTCACATCAGTGAGTCACCCACTGGCTTAACCATGGGAGTGCACACAGTGCTCGCCAGAGTGTGGCCGGCGCGCTGAGAGCGTGCTGGGAGGCGCACGGGAGCGCGTGGAGGGGCCGCAGGGGTATGCGCGGGTGCGGCCGCACCCAAGAGGATTCACGGGCGGGGCGGACATGGCCTGGCCGAGCTCAACTGGTTCGAGCTCGCACCCATGGCGGAAGGCAGCCTCGTCGTCGATTAGGGAGGGGGTAGGGTGGCGGCTTTGTAGGGGGAAAAGGGGGAATCGAACGGGAAGCTCACCGCGGAGCTTGGAGAGGAAGTAGTGAGCTCGGAGGAGACCGGAGCGGCGCAATTTAGGCGAGGAAGACGAAGGCCATGGCGAAGGGGACGACTCGATCCGCAGCCTGCAGCGTGCCCCGCCTCGATTTGTAGTTTGGGGAAGACGAGGGCGAGTGCCAGCGAGCTCCCGGACAAGTTCTCATGCGCCGGGGAGCTTGGTGGCCACGATTGTGCACGGTCCGCGGCGATGGTCGTGCGGCGGCTCCCGCGTAGGGAGGCGGCGAAGCGCGAGGGGGAGGAGGGGAATGGGCAGGGGCGGCTAGGGTTCCATGGGGAGGAACTGAGGGAGCTTATCCCTCCGGCGAGCCACACAATCGCCGGCACGGTGACGATTGCGGCCGTGGCGCCATGGATGCGTGCCACGGCGAGGGTGAACAGGGGAGGGAGGAGGGAGAGCCCCGGGTGGGCTGGGCTGGTGGGGGAAAGGGGAGATGGGTCGGGGTGGACTTTGCCCACAGCGTAGGATAGGGTTTTCTATTTCTTTTCTTTTCTTCTTTTCTGTTTTCTGCTATTTTCTTTTGTATTTGTTTCATCTGCTTTTGCAATTTTTTAAAATTGTAGACTTTCACCAAAATTAGTGTTGTACCCCAAACCAGTGTTATAAAAAGTTTGCGGCATTTATAAACACATTTGTTATTTTTTTTAATTAACAATCGATTAAAATGGACTGATTAAGCTACTGTTTGAATTGTTTGATTTATTTAACAACTTAATAAATTCCCAAGGTTGGTTGAACATGGTCCAGTGGTTATTGTGCAATTAACAAAATTGTTTTTATCATTTTGGCCAAGTTTATATTTTGCCCTTTGTTTTATTAGCAATTCAAATGTGTTTTGAATTTTGATTTGATTGTTGATGATCAAGGGTGATCAAAGCAAGTTTTTGGAATAGTAATTGTCATTATTCAAAGTGATTACTGTTACAAACCGTGAGGGTGTTACAACTCGGTGCGCCACTGAAGTCCATATTTCTGTGGCGCATGTGTCCTCGTGCGCCACAAAAATGTGGCTTTCTGTGGCGCATGTACTATGTGCGTCACAGAAATGTGGCTTTCTTCATGTAGGATGTGCGCCACAGAAATGTGGCTTTTTGTGGCGCATGTCGTATATGCACCACAAAAGTTTCAAAAAAGTCAACAAAATCAAAAAAGTAAAAAAACCCAAAAAATTAATAATGACAAAAAATATTTTTCTAAAAAAATATTTTTTTAACTTCTAAATATTTATAACTTTTTGGATTATTTTGATTTTTTTTGAAACTTTCGGGGTTTTTTGAAATTTTGGGGTTTTTTTGAAAAAATTGTTTTATTTTAAAACTTTTGACGTTTTTAAATTACGGTTTTTTTTATTTTTCGGGGTTTTTCAATTTTTTTGAAATTTTTGGTTTTTTTTAAACTATCGAATTTCCTTTTCAAGTTTTTTTTAATTTAAAAAAACACATATATGTACATACCACACATAAACTACACACACATATATATACACATACAAGGCTTAAGAGGGGTTATATGATATTTATATTAATGATAACTTGAGTGGCATAAGGGTAGATGAAGTGAATAAAACATAGAAGTTAAGGATGGGTTATCTAACGGGAATTCCTCATTTGAGATAGGTTTAAAAATTTGGAAAATTTCAAATATTTAGGTTTTTCCAAACTATTTTGTTTTTTTATTCTTTTATTATTTTTTGAATTTTTTTAATATTTTTTTTTAAGAATTATGTGGCGCATGGGGCCTGCATGCGGGGTGCACGGCTACATGTGCCACCGAAAAAAAAATAGTGGCGATGTTTCTATGGCGCACCCCCATATGCGCCACAGAAAGTGAAAATAGGTGCGCCACAGATAGCCAATTTCCTAGTAGTGAACCCTACTGTTCCACCCCCACCGCGATTCCGATCTTGGGATCGTCTGGATAACCTATCTCGACACTCTGCCGGAGGGAGGATTGAACTCCGGAGGCCTCTCCATCACCACGATCGCCTCTGGGATGCGTTGTGAGTACTCCCCCTTGGATCATGGGTCCATGATCAGTATCTCTGTGATGTCTTCTCTCCCATCTTGTGCTTCAATGTTTAGTCCTTGTGAGCTGCCTATCATAATCAAGGCACCTATATGTTAATTCCTACTTTGCTATGTTGTGTTTGCTGGGATCCGATG
Source organism: Bromus sterilis (assembly GCA_950022295.1). NCBI lineage: Eukaryota > Viridiplantae > Streptophyta > Magnoliopsida > Poales > Poaceae > Bromus > Bromus sterilis. The sequence goes on along the minus strand of OX465595.1, from coordinate 336,086,621 downwards.
GATTATGAGATTATATTCATATTATTATGAGTAATATATTTGGTTTACCTTTTTTTATTTTCGTTGTTGAGTAATCTTGCATGTTCTCCGTTGTGTTTTATTGCTTTGGCCAACTAGTAGATTGAAACTCCAAGAGGGAGCGTTGTGCTAGATAATGGATTCATGCCTCCTGATGTCCGGCTTGAGTGACAGAAACATGGGACTAGGGAATGCGATGTTGCCATTTGGGGTAAAACAGCGGTGATTATGACTGTGTGTCATAATGATTGCTTATATTATGCATAGAGTGTTAAGGTAGTTGTCCATTGCTTTGATCCTACAATTTGGTTGGGGTTCACAAATTAATACCAGCGAGATGCTCTGGATAGATATCTCAAGATGGATGATTAATGAGTAGATGCTGATGAATAAATGGTCTAATCGTCTTGGCGTAATGCCCATACGATTGAGCCTCTTTGCTTTCAAGTAGCATAATTAGCATTGCGGTGCGTTCATAATTCTGTCAATTTCCTAGTTGTAATTTGTTCACCCAACATAGTTGTTTACTTTGTTTTGGGAGAGAGACATCACTAGTGAAAGTCATGGCATTCAGGTCCATATTATCACCATAATTTACACCCTCGCTTTTATTTATTGCTTTATTTATTTTCAGCCGCACAATTATTATGCCCCCTTGTGTTTTGATCCTTTGTAAACAGCAAGGACGGAGAGATTGACAACCTCTCTGAACTCGCTGGGAGAACATTTATTTGTGTTCTTGTGCGAATGTCCACGTAAATTGGTGTCCTCAAGAAAATCTCTGGCGTCATTGCCACCTTCTTGTGATCTTCATAATCCTATTTGAGACAAACCTTGGTATTTTCATCGAGGAAAATTTACCGTTGTCTGCATCATAACCTTCCACTTAGGGTAACCAACCAGGAGGTATTATCTGCACCCATCAACAACCTTGAGATCGGCGTTGATGTACGTCTTCGTCAACATATAATAGATGTGGTCGAATGCCTGTAGGTAAGTGATACGCCTCAAACATATCTATAATTTTTGTATGTTCCATGCTTGTTTGCGTCACTTTGCTAGATTTTTTATGCACTTTCGTATCATTTTACAACATATTTGGACATATCAACCTAGTGCGCAGTGCCAGTTTCTATCTCTTATTATCTATGCATTGCAGAAAAAGGTAAAAAAACCAATATTGCCAGAAAATTCCAGAAAAATTCCAAAAATGACGAATGACTTCAGAATCCCGAAGGTCCGCCGAGGAGGACCCAGCTCCTGGCGAGGCGCCCCCTGGCACAGCCAAGAGGGGGTCGTACCCTCTGGTCACCTGGCCATGTGTGGAAACCCCCATGCCCCCCTTTTGCATCTATAATTCATTACCTTTTGTTCCAGTTTACGTCTCTGTTCCGCCTCCATCGCGATCCCGAGATTGGGATCACGTGTTAAGCAGTTGGAAACCAGATTAAATCATAGGGATGATAAAGAGGCTACTCTAGCATAGTGTTACGAGAGTAGTCAAGGCTATTTTCGGTAAGTAACGAGCCATCTATCTGAAAAGATAGTTCTTTTTTCTTGTCATTTTGACATATTGATATGTGTTTCATAGGCTCAGAAGACCCGGTAGTGGCTGAGTCGCTGGCAAATAAATTAAGGGAAATTATGAATGTTGTTTGTGCTCTTCACACTGGAGGGTGTCGAGCGATTACTTTTGCCTCAAGCCTTCGTGAGATCCCTCGGGCTATTCCCAAGATGTTGGAATAGCTGAAAAAAGTGTCTTCTTGGATCCAGGAATCCAAGCGGTCGGCTTGTCAGCAGGGAGCCATGCGAGCTTTTGCTTTATGTAAGGTATATTATCCTTCCTTTGAGCCGGCTCGGCTAGTGGAGGGTTTTCCAATAAGAAGAGCTGATTGTCGACTTTTCGAGAAGGAAGATTATCACCAGGTTGTAAAGGCGACTCGCGTGGAGGCCTCCATTATAGCGGATGACATCAACGTGGACCTGTCATTTCGGATCTCTTGGAACTAAATCATAAAATGGTTGCCTATAATGGGTAGCAACTAAGAGAGATGGGCGTGCGTGGGGAGCCTTGTAATGGGCAGTTGGTACACCCCTGCAGGGTTAAATCTTTTTGAGAAGCCGTGTCCACGGTTATGGACGACTTGAGACCTACTCCTTGTTCATAGACAACAACAACTGAGATAATCTTAATATAACTTGATCAACGTGTGTGTGCCTTGACTGCTTCTTCTTCGTCGGGATGCGAAGAGGAGGACAAGGATAGGATAGGTGTTATCATTGCGTAAGTAGTTGATAGCAAGACTTGTTGGAGACGATTCCTCATCGAATGCTTGGAATCTTACCTTACTCTCTAGATCATTAGCCACTTCATAAATGCTAGTGTGGCAGCAACCTCACCACTTACCCCTTCCTTACCGTAAACTACTAGTTGTCCTAGAATGACGAGTGATGAAGTCCTTGCTGGGTCAGATGACCACTACAGTTGGATGCTGAGTACCTCTGTACTCATGATACTACCCCCCAAACTATTTTCAGGGGTCTTGAGCGACAAAAGGTATGGTGATCGACGTTTCACGTGGAGACTCGACGACGACTAGTTAGGCGGATCCCGGCGGAGGCCTGGACCCGTGTGGTTATGGGATCGATGTTTTTCTCTTTGCCAGTAGGCTTTTGATTGTAGTCTGTACACAGACATATATCTTCCGCTATTATATTGTATTTGAGGCAGTCGTATGCCGATTGTATGAGATGTTGTATCCTTGTATCTGTAATGTTTTGATATCATGTTGGAAATCCGGGGCGTATGACTTCGTCATATGTCGCGGTGGGACCGATATGTGCTTCGTCCCCGGATCTGGATGGAAACATCTAGATCTGGAACGGTACCGCATATCGGGCCTTACACTAGGCCTATCGAAGACTAGCATCTTCCGAGGAGTCTTGCATCATGAGGAGAGAATAGCCAACAGTTCATATAAAGCATAAAGTAACAATGCAATAGAAGTTGAGGCAGCATTGTATAATAGTAAGTTGTATTAGATAAAAATTACCAATGCCTCTGAAAATCCTTCCTCGACTTCCCTGCGAGGAAGAAAATCCAGAACCAACAGTTTAGTAGTAGTAGTTTGTATTAGTAGGGTCTGCCTTCAGCATAAAGCGTCCTGTTACCGTGGACACGACTATCTGAATAGATTATCATCCCTGCAGGGGCTGCACTACTGTTAGCCTACACGCTCGGATCTCCAGGGTGGCGTACACCTTGTTAGGGAATGCCCCACCGAGGCTATCCGATACGCCGAAGTCCATCCTTCAAGCTCAACAGAGAGGCCATCCGCCGGTCTAAGTCCTAAGCACAAAGGGACTTTGGACCCCTGCCCTTTGTACTCATGCACGGTACGTGACTGGCCGGTGAAGCAGACCCAGCTCCCACTACCGGAGTAGGCGGTCCAAGCCCGACAATCTGCCTGAGGTAAAGCTGGCGTCTGAAGAGCCATCGAACGAGGCTACAACGCAGAGGGACCACACCGTAATTGTAGGAGATATGCCCTAGAGGCAATAATAAATGTTATTATTTATCTCCATGTTTGTAATTATGTTTATATTCCATGCTATAACTGCAATGGTTCTCGAGTCTGCAATAACCACGAGGCTCAGAGGAAGACTCATATGCACGTGTGGAATAATAAATGGATAAAATATATATTCCTAGTCTCGCCTCTAAGACTAGCTCAAGTGTTGCATGATGGTTCTGTTTTCCTGATCATGGGCATGACTATGCCGGAAACTTTGAGGGCACAATGTTAGAAGAACATTTGTGTTGAATCGACCCAGATTGATGTTATGCTATGAGATACATTCGTCACCAGTTAATGGATTATAACACAGAGAAAGTTGAGCGTTTGCATAATTCCTTAGACCATGAGAGTATCGAGTTCCTTCGTACTTGCTTCTTGAACTTTGGGGTTTGTTAAACGTCATCTGTAAAAGGGTGGCTATTACGGCGGCTTACGGGTTCACGGAAAAGTATGACAAGGAACTAGGTAGCTCAAGATTGGGATTTGCTCCTCCGTCGATGGAGAGATATTCTTCGGGCCCTCTCGGTGTTACGGTATCCACCATCGTCTGGCCAGACACAGTGTGATTTGATCACAGGGATGCCGGAACGCGGGAACGAGAAAAGAGAACAATACCGGAAACGAGGTAACTGGCATAGTGGACAAGTTGTTGATTCACGGGGATGCCAATAAGTCTCACCTCGGGTATTTGTAACATATCGCGAAGCAACAGGAATAGCACACGGCAACTAAAGGTTCACTCGAATATTCATTCGTATGGGTATAGGGATCAATATGGATGTCCTCGGTTCCGCTATTGATCATTGATCGGAAAGTGTTCCGGTCATGTCTATACTTCATCGAACCTACAGGGTCACACGCTTAAGGGTCATCTATCTGCTGAATTCTAGACAGGGAGTCTGAGAGAAAGTCACCGGAAAGGTTTCGGAGAAAACGGAAAAGTTCCGGAGAGAGAACACCGGAATAGTTTCGGTAAAACCGAAAAGTTGTTTCGGAGTGAACCACTAAGCCGAAAAGGTTTCTGTAAGCACCTGGTACTTCTGGAGGGTGCCAGAATTGTTCTGGTAACTTCTGGAATTTTTTCCGGAGAAAAAAATAAAATATTTTTTTCGGAAATGTTCGGAGCTGCCGGAAATGTTTCGGAGCTGCCGGAAATGCTTAGGTTACTTTTCGCAGATGAAAATCATTGATCCGTAAATTTTTCGGAACGCATCCGAAATTGTTTTAGGGGGTGCTGGAAATGTTCTGGGCCTACAGAAATTTTTTCGGGATTTTCGGACGCGAAAATTTGGTCTCATGAATAGTGGAACACTATTGGGAGAAAATATCTCATGAATAGTGGAAACACTATTGGGAGAAAATATCTCATGAATAGTGTGAAAATATCTGAGGGCATTTTGGTATTTTGCCATCTCTTCTCACTCTATAAATAGAGGTGGAGAGGTGCTCTCCACACACACTCAAGTCTCTCATACAAGTGCCATGCAATTATCTGGCTTCTTCTCTCCCTCCCACGAAATAGTTTCGTAGAGCCGAAAGGCTGTCTGGGTTCCGGCAGGAACTAGTTCTGGACGGCGAAGCCCTGCCGGATAGCTGACACCGTATGTGTGCAACCGCGTAGAGAGGTCGTAGTTTCGATCTTTTGCCCGAGGGGCTGTTCGAGGGTCCTCCCGAAGGGCTGTCCGAGTTACCGTTCGAGTTTCGAGGGGCCTCCCGAAGGGCTGTCCGAGTGACCGTCCGAGGTTCGGGTGCGCCTCTCGAAGGGTTGTCCGTGACACCGTCCGAGGGACTGTCCGACCGCCTCCCGGAGCGCTGTCCGAGGAGCAGACGAGGGACAACATCCTCGCGGTTGGGAGGTTGTAAATCCTAGCTGCGGGGATCTGCACCACCGATCTTCATCGACTCTACTTCCGCTGCGCTACGAGTCGGTAATGATAAGATCAAAACCTTGTATGCATCTCCATAGTGGTCCTGGGCGTGTTCGTAGTGCGGAAATTTTTGTTTTCTGCTGCGTTCCCCAACAGTGGCATCAAGAGCCAGGCTATGCGTAGATGCAGGTCACGATCTAGAATACATAGAGATGTATGGGTATTGCATTATATAATTTTGTAGTAGATGGGATCTATTGCTGAAAATTATTTATGCGGGTACCAGATGAAATCTGTTACCCGATGTTCTTGTTGCTTCCCTGGAATTTGCGTATTTCTAATCTCGATAACTGCATGGTGCAATTTCAAAGTTCTGGCAATCCGCGATCCTGATTGATCAACGAAGTGCTAACAGTTCATTGAATTCCACCATAGTTAAAGAAAGATGGAATTTCGCAGACTAAAGGGCAATGCAGATATGATATGCATGGGGGTCACGCGTATGACGAAGTTCAGTATGGGGTTCGAGATTTTATTATCCCGTGCTTCATACACCCCGCAAAGTTAATCTAGCGACTTGAATAATCATACTTGATGATAAACGTTGGTAGCTACGGTTTTTAGACAAAACCTTAGAAGCCACGTAAATGAAAATCTTGCATAAACCGATTAGAGACGTCTAACTTGGTTTTGCAGAAAGGCATGTGATGTGGTATAGCAATTCTCATGGTTAATTTGATTATGTATGAGATGACTATATAATGTAAATTCATTAACATGACCTGCGAGTCATGATTCGGCATGATGGCTGGAGCCATATGATTGTCACTTTAATGACCTGTGAGTCAACCTTATGTAATGCACTTGTTTTATTAGCTATAGAGATAGCAATATTATCTGGTGCATCGACAAGGTGGTGGAAATTTTTGCGAAGGTGAACACCGACGCGAATGCCGAAGACGAAGAAATACTAGACTTCTCCGTCAGAAAGGGCTATACCATATCATGCTATTATGAATTGCCTGAGATGTTTATCCCTTATGCTGCACCCTTTTGATTGCGCGGTAGTCGCTTTTTATTAGGGTGATCTCTCACTTAAAATATCAAAGTAGTTAGTGTTCACCCAAGTGTAGCACCGTCTGAAATTCGTATCTTTTCGGGGTGCGCCATGTACACATGAGCACGAACGAATCGAGAGGAATGAGGCGGGTGAGGTCAGACCTCGCAGCAAGATCACTTGGTTGTCTTTGACGTTCAGGCAGGAGAGTCCTGAGCTCGGAACACGCCCATCGAAAGATGAACAAGAATCACATAGAGATGTGATCGGCAAGTTGGCCTACCGATTGAAAATCACGTCATCAGTGATGAACCCGTCAATGACGTCGAATTGAAATACGGATCTTGAATCACTCACAATCAATTATGAGAGATATTGATTTGAGTGGGAGCGCACCTTAGAATAAAATTGTTTATTCTCTAGTGCAAATTAATTATGAACATTGTCTAAGTGAAATTTGCATAATAGTTGTAGAATATTGGCTCGCGTTTCCACCTTCCCTATTAAAATTGAATAACTGTTATTTATCTGGTTAAAACTTTACGATTGGTAACGTAATTTGTAGGATTGTCCTCAAGAGTGTCGAGAAGGACTTTGTCCTATTGCATGCTTTTAGTATTCTCCCGCTGATGCTATGGATGATAAGACTCGCGTCCTTCGATCCAAAAGCAAGAATTCCATCAGGGTCAAATGCAATATGCTTGCTTCCATGAAACCCGAGCTTCAAAAGTTTGGGATAGCTATGACACATTCATGGAACTGAAAATTAGTTTCAGATACAAACAAAGGCTAGAAGATATGAGATATCCAAAGCAATGTTCTGTTTGCAAATGTTAGTAAAGTGTTTACTATGCATTAGACTGAAGTAATGAAGGGATCCAGATGAACGCCAGTCATATGATGATGGTGAATAAAACAAACAACTTAAAGATAAAGGACAAGTCAGAAGGGTGTTAGTGAGACTTACACGCCTAGGAAGTCCGGGGCTTACGCCACTCTTAAAGTTGGGTGCTTCATCTGAGAGTAGGAGAAATATTTGAAGTAAAACTGTTGGAAGGATAAAGGCAAAAAGAAAGAAGACTGGAATGTCCAGCTCATGTATGAATGTCATACAAGTTATTGATGTTTGGAAGGCTGGTCAAAAAGAAATTGTTCTTGGAAATTATGATTAAACATGTTAATCACTAATTCTTGGGTATTGTGAGTTGACCACAAAGATACCCGCTTGATTGCATTCTGTTGCGACTCGATGCAAGAACTACTACGGCCTACAAGACTTGCCAGAGTGAGGTTTAGATACGCGCTGGGAACATAGTAAATGTTACTATACCTTCCATCGGTGTATTACCTTTGTATTTATTTTCATAATTCATTTTTGAGTTTTATACACTCTAGCCCATTGCATAAAGTTTGTTGCAAGAAGGTTGTTCATAAGAGAACAATTGTTGTTCGGTGTTATGAATAACATAAGGGCCATGCTTCCATCATGGATGGGATGTATGTTATGAATATTGATGGTAATATGATACATCCCTAACAATGACGCTAAATGTCGAAAGACTAAAAGAGTACCACATATGTGTGCCACTGCATTTGGTCACATTGGAGAAACCCGCATGGAGAAATTCCATAATGATGGATTTTGAAGTCATTTGATTATGAATCATCTGACACTTGCAACTTTCGTCCAAAAAGTGAAGTGACTGAAATACCGTTCACACGCCATAAGGAACGAGCAACAAACTTATTCGTGATCATACATTTTGATGTGTGTAGTCCGATAAATGTTGTTACTAGTAGTGGATTTATCTATCTTCAGAAATGACTCAAGTAGATATATGGATATTTACTTGATGAGACGTAAGTCTGGATCTTTTGAAATCATTCAAAAGGTTTTCAGAATGAAGTAGAAATTATTGTGGCAAGAAAATTATGTTTCTGCAATTAGATTGTGGAAAGGAAAATTTGAGTTACAAGTTTAGTGAATGTCTGATGAGTTGTGAAAAACAGTTTCATAACTTGCACCTCCCGGAACACCACTAAAAGTGGAAAGTCCGAGAAGATGTAATCAAACCATATATGACATGGTAAGATCAAAGATGACATAAATCAATTTGCCATTATCCCTTTTAAAAGTGATGCTTTAGAGACTGCGGCTTTTAACACTGAAAGGAGCGCCATCGGATCTGTTGAAATGATGTCATGGTATGGTACGCCCAACCATGTTATGTATTTTCTTAACATTTGGAATATGGGGCTTGTGTAAAGTTTTTACAAACCTATTCCAAATCAGACAAGAACTACTTTGTAGGTTATCCCAAATTGATGGGTATTCCTCCACACTATGCCGAGGCAAAACGTTTGCCACATAAACCGGTATGATTTTTTGAAGAAAATGTTTCTTGCAAAAGGTGAGTGGGAGAACAGTGCAACTCGACGAGATAACAGTATCTTCGTTATCAGGTCAAAGGAAAGAAACCTTGGAAGTAATTCCAGAGTCTCCTACTGTGACTGATACGGAAGCCTCTACATGAGATTTATGGACTTCGGTCGAACTTGCAGCTGAACCACGTAGGCAAAAATCATGCAAACCTCTCAGGTGCGCAAACGAGATATTGTTGTTAAACAACAGTATACCTACGATAATCAAGGAAGCGATGATGGGCCCTGACTCCGGAATTGGCTAGATGCCAACACAATCCGAGATAGTTTCCCTATACATAATTCAAGATTATATCTTGATGGACCATTCGGAAGACTTAGAGTCTAGCGAATATTAATGGAACTATAAACTGATACGGATAAAAATGTTTTATTCAAAAAGCTCGACTTGTTTCTATAAAAAATTCAAGGAGTTGACTACCGTGAGATTGTCTCACTGTAGCGATGCTTAAAGTCGGTTCGGGTTATACTAGCAATTAATACATATTTCAATTATGAGATATCATAAATGGATGCCAAAAAGGATTTCCACGAGTTGGAAATACAACCTAGGACTTGTATGTGATACAGTTCAAAGTATTTTGACAATCCAAGAGGATGCTAGGGGTTGTGCAAACTTCAGAGTTCCAGCAATGGACAAAGGAGAGCATAATGGAGTTGGAATCTTTGTTCTGATGAAATAGTTAAAAAGTTTGATTTCATCAGGGATAGCAAAGATGCTTGTGTTTACAAGAAAGTAAGTGGGAGCATGATAATATTTCTAAAACCTTGTGTTCTTGACACATTAGAAATAATATAAATTTCTTGACGCGAATTAAGACTTCATTGAAAATAGTTTTTCGATGAAGTGCTTGGGCTAAGTAGCCTTGATATTAGGCATAATTATCTGCGAGATAGAATTGCCTGATAGGGCTAAGCCAAAATACATATTGACAAGATCCTAAAACAGTTTAGCTTTAAAAACGCCAAGGAGTGATTCTTGCCGAAGTCACATGGAAAGAGTTTTTGCAAGACTCGGTGTCCTAAAACACTGATGAGCAAAATACATGATGGAGATTCCACACACTTTTGTGTTTGGATTAATCATGTATTCCATGGTATGTAAAACAACCAGATATGTCCAGTACTCCAAATTAGTTGCGAGTAATTTACCAAAGTGATCAAGGTATTGATCATAGGACAACAGTGAAAAATGTCATTATTTACTAAAGTGGCGTTGATGACATGTTTTCTCGTGAGCGGAGATTATGAAGAGTTCGTTGTAAACAGTTACATCGATACAGGCTCGCTGTAAGTAATTACATCGATGCAGTCTTCATCAGTACTCCAAGCGATTTTCAAATTAAATTAAGGGTTTTGTATAACAAATATGGTGGCACAGTAAGTTGGAATTGTTCCAAACAGGTTACTGTGGCGAAATTCTATAACAAATGGCTATGTATGTTGCTGCTTAAGAAGCAACAAAGAAGATGTTGAATCATATAGTTCATTCATGAACTTAGTATGGTTCCAAGATGGCTTTGGTCAATGGAACACTATTGAAGATAGTTGCTCCATAGCTCAGTCTGAGGAATCAAGGTTCGACCAGTGATTCACATATATACAAAGCCGAGTCCACACAAAACATGAATTTTGTGAAAGCGTGAAAACGCGAGGATACGCAAAGATACACACGGGCCAGAAGTTGTCAGATCCGTTGGGCAAAGACTGTACCACAAGCGAAGCATAATTTTACACCGGTATGCCATAGGTGTAAAGTATGTGAGCATTGACTTGATTATTGACTCTAGTGCAAGTGGGAGTCTGTAGGAGATATGCCCTAGAGGCAATAATAAATGTTATTATTTATCTCCATGTTTGTAATTATGTTTATATTCCATGCTATAACTGCAATGGTTCTCGAGTCTGCAATAACCACGAGGCTCAGAGGAAGACTCATATGCACGTGTGGAATAATAAATGGATAAAATATATATTCCTAGTCTCGCCTCTAAGACTAGCTCAAGTGTTGCATGATGGTTCTGTTTTCCTGATCATGGGCATGACTATGCCGGAAACTTTGAGGGCACAATGTTAGAAGAACATTTGTGTTGAATCGACCCAGATTGATGTTATGCTATGAGATACATTCGTCACCAGTTAATGGATTATGACACAGAGAAAGTTGAGCGTTTGCATAATTCCTTAGACCATGAGAGTATCGAGTTCCTTCGTACTTGCTTCTTGAACTTTGGGGTTTGTTAAACGTCATCTGTAAAAGGGTGGCTATTACGGCGGCTTACGGGTTCACGGAAAAGTATGACAAGGAACTAGGTAGCTCAAGATTGGGATTTGCTCCTCCGTCGATGGAGAGATATTCTTCGGGCCCTCTCGGTGTTACGGTATCCACCATCGTCTGGCCAGACACAGTGTGATTTGATCACAGGGATGCCGGAACGCGGGAACGAGAAAAGAGAACAATACCGGAAACGAGGTAACTGGCATAGTGGACAAGTTGTTGATTCACGGGGATGCCAATAAGTCTCACCTCGGGTATTTGTAACATATCGCGAAGCAACAGGAATAGCACACGGCAACTAAAGGTTCACTCGAATATTCATTCGTATGGGTATAGGGATCAATATGGATGTCCTCGGTTCCGCTATTGATCATTGATCGGAAAGTGTTCCGGTCATGTCTATACTTCATCGAACCTACAGGGTCACACGCTTAAGGGTCATCTATCTGCTGAATTCTAGACAGGGAGTCTGAGAGAAAGTCACCGGAAAGGTTTCGGAGAAAACGGAAAAGTTCCGGAGAGAGAACACCGGAATAGTTTCGGTAAAACCGAAAAGTTGTTTCGGAGTGAACCACTAAGCCGAAAAGGTTTCTGTAAGCACCTGGTACTTCTGGAGGGTGCCAGAATTGTTCTGGTAACTTCTGGAATTTTTTCCGGAGAAAAAAATAAAATATTTTTTTCGGAAATGTTCGGAGCTGCCGGAAATGCTTAGGTTACTTTTCGCAGATGAAAATCATTGATCCGTAAATTTTTCGGAACGCATCCGAAATTGTTTTAGGGGGTGCTGGAAATGTTCTGGGCCTACAGAAATTTTTTCGGGATTTTCGGACGCGAAAATTTGGTCTCATGAATAGTGGAACACTATTGGGAGAAAATATCTCATGAATAGTGGAAACACTATTGGGAGAAAATATCTCATGAATAGTGTGAAAATATCTGAGGGCATTTTGGTATTTTGCCATCTCTTCTCACTCTATAAATAGAGGTGGAGAGGTGCTCTCCACACACACTCAAGTCTCTCATACAAGTGCCATGCAATTATCTGGCTTCTTCTCTCCCTCCCACGAAATAGTTTCGTAGAGCCGAAAGGCTGTCTGGGTTCCGGCAGGAACTAGTTCTGGACGGCGAAGCCCTGCCGGATAGCTGACACCGTATGTGTGCAACCGCGTAGAGAGGTCGTAGTTTCGATCTTTTGCCCGAGGGGCTGTTCGAGGGTCCTCCCGAAGGGCTGTCCGAGTTACCGTTCGAGTTTCGAGGGGCCTCCCGAAGGGCTGTCCGAGTGACCGTCCGAGGTTCGGGTGCGCCTCTCGAAGGGTTGTCCGTGACACCGTCCGAGGGACTGTCCGACCGCCTCCCGGAGCGCTGTCCGAGGAGCAGACGAGGGACAACATCCTCGCGGTTGGGAGGTTGTAAATCCTAGCTGCGGGGATCTGCACCACCGATCTTCATCGACTCTACTTCCGCTGCGCTACGAGTCGGTAATGATAAGATCAAAACCTTGTATGCATCTCCATAGTGGTCCTGGGCGTGTTCGTAGTGCGGAAATTTTTTTTTTCTGCTGCGTTCCCCAACAGTAATCCCACGTGGAGGTAGCGCGTAAAGGGCACGACGACCCACTCAAGTCATCCACCTGACCCATTAAGCATTTTATTATTTTCTGTCGGGACAACGGTTATCGTTGCCCCTTATCTGGGTGAGTCGCGGACAACGACATCTGCCAGGTCCACCCCCCTAACTAGAGCCAGTGGCTACCTGCCCTGTCGTCCCACCAACTCGTGCGGCTACCAACAAGGTGAACCCTATCCTTATCTTGTCTCGCGTTTTCTCTTTGAAGAGCTCAACTTTCGTACAACAGGGTACCTCACGGCCACCGAACAAGTACCAGGCCCGTTGTTCACCGGTGGAATACACTTGTCCTGTCGGTCCGATACAATACCCTGCGCGGGCACCGTTGGGTCACCCGACTCCTTATCTTTAAGGACAACCAGTGTTCGGGCCCTAGGGCAGCTATACGGAGTCAGCATCGAGTGGATTACAAGGATTACTCCTCGATAGCTCACATTGATGTGGCTCGGCAGAGCCGAGGTAGGGGCCTTTGGCGGTGTCTACATTGTACCGTACTTGTAGAAGTTGTAATATATTGTATCCGCGATCACTCCCAGAGTGATCACGACCCACTATCTAATCCTATTTGACTAATAAGGCGCAGGTCTAACTGCTGAATATCATATATATTTATAAGGCAACATAGGATATAGGAAGGTACATTCAAGGGGCGACAAAAACAGGCTATGCAATTGAATAGGTAAGCAACGTAGCAGCAACAATGCCTAGTGCAAGAAATGTATAGAAAGATAGGCGATATATGGGGAAGGAAAATGGCTCTGCTTGCCTGGAAGCTCGACGGTAGGGGTAGGGTCGTCGACGTAGTAATCGTACTCAGCAGCGGTGTAGTCGGCGGCAGCAGCGGGGTCTACCAGAAAATAAGGGGGGAAACAGTAAATACAAAGCAAACATATGCAAACAGATACATGACATGAAAGATGCATTGTTATCGGTGGTCTAACGCAATACGTAGTGCTATGCTCGGAGCGAGAATTCATCCGAGGATGAAATTCCTGCTCCGGGTGATTGCCGACACACGGCCCGGAGGGGGAATGTCTCGTGTTCGTTGTATTTTTCTGATCAATTTTGATATATAAAATATTTTCATCGGAGTTACGGATTTCTTTATTGATTTTCAATGTTTTATTCAATTTAAATCATTTTGTAGGATTTCTTTCTTATTTAAATCAACATTATCAAGAACAAGAGAGTTGACTGGTCAAATCTGACATGAGGGACCCAAATGTCATAGGAAGTGGAAAATAAAAGGATTTTGTTTAATATAAAAAGTGCATGGGCCCACGTGTCATAGACACATTTATTTTTAATAGTTTTAGTTCTTTTAATTATCTATTAAGTTGTGGGGTCCATCTGTAAGTCTCACCAGGGGGGTTTCCATTAGAATTAAGTTAGAAGATTAACTAAAAGGGGTACGGGGCACATGTCATATACACAGGGGGGGGGTTTCTTTGCTTAACAAATTTTAGGGGCTAATTATTAGTTAACTAAATCGAGTGGGGCCCTCACATCAGTGAGGCACCCACTGGCTTAACCATGGGCGTGCACACAGTGCTCGCCAGAGTGTGGCCGGCGCGCTGAGAGCGTGCTGGGAGGCGCATGGGAGCGCGTGGAGGGGCCGCAGTGGTATGCGCGGGTGCGGCCGCACCCAAGAGGATTCACGGGCGGGGCGGACATGGCCTGGCCGAGCTCAACTGGTTCGAGCTCGCACCCATGGCGGAAGGCAGCCTCGTCGTCGATTAGGGAGGGGGTAGGGTGGCGGCTTTGTAGGGGGAAAAGGGGGAATCGAACGGGAAGCTCACCGCGGAGCTTGGAGAGGAAGTAGTGAGCTCGGAGGAGACCGGAGCGGCGCAATTTAGGCGAGGAAGACGAAGGCCATGGCGAAGGGGACGACTCGATCCGCAGCCTGCAGCGTGCCCCGCCTCGATTTGTAGTTTGGGGAAGACGAGGGCGAGTGCCAGCGAGCTCCCGGACAAGTTCTCATGCGCCGGGGAGCTTGGTGGCCACGATTGTGCACGGTCCGCGGCGATGGTCGTGCGGCGGCTCCCGCGTAGGGAGGCGGCGAAGCGCGAGGGGGAGGAGGGGAATGGGCAGGGGCGGCTAGGGTTCCATGGGGAGGAACTGAGGGAGCTTATCCCTCCGGCGAGCCACACAATCGCCGGCACGGTGACGATTGCGGCCGTGGCGCCATGGATGCGTGCCACGGCGAGGGTGAACAGGGGAGGGAGGAGGGAGAGCCCCGGGTGGGCTGGGCTGGTGGGGGAAAGGGGAGATGGGTCGGGGTGGACTTTGCCCACAGCGTAGGATAGGGTTTTCTATTTCTTTTCTTTTCTTCTTTTCTGTTTTCTGCTATTTTCTTTTGTATTTGTTTCATCTGCTTTTGCAATTTTTTAAAATTGTAGACTTTCACCAAAATTAGTGTTGTACCCCAAACCAGTGTTATAAAAAGTTTGCGGCATTTATAAACACATTTGTTATTTTTTTTAATTAACAATCGATTAAAATGGACTGATTAAGCTACTGTTTGAATTGTTTGATTTATTTAACAACTTAATAAATTCCCAAGGTTGGTTGAACATGGTCCAGTGGTTATTGTGCAATTAACAAAATTGTTTTTATCATTTTGGCCAAGTTTATATTTTGCCCTTTGTTTTATTAGCAATTCAAATGTGTTTTGAATTTTGATTTGATTGTTGATGATCAAGGGTGATCAAAGCAAGTTTTTGGAATAGTAATTGTCATTATTCAAAGTGATTACTGTTACAAACCGTGAGGGTGTTACAACTCGGTGCGCCACTGAAGTCCATATTTCTGTGGCGCATGTGTCCTCGTGCGCCACAAAAATGTGGCTTTCTGTGGCGCATGTACTATGTGCGTCACAGAAATGTGGCTTTCTTCATGTAGGATGTGCGCCACAGAAATGTGGCTTTCTGTGTCTCATGTCGTATATGCACCACAAAAGTTTCAAAAAAGTCAAAAAAATCAAAAAAGTAAAAAAAACCCAAAAAATTAATAATGACAAAAAAATATTTTTCTAAAAAAAGATTTTTTTAACTTCTAAATATTTATAACTTTTTTGGATTATTTTGATTTTTTTTGAAACTTTCGGGGTTTTTTGAAATTTTGGGGTTTTTTTGAAAAAATTGTTTTATTTTAAAACTTTTGAGGTTTTTAAATTACGGTTTTTTTTATTTTTCGGGGTTTTTCAATTTTTTTGAATTTTTTGGTTTTTTTTAAACTATCGAATTTCCTTTTCAAGTTTTTTTAATTTAAAAACACACTTATATGTACATACCACACATAAACTACACACACATATATATACACATACAAGGCTTAAGAGGGGTTATATGATATTTATATTAATGATAACTTGAGTGGCATAAGGGTAGATGAAGTGAATAAAACATAGAAGTTAAGGATGGGTTATCTAACGGGAATTCCTCATTTGAGATAGGTTTAAAAATTTGGAAAATTTCAAATATTTAGGTTTTTCCAAACTATTTTGTTTTTTTATTCTTTTATTATATTTTGAATTTTTTTAATATTTATTTATTTATTTTTTTAAGAATTCTGTGGCGCATGGGGCCTGCATGTGGGGCGCACGGCTACATGTGCCACCGAAAAAAAAATAGTGGCGATGTTTCTATGGCGCACCCCCATATGCGCCACAGAAAGTGAAAATAGGTGCGCCACAGATAGCCAATTTCCTAGTAGTGAACCCTACTGTTCCACCCCCACCGCGATTCCGATCTTGGGATCGTCTGGATAACCTATCTCGACACTCTGCCGGAGGGAGGATTGAACTCCGGAGGCCTCTCCATCACCACGATCGCCTCTGGGATGCGTTGTGAGTACTCCCCCTTGGATCATGGGTCCATGATCAGTATCTCTGTGATGTCTTCTCTCCCATCTTGTGCTTCAATGTTTAGTCCTTGTGAGCTGCCTATCATAATCAAGGCACCTATATGTTAATTCCTACTTTGCTATGTTGTGTTTGCTGGGATCCGATGGATTATGAGATTATATTCATATTATTATGAGTAATATATTTGGTTTACCTTTTTTTATTTTCGTTGTTGAGTAGTCTTGCATGTTCTCCGTTGTGTTTTATTGCTTTGGCCAACTAGTAGATTGAAACTCCAAGAGGGAGCGTTGTGCTAGATAATGGATTCATGCCTCCTGATGTCCGGCTTGAGTGACAGAAACATGGGACTAGGGAATGCGATGTTGCCATTTGGGGTAAAACAGCGGTGATTATGACTGCGTGTCATAATGATTGCTTATATTATGCATAGAGTGTTAAGGTAGTTGTCCATTGCTTTGATCCTACAATTTGGTTGGGGTTCACAAATTAATACCAGCGAGATGCTCTGGATAGATATCTCAAGATGGATGATTAATGAGTAGATGCTGATGAATAAATGGTCTAATCGTCTTGGCGTAATGCCCATACGATTGAGCCTCTTTGCTTTCAAGTAGCATAATTAGCATTGCGGTGCGTTCATAATTCTGTCAATTGCCTAGTTGTAATTTGTTCACCCAACATAGTTGTTTACTTTGTTTTGGGAGAGAGACATCACTAGTGAAAGTCATGGCATTCAGGTCCATATTATCACCATAATTTTCACCCTCGCTTTTATTTATTGCTTTATTTATTTTCAGCCGCACAATTATTATGCCCCCTTGTGTTTTGATCCTTTGTAAACAGCAAGGACGGAGAGATTGACAACCTCTCTGAACTCGCTGGGAGAACATTTATTTGTGTTCTTGTGCGAATGTCCACGTAAATTGGTGTCCTCAAGCAAATCTCTGGCGTCATTTCCACCTTCTTGTGATCTTCATAATCCTATTTGAGACAAACCTTGGTATTTTCATCGAGGAAAATTTACCGTTGTCTGCATCATAACCTTCCACTTAGTGTAACCAACCAGGAGGTATTATCTGCACCCATCAACAACCTTGAGATCGGCGTTGATGTACGTCTTCGTCAACATATAATAGATGTGGTCGAATGCCCGTAGGTAAGTGATACGCCTCAAACATATCTATAATTTTTGTATGTTCCATGCTTGTTTGCGTCACTTTGCTAGATTTTTTATGCACTTTCGTATCATTTTACAACATATTTGAACATATCAACCTAGTGCGCAGTGCCAGTTTCTATCTCTTATTATCTATGCATTGCAGAAAAAGGTAAAAAAACCAATATTGCCAGAAAATTCCAGAAAATTCCAAAAATGACGAATGACTTCAGAATCCCGAAGGTCCGCCGAGGAGGACCCAGCTCCTGGCGAGGCGCCCCCTGGCGCAGCCAAGAGGGGGCCGTACCCTCTGGTTGCCTGGCCATGTGTGGAAACCCCCATGCCCCCCTTTTGCATCTATAATTCATTATCTTTTTTTCCAGTTTACGTCTCTGTTCCGCCTCCATCGCGATCCCGAGATTGGGATCACGTGTTAAGCAGTTGGAAACCAGATTAAAGCATAGGGATGATAAAGAGGCTACTCTAGCATAGTGTTACGAGAGTAGTCGAGGCTATTTTCGGTAAGTAACGAGCTATCTATCTGAAAAGATAGTTCTTTTTTTCTTGTCATTTTGACATATTGATATGTGTTTCATAGGCTCAGAAGACCCGGTAGTGGCTGAGTCGCTGGCAAATAAATTAAGGGAAATTATGAATGTTGTTTGTGCTCTTCACACTGGAGGGTGTCGAGCGATTACTTTTGCCTCAAGCCTTCGTGAGATCCCTCGGGCTATTCCCAAGATGTTGGAATAGCTGAAAAAAGTGTCTGCTTGGATCCAGGAATCCAAGCGGTCGGCTTGTCAGCAGGGAGCCATGCGAGCTTTTGCTTTATGTAAGGTATATTATCCTTCCTTTGAGCCGGCTCGGCTAGTGGAGGGTTTTCCAGCAAGAAGAGCTGATTGTCGACTTTTCGAGAAGGAAGATTATCACCAAGTTGTAAAGGCGACTCGCGTGGAGGCGTCCATTATAGCGGATGCCATCAACGTGGAGAGGTTGGAGCCTGGTTACGAGGAACAGGGTCAGAAATGGTCCATGCCGACTCCAAATCTTGTGGATTTGAAACCAGGTGGTTTTCGGATGCCACTGGTGGACCTGTCGGCTCCTTCTATGGGGGTAGCCCCCAAGCCTGGATTGGAGAAACCCGGCAGTGCAAAGGAATCGGTTTGAGGAACTAGTAAGAGGCCTTGAAGGGAAAATTTTGTATGTAGCTTCTTTTCTTTGTACGTAAGAAGGAACTTGTATAAAAATGCCTTGTTTGTGCAAATATTTTATATGTACAAGAATTTTAGTACTGGAAAGTAAATAGCTCATATAGAAGTCAGTTGTGCGAGTGACTGGCCAGTATCCTTTAATCAAGTAATTTCAGGGTCGGTCAGCTCCATGATCGAATGCCTTCGATTAACTTATGAAAAGGAATTACTGGTCACGGATTGCGCGTAGGTTGAATTTCTCTATATGCAGGCGTCGCATGACTCATTTCGGTGCTATGCTGACTTAGATTCAGGGTCAAAAGTGGTGTCACGTAGAGCCGTTGTCAAGTGAATCAAAAGCCGATACCACCAGGTTATAAAGGTGAGATTATGCATCAAACTTACAGGTGATATTGGGTCGTGATAAACAGAGTCGAGAAAGTAAAAGATACTTCTGAAAGAAAAGTAAAAATACAGTAACTCGACTTCTCTATATAAGGAAATAATAAGCAGTGTTGTCTCGTCAAGGAGTCGACTTCATACTTATTGTACAAGAAGAAAAAGGGGAGGATAAGGGGAGGTAGAAAGGATATGTTTGGCAAATTTATCATTGGAACTACGTGTAGTAGGGACGTAGCTGAGCGATGTTCCATGGTCGGGGAATTTCTTCCCCCGACGTTTGTGATTTGGACGGCTCTCGTATATCACCTTCTTGGAAAGTTCGGTCTTTGATTCTCCGGCTATGGTATCGTTGCAAGTCTTGCTGATAAATTGCAGACTTGGCCGTGGTGAGTTCGCGTTCTCCATCGAGGAGATGGAGGGAGATTGTCTTGATTTCTCGTTGTCGGCTTCAATGTATGCCATGACTCGGGGTGAGTCAAGTCTTATGTCACTTGGCAGAATCACTTCGGCTCTGTAGACGAGGAAGAAAGGTGTATACCCTGTCGATCGGTTTGGAGATGTTTGGATACTCCATAACACGGAGGGAAGTTCTTCTTCCCATCATCCTGGGGACTGTTCTAAAGGGACGAGTATTCGAGGTTTGATTCCTCGGAGGAGTTCCTGATTTGCGCGTTCGGCTTGTCCATTTGACTGTGGGTGCACTACGGAGGCCAGGTCCAGTAGAATGTGTTGTTGGCAGAATCATTCCATGACTCCTTTTGACAAGTTGCTCCCATTTTCAGTGATTATACTGTGTGGGTACCCAAACCGGAATATGATTTTCTTTAGGGATTTTAGCGTTGTTTTTGCGTTGAATTTGCTGACCGGTTCTACATCCACCCATTTGGTAAATTTGTCGACTGATACTAGGAGGTGGGTTTTTCTGTTTTTGTAAGGCTTAAAGGGGCCTACATTTTCCAGCCTCCATACTGTAAAATGCCAAGTTATCGGGATCATTCGGAGTTCTTGAGCCGGTATGTAGTCCTATCGAGCGTAGCATTGACAACCATCACATTTTTTCACCATCTCCTCTACGTAGGCGTGAGCCGTCGGCCAGTAGAAACCGTGTCTATAGGCTTTGGGTACCAAGGAACGAGAGTCGGCGTGGTGACCGCAATCACTCGAGTATATCTCATTCAGGATTTCGCATCCTTCCGCTGGGGAAACACATCATTGGAAGATGCCGGTAGGGCTAAGTCGATGCATCTCGTCCTTGTGGATTACGAAATATTTGTTGTGTCTGACGATTTGTCGAGCCAAGAACTCGTCGTTTGGTAATATCCCTCGTGTCTTGTAGTCCAAGTATGGTGTGACCCATTCTGGGGTTGCGTGGAGTGGTGCCACCAGGGCCAATTCCGGGTCTGGTACTGCTATCTCTTCTTCGGTTGGGAGACAGACGGAGGGGTGATCCAGAATGTACAGGAAGACATTGGGAGGTACCGGCTTCTGTTGAGATCCCAAACGTGATAAGGCGTTAGCTGCTTCATTGAGTTTACTCTCTATGTGATCAATCTGGTATCCTATGAAGAAGCCATCCTGTGTTGATACCTCTCGGCGGTAAGCCGCCATCATCGGGTCCCTGCAGTCCCATGTTCCTGAAACTTGTTGGGCGACTAAGTCGGAGTCCCATAGGAAGTGTATCCTGGTTATGTTCATCTCCCAAGAGAGTCATAGTCCATTCAATAGTGCTTCGTACGCATTGTTGGTGCAGGGTAATCGTAGTTGGAGGACATAGCAAAAAAAATTCTCCTTGGGGAGAGGTGATGACCACCCCTGCTTTGGATCCTTGCAGTTGTTGACTTCCGTTGAAGTGCAGAGTACAGGATTTAGTGGTTTTGTTTTTGGGTGGTATCTGCAATTTTTTCCAGTCATTAACGAAGTCGACTAGAGCTTGTGATTTGATGGTCGTGTGGGGTTCATACTTTATATCATAGTCCCCTAGTTCTATGGATGATTTTTCTATCCGCCCTGTCGCTTCTCTATTCTGTATGATATCTCGCAGGGGCGTTGATTTGACGACCATGATTGAGTGTTCTTGGAAGTAGTGCTTCAACTTCTGACTTGACATGAAGACACCCAAGACCAGTTTCTTACAACGAGGATAGCGCTGTTTGGAGATGGATAGCACTTCACTAACATAGTAGGTGGGTCGTTGAATCAATTGGTCCTTTCCTTATTCCTTTCGTTCTACCACCACAGCGGCGCTGACGGTTTTTCTATTTGCAGCAATGTATAGCAACATAGGTTCCTTTGGTCTTGGAGCCGCCAGGACTGGTGCTTAAGATAGTTGGAATTCCAGGGCCTCCAGAGCTTCATCGGCCTCCTTGTTCCAGACGAATGTATTTGTTTTCTTGAGGAGCCGATAAAGGGGAATAGATTTTTCGCCGAGTCGACTTATGAACCTGCTGAGGGCGGTGATGCATCCATTTATCTTCAGGACACCCCGAATGGAGGTTGGTTTTGAAAAGGACATGATGGCATTTATTTTTTCTGGGTTTGCCTCGATGCCCCTTTCTGATATGATATATCCCAAAAGTTTCCCGGTCAGTACTCCAAAGGTGCATTTGGCCGGGTTTAGCTTCATTTGGTAAGTGAGGAGATTCGCGAAAATTTCCCCTAAGTCTTGGATCAATGATTCGGCCTTCTCGGTCTTTATCACTATGTCGTCGACATATGCATGTACATTGTGCTCGATCTGCTCATTTAGGCAGTTCTGGACGGTACGTTGGTATGTGGCACCTTCGTTTTTCAGACCAAACGACATTGATGTGTAACAGAAAGACCCAAAGGGCGTGATAAATGATGTCTTCTCCTGGTCCTTGGCTGACATCTTTATCTAGTGATAGACGGAGTATGCTTCCAGAAAACACAAGAGCCTGCATATTGTCGTAGAGTCAATAATTTGGTCTATCCGCGGTAGGGCGAAACGATCCTTGGGGCATGCTTTGTTGAGGTCGGTGTAATCGATACACATGCGCCAGGTTCCATTTTTCTTGAGAACCAGGACCGGGTTGGCTAATTAGTTCGGATGGAATACTTCCACGATGAACCAGGAAGCTAGGAGCCGGGCTATTTCTTCTCCCATGGCTTCTCTTCTCTCGTCGTTAAAACATCGGAGAAATTGTTTGATTTGTTTAATCTTTCGGTCAGTGTTAAGGTGGTGCTCAGTGAGTTCTCTCGGGACGCCTGGCGTGTGATGGGTGTGGAGAACACCTCCTCGTTGGTTACCTCAAGTGGAAAGTTATGATGTAGATAGCAGCAAATTTACCTCGATGAAGATACCAAGGTTATTAATCTAGTAGGACTCCAAGTGCAACAAGTAGGTGACAACGGTGCTAGACTCTTTGCGTGGAGTTGACGTACACCTGCACACAGACGCAAATAACTTTGCAACCAACAAGTTCGAGAGGTTGTCGATCTCTCCGGTCTTGTTGTTTACAAGGGATCAAAACACAAGAGGGAATAGTAGTGATGATTGCAACAGAAAGGAAATAAGAGCAGTAAATAGTTGAGGTGTAAACAATGGTGGAAATATGGACCGGAGTCCCATGATGTTCACTAGTGATGTCTCTCTCCAAAAAGACGATAAATAACTATGCTAGGTGAACAAATTACAGCTGGGAAATTGACAGAATTTTAAACGCACCGCAATGCTAATTATGCTACAAGAAAGCTAGAGGCTCAATCGTATGGGCAGTACGCCAAGACAAGTAGATCGTTTATTCATCATCATCTACTGACTAATCATCCACCTTGAGATATATATCTAGAACATCTCGCTGTATTAAGTTGCGAGCCCCTCCCAGAGTGTAAACTCAAAGCAACATACAAATGCATTAACAAACTATGCGTATGGTAAACAATCCTTGCAACCGCAGTTACACGCACCGTTGTTTTCTCCCTGGTGGCAACATCACATCCCCTAGTCTCATGTTTCTGTCACTCAAGCTAGACATCGGGGGGCATGAATCCACAATCATGCATAACACTCCCTCTTGGAGTTCCAATCTACTACTTGGCCAAAGCAATAAATAGCAACGGAGAACATGCATTAATACTCATGAACTAAACATAAAAGGTAAAACAAATATATTACTCATCACAATTTGAACATAATCTCATAATCCATTGGATCCCAGCAAACACATCATAGCAACAACAGAACTAATATATAGATGCCTTGATCATGTAGGGCATATCACAAGGGCTAAGAATTGAGGCACAACATTGGAGAGAAAATATCACATAGCTACTTGTCATGGTCCCATGTGGACTACTCACGACACGTCCGGGAAGCGCTCCTGGTGGTGGAGACGCTCCCAGAGAACAATCCTCCCTCCGGAAGGGTGCCGGGACAGGGTCTTCTGGCGATCCTGGTATCAGGATCGCGGCACCGGCGGAACAGTGGGGAAAATCGCGTAATGGAGGACCTCTTGGGTGTTTTTACCCCGAGGGTTAAATATAGGCGGAAGGAGGGCACCGGGGGAGGCCTGGCGCGCCCAGGCTAGTCCCTGGCGCGGCCTCCCCCTGGCCACCTGGGATGGGGGCCACCCCCGTCCATCTCTCCTTCGGTCTTCTGGATGCTTCTAGACTGCTGATATTTTATATATTTTTCTGGATTTTTCCGAGCACTTTAAATATTGGGAAATACCTGCAATGCACGGACAACAGAAGACAGAAACTGGGACTAGGGCACCAAGTTTGTAGGTTCGTACAAATATATGGAAAAAAGTATGAAAGTGTAACAAAACATGTAGCAAAGTCGCCCATATTAGCATGGAACAAGCAAAAATTATAGATACGTTTGGAACGTATTGATGACCCTCAACTGTAGGGGATCGTTTGTAGCATTTTCGATAAATAAGTGTCGAACCCAACAAGGAGCAGAAGGTATTGTTAAGTGACTTTGGTAAAGAAATAACTGCAGGAATTGAAAGATAACTTTTTAGGGGTTTTTGATATAAGAAACAAAAAGGTAAAAGCAAGGGAAGTAAAAGGCACTGAGGAGTAACAAGTTGCTCGATCCTTTTGAGCAAAGTATAAGCCTGTCAAATGAACTTAATAAGGCTTAAAGTGTTCTTGAGGACACACGGGAGAAATTGTCACGTGCTTTCGTCATACTTTGTATCGATAATATGTGATGTTTTGATGAGTGTTAGTGGGTGGATCTATGCTAGCACACCTTCTAGACTAAGATAAGTGCACTCTTATGATTAAAAATCTTGCAAGCATCCGCAAATACAAGATAGTAATTAAGGAAAAAGCCTAACCATAGCAATACGATCGATGATCCATTGTTCCCTTGTGCAAAAGCGTGCAAACTGGGGTTCAGATTTCCGTCACTCCGGCAACCCACCGTAAGCATTCTTTATACACAATGCATTCCCCTAGGTCCTTAATAAGGAGAAGTGTTGAGTGTTCGACTCACACAACACCACTAGAAAATAACAACACAACTTAAATATCAAACAACACATATTACTTCAACATCATATGACTACTAACAACTAGACTTCTCCCATGTCCTCAAGAACTAAAGTAACTACTCACAAGACATAAAAGAGATCATGATCAGTGCGGATAAATAGATGATAAACAATCTGGACACAATGATATTTCTCCAACAAAACTCAATAGCATTCATCACAGGGTAGCAATAAACACTGATAGAGAAGAGAGGTTAGATAGTACGGATTACAACACAAGCTAAACTTGCGAGGTGAGATTGGATGGTGGTGGAGATGGTGCTGATGTTGGGGATGATGTGGATGATGATATTGATGATGCCCGTGATGATGGTGATGATGATGGCGATGATCTCCCCTTCCGAGAGGTGTTCTCCCTGGCAGAATCTGCCCGCTGGAGATGTCTTTTCTCCTGTGTTGGTTTCCGCCATAGAGCGTCGACGGAACTCGCGAAAATCCTCCTTTTTAGGGTTTTCGGATAACGAGTGATATATAGGCCATAGGGGTGAGCCGAGAGTGACCCCAGGGGTCCAGGCGCCCTCCCGGCGCGTTCAGGTGGGGGATGCGCCAGGTGGCCGCTTGGGCACCCTGTGGCCCCCCTCTGGCTCATGTTTTGCATGTCCTCGTCATCCTTCTGTAAAATGGCCTCCGTCGATTTTCAAGTAATTTGGAGGTCTTCTGCTTCAGCAACTCAGCGTCCACTTTTTACCGCTGAATCATGCGTCTGCTGTTTCGGCATCGGAAAGTTGCAAACTGTGTAAAGCAAGCCAAAACAACATAAGAATAGCATCATAACATGAAATATATCAATGAATAGGAAAGAATTACTATATAAAATAGTGATGCATTTTGAACGTATCAACTCCCCCAAGCTTAGACCTCGCTTGTCCCCAAGCGAATACTGAGCTCGATAAACCTGTCCACAAGTTTAGAGAGTGAAGTGTCAGTAAATAAAATACGGACAAGAAGCATCATGATTCTCTACCAAACTCAAGCATCCTCAACAGCTACCTCAACTCATAAGGCCCTTATGAGAAAGTAATAACAATTATAAGTAGAGCTGAGAAAACTCATCAAATTATGTCAAACATATCCTTGGTCAAGGGACAACTAATAAATTTCACTTATGCTCTTTCTATTTATAATGAAACAATTTGAAGCTTTTGAAAGAACATGTTATTAGTCAGGAAGTGAAAATGTTACCAAAAAGGAAGATTCCTGCTTAGCATAAGCTTTCGCAAATGACTTACTTATCAGAAGATAATGTCAACAAAGACATGGCATGGCAAAACTTAATGTAGCATTATATGAATGAATCCTCGTCAACATCAAGTGTATGTTCTATTTAAGGAAGGAAGGAAGTTGGAAAAACTGACTCAACATAAAAGTAAAAGAAAGGCCTTGTTATAGGCAAGCAGGGAAAACTTATATGCTATCCTTAAATCAAACATAATGAAAATGAATTTTGGGAGGTGCATAGTTTGTCAACGAATGCTAATAGATAGCTCAATTACTTCTCAATCTGGACAAGTTCCGAGGAACGGCTCCCAAGTGGGGACGATCAGATCCCCTTAATCTCCTTTGTTTATCGCTGCCAAAGTTTCTGATTTCTCATAGACCAAGTGTGAAGGACAGTTTGTTTGTTGTATTATCTTTCGAACTGGGCGCACTCATGCCAGTTCCTCCTCGTATTATGGGTTTTCAGATTAGACATGCAATCCCGAGGTAAAACTTGTCCAACTTAAGAAGATCATGAATTACGTACTACTTCCTTATGAGCTAAACAAGAGGCACAAAACAGAAGATTTTGAACATTTAAGGATAACACATAAATTCTATACTTTTAGGAGTGGTAGGGAAATACCACGAATAGGAAAGTATGGTGGACTCATATGGAAGATATTGGTTTCAGAGTATGGATGCACAAGCAGAAATCTTCTAGGCAAAGAGTTTGTCTAGCAAAGGATTTGAGAGAACAGACAATTGATGATAACTTAGATGCAAAACATATAAAGCATAAACATTAAGGTAAGCATAACACATCAAGTTGTCTTCCTTGTCAACATAACACTTCAAGCATTACAACATAAAGGTTTTGGCTATGTCGCTATGTGACGCACCCAAAATCAATCCGTGTACAGTAATCATACACGCAGGGTACACCGCTGAGATTAGGGTGCCATGGTGGGAATATCACAACACAACACTAAACACAAAAGGATAAACCAATAAGTTACAACACCAGGGATCACGAGGACCCGAATACATAAGTCATGCAAGCGATAATATCTGAGTACAGACATAGTTAGTCAAGTTTTGCCTTAAGAAGGCTAGCACAAATGACATCAGAGATACAGATCGAAAAGGCGAGGCCTCCTGCCTGGGATCCACCGAACTACTCCTGGTCGACGGGAACGACGTCGTAGTAGTCGCCTCCGGGGTACTCCTGCTCCTGGGCTCCAACGTCAACTGCAGCGGCCGATCAGGCAAAACGAAAAAGGGGAAATAAAGCAAAGGTGAGTATCTACCATACCCGCGAGTCTTACGTCCGCTACTAAGCATTTATGCATTGTATCAAAAGGAAGGGGAGGCTATATATAGTGTACTGCAAGATAGAAATCAGAATAAGGGTAAGAAGCTAGGCCTATCGAAGACTAGCATCTTCCGACGAGTCTTGCAGCATGAGGAGAGAATAGCCAACAGTTTATATAAAGCATAAAGTAACAATGCAGCTGAAGTTGCTGCAGCATTGTATAATAGTAAGTTGTAATAATTAGCAATGCATCCGAGATCACCTCCTCGACTCCCCTGCGAGGAAGCAAACCCGGAACCATACAGTTTAATAATAATAGTTTGTAGTGGTAAGATCCAGCTTCAGCATAAAGCGTCCTGTTACCATGGACACGGCTATTCGAATAGATTAATCTTCCCTGCAGGGGTGCACTTCTGTTACACTACAACACACGGATCTCCAGGGTGGCGGGCACCTTGTCAGGGATCGCTCCACCGAGGCTATCCGACACTCCATAGCCCATCTTTCAAACTCAACAGAGAGGCCATCCGCCGCTCTAAATCCTAAGTACGCAGGGCCTTGGACCCCAACCCGAACGTACTCCTGCACGGTGCGTGGCTGGCCGGTGAAGCAAAATCAAAGCAAATACAAATCGCACTGCCGCGGAAAATAAGACAACACCGCTTCCCGTCGCAGGCCGTGGTACTGCTGACGTCTGAAGAGTCCTCGGACGACACCATGAAGAAGATGAGCCCATAACTCATTATCCCACGTGTAGGCAGCGCGTACAAGCCAAAAGGCTACTCAAGTCATCCGTCGAACCAATTAGTATTTTATTAATTTGCGGGACAACCGTTATCGTTGCCTCGACTTAACTGACCCGTGGACAATGACAGCAGTCAGAACCACCAGTACATCGGTGCCTACCTTGTCGTCCCACCAAGTCTCTGCGGTTACCAAATGGTGAACCGACTCCTTACCTTGTCTCGCGTGTGCTCCTAGAGGATCTCAACTTTCGTGGTTTGGTAACTCTCACGACCAACAATCAGGGGCCAAGCACACCGGTACACTGGTTGTACCCTCCCTGTCGTCCCGTCGCAATACCACTCGCGGGCACCGTTGGGTCTCCCGACTTCTTACGTGAAGGACAACCGTTGCTCAGGTACCTAGAGCGTCTATACAGAGTCAGCAACGAGTGGAGTACAAGGATTACTCCTTGATAGCTCACACGTGATGGTGACTCGGCAGAGTCAAGCTAGGGGGCCTGAGGCGGCGTCTGTATTGTACCGTACCTGTGCAGTTGTAATAAGTTGTATCCGCGTCACTCCCCTGAGTGAACACGACTCACTATCTAATCCTAGCTAACAATGCGCAGGGCTCACTGCTGAAAATAATATATATTTATATAGGCAGCATAGGGTAAAGAAAGGTACATCAAGGGGCGACAAAAACAGGCTATGCAATTGAATAGGATTGTAACGTAGCAACAGTAGTAACAATGCCTAGTGCAAGAAAGTACGGAAAGGTAGACGATATCTGGGGAAGAGAATGGCTCTGCTTGCCTGGAAGCTCGACGGTAGAAGTAGGGTCGTCGACGAAGTAGTCATACCCAGCAGCGGTGTAGTCGACAGTAGCAGCGGGGTCTAACGGAGAATAAGGGGGGAGAAACAATAAATACACAGCAATAATAGCAATACAAATACAAGACATGGCAAACGCACTGTTGGCGGTGTTCTAACGCAGTACGATGCATTATGCTCGGAGCGGGAATTCATCCGGGGATGAACTACCAGCTTCGGGTATTTATCGGACAGGGTGCCCGGAGGGGGAAGGTACCATGCCGGAGGTGTCGTGGACATCCGACAAACGTATGAGTGGTGTATCCGAGTTAGTTGATCTATTCTGAACAACTTTCGTGTTCAGAATAAATTCATTCGGATAGTTCATCGGTATCGGGCAATCATCGGACAGACGCTGCCGGAGGGGGGCGGTTCGATGTTCGTTGGGTTAGAGGGGTGTGGTAGGTATATGGATAGCGTAATCGTATTCGTTGTATTTTTCTGATCAATTTTCATGTATAATTTTTTTGAATCTGACTTACGGTTTAAAAGATATTCAATTTTAAAGTTTTAATTCAATTTAAATCATTTATAAAGCATTTCCTATTTTCTTTTATTAATTTAATAAATATAATTAATAATATTTTTTAATACTGACCAGTGGGACCCAAGTATCTATGACACAGTTCATAATTTAATTTAATTTATATAATTAAACAGGGGGGTCCCACATGTCATAGATACATGTTTTAATTATTTGTTAATTAGTCCAGTGGGGCCCAAGTGTCAGGCTAACAGATTTAATTAAACAGTTCCATTAAACTTAACACTTAATTAAGGGGGGATGGCCCCACATGTAATAGACTAGGGGGTTATTTTTCTATTTCTATTTTAAACAGGGATTAGAGGGGGTGGGGCCCGCAAGTCAGTGGTTGTTTAGCCACTAATGACTTTTCTGACAGGACGGGCCCATAAGGCAGCCACACAGGGGGGTCGCCGGAAGCTCGCCGGCGGCGGCACGCCGACGAGGTCGACCGCTCCGTCGAACGGGCTCACGGGATCACGCGCACTAGGGCGCGTTCGAATGACCGCAGCCGGGCGCGTCGACTGCGATGGTTGGGGGAGTCCGGGGCGGACCGTGCTCGCCGGAATCACGCCCGTGGCTGCGGCCGGTGCACTGGTCCGATGGCAACGGCCGGTATAGCGACGGGGAGGGAAGAAGGAGCACATGGGAAGGAAGGGGAGCTCACAGAGTGCGCGGTCATGGTGGCAGCGTGCGCGAGGAGGCCACGGCGGAGACGAATTTCGGTCGCGAAGTTCGCCGGAGTCGGAAGGGGGAAGTGGACGTGTGTTCAACCTCGTGCTCCCCGACTCGATTTCTCGCAGAAGGTGGCGAGGACGTCCACGACGAAGAGGCTGGAAAGGCTTGCCGGAGCTGGGAGAGGAGTGGGAGATGGCGCGGGGATTTGAGGGGCGTCTAGGGTTAGGGTTGAGGTGTGGGCGACCTTATCCCGCCGGTGAGCCGCGGGATGGCCACCACGGCGGCCCGGACGGCCATGGAGCCGGTGGATGCTCTCCACGCAGAGAGAGGAAGAAGACAAGAAGGTAGGGGGCTGGGCTGGGCCACCGTGGGGGGTGGGAGGAAAGGGGGTTGGCCTGGTGGGCTTTGCCCCCAGGCGGTAGATAGGATTTTTTTAATTCTTTTGTATTTCTTTTTCTTTTCTGTTCTATTTTATTTTGTTTGGATACTTTTATAATTTTGTTCAACATGAAACCTACATGTATATTAGTGTTGTACCAAAGACCAGTGCCACAAAAAGTTTTGTGCCCAAATAAATTCATTTGCATTTTTGTATTATTCAAAAGGGTATTAAATGCCACTTTTTTCTACTGTTTGAATTGTTTGATTTATTTTATAGCTTAATAAATTCCCTTATCTACATGGACATGGTCCACTTAATATTGGGCATTTTACAAAAGTGGTTGCACAATTTTTGGGCAAAGTTTATTTGTCACTTTTTTTATATTCAATTCAAAGGGTTTTGGGGTTTGTCTTGTATCCAAGTGATCAAGGTGTATTGGGCTTTGGGTTTTGATCACCACACAACATGGTGGGGAATATGATCAAGGTAAGGTTTGATCAAGGCAAGGAAGGTAACAGTGATCATCAATAGTGATTAGCAAAAGTAATTTGCAATAGTAATTTTTATTAACAAGGTGATTATTGTTCCCCAACACTGAGGGTGTTACACGCTACTTGAGAAAGCATGCATGTTGTCATGACCAATGCTATGTTTGCCAAAATTAAATAAAGTTTTCAAATTCATACCTGATATAAAGTCAATACTCCCCATAAGAATCATCATATGAGGTCGATTGCGTAAAGAGAATACCGAGTGCTGCGAAGGAACCAATAGACTTCTCATTAATATTCCATCATAGACGACTCCACACTCACGGATACAAACTATCCACAAAGTAGTGATAGACCTCAATGCAAACACCTATTTCATGTAATAACTTCCCTAGACATGATACGACTCTACTTGACTCTAAAAGACTAAGATAAAGATAAAGATACCGGGCACTCCCCCAAGCTTGGAACAAGCCAAGGGGATGCCATTACCCGAGGAGATTTACTCCTCATGCCGATTCCTATTGATCACGTAGTCCTTGGTGAAGCGCTTTCATGGAAGAGGTTCTCCCGTCTCATGAGAAGCTTCAGTCTCCAAGATCCTTCTTTCAGCACCTAAACCCATGCGCAGAAACTTTTGTTCATACTCAAAGTTCTGGTTGTGCAGATCATAAATCTGCCCTTGGAGCTCATCAATTCTTTCTTTTGCTGCGGTAATGCTTGACCACATGCCCCTCATCTCCTTCTTGTAAAACGTCTTCAACTTGTTGATGAGGTCGAAGTTGGATTCAACACCACGCTCAACCATCTTCTTCTACTTGAAAACTTCTTGCTCCACTTATTCTAGCCTAGCCTTGATGCTCCCCTCCTTGACAGGTTCCTTTAGATCTTCTTGGTGGAGAACACCATCCTCCAACCGAACGTCTTGAGGGTGCTCATTCACCTCACCGAGGTAAGAGTTGATGACGTTGACGATGAACTTGTCCTTGGGGGAACTTGGGGATGCAATGGCACCTAGGTCTAGCTAAAATATTTCCTGGCAGAAACAGCTCGAGAAGAAAAAACACAAAATCGTGAGATACGATGCCGGGACTATCCAGGCAAATATATAGGAAATATTTCTGCAACAAAAGGAAGGTAACGAGCCAAAGTGGAGTCGGAGGCGGACTCCGGGGTGCTCAGGCGGCCACCCGGCGCGGCCAGGAGGTAGGCCGCGCCAGGGGGGCGCCTGGGCCCCCTGGAGCTCCTCTCCGGCTCCAATCAGACTTCGAATTTTCCTAATTTAGCAAAAACTCATAATATGGAACTCTTATGGCGGTTCGCGATGTTTCCTTACCGTAATACATACCTTTTCTTATCCTTCTTCTGCTGGTGTCTGAAACCGGGCTGCAACATATTCTTCTTGAGTTATTGTGTGTATTAAATTTACATCAACATTGACGGGGTCTCCCGCCATGTAATGCTTGAGTCTTTGCCCATTCACAACTTGAGGTTTGGTGCCATCAAAATTGTTAATCTTGATTGCACCAGAGTGGTAAACTTTTTCGATATGAAATGGCCCTTCCCATCTGGAAAGTAGTTTACCTGGAGAAAACCTGAAACGATATCTAAAAAACAAAACTTTATCACCAACATTAAATTCACGTTTCATAATCCTTCTATCATGCCACTTCTTTACCTTTTCCTTAAACATTTTAGCACTCTCGTAAGCTTCACTTCTCCACTCATCTAGAGAAGTCAAGTTCATGAGACGCTTTTCACCAGCTAACTTTGGGTCAGCATTAAGCTCTCTAACAGCCCAGAAAGCTTTGTGTTCTAACTCTAATGGCAAATGGCAAGTTTGCCATAGACCATCTTATAGGGAGACATTCCCATGGGGTTTTTTTAAGAAGTTCTATATGCCCACAAAGCATCTCCTAACTTCTTTGAACAGTCCTTTCTAGAACTGTTGACTCTCTTTTGCAAGATCAACTTGATCTCTATATTGGTGAGCTCAACTTGCCCACTAGTGTGAGGATGGTACGGTGAAAAAATTCTATGATTGACATCGTACTTAGCTAAAGATTTTATAAAAGCTCCATGCGTGAAGTGTGATCCTCCATCAGTCATGAGGTACCTAGGTACACCAAACCTAGGGAAAATTACATCTTTGAGCATTTTCAAAGATTTCTTGTGATCAACACTCTCAGTGGGGATTGCTTCAACCCACTTGGTTACATAATCAACAGCCACTAAAATGTGAGTGTACTTGTGTGAGGGAGGAAAAGGACCCATAAAATCAAAACCCCAGAAATCAAAAGGCTCAATCACTAGAGAGTAATTCATAGGCATCTCATTCCTCCTACTAATATTACCAACTCTCTCACACTTATCACAAGATAAAACATAATTTCTAGCATCTTTAAAGAGAGTAGGCCAATAAAAACCTAATTGGAGAACCTTATGTGTGGTCCTCTCACCAGCATGTTGTCCTCCATAAGGACTATCGTGACATTGTCTAAGAATGTCCTTCTGCTCGTGCTCCGGTATGCATCTTCTCACAATCCCGTCCGAACCTTCTTTGAAAAGATGAGGGTCATCCCAAAAGTAGTGCCTCAAATCATGGAAGAACTTCTTCCTTTGCTGAAATGTTAATCCTGGAGGCAAATACCTTGCAACGATAAAATTAGCATAATCTGCAAACCAAGGATCGGAAGGAAATTGTACTTTTACAACGGCAAGTTGTTCGTCTGGAAAACTATCGTTGACTGGGATGGGGTCGTACGGTATATCTTCCATCCTTGAAAGATTTTCCGCCACCGGATTATCTGCTCCTTTCCTATAAACAATCTGTAAATCAAACTCTTGAAGAAGGAGTACCCACCGGATGAGTCTTGGTTTGGCATCCTTCTTCGCCATAAGGTACTTAAGAGCAACATGGTCAGTATGAATAATAACCTTGGAATGAACAATATAAGGTCTAAACTTATCACAAGCAAACACTACTGCTAAGAATTCTTTCTCAGTAGTAGCAGAATTCTTTTGAGCACTATCAAGGGTTTTGCTAGCGTAATGTATAACATTCAATTCTTATCAACCCTTTGTCCTAAAATAGCTCCAATAACAAAATCACTAGCATCACACATAATTTCAAAGGGCAATTTCCAGTCAGGTGGTTGTACTATAGGACCGGTTATCAAAGCTTTCTTAAGAACTTCGAAAGCCTCCTTACAATCTTCATCAAATACAAAAGTAACATCCTTCTGGAGAATATTAGTGAGGGGTATCAAGGTCTTAGAGAAGTTATTAATAAATCTTCTATAGAAACCAGCATGACCGAGAAAACTACGTATACTTTTAATGTCCCTTGGATAGGGCATCCTTTCAATAGCTTCAATCTTCGCCTTGTCCACTTCAATTCCCCTCTCGGAAATCTTGTGACCATGAAAGATCCCTTCGTTAACCATGAAGTGGCACTTCTCCCAATTTAAAACTAAATTTGTGTCCTCGCATCTCTGCAAAACTTTATTAAGATTGCGGAGACAGTGGTCAAAGGAAGTTCCATAGACGGAGAAATCGTCCATGAAGACTTCCACAATCTCCTCACAAAATCCATGAAAAATAGTAGACATGCATCTCTGAAAAGTAGCAGGTGCATTGCATAAACCAAATTTCATTCGCCTATAAGCATAAGTACGGTAAGGACATGTGAACGTGGTCTTCTCTTGATCGGCAGTATTAACATGAATTTGAGAAAAGCCAGAGTACCCGTCAAGATAGCAAAAGTGGGTGTTTTTGGACAACCTCTCAAGCATCTGATCGATAAAGGGCAGCGGGTATTGGTCCTTCCTGGTTGCCTTGTTCAACTTCCTGTAATCAATACACATTCTATATCCAATAACAACTCTTTGAGGTATTAGTTCATTTTTATCATTAGGAACAATAGTCATAACTCCTTTCTTAGGAACACAATGAATTGGAGTTACCCACTGATATCTATCCTCGTTGGTTACCCCAAGTGGAAGGTGAGATGTAGTGTAGCGGCAAATTTCCCTCGGTGAAGATACCAAGGTTTGTCTCCAGTAGGACTCCGGAGATGATAAGTAGGTGTCAGCGGCGCAACAGACGTGGACCTGCACACATCAAAAATAACTTTGCTTCCCAACGAGTACAGAGAAGTTGTCAATCTCTCCAGCCTTGTTGTTCACAAAGGATCAACGCAACAGATAATAATGATAATGATAGCAGCTGGAAAGTAAAAGCAGGAAAATAAATGATCGTGAAAAAAAATTACAGCTAGGAAACTGACAGTATTAAAAATGCACCGCAATGCTAACTATGCTACAAAGAAAGGACGAGGCTTAAAATCATGGGCGGTACACCAAAATAAGTAGATCGAAATCCAACTGCATCTACTACTAATCATCCCCCTTGAGATATCTATCTAGATCATTCGCTGGTATTAAGTTGTGAGCCCCACCCAAAGTGTAAACCCAAAGCAACACACAACTGCATTAAAAATCACTTTGCGTAAAGTAAACAATCCTTGCAACCATGGTTACAAGCACCGTTATTTTCCCCCTTGTGGCAACAGCACATCCCCTAGACTCATCTTTCTGTCACTCAAGCGTGTCATCGGGGGGCATGAACCCACAATCAAGCATAACGTACCCTCTTGGAGTCACTACCTACTACTTGGCTAAAGCAATAAACAACAACAGAGAACATGCAAGAATTACTTAGGAACAAAAATATAAAAGATAAGAAACAAATATATTACTCAATCACAATCTGAACATAATCTCATAATCCATCAGATCCCAGCAAACTCAGCATAGCAACAACAGAAAATTACATATGTGACTCGATCATGTAGGGCAGCTCACAGGGACTAAACCATGAAGAAAAAAGAGGGGAGGAGAAAATCACATAGCTACTGATCACGGACCCATGGTCCAAGGAAAACTAATCACGGCACATCCGGGAAGCGTCCATGGTGGAGGGGAAGCTCCCGGAGGTAAATCCCCCCTCCGGCAGGGTGCCGGGAAGAAGTCTGCTGGCGCTCCCGATATTGGAAGCGCGACGGCGGCGGAACAGAGGAGAGATCTCGAAAAAGGGTTCTTTCCTCGGAAGAATCCCGTCACGGAGAATATATAGGCGAAGGGTGGCAGCCAGGGGGGCCACCAGGGGTCCAGGCGCCCCCCCCCCGGCGCGGCCAGACCCTAGGCCGTGCCAGGTCGCCGCCTGGGTCCCTGGTGGTGGCTCTTTGTCCCCACTTTGGTTATTCCGGAAGGTTCCGAAGCACTGATTTTTTATCTGATTTTCCCCGAATTTTTTGAGCATTTTTAATATGGGGAAACCTGAAATAGAAAAAAAGAAGAAAACAGGAACTAGCACTGTGGTGCACTGAGTTAATAAGTTAGTCCAAATATGATCAAAAGTGTATGAAAGTGTATCTATATCATAGCAAAATCACACAAAACATGCATGGAGCAAGCAGAAATTATAGATACGTTTGGGACGTATCAACATCCCAAGCTTAATTCTTGCTCATCCTCGATTTGGTAAATGATAACAAGCATAATTTCTGTGGCGACATGCTAGCAACCATATAAGAACTTTAAAAAGTAAAGCAATTAAGGTATGTGATTCAATTCAAGTCATAACACGCAAGAGTCTATATTAGCATTGAAACAAGTAACAAAAGAACATTAGGTGCAAGATCTCTCGCTGTCCGTGACTCGAATGTCTCCAAATGGTGTTTGCGTGCAAGAAGGGGGATAGGGAATACGAGAAAAAAGTATTTTTGAACTCAATCTAATAAAGTTTCACACTTGGTATTCTTCAGAATCTTATCTTGACTCGTCCTCAGACCACTAGCCAGGTACAAGTCAATTTGATCCACTCCTTTTCGATATTTTGAGCACTCATGCAATGGATGAGCGTAAGCACGAAAGTTGACACTTATGATGGAAAAGAGAGAAATATGGTGGAGGAGGAAGACAAAAAGGGTGAGAAAGGCTCACATCAATGAGGACAATCATAGGCGAGAAAGCGGAATGATATATATGATGTGAGGAGTAGGGATTTCCATGCAACGGATGCACATATGAGCTAAGACAATCTCTCCAATGGAACTAGTGGGGGTGCATCCAACTTTCTCGCTCATGAAGACCTAGAGCTGGTTTGAGGAGGCTCATCCTTGGAATATGCAAGCCAAGTTCTATGGTGTGAAGGTCCCCACATAGCAATATGCATGTATGATCATCTCTATGGAGTACAAGTATAAGAGGGAGTACTAGTGTGGATCTTTCAAAAGGATAGTAGTGTTGCCCCTTTCTCTCTTTTTATTTATTTTTCTCTTTTTTCTATTTTTTGTATTTTTTGGTGGCCTCAAGGCTCTTTCTATTTAACTCTCATTTGTCCTCTTTGGGATCTTTTATTTTGTCCACTTTGAGATCTTTTCCTCACTTAAGGGCAACACTCTATTTACAAGAAGGTTTAGAAGATCTTTCACACTTTACATGGTACTCAAATCATAAAGAAGATGTAGCTATCATAATGTATGCAATGTATGCCTCTGCCAGTGTAGCAGGAACATGTATGACATGAAGATCTAGTCATGAAGAGGTGGATGTTGCATGGCAATATATCTCGGAAGGGCTATGGAAATGCCTTGATAGGTAGGTATGGTGGCTGTTTTAGGAAAAATATAAGGAGGTTTATGATGACAGAGCGTATCATGCCAAGGGTTTGGATGTACCGGTGAAGGTGGACGCCAACTCTCGGAGTGACAAGAGGGAAATGCACGGTACAGAAGAGGCTAGCAAATATGAGGAGGTGGATGTGTCAACTTTCAATACTTACATTAGTCCGAAGAACTCATGCACTTATTATCGGTAACTCTCAATCTAATGAGGAGGTTCACAAAGAGACAAGTACCCCGAGGAGGAGTGTATGGGGGTTTGGTTATCCTTGCGCATCCTCGACTCAGGGTACGTGAGTGTACTCTAATATCCGCTCCCTCAAAAGATTAGTGATCCATCTAGTAGCTAGAGTTCTCAACTAGTTTGGTAGGGTTTTTTAAATAAACACGGATTGCCCAAAATACGACACCTATCACTAATAGGCTTGATATCTTGACACCAAAAGTTCAAACATTACTCACAACAATACCTCAAAACTATTGCATGTTACTACTAAAGTTAAATAGCAACCTCAATTACCTACTTTCAAGACAGCACACAACTTAGTGCAACAACCAATTCTCTTGACAGGATAAACATGAAAACTAAAGAGAGTTCCAGCAAAAAACTAAAAAAAATCCAAAGCTCTTGCTAAAGACAAACTAAAAATAAAACTATACATGGCAGTAGCTACGAAAGGTAAATAACACACAACAGTAAAAAGATAGGCATGAAAAATCCTATGATGTGTTCTAGATTCGAGTGGAGCGTGTTTCTCTCCCACACAAAGTAAGCTAGGGTCTAACTACTAATGAACAGCAACAAAAGCTAAAGAAAACTAAAAATTAAACCTAAGAGCGAGACGCTCCAAGCATAGCACATAACGCATGAAGTCATAAAAATATAGTGAGACGAAGGACGAACTGATGATTGTTGATGGAGAAGGGGATGCACGGGGGCATCCCCAAGCTTAGAGGCTTGAGTCTCCTTGAATATTTCTTGTGGATTCATGGGGGCATCCCCAAGCTTGAGCGTTTGACACTCCTGGATCTTCTTTCATCATCTTCCCTCGCACACTTGAAAATTCCCTTCATACATAACTCATCATAAGGTGATTAGAGAGGTTAGTACCCTTAATAAAATAAATTTTCCCCACTGGAAATAAAGATATTCTTGAAGAGCTACTGTTTCTCAAGATTTCCAAAAGGTTTTTGCAAAGAAAAAGCAAGCTTAAGGTTTGCAAAAGTAAGGAAAGGCAAAACGTGGCAGAATCTGTGAAAACAGACCAACGGGTAGTAGAAAAAAAATTCGGGGCACTTCTGCAAGTCAAATCAAAAAACTCAGAACATACGAAAGTTTGACAAGTGTATAGATCAAGCTGTGTAATACATTCAGCTCAAAAAGATGAACTGGTTATTTGTTCTGATTTTTTTTCGTCAAGCAGACAGAATCTATTTTCTGGACAGCATGTCACAACTTTTGCTTGCCTTATCATAAGAGGCTATAACTTGGCACAAAGCTTGAAAATAAAGCTACAATGATGTTGCTATAGTAGTAACAATCATCAAGACCACTAAAAACAGAAGTAAAAACATCTTGGGTTGCCTCCCAACAAGCGCTTTCTTTTACGCCTTTAACCTAGGCATAAAGCAAAAGAAGAATAAAGTTTTATCAAGAGAGAGAATAGCTAGCCCGTGTAAAGGACTCAAAAGGTAACTTGATTTTCTTTCTAGGGAAGTGTTTCATCCCCTTTTTGAGAGGAAATTGAAATTTATATTCCCCTCTTTCATGTCAATAGCAGCACCAACGGTGCGAAGAAAAGGACGTCCCAAAATAATTGGGCATAAAGGCTCACACTCTATATCCATAATAATAAAATCAACAGGAACATAATTGTCATTGACAATGATAAGAACATCGTCGATCTTCCCCAAAGGTTTATTTACGAAAGAATCAACGAGACGAACACCATAAGAAAAAGGATCAAAAGGTTTCAATTTAAACATGTCATACATTCTTTTGGGCATGACGGAGGTACAAGCTTCAATGTCACATAAAGCATAGCAAGAGAAGTTATTTAATTTAATTTAATTTTTATCATAGGGTCCCAACCATCATCTAGCTTCCTAGGCATGAAGGCTTCTATTCTATGCTTCTCCTCCCTAGCTTTGATGAGAGCAATAGTGATATGCTCCATGAATGCAAGATTAAGTGTGCTAGTGTGGGGTCTCTAGATATTTTGTTTAGTAAGCTAATAACTTCTGAGAGGGTGCAACTATCAAAATCAATATCACTACTATCAAAGGTGGTAGTAGTGTCATCTAGGCTCACTTGTTTGAAACCCTTTATGTTTATAGGAGTTCCTTCTTCTACGGTTGAGGTATTAGCATCACCATTAATAGGTCCAATGGGACTAGGAGTGCATTGGGTGCTAATAGTTTGGGTGTCCTCAACAATTTGGATAGTGGCAACTGTGTGGTGTGTAGGAAGGCTCTTAATTCTATCCTCTTCCTCTTTTTCTCTAGCCCATCTTTCTTTAAGTTTATCCATCATCCTAATATTTTCATTAATTTGTAATTGGATAGCATTAATAAGAGTAGCCTTCGTCTCCTCAAGGGGAGAGGTTCTAATTTTAAGCATCTCAACATCAAGGGCTAAGCTATATACCTTTAAAGAGAGATTATCTAACTTAGATAATTTCTCTTCTACATTCTTATTGAAGGCTTTTTGGGTAGTGATAAAGTCTCTAAGCATGTTTTCTAGTTAAGAAGCTTGTTGCTAGGATAGTTGTTGTTGTTCCCATAGTTGGATGGAAATGGTATAGGATTACTAGAAAAGTTTCCTTTATAAGAATTTTTGTTGAAGTTGTTTCTAGAAATAAAGTTCACATCTACTTGTTCCTGAGCAACCAAAGAATTTAAAGGAACATCATGAGGATCAATAGAGGGTTTATTGGTAAGTAGAGACATAATCAAGTCAACTTTTTCAATTAGGGAGGTAATATCCTCGACAGAGTTTACCTTCCTACCTGTTGGAGCGCGTTCGGTGTGCCATTGGGAATAGTTGGTCATCATCTCATCGAGAAGTTTTGTGGCAGCACCAAGTGTATTTGACATAAAGGTTCCTCCCGGGGCCGAATCTAATAGGTTCCGCGAGGTAAAGTTCAAGCCTGCATAAAAAGTCTGGATAACCATCCAAGTAGTCAAACCATGTGTAGGGCATTTCTTAACAAGAGATTTCATACGTTCCCAAGCTTGGGAAACGTGTTCATTATCCAATTTCTTAAAATTCATAATGTTACTCCTCAATTGGATAATTTTAGCAGGTGGGTAATACTTCCAAACAAAAGCAACTTTGCACTTATCCCAAGAATCTATGATATTCCTAGGAAAAGATTGAAACCAAATTTTAGATCCTTCCCTCGAGGAGAAAGGAAAAAAGGTTGAGCTTAACAACATCACCTTCTACTTATTTATACTTTTGCATATCACATAACTCAACAAAATTATTTAAGTGTACAGCAGCATCATCTCCAGCACCAGAAAATGGATATCTCATAACAATGTTTAGCAAAGCAGGTTTAGTTTCATAAGAGGTAGCTGAAGTGGCAGGTGTGGCAATAGGAGTGCAGATAAAGTCTTTGTTGTTGTGACTAGTGAAGTCACACAACTTGGTGTTTTCAGTGGAACCCATAGTAGCAGCAAGTGTGGCAGATTTTTTTTGTAATTTTTGATATAGCACACAAAGATAAAAACTGAAAGGTAAACTAACAGGACTAAAAAGCAAAGGTAAAAGGTAGTGGGCAACTCCCCTATCTTAGCACTCGGAGTCCCCGGCAACGGCGCCAGAAATTTTCTTGATATCTCTCCTTGTTGGTTACCCAAAGTGGAAGGAGATATGTACTGTAGCGGCAAATTTCCCTAGGTGAAGATACCAAGGTTTGTCTCCAGTAGGAATCCGAAGATGATAAGTAGGTGTCAGCGGCGCAACTGACGTGGACCTGCAAACAACAAAAATAACTTAGCTTTCTAACGAGTACAGAGAGGTTGTCAATTTCTCTGGCCTTGTTGTTCACAAAGGATCAACTCAACAGATAATAATGATAATTATAGCAGTTGGAAAGTAAAAGCAGGAAAATAAATGAGCGTGTAAACAGTAATGAGAATATGGACCGGGGTCCCGTGATGTTCACTAGTGATGTCTCTCTCCCAAAAGACGATAAAACTGCTATGTGAGGTAAACAAATTACAATCGGACAATTGACAGGATTAAAATAGCACCGCAATGCTAACTATGCTACAAAGTTAGGACGAGGCTCAAACGCATGGGCGGTACGCCAAAATAAGTAGACCGAAATCCAACTGCATCTACTACTAATCATCCACCTTGAGATATCTATCCAGAACATCTCGCTGGTATTAAGTTGCGAGCCCCACCCAAAGTGTAAACCCAAAGCAACAGACAACTGCATTAAAAAGCACTTTGCGTAAAGTAAACAACCCTTGCAACCGCGGTTACAAGCATCGTTGTTTTCCCCCTTGTGGAAACAACACACCCCCTAGACTCATGTTTCTTTCACTCAAGCGTGTCATCGGGGGGCATGAACCCACAATCGAGCATAACGTTCCTTCTTGGAGTCACCACCTACTACTTGGCCAAAGCAATAAACAGCAACGGAGAACATGCAAGAATTACATAGGAACAAAAATATAAAAGATAAGAACAAAATAAAAATATAATAGATAAGAACCAAATATATTACTCAATCACAATATGAACATAATCTCATAATCCATCAGATCCCAGCAAACTCAGCATAACAACAGCAGGAAATTACATATGTGCCTCCATCATGTAGGGCAGCTCACGAGGACTAAACCATGAAGAACAAAGAGGGGAGGAGAACATCACATAGCTACTGATCACGGACCCATGGTCCAAAGAAAACTACTCACGGCACATCCGGGTAGCGTCCATGGCCCGGAGGTCAATCCTCCCTCCGGCAAGGTGCCGGGAAGAAGTCTGCTGGCGCCCCCGATCTTGGAAGCACGGCGGCGGCGGAACAGAGGCGAGATCGCAAAAAAGAATAATGTCCTCGGAATAATCCCGTCACGGATAATATATAGGCGAAGGGGGGCAGCCAGGGGGGCCACCAGGGGTCCAGGCGCCCACCCCCCCTCGGTGCGTCCAGACCCTAGCCTGCGCCAGGTAGCCGCCTGGGTCCCTGGTGGTGGCCCTCTGGCCCCACTTTGGTGATTCCGGAAGGTTCCATAGCGCTGATTTTTTATCTGATTTTTCCCGAATTTTTGAAACATTTTTAATATTGGGGAGACCTGAAATAGAAAAACAGCAGAAAATAGGAACTGGCACTGTGGTGCAATGATATAATAAGTTAGTCCAAATATGATCAAAAGTGTATGAAAGTGTATCTAGATCATAGCAATATCACACAAAACATGAATGGAGCAAGGAGAAATTATAGATACGTTTGGGACGTATCACCAACCTACTATCAGCTATAGGATAAATGATACCTGCGGCTAGAAGCTGGAGAATCTCAGTCCTAAGCACCTCCTTCATCCTTGGGTTCAGCCTTCTTTGATGATCAACAACTGGCATAGCATCGGGCTCGACATTGATAGTGTGTTGGAAAATCGATGGACTAATCCCCTTAAGGTCATCAAGGGTATAGCCCAGGGCACCACGGTGTCTGCGAAGTGTCTCCAATAGTCTCTCTTCTTCAAATCCTGAAACATTAGCATTGATAATAACAGGATATATTTTCTTTTCATCTAAATAAGCGTACTTGAGCGTATCGGGAAGTGGTTTGAGATCAAACACCGGGTCTTCTTTTGGTTGTGCTAGGATTCCTAAAGGTTCAACCGGAAGGTTGTGCTTCAGGATAGCAGTTTGTCTTGTGAATATTTCGTCTAACTCATTCTCTCTTGCATATGCATATGATTCTCGTGGTCTTCCATATATTGCTGCAAAGGATCATTAGGAGGAATAGCAATAGAAGCAATATCTTCAATAATTTTATCATCACTAGGTAAATTCGTACCACAAGGCTTCTTGGAGAACTTAGAAAAATTAAATTCATATGGCTCACCATTGAATTCAACAGAAACTTTACCTTTTTTGCAATCTATTATAGCACCACAATTGCTGAGGAAAGGCCTCCCAAAGATAATAGGGCAAAAACTGTCGGGACCCGGGGTTAGCGTATGCAAGTCCCGCTACGACATAGTCATATGGAGAGCCGAGAACCGTACCCACTTGTCTAAGCAGACAAGGCCAAGAACAGAACGTTCTCGGAAAGCATCGTACGTGAGGGGCATCCCATCCAGGCCGGATGATCAACTGAGATGGGTCCTCATCGTCCGCACACAAGTCTAATGATATGGGTGATGAACTCCCATATTCAAAGACAAGTCGCCTCAACCGTACTATCGACTATCTCATAACTCTTACATAGACTTACTCCAGCCCGATCACTTAGTCGGGGTCTAGGGCGGGCTCGATCATACCACAAAGTGTGCACGAGACGGAGTCTCGAGCAATCGCATCGCGATGCCCCAAGCTGCGCACATCTAAG
This sequence comes from Bromus sterilis, assembly GCA_950022295.1. Classification (NCBI taxonomy): domain Eukaryota; kingdom Viridiplantae; phylum Streptophyta; class Magnoliopsida; order Poales; family Poaceae; genus Bromus; species Bromus sterilis. The sequence goes on along the minus strand of OX465595.1, from coordinate 336,042,172 downwards.
GGCCACTTGGTGTATGAAAGACCGCCAGCCAGATCACAACTAAGGTCTCGAAAACCCATACAAAGACATGCATGTTATAAACATACACGCAGCACACATGCCTTGTATGAACAGCAGGTATCATTGCAATTCTCTACAAAGTATACATTTTATTGATAAATCTTACAGAGTGCACACAGAGATCACAAGTATGTGATCCAACATTACAACAACAAGCGGAAGCAAAGTATGTCTGAGTACAGACAAGTTTAACAAATGGCTTAAGAAGCCTTATTTAAACACATGCCCTCCACGACGGAACCAGTCGTCTGACTGGGACTAGACTAGCTTGATCTTCAGTCGTCGAGCTCGATGAAGAAGCCACCTTCGGGGTCAGTGGTTTCATCTAAAACATAGATTAAGCAAACGTGAGTACAAAGTCGTACTCAGCAAGACTTACATAGGAGCTATACTACTCATGCACATGTATCAAGGTAAAGGGAGGTGGGGTTTCACTTGCAGAAGTGCCAGCTTTGACTTGGCTAGTCCTGAACTATGAGTACCAGACTTTGAGGTAAGAAGCGTACACGAGTCCACTACTTTCTCCAACCAATTACACCACTATGGTGCCTTCCTCGACTTCCCACGAGAAAGCACGCCATAGCACTCACACTTATCTTGCTGTGTTTTAGAAGTATCTAGTTCAAGTTGTCTAATAATCAAGCTAAGCTTTCCAAGCAGTCCATAACCGCGGACGCGGCTATTCGAATAGTTTTGTTAACCCTGTAGGGGTGTACCTCTACACACACATGATCATCAGTTACCGCCTTTTTACTCGACTCCGTTCAAGAAGTGTCGGCGAGGATGCTCACCACAACTGTTACCTCATAGCCGATCTAGTCCAAGAAAGCCGCCTACCTGGGTTGGCTACCACTATCGTGAACCCGACCGGTTTACCGAAGTGGACCCAAGTGATGTGTGCGTGGTGCATAAGCCGGTCTCGGATGAGCCGTTCTCTCACTTAGCAGCCAGGCCACAGACCTACAAGAACTCCGAACTATTGCGACATCTGGACATCGAAAGGGATGAGTTAATAGGTTGAGAGGGGTCAGTGAGCCCAATGTGTGGTTGTACTCTTCATCTTGGATCACCACACAAGAACTCGGACTTAGGGCGGTGTTCAACGAGACAACCCACCATGTAATCCTACACAGCCTCTCATCGTTCACCTTGTATTAGGGTAGATTCACCAACACCTTTCTACCATCATCATCATGATCACTACCATCCCGACTCACATAACAGTATCAACATGGTATCATTCTAAGCATGCAATAAGCAGTAACAATTGCAGGGGACACATGATATCAATCAACTCCTACAGTTGCTAGGATTGTGGTTTGCCTACTACTGTGACAATTGATAGGTCATGCAAAGGAATGGGTTCATCTATGCGGTAGAAACGTAGCATGGTAATCATCCTATACAATGCATAAGCGAGACATGAGAGGGAAGTGGGATTTTATCGACATGATCAATTGGGGTTTGCTTGCCTTGCTGACGAGGTTCGGGTTCGGGGTCTTCAACGAAGGGGGGCAGCCTCCTATTCCGGTTCCACCTCTACTCGACAAACAACAAACAAGGTAGCAAAGTAAATACAATGCACAATCACATGATGGAAGGTTGAAACTTGATGTATATGCTTTGATGTGTGAAGCAATTCCATTTAAATGGAGTATATTGCAAATTGAATTGCAAATTCAAACTCCAATTTGAATTCAAACTTAGCCAAGTTACATGTGACATTATTTGATCAATTTGAATAATTTTGAAATGTGTATGATATGCCTGGTTGAAATGTAGCATGTTGCCATGGTCCAAGTTGCAAAAGCATTTGAATTTAATTTGAATAAATTCCAATTAAATCAAATGACAAATGCTACTGGTCCCAATTTAAATTCAACTCAAACATAGTTTAAAGTTGGATTTTTTGGATAGCTTATTTTCTCCTGATCATTTTTCATATATTATTTTTCCAATTTGGAGTTAATATGAATTTTCTATGAATTTCCAAAGTTTCAGCCTTTTTCTGGAATTTCTGGATTTATAAAACCATTTATTCGAATTACTGCGTCAACACTGAGTCAGTATGACATCAGGGGGTTTGACCCAGTCAAACTGACATGGGGGCCCCATCTGTCATGGACTCAGGGGCTAATCCCCTCTCTGTTTAATTAAACAGAGAGGATTAGGGGGCCTGGGACCCACTGTCAGCCTCTCTGGGGTGGATTAGGGGGGGTGATTAGCGGCTAACCATGCCGGACACGTCAGCCTCGCCGGCGAAGTGTCTCCGGCGACCACCCGAGGAGGCGGTGTCCGCGGGGACGGCGCTCCCGTGGCCCAAATCGCGTGCTTCGACCTCTGAGACGAAGCTCTCGGTGTCGCGCGTCGATTGAGACCGAAATGGGAGGCTAGGAGGCCCTGCACGCACGCCGGCGTCGAGCTTTGCGGCGGCTGCGCTACTGGCTGGAGGCCAACCTCGCTACGGAACGCCATTTGGGGCGGGGATGGTTGCGTTCGGAGCAGTGGAGCACGGGGAACGTGATGGACACGGTGACGGGGTCGATTGCGTAGCGTAGTCTCATCGTCGACGAGCACGGCGGCTCGGTACTCCGGCGTCCATGGCAGATCGAGCTAGAGGAGGGGAAGGAAGCCGTGGCTTGAGTGGAAACGCTCACCAGGCTACAGGAAACACGACGAGGTAGTCGACGGAGTCGGGGAGGGAACGTAGACGGAGTATTGAACGGCGACGAGCGGCGGATCCGGCGAGCTCTCGGTGATGATTCCGACGACTAGGAGGACTCCGGGATCTTGATTCCTTGCATGGAGACGAAGTCGACGGTGGTGAAGCTGATGGACAAGCTCTCCTGGGCACTAGCGCACGTCGGCCGCGTCTTCCACGGTGGCGCGTTTCGGCGAGTCCTCGGGCCGCGACGAAATCGAGCACGGAAGGAGGAGGAGGAAGCTCTGGACGGGGGGGAATGGATGCGGCGTGTCCTGGGCGTCTCCGTGGCACATCTTGGAGGCTCGGGGAGGCGTGGAACGTCGTCGGCGTCGCGGTGGCAGTCGGCGGCCTCGGCATGGCCGGCACGCAGCAATGTGCCCGCTTGCCTGAGGAAGACGACAAACGTCCAGGTGGGCTTGGGCTGGCTGAGGAACGAGTTGGGCCGAAAACCAGGTGAGCCTCTTTTTCTTTTCTTCTGTTTTTCTTTTCTGCAATTTTGTTTAGCTTAGCAAATAAATAGCTAGGCATTTTTAAAAGTGTTGAACCTTTTTATATGGCCTCATCTCATATTAGACTAGCCACTTATAAAGTTTGGCACTTTTTAAAAATCAAATCATTTGAACTTTAATTCAAATGGGGTTTTAAATTTAATTCCATGCTCCTGTTTGAATATTTGAAAAATCCATGAGCATGGGGTGGGTCCCACATCACTTGATATGTGATCACACTCATTTATAAGATTTTTCAAAAATCTAACATGAATTTTCGGCGAAGATTTTTATCTGGCCTTTTGAATTAATTCATCTGGGGGGTTCCTTCTCCCATTTTGCTTTTGATTTTGATTTCAAGGATTTCTTTTGACATTTTTATCATGATGCAAGTGACTTACTAACCCTAGCACATTACCTAACAGAGGGTTCTGACAACTCGCCCCCACTCAACAGAATCTCGTCCCGAGATTCAGAAGTCTGCGGGAGGAAGGAGGGATACTCGGCACTGAGACGGTCTTCTCTTTCCCACGTAGCTTCTCTCTCAGAGTGGTGTGACCATTGCACTTTCGAAAACCTAATCTTCTGACGACGAGTGACACGCTCTGCGGAATCAAGAATACGAACAGGGTATTCTCGATAAGAAAGGTCATCTTGGAGATCAAGTGTTTCATGGTCGACTTCGCGGATGAGCTAAAAAGAAGGTTGACTTCTGCACCCGTACTTCGCGGATGAGTTGGGACACATGGAATACATCATGTACTCGGGAAAGGTGCGGGGGTAGTTCAAGTTGGTAGGCAACTTCTCCACATTTAGCTAGAATGCGGAAAGGTCCGATGTAACGTGGTGCCAATTTGCCTTTGATACCGAAACGTTGGGTTCCCTTCAGAGGAGTAACCCGAAGGTAAGCCTTCTCATCCAGATTGTAGCTCTCTTGCCTATGATGACGATCATAGTATCTTTTCTGACGAGACTGGGCTGCTTTCAATTGATCACGAACAATGCGAACTAGCTCTTCTGCTTCCTTGATCATATCCGGTCCAAAGAATTGTCTTTCACCGGTTTCTAACCAGTTTAAAGGTGTTCGACATCGTCGTCCATAAAGGAGTTCAAAAGGAGCCTTGTTTAGGCTAGATTGAAAACTATTGTTATAAGCAAATTCGGCGAACGGAAGAGACTTCTCCCAATTCTTTCCGAATGAAATAACACAAGCTCCTAGCATGTCTTCAAGAATTTGGTTAACCCTTTCGACTTGACCGCTAGACTGAGGATGGAAAGCTGTACTAAAGGAGAGATGAGTTCCCATAGCATTCTGAAAGCTTCCCCAAAATCTAGAGGTGAAAAGGCTACCGCGATCAGAATTGATTTCCAAAGGAACACCATGAAGGGATACAATTCTAGAGACGTACAAGTCTGCTAACTGGCTAGCAGTTATAGACTCGCGAACCGGAAGGAAGTGAGCAACTTTGGAAAGCCTATCTATGACAACGAAGATGGCATTGTTTCCTTTCTGGGTTTTCGGAAAGCCGGTGATGAAGTCCATACCGACTTTGTCCCATTTCCACTCTGGAATAGGAAAAGGTTGAAGTGTACCAGCAGGTCTTTGATGTTCTGCCTTAATGCGACGACAAACATCACATTCGGCAACAAAATGAGCAATGTCTCTCTTCATCCTAGTCCACCAAAATCTCTGGCGTAGATCTCGGTACATTTTCGTGCTACCGGGATGAATCGAGAGGGGTGTGTCATGGGCTTCCTTGAGGATGAGTTGCCTATTCCCTATTCTTAGGTACTACCAAACGATTTCCAAAGAATACCGTTCCTTTACTATCTGTGGAGAAACATTTAGCAACTCCGCTAACAATGTTCTCCTTGATCCGGCGAACACCTCGTGCACGCCTTTGGGCAACTATGATTTGATCCTCAAGAGTTGGTTTCGCCACCAAGGTAGAAAGATAGCCATGAGGAACAATCTCAAGATTAAGCTTGCGAAATTCCTCATGAAGAAGTGGTTGATACTGTTGTAACATGAGGTTGTTACAATACGACTTACGACTTAGTGCATCAGCCATGACATTGGCTTTGCCTGGGGTGTAAGAAATTCCTACGTCGTAATCTTTTATCAACTCAATCCAGCGTCTTTGCCTGAGATTAAGATCTGGCTGGGTGAAAATGTATTTGAGGCTTTTGTGGTCGGAATAGATCTCACAACGATTACCAAGGAGGTAATGTCGCCAAGTTGTTAGGGCATGAACTACGGCAGCGAGTTCAAGGTCATGGGTAGGATAGTTCTCTTCATGTGGACGCAACTGGCGTGAAGCATAAGCTACCACATGTCTATCTTGCAGAAGTATGCATCCTAACCCTTGCCGTGATGCGTCACAATAGATCTCGAAATCCTTTTTGGTGTCTGGAGGTGCAAGTACGGGTGCAGAAGTCAACCTTCTTTTTAGCTCTTGAAAGCTTTCCTCGCACTTGGGAGTCCATAGGAATTTCTTATCTTTCTTGAGGAGTTCAGTTAGAGGCTTTGCAACTTTAGAAAAGTTCTCGACTAAGCAATGGCAATAGCTGGCTAGGCCAAGAAAACTCCTAACTTGCTTAACCGATTCAGGTGGAGTCCAGTCAAGGACGGCCTGAACTCTCTCTGGATTCACAGCAATACCCTTTGCAGAAATCACGTGGCCTAAGTAGGTCACTTCTGGTAGCCAAAATTCACATTTGGAGAATTTAGCATACAGGCGATGCTCTCTAAGTTTCATCAATACCAGCCTTAGGTGTTCGACATGTTCTTCTTCGTTCTTCGAGTAGATGAGAATATCATCAAGATAAACCACAACAAATTTATCTAAGTACTCCATGAAGATCGAATTCATCATGCGTGAGAAAGTGGCGGGGGCATTGGTTAAACCAAAGGACATGACGGTGTACTCGTAAAGACCATAACGAGTAGTAAAAGCCGTTTTTGGAATGTCCTCGTTTCGGATTTTGATTTGATGATAACATAATCTCAAATCCATCTTGGAGAAGACAGAGGATCCTGCAAGTTGATCATAAAGATCATTGATCCTGGGCAATGGGTACTTGTTCTTTATCGTCGCTAAATTTAGCGGGCGATAGTCTACGCACATCCTTTCTGTTCCATCTTTCTTCGTTACGAACAGAACGGGGCAACCCCATGGCGATGAGATAGGGCGGATGAAGCCTTTTTCCAACAAAGCATCCAGTTGGGTTTTAAGCTCAGCTAACTCACGTGGGGCCATTTTGTAGGGACGTCTAGAAATTGGTGCGGTTCCTGGCACAAGATCCACTATAAACTCTATACATCTGTCGGGTGGCATTCCCGGCAGCTCTTCAGGAAAGACATCCGGGAAGTCACGAACCACCGGAACATCTTCAAGGTCGGGAAGGGGAAGTACATTCAAAGAATGCACTTGGGTTCTTGTTCTGGGTGAGGTGTAGTTGACGGTCTTGCCTGAAGGGTGGGTGAGTTTCACTGATTTGCCTCTGCAATCAAGGTAGGCATTATGTCTTGATAGCCAATCCATGCCAAGGATGACATCAATATCCGAAGACTTGAGGGCTATGAGTGAAGCAAGGAATACTAAACCCTCAATTGCAATTTGATTACCGTGGCTTACTCTATTAGTTTGCCATCTTGACCCTGGAGTTTGAATAATCATTGGGGTGGACAATTCAACAAAAGATAACTCATGACGAAGTGCATAACTTTCCGACATGAATGAATGAGATGCTCCTGGGTCGAAAAGAACGGAAGTAGGAACATAATTGACTGGGAGCGTACCAAGAATGACGTCAGTGGTGTCGTCAGTCTCTTCGGCGGCAATCTGGTTCACACGTCCACGAGTGGCGGGAGGAGCTGGTTTGGTGGTGTAGACCTTCTGGGGGGGCTTGCCACAACCATTGTTGTTGCCTCCGGCACGGGGTGGAGCATTCTGATTCTGGAGCTGGTTCTGGGGGCACTCGCGAGAGTAGTGGCCTGCCTGACCACACTTGTAACAGGCTCCAAAGACAATGCGTGGAGCTGGATTGTTTGGTGGAGCTGGGTGGAACTGAGTTGGTGGACGAGGCGCCACATAGGATGGCCTCGGTGGGTTGTTCTGGCGGAACATACTGTTGGGGATCCAGATCTTGCGCTTCTGAGAGATGGAACTGGATGAACCATCGTCTCTAGGGTGTTTGCGAAAGTCGTTGGGGTTGTTCATGTCGTCTGCCTTGATGGCCTTGTTGACAAGGACCTGGAAGGTGGCAAAGTCATGTAGGTTGAGCTCACGGCGGAGTCCAGAATTGAGTCCACGACGGAACCTCTCTTGCTTCTTTGCGTCGGTGGAGACCTCTTCAGTAGCATAACGAGCAAGTCGGTTGAACTCACGACTAAACTCGTCAACGGTCCTTCTGCCTTGGGTGAGGTTGCAGAACTCCTCACGCTTGCGGTACATAAGACCCTTAGGAATGTGGTGCTCGCGGAAGGAAGTGCAGAATTCATCCCAAGATGCAGGCGGTCCAACGGGACGAATGTTCAGGAAGTTCTCCCACCAAGAGCTAGCTGCACCTTCAAGGTGATAGGTGGCATAGCTGACCTTGTCGCCATCTGCAACATGGCCTGCTTGGAGCTTCCTCTCGATGCTGCGAAGCCAGTCATCGGCGTCAAGGGGCTCGGTGGAGTAACTAAAAACCGGGGGATGAAGCCGGATGAAGTCGTTCAGGGACACCAACTCGTTGCGCTGCTGAGTGGTGTTGCGAGCAATGACCTCTAGCAGATGGTGAGAGTCTCGGCGGTTCCTCTCAACCTCCATCAGAACCTGAGCCATCGTGGGTGGGGGTGGAAGGTTGCCTTCCTCCTGTTCATTTCCACGACCCTGGTTACGACCAAGCTGGCCACGGGTTCCTTAAGACATCCTGAAGGTGAAAACCAAAGTCAAACAGAGTTGATTGGAAGAATCTAAACAAGGTCTTGAAGTACTGGAAGGATTACAGAGCAAAGGAAGTAATCATCTTGACAACATGGTGATAAAAGCATACAAGCCATATATTCACAAGCTGTCATACAAACCATACATCGTTTTAGTACAAGCACCAAGCTAATACAAACGTGATGAAGATGGTACATCCTTCAGAGGCACTCTGACTTCCTATACATTATTTATCTAAGCCTCTGGAACTTAGACACCTTGCGTACAAAATACTAAGATACTACTACATCCTCACTAAGTAAGACCACAGGCGGTCTCACTCATCTCCATCTCCATAGTAGTCCTCGTAAAAGTTACCCGCGTATCCCGGTAGATGAAGGTGACCATCGGAAAACACGGAGGCCTGTGGACCCTGATATCCATTTCGGCAAGGATGGGGCCTAGGTCCAGCGTAGGGTGGAAGCAAAGAACCACGGGGTGGAAAAATGCCTCCAATCTCGGGCCAAGCAACTCGAGAAGGCATCTGCGTCCTGGCTGGGTAGATAGCATCATACTCGACTAATCCAACACTCACGAAGGGTGCCAAGAGTGTCAGTGCTCGATACAGACGAAGACGGGTGGCGTGAAGCTCAAAACGGAGAGCGCGTGCATCAGGATCTCGATCACTAGCAAACCTAGCAGTCATCTGAAGTACTGGATCTTCTGCAGAGTGATCTGAGTAGAGTCCGGTGTAATATCCCTCTTCTCCTAGAAGTGCAGCAGGGATATAGCGGAACGAGGTCTCTTTCAGCATAGTGTGCTCCTCTCTCAGCAGTGTAATACATGAGTATGCAGCATCCTGCACAGCCATGTTCTCGGTCATGCCAATGCCATGTCCAAAGTGGATAGGCTGAGTGACTCCAAGGTGGTGCGGGTAGATCCTGACAATGCAGTGGAACTGGGTCTGGTTGAAGTCGTGGAACTGCTCCTCAACTGTGTACTCAGGATACCATCGATATCCCACATAGGAAATCATCTCGATCAACTTGGCGGGATGGCCACGCACACCGAGGCACCTGGTCAAACGAACAATCTGCCGAGGGGGAAGATCTTCCATCTAAAACAGAAAGAAGGAGTTTGCAAATGCATCAGATTATGAGATAAACCTGGAATGACTCGGACAGCATAACGGCTGTAATTGCAAGAAAAAGACAATTTCTTACAACATGGAAACAGCACTTACATACGATGTAAGAAATCAGGAAGCACAACAACTCTAACGAATCGAACACATCCTTCCTACGGCTACAAGGAAGCAAACAACGAGATGTTCTAATCAGATAGAGGAGAGCCTAGTCCTATCTTCCCGTAGAATAAGATGAGGGTGACTCAGAACTCAGAACGAAGGGGGTAAGGAGAAAAAAGAAGCCTTACGTTGTTCCCTTATATACCCAGAGTAACTATATAACTATAGCAAGCTAGACTCGACTTCGGCCAAGGCTACTAGTCCTACAGTCAGTCCTGCTCTGATACCAAGTCTGTCGGGACCCGGGGTTAGCGTATGCAAGTCCCGCTACGACATAGTCATATGGAGAGCCGAGAACCATACCCACTTGTCTAAGCAGACAAAGCCAAGCACAGAACATTCTCGGAAAGCATCGTACGTGAGGGGCATCCCATCCAGGCCGGATGATCAACTGATATGGGTCCTCATCGTCCGCACACAAGTCTAATGATATGGGTGATGAACTCCCATATTCAAAGAAAAGTCGCCTCAACCATACTATCGACTATCTCATAACTCTTACATAGACTTACTCCAGCCCGATCACTTAGTCGGGGTCTAGGGCGGGCTCGATCATACCACAAAGTGTGCACGAGACGGAGTCTCGAGCAATCGCATCGCGATGTCCCAAGCTGCGCACATCTAAGGGCCACTTGGTGTATGAAAGATCGCCAGCCAGATCACAACTAAGGTCTCGAAAACCCATACAAAGACATGCATGTTATAAACATACACGCAGTACACATGCCTTGTATGAACAGCAGGTATCATTGCAATTCTCTACAAAGTATACATTTTATTGATAACTCTTACAGAGTGCACACAGAGATCACAAGTATGTGATCCAACATTACAACAACAAGCGGAAGCAAAGTATATCTGAGTACAGACAAGTTTAACAAATGGCTTAAGAAGCCTTATTTAAACACATGCCCTCCACGAGGGAACCAGTCGTCTGACTGGGACTAGACTAGCTTGATCTTCGGTCGTCGAGCTCGATGAAGAAGCCACCTTCGGGGTCAGTGGTTTCATCTAAAACATAGATTAAGCAAACGTGAGTACAAAGTCGTACTCAGCAAGACTTACATAGGAGCTATACTACTCATGCACATGTATCAAGGTAAAGGGAGGTGGGGTTTCACTTGCAGAAGTGCCAGCTTTGACTTGGCTAGTCCTGAACTACGAGTACCAGACTTTGAGGTAAGAAGCGTACACGAGTCCACTAGTTTCTCCAACCAATTACACCACTATGGTGCCTTCCTCGACTTCCCACGAGAAAGCACGCCATAGCACTCACACTTATCTTGGTGTGTTTTAGAAGTATCCAATTCAAGTTGTCTAATAATCAAGCTAAGCTTTCCAAGCAGTCCATAACCGTGGACGCGGCTATTCGAATAGTTTTGTTAACCCTGCAGGGGTGTACCGCTACACACACATGATCATCAGTTACCGCCTTTGTACTCGACACCGTTCAAGAAGTGTCGGCGAGGATGCTCACCACAACTGTTACCTCATAGCCGATCTAGTCCGAGAAAGCCGCCTACCTGGGTTGGCTACCACTATCGTGAACCCGGCCGGTTTACCGAAGTGGACCCAAGTGATGTGTGCGTGGTGCATAAGCCGGTCTCGGATGAGCCGTTCTCTCACTTAGCAGCCAAGCCACAGACCTACCAGAACTCTGAACCATTGCGACATCTGGACATCGAAATGGATGAGTTAATAGGTTGAGAGGGGTCAGTGAGCCCAATGTGTGGTTGTACTCTTCATCCTGGATCACCACACAAGAACTCGGACTTAGGGCGGTGTTCAACGAGACAACCCACCGTGTACTCCTACACAGCCTCTCATCGTTCACCTTGTATTAGGGTAGATTCATCAACACCTTTCTACCATCATCATCATGATCACTACCATCCCGACTCACATAACACTATCACCATGGTATCATTCTAAGCATGCAATAAGCAGTAACAATTGCAGGGGCCACATGATATCAATCAACTCCTACAATTGCTAGGATTGTGGTTTGCCTACTACTGTGACAATTGATAGGTCATGCAAAGGAATGGGTTCATCTATGCGGTAGAAACGTAGCATGGTAATCATCCTATACAATGCATAAGCGAGACATGAGAGGGAAGTGGGATTTTATCGACATGATCAATGGGGGTTTGCTTGCCTTGCTGACGAGGTTCGGGTTCGGGGTCTTCAACGAAGGGGGCAGCCTCCTGTTCCGGTTCCACCTCTACTCAACAAACAACAAACAAGGTAGCAAAGTAAATACAATGCACAATCACATGATGGAAGGTTGAAACTTGATGTATATGCTTTGATGTGTGAAGCAATTCCATTTAAATGGAGTATATTGCAAATTGAATTGCAAATTCAAACTCCAATTTGAATTCAAACTTAGCCAAGTTACATGTGACATTGTTTGATCAATTTGAATAATTTTTAAATGTGTATGATATGCCTCTGATGTGTGGTTGAAATGTAGCATGTTGCCATGGTCCAAGTTGCAAAAGCATTTGACTTTAATTTGAATAAATTCCAATTAAATCAAATGACAAATGCTACTGGTACCAATTTAAATTCAACTCAAACATAGTTTACAGTTGGATTTTTGGATAGCTTATTTTCTCCTGATCATTTTTCATATATTATTTGTCGTATTTGGAGTTAATATGAATTTTCTATGAATTTCCAAAGTTTCAGCCTTTTTCTGGAATTTCTGGATTTATAAAACCATTTATTCGAATTACTGCGTCAGCACTGAGTCAGCATGACATCAGGGGGTTTGACCCAGTCAAACTTACATGGGGGCCCCATCTGTCTTGGACTCAGGGGCTAATCCCCTCTCTGTTTAATTAAACAGAGAGGATTAGGGGGCCTGGGACCCACTGTCAGCCTCTCTGGGGTGGATTAGGGGGGTGATTAGCGTCTAACCATGCCGGACACGTCAGCCTCGCCGGCGACGTTTCTCCAGCGACCACCCGAGGCGGCGGTGTCAGCGGGGACGGCGCTCCCGTGGCCCAAATCGCGCGCTTCGACCACTGAGACGAAGCTCTCGGTGTCGCGCGTCGATTGAGACCGAAAGGGGAGGCTGGGAGGCCCTGCACGCACGCCGGCGTCGAGCTTTGCGGCGGCGGCGCTACTGGCTGGAGGCCAACCTTGCTACGGAACGCCATTTGGGGCGGGGATGGTTGCGTTCGGAGCAGTGGAGCACGGGGAACGCGATGGACACGGTGACGGGGTCGATTGCGTAGCGTAATCTTGTCGACGACGAGCACGGCGGCTCGGTACTCCGGCGTCCATGGCAGATCGAGCTAGAGGAGGGGAAGGAAGCCGTGGCTTGAGGGGAAACGCTCACCAGGCTACAGGAAACACGACGAGGTAGTCGACGGAGTCGGGGAGGGAACGTAGACGGAGTATTGAACGGCGACGAGCGGCGGATCCGGCGAGCTCTCGGTGACGATTCCGACGACTAGGAGGGCTCCGGGATCTTGATTCCTTGCATGGCGACGAAGTCGACGGTGGTGAAGCTGATGGACAAGCTCTCCTGGGCACTAGCGCACGTCGGCCGCGCCTTCCACGGTGGCGCGTTTCGGCGAGTCCTCGGGCCGCGACGAAATCGAGCACGGGAGGAGGAGGAAGCTCTGGACGGGGGGGAATGGATGCGGCGTGTCCTGGGCGTCTCCGTGGCACGTCTTGGAGGCTCGGGGAGGCGTGGAACGTCGTCGCCGTCGCGGTGGCAGTCGGCGTCCTCGGCATGGCCGGCACGTAGCAGCGTGCCCGCTTGCCTGAGGAAGACGACAAACGTCCAGGTGGGCTTAGGCTGGCTGAGGAACGAATTGGGCCGAAAACCAGGTGAGCCTCTTTTTCTTTTCTTCTGTTTTTCTTTTCTGCAATTTTGTTTAGCTTAGCAAATAAATAGCTAGGCATTTTTAAAAGTGTTGAAACTTTTTATATGGCCTCATCTCATATTAGACTAGCCACTTATAAAGTTTGGCACTTTTTAAAAATCAAATCATTTGAACTTTAATTCAAATGGGGTTTTAAATTTCATTCCATGCTCCTGTTTGAATATTTGAAAAATCCATGAGCATGGGGTGGGTCCCACATCACTTGATATGTGATCACACTCATTTATAAGATTTTTCAAAAATCTAGCATGAATTTTTGGAGAAGATTTTTTTTTGGCCTTTTGAATTAGTTCATCTGGGGGGGGTTCCTTCTCCCATTTTGCTTTTGATTTTGATTTCAAGGATTTCTTTTGAAATTTTTAACATGATGCAAGTGACTTACTAACCCTAGCACATTACCTAATAGAGGGTTCTGACAAAAACTATCTTGCACTGAACCAAGTACTAGAAAGTCGGTAGGATACTTTACCTTTCCACATAGGACTTCAGCATCTCTCACAATCCCAATGGGGTAGATAGTTTCTTTGTTTGCTAGATAAATAGTAACATCAATCTCTTCAAGTTCACAGGGTGAAATCTCACCCATAATCTCCTGATAGAGTGAATAAGGAATAGCGCTAGCACTTGATCCCAAGTCACATAGCCCGTAATAATTGTGATCTCCGATTTTAACAGATACAACTGGTGTACCTGAAATTGGGCTTTTATTCCTGGCTATGACAATGTTAGATGAAACAACACAAAAAATTATAATTGAATCTGAAACATCATTAGTAACTAAATATTTAACAACCGCAACTTGAGGATTGACCTTGATCAGGTCCTCAGGTTCGTCAGTTCGTCTCTCACTTTTATTTATTATGCCTGTCACAAAAGAGTGCTCCCTTATCCTTGTGGGAAAAGGGGGCTTTTCATAAAAAAATGCAGGCAGAATAGGGTCAGCAACATTTATATCAACAGGTAATTCTTGAAGGAGTTTATGATACTGATCCTTCTCCTCCTTAGAAGATTCAATGTGAGAGGAAAGTTCTTGCAAAAATCAATCATAAGCTGGGAATCAAGACCAATCTTAGAGCAAAAGGTATTAAAATAATCAGTTTTCACATAGCTCTCAATATAATCATGCTCATAATTTATAGCGGGTTCAATACCTTTATCAATTTCCCAGTCTTCAATGTTCTTCTGGATCCTCTCAATGAGATCCCATTTTTGTTCAATGCTTCTCGTTTGGAATACCCCGCTAGAGGAGGCATTCAACATCTCCTTATCTTGACGAGAAAGCCTGGCATAAAAATTTGTAAGTATAATATCTTTGGGGAGTTCATGAATAGGACATTTGAACATTAGGGACTTCAGTCTACCCCAAGCTTGAGCGATGCTCTCTCCGTCATGAGACCAAAAGTTATAGATGTAATTCATGTCTCGATGAGTTTCATGAAGATGATAAAACTTGGTATAAAAGAGCGACATAAGCTCTTGCCAATTAAGTAGATGCGAGTTATCGAGAAGCTTATACTAATCTGAAGCTTTACCTATAAGTGATACGGAGAATAATTTCTTCATGAAGAACTCCATTGACACACCTGCATGCTTAAATAATGAATATAGTTGTGATAAATATAGCAAGTGTTCACCTGGATGTCTGTCTCCTGCATAACGACTAGCTAAGACATAATTGATAATACTAGATGGTATTTTGTAAGGCACAATTTCAGTAGGGGTAGGAATGACCACCACAGTTGTGGGGCGTTTCCCCATAAGCAATGAACCAAGAGTATAGTTGTCCATAGGGACAAAGAGCAGCAACAGCAAAATAAAAACAGAAATATAAAAAATTCCTTACCAGCTTCACTTACTAATAGCGCTACGCTCCCCGGTAATGGTGCCAAAAAAATAGTACTTGATGACCCTCAACTGTAGGGGATCGTTTTGTAGCGTTTTCGATAAATAAGAGTGTCGAACCCAACGAGGAGCAGAAGGTATTGGTAAGTGAATTTGGTAAAGAAATAACTGCAGGAACTGAAAGATAACTTTTTTAGGGGTTTTCAATATAAGCAACAAAAAGGTAAAAGCAAGCGAAGTAAAAGGCACTGAGGAGTAACAAGTGGCTCTATCCTTTTGAGCAAAGGATAAGCCTGGCAACTGAACTTAATAAGGATAAAAGTGTTCTTGAGAACACACGGGAGAAATTGTCACGTGCTTTCGCCATACTCCGTATCGATAATATGTGATGAGTTGATAAGTGTTAAGTGGGTGGATCTATGCTAGCACACCTTCTAGACTAAGATAAGTGCACTCTTATGATTAAACATCTTGCAAGCATCCGCAAATACAAGATAGTAATTAAGGCAAAAGCCTAACCATAGCAATACGATCGATGATCCATTGTTCCCTTGTGAAAAAGCGTGCAAACTGGGGTTCAGGTTTCTGTCACTCCGGCAACCCACCGTAAGCATTCTTTATACACAATGCATTCCCCTTGGTCCTTAATAAGGATAAGTGTTGAGTGTTCGATTCACACAACACCACTAGGAAAATAACAACACAACTTAAATATCAAACAACACATATTACTTCAACATCATATGACTACTAACAACTAGACTTCTCCCATGTCCTCAAGAACTAAAGTAACTACTCACAAGACATAAAAGAGATCATGATCAGTGGGGATAAATAGATGATAAACAATCTGGACACAATGATATTTCTCCAACAAAACTCAATAGCATTCATCACATGGTAGCAATCAAAATCCAAAAGAGTAGAGATGATAGATAGTACGGATTACAACACAAGCTAAACTTGCGAGGTGAGATTGGATGGTGGTGGAGATGGTGTTGATGTTGGGGATGATGTTGATGATGATCTCGATGATGCCCGTGACGATGGTGATGGTGATGGCAATGATCTGCCCACCGGAGATGTCTTTTCTCCTCTGTTGGTTTCCTCCACGGAGCGGCGGCGGAAATCGCGAAACTCCTCCTTTTTTAGGGTTTTCGGATAACGAGTGATATATAGGCCAGAGGGGGGAGCCGGGAGTGGCCCCAGGGGTCCAGGCGCCCTCCCGGAGCGCCCCGGGTGGGGGCCGCGCCAGGTGGCCTCCTGGGGAGCCTGTGGCCCCCATCTAGCTCATGTTTTGCGTGTCCTCGTCATCCTTCAGGTAATTTGAAGTTCTTCTGCTTCAACAACTCAGCTTCCACTTTTTACCGCTGAATCCTACGCCTGCTGCTTCGGCATTGGAAAGTTGCAAACTGTGTAAAACAAGCCAAAACAACATAAGAATAGCATCATGACATGAAATATATCAATGAATAGGAAAGAATTACTATATAAAATAGTGATGCATTTTGGACGTATCACGTATCAACATGTCTGAAGGTTTCCATGTGAAGATGTCTCGAGTCTCGCGAATGAACTCGATGAGCGTGCTTTCCTATTTGTCGGATAGTCCCGTATCAATGATGAATTTACTGGAAGGGTCGCCTGGGACAAAATCGACTTTCTTTGTATCTTCTGCCGGCTGAAACATGGGGTTAAAGTCAGGAGTCGGGTTTTTCAGCAATGTTGGATTGGCTGGGTCTACCCTTTCATTGTAGACTTCGAGTCCCAGTTGAGCACATGCTTGTTCCGCGTACGTGGTGTCTTCCTTTTCGCATGCCGTGGCGACTTCTCGGCTTCCGTCAATGGTGATTACGCCGCAGGGACACGTCATCTTGAGCTTGAGATATATGTAGCATGGGCGAGCCATGAACTTAGCATAGGTTGGCTTTCCGAATAGTGCGTGATAGGGGCTTTTAAAGTATACGACCTCAAAAGGCAGTATTTCATGATATATTTTTCCCAGCGGGTGAGCCTATTTTCCAGGGAAAATTATGTGAAAGATTGTGGAGGAGGATTGTAGCTACTTCCAAGTCATGCTCATCTCCTGAAAGGGTTTGAAGTAGAGTATGTTTATGTTGCTCGCTCCGTCCATGAGGAGCTTCTCCAAGGTGTACCTGTAAACCTGGGGATCCACCATGAGGGCTAGCACTAGTGCACGCGATAGCTATCCAAACGGTTTTTGACCCCTATCGCCTACGGGAATCGGAACCTTCTCCTTGCATTCAATTGCGATAGGGGGGTTTCTATTCCACATGATAGCTAGAAATCGTGGCCTATGGACCAGTCCGCGCAGACGCACATGATAAATTGAACGTTTGTGTTGACCTTTTCATTGCAAACACTTATTCACGAATTTCCGTCTGAGATTATGAACCTATAGCATTCGTTTAATCCAAAGACTATGTTTGTGTTCTTCAGATCTAACCAAACAGTTGTGCACAAATGCTCGTGTGGATTGAGAATTGAATCCCAAAGGCCTCTTCCCGATCGAACTGTGTGCTCTTTGTTGCACATTACAAACGGTTGTGGATAAAACATGGTGTGGAATTAGAATTAAATTCTAAACGCACATTATGATAGAACTGTATGTTTTGTACACAGTCATCAGTGACGAATTTATATGAAAAAACGTGTGCAACAATATAAATAATAACTAAACAACTTAATTATGTAACCGTCTGGAATGTAATACGAAATAAAAAATTGAGAATATTATGCAATAATCACATCATTTAACGAATGTAATAAAAGCATGTTCATATCTACCATCGCAAACATTATATTTAAAAGCCATCGCAATATTTCATAACTTGCACTGCAGTACACATCAAGATTTTACAATTGACATCACAGTACATAATTAAGCAATAAATTTGGCATCCAAAATTTAAAACCTTTCAAAACTAACATAACAGATGAACCTCATCTGCAAATATGTTGAAGTGGAAGGCGAATATTGATGGCGTCATCGACGGGATCTCCAATGGCATGTGCTGTTGCAGCCCTTCATAACACAAGAAAAATTACTACCTCCTTTTTCATGGTTCTGTTCATAGAGTTAAGATAAGTAGAATAAACTTGCAGCTATTATTTTTTGCAGAATGTCACATATGTGGGAGTATTGTATCTTACAGTTACATTGAATTGATCTACTGAATCAATCTTCACACGTATCATCCGACACTTTGTTGAGATCAGCTATCAAATTTGGTTCTGCTACCTCCCTGGTATAATGGAATTCTCGGAAAGATCACCACACTACTACGGATGATAGCTATCACGACACCCCTTTTCCAGTCCCTTGTCCGAAACTGTTTGAGATGCTATCAACGCAAATGGTATAAATAAAAAGCCGTGTGGTCGAAACTGAACCGTCTGGGAAACATACGCGAACGACCACAATTCTAAAAATTATTACGTGGATGATGTAGGGCTGATAGGTATTTGAAAATTCGTCTAGGATACCTAGAGTGAAAGCCCTCTGTTGCAAGCAATGGACCGCTAGCCGTTTATCGCAATCGTTAATATTTCCTCAGATGTTTGGGATACCTAATCTATCGGGCACATTTATGAAAATCCTTTTGTTGGCGGAAACAAAGTTGATGATTCGACCAAGCAACCGTCCGAATAAATATTCACAACACCCACGGTCGCAAACATTGAACCGCTAGCCCTTGTTACCAATCGGTTGTGGTTAATGAAATGTGTGGGATATGTGCTTTATCAGAAATGCTTCTGAAAATCTAAGTGTTGGTGTTCGACGGCACACAGTTCTGACAATCAACTGTGTGTGTTAACAACTAATAACACCGGCAGTTGCTTCAATGAACCGCTAGCTTCTTCTATGTATTTCCTATTTATTTAAAATTTTGCTAGTTTCTCTTGGCAAACGTTCTGAACAAAATTGTGTGCGATGATATGTTGTAACACAAACAGGTAAGTTTTCGAAAATGTCTGCTTTGTAGGCACACATTTCGCTACTGCAACCCGTTTGAGATATCATGACAACAAAAACATTTCTGTGCGGAGAAGAAATGTCTGCTCTGTCAACCATAAGATTATAATTCTAGACTATTTACAAACAACACGTGTGTGATACCTTGCACACTTTCAAAAAAAAATTGAATGAAAGAGTAACGAGAATCTTGCGATATAAAAGCATCACACATGATTGGTTTAATGCAACCATCACGCGTCAGCCGCTCATCTTCGTGGGCGTCGTTTCGGCTTGTACCCGCCGGCGACTTCTAGTCAAACAGATCGAACACCGCTTGATCGTTTGCGATGGCCACGCATATGTTTGCGATGGCCACGCATACGCTCGCAATTTAGCTGAGCAGTAAGGTCACGCGCGCAACCTCCCGCACACAACCGCGCTTTGTTGCGCTTGGATTCCTACTAGAGACATAACCCTATCCTCTAAGTTAGGGGAAATTTTTTGTTGTCTTCTTCTCAACCTTCCACTTGGGGTAGCCAACGAGGAGCACTATCCGGTGCCATCAGCGGCCCGAACCTGGGTACATCGTGTGTTCAACGGCACCTGGTGATTGACGATTATGTTGTTTCATGCGCTCCCGTCGACGATCCGTCATCAAAGGGGGGGCCTTCGTGGCCCCCCTATGTCCCACGCGCCCCGTGTGCGCGTCCTCGACGTCCACATATGGAGCTAGAAGGAGGGCCAGCGCACATGTCAGCTTCGTCTTCTTTGACTTCGCCGTCTTCAGCATCTCCATCAGTCACGCAAGGACGGCGTCCAGTCGCCGTGACACGCGCACGCGGCTACGCATTAAGGTCGTGCTCACGCCAATGCAAGCTCAGCGTGCCGCTCTAGAGAGTGTACGCGCAAGCGGAAGCCACCGTGCAAGTTCAAGATAGCCCCCTCATCGATCTAGCAGGGAGGAAGACTAACCATCACGCAGCTTGTTGTGTGGGTGAATCAGCGTTAACACGAGATTTGTCCGCGAAAACCGTAGCCGATAGTGAGGACATTAATAATATTGTGCAATTTGATGTTTTTCCTTGATATATGCGCAGGGAATCATCATATATCAACACATAGAAGCCTATATATGTCACATTATTATGAGTGTGGCGGTATTCTCCTTGAAGATTTGTGGGAGGTATCTTTATTCCTCGGGATGGTAACTTTATTCCCGGGGACGCTAATATTTATTCCCCAGGATGGTAACTTTATTCCCCAGGACGGTCATCTTTATTCCCCGGGACGGTAATATTTATTCCTAGAGATGGTAATCTCTATTCCCCGGGATGGTATCTTTATTCCCCGATAAGTGCATATTCAAAGTACATGAAGACAAGCTCCCCGGGTTTCTATCATCACTCCTCCTATGTAGAAATAAACCCCAACAAGAGTCAAGACAAGCTCCCCAGGTTTTTATCATCGCTCCGCGATATAGAAATAAACCCTGACAAGAGTCAAGATGAGCTCCCCGGGTTTCTATCATCGCTCCGCGATATAGAAATAAACCCCGGCAAGAGTCAAGACAAGCTCCCAAGGTTTCTATCATGGCTCCGCGATATAGAAATAAACCCCTGCAAGAGTCAAGACAAGTTCCTCGGGTTTCTATCATCGCTCCGCGATATAGAAATAAACCCCGGCAAGAGTCAAGACAAGCTCCCCGGGTTTCTATAATCGCTCCGCGATAGACTCTTGTCAAGGTTTCTATAATCGCTCCGCGATATAGAAATAAACCCTGGCAAGAGTCAAGACAAGCTCCCGGGGTTTCTATCATCGCTCTGTGATGTAGAAATAAACCCTGGCAAGAGCCAAGACAAGCTCCCCGGGTTTCTATCATCTCCCCGCGACGTAGAAATAAACCCCGGCAAGAGCCAAGACAAGCTCCCCGGGTTTCTATCATCGCCCGGCGATGTAGAAATAAACCCCGGAAAGAGCCAAGACGAGGTCCCCGGGTTTCTATCATCGCTCCGTGATGTAGAAATAAACCCCGACAAGAGCCAAGACAATCTCACCGGGTTTCTATCATGGCCCCACAATATAGAAATAAACCTCGGGCCCAAATTCGTAACTGAAGCTCACCATATTCCCAGATGATTATCAATATTCCCAGATGTTTATTCCCGGACGATCATCAATATTCCCGGATGTTCATTGTCGGATGATTATCAATATTCCCTGATGTTCATTCCCAGATGGTTATCAATATTCCCGGATGTTCATTCCCGGATGATTATCAATATTCCCGGACAATTATAAATATTCCTAGATGCTTATCCCCGGATGATCATCGGTATTTCCGGAAGACTATTTCCGGAAGCTATCGAGCAAGGGCTAAGACTTAGCACAGATAGTGTGGAGTTCACTCATCTGGCCTAGGCCCCGGGGCTACTGTCGGTACCGTGGAAACAGGGGTCTCCAGGAACCTGGATACATGTGGTGCTGACGGGAAACTTGCTAGAAAGGCAATAGAACTCCCGGAGAAGCCAGAAGCATCCCAGTGCAAACCTCGGGCGAGCTGTCTACGAGTGGAAAGTAACAGCGAAATCAGGACAAAACACCTTCAAGAAGGCCTTGAATAAAAAAACGTTCAACATGAACGTTCTAGGAAATTTCGAGGGCTACAACTTTGATGTTGACACTTTCTTCATCCGAGGTAATTTGTGGCCCCAAAAATCTATGTCTACCAACTGATGTGCCAAAGCAACCAGAACAAGACAAAGGCTAGCTTAAGGGCCAAGGAATGGCTAGCTTGAGGGCCAAGGAGCAGCTGGCTTGAAGACCAAGGAAGAATTGGAGTAGGGTCAAAGGAACTTCATCCTCCCCTAGTGTAAAAGACATAGGACAGCTAGAGAGTGGGGAAGCTTTTTTCCCAGAGGCCTTTCCGGAGGATCAAGAGACAAGTCTCTACACGTGGCGGGCGCAAAGTGACACCTGGCGCGCGCCTCCTAGCGACTCAGCGCCCGCATGAAACCAGTTGTCACTGCGTCGCCCCTGAAGCTTTCCAGAAGATATCGACGAGCTCCACGCGTCGTAGCAAGACAATATTATAATCATACCCCCTCAATAGCGGTGGAATCTGTGATGATCCCCTTGAGCTATAAAAGGGAGACGCCGACCACCTGATAGCCAAATTTTGGCTAATCCCCAGTTTATTCTAGCTAGCCAAGAGAAGGAAGCAAGAGCGTAGTATAGGAAATATTTCTCGGAGGATCACCTTGTACCAAACCTATCCAAAAGAAAAGATCAGACAAGCAGGAGTAGGGTCTTACGCTCCCAAGCGGCCGGAACCTAGTTACATCATGTGTTCAACGGCACCTGGCGATTGATGATTATGTTGTTACGTGCACACCCCTTGATGATCCCTCATCAAAGTGGGCCTCCGCGCCCCCTGTGTCCCGCGCATCCTTGACATCGACAGAAGGCAACTTTCTTAGGGTCACCGGTGCATCGTACACGAACTCAACGATTGGACATCGGAAGCAACGCATATCCAAAGGTAACATTATTGGAGTCGGTGATGCATGGATACACCATCATTGAAATCATGAACATAACCGATTACTTCATGGGTGCAACGATTTTCCGAAATCAATATTCTTAGGATCATTGGTTCATCATACACGAAATCAATGATGGGTCATGGAAAACAACGCATTTCCGAAGGCCACATTCTTAGGGTCGGTGATTGATACTCTATCCTCGTTGGTTACCCCAAGTGGAAGGTTAGAGGTAATGTAGCGGCAAATTTCCCCTATGTAGAGGATAGGGTTTGTCTCCCGTAGAACTCCGGCAATGATAAGTAGGTGGTGAAGCGAGCAATGCGCCGTTTGAAATATTGCTCTCTTAACCTGGACCTGCACACAATACAAATAACTTTGCTTCCCAACGAGTACAGAGAGGTTTCAATCTCTCCGGCCTTGTTGTTCACAAAGGATCAACGCAACAGATAATGATAATGGTGATAGCAACTAGAAAATAAAAGCAGAAAAATAAAAGAGCGTGTAAACAGTGATGAGAATATGGACCGGGGTCCCGTGATGTTCACTAGTGATGTCTCTCTGCCAAAAGACGATAAAACTGCTATGCGAGGTAATAAAATTATAGTTAGGCAATTGACAGGATTAAAAATGCACTGCAATGCTAACTATGCTACAAAGAAAGGATGAGGCTCAAAAGCAAGGGCGGTACGCCAAAATAAGTAGACCGAATCCAACTGCATCTACTACTAATCATCCACCTTGAGATATCTATCTAGAACATCTCGCTGGTATTAAGTTGCGAGCCCCACCCAAACTGTAAACCCAAAGGAATAAACAACTGCATTAAAAATCATCTTGCGTAAAGTAAACAATCCTTGCAACCGCGGTTACAAGCACTGTTGTTTTCCCCCTTGTGGCAACAGCACATCCCCTAGACTCATGTTTCTGTCACTCAAGCGTGTCATCGGGGGGCATGAACCCACAATCGAGTATAACGGTCCCTCTTGGAGTCACTACCTACTACTTGGCCAAAGCAATAAACAGCAACGGAGAACATGCAAGAATTACTTAGGAACAAAAATATAAGAGATAAGAACCAAATATATTACTCAATCACAAACTGAACATAGTCTCGTAATCCATCAGATCCCAGCAAACTCAGCATAGAAACAGCAGAAAATTACATATGTGCCTCGATCATGTAGGGAAGCTCACGAGGTATAAACCATGAAGAACAAAGAGGGGAGGAGAACATCACATAGATACTGATCACGGACCCATGGTCCAAGGGAAACTACTGACGGCACATCCGGGAAGCGTCCATGGTGGAGGGGAAGCTCCCGAAGGTCAATCCTCCCTCCGGCAGGGTGCCGGGAAGAGGTCTGCTGGCGTTCCCGATCTTAAAAGCGCGGCGGCGGCGGAACAGAGGCGAGATCACGAAAAATGGTTCTGTCTTCGGAGGTTTCGCGTCACGGGAAATATATAGGCGAAGGGGGGCAGCCAGGGGGCACAAGGGGTCCAGGCGCCCCCTGACGCGGCCAGCCCCTGATGTGCCTGGGCCCCTGGTGGTTCCCCTCTTGCCCCACCCACGTGATTCCGGAAGGTTCCTTTACGCTGATTTTTTATATGATTTTTCCCGAATTTTTGGAGCACTTTTAATATGGGAGAAACCTGAAATAGAAAAACTGCAGAAAACAGGAATTGGCACTGTGGTGCACTGAGTTTATAAGTTAGTCCAAATATGATCAAAAGTGTATGAAATTGTATCTAGTTCATAGCAATATCACACAAAACATGCATGGAGCAAGAAGATATTATAGATATGTTTGGGACGTACCAGTGATGCATCGATAACCCATCACTGAAATCATGACCGAAACCGATCACTTTACGGGAGCAACAAATTTTCGAAGGCAACATTCTTAGGGTCACTGATGCATCGTACACGAAATCAACGATTGGACATCAAAAGAAACGCATTTCCAAAGGAAACATCCAAAGGCAATATTCTCATGGTCGGTGATGCATCGATACCCCATCGTTGAAATCATGAACGAAATCAATTATGTTATGGGTGCAACGATTTTTAGTAGGAAACATTCTAAGGATCAAAGGTGCATAGGACACGATCTCAACGATTGGGCATCGGAAGCAATGCATTTACAAAGGCAAACATCTGAAGGCAATATTCCTATGGTCAGTGATGCATCGATACCCCATCATTGAAATCATGAACGAAACCGATTACTTTATAGGTGCAGCGATTTTATGAAGGAAACATTCTTAAGGTCACTGGTGCATCGTACACGAAATTAAAAATGGCACATCGAAATCAACGCATTTCCGAAGGCAGCATTCTTAGGGTCTGTGATGCATCGATAATCCATCATTGAAATCGTGAACGATTACTTTACGTGTGCAACGATTTTTGGAAGGCAACATTCTTAGGATCACTAGAGCATCCTACACCAAATCAACAAGTGGGCATCGGAAGCAACGTATTTCCAAAGGCTACATTCTTAGGGTCGGTGATGCATCGATACCCATCGTCGAAACATGAACGACACCGATTACTTCACGCTTGCAACGATTTTCCATAGGCAACATTCTTAGGGTCATCGGTGCACCGTCCACGAAATCAAAAATGGGACATAGAAAGCAATGCATTTTCAAAGGCAACATCTGAAAGCAACATTCTTAGGGTCGGTGATGCATTGATAACCCGTCGGTGAAATCATGAATGAGACTAATTACTTTACGGGTGCAACGACTTTCCCATGGGAACATTCTTAGGATGACCGGTTCGTCGTACATGAAATCAACGATGGGTCATGGAAAACAACGCATTTCTGAAAGCAACATCCGAAGGAAATATTCTTAGGGTCAATGATGCATCGATAACCCATCGTTGAAATCATGAACGAGACCGATTACTTTATGGGTGCAACGATTTTCCGAAGCAAACATTCTTAGAATGACCGGTGCATCTTACACGAAATGAACAATGGGACATCGAAAGCAACGCATTTCCGAAGTCAACATTCTCACGGTCGGTCATGCATCGATAACCCATCGTTGAAATGATGAACGAAATCGATTACTTTACGGGTTGTGACGCCCCCAAAATCAAGTCGTGTACAATAATCATACACGCAGGGTACACGACCGAAATCAGGGTGCCACGGTGAGAATATCACAGCACAACACTAGACACAAATAATATAAATCTTTTAGGTTACAAACCAGGGAACACGAGGATCCGAATACATAAATTATACAAACCATAAAATCTGAGTACAGACATAGTTAGTCAAGTTTTTCCTAAAGAAGGCTAGTGCAAATAACATTAGAGATACAGATCGAAAAGGCAAGGCCTCCTGCCTGGGAACCTCCGAAACTACTCCTGGTCCTGGTCAGCGGGGGTCTCGACGTAGTAGTAACCGCCTCCGAGGTACTCCTGCTCCTGGGATCCAACTTCTGATTGCAGCAATCCGGGTATATAAAACGAAGGGGGGAAATAAACAAGGGTGAGTATCTAGAATACCCACGAGTCTTACGTCCACTACTAAGCATTTATGCATTTGTATCAAATGGAAAGGGGAGGCTATATATACTGGACTGAAAGGTAGAAAGTCAGAATAAGGATGAGAAGCTAGGCCTATCAAAGACTAGCAACTTTCGACGAGTCTTGCAGCACAAGAAGAGAATAGCCAACAGTTCATATAAAGCATAAAGTAACAATGCAGCAGAAGTTGTTGCAGCATTGTATAATAGTAAGTTGTAATAATTAACAATTATTAATTCCTCCGAGTTCCCTTCCTCGACTTCCCTGCGAGGAAGAAAACTCGGAACCAATAGTTTAATAGTAGTAGTTTGTAGTGGTAGGATCCCTCTTCAGCATAAAGCGTCCTGTTACCGTGGACACGGCTATTCGAATAGATCAAACTCCCTGCAGGGGGGCACTACTATTCAGCCTGCACGCTCAGATCTCCAGGGTGGCGTACACCTTGTTAGGGAATGCCCCACCGAGGTTATCCGACACGCCACAGCCCATCATAGGCTCACCAGAGAGGCCATCCGCCGGACTAAATCCTATGCGACCAGGGGTCTAGGACCCTCACCCTTCACGCTCCTGCACGGTGCGTGGCTGGCCGGTGAAGAAATAGAAAATACCACACGCTCGAGCGAAGAAGACACCACTTCCCGGCGCAGGCCGCGGTACTGCTGACATCTGAAGAGCTTTCGAATGAACTACGACGCAGGGGAGTCCATAACTCCTTATTCCACGTGAAGGTAGTGTGTACAGGCCTTTGCGGCCTCTCAAGTCATCCACCGAATCGTTAGCCATTTTATTATTATCTCGCGGGCAACCGTTATCGTTGCCCGACTAGTCAGCACAACGGACAACGAACAGCAGACAGGACCACCAGTACATCGGTGCCTGCCCTGTCGTCCCATCAAAGCTCTGCGGTTACCAACAAGGTGAACCGACTCCTTACCTTATCTCGCGTGTGCTCTTGGAAGAGCTCAACTTTCGTGGTTTTGGTAACTCTCGTGGAATACAAGCAGGGGCCAAGCACGTCAGTACGTCGGTCATACCCTCCCTGTCGTTCCCGTCTCAATACCGCTCGCGAGCACCGTTGGGTCGCTCGACTCTTACCTTTAAGGACAGCCGCGGTTCAGGACCCTAGGGCCTTAGGCGGTGTCTGCATTGTACCGTACCTGTTACAATTATATATATTTTTGTACCCGCGTTCACCCCCTAGAGTGATCACGGCCCTCTATCTAATCCTAGTTGACTAACAATGTGCAGGGCTCACTGCAGAATAATATATATATATTTAATAGGCAGCATAGGATAAATGAAGGTACATCAAGGGGCGACAATGATAGGCTATGAAATTGAATAGGTACTCAACGTAGCAGCAGCAATGCCTAGTGCAAGAAAAGTACGAAAATATAGGCGATATCTGGGGAAGGAAAATGGTTGTGCTTGCCTGGAAGCTCGACATTAGGGGTACGGTCGTCGACGATGTAGTCGATCACAGGGGCGTCGACAGCGGTCACCGGGTCTACCGGACAATAAGAAGGGGGGAAGAAACAATAAATACACGACAATAATAACAATACAAATACAAGACATGGCAAACGCAGTGTTAGAGGTGTTCTAACGCATTGCTAGGTGCTTACGTCGGAGCGGGATATTATCTGGGGATGACTCATCAGTACCGGTTGAGTACTGGACAGATGATCCGGAGGGGGAAGGTTCCATGTCTGCGGTGTTAGAGATATCTAACAGACATGTGGCTAGTGTATCCGTGCTCGTAGATCCATTCTGACCAACTTTCGTATTCATATCATTTTCATCCGAAATGTTTTACCGGCACCGGGAATTATCGGGTAGGCATTCTGGAGGGGGAATGCCTCATGTTTGGTATGTTAGAGGGGGTGGTGTGTATGCGCGTGGCATATTCGTATCCTTTATATTTTTCTGATCAATTTTTATGTATAAAATATTTCCATCGGAGTTACGGTTTAAAAGATATTGATTTTGAAAGTTTTAAACAAGTTTGAATAATTTCTGGAATTTCTTTTATTATTAAAATTAACATTATCCATAATAGAGCCACTGAAAGGGGGGTCCCACATGTCATAGGCAGAGACATTAAATTCATTTTAATTAATTAAAGAGACCAGAGGGGTCCACATGTCATTGAGTGATAATTTATTAAAAATGTTTTATTTAATTAAACAATAGGTGGGGCCTAGGTGTCATAGGCACATGTGTGATACGTCCAAAACGTATCTATAATTTCTGCTTGCTCCATGCATGTTTTGTGTGATATTGCTATGATCTAGATACACTTTCATACACTTTTGATCATATTTGGACTAACTTATTAACTCAGTGCACCACGGTGCCAGTTCCTGTTTTCTGCTGTTTTCTATTTCAGGTTTCCCCCATATTAAAAAATGCTCCAAAAATTCGGGAAATCCGATAAAAAATCAGCGTATCGGAAGCTTCCGGAATCACTCGGGAGGGGCCAAAGGGGACCCACCAGGACCCTCCCGGCGCGCCCTAGGGTGGGGTCGTGCCAGGGGGGCGCCTGGACCCCTGGTATCCCCCCTGGCTCCCCCCCCCCTTTCGCCTATATATTCTCCGTGTCGCGAAACCTCCGAGGACAGAACCCTTTTCGCGATCTCGTCTTTGTTCCTCCGTCGCCGCGCTTCCATGATCGGGAGCGCCAAGAGACCACTTCCCGGCACCCTGTCGGAGGGAGGATTGACCTCCGGGAGTTTCCCCTCCACCATGGATGCTTCCCGAATGTGCCGTGAGTAGTTTCCCTTGGACCATGGGTCCGTGATCAGTAGCTATGTGATGTTCTCCTCCCCTCTTTGTTCTTCATGGTTTAGACCTCTTGAGCTTCCCTACATGATCGAGGCACATATGTAATTTTCTGCTGTTGCTATGCTGAGTTTGCTGGGATCTGATGGATTATGAGACTATGTTCAGTTTGTGATTGAGTAATATATTTGGTTCTTATCTCTTATATTTTTGTTCCTAAGTAATTCTTGCACGTTCTCCATTGTTGTTTATTGCTCTGGCCAAGTAGTAGGTAGTGACTCCAAGAGGGAACGTTATGCTCGATTGTGGGTTCATGCCCCCCGATGACACGCTTGAGTGACAGAAACATGAGTCTAGGGGATGTGTTGTTGCCACAAGGGGGAAAACAACGGTGCTTGTAACCGCGGTTGCAAGGATTGTTTACTTTACGCAAAGTGCTTTTTAATGCAGTTGTCTGTTGCTTTGGGTTTACACTTTGGGTGGGACTCGCAACTTAATACCAGCGAGATGTTCTGGAAAGATATCTCAAGGTGGATGATTAGTAGTAGATGCAGTTGGATTTCAGTCTACTTATTTTGGCGTACCGCCCATGCTCTTGAGCCTTGTCCTTTGTTTGTAGCATAGTTAACATTGCGGTGCGTTTTTAATCCTGTCAATTGCCCAGCTGTAATTTGTTTAGCTCGCATAGCAGTTTTATCGTCTTTTGGGAGAGAGACATCACTAGTGAACATCACGGGACCTCGGTCCATATTCTCATCAATGTTTACACGCTCTTTTATTTTCCTGCTTTTACTTTCTAGCTTCTATCACCATTATCATTATCCCTTGCATTTGATCCTTTGTAAACAACAAGGTCGGAGAGATTGACAACCTCTCTGTACACGTTGGGAGAAAAGTTATTTGTGTTGTGTGCAGGTCCACGTCAGTTGCCCCGCTGACACCTACTTATCATTGCCGGAGTCCTACGGGAGACAAACCCTATCCTCTACATAGGGGAAAATTTCCGCTATCCTACATCTCACCTTCCACTTGGGGTAACCAACGAGGATAGAGTATCAAGAAAATTTCTGGCGCTGTTGCCGGGGACACCGAGTGCTAAGATAGGGGAGTTTCACACTATCTTTTACCTTTGTGTTTTAGTCTTGTTAGTTTACCTTTCAGTTTTTATCTTTGTTTCCTATATCAAAATTTACAAAAAAATCTGCAACACTTGCTGCTACTATGGGTTCCACTGAAAACACCAAGTTGTGTGACGTCACTAGTCACAACAACAAATACTTTATCTGCACTCGTATTGCCACACCTTCCACTTCAGCTACCTCTTAGGAAATTAAACCTGCTTTGATAAACCTTGTTATGAGAGATCAATTCTCTGGTGCTGGAGATGATGCTGCTTTACACTTGAATAATTTTGTCGAGTTATGTGATATGCAAAAGTAGAAAGAACTAGAAGGTGATGTTGTTAATCTCAAGATTTTTACTTTCTCTTTAAGGGGAGAAGCTAAAATCTGATTTAAATCGTTGCCTAGGAATAGCATAGATTCATGGGAGAAGTGCAAATACGCTTTTATTGGGAAGTATTACCCACCTGCTACAAATATCCAATTGAGGAGTAACATTATGAATTTTAAGCAATTGGATAATGAAAACTATGCCCAAGCTTGGTAACGTATGAAATCTCTTGTTAAGAAATTCCCTAGACATGGTTTGACTACATGGATGGTTATCCAGAATTTTTATGCAGGCTTGAACTTTACCTCGCGGAACCTGTTAGATTCGGCCGCGAGAGGAACCTTTATGTCAACTACACTTGGTGCTGTAACGAAACTCCTAGATGAGATGATGACCGACTATTGCCAATGGCACACCGAACGCGCTCCAACAGGTAGGAAGGTAAACTATGTCGAGGAGATTACCTCCCTAAATGAAAAAGTTGACCTGATTATGTCTCTACTTACCAAGAAACCCTCTATTGATCCTCGTGATGTTCCTTTAAATTCTTTGGTTGCTCAGGAACAAGTAGATGTGAACTTTATTGCTAGAAACAACTTCAACAACAATGCTTATAGGGGCAATTTTGCTAGCAATCCTAGACATTTTCCATCGAACTATGGGAACAACAACACTTATCCTAGCAACAAGAACCCCACTTCTGAACTAGAAAACATGCTTAGAGACTTTATCACTACCCAAAAATACTTCAACAAGAATGTAAAAGAGAAATTAGCTAAATTAGATAATCTCTCTTTGAAGGTAGATAGCTTAACCCTTGATGTTGAGATGCTTAAAATTGGAACCTCTCCCCTTAGGAGAGGAAGGCCACTCCTATTAATGTTATCCAAGTACAAATTAATGAAAATATTAGGATGCTGGCTAAACTTAAAGAAAGATGGGCTAGAGAAAAAGAGGAAGAGGATAGAATTAAGGGCCTTCCTACACACCACACAGTTGCTACCATCCAAATTGTTGAGGACACCCAAACTATTAGCACCCAACACACTCCTAGTCCCATTGGACCTATTAATGGTGATGCTAATACCTCAACCGTAGAACAAGAAACTCCTATGAACATAGAGGGTTTCAAACAAGTGAGCCTAGATGACACTAATACCACCTTTGATAGTAGTGATATTGATTTTGATAGTTGTACCCTCTCAGAAGTTATTAGCTTGCTACAAAAAATGTCTAGAGACCCCCACACTAGCACACTTAATCTTGCCTTCACGTATGATGGCTTCTCGCCCCTCTTGGTTACCCAAAGTGGAAGGCTGAGATGTAGACAGCAGCGAATTTCCCTCGGTGAAGATACCAAGGTTTGTCTCTAGTAGGACTCCGACAACGACAGGAAGGTGACAACGGTGCCAGAAATTAGGCGGTTGAGGTGGACCTGCACACACAACAGATAACTTTGCTCCCAACGAGTTCAGAGAGGTTTTCAATCCCTCCGGCCTTGTTGTTTACAAAGGATCAAAAGCACGGGATAATAATGATAACGATAGCAACGGAAAAGGAAATAAAGCAGAAAATAAATAGCGGGTGTAAACAGTGTTGGAAATATGGAACGGGATCCCATGATTTTCACTAGTGATGTCTCTCTCCCAAAAGACAATAAAATAGCCATGCAAGGTAAACAAATTACAGCTGGGCAATTGATAGGATTATGTGGGCAAACTAATGCTAACTATGCTATCAAGAAAGCAAGAGGCTCAAAAGCATGGGCGGTACGCCAAGACAATTAGACCGAAATCCATCTGCATCTACCTACTAATCATCCACCATGAGATATATATCCAGAACATCTCGCTGGTATTAAGTTGTGAATCCCACCAAAAGTATAAACTCAAAGCAACAGACAACTGTATTAAAGAACTTTGCGTAAAGTAAACAATCCTTGCACCCGCAAGTACAAGAACCGTTGTTTTCTCCCTTGTGGAAAGAGCACATCCCCTAGACTCACGTTTCTGTCACTCAAGCTAGTGATCAGGGGGCATGAACCCACAATCATGCATAACACTCCCTCTTGGAGTCACTACCTACTACTTGGCCAAAGCAATAAACAACAACGGAGAACATGCAAGAATTACTCAAGAACATAAATATAAAAGAGGAGGATCAAATATATTACTCAAACACAATCTGAACATAGTCTCATAATCCATCAGATCCTAGCAAACTCAGCATAGCAACAGCAGAAAGATTACATAGGTATCTCGATCATGTAGGGCAGCTCACGAGGTCTAAACCATGAAGAACAAAGAGGGGAGGAGAACATCACATAGCTACTGATCATGGACCCATGTTCCAAGGTGGACTACTCACGGTTCATCCGAGAAGCATCCAAGAGGTGGTTCCTCCCTCCGGCAGGGTGCCGGGAAGAGGGATCCAGGTGCTCCCGATCTTGGAAGCGCAGCGGCGGCGGAACAGAGGAAAGATCGCGAAAAAGGGTTCTGACCTCGAGGGTTTTGGGACGAGAGGGATATATAGGCGAAGGAGGGCAGCCAAAGGTGGACCAGGGGCACCAGGCGCACCCCTGGCGCGGCCTAGGGGGTGGCCGCGCCAGTTGGCCGCCTGGGCCACCCCTGGCTCCCCTCTGGCCCCACTTGGGCTCTTCTCGAAGATTCCTGTACGCTGATATTTCCTATATTTTTCCAGGAATTTTTCTGGCACTTTAAGTAATGGGAAAACCTGAAATACAAAAATAGTAGAAAACAGGAACTGGCACTGGGGTGCACTGAGTTAATAGGTTACTCCAAATATGATCAAAAGTGTATGGAAATGCATCAATATCATAGCAATATCACACTAAAAAAGCATGCAGCAAGCAGAAATTATAGATTCGGTTTGGACGTATCAACATCCCCAAGCTTAATTCATGCTCGTCCTCGAGTAGGTAAATGATAACAATAATTTCTGTGGTGACATGCTACCAACCATATAAGAACTTTGAAGTAAAGCAATCAAGGCATGTAATTAAATTCAAGTCATAACAGGCAAGAGTCTATATTAGCATTGAAACAAGCAACATAAGAACATAAAGGTGCAAGAGCTCTCGCTGTCCGTGACTCGAATGTCTCCAAATGGTTTTTGCGTGCAAGAAAGGGGATAGGGATATACGAGAGAGTAAAACATAGTTTTTATTTTTGAGAACTTAATCTACTAAAGTTTCACACTTGGTCTTCTTTGGAATCTTATCTTGACTCATCCCCAGACCACTAGCTAGGTACAAGTCAAAATGATCCACTCCCTTTCGATATTTTGAGCACTCATGCAATGGATGAGCGTAAGCAGGAAAGTTGACACTTAGGATGGCAAAGAGAGAAAAATGATGGGGGAGGAATACAAAAAAAGGTGTGAAAGTCTCACATCAATGAGGACAATCATGGGCGAGAGAAAGCCAAATGATAGATATGACGTGAGGAGTAGGGATTGCCATGCAAAGGATGCACATATGATCTAAGGTAAGCTCTCCAATGGAACTAGTGGGGTGCATCCAACTTTCTTTCTCAAGAAGACCTAGAGCTCAGTTGAGGAGGCTCATCATTGGAATATACAAGCCAAGTTCTATAGTGTGAAGGCCCCCACATAGCTATATGCATGAATGATAATCTCTATGGAGTACAAGATATAAGATGGAGTACGAGTGTGGATCTCTCAAAAGGAATAGTAGTGTGACCCCTTCTCTCTTTTTATTTATTTTTCAATTTTTTGTATTTTTTAGGTGTCTTCAATGTCTCTTTCTATTTCTCTGATTTGTCCTCTTTGGGATCTTTTGATTTTTTCCTCTTTGGGATCTTTTGATTTTGTCCTCTTTGGGATCTTTTCCTCACTTTAGGGGCAACACTCTATATATTACAAGAAGTATAGAAGATCTTTCACACTTTACAAAAGTACTCAACATAAAGAAAATGAAACTATCATGAAGTATGCAAATGTATGCCTCTGCCAGTGTAGCAGGATATGCAATTATACTATCGCGTCATGTAGCAATGATTACAGCAAGGCCCAACTAGCATGCATCTCATTGATCAAGCAAGTAGAATGTATGACATGAAGATCAAGTCATGAGAAGGTGGATGTTGCATGGCAATGTATCTCGGAAAGGCTATGGAAATGCCTTGATAGGTAGGTTTGGTGGCTGTTTTGAGGAAGGATAATATGAGGCTTATGATGACAGAGCGTATCGTGCCAAGGATTTGGATGTACCGGCGAAGGTGGACGCCAACTCTCGGAGTGATAAGAAAGCAATGCACGGCACAGGAGAGGCTAGAAAAATATGGGAAGGTGGAAGTGTCAACTTTTGAATACTCACATTAGTCCAAAGAACTCATGCACTTATTATCGGTAACTCTCAATCTAATTAGGAGGTTCACAAAGAGACAAGTACCCCGAGGAGGAGTGTATGGGGGTTTGGTTATCCTTGCGCATCCTCGACTCATGGTACGTGAGTGTACTCTAATATTCGATCCCTCCAAAGATTAGTGATCCATCTAGTAGCTAAAGTTCTCAACTAATTTTGTAGGTTTTTTGAAAATATACACGGATTTCCCAAAATATGACATCTATGACTAATAGCTAAATATCTTGAGAGCAAAAGTTCAAACATTACTCAGGGCAATACCTCAAAACTATTGTAAGTTACTACTAGAATTGAATAGCAACCTCAATTACCTACTCCAAGTCAAGACACAAAACTCAGTGCAACAGGCAAACTCTCTAAACAAGAAAAACATGAAAACTCAAGAGAGTTCCAGCAACAAACTATACAAAATCTCTTAAAAAGATAAGCATGAAAACTAAGAGCTAAAACATGACAGCAGCTACGAAAAAGATAAAGAACACACACAACAAAGATAAGCATGAAACTCCTATGTTGTGTTCTAGGGTGAAGTGGAGCGTGTTTCTCTCCCACACAAAGAAAGTTGGGTTCTACCTTGTTATGAACAGAAAGCAACGCTAAAGAAAACTAAAAAGGAAATAAAGAGCAAGACGCTCCAAGCATAGCACATAACGCATGAAGTGATAAAAATATAGAGGAACGAAAGACGAACTGATAATTGTTGATGGAGAAGGGGATGCATGGGGGCATCCCCAAACTTAGACGCTTGAGTCTCCTTGAATATTTATTGGGGATCAATGGGGGCAACCCCAAGCTTGAGCGTTTGACACTCCTGAATCTTCTTTTATCATCTTCCCTCGCACACTTGAAAACTCCCTTCATACATAACTCATCATAATCTGATTAGCGAGGTTAGTACCCACAATAAAATAATTTTTATCTACTGGAAATAAGGATATTCTTGAATATCTACTGTTTCTCAAGATCGCCAAAAAGTTTTTGCAAAGAAAAAGCAAGCTTAAGGTTTGCAAAACGAAGAGAAGGCAAAACAGGACAGAATCTGTGAAAAACAGACCAGCAGGTAGTACAGAATTTTTTAGGGATACTTCTGCAACTCAAATCAAAAAACTCAGAACATACGAAAGTTTCGTGATTGTATAGAGCCCGCTATGTAAAACATTCAGCTCAAAAAGATGAACTGGGGTTTTTCTATGATTTTTTCCATCACGAGGACAGAATCTGTTTTCTAGGCAGCATGTCACAACTTTCACCTCCCTTGTCATATGAGGCTATAAATGGCACAAAGCTTGAAAAGTAAAGATACTATGATGTTGCTACAGTAGTAACAATCATCAAGACCACTAAAAATAGAAGAAAAGCAAAAAGGAAAACCTAAATTCGTTGCAGGCTGCCTCCCGAAAGCGCTTCTTTAAAGCCATTAGCTAGGATTAATGCAAAAGATCAAGTCTTATCAAGAAAATAACTAGCCCGTGTAATGGACTCAAAAGGTAACTTAATCGTCTTTCTAGGGAAGTGTTCCATCCCTTTCTTAAGAGGGAATTGGAATTTTATAATCCCTTCTTTCATATCAATGATAGCACCCACGGTGCGAAGAAAAGGACGTCCCAAAATAATTGGACAAGAAGGTTCACATTCAATGTCCATAATAGTAAAATAAACAGGAACATAATTGTCATGGACAATGATAAGAACATCATCGATCTTCCCCAAAGGTTTCTTTACGGAAGAGTCAACAATACGAACACCAAAAGAACAAGGATCAAAAGGTTTCAATTCAAATATATCATACATTCTATTGGGCATAACGGAGGTACTAGCTCCAACATCACATAAAGCATAGCAAGAGAAGTTATTCAACTTAATTTTAATCATAGGATCCCAACCATCTTCTAGCTTTCTAGGTATGGAGGCTTCTACCCTAAGCTTCTCCTCCCTAGCTTTAATGAGAGCATTAGTGATATGCTCCGTGAAGGCAAGATTAAGTGTGCTAGTGTGGGGATCTCTAGACATCTTGTGAAGGAAACGAATAACTTCAGAAAGGGAGAAATTATCAAAATCAAGGTCACTACTATCAAGTAAAGTGGTAGTGGTGTCCTTTAGGCTCACTTGTTTGGTAGCTTCTATAGTCATAGGAGTTTCTTCTTCTACGGTTGAGGTCATAGCATCACCATTAATAGGTCATGTGGGACTAGGGGTGCATTGGGTGCTAAGAGTTTGGATATCCTCAACAACTTGGATAGTAGCAGCGGTATGGTGTGTAGGAAGGCTCTTAATTCTATCTTCTTCCTCCTTTTCTCTAGCCCATCTCTCTTTAAGTTTAGCCATCATACTAATGTTTTCATTAATTTGCACTTGAATAGCGTTCATAGGAGTGAACTTCCTCTCAAGAGGAGAAGTTCTAATTTTAAGCAATTCTACTTCATGGGCTAAATTGTCTACCTTCTACGAGAGATTATCTAATTTGTCTAGTTTTTCCTCTACACTCTTGTTGAAGGCTTTTTGGGTAGTGATGAAGTCTTTAAGCATACTCTCTAGTTGTCTACCAATGTCTTGCAAGATAGAAGTATGCTCATCTAATTGTCTAGAAAAGGTCCTATTTTGTTCATATTGGGTGTGCATGTAGTTCTTAGTGGCCTTCTCTATTTCCAAAAGATTCTCATAACTAGGCATGTCTCTATCTCTAGGGGTAGAGTTTCTGGTGCTAGGATAAGTGTTGTTGTTCCCATAGTTATTGGAGGGGAACGGTCTAGGATTGCTACCAAAATTACTCCTATAAGCATTGTTATTGAAGTTGTTTCTAGAGATAAAGTTTACATCTACTTGATCTTGAGCAATCAAAGAATTTAAAGGAACATCATGAGGATTAATAGGAGATTGCTTGGTAAGTAGAGACATAATAAAGTCAACTTTTTCATTTAGGGAGGAGATCTCCTCGACAGAGTTTACCTTCCTACCTGTTGGAGCTCTTTCGGTGTGCCATTGGGAATAGTTGGTCATCATCTCATCGAGTAGTTTTGTGGCAGCACCAAGCGTTGTTGACATAAAGGTTCCTCCCGCGGCCAAATCTAGCAAGTTCCGCGAGGTAAAGTTCAAGCTTGCATAAAAAGTTTGGATAACCATCCAAGTAGTCAAACCATGCGTAGGGAAATTCTTAACAAGAGATTTCATGCGTTCCCAAGCTTGGGCAACGTGCTCATTATCCAATTGCTTAAAATTCATAATATTACTCCTCAATTGGATAATCTTAGCTGGGGGTAGTACTTCCCAATAAAAGCATCCTTGCACTTATCCCAAGAATCTATGCTATTCCTAGGCAAGGATTGAAACCATATTTTAGCTCCTCCTCTCAAGGAGAAAGGAAAAAGCTTAAGCTTAACGATATCACCATCTACTTCTTTGTACTTTTTCATATCACAGAGCTCAATAAAATTATTTAAGTGCAAAGCAGCTTCATCTCCAGCACCGGAGAATTGATCTTTCATAACAAGGTTCAGCAAAGCAGGTTTAATCCCATAAGAAGGTGTTGAAGTGGCAGGTGGAGCAATAGGAGTGCAGATAAAGTCACTGTTGTTATGACTAGTGAAGTCACACAACTTGGTGTTCTCGGAGGAACCCATAACAGCAGCAAGCAAGGTAACTTTTTTTTTGATAAAGGACACTAAAGCAAAAACTGAAAGTTAAACTAACAAGACTAAAAAGAAAAGATAAAAGATAGTGTGCAACTCCCCTATCTTGAAGAGGGTAGTCCCCGGCAACGGCGCCAGAAATTAGCTTTGATGGCTTCTCGCCCCTCGTTGGTTACCCAAAGTGGAAGGTTGAGATGTAGACAACAGCAAATTTCCCTCGGTGAAGATACCAAGGTTTGTCTCTAGTAGGACTCCGACAACGACAGGAAGGTGATAACGGCGCCAGAAATTAGGCGGTTGACGTGGACCTGCACACACAACAGATAAATTTGCTCCCAACGAGTTCAGAGAGGTTGTCAATCCATCCGGCCTTGTTGTTTACAAAGGATCAAACGAACGGGCTAATAATGATAACGATAGCAATGGAAAAGGAAATCAAGCAGAAAATAAATAGCGGGTGTAAACAGTGTTGGAAATATGGACCGGGATCCCATGATGTTCACTAGTGATGTCTCTCTCCCAAAAGACGATAAAATATCCATGCAAGGTAAACAAATTACATCTGGGCAATTGACAGGATTATGTGCGCAAACCAATGCAAACTATGCTATAAAGAAAGGAAGAGGCTCAAAAGCATGGGCGGCACGCCAAGACAAGTAGACTGAAATCCATCTGTATCTACCTACTAATCATCCACCTTGAGATATTTATCCAGAACATCTCGCTGGTATTAAGTTGCGAATCCCACCCAAATTGTAAACTCAAAGCAACAGACAACTGCATTAAAGAACTTTGCGTAAAGTAAACAATCCTTGCACCCGCAAGTACAAGCACTGTTGTTTTCTCCCTTGTGGCAACAGCACATCCCCTAGACTCATGTTTCTGTCACTCAAGCTAGTCATCAGGGGGCATGAACCCACAATCATGCATAACACTCCCTCTCGGAGTCACTACCTACTACTTGGCCAAAGCAATAAACAACAACGGAGAACATGCAAGAATTACTCAAGAACATAAATATAAAAGAGGAGAATCAAATATATTACTCAAACACAATCTAAACATAGTCTCATAATCCATCAGATCCCAGCACACTCAGCATAGCAACAGCAGAAAGATTACATATGTGCCTCGATCATGTAGGGCAGCTCACGAGGTCTAAACCATGAAAAACAAAGAGGGGAGGAGAACATCACATAGCTACTGATCATGGACCCATGGTCCAAGGTGGAATACTCACGGTTCATCCGGGAAGCATCCATGGTGGTGGAGAAGCTCCCGGAGGTGGTTCCTCCCTCTGGCAGGGTGCCGGGAAGAGGGCTCCTGGTGCTCCCGATCTTGGAAGCGCGGCGGCGGAGGAACAGAGGAGAGATCTCGAAAAAGGGTTCTGTCCTCGAGGGTTTCGGGACGAGAGGGATATATAGGCGAAGGGGGGAATCCAGAGGTGGACCACGGGGCCCAGGTGGCCGCCTGGGCCACCCTGGCTTCCCTCTGGCCCCACTTGGGCTCTCCTCAAAGATTCCTGTTCGCTGATTTTTCCTATATTTTTCCCAGAATTTTTCTGGCACTTTAAGTAATGGGAAAACCTGAAATACAAAAACAGCAGAAAACAGGAATGGGCACTCGGGTGCACTGAGTTAATAGGTTAGTCAAATATGATCAAAAGTGTATGGAAGTGCATCAATATCATAGCAATATCACACAAAAGAATCATGGAGCAAGCAGAAATTATAGATACGTTTTGGACGTATCAACGGAGCATATCACTAATTCTCTCATCAAAGCTAGGGAGGAGAAGCTTAGAATAGAAGCCTCCATACCTAGGAAGCTAGATGATGGTTGGGACCCTATGATAAAAATTAAATTGAGTAACTTCTCTTGCTTTGCTTTATGTGATGTTGGAGCTAGTGCCTCCGTTATGCCCAAAAGAATATATGATATGTTTGAATTGAAACCTTTTGATTCTTGTTCTTTTGGTTTTCGTCTCGTTGATTCTTCCAATTATTTTTGGGCGTCCTTTTCTACGCACCGTTGGTGCAGTTATTCACATGAAAGAGGGGCATATAAAATTTCAATTACCTCTGAAAAAGGGGATGGAACACTTCCCTAGAAAGAAAATCAAGTTACCTTTTGATTCCATTACACGGGCTAGCTATTCTATCTCTCTCTCTTGATAAAACTTGATTCTTCTTTTGCTTTATGCATAGCTTAAAGGCTTAAAAAAGCGCTTGTTGGGAGGCAACCCCAGATGTTCTTACTTCTGTTTTTAGTGGTCTTGATGATTGTTACTACTGTATCAACATCATTGTATCTTTATTTTCAAGCTTTGTGCCAAGTTTAACCTCATATGATAAGGGAAGCAAAAGTTGTGACATGTTGTCCAGAAAATAGACTATGTCTGCTTGACGAAAAAAAATCGAAAAAATTTCCAGTTCATCTTTTTGAGCTGAATTGTTGACACGGCATGCTCTATACAATTGTGAAACTTTTGTATGTTCTGAGTTTTTTTATTTGAGTTGCAGAAATACCCCAAAAAATTATTTACTACATGTTGTTCTGTTTTTCACAGATTCTGCCACGTTTTGCCTTTCCTTACTTTTGCTAACCTTAAGCTTGCTTTTTATTTGCAAAAACTTTTTGTCAATCTGAGAAACGGTAGCACCTCAAGAATATCTTTATTTCCAGCGGGGAGAAATTATTTTATTAAGGGTACTAACCTCTCTAATCAGCTTATGATGAGTTATGTATGAAGGGAGTTTTCAAGTGTGCGAGGGAAGACGATGAAAGAAGATCCGGGAGTTTCAAACGCTCAAGCTTGGGGATGCCCCCATGCATCCCCAATAAATATTCAAGGAGACTCAAGCGTCTAAGCTTGGGGATGCCCCCATGCATGACCTTCTCCATCAACAATCATCAGTTCGTCCTTCGTCTCACTATATTTTTATCACTTCATGTGTTATGTGTTATGCTTGGAGCGTCTCACTCTTAGGTTTCCTTTTTTATTTTCTTTAGATTTTCTTGCTTTTCATAACAAGTTAGACCCCAGCTTACTTTGTGTGGGAGAGAAACACGCTCCACTCCAATCTAGAACACAACATAGGATTTTCAAGCTTATCTTTCTCTATTGTGTGTTCTTTATCTTTTCATAGCTACTATCATGTTTAGTTTTAGTTTTAGTTTGTCTTTAGCAAGAACCTTGGCTTTTGTTTAGTTTTTTCTAGAACTCTCTTTAGTTTTCATGCTTATCTTGTTAAGAGAGTTGGTTGTTGCACTGAGTTGTGTCTTGTCTTGAAAGTAGGTAATTGAGGTTGCTATTTCATTTTAGTAGTAACTTGCAGTAGTTTTGAGGTATTGTTGTGAGTAATGTTTGAACTTTTGGTGTCAAGAGATCTAGCCTATTAGTAATAGGTGTAATATTTCAGGAAATCCGTGTTTATTTTCGAAACCTACAAAAACTAGTTGATAACTCTAGCTACTAGATGGATCACTAATCTTTTGAGGGATCGGATATTAGAGTACCCTCACATACCATGAGTCGAGGATGCGCAAGGATAACCGAACCCCCATACACTCCTCCTCGGGGTACTTGTCTCTTTGTGAACTTCCTCATTAGATTGATATTTACCGATAATAAGCGCATGAGTTCTTTGGACTAATGTAAGTATTGAAAGTTGACACTTCCACCTCCTCATATTTGCTAGCCTCTTCGGTACCGCGCATTGCCCTCTTCTCACTCCGAGAGTTGGCGTCCACCTCGCTGGCGCATCCAAACCCTTGGCATGATACGCTCTGTCATCATAAACCTCCTTATATCTT
Organism: Bromus sterilis; assembly: GCA_950022295.1. Classification (NCBI taxonomy): domain Eukaryota; kingdom Viridiplantae; phylum Streptophyta; class Magnoliopsida; order Poales; family Poaceae; genus Bromus; species Bromus sterilis. The sequence continues at coordinate 335,999,815 of OX465595.1, read as the reverse complement.
TCCTCAAAACATCCACCATACCTACCTATCAAAGCATTTCGATAGCCTTTCTGAGATATATTGCAATGCAACATGCACCTCTTCATGACTGTATCTTCATGGCATACATGTTCCTGCTACACTCGCAGAGGCATACATTTGCATACATCATTATAGCTACATCTTCTTTATGTTGAGTACCTTGTAAAGTGTGAAGATCTTCTATATCTTCTTGTAAAACAGAGTGTTTCCCTTAAGTGAGGAAAAGATCCCAAAGTGGACAAAATAAAAGATCCCACAGAGGGAAAATGGGAGTTAAATAGAAAGAGTCATTGAGGCCACCAAAAAATATAAAAAAATACAAAAAAAGAGAAAAAGAAAATAAAAGGAGAGAAAGGGGCAACACTAATCTCCTTTTGAAAGATCCACACTAGTACTCCGTCTTATCCTTGTACTCCATAGAGATGATCATTATGCATATAGCTATGTGGGGACCTTCACACTATAGAACTTGGCTTGCATATTCCAAGGATGAGCCTCCTCAAACGAGCTCTAGGTCATCATGAGCGAGCAAGTTGGATGCACCCCCCACTAGTTCCATTGGAGATATTTTCTTAGCTCGTATGTGCATACGTTGCATGGCAATCCCTACTCCTCACATCATATCTATCATCTGGCCTTCTCGCCTATGATTGTCCTCATTGATGTGAGCCTTTCTCACCTTTTTGTCTTCCTCCTCCACCATATTTCTCACTTTTCCATCCTAAGTGTCAACTTTCGTGCTTACGCTCATCCATTGCATGAGTGCTCAAAATATCGAAAAGGAGTGGATCAAATTGACTTGTACCTGGCTAGTGGTTTTGGGACGATTCAAGATAAGATTCCAAAGAAGACCAAGTGTGAAACTTTAGTAGACTGAGTTCTCAACAAATATATTTTCTCTCTCGTATTCCCATATCCCCCTTCTTGCACGCAAAAACCATTTGCAGACATTCGAGTCACGGACAGCGAGAGCTCTTGCACCTAATGTTCTTTTGTTACTTGTTTCAATGCTAATATAGACTCTTACCAGGGGGCGCCCGGACCCCTGGTGGCCCCCCTGGCTCCCCCCCCCCTTCGCCTATATATTCTCTGTGTCGCGAAACCTCCGAGGATAGAACCCTTTTTCGCGATCTCGCCTCTGTTCCGCCGTCGCCGCTCTTCCAAGATCGGGAGCGCCAAGAGACCTCTTCCCGGCACCCTGCCGGAGGGAGGATTGACCTCCGAGAGATTCCCCTCCACCATGGACGCTTCTCGGATGTGTTGTGAGTAGTTTCCCTTGGACCATGGGTCCGTGATCAGTAGGTATGTGATGTTCTCCTCCCCTCTTTGTTCTTCATGGTTTAGACCTCGTGAGCTACCCTACATGATCGAGGCACATATGTAATTTTCTACTGTTGCTATGCTGAGTTTGCTGGGATCTGATGGATTATGAGACTATGTTCAGTTTGTGATTGAGTAATATATTTGGTTCTTATCTCTTATATTTTTGTTCCTAAGTAATTCTTGCATGTTCTCCATTGTTGTTTATTTCTTTGGCCAAGTATAATAGGTAGTGAGTCCAAGAGGGAACGTTATGCTCGATTGTGGGTTCATGCCCCCCGATGACACGCTTGAGTGACAGAAACATGAGTCTAGGGGATGTGTTGTTGCCACAAGGGGGGAAAACGGTGCTTGTAACCGCGGTTGCAAGGATTGTTTACTTTGCGCAAAGTGCTTTTTAATGCAGTTGTCTATTGCTTTGGGTTTATACTTTGGGTGGGGCTCGCAACTTAATACCAGCGAGATGTTCTGGATAGATATCTCAAGGTGGATGATTAGTGGTAGATGCAGTTGGATTTCGGTCTACTTATTTTGGCGTACCGCCCATGCTTTTGAGCCTCGTCCTTTCTTTGTAGCATAGTTAGCATTGCGGTGCATTTTTTATCCTGTCAATTGCCCAGCTGTAATTTGTTTACCTCGAATAGCAGTTCTATCATCTTTTGGGAGAGAGACATCACTAGTGAACATCACGGGACTCCGATCCATATTCTCATCACTGTTTACACGCTCTTTTATTTTTCCTGCTTTTACTTTCTAGCTGCTATCGCCATTATCATTATCCCTTGCGTTTGATCCTTTGTAAACAACAAGGCCGGAGAGATTGACAACCTCTCTATACTCGTTGGGAGCAAAGTTATTTGTGCTGTGCGCAGGTCCACGTCAGTTGCTCCGCTGACACCTACTTATCATTGTCGGAGTCCTACGGGAGACAAACCCTATCCTCTACATAGGGGAAATTTGTCACTATCCTACATCTCACCTTCCACTTGGGGTAACCAACGAGGAGAGAGTATCAATGTGCAATTGACAGTTTTATTTAATTTAACAATAGTCTGGGGCCCATCTGTAAGTGACACAGAGGTAAACTAATCTACCAATTTTAGTTTAATATAAGCTAATGGCCTTGGGCACATGGGTCAGTGCAGTTAGGGGGGTTAGATGCTAACTTAATAGTGGGCTAATTAACCCGAGCTGGCCCACAGGTCAGTGGGGTTAGCCCACTGGTTAAGCAGTGCACCCACGCCGGCGACAAGGATCAACGGCGAGGCCAGGCTAAAGGGGAGCGGTGGAAAGCTAGGGGCGCGGCCAGAGCATGTGTTGGGCGCGGCTTCAGGCGCCAAGGGAGCACGGGAGCGCGCCACGGCGATGACCAGCTCGTGGCCGTGAGCAGGCAGGCGCGGCGGTAGTGCAGCCGCGGGCGAGCGGAGGCAGGCGCCACGCAGCGTGAAGTGGCGAGGGTGCGGGCGTGGGTACACAGGGGGCGCGCGGACGCGAGCTGGGCCGGTGTGGGCGCGCGCGTGCGCGTACGAGGGAGCTCGGGCGAGCTCCGGGGACGACCATGGCCAGCGTGGGGACGATGGCTACGGTGCGCATACGAGCCAGGGGAAAATGGGAATTAGGTGAGGTGCTCACGATGAGCTCCATGGCGAGGTCGGGGAGGCCGGAGGTTGTGCGGCGGCGGCGAATTCGTCGCCGGTGAGGCGGCGGCCGTGGCTAGGGGATCGGCCCGATTCGGCGTCGCGGGGTGCTTTGGATCGATCTTGAGGGTGGGGGGACTAGAGGAGGGTGGCGGTCCTCATGGACACACCGGCGCGTCCATATGTGGCCGTTGGCCACGGCGGCGCAACGGCGCGGCGACGGCAGCTGTGGGGAGCGCGGCCTCGCTGTGCGCTATGGAGAAGAAGACGGTGCGAGAGGGGGAGGGGAAAGTGAGAGGCGCCTAGGGTTCCATGGGGGCAGAGAGGCTCCTATACGCCCACGACGACCAGGGGATGGCTGACACGATGCACCTGGCGACATGGACGGCCATGGCGTCGACACGATGTGGATGGTGAACAGGGGAAGAAGGAGACAAGTGGGAGGGGTTGGGCTGGGTGGATGGGCCTCGCCTTGGGCAATTTTTAAACATTTTTCATTTTGTCCATTTCTGTCTTTCCTTCTCTTTATGTTTATATTTTATTGGCCTATCAATTCAATTTCTTAAAATGTGATACTTGCACCATTAATTGTGTTACACTTTATGGTGGTGCCACAAAAGATTTGGGAACTTAATAAATTCATTTGAGTTGCAGTTATTATAAAATGCACTATAAAAGGGGCTATTGGGTACTGTTTTATTTGTTTTCCATTATTTAGATTTTGTTTTAAAGGTGAAACTTGTTCCCACATTACTGCTACAAGGTATAGCACTGGCACAAAAAGTTTGGTGGCTAACTAAATTCATTTAGGGTTTCTTTTGAATATGCAACGATTAAAAGGGGATCAGCGGTTCATCATACACGAAATACACGATGATTCATGGAAAACAACGCATTTCCGAAGGCAGCATTCTTAGGATCACCCATGAATCGTACACGAAATCAACAATGGGACATCGAAAACAACCCATTTCTGAAGGCAACATTCTCAGGGTCGGTGAGGCATCAATAACCAATGTTGAAATCATGAAATAAACCGATTACTTTATGGGTGCAATAATTTTCCAAATGCAACATTCTTAGGGTCACCGGTGCATCATACACGAAATCATTGATTAGGCATCGGAAACAATCCATTTCAAAGGAAACATTCTTAGGGTTGGTGATGCATCGATAACCATTGTTGAAACCATGAACGAAATTGATTACTTTATGGGTACAACGATTTTCTGAAGGCAACATTCTTAGGGTCACCGGTGCATCGTCCATGAAATGAACGATTGGACATCGGAAGCAACGCATTTCCAAAGGCAACACTTGAAGGAAATATTCTAAGGGTAGGTGATGCATAGATACCCCATCGTTGAAATCATGAACGAAACCAATTATTTACGGGTGCAACGATTTTCCGTAGGCAACATTCTTCGGGTCACCGGTGCATCGTACACGAAACCAACAATAGGACGTCCAAAGCAACGCATTTTCGAAGGCAACATTCTTATGGTCGGTTATCCATCAATAACCCATCGTTGAACTCATGAACGAACCCGATTATTTTATGGGTCCAACGATTTTTCGAAGGCAACATTCTTAGGATCAAAGGTGCGTCGTACATGAAATCAATGGTTGGGCATCGGAAGCAACGCATTTCCAAAGGCAACATCTGAAGGAAATATTCCTACGGTCGGGGATGCATCACTACCGCATCATTCAAATCATGAACAAAACCGATTACTTTACGGGTGCAACGATTTTCCGAAGGCAACATTCTTAAGGTTACCGGTGCATCGTACACGAAATCAACAATGGGACATCGAAAGCAACTCATTTCCGAAGGCAACATTCTTAGGGTCTGTGATGCATCGATAACCCATCGTTGAAATCATGAACGAAACTGATTTCTTTACTAGTGCAACGATTTTCCAAAGGCAACATTCTTAGGGTCACTGGTGCATCGTACATGAAATCAACGATTGGAAATCCGAAGCAACTCATTTCCAAAGGTAACATCTGAAGGCAATATTCTTAGGGTCACATGTGCATCGTACAGGAAATCAACGATTGGGAATTGAAAGCAACGCATTTGCAAAGGCAACATCCGAAGGAAACACTCTTAGGGTCGGTCATGCATCGATAACCCATCGTTGAAATAATAAACAAAACCGATTACTTTATGGGTGCAACGACTTTCCGAAGGCAACATTATTAGGGTTACCAGTGCATCATAAATGAAATCAACGATTGGAAATCAGAAGCAACTCATTTCCAAAGGCAACATCCGAAGGCAATATTCTCAGGGTCGGTAATGCATCGATACTCCAGCGTTGAAATCATGAATGAAACCGTTTATTTTACGGGTGCAACAATTTTCCGTAGGCAACATTCTTAGGGTCACTGGTGCATCGTACACGAAATCGACAATAGGAGATCGAAAGCAACACATTTGCGAAAGAAACACTCGAAGGCAATATTCTTAGGGTCGGTGATCCATCGATTACCCATCGTTGAACTCATGAATGAAATCGATTGTTTTATGGGTCCAGTGATGTTTCGAAGGCAACGTTCTTAGTGTCAAAGGTGCATCGTACACGAAATCAACGCATGGGCATCGGAAGCAACGAATTTCCAAAGGCAACATCCGAAGGAAATATTCCTAGGATTAGTGATGCATCGATACCCCATTGTTGAAATCATGAACGAAACCGATTACTTTACCGATGAAACGATTTTCCGAAAGAAACATTCTTAAGGTCACTAGTGCATCATACACAAAATCAGCAATGGGACATCGAAAGCAACGCATTTCCGAAGGGAACATTCTTAGGGTTGGTGATGCATCGATAACTCATCATTGAAATCATGAACGAAACCGATTAGTTTATGATTGCAACGATTTTCCTAAGGCAACATTTTTAGAGTCAAACATTCTTAAGGTCACTAGTGCATCGTACACAAAATCAACGATTGGGCATTGAAATCAACGCATTTCCAAAGGCAACATCCGAAGCATCGATAACCCATCATTGAAATCATGAATGAAACCGGGGGTCCAATGATTTCTCAAAGGCCATATTCTTAGGATCAAAGGTGCATCGTACACAAAATCAACGTGGGCATCAGAAGCAACACATTTCCGATGGCAATATCAGAAGGCACTATTCTTAGGGTCGATGATGCATCGATACCCCATCGTTGAAATAATGAATGAACCTGAATACTTTACGAGTGCAACATTCTTAGGATCAAAGGTGCATCGTACACGAAAACAACGAGTGAGCGCCGGAAGCACCACATTTCCAAAGGTAACATCCGAAAGAAACACATTTCCGAAGGCAATATTCTAAGGTCGGTGATGCATCGATAACCCATTGTTGAAATCATTAACAAAACCGATTACTTTACGAGTGCAACGATTTTCCGAAGGCGACATTCTTAGGATTACTGGAGCATCGTACACGAAATAACCGAGTGGGCATCGGAAACAACGTATTTCCAAAGGGAACATTCTTAGGGTCAATGATGCATTGATACTCCATCGTTGAAATCATGAACGAAACCAATTACTTTACGGGTGGAACAACTTTCCGTAGGCAACATTCTTAGGGTCATTGGTGCATCGTCCAAGAAATCAACAATGGGACATCGAAAGCAATGCATTTTCGTAGGCAACAGTCGAAAGCAACATTCTTAGGGTCGGTGATGCATCGATAACCCATCGTTGAGATAATGAATGAAACTGATTACTTTATAGATTCAACAATTTTCCGAAGGCAACATTCTTAGGATCACCGGTTCGTCGTACACGAAATCAACGGTGGGTCAAGGAACAACGCATTTCCTAAAGCAACAACCAAAGGCAATATTCTTAGGGTCTGTGATGCATCGATAACCCATCGATGAAAGAATGAACGAAACCGATTAGTTTATGAGTGCAACAATTTTCCAAATGCAACATTCTTAGGGTCACCGGTGCATTGTACACGAACTCAACAATGGGACATCGAAAGCAACACATTTCTGAAGGAAACTTTCTCAGGGTCGGTTATGCATCGATAACCCATCGTTGAAATCATGAACGAAACCGATTACTTTATGAGAGCAAAGATTTTCCGAAGGCAACAATCTTAGGGTTACTGGTGCATCGTACACGAAATCAATGATTGTGCATCGGAAGAAACGCATTTCAAAGGCAGCATCCGAAGGCAATATGGTTAGAGTCGGTGATGCATCGATACCCATCGTTGAAATCATGAACCAAACTAATGACTTTACGGGTGCAAGGATTTTCCGAAGTTACCATTCTTAGGGTCACCGGTGCATCGTAAACGAAATCAACAATGGGATATAGAAATAAACGCATTTCCGAAGGCAACATCCGAAGGCAATATTCTTAGGGTCGGTGATGCATCGATAAACCATCGTTGAAATCATGAACGAAACTGATTAATTTAAAGGTGCAACGACTTTCTAAAGGCAACATTCTTAGGGACCGGTGCATCATACACAAAATCAATGACTGGGCATCGGAAGCAACGCATACAAAGGCAACATCTTAAGGAAACATTCTTAGAGTCGTTCATGCATCGATACCCCATCGTTGAAATCATGAACGCAACCAATTACATTACGGGTGCAACAATTTTCCGAAGGCAACATTCTTAGGGTCACCGGGCATCATACACGAAATCAACAATGGGACATCGAAAGCAATGCATTTCCGACGGCAACATCGGAAGTAACATTCCTAAGGTCAGTGATGCATTGATACCCCATCGTTGAAATCATGAACGAAACTGATTACTTCACGGGTGCAACGATTTTCCGAAGGCAACATTCTTAGGATCACCATTTCATCGTACATGAAATCAGCGACTGGTCATGGAAAACAACACATTTACGAAGGCAACATTCTATGCGTTAGTGATACATCGATAACCCATCGTTGAAATCATGAACAAAACTGGTTACTTTACGGGTGCAACGATTTTCCAAGGGAAACATTCTAAGGGTCGGTGATGCATCGATAACCCATCATTGAAATCATGAACGAAACCGATTACTTTACGGGTGCAAAAAAATTCCGAAGACAACATTCTTAGGGTCACTGGTGCATCGTACATGAAATCAACAATGGGACAACGAAAGCAACGCATTTCCGAAGGCAACATTCTTAGGATCGGTGATGCATCAATAACTCATCATTGAAATCATGAACGAAACCGATTACTTTACAGGTGCAATGATTTTCCGAAGGCAAAATTCTTAGGGTCGCCGGTGCATCGTACACGAAATCAAAGATTGAGAATCGGAAGCAATGCATTTCCAAAGTCAACATCCGAAGGCAAAATTCTTAGGGTCGGTGATGCATCGATAACCCATCATTGAAATCACGAACGAAACCGATTACTTTACGGGTGCAACAATTTTCTGAAGGCAACATTTTAGGGTCATCGGTGCATCGTACAAGAAATCAATGATTTGACATCAGATGCAACACATTTAAAAAGGCAAAATTCTTAGGGCCACCGGTGCATCGTACACAAAATCAACGATTGGGCATCGGAAGCAACGCATTTCCAAAGGCAACATTCTTAGAGTCGATGATGCATCGATAACCCATCGTTGAAATCATGAATGAAACCGATTGCTCTACGGGTGGAACGATTTTCCGAAGGCAACATTCTTAGGGTCACCGGTGCATCATACACGAAATCAACGATTGGGCATCGGAAGCAACACATTTACAAAGGCAACATCCGAAGGCAATATTCTTAGAGTCAGTGATGCATCAATACACCACCGTTGCAATCATCAACGAAACCAATTACTTTATGGGTTCAACGATTTTTAGAAGGCAAGATTCTTAGGGTCACTGGTGCATCGTACATGAAATGTACAATGGGACATTCATACTGGTCTACAATAGGACATTCTTGGGGTGCAAAAGTTTTCCAAAGGCAACATTTGAAGGAAACATATCGTTGAAATCATGAACCAAACATATTACTTTGCGGGTGCAATGATTTTTCAAAGGCAACATTCTTAGGGTCACTAGTGCATCGTACACGAAATCAACGATTAGGCATCGGAAGCAACACATTACCAAAGACAACATCCGAAGGCAACATTTTAAGGGTCGGTTATGCATCGATACCCAACCGTTGAAAACATGAACAAAACCGATTAGTTTACGAGTGCAAATATTTTCCGAAGGCAACATTCTTAGGGTCACAAGTGCATCATACACGAAATCAATGATTGGGCACCGGAAGCAACGCATTTTCAAAGGAACATTCGAAGGCTTAAGGTTAGCGATGCATCGATACCCCATCGTTGAAATCATGAACGAAATCGATTACTTTACGGATGCAACGCTTTTCCGAAGGCAATGTTCTTAGGGTCCCTCGTTTATCGTACACGAAATCAATAATAGGACATTCAAGCTTGTCTTTCACCAATAACGTAATGTTGTTGCGCATATACTATAACCCTAATTAACAGGCAAGTCAGGAGATACTTACATCAGAATGGGATCTTTCTTCGATGATCCAACCATTCCTATCCATGAACTTCTCTCCCTAGTATCTTTCCTCCCTCTTGATTATTCACAACATGAGAGATTAATAGGATTTTTACACAAAATAAAATGCCAAATGGAACCAAATAACTTGATTTTATACATACAACAACCAAGGCTTAACATACATTGCGAGAAAGGAACATCAAAGTTGATCAAGCGACAAAATCAATACAAAGGCGAACAGGTGCAGGAAGCAAATGAGATACTCCTCGAATAGGCATATTTAACATGACACAATACACACGTTCTAGAGACACCAAAGGTATGGACGGAAATATACTTTTTTTGTACTCAAGACGAAAGATATGGTTCCAGATCTCGATGAAATAGCAAACAGATTACAAGGACGGATTGGAAACACAAAATTGTGAATGTTTAGTTGCAACCAATGAATAATAAGCAGGACAACTAATTATTTCCAAAGATAAATAAAACATAAATATTGGTGTGAACCACGTATATTGGTCAACTTGGTTTTAATATTTAAACTCCAGGAAAAAGGTAAATACTTCGTACATGCCACATGTTAGTTAAAACCGATATATCCAAGAGAGAACAAGATTTGCTAATTAGTTATCAAACGTCGTTGCATGGTTATGCTTTCTGGAGTTTTTGAGCTTGTAAGTTAGAATCTCACGGGAGGAGCTCCAAATTCTATTTAGGTTTGTCTTTCGCAATAAATACACATGAACAGGAGCATTACACAAATTCACAATAAGACTGAATTAACAGATTGCATTTCTTAAAAGTCTTGAGTGCTCCAAATGAACTAGTCGTACGAGAATGCAAAGATCCAGATATATATTTCTCTCCAAATGAACTCACCATTTCTCATCAAACATGTCTCTAGTTTCCCTTCAAACACCATATTCCTGTAATAAATAGTTCCCTCCAAACACCATGTTCCTGTAAAATCAAAGTAACAAACAACATGGGTCAATCACCATATGTATTCATGGTAAAGTGGCGCAATTCTGGGGAAGTTATGACAATTGTTTGGAAGTTACAATAGTTGTACACACCATTCTCATCAAAAGTATAGAACTAGAAACTGCGAGGTTAACTTCTTATGAAGATTAGTAGCGGAACAATCACATAACCGCATAGGGTTAGGATTTAGTTTTTTTAAATAGGTCGGGACATTGTGAATGTTATTTAGCAGAAAGGATACACAAAAATCAAGTTGCTCCAAAAGGTACTATGGTCAGTACACCTCTGCAATACTGGTTTAAAGACAGAAGTTAATATTCTAGTTACTGTCTGGAAAAATCCTAAAAGTTGTATACAGGTTCTACTGTCACAACCTGTAAGGAATTAAATGTTGGTGGTAGTTATTTACCCGTAAGAGCATGGAAAGTATTAGTTGTGCAAAGGTAGATGAGTGCGGGTAAAAATCAGTTGATGTTGGAGAGACTTTTTCCTGTGTTCCTGTAGAATGCTCAATTTTGCTTCCTTTGATCTCCTCAAATGACTTCACCAACAAACATATTGTCTACATAAATTGATCATTGCAAAGAATACCAGATAGACGATATGTATAACTCATGTATTCTTCATCCCACTCTGGCTTCATCCAAATTTTGTTCAAAGGGTTCAACAGAGAAATAAGCAACAGCTTCTCACATTCAATCCTGACAGACATAAAGAAGAAATTTTGTTTTGCATCATGATCTGCAGTAGTGAACTTTATAACTTAATGTGACAACATGGAAATCTTAAACAATGTTTATTTCCAATGTACCCAGGATAGGCTGTCACACTGATGAATGCTTCAGACAGTGGATTATGCTCCCAAAGAAGTATGGCGGCCTTTACTTCATAGCCTGGTGTTACTTTATACTTACCCTGCACCATCAATGACATCAGAACGGTCAGAGATGAAAATACCTAGAGCAGCATAGCAAGCTACAATGGCTAATTTCAGTATCCAAACTCCAAAGCAAAACAAAAGCTACGATGCGCCAATAAGATTCAGGATACTCAAAGAAATACCAAATTCCCCACTTCCTAAACTCTGCATTTCAGTGACTGCTAAAGAGGAAAACAATCTCTCCACTTGGGCTCCATCCTTTCCCATAGCTTTCCTAACTTTCTTATGTATACTAGCATTGAAACTAGATGACTATTTTTGTCCCCATTAGGGGCTTCTTCCACCTCTCCATTGTTGGTTTTATACTGGCTGAGCATGATTTAGCCTGGGTATGTGTTCATTAATGCTAGACCGTTGTCAACCCATCATATACCGGCTGAACATGATTTAGCCTGTGTAACGCCCCGGGTTTACGCTACAGTAATCCAACAGTGATCACCTTGTTAAATGCCAAGTCACCGTGATTAAGCAAGGGATAATCATCCTCGATCAAGTCTGGTTCAAATTCAAACTCGTTTGAAATTAACAACAAAGTGGAAAATAAACCTTAACCAAAAAATTTGCAATCAATTTTATTAAATAGCAAATAATCATTGGGTCATATTAAAATAGCAGTGGTAATTTATTACAATGTTTTAATAATATAAACAAATAAAAACAGTAGCAAAACAACCACTTTTCCCCTTTCTAAATAAAACCAAAATGCAAAAGATTTTTATTAATGCTCAAACTTTTTGTAGTAGTGAATTATATTGCAACATAAATATGGGAGCAAGTGAGACATATTTTACAAAAATCATTTGGTGGCTAAACAAATAAAACATAAGCATATGAAGTTAGCAAAAACAAAGAAATAGAAAAACATTATCCCTCGCCTAGAGGAAGGCCCACCCATTGGGCCGAGCCCAGCCCATCTCCTCCCCGTTGTCTTCTTCCTCCCCCCCCCCTTGTGTGGAGAGCATCCCCCAGCTCCATGGTCGGCCGTGCCGCCGTGGCGGCCATCCCGCGTCTCACCGGCGGGATAAGGCCGCCCACCCCCCTCAACCCTAACCCTAGGTTCCCCCGTGCCATCTCCCACTCCTCTCCCTCGCCCGCACCCGAGCAGAGCGAGCTCGCCACGCGCGATCGTGGGCGCGTCGGTGACGCTAGCGCGGCCACCACGCCTCCCTGCTTCGTCCAGCATGTCCAATCGAATCGTCGGCGTCTTGTTCGTCTTCTCATTAGAGGAATCGACCCCGGAGCCCCTACAGCGAGCTCCTCGACGCCTTCTTCTTCCTCTGCCCCGCCGGAGTTCGACTCCGATTCTGGCCGCCGCGGTACTCCCCCGAGCCTGCTGCCTCCTCGACGTGCTCCACGGTGAGCTGGGCACCATTTCCCCCCATTCCCCGCTCGAGTTAGTGGCCTCTGACGCCATCCCCGTCGGCCCGGTGCTCCGCCGCCGCTCATCGTGGCCACGCAGTGGGTGCGTGTTGCGCTGCCCGGCCTCCCCTGCTGCTGACACCACCACGGAGGGACGCCCGGCTCCGCCCGCGTCTGTTCCTGCCCTTCGCTGTGCTGCGGCGTGGCCCCCTCGCCGGCGTGGCCTCTCCGTTCCCCCTGCTCGTCGCTGGCGGGCACTGATCCAGTGGGGCTAATCCCCTTCTAAGCCTAAGCCCCTGTGTATGACCCGTGGGCCCTAGGCCATTTGGTTAAGCTTAATAAAGACTGTTAGGCTGTTAGACACTTACAGATGGGCCCCAAGCCATTATGTTAAATAAAAACTGTTAGTTAATACCACTGACACTTACATGTGGGCCAGGGCCCCTAATTAACATGTTAATTAAAAACAATTAAAAATAACCCCTCAAGTCACTGACATGTGGGCCCTGCCCTTTTAATTAACCACTGGTTTAGTTAAATTGTTTTACTAAAATGTCTCAATGACATGTGGGACCCCACTGGAGATTAGATTAAATCAAAAAATTTATTAAAATGTGTCCATGACATGTGGGACCCACTGGTCAGTAGGCCCCACATGTCAGTTGAGTCTTCAAACTCCACTGTTGTGGATAATTCTTATTTAATAAATAAAAATAAATCCAGAAAATGATTTAAACTTTAAAATTGAATATACTTTAAACCATAAGTCAGATTCGAAAAATGTATACATGAAAATTGATCAGAAAAATATAACGAATACGGATACGCTATAAGTATACCAACCACACCCCTCTAACACAACGAACATTGACATCCCCCCCTCTGGACCGTCTGTCGATAATGACCCGGAGCCGGTATTTCATCCCCGGATGAATTCCCGCTCCGAGCATAACCCTTTGCACTGCGTTAGAACACCGATATCAATGCATCTCTCATGTCATGTATCTGTTTGTATATGCTTGCTTTGTATTTACTGTTTCTCCCCCCCCCCTTTATTCTCCGGTAGACCCCGCTGCTACCGCCCCTACCGTCGAGCTTCCAGGCAAGCAGAGTCATTTCTTTCCCCAGATATCACCTATCTTTTCCGTACATTTCTTGCACTAGGCATTTCTACTACTGCTACTACGTTACAATCCTATTCTATTGCATAGCCTGCTTTTGTCGGTCCTTGATGTACCTTCCTTTATCCTATGTTGTCTATAAATATATATATATATATATCTTATTCAGCGGTGAGCTCTACGCAATGTTAGTCAACTAGGATTAGATAGCGGGTCGTGAACACTCTGGGAGTGAACGCGGATACAAAATATGTATAACTGCATAGGTACGGTACAATGCAGACACCGCCTAAGGCCCCTACCTCGGCTCTGTCGAGCCACATCAAGTGGAGCTACCGAGGAGTAATCCTCATACTCCACTCGTTGCTGACTCCGTATAGCCGCCCTAGGGTCCTAAGCCCCAGTTGTCCTTAAGGTAATAAGTCGGGCGACCCAACGGTGCCCGCGAGCGGCATTGCGTCGGGAACGACAAGGAGGGTACGACCAACGTTTCTGGCGTGCTTGGCCCCTGCTCGTATCTCGCGAGAGTTACCAAACCGCGAAAAGTCGAGCTCTAACAAGAGCACACGCGAGAAAAGGTAAGGAGATGGTTCACCTTGTTGGTAACCGCGTGCTTTGACGGGACAACAGGGTAGGCCCAGACGTACTAGTGGTCCTTGTCGTTGTTCGTTGTCCGTTGTGTTGTTAGTCAGACAGCGATAACAGTTGTCTAGGAGATAATATTAAAATGCTAAATAGTTCGGTGGATGACTTGAGAGGCCCGTTGGTCTGTACGCACTACCTTCACGTGGGATAAGGAGTTATGGGCTCCCCTGCGTCGTAGTTTGTACGAAAGCTCTTCAGATGTCAGCAGTATTGCGGCCTGCACCGGGAAGTGGTGCCTTCTTCGCTCGAGCGGTGTATTTGGATTTTCTTTTGCTTCATCGGCCAGCCACGCACCGTGCAGGAGCGTGAAGGGTGAGGATCCTAGACCGTTGATCGCATAGGATATAGTCCGGCGGATGGCCTCTCTGTTGAGCCTAGGATGGGTTGTGGCGTGTCGGATAGCTTTGGTGGAGCGTTCACTAACAAGGTTCCCGCCACCCTGGAGATCCGAGCGTGCAAGCTGAACAGTAGTGCACCCCTGCAGGGAGTTTAATCTATTCGAATAGCCGTGTCCACGGTAACAGGACGCTTTATGCTGAAGCCGGATCTTAACACTACAAATTACTACTTCTATTAAACTGTATGGTTCCGGGTCTTCTTCCTCCCCGGGAAGTCGAGGAAGGGAACTCGGAGGCATTATTATTGTTAATTATTACAACTTACTATTATACAATGCTGCAACAACTTCTGTTGCATTGTTACTTTATGCTTTATATGAACTATTGGTTGTTCTCTTCTTGTGCTGCAAGACTCGTCGGAAGATGATAGTCTTCGTAGGCCTAGCTTCTTATCCTTATTCTGATTTCTACCTTGCAGTCCACTATATACAGCCTCCCCTTTCCATTTGATACAAATGTATAAATGCTTAGTAGCAGACGTAAGAATCGCGGGTATGCTAGATACTCACCCTTGCTTTATTTTCCCCTTTTGTTTTGCCTGATCGGCCGCTGAAGTCGATGTTGAATCCTTGGAGTCCAGGAGCAGGAGATACCCGATGCCGACCACCACAACATGAAGATCCCTGATGCCTTCTGCGACGTCGAGTTCCCCGTTGACCAGGAGTAGTTTGGAGGTTCCCAGGAAGGAGGCCTCGACTTTTCGATCTATTGTTATTTGTGCTAGCCTTCTTAAGGCAACCTTGTATTCTTGTGTCTGTACTCAGATACTATTGCTTCCGCTAACATTGTGCTCTCGAGCTGTTGTATTCGAGCCCTCGTGGCCCCTGGCTTGTATTAAACAGCTTTTATTATTTTATTGGTAGAGTTGTGTTGTGATATCTCACCGTGAGTCCCTGATCTCGATCGTGTACCTTGCGTGTATGAGTACTGTACATGGCTTGATTTGGGGGGCATAACAGCCTGGGTATGTGTTTATTAATACTAGAGTGCATGTTTAGTTGGCAAGATGATTTGGCATCTGGCCTGTGGCATGGCAAGGTCGGCTGGAGCCAAGTCAATGGGAAAATATAACAAAAGAGTGCACATGGTGATCCTGGATAAGGTGGAAACCAAAATGCAGTGCTCATCTGTAAATTGAAAATAACAGGGTCCACACAAAACTAATTCAGTTACTTAGCCTTCAAACCAACCACAATTCCCGCACATACACCATATTCAATCAAACAACCCCGTCACGGTGCAGGTACACAGCCTAACTAACTTGACCATACAAGCCAAGCTACAATAAGTCCAGATGCATATACTGTAACTAGATAGGGGGCGCGGCTTGCCGCGCGTTGCCCGCCAATCGGCAGTCAATAAACAGAACAATCAAGTGGAAAAATAGTTGTACTTGACGATAAAAATTGGTAAAAGGAGATTTTTGGTAAATCTTGTTGCTGCATAATTAAGTTGACAACTAATGAGGAGAGAATAATACAGCATTAGGTATATGTGTATTTTACAAGAGAGCATACCAGTAGGACATCGTTTTGTAATGTTACATTGGCAATTGTAAGTACAAGAAATAAGATAGTCTAAACAGAGATGAGGTTCATATTTTGGTCTGTACAACATGTCACTTCTCAAATAAAAAAAACAATGCTGAATGGAGTTAGCATATGAACAACGAAGCTTGGAAGTTTAAATTAGCATACTTGTATCAAGAGCGATCAAGAGTACATTATCAATTGGGCCACAAAGCAGGTGAGCAATCATGTAGATAGATTGCACATGTTGCTTTTATATTTACAAAGGGAAGAACCCTCGTGGAACGAAACTATGACCCTATTTACACACGGATATCGCCGTGCCCGAAATTGAAAGACGAGGGACAAAAGCGCCTTGCATAGTGTGGTATGCCAGCTGTCCAGCTTCCTATGTAGTTCCAAGGTGCCATGCTAAGTATTGAGATCAATTGATTTTATACCCTGGTCACTTACAGTAGAGAAGCCCCCCCCCCCCTGCGTCGCCCCTCCTCTGGCGACTCGGGGGGGGGGGGGGCAAACCTAGCGTCGTCGCGTTCCCGTCCCTCCTCCCTCCCGCCCTCGCCACCAATAGAGGGGACTGCCGGCGAATGTCGCGCACCCCGGGGAAGGTGGCGGCCGGGCACCTCTGTCGTTTCTCGCGAGAGGAGTGGCCTCGCCGTCGTCGGGATCTGCGACGGCGTCCTCGCCGACGCGAGGTGGCGGCTCAGAGCGAGAGCTGTGAGGTGAGCGCGGGTTCTGGCCCACCCTCACTGACTGCCTCTGCCGCCGCCAGATGCCGGCGACCCCCACCCCCAGCCCCTCCCCTGCTCCGCCGCCACCGGATGGGGCGCTCGGGCTGGTCGCGCGTGCCCTGGGATCGTGGCTGCCAGTCCACCTCCGCCGGATCTCGCCCTCCCCCTGCATCCAGATCGAAGCTCCCTCGGCCTCCTTGACCCACCTCCACCAACCCGGCCAAGAGACGCTTTCTTCCTGCTCCTCTCTCTGGTCGGCGCCAGATCCGTCCTGCATCCATCACCTCCGTCCCTCCATGCCACCGCCTCCATCAGGTCCGGAGCCCGTACGTCTCGGTACCCACTGTCACCCCCCCCCCCCCTCGTACAAATTTGAATAGCGGTTCACCGTGGACGGATGTGCTAGGGAGAAATCCCTGCTGACCTGCGTCAGCTTACCACGGTGGCGCTACTCCAGCGTCGCTCACCCTCTTGGGGGCGTGGTTCATATGCTAGTCTTGTCTCTCTGTCCGAATTCGCAGGATCGGCTCTACCGTTCTTTGGGAATTAAACCAGTTATGCTCCAGGCGAAAGATCTGTGATGACGTCGTCTTTGGATACCGTTTACCATCTTGAAGGCGTCACTGCGGAGCTCTTTGCCGCTATTCATCCTCCGTTGCCCCTGCTGTTGGTCATCCTTTGCTCTGCCTGCTCAAGACCCTCTCATGGTTGTCGTTTGTTTTGGCAAGCTTCATGCTCTTGATGTTATATCGGCTCATCTTTGCTCATCTACGACGCAATGATGCCTCCTTACCTTCCTAATCGTGTCGGCTTGCTGTGGCGGAGGCTCCAATCAAGGTTCGTGATGGGTCACTCGTTGATTGGTGCGGCTCCCGTGTGCCAAGAGGTCAGTACGCACGCCGGTGTACTGCGTTAGGATAGTTGTTTTAGTGTTGGTATTGTGATCCCTCGATGACACACCACTTTCACTCGGCTCTCATTTGATGGTCTCTCGAATTTTCTAGCTAGGTAGTGCCTTCCTCGGGGCGTCCATATGTTCTTAATTCATGTAATCTTCCCTCTTCTGTGATTTTCCGGCCCGGTTTCCCTTATAAACGGGTTCATCTTTTTAAGGTTTTTGATCCAATTTTCCTTATAAACTGAATCACTTTGAGCAATATATTCAGGTGGGGATTCTCTCCCCCCCCCCCCCCCCCGATGACCGTTCAAGAAAAACTTACAGTAGAGAAGAAAGTATTAAACGATAGTTTACAAACCTAGTAAAATAGATGAGATAATAGAAAGAGAATGAAATGATAATAAAACCTGGCAAAAGGACAATCCATATTGAATCCGCCCGATAGTCCAGATGGACAACAACATGAGTGCAGGAACAGTCATCGTTGCCCAGAAGCAACCAAGTGATTTGGAAATAAGTGCCTGCGAGCCGAAGCTCAAGTAGGGGATCTTAGATCACCAGAAGATGCCTCTCCTAAAGTAATGAAATATTTTAAAAAGCTTCCATAGAATTTTATATCAAATGCTAAAATGAACCAGGAAAAATGCATAAGGATTTAGATAAGTTTCCTTTGGCCTCCCGAGCTAAAGTGCACATATGAACCTTGCTTACCGAGCCATGGATCCAAGTAATAAACTGATATTCAAGGGTAGTAGTAAAGTAATAAATGTTTTTGCAGAAGAAAGGAAGGATGTGCCAAAAGGTAAAAAGGAATTTTTGCAATTGGTTTGTCTTTGACCGACCATTTCTTCTATATGAATCTAAAATTTGACACATGTTTAGTTGACTACATCATGTTTCATCTCACCACCTTTTCCCTTCTGCCTTCCAAATCATAATAAAAGGCACTAACAACTACAAGCATGTTATGTTTAGTCTTACTTGGAAGGAAATAAAACACATACGTTTATATATTATGAACAGACCTTAAAGCTAGTAATTAAATGATACAGAGATTTAATCATTATACAAAAATGTAAAGCACAAGCTAGCCCATCTTATGATGGCAGACTATTTAGGCTACAATGAAAAGTTAACTGTGCAAGAAAAATAAAACTCACATATATTCCTGCATTTCTTATTCTAGCACCTAGGAAGCTTCCTTCTGCTCCAACCTTGGAAAATAAAATTTAGTTCTCTAACATAGCAACATAACATGAATTTTGGCCAGGCACGACTCATGTGAATAGCGAGAGTGGGACTGCAGGAACAGCAATGCATATTCAGCATATCTTCCTATTCACCATTGCTAATGAAGACTAAGAGAACAAAATGCTCAATCAAATCCGTACGAGAATGATACTATCCAACAAAAGTGTCCCAAACATCAAATTAGGTTGGTATATGAGAACATGAGAATACACTGATTGCGCAAAGTTTAGCAATGAGGGTGAGTCGACTTACTTTGGTACAGGGCCATAATTAGCTGAAGAAAGCTGCAAAAGTTTTGGGTTGACATGAATTGTGAAAAGTGCAATGTTATACATAAGTCGATTATAATATATGTTGCTCAGGTCTCAGGTTCATCATTGCTCAAAAAAAGTCATAAGCAAGAATTGATGCAAGGACATTGTTAGAAACTGGTTCATCTGTCAATTGCTAGACATGGACCAAAAACATACTGTATTGTACTAATCGACATGTGCTGCTATTTAGGAATAACATGCAAGCAAAGATTCAGAACATGTTCAGCAAGAACAAATATTATCTTGGGTGAGCAGATGTTAATAAGAAACATCTAGGGCCCCTGCACAACTACTAATCTGAAATCTGGCATCTAAAATAAATAAATGTATTGCATAGCTAAATCGACAAACCATGTATCTATTAATATGATGTTGAAGAAAACAAAGAATTTCATAAACCCATCTCAAAAGGTACCCTAAAAGAACCCTCTTTAAAATATTCACACACACACTTGCACATGTGTAATGGAAAAAATACCTTCTTGTAGTGGAAACTTCCTCAAGCCAGTCCAAGTCAAAAGCATCAGAATATGGTAAGTGAATGGCCCCCTAGTTCCTGCGGTATAAGAACAACTATAACAATAAGAAGCATATTGAATAAGCCGATAACATGATGACGACGCTAGTGTATAATGCCATCTGAGTAATCCTTAATGAAAAATTTAAATAGTAAGAAAAGATGGTAATGACGAGGGTCTGTTGTATGAGGGAAAAGCATGGTACGATTAACATAATTGTTCGATTTGAATAACATTTTCAGAGAAAATAAATGAGCACGCCGAATTAAATAAATTCTTTTTCTCAAAGGCAAACAGGCATTTAAACTGTAATATCATTGGAATTTAGATTAAATCTGACACAATCTGAAATGTTCTATGGGAAAGGCTGAACTGCTTCCTAAACAACAAAAGGATCTAGTCAAATAAGTAGCCAAAACCTGCATACCTTTCAACTGCAAAAGCAACGGGCAGTAATAAAATGGGAGCTATCACATGCCTCTAGAAAACATAATAGATGTATGTGTGTCTTGGTTAAAAGAAACTTTGCTAAGTATACGCATATCCCTATAGATAATCCTTAAAAAAACTGAAACACTTCAAGATAGTTTCAGCCACAAATCCACAAGAACAAACTTCAGCAGCTGATACTAAAATGGCTATTCTGCAAGCTAGCAAGTAATCCTACGGACCAAAAACAAGTTTCAGAAATAAACCACAAGAAGGACAAGGCAAGGGAATGTGCAAACCTCATGCTGCTTGTGCTTCTCACCGGGATGATCCTTCTCCCTATCATTGGCCTCTTCCACCTCCCTTGAATCAAACCCCATCACAACAAAGAACCATCTAGAGCTCTTGAGCCTACTGCTCCTCGCACCTGTCGCTGGTCTCTCATCCTTTCTGCGATGTATGTGCTGCCTGTAGCTCTAGCCTCGCCGTTGCTTGGATCTAGACCAATAAATAAAAGCTAATAAACATTAACCACCACCGATGATGGACTCAACCTAGTGATGGAAACAGTACAAGTAGAACGCTTAATCTGTATGAACAATTTAGATTTTTTAAATAAACAAACACTCATCCTTAAATAACAGAAGAGAAAGAACTCAGATTCAAACCAATCTATTTAACCGATTCAAGCAGAGACAATGTTAATGGATGAGAAGTGCTCAATGCAGAAACATGAAGGAAAAATAGGGAATCGACTATATGTGCAAGGTAAAAAAGAGAAAGTAGTTATCCAACCAATTAGGCAAACGTAGGTGAAATAAAGCTCCATATTCAATATGCTATTTTAATTTCCTTCTGGACACATTAACAAGTAAAGTCTAATAAATAGCAATGCCTAGGAAAATCAATGATCCCGGAAGAGCAGTATTAAGGGGATAACTTATATTGTCATTCCCATATACAAAATAGCAATAACAGTTCTTATAAGGTCCGTGACGGAAATAATAATGTGCAGCCCCATGGTTTTTGGGCAGCAATGTTCTCTTCATGTCTTGTCAAGATTTACATATCCTTATAAAACAGTAACCATCACCTACTTCTGGCCTTACCTAGCATGGCCATTTAACGCTGATAAATTGAGAAAGGAGCTTGGGGCTGTGACATCCATACCAATATTTCACTGAAAGTACACCATTTAGAAAGATTGAATGTACACCATTTAGAAAGAATATGAATCTTACCTGCTGTAGGGAAACTTAGTAGTGAGAATTATACCCTGAAACTTCAATTTCTCCCATTCAACCAATATAATTTCTTGGAGTGATGGTGCTATGCCAAAATGAAGAACTTCCCTGACAAAAATTTGGAACAAAAGTCTCTTGTAATACCAATCTGAACCAAATCCTTAAATCCTAGAACATCGCCGAACCAAAATTTTAAAAATCATTCATGTTAGCATCATTATAAAATAGATCATCCAAGATCTTGAGAACGCAATAAATAACTCCAGTGGCACAAAAAGGTGCAGTATCCATCAGCAACACCATAGCATAAAATATATATAGGATGAAACCAAAGATGGAATTACCATCATCTATAATTTTTATTCAAGTGAGGGCACATCAAAACCATAAACATACATAGGATATAAAATTACTATAACAAAAACCTAGTGCAAATGGTCCATGGAATGCATAATATAAACATGAACATAAATTTGCAAATCTACGACAATAAGCAGGATATCAAGATTCCTAGGACGAATGCATTGATGGATAAGTCTTTGTACTATAGTCTTTGTGGGGCTGTAGCATATGGTCCTTGTGTCCTTGTGGCTGTTAGGCTGTTAGGATTCTCAGCACATCACATGGTTCTTTGTGTCCTTGTGGTTGTTAGGATAGCATCTTAGACTAGTATCTTAGACCAGCATCTTTGACTAGCAGTTAGCATCTTATACTAGCATCTAACATATGCTTGGGCTGGCTAGCAGCCTATAAATATCTAACCCCAACCCCTCAGGTTGGCATGGCATTGTGTGACAAATAAACCAGAAAATTGCCCCTACTCCCAGTGTCATCCTCTTCCTAGATGAGAGTAAGATTCAAGTGACTAACAAGTGATATCAGAGCCTCGTTATCATGTAGCTTGAGCATCACCTGCTCACCCATTTCCCCTGGGAAGGAGCAGCCCCATCCCAGAGCAGCACCAGCGCCGGCTGCCCCTGGTCACTCTTCTCCCTCCACGCGGTCGAGTAGCAACTCGTCTGCAGCCACCCACCCTTCGCGCAGCAGCCCTCCAGCAGCGAGTCATGTCTGCAGGCCGCTCTCAGCACACGGCTACCTCGACTATGCAGCGTCGGCAAGAGGTCGAGCTCGCCGCGGCAGAGGAGCGTGAGCGAGCGACTGCAGCAACCGCTGTGGCGGCGGCAAGGGTGTCGAGGCTGGCAGCGAAGGAACTAGCAATGGCTGGAGCGGAGTCGGAAGCAGCGGCGGCAGCGGACGCCGCACGTGAGGCGGCGGCGGAGGTCAAGGTGTTGCGTGACAACACCAACAACTCCATCTCTGCTGATGATTGCGCCACCGCGGAGTGCGATGGTGCAACACAAGAGCAGACGGCGCAGCGGGCAGCTGAGCACGGAGGTGTGCACGGTGGCGGCGCTCCCGGAGGAGGCGTGCACCGCGGCGGCGGCGGCGGTCGTGGTGGCTGGGACGACCAAGACCGCGGCCCCTACGGGGTCCGGACTGTGGTCAGAGAAGTTGGTCCGGTGCTGGGTGGCCTACCCTCACCAAAACCATCTACGTCGAGTGGGCCGCAGTCATGAGGATCAGGCTTCAAGCGCGGCACACGTGGGAGGCGGTCCAGCATGGCAACGTCGACTACCATGAGGATCGACGGGCGCTGGACGCCCTCATTGCTGCAGTCCCGCCCGAGATGCAGTTATCGCTTTCAAACAAGCGGACTACCAAGGAGGCTTGGGACGTCGTCGCTCCGGCCCGCATAGGCAGTGACCGCGCCCGTAAGTCCACTCTGCAGGCCCTTCGCAAGGAATGGGAGAACCTGCATTCAAGCCAGGTGAGGACGTTGATGACTTTGCTCTCCGTCTCAACACTCTCCTGTAGAAGATGGTGCAGTTCGGCGATGACAGCTACGACGAGGAGAGAGATGTCAAGAAGCTCCTTCGCTGCGTCCCCGAGAAGTACAAGCAGATGGCTCGCACGATCGAGTCGCTGCTAGACCTCTCGACGATGAAGATCAAGGAGGCGATGGGTCGCCTCAAGGTCATCGATACCGACGAGCCACAGCCCCTCTCGGGGCCCAACACCACTGGTGGAAAGCTCCTCCTCACTCGGGAGCAGTGGGATTCCCACCACGGTGACAAGAGGAGGGGGAGCCCTCTTCCACGAGGGGCGGCCGCAAGCGCGGCAAGCCACGCTGGGCGCGCAACAACGCTCAGGCCGGTGCGTGAGGATGTGCCGGAGGTGATCCCCGCGAAGGCCCCCGAGGAGGCGTCGGCGGTAGATTCCAGCCGGTGCCAGAAGATACCTGCCACAAATGTGGCCGAACTGTCCATTGGGCCAAGGACCGTCGGCAGCCACGCCACGGCCAGGCCCACGTCGCACAGGCGGAGGAGAAGGAGCCGGCTCTGTTCATGGCACATGCGAGCATCGAGCTAACTCCAGCGGCATCGGTCGTAGCGGCTCTCCTCCACCTCGACGGGCCAAAAGCTCATGCCATTCTCGGCGACGGCTCCGGCTCCGGCAAGGACAAGACCAGCGGGTGGTGCCTTGACACCGGCGCCACCCATCACATAATCAGTCGACGGGAGTTATTCGCCGAGCTGGACTCCATCGTGCGAGGCTCCGTCAAATTCGGGGATGCCTCCGCCATGGAGATCAAGGGTGTCGGTTCCGTCATCTTCGCCACCAAGACCGGCTAGCACCGGGTGTTAACTGGCGTCTACTACATCCCCGCGCTGAGGAACTCCATCATTAGCCTGGGACAGCTGGATGAGAAGGGATCGCATGTGCTGATCGAGCATCGGATCCTACGCATTTGGGATCGCCGTCGTCGCATTCTCGCCAAGGTAACCAGAGGTGCAAATCGACTCTACGTCCTTGACGTGCAGGTGGCACAACCCCTCTGTATCGCAGCTCGTCGGGACGACGAGGCGTGGCAGTGGCATGAGCTTTGGGAATCTCCACTTCGAGGCCCTAAAGCGGCTCGATGCCACGGAGATGGTGCGAGGCCTGCCGTGCCTCGACCATGAGAAATTCTGCGACGTCTGTGTGATGACAAAGCAGAGGCGACTCCCCTTTCCCCAGCGGACGAGTTTTCGAGCCAAGGAGAGGCTTGAGCTCGTACACGGGGACTTGTGTGGCCCGGTGACGCCGTCCACACTAGGAGGACGACGCTACTTCCTGCTGCTCGTCGATGAACTCTCCCGCTAAATGTGGGTGCTGGTCGTTGGCAGCAAGGGAGAGGCGGTGGATGCCATCAGGCGCGCGCAGGTGGCTGCGGAGGCGGAGTGCGGCCACAAATTGCACGTCCTACGCATCGACAACGGCGGCGAATTCACGGCGGCTGAATTTGCGTTGTACTGCGCTGATAAAGGCATCCAGCGCCACTACTATGCGTCGTACATCCCGCAACAGAACGGCGTCGTCGAGCGACGCAACCAGACGGTTGTGGGAATGGCCCAGGCCCTTCTCAAGCAGAGAGGGATGCCAGCTGTTTACTGGGGAGAGGCGGTGGCGACGACCCTCTAGATCCTCAGCCGCTCGCCTACCAAGGCACTCGACGGCAGGAAGCCATACGAGGCTTGGCATGGGCAAAAACCGACGGTCTCGCACCTACGGGTCTTCGGCTGCCTCGCTTTCTCCAAGGAACGTGGCCACATCGGCAAGCTCAACGACAGGAGCACTACGGGAATGTTCATCGTCTACGCGAAGGGCTCGAAGGCCTACCGCATCCTTGACCCACAGACACAGCGCGTGCGCACGGCGCGCAATGTCGTGTTCAAAGAATGGCGAGGATGGGCATGGGACAAGTCGGTGGATGACGGCTCGACTCCGACATATGACGACTTCACTGTCGAGTACATCCACTTCGAGGAAGCTGGGGGAGTGGGCAGAAGTTCTTCATCGAGCATGCCTACCTCAGCTCCCAAGTCTCCATCAACCCCGGTGTTTATTCCACCGGCAGCACCTCGCTCTCCGACCACGAATACAGCTGCGCCGAGCCCCTCACCGGCTCCACCACAGCCGGCGACGCTAAGTACTCCAGCACCGATAGCCACTCCTCTGAGCTTGTCTACTCCAGCTCCAGATCACAGCCCGGTGGAGTTTGCTTCCCCGCTCTCCCATGACGAGGAGCACATCGACACGTATCACGACGGCAAGCCGCTGCGGTACCGTACGATGGAGGACCTACTTGGCGACTAGCTAGCGTCAGGACTGGCGTCACGCGACCTAGAGGCGCAGCTGAAGCTTGTGTGTGAAGACGGCGAGCCTCGGTCCTTTGCAGAGGCCGAGAGAGACGCGGCTTGGCGCATCGCGATGCAGTTGGAGATGGATGCGGTTGAGAAGAACCGCACCAGGGAACTTGTTGTCCTCCCTCGCGGTCATCATGCAATTACCCTTAAGTGGGTGTTCAAGCTCAAGAGGGATGAAGCTGGCGCCATCGTCAAGCACAAGGCCCTCCTGGTGGCACGAGGTTTCTTGCAGCAGGAGGGAGTCGACTTCGACGGCGCCTTCGCTCCCGTGGCACGGATGGAGTCTGTGCGACTCCTCCTTACGCTAGCTTCCCAGGAGGGCTGGCGTGTCCATCAAATGGATGTAAAGTCGGCCTTTCTCAACGGTGACTTGAAGGAGGAGGTCTACGTGCATCATCCATCGGGATTTGCGATTCCCGGCAAGGAAGGCAAGGTACTCCGCCTGCGCAAGGCCCTCTATGGCCTACGGCAAGCACCAAGGGCGTGGAATGCCAAGTTGGACTCCACTCTTAAGGGGATGGGCTTCGAGCTGAACCCGCACGAGGCGGCCGTCTACCGACGGGGCAGTGGGGGAAATGCCCTACTGGTGGGTGTCTATGTTGATGACTTGGTGATCACCGGCACCACGGATGCGGAGGTGGCGGCGTTCGAGGAGGAGATGAAGGCCGCCTTCCAGATGAATGATCTGGGGCTCCTCTCTTTCTATCTAAGCATCGAGGTGCACCAGGATGCCTCCGGGATCACGCTTCGACAGACCGCCTAAGCCAAGCGTGTTGTTGAGCTCGCAGGGCTCACCGACTGTCACCCAGCTCTCAGTCCAATGGAGGAGCGGTTGAAACTGAGCCGCAACAGCACGACGGAGGAGGTGGATGATACACAGTATCGGTGTTTTGTGGGGAGCCTTCGCTACCTCGCCCACACACGGCCGGACTTGGCGTTCTCCGTCGGCTACGTTAGCCGGTTCATGCAGAGACCGACGATCGAGCATCAGCAGGCTGTGAAGAGGATCATCCTCTACAGTGCGGGGACTCTCGACCACGGCCTACACTACCCTAGGTGTCCTGGGGAGACACACTTCGTCGGGTACAGCGACATCGACCACGCTGGCGACATCGACACCAGCAAGAGCACGAGCGAGATTCTCTTCTTTCTCGGCAAATTCCTTGTGAGCTGGCAGTCGGTCAAGCAACAGGTAGTGGCCATGTCCAGCTGCGAGGCCGAGTACATGGCAGCCTCCACCGCATGCACTCAGGCGCTCTGGCTCGCTCGACTGCTTGGTGATCTCCTCGGCCGAGACACCGGAGCGGTGCAGCTCAGGGTGGACAGCAAGTCCGCTCTGGCTCTGGCAAAGAACCCCATTTTCCACGAACGGAGCAAGCATATCCGGGTGAGGTACCACTTCATCCGAGGCTTCTTGGAAGAAAGAAGCATCAAGGCGAGCTACATCAACACAACGGATCAGATCGCGGATCTGCTCACCAAGCCTCTTGGGAGGATCAAGTTCCTCAAACTCTGCTCCAGGATCGAGATGGTTCAACTTTCCCACAAGATGACGCACAAGGCTTAGGGGGAGAATGACGGATAAGTCTTTGTAATATAGTCTTTGTGGGGCTGCAGCACATGGTCCTTGTGTCCTTGTGGCTGTTAGGCTGTTAGGATTCTCTGCACATCACATGGTCCTTTGTGTCCTTGTGGCTGTTAGGATAGCATCTTAGACTAGCATCTTAGACCAGCATCTTAGACTAGTAGTTAGCATCTTAGACTAGCATCTAACATATGCTTGGGCTGGATAGCAGCCTATAAATATGAAACCCCAACCCCTCAGGTTGGCATGGCATTGTGTGAGAAATAAACCAGAAAATTGCCCCAACTCCCAGTGTCATCCTCTTCCTAGATGAGAGTAAGATTCAAGCTACTAACATGCATAATATAAACTAAAAATTCCTAAAAGAAACACTTGACCACCATGTATAGATATTCAATTTGTATTCCAGTGGTGTTCAGTTCTAAAGAACGCAACATCCTATACATATCTAAGCAGGTGATCCCATTTTCGAGCACATGCAAGCCTTCCACACAATTATTTTCTGTTTTTTCAGCAACAAAAAAAATCAACTGAAGCAGAAGGTCGTGAGCTATTGTAACGTGCAACCACCTTCCAGTGCTGTTGAGTTCTAAACAACACGTCCTATATATATCTAAGCACGTGACCCCATTTTCGAGCACATGCAAGAATTCCACACAATTATTTTCTTTTTTTTCAGCAACAAAAAAATCAACTGAAGCAGAAGGTCATGAGCTATTGTAACGTGCAACCACCCTACATTTTACTGCTAGGTCTGGTATTGTTCATATGGCAATAATGTTGAGGGGTATTATTCTCATACATTCTAATTTATTGCTATAAATTCCCGCAGCAATTCCAGCATACTCTCTCCATAACTACTCCCTCAGTTACAAACAAACTGTAATATCTCATAATTTGGAAAGGACAGGGTACATTGTAGGCAGGAAATTATCTAATTATTAAAAGACGCTCTGCACATAAACTAGTACCAGGATATGGTCCTTATATTGCATCTGCAATTTGATGGTGCCATTTCTTAATTATTATGTTTTTAGATGGAATTTACTGTTGAATCCTCAAAACAATGTTCACACTGAAACAAGTATAACTCAGGACAAAGCTAGAACGTCTTACAATTTGGAAAGGATGGAGTACACGGTAAGCAGGAACGGATCTATTACTTTTAGCCCAGGTTAAAAATTAATATTAAAAGACACTCTGCACACAAAACTAGTATTCCTCTGCAAGTTTTATGGTTGTTATTTCTTAACTATTATGTTTTCAGATAGAATTTACCGTGAAATCCTCAGATAAAAAAATTGTTCTCTCCAGCAAGATTTCTCGGATAGTTCCATGTTAGTGGCTTGAGAAAAAAGTGCATCTTACCTTTGTTCTGTTCGGCGATATAATTTGTTCTGTCTACCATGCCAAAGGCTAGCACATCTTCTTTGGTAATGTAAGGAGAGAAGAAATCCTGCATGTCAATCGATGAATTCACTTAAGAATTCAAGACACTTCACAAAATCAATTTCTTATCCATTTCTACTTGGCTTTATTGTCAATAATTGCCAAAATTATGTAAGAAAAAAATCAAGCTACAAGATCCCCAACAAAGCTGAATATGCATATCCCATAAAGCAGAAGTACCACTTGACCTTACCGAAAAAGTTAGTAGAAAGTAAAAACAGAAATACCCCCTTATAGAGCAAATTAGTTAACTCATTTCATATACCATGCAAAAGAAGTTAAGTATATCGTGTACATGTAACTACCATGAAAAATGGTTCAAAAATGTGCTAATGAGAAGGAGAAACACATGATAATATGGTATGTCATCTCTAGCTTGTAAAAAATATACAGCATAACAGTGATAAACTTTTCTAATCAAACTAGCAAGACATTTGCTAATATAAAACAGGAACGAGTCTGCTGGAAAAAATTAAGAAGAGTTGTTTGCTAAGAACACAAGGTCATGGGAAGTGAATCCAAAACTAATATTCATATTTGAAGGAAGACCAGTGCTATGAACAGCTTCACATACGCGAGTGATACATGACCATATTTGCAATCGGGCACTCTGGGATGTTGAAGGATCCAAGACAGAAATGTTAATAAAGCAAGGAGAAAGTAAGTTAACCAAACTTATAGAGAATTCGGACACTATACAACAGGATTTTTGAATGACTAGTTAAAGACAGGGAATAATTATTTATTCATCTCCTTAAATGTTAGTTGCACAAATCTTTGACCACTTAGAACACACCCAACGTTGGTTAAAATTCAATTATTGTGAAATTTTCAAGGTGACATCTCAAACAGGTAGACTAATTATCCAGAGACAAATACCCTATTTCATAAAGGAACAGCCGACTGAAATCAGGGAGAGTGATTTCAGGTTCATGGGCATGGAGTGTTAGATTAATAGTAAAATACAGTCTAAACAGCCAGCAAAGTTCAATTAACCAGTCTAAACGGTTACAATTATGTTTCCCTTTTGACTGAAAGAAAGTTTTAAGCTTACTTGAGAGCTGGCAGCGATTGATGATAATAGTTCAAAAAGTTTATTCACAACCATGGAAACTTCAGGAGGATGACGCCTCAGGTAAGGGCAAAACGCATTCAAGTAGTGTCCAAGGATAACAGCAAGTCTTGGTTCTGTCCAGTTCAAAGGCAGAAGCTGAGCAAGTAGACCTGATTTACAATCACAGGGTGAGCTAATGATAAAACAGAACCAAATTTACCACCAAAAAGGAAGTGAATGATCTACAGTCCTCCAAATATGTAGTGTATCCTGTACTATGAAAAATGTGTGTCCAGAATGATCTCTCCATTCTCAATCGAATCATCAAATATTGCATTGACATCCATGGTAAGCACTAGCTGTGCACTTTCAATTGCAGCCAAATCCTAAAATACTCATGTTGTCAGCACGAATTGACCAACATAAATAAATTTATGAGACCAAAGTAACATGAAAAATAATTAAGCTTTGGCTGAATAACCAAGGGTCCAACCTTGGGGGATTTTGATACTGTCATTCCGTCTCCCGTAAAGCTATTAATTCTCTGTACAGCTCTGCTGGCAGCAAGGATTGGTCTTCGATAAGCAATATATTTTATGAGATCCAACTGAGTGGAGGTATCAAATCGTTGCATTCAGCAGACAGCAAACATAAGAACACCATAATCAACTCTTATTTCTCTTCAATATGATAATAGTGAGAAAGCTTCAACAGATAGTAAACATGCAGTGGTAGACAACAGACTAGCAGTTCAGCATCATTAATTTACTGAATGGGGCAGGTTCCACATTTCAATAAGTCAAGAAAGAAACATGTCCAAGTAAGCAAGTGCCCTGACAAACAAACTTACTGCGGCTTTACAAGTATGTCATTCTCAACCGGGTCACAAACACCATGATCGAATGATGGAGCATAAACAGACCTCTACAAACGAAGATTTTTAAGGATAAGTCTGAATGCATTTACTGCAACACATCTCATAACATTTGACATTAAATTGACAAATACCTCTTCTCTTAGGGTCTGTAGGCATTTCAAAAAAAGTGATGGATTGAATTTCCATGGTGCTAAATTTAACAAATCAAATGTCAATGCTTTGTGAAAACAATGTTTTATTAAAAGATTCTTTTCCACATGGAACATCCGAAGGCAACACTATTAGAGTCGATGATGCATAAATACCCATCATTGAAATCATAAACGAAGCCGATTACTTTACGGGTGCAACGATTTTCCAAAGGCAACATTCTTACGGTCACCGGTGCATCGTACACGAAACCAATGATTGGGCATCGGCACCGATGCATTTCCACAGGAAACATCCGAAGGCAACATTTTTAGAGTCGGTGATGCATCGATACCGATTACTTTATGTGTCAACGATTTTCCGAAGGCAACATTCTTAGGGTCACCGGTGCATCGTACATGAAATCAACAATTGGGCATCGGCAGCAACTCATTTCCACAGGCAACATCCGAAGGAAACATTTTTAGAGTCGGTGATGCATCGAAACCCATTGTTGAAATCATGAACGAAACCGATTACTTTACGGGTGCAACCATATTCCGAAGGCAACATTCTTAGGGTCACCGGTGCATCGCACACGAAATCAACATTCGGCATCGGCAGCAACTCACTTCCACGGGCAACATCCGAAGACAACATTTGTAGAGTTGGTGATGTATCAATACCCATCGTTGAAATCATGAACGAAACCGATTACTTTACGGGTGCAACGATTTTCCGAAGGCAACATTCTTAGCGTCACCGGTGCATCATACACGAAATCAACAATTGGGCATCGGCATCAAGTCATTTCCACAGGCAACATCCGAAAGCAACATTTTTAGAGTCGCTCATGCATCGATGCCCATCGTTGAAATCATGAACGAAATATATTACTTTACGGGTGCAACGATTTTCCGAAGGCAACATTCTTAGGGTCACCGTTGCATCGTACACGGAATCAACAATTGGCATCGGCATCAACTCATTTCCACAGGCAACATCCGAAGGAAATATTTTCAGAGTCGGTGATGCATCGATAACCATACTTGAAATCATGAATGAAACCGATTACTTTACGGGTGCAATGATTTTCCGAAGCCAACATTCGTAGGGTCACTGGTGCATCGTACACGAAATCAACCAATGGGCATCGACATCAACTCATTTCCACAGGCAACATCCGAAGGCAACATTTTTAGAGTCGATGATGCATCGATACCCATCTTTGAAATCATAAACGAAACTGATTACTTTACGGGTGCAACCATTTTCTGAAGTCAACATTATTAGGGTCGGCGGTCCATCGTACACGAAATCAACCATTGAGCATCGGCAGCAACTCAGTTCCACAGAAACATCCGAAGGCAACATTTTTAGAGTTGGTGATGTATCAATACCCATCGTTGAAATCATGAACGATGCCGATTACTTTACGAGTGCAACGATTTTCCTAAGGCAACATTCTTAGCGTCACCAGTGCATCATACACGAAATCAACAATTGGGCATCGGCATCAACTCACTTCCACAGTTAACATCCGAAAGCAACATTTTTAGAGTAGCTTATGCATCGATCCCCATCGTTGAAATAATTAACGAAACTGATTACTTTCCGGGTGCAACGATTTTTCGAAGGCAACATTCTTAGGGTCACCGGTGCATCGTACACGAAAACAACAATTGGCATCGGCATCAACTCATTTCCACAGGCAACCTCCGAAGGCAACATTCTTAGAGTCGGTGATGCATCGATCCCCATCATTTAAATCATGAACGAAACCGATTAATTTACGAGTGCAATGATTTTCCGAAGGCAACATTCTTAGGGTTACCAGTGCATCGTACACGAAATAACCATTGGGCGTCGGCGTCAACTCATTTCCACAGGTAACATCCGAAGCAAAAAATTTAGAGTCAATGATGCATCGATACCCATAGTTGAAATCATGAACGAAACCGATTACTTCACGGGTGCATCGATTTTCCGAAGGCAACATTCTTAGGGTCACCGGTGCATCGTACATTAAATCAACAATTAGGCATTGCCGGCAACTCACTTCCACAGGCAACCTCCAAAGGCAACATTCTTAGAGTCGGTGATGCATTGATCCCCATCAAAGAAATCATGAACGAAACAGATTAATTTACGGGTGCAAAGATTTTTCGAAGGCAACATTAATATAGTCACCGGTGCATCGTACACGAAATCAACCATTGGGCATCGGCATCAACTCATTTCCACAGGTAACATCCGAAGGCAACATTTTTAGAGTTGGTGATTCATCGATGCCCTTCTTGAAATCATGAACGAAGCGCGTTACTTTACGGGTGCAACGATTTTCCGAAGACAACATTCTTATGGTCAACGGTGCATCGTACACGAAATCAATGATTGGGAATCGGCAGCAACGCATTTCCACTGGCAACATCCGAAGGCAACATTCTTAGAGTCGGTGATGCATCGATACACATCGTTGAAATCCTGAACAAAGTCAATTACTTTACGGGTGCAACGATTTTCCGAAAGCAACATTCCTAGGGTCAACGGTGCATTGTACACAAAATCAATGATTGGGCATCGGCATCAACTCATTTCCACAGGCAACATGCGAAGGCAACATTTTTAGAGTCGGTGATGCATCGATACCCACCGTTGAAATCATGAACGAAGTCGATTACTTTACGGGTGCAATGATTTTCCAAAGGCAACATTCTTAGGGTCATCGGTGCATCGTACATGAAATCAATGATTGTGCATCGGGAGCGACGCATTTCCACAGGCATCATCCGAAGGCCACATGTTTAGAGTCGGTGATACATCGATACCTATCGTTGAAATCATGAACGAAACCGGTTACTTTAAGGGTGCTACGATTTTCCGACGGCAACATTCTTAGGTTCACAGGTGCATCATACACGAAATCAACCATTGGGCATCGGCAACAAAGCATTTCCACAAGCAACATCCGAAGGAAACATTTCTAGAGTCGGTGATGCATCAATACCCATCGTTGAAATCATGAACGAAGTGGATTACTTTACAGGTGCACCGATTTTCCAAAGGGAACATTCTTAGGGTCACCGGTGCATCGTACACGAAATCAATGATTGTGCGTCGGCAGCGACGCATTTCCACACGCATCATCCGAAGGCAACATTTTTAGAGTCGGTGATACATAAATATCTATCGTTGAAATCATGAACTAAACCGGTTGCTTTACGGGTGCTAAGATTTTCCGAAGGCAAAATTCTTAGGTTCACCGGTTCATCGTACACGAAATCAACCATTGGGCATTGGCATCAACTCATTTCCACAGGCAACATCCGAAGGCAACATTTTGAGAGTCGGTGATGCATCGATACCCGTCGTTGAAATCATGAACGAAGTCGATTACTTTACGGGTGCAACGATTTTCCAAAGGTAACATTTTTAGGGTCACCGGTGCATCATGCACGAAATCAATGATTGTGCATCGGCAGCGACGCATTTCCACAGGCATCATCCGAAGGCAACATTTTTAGAGTCGGTGATACATCGATACCTATCGTCGAAATCATGAACGAAACCGGTTACTTTACAGGTGCAACGATTTTCCGAAAGCAACATTCTTAGGTTCGCCGGTGCATCGTACACGAAATCAATCATTGGCATCGGCAACAAAGCATTTCCACAAGCAACATCCGAAGGACACATTTCTAGAGTCGCTGATGCATCGATACCCATCGTTGAAATCATAAACGAAACCGATTATTTTACGGGTGCAACCATTTTCCGAAGGCAACATTATTTGGGTCATCGGTCCATCGTACACGAATACAACCATCGGGCATCGGCAGCAACTCATTTCCATAGGCAACATCCGAAGGCAACTCTTTTAGAGTTGGTGATGTATCAATACCCATCGTTGAAATCATGAATGATACCGATTACTTTACGACTGCAACGATTTTCCGAAGGCAACATTGTTAGTGTCACCGGTGCTTCATACACGAAATCAACAATTGGGCAACGGCATCAACTCATTTTCACAGGCAACATCCGAAAGCAACATTTTTAGAGTTGCTGATGCATCGATCCCCATCGTTGAAATCATGAATGAAACCGATTACTTTACGGGTGCAACGATTTTCCGAAGGCAACATTCTTAGGTCACCGGTACATCGTACTTGAAATCAACAATTAGGCATCGTCGACAACTCACTTCCACAGGCAACCTCCGAGCGCAACATTCTTAGAGTCGGTGATGCATCGATCCCCGTCATTGAAATCATGAACGAAACCGATTAATTTACGGGTGCAAGGATTTTCCGAAGGCAACATTTTAGGGTTATCGGTGCATCGTACACGAAATGAACCATTGGGCGTCGTCATCAACTCATTTCCACAGGCAACATCCGAAGGCAACATTTTTAGAGTCAATGATGCATCGATACCCATCGTTGAAATCATGAATGAAGTCGATTACAATACGGGTGCAACGATTTTACGAAGGCAACATTCTTATGGTCAATGGTGCATCGTACACGAAATCAATGATTGGAAGTCGGCTGCAACGCATTTCCACAGGCATCATCGGATGGCAACATTCTTAGAGTTGGTGATCCATCAATACCCATCGTTGAAATCATGAACGAAGCCGATTACTTTACGGGTGCAACGATTTTCCAAAGGCAGCATTCTTAGGGTCAACGGTGCATTGTACACGAATCAATGATTGGGCATCGGCATCAACTCATTCCCACAAGCAACATCCGAAGACAACATTTTTAGAGTCGGTGATTCATCGATACCCATCGTTGAAATCATGAACGAAGCCGATTACTTTACGGGTGCAACGATTTTCCAAAGGCAACATTCTTAGGGCCACCGGTGCAACGTATACGCAATCAATGATTGGGCATCGGCAGCAACGCATTTCCACACGCAACATCCGAAGGCAACATACTTAGAGTCGGTCATGCATCGATACCCATCGTTAAAATCATGAACGAAACCTATTACTTTACGGGTGCAACGATTACCCAAAAGCAACATTTTTAGAGTCGGTGATGCATCGATACCCATTGTCGAAATCATGGACGAAACCGATTACTTTATAGGTGCAACGATTTTCCGAAGACAAAATTCTTAGGGTCACCGGTGCATCATACACGATATCAACAATTAGGCATCGGCATCAACTCATTTCCACAAGCAACATCTGAAGGAAACATTTTAAGAGTCGGTGATGCATCGATACCCATAGTTGAAATCATGAACGAAACCGATTCCTTTACAGGTGCAATGATTTTTCGAAAGGCAACATTCTTAAGGTCAACAATGCATCGTAGACGAAACCAATGATTAGGCACGGCACCAACTCATTTACACAGGCAACATTTTTAGAGTCGGTGATGCATCGATACCCATCGCTGAAATCATGAATGAAGCCGATTACTTTACGGGTGCAACGATTTTAAGAAGGCAACATTCTTAGGATCGTCGGTGCATCGTACACGAAATCAATGATTAGGCATCGACAGCAACGCATTTCCACAGCCAACTTCCGAAGGAAACATACTTAGGGTCGCTCATGCATCGATACCATCATTGATATCATGAACGAAACTGGTTACTTTACGGGTGCAACGGCTTTCCGAAGGCAACATTCTTAGGGTCACCGGTGCATCGTACACGAAATCAACCATTGGGCATCGGCATCAACTCATTTCCACAGGCAACATCCAAAGGCACATTTTTAGAGTCGGTGATGCATCGATACCCATCGTTGAAATCATGAACGAAGTCGATTATTTTACGGGTGCAACGATTTTTCAAAGGCAACATTCGTAGGGTCACTGGTGCATCGTACACGAAATCAATGATTGTGCATCGGCAACGACGCATTTCCACAGGCATCATCCGAAGGCGACATTTTTAGAGTCGGTGATACATCGATACCTATCGTTGAAATCATGAACGAAACCGGTTACTTTACGGCTGCTACGATTTTTCGAAGGCAACATTCTTAGCGTCACCGGTGCATCACACACGAAATCAACCATTGGGCATCGGAATCAACTCATTTCCACAGGCAACATCCGAAGGGAACATTTTTAGAGTCGGTGACGCATCGATACCCATCCTTGAAATCATAAACGAAACCGATTACTTTACGGGTGCAAGCCTTTTCTGAAGTCAACATTATTAGGGTCGCCGGTCCATCGTACACGAAATCAACCATTGGGCATCAGCAGCAACTCAGTTCCACAGGCAACATCCGAAGGAAACATTTTTAGAGTTGGTGATGTATCAATACCCATCATTGAAATCATGAACGATGCCGATTACTTTACGAGTGCAACGATTTTCCGAAAGCAACATTCTTAGCGTCACCGGTGCATCATACACGAAATCAAGAATTGGGCATCGGCGTCAACTCATTTCCACAGGCAACATCCGAAAGCAACATTATTAGAGTCGCTCATGCATGAATCCCCATCGTTAAAATAATGAACGAAACCGATTATTTTACAGGTGCAACGATTTTCCGAATGCAACATTCTTTTGGTCAACGGTGCATCGTACATGAAATATATTATTGGGAATCGGCCGCAACGCATTTCCAGATGCAACATCCGAAGGCAACATTCTTAGAGTGTGATGCATCGATACCCAAAGTGAAATCAACATTACGGGTGCTATGATTTTTCGAAGGCAACATTCTTAGGGTCACCGGTGCACCGTAAACGAAATCAAAAATTGGCATCGGTATCAACTCATTTCCGAAGGCAACATTCTTAGAGTCGGTTAAGCATCGATACCCATAGTTGAAATCATGAACGAAATCGATTCCTTTACGGGTGCAACGATTTTCCGAAGGCAACATTCTTATGGTCAACGGTACATCGTACACGAAATCAATGATTGGGAATCAACAACAACGCATTTCCACAGGCAACATCCGAAGGCAACATTCTTACAGTCGGTGATGCATCGATACCAATCGTTGAAATCATGAACGAAGCCGATTACTTTACGGGTGCAACGATTTTCCGAAGGCAACATTCTTAGGGTCACCAATGCATCGTACATGAAATCAACAATCGGGCATCGACAGCAACTCACTTCCACAGGCTACATCCGAAGGCAACATTTTTAGAGTCGGTAATGCATCGATACCCATCATTAAAATCATGAACGAAACCGATTACTTTACGGGTGCAACGAATTTCCGAAGGCAACATTCTTAGGGTCATCGGTGCATCGTACACGAAATCGATGATTAGGCATCGGCATCAACTCATTTCCGTAGGCAACATCCGAAGGCAACATTTTTAGAGTCGGTGATGCATCAATACGCATCGTTGAAATCATGAACAAAACTGATACTTTACGGGTGCAACGATTTTCCGAAGGCACGGATGGAGTCTGTGCGACTCCTCCTTACGCTAGCTTCCCAGGAGGGCTGGCGTGTCCATCAAATGGATGTCAAGTCGGCCTTTCTCAACGGCGACTTGAAGGAGGAGGTCTACGTGCATCAGCCACCGGGATTTGCGATTCCCAGCAAGGAAGGCAAGGTACTCCGCCTGCGCAAGGCCCTCTATGGCCTACGGCAAGCACCAAGGGCGTCGAATGCCAAGTTGGACTCCACTCTTAAGGGGATGGGCTTCGAGCTGAGCCTGCACGAGGCGGCCTTCTACCGACGGGGCAGTGGGGGAAATGCCCTGCTGGTGGGTGTCTATGTTGATGACTTGGTGATCACCGGCACCACGGATGCGGAGGTGGCGGCGTTCGAGGAGGAGATGAAGGCCGCCTTCCAGATGAATGATCTGGGGCTCCTCTCTTTCTATCTAAGCATCGAGGTGCACCAGGATGCCTCCGGGATCACGCTTCGACAGACCGCCTACGCCAAGCGTGTTGTTGAGCTCGCAGGGCTCACCGACTGTCACCCAGCTCTCAGTCCAATGGAGGAGCGGTTGAAATTGAGCCGCAACAGCACGACGGAGGAGGTGGATGATACACAGTATCGGTGTTTTGTGGGGAGCCTTCGCTACCTCGCCCACACACGGCCGGACTTGGCGTTCTCCGTCGGCTACGTTAGCCGGTTCATGAAGCGACCGACGATGTAGCATCAGCAGGCTGTGAAGAGGATCATCCTCTACGGTGCGGGGACTCTCGACCACGGCCTACACTACCCTAGGTGTCCTGGGGAGACACACTTCGTCGGGTACAGCGACAGCGACCACGCTGGCGACATCGACACCAGAAAGAGCACGAGCGAGATTCTCTTCTTTCTCGGCAAATTCCTTGTGAGCTGGCAGTCGGTCAAGCAACAGGTAGTGGCCATGTCCAGCTGCGAGGCTGAGTACATGGCAGCCTCCACCGCATGCACTCAGGCGCTCTGGCTCGCTCGACTACTTGGTGATCTCCTCGGCCGAGACACCGGAGCGGTGCAGCTCAGGGTGGACAGCAAGTCCGCTCTGGCTCTGGCAAAGAACCCCATTTTCCACGAACGGAGCAAGCATATCTGGGTGAGGTACCACTTCATCCGAGGCTGCTTGGAAGAAAGAAGCATCAAGGCGAGCTACATCAACACAACGGATCAGCTCGCGGATCTTCTCACCAAGCCTCTTGGGAGGATCAAGTTCCTCAAACTCTGCTCCAGGATCGAGATGGTTCAACTTTCCCACAAGATGATGCACAAGGCTTAGGGGGAGAATGATGGATAAGTCTTTGTAATATAGTCTTTGTGGGGCTGCAGCACATGGTCCTTGTGTCCTTGTGGCTGTTAGACTGTTAGGATTCTCTGCACAGCACATGGTCCTTTGTGTCCTTGTGGCTGTTAGGATAGCATCTTAGACTAGCATCTTAGACCAGCATCTTAGACTAGCAGTTAGCATCTTAGACTAGCATCTAACATATGCTTGGGCTGTCTAGCAGCCTATAAATATGAAACCCCAAACCCTCAGGTTGGCATGGCATTGTGTGAGAAATAAACCAGAAAATTTCCCCAACTCCCAGTGTCATCCTCTTCCTAGATGAGAGTAAGATTCAAGCTACTAACATGCATAATATAAACTAAAAATTCCTAAAAGAAACACTTGACCACCATGTATAGATATTCAATATGTATTCCAGTGGTGTTCAGTTCTAAAGAACGCAACATCCTATACATATCTAAGCAGGTGATCCCATTTTCGAGCACATGCAAGCCTTCCACACAATTATTTTCTGTTTTTTCAGCAACAAAAAAAATCAACTGAAGCAGAAGGTCGTGAGCTATTGTAACGTGCAACCACCTTCCAGTGCTGTTGAGTTCTAAACGACACGTCCTATATATATATATATCTAAGCACGTGACCCCATTTTCGAGCACATGCAAGAATTCCACACAATTATTTTCTTTTTTTTCAGCAACAAAAAAATCAACTGAAGCAGAAGGTCATGAGCTATTGTAACGTGCAACCACCCTACATTTTACTGCTAGGTCTGATATTGTTCATATGGCAATAATGTTGAGGGGTATTATTCTCATACATTCTAATTTATTGCTATAAATTCCCGCAGCAATTCCAGCGTACTCTCTCCATAACTACTCCCTCAGTTCCAAACAAACTGTAACATCTCATAATTTGGAAAGGACAGGGTACATTGTAAGCAGGAAATTATCTAATTATTAAAAGACGCTCTGCACATAAACTAGTACCAGGATATGGTCCTTATATTGCATCTGCAATTTGATGGTGCCATTTCTTAATTATTATGTTTTTAGATGGAATTTACTGTTGAATCCTCAAAACAATGTTCACACTGAAACAAGTATAACTCAGGACAAAGCTAGAACGTCTTACAATTTGGAAAGGATGGATCTATTACTTTTAGCCTAGGTTAAAAATTAATATTAAAAGACGCTCTGCACACAAAACTAGTATTCCTCTGCAAGTTTTATGGTTGTTATTTCTTAACTATTATGTTTTCAGATAGAATTTACCGTGAAATCCTCAGATAAAAAAATTGTTCTCTCCAACAAGATTTCTCGAATAGTTCCATGTTAGTGGCTTGAGCAAAAAGTGCATCTTACCTTTGTTCTGTTCGGCGATATAATTTGTTCTGTCTACCATGCCAAAGGCTAGCACATCTTCTTTGGTAATGTAAGGAGAGAAGAAATCCTGCATGTCAATGGATGAATTAACTTAAGAATTAAAGACACTTCACAAAATCAATTTCTTATCCATTTCTACTTGGCTTTATTGTCAATAATTGCCAAAATTATGTAAGAAAAAAATCAAGCTACAAGATCCCCAACAAAGCTGAATATGCATATCCCATAAAGCAGAAGTACCACTTGACCTTACCAAAAAAGTTAGTAGAAAGTAAAAACAGAAATACCCCCTTATAGAGCAAATTAGTTAACTCATTTTATATACCATGCAAAAGAAGTTAAGTATATCGTGTACATGTAACTACCATGAAAAGTGGTTCCAAAATGTGCTAATGAGAAGGAGAAACACATGTTAATATGGTATGTCATCTCTAGCTTGTAAAAAATATACAACATAACAGTGATAAACTTTTCTAATCAAACTAGCAAGGTACATCATACATTTGCTAATATATAACAGGAACGAGTCTGCTGGAAAAAATCAGGAATAGTTGTTTGCTAAGAACACAAGGTCGTGGGAAGTGAATCCAAAACTAACATTCATATCTGAAGGAAGACCAGTGCTATGAACAGCTTCACATACGCGAGTGATACATGAGCATATTTGCAATCGGGCACTCTGGGATGTTGAAGGATCCAAGACAGAAATGTTAATAAAGCAAGGAGAAAGTAAGTTAACCAAACTTATAGAGAATTCGGACACTATACAACAGGATTTTTGAATGACTAGTTAAAGACAGGGAATAATTATTTATTCATCTCCTTAAATGTTAGTTGCACAAATCTTTGACCACTTAGAACACACCCAACCTTGGTTAAAAATTCAATTATTGTGAAATTTTCAAGGTGACATCTCAAACCGGTAAACTAATTATCCAGAGACAAATACCCTATTTCATAAAGGAACAGCCGACTGAAATCAGGGAGAGTGATTGCAGGTTCATGGGCATGGAGTGTTAGATTAATAGTAAAATACAGTCTAAACTTCCGGCAAAGTTCAATTAACTAGTCTAAACGGTTACAATTTTGTTTCCCTTTTGACTGAAAGAAAGTGTTAAGCTTACTTGAGAGCTGGCAGCGATTGATGACAATAGTTCAAAAAGTTTATTCACAACCGTGGAAACTTCAGGAGGATGACGCCTCAGGTAAGGGAAAAACTCATTCAAGTAGTGTCCAAGGATAACAGCAAGTCTTGGTTCTGACCAGTTCAAAGGAAGAAGCTGAGCAAGTAGACCTGATTTACAATCACAGGGTGAGCTAATGATAAAACAGAACCAAATTTACCACCAAAAAGGAAGTAAATGATCTACAGTCCTCCAAATATGTAGTGTATCCTGTACTATGAAAAATGTGTGTCCAGAATGATCTCTCCATTCTCAATCGAATCATCAAATATTGCATTGACATCCATGTTAAGCACTAGCTGTGCACTTTCAATTCAGCCAAATCCTAAAATACTCATGTTGTCAGCACGAATTGACCAACATAAATAAATTTATGAGACCAAAGTAACATGAAAAATAATTAAGCTTTGGCTGAATAACCAAGGGTCCAACCTTGGGGGATTTTGATACTGTCATTGCGTCTCCAGTGAAGCTATTAATTCTCTGTGCAGCTCTGCTGGCAGCAAGGATTGGTCTTCGATAAGCAATATATTTTATGAGATCCAACTGAGTGGAGGTATCAAATCGTTGCATTCAGCAGACAACAAACATAAGAACACCATAATCAACTCTTATTTCTCTTCAATATGATAATAATGAGAAAGCTTCAACAGATAGTAAACATGCAGTGGTAGACAACAGACTAGTAGTTCAGCATCATTAATTTACTGAATGGGGCAGGTTCCACATTTCAATAAGTCAAGAAAGAAACATGTCCAAGTAAGCAAGTGCCCTGACAAACAAACTTACTGCGGCTTTACAAGTATGTCATTCTCAACCGGGTCACAAACACCATGATCGAATGATGGAGCATAAACAGACCCCTACAAACGAAGATTTTTAAGGATAAGTCTGAATGCATTTACTGCAACACATCTCATAACATTTGACATTAAATTGACAAATACCTCTTCTCTTAGGGTCTGTAGGCATTTCAAAAAAAGTGATGGATTGAATTTCCATGGTGCTAAATTTAACAAATCAAATGTCAATGCTTTGTGAAAACAATGTTTTATTAAAAGATTCTTTTCCACATGGAACATCCAAAGGCAACATTATTAGAGTCGATGATGCATAAATACCCATCATTGAAATCATAAACGAAGCCGATTACTTTACGGGTGCAACGATTTTCCAAAGGCAACATTCTTAGGGTCACCGGTGCATCGTACACGAAACCAATGATTGGACATCGGCACCGATGCATTTCCACAGGAAACATCTGAAGGAAACATTTTTAGAGTCGGTGATGCATCGATACCGATTACTTTATGTGTCAACGATTTTCCGAAGGCAGCATTCTTAGGGTCACCGGTGCATCGTACATGATATCAACCATTGGGCATCGGCAGCAACTCATTTCCACAGGCAACATCCGAAAGCAACATTTTTAGAGTCGGTGATGCATCGAAACCCATTGTTGAAATCATGAACGAAACCGATTACTTTACGGGTGCAACCATATTCCGAAGGCAA
Organism: Bromus sterilis; assembly: GCA_950022295.1. Taxonomy (NCBI): domain Eukaryota; kingdom Viridiplantae; phylum Streptophyta; class Magnoliopsida; order Poales; family Poaceae; genus Bromus; species Bromus sterilis. Next base: position 335,955,823 of record OX465595.1, on the reverse strand, counting down.
CATTCTTAGGTTCACCGGTGCATCGCACACGAAATCAACATTCGGCATCGGCAGCAACTCACTTCCACGGGCAACATCCGAAGACAACATTTTTAGAGTTGGTGATGTATCAATACCCATCGTTGAAATCATGAACGAAACCGATTACTTTACGGGTGCAACGATTTTCCGAAGGCAACATTCTTAGCGTCACCGGTGCATCATACACGAAATCAACAATTGGGCATCGTTATCAAGTCATTTCCACAGGCAACATCCGAAAGCAACATTTTTAGAGTCGCTCATGCATCGATGCCCATCGTTGAAATCATGAACGAAATATATTACTTTACGGGTGCAACGATTTTCTGAAGACAACATTCTTAGGGTCACCGTTGCATCGTACACGGAATCAACAATTGGCATCGGCATCAACTCATTTCCATAGGCAACATCCGAAGGCAACATTTTCAGAGTCGGTGATGCATCGATAACCATACTTGAAATCGTGAATGAAACCGATTACTTTACGGGTGCAATGATTTTCCGAAGGCAACATTCATAGGGTCACCGGTGCATCGTACACGAAAGCAACCAATGGGCATCGGCATCAACTCATTTCCACAGGCAACATCCGAAGGCAACATTTTTAGAGTCGATGATGCATCGATACCCATCGTTGAAATCATAAACGAAACAGATTACTTTACGGGTGCAACCATTTTCTGAAGTCAACATTATTAGGGTCGGCGGTCCATCGTACAAGAAATCAACCATTGAGCATCGGCAGCAACTCAGTTCCACAGAAACATCCGAAGGCAACATTTTTAGAGTTGGTGATGTATCAATACCCATTGTTGAAATCATGAACGATGACGATTACTTTACGAATGCAACGATTTTCCTAAGGCAACATTCTTAGCGTCACCGGTGCATCATACACGAAATAAACATTTGGGCATCGACATCGACTAACTACCACAGTTAACATCCGAAAGCAACATTTTTAGAGTAGCTTATGCATCGAAATAATTAATGAAACTGATTACTTCACGGGTGCAACGATTTTTCGAAGGCAATATTCTTAGGGTCACCGGTGTATCGTACACGAAAACAACAATTGGCATCGGCATCAACTCATTTCCACAGGCAACCTCCGAAGGCAACATTCTTAGAGTCGGTGATGCATCGATCCCCATCATTGAAATCATGAACGAAACCGATTAATTTACGGGTGCAATGATTTTCCGAAGGCAACATTCTTAGGGTTACCAATGCATCGCACATGAAATAACCATTGGGCTTCGGCATCAACTCATTTCCACAGGTAACATCCGAAGCAACATTTTTAGAGTCAATGATGCATCGATACCCATAGTTGAAATCATGAACGAAACCGATTAATTCACGGGTGCAACGATTTTCGGAAGGCAACATTCTTAGGGTCACCGGTGCATCGTACATGAAATCAACAATTAGGCATCGCCGGCAACTCACTTCCACAGGTAACCTCCAAAGGCAACAATCTTAGAGTCGGTGATGCATTGATCCCCATCAAAGAAATCATGAACGAAACAGATTAATTTACGGGTGCAAAGATTTTTCGAAGGCAACATTAATATAGTCACCGGTGCATCGTACACGAAATCAACCATTGGGCATCGGCATCAACTCATTTCCACAGGTAACATCCGAAGGCAAAAAATTTAGAGTTGGTGATTCATCGATGCCCTTAAGATCAACGGTGCATCGTACACGAAATCAATGATTGGGAATCGGCAGCAACGCATTTCCACTGGCAACATCCGAAGGCGACATTCTTAGAGTCGGTGATGCATCAATACACATCGTTGAAATCCTGAACAAAGTCAATTACTTTACGGGTGCAACGATTTTCCGAAAGCAACATTCTTAGGGTCAACAGTGCATTGTACACAAAATCAATGATTGGGAATCGGCATCAACTCATTTCCACAGGCAACATGCGAAGGCAACATTTTTAGAGTCGGTGATGCATCGATACCCACCGTTGAAATCATGAACGAAGTCGATTACTTTACGGGTGCAATGATTTTCCAAAGGCAACATTCTTAGGGTCATCGGTGCATCGTACACGAAATCAATGATTGTGCATCGGGAGCGACGCATTTCCACATGCATCATCCGAAGGCCACATGTTTAGAGTCGGTGATACATCGATACCTATCGTTGAAATCATGAACGAAACCGGTTACTTTAAGGGTGCTATGATTTTCCGAAGGCAACATTCTTAGGTTCACCGGTGCATCGTACACGAAATCAACCATTGGGCATCAGCAACAAAGCATTTCCACAAGCAACATCCGAAGGAAACATTTCTAGAGTCGGTGATGCATCAATACCCATCGTTGAAATCATGAACGAAGTGGATTACTTTACAGGTGCAACGATTTTCCAAAGGGAACATTCTTAGGGTCACCGGTGCATCGTACACGAAATCAATGATTGTGCGTCGGCAGCGACACATTTCCACACGCATCATCGGAAGGCAACATTTTTAGAGTCGGTGATACATCAATATCTATCGTTGAAATCATGAACTAAACCGGTTGCTTTACGGGTGCTAAGATTTTCCGAAGGCAAAATTCTTAGGTTCACCGATGCATCGTACACGAAATCAACCATTGGGCATTGGCATCAACTCATTTCCACAGGCAACATCCGAAGGCAACATTTTGAGAGTCGGTGATGCATCAATACCCGTCGTTGAAATCATGAACGAAGTCGATTACTTTACGGGTGCAACGACACCGGTGCATCGTGCACGAAATCAATGATTGTGCATCGGCAGCGACGCATTTCCACAGGCATCATCCGAAGGCCACATGTTTAGAGTCGGTGATACATCGATACCTATCGTTGAAATCATGAAATAAACCGGTTACTTTACGGGTGCTACGATTTTCCGAAAGCAACATTCTTAGGTTCGCCGCTGCATCGTACACGAAATCAACCATTGGGCATCGACAATAAAGCATTTCCACAAGCAACATCTGAAGGACACATTTCTAGAGTCGCTGATGGATCGATACCCATCGTTGAAATCATAAACGAAACCGATTATTTTACGGGTGCAACCATTTTCCGAAGGCAACATTATTTGGGTCACCGGTCCATCGTAGACGAATACAACCATCGGGCATCGGCAGCAACTCATTTCCATAGGCAACATCCGAAGGCAACTCTTTTAGAGTTGGTGATGTATCAATACCCATCGTTGAAATCATGAATGATACCGGTTACTTGACGACTGCAACGATTTTCCGAAGGAAACATTCTTAGTGTCACCGGTGCTTCATACACGAAATCAACAATTTGGCAACGGCATCAACTCATTTTCACAGGCAACATCCGAAAGCAACATTTTTAGAGTTGCTGACGCATCGATCCCCATCGTTGAAATCATGAATGAAACCGATTACTTTACGGGTGCAACGATTTTCCGAAGGCAACATTCTTAGGTCACCGTTACATCGTACTTGAAATCAACAATTAGGCATCGTCGACAACTCACTTCCACAGGCAACCTCCGAACGCAACATTCTTAGAGTCGGTGATGCATCGATCCCCATCATTGAAATCATGAACGAAACCGATTAATTTACGGGTGCAAGGATTTTCCGAAGGCAACATTTTAGGGTTATCGGTGCATCGTACACGAAATGAACCATTGGGCGTCGTCATCAACTCATTTCCACAGGCAACATCCGAAGGCAACATTTTTAGAGTCAATGATGCATCGATACCCATCGTTGAAATCATGAATGAAGTCGATTACAATACGGGTGCAACGATTTTACGAAGGCAACATTCTTATGGTCAATGGTGCATCTTACACGAAATCAATGATTGGAAGTCGGCTGCAACGCATTTCCACAGGCATCATCCGAAGGCAACATTCTTAGAGTCGGTGCTGCATCGATACCCATCGTTGAAATCATGAACGAAGCCGATTACTTTACGGGTGCAAAGATTTTCCAAAGGCAGCATTTTTAGGGTCAACGGTGCATCGTACACGAATCAATGATTGGGCATCGGCATCAACTCATTCCCACAAGCAACATCCGAAGACAACATTTTTAGAGTCGGTGATTCATCGATACCCATCGTTGAAATCATGAACGAGGCCGATTACTTTACGGGTGCAACGATTTTCCAAAGGCAACATTCTTAGGGCCACCGGTGCAACGTATACGCAATCAATGATTGGGCATCGGCAGCAACGCATTTCCACACGCAACATCCGAAGGCAGCATACTTAGAGTCGGTCATGCATCGATACCCATCGTTAAAATCATGAACGAATCCAATTAATTTACGGGTGCAACGATTACCCAAAAGCAATATTTTTAGAGTCGGTGATGCATCGATACCCATTGTCGAAATCATGGACGAAACCGGTTACTTTATAGGTGCAACGATTTTCCGAAGACAACATTCTTAGGGTCACCGGTGCATCATACACGATATCAACAATTAGGCATCGGCATCAACTCATTTACACAAGCAACATCTGAAGACAACATTTTAAGAGTCGGTGATGCATCGATACCCATAGTTGAAATCATGAACGAAATCGATTTCTTTACAGGTGCAATGATTTTTCGAAAGGCAACATTCTTAAGGTCAACAGTGCATCGTACACGAAACCACTGATTAGGCCTGGCACCAACTCATTTACACAGGCAACATTTTTTGAGTCGGTGATGCATCGATACCCATCATTGAAATCATGAATGAAGCCGATTACTTTACGGGTGCAACTATTTTAAGAAGGCAACATTCTTAGGATCGCCGGTGCATCGTACACGAAATCATTTCCACAGCCAACATCCGAAGGAAACATACTTAGGGTCGCTCATGCATCGATACCATCATTGAAATCATGAACGAAACTGGTTACTTTACGGGTGCAACGACTTTCCGAAGGCAACATTCTTAGGGTCACCGGTGCATCGTACACGAAATCAACCATTGGGCATCGGCATCAACTCATTTCCACAGGCAACATCCAAAGGCACATTTTTAGAGTCGGTGATGCATCGATACCCATCGTTGAAATCATGAACGAAATCGATTATTTTACGGGTGCAACGATTTTTCAAAGGCAACATTCTTAGGGTCACTGGTGCATCGTATACGAAATCAATGATTGTGCATCGGCAATGACGCATTTCCACAGGCATCATCCGAAGGCGACATTTTTAGAGTCGGTGATACATCGATACATATCGTTGAAATCATGAACGAAACCGGTTACTTTACGGCTGCTACGATTTTTCGAAGGCAACATTCTTAGCGTCGCCGGTGCATCACACACGGAATCAACCATTGGGCATCGGAATCAACTCATTTCCACCGGAAACATCCGAAGGCAACATATTTAGAGTCGGTGATGCATCGATACCCATCGTTGAAATCATAAACGAAACCGATTACTTTACGGGTGCAACCATTTTCTGAAGTCAACATTATTAGGGTCGCCGGTCCATCGTACACGAAATCAACCATTGGGCATCGGCAGCAACTCAGTTCCACAGGCAACATCCGAAGGAAACATTTTTAGAGTTGGTGATGTATCAATACCCATCGCTGAAATCATGAACGATGCCGATTACTTTACGAGTGCAACGATTTTCCGAAAGCAACATTCTTAGCGTCACCGGTGCATCATACACGAAATCAAGAATTGGGCATCGGCGTCAACTCATTTCCACAGGCAACATCCGAAAGCAACATTATTAGAGTCGCTCATGCATGAATCCCCATCGTTAAAATAATGAACGAAACCGATTACTTTACGGGTGCAACGATTTTCCGAATGCAACATTCTTTTGGTCAACGGTGCATCGTACACGAAATATATTATTGGGAATCGGTAGCAACGCATTTCCAGATGCAACATCCGAAGGCAACATTCTTAGAGTGTGATGCATCGATACCCAAAGTGAAATCAACATTACGGGTGCAACGATTTTTCGAAGGCAACATTCTTAGGGTCACCGGTGCACCGTAAACAAAATCAACAATTGGCATCCGTATCAACTCATTTCTGAAGGCAACATTCTTAGAGTCGGTTAAGCACCGATACCCATAGTTGAAATCATGAACGAAATCGATTCCTTTACGGGTGCAACGATTTTCCGAAGGCAACATTCTTATGGCAACGGTACATCGTACACGAAATCAATGATTGGGAATCAACAACAACGCATTTCCACAGGCAACATCCAAAGGCAACATTCTTACAGTCGGTGATGCATCGATACCAATCGTTGAAATCATGAACGAAGCCGATTACTTTACGGGTGCAACGATTTTCCGAAGGCAACATTCTTAGGGTCACCAATGCATCGTACATGAAATCAACAATCGGGCATCGACAGCAACTCACTTCCATATGCTACATCCGAAGCCAACATATTTAGAGTCGGTAATGCATCGATACCCATCATTGAAATCATGAACGAAACCGATTACTTTACGGGTGCAACGAATTTCCGAAGGCAACATTCTTAGGGTCACCGGTGCATCGTACACGAAATCAACAATTGGCATCGGCATCAACTCATTTCCGTAGGCAACATCCGAAGGCAACATTATTAGAGTCGGTGATGCATCGATACGCATCGTTTAAATCATGAACAAAACCGATACTTTACGGGTGCAACGATTTTCCGAAGGCAAGATTCTTAGGGCCACCGATGCATCGTACACGAAATCAATGATTGGGCATGGGCAGTAACGCATTTCAAATGGCAACATCTGAAGGAAACATACTTATAGACGGTCATGCATCGATACTCATCATTGAAATCATGAATGAAATCGATTACTTTATGGGTGCAATGATTATCCAAAGCAACATTTTTGGAGTCGATGATGCATCGATACCCATTGTTGAAATCATGAACGAAATCGATTACTTCACAGGTGCAATGATTTTCCGAATGCAACATTCTTAGGGTCACCGCTGCATCGTACACGAAATCAACAATTAGGCATCGGCATCGACTCATTTCCGTAGGCAACATCCGAAGGCAAAATTCTTACAGTCGGTGAAGCATCGATACCCAAAATGAAATCAATATTACGGTTGCAATGATTTTCCGAAGGCAACATTCTTTGGGTCATCGGTGCATCATATACGAATTCAACAATTGGCATCGGTATCAACTTATTTCCGAAGGGAACATTCTTATAATCGGTTAAGCATCGATACCCATAGTTGAAATCATGAAAGAAATTGATTCCTTTACGGGTGCAACGGTTTTTCGAAGGCAAAATTCTTATGGTCAACGGTGCATCGTACACGAAATCAATGATTGGGAATCAGCAGCCACGCATTTCCGCAGGCAACATCCTAAGGCAACATTCTTACAGTCGGTGATGCATCGATACCAATCGTTGAAATCATGAACGAAGTCGATTACGTTACGGGTGCAATGATTTTCCGAAGGCAACATTCTTAGGGTCACCGGTGCAACGCACATGAAATCAACAATCGGGCATCGACATCAACTCACTTCCACAGGCTACACCTGAAAGCAACATTTTTAGAGTCGGTGATGCATCGATACCCATCGTTGAAATCATGAACGAAACCAATTACTTTACGAGTGCAACGAATTTCCGAAGGCAACATTCTTAGGGTCATCGGTGCATCGTACACAAAATCAACAATTGGCATCGGCATCAACTCATTTCCGTAGGCTACATCCGAAGGCAACATTTTTAGAGTCGGTGACGCATCGATACCCATTGTTGAAATCATGAACGAAACCGATACTTTACAGGTGCAAAGATTTTCCGAAGGCAACATTCTTAGGACCACCGGTGCATCCTACACGAATTCAATTATTGGGCATGGGCAGTACCGCATTTCCACATGCAATATTCGAAGGAAACATACTTAGAGTCGGTCATGCATCGATACCCATCGTTGAAATCATGAACGAAATTGATTACTTTACGGGTGCAACGATTATCCAAAGCAACATTTTTAGAGTCGGTGATGCATCGATACCTATTTTGAAATCATTAACGAAATCGATTATTTTACAGGTGCAACGATTTTCCGAAGGCAACATTCTTAGGGTGACCAGTGCATCGTATACGAAGTCAACAATTAGGCATCAGCATCGACTCATTTCCGCAGGCAACATCCGAAGGCAACATTCTTAGAGTCGGTGATGCATCGATACCCACAGTGATATCAACATTACGGGTGCAACGATTTATCGAAGGCAACATTCTTAGGGTCACCGGTGCATCGTAAACGAAATCAACAATTGGCATCGGTATCAACTCATTTCCGAAGGCAACATTCTTAGAGTCGGTTAAACATCGATACACATAGTTAAAATCATGAACGAAATCGATTCCTTTACGGGTGCAATGATTTTCCGAAGGCACCATTCTTATGGTCAACGGTGCATCGTACACGAAATCAATGATTGAGAATCAGCATCAACGCATTTCCACAGGCAACATCCGAAAGCAACATTCTTAAAGTCGGTGATGCATCGATACCAATCATTGAAATCATGAACGAAGCAAATTACTTTACAGGTGCAACGATTTTCCGAAGGCAACATTCTTAGGGTCACCGGTGCATCGTACACGAAATCAACAATTGGCATCAGCATCAACTCATTTTCGTAGGCTAAATCCGAAGGCAACATTTTTAGAGTTGGTGATGCATCGATACCCATCGTTGAAATCATGAACGAAACCGATATTTTACGGGTGCAACAATTTTCCGAAGGCAACACTCTTAGGGCCACCGGTGCATCGTACACGAAACCAATGATTGGGCATGGGCAGTACCGCATTTCCACACGCAACATCCGAAGGAAACATACTTATAGTCGGTCATGCACCGATACCCATCGTCGAAATCATCAATGAAATCGATTACTTTACTAGTGCAACGATTATCCAAAGCAACATTTTTAGAGTCGATGATGCATCGATACCTATTGTTGAAATCAAGAACGAAATCGATTACTTTACAGGTGCAAAGATTTTACGAAGGCAACATTTATAGGGTCACCGGTGCATCATAACGAAATCAACAATTGGTATCGGCATCAACTCATTTCTCTAGGCAACATCCGAAGGCAACATTTTTAGAGTCGGTGATGCATCGAACCCATCGTTGAAATCATGAACGAAACCGATACTTTACGGGTGCAACGATTTCCCGAAGGCAACATTCTTAGGGTCACCGGTGCATCGTACACGAAATCAACAATTGGCATCGGCATCAACTCATTTTCGTAGGCTACATCCGAAGGCAACATTTTTAGAGTTGGTGATGCATCGATACCCATCGTTGATATCATGAACGAAACCGATATTTTATGGGTGCAACAATTTTACGAAGGCAACATTCTTAGGGTCACCGGTGCATCATACACGAAATCAATAATTGGCATCGGCATCAACTCATTTCCGTAGGCAACATCCGAAGGCAACATTTTTAGAGTCGGTGATGCATCAATACGCATCGTTGAAATCATGAACAAAACCGATACTTTACGGGTGCAACGATTTTCCGAAGGCACGGATGGAGTCTGTGCGACTCCTCCTTACGCTAGCTTCCCAGGAGGGATGGCGTGTCCATCAAATGGATGTCAAGTCGGCCTTTCTCAACGGCGACTTGAAGGAGGAGGTCTACGTGCATCAGCCACCGGGATTTGCGATTCCCGGCAAGGAAGGCAAGGTACTCCGCCTGCGCAAGGCCCTCTATGGCCTACGGCAAGCACCAAGGGCGTGGAATGCCAAGTTGGACTCCACTCTTAAGGGGATGGGCTTCGAGCTGAGCCCGCACGAGGCGGCCGTCTACCGACGGGGCAGTGGGGGACATGCCCTGCTGGTGGGTGTGTATGTTGATGACTTGGTGATCACCGGCACCACGGATGCGGAGGTGGCGGCGTTCGAGTAGGAAATGAAGGCCGCCTTCCAGATGAATGATCTGGGGCTCCTCTCTTTCTATCTAAGCATCGAGGTGCACCAGGATGCCTCCGGGATCACGCTTCGACAGACCGCCTACGCCAAGCGTGTTGTTGAGCTCGCAGGGCTCACCGACTGTCACCCAGCTCTCAGTCCAATGGAGGAGCGGTTAAAATTGAGCCGCAACAGAACGACGGAGGAGGTGGATGATACACAGTATCGGTGTTTTGTGGGGAGCCTTCGCTACCTCGCCCACACACGGCCGGACTTGGCGTTCTCCGTCGGCTACGTTAGCCGGTTCATGAAGCGACCGATGATGTAGCATCAGCAGGCTGTGAAGAGGATCATCCTCTACGGTGCGGGGACTCTCGACCACGGCCTACACTACCCTAGGTGTCCTGGGGTGACACACTTCATCGGGTACAGCGACAGCGACCACGCTGGCGACATCGACACCAGAAAGAGCACGAGCGAGATTCTCTTCTTTCTCGGCAAATTCCTTGTGAGCTGGCAGTCGGTCAAGCAACAGGTAGTGGCCATGTCCAGCTGCGAGGCTGAGTACATGGCAGCCTCCACCGCATGCACTCAGGCGCTCTGGCTCGCTCGACTGCTTGGTGATCTCCTCGGCCGAGACACCGGAGCGGTGCAGCTCAGGGTGGACAGCAAGTCCGCTCTGGCTCTGGCAAAGAACCCCATTTTCCACGAACGGAGCAAGCATATCCGGGTGAGGTACCACTTCATCCAAGGCTGCTTGGAAGAAAGAAGCATCAAGGCGAGCTACATCAACACAACGGATCAGCTCGCGGATCTGCTCACCAAGCCTCTTGGGAGGATCAAGTTCCTCAAACTCTGCTCCAGGATCGAGATGGTTCAACTTTCCCACAAGATGACGCACAAGGCTTAGGGGGAGAATGATGGATAAGTCTTTGTAATATAGTCTTTGTGGGGCTGCAGCACATGGTCCTTGTGTCCTTGTGGCTGTTAGACTGTTAGGATTCTCTGCACAGCACATGGTCCTTTGTGTCCTTGTGGCTGTTAGGATAGCATCTTAGACTAGCATCTTAGACCAGCATCTTAGACTAGCAGTTAGCATCTTAGACTAGCATCTAACATATGCTTGGGCTGGCTAGCAGCCTATAAATATGAAACCCCAACCCCTCAGGTTGGCATGGCATTGTGTGAGAAATAAACCAGGAAATTGCCCCAACTCCCAGTGTCATCCTCTTCCTAGATGAGAGTAAGATTCAAGCTACTAACATGCATAATATAAACTAAAAATTCCTAAAAGAAACACTTGACCACCATGTATAGATATTCAATATGTATTCCAGTGGTGTTCAGTTCTAAAGAACGCAACATCCTATACATATCTAAGCAGGTGATCCCATTTTCGAGCACATGCAAGCCTTCCACACAATTATTTTCTGTTTTTTCAGCAACAAAAAAATCAACTGAAGCAGAAGGTCGTGAGCTATTGTAACGTGCAACCACCTTCCAGTGGTGTTGAGTTCTAAACGACACGTCCTATATATATATATCTAAGCACGTGACCCCATTTTCGAGCACATGCAAGAATTCCACACAATTATTTTCTTTTTTTTTCAGCAACAAAAAAATCAACTGAAGCAGAAGGTCATGAGCTAATGTAACGTGCAACCACCCTACATTTTACTGCTAGGTCTGATATTGTTCATATGGCAATAATGTTGAGGGGTATTATTCTCATACATTCTAATTTATTGCTATAAATTCCCGCAGCAATTCCAGCGTACTCTCTCCATAACTACTCCCTTAGTTCCAAACAAACTGTAACATCTCATAATTTGGAAAGGACAGGGTACATTGTAAGCAGGAAATTATCTAATTATTAAAAGACGCTCTGCACATAAACTAGTACCAGGATATGGTCCTTATATTGCATCTGCAATTTGATGGTGCCATTTCTTAAATATTATGTTTTTAGATGGAATTTACTGTTGAATCCTCAAAACAATGTTCACACTGAAACAAGTATAACTCAGGACAAAGCTAGAACGTCTTACAATTTGGAAAGGACGGATCTATTACTTTTAGCCTAGGTTAAAAATTAATATTAAAAGACGCTCTGCACACAAAACTAGTATTCCTCTGCAAGTTTTATGGTTGTTATTTCTTAACTATTATGTTTTCAGATAGAATTTACCGTGAAATCCTCAGATAAAAAATTTGTTCTCTCCAGCAAGATTTCTCGAATAGTTCCATGTTAGTGGCTTGAGCAAAAAGTGCATCTTACCAATCGATGAATTAACTTAAGAATTAAAGACACTTCACAAAATCAATTTCTTATCCATTTCTACTTGGCTTTATTGTCAATAATTGCCAAAATTATGTAAGAAAAAAATCAAGCTACAAGATCCCCAACAAAGCTGAATATGCATATCCCATAAAGCAGAAGTACCACTTGACCTTACCGAAAAAGTTAGTAGAAAGTAAAAACAGAAATACCCCCTTATAGAGCAAATTAGTTAACTCATTTCATATACCATGCAAAAGAAGTTAAGTATATCGTGTACATGTAACTACCATGAAAAGTGGTTCAAAAATGTGCTAATGAGAAGGAGAAACACATGATAATATGGTATGTCATCTCTAGCTCGTAAAAAATATACATCATAACAGTGATAAACTTTTCTAATCAAACTAGCAAGGTACAGCATACATTTGCTAATATATAACAGGAACGAGTTTGCTGGAAAAAATCAGGAAGAGTTGTTTGCTAAGAACACAAGGTCGTGGGAAGTGAATCCAAAACTAACATTCATATCTGAAGGAAGACCAGTGCTATGAACAGCTTCACATACGCGAGTGATACATGAGCATATTTGCAATCGGGCACTCTGGGATGTTGAAGGATCCAAGACAGAAATGTTAATAAAGCAAGGAGAAAGTAAGTTAACCAAACTTATAGAGAATTCGGACACTATACAACAGGATTTTTGAATGACTAGTTAAAGACAGGGAATAATTATTTATTCATCTCCTTAAATGTTAGTTGCACAAATCTTTGACCACTTAGAACACACCCAACCTTGGTTAAAAATTCAATTATTGTGAAATTTTCAAGGTGACATCTCAAACCGGTAGACTAATTATCCAGAGACAAATACCCTATTTCATAAAGGAACAGCCGACTGAAATCAGGGAGAGTGATTTCAGGTTCATGGGCATGGAGTGTTAGATTAATAGTAAAATACAGTCTAAACTGCCAGCAAAGTTCAATTAACCAGTCTAAACGGTTACAATTTTGTTTCCCTTTTGACTGAAAGAAAGTGTTAAGCTTACTTGAGAGCTGGCAGCGATTGATGACAATAGTTCAAAAAGTTTATTCACAACCGTGGAAACTTCAGGAGGATGACGCCTCAGGTAAGGGCAAAACGCATTCAAGTAGTGTCCAAGGATAACAGCAAGTCTTGGTTCTGTCCAGTTCAAAGGAAGAAGCTGAGCAAGTAGACCTGATTTACAATCACAGGGTGAGCTAATGATAAAACAGAACCAAATTTACCACCAAAAAGGAAGTGAATGATCTACAGTCCTCCAAATATGTAGTGTATCCTGTACTATGAAAAATGTGTGTCCAGAATGATCTCTCCATTCTCAATCGAATCATCAAATATTGCATTGACATCTATGTTAAGCACTAGTTGTGCACTTTCAATTGCAGCCAAATCCTAAAATACTCATGTTGTCAGCACGAATTGACCAACATAAATAAATTTATGAGACCAAAGTAACATGAAAAATAATTAAGCTTTGGCTGAATAACCAAGGGTCCAACCTTGGGGGATTTTGATACTGTCATTGCGTCTCCAGTGAAGCTATTAATTCTCTGTGCAGCTCTGCTGGCAGCAAGGATTGGTCTTCGATAAGCAATATATTTTATGAGATCCAACTGAGTGGAGGTATCAAATCGTTGCATTCAGCAGACAGCAAACATAAGAACACCATAATCAACTCTTATTTCTCTTCAATATGATAATAATGAGAAAGATTCAACAGATAGTAAACATGCAGTGGTAGAGAACAAACTAGTAGTTCAGCATCATTAATTTACTGAATGGGGCAGGTTCCACATTTCAATAAGTCAAGAAAGAAACATGTTCAAGAAAGAAACATTTGACATTAAATTGACAAATACCTCTTCTCTTAGGGTCTGTAGGCATTTCAAAAAAAGTGATGGATTGAATTTCCATGGTGCTAAATTTAACAAATCAAATGTCAATGCTTTGTGAAAACAATGTTTTATTAAAAGATTCTTTTCCACATGGAACATCCGAAGGCAACATTATTAGAGTCGATGATGCATAAATACCCATCATTGAAATCATAAACGAAGACGATTACTTTACAGGTGCAACGATTTTCCAAAGGCAACATTCTTAGGGTCACCGGTGCATCATACACGAAACCAATGATTGGACATCGGCACCGATGCATTTCCACAGGAAACATCCGAAGGCAACATTTTTAGAGTCGGTGATGCATCGATACCGATTACTTTATGTGTCAACGATTTTCCGAAGGCACCATTCTTAGGGTCACCGGTGCATCGTACATGAAATCAACCATTGGGCATCGGCAGCAACTCATTTCCACAGGCAACATCCGAAAGCAACATTTTTAGAGTCGGTGATGCATCGAAACCCATTGTTGAAATCATGAACGAAACCGATTACTTTACGGGTGCAACCATATTTCGAAGGCAACATTCTTAGGGTCACCGGTGCATCGCACACGAAATCAACATTCGGCATCGGCAGCAACTTACTTCCACGGGCAACATCCGAAGACAACATTTTTAGAGTTGGTGATGTATCAATACCCATCGTTGAAATCATGAACGAAACCGATTACTTTACGGGTGCAACGATTTTCCGAAGGCAGCATTCTTAGCGTCACCGGTGCATCATACACGAAATCAACAACTGGGCATCGGCATCAAGTCATTTCCACATGCAACATCCGAAAGCAACATTTTTAGAGTCGCTCATGCATCGATGCCCATCGTTGATATCATGAACGAAATATATTACTTTACGGGTGCAACGATTTTCCGAAGACAACATTCTTAGGGTCACCGTTGCATCGTACACGGAATCAACAATTGGCATCGGCATCAACTCATTTCCATAGGCAACATCCGAAGGCAACATTTTCAGAGTCGGTGATGCATCGATAACCATACTTGAAATCGTGAATGAAACCGATTACTTTACGGGTGCAATGATTTTCCGAAGGCAACATTCGTAGGTTCACTGGTGCATCGTACACGAAATCAACCAATGGGCATCGGCATCAACTCATTTCCATAGGCAACATCCGAAGGCAACATTTTTAGAGTCGATCATGCATCGATACCCATCGTTGAAATCATAAACGAAACCGATTACTTTACGGGTGCAACCATTTTCTGAAGTCAACATTATTAGGGTCGGCGGTCCATCGTACACGAAATCAACCATTGAGCATCGGCAGCAACTCAGTTCCACAAAAACATCCGAAGGCAACATTTTTAGAGTTGGTGATGTATCAATACCCATTGTTGAAATCATGAACGATGACGATTACTTTACGAATGCAACGATTTTCCTAAGGCAACATTCTTAGCGTCACCGGTGCATCATACACGAAATCAACAATTGGGCATCGACATCGACTCACTACCACAGTTAACATCCGAAAGCAACATTTTTAGAGTAGCTTATGCATCGATCCCCATCGTTGAAATAATTAATGAAACTGATTACTTTGCGGGTGCAACGATTTTTCGAGGGCAACATTCTTAGGGTCACCGGTGCATCGTACACGAAAACAACAATTGGCATCTGCATCAACTCATTTCCACAGGCAACCTCCGAAGGCAACATTCTTAGAGTCGGTGATGCATCGATCCCCATCATTGAAATCATGAACGAAACCGATTAATTTACGGGTGCAATGATTTTCCGAAGGCAACATTCTTAGGGTTACCAGTGCATCGTACACGAAATAACCATTGGGCGTCGGCATCAACTCATTACCACAGGTAACATCCGAAGCAACATTTTTAGAGTCAATGATGCATCGATACCCATAGTTGAAATCATGAACGAAACCGATTACTTCACGGGTGCAACGATTTTCCGAAGGCAACATTCTTAGGGTCACCGGTGCATCGTACATGAAATCAACAATTAGGCATCGCCGGCAACTCACTTCCACAGGTAACCTCCAAAGGCAACATTCTTAGAGTCGGTGATGCATTGATCCCCATCAAAGAAATCATGAACGAAGTCGATTACTTTACGGGTGCAACGACACCGGTGCATCGTGCACGAAATCAATGATTGTGCATCGGCAGCGACGCATTTCCACAGGCATCATCCGAAGGAAACATTTTTAGAGTCGGTGATACATCGATACCTATCGTTGAAATCATGAACGAAACCGGTTACTTTACGGGTGCTACGATTTGCCGAAAGAAACATTCTTAGGTTCGCCGCTGCATCGTACACGAAATCAACCATTGGGCATCGACAATAAAGCATTTCCACAAGCAACATCTGAAGGACACATTTCTAGAGTCGTTGATGCATCGATACCCATCGTTGAAATCATAAACGAAACCGATTATTTTACGGGTGCAACCATTTTCCGAAGGCAACATTATTTGGGTCACCGGTCCATCGTACACGAATACAACCATCGGGCATCGGCAGCAACTTATTTCCATAGGAAACATCCGAAGGCAACTCTTTTAGAGTTGGTGATGTATCAATACCCATCGTTGAAATCATGAATGATACCGGTTACTTTACGACTGCAACGATTTTCCGAAGGAAACATTCTTAGTGTCACCGGTGCTTCATACACGAAATCAACAATTGGGCAACGGCATCAACTCATTTTCACAGGCAACATCCGAAAGCAACATTTTTAGAGTTGCTGACGCATCGATCCCCATCGTTGAAATCATGAATGAAACCGATTACTTTACGGGTGCAACAATTTTCTGAAGTCAACATTATTAGGGTCGCCGGTCCATCGTACACGAAATATACCATTGGGCATCGGCAGCAACTCAGTTCCACAGGCAACATCCGAAGGAAACATTTTTAGAGTTGGTGATGTATCAATACCCATCGTTGAAATCATGAATGATGCCGATTACTTTACGAGTGCAACGATTTTCCGAAAGCAACATTCTTAGCGTCACCGGTGCATCATACACGAAATCAAGAATTGGGCATCGGCATCAACTCATTTCTACAGGCAACATCCGAAAGCAACTATAGTAGAGTCGCTCATGCATGAATCCCCATCGTTAAAATAATGAACAAAACCGATTACTTTACGGGTGCAACGATTTTCCGAATGCAACATTCTTTTGGTCAACGGTGCATCGTACACGAAATCTATGATTGGGAATCGGCAGCAACGCATTTCCACATGCAACATCCGAAGGCAACATTCTCAGTGTGTGATGCATCGATACCCAAAGTGAAATCAACATTACGGGTGCAACGATTTTTCATAGGCAACATTCTTAGGGTCACCGGTGCACCGTAAACGAAATCAACAATTGGCATCGGTATCAACTCATTTCCGAAGGCAACATTCTTAGAGTCGGTTAAGCATCGATACCCATAGTTGAAATCATGAACGAAATCGATTCCTTTACGGGTGCAACGATTTTCCGAAGGCAACATTCTTATGGTCAACGGTACATCGTACACGAAATCAATGATTGGGAATCAACAACAGCGCATTTCCACAGGCAACATCCGAAGGAAACATTCTTACAGTCGGTGATGCATCGATACCAATCGTTGAAATCATGAACGAAGCCGATTAATTTACGGGTGCAACGATTTTCCGAAGGCAACATTCTTAGGGTCACCAATGCATCGTACATGAAATCAACAATCGGGCATCGACAGCAACTCACTTCCACAGGCTTCATCCGAAGGCAACATATTTAGAGTCGGTAATGCATCGATACCCATCATTGAAATCATGAACGAAACCGATTACTTTACGGGTGCAACGAATTTCCGAAGGAAACATTCTTAGGGTCACCGGTGCATCGTACACGAAATCAACAATTGGCATCGGCATCAACTCATTTCCGTAGGCAACATCCGAAGGCAACATTTTTAGAGTCGATGATGCATCGATACCCATTTTTCAAATCATGAACGAAATCGATTACTTCACAGGTGCAATGATTTTCCGAAGGCAACATTCTTAGGGTCACCGCTGCATCGTACACGAAATCAACAATTAGGCATCGGCATCGACTCATTTCCGTAGGCAACATCCGAAGGCAAAATTCTTAGAGTCGGTGAAGCATCGATACCCAAAATGAAATCAATATTACGGTTGCAATGATTTTCCGAAGGCAACATTCTTAGGGTCATCGGTGCATCGTAAACGAATTCAACAATTGCCATCGGTATCAACTTATTTCCGAAGGGAATATTCTCATAGTCGGTTAAGCATCGATACCCATAGTTGAAATCATGAAAGAAATTGATTCCTTTACGGGTGCAACGATTTTTCGAAGGCAACATTCTTATTGTCAACGGTGCATCATACACGAAATCAATGATTGGGAATCAGCAGCCACGCATTTCCGCAGGCATCAACCTAAGGCAACATTCTTAGAGTCGGTGATGCATCGATACCAATCGTTGAAATCATGAACGAAGTCGATTACTTTACGGGTGCAATGATTTTTTGAAGGCAACATTCTTATGGTCAACGGTGCATCACACACGACATCAATGATTGGGAATCAGCAGCCACGCATTTCCGCAGGCAATAACCTAAGGCAACATTTTTAGAGTCGGTGATACATCAATATCTATCGTTGAAATCATGAACTAAACCGGTTGCTTTACGGGTGCTAAGATTTTCCGAAGGCGAAATTCTTAGGTTCACCGGTGCATCGTACACGAAATCAACCATTGGGCATTGGCATCAACTCATTTCCACAGGCAACATCCGAAGGCAAAATTTTGAGAGTCGGTGATGCATCGATACCCGTCATTGAAATCATGAACGAAGTCGATTACTTTACGGGTGCAACGATTTTCCAAAGGTAACATTCTTAGGGTCACCGGTGCATCGTGCACGAAATCAATGATTGTGCATCGGCAGCGACGCATTTCCACAGGCATCATCCGAAGGCAACATTTTTAGAGTCGGTGATACATCGATACCTATCGTTGAAATCATGAACGAAACCGGTTACTTTACGGGTGCTACGATTTTCCGAAAGCAACATTCTTAGGTTAGCCGCTGCATCGTACACGAAATCAACCATTGGGCATCGACAATAAAGCATTTCCACAAGCAACATCTGAAGGACACATTTCTAGAGTCGCTGATGCATCGATACCCATCGTTGAAATCATAAATGAAACCGATTATTTTACCGGTGCAACCATTTTCCGAAGGCAACATTATTTGGGTCACCGGTCCATCGTACACGAATACAACCATCGGGCATCGGCAACAACTCATTTCCATAGGCAACATCCGAAGGAAACTCTTTTAGAGTTGGTGATGTATCAATACCCATCGTTGAAATCATGAATGATACCGGTTACTTTACGACTGCAACGATTTTCTGAAGGAAACATTCTTGGTGTCACCGGTGCTTCATACACGAAATCAACAATTGGGCAACGACATCAACTCATTTTCACAGGCAACATCCGAACGCAATATTCTTAGAGTCGGTGATGCATCGATCCCCATCATTGAAATCATGAACGAAACCGATTAATTTACGGGTGCAAGGATTTTCCGAAGGCAACATTTTTAGAGTCAATGATGCATCGATACCCATCGTTGAAATCATGAATGAAGTCGATTACAATACGGGTGCAACGATTTTACGAAGGCAACATTCTTATGGTCAATGGTGCATCGTACACGAAATCAATGATTGGAAGTCGGCTACAACGCATTTCAACAGGCATCATCCGAAGGCAACATTCTTAGAGTCGGTGATGCATCGATACCCATCGTTGAAATCATGAACGAAGCCGATTACTTGACGGGTGCAACGATTTTCCAAAGGCAGCATTTTTAGGGTCAACGGTGCATCGTACACGAATCAATGATTGGGCATCGGCATCAACTCATTCCCACAAGCAACATCCGAAGACAACATTTTTAGAGTCGGTCATTCATCGATACCCATCGTTGAAATCATGAACGAAGCCGATTACTTTACGGGTGCAACGATTTTCCAAAGGCAACATTCTTAGGGCGACCGGTGCAACGTATACGCAATCAATGATTGGGCATCGGCAGCAACGCATTTCCACACGCAACATCCGAAGGAAACATACTTAGAGTCGGTCATGCATCGATACCCATCGTTAAAATCATGAACGAATCCAATTACTTTACGGGTGCAACGATTACCCAAAACCAACATTTTTAGAGTCGGTGATGCATCGATACCCATTGTCGAAATCATGGACGAAACCGGTTATTTTATAGGTGCAACTATTTTCCGAAGACAACATTCTTAGGGTCACCGGTGCATCATACACGATATCAACAATTAGGCATCGGCATCAACTCATTTACACAAGCAACATCTGAAGGCAACATTTTAAGAGTCGGTGATGCATCGATACCCATAGTTGAAATCATGAACGAAACCGATTCCTTTACAGGTGCAATGATTTTTCGAAAGGCAACATTCTTAAGGTCAACAGTGCATCGTACACGAAACCAATGATTAGGCACGACACCAACTCATTTACACAGGCAACATTTTTAGAGTCGGTGATGCATCGATACCCATCATTGAAATCATGAATGAAGCCGATTACTTTACGGGTGCAACTATTTTAAGAAGGCAACATTCTTAGGATCGCCGGTGCATCGTACACGAAATCATTTCCACAGCCAACATCCGAAGGAAACATACTTAGGGTCGCTCATGCATCGATACCATCATTGAAATCATGAACGAAACTGGTTACTTTACGGGTGCAACGACTTTCCGAAGGCAACATTCTTAGGGTCACCGGTGCATCGTACACGAAATCAACCATTGGGCATCGGCATCAACTCATCTCCACAGGCAACATCCAAAGGCACATTTTTAGGGTCGGTGATGCATCGATACCCATCGTTGAAATCATGAACGAAGTCCATTATTTTACGGGTGCAACGATTTTTCAAAGGCAACATTCTTAGAGTCACTGGTGCATCATAAACGAAATCAATGATTGTGCATCGGCAACGACGCATTTCCACAGGCATCATCCGAAGGCGACATTTTTAGAGTCGGTGATACATCGATACCTATCGTTGAAATCATGAACGAAACCGGTTACTTTACGGCTGCTACGATTTTTTGAAGGCAACATTCTTAGCGTCACCGGTGCATCACACACGAAATCAACCATTGGGCATCGGAATCAACTCATTTCCACAGGAAACATCCGAAGGCAACATTTTTAGAGTCGGTGATGCATCGATACCCATCGTTGAAATCATAAACGAAACCGATTACTTTACGGGTGCAACCATTTCTGAAGTCAACATTATTAGGGTCGCCCGTCCATCGTACACGAAATCAACCATTGGGCATCGGCAGCAACTCAGTTCCACAGGCAACATCCGAAGGAAACATTTTTAGAGTTGGTGATGTATCAATACCCATCGTTGAAATCATGAACGATGCCGATTACTTTACGAGTGCAACGATTTTCCGAAAGCAACATTCTTAGCGTCACCGGTGCATCATACACGAAATCAAGAATTGGGCATCGGCGTCAACTCATTTCCACAGGCAACATCCGAAAGCAACATTATTAGAGTCGCTCATGCATGAATCCCCATCGTTAAAATAATGAACGAAACCGATTATTTTACAGGTGCAACGATTTTCCGAATGCAACATTCTTTTGGTCAACGGTGCATCGTACATGAAATATATTATTGGGAATCGGCCGCAACGCATTTCCAGATGCAACATCCGAAGGCAACATTCTTAGAGTGTGATGCATCGATACCCAAAGTGAAATCAACATTACGGGTGCTATGATTTTTCGAAGGCAACATTCTTAGGGTCACCGGTGCACCGTAAACGAAATCAACAATTGGCATCCGTATCAACTCATTTCCGAAGGCAACATTCTTAGAGTCGGTTAAGCATCGATACCCATAGTTGAAATCATGAACGAAATCGATTCCTTTACGGGTGCAACGATTTTCCGAAGGCAACATTCTTATGGTCAACGGTACATCGTACACGAAATCAATGATTGGGAATCAACAACAACGCATTTCCACAGGCAACATCCGAAGGCAACATTCTTACAGTCGGTGATGCATCGATACCAATCGTTGAAATCATGAACGAAGCCGATTACTTTACGGGTGCAACGATTTTCCGAAGGCAACATTCTTAGGGTCACCAATGCAGCGTACATGAAATCAACAATCGGGCATCCACAGCAACTCACTTCCACAGGCTACATCCGAAGGAAACATATTTAGAGTCGGTAATGCATCGATACCCATCATTGAAATCATAAACGAAACCGATTACTTTACGGGTGCAACGAATTTCCGAAGGCAACATTCTTAGGGTCACCGGTGCATCGTACAAGAAATCAACAATTGGCATCGGCATCAACTCATTTCCGTAGGCAACATCCGAAGGCAACATTATTAGAGTCGGTGATGCATCGATACGCATCGTTTAAATCATGAACAAAACCGATACTTTACGGGTGCAACGATTTTCCGAAGGCAAGATTCTTAGGGCCACCGGTGCATCGTACACGAAATCAATGATTGGGCATGGGCAGTAACGCATTTCAAATGGCAACATCCGAAGGAAACATACTTATAGTCGGTCATGCATCGATACTCATCATTGAAATCATGAATGAAATCGATTACTTTATGGGTGCAATGATTATCCAAAAAAACATTTTTAGAGTCGATGACGCATCGATACCCATTGTTGAAGTCATAAACGAAATCGATTACTTCACAGGTGCAATGATTTTCCGAATGCAACATTCTTAGGGTCACCGCTGCATCGTACACGAAATCAACAATTAGGCATCGACATCGACTCATTTCCGTAGGCAACATCCGAAGGAAAAATTCTTACAGTCGGTGAAGCATCGATACCCAAAATGAAATCAATATTACGGTTGCAATGATTTTCCGAAGGCAACATTCTTAGGGTCATCGGTGCATCATAAACGAATTCAACAATTGGCATCGGTATCAACTTATTTCCGAAGGGAACATTTTTATAATCGTTTAAGCATCGATACCCATAGTTGAAATCATGAAAGAAATTGATTCCTTTACGGGTGCAACGGTTTTTCGAAGGCAACATTCTTATGGTCAACGGTGCATCGTACACGAAATCAATGATTGGGAATCAGCAGCCACGCATTTCCGCAGGAAACATCCTAAGGCAACATTTTTAGAGTCGGTGATGCATCGATACCAATCGTTGAAATCATGAACGAAGTCGATTACTTTACGGGTGCAATGATTTTACGAAGGCAACATTCTTAGGGTCACCGGAGCAACGCACATGAAATCAACAATCGGGCATCGACATCAACTCACTTCCACAGGCTACATCTGAAAGCAACATTTTTAGAGTCGGTGATGCATCGATACCCATCGTTGAAATCATGAACGAAACCAATTACTTTACGGGTGCAACGAATTTCCGAAGGCAACATTCTTAGGGTCATCGGTGCATCGTACACAAAATCAACAATTGGCATCGGCATCAACTCATTTCCGTAGGCTACATCCGAAGGCAACATTTTTAGAGTTGGTGACGCATCGATACCCATCGTTGAAATCATGAACGAAACCGATACTTTACAGGTGCAAAGATTTTCCGAAGGCAACATTCTTAGGACCACCGGTGCATCCTACACGAATTCAATTATTGGGCATGGGCAGTACCGCATTTCCACAGGCAATATTCGAAGGAAACATACTTAGAGTCGGTCATGCATTGATACCCATCGTTGAAATCATGAACGAAATTGATTACTTTACGGGTGCAACGATTATCCAAAGCAACATTTTTAGAGTCGGTGATGCATCGATACCTATTTTGAAATCATTAACGAAATCGATTATTTTACAGGTGCAACGATTTTCCGAAGGCAACATTCTTAGGGTGACCAGTGCATCGTATACAAAGTCAACAATTAGGCATCAGCATCGACTCATTTCCGCAGGCAACATCCGAAGGCAACATTGTTAGAGTCGGTGATGCATCGATACCCACAGTGATATCAACATTACGGGTGCAACGATTTACCGAAGGCAACATTCTTAGGGTCACCGGTGCATCGTAAACGAAATCAACAATTGGCATCGGTATCAACTCATTTCCGAAGGCAACATTCTTAGAGTCGGTTAAACATCGATACCCATAGTTAAAATCATGAACGAAATCGATTCCTTTACGGGTGCAATAATTTTCCGAAGGCAACATTCTTATGGTCAACGGTGCATCGTACACGAAATCAATGATTGAGAATCAGGATCAACGCATTTCCACAGGCAACATCCGAAAGAAACATTCTTAAAGTCGGTGATGCATCGATACCAATCATTGAAATCATGAACGAAGCAGATTACTTTACAGGTGCAACGATTTTCCGAAGGCAACATTCTTAGGGTCACCGGTGCATCATACAAGAAATCAACAATTGGCATCGGCATCAACTCATTTTCGTAGGCTAAATCCGAAGGCAACATTTTTAGAGTTGGTGATGCATCGATACCCGTCGTTGAAATCATGAACGAAACTGATATTTTACGGGTGCATCAATTTTCCGAAGGCAACACTCTTAGGGCCACCGGTGCATCGTACACGAAACCAATGATTGGGCATGGGCAGTACCGCATTTCCACACGCAACATCCGAAGGAAACATAATTATAGTCGTTCATGCACCGATACCCATCGTTGAAATCATCAATGAAATCGATTACTTTACTAGTGCAACGATTATCCAAAGCAACATTTTTAGAGTCGGTGATGCATCGATACCTATCGTTGAAATCAAGAACGAAATCTATTACTTTACAGGTGCAACGATTTTACGAAGGCAACATTTATAGGGTCACCGGTGCATCGTAACGAAATCAACAATTGGTATCGGCATCAACTCATTTCTGTAGGCAACATCCGAAGGCAACATTTTTAGAGTCGGTGATGCATCGAACCCATCGTTGAAATCATGAACGAAACCGATACTTTACGGGTGCAACGATTTCCCGAAGGCAACATTTTTAGGGTCACCGGTGCATCGTACACGAAATCAACAATTGGCATCGGCATCAACTCATTTCCGAAGGCAACATTCTTAGAGTCGGTTAAACATCGATACCCATAGTTAAAATCATGAACGAAATCGATTCCTTTACGGGTGCAATAATTTTCCGAAGGCAACATTCTTATGGTCAACGGTGCATCGTACACGAAATCAATGATTGAGAATCAGGATCAACGCATTTCCACAGGCAACATCCGAAAGAAACATTCTTAAAGTCGGTGATGCATCGATACCAATCATTGAAATCATGAACGAAGCAGATTACTTTACAGGTGCAACGATTTTCCGAAGGCAACATTCTTAGGGTCACCGGTGCATCATACAAGAAATCAACAATTGGCATCGGCATCAACTCATTTTCGTAGGCTAAATCCGAAGGCAACATTTTTAGAGTTGGTGATGCATCGATACCCGTCGTTGAAATCATGAACGAAACTGATATTTTACGGGTGCATCAATTTTCCGAAGGCAACACTCTTAGGGCCACCGGTGCATCGTACACGAAACCAATGATTGGGCATGGGCAGTACCGCATTTCCACACGCAACATCCGAAGGAAACATAATTATAGTCGTTCATGCACCGATACCCATCGTTGAAATCATCAATGAAATCGATTACTTTACTAGTGCAACGATTATCCAAAGCAACATTTTTAGAGTCGGTGATGCATCGATACCTATCGTTGAAATCAAGAACGAAATCTATTACTTTACAGGTGCAACGATTTTACGAAGGCAACATTTATAGGGTCACCGGTGCATCGTAACGAAATCAACAATTGGTATCGGCATCAACTCATTTCTGTAGGCAACATCCGAAGGCAACATTTTTAGAGTCGGTGATGCATCGAACCCATCGTTGAAATCATGAACGAAACCGATACTTTACGGGTGCAACGATTTCCCGAAGGCAACATTTTTAGGGTCACCGGTGCATCGTACACGAAATCAACAATTGGCATCGGCATCAACTCATTTTCGTAGGCTACATCCGAAGGCAAAAATTTTAGAGTTGGTGATGCATCGATACCCATCGTTGATATCATGAACGAAACCGATATTTTATGGGTGCAACAATTTTACGAAGGCAACACTCTTAGGGTCACCGGTGCATCATACACGAAATCAATAATTGGCATCGGCATCAACTCATTTTCGTAGGGTACATCCGAAGGCAATATTTTTAGAGTAGGTGATGCATCGATACCCATCGTTGAAATCATGAACGAAACCGATATTTTACGGGTACAACAATTTTCCGAAGGCAACACTCTTAGGGCCACCGGTGCATCGTACACGAAACCAATGATTGGGCATGGGCAGTACTACATTTCCACACGCAACATCCGAAGGAAACATACTTATAGTCGGTCATGCACCGATACCCATCGTTGAAATCATGAACGAAGCGGATTACTTTACGGGTGCAACGATTTTCCGAAGGCAACATTCTTAGGGTCACCAATGCATCGTACATGAAATCAACAATCGGGCATCGACAGCAACTCACTTCCACAGGCTACATCCGAAGGCAACATTTTTAGAGTCGGTGACGCATCGATACCCATCGTTGAAATCATGAACGAAACCGATACTTTACAGGTGCAAAGATTTTCCGAAGGCAACATTCTTAGGACCACCGGTGCATCCTACACGAATTCAATTATTGGGCATGGGCAGTATCGCATTTCCACAGGCAATATTCGAAGGAAACATACTTAGAGTCGGTCATGCATCGATACCCATCGTTGAAATCATGAACGAAATTGATTACTTTACGGGTGCAACGATTATCCAAAGCAACATTTTTAGAGTCGGTGATGCATCGATACCTATTTTGAAATCATTAACGAAATCGATTATTTTATAGGTGCAACGATTTTCCGAAGGCAACATTCTTAGGGTGACCAGTGCATCGTATACGAAGTCAACAATTAGGCATCAGCATCGACTCATTTCCGCAGGCAACATCCGAAGGCAACATTCTTAGAGTCGGTGATGCATCGATACCCACAGTGATATCAACATTACGGGTGCAACGATTTACCGAAGGCAACATTCTTAGGGTCACCGGTGCATCGTAAACGAAATCAACAATTGGCATCGGTATCAACTCATTTCCGAAGGCAACATTCTTAGAGTCGGTTAAACATCGATACCCATAGTTAAAATCATGAACGAAATCGATTCCTTTACGGGTGCAATGATTTTCCGAAGGCAACATTCTTATGGTCAACGGTGCATCGTACACGAAATCAATGATTGAGAATCAGCATCAACGCATTTCCACAGGCAACATCCGAAAGCAACATTCTTAAAGTCGGTGATGCATCGATACCAATCGTTGAAATCATGAACGAACCAGATTACTTTACAGGTGCAACGATTTTCCGAAGGCAACATTCATAGGGTCACCGGTGCATCGTACACGAAATCAACAATTGGCATCGGCATCAACTCATTTTCGTAGGCTAAATCCGAAGGCAACATTTTTAGAGTTGGTGATGCATCGATACCCATCGTTGAAATCATGAACGAAACCGATATTTTATGGGTGCAACAATTTTCCGAAGGCAACACTCTTAGGGCCACCGGTGCATCGTACACGAAACCAATGATATGGGCATGGGCAGTACCGCATTTCCACACGCAACATCCGAAGGACACATACTTATAGTCGGTCATGCACCGATACCCATCGTTGAAATCATCAATGAAATCGATTACTTTACTAGTGCAATGATTATCCAAAGCAACATTTTTAGAGTCGGTGATGGATCGATACCTATTGTTGAAATCAAGAACGAAATCGATTACTTTACAGGTGCAACGATTTTACGAAGGCAACATTTATAGGGTCACCGGTGCATCCTAACGAAATCAATAATTGGTATCGGCATCAACTCATTTCTGTAGGCAACATCCGAAGGAAACATTTTTAGAGTCGGTGATGCATCGAACCCATCGTTGAAATCATGAACGAAACCGATACTTTACGGGTGCAACAATTTCCCGAAGGCAACATTCTTAGGGTCACCGGTGCATCGTACACGAAATCAACAATTGGCATCGGCGTCAACTCATTTTCGTAGGCTACATCCGAAGGCAACATTTTTAGAGTTGGTGATGCATCGATACCCATCAATGATATCATCAACGAAACCGATATTTTATGGGTGCAACAATTTTACGAAGGCAACATTCTTAGGGTCACCGGTGCATCATACACGAAATCAATAATTGGCATCGGCATCAACTCATTTTCGTAGGCTACATCCGAAGGCAATATTTTTAGAGTTGGTGATGCATCGATACCCATCGTTGAAATCATGAACGAAACCGATATTTTACGGGTGCAACAAATTTCCGAAGGCAACACTCTTAGGGCCACCGGTGCATCGTACAAGAAACCAATGATTGGGCATGGGCAATACTGCATTTCCACACGCAACATCCGAAGGAAACATACTTATAGTCAGTCATGCACCGATACCCATCGTTGAAATCATGAACGAAGTGGATTACTTTACGGGTGCAACGATTTTCCGAAGGCAACATTCTTAGGGTCACCAATGCATCGTACATGAAATCAACAATCGGGCATCGACAGCAACTCACTTCCACAGGCTACATCCGAAGGCAACATTTTTAGAGTCGGTAATTCATCGATACCCATCATTAAAATCATGAACGAAACCGATTACTTTACGGGTGCAACGAATTTCCGAAGGCAACATTCTTAGGGTCACCGGTGCATCGTACACGAAATCGATGATTAGGCATCGGCATCAACTCATTTTCCGTAGGCAACATTTTTAGATTCGGTGATGCATCGATAAGCATCGTTGAAATCATGAACAAAACCGATACTTTACGGGTGCAAAGATTTTCCGAAGGCAACATTCTTAGGGCCACCGGTGCATCGTACACGAAATCAATGATTGGGCATGGGCAGTAACGCATTTCAAAAGGCAACATCCGAAGGAAACATACTTATAGTCGGTCATGCATCGATACTCATCATTGAAATCATGAATGAAATCGATTACTTTATGGGTGCAATGATTATCCAAACCAACATTTTTAGAGTCGATGATGCATCGATATCCATTGTTGAAATCATGAACGAAATCGATTACTTCACAGGTGTAATGATTTTCCGAAGGCAACATTCTTAGGGTCACCGCTGCATCGTACACGAAATCAACAATTAGGCATCGGCATCGACTCATTTTCGTAGGCAACATCCGAAGGCAAAATTCTTGAGTCGGTGAAGCATCGATACCACCAATGAAATCAATATTACGGTTGCAATGATTTTCCGAAGGCAACATTCTTAGGGTCATCGATGCATCGTAAATGAAATCAACAATTGGCATCAGTATCAACTTATTTCCGAAGGGAACATTCTTATAGTCGGTTAAGCATCGATACCCATAGTTGAAATCATGAAAGAAATTGATTCCTTTACGGGTGCAACGATTTTTCGAAGGCAACATTCTTATGGTCAACGTTGCATCGTACACAAAATCAATGATTGGGAATCAGCAACAACGCATTTCCGCAGGCAACATCCTAAGGCAACACTCTTAGAGTCGGTGATGCATCGATACCAATCGTTGAAATCATGAACGAAGTCGATTACTTTATGGGTGCAATGATTTTCCGAAGGCAACATTCTTAGGGTCACCGGTGCAACGCACATGAAATCAACAATCAGGCATCGACAGCAACTCACTTCCACAGGCTACATCCGAAAGCAACATTCTTATAGTCGGCGATGCATCGATACCCATAGTTGTAATCATGAACAAAATCGATTCCTTTACGGATGCAATGATTTTCCAAAGGCAACATTCTTATGGTCAACGGTGCATCGTACACGAAATCAATGATTGAGAATCAGCATCAACGCATTTCCACAGGCAACATCCGAAGGCAACATTCTTAAAGTCGGTGATGCATCGATACCAATCGTTGAAATCATGAACGAAGCCAATTACTTTACGGTTGCAACGATTTTCCGAAGGCAACATTCTTAGGGTCACCGGTGCATCATAAATGAAATCAACAATCGGGCATCGACAGCAACTCACTTCCACAGGCTACATCCAAAGGCAACATTATTAGAGTCGGTAATGCATCGATACCCATTGTTGAATTCATTAACGAAACCGATTACTTTACGGATGCAACGAATTTTTGAAGGCAATATTCTTAGGGTCACCGGTGCATCGTACACGAAATCAGCAATTGGCATCGGCATCAACTCATTTCCGTAGGCAACATCCGAAGGCAACATTTTTAGAGTCGGCGATGCATCGATACCCATCGTTGAAATCATGAACGAAACCGATACTTTACGGGTGCAACGATTTTCTGAAGGCAACATTCTTAGGGCCACCGGTGCATCGTACACGAAATCAATGATTGGGCATCGGCACCAACACTTTTCCACAGGCAACATTCAAAGGAAACGTACTTATAGTCGGTCATGCATCGATACCCATCATTGAAATCATGAACGAAATTGATTACTTTACGGGTGCAATGATTATCCAAATCAACATTTTTAGAGTCGGTGATGCATCCATACCTATTGTTCAAACCATGAACGAAATCGATTACTTTATGGGTGCAACGATTATCAAAATCAACATTTTCAGAGTCGGTGATGCATCCATACCTATTGTTGAAACCATGAACGAAATCGATTACTTTACAGGTGCAACGATTTTTCGAAGACAACATTTTACGGTCACCGGTGCATCGTACACGAAATCAACAATTAGGCATCGGCATCGACTCATTTCCGCAGGCAACATCCGAAGGCAACATTCTTAGATTCGGTGAAGCATTGATACCCACAATGAAATCAATATTACGGGTGCAACGATTTTCCGAAGGCAACAATCTTAGGGTCACTGGTGCATCGTACATGAAATCAACAATCGGGCATCGACAGTAACTCGCTTCCACACACTACATCCGAAGGCAACATTTTTAGAGTCGGTGATGCATACATACCCATCGTTGAAATCATGAACGAAACGGGTTACTTTACGGGTGCAACGAATTTCGGAAGGCAATATTCTTCGGGTCACCGGTGCATAGTACACGAAATCAACAATTGGCATCGGCATCAACTCATTTTCGTAGGCAACATGTGAAGGCAACATTTTTTGAGTCGGCGATGCATCGATACCCATCATTGAAATCATGAACGAAACCGATTATTTTACGGGTGCAACGATTATCCAAAAGCAACATTTTTAAAGTCGGTGATGCATCGATACCCATTGTTGAAATCATGAACGAAATCGATTACTTTACAGGTGCAACGATTTTCTGAAGGCAACGATTTTCCACACACTACATCCGAAGGCAACATTTTTAGAGTCGGTGATGCATACATACCCATTGTTGAAATCATGAACGAAACGGGTTACTTTACGGGTGCAACGAATTTCCAAAGGCAATATTCTTAGGGCCACCGGTGCATCGTACATGAAATCAACAATTAGGCATCGACTCATTTCTGCAGGCAACATTCTTAGGGTCACCGGTGCATCGTACAAGAAATCAACAATTGGCATCGGCATCAACTCATTTCCGTAAGCAACATCCAAAGGCAACAATTTTAGAGTCAGTGATGCATCGATACCCATCGTTGAAATCATGAACGGAGACGATTACTTTAGGGGTGCAACGATTTTCCGAAGGAAACAATCTAAGCGTCAACGGTGCATCGTACACGAAATAAATGATTGGTCATCAGGATAAACTCATTTCCACAGGCAACATCAGAAGGCAACGTTTTTAGAGTCGGTGATGCATCGATACCCATCGTTAAAATCATGAACGAAATCGATTACTTTACGGATGCAACAATTTTCCGAAGGCAACATTCTTAGGGTCACCGATGCATCATACACGAATTGAATGACTTGGTATAGGCAGCAACGCATTTCCAAAGGCAACATTGTTGAGTCGGTGATGCATCGATCCCATCATTGAAATCATGAACGAAACTGATTAATTTACGGGTGCAACGATTTTCCAAAGGCAACATTCTTAGTGTCACAGGTGCATCATACACGAAATCAACAATTGGGGATCAGCATCAACTCATTTCCACAGGCAACATCCGAAAGCAACATTTTTAGAGTCGGTGATGCATCGATGCCCATCATTGAAATCATGAATGAAACCGATTACTTTATGGATGCAACGATTTTCCGAAGACAGCATTCTTAGCGTCACGTGCACACTTTGTGGTATGATCGAGCTCGCCCTAGACCCCGACTAAGTGATCGGGCTGGAGTAAGTCTATGTAAGAGTTAGGATTCAATCGATAACATGGTTGAGGCGACTTGTCTATGAGTATGGGATTCACCACCCATAAGCATTTAGACTTGTGAGCGGACGATGAGAACCCATCTCAGAGGATCATCCGGCCTGGATGGGATGCCCCTCACGTTCGATGCTTACCGAGAACATTCTGTGCTTGGCCTTGTCTTCTAAGACAAGTGGGTACGGTTCTCGGCTCTCCATGTGATTGTATCGTGACTGGATTTACATACGCTAACCCCGGGTCCCGACACTTTACGAGTGCAACGATTATCCAAAGCAACATTTTTAGAGTCGGTGATGCACCGATACCTATTGTTGAAATCAAGAACGAAATCGATTACTTTACAGGTGCAACGATTTTACGAAGGCAACATTTATAGGGTCACTAGTGCATCGTAACGAAATCAACAATTGGCATCGGCATCAACTCATTTCTGTAGGCAACATCCGAAGGCAACATTTTTAGAGTCGGTGATGCATCGAACCCATCGTTGAAATCATGAACGAAACCGATACTTTACGGGTGCAACGATTTCCCGAAGGCAACATTCTTAGGATCACCGGTGCATCGTACACGAAATCAACAATTGGCATCGGCATCAACTCATTTTCGTAGGCTACATCCGAAGGCAACATTTTTAGAGTTGGTGATGCATCGATACCCATCGTTGATATCATGAACGAAACCGACATTTTACGGGTGCAACAATTTTACGAAGGCAACATTTTTAGGGTCACCGGGCATCATACACGAAATCAACAATTGGCATCGGCATCAACTCATTTTCGTAGGCTACATCCGAAGGCAATATTTTTAGAGTTGGTGATGCATCGATACCCATCGTTGAAATCATGAACGAAACTGATATTTTACGGGTGCAACAATTCTCCGAAGGCAACACTCTTAGGGCCACCGGTGCATCGTACACGATGCCAATGATTGGGCATGGGCAGTACAGCATTTCCACACGCAACCGAAGGAAAAATACTTATAGTCGGTCATGCATCGATACCCATCGTTGAAATCATCAACGATTTTTCGAAATCGTGAATGAAATCGATTACTTTATAGGTGCAACGATTTTCCGAAGACAACATCCTTAGGGTGACCGGTGCATCGTACATGAAATCAACAATTAGGCACCGACTCATTTTCGCAGGCAACATCCGAAGGCAACATTCATAGAGTCGGTGATGCAACGATACCCAGAGTGAAATCAACATTACGGGTGCAACGATTTTCCGAAGGCAACATTCTTAGGGTCACCGATGTATCGTAAACGAATTCAACAATTGGCATCGATATAAACTAATTTTCGAAGGTAACATTCTTAGAGTCGGTTAAGCATCGATTACCATAGTTGAAATCATGAACGAAATCGATTCCTTTAAGGGTGCAACGATTTTCCGAAGGCAACATTCTTATGGTCAACGGTGCATCGTACACGAAATCAATGTTTGGGAATCAGCAGCAACGCATTTCCACAGGCAACATCCGAAGGCAACATTTTTAGAGTCGGTGATGCATCGATACCAATCGTTGAAATCATGAACGAAGCCGATTACTTTATGGGTTCAACGATTTTTTCGAAGGTAACATTCTTAGGGTCAACGGTGCAACATACACGAAATCAATAATTCGGCATCGGCATCAACTCATTCTCACAGACAACATCCGAAGGCAACATTTTTAGAGTCGGTGATGCGTCGATACCCACTTTTGAAATAATGAACGATATCGATTACTTTACAGGTGCAACGATTTTCCGAAGTCAACATTCTTAGGGTCACCGGTGCATCGTACACGAAATCAACAATAAGGCATCTGCATCAACTCATTTCCACAAGCAACATCTAAAGGTAACATTTTAAAAGTCGGTGATGCATCGATACCCATCGTTGAAATCATGAACGAAACCGATTCCTTTACGGGTGCAACGATTTTACGAAGGCAACATTTATAGGGTCACCGGTGCATCGTAACGAAATCAACAATTGGCATCCGTATCAACTAATTTCCGAAGGCAACATTCTTAAAGTCGATACCCATCGTTGAAGGCAACATTCTGAGGGTCACGAGTGCATCGTACACGAAATCAACAATTGGCATCGACATCAACTCATTTCTGTAGGCAACATCCGAAGGCAACATTTTTAGAGTCGGTGATGCATCGATACCCATCGTTGAAATCATGAACGAAACCGATACTTTACGGGTGCAACAATTTTCCGAAGGCAACATTCTTAGGGCCACCGGTGCATCGTACACGAAATCAATGATTGGGCATCGGCACCAACACATTTCCACGGACAACATTCAAAGGAAACATACTTATAGTCGGTGATGCATCGATACCCATTGATAAAACCATGAACGAAATCGATTACTTTACAGGTGCAACGATTTTTCGAAGGCAACATTCTTACGGTCACTGGTGCATCGCGCACGAAAACAACAATTAGGCATCGGCATCGACTCATTTCCGTAGGCAACATCCGAAGGCAACATTCTTAGAGTCGGTGAAGCATCGATACCCACAATGAAATCAATATTACGGGTGCAACGATTTTTCGAAGACAACAATCTTAGGGTCACCGGTGCATCGTACATGAAATCAACAATCGGGCATCGACAGCAACTCGCTTCCACAGGCTACATCCAAAGGCAACATTCTTAGAGTCGGTGATGCATTGATACCCATCGTTGAAATCATGAAAGAAACCGATTACTTTACGGGTGCAACGAATTTCCGAAGGCAATATTCTTAGGGTCACCGGTGCATCGTACACGAAATCAACAATTGGCATCGGCATCAACTCATTTTCGTAGGCAACATCTGAAGGCAACATTTTTAGAGTCGATGATGCATCGATACCCATCGTTGAAATCATGAACGAAACCGATTATTTTACGGGTGCAACGATTATCCAAAAGCAACATTTTTAGAGTCGGTGATCCATCGATACCCATTGTTGAACTCATGAACGATGTCGATTACTTTACAGGTGAACGATTTTCCGAAGGCAACATTCTTAGGGTCACCGGTGCATCATACATGAAATCAACAATTAGGCATCGACTCATTTCCGCAGGCAACATCCGAAGGCAACATTCTTAGAGTCGGTGATGCAACGATACCCACAGTGAAATCAACATTACGGGTGCATCGATTTTCCGAAGGCAACATTCTTAGGGTCACCGGTGCATCGTAAACGAATTCAACAATTGGCATCGGTATCAACTCATTTTCGAAGGAAACATTCTTAGAGTCGGTTAAGCATCGATACCCATAGTTGAAATCATGAACGAAATAGATTCCTTTACGGGTGCAACGATTTTTCGAAGGAAAACATTCTCATGGTCAACGGTGCATCGTACACGAAATCAATGATTAGGAATCAACAGCAACGCATTTCCACAGGCAACATCCGAAGGAAACCTTCTTAGAGTCAGTGATGCATCGATACCAATCGTTGAAATCATGAACGAAGTCAATTACTTTACGGGTGCAACGATTTTCCGAAGACAACATTCTTAGGGTCCCGATGCAACGTATATGAAATCAACAATCGGGCATCGACAGCAACTCACTTCCGCAGGCTACATCCGAAAGCAAAAAATTTAGAGTCGGTGATGCATCGATACCCATCGTTGAAATCATGAACGAAACCGAATACTTTACGGGTGCAACGAATTTCCGAAGGAAACATTCTTAGGGTCACCGGTGCATCGTACACAAAATCAACAATTGGCATCGGCATCAACTCATTTCGTAGGCTATATCCGAAGGCAACATTTTTAGAGTCGGTGATGCATCGATACCCATCGTTGAAATCACGAACGAAACCGATACTTTACGGGTGCAACGATTTTCCGAAGGCAACATTCATAGGGCCACCGGTGCATCGTACACGAATTCAATGATTGGGCATGGGCAGTACCGCATTTCCACAGGCAACATCCGAAGGAAACATACTTATAGTCAGTCATGCATCGATACCCATCGTTGAAATCATGAACGAAATTGATTCCTTTACGGATGCAACGATTATCCAAAGCAACATTTTTAGAGTCGGTGATGTATCGATACCCATTGTTAAAATCATGAACGAAATCGATTATTTTACAGGTGCAACGATTTTCCGAAGGCAACATTCTTAGGGTCACCAGTGCATCGTATACGAAATCAACAATTAGGCATCAGCATCGACTCATTTCCGCAGGCAACATTCGAAGGCAACATTCTTACAGTCGGTGATGCATCGATACCCAGAGTGAAATCAACATTACGGGTGCAACGATTTACCGAAGGCAACATTCTTAGGGTCACCGGTGCATCGTAAACGAAATCAACAATTGGCATCGGTATCAACTCATTTTCGAAGGCAACATTCTTAGAGTCGGTTAAGCATCGATAAACATAGTTGAAATCATAAACGAAATCGATTCCTTTACGGGTGCAATGATTTTCCGAAGGCAACATTCTTATGGTCAACGATGCATCGTACACGAAATCAATGATTGAGAATCAGCATCAACAACACATTTTCACAGGCAACATCCGAAGGCAACATTCTTAAAGTCGGTGATGCATCGATACCAATCGTTGAAATCATGAACGAAGCCGATTACTTTACGGGTGCAACGATTTTCCGAAGGCAGCATTCTTAGGGTCACCGGTGCATCATAAATGAAATCAACAATCGGGCATCGACAGCAACTCACTTCCACAGGCTACATCCGGAGGAAACATTATTAGAGTCGGTAATGCATCGATACCCACTGTTGAAATCATTAACGAAACCGATTACTTTACGGGTGCAACGAATTTCCGAAGGCAACATTCTTAGGGTCACCGAAGCATCGTACACGAAATCAGCAATTGGCATCGGCATCAACTCATTTTCGTAGGCAACATCCGAAGGCAGCATTTTTAGAGTCGGCGATGCATCGATACCCATCGTTGAAATCATGAACGAAACCGATACTTTACGGGTGCAACAATTTTCTGAAGGCAACATTCTTAGGGCCACCGGTACATCGTACACGAAATCAATGATTGGGCATCGGCACCAACACTTTTCCACAGGCAACATTCAAAGGAAACGTACTTATAGTCGGTCATGCATCGATACCCATCGTTGAAATCATGAACGAAATTGATTACTGTATGGGTGAAACGATTATCCAAATCAACATTTTTAGAGTCGGTGATGCATCCATACCTATTGTTGAAACCATGAACGAAATCGATTACTTTACGGGTGCAACGATTATCCAAATCAACATTTTCAGAGTCGGTGATGCATCCATACCTATTGTTGAAACCATGAACGAAATCGATTACTTTACAGGTGCAACGATTTTTCGAAGGCAACATTTTACGGTCACCGGTGCATCGTACACGAAATCAACAATTAGGCATCGGCATCGACTCATTTCCGCAGGCAACATTCTTAGAGTCGTTGAAGCATCGATACCCACAGTGAAATCAATATTACTGGTGCAACGATTTTCCGAAGGCAACATTCTTAGGGTCACCGGTGCATCGTACATGAAATCAACAATCGGGCATCGACAGCAACTCACTTCCACACACTACATCTGAAGGCAACATTTTTAGAGTCGGTGATGCATCGATACCCATCGTTGAAATCATGAACGAAACGGGTTACTTTACGGGTGCAACGAATTTCCGAAGGCAATATTCTTCGGGTCACCGGTGCTTAGTACACGAAATCAACAATTGGCATCGGCATCAACTCATTTTCGTAGGCAACATCCGAAGGCAACATTTTTAGAGTGGGTGATGCATCGATACCCATCGTTGAAATCATGAACGAAACCGATTATTTTACGGGTGCAACGATTATCCAAAAGCAACATTTTTAAAGTCGGTGATGCATCGATACCCATTGTTGAAATCATGAACGAAATCGATTACTTTACAGGTGCAACGATTTTCTGAATGCAACATTCTTAGGGCCACCGGTGCATCGTACATGAAATCAACAATTAGGCATCGACTCATTTCCGCAGGCAACATCCGAAGGAAACACTCTTCGAGTCGGTGATGCAACGATACCCACAGTGAAATCAACATTACAGGTGCAACGATTTTCCGAAGGCAACATTCTTAGGGTCACCAGTGCATCGTAAACGAATTCAACAATTGGCATCGGTATCAACTCATTTCCGAAGGCAACATTCTTAGAGTCGGTTAAGCACCGATACCCATACTTGAAATCATGAACGATATTGATTCCTTTACGGGTGCAACGATTTTCCGAAAGCAACATTCTTATGGTCAACGGTGCATCGTACACGAAATCAATGATTGGAATCAGCAGCAACGCATTTCCACATGCAACATCCGAAGACAACATTCTTAGAGTCGATGATGCATCGATACCAATCGTTGAAATCATGAACGAAGCCGATTACTTTACGGGTGCAACAAGTTTCCGAAGGCAACATTCTTAGGGTCAACGGTGCATCGTACACAAAATCAATGATTCGGCGTCGGCATCAACTCATTCTCACAGGCAACATCCGAAGGCAACATTTTTAGAGTCGGTGATGCATCGATGCCCATCGTTGAAATCATGAACGAAGTCAATTACTTTACGGGTGCAACGATTTTCCGAAGGCAACATTCTTAGGGCCATCGGTGCATCTAACACGAAATCAATGATTGGGCATCAGCACCAACACATTTCCACAGGCAACATCCAAAGGCAACATACTTGAGTGTTCATACATCGATACCCATCGTTGAAATCATGAAGGAAATCGATTACTTTACGGGTGCAACGATTATCCAAAAGCAATATTTTCAGAGTCGGTGATGCATCGATACCCATTGTTGAAAGAATGAACGAAATCGATTACTTTACAGGTGCAACGATTTTCCGAATGCAACATTCTTAGGGTCACCGGTGCATCGTACACGAAATCAACAATTAGGCATCGGCATCAACTCATTTCCATATACAACATCTAAAGGCAACATTTTAAAAGTCGGCGATGCATCGATACCCATCAAGTTGAAATCATGAACGAAATCGATTCCTTCACGGGTGCACCGATTTTCCGAAGGCAACATTCATAGGGTCACCATTGCATCGTAACGAAATCAACAATTGGCATCGGTATCAACACATTTCTGAAAGCAGCATTCTTAAAGTTGGTTCAGCATCGATACCCATAGTTAAAATCATGAACGAACCCGATTACTTTACGGGTGTAACGATTTTCCAAAGACAATATTCTTAGGGTCACCGGTGCATCGTACATGAAATCAACAATTAGGCATCGGCAGCAACTCACTTCCACAGGCTACATCCGAAAGCAATATTTTTAGAGTCGGTGATGCATCGATACCCATCGTTCAAATCATAAACGAAACGGATTAATTTACGGGTGCAACGATTTTCCGAAAGGCAACATTCTTAGGGTCACCGGTGCATCGTACAAGAAATCAACAATTGGCATCGGCATCAACTCATTTCCGTAAGCAACATCCAAAGGCAACAATTTTAGAGTCAGTGATGCATCGATACCCATCGTTGAAATCATGAACGGAGACGATTACTTTAGGGGTGCAACGATTTTCCGAAGGCAACAATCTAAGCGTCAACGGTGCATCGTACACGAAATAAATGATTGGTCATCAGGATAAACTCATTTCCACAGGCAACATCCGAAGGCAACATTTTTAGAGTCGGTGATGCATCGATACCCATCGTTAAAATCATGAACGAAATCGGTTACTTTACGGATGCAACGATTTTCCGAAGGCAACATTCTTAGGGTCAATGATGCATCATACACGAATTGAATGATTTGGTATAGGCAGCAACGCATTTCCAAAGGCAACATTGTTGAGTCGGTGATGCATCGATCCCATCGAAACTGGTTAATTTACGGGTGCAACGATTTTCAAAGGCAACATTCTTAGTGTCACAGGTGCATCATACATGAAATCAACAATTGGGGATCAGCATCAACTCATTTCCACAGGCAACATCCGAAAGCAACATTTTTAGAGTCGGTGATGCATCGATGCCCATCATTGAAATCATGAATGAAACCGATTACTTTATGGATGCAACGATTTTTCGAAGACAGCATTCTTAGCGTCACCGATGCATCAAACACGAAATCAACAATTGGGCATCGGCATCAACGCATTTCCACAGACAACATCTGAAGCCAACATTCTTAGAGGCGCTGATGCATCGATGCCCATCGTTGAAATAATGAACGAAACTGATTACTTTACGGGTCTAACGTTTTCCGAAGGCAACATTCTTAGTGTCACTGATCCATCGTACACGAAATCAACAATTGGCATCGGCATCAACTCATTTCCGCAGGCAACATTCTAATAGTCGGCGATGCATCGATACCCATAGTTGAAATCATGAATGAAATCGATTAATTTACGGGTGCAACGATTTTCGAAGGCAACATTTTTAGGGTCACCGGTGCATTATACATGAAATCAATAATTGAGCATCGGCAGCAACCCACTTCCACAGTCAACATCCGAAGGCAACATTCTTAGAGTCGGTTGATGCATCGATCCCCATCGATGAAATCATGAACGAAATCGATTAATTTATGGGTGCAACAATTTTCCAAAGGCAACATTATTAGGGTCACCGGAGCATCGTACACGAAATCAAACATTGGGCATCGGCATCAACTCATTTCCACAGACAACATCCAAAGGCAACATTCTTAGAGTCGGTAATGACTCGATACCCATCGTTGAAATCATGAACGAAACCGATTACTTTACGGGTGCAACGATTTCACGAAGGCAACAATCTTAGGGTCAACGGTGCATCATACACGAAATCAATGATTGGGCATAGGCAGCAATGCATTTCCACACGCAACATCCGAAGGCAACATTCTTAGGGTGCAACGTTTTTCCGAAGGAAACATTTTTAGGGTCACCGTTACATCGTACACGAAATCAATGATTGGGCATCGACAGCAACACATTTCCAGAGGCAACATCTGAAGGCAACATTTTTAGAGTCGGTGATGCATCGATACCCATCGTTGAAATCATGAACGAAGTCAATTACTTTACGGATGCAACGATTTTCCAAAGGCAACATTCTTAGGGTCACCGAAGCATCGTACACGAAATCAATGATTGGGCATCGGCATCAACGCATTTCCAGAGGCAACATCCGAAGGCAACAATCTTAGAATCGGTGATGCATCGATACCCATCGTTGAAATAATGAACAAACTCAATCACTTTACGGATGCAACAATTTTTCGAAGGCAGCATTCTTAGGGTCAGCGATGCATCATACACGAAATCAATGATTGTGCATCGGCATAAACTCATTTCCACAAGCAACATCCGAAGGCACCGTTTTTAGAGTCGATGATGCATCGATACCCATCATTGAAATCATGAACGAAACTGATTACTTTACGGGTGCAACGATCTTCCGAAGGCAACATTCTTAGGGTCACCAGTGCATCGTACACGAAATCAACAATTGGGCATGGGCAGCAGTTCATTTCCACATGCAACATTCTTAAGAGTCGATGATGTGTTGATACCCATCGTTGAAATTATTAACGAAACCAATTAATTTATTGGTGCAACGATTTTTCAAAGGCAATGTTCTTGGGTCAACTGTGCATCATACATAAAATCAATAATACGACAGCTTGTCTTTCACCTATAACATAATGTTGTAGCTCATATACTATAGCCCTAATTAACAGGCAAGGGCAAGTCAGAAGATACTTACATCAGAATGGGATCTTTCTTTGATGGTCCAACCATTCATATCCACGAACTCCTCTCCCTAGTATCTTTCCTCCCTCCTAATTGTTCACAACATGAGAGATCAGTAAGATTTTTACACACACAAAAATGCCAAAAGGAACCAAATAACTTGATTTTATATATACAACAACCAAGGCATTACATTGCGAGAAAGAACATAAAAGTTGATCAAGCGACAAAATCAGTACCAAGGCAAACAGGTGCACGAAGCAAATGAGCTACTCCTCGAATAGGCACATTTAACATGACACAATACACACATTCTAAAGACACCAAAGGT
This sequence comes from Bromus sterilis, assembly GCA_950022295.1. Taxonomy (NCBI): domain Eukaryota; kingdom Viridiplantae; phylum Streptophyta; class Magnoliopsida; order Poales; family Poaceae; genus Bromus; species Bromus sterilis. The sequence goes on along the minus strand of OX465595.1, from coordinate 335,913,001 downwards.
ATGGACAGCAATATACTTCTGTTGTACTCGAAGACGAAACATATGATTCAAGATCTTGATGAAATAGCAAACAGATTAAAAGGACAGATTAGAAACACAAAATTGCATATGAACAGGAGCATTACACAAATTCAGATTAAGACTAAATTAACAGATTGCATTGCTTAATAGTCTTGAGTGCTCAAAATGAACGAGTCATACGAGAATGCAAAGATCCAGAATTATATTTCTCTCCAAATGAACTCACCTTTTCTCATGAAACATGTCTCTAATTTCCCTTCAAACACGATGTTCCATTAATAAATAGTTCCCTTCGACGATTACTATTTTGTGCCTGCCAAAATCAAAGTAACAAACAACATGGGTCAAGCACCATCTGTATTCACGGTAAAGTGACACAATTGTGGGGAAGTTATGATAGTTGTACAGTCCATTCTCATCAAAAGTATAGAACTGGAAACTGTGAGGTTAACTTCTTGTGAAGATTAGCAGCAAAACAATCACATAACCGCATAGGGTTAGGGTTTAGCTTTTTTTTAAATAGGGTTAGGACATTCTGAATGTTATTTAGCAGAAAGGATACACAAAAATCAAGTTGCTCCAAAAGGTACTATGGTCAGTACATCTATGCAACACTGGTTTAAAGACAGAAGTATTTTTTCCTAGTTACTGACTGAAAAAATCCTAAAAATCGTATATGGATTCTACTGCCACAACCTGTAAGGAATTAAATGTCGGTGGTACTTATTTACCCTTAAGAGCAGAGCGAGCATTAGTTATGCAAAGGTAGATGAGTGCGGGTAAATAGCAGTTGATGTTGGAGAGACTTTTTCATGCGTTCCTGTAGAATGCTCAATTTTGCTCCCTTTGATCTCCTCAACTGACTTCACCAACAAACGTATTGTCTCCACAAATTGTTCATTGCAAAGAAGACCAGATAGACGATATGTATAACTCATGTATTCTTCAGCCCACTCTGGCTGCGTCCAAATTTTGTTCAAAGGGTTCAACAGAGAAATAAGCAACTGCTTCTTACATTCAATCCTGACAGACATAAAGAAGAAGAAAAAAATTGCATCATGATCTGCAGTAGTGAACTTTATAACTTAATGTGACAGCATGGAAGTCTTAAACAATGTTTATTGCCAATGTACCCAGGACAGGCTGTCACACTGATGAATGCTTCAGACAGTAGATTATGCTCCCAAAGAAGTATGGCGGCCTTTACTTCATAGCCTGGTGTTACTTTATACTTACCCTGCACCATCAATGACAGCAGAACAGTCAAAGATGAAAATCCCTAGAGGAGCATAGCAAAGCTACAATGGCTAATTTCAGTATCCAAACTCCAAAGCAAAACATAAAGCTACGATGCGCCAATAAGATTCAGGATACTCAGAGAAATACAAAATTCCCCACTTCCTAAACTCTGCATTTCAATGACTGCTAAAGAGGACAGCAATCTCTCCACTTGGGCTCCATCCTTTCCGTTAGCTTTCCTAACTTTCTTATGTATACTAGCATTGAAACTAGATGATTATTTTTGTCCCCATTAGGGGCTTCTTCCAACTCTCCACTGTTGGTTTTATACCGGCTGAGCATGATTTAGCCTGGGTATGTGTTTATTAATGCTAGACCGTTGTCAACCAACCATATACCAGCTGAGCATGATTTAGCTTGGGTATGTGTTTATTAATACTAGAGTGCATGTTTAGTTGGCAAGATGGATTTGGCATCTGGCCTGTGACATGGCAAGATCGGCTGGAGCCAAGTCAATGGGAAAATATAACAGAAGAGTGCACATGGTGAGCCTGGAACCTGGATAAGGTGGAAAGAAAAGTGCAGTGCCCATCTGTAAATTGAAAAATACAAGGGTCTACACAAAACTAATTCAGTTATTTAGCCTTCAAACCAACCACAATTCCCGCACATACACTATATTCAATCAAACAACCCCGTCACAGTGCAGGTACACAGCCTAACTAACTTGACGAGTCTAGCTCTTACAGGCCAAGCTACAATAAGTCCAGATGCACATACTGTAATGATGGTGCCTTACAATCATCGATGTTACAAGATAGGTAATATCACAACAATGCAGTTTCATAATAAAACACCTACAGGAAATGTGTATTAAGCAACTACAAGTCCAGATATGTGAAGAACAAAATGGAGAGATAGCAGTACCCTTACCAGCCATTTTGGCCGAAAAGACTCGGTGGGTCTTTCTAAATCACTAGAAGCAATACCCTGAAAAGGATTGTACTCTTGATCGGGCCCTTGAACATGACCATCAAAACTGTTAACTGCCGGGGCCTGATAGAAGATAGGCAACAAGATATGAACATATATTGTTGCTGGATAGCTATAGTATCACGCACAGTACTTGAGTGGTAATGAGTTCTTTTAAGGAAGCCCACCTCTAATCCTGGTTTATCGGTGCCATTGACCACTTGCTTCACAGAAGTAAAACTATTTTGACGTTCCCAATTCAGATGAGGCACTTGTCTGTGTGTAGGAAGAGAACAATAAGATTCATCTTTCAGATAGGGAAGAGGAACTGATAAGCCTGTGCTTTCATCTTTCATAGCCCCAGGTCTCAGCCTTGCAGTCTGATCATGTACTTGACGAGATAACATTGTACTGGAGGATGTAGAGAGGTCAATAGTGTGTCAGTCTTGATTCCCACCTTCCCCTACATAAGGGGGAAAATACAAGAAATGAGCATACACACTTGACCACTATGAATAGATATTCAATATGTATTCCAGTGGTGTTGAGTTCTAAAGAACGCAACATCCTATATATATCTAAGCAGGTGATCCCATTTTCGAGCACCTGCAAGCCTTCCACACAATTATTTTCTGTTTTTTCAGCAACAAAAAAATCAACTGAAGCAGAAGGTCATGAGCTATTGTAACGTGCAACCACCTTCCAGTGATGTTGAGTTCTAATATATCCAAGCAGGCGATCCCATTTTCGAGCACATGCAAGCCTTCCACACAATTATTTTCTTTTTTTCAGCAACAAAAAATCAACTGAAGAAGGTCATGAGCTATTGTAACGTGCAACCACCCACCATTTTACTGCTAGGTCTGATATTGTTCATATGGCAATAATGTTGAGGGGTATTATTCTCATACATTCTAATTTATTGCTATAAATTCCCGCAGCAATTCCAGCGTACTCTCTCCGTAACTACTCCCTCAGTTCCAAACAAACTATAACATCTCATAATTTGGAAAGGAAAGAGTACATTGTAAGCAGGAAAGGATCTAATTATTAAAAGACGCTCTGCACATAAACTAGTACCAGGATATGGTCCTTATTTTGCATCTGCAATTTGATGGTGCCATTTCTTAATTATTATGTTTTTAGATGGAATTTACTGTTGAATCCTCAAAACAATGTTCACACTGAAACAGGTATAGCTCAGGACAAAGCTAGAACGTCTTACAATTTGGAAAGGACGGAGTACACAGTAAGCAGGAACGGATCTATTACTTTTAGCCTAGGTTAAAAATTAATATTAAAAGACGCTCTGCACATAAAACTAGTATTCCTCTGCAAGTTTTATGGTTGTTATTTCTTAACTATTATGTTTTCAGATAGAATTTACCGTGAAATCCACAGATAAAAAAATTGTTCTCTCCAGCAAGATTTCTCGAATAGTTCCATGTTAGTGGCTTGAGCAAAAAGTGCATCTTACCTTTGTTCTGTTCGGCGATATAATTTGTTCTGTCTACCATGCCAAAAGGCTAGCACATCTTCTTTGGTAATGTAAGGAGAGAAGAAATCCTGCATGTCAATCGATGAATTAACTTAAGAATTAAAGACACTTCACAAAATCAATTTCTTATCCATTTCTACTTGGCTTTATTGTCAATAATTGCCAAAATTATGTAAGAAAAAAATCAAGCTACAAGATCCCCAACAAAGCTGACTATGCATATCCCATAAAGCAGAAGTACCACTTGACCTTACCGAAAAAGTTAGTAGAAAGTAAACACAGAAATACCCCCTTATAGAGCAAATTAGTTAACTCATTTCATATACCATGCAAAAGAAGTTAAGTATATCGTGTACATGTAACTACCATGAAAAGTGGTTCAAAAATGTGCTAATGAGAAGGAGAAACACATGATAATATGGTATGTCATCTCTAGCTTGTAAAAAATATACAGCATAACAGTGATAAACTTTTCTAATCAAACTAGCAAGGTACCGCATACATTTGCTAATCTCTACTCCTATAAAAACTGAGTTGGTGGTGATGGTGTGCCTTCCATCCTTCGATTGCAACCATTCGATTCACATCCAACGCATTTGAGATAGCCCCTTGTCTCTCCCCTTCAACCCAACTCTCTCCCACCTCATCTAGCCATCTCAGGATAACTAAAGAAGGCTATGGAACAATCTGGAGAGGTGGCTGCAGGCTGCTAACGGCGTCGTCCGCCCCCACGCCTCTTATGCCTTCTCTCAGGCCCCACCTTCGACCATCACCACAACCCCCTCCTCGTCGATTCCTCTGCTCCCTTACCATTCTCCCTGATTTTGACCTTGGCAAGTACGCAGATCCCCTCCGACACCGACCTCCACGAGTTCGCCGCCGCGCCGTTCGTGCCCCAGCGCCTCCGTTGCCTACTCCCTCTCCTCCTTCAACAGCCCCAGCGCCTCCGTTGCCTACTCCCTCTCCTCCTTCAACAGCCCCATCTCCAACCACAACCATACCCACTTCTCATAACCGTCTCTCTGCGTCATCCCCTGCTTCCTCCAATACCGACCTTCACAACTAAGTCATCGGCTACCCCCTACTCATCCTCGGCGGCGGCAATGCCCCCTACTACAACTTTCCCATCTCCGTCGATGCGCTATACGATCTGCTCTGATATGATGATGAGGTGCTATGCTCGTTTACTGTCTCTGCTTCCCAAACAACTCTGTAAGCCATATGTGATGGTAACAGATGGAATTGTGTTATGTGTCCATGGTATCATTTATCTGCAACATTAGCTATTATATCCAACTATCCATAGCAGTGTACAATACAGTGTTTGGATTCGATCTCTTTTCTTAAATCTTCTTGTGGAATGACACTTCAAGAGTTCAAGTATTATAGAAAGGAATGGTTGCATGCAAATATCAATAGAAAGACATGCCATATTACTTCGATATCATGAAGGCAATAATTTTGTGTTACATAGGTATTTTAGTATGCCAAATACTACCGATCAGAATATATCAGTTTCAACATGTACTGCTGTTTGGTTCAAAAGATTTATCCTTTTTCTATTTTGGCAAATAATAATATTGTTGTTAGATTGCATATAGCATTCCTATTAGCAAAAGGAGGGTGAGTCCAAAACAAAGGACATATTCTACAAAAATGTACTGTAGTCCAATGTATGTTCCAGCCTGCAATTTGAGCTCAGTATTTTACTGGTTGGCTAGAACTACAACTTATAGAATTGCTTAGTTGAACGACTCACCTTGATCTGGAGAGAGACAGCAGCAGAGAGATACTATATACCATGTAATAGTGTAAATATATGTATAGAAGTACTTTCATTCTTCTACCTTGTGAATTAGTCTTTCAAGATGTGGATGGTGAGGAACCATCTGGAGCCCAGAAAACATTATGTTCAAGCTACAACTTTCGTCTGAATATGTACCGATACATGTGTGATGTGTGCTGAGGAAAAGACTGCATTTCCCGTTATCAGTGTGCATTTTCAGTTATCTGTACAGATACATGAAGCTGTACAATTCAATTATCAGTGTCCATTTCCAGTTTCGTTGCCGTATCCATCTGATATATGTGGTCGGAGATGGATGAACGATGACCAGCACTGCTTATCTTTTTCATGATTTCAACAGTTGTGTTCTATCTCTATTTTATGTTGTTATGATTTATTTTTCAAAGCAGCATGAATGTTATTTCTTCACGAAGTTTGCATGCTGCTAGAACACTGAGAACATGTTTGTTTGCAATTATTTTTGGCTATTCTGTTTGTGTATAATATTCACGGTAATGCTTTTGAGTTCAGAAGTAGAATTGAATATTTGAAGAAAGCTATTGATATTTGTTACACTTGAAATAAATAACTCCACATAGTTTGTAGAATAAACTAATAGATTAATGCATCTTGGTGTTCCGTGCGTTGCACGGGCATCTTACTAGTATATAACAGAAACGAGTCTGCTGGAAAAAATCAGGAAGAGTTGTTTGCTAAGAACACAAGGTCGTGGGAAGTGAATCCAAAACTAACATTCATATCTGAAGGAAGACCAGTGCTATGAACAGCTTCACATACGCGAGTGATACATGAGCATATTTGCAGTCGGGCACTCTGGGATGTTGAAGGATCCTAGACAGAAATGTTAATAAAGCAAGGAGAAAGTAAGTTAACCAAACTTATAGAGAATTCGGACACTATACAACAGGATATTTAAATGACTAGTTAAAGACAGGGAATAATTATTTATTCATCTCCTGAAATGTTAGTTACACAAATCTTTGACCACTTTACACACCCAACCTTGGTTAAAAAATCAATTATTGTGAAATTTTCAAGGTGACATCTCAAACAGGTAGACTAATTATCCAGAAACAAATACCCTATTTTATAAAGGAACAAGACGACTAAAATTAGGGAGAGTGATTTCAGGTTCATGGGCATGGAGTATTAGATTAATAGTAGACTACAGTCTAAACTGCCAGAAAAGTTCAATTAACCAGTCTAAACGGTAACAATTCTGTTTCCCTTTTGACTGAAAGAAAGTGTTAAGCTTACTTGAGAGCTGGCAGCGACTGATGACAATAGTTCAAAAAGTTTATTCACAACTGTGGGAACTTCAGGTGGATGACGCCTCAGGTAAGGGCAAAACGCATTCAAGTGGTGTTCAAGGATAACAGCAAGTCTTGGTTCTGTCCACTTCAAAGACAGAAGCTGAGCAAGACTTGCCTGCACCAGGTGGGCCAGCTAGACCAATAATGTATATGTTCAGATTTGGGAGTAGTATTATTAAGTGCCACATCACCTAAATGAACATATGACATTGCAATTTTGCAACTGAGAAAAAAAAACCCAGCTAAAGTCAACATGCACAGGTACATATGCTAAATCCAATGCGTTGGGTCCATCGAACAGGCGCGGCTCTAAAATATAAGTGGACAACATAAACATTAAATTCAGGCAGTAGCCCAACAACACCCTTAGCCGTGAGCTCTAATCAATACTATCAAGCTTCAAGGCCATCTCTGATTCTAAAGACTTTAATAGGATTTTGATGTGACCTACACGAAAAAAATCATAATATACCCACTAAACCCTATAATGAAGCTACCAAACCAACAGAATCCACCCTAAAGAGTCCTACACATCCTAAAAATACAAATCTTTACTAAGCACGAAATCAAAAATTAACATCCAACAATTGCCAAGATACAAACCAACAGGAACCACCTCACCCGTGAGCAATGCAAGAGCAACTTTCCCATGGCACCGCCTGCTGTTGCGGCGTCTCCTTCCTGCTGTCTAGCTCTTGGCAGCAGTAGCCCCCCACCTATCCCTTCCTTGACCTACAACAGCGAGTCAAAACCCTAGAAAATCCCGAATCCATCGCACCAGACTCAAAGGACACAAAATCCCGCACCTTTATTCGCCGCTGTCAAGGCGTCGTCCGCCAAGCCGGCGCTCCTCGTGGCCACCAAATCTTCCTCGGGCCAGTCCGGTGGCGTGGCGTCGCCGGCTTCTCCTCGGCTCGCTGTTGTGCGGTGGCTGGGAGGCAGGGGTGCGGAGGGGCAAGTCCGGCGGCGTGTCCTGTGGGGTGGGCGTCGCCGGCTTCTCCTCGGCTCGCGTTGTGTGCGGCTGCTGGGAGGCAGGGAGTGTGAGGCCTGAACCTGATCGAGAGATGAACACACAAAGATACAGGGGAAAGTCGATCCCAGAGGTAAGATGTATTGATAATTTGGGGAAAAAACCAGTAGCAGATACAGAGAGGAGGAACCCTAGCTAAGCTACGAGTAATGGTTTATGATTCTTCCTGCCTCTAGTCGTCCCGGACACAGCTATTTATTACACGGGTTTTACAGTCCAGTGACTGTAGTAAATCAGCGACAACTCAGTGAAAGTTAACAGTAAACGATGGTGCCTTGGTCCTTCTACGTCGTTGATCTTAGTTGGCCTGATGGCGAGGTCTCCGAGCCGTCCGATAACTGAACCTGACTTGGTGTAACCTGTAGAACATAACATTCTTCAGACATTGGTGGAGAGGGTCCTGACAATGCCGCCGTCTTGAGAATCGACTTGTCCTCGAGTCGAAAGAGCTTGTGACCTGGAAATTGAGCGTTAAGGAAGGAGGCGTCTTCCCAAGTTGCATCATCGGGAGCCAGACTTTCCCATTGAACCAAACACTGTCCGACAGGCATTTTATTGCGTTGCACAATCCGGCGCTCCAACACCGCCACTGGATACGTCTTGACATAGCCATCCGGAGTAACCAGTGGAACATGAGGTAGGGGAATGACCTTGTGACCAATGTGCTTCTTGAGTTGGCTGACATGAAAGACAGGGTGGATGTCTGCTGAATCTGGAAGCTGCAGTTTATATGCGACTGTACCAATTTTCTGGAGTATCTTGAAGGGACCATAAAACTTAGAACGGAGTTTGAGGGAACCACGCAGACCAAAGGCATTTTGTCTATAGGGTTGTACCTTCAAGTATACCATGTCTCCTACCTCAAGGTGTCTCTCAGTCCTTTTCATGTCAGCATAGAATTTGATCCGATTTTGAGCCTGGAGCAAGTTCTCCTTAAGTTTCTGTATCATTTGTTCCCTTCCTTCCAGAGTCAGTCTAGCATCAGGGGACGGTGTGTTGGGCAGGGAAAACTCACAAATTTGAGGAGGTTTGTATCCATACAATGCTTCAAACGGTGTGCATTTCAAGGAGATATGGTAGGAGGTGTTGTACCACAGTTCAGCAAGAGGTAACCATTTGAGCCAATGTTTAGGCTCCTGGAAAACCATGCCCCTGAGGTAAGACTCGAGACATTGGTTCACTCTCTCTGTCTGACCATCTGTTTGGGGATGGTGAGTAGTGCTGAACCTTAAATCTACTCCCAAAAAAGCAAACAACTCCCTGTAAAGCTTGCTTGTAAAAATTCTGTCCCTGTCAGATATTATCACCATTGGAATTCCATGGAGCTTGACCACATTGTCCATCAGGGCTTGAAAAACAGATTGCACTGAGTAAGGGTGAGAAAGGGCAATGAAGTGGGCATATTTGGTCAGTCTGTCTACTACCACCAATATCACTTCCTTCCCTTGTACTTTGGGCAGAGCTTCAATGAAATCCATGGAAATGTGAGCCCAAGACATAGGAGCCACTTCAATGGGATCTAATAGCCCAGGCGGATGAATATGTTCGATTTTTGTGATTTGGCACACAGGACATTGGGCTACAAACTCTTCCACCATTTTCCTCATATGAGGCCAGTAGAATACTTTCTTCAGTCGATGGTAAGTTGCTTTAACTCCAGAATGTCCTCCCAAGGCAGACGAGTGAAACGCTTGGAGCAGGTGTTGTCTGAACTCATTCGCTGCCCCGACATAAAGTCTGTTATTGTATTTCAGCAATCCATCTGACAATGTGAACAGTGGAGTGTCAGGGTCATCTGTGGCTACTCTGGATAGAAGTTTGGAGCTGTCCTGATCTCCTTCATAGTTTTTCTTGATATCCTCAATCCAGGCAGGTATAACAGTGGTAATGGCATGGGCTTGTGTATGTTCTGGTACATCTCTTCGTGACAATGCGTCGGCTACCACATTCTCTTTTCCTTTCTTGTACTCGATGTGATAATCAAACTCGAGCAACTTAACCGGTAGCTTATGTTGAATTCCATCAGTTAATCTTTGGGTAGTCATATATTTCAGGCTTTGTTGGTCTGTTTTGATGATCAGAGGATTTCCCAAGAGATAGTGTCTCCATTTCTTTAAGCTCTCTAAAATGGCCATTGCTTCTTTTTCATAAACTGACTGTGCTGCAGATTTTGGGCCTAGACTTTTGCTAAAGAAAGCTAGTGGTTGTCCTCTCTGCATAAGCACTGCTCCAATACCAGTGCCACAAGCATCTGCTTCAATGGTGAATGGGTGTTGAAAATCCGGGAGAGCAAGGACAGGACAAGAAGTCATGACAGTTTTTAGAGTATGAAATGTGTTCTCCTGGTCAGGTCCCCATAAAAAGGCGTCCTTTTTAAGCAAATCATGCAAAGGGCGGCAGATGTGCCCATAGTTCTTAACAAATCTTCTATAGTAGCCAGTGAGACCCAAAAAGCCTCTCAGTTTTGTAATTGTGGTGGGAGTAGGCCAGTTAAGGACATCAACAATCTTCTCTGGATCAGTAGATACCCCTGCTGCTGAGATAGTGTGTCCTAGATAAGCTACTGTAGGAGTAGCAAACTGACATTTGGATAGTTTCACAGAGAGTTTATTTTTCTGAAGAATGTCCAGGGTCATGGCCACATATTGCACATGCTCAGCTGGTGATTTACTGTAGATCAAAATGTCATCAAAGAAAACGAGAAGGAAAATCCTAAGCCAAGGGCTCAATATGGTGTTCATGAAGCATTGGAATGTTGCTGGACCCCCAGCCACTCCAAAGGGCATGACCTTGTATTCATAATGGCCCATGTGAGTTTTAAAGGCAGTTTTGTGAACATCCTCCTCTGCCATTCGGATTTGATGATAGCCCGCTCTTAAGTCCAGTTTGCTGAATATAACTGTTCCATGTAGTTCATCCAGTAAATCCTCAATAACTGGCTTAGGAAATTTGTTCTTGATGGTGAGAGAATTTAATGCTCTATAGTCAATGCACAGCCTCCAAGTCCCATCTTTTTTTCTAATCATCACAGCGGGTGAGGAAAAAGGGCTCATGCTAGGTTGGATTTCTGCTCTTTTAATCAGCTCCAATATGATTTCTTCCATAGCAGCTTTTTGATAATGAGGAACTCTGTAAGGTCTGAGATTTGGAGGGCTAGCCCCAGGTTGTAAAGGAATCTTGTGGTCACAATCTCTGGATGGAGGTAAACCCACTGGAGTAGTGAAAACTTCTTGGAACTTATCCACTACAGACTTGACAAGGTCAGGTATAACCAAAGCTGGTTTTTCCTCAGTTTGTACCGCATTCATCTGTAATAGAAATCCGTGGACTTTATGAGTGAGGAGCTTCTGTAATTTCAGTGCAGAAATCAGGCAGTTTTTGTCAGAGCTGGTGTGATCAACTAATAAAACTGAATGCCCATTTTTTTGTAACTACTAAGATCCTCTTGATGAGATCTAGATATATAGGACTGTGCTGATAAATCCAGTCAGCTCCCAGAATAATGTCATAACTGACCAGGGAAGAATCTTAAACCCAGACTGGAATTTCTTGTTCTGCACAGTGTACTGAAACTCAGGTACTAATTTGTCTGAAAGAAGTTTGCCCCCTCCTGCTACTGAAACAGTCCTAGGCAGGACTGATTTTTGTGTGCAGTTGCTAGCTAGAGCGAAGGTTGTGCTCATAAAGGTGTCAGAGGATCCACTATCCACCAGTGCCAGAGCATGTTTACCAGCAATATTTATGAACAGAGAAAAAGTTTTGGGACCAGAGCATCCAGATGTTGCATTTGCTGATAGTTGCATCACTTTAGGTTCAGGATTTTGGTCAGGTGTATTAGGAGCAGTGTGATATGCTTGTTCCGGGGAAGGCTGCTCAGGCTCTAAGAGTTGCATGTCCTCTTCCTCTTCCTCTTGCAAGATGTGTATAGTTTTTCCAATCTTGCACTTATGTTGCCTAGACCACGGTTCCCTACAGTACCAGCATGTTCTAGTATCCCTTGGAGCCAAGATTTGGGGGTTTTCTGGAAGGTGTGGTGGAATCTATACTGGAGGAGGAGGTGGCCTGTAACTAGAATAAGCTGAAGTCCTTTGCTTATAAACAGGGAACAATTGTGATTTTCTGGCAGCAGCAGCTCTTTCATAATTTTTTGAATACCAGTAAGCTTCAATGATACCTACAGGCCTTTGTCCACACACATCATGTTTGATGTCAGCCCTTAAACCTCCAATAAAACAACTTAGCAAGAAACTTTCTTGTAAGAAGGAATGGTCCCTTTTTACTAGGGCCACACAATGCTTAAAATTGTCAATATACTGAGCCACTGTTGAGGTTTGTTGAATGTTCTTCAAGAGTTCCACTGCCTCATGGATGGTAGCTTCAGAGAACCTGTCTGCAATCATGTTACATAATTGTTGCCAGGTGACCATCTGCCAGGGCACACATATGTTTTTCAACCAAGTAGCTGCTCTGCCTTGGAAGTGTCCAGTAGCAAGGTTAACCCACTGATCATAGGGAGTTCCTGACATGTCAAAATATTTCTCACAGGCAATTAACCACCCAATTGGATCATCACCCTGGAACAGTGGAATTTCTAATCTGGGCCCTTTTAGTGTTGCATCAGCATAAAAGGACGGCCCTCCCAGTTGTGTAGCATGTTGGTTTCTTTGAGCATCATATAATTGAGCACCAGCTTGATACACTGTATGAAGCATTTGACCACTGGGTGTAGTATTAACAAATTGACCAGTAATTGGATTATAAGTGTGAGGAGGTGAATAGAGAGGTGCTAGTACTGGGGCAAAATGACCAATGTTGCCTTGTGTATGTATAGCCATGGAATTGTATGGAGCAGGTTGCATGGAAGGAGTAAGTCTGAACTGGGAAATACCAGTTTGAGGTATTGGCACTGTGGTAACTATGCTTTCAGTGAATATGGGAGCAGTGAGCACAGGGCATGATATACCTTGATCTATGGAGCTGGTAGACACTTGTCCACCCTCACCCAGAATTGGATGAGGAGTGCTGATCCCAGAAGCAGCCACTGTATCCTGCACCTGAATTGGAGATCCTTGAGTACCCATGCTATTGGTCACTTGCACTGGTGTATGTAAAACTGGTGACTGAACTTCAGATTTTGTTTGTGTCATGTTTTGGAGAATAAGTTTCAGAGTCTGCTGAATGTCTGAGTTCATTTCTGCTAGTTTCTGTTCCACCTTGGGCATCGTTACCATCTCAGATCGGATCTGTTGTACTTCAGATCGAAGATTTCGCAAGTCGACTAGTTCCGCTCGGAGTTCAGAAACCTCACCTTCCAGCTTGTCCACTGAGATCTGGACCCGAGCACGCGTCTCATTCGCCATTTCAGACTGGATCGGTGCGAGAGATGTGCGATCTACTCGTCCCTTGTTACTCCAGTCTGAACTCAACTCCGCAGAGCGCAGTCGGTGCACAAGAATTTTACAGCAAGCCAACCTGTGACGCGATCTCACTCCAATTCGCCTCCCTGGCACACGGATCTGCTTCAGTGACAGGGATTTTAGCGCAGGGAATTGCTCCCAACGAACCTTCACGGACTAGCTGATCTGTGCCCGAATAAAATCTCCGCCACCCGCGCCACCAACCATTTCCACTCCGCCACCGCGAACAGGGAGGGACGGGAGGGATTTTACGAGAGAGACCAACCTCCTGCTCTCCACTGCTCGATTCGCCACCGGATCTGCGCGATTTGCCAAGGATTGACTGGCTCTAGATACCCTTGTGAGGCCTGAACCTGATCGAGAGATGAACACACAAAGATACAGGGGAAAGTCGATCCCAGAGGTAAGATGTATTGATAATTTGGGGAAAAAACCAGTAGCAGATACAGAGAGGAGGAACCCTAGCTAAGCTACGAGTAATGGTTTATGATTCTTCCTGCCTCTAGTCGTCCCGGACACAGCTATTTATTACACGGGTTTTACAGTCCAGTGACTGTAGTAAATCAGCGACAACTCAGTGAAAGTTAACAGTAAACGATGGTGCCTTGGTCCTTCTACGTCGTTGATCTTAGTTGGTCTGATGGCGAGGTCTCCGAGCCGTCCGATAACTGAACCTGACTTGGTGTAACCTGTAGAACATAACATTCTTCAGACATTGGTGGAGAGGGTCCTGACAGGGAGTGCGGCAGCGACGCGTGGGAGAAGGAAACGAGAGAGAGAGGGGCTCTTCTTTCTATCCTGGGGGCGCCGACGACGGTGGATACGGGCGGCGGGGAAGAGGTAGCACGGGAGAGGGAGAAACGGGGGCGGCGGCATGGGAGAGGAGGTGCAATTCAAACGAGAAAGAGAGAAGGGAGAACAGACACGGCAGCAGGTGAGAAGGATGAGATGAGCGAAGAGGAAAGCTTAGAGACGACAACTCTGTTTTTACAATCTGACTCCACACACTCACGCTGGCCCGTGCTTATAAGAGAGCACCCGAGCCCACACTTGACCCAGGCCCAAGGCCAACACTTGCGTCACTCCAGCCCAACACTCAACCGCTTCTCGCCCAGCTCCTTCCCTGTCGCCTCCTTCCGCATCGTCAGGGTGGATGCACTGACAGGGTGCCCTCCTTGAGAAGCAGCTTGCCCCCAAGCTGGTGCCGTCGGAAAACGGGACTTCAGGCTGTTGTAATCTTCCTAGGTGGCCGATTCTGCAGGAATTGTGGACCATTTCACTAGAACTTGCAAATGAGCAGCATTGCCTTTCTTTACCATCCGTCTGTCCAACACTTCTTCAGGAAGCACGCCTGGCAGAGAGAGATCGAGGGGCACCGGCAAAGTGTGAAATACTAGAGTGTGGTCAGGAATGTGTGCCTTAAGCTGCGACACATGAAACACCGGGTGAACTAAACTGCCATGTGGTAAATCCAATCAATAGGCCGCAGTACCCACGAGCTCCAGGATGCGAAACGGCCCGAAGAACTTGAGCGCCAACTTCGGACAGGGTCTGTTCACCACTGAGGACTGGGCATACGGTTGCAGCCGTAAGTACACCTGTTCTCCTGCCACAAATGTACGAGGTGATCGGTTGCGATCCGCGTATTGCTTGTATTTCAGTTGAGCCCTGGCCAAGTGTTCTTTCAACCCAGCAGTATGTTCAGACTGAGATTGCAGCCAGTGGTGCACATCCGGATTCAGAGAACTGGTGGCTGCTGGCACATTGCCCTGGTGAGGATCGTGACCATAGAGTGCTTTGTAAGGAGAACAACCCAAGGAGGAATGATAGGAAGAATTGTACCAAAATTCTGCTTGAGGGATCCAAGATGCCCATTTAGCTGGTGTATCGTGGATAGCACACCTGAGGTACATTTCCAAGCATTGATTTACCCTTTCGGTCTGACCGTCCGTTTGAGGGTGGTATGCAGTGCTCATCTGCAGCTCGGTGCCCCAAATTCGGAATAGTTCTTTCCAAAAAGAACTGGTGAATATCTTGTCCCGGTCAGAGATGATGGATAGAGGTAAACCATGGAGGCGCACAATGTTGTTCAGAAAATTTTTGGCCACTGAAGCTGCAGTAAACGGATGTCTTAGGGGAAGAAAATGTGCTACCTTGGAGAAACGATCAACCACCACCAAAATGGCTTTATAACCCTCTGATTTTGGCAACCCCTCCACAAAATCCGTACTAATTGATTGCCAAGGACCATCTGGAATAGGCAGAGGCTGCAACAGTCCAGGCTTTTTGCAGTGTTCATGCTTAGCTTGTTGGCATATGTTACATTGTTTCACGAACGCGTCCACATCTGCCTTTAAGTTTGTCCAACTGAACAATTGTTTCACCCTGTGATATGTAGCCAGAACTCCTGAGTGTCCTCCAACTGGTGACGCATGAAATGCCTGAATCAACCTGGTTTGCAGTCCAGCATTAGCTCCTATCCATATCCGATCCTTGTGCCTAAGCACGCCATTATGCAAAGAGAAATCAGGAACAGCAACGGAGTCCAACGCCAATTTCTGAAGCATATCTTGTGCCTTAACATCTACCATATATGAATTCAGCACTTCCTGTAACCAGACAGGTTGAGGGCCAGATATAGCTTGAAGGATCAACAGATGAGCCACTCTAGACAGGGCATCGGCAACCGTATTCTCCACTCCTTTCTTATACTGTATTGTGAACTGAAGCCGACCAGTTTAGTCATGGCCTTCCTCTGAAGATCAGAATTTAAATTCTGGTCGCCTAAATGGCAGAGGCTTTGATGGTCAGTTTTAATAACAAAGTGACCCCTGCTCAAATACTGCCTCCACTTGTCAATGGCCATCATAATAGCTAGAAATTCCTTCTCATAGATAGATAGCTGCTTATTTTTCATCCCCAGGGCTTTGCTATAAAAGGCAATAGGATGACCCAATTGAGTTAAGACAGCTCCTACTCCAGTGTCACAAGCATCTGTTTCAATGCAAAATGGTTGATTGAAATTAGGCAATGCAAGTATAGGTGTAGAAGCCATAGCTTGCTTGAGTTGTTCAAAAGCAGAATTAGCTGCTGGAGATCACTGATATGCCTGTTTCCTTAGAAGCATGGTCAAAGATTTTGCCAAAATTCCATAGTTTCTCACAAATTTCCTATAGTAACCAGTGAGACCCAGAAATCCTCGCAGCTCAGTGATGTTGTTGGGAATTGGCCAGGCCAGCATAGTAGCAGTTTTGGTAGGATCGGTGCTCACACCTTTATCAGAAATAATGTGGCCCAAGTATTCCATTGATTGTTGGGCAAAAGCACATTTACTTTTCTTCACAAACAGCTGGGCTTTTCGGAGAGTAGCAAATACCCACCTCAAATGAGCAATGTGCTCTTGCAAGTTGGGACTATAGACAAGGATATCATCCATGAAAACCAACACAAACTTCCTCAAGCCATCAGCAAGGGTGGAATTCATGACACACTGGAAAGAAGCTGGAGCAGTAGCCAGCCCAAAAGGCATCACTCTGAATTGAAACAGACCATGGTGAGTTTTGAAAGCTGTTTTGACCTCATCTTCAGGTACCATTCTGATTTGGTGATATCCAGCTCTTAAGTCCAATTTAGAAAACCACTTTGTACCTGCCAGTTCATCCAATAATTCATCTACCACTAGCATAGGAAACTTACTCTAAATTGTGACAGCATTTAACTTCCTGTAATCCACACAAAACCTCCATGTCCCATCTTTTTTCTTGACGAGCAGAACAGGGGAGGCAAAAGGACTGATACTAGGTGTGACCAGACCTGCCTTGATCATCTCTGCTACTTGTCTTTAATCTCATCCTTTTGCAGTGGATAATATCTGTAAGGCCTACAATTAACCGGAGTAGCACCAGGCACGAAATGAATTGCATGATCAAAAGCTCTCTTGGGAGGTAAATCCTTAGGATCCCTGAACACATCTTCAAATTCCTGAAGAACTGCAGATACTTGCCCTTGCATATTACTAGCTTCTTGTATAGAAGTGGTGTGCAACAGAGCTACAACCCAAATCTCATTCCCTTTGTCCCATTTGGCTAATTGCTCTCCAGATATTTCGGCTAGTTGAGGATTTGCTGCACGTAACACCCCCCTGAAGTTTGACTGTCTTATCCTTATACTGAAATTGTACCCACTTTTCTACCCAGTGACATTGCATGACCCCCCACTGCTCAAGCCAATCCATGCCTAAGATTATATCATAACTTCCTAATTGTAGCACTCTCATGGGTGCTGAAAAACTATGACCCTGCACCCACCAAGTCAGCTTTGGTACAAAGTCAGTGCACTGCACCTGATCTCCATTAGCAACCTTAACCAACAGAGGAGCAGCCATGTGAGTAGGCTTGACTTGAACCCTGTCCAATAGGGCCTCATCGACAAAAGTATGAGTGCTGCCAGAGTCTAATAAAATCAGCACCACTTGATTACCTACCAAAGCCCTGAGTTGAATAGTCTTGGGATGAGGGGCTCCTGACACTGCCTGAACTGAAATAGTAGCACACTCGTCGTGTGACTCTGTCAGGAGTGCATCCAAAACAGCATCTGAAATGATTTCGTGGGGATCCACCATCTCAGCTGCCTTAAGTTGTGCTGTAGGTGCACCTTGAGCCGTACACACATGCCCTGGCACGAATTTTTCTCGACACCCATAACATAAACCATTAGCCCGACGGTATTCTTTCAATTGTTTGGCCTTCCATAATTCTCCAGGAGCAAACTCAGTCCGGCGATCAGGTTTGTTATAGGAACCTCGTTGATATCCAGATTTGCTAGAACGTGAACCTGCTAAGAGATTTTCCTGCACCAAGGCATAGGACGCTGCACACTGAACTGATTCTAGAATCTGCATCTCCACTGCTGCCCGCAATTCTTCCTTGAGGCCCATGATGAAACGAGTCACCAACAAAGTGTCACTGATTACTGGCTTAAACAGCTTGATGTTGTAGACTAACTGATGGAATTGCACCTTGTATTCCTCCACCGATCCTCTCTGTTTCAGTAATAGCAGCGACTTCATGAGATCTCTATGAATGTTGGTGTCAAATTCCTCCATAATTGCTGCACAAAACTGTTCCCACGTTGGCCATGTGCCACTGTGCTTGTAGGCTTGAAACCAGTGAGCCGCATTACCGCAGAGATTCAGAGACGCTGAAGTCACCTTGAAATTCGCTGGAATTGTGTAGATCTCGAAGAATGACTCGCATTGATCCAACCAGATGCGAACCCCGGTGCCGTCAAACTTAGGAAAATCCATTTTCGGCATCCAATTCCTCCTAGCGGCCGTGTCCTCCTGCTGGCCTGAGCCTGGTGCTTCAGTCCCCCGGATCAGCCCTGTCCCTCCTCTGACCGCTGATCTGGTAATAGAATTCGGTGCAGCTCCAAGGATCCCGCCGGACACCCCTGATGCTGCAGATTGAGCCCCCAAATCACTGCTGCTTGGTCGCTCTGCCCGATTCGCCTGCACTTGCTCCTGTTGAACCCGCCCCAATGTGTCACAGGAGAGATTAACTTTCACCTGAACTTGATCGAGACGATGAGCCTGCTCAGTGAGCTTGGCATCCATGGCTTCCAGCCGCTCCGCGATTCCATCCACCACTGCTAGCTTGCTCTGCTCCGCCCGCAGATCGGCGAACTCCTTGAGCATCAGCGCTTGGAACGCCTCCATGTTGTCCGCCAGATGCCGCGTCTGAGCGCTGGGTTCGAACGACGCCATGGTGTCCGTCTGCTCGCACAACCCACCTTAGTTCAGGAATTACGCGGATCAAACCCAGAGGTGATCTGCGACCGTCGCCTCGGATTTGCTGGGTACGCGCGAGCACAGAACAGAGCCTCCCAGGACCGG
Source organism: Bromus sterilis (assembly GCA_950022295.1). NCBI lineage: Eukaryota > Viridiplantae > Streptophyta > Magnoliopsida > Poales > Poaceae > Bromus > Bromus sterilis. The sequence continues at coordinate 335,893,811 of OX465595.1, read as the reverse complement.
TGAATCTGATACCAGACTGTCACGACCTCAACGCCGGCGGAATCACGAGCTAGGGTTCGATCACAATCGCCGCAATTCAAACGAGAGAGAGAGAAGGGAGAACAGACACGGCAGCAGGTGAGAAGGATGAGATGAACGAAGAGGAAAGCTTAGAGACGACAGCTCTATTTTTACAATCTGACTCCACACACTTACGCTGGCCCGTGCTTATAAGAGAGCACCCGAGCCCACACTTGACCCAGGCCCAAGGCCAACACTTGCGTCACTCCGGCCCAACACTCAACCGCTTCTCGCCCAGCTCCTTCCCTGTCGCCTCCTTCCGCATCGTCAGGGTGGATGCACTGACAGAGACGGGCGCGGGCGAGAGGGATTGGCGGGCTGGCGGCTAGGGTTCAGGGGTGAGGGTAACGGGAAGATGTGAGGATGAAACAGCGCCGGTCGAACTCGCGACGTACGATTCGTTGGATCCAACGGGCTGCATTTCTACCGCCCACGCACGCAACACAGCCTCGCCTCCACCCATACGCGCGATTAAGGATGCAAGTGGGACGGGATGCGGGTGTCCGCTATAAAGCTAAGCGGGACAGGTGGGGGATTGCGGGCGTTTGCGGCTGGCTGCCAGACACCGCTAAAATTAGCACGGGAAAGTGCGGCAGCCCGCATTAGCCCGCGTACACCCGCCAGCGGTCAGACGGTCATACATAGCGCTACTATGGATCAAATTACTAGTTCACTGCAAAACACACAGTTGGGTCCCTGCTACTTGTATGAACTAGTTGACGCCCCGCGCGTTCTGCGGGAATTGATTGCATTATATTTTGATAAAATTTTCTTGTATAAATATTGAAACTAATGGTATATTGCATATGTTTTTTCATATCATATGTGCACTAAGTTATGGGTAGAAAGATAAAAAGAACTCACAAAAGTGTGGAATAACAAACTTGTGTATAAAAGACACTTGCACACATATAATTAATTTTTAAAGATTAATGGAGTGATGCGATGACATATTTGCATGTCTTCTAAAATAATTAGTGGATGCTAGCTATTTAGATATAAAAGATTAAAAGTTGATGTGACATGCATAATGATGTGAATAATATGCATGTAGAGATAATAGATAGTAATTTTTTTATATGATTAAGGAATTAAACATTGATGTGGCATGCATGATGAGGTGGATGATGTGCATGTAGAGAAAATTGATGTGGCATGCATGATGAGGTGGATAGTGTGCATGTAGAGAGAATTGGTAGTAGTGGGGATCAACTTCTTAAGAATAGTAGATGAATCGATACTACACATGAGATAGACGTTAGGGCAATTCCAATCATCCAGTTGCAGTCCTTGCTGGAGTGGACGGTGACGAAACATCTGCTCCAGTTAAGTAAGTAAGTAACGAAGCAACAGATGCAAGGATGTGTGCGAATCAACCTGTGGTTAAGTTGGTTAGGTCGATGGTTGTATCCCCAGCCCACCAAAGTTCAAATCCCAGATTTGACAATGGTGCTCGCATTTTCTTGGATTTATTTCAGAGATTCCGGTGATGCGCTTTCAGTGGGAGGCGACGTTTCCGTCGAAGACGATGTGATGACTTTGTTAATCTCAAGATGATGTACCGGCTCAATATTGCGAAGATGCTCATAGGGGTAGGGTGTGCGTGTATGTGTCATATGGATGATTTTATATTCGTGTATGTGAACGTCAGAGTTGTACTATATTCTTCAAGAAAAAATGCAAGGATGTGTAACGCCATGCTGATGCGGTCTGCGGCTCTGCAGTTTTCTTCAGAGAAGGTTGTATGCGGGATAGGCGGGACTCCCGGCGGATAGAGCGGCGTAACTGCTTGAGCCCGCAAGAGATGACGCGGTCAACTCAGCGGCGCTTCGCGGGACTAATTTGCGGGGCGGCCTGGCGGCCTGACGGGATGTCTCGCGCCGCTTGCATCCTTACGCGCGATGCAGGTTCAATCCCGCCGCCACTCTAGGCGCAGCCTTGCACACTAATCTAAACTAGTAAGCTTGCACGTGCACGCACGTATAACCGTAGAAAAAATATTCATCTCATTTAAGTTATATGAAGTATAAATGTATTATACTCAGAGCAAAATGTTGTTGCGTTGCTACGGAGGACATATGTACAAACCGTAAACAGTTACAATTATTCTAAAATATAAAATCAAGACTGTCTATTTTTTTAGTCGAAAATTATCTGAATTAATTTAATGAGATAAAGTACCTTAATTTTAAAATTATCTCAAAAACAATTTGCTATGATTTTCAAATGTTACCATATGTATCCCTATGATACTAAAATACTACTATGTTAATATATGTTACTTGTTACTAAACGGATGTATTTAAATGTATTTTAGTGCTAAATACATTCGTTTTAAAATGTGAAATAAAAACGCTACTATGTCAATCCATATTGCATGTCGCTCAAACAGGAATGTATCTAGATGTACTTTTAATGCTAAATACATTTATTTGAGAGAGTATGACCGGTGATGACGGCACTATGTTTTTTGTTCAAGGGCAACGGGGCCATCGAACTCACACCGCTGCCGGCCCCCGGTCCACGTAACCCACCGTCGGGTCCCCGGTCGGCGCCCCTGACGCCCGTCCCCATCCGCCGGTCCCGTTCATGCACCCCCGTCGTCGGTCCCATCCCCGCGGCGCCACCACTGAACGGCGAGCCACAATGGTCGTCTCATCCTCCTGCATCCTTCCTCTCCATCGACGAGAGCCGCCATGGCCGCCCCCTCCTTAATCTGCAACACACAAACGATTAGATACAGGATGCTGGAACCGACATTTATTTTTGCTACATCCAATGTCCCATTTTGCTACAACGAACAAATTGGTATTTTTTGCTACAACGCACAATGTAGCGATGCAACCGGTTAAGCATTTTGTTTCCACTGTATAGTGTTTTTGCTACTACAATTGAGGATTTTTGCTACATCCATCCCAGCGGAGCTGCCCCCTCACGACGGCAGAGATGATGATTTTGTTGCAAACAATTTGTTTTTTGTTTTTTGCTACGACGAATGATGTATTTTGCGACATCCATCCATTCAACCTACGGCCGATGTGTTTGGTACAATTAATCTTTTTTGTTGCAACCTTGTACACGATTTGCTGGAAATGATCGCGTGATTTGTTGGGACCGTTCAAGGCATCTGTTTTTCGCACGACAGTGATAAAAGCTACGACTATGGAACGAAGGTTGCAACTAGCACAAGTAGATGCTACAACCGTTTTGACAAAAACTGCAACCGAACAAAAACGGTGGTTGTAGATTTTCTACTTAGAAAAGGAAAAAAACATGAAATAATTATTGCTTCAACCTACCGATCCAATTGCTGGAACCGGTAATATTTTTGTTGCATGGAAATATATGTTAGTCAATATACATGCAATATATGGAGAATATCTATTAGCACAAAAAGTTGCGACCGGTAACTAAATTTGCTGGAAACTGCATCTATAAAAGCTAGAACCGGCATCGAATTTTTCTAAAACCAGCACATGAGCTTGGACGGATGCACAATGTCAACCAGAGTTGCTCCACGGGGTAGATTAGATGCTGCAATCGGCGGTGGGCGGCGACCAGTGGCGAGGGCGGACACCCGTGACCGGCGATGAGGACGGCGAGAGCGTCGACCCGTGACCGGGAAACGACGGAGACCAACAAGGGCAACAAGGGCGGTGACCGGCGGCGAGGTTGACAGCAAGGGGGCGACCAGCGACAAGATCGAATGCCATGGAGCTGCAACGAAATCCCGATCTGAACGCTCCCACGCGGCTTGGATCCAACGGTTCCGAGTTGACCGGCCGAAAAGTGGCCGGTCCACCGGCGGCTAGTACCGGCCTTTCACCCGTCGTACATTTACCTCTCGGCTTGACGGACCCACGTCCACAAGGGCCACCCGTCTGTCAGGGACCAAGGCTACGCTGGAGGTTAGGTGAAAACAAACGCCAGATTAAAAGGAGGTCTCATGGATGGTCTGAGGATGGCTGGGTTCCTTTCATTATTTAGGCCTCGTTTGGTACGAGTGTAATCAGGGGGTTTTGAGCGGATTTTCCTCGCGTGGGTCAGAGTCCTCCAAATTCCTCGAAGGCATGTTTGTCACTAGAGGTTTGCACGGGCCAAATTTTTTAACCCCCTTCAATCCTTTCCGTTTCGCGTGGTTCTCGAGCCTCCTCTCCAGAGACGTGGAAACCTCTCCCCCCTCTCTCGCGCGAGAGACCTCGCCGCGGCCGATCTCCTCCCAGTCGCCGGCCCTCCCTGACGCCGAGACCTGGTCTTCTCCCCGGTTAGTCATCCGCGCCTTCCCTCTCTTCCCTCCGCGTCGTCCCTCTATTTCCTTCGCGTCGCCAACTGTCATAGTCTAGGGTTAATATCGGTGAGGGCGCGGTTGCTACAGCAGATGATATCGACGGCTCGGTTCCCGGCGTTTTCATGGTCCTGCAACCGGAGCAGGGCCTCCAAGGCGGCGACAGGCTTGCGTCCCAGGCAAACACATGCTTACGTTCTGTTGCACCTGAAAGCCTTGAATCTTCAGTATTGTCTACCCAAGTGGAATTACTCCAATATTGTTGCATTCGCTAATCTTTGTATGATGAGTAGGCTGGATTTGTTCAGAAGTAATTGTGTATGTGGATGCATATGCTTCTCCTTGAGGTGACGAAATCGGTCACAAATTAATGAACGCCAAGTCTGAAACTGGATTTGTCCACAAAATATTATAGTGATGGTTGATCCAATGACATATGACACTGCTTATTTTGTTTTGCACTAAGTTTCCCGTATACCATCCCATGGCATAGGATGGATCCACATATATTTAGGGCTTTGGCATCTTACCATAGAAGAGAAAAGTTGATACTGGAGACAAGAATTAAGGTGGAGGATAAGTTGGCTTTCTTCCTATACATGGTGTCGCATAACGCGTCTTATGAAGATCTCTAGTTAGAATTACAGGATAGTGGTTGGACATTTCATGAGTACATCAAGGATTTCTTTGATATCATCCCGGTCTTAGCTAGTCGGTTTTTGAAGCCTCCCTGTCAGATCCCTCTGTTAGGTATGTGCTAGGGTCAGCTAGTACCTCTGCATCATGTCAAAATTTCAAAAAGAAATCTTGGAAATCAAATTCAAAATCCAAATGGGAGAAGGAACACCCCCCAGATGAATTAATTCAAAAGGCCAGATAAAAATATTTTCCAAAAATTCATGTTAGAGTTTTGAAAAGTCTTATAAATGGGTGTGATCACATATCAAGTGATGTGGGACCCACCCCATGCTCATAGATTTTTCAAATATTCAAACAGTACCTTGGAATTAAAGAAATACCCCTTTTTGATTTAAAATTCAAATCATTTGAATTTTAAAAATGTTGAAAGTTTATGAGTGGCTAGTCTATATTATTATGAGGCCATATAAAAGTTTTCAGCATTTAATAAAATGTTTAGATATTTTATTTAGCCAAACAGAACAAAGATCAGAAGAGAAAACAGAAGGAAAAAGAAAAACAGAAAGTAGCCCACTTACCTGGGCCACCCCGGCCCAACTTACCGTTTCAGCAGCCCAGCCCGCAGGCTCCCCTTGTCGTCTTCCCCGGCGCGGCAAGCAGATCGCTGGAGCGCATGCCGACGCCGGCGAGCACCTGCTGGCCTGCCTGGCGTCTCCCAAGCCTTCTAGACACGTCCTGGAGACGCCCTGGAGCCATCCTAATCCATTCCCCCCCTCCTCATCGTCTTCCTCCTCCTCCTGCGCCCGATTTCACCGCCGCCCGAAGACCACCGTGGAGCACGCCGTCGAGAACACGTAGCCACCGTCGTCCCCGAGCCGTGCCGCCGTGTCCAGGAGAACCGCAGCAAGCCTCTTCATCGTTCCCCTCAAGCAATCGAGCCCGAGCATCTCAGCAATCGGCGCCAGCTTCACCGAGAGCTCGCCGGAACCGTGAGTCGCCGTCGTCAAATTCCTCGGCTACACAGCATCCCCGGCCTCACCGTCTTCTCCATTAGCTTCAGGGTGAGCTTCTTCACCTTTCCCCTAAGTTTGCAGCGTCTCGTTTGCCCCACAACCGAATCCGCCATGGATCCCGAGCAAGCTCGCCGCCATGGTCGTCGCCCTCCTCGCTCCAGTGCTTGTCGTGGACCCCCAGTGCATGCGTTTGACTCCCGCGTATGCCAGCTTTCGAACGCAACCAAGAACGCCCCAAACCGTGCTCCCTGGCCTCGGCTACGACCTCGCCGTTTCTCTGTTTCCGCCGGAGTCGTCGCCGTCGTCACTCCCGACCACCCCGTGAACCCCCGTTGCCTCCAGATGATGCGGAAGACGATGCTGAGTCGATTGGTGTCCTCCCCGTGCTCTCCCGTGGCCTCTAGCTCACTCCGGTAAGTCGCCGCCGTGGCCAGACCGCCGGCGTTTAGCCGCCGGCGAGTTAGCCCTAAGCCCCCCCCCTGTTTCACCAGTTAAGTGACCCCCTGGGTCACTGACCAGTGGGCCCAGTGGCTTAATTAAGCCACTGGTTAAGTTAACCCAGCCGGGTTAATTAGCCCAGCCACTGACAGGGTGGCCCCACCTGTCAGCCCCCCTGCTGACGCAATAATTCATTTAAGAATTTCCAGAAAATCAAAAATGTTAAAATAATTCCAGAAAAGCCAGAAATTACCCCAAACTTTGGAAATTCATAGAAAATTCATATTAACTCCAAATTGGACAAATAATATATGAAAAATGATCAGGAGAAAATTATCTTTCCAAATATGCAACTTTCAACTCTGTTTGAGTTGAATTTAAAATGGGACCAGTAGCATATGTCATTTGGTTTATTTGAATTTATTTCAAATTCAAATCAATTGAGTTTGCAACTTGGACCATGGATTTAAGCTATACTTCAACCACACTTCAGAGGCATATCATAGTTGATTCAAAATGATCAAACTATATCACATATAACTTGGTTAATGTTGAATTCAAATGTGGAGTTTGAATTTGTATTTTAAATGCAATATATTCCACTTAAATGGAATTGCCTCACACATCAAAACTTATACTTCAAGCTTTAACATTCAATCATGTGCTTGAGCATTGCATTCATATTGATTGCTACTTCGTGCTTTGTTTGTCGAGTAGAGGTGGAACCGGAGCAAGAGGTCACCCCCTTCGCTGAAGATCCAGAACCCGAACCTCGTCAGCAAGGCAAGCAAAACCCCATTGATCATGTCGATAAAATCCCACTTACCTCTGATGTCTCGCTTATGCATTGTATAGGATGATCACCATGTTACGATTCTACCGCATAGATGAACCCATTCCTTTGCATGACCTATCATTTTGTCACAGTAGTAAGCAAACCACAATCCTAGCAACTGTAGGAGTTGTTTGATATCATGTAACCCCTGCAAATGCTACTGCTTATTGCATGCTTAGTATGATACCATGATGTTACTGTGATGTGAGTCGGGATGGTAGTGATCATGTTGATGATGGTAGAAAAGTGTTGGTGAATCGACCCTAATACAAGGTGAACGATGAGAGGCTGTGTAGGAGTACACGGTGGGTTGTCTCGTTGAACACCGCCCTAAGTCCGAGTTCTTGTGTGGTGATCCAAGATGAAGAGTACAACCACACATTGGGCTCACTGACCCCTCTCAACCTATTAACTCATCCCTTTCGATGTCCAGATGTCGCAGTAGTTCGGAGTTCTGGTAGGCTTGTGGCCTGGATGCTAAGTGAGAGAACGGCTCACCTGAGACCGGCTTATGCACCACACACACATCGCTTGGGTCCACTTCGGTAAACCGGCCGGGTTCACGATTGTGGTAGCCAACCCAAGTAGGCGGCTTTCTTGGACTAGATAGGCTATGAGGTAACAGTTGTGGTGAGCATCCTCGCTGGCACCCCTTGAATGGTGTCGAGATCAAAGGCGGTAAATGATGGTCATGTGTGTGTAGCGGTACACCCTTGCAAGGTTAACAAAACTATTCGAATAGCCGCGTCCGCGGTTATGGACTACTTGGAAAGCTTAGCTTGATTATTAGATAACTTGAACCGGATACTTCTAAAACACACCAAGATAAGTGTGAGTGCTATGGCGTGCTTTCTCGTGGGGAAGTCGAGGAAGGCACCATAGTGGTGTATTGGTCGGTGAAAGTAGTGGACTCGTGTACGCTTCTTACCTCAAAGTCTGGTACTCGTAGTTCAGGACTAGCCAAGTCAAAGCTGGCATTTCTGCAAGTGAACCCCACCTCCCTTTACCTTGATACATGTGCATGAGTAGTATAGCTCCTATGTAAGTCTTGCTGAGTACGCCTTTGTACTCACGTTTGCTTAATCTATGTTTTAGATGACGCCACTGACCCCGAAGGTGGCTTCTTCATCGAGCTGGACGACTGAAGTTAAGCTAGTCTAGTCCCAGTCAGCAGACTGGTTCCCTCGTGGAGGGCTTTATGTTTGAATAAGGCTTCTTAAGCCAATTTGTTAAACTTGTCTGTACTCAGACATAATTTGCTTCCGCTTTATGTTGTAATGTTGGATCACATGTATGTGATCTCTGTGTGTACTCTATAAGAGTTATAAATAAAATGTACACTTTGTAGAGAATTGCAATGGTACCTGCTGTTCATACAAGGCATGTGTGCTGCGTGTATGTTTATAACATGCATGTCTTTGTATGGGTTTTCGAGACCTTAGTTGTGTTCTGGCTGGCGGTCTTTCATACACCAAGTGGCCCTTAGATGTGCGCAGCTTGGGGCATCGCGATGCGATTGCTCGAGACTCCGTCTCGTGCACACTTTGTGGTATGATCGAGCCCGCCCTAGACCCCGACTAAGTGATCGGGCTGGAGTAAGTCTATGTGAGAGTTTTGAGATAGTCGATAATATGGTTGAGGCGACTTGTCTTTGAATATGGGAGTTCACCACCCATATCTTTAGACTTGTGTGCGGACGATGAGGACCCATCTCAGTTGATCATCCGGCCTGGATGGGATGCCCCTCACGTACGATGCTTTCCGAGAATGTTCAGTGCTTGGCCTTGTCTGCTTAGACAAGTGGGTGCGGTTCTCGGCTCTCCATATGACTATGTCTTAACTGTACTTGCATACGCTAACCCCGGGTCCCGACAGACTTGGTATCAGAGAAGGACTGACTGTAGGACTAGTAGCCTTGGCCGAAGTTGAGTCTAGCTTGCTATAGTTATATAGTTACTCTGGGTATACAAGGGATTAACGTAAGGCTTATTTTTTCTCCTTACCCCCTTCGTTCTGAGTTCTGAGTCACCCTCATCTTGTTCTACAGGAAGATAGGATTAGGCTCTCCTCTGTCTGTTTAGCACATCTCGTTGATTGCTTCCTTATAGCCGTAGGAAAGTTGTGTCAAGTTTTCCTAGCATTGTTGTAATGCTGATTTCTTACATCGTATTACGTAAGTGTTGTTTTCATGATTGAAAGAAATTGTCATTTCTTACAATTACAGCCGTTATGCTGTCCGAGTCATTCCAGGTTTATCTCATAATCTGATGCATTTGCAAACTCCTTTCTGTTTCAGATGGCAGATCTTCCCCCTCGGCAGATTGTTCGTTTGACCAGGTGCCTCGGTGTGCGTGGCCACCCCGCCACGTTGATCGAGATGATGTCCTATGTGGCATATCGATGGTACCCTGAGTACACCATCGAGGAGCAGTTCCACGACTTCAACCAGACGCAGTTCCACTGCATTGTCCGGATCTACCCGCACCACGTTGGAGTCACCCAGCCTATCCACTTTGGACATGGCATCGGCGTTACCGAGAACATGGCTGTGCAGGATGCTACATATTCATGTATTACCCTGCTGAGAGAGGAGCACACCATGCTGAGAGAGACTTCTTTCCGCTATATCCCTGCTGCACTTCTAGGAGAAGAGGGATATTACACCGGACTCTACTCAGATCACTCTGCAGAGGAGCCAGCACTCCGGGTGACTGCTAGGTTTGCTAGTGACAGAGATCGTGATGCACGCGCTCTCCGTTTTGAGCTCCACGCTACTCGTGTTCGTCTGTATCGAGCACTGACACTCTTGGCACCCTTTGTGAGCGTGGGATCAGTGGAGTACGATGCGATCTATCCAGTGAGGACCCAGATGCCTTCTCGAGTTGCTTGGCCCGAGATTGGAGGAATTTTTCCACCCCGTGGTCCTTTGCTTCCACCCTACACTGGACCTAGGCCCCATCCTTGCCCAAATGGATATCAGGGTCCACAAGCCTCCGTGTTTTCCGATGGTCACCTCCAGCTACCGGGATACGCGGGTAACTTTTATGAGGACTACTATGGAGATGGAGATGAGTGAGACCGCCTGTGGTCTTACTTAGTGAGGATGTAGTAGTATCCTAGTATATTGTAAGCAAGGTGCCTAAGTTCCAGAGGCTTAGATAAATAATGTATAGGAAGTCAGAGTGCCTCTGAAGGATGTATCATCTTCATCACGTTTGTATTAGCTTAGTGCTTGTACTAAAACGATGTATGGTTTGTATGACAGCTTGTGAATATATGGCTTGTATGCTTTTATCACCATGTTGTCAAGATGATTACTTCCTTTACTCTGTAATCCTTCCAGTACTTCAATAACTTGATTAGACTCTTCAATCAACTCTGTTTGACTTTGGTTTTTCACCTTCAGGATGTCTCAAGGAACACGTGGCCAGATTGGTCGTAACCAAGGTCGTGGGAACAACCAGGAGGAAGACAACCTTCCACCCCCACCCACGATGGCCCAAGTTCTGATGGAGGTCGAGAGGAACCGCCGTGACTCTCACCACCTGTTGGAAGTCATCGCACGCAACACCACTCAGCAGCGCAATGAACTGGTGTCCCTGAATGACTTCATCCGGCTTCATCCCGCGGTTTTTAGTCACTCCACCGAGCCCCTTGACGCCGATGACTGGCTTTGCAGCATCGAGAGGAAGCTCCAAGCCGGCCATGTTGCAGATGGCGACAAGGTCAACTATGCCACCTATCACCTTGAAGGTGCAGCAAGCTCTTGGTGGGAGAATTTTCTGAATATGCGCCCAGTTGGACCACCTGCATCTTGGGAGGAGTTCTGTACGTCCTTCCGCGAGCACCACATCCCCAAGGGTCTCATGGACCGCAAACGTGAGGAGTTCTGCAACCTCACTCAAGGCAGAAGAACCGTGGACGAGTTTAGTCGTGAGTTCAACCGACTTGCTCGTTATGCAACTGAAGAAGTTTCCACCGACTCCAAGAAACAAGAGAGGTTCCGTCGTGGCCTCAACAGTGGACTCCGTCGCGAGCTCAACCTTCATGACTTTGCCACCTTACAGGTCCTTGTCAACAAGGCCATCAAAGAAGAGGACATGAACACCCCCAATGATTTCCGCAAACATCCTAGAGATGACGGATCATCCAGTTCTGGCTCCCAGAAGCGCAAGATCTGGATCCCCAATAGCATGTTCCGCCAGAACAACCCACCGAGGCCATCCTATGTGGCGCCTCGTCCACCCACCCAGTTCCACCCAGCTCCACCAAACCACCCAGCTCCACGCACTGTTTTCGGAGCTTGCTACAAGTGTGGTCAGGCAGGCCACTACTCTCGCGAGTGCCCCCAGAACCAGATCCAGCACGAGAATGCTCCACCACGTGCCGGAGGCAACAACAACAACAATGGTCGTGGCAAGCCACCCCAGAAGGTCTTCACCGCCAAACCCGCTCCTCCCGCCACTCGTGGACGTCTGAACCAGATTGCCGCCGAAGAGACTGACGACACCACTGACGTCATTCTTGGTACGCTCCCAGTCAATTTTGTTCCTACTTCTGTTCTTTTCGACCCAGGAGCATCTCATTCATTCATGTCGGAAAGTTATGCACTTCGTCATGAGTTACCCTTTGTTGAATTGTCGACCCCGATGGTTATTCAAACTCCAGGGTCAAGATGGCAAACTAATAGAGTGAGCCATGGTAATCAAATTGCAATTGAGGGTTTAGTATTCCTTGCTTCACTCATATCCCTCAAGTCTTCGGACATTGATGTCGTCCTTGGCATGGATTGGCTATCAAGACAAAATGCCTATCTGGATTGCAAAGGCAAATCCGTGAAACTCACCCACCCTTCAGGCACAACCGTCAACTATACCTCACCCAGAACAAGAACCCAAGTGCATTCTTTGAATGTACTCCCCCTTCCCGAACTTGAAGATATTCCGGTGGTTCGTGACTTCCCGGATGTCTTTCCTGAAGAACTGCCGGGCATGCCACCCGACAGATGTGTAGAATTTATAGTGGATCTTGTTCCAGGAACCGCACCAATTTCCAAACGCCCTTATAAAATGGCCCCACATGAGTTAGTTGAGCTAAAAACCCAACTTGATGCTTCGTTGGCAAAAGGCTTCATCCGCCCTAGGTCATCGCCATGGGGTTGTCCCGTTTTGTTCGTAAAGAAGAAAGATGGAACAGAAAGGATGTGCGTAGATTATCGCCCGCTAAATTTAGCGACGATAAAGAACAAATACCCACTGCCCAGGATCAATGATCTTTATGACCAACTTGCAGGATCCGCTGTCTTTTCCAAGATGGATTTGAGATTAGGTTATCATCAGATCCGAATCCGAAACGAGGACATTCCCAAAACGTCTTTTACTACTCGTTATGGTCTTTACGAGTACACCGTCATGTCCTTTGGTTTAACCAATGCCCCCGCCACATTCTCACGCTTGATGAATTCGATCTTCATGGAGTACCTAGATAAATTTGTTGTGGTTTATCTCGATGATATTCTCATCTACTCGAAGAACGAAGGAGATCATGCCGAACACTTAAGGCTGGTATTGATGAAACTTAGAGAGCATCGCCTGTACGCTAAATTCTCCAAGTGTGAATTCTGGCTACCAGAAGTGACCTATTTAGGCCACGTGATTTCTGCAAAAGGAATTGCTGTGAATCCCGAGAGAGTTCAGGCCGTCCTTGACTGGACTCCACCTAAATCGGTTAAGCAAGTTAGGAGTTTTCTTGGCCTAGCCAGCTATTGTCGTCGCTTCGTCGAGAACTTTTCTAAAGTTGCAAAGCCTCTAACTGAACTCCTCAAGAAAGATAAGAAATTCCAATGGACTCCCAAGTGCGAGGAAAGCTTTCAAGAGCTAAAAAGGAGATTGACTTCTGCACCCGTACTTGCACCTCCAGACACCAAAAAGGATTTCGAGATCTATTGTGACGCATCACGGCAAGGGTTAGGATGCATACTCCTGCAAGATCGACATGTGGTAGCTTATGCTTCACGCCAGTTGCGGCCACATGAAGAGAACTATCCTACCCATGACCTTGAACTCGCTGTCGTAGTTCATGCTCTAACAACTTGGCGACATTACCTCCTTGGTAATCGTTGTGAGATTTATTCCGACCATCAAAGCTGGCATTTCTGCAAGTGAACCCCACCTCCCTTTACCTTGATACATGTGCATGAGTAGTATAGCTCCTATGTAAGTCTTGCTGAGTACGCCTTTGTACTCACGTTTGCTTAATCTATGTTTTAGATGACGCCACTGACCCCGAAGGTGGCTTCTTCATCGAGCTGGACGACTGAAGTTAAGCTAGTCTAGTCCCAGTCAGCAGACTGGTTCCCTCGTGGAGGGCTTTATGTTTGAATAAGGCTTCTTAAGCCAATTTGTTAAACTTGTCTGTACTCAGACATAATTTGCTTCCGCTTTATGTTGTAATGTTGGATCACATGTATGTGATCTCTGTGTGTACTCTATAAGAGTTATAAATAAAATGTACACTTTGTAGAGAATTGCAATGGTACCTGCTGTTCATACAAGGCATGTGTGCTGCGTGTATGTTTATAACATGCATGTCTTTGTATGGGTTTTCGAGACCTTAGTTGTGTTCTGGCTGGCGGTCTTTCATACACCAAGTGGCCCTTAGATGTGCGCAGCTTGGGGCATCGCGATGCGATTGCTCGAGACTCCGTCTCGTGCACACTTTGTGGTATGATCGAGCCCGCCCTAGACCCCGACTAAGTGATCGGGCTGGAGTAAGTCTATGTGAGAGTTTTGAGATAGTCGATAATATGGTTGAGGCGACTTGTCTTTGAATATGGGAGTTCACCACCCATATCTTTAGACTTGTGTGCGGACGATGAGGACCCATCTCAGTTGATCATCCGGCCTGGATGGGATGCCCCTCACGTACGATGCTTTCCGAGAATGTTCAGTGCTTGGCCTTGTCTGCTTAGACAAGTGGGTGCGGTTCTCGGCTCTCCATATGACTATGTCTTAACTGTACTTGCATACGCTAACCCCGGGTCCCGACACTCCCAACATTGATGAACCGCATCCGAAAATCTCCACCGACCCAATATTCTATCCTGACTTCCAAGTTTTCATTTATTGACCCAACCTTCCACAATTCTTATCTTATCTACCTCAAAGTTCTTTGTTGACTTGCAATCTATTTTTCATTCAGAATTGTATTGGAGCGATTGATGGATCTCATGTGCCTATAACTGCGACACCGGAAATTGCCGCACCATTTCGGAATAGGAAGGGCACCCTTAGTCATAATGTGATGGTTGCATGTGACTTCGACCTAAGAAACACTTTTATATCATGTGGCTGGTAGGGTTCTGCTACGGATGCTAGAGTTCTTCATTCTGCATTGAGAAACAGGTTTAGAGTCATGGGAATTTTTATCTTGTTGATGGTGGTTACGCGAACACGCAATCATTCCTTGCACCATATCGGGATGTGAGGTACCATCTCTCTGAATTTGGGCATGGACACCATCGACCACAAAACTGTAGGGAATTGTTTAATCATCGACATGCTGTTCTTCGCAACCATGTGGAGAGAGTCTTAGGAGTTCTAAAGAAATGATTCCCAATTCTTCACGTTGGCACCCTACATCCCATCGAGAACCAAGTTAAAATTTCATCAGCAGCCGTAGTTCTTCACAATACAATCAAAATGCATAATGGTGATGAGGAGTGCCTTGATAATCAGCCTGATAACAGAGGACCAAATGATTTTGTTGATGTACCAAATGGCGGAGAGAATAATGATGGGGAGAACGGCTTAGGGAACACTTTAAGGGATCAAATCGCAATGCAAATGTGGGAAGCATATCAACATCAAGAGACAACCATTGGTGTGTGTATTTTTATCATATAAGAATTAACTTTATCATCTTCATTATGTACTAATTTAATCATTCTTGCAATGCAGATATGTATCCAAAAGGGTCCCCAAAGTACAACTTGGCGCAAGCTAGTGCAAGGAAAGGTTTGATGACCCACAAGTGTGGGGGATCTATCGTAGCCTTTTCGATAAGTAAGAGTGTCGAACCCAACGAGGAGCAGAAGGTACTGACAAGTGATCTTGAGAAAGGAATAACTGCAAGTATTGAAATGTAACTTTTTCGGGTTTTATTGTATAAGCAACAAGTAAATAAAAGCAAGTAAAATAAATGATGACAAGGTGCAGCAAGTGGCCCAATCCTTTTGAACACAAAGGGTAAGCCGAAGGATCAAACTTATAAGGACTAAAGCTGACGAGGATTGGCCTCGGCAAATCCCATGGTTAGGAACCCTGGGTTTAGATCGTAGAGATAGGAGTGCAGGTTGGTGATGCTCGTCGGCTAACAGCCGACATGGATTTACCCAGGTTCAGGGCCCTCGACCGATAAAACCCCTACTTCCTGATCGATGTATTATATGGTGGAGGCGATTACAATGGATGTCTCAGCGAGAGTGCTCTCATCGAGGGTGGAGCTATGCGAGATTGGATGTCCTGGACGTTGATGGCACTAAAGTAGTGCTCCTCGTTGGGTACCCAAAGTGGAAGGTTGAGATGTAGCGTAGCAATAATTTCCCTTACGCGGTGGCTGTAAGGTAAATCGAATCTAGGAGGACTCCAAGATCGACAAGTGGGTGGTGCGACAAGTGATGCGCCGTTTGAATGATAATCACTTGGCGTTATCTGGACCTGCACACAGAAACAAATAACTTTGCTCCCAACGAGTACAGAGGGGTTATCAATCCCTTCGGCCTTGTTGTTTACAAAGGATTAAACGCAAGGGGATAATGATAGTGATAATTGCAACTGAAAGTAAGAATAGTAAATAAAGTGGAGGTGTAAACAATGGTGGAAATATGGACCGGGGTCCCATGATGTTCACTAGTGATGCCTCTCTCCCAAAAGACGATTGATACGTCCAAAATGCATCACTATTTTATATTATAATTCACCTCTATTCATTGATATATTTCACTATATGATGTTGTTATTATGTCGTTTTGGCTTGTTTTACACAGTTTGTAACTTTCCGGTGCTGAAACAGCAGATGCGGGATTCAGCGGAGAAAAGTGGACATAGATTTGCTGAAACAAAACATCTCCAAATGAGCTGAAAATCGACGAAGGGTATTTTTAGGAAGAATGGCGAAGCCTCGCCAAAAAGGAGCCAGAGGGGGGCCACCAGGTGCCCAGGCGGCCTGGGGGCGCGAACCCCACCAGGGGCACGCCAGGTGGTCGCTTGGACTCCTGGGGCCACCCCAGGCTCCCCCCTCTGGCCTATATACTCCTCGTCACCCGAAAACCCTAAAAAGAGAGATTTTACGGAGTTCCGTCGCAGCTCCATGGTGGAAACCTACAGAGAAGAAAAGGGCTCTCCGGCGGGCAGATTCCGCTGGGGAGAACACCTCCCGGAAGGGGAGATAATCGCCATCGTCATCACCATCGTCACGGGCATCATCGAGATCATCATAAACATCATCCTCACCATCATCACCATCTTCATCCCATCTCATCTCACCATTGCAACTTGCGTTGTAACCCGTACTATCCATCCTCTCTACTCTACCGGTGTTGATTACTCTTTTTGGTGAATGCTATTGAGTTTTGTTCGAGAATTGTTGTTATATCGAGATTGTTTATCATATATTTATCACCACTGATCATGATCTCTTTTATTTCTTGTGAGTAGTTACTTTAGATCTTGAGGACATGGCAGAAGTCTTGTTGTTGGTAGTCATATGATGTTGAAGTAACATGTGTTGTTTGATATTTAAGTTGTGTTGTTATTCTTCTAGTGGTGTTATGTGAGTCGAACACATAATACTTCGCCTTGTTAAGGACCTAGGGGGATAAATTGTGTATAAAGGATGCTTATGGTGGGTTGCCGGAGTGACAGAAACCTGAACCCCAGTTCGCACACTTTCACACAAGGGAATAATGGGTCCTTGATCTTATTGTTGTGGTTAGGATTTTGTCTTAATTTCCACCTTGTATTTGCGGAGGCTTGCAAGGTGTTTAATCATAAGAGTGCACTTGTCTTAGTCTAGAAGGTGTACTGGCATAGATCCACCCACTCAACACTTAGCAACACAAAACATAGTACTACACGGAATATGGCAAAAGTAACTTGACTACGTCTCCCGTGTGTCCTCAAGAACGCTTTAGTCTTTATAAGTTCAGTTGCTAGGCTTATCCTTTGCTCAAAAGGATTGGGTCACTTGCTGCTCCTCAGCACCCTTTACTTTGCTTATTTTTACCTTCTTTTTGCTTATACCGAAAACCCCCTAAAAAGTTATCTTTCAGTGCTTGCAGTTATTCCTTGTCCAAAGTCACTTGTCAATACCTTCTGCTCCTCGTTCGGTTCGACACTCTTACTTATCGAAAACACTACGATAGATCCCCTAGACTTGTGGGTCATCAAGAAATTTTTTCTGGCGCCGTTGTCGGGGAGTGTAGCGCTATTGGTAAGTGAAGCTGGTAAGGAAACCTTTATATTGTGCGTGTTGTTTTTATTTTTCTGTTGCTACTTTTTGTCCTTACGGACAACTCTACTCTTGGTTTGTAGCTTGTGGGGAAACACCCCACTACTGTGGTGGTTGCTCCTACCCCTACTGAAATTGTGCCTTATAAAATACCAACTGGTATTATCAATTATGTCCTTGCTAATCGCTATGCAGGAGACAGACATCCCGGTGAACACTTGCTATATTTGTCACAACTATGTTCATTATTTAAGCTTGCAGGTGTATCAATGGAGTTTTTCATGAGGATATTATTGTCCGTATCACTTAAAGATAAAGCTTCAGACCGGTATAAGCTTCTCGATAACTCACATTTTCTTAATTAGCAAGAGCTTATGAATCTCTTTTATACAAAGTTTTATCCTCTTCATGAAATTCATCGAGACCGGAACTATATCTATAACTTTTGGTCTCGTGATGTGAAGGAGAGCCTTGATACGTCCAAAACGTATCTATAATTTCTGCTTGCTCCATGCATGTTTTGTGTGATATTGCTATGATCTAGATACACTTTCATACACTTTTGATCATATTTGGACTAACCTATTAACTCAGTGCACCCCAGTGCCAGTTCCTATTTTCTGCTGTTTTTCTATTTCAGTTTTCCCCCATATAAAAAGTGCCAGGAAAATTCCGGGAAAAATACAGGAAAAATCATCGTACAGGAAGCTTCGAGAAGAGCCCGGGAGGGGCCAAAGGGGAGCCAGGGGGGCCCAGGCGGCCACCCGGCGCGGACCCACCCCTGGCCGCGCCAGGGGGGCGCCTAGGGCCCTTGGTCCACCTCTGGCTGCCCCCCTTTGCCTATTTATTCTCCGTCACGGGAAAACTCCAGAGGAGGAACCCTATTCCGCGAACTCGCCTCTGTTCCGCCGCCGCCGCGCTTCCAAGATCGGGAGCACCAGAAGACCTCTTCTCGGCACCCTGCCGGAGGGAGGATTGACCTCCGGGAGTTTCCTCTCCACCATGGATGCTCCCCGGATGTCTCGTGAGTAGTTTTCCTTGGACCATGGGTCCGTGATCACTAGCTATGTGATGTTCTCCTCCCCTCTTTGATCTTCATTGTTTAGACCTCGTGAGTTTCCCTACATGATCGAGGCACCTTTGTAATATTTCTACTGTTGTTATGCTGAGTTTGGAGGGATCTGATGGATTATGAGATTATGTTCAGATTGTGATAGAGTAATATATTTGGTTTTTATCTCTTATATTTTTGTTCCTAAGTAATTCTTGCATGTTCTCCGTTGTTGTTTATTGCTTTGGCCAAGTAGTAGGTAGTGACTCCAAGAGGGAACGTTGTGCTAGATTGTGGGTACATGCCCCCGATGACACGCTTGAGTGACAGAAACATGAGTCTAGGGGATGTGTTGTTGCCACAAGGGGGAAAACAACGGTGCTTGTAACCGCGGTTACAAGGATTGTTTACTTTACGCAAAGTTCTTTTTAATGCAGTTGTCTGTTGCTTTGGGTTTACACTTTGGGTGGGGCTCGCAACTTAATACCAGCGAGATGTTCTGGATAGATATCTCAAGGTGGATGATTAGTAGTAGATGCAGATGGATTTCGGTCTACTTATTTTGGTGTACTGCCCGTGCTTTTGAGCCTCTTCCTTTCTTTTGTAGCATAGTTAGCATTGCGGTGCGTTCATAATCTCAAGGTGAATGCCACCCGACAGGTGTGTAGAATTCATAGTGGATCTTATACCAGGCACAACCCCAATTTCCAGACGCCCATATAGAATGGCCCCACATGAGTTAGCTGAGCTAAAAACCCAACTTGATGCTTCGTTGGCAAAAGGCTTCATCCGCCCTAGCTCATCGCCATGGGGTTGCCCCGTTCTGTTCGTAACGAAGAAAGATGGAACAGAAAGGATGTGCGTAGACTATCGCCCGCTAAATCTAGCGACGATTAAGAACAAGTACCCACTGCCCAAGATCAATGATCTTTATGATCAACTTGCAGGATCCTCTGTCTCCTCCAAGATGGATTTGAGATTAGGCTATCATCAGATCAAAATGAGAAACGAGGACATTCCCAAGACGGCTTTCACTACTCGTTATGGTCTTTATGAGTACACCGTCATGTCCTTCGGTTTAACCAATGCCCCCCCCACATTCTCGCGCTTAATGAATTCGATCTTCATGGAGTACCTAGATAAATTTGTTGTGGTTTATCTTGATGACATTCTCATCTACTCGAAGAACGAAGAAGAGCATGCGGAACATCTTAGGTTGGTATTGATGAAACTTAGAGAGCACCGCCTTTATGCCAAGTTCTCCAAGTGTGAATTGTGGCTACCAGAAGTGACCTACTTAGGCCACGTGATTTCTGCAAAAGGTGTTGCAGTCAATCCCGAGAGAGTTCAGGCCGTCCTTGACTGGACTCCACCTGAATCGGTTAAGCAAGTCAGGAGTTTTCTTGGCTTAGCAAGCTATTGTCGCCGCTTCGTTGAGAACTTCTCCAAAGTTGCAAAGCCTCTTAATGAACTCCTCAAGAAAGATAAGAAATTCCAATGGACCCCCAAGTGCGAGGAAAGCTTTCAAGAGCTAAAAAGAAGATTGACTTCTGCACCCGTACTTGCACCTCCAGACACCAAAAGGGATTTCGAGATCTATTGTGATGCTTCACGGCAAGGGTTAGGATGCATACTTATGCAAAATAGACATGTGGTAGCTTACGCTTCACGCCAGTTGCGTCCACATGAAGAGAACTATCCTACCCATGATCTTGAACTCGCTGCCGTAGTTCATGCCCTGAAGACTTGGCGACATTACCTCCTTGGTAATCGTTGTGAGATCTATTCTGACCACCAAAGCCTCAAATACATATTCACCCAGCCAGATCTTAATCTCAGGCAAAGACGTTGGATAGAGTTGATAAAAGATTATGACTTAGGAATTTCTTACACTCCAGGCAAAGCCAATGTCATGGCTGATGCACTAAGTCATAAGTCGTATTGTAACAACCTCATGTTACAACAGTATCAACCACTTCTTCATGAGGAATTTCGAAAGCTCAACCTCGAGATTGTTCCTCGTGGATCTCTTTTCAACTTGGTGGCGAAACCAACACTTGAGGATCAAATCATAGTTGCCCAACGGCGTGCACGAGGTGTTCGCCGGATCAAGGAGAACATTGCTAGCGGAGTTGCTAAATGTTTCTCCACAGATAGGAAAGGAACGGTATTCTTTGAAAATCGTTTGGTAGTACCTAAGAATAGGGATCTAAGGCAACTCATCCTCAAAGAAGCCCATGAGACTCCCCTCTCGATTCATCCCGGTAGCACAAAAATGTACCGAGATCTACGCCAGAGATTTTGGTGGACTAGGATGAAGAGAGACATTGCTCGATTTGTTGCTGAATGTGATGTTTGTAGTCGCATTAAGGCAGAACACCAAAGACCTGCTGGTACTCTTCAACCATTGTCTATTCCCGAGTGGAAATGGGACAAAGTCGGTATGGACTTCATCATTGGCTTTCCAAAAACCCAGAAAGGAAATGATGCCATCTTCGTTGTCATTGATCGACTTTCCAAAGTTGCTCACTTTCTTCCAGTTCGCGAGTCTATAACTGCTAGCCAGTTAGCGGACTTGTATGTCTCTAGAATAGTCTCTTCACGGTGTTCCTTTGGAAATCAATTCTGATCGTGGTAGCCTTTTCACCTCTAGATTCTGGGGAAGCTTTCAGGATGCTATGGGAACTCATCTCTCCTTTAGTACAACTTTCCACCCTCAATCTAGCGGTCTAGTTGAAAGGGTTAATCAAATCTTGGAAGACATGCTCAGAGCTTGTGTTATCTCATTCGGAAAGAATTGGGAGAAATCTCTTCCCTTCGCCGAATTTGCTTATAACAATAGCTATCAATCTAGTCTGAACATGGCTCCTTTTGAAGTCCTATATGGACGTCGATGTCGAACACCCCTAAACTGGTCAGAAACCGGTGAAAGACAATTCTTTGGACCGGATATGATCAAGGAAGCAGAAGAGCAAGTTCGCATTGTTCGTGATTGATTGAAAGCCGCACAGTCTCGTCAGAAAAGCTACTATGATCATCATCATAGGGAAGAGAGCTACAATCTTGATGAGAAGGCTTACCTTCGGGTTACTCCTCTGAAGGGAACCCAAAGATTCGGTATCAAAGGCAAGTTGGCCCCACGTTACATCGGACCTTTCTGCATTCTCGCTAAACGTGGAGAAGTTGCCTACCAACTTGAACTACCCCCTCACCTTTCCCGAGTACATGATGTATTCCATGTGTCACAACTCAGGCGT
Source organism: Bromus sterilis (assembly GCA_950022295.1). Lineage (NCBI taxonomy): Eukaryota > Viridiplantae > Streptophyta > Magnoliopsida > Poales > Poaceae > Bromus > Bromus sterilis. The sequence goes on along the minus strand of OX465595.1, from coordinate 335,871,724 downwards.
TGCTTCAAGGACCCCATCCGCGAAGTCGACCATGAAACGCTTGATCTCCAAGATGACCTTTCTTATCGAGAGTACCCTGTTCATATTCTTGATTCCGCAGAGCGTCTCACTCGTCGTCAGAAGATCAAGTTCCTCAAAGTGCAGTGGTCACATCACTCCGAGAAAGAAGCAACCTGGGAAAGAGAAGACCGCCTCCGTGCCGAGTACCCCTTCTTCCTCCCGACGACTTCTGAATCTCGGGACGCGATTCTTTTGAGTGGGGGCGAGTTGTCAGAACCCCAACTAGGGTAAGTTCTAGGGTTTGAGTTCCCCTTTGCATCATGCAAAATTTCAAAAGAAAATTCAAAAATGGGGAAAAGAAAAGCCCTGAGAAATTAAATCAAATGGCCAGATAAAAATCTTTTTCCAAAAATCATTTGAATATTTTGAAAATTCCTATAAATGATGTTGATCATTTTAAAAGTGGTTTGGGTTCATTACCATGCCCATGGAATATTCAAAAAATTCAAAATGTGCCTTGGAAAATTAAAAGAACCCCTATTTGATTTGAAATTCAAATAAGTTGAATTTCAAAAATGTCCAAATCCTAAATGTGACTAGCTACTGGTCACCTAGGATTTATAAAACTATTTGGACATTTATTAAAAATGGCTAGCTAATTTATTTAGTGGGGCCAACCTATTTACAGAAATATAAAAAAGAAAAACAAAAGCAGAAAGAGAGAAGACCTACCTGTCGCCCAGGGCAAGGCCCACTTCTCCTCTGGCTCGGCCCAGCCCACCGCGGCGTTTGTCTTCTACCTCCCCGCCGAGCCAAGCAGCTCGGTGGGGGCAGAGCACGGCCACGGCGCCACCTCGACGCCGAGAGGCTTCCTAGCCCCCCTGGACCTCATCCCCTCGCTAGGAGACGCGCCACGCTTGCCTGCTTCCTTTCCCCCTCTCGCTGCATCCTCTCCACCTCTCCCTCGTCGCGATTTTCTCCGCACCTGAGAGCTCGAGCTCGCCGCCGTCAAGAGTAGCCGCGGCCAACGGCCGAGCAGAGCCTCCTCACCTTGTCCAGACGACGTGCCTCGGTCTTCTCCGTCGATCCCCCCTACTAATCGAGCTGCGGAGTCCCTGGAGCTGACGCCAACCCCACCGGATTCCGCCGGCCACCCGTGAAGCCCCGACGAGCAATACTCCGTCGCCTCGCCTCCTCCGGCTTCCCCGAGACCACCGACGAACTCCCAGTGAGCTGCTGCCCTTTTCCCCTCTCTCCTACGCTCAAATCCGTGCCCGAATCGCCGTCCTCATCTCTCCAGTGCGCCGGTCGCCGCCATTGCCGTCGTGGCCGTGCTCCAGCGCCTCCCCTTGGACCCCAGATGGCATCTTCAGACGCGCGAGGTCCCCAGCTTCCTCCCAGTGCCACCCATGCCCTGCTCCGTGACCGATTTGGCAACTCCGGCGAAGCTCCGGCCGTATTCCGGCGAGCTCGCCATTAACCGAGCCCTAAACCCTCCTCTATCTCTCTCTGGACAGTGGGCCTAAGGCCATTAGCCAGCTAATCCCCTTCCCAGCCCAATGACAAGTGGGGCCACCCACCCCTTAACCTCTGTTTATTTTAAATCCAAACAGAAATTAACAGTGAGCCACTGACAGGCATGGCCCACATGTCAGCCCTGCTGATGTCATGCTGAGGTCATGCTAATGCAATAAACAATTTTTTTCCAGAAAATAAAAGAATAAAAGAAAACAGAGAAAATTCCAGAAAATCATTTAATCTTTAGAAAATCATAACTAATTCATCTTAACTCCAAATTTAATAATTAATATATGAAAAATTATCAAAAAAATGCAAGGATTCTCAATATGCACTATGTTTCTATGTTTGACCATTTTAAAATAGGTGAACAGTAGCAAATGTGCATATGGAGTTCTTTTGAATTCAAATTTGGAGTGAATTTGCAAATGATTTTGCATTCCACTTCTTTTAAATGGAATTGTACCCACATTGAAACCATGAACATCACCATTGCAATATTATTCATGTGATTGTGCATTGTAATTTATTTTGATCCTATGATTGTCATGTTGCTAATAGAAGTGGAACCGGAACCGGAGGCCACCCCCTTCGTTGAAGACCCCGATACTGAACCTCGTCAGCAAGGCAAGCAAAACCCCATTGATCATGTCTATAAAATCCTACTTCCCTCTCAGTCTCTCTTATGCATGTTAGGAGATCACTTTGTATCGATTCTACCACATAGTTGAACCCATATCCGATGCATGACCTATCATCTTGTCATAGTAGTAAGCAAACCACAATCCTAGCTGACATAGGAGTTGATTGATATCATGAGGCCCCTGCAACTGTTACAGCTTATTGCATGCTTAGTGTTACAATGAGGTTGCTTTTGTTGTGAGTCAGGATGATGGTGAACATGGTGTTGATGAAAGTGAAACTGTGTTGGTAAATCCACCCTAATACAAGGTGAACGATGAGAGGCTGTGTAGGAGTACACAATGGGTTGTCTCGTTGAACACCGCCTTAAGCACCGAGTTCTTGTATGGTAATCCAAGACAAAGAGTACAACCACACATTGGGCTCACTGACCCCTCTCGGCCTAGTACCTTGATCCGTGTCGACGTCCAGGAGTCACATTAGTTCGGGCCTTCCATTTGACATATGCATAGAAAAAGAGTGAGTGGAAATGTTGCATCATCCTAGATATGTGGGTGGATCTGTGAGACAGTGAAACCATCTGTCAGAGGTTGCGTCTCGGTTGCCTACATTGTCTGGGTCCGTATCGTTGATCCGGCCGGACTCTCGAGCGGTGACAAACCCAGATAGTCGACTCCTGGAATAGACCGGTTGTGAGCGAAGTGTCGTGGTGAACATCCTCGCTGTCACCTCTTGAACGGTGGCGAGACCTGGCGGTAACCGATGGTCATGTGTGTGTAGCTTACACACTTGCAAGGTTAACAAAACTATTCGAATAGCCGCGTCCGCGGTCATGGACTACTTGGAACCTGTACCTGATTATTAGACAACTTGAATGGATACTTCTAAAACTCGCAAGATAAGCGTGAGTGCTATGGTGTGCTTCCTCGTGGGGAAGTCGAGGAAGTGACCATAGTGGTGTATTGGTTGGAGACTTGGTAGTGGACTCGTGTACGCTTCTTACCTCAAGTCTGGTATTCGTAGTTCAGGATTAGCCAAGTCAAAGCTGGCACTTCTGCTTGATGAAACCCCACCTCCCTTTACCTTGATACTTGAGCATGAGTAGTATAGGTCTGATGTAAGTCTTTCTGAGTACGACTTTGTACTCACGTTTGCTTATTCTATGTTTTAGATAAGAACTCGGACCCCGATGCAGTCAGCTTCCTGAAGCTCGACGTTGACCTTGGTAGTATAGTTCCAGACAGCATTCTGGTCCCTCGTGGAAGGGCATGTATGTTTACAAGGCTTCTCTAAGCCATTTGTTAAACTTGTCTGTACTCAGACCTAATTTCCTTTCGTTGTATGATGTAATGTTGATCACATACATGTGATCTTTGTATACTCTATGTGTAAGTAAATAAAGAAGTACTTTGTAGAGTTATGTGATGATACCTGCTGTTCATACTAGGCATGTGTGCTGCGTGTATGTTTATAACATGCATGTCTTAGTATGGGTTTTCGAGACCTTAGTTGTGATCTGGCTGGCGGTCTTTTATACACCAAGTGGCCCTTAGATGTGCGCAGCTTGGGGCATCGCGATGCGATTGCTCGTGACTCTGTCACGTGCACACTTTGTTGTATGATAGAGCCCGCCCTAGACCCCGACTAAGTGATCGGGCTAGAGTAAGTCTATGTAAGAGTTAGGATTCAATCGATAACATGGTTGAGGCGACTTGTCTATGAGTATGGGATTCACCACCCATAAGCATTTAGACTTGTGAGCGGACGATGAGGACCCATCTCAGTTGATCATCCGGCCTGGATGGGATGCCCCTCACGTTCGATGCTTACCGAGAACGTTCTGTGCTTGGCCTTGTCTGCTTAGACAAGTGGGTACGGTTCTCGGCTCTCCATGTGATTGCATCGTGACTGGAATTACATACGCATATTCTGGGTCCCGATAGAGAAGCCATCAAGCAAAGATTTTTGGCGCCGTTGCCGGGGACTCCGAGTGCTAAGATAGCGGAGTTGCACACTATCCTTTACCTTTGTTTTTTTAGTCTTGTTAGTTTATCTTTCAGTTTTTATCTTTGTGTCTTTTATCAAAATTTACAAAAAAATCTGCCACACTTGCTGCTACTATGGGTTCCACTGAAAACACCAAGTTGTGTGACTTCACTAGTCACAACAACCAAGACTTTATCTGCACTCCCATTGCCACACCTGCCACTTCAGCTACCTCTTATGAAATTAAACCTGCTTTGCTAAACCTTGTTATGAGAGATCAATTCTCTGGTGCTGGAGATGATGCTGATTTACACTTGAATAATTTTGTTGAATTATGTGATATGCAAAAGTATAAAGAAGTAGAAGGTGATGTTGTTAAGCTCAAGCTCTTTCCTTTCTCTTTAAGGGGAGATGCTAAAATCTGGTTTCAATCTTTGCCTAGAAATAGCATAGATTCTTGGGATAAGTGCAAAGATTCTTTTATAGGGAAGTACTACCCTCCTGCTAAGATTATCCAATTGAGGAGTAATATTATGAATTTTAAGAAATTGGATAATGAACACGTTGCCCAAGCTTGGGAACGAATGGAATCTCTTGTTAAGAAATGCCCTACACATGGTTTGACTACTTGGATGGTTATCCAGACTTTTTATGCAGGCTTGAACTTTACCTCGCGGAACCTGTTAGATTAGGCCGCGGGAGGAACCTTTATGTCAACTACACTTGGTGCTGCCACGAAGCTTCTCGATGAAATGATGACCAATTATTCCCAATGGCACACCGAACGCGCTCCAACAGGTAGGAAGGTAAATTCTGTCGAGGAAATTACCTCCCTCAATGAAAAAGTTGACTTAATTATGTCTCTACTTACCAAGAAATCCTCTATTGATCCTCATGATGTTCCTTTAAATTCTTTGGTTGCTCAAGAACAAGTAGATGTGCACTTTATTGCTAGAAACAACTTCAACAACAATGCTTATAGGGGAAATTTTGCTAGCAATCCTAGACCGTTTCCATCCAACTATGGGAACAACAACACTTACCCTAGCAACAAGAACCCCTCCTCTGAATTAGAAAGCATGCTTAGAGACTTTATCACTACCCAAAAAGCCTTCAACAAAAGTGTAGAGGAGAAATTAGCTAAAATAGATAATCTCTCTTTGAAGGTAGAAAGCTTAGCCCTTGATATTTAGATGCTTAAAATTAGAACCTCTCCCCTTGAGGAGAATAAGGCCACTCCTATTAATGCTATCCAGTTACAAATCAATGAAAATATTAGGATGACGGCTAAACTTAAAGAAAGACGGGCTAGAGAAAAAGAGGAAGAGGATAGAATTAAGAGCCTTCCTACACACCACACAGTTGCCACTATCCAAATTGTTGAGGACACCCAAACTATTAGCACCCAATGCACTCCTAGTCCCGTTGGACCTATTAATGGTGATGCTAATACCTCAACCGTAGAAAAAGAAACTCCTATGAACATAGAGGGTTTCAAACAAGTGAGCCTAGATGACACTACCACCACCTTTGATAGTAGTGATATTGATTTTGATAGTTGCACCCTCTCAGAAGTTATCAGCTTGCTACACAACATGTCTAGAGACCCCCACACTAGCACACTTAATCTTGCCTTCACGGAGCATATCACAAATGCTCTCATCAAAGCTAGGGAGGAGAAGCTTAGAGTAGAAGCCTGCATACCTATGAAGCTAGATGATGGTTGGGACCCTATGATCAAAATTAAATTAAATAACTTCTCTTGCTATTCTTTATGTGATGTTGGAGCTGGTACCTCCGTTATGCCCAAAAGAATATTTGATATGTTTGAATTGAAGCCCTTTGAGCCTTGTTCTTTTGGTGTTCGTCTTGTTGATTCTTCCATAAAGAAACCTTTGGGGAAGATCGACGATGTTCTTATCATTGTCAATGACAACTATGTTCCCGTTGATTTTATTGTTATGGATATAGAGTGTGAACCTTTGTGTCCAATTATTTTGGGACGTCCTTTTCTTCGCACCGTTGGTGCGGTTATTGACATGAAAGAGGGGAATATAAAATTCCAATTCCCATTCAAAAAGGGGATGGAACACTTCCCTAGAAAGAAAATCAAGTTACCTTTTGAGTCCGTTACACGGGCTAGTTATTCTCTTTCTCTTGATAAAACTTGTTTTTTCTTTTGCATCATGCCTAGCTAATGGCTTCAAAGAAGCGCTTTCGGGAGGCAGCCCGCAACGAATTTAGGTGTTTTATTTTTGCTTTTGTTGTGTCTTGATGATTTTTACTTCTGTATCAACATCATTGTATCTTTATTTTTCAGCTTTGTGCCCAGTTATAGCCTCTTACGGCAAGGGAAGTAAAAGTTGTGACATGCTGTCCAGAAAACAGATTCTGTCCTCGTGACCAGAAAAATTCCAGAAAAATCCCAGTTCATCTTTTTGCGCTGAACTTTTTACACAGTATGCTCTATACAATTAAAAAACTTCCGTATGTTTTGAGTTTTTTGATTTGAGTTGCAGAAGTGCCCCTAAAAAAATATTTACGATCTTCTGTTCTGTTTTTCACAGATTCTGCCACGTTTTGTCTCTCCTAACTTTTGCAAACCTTAAGCTTGCTTTTTATTTGCAAAAACTTTTTGGCACTCTTAAGAAACAGTAGCTCTTCAAGAATATCTTTATATACAGTGGGAAAAATTATTTATTAATGGTACTAACCTCTCTAATCAGCTTATGATGAGTTATGTATGAAGGGAGTTTTCAAGTGTGTGATGGAAGATGATGAAAGAAGATCCAGGAGTGTCAAGCGCTCAAGATTGGGGATGCCCCCATGCATCCCCAATAATTATTCAAGGAGACTCAAGCGTCTAAGCTTGGGGATGCCCCCGTGCATCCCCTTCTCCATCAACAATCATCAGTTCGTCCTTCGTTTCATTATATTTTTATCACTTCATGCGTTATGTGCTATGCTTGGAGCGTCTCGCTCTTAGGTTTTGTTTTTACTTTCCTTTAGCTTTTATTGCTGTTCATAACAAGTTAGATCCCGTCTTACTTTGTGTGGGAGAGAAACACGCTCCACTTTCAAAATTTAGAACACATCATAGGATTTTTCCTGCTTATATTTTTGCTGTTGTGTGTTCTTTATCTTTTCATAGCTACTGCCATGTTTAGTTTTAGCCTTAGTTTGTGTTTAGCAAGAGCCTTGGCTTTTGTTTAGTTTGTTGCTGGAACTCTTTTTTAGTTTTCATGTTTATCTTGTTAAAGAGAGTTGGTTGTTGCACTGAGTTGTGTCTTGTCTTGAGAGTAGGTAATTGAGGTTGCTATTTAATTTTAGTAGTAACTTGCAATAGTTTTGAGGTATTGTTGTGAGTAATGTTTGAACTTTTGGTGTCAAGAGCTCTTGCCTATTAGTGATAGGTGTCGTATTTTGGGCAATCCGTGTGTATTTTCAAAACCTACAAAACTAGTTGAGAACTCTAGCTACTAGATGGATCACTACTCTTCCGAGGGCTCGAATATCAGAGAACACTCACGTACCATGAGTCGAGGATGCGCAAGGATAACCAAACCCCCATACACTCCTCCTCGGGGTACTTGTCTCTTTGTGAACCTCCTTATTAGATTGAGAGTTACCGATAATAAGTGCATGAGTTCTTCGGACTAATGTAAGTATTGAAAGTTGACATTTCCACCTTCCCATATTTTGCTAGCCTCTCCCGTGCCGTGCATTGCCTTCTTCTCACCCCGAGAGTTGGTGTCCACCTTCGCCGGTACATCCAAACCCTTGGCATGATACGCTCTGTCATCATAAGCCTCCTTATATCTTTCCTCAAAACAGCCACCATACCTACCTATCAAGGCATTTCCATAGCTTTTCCGAGTTATATTGCCATGCAACTTCCACCTCTTCATGACTTGATCTTCATGTCATACATGTTCCTGCTACACTGGCAGCGGCATACCTTGCATACATCATGTTAGTTACACCTTATTTATGATTTTGAGTACCTTGTAAAGTGTGAAAGATCTCCTTTACCTTCTTGTAAAATAGAGTGTTGCCCTTAAGTGAGGAAAAGATCCCAAAGTGGACACATTAAAAGATCCCAAAGAGGACAAATGAGAGTTAAATAGAAAGAGCCATTGAGGCCACAGAAAATAGAAAAAAAATAGAAAAATAGAAAAAGAAATAAAAAGAGAGAAAGGGGCAACACTACTATCCTTTTGAGAGATCCACACTAGTACTCCCTTTATATCCTTGTACTCCATAGAGATGATCATTATGCATATAGCTATGTGGGGACCTTCACACTATAGAACTTGGCTTGCATATTCCAAGGATGAGCCTCCTCAAACGAGCTCTAGGTCTTCATGACCGAGCAAGTTAGATGCACCCCCACTAGTTTCATTAGAGAGCTTCCTAGCTCGTATGTGCATCCGTTGCATGGCAATCCCTACTCCTCACATCATATCTATCATTTGGCATCTCTTGCCTATGATTGTCCTCATTGATGTGAGCCTTTCTCATCCTTTTTGTCTTCCTCCTCCACCATACTTCTCTCTTTGCCATCTTAAGTGTCAACTCTCGTGCTTACGCTCATCCATTGCATGAGTGCTCAAAATATCGAAAAGGAGTGGATCAAATTGACTTGTACCTGGCTAGTGGTCTGGGGACGAGTCAAGATAAGATTCCAAAGAAGACCAAGTGTGAAACTTTAGTAGATTGAGTTCTCAACACAAAAATTACTTTTTCTCGTATTCCCTATCCCCCTTCTTGCACGCAAACACCATTTGGAGACATTCGAGTCACGGACAGCGAGAGCTCTTGCACCTATTGTTCTTTTGTTACTTGTTTCAATGCTAATATAGACTCTTGCATGTTATGACTTGAATTGAATCTCTAACCTTGATTGCTTTACTTTTCAAAGTTCTTTTATGGTTGCTAGCATGTCACCACAGAAATTATGTTGTTATAATTTACCTACTCGAGGACGAGCAGGAATTAAGCTTGGGGATGTTGATACGTCCAAAACGTATCTATAATTTCTGCTTGCTCCATGCATGTTTGTTGTGATATTGCTATGATCTAGATACACTTTCATACACTTTTGATCATATTTGGACTAACCTATTAACTCAGTGCACCCCAGTGCCAGTTCCTGTTTTCTGCTGTTTTTCTATTTCATTTTCCCCCATATAAAAAGTGACAGAAAAATTCCGGGAAAAATACAGGAAAAATCAGCGTACAGGAAGCTTCGAGAAGAGCCCGGGAGGGGCCAGAGGGGAGCCAGGGGGGCGGGGGGCAGGCGGCCACCCGGCGCGGCCCCACCCCTGGCCGCGCCAGGGGGGCGCCTGGGGCCCTTGGTCCACCTCTGGCTGCCCCCCTTCGCCTATTTATTCTCCATCACGGGAAAACTCCAGAGGAGGAACCCTATTCCGCGAACTCGCCTCTGTTCCGCCGCCGCCGCGCTTCCAAGATCGGGAGCACCAGAAGACCTCTTCCCGGCACCCTGCCGGAGGGAGGATTGACCTCCGGGAGTCTCCTCTCCACCATGGATGCTCCCCGGATGTCTCGTGAGTAGTTTTCCTTGGGCCATGGGTCCGTGATCACTAGCTATGTGATGTTCTCCTCCCCTCTTTGATCTTCATTGTTTAGACCTCGTGAGCTGCCCTACATGATCGAGGCACCTTTGTAATATTTCTGCTGTTGTTATGCTGAGTTTGGAGGGATCTGATGGATTATGAGATTATGTTCAGATTGTGATAGAGTAATATATTTGGTTTTTATCTCTTATATTTTTGTTCCTAAGTAATTCTTGCATGTTCTCCGTTGTTGTTTATTTCTTTGGCCAAGTAGTAGGTAGTGACTCCAAGAGGGAACGTTGTGCTAGATTGTGGGTTCATGCCCCCCGATGACACGCTTGAGTGACAGAAACATGAGTCTAGGGGATGTGCTGTTGCCACAAGGGGGAAAACAACGGTGCTTGTAACCGCGGTTACAAGGATTGTTTACTTTACGCAAAGTTCTTTTTAATGCAGTTGTCTGTTGCTTTGGGTTTACACTTTGGGTGGGGCTCGCAACTTAATACCAGCGAGATGTTCTGGATAGATATCTCAAGGTGGATGATTAGTAGTAGATGCAGATGGATTTCGGTCTACTTATTTTTGTGTACTGCCCGTGCTTTTGAGCCTCTTCCTTTCTTTTGTAGCATAGTTAGCATTGCGGTGCGTTCATAATCCTGTCAATTTCCCTTCTGTAATTTGTTTACCTCGCATAGCAGTTTTATCGTCTTTTGGGAGAGAGACATCACTAGTGAACATCACGTATCCCAGTCCATATCCTCATTACTGTTTCCAAGCTATATTTACTTTACTGCTTTTACTTGCTATCATCATCCCTTGCGTTTTATCCTTTGTGAACAACAAGACCGGAGAGATTGATAACCTCTCTGAACTTCGTTGGGAACAAAGTTATCTGTGTCTGTGTGCAGGTCCGCGTCAGTTGCTCCGCTGACACCTACTTATCATCTCTGGAGTCCTACTGGAGACAAACCTTGGTATCTTCACCGAGGGAAAACTGCTGCTGCACTACATCTCAAACCTTCCACTTGGGGTAACCAACGAGGGGCGAGAAGCCATCAAGCCTTCTTCAGGCTATCACAAAGGTACTGGTGTCCCTGGACACTTTTGAATAGTCATGTTTCAAACAAATCTTTCAACCTGAGGAGTTCCTCGGTAACAGTAGAGTTATCCTCATCTGAGGCATTAGTATCATCAATAACAACAGGTGCTTTGCCTTTAGAATTAGTTTTTCTTCGTTCCAAACAAGTTAAGCATGGAGGATCAGAATTATGATTTGCTTCATAACCTTGTTGAGCCATGAGAGAGAGATTGACGTTTTCCAACTCTTCATGAGCCTCTTTCAGTTTTTCGAGAGCCATTTTCCTCTGAAGAAATTCATAGGTGAGCTTCTCATAATCTACTGAAATAAGATCATGCCGAGAGGATAGTTCTTCAAACTTCTCCTTCAGAGCAGCGTGCTCATTAGTTAAAGTTTGACCTTTCTCTATGTCATCGATCAACAGGGTCTCTGATTTCTTAATAGTTTTGCTTAGCGAATCAAGTTCATCTTGTTGGATTGAAGCAATTTTAGCAAGTTTAGCATAGCTTATCCTTGAGTCACTGTCATATGAAGAGCAATCAGAAGTATCTTAGGTAACTTTGGATGAGGATACCTTAGCCTTGGCCGTAAAGCAGTATGCAGGAGTTTCATCTTCACTGATGTTGTTGGTGAATAAGGGGCTCGATGCACCGGCCGAAGCAAATGCCAGACCAGCAACACCATCAGATTCTGATCCAGATGTTGACCTTGAGCCTGATTCTGCTTTGGACCCAGAGGCTTCTTCTTCAGAGTTCATCTCTTTACCAAGATATGCCTTGGCACGGTGAGAATTTCTTCGCCGAGACGAGTGTGTCTTCGAAGAAGAACTCTCACGCTTCTTGTGATACTTCTTCTTCTTGTCATCATCAGAATCTTTCTTCTTGTCTCTTCTTGAGCTGGAATCATGTCTCCTTGACTCATAGCTTCTGGAGGATCTGTGAGACTTGCTTGAGGAATCTCTGAGTGAATGCTTTGATTTGTTTTCAGCTTCCCACAATGGGCAATTGATGGCTTGGAAGTGATAATGGCTTCTCGCCCTTCGTTGGTTGCCCCAAGTGGAAGGTGAGATGTAGGATAGCAGCAAATTTCCCCTGTGTAGAGGATAGGGTTTGTCTCCCGTAGGACTCCGGCAATGATAAGTAGGTGGTTCGGCAAGTGATGCACCGTTTGAAAAGAATCACTTGCTTCTCCTGGACCCGCACACAATACAATTAACTTTGCTCCCAACGAAGTTCAGAGAGGTTGTCAATCTCCCCGGTCTTGTTGTTTACAAAGGATCAAACACACAAGGGATAATGATAATGATAGCAACTGATAGTAAATGCGAGAAAATAAATGAGCTTGTAAACAGTGATGAGAATATGGACCGGGGTCCCGTGATGTTCACTAGTGATGTCTCTCTCCCAAAATACGATAAAACTGCTATGCGAGGTAAACAAAGTATAGATGGGCAATTGACAGGATTATAAACGCACCGCAATGCTAACTATGCTACAAAAGAAAGGAAGAGGCTCATAAGCATGGGCAGTACGCCAAAATAAGTAGACCGAAATCCATCTGCATCTACTACTAATCATCCACCTGGAGATATTTATCTAGAACATCTCCCTGGTATTAAGTTGCGAGCCCCACCCAAAGTGTAAACCCAAAGCAACAGACAACTGCATTAAAAATAACTTTGCGTAAAGTAAACAATCCTTGCAACCGCGGTTACAAGCACCGTTGTTTTCCCCCTTGCGGCCACAGCACATCCCCTAGACTCATGTTTATGTCACTCAAGCGTGTCATCAGGGGGCATGTACCCACAATCGAGCATAACGTTCCTTGTTGGAGTCACTACCTACCACTTGGCCAAAGCAATAAACAACAACAGAGAACATGCAAGAATTACTTAGGAACGAAAATATAAGAGATTAAAACCAAATATATTACTCTATCACGATCTGAACCTAATCTCATAATCCATCAGATCCCATAAAACTCAGCATAGCAACAACAGAAGAATTACATAAGTGCCTCGATCATGTAGGGCAGCTCACGAGGTCTAAACCATGAAGAACAAAGAGGGGAGGAGAACATCACATAGCTACTGATCACGGACCCATGGTCCAAGGTAGACTACTCACGGCACATCCGGGAAGCATCCATGGTGGAGGGGAAGCTCCCGGAGGTCGATCCTCCCTCCGGCAGGGTGCCGGGAAGGGTCATGACGGTGCTCCCGATCTTGGAAGCGCGGCGGCGGCGGAGCAGAGGAGAATTTTCGAAATAGGGTTCTGTCTTCGGAAGTTTACCGTGATGGAGAATAAATAGGCGAAGGGGGGGGAGCCAGGGGCCCACCAGGGGCCCACGCGCCCCCTGGCGCAGCCAGGTGGCCGCCTGGGTGCCTGGTAGTGGCCCCCTGGCCCTCCTTCGGGCTTCTGGAGGCTTCCGACACGCTGATTTTTATCTGATTTTTCCCGGATTTTTGGAGCACTTTTTATATGGGGAAAAACTGAAATAGAAAATAGCAGAAAATAGGAACTGGCACTGGGGTGCACTGAGTTAGTAGGTTAGTCCAAATATGATCAAAAGTGTATGAAAGTGTATCTAGATCATAGCAATATCACACAAAACATGCATGGAGGGAGCAGAAATTATCGATACGTTTGAGATGTATCAACATCCCCAAGCTTAATTCCTGCTCGTCCTCGAGTAGGTAAATGATAACATGCATAATATCTGTGATGACATGCTAGTAACCATATAAGAACTTTGAAAAGTAAAGCAATAAAGGTATGTAATTCAATTCAAGTCATAACATGCAAGAGTCTATGTTAGCATTGAAACAAGCAACGAAAGAACATTAGGTGCAAGAGCTCTCGCTGTCCGTGACTCGAATGTCTCCAAATTGTGTTTGCGTGCAAGAAGGGGGATAGGGAATACGAGAAAAAACGTATTTTTGTGTTGAGAACTCAATCTACTGAAGTTTCACACTTGGTCTTCTTTGGAATCTTATCTTGACTCGTCCCCAGACCACTAGCCAAGTACAAGTCAATTTGATCCACTCCTTTTCGATATTTTGAGCACTCATGCAATGGATGAGCGTAAGCACAAAAGTTGACACTTAGGATGGCAAAGAGAGAATATGGTGGAGGAGGAAGACAAAAAGGGTGAGAAAGGCTCACATCAACGAGGAAAATCATATGCGAGAAGGCCAAATGATAGATATGATGTGAGGAGTAGGGATTGTCATGCAACGGATGCACATATGAGCTGAAAAGCTCTCCAATGGAACTAGTGGGGGTGCATCTAACTTGCTCACTCATGAAGACCTAGAGCTCTTTTGAGGAGGCTCATCCTTGGAATATGCAAGCCAAGTTCTAGTGTGAAGGTCCCCACATATCTATATGCATGATCATCTCTATGGAATACAAGGATGAGAGGGAGTACTAGTGTGGATCTTTCAAAAGGATAGTAGTGTTGCCCCTTTCTCTCTTTTTATTTTTCTTTTTCTCTTTTTCAAAAATTTTCAAGTTTTTTGGTGGCCTCAATGGCTCTTTCTATTTCACTCTCATTTTTCCTCTTTGGGATCTTTTATTTTTTCCATTTTGGGATCTTTTCCTCTCTTAAGGGCAACACTCTAATTTACAAGAGGGTATAGAAGATCTTTCACACTTTACAAGGTACTCAAATAATAAAGAAGATTTAGCTATCATGATGTATGCAATGTATGCCGCTGCCAGTGTAGCAGGAACATGTATGACATGAAGATCAAGTCATGAAGAGGTGGAAGTTGCATGGCAATATATCTCGGAAAGGCTATGGAAATGCCTTGATAGGTAGGTATGATGGCTGTTTTGAGGAAAGATATACGGAGGTTTATGATGACAGAGCGTATCATGCCAAGGATTTGGATGTACCGGCGAAGGTGGACGCCAACTCTCGGAGTGAGAAGGAGGCAATGCACGGCACAGGAGAGGCTAGCAAATATGAGGAGGTGGAAGTGTCAACTTTCAATACTCACATTAGTCCGAAGAACTCATGCACTTATTATCGGTAACTCTCAATCTAATGAGGAGGTTCACAAAGAGACAAGTACCCCGAGGAGGAGTGTATGGGGGTTTGGTTATCCTTGCGCATCCTCGACTCATGGTACGTGAGTGTACTCTAATATCCGACCCCTCAGAAGAGTAGTGATCCATCTAGTAGCTAGAGTTCTCAACTAGTTTTGTAGGTTTTGAAAATAAACACGGATTGCCCAAAATACGACACCTATCACTAATAGGCTAGAGCTCTTGACACCAAAAGTTCAAACATTACTCACATCAATACCTCAAAACTATTGCAAGTTACTACTAAAGTTAAATAGCTACCTCAATAACCTACTTTCAAGACAAGACATAACTCAGTGCAACAACCAACTCTCTTAACAAGATAAACATGAAAACTAAAGAGAGTTCCAGCAATAAACTAAACAAAAGCCAAGGCTCTTTCTAAAGACAAAATAAGACTAAAACTAAACATGGAAGAAGCTATGAAAAGATAAAGAACACACAACAGCAAAAAGGTAGGCATGAAGAATCCTATGATGTGTTCTAGATTTTGAAAGTGGAGCGTCTTTCTCTCCCAGACAAAGTAAGACAGGATCTAACTTGTTATGAACAGCAAGCAAAGCTAAGGAAAACTGGAAATAAAACCTAAGAGTGAGACACTCCAAGCATAGCACATAACGCATGAAGTGATAAAAATATAGTGAGACGAAGGACGAACTGATGATTGTTGATGGAGAAGGGGATGCACGAGGGCATCACCAAGATTAGACGCTTGAGTCTCCTTGAATATTGGTTGGGGATGCATGGGGACATCCCCAAGCTTGAGCACTTGACACTCCCGAATCTTCTTTCATCATCGTCCATCGCACACTTGAAAACTCCCTTCATACATAACTCATCATAAGCTGATTAGAGAGGTTAGTACCCTTAATAAATAATTTTCCCCACTGGATGTAACGATATTCTTGAAGAGCTACTGTTATTTAGGAACAAAAATATAAGAGATCAAAACCAAATATATTAGACTATCACGATCTGAACATAATCTCATAATCCATCAAATCCCATCAAACTCAGCATAGCAACAACTGAAGAATTACATAAGTGCCTTGATCATGTAGGGCAACTCACGAGGTCTAAACCATGAAGAACAAAGAGGGGAGGAGAACATCACATAGCTACTGATCACGGACCCATGGTCCAAGGTAGACTACTCACAACACATCCGAGAAGCGTCCATGGTGGAGGGGAAGCTCCCGGAGGTCGATCCTCCCTCCGGTAGTGACGGGGATCAGCCCCGGCAAATCCCATGGTCAGGGACCCTGGGTTAGTCATAGAGAAGGAACAGGTCGGACGATACTCGTCGGCTAACAGGAGAAGCACTTCCTGCTCGATATTATTGCGTGAGGGGCGATTACAGGGGAGGCCAAGGCAAGTTCTCGCAAGACCAGGAGAGTAGACTGTGTATTGGCTTCATCTAGACGTCCCCATCCCAGCCTTTATATACTAGGCTAGGTCTCGGGGAGTCCGTACTAGATTACAAAGATAGTTTTCTAGTCTTGCCTTGTACCCCAAGTCGTGCCTTCCATATTAGTCGCGGAATCCTACGTCGGTGCTTGGTTGGGCCAGTCATGGGCCTGTCGAGGCTTCCCAGCGGGCCCGCTGTCTTCATACGCACCGAGTATCCTCATACGCAGGAGTCGTGGGGTCACCCCCTCGTCAGTAGCCCCCGAGTGCCTGGGGGACTCGAAGAGTCACGCAAGGCCTCAAATTCATTAGTGCTTTATTGTTTGTAGGCGCGGCACTGCCGCGGGTTGATGTCTACGCACGCTTCTATTCTTGTAGACTATGTTGGGCCTCCAAGCGCAAAGGTTTGTAGGACAGCAACAATTTCCCTCAAGTGGATGACCTAAGGTTTATCGAACTCAGGGAAGTAGAGGTTGAAGATGGTCTCTCTCAAGCAACCCTTCAATTAAGATACAAGAAGTCTCTTGTGTCCCCAACACACCTAATACAACTAGGAGTTGTATAGGTGCACTAGTTCGGCGAAGAGATGGTAAAATATGGGTGATAGGTGTAGCAAAACAAAGTAATATAAATCTGTAATAAAAAGT
Organism: Bromus sterilis; assembly: GCA_950022295.1. Taxonomy (NCBI): domain Eukaryota; kingdom Viridiplantae; phylum Streptophyta; class Magnoliopsida; order Poales; family Poaceae; genus Bromus; species Bromus sterilis. The sequence continues at coordinate 335,854,779 of OX465595.1, read as the reverse complement.
GCAGCAAGCAAACATGTAACAAAAGTGAGTGCAAACGGTGTAACAATGATGGAAACAAGGCCTAGGCTTCATACTTTCACTAGTGCCAACTCCCAACAACATTAACATAGCCTAATCACATGATATTTCCACTAAAACATGCATTGGAGACGTACTCGGAGGTCATTCCTTTGTGGTCAAGAGAGGACGAGAATTATGTAGGGCTACAAAAGCACACCTCAGAGTTCGTAGTTCTCAATCTATGGATTTCTAATGTCACCGCGCACATCCAAAGAGAGTACCACAAGCACCACAACATATCTCAAGGATAGTCAAAGACAAGCACCAAGAGACTTTCAATCTTCAATCAACACACAAAACAGGAAATCACTCATGACAATATTCTTCTAACCCATGTCCAATAGACCGCTGTCATCATGGTCTCGGGGATTATACTAGATAAGATCAAGTGAGTACATCAATCTAATACATAGAGGAAGGGGAAATATCATGGGATCACCCTAGATTAACATAGCCTATGATCACAACGAAGATCACATCATGGGAGAGAGAGAAGAACACATAGCTACTGGTAGAAACCTCAGCCCCAAGGAGGGACTACTCCCGCATCATGGAGGGAGTAAACAACGTCGATGGAGATGAATCCGGGGGCACTTCCCCGTCCCGGCAGGGTGCCGGCACAGGAATTCTGGTCCCCCGAAGCTTGTCGGCGATGGCGGCGGAGGTCAGAATCGCTTCTGGAAAAAGTACTTCGATATTAGGGGTTTCCACCCCGAGGGATAAATATAGGCGGAGGGGGTGTCGAGGGGGCCCACCAGGCAGCCAGGAGACCTCCTGGCGCGGCCTAGAGTACCCTCATGGTCTCCTGGTGGTGGCCCCCCTCCGCTACCTTGGTGATTCCGAAAGCTTCCGGGTCGCTAGTTTTTTATCTAATTTTTCCGGATTTTTTGGAGCACTTTTAATGGCCGGAAAACCTGAAATACAAAAACAGCAGAAAATAGCAACTGGCAGCTGGGTGCACTGGGTTAATAGATTAGTCCAAATATGCTGAAAAGTGTATGAAAGTTCAAGCAAAACATGGCAAAGTCACACAAAACATGCATGGAGCAAGCAGAAATTATAGATACGTTTGGGACGTATCAACATCCCCAAGCTTAATTCGTGCTCTTCCTCGAGTAGGTAAATGATAACAAGCATAATTTCTGTGGTGACATGCCACACAACCATATAAGGACTTTTAAGTAAAGCAATCAAAGCATGCAATTCAATTCAAGTCTTAACAAGCAAGAGTCTATATTAGCATTGACACAAGCAACAAAAGAACAAAAGGTGCAAGAGCTCTCGCTGTCTGTGACTCGAATGTGTCCAGATGGTGTTTGCGTGCAAGAAGGGGGCTGGGAAAAAGAGAGAAAAAGGTTGTTGAGAACTACTATCTACTAAAGTTTCACACTTGGTCTCCTTTGGATTCTTATCTTGACTCGTCCCCAGACCACTAGCCAGGTACAAGTCAAAATGATCCACTCCCTTTCGATATTTTGAGCACTCATGCAATGGATGAGCGTGAGCAAGAAAGTTAACACCTAAAAGGCGAAATAGAAAGAAGGTGGAGGAGGAAGACAAAAAGGTGTGAAAGGCTCACATCAATGAGGACAATCATAGGCGAGAGAAGGCCATATGATAGATATGATGTGAGGAGTAGGGATTGCCATGCAACGTATGCACATGTGAGCTAAAATCTCTCCTAGGGAACTAGTGGGGGTGCATCTAACTTGCTTGCTCAAGAAGACCTAAAGCTCATTTGAGGAGACTCATCATTGGAATATACAAGCCAAGTTCTATAGTGTGAAGGTCCCCACATAGCGATATGCATGATGATGATCTCTATGGATTACAAGGGATAGAGGATGAAGTACTAGTGTGGATCTCTCAAAAGGAATAGTAGTGTGCCCCCTTCTCTCTTTTTCTTTTTCTTTTTCTCTTTTTTATATTTTTTGTATTTTTTTGGTGGCCTCAATGGCTCTTTCTATTTAACTCTCATTTGTCCTCTTTGGGATCTTTTGGTTTTGTCCTCTTTGGGATCTTTTCCTCACTTTAGGGGCAACACTCTATATTTTACAAGAATATAGGAGATCTTTCACACTTTACAAAGGTACTCACATAAAGAAGATATAACTATCATGATGCAAATGTATGCCTTTGCCAGGATAGCAGGATATGCAATGATACTAGCGCGTCATGTAGCAATGATTAGGGCAAGGCCCAACTAGCATGCGGCTCATCGATCAAGCAAGTAGCATGTATGACATGAAGATCAAGTCATGAGAAGGTGGATGTTGCATGGCAATGTATCTCGGAAAGGCTATGGAAATGCCTTGTAGGTAGGTATGATGGCTGTTTTGAGGAAATGTATAAGGAGGCTTATGATGAGAGAGCGTATCGTGCCAATGGATGTTTTGAGGAAAGGTATAAGAAGTATACGCCAACTCTCAAGGTGAGAAAGGGCAATGCACGGTACCGAAGAGGCTAGAAAAAGTATAGGTGGGTGGAAGTGTCAACTTTGGAATACTCACATTAGTCCGAAGAACTCATGCACTTATTATCGGTAACTCTCAATCTAATCAGGAGGTTCACAAAGAGACAAGTACCCCGAGGAGGAGTGTATGGGGGTTTGGTTATCCTTGCGCATCCTCGACTCATGGTACGTGAGTGTACTCTAGTATTCGAACCCTCCAGAGGTTAGTGATCCATCTAGTAGCTCGAGTTCTCAACAGGGGTTTTGGTTTTCGAAAATCACACGGATTGCCCAAAATACGACATCTATCACTAATTGCCTCAAGCTCTTGACACCGAAAGTTCAAACATTACTCTAGTCAATACCTTAAAACTATTGCAAGTTACTACTATAAAGAGAATAGCAACTTCAACTACCTACTTTCTAGTCAAGACACAAAACTCAGTGCAACAGGCAAACTCTCTAACAAGATAAAACATGCAACCTATAGAAAGTTCAACCTGAGACAAAAGAAAAGCTCTAGAAGAAAACTAAAGCACTACAACTAAACATGGCAGCAGCTAAGAAAAGAAAAAGAACAACCCACAGCTAAGGAAATAATCATGCAAATCCTATGAGGAGTTCTAGTTCTAACAGAGCGAGTTTCTCTCCCACACAAAGTAAGACGGGATCTAACTTGTTATGAACAGCAAACAAAGCTAAAGAAAAGTAAAAATAAAACCTAAGAGCGGGACGCTCCAAGCATAGCACATAACGCATGAAGTGATAAAAATATAGCGAGATGAAGGACAAACTGTTGATTGTTGATGGAGAAGGGAATGCACAGGGGCATCCCCAAGCTTAGACGCTTGAGTCTCCTTGAATATTTATTGGGGATGCATGGGGGCATCCCCAAGCTTGAGCGCTTGACACTCCCGAATCTTCTTTCATCATCTTCCATCGCACACTTGAAAACTACCTTCATACATAACTCATCATAAGCTGATTAGAGAGGTTAGTACCCTTAAATTTTTTTCCTTTCACTGTATATAAAGATATTCTTGAAGAGATACTGTTTCTCAAGATTGCCAAAAGGTTTTTGCAAAGAAAAAGCAAGCTTAAGGTTTGCAAAAGTAAGGAGAGACAAAACGTGGCAGAATCTGTGAAAAACAGAACAGCAGGTAGTAAAGAATTTTTTAGGGATACTTCTGCAACTCAAATAAAAAAACTCAGAACATACAAAAGTTCTGTGATTATATAGAGCACGCTGTGTAAAAAATTCAGATCAAAAAGATGAACTGGTGATTTATTCTGATTTTTCCCGTCACGAGGACAAAATCTGTTTTCTGGACAGCATGTCACAACTTTCACTTCCCTTGTCATATGAGGCAATACTTGGCACAAAGCTTGAAAACTAAAGATACAAAGATGTTTCTATAGTAGTAACAATCATCAATACCACTAAAAAAAGAAATAAAAAACTCAAAGTAAAGATAACAAGGGTTGTCTCCCTAGAGCTCTTTCTTTATAGCCATAAAGATAGGCTTACGATTTTAATGATGCTCTCGTAGGAATAAGAGTTAAACGACAAAAGAGAGCATCAAGAAGCAAATATCAAACACATTTAAGTCTAACATGCTTCCTATGCAAAGGGATCTTGTAGATAAATAACTCATTGAAGCATAAATATATTAGCATAGGAAGCCAAAATAAGTGCAACTTCAAAACCTTCAACATAAAGAGAGGGAACTTGATATTATTGAAATATATATAAGCATATGTTCCCCTCTCATAATAATTTTTAGTGGGATCATGAATAAACTCAAAAATACAAGTATCACATAAAGCATTGTTACCATGATCCACATGCAAAAGGGTACTCTTACTCTCCACATAAGCATAATCTTTCTCATTGGTAATAGTGGGAGTAGGACTATCATAAACAACTTGAACACTATAGATTAATTGTGTATTAGGAAGATGGTGTTCAACAAGGGAGTAATTCCCTCCACGATTATGACAAGTTTCATAAGGATAATTTCTCCTTATGTCATAGGTACCTTTATAATCACTAAAGATAGGAGTTATAACATCATCATAGTAGATAAGAGCATTATCATTGCTAGAAACTATATTTGTAAACATGTTGTCTTTATTCTTAATAGCAAAAGAATTATGAATTACCACATCCCTAATGGGTAAAGGACTTGCAATCCTATCATCCCCAAGCTTAGAGCTTTCCATATCATCACTCTCAGAGTTAGTACCAAAAAGATTTTCAAGATCATAAATAGAATTATCATCATTTTCCCAATCACAAAAAGTAACATGCATATCATAATCAAAATCATCTTCAATAGTGCCTACGGACTTAACATCAGGATAATAATGAATGCAATCAAGCTCACCGTCCTCCAAAAATTTATGTCCGTTAGGATAAAAATTGATGCGGAATATGCTCAGGCCAGGTTGATACCCATTCTTCTTCCTTCTTGCTCCTCCTATTCTTTTTCTTCTTATTTACCTTAGGAGGGACTGGTTGGAGATGAAGCTTCTCCACATATCCTGGTTTATCATTAGAAACAATAGGGGAAACTTGGGAGAAACTCTCCTTTTTATTAGTAGAGATGTAAGAGACATTTTTATACTTTGGTAAAGTTCCCTCCTTTCTAATCTTACTTATGCAATCATTTTCATGGCAATTAACAACACAATAGAGATGGCAATTTTGCAAAGTGTTGCTAATCCTAAGGCATTAACATCTAGCCAAGAAGTCTTTTCTGATAACTCTTCACACATCAAAAATAACATAAGTTCATCATAAAGATCAGAAGTGATCATGTTATCACACAACTGATTAACAGTTATGCTTTGAAAGTTCATGCATTGAAAATTAAAGTGACCCTCTATGCAGCAAAGTTCACAAGTAAAAGGATAAAGGTCACACAATTCTCTAGCAATTTCATTTAAATCTTTGACCCAAGTGATTGTTCTTTCATGCTTATGTTGCTTACAATACTTCTCTTCTTCAATCATAGGCCTTTCACAAGGTCTATCCACTCCACAAAAATTAACATGCTTATATAAAACTTCATTTTCAGGAATTGGATCATGCATGTTGCAATCATCATGAACAATCTCATTTTATTTGCAAATCTCTTTAAAAGGTTCATGATGATTGATCCAATTCTCCTTAGGCATATTAAGATGTGAAGCAAAAGATTTGAGGAAATCAACAAGGAGTTGAGAATCAAGCCCAAACTTAGCACTAAACTTATTAAAACTTGCATTTTCAACAAAGGACTTAATGCAATCATACTCATAATTTATACCTGAATCTTTACCTTTGTCGATCTCCCAATTTTCAGTATTGCGTTGAATTCTTTCAAGGAGTTCCCATTTAGCATCAATCTTTTCGTTTGTGAAAGAACCCATAGAGGAAGCATTGAGAAAGTCTTTATCCTGTCGAGAGAGCCTCGCATAAAAATTAGTAATAATTATATCTTTGGGGAGCCCATGGTCAGGACATTTTAGCATTAAAGTTTTCAGTCTCCCCCAAGCTTGAGATATGCTCTCTCCGTCATGAGGATAGAAATTATAAACATAATTCCTATTCTCATGAACTTCATGAAGAGGATAAAAATTGGAGTAAAAGAGACACTGGATCTCTTCCCAATCCCGTAGGTGAGAATCATCTAGTAGCCTATACCATTCCAATGCTTTTCCTTTCAGTGACAAGGAACATAATTTCTTCATGATTTCATCTCTTGTCAAACCTTAAATCTTAAATAACTCACAAAGTTCTGTAAGTTTCAACAAATGAATACTAGGATTGACTGTCCCATCATAACAATCATTAATAATTATTTCCACTATCCCAAGTGGTATTTCGAACGGGATACATTCAGTAGGTGGAGGAGACTTTGTTAGAATACGGGGCAGAAAACACAAATTTTTCATACCTACGGTACCCGAACGCAAGATCTATGCTATGGCGATGTAAAGTAACGGAGGGAATCGGTGTTCATACCTTTGAAGACCGAAAGAGGGAAACGTTCTTGCGAACGTGGTTGGCGTAGACTCAGAACTACGACCTCCCTGTCGTGTAGAAGACCACCACCGGCGAGGATGACTCCCGGTAAACCTCCAGCGGCGAAGTAGCACCACAGGTGTAGTGCCTCAAAGAGATTATACACGTGCGGTACAATCGATGTTCCTCCCGGGCCCCGAACCAGGCGAGCAGCGGAAGAAAGATGGCTACAGATCCCGACTCCGGTAGAACGACGGCCTGCCTTATGGTGGAGAACTCCAACCAGGTGCAGACTCCAAACAAGGGGAGTCCACTTCCGGGAAGGAGAAGGAGGAAGAAGGAGATATTGGTGTGTTGGAAAAAGGGGGGGGGCTACCCCTCCTTATATAGGCCAAGGGGGGGTGTGATCCTCCTCCCCTCCCCCATGTGGGACAAAACTCCCAAGGGGGGGGGGAGTGCGTCGGCCATAGGAGGGGATGGGCCCCACCCTTGGCGCCAAGCCCAAGGGGGGAGACCCCCTCCTCCCTTAATGGGCCCCATGGGCCCATTTAGCCTTTTCCCATTTTTAATTTATTTAATATGTTTTAAATATTTAATTCAGATAATTAAATAATAAAACATTATTAAAACAATTAAACTTTATTTTGAACTATTCAAAATGTCCGGAAACCATTCTGTCCTCCTCCGGAACTATTCCGGTGATTCCTCCTATTTCACCGATTGATCCCGTAACTGTCCTATGCATCAATTGCCCTTAAGTGTAACACCCTAACGGTCCGGGAAACATCAGACATGGTCGAGACTCTTCTCATTGACCAATGACTAGTCAGTTGGACCTGGTTACAATCCTTGACAGCCCCTGCGCTTCCATCGAATGAACTTCGATCGCTTTTGGAAACCGTTAACGATACGACGTAATCCCTTTGTGCTGCGGTACTTTGTTTGTCCGAGGTTTGATCGTCGGTATCCTACATACCATGTTCACATCTCGTTCACAACAAACAAGTTTACTTGTCCATGATCATTGCATCTCTTGTGACCTAGTCACTTGCTTGCAAGCTATTGATGCAATATCACCGAGTGGGCCCAGAGTACCTGTCCTGTCACAAGGACTGAAAAATCCTGCTCTGATCTATTAACATACTCATCAACCATCTATTTAGGAATACCCAAAGTGCATCGTTATAGCCAGCATATTTCAGTCAGGCGGTGGGATACAAATCAAAGTCTCCTCATAGATGAAAATTACGTATGATCATTACGGTCTAAGGACTAAGCCATATGTTACAAAGTCATAGCAACGCTGAACTATGTGAATCGATCACATTGCAATACTTTAGGTGGGTGTACGTCCATCACATCATTCCCCTTAACGATATGACCTCATTGTCAATGGACTTAAGTGTCACCATGATCAGGAAAGCTTGATCAATCAATTTCCTAATGAGATAGTTTACCCGAGTTAAACTACGGACCATGTTTTATACTACACCTGTATTAGTATTTCCAAGTAATACAGTTATAGCACAGTATAAAACTTATTATGAACAAAACGGATATGTGACAAATATCTTTATTAATTTGTCTCTAGGGCACATATCCAACAGTCTCCCACTTGCACTAGAGTACAAATTACACTAGTTTACATTAGGTATGTATCTAACACCAATGGTATCTCAGTGTTCTTCAAACTTGCCCTGTGGAAGAGGTTTAGTCATCGGGTCTGCTGCGTTAATATCCGTATGTATCTTGTGAATCCTAGCGTGTCCATCCCTGACGTAGTCTCGCGTCACATGGAACTTTCGGAGGATGTGCTTGGCTGTAGAGTGAGTTCTTGGCTCCTTCGCGTTAGCAATGGCACCCGTGTTATCGCAGAAGATTCCCACAGGGTCAGTGCAGCTGGGAAAGACGCCAAGCTCGATTACGAACTTCTTCAGCCACAGCGCCTCGTTTGACGCTTCGCAAGAGGCAATATACTCCGACTCCATTGTAGATTGGGCGACGACTGACTGTTTGCCGCTCCTCCAGCTAATTGCGCCACCGTTCAACATGAAAACATATCCCGTCTGGGATTTCGAGTCATCTAGATCTGAGCCGAGGCTTGCGTCAACGTAACCCTTTACGGTGAGCTCCTCATCAACTCCTCCATAAACGAGAAAGAGATCCTTGGTTCTTCTCAAGTACTTAAGGATGTTCTTTACTGCTGTCCAGTGAGCCATTCCCGGATTACTCTGGTAGCGATTAGTCATACTAATGGCCAGCGCTAAATCCGGTCTGGTACATAACATAGCATACATGAGAGAACCTATGGCTGAGGCATAGGGCTTTGAGGACATCTCCTCCTTCTGTTTTGCTGTGGTTGGGCATTGAGTCACGCTTAATTTGACACCTTTTATAACTGGCAAGAGGCCTCTCTTGGAGTTACCCATACTGAACCTTTTCAATATCTTGTCAATATAAGTGTTCTGACTCAAGTCCAACCGTCGATTAGGTCTATCTCTATAGATCTTAATCCCTAATATGTACGCAGCTTCACCCAGGTCCTTCATGGAAAATTGTCCATTCAGATATTCCTTTACTTCTTCTAAGAATTTCTTATCGTTCCCTATCAGTAATATGTCATCTACATATAACACAAGGAATGCTACAGAGCTCCCACTCAGTTTCTTATAGACGCAGAACTCTTCGACGTTTTGGACAAATCCAAAAGCTTTAATGACCTCATCAAATCGAAGATTCCAGCTCCGAGATGCTTGCTTCAACCCATAGATGGACCGTTGAAGCTTGCACACCTTACCAGCATTCCTTGGATCGATAAACCCCTCTGGTTGCATCATATACAACTCTTCCTCAATGTTGCCATTAAGGAACGTAGTTTTCACATCCATTTGCCATATCTCGTAATCATGATAGGCAGCTATTGCTAGTAGGATCCGAATAGACTTGATCATCGCTACAGGAGAGAATGTCTCCTCGTAGTCAACTCCTTGAATTTGTCGGAACCCCTTCACGACAAGTCGAGCTTTGTAGACAGATACGTTTCCGTCTGCGTCAGTCTTTTTCTTGAAAATCCATTTATTCTCGACGGCCTTGCGGTCCTCGGGAATATCCACCAAAGTCCAAACTTTGTTGGTGTACATGGAGTCTATTTCGGAATTCATGGCTTCTAGCCATTTCTCGGACTCGGGTCCCTCCATTGCTTCTTTGTAACTCGTAGGTTCATCCGACTCATCAGCCGAGATTGCATTCACAAGCTGTCCGTAAAACTCGGTAGGTTGATGGACTCTTGATGACCTACGGGGCAAAATAGGTTCCTCTTCATTCTCATCATGATCATCATGTATGTCATGATCGTTATGAATGTCTTCTTGGACAATCTCTTCAGCTCCCACTATGGAAGAAGGTTCCAGAACAATTTCTGTTGCCGGTTCTTCCATTTGGAGTGATTGGTCAGTCACTTCATCGAGGTCTATTTTCCTCCCACTCAATTCTTTCGAGAGAAACTCTTTCTCAAGAAAGTGTCCAGTCTTAGCGACAAACGTTTTGCCCTCAGATTGGTTGTAGAAGGTGTATCCAACAGTTTCCTTTGGATATCCTACAAAGATGCATTTCTCCGCCTTAGATTCGAGTTTGTCAGGCTGAAGTTTCCTAAAATAAGCCTCACAACCCCAAATCTTCAGGTAAGACAACATTGGTTTCTTGCCAAACCATTCTTCAAACGGTGTTGTCTTCACGGATTTGGACGGTACCCTATTAAGAACGTAAGCGGCAGTTTCTAATGCATACCCCCAGAATGATGTAGGTAAGTCGGTATGAGACATCATTGACCGTACACTATCCAATAGTGTTCGATTACGTCGCTCGGACACACCGTTTCGCTGAGGTGTTCCAGCTGGCGTAAGTTGTGGTACAATACCACAAGTCTTCAGATGAGTGCCAAACTCGTGACTTAAATACTCGCCTCCTCGATCAGATCGAAGGTGCTTGATTTTCTTCCCGAGTTGATTCTCGACCTCACTCTGAAATTCCTTGAGCTTTTCAAAGGTTTCAGACTTGTGTTTCATTAAATAGATATACCCGTATGTACTTAAGTCATCCATGAAGGTCACGAAGTAACGAAAACCATTGTGTGCGGTGACATTCATTGGTCCGCATACATCAGTGTCAGAACCCCAATTAGGGTAAGTGCTAGGGTTTGTTTGTGCCCTTTGCATCATGCAAAAATTCCAAATGAAATTCAAAAATGGGGAAAAGAAAGCCCTGAGAAATTAATTCAAATGGCCAGATAAAAATCTTTTTCCAAAAATCATTTGAACATTTGGAAAATTACTATAAATGATGCTGATCATTTTAAAAATGGTTTGGGTTCATTCCCATGCTCATGGAATTTTCTAATTTTCAAATAGTGCCTTGGAAAATTAAAAGAACCCCTATTTGGTTTGAAATTCAAATTATAGAACCCCAATTAGGGTAAGTGCCAGGGTTTGTTTGTGCCCTTTGCATCATGCAAAAATTCCAAATGAAATTCAAAAATGGGGAAAAGAAAGCCCTGAGAAATTAATTCAAATGGCCAGATAAAAATCTTTTTCCAAAAATCATTTGAACATTTGGAAAATTCCTATAAATGATGCTGATCATTTTAAAAATGGTTTGGGTTCATTCCCATGCTCATGGAATTTTCTAATTTTCAAATAGTCCGTTGGAAAATTAAAAGAACCCCTATTTGGTTTGAAATTCAAATTATTTGAATTTCAAAAATGCCCAAAAGTTATGAGTGGCTAACTACTTATATTTTAAGCCCACATAAAAGTTTTGGGTATTTTATAAAATGCTCTGCTATTTTTTTCTAGAGCAAAACAGAATAACAGAAACAGAAAAGAAGAAGAAATAAAATAGGGGACCCCTGGCCATCTGGCCCAACTGAAGCTCCCCAGGCCCACCAGCTCGGCCCAGCCCACCCCCGGTTTGTCTTCTTCCCCAAGCTGCTCGGTGGCAGCCTAGGAGCGAGCCGGCGCCACCTCGACGCCGTTGAGGGTCTTCTAGGCCTCCCCTGCCTCTCCTCTCTCGCCACGCAGACGCCCGCAAGGCTCCCCTTCCTCCCCCCTAGCCCGTGGTCGTCTCCTCCTCTCTGCGTCGCCATTGCCAGGCCGCCCGAGAGCTCGCCGGAGCGCAGCGCTGCGAACACCGCGGCCACTGGCCCCCCCGAGCTGCGTCTTCATGTCCACCAGATCCGCCATCTTCGACTCCTTCAAGCCGCGGGTCCAATTCGAAGTATAGCCCCCAACAGGCGACGCCATCGTCATCAAGACGCCGCCGGCGCCATGGATTCCGGCGTGGAATTCACCATCACCTCGCTCCCTCCGGCCTCCCCGACTCCACTTTTCAACTCAGGGTGAGCATCTCTTCGATTTGCCCCTATTCCCGCCTCCTCCCGTTCCCCGGAGCCCGATTCCGGCGAGGTCAGTCCACGGCCGCCGCGCTTTTTGTCCTAGCCGTCGCCCTGGAGCTCGAGCTTGACCCCCTCCTACTCGGTTGTCTTCGGAAGCCCGCGAGGAGCACGCACATACCACCCAAACCCCACCCCGTTCCCATTTTGGCAACTCCGGCGACACTCCGGCCGCATTCTCGCGACCCCGCCATTAGCCTAAGCTAATTGCCCACTAAACCTAACCCTAAGTCTATGACAGGTGGGCCCCTTGGCCCCTATACCCCTCTGATTAAGTTAACAGAGAGGGGATTAACCCCCTCTCCCACTGACAGGGTGGACCCACATGTTAGCCCCCCTGTGACGTCACCCTGAGGTCAGCTTGACGCATTAAAGGTTTTCCAGAGAATCTAAAAGAAAACAGAAAATTCGAGAAATTGAATTAAACTTTGGAAATTCATAGAAAATTCATACTAACTCCAAATTAAACATATAATATATGAAAAATTATCAGAAAAATGCAAGGATTAAGAATATGCAATTTGTTTTTATGTTTGACCATTTTAAGATGGGGGAACAGAAGAAAATGTGTATATGACTTAATTTGAATTCAAATTTGAAGTTTGAATTTGCATTCCAAATGCAATATACTTCAATTAAATTGAATTTGCCACAAATCAGTACCCTTTACTTCATGTCACAACAATATCATGTGCTTGTGCATTTTACTTCCGAAGTTGTCCCCCCTTGTTGATGATTGTTTCCGGTACCAGCTTTTCCGAGACGGTGATCACCCCGAAGAAGAAGACCACCGATAAGACCCGTGTATCGTCAGCAAGGCAAGCAAACCCCCATTGATCATGTCTATAAAATCCTACTTCCCTCTCAGTCTCGCTTATGCATGTTTAGGAGATCATCGAGACACGTTCTTTCGCATAGTTGAACCCATTCCGATGCATGACCTATCATTTTGCCACCGTATTAAGCAAACCATAATCCTAGCAGATTTAGGAGTTGATTGATGAGCATGTGGCCCCTGCAACTGTTACTGCTTTTGCTGCTTAGTGGTACAATGAGGATGTTATGTTTGTGAGTCGGGATGGAATGAACACAGTGGTGCTGATGTAAACGTGTTGGTGAATCCACCCTAAGCAAAGGTGAACGATGAGAGGCTGTGTAGGAGTACACAATGGGTTGTCTCGTTGAACACTGCCCTAGGCCCCGAGTTCCTGTTTTGTGATCCAAGACAAAGAGTATGACCACATGTAGGGTTTTATGGGAGCCCCGTTTGGCCTCTTTACGTACCCGATCCAGTCCAGGAGTCACACTAGATTCGGGATTTCCATTTGATTTATGTATAGATATGTGGGTGGACCTGTGAGGCAGTGAAACCATCTGTCAAAGGTGGCGTCTCGGTCCCTTACATTATCTGAGTCCGTTTCGTGGATCGGCCGGACTCTCGAGCGGTGACAAACTCAGGTAGTCGACTCCTGGATTAGAGAAGGTGATGTGAGGGTAGTGCATTGGTTTCATCCACGTCCGACATCCGCTTGAAGGGTGACAAGAACGAGGCGATAAGTGATGACACGCATGTGAAGATGTACACCCCTGTAGGGTTAATGAACTATTCGAATAGCCGTGTCCGCGGTTATGGACTACTTGGAAACCTCTACTTGATCATAGACAACTTGAATGGATACTTATAAAACTCGCAAGATAAGTGTGAGTGCTATGGTGTGCTTCTTCGTGGGGAAGTCGAGGAAGTAACCATAGTGGTGTATTGATTGGAGACTTGGTAGTGGACTCGTGTACGCTTCTTACCTCAAGTCTGGTACTCGCAGTACAGGATTAGCCAAGTCAAAGCTGGCACTTCTGCATGTTGAACCCCACCTCCTTTACCTTGATACTTGAGCATGAGTAGTATAGTTCCGATGTAAGTCTTGCTGAGTACGACTTTGTACTCACGTCTGCTTATTCTATGTTTTAGATGAGAACCCGGACCCCGATGGAGTCACCTTCGTGAAGCTCGAAATTGACTAAGTTAGCATAGTCCCAGACAACAGTCTGGTCCCTCGTGGAAGGGCATGTATGTTTACAAGGCTTGTCTAAGCCATTTGTTAAACTTGTCTGTACTCAGACCTAATTTGCTTCCGTTGTATGATGTAATGTGATCACAGATATGTGATCTTTGTATGCTCTATGTGTAAGTCAATAAAGATACACTTTGTAGAGTTATGTGATGATACCTGCTGTTCATACTAGGCATGTGTGCTGCGTGTATGTTTATAACATGCATGTCTTAGTATGGGTTTTCGAGACCTTAGTTGTGATCTGGCTGGCGGTCTTTTATACACCAAGTGGCCCTTAGATGTGCGCAGCTTGGGGCATCGCGACGCGATTGCTCGTGACTCTGTCACGTGCACACTTTGTTGTATGATCGAGCCCGCCCTAGACCCCGACTAAGTGATCGGGCTGGAGTAAGTTTATGTAAGAGTTAGGATCCAATCGATAACATGGTTGAGGCGACTTGTCTATGAGTATGGGATTCACCACCCATAAGCATTTAGACTTGTGAGCGGACGTTGAGGACCCATCTCAGTTGATCATCCGGCCTGAATGGGATGCCCCTCACGTTCAATGCTTACCGAGAACGTTCTGTGCTTGGCCTTGTCTGCTTAGACAAGTGGGTACGGTTCTCGGCTCTCCATGTGATTGTATCGTGACTGGAATTACATACGCTAACCCCGGGTCCCGACAGTCTTGGTATCAGAGAAGGATTGTCTGTAGGATTAGCAACCCTTGGTCGAAGTCGAGTCTAGCATTCTATAGTTATATAGTTACTCTGGGTATAAGGGAACAACGTAAGGCTTCTTTTTTCTCCTTACCCTCATCGATCTGAGTTCTGAGTCACCCTTACCTTATCTACGGGATGATAGGACTAGGCTCATCTATGTCTGACTAGAACATCTCGTTGAGTACTTCCTTGTAGCCGTAGGATTGTTGTGGTCGTCCAGAGTCTCCGTGTTTTGAGTTCCTTGAGGAAGTTCTGTTCAATCTCCTCGAGGTTATTTCATTTTCCATTCCGGTGTAGCCGTTATGCTGCCCGATTTATTCTGAGTTTCTGTAAATCTTTGCCTTCGCATTATAATCTTTTCCGCCTTCATTATGTCCTTCTTGTCTTTGATTCCATCATACAACCTGTTCTGATTGTTGATTTTTATCACACAGGATGTCAGGTGGAACTCGTAGTGCTGTTCGTCGGAGTCGAGACCGTGTTCGGAATCGAAATGATGATGAACCTCTACCACCGCCTTCTGCGGCGGAAATCATGATGGAAGCTGAGAAGAATCAACGTGATCAAACACGCCTTCTGGAGCTCATCGAGCAGAATACCTCACGTCATTGCAATGTGGTTGTGAGCATTCAGGACTTCATCCTCCTCAAGCCACCGGTATTCCGATGTTCTTCTGAGCCCCTTGAAGCTAATGATTGGCTCCGTTCCAGCGAGCGTAAGCTTGATACTGCACATGTTGCTCCCGATGATCGAGTTATATTCGCGGCATACTTTCTGGAAGGTGCTGCTGCTGAATGGTGGGAGAACTATGTTGTGATGCAGCCAGATGGTCACCTAGTGACTTGGCAAGAGTTCTGTGTTGCCTTTCGAGGGTACCACCTTCTAGATGAGTTGATGGAGCGCAAGAAGGAAGAGTTCTGCAATCTGACTCAAGGAGAGATGTCCATGCATGAGTATGTGAGAGAGTTCAACCGTCTTGCTCGGTATGCCCAAGATGAGATCACCACCGATGCCAGAAAGCAGGCAAGGTTCCGTAAGGGACTTAGCCCTATCCTCCGCCATGATCTCAACCTCATCGAATTTGCCACCTTTGAGGATTTAGTCAACAGATCCTTTAGAGCTGAGCATAGCAATGAAGTGTTCGAGGAGTCCCGCAAGCATGCTCTTGAGCATGCCACTTCTTCAAGTTCATCCCCTCAGAAACGCCGAATTTGGATTCCAACCCGTGCCATACCTCAAAACCTTCTTCAGAGACCACCACCGAATATATGCCATCCACCTCAACACATTGTTCCTCCCAGGAATGATGGTGTGCAATAGAGTAATCCTGCTCCCAGCAATTCAGGCAGGGTGTGTTTCACGTGTGGTCTGACAGGCCATTACTTCCGACAGTGCCCTACAGTGTTGGTGGCACCACGTCGACCTAGTCACAAGCCTCCAAAGAAATCAACCACCAAAGCCTTCCCAGGAAAGCTTTCAGCCACAAGTAGTGGTTGTGTGAACCAAATCTCAGTTGAGGAAACCACTGTTGCTTCCGGCGTCATTCTTGGCACACTCCCAGTCAATCATGTTCCCGCCTCCGTTATTTTCGATCCAGGAGCTTCTCATTCATTCATGTCGGAGAGTTATGCACTTCGTCATGGATTTTCTTTTGAAGAAATGTTTTCTCCAATGATCATTCAAACTCCTGGTTCAAAGTGGCAAACTAATAGAGTAAGCCATGGTAATCAAATTGCAATTGAGGGTTTAGTATTCCTTGCTTCTCTTATAGCCCTCAAGTCTTCAGACATTGATGTCATCCTAGGAATGGATTGGTTATCAAGGCAGCATGCTTTCCTTGATTGTAAAGCCAAATCAGTCAAACTCACCCATCCTTCAGGCCAGATCATTGACTACACATCATCCAGCTCTAGAATCCACATGCATACTTTGAATGTGCTTCCCCTTCCAGACCTTGAAGATGTTCCGGTGGTTCGTGACTTCCCGGATGTCTTTCCTGAAGAGCTGCCGGGAATGCCACCCGACAGATGTGTAGAATTCATAGTGGATCTTATACCAGGCACAACCCCAATTTCCATACGACCATATAGAATGGCCCCACATGAGTTAGCTGAGCTAAAAACCCAACTTGATGCTTCGTTGGCAAAAGGCTTCATCCGCCCTAGCTCATCGCCATGGGGTTGCCCCGTTCTGTTCGTAACGAAGAAAGATGGAACAGAAAGGATGTGCGTAGACTATCGTCCGCTAAATCTAGCGACGATAAAGAACAAGTACCCACTGCCCAGGATCAATGATCTTTACGATCAACTTGCTGGATCCTCTGTCTTCTCCAAGATGGATTTGAGATTAGGCTATCATCAAATCAAAATCCGAAATGAGGACATCCCAAAAACGGCTTTCACTACTCGTTATGGTCTTTACGAGTATACCGTCATGTCCTTCGGTTTAACCAATGCCCCCGCCACATTCTTGCGCTTGATGAATTCGATCTTCATGGAGTACCTAGATAAATTTGTTGTGGTTTATCTTGATGACATTCTCATCTACTCGAAGAACGAAGAAGAGCACGCAGAACATCTTAGGTTGGTATTGATGAAACTTAGAGAGCACCGCCTTTATGCCAAGTTCTCCAAGTGTGAATTTTGGCTACCAGAAGTGACCTACTTAGGCCACGTGATTTCTGCGAAAGGTGTTGCAGTCAATCCCGAGAGAGTTCAGGCCGTCCTTGACTGGAATCCACCTGAATCGGTTAAGCAAGTTAGGAGTTTTCTCGGCCTAGCAAGCTATTGCCGCCGCTTCGTCGAGAACTTTTCTAAAGTTGCAAAGCCTCTTACTGAACTTCTCAAGAAAGATAAGAAATTTCAATGGACCCCCAAGTGCGAGGAAAGCTTTCAAGAGCTAAAAAGAAGATTGACTTCTGCACCCGTACTTGCGCCTCCAGACACCAAAAGGGATTTCGAGATCTATTGTGATGCTTCAAGGCAAGGGTTAGGATGCATACTTATGCAAGATAGATATGTGGTAGCTTATGCTTCACGCCAGTTGCGGCCACATGAACAGAACTATCCTACCCATGATCTTGAACTCGCTGCCGTAGTTCATGCCATGAAGACTTGGCGACATTACCTCCTTGGTAATCGTTGTGAGATATATTCCGATCACCAAAGCCTCAAATACATATTCACCCAGCCAGATCTTAATCTCAGGCAAAGACGCTGGATAGAGTTGATAAAAGATTATGACTTAGGAATTTCTTACACCCCAGGCAAGGCCAATGTCATGGCTGATGCACTAAGTCGTAAGTCGTATTGTAACAACCTCATGTTACAACAGTATCAACCACTTCTTCATGAGGAATTTTGCAAGCTCAATCTTGAGATAGTTCCTCGTGGATCTTTTTTCAACTTGGTGGCGAAACCAACCCTTGAGGATCAAATCATAGCCGCCCAGAAACAAGATAGTAGTATTCAAGAGATCAAGCAGAACATTGCTAGCGGAGTTGCTAAATGTTTCTCTGCAAATGATCAAGGAACGATATTCTTTGAAAATCGTTTAGTAGTTCCTAAAAATGAAGACCTAAAGCAGCTGATCCTTAAGGAAGCTCATGACACTCCCCTCTCAATTCATCCCGGTAGCACAAAAATGTACCGAGATCTACGCCAGAGATTTTGGTGGAACCGGATGAAGAGAGACATTGCACAATTTGTTGCCGAATGTGATGTTTGTCGTCGCATTAAGGCAGAACACCAAAGACATGCTGGTACTCTTCAACCATTGTCTATTTCCGAGTGGAAATGGGACAAGGTCGGTATGGACTTCATCACCGGCTTTCCAAAAACCCAGAAAGGAAATGATGCCATCTTCGTTGTCATTGATAGACTTTCAAAAGTTGCTCACTTTCTTCCTGTTCGCGAGTCTATAACTACTAGTCAGTTGGCGGACTTGTATGTCTCTAGAATCGTGTCTCTTCACGGTGTTCCTTTGGTGATCAATTCAGATCATGGTAGCCTGTTCACCTCTAGATTTTGGGAAAGTTTTCAAAATGCTATGGGCACTCATCTATCCTTTAGTACAACTTTCCACCCTCAATCTAGCGGTCAAGTTGAAAGGGTTAATCAAATCATGGAAGACATGCTCAGAGCTTGTGTTATCTCTTTCAGAAAGAATTGGGAGAAATCTCTTCCATTCGCCGAATTTGCTTATAACAATAGCTATCAATCTAGTCTGGACATGGCTCCTTTTGAATTCCTCTATGGCCGACGATGTCGAACACCCCTAAACTGGTCAGAAACCGGTGAAAGACAACTCTTTGGACCGGATATGATCAAGGAAGCAGAAGAGCAAGTTCGCATTGTTCGTGATCGATTGAAAGCCGCCCAGTCTCGTCAAAAGAGCTACTATGATCGTCATCATAGAGAGGAGAGCTACAATATTGATGAGAAGGCTTACCTTCGGGTTACTCCTCTGAAGGGAACCCAAAGATTCGGTATCAAAGGCAAGTTGGCCCCACGTTACATCGGACCTTTCCGCATTCTCGCTAAACGTGGAGGAGTTGCCTACCAACTTGAACTACCTCCGCACTTTTCCCGAGTACATGACGTATTCCATGTGTCACAACTCAGGCGTTGCTTCAAGGACCCCATCCGCGAAGTCGACCATGAAACGCTTGATCTCCAAGATGACCTTTCTTATTGAGAGTACCCTATTCGTATTCTTGATTCAGCAGAGCGTGTCACTCGTCGTCAGAAGATCAAGTTCCTCAAAGTGCAATGGTCACATCACTCCGAGAAAGAAGCAACGTGGGAAAGAGAAGACCGCCTCCGTGCCGAGTACCCCACCTTCCTCCCGACGACTTCTGAATCTCGGGACGGGATTCTTTTGAGTGGGGGCGAGTTGTTAGAACCCCAATTAGGGTAAGTGCTAGGGTTTGTTTTTGTGCCCTTTGCATCATGCAAAAATTCCAAATGAAATTCAAAAATGGGGAAAAGAAAGCCCTGAGAAATTAATTCAAATGGCCAGATAAAAATTCTTTTCAAAAATCATTTGAACATTTGGAAAATTCCTATAAATGATGCTGATCATTTTAAAAATGGTTTGGGTTCATTCCCATGCTCATGGAATTTTCTAATTTTCAAATAGTGCCTTGGAAAATTAAAAGAACCCCTATTTGGTTTGAAATTCAAATTATTTGAATTTCAAAAATGCCCAAAAGTTATGAGTGGCTAACTACTTATATTTTAAGCCCACATAAAAGTTTTGGGTATTTTATAAAATGCTCTGCTATTTTTTTCTAGAGCAAAACAGAATAACAGAAACAGAAAAGAAGAAGAAATAAAAAAGGGGACCCCTAGCCATCTGGCCCAACTGAAGCCCCCCAGGCCCACCAGCTCGGCCCAGCCCACCCCCGGTTTGTCTTCTTCCCCAAGCTGCTCGGTGGCAGCCTGGGAGCGAGCCGGCGCCACCTCGACGCCGTTGAGGGTCTTCTAGGCCTCCCCTGCCTCTCCTCTCTCGCCACGCAGACGCCCGCAAGGCTCCCCTTCCTTCCCCCCTAGCCCGTGGTCGTCTCCTCCTCTCTGCGTCGCCATTGCCAGGCCGCCCGAGAGCTCGCCGGAGCGCAGCGCTGCGAATACCGCGGCCACTGCCCCCCCGAGCTGCGTCTTCATGTCCACCAGATCCACCATCTTCGACTCCTTCAAGCCGCGGGTCCAATTCGAAGTATAGCCCCCAACAGGCGACGCCATCGTCATCAAGACGCCGCCGGCCGCCATGGATTCCGGCGTGGAATTCGCCATGACCTCGCTCCCTCCGGCCTCCCCGACTCCACTTTTCAACTCAGGGTGAGCATCTCTTCGATTTGCCCCTATTCCCGCCTCCTCCCGTTCCCCGGAGCCCGATTCCGGCGAGGTCAGTCCACGGCCGCCGCGCTTTTTGTCCTAGCCGTCGCCCTGGAGCTCGAGCTTTACCCCCTCCTACTCGGTTGTCTTCGGAAGCCCGCGAGGAGCACGCACATACCACCCAAACCCCATCCCGTGCCCATTTTGGCAACTCCGGCGACACTCCAGCCGCATTCCGGCGACCCCGCCATTAGCCTAAGCTAATTGCCCACTAAACCTAACCCTAAGTCTATGACAGGTGGGCCCCATGGCCCCTAAACCCCTCTGATTAAGTTAACAGAGAGGGGATTAACCCCCTCTCCCACTGACAGGGTGGACCCACATGTTAGCCCCCCTGTGACGTCACCCTGAGGTCAGCTTGACGCATTAAAGGTTTTCCAGAGAATCTAAAAGAAAACAGAAAATTCCAGAAATTGAATTAAACTTTGGAAATTCAAAGAAAATTCATACTAACTCCAAATTAAACATATAATATATGAAAAATTATCAGAAAAATGCAAGGATTAAGAATATGCAATTTGTTTTTATGTTTGACCATTTTAAGATGGGGTAACAGAAGCAAATGTGTATATGACTTAATTTGAATTCAAATTTGAAGTTTGAATTTGCATTCCAAATGCAATATACTTCAATTAAATTGAATTTTCCACAAATCAGTACCCTTTACTTCATGTCACAACAATATCATGTGCTTGTGAATTTTACTTCCGAAGTTGTCCCCCCTTGTTGATGATTGTTTCCGGTACCAGCTTTTCTGAGACGGTGATCACCCCGAAGAAGAAGACCACCGATAAGACCCGTGTATCGTCAGCAAGGCAAGCAAACCCCCATTGATCATGCCTATAAAATCCTACTTCCCTCTCAGTCTCGATTATGCATGTTTAGGAGATCATCGAGACACGTTCTTTCGCATAGTTGAACCCATTCCGATGCATGACCTATCATTTTGCCACCGTATTAAGCAAACCACAATCCTAGCAGATTTAGGAGTTGATTGATGAGCATGTGGCCCCTGCAACTGTTACTGCTTTTGCTGCTTAGTGGTACAATGAGGATGTTATGTTTGTGAGTCGGGATGGAATGAACACAGTGGTGCTGATGTAAACGTGTTGGTGAATCCACCCTAAGCAAAGGTGAACGATGAGAGGCTGTGTAGGAGTACACAGTGGGTTGTCTCGTTGAACACTGCCCTAGGCCTCGAGTTCCTGTTTTGTGATCCAAGACAAAGAGTATGACCACATGTAGGGTTTTATGGGAGCCCCGTTTGGCCTCTTTACGTACCCGATCCAGTCCAGGAGTCACACTAGATTCGGGATTTCCATTTGATTTATGTATAGATATGTGGGTGGACCTGTGAGGCAGTGAAACCATCTGTCAAAGGTGGCGTCTCGGTCCCTTACATTATCTGAGTCCGTTTCGTGGATCGGCCGGACTCTCGAGCGGTGACAAACTCAGGTAGTCGACTCCTGGATTAGAGAAGGTGATGTGAGGGTAGTGCATTGGTTTCATCCACGTCCGACATCCGCTTGAAGGGTGACAAGAACGAGGCGATAAGTGATGACACGCATGTGAAGATGTACACCCCTGTAGGGTTAATGAACTATTCGAATAGCCGTGTCCGCGGTTATGGACTACTTGGAAACCTCTACTTGATCATAGACAACTTGAATGGATACTTATAAAACTCGCAAGATAAGTGTGAGTGCTATGGTGTGCTTCTTCGTGGGGAAGTCGAGGAAGTAACCATAGTGGTGTATTGATTGGAGACTTGGTAGTGGACTCGTGTACGCTTCTTACCTCAAGTCTGGTACTCGTAGTACAGGATTAGCCAAGTCAAAGCTGGCACTTCTGCATGTTGAACCCCACCTCCTTTACCTTGATACTTGAGCATGAGTAGTATAGTTCTGATGTAAGTCTTGCTGAGTACGACTTTGTACTCACGTCTGCTTATTCTATGTTTTAGATGAGAACCCGGACCCCGATGGAGTCACCTTCGTGAAGCTCGACTTTGACTAAGTTAGCATAGTCCCAGACAGCAGTCTGGTCCCTCGTGGAAGGGCATGTATGTTTACAAGGCTTCTCTCAGCCATTTGTTAAACTTGTCTGTACTCAGACCTAATTTGCTTCCGTTGTATGATGTAATGTGATCACAGATATGTGATCTTTGTATGCTCTATGTGTAAGTCAATAAAGATACACTTTGTAGAGTTATGTGATGATACCTGCTGTTCATACTAGGCATGTGTGCTGCGTGTATGATTATAACATGCATGTCTTAGTATGGGTTTTCGAGACCTTAGTTGTGATCTGGCTGGCGGTCTTTTATACACCAAGTGGCCCTTAGATGTGCGCAGCTTGGGGCATCGCGACGCGATTGCTCGTGACTCTGTCACGTGCACACTTTGTTGTATGATCGAGCCCGCCCTAGACCCCGACTAAGTGATCAGGATGGAGTAAGTTTATGTAAGAGTTAGGATCCAATCGATAACATGGTTGAGGCGACTTGTCTATGAGTATGGGATTCACCACCCATAAGCATTTAGACTTGTGAGCGGACGTTGAGGACCCATCTCAGTTGATCATCCGGCCTGAATGGGATGCCCCTCACGTTCGATGCTTACCGAGAACGTTCTGTGCTTGGCCTTGTCTGCTTAGACAAGTGGGTACGGTTCTTGGCTCTGCATGTGATTGTATCGTGACTGGAATTACATACGCTAACCCCGGGTCCCGACAATCAGTATGTATGATCCCTAATAAGTCCACTGGACGCTCCATTGTTCCATTGAATGGAGTCCTTGTCATTTTTCCCATTAGGCATGGTTCACATGTGTCAAGGGGTCCAAAATCCAATGACTCCGGAAGTCCATCTTTATGGAGTTCCTCCATGCGCTTTATACCATTATGACCAAGTCGACAATGCCACATCGTCATGTGTTCTTCGTTACTAGGCTTTAATCTTTTGGCCTCTACGTTATTGATGTGGGAGTCATGATATTCGAGATCCATTAAGAATAAACCATTACGCACCGGTGCATGAACATAGAAGACATTATTCTTATAAAACGAACAACCAATTGTTTCAGATTTAAAAGAATACTGGTCTCGCATCAAGCAAGAGCCACTCACAATGTTCATACTCAACGCGGGTACATAATAGCAATTATTCAAGACAAGAATCAATCCCGAAGGGAGACTAAGACGAAGCGTGCCAATTGACATTACTTCAACCTTGGCACCGTTCCCAACGCGCATCGTCACTTCATCCTTCCGCAAGAGTCGTTTATTCTGCATCCCCTCCTGGGAGTTACAGATGTGAGCAACTGATCCGGTATCAAATATCCAGACGTTGCTCCGAGCACTTGTCAGGAAAACATCAATAACATGTATATCACATATATCCATGTCTCTTCCGGCAACTTTGCCGGCCTTCTTATCTTCTAGGTACTTGGTGCAGCTGTGCTCCTTCTTGATTTCCATCTCAGCAATTTTGAGTATTGTGAACAATTCAGAAAGGGTCTCAACCATTCCTTGCATGTTGTACTTCAACACAAAACTCTCATAGCTAGGGGGTAGCGACCGCAACACCCTATCAATCGCCACTTCATCTGGAATCTTAAATTCTAGATCATTTAGGCGTTGAACGTAGTCAGACATTTTGACTACGTGCTCAGTCATGCTGGTGTGCTCTTCCATCTTTGCAGAGAAGAAAGCTTCACAAACTTCATTTCTCTCAACCTTGGCTTGAGGTGCAAAGACGGTCTTGAGGTCAGTGATTATCTCATAAGCATTGAAGCTCTCGAACCGTTTCTGCAGTTCAGCCTCCATGGCATGGAGCATACCCTTCTTGACAAGGGAGGAATCATCCGACTTAAAGAGATAGACTTTCTTCTCAGCCGGAGTAGCGGTAGTTGCTGGTGCATCTCCTAATGCAGTCTCAAGTACATAGGACATTTTGAGGGGAACGAGGAGAATCCTCAAGGTGCGGAACCAGGAGATGAAGTTTGACCCATTAGTTTTCAGTTTATCTTTCTCTAGGAATGATCCTAAGATGAACGAGGGGCGTGGTGCTGTCATCTACAAGGTTGATTCACAAAGATACATATTTATACTTTTGTTCATAATGTGGAGTTCAATTACAATTAATTCTAAAACTCCCACTTAGGAAAACATCTCTCAATTTTGCTAAGTGATTACACGATCCTAGAACACCATACCTCCCCCGTGTGACACGACCATCAGTATGTTGTTCAAGGTAGGCCATCATGCCAATCACATCATCCATGTGACTCATGCTCGACCTTTCGGTCTCTTGTGTCCCGAGGCCATGTCTGCACATCCCAGGCTCGCCACCACACCCTATGTGATTTGTTGCTGTGTCATACAAGGCCATGCTTCTGGGCATGCTAGGATTGCTACACCCACCTCTTGTGAACGGAAAAATGTTTGACATCCGTGTGACACGTGATGCCTCCATAATGTAGAACTTTCCAGGTGGTGCTCACTAGGGTAAGGACACTATGTTGGTTTTAGCGAGAGATGGTCCTGTTTCGTGCTACCGTCGATATATCTAGCATACTAGCATAAAACAGGAAGTAAAATTGTAAATCATACAACCTATGATCCCCCTTCATGCAAAGCAAAGTTAAAACTCCTCTCTACTTTAGCTTGTGCAAGTTTTACGTGGCTGCTAGGGGTTTCGAGAGAGAGAACCGATTTCTATCCTGCGAAAACATGCCACAACACCGATCCCCAATCGTCTCTATTACACCCCTGTCGGGGCCCTCCGTTGCAAACATCTTCGCATCGCTAGTGCAGAGAGACAGACACCCCCAGCCACTTTATATGGTACAAGCCATATGTCAAGCGTGGAACCAGTCTCGCGTAAACGCGTAAGGTCGGTCGGGGGCCGCTTCATCAAACATTGCCGCAACGCTAAATGAGTACACGTGGGAGGGTAACGAATGAAGATTCGATGCCCACATCCTAGATGTGTTCTACCCGTACAATACATCTACGCATAGCTAGCTCTGATACCACTGTTGGAATACGGGGCAGAAAACAAAAATTTTTCATACCTACGGTACCCGAACCCAAGATCTATGCTATGTAGATGTAAAGTAACGGAGGGAATCAATGTTCATACCTTTGAAGACCGAAAGAGGGAAACGTTCTTGCGAACGTGGTTGGCGTAGACTCAGAACTACGACCTCCCTGTCGTGTAGAAGACCACCACCGGCGAGGATGACTCCCGGTAAACCTCCAGCGACAAAGTAGCACCACAGGTGTAGTGCCTCGAAGAGATTATACACGTGCGGTACAATCGATGTTCCTCCCGGGCCCCGAACCAAGCGAGCAGCGGAAGAAAGACGGCTACGGATCCCGACTCCGGCAAAACGACGACCTGCCCTATGGTGGAGAACTCCAACCAGGTGCAGACTCCAAACAAGGGGAGTCCACTTCCGGGAAGGAGAAGGAGGAAGAAGGAGATATTGGTGTGTTGGAAAAAGGGGGGGGGGGCTACCCCTCCTTATATAGGCCAAGGGGGTGTGTGATCCTCCTCCCCTCCCCCATGTGGGACTAAACTCCCAAGGGGGGGGGAGTGCGCCGGCCATAGGGGGGGATGGGCCCCACCCTTGGCGCCAAGCCCAAGGGGGGAAACCCCCTCCTCCCTTAATGGGCCCCATGGGCCCATTTAGCCTTTTCCCCATTTTTTAGTTTATTTAATATGTTTTAAATATTTAATTCAGATAATTAAATAATAAAACATTATTAAAACAATAAACTTTATTTTGAACTATTCAAAATGTCCGGAAACCATTCCGTCCTCCTCCGGAACTATTCTGGTGATTCCTCCTATTTCACCGATTGATCCCGTAACTGTCCTATGCATCGATTGCCCTTAAGTGTAACACCCTAACGGTCCGGGAAACAGCAGACATGGTCGAGACTCTTCTCATTTACCAATGACTAGTCAGTTGGACCTGGTTACAATCCTTGACAGCCCCTGCGCTTCCATCGAATGAACTTCGATCGCTTTTGGAAACCGTTAACGATACGACGTAATCCCTTTGTGCTGCGGTACTTTGATTGTTCGAGGTTTGATCGTCGGTATCCTACATACCGTGTTCACATCTCGTTCACAAAAAACAAGTTTACTCGTCCATGATCATTGCATCTCTTGTGACCTAGTCACTTGCTTGCAAGCTATTGAGGCAATATCACCGAGTGGGCCCAGAGTACCTGTCCTATCACAAGGACTGACAAATCCCGCTCTGATCTATTAACATACTCATCAACCATCTATTTCGGAATACCCAAAGTGCACCGTTATAGCCAGCATATTTCAGTCAGGCGGTGGGATACAAATCAAAGTCTCCTCATAGATGACAATTACGTATGATCATTACGGTCTAAGGACTAAGCCATATGTTACAAAGTCATAGCAACGCTGAACTATGTGACTCGATCACATTGCAATACTTTAGGTGGGTGTACGTCCATCACATCATTCCCCTTAACGATATGACCTCATTGTCAATGGACTTAAGTGTCGCCATGATCAGGAAAGCTTGATCAATCAATTTCCCAATGAGATAGTTTACCCGAGTTAAACTACGGACCATGTTTTATACTACACCTGTATTAGTATTTCCAAGTAATACAGTTATAGCACAGTATAAAACTTATTATGAACAAAACGGATATGTGACAAATATCTTTATTAATTTGTCTCTAGGGCACATATCCAACAGACTTCTCTACCACGGGCGTGGTAAAGCGGCCTTCCCCAAACAACAAACTAAGAGTGTAGTTTTTCATAAGCATAACTAGTGAAAATAAAAACAAGAAACGAAAAGATTTAATTGCAAGATCTAAAGATATACCTTCAAGCCTTACCTCCCCGACAACGGCGCCAGAAATAGCTTGAGGTCTATGCACGCTTCTATTCTTGTAGACTATGTTCGGCCTCCAAGCACAAAGGTTTGTAGGACAACAGCGATTTCCCTCAAGTGGATGACCTAAGGTTTATTGAACTCAGGGAAGTAGAGGTTGAAGATGGTCTCTCAAGCAACCCTGCAATTAAGATACAATAAGTCTCTTGTGTCCCCAACACACCTAATACAACTAGGAGCTGTATAGGTGCACTAGTTCGGCGAAGAGATGGTAAAATATGGGTGATAGGTGTAGCAAAACAAAGTAATATAAATCTGTAATAAAAAGTGCAGCAAGCAAACATGTAACAAAAGTGAGTGCAAACGGTGTAACAATGATGGAAACAAGGCCTAGGCTTCATACTTTCACTAATGGCAACTCCCAACAACATTAACATAGCCTAATCACATGATATTTCCACTAAAACATGCATTGGAGACGTACTCGGAGGTCATTCCTTTGTGGTCAAGAGAGGACGAGAATTATGTAGGGCTACAAAAGCACACCTCAGAGTTCGTAGTTCTCAATCTATGGATTTCCTAATGTCACCGCGGACATCCAAAGAGAGTACCACAAGCACCACAACATATCTCAAGGATAGTCAAAGACAAGCACCAAGAGACTCTCAATCTTCAATCAACACACAAAACAGGAAATCACTCATGATAATATTCTTCTAACCCATGTCCAATAGACCGCTGTCACCATGGTCTCGGGGATTATACTAGATAAGATCAAGTGAGTGCATCAATCTAATACATAGAGCAAGGGGAAATATCATGGGATCACCCTAGATTAACATAGCCTATGATCACAACGAAGATCACATCATGGGAGAGAGAGAAGAACACATAGCTACTGGTAGAAACCTCAGACCAACGAGGGAGTACTCCCGCATCATGGAGGGATGAAACAACGTCGATGGAGATGAATCCGGGGGCACTTCCCCGTCCCGGCTGGGTGCTGGCACAGGAATTCTGGTCCCCCGAAGCTTGTCCGCGATGGCGTCGGAGATCGGAATCGCTTCTGGAAAAAGTACTTCGATATTAGGGGTTTCCACCCCAAGGGCTAAATATAGGCGGAGGGGGGGGGTGTCGAGGGGACCCACCAGACAGCCAGGAGGCCTCCTGGCGCGGCCTAGGGTGGGGCCGCGCCAGGGACCCTCCTGGTCTCCTGGTGGTGGCCCCCCTCCGCTACCTTGGTGATTCCGGAAGCTTTCGGGTCGCTGATTTTTTATCTGATTTTTCCGGATTTTTTGGAGCACTTTTAATGGCCGGAAAACCTGAAATATAAAAACAGCAGAAAACAGCAACTAGCAGCTGGGTGCACTGGGTTAATAGATTATTCCAAATATGCTCAAAAGTGTATGAAAGTTCAAGCAAAACATGGCAAAGTCACACAAAACATGCATGGAGCAAGTAGAAATTATAGATACGCTTGGGACGTATCACGGATCGCTGGCAGTTTTGAGCCATGACAATACCTGTTTAGAGGGATTGCTAAGCTGAAAAGGGCCCAAGGAGTCGACTGATCAAGCCTTGGTGAATTGCGCTAGTGGCAAATACCGCAGTAGCCCAATCAAGCTCACGTCCCTCGACATGAACTTGGAACGACTGGTGTCAAGCAAAGTCATGCCGCTGCAGGTCTTATAGGATCAATTGCTGCCAGTCTAAGCAAATAGCCTGAGCGCGTCCGCTCGACTCTTTCTATCATGCGAGCGCATGGAAAAGGTCGGGAGTGAAATCGCTCTGCGGCAAGTCCCGGCCCGGCCGTTCTGTGCAACGGGGTCTGACCTACACGCTAAGCTTGCATGGCATCTGGGTACAGTGTGTCGTAGCCCAGGCATAATTGTTTTTTGTAGAGGCACGGAGCCTGGTTAGCGATGCACCCACTTGGAATAAACAATCAAGTGAGCTATTAGCGGTCACTCGCAGAGCTTGTAGTGAACTCAGGCGAGGGAAATAAGAAAGCACCCACTCGGAAAGTCGTCGAGTGCGCGCATAGATCATATTGTCAAATACTTGCTGAGTCTTTTTGCGAGTAGTTACTCGAATGCTTTACTGACTTCAGGGTGAGGGAGCACCCAAACTCTGAAAGTACGTTGTTTTTGCTGGTGCGAGTGATAACTCGAGCACGTCTTTGCCTTCTGGGTGAGGGAGCACCCGAACTTGAATAAAGGTACTCCCGATGGGAGTAAGAGATTTAAAAAAAATCAGAAAATTTGAACATCAAGAAATAGGTAGCTTCTTGAGTCTTTTGTTCTTTCCAATTGTTTTTATCTTGATCCGTCCCTCTTGAGATGTCACACTGATATGCATTGCCATGCTGTTTCGTGACCTATGCTGATGCTTGCTTCTTTGATCCGTCGCGTCTTCTGGCCCGTCATAATGATGATTTGGACGTCATGCTGCCTGGTGCCTGTTGGATTTCCAAGGCTTGTATGGGAAACAGGCGAGATTTGACGTGTCCTTTAAATAGTGCTGACCGTGTGAAGGCATCTTGTCTTAGAATTCGTAACGCCCGACCCGTTTGGTCTTTGATGTAATGATGGCGCTGCGTGGGCTTCTGCGTGTTTTCCCTAGTTTGCCCTTGGATTGTGTTATAAATACCTCCTGTGGTTGCCTGTCCTTGGCATCCATTCTTCGCATCTTTCTCTTCTGCTTCTTCTTCATATGGCGCCCAAGCGTGGTGGTGGTGTGACTGGGCGAGGTCGTGGCCGTGGTGGCCGCACGCCTCGCTCTTCAGGCGGTGGACGTCGTGGTGTTGTGTCGGCACCTTCTTCTTCTTCTAGGGAAGAGGGTTTTTGCCGCTATGATTTTCTTTTGCGTGTTCTTAGCCGGACCACTGCCCGGATTCCTCTTCCATTCTCATTTTCCTCCATTGCTTCTGAACTTAATTTGAGGGGTCTATGGCTCCATCTTCACGGATGCGTTCAGCCTTTTTCTTGGGTGGAGTTGGAAGTTGATAATTCATCCTTGGTTTTTCTTGGATCTGGCTGGAAGGTGTTTTCTCATCGGTTGAACCTGCGTGATGGAGATAGCCTTTGCTCTCATTTTTATGGCGAAGATACTCTTACTGTTCGCGCATTTGATGCTGATGAACCTCAACGAAAGGGATCTATTGTAGCGTTTTCGATAAGTAAGAGTGTCGAACCCAACGAGGAGTGAAAGGTATTGATAGGTGATTTTGGACAAGGAATAATTGCAAGCACTGAAAGATAAATTTTTAGGGGTTTTTGATATAAGCAACGATAAAATAAAAGAAGACAAAGTAAATAGTACTGAGGAGCAGCAAGTGGCCCAATCCTTTTGTGCAAAGGATAAGCCAGGCAACTGAACTTATAAAGACTAAAGCGTTCTTGAGGACACATGAAGAGGTAGTCACGTGCTTTCGCCATAATCCGTATCGATAACAAGTATTGTACTGATAAGTGTTGAGTGGGTGGATCTATGCTAGCACACCTTCTAGACTAAGATAAGTGTACTCTTATGATTAAACATCTTGCAAGCATCCGCAAATACAAGATAGAAATTAAGGAAAATCCTAACCACAACAATAAGATCAAGGATCCAGTATTCCCTTGTGCAAAAGTGTGCAAACTGGGGTTCAGGTTTCTGTCACTCCGGCAACCCACCATAAGCATTCTTAATACACAATGTATTCCCCTAGGTCCTTAAGAAGGCGAAGTGTTGAGTGTTCGAATCACACAACACCACTAGGAAAATAACAACACAACTTAAATGTCAAACAACACAAATTACTTCAACATCATATGACTACTAGCAACTAGACTTCTCCCATGTCCTCAAGAACTAAAGTGATTACTCACAAGACATAAAAGAGATCATGATCAGAGGTGATAAATATATGATAAATAATCTGGACATAATGGTATTTCTCCAACAAAACTCAATAGCATTCACCACAAAGTAGTAATCAACACCAGTAGAGAGGATAGATAGTACAGATTACAACACAAGATGAACTTGTCAGGTGAGATTGGCTGGTGGTGGAGATGGTGCTGATGTTGGGGATGATCTTGATGATGATCTCGATGATGCCCGTGACGATGGTGATGACGATGGCGATGATCTCCCCTTCCGGGAGGTGATCTCCTCGGGAGAATCTGCCCGCCGGAGATCCCTTTTCTTCTCTGTAGGTTTCCGCCACGGAGCGGCGGCGGAACTCCGTGAAAGCTTCTCTTTTTAGGGTTTTCGCGTAACGAGGAGTATATAGGCCAGAGGGGGGGGAGCCGGGAGTGGTCCCAGGGCTCCAGGCGCCCTACCGGCGTGGCCAGGGGTGGTGCCGCGCCAGGTGGCCTCCTGGGGCCCCTGTGGCCCCCCTTTGGCCCCTCTTCGGCGAGTCTTCGTGAATCTCCTGGAAAATACCCCCGTCAATTTTCAGGTAATTTGGAGGTATTCTTCTTCAGCAACTCAGCGTCCACTTTTTACCGCTGAATCCTGCGTCTGCTGCTTCGGCACCTGAAAGTTGCAAACTATGTAAAACAAGCCAAAACAACATACGAACATCATCGTAATGTGAAATATATCAATGAATAAGGATGAATTACGATACAAAATAGTGATGCATTTTGGACGTATCAGATGCTGGTGGCAATCGTCTGGATCCCTTCTAGGAGGAAACATGCAGTGGCGATTCTAATGGGTCGAGTGGTGGTTCGCCTGCTTCTCCCGTGACTTCATATTCGGTCGATTCCTCACCTGATGGTGCTTGCTCTTCTAGTTCTAAAGATGAGCTGGACGTCAAGCCGGTCGTCAAGTGGCTCCGTCAGTAGGCGATGCACCTTGTAGAACTGGAGGACGGCGACCTGCTTCTTCGCGGACCGGGTTGCTACTTTGTCTGTGGTGATGCTCCTCAAGTTGTGGTACGAAAGTGCCAATTATCTCATCATGAGCATACATGTAGAAGTCATAATTCCTTGTGATAGTTGTAACCCGTCTGTTAGTTGCTCGAGTCCTTTTGTAGCGATAACTGTCCTTTGACTCTTTTGTAATGAAAGCTGTCCTCGACCCCTTTGTAATGGAAAATTTCCTCGGCTCCTTTGTAATGGAAATTGTCCTCGCCCCCTTTATAAGGAAGAAATGTCTTCGACAACTTTGTAATGGAAATTGCCCTCGAC
Source organism: Bromus sterilis (assembly GCA_950022295.1). Classification (NCBI taxonomy): domain Eukaryota; kingdom Viridiplantae; phylum Streptophyta; class Magnoliopsida; order Poales; family Poaceae; genus Bromus; species Bromus sterilis. The sequence goes on along the minus strand of OX465595.1, from coordinate 335,822,072 downwards.
TCCTTTGTAAGGAAGAACTGTCTTTGACAACCTTGTAATGGAAGCTGACGTCGACTCCTTTGTAAGGAAGAACTGTCTTCGACAACCTTGTAATGGAAGCTGTCCTCGACTCCCTTGTAATGAAATTGTCCTTCGGGTGCGCGGCAGCTCTCCCGATGGGCGTAGCCCCCGAGGCTACGTTTGATTTGTAGAATCAAGTGTAGGCTGTGATTTTTGTCTACCTGGGGTGTCCTTTCCCGTTGCTATTTTATTCCAAGTTTTGATCGGGTGCGCGTCAGTGCTCCCGATGGGAGTAGCCCCCGAGTCTTTAGGTGATCGCTTGCGATCAGGTGAAGACTAAAGAACTTTGGGTTTTTCGATATGATTATTTTTGCGGAAAACTCCCGGTGAGTCGGAGGGGATCTTGTGTTCTGGTTTCCCGGTGTTTGCAGATGAGGTTGCGTCTCTCGGGGGGAGTTTTATGCTCGAGCCCCCGAGTCCTTTTAAGTATAGTCGCATGAGCGAGGATAGCATCTCTCGGGGGGAGTTTATGCTCGAGCCCCCGAGTTCTTTTAAGTATAGTCGCATGAGCGAGGATAGCGTCTCTCGGGGGGAGTTTATGCTCGAGCCCCCGAGTGCTTTTAAGTATAGTCGCATGAGCGAGGATAGCGTCTCTCGAGGGGAGTTTATGCTCGAGCCCCCGAGTGCTTTTAGGTAAAGTGTTTGGGCAACATTATTTTATTTCTTCGAGTTTTACATGGGTTGACGATCGGTGCTGCTGCCGATGTCCCTGCCAATGCCTAGAGGACTATGGTTAGAACATGCGTAGGTTCGCTACGTTCCATGGATTTCCCACGTCCTCATTGGTTTTCGGGTTCTTCAATCTGTATGCGCCTCCTCCTATGACTTCCGAGATTATGAAAGGACCCTCCCATTGCGGGGAAAGATTGTGCACTTTTTCCTGTATTAGCTGCAACACGAGGTCTCCTTTGGTGAACGTTCTGGTCCGCAGGCGACTGCTTTGATATGTGCGCAGTTTGTCCTGGTATCCTTCAGATCTTGTGATGGCTGTGTCCTGTGCTTCGTCTGCTGTGTCTTTGTCGTTCTGCAATGCTTCTTCTGCCTCTTCCTCTTCGTATCCTGAGATTCTGGGAGCTCCAAATTTTAAGTCGTGCGACAGTACTTCTTCTGCCCTGTATACCAAGAAGAAAGGTGTATACTGGGTTGAGCTGTTTGGGGTGGTGCGCAGGCTCCATAGTACTGCGGGAAGTTCTTCTACCCAGTTGCCTGCGGCTTGTTCTAGTGGTGCTAGGAGTCGTTTCTTTATTCCTCCGCATACTAGGCCATTTGCTTTCTCCACTTGGCCATTGGACCGTGGGTGTGCGACTGATGCGTAGTTGATTTTGATGCCCAGCTCTTGAAAGAAGTTTTGGAATTCTGCTGCTATGAAGTTTGTACCATTGTCTATGATGATATTGTGTGGTACTCCAAATCTGAAGATGATTGACTTGATGAAGTTAACTGCCGTGAGGGCTGTTGAGCTAGTGACTGGTACTGCTTCGATCCATTTGGTGAACTTGTCAACTGCTACTAGTAAGTGTGTTCGTCCTCCTTTTGAGGATTTCTTGAGTGGGTCTACCATGTCGAGTCCCCATGTGGCAAATGGCCATGACAACGGTATGGTTTTGAGTTCCGATGCTGGGGCGTGTGGCCTGCTGGCGAACTTTTGGCAGGCGATGCAACGCAGTACGATATCCTCTGCATTTCTCATAGCAGTCGGCCAGTAGAAACCTGCTCGAAAGGCCTTGGCCACGAGTGCTCGACTGCTCGCGTGATGTCCGCAGGTGCCTTCGTGGATCTCGAGCAGTAGCTTTGCCGTCTTCTTCATCTATACACTTTTGGAGGACCTGAGAAATGCTGCGCTTATAGAGCTGTCTGTTGATTACTGTGAATGATTTAGATCGTCGACTGATGCGTCGGGCTTCTGCAACGTCTTGTGGTAGGGTGCCCTCGATTAGGAATCGAAGGAAAGGTTTTGCCCAGGCTGGGCCTTCGAGTGTTGCTGGTTCTTCGGCTTCGGTTGCTTGGTTGCTTGTGCCGTCAGCTGTGCTCGTTGCTGCCACCTGTGCTGGTTGATTTGTGTCATCTTCCTCTGCGACTACCTTGGGTTCCGCTGGCTTTGCTTTGATTGATCTCTGGTTGATGCTCTCGAGGAAAACACCTGGTGGTATTGGTCCTCGAGTCGATTCGATGTTCGCAAGTTCGTCGGCTTCTGTGTTATTTGCTCTGGGGATGTAGTTGAGTTCGCAGTCGTCGAATCCTCCCTCTAGTGTGTTATAGAGCTTCTAGTAGGCTGTCATGTTGTCTGCGACTGCGTTACAGTGTCCCATCGCCTGCTGGACGACGAGGTTGGAGTCGCCATAGATCGAGAGGCGAGTGACGCCGCAAGTTTTTTCCATGCGCATGCCGTGGAGTAGTGCCTCGTATTCTGCTTCGTTATTGGAGGCATTGCTGAAGTTGATCTGGAGGATGTATTTGAGCTTCGTTCCTTTGGGGGAGACTAGTACAATGCCTGCTCTGTCTCCTTGCTGTCTTTTGGATCCGTCAAAATACATCGTCCATGAGTTGGATAGGTCTGGGGGACCTGGTGTTTGGACCTCCGCCCACTCGACCAGGAAGTCTAGGAGTACTTGGGCTTTGATTGCTGTTGGGTGTTTGAAATGCAGATCTCGCGGGCTGAGCTCCATGTTCCACTCAGCGACTCGGCCGGTCGCTCCGGGATTGTTGAGGATGTCTGCGAGTGGTGTGCTGCTCACGATTGTGATGGAGTGTTCGTCGAAGTAGCGCGATACTTTCCTGGAGGTCATGATAATGGCGAGTAGGAGCTTCTGGTAGTGCGGGTAGGGCTGCCGTGGCTTTGTGAGCAGCGTGCTGAGGTAGTAGATTGGTCTTTGTATGCTATGGATTTTGCCTTCTTCTGCGCGCTCGACGACGAGCACCATGCTCACGACACTGCTCTGCGCTGCTATGTAGAGGTACAAATTCTCCCGTTCTTTAGGCACCGCCAAGATTGGTGGGGTCGAGAGGGTTTTCTTTAGGTCTGCGAATGCATTGTGGGGTTCCTCGGTCCATTCGATTTTTTCTCCTTTTCTCAGCAGTTTGTAGAATAGTAAGGTCCTTTCTCCTAGCCTGCTGATGAAACGACTCAATGCTGCGAGTTTTCCTGTGAGCTGCTGCACGCCTCTGATGTTGGTTGGCCTTTGCATCTTGGCGATTGCTTGGACATTTTCGGGGTTTGCTTCGATTCCTCGGGCAGAGACCATGTACCCGAGTAGTTTTCCGGCTGGGATGCCGAACATGCACTTTTTTGGGTTGAGCTTGATTCTGTACTTGTTGAGGGCCGCGAATGTTTCACGGAGGTCGTAGAGTAGCATGTTTGCGCTGTAGGTTTTGATGACAATGTCGTCTACATAGACATGGACGTTTCTGCCAATCTGGTCTCTCAAGCATGCTTGCATCATTCGCTGGTACGTGGCTCCGGCATTTTTTTAGGCCAAAGGGCATTGGTTGATAGCAGAATACGCCGTAGGGGGTGATGAACGAGGTGTGCTCTTCGTCTTCTTCCTTCATCCTGATCTGATTGTATCCTGAGTATGCGTCGAGGAAGGATAGGAGGTCGCATCCTGCCGTGGAGTCGATTATTTGATCGATTCTCGGCAGGGGGAAGTGGTCTTTTGGGCAGTGCTTGTTGACAGGCCCATAGTCGACGCACATCCTCAGTACCTCAGTGTCCTTTTTAGGGACTAGGACTGGGTTTACTATCCAGGTTGCTTTCTTCGTCTCTCGGATGAACTGTGCGTCGAGTAGTCGGTTGACTTCTTCGCCGATTTCTATGCATTTGGGCTCTGAGAATCGTCGCAACGCCTGCTTTACTGGCTTGCTGTTTGTCTTGATGTGAAGCGCGTGTTCTGCAAATTCTCGCGGTATTCCGGGCATGTCGGCTGGGCACGAGGTGAAAATTTTCCACTCTTCACGAAGGAAGGTTATGAGGGCGGTTGCTTGTTCTTCTGGGAGGTGGGCGTATACGCGGACCGTCTTTTCTGGGTCTGTTGGGTGGACTTTGTGTGTGATTGTGTTGCTGTCGATGCTGAAATCACGACCGAATTCTTTTGACTTGCTTCGGCTTGCCAGCGTAAATATGCTTTTGTCCGTTACCATGGCTATTTCTTTGAGCTGTTGTTGGGCTCCAAACGTGTCAGAGATTTTGTGGAAGTCGCGGTCGCACTGGTCCGATTTGGTGAAGCTTCCCTTGACTGTGATGATTCCTGCAGGTCCTGGCATCTTGAGCTTGAGATATGCATAGTGCGGTACCACCATGAATTGTGCGAACGCTAGTCGCTCGAGTATGGCGTGATACTGCGACTTCCAGTCGAGCACTTCGAACTCGAGGACTTGCTTTGCGAAGTTGCGCTTGCTGCCGAAGATCACATCAAGCTCGATTGTTCCGATTGAGACAGCTGCTTCGCCCGGAACAACGCCATATATTGTTGTGCCTGACTTCTTCCAAACCGATCGTGAGATTAGCATCTTGCGTAGGGTGTTGGCAAAGATTACGTTTAGGCTGCTGCCTCCGTCCATGAAGACTCTGTCCATGTCGTAACCTCCGATCTGGGCTTCGAGAACCAGGGGTGCGTGCCCCGGCCTTGGGACTGCGGGCGGGTGGTCGCTCTGAGAGAAGGTGATGCTGGTCTCAACACCACGCAGTTGGTAGATTTCTACCATCTTTAGGCCTTCGGCTGCTTCGGCCTACAGGATGTAGGCGTCTTGCTTTGCTTTTGAGGGTCTTCCTTCTTGGATCATGCAGATTCCTCCATGGGACGTCGGGGTATTGCCTTTCTGTACTTGGTGCCGGTGACTGCGCGCTTCTTCGAGTGCGTGATATGGTGAGGATCTCTCACTCCTCGTTGGTTACCCCAAATGGAAGGTGAGATGTAGCGTAGCAGAAAATTTCCCTTAGCAAAAATGCTAAGATTCAGTATCGTCCAGGAGGACTCGTAGAGATACAAGAAGGTGGTAAAGTGAACAATGGCGCCGTTCTCAACCAAGGGTTGCTAACTTCACCTAGACCTGCACACAGATACAAATAACTTTGCTCCCAACGAGTACAGAGGAGTTGTCAATTCCTCCGGCCTTGCTGTTTACAAAGTATAAAACGCACATGATAATGATAGTGATAGCAACTGAAAAGTAAACTAAAGATGTAAACAATGATATGAAGATGGACCGGGGTCCCGTGATGTTCACTAGTGATGTCTCTCTCCCAAAAGACGATAAAAGTGCTAGCGAGGTAAACAAATCACAGTTGGGCAATTGACAGGATTATGAAGATACCGCAATGCTAACTATGCTGCAAAGAAAGGAAGGGCTCAAAAGCAATGGGCAGTACGCCAAGGTAAGTAGACCGAAATCCATCTGCATCTACTATGAATCATCCACCTTGAGATACCTATCCAGAACATCTCGCTGGTATTAAGTTGCGAATCCCACCCAAAGTGTAAATCCAAAGCAACAGACAACTGCATTAAAAGAACTTTGCGTAAAGTAAACAATCCTTGCATCCGCGGATACAAGCACCGTTGTTTTATCCCTGGTGGCAACAGCACATCCCCTAGTCTCATGTTTCTGTCACTCAAGCTAGACATCAAGGGGCTGAACCCACAATCAAGCATAACGCTCCCTCTTAGAGTTGCAACAAATCACTTGGCCAATGTAAAATACGGCAACGAAGAACATGCAAGAATTTACTCAAGAACAAAATATAAAAGAGAAGAACCAAATATATTACTCATCACAATCTGAACATAGTCTCATAATCCATCAGATCCCAACAAACTCAGCATAGCAACGACAAAAAATTACAAAGGTGCCTCGATCATGTGAGGCAGCTCACGAGGTCTCGAAAGTGGAGGCACAAAGAGGGGTGAGATAGATCACATAGCTACTGGTCACGGACCCATGGTCCAAGGGGAACTACTCACGGTACATACGGGAGGTGTCCATGGCTATGGATGGTCTCCCGGAGGGGGTAGCTTCTCCCGGCAGGGTGCCAGAGCAGCTTCTCCAGGCAGCCCCGATCTTGAAACGGCGGTGGCGGCGGTACCGAGGCGAGATCGCGAAAAATGGATCGATATTAGGGGTTTCCACCCCGAGGGGTAAATATAGGCGGAGGGGGGTGTCGAGGGGACCCACCAGGCAGCCAGGAGGCCTCCTGGCGCGGCCTAGGGTGGGGCCGCGCCAGGGACCCTCCTGGTCTCCTGGTGGTGGCCCCCCCTCCACTGCCTTGGTTATTCCGGAAGCTTCCGGGTCGCTGATTTTTTATCTGATTTTTCGGGATTTATTGGAGCACTTTTAATGGCCGGAAAACCTGGAATACAAAAACATCAGAAAACAGCAACTGGCAGCTGGGTGCACTGGGTTAAAAGATTAGTCCAAATATGCTCAAAAGTGTATGAAAGTTCAAGCAAATCATGGCAAAGTCACACAAAACATGCATGGAGCAAGCAGAAATTATAGATACGTTTGGGACGTATCAACATCCCCAAGCTTAATTCCTGCTCGTCCTCGAGTAGGTAAATGATAACAAGCATAATTTATGTGGTGACATGCCACACAACCATATAAGAACTTTGTAAGTAAAGCAATCAAAGCATGCAATTCAATTCAAGTCTTAACAAGCAAGAGTCTATATTAGCATTGACACAAGCAACAAAAGAACAAAAGGTGCAAGAGCTCTCGCTGTTCGTGACTCGAATGTCTCCAGATGGTGTTTGCGTGCAAGCAGGGGATAGGGAAATACGAGACAGAAAAGGTAATTGTTGAGAACAACTATCTACTAAAGTTTCACACTTAGTCTCCTTTGGATTCTTATCTTGACTCGTCCCCAGACCACTAGCCAGGTACAAGTCAAACTGATCCACTCCCTTTCGATATTTTGAGCACTCATGCAATGTATGAGCGCGAGCAAGAAAGTTTACACCTAAAAGGCGAAACAGAAAGAAGGTGGAGGAGGAAGACAAAAAGGTGTGAAAATCTCACATCAATGAGGACAATCATAGGCGAGAGAAGGCCATATGATAGATATGATGTGAGGAGTAGGGATTTCCATGCAACGGATGCAGATGTGAGCTAAAAGCTCTCCAAGGGAACTAGTGGGGGTGCATCTAACTTGCTTTCTCAAGAAGACCTAGAGCTCGTTTGAGGAGGCTCATCATTGGAATATACAAGCCAAGATCTATAGTGTGAAGGTCCCCACATAGCCATATGCATGATGATGATCTCTATGGAGTACAAGGGATAGAGGATGAAGTACTAGTGTGGATCTCTCAAAAAGGAATAGTAGTGTGCCCCCTTCTCTATTTTTATTTTTTCTTTTTCTCTTTTTTCTATTTTTTTGTGTTTTTTTGGTGGCCTCAATGGATCTTTCTATTTAACTCTCATTTGTCCTCTTTGGGATCTTTTGATTTTGTCCTCTTTGGGATCTTTTCCTCACTTAGGGGCAACACTCTATATTTTTACAAGAATAAAGGAGATCTTTTACACTTTAGAAAAGTACTCACATAAAGAAGATATAACTATCATGATGCAAAGGTATGACATGAGGATCAAGTCATGAGAAGATGGATGTTGCATGGCAATGTATCTCGGAAAGGCTATGGAAATTCCTTGTAGGTAGGTATGGAACCTGTTTTGAGGAAAGATAAAAGGAGGCTTATGATGACAGAGCGTATCGTTCCAAGGGTTTGGATGCACTGACGAAGTTCGCGCGAACTCTCAAGGTGAGAAAGGGAAATGCACGGTACCGAAGAGGCTAGAAAAAGTATAGGTGGGTGGAAGTGTCAACTTTCGAATACTCACATTAGTCCGAAGAACTCACGCACTTATTATCGGTAACTCTCAATCTAATCAGGAGGTTCACAAAGAGACAAGTACCCCGAGGAGGAGTGTATGGGGGTTTGGTTATCCTTGCGCATCCTCGACTCATGGTACGTGAGTGTACTCTAAAATTCGAACCCTCCAGAGGTTAGTGATCCATCTAGTAGCTAGAGTTCTCAACAGGAGTTTTTGGTTTTCGAAAAACCCACGGATTTCCCAAAATACGACATCTATCACTAATAGGCTCGAGTTCTTGACACCAAAAGTTCAAACGTTACTCTAGTCAATAGCTCAATACTATTGCAAGTTACTACTACAAAGAGAAAAGCAACTTCAACTACCTACTTCTAGTCAAGACACAAAACTCAGTGCAATAGGCCAACTCTCTAACAAGATAAAATATGCAACCTATAGAAAGTTCAACCTAAAACAAAATAAAAGCTCTATAAAAACTAAAGGACTACAACTAAACAGAGCAGCAACTAAGAAAAGAAAAAGAACAACTCACAGCTAAAAGAATAAGCAAGCAAATCGTATGAGGAGTTCTAGTTCAAGTGGAGCATGTAATTCTCCCACAGAAAAGAAAGTAAGCTGGGATCTAACTTGTTACTACAGCAAACAAAGCAAAAACAAACCTAAGAAAAGTAAAGAGCGAGACGCTCCAAGCATAGCACATAACGCATGAAGTGATAAAAATATAGTGCAGCGAGAGACGAACTGATAATTGTTGATGAAGAAGGGGATGCACAGGGGCATCCCCAAGCTTAGACGCTTGAGTCTCCTTGAATATTTATTGGGGGTGCACATGGGCATTCCCAAGCTTGAGCGTTTGACACTCCAGGATCTTCTTTCATCATCTTCCATCGCACACTTGAAAACTCCCTTCATACATAACTCATTGTAGACTGATTAGAGAGGTTAGTACCCTAATAAAATAATTTTTTCTTTGCTGTAAATAAAGATAATATTTAAGAGCTACTGTTTTCCAAGATTGCCAAAAAGTTTTTGCAAAGAAAAAGCAAGCTTAAGGTTTGGAAAAGTGAAGAGAGACAAAACGTGGCAGAATCTGTGAAAAACAGAACAGGAGATAGAAACGAATTTTTTAGGGGTACTTATGCAAATCAAATAAAAAAACTCAGAACATACACAAGTTTCGTAATTATATAGAGCACGCTGTGTAAAAATTTCAGCTCAAAAAGATGAACTGGGATTTTTCCATGATTTTTCTAGTCACGAGGACAAAATCTGTTTTCTGGACAGCATGTCACAACTTTCACTTCCCTTGTCGTATGAGGCTATAAAAGGCACAAAGTTTGAAAAGTAAAGATACAATGATGTTTCTACAGTAGTAACAATCATCAAGACCACTAACAACAGAAGAAAAGTAACAAAAAAAACCTAAATTCGTTGCAGGCTGCCTCCCGAAAGCGCTTCTTTAGAGCCATTAGCTAGGGATGAAGATTTTAAAAGGTGCTCTCATAAGAATAAGGATTTGAAACAAAAGAGAGCATCAAGAAGAAAATATGAAACACATTTAAGCCTAACCCACTTCCTATGCCTAGGAATCTTGTAAGAAAATAAATCAAAGAAGCACTAAGAAGCCAGCATAGGAAGGTGGAACAATAACATCTTCAAAACTTTCCACATAAAGAGAGGAGCTTTAGTAATATGGAAGTTTCTAAGACCAAACTTCCCTCTCTCAAAATAATTTTCAGTAGTATCATGAACAACATCAAGAATATAACTATCACATAAATCATGTTTTTCATGACCTACAAGCACACGTGTATAGTTTTCAACACGGTCTTTAGGATAATAAGATAAATGCAACCCATCACATTGAGCCTTGATAAGAGCAAAATTCTCCGGAATATGAGTTGGAGATTTCAAAAGGATAATAGGACAATCAAGTGTGGGTGCAATAGCAAAAATTTCATGCTTAACATGAGGAACTATAGCAAGTTCATCTCCGTAAGCATCATCCATAGTGGCATCACGGCCATAAGCATATAAGGCATCAACTTCATCAAAAAGGGATATTTCAAAAGAATCCATGGGATCATAACACTCATATAATGTAAGAGTCAAAGAGTTACTCTCATTAGAAGGTAGATGTGGATGGCTCCATTCTTCCTCCTTTTGTTCGTCACTCTCCTCCTCTTTTTCATCCAAGGAGCTTTCAGGTTCAACAATTTCTTCTTCCATAGAGTCCTGCAAATCATTAGTCTCTTCCTTTGGGGGAGAGATTCTCTCAAGATGATCAGTAATATAATAATTTGCATCGTAGTTTTCCAAACAATAGTTAAGTATAGCAAGACTCTCAGATTTGTAAGGGGCATCACCAATATTTTTAATAAGAGAAGTAATTTCATAGGCACCCTTATAAGCAACAAATTCTTCTATTTGCTCTGCATCATAAAAATCATAGTTTCTCTTAGCATAAGAAGCTAAGGTTTCATCATCATTGTACTCACATTGGAAAGAAAGGTGTTTGTGCCTCATAAAGCAACAAGATTCATCCCTGCAGAAAGATATATTATATATTGAGCACAAGTTTCTAGCATACTCATACAACTGATGTATTTGTTTCCATAAGTGTATCCCCTTTTGAGACAAGCGGTGTTCCTTATACCACTTTTGTTGATCCTCAGTGAATCCTCCATGCCAATAAGATCTGGTTTCAAAGAAGTCAGACATTGATTGGCAAGTAAGGAACTAGACATACTATTTTTTTGGGATTTTTGATAAGGGACACGAAGATAAAAAAAGAAAGGTAAACTAACAAGACTAAAAAGCAAAGATAAAAGATAGTGTGCAACTCCCCTATCTTGTAGACTGGAGTCCCCGGAAACGGCGCCAGAAATTGGCTTGATACGGTGAGGATCTCTCACTCCTCGTTGGTTACCCCAAGTGGAAGGTGAGACGTAGCATAGCATCAAATTTCCCTTAACAAAAATGCTAAGGTTTAGTATCGTCCAGGAGGACTCACAGAGATACAAGAAGGTGGTAAAGTGAACAATGGCGCCGTTCTCAACCAAGGGTTGCTAACTTCACCTGGACCTGCACACAGATACAAATTACTTTTCTCCCAACGAGTACAGAGGAGTTGTCAATTCCTCCGGCCTTGCTGTTTACAAAGGATAAAACGCACGGGATAATGATAGTGATAGCAACTGAAAAGTAAACTAAAGATGTAAACAATGATATGAAGATGGACCGGGGTCCCGTGATGTTCACTAGTGATGTCTCTCTCCCAAAAGACGATAAAAGTGCTAGCGAGGTAAACAAATCACAGTTGGGCAATTGACAGGATTATGAAGGCACCGCAATGCTAACTATGCTGCAAAGAAAGGAAGGGATCAAAAGCAATGGGCAGTACGCCAAGGTAAGTAGACCGAAATCCATCTGCATCTACTACGAATCATCCACCTTGAGATATCTATCCAAAACATCTCGTTGGTATTAAGTTATGAATCCCACCCAAAGTGTAAATCCAAAGCAACAGACAACTGCATTAAAAGAACTTTGCGTAAAGTAAACAATCCTTGCATCCGCGGATACAAGCACCGTTGTTTTATCCCTGGTGGCAACAGCACATCCCCTAGTCTCATGTTTCTGTCACTCAAGCTAGACATCAAGGGGCTGAACCCACAATCAAGCATAACGCTCCATCTTGGAGTTGAAACAAATCACTTGGCCAAAGTAAATTACGACAACGGAGAACATGCAAGAATTTACTCAAGAATAAAATATAAAAGAGAAGAACCAAATATATTACTCATCACAATCTGAACATAGTCTCATAATCCATCAGATCCCAACAAACTCAGCATAGCAACGACAGAAAATTACAAAGGTGCCTGGATCATGTGAGGCAGCTCACGAGGTCTCGAAAGTGGTGGCACAAAGAGGGGAGAGATAGATCACATAACTACTGGTCACAGACCCATGGTCCAAGGTTAACTACTCACGGTACATACGGGAGGCGTCCATGGCTATGGATGGTCTCCCGGAGGGGGTAGCTTCTCTCGGCAGGGTGCCGGAGCAGCTTCTCCAGGCAGCCCCGATCTTGAAACGGCGGTGGCGGCGGTACAGAGGCGAGATCGCGAAAAAGGGATCGATATTAGGGGTTTCCACCCCGAGGGGTAAATATAGGCGGAGGGGGTGTCGAGGGGACCCACTAGGAAGCCAGGAGTCCTCCTGGCGCGGCCTAGGGTGGGGCCGCGCCAGGGACCCTCCTGGTCTCCTGGTGGTGGCCCCCCTCCGCTGCCTTGGTTATTCCGGAAGCTTCCGGGTCGCTGATTTTTTATCTGATTTTTTGGAGCACTTTTAATGGCCGGAAAACCTGAAATACAAAAACAGCAGAAAACATCAACTGGCAGCTTGGTGCACTGGGTTAAAAGATTAGTCCAAATATGCTCAAAAGTGTATGAAAGTTCAAGCAAATCATGGCAAAGTCACACAAAACATGCATGGAGCAAGCAGAAATTATAGATACGTTTGGGACGTATCAATGCGCTTGGCTTCGCGCTGCTTTTCCTCTTTTGAGGCTGTTGGAGAGTTCGGTGAATAGGCGACAATCTCCTAGGGTGTGGCTTTCTCTGAGGTGTCCCCAACTATCTTCGAAACAGTGGATCGCGCAAGGTCCTTCCAGTTGCTCTTTGGCTGTGAGTTTACTGGAGCCAGCGTGCCTTCTTCTCCTTGATATTTGGAAGATCTGCGAGCGGTCTTCTGTTCGGTTGTGGATTCTTGGGTCAAGATCTATCCCGTCTCTGAGTGATTGGTTCCGGATGAAGTTGGCGAATTCATCTGGTCTTCGGTCTGGATCGTAGTATTCTCCAGTCTGGGTTTCGGAAACGCTGTCTTGTCGCGTGGCGGGAGTCCGGGCGGCGGCGGGTCGTCGATTGGTGGGCGAGTCTTCTGTCACGCGCCGCGACTCCTCGAGTGGGGTTCTCGTGTGGAGTCCTCGCACTTTTCTTCTGGGCCGTCGAGTTCTTTTTCGTCGGCGATGGATCTGGCGGTTGTTGGGGTGCTGGACTTGATTCGACTGCAGGCTAGGTGATCTTGATGGGGCGATGGAGATGTTTTTGGTGAACTTGAATTCCCCGAGCGGGCTAGATCTGGTTCCAGTCCTTGAGTCTTGATTTGCTGAGGGCGGGACCGCCGAGATCGTGATTCCAACCTGTGTAGTTCCCACAGACGGCGCCAATTGACGGGGATCAGCCCCGGCAAATCCCATGGTCAGGGACCCTGGGTTAGTCATAGAGAAGGAATAGGTCGGACGATACTCGTCGGCTAACAGGAGAAGCACTTCCTGATCAATATTATTGAGTGAGGGGCGATTACAGGGGAGGCCAAGGCCAGTTCTCGCAAGACGAGGAGAGTAGATTGTGTATTGGCTTCATCTAGACGTCTCCCCTCCCAGCCTTTATATACTAGGCTAGGTCTCGGGGAGTCCGTACTAGATTACAAAGATAGTTTCCTAGTTCTAGTATTGCCTTGTACGCCAAGTCGTGCCTTCCATATTAGTCGTGGACTCCTACGTCGGTGCTTGGTTGGGCCAGTCGTGGGCCTGTCGAGGCTTCCCAGCGGGCCCTCTGTCTTCATACACATCGGGTATCCTTATACGCAGGAGTCGTGGGGTCACCCCCTCGTCAGGAGGGGTGCCGAGAAGGGTCCTGACGGTGCTCCCGATCTTGGAAGCGCGGCGGCGGAACAAAGGAGAATTTGCGAAATAGGGTTCTATCTTCGAAAGTTTCCCGTGACGGAGAATAAATAGGCGAAGGGGGGCAGCCAGGGGGGCCACCAGGGGCCCAGGCGCCCCCTGGACGCGCCAGGTGGCCGCCTGGGTGCCTGGTGGTGGCCCCTTGGCGCTCCTTCGGGCTTCTGGAGGCTTCCGACATGCTGATTTTTTATCTGATTTTTCCCGGATTTTTGGAGCACTTTTTATATGGGGAAAAACTGAAATAGAAAAACAGCAGAAAACAGGAACTGGCACTAGGGTGCACTGAGTTAGTAGGTTAGTCCAAATATGATCAAAAGTGTTTGAAAGTGTATCTAGATCATAGCAATATCACACAAAACATGCATGGAGCGAGTCGAAATTATCGATACGTTTGAGACGTATCAGCAATCAACAATGTAATGGATTGGTTTCTTGCATTTGTAGCAGCAGTTGTCCTTCGATGGAGAGCTTCGTGAGGATGAACGGCGAGAAGAGTTGCTAGAGTGCCTTGACGAGTAATTCTTCTTCGGTGACGAAAAACCTTTTCTTTGGAAGCAGTTGAAGCGTCTCATGATCAAGGCCAAATCCTTCCCAATGCTTGCAGGATCATATGACTCAACACGGAAGCAGAACTAACTTCAGGCGAAGAGTGGCATGAAGCTCTTGCTTTTATTGCATGTGATCTTCTTCGGGATCCATTAATGTCGCGTTTCTCTTCTTCTTCCATTTCAAATGTATTGAGTCTCTCGATAATATCAGCAGCAACAAGTCTTCCGAAGTCAGTCCTTTCTTTGATCATCAGCACAATGTGATCAAAAGAATCATCGAGTGAGCGAAGCAAAGCTCTGACCACCATATGACTTGTGATATCTTCAGCGCCGAGGGAGATCAGCTCATTCGCTAGAGCAGTGAGTCTGCTATAGATGGAGTTAACTTTTTCTCCCTCAAGCCTCTTGAATCGATAGAATTTTCTTCGGAGAGTGTCAATTCTTGCATCTTTCTGAGTGGAAACACCTTCTCCAATATTTTCAATATAATCCCTGTCACCTTTGGCAGATGGAATATTCTTCACTTCATGATATTTCTTAGGAGTCAAATGATTGGTTATGAATACCCAGACTTCAGAATCAAGAGCCGTCAGTTTTGCTTCATCAGGAGTGATGGATTTCTTGTCCTTGATTGTGACTCCACTCTGGACAACTTGTGAGGCAGCCGAATTGATAGCAATGATGTATCTCGTCATCTTGTCCTTCCAGTAAGGATAGTCCTTTCCATTGAAAACAGGAATAGGTTCGCCGGAGCGAATAGCTGCGAAAGACATACTTGAAAAGACTCTAGGAGGTTAATCCAAAACACACATATTGTAGGGAGTGCCTAGCTCTGATACCAATTGAAAGTCCAAGTATGTGATTAGAGGGGGAGGGGGTGAATGATCACTTCAAATTTTCAAGTGAAGCTTTGAAGTGAAGCATAAATTTAACAGAAAAGGAACACAGATGCAAGTAACAAGGAAGAAAAACTAACAGAGAAACTAAACACAGCGAGTCAAAACAGTTTGAAGCAAAACTGGGAAGCAAATGCAATTCTGAAAGTAAATGCTTGAAGTAAAACGAACTCTTGAGTCAGCGATGTTTGTTCGACCAGTTCACGCTCTGCAAAGCGCTACATCTGGTTGGAGGGACTGGTGACTGAACACCTGGAGCAAAACTCTCTCCGTCCATTGCTCCACTGCACCAATCTCCTTGAGCTTGGCCAGTTTTGACTCGGGGTAGATTATCAAGGAAATCTCCGAAACCTTTGACAAACTTGAACTTCGAGGCGACAATTACTCTTCGCTCTCTGAAGACGACACTCTAACCGTCTAGGAGAATTGTAGTTCTCCAAGATAAAAGGCTAGCAAGTTTTTAGCTAAGTCATCGTGAATCTACTCAGATCAATGGGACTTAGGATTTGGTGGTTCGGCTTTTGGGTTATTCTTCGGTGGCGTTATTGGGATGCTCTCTTCAGTTTCTCTCAGGAATAATCTCAGAGCAGCCAACCGCAAATGGAGGCGGGGGCGACGTATTTATAGGTGGCGATCCCAAGGTGCGAAATGACTGGTTTGACCCGAAGCGATAGCTTGACACGTGTCCACAATAGTCGGATTAGTCATCAATGCGCAACTTTACTTGCGGAACAAGTAAAACTGACTCACGGACTTAGTTTTGCTTCCGAAGCCAAAAAACGAAGTCTTTGCTACCGAAACTTAACTTAGTGCACATGAGATTTCTTCACTCTGGCTTCTCACTTGGTTTAGATTTGATCTGATCAATTTCACAATAGCTTCGATGTCCACAAACTAAACCCCTCTTGATAGTACGGTTTTTCTTATCACTCAAAGAACAAAAAAATAACTACACAAAAACATATAAGTCTTGCGTCGTCTTCTTCATTTCCTTCGATGAGTTGAGCTTTAGGAAACCATCATTTTTAGGGGTCATCCTCCGTTATTAAGCTTCGCTCAAGAGTTGTGCTTCGACAACTTGTAAACTTTCCTTGAAGCTTATCACCTAGCTTATCCTTCACGAACCTAATCAATTGTATATACTAGAAAACATTGTTAGTTCCTCTACTGTCTTGTCCAACAATATCCAAACCACATGGGGGCAAAACTTTTCTCTTACACCTGCTTTGTTAAACCTTGTTATGAGAGATCAATTCTCTAGTGCTGGAGATGATGTTGCTTTACACTTAAATAATTTTGTTGAGCTTTGTGATATGCAAAAGTATAAAGAAGTAGAAGGTGATATTACTAAGCTTAAGATTTTTTCCTTTCTCCTTGAGGGAAGGAGCTAAAATTTGGTTTCAATCCTTGCCTAGGAATAGCATATATTCTTGGGATAAGTGCAAGGATGCTTTTATTGGGAAGTACTACCCACCTGCTAAAATTATTTAATTGAGGATTAATATTATGAATTTTAAGCAATTGGATAATGACCACGTTGCCCAAGCTTGGGAACGAATGAAATCTCTTATTAACAAATGCCCTACACATGGTTTGACTACTTGGATGGTTATCCAGACTTTTATGCAGGCTTGAACTTTACCTCGCGGAACCTGTTAGATTCGGCCGCGGGAGGAACCTTTATGTCAACAACACTTGGTGCTGCCACAAAACTACTAGATGAAATGATGACCAACTATTCCCAATGGCACATCGAATGAGCTCCAACAGGTAGGAAGGTAAACTCTGTCGAGGAGATTTCCTCCCTAAATGAAAAGGCTGACTTGATTATGTCTCTGCTTACCAAGCAATCTCCTATTGATCCTCATGATGTCCCTTTAAATTCTTTGGTTGCTCAAGAACAAGTAGATGTGAACTTTATCTCTAGAAAAAACTTCAACAATAATGATTATAGGAGTAATTTTGCTAGCAATCCTAGACCGTTCCCATCCAAAAACTATGGGAACAACAAAAACAACAACAACAACTCCTATGGTCAAGCTTATAAAGAAAGATATTTACCTAGCTATGAGAATCTGGTAGAAATGGAGAAAGCCCCTAAGAATTACATGCACACACAGTTTGAACAAAACAAAGCCTTCTCCAGACAAGGGGGAAAACAACAGTGCTTGTAACTGCGGTTGCAAGGATTGTGTACTTTACACAAAGTTCTTTTAATGCAGTTGAGGTGAGCATACTTCTATTTTGCAAAACATTAGCAAGCAACTTGAGAGCCTGAACAGTGATATTTCTAATCTCCAAACTAGACTTACTGCCACTGAAACTTATGTTTCAAACATGTCTCATGCCCAAGCTACTTTGATAAACCAGATGGCAGCCAAACCCGAAGTTATACCCATGGAAAAAATAGAATCAAGAGCCTTCCTACACACCACACAGTTGCTACTATCCAAGTTGTCGAGGATACCCAAACTTTTAGCACCCAACACACTCCTAGTCCCATTGGACCTATTAATGGTGATGCTATTATCTCAACCGTAGAAGAAGAAACTCCTATGAACATAGAAGCTTTCAAACAAGTGAGCCTAGTTGACACCACTACCACCTTTGATAGCAGTGACATTGATTTTGATATTTGTACCCTTTCAGAAGTTATTAACTTGTTACACAAAATGTCTAGAGACCCCCACAGTAGCACACTAAATCTTTCCTTCACGGAACATATCACTAATGCTCTCATTAAAGCTACTGATGAGAAGCTTAGAGTAGAAGCCTCCATACCTAGGAAGCTAGAAAATGGTTGGGATCCTATGATAAAAATTAAATTGAATAACTTCTCTTGCTATGCTTTATGTGATGTTGAATCTAGTACCTCTGTTATGCCCAAAAGAACGTATGATATGTTTGAATTAAAGCCCTTTGAGCCTTGTTCTTTTGGTGTTCGTCTCGTTGATTCTTCCATAAAGAAACCTTTGGGGAAGATCGACGATGTTCTTATCATTGTCAATGACGATTATGTTCCCGTTGATTTTACTATTATGGACATAGAGTGTGAACCTTTATGTCCAATTATTTTGGGATGTCCTTTTCTTCGCACCGTTGGTGCTGTTATTGACATGTAAGAGGGGAATATAAAATTTCAATTCCCTCTCAAAAAGGGGATGGAACACTTCCCTAGGAAGAAGATTAAGTTACCTTTTGAGTCCGTCACACGGGCTAGCTATTCTTATAACACCCCTGCTTGTAAGAAGGAATGTTACCACCATAACACATCCAAAGCCTACTACGTCGTGCGTAAAATCCGGCAGCACTTCTTTTGTACTGTCGGACATCCACGTCAGGAAATTAAATAAACAGAGTTTAAAATATGGCACTACAAGCGGAAGCTCCAACAAGTTTATATAACACTTATTAAGAAAAGTCATAATCTGATATACTACACAACAGGAGGGAAACATGTTCCAAGCACAAACGGGTACTAGGTGGGGAATGGTAAACCTCCACCTTCCAGATACACATACTGATTGCAAGCAAAAAGTTATACACACTAGTAAAACCTAGCTTTCAAGAATCATGAACTAAAGTATGAAGTTTATCATGATTGAGCTAGGTAAATGAAAGGGGCATGTAATTTGTGAGTGAACACCCATGGGAGCTACGCCTTCCTGACTACTTGCAAAGCCTCACAGTGATGTACCTAAAACAAAGCCAATGAGGGTGAGTCTAAAGACTCAGAAAGTACACAACAAATCACATAACAAAAATAGACAACAAAGTAATGAAGAGGAACCATACTAGAACATGTGAAAATTATACTTGAACCTCTCATGCTTGAAATGGCATGAGAGTGCATGCTTGAAATGGCATGCGATGAAATTCTTGAAATGGCATGAGAGTAGAGGTGACGTCTCACCCCGACTCCTTTTCTACCCTCACCTAGTGAGAGGACCATAACATGAGGATGGACTCGAAGGACCATACACTCGCAGCGCGAGGATCACTCCTTGAACTGGGAAGATTCACTCGTGATGGATTTTTCTGTCAAGAAGAACCAATGCCTATCACATACTAATGGCATGGGGTAATGAAACATATCATAGGTGATGTAAAGTTCACCATTTCATGAATATAAAAGACTAAGGTGAACAAGAATATCAAAATAAAGGAGCAGACTAGCCATTGTTTCCCGATGTACTTTCCTCAACCATTGCGAGGAAGATGGTGTGAGGCTACCTGCACTATATTGGTGCCGCAACCTGCTGTAGAAACATGCATACGAATTTTAAAAATTACCTCGAGACAATCTATGTAAGGTATACACAAGAGCGCGCCTAAACACATTCCTGGGAGAGCAACCCCTTTGTTGTCCCTAGACGGAAGAATTAAAATTCGGATCTTGGAAGCTCCAAATCTGTAACGACCAGATCCGAAGGGACCAAGTCTCTGTGCTTAATGTGCTAGCCCCTGGATCAGTTTGCTAGCACACACAGTACTCGATGAAATAACAGAAGTAAAACATGTCTTTATTACATCGAATGAAGTAAATATTACAATAATAACATGGCTTAAGGCCATCTAATCAAATACTTGCGGAAGCTATAATAGTTTGTAACGCCCCGGCCACAGCCACCGGTTCCCGGCGTACGCCTAGTGGGATCTAGACTGTCCCCACAGACCAACACTAGTCTTTCCTGCGCACTTTGTCCTCACTCGTGCGCACCTGGGAGATACTTCCCAGTTGGTCACCCATCCTCAAATTGCTCCAAGCCAAGCACGCTTAACTTTGGAGTTCTTTGGATCTGGGCTCCCGGAAAAGAAGGTGCACCTTGTTGATATGAGTAGTCTATCATTCCTATTAAGCCAGGATGTCACATACACCCCACTCAAAGGAACCGATGTCCTCATCGGCCCACAGGAACGTTCCCCCTTGGCAGACGTCTGTGTGTCCAGTGCCGACACATGTCCCATATGTTCGCGCAACTGACCCACACACGCCCGTGTAACCGCGAGGGTCGGCTCTGATACCATTTGTAACGCCCCGACCACAGCCACCGGTTCCCGGCGTACGCCTGGCGGGATCTAGACTGTCCCCACAGACCAACACTAGTCTTTCCTGCGCATTTTGTCCTCACTCGTGCGCACCTGGGAGATACTTCCCAGTTGGTCACCCATCCTCAAATTGCTCCAAGCCAAGCACGCTTAACTTTGGAGTTCTTTGGATCTGGGCTCCCGGAAAAGAAGGTGCACCTTGTTGATATGAGTAGTCTATCATTCCTATTAAGCCTTATAGATTCCGCAAGTATTTGATTAGATGGCCTTAAGCCATGTTATTATTGTAATATTTACTTCATTCGATGTAATAAAGACATGTTTTACTTCTGTTATTTCATCGAGTACTGTGTGTGCTAGCAAACTGATCCAGGGACTAGCACATTAAGCACAGAGACTTGGTCCCTTCGGATCTGGTCGTTACAAATGGTATCAGAGCCGACCCTCGCGGCTATACGGGTGTGTGCGTGTCAGTGCGCGAACATGGGTGTGCCGTGTGTCGGCACTGGACGCACAGACGTATGCCAAGAGGGAACGTTCCTGTGGGCCGACGAGGACGTCGGTTCCTTTGAGTGGGTGTATGTGACATCCTGGCTTAATAGGAATGATAGACTACTCATATCAACAAGGTGCACCTTCTTTTCCGGGAGCCCAGATCCAAAGAACTCCAAAGTTAAGCGTGCTTGGCTTGGAGCGATTTGAGGATGGGTGACCGACCGGGAAGTTGTTCCCGGGTGCGCACGAGTGAGGACAAAGTGCGCAGGAAAGACTAGTGTTGGTCTGTGGGGACAGTCTAGATCCCGCCAGGCGTACGCCGGGAACCGGTGGTTGTGGCCGGGGCGTTACAAAATCACACAAATAACATGGCTATGGATTCGTAGGAAACATATCTATAAATAGTTCCAACTATTTAAACCCAGAATAGGAACTTATGGTGGCCAAACCTAGCAAATACTTCTGATGTTTCCAGATTTCAGAATAACAAACAACCACCTTTAGAAATTCATAACAACAAGAATACTCATGGGAATTAACTAAAACAAATTGATCTATGAATTATTAGTTAACAGGTAGTTGTACCATCATAGGACATAAGCTTCTCATCCCTTGAAGAACATGAGAAACTATTGCCAAAAGCTATGAAAATACCGTTTTGCAGAAAAAGTACATCAGCTTGTTCCATCCGCTGCGACTAAACGGCTGAACCAAAGTAAGTGAATGACCACTCAAAACGATCGCAGAAATAAGGCCTAAAGAAAACTTCAACTATTTCTCCTTTGATTTTGCTATATAGATACTCGAAATTGTGGATTTCTATTGTTGTATGCACAGAACAGCAGCAAAATCCAATGTTTATCCCTAATTCGCCAAATGAACTTCATGCCCCGAACTTTAGAAACCTAGAACTCATCATGTACAACACCCGAGAGGTTAGGGGAGAGTAGGGGAACTCACCCTTAAAGCTTGGGAAAAGGGAATCAAAGAGGGGAGGTGAGGATCTCCTTTCTCTTCTTCTTCTTCTTCTTCTTCTTCTTCTTCTCGTCTTCTTATCTTCTCTTCTTGCCTCCTCTTTGGGATCTTTTCCTCACTTTAGGGGCAACACTCTATATATTACAAGAAGTATAGAAGATCTTTCACACTTTACAAAAGTACTCACCATAAAGAAAATGAAGCTATCATGAAGTATGCAAATGTATGCATCTGCCAGTGTAGCAGGATATGCAATGATACTAGCGCGTCATGTAGCAATGAATAGGGCAAGGCCCAACTAGCATGCGGCTCATCGATCAAGCAAAATCATGTATGACATGAAGATCAAGTCATGAGAAGGTGGATGTTGCATGACAATGTATCTCGGAAAGGCTATGGAAATGCTTTGATAAGTAGGTATGGTGGCTGTTTTGAGGAAGGATATAATGAGGCTTATGATGATAGAGCGTATTGTGCCAAGGATTTGGATGCACCGGCGAATTATGCGCCAACTCTCGAGGTGAGAAAGGGCAATGCACGGTATCGAAGAGGCTAGAAAAATATGGCTAGGTGGAAGTGTCAACTTTCGAATACTCACATTAGTCCGAAGAACTCATGCACTTATTATCGGTAACTCTCAATCCAATTAGGAGGTTCACAAAGAGACAAGTACCCCGAGGAGGAGTGCATGGGGTTTTGGTTATCCTTGCGCATCCTCGACTCATGGTACGTGAGTGTACTCTAATATTCGATCCCTCCAAAGATTAGTGATCCATCTAGTAGCTAAAGTTCTCAACTAATTTTGTAGGTTTTTCGAAAATAAACACGGATTGCCCAAATTACGACATCTATCACTAATAGGCTAAAGCTCTTGACACCAAAATTTCAAACATTACTCATAGCAATACCTCAAAACTATTGGAAGTTACTACTATAATTGAATAGTAACCTCAATTACCTACTTCAAGTCAAGACACACAACTCAGTTCAACAGGCAAACTCTCTAAACAAGATAAACATGAAAACTCAAGAGAGTTCCAGCAACAAACTAAACAAAAGCTCTTAAAAAGATAAGCATGAAAACTAAGAGCTAAACATGACAGCAGCTACGAAAAAGATAAAGAACACACACAACAAAGATAAGCATGAAAGTCCTATGTTGTGTTCTAGGGTGAAGTGGAGCATGTTTCTCTCCCACACAAGGAAAGTTGGGTTCTAACTTGTTATGAACAGCAATCAAAGCTAAAGAAAACTAAAAAGGAAATAAAGAGCAAGACGCTCCAAGCATAGCACATAACGCATGAAGTGATAAAAATATAGTGGAACGAAAGACGAACTGATAATTGTTGAAGGAGAAGGGGATGCATGGGAGCATCCCCAAGCTTAGATGCTTGAGTATTCTTTAATATTTCTTGGGGGTGCACGGGGGCATCCCCAATCTTGAGCGTTTGACCCTCCTGAATCTTCCTTTATCATCTTTCCTCGCACACTTGAAAACTCCCTCCATACATAACTCATCATAATCTGATTAGCGAGGTTAGTACCCACAATAAAATAACTTTTCTCTACTGGAAATAAGGATATTATTGAAGAGATACTGTTTCTCAAGATCACCAAAAAGTTTTTGCAAAGAAAAAGCAAGCTTAAGGTTTGCAAAACGAAGAAAAGGCAAAACAGGACAGAATCTGTGAGAAACAGACCAGCAGGTAGTAAATATTTTTTTTGGGGCACTTCTGCAACTCAAATAAAAAAACTCAGAACAGACGCTCGAAAGCCAATTATATAGAGCATGCTGTAAAAAATATTCAGATAAAAAAGATGATCTGGTGATTTTATTCTAATTTTTCTGTCCAAGGACAAAATCTGTTTTCTGGACCGCACGTCACAACTTTTGAAATTTCTTGCAATCGGAGGCTAAACTTGGCGCAAAGATGAAAAGTAAAGATAAAATGATGTTGCTACTGTAGTAACAAACATCAAGACACAACAAAAGCAAAATAAACCTAATTCGTCGTGGGCTGACTCCCAAAAGCGCTTTCTTTTATGCCTTTAAGCTAGGTATGACGCAAAAAGAGAAAATCAAGTTTTATCAAGAGTAAGAGAATAGCTAGCCCGTGTAACGGACTCAAAAGGTAACTTAATCTTCTTTCTAGGGAAGTATTCCATCCCTTTATTGAGAGGGAATTGGAATTTTATAATCCCTTCTTTCATATCAATGACAGCACCAACGGTGCGAAGAAAAGGGCGTCCCAAAATAATTGGACATGATGGTTCACATTCAATGTCCATAATAGTAAAATCAACGGGAACATAATTTTCATTGACAATGATAAGAACATCATCAATCTTCCCCAAAGGTTTCTTTACGGAAGAGTCAACAAGACGAACACCAAAAGAACAAGGATCAAAAGGTTTCAATTCAAACATATCATACATTCTTTTGGGCATAACGGAGGTACTAGCTCCAACATCACATAAAGCATAGCAAGAGAAGTTATTCAACTTAATTTTAACTATGGGATCCCAACCATCTTCTAGCTTCCTAGGGATAGAAGTCTCAAGCTTGAGCTTTTATTCCCTAGCTTTGGTAAGAGCATTGGTGATATGCTCTGTGAAGGCAAGGTTAAGTGTGCTAGTGTGGGGGTCTTTAGCCATTCTTTGTAAAAAGCTCACAACTTCTGGGAGACTACAATTATCAAAATCAATTTTATCATTATTAAGCAGAATTGTAGTGTCATATTCTTTCTTTGAATTGCTCTCTATTATAAGAGTTTGGACGTCTTCCCAAGTTTGGGGACGTGTGGGAGCAACTTTAGACAGAGGCTCATACTTCTTTCCTGGAAGACCATGCCACGGGCATAACTCTCCATCAAAACTAACATAATCACAAGGTCTATTACTTTTGTAGACCCCGACAGTGGTAATGGGCGTAATGGAAGAGGGGGTGTACTCATTCCACTTAGTGTTTTCAGTGGAACCCATAGCAGCAGCAAGCAAGGTAACTATTTTTTTGATTTTTGATAAGGGACACTAAAGAAAAATCTGAAAGGTAAACTAACAAGACTAAAAAGAAAAGATAAAAGATAGTGTGCAACTCCCCTATCTTGAAGAGTGGAGTCCCCGGCAATGGCGCCAGAAATTAGCTTTGATGGCTTCTCGCCCCTCGTTGGTTACCCAAAGTGGAAGGTTGAGATGTAGACAGCAGCAAATTTCCCTCGGTGAAGATACCAAGGTTTGTCTCCAGTAGGACTCCGACAACGACAGGAAGGTGACAACGGCGCCAGCAATTAGGCGGTTGACGTGGACTTGCACACACAACAGATACCTTTGCTCCCAACGAGTACAGAGAGGTTGTCAATCCCTCCGGCCTTGTTGTTTACAAAGGATCAAACGCACAGGATAATAATGATAGCGATAGCAACAGGAAAGGAAATAAAGCAGAAAATAAATAGCGCGTGTAAACAGTGGTGGAAATATGGACCGGGGACCCATGATGTTCACTAGTGACGTCTCTCTCCCAAAAGACGATAAAATAGCCATGCAAGGTAAACAAATTACAGCTGGGAAATTGACAGGATTATGTGCGCAAACCAATGCTAACTATGCTACAAAGAAAGGAAGAGGCTCAAAAGCTTGGGCGGTACCCCAAGACAAGTAGACCGAAATCCATCTGCATCTACCTACTAATCATCCACCTTGAGATATCTATCCGGAACTTCTCGCTGGTATTAAGTTGCGAATCACACCCAAAGTGTAATCTCAAAGCAACAGACAACTACATTAAAGAACTTTGCGTAAAGTAAACAATCCTTGCACCCGCAAGTACAAGCACCGTTGTTTTCTCCCTTGTGGCAACAACACATCCCCTAGACTCATGTTTCTGTCACTCAAGCTAGTCATTGATGGCTTCTCACCCCTTCGTTGGTTACCCCAAGTGGAAGGTTGAGATGTAGTGCAGCAGCAGTTTTCCCTCGGTGAAGATACCAAGGTTTGTCTCCAGCAGGACTCCAGAGATGATAAGTAGGTGTCAGCGGCGCAACTGACGCGAACCTGCACACAGACACAGATAACTTTGTTCCCAACGAAGTTCAGAGAGGTTGTCAATCTCTCCGGTCTTGTTGTTCACAAGCATAAAATGCAAGGGATAATGATAGCAAGTAAAAGCAGTAAAGTAAATATAGCATGGAAACAATAATGAGGATATGGACCGGGATACGTGATGTTCGCTAGTGATGTCTCTCTCCCAAAAGACGATAAAATTGCTATGCGAGGTAAACAAATTACAGAAAGGCAATTGACAGGATTATGAACGCACCGCAATGCTAACTATGCTACAAAAGAAAGGACGAGGTTCAAAAGCACAGGCAGTACGCCAAGATAAGTAGACCGAAATCCATCTGCATCTACTACTAATCATCCACCTTGAGATATCTATCCAGAACATCTCGTTGGTATTAAGTTGCGAGCCCCACCCAAAGTGTAAACCTAAAGCAACAGACAATTGCATTAAAAAGAACTCTGCGTAAAGTAAACAATCCTTGTGACCACGGTCACAAGCACCGTTGTTTTCCCCCTTGTGGCAACATCACATACCCTAGACTCATGTTTCTGTCACTCAAGCGTGTCATCGGGGGGCATGAACCCACAATCTAGCACAACGTTCCCTCTTGAAGTCACTACCTACTACTTGGCCAAAGCAATAAACAGCAACGGAGAACATGCAAGAATTACTTAGGAACAAAAATATAAGAGATAAAATCCAAATATATTACTCTATCACAATCTGAACATAATCTCATAATCTATCAGATCCTATCAAACTCAACATAGCAATAGCAGAAATATTACAAAGATTCCTCGATCATGTAGGGCAGCTCACGAGGTCTACACAATGAAGATCAAAGAGGGGAGGAGAACATCACATAGCTACTGATCACGGAACCATGGTCCAAGGAAAACTACTCACGAGACATCCGGGGAGCATCCATGGTGGAGACGAGACTCCCGGAGGTCAATCCTCCCTCCGGCAGGGTGCCAGGAAGATGTCTTCTGGTGCTCCCGATCTTCGGAAGCGCGGAGGCGGCGGAACAGAGGCGAGTTCGTGAAATAGGGTTCCTCTTCTGGAGTTTTCCCGTGACGGAGAATAAATAGGCGAAGGGGGCAGCCAGAGGTGGACCAGGGGCCCCAGGCGCCCCCCTGGCGCGACCAGGGGTGGGGCCGCGCCGGGTGGCCGCCTGGGCCCCCTGGCTCCCCTTTGGCCCCTCCCGGGCTCTTCGCAAAGCTTCCTCCACGCTGATTTTTTATCTGAATTTTCCCGAATTTTTCTGGCACTTTTTATATGGGGGAAAACTGAAATAGAAAAATAGCAGAAAACAGGAACTGGCACTAGGGTGCATTGAGTTAATAGGTTAGTCCAAATATGATCAAAAGTATATGAAAGTGTATCTAGATCATATCAATATCACACAAAACATGCATGGAGCAAGCAGAAATTATAGATACGTTTTGGACGTATCAGTCATCAGGGGGCATGAACCCACAATCATGCATAACGCTCCCTCTTGGAGTTACTACCTACTACTTGGCCAAAGCAATAAACATCAACGGAGAACATGCAAGAATTACTCAAGAACATAAATATAAAAGAGGAGAATCAAATATATTACTCAAACACAATCTGAACATAGTCTCATAATCCATCAGATCCCAGCAAACTCAGCATAGCAACAACAGAAAGATTACATATGTGCCTCGATCATGTAGGGCAGCTCACGAGGTCTAAACCATGAAGAACAAAGAGGGGAGGAGAACATCACATAGCTACTGATCATGGACCCATGGGTCTGTTGCTTTGGGTTTACACTTTGGGTGGGGCTCACAACTTAATACCAACGAGATGTTCTGGATAGATATCTTAAGAAACCTTAAAATATAAAGAAGGTAGGGCTTTATCCGCATCCATGGCGCAGATCGTGGAGGAGGAGGGCAGCACACGCCCGATCCGGATGAGATCGGGAGATTCGAGGTGCCAGCGGCATCCCGGGGTGACGGCGGTAGGGGTCCGGTGAGAGGAACAAGGCGTGCGGAGGAGAGAGTGGGGGAATAACTCCCCTTGTTCTTGACCGGGAGCTTATATACTCAACACACCGGTTGTACCGCTGCGACCGACCGGCAGTACCGGCCCCTGAGGCAACCCTACGGTTGTCGCGGTACATCCGGACCGCTGGATCCATCGGTTGTACTGGTGCTTGACAGTGGCCGGTTGTACCGCCCGTCAGGCCGGTAGTACCGCTCATAATGTGCAGTGCTGCCAAGGAAAGGGGAAAAAAGGCGATGTGTACCAAGGAATCTAAGATGGCTTAAGATAAGTTGGCTTGGGATAGGACCACACTAGGGAACAACAAACCTCAACCACTCAAGAAGAAGAAAACAAGAAAATCACAATCATTTGCATGAGTGATGGTCAAGAAAAATGATCAAACAGATACAAAGAGAGAGAAACGAGCAAAATCACACATCCCATCCACAAGGGGTGGGCGGTGGCCGGAGCCACCATGTTTGAGCTGATTTGGCATGGCACCACTAAGATGTATCTTGGGTCCAAAACCAATGCTCTTCTTTGAAGAACCGTTGTTATCATAGGAGACCATGGGGCCACCCATGTTAACCATGATGGAAGAATTTTTTCTCTTTTCCGCATAATAGGTGGAGTAGTTGCCTATGAATTAAGCAACACTCCCCCTATGTCCATGCCTGCATCCAAACTAGATAACATGTTGATATAGGGTGTGTGGGAAAGTTCTCAAACCACATTACTTGAATCAATGATATTTAGCTCATGCCTTAACTCTCAAAATCTTGCTTCATCCAAGGGCTTGGTGAAAATATCCGCAAGTTGATCTCCAGTGCCCACATTTGAAAGAGCAATATATATCACCCCGCTTCACATGATCTCGGATAAAATGATGATGAATCTCAATAAGCTTCGTCTTGCTATGTTGGACGGGTTGTATGCGATATTGATGGCACTTTCATTGTCACATAAAAGAGGCACTTTGTCACAAGTGACACCGTAATCCTTTCAAGTTTGCCTCGTCCATAATAATTGTGCACAACAACTTGTGGAGGCAATGTACTCGGCTTCGGTGGTTGAAAGAGAGACACAATTTTGCTTCTTGGAAGACCAACTTACCAAGGACCTACCAAGAAGTTGGCATCCTCTGGAAGTAGACTTCCTCTCCACTTTGTCTCCGCCCAATCCGAATCCGTGTACCAATGATGTTGAATCTTGAACCCTTGGGATACCACAAGCCGAAGTTTGGGGGTATGAATAAAATATCGAAAGATTATTTTGACGGCCATTACGTGGCTTTCCTTTGGTGCGAATTGAAATCTTTCACACATGCCCACACTGAACATAATATCTGTGCAGATGCACAAAGATACAACAAAGTACCAATCATAGAACGATACTCCATTTGGTCTACCTCTTTGCCGTTCTGGTCGAGGTCAAGTTGACACTTGAGGGGCATGGGGGTCTTGGCCCCCTTGAGATCATCATACTTGAACCTCTTGATCATGTCTTGAGTGTGTTTTTCTTGGTTGATGAAGGTTCCTCTTGGCAATTGCTTCACTTCGAAACCGAGGAAGAACTCCAACTCTCCCATCATAGACATCTCAAACTTGTCGGTCATTAGCTTAGCAAACTCTTCATTAAAAGATTTGTTAACTGAACCAAAGATAATATCATCAACATATAGTTGGCATATGAACCTAAAATCGAGTATAGTAAAAAGAGTGGGATCAATTTTCCCAATTTCAAACCTAAAATCGACTAAGAACTCGGTAAGGTACTCATACCAAGCTCCTGGTGCTTGCTTAAGTCCATAGAGCGCCTTATCGATTTTATATACATAATTGGGGAACATGGGATCCTCAAACCTGAGGGGTTGCTTGACATATACAAACTCATAATGGGACCATGAAGAAAATCACTTTTCACATGCATTTGATATAGCTTGAAGTTATGATGAGAAGCATAAGCAAGAGCAATACAAATGGATTCAAGGCGAGCCATGGGGGAAAAAGTTTCACCGTAGTCAATACCTTCGACTTGGGAAAAACCTTTTGCCACCAACCTTGCCTTGTTCCATACTACAATACCATGTGCATCTTGCTTGTTCTTGAATATCCACTTGGTCCCATTAACATTATGATCACCTTTGGGTGTCTCCACTAATGACCACACCTTGTTACGCTTGAAGTTATTGAGTTCATCATGCATGGCCTCAAGCCAATCCGGGTCTTCAAGCGCCTCAAATACCTTTTGGGGTTCCACACAAGAAACAAACGCATTATGGGTACAAAAATTTCCCAATTGACTATGAGTGGTTACCCCTTTTCTTAGGCTTCCAAGCACTTGATCCACCGAATGATCTTGAGATGAAAGCTTGGATGCAATCTTGGCCGAACGGCGTGCTAGAGTTTCCTCAAGTGATTCTCGAGAATCCTCTTGAGGGTCTTCTTCGGGAGCTTGAGCACCATCAAGGACTTGTTGATACGTCTCAAACGTATCGATAATTTTTGCTCGCTCCATGCATGTTATGTGTGATATTGCTATGATCTAGATACACTTTCATACACTTTTGATCATATTTTGACAAACCTACTAACTCAGTGCACCCCAGTGCCAGTTCCTGTTTTCTGTTGTTTTTCTATCCCAGGTTTCCCCCATATTAAAAATGCTCCAAAAATTAGGGAAAATCGTTTAAAAATCAGCGCAACGGAGCCTTCCAGAATCACCAAAGTGGGGCCAGAGGGCCACCACCAGGTGTCCAGGCGTCCACCTGGCGTGTCTAGGGCCCTGGCCGCGCCAGTGGGGGCGCCTGGGCCCCTGGTGCCCCCCTGGCTGCCCCCCTTCGCCTATTTATTCTCCGTCACGGGGAAACTCCGAAGACAGAACCCTATTTTGCAAATTCTCCTCTGTTCCTCCGCCGCGGCGCTTCCAAGATCGGGAGCACCGTCTGGACCCTTCCCGTCTCCCTGCCTGAGGGAGGATCGACCTCCGGGAGCTTCTCCTTCACCATGGACGCTTCTCGGATGTGCCGTGAGTAGCCTACCTTGGACCATGGGTCCGTGATCAATAGCTATGTGATGTTCTCCTCCCCTCTTTGGTCTTCATGGTTTAGACCTCGTGAGCTGCCCTACATGATCGAGGCACATATGTAATTATTTCTGCTTTTGCTATGCTGAGTTTGATGGGATCTGATGGATTATGAGATTATGGTCAGATTGTGATAGTGTAATATAATTGGTTATTATCTTTTGTATTTTTGTTCCGAAGTAATTCTTGCATGTTCTCCGTTGCTATTTATTGCTTTGGCCAAGTGGTAGATAGTGGCTCCAAGAGGGAACTTTATGCTCGATTGTGGGTACATGCCCCCTGATGACACGCTTGAGTGTCAGAAACATGAGTCTAGGGGATGTGCTGTGGCCACAAGGGGGAAAACAACGGTGCTTGTGACCGCGGTTACAAGGATTGTTTACTTTACGCAAATTTCTTTTTAATGTAGTTGTCTGTTGCTTTGGGTTTACACTTTGGGTGGGCTCGCAACTTAATACCAGCGAGATGTTCTGGATAGATATCTCAAGGTGGATGATTAGTAGTAGATGCAGATGGATTTTGGTCTACTTATTTTGGCGTACTGCCCATGCTTTTGAGCCTCTTCCTTTCTTTTGTAGCATAGTTAGCATTGTGGTGCGTTTATAATCCTGTCAATTGCCCTTCTGTAATTTGTTTACCTCGCATAGCAGTCTTGTCGTCATTTGGGAGAGAGACATCACTAGTGAACATCACGGGACCCCGGTCCATATTCTCATCACTATTTACATGCTCATTTACTTTCTTGCTTTTTACTTTCAGTTGCTATCATTATCATTATCCTGTGTTTATTATCCTTTGTAAACAACAAGACCGGAGAGATTGATAACCTCTCTGAACTTCGTTGGGAGCAAAGTTAATTGTGTTGTGTGCAGGTCCGCGTCAGGTGCGCCGCTAACACCTACTTATCATTGCTGGAGTCCTACTGGTCGATATTCATCCTCGGTATCTTCACCGAGGGAAACTTGCTGCTACGCTGCATCTTACCTTCCACTTGGGGTAACCAACAAAGGGCGAGAAGCAATCCTCTCTCGCGCATCAAGCAAATTTCTAGCGCCGTTGCCGGGGACTCCGAGAGATAAGATTGGGGAGTTGCCCACTCTCTTTTACCTTTACTTTTTAGTTTTGTTAGTTTACTTTCCAGTTTTTTATTTTTCTTTTGTGTCTTTATGAAAAACCAAAAAAATAGTTGCTACCTGTTATCTTTGCGTTCGTCTGCCTACTGATGCTATCTTTACAATGGGTGTGGAGCCACCCAAATATGGTAGGATGGACATGTTTGACATGTTTCACTTGGATCGTCTTCGATCAATTTGTGCTCGCACTAAAAACCCAACCGACTTGGTTGAGGGAAAATCATTGGATGAGCATGCTTATTATACACGGCATCGCCTATCTCAGAAAGGGAAACACTTATGGGATCAAATACATGTTTCTTATTTCCATGCTAAACTTTTGTGCCACATTTATTATTTTACTTGATGTTCTAATATAGATCATAAACACCTTCCTTTCTAATGTGAGTTTAATGAAAATGAGATCTTATCTTCTTATGCTAAAGGTGTTTATGATTACTTTGATGTTGAAAAGATTGAAGAGTTTGTTGCTTTTAAAGGTGCTTATGAGATTGCTTCTTTGATTGAAAAGTATCACGATACTATTCACCAGTCCGAAAACTTTGCAGTTCTTGCTTATTGCTTCGAGAATTATACTTCCAATACTTATATTGAGGATTTTAAAAATAAAATGTTTGCTGCCCTAGAAGAGGCTAATGATTACTTTGATGAGGAATCCCATGATTCCGAGGACTCACTTGATACATCCCTTTCTGAAGAATTTGATACTTGCTTTGTTGATGGCCATGATGCCAATATGGATTATTCTTGCAAAGATGAACTTGCTATAGTTCCTTACGTCAAGCATGAAATTGTTACTATTGCACCCACACTCGATTTCCCTATTATCCTTTTGAAATCTCCAACTCCAGAGAAATTTCCTCTTATCAAAGCTCAATGTGATGGGTTGCATTTATCTTATGATCCTAAAACCGTGTTGAAAACAATACACGTGTGCTTGTAGGTCATGAACAATATGATTTATGTGATAGTTTTATTCTTGATGTTGTTCATGATACTACTGAAAATTATTTTGAGAGAGGAAAGTTTGGTTATAGAAACGCCCATGTTACAAAAGCTCCTTTCTTTATGTTGAAAGTTTTGAAGTTGTTCTTGTCCCTATAGGAGATATGCCCTAGAGGCAGTAATAACAGTTATTTTGTATCTCCGAGTTTGTAATGAATGTTTATGTTCCATGCTATAACTGCAATGATTCTCGAGTCTGCAATATCCACGAGGCTCGGAGGGAAACTCATGTGCACGTGTGGTATAATAAACAGTAAAATGTATTCCTAGTCATGCCTCTAAGACTGGCTCATGTATTGCATGATGATCCTGTTTTCCTGATCATGGGCATGTCTATGCCGACAATTTTGAGGGCACAATGTTACAAGAACATTTGTGTTGAATCGACCCGAATTGATGTTATGCTATGAGATACATTCGTCACAAGTTAATGGTTAATAACACAGAGAAAGTTGTGCGTTTGCATAATTCCTTAGACCGTGAGAGTATCGAGTTCCTTCGTACTTGCTTCGTGAACTTTGGGGTTTTGTTAAACGTCATCTGTAAAAGGGTGGCTATTACGGCAGCTTGCGGGTTCACGGAAAAGTATGACAAGGAACTAGGTAGCTCGAGATTGGGATTTGCTCCTCCGTCGTTGGAGAGATATTCTTAGGGCCCTCTCGGTGTTACGGTATCCACCATCGTCTGGCCAGACACAGTGTGATTTGATCACAGGGATGCCGGAACGCGGGAACGAGAAAAGAGAACAATACCAAGAACGAGGTAACTGGCATAGTGGACAAGTTGTTGATTCACGGGGATGCCAATAAGTCTCACCTCGGGTATTTGTAATATATCGCGAAGCAACAGGAATAGCACACAGCAACTAAAGGTTCACTCGAATAATTCTTCGTATGGGTATAGGGATCAATATGGATGTCCTCGGTTCCGCTATTGATCATTGATCGGAAAGTGTTCCGGTCATGTCTATACTTCATCGAACCTACAGGGTCACACGCTTAAGGGTCATCTATCTGTTGAATACTAGACAGGGAGTCTGAGATAAAGTCACCGGAAAGGTTTCGGAGACGGCGGAAAAGTTCCGAGAGAGAAAACCAAAAAGTTGTTTCGGGGTAAACCACTAAGCCGAAAAGGTTTCGGAGAGCACCTGGTAATTTTGGAGAGTGCCAGAATTGTTCTGGTAACTTCTGGAATTTTTCTGGAGAAAAGATTAAAATATTTTTTTCGGAAATATTTCGGAGCTGCCGGAAATGTTCCGGAGCTGCCGGAAATGCTTAGGTTGCTTTTCGCAGATGAAAATCACTAATCCGGAATTGTTTCGGAATGCGCCCAAAATCATTTTAGTGGGTGTTGGAATTATTCTAAGACCCACAGAAATATTTTCGGAATTTTCGGACGCGAAAAAGTGGTGTCATGAATAGTAAAAAGTACTACTTGAGATATTTTTGGAAAGCCTTCTAGAAGGACTTGGGAGCCAAGAAAGCCCCCTTGGGTTTCCTATAAATAGAGGTGTGAGGGCAGCCCCATATCCTTGATCCAAGCTCTCACTTGAGTTCTCAACACATGCCATGCAATTATCTGGCTTCTTCTCTCCCTCACACGAAAGAGTTTCGTAGAGCCGAAAGGCTGTCTGGGTTCCGGCAGGAACTAGTTCTGGACGGCGAAGCCCTGCTGGATAGCTGACACCGTATGTGTGCAACTTGGTAGAGAGGTCGTTGTTTCGATCTTAGTTCGAGTGTGCCTCCCGAAGGGCTATCCGAGTTACAGATCGAGTTTCGAGGGTCGTCCCGAAGGGCTGTCCGTGACATCGTCCGAGGGACTGTCCGACCGCCTCCCGGAGCGCTGTTCGTGGGGCAGACAAGGGAATACATTCTCGCGGTTGGGAGGTTGTAAATCCTAGCTGCGGGGATCTGCACCGACGATCTTCATCGACTCTACTTCCCGCTGCGCTACGAGTCGGTAACGATCAGATCAAAACCTTGTATGCGTCTCCATAGTGGTCCTGGGCGTGCTCGCTATACCGAAATTTTTTGTTTTCTGTTGCGTTCCCCTACAGTGGTATCAGAGCCGTGCTATGCGTAGATGCATGTTATGATCTAGAATACATGGAGATGTATGGGTATTGCATAATATAATTTTGGAGTAGATCAGATCTATTGCTGAAAATTATTTATGCGGGTGGCAGATGAAATCTGTTACCCGATATTCTTGTTGCTTCCCTAGAATTTGCGTATTTCTGATCTCGAGACAGCATGGTGGAATTTTACAAAGTTCTGGCAATCCGCGATCCTGATTGATCAACGAAGTGCTATCAGTTCTTTGGGTTCCGCCATAGTCAAAAGAAAGATGAAATTCGCAGACTAAAGGGCAATGCAGATATGATCTGCACGGGGATCACGCGTATGACGAAGTTCAGTATGGGGTTCGAGATTTTATTATCTCGTGCTTCATACACCCCGCAATGTTAATCTAGTGACTTGAATAATCATACTTGATGATAAAACGTTGGTAGTTGCGGTTTAAGTCAAAACCTTAGAAGCCACGTAAAATAAAATTTTGCATAAACCGGTTTAGAGGCGTCTAACTTGTTTTTGCAGGATGTGCATGTGATGTGGTATAGCAAAGCTCATATTAATTCGATTATGTATGAGATGACTATATAATGTAAATTTATTAACATGACCTGCGTGTCATGATTCGGCATGATGGCTGGAGCCATATGATTGTCACTTTAATGACCTGCGTGTCAACCTTAGGTAATGCACTTATTCATTTGCTATAAAGATAGCAATATTATTTGGTGCATCGACAAGGTGGTGGCAATCTTCGCGAAGGTGAACTCCGACGCAAATGCCAAAGACGAAGAAATACTTGACTTCTCCGTCAGAAGGGGCTATACCATATCATGCTATTATGAATTGCATGGGATGTTTATCCCTTATGTTGCACCCTTCTTGATTGCGCGGTAGTCGCTTTTTATTAGGGTGATCTCTCACTTAAAATATCAAGTAGTTAGTGTCCTCCCAAGTGTAGCGCCGTCACAGCATCTATACTCTCGGGGTGCGCCATGGATGCATGGGTACGAACGATTGGAGAAATGTAAGGCGGGTGAGGTCAGACCTCGCAGCAAGATCACTTGGTTGTCTTGACGTTCATGGCAGGATCGTCCTGAGCTCGGAACACACGCATCGAAAGATGAACAAGAGTCACATAGAGATGTGATCGGCAAGTTGGCCTACCAAATCAAAATCCTCGTCATGAGATGATGATTCTATGGCGTTGTATTGATATTTGGATCTTGAATCACTCATAATCAATTTTGAGAGATATTGATTTAAGTGGGAGCACACTTTAGAATAAAATTGTTTATTCACTAGTGCAAAAATCATTATGAACAAAGTCAACTATGCGGACTGGGTCCGTAACCTGAGGATTGTCCTCAGGAGCGCTAAGAAAATCTATGTGCTTGAAAAAGCTCTTCCAGCTAAACCGGCGGCAGGTGCCTCGGAAGATGAACAAAATGTCTGGGCCACTCAGGATGATGATCACAACGCAGTACAGTGCCTCATGCTAGCTTGCATGAGTCCAGAGCTCCAAAAACGTTTTGAATTCCATAAACCCCGTGATATGATCCGGGAATTGGATGCTCTGTACAAGGAAACCGCAAGGTCTGAACGTTTTGATATCATGAATATCTTGATGAATTTAAAGATGGCTGAGGGCGGTTCAGTTGGCGAACACATAGTCAAAATGATTGGCTATGCTGAAAGGCTTAAAACCCTGGAATTTCCAATTCCAGCATCCCATATGATGGACATGATGCTTTCTTCACTCCCCCCGTCTTACAACGGTTTTGTCATGAATTACAACATGAGTGGGATGGAGAAAACACCAGAAGAGGTGCTCGCCATGCTGAAAACTGTGGAAGAAGGACTGCGGAAAAATCACAAGCAAGTGTTGCTTGTGAATAAAACCGCCAGTTTCAAAAAGAAAGGCAAGCCAAAGAAGGGCAAGGGTGCCGGTAAGACCGGCTCCCAAAGCAACTCTAAGGGCGGAGCCAAGAATGAAACTGAGTGCTTCTACTGCAAGGGCACAGGACACTGGAAGAGAAACTGCAAGAAGTATCTGGCCGATAAGAAGTCCGGGAAAACCGGAAAAGGTATAATTGTTATACAAGTTAATGTCATTGATGTTTTGCTTGCTAGCGAAAATTCTAAGTCTTGGGTATTTGATACCGGATCGGTTGCTCACATTTGCAACTCGATACAGGGACTGCAGAAGGTCCGCAAGCTAGCAAAGAATGAAGTCATGATGCGCGTCGGGAACGGCGCTGGGATCGCCGCTCAAGCCGTCGGCATTATGCCTCTACGTCTCCCTTCAGGATTTATCTTAGAGCTAAATAAATGTTATTTTGTTCCACTATTGTGTAGAAACATTATCTCTGGATCATGTTTAGTACACGATGGGTATTCGTACAAGTCTGAGAACAATGGTTGTTCACTTTATTGTAAGGATATGTTTTATGGATTTGCACCCATTGTTGGGGGCCTTTTCATACTAAATCTTGAATGTGAAAATGATGTCTTTAACATGAATGCTAAACGCCTTAAGAAGGTTGATACCACAACCACTTATTTGTGGCACTGTCGGCTTGGCCACATCGGAAAGAAACGCATGCAAAGACTCCAAAGAGATGGAGTTTTACCGTCCTTTGATTTTGAATCATTTGACACATGTGAAGCTTGTCTAATGGGAAAAATGACCAAGATGCCGTTCAAGGGTCATCCTGAACGGGCGGGTGAATTATTGGAAATAATACATAGTGATGTATGTGGTCCAATGAGCACAGCCGCACGGGGTGGGTATTTCTACTTCGTGACTTTTACTGATGATTTAAGTCGGTATGGCTACATCTACTTGATGAAGCATAAGTCGGAAACCTTTGAAAAGTTCAAGGAATTTCAGAATGAGGTAGAAAATCATCGTGACAAAAAGATTAAGTTTCTGCGGTCTGATCGCGGAGGCGAATACCTTAGTCATGAGTTTGGCCAACATCTAAGTGACCGTGGAATCGTTTCACAGCTTACGCCTCCCGGAACTCCACAGCGAAATGGAGTATCGGAAAGACGTAACCGAACCTTGTTAGACATGGTAAGGTCGATGATGTCTCTTACAGATCTGCCGATATCTTTTTGGGGTCACGCACTAGAAACTGCCGCTCACACACTAAACCGAGCACCGTCTAAGTCTGTTGAAACGACACCACATGAGATGTGGAATGGGAAGAAACCCAGTTTGTCGCACCTTAAAATTTGGGGATGTGAGGTACTTGTAAAACGTTTACAACCAACCAAACTCGATCCCAGATCAGACAAATGTAACTTTGTAGGTTATCCAAAAGAAACAATTGGGTATTCCTTCTACCTACCCTCCGAGCACAAAGTGTTTGTCGCTAAAAGCGGAGTCTTTCTTGAGAAAGAGTTTCTCGCCAAAGAAGTAAGTGGGAGGACAGTACAACTTAATGAGATTAGTGAATCTTCGGCGACCGTTGCTATGGCTAAATAACCGGAAGTAATTCCGCAAATTATCCCTACAACCGAGCCGGAAGTTGTCGCATATAATGCAAAAACTTCAGACAATGTTGTAACTGAACCGCGTAGATCAGGTAGGGCTGTCCAGCCACCTGAGTGGTTTCATGATGAAATCTTCATTCTTGAAGACGATGAACCTGCGCACTACAAAGAAGCGATGGCGGGGCCCAGCTCAAGGGAATGGCACAGAGCCATGAAATACGAGATGGAATCCATGTACGAAAACCAAGTTTGGAACTTGGAAGAACTTCCAGAAGGCGTAAAGCCCATCGGTTGTAAATGGATTTTCAAAAGAAAGACGGACGCGGATGGTAACATTACTATCCACAAAGCTAGACTTGTCGCGAAAGGGTTCACGCAAGTTCCAGGAGTGGACTACGACGAGACGTTCTCGCCAGTAGCTATGCTTAGGTCTGTACGGATATTACTAGCAATTGCTGCTTATTTCGACTATGAAATATGGCAGATGGACGTCAAAACGGCTTTCCTAAATGGAAACCTCAAAGAGGATGTATACATGATACAGCCAGAAGGTTTTGTCATTCATAAGGATGCTAAAAAGGTATGCAAGCTTCAGAAAGCCATTTATGGTCTGAAGCAAGCATCAAGGAGCTGGAACATTCATTTTGATGAAGTAGTCAAACGGTTTGGCTTCATCAGGAATGAAGAAGAATCTTGTGTTTACAAGAAGTTTAGTGGGAGCGCAAAAGCATTTCTAATCTTGTATGTGGATTATTGTTGATTGGAAATGATGTGAATTTCCTTAGCGAAATAAAAGACTCATTGAAAAGGAGTTTTTCAATGAAAGACTTAGGCGAAGCGGCATATGTATTGGGCAT
The DNA here is from genome assembly GCA_950022295.1 of Bromus sterilis. Lineage (NCBI taxonomy): Eukaryota > Viridiplantae > Streptophyta > Magnoliopsida > Poales > Poaceae > Bromus > Bromus sterilis. Next base: position 335,782,742 of record OX465595.1, on the reverse strand, counting down.
TAGGATCTATAGAGATAGATCAAGACGCCTGATAGCGCTTAGCCAAAGCACGTACATTGACAAGGTGTTGAAAAGGTTCAACATGGAGAACTCCAAGAAAGGCCTACTCCCCATGTCACCTGGCACAGTGCTTTGCAAGAATCAGTGTCCTCGGACTCTCGATGAGCGAGTACAAATGAATGATGTTCCATATGCCTCGGCAGTTGGTTCTATTATGTATGCCATGCTATGTACAAGACCGGACGTTTCCTATGCGCTAAGTGTTAGCAGCCGGTACCTAAGTGATCCAGGATTGGAACACTGGGCCGCAGTCAAGGGTATTCTTAAGTACCTCAAACGGACCAAGGATTTACTCCTTGTGTACGGAGGTGATGAAGAGCTCATTGTAAGTGGTTACTGATGCAGGCTTCATGACTGACCCAGATGACTTCAAATCTCAATCAGGCTATGTTTTCATATTGAACGGCGGCGCAGTTGATTGGAAAAGTTCCAAACAAAAGACTGTGGCGGATTCTACGACAGAGGCGGAATATGTTGCTGCTTCAGAAGCCTCCAAAGAGGCGGTATGGATCAAGCAATTTCTTGAAGACCTTGGTGTGGTTCCAAGTGCTCTGGACCCGGTGGAGATCTATTGTGATAATAGTGGCGCCGTGGCTCAGGCAAGGGAGCCATGTTCGCACCATAAGACAAGACATATTGAACGCAAATATAAACTCATTCGACATCATGTCGAAGCGGGTTTAGTGAAAGTACGCAAAGTTCACACGGATCTGAACGTGTCAGATCCGATGACAAAGCCTCTACCACGAGCAAAGCATGAGCAGCACCGGATAGCCATTGGTGTTAGGGAAGCCATGTAACTGGATTATGACTCTAGTGCAAGTGGGAGTCTGTAGGAGATATGCCCTAGAGGCAGTAATAACAATTATTTTGTATCTCCGAGTTTGTAATGAATGTTTATGTTCCATGCTATAACTGCAATGATTCTCGAGTCTGCAATATCCACGAGGCTCGGAGGGAAACTCATGTGCACGTGTGGTATAATAAACAGTAAAATGTATTCCTAGTCATGCCTCTAAGACTGGCTCATGTATTGCATGATGATCCTGTTTTCCTGATCATGGGCATGTCTATGCCGGCAATTTTGAGGGCACAATGTTACAAGAACATTTGTGTTGAATCGACCCGAATTGATGTTATGCTATGAGATACATTCGTCACTTCATGTGTTATGTGCTATGCTTGGAGCGTCTCGCTCTTAGGTTTTGTTTTTAGTTTTCTTTAGCTTTGCTTGCTGTTCATAACAAGCTAGATGCCATCCTACTTTCTCTAGGAGAGAAACACGCTCTACTTTCAAAATCTAGAACACATCATAGGATTCTTCATGCCTATCTTTTTGCTGTTGTGTGTTCTTTATCTTTCCGTAGCTATTGCCATGTTTAGTTTTAGTTTTAGGCCCTGTTTGTTTGGGCTGCGGCTGAACGAGAAGCAGCTGGAGCTGGTAGAAGCTGAGAAGCGGCTGGAGCTGGTAGAAGTTGAGAAGACCAAAAAGCCTGTTTGATAACTTTTGAAGGACGGCTGGTGAGGCTGTAGCTGGTGGTGAAAGTCTGTAATGCCCTCGAATGTTGAAGATGTTATTTAAACATTAATTTAAAATAATTTATCTGATTATGATGTACATTACCTCAAATTATTTAACATCTAATTTAGCCCTAAAATAGTTTTTTTGTGAATCAATTATAGCTAATAAAATTTTAAGATTTCTTCCATAGCAAAAATATATGACAGTAAGTAACCATGTCCAGCAATCAACAAGAAACCATACGGGTCATTGAACGTACATGATATTTTGCGGGATGGATTAGAAGCCGGTGGAGCTGCGGGAAGCTGCTCTGGACGTGCTTTTCCTTCGTAGTGAAATTTGAAGACCAGCTTCTCAAAAGCCCGGTGGTAGGAAATAGTTGTTTGGTTGGGCTTTAGCTTTTAGAGGGCTAGAAGCTGCAAAAGCTCAAGCCACAGCCCAAAAAAACAGGGGCTTAGTTTGTATTTAGCAAGAGCCTTGGCTTTAGTTTAGTTTGTTGATGGAACTCTCTTTAGTTTTCATGTTTATCTTGTTAAGAGAGTTGGTTGTTGCACTGAGTTATGTCTTGTTTTGAGAAGTAGGTAATTGAGGTTGCTATTTAATTCTAGTAGTAACTTGCAATAGTTTTGAGGTATTGATGTGAGTAATGTTTGAACTTTTGGTGTCAAGAGCTCTAGCCTATTAGTGATAGGTGTCGTATTTTGGGAAATCCGTGTTTATTTTCAAAAACCTACAAAACTAGTTGAGAACTCTAGCTACTAGATGGATCACTACTCTTCTGAGGGGTTGGATATTAAAGTACACTCACGTACCATGAGTCGAGGATGCGCAAGGATAACCAAACCCCCATACACTCCTCCTCGGGGTACTCGTCTATTTGTGAACCTCCTCATTAGATTGAGAGTTACCGATAATAGGTGCATGATTTCTTCAGACTAATGTAAGTATTGAAAGTTGACACTTCCACCTCCTCATATTTGCTAGCCTCTCCTGTGCCGTGCATTGCCTCCTTCTCACTCCGAGAGTTGGCGTCCACCTTCGCCGGTACATCCAAACCCTTGACATGATACGCTCTGTCATCATAAACCTCCTTATATCCTTCCTCAAAACAACCACCATACCTACCTATCAAGGCATTTCCATAGCCTTTCCGAGATATATTGCCATGCAACTTCCACCTCTTCATGACTTGATCTTCATGTCATACATGTTCCTGCTACACTGGCAGAGGCATACATTGCATACATCATGATAGCTACATCTTCTTTATGATTTGAGTACCTTGTAAAGTATGAAAGATCTTCTATACCCTCTTGTAAATTAGAGTTTTGCCCTTAAGTGAGGAAAAATTCCCAAAGTGGACAAAACAAAAGATCCCAAAGAGGAAAAATGAGAGTTAAATAGAAAGAGCCATTGAGGCCACCAAAAAAAACAAAAAATAGAAAAATAAAAAAGAGAAAAAGAGAGAGAAAGGGGGAAACACTACTATCCTTTTGAAAGATCCACACTAGTACTCCCTCTTATCCTTGTACTCCATAGAGATGATCATGCATATAGCTATGTGGGGACCTTCACACTATAGAACTTGGCTTGCATATTCCAAGGATGAGCCTCCTCAAAAGAGCTCTAGGTCTTCATGAGAGAGCAAGTTAGATGCACCCCACTAGCTCCATTGGAGAGATTCTTAGATCATATGTGCATCCGTTGCATGGAAATCCATACTCCTCACATCATACCTATCATTTGGCCTTCTCTCCTATGATCGTCCTCATTGATGTGAGCCTTTCTCATCCTTTTTGTCTTCCTCCTCCACCATATTCTCTCTTTGCCATCCTAAGTGTGAACTCTCGTGCTTACGCTCATCCATTGCATGAGTGCTCAAAAAATCGAAAGGGAGTGGATCAAATTGACTTGTACCTAGCTAGTGGTCTGGGGACGAGTCAAGATAAGATTACAAAGAAGACCAAGTGTGAAATTTTAGTAGATTGAGTTCTCAAAACAAAAATACTTTTTTCTTGTATTCCCTATCCCCCTTCTTGCAAGCAAATACCATTTGGAGACATTCAAGTCACGGACAGCGAGAGCTCTTGCACCTAATGTTTTCTCATTGCTTGTTTCCATGCTAATATAGACTCTTGCATGTTATGACTTAAATTGAATTACATACCTTGATTGCTTTACTTTTCAAAGTTCTTATATGGTTGCTACCATGTCACCACAAAAATTATGCCTGTTATCATTTACCTACTCGAGGACGAGCATGAATGTTTTGACACCACAGAAATGAATGCTTGGGGATGTTGATACATCTCAAACGTATCGATAATTTCTGCTCGCTCCATGCATGTTTTGTGTGATATTGCTATGCTCTAGATACACTTTCATACACTTTTGATCATATTTGGACTAACCTACTAACTCAGTGCACCCCAGTGCCAGTTCCTGTTTTGTGCTGTTTTTCTATTCCAGGTTTCCCCCATATTAAAAATGCTCCAAAAATTCAGGAAAAATCGGATAAAAAATCAGCGAAACGGAGCCTTCCAGAATCACCAAAGTGGGGCCAGAGGGCCACCATCAGGTATCCAGGCGGCCACCTGGCGCGTCCAGGGGCCTGGCTGCGCCAGGGGGCCCCTGGGCCACTGGTGGCCCCCATGGCTGCCCCCCTTCGCCTATTTATTCTCCGTCACGGGGAAACTCCGAAGACAGAACCCTATTTCGCAAATTCTCCTCTGTTCCGCCGCCGCCGCGCTTCCAAGATCGGGAGCACCATCAGGACCCTTCCCGGCACCCTGCCGGAAGAAGGATCGACCTCCGGGAGCTTCTCCTCCACCCTGGACGCTCCCTGGATGTGCCATGAGTAGCCTACCTTGGACCATGGGTCCGTGATCAGTAGCTATGTGATGTTCTCCTCCCCTCTTTGTTCTTCATGGATTAGACCTCGTGAGCTGCCCTACATGATCGAGGCACATATGTAATTATTTCTGCTTTTGCTATGCTGAGTTTGATGGGATTTGATGGATTATGAGATTATGTTCAGATTGTGATAGAGTAATATAATTGGTTCTTATCATTTGTATTTTTGTTCCGAAGTAATTCTTACATGTTCTCCGTTGCTATTTATTGCTTTGGCCTAGTGGTAGGTAGTGACTCCAAGAGGGAACGTTATGCTCGATTGTGGGTACATGCCCCTGATGACACGCTTGAGTGACATAAACATGAGTCTAGGGGATGTGTTGTGGCCACAAGGGGGAAAACAACGGTGCTTGTAACCGCGGTTACAAGGATTGTTTACTTTACGCAAAGTTCTTTTTAATGTAGTTGTGTGTTGCTTTGGGTTTACACTTTGGATGGGGCTCGCAACTTAATACCAGCAAGATGTTCTGGATAGATATCTCAAGGTGGATGATTAGTAGTAGATGCATATGTATTTCGGTCTACTTATTTTGGCGTACTGCCCATGCTTTTGAGCCTCTTCCTTTCTTTTGTAGCATAGTTAGCATTGCGGTGCGTTTATAATCCTGTCAATTTCTGTTCTGTAATTTGTTTACCTCGCATAGCAGCCTTATCGTCTTTTGGGAGAGAGACATCACTAGTGAACATCACGGGACCCCGGTCCATATTCTCATCACTGTTTACATGCTCATTTACTGTCTTGCTTTTTTACTTTTAGTTGCTATCATTATCATTATCCTTTGTTTTTATCCTTTGTAAACAACAAGACCGGAGAGATTGACAACCTCTCTGAACTTCGTTGGGAGAAAAGTTAATTGTGTTGTGTGCAGGTCCGCGTTAGGTGCGCCGCTGACACCTACTTATCATCGCCGGAGTCCTACTGGTCGATACTCAACCTCGGTATCTTCACCAAGGGAAACTTGCTGCTACGCTGCATCTTACCTTCTACTTGGGGTAACCAACGAAGGGCGAGAAGCAATCCTCTCTTGCGTATCACTTACTCATCATCTTGAGCTTGCCCTTGCATGGGAACTTGATCTTGGGCATCATTTGGTGCATCACCATCATCAATGATTTGATTTTGAACTTGATCTTGTTCAGTTGGGGAAGGTCCCGACGAGGGGGTGTGCCCACGACTCCTACGGATGAGGGTACCTGGTGCGTATCAAGAAAGAAGTCCCGCTGAAAGCCTCGACAGGCCCACGACTGGCCCACTCGAGGCACCAACGTAGTTGTCCTCGACGACTATAGAAGCTGCGACTTGGCGTGCAAGACTAAAACTAGGTTAGGCAACTATCTCCGTTAACCTAGATGGACTCCTTGCGAGCCAGCCTAGTATATAAAGGCTAGGAGAGGGGACGTCTAGGGCATCCAATTTCATAGCAACACCTCCGGTCCCGAGCGAACTCGCCTCGACCGCCACTATAATCGTCTCCATCATAATATATACGAAAGAACAAGAAGTAGTGGTTTCACTGATTGAGGGCCCTGAACCTGGGTAAATCCCTGTCTCCTGTTAGCCGACGAGTATCTCCAACCTGCACCATTTCTCTACGATCTAACCCAGGCTTCCTAACCATGGGATTTGCCGAGGTCAATCCTCATCAACTGGCGGCGACCGTGGGGAAGACGCAGATTGGAATCACGATCTCGGTGGTCCCGTCATCAGCAATACGAAATTCAAGGACTCGAGCAAGATCCAACCCACTCGAAGAACTCAAGTTCATCGTAAGCCTCTCCGTTGCACCGCCAAGTTCGCTCGGCCAGCAACCGAGCCAAGATCAATCTTTCGGCGATTAGCAAAGTCGCACCCGGCGAAAAAAAACTCGACGACCCAGAGTAAGAACACAAGCCGCAGCCATGAAGTCGGAAACGATACCAGAGCAAGTGCAAGAAGTCCACATGGAAATCTCGCTCGAGCAGCCGCCACATACCACAACAATTTCGGCCACCACTCGAACACCCGTCGCAACACACGACGAGGACTCTGAAACTCAATTCGGCGAATACTACGACCCTGACCGAAGAATGGACGATTTTTCCAAGATGATTCGGAACTACTCGATCAATGATGGAATCGAGCTCGACCCAAGGTTTCACTCTAGTACAGAAGATACACTACTAGGGAAATAGCTATACATGGAAAGCTTATTAGTGGCGCATATAGAAAGCCATGCGCCACCATCTGTTAGGGGTGGCGCACTGGAAAATAATGCGCCACCCATAAGCTCTTATGGGTGGCGCATTACTTTACAGTGCGCCACCCCTAAGAGTGGGCCAGCCTGGATGATCTTATACGTGGCGCATCTAGCAATATGCGCCACCCCTAAGAACCTTATAGGTGGCTCATATACAGAATGCGCCACCCCTAAGAGCTTAGGGGTGGCGGATTCTGTAGATGCGCCACCCATAAGGTCCTTAGGGGTGGCGCATTGCTCTAATGCGCCACCCATAAGAGCTTAGGGGTGGCGCATTTCACCAATGCACCACCACTGACTTTCTATATGCGCCACTAAATGCCTAGAGCTGCCCTTATCTACTCCATCCCACCTACCACCTCTCATTCACTCCACACAATTCTCAAACTAGATCCACTCTCCTCACCCTAGATCTATTCTGTTTTCTCCTCCTCCCCACCTCATTTCTTACATTTATCCATCGATACTTGGCATTACATCTATTTTGTTTCATATTGAAGTAAGTGGACCTCCTCCCAAACTCTTTTGTTCCATTTATGACCCATATACTTGCCTTTATTAGCTTGGGGTTTGTTGTATATGTGAAGCTTGGGTTGATGTATATGTGAAGCTTGTGGTGGTTTGATGTATATGTGAAGCTTATGGTGGTTTGATGTATATGTGTATCTTGAGTGGCAAATGTTTTGCCGAAATGTCGATTCATTTCCGTTTCGGCAAATTTCTGGCGCACTCTCCCCATGCTCCCATGCATTATTAGGGAAGGTCATGCCGAATTTTTCCGGCGACGACTGTGATATATAATTGTGTTGCTCTCTCCGTGCACGCAGGTGATCGACCATGGTCCGCGAGATGCTGAGCGATATCACCGTGGCTAGGTGGATGCAATGTGCGACAAACGACATGCTAAGGAATAATAGGTCGGATATAAGATGTCCGTGTCGGAGATGCAAACTGCAGTGCATGACCGAGCCTGATTCCGGAATATTGCAAAGGCACCTGAAGCGTAATGGTTTGATGGATGGCTACACACGATGGATAAGTGATGAAGCTGGTGAGGAGGAGGACGTCAATGGTGGGGCGCCAGTAAATGAGGAAGGGCAACCAGAAAACAGCAGCGGGCGAGATGACGAAGAGCATCCCGTACATGATCATGAAGAAGATGCCGAAGCGGATCATGTAGATCAAGATGCCGGACATGAAGATCAAGATGTCGGACATGATGAGGATTCAAGCTGGGTGCGGGACCCTCATGTTCAAGAGCTGCTTGTCAAAGAGGCGTTGAACGCAAGAGGTGCAGCTAGAGAGAAAGCCAAGATGGCGCAACTCGAGAAAGACGTGATTACGAAGTTGTACGAAGGATGCAACGACGGGGATACCCGCTTGAATGTAACACTTGGGGCTATGGAGATGAAGGAAAAACACAAATGGACCAAAGAAAGCTTCGATGATAACATGGCATTCTGGCACGATCGTCTTCCGAAGGGCAACACGTGCCCAACTAGTATCGCTGAGGCCAAGAAAGTCCTTTGCCCTCTTGATCTTCTGCACGTTATATGCCACGTCTGCATAAATGGTTGCATGATCTATCGGGGTGAGGACGAAGATAAAACCACATGTTCGGTGTGCGGTGTTAGTCGATACAAGAGAGGGAAGAAAGTTCCTACAAAAGTGGTATGGTACTTTCCGATCACTCCTCGTCTGCAGAGGTATTTCGTAGATCCCGAGGAAGCAAAGCTCATGACCTGGCACGCGGATAGAAATAAGCTAAAATAGGATGACTCGAACCCGGATCCGGAAAAGGAGGACATGCGGAGGCACCCTTCAGATGGTAGCCAATGGACTGCGTTGGACCTCGAATACCCAGATTTTGGGAAAGAACCAAGGAACCTCAGGATTGGTGTGAGCGCCGATGGAGTCAATCCGTTTGGCGGCCAGAGCAGCACACACAGTACCTGTCCCGTGTTTGTATGCATATACAACCTTCCCCCCTGGAAGTGCATGAAGAAAAAGTACATAACAATGTGTATGCTAGTTCAAGGGCCGAAACAACCAGGTACGGACCTCAATCTATATCTGCAGCTGTTGAAAGAGGAGCTAGAAACGTTATGGAAAGACGGAGTCAATACGTGGGACGCCGCGGGAAAAGAATATTTCCCAATGAAAGCCGCGGTGATCACGACGGTGCACGACTATCTCGGATACGGATATTTCTCAGGGCAGGTGGTCCAAGGATTCTGTGCATGCGTTAGGTGCACGGATAATACAACGTACCGCCAGCTACCAAAAGATCCCGGATCTTCAAAAACCGTGTTCCAGGGGTCTCGGAGGTGGCTTCCCAAGAAACACGCGTGGAGAAAAGAGGGACATCTGTTCGATGGAAGCGAGGAGCTCCGAGCACCCCCAGCTTGAAGGAGTGGCAAAGAAATCGACAACTTGCTGAAAACTTGGAAAGAGTGCCCCGCGCCGGGAAAAAAAAGAAGACTCTGCTGTTGATGAGGGCATGGAAAGCGAGGTCTGTTTTCTGGGATTTGGAATACTGGAGTCTACTCCATAGTCCTCATAGCCTTGATCTAATGCATATCACAAAGAACGTGTGCGAGAGCTTGTTTGGCATGCTGATCAACATGCCGGAGAAGACCAAGGACGGGCCAAAAGCAAGGAATGACTTGAAATTTATGGGCATCAGGAGGGAACTTCACCCCCCTAGTGACGACGATGATGAGCCGGAGGAGGAAGAGGATACGGAAACGCAAAACTCTCGCAAACGAAAAAGGACGACCAAGAAGAAGACCGGTATTGATCACTGCCCCCCGACATTCTTCACTCTGTGCGAGGAGGAGATCAAGCGGTTTATCCACTGCCTCATAGGAGTAAAATTTCCGAACGGCTACGCGGGGGAAGATAAGAAGATACCTAGATGAGGCGAAGCAACATTTCAACGGGATGAAATCTCACGACTGTGCCGTGCTGATGACGCAGATTCTCCCTGTTGTGATGCGAGGTATAATGGACGAGCACGTCCGTAAAACGTTGTTTGGCCTTTGCAACTTTTTTGACGTCATCTCCCGGAAGTCGATTTGCGCTACGCAACTCAAAAGGCTATAGGAGGAGATCGTGCTCATACTATGCGAGCTTGAGATCTATTTCCCGCCCGCGTTCTTCGACATTATGGTGCATCTGCTGATCCACGTCGTGGAGGATATCGTCCAACTCGGGCCTGCGTTTCTGCGCAGCATGATGCTGTTCTAAAGGATGAATGGGCACATCAAAAAATACGTTCATAACAGGTCCCGTCTAGATGCAAGCATAGCGAAGGGCTTTCTAACCGAAGAGTGCATCTCTTTTTGCACGAATTATCTCAACACCGAGAACCCTGTTGGTCTGGCCGTCAACAAGCACTTTGGCAGGACCGATGGGTGTGGTTACCACGAGGGAAGCCGCGCAATGCATGTCAACTTTGACGGTCGAGACATCGACTTTGAAAGAGCAAGCCTAGTCGCGCTACAACACATCCAGCTGGTCGATCCTTGGATAGTAAAGCACAAGGATTTAATCAGGAAGAAGTACAGTGACCAGGGCCTGCAGATAACGGACCGAGATCCACGGCTAATCAAAGAGCACAACTCCGGTTTCATGACTTGGTTCAGGGATGAGCTTCGTGCTAATCCCCCGCGAAGGAACGCTTCCAAGGACGAAAATATGATATTCACCTTGTCACAGGGTGCCGCACGCAACCTGATGACCTATCAAGCGTATGATATCAACGGCTACACATTTTACACGGAGGAAAAGGACAATAACTGCGATTACCAGAACTCAGGGGTAACGGGGATATTCTACACCGATGAAGTCAAGGAATGATTCTATGGAAGGATCGAGGACATATGGGAGCTCGACTACTGTGGAGAGAAGGTGTCGATGTTCCGTGTGAGATGGGCCAAGAGCGTCGGAAAAGAAGACCGGTACTTCACCACCATGGTTATACCCGAAGCCAAATCCAAGTCTGCGGGCGCAAACGTCACCGCGAAAAATGAGCCATGGGTACTGGCTAGCCAAGTGGACCAATGCTTCTTCATTACCGACCCATCAAAGCCGAGCCGCGTTGTAGTGAGGAGAGGCAAAAGAAACATTATTGGAATGGATGGAGTCACCAACGAGCAAGACTTTGACAAGTACGGCGACCCGAAGATGGAGGATGACTACGCCGCTCAGGATACATACACCACAACCCTACCGAAGAAAGGTCTCCTCCCGTTCAAGAGGAAAAGTGAAGGCGTCCCGGGCCTAAATTCTTCAACCACGACAAAGAAGGGAAAGAAGAAGATCGTGAGGAAACGATAGCTCGATAGCTAGCTCCAAATTTAAGAAAATCTTTTGTAATTTATGATCACTTTGTGTCTGCATGGATTTAATATGCACTTTGTAATTGATGATCACAATCTTATGTTTCCAAATGCCGCTACACCTTGTGTTTGTGGATCTTGGTTCGGCGACGACACGGTTAAGGCATGGTACATGGATTGATATGATCACATTATTATGTTTGGATCATAGTTTGAAGTGTATGAACATCGACGATACACAATCGAAGCACCATTCTCAAAAGGTCGGTTAGAGCAAGTACTCCCTCCGTTTCTTTTTACTCCGCATATAAGATTTGGTCCAAGTCAATCTTAATAAAGTTTGACCACTTTTATAGAAAAATGTACTCCATAATTATTATTTTTAAATGGTTTCACTTTAATTAAAAAATAAATAATTATTTAAACTTTATTTAAAAAATAAAAAAGGCTTAGGGGTGGCGCATATTGATGAAATGCGCCACTAAGTGCTCTTAGGGGTGGCGCATTTCGCCAGAATGCGCCACCAACAGGTTTCTTATGCGTGGCGCATTTTGCCGAGATGCGCTACGCATAAGAAACCTGTTGGTGGCGCATTTGTACAGAATGCGCCACCCCTAAGCCTTCACCTCTCCATCCAGGCCCCCTCCCGCCCGTTCCCACCCATTCTCTCATCTCGATCTCTCTCTCTAGCCTCGCCACCACCGGAGCCCTCGCCGCCAGCCGAGCCCTCGCCATCCGGAGCAGGAGCCCTTGCCTCGCCGCCAGCCGAGCTCTCGCTGCCACCGGAGCCGCACCGGACTCCCGCAGTCGCCCCCACAGGATCCCCCACACCTCCACCGCGCGGTCGACCTAGGCGACCACCACAGTCACCGCCGCCAGCCGCCACCGGAGGAGTCCCTCGCGACCGCAGTCGTCCCACCGGCCACTACCTTCTGCGCCGCCACCCGAGGAGCCAGAGCCCTCACTGTCCTCGCCGCCACTGTCGATCGAGGTTAGTCTTCCTCCTGCTATGAAATTACCCTAGAAAACAGAGAGGGGATTTGAGAATTGCTATATGTACAATCCCTTTGGGGAATTTGAGAGTCTTGGTCCTCAATCTATCTAGATTTCCTCCAAGATTAAGCATCGCTCCTGCTATGGGCTCATGCATTTTGTGCTGGCAATTGTTAGAGGCCTTTCATGTCTAAAGTGTTCAGTGTAGCAGTTCCTAGATTATATGCTTTTGCTGGATCTTTGTGCTATCCACTGTAGAAACTGTACAATTAGTGCTTAAAGTGAATATATATGCCATAGTTAGTCTAAAGTCTAAAAATTTACTTCATTTGAACTAAAGAAACTGAACATTAATTATATTAAAAATAAAAACATAATGTAGGCTATGTTCTAGTAGTACTCTGTACTAGGTTTGTAGTGGTAGCAATAGAGGTAGTAGTTGAAACAATAGTGGTAGCAATAGAGGTACTAATAGTGGTAGCAATGTAGGCTATGTTCCTGTGTGTGTGTGATGTGTGTGTGCTACTGACCTTGACCATGTGAAGTTCATGCTTATTAAATATTTTTGTTGCTTGCTACCATTGCTTATCAAGTTCATAGCTTAACTTGTTGGTTGCTTGTTGCCATTAATGCTTATAAATTTCATTGCTTAATTATCAAGTTCATTGCTTGCTGCCATTGCTTATGAAGTTCATTGTTTGCTAGTTGTGCCTACATACAAGGCATTTTCTTGTGCAGGTACAAATCATTATCCCCTTTCTCCCGAAATGTTGATTAACTTCCGTTTCGGTTGAGAATGGGGCACTCTCACGTTAAGAAAAAGAGCAAAGGGCAAGCCGAATTTTTCCGTGAATTCGTGCATGACCTTTGCTATTTTTCTTAACATGAGAGTAGTTGCATTTATTTATTGTGCTAATTAATTAAGTAGTTGCATTTCTTAATATTGTACTAGTGCAAACATGTCGACCGGAGCCGACGCCGGTCCTTCTTCTCAGCCTGGAGAAAAAAGGAAGCAATTTTGGGAATACTCCCACGAGGAGGTCGAGGAGCAGAGAGAAGAGGAAGTACCTCCGGCCGAGGAGGAGTATGAGGAGGAGATAGAGTCGGAGTCCGACTCATCGGATGATGACCTAGAGGAGGATGCCGGTACGACAGACGACGAGAGGAACATCGGCGAGGATGATGGGACCGGTGGCTCCAACACAGATGCTACCCAGTCGAAGAAGAGGAATCGGAAACCGACCAAGGTCGGCGTCATCAGCCAAGAGTTTACTGTTGTGACCGCCGTCGGGATTCCTAAAGAGCCCGAACGTTTTTCGGAAGGGTACGGTCGTCAAGTCGCGGCGATCCTCCGCAACACCGTGCCGATCACCACGATTAACCTCAGGAGTCGTGAGAATATTCATTATTGTCAGCTTCTTATCAACAAGCTGCACGGACGATACAAGTTTCCGGAGCCGTATAATAACACCAAACTCAGAGGGAACAAAGTAAACACATGGGCCCTCAGGAAGATGAGCAAGGCCTTGTCCAGTTGGAAAACCCGGGTGAAGAGGGCAATTTTTGAAAAGAACAAAACCTGGGAGGAGCTCAAGGAGAAAGAGTCGTTGATCGACGAAGCTACCTACAACCTTTTCAAGGCTAGGTGTGAGTCCGAGCAAGCCAAGGTCGCGAGTGCAAAGGGCAAGGCCATGCGGTCGCAGGTCATAGGTAACCACCGTCTCGGAGCCGGTGGTTACAAAAGTTTCAAGCCTAAATGGGACAAGGAGGATGCCGAGTACGCCGCTGCGGGCATACCTAACCCCTTCCAGCAATACAAAGATGATCCGCAGACCGAATTCTTTGTGAGGGCCCGGAGCTATAAGGACAAAGAAACCTCGAAAATAATTATCGATCCTAAGATTCAGGAGTTTACGACTGCCGTGGTAAGTAGTTTGCCACGCGACCTTGTCGATTGAATTCTCGAGTGAAGTTCACAATTTCTTAACGTTTCACATTCTTTTTGCAGCAAGCGGAAATGAAAATCGCCTCATCGCAGGAGTCGTCGGTTAAGCCGGCCGGCCCGTGGGACAACGCCTTTAACAGGGCGTTGAACAAGGTGAAGAAGGTTGACGACGTGACGTGGAAGCCATCGTCAGCCGGCCGTGTGGTCGGCTTTGGTGTGGACCTAAATTGGTCCGAATATTATGGAAAATCGGCGGAGCAGTCCGGTTCGAGGGGGCGCAAGGTGAGAAGGACCGAAGAAGATGCCGCTTATGTTTGTGGACTGGAGGAGAAGGTGAACATGCTTCCGCAGCTTGTCCAGGACGAAGTGGCGAAGACGATGAACGCTCTCCTTCCAGATATGATGCAGTCGCTCGCGAATTGGCAAGCGCGTGGTGGACAAGGGCCCATACCAGTCCCCAGCATGGTCGGCAGCAACTCGGGCACCGCGGCGCCTGCAGTCCCGACTCCGGCCGTAGTGGTGGCTCCCACACCGACTCCCGGCGTATTGGTGACTCCGGCCGCCAACACCGCGGCGGCGACGCCGGACGTGATGGTAACTCCTCCGGCCACGATCGAGCAACCGGGGCATAACAATAATGCACCCGGCGGCAGCGCAAATAGGGCGACCGACGCCACGGGAGGCAGCGCGCCCTCTGTCTCTTGCATGCCCGCCGTCATCGGCGGGGTCTCTGACGGCGGGGTCTCTTCACTAGCCGACCTCGACGCCCTCAAGGTAACTATAAGCGTCTGCAACTCAAACGAGGACTTCATCTCCTTGCCTTTTTAGTGGAATCTCTCTGATGCCGTACATGCATATATATATCTCTTTCGCAGGAGGACACTCCATGCATTCTATTACAAGTCATGGACGGCGAGTTGAAGGAGGTTGCCAAAGGTAAAATCATTCAACCACAAAATCGAATCATGCAGAATATGCCGATGGCACCGGAGATGCATAGGGTTCAAATCTCTCTGGTGATTTCGGGCTACGAGAGAGTTGAACCTCCCATTCAACCCCCCGGATACGATGAGGACAAGCCGGCAGTCCTCAGTGACTGTTTCAACCAAATATGCCTATGGCCGAAGAGCCAAATGCGTTTAATGACGGGGGAAAGGGGCACAACACCTAGGACAACACCGCTAGTCATCGTGTCGGCGCCACATGATCCCATCGGCGCACAACAAGAAGACGATGATCTTGATGATGATATCAGCGCCGACCAGTTCATCAATACTTTGTATGATGCTGATGACTTATTCATGCCTCCTGCTGAAGAAGCCTATCAGCATGACGAGGAAGCTCGCGGTCCAGCTGATCCTGCGGCGAAGCCTGCTTGCTCCACGCGTCTCTTCGCTGCTTCTCAGGACATGTCTCCAGCAGCTTGCGCCTTCACCGAGCCTCAAGCAGATGCCACAAGATTTATTCTCAGCCCGTCCACACTCCATAAGGCGGCCACTGAGCAGATAAAGGCCGGTGACTGCTCAAAATCAGAAAAGAAGAAGGGACGGAAAAGAAAGAAGAGCATCACTTCTAGGAGCCAACCTTCGATGCCGATCCGGGCTCAGGACAGGCCACCAAGACCCAAGGATCTCTCGTTTGAAATCCATGTGGCTGGTAGGGCGATGCTACCTAAGGACATGCTGGACCTTGCAACTTCGGATATGCAGAGTGTGCATCATACTATTATGGCATTAGAGAAGATTCTTCTTCGAGAAGAGAATCCCTCGTACCCGGTTTTCATGGCCAAGGTGCCACTCAACATGGGCTTCATCAACACTATCCCCGCGGATATGATAATCCTGCGATTTTCAGAGATCTTCAATTTGTACCATCTCAAGCGGCTGGACCATAGCCTTATCCGCCTGTTCTCACTCAGCCTTTCTATGAGTATCAGGAGAGATAAGACCCCGAGTGTCGCGATATTGGACCCCTTCTACATGCGTGAAAGCATCTTGATGGACGACGGGGACGCGGCTCTCGCGGCGGGGTACATCACAGACTTCATGCTACGGAACGCCGACAAGGATTCATTTCTTATGACCTACTCTCCCAAGTAAGTCATTCGCTTGCCTCCGTAGCATATATGCTTTCTTAGCTTTCCATTGTCCTCTTCCAACATTCCTTTTGGATTGTTTTAATTATGCAGTGAGGATCAAGACTGCGTACTCATCTGCTTTTCACCGCTACACTCGCATGCCGTGTATTTAGACTCGGGGAGTGTGAAGAAGAAAGATTACAAGTATATCATGAGAGTTTTGGATGATGCTCTCGTCGGCTACATAAAAGCCGGAGGCAAGATCATGAAGCACAAGTTCAGGAAAAATCAGCCTGGCGTGAACGTGTTCAACCACGTAACACAGTTCCCGTGCGTCAAGCAGCTGGCTGGCAGTGTGAGGGATGCGTACTACGCCCTTCATCACATGAGGTGGATTGTACAGGAACAACGCAACCTTACGCTGCCAAGTCATCTCAGAGCGTGGGCCGAAAGGAAGGCGGAAATCGCCGATGCAAATCTGAAGGAGGAGTTCTTTCACATCCAAGCGCAGATGGCGACTATCATCCGTCATGAAGTACAAATGAGGGGGTCGATCTTCCACTCGAACATTGCACCATCCAATGGGGAGATAGAAGTCCGCCTAAAGGCCCTGCGTGACACAAGGCCTTTCATGACGAAAGAAGGATGCCGCCCATTCCCCGAGCCGAGTCAGAACAATTGAATGTACTCTTTGTGTAATTTGGATATAATTTGGATGTACTCTTTGTGTAGTAGATGGTATAGTGTCAAATACTCTTGGTGCTCTTTGTGTATAAAGGTCACTGCATATGCATTTTTATGCATACGTGTATGCTTCTCACCATTGATCGACTTGCTTTAAGTTGTTGATAAGAATAGATGCTAGATTGCTTTGTTCTCCTTTGGTATGATTCATATGGATGTGACCTCTAAAGCTTTTTTTTGTGCAGGTTGAAGAGCAAACAAGATATGATGACGAAAGTAGCTTTCGGTTTTCAATAATTGTTGGACTCATTGTAATTTTGTGATGGATGTAATCTTGTGAATCTTGTTAGCCTCTAAACCTTTGTAATAAAAATTATAATGCAATTCTTTTGTATCAATAATTGTTGGCCTCATTGTTATATTGTATTTTGCATTTCTGTAATATAATAAAAATATCTGTAATGCTTTTATTCTTTTCTGTAATTCTTTTTTTTGTTTTCTGTAATTATTTAGTGGCGCATATTGTCAGGATTTAGTGGCGCACTGTGAATGCGCCACCCCTAAGGCCCTTAGGCGTGGCGCATACCAGAATGCGCCACCCCTAAGAGCTTAGAGGTGGCGCATTCTGAGATGCGCCACGCCTAAGGGCCTTAGGGGTGGCGCATCCAGAATGCGCCACCTCTAAGCCCTTATTAGTGGCTTGTAGTTAGTGGTGCATCACTAATGCGCCACTAAACTCAAAAAAAGGGCGCCACCATAAGGGTATTCCCTAGTAGTGATACTCGTAGTCGATCCGCATCGCAAGAAGAAGAAGACACACCAGCTCTAGCAAACTCACACCCAAAGAGCAGCTGGATGGACCCTGCACAATCCACTCTTCCAAAGACGACTGGGTACACCTCAGAGCAGGCCAAACCCTGAGGAGATGTCATTTCTTTACCAAAATCTCCGATAGGCTAAACGAAGAGAAGCAGCACAAAGCTAAGCGGGCTCGAGGAGCAACGCAGCCACCAGCACCTAACACAGAAGAGAAATACCCTCCGTATCACGGACGAGTCTGCATGATCCAAGCAGGACAACCCTCAAAAGCAAAGCAGGTGGCGCATACCCTGCAAGCTCGAGCAGCCGAGGACATGTTGACAGAACTAACCTGTCATTTATATGGTTCAGAAACCAACATCATTTTCTCACAAGACGATCATCCACCCGCAATTCCAAGGCCAGGGCATGCACCATTGGTCCTTGAAGCTCAGATCGGCGGATACGACATGGACCGAGTATTCATGGATGGGGGCAGCAGCTTGAACATCATCTTCACCAGCACCTTACGCAACATGCTGATCCCATGATCAGTCTGGAAGAACTCAGGCGTCACCCTCTACGACATAGTACCAGGCGAAGCAGCTTCCTCCCTGGGAAAAATCAAGCTCGACGTCGTTTTTGTCATCAAGGGAAACTTCGCAAGAAAACCCTCGAGTTCGAGGTAGTCGAATGTCAGTCCCAATACCACGCCATACTCGGCCGGCCGACATTCACCCAATTTATGGCGGTCCCGCATTATGCATACCTCAAGCTCAAGATGCCAGGGCCCTCAGGGGTCATCACGGTCAATGGAAGCTTCACCAAATCAGATCAATGCGACCGAGACTTTCATCAAGTCTCCGACATATTTGGAGCACAACAGCAGCTCGAAGAGATAGCTATGGTGGTAGACAGGAGCATCTTCCCACTAGCCAGCAGAAGCGAAGCAAAAGAAATAACTCGCGACTTCAGTGTTGACAGCGACATTGCCACCCACCAAGTGCATCCAACGGACCCGGACCAGACGGTCCGAATCTACGCTCATCTACCAGAAGAACAAGCAACAACTCTTATGACCTTCCTCCGCGAGGAGTGGAAATTTTTCGCCTGGTGCCCGGCCGAAATGCCCGGCATACCACGAGAATTTGCTGAGCACGCACTGCAAATCTATCCAGGCGCTACGCAGATTCTCTGAACCCAAGCGCAGAGCCATTGGAGAGGAGGTCAACCGATTACTCGACGCACAATTCATCCGGGAGACGAAGAAGGCCACCTGGGTCACAAACCCAGTTCTAGTGCCCAAAAAGGACACCGACGTGCTACGCATGTGCGTCGACTATGGACCCGTCAACAAGAACTTCCCAAAGGACCACTTCCCTCTCCATAGGATAGACCAGATAATCGACTCTACCGCATGATGCGACCTCCTGTCTTTCCTCGACGCCTACTCGGGGTACAACCAAATCAGGATGAAGGAAGAAGACGAAGAACACACCTCGTTCATGACCCCCTACGGTGTATTCTGCTACAAGACAATGCCTTTTGGATTGAAAAATGTAGGAGTGATACCTCTCCTCGTTGTTTACCCTAAGTGGAAGGAGAGATGTAGTGTAGCGGAAAATTTCCCTTGGCAAGGATACCAAGGTTGAAAAAGATCGTCTCCCGTAGGACTCCGGAGATGATAAGTAGGTGGTTCGACAAGTGATGTGCCGCATGAAAAGAACCACTTGCCTTGCCTGGACCTGCACACAACACAAATAACTTTGCTCCTAACGAGTACAGAGAGGTTTTCAATCTATCCGGCCTTGTTGTTTACAAAGGACCAGCGCAACAGATAATAATGATAATGATAGCAGCTAGAAAGTAAAAGAAGGAAAATAAAAGAGCGTGTAAACAGTAATGAGAATATGGACCGGGGTCCCGTGATGTTCACTAGTGATGTCTCTCTTCCAAAAGACGATAAAACTTCTATGCGAGGTAAACAAATTACA
This sequence comes from Bromus sterilis, assembly GCA_950022295.1. Taxonomy (NCBI): domain Eukaryota; kingdom Viridiplantae; phylum Streptophyta; class Magnoliopsida; order Poales; family Poaceae; genus Bromus; species Bromus sterilis. The sequence goes on along the minus strand of OX465595.1, from coordinate 335,763,176 downwards.
GCTGGGCAATTGACATGATTAAAGACGCACCGCAATGCTAACTATGCTACAAAGAAAGGACGAAGCTCAAAAGCATGGGCGGTTGATACGTCCAAAATGCATCACTATTTTATATTGTAATTTCATCCTATTCATTGATATATTCCACTTTAAAGTATTGTTCTTATGTTGTTTTGGATTGTTTTACACAATTTACAACTTTCCGATGCCGAAGCAGCAGAACCAGGATTCAGCGGTGAAAAGTGGACACCAAGTTGCTTAATCAGATCAAGTACAAATGCGATGAAAATTTACGGGGATCGTTTTTACGAAGATTGACTGGGGATCACCGAGGATGGAGGTGAGGGGAACCACCAGGAAGCCAGAAGGGTGCCTGGCGCGGCCCCCCTCCTGGCCCCGCCAGGCACCCTCCTGGATGCCTAGTGGCCCCCCTCGGTGCCCCCTCTCGCCTATAAGACCCCCTGGGGTGAAAACCCTAAGAAAAGAAGAGTTTCCGTGTTTCGCCGCTGACACGGGGCGGAAACCTACAAAGGAGAAAATCCATCTCCGGCGGGCAGATTCCGCCGGGGAGATCACCTCCCGGAGGGGAGATCATCGCCGTCATCGTCATCATCGTCACGGGCATCATCGAGATCATCATCGACATCATCCCCAACATCAGCACCATCTCCATATCCATCCCATATCATCTCACAATTGCAACTTGTGTTGTAATCCGTACTATCTATCCTCTCTACTCTGTTGGTGTTGACTACTACTTTGTGGTGAATGCTATTGAGTTTTGTTGGAGAAATATCATTGTGTCCAGATTGTTTGCCACCCATCTATCACCTCTGATCATGATCTGTTTTATGTCTTGTGAGTAGTTACTTTAGTTCTTGAGAACATGGGAGAAGTCTAGTTATTAGTAGTCAGATGATGTTGAAGTATTATGTGTTGTTTGATACTTAAGTTGTGTTGTTATTTCTCTAGTGGTGTTATGTGAGTCGAACACTTAACACTTCACCTTTCATGGGCCTAGAGGAATACATTGTGCACAAAGGATGCTTATGGTGGGTTGCCGGAGACAGAAACCTGAACCCCAGTTCGCACACTTTTGCACAAGGGAGTTATGGATCCTTGATCGTAATGCTGTGGTTAGGCTTATGCCTTAATTACTACCTTGTATTTGCGGATGCTTGCAAGGTGTGTAATATATCATAAGAGTACACTTATCTTAGTCTAGAAGGTGTACTAGCATTGATCCACCCACCAACACTTATCAACACAATACATATTACTTGGCGGAGTATGGTGAAAGTAACTTGACTATCTCTCCCATGTGTTCTCGAGAACGCTTTAGCTTTTATAAGTTTAGTTCCTAGGCTTATCCTTGTGAAAGGATTGGGCCACTTGCTACTCCTCAGTTACCCTGTTTACTTTGCTTGTCTTTTACATTTCTGTTGCTTAAACCAAAAAACCCTAAATATTTACCTTTCAGTGTGTGCAGCCTTTCCTTATCCAGTGTCATTTATCAACACCTTCTGCTCCTCGTGGGATCGACATCCTTATTTATCGAAAAGCTACAATTGATCCCCTAGACTTGTGGGTTATCAAGAATCGTTTATTGGCGCGGTTAACGGGGGAGGCAACCCAACTAAACCTATTAACTTCTCCGCCATTAATGAGCTTTTCTGACGCCGTTGCCGGGGAGTGTAGCGCTATTGGTAAGTGAAGCCGGTAAGGAAATCTTTATTTTCTGTTATTACTTTCAGTCCTTATGGACTCTGCTAGTGTTGGTTCGTTGCTGGTGAGGAGCCGCCCCACGACTGTGGTGGTTACTCCTACCCCTAATGAAATTGTGCCCTATAAAATACCACCTGGTATTATTGATCATGTCTTGTCTAATCGTTATACAGGAGAAGGACATCTGGGAGAACACCTGCTATATTTATCACAATGATGTTGTTTATTTAAGCTTGCAGGTGTAACGATGGAGTTAGTCATGAAGAAACTATTCTCCATATCACTTGAAGATAAAGCTTCAGATTGGTATAAGTTACTCGATAACTCTGATCTGCTTGAATGGCCAGAGCTTATGTCTCTCTTTTATGCAAAGTTTTATCCTCTTCGTGTAATTCACCAAGACAGGAACTACATCTACAATTTTTTGTCTTGCGACGGAGAGAGCATCGCTCAAGCTTGGGGGAGACTAAAGTCCCTGATGCTCAAATACCCAAACCATGAGCTCCCCAAGGAAATTATACTTACAAATTTTTATGCCAGGCTTTCTCGTCTGGACAGGGAGATGTTGGATGCCTCCTCTAGCGGGGTATTCCAAACCAGAAGTATGGAAGAAAAATGGGATCTTATAGACAGGATCCAGAAGAACACTGAAGACTGGGAAATTGATAAAGGTATTGAACCCTCTATAAACTATGAGCATGACTACATTGAGAGTTATGTGAAGACTGATTACTTTAATACCTTTTGCTCTAAAATTGGTCTTGATTCCCAGCTAATGGTTGAATTTTTCAAGGACTTTGCTTCTCATATTGATTCTTCTAAGAAGAAGGAGAGTCAACATCATAAACCTTTCAAGGAGTCACCTATTGAGATTAATGTTACTGATCCTGTTTTACCTGCAGTTGTGTATGAACATCCTCCTTATCCCTCAAGGATAAAGGAGCACTCTTTTGTTACAGGTATTCTAAACAAAAACGGAAGGACCACTGATGAACCTGAGGACATGATCAAAGTCAAGCCTCAAGTTGCAATGGTCAAGGATCTCGTAACCAGTGATATTGAAGAATCCACTATTAGTTTTTGTGCTGTTTGCACTAACATTGTCACAGCCAAGAACAAAGGTCCAATTTCAGGTACTCCAGTTGTATCTGTCAAAATAGGAGATCATAATTACTATGGGCTATGTGATTTGGGATCTAGCGTCAGCGCTATTCCCTTCACACTTTATCAAGAGATCGAGATTCAGCCGTGTGAGATCGAGGACATTGATGTCACGATTCATCTTGCAAATAGACAAACAATCTCTCCAGTTGGGATTGTGAGAGATGTTGAAGTACTCTGCGGGAAGGTAAAATATCCTACTGACTTTCTTGTAATTGGTTCAGTGCAAGATAGTTTTTGCCCTATTATCTTTGGTAGGCCCTTCCTCAGCACCCGTGGAGCTATAATAGATTGCAAGAAAGGTAAATTTTCTGTTGAATTTAACGGTGAGCCGTATGAATTTAATTTTTCTAAGTTTTCTAAGCAGCCTCGTGGTACTGACTTGTCAAGTAATGACAAAATTATTGAAGAAATTTCTTCTATTGCTATTCCTCCTAATGATATTTTGCAGCAATTTATGGAAGACCACAAGAATGACATACATATGCAGGAGAGGGATGAACTAGAAGACATATTTTTAAGACAAACTCCTATCCTGAAGCACAACCTCCCGGTTGAACCTTTAGGAATCCTCTCACAACCAAAAGAAGACCCGGTGTTTGATCTAAAACTACTACCCGATACGCTCAAGTATGCTTATTTAGATGAAAAGAAAGTATATCCTGTTATTATCAATTCTAACCTTTTAGGGTATGAAGAAGAGCGATTATTGGAGATACTCTGCAGACACCAAGGTGCTATTGGCTATACTCTTGATGATCTCAATGGTATTAGTCCATCCATTTGCCAACATACTATCAATCTCGAGCCCGATGCTAAACCAGTTGTTGATCATCAACGACGGTTGAACCCGAAGATGAAGGACGTGGTTAGGACGGAGGTTCTCAAACTTCTAGCCGCAGGTATCATCTATCCTATAGCTGATAGTAAGTGGGTAAGTCCTTTTCATTGTGTTCCTAAGAAAGGAGGTATAACTGTTGTTACTAATGATAAAAATGAACTAATACCTCAGCGGACTATTATTGGATATAGAATGTGTATTGATTTCAGGAAGTTGAACAAGGCCACCAGGAAGGACCACTATCCTCTGCCCTTTATTGATCAGATGCTCGAGCGGCTGTCAAAAACACCCACTTCTGCTATCTTGATGGGTATTCTGGCTTCTCCCAGATTCATGTTAACACCGCGGATCAAGAGAAGACCACCTTTACGTGTCCTTACGGTACTTATGCTTATAGGCGTATGCCTTTTGGTTTATGTAATGCAACTTCTACTTTTCAGAGGTGTATGTCTGCAATATTTCATGGTTTCTGTGAGGAGATTGTAGAAGTTTTCATGGACGAATTTTCCATCTATGGAAACTCCTTTGACCACTGTCTCCACAATCTTAATAAAGTTTTGCAGAGATGTGAAGAAATGAATTTGGTGCTCAATTGGGAGAAGTTCCATTTCATGGTTAACGAAGGGATAGTTCTTGGACACAAGATTTCCGAAAGGGGAATTGAAGTGGACAAGGCAAAGATTGAAGATATTGAAAGGATGCCCTATCCAAGGGACATCAAAGGTATTCGTAGTTTTCTAGGTCATGCTGGTTTCTATAGAAGATTTATCAAGGACTTTTCTCAGACCTCGAGACCCTTACCAATCTTCTCCAGAAGGATTCTCCTTTTGTATTTGATGAAGATTGTAAGGAAGCTTTTGAAGTTCTTAAGAAAGCCTTGATAACCGCTCCTATAGTACAACCACCTGACTGGAATTTTCCCTTTGAAATTATGTGTGATGCTAGTGATTTTGCTGTTGGAGCTGTTTTAGAACAAAGGGTTGAGAAGGAGCTGAATGTCATCCACTATGCCAACAAGACACTTGATAGTGCTCAAAAGAATTATGCTACTACCGAGAAGGAATTCTTGGCAGTGGTGTTTGCTTGTGATAAATTTAGAACGTATATTGTTGATTCTAAAGTTATTATTCATACTGACCATGCTGCCCTTAAGTATCTTATGCAGAAAAAGGACGCCAAACCAAGACTCATTAGATGGGTACTCCTTCTTCAAGAATTTGATTTGTAGATTGTCGATAGAAAGGGAGAAGACAATACGGTGGCGGATAATCTTTCAAGGATGGAAGATATCCCGCACGATCCTATTCCATTCAACGACAGTTTCCCAGATGAACAGCTTGCTGTTGTAAAAGTACAATCTCATTCCGACCTTTGGTTTGTAGATTATGCTAATTTTATCGTTGCAAAGTTTTTGCCTCCAGGTTTTACATTTCAGCAGAGGAAGAAATTCTTCACGGATTTGAGGCACTACTTTTGGGTTGATCCACATCTTTTCAAAGAGGGTCCGGATGGGATCGTGAGAAGATGTATACCGGAGCATGAGCAGCAGGACGTTCTTCGACAATGTCACGATAGTCCCTATGGAGGACATCATGCCGGTGAAAGGACCGCACATAAAGTTTTACAATCAGGTTTTTATTGGCCTACTCTTTTTAAGGACGCCCGAAGGTACGTTCTATCTTGTGATAAGTGTCAGAGAGTTGGTAACATTAGCAGGAGAAATGAGATTCCTATGAATTACTCACTAGTGATTGAACCTTTCGATTACTGAAGTTTTGATTTTATGGGTCCTTTTCCTCCTTCACACAAGTACACACACATCTTAGTTGCTGTTGATTATGTAACCAAGTGGGTTGAAGCAATCCCCACTGAGAGTGCTGATCACCATACATCTTTGAAAATGCTCAAGGATGTAATTTTTCCTAGGTTTGGAGTACCAAGGTACCTCATGACAGATGGAGGGTCACACTTCACGCATGGAGCTTTTAGGAAAGCTCTATCCAAGTACGATGTCAATCATAGGATTGCATCACCGTACCACCCTCAAACTAGTGGGCAAGTTGAGCTCACCAATAGGGAGATCAAGTTAATCTTACAGAAGACAGTAAACAGTTCTAGAAAGGACTGGTGAAAGAAGTTAGGAGATGCTTTGTGGGCGTATAGAACTGCTTACAAAAACCCCATGGGCATGTCTCCGTATAAAATGGTCTATGGCAAGGCTTGCCATTTACCATTAGAGTTAGAGCACAAGGCTTTCTAGGCTGTCAGAGAGCTAAATGCTGACCCAAAGTTAGCTGGTGAAAAGCGTCTCATGAACTTGACTTCTCTAGATGAGTGGAGGAGTGAAGCTTACGAGAGCGCTAAAATGTTGAAGGAAAAGGTAAAGAAGTGGCAAGATAAAAGAATTCTGAAACGTGAATTTAATGTTGGTGATAAAGTTTTGTTGTTTAGATCTCGTTTCAGGTTTTCTCCAGGTAAACTACTTTCCAGATGGGAAGGACTTTTTCTTATCGAAGAAGTATATCGGTCTGGTGCAATCAAGATCAACAATTTCGAAGGCACCAAACCTCAAGTTGTGAATGGACAAAGACTCAAACATTATATGGCAGGTGATCTAATCAATGTGGATGTAAACATGATATATACAAGAACTCATGAAGAGCATGTTGCAGCCCAGTTTCAGACTCCGGCAGGTGCAGAATAAGAAAAGGTATGTATACGGTAAGGAAACATCACGAACGTCAATAAAAGTTTACTTTTCAAAGTTTTTGCAAAATTAGGAAAATTCCAAGCCCAAGTGGAGCCGGAGAGGAACTCCAGGGGGGCCAGGAGGCCTCCTGGCGCGCCCCTGTTGGATATATGCTCTAGAGGCAAATAATATATGATTATTCCAATATATCTAAATAAGTTCATGACCAGTTTCATACTGTGCTGGAACTGTATCAGTGAAACAATGATACAGGTGTGGTATAGAAACAACCAAAGTTCCTAGTCAGCCTCTCATGATGACTAGTTTATCGTCAACTGATGATTGTGGTTTCACGATCATGGACAATCAAGTCAATTGACGTAAAGGTCACCTCATTGAATGAATGACGTGATGAACATTACCCAATGCAAGCATTGCAACATGATCAAATCGTAAAAGTTCAGTGTTGTAATTACAGAACGTAGTAGCCCGTTCCTTTGACCGTGAGATCACGCATAATTGCTATCTTCTGAGGATGCTTTGAGTGCATTAACCATCACACTAAAACATGGTCACCATAAAGGTGTATCTTGGGCTATCCAATGGGATATGTTGAGGAGTGTTGATTCAAGAGCGGGATTTGTCAATCCATATAATGGAAAGATACTTCATGGCCAACTCGGTGAGATTGCATCCATAAAGCTGCGCAGCGTGTGACTAGGTCACAAGGATGAATATCACGGAACGAGTGAATAAAGATTTGTCGGTAAGAAGATAGAACTAATGCATTGGATGCAGTTGATCGAATCTTGGACTAATCTAGTATCACATGACAAAGGGAATGGTATACAACTTGAACGGTCGAATCAGTTACTTCCGGAATACACAGGGGTCATTATGGGCATCCAGGTCCCGCTATTGATCATTGACCGTAGCCTTTGTCTCGGTCATGACTGGAGTGTTCTCGGACCGTAGGGTAACACACTTAAGGGCTCGATGAATATCGGAGACCTATTCAGAACTATCGGAGTTACCGAAGAAGAGAGAAAGACGTACCGGAAAAGTTCCATGTTGGTCCGAAGGTTGTTCGGAGTGAGCTGGAAGGAGTTCCGGATCATCGAGAGATGAAATAATATGTATTATTTATTAATTAAGTGAATTAATAATTAATAACATTTTATATATAATTAAAAAGTGCAATGGGCCAGCTTTGGGAAAGAAGCCCATTAGGGGAATAAAGGAAAAAGAAAAAAGAGAGAGAGAGAGAGGGAGGCGCCATGGGCCCTAGGGCCCATGAGGGGTGCGCCCCCCTCCTCCCTTGGCCGGAAACCTCCCCCTAGCAAGGTACTTTAGTACCACATTGATAGGGGAGAGGGGTTGACTCCCTCCCCTCTGCCTATATATAGATGGGCAGGGTGCACATATTTAATACACATAAATTTGTGAGAAAATAAATATTACTCCGAATTGAGATCGGTTTTCACCGGTCTTCTCCCCTCTCTCGTCTCTCTCAAACCGGTGTCCCCTTGTATGGAACCTGTGCTGGGATTGAGGCTTCTCCACTATACGCACGCCGTCGTGCTGCTGAAACTCTTGTTCCGGAGGTCTGCTTCCGCCACCTTCGCTGGATCGGAGAACAGAGGTCGTCATCGAGTCTCGTATGTGTGCGAGTACTACGAGGTGCTACACGCGTGGCGCTACACCCATCCTGGTGCTCAACACAGCCAGGGGGCTGTGAACCTTGATCGGCTACATCAATCACGTTTGCGGGAACGTTTCCCGCGCAACGGACTACACCCCGAGGTATGTTATTCCGCAAGTCTTTCCGTTACAGCATTACAGCTAGATAGATCTTGGGTTAAGGGCGACGCTAGTTAGAAAAATTATTGTTTTCTGCTGCGAGACCCAACAGTGGTATCATGAGGTAGATCTATGCTTCGTTTTGCTGTGCGTTTAGAACACATCGGGGATGTGGGCGTTGATTCTACGATTGTTACCCTCTCACGTGTACTTGTTATATCTGTGGCATTGTTTGATGAAGCGGCCCCCGACCGACCTTACGCGTACGCTTATGCGAGACTGGTTCCACGCTTGACATACAACTTGTACTGTATAAAGTGGCTCTGGGGGGTGTCTGTCTCTCTTACTTTAGCGGATATGGCATTTGCAACAGAGGGCCCCGTACGGGGTGTAATAGAGACAATCTATAATCAGCGTTGTGGTTCAATGTTCGTAGAAACGGTTGATCTATGAAAATCCCTAGCTGCCACGTAAAACATTCAATATACAAAATAGAGGCGTCTAACTTTATATTCCAGAGGGGGCTATTGTTGTTTGCTTAATCTTGATGTAGTGATGGCTTTGCTATGTGTTACTAGAAAGTAGTAAACGTTCATCATGATGAAACAATCTTAAATGGAGACACTGTAGACTTAGTGCCACCATGATCATACATCTTAAAACTTGCTAGTATAGGATACACGACAGTAGCATTAAACAAGATGATCCCTTATAAAATGCCAAACATAAGTATTCTACCGAAGTGTGCACCACCTGGAAGGTTCTCTTTATGACAAGCAGGCCGTGACGATCGGGTGTCATACATACATTAGAGTTCGCATGAGGTTGGGCCTGGCAAGCCTAGCATATGTCTATATGGCCTTGCTAAGCAACATATAACACTAAGGTCCATTTGGCGAGCCTAGCATATGTAGATATGGCCTCGGAATACTAGAGATCGAAAGATCGAGCATGAGTCACATATAGATTGTGATCGCACAAACTAGTTGTCTACCTTTGAAACTAATCCGTCGGCCGTTGTGATATTCGAGGACGGATAGTGAATCTGGATCATGTAATCACTAAAACTTCTTAGGGATAATTGTTTTAGTGTGAGCTCATCTATAATATGATTATTATGAACTCATTGTTATGAACTAGTATTAATTGTTTTCCTTGCAAATATTTGTAGAAAATTAAGATGGACATGAATCAGTATCATGGATTGGTTACTTTCTTACGTGGTGAAAGACTTAAAGATGATGGGTCAAATTTCGTTGATTCGTACTTATACCTTAGGACTGTGCTCAAGAGAGCTAAACTCTTGTTCGTGATACAAGAGCATATGGGAGACCCTCCAGTAGACAACATGGATGAAAAAGTAATGCTTGATTACCATAATCGTCGAAGGACTTACGCCATGGTTAAAAGTGTCATAGAAACTAGCTTTACGCAAGATTTACGTGAACAATATGTGGATATGGACACGTTTGACACAATCGACATGATGAAGTCATTGTTTATACATCAGTTCAGATTTGCCAGATTTGAGTTAGAAAATGAGTTTCTTACTGCAAAGATGGAAGAGAACACTTGTCTAAAAACTCACGTAGCCAAGATGCATGGGATACATCTGAAACTCGTGGAGGACTTTGACTATTGGACCACAGAGGAGTCTGCTATAAACACGGTGCTACACTCGCTTCCACCGAGTTACACAGACTTTGTCCATGACTATGTCGGAAGAGGTGAAAGCCTTCAGTTCTTTGAGTTCATGGTCAACCTCCAAGATTCAGAGGTTGAACCCATTGAAGGAGAAATTGTTGATGGAGAAGGTATATGTTTGATATACTCGTTATAAATGTTTGTTCCCTTATACAACATTTTCAGTTTATTAAGTATTTGATACTTGTTCTGTTTTATGAAAACAGGGCCTGCCGTTGCATGGACGGGAAGAGGTGCGATCTAGGATTGATGGCAACCAAGACAGTTGATGGCCACCAAGATTTCACCAAGACATCTATCATAGAATTATACTTAGAGTATTAGATAAATCTTTTGTAATCGATTAAGTATGAACACTTAGTGATATGTCTTGCATCTCGCAAGACGAAGTTATTCATGTTTTGAGACAAGTCAGTTGTTCTAGTTTGATGAATAAAGTGTGCTTATACTATGATTGCAATTGAGTTTATAATATGATAGAAGCATTTATAAAACACCATAATTGTCAAGTGATATTCAATGTTTAATGATTAAGTTATTATGAATAACAATAAGGTCAAAAGTCATAACTATACTAAATGCATGAGATGAATTCATAAATGATGAAGTCATTAGATACTCGATCTATTAACTCATGAATTTATTATCAACCAAGATGACTAATTACGGAGTTATAGCAAAGTAGAACTTGCGCCAAACATTGTACATAAATGATGTATTAACCAAGCGCATGAATAATCATTAAAGATGCTTCGCATGATTAATTGAACAAGGCATTCAATTAAGATCATAAATCTGAGATTACGGAATCACAGTGAAGTTGGATATAAGAATACAAATCACCATGATGTGATCAAAGTGATGAGTATTATAGTTGACATAAATGGGAGACTTGTGGAAATAATGCCACAAATTACAATGGAAGTTTAAAGTGCTCAAGCACCTGAACCATTCGTAGTCATACTAAAATGTAGTATGGTCTAAATACATCCCCCTTACGCTAATGCTATTGAATGAACAAAGTTGTTATAATTTATTAAGTTAAAAACACCCACTTCATGAAATAAGGAAACCATTTTGAATTTAATGAAGCTGATGACTCCATATGATGATGGTGTTAGAAAGTTTCTAGAAGTTTATATGATATAACTTTATTTGTATTAGAGTTGTGAGCAATTGTAAAACACACCTTCCCAAATAGCAAAACTTGTATTGCTTGAATTGGTGAATGAGAAGATGGTTCTCAATGAATAAACCAATGGGAGAAAAGTGAATTCTTTGACCAGGGTGATTGACCCTGCCTCCAGGTAACAGAGTAACGCAATGGAAAACGTTCCGCTGAAATGACTCCATGAGAAGAGGAAATATGCTATTGATGATGATCATGGTATATTAGTTAAAACCTTAGTTTAAAAATAAGAAGATTGTCATGAATACGTTCTGTACAGAACAATAATCATGAGTCTTCTTAAGTGAAACAAAAGGGACACTGCTCATAAATTACGAAGGATTGATGGTTACCTAGGAAAGGAGGAGAAATGAAATCATATTGAGTTGCATATGGGATGGCTCACATCCTATGAAATAAAGTAGTTATTTCACATTCCGAATAACCAGGATGTTATTAAGAATGATGAAACAAATAAAGGCATGATTTGGCACATAAAAGATGTTATGGCTAAATTCAATAATGATTGACTACGGAAGCGTAGTAGTGCTAAATCAATATGGGTATTTAATTCACGAACACTATGAAGGGACCATATCTTGAAATTGCATCACATTCAAATTGTGGAATTTGAAGAGAAGTAGCAATTGGCATAACGAAAGAATGTTTCCGTAAGATGGACCATAGTACCTCAAGGCAGAAACTCTCAACCTTGATTTGATCAAGTGATTTTGAAGTAATCAAAATATTGAGATGGACTTCAATTTCATGAAACTGAGTGGGAGCTTTGGAGACTTCCTGAAAACTTGGAATGCAGAGAGCATTTTCTGAGTGGGAGCTTTGGAAGCAATATTATTATGTCTGACATAATTAGAATAGAATCTTAATAAAAGCTTACTTACAGATATATGTCGGATATATTTGAGTGGGAGCATAATGTCAATTTCATATATATACGATGATCTATGTGAAAACAATCTCATATATATACGTTGATATACATGGATATTAAGGCTAATAAGATGAAAGGATTACGAGAATCTTATATGAACGAAATACATATGTGTCACACACTAAAATCTATAAGGATAGATTAGGACACGTGTAATGAACATCAAAAGGATTGGAATGATATCCTAAACAAGAAAAGGTTCTTGTGGCTAGGAATTATATAAAGGATGTAAAACCTTAATATCACAAAATAATGTTTTAATGGAAGAATAGGGATGCACTTTGTCTCAAGACATGTGATCCTATATGATCTTTTGACATATGATTCTACCATAAAACGGAAGTTGTGAATCCAATAACAGAATGACTCAAAAGTTCTTAGAAGAAGAACAGGTTCCGATGTGCTTGGTTGGCAAAACACAGAACCTGAGCAAAGTCCAAGCATTCAGTATCTGAAGAAAAACTGAGGACAATACTCTAAATGATAGAAAAGATAATAGACTTGAATGTAATACTGGATTACGATTGCAATCCTTATTATGGGTCTATATGAATTAGAGATATCACCAAAAGGAATACAAAGGAAATGTGAGCTATAATTTCACGAACCAAAACTCTACAAAATATAAATATCTACTTGAGGAAGTAGAAGGTTGAATAAAGTTTAGCGTAAGAAGTTTAGACTTCTGGCTGAGTGTATTTTTCAGTATACATGACTATGGGAGTCCTAGGGACTAAAACCATTTTGTCATTAGAGAATACTGTAAAATAAGAAGTCTTACTCTCCCGCTAAACTTATAATTCAAGCATTATTAGATAATGAAGGGTACATCAAGCAAGTTGACCAATACCTGTTGCAAAGGAACATACGAATCTGAACGGGTACAGATCATTGACGAAACCTCTTCCATGAGAAAGCATGATCACTAAGCACTTATACGATAAGATGATTATGATCGAGAAAATATGCAGCTAGATTATTTTCTATCTAGTGCAAGTGGGAGACTGTTGGATATATGCTCTAGAGGAAAATAATATATGATTATTCCAATATATCTAAATAAGTTCATGACCAGTTTCATACTGTGCTGGAACTGTATCAGTGAAACAATGATACAGGTGTGGTATAGAAACAACCAGAGTTCCTAGTCAGCCTCTCATGATGACTAGTTTATCGTCAACTGATGATTGTGGTTTCACGATCATGGAAAATCAAGTCAATTGACGGTAAGGTCACCTAATTGAATGAATGACGTGATGAACATTACCCAATGCAAGCATTGCAAAACGATCAAATCGTAAAAGTTCAGTGTTGTAATTAAAGAACGTAGTAGCCTGTTCCTTTGACCGTGAGATCACGCATAATTCTTATCTTCTGCGGATGCTTTGAGTGCATTAACCGTCACACTGAAACATGGTGACCATAAAGGTGTATCTTGGGCTATCCGATGGGATATGTTGAGGAGTGTTGATTCAAGAGCGGGATTTGTCAATCCATATAATGGAAAGATACTTCATGGCCAACTCGGTGAGATTGCAGCCATAAAGCTGCGCATCGTGTGACTAGGTCACAAGGATGAATATCACGGAACGAGTGAATAAAGATTTGTCGATAACAAGATAGACTAATGCATTGGATGCAGTTGATCGAATCTTGGACTAATCTAGTATCGCATGACAAAGGGAATGGTATACAACGTGAACGGTCCAATCGGTTACTTCCGGAATACACATGGGTCATTATGGGCATCCAGGTCCCGCTATTGATCATTGACCGTAGCCTTTGTCTCGGTCATGACTGGAGTGTTCTCGGACCATAGGGTAACACACTTAAGGGCTCGATGAATATCGGAGACCTATTCGGAACTATCGGAGTTACCGGAGAAGAGATAAATACGTACCGGAAAAGTTCCGTGTTGGTCCGAAGGTTGTTCGGAGTGAGCTGGAAGGAGTTCCGGATCATCGGGAGATGAAATAATATGTATTATTTATTAACTAAGTGAATTAATAATTAATAACATTTTATTTATAATTAAAAAGTGCAATGGGCCAGCTTTTGGAAAGAAGCCCATTAGGGGAATAAAGGAAAAAGAAAAAAAAGAGAGAGAGGGAGGCGCCATGGCCCCTAGGGCCCATGAGGGGTGCGCCCCCCTCCTCCCTTGGCCGGCCACCTCCCCCTAGCAAGGGACTTTAGTCCCACCTTGCTAGGGGAGAGGGGTTGACTCCCTCCCCTCTGCCTATATATAGATGGGCATGGGGCACATATTTAATACACAGAAATTCGTGAGAAAATAAATATTACTCCGAATTGAGATCGGTTTTCACCGGTCTTCTCCCCTCTCTCGTCTCTCTCAAACCGGGGTCCCCTTTTCTGGAAACCGTGCTGGGATTGAGGCTTCTCCACTATACGCACGCCGTCGTGCTGCTGAAACTCTGGTTCCGGAGGTCTGTGTAACAGCCCAGTTTTCACAAAAATTAAAATTTTTGTTTTCGGTGTGAATTGTTTGATTGCCTGATTTGTTTGCGGTGTTTGCATCCCCGATTTATCGATCGGCAATTATTTCCCCCCCTCTTATCTCGTATCGGACGGAGACCGACCCTTGCCACCCTGACACTCAATCTTTCCGACACCGGGTTTCTCCCGATCACCGTCGCGAAAACCGCACGAGACCAGCCGCAGCCAATGGAACGAAAACCTCGTTTAATAAGTAAACGGGATATTTTTATAGCGCGCCGGAAAGTGTTCTCGAAACGGTTCCAACGCGAGGTGAACGCCGCCGGCTCGACGCGCTGTTCGCGCAGTTCGAAGTTTTACTCGAATCGGAGGTCCTGCGGACCCCCGGCGGTCAGAAACGTAAACACCACGCGCGCGAGAGAGAAACCGGGGATGTTTTTGCAAACTTCAAGCCACCTGGGCTATATAAAGACCACCACACTCCCACCCCTTTCTAGGGTTTTCCTAGCCAAAATTTGCAGCCACACCCCCAGTTTTTCTCAATTTTCTGCCCAATGAGTTCTGGACCGTCAGATCCGGAGATCCGACGGCCCAGATCGCGTCTAGCCTCCACCTCTCTCTCCTACCTCTCTCCTCTCTCCTCACCGCGCCGCCGCCTCCCGCAGCCAGCCGGCCGGCCACCGGAGCCTGCGCCACCGGCTCCCCTCTACCGCGCCCCTCCTTCCTCCCTCACTCCCTTCTTCCTTCCCCCCTTTTTTTATTATTGTTTTTTTTCTGCATCTGTAAATTTTTGCTAATTCCCTGGTAAATCTGCTGCTGATTCAATTTCGTGTTGCGATTTCCCGTTGATCCGTAGCCCGTATCACGTTGCGCCCAAAATGAAAGTTGCTAAGAATTGCGTGTACTTCAATTCATCTTTTGTGAGCATTTGCATTTGAGGTCATCTTGATTTTGTAATTGTGTGCTAAACAGGGAATCAGATCGTTAATTGCAACTTTTGCTGTTAAACTGTCAGAAACTGTTGCTTGATTGAAACTTCGGGCGACGGTTGCTTCGCAACCGTACGTCGGAACTGAGTGATTCCTTTTGCGTTGCGTTAAGCATTGTTTCTACTTCAGTTCCATGCATTCACATGCCATAATTTCTTGATGCATCATGATTGTATCTTGCTCCAAAGTAGCTACCCTGCTGATAGTGTGTTGCTGTTTATATTTTGTTGCAACTTCGGTCGACGAGTGTGTCGCGACCGTTTATCGGAATTGAGTGATTCCAATTGCATATTGTTAAGCATCATGTATACTTTCATTACATGTATTGCATTGTCATGATATGCTTGCTGATCATGTAGTTATTTATCTCCAAAGTTGCTATGCTGCTGTTTTTCACAGCCACCTCTATTTTTCACTAAGTCTATTACTTTGCGATGCCATGTTGTTTGCTTAATATCTTTTGATCTATGATGCCTATTTGCATGATTATTTTTCCATGACTTCCCTGTCATGTCTACTTTAGTTAGTATCATTTGTGAGCATGTTTGCATTGATTATCCTGTTTATGCATTGATCTAAAGTGTGCTTCGTGATGTTGGCAGATTGTGCCCGTAACTTGTTTTGCTTATATCTTTTTAACCGTAACTCCGTTTGGAGTGTGCCTTATATGTAATTTGATTAGTTTTTCGTGTACTTTGTTTTTATGCTATTGTTTGCTGTTGTTAACCAACCTAAAATATGGTTTAGGGCAGAACAGTACCAAATGTTTTAATCATCGTGCGACACTTAGTGTTATGCCATGTTTAGGTTGTACCTCACTTAAATTGACTAGTATAGATAGTTTACTTTGTGCTTCACCTCTCGACATGTTTGTGTGCTATGCCATGCTTGCTTGAGTTGCCATGTTAATAACCGTTGGTTGATCACCTGTAGCTTAAGCAACTTGAACCACCGTAAACGTGTGGTATTCGTCGTGTGTGACCGATACCCCACTTAAACTGTTAGTAACCGTTCTCGACGATAGATCCGTATCGCGTTGCCGTGTCGTGTGATGTCTTCTTGATCTTGTGTTTCCCCGTAGTAATATTGTGCTTGCTCGTTGATTGCTTTCCAGTGTTTACCGTCTTGTGTGCTTCACGGGTACATCTCGGAGACGATGCGAGCTTGCGATCGGCTACACCTTCGGAACCCGACTTATCAACAGGCAAGGACTATACATTACTTATGATCCATTCTATTTCAACCAGCGGTTTGCATGCTAGTCTAGGTTAGGTTCGATGTTTGATCCTACCACATGTTTACAGCCTCTTTCAAACCGATACAGCCATGTCCCTTCCCAGCAAACCTTGTACTGCTATGTTACTATTGCTCGTTGCTCAGCCCTCTGCTTAGTATGCATGCTTAGGATGCTACGATGTTACCCTATTACTCCTGGGTTTGGGTTATCACGTTATTATATTGTTGTTGATGATATGATTATTATAATGTTGACTATATTCGACGAAGGATGGAAGGTCTAGGCTATCCCGCCCCGACGCTTTGTTCCATTCGAGTCACCTAGGATCCGACTTCCGGGTATTGGTTTTAAGACTGAGCGTGCCTAACCGCGTGTGGGATTTTACAAGGTCCCCTTTTCTTACCTACTTAGCTTCAAGCATTTCTACTGGCGGCCCAAGATGATTTACCATTTGAAACCGTGTGTGTGCTGGTCAGCTGCCAGTAGTTTTAAACCAACCCGGACCAGCGGAGACATGGTTTCCCTGTTGGTCCACCTTTGACCGGCGAGGGCCCGAGGCCTCACATGAGGCGTCTCGGTAACCCAAACCCTGTTGAGACGGAAGAGTCCGATCCGAGAGCGTGGCCAGCTTTTGGATTGGGTGTCGACTCCCCGGGGGCCACCCGGATTTGTTCGTTGTTAGTTAGAGGGACCTGTCGTTTCAGATCTCTTGGAACTAAATCATAAAATGGTTGCCTGTGATGGGTAGCAACTGAGAGAGATGGGCGTGCGTGCGGAGCCTTGTAATGGGCAGTTGGTACACCCCTACAGGGTTAAATCTTTTCGAGAAGCCGTGTCCACGGTTATGGACGACTTGGGACCTACTCCTTGTTCATAGACAACAACAATTGAGATAATCTTAATATAACCTGATCAATGTGTGTGTGTGTGCCTTGACTGCTTCTTCTTTGTCGGGATGCGAAGAGGAGGACAAGGATAGGATAGGTGTTATGTTTGCGTTGTAGTTGATAGCAAGACTTGTTGGAGGCGATTCCTCATTGAATGCTTGGCTTCTTACCTTACTCTCTAGATCGATAGACACTTCATAAATGCTAGTGCGGCAGCAACCTCACCACTTACCCCTTACTTACCGTAAACTACTAGTTGTCCTAGAATGACGAGTGATGAAGTCCTTGTTGGGTCAGTTGACCACTACAGTTGGATGCTGAGTACTTCTGTACTCATGATACTATCCCCAAACTCTTTTCAGGGTTATCGATCGACAACAAGTATGGTGATCGACGTTTCGCGTGGAGACTCGACGACGACTAGTTAGGCGGATCCCGGCGGAGGGCCTGGACCCGTGTGGTTATGGGGATAGATGTTTTTCTCTTTTCCGTTAGGCATTTGATTGTAGTCTGTACCCAGACATGTACCTTCCGCTGTTGTATTGTATTTGAGGCAGTTGTATGCCGATTGTATGAGATGTTGTATCATGTATCTGTAATGTTGTGATATCATGTTGGAAATCCGGGGCATATGGCTTTGTCATATGTCGCGGTGGGACCGATATGTTCTTCGTCCCCGGATCTGGGTGGAAACACCTAGATCTGGAACAGTACCGCATATCGGGCCTTACAGTCTGCTTCCGCCACCTTCGCTGGATCGGAGAACGGAGGTCGTCATCGAGTCTCGTATGTGTGCGAGTACTACGAGGTGCTACACGTGTGGCACTACACCCATCCGGGTGCTCAACACAGCCAGGGGGCTGTGAACCTTGATCGGCTACATCAACCTCGTTTGCGGGAATGTTTCCCGCGCAATGGACTACACCCCGAGGTATGTTATTCCGCAAGTCTTTCCGTTACAACATTACAGCTAGATAAATCTTGGGTTAAGGGCGACGCTAGTTAGAAAAATTATCGTTTTCTGCTGCAAGACCCAACAGCCCCCTTTTCTGGCCGCGCCAGGCACCCTCCTGGGTGCCCTGGACTCCGACTCCGACTCCACCTAGGCTGGAAACCTTCCTTTTGCTGCGGAAATTTTTGCTATATATTTACACGGATAGTCCCGGCACCGTATCTCTTGATTTCGCGTGTTTTCTTTCTCGGTCTGTTTCTGCCAGGAAAACTTTCAGCAGATCTAGGTGCCATGGCTTCCCCAAGTTCCCCCAAGGACAATTTCGTCGTCAACGTCATCAACCCTTACCTCGCTGAGGTGAGGAAGCACCCCCAGGTCCTTCGTGTGGAGGACGGTGTTCTCCACAAGGAAGATCTGAAGGGACCAGTCAAGGAAGGGAGCACCGAGGAGCGGCTGAAGGAGATGGAACATGAGGTCTTCAAGTTCAAGAAGATGGTGGAGCGTGGTGTTGAAGCTAACTTCGACATCATGAACGAGATCGAGGCTTCCCACAAGAAAGAGATGAAGGAGATGTGCTCAAGTTTGGCCGCACTAGAAGAAAAAGTTTATGATCTCCAAGCACAGATCTATGATCTGCAGAACCAGAATTGTGAGTATGAACTAAAGTTTCTGTGCATGGGTTTAGGTGATGAGTGCATGATCTTGGAGACGGGAATGCCCTTCAAGACTGGAGAACAACTGCCATGCAAGCGCTTCGCCAAGGAGTACCTGACTGAGAAGAACAAGAATGAGGAGTAAATATCCTCGGGTAATGGCATCCCCTTAGCTTGTTCTAAGCTTGGGGGAGTGCCCGGTATCTTTATCTTTGTCTTTAGGAGTCAAGTAGAGTCGTATCATGTCTAGGGAAGTTACTTTATGAAATAGGTGTTGCATTGAGGTCTATCACTCCTTTTTGTGGAGAGCTTTGTATCCGTGAGTGTGGGGTCGTCTATGAAGGAATATTAATGAGAAGTCTATTGGTTTCTTCGCTGCACTCGGTATTCTCTTCACGCAATCGACATTATGAGCTGATTCTTATGGGGAGTATTGACCTTATATCAGGTATGGCTTCGAAAACTTTATTTAAATCTTGGCAAGTATATCTTTGGTCATAACAACAAGCATGTTTTTCTCAAAGTAGCGACATAGCCAAAACCTTTGTGTTATTATGCTTGAAGTATTATGTTGACAAGGAAGACAACTTGATGTTTCATGCTAGTTTTAATGTTTATGCTTTGTATTGCTTGCATCTAAGTTGTCATCAATTGTCTGGTCTCTCAAAGATTTGCTAGCCAAAACTCTGTACTAAGCGGAATTCTGCTTGTCCTTCCATACCCTGAAACCAACATCTTCCACTTGAGTCCACCATACCTTCCTATTTGTGGTATTCCACTACCACTCCTAAAGTATATAATTTATGTGCTATCTCTAGATGTTCAAAATCTTCTGTTTTGTGCCACTGATTCATCTCATGAGGAAGTGGTGGGCAACCCATGATCTTCTTAATTTGGACAAGTTTTATCTTGGGATTGCATGCCTAATCTGCAAACCCCTAATACGAGAAGGGACTGGCATGAGTGCCCAGCTCGTAAAAGATAAATACTAGCACACAAGTTCCTTCGCCCATTTATGAGTGATAAACAAAGGAATTTAAGGCGATGTGATCGTCCCCACATGGGAGCCGTTCCTCGAAACTTTTCCAAATCATGAAGTGAGTGAGTTATCTATCAGCAGTCGTTGACGGATCATGCACCTCCCAAAAGTCTGTTTATTATGTTTGATATAGAGATGGCACATGAGTTTTCCCTGCTTACCCTTTTGCACGGGGTTTATCCTTTATTTTGTGCTGAGTCCGTCCTTCCTACTTCCTTCCTTCTTGAGAGAGAACAGACACTTGATGTTAATAAAGATTCTTGCATACAAAGCTGCATTGAAAGTTAGCATGTTACATCTTTGTTGAAATTATCTTTTGATAAGTGAGTTGTTTGCAAAAGCTTATGCTTAGTAAACATCTTCCTTTGTGTTAACATGTGCAATTCTTGACTGATAACATGTTCTTTCCAAAGATTCAACTGGTTCCATTATAAGCGAAAGAGCAAAAGTAAAAGCTATTAGTTATTCCTTGACCAAGGCTATGTTTGCCATGATTTGAAGAGTTTTCTAGGTCCTACTTTGTTATAATTGTTACTACTTTCTCATAAGGACCTTATGAGTTGAGGTTGTTGTTGAGGATGCTTCAGTTTGGTGAGAAATCTTGATGTTTCTTGTCCGTATTCTTTTATCGACGCTTCACTCTCTAAACTTGTGGACAGGTTTACCGAGCTCAGCAATCGCTTGGGGACAAGCGAGGTCTAAGCTTGGGGGAATTGATACGTCCAAAATGCATCACTACTTATTATTGTAATTTCATCATATTCATTGATATATTCCACTTTAAAGTATTGTTCTTATGTTTTTTTGGCTTGTTTTACACAGTTTACAACTTTCTGATGCCGAAGCAGCAGAACCAGGATTCAGCGGTGAAAAGTGGACACCAAGTTACTCAATCAGATCAAGTCCAAATGCGATGAAAATTTACGGGGATCGTTTTTACGAAGATTGGCTGGGGATCACCGAGGATGGAGGTGAGGGGACCCACCAGGCAGCCAGAAGGGTGCCTGGCGCGGGACCCCCTCCTGGCCGCGCAAGGCACCCTCCTGGATGCCTGGTGGTCCCCCTCGGTGCCCCCTCTCGCCTATAAGACCCCCCTGGGGTTAAAACCCTAAGAAAATAAGAGTTTCCGTGTTTCGTTGCCGCCACGGGGCGGAAACCTACAGAGGAGAAAAGCCATCTCCGGCGGGCAGATTCCGCCCGGGAGATCACCTCCCGGAAGGGGAGATCGTCGCCGTCATCATCATCGTCGTCACGGGCATCGTCGAGATTATCATCAACATCATCCCCAACATCAGCACCATCTCGATCTCCATCCCATCTCATCTCACAATTGCAACTTGTGTTGTAATCCGTACTATCTATCCTCTCTACTCTGTTGATGTTGATTACTACTTTGTGGTGAATGCTATTGAGTTTTGTTGGAGAAATATCATTGTGTCCAGATTGTTTGCCACCCATCTATCACCTATGATCACGATCTCTTTTATGTCTTGTGAGTAGTTAATTTAGTTCTTGAGAACATGGGAGAAGTCTAGTTATTAATAGTCATATGATGTTGAAGTATTATGTGTTGTTTGATACTTAAGTTGTGTTGTTATTTCTCTAGTGGTGTTATGTGAGTCGAACACTTAACACTTCACCTTTCATGGGCCTAGAGGAATACATTGTGCACAAAGGATGCTTATGGTGGGTTGCCGGAGTGACAGAAACCTGAACCCCAGTTCGCACACTTTTGCACAAGGGAGTTATGGATCCTTGATCGTAATGCTGTGGTTAGGCTTATGCCTTAATTACTACCTTGTATTTGCGGATGCTTGCAAGGTGTGTAATCATAAGAGTACACTTATCTTAGTCTAGAAGGTGTACTAGCATTGATCCACCCACCAACACTTATCAACACAATACATATTACTTGGCGGAGTATGGTGAAAGTAACTTGACTATCTCTCCCGTGTGTTCTCGAGAACGCTTTAGCTTTTATAAGTTTAGTTCCTAGGCTTATCCTTGTGAAAGGATTGGGCCACTTGCTACTCCTCAGTTACCCTGTTTACTTTGCTTGTCTTTTACTTTTCTGTTGCTTAAACCAAAACCCCCTAAATATTTACCTTTCAGTGTGTGCAGCCTTTCCTTATCTAGTGTCACTTATCAACACCTTCTGCTCCTCGTGGGATCGACATCCTTATTTATCGAAAAGCTACAATTGATCCCCTAGACTTGTGGGTTATCAAGAATCGTTTATTGGTGCGGTTAACGGGGGAGGCAACCCAACTAGACCTATTAACTTCTCCGCCATCAGCGGTACACCAAAATAAGTAGACCGAAATCCAACTGCATCTATTACTAATCATCCACCTTGAGATATCTATCCAGAACATCTCGCTCGTATTAAGTTGAGAGCCCCACCTAAAGTGTAAACCCAAAGCAACAGACAACTGCATTAAAAAGAACTTTGCGTAAAGTAAACAATCCTTGCAACCGCGGTTACAAGCACTGTTGTTTTCCCCCTTGTGGCAACAACACATCCCCTAAACTCATGTTTCTGTCACTCAAGCGTGTCATCGGGGGCCATGAACCCACAATCGAGCATAACGTTCCCTCTTGGAGTCACTACCTACTACTTGGCCAAAGCAATAAATAGCAACGGAGAACATGCAAGAATTACTTAGGAACAAAAATATAAAAGATAAGAACCAAATATATTACTCAATCTCAATCTGAACATAATCTCATAATCCATTAGATCCCAGCAAACTCAACATAGAAACAGAATAAATTTCATATGTTCCTCGATCATGTAGGGCAGCTCACGAGGACTAAACCATGAAGAAGAAAGATGGGAGGAGAACATCACATAGCTACTGATCACGCACCCATGGTCCAAGGGAAACTACTCACGGCACATCCGGGAAGCGTCCATGGTGGAGGTTAAGCTCCCGAGGTCAATCCTCCCTCCCGTAGGGTGCCGGGAAGAAGCCTGCTGGTGCTCCCGATCTTGGAAGCGCGGCAGCGGCAGAACAAAGGTGAGATCGCGAAAAAGGGTTCTCTCCTCGGAGGTTTCGCGTCACAGAAAATATATAGGCGAAGGGGGGCCCACGGGGGGCACTAGGGGTCCAGGCGCCCCCCCCCCCGGCCCGGCCAGACCCTAGGCCGCGCTAGGTGGCCGCCTAGGTCCCTGGTGGTGACCCTCTGGCCCCACCCAGGTGATTCCATAAGGTTCCTTCACGTTGATTTTTTATCTGATTTTCTCAAATTTTTGGAGCACTTTTAATATGGGGAAAACCTGAAATAGAAAAACACGAGAAAACAGGAACTGACACTTTGGTGCACTGAGTTAACAAGTTAGTCCAAATATGATCAAAAGTGTATCTAAATCGTAGCAATATCACACAAAACATGCATGGAGCAAGCATAAATTATAGATACGTGTGGGACGTATCAACATCCCCAAGCTTAATTCCTGCTCGTCCTCGAGTAGGTAAATGATAACAAGCATAACTTCTGTGGTGACATGCTAGCAACCATATAAGAACTTTGAAAAGTAAAGCAATAAAGATATGTGATTCAATTCAAGTCATAACATGTAAGAGTCTATATTAGCATTGAAACAAGCAATAAAAGAACATTAGGTGCAAGAGCTCACGATGTCTGTGACTCGAATGTCTCCAAATGGTGTTTGCGTGCAAGAAGGGGGATAGGGAATAAGAGAAAAAAGTATTTTTTGTTGAGAACTCAATCTACTAAAGTTTCACACTTGGTCTTCTTTGGAATCTTATATTGACTCGTCCTAGACCACTAGCGAGGTACAAGTCAATTTGATCCACTCCTTTTCGATATTTTGAGCACTCATGTAATGGATGAGCGTAAGCACGAGAGTTGACACTTAGGATGGAAAAGAGAGAAATATGGTGGAGGAGGAAGACAAAAAGGTGAGAAAGGCTCACATCAACGAGGCGAGAAGGACAAATGATAGATATGATGTGAGGAGTAGGGATTGCCATGCAACGGATGCACATATGAGCTAAGAAAAGCTCTCCAATGGAACTAGTGGGGGTGCATCCAACTTGCTCGCTCATGAAGACCTAGAGCTCGTTTGAGGAGGCTCATCCTTGGAATATGCAAGCCAAGTTCTATAGTGTGAAGGTCCCCACATAGCTATATACATATATGATCATCTCTATGGAGTACAAGGATAAGAGGGAGTAGTAGTGTGGATCTTTCAAAAGGAATAGTAGTGTTGCCCCTTTCTCTCTTTTTATTTTCTTTTTCTCTTTTTTCTATTGTTTTCTATTTTATGGTGGCCTCAATGGATCTTTCTATTTAACTCTCATTGGTCCTCTTTGGGATCTTTTATTTTGTCCACTTTGGTATCTTTTCCTCACTTAAGGGCAACACTCTATTTTACAAGAAGGTATAGAAGATCTCCACACTTTACAAGGTACTCAAACATAAAGAAGATGTAGCTATCATGATGTATGCAATGTATGCCTCTGCCACAGTAGCAGGAACATGTATGACATGAAGATCAAGTCATGAAGATGTGGATGTTGCATGGAAATATATCTCGGAAAGGCTATGGAAATGCCTTGATAGGTAGGTATGGTGGCTGTTTTGAGGAAAGATATAGGGAGGTTTATGATGACAGACCGTATCATGCCAAGGGTTTGGATGCACCGGGGAAGGTGGACGCCAAATCTCGGAGTGGGAAGAGGGCAATGCACGGTACGGAAGAGGCTAGCAAATATGAGGAGGTGGAAGTGTCAACTTTCAATACTTACATTAGTCTGAAGAACTCATGAACTTATTATCGGTAACTCTCAATCTAATGAGGAGGTTCACAAAGAGGCAAGTACCCCGAGGAGGAGTGTATGGGGGTTTGGTTATCCTTGCGCATCCTCGACTCATGGTACGTGAGTGCACTCTAATATCCGATCCCTGAAAAGATTAGCGATCCATCTAGTAGCTAGAGTTCTCAACTAGTTTTGTAGGTTTTGAAAATAAACACGGATTGCCCAAAATACGACACCTATCACTAATAGGCTAGATCTCGTGACAACAAAAGTTCAAATATTACTCACAACAATACCTCAAAACTATTGCAAATTACTACTAAAATTAAATATCAACCTCTATTACCTACTTTCAAGACAAGACAAAACTCAGTGCAACAACCAACTCTCTTAACAAGATAAACATGAAAACTAAAGAGAGTTCCAGCAACAAACTAAACAAAATCCAAGGCTCTTGCTAAAGACAAACTAAAACTAAAACTAAACATGGCAGTAGCTACAAAAGATAAAGAACACACAACAGCAGAAAGATAAGCATGAAAAAATATCCTATGATGTGTTCTAGATTGAAGTTAAGCGTGTTTCTCTCCCACACAAAGTAAGCTGGGGTCTAACTTGTTATGAAAAGCAAGCAAAGCTAAATAAAACTAAAAGCATAGCACATAACGCATGAAGTGATAAAAATATAGTGAGACGAAGGACGAACTGATGATTGTTGATGGAGGAGGGGATGCACGGGGGAATCCCCAAGCTTAGACACTTGAGTGTACTTGAATATTTATTGGGGATGCATGGGGCATCCCCAAGCTTGAGCGCTTGACACTCCCGGATCTTCTTTCATCATGTTCCCTCGCACACTTGAAAACTCCCTTCATACATAACTCATCATAAGCTGATTAGAGAGGTTAGTACCCTTAATAAAATAATTTTCCCCACTTGATATAAAGATATTCTTGAAGAGCTAATGTTTCTCAAGATTTCCAAAAGGTTTTTGCAAAGAAAAAGAAAGCTTAAGGTTTGCAAAAGTAAGGAAAGGCAAAACGTGGCAGGTTGTGTGAAAAACAGAACAACAGGAAGTAGAGAATTTTTTCGGGGCACTTCTGCAACTCAAATAAAAAATGAACATACGAAAGTTTCACAATTTTATAGAGCACGCTGTGTAAAAAATTCAGCTAAAAATATGAACTGGTGATTTGTTCCGATTTTTTCCGTCAAGCAAACAGAATCTATTTTTTGGACAGCATGTCACAACTTTTGCTTCCCTTATCATAAGAGGCTATACTTGACACAATGCTTGAAAATAAAGATACAATGATGTTGCTACAGTAGTAACAATCATCAAGACCACTAATAATAGAAGTAAAAACATCTTGGGTTGCCTCCCAACAAGCGCTTTCTTTTACGCCTTTAAGCTAGGCACGGAGATTATAGAAGATGCTCTCACAAGAATAAGAATTTTGAAGCAAAAGAGAGCATCAAGAAGAAAATATGAAACACATTTACACCGAACCCACTTCCTATGCATAGGCATCTCGTAAGAAAATAAATCAAAGAAGCACAAAGTGACATGCATAGGAAGGTGGAACAAGAACAACTTCAAAACTTTAATCATAAAGAGAGGTGTTTTTGTAACATGAGAGTTTCTACAACCAAACTTTCCTCTCTCAAAATAATTTTCAGTAGCATCATGAACAACATCAAGAATATCACTATCACATAAATCATGTTGTTCATGATCTACAAGCACACGTGTGTAGTTTTCAGCACGGTCTTTAGGAACATAAGATAAATGCAACCCATCCCATTGCGCCTCAATAAGAGCACAGTTCTCCGGAATATGAGTTGGAGATTTCAAAAGGATAATATGACAATCAAGTATGGGTGCAATAGCAACAATTTCATGCTTAACATAAGGAACTATAGCAAGTTCATCTTCGCAAGCATAATCCATATTGGCATCATGGCCATCAACAAAGCAAGTATTAAGTTCATTAGAAAGGGAAGTATCAAGTGAGTCCTCGGAATCATGGGATTCCTCATCAAAGCAATCATTACCCTCTTCTTGGGCAGCAAACATTTTATTTTTAAAATCCTCAATATAATAATTGGAAGTATAATTCTCGAAGCAATAAGCAAGAACTGCAAATTTTTCAGACTTGTGAACAGTATCATAATACTTTTCAATCAAAGAAGCAATATCATAAGCACCATTAAAAGCAACACACTCTTCAATCTTTTCAACATCAAAGTAATCATAAACACCTTTAGCATAAGAAGATAAGATCTCATTTTCATTAAACTCACATTGGAAAGGAAGGTGTTTGCCATCTATATTAGAGCAACAAGTAAAATCATAAATGTGGCATAAGCACTTAGCATAGCAATAAGAAGTTTGTATTTGATCCCATAAGTGTTTCCCTTTCTGAGATAGGCGGTGCCATGTATAATGAGCATGCTCATCCAATGATTTTTCCCTCAACCAAGTCGGTTGGGTTTTTAGCGCGAGCACAAATTGATCGAAGACGATCCAAGTGAAACATGTCCATCCTACCATATTTGGGTGGTTCCACACTCATGGTAAAGATAGCATCAGTAGACAGACAAATACAAAGGAAAAACATAGCAACTAATTTTTTGGTTTTTCATAAAAGACAGAAGAAAAAGCTGAAAGGTAAACTAACATGACTAAAAAGCAAAGGTAACAGATAGTGTGCAACTGATACGTCCTGAACGTATCGATAATTTTCTGCTTGCTCCATGCATGTTTTGTGTGATATTGCTATGATCTAGATATACTTTCATACACTTTTGATCATATTTGGACTAACCTATTAACTCAGTGCACCCCAGTGCCAGTTTCTGTTTTCTGTTGTTTTTCTATTTCAGTTTTCCCCCATGTTAAAAGTGCTCCAAAAATTCGGGGAAATCAGATAAAAAATCAACGTCAACGAGCCTTCCGGAGTCCCGAAGGGGGACCAGGTGGGACCCACCAGTGCCCTAGGCGGCCACCTGGCGCGGCCTAGGGCTTGGTCGCGCCAGGGGGGTGCCTGGACCCCTGGTGGCCCCCCTGGCTGCCCCCTTCGCCAATATATCTCCCGTGACGTGAAACTTCCGAAGAAAGAACCCTTTTCCACGATCTCGCCTCTGTTCCGCCGCCAGCGCGCTTCCAAGATCGGGAGCGCCAGCAGACATCTTCCCGGCACCTTGGCGAAGGGAGGATCGACCTCCGGGGGCTTCCGCTCCACCATGGACGCTTCCCGGATGTGCCGTGGGTAGTTTCCTTTGTACCATGGGTCCGTGATCAGTAGCTATGTGATGTTCTCCTCCACTCTTTGTTCTTCATGGTTTAGACCTCGTGAGCTGCCCTACATGATCGAGGCACATATGTAATCTTTCTTCTATTGCTATGCTGAGTTTGATGGGATCTGATGGATTATGAGATTATGTTAAGATTGTGATAGAGTAATATATTTGGTTCTTATCTTTTATATTTTTGTTCCTAAGTAATTCTTGCATGTTCTCCGTTGTTGTTTATTGCTTTGGCCAAGTAGTAGGTAGTAACTCCAAGAGGGAACGTTATGCTCGATTGTGGGTTCATGCCCCCTGATGACACGCTTGAGTGATAGAAACATGAGTCTAGGGGATGTGTTGTTGCCACAAGGGGGAAAACAATGGTGCTCGTAACCGCGGTTGCATGGATTGTTTACTTTACGCAAAGTTCTTTTTAATGCAGTTGTCTGTTGCTTTGGGTTTACACTTTGGGTGGGGCTCGCAACTTAATACCAGCGAGATGTTCTGGATAGATATCTCAAGGTGGATGATTCGTAGTAGATGCAGTTGGATTTCGGTCTACTTATTTTGGCGTACTGCCCATGCTTTTGAGCCCCATCCTTTCTTTTGTAGCATAGTTAGCATTGCGGTGCGTTTATAATCCTATCAATTGCCCATCTGTAATTTGTTTACCTCACATAGCAGTTTTATCGTCTTTTGGGAGAGAGACATCACTAGTGCACATCACGGGACCCCGGTCCATATTCTCATCAATGTTTACACGCTTATTTACCTTTTCCGCTTTTACTTTCAGTTGCTATCAGTATCCCTTGTGTTTTTGATCCTTTGTAAACAACAAGACCGGAGAGATTGACAACCTCTCTGAACTTCGTTGGGAGCAATGTTATTAGTGTCTGTGTGCAGATCCAGGAGAAGCAAGTGATTATCTTCAAACGGAGCATCACTTGCCGAACCACCTACTTATCATTGTCGGAGTTCTATTGGTCGATCTCAACCTTGGTATCTTTACCAAGGGAAACTTGCCTCTACGTTGCATCTCACCTCCCATTTGGGGTAACCAACGAAGGGCGAGAAGCAATTATCATCTCTCGCGTATCAAGCAAATTTCTGGTGCCGTTGTCGGGGACTCCGAGTGATAAGATAGGGGAGTTTCCTACTACCTTTTTCCTTTACTTTTTAGTCTTGTTAGTTTACCTTTCAGTTTTTATCTTTGTGTCCTATATCAAAAATTACAAAAATATCTTCCACACTTTCTGTTACTATGGGTTCCACTGAAAACACCAAGTTGTGTGACTTCACTAGTCACAACAACAAAGACTTTATCTGCACTTCTATTGCCACACCTGCCACTTCAGCTACCTCTTATGAAATTAAACCTGCTTTGCTAAACCTTGTTATGAGAGATCAATTTTCTGGTGCTGGAGGTGATGCTGCTTTACACTTAATTTTTTTTGTTGAATTATGTGATATGCAAAAGTATAAAGAAGTAGAAGGTGATGTTGTTAAGGTCAAGCTTTTTTCCTTTCTCTTTGAGGGAAGGAGCTAAAATCTAGTTTCAATCTTTTCCTAGGAATAACATAGATTCTTGGGATAAGTGCAAAGATGCTTTTATTGGGAAGTATTACCCACCTGCTAAAATTATCCAATTGAGGAGTAACATTATGAATTTCAGGAAATTGGATAATGAACATGTTGCCCAAGCTTGGGAACGTATGAAATCTCTTGTTAAGAAATTCCCTACACATGGTTTGACTACGTGGATGGTTATCCAGAATTTTTATGCAGGCTTGAACTTTACCTCGCGGAACCTGTTAGATTCAACCGCGGGAGGAACCTTTATGTCAACTACACTCGGTTCTGCCACCAAACTCCTCGATGAGATGATGACCAACTATTCCCAATGGCACACCGAACGCGCTCCAACAGGTAGGAAGGTAAATTTTGTCGAGGAGATTACCTCCCTCAATGAAAAAGTTGACTTAATTATGTCTCTACTTACCAAGCAACCCTCTATTGATCCTCATGATGTTCCTTTAAATTCTTTGGTTGCTCAGGAACAAGTAGATGTGAACTTTATTGCTAGAAACAACTTCAAAAATAATTCTTATAGGGGAAATTTTGCTAGTAATCCTAGACCGTTTCCATGCAACTATGGGAACAACAACACTTATCCTAGCAACAAGAACCCCACTTCTGAACTAGAAAGTATGCTTAGAGACTTTATCACTACCCAAAAAACCTTCAACAAAAATGTAGAAGAGAAACTAGCTAAGTTAGATAATCTCTCTTTGAAGGTAGATAGCTTGGCCCTTGATGTTGAGATGCTGAAAATTAGAACATCTCCCCTTGAAGAGAGGAAGGCCGCTCCTATTAATGCTATCCAATTGCAAATCAGTGAAAATATTAGGATGATGGCTAAACTTAAAGAAAGATGGGCTAGAGAAAAAGAGGAAGAGGATATAATTAAGAGCCTTCCTACACACCACACAGTTTCCACTATCCAAATTGTTGAGGATACCGAAACTATTAGCACCCAATGCACTCCTGGTCCCATTGGACCTATTAATGGTGATGCTAATACCTCAACCGTAGAAGAAGAAACTCCTATGAACATAGAGGGTTTCAAACAAGTGAGCCTATATGACACTACTGCCACCTTTGATAGTAGTGATATTGATTTTGATAGTTGCACCCTCTCAGAAGTTATTAGCTTACTACACAAAATGTATAGAGACCCCCACACTAGCACACTTAATCTCGCCTTCACAGAGCATATCACAAAGGCTCTCATCAAAGATAGGGACGAGGATCTTAGGATAGAATCCTCCATACCTAGGAAGCTAGATGATGGTTGGGACTCTATGATAAAAATTAAATTAAATAACTTCTCTTGCTATGTTTTATGTGACATTTGAGCTAGTACCTCCGTCATGCCCAAAAGAATGTATGATATGTTTGAATTGAAACCTTTTGATTATTGTTCTTTGGTGTTCGTCTTATTGATTCTTCTGTAAAGAAACATTTGGGGAATATGGACAATGTTCTTATCATTTTCAATGACAACTATGTTACCGTTGATTTTATTATTATGGATATAGAGTGTGAACCTTTATGTCCAATTATTTTGGGACGTCCTTTTGTTCGCACCGTTGGTGCTGTCATTGACATGAAAGAGGGGAATATAAAATTTCAATTCCCTATCAAAAAGGGGATGGAACACTTCCCTAGAAAGAAATTCAAGTTACCATTTGAGTCCGTTACACGGGCTAGCTATTCTCTTTCTCTTGATAAAACTTGATTCTTCTTTTGCCTTATGCCTAGCTTAAAGGCGTAAAAGAAAGCGCTTGTTGGGAGGCAACCCAAGATGTTTTTACTTCTGTTTTTTGTGGTCTTGATGATTGTTAATACTGTAGACACATCATTGTATCTTTATTTTCAAGCTTTGTGCCAAGTTATAGCCTCTTATGACAAGGGAAGAAAAAGTTGTGACATGCTGTCCAGAAAACAGATTCTGTCTTCTTGAAGGAAAAAAATCGGATCGAATCACTAGTTCATCTTTTTGAGCTGAATTTTTTACACAGCGTGCTCTATACAATTGCGGAACTTTCGTATGTTCTGAGTTTTTTGATTTGAGTTGCATAAGTGCTCCGAAATAATTCTCTACTACCTTCTGTTCTGTTTTTCACAAATTCTGCCACGTTTTGTCTCTCCTTACTTTTGCAAACCTTAAGCTTGCTTTTCTTTGCAAAAACCTTTTGGAAATATTGAGAAACAGTAGCTCTTCAAGAACATCTTTATATCCAGTGGGATTTTATTTTATTTTATTAAGGGTACTAACCTCTCTAATCAGCTTATGACGAGTTCTATATGAAGGGAGTTTTCAAGTGTGCGATGGAAGATGATGAAAGAAGATCCGGGAGTGTCAAGCGCTCAAGCTTGGGGATGCCCCCATGAATCCCCAATAAATATTCAAGGAGACTGAAGAGTCTAAGCTTGGGGATGCTCCCGTTCATCCCATTCTCCATCAACAATCATCAGTTCGTCCTTCGTCTCACTATATTTTTATCACTTCATGCGTTATGTGCTATGCTTGGAGCGTCTCGCTCTTAGGTTTTATTTTTAGTTTTCTTTAGATTTTCTTGTTGTTCGTAACAAGTTAGACCCCATCTTACTTTGTGTGGGAGAGAAACACGCTCCACTCCAACCTAGAACACATCATAGGATTTTTCATGCTTATCTTTTTGCTGTTGTGTGTTCTTTATCTTTTCGTAGCTACTACCATATTAGAGTACACTCACGTACCATGAGTCGAGGATGCGCAAGGATAACCAAACCCCCATACACTCCTCCTCGGGGTACTTGTCTCTTTGTAAACCTCCTTATTAGATTGAGAGTTACCGATAATAAGTGCATGAATTCTTCGGACTAATGTAAGTATTGAAAGTTGACACTTCCACCTCCTAATATTTGCTAGCCTCTCCTGTGCCGTGCATTGCACTACTGGAAAAAAGGTCTTTAATGGCGCATGTAACATCCCAAAATTTTCAAAATTTTGGAATGTTAATAAATAATATAATATTGATTGAATTGTTTTGATTTTGGGATAAATGAGAACTTTTCCCTTGAGTTTTTGTTTAAACCTTTACAAACCATTTAATAAAATTGGATAATCATTTATCCAATAATGAAAATTTTGGTTGTGAACTTTATTCAAAATTTCAAAGAATGATTTTCTTTCTTTTGTCCTTTTGAAATTTGGTACGAACCACAATTAAATATTTCCGAGTGAGAATAAAATGACTTTCTTAAATTTATTGTGGTCCCATACTCATTCTCGAATTCTTATTTTGGAGTTTATTGGATATTGACGTTTAAGAGATATTTAAATATTTCCAATATTTTAATAAATAAAATGAGAGGAGATAATATGACTTCTCCAAAAACAGTATTGGAAAATTTTAATAATGTCGTTAATGAGTTTTTTTTTCATAAAAATCTATTTCTAAAATTTATTCTGAGAGGGAAATATAGTTTTCCTAGACTCTCTATGTTTTATTTGGCCTATACAATTTTATTTGAGAGTGTTTAACCCAGATAATAAAAATAGGATTCCTAAGTCAATTGGACTGAGGTCATCTATCTAATTTTTTCCCTCTATCTCTCTTTCCTTTTTCTTTATCTTGGGACAAATTTCCACTAAGGCCCATAGCCCGAGCGAGCTATCTTCTTCCTCTTGTTCGTTCATGTGTACGTGAACACAGAAGCAAATGGCCATGGCAACTGAAGCTCTTCCTCCTTTCCTCCCATCTACTTTTTTGACCGATTCACTTCAGAACCTACACAAAAATTGTGGACAAGTTCATGAGGAATTCATTCAGGGAAACAAACACGCGTTTTAATGCTTTTAATTGTCCATAAATTTTTCCACGAATGCCATTAAATCTATTTCCAAAACCTCGCTTTTAATGTTCATTATTTCTCCATGAATGTCATTAACTCCATTTCCAAAACCTCGCTGTTAATTGCCCATTATTTCTCCATGAATGCCATTAACTCCATTTCCAAAACCTCGCCCACTCTCCTTCTATGGACCTCCCATGACCCTATAAATACCGCCCCTAGGACCCCTTTGAACCACACATCCCCATGCAGAAAGTGCCTCTCCAAAACACGCTCATTCGTTAGCAATTCATCGCCGGAGTTAGGATACATCCACACTTCCGATGAAGATTGCGTCACCATGGAAGGTACCTAGTCCATATTTCTTCCTCTAGTTTCTTCCCCTTGCCGATGCGCACCGTTGTGACATATTTTTCCTCTCGATTACAAGGCCGAAGCACGCCGTCCGTGTCATTGTGCTCTTCATGCGTTCTTCTCTACTACGGCGGAACTTCTCGGCTATCCGAAGGCGAACATGGAGCTATAACCTTGTCCATCGAGTAGCCCAAATCATCCTCTATCCCGTTCGGCTGTTTATTGACGCCCGCGACCTTTTTCCAAAATTCCCGCGAGATCTCCGGTGAGCCTTTATCCCCTCTTTGTTCATCATTTTATTTTGTAAAAATCGAATGGGTACAGACCTATCAGAACTCGCCATTTGGCATCCTTTTATTAATCCCGTAATTCATTTTAGCCAAAATAGTCAAACTTGAGAAAATCATATCTTCTAGCCCGTAAGTCGGATTTTGAAAAATTTTATATCCCCAGATTCCTTGGAAAATGTAGTTTATTATTTTCCAGTAATATTCCACTTTTGATAATTTGAAATTTAACTCAAATTTATTTCTATAATTTGAGTATATTTGATATACATCTTTTTCTATAATTTATTTGGAATATTTTCTTCATCAAATTTGATCCTTAAAATCAAATCTTTCTGTTTGGACAATTGTCACATTCTTTCCATCATATAAATACACTATTTTGACCTCAAACCTTCGTATTAGCTTCCATTTAGTTATATCTCTTTTTATATAAATTTGGCTACAAAAATTCAATCTTCTCAACAAGATCATCACGATTTCTATCGGATCCTTTTGAATCCAATCCAAGAATTGATTTCTTATGCAAATATTCATATGGACAAACCAACTGAGTTGACATACTCTCCATCCAATTGATTTTATAATCAACCTCGAACATATCCAATTTATTTTACAATCCTCGGATATATGATTTCCATCATATTTCCATCCAATCCAACTTGATCCTATCTCAACCTATCCATGCCATAGTAATTAGTTTATTAATAGTAATAACTAAATATTTATGTTGTAATTGTATCTTATTTGGATCTTCACTTTGGATTGAGTTGTGTGTTGAAGTGTTTCTCTTTTACCGTTAGATATATTGTAACGAGATGGAGAGATAACTACGAGTAAAATATTTCATCGTCAGGATCCAGGCAAGTTACTCTTTTGATCATGCTCCACTATTACCTATATTTTTTATATGCATTGTAGTCCAACTTAAATATTATGCATTGACAGGATTATATATTATGCTATGCTATTACACCCAGTAGTTCATTGAGGTAGGTCTGAACCTTATATCATTGTCGCCATCGTGTAGAATTATACTGCTTTGCTAAGTAGACGTGGATTGGGAAGTGATCCATTATGAGGTATGAGTGACTAAGTAGTAAACAGGACCAAGATAATCTTAATGAACCACCTGGGTGGAATGGTTGGGGGCACCCTGGAGGAACCAGTGGATTTGCCTGAGTGACCTGGAGATGGCCAGTAATCACTGCGGAATGCCACCCAGGCTTAAAGGGATCAAGCATATTTTTCATAACTAGAAGCTTACGTGTGCAGCCACAAGCTATTACGGGCTCTGGCTTGGTTGATTAGTTGTAGTGACTCTTACTAGGTGGTGCTACGAACGTAGTTATGAGTAGGTGGGATGGGCACCGCCAGAGTGAGGGAAACTCTTCTAAAAGACCATGTCTCGACCTTCCGGTTCTCATACAACATGCAGTGTGACGAACTAAAAAGGGGGTGGTCGAGTCTTGTGGGGAAAAGTGCACAAACCTCTGCAGAGTGTACAAACTGATCATGATTAGCCGTGTCCCCGGTTACGGACAACTTTGAGCATCTAGAAGTGGGAATGTTGACGGATCTCATCATATTTAATTAATCAATCGGGTTTAATCAACTTTGGGAATAGATTGACTTGGAGAAACCAATTCAATCATATTATGAGCTTTGTAGTATTGTTATGATAATCTTTCAGTAGGACAAAATCAGCTTTATGCAAGTTGAAACTTAGAGCTTTACCACCAGCCAAAATTGCATGTAGAAGATAGGTCTGTTATATATTTTTTTCGGAGTAACTTGCCATACATTCAAAGTACTGACCCATTTTGGGTTGTAACCTTCGGTGTTGCAGGATTGTATATGACGAGTAAGTGATGCGATGTAGGGTTACGATGTCTACACTCAACTTTGGCGTTGGTATTGATGGGACTCCACTTATGTATTGTTTATTTCCGCGGTGTATTCTAGCCCAAAGGCTATAAGGTAATAAATACCATGTATGGACGTTACTTTTTGACATGTGATTCATTGTATTTCATCGAGTACTGTGTGTGCTAGCATACTGATCCAGGGATAGCACAGAAGCACAGTAGACTTGGTTCCTTTTGGGACCGGGTCGTTACAGCGCACTGGACTTTGACATTAATGGCGCACTTTAGGAGCGCCATTACGAGCACGCCATTAGTAAGTGATAGTAATGGCGCACATCTGGTGCGCCATTACTATCTTGTATACTAATGGCGCACCAGAAGTGCGCCATTACTATGGCCACAAATGCGCCACTGACGTTACTGGTCCCACCATATGTGTATCTTGTGCTCTGGGTTACTAATGGCGCACTTTTAGGAAGTGCGCCATTGCTTTGTTTCTCCAGATGCGCCACTGAGGCACACTATGTGCGCCATTATTATGAATATTTTTTTTTCTTTCGCTTTTCTGTATTTGCACAGGTTACAAAAAGATATAAACAACAGATTTATAAACAGCACAGATATAAACAACAAATTTATCGAATACAATAGAAGATTAGTCTCCGATTACAAATCATCATATTAGTCTCCAAATTCAAAATACCGAACAAAGTTAGAACATTACAAGTCTCGAGTAGCGAGTTTGATCACATTACATGTCGATATATCTAAACTACCATGACATTGAAGAAGAGGGTGGCGATCACGATAAGCATCATCGTGACCAAAGTGATCTTCATCCGGTTCCTCCTCCGCTCCCTCCTCTCCCCCGCTAGATAGCACGCGTATCTAGCTTCCGCCTCCGCCCTTGTGGGGTACCCTTTGTAACTGTTACCGCTAAAACGGTGAACCTGTCTCCGACAATCCTCCTAGTCGTCGTAGACTCCGGGAATCCTACCAATGTACACGACATACGACGGCATCTGCTTTATGCACTGGACAAACAGAACATTAACATAAACTTACATATAATATTTAAGCGGTGCATACGTATACAACAAAATTAAGGAAGGAAGAGAAAAGCAACACACATTAATAGCACACGGTTCATGGTCCTAGTAATAAATAGCATCGATTACATATAAGTTGAATGATGACTGTTTAAACTAAGCAGATGTAACATCCCAATTTTTGTAAAAATTTGGATGTTAATAGAATTATTTGTGCATACCATTTTTCCCCATTTGCATATTGGATCTTTTGGATTTTCTTTCCAATTTTTTAACCCAACAAAAAATCAAGAGAGAAGATAACATGACTTCTTCAACATAAAAAGGGTTAAGAAAATATTGGAGCATTTATTTTATTTTAATAAAGCATTTCAGGAATTTAATAAATCCTAAAATTCCTTTTGGAATTTATTAAATTGTCCAAAATGACTTTATAAATAAATTTTCGCATTTTATAAAATTTGCATTTGAGCTAGGAATATTTATCCTAGACTTTATAAATTTTTTGTTGAGGT
This sequence comes from Bromus sterilis, assembly GCA_950022295.1. Taxonomy (NCBI): domain Eukaryota; kingdom Viridiplantae; phylum Streptophyta; class Magnoliopsida; order Poales; family Poaceae; genus Bromus; species Bromus sterilis. Next base: position 335,725,374 of record OX465595.1, on the reverse strand, counting down.
TTTATTAGAGTCTTATTAAACTTATTTTTGAAATATATTTTCTATAATATTTTATTCTGACAAGGAAAAATTTACAATATTTTTCTTATATATTTATAAGATTTTTAAAAATTTATTACGTTTTTTTTAGAAGTAAAAAAAAATTCGGCCGCCAGGCTAGCCAGCTGGCCGGCCCAGCAGCCAGGCCGCCCCGTCTTCTCCCGTGCGTGCCTGCGTGCGCACGCAGCACGCAGCGCAGCAACAGCAGGCGCTGCTACGCCGGCCGCGCCCGACCAAGCAGCCGCGCTCTCCGCCCCTTCCTTCCTTCCTCCCCGCGTACCCCGCACCTTCCTTCTCCACCCCGACACCATTAAAGCCCCCATTAATCCGCCATTAAAAAGTTCGCCGGAATTTTCGCACTCGCCGGATTTTGTCGCTGGGAGCATGCATCTGGACACCCCCTCCCCTATATAAATCACCCATGCGTGCCCCTCCTCCCACTCGTCCAAAGCCCCCAAAAATCTTGCCCAAAGCCGCACCGTAGCTCGCGAATTTGCTCGCCGAAGTTCGCCGGTCGAGCTCCGCCTCGGCGTCGATCACGTCGCCGGTAAGCCGTCTTGAGACCCCAAACTCTGGAAATCGGTTGCCCTCGTCGTCACGCACCTCATGGACAAACTTTTGCCTCTTCTCATGCACCACAGCAGCGTCCCGGAGCTCGCGCGTCCACCGGAGTTCGCCGGAGTTCACCGCCGCCCCACCACGTCGTAGCCACGCTGGAGACCGCCGCCACCACCCCGCTCTTCCCCACGCCGAGCCGCCCCTCCCCGACACCTCCCTCGCCGCCAGTCCCCGCCGGAGCCGCCGCCCCATGAAGAAGACGCCGACGGCCACGTACAGTACGTGTACGTTTCTTCCTGTGTAGAAGAAGATGAGTTAAAAAAAACGTTTTTATTTATTTATTTTAGAGCATTCACTAGATTAGAATATTACCCCTAGTTTTGTTTTAGCTATATATTTTTTTTACTCGTTTATTAGTTTTAGACGAAACCAAATCCCGCATTTAATTTATTTTTATTATTTTTTTCATCCCTCTATCGCGTGGAAACCTATTTTCAAAATTTTGGAATTTTAAAATATGTGTTTGAACATATTTTAATTCAAACTTGTTTGGCCATAATTTTATAACCGTAAATCGGTTTTGACCGATTATTTTTGCAAATCAAAGCCCTAATTTATCTATATCACTTAGGACTTTCATCAACAAGTTTCACACAAATTTTGTTCCGTTTTACAAAACCTTTTTCATTCCTTTTCTTTTCAAGATTTTTTCGAAACTTTGTTTTCGTTTCTTTTGTATTATGTTTTGATTGGATGCACTTGTTTGTTTGCGATAGATTGCCCCGAGTGCGAAGCAGAATATTTCCAGTCCTTAGAGTTTGACCAGCAACAACCAGGCAAGTCTACCTTTGATCATTTTCCACTTTACCTATGTTTTATTGCATGTAGTACCCCTTTCTTAGAATGCACAAGTAGAAGTTTACTTTCACGCAAACCCAGTAGTTCAATTTGTGGTAGGTTTAACTTGTCACCATCGTGTAGGAAATTGTAGTGCTATGCTATTGTAGACGTGGATTGGGGAGTGAATTCACGATGAGATGAGGGACTTTGTAGTAAATCAGGACCAAGTTAAACTCAATGAACTACCTGGGTGGAACGGTTGGAGGCACCCTGGAGGAACCAGTGGAGATGCCTAAGTGACCTGGAGATGGCTAGGGATCACTGCGGAAAGCCACCCAGGCTTAAAGAGATTTTATCATATTGTCATTTTCTAGAAGCTTACGTGTGCAGCCACAAGCCATTATGGGCTCTGGCTTGGTTAATTAGTAGTAGTGACTCTTGCTAGGTGGTGCTACGAACGTAGTGTTGGTAGGTGGGATGGGCACCGCCAGAGTAAGGGAAACTCTACTAAAAGACCATGTCTCGACCTTCCTGTTTCCATACAACGTGTAGTGTGGCAAATACCAATGGAGGTGGTCGAGTCTTGTGGGGAAAAGTGCACAAACCTCTGCAGAGCGTATAAATCTAATCGATTAGCCGAGTCCTCAGTATTGGACAATTTGAGCATCTAGCTATGGTAATTTTGAGAAATCTCATCATCTTTAAGTAATCATTTTGGGCATAATTACCATGGGTTGTCTTGTGCTTTATTTGAGATTTTTTTTAGGAACACTTATTCTATAGGGAAAAAAATTCAGCTTTACGCAAATTGAAACGTAGAAGATCCACCAGCCAAATGCATGTATTGCAGGACTTCATTTTCTTCTCCTTGGTATGACTTGCCGTACATTCAAAGTACTGACCCTATTTGGGCTGTACGATTGTTGCAGATTACTCTGACGGTGATTAAGGTGCGAATAGGTTATTGTCCTATACTCAATGTTTTGCCGTGGAGTCGGATGGACCAGTACTACTACTATTGCTTCCGTATTTTTTGATGGCCTTAAGCCATACTAATGTAATAAAATTTTCTTTATTTTGTACTCTCCGATGTAATAAATACATGTGATTTATTCTGTTATTCATCGAGTACTATGTGTGTCAGTAAGTTGATCCAGGGACTGGCACAGATCACAGAGACTTGGTCCTATTCGGAATCGGGTCGTTACAGGAGACATATGTACAGACAAGTTCATAAAAGTTTATACAACACACACGAGATCTCGTCGATACTCCAGAACTACATAGCTAGGCGCATGGGCATCAAGACTTTTGACTCCGCTCACGGGCCGGAGCGTGTGTGAAGCCGCCGTCAGCCCGCAATCTTAGCATTGTATCTATTTCACGGTTGTACAGTTGATTGTTGAGGTAGAACTACCCCGTGTTATGAAGGACATCTTCAGAGATGATTCCTGCCAACTCCGACTGGATGCGAAAGAATTCTTGTCTGAGGTCGGCGTCTTGGATTACCGACAAGCGTTCGGCCCAGTGCTTGAGATGAGCTGGGAGCGTAAGCTGCTGCTGGTCCCGTACGAACGCCCGCATGTGATGGATGGCGTAGTAGGCATCCTTCTGACCGCAAGGTGGCTGCTTGACGCAGGCGAACTTTGTTACGTGAGTGAACACATGCGCGCCATACCTAACAGCTTCCTTCTTGAAGGTGACTCCAGATTTGGAGTAGCGCGAGAGAGCCTCATCGAGAACTTTCTTGATATTTGTGTAGTCTTTGTTCGACTCACGGTCCGGGTCCAAATACGTGGCCATGGACCATTTCGGGTTTAGAGCGATGAGTGTGCACTTTGTTTCATCACTGCACACAACATGGATGTTAAGAGGAAAAGAACGACCGAAATCTAAGCAAAACCTAATGTACGTTACGGTGACGTGAGGGGATGACTTACTCGGGAAAGTAAGGCAGGAGGAAGTTGTCCTTATCCTTGTTCTCCATAATGACGCCTTCGAGGTAATCACTAGCGAGTCGCCGGTCCCCGGGGCTGGTCAAGAGCTTGGCACGCATGTAGAAGGGGTCGACAATAACGATGTCTGGGGTCTTGTCTCTAATGATCCGCATCTCCATACTGAGCGCAAATAGCCGAACGAGTGTGTAGTGCAGCGGAAAAAGGTGAAACATAGCGAAGATGTCATCAAACCGCAGGAAGATCACACGTCCGATGTCGCAAGCAACAAAGCCCATTCCCTCTGGCACCTTGGCGGTGAAAACCGGGTATGCCACATCATTCTCTCTAAGACGCCGCGTCTCTGTATTCAGAACAACGTCATGCAGACTCTTCATAGCGCCGGTTGCAGCATCAAGCATTGCAGCAGATAGCATCGGCCTACCCGCCACATGCACCCTCGACATGATTCCATCGGGTCTTGGTGGCCCGTCTTGAGCACGGATCGTCGGTGCCGGCTGGCTCGTAGTAGTGGGACCCTTCCTCCTTCTTGTCCGTCCCTTCTTCTTAGGCTTCTCATGTAATGGGACCTTTACCTGCTCGGAGACCACCTTCCTGATTGTGTTGGGGCTGATAACATTTCGCGCCTCGGCCATCTCAGCCTCGGTGAAGGCGGCAGCTGGAGGCGTCTCCTGAGAACTGAACAGTCGACGCTTATTGTTGGAATTCATCTCCGCGCTACGAGATGGGTGGGAGGAGTCTTTTGCACCAAGGTTTGGTTCTTGAGAAGCAGGCGGGAAAAGGTCGTCCATGTCGCACCCACCGAGTTCCTCGTAGAAGTCATCGACACGGGCAAGTAGTGTGTTGGTGTTGGTGTTGCTCCGATCTGGTGCCACATCGATGTCCGTGGGGTGGTGGCCCGGATCAGCCGACGGCGTTGCAGCGGTCTTGGCATGGATTGGCGCCGGCACGACTGGCGGTGGGGTGTAGTTCCCCACCCCCAAACGAATCTGGCTCTTCGTCCAAAGCATGCTCCAGTTCAAGCAGCCGTGGAGGTCCATCACATCTTCGTCCTCGGCTCCAGGGGGTCGATAGGGAGGTAACAATTCGCCGTAGCCACCCAGCACCCGAATCAATTGAACCTTATACAAGTTGGCTGGCATCGGATTACCATGGAACACGCGGATGCCCGGTTGAACGATTCTGCCCACGGCAACATCGACCAACTCCTCGTCCACGAAGTGCAGGAGAGTGTATGGAACGTTGACGGTGTCCTGCGAAAACATGTAGGGCGTCAAGGATGCCTAGTCAAAGGCAAAAGGAGATGAAGTCATCGGCCGAGGCTTAGTTACCGTGATGGCGTTGAGATCGGATAATGTCGATGGACCGCCAACGGCGGGCGGGCATGTGACGGAGGGGGCGCTTGCTCCTGAGGTGCCGGGCGTTGGTGTTTTACGCTCCAATACTTGCGCCGCCGCCGGGGTCACAAACGCATCCGCCATCGGGGTCACCGTCGCGGCCGCAGCCGGGGGCAACGTCCTGGCCGCCGCCGGGGTCACAAACGCACCCACCGCCGGGGACACCAACGGGGCCGCCGCCGCTGCCGTCGCGTTGTGAGAGTTGCTGCCCATGAAGCTGGGAATCGGGGGCAACCCCTCTTGACCACTCGCAAGCCAGTCTCGCATGAACACAAACAAGGAAGGCATCATGTTGTTGAGTGCATGTCCAACTTGTTCTTCCACAATGCGTGGAATCTGCTCCATTTTTTCCTGGAGTTGTGCCTCCGAGCCGCTAGTGCTTTTCTCCTTTCGCCTAGTGCTATAGTAGTTCGACCATTTTGTGGAACAGCCTTTGCCGGTCACACGACCAGCTGACGACGGCTTACTAAGCTTATCCTTTTTCTTGAGTGTGTTGATCGCCCTATTTAAAGAGTTGTCCCAAGGGGCGATAGGCCGGGACCCCGCACGGCTGCCTTCAGTTTCCTGCACAAGGAACGCGGGGACCATTCAGATATTTGGCTTCGCTAATTTTAAAATGCAACCATATGGAGCTAATTTAACAGGGGAAGGTATTCTTTACCAGAAGACGCTCAAGCTCCTCCACCTTCGGATCCGTCATAAGCTCCCCTGTTATCGGGTTCCTCTTGTACCGGGCCCTGACATAGTTATCTGTAGGCTTATCTCCGTATTTTTTGAAGAGGGGCGGTAGGCCTTGCGCGGCACGCTCCGCGTCATCCTTGTCCCATTTCGGTTCCGCCACTCTGTAACCGTCGGGACCGAGTCTGTGAACCCCTAAGTTCAATTCCCGCATACTTTTCCCCCACTAACTCGATTCACTGGTTGAGGTGTCCTCGCACTTGAGCTTGAACTCCTCGTAGTCAGTTTTGCTGATCGAAGGATTTGACTCCTTGATCTTCTCGTAACTAACACCTTTACTAATCATTTTCTTCACCGTGCTTCTCCAAGTAGCCAGGGATGTGCTCATCTTCGTGAGGGCGGCACTGTTCACATTATTCCCGTGGAGTCGTGTGTTTTCGAATTGAGCGGGGAACTTGTATCGGTTGTGCAGCTTCGTGAAGAGGAGGTTGCGCAAATTCGCTCGGTCAGGATGCCTTAGGTTCTCGGTGTTGATCGAGACGGTGCCCCGGAGAATGCACCCGAGTTGTCCGGCGTACCCACCGACTAATTCTTTGGGCGCCGTTGGAATCCCATTTTTGTCCACTTCGGTAAATTCCTCCTTGACGGTGCCTAGCTTGCTCGGGCGCCTCTCCTTTTTTTGCCTCTTCGGTTGGCTTCCATCTGTGGGTTGGCTGCCATCATCAGTGGCGGGATCAGCCTCCGCGGCACCACAATCATCCCCGCTAGCGATTGTGTACTCGGGATCGGTAGAGTCATCCCCGATGCCCTCGTAGCGGGGTTGAGGTTGTGGATCATCGTCTAGGCTCATCTCCCAATATTTCTTCTGGTGGTGCGAACCGGAGGCCTCATCGTTTTCGGCCATCTACACCCACTACATAGGATAAAAAAAATGATACTAGAGTGATTGGATGATATCAGGGTATCTAGTATAGCTAGGATAAGAAAAAAGTTCTTGATGTTTCTATTATGATGTGTGTAGCTTTCATCCTGCAAGTGATCAAATCTGCAAGTGCCTAACACTATATGCTACTGTGGAGATTGTTGAGCTATGTAGTTGGACAATTACATGCAAAAGCACCTTCTAGGTCAAGAAAATTAACAAAGGTCATGCACGAATTCACGGAAAAATTCGGCATGGCCTTTGCTAATTTTCTTGAGCTAGGACCCCATTCTCAACCGAAACGGAAATTAATCTACATTTCAGGAGAATAGGGTCATTATTTGTACCTGCACAAAAAAGGCCTACATATAGGCACAACAAGCATACATATAGGCACAACCAGGTGCACAAAGCATACCAAAATGCTTTAATACTACTCATGGAGTATGTGAGAAACTCATGAACTAATCGCCATGCAATGCAAATGATAAAACTGAATTGAATTATTTGACAGTAACAAAAAAGCACATAGATAAATAATATAGCTGAATTGGATCATGGTACAATAATGCAAGAAGGCAGGCAACATGTCCTGGGTATCCCATCATGCACATAGATAAATGATATAGTTCATACTCACACACACACTCATAACATGTCTTGGCTATCCCAGCAGGCAGGAAGGCAGCACCTCCCCTATTTAACACTAACTAATGCATGCAGATGCAACCACCAATACCATCATCAAATTGTCGGTTTGTTGTCTATTACTTCTACTAATAGTATAGTTTTGATTAAAAAAACAAGTGAGCATGATCATCATCATGTTCCCGAGGCATCTCCCAAGGTGGCAGAAGCAAAGATTTATGTGAAACATGAAAGCAAATGGTATTTGTATTTGTTCAGAACAATGAGGTAGTATTTGTCAACCTTGATATCAGAATACTTAGAGGCTTAGCGCCATACACTAAAAAATTCATATTTGATCTAAATTATCTAGAGTAGCAATGCCTAATGAATAGAGTGATAAAATTTGAGCATGCACGAGGCAGAAACAGAGGAATTTGTCCCAAAAAGAACCCCAAGATTTTTAGAGTGCTTGACTGCAGTAGGAACATGAAGCTGGAAAGAATTGTGACAGAGTGAAGCTAGACCTTCATATGCCTCAGTCATGCTAAGGCTCCTATAGACATTAGTACCGAAGATGGCTCTACATATTTCAGTTTACCAGTACACATGGCACCTAATAAATTCCAGTTCAAGATTTTTCAAATAAAAACATGGCTATTAATAAGTATGCAGAAACTGGATCAAGCGCGCAGACCTAAATTACCGACACCTAAATGTCTGAGCTATATTAAATTGACAGCTACAGAGCCAAAGATGGAACCCATCTGGTGAATATATCTTTCAAAATGAGTTAAGCCCTAGCACAGAATGGCATAATACTACTGCTGAATCAACACATACGTGAACAGATACAGATCTGACGAGCGGTGCAGCCTTACTAGATTTTCATTACCAGAGAGGTGTCCTACCTTGGAGAGCACGTGGTTCAGGATTAGTGCTGCGCGGCGAGCCGGAGATGTAGGAGACGGCGTAGGGTGGCGGCGGACGGGCGGCTCGACGGCGAGCTCGATGGCGAGCCGCGCGGCGCGGCCAATGACAGAGTCGTAGGGGAATCGCTAGAGGGGGGCACCGGAGCGCAGGGCGCGCGGTTGCTGGAGGGGGTCGCCGGAGGGGGGCACCGGGGCTCGGGGGCGCGCGGTCGCTGGAGGGGGTCACCGAGGTGCGGGGGCGCGGGGTCGCCGGAGTGAGAGGAGTACGTGAGAGATGGGATCGAGAGAGAGTGAGATCTGGAGTGAGATGGGATCGAGATAACCCTAACTACTTGGCATAGCAATGGCGCACTTTCTAGAAGTGCGCCATTAGCATAGGCATAGCAATGGCGCACTTTCTAGAAGTGCTCCATTAGCATAGGCATAGCAATGGCGCACTTTCCGTAGGTGCACCATTAACGCTTTTAATATTTAGTTATTTATAATTATAATTATAATTATGTGTTAGTTTTATATTGTGTAGTAATTATAAACACATGGCAATTTTAATACTCCCTCATTCCTAAATATAACAAAAACTATCAACATCTACAATACTCCCTCCGTTCCTTTATATAAGGTGTATTTGTTTTTTAAGAAAAACATTGACCAAGTTTTAAGAAAAATATATCAATATCCATAAAAGCAAATTTATATCATTTAGTTCATCATGGCAAGTAGTTTCATATTTTATGTACTAAAATAATATAATGCTCATAATATAAAATAATATAATGTTTAAAAGATCTCTAAAAATAATCATTCGATCACATGCTCATAAATGAGGTTGAAATCAAGTGACATGAAATAACAATCATGAAATAACAATCGTCGTGATTGGATCTTAGCTATCATCTTTTCACAATCTTTTTGCCCTTCTTTTTCGCGTTTGCATAATTTAGCCTCGGAACCCCTTGATTTCTTCTCTTGAACGGGAGACCGCATTTAGGTAGGGTGGTCCTGCTTCTTCTTGTTTTGTATGCTACTGCATCATCGTTGTCGTCATCTTCAATCTTCGGGTCGCCGTACTTGTCGAAGTCTTGCTCGTTGGCGGCTCCATCCATTCCGATGATGTTCCTTTTGCCTCTCCACACGACAACACGGTTGGGCTTTGACGGGTCGGTAATGAAGAAGCATTGGTCCACTTGGCTAGCCAGTACCCATGGCTCATTTTTCGCGGTGACGTTTGCGCCCGCGGTCTTGGATTTGGCTTCAGGTATAACCATGGTGGTGAAATACCGGCTTTCTTTTACGATGCTCTTGGCCCACCTGACGCGGAACATCGACACCTTCTCTCCAGCGTAGCTGAGCTCCCAGATCTCCTCGATCCTTCCGTAGTATCTTTTCTTGACGTTACCGGTGTAGGCTTCCATCATTACCCCGGAGTTCTGATAATCTCTCTTCATGTCCTTTTCCTCGGTGTAGAATGTGTAGCCGTTGATATCGTACGCTTGATATGTCATCAGGTTTTGCTCGACGCCCTGTGACAAGGCGAATACGAGCTTTTCTTCCTCGGAAGAGTCCTCATGTAAAGGGTATGATAGAAGCTTGTCCTTGAACCAACGCGTGAAGCATGAGTTGTGCTCTTTGAGTACATCTCCATCCGTCCACTTTTGGCCTTGGTCATTGTACGTCTTCTCAATTGATGTTTTGTGCTCTACCACCCAAAGATCGACCAAGTCAATGTGTTGCAGCGCGACTAGGTTTTCTCTTTCAAAGTCGGCGAGTCGATCCTCGAAGTCGACATGCATTTCGCGGCCACCCTCGCGGTTACCACATCTAGCGAGCCTGCCGAGGTGCCTGTTGACGGGCAGACCAACGGGGTTATCGATGCCTAGATAATTCGTGCAAAAGGAGATGCACTCTTCGGTCAGAAAGCCTTGGGCTATGCTTCCATCTGGACGTGCCCTGTTGCGAACATATCCTTTGATCACACCATTCATCCTTTCGAACGGCATCATGCTGTGCAGGAACGTCGACCCGAGTTGGATGATATCATCCACGATATGGACGAGGAGATGCACCATGACATCGAAGAATGCAGGCGGGAAGTATATCTTGAGCTCGCATAATATCACCACGATCTCTTCTTGTAGCCTTCTAAGTTTCCTCACGCCAACCGACTTCTGAGAGATGACATCGAAAAAGTTGCATAGGCCAAATAGCGTTTCACGGACGTGGTCATCCATGATCCCGCGCATTGCAACTAGAAGTAGCTACGTCATCAGCACGTGACAGTCGTGAGACTTCATCCCGCTGAACCTCTGCTTCGCTGAGTCTAGGTATCTGCTGATCTACCCAGCGAACCGTAAGGAAGTTTTATTCCTAGGAGGCAGTTGATAAACTGTTGGATCTCCTTCTAACTTAGAGTGAAGCACGCGGGGGGGGGGGGGCAGTAATAATGTCCGCTCTGCTTCTTGGCCTTTTTGCCTTTGCGACGACTTTCCATGTCCTCTGGTGGCTCATCATCATCGTCGTCGTCGTCATCATCATCATCATCATTAGGGTGGTTTGCGTGAAGCTCCTCCCTGATGCCCATTGATAGCAAGTCTGCCCTTGATTTCGGCCCATCTTTGGTCTTTTCTGGCATGTTTAGCAGGGTACCAAGCAGACTCTCGCACACATTCTTCGTGATATGCATGACATCAAGGCTGTTTTGCACACCGAGGATGTTCCTGTACGGCAAGTCCCAAAAAACAGACCTCGTTTTCCAGACCTTCAACAGTGGCTCTGGCGCCTTTCTCTTAGAATTGATCTTTCCTGGCGGTGGGCACTCTTTCCAATTTTTCAACAACATGTCTATTTCGGTGCCGCTCCTCCTACGTGGGGCCTTTTGGGGTTCGGCTGTTCCATCGAACAGATCCTTGCGTTTTCTCCATGGGTCATTATGAGGAAGCCATCTTCGATGTCCCATGAACACGGTTTTTGAAGACCCGGGATCCTTAGGTAGCTGGTGATACGTTGTATCGTCCATGCACCTAGAGCATCCATAGTGTCCGTGGACCACCTGCCCCGCGACATACCCTAAACCGAGATAGTCGTGCGCCGTCGTGAGCAGTGCGGCTTTCATAGCGAAATATGTTTCTTCTAGAGTGTCCCACGTATTGACTGGCGTTCTCCATAGCGTATCTAGCTCCTCTTTTAGGAGCCCCAGATAAAGATTGAGGTTGTTTCCTGGTTGTTTCGGCCCTTCAATTAGCACACTCATGTGCTTGTACTTTCTCTTCATGCACTCCCAGGGGGGGGGGATGTTGGACATGCACACAAACACTGGCCAGGTGCTATGTGTGCCGCTCTGGTTGCCGAAAGGATTGACTCCATCGGTGCTCGCGACCAACACTACGTTCCTTGGATCCTTCCCAAAGTCCTCCTCGAAGTTCAATGCCTCCCACTGGGTCCCATCAGAAGGGTGACTCAACATCCTATCTTTTTCTGGATCATTTTTTTAAGCTTCTTCTTTTTGTTGCTTCCTTTCCGCATGCCAGCGCATGAGCTTAGCTTGCTTAGGGTCCGCGAAATAACGCTGCAGACGAGGAATGATCGGAAAGTACCACACCGTTTTTGAGGAGCTTTCTTCTTCTTCTTGTATCGACTGGCGCCGCACTTCGGACATACGGTAGACTCCGCGTACTCATGCCGATAAATGATGCAATCGTTAACGCAGACATGGTATCTAACATGCGGTAAATCCAGAGGACGCACGATTTTCTTCGCCTCATTGAAACTAGTCGGGCACGTGTTCCCCTTGGGAAGACGGTCTTGCCAGAATGACATGTTTTCGTCGAAGCATGTGTCGGTCATTTTATGTTTTACTTTCATCTCCAGAGCCATGAGCGCTACTTTCAGGCGGGTATCCTCAGGATTGCATCCTTCATACAATGGAATAACTGCGTCCATCTCAAGTTGATTCAGCTTGGTTTCTCTCGGGTGGCAACTCTTGTGTTATTACTCGCCTGGTTCAGAAGAAACTCTTGAAGATGAGGGTCCTGCACCCAGTCCATCGACGATGGTCCATCATCTCCGTCTTCTCCGGCATCTTCATCTTCATGATGATCATGCCCTTCGTCTTGATCTTCCTCATGATCATGTCCGGCATCTTCTACATGATGATTGTGTCCTGTATCGTGATCATGTCCGGGAGATTCTTCGTCTTCTCGCCCGACCTCGGCGCTATTTCTGCTTACTGTTGCCCGTCCACCCTGGACGAATTCATAATCTTCTTCATCACCTTGCCACCGATAGCCATCCATGAAACCACGCGTGAGCAGGTGCCCCTTTATTGTTTGTGAATCCGGGTCCAAAAGGCACTTCAGCTTGCATCTTCGACACGGACATCTTATCTCTGTCTCGTTCTTTTGAATCATCTCGGCCTTCGCGGAGCTCAAAAACCTATCCACGATGCCTCCGGTCATCTTGCAAACCATGGTCGCCTGCGGGGCATAGAGCAAAACGATATTTTAGAACCAATTTTTTTTTGGCATGACCTTGCCTAATTATTAGGACAAAAAAGAATGCAAAGTGTGCCAAATTTTCGCTGAAACGGAAATGAATCAACATTCCGGCAAAATATTGGCAACTCTCGCATATGTGAGGTACCTGCAAACAATCATCACACACACATACATATATACCCCATGATCATCACATCACACCACATATATATACCCCCTGATCATCACATCACACCACACATATACACCGACAAAAAGTGTGTTCGAGAGAGACAAACTAGATCTACACAACAATAAAGAGATATACCTTACTTACCAATGAAAAAAAGAGATACAACTACTTATTTTGGGTAGATCTATGGTGTAAATAAGGTGAGGAGAAGAAAGGAACCGAGAGAAGCTAGCTAGTTGGAGGTGGAGGTGGAGAAAGTGAGTGTGGTAGGGTGGCTCCAAAATATCTAGCTGCTCCCAGACTTAGTAATGGCGCACCTTCACCAATATGCGCCATTACTAAGTATGGGAGCTAATGGCGCACCAACTAGAGGTGCGCCATTACTATCTCTGGGAGAGGGGACCAGGGGCCAGAGAGGGGGGACCAGAACAGTAATGGTGCACCGTGCATAAATGCGCCATTGTTGTTCCACACTTAGTAATGGCGCACATCTTGGACATGCGCTATTGATGTGTCATCAGGACTGGGCCCACCCCTCCCCTGACTTAGCAATGGCGCACACCCCAGAAGTGCGCCATTAGCATCCCTGGTGTCTTATGGCGCACTGCCGAGGAGTGCGCCATTGCTAAGTCAGGGGAGGGGGGCTGGTCCAGAAGCGAATTGGAGGTGGCGAACTCATGTTCAAATGCGCCATTAGTAGTAAGGGCACTAATGGCGCATCAGTGCAAGGTGCGCCATTGCTATTTAGTAATGGCGCACTGGATGTGTGGTGCGCCATTAGTGTCCATATTATCTATAGCTATTTTTCCAGTAGTGTTGTCTTCTTCTCACTCAGAGAGTTGGCGTCCACCTTCGCCGATACATCCAAACCCTTGGCATGATACGCTCTGTCATCATAAACCTCCTTATATCCTTCCTCAAAACAACCACCATACCTACCTATCAAGGCATTTCCATAGCCTTTCCGAGATATATTTCCATGCAACTTCCACCTCTTCATGACTTGATCTCCATGTCATACATGTTCCTGCTACACTGGCAGCGGCATACATTGCATACATCATGATAGCTACATCTTCTTTATAATTTGAGTACCTTGTAAAGTGTGAAAGATCTTCTGCACCTCTTGTAAATTAGAGTGTTGCCCTTAAGTGAGGAAAATATCCCAAATTGGACAAAATAAAAGATCCCAAAGAGGACAAATGAGAGTTAAAAAGAAAGAGCCATTGAGGCCACCAAAAAAATAGAAAAAAGAGAAAAAGAAAAATAAAAAGAGAGGAGGGGCACACTACTATTCCTTTTGAGAGATACACACTAGTACTTCATCCTCTATCCCTTGTACTCCATAGAGATCATCATCATGCATATAGCTATGTGGGGACCTTCACACTATAGAACTTGGCTTGTATATTCCAATGATGAGCCTCCTCAAACGAGCTCTAGGTCTTCTTGAGCAAGCAAGTTAGATGCACCCCCACTAGTTCCCTTGAAGAGCTTTTAGCTCACATGTGCATCCGTTGCATTGCAATCCCTACTCCTCACATCATATCTATCATATGGCCTTCTCTCGCCTATGATTGTCCTTATTGATGTGAGCCTTTCACACCTTTTTTTCTTCCTCCTCCACCTTCTTTCTGTTTCGCCTTTTAGGTGTCAACTTTCTTGCTCACGCTCATCCATTGCACGAGTGCTCAAAATATCGAAAGGGAGTGGATCAGTTTGACTTGTACCTGACTAGTGGTCTGGGGACGATTCCAGATAAGAACCCAAAGGATATTAAGTGTGAAACTTTAGTAGATAGTAGTTCTCAACAACCTTTTTTCTCTCTTTTTGCCAGTCCCATGCTTCCACGCAAACACCATCTGGAGACATTCGAGTCACGGACAACGAGAGATCTTGCACCTTTTGTTCTTTTGTTGCTCGTGTCAATGCTAATATAGACTCTTGCTTGTTAAGACTTGAATTGAATTGCATGCTTTGATTGCTTTACTTAAAAGTACTTATATGGTTGTGTGGCATGTCACCACAGAAATTATGCTTGTTATCATTTACCTACTCGAGGACGAGCAGGAATTAAGCTTGGAGATGTTGATACGTCCCAAACGTATCTATAATTTCTGCTTGCTCCATGCATGTTTTGTGTGATTTTGCCATGTTTTGCTTGAACTTTCATACACTTTTGAGCATATTTGGACTAACCTATTAACTCAGTGCACCCAGTTGCCAGTTCCTGTTTTCTACTGTTTTTGTATTTCAGGTTTTTCGGCCATTAAAAAAGTGCTCCAAAAATTCCAGAAAAATTATATAAAAAATCAGCGTCCCGGAAGCTTCCGGAATCACCAAGGAAGGAGGGGAGGGCCACCACAGGGACTCTAGAAGGGTCCCTGGCGCGGCCCCACCCTAGGCCGCGCCGGGCACCCTCCTGGCTGACCTGTGGCCCCCCTGGTGCCCCCCTTTGGCCCTATTTTTACCCCCGCGGAGGAAACCCCGATTCCGGACCCCTTTTCTCCAGAAGCAATTCCGATCTCTGCCGCCATCGCCATCAAGTTTTGGGGGACAAAATTCCTGTGTCGGCACCCTGCCGGGACGGGGAAGTGCCACCGGATTCACACTAGTACTCCCTCTTATCCTTGTACTCCATAGAGATGATCATTCATGCATATAGCTATGTGGGGATCTTCACACAGTAGAACTTGGCTTGCATATTCCAAGGATGAGCCTCCTCAAAAGAGCTCTAGGTCTTCATGAGCGAGTAAGTTAGATGCACCCCCATAAGTTCCATTGGAGAGCTTTCTTAGCTCCTATGTGCATCCGTTGCATGGCAATCCCTACTCCTCACATCATATCTATCATTTGGCCTTCTCGCCTATGATTGTCCTCATTGATGTGAGCCTTTCTCACCCTTTTTGTCTTCCTCCTCCACCATATTTCTCTCTTTGCTATCCTAAGTGTCAAATTTGGTTCTTACGCTCATCCATTGCATGAGTGCTCAAAATATCGAAAAGGAGTGGCTCAAATTGACTTGTACCTGGCTAGTGGTCCGGGGACGAGTCAAGATAAGATTCCAAAGAAGACCAAGTGTTAAACTTTAGTAGATTTAGTTATCAACAAAAATACTTTTTTCTCGTATTCCCTATCCCTCTTATTCCACGCAAACACCATTTGGAGACATTCGAGTCACGGACAACGAGAGATCTTGCACCTAATGTTCTTTTGTTACTTGTTTCAATGCTAATATAGACTCTTGCATGTTATGACTTGAATTGAATCACATACCTTGATTGCTTTAATTTTCAAAGTTCTCATATGGTTGCTAGCATGTCACCACAGAAATTATGCTTGTTATCATTTACCTACTCGAGGACGAGCAGGAATTAAGCTTGGGGATGCTGATACGTTCCAAACGTATCGATAATTTGTGCTTGCTCCATGCATGTTTTGTGTGATATTGCTATGATCTAGATACACTTTCATACACTTTTGATCATATTTGGACTAACCTATTAACTCAGTGCACCCCAGTGACAGTTTCTGTTTTTTGCTGTTTTTCTATTTCAGTTTTCCTCCATATTAAAACTGCTCCAAAAATTCAGGAAAAATCAGATAAAAAATCAGCATGAAGGAACCTTCCGGAGTCCCGAAGGGGGACCAGGTGGGACCCACCAGGGCCCCAGGAGGCCATCTGGCGCGGCCAAGCCCTAGGGAGATCCTGGACCCCTGGTGGCCCCCCTGGCTGCCCCCTTCGCCTATATATCTCCCGTGACGTGAAACTTCGGAAGAAAGAACCCTTTTTCGTGATCTCGCCTCTGTTCTGCCGCCGCCGCGCTTCCAAGATCGGAAGCGCTAGCCGACCTTTCCCGGCACCCTGCCGAAGGGGGGATGGACCTCCGGGAGCTTCCCCTCCACCATGATTGCTTCCCTGATGTGCCATGAGTATTTTCCTTTGAACCATGGGTCCGTGATCAGTAGCTATGTGATGTTATCCTCCACTCTTTGTTCTTCATGGTTTAGACCTCATGAGCTACCCTACATGATCGAGGCACATATGTAATCTTTCTGTTGTTGCTTGATGGCATGGAAGTGATGATGGCTTCTCGCCCTTCGTTGGTTACCCCAAGTGGAAGGTGAGATGTAGGATAGGAGAAAATTTCCCCTATGTAGAGGATAGGGTTTGTCTTCCGTAGGACTCCGGAAATGATAAGTAGGTGGTTCGGTAAGTGATGCGCCTTCTGAAAAGAATCACTTGCTTCTCCTAGACCTGCACACAATACAATTAACTTTGCTCCCAACGAAGTTCAGAGAGGTTGTCAATCTCTCCGGTCTTGTTGTTTACAAAGGATCAAACACACAAGGGATAATGATAATGATAGCAACTGAAAGTAAATACGAGAAAATAAATGAGCTTGTAAGCAGTGATGAGAATATGGACCGGGGTCCCGTGATGTTCACTAGTGATGTCTCTCTCTCCCAAAATACGATAAAACTGCTATGCGAGGTAAACAAATTACATATGGGCAATTGACAGGATTATAAATGCACCGCAATGCTAACTATGCTACAAATGAAAGGAAGAGGCTCATAACCATGGGCAGTACGCCAAAATAAGTAGACCGAAATCCATCTGCATCTACTACTAATCATCCACATTGAGATATCTATCCAGAACATCTCGCTGGTATTAAGTTGCGAGCCCCACCCAAAGTGTAAACCCAAAGCAACAGACAACTGCATTAAAAAGAACTTTGCATAAAGTAAACAATCCTTGCAACCGCGGTTAGAAGCACCGTTGTTTTCCCCTTGTAGCCATAGCACATCCCCTAGAATCATGTTTCTATCACTCAAGCGTGTCATCAGGGGGCATGTACCCACAATCGAGCATAACGTTCCCTCTTGGAGTCACTACCTACCACTTGTCCAAAGCAATAAACATCAATGAAGAACATGCAAGAATTACTTAGGAACAAAAATATAAGAGATCAAAACCAAATATATTACTCTATTACGATATGAACATAAACTCATAATCCATCAGATCCCATCAAACTCAGCATAGCAACAGCAGAAGAATTACATAAGTGCCTCGATCATGTAGGGCAGGTCACGAGGTCTACACCATGAAGAACAAAGAGGGGAGGAGAACATCACATAGCTACTTATCACGGACCCATGGTTCAAGGTAGACTACTCATGGCACAACCGGGAAGTGTCCATGGTGGAGGGGAAGCTCCCGGAGGTCGATCCTCCCTCCGGAAGGGTGCCGGAAAGGGTCCTGATGGTGCTCCCGATCTTGGAAGCGCGGCGGCAGCGGAACAAAGGAGAATTTGTGAAATAGGGTTCTGTCTTCGGAAGTTTCCCATGACGGAGAATAAATAGGCGAAGGGGGGGCAGCCAGGGGGGCCACCAGGGGCCCAGGCCCCCTGGCCACGCCAGGTGGCCGCCTGGGTGCCTGGTGGTGGCCCCCTGGCCCTCCTTCGGGCTTCTGGAGGATTCCTACAAGGTGATTTTTTACTTGATTTTTCCCGGATTATTGGAGCACTTTTTATATGGGGAAAACTGAAATAGAAAAACAGCAGAAAACAAGAACTGGCACTGGGGTGCACTGAGTTAGTAGGTTAGTCCAAATATGATCAAAAGTGTATGAAAGTGTATCTAGATCATAGCAATATCACACGAAACATGCATGGAGCTAGCAGAAATTATCGATACGTTTGAGATGTATCATTGCTATGCTGAGTTTGATGGGATCTGATGGATTATGAGATTATGTTCATATTATGATAGAGTAATATATTTGGTTCTTATCTTTTATATTTTTGTTCCTAAGTAGTTCTTGCATGCTCTCCGTTGCTGTTTATTGCTTTGGCCAAGTAGTAGGTAGTAACTCCAAGAGGGAACGTTATGCTCGATTGTGGGTTCATGCCCCCTGATGACACGCTTGAGTGACAGAAACATGAGTCTAGGGGATGTGTTGTTGCCACAAGGGGGAAAACAATGGTGCTTGTTCGCTGTTGCAAGGATTGTTTACTTTACACGAAGTTCTTTTTAATGCAGTTGTCTGTTGCTTTGGGTTTACACTTTGGGTGGGGCTCGCAACTTAATACCAGTGAGATGTTCTGGATAGATATCTCAAGGTGGATGATTAGTAGTAGATGCAGTTGGATTTCGGTCTACTTATTTTGTCGTACTGCCCATGCTTTTGAGCCTCTTCCTTTATTTTGTAGCATAGTTAGCATTGCGGTGCGTTTATAATCCTGTCAATTGCCCATCTGTAATTTGTTTACCTCTCATAGAAGTTTTGTCGTCTTTTGGGAGAGAGACATTACAGGACCCCGATCCATATTATCATCATTGTTTACACGCTTATTTACCTTTTCCGCATTTACTTTCAGTTGCGATCATTATCCCTTGTGTTGTTGATCCTTTGTAAACAACAAGACCGGAGTGATTGACAACCTCTCTGAACTTTTTTGGGAGCAAAGTTATTAGTGTGTGTGTGCAGGTCCAGGAGAAGCAAGTGATTATCTTCAAACGACGCATCACTTGCCGAACCACCTACTTACCATTGTCGGAGTCCTACTGGTTGATCTCAACCTTGGTATCTTCACCAAGGGAAACTTGCCGCTACGCTGCATCTCACCTTCCACTTGGGGTAACCAACAATGGGAGAGAAGCAATTATCATCTCTCGTGTATCATCAACTCCCCTATCTTAGCACTCGGAGTCCCTGGCAACGACGCAAGAAATTGACTTGATATCTCTCCTCGTTGGTTACCCCAAGTGTAAGGTGATATGTAGTGTAGCGGAAAATTTCCCTTGGCAGTATGTGGTTCGACAAGTGATGCGCCGTCTGAAAAGAACCACTTGCCTTGCCTGGACCTGCACACAACACAAATAACTTTGCTCCCAACGAGTACAGAGAGGTTGTCAATCTCTCCGGCCTTGTTGTTTACAAAGGATCAACGCAACAGATAATAATGATAATGATAGTAGCTAGAAATATAAAGCAGGAAAATAAAAGAGTGTGTAAACAGTAATGAGAATATGGACCGGGGTCCAGTGATGTTCACTAGTGATGCCTCTCTCCCAAAAGACGATAAAACTGCTATGCGAGGTAAACAAATTACAGCTAGGCAATTGACAGGATTAAAAACGCACCACAATGCTAACTATGCTACAAAGAATGGACGAGGCTCAAAAGCATGGGCGGTACGCCAAAATAAGTAGACCGAAATCCAACTGCATCTACTACTAATCATCCACCTTGAGATATCTATCCAAAACATCTTACTGGTATTAAGTTGCGAGCCCCACCCAAAGTGTAAACCCAAAACAACAGACAACTACATTAAAAAGCACTTTGCGTAAAGTAAACAATCCTTGCAACCGCAGTTACAACCACCGTTGTTTTCCCCCTTGTATCAACAACACATCCCCTAGACTCATGTTTATGTCACTCAAGCGTGTCATCGGGGGGATGAACCCACAGTCGAGCATAACGTACCCTCTTGGAGTCACTACCTACTACTTGGCCAAAGCAATAAACAAAAATGGAGAACATGCAAGAATTACTTAGGAACAAAAATATAAAAGATAAGAACCAAATATATTACTCAATCACGATCTGAACATAATCTCATAATCCATCAGATCCTAGCAAACTCAGCATAGCACCAGCAGAAAATTATATATGTGCCTCGATCATGTAGGGCAGCTCACGAGGACTATACCATGAAGAACAAAGAGGGGAGGAGAACATCACATAACTACTGATCACGGACCCATGGTCCAAGGGAAACTACTCACGGCACATACGGGAAGCGTCCATGGTGGAGGGGAAGCTCCCAGAGGTCAATCCTCCCTCTGGCAGGGTGCCGGGAAGAAGCCTGCTGGCGCTCCCGATCTTGGAAGTGCGACGGCGGCGGAACAGAGGCGAGATCGCGAAAAAGGGTTCTGTCCTTGGAGGTTTCGCGTCACGGAGAATACATAGGCGAAGGGGGAAGCCAGGGGGGCCACCAGGGGTCCAGGCGCCCCACCGGCGCAGCCAGACCCTAGGACGCACCAGGTGGCCGCCTGGGTTCGTGGTGGTGGCCCTCTGGCCCCACCCAGGTGATTCCGAAAGGTTTCTTCACGCTGATTTTTTATCTGATTTTCCCGAATTTTTGGAGCACTTTTAATATGGGGGAAACCTGAAATAGAAAAACAACAGAAAACAGGAACTGGCACTGTGGTGCACTGAGTTAATAAGTTAGTCCAAATATGATCAAAAGTGTATGAAAGTCTATCTAGATCATAGCAATATCACACAAAACATGCATGTAGCAAGCAGAAATTATAGATACGTTTGGGACGTATCAAGGAGAAACATACCAGCGGATGATGCAAGCATGTCTAAGGGACCAAATCGGCAGAAACGCCAAGTCTACGTCGACGACATCGTCGTCAAAACATACAACACGGGCACACTACTCGACGACTTTTGAGAGACCTTCGCAACACTCAACAGATACATAATCAAGCTCAACCCAAAAAAGTGCGTGTTCGGCGTCCCAACCGGAAAACTGCTCGGGTACATGGTCTCCGCCCGAGGAGTCGAAGCCAACCAAGAAAAAGTCCAAGCACTCGCAAGGATGCAGGAACCGGTCGTCATCAAGGGCGTACAACAACTCACCGGAAGACTCGCAGACTTGAGCCGTTTCATCAGCAGGCTGGGAGAGAGGACTCTAACATTCTATCAACTACTCAAAAATGGAGGAAAATTCGAGTGGACTGAAGAGGCCCAGAGTGCATTCGCGGACCTAAAGAATACTCTCTCGACCCCGCCAATCCTGGCAGTACCAAAGGAACGAGAACACCTTTACTTCTACATAGCGGCACGAAGCAGCGTGGTCAGCACTGCGCTCGTCGTCGAGCGCGCGGATGAAAGCTAAGTACAAAGCATACAAAGGCCAATCTACTACCTCAATGAGGTCCTCAGAAAATCTCAGCGGCGGTACCCGCACTACCAGAAGCTCGTGTATGCCATTGTCATGAAATCACAGAAAGTAACGCATTACTTCGAAGAGCACCCAATCTCGTTTGTAAGCAGTGCACCACTCTCCGACATCCTCAACAACCCAGGAGCAACGGGTCGAGTCACCGAGTGGAACATCAAGCTCAACCCTCGCGACCTACAAGTCAGACACCCAACGGCGATCAAAGCCCAAGTTATCCCAGATTTTCTGGTCGAGTGGATGGAGCTACAAACACCCAACCCTCCAGACCTCTCCAATTCTTGGAACATGTTCTTTGACGGATCAAAAAGGAATCAAGGAGCTGGAGCAGGCATCATGCTAATCTCACCCAAAGGAGATAAGCTCAGATACGTTCCTCAGATCAACTTTGGCAAGACATCAAACAACGAAGAAGAATATGAGGCACTCCTCCATGGCATGCACATGGCAAAAGCCTGCGGCGCCACCCGCCTCGAATCTACGACGACTCCAACCTTGTCGTTCAACAAGCAATGAGGGACAGCGAAGAAATCACAGATAACATGTTAGCATACCAGAGGCTCTACAACACCCTAGAAGGAGAGTTCGACGGATGTGAGCTCAACTACGTCACCAGGGAGAATAACACAGAAGCAGACGAGCTCACAAATATCGAATCAACTCGAGGACCAGTTCCGCCAAGCTTTTTCCTCAAAAGTATCAGCCAAAGATCAATCAAAACCAAGGAACTCGCGCCAGTAATAGCCACAGAAGCTGGCATCACAAGCGAACAGGCACAAGTAGCAGCAGCAAACTCAGCTATCGACAAAGAAGGCAACAATGTAGTCAAGGAGGCAGAGCCAGCGGCACCAGAAGGCCTAACCTGGACAAGACCTTTCCTCAGATATCTGATACATAGCACCTTGACACAGGACGTCACGGAAGACGGAGGCATCAGCCAACGGTCCAAAGCATTCACCATAATCAATGGACAACTCTACAAGCGCAGTATCTCTCAAGTACTCCAAAAGTGCACCGAGGAAGAAGACGGCAAGGCCCTACTACTCGAGATCCACGAAGGCACTTGCGGACACCATGCGAGCAGTCGCGCTCTAGTGGCCAAAGCTTTTCGAGCAGGTTTTTACTGGCCAACCGCGATGCGAAATGCGGAAGACATCGTGCGACGCTGCATCTCCTGTAAAAAATTCGCCAGCAGGCCTCACGCGCCAGCGTCTGAACTCAAAACTATACCTCTATCCTGGCCCTTTGCCACATGGGGACTCTACATGGTTGGCCCACTCAAGAAATCCTCAAAAGGAGGTCGGACACATCTCCTAGTAGTAGTCGACAAGTTCACCAAGTGGATTGAGGCAGTACCAATCACCAGCTCGACAGCCCTCACGATAGTCAACTTCATCAAATACATCATCTTTCGATTCGGAGTACCACACAATATCATCACAGATAATGGTACAAACTTCACAGTAGCAGAATTCCAAAACTTCTGCGAGGAGTTGGGCGTCAAGATCAACTACACTTGACTCGCGCACCCGCAGTCCAACGGGTGATACGTCCAAAATGTATCTATAATTTCTGCTTGCTCCATGCCTCTTTTGGGTGATATTGCTATGATATTGATGAACTTCCATACACTTTTGATCATATTTGGACTAACCTATTAACTTAGTGCACCCCAGTGTCAGTTCCTGTTTTCTGCTGTTTTTCTATTTCAGGTTTCCCCCATATTAAAAGTTCTCCAAAAATTCGGGAAAAATACAATAAAAAACAGCCAGAAGAAGCTTCGGGAATCACCGAGGGGGGGCCAGAGGGGACCCACCAAGGCCCCAGGCGCCCTCCCGGCGCGCTCTAGGGTGGGGTCGCGCCAGGGGGCCGTCTGGACCCCTGGTGCCCCCTGGCTGCCCCCCTTCGCCTATATATCCCTCGTGACGTGAAACCCCCGTGACGGGAACCCTTTTTCGCGATCTCTCCTTTGTTCCGCCGCCGCCGCGCTTCAAGGATCGGGAGCACCAGAAGACCTCTTCCCGGCACCCTTCCGGAGGGAGGAATCACCTCCGGGAGCTTCACCACCACCATGGATGCTTCCCGGATGAACCGTGAGTAGTCCACCTTGGACCATGGGTCTATGATCAGTAGCTATGTGATGTTCTCCTCCCCTCTTTGTTCTTCATGGATTAGACCTCGTGAGCTGCCCTACATGATTGAGGCACATATGTAATCTTTCTGTTGTTGCTATGCTGAGTTTGCTGGGATCCGATGGATTATGAGACTATGTTCAGATTGTGTTTGAGTAATATATTTGATTCTCCTCTTTTATATTTATGTTCTAGAGTAATTCTTGCATGTTATCCGTTGTTGTTTATTGCTTTGGCCAAGTAGTAGGTAGTGACTCCAAGATGGAGAGTTATGCATGATTGTGGGTTCATGCCCCCTGATGACTAGCTCGAGTGACAGAAACATGAGTCTAGGGGATGTGTTGTTGCCACAAGGGGGAAAACAACGGTGCTTGTACTTGCGGGTGCAAGGATTGTTTACTTTACGCAAAGTTCTTTAATGCAGTTGTCCGTTGCTTTGAGTTTACACTTTGGGTGGGATTCGCAACTTAATACCAGCGAGATGTTCTGGATAGATATCTCAAGGTGGATGATTAGTAGGTAGATGCAGATGGATTTCGGTCTACTTGTTTTGGCGTACCGCCCACACTTTTGAGCCTCTTCCTTTCTTTATAGCATAGTTAGCATTGGTTTGCGCACATAATCCTGTCAATTGCCCAACTGTAATTTGTTTACATCGCATGGCTATTTTATCGTCTTTTGGGAGAGAGACATCACTAATGAACATCATAGGACCCAGGTCCATATTTTCAATACTGTTTACACCCACTATTAATTTACTGCTTTATTTACTTTTCCGTTGCTATCACTAGCATTATTATCCCGTGTGTTTTGTCCTTTGTAAACAACAAGGCCGGAGGAATTGAAAACTCCTCTGTACTCGTTGGGAAGCAAAGTTATTTGCTGTGTGTGCAGGTGAAGGTGAAGTAAGCAACCTTAGGTTGTGAACAGTGCCATTGTTCACTTCACCACCTTCTTGTATCTGTTGGAGTCCTACTGGTTCGATACTCATCCTTAGCATCTTCGCTAAGTGAAATTGCCGCTGTCTACATCTCAACCTTCCACTTTGGGTAACCAACGAGGGGGCGTTAAATCGTACCATCAAAAGCAATTTCTGGCGCCGTTGCCGGGGACTCCACTCTTCAAGATAGGGGAGTTGCACACTATCTTTTATCTTTGCTTTTTAGTCTTGTTAGTTTACCTTTTAGTGTTTTCTTTAGTTTTCTTTATCAAAAAAAAGTGTATCTT
This sequence comes from Bromus sterilis, assembly GCA_950022295.1. Classification (NCBI taxonomy): domain Eukaryota; kingdom Viridiplantae; phylum Streptophyta; class Magnoliopsida; order Poales; family Poaceae; genus Bromus; species Bromus sterilis. Next base: position 335,700,415 of record OX465595.1, on the reverse strand, counting down.
GCTTGCTTCTACTATGGGTTCCTCCGAGAACACCAAGTTGTGTGACTTCACTAGTCATAACAACAGTGACTTTATCTGCACTCCTATTGCTACACCTGCTACTTCAGCACCTTTTTATGAGATTAAACCTGCTTTGCTGAACCTTCTTATGAAAGATCAATTCTCTGGTGCTGGAGATGATGCTGCTTTGCACTTAAATAATTTTATTGAGCTCTGTGATATGCAAAAGTACAAAGAAGTAGATGGTGATATTGTTAAGCTTAAGATTTTTCCTTTCTCTTTGAGGGACGGAGCTAAAATCTGGTTTCAATCCTTGCCTAAGAATAACATAGATTCTTGCTACAAGTGCAAGGATGCTTTTATTGGGAAGTACTACCCACCTGCTAAGATTATCAAATTGAGGAGCTATATTATGAATTTTAGGCAATTGGATAATGACCACATTGCCCAAGCTTGGGAACGCATGAAATCTCTTGTTAAGAATTTCCCTACGCATGGTTTGACTACTTGGATGGTTATCCAAACTTTTTATGCAGGCTTCAACTTACCTCGCGGAACTTGCTAGATTCGGCCGCGGGAGGAACCTTTATGTCAACTACACTTGGTGCTGCCACAAAACTTCTCGATGAGATGATGACCAACTATTCCCAATGGCACACCGAAGAGCTCCAACAGGTAGGAAGGTAAAATCTGTCGAGGAGATCTCCCCCCTAAATGAAAAAGTTGACTTGATTATGTCTCTACTTACCAAGCAATCTCCTATTGATCCTCATGATGTTCCTTTAAATTCTTTGATTGCTCAAGATCAAGTAGATGTGAACTTTATCTCTAGAAACAACTTCAATAACAATGCTTATAGGAGTAATTTTGGTAGCAATCCTAGACCGTTCCCCTCTAACAACTATGGGACAACATCACTTATCCTAGCACTAAGAACTCCACTTCTGAATTAGAGAGTATGCTTAAAGACTTTATCACTACCCAAAAAGCCTTCAACAAGAGTGTAGAGAAAAAACTATACAAATTAGATAACCTCTCGTTGAAGGTAGACAATTTAGCCCATGAAGTAGAATTGCTTAAAATTAGAACTTCTCCTCTTGAGGAGAGGAAGGTCACTCCTATGAATGCTATTCAAATGCAAATTAATGAAAACATTAGGATGATGGCTAAACTCAAAGAGAGATGGGATAGAGAAAAGGAGGAAGAAGATAGAATTAAGAGCCTTCCTACACACCATACCATTGCTACTATCTAAGTGGTTGAGGATATCCAAACTCTTAGCACCCAATGCACCCCTAGTCCCATAGGACCTATTAATGGTGATGCTATGACCTCAATCGTAGAAGAAGAAATTCCTATGACTATAGAAGCTACCAAACAAGTGAGCCTAAAGGACACCACTACCACTTTACTTGATAGTAGTGACCTTGATTTTGATAATTGCACCCTTTCTGAAGTTATTCGTTTCCTTCACAAGATGTCTAGAGACCCCCACACTGGCACACTTAATCTTGCCTTCACGGAGCATATCACCAATGCTCTCATTAAAGCTAGGGAGGATAAGCTTAGGGTAGAAGCCTCCATACCTTGAAAGCTAGAATATGGTTGGGATCCTATGATTAAAATTAAGTTGAATAACTTTTCTTGCTATGCTTTATGTGATGTTGGAGCTAGTACCTCCGTTATGCCCAAAATAATGTATGATATATTTGAATTGAAACCTTTTGATTCTTATTCTTTTGGTGTTCGTCTTGTCGACTCTTCCTTAAACAAACCTTTGGGGAAGATCGATAATGTTCTTATCATTGTCAATGACAATTTTGTTCCCGTTGATTTTACTATGGACATTGAATGTGAACCTTCTTGTCCAATTATTTTGGGACGTCCTTTTCTTCGCACCGTGGGTGCTATTATTGATATGAAAGAAGGGATTATAAAATTCCAATTCCCTCTCAAGAAAGGGATGGAACACTTCCCTAGGAAAAATATTAAGTTGCCTTTTGAGTCCGTCACACGGGCTAATTATTTTCTTGAAAAGACTTGATCTATTTGCATTAAGCCTAGCTAATGGCTTTAAAGAAGCGCTTTCGGGAGGCAGCCCGCAACGAATTTAGTATTTCATTTTTTTTTCTTCTGTTTTTAGTGGTCTTGATGATTGTTACTACTGTAGCAACATCATTGTATCTTTACTTTTCAAGCTTTGTGCCATTTATAGCCTCATATGACAAGGGAAGTGAAAGTTGTGACATGTTGTCCAGAAAACAGATTCTGTCCTCGTGACTAGAAAAATCACAGAAAAATCCCAGTTCATCTTTTTGAGCTGAAAGTTGTACACAGCATTGTCTATACAATTATGGAACTTTCGTATGTTCTGAGTTTTTTGATTTGATTTGCATAAGTATCCCTAAAAAATTCTTTACTACCTGCTGGTCTGTTTTTCACAGATTATGTCCTGTTTTGCCTCTTCTTCATTTTGCAAACCTTAAGCTTGCTTTTTCTTTGCAAAAACTTTTTGGCAATCTTGAGAAACAGTAGATCTTCAAGAATATTCTTGTTTCCAGTAGAGAAAAAATTATTTTTATTATGGGTACTAACCTCGCTAATCAGATTATGATAAGTTATGTATGAAGGGAGTTTTCAAGTGTGCGAGGGAAGATGATGAAAGAAGATTCAGGAGTGTCAAGCGCTCAAGCTTGGGGATGCCCCCATGCATCCCCAAGAAATATTCAAGGAGACTCAAGCGTCTAAGCTTGGGGATGCTCCCGTGCATCCCCTTCTTCATCAACAATTATCAGTTCATCTCTCGTCTCACTATATTTTTATCACTTCTTGAGAAACAGTAGCTCTTCAAGAATATCTTTATAACTAGTGGGGAAAATTTTAATTATTAAGGGTACTAACCTCTCTAATCAACTTATGATGAGTTATGTATGAAGGGAGTTTTCAAGTGTGAGATGGAAGATGATGAAAGAAGATTCGGGAGTGTCAAGCGCTCAAGATTGGGTATGCCCCCATGCATCCCCAATAAATATTCAAGGAGACTCAAGCGTTTAAGCTAGGGGATGCCCCTGTGCATCCCCTTCTCCATCAACAATCATCAATTTGTCCTTCGTATCACTATATTTTTATCACTTCATGCGTTATGTTCAATGTTTGGAGCGTCTCGCTCTTAGGTTTTATTTTTAGTTTACTTTAGCTTTGCTTGCTGTTCATAACAAGTTAGAACCCAGCTTTCTTTGTGTGGGAGAGAAACACGCTCCACTTTCAAAATCTAGAACACAACATAGGTTTTTTGATGCTTATCTTTGTTGTGTGTGTTCTTTATCTTTTTCATAGCTACTGTCATGTTTAGCTCTTAGTTTTCATGCTTATCTTTTTAAGATATTTTGTTTAGTTTGTTGATGGAACTCTCTTGAGTTTTCATGTTTATCTTGTTTAGGGAGTTTTCCTGTTGTACTGAGTTTTGTGTCTTGACTTGAAGTAGGTAATTGAGGTTGCTATTCTTTTGTAGTAGTAACTTGCACTAGTTTTGAGGTATTGCTTTGAGTAATGTTTGGAATTTTGGTGTCAAGAGCTTTAGCCTATTAGTGATAGATTTCGTATTTTGGGAAATCCGTGTTTATTTTCAAAACTTACAAAATTAGTTGAGAACTTTAGCTACTAGAGGGATCACTACTCTTTGGAGGGATCGAATATTAGAGTACACTCATGTACCATGAGTCGAGGATGCGCAAGGATAACCAAACCCCCATACACTCCTCCTCGGGGTACTTGTCTCTTTGTGAAACCTCCTTATTAGATTGAGAGTTACCGAGAATAAGTGCATGAGTTCTTCGGACTAATGTGAGTATTCGAAAGTTGACACTTCCACCTTCCCATATTTTTCTAGCCTCTCCTGTGCCGTGCATTGCTTTCTTCTCACTCCGAGAGTTGGCGTCCACCTTCGCCGGTACATCCAAACCCTTGGCATGATACGCTCTGTCATCATAAACCTCCTTATATCCTTCCTCAAAACAGCCACCATACCTACCTATCAAGGCATTTCCATAGCCTTTCCGAGATATATTGCCATGCAACATCCATCTTATAATGACTTGATCTTCATGTCATACATGCTACTTGCTTAATCGATAAGCCGCATGCTAGTTGGGACTTGCCCTAATCATTGCTACATGACGTGCTAGTATCATTGCATATCCTCCTATACTGGCAGAGGCATACATTTGCATACATCATGATAGTTACATCTTCTTTATGATTCGAGTACTTTTGTAAAGTGTGAAAGATCTTCTATACTTTTTGTAATATATAGAGTGTTGCCCCTAAAGTTTGGAAAATATCCCAAAGTGGACAAATTAAAAGATCCCAAACAGGACAAATTAAAAGATCCCAAAGAGGACAAATGAGAGGAATAGAAAGAGCCATTGAGGCCACCAAAAAATACAAAAAAATAGAAAAAAGAGAAAACAAAATAAAAAGAGAGAAGGGGCACACTACTATTCCTTTTGAGAGATCCACACTCGTACTCCCTCTTATATCTTGTACTCCATAGAGATTATCATTTATGCATATAGCTATGTGGGGACCTTCACACTATAGAACTTGGCTTGTATATTCCAATGATGAGCCTCCTCAAATGAGCTCTAGGTCTTGTTGAGCAAGCAAGTTGGATGCACCCCCACTAGTTCCATTGGAGAGCTTTTAGCTCACATGTGCTTCCGTTGCATGGCAATCCCTACTCCTCACATCATATCTATCATTTGGCTTTCTCTCGCCTATGATTGTCCTCATTGATGTGAGCCTTTCACACCTTTTTTGTCTTCCTCCTTCACCATATTCTCTCTTTGCCATCCTAAGTGTCAACTTTCTTGCTTACGCTCATCCATTGCATGAGTTCTCAAAATGTCGAAAATGAGTGGATCATTTTGACTTGTACCTGGCTAGTGGTCTGGGGATGAGTCAAGATAAGATTCCAAAGAAGACCAAGTGTGAAACTTTAGTAGATTGAGTTCTCAACACAAAAATACTTTTTCTCGTATATCCCTATCCCCTTTCTTGCACGCAAACACCATTTGGAGACATTCGAGTCACGGACAGCGAGATCTCTTGCACCTTTATGTTCTTATGTGGCTTGTTTCAATGCTAAATATAGACTCTTGCCTGTTATGACTTGAATTGAATTACATGCCTTGATTGCTTTACTTAAAAGTTCTTATATGGTTGTTAGCATGTCACCACAGAAATTATACTTTTATCATTCACCTACTTGAGGACGAGAAAGAATTAAGCTTGGGGATGTTGATACGTCCAAAACGTACCTATAATTTCTGCTTGCTCCATGCCTCTTTTGTGTGATATTGCTATGATATTGGTGAACTTCCATACACTTTTCATCATATTTGGACTAACCTATTAACTTAGTGCACCCTAGTGCCATTCCTGCTTTCTGCTGTTTTTCTATTTCAGATTTCTCCCATATTACAAGTGCTACAAAAATTCGGGAAAAATACAATAAAAAAATCAGCGCAGAAGAAGCTTCGGGAATCACCGAGGGGGGGGGAGAGGGGACCCACCAGGGCCCCAGGCGCCCTCCCGGCGCGCCCTAGGGTGGGCCGCGCCAGGGGGCCGCCTGGACCCCTGGTGGCCCCCCTGGCTGCCCCCTTCGCCTATATATCCCTCGTGATGAGAAACCCCCGTGGCGGGAACCCTTTTTCGCGATCTTTCCTCTGTTACGCTGCCGCCGCGCTTCCAAGATCGGGAGCACCAAAAGACCTCTTCTCGGCAGCCTGCCGGAGCGAGGAATCACCTTCGGGAGCTTCTCCACCACCATGGATGCTTCCCGGATGAACCGTGAGTAGTCCACCTTGGACCATGGGTCTATGATCACTAGCTATGTGATTTTCTCCTCCCCTCTTTGTTCTTCATGGATTAGACCTCGTGAGCTTCCCTACATGATCGAGGCACATATGTAATCTTTCTGTTGTTGCTATGCTGAGTTTGCTGGGATCCGATGGATTATGAGACTATGTTCAGATTGTGTTTGAGTAATATATTTGATTCTCCTCTTTTATATTTATGTTCTAGAGTAGTTCTTGCATGTTCTTCGTTGTTGTTTATTGCTTTGGCCAAGTAGTAGGTAGTGACTCCAAGAGGGAGCGTTATGCATTATTGTGGGTTCATGCCCCCTGATGACTAGCTTGAGTGACAGAAACATGAGTCTACGGGATGTGCTGTTGCCACAAGGGGGAAAACAACGGTGCTTGTACTTGCGGGTGCAAGGATTGTTTACTTTACGCAAAGTTCTTTAATGCAGTTGTCCGTTGCTTTGAGTTTACACTTTGTGTGGGATTCGCAACTTAATACCAGCGAGATGTTCTGGATAGATATCTCAAGGTGGATGATTAGTAGGTAGATGCAGATGGATTTCGGTCTACTTGTCTTTGCGTAGCGCCCATGCTTTTGAGCCTCTTCCTTTCTTTACAGCATATTTAGCATTGGTTTGCGCACATAATCCTGTCAATTGCCCAGCTGTAATTTGTTTACCTGGCATGGCTATTTTATCGTCTTTTGGGAGAGAGACATCACTAGTGAACATCATAGGACCCAGGTCCATATTTTCAATATTGCTTACACCCACTATCAATTTACTGCTTTATTTACTTTTCCGTTGCTATCACTATCATTATTATCCCGTCCTTTTTATCCTTTGTAAACAACAAGGCCGGAGGAATTGACAACTCCTCTGTACTCGTTGGGAAGCAAAGTTATTTGCTGTGTGTGCAGGTCCAGGTGAAGTAAGCAACCTTAGGTTGTGAACGGAGCCATTGTTCACTTCACCACCTTCTTGTATCTGTTGGAGTCCTACTAGTTCGATACTCATCCTTAGCATCTTCGCTAAGTGAAATTGCCGCTGTCTACATCTCAACCTTCCACTTTGGGTAACCAACGAGGGGGCGTTAAATCGTACCATCAACGGGCAAGTGGAGAAAGCAAACAGCCTAGTATGCGGTGGAATCAAAAAGCGGCTCCTTGCACCACTCGTGAAAGTCGCAGGCAACTGGATAGAAGTACTTTCCGCGGTCCTATGGAGCTTGCGCACCACTCCGAACGCTTCAACCCAATGCATGCCATTCTTCATGGTGTGCGGGCGAAAGTTGTACTGCCACACGACCTTAAATTTGGAGCTCCTCGAATCACGGGGTACGAAGAGCAGCCCACCTCCTTCCTGAGCTTGGTGACCTTGCCTATCGGCGCATGATGACCCTCAACTTTAGGGTATCGTTTGTAGAATTTTCGATAAATAAGAGTGTCGAACCCAACAAGGAGAGGAAGGTATTGGTAAGTGACTTTGGTAAAGAAATAGTTGCAGGAACTGAAAGATAACTTTTAGGGGTTTTCGGTATAAGCAACAAAAAGATAAAAGCGAGCAAAGTGAAAGGAACTGGGGAGTAACAAGTGGCCCTATACTTTTGAGCAAAGGATAGGCCTATAAACTGAACTTATATAGGCTAAAGCGTTCTTGAGGACACGCGAGAGAAATAGTCACGTGCTTTCGCCATATTCTGTATCGGTACTATGTGTTATGTTGATAAGTATTGAGTGGGTGGATCTATGCTAGTGTACCCTCTAGACTAAGATAAGTGCACTCTTATGATTAAACACCTTGCAAGCATCCGCAAATACAAGATAGTAATTAAGGCAAAAGCCTAACCATAGCAATATGATCGTTGATCCATTGTTCCCTTGTGCAAAAGCGTGCGAACTGGGGTTTAGGTTTCTGTCACTCCGGCAACCCACCATAAGCAATCTTTGTACACAATGCATCCCCCTAGGTCCTTAATAATGCGAAGTGTTGAGTGTTCGACTGACACAACACCACTAGGAAAATAACAACACAACTTAAATATCAAACAACACATATTACTTCAACATCATATGACTACTAACAACTAGACTTCTCCCATGTCCTCAAAACTAAAGTAACTACTCACAAGACATAAAAGAGATCATGATCAGTGGGGATAAATAGATGATAAACAATCTGGACACAATGATAATTCTTCAACAAAACTCAATATCATTTATCACACGGTAATAATCAACACCGGTAGAGTAGAGAGGATAGATAGTACGGGTTACAACACAAGTTGGACTTGTGAGGTGAGATTGGATGGTGGTGAAGATGGTGCTGATGTTGGGGATGATGTTGATGATGATCTCGATGATGCCCGTGACGATGGTGATGACGATGGCGACAATCTCCCCTTCCGGGTGGTGTTCTCCCCGTCGGAATATGCCCGCCGGAGATGACTTTTCTTGTAACATCCCAAAATTCTCCGAATTTTGGAATGTTAATAAAATTAAATAGATAATGATTGTTTGCTTGATGTGTTTGATTTTCTCTGGGATTAAAAACTTTTTGGAGTTTATTGAATATTAAAAAAGAGAGGGAATAAAAGGACTTTCCCTAATATTCATAATTAGTGTTTTTGGAATTTATTATTTAAAACAAAACCAACAAAACAAAATGAGACAAGGTAATATGACTCCTTCAACATATTAAAAGGTTGGAAAATGTTTTAAATCATTATTGGAATTCTTCTGAATATTCAAAAAAAAATTCAACTAAAGTTGGAAAATATTTAGAATATTACTTTAAAGTTTTTAAAATTTATTATGAGTATTATAAATAACCCTAAAATTATTTTAGGGATTTTATAATGCTAAGAGATTTTTTATTTCATTAAAATGATTTATTAAATATTTTAAAAGAGTTGAAAAATATTCCAATGGGATATTTTTATTTTACCAAATTATTTATTGGGGTGACAATTTTAAAATTTATATTTTATTATTTAGAAATGGTTTGTCAATGCTTTTGACCAAATAAAATTATTTTTAATAATTTATTAGATTTTATTTGATTTATGAAAAGTATGTTATATTTAAATAAAGTATTTAGAAAATGTTTTTATTTTTATTTTCCTTTTTGGAAAAATGTATTCATTAAATAAATTTATTTGTATTATTTGATGAATTTAGAAATTTATTTCATATTTTTCTGATGAGTATTTATTTTCGTAATATTGTTTGAAGTTTCGACTTTAAAGAAAAAGAAAAAAAATTACCAGCCGGCCCAATAGCCTTTTCCGCCCACGAGCGGATTTGGAGCCCGACTAAGATCAAAAATGTTTTTCTCTCTCGCTACATAAGTTTTTTGGAAAATTTATTTTTTTATTTTCTTTTTTTCGAAACCCTGATCGCAGCGGGCCCCGCATCGGCGGACGCCGCCACCCCGAAGCTGCGCCGGCCGCCACCCACCGCGCGGCCCCGACATCGCCGCCACCTGCGCCGGACGGCACCGCCGCCGGCCCCGCGACGCCGCATGCGCCACATTGCCCGGTTGGGCCATCGTGCATCCTCCGCCGCGCCTCGCCGTCACGCGAGATCGCCAGAGGCCGGGCACCACGCCACCACTGCCCGCTCGCCAGCCACGTCGCGCCGCGCCACGCCCTGGCGTTCCGCCGCTGCCCTCGCCAAGGGCCGGCCACCCCGTGCACCGCCGCCGCCGAGCCGCCACCCTGCGACCTCGCCGCCGGCCGCAGGAGATCGCCGAAGAAGCCCTCACCGGAGTCAACTCCGGTCAGATCAGAGACCAGGGACCCGATTGCTTTTTCCGGAAAATCTTTATTCGTGAATAGGTCCCTGTTGGCGGAAAACACCCCGACGCCGTTTCCGCAATATCTTCTACACCGTAAGTCGGAATCGGGTGAAACTTTTTCCTACGCGATCATGTTTTTATGTACTTTAGCATGGAATCAACTTTGCACACTTTTCACACTTTTGTATTTGAATTCAATTCAAATTCAAATTCCGGAGGTCGTATCTTTTAAATCGTGGCTCCAAATCAAGTGATTCTTTTTGCGTTGATCACTCGTTCCATCTACTTTCTGTTCATAGCATGTGTACACAAAAATTCAAATGTTTCTTGATCTGTTTAAATTAAAATTCAATTCAATTTTGCACTTACTATGACCTGCGTTGTAGTATTCCGTTTCACGTGATTCTTTTTGCATATCGGATCACTTGAGACATGTTATCGGCAAGATTCACACACGTTTCATGTGGGAATGATTTTCACCTTGATTTCATAAATGCCCATAGTCCAAATTCCTTACCGATGAATCTCTATCTGTTGACTCTCTCGAGGTCACTTCCACCGATCACCTTCGAGCACATCGACACCTTTGCACTTCAAAGCCTTTTTGTTTTGTTGCTAAAACCTTTTGTGTTTGTTTTGTTGATCTTTTGTTTGCCTTGTGGTGTGATTGCTTATTCAAGTTCCTTCGTTTGCGATAGATTTCTCGGAGGGTGACAAATAGAGTTGACTGGATCGTGAGAGCGAAGAACTTCATCGAATGTATAAGGCAAGTTGCACTTTGACCATTTCATAACCTATATTTTTACTTATGCATGTAGCAATATCATCCTATGCATGTGTAGAAATGCTACTATATACTATTGCTGCAAACCTGGTAGGGTAGCCATATGATCTTATCCTGTTTGTTTAGACAACCTAGCACGTTCTTGTTATATATATTGCTATGCTTGTAGACGGGGATTGGTTTGAGAATTCATTGAGCTGTGTAAGGATTTTAATGACTTGACTAGCAAACCTTAATTAGAATACACCTCTGGACAAGAGAGTGCTTCCTGGGGGCTCGTACCTTATCTAAGGCGAGACCAGGTTGTACCCCTAATGGTTGCGAATGGTTTGGAGGGAAGGCATCGTGGGGTCGTGCACCTTCTCTAAGGCAATGTGCCCATGAGAGTGCACCCTAAGTGGGCGCCGTCCAGGCTCAAAAAGATCGGACAGACTTAGTGACTAGTAGCTTCCATGTACAACCACTGGCTATATGGGCTCTGGCTAAGTTGAGTACGTTGTGGGGAGCCTGGCCCTGGTAGCTAGCAGATGTAGATATGATAGGTGTACCGGCTACCAAAGGGTGGAGGTGACCTCTTCTGAAAGACTTTGTCTCAAGCTTCGGGTTGAGTCCAGTCGGGAAAGTGTACAAACCTCTGCAAAGCGTACAAACTGATCATGATTAGCCGTGTCCCCGATTATGGACAACTTTGAGCAACTAGGCATTACTGTTGTTGGATGGTCTTGACAGATGAATCACCATAATAAACTTGAGTGGGCAAGATTTAATAAAGGGTGTGGATTGGAACTGGTGTGCCCAGTTCAATCTTAAGTAGTAAGTTAAACTTAATTTTTGACTAGGTAGATTGGGAAAAATCAGCTTTCTGCAAAACAAAACCATAAGCTTTTCCTTTGACTTATCCTTGCATGTAGATGTAGGTCGGTTATATACTTTTTCGTGTGACTTGCCGTACAAATCAGATGTACCGACCCGTTGTCGGGCTGTAACCTTCGGTGTTGCAGGATTGTATACGACGAGTAAGTGATGCGATGTAGGGTTACGATGTCTATACTCAACTTGCCGGTGGAGTTGATGGACGCCGCGAAGCTTTTATTATTTTTTTCCGTTGTATTCTATTTGTAAGCTAGCCTTGAGCTATGCAGGTATGATTAATTGAAGTACTGGATCTTCGATGTAATATATATGACATGTGGTTTATTCTTGATATTACATCATGTACTGTGTGTGCTAGCTATTGATCCAGGGACTAGCATAGAATGCACAGAGACTTGGATTCTTTAGTGAATCGGGTCGTTACAGATGGTATCAGAGCCCATGTTGACTGTAGGTCGTGAACCTAGAAAATGGATAGGAAAAACCATAAGAACAAAATTATTTTATCACTCTTTGATTACTTACTCTCTCCACTAGTATCTCTCATCTATTATTCATTTTCTAAACTCCTTGTCTTGTTTTAATGTAAATACCCCTCCGAATTTCTTATGCCCCTGAAGACATGACTTTTGAGAAGTACATCATCAACCTCGTGGATCAATTGAAGTTACGGCTGCCAAAACTAGTAGGAATAACCTATGGGGTTCAATAAGTCTTGACACTACGAGAGGATTTACAAGATCAGCTTAGCTGAGAAGGATGAAGTTTAGATTCAAACCACCACTGCTTTACGAAGTTAGATAAACAAATTGCGTGTAGTATGATGAGATCGTATGTCTTGCACATATGACCTTACTCTAGGTGTTGTTTGTGTGGTTTTATTTTTGCGACTTGAGTGATTGTTGTTATGTGTTGTTGCTTGTGTGTAGGTGTTTTTCCTTATTCTTGTTTGTGTGCTTATGCTTGGTGCTACCTTTAGGTTTGTTTTCCTGTCTGTATCCTAGTTGCCCCTAACCCTTGTCGTTTGGGCTCAATAGATGGAGAATGTAGTAGGACTCTCTTTTTCTGGGGCGATGCCTAGACTGAAGGTGGAGCAATGGATTCATAATAAGGAGGAACACATGGAGCATAACAAGGTTGGAAGTGAGGACATGGTCCACTATGTTGTCAAGTACTTTGTAGAAGAGGCTGCTACTTGGTGGACAATGCACCAGGCGATTAACGAACCAACAAAGAAGATTACTTGGAAGAAATTTACAAATATTTTGTTGGGATCTCGCCTCGTTCCCCCGATGCAAAGGACGATAACCCGTAAGAGGCCTCGTGCCTGCAAAATTTGCGGGGAAGAAGGACACTCCTATGAAGGTCACCAAGATGGACGTCCCTATTGTGAGGAAATTCACTTGGGTGAAGAATGTCCTACTGCTCAAGTCACATTCTTTGTGTGCGAAGGAACTGATCATTACCCCGCTCAGTGTCAATTTTTCATCGTGACACAACAAGTGGTTCAACATCAAAAGGAAGGAATGAAGAAAGTTATCCAAGAATTGAAGGAAACTCCCGTGAAGAAGAAAAAGAAGGACATTAGCCAGATTCAGTGTTCCGTTGCAGGAATATGGGACATTACGCCAACATGTGTCCAGAATTGAAGGGAAAGAAGAAGTTGTGAAAGCGGAAGCAAGGATGCTGACTTGAAGAAGCTTATGTTTGGCGATTGGAGAGTAGAATATTCGTGGCATGCACTAAGTGTACAGTGTTACCTTTTAATGTTAGTTGGAGATGTTGATCGATGCATGTTTTTCTATGGATTGATTAGATGTGTTATGTCATGATTTGTTTTGTTAAGTTTTGTCTTGTGCCCTTTGACCCTGATATGTCTTTGATTGATGTTGTGTGTTTTGCGTGGAGTTTCTTCTACGTGAGTAGAATAATCTTACGTTTCCTTAGACCCCTTATCTATTTAGCATGCTTCAAGACTGAAGGAGACACAACAACAACAAGAAGATGTTGACAATTGGCTCGACGATATGAAGATTGCTCGACGATACGAAGATTGCTTCAACGATAGAAAGATTTCTTCGATGATATAAAACCGAAGCTACCGACAATGAAGAATTGAAGACCTGGAGATTCAAATTTTCTACCGTTATATCGTTTCTGTGAGCTGTCATTTCTTGTTTTACCGACAGCTACACATCAAAACTTATTTACAAAACTAGTGTGATGTTTGTATGGGTATATTTCCCTATCTCTCTCTCTACCTCGCTATCTACATTCTATTCCCCCTCATCCTCATCCTACACTGAAGAAGCTACTACAACGGCTGCCAATATCAAGATTGGAATAAAGAGGGATGTAACTTAATGCTGAGTTCAAAGTTAACCCCGCATGCCAGGATCTTACAACAAGAAAGCACAATCTTGTTGGAGGAAGGACTCTGGAGCAAGTTGTAGTTCACCAGTACACGTTTTGTAGTAGTCTACATTAACCTGAGTGTTGTGAAGAAACGGTAGATGTTTCGTTTGGCTTGCAGAACCGTGGATTTATCTGAACCCAGTTCATGAACAAGAGGAACTTCCTGCAATGCCTGTGAGGATGTCCGAGTGTTAGGTTGCAAAATTCGCTAAACCATATACAAGTAATGATTTGGGTGCGAAATGGATTGGCCCCCATGACGACTACTCTTATTATTCGCTCTTGCTATGCGGGATAGTAAATCATGAGTGACTTACCTATAGCTGAGAGACGACAATATTAAGCTTGAACCATAGAATGATACAATGTTTGACCCCTGTAGAAGATTACCGTTTATAATAATATGTTATGCGGTGAGTATAGACCAAGACCATTTTCTTGCAGGTATTCCGTAAAAGTATCCTTGAGGACCACCATGAGGAAATCGATAGTTTTTTAGTATTGGTGCCTGCCTTGTCAGCCATGAAGGTTCGGTATTTGGAAGACCACTCTTCTGCTAAGGATTGAAGACCTCAAGGGAGTTGGTGAAATCTCTATGAATAATGTGACCGGTGGAACAAGACTCATGAAGACTAAGTCGTATTCCTTTTAAGGGTTGTAGCACCCTAGCTCATCGGAGGATCGATGGACTGTCAAGAAGACCCAAACCCTAATCATTTTCTTTCTAGCCTTCTCGAATCTCGAGGACGAGATTCCTTTTAAGGGTGGTAGTGTGTAACATCGCAAAATACTCCGAATTTTGGAATGTTAATAAAATTAAATAGATAATGATTGTTTGCTTGATGTGTTTGATTTTCTTTGGGATTTAATTTTTTTTGGAGTTTATTGAATATTAAAAATAGAGGGAATAAAAGGACTTTCCCTAATATTCATAATTTGTCTTTTTGGAATTTATTATTTAAAACAAAACCAACAACAAAAATGAGAGAAGGTAATATGACTCCTTCAACATATTAAAAGGTTGGAAAATGTTTTAAATCATTATTGGAATTCTTCTGAATATTCAAAACATTTTTCAACTCAAGGAAATTCATTTGAGAGGAAAATTCATTTGAGAGGATACAAAATGACTTATCCCCTTTTTAATAAAGTTGGAAAATATTTAGAATATTACTTTAAAGTTTTTAAAATTTATTATGAGTATTATAAATAACCCTAAAATTATTTTAGGGTTTTATAATGTTAAGAGAGTTTTTATTTCATTAAAATGATTTATTAAATATTTTTAAAGAGTTGAAAATTTATTCCAATGGGATATTTTTATTTTACCAAATTATTTATTGGGGTGACAATTTTAAAATTTATATTTTATTATTTAGAAATGGTTTGTCAATGCTTTTGACCAAATAAAAATATTTTTAATAATTTATTAGATTTTATTTGATTTGTGAAAAGTATGTTATATTTAAATAAAGTATTTAGAAAATGTTTTTATTTTTATTTTCCTTTTTGGAAAATTGTATTCATTAAATAAATTTCTTTGTATTATTTGATGAATTTAGAAATTTATTTCATATTTTTCTGATGAGTATTTATTTTCTTAATATTGTTTGAAGTTTCGGCTTTAAAGAAAAAGAAAAAAAAATACCAGCCGACCCTATAGCCTTTTCCGCCCACGAGCGGATATGGAGCCCGAGTCGGATCAAAAATGTTTTTTTTCTTTCTGGCTATATAAGGTTTTCAGATTTTTTATTTTCTTTTTTTTCGAAACCCTAATCGCAGCGGGCCCCGCATCGCCTGCCGCCTCCGTAATTTGCCGGATTTCGCGCCGCCCCGGAGCTGCGCCGGCCGCCACCTACCACGCGGCTCCAGCAGAGCCGCCACCCGCGCCAGACGGCACCGCCGCTAGCCCCGCGCCGCCGCGTGCGCCACTTCGCCTGGCTGCGCCATCGCACCTCCTCGGCCGCGCCTCACCGTCACGCGAGCTCGCCGGAGGCCGAGCACCGCGCCGCCACTGCTAGCTCGCCGGCCACGTCGCGTCGCGCCCCGACCCGGCGTTCCGCCGCCGCCCTCGCCGCGGGTCGGCCACCCCGTGCACCGCCGCCACTCTGTGCCGCGCCGCCACCCCGCCACCTCGCGGCCGGCCGCACGAGCTCGCCGGAGAAGCCCTCACCGGAGTCAACTCCGGTCAGATCCGAGACCAGGGACCCGATTGCTTTTTCGGGAAAATCTTTATTCGCGAACATGTCCCTGTTGGCAGAAAACACCCCGACGTCGTTTCCGCAATATCTTCTACACCGTAAGTCGGAATCGGGTGAAACTTTTTCCTACGCGTTCATGTTGTTATGTACTTTAGCATGGAATCAACTTTGCACACTTTTGAATTTCAATTCAATGCAAATTCAAATTCAAATTCCGGAGGTCGTATCTTTTAAACCGTGGCTCCAAATCGAGTGATTCTTTTTGCGTTGGATCACTCGTTCCATGTACTTTCTGTTCATAGCATGTGTACACAAAAATTCAAATGTTCTTGATCTGTTTAAATTCAAATTCAATTCAATTTTGCACTTACTATGACCTGCGTTGTAGTATTCCGTTTCACGTGATTCTTTTTGCATATCGGATCACTTGAGACATTTTATCGGTAAGATTCACACACTTTTCATGTGGGCATGATTTTCACCTTGATTTCATAAATGCCAGTAGTAAAAATTCCTTACCGATGAATCTCTATCTGTTGACTCTCTCGAGGTCACTTCCACCGATCACCTTCGAGCACATCGACACCTTTGCACTTCAAATGTCGGGAACCGGGGTTAGCGTATGCAAGTCCAGCTAAGACATAGTCATATGGAGAGCCGAGAACCGTACCCACTTGTCTAAGCAGACAAGGCCAATCACAGAACGTTCTCGGAAAGCCTCGTACGTGAGGGGCATCCCATCCAGGCCGGATGATCAACTGAGATGGGTCCTCATCGTCCGCACACAAGTCTAATAATATGGGTGGTGAACTCCCATATTCAAAGACAAGTCGCCTCAACCATACTATCGACTATCTCATAACTCTTACATAGACTTACTCCAGCCCGATCACTTAGTCGGGGTCTACATACCACAAAGTGTGCACGAGACGGAGTCTCGAGCAATCGCATCGTGATGCCCCAAGCTGCGCACATCTAAGGGACACTTGGTGTATGAAAGACCGCCAGCCAGAACACAACTAAGGTCTCGAAAACCCATACAAAGACATGCATGTTATAAACATACACGCAGCACACATGCCTTGTATGAACAGCAGGTATCATTGCAATTCTCTACAAAGTATACATTTTTATTGATAACTCTTATAGAGTGCAAACAGAAATCACAAACATGTGATCCAACATTACAACACAAGCGGAAGCAAATTATGTCTGAGTACAGACAAGTTTAACAAATGGCTTAAGAAGCCTTATTTAAACACAAGCCCTCCACGAGGGAACCAGTCGTCTGACTGGGACTAGACTAGCTTGATCTTCAGTCATCCAGCTCGATGAAGAAGCCACCTTCGGGGTCAGTGGCATCATCTAAAACATAGATTAAGCAAACGTGAGTACAAAGTCGTACTCAGCAAGACTTACATAGGAGCTATACTACTCATGCACATGTATCAAGGTAAAGGGAGGTGGGGTTCACTTGCAGAAGTGCCAGCTTTGACTTGGCTAATCCTGAACTACGAGTACCAGACTTTGAGGTAAGAAGCGTACACGAGTCCACTACTTTCTCCAACCAATTACACCACTATGGTGCCTTCCTCGACTTCCCCACGAGAAAGCACGCCATAGCACTCACACTTATCTTGGTGTGTTTTAGAAGTATCCAGTTCAAGTTGTCTAATAATCAAGCTAAGCTTTCCAAGTAGTCCATGACCGCGGACGCGGCTACTCGAATAGTTTTGTTAACCCTGCAGGGGTGTACCGCTACACACACATGATCATCATTTACCGCCTTTGATCTCGACACCATTCAAGGGGTGCCAGCGAGGATGCTCACCACAACTGTTACCTCATAGCCGATCTAGTCCGAGAAAACCGCCTACTTGGGTTGGTTACCACTATCGTGAACCCGGCCGGTTTACCAAAGTGGACCCAAGTGATGTGTGCGTGGTGCATAAGCCGGTCTCGGATGAGCCGTTCTCTCACTTAGCATCCAGGCCACAAGCCTACCAGAACTCCGAACTATTGCGACATCTGGACATCGAAAGGGATGAGTTAATAGGTTGAGAAGGGTCAGTGAGCCCAATGTGTGGTTGTACTCTTCATCTTGGATCACCACACAAGAACTCGGACTTATGGCGGTGTTCAACGAGACAACCCACCGTGTACTCCTACACAGCCGCTCATCGTTCACCTTGTATTAGGGTCGATTCACCAACACTTTTCTACCATCAACAACATGATCACTACCATCCCGACTCACATCACAGTAACAACATGGTATCATACTAAGCATGCAATAAGCGATAAACATTTGCAGGGGCTACATGATATCAAACAACTCCTACATTTGCTAGGATTGTGGTTTGCTTACTATTGTGACAAAATGATAGGTCATGCAAAGGAATGGGTTCATCTATGCGGTAGAAACGAATCATGGTGATCATCCTAAACAATGCATAAGCGAGACATGAGAGGGAAGTGGGATTTTATCGACATGATCAATGGGGGTTTGCTTGCCTTGCTGACGAGGTTCGGGTTCTGGGTCTTCAACGAAGGGGGCAGCCTCCTGCTCCGGTTCCACCTCTACTCGACAAACAACAAGCAAAGTAGAAAAGTAAATACAATGCACAATCACATGATGGAAGTTTGAATCTTGATGTATATGCTTTGATGTGTGAGGCAAATCCATTTAAATGGAGTATACTGCAAATTGAATTGCAAATTCAAACTCCACATTTGAATTCAACTTAGTCAAGTTGCATGTGACATTGTTTGATCATATTGAACCTTTTGGAAATGTGTATGATATGCCTCTGAGGTGTGGTTGAATTGTAGCATAATTCCATGGTCCAAGTTGCAAGATCATTTGATTTGAATTTGAATCAATTCCAAATAATTCAAATGACATATGCTACTGGTCCCATTTTAAAATCAGCTCAAACATAGTTGAAAGTTGGATTTTTGGATAGCTTATTTTCTCCTGATCATTTTTCATATATAATTTGTCCAATTTGGAGTTGATATGAATTTTCTATGAATTTCCAAAGTTTGGGGTATTTTCTAGAATTTCTGGAATTCTATAACTCAAATTGATTTTCTGGAAATTCATTATTGCGTCATGCTGACAACATGCTGGCGTCAGGGGGGGGCTGACATGTGGGTCCAGGTTGTCAGTGACTGGTTGATTTAATCCGCTGGGTTAAATTAATCCAGTGGCTTAATTAAGCCATTGGGCCCACTGGTCAGTGACCTAGGGTCACTTAACCCAGGTGGGGTTAAGCCCTGATCAAGGCCACGTCGGCGACCTTCTAGCACGGCGGCGTCCGCACGGGATGGCGTTCCCGTGGTCCAAATCGCGCGCTTCGACCACTGAGACGAAGCTCTCGGTGTCGCGCGACGATGGAGACCGAAAGGGAAGCCTAGGAGGCTCTGTACGCACGACGGCGTCGAGCTTTGCGGCGGTGGTGCTACTTGCTGGAGGCTGAACTCGCTACGGAGCACCATTTGAGCCGGTGATGCTCGCAATCGACGCAGAGGAGCAAGGAGAAGACGGTGCACATGCCCCCGAGCTCGTTTGCTTTACTGGTGATCGACTACGACGACCGTGGCGGCGAGGGACTTCGGATTCCATGGCGGATCGACAAGGAGACAATGATAAGGGGCGGGGAGAGAGGGGTTTGGACCGCCTGCTCACCAGGAACTCGATGGAGGTGGCGGCTTGAGCTAGGAGGGCTCGACGGCGACGAAATCGACAAAGGCGTCCTTCGTGTCCGGCGACGGCTCGAGCTCGATTCCGGCGGCTAGGAGGGCTCCGTGTTCGATTCGCTGCACTGGGAGACGTAGTCGACGACGAGGAGGAGGATGGACACGGCGATGGCGCTCGACAGGCTCGCTGGCCACGCAGGTGCGGCGGCGCACTCCGGCGTTCTTCACGGGTGTCGACGAATCGGGCGACGGAGACGGGGAGAGAGCTCGTGGAGAGGGGGAATGGATCGGGGAAGCTTCTGGGCGTCTCCAGACGTGAAGAGGTGGCGAGGGGGAAGCAGGAGGTGGCCAGGGGCTCGGCGGCGGCCACGGCATGGTCGCCACGCAGCTCCCTGCTTGAGGAAGACGACAGGCGCGAGAGTGGGTTGGGCCGGCTGGGGGATGAGTTGGGCTTCTTTGAAGGTAAGCCCTTCTTTCTTTTTCTCTCTGTTTAATCTTTCCTTTCTTTTTCTGTAGTTTTGTTTTGGCTCTGATAAAAATATCAAACCATTTTATAAAATGCTGAAACTTTTTATGTGGCTTCACAAAATACTAGGCTAGCCACTTATAAAGTTTCAACAATTTTAAAATTCAAATAATTTGAATCTTAACTCAAATAGGGTTATTTGATTAATTCCAAGGCACTGTTTGAATATTTGAAAAATCTATGAGCATGGGGTGGGTCCCACATCACTTGATATGTGATCACACTCATTTATAAGACTTTTCAAAAATCTAACATGAATTTTTGGAGAAGATTTTTATCTGGCCTTTTGAAATAATTCATCTGGGGGGTTCCTTCTCCCACTTTGCTTTTGATTTTTGATTTCAAGGATTTCTTTTAAAATTTTGACATGATGCAAGAGTACTTTGATCCTAGCACATTACCTAACAGAGGGTTCTGACAACTCGCCCCCACTCAACAGAATCTCGTCCCGAGATTCAGAAGTCTTCGGGAGGAAGGTGGGGTACTCGGCAGTGAGACGGTCTTCTCTTTCCCACGTAGCTTCTCTTTCAGAGTGGTGTGACCATTGCACTTTCAGAAACCTAATCTTCTGACGACGAGTGACACGCTCTGCGGAATCAAGAATACGAACGGGGTATTCTCGATAAGAAAGGTCATCTTGGAGATCAAGCGTTTCATGGTCGACTTCGCGGATGGGGTCCTTGAAGCAACGCCTGAGTTGGGACACATGGAATACATCATGTACTCGGGAAAGGTGCGGGGGTAGTTCAAGTTGGTAGGCAACTTCTCCACGTTTAGCAATAATGCGGAAAGGTCCGATGTAACGTGGGGCCAACTTGCCTTTGATACCGAAACGTTGGGTTCCCTTCAGAGGAGTAACCCGAAGGTAAGCCTTCTCATCCAGATTGTAGCTCTCTTGCCTATGATGACGATCATAGTAGCTTTTCTGACGAGACTGGGCTGCTTTCAATTGATCACGAACAATGCGAACTTGCTCTTCTGCTTCCTTGATCATATCCGGTCCAAAGAATTGTCTTTCACCGAATTCTGACCAGTTTAAAGGTGTTCGACATCGTCGTCCATATAGGAGTTCAAAAGGAGCCATGTTCAACTATTGTTATAAGCAAATTCGGCGAATGGAAGAGACTTCTCCCAATTCTTTTCGAATGAGATAACACAAGCTCTGAGCATGTCTTCAAGAATTTGGTTAACCCTTTCGACTTGACCGCTAGACTGAGGATGGAAAGCTGTACTAAAGGAGAGATGAGTTCCCATAGCATTCTGAAAGCTTCCCCAAAATCTAGAGGTAAAAAGGCTACCACGATCAGAATTGATTTCCAAAGGAACACCGTGAAGGGATACAATTCTAGAGATGTACAAGTCCGCTAAGTGGCTAGCAGTTATAGACTCGCGAACCGGCAGGAAGTGAGCAACTTTGGAAAGCCTATCTATGACAACGAAGATGGCATTGTTTCCTTTCTGGGTTCTTGGAAAGCCGGTGATGAAGTCCATACTGACTTTGTCCCATTTCCACTCGGGAATAGACAAAGGTTGAAGTGTACCAGCAGGTCTTTGATGTTCTGCCTTAATGCGACGACAAACATCACATTCGGCAACAAATTGAGCAATGTCTCTCTTCATCCTGGTCCACCAAAATCTCTGGCGTAGATCTCGGTACATTTTTTTGCTACCGGGATGAATCGAGAGGGGTGTGTCATGGGCTTCCTTGAGGATGAGTTGCCTTAGTTCCCTATTCTTAGGTACTACCAAACGATTTCCAAAGAATACCGTTCCTTTGCTATCTGTGGAGAAACATTTAGCAACTCCACTAGCAATGTTCTCCTTGATCCGACGAACACCTCGTGCACGCCTTTGGGCAACTTTGATTTGATCCTCAAGAGTTGGTTTCACCACCAAGGTAGAAAGATAGCCATGAGGAACAATCTCAAGGTTGAGCTTGCGAAAGTCCTCATGAAGAAGTGGTTGATACTGTTGTAACATGAGGTTGTTACAATACGACTTATGACTTAGTGCATCAGCCATGACATTGGCTTTGCCTGGGGTGTAAGAAATTACTACGTCGTAATCTTTTATCAACTCAATCCAGCGTCTTTGCCTGAGATTAAGATCTGGCTGGGTGAAAATGTATTTGAGGCTTTGGTGGTCGGAATAAATCTCGCAACGGTTACCAAGGAGGTAATGCCGCCAAGTTGTTAGGGCATGAACTACGGCAGCGAGTTCAAGGTCATGGGTAGGATAGTTCTCTTCATGTGGCCGCAACTGGCATGAAGCATAAGCTACCACATGTCGATCTTGCAGAAGTATGCATCCTAACCCTTGCCATGATGCGTCACAATAGATCTCGAAATCCTTTTTGGTGTCTTGAGGTGCAAGTACGGGTGCAGAAGTCAATCTTCTTTTTAGCTCTTGAAAGCTTTCCTCGCACTTGGGAGTCCCTAGGAATTTCTTATCTTTCTTGAGGAGTTCAGTTAGAGGCTTTGCAACTTTAGAAAAGTTCTCGACGAAGCGACGGCAATAGCTGGCTAGGCCAAGAAAACTCCTAACTTGCTTAACCGATTCAGGTGGAGTCCAGTCAAGGACGGCCTGAACTCTCTCGGGATTCACAGCAATGCCTTTTGCAGAAATCACGTGGCCTAAGTAGGTCACTTCTGGTAGCCAAAATTCACACTTGGAGAATTTAGCATACAGGCGATGCTCTCTAAGTTTCATCAATACCAGCCTTAGGTGTTCGGCATGTTCTTCTTCGTTCTTCGAGTAGATGAGAATGTCCTCGAGATAAACCACAACAAATTTATCTAAGTACTCCATGAAGATCGAATTCATCATGCGTGAGAAAGTGGCGGGGGCATTGGTTAAACCAAAGGACATGACGGTATACTCGTAAAGACCATAACGAGTAGTAAAAGCCGTTTTGGGAATGTCCTCGTTTCGGATCTTGATTTGATGATAACCTAATCTCAAATCCATCTTGGAGAAGACAGAGGATCCTGCAAGTTGATCATAAAGATCATTGATCCTGGGCAGTGGGTACTTGTTCTTTATCGTCGCTAAATTTAGCGGGCGATAGTCTACGCACATCCTTTTTGTTCCATCTTTCTTCGTTACGAACAGAACAGGGCAACCCCATGGCGATGAGCTAGGGCGGATGAAGCCTTTTTCCAACAAAGCTTCCAGTTGGGTTTTAAGCTCAGCTAACTCACGTGGGGCCATTTTGTATGGGCGTCTAGAAATTGGTGCGGTTCCTGGGGCAAGATCTACTATAAACTCTACACATCTGTCGGGTGGCATGCCCGGCAGCTCTTTAGGAAAGACATCCGGGAAGTCACGAACCACCGGAATATCTTCAAGTTCGGGAAGGGGAAGTACATTCAAAGAATGCACTTGGGTTCTCGTTCTGGGTGAGGTATAGTTGAGTGTTTTGCCTGAAGGGTGGGTGAGTTTCACGGATTTGCCTTTGCAATCCAGGTAGGCATTCTGTCTTGATAGCCAATCCATGCCAAGGATGACATCAATGTCTGAAGATTTGAGGGCTATGAGTGAAGCAAGGAATACTAAACCTTCAATTGCAATTTGATTACCATGGCTTACTCTAGTAGTTTGACATCTTGACCCTGGAGTTTGAATAATCATTGGGGTGGAAAATTCAACAAAAGGTAACTCATGACGAAGTGCATAACTTTCCGACATGAATGAATGAGATGCTCCTGGGTCGAAAAGAACGGAAGTAGGAACATAATTGACTGGGAGCGTACCAAGAATGACGTCAGTGGTGTCGTCAGTCTCTTCGGCGGCAATCTGGTTCACGCGTCCACGAGTGGCGGGAGGAGCGGTTTTGGCGGTGTAGACCTTCTGGGGTGGCTTGCCACGACCATTGTTGTTGTTGCCTCCGGCTCGGGGTGGAGCATTCTGATTCTGGATCTGGTTCTGGGAACACTCACGAGAATAGTGGCCTTCCTGACCACACTTGTAACAGGCTCCAAAAACAGTGCGTGGAGCTTGGTTGTTTGGTGGAGCTGGGTGGAATTGGGTTGGTGGACGAGGCGCCACATAGGATGGCCTCGGTGGGTTGTTTTTGCGGAACATACTCTTTGGGATCCAGATCTTGCGCTTCTGGGAGCCAGAACTGGATGAACTGTCATCTCTAGGGTGTTTGCGGAAGTCATTGGGGGTGTTCATGTCCTCGGCCTTGATGGCCTTGTTGACAAGGACCTGGAAGGTGGCAAAGTCATGGAGATTGAGCTCACGACGAAGTCCAGTGTTGAGTCCACGACGGAACCTCTCTTGCTTCTTTGCGTCGGTGGAGACTTCTTCGGTAGCATAACGAGCAAGTCGGTTGAACTCACAACTAAACTCGTCAACGGTCCTTCTGCGTTGAGTGAGGTTGCAGAACTCCTCACGCTTGCGGTCCATAAGACCCTTGGGAATGTGGTGCTCACGGAAGGACGTGCAGAACTCCTCCCAAGATGCAGGTGGTCCAACGGAACGCATATTCAGAAAGTTCTCCCACCAAGAGCTAGCTGCACCTTCAAGGTGATAGGTGGCATAGCTAACCTTGTCGCCATTTGCAACACGGCCTGCTTGGAGCTTCCTCTCGATGCTGCGAAGCCAGTCATCGGCGTCAAGGGGCTCGGTGGAGTAACTGAAAACCGGGGGATGAAGTCGGATGAAGTCGTTCAGGGACACCAACTCATTGCGCTGCTGAGTGGTGTTGTGTGCAATGACTTCCAGCAGGTGGTGAGAGTCTTGGCGGTTCCTCTCAACCTCCATCAGAACCTGAGCCATCGTGGGTGGGGGTGGAAGGTTGCCTTCCTCCTGGTCGTTTCCACGACCTTGGTTACGACCAATCTGGCCACGGGTTCCTTGAGACATCCTGAAGGTGAAAAACCAAAGTCAAACAGAGTTGATTGGGAGAGTCTAATCAAGGTATTGAAGTACTGGAAGGATTACAGAGCAAAGGAAGTAATCATCTTGACAACATGGTGATAAAAGCATACAAGCCATATATTCACAAGCTGTCATACAAACCATACATCGTTTTAGTACAAGCACCAAGTTAATACAAACGTGTTGAAGATGATACATCCTTCAGAGGCACTCTGACTTCCTATACATTATTTATCTAAGCCTCTGGAACTTAGACCCTTGCGTACAATATACTAAGATACTACTACATCCTCACTAAGTAAGACCACAGGCGGTCTCACTCATCTCCATCTCCATAGTAGTCCTCATAAAAGTTACCCGCGTATCCCGGTAGCTGTAGGTGACCATCGGAAAACACGGAGGCTTGTGGACCCTGATATCCATTTGGGCAAGGATGGGGCCTAGGTCCAGCATAGGGTGGAAGCAATGGACCACGGGGTGGAAAAATGCCTCCAATCTCGGGCCAAGCAACTCGAGAAGGCATCTGAGTCCTCACTGGGTAGATAGCATCATGCTCAACTGATCCCACGCTCACAAAGGGTGACAAAAGGGTCAGTGCTCGATACAGACGAACACGGGTGGCGTGGAGCTCGAAACGGAGAGCGCGTGCATCACGATCTCGATCACTAGCAAACCTAGCAGTCATCTGAAGTGCGGGATCCTCTGCAGAGTGGTCTGAGTAGAGTCCGGTGCAATATCCCTCTTCTCCTGGAAGTGCAGCAGGGATATAGCGGAAGGAGGTCTCTCTCAGCATGGTGTGCTCCTCTCTCAGCAGGGTAATACATGAGTATGCAGCATCCTGCACAACCATGTTCTCGGTAATACCAATGCCATGTCCAAAGTGGATAGGCTGGGTGACTCCAATGTGGTGCGGGTAGATCCGAACAATGCAGTGGAACTTCGTCTGGTTGAAGTCGTGGAACTGCTACTCGACGGTGTACTCAGGGTACCACCGATATCCCACATAGGACATCATCTTGATCAACGTGGCAGGATGGCCACGCACACCGAGGCACCTGGTCAAACGAACAATCTGCCGAGGGGGAAGATCTGCCATCTGAAACAGAAAGAAGGAGTTTGCAAATGCATCAGATTATGAGATAAACCTGGAATGACTCGGACAGCATAACGGCTGTAATTGTAAGAAATGACAATTTCTTCCAATATGAAAACAACACTTACATAATACGATGTAAGAAACAGCATTACAACAATGCTAGGAAACCGGACACAACTTTCCTACGGCTATAAGGAAGCAAACAACGAGATGTTCTAATCAGACAGAGGAGAGCCTAGTCCTATCTTCCCGTAGAATAAGATGAGGGTGACTCAGAACTCAGAACGAAGGGGGTAATGAGAAAACAGAAGCCTTACGTTGTTCCCTTATATACCCAGAGTAACTATATAACTATAGCAAGCTAGACTCGACTTCGGCCAAGGCTACTAGTCCTACAGTCAGTCCTGCTCTGATACCAAGTCTGTCGGGACCCGGGGTTAGCGTATGCAAGTACAGCTAAGACATAGTCATATGGAGAGCCGAGAACCGTACCCACTTGTCTAAGCAGACAAGGCCAAGCACAGAACATTCTCGGAAAGCCTCGTACGTGAGGGGCATCCCATCCAGGCCGGATGATCAACTAAGATGGGTCCTCATCGTCCGCACACAAGTCTAATAATATGGGTGATGAACTCCCATATTCAAAGACAAGTCGCCTCAACCATACTATCGACTATCTCATAACTCTTACATAGACTTACTCCAGCCCGATCACTTAGTCGGGGTCTAGGGCGGGCTCGATCATACCACAAAGTGTGCACGAGACGGAGTCTCGAGCAATCGCATCGTGATGCCCCAAGCTGCGCACATCTAAGGGACACTTGGTGTATGAAAGACCGCCAGCCAGAACACAACTAAGGT
This sequence comes from Bromus sterilis, assembly GCA_950022295.1. NCBI lineage: Eukaryota > Viridiplantae > Streptophyta > Magnoliopsida > Poales > Poaceae > Bromus > Bromus sterilis. Next base: position 335,673,412 of record OX465595.1, on the reverse strand, counting down.
CTCGAAAACCCATACAAAGACATGCATGTTATAAACATACACGCAGCACACATGCCTTGTATGAACAGCAGGTATCATTGCAATTCTCTACAAAGTATAAATTTTTATTGATAACTCTTATAGAGTGCAAACAGAGATCACAAACATGTGATCCAACATTACAACACAAGCGGAAGCAAATTATGTCTGAGTACAGACAAGTTTAACAAATGGCTTAAGAAGCCTTATTTAAACACAAGCCCTCCACGAGGGAACCAGTCGTCTGACTGGGACTAGACTAGCTTGATCTTCAGTCGTCCAGCTCGATGAAGAAGCCACCTTCGGGGTCAGTGGCATCATCTAAAACATAGATTAAGAAAACGTGAGTACAAAGTCGTACTCAGCAAGACTTACATAGGAGCTATACTACTCATGCACATGTATCAAGGTAAAGGGAGCTGGGGTTCACTTGCAGAAGTGCCAGCTTTGACTTGGCTAATCCTGAACTACGAGTACCAGACTTTGAGGTAAGAAGCGTACACGAGTCCACTACTTTATCCAACCAATTACACCACTATGGTGCCTTCCTCGACTTCCCCACGAGAAAGCACGCCATAGCACTCACACTTATCTTGGTGTGTTTTAGAAGTATCCAGTTCAAGTTGTCTAATAATCAAGCTAAGCTTTCCAAGTAGTCCATGACCGCGGACGCGGCTATTCGAATAGTTTTGTTAACCCTGCAGGGGTGTACCGCTACACACACATGATCATCATTTACCGCCTTTGATCTCGACACCATTCAAGGGGTGCCAGCGAGGATGCTCACCACAACTGTTACCTCATAGCCGATCTAGTCCGAGAAAACCGCCTACTTGGGTTGGTTACCACTATCGTGAACCCGGCCGGTTTACCGAAGTGGACCCAAGTGATGTGTGCGTGGTGCATAAGCCGGTCTCGGATGAGCCGTTCTCTCACTTAGCATCCAGGCCACAAGCCTACCAGAACTCCAAACTATTGAGACATCTGGACATCGAAAGGGATGAGTTAATAGGTTGAGAGGGGTCAGTGAGCCCAATGTGTGGTTGTACTCTTCATCTTGGATCACCACACAAGAACTCGGACTTAGGGCGGTGTTCAACGAGACAACCCACCGTGTACTCCTACACAGCCTCTCATCGTTCACCTTGTATTAGGGTCGATTCACCAACACTTTTCTACCATCAACAACATGATCACTACCATCCCGACTCACATCACAGTAACGACATGGTATCATACTAAGCATGCAATAAGCGATAAACATTTGCAGGGGCTACATGATATCAAACAACTCCTACATATGCTAGGATTGTGGTTTGCTTACTACTGTGACAAAATGATAGGTCATGCAAAGGAATGGGTTCATCTATGCGGTAGAAACGAATCATGGTGATCATCCTAAACAATGCATAAGCGAGACATGAGAGGGAAGTGGGATTTTATCGACATGATCAATGGGGGTTTGCTTGCCTTGCTGACGAGGTTCGGGTTCTGGGTCTTCAACGAAGGGGGCAGCCTCCTGCTCCGGTTCCACCTCTACTCGACAAACAACAAGCAAATTAGCAAAGTAAATACAATGCACAATCACATGATGGAAGTTTGAATCTTGATGTATATGCTTTGATGTGTGAGGCAAATCCATTTAAATGGAGTATACTGCAAATTGAATTGCAAATTCAAACTCCACATTTGAATTCAACTTAGTCAAGTTGCATGTGACATTGTTTGATCATATTGAACCTTTTGGAAATGTGTATGATATGCCTCTGAGGTGTGGTTGAATTGTAGCATAATTCCATGGTCCAAGTTGCAAGATCATTTGATTTGAATTTGAATCAATTCCAAATAATTCAAATGACATATGCTACTGGTTCCATTTTAAAATCAACTCAAACATAGTTGAAAGTTGGATTTTTGGATAGCTTATTTTCTCCTGATCATTTTTCATATATTATTTGTCCAATTTGGAGTTGATATGAATTTTCTATGAATTTCCAAAGTTTGGGGTATTTTCTAGAATTTCTGGAATTCTATAACTCAAATTGATTTTCTGGAAATTCATTATTGCGTCATGCTGATAACATGCTGGCGTCAGGGGGGGGCTGACATGTGGGTCCAGGTTGTCAGTGACTGGTTGATTTAATCCGCTGGGTTAAATTAATCCAGTGGCTTAATTAAGCCACTGGGCCCACTGGTCAGTGACCTAGGGTCACTTAACCCAGGTGGGGTTAAGCCCTGATCAAGGCCACGTCGGCGACCTTCCAGCACGGCGGCGTCCGCACGGGATGGCGTTCCCGTGGTCCAAATCGCGCGCTTCGACCACTGAGACAAAGCTCTCGGTGTCGCGCGACGATGGAGACCGAAAGGGAAGCCTGGGAGGCTCTGTACGCACGACGGCGTCGAGCTTTGCGGCGGCGGTGCTACTGGCTGGAGATCGAACTCGCTACGGAGCACCATTTGAGCCGGTGATGCTCGCAATCGACGCAGAGGAGCAAGGAGAAGACGGTGCACATGCCCCCGAGCTCGTTTGCTTTACTGGTGATCGACTACGACGACCGTGGCGGCGAGGGACTTCGGCTTCCACGGAGGATCGACAAGGAGACAATGATAAGGGGCGGGGAGAGAGGGGTTTGGACCGCCTGCTCACCAGGAACTCGACGGAGGTGGCGGCTTGAGCTAGGAGGGCTCGACGGCGACGAAATCGACAAAGGCGTCCTTCGGGTCCGGCGACGGCTCGAGCTCGATTCCGGCGGCTAGGAGGGCTCCGTGTTCGATTCGCTGCATTGGGAGACGTAGTCGACGAGGAGAAGGAGGATGGACACGGTGATGGCGCTCGACAGGCTCGCTGGCCACGCAGGTGTGGCGGCGCACTCCGGCGTTCTTCACGGGTGTCGACGAATTGGGCGAGGGAGACGGGGAGGGAGCTCGTGGAGAGGGGGAATGGATCGGGGAAGCTTCTGGGCGTCTCCAGACGTGAAGAGGTGGGAGGGGGAAGCAGGAGGTGGCCAGGGGCTCGTCGGCGGCCACGGCATGGTCGCCACGCAGCTCCCTGCTTGAGGAAGACGACAGGCGCGGGAGTGGGCTGGGCCGGCTGGGGGATGAGTTGGGCTTCTTTGAAGGTAAGCCCTTCTTTCTTTTTCTCTCTGTTTAATCTTTCCTTTCTTTTTCTGTAGTTTTGTTTTGGCTCTGATAAAAATATCAAACCATTTTATAAAATGCTGAAACTTTTTATGTGGCATCACAAAATACTAGGCTAGCCACTTGTAAAGTTTCAACAATTTTAAAATTCAAATAATTTGAATCTTAACTCAAATAGGGTTATTTGATTAATTCCAAGGCACTGTTTGAATATTTGAAAAATCTATGAGCATGGGGTGGGTCCCACATCACTTGATATGTGATCACACTCATTTATAAGACTTTTCAAAAATCTAACATGAATTTTTGGAGAAGATTTTTATCTGGCCTTTTGAAATAATTCATCTCGGGGGTTCCTTCTCCCACTTTGCTTTTAATTTTTGATTTCAAGGATTTCTTTTGAAATTTTGACATGATGCAAGAGTACTTTGATCCTAGCACATTACCTAACAGAGGGTTCTGACATCAAAGCCTTTTTGTTTTGTTGCTAAAACCTTTTGTGTTTGTTTTGTTGATCTTTTGTTTGCCTTGTGGTGTGATTACTTATTCGAGTTCCTTCGTTTGTGATAGATTTCTCGAAGGGTGACGAATAAAGTTGACTAGATCGTGAGAGCGAAGAACTTCATCGAATGTATAAGGCAAGTTGCACTTTGACCATTTCATAACCTATATTTTTACTTATGCATGTAGCAATATCACCCTATGCATGTGTAGAAATGCTACTATATACTATTGCTGCAAACCTGGTAGGGTATCCATATGATCTTATCCTGTTTGTTTAGAAAACCTAGCACGTGCGTGTTATATATATTGCTATGCTTGTAGACGGGGATTGGTTTGAGAATTCATTGAGTTGTGTAAGGATTTTAATGACTTGACTAGCAAACCTTAATTAGAATACACCTCTGGACGGGCAGGGAGTGCTTCCTGGGGGCTCGTACCTTATCTAAGGCGAGACCAGGTTGTACCCCTAATGGTTGTGAATGGTTTGGAGGGAAGGCATCGTGGGGTCGTGCACCTTATCTAAGGCAATGCGCCCATGAGAGTGCACCCTAAGTGGGTGCCGTCCAGGCTCAAAAAGATCGGACAGACTTAGTGACTAGTAGCTTCCATGTACAACCACTGGCTATATGGGCTCTGGCTTAGTTGAGTACGTTGTGGGGAGCCTGGCCCTGGTAGCTAGCAGATGTAGATATGATAGGTGTACCGGCTACCAAAGGGTGGAGGTGACCTCTTCTAAAAGACTTTGTCTCAATCTTCGGGTTGAGTCCAGTGGGGAAAGTGTACAAACCTCTGTAGAGCGTACAAACTGATCATGATTAGCCGTGTCCCCGGTTATGGACAACTTTGAGCAACTAGGCATTACTGTTGTTGGATGGTCTTGACAGATGAATCACCATAATAAACTAGAGTGGGCAAGATTTAATAAAGGGTGTGGATTGGAACTGGTGTGCCCAGTTCAATCTTAAGTAGTAAGTTAAACTAAAATTTTGACTAGGTAGATTGGGAAAAATCAGCTTTCTGCAAAACAAAACCATAAGCCTTTCCTTTGAATTATCCTTGCATGTAGATGTAGGTCTATTATATACTTTTTCGTGTGACTAACCCGTTGTCGGGCTGTAACCTTCGGTGTTGCAGGATTGTATACGACGAGTAAGTGATGCGATGTAGGGTTACGATGTCTATACTCAACTTGCCGGTGGAGTTGATGGATGCCACGAAGCTTTTATTTTTTCCGTTGTATTCTATTTGTAAGCTAGCCTTGAGCTATGCAGGTATGATTAATTGTAATACTGGATCTTCGATGTAATATATATGACATGTGGTTTATTCTTGATATTACATCATGTATTGTGTGTGCTAGCTATTGATCCAGGGACTAGCATAGAATGCACAAAGACTAGCATAGAACTCCGAAAACTCTCCCCCTTTTAGGGTTTTTGGATGATGTGCGATATATAGGCCAAAGGGGGGATCCGGGAGTGGCACCAGGGGTCCAGGCGCCCTCCCGGCGCGGAAAGGGTGGGGGCCGCTCCAGGTGGTCTCCTGGGCACCCTGTGGCCCCTCTTCGGCATGTCTTCGTCATTCGTCTGAAAAATATCCTCCGTCAATTTTCAGGTAATTTGGAGGTATTCTTCTTCAGCAACTCAGCGTGCACTTTTAACCGCTGAATCCCGCGTCTGCTTCTTCGGCATCGGAAAGTTGCAAACTGTGTAAATTAAGCCAAAACAACATAAGAACAACATCATATCATGAAATATATCAATGAATAAGAAAGAATTACTATATAAAATGCTAAGGCCTTTTGGACGTATCAACTCCCCCAAGCTTAGACCTCGCTTGTCCCCAAGCGAATACTGAGCTCGGTAAACCTGTCCACAAGTTTAGAGAGTGAAGTGTCGATAAATAGAATACGGACAAGAAGCATCAAGGTTTCTTCACCAAACTCAAACATCCTCAACAGGAACCTCAACTCATAAGGTCCTTATGAGAAAGTAATAACAATTATAACCAAAAGTAGGGCTGAGAAAACTCATCAAATTATGGCAAACATATCCTTGGTCAAAGGACAACTAATAACTTTTACTTTTGCTCTTTCTAAATATGACGAAACAATTTGAAACTTTCTGAAAGAACATGTTATTAGTCATGAAGTGCAAATGCTAACACAAAGGAACATGTTCTCTTCGCAAAAGCTTTCGCAAACAACTTACTTATCAAAAGATAATGTCAATGATGATATGGCATGGCAAAACATAATGCAACATTATAAGGATGAATCCTCATCAGCATCAAGTGTCTGTTCTCTTTGGGAAAACAAGAAGTAGGAAAACTGACTCAACATAAAAGTAAAGGGAAGGCCTTGTTAAAGGAAAGCAGGGAAAACTCATGTGCTATCCTTAAATCAAACAGAATTAAATTAAATTTTTGGGGGTGCATAGTTTGTCAACGAATACTAATAGATAGCTCAATTACTTCTCAAGATGGACAAGTTTCGAGGAATGGCTCCCAACTGGGGACGATCACATCCCCTTAATCTCCTTTGTTTATCACTGCCAAAGTTTCTGATTTCTCATATACCAAGCGTGAAGGAGGGTTTGTTTGTTATATTATCTTTCGAGCTGGGCGCACTCATGCCAGTTCCTCCTCGTATTATGGGTTTGCAGATTAGACATGCAATCCCGTGGTAAAACTTGTCCAACTTAAGAAGATCATGAATTACCTACTACTTCCTCATGAGCTAAACAAGAGGCACAAAACAGAAGATTTTCAACATTTAAGGATAACACATAAATTCTATACTTATAGAAGTGGTAGGGAAATACCACGAATAGGAAGGTAAGGTGGACTCATATGGAAGGTATTGGTTTTAGGGTATGGATGCACCAGCGGAAATCTGCTAGGCAAAGAGTTTGGCTAGCAAAGGATTTGAGAGAACAGACAACTGATGCTAACTTAGATGCAAAACATATAAAGCATAAACATTAAGGTAAGCATAACACATCAAGTTGTGTTCCTTGTCAACATAACACTTCAAGCATAATAACATAAAGGTTTTGGCTATGTCGCTACTTGAGAAAACATGCATGTTGTCAAGACCAAAGCTATGTTTGCCAAAATTAAATAAAGTTTTCAAAGCCATACTGATACGTCCCAAATGTATCTATAATTTCTGCTTGCTCCGTGCATGATTTGTGTAAATTTGCCATGTTTTCTTTGAACTTTCATACACTTTTTATCATATTTGACATAACCTATAATTCCTGTTTTCTTCTATTTTTGTATTTCAGGTTTTCCGGCCATTAAAAGTGCCAAATAAATTCCAGAAAAATCAAATAAAAAATCAGGGACCCGGAAGCTTCCCGAATAATCAAGAAAGGAGGGGGGTGGACCCACCAGGGCCCCAGGAGGGTGCCTAGCACGGCCCCACCCTAGGCCGCGCCAGGAGACCTCCTGGCTGCCCTGTGGCCCCTCTCGGTGCCCCCCTTCGCCTATATTTACCCCCCGTGACAGAAACCCCTAAGATCAATCCGCTATTCCCGTTCTCCTCTCTTTACCGCCGCCGCCTCCGTTTCAAGATCGGGGGTTCCAGGAGAAGCTGCCCCGGTACCCTGCCGGAAGGAGGAATCCCCTCCGGGAGACTATCCATAACCATGGACGCCTCCCAAATGTGCCGTGAGTAGTCCCCCTTGGACCATGGGTCCGTGACCAGTAGCTATGTGATGTACCTGTCCCCTCTTTGTGCTTTCACTTTCGAGACCTCGTGAGCTTCCTCAGATGATCGATGCACTTTTGTATTTTTCTATGTTGCTACGCTGAGTTTGCTGGGATCTAATGGATTATGAGATTATGTTCAGATTGTGATGAGTAATATATTTGGTTCTCTTTTATATTTGTGTTCTTTAGTAAATTCTTGCATGTTCTCCGTTGCCGTATTTTACTTTGGCCAAGTGATTTGTTCCAACTCCAAGACGGAGCGTTATGCTTGATTTTGGGTTCAGCCCCTGGATGTCTAGCTTGAGTGACAGAAACATGAGAGTAGGGGATGTGCTGTTGCCACCAGGGATAAAACAACGGTGCTTGTACTTGCGGGGGCAAGGATTGTTGACTTTACGCATAGTTCTTTTAATGCAGTTGTCTGTTGCTTTGAGTTTACACTTTGGGTGGGATTCACAACTTAATACCAGCGAGATGTTCTGGATAGATATCTCAAGGTGGATAATTCGTAGTAGATGCAGATGGATTTCGGTCTACTTACTTTGGCGTACTACCCATTGCTTTTGAGCCTCTTCCTTTCTTTTGTAGCATAGTTAGCATTGTGGTGTGTTTATAATCCTGTCAATTGCCCAGCAGTGATTTGTTTACCTCGCTAGCACTTTTATCGTCTTTTGGGAGAGAGACATCACTAGTGAATATCACGGGACCCCGGTCCATATTTGCACCATTGTTTACATCTTCAATTTACTTTTAGTTCTTACTTTCAGTTGCCACTACTATTATCTCTTGCGTTGATCCTTTGTAAACAGCAAGGCCGGAGGAATTGACAACTCCTCTGTACTCGTTGGGAGCAAAGTTATTTGTTGTGTGTGCAGGTCCAGGCGAAGTTAGCAACCTCGGCGCCATTGTTCACTTTACCACGTTCTTGTATCTCTGCGTGTCCTACGGGAGACAAACCCTATCCTCTACAAGATAGGGGAAATTTGCTGCTACGCTACATCTCACCTTCCACTTGGGGTAACCAACGAGAAGCGAGAGAATTATATTCCTTGCTAGCATCAAGCAATTTCTGGCGATGTTGCCGGGGACTCCAGTCTACAAGACAGGGGAGTTGCACACTATCTTTTATCTTTGCTTTTTAGTCTTGTTAGCTTACCTTTCAGTTTTTATCTTTGTGTCCTTTATAAAAAAAAGGATGTCTAGTTCCTTACTTGCCAATCAATGTCTGACTTCTTTGAAACCAGATCTTATTGGCATGGAGGATTCACCGAGGATCAACAAAAGGGGTACAAGGAATACCGCTTATCTCAAAAAGGGATACACTTATGGAAACAAATACATCAGTTGTATGAGTATGCTAGAAACTTGTGCTCAATATATAATATATCTTTCTACAGGGATGAATCTATTTGCTTTATGAGGCATAAACACCTTGCTTTCCAATGTGAGTACAATGATGATGAAACCTTAGCTTCTTATGCTAAGAAGAATTATGATTTTTATGATGCAGAGCAAATAGAAGAATTTGTTGCTTATAAGGGTGCCTATGAAATTACTTCTCTTATTAAAAATATTGGTGATGCCCCTTACAAATCTGAGAGTCTTTCTATACTTAACTATTGTTTGGAAAACTACGATGCAAATTATTATATTACTGATCATCTTGAGAGGATCTCTCCCCCAAAGGAAGAGACTAATGATTTGCAGGACTCTATGGAAGAAGAAATTGCTGAAACTGAAAGCTCCTTGGATGAAAAAGAGGAGGAGAGTGACGAACAAAAAGAGGAAGAATGGAGCCATCCATGTCTACCTTCTAATGAGATTAACTCTTCGAATCTTACCTTATATGAGTGTTATGATCCTATTGATTCAATTGAAATATCCCTTTTTGATGAAGTTGATGCCTTCTATGCTTATGGCTGTGATGCCACTAAGGATGATGCTTACGGAGATGAACTCTCTATAGTTCCTCATGTTAAGCATAAAATTGTTGCTATTGCACCCACACTTGATTTTCCTATTATCCTTTTGAAATCTCCAACTCATATTCCGGAGAATTTTTCTCTTATCAAGGCTCAATGTGATGGGTTGGATTTATCTTATGATCCTAAAGACCGTGTTGAAAACTATACACGTTATCTTGTAGGTCATGAACAATATGATTAGTGTGATAGTTATATTCTTGATGTTGTTCATGATACTACTGAAAACTATTTTGAGAGATGAAAGTTTGGTTATAGAAACTCCCATGTTACAAAAACTCCTCTCTTTATGTTGAAAGTTTTGAAGTTGTTCTTGTCCCACCTTCCTATGCTTGTCTCTTTGTGCTTCTTTGATTTATTTTCTTACAATATTCCTATGTATAGGAAGTGGGTTAGGCTTAAATGTGTTTCATATTTGCTTCTTGATACCCTCTTTTGCTTCAAAATTCTTATTCTTGTGAGAGCATCTTCTATAATCTTCATGCCTAGCTTAAAGGGGTAAAAGAAAGCGCTTGTTGGGAGGAAACCCAAGATGTTTTTCTTCTGTTTTTAGTGGTCTTGATGATTGTTAATACTGTAGCATTATCATTGTATCTTTATTTTTCAAGCTTTGTGCCAAGTATTGCCTCATATGACAAGGGAAGTGAAAGTTGTGACATGCTGTCCAGAAAACAGATTCTGTCCTCGTGACGGGAAAAATCATAGAAAATCCCTAATTCATCTTTTTGAGCTGAATTTTTTACACAGCTTGCTATATACAATCACAGAACTTTCATATGTTCTGAGTTTTTTGATTTTAGTTACAGAAGTATCCGTAAAAAATTCTTTACTACCTGCTGTTATGTTTTTCACAGATTCTGCCACGTTTTGTCTCTCCTAACTTTTGCAAACCTTAAGCTTGCTTTTTCTTTGCAAAAACTTTTTGGAAATCTTGAGAAACAGTATATCTTCAAGAATATCTTTATTTACAGTAAGGGAAAAAATATTTTAATAGGGTACTAACCTCTCTAATCAGCTTATGATGAGTTGTGTATGAAGGGAGTTTTCAAGTGTGCGATGGAAGATGATGAAAGAAGATCCTGGAGTGTCAAACGCTCAAGATTGGGGATGCCCCCATGCATCCCCAATAAATATTCAAGGAGACTCAAGTGTCTAAGCTTGGGGATGCCCCCATGCATCCCCTTCTTCATCACCAGTTATCAGTTCGTCCCTCGTCTCACTATATTTTTATCACTTCATGCGTTATGTGCTATGCTTGGAGCGTCTCGCTCTTTACTTTTCTTAGGTTTGTTTTTGCTTTGTTTTCTGTTCATAACAAGTTAGACCCCAACTTTATTTTGTGTGGGAGAGAAACACGCTCCGCTTGAATTAGAACTCCTCATTGGATTTGCATGCTTATTTCTATAGCTGTGAGTTGTTCTTTTTCTTTTCTTAGCTGCTGCCCTGTTTAGTTATAGTGCTTTAGTTTTCTTGTAGAGCTTTTCTTTTGTCTTAGGTTGAACTTTCTATAAGTTGCATGTTTATCTTGTTTAGAGAGTTTGCCTGTTGCACTGAGTTTTGTGTCTTGACTAGAAAGTAGGTAGTTGAAGTTGTTATTCTCTTTGTAGTAGTAACTTGCAATAGTTTTGAGGTATTGATTAGAGTAATGTTTGAACTTTTGGTGTCAAGAGCTTTAGCCTATTAGTGATAGATGTCGTATTTTTGGCAATCCGTGTGATTTTCGAAAACCAAAACCCCTGTTGAGAAGTCTAGCTACTAGATGGATCACTAACCTCTGGAGGATTCGAATATTAGAGTACACTCACGTACCATGAGTCGAGGATGCACAAGGATAACCAAACCCCCATACACTGCTCCTCGGGGTACTTGTCTCTTTGTGCACCTCCTGATTAGATTGAGATTTACCGATAATAAGTGCATGATTTCTTCGGACTAATGTGAGTATTCGAAAGTTGACACTTCCATATTCCCATATTTTTCTAGCCTCTCCTGTGTCGTGCATTGCCTCCTTCTCACTCCGAGAGTTGGCGTCCACCTTCGCCGGTACATCCAAACCCTTGGCATGATACGCTCTGTCATCATAAACCTCCTTATATCTTTCGTCAAAACAGCCACCATACCTACCTATCAAGGCATTTCCATAGCCTTTCCAAGATACATTGCCATGCAACATCCATCTTCTCATGACTTGATCTTCATGTCATACATGCCACTTGCTTGATCGATGAGCCGCATGCTAGTTGGGCCTTGCCCTAATCATTGCTACATGACGCGCTAGTATCATTGCATATCCTACTACCCTGGCAAAGGCATACATTTGCATCATGATAGTTACATCTTCTTTATGTGAGTACCTTTGTAAAGTGTGAAAGATCTCCTATATTCTTGAAAAATATAGAGTGTTGCCCCTAAAGTGAGGAAAAATCCCAAAGAGGACAAAATCAAAAGATCCCAAAGAGGACAAATGAGAGGAATAGAAAGAGCCATTGAGGCCATAAAAAATAGAAAAAATAGAAAAAAGAGAAAAAGAAAAATAAAAAGAGAGAAGGGGGCACACTACTATTCCTTTTGAGAGATCCACACTAGTACTTCATCCTCTATCCCTTGTACTCTATAGAGATCATCATACATGCATATAGCTATGTGGGGACCCTTCACACTATAGAAGTTGGCTTGTATATTCCAATGATGAGCCTCCTCAAACGAGCTCTAGGTCTTCTTGAGCAAGCAAGTTGGATGCAACCCCACTAGTTCCCTTGGAGAGCTTTTAGCTCACATGTGCATCTGTTGCATGGCAATCCCTACTCCTCACATCATATCTATCATATGGTCTTCTATCGCCTATGGTTGTCCTCATTGATGTGAGCCTTTCACACCTTTTTTGTCTTCGTCCTCCACCTTCTTTCTGTTTCGCCTTTTAGGTGTCAATTTTCTTGCTCACGCTCATCCATTGCATGAGTGCTCAAAATATCAAAAGGGAGTGGATCAGTTTGACTTGTACCTGACTAGTGGTCTGGGGATGATTCAAGATAAGAATCCAAAGGAGACTAAGTGTGAAACTTTAGTAGATAGTGGTTCTCAACAAATTATTTTTTATCTCGTATTCCCTATCCCCTTTCTGGCACGCAAACACCATTTGGAGACATTCGAGTCGCGGACAGTGAGAGCTCTTGCACCTTTTGTTCTTTTGCTGCTTTAGTCAATGCTAATATAGACTCTTGTTTGTTAAGACTTGAATTGAATTGCATGCTTTGATTGCTTTACTTAAAAGTCCTTATATGGTTGTGTGGCATGTCGCCACAGAAGTTATGCTTGTTATCATTTCCCTACTCGAGGACGAGCAGGAACTAAGCTTGGGGATGTTGATACGTCCCAAACGTATCTATAATTTCTGCTTGCTCCATGCATGATTTGTGTGACTTTGCCATGTTTTGTTTGAACTTTCATACATTTTTTTATCATATTTGGACTAACCTATTAACTCAGTGCACCCAGTTGCCAGTTCCTGTTTTCTGCTGTTTTTGTATTTCAGGTTTTCCGGCCATTAAAAGTGCCAAATAAATTCCAAAAAAAATCCAATAAAAAATCAGCGACCCGGAAGCTTCCCGAATAATCAAGAAAGGATGGGGTAGAACCACCAGGGCCCCAAAAGGGTCCCTGGCGCGGCCCCACCCTAGGCCGCGCCAGGAGACCTCCTAGCTGCCCTGTGGCCCCTCTCGGTGCCCCCTTCGCCTATATTTAACCCCCGTGACGGAAACCCCTAAGATCGATCTGCTATTCCCGTTCTCCTCTCTGTACCGCCGTCGCCGCCGTTTCAAGATCGGGGCTGCCGGGAGAAGTTGCCCCGGCACCCTGCCGGAAGGAGGAATCCCCTCCGGGAACTATCCATCACCATGGACGCCTCCCAGATGTGCCGTGAGTAGTCCCCCTTGGACCATGGGTCCGTGACCAGTAGCTATGTGATGTAACTCTCCCCTATTTGTGCTTTCACTTTCGAGACCTCGTGAGCCTCATCACATGATCGAGGCACTTTTGTAGTTTTCTATGTTGCTATGCTCAGTTTGCTGGGATCTGATGGATTATGAGATTATGTTCAGATTGTGATGAGTAATATATTTGGTTCTCTTTTATATTTGTGTTCTTTAGTAAATTCTTGCATGTTCTCCGTTGCCATATTTTACTTTGGCCAAGTGATTTGTTGCAACTCCAAGAGGGAGCGTTATGCTTGATTGTGGTTTCAGCCCCTTGATGTCTACCTTGAGTGACAGAAACATGAGACTAGGGGATGTGCTGTTGCCACCAGGGATAAAACAACGGTGCTTGTACTTGCGGGTGCAAGGATTGTTTACTTTATGCATAATTCTTTTAATGCAGTTGTCTGTTTCTTTGAGTTTACACTTTGGGTGGGATTCGCAACTTAATACCAGCGTGATGTTCTGGATAGATATCTCAAGGTGGATGATTCATAGTAGATGCAGATGGATTTAGGTCTACTTACTTTGGCGTAGTGCCCATTGCTTTTGAGCCTCTTCCTTTCTTTTGTACCATAGTTAGCATTGCGGTGCGTTTATAATCCTGTCAATTGCCCAGCTGTGATTTGTTTACCTGGCTAGCACTTTTGTCGTCTTTTGGGAGAGAGACATCACTAGTGAACATCACGGGACCCCGGTCCATATTTCCACCATTGTTTACATCTTCAATTTACTATTAGTTCTTACTTTCAGTTCCCACTATTATTATCTCTTGCATTGATCATTTGTAAACAGCAAGGCCGGAGGAATTGACAACTCCTCTGTACTCGTTGGGAGGAAAGTTATTTGATGTGTGTGCAGGTCCAGGCGAAGTTAGGAAGCTCGGCGCCATTGTTCAGTTTACCACCTTCTTGTATCTCTGCGAGTCCTACGGGAGACAAACCCTATCCTCTACAAGATAGGGGAAATTTGCTGCTACGCTACATCTCACCTTCCACTTGGGGTAACCAACGAGAAGATAGAGAAATATATTCCTTGCTAGCATCACATACCTGATATAAGGTCAATACTCCCCATAAGAATCATCATATAAGGTCGATTGCGTGAAGAGAATACCGAGTGCAGCGAAGAAACCAATAGACTTCTCATTAATATTCCATCATAGATGACTCCACACTCACGGATACAAACTCTCCACAGAAGGAGTGATAGACCTCAATGCAAACACCTATTTCATATAATAACTTCCCTAGACATGATACAACTTTACTTGAATCTAATAGACTAAGATAAAGATAAAGATACCGGGCACTCCCCAAAGCTTGGAACAAGGTGGGGGGTGCCATTACCCAAGGAGATTAACTCCTCATTCTTGTTGTGGTTGTTGTTGATGTAGTCAGGGACGAAGCACTTCCATGGTAGAGGTTCCCCGGTCCCATGAGAGGCTTTAGTCTCCAAGATCCTGCTTCCAGCACCTAAACCCATGCGCATAAACTTTAGTTCATACTCACAGTTCTGGTTGTGCAGATCATAGATCTGCACTTGGAGTTCATCAATTCTTTCTTCTACAGCAGTAATGCTTGACCATGTCCCCCTCATATCCTTCTTGTAGAAAGTCTTCAGCTCGTTGATGAGGTCGAAGTTGGCTTCAACACCCCGCTCAACCATCTTCTTGTACTTGAAGACTTCTTGCTCCATCTATTCTAGCCTGGCCTCGATGCTCCCCTCCTTGGCAGGATCCTTTAGATCTTCTTGGTGAAGGACACCATCCTCCAACTGGGCGGTTCGAGGATGGTTCTTTACCTGAGCGAGGTAAGGGTTGATGACGTTGGCGACGGACTTGTCCTTGGGGGAACTTGGGGAAGCCATGGCACCTAGGTCTAGCTAAAAGATTTCCTGGAAGAAACAGCTCGAAAAGAAAACACGCGAAATCAAGAGATACGGTGCCGGGGCTATCCGGGAAAATATATAGCAAAAATTTCTGCAACAATAGGAAGGTAACAAGCCAAAGTGGAGTCGAAGACGGGCACCGGGGTGCCCAGGCGGCCTCCCGGCGCGACCAAGAGGTAGGCCACGCCAGGGGGGCGCCTGGGCCCCCTAGAGCTCCTCTTCGGCTCCAATTAGTCTCTGAATTTTCTGTATTTTGCAAAAACTCGTAATCTGGAACTTTTGTGGCGGTTCGCGATGTTTCCTTACCGTAATACATACCTTTTCTTATTCTTCTTCTGCTGGTGTCTGAAACGGGGTTGCAACATATTCCTCATGAGTGGTTGTGTGTATTATATTTACATCAACGTTGACGGGATCTCCCGCCATGTAATGCTTGAGTCTTTTCCCATTCACAACTTGAGGTTTGGTGCCATCAAAATTGTTAATCTTGATTGCACCTGACCGGTAAACTTCTTCGATATGAAATGGCCCTTCCCATCTGGAAAGTAGTTTACCTGGAGAAAACCTGAAACGAGATCTAAACAACAAAACTTTATCACCAACATTAAATTCACGTTTCAAAATCCTTCTATCATGCCACTTCTTCACCTTTTCCTTAAACATTTTAGCACTCTCGTAAGATTCACTTCTCCACTCATCTAGAGAAGTCAAGTTCATGAGGCGCTTTTCACCGGCAAACTCCGGGTCAGCATTAAGCTCTCTAACAGCCCAGAAAGCTTTATGTTCTAATTCTAATGGCAAATGGCAAGCCTTTCCATAGATCATCTTATACGGGGACATGCCCATGGGGTTTTTGTAAGCAGTTCTATACGCCCACAAAGCATCTCCTAATTTCCTTGACTATTCCTTTCTAGAACTGTTGACTGTCTTTTGCAAGATCAGCTTGATCTCTCTATTGGTGAGCTCAACTTGCCCACTAGTTTGAGGATGGTACGGTGAAGCAATTCTATGATTGACATTGTACTTGGCTAAAGATTTTCTAAAAGCTCCATGCGTGAAGTGTGATCCTCCATCAGTCATGAGATACCTAGGTACACCAAACCTAGGGAAAATTGCATCTTTGAGCATTTTCAAAGATGTCTTGTGATCAACACTCTCAGTGGGGATTGCTTCAACCCACTTGGTCACATAATCAACAGCTACTAAAATGTGAGTGTACTTGTTTGATGGAGGAAAAGGACCCATAAAATCAAAACCCCAGCAATCAAAAGGCTCAATCACTAGTGAGTAATTCATAGGCATCTCATTCCTCCTACTAATGTTACCAACTCTCTGACACTTATCACAAGATAAAACATAATTTCTAGCATGTTTAAAGAGAGTAGGCCAATAAAAACCTGATTGGAGAACCTTATGTGCGGTCCTCTCACCGGCGTGATGTCCTCCATAGGGACTGTCGTGACATTGCTTGAGAATGTCCTTTTGCTCATGTTCCGGTATGCATCTTCTCACGATCCCGTCAGGACCTTCTTTGAAAAGATGAGGGTCATCCCAAAAGTAGTGCCTCAAGTCATGGAAGAACTTCTTCCTTTGCTGAAATGTTGAACCTGGAGGCAAATACTTTGCAACGATAAAATTAGGATAATCTGCAAACCAAGGATCAGAAATAGATTGTACTTTTTCAACAGCAAGCTGTTCATCTGGAAAACTGTCGTTGAATGGGATGGGTTCATGCGGTATATCTTCCATCCTTGAAAGATTGTCCGCTGCCGGATTGTCTGCTCCTTTTCTATCAACAATCTGTAAATCAAATTCTTGAAGGAGGAGTACCCACCTGATGAGTCTTGGTTTGGCATCCTTCTTTGCCATAAGGTAGTTAAGAGCAGCATGATCAGTATGAATAATAAATTTTGAATCAACAATATAAGGCCTAAATTTATCACAAGCAAACACTACTGCTAAGAATTCCTTCTCAGTAGTAGCATAATTCTTTTGAGCACTATCAAGGGTTTTGCTAGAATAATGTATAACATTTAATTTCTTATCAACCCTTTGTCCTAAAATGGCTCCAACAGCAAAATCACTAGCATCACACATAATTTCAAAGGGCAATTTCCAGTCATGTGGTTGTACTATAGGAGCGGTTATCAAAGCTTTCTTAAGAACTTAGAAATCCTCCTTACAATCTTCATCAAATAAAAAAGGAACATCCTTCTCGAGAAGATTAGTGAGGGGTCTCGAGGTCTTAGAAAAGTCTTTAATAAATCTTCTATAGAAACCAGCATGACCGAGAAAACTACGAATACCTTTAATGTCCCTTGGGTAGGGCATCCTTTCAATAGCTTCAATTTTCGCCTTGTCCACTTCAATTCCCCTCTCAGAAATCTTGTGTCCAAGAATGATCCCTTCGTTAACCATGAAGTGACATTTTTCCCAATTTAGAACTAAGTTTGTATCCTCGCATCTCTGCAAAACTTTATTAAGATTGTGGAGACAATGGTCAAAGGAAGTTCCATAGACGGAGAAATCGTCCATGAAGACTTCCACAATCTCCTCACAGAAACCATGAAAAATTGCAGACATACATCTCTGAAAAGTAGCAGGTGCATTGCATAAACCAAAAGGCATACGCCTGTAAGTACCGTAAGGACACGTGAAAGTGGTCTTCTGTTGATCGGCAGTGTTAACATGAATTTGAGAGAAGCCGGAGTACCCATCAAGATAGCAAAAGTGGGTGTTTTTAAACAACCTCTCTAGCATCTGATCAATAAAGGGCAAAGGGTAATGATCCTTCCTGTTTGCCTTGTTCAACTTCCTATAATCAATACACATTCTATATCCAATAACAACTCTTTGAGGTATTAATTCATTTTTATCGTTAGGAACAACAGTCATACCTCATTTCTTAGGAACACAATGAACTGGACTTACCCACCTACTATCGGCTATAGGATAGATGATACCTGCGACTAGAAGCTTGAGAATATCTTTGGGTTTAGCCGTCGTTGATGATCAATAACTGGCTTAGCATCGGGCTCGAAATTGATAGTGTGTTGGAAAATCGATGGGCTAATCCCCTTAATGTCATCAAGGGTATAGCCCAAGGCACCATGGTGTCTGCGAAGTGTCTCCAATAATCTCTCTTCTTCAAATCCTGAAAGGTTAGCATTAATAATGACAGGATATATTTTCTTTTCGTCTAAATAGGCATACTTGAGCGTATCGGGCAATGGTTTAAAGTCAAACACCGGGTCTTCTTTTGGTTGTGCTAGGATCCCCAAAGGCTCAACTGGAAGGTTGTGCTTCAGGATAGCAGTTTGTCTTGTGAATATTTCTTCTAACTTATTTCTTTCCTGCATATGCATATCATTCTCGTGGTCTTCCATATATTGCTGCAAAGGGTCATTAGGAGGAATAGAAATAGAAGCAATATTTTCAATAATTTCATCATCACTAGGTAAATCAGTACCACGAGGTTGCTTGGAAAATTTACAAAAGTTAAATTCATATGGCTCACCATTGAATTCAACAGAGACTTTACCTTTTTTACAATCTATAACAACACCACAAGTGTTGAGGAAAGGTCTACCAAAGATAATAGGGCAAAAACTATCTTGCACTGAACCAAGTACGAGAAAGTCGGTAGGATACTTTACCTTTCCACATAGGACTTCAACATCTCTCACAATTCCAATGGGAGAGATAGTTTCTTTGTTTCCTAGATAAATAGTAGCATCGATCTCTTCAAGTTCACAGGGTGAAATCTCACCCATGATCTCCCGATAGATTGAATAAGGAATAGCGCTAGCACTGGATCCCAGATCACAAAGCCCGTAATAGTTGTGATCTCCTATTTTGACAGATACAACTGGTGTACCTGAAATTGGACTCTTATTCTTGGCTGCGATGTTAGTTGAAACAACACAAAAATTTATCTTGGAATCTGAAACATCATTAGTGACTAAATCTTTAACCATCGCAACTTGAGGATCGACCTTGATCAGGTCCTCGGGTTCGTCAGTTCTTCTCCCACTTTTATTTATTATGCCTGACACAAAAGAGTGCTCCCTCATCCTTGTAGGAAAAGGGGGCTTTTCATAAAAAACTGCAGGCAGAATAGGATCAGCAACATGAATATCAACAGGTAATTCTTTAAAGGGCTTATGGTACTGATCCTTCTCTTCTTTTGAAGAGTCAATGTGAGAGGAAAAGTTCTTACAAAAATCAATCATAAGCTGGGAATCAAGACCAATCTGAGAACAAAAGGTATTAAAATAATCAGTTTTCACATAGCTCTCAATATAATCATGCCCATATTCTATAGCAGGTTCAATACCTTTGTCGATTTCCCAGTCTTCAGTATTCTTCTGGATCCTTTCGATGAGATCCCACTTTTCTTCGACACTTCTTGTTTGGAATGCCCCGCTAGAGGAGGCATCTAACATCTCCTTATCCTGACGAGAAAGCCTGGCATAAAAATTTGTAAGTATAATATTTTTGGGGAGTTCATGGATAGGACATTTGAACATTAGGGATTTAAGTCTCCAACACGCTTGAGCGATGCTCTCTCCGTCGCGAGACCAAAAGTTGTAGATGTAGTTCATGTATCGATGAATTTCAAGAAGAGGGTAAAACTTTGTATAAAAGAGAGACATGAGCTCTTCTCAATTAAGTAGATGTGAGTTATCGAAGAGCTTATACCAATCTGAAGCTTTACCTATAAGTGATACAAAGAATAATTTCTTCATGATGAATTCTAGCGAAACACCTGCAAGCTTAAATAATGAACATAGTTGTGTTAAATATAACAAGTGTTCACCTGGATGTCTATCTCCCGCATAACGATTAGATAAGACATAACTGATAATACGAGATGGTATTTTGTAAGGCACAATTTCAGTAGGGGTAGGAGTGACCACCACAGTTGTGGGGCGTTTCCCCATAAACAATGATCCAAGAGTAGAGGTGTTCATAAGGACAAAAGCAGCAACGGCAAAAATAAAAACAGAAATATAAAAAATTCCTTACCAGCTTCACTTACTAATAGCGCTATGCTCCCCGGCAACGGCACCAGAAGATAGTACTTGATGACCCTCAACTTTAGGGGATCGTTTGTAGCGTTTTTGATAAATAAGAGTGTCGAACCCAACGAGGAGCAAAAGGTATTGGTAAGTGACTTTGGTAAAGAAATAGCTGCAGGATTTGAAAGATAACTCTTTAGGGGTTTTCGGTATAAGCAACAAAAAGGTAAAAGCGAGCAAAGTGAAAGGAACTGAGGAGTAACAAGTGGCCCAATCCTTTTGAGCAAAGGATAGGCCTAGAAACTGAACTTATATAGGCTAAGGCGTTCTTGAGGACACACGGGAGAAATAGTCACGTGCTTTCGCCATATTCCTTATCGGTACTATGTGCTGTGTTGATAAGTGTTGGGTGGGTGGATCTATGCTAGTGCACCCTCTAGACTAAGATAAGTGCGCTCTTATGATTAAACACCTTGCAAGCATCCGCAAACACAAGATAGTAATTAAGGCAAAAGCCTAACCCTAGCAATACGATCGTTGATCCATTGTTCCCTTGTGCAAAAGCGTGCGAACTGGGGTTCAGGTTTCTGTCACTCCGGCAACCCACCGTAAGCAATCTGTGTACACAATGCATCCCCCTAGGTCCTTAATAAGGCGAAGTGTTGAGTGTTCCACTAACACAACACCACTAGGAAAATAACAACACAACTTAAATATCAAACAACACATATTACTTCAACATCATATGACTACTAACAACTAGACTTCTCCCATGTCCTCAAGAACTAAAGTAACTACTCACAAGACATAAAAGAGATCATGATCAGTGGGGATATATAGATGATAAGCAATCTGGACACCATGATAATTCTTCAACAAAACTCAATAGCATTTATCACACGGTAGTTATCAACACCGGTAGAGTAGAGAGGATAGATAGTACGGATTACAACACAAGTTGGACTTGTGAGGTGAGATTGGATGGTGGTGAAGATGGTGTTGATGTTGGGGATGATGTTGATGATGATCTCAATGATGCCCATGACGATGGTGATGACGATGGCGACGATCTCCCCTTCCGGGAGGTGTTCTCCCCGTCGGAATCTGCCCACCGGAGATGTCTTTTCTCTTCTGTAGGTTTCCGCCACGGAGCGGCGGCGAAACTCCGAAAACTCTCCCCCTTTTAGGGTTTTTGGATGATGTGCGATATATAGGCCAAAGGGGGGAGCCGGGAGTGGCCCCAGGGGTCCAGGCGCCCACCCGGCGCTGCCAGGGTGGTGGCCGCGCCAGGTGGCCGCCTGGGCACCCTGTGGCCCCTCTTCGACGTGTCTTCGTCATTCGTCTGAAAAATATCCTCCGTCGATTTTTAGGTAATTTGGAGGTATTCTTCTTCAGGAACCGAACATCCACTTTTTACCGCTGAATCATGCGTCTGCTTCTTCGGCATCGGAAAGTTGCAAACTGTGAAAATTAATCTAAAACAACATAAGAACAACATCATATCATGAAATATATCAATGAATAAGAAAGAATTACTATATAAAATAGTGATGCATTTTGGTCGTATAAGCGCACCCGCTTGGCTGATGGCTTGATGTCCGAGTCCTCCTTAGAACTAGAAGAGCAAGCACCACCGGCTGAGGAGTTGGCAGAAGATGAAGCCACAGGAGAAGAAGCCAAAGTACCCCTTGATTCGCCAGAACTGTCGCTGCTCGAGTCCTCCCAGTACGGTTCCAGGCGAGAAAACGATCTCCAACAAGACCCCAAGAAAATCAAGAACGAGATATAAACCTGAAGCTCTATCCATAATGGAGATCTAGAGGATCCTTGAAGATGAAGCCAAAGATCCTTCAAACCGAGCTCAGAAAAAATGGGAGAAAAAGAAACAGGAAGAGGAATCCGGCTGGCCGTCTGGCTAAGAATTCGTAAAAGGAAGTCATAGCGCCAAGCGCCCTCCCCAGCAGCATGGAGAGGCGCCATTGTAGGATCACCGCGTCCCCGTCGGGAAGAATGAGGAGTGCGGGAACCGCGACCACGGCGGCCACGATCTCGGCCGGCCATGCTACGAGAGTAACTAGCAACAACTACACGACCACCATGCTTGGGTGCCATATCAAGCGGAACAAGGAGAAGAAGATGGAAGAAGAGCAGATGCCAAACACAAACAAGCAGTAGCGAATATTTAAAGTCTAGGCGAGGGGCAAGAAAGGAAAATGTCAAGAAATCCAAACGGCACTACCATTAAATCAAGACCAATGCGCGTGGAGATACGGAGTCCAAGACAAGATGCCTCTTAGCATCAAACAATACTCAATAAAGGAGACATCAAATCTCGCGTGTTTCCCATACACGCCTTGGAAACCCAACGGGAAGCAGCAGCGCAGGATTGCAACACAATATCCAAGACGTCATTATGGCCGAACAGAAGATGCGACGGTTCACAAACTATCCACCGTCATTACGACCCCCTTCGTTCATGGCAGCACAGAAAGGTTGATTCAAGACAAGTCACTGCCAAAACCAAACGCTGGAAATATTCTCTGCTTTTCCGATTCTTTATTCCAAAAAAATTACCATATTTCAAAACTTTACTACCATCGGGATCGCTCTATCTTTGCCAAAAGAAGAGCACAGACCAAGCATTGAGGGTGCGAGCGGTCACTCCCCTCCAACAAGAACAAGCGCACCTACAGAGTTCGGTGCTCCCTCACCCAGCAGATGATGACGTGCTCGAGTGGTTATCTGCACCAGAAAACACAAATGCATCTACAGATTTCTTGTGCTCCCTCACCCAGAAGACAATGAAGTGCTCGAGTGGCTACTCGCACCAACCAGAAAGACCCGATTAATATCCACGAGGACAATCCCCCCCCTGAGCACTCGAGTGCACCATGGGTGCATCTCTTATCAACTCCTCGTCTGAGCTCGCAAACGATCCGCGAGTGACTGCTATTAGTCCACTTGATTTATTTCTCCAAGTGGGTGCATTTCTAATAAGGCTCTGCGCCTCTATAAAAAACAATGCCTAGGCTGCGACACACTGCACCCCAGATGCCGTGCAAGCTCGCGCGTAGGTAAGACCCCGCTGCGCAGTCGGCCGGGCCGAGACTTGCCACAACGCGACTTCACTCCCTATTTTATCCATGTGCAATGCATGAAAGGAATTGAGCCGATAACGGACGCGTTAAGGTTGTATGTGCTGAGACCGACGACATTGATCCTGTAAGACCTGCAGCGTCATGGACCTTTCTAGACACCGATTGTATCCAAGTTCGTGTCGAGGGACACATGCTTGATTGGGCTACTGAGGTATTTGCCACTAGCACAATTCACCAAGGCTTGACCAGTCGAGTATCTTGGGCCCTTTCACCTTAGCATCTCACAAATAAACTATCTTTTGTGTCTAACAGCCAACGAGTCGCAAGAGCGCGACATGCATGGAGACCGGCGATTGTGGATTCGAGTCCCTACGCCACTCTTCGAATCCCCCAGGCACTCGGAAGCTAATGACGAGGGGGTGTCACCACGACTCCTACGGGTGAGGGTACCTGGTGCGTATCAAGATAGAAGGCCCGCTGAAAGCCTCGATAGGCCCATGACTGGCCCACTCGAGGCACCGACGTAGGAGTCCTCAAAGACTATGGAAGCTGCGACTTGGCATCCAAGAATAAAAATAGATTAGGAAACTGTCTCTGTAAACCTAGATGGACTCCTTGCGACCCAACCTAGTATATAAAGGCTGGGAGAGGGGACGTCTAGCGCATCCAATATCATAGCAACACCTCCGGTCCCGAGCAAACTCGCCTCGACCGCCACTGTAATCGTCTCCATCATAATACAAAAGAGCAGGAAGTAGGGGTTTCACCGATCTAGGGCCCTGAACCTGGGTAACTCGATGTCTCATGTTAGCCAACGAGTATCGCCAACCTGCACCATCTCACGTTCTAACCCAGGGTTCCTAACCATGGGATTTTCTGAGGTCAATCCTCGCCAGTGCCTTCATTTTGTTCTTGGTTTGCTTGTTGATCTTGTGTAGATGATGGCTCCACATGAGTAGAGCATTGTCCTTCTCCTTCCACCACAAGGGGTTCCTCAATGGGTAGGATATGACCCACACCCATTCTTCTTATGGATTGAGGAGGAATTTCATCATCTACAACCAAAAGATCACTTTGCGCCACTTGGGAGCCATTATGTTCATCAAACTCCATGTTACTAGATTCTTCAACAAGTCCGGAGGACTTGTTGTAGACTCTATACGCGTGAGAGTTCGAAGCATAACCAAAAATATGCCCTCATTTGTTTTTTACTCAAATTTAGACAACCTAGCACCCTTTTTTAGAATGAAACACTTACACCTGAAGACCCGGAAATACTTGATGTTGGGATTCTTTCCGGTGACAATTTCATAGGGAGTATTGTTCAAGATCTTGCGGAGATAAAGACGGTTGGTTGCATGGCAAGCGGTGTTGATGGCCTCCGCCCAAAAGTTGTATGGACTCTTGAACTCCGCCATCATGGTTCTCTCCGCATCAATGAGAGTGCGATTCTTCCTCCCCACAACACCATTTTATTGAGGAGTATAAGCAGAGGAATATTGATGTTTGATCCCCTCATCACCAAGAAATTCATCCAAGGTGTAATTCTTGAACTCGATGCACTGTCACTTCTAATGTCCAATACCTTCGAAAGGTGTACCTTCGAAGGTTTGTTGTGTCTCACTCTTTCTGTTGAACAAATATACCCATGTATATCTTGAATAGTCATCCACAATCACCAAGCAACATTTCTTTCCGCCAAGGCTATCATATGTGGGAGGCCCAAAGAGATCCATGTGAATGAGTGATATCTCTCCTCGTTGGTTACCCCAAGTGGAAGGTGAGATGTAGTGTAGCGGCAAATTTCCCTTGGCAAAGATACCAAGGTTGAAAAAGATCGTCTCCCGTAGGACTCCGGAGATGATAAGTAATGATAAGTAGGTGGTTCAACAAGTGATGCGCCGTCTGAAAAGAACCACTTGCCTTGCCTGGACCTGCACACAACACAAATAACTTTGCTCCCAATGAGTACAGAGAGGTTGTCAATCTCTCCGGACTTGTTCTTTACAAAGGATCAACGCAACAGATAATAATGATAATGATAACAACTAGAAAGTAAAAGTAGGAAAATAAATGAGCGTGTAAACAGTGATGAGGATATGGACCGGGGTCCCGTGATGTTCACTAGTGATGTCTCTCTCCCAAAAGACGATAAAACTGCTATGCGAGGTAAACAAATTACAGCTGGGCAATTCACAGGATTAAAAATGCAACGCAATGCTAACGATGCTACAAAGAAAGGACGAGGCTCAAAAGCATGGGTGGTACGAAAAAATAAGTAGACCGAAATCATACTGCATCTACTACTAATCATCCACGTTGAGATATCTATCCAGAACATCTCGCTGGTATTAAGTTGTTGATACGTCCAAAACGTATCTATAATTTCTGCTTGCTCCATGCATGTTTTGTGTGATATTGCTATATTCTAGATACACTTTCATACATTTTTTATCATATTTGGACTAACCTATTAACTCAGTGCACCCCAGTGCCAGTTCCTGTTTATTGCTGTTTTTCTATTTCAGTTTTCCCCCATATAAAAAGTGCCAGAAAAATTCGGGAAAATTCAGATAAAAAATCAGCATGGAGGAAGCTTCGCGAAGAGCCCGGGAGGGGCCAGAGGGGAGCCAGGGGGGCCCAGGCGGCCACCCGGCGCGGCCCCACCCCTGGCCGCGCCAGGGGGGCGCCTGGGGCCCCTGGACCACCTCTGGCTGTCCCCCTTCGCCTATTTATTCTCCGTCACGGGAAAACTCCAGAAGAGGAACCCTATTCCGCGAACTCGCCTCTGTTCCGCCGCCGCCGCGCTTCCGAAGATCGGGAGCACCAGAAGACCTCTTCCCGGCACCCTGCCGGAGGGAGGATTGACCTCCGGGAGTCTCCTCTCCACCATGGATGCTCCCCGGATGTCTCGTGAGTAGTTTTCCTTGGACCATGGGTCTGTGATCAGTAGCTATGTGATGTTCTCCTCTCGTCTTTGATCTTCATTGTTTAGACCTCGTGAGCTGCCCTACATGATCGAGGCATCTTTGTAATACTTCTGCTATTGCTATGTTGAGTTTGATAGGATCTGATGGATTATGAGATTATGTTCAGATTGTGATAGAGTAATATATTTGGTTTTTATCTCTTATATTTTTGTTCCTAAGTAATTCTTGCATGTTCTCCGTTGCTTTTTATTGCTTTGGCAAAGTAGTAGGTAGTGACTTCAAGAGGGAACGTTGTGCTAGATTGTGGGTTCATGCCCCCCGATGACACGCTTGAGTGACAGAAACATGAGTCTAGGGGATGTGCTGTTGCCACAAGGGGGGAAAACAACGGTGCTTGTGACCGCGGTCACAAGGATTGTTTACTTTACGCAGAGTTCTTTTTAATGCAGTTGTCTGTTTCTTTGGGTTTACACTTTGGGTGGGGCTCGCAACTTAATACCAGCGAGATGTTCTGGATAGATATCTCAAGGTGGATGATTAGTAGTAGATGCAGATGGATTTCGGTCTACTTATCTTGGCGTACTGCCTGTGCTTTTGAACCTCGTCCTTTCTTTTGTAGCATAGTTAGCATTGCGGTGCGTTCATAATCCTGTCAATTGCCTTTGTGTAATTTGTTTACCTCGCATAGCAATTTTATCATCTTTTGGGAGAGAGACATCACTAGCGAACATCACGTATCCCGGTCCATATCCTCATTATTGTTTCCACGCTATATTTACTTTACTGCTTTTACTTGCTATCATTATCCCTTGCATTTTATCCTTGTGAACAACAAGACCGGAGAGATTGACAACCTCTCTGAACTTCGTTGGGAACAAAGTTATCTGTGTCTGTGTGCATGTCCGCGTCATTTGCGCCGCTGACACCTACTTATCATCTCTGGAGTCCTGTTGGAGACAAACCTTGGTATCTTCACCGAGGGAAAACTGCTGCTGCACTACATCTCAACCTTCCACTTGGGGTAACCAACGAAGGGGCGAGAAGCCATCAGTTGTGAGCCCCACCCAAAGTGTAAACCCAAAGCAACAGACAACTGCATTAAAAAGCACTTTATGTAAAGTAAACAATCCTTGCTACCGCGGTTACAAGCACCGTTGTTTTCCCCCTTGTGGCAACAACACATCCCCTAGACTCATGTTTCTGTCACTCAAGCGTGTCATCGGGGGGGGGGGGATGAACCCACAATCAAGCATAACGTTCCTTCTTGGAGTCACTACCTACTACTTGGCCAAAGCAATAAACAACAACGGAGAACATGCAAGTATTACTTAGGAACAAAAATATAAAAGATAAGAACCAAATATATTACCCAATCACAATCTGAACATAAACTCATAATCCATCAGATTGCAACAAACTCAGCATAGAAAAAACAGAAAATTACATATGTGCCTTGATCATGTAGGGCAGCTCACGAGGAATAAACCATGAAGAATAAAGAGGGGAGGAGAACATCACATAGCTACTGATCACGGACCCATGGTCCAAGGGAAACTACTCACGACACATCTGGGAAGCATCCATGGTGGAGGTGAAGCTCCCGGAGGTCAATCCTCCCTCCGGCAGGGTACCGGGAAGAGGGCTGCTGGCGATCCTGATCTTGGAAGCGCAGCGACGGCGGAATAGAGGCGAGATCGCGAAAAAGGGTTATGTATTCTGAGGTTTCGCGTCACGGAGAATATATAGGCGAAGGGGGTCAGCCAGGGGGAGACCACGGGTCCAGGCGCCCCCCCCCCCCCCGGCGTGTCCAGACCCTAGGCCGCGCCAGGTGGCCGCCTAGGTCCCTGGTGGTGGCCCTCTGGCCCCACCCATGTGATTATGAAAGGTTCCTTCACGCTAATTTTTTATCTGATTTTTCCCTAATTTTTGTAGCACTTTTAATATGGGGGAAACCTGAAATAGAAAAACAACAGAAAACAGGAACTGGAACTGTGGTGCACTGAGTTAATAAGTTAGTCCAAATATGATCAAAAGTGTATGAAAGTGTATCTAGATCATGGCACTATCACACAAAACATGCATGGAGTAAGCAGAAATTATAGATACGTTTGGGACGTATCAACATCCCCAAGCTTAATTCCTGCTCGTCCTCGGGTAGGTAAGTTATAACGAGCATAATTTCTGTGGTCACATGCTAGCAACCATATAAGAACTTAGAAAAGTAAAGAAATCAAGGTATGTGATTCAATTCAAGTCATAACATGCAAGAGTCTATATTAGCATTGAAACAAGCAACAAAAGAACATTAGGTGCAAGAGCTCTCGCTGTCCGTGACTCGAATGTCTCCAAATGGTGTTTGCGTGCAAGAAGGGGGATAGGGAATATGAGAAAAAAGTATTTTTGTTGAGAACTGAATACACTAAAGTTTCACACGAGAGTCTGTGGAATCTTATCTTGACTCGTCCCCAGACCACTAGCCATGTACAAGTCAATTTGATCCACTCCTTTTCGATATTTTGAGCACTCATGCTATGGATGAGCGTAAGCACGAGAGTTGACACTTAGGATGGCAAAGAGAGAAATATGGTGGAGGAGGAAGACAAAAAGGTGAGAAAGGCTAACACCAATAAGGACAATCATAGGCGAGAAATCCAAATGATATATATGATGTGAGGAGTAGGGATTGCCATGCAACGGATGCACATATGAGCTAAGAAAAGCTCACCAGTGGAACTAGTGGGGGTGCATCCAACTTGCTCACTCATGAATACCTAGAGCTCGTTTGAGGAGGCTCATCCTTGGAATATGCAAGCCAAGTTCTATAGTGTGAAGGTCCCCACATAGCTATATGCATAAATGATCATCTCTATGGAGTACAAGGATAAGAGGGAGTACTAGTGTGGATCTTTCAAAAGCAATAGGAGTGTTTCCCCTTTCTCTCTTTTTATTTTCTTTTTCTCTCTTTTATTTTTATTTTTTTGTATTTTTTTTGGTGGCCTCAATGGCTCTTTCTATTTAACTCTCATTTGTCCTCTTTGGGATATTTTATTTTGTCCACTTTGGGATCTTTTCCTCACTTAAGGGCAACACTCTATTTTACAAGAGGGTATAGAAGATCTTCACACTTTACAAGGTACTCAACCATAAAGAGGATGTAGCTATCATGATGTATGCAATGTATGCCTCTGCCAGTGTAGCAGGAACATGTATGACATGAAGATCAAGTCATGAAGAGGATGATGTTGCATGGCAATGTATCTCGGAAAGGCTATGAAAATGCCATGATAGGTAGGTATGGTGGATGTTTTTAGGAAAGATATAAGGAGGTTTATGATGATAGAGCGTATCATGCCAAGGGTTTGGATGTACCGGCGAAGGTGGACGCCAACTCTCGAAGTGAGAAGGAGGCAATGCACGGCACATGAGAGGCTAGAAAAATATGGGAAGATGGAAGTGTCAACTTTAGAATACTCACATTAGTCCGAATAACTCATGCACTTATTATCGGCAACTCTCAATCTAATCAGGAGGTTCACAAAGAGACAAGTACCCCGAGGAGGAGTGTATGGGGGTTTGGTTATCCTTGCGCATCCTCGACTCATGGTACGTGAGTGTTGTGATGCCCCCAAAATCAATCCGTGTACAGTAATCATACACGCAGGGTACACGGCTGATATTAGGGTGCCACGGTGAGAATATCACAGCACAACACTAAACACAAAAGGATAAACCAATATGTTACAATAAAAGGGGGTGGGGGTCACGTGGACCCGAATACATAAGTTATACAAACCATAATATCTGAGTACAGACATAGTTAGTCAAGTTTTGCCTTAAGAAGGCTAGCACAAATAACATCAGAGATACAGATCGAAAAGGCAAGGCCTCCTGCCTGGGAGCCTCCGAAACTACTCCTGGTCCTGGTCAACGGGGGTCTCGACGTAGTAGTATCCGCCTCCAGGGTACTCCTGCTCCTGGGCTCCAACGTCGACTGCA
Source organism: Bromus sterilis (assembly GCA_950022295.1). Classification (NCBI taxonomy): domain Eukaryota; kingdom Viridiplantae; phylum Streptophyta; class Magnoliopsida; order Poales; family Poaceae; genus Bromus; species Bromus sterilis. Next base: position 335,643,150 of record OX465595.1, on the reverse strand, counting down.
GCGGCCGATCAGGCAAAACATAAAAGGGGAAATAAAGAAAAGGTGAGTATCTAGCATACCCGCGAGTCTTACGTCCTCTACTAAGCCGTCTGCATTGTATCAAATGGAAAGGGGAGGCTGTATATAGTGGACTGCAAGATAGAAATCAGAATAAGGATAAGAAGCTAGGCCTATCGAAGACTAGTATCTTCTGACGATGTCTTGCAGCATGAGAAGAGAATCAGCCAACAGTTCATATAAAGCATAAAGTAACAACGAAGCAGAAGTTGCTGCAACATTGTATAATATAAGTTGTAATGAGTAATAATAATAATGCCTTCGAGTTCCCTTCCTCGACTCCCTGCGAGGAAAAAGACCCGGAACCATACAGTTTAATAGTAATAGTTTCTAGTGGTAAGATCCAGCTTCAGCATAAAGCGTCCTGTTACCGTGGACACGGCTATTCGAATAGATTAAACTCCCTGCAGGGGTGCACTACTGTTCAGCCTGCACGCTCGGATCTCCAGGGTGGCGTGAACCTTGTTAGGGAACGCCCCACCGAGGCTATCCGACACGACGCAGCCCATCCTAGGCTCAACAGAGAGGCCATCCGCCGGACTATATCCTATGCGCCAAGGGGTCTAGGACCCTCACCCTTGCACGCTCCTGCACGGTGCATGGCTGGCCGGTGAAGCAAAAGCAAATCAAAAAACACACCGTCCGGACGAAGAAGACACCACTCCCCGGCGCAGGTCGCGGTACTGCTGACGTCTGAAGAGCTTTCGGACAAACTACGACGCAGGGGAGCCCATAACTCCTTATCCCACGTGAAGGTAGTGCGTACAGACCAACGGGTCTCTCAAGTCATCCGCCGAACCATTTAGCATTTTAATTAACCTGCGTGACAACCGATATCGTTGCCTCGACTTAACCGACCCGCGGTCAACGACAACAGTCAGGACCACCAGTACATCGGTGCCTGCCCTGTCGTTCCACCAAGTCACTGCGGTTACCAACATGGTGAACCATCTCCTTACCTTGTCTCGCATGTGCTCTTGGTAGAGCTCGACTTTCGTGGTTTGGTAACTCTTGCGAGATACGAGCAGGGGCCAAGCACGCCAGTAATGTCGGTTGTACCCTCCCTGTCGTTCCCGACGATATACCTCTCGCGGGCACCGTTGGGTCGCCCGACTTCTTACCTTTAAGGACAGCCGCTGTCCAGGACCCTATGGCGGTAAGACAAAGTCAGCCTCGAGTGGAGTACAAGGATTACTCCTGGATTGCTCACACTTGAGGTGACTAGGCATAAACCAGATAGGGGCCTTTGGCGGTGTCTGCTTTGTGCCGTACCTACACCAGTTATATATTGTATCCGTGTTCACTCCCCTGAGTGATCACGTCCCGCTATCTAGTCCTAGCTAACAATGCACAGGGCTCACTGCTGAATATATGCATAATTATATCAGGCAGCATAGGACAAAGGAAGGTACAGCAAGGGCGACAAAATCAGGCTATGCAATTGAATAGGATTGTAATCGTAGCAGCAGCAGTAACAATCCCTAGTGCAAGAAATGTACGGAAAGATAGGCGATATCTGGGGAAGAGAATGGCTCTGCTTTCCTGGAAGCTCGCGGGTAGGGGCAGGGTTGTCGACGAAGTAGTCGTACCCGGCGGCAGTGTAGTCGGCGGTAGCAGCGGGGTCTACTGGAGAATTAAAAGAGGGGATAAACACAACAAATACAAAGCAATCATATCAAACAGATACATGGCATGACGTATGTCAAGTTAACGGTGGTCTAACGCAGTACGATGTATCAGGCTCAGAGCGGGAATTCATCCGGGGATGAACTACCGGCTCCGGGTGATTACCGGACAGGGTGTCCGGAGGGGGGAAGGATCAAGCCGGGGGTGTCGTGGACATCCGACAAAGACAAGGGGGGTGTTTCTGTGTTAGTTGATCTATTCCGAAAAACATTCGTGTTCGGAATAAATTCATCCGGATACTTTAACAGTATCGGACAAATCATCGGACAGACGGTCCGGAGGGGGACGGTTCGACGTTCGGTATGTTAGAGGGGTGTGGTGAAGGTATGGGTATCGTATTTGCATTATGTGATCCGTTCTGAGCAACTTTCGTATACAAAGTATTTTGATCCGGGCAAACTTTATCGGTACCGGAAATTTACCGACATACAGCCCGGGAGGGGGGTGTCGATGTTCGATGCGTTAGGGGGGTGTGGCAGACATACGGATAGCGTATTCATATTCGTTATAATTTTCTGATCAATTTTTATGTCTAAACTTGTTTGATCTGAGCTACGGTTTATTTTCTATGATTTTCTAAAGTTTTAAGCAATTTAAATCATTTTCTAAATCATTTTTAAATTATTTTTATTTATTAACAGAAACATTATCCACAACACAGTTGACTGGTCAAACTGACATATGGGACCCACATGTCAGCCTCATAGCCAAATAAAACATTTTTATTAAATTAAATTACCCTGGACCCACATGTCATACACTAGCAGTTTAATTAAAATTTAATTAACTTAACAAGGCCTAGGACCCACATGTCATACTCACACATTCATAATTACCATTTTAATTAGTTATTTGATTTACCTAATGGCTGGGGGGCCACTGGTCATACACAGGGGGTTATTTTCTTTCTTAATTAGCATGGGGGGTTAGCCTGGCTAATTAACCAGGGGGTGCTTAGCCATGCCCATGGCCGATGCTTGTGAGCTCGCGCCAGGCCAGGACGGCGCTCCGGCGAGGGGTCGTGCAGGGGGTATGGCGAGGCGCGAGGGGGGCGTCCACGAGTGCGCTCGTGCTGCGCATGGGTAGTGAGGGGGGCGCGGCCATAGAGGACAGTAGGCGCGCGGCAAACGACAGCAACAGGGTGCGGCCATGGAGGCCGTGGCTCACCGGAATGGCGATTACGACAACGGATCGAGGGGGAAAAGCAAGGGGGTCGAAGGAGGAGCTCACAGTGAGAACCTGGGCGGTTTCAGGGAGGCTGGGGGAGCTCAGGGCGTGCGAATCGACGACGGTGGCGCGGTGGCCGTGGCGGGAGAGGACGAAGATGGCGGCGGCTGTGGAACGGCTCCGGCCAAATTAGCGCGCGAGGGGGGCAGAGTCGAAGGTGCTGAAGCTCCTGGACAACTTGGCATGGTGAATGGGGGGCCGGTGCCATGAGGACGACGGCGGCGTGCCCACGACGGACGCCCGTCGAGCTCGGGGAGGAAGCAGGAGAGTGGGGAGGGGGATCTGGAACGTGCGGGTTAGGGTTTCAGAGGGAGGGAGGGGCGCGGGGGGGGGGGCTCTTATCCCCGCCGGTGGCTCGCCGGATGGGCGCCACGGCGACCATGGCGTGAGTCCTGGCTAGGGGATGAGTGACACGGAGGGGAGGGGATGAACAGGAGGGAGATGACCGCGGTGGGGGGGGCCTTGGGCTTGCTAGTGAGCTGGGTGGCCCAGGGGGGAGCAGGGGAAAGGGCCAGTGGGTGGGGCTAGATTAGGTTTCCTTTTATTTTATCCTTTTTTTCTTTTTGCTTTTCTGTTTATTTATTTTTTCTATTTATTTTAGTTACCTAGACATTTTTCAAAAACTTTTAATGTGCCCCATAATTTAGCAATCACCCTAGGTTAGTGCCACAAATAGTTTGGACAATTTTAAAAGTCATTTAATATTTGAATTAAATATTAAATGGTTATTTGGGGGTTTTTGGCTATTGATTAGAATTGTTTGAAATTTTTCAGTGGCATGATAAATACCCAAAATCATATTGGCATGGTCCACTGATTATTAGTGATTTTTCAAAAGTGGTTCCACAATTATTGGACAATGTTTTATTCATCACTTATTTTTAATATTCAACAAAATGCACTTTGGGTTTTGTTTGGACTCAAGGTTTATTAAGGCTTGATCAAGGTGATTAGAGGCTTGCTAATCACAGAGAATTATATTAACAAAAGTTTTACAGATGCCTGACACCGAGGGTGTTACAAATCTCCCCCACTACAAGAATTCTCGTCCCGAGAATCTAAGCGGTAGAGGGGAAAAGATCGGGGTATTCATCGCGGAGACGGTCTTCGCGTTCCCAAGTGGCTTCATCTTCAGAATGATTCGACCACTGAACCTTGAGGAACTTGGTTGTCTTGTTGCGGGTTTTGCGTTCAGACTGATCGAGAATGCGGCTCGGATGTTCTTGATAAGTCAAGTCCTGTTGCAATTCAATCATATCATGTTCCACTTCACGAATACGGTCCTTGAAGCAGCGTCGGAGTTGGGACACGTGGAAGACATCGTGGACTTGGGAGAGGTTCGGCGGCAATTCCAATCGGTATGCCACTGGTCCACTCCGGGAAAGAATACGGAACGGGCCAATGTAGCGAGGAGCTAACTTGCCTTTGATCCCGAAGCGGTGAGTGCCTCGCATCGGGGTGACACGGAGGTACGCGTATTCGCCAGGCTGATAGACCATTTCCTTGTGCTTGCGGTCATAGTTGCTCTTCTGACGAGACTGAGCATCTTTCAAGTGTTCACGAATAACGTGAACCTGATCTTCGGCGTGCTGTATAATGTCCGGACCAATGAGGGTTCGTTCCCCAGTTTCTGACCAATTCAGAGGGGTTCGACACTTACGTCCATAGAGAACTTCAAAGGGTGCCATCTTCAGACTAGCTTGATAGCTATTGTTATACGAGAATTCAGCAAATGGAAGAGATTCCTCCCATTTCTTACCGAATGAGATGACACAAGCTCGGAGCATATCTTCAAGCACTTGGTTGACTCGTTCGACTTGGCCTTGCGACTGGGGGTGATAAGCGGTGCTGAAATTCAGGTGAGTGCCCATAGCTTCTTGGAAACTATCCCAGAACTTCGAGGTGAAAATGCTGCCACGGTCTGAACTGATCTCCAACGGAATACCGTGGAGGGAAACAATTCTGGAAACATATAAGTCTGCTAACTGACTAGCAGAGATCGTCTCCTTGACTGGCAGAAAGTGGGCAACTTTGGAGAAACGATCGATGACGACAAAGATCGCATCATGACCTTTCTGTGATCGGGGAAATCCGGTGACGAAGTCCATTTCAATCTTGTCCCATTTCCATTCAGGAATAGAGAGTGGTTGCAGAGTTCCAGCAGGTCTTTGATGTTCAGCTTTTACGCGACGGCAAACGTCACACTCGTCAACATATCGAGCGATGTCTTGCTTCATGTTAGACCACCAGTACCGCTGACGAAGGTCTTGGTACATCTTGGTACTACCAGGGTGAATCGACAAAGGAGTATCATGAGCTTCTTTCATAACGCGCGGGGTCAAGTTTAGATTGGGCTTACTCCTAGGGACCACTAAACGATTCTTGAAATACAACGTACCATCATCAGCAACAGTGAAGCATGATGGTTTTCGTCCTGCGATATACTTCTTGATCTTCTCGACATCAGAGTCACATGTTTGTATCCACTTGATGGTGCTGTCGAGGTCCGGCTCAACAACAAGGTTATTCACATGTCCCTGCGGAACAATTTCAAGGTTCAACTTGCGGAGCTCTTCATACAGAAGTGGCTGCTCTATCTGGACTTCAAGTTCAGAACAGTAGGCTTTGCGGCTTAAGGCATCGGCCACCACATTAGCTTTGGCAGGGGTGTAAGAAATTCCCATGTTGTAGTCGGCTATTGTCTCGAGCCATCTTTGTTGGCGGAGATTCAGGTCTGGTTGAGTAAATAGGTACTTCAGGCTTTGGTGGTCGGTGTAGATCTCACAACGATTACCAACGAGGTAATGTCGCCACAGCTTCAATGCATAAATGACCGCTGCCAACTCGAGATCATGTGTTGGATAGTTTTCTTCGTGAGCACGCAACTGGCGAGAGCCATAAGCAATCACTTTGCGCTCTTAAATTAGGACACAGCCTAATCCTTGACGAGATGCGTCACAATATATCACGAAGTCCTTCTGGGTATCAGGCGGAGCAAGCACTGGGGGTGAAGTGAGCTTGTCCTTGAGAGCTTGAAAAATTTCTTGACATTTATCAGCCCACTCAAACTTGACGCCTTTGTGCAGCAGGTTAGTCAGAGGCCTGGCAATCTTGGAGAAATTCTCAACAAAACGGCGGCAATAGCTGGCAAGGCCGAGGAAACTTCTGACTTGCTTGACAGTCCTGGGCGGAGTCCAGTCAAGAATAGCCTGGATATGTTCGGGGTTGACGGCAACGCCGTCCTTGGAAATTACATGACCAAGGTAGGTTACTTTGGGAAGCCAGAATTCACACTTAGAATACTTAGCATAGAGTTTGTGTTCTCGAAGCTTTTCCAGTATAAGACGGAGAGTTTCAGCATGTTCTGCATCAGTCTTGGAGTAAATCAATATATCATCCAGATAAACCACGACGAACTTGTCGAGGTATTCCATGAATATATAGTTCATCAATCTGGAGAAGGTGGCTGGTGCATTCGTCAAGCCAAAGGAGATGACAGTGTACTCGTATGAACCATAGCGAGTAATGAATGCGATCTTCGGGATGTCCTCATCACGGACTCGGATTTGATGGTAACCCAACCTTAAGTCGAGTTTTGAAAACACCGTGGATCCAGCAAGTTGATCATAAAGATCATTGATCCGAGGGAGGGGGTACTTGTTCTGTATCGTGGCCTGGTTGATAGGTCGGTAATCTTGGACCAAACGGTTCGTGCCATCACTCTTCTTGACAAAGAGCGAAGGTGCTCCCCAAGCAGAGGAACTTGGACGGATGAAGCCTTTCTCGAGGGACGTGTCGATCTCCTTCTTCAATTCAAGGATGTGGTGAGGTGGCATCTTATACGGGCGCTTGGCAATATGGACGGTGCCAGGCTTCAAGTCGATGTCGAATTCAACCTCTCTAGTCGGGGATATTCCCGGCAGTTCTTCTGGGAAGACGTCGGGAAATTCACAAACGACTGGAACTTGCTCAATTCCTTCAAGAGGCGAGATGTTCAAAGCATTCAACATATAGATATGCGTTTCAGCATCACGGGTAATCCGGGTGGTGTGGTTAACAATCTCACCGGAGGGGTGAAAAAGTTGGACAGACTTGGTACCACAATATAATGCGGCATCATGGACTTTCAACCAATCCATTCCCAGGATGAGGTCTATGGTGGAAGACTTCAGAATGATGGGGGACACGTAGAATACAACTCCTTCGATTTCAACGACGGTATTGGGCACCATCATGGTGGTTCGACATTGGCCTATCGGGGTGCGAACAACCATCGGTGTGTTCATCTTTCCAAGCATAAAGTTATGCGATAATGCAAATGCTTCCGACATGAATGAATGCGATGCTCCTGTATCAAATAAGACAGTAGCAGGTATTGAGTTAATGAGGAGAGTACCCATCACTGTAGCGGGCTGTGCCTGAGCTTCTTCAACGTCAATGTTGTAAGCATGTCCGCGAGTGTGAGCAGAAGACCCAGTGTTATAGTTGGGGGTCCTGTTGTTGCCACGACCAGCAGGGTGAACTACCAGTTGATTCTGTCCCTGGGGGCAGTCTCTGGAAAAGTGACCCGGATGATGGCACTTGAAGCACAAGCCATCTTGAGGACGGAGGGGTGCAGTCTCAGTCTATGGCTGTCTCGGCGGAGGCGGAGGCAGACGAGGTGCAACATACGACGGACTTGGTGCAGGGGCAGGTGGACGATACACACTGTGTGGAAGCCAAACGCGTTGCTTCTGTGCTGTGCCCGAAGATGAGCCAGCATCACGGGGGCGTTTCGGCGAACCGCCGAACTTATGCTGAGCGGTCTTAAGAGTGATAGTCTGGTTCACCATGGTGGCAAAGTCGGGGAAGACGTGCAAAGCCAGTGCAAGCTGGAGATCTGGGTTGAGCCCATCACGGAACTTCTCTTGCCTACTTGCATCATTGGGGAGGTCACTTGCAGCATAGCGGGAGAGGCGGAGGAATTCCCTCTGATATGCCTCGACAGTTTTGTTGCCCTGAACGAGGTTGCGGAACTCAGCCTTCATACGGTTCATAATCTCCTCGGGGACATAACGAGCACGGAAGGAAGACTTGAACTCATTCCAGGTGACGACAGTCCCTTCAGCTAGCGAGCCCTTGTAGGTATCCCACCACTGAGCAGCAGGGCCACGCAGGAAATAGGACGCAAAGTTGACGTAATCAGCAACGCTCACATTAGCGAACTCTAACTGACGGTTAATGTCACGAAGCCAATCATCGGCATCCAGCGGCTGTTCAGGCTGGTGGAAGAGAGGGGGATTGAGACGCATGAAATCCCGCAGAGTAACCACATGCGGTTGGTTCTGGTGCTGGTTCTGGTTCTGATTCTGGTTCTGGAGCTGATCTATGACTCCTTGCATAAACACCTGGTTCATCTGAAACTGCAGCATCATCGCGGCCATGTAGTCCGGCGGCGGAGGTGGATCGTTGGCACCACGACCACGACCACCACGACCAGCCATCCTGCTAGAATTTAACAGGGGTATTTCAGCGATGAACATTTTAACGAGATGCCGGAAACGAGTAATAGGTAAAGCGACAACAAAGAGGAGGCGCGGATATATAGGAGTAGTCATATAAGACAATACACATCCACACATAGAATCAATCGAAAATCGGGCAGCCTAACGTCGTAGAAATTAAGGAAAAATGACACACTAGGCGGCGCGCAGACCGCGGTAAGGATTACACGACGCGACATAGATTCCACTATGTCAATCACGCCGCAAGAAAACTGTTGGCCACAGGAGTTAATGCCAGAGGACGCGCGGCCTGCCCAGAATGAGAATGGGATCCGCGGTCCGGAACCTGGGGTATGACTCCTGCGACACGACTCAATCAATGGGGGAAGCACCAAAACGCCGGATGGAATCAAGAGAACGTGATCCTAATGTCAGAGTTTGTAAAACTTACCAGCAAGGATAAGAGAGCAGATTCCCAGAGCATAGGTAAGGAGAAAAGGATCCTAATACCATAGATATCACACGTAGTGACATCGATGTGGGCCCGTAAGCCAAATATTAAGTTAGCAAAATAGTTTTTCAAAGTCTAGACTCAACTTCGACCAGGTAGTGGTGGGGTGGCTTCCTACAGGCAGTCGGCTCTGATACCAACTTGTGACACCCCCAAAATCAATCTATGTACAGTAATCATACACGCAGGGTACACGGCTGATATTAGGGTGCCACGGTGAGAATATCACAGCACAACACTAAACACAAAAGGATAAACCAATATGTTACAATAAAAGGGGGGGGGGTCACGCGGACCCGAATACATAAGTTATACAAACCATAATATCTGAGTACAGACATAGTTAGTCAAGTTTTTCCTTAAGAAGGCTAGCCCAAATAACATCAGAGATACAGATCGAAAAGGCAAGGCCTCCTTCCTGGGAGCCTCCGAAACTACTCCTTGTCCTGGTCAACGGGGGTCTCGACGTAGTAGTATCCGCCTCTGGGGTACTCCTGCTCCTGGGCTCCAACGTCGACTGCAGCGGCCGATCAGGCAAAACATAAAAGGGGAAATAAAGCAAAGGTGAGTATCTAGCATACCCGCGAGTCTTACGTCCTCTACTAAGCCTTATGCATTGTATCAAATGGAAAGGGGAGGATGTATATAGTGGACTGCAAGATAGAAATCAGAATAAGGATAAGAAGCTAGGCCTATCGAAGACTAGCATCTTCTGACGATGTCTTGCAGCATGAGAAGAGAATCAGCCAACAGTTCATATAAAGCATAAAGTAACAACGAAGCAGAAGTTGCTGCAACATTGTATAATATAAGTTGTAATGAGTAATAATAATAATCCCTCCGAGTTCCCTTCCTCGACTCCCTGCGAGGAAAAAGACCCGGAACCATACAGTTTAATAGTAATAGTTTCTAGTGGTAAGATCCAGCTTCAGCATAAAGCGTCATGTTACCGTGGACACGGCTATTCAAATAGATTAAACTCCCTGCAGGGGTGCACTACTGTTCAGCCTGCACGCTCGGATCTCCAGGGTGGCGTGAACCTTGTTAGGGAACGCCCCACCGAGGCTATCCGACACGACGCCGCCCATCCTAGGCTCAACAGAGAGGCCATCCGCCGGACTATATCCTATGCGCCAAGGGGTCTAGGACCCTCACCCTTGCATGCTCCTGCACGGTGCGTGGCTTGCCGGTGAAGCGAAAGCAAATCCAAAAACACACCGTCCGGACGAAGAAGACACCACTCCCCGGCGCAGGCCGCGGTACTGCTGACGTCTGAAGAGCTTTCGGACAAACTACGACGCAGGGGAGCCCATAACTCCTTATCCCACGTGAAGGTAGTGCGTACAGACCAACGGGTCTCTCAAGTCATCCGCCGAACCATTTAGCATTTTAATTAACCTGCGTGACAACCGTTATCGTTGCCTCGACTTAACCGACCCGCGGTCAACGACAGCAGTCAGGACCACCAGTACATCGGTGCCTGCCCTGTCGTTCCACCAAGTCACTGCGGTTACCAACAAGGTGAACCGTCTCCTTACCTTGTCTCGCATGTGCTCTTGGTAGAGCTTGACTTTCGTGGTTTGGTAACTCTCGCGAGATACGAGCAGGGGCCAAGCACGCCAGTAACGTCGGTCGTACCCTCCCTGTCGTTCCCGACGATATACCGCTCGCGGGCACCGTTGGGTCGCCCGACTTCTTACCTTTAAGGACAGCCGCTGTCCAGGACCCTATGGCGGTAAGACAAAGTCAGCCTCGAGTGGAGTACAAGGATTACTCCTGGATAGCTCACACTTGAGGTGACTAGGCATAACCCAGATAGGGGCCTTTGGCGGTGTCTGCTTTGTTTCGTACCTACACCAGTTATATATTGTATCCGTGTTCACTCCCCTGAGTGATCACGTCCCGCTATCTAGTCCTAGCTAACAATGCGCAGGGCTCACTGCTGAATATATGCATAATTATATCAGGCAGCATAGGACAAAGGAAGGTACAGCAAGGGCGACAAAATCAGGCTATGCAATTGAATAGGATTGTAATCGTAGCAGCAGCAGTAACAATGCCTAGTGCAAGAAATGTACGGAAAGATAGGCGATATCTGGGGAAGAGAATGGCTCTGCTTGCCTGGAAGCTCGCGGGTAGGGGCAGGGTCGTCGACGAAGTAGTCGTACCCGCCGGCAGTGTAGTCGGCGGTAGCAGCGGGGTCTACCGGAGAATTAAAAGAGGGGATAAACACAGTAAATACAAAGAAATCATATCAAACAGATACATGGCATGACGTATGCAAAGTTAACGGTGGTCTAACGCAGTACGATGTATCAGGCTCAGAGCGGGAATTCATCCGGGGATGAACTACCGGCTCCGAGTGATTACCGGACAGGGTGTCCGGAGGGGGGAAGGATCAAGCCGGAGGTGTCGTGGACATCCGACAAAGACAAGGGGGGTGTATCTGTGTTAGTTGATCTATTCCGAACAACATTCGTGTTCGGAATAAATTCATCCGGATACTTTAACAGTATCGGACAAATCATCGGACAGACGGTTCGGAGGGGGACGGTTCGATGTTTGGTATGTTAGAGGGGTGTGGTGAAGGTATGGGTATAGTATTTTCATTATGTGATCCGTTCTGAGCAACTTTCGTATACAAAGTATTTTGATCCGGGCAAATTTTATCGGTACCGGAAATTTACCGACAGACAGCCCGGGAGGGGGGTGTCGATGGTCGATGCGTTAGGGGGGTGTGGCAGACATACGAATAGCGTATTCGTATTTGTTATAATTTTCTGATCAATTTTTATGTATAAACTTTTTTGATCTGAGCTACGGTTTATTTTCTATGATTTTCTAAAGTTTTAAGCAATTTAAATCATTTTCTAAATCATTTTTAAATTATTTTTATTTATTAACAGAAACATTATCCACAGCAAAGTTGACTGGTCAAACTGACATATGGGACCCACATGTCAGCCTCACAGCCAAATAAAACCTTTTTATTAAATTAAATTACCCTGGACCCACATGTCATACACTAGCAGTTTAATTAAAATTTAATTAACTTAACAGGGCCTAGGACCCACATGTCATACTCACACATTTATAATTACCATTTTATTTAGTTATTTGATTTACCTAATGGCTGGGGGGGCCACTGGTCATACACAAGGGGTTATTTTCTTTCTTAATTAGCATGGGGGGTTAGCCTGGCTAATTAACCAGGGGTGGGGGGCTTAGCCATGCCCATGGCCGATGCTTGCGAGCTCGCGCCGGGCCAGGACGGCGCTCCGGCGAGGGGGCGTGCAGGGGGTATGGCGAGGCGCGAGGGGGCGTCCACGAGTGCGCTCGTGCTGCGCATGGGTAGTGAGGGGGGCGCGGCCATAGAGGACAGTAGGCGCGCGGGAAACGACAACAACAGGGTGCGGCCATGGAGGCCGTGGCTCACCGGAATGGCGATTACGACAACGGATAGAGGGGGAAAAGCGAGGGGGTCGAAGGAGGAGCTCACAGTGAGCACCTGGGAGGTTTCAGGGAGGCTGGGGGAGCTCAGGGAGTGCGAATCGACGACGGCGGCGTGGTGGCCGTGGTGGGAGACGACGAAGATGGCGGCGGCTGTGGAACGGCTCCGGCCAAATTAGCGCGCGAGGGGGGCAGAGTCGAAGGTGCTGAAGCTCCTGGACAACTTGGCGTGGTGAATGGGGGGCCGGTGCCGTGAGGACGACGGCGGCGTGCCCACGACGGACGCCCGTCGAGCTCGGGGAGGAAGCAGGAGAGTGGGGAGGGGGATCTAGAACGTGCGGGTTAGGGTTTCAGAGGGACGGAGGGGCGCGGGCGGGGGGGGGGGGGCTCTTATCCCCGCCGGTGGCTCGCCGGATGGGCGCCACGGCGACCATGGCGTGAGTCCTGGCTAGGGGATGAGTGACACGGAGGGGAGGGGATGAACAGGAGGGAGATTTGGGGGTTAGTGCCACAAATAGTTTGGACAATTTTAAAAGTCATTTAATATTTGAATTAAATATTAAATGGTTATTTGGGGGGTTTTGGCTATTGTTTAGAATTGTTTGAAATTTTTCAGTGGCATGATAAATACCCAAAATCATATTGGCATGGTCCACTGATTATTAGTGATTTTTCAAAAGTGGTTCCACAATTATTGGACAATGTTTTATTCATCACTTATTTTTAATATTCAACAAAAGGCACTTTGGGTTTTGTTTGGACTCAAGGTTTATCAAGGCTTGATCATGGTGATTAGAGGCTTGCTAATCACAGAGAATAATATTAACAAAAGTTTTACAGATGCCTGACACCGAGGGTGTTACAAGTGTACTCTAATATCCGATCCCTCAAAAGATTAGCGATCCATCTAGTAGCTAGTGTTCTCAACTAGTTTTGTAGGTTTTGAAAATAAACATGGATTGCCAAAAATACGACACCTATCACTAATAGGATAGAGCTCTTGACACTAAAAGTTCAAACATTACTCACAACAATACCTCAAAACTATTGCAAATTACTACTAAAATTAAATAGCAACCTCAATTACCTACTTTCAAGACAAGACACAACTCAGTGCAACAGCCAAATCTCTTAACAAGATAAACATGAAAACAAAAGAGAGTTCCAGCAACAAACTAAACAAAAGCCAAGGCTCTTGCTAAAGACAAACTAAAACTAAACACTAAAGATGGCAGTAGCTACGAAAAGATAAAGAACACACAACAGCAGAAAGATAAGCATGAAAAATCCTATGATGTGTTCTAGATTGAAGTGGAGAGGTTTTATCTCCCACACAAAGTAAGTTGGGGTCTAATTTGTAATGAACAGCAAGCAAAGCGAAATAAAACTAGAAAGTAAACCTAAGAGTGAGACGCTCCAAGCATAGCAAATAACGCATGAGTGATAAAAATATAGTGAGACGAAGGACGAACTGATGATTGTTGATGGAGAAGGGGATGCCCAGGGGCATCCCCAAACTTAGACGCTTGAGTCTACTTGAATATTTATTGGGGATGCGTGGGGCATCCCCAAGCTTGAGCGTTTGACACTCCCGGATCTTCTTTCATCATCTTCCCTCGCACACTTGAAAACTCCCTTCATACATAACTCATCATAAGCTGATTAGAGAAGTTAGTACCCTTAATAAAATAATTTTCCCCACTTGATATAAAGATATTATTGAAAACCTACTGTTTCTCAAGATTGCCAAAAGGTTTTTGAAAAGAAAAAACAAGCTTAAGGTTTGCAAAAGTAAGGAAATGCAAAACGTGGCAGAATCTGTGAAAAACAGAACATAAGGTAGTAGATAATTTTTTTCGGGGAACTTCTGCAACTCAAATCAAAAAACTCAGAACATACAAAAGTTTCACAATTGCATAGAGCATGATGTGTAAAAAACTCAACTCAAAAGAAAAACAAGTGATTTGTTCCGATTTTTTCCGTCAAGCAAACATAATCTGTTTCCTGGACAGCATGTCACAACTTTTGCTTCCCTTATCATAAGAGGCTATACTTCGCACAAAGCTTGAAAATAAAGATACAATGATGATTCTACAGTAGTAAAAATCATCAAGACCACTAAAAACAGAAGTAAAAACATCTTGGGTTGCCTCCCAACAAGCGCTTTCTTTAACGCCTTTAAGCTAGGCACGAAGATTATAGAAGATGCTGATGGCTTCTCGCCCCTCGTTGGTTACCCAAAGTGGAAGGTTGAGATGTAGACAACAGCAAATTTCCCTCGGTGAAGATACCAAGGTTTGTCTCCAGTAGGATTCCAACAACGACAGGAAGGTGACAACGGCGCCAGCAATTAGGCGGTTGACGTGGACCTGCACACACAACAGATAACTTTGCTCCCTCGGTGAAGATACCAAGGTTTATCTTCAGAGAGGTTGTCAATCTCTCCGGCCTTGTTGTTTACAAAGGATTAAACGTACGGGATAATAATGATAGTGATAGCAACGAAAAGGCAAATAAAGCAGCAAGTAAATAGTGGGTGTAAACAGTATTGGAAATATGGACTGGGATCCCATGATGTTCACTAGTGAAGTCTCTCTCCCAAAAGACGATAAAATAGCCATGCAGGGTAAACAAATTACAGTTGGGCAATTGACAGGATTATGTGCGCAAGCCAATGCTAACTATGCTATAAAGAAAGGAAGAGGCTCAAAAGCTTGGGCGGTACGCCGAGACAAGTAGACCGAAATCCATCTACATATACCTACTAATTATCCACCTTGAGATATTTATCCAGAACATCTCGCTGGTATTAAGTTGCAAATCCCACCCAAAGTGTAAACTCAAAGCAACAGACAACTGCATTAAAGAAATTTGCGTAAAGTAAACAATCCTTGCACCCGCAAGTACAAGCACCGTTGCTTTTTCCCTTGTGGCAACAGGACATCCCCTAGACTCATGTTTCTGTCACTCAAGCTAGTCATCAGGGGGCATGAACCCACAATCATGCATAACTCTCCCTCTTGGAGTCACTACCTACTACTTTGCCAAAGCAATAAACAACAACGGAGAACATGCAAGAATTACTCAAGAACATAAATATAAAAGAGGAGAATCAAATATATTACTCAAACACAATCTGAACATAGTGTCATAATCCATCGGATCCCAGCAAACTCAACATAGCAACAGCAGAAAGATTACATATGTGCCTCGATCATGTAGGGAAGCTCACGAGGTATAAACCATGAAGAACAAAAAGGGGAGGAGAACATCACATAGCTACTGATCATAGACCCATGGTCCAAGGTGGACTACTCACGGTTCATCCGGGAAGCATCCATGGTGGTGGAGAAGCTCCCGGAGGTGGTTCCTCCCTCCGGAAGGGTGCCGGGAAGAGGGCTCCTGGTGCTCCCGATCTTGGAAGAGCGGAGGCGGAACAGAGGAGAGATCACGAAAAAGGATTCCGTCCCCGAGGTTTCTCGTCACGGGGAATAAATAGGCGAAGGGGGCAGCCAGAAGTGGACCAGGGGTCCCAGGCGCCCCCCTGGCGTGGCCTAGGGGGTGGTCGGGCCAGGTGGCCGCCTGGGCCACCCCTAGGCCCCCTCTGGCCCCTCACGGGCACTTCGCGAAGCTTCCTGTACGCTGATATTTCCTCTATTTTTCCCAGAATTTTTCTGGAACTTTAAATAATGGGAAAACCTGAAATAAAAAAACAGCAGAAAATAGGAACTGGCACTGGGGTGCACTGAGTTAATAGGTTTGTCCAAATATGATCAAAAGTGTATGGA
Source organism: Bromus sterilis (assembly GCA_950022295.1). Taxonomy (NCBI): domain Eukaryota; kingdom Viridiplantae; phylum Streptophyta; class Magnoliopsida; order Poales; family Poaceae; genus Bromus; species Bromus sterilis. The sequence continues at coordinate 335,626,948 of OX465595.1, read as the reverse complement.
AGTGCATCAATATCATAGCAATATCACACAAAATAGGCATGGAGCAAGCCGAAATTATAGATACGTTTTGGACGTATCAACATCCCCAAGCTTAATTTCTGCTCGTCCTCGAGTAGGTAAATGATAACAAGCATAATTTCTGTGGTGACATGCTACCAACCATATATGAAATTTTAAGTAAAGCAATCAAGGCATGTAATTCAATCCAAATCATAACAGGCAAGAGTCTATATTTAGCATTGAAACAAGCAACATAAGAACATAAAGGTGCAAGAGCTCTCGCTGTCCGTGACTCGAATGTCTCAAAATGGTGTTTGCGTGCAAGGAAGGGGATAGGGATTACGAGAAAAAAAGTATTTTTGTGTTGAGAAATCAATCTACTAAAGTTTCACACTTGGTCTTCTTTGGAATCTTATCTTGACTCATCCCCGGACCACTAGCCAGGTACAAGTCAAAATGATCCAATCCTTTTTTATATTTTGAGCACTCATGCAATGGATGAGCGTAAGCAAGAAAGTTGACACTTAGGATGGCAAAGAGAGAATATGGTGGAGCAGGAAGACAAAAAAGGTGAGAAAGGCTCACATCAATGAGGACAATCATAGGCGAGAGAAAGCCAAATGATAGATATGATGTGAGGAGTAGGGATTGCCATGCAACGGATGCACATATGAGCTAAGGTAAGCTCTCCAATGGAACTAGTGGGGGTGCATCCAAATTGCTTGCTCAAGAAGACCTAGAGCTCATTTGAGGAGGCTCATCATTGGAATATACAAGCCAAGTTCTATAGTGTGAAGGTCCCCACATAGCTATAAGCATGAATGATAATCTCTATGGAGTACAAGATACAAGAGGGAGTACGAGTGTGGATCTCTCAAAAGGAATAGTAGTGTGCCCCTTCGCTCTTTTTATTTCTTTTTCTATTTTTCTATTTTTTTGTATTTTTTGGTGGCCTCAATGGCTCTTTCTATTTCTCTCATTTGTCCTCTTTGGGATATTTTGATTTTTTCCTCTTTGGGATCTTTTCCTCACTTTAGGGGCAACACTCTATATATTACAAGAAGTATAGAAGATCTTTCACACTTTACAAAAGTACTCATCATAAAGAAATTGAAACTATCATGAAGTATGCAAATGTATGCCTCTGCCAGTGTAGCAGGATATGCAATGATACTAGCGCGTCATGTAGCAATGATTAGAGCAAGGCCAAACTAGCATGCGTCTCATCGATCAAGCAAAATCATGTATGACATGAAGATCAAGTCATGAGAAGGTGGATGTTGCATGGAAATGTATCTCGGAAAGGCTATGGAAATGCCTTGATAGGTAGGTATGGTGGATCTTTTGAGGAAGGATATTAGGGGGTTTATGATGTCAGAGTGTATCATGCCAAGGATTTGGATGTACCGGCGAAGGTGGACGCCAACTCTCGGAGTGAGAAGGAGGCAATGCACGGCACATGAGAGGCTAGAAAAATATGGGAAGGTGGAAGTGTCAACTTTCGAATACTCACATTAGTCCGAAGAACTCATGCACTTATTATCGGTAAATCTCAATCTAATTAGGAGGTTCACAAAGAGACAAGTACCCCGAGGAGGAGTTTATTGGGGTTTGGTTATCCTTGCGCATCCTCGACTCATGGTACGTGAGTGTACTCTAATATTCGATCCCTCCAAAGAGTAGTGATCCATCTAGTAGCTAAAGTTCTCAACTAATTTTTTAAGTTTTTAAAATAAACACGAATTTCCCAAAATACGACATCTATCACTAATAGGCTAAAGCTCTTGACACCAAAATTCCAAACATTACTCAAAGCAATACCTCAAAACTAATGCAAGTTACTACTACAATTGAATAGCAACCTCAATTACCTACTTCAAGTCAAGACACACAACTCAGTGCATCAGGCAAACTCTCTAAACAAGATAAACATGAAAACTCAAGAGAGTTCTAGCAAAAAAACTAAACAAAAGCTCTTTAAAAAGATAAGCATGAAAACTAAGAGCTAAAACATGACAGCAGCTATGAAAAAGATAAAGAACACACACAGCAAAGATAAGCATGAAAATCCTATGTTGTGTTCTAGATTTTGAAAGTGGAGCGTGTTTCTCTCGCACACAAAGAAAGCTGGGTTCTAACTTGTTATGAACAGAAAGCAAATCTAAAGAAAACTAACAAGGAAATAAAGAGCAAGACGCTCCAAGCATAGCACATAACGCCTGAAGTGATAAAAATATAGTGGAACGAAAGACGAACTGATAAATGTTGATGGAGAAGGGGATGCACGGGGGAATCCCCAAGCTTAGACGCTTGAGTCTTCTTGAATATTTATTGGGGGTGCACGGGGGCATCCCCAAGTTTGAGCGTTTGACCCTCCTGAATCTTCTTTCATCATCTTCCCTCGCACACTTGAAAACTCCCTTCATACATAACTCATCATAATCTGATTAGCGAGGTTAGTACCCATAATAAAATAATTTTTTCTCTACTGTAAATAAAGATATTCTTGAAGAGCTACTGTTTCTCAAGATTGCCAAAAAGTTTTTGCAAAGAAAAAGCAAGCTTAAGGTTTGCAAAACGAAGAAAAGGCAAAACAGGACAGAATCTGTGAAAAACAGACCAGCAGGTAGTAAAGATTTTTAGGGATACTTCTGCAACTCAAATAAAAAAACTCAGAACATAAGAAAGTTCCGTGATTGTATAGAGCACGCTGTGTAAAAATTTCAGATCAAAAGGATGAACTGGGATTTTTCTCTGATTTTTCCCGTCACGAGGACAGAATCTGTTTTCTGGACAGCATGTCACAACTTCCACTTCCCTTGTCATATGAGGCTATAATTGGCACAAAGCTTGAAAAGTAAAGATACAATGATGTTGATACAGTATTACCAATCATGAAGACCACTAAAAACAGAAGGAAAACCTAAATCCGTTGCGGGCTGCCTCCCGAAAGCGCTTCTTTAAAGCCATTAGCTAGGCTTGATGCAAAAAGATCAAGTTGTATCAATTGAATCATCAAAAAGCTCTTCAATAGTACAACCACTATTAAGAGGTATTTCAAATAAAGGCCTAATAAAGATACTTCTAGGGATAAAAGAAAAAGGTGGAAGATCAATTGGAGTTTCATTTATTCTATTAAAGAGAGGTATCTCTTCCAAAGTCTTCACAGTCTCAACCCCTTTGGCAATAGATGGGTTATTTTTTAAACGAGGAGCCTTTGGAACGTAAAAGAACCTAGGTTCCTTCTTTGCTGGAGTTTACACCTTTTTGGTTTTGATCTAGGAGAGAGTAGTTCCTAGAGTGTCAATGATTTCCTCAATCTTATCTATCCTAGAAGGGTCCAAGTCATTGGATTTGATGGTCTCCAAGGTTTTGAAAATTTTATGCATGGAGCTATCGAGTCTATTCAAATTCCCTTGAATCTTATGATCCAACTCACTTATATTATTAATGCTTGGCATCTCTAGCTCTATCTTTTCAAGTTTTTTCATAATGTGAGCTCGGGTAATGTCCTCTTGAATGCTAGCAATAGGGGGGTTTCCAACAAGATTTTCCATAATACTAAGAGCTTCCCAAACTGGGACTTCTAGGAAATTCCCATTGATAGCAGTATCTAGAATAAACCTATTCCAAGAAGTAATCCCAACATAAAAGTTTCTAAGAAGGATAGTAGTGGATTGCTTCTTGGTGGCCCTTTTTTGAGAATCATTAATTCTATACCAGGCATCTTTCAGACTTTCACCACCTCTTTATTTAAAGGTGAGCACTTCTGCTTCACCAAAGGAAAACGGACCAGACATAATGACAACTACTAGCAAGGTAACTATTTTTTTAATTTTTGATAAAGGGCACTAAAGTAAAAAACTGAAAGGTAAACTAACAAGACTAAAAAGCAAAGATAAAAGATAGTGTGCAACTCCCCTATATTGAAGAGTATAGTCCCCGGCAACGGCGCCAGAAATTAGGCGGTTGGCGGGACCACTCTTCTGCTGCGCTTCGGAATCCCCGGCAACGGCGCCAGAAATTAGCTTTGATGGCTTCTTGCCCCGCGTTGGTTACCCAAAGTGGAAGGTTGAGATGTAGGCAGCAGCAAATTTCCCTCGGTGAAGATACCAAGGTTTGTCTCCAGTAGGACTCCAACAACGACAGGAAGGTGACAACGGCGCTAGCAATTAGGCGGTTGACGTGGACCTGCACACACAACAGATAACTTTGCTCCCAACGAGTTCAGAGAGGTTGTCAATCTCTCTGGCCTTGTTGTTTACAAAGGATTAAACATACGGGATAATAATGATAGTGATAGCAACGGAAAGGTAAATAAAGCAGCAAATAAATAGTGGGTGTAAACAGTATTGGAAATATGGACCGGGATCCCATGATGTTCACTAGTTATGTCTCTCTCCCAAAAGACGATAAAATATCCATGCGAGGTAAACAAATTACAGCTGGGCAATTCATAGGATTATGTGCGCAAACCAATGCTAACTATGCTATAAAAAAAGGAAGTGGCTCAAAAGCTTGGGCGGTACGCCGAGACAAGTAGACCGGAATCCATCTGCATCTACCTACTAATCATCCACCTTGAGATATCTATCCAGAACATCTCGCTGGTATTAAGTTGCTAATCCCACCCAAAGAGTAAACTCAAAGCAACAAACAACTGCATTAAAGAACTTTGCGTAAAGTAAACAATCCTTGCACCCACAAGTACAAGCACCGTTGTTTTCTCCCTTGTGGCAACAACACATCCCCTAGACTCATGTCTCTGTCACTCAAGCTAGTCATCAGGGGGCATGAACCCACAATCATGCATAACGCTCCCTCTTGGAGTCACTACCTACTACTTGGCCAAAGAAATAAACAGCAACGGAGAACATGCAAGAATTACTCAAGAACATAAATATAAAAGAGGAGAATCAAATATATTACTCAAACACAATCCGAACATAGTCTCATAATCCATCGGATCCCAGCAAACTCAACATAGCAACAACAGAAAGATTACATATGTGCCTCGATCATGTAGGGCAGCTCACGAGGTCTAAACCATGAAGAACAAAAAGGGGAGGAGAACATCACATAGCTACTGATCATAGACCCATGGTCCAAGGTGGACTACTCACGGTTCATCCGGTAAGCATCCATGGTGGTGGAGAATCTCCCGGAGGTGGTTCCTCCCTCCGGCAGGGTGCCGGAAAGAGGGCTCCTGGTGCTCCCGATCTTGGAAGAGCGGCGGCGGCAGAACAGAAGAGAGATCACGAAAAAGGGTTCTGTCCCTGAGGGTTTCTCGTCACGGGGAATAAATAGGCGAAGGGGGCAGCCAGAGGTGGATCAGGGGCCCCACGCGCCCCCCTGGCGCGGCCTAGGGGGTGGCCGCGCCAGGTGGTCGCCTGGGCCACCCCTGGCCCCCCTCTGGTCCCTCTCGGGCTCTTCGCGAAGCTTCCTGTACGCTGATTTTTCCTATTTTTTCCCCGTAAATTTTCTGGCACTTTAAATAATGGGAAAACCTGAAATACAAAAACAGCAGAAAACGGGAACAAGTACTGGGGTGCACTGAGTTAATAGGTTAGTCCAAATATGATCAAAAGTTTATGGAAGTGCATCAATATCATAGCAATATCACACAAAAGAGGCATGGAGCAAGCATAAATTATAGATACGTTTTGGACGTATCAGATGCTCTCACAAGAATAAGAATTTTGAAGCAAAAGAGAGCATCAAGAAGCAAATATGAAATACATTTAAGCCTAACCCACTTCCTATGCATAGTCATCTTGTAAATGAAAGAAGCACAAAGTGACATGCATAGGAAGGAGGAACAAGAACAACTTCAAAACTTTAATCATAAAGAGAGGTGTTTTTGAAACATGAGAGTTTCTACAACCAAACTTTCCTCTCTCAAAATAATTTTCAGTAGCATCATGAACAACATCAAGAATATAACTATCACATAAATCATGTTGTTCATGATCTACAAGCACACATGTGTAGTTTTCAGCACGGTATTTAGGAACATAAGATAAATGCAACCCATCACATTGTGCCTCAATAAGAGCACAGTTCTCCGGAATATGAGTTGGAGATTTCAAAACGATAATAGGACAATCAAGTGTGGGTGCAATAGCAAAAATTTCATGCTTAGCATAAGGAACTATAGCAAGTTCATCTTCGCAAGCATAATCCATATTGGCATCATGGCCATCAACAAAGCAAGTATTAAGTTCATCAGAAAGGGAAGTATCAAGTGAGTCCTCGGAATCATGGGAATCCTCATCAAAGCAATCATTAGCCTCTTCTTGGGAAACAAACATTTTATTTTTAAAATCCTCAATATAAGAATTGGAAGTATAATTCTCGAAGCAATAAGCAAGAACTGCAAAGTTTTCGTACTTGTGAATAGTATCATAATACTTTTCAATCAAAGAAACAATCTCATAAGCACCTTTAAAAGGAACAAACTCTTCAATCTTTTCAACATCAAAGTAATCATAAACACCTTTAGCATAAGAAGATAAGATCTCATTTTCATTAAACTCACATTGGAAAGGAAGGTGTTTACGATCTATATTAGAGCAGCAAGTAAAATCATAAATGTGGCATAAAAACTTAGCATAGCAATAAGAAGTTTGTATTTGATCCCATAACTGTTTCCATTTCTGAGATAGGCGGTGCCGCGTATAATGAGCATGCTCATCCAATGATTTTCCTTGAACCAAGTTGGTTGGGATTTTAGCGCGAGCACAAATTGATCGAAGACGATCCAAGTGAAACATGTCCATCCTACCATATTTTGGTGGTTCCACACCCATGGTAAAGATAGCATCAGTAGACAGACAAAGAAAAAGGCAAAAGATAGCAACTAATTTTTTTGGTTTTTCATAAAAGACACAAGCAATATCTGAAAGGTAAACTAACAAGACTAAAAAGCAAAGGTAAAACATAGTGTGCAACTCCCCTATCTTAGCACTCGGAGTCCCCGGCAACGGCGCCAGAAATTTTCTTGATATCTCTCCTCGTTGGTTACCCCAAGTGAAAGGTGAGATGTAGTGTAGCGGAAAATTTCCCTTGGCAAAGATACCAAGGTTGAAAAAGATCGTCTCCCGTAGGACTCCGGAGATGATAAGTAATGATAAGTAGGTGGTTCAACAACTGATGCGCCGTCTGAAAAGAACCACTTGCCTTGCCTGGACCTGCACACAACACAAATAACTTTGCTCCCAACGAGTACAGAGAGGTTGTCAATCTCTCCGGCCTTGTTCTTTACAAAGGATCAACGCAACAGATAATAATGATAATGATAGAAGCTAGAAAGTAAAAGCAGGAAAATAAATGAGCGTGTGAACAGTGATGAGGATATGGACCGGGTCCCGTGATGTTTACTAGTGATGTCTCTCTCCCAAAAGACGATAAAACTGCTATGCGAGGTAAACAATTACAACTGGGCAATTGACAGGATTAAAAACGCACCGCAATGCTAACTATGCTACAGAGAAAGGACGAGGCTCAAAAGCATGGGCGGTGTAAGGCCCCTGATGCGGTACTAACTCTAACTAGTCGCTTTCGCGTCCGGTCGGAGTTAGAAGCGCATCAAACGCCACCGGCGCACGACACTCGCACTCGTGTCGCTGCCGGATTCTCGACAACAAGTATATAAGCACAACTCTAATAGAAGAAAATACATATAGAAAATAATTAGAGCAGGGCATACAACGCCACTGTCTAACAACATAACATCACCATGAGTACATCTCATCAGTACATCAATACAACAAGCGGAAACATAGTAGGGACCGAGTACGGTCAAGATCCAAATTGCCCTAGAGAGGGCTACACATAAATCCACCCACGGGAACGTACCGCCCAAGCTTTTGAGCCTCTTCCTTTCTTTGTAGCATAGTTAGCATTGGTTTGCGCACATAATCCTGTCAATTGCCTGTAAGGCCCCCTGATGCGATACTAACTCTAACTAGTCGCTTTCGCGTCCGGTCGGAGTTAGAAGCGCATCAAACGCCACCGGCGCACGACACTCGCACTCGTGTCGCTGCCGGATTCTCGACAACAGGTATAAAAACACAACTCTACAAGAAAGGGAATACATATAGAGATAATAGAGCAGGGCATACAACGCCACTGTCCAAAACATATAACATTCTCATGAATACATCTCATCAGTACATCAAGCGGAAGCAAGACATGGACCGGGTACGGTCAAGATCCAAATTGCCCTAGAGAGGGCTGCACATAAATCCACCCACGGGAACGTCTGAGCCCAACTAAGGATCCTACTGGTCGGAGTAGTCGTACTCGTCGTCATCCTCCGGGGGCACCTCCACGAAGTATCGTCCAGTGCTGGGGTCGAGGTAGTAGTCCACTGCAGCGGCCGATCAGGCAAAGCGGTAAAGACGGAAAAGTAAACGGGGTGAGAACATATCATTACGGAAATAACTAACGCTACAGGTAAGGTAAAGATATAGACAGTTTGCAGCCGTACTAGCATATATGGTGGCTACCCGTTCTATCAGAATAAAGATGAGATCCAAGAAATTACGTCGACAACGTGTCATAAGTCGGCTATCCACCTACTTACGCAAACATAACACAACCTCGTTTCTTTCTCGGTCCCCCCCCCCCTGGACGAAGAAAGACAACCAAGGCACGCACACGGTTTGTCAAGTTTTATAGCATGATTATAATTGACGTTATTCTATGAACAAGGAGTAGGTCTCAAGTAGTCCATAACCGCGGACACGGCTTTTCGAAAAGATTTACCCTGCAGGGGTGTACCAACTGTCCATTATAGACGTCGCATGTACGCCCGGTTTCCACATGGCTAGGTAAGCGCCTGAAACTCCGGAACGTCAGAGTCCCTCTAACTAACAACGCACAAATCCGGGTGGCCCCCGGTGAGTCGACACCCAACTCAAAAGCTGGCCACGCTCTCGAATCGGTCTCTACCGTCTGTCGCAGGTTTGGATAACTGGTTAGTTCTCTTATGAGACCGGGTCCTCAGCCGGACAAAGTGGGACAGCCAAGAAACTATGTCCTCCTGGCCCTGGTTGGTTTGGAAAAAACTGGGGATCCAACCAGCACACACACATTGCAAATGTAAATCAGCTCGGGCCACCACTAGAATGTACGAGGCTAGGTAGGTAAGACAAGGGGGGCCCATAAAACCCCACACACGATTAGGCACGCTCGTCAAGAAACACAATACCCGGAACTCGGGTCCTAGGTGACTGAAATGGAACAAAGCACCAGACGGGAATAGTCCAGCCTTCCACCTTTCGTCAAATATAATTAACACCATTTAACAATAATAAATATCAACCAACTTCTTTTATAACATGGTATCCCAACCATAAGTATATAGGGTAAGCAGCAAGATTTCTATCCATACTAAGCAATGGCTGAGCAGCGGTAACTTAGCCGAACAATGGTTTGCTGGGATGTGGGGATCATGGCTGTGTGGTTTTTAAACATGGCATATAAGATAAATAGGATCAAGCAATAACGTTCTAGATCTACAGCTAGGCACGAGCAGAAAGTTATAAAGTAATGACACAGATCTCCCCCTTGCCTGGTAAGGTAGTCGAAGCAGCACTCACGGTACCCTCGGGCTCGGTGTCGGACAGCTCCACGTAAGTCTCCTCGTCAGTCTCGGGTGCTAACGTAAGATACCGGCAAGGAAAACACACAAGTAAGCAACGGATGCAAACTCAAACAAGGATCGCATGTTCAAGTTTTATTTACATGATGTGACCCTGTCTAGTCAACTTTAAATGAAGGTGGTGACGACAAGTCATCAACTTCATTTGCATTTACTTACATTGTAATGGCTTTGGTCTAAGCCTTAATTTAGGTGCAAGTAGCATGATAGCATGACATGAACAACAAGCATTACAAGAATTTTAAATAACATGAAAGTAAAACCATGATTCCGGAGACGGAGTAGTGTCGGTGAAATTGACACACAGGAAGGAGCAACAAAGGTTTGAGGCCAGCCACTATGCATATGACAATATGATAGGGGCTGACTTGAAGAAAGAAAATGACTTGGAACAGACTTGAAAGATCAGATGAACAACATTTCAAATGCACTGAAGTTGAAATGCTGCAGGCAGAAAGATCTGAAAGCTTCTGAACCAGGTGATCACACCTAAATTTCATGAGTTGCTCAGAACATCATGAAGACATCACCATTGAAATCCTAGCAGAAAAGCACCCCAAAAACATATATGTTATGTCTCAATTTGAATTTGCAAGGGCAGTTGCAAATTCAACTGAAGTTCAGGGTTCTGAGTGCAAAATTGCACCACATGAATTTTTAAAAGGTTAAGATGAACAAATCATCATCACCATGCAATTCCTTGTGCAAAACTACCCCAATTTCATATATGGCATGGGCCACTTTGATATTTGAACAAACTTTGCAAAATCAAGAATTTACAGGGGGCATTTTGCAAGATTGACCATGCTTCCAAATCATAGGGGTTCAACTGCAAAAATGCTCCCCACTATGCTGACCAGTAGCTCAAACTACCCTAAAAAGATATAAGGCATGCCTCAATTTGAACAGGAGGTGAAACTCTAGTTTGAATTTGAATTCAAACTTAAAGGAAATAAAAACAGAAAAAAAAAGAATAAATAAAATAAATAAAAAAAGAAAAGGGGGAAGCCCAGCCGGCCTGGGCTGGCTTCGGCCAAACAGCCCACTCTCCTCTCCACGGCCCAGGCGCACAGGCCTACTTGGCTGGAGGCAAAAAATGAAAAGAAAAAGGGGGTGCGCCGGCTGGGATTCGAACCCAGGCCGAGCCGTTCCCCTCTACACCCCCCTTGCCACTGCGCTGCTGTTCGATTTCTGAACAGATACAGCAGCGTAGACAGGTTAAGGTGTTGCTCCCCCTTGCAGCGCAAACTGAAGACAAAGGCCCTGCCTTGCACTGACAGGCGCATGGCGGCGAACTACGGCGAAGCTCCCCTCGGACTCCGGCCACCTCCAGCTCCACCGTGACCCTCAACCGCGAGAAGGCACCCCCTGCTAAGCCTGGGAGCACCCTAGCCCCAAGTCTCCACTCCATTCTCGCCGGAAACTGGCCGGTAAAATCACGGCGGGGAGCCACCTCTGAACACCTTCTGCTGCACTGGGTTCAGACCAGACGTGCGCTCGACTACTACTGCTGCGCATGCCTGTTTCCACGGTCAGAGGCTCGCCCTGGACGCGCTCTCGACACGCACGAACACGCTCCGGCGATGCACTGGACGCGGCGGCCCTGGGATGCTCGACGTCGACGAGCCGAACGGCGGAAAAACCTACCACTACGCGATTCGAGCACAACAAGGAACTACGGGAGGGGGTGTCGTTGTGGCTCACCTAGTAGGTCACTTAGAGCGTCCCGGCCTCGCCGTAGAGGAAGAAGACGCTGTCGTCGGCGTCGAGAAAGAAGACGGCCCACGGCGGGGATCCACGGCTCGGGGACGTCCTGCTCCTCCCGGCACGCTCCTGAAGGGAAAAACGCGCATACAGAGGTCACCACGACGGCGTGGAGCAAGGAATCGATGGAAGACTCCGAGGCGGCGGCGAATTCGACTCCGTTCACCTGCGGCCGTGGCGGAGCGAGACGGGGAAGGAACTGAGTGTGGCGGCGGCGTCCCGAGGGAAAAACTGGGGGAGCGGAACCCTAGGTTCCCCGGGCGTCTCCAGCTGCCTCAAATAGGGAGCTCTCGCTCTCCCTGGACGGAGGGCTCCACCTCCCGTGGCCGTACGCGCTCGTGAGAGAGAAGGGGGGAGGGGACCTCTGTCCTCGCTGGAAAGACGAAGGGAGAGAGCCGTCGGATGGGGATCGCCCGGCTCGGGCACGAGCCACTTACCCCTTCGCGGCCGGGCTCCCAGCCCAAGTCGTAGGGAAAGGCCAGACGGGCTGGGCCTGCAACAGGAATTCCAGTGAGCAAAAGGAAAACGACCCTGATGGTTCCTTTCCATTTAAAATTTAAACAGAAAGGAAAAGAGTTTTTCCAAGATTATTTACAAGGAATAAAAATGCATAAAAATATGCAAAATGATCCTTGTAATATTCCTCAATTTCCAAAAATGGTTTGGGCATTTTTGGCAACAACAAAAGTGTGAGCTCATTTTGAATTTCAAAATCACTTTGAACTAGAGCTCCTGTTTTTGATGATGGCAAAAATACTTTGAGGGTTTTAAAGCCCTTGCAAAAGCTATAGAAATGGGTAGGCCAAATTTGGGGTCAAGTGGAGTGAGCATGTGACAAGGAAAATTCCAACAATATCCTTCTTGAGCCACTTTGGATGCAAAGGAAAACAACTCAACATGACTCCAATCCCAATGTCAATTAAAATCACCACATGAAATGACATTCACCTCCACCATGCCAAGTTAAAATTCCAACAGAGGAAATAAACTACATGGTGTTGATAGTTATTACATGTGGGCTGTTACAGGAGGCACACCAAAATAAGTAGACAAAAATTCAACTGTATCTACTACTAATCATTCACCTTGAGATATCTATCTAGAACATCTCGCTGGTATTAAGTTGCGAGCCCCACCCAAAGTGTAAACCCAAAGCAACAGACAACTGCATTAAAAAGCACTTTGCGTAAAGTAAACAATCCTTGAAATCGCGGTTACAAGCACCGTTGTTTTCCCCCTTGTGGCAACATCACATCCCCTAGACTCATGTTTCTGTCACTCAAGCGTGTCATCGGGGGGCATGAAGACAGCAACGGAGAACATGCAAGAATTACTTAGGAACAAAAATATAATAACCAAATATATTACTCAATCACAATCTGAACATAATCTCATAATCCATCAGATCCCAGCAAACTCAGCATAGCAACAGCAGAAAATTACATTTGTGCCTCGATCATGTAGGGCAGCTCACGAGGACTAAACCATGAAGAATAAAGAGGGGAGGAGAACATCACATAGCTACTGATCATGGACCCATGGTCCACGGGAAACTAATCACGGCACATCCGGGAAGCGCCCATGGTGGAGGGGAAGCTCCCGGAGGTCAATCCTCCCTCCGGTAGGGTACCGGGAACAGGGCTGCTGGCGCTCCAGATCTTGGAAGCACGGCGGCGGCGGAATAGAGGCGAAATCACGAAAAAGGGTTCTGTCTTCGGAGGTTTCGCGTCACGGAGAATATATAGGCGAAGGGGGAAGCCAGGGGGCCACCAGGGGTCCAGGCGCCCCCATGCGCGGCCAGACCCTAGGCCGCGCCAGGTAGCCGCCTGGGTCCCTGGTGGTGGCCCTCTGGCCGCACCCAGGTGATTCCGGAAGGTTCCTTCATGCTGATTTTTTATCTGATTTTCCCGAATTTTTGGAGCACTTTTAATATGGGGGAAACCTGAAATAGAAAAACAAAAGAAAACAGGAACTGACACTGTGGTGCACTGAGTTAATAAGTTAGTCCAAATATGATCAAAAGTGTATGAAAGTGTATCTATATCATAGCAATATCACACAAAATATGCATGGAGCAAGCAGAAATTATAGATACGTTTGGGGCGTATCAATGAGCTCCAAAGGCCTCTTGTTGTAAATGATATTCTTGATGGGATGTTTCTTGTCATGTAGCTTTCCTTCAATGCAAGCCCTACAAGCACGATCTTTAGCAAAACTAACATTTGTTAGTCCAATGACATGCTCACCTTTAAGAAGTGTTTGCAAAGACCTCATATTGACTTGGGCTAGACTGCGATGCCAAAGCCATCCCACGTCAACTTTATCCATTAGACATATGGCGGTTTTGGTGGGGACTCGTGAGAAATCCACCACATGCATACGGCTAATTTAAGAGTTTTTCTCCACATGTCGAACAAAGGCTAATTTAAGAGTTTTTCTCCGCATCACGGTGACCATGTCCACATCAAAGAAAGTACAAAGGCCCATCTTGGCAAGTTGACGAACGAAAAGTAAATTGAAAGCACAAGTCTCGGCTAGTAATACATTCCTGATAGTTGTATCCGGATAAATGATTACTTTGCCGTGACCCAATACCTCAGACGTTTTAACATCACCAAATTGGACTAGAGTGTCACAGAATTATTGAAAATCAATGTCCACCAACAAGCCCTTGCTTCCGGTCATATGACTTGTAGCCCCGCTATCAAGTATCCATGAACATCCACCGGAAGCCGCCACCTACATGAGATCATTGCTTTAGTTTAGGGACCCATTCACGAATGGGTCATCTTGCATTAGTAACTAGGGTCTTAGGAACCCAAATAGACCATGCAATGTATTCATCAAAAGAACCAACAAATTTGGCATAAACATGCCCATCATTTGACAAACAAAGAATATAAGAAGGGTTCGTAGGACTGGCAAAGTCATTGGGAATGGCATTGCCCCTTTTGGCTACACCACCCCCAATGACCTTTGCCACTTTCTCTTTAGGCTTCTCCCCTTCCTTGACAAAGGTAATCTCCTTGGAGGGAGGGGGACCTTGCCCTTGTTGTTGTTATTTTTTTTATTTTTATTTTTGTTTTTGTTGTTGTTGTTGTTCTTCTTCTTCTTCTTCTTCTTCTTATTCTTTGATGAAATAGAACCAAAGCCAATTCCTTCCTTACCAATGACCTACTTTTGAGAACTCAAGAGATCATTAAGTGATTTATCTCGTTGAATGCAAGACACAAGTCCCTTCTCGAGTTATGCCTTCAATCTAGAGTTTTCCTCAACAAGAGGAGCATGCTCACAACAAGGGTTATAAGAACTTTGTTTCCCAAGAACAATGATAGGAGGGAAAGTAGTAATCTCTTTACGGAGTTGAATGTTTACTTCCTCATGTGCCTTCTTGAGAGTCATGAGTTCATGCATTAAGTACTTGTGATCCTTTTCGACTTCCTCATGATCCGCAAGAAGCCTTTCATGAGCCTCAACTAGTTCTTCATTTTTAGTTTTGAGGTCACAAGCAATAGCATTGGCATGTTTAAGGTAAAGTTTTAGCTTAGCAATATCATTATCATAGGTCTCCTGAAGAGACACCTTAAGCTCACGCTCTTCCTCAAGAGATTGAGATAGCTCTCCGATCTCATCCGCATAGTCACGACTGTGCACTTGCATCTCGGTGATGGTTCCATCAAGTTTCTCAATGTGAGCATGAGCTCCACCTAATTGTTCCAAGAGGGTTACAAAGTGCCTCTTGGTCTCATCTTTGAGATTTGACATGAAGAGCTCAAACTCATTGTCTTCCCTTACCTTGGTATCCTCCTTTTCCTCCACACAATCCAAAAAAGATGGGTTAGTGGAGATGAACGGTTTAGAGGGAGGAGTTACTGAGGTAGTCTTGGCCATAAGGCACTTGTGGATGATGTGAGGGTTCTCGTTGGGGGAGTTGAAGAGTGACGTTGATGGAGGAGGCTTGGAGACGATAGCCACCATGGCCGTTGCCACAATCTCACCGCCTTCATCATCGTCATCATCGGAGAAGTATTCTTCATGATCCACCAATGAACGTTGTGGCTTGTTCTTCACAAAGGTCTCGTTTGATTGTGACTTGGCCGTGTCCTTCCGGATAAGCTTGCCACCATGATCTTCTCTCTTCTCATATGGACAATCCAGAACAAAGTGACTCACATTTCCACAATTGAAACATGTCCTTATTCTTTGGCCCTTTAGCTTGAAGCTACTTGAGTTTGACTTGAAGTTCTTCTTTTTGCCCCAAAATTGTCTTGATGCAAGAGCCATATGCTCATTGAATGGATACTTGGTGTCTTCTGGGCCAACTTCTTCTTCATCCTCTTCAACACACACTTGAACCTCCTTGGCCTTCAAAGCAAGGGATGGCATTTTGTTGACACCTTGGCGAGCCAACTTTATGTCGGTCGTGGAGTTTAGGATTTCCATGGAGACGAACTCATCCAAGACTTGTTGAGCGGTCAAGTAAATGAAGTCCGGCCTTTGACGGATGACTTGCGTGATGGATTATCTATAGGGGAGTATGGTCATGATAAACTTCCTCTTGATCCAACCATCATCGGTGTCCATGCTCCCATGATCCGTCATAAGGTTGGCAAGAGCAACAAGTATCAGATAGAGGTCTTCCGGGGACTCTCCTTCAATCAAGACAAAGTGGCCGGCTTGATCTTTAACTTTGTCAAACTTGGAGCTTCGAATGCTTGAGCTTCCCATCATGGACCTCTCAAGAAAATCCCATATCTCCTTGGCTGTGGTGAGCTTCCGGACAAGGTTCTCTTGCTCCCCTTTTAACCCATTTTGGATCATGAGCAAGGCATGATTGTTGAGAGTGTTGTTCCTCCATTCTATTGGAGTCATGTTCTTGCGGACATGGACATGAAAACCTTCTTCGGTGATAGTCCACAATTCTTCCGAAGAGCCTCTCATGTGATTCTTCATACGGAAAGGCCAAAGCGAATACTCATTTCTGTCAAGAATGGTTGATGGACCTACATGCGCGAAATGAGGTTCGGGAAGAGGTGAACCCGAATAGCTCGTAGGAGGGGAAATGACGACGTGAATACTCGATCTATTCTCGGTGAGAGGAACAGGAGGTATTGCACTACTACCATCATCATGTGCTTGAGAGATGACATCTCTCTCTCCCAACTTTGGAATGTTGGGCATGATGTTGGTGGTGTCCGTTTGGGGCATACGGGACATTAGAACCCGAAGCATATTTGAAATCTCATTCATGTGAGCTTTCATGGACGACATGCCTTCGTTATACTCAACACAAGAAATAGATGACGAGTCATCCTTCGCGAACGTGTTTGTAAAGCCCTTGGTACCCCCATGCTCCTCCACAGTCGGAACATCCGATTTCTCCCCTAAGTTGAGATCTTCTGACTTATCCCCTTGCGACATTCTCTTAAGTCGTTAAAGCCCTTAATAAGAGACGAGGCTCTGATATCAATTGAAAGGATCGGAATTTCGTCTAGAGGGGGGAGGGGAGGGTGAATAGGCGACTATCAATTTTTAAGCTTTTCTTAACAAATTGAGGCTCAACAAAACTAGGTTGTCTAGAAGTGCAACTAGGTGGACAACCTATATGAACTAATGCAGTACTAAATGAACTAGCACAAGATGCACAAGGAAAAAAGCTAGAACAAAGCAAAGGTAAATAACCGATAAAGGATACAGGGGAGACAAGGATATATTTACCGAAGTTCCTTCTCTTTCGAGAAGTACGTCTCCGTTTGGAGAGGGTGTGGAGAACTATTCTCACACGAAGCCAACGAGGGCCACCCTATTCTCCTCACGCTCTTATCAATGCAAGATGTCGTGAATCCACTAACGGTTCCTTGAAGGCGCACACGAAACCTTTACAACAAGGATGGGGCTGCTCCACAACAAGCCAGAGTCTCCCACCAACACCACAAAGCTTCACCACAATGGAATGTGGCTTCGAGGTGGCCTCAAGCTCTCGATGGCTCCAAACCACAAGAGTAACAAGATCCACTACAAAATGGATGGGGAACAAACTTTCCTTTGGATGGAAGTGTAGATCGAGGTCTCCTCCCTCAATCCCTAGAACCACGACAACTTTGGGTGGCTAGAATTGGAGATCGTGGTCGTTGAAGCTTTTGGGCGTCAATGAAGAGAGAGAGTGTGTGTGTAGCAAGAGGTAGGTAGCAAGGAGGAACAAGACCTCCTTTTATACCTCCTCCCAATTCCAACAGTTATCCACAAGAATGTACAGGACGGTACAACCGATCGGACAACCCGGTACAACCGGTCCACCCTGAGTAGTCCCACATACCTTCGAACCCTAGGCCGTGGGATAGTAGGTCGTGCGGTACAACCGCTCCGTGCCCGGTAGTACCGGATTTACCGGTACAACCGGGGCACTACCGCTCGGCTACCGTCCCCAGGTCAGAAAGGAATGGGCCTTTGCCCGGTGGAGAGGCCAGTGGGTGGCAGGTACCATCGCCCCCCTTAACCCTAGCCATTGGTGAGAAGGGCGGGCGGTACAACCGCCCTAGGTACCGGTTGTACCAGATTTACCGGTACAACCGTACCACCATTGCTCTACCACCGACTTGGATTAGAGGGGAGAAGCCCCCCACCCGGTGGTTGCACCGGTACCGGGGTTGATAGTACCGTCCCCTGACAAGGTCGATACAACCGGCCTGGTAGGCCAGTACAACCGGTCTGTTGGCACAACATGGGACTCTCCTCCACAGCCACCTTGCGAGGACCGGTCTTCGCCTGAGAGCACTTTAGGTACGGAACTCCAACATGAAGGAAGACATGTCGGATTCGCCGTCTTTGATTCTTTAGTGACTAGATGCCCTCAACATAATCTTTGTGTCCTGTTATTAGTCCTGAGATGCTCATGACACAGTTAGACCTGAAATCATGTATTGTAATCAACACCAAAACCATAGGATGAGAAATGTCCTATCACTCGTAGTCCTGCTCGTCTGGCAGCAGCGACATCATGTGCAAGATGGTTCCGCCGTTGTTCCATGAAACCATGGTTGCGGTGGCGGCCAACGGAAAGAAACCAAGGTGGCGACGACAAACTTGGTTGCGAAGAGAGCAAGGTCGAGGAAGGAGAGCGGGGTGATTGGGATTAGGTGCGGGTGGTTTGGTCCGGTCTAGCCAGGTCAAAGAAGGTGTTAACCTGCCATGTGTCCCGATGAGTGGGACCAGGTCTTTAGGTTCGGTGTCAAAATGCGCAGACCCGACAAGCTAATGCTTTTGCACTGTTGTTACTGTATTCTAAAGTGGTTTTTGCCGCAGTGAAGAAAACAATGGTTTTCGGTACTTGTCAACGCAATTGTGGTGGTTTTTGCGAAAATGCTCATCTGAGCACGGGCATAGATGTTCGCGATATCCTTGATGTTCGCTCGCATCGAGATTTTTCCTGGGTCACATATACTCATCTCTATATTCTATGGTATTTCGAGCGTAAAAAGAGCACCTAGCCCACATCCTGTGCACATTTATTGCCCATCGGACCGTTGTATCACTTTCGGTCGAGGTCCGCTAACGTTTCAGGCCGTTTGCTCTGACGTTCTGGCCGGTTAAATTTGTTACGATGCCATACAATTTAATGCATTACAACATAGGGCATTAGATGAGTATTACCTCCGTCACAGTTTACAGGGTGTGCATGTCCCCCTAGGTTGCCAATTTGACCAACATAAAACATGATATATATTATAAAAAACATATCACCATAAACTTCAGATGTTATATTTTCAAATGATATAATTTTTATAGTATATATATATTGTGTTGTGTTAATCAAATTGATGACCTAGAAGCACGCGCGCCCTATAAACTATGAAGGAGGTAGTAGTAAGTTTACCTAGAAAAAAATGAGTAGGAACGTCTTCAACACCATGCAAAAAAGTACATCTTCAACATTTTTTCTAAATGCATTCCATATAAATTATTTTATGGCCAGGGATTAGTTTTTCTAAAATAACTTCGGTCAAATCCAGTAAACTTTTTCCCCTAAAATTGCTTTTGTTAATTTTAATTGAACAATCATATCTAATGGCTTAGGACATGAAAGTCAATGACTTGTGTGATGGTGGATGGCAAGTTGTTGTGGAGCGGCGGTTCGGCGGTGTCCCGATATGGCGATTACAACAATGTGGTGGCGACCGATGACGAATCAGCCTTTTGTTGAGTTGATTGGAGGGACAGTGGTATCCCAGCCCACCAAAGTTTAAATCCTAGATTAGATTTGATATTGGTTCTTGCATTTTCCTAGATTTATTTTAGGATTTTGGCGATATTCTTTTAATGGGAGGAGACGTTCCCGTCGAAGACGAGGTGGTGATTTCGTTAATTTCAAAATGATATGTCAGGCTCAGTATTGCGAAAATGCTCATAGGGATAAGATATGCGTATGTACGTTCATAAAGGTGAATGTATACTCGTATATGTAAACATCTGCGTTGTTGTTTTTAAAAAATAATGTGGTGGCGACCGATGACGATCAGCTTGATGCAGCAACACAGTGAGGCAATGGCCGGCAAGGGGCGATTTGACAGTCCGCACTATGACAAGGTGGCAACGGTGCAGTCATTCGACCGATGGGGTGTTGTAGTGTCGAACCGATGAGGTGGACCGACTAGGGGTGGGCATAAAAACCGACGAATCGAAGACCGAACCGACACTAAAACCGAAAAACTGAAATTTCAGATTTTAATGCTAAAACAGAAAATTTCGGTTTTTAACTTTGCTAACCGAACTTACTTAGATTGGTTCGGTTTTCACATTGTTAACCGAAAAGAAAACCGAATATACATTGGGACGTGTGAATCTGCAGGCAAACGAGATTCTCTCGCGTGTGAACGTGCATGCAAAATAGTTTCTCCCACCTGAAGCAAGCAGTGCGTGCGATAAAGGCTTTGTTTGGATCCATGGGTTAGAATTAGAATTGGTTAGATTGTACCGAACTAACCTTAAAACATCCAAATAGGAGGGTTAGAGTTGGTTAGATGCATCTAATGCATTCAAAAAATCTAACCACCCAAAAGATGCTTATTTGGGTTAGAATTAGGTGGGACCCAGAAAAAAGTTACTTTTTCCTCTTCCTTCACCATACAAATCCTGAATAAAGTAGCCTTTGAGTGTTTTCACAAGATTCAACACAGCAAACGCGCGACAAATAACCACTGTGCGGACAAATTGGATCTGGCGAAGGCATACGACAGAGTGGATTGGAGCTTTCTTGAACGGGTGCTGGAAAAAATGGGTTTCAACCAAACCTGGATTAGTTGGATCATGAGTTGTGTGAAATCGGTGAGATATGCAGTCAGGTGGAATGGGCAAGCTCTGGAGTACTTCAAACCATCAAGAGGACTCCGGCAGGGAGATCCCTTAAGCCCATATTTATTTCTCCTAGTGGCTGATTGCTTGACCAGTGTGCTGAACAGGGAGGTGACGAATGGAAGTTTGACCCCCCTGAAAATTGCCAGAGGCAGCCCGGGCATATCCAACCTTTTGTTCGCGGACGATAGCCTCCTCTTCTTTAAAGCCTCATTGCAAGAGGCCCAAACGATTAAAAAGGCTCTTGAATGTTTCCAGAAGGTAGTGGACAACTACTAAGCCCCCAAAAGTGTTCCCTGCTCTTCAGCGAAGCCTGCCCGGAGGAAACCCAGCGAGACATTAAAAACATCCTAGGGGTGGTGGCTTCTTCCTTTGAAAACAAGTACTTGGGCCTGCCCACCCCGGAAGGGAGAATGAAGGAGGACCGGTTCCAACCCATTATGGAAAGGTTCTCAAAAAGATGCTCGGACTGGTGTGAGAGGTATTTGTCGCACGGTGCAAAGGAAGTTCATATAAAATCTGTGGCCCAGGCTTTGGCGACATATCCTATGGGAATCTTCAAGATGACCAAGGGTTTTTGTGAAAAATATGAGAAGCTCATTCGTGATTTCTGGTGGGGAAATGAAGAGGGCCATCGCAAGGTGCACTGGATGGCCTGGAAGGACATGGTAAAACCTAAAAAAGGAGGAGGAATGGGTTTCAGAGACATACACCTCTTTAACCAGGCACTGCTGGCAAGGCAAGGATGGAGAATCCTAAAAAGACCGGATAGCTTGTGTGCTAGAGTGCTCAAATCCAAGTACTTCCCAAATGGTGAGCTCTTGGATACAGTATGTGCTGCTGATGCATCTCCAGCTTGGAGAGGTATAGAGTTTGGGCTAGAGCTTCTGAAAGAGGGGCTAATATGGAGAGTGGGAGATGGAAGGAAGATTCGCATCGAGAGGGATAACTGGATACCAAGGAAAATGGGGTTGAAAGCAGCAAAGTTCACTAGGAGAGCCAGGCTGCGATGGGTGAACCAGTTGATCCATGAGGACATAAATGAATGGAACATAGATCTTATTAAACAAATGTTCCCGATCTATGAAGCAGAGGAAATCTGCGACATAAAACTCCCTGCCTGTAAGATGGACGATTGCATAGCGTGGCACATGGAGAAGTCTGGAGTATTCTCTGTGAAGAGTGCTTATCGCCTGGCCCAACAAATAAGAGAGAGAGAAGACCCACCGGCGTTAAGTTTCTCAAACACATCGGATAACAGAAGCATTTGGAATTTAATTTGGCAAGCAAAAATACCCCAAAAGATTAAGATTACTGGTTGGAGGATTGCCACTGAATCCCTTGCTACAAGAGAGAACAAAATGCACCGTACTCTGTAGAAAATGGCCACATGTACGATCTGCGGCATGGAGGACGAAAATGAATACCATGCCGTCATAGCCTGTACCAAGGCAAGAGCTCTAAGATCTGAAATGCGCCGGGTCTGGGAACTGCCAGCAGAGAAAGAGTTTCGTTACACCGGTGAAGATTGGCTTCTATGCCTGCTAAGCCCATGTGATGAAAGCACGAGAACAATAATACTGCTCCTAATCTGGAGAGCATGGCATTTACGCAACAATTGCGTGCATGAGGGTGGGAAAACCTCTATCGGTGCTTCCGTTGATTTCCTGATTAGATATGAAAAGGAGTTAATCAGCTGCAGGACTGCAGAGGGGAACATCAATGGAAAACAATCTCTATTTCCGATTGTTCAGACTGAAGAAATGCAGACCAAAAACCCTAGTCGTTGGAAAACCCCTGAACCGGGATGGTGGAAACTAAAAACTGACGCAGCTTTCAACCCAGTTGACGGGCGGGCATCTGTGGGATGGGTGGTCAGAGATTGTAATGGAACTGTGGCCCTGTCCGGATGCCGGCGTATCGCTGCATGTTCCAGCGCAGAGGAAGCGGAAGCAGAGGGCGTCCTCACTGGTATGAAGGACCTGCTGTCAATTTTCAAAGGAAAAGTAATGATAGAAGTGGACTGTGCATCCCTACTGCCGCTGCTGAAACGGGGCTCACTGAACCTCTCTTCGTTGCGCCATACCATCAACGGGATCAAGGAGGCAATGGAGAAGTTTGAGGAGGTGAATACTTCACGTATTGGTAGGAATGGAAATGGGGTGGCTCACGCCCTGGCAGCACATGCTCGTGATGTTGGTGACTACAGGAGACTGGCCTCAGTGCCTGACAAAATTATGCAGATTGTGAGGCAGGACTGCAACCTCTGTAGTGACCCCTACGAGACCCCCCCCGGTCATCCTTAAAAAAATACATTTATTGTCAATTTAACCCTACCATCCAACCACTTCTTTGATTAGAGTTAGTTTAAGATTAGCCTACAGTTAAAATCTAACTGTAAACTCTAACCGAGTTAGAGTATCTAAACAGGACCAAGGACAAAATGAATCATGAGCCAAGTTGATAAGCATGCATGCAAGGCCGGCCATTCATGTTCGTACCATGCATGCAAGACCAACCGAGAAAAAAATCATTTGATGTTATGGGATTTTTATCTCCTGTGAAGCCACTGTAGGCTGGTCATACGTGTAGTAGCTAAAGCAGCAGGAATTCCCCTCACGTTAGGGCTTTTCTTCCTCTGGCGGCGGCGACGCAAGTCTTCCTCATCTAGAGTTCTCTATCTACAGTGATCTCCCCCGTTCGGCTGCCCGGAAGCCCTGCTTCTGTTAGGGTAGTTGATTGGGGCGTTCTCCCTCTCCCTTGGCGATCCCCGCTTAGGGTTTTTTGAGGTCTGCAGCAAGAGTCCGAGTCAAGTCGGGCTAGGGTTTTTGTTTTTCGTCAAAAGCATGGCGACTGGAGCATCGTCGTCGGGCTGAAAGGATAGCGATGTGGAGAAGCTCATGTCTGATCTTGGATTGGATGACGATGACCTAGATGATCTGGTTGTCGAGGACGTGATGGATCTACCCGATGATAATATCCGTTGGATGATCGTGGCTAGGGTTCATACGGAAAAGAAGTATAGCCAATATTGGTTTTACAAACAAATGAGGGCTGCTTGGAATCTTGCAAAACCAGTTCCTATTAGACCCCTGAGTGAGAATCTCTATACCATGCAATTTCCTTGCCTAGGGTACTGGGAGCGAGTTACAGAGGAAGGACCCTGGAACTAAAAGGGCAGCGCGGTGGTAATTGCGCCTTATGATGGTTTCTCTAAACCAACTACAATCCCACTAGACAGATTGGAGATTTGCGCTCAAATCCATGACTTCCCCGATGGATTATTCCCTCTTCTTCCTTCTTTGGCGGGGAAGATTGGTGAATTCGTCTATGCAGAACCACACTCTCAAGACTTCAAAGGCAATTTTGTTAGAGTAAAGGTCAGGATCAATGTTCAGAGAGAACTAAAAAATGTTGTTTCCGTGATCAAAGGAGCCCGCCGCCAAATATTCCCAGTTAGGTACGAGCGTCTCCCGGACTGGTGTGCGGTATGTGGCCATCTTGGCCATCTCTTCAAGGAGCATGGGGACGGCATCCATCCCCCAGAATCTCTCTACTTCAAAAACCTTCGAGCAGAATGGTATAAGGGTGTAGGTCCTGGTCCAGGGAAAGCAAACAAATCGAATAAACCTGCCCCTTCACAGAAATCAGTAGCCACTGTCCCTAGAGTGGTCGAGCCAGCTAAGGATCCAACGGATGTTGTTATGAGTGGCGCCGAGCTTAACAGGAAAAGGGAGTTGGCTGAAGCTCAAGAAAAGCAAAGTGGGCATGATGAAATCCCTAGACAGACCCCTACTGAAACTGTTCAATCGAGTGAGGCTCCCCCCAGGCGAATGATCAGCCCCCTATCCCACCCAGCCCACCCCCAAAGCATGATCCGAAAAGATTGAAAACTAACATAGGAGTTAAAGTTGGAGAACTTCAGACAAAAAACCAAAATGCTTAATCAGCGAGCACCCAGGAGGTGCCTCGCCGGGCACAATGAGTCTCATTTGTTGGAACTGTCGCGGGTTGGGTAACCCCGCGACAGTCCGAGAGGCTCGGGAGCTGGCGAGCAAGTTTACCCCCGCCATTTTTTGTCTTGTGAAGACTCAGATCAGTAAATCAAGGGCGGAAAATCTGGCTTTTTCTTTTGCATATAATAAAAGTTTTGCTGTGGGAAGTTCTGGCCGAAGTGGCGGCTTGGTTATCTTCTGGAATGAGGAGATAAATCTAACTATTGGTACTTCTTCAAGATACCATATTGATATGGTGGTTAATGAACTTGGTTCTTCACCTTGGAGGCTTACATGTGTGTATGGAGAAGCACAAGTTCCAGATAGGTATAAAACGTTGGATATGCTGAGATCCATTGCTGTTTCACCTGTGACACCTTGGGTTGCAGTGGGTGAATTTAATGAAGTACTCCACCATTCTGAGTACGAAGGAATTGGGACTAGGAGCCAAACCCAGTTAGATGGTTTTCGGGATACACTTCATGTTTGCGGTCTTTTGGATGTTGGGCATTAAGGTCTACCCTGGACTTTTGAGAAACGAGTAGAGGGAGGGACATATAGAAGAGTAAGGCTTGACAGAGTTGTTGCTGATCCAGAGTGGAGTACGTTGTTTCCATTGCTCAGGTTGAACACCACGTTACCGCATGCTCTGATCATGTTGCCTTAATGTTGAGGATGGACGTAGATTTGGCTGCTCGAAAAGGGCCGCAGATCTTTTGGTACGAAGCTATGTGGGATTCTCATGAAGATCTTAAACCTTTAATCCACCACGGTTGGAATCTAGGAGAGAAGGCTATGTCGGTTAGTATGTTGAAGGACAAACTTGCAAGTCTCTCATGAGATCTACCGAGGTGGGATCGGTCCACATTTGGCAATGTGGGGAAGGAGATACACCAATTGAAGCTGGAGCTGGAAACACTGAGGAAAATCCCAAGTCGAGCTGGTCCATCAGCGCAAGAAATAAAGATCACGGATACGCTGGTTGAGCTATATCAACGGGAAGAGGTGCTCTGGAAGCAAAGGTACAGAATTGAGTGGCTTGTTGGAGGGGACAAAAATACGAAATTCTTCCATCTACGGGCCTCCATGAGGCGCCAGAAAAATCTCATCAAAAGTCTACAGAACCCTAATGGCGATGTGATCACGTCTATCACAGAACTTGAGAATATGACGACGTCTTTCTATCAGAATTTGTTTGCTACAGAAGGAGTTACAAACATGGGATAGGTTCTGTGACGAGGGGGGGACCCCACGACTCCTCTGCGTGAGGGTACCTGGTGCGTGTGAAGACTGGCGGCCCACTAGAAGACTCACAAACCGACATGAAGCCCGAGACTTGAGGCGCAAGACAAGGACTCCTA
Organism: Bromus sterilis; assembly: GCA_950022295.1. NCBI lineage: Eukaryota > Viridiplantae > Streptophyta > Magnoliopsida > Poales > Poaceae > Bromus > Bromus sterilis. The sequence goes on along the minus strand of OX465595.1, from coordinate 335,600,813 downwards.
CTTGTAGTCGACTAGGACTCATGTAAACCCCTACCTGGCCATCTATATAAAGCGAGGCAGGGGCACCTATCTAGACAACTGAGCTCACAACTAATCACAACCCCCACGCATAGAGCTAGACAAATCTCTCTCCACCAAAGCCCTCGCGGCACCTCTGTACATCATCATCAATACAAGATCAGACAAGCAGAATGTAGGGTTTTCCCTCCAGGGGCCTGAAGCTGGGTAAATCGTGCACTCATGTGTCGCTTGTCACCTCTGAATCCTACCAACGCGCAGGCCACGTCACTCTCCTTACTCCTACACAAAACCTAGGGTACCTAACCCTAGGATTTACCGAGGCCGATCCTTGTCAATTGGCGCCGTCCATGGGGAGGACATGCGCGTTCGAATCACGGATCGGCGGCTCCAATCTACATCGACAATCGATGATCCGTCGACTTCGGAAGGACCTATTCAAGTTGGGTTCATTGCAATCTCGGCTTCTTCAACTACTACATCAAGATCTACATCAAGCTTACGGACAAAACAAGAAAATTTTCGAGCGCGTCACTCTAAGATCGATATCAAACTGAGCGCTCATGTGCAGCCTACAGGACAGAAAAACGTCCGTGTTGCGGGCACTGGCGACGGCGACTTGGAGCACATCTCGACGATCCCTTCAGTGGAAAGATGCGGAATTCAATTTTCGAAAATCAATGAAAATTTCAGCAAATTCCAACGGCTGGATCTCCGTCGGCGACTCCCGCACTGAAGCACTCTTGGAATCTAACGGAACTCCGCGCGACTCGAGCACAAATATTCCTGACATTAGCTCGGACATCAACTTGAAGATCGCTCCGGTGAAAGCATGCGGGTTTCAATCTCCCATCAGTAAATTTGTTTTCAGAAAATTCCAACGGTTAGATCTCCGTCAGCGGCTCGCGCACTGCAACGCGTTTTTGGATCTACGCGAGATTGCGAATTTTCAATCGCGAATTCGGGTTCAATCTTGACCCACAAGGCTTCTACTCCAACTCGACATGCCATGGATGACTCGCCAAGGTTTCTACATCGACTCGCGCCGCTACAACGACATCACACAACGAGCAATCGAATGATCCCGCTCGGCCCGTCGAGTCCCTCTCGGTCACTCGCCGCACTGTCGACTTCAACCACCCAAATCATCCTGCGCCGAGCTCCTTTGTATGGGCTCTCCCATACCGAGCTCCATCGCGCAGTAATCACCGCGTTGAGTCCTTTCATCACTCGCCGGATAAATTCATCACGACGAATTCACTGCGCAACTCCACCGCCTCAACACTCGGGGGCTCGTGGACTCGGGGGCTGAACATCGCAGTCGCCATCACATCGGCTACGTTTCGCTACGTCGACTGCTCATCTTCGATTGCTCGACTGCTCATCTTCGACATCCTCCACCACGTCGATCCTACAGCTAAGTTTCTTTACACTCTTATATGCTATGATTCAAAAACCTATATGCATTCTCGATCAGTGGACAAAGACGATTACACAGTCGCACACAAACATCTGAGGGCTAAAAAATCATCCTGCTGGCTACGCAGTCGTGCAGAACTATCTGAGGGCTAAAACAACATCCTGCCGGCTACGCAGTCGTGCAGAAACATCTGAGGGCTATAATGTTGGGAATGTGCCCTAGAGGCAAATAAAATATGTTTTATCGAGCATATTCCATTAGTTCATAATATGTTTGATACTATGCTATAACTTTATTAAGCGGAAACATTAATACAGGTGTGGTATACAAACAACCAGGTCCCTAGTTAACCCTAGTATACTAGTCCATTGGACGATTGATGATCAAGGTTTCCTGATCATGAGACAATGGCGTCTGTTGACAATGGAGTCGTATCATTGGATAATGATATGATGGACATACACCCACCAGAAATGTTGCGATGTGATCAAGTCACATAGTTCGACATTGCGATAACAATAACGTAGTGACCAGATCCTTTGACCGTAATGATCATACGTAATTGTCATCTATGAGGAGACTATGATTTGTATCCCACCGCCTGACTGAAATATGCTGGCCATAACGGTGCCCTTTGGGTATTCCGAAATAGATGGTTGATGAGTATGCAAATAGATCAAAGCGGGATTTGTCCATCCGTGTGACGGATAGGTACTCTGGGCCCACTCGGTGATGTTACATCATAAAGTTTGCAAACGTGTGACTATGTCACGGCGTTGTAATATCACGGGAACGAGTAAACTTGTTTGTTGAGAACGAGGACGAACTAGGTATATTGGATACCGATGATCAAACCTCGGACAAGCAAAGTGAAGGGTTCGTTGCATAGAAAACAAAATTTTTCCTACGATTGCAACTGCCAAGATCACATCTAGGAGATAACTTGTAACGGTTTGAGAAGGACTCACCCTCGAAGACCAAAAAGCTTTAACGAGAACGATTCTCGTGGGTGATGTAGTCGATCACTTGCCGACCTCAAGGTCGTGATGAAGATGGGCGCCACAAACGGGCAGCGCCTCCGTAATCGGTCACACGTACGGATCAGCGACGACCTCCGCCCCTTGCTCCAGTTGGGCAGCGGAAGTAGTGGATCCTCGGGAACTCCAGCAGCACTACAACATAGTGGTGGTGGTGGTAGAGAAGATCTTGAGCAGGGCTTCGCCTAAGCACCGTACTCGTGAAACTGGATCATCTAGCAAGGGGAGGAAGATGCCAACCAAAGGGCATATGAGAGATGGAGGAATTCGTGTGTAGAGGGGTCTCCACCCATCTATATATAGGAGGGGGAGGCAGCCCCCAAGGGGTAGCACGCCCCAAGAGGTGCCCCCACCTCTCCCCTCATCATGTGGGTGGACTCCCCACTCACAAAAACAAAGGGTCACACATTATTCCCATAACTTCCATAATTCTCCACTCAAAATTCCAAGAGTTTATCACATTAAAACACTTTTAATTATCTTGTTTAATGTCACTCAAATTAATGAACACTTCATTCAATGAGTACTTCATTGATGAACACTTCATTCAATGAACACATTAACAATTATCCCCTTGCACTATTTTGATATACCGAAACTATTCCAGCAGTTTTATCAAAACAGTCCATGTGCTGTCCAGTATATTCTCTGGCGTTCCGTATCCACTCAAACGCGTCAACGAATCCTTAAGTGTGTCACCCTACGGTTCGTGAATAAAATGGACATGACAGAGACTCTTCTCTGATCAATAATCATCAGCGGGATCTGGAGATCCATGATGACTCCCACTTACTCAACGATGAACTAGTGATCGTGTGAACCAAAACTCCGTAACCAATTCCTTTTGTCTCGCGATATTTTACTTGTCCGAGATCCGATCATTTGGTATCATCCATACCTAGTTCGATCTCGTTACCGACAAGTACTCTTTACTCGTTCCGTGATATAACATCCTCGTGAGCCAGTCACGTGCTTGCAAGCGATGTCAATGTGATATCACCGAGAGGGCCCAGAGTATATCTCTCCGTCATCTGGATGGACAAATCCCACTCTTGATCCACGAGCCTCAACTAACACTTTCCAAGTACCCAACGACACCTTTATAATCACCCTGTTACGGTGTGACGTTTGATGGAATCAAAGTACTCTTCCGGTGTCAGTGATTGACGTGATCTCATGGTCTAAGGATTAGGGTTACTTCGTGAAAGTTTGATACAGCAATAGAAACTTGATGACATGATCGTATTGCTATAACTACTGTGGGTGTATGTTCATCACATCATTCTCCAATGACATGACCTTGTTATTAACAACATCCAATGTTCATGATCAGGAAACCTTGATCATCCGTTAATCAACAAGCTAGTATAAAGAGAGGCATTACTAGGAACCTTTTCTCTGTTTATTAAACACACATGTATTAACGTTTCCGGTTAACACAATTATAGCATGAAAATAAACATTTATCATAAACATGGAATAAGATAATAACCACTTTATTATTGCCTCTCGGGCATATTCCCTTCAGTCTCCCACTTGCACTAGAGTCAATAATCTAGTTTGGTACTTGCGCATCCAACACCTATGGCATTCAGTTGTTATCCATACGCATTGCTAGTGGTAAACCTAATCTCCAGATCTGACACTTCAGGTCCGTGTGTATTTGCATTTCTTTGCGTCTCTACGCATCACTCATTCACTAATGAGATGGCATTGCATAAATTTGGTCCTCCGGTGAGACCTTAGTCCCTTGAGCTCAAAACATGTTGAATCTATTGTCGTACAATAGATCTTCATAGTATTAGCTCGCTTGGAACTACACCTAGTTTGTCAAACAAACTTCTTGACACAAATGCCCTCCTTTGCTGCTGCTAGAGCAGTCATATACTTAGCCTTTCCTTGTAGTATTCGTTATAATGTCTTAACTTTGGAACTCATCCAAATCCATTTGGAACTATTCCAAATCTATCATGGAACTTTCTTCCATTACATTTTGCCACCTTAACATACCGCCAAAATTGAGATAAATTTAGATTGTATCTTGCGACAAAACTAGTATCAATGTAACACTTTACAATGAACTATTGTCCAACATACATAATATATATTCTTAGTCCTTCCAAAGCACGTAAGGATATCTTTACTATTGTCCAATGATCATCTTATGAATCATTCTGGTATATGCTCATAACATTTAGAGCATAGGACATTCTTGGAATTGTACATATCATGGTGTACATGATTGATCAAATCATTCATGTGATTTTACTCACCAAGTGTCAAAACACTTGAATCTCGCTTCAACCTTTTCCATGCGGCAAGAACTTTTCTCGTCGTTTCCATATTGAACTTATTCAATATTTCATATATGTACTTCGGCCCAACCATATTAGCACCTCAATCTATCTATATAGACCATATTAGCCCAATATACTGGTTTTGCCCAAATCTTCCATTAAAATCAAATTTTCAATGAAACTTCACCCGTGTCAATAAAATATACATCATTTCCAATCAACAATATGTCTTCTACATAATGTATTAGAAATATGTCTCAGCGCTCCCACTTAATTTCTTGCAAAAGCAAGCATCTTCACCGTCTCTGATGAAACTAAACGTTTTAACAATTTCATCATGATGAAGATTCCAACTCCGTGAATTCTTATTTCAACCATTGAAATTTGCATGCTATTTTAGCATCCTTTGAATTAACAGAACCCTTTGGACCGTGTCCTGTACACGTCTTAGGTAACCATTCTATTAGAAGAACGTTGTTCTGTTTGTTCAACTACCATATACCAAAACTAGCATATGTAGTGGTTGCTACAATAATCCGTCCAGACTAAATATCGTTATGAAAGATCAAATCTTGTCATAGCCAACTCTTTGAACATAATCGTAAACCATTTTAACGATATGTCGAATATTTCATAGATGTGAGAACATCCACGTCTGTTTCTTTATAGATCCAAACACGGTATCTAGAGGGTCTTCCAAGTCCAGAAACTTGGTTTCTCGTGTATGGAACTATCACGGATTTTATAGCTTCTAGCCATTTTGACGGAGTCAGGGCCCATCATCGCTTCTTTGCATGTAGTCGGTCCATTATTATCAAATAACAATGATTCAATCTCAAATCTTACTATTTGATCGATTATCCGAACTACGCAGTTCAATAGGAACTTAGATCGCCGTGACCACAACCTTTGGGACACGGGAGCCAAGAGCATTGCGGCCGCTTCCGGGACACTTTCCGGCGCTGCGCCACTTAGCACATAAAGCTTAGGTTCAACAACCTAATCGAAGTTCTACTGTCCTCCCACTTAACTTTTCGCAAAAATTCCTTCTCAAGAAACTTGATGCTCTTAGCCACAAAAAAACTTTTGTCTTTAGTGTTCTGGAGGAATACCCAACGGTTACTTTCGGATAACCTACAAAGACGTACTTTATCCGACTTTGGTTGTAAACATTTTACATATGCCTTGCATACCAAAATTTAAGTAAAGACAAATTGGGTTTTATCCCATTCCATAACTTATATGGTGTCATTTCAACGGATCTCGATGGCGCTCTTTTCAGTGAAAAGCGGTAGTCTCTAAAGCTTAATCCTTAAAATATAATGGCAATTTTATAAATAACACCTTTGATCCTTACCATGTCAAACAAGGTTTGATTACATCTCTCGAACAATCCATACTCCTATGGTGTTTCGGGAAATGCAAGTTTTGGAACGATTCCTAAACTCTCAGGCATTTGCTAAACTTTTAACTCAAAAATCTTCTTTTATGATCCAATCATAAACTCTTATTTTCTCGTTACAATGATTTTCACTTCATCTTGAAATTTATTTGAACATTTTCAAACATTTCATACTTCTTCCTTATCAAGTAAATATACACATATATTCACTCAAATCCTCGGTTAAAGTATATGAAGTTATAAGACCCACCACACACGGCTACACATAATGAACTATACACATCAACATGTATAATGTCCAATAAGTTAGTCGTCCGTCCTTCTTTGGCCTATGAACGGAGTTTCAATCATTTCTAGGAAATTCTTACAAGCGTCAGTTGATTCAAAATCAAAAGACTCCAAAATTCCACCAACATGGAGTTTCTTCATGTTATCTTTCCAATATGATTTAAACGGTGTTTCAATCATCTCTAGAAATTTCTCACAACCGTCAATTGATTCAAAATCAAAAGACTCCAAAATTCCATCACCATGGAGTTTCTTCATGTGTTTCTTTCCAATATGATTCAAACGGTGGTGTCACTCATAAGTGATCTTCTAATCATTTGTCTTGCGACATGTTTATCATCAGTTATTATGGATGTGATTTCTCCAACAAGATTTATAGAGTTCATCCATCTTCTATGAATATGGTGATAATTTGAACAACTATTGTTCGTATAACACCAGAACAGAATAACAATTATTCAAATAAATCTTGAAGGCTAGGTTTAATTCCAACGATAAACACTTTATTTTGTTCTTGATGAGAATCATCCCATATTCATTTGCTAGTTACTCAGGCCATTGCAACTCTTGTATTGTGTTGTTCCGTATGACACTTCATACCAACCAATCAGTATCCAATACTCAAGAATCACACTGTTTAACAAGCAATGAATATACCCATAACATGTATATCATCTATATACCCGAGCTGGACATTTCCAGTCTTTTCCTTTTTCTTTTCGCCAAAATATTTTTCAGATCCTCTTTCAGCAATTCCTTTCCTTTTTAGAAGAATTTATCAACATCACTTGTGGCACCATTCATATGACACATAATCCAAAGTGTGTTAGTCAAATACTAACACCCTTTGATTCTCACTTTGATGTAGATCACCGTCATCAAATGTTTGGTGTGCTTCCAAATTCCATTCTTTAGTAATCTTATAGTGTAGTAAACATTTTACCTACATCTTCCATTCATCCTATCATGACAACTTTCATGACAGAACTACCATAGCTCATAGGGACAAACTGTGAGTACAATATTAGTTCCCAAAACCTTTTTGGGAGATTAGGACACATAGTGTCTCCAACCTTCACAAATTCTCATACAATATGAGAACATGTTTCTCACTAAATTTTACTCTATCACATTGCAACTAAACATTGTTTCAGATATCGCTATATCTTCCACACATGATAGTTTCTGAAACAATCATTTCAGCTCCTAGATAACCTTGATAATAACAAACAACATTTGAATATCAAGGATCATGGAGGCAAGTGTGATACTTAGACACTAACACTGGAATTGTTACTCTCGATTTAATACACATTATTAAACTTCATGGAGCAAGCAAGTTTTGCTAAAGTTTGCAATAAGACTTTAAACTTTAGATTGACACTCAAACAATACGGTACCAGTCCGTAAAGTTAAATATCCAGAATTCTATAGTTCTATTATCTCAATTATAGCTAAGCGCAAAGGTAGTAAACAAATGCCAATGACTACAACGAACTATGCAAATTCACTTTGATTTAGTTCATGATAAAATGAGTTCATCTAACTCCCACTCAAAAACAACATCCCTCGAGTCGTCTTTGGTGATTACACGAACCAAATTCACTACACCACGACCGATCATCACGTGAGGCGGTGTAGCTGCAATGGCGAGCATCTCAATATGGTTCATCATATCATCCATATGACTCGTGCTTAACCTTTCGGTCCATGTTCCGAGGCCATGTCTGTACATGCTAGGCTCGCCAAGTAGAACCTTAGTATTTGCATGTGTTTCAAGGCCATGTCTGTACATGCTAGGCTTGAAAACACCCGTTGTATGCGAACGTAGAGTCTATCACACCCGATCATCACGTGGTGTCTCGAAACGATGAACTTTCTTAACGGTGCATACTAAGGAAGAACATAAAATTATCTTGATATTAAGTGAGAGGGATCATCTTATAATGCTACCGCAGCGATCATGATCGTAACTAAGCAAAATAAGATGCATAAAAGGATAAACATCACATGCATGGATAATGTGATATGATATGGTCCTTCTCGCAATAGATCTCCATCTTTGTGCGTCTTGGTATGATCTCCATCATGCCACCGGCGCGGCACCAAGGTCCATGGCGCCACCACCATGGTCGTCCTTCTCCATTACAATATATCTCATGGATATATCTACAGCACGCAGGCCTTAAAAAGGAAAAACACAACCATATGGCTCCTGCCGGTTGTTTACAATAAATCTCATTTCATACAACAATTTTGTAACAATGACCATATCACATCACATGCCCTGCAAAAACAAGTTAGACGCTTCTAAATTATCTTTGCAAATTTTACGTGGTTTTGGGCTTCCTAGGAAAGAACCGATCTTACCTACGGACAAGAACCACAACGTTGATTCGCTAGTTGTTTCTTTTCGTCCCTTTCCAGGACCCTCCATTGCAAATGCCATATCACTAATGTTAGAGAAACTGACACCCCCAAAGCCACTTTATACGGTACAAGCCGTATGTCAAGCGTGACACGCAATCTGCGCTTAGGGCCGCTTCAATCCAACATTGCCGCAATATGAACAAGTGCACAAAAGAGGGTAACAACTAGAGGATCAACGCCCACATCTCTATGTGTTCTAACCGTACAAAGCATCTACGCATAAACCTGGCTCTGATACCACTGAAGGGTTCGTTGCATAGAAAACAAAATTTTTCCTACGATTGCAACTGCCAAGATCACATCTAGGAGATAACTTGTAACGGTTTGAGAAGGACTCACCCTCGAAGACCAAAAAGCTTTAACGAGAACGATTCTCGTGGGTGATGTAGTCGATCACTTGCCGACCTCAAGGTCGTGATGAAGATGGGCGCCACAAACGGGCAGCGCCTCCGTAATCGGTCACACGTACGGATCAGCGACGACCTCCGCCCCTTGCTCCAGTTGGGCAGCGGAAGTAGTGGATCCTCGGGAACTCCAGCAGCACTACAACATAGTGGTGGTGGTGGTAGAGAAGATCTTGAGCAGGGCTTCGCCTAAGCACCGTACTCGTGAAACTGGATCATCTAGCAAGGGGAGGAAGATGCCAACCAAAGGGCATATGAGAGATGGAGGAATTCGTGTGTAGAGGGGTCTCCACCCATCTATATATAGGAGGGGGAGGCAGCCCCCAAGGGGTAGCACGCCCCAAGAGGTGCCCCCACCTCTCCCCTCATCATGTGGGTGGACTCCCCACTCACAAAAACAAAGGGTCACACATTATTCCCATAACTTCCATAATTCTCCACTCAAAATTCCAAGAGTTTATCACATTAAAACACTTTTAATTATCTTGTTTAATGTCACTCAAATTAATGAACACTTCATTCAATGAGTACTTCATTGATGAACACTTCATTCAATGAACACATTAACAATTATCCCCTTGCACTATTTTGATATACCGAAACTATTCCAGCAGTTTTATCAAAACAGTCCATGTGCTGTCCAGTATATTCTCTGGCGTTCCGTATCCACTCAAACGCGTCAACGAATCCTTAAGTGTGTCACCCTACGGTTCGTGAATAAAATGGACATGACAGAGACTCTTCTCTGATCAATAATCATCAGCGGGATCTGGAGATCCATGATGACTCCCACTTACTCAACGATGAACTAGTGATCGTGTGAACCAAAACTCCGTAACCAATTCCTTTTGTCTCGCGATATTTTACTTGTCCGAGATCCGATCATTTGGTATCATCCATACCTAGTTCGATCTCGTTACCGACAAGTACTCTTTACTCGTTCCGTGATATAACATCCTCGTGAGCCAGTCACGTGCTTGCAAGCGATGTCAATGTGATATCACCGAGAGGGCCCAGAGTATATCTCTCCGTCATCTGGATGGACAAATCCCACTCTTGATCCACGAGCCTCAACTAACACTTTCCAAGTACCCAACGACACCTTTATAATCACCCTGTTACGGTGTGACGTTTGATGGAATCAAAGTACTCTTCCGGTGTCAGTGATTGACGTGATCTCATGGTCTAAGGATTAGGGTTACTTCGTGAAAGTTTGATACAGCAATAGAAACTTGATGACATGATCGTATTGCTATAACTACTGTGGGTGTATGTTCATCACATCATTCTCCAATGACATGACCTTGTTATTAACAACATCCAATGTTCATGATCAGGAAACCTTGATCATCCGTTAATCAACAAGCTAGTATAAAGAGAGGCATTACTAGGAACCTTTTCTCTGTTTATTAAACACACATGTATTAACGTTTCCGGTTAACACAATTATAGCATGAAAATAAACATTTATCATAAACATGGAATAAGATAATAACCACTTTATTATTGCCTCTCGGGCATATTCCCTTCACAAAGTACCATAGGACAAAGGGAACAGGCACACGGTTAACGGATCCAACAACGATTGAAGTTCATTCGATGGAAGCGCAGGGGCTATCAATGATTGTAACCAGGTCCAATTGATTAGTCATTGATCAATGAGAATTGTCTCGATCATGTCTGTTGTTTCCCGGACCGTAGGGTGTTACACTTAAGGGTACTCGACGCAGTAAGGATTGATTCGGGATCACCGGAGAAATTGGAGAGAACACCGGAATTGTTCCGATGAAGGCCGGAAGTTGTTCCGGGTATTTTGAAAGGTTCAAAATATATTTAATAATGTTTAATATATGTTTTATTATTTAATTATCTGAATTAAATATTAAAATGTATTTAAATATAATTAAAAATGAATTAAAAGGCATATGGGCCTCATAGGGCCCATTAGGGGGAGAGGGAGTCCTCCCCCATGGGCCATGGCGCCATGAGGGGGCCCACCCCCTTAATAGGTGCGCCACACCCCCCCCCTTTGGATTAGTCCCACCCCGTAAGTGGAGGGGGGTGGCACCCCTCCTTGGCCTATATAAGGAGGGGTAGAGGTGCCCTTTTATTTATCATAATTTTGAGATAAGTTCTCATCTCTCTCTCCCTCCTTTCTCCTTCCTCGAGTGGACTCCCCTTGTTTGGAGTCTACACTTGGTTGGGGATTTCTCCACTATACGCACGCCGTCGTGCTGATGGAATCGGGATCCGAATCCATCTTCTTTCCGCTGCTCTACTGGTTCGGAGCCCGGAGGGACGTCGGGTATACTGTATGTGTATAATCCCGCGAGGCACTACACTTGTGGTGCTACTTCATCGTCGTGGCTGTATCGCGAGGTCTTCATCGACAACGTTCCGACGGGGACGTAATCCCGTCATTGGTCTACAAGGATTGGGTGGCTACAGGAGTCATCGTGGATCTGCGCGGCATCGGGGATTGCCGGTACGACTACACCAGCCACGTTCATGCGGGAACGTTTCCCGCTTAACGGACTACATACTGGTATGTGATCTTTTTATGTCCGTTACTTGCATCAGCATAGCATAGGTCTTGGGTATGGGTCTCGGAGGTTATGAAAAAATTGTGTTTTCTGCCCCGAACCCCAACAGTGGTATCAGAGCAAGGCTATGCGTAGATGTATTGTACGGATAGAACACATCTAGTATGTGGGCATCAATTCTCCAATTGTTACCCTCTCACGTGTACTCATTTAGCGTTGCGACAATGTTTGATGAAGCGGCCCCCGACCGACCTTACGTGTATACGCGAGACTGGTTCCACGCTTGACATATGGCTTGTACCATATAAAGTGGCTGGGGGGTGTCTGTCTCTCTGCATTAGCGATGCAAAGATGTTTGCAACGGAGGGCCCCGACAGGGGTGTAATAGAGACAATTGCGGGATTGGTGTTGTGGCTTGTTTTCGTAGGATAGAAAGCGGTTCTTTTCTCGAAACCCCTAGCAGCCACGTAAAACTTGCAAAAGATAAAGTAGAAAGGCGTTTTCAAATTTAATTTGCATGTCGAGGGGAATCATAGCATGTATGATTTACTATTGCATCCTGTTTTGCTAATATGATAAATATACGACGGTAGCATAATAGGATGATCCCTCACTAATCCAACAAAGTGTCCTTCCTTAGTGAAGCACCATCTGGAAAGTTCTTCATTATGGAGGCATCACGTGTCACACGGGTGTCAAACATTTTTACGTTCACAAGAGATGGGTGGAGCAAGCCTAGCATGTCCAGAAACATGGCCTTGCATACGCGGCATATACTCACTAAGGTTATTGTGGCGAGCCTAGCATGTGCAGACATGGCCTCGGGACACAAGAGACCGAAAGGTCGAGCATGAGTCACATGGATGATGTGATTGGCATGATGGCCTACCTTGAAGAACATACTGATGGTCGTGTCACACGGGGGAGGTATGTTCTTCAAGGATCGTGTAATCACTTAGAACAAACTATGAGGGATGTTTGTCTGAGTGGGAGTTCCAAAATTGTTTTTGAAACATGAACTCCATATTATGAACTTAATCTTCATGTCTTAGCAAATATCATTGTAGATAACGTCATACCAATGTTTAGAACTATGGCTCTTTTAGTATGATAGAACTTAAGGTAAATGGGTCTTACTTCATTGATGTGTACCAACACCATTAGAGACATACTCATTAGTAATGACTTGCTAAACATAATACGAAGAATTTCTAGGAGATACACCTGACAACTCCGTAATCAAGGAAGATGATGATGAGTATCGCACTCACCATCACTTATGAATGACTGTCCAATACACCATAATTCATTCTATGGAATCTGAATTGTGAATGCATGATTAACCAACACGTATGACGTGCTAGGTGAACTTGAAAGCACTTGGTCACAAATCAGAGTAATGGAATATGAGTATATGGACGGGGTTTCTTTCAACCATGGTGGAAGGAACAACCTGCTGAGAAAGTCACTTGGAAAATGTATAAGATACATGGAACACCTTGTGTATAACTTGGACTACTGAATGACTGGTTACTTTGCGATAACTGGGGAGTTGCATCCGCTTCCTCCCAGTTACAAAGACCATGTCTGGACTATGTCATGAAGGAGAATCGTTCACCTGTCATGAGGTCATGGTTAAAGTCAAGAACTTTAAGAGTAGAACCAATGCAGGAATGGTCATTGACGGAGAAGGTATATTTGATATACGAGTTATAAATGTCTTTCCCATGAAACACTAATTGCGGTTGATTAAGTATTCGATGCTTGAACTTACTGCTTGAGAGTGACTTGAAAGGGACGAGGTGACAATGTGTGCTGACGGCAATCAAGATAGTTGATGGTCGACAACACTCTCCATCTACATCTATTAATTGATTAATATATGAATAAATTTTATGATCGTTTGAATGAGGACTTTATTAGTGTGTCTTGCATCTCGCGAAGACAATTATTCATATTAGTGAGAAACAAGTCAGTTGTTCTCCTTTTATGAATGATATCTCTTATGGTCACATTACGATTATGAATGAGTTATTCTTATATTGATGATAGTTGTTTGATCATTTATAAGAAATATTGTAATGCCAAGAAATATCCAGGCTTAATAATGACATTACAGTTTAAGTCATGAATGATATGATGATGTCTTAAGATACTTGATCTCTTGACACATACAAACCATGCCTTTTAGGTGAGATGATTAAAACCTCGCATTCTGGTAAACGGAATGTGTACTGATTGTTGAGTACCATACATTGTGATGTATCGTATGTCAGCATGTGGTGAATTTCATTATTTCGTGAACTTCGTATGTGGACTTAGATGAATATTTGTATTCACTAATGAAACATGAGTCTGAAATAATTTGATATGATCAAAAGGGATTTCAGAGTAAAGATGGATATTAAATTAACAAGAAAGACAAGTCTCTACGATTTGATCAAAGTGACAAATGTTTTGAGTTAGTCTTGGGCGTAAAGACTTGTGTGAAAGTTGTTCCACAAATTGCAATGTCTTGAGACACTCAATATGATTGACGTGCCTGAACATTGTGATCATATTCTATCAAAAAGTTTATGGTCTAAGTTATCTCTTACCAAGTTACGTTATTATTGTTTAGAGTTATTAATTTAATATGCAAACACTCACTTCAGCATAGGGAACCATATGAATTCGTGGAAACCAACACTATATATATGTCATGGTGTGTTGTGGTTTCTAGGAAGCTTGATTTATGTAAGATAAATTATCTTTGTAGTGTATCCTTAGACAACTATGGATGCATCTTCCACAACTAGAACCAAAAGGAGCAAAACATGTATTGCTATGTTTGGTGTTTGTCAAGAATTGTTCTTGATAAATGTGGTAATGGAAGAAAAGTGAAAGTTCAACCAAGGTAATTGACCTTGCCTCCAAATGTCAGAGTAGTGCAACGGAATATGTTCTGGAACCAAAGCTCTACAATAAGAGGAGAAACTAATGATAATGATCATGATCTTCTGATGGGAGGTTTTACTGAGAAAGGTAGGATTCAAGAATATATATTTGCCCCTGGTGCAAAATGATATTCATGATTCACTTGTCATGTTAATGGAACAAGACATTCCTACGAACTACAAAGAAGCGATGGTGGACCTAAGTACGAGATATGACTACGAGTCATGAAATCCTATGTTGAGTTACATTTCAGATTGCTTGAATCTTATCAAGTAAGGAGGTTCCTTGATATTTACAATAACTTCAGAGTTATGAGGAATAAATGTGAACATCAAAGGGACGTCAAGATTGGTTTGTCACAAATATTGTTTCTGACAAATTCAATGGGTTGACTACAATGTGTAGCAATGCTTGAGTCAAAGGGATATTCACTACGATTGATCCAGGATTGTTATCAATACCGTGACTTCCTCAAATCCTGTATTTTAAGAAGTGTTGTAATTGGTACAACAAGAAGGTTTTGAAAACATATGG
This sequence comes from Bromus sterilis, assembly GCA_950022295.1. Lineage (NCBI taxonomy): Eukaryota > Viridiplantae > Streptophyta > Magnoliopsida > Poales > Poaceae > Bromus > Bromus sterilis. Next base: position 335,585,503 of record OX465595.1, on the reverse strand, counting down.
ATGCTAGTATCTCATGACAGGAATTATCGATTTGATGAATGATCAAAGGATTTTGGACTTATCCAAAATATCGAGGAAACATGCATTTGCATGAAACTGAGTGGGAGCTGAATAGTTTCCTGAAACTTAATATGTAGACGACATATTTTGAGTGGGAGCTATGGGAGTATTATCCTAGACTTATATGTAACTGACATATTTGAGTAGGAGCCATGTGGTTAGTATCCTGAACTTAATATGTGTCTGACATATCTAAGTGGGAGCCATGTGGATGTTATCCTTGTCTTATATGTGGCTGACATATTTGAGTGGGAGCAATATGAGTGCTATCCTAAGACTTAATATGTGCATGACATATTTGAGTGGGAGCATGATAACATTCTCATATATGGATAACATATTATGAATGGTGCAGTTGGTGTTAATGATTATTTGAATCTTTCATAAATGAAGATGAATAAGTATTAAGCATTGAAGATCTATTAAGATAGATATGTGTTTAATAACATTGAGTCATAATACTTTCTTGGATAAGATTCTGAAGGAGTTCAGAATGGGACAAGTCAAGAAGTGGTCCTTACTTGTATATCCAAGAGAAGTGTTGAGTTAATCTCAGTACAAGAACAATGGTTAATGGTTAATGAAAGAAATGGATGTGTTGGATCCTCTATGCCTTTGTCATAGGTTCTTTCATATAAAACCAGAGTTATGTACTCGACGTAATGTGACCCAAGTTCTTAGTAGTAAGAACATGTTGTGATATGATTTATGAGTAAATCATTGAACAAAGAGTTAAGTTTATCCTTCAGTGTCTGAAGAGAACTGAGGATACATCTCAAATTTGTAAAGGATAGTGGACTTGACCATAAATGTTATGCTGGTTCAAGTTTTCACACTAACCTAGAAAATTGAGATACCATACTAATGAATGCCTAAGTTGAAAGAAACATGGTTAGACATCAAAGTTGCATACAATGCACTAAGGATTGAATCTACATTGATGTGGCTGCTTTAGAAGTAGCAGGAGTTATATTATGGCTTAAAGAAGTTCGACTTCTGATTGAGTGAGTTTTCAAGTGTGCATGACTATGGGAAAGTCAGCGTGACCCACCGGATGTCATTGCTATGACACAGCAAACGAAGTCTCACTTCACCGCCAAATATATATACCTCATCATTATAGTGGATAATGAAGGAATGTCAAATTAGGTGACATTATGATTTGCAAAAGGACATACGGTTCTGAATGGTACCCAGACCGTTGATACAACCTCTTCCACGGGCAAGCATGATCAATAAGGAGTTATGATCCGGAGAAAATGCAACTAGATTATTTGTACTCTAGTGCAAGTGGGAGACTGTTGGGAATGTGCCCTAGAGGCAAATAAAATATGTTTTATCGAGCATATTCCATTAGTTCATAATATGTTTGATACTATGCTATAACTGTATTAAGCGGAAACATTAATACAGGTGTGGTATACAAACAATCAGGTCCCTAGTTAACCCTAGTATACTAGTCCATTGGGCGATTGATGATCAAGGTTTCCTGATCATGAGACAATGGCGTCTGTTGACAATGGAGTCGTATCATTGGATAATGATATGATGGACATACACCCACCAGAAGTGTTGCGATGTGATCAAGTCACATAGTTCGACATTGCGATAACTATAACGTAGTGACCAGATCCTTTGACCGTAATGATCATACGTAATTGTCATCTATGAGGAGACTTTGATTTGTATCCCACCGCGTGACTGAAATATGCTGGCCATAACGGTGCACTTGGGGTATTCCGAAATAGATGGTTGATGAGTATGCAAATAGATCAAAGAGGGATTTCTCCATCCGTGTGACGGATAGGTACTCTGGACCCACTCGGTGATGTTACATCATAAAGTTTGCAAACGTGTGACTAGGTCACGGAGTTGTAATATCACGGGAACGAGTAAACTTGTTTGTTGAGAACGAGGACGAACTAGGTATATTGGATACCGATGATTAAACCTCGGAAAAGCAAAGTACCATAGGACAAAGGGAACAGACACACGGTTAACGGATCCAACAGCGATTGAAGTTCATTCGATGGAAGCGCAGGGGCTATCAAGGATTGTAACCAGGTCCAATTGATTAGTCATTGATCAATGAGAATTGTCTCGATCATGTCTGTTGTTTCCCGGACCATAGGGTGTTACACTTAAGGGTACTCGACGCAGTAAGGATTGATTCGGGATCACCGGAGAAATTGGAGAGAACACCGGAATTGTTCCGATGAAGGTCGGAAGTTGTTCCGGGTATTTTGAAAGGTTCAAAATATATTTAATAATGTTTAATATATGTTTTATTATTTAATTATCTGAATTAAATATTAAAATGTATTTAAATATAATTAAAAACGAATTAAAAGGCATATGGGCCTCATAGGGCTCATTAGGGGGAGAGGGAGTCCTCCCCCATGGGCCATGGCGCCATGAGGGGGGCCACCCCCTTAATAGGTGCGCCACACCCCCCCCCCCCCCTTGGGATTAGTCCCACCCCGAAAGTGGAGGGGGTGGCACCCCTCCTTGGCCTATATAAGGAGGGGTAGAGGTGCCCTTTTATTCATCATAATTTTGAGATAAGTTCTCATCTCTCTCTCCCTCCTTTCTCCTTCCTCGAGTGGACTCCCCTTGTTTGGAGTCTACACTTGGTTGGGGATTTCTCCACTATACGCACACCGTCGTGCTGGTGGAATCGGGATCCGAATCCATCTTATTTCCGCTACTCTACTGGTTCGGAGCCCGGAGGGACGTCGGGTATACTGTATGTGTATAATCCCGCGAGGCACTACACTTGTGGTGCTACTTCATCGTCGTGGCCGTATCGCGAGGTCTTCATCGGCAACGTTCCGATGGGGACGTAATCCCGTCATCGTTCTACAAGGATCGGGTGGCTACAGGAGTCATCGTGGATCTGCGCGGCATCGGGGATTGCCGGTACGACTACACCAGCCACGTTCATGCGGGAACGTTTCCCGCTTAACGGACTACATACTGGTATGTGATCTATTTTTGTTCGTTACTTGCATCAGCATAGCATAGGTCTTGGGTATGGGTCTCGTAGGTTATCAAAAATTTGTGTTTTCTGCCCCGAACCCCAACATATAAAATCGTCATGCCGGCTACGCAGTCGTGCAGAAATATCTGAGGGCTACAAAACTATCATGCCGGCTACGAAGTCGCGCACAAACTTCTGAGGGCTACAAAATTATATTTTGGATCATGCTCAGTTTTATATGTTGTTTATTCGGGTTCGTCAATGTAGTGAGGCTTGGTACCAAAAGGCTGCTCTTGTCTCCGGGTCCAACAAGTCTGGCATCGCGTCCCTGTTGCCCGACAAGAGTATGCTGCCGGAGGGCCTACTCATGAAAAGACACGCATAAACCTTATATGCTGCTACATCATCCACTCGACAAAAGTGCAACGTCTGCAAATCATGCACCTTACAATTGTTTTGTATATCTCGCAAGTACACCTTAATACAGTTGCACCTTTTTTTCTCCTTCTTAGCAGGTGCTCGGGGGCTGGGCGCCCTCGTGACGCGGCGATGCCAACCTCCTTGTCCACGACTGGTCCCTACAACAAGTCACGCCTACGGCGCAAGACCCGAGTCGAGCACTTCCTTGGATGACAATTACTCGATGATGAAGAAGTCTTGAGTGTATGCTCGACTACAAGCAGTCGAACATAGCCTCGGGGGATACTCCCATCGGGAGCACTGACGCGCACCCGAGGAGCACCACTCGCGCATCCGACAAGAACGACAGGGTTAGCTTAACAACAACTAACAACTTGAGCCTATGCCCGACTCTACGAGTCGCACATAGCCTCGGGGGCTACTCCCATCGGGAGCGCTGACGCGCACCCGATGAATGCTGCTCGCACATTCTACAAGAAGACGAACTCGACTGCAATTTTGATGCTTCATCCAAATACTCCCATCGGGAGCATACTCAAGGCATCTTCGACTGCTCATCAACAGAAGATCCAGAAAGGTTCGAGTGCTCACTCGACAAAGCGACACGCACTACGGCGGCTACTGCAGATTCGAGTCCCTGCGCGACTCTTTGAGTCCCCCAGGCACTCGGGGGATACTGACGAGGGGGTGACCCCACGAATCCTCTGCGTGAGGGTACCTGGTGCGTGTGAAGACTGGCGGCCCACTAGAAGACTCACAAACCGACATGAAGCACGAGACTTGAGGCGCAAGACAAGGACTCCTACTTGTAGTCGACTAGGACTCATGTAAACCCCTACCTGGCTATCTATATAAAGCAAGGTAGGGGCAGCTCTCTAGACATCTGCTCATCATCTAATATCAACCCCCACGCATAGAACTAGACATATCTCTCTTCACCACAGCCCTCGCGGCACCCCTGTACACCATCATCAATACAAGATCAGACAAGCAGCATGTAGGGTTTTCCCTCCGGGGGCATGAAGCTGGGTAAATCGTGCCCCCATGTGTCGCTTGTCACCTCCGAATCCTACCAACGCGCAGGCCAAGTCGCTCTCCTTCCTTCTACACGAAACCTAGGGTACCTAACTCTAGGATTTGCCGAGGCCGATCCTCGCCATTCTGGCTTCTGTTCCGTCCAAGGTCACACCACGGATGAACGCAGCTCTGGATGCAGACTACAATTCCGAAGAGATAAAAAGAGTGATTTTCCAGATGGCCCCTTTGAAAGCGCCGAGCCCGGATCGATTTTCGGCTTACTTCTTCCAGCGCAATTGGGATACATGTGGCAGCGAGGTGGTGAATGTTGTACTCCTCATCCTTAGGGGAAAAGAGAGTGCAGCTAGCATAAACAATACTCACATTGTCTTAATCCCGAAGGTTAAAAACCCATCTTTGCTGACGCAATTTCGCCCGATTAGTCTTTGTAATGTTCTATATAAGATTGCCTCTAAAGTCTTGGCTAACATACTGAAGGAATTTCTCCCGGAAATTGTTTCTCAAGAGCAGTCGGCTTTCGTCCCTGGTAGGCTTATCATAGATAACATTATTGTCGCTTCCGAGTGTTTGCACTTTATGAAGAGAAACAAGGCAATCAAGCATCAACATTGCGCTCTTAAATTAGATATGATGAAGGCATACGAAAGAGTGGAGTGGTCGTATCTGGAGGCCATTATGTTGAAACTAGGTTTTTCTGCAAAGTGGGTTTCAACAGTTATGAGCTTGGTAACCTCAGTTTCATACTCAGTTCTTTGTAATGGAAAGAAACTGGAGGAGTTCACCCCTTCAAGAGGGATTCGGCAAGGAGACCCCATATCTCCCTACCTATTCTTGTTAGCAGCAGAGGGCCTATCCGGCCTCCTCAAAACCAGAGATTCATCATCTCAATTAACTGGCTTGCAAGTGGCGCCCTCGGCTCCACAAGTTAATTACCTGTTATTTGTTGATGACAGTCTGTTGCTTTTCAAGGCTAATGGAGAAGGAGCTACGGAAATGTCAAACTTACTGCAATCCTATTGTCAAGCCTCGGGACAAAGAGTAAACTATAACAAATCTTCTGTGTTTTTAGTAAGGGATGCCCGGAATCTGCTAGAGAAGAGGTGAAAGGAATCCTTAATGTTCATACTGAGACACTCAATGAAAGGTATCTTGGACTGCCATCCGATATAGGTTCCTCAAAGTCGGGCGCTTTCAAATTTTTGAAGGACAGAATGTGGGGAAAATTAAAAGGGTGGATCGAGAAGATCATTTCTTGTGCAGGCAAGGAAGTTCTCATCAAGTCAGTTGCCCAGGCGGTTCTGGTTTATTCCATGCCCTATTTTAAACTACCACGAGGTCTTTGCGAGCATCTAACTAAGCTTATAAGACAATTCTTTTGGGGAAGCAAACAGGGTCAGAGAAAACCACATTGGGTATCTTGGAGTACAATAGTGCAACCAAAGAAAAATGGTGGTCTGGGCTTTAGAGATTTGGAGCTGTTCAATATTGCTCTACTCGCTCGTCAGGCATGGAGAGTTCTAATGTCCCCAAACACCTTGAGTGCTCAGATTTTGAAAGCAATTTACTTCCCTTCTCATATTTGGAGAGGGATCGTTGAAGGTCGTGACGCCTTGTCTCACGGACTAATCAGAAGGATAGGAGACGGCGCCTCAACGCGTGTGTGGGATCACAATTGGATCCCACGCGACTCCATGTTGAGTCCTATAGTGTGCTTAGCCCCAGCGAAACCGGTCTATGTTTCAGAACTTATAGATGCCTCGGAAGCACACTGGAATGAGAACATGTTGAGACAGTGCTTCCTGCCCAACGATGTATCAGCTATCATGGAGATCCCGATTTGTACCCAAAGTATGGGTGATTTCTGGTCATGGCATTTTGACAAGAAAGGTTTGTTTTCAGTTCGGTCTATGTATAGACTTCTCCTTCAGATCAAGACAGAGAGGGAGGCCCAGCTGAGCGGGAGGGCAAACACGTCCAGTATGCATAGCGAAGAGGATGGATGGAAGTCTATCTGGTCTGTCATGGTCCCGGCTAAGATAAGGACCTTTCTATGGCGCTTGGCAAAACATTCACTACCGACGCAGGATGTCAAGAAGCATAGGAATATGGCTTCGGAAGACACTTGCCAGTTATGTGGTCAAATAGATTCTTGGCGCCACTCTCTAGTGGACTATCACATGGCTCGATGCCTATGGGCTCTGGCAGACGAAGAGGTTGTCTCTCAAATGCTGGATGCTCAACAGCCCAGTGCCAAGCTATGGCTATTTCATCTCATCGACAACCTATCCCATCCAGACTTCATTAGTTTTGCGGTAACTCTATGGGCAGTATGGACAGCCAGGAGGAAAGCAATACATGAGAATGTACACCAGTGTCCACTAGCGACTCATATTTTTGTCGAAAGCTTTATTAGGGAACTGAGAACTCTTGATCAGATTTCTCTTACAAGTAGGTCCGGTGTCCCTGGTTCATTATCGCATGTGCGAGCTAGCTCATCTCCGCAAGTGCGTGGTAGAGGAAAAGGCTCAGTCCTTTGGTCTAGACCGCCGCAAGGTTTTGCGATGCTGAAAGCGGACGGAGGTATTAGACATGATCGATCGGGTTGTGCTGACGCGACTATTGGACGAGACACCCGTGGCAAATATCTCGGATCTTCAGCTCTCAGTATCAATGGTATCTGCGAGACTGCTACGACAGAAGCACTAGCTTGTCGAGAGGCCCTTGCTCTCGGAGAAGACTTGGGACTGCGAAGGATCATTATCACATGTTACTCTCAGGTAGTGGTGACGGCAATCAACAGCCGGTCAGGTGGAATTTCTGAAGCAATTATATCTGAGATCAACTCCAGGAGATGCCGCTTTCTGGACTGCAAGTTCATCTTCGAAGGACGATCTTCTAATAGTCAAGCTCATATGATAGAAAAATTCGCATGTACTCTTCCTCAGGGTCGCCATTTGTGGCTTTCTTCCCCACATGACCCTAGCTGTATTCCTTTATATACCATCTTTGAGGAATAAAGTGTATGCGAACCCCTAAAAAAAAGCTAAAGCAGGAGGCGCTCCGGTTATTTATTTAGTCCCACCTCGGTCACGCAAGCAGGAGGGCTGGAGTGCTAGCCTATATAACAACACAGATGGATGGAAGGCACGCTCGCAGCTGACATTCAGAAAATACGGTATAAACCGAAAAAATTGGTTAACCGAATTTTCGGTTATGTTTTTTATTACTACCTCCGACCCATATTAATGGGCACATACTTAGTACAACACAATTAATGGGCACGCACTTAGTACAACACACAATTGTGAACCTAAGGAAAGTTGGATCAAGTTTAGATGATCATTAAAAAAATTCTATGTTTCTAAGATTTGTTGAAAATGTAGTTTAGGTCAAACTTTTTTAATTAATACTCTCTCCGATTCATAATAAATATCGCTTATTTTGTACTCCCTTCATTCCTAAATATATGACGTATTTTTTTTAAAGTTAAACTTGTTTAATTTTGACTAGATTTTTAAAGAAAATGTATCAACATTAATTATATCAAATCGATATCATGAGATTTGTCTTGAAATGTATTTTTCATATTGTATTTAGTTAATATTGTACAGATTGATAGTTTTTATTATAATTTTGATCAAAGTTTAAGAAGTTTGACTTTAAACAAATTTGTACATCCTATATTTAAGAATAGAGGAAGTATTAAGTTAATACAAATTTATACTACCCCTCCGATCCATAATAAGTGTCGCTCATCTAGTACAAACTTTATACTAACTTATTAAAAAATGTGCGACATTTATTATGGATCGAAGGGAATATTATATAAGCGATACTTATTATGAATCGAAGGAAGTAGTGATTTTATGGATATAGAATCTGTTGGAGATGCTCTATTAATGTAAAATGATGATGGTTACTTCACGAGAACACTAGTCCAAAACGATAACAAGTCTCATACAAATGCAACATTGGGGATTGAAATTGTTTATGACGACAGTACCTTACACATGCCACTCCCAATCCTGAGTTCAAGCGACTTAGTATATTGATTTTTGTAAAAAATATACTCCCTCCGATCCATATTACTTGTTTTAAAATGAATGTATCTAGATGCATTTTAGTGATAGATACATCAATTTTAGGACAAGTAATATGGATCGGAGGAAGTACCTTTTTTATCAAATCTCAAAACTACATCCTTACTTAAAAATATATATTAAATTATTAATTGCAACATCTGGTTGTTCCCATCGCTAACAAAGAGTCACTCTTCGTTCTCGTCGTGGATGAAGAACCTCTCTCCGTTGCCGTTCCACTAACATCGGAGTACTCACGAGGTGTTAGATCTTTACCTATTTACAGGTTGAATCAAGAACTCCATGTCGTCAATGGCGTTGTCTCCTGCTTCTGAATAGCACACACCAGCTTCTCTGTTGCAACCCATCTGTTTTTTTATTCATCAAACCCATCTGTTGGTTTTTTTTTCTTGAGCACTACCCATCTGTTGATTTTTTTTCAGAATTTTTTTTGAGATTTGTTTTTTGAGATAAACCCATCTGTTGATGGTAAAGTGAATTTTCTGTTCTCTGGCCCAGCAACAGTGCTAACATTTTGGGCCGCGGCTCAGTTTCCCCGACACCAAACGTCCGTCAAGCGTTTCAATTAAAATAGCAGACGGTTGCCTTCTCCCTGGTCCACCATTTAGGATAGAAGCATCCCTCCACGTCCCCGACTCGGCGAGTTAGGGTTTCATGTCCTCCGGCGCTCAGCCAAGAGTTTACGCCCGTCTCTACACTAGTTTGACCTCTGTCCAAGGATTGCGGTCGGCGCAGGACTGGCTCGGGATCGACTGGTTTTGCTCTCAAGTCCCCAGGCGGAACTCTTGTCCGACCTAGGGTTTTTTGGTTTTGACCTAATCGTCTCTGCCAAGATCGATCGGGGGTTCATGGCGGCACCACAGAATCAACGACCGGCGAGGCGGGAAGCTGTGGAAGACTTACTCGGCAGACTGCATCTTCAGGAAGAAGAAGGCGAGAGCTTTGTCTGGGAGGAGGAGGTGATTGAACCGCCGGCGGCGGCGAAGTGGCTCGCCATTGCGCGAGTCCACACGACGGCAGGGTTCAGCCCATCGGCTCTTTATGCCGATATGCGTTCGGCGTGGAACCCGGCGAAAGAGGTCACTTGGAGGAAGATAGATGACAATTTGTTCACTGCCCAATTCAACTGCTTGGGAGACTGGAACAAAGCGATGAATATGGGTCCTTGGCTCTTCAGGTATAAGGCACTGATCCTGGAGGAATATGACGGCTTCGAGGATCCTAAGTCAGTGGTGCTTGATAAATTGTCTGTATGGGCAAGAGTTGATGGCTTACCAGATAACTTCCTCCATGAACGTGTGATCAAGGATATGTGTCGCTCCATAGGTGAAATCTCAGAAGTCCAAACAACTCTCCCGGCGGGCTACACAGGAGAATTTGTTCATTTGAGGGTGAAGATCAATGTGATGAAGAAGCTGGTTCGTTTTGTTTCAATAACCAAGGATTTGAAGAAGAGTTGGTACCAGGTGAAGTATGAGAAGTTGCCTACTTATTGTTACAACTGCGGTTTAATTGGACATTGGCATGAGGAGTGTGGTTTGGGAGAGCATGATGAGTCTACTTTTGAGTGGGGCTCCTTTCTGCTGGTGGACAGACAGTTGGGGGGCAGGGGAAGGGGTCGTGGAAACCCTGGAAACTTTGATGGTGAAAACTCTGGGAACGCCAACGAGCCATGGGGTCGCGGGCGCGGCAGAGCTGCTGCACCAGGAGGGGGACGCGGATGGGGGGGGGGGCCTGGCGCTCTTCCTTGGCGCTCCAATGCAGTATATCAAGAACAGTTACCCCCACCAGTAAAGAACTTGGATGCCATGTTTTCTGAGGCGGCAGAGAACTCTGATCTCGTTGGTAGCAAACGAGGGGCGGAGAATTCGGTGGCTGATCCTGCCGGCCAGCAACCGGAAGACCTGCAGGTTCTGGCCTCTTCAGATAAGAGTAACAAAGTGGCTATGCTGGTTGACAAATTTGATGGTGAAGCTGAGGGGATTGATCCAAATCTTACACCACAGAGAAACGAAAACAAGAAGAAGCAGAAGAAACACGAAGATACTATGGAGGTAGAGGACCCTCCAAACCCTTTCAAAGATATATCGGCGGCTCCACTTGATGGAGACCGCCGGGGACAATGAGTCTCTTGTGCTGGAACTGTCACGGGTTGGGCAACCCCGCGACAGTCCAAGAAGTTCGCGAGCTAACGAACAAGTTTGCCCCAGCCGTGTTGTGCTTAGTCGAAACGCAGTTACAGAAGACACGTGCTGAGATTTTAGCTCTATCCTTTGGTTTTAACAAGTCTTTTGCAGTTAGCAGTTCGGGCCGTAGTGGGGGCCTAGTAATTTTCTGGAATGAGGAAATAAAGCTTGAGGTGGCTAGCCACTCTAGATATCATATTGATGCTCTTGTCTCCGATTTGGGGGATGTTCCTTGGAGACTCTCTTGCATCTATGGCGAAGCACAAACAGCGGAGAGATACAAGACGTGGGATCAGCTGAAACTTCTTGCAGAAAACAGTGGTGACCCTTGGATCGCGCTGGGTGATTTTAATGAAGTGTTATCACATGCTGAGTATGAAGGAATAGGGGTCCGAAGCCCGAACCAGATGGACGGCTTTCGAGACGCCCTGGATATTTGTGGCCTATCGGATCTGGGGTTCACTGGCAGCAGTCCCTGGACTTTCGAGAAGAGGGTGGCAGGAGGTTCCTACACCCGGGTAAGGCTGGATAGAGCCGTTGCTGACCCGGCCTGGAGTGTGTTATTCCCGATGGCCAGGGTAACCCATGGTACTGCTGTGGCGTCAGACCACTCTCCCATATACGTAAGCTTTTCAGAAGGCTTGGCAGAGAGGAAGGGGGTTAGGCCATTCAGGTATGAGATAATGTGGGAGGACCATGAGGGGCTCAAACCCTTGCTGGAAGAGTGCTGGAAAGAACGGGAGGCGGATTCCATGGATGACCTTCAGCAAAAATTGAAGGGACTTGCGGATGATCTGGGAGTGTGGGATCGACACACTTTTGGCAATGTTAGAAAGGAAATCAAACAGTTAAAGAATGAACTGGAGATTCTGCGGCAGAGCCCGGGGCGCACTGGTCTGTCTCACAGGGAGCATAAAATAACAAAAACTTTGATCGAGTTATATGCCAGGGAAGAGATCCTTTGGAAGCAGAGGTCGAGAGTGGACTGGCTTGTTGGGGGAGACAAGAACACCAAATTCTTCCATTTGAGAGCAACAATGAGACGGCGGAAAAATTTAATCAAAAGGCTGCTGAATGACAGTGGTGATCCGATTGAAGATATTGCTGCGCTGGAGGAGATGACTACGAAATTCTACTCTGATCTTTACACATCAGAAGGAGTTTCGAACATGAATGATGTGTTGCAAAAGCTGCCGACGAAGGTGACAGAGGAGATGAATGAGTTCCTGAACAAACCTTATACGAACGAGGAAGTAAAAACGGCGCTCTTTCAGATGTTCCCGTCCAAGGCCCCGGGCCCGGACGGGTTGCCGGCACATTTTTTCCAGCGACACTGGGACATTTGCGGGGATGAAGTGACGAAGGCTGTGCTGCGGATAGTTATGGGTGTGGAGAATTCAGAGAGTATAAATAACACGTACCTAGTGCTGATCCCAAAGGTTAAAAGTCCTACCCAACTATCTCAATTTCGTCCTATAAGTTTATGCAATGTGATATACAAAAGTGCTTCCAAGGTAGTAGCAAACAGGTTAAAGGTGGTGCTACCGGATGTAATATCTGAGGAACAATCCTCTTTTGTTCCAGGCAGAATCATTACTGACAATATAATTGTGGCTTATGAATGTTTGCACTTCATGAAGAGAAACAAGGCCGTGAAACACCGGCACTGTGCCCTCAAGCTTGACATGATGAAAACTTATGATAGGGTAGAATGGAGTTATCTCGAGGCAATCATGCTAAAGTTGGGGTTCTCCGGTCTTTGGGTGCAGCGGATTATGAGTATGGTGAAGTCAGTAACTTTCTCGGTGTTATTTAATGGGAAGAAGCTCGAGAGTTTTAAACCATCGAGAGGTATCAGGCAGGGAGATCCAATCTCCCCCTATCTATTCTTGTTGGCAGCAGAGGGCCTCTCTGGCCTCTTAAAATCTTTAGATCAGTCATCGCAAGTGGGTGGAGTGCAAGTGGCGGCTTCAGCACCACAAGTAAATCACTTGCTTTTCGCGGATGATAGCCTGCTGTTTTTCAAGGCTAGCAGTGAGGGGCTGTGGCGGTATCAAACCTACTTGAAGCATATTGTACGGCGTCCGGTCAGAAAATCAATAGTAGCAAATCTTCTATCTATTTCAGCAAGGGGTGTCCAGAATCTATGAGAGAAGAAATAAAGGGTATTTTTAATGTTCAAACCGAGACCTTGAACGAGAAGTACCTGGAATGCCGTCTGACGTGGGAGTGTCAAAAGCGGAGGCTTTTAAATACCTAAAAGACAGACTCTGGAACAAGGTTTGTGGATGGATTGGACAAACTATCTCGGCTGCCGGGAAAGATATCCTTATAAAATCTGTGGCGCAGGCAGTCCCTGTCTACTCCATGTCATGCTTTAAGTTACCAAGGGGTCTTTGCGAGCAGCTAAACAAACTGATTAGGCAGTTCTTTTGGGGCAGCAGAGAAGGGAGCCGCAAGCCTCATTGGGTCTCCTGGCAAGCGATGACTCAGCCAAGAAGTGATGGGGGGCTTGGCTTCCGGGATATGGAAATCTTCAACATTGCTCTCTTAGCAAGGCAGGCCTGGCGCATCCTACAAAGCCCTTCCTCGCTTTGCAGCAGGATGTTGCAAGCAATCTACTATCCCTCAGCAATGTTTCTTGATGCCGAACTCGGAACACATCCGTCGCAAGTCTGGAGAGCGGTTCATGAAGGAAAAGAAGCTCTAAAACTTGGTTTGATTCGCAGAATTGGCGACGGAAAATCAACCAGAATCAAGGAGGACAATTGGCTTCCGAGAGACTCTAATATGAGACCCATTATTTGCTTGTCCAATGAGGTTCCGACGCTAGTAGGAGATCTTATTGACAGATCGACGGCGTCCTGGGACACGGGCAAGGTGAAGCGCTACTTCTTACCGACTGACCAGGAGATCATCCTAAATATTCCTATTACCACCATGTCAATGGAGGATTTTTGGGCATGGAAATATGAGAAGAAAGGACAATTCTCGGTGAAATCTTGCTACCGCCTGCTGGTGCGGACCAGAAATGAGCAGAATGATCTACGTGATGGTCGAGCGTCTATGTCTGACTTAGACACTGAGAAGAAAGCGTGGTCGTCTTTGTGGAACACGCTTGTGCCAGGGAAAATAAGAACTTTTCTGTGGAGATTGGCAAGACAGTCTTTGTCAACGGAAGATGTGAGACACCACAAGAATATGGCGACTAATGATCTATGTCCTCTATGTGGCAACAATGACTCTTGGGTTCACTCTTTATTGGAGTGCTCAATGTCTAGATGTGTGTGGGCCTTAGCCGGAGACGATCTTGTGCAGACCATGATGGATGTTCACCAGCCCAGTGCTCGACAATGGCTCTTTCATCTCCAGGATTTGTTATCACATGCTGATTTTGTGAAGATGGCTATCACACTATGGGATATTTGGACGGCACGAAGGAAGCTTATACATGAATCGATTTACCAAAGCCCTCTGGGAACTCATCTGTTCGTCAAGGGCTTTATCACGGAGCTGGACGTTATCAAGAAGAACAGGCACCGGATGGTGGGTAGCCTGCCTGGAGCTGCTGGGACTCGGGCACCTTCACATACAAGGCGCAATAGCTGGAGGCTTCCACCCGAGGGGACGGTGAAGTTAAAGGTGGACGCGGCGCTGGGCGATGGAGTAGGTGCAGTTGCAGCCGTATGCCGTGATCATACGGGGCTGTTTCTGGGCTCTTCATCGTTGGTGGTGGAAGGCGCGTCGGATCCGAAAATCCTTGAATCAGTTGCAATCCGTGAAGGCCAGTGTCTGGCAGATGATCTTTACAAGCGAAGCATTATTATATCAAGCGATTGCAAGACGGTGGTGGACGAGATTCATGCTATGGAGGGAGGTGCAAACTTCACGATCATCAAGGAAGTTGTGGAGCGCCAAAGCACGTTTTCTAGCTGTAATTTTATCTTTGAAAGTCGTTTTTCGAATTTAGACTCGCACAATTTAGCTAAGTTTTCTCTTTCGTTACCAAAGGGTCGCCATGTGTGGCTTATAAACCCTCATGACATTGGCTGTATCGGTATAGTTGTGGACGGTGAGCAGTAAAATTTTGAAAACCCCTCAAAAAAAACCATTTAGGATAGAACCACACGTATCTATCTATACCTAATAATAAAGAGAGGTGACTTTCTTAGTCCATCGTAGCGGTTTTGCAGATAGACCCCTCCCTTTTGGGTAATCAACCCGCAGCCCATTGTATATGGAAAATAAAAATGGTTCACTGGTTCTTTCTTTGATCGCTCGAACAGGTTTTATCAAATCAACCTTGTACGTCGTCCAGTTCAGTTGGGCTCGTATCGTTCGTATGTGGCCCATTCCGCGAAAGAGCCAGGCCCAATTATTCTGGCCTCCAACCTGCCCAACGATCAGCCGAAAGAAATTACCAGAAACCTTAATCTTGTCCTGCGCGAGCCGTTCTTCCTTGAAATAGTATCACATCGTAGCTTTACACCTAATCACACCGGTTCATATACCTACGTCCAGGTGATTCAACAAGCAGCCATAGAAATAAACAAGAAGAGATGTAGAGAATTAACAAGAAGAGATGCACAGAATGAGCCAAAACGAAGAGCGGCCATATACAGGGGGCGAGTCATACTATAGCGAAATCCCGCAAGGAATTGGCTCCTGCTGAGCCAAAACGAAGAGTGGCCATATACGGTACGGTATGGATGGATAAGCTTTGAAGTGTGTGTGGCGGGCCTTGAACAAGGGATTAATTTGGTGAAGCAGCTTCTTAAAACGCCAGCGAACACACTTATCAGAATCAATCCCACTTAAACAGTAGAATATATTACTCTGTCGCATACAGTTATATAAAATCATCGTTTATTCTCAGAGCTTATGTTTTCTAATACATTAATGTATTTTCCAATTTTTAAGTTAAGACTAAAATCAAATAATATATATAAATATCGTTTTTAGAAATCAATACATGTTCTAGACGCGCACGATAAACCCTACCTCTATTAATATATACATGTAACCCTAAAGCGTCTACAACCGGGTTTCTCAAACTCTCCATATACGATCAGGACAGAAGATCCGGTCACTGAGAGATAAAAAAACACGATCCAAACGAACTTTTCATATCAACGATATACGCCAGAGCTGACCGACATCCCTCATATCCAACCTAAATATGGTGGATATGGGGAGGCTGGGGCGCGATCAGGTTTGTCCACCACATCGGACTAATGGAGGGGTCCCATCCAAAATCCATCGAAAACCATCGGTCTCATGACCATCTCTTCCAATTTCAAAGACAGCAATGAGGACTTATTAACGACGGCGTGTAACGTTGATTCAGCGCGCCACCCGATGCTTAAAGAACGATGATCGCTCGATGCTCCACAAGAATATCATCACCTATGTCATGCTCACACCGGAGCGTAGCATGCAACATCTTGAGGAGATCCGAGCTCGTGCGCAGCCAGCCAACCCCCGGACTCGCCGGAGCAGGATGTAACACCCTCAGAATCAGTAACAGTAATCACTACAGTGATTCCACTGTTAGTGATCATTATTGTTGATGATCAAGCCATGATCACCTTTGATCATAGCTCTGTCAATTTACAACCCTGATAAATTTTTCAGATTCTGTTAACTATAAAACTTTGCTCCAAGAACTGTGGATGCATGTCAATCCACTTGATCATGGTTAAACCCAATCAACCTTAGTCATTTGCAGCATCCCAAGTCAATGTTAATTAGAAAACCCTTAGTGGGGATTTATTGAATTGCCCCTAGGGTATTAATATAAAAGCAAAGTGGAAATTAAAAGTAAACCCTAAATGATGCAACCACTTTTATTATTTAATAGCAGATGATCAGTAGGCCTTGTTATTATAGCAATGCATATTTTATTAAAGGGATTAGTGGTGTTACGAAATAAAACAATAGTTTAGAAATTATTAAATGGCAATGGTAATTTTAATAAACAAGTAGGAATTTTAAATAAACTAAAAAAAATTGTGAATGCAATTTTGCAAAATGCCTAAATATCGGTGCATCACTTCCATATAGTTTGGGAAATTTATTGAGCTCTAAAATAAATCAAACAATTATAAACAGTAGCCGAAACCCCCTTTTATCAAAAGAATAATTAAAAGAAATATCAAATGAATTTCTTTTGCTGCAAAACTTTTTGTGGCACTGTCTTAATGTGCATCACTAATTATAGTACAAGTCGCATGTTTTACAAAATTCAATTGATGGCTAAACAAAATGGGAAACATAAATGAAACAGAAACAGAAAATAAATAAAGGGAAAGCCCCTAACCCTCGCCCTGGGCGGAGCCCACTCCTGGCCATCCCCTCTCCCCCCCACTGGGCCGAGCCCATCCCCACCCCAACGCCTTCTTCCTCCTCCTGTTCACGGGGGGCTTCCGTGGCGGGCATCCCCCGGCCATGGCCACGCCTTGCCCCCGTGGTGGGCATCCCTCGGCTCCCTTGGGGGATAAGAACCCGAGTCTCCGCCCCTGGCCCCGGAACCCTAGCCGACCCTAATCCCCTTTCTCCTGTCCCTTGTCCTCTCTCCCTCCTGGATCGCGCGGCGCCCGGGAACGTGGTCGCCACGCCGTCGTCGTGGTCACGGCCAGTGGCCTCCCCGAGCCACGAGGCGGTGTCAAGGAGATGCGTATTGGTCGTCTTCTTCCTGTACATCGCTGGATCGAAGACGAGGTGTCGTCGTGACGCCACCCCCTTCACCCCTCTCACCGCCGGTCACCGCGGCCATTCCCGCAATTTGCCGCCTCCGGTCGACTCCAGCCCCGTGCGTGCTTGCCATCGCCCCCCTCACTGTAAGCCGCGATGATTCCCCCTTGTTCCCTTGCGAAATCGCAGCCTTGGCCGCATACCTCGCTGCCCTTGGCGCAAGAAGCCACGCCTCGCGCGCGCCCTGGACATGCCCAGTGTGCGTCTGCTGACCTCCTGCAGCCGCCGTGCTCACCGTCGCCAGTCACGGCCATGTCCATGGCCGAGGCCTAAGCCCGTGGTGCCTTTCTGCGCACGGCCTCCCCTGGCCACGCCCCCCGCCGTGCACCCCTGGGTTGCCACCCCCTCGCCACGCCCCCCCTCTCGCCGGAGTTGGCCGGGACGGCCACGCCGCCATGCCTCGCTTGCTGCCGGCGTGCTCACTGGTTTAACCAGTGGGCTGTGCCACTGAACCGTGGGGCCCTCCCCTGTAATTAGCCCCCCCTAAACAAATTATTAGCAGGCACTATACTAGATACCCCCTTGACAATGACATATGGGCCCTAGGCCTTTTGTTAAATTAAACCACTGTTAATTGTCTCCCTCTCAATGACAGCTGGGTCCCACCTGTATGTAAATAAATAAAATTGGTTTATTGTTATTCTAGTGGCTGACATGTGGACCCCACTGGCTTTTTAATAAATTAAATTGATTTAAATTACTACTGTGAATGACATGTGGGTACACCCTGTCAAGCACTGTTCTGGATAATGTTTTGGATAATGTTAGTTTAATAATATAAATAATTCCAGAAATGATTTAAAATGATTTAAACTTCAAATATTAATATCTTTTAATCCGTAACTCAGATGAAAATATTTTATACATGAAACTTGATCAGAAAAATGCAACGAATACAAATACGCTACCCGCATACCCACCGCACCCCTCTAACGTACCGAACCCGAGACTTTCCCCCTCCGGATCGTTTGTCCGGTAACTACCCGGTACCGGTAAAACTTTCCGGATGGAAATGTTCTGAACATAAAAGTTATTCGGAATGTTTCAACTAGCACGATTACACCATCCACACGTTTGTCGGATGTCCACGACACCTCCGGCATGGTCCCTTCCCCCTCTAGGCCGTCTGTCGATAATCACCCGAAGCCGGTATTTCATCCCCGGATGAATTCCCGCTTCGAGCCTAACACTTTGCCCTGCGTTAGTACACCGTTAACAATGCGTTCGCCATGTATTGTATTTGTATTGCTATTATTGTTGTGTATTTATGTTTCTTCCCCCCCCCTCTCTTATTGTCCGGTAGTCTCGACGTCCGTTGCCGATGCCCCTGTGATCAACTACGTTGACGACGACCCTGCCCCTACCCGCGAGCTTCCAGGCAAGCAGAGCCATTCTCTTCCCTAGATATCACCTATCTTTTCCGTACTTTCTTGCACTAGGCATTGTTACTGCTGCTGCTACGACTACAATCCTATTCAATTGCATAGCCTGATTTTGTCGCCCCTTGTTGTACCTTCCTTATCCTATGCTGCCTGCTATATCTATATATTATATTCAGCAGTGAGCCCTGCGCATTGTTAGATAGGATTAGATAGCGGGCCGTGGCCACTCAGGGGAGTGAACACGGATACGATATATTAACTGTTACAGGTACGGTACAATGCAGACACTGCCTAAGGCCCCTAGCTCGGCTCTGCCGAGCCACATCAAGTGAAGCTATCGAGGAGTAATCCTCGTACTCCACTCGTTGCTGACTCTGTATAGCCGCTCTAGGTACCTGAGCAACGGTTGTCCTTAAAGGTAAGAAAGTCGGGTGACCCAACGGTGCCCACGAGAGGTATTGCGTCGGGAACGACAGGGAGGGTACGACCAACGTTACTAGCGTGCTTGGCCCCTGCTCGTATCTCGCGGGAGTTACCAAACCACGAAAGTCGAGCTCTACCAAGAGCACACGCGAGATAAGGTAATGAGTCGGTTCACCTTGTTGGTAACCGCAGAGACTTGGTGGGACGACAGGGCAGGCACCGATGTACTGGTGGTCCTGACCGCTGTCGTTGACCGCGGGTCAGTTAAGTCGAGGCAACGATAACGGTTGTCACGCAGGTTAATTAAAATGCTAAATGGTTCGGCGGATGTCTTGAGTAGCCTTTTGGCTTGTACGCACTACCTACACGTGGGATGAGGAGTGTGGGCTCCCCTGCATCGTAGTCTCGTTCGAGGGTCTTCAGACGTCAGTAGTATCACGGGCCGATTGCCGGGAAGTGGTGTTTTCTTCTCTTGCTCGAGCGGTGTATTTGTATTTGCTTTGATTTTGCTTCACCGGCCAGTCACGCACCGTGCAGGAGTACGTTCGGGTTAGGGTCCAAAGCCCGGCGTACATAGGATATAGTCCGGCGGATGACCTCTCTGTTGATTGCCGAAGGATGGGCTACTTTGTGTCGGATAGCTTTGGTGGAGCGTTCCCTGACAAGGTTCCCGCCACCCTGGAGATCCGAGCGTCGTAGAGTCACGCCAGTGCACCCCTGCAGGGAAGATTAATCTATTCGAATAGCCGTGTCCACGGTAACAGGACGCTTTATGCTGAAGCTGGATCTTACCACTACAAACTATTACTATTAATCTGTATGGTTCCGGGTTTTCTTCCTCGTAGGGAAGTCGAGGAGGGGAACTCGGAGGCATTATTATTATTAATCATTACAACTTACTATTATACAATGTTGCAGCAACTTCTGCTTCATTGCTACTTTATGCTTTATATAAACTGTTGGATGTTTCTCTTCTCATGCTGCAAGACATCATCAGAAGATGCTAGTCTTCGATAGGCCTAGCTTCTTACCCTTATTCTGATTTTTATCTTGCAGTCCACTATATACAGCCTCCCCTTTCCATTTGATACAATGCATAATGCTTAGTAGCGAACGTAATACTCGCGGGTATGCTAGATACTCACCCTTGATTTATTTCCCCCTTTTTGTTTTTCCTGATCGGCCGCTGCAGTCGACGTTGGAGCCTTGGAGTCCAGGAGCAGGAGATCCCCGAGGTCGACCACCGCAACATGAAGATCCCCGATGCCTTCTACGACGTCGAGTTCCCCGTTGGCCAGGAGTAGTTTGGAGGTTCCCAGGCAGGAGGCCTCGCCTTTTCGATCGGTTGTTATTTGTGCTAGCCTTCTTAAGGCAACCTTGTGTTCTTGTGTCTGTACTCAGATACTGTTGCTTCCGCTAACTTTGTGTTTTGAGC
The DNA here is from genome assembly GCA_950022295.1 of Bromus sterilis. Taxonomy (NCBI): domain Eukaryota; kingdom Viridiplantae; phylum Streptophyta; class Magnoliopsida; order Poales; family Poaceae; genus Bromus; species Bromus sterilis. The sequence continues at coordinate 335,564,726 of OX465595.1, read as the reverse complement.
TGTTGTATTCGAGCCCTCGTGGCCCCTGGCTTGTATTAAACAGCTTGTATTTTTTTTGTAGAGTTGTGTTGTGATATCTGATGGCTTCTCGCCCCTCGTTGGTTACCCCAAGTGGAAGGTTGAGATGCAGCGTAGCGGTAATTTCCCTCAGTAAAGATACCAAGGTTTGTCTCCAGTAGGACTCAACGATAAGTACGATAGGTGGCAACGGCGCCAGAAATTATTCTGATGCGTGGAGTTGTCGTGGACCTGCACAAAACAAATAACTTTGCTCCCAACGAGTTCAGAGGAGTTGTCAATTCCTCTGGCCTTGTCGTTTACAAAGGATCAAACGCAAGAGATAAAAAGGTACTAGTAAAAGTAAAAGCAGAAAGGTAAATAGTGGGAGTGAACAATGGTATGAAGATGGACCGGAGTCCCGTGATTTTCACTAGTGATGTCTCTCTACCAAAAGACGATAAAAATGCTAGCGAGGTAAACAAATCACAGTTGGGCAATTGACAGGATTATGAAGGCACCGCAATGCTAACTATGCTGCAAAGAAAGGAAGGGCTCAAAAGCAATGGGCAGTACGCCAAGGTAAGTAGACCGAAATCCATCTGCATCTACTACGAATCATCGACCTTGAGATATCTATCCAGAACATCTCGCTGGTATTAAGTTGCGAATCCCACCCAAAGTGTAAACTCAAAGCAACGGACAACTGCATTAAAAGAACTTTGCGTAAAGTAAACAATTCTTGCACCAATAGGCACAATCACCGTTGTTTTATCCCTGGTGGCAACATCACATCCCCTAGTCTCATGTTTCTGTCACTCAAGCTAGACATCAGGGGGCTGAACCCACAATCGAGCATAACGCTCTCTCTTGGAGTTGCAAGCAAATAACTTGGCCAAAGCAAATACTACAACGGAGAACATGCAAGAATTTACTCAAGAACAAAATATAAAAGGGCAAACCAAATATATTACTCATCACAATCTGAACATAGTCTCATAATCCATCAGATCCCAACAAACTCAGCATAGCAACAGCAGAAAATTACATAGGTGCCTCGATCATGTGAGGCAGCTCACGAGGTCTCGAAAGTGAAAGCACAAAAGAGGGAGAGGACATCACATAGCTACTGATCACGGACCCATGGTCCAAGGGGGACTACTCACGGCACATACGGGAGGCGTCCATGGCTATGGATGGTCTCCCGGAGGGGTGATCTCCTTCCGGCAGGGTGCCGGGGCAGCTTCTCCAGGCAGCCCCGATCTGAAAACGGCGGCGGCGGCGGAACAGAGAGGTTTCCGCGAAAAAGAGTTCTTGTTTAGGGGTTTGTACCCCGAGGGGGTTATATAGGCGAAGGGGGCGTCGAGGGGCCACCCAGGGCAGCCAGGAGGGTGCCTGGCGCGCCCTAGGGTTGGGGCCGCGCCAGGGACCCTTCTGGCTCCCTGGTGGTGGTCCCGGCTCTCTCCCTTGGTTATTCCGGAAGCTTCCTGCCCGCTGATTTTTAATATAATTTTTGCGGAATTTTTTGGGCACTTTAATCAGCCGGAAAACCTGAAAAACAAAAACAGCAGAAAACCAGAAGCTGGCAACTGGGTGCACTGAGTTAGTAGGTTAGTCCAAATTGGTTTAAAAGTGTAATAAAGTTCAACCAAAACATGGCAAAGTCACACAAAACATGCATGGAGCAAGCAGAAATTATAGATACGTTTGGGACGTATCAACATCCCCAAGCTTAATTCCTGCTCATCCTCGAGTAGGTAAATGATAACAAGCATAATTTCTGTGGTGACATACCACACAACCAAATAAGGAATGTTAAGTAAAGCAATCAAAGCATGCAATTCAATTCAAGTCTTAACAGGCAAGAGTCTATATTGGCATTAACAGAAGCAACAAAAGAACAAAAGGTGCAAGAGCTCTTGCTGTTCGTGACTCGAATGTCTCCATATGGTGTTTGCGTGCAAGCAAGGGACTAGGAAGAAAGAGAAAAAAGGTTGTTGAGAACAACTATCTACTAAAGTTCCACACTTAGTCTCCTTTGGATTCTTATCTGGACTCGTCCCCAGACCACTAGCCAGGTACAAGTCAAACTGATCCACTCCCTTTCGATATTTTGAGCACTCATGCAATGGATGAGCGTGAGCAAGAAAGTTGACACCTAAAAGGCGAAACAGAAAAAGGGTGGAGGAGGAAGACAAAAAGGTGTGTGAAAGGCTCACATCAATGAGGAAAATCATAGGCGAGAGAAGGCCATACGATAGATATGATGTGAGGAGTAGGGATTGCCATACAACGGATGCACATGTGAGCTAAAAGCTCTCCAATGGAACTAGTGGGGGTGCATCTAACTTGCTTGCTCAAGAAGACCTAGAGCTCGTTTGAGGAGGCTCATCATTGGAATATACAAGCCAAGTTCTATAGTGTAAAAGGTCCCCACATAGCTATATGCATGATGATAATCTCTATGGAGTACAAGGGATAGAAGATGAAGTACTAGTGTGGATCTGTCAAAAGGAATAGTAGTATGCCCCCTTCTCTCTTTTTATTTTTCTTTTTCTCTTTTTCTCTTTTTTTTGGTGGCCTCAATGGCTCTTTCTATTTATCTCTCATTTGTCCTCTTTGGGATCTTTTGATTTTGTCCTCTTTGGGATCTTTTCCTCACTTTAGGGCCAATACTCTATATTTTACAAGAATATAGGAGATCTTTCACACTTTACAAAGGTACTCACAAAAAGAAAATGTAACTAATCATGATGCAAATGTATGCCTCTGCCAGGATAGCAGGATATGCAATGATACTAGCGCGTCATGTAGCAATGATTAGGGCAAGGCCCAACTAGCATGCGGCTCATCGATCAAGAAAGTGGCATGTATGACATGAGGATCAAGTCATGAGAGGGTGGATGTTGCATGGCAATGTATCTCGGAAAGGCTGTGGAAATGCCTTGTAGGTAGGTATGGTGGCTGTTTTGAGGAAAGATATAATGAGGCTTATGATGACAGAGCGTATCATGCCAAGGGTTTGGATGCACCGGCGAAGTATGCGCCAACTCTCGAGGTGAGAAAGGGCAATGCACGGTACCGAAGAGGCTAGAAAAAGTATGGGTAGGTGGAAGTGTCAACTTTCGAATACTCACATTAGTCCGAAGAACTCATGCACTTATTATCGGTAACTCTCAATCTAATAGGAGGTTCACAAAGAGACAGGTACCCCGAGGAGGAGTGTATGGGGGTTTGGTTATCCTTGCGCATCCTCGACTCATGGTACGTGAGTGTACTCTAATATTCGAACCCTCCAGAGGTTAGTGATCCATCTAGCAGCTAGAGTTCTCAACAGGGGTTTTTGGTTTTCGAAAAACACATGGATTGCCGAAAATACGACATCTATCACTAATAGGCAAGAGCTCTTGACACTAAAAGTTCAAACATTACTCTAGTCAGTACCTCAAAACTATTGCAAGTTACTACTTCAAAGAGAAAAGCAACTTTAACTACCTACTTTCTAGTCAAGACACAGAAATCAGTGCAACAGGCAAACTCTCTAACAAGATAAAACATGCAACCTATAGAAAGTTCAACCTGAAAAGAAAAGCTCTAGAAAAACTAAAGCACTACAGCTAAACAGACCAGCAGCTAAGAAAAGAAAAAGAACAACTCACAGCTAAAAGAAATAAGCATGCAAATCCTATGAGGAGTTCTAGTTCAAGTGGAGCGTGTTTCTATCCCACACAAAAGAGTAAGTTGGGGTATAACTTGTTACTACAGAAAATAAAGCAAAACAAACCTAGAAAAGTAAAGAGCGAGACGCTCCAAGCAAAGCACATAACGCATGAAGTGATAAAAATATAGTGCAACGAAAGACAAACCGAGGATTGTTGATGAAGAAGGGGATGCACCGGGGGCATCCCCAAGCTTAGACGCTTGAGTCTCCTTGAATATTTATTGGGGGTGCACTTGGGCATCCCCAAGCTTGAGCGCTTGACACTCCTGGATCTTCTTTCATCACCTTCCATCACGCACTTGAAAACTCCCTTCATACATAACTCATTGTAGGCTGATTAGAGAGGTTAGTACCCTAATAAAATAACTTTTCTCTACCGCAAATAAAGATTTCCAGGAAGAGCTACTGTTTCTCTTGCCTGCCCAAAAAAGTTTGCAAAGAAAAAGCAAGCTTAAGGATTGCAAAACTGCGAAAAGAAAAACTGGGGCAGAAGCTGAGAAAAACAGAACAGCAGAGAAAGGGGAATTTTTTCGAGGTACTTCTACAACTCAAATCAAAAAACTTTGAACAGGGGCTAGCAAGCCAATTGTATGGAGCATGCTTTCAAAACAATTCAGATCAAAAAGATGATCTGGTGATTTATCGCGAATTTTCCCGTCAAGAAGACAGAATCTGTTTCTGGACAGCAAGCTCCAACTTTTGAACTTTCAAGCACTCCGAGGCTAAACTTGGCACAAAGCTTGAAAAAGAAAGATACAATGATGTTGCTACAGTAGTAAAAATCATCAAGACCACTAAGAACAGAACAAAAGCAAAAAGAAAAACCTAAATTCGTTGCGGGCTGCCTCCCGAAAGCGCTTCTTTATAGCCATTAGCTAGGCTTAAAGCAGAAGATCAAAGTTCTCCAAAATCATCGGAAGGTTCACCAAGGATTTCAAAAGGGTTTTCAATAAGCTCATCCTTGTTCTTCCGAGGGAAGAGATACGTACCTTTCGCCTTACCACACAAACGTATTTGTCCTTTACCTATATCAATGAAGCCTTTCATGGCTCGGAGGAAGTCCCTTCCAAGCACTATATTTCCTTTATTGGACTTCATGGTGGCAAAGTCAATCTCCACACTCCTTTTAAGAAACATGACTTGAACATTTTTCAGTCTTCCCTGTATCTCAGAAATATCACCATTAGAATGTTCATGGAAAGACGGAAATTTGTCCATGCTTGCAAGGTACAAAGAATCATAGATAAAGCTTGGCATTATAGAAACTGTAGATCCAATGTCACAAAAAGCAAGGAAGTTTTGATTAGAGATAACAACCCTAATAAAAGGCTCCCAGTCATTTTCTATTTCCAAAATCTCCTCTCTAGGAGGATTTAGGCTCTCTACTTTTTTTAGGACTAGAGCATCAAGTCTCTTTTCAATAGTAGAAATTCTATCTATAATAGTATCAAAACCATCATAAACAAAATAGCCAGATAAACCATGTATAATTTCAAGTGCTCTAGCTTCATCACACTCTAAAAAGTCTCCTTCGGCTATAAGATCAAGAGAGTGCTTACACCACTTAAAGAGGCCAAAGTAAAAAATTCTAAGCACAATTCTTGTAGGTAACCAAGGCATATTTGCCTCATGTGCTTCAGAAATTCTGTCCCATGCCTTCTTCATATTCTCCCCGTTCTTTTGGTGGAAATCCAAGACCTCGGATTCCCCCATAGTACCAGCTCTTAACATACTTCACCACACAAGAAAGGTAACAGGTATTTTTGGTATTTTTGATTAGGGACACAAAAGTAAAAACTGAAAGGTAAACTAACAAGACTAAAAAGCAAAGGTAAAAGATAGCGTGTAACTCCCCTATTTTTGATACAGGAGTCCGACAACGGCGCCAGAAATTGGCGGTTATCAGGACTCGCGTATTTGTACTTCCTTTGAGTCGCCGGCAACGGCGCCAGAAATTAGCTTGATGGCTTCTCGCCCCTCGTTGGTTACCCCAAGTGGAAGGTTGAGATGCAGCGTAGCGGTAATTTCCCTCAGTAAAGATACCAAGGTTTGTCTCCAGTAGGACTCAACGATAAGTACGATAGGTGGCAACGGCGCCAGAAATTATTCTGATGCGTGGAGTTGTCGTGGACCTGCACAAAACAAATAACTTTGCTCCCAACGAGTTTAGAGGAGTTGTCAATTCCTCCGGCCTTGTCGTTTACAAAGGATCAAACGCAAGAGATAAAAAGGTACTAGTAAAAGTAAAAACAGAAAGGTAAATAGTGGGTGTGAACAATGGTATGAAGATGGACCGGAGTCCCGTGATTTTCACTAGTGATGTCTCTCTCCCAAAAGACGATAAAAATGCTAGCGAGGTAAACAAATCACAGTTGGGCAATTGACAGGATTATGAAGGCACCGCAATGCTAACTATGCTGCAAAGAAAGGAAGGGCTCAAAAGCAATGGGCAGTACGCAAAGGGAAGTAGACCGAAATCCATCTGCATCTACTACGAATCATCCACCTTGAGATATCTATCCAGAACATCTCGCTGGTATTAAGTTGCGAATCCCACCCAAAGTTTAAACTCAAAGCAACAGACAACTGCATTAAAAGAACTTTTCGTAAAGTAAACAATTCTTGCACCAATAGGCACAATCACCGTTGTTTTATCCCTGGTGGCAACAGCACATCCCCTAGTCTCATATTTCTGTCACTCAAGCTAGACATCAGGGGGCTGAACCCACAATCGAGCATAACGCTCTCTCTTGGAGTTGCAAGCAAATAACTTGGCCAAAGCAAATACTGCAACGGAGAACATGCAAGAATTTACTCAAGAACAAAATATAAAAGGGCAAACCAAATATATTACTCATCACAATCTAAACATAGTCTCATAATCCATCAGATCCCAACAAACTCAGCATAGCAACAGCAGAAAATTACATAGGTGCCTCGATCATGTGAGGCAGCTCACGAGGTCTCGAAAGTGAAAGCACAAAAGAGGGAGAGGACATCACATAGCTACTGATCACGGACCCATGGTCCAAGGGGGACTACTCACGACACATACGGGAGGCGTCCATGGCTATGGATGGTCTCCCGGAGGGGTGATCTCCTTCCGACAGGGTGCCGGGGCAGCTTCTCCAGGCAGCCCCGATCTAAAAACGGCGGCGGCGGCGGAACAGAGAGGTTTCCGCGAAAAAGAGTTCTTGTTTAGGGGTTTCTACTTCGAGGGGGTTATATAGGCGAAGGGGGCGTCGAGGGGCCACCCAGGGCAGCCAGGAGGGTGCCTGGCGCGCCCTAGGGTTGGGGCCGCGCCAGAGACCCTTCTGGCTCCCTGGTGGTGGTCCCGGCTCTCTCCCTTGGTTATTCTGAAATCTTCCTGCCCGCTGATTTTTAATATAATTTTTGCGGAATTTTTTGGGCACTTTAATCAGCCGGAAAACCTGAAAAACAAAAACAGCAGAAAACCAGAAGCTGGCAACTGGGTGCACTGAGTTAGTAGGTTAGTCCAAATTGGTTTAAAAGTGTAATAAAGTTCAACCAAAACATGGCAAAGTCACACAAAACATGCATGGAGCAAGCAGAAATTATAGATACGTTTGGGACGTATCAATATCTCACCGTGGCACCCTGATCTCGATCGTGTACCTTGTGTGTATGATTAATGTACACGGTCTGATTTTGGGGGCGTCACAAGTTGGTATCAGAGCCGACTGCCTGTAGGACACCCCTTCCAACTCCTTGGTCGAAGTCGAGTCTAGTTCTTGCAAAACTACTTTACTAACAGTGTCGTGTGGCTTATCGGCCCACGTCGCCAACTGGGTGGTATTAGGATCCTTTTTCTCCGTACCTTTTACTCTAGGACTCTGCTCTCTCCTCTTTTCGGGTTAAAGATTTTGCTAACTCTGACTTTAGGTTCTCGTGACTACTTCCTCCCGGAGAGCCCGTCATTACAGATGATCGCTTGCTTCACGAGAAGATACCGAAGATTACTCTCCGATAAAACTCCCGAGACCATATGTGCCGATTACCTTTACAATTCCCTACCACCGATAAGTCTGTATGTATAACCACATACACCTTTCGTTCATCCATTCAATCCCGGTTGCTCTTGTGTTCACAAGATGCATCGAAATACTTTCCGTTGTTTCGAAGATCCTTTGAGCCTACTGCCTTGCAGCTTCTTTTCACATTGCGGATAATTCCTCACATTTATCAAGGATCCGTTCATCCTAAGTTGTTCCTGTGATTCCCAAAATACTTTGAAATACTATTTGATCTCGCGACAATCCTCGGCAGCCTACTGCTTTGGAGATTCTTCTTACCTTCTTGCACTATGATTAATCCCGTTTGTCTTGTAGACTTTGATGTCCTCCCTTGGCATTGCCAATCCGATCTGTTGAATCATCGTGTGCGCGAATGCACGCAATCATCAGTTGATCCCTATAAATCCATTCTTTCGACTCAGACGTCATTTAGGACATGAGCTGGTTCTCGGTAAATCAAACCTTAATTGATTAACCGTCAAGCTTCTATTCAACTTATTCATGTTTGATCGATGTATCTGAATCTGATACACCGATATGGGAGTAATAATTCCTTTGTACTTAAGCATCGAAATATTCAGCTGCTTCTGTTATCCGATGCCTTTGTATTTTATTTTCTTCTTATGGTTGAGTACCGATACTCACCCCAGACTCTCTGTACGCCGCTTGACCTTTTGGTGGAGTACTACCTGACGTCCCCTTGTGTCCTAAATCATTGATGAATTTCCTCTGATATAAAATGCATGTGGCAAATGGTATCATCTGCTCTGTGTCGTTAGCCTTATGCCTTCGAACTTGTATCCCTTGCTTATGATATTTGTTGTATGGGTTTAAAAATGCCCTAATGGGTTAACCCTATGCTTCTCCTAATCTGATGAATCCAAATTTTATGCGGGTTATACTCTACTGGCCTTCCGTCAGATGAGCCTGCAATCCTACAACCTTCATGTGAGCGAGAAGTGAATGAAAGGTATCAAATATAAGATATTCAAATGCAGATATTTAGAAAATAAGGACTTCCTGATCATTGTTCATGTATGCATCCGGACCCATCCGCGGGCATTTACGGATGATTCTGTGTTTAGGGATCCGGAGTTTCCCATAAAAATAGTAAAATATAAAAGACAAAATTCGCACAATTTTCTGTTAAAACAAAATTTAGGGCAAACAATTTTTCTAATATGAGAAATTCCGTAATGATCACGAGTTCCACTATCGAATAAATGTACATAAATGATATGTACTTCCTTCGTTTCATATTAACTGACACTAAAATAGATATACGATTATGTATTATTTTTAATTAATTATGTATTTAGTGTAATCTAATGAATTAGTTTTTTAGAAAAAAATAATTTGATTAGTTAATCAGTTCAAGTGTATGGTATGCTTTAGGCGAACTACTGAGCCATCCTCAGTGGCACGGCAGAAAAGCCGCTCTAGATAGAACTCAGCGTATAGGTCTCGTCAGTGAGCTCAACACACCACTACCGCATATAATAGGCACAACCACAAAGGTGGGAAGGATGGGTCTTTCCGTTGGAAATATGTACTAGAGTTAGTGTGATAGCATCCAAGATGCGTGCTATAGTCGAACACAATTGATTTGAGGGATTAATTGATTAAGCTCCAGCAATTTGAAATAATCACACGAGCCTATTTTTGTTTTCTCCCTTGCAACGCACGGGCAATGTTCTAGTACCTAATAATAAAGGGAGGTGGCTTTCTTAGTCCATCGTGCAGTTATATATAAATCCCCGCGCAATGGCTGGGTTTCGAACCCAGTACCTCATGCATGTGCACAACTAATACCTACCACTACACCAGGTTTTCCACACATATCAATACGAAGGTGCGACTTTATAACTAGAGATAACTCAGACGCACACATACACTATGGGCCGGCCCAATTTCCCGGCCGAAGGTCCAGCAAGGCAATGAGATGAGCGGAACTCCTTCACGATTATTAAGATGATTAATCCCACCTTGCTACTTTACATGTAATTACTCCAGTTTAAATATGTAGATTTTTTGAAGTCAATAAGCCTTCTTAGAGACCAATAAAAAAGACTATGAGCTAATCAAAGGAAGGATTGTGGGTAAAGAAAGGATTATATGGGCACAAGTAAATAAATAAAGGATGGATTATGGGCTCAAAGAAAAATTTGATAATTATAAAGGAAGGTTAAACAAGTGAGACAAGATTATGGGACGGAGGAAGTAGAAAATTACAAAGAAAAGGATTATGTGTGTGTCGAAGAAAGAATTGGAATTAAAAGTAGGTGATTCAACAAATATAAGATAATGATGGAATAATTAATCGATGTGACCTAATTAATATGGTGGGGTTGTTCGACCTAGAACCCCGTACGTACTACCATAGTCGGCCTAATTGAAAACGACCCTTACAATAAAAGCATCAAGCATAAAATTTGGGACTTTTGAATTCTTCAAATAATGAAACAATATATTTTCTAATAATGAAACATTTTCTAATCATTATGTGTTATATTTTTAGTGGATTGATTTTTTTTTATCATTGCTTGGTTTGCTCGTCAACCTCAATTTGGCTGCATGGTAAGACTGAAGGAAAATTTTAAACGATGTGTAACTAAATATGCTTGGAAGATTGAGCACCCACAGGTCCATATTAAATTTATGTTATTTTTTTCAATTTACGTACATGACTTATATGTGTATGTAGCAAAATTTGCGTCAATTTTCTATCCCATCGCAATGCACGAGTACGATTCTCAATAATTTTACATCATTATTTGTCCTGTTAAAAGGTACGGGCATATGTGCTAGCATTCATATTAAAGGATATCATCGATGGATGGTTGTGGTCGACGTTGCGTCTTCGTCTCTCACATCTTCACTACGAGAAACCCCATCTTGCTTGCTCCATGCGTCGAGTTTATAGTTGCCACTCTCAAAAGTTTGGGCAACATAAAAACTAAGGTTTACCGCCTCAAACATTGATTTTGCTGGAATGGCGGAACGATGTGTGTACCAAGTGCATATGAGACAGGTATGATGCTCATCATCATTGCGAATCAGGAAATATATGCTAGAGTGTGATGATCAAGCTCATCGCTTTTAGATTGATTAAGTTTGTCGTGAATAGATGAAAAAAATCCAACACAGATGGATTGTTAAAGGCGAATGAGAATTTTTTTTCTCCCGTTGCAACGCACAGGCATTTTTTCTAGTCCATAACAATACACTATTTATCGGCAGTCTGTATCTCACAAGAAAAAAACAAGGCATATATCCGTACGCGTTAACTATCCGCACAGATATCGCGAGCATCTGTGCTCGAGCGCAAAAACTCCACGTCGTGGTTTTTGCTAATTTACTCTTATTTTGGTATGGGAGTGATTAGGGCACATGCGCATGTGACTTAACTAAGTCACATGTGCTGACGTCAGCCCACACTTTTTTTAATTAAGCTTCGCTTGTTTGTTTGAGGGTAATAATTTGTCTAATGGGTTCTAATGGACAGAAAAAAAGGTGTATGGTCGTGATATTTTTAATTCAGATTGGGTTTTGCTGTGTGTAGTCGCGTATTGGTTTGTATATATCTTGAAAATATTTTTTAATTTAATTTAATTTAATTTTTTGACAACATAAATAATGAAAAATAAGTGTTTCTATATTTTTATTGAAAGTTTAACATTTCAGGCAGAAAAAAAGTAGAGCCCATCGCAAATGGAGTAAAAAGGATAAGAATGTTGCAAAAATAATATCATACTATATAGAAAATGTGTATCTCATAATCTATATTCTAAAAAGAAAAATATTTGACCTATAATTGTTAGAAAAAAAAATTATATCCTACACTGCAAAAAATTGAGTATTATATTGTGTATGTAAGGAAGGATGCAAAATTTAAGAGAAAAAAGTGCAGCCGTACCAAAAAAATACTAGGTTAATTTTAAAAATTATAAGAAAATGTCAGGCCAGTTGCGACTCGTTGTTGGACTTGCAACTGAGAAAAAAAGTCAAACCCAGTTGCGACTCGTTCGTAGGCTTGCAACTGAGAAAAAAAAGGCTGATCCCCTTGCAACTTGTTGGTGGACTTGCAACTGAGAAAAAAACGAACCGAGTTGCGACTCGGTGATGAACGTGCAACTGAGAAAAAAGTCAGAACCAGTAGCGAATCGTTGGTAGGCTTGCAACTAAGAAAAAATCGGATCCAGTTGTGACTCGTTGGTGGACTTGCAACTGGTGGAAAAAGAGCAGGCCCAGTTGCAAATTGGTGGTTGACTTGTAACTTGGGTGGGGAAAAAAGCCGAGCCAGTTGCAAGTCGATGGTGAACTTGAAACTGGGGCGAAAAAAATGAACCCAGTTGCAAGTCGATGGTGGACTTGCAACTAGGATGGCTACAAAAGTTCGGGCCGAGTTGCACATTGATAATGGACTTGCAACTGGTATAGGAAAAAAGATCGAGACCAGTTTTATGTCGATGGTGGACTTGCAACTGGAGAGGAAAAATGAGACCAGTTTCATGTTGGTGGTGGACTTGCAACTGGGACAATAAAAATAAGTTGGGCCCAGTTGCAAGTCAGTGGTGAACTTGCAACTGGTACAAGAAAAAAAAAGTCAGGCCAGTAGCGAGCCAAGTTGCGAGGCGGTGGTGGACTTGCAACCGAGCGAAAAAGTCGATGGTAGGAGTTGCAACTGAGTGGGAAAAAAATTCTAGCCTAGTTGTGAGTCGGTGATGGACTTGCAACTCAGCGAAAAGAGAGTCGATGGTGGGAGTTACAACTGGGGCGGAAAAAAAAAGTGGAGGCAAGTTGCGAGTCAGTTGTAGACTTGCAACTGGAGAAAAAAGAGTCGGACCCCGATTGCAAATTATTGGTTGACTTGTAACTTGGGTGGTGGAAAAAGCCGATCCCAGTTGCAAGTCGGTGGTGGACTTGGAACTCGGGCGGAAAAAATTGACGCAGTTGCAAGTCGATGGTGGACTTGCAACTGGGGTAGCTAAAAACGGTCGGATCGAGTTGCAAGTCCGTGGTGGACTTGCAACTGGTACAAGAAAAAAAATCGAGCCCAGTTGCAAGTCGATGGTGAACTTGCAACTGGAGCGGAAAAAATGGGACCAGTTGCAAGTTGATGGTGATCTTGCAACTGGCACTGGAAAAATAAGTCAGGCCTATTTGCAAGTCGATGGTGAACTTGCAACTGCTACAAGAAAAAAAAAGTCAGGTCAATAACGAGTCAGTGGTGTGCTTGCTACTCAGCCGGAAAAACTTTATTCTATATTAAAAAATATTCGGTGTGTATATAAAAACATTTATCATATAATATATAAAAGGTTAGTGTGTATTAAAAATCTTCATTCTATATTAAATATATTCAACTTATATTAAAAACGAATGTATATTTAAGAGTAGTTCATCATGTTAAAGAAAATTAAAATATTTAAAAAATGTTCACCTTATATTAAACATATCAATGTATATCTTGAAAAGTTATAGAAAAATGCAAAAAAAAAATTAAAATTCGAAATTGGAAAAGAAAAAACAAAACAAAACAAAAGATAACCCCAAAAACGAAACAGGAAAAAAGGAAACAAAAAAAGTTATATAAGAAAAAAAATATGTCTGCCACCTGTCTATGCTGCGAGCTTCAGCAAGTCACGTACATTTATTTTTGCGATGAAGCAAGTCACGTACATGTTCCTAAAAATACCAACGTACGTACGTGTTGTTTTTAGCAAAAAACAAAAAAAAAATCAAATTACATGTAACTTAATTAATTCTCATGCACATGAGAATTAGCAAACCCGTTTTGGTATAGCCTTAACAAAAATTGTACTAATATATGTTCCAAGAATTATGGTCGATAAGTAATAAAATTGCATTGCTCGTTTGGTGATTGTTCTGAATGAACGATATGGTCGATGTATGTTGAATGCCAAGGAGAGCTATTAGAAGTTACTAGAAGTTGCTCCATGTTTTGTTGTATGTTCTCAAGCCATGGCCGTGGTCTCTTGCTTGGATCTTTGGAAGAGAAAATACAAATAGAGTACTTAACAAAAGATTAATTCATGTTGTCCATTGCATAAGATATTTTCTGTCTCCTTGTGCAAGTAATATAATTGAACTGATTGTCGGAGATCTCGACCCCACGTAAACATGTTGCTAACCGTCCAATGAGGTCTACGAAAGAAAGGAAACACATCAACTTTGGAACTCGCTCGCTAAAAAGGAAAAAAAAAGAATTGCACGCTCACTAGTCCAAACACACATACCCACCCCATATATCAAATATCAAGGTATGAATTGCTGACCAGGTCTGCCACCTGGTACCCACCGCATAGGTTAGCCTTCACCGGGAAGATTTATGATCGAATATACTTTTTTTACTATGTGCCAAAATGGGTAAATATTTATTTTAGGTACATGAAAATTTAATACTATAAAAATATGGCAATATTTTTTTGCACTAGGTGCAAATGATCATCACCACATTATTTTGATTTATTTGGCAATGATTTCTAGACATCAAACATCATGTTTTCTTCATGCACCATTTACAATTTTTGCATGTGTCTATGGCAAAAATATTTTAAACATCATGACAGGCTTTCCAATAAGACCATATTGATTACAACAAAGTAGTTCTATTGTAGGTATAATTGAAATTAAATTACTTAGATCATGGTAATTTTTTGTAGGTAGCGTGTCAATTCCGTTATTTAGATCATGATATTTTTTCAGTTGGACCATTGTCATTTTACTAACTAGAAGAATACCCGCGCGTTGCAGCGGAAAATTCTATAAAAACTCTACAATGTAAACTAAAAGGGTATAAGATGCATGTAAATAAAAGTGGATGACATGGATAAATTATTGACTACAATTAATAGTGGGTGATGTGGATAGCTTGCATGTTGAAAATAGATATCACAAATGCATGTTAGTTGAGTTTTATTAGTGGATAGCATGGATAAATGATTGGATATAATAGTGGGTGATGTGGATAGTTTGTATGTTGAGATAGACACATTAAATGCATCTTAGTGGATTTTTTCTTTATAAGAGATATATATTAGACCATGATAATTTTATTGTAGGTAGCATGGAAATTTAATTTTTTAGACCATGACATTTTTCATTATATAGACCATGGAATTTTCTTTTATATTTTCCATGCTTTCCAGAAACAATCCTCATTAATTTGCCATGTTTCTGTTATTTTCCGTAATTATTTTGAATGTTGGAACTTAAAAAAACTAGGAAGGCAGATTTTTAAAGGATAAAATTGAATGGTTGACTCCCATATATCAGTTCCTGCAATGTCCACTTTATGAATCAATGTTGAAGATGCCCTTACATCACGAAAATGTAAAGATAGCTTCCTCTTGAAAGACAAGAGATTTTTATTATTTTGACATGTTTCTTGCCAAGACTTATTTTAGTAAGATAACAACTCATTCTATGCCATATTGCACATTCTTCATACTCAGAAATCTACAAATTTAAATGATAATGATTTAGAAAATATACATATAATCAGGGTTTAAGGAATATACGATGCTGGCTGAAAGGACGTGGATGTCGCCTAGAGGGGGGGGGTGAATAGGCGCTTAAAAACAATTACGGTTTCGGCTTGAACAAATGCGGAATAAAACTTAACGTTTAATTTGCCAAGCAAGAAACCTAAATAAGTTAGGCTCAACTATGTGCACCAACAACTTATACTAAGCAAGATAAACAACTATGTGATAGCAAGATATATGACAAGAGCACTATGGCTATCACAAAGTAGGTGCACCAGTAAATAGGTTGACTAGAAGAACAACCTATGGGACAAGCAAAGTACAATAATATGAGCAAGCACAAGATAAACAATGTAATAAGCTTGCTCAAAGTAAAGGTAGAGATAACCGCAAGTGGAGCCGATGGAGACAAGGATTTTTTACCGAAGTTCCTTCTCTTGCAAGAAGTACGTCTCCGTTTGGAGAGCGTGAGGAGCACAATGCTCACACGAAGCCAACGAGGGCCACCCTATTTCTCCTCACGCTCTTACCAATGCAAGATGCCGTGATTCCACTATTAGGACACTTGAGGGCGGTCACCGAACCCGTACAAATGGCAACCCTTGGGGGCGGTCACCGAACCCGTACAAATGCTCGGGGCAATCTCCACAACCGAATTGGAGGCTCCCGTAGCGTCGCGAAGCTTTCCACCACAATGATTGAGCTCCGTAACAACAAGCCTCTAGGTGCCAACGCACCCACGAGGTACAAGCTCTAGAGTGCCTATGCACTCAAGAGTAGCTATCTTCTCAACTTCACTCACTACAAAGAATCCTCGGAGAGAACTCAAACCGATGCACCAAATGCAATGGCAAGAGCACACGAAGTGCTCAAGTCCTCCACTCTCAAATCCCACCAAAGCAACAAAATCTATGGAGGAGTATGAGAGGAAGAACAAGGAGAACACAAAGAACTCCAAGATCTAGATCCACAAGATTCCCCTCACTTAGAGGAGAGATGGCTTGGTGGAGAATGTGGATCTAGACCTCCTCTCTCTTTTCCCTCAAAAAGGAGCAAGAATCATAGGAGGGGAAGAGAGTAAGCAAGCTCAAAGAGGTCAACAATGGGGGGAAGAATTTGCACAAAACCGGTCGTGACAAAGGAGGAAGAAGACCCCCTTTTATAGTCTCCCACGAATCCAGCCGTTGGAATCCGTTGGCAGCCCACCAACCACGGTACTACCGTGGAGCGGTACTACCGCCCCACGGTACTACCGAACCCCAGTGCCGCCCCCACTACCGCAAAGTCCAGTGGGAATCCGGTAGTGGATGCGGTACTGGTCCACGGTACTACCGCGCTGGGAGCGGTACTACCTGTTGGATATGTGCCCTAGAGACAAATTAATAAAGATATTTGTCACATATCCGTTTTGTTCATAATACGTTTTATACTGTTCTATAACTGTATTACTTGGAAATACTAATACAGGTGTAGTATAAAACATGGTCCGTAGTTTAACTCGGGTAAACTATCTCATTGGGCAATTGATTGATCAAGCTTTCCTGATCATGGCGACACTTAAGTCCATTGACAATGAGGTCATATCATTAGGGGAATGATGTGATGGACAGACACCCACCTAAAGTAATGCAATGTGATCGAGTCACATAGTTCAGCGTTGCTATGACTTTGTAACGTATGCCTTAGTCCTTAGACCGTAATGATCATACGTAATCACGATCTATGAGGAGACTTTGATTTGTATCCCACCGCCTGACTGAAATATGCTGGCTATAACGGAGCACTTTGGGTATTCCGAAATAGATGGTTGATGAGTATGTTAATAGATCAAAGCGGGATTTGTCAGTCCTTGTGACAGGACAGGTACTCTGGGCCCACTCGATGATATTGCATCAACCCCTTGCAAGGACGTGACTAGGTCACAAGAGATTCAATGATCATGGACGAGAGAAGTTGTTTGTCGTGAACGAGATGTGAACACGGTATGTGGGATACCGACGATCAAACCTCGGACAAACAAAGTACCGCAGAACAAAGGGATTACGTCGTATCGTTAACGGTTTCCAAAAGCGATCGAAGCTCATTCGATGGAAGCGCAGGGGCTGTCAAGGATTGTAACCAGGTCCAACTGACTAGTCATTGGTCCATGAGAAGAGTCTCGACCATGTCTGCTGTTTCCCGGACCGTTAGGGTGTTACACTTAAGGGCAATTGATGCATAGGACAGTTACGGGATCAATCGGTGAAATAGGAGAAATCACCGGAATAGTTCCGGAGGAGGACGGAATGGTTTCCGGACATTTTGAATAGTTCAAAATAAAGTTTAATTGTTTTAATAATGTTTTTATTATTTAATTATCTGAATTAAATATTTAAAACTTATTAAATAATTAAAATAATGGAAAAAAGGCTATATGGGCCTTAGAGGCCCATTAGGGGAGGAGGGGGTTCCCCCCCTTGGGCTTGGCGCCAAGGGGTGGGGCCCAACCCCCCCTTGGCCGGCGCACCCCTCCCCCTTTGGGGGTTTAGTCCCACATGGGGGAGGGAAGAGGGATCACACCCCTCCTTGGCCTTTATATAGAGGGGTAGACCCCCCTTTTTTCCATACAACAATTGATCTCCTTCTTCTTCCTTCTCCATTTCCGGAAGTGGACTCCCCTTGTTTGGAGTCTGCACCAGGATTGGAGTTCTCCACCATAAGGCAGGCCGTCGCTTTGCCGGAGTCGGGATCCGTAGCCGTCTTCTTTCCGCTGCTCGCCTGGTTCGGAGCCCGGGAGGAACATCGATTGTGCCGTACGTGTATAATCCCTTCGAGGCATTACACCTGTGGTGCTGCTTCGTCGCTGGAGGTTTACCGGGAGTCATCCTCGCCGGTGGTGGTCTTCTACACGACAGGGAGGTCGTAGTTCTGAGTCTACGCCAACCACGTTCGTAAGAACGTTTCCCACTTTCGGTCTTCAAAGGTATGAACACCGATTCCCTCCGTTACTTTACATCGCCATAGCATAGATCTTGGGTTCGGGTACCGTAGGTGTGAAAATTTTGTGTTTTCTGCCCCGTATCCCAACAGTGGTATCATGAGCTAGCTATGCGTAGATGTATTGTACGGATAGAACACATCTAGGATGTGGGCATCGAATCTTCATTCGTTACCCTCCCACGTGTACTCATTCAGCATTGCGGCAATGTTTGATGAAGCGGCCCCCGACCGACCTTACGCGTTTACGCGAGACTGGTTCCACGCTTGACATATGGCTTGTACCATATAAAGTGGCTGGGGGGGTGTCTGTCTCTCTGCATTAGCGATGCGAAGATGTTTGCAACGGAGGGCCCCGACAGGGGTGTAATAGAGACGGATGGGAGACGATGTTGTGGCTTGTTTTTCGCAGGATAGAAATCGGTTCTCTCTTTCGAAACCCCTAGCAGCCACGTAAAACTTGCACAAGCTAAAGTAGAAAGGCGTTTTAACTTTGCTTTGCATGAAGGGGGATCATAGGTTGTATGATTTAAAGTTTTACTTCCTGTTTTATGCTAGTATGCTAGATATATCGACGGTAGCACGAAACAGGACTATCTCTCACAATACCAACATTGTGTTCTCCCTTTTGATGGGCACCACCTGGAAGGTTCTCCCATATGGCTTGATGCTCCGTACATACAGGAGTTGTCCTACATATTCAACGGAGTTCGCATGAGGTTGGGTTTGGCAAGCCTGGCATATGCAGATATGGCCTTGCTGAACAGCTAACATCAAGGTTCGATTGGCAGGCTTGACGTATGTATATGCGGGCCTGGAACACAGAAGACCGAAAGGTCGAGCACGAGTCACATGCCTGATGTGATTGGCTTAGAGGCCTACCTGGTTTGCATACTGGGCCGTACATATCGGGGGAGGTATGGGGGCTGGGATTGTGTAATCACTTAGTTAAATTGAGAGGTGTTTATCTAAGTGGGAGCTTTCTAGAATTTTAAGATTAAATTGAAACTCCACATTATGAACAAAAGTCTAAATATGTATTGTTGTGAATCCAACCTTGTAGATGGCAGCACCTCGCCCCTCGTTCAACTTAGGATCATTCCTAGAGAAAGATAAGCTAAAAACAGATGGGACAAATTTCACCAACTGGTTCCGCACCCTGAGGATTCTCCTCGTTCCCCTCAAAATGGCATACGTACTAGAGGACGCGTTAGGTGACGCACCAGCAGATGATGCCAGTCAGGACGAGAAGAATGTCTATCTCTCCAGGACTGACGATTACAACCTTGTCCAGAGTGGCATGCTCTACTCCATGGAGGCTGAGCTGCAGAAACGCTTTGAGAGGATGGGTGCATATGAGATTATCACCGACCTCAAGGCGGTCTTCGCACCTCAAGCCAGGGCTGAACGGTACGAGGCTTCTGAAGCCTTCTTCTCAGCAAAGATGGATGAGCACGGCAGCGTGAGTGAGCACGTGGTCAAAATGACTGGCTACGTTCAGCGCTTGAATGCTCTGGAATGTCAGATTCCAGATGAACTTGCGGTTGATAGGGTGTTGCAGTCGCTTCCCCCTAGCTACAAAGGCTTTGTGCTGAACTACAACATGCAGGGGGTGACCAAAACCCCTTCTGAGTTGTTCGCCATGCTAAAGAGCGCTGAGGTTGAAATCAAGAAGGAGCACGCCGTCTTCATGGTCAACAAGACCACTGACTTCAAGAAGTCAAGCAGACGGGAGAAGGCCAGGAGAGGTGGCCCCAGGAGGGATGGCAAGTCAGTTGCCGCTCCTCCCAAGGCACCCAAGCCTAAACTCGGAGTGGAGTGCTTCTACTGCAAGGGTGAAGGTCACTGGAAGCGCAACTGTCCCAAGTACCTAAAGGACAAGAAGGCTGGCAAGGTCGCCAAAAGAGACGAAGGTATATTTGATATACATATTGTTGATCTTCTCTTGACAAGCGCTGGGAACACATCCTGGATATTTGATACAGGATCTGTCACTCATATTTCTAAATTCCATTCAGGGACTAAGGAATAGGAGACGCTTGGTCAAAGATGAAGTGACGATGCGCGTGGGGAATGGCTGCCAGATTGAAGTCTTGGCGGTCGGCACGAAGCATCTTAGTCTCCCTTCGGGATTGGTTTTAGTTCTGAATAAATGTTACTATGTACCCGCATTGAGTGTGAACATCGTAAGTGGTTCTTGCTTGAAGCGAGACCACTATTCTTTTAAATTCGATACAAATGGTTGTTCGATTTATAAGGATGATATGTTTTATGTTCACGCACCGGAGTCGCATGGTTTATTCATACTTAATCTCGATGGTGACGTGAGTCACGTTAACAATATTGAGGCCAAAAGATTGAAGAATAATGAAGATCACATGATGATGTGGCATTGCCGACTTGGTCATATTGGTGTAAAATGCATGGAGAAGCTCCATAAGGATGGACTTCTTGACTCATTGGATTTTGGATCCCTTGATACATGTGAACAATGCCTCATGGGCAAAATGACAAGGACTCCATTCAATGGTGTGATGGAGCGTGCAGATGTCTTATTGGGGATCATACACACGGATGTATGTGGACCCATGAACGTCCCCACTCGCAATGATCTTCGTTACTTCATGACCTTTACTGATGACTTGAGTAGATATGGGCATATTTACTTGATGAAGCACAAGTCTGAAACCTTTGAAAAGTTCAAGGAATTTCAGAATGAGGTCGAAAATCAACTCGGAAGGAAAATCAAGCACCTTCGATCGGATCGAGGTGGCGAGTATTTGAGTCACGAGTTTGGCAATCATCTGAAGTCTTGTGGCATAGTACCACAGCTTACGCCGGCAGGCACACCTCAGAGAAACGGTGTAGCTGAGCGACGTAATCGAACCCTATTGGATAGTGTACGATCGATGATGTCTCATACTGATTTGCCTGTGTCATTCTGGGGGTATGCATTAGAAACCGCCATTCATATTCTTAATAGGGCACCATCCAAATCCGTAAAGACAACACCATTTGAAGAATGGCATGGCACTAAACCTGAGTTGTCTCACCTGAAGATTTGGGGTTGTGAGGCTTATGTTAGGAAACTACAGCCTGACAAACTTGAATCCAAGGCGGATAAGTGCATCTTTGTGGGCTATCCCAAGGAAACTTGTGGGTACACCTTCTACAACAAGTCTGACAGCAAAACGTTTGTTGCCAAGACGGGACACTTTCTTGAGAAGGAGTTTCTCGCGAAAGAGTTGAGTGGGACGAAAATACACCTCGATGAAGTAACTGACCAATCACTCCAATTGGATGAAATGGCTACGGAATTTGTTCTGGAACCATCTTCCACAGTGGGAGTTGAAGAGAATGGCCAGAACGACATTCATAACGATCATGACATTCATGATGATCATGATGAGAATGAAGAGGAACCTTTTATGCCCCGTAGGTCATCAAGAGTCCGTCAACCTACTGAGTTTTACGAACAGCTTGTGAATGCAATCTCGGCTATTGAGTCGGATGAACCTACGAGTTACAAAGAAGCAATGGAGGGACCCGAGTCCGAGAAATGGCTTGAAGCCATGAAATCCGAAATAGACTCCATGTACACCAACAAAGTATGGACTTTGGTGGATATTCCCGAGGACCGCAAGGCCGTCGAGAATAAATGGATTTTCAAGAAAAAGACTGACGCAGAAGGAAACGTATCTGTCTACAAAGCTCGACTTGTCGCGAAGGGTTTCCGACAAATTCAAGGAGTTGACTACGAGGAGACATTCTCTCCTGTAGCGATGATAAAGTCTATTCGGATCCTACTAGCAATAGCTGCATATCATGATTACGAGATATGGCAGATGGATGTGAAAACTGCATTCCTAAATGGCAACATTGAGGAAGAGTTGTATATGATGCAACCAGAGGGGTTTGTCGATCCAAGGAATGCTGGTAAGGTTTGCAAGCTTCAACGGTCCATCTATGGGTTGAAGCAAGCATCTCGGAGCTGGAATCTTCGATTTGACGAGGTCATTAAAGCTTTTGGATTTGTCCAAAACGTCGAAGAGTTCTGCGTCTATAAGAAACTGAGTAGGAGCTCTGTAGCATTCCTTGTGTTATATGTAGATGACATATTGCTAATAGGGAACGATAAGAAATTCTTAGAGGAAGTGAAGGAATATCTGAATGGACAATTTTCCATGAAGGACCTAGGTGAAGCTGCGTACATACTGGGGATTAAGATCTATAGAGATAGACCTAATCGGAGGTTGGCCTTGAGTCAGAATACTTATATTGACAAGATTTTGAAAAGGTTCAAAATGGATGACTCCAAGAGAGGTCTCTTGCCAGTCATAAAAGGTGTCAAATTAAGCGTGACTCAATGCCCGACCACAGCTAAAGAGAAAGAGGAGATGTCCTCAAAGCCCTATGCCTCAGCCATAGGTTCTCTCATGTATGCTATGTTATGTACCAGACCGGATTTAGCGCTGGCCATTAGTATGACTAATCGTTACCAGAGTAATCCGGGAATGACCCATTGGACAGCAGTGAAGAACATCCTTAAAGTACTTGAGAAGAACCAAGGATCTCTTTCTCGTTTATGGAGGAGTTGATGAGGAGCTCACCGTAAAGGGTTACGTTGACGCAAGACTCGGCTCAGACCTAGATGACTCGAAATCCCAGACGGGATATGTTTTCATGTTGAACGGTGGCGCGATTAGCTGGAGGAGTGGCAAACAGTCAGTCGTCGCTCAATCTTCAATGGAGTCGGAGTATATTGCCGCTTGCGAAGCGTCAAACGAGGCGCTGTGGCTGAAGAAGTTCGTGATCGAGCTTGGCGTCTTTCCCAGTTGCACTAACCCCGTGGGAATCTTCTGCGACAACACGGGTGCCATTGCTAACGCGAAGGAGCCAAGAACTCACTCTACAGCCAAGCACATCCTCCGAAAGTTCCATGTGACGCGAGACTACGTCAGGGATGGACACACTAGGATTCACAAGATACATACGGATCTGAACGCAGCAGACCCGATGACTAAACCTCTTCCACAGGGCAAGTTTGAAGAACACCGAGAGACCATTGGTGTTAGATACATACCTGATGTAAACTAGTGTAATTTGTACTCTAGTGCAAGTGGGAGACTGTTGGATATGTGCCCTAGAGACAAATTAATAAAGATATTTGTCACATATCCGTTTTGTTCATAATACGTTTTATACTTTGCTATAACTGTATTACTTGGAAATACTAATACAGGTGTAGTATAAAACATGGTCCGTAGTTTAACTCGGGTAAACTATCTCATTGGGCAATTGATTGATCAAGCTTTCCTGATCATGGCGACACTTAAGTCCATTGACAATGAGGTCATATCATTAGGGGAATGATGTGATGGACAGACACCCACCTAAAGTAATGCAATGTGATCGAGTCACATAGTTCAGCATTGCTATGACTTTGTAACGTATGCCTTAGTCCTTAGACCGTAATGATCATACGTAATCACGATCTATGAGGAGACTTTGATTTGTATCCCACCGCCTGACTGAAATATGCTGGCTATAACAGAGCACTTTGGGTATTCCGAAATAGATGGTTGATGAGTATGTTAATAGATCAAAGCGGGATTTGTCAGTCCTTGTGACAGGACAGGTACTCTGGGCCCACTCGATGATATTGCATCAACCCCTTGCAAGGACGTGACTAGGTCACAAGAGATGCAATGATCATGGACAAGAGAAGTTGTTTGTCGTGAACGAGATGTGAACACGGTATGTGGGATACCGACGATCAAACCTCGGACAAACAAAGTACCGCAGAACAAAGGGATTACGTCGTATCGTTAACGGTTTCCAAAAGCGATTGAAGCTCATTCGATGGAAGCGCAGGGGCTGTCAAGGATTGTAACCAGGTCCAACTGACTAGTCATTGGTCCATGAGAAGAGTCTCGACCATGTCTGCTGTTTCCCGGACCGTTAGGGTGTTACACTTAAGGGCAATTGATGCATAGGACAGTTACGGGATCAATCGGTGAAATAGGAGAAATCACCGGAATAGTTCCGGAGGAGGACGGAATGGTTTCCGGACATTTTGAATAGTTCAAAATAAAGTTTAATTGTTTTAATAATGTTTTTATTATTTAATTATCTGAATTAAATATTTAAAACTTATTAAATAATTAAAATAATGGAAAAAGGCTATATGGGCCTTAGAGGCCCATTAGGGGAGGAGGGGGTTCCCCCCCTTGGGCTTGGCGCCAAGGGGTGGGGCCCAACCCCCCCTTGGCCGGCGCACCCCTCCCCCTTTGGGGGTTTAGTCCCACATGGGGGAGGGAAGAGGGATCACACTCCTCCTTGGCCTTTATATAGAGGGGTAGACCCCCCTTTTTCCATACAACAATTGATCTCCTTCTTCTTCCTTCTCCATTTCCGGAAGTGGACTCCCCTTGTTTGGAGTCTGCACCAGGATTGGAGTTCTCCACCATAAGGCAGGCCGTCGCTCTGCCGGAGTCGGGATCCGTAGCCGTCTTCTTTCCGCTGCTCGCCTAGTTCGGAGCCCGGGAGGAACATCGATTGTGCCGTACGTGTATAATCCCTTCGAGGCATTACACCTGTGGTGCTGCTTCGTCGCTGGAGGTTTACCGGGAGTCATCCTCGCCGGTGGTGGTCTTCTACACGACAGGGAGGTCGTAGTTCTGAGTCTACGCCAACCACGTTCGTAAGAACGTTTCCCACTTTCGGTCTTCAAAGGTATGAACACCGATTCCCTCCGTTACTTTACATCGCCATAGCATAGATCTTGGGTTCGGGTACCGTAGGTGTGAAAATTTTGTGTTTTCTGCCCCGTATCCCAACACTACCGCCCCATGGTACTACCGGGGGCCAGTACCGTGCCCACTACCGCAGAGTTCAGTGGACTTACGGTAGTGAGTGCGGTACTCGCCCACGGTACTACCGTGGCGCGGTACTACCGCCCCACGGTACTACCGGGGGCCAGTACCGTGCCCACTACCGCAGAGTCCAGTGGACTTACGGTAGTGAGTGCGGTACTCGCCCACGGTACTACCGCGGCGTGGTACTACCGCGCCAAGAGCGGTACTACCGCCCTGGCAGAACCAGGGAGTCCATGCCACCCAACAGATGAACTCCAAATGAAACAGGAAAACTCTGAACTGCCACAACTTCTGCAAATGAACTCCGATTGAGGCAAACTCAAGCTGGATGGAAAGCTAACGAACAGAGCTTCCTAATCAATATTTAGAAGTGACAAGGGAGAAATGCCAAACCAATAGAGGTGTGAAACCTCTCACAAAGAAGAACCGGAAAATCTCCCACATCGAAAAACATAATAGAGGACGCATATGAAATCCGTTTTCGATGAACAGCAGCTTGTCATGAAGAAGACCACAAGCTCCAAAACCCACAAAGGAAGTGGCAAGGGAGAAATGCCAAACCAATAGAGGTGTGAAACCTCTAACCAAGAAGAACCGGCAAATCTCCCACATCGAAAAACATAAGAGAGGACGCATATGAAATCCGTTTTCGATGAACAAGAGCTTGTCATGAAGAAGACCACAAGCTCCAAACCCCACAAAGAGTAAAGACAAACAAGAACCAATAAAGATGATGCCAAGGATGCAAAAGGTTTGAGCTCTCCACGAACGACTCGGCCTAGCCTATAACACGGTCTCCTAACTACTACTAAGAGACCGGTAAACTAGACACCTATCTAGTCAAACCTTTGTCTTGCGCATAATCCACTTGAGCTTGATGATGACGATCTTGCCCGCCTCAAGTTGGAACATCTTCCTTGATTCCGCCGGCTCGATGAAGACTTGTAGATAGCTCCCCCATACTCCATTATGGGTGAGCCTCTTTTAGGCACATCTTCACACGACCATTATCACCAAATGGTCGGCAAGCTCCAAGCATACGATATCTTCGTGATGCTGCTCTTGACCTTGCACACATCTACTTGACCAATCTTTGGATAGCCACCATTATCACCTTGAAGCCACCATATGATCTTCAAGCGTTGCCTATGGACAAACCTTAAAGTATAACTCAAGGAAACCATTAGTCCATAAAGATTGTCATCAATTATCAAAACCAAACATAAGGGCACATGCCCTTTCACCGGCCATGAAAGTGCACGACACCACATTCGTTCGCGAATTAGGGTAGACTAGTCTGCAGACATTGATGTGGACCATCCATCCAACTATAGCCGTAAAAATACGTCAGAAGTTTAATCAAAATCTAGCAAATTCACACAAAGTATGACGAAATTCATTCGCATTCTGATATAATTTACATAAACCGGGCGTATTTCATGCAAACCGGATGCCTTTCATATTAACCAAACTTTAACCTACTCTAACACAACGCCTTCACCCATCCACGACGGTCGTGAGCTTCATGATTTGAAGTTGCTTCCGGCCTTTCCAGGTCGTCAACATAGCTCCCAGAACATAGTGGCCTGGCGGTGAAGAAGCTCAGTGCAGATTTTGGTACCCAACACAAAATGTGCGGCATATCGGTCTTCTGTGCCAAGATGCCTCATCTCTTGGATTTCCGACGGTGAAAATGCGTGATGCCAACCCTAAGAAAAGGGCATCCCGACAGGCATGCAACCGTCCATGGCCGCCATGCTGTGGACAGCCCGCTTCTGCCGTGAGGCAGATGCATGAAGGAACTTCCCATGTAGGTCCTCGCGTGAGCCTTCTTCCAGATACAACGATTGGAAGTCGTAGTCCTCCCGTGAGGAGAGTTGTTGCCAGTAACCGAAGGCTACGTCGCCGCTGCACCCGACTTGTTGAAGAAAGGTGTTGTCTACAACCGTTGTTGCGTTGCGGGAGAACCGTCCTCTGTCTCACAAGAGGTGGAG
The DNA here is from genome assembly GCA_950022295.1 of Bromus sterilis. Taxonomy (NCBI): domain Eukaryota; kingdom Viridiplantae; phylum Streptophyta; class Magnoliopsida; order Poales; family Poaceae; genus Bromus; species Bromus sterilis. The sequence continues at coordinate 335,537,615 of OX465595.1, read as the reverse complement.
GGAGAATAAAGGGAAGCGGGTGGGTGTGTTGTGTGTTTCATGTCTTGCGAGGGCACATATAAATAGTGGACGCTGGCTAGGGGAGCGAAGAAGTCAGTTTGAATGTGGGGGCGCTGGAGCGGGTTTATTGACCTCCCTGCCTATTTAATGCGACGGACGAGTAATCACCCGTTACTTCTCTCCAGTATTGAACATGCGCGAAGACCGGTGGCTCTCGGTCGATGCATCGTCCGTTTCTCAAGAGACAGGTCACGTCGGCTCTGGTTGGCAGTGTCCGATCGAGCATGCGCTCGGTCGCTATCCTATTCCAGCAACCTTCATAAATGCGCATCAACCGCTTTGCATTAAGAGTTTTGTGGGCACGAAGGAATTTTAGATGAGACACGAGTATTAGGTGAGAACGTATCGGCAGTCCAAACTGCCGCAAACTCCTCCCTTGATTTAAATCAGTTTTGCGTGAAAACGAACATAAGAACATATCCGCAAACAAATACTCACTCCGATCCATAATAAATGTCGCTCATCTAGTATAAAGTTTGTACTAGTTTAGTATAAAATAAGAGACACTTATTATGGATCAGAGGGAGGACAAGCTTACGTTAAATGATAGATGTAACAATCAGTGTTGGACATACCTTTACCAATACATGAGAATGGAACAAATATGAGTGCAACTGCTATGGTTCTTTCATTTTTACTTTCTTTTTGTGCAGTGGCTAGTGCATCTGCGCAAGCACGACCGTGTCTAACCTTGCGTACATCAGTGATCCATCAAGCCAGTGGCAGGCATGCACGAGTGCTTTTCAAATTTCTCATCTCTGGACTCTGGTTGCCCAGCGTGGAAGCCAAGCACCACTGTATTCGTCCACTACACAAAGGCTGTGACGACCGACATTCTGCACCCTAATTTGTCGACGATTTTTTTTTCTCATTTCATCTAGTAAGAGCAGCTCAAGCTGAACCGGCAAAATCCTCAGCCCCTAAAAGCATTGCCTAAATGATAAGTATACTATGCGTCCCATAATTTTGTCATAATTTTAATTTATTAAAATATTTTTCTTTTCTTCCACATAATAATGAAACTGATGAAATCAACAAAAAATATATTTTTATTTTTAAAATGTTTTACTTTTAAATAAAAATTTGATTAAATTTTTTTTTTCACCAGGGAATCCATTGTGATAAGATCTTTAAAACTAGATCCCATATTTATATGCTTCGATGCCTTTTTGTTGTTGAAAGTTATCATGTTTATAATACGTAAATTATCATGTTGTTTACACTGAAGTTGCAATGATATATTTTCACTCAACGACGACGGTCCTGATGAGCTGCAGCGATGACCGTGGACCCCAAGAAAATATATGGCGAGCGTGGGTGGGGGGGGGGGTGATGCGCGGCATGGTGGGCTCTTGGGACAGGGATGCGTCAAGAGATTCTCAAACACATCTCGATGTGCGGCAGCGGGGGAGGGAGATGTGGGTCGGGTGGGTGTGGTGATGCACCGATGGTGATCTTATTTGTATCCACGGTAAATCTACTATACAAACCATATCAATATTTTATATCTATCCATGGAAAACTTGTTTTCTTTTTCTGTTCATGGAAAATAATATTTTTTATCATGTTAATTTAAGACTTGTTTTTGTCATGGCAAATAGATATGTGTTTGTGTTATCACGACAAGATTTGGAGTTTTATTTATGAACCATGGTAAAGTCACTTCATGGATCATGGAAATTCATTAGTAATTCATCATGGCAAATTTTAGTAATTTACATTTATTAACCATGAAAAATTTACTTCATGGATCATGACAACTTTTATTAATTCATCATGGCAATTTTAGTATTTTAACCAAGACAATTTTAGTATTTCGGCCATGGCAATTTTGATATTTTGAATGAACCGTGACAAATTTAGTGCATGGATCATGAATTTTTTTAGTAATTCATCATAGTAATTTTAGTTTACGGTTCATGGTAACTTTTTAGTCATTGATCATGGCATGTTTTTAGTAATTGATGATGTATTTCTTAAATTATGTACCATGGCAAAATTAGTTCATGGATTATGGAAATTTTTGTTAATCCACCATAGCAATAAAAATTGTAACATGGTAAAAGAATGGAAAAGGCTTACTTTTTGTTTTCGAATGCTCTTCCCTCGTTTTCCTTTTCTTTTGCATATACTTATAACTAGAAGTACAATGCGTGCTTTGCTGCGCCATTTACGCTTTTGAATTGTATATTATTTATTTTTATGTGTTAGTTTTAAATTTTTTTATTTTCTGTGTTGTTTGAATGAATCCATCATATCGTTTGATCAGAAGATAATTTTTAATGTGCACACACGATGAAGTTTACTATATTGTTGATCATGTGTCTTATGATGGTACTTTATGATAGGCATCACTTTCTTTTCGTCAATCAAGACTCACACTACTCATTTTTTTATATTATATAAAAGGGCACATCCATCAAAATATTTCATCATAAAGCCTAATGTAACAATATAATACTCCCTCCGTCCCAAAAAGAATGTCATGGTTTTAGTTCAAATTTTGAACTAAAACCATGACATTCTTTTTGGGACGGAGGGAGTAAAATTTTGTATTCAATTTTAAACTATAGACCTCAACTGAGTGAGGAGACTTTAAAATTAGAAAGTTTAGTAAAGTTAAAGATATATTAGTTCTAAAACGCCAGGTAATGTTAAAAAAGAGTATCAAGTAATTTTGTCTGTCATAATTAATTTTTTTGAACGATATCTATTGCATGAGCTAAATTGTTTGATCGCGAAATAGATAATTATTTACTATAAGGTCTCGATTGTAAGCTCAAGACAAATTCACTATAGCACCAACGTACAAAACATACAAAAATTGACATTCATTTTTTTTAGAAAAAAAATAAATGTTAATAATGTTCATGTAAAAAATAAGAAAATTCTAACAAAAAATGAAAGAAAATAAATACTACCTCCGTTTCAAAATATATGACGTCGAAGGAAATTTCCGACCAGGTGAAAAACTGGACAAATGACCAGGTTACCCTTCCAATCCCTAAACCAAATTAAGTCGTTTTCCCAGCGGAGACCGCACCGGAGAGGATGGGCAGGAACAACAACCCAAGCCGGTGCCGCCTGACGGAGAGCACGAGCAGGAACAGCTCCGCGGCCAGCACTCGCCGCCCCCCTGAGGGTTCGGCATCTGCACCTCGAGCACGGATCCGTAGGCGCGTTCCACGGGAAACACGTGGTTCTCGGCGAGGTGGACGGCAGATCGAGCTCCTCGCCGGCGACGGGAAGGGGAAGAGGCCGGTGAAAGGGAGGGGAAGACGCCGGTGACGGGAAGGGGAGGCCGGCGAGTCGAGCGGTGCGAGAAAGGAAGAGAAAGCGGTGGAGTGCATCTGGATCTCGAGCACAGACCCGTAAGTGATGTCCATCCCTGGCCATGCCTGGTGCTCGGCGAGGTGGACACCAGATCGAACTACTCGCCGGCGATGGGGAGGGGAAGATGCCGGCGAAGGGGGAGGGAAGAGACCGGCGACGGGGAAGGAAAGAGAGCAGAGACGGGGAGGCGGCGAGACCGGCAGATCGAGCGGTGCGCACAAAGGAAAAGGAAGTGCTGGAGCGAGCGACTAGTGCAGGCCTGCGGGGTATATTTGGAAACTGGATAAAAAAGTTAACGTGCCAAAAGTTGCACTATCAAACCTTAAACATCATATCTTACATTCTTAAGAAGTTTCTCCCCACTACTACCAATTCTCTCAACATGCACACACTCCACCTCATCATGCATGCCACATCATCCTCCACTAGCATATTTCTCTCAACATGCAAGCATGCCACCTCATCATTCAATATGCATGAGAAAGACCCACCTCAATATGCCATTATGCATAATAAAAACCCACATGCAACATGCATGCATGAGAATTTTTATTCTCTCAACATACACACACTCCACCTCATCCTGCATGTCACATCATCCTCCACTAGCATATTTCTCAACATGCAAGCATGCCACCTCATTATCCAACATGCGTGAGAAAGACCCACCTCAATATGCCACTATGCATAATTAAAACCCACATGCAACATGCATGCATGAGAATTTTCATTTTATTATAATATTTATATTGAATCCATATATTAGTTTAAAAGTTATTGTTTCAAATATACATGCTTCATTTAACCAAACATTTTCACGAAATAGTTTGCAAAAAAGTTCCGCAACAACGTGCGGGGCATCATCTAGTATTTCGTAACGGAGGGAGTAATAGTTTACATACATGGCCAAGGGTTATGACCAAGTCAAAATTTAATCCTCAATTGACTCCCATGACTTTCACCCCTAAGAAGCTTAAAAATAAAAATAAAACAGTAATTTACATACATCACCAAAGGGTATGACCAAATTTAAATTAAATTCTCAATTGATTCTCATGGCTTTTACCCCTAGGGGGTTTAGTATATTAGAAAACTAGAAGGGAGTGCGCTAGTTGCTTAGCCACCGAATCACTACAATGATTCGCCAAAGTTATGTTTTCCTCGTTGCATCAAAAGACTTGGCAAATACTTTAGAAATTCTGTTTGAATTATAATATATTATTGTTCACAACAAAATTGTGTTCGCTTCACCTCATTAGTTATTGGCATTATTGTTAAAATTTGATCTTAATAATTATGCATAATATGTGTTATTTTAATTTAATAATTATGAGATTTGACCGAATCAAAATTAAGCAACCTAAAATCAAATTGAAGACCTTAATTAAATAAGTGGGCTTTAAAAATAGAAAGTTTATTGGTATATCAGATTTGTACCTCTCTTTGGCATTGAAATTTAAACCAAACTTCGATCAGTTGAACATAAGACACTTCAAACTAATTAAGTTTATATTTTGTTAAAATTAACGTGATAGTAGTTCATGTGCATATGGATATTTTTAGAGTAAGGAAAATATCGAAAAGCAACATTTTCATATACTAGACCAGATAGATAGATAATCAATGTTTCTAGTAGGTGAGTATCAGATGATACCACGGCTTAGATGCTTCCATGATATGGGCTTTTCGGTCGTTGAATCTCAGATCTGATAGTATATGGAGAGTTGTTGTACTTGTGGATATTTTCAGTTTTTAGAGCTATTTTCTTGGAAAATGTTTAAAAACTCATGAAAAACATTAGATCTAAGATCCAATGGCTCCCAAGAGCCCATACAGTGGGAGCATCTTAAATACGAGAACACAAGATATTTTCTATCGCTAAAAACATTGCTAACTACAGCGGCCTTTGGAATCGCCGGGATCTAAGGGCATCTCCAAAGGAAAATCCCAAAGCTTTGGTAAATGTCTGGAACATAGGTTTGGGACCACTTTTGCCGACTTTTTTCATTCAATATATATCCCTATATATCGATGGACCAGTTTGGATGTCCGTTTTCTCGCAAGTTGAAACCAACCTTGAGGAGCTTTGGGATTGTGTGGACATAACATATTCAACGTCATCCAACCACGTTGTGTTTTGTCCTCTTGATACGCCTGGTCCATCTTTATTGTATGGATTTAATGTTTATTATCAGAAGGCTCACTCTCATATCATATCCATGAACGCATCCGAATGTGGTCAGTGAAAAAATAGTATATCTTTTTAGGGGTCAGTTTTGGAGAAGCCCTAATGCATCATCAGTGGCCCAACATCAAATCGAAGCGCTATTGTGGGAACACTTGTCTCATGTGCAGATTTTTGGGTTACTCACTAGAGGCGTCTAGTTGTGCATGCTTGCATTTTTAATGTTTTGCATAGATTTGTCGTGTCTATTTAGTGATCATCTTTTGAGAATCCAAAGTCAACTTTTAAAATGAACAGTGTACCAATTTTTGGATTAGTTTCGTACAAGTCTACAGACACTGATACGAGAACGGGACATCCAACCATATTCCCTAAAAATCTACCCCTACATTTTTCTCTCTAAAGTATTGACGCTCAAAACAATGCTAAAAAATGCCATAATTCATTCATAAATAGTACATTACCATAATTAAAGAAGCATTCATTTTAAATAATTTTTAGAATTAATCAAAATCAAATAAAATTAAGCTCTCTTCAGAGTGGGCGGACGGTGTTCCACGCAAGTTGGCTCCTCAGCTTCATCCAACAATACAACAATGTAACCGATCTACCTGATCGTTTCTTTGATACAACACGGTCACACGTTCATGTTATACATTGTCTTTGATTACATGAAATATGGATATTTGGGTAATAGTATAAAAACTAAAATGAAATGCTAGTATATATTTGGAGTAATATTCGGCGACTTCATTTGGTGGATGAAAGGACGTGGATGTCGCCTAGAGGGGGTGGGGGTTAATAGGCGCTTACAATAATTATGGTTTAAGCTTGAACAAACGCGAAATAAAACTAACATTTAATTTTCCAAGTAAGAAACCTAAATAAGCTAGGCTCAACTATGTGCACCAACAACTTATACTAAGCAAGATAAACAACTATGTGATAGCAATATATAACAACAACACTATGGCTATCACAAAGTAGGTGCACAAGTAAATAGGTTGTGTAGATGTGCAACTAGGTGAGCAACCAATGGGACTAGCAATGCAACACGAATATGAGCAAGAATAAGATAAACAAGTTAATAATCTTGCTCAAAGTAAGGGCAGGACTAACCGTAAGTGGATCCGATGGAGACAAGGATGTGTTATCGAAGTTCCTTCTTTTGCGAGAAGTACGTCTCTGTTTGGAGAGGGTGTGGAGCACAATGCTCACCATGAAGGCCACCTAGGGCCACCATATACTCCTCACGCTCTCACCAATGCAAGGTGACGTGATTCCACTATAGGACACTTGAGAGCAGTCACCGAACCCGTACAATTGGCAACCCTTCGGGGCGGTCACTGTACCCGTACAAATGCTTGAGGCTATCTCCACAACCTAATTGGAGGCTCCCATAGTGTCCCAAATCTTTACACCACAATGATTGCGCTCCGCAACAACAACAAGCCTCTAAGGGCCAATGCACCCAAGAGGAACAAGCTCTAGAGGCCAATGCACTCAAGAGCACGAGCTCTAGAGATGCACTCAAGAGTAACAAACTTCTCAAAGCTCAACTTCCACTACAACGAATCCTCGGAGAGAACTCAAACCGATGCACCAAATGCAATGGCAAGAACACACGAGGTGCTCAAATCCTACCAAAGCAACAAAAGCTATGGAGGAATATGAGAGGAAGAACAAGGAGAACACCAAGAACTCCAAGATCTAGATCCACAAGGTTCCCCTCACCAAGAAGAGAGTTGACTTGGTGGAGAATGTAGATCTAGATCTCCTCTCTCTTTTCCCTAAAAAAGGAGCAAGAATCATGGGAGGAATAGAGAGATCCCAAGCTAGAAGAGGTCAACAATGGAGGTGAAAAACAAGCTCAAGAACGTTAGGGACAATGGGGGAAAAGACCCCCTTCTATAGAACCCCACGAATCCAACCGTTATGTGCAGTTTTCTGCACCACGAGCGGCACTATCGCTCCCGGAGCGGTACTACCGCCATATACAAAAACAGAGCAACACAACAGTGAAAAACAGAGGTACGAGAGGTACTACCGAATATTAACTTCCGCTCGGAGTCCAGAGAGCTTTTGCTAAGCGGTAGTAGCACGGTAGTAGAAAGCGGTACTACTGCTCTTTGGGTGGTACTACCTCTCAGGACGGTACTACCTCTCTCCGGGCGGTACTACCTCTCAGGCAGAAAATAGCACGGTCAAAGCAAGCATAACTTTTCCATACGGACTCTGATTTTGATGATCTCTGGCCCATTTTAAAGCTACAAAAAATATCAAGGTCCTCACATAGAGAACCACCCAAGATCAACAAAAACAAATTCTGCAAATCATGCAAATGTTAATATGCCAACAAGGTAGAAGGTGAAACCTTCAAAAGATAAGAAACAACAAAAATCCCAACATCGAAAACATAAAAGAAGATGCATATGAAATCAGTTTTCAATGAACAAGAGCTTGTAATGAAGAAACAACAAGCTCCAAAACTCACAAACAGAAAAGCCAAATAAGAACAAATAAAGATGATGCCAAGGATGCAAAGGTTTGAGAAATCCACGAACGATGCAGCCAAGCCTATAACCCGGTCTCCTAACTAACACCATGAAACCGGTAAACTAGAAACCTATCAAGGTCAAACCTTTGTCTTGCACATAATCCACTTGAGCTTGATGATGATGATCATGCCAGCCTCAAGTTGGAACACCTTTCTTGATTGCGCCCCCATACTCCAGTATGGGCGAGCCTCTTTTAGGCACATCTTCACAAGACCATTATCACCAAATGGTTGGCAAGCTCCAAGCATATGATATATCTTCGTGATGCTCCTCTTGAACTAGCACACAACAACATGACCAACCTTTGGACAACTCCATGAAAAACGCCTTAGTCAACACATAATCTTCATCTTTCAACCTTGAGGCCAACATATGATCTTCAAGCGTTGCCTATGGATAAATCTTAAAGTATAACTCAAGGAAACCGTTAGTCCTTATAGATTGTCATCAATTACCCAAAACCAAACATGAGGGCACATGCCCTGTCAATGTCCCCCATTTTGGGAATTGATGACAATCACATTAAGAGGGTTTACATAATGAATGAAGCAAATCATCCAAAGCAAATATGCATGAGCAATAAGGCAAATGCTTAAGAACAAAAACAAAGCATGAACCTGCTCAAACTAAACCCTCTAAACTTCTCCCCCATTGACATCTATTGCCAAAATGGGTGGAAAATTTAGAAGTCCAATATAGCATGTGTTCCTCCCAAAAGGGGTGTATTTCTAAAGATATGAGTGTAATAAAATACACATATTCAAAGATACATGGTCGGAGGAAAATACAAACTATATTGAGGATCCCAAGATTGAAAAAAGATGATATGGCACAAAGGCATAAAAAAAATAAAGGCAATCAAAACATCCAATAGGCCAAAAGAATACAAGATATTATGATTTGAGAATAGGAGTGTTCTTAAGAAAATAGAGAAGTTCCCCAAGATTTGTGCACTATTTAGAATCCTTGTATTATAATACAAAGTACACTAAAATTGGATCATCACTCCCCCAAAATCGACAGGAACATAACACAAGTGCAAGCGTACAAGGATATGACAAAGTCTAGCACTTGCAACAAACAAATGGTTGAGCAACAAGAAAAAGAGATAATTATAGGAATGGGCTCAATCGAAAAGATGTGTGTGAGTCATGGCAAAGTACTTGATAAGACTAATATACGGATGATCATTAAGCATCAACATAGTCTCGAGGAAATTAGACTCAATGTGGTAGACATGTCCTTCCAACATAAGTTAAGAAGGTCACACACACAATCAACAAATGGGTTCAGAAACTTAATAAAATGCAAAGTAAAATCAAGGCTTGTGACAACCCCATGGTGAAGATAGAAAAAATAGGCTCATAAAGAAAAGCATGAGGGCAACAATCTTCACCACCAAATGAGTGCACTAAGATGAATAGAATTAAGACACACACACACACATACACACACACACACACTCAAAGACACACGCTTTCATGTAACCACCAAGGAAATAATCACTAAAAACAAAAAAAGGTGGACATGAAAGAAAGAGGATATCCACTAAATATGTAACTTCTCTCAAGTGTATGAGATTCTAGGTAGACGAAATATCCACAAAGAAGCATTTACATACTAAATCGTTACGAAAGGAAAGAACAAGATATCCTAACGGAAATCATAAATATACCGATAATATCTTTGCTTGAAAGCATAGCCCTTGGCTTAATATTATCTTATCGTACATTAATGAAATCCACACACACAACCATCAAAGGCATCACAACTAGCTATAAGGGAACAAGAGATAGTTGGGATGTTGAACAAAGAAACAAGTATCGCAAGAAATAATATATCTTGCAATTCTAGAACAATTCAAGAACCGAAACAATTGCAAATGAAGAATGTCATGCCATGATGCAACGTACACAAGGTTGAATGCAAGAAAAGTATGCATGAGGTAGATACTTGTTACCGAGATAGCATGGGAATGACATAGTAGATAAATCTTCATTGATCGTCCTATCTTGAATCCAAAAGGCACATGGTGACAACACCTTCCTTGTGAATAAGACGATCCTCCAATGCATCTTCAAAGTCCCTAGAACAACATTCACGTACAAAATGGTACCCAAACTCATTGGGACCAAAGAGTTAGAGAAACAATAATACATAGGACAAAATCCACAAAAATAAGTGCATATGGACATGAAATTGAATTTCATGCACATATTAGCCAATAAATAAGTGGAGGGAGTTTAACCTATATATAGGATCAAAGAAAGAAAACATGCCATAAGAACTACACCTATAGAAAATATGCATGCACAAGACTTTCAAGAACCAAAAGGAAATGCACTTTGGACAAAACACCAAGTAAGCCAAGAAGGCATACCAAAGGGTGACACAACATAAGGTTGTCCAATTTATATCAAAGATCCAAATCAACATATGATAGGAGACAAGTAGCAATCAACACAAGGTTGATTGATTCTTACACTTACCAATAAATGAGAAGAAATGCCAATTGAATGCGAACCAAATCAACACGTGATTGAAAAGTATATCAATTGAAAAGGTACCAAGTGAAATATAATACAAAAGTGATAACATATCAGTTGAAGGATACCAAATAAAAGATACATCAAGAAAGGATATATCAATTGACACACACCAATTGAAAGAGAGCATGATACCAAATAAATGATATCAAAGAAAGATATATCAAGATCTCAAATAGAGATCACAATTCCAAACAAACTATGCCTTCAATAAATTTATGATGAGAATATGCTTTCCAATAACACGCACTTGATAGGGTTCATAAGATGATAGCTCCCCCAAGATTTGTGCACTATATATAATTTTCATGTGAATACAAAATGCATAAGATGGGATCACCACTTTCACTATATCTTATAATAACACTAGAAAAGTTCACGAAAACAAATGATCCACAAGTGGCAAAGAAGACAATGAGATTTAAAGACACAACAATATATTGGCAAGTAATAAGGCAATTATAAACAAGCCAATGCAAAGATGATCAATTATTTCCACCACATATAAGAGTACCAGTTGTTAAGAATAAGAGGTATATGAAATTATTTCTCGGTGGTATATTGCAACGGTATATATTATCATATTCACAACAACAACCATAAGCTTGTGGCAAAAGATAAGAATTGAGCACAATGCTTACAAATATATTCTTGATAGCTTTAAATATGCATCCAATCATGCAAGTAATGACTAGAATAACTTGGAGCAAACGGTTCCCACATAGGAAATACAAGTACATGTTGGAGGGAAACTGTACCAAGAAAATCTCACACACTCAAGAACCATAAGATGAGAAATAAATTCAATATAAGCAAATTGGAACTTGAGGAGCAAACATGCCACCTAGGAACTAGATAATTTATAATATAAACTCTAAGTGGAAAAACCTAAAATGTACACATTTTTAGACGTGTAATATACACAAAGCATAATACTTCCGCATAATGTGATATCTCAAAATTTACAATTAGCGGCAAACAAATACCAATAAGATATAATTAATATATATTTTAGAATTTGAATTTCTCATGAGTACGACATACCACATAGAGACTAGATAATCTTGTACTCCCTCCGATCCATAATAAGTGTCGCTCATCCAGTACAAAGTTTGTATTACCTTAGTATAAAATGAGCGACACTTATTATGGATCGGAGGGAGTAATAACAATACTAGGTGGTATTCCTCATGTACACGCATTTGTAGGATCATGAAGTGCACAAGGCACATCACTCGCCCAAAATGGGATGATCCATTAATCTCTAACAAGCGACAACTAAGATACAACCAAGATGAAAAATAGGCTCAACACAATACTCACATATACATGATGTGAAAACCAATATACACATAATTGATTACTCAAGATACATAAATTGGAAGCACAACATATACCAATACATGCAAGGTAAAAAACCAAAACATGCAAAGGGGCAAGTAACTTTCAATATAAACAATTTAAGTACAAGTTACCGCAAGGAGGCAGATTAGATGTAAGATAAACACATGATAATCCAAATGACTTGGCTTGAGACAATGTAACTAATGAATGTCCCTTAATTCTTCATAATGTAGCTAAGTCTCCAATGCCCTCCATCAAAACCTATTAATCAAGTTTGAACTTGTTTGTCCCCAACAAAGTTGGGCCCTAAGAGGTTGTAACAATAGGCTTGGAAACCCAAATGGTGCTTTTTTATACCACTTTGAGTACCAATAAATTTGGCAAACACATTGCTGATACGCGGGACATGATAATTGCTTCTCGCCCTTCGTTGGTTACCCCAAGTGGAAGGTGAGATGCAGCATAGTGGCAAGTTTCCCTCGGTGAAGATACCAAGGTTTTTCTCCAGTAGGACTCTGGAGATGATAAGTAGGTGTCAGCGGCGCAACTGACGTGGACCTGCACAGAGTCACAAATAACTTTTCTCCCAACGAAGTTCAGAGAGGTTGTCAATCTCTCCAGTCTTGTTGTTTACAAAGGATCAAAACACAAGGGATAATGATAGCAACTGAAAGTAAAAACAGAAAAGTAAATAAGCGTGTAAACAGTGATGAGAATATGGACGGGGTCCCGTGATGTTCACTAGTGATGTCTCTCTCCCAAAAGATGATAAAACTGCTATGCGAGGTGAACAAATTACAGATGGGCAGTTGACAGGATTATAAATGCACCACAATGCTAACTATGCTACAAAGAAAGGAAGAGGCTCAAAAGCATGGGCAGTACGCCAAAATAAATAGACCTAAATCCAACTGCATCTACTACTAATCATCCACCTTGAGATATCTATCCAGAACATCTCACTAGTATTAAGTTGCGAGCCCCACCCAAAGTGTAAACCCAAAGCAACAGACCACTGCATTAAGAAGCACTTTCCGTAAAGTAAACAATCTGTGCAACCGCGGTTACAAGAACCGTTGTTTTCCCCCTTGTGCCAACAACACATCCCCTAGACTCATGTTTCTGTCACTCAAGCGTGTCATCAGGGGGCATGAACCCACAATCGAGCATAACGTTCCCTCTTGGAGTTACTACCTACTACTTGGCCAAAGCAATAAACAACAATGGAGAACATGCAAGAATTACTTAGGAACAAAAATATAAAAGATAAGAACCAAATATATTACTCTATCACAATCTGAACATAATCTCATAATCCATTAGATCCCATCAAACTCAGCATAGCAACAGCAGAAAGATTACATATGTGCCTCGATCATGTTGGGCAGCTCACGAGGTCTAAACCATGAAGAACAAAGAGGGGAGGAGAACATCACATAGCTACTGATCACGGACCCATGGTCCAAAGGAAACTACTCACGACACATCCGGGAAGCGTCCATGGTGAAGGGTAAGCTCCCGAAGGTCGATCCTCCCTCCGGAAGGGTGCCGGGAAGAGGTCTACTGGCGCTTCCGATCTTGGAACCGCGGCGGCGGAACAGAGGCGAGATCGCGAAAAGGATTCTGTCTTCGGGGGTTTCGCGTCACGGGGAATAAATAGGCGAAGGGAGGCATCCAGGGGGGCCACCAGGTGTCCAGGCGGCCACCAGTTGCGGCCCCACCCTAGGGCGCGCCACCTGGCCGCCTGGGCACCAAGTGGGGCCCCTCCAGCCCTCCTTCGGGACTCTGTAAGATTCCATTACGCTGATTTTAATCTGATTTTTCCCGGATTTTTGTAGCACTTTTAATATGGGGGAAAACTGAAATAGAAAAACAGCAGAAAACAGAAACTGGCACTAGGGTGCACTGAGTTAATAGGTTAGTCCAAATATGATCAAAAGTGTATGAAAGTGTATCTAGATCATAGCAATATCACACAAAATATGCATGGAGCAAGCAGAAATTATAGATACGTTTGGGACGTATCAACATCCCCAAGCTTAATTCCTGCTCGTCCTCGAGTAGGTAAATGATAACAAGCATAATTTCTCTGGTGACATGCTAGCAACCATATAAGAACTTTGAAAAGTAAAGCAATCATGGTATGTGATTCAATTCAAGTCATAACATGCAAGAGTCTATATTAGCATTGAAACAAGTAACAAAATAATAGTAGGTGCAAGAGCTCTTGCTGTCCATCACTCGAATTCTCCAAATGGTGTTTGCGTGCAAGAAGGGGGATAGGGAATACGAGATTTTTTTTGTTGAGAACTCAATCTACTAAAGTTTCACACTTGGTCTTCTTTGGAATCTTATCTTGACTCGTCCCCAGACCACTAGCCAGGTACAAGTCAATTTTATCCACTCCTTTTCGATATTTTGAGCACTCATGCAATGAATGAGCGTAAGCACGAGAGTTGACACTTAGGATGGAAAAGAAAGAAATATGGTGGAGGAGGAAGACACAAAGGTGAGAAAGGCTCACATCAATGAGGACAATCATAGGCGAGAAGGCCAAATGATAGATATGATGTGAGGAGTAGGGATTGCCATGCAACGGATGCACATATGAGCTAAGAAAGCTCTCCAATGGAACTAGTGGGGGTGCATCCAACTTGCTCGCTCATGAAGACCTAGAGCTCTTTTGAGGAGGCTCATCCTTGGAATATGCAAGAAAAGTTCTATAGTGTGAAGGTCCCCACATAGCTATATGCATGAATGATCATCTCTATGGAGTACAAGGATAAGAGGGAGTACTTGTGTGGATCTTTCAAAAGGATAGTAGTGTTGCCCCTTTATCTCTTTTTATTTCTTTTTCTCTTTTTTTCTATTTTTTGTATATTTTTTTGGTGGCCTGAATGCCTCTTTCTATTTAACTCTCATTTGTCCTCTTTGGGATCTTTTATTTGTCCACTTTGGGACATTTTCCTCACTTAAGGGCAACACTTTTATTTACAAGAGGGCATAGAAGATCTTTCACACTTTACAAGGTACTCAAATCATAAAGAAGATGTAGCTATCATGATGTATGCAATGTATGCCGCTGCCAGTGTAGCAGGAACATGTATGACATGAAAATCAAGTTTGGAAGAGGTGGATGTTGCATGGCAATATATCTCGGAAAGGCTATGGAAATGCCTTGATAGGTAGGTATGGTGACTGTTTTGAGGAAAGATATAAGGAGGTTTATGATGACATAGCGTATCATGCCAAGGGTTTGGATGTACCGGCGAAGTTGGACGCCAACTCTCGGAGTGAGAAGAAGGAAATGCACGGCACATGAGAGGTTAGCAAATATGAGGAGGTGGAAGTGTCAACTTTCAATACTTACATTAGTCCGAAGAACTCATGAATTTATTATCGGTAACTCTCAGTCTAATAAGGAGGTTCACAAAGAGACAAGTACCCCGAGGAGGAGTGTATGGGGGTTTGGTTATCCTTGCGCATCCTCGACTCATGGTACATGAGTCTACTCTAATATTCGATCCCTCCAAAGATTAACGATCAATCTAGTAGATAGTGTTCTCAACTAGTTTAATAGGTTTTGAAAATAAACACGGATTGCCCAAAATATGACAACTATCACTAATAGGCTAGAGCTATTGACACGAAAAGTTCAAACATTACTCACATCAATACCTCAAAACTATTGCAAGTTACTACTAAAATTAAATAGCAACCTCAATTACCTACTTTCAAGACAAGACACAACTCAGTGCAACAACCAACTCTCTTAACAAGATAAACATGAAAACTAAAGAGAGTTCCAGCAACAAACTAAACAAAAGCCAAGGCTCTTTCTCAAGACAAATTAAAACTAAAACTAAACATGGTAGTAGCTACGAAAAGATAAAGAACACACAACAGTAAAAAGATAGGCATGCAAAATCCTATGATGTGTTCTAAATTGGAGTGGAGCGTGTTTCTCTCCCACACAAAGTAAGATGGGGTCTAACTTGTTATGAACAACAAGCAAAGACAAAAGCTAAAGAAAACTAAAAATAAAACCTAAGAGCGAGACGCTCCAAGCATATCACATAACGCATGAAGTGATAAAAATATAGTGAGACGAAGGACGAACTGATGATTGTTGATGGAGAAGGGGATGCACAGGGCCATCCCCAAGCTTAGACGCTTGAGTCTCCTTGGATATTTATTGTGGATGCATGGGGCATCCCCAAGCTTGAGCGCTTGACACTCCCGGAACTTCTTTCATCATCTTCCATCGCACACTTGAAAACTCCCTTCATACATAACTCATCATAAGCTGATTAGAGTGGTTAGTACCCTTAATAAAATATTTTTTCCCCACTGGATATAAAGATATTCTTGAAGAGATACTGTTTCTCAGGATTGCTAAAAGGTTTTTGCAAAGAAAAATCAAGCTTAAGGTTTGCAAAAGTAAGGAAAGGCAAAACGTGGCAGAATCTGTGAAAAACAGAAGAACAGGTAGTAGAGAATTCTTTCTGGGTACTTCTGCAACTCAAATAAAAAAACTCAGAAAATATGAAAGTTCACAATTGAATAGAGCATTCTGTGTAAAGAATTCAGCTCAAAAAGATGAACTGGAGATTTATTCTAATTTTCCCCATCACGAAGACAGAATTTGTTTTCTGGATAGCATGTCACAACTTTTTCTTCCCTTATCATAAGATGCTATAACTTGGCACAAAGATTGAAAATAAAGATACAATGATGTTGCTATAGTAGTAACAATCATCAAGACCACTAAGAACATAAGTAAAAACATCTTGGGTTGCCTCCCAACAAGCGCTTTCTTTTACACCTTTAAGCTAGGCATAAAGCAAAAGAAGAATCAAGTTTTATCAAGAGAAAGAGAATAGCTAGCCCGTGTAACGGACTCAAATGGTAACTTGATTTTTTTTCCAGGGAAGTGTTCCATCCCCTTTTTGAGAGGGAATTGAAATTTTATATTCCCCTCTTTCATGTCAATAACGGAACCAACGGTGCGAACAAAAGGACACCCCAAAATAATTGGGCATAAAGGTTCACACTCTATATCCATAATAATAAAATCAACGGGAACATAGTTTTCATTGACAATGATAAGAACATCTTTGATTTTCCCCAAATGTTTCTTTACGGAAGAATCAATGAGATGAACACCAAAAGAACAAGAATCAAAAGGTTTCAATTCAAACATGTCATACATTCTTTTGGGAATGACGGAGGTACTAGCTCCAACGTCACATAAATAATAGCAAGAGAAGTTATTTAATTTAATTTTAATCATAGGGTCCCAACCATCATCTAGATTCCTAGGTATGGAGGCTTCTATCCTAAGCTTCTCCTCCCTAGCTTTGATGAGAGCATTTGTGATATGCTCCGTGTAGGCAAGGTTAAGTGTGCTAGTGTGGGGGTCTCTAGACATTTTGTGTAGCAAGCTAATAACTTTTGAGAGGGTGAAACTATAAAAATCAATATCACTACTATCAAAGGTGGTAGTAGTGTCATCTAGTCTCACTTGTTTGAAACCCTCTATGTTCATAGGAGTTTCTTCTTGTACGGCTGAGGTACTAGCATCACCATTAATAGGTCCAATGGGACCAGGAGTGCATTGGGTGCTAATAGTTTCGGTTTTCTCAACAATTTGGATAGTGGCAACTGTGTGGTGTGTAGGAAGGCTCTTAATTCTATCCTCTTCCTATTTTTCTCTAGCCCATCTTTCTTGAAGTTTAGCCATCATCCTAATATTTTCATTAATTTGTAATTGGACAACATTAATAGGGGTGGCCTTCCTCTCCTCAAGGGGAGAGGTTTTAATTTTTCGCATCTCAACATCAAGGGCTAGGCTATCTACCTTCAAAGAGAGATTATTTAACTTAGCTAATTTCTCTTCTACATTCTTGTTGAAGGCTTTTTGGGTAGTGATAAAGTCTCTAAGCATGTTTTCTAGTTCAGAAGTGGGGTTCTTGTTGCTAGGGTAGGTGTTGTTATTCCCATAGTTGGATGGAAACGGTCTAGGATTAGCATTGTTGTTAAAGTTGTTTCTAGCAATAAAGTTCACATCTAGTTGTTCCTGAGAACATCATGAGGATCAATAGAGGGTTGCTTGGTAAGTAGAGACATAATTAAGTCAACTTTATCATTTAGGGAGGTAATCTCCTCAACAGAGTTTACCTTCCTACCTGTTTGAGCGCGTTCGGTGTGCCATTGGGAATAATTGGTCATCATGTCATTGAGAAGCTTTGTGGCAGCACCAAGTGTAGTTGACATAAAGGTTCCTCCCACGGCCGAATCTAACAGGTTCCGCGAGGTAAAGTGAAAGCCTGCATACAGAATCTGGATAACCATCCAGGTAGTCAAACCATGTGTAGGGCATTTCTTAACAATATATTTCATACGTTCCCAAGCTTGGGCAACGTGTTGATTATCCAATTGCTTAAAATTCATAATGTTACTCCTCAATTGGATAATTTTAGCAGGTGGGTAATACTTCCCAATAAAAGCATCTTTGCATTTATCCCAAGAATCTATGCTATTACTAGGCAAAGATTGAAACCAGATTTTAGCTCGTTCCCTCAAAGAGAAAGGAAAAAGCTTGAGATTAACAACATCATCTTCTACTTCTTTATAGCTTTGCATATCACATAACTCAACAAAATTATAGAAGTGTAAAGCAGCATCATCTCCAGCACCAGAGAATTGATCTCTCATAACAAGCTTTAGCAAAGCAGGTATAATTTATAAGAGGTAGCTGAAGTGGCAGGTGCGGCAATAGGATTGCAAATAAAGTCTTTGTTGTTATGACTAGTGAAGTCACACAACTTGGTGTTTTCGGTGGAACCCATAGTAGCAGCAAGTGTGGCAGATTTTTTTTTGTAATTTTCGATATAAGACACAAAGATAAAAACTGAAAGGTAAACTAACAAGACTAAAAAGCAAAGGTAAAAGTGTAAGAGCAAAGTTATAACCCCATGAGTTTTGGATATTGTTGGGCAAAACAGTAGAGGAACTAACAAGTTTTCTAGTGTGAAACAGATGGTTAGGTTCCTGAAGTTATAGGTTGGTGATAAAGCTTCAACGAAGATTTACACCTTTACTGAAGCATATCCTCTGGAGTGAAGCTCATCACGGATGTCGACCCCTAAAAAGATAAGGAATCCTGAAGCACGTCTCATCGAAGGAGATGACCAAGATGGCGCAAGACTTAGTTGTTTTTGCGTAGTTCTTTTTCTCTTCTTTGAGTCGTAGGAAAAACCGTACTATCAAGAGGGGTTTAGTAAAGGTACTCCGAAGGTTTTGGTGAAAAGACTCAGATCGAATCCAAACCTGTGAGAATCCAGAGTTGAGAAATCTCATGTGCGCTAGGTAATGCTTCACCAGCGAAGACTTAGTTCTTTCGGCTCCTGAAGCAGAACCAAGTCCGTGAGTCAGCTTTACTTGGACCGCAAGTAAAGTTGCGCTTTGATTGGAAATATGACCGTTGGGGACAGGTGTCAAGCTGTCACATCGGGTCACTTCAGTCATTTCGCACCTAGGGATTGCCACCTATAAATACGCCACCCCTGCCCTCATTGGCCGCGGGCTGCTCCAAGATTTTTCCTTATAGAGAAGAGAGAGAGAGCAACCCCACCGAAGCAAACCAAAAACCCATCCACAGAAGCATAAGTCCTATTGATCTGAGTTGATTCATTATGGCTTAGGAAGAAGTTTGCTAGCCTTTTTATCTTGGAGAACTGCAATTCTCCTAGACGGTTAGAGAGTTGTTCTTCAGAGAGCGAAGAGTTATTGTCGCCTCGAAGTCCAGTTTGTCTAAGGTTTCGGTGATTTCCTCAATAATCAACCACGAGTGAAGAACTGACCAAGCTCAAGGAGATTGGTGCAGTGGAGATACGGACGGAGAGAGGTTAGCTCCTGTGTTCAATCACAAGTCCCTCCAACCAGACGTAGCACTTTGCAGAGTGTGAACTGGTCGAACAAACATCGCCGAGTCAAGAGTTCGTTTTACTTTCCGCACTTACATTCAGTTTATCAATTGCTTCAGTGATCTACTTCAATGCAATTGATTCGATGCTTTTGATTCGCTATGTTATGCTTCAATCATGTTCTAATTCAATGTTTACCTTTCTGTTGAATCTCTTCGGTTGCTGAGTTATGCTTCACTTCATAGTTTCATGCAAAATTTTGAAGTGATCATTCACCCCCTCCCCCTCTGATCACATACTTGGACTAACAATTGGTACCAGAGCTAGTCACTCCCTACACTCTGTGTGTTTTGGATTAACCTCCTGGAGTGTTTTCAAGTATGTCTTCTAGTATGTCTTTCGCAGCTATTCGCTCTGGTGAACCTATTCCTATTTTCAATGGGAAGGACTACCCGTACTGGAAGGACAAGATGAAAAGAAATATCATGGCTATCAACTCAACTGCCCGGCAAGTTGTCTTGTATTGAGTCACTGTTGCCGATGAGAAGGCCATCACCCCTGAAGAAGCAACACTGATTGATCTTGATTCTGTAGTTTGGGTTTTCATCACCAATCACTTGACACCTGAAAAGTATCATGAAGTGAAGAATATTCCAACTGCCAAAGGTGTCTGGGACTATCTTGAAAAGATTGGTGAAGGTGTTTCTACCCAGAAAGATGCCAGAATTGACACTCTCCGAAGCAAATTCTATCGCTTCAAGAGAAACGAGGGTGAAAAAGTCAGCTCCATTTACAACAGACTCACAACTCTTGCTAATGAATTGATTTCCCTCGGTGCTGATGACATTACTCCTCACTCTGTTGTGAGAACTTTGCTTCGCTCATTGGATGACTCGTTTGATCACATTGTGCTGATGATCAAGGAAAGGACTGATTTCAGACGTCTTGTTGCTGCTGATGTTCTTGAGAGACTCACTACCTTTGAAATGGAAGAAGATGAGAAACGTGACATAAATGGTTCACGAATAAAAACTCATGCTTTGAAAGCAAAAGCTTCACGTCACTCTTCACCCGAAGTCAGTTCTGCTTCAGGTGTCGAATCAGATGATCCTGCAAGCATTGGAAAGGATTTGGCATTGATCATGAGACGCTTCAATCGCTTCCAAAGAAAAGGTTTTTCTTCACCGAGAAAGAGTTATTCTTCAAGAAGCTCCACTCACTCATCTCACCGTTCATCCTCAAGAAGCTCTCCATCAAAAGACAACTGTTGCTACAAATGCAAGAAACCAGGTCACTACATTGCTGATTGCCCCCTGTGGGAAGCTGAGAACAAAGCAAAGCATTCTCTCAGAGACTCCTCATCCAAGTCCCACAGATCCTCCAGAAGCTATGAATCCAAGAGACATGATTCGAGTTCCAGAAGAGATAAGAAGAAAGATTCTGATGATGACAAGAAGAAGAAGTATCACAAGAAGCGTGAGGGTTCTTCATCGAAGACTCACTCGTCTCGTCGAAGCAGCTCTCACCGAGCCAAGGCCTATCTGGGAAAGGATATGAACTCCGAAGACGAAGCCTCTGGATCCGAAGCTCATTCAGGCTCAAGGTCTGGGTCTGGGTCTGAATCATATGGTGTTGCTGGTTTGGCATTCGCTTCAGCAGATTCTTCGGCAAAAGCTTCGAGCTCATTCTTCACCAACAACAGTAGTGAAGATGAATCTCCTGCATATTGCTTCATGGCCAAGGCGAAGGTATCTTCATCAAAATCTAACTATGATACTTCTGATTGTTCCTCATATGACAGTGATTCTAAGATAAGCTATGCTAAACTTGCTAAAATTGCTTCAATCCAGCAAGATGAACTTGATTCACTAAGCAAAACCATTAAGAAATCAGAGACTCTATTGATCGATGAGATAGAGAAAGGTCAAACTTTAACCAATGAGCATGAAGCTCTGAAAGAAAAGTTTGAAGAATTATCCTCTCGGCATGATCTTCTTTCAGGTTATTATGAGAAGCTTACCTATGAAATTCTTCAAAGGAAAATGACTCTCGAAAAACTCAAAGAGGCTCATGAAGAGTTGGAAAATTTCAATCTCTCTCTCATGGATCAACAAGGTTCTGAAGCAAATCATAACACTGAATCACCTTGTTTGGATTGTTTGGAATGAAGCAAAATTGATTCCAAAGGCAAAGCTCCTATTGTTATTGATGATACTAATGCCTCTGATGAGGAAAATCCTGCTGTTACCGAGGAACTCCTCAGGTTGAAAAACTTATTTGAAACAGGCATGGTCAAAAGTGTGCAAGGACACCAATATCTCTGTGATATCCTGAGGAAGGCTCTCCTTCACAGGAATCCCAGGAATGAAGGTGTTGGTTTCAAGAGAAAGATAAATCCTGATGGCACATATTGGGAGCCTGAACAGTATCCTAAGACTGTTTGGGTTCTAGCGAAGGAGAAACCCATTGATATTGCTAACCTTTCAGGTTTCGACTGCAAAATGAACAAAGTCATTGTGGATGAATCACTTGATTCAGACTACAAACTCATGAAAGATGAACAGGGAAAAGTTTCAGCTGAGTATGTTGGTACTCCTCCAAAGAATGGATTCTATAAGAGGCAGATATGGGTGCAGAAAGCACTTGTGGAAAAACTGCCTGCTAACCATTCTATGCAGGGAAAGTCTTCGGTACCACCGAATCATTTCTACTCTCTTGAGACGAGAAATGATCCATTGGTGACCGAATCAAATGTTCCGCAGAAGCAATACTATCGTACTGGTCGTCATACATATCGTCCTCATAATAATCATACTAAGATTGCATATGCTCATACTTATGCTAACCATTCGCAGAGGACTTACATTTATGGTGTGCTTGATGGTACACCGAAGCAATACACTCCTGTTCGATTTAATATTGCTTCGACCAGTGCTTCAACATCTTCTTAGTCACCTGCTCGTTTGTGGGTGGTTAAGAAGAACTAATTCTTCTGCAGGGCTATGTCTCCGGTGGATCCGAATGGGTCATGGATAGTGGTTGTAAAAATCATATGACCGGAGACAAGGAGTTATTCACCGAAGAAAAACTATCTCACTCTTCTCAGAAGTACATTACCTTCGGTGATAACAACAAGGGTAAAGTTTTAGGTTTGGGTAAGGTTGCCATATCGAAAGATAAGCACATTGACAAGGTTATGCTAGTCCAATCCCTTGGATATAATCTTATGTCTATTTCGAAATTATGCGATATGGGTATGCTTGTTCTGTTTTCTGCTTCGCGTTGTGTTGTCTTTTCACAGGATGACTATGCGTTTGTCTTCGAGGGTTACCGAAAAGGAGATTTATACATTGTTGATTTTTCTTCGGGCCCTGCTGTATCCACATGCTTAATGGCAAAGTCTTCATCTGGGTGGTTATGGCATCGAAGACTTGGTCATGCAGGGATGAGAAATCTTCATATCTTAGTGAAGAAGAATCATGTTATTGGCCTTAGCAAAGTTAAATTCGACAAGGATCGTCTCTGCAGTGCTTGTGAAGCTGGTAAAATTACGAAGAAACATCATTCAACGAAGACCATCATGACTACCACTCGTCCTCTTGAATTGCTTCATATGGATCTTTTTGGTCCTCAAAATTATGCAAGCCTAGGAGGAAACAAATATGGTCTAGTTATTGTTGATGACTTCTCTCGTTATACTTGGGTTTTCTTTTTGGATGACAAGAGCAAAGTGGTTGAAATCTTCAAGTCATTCGCTATGAGAGCTCAAACAGAATATGAATTATCTCTGAAGCATATCCGAAGTGATAATGGAACTGAGTTCAAAAATACACATATTGAAGATTTTCTTGATGATCATGGTTTTACTCATGAGTTCTCTGCTGCTTATACACCTCAACAGAATGGTGTTGTTGAAAGGAAGAATAGAACTCTTATTGAGATGGCCAGAACTATGCTTGCTGAATACAAGACTCCTATTAGGTTCTGGGCCGAAGCAATCAACACAGCTTGTCATATCATCAACAAGGTTTACCTTCACAAATTTCTGAAGAAGACTTCACATGAGCTTATCACTGGTAACAAACCTAATGTTTCGTACCTTAGGGTGTTTGGTGCTCCATGCTTTATTAGAGATATGAATCATAGCTCCAAATTTGCCCCTAAGGCACATGAAGGTTTTCTTTTAGGTTATGGCTCAAACTCTCACACCTACAGAGTCTATAACTCTCACTTTGGGAAAGTTATGGAAACTGTGAATGCCAGGTTTGATGAAACTAATGGCTCTCAAAAAGAGCATTTGCCTCATGATCTAGATGAACCTCCTCTTGATGAAGTAATCAGGTCCACGGCTATTGGAGAGATTCGCGCTGTTGAAGCCAATGCGAGTCAAGCAAATAGGGATAATGATGGTCCAATGTTCCCACACATAGCCCGGGGCGCTGGAAATCAACATCCTGAAGATAATGATGAACAGGACGAAGAAGGTCAAGGGAACGAAGGAAATGCTAATCCTGAAGGAAATGCAGAAGCTGAAGGTGAAGCTGACCCCGAAGCTGATGCAGATCCTGAAGCAGAAGCTGAGCCTGAAGCGAATGATACTATGTTATCACGAGTTCGAAGAAGAGTTGATGTGGATTCGATCCTTGAAGATATCTATCAACCAGGTCGTCCCACTACTCGATCTCGTACTCGTTTGGCTAACTTCTGTGGAAATTTTTCTTTTGTCTCCATGCTAGAGCCTTCAAAATATGATGAAGCCATGAAGGACCCGGATTGGTTATTGGCTATGATGGAAGAACTTCACCAATTTGAAAGGAACAAGGTCTGGTCACTTGTTGAAAGGCCAGATCCCTCGAAGCACAATGTTATTGGCACAAAGTGGATATTTCGCAACAAGCAAGATGAAGATGGTATTGTGGTAAGAAATAAGGCTAGATTGGTAGCACAAGGTTACACCCAAATCGAAGGCATTGAATTTGGTGAAACCTATGCTCCAGTAGCCCGTCTCGAATCCATTCGTGTCATGCTTGCTTTTGCTAACCACAAAAATATATTGCTGTATCAAATGGATGTCAAGAGTGCTTTTCTTAATGGTGAAATAGAAGAAGAAGTGTATGTTATGCAGCCTCTAGGTTTTGAAGACTCGAAGAATCCTGATATGGTGTACAGGCTTCACAAAGCTTTGTATGGACTGAAGCAAGCACCTCGTGCTTGGTATGAAACATTGAAGGATTTCCTCCTGAAGAAAGGCTTCAAACCAGGAACTACTGACCCCACTCTTTTCACTCGATCATATAACAATGATCTATTTGTGTGTCAGATATATGTAGATGATATTATTTTTGGCTGTACTAACACTGAAATCAGCGAAGAATTTGCCAGAATGATGTCGAAGAAATATGAGATGTCTATGATGGGTGAATTGAAGTTTTTCCTTGGACTTCAGATTCGACAACAAAAGAATGGCACCTTTATTTCACAAGAGAAATACTTGAAGGATTTCCTGAAGAAGTTTGATCTTGCTGAATGCAAGACCATTAGAACTCCCATGCCTACAAATGGTTTTCTTGATGCAGATGAGAAAGGGAAACCCTTCGATCAGAAGAAGTTTCAGTCTATGATAGGTTCACTCTTATACTTATGTGCATCCAGACCTGATATCATGCTATCAGTTTGTATTTGTGAACCTTTTCAGGCAAATCCGAAGGAATCGCATCATATTGCTGTGAAGCGAATTCTTCGATATCTAGCACATACTCCTTCTTTGGGACTTTGGTATCCCAAAGGTACTCAGTTTGATTTGATTGGATATTCTGATTCAGACTGGGTTGGTGATAGGGTTGACAGGAAATCTACCTCAGGCACTTGTCATTTTCTTGGTAGATCTCTTGTGTGTTGGGCTTCAAAGAAACAGAACTGTGTCTCAATCTCTACTGCTGAAGCTGAATATATTGCTGCTGGCTCATGCTGCACTCAAATACTTTGGCTTAAGCAGACGCTGAAAGATTATGGTATATTTGTGAAGAAAATCCCTCTGCTTTGTGACAATGAGAGTGCCATCAAGATTGCTCACAATCCTGTGCAACACTCTCGAACGAAGCATATTGATATTCGTCATCATTTTCTTCGAGATCATGTTGAGCGCGAAGACATTGAGATCAGCCATGTTAGAACTGAAGATCAATTGGCAGATATATTCACGAAGCCATTGGACGAGAAAAGGTTTTGTGCATTGAGATGTGAGCTAAATATCTTAGACTCACACAATGTTCAGTAAGATCGAAACTTTTCACTGTATATATTCACCTTCGTTGTGTATTAATTTTTTTAGTTTCGTTTGAGTTTTCCTTCGTCCAAGCTTAGCTTCGTTTGCCATTTGTTTTCTGTTCTGTGTTGTCTTTATTTGTTCGTTTCTTTTGTCCCCTATACTTATCACTTTTAGCTTTGTTGTTGTTCTTCGAAGTGATAAGTTTCGGACCCTACCTCTCCATTCTGATTCACCCCCAATCTTCTCTATCTTGAATGATAAGCACAATTGAAACGGAAAGCATATTGCTTCGAACATCATTGAGTTCCGAATCAAATGCTTCCAACTTTATCGAAGTTTTTGCTCTCGGTCAAGACTCATTCTTCGGCCGTTGAGTCCCCGTCTTTTTCGGGTCGTTGAGATTCGCTCGCGATACGCCACTTCATCTGAGCCGTTGAATCGGAAGAGACACTCGTTGAGAACCGTTCGATTCGATCTGGCAACCGTTTCAGATCGGGCCTATTTAAGGCGTTCCCCAGCGAACTGTTTCTCCCACGATTCATTCTCTCCCGAATTCCCCGTCTTCCACCTCGAGCACTCCGCAGAGCTCCCGTCCCCGACGTCGCCGTAGCCGCTTCACTGCCGGACCGCCGCCGCCGTGGACATTCCCCGTCGACGAAGAGCTCGTCTCCGCACTCCGTCGTCGTAGCCGCTTCGCGTCACCAAGTTAGGGTATGCAGAGCTACTTGGATCCAATCTTGTTTCTCCGTGCTCTTCATCTAGGGTTTGGATGTAAGTGTTGTTAGGATTTTGTTTCTTTTTATAGGACTGTTTGATCTGTGTTGATCTTTGCTCCTTGGGAAAACTGTTCTTAGAATCAAAAGTGATCCCATCTTCTCAGGTCAGTGTTTGAGATTCAATCTATTCTGTGGTTTGGATTAGGTTAGGTCCTGTTCTCGAACTGGTTCTAGCCAAATTCATTAACAGAGCTGCATCTGATCTCAGTTTGATCTGGGTTCCTGTCAAAATTCTTTTGGTTTTGGTCGAAACTTTTGCCAGTGCTTATTCATTCCCTCTCTTGGTTTCCCTCTTGTCTATAATTCTGGTCACAGGATGTCTGACGAAGAGGCTGCTATGGGGAATGAGTCTCCCATTGTCGAAGGGCTCGAAAACTATCCAGAGCCACCGAAGCAAAAAGGCAAAGGAGGCAAAACGAAGGAAGTCAATAATGCCCGAGGCATACCCAAAGCCATTCGCCTCAAGATGGGCTATGACACTCCTCCTGAAGAATCAGATCATGACAGAAAGATTCGATTGCAAAGGATTCGACGCTATTGGGCTATCAGGTGGTACAAGTACAAGAGTATCCCAACTTGGAAGTGGGCAATGCAGTTTGCCTTCAGCCCACCTTATCGGTACACCACCGCTATGTGTGCTCAATACACAACTGCAAACAGAAAGAAGTACTACCCGAAGCCTCCGGCTATTCCACACCCGAATACCCTCAAGACTCCGGATGACTATCCTGATGAGCAAGAGAGACTTGCCATTTTGGCTGAAAAGAAGAGGATTAGAGAAGAAAAGAAGGCAAAAGCACTAGCAGGGCTTGATGAAGCTGAAGCATCGAAGCCTAAGAAGAGGTGAAAGCTTCGCAAATTGAGTGATTCACCCCCTCCTGCTTCTGAACAAGAGGGTGATATTGAAGCAGATGACGAAGCTGATGCTGCTGCACAGCTTGAAGATTTGATTGACGAAGATCCTGCTGATGAAGCAGATGATGAGTCTGAGCACTCTCCCATTCCCCGAAGTCCGAAGAGGAAACAGTTTCGGAAGCCACTGAAGAAGAAGGCTGGAGAGAAACCATCTGCTCCTAAAGGCGTTAAGATTCAAGATCCTACTGCTCCCAAGAAAAACATCGATTTGACGAACTTAGTGGTTGAGGCTCCCCTGGCTACTAAGCCACCTCGCCGCCTTGTTCCTGCTGAACAAAGAACCAAGGAAAGGCATGACCCGAAGGTTAAGCCTACTGCTAAGACCGAAGCTAAATCTCCTGAACAAGCCAAAGCTTCAAAGCCGAAGACAACTGTTGCCAAGCCTGGCCAGACTTATGCCAAGGTCGGCACCAAGAAGCTGTCTGAGGCTGAACTGCGCAAGAGAGACCGTGCAGAAGCTGAACGTCTGCATGCTGAAGCACAAGCCCAAGCTAAGGCTGTTAAAGAAGCTAAAGACAAAGAGAGAGCTGATCGAGAAGCTGCAGAGTTGGAGAAGCAAAGGAAAGAGCTGGCTGAATCAAACCAGAGAGCTGAAGCGAAGCGCAAGCTCGCTGAAGCAAAAGCTCAAGAGGCTAAGGCTGCCGCCGAAGCCAAACAGCTTAGTGAAGCTGAAGCCAAACGACAAGCTCAACTTGATATTCTTCGCACGAAGAAAGCTGAGAAAGTTGCTAGAGCCGCTCAAAAGGAAGCCGCTGTTGACATGGCACCAAAGGACATTCCTTCGAAGCCAGTCGCAGCTCCTGTCCCCGAAGCTCATTTTGAAGCTGAGCACAGTGAAAACAACTTCCCAGATGCAAGAGAAGGTGAACTCTGGGACTGTTTGAGCCTGATTCAGGCATACTGCCAGCTTGCTGAAGCTGTTAATCCCAAGGCTGTGGATATTGGGAATATTTATATTTCACCAAATCTTTCTCCTATGATTGAAACTTTATACTATCAGCTGAGGGATTTGCATGCAAGGGACAGATCTGAAACTGCTAAGATTCTGAAATTCAAGAAGAAAGCAGATGATGAATCAGATGAGGATTTCAAGAGCGAAGCCATAGCTTCTTCGAAGAAAATTGCTGATGTAAATGAGCAAACAAAGCAAAATTTAAAAGTATATCAAGGCAAGATAAAGTCAGCTATTGAAGAATGTTGCAAGAATCACAATGCTTCAGTCATGGCTCTTGACTCCAAGAAGCGCGAAGCCATGCTCAAGCAATTAGCTTCACCACTTCCCAAATTGCAACAAAGAAAGAGACGTCTTATCACGGACACAGAAGAAGCTGATGAGGTGAGCTCTCATCCGGCCAAGAAGGCCCCAAGGAAAGCATCGCCCCCTCGATGCAAAATCATCAAGCTCTCCAAACCTTCTGTGAAGCCATCCGCCCCCGAAGTCGCTCCACCCCGTGCTCAAACTCCACCTCCTCCTCAACCCGCTCCTCAACCGTCCGCTCAAGACAACTTTGCGCCAGAGCCTTCTCCTCCTCCTCAAGTCATTCCTGAAAAGGATTATTCTTCAGCTCACTCTGCTGAGGAGTCTGAAGAACGAGAAGGTGAAGCCAAAGATCATGCTGTTGAAGCCAATGCTGAAGCCGATGCAGATGCTGAAGCCGAAGCCAATGAATTGGCCATCATGACTCAACCGCAAGGGCGAGCCATAGCTGCTCAAAGGCACTGTATTCCTGCCCAAGACACTCAACTGGACTCCATCTACCCTAGAGATACATTTCCCATATTCCTCGGAGATGGATCTTCTTCAAGACATGGTCCTGAATTCAATCTTGAAGTTCATCGCCAGAAGCTTCGCTTCTTTGGCACCAGTCCATATGATTCACCAAGGACTGCTGATGAACTTCGTTTCTGGACCGCTGAACAGCAAATCCTTTACACGAAGCTATACTGCCAGAAAGGTGTTCTGTTCAGGCACAAGTATTTAGATATGCATAGTCTATCTTCTGCAACGTGCTTCCAAAATATCATGGAAACCATCGAAGCACAGAATATGACTGGCATGTTTGCCATGGAGACTCCATTCAATTCCGAGCTAGTGAAGCAATTCTATGCCACTCTCTATGTCTCTGGAAACCCTGATGATACAAGCTCATGGATTCTTGAATGGATGATTCAAGGGAAAGTGTTTAGGATGCATACTGATGAATTTATGGATATAGTGAACATCCCAAGGCACACTGGAGAAATTGCAAAGGTTCATTTGCTGCCTGATCCCACTGAAGTTGAATTTGCTTCACTCTTGGATCCCGAAGTCACTTGAGATCACATGCCTGAGAACATTCGCCCGAAGCATCTGGTATTCATATCGAATACTTGGTTTTACATCCTGTCAAACTCACTGATGCCTCTCAGCACTGCGAATGAAGAATCCAACATTCACTATCATACTCGTCATGCTCTAATGAAGCTTACTCATGGCCATGTGTTTGACTTCGAGGACTGTTTTTTCGATATATGGTACAAGCTACTGAATTAGTAAATCAACTGAAGCCATATGCTCCTTGGCTGCAAGCCATTTGCAACCATGGACACAGAGAAGATTTTGTTGCGAAGCATCACCCGAAGCTGTTCTGTCCTCCTGTGCGCGATACTATGAATATCTTCAGAAGGCCAAGTGATCCATTTGCCACATATGTCGGAGTCAGACAGCATATCAATGAACGCAACATGTCGAAGAAGTTACAGAAAGAAGTTTATCACTTTGAAGTTGGCATTCGTACTCAACAAATGCTTGAAAACTTCATTGAAGGAAACCAGCGCCAAATGCAATATCTTTCAGATGAGATCAATAGAGTTGGCAACATTGCTTTAAACAACAACCAGTACATGAAAGTTTTGAAGCGCCACTCTTGGAAAGGATTACGGAAGTTCAACTCCGTGAAGAAACTTGAAGCTGACCGGATTTTCAAGGAGTATCCACATCTTCAATGTCACTTCTCAAGAAATGATTCGATCGACCGCCCCAACCCCAAAATCCCGACGCTGGACAAGATTGATGAAGTTTTGTTTGTCAACCCAGCTGAACAGATTCGCCCCGATACTTTCTCTGATGAAGACTCCCATACCTCGAAGCAAGAAGATGATCCTCTCAACGACAGCGACCTTGAATTGCTTCAAGCGCCGATGGACTTCGACGAGGAAGAGTCACCTGCTTCGACCGAAGGAGACACTTCAGGAGATGCATCTTATTCTGGCGAAGACAATCAGCAGGGTCCCAGGGTTGCAGCTGACGCGTAACTGCTCTTGATCTACCTCTCAACCTTTTGTCCAATTATTGACAAAAAGGGGGATACAGTAGCATCGATTGAGTTTAGATTCGCTGCGGGGTTTAGGGATTTGATTCGATCTTTTGCATGTTAAGTTACGACAAACATTCCATTCTCTTCGATTGGGTTGTAACTTAAGTTTTACTTCGATTGTGAACTGCTTCACCGGATATGTTAATAACCCCCGTGCTTGCAAGTTGCTCTCCTATCTTTTATCTTGCAGGTGGTTATTATCCTTTAAGTTCACAGGTCATTGGATGATTGCATATTCTTCAAGTCAAATTCTCTTTATATGCAATTGATTCACTAAGATATGTGTTAGGCTTCCCATCAATGATATTCTTCATCAAGCATTCACTTTGATTATAAATCTTCGATGCTTGCATTCAGGGGGAGTCAAAAGCTTCATATCTTAGAGTTTGCTCTCAACTCAATTCAAAATTCCATATCTTTTATCGATGCCTGTTTTGTCAACAATAGTCCAAAAAGGGGGAGATTGTAAGAGCAAAGTTATAACCCCATGAGTTTTGGATATTGTTGGGCAAAACAGTAGAGGAACTAACAAGTTTTCTAGTATGAAACAGATGGTTAGGTTCATGAAGTTATAGGGCTGTGATAAAGCTTCAACGAAGATTTACACCTTTACTGAAGCATATCCTCTGGAGTGAAGCTCATCACGGATGTCGACCCCTAAAAAGATAAGGAATCCTGAAGCACGTCTCATCGAAGGAGATGACCAAGATGGCGCAAGACTTAGTTGTTTTTGCGTAGTTCTTTTTCTCTTCTTTGAGTCGTAGGAAAAACCGTACTATCAAGAGGGGTTTAGTAAAGGTACTCCGAAGGTTTTGGTGAAAAGACTCAGATCAAATCCAAACCTGTGAGAAGCCAGAGTTGAGAAATCTCATGTGCGCTAGGTAATGCTTCACCAGCGAAGACTTAGTTCTTTCGGCTCCTGAAGCAGAACCAAGTCCATGAGTCAGCTTTACTTGGACCGCAAGTAAAGTTGCGCTTTGATTGGAAATATGACCGTTGGGGACAGGTGTCAAGCTGTCACATCGGGTCACTTCAGTCATTTCGCACCTAGGGATTGCCACCTATAAATACGCCACCCCCGCCCTCATTGGCCGCGGGCTGCTCCAAGATTTTTCCTTATAGAGAAAAGAGAGAGGGCAACCCCACCGAAGCAAACCAAAAACCCATCCACAGAAGCATAAGTCCTATTGATCTGAGTTGATTCATTATGACTTAGGAAGAAGTTTGCTAGCCTTTTTATTTTGGAGAACTGCAATTCTCCTAGATGGTTAGAGAGTTGTTCTTCAGAGAGCGAAGAGTTATTGTCGCCTCGAAGTCCATATTGTCAAAGGTTTCGGTGATTTCCTCAATAATCAACCACGAGTGAAGAACTGACCAAGCTCAAGGAGATTGGTGCAGTGGAGATACGGAAGGAGAGAGGTTAGCTCCTGTGTTCAATCACAAGTCCCTCCAACCAGACGTAGCACTTTGCAGAGTGTGAACTGGTCAAACAAACATTGCCGAGTCAAGAGTTCGTTTTACTTTCCGCACTTACATTCAGTTTATCAATTGCTTCAGTGATCTACTTCAATGCAATTGATTCGATGCTTTTGATTCGGTATGTTATGCTTCAATCATGTTCTACTTCAATGTTTACCTTTCTGTTGAATCTCTTCGGTTGCTGAGTTATGCTTCACTTCATAGTTTCATGCAAAATTTTGAAGTGATCATTCACCCCCTCCCCCTCTGATCACATACTTGGACTAACAAAAAGGTAGCGGGCAACTCCCCTATCTTAGCACTCGGAGTCCCCCGCAACGGCGCCAGAAATTTTCTTGATACGCGAGAGATGATAATTGCTTCTCACCCTTCGTTGGTTACCCCAAGTGGAAGGTGAGATGCATCGTAGCAGCAAGTTTCCCTCCGTGAAGATACCGAGTTTTGTCTCCAGTAGGACTCCGGAGATGATAAGTAGGTGTCAGCGGCGCAACTGACGTGGACCTGCACACAGACACAAATAACTTTGCTCCCAACGAAGTTCAGAGAGGTTGTCAATCTCTTCGGTCTTGTTGTTTACAAAGGATCAAAGCACAAGGGATAATGATAATGATAGCAACTGAAAGTAAAAGTAGAAAAGTAAATGAGCGTGTAAAAAGTGATGAGAATATAGACCAGGGTCCCGTGATGTTCACTAGTGATGTCTCTCCCAAAAGACGACAAAACTGCTATGCGAGGTGAACAAATTACAGATGGGCAATTGACAGGATTATCAAC
The DNA here is from genome assembly GCA_950022295.1 of Bromus sterilis. Classification (NCBI taxonomy): domain Eukaryota; kingdom Viridiplantae; phylum Streptophyta; class Magnoliopsida; order Poales; family Poaceae; genus Bromus; species Bromus sterilis. Next base: position 335,504,093 of record OX465595.1, on the reverse strand, counting down.
GCACCGCAATGATAACTATGCTACAAAGAAAGGAAGAGGCTCAAAAGCATGGCAGTACGCCAAAATAAATAGACCGAAATCCAACTGCATCTACTAATAATCATCCACCTTGAGATATCTATCCAGAACATCTCGCTGGTATTAAGTTGCGAGCCCCACCCAAAGTGTAAACCCAAAGCAACAGAAAACTACATTAAAAAGCACTTTGCTTAAAGTAAACAATCCTTGCAACCGCGGTTACAAGCACCGTTCTTTTCCCCCTTGTGGCAATAGCACATCCCCTAGACTCATGGTTCTATCACTCAAGCGTGTCATCAGGGGGCATGAACCCACAATCGAGCATAACGTTCCCTCTTGGAGTTACTACCTACTACTTGGCCAAAGCAATAAACACCAACAGAGAACATGCAAGAATTACTTAGGAACACAAATATAAAAGATAAGAACCAAATATATTACTCTATCACAATCTGAACATAATCTCATAATCCACCAGATCCCATCAAACTCAGCATAGCAATAGCAGAAAGATTACAAAAGTGCCTCAATCATGTAGGGCAGCTCACGAGGTCTAAACCATGAAGAACAAATAGGGGAGGAGAACATATAATAGCTACTGATCACGGACCCATGGTCCAAGGAAAACTACTCACGAGACATCCGGGAAGCATCCATGCTGGAGAGGAGACTCCCGGAGGTCAACCCTCCCTCCGGCAGGGTGCCGGGAAGAGGTCTTCTGGTGCTCCCGATCTCAGAAGCGCGACGGCGGCGGAACAGAGGCGAGATCGCGAAAAATGGTTCTGTTCTCGGAAGTTTCCCGTGACGGAGAATATATAGGCGAAGGGGGGAAGCCAGGGGGGCCACCAGGGGTCCAGGCGCCCCCTGGCGCAGCCAAGCCCTAGGGCGCGCCACCAGGGCGTCTGGGCCGCTGGTGGTGGCCCTCTGGCCCCACCCAGGTTCTTCCGGAAGGTTCCTTCACGCTGATTTTTTATCTGAATTTTCCCAAATTTTTGGAGAACTTTTTATATGGGGAAAACTGAAATAGAAAAACAGCAGAAAACAGGAACTGGCACTGTGGTGCACTGAGTTAATAGGTTAGTCCAAATATGATCAAAAGTGTATGAAAGTGTATCTAGATCATAGCAATATCACACAAAACATGCATGGAGCAAGCAGAAGTTATATATACGTTTTGGACGTATCAACATCCCCAAGCTTAATTTCCCCCCTCTTATCTCGTACTGGACGGAGACCGACCCTTGCCACCCTGACACTCGACCTTTGCGACACGGGTTTCACCCGATCACCGTCGCGAAACCGCACGAGACCAGCCGCAGCCAACGGAACGAAAAACCCCGTTTAATAATTAAACGGGTTATTTTTATAGAGCACCGGAAAATGTTCTCGGAACAGTTCCAGCGCAAGGTGAACGCCGCCGTCTCGATGCGCTGATCGCGCAGTTCGAAGTTTTACCCGAATCGGAGGTCCTGCGGACCCTCGGCGGTCAGAAACGTAAACACCGTGCGCGCGAGAGAAAAACCGGGGATGTTTTTGCAAACTGCCAGCCACCTGGGCTATATAAAGACCACCACTCTCCCACCTCTTTCTAGGGTTTTCCCTAGACAAAAATTGCAGCCACCCCCTCAAACATAGCCCAATTTTCGCAATTTTGCACATTTTGTCAAAAACCTAGCCATCCTCAGATCTGGACCATCGGATCGGCCGATCCAACGGCCAGGAAGCTGCCACGTCAACCCTTCTCTCTCCTCTCTCTCTCCAGCCCGCAGCCGCACCACGCCGGGCCTCCACGGTGGAGCTCCTCCGGCCGCCACCACGCCACGCCTCGCACGCCGGCGAGCGCGTCGCCACGCCAGGTCGCCATGCCCCTCTCCTCCTCCTCCTACCTCCTCTCACCCATCCTCTTTCTTCTCCCGCAGGGAACCGCGCCATGGCCGCCCGAGTCGCGAGCCCGATTTCGGAGTCGCCGCTGCACCGCCCTGGACATCGCCCCGGCCAGATCCGGCGACCGGCGGCCGGATCCGCGCCGTCCCCGCCGACCTCCGGCGTTCCCGCACCCCACCGGCCTCCTCCGAGCCGCCGACGGCGAGGTAGCCGCCGCTGCCGCTGCTGCTCGATCCCGTCCAGATCGGGACGAGGGCAGCCGTTCCAGCCAGAGCGCCCCAAGACCGTGCTCGCGTCATCAGGTGGGCCGGCCCAGCGGTCCAGCCACCGCAGCCCACCTCGCCTCCCAGGCCACTTGGGCCGAAGCCCATTGGTGAGGCGCCCCTGTTTTTTTCCCTTTTTTCTTTTATTTGTTGCTACCTTGCGAGTTGGGCCGGCCCATGAGCATTTTTCGCCCGGTGCGATTTTAATTATCCCGCGCCCATTGTGTTTAGGCCCAACAGTAGCTTTCGGCCCAGTAATGTTTTTTTGTTTTCCTGGGCTTATTAATATTGCAGACTATGTTATTATTTTGCGGTGCCTGTATCTTTTTAACGGTAGCTCGGACCGCGACGCTTTAAATATGAAAGTTGCTTAGTTTTTCGTGTAGTTTAATAAATTGTGCTTTGTTGCCATGTTTGACTTTTTTTACCTGCTGTTTACCTGCAAATTACAACCTTGCCACTGTAACTTGTTTATTTAATAAGTTTTTAACCATTGCTCCGATTAAAATGTTCTTTATATGTAACTTGACTAGAATTGCATGTAGATTGTGTTTATGCTGTTCTTTCTTGCTAATAAAAATAATAAAATATTGTTTAGGTAAAAACAGTACCAAATGCAATAATTATCGTGGGGTCCGTAATAGTTGCCATGTATAGGATTTACTCCCACTTAAATTGACTAGATTAGATAGTTTATTTATGCTTCACCCCTTGCCATGATTGTGTGATATGCCATACTTGAGTGAGATGCCATGTTATTTGCTCACCTTGTGTAGCTAAACAATTTGAACCTTTCTAAATGTGTGGTATCTTCGTGTGTGACGAGTACTCCACTTAACCTTTTAGTAACCGCACTCGACGGTAGGTGCGATGTCTCGTGTTGCCTTCTTGTTGATGCTTGCTCGTGTTTGCTTTGTAGTAATAGATGCTTTCTCGTTGATTGATTTCCAGTGTTTAACGTCTTGTGTGCTTCCGCGGGTACCTCTCGGAGACGATGCGAGCTTGCGATCAACTACACCTTCGGAACCCGACATATCAATAGGCAAGGACTATACATTACTTATGATCCATTCTATTTCAACCAACGGTTTGCATGCTAGTCTAGGTTAGGCTCGATGTTTGATCCTACCACATGTTTACAGCCTCTCTTAAACCGATATAGCCATGTCACCTCCCAGCAAACCATGTACTGCTATGTTACTATTGCTCGTTGCTCAGCCCCTTCTTAGTATGCATGCTTAGGATGCTACGATGTTACCCTGTTACTCCTTGGTTTGGGATATCACATTATTGTTATTGTTGTTGATGATATGATTATTATAATGTTGACTATATTCGATGAAGGATGGAAGGTCTAGGCTATCCCGCCCCGACGCTTTTTTCCATTCGAGACACCTAGGACCCGAGTTCCGGGTATTGGTTTTAAGACTGAGCGTGCCTAACATCATGTGGGATTTTATGGGGTCCCCTTTTCTTACCTATCTAGCTTCAAACATTTCTAAAGGTGGCCCAAGCTGATTTACCATTTGAAAACATGCATATATATCTTGTCGGGTCGCTCCTAGCAGATATCTTTTAAAACAACTTGGGCCAGTGGAGACATGGTTTCTCTGTTGGTCTACCTGATCAGCTAGGACCCAGTTTCCCATGTGTGATTAACCGGCTATCCGACCTGCGTCATACGGAAGAGTCCGACCCGAGAGCGTGGCCGGCTTTTGGATTGGGTGTCGACTCCCCGGGGGCCACCCGGATTTTTTCGTTGTTAGTTAGAGGGACCTGTCGTGTCAGATCTCTCGGAACTAAATCATAAAATGGTTGCCTATAATGGGTAGCAACTGAGAGTAATGGGCGTGCGTGCGGAGCCTTGTAATGGGAAGTTGGTACACCCCTGCAGGGTAAAATCTTTTCGAGAAGCCGTGTCCACGGTTATGGACGACTTGATACCTACTCCTTGTTCATAGACAACAACAACTGATATAATCTTAACATAACTTGATCAATGTGTGTGTGCCTTGACTGCTTCTTCTTCGTCCGGATGCGAAGAGGAGGACAAGGATAGGATAGGTGTTATGTTTGCGTAGTAGGTGGATAGCAGACTTGTTGGAGGCGATTCCTCATCGAATGCTTGGCTTATTATCTTAATCTCTAGATCGTTAGCCATTTCATAAATGCTAGTGCGACAGCAACCTCACCACTTACCCCATCCTTACCGTAAACTACTAGTTGTCCTAGAATGACGAGTGATGAAGTCCTTGCTGGGTCAGATGACCACTACAGTTGGATGCTGAGTACTTATGTACTCATGATACTACCCCCAAACTCTTTTCATGGTTATTGATCGACAACAGGTATGGTGATCGACGTTTCACGTGGAGACTCGACGACGACTACTGAGGCGGATCCCGACGGAGGGCCTGGACCCGTGTGGTTATGGGGATCGATGTTTTCTCTTTGCCACTAGGCATTTGATTGTAGTCTGTACTCAGACATATATCTTCCGTTGTTGTATTGTATTAAGGCAGTTGTATGCCGGTTGTATGAGATGTTGTATCCTTGTATCTGTAATGTTGTGATATCATGTTGGAAATCCGGGGCATATGCCTTTGTCATATGTCGCGGTGGGACCGATATGTGCTGTGTCCCCAGATCTGGATGGAAACATCTAGATCTGGAACAGTACCGCATATCGGGCCTTACAACTTGGTATCAGAGCCTTACCGACCGTAGGATCCCTTTTCTGGCCGAAGTCGAGTGTAGACAAAAACTATTTTGTATTTACTAAGTTAGTTATCGGAGAGTAGGAATCTTTTTACTCCTTACCTTTGCTCTGGTCAGGACAAGTGACGTAAGTGTTTTAATTCTCATCGTATCCCCTTCAACTTTAGGATCTCGAGAGTGTGGAGTTTCGGAACCGTTACAATGCCTTGCTTGCAGCGTATTGTCTCGATTCCGATCTCAGGTTGGGAAATCCTATGTACCTTTAGTCTATCTGACTCTGGTAAACATCTTGGTCGTCTGTTGACTTCATTCCTCTTGCCTAGTATCCTCACCATTTGAGTGAGAGTACTTCCCTTGACCGTCGCTTTCAACTATCGTTCTTCCTCTTGATCTCCCGATGGTTTCGTTCTCCGACGTTGCCATCTCTCTGCGGAAAATTATCTCGACGGAAGCTCGATGTCGACATGGAGCAGCGTCCCTTGTTGGTGGTGTTGAAGATCGTCAACTCTCTTCTTTCCCCCTTCCCTCTCCCCCGGATTGTCCTGGATCTCGGGACGAGATCCCTTGTTGGTGGTGTTGAAGATCGTCAACTCTCTTCTTTCCCCCTTCCCTCTCCCCCGGATTGTCCTGCATCTCGGGACGAGATCCCTTGTTGGTGGTGTTGTATTGTAACAGCCCAGTTTTCAGAAAAATAAAAAAATATATTTTTCGGTGTGAATTGTTTGATTGTCTGATTTGTTTGCGGTGTTTGCATCCCCGATTTATCGATCGACGATTATTTCCCCCCCTCTTATCTCGTTCTGGACGGAGACTGACCCTTGCCACCCTGACACTCGACCTTTGCGACACCGGGTTTCACCCGATCACCGTCGCGAAAACCGCGCGAGACCAGCCGCAGCCAACGGAACGAAAAACCCCGTTTAATAATTAAACGGGTTATTTTTATAGCGCGCCGGAAAATGTTCTCGGAACAGTTCCAGCGCGAGGTGAATGCCGCCGGCTCGATGCGCTGATCGCGCAGTTCGAATTTTTACCCGAATCGGAGGTCCTGCGGACCCCCGGCGGTCAGAAACGTAAACACCGTGTGCGCGAGAGAAAACCCGGGGATGTTTTTGCAAACTGCCAGCCACCTGGGCTATATAAAGACCACCACTCTCCCACCTCTTTCTAGGGTTTTCCCTAGAACAAAATTGCAGCGACCCCCTCAAACATAGCCCCAATTTTCGCAATTTTGCACATTTTGTCAAAAACCTAGCCATCCTCAGATCTGGACCGTCGGATCGGCCGATCCAACGGCCAGGAAGCTGCCACGTCAGCCCTTCTCTCTCCTCTCTCTCTCCAGCCTGCAGCCGCACCACGCCGGGCCTCCACGGTGGAGCTCCTCCGGCCGCCACCACGCCACGCCTCGCATGCCGGCGAGCGCGTCGCCACGCCAGGTCGTCGTGCCCCTCCCCTCCTCCTCCTCCCTCCTCTCACCCATCCTCTTTCTTCTCCCGCAGGGAACCGCGCCATGGTCGCCCGAGTCGCGAGCCCGACCTCGGCGCTCGCCGCTGCACCGCCCTGGACATCGCTCCAGCCAGATCCGGCGACCCGCAGCCGGATCCGCGCCGTCCCCGCCAACCTCCGTCGTTCCCGCACCCCACCGGCCTCCTCCGAGCCGCCACCGGCGAGGTAGACGCCGCTGCCGCTCGATCCCCTCCGGATCGGGACGAGGGCAGCCGTTCCAGCCAGAGCGCCCCGAGACAGTGCTCGCGTCATCAGGTGGGCCGGCCCAGCGGTCCAGCCATCGCAGCCCACCTCGCCTCCCAGGCCACTTGGGTCGAAGCCCATTGGTGAGGCGCCCTTGTTTTTTTCCCTTTTTTTTCTTTTATTTGTTGCTGCCTTGCGAGTTGGGACGGCCCATGAGCATTTTTCGCCCGGTGCGATTTTAATTATCCCGCGCCCATTGTGTTTAGGCCCAACAGTAGCTTTCGGCCCAGTAATGTTTTTTTTTGTTTTCCTGGGCTTATTAATATTGCAGATTGTGTTATTATTTTTGCGGTGCCCATATCTTTTTAACGGTAGATCGGACCGCGACGCTTTAAATATGAAAGTTGCTTAGTTTTTTTGTATAGTTTAATAAATTGTGCTTTGTTACCATGTTTGACTTTGTTTACCTGCTGTTTACCTGCAAATTACAACCTTGCCACTCTAACTTGTTTATTTAATAACCTTTTAACCGTTGCTCCGATTGAAATGTTCTTTATATGTAACTTGACTAGAATTGCATGTAGATTGTGTTTATGCTGTTTTTCCTTGCTAATAAAAATAATAAAATATTGTTTAGGTCAAAACAGTACCAAATGCAATAATTATCGTGGGGTCCGTAATAGTTGCCATGTATAGGATTTACTCCCACTTAAATTGACTAGATTAGATAGTTTATTTATGCTTCACCCCTTGCATGATTGTGTGATATGCCTTGCTTGAGTGAGATGCCATGTTAATAACCTTTGCTCACCTTGTGTAGCGAAACAATTTGAACCTTTCTAAATGTGTGGTATCTTTGTGTGTGACGAGTACTCCACTTAACCTTTTAGTAACCGCACTCGACGGTAGGTGCGATGTCTCGTGTTGCCTTCTTGTTGATGCTTGCTCGTGTTTGCTTCGTAGTAATATATGCTTGCTCGTTGATTGATTTCCAGTGTTTATCGTCTTGTGTGCTTCCGCGGGTACCTCTCGGAGACGATGCGAGCTTGCGATCAACTACACCTTTGGAACCCGACATATCAACAGGCAAGGACTATACATTACTTATGATCCATTCTATTTCAACCAGCGGTTTGCATGCTAGTCTAGGTTAGGCTCGATGTTTGATCCTACCACATGTTTACAGCCTCTCTTAAACCGATATAGCCATGTCACCTCCCAGCAAACCATGTACTTCTATGTTACTATTGCTCGTTGCTCAGCCCCTGCTTAGTATGCATGCTTAGGATGCTACGATGTTACCCTGTTACTCCTTGGTTTGGGATATCACATTACTGTTATTGTTGTTGATGATATGATTATTATAATGTTGACTATATTCGACGAAGGATGGAAGGTCTAGGATATCCCGCCCCGACGCTTTGTTCCATTCGAGTCACCTAGGACCCGAGTTTCGGGTATTGGTTTTAAGACTGAGCGTGCCTAACCGCGTGTGGGATTTTATGGGGTCCCCTTTTCTTACCTATCTAGCTTCAAACATTTATAGAGGTGGCCCAAGCTGATTTATCATTTGAATCATGCATATATATCTTGTCGGGTCGCTCCTAGCAGATAGCTTTTAAAACAACTTGGGCCAGTGGAGACATGGTTTCTCTGTTGGTCTACCTGATCAGCTAGGACCCGATTCCCATGTGTGATTAACCGGCTATCCGACCTGCGTCATACGGAAGAGTCCGACCCGAGAGCGTGGCCGGCTTTTGGATTGGGTGTCAACTCCCCGGGGGCCACCCGGATTTTTTCGTTGTTAGTTAGAGGGACCTGTCGTTTCGGATCTCTCGGAACTAAATCATAAAATGGTTGCCTATAATGGGTAGCAACTGAGAGTGATGGGCGTGCGTGCGAAGCCTTGTAATGGGCAGTTGGTACACCCCTGCAGGGTTAAATCATTTCGAGAAGCCGTGTCCACGGTTATGGACGACATGAGACCTACTCCTTGTTCATAGACAACAACAACTGATATAATCTTAACATAACTTGATCAATGTGTGTGTGCCTTGACTGCTTCTTCTTCGTCGGGATGCGAAGAGGAGGACAGGGATAGGATAGGTGTTATGTTCGCGTAGTAGGTGGATAGCAGACTTGTTGGAGGCGATTCCTCATCGAATGCTTGGCTTCTTATCTTACTCTCTAGATCGTTAGCCACTTCATAAATGCTAGTGCGGCAGCAACCTCACCACTTACCCCATCCTTACCGTAAACTACTAGTTGTCCTAGAATGACGAGTGATGAAGTCCTTGCTGGGTCAGATGACCACTACAGTTGGATGCTGAGTACTTCTGTACTCATGATACTACCCCCAAACTCTTTTCAGGGTTATTGATCGACAACAGGTATGGCGATCGACGTTTCACGTGGAGACTCGACGACGACTAGTTAGGCGGATTCCGGCGGAGGGCCTGGACCCGTGTGGTTATGGGGATCGATGTTTTCTCTTTGCCACTAGGCATTTGATTGTAGTCTGTACTCAGACATATATCTTCCGCTGTTGTATTGTATTAAGGCAGTTGTATGCCGGTTGTATGAGATGTTGTGTCCTTGTATCTGTAATGTTGTGATATCATGTTGGAAATCCGGGGCATATGACTTTGTCATATGTCGTGGTGGGACCGATATGTGCTTCGTCCCTAGATCTGGATGGAAACATCTAGATCTGGAACAGTACCGCATATCGGGCCTTACATGCCTCGATCATGTAGGGCAGCTCACGAGGTCTAAACCATGAAGAACAAAGAGGGGAGGAGAACATCACATAGCTATGATCACGTACCCATGGTCCAAAGGAAACTACTCACGGCACATCCGGGAAGCGTCCATGGTGAATGGGAAGCTCCCCGAGGTCGATCCTTCCTCTGGCAGGGTGCCGGGAAGAGGTCTGCTGTCGCTCCCGATCTTGGAAGCGTGGCGGTGGCGGAACAAAGGTGAGATAGCGAAAAAGGGTTCTCTCCTCGAGGGTTTCGGAGGACAGAGAATATATAGGCGAAGGGGCAGCCAGGGGGGCCACCAGGGGTCCCGACGGCCCCCTGGCGCGACCCCACTCCAGGCCACGCCGGGAGGCGCCTGGGGCCCTGGTGGGCCCCCTTCGGGACTTTGGAAGGTTCCCGTACGCTGATTTTTATTTGTTTTTCCCGGATTTTTGGAGCACTTTTAATATGGGGGAAACCTGGAATAGAAAAACAGCAGAAAACAGAAACTGACACTGGGGTGCATTGAGTTAATAGGTTAGTCCAAATATGATCAAAAGTGTATGGAAGTGTATCTAGATCATAGCAATATCACACAAAACATGCATGGAGCAAGCAGAAATTATAGATACGTTTGGACGTATCAATTTCCATCCTTATCCTTCCGAAGAGAATAGACATCATCAACTATAATTGGGTTGGATAAGGTACCATTAGTGCATGAAGAAGCAAGATGACCCTTCTCAAGACATAGGCATCAAGATCTACTCTTTCCTTTCTTCTTAGTTGATTTCTCAACATGAGGATAATTGACTTGAGTTTCTTGGCAAGTGGCTTATCTTCACCTTGCGGTTGAACTTGAGGGCTCTTTCCTAGTTGCTTGTCACTAACGGGATTCTTCTTCAAAAGGCAAGATCTAACATGATGTTGATACGTCCCAAACGTATCTATAATTTATGCTTGTTCCATGCATGTTTTGTGTGATTTTTCCATGTTTTGCTTGAACTTTCTTACACTTTTGAACCTATTTGAACTAACCTATTAACTCAGTGCACCCAGTTGCCAGTTTCTGTTTTCTGCTGTTTTTGTATTTCAGGTTTTCCGGCCATTAAAAGTGCTCCAAAAATTCCGGGAAAAATATATAAAAAATCAGCGCAACAGAAGATTCCGGAATCACCAAGAGAGGGAAGGGGGGCCACCACCAGGCAGCCAGGAGGGCAGGTGGCGCGGCCCCACCCTGGGTCGCGCCAGGCACCCTCCTGACTGCCTCGTGGGTCCCCTCGACGCCCCCCTTCGCCTATATTTACCCCTCGGGGTGGAAACCCCTAATACGGACTCCTCTTTGTCGATCTCGCCTCTGTTCCGCCACCGCCGCCGTTTCTAGACCGGGGCTGCCTGGAGAAGCTGCTCCGGCACCCTGCCGGGAGAAGATACCCCCTCCGGGAGACCCTCCATAGCCATGGACGCCTCCCGTATGTACCGTGAGTAGTTTCCCTTGGACCATGGGTCCGTGACCAGGTGCTATGTGATCTATCTCTCCCCATTTTGTTCTTCCACTTTCGAGTCCTCGTGAGCTACCTCACATGATCGAGGCATCTATGTAATTTCTGCTATTGCTATGCTGAGTTTGTTGGGATCTGATGGATTATCAGACTATGTTCAGATTGTGATGAGTAATATATTTGGTTCTTCTCTTTTATATTTTGTTCTTGAGTAAATTCTTGCATGTTCTCCGTTGCGGTATTTGCTTTGGCCAAGTATTTTATTTGCAACTCCAAGAGAGAGCGTTATGCTCGATTTTGGGTTCAGCCCCTTGATGTCTAGCTTGAGTGACAGAAACATGAGACTAGGGGATGTGTTGTTGCCACCAGGGATAAAACAACGGTGCTTGTACCTACGGGTGCAAGGATTGTTTACTTTACGCATAGTTCTTTTAATGCAGTTGTCTGTTGCTTTAAGTTTACACTTTGGGTGGGATTCGCAACTTAATACCAGCGAGATGTTCTGGATAGATATCTCAAGGTGGATGATTCGTAATAGATGCAGATGGATTTTGGTCTACTTACCTTGGCGTACTGCCCATTGCTTTTGAGCCCTTCCTTTCTTTGCAGCATAGTTAGCATTGCGGTGCCTTCATAATCCTGTCAATTGCCCAACTGTGATTTGTTTACCTCGCTAGCACTTTTATCGTCTTTTGGGAGAGAGACATCACTAGTGAAAATCACGGGACCCCGGTCCATCTTCATATCACTGTTTACACCCTTATTACTTTCAGTCTTTACTTTCAGTTGCCACTATTATTATCTCTTGCGTTGATCCTTTGTAAACAGCAAGGCCGGAGGAATTGACAACTCCTCTGTACTCGTTGGGAGCAAAGTTATTTGTATCTGTGTGCAGGTCCAGGTGAAGCTAGCAACCTCAGCGCCATTGTTCACTTTACCACCTTCTTGTATCCTTCGGAGTCCTACGGGAGACAAACCTTGGTATCTTTGCCAAGGGAAAACTTGTCGCTGCACTATATCTCACTCTTCACTTGGGGTAACCAACGAGGCTTGAAGAGTATTAACACTCTCTTTCCATCAGCAGGTTTTATGGCGCCGTTGCCGGGGACTCCAGTCTACAAGATAGGGGAGTTGCACACTATCTTTTACCTTTGCTTTTTAGTCTTGTTAGTTTACCTTTCAGTTTTTACTTTTGTGTCCTTAATCAAAAATACCAAAAATACCTGCTTCTACTATGGGTTCCAATGAAAACACTAAGTTGTGTGACTTCACTAGTCACAACAACAGTGACTTTATCTGCACTCCTATTGCTCCACCTGCCACTTCAGCACCTTCTTATGAGATTAAACCTGCTCTGCTTAACCTTGTCATGAAAGATCAATTCTCAGGAGCAGGAGAAGATGCTGCCGTGCACCTAAACAACTTTATCGAGCTCTGCGACATGCAGAAGTACAAGGAAGTGGATGGAGACATCGTCAAGCTGAATCTTTTTTGCAACATGGACAAATTTTTTGCAACTTTATCCCTTGGAATGTGGTGCTCACGGAAGGAAGTGCTCACGGGCGGTCCAACGGGACGCATATTCATGAAGTTCTCCCACCAAGAGCTAGCTGCACCTTCAAGGTGATAGGTGGCATAGCTGACCTTGTCGCCATTTGCAACATGGCCTTCTTGGAGCTTCCTCTCGATGCTGCGAAGCCAGTCATCGGCGTCAAGGGGCTCGGTGGAGTAACTGAAAACCGGGGGATGAAGCCGGATGAAGTCGTTCAGGGACACCAACTCGTTGCGCTGCTGAGTGGTGTTGCGGGCAATGACTTCCAGCAAATGGTGAGAGTCTCGGCGGTTCCTCTCAACCTCCATCAGAACCTGAGCCATCGTGGGAGGGGGTGGAAGGTTGCCTTCCTCCTGGTCATTCCCACGACCCTGGTTACGACCAAGCTGGCCACGGGTTCCTTGAGACATCCTGAAGGTGAAAACCAAAGTCAAACAGAGTTGATTGGGAGAGTCTAAACAAGGTATTGAAGTACTGGAAGGATTACAGAGCAAAGTAAGTAATCATCTTGACAACATGGTGATAAAGCATACAAGCCATATATTCACAAGCTGTCATACAAACCATACATCGTTTTAGTACAAGCACCAAGCTAATACAAACGTGATGAAGATGATACATCCTTCAGAGGCACTCTGACTTCCTATACATTATTTATCTAAGCCTCTGGAACTTAGACACCTTGCGTACAATATACTAAGATACTACTACATCCTCACTAAGTAAGACCACAGGCGGTCTCACTCATCTCCATCTCCATAGTAGTCCTCTTAAAAGTTACCCGCGTATCCCGGTAGCTGAAGGTGACCATCGGAAAACACGGAGGCCTGTGGACCCTGATATCCATTTGGGCAAGGATGGGGCCTAGGTCCAACGTAGGGTGGAAGCAAAGGACCACGGGGTGGAAAAATGCCTCCAATCTCGGGCCAAGCAACTCGAGAAGGCATCTGCGTCCTCACAGGGTAGATAGCGTCATACTCAACTGATCCAACACTCACGAAGGGTGCCAATAGTGTCAGTGCTCGATACAGACGAACACGGGTGGCGTGAAGCTCAAAACGGAGAGCGCGTGCATCACGATCTCGATCACTAGCAAACCTAGCAGTCATCTGAAGTGCTGGATCTTCTGCAGAGTGATCTGAGTAGAGTCCGGTGTAATATCCCTCTTCTCCTGGAAATGCAGTAGGGATATAGCAGAATGAGGTCTCTCTCAGCATAGTGTGCTCCTCTCTCAGCAGGGTAATACATGAGTATGCAGCATCCTGCACAGCCATGTTCTCGGTAATGCCAATGCCATGTCCAAAGTGGATAGGCTGAGTGACTCCAAGGTGGTGCGGGTAGATCCTGACAATGCAGTGGAACTGGGTCTGGTTGAAGTCATGGAACTTCTCCTCGACGGTGTACTCAGGGTACCATCGATATCCCACATAGGACATCATCTCGATCAACGTGACGGGATGGCCACGCACACCGAGGCACCTGGTCAAACGAACAATCTGCCGAGGGGGAAGATCTGCCATCTGAAACAGAAAGAAAGAGTTTGCAAATGCATCAGATTATGAGATAAACCTGGAATGACTCGGACAGCATAACTGCTGTAATTGCAAGAAAAGACAATTTCTTACAACATGGAAACAACACTTACATACGATGTAAGAAATCAGGAAGCATAACCACTCTAACAAACCGATCACAACTTTCCTATGGATACAAGGAAGCAAACAACGAGATTTTCTAATCAGACAGAGGAGAGCCTAGTCCTATCTTCCCGTAGAATAAGGTGAGGGTGACTCAGAACTCAGAACGAAGGGGGTAAGGAGAAAAAAGAAGCCTTACGTTGTTCCCTTATATACCCAGAGTAACTATATAACTATAGCAAGCTAGACTCGACTTCGGCCAAGGCTACTAGTCCTACAGTCAGTCCTGCTCTGATACCAAGTCTGTCGGGACCCGGGGTTAGCGTATGCAAGTACAGTTAAGACATAGTCATATGGAGAGCCGAGAACCGTACCCACTTGTCTAAGCAGACAAGGCCAAGCACAGAACGTTCTCGGAAAGCATCGTACGTGAGGGGTATCCCATCCAGGCCGGATGATCAACTGAGATGGGTCCTCATCGTCCGCACACAAGTCTAATGATATGGTGTCACAACCCCAAGTTAGGTATGTGCTAGGATCAAGTGCTCCTTTGCATCATGCAAAATTTCAAACTACAATTCAAAAATGGGGAAAGGAAAAGCCCTGAGAAATTAAATCAAATGGCCAGATAAAAATCTTTTTCCAAAAATCATTTGAATGTTTGGAAAATTCCTATAAATGGTGCTGATCATTTTAAAAGTGGTTTGGGTATTTTCCCATGCCCATGGAAATTTCTAAATTTCAAATAATGGCTTGGAAATTAAATAAATACCCTATTTGATTTAAAATTCAAATGTTTTGAATTTTAAAAATGCTCAAATTTTATAAGTGGCTAGCTCTCTATTTTATGAGGCCATATAAAAAATTGTAGCATTTATAAAAACACCTAGCTATTTTATTTGGCTAGGTCAACCTATTTACAGAAGAAATAAAAAGAAAAGAGAAAACCAGAGGGAAAGGGAGTTACCTGGCGCCTCAGGCGTCGGCCCAACTTCCCTGGCCGGCCCAGCCCACCGGGGGCTTCTTGTCTTCTTCCTCCCCGCCGAGCCAAGCTGCTCGGTGGAGGGCAGAGCGCGGCGACGACGCCACGGCGACGCCCGCGCCTTCTAGGCCTTCCCCTGCCTCCCTCCGCACGACACGCACACGCCAGAGCCGCCCCACAGTCTTCCCCTTCCTCTGGCTCTCTCCCCGTGCTCTCTCTCTCTAGTTTCTGCGCGAACCCAAGCCCTCGCCGGAGTGCGCCCCGTCTGCCCGCGTGGCCATCGACGTCGAGAAGCGCCACCGCAGTGTCCAACGAGTCGGCCGCCGTCGTCTTCGTCTTCCTATGGAGTGAATCGAGCCCGGAAGCCCCAACGGAGACGTCCTCTTCATCGAGCCACCGCCGGGCACAGTGGACGCCGGCGAGAAATTCTCCTCCGTCAGCCCTCCTCCGGCCTCCTCGACGGTCCCTTCGCACTCAGGGTGAGCCTCTCGTCGTTTTGCCCTAGTCCACTCTCCTCCCCGTGCCCTAGCCGCTGATCTCGCCGAGGACAGTGCTGCGCCGCCGCCTTAATCAATGTCGGCAACGCTCTGGAGCACCCCCTTGACCCCCCAATGGCACCACCAGACGCGGACGCTCCCCAGCTTTCTTCCTGTGGTCTCCAAACCCCAAACCGTGGCCTAAATCTCCATGCCCACCTTGAACCGAGCCTCCGCCGTCGCCGAGCAGCTCGCCGGCGTCGCCCCGTTGCCTCCCGAGGACGCTGCAGTGTCCAGCTCGAAGCGCGCGAGCTCGAGGAGCACGGCGGTGCCCTCCGTTCGGCAAATGGCGCCCCGAGCCGTCGTCCAGGATGTGCGCCGCCGCACTGGACTCCACCGGCGGCTAACCGCCGGCGGCTCGTTTAGGTTAGGGGGCTAATCCCCCTGTTAGTTGACCCTTGGGTCACTGACTGGTGGGCCCTGGCCCCCCTAATGACCCTTTTAGTTTAAACTAAACCGGGTTAAACCCACTGCCACTGACACCCCGACCCCACCTGTCAGATCCCCCCCACGTCATGCTGATGTCAGCATGACGCCATAAATGAATTTCCAGTCAGTTAATAATCAGAGAAATTCCAGAAAATGCAATAAACTTTGGAAATTCATAATTAATTCATCCTAACTCCAAATATAGCAAATAATATGTCTAAAATTATCAGAAAAATACAAGGATTATGAATATGCAATTTGTTTTCATGTTTGACCATTTTAAAATGGGTGAACAGTAGCAAACATGCATATAGATCCTTTTCAAATTCAAATTTGGAGTGATTTTGCAAATGTTTTTGCAACACCCTTAATTCCAATGGTTTGATCCACACATCAGAAGCTTTACTTCAACTATACCACATCACTTCATGATCAACAAATTCAAATGAACTTTCATGCATTCAAATGCATCTGAAATTCATCGATAAATCAAATGGAGTTTGAATTTGCAATTCAATTTGCAATATACTACATTTAAATGGAATTGCCCAAACACATCAGAAACATATACATAAAGTTTCAACCTTCAACCATGTGTTTGTGCATTGTATTTATATTGCTTCCTTGTTTGTTGTTTGTCGAGTAGAGGTGGAACCGGAGCAGGAGGCTGCCCCCTTCGTTGAAGACACCGTTATCGAAACCTCGTCAGCAAGGCAATCAAACCCCCATTGATCATGTCTATAAAATCCCACTTCCCTCTCATGTCTCGCTTATGCATTGTTTAGGATGATCACCATGATAACGTTTCTATCGCATAGTTGAACCCATATCCTTTGCATGACCTATCATCTTGTCACAGTAGTAAGCAAACCACAATCCTAGCAGATGTAGGAGTTGGTTGATATCATGTGGCCCCTGCAACTGTTACTGCTTATTGCATGCTTAGTGGTACAATGAGGTTGCTTATGATGTGAGTCGGGATGATAAACATGGTGTTGATGAAAGTGAAACGTGTTGGTGAATCTACCCTAATACAAGGTGAACGATGAGAGGCTGTGTAGGAGTACACAGTGGGTTGTCTCGTTGAACACCGCCTTAAGTCCGAGTTCTTGTGTGGTGATCCAAGAAGAAGAGTACAACCACACATTGGGCTCACTGACCCCTCTCGACCTAGTACCTCACCCCGTTCGAACCCCAGAAGTCGCAGTAGTTCGGAGTTCTGGTAGGGCTGTGGCACGGTCTGCGAAGTGGATGAACGGCTTTTCAAGACCGGCTTGGGACCCTGCACACATCGTTTGAGGCTGTACTGGAACCTCGGTCGGACTTCCATACGGATCCCCCTCAGATAGGCGACCTCTAGACTAGAACGGAGCTGTGGGAGAAGTGTCGTGGCAACATCCTCGCCGGTACCCGCTTGAAGGGTCCCACTCCCAGGCGGTAACTGATGAGTGTGTGTGTGTAGCGGTACACCCCTGCAGGGTTAACAAAAACTATTCGAATAGCCGCGTCCGCGGTTAAGGACTGCTTGGAGAGCTGTGCTCGATTATTAGACAACTTGAACTGGATACTTCTAAAACTCGCAAGATAAGCGTGAGTGCTATGGTGTGCTTCTCGTGGGGAAGTCGAGGAAGTAACCATAGTGGTGTAATTGGTTGAAGAGATGTAGTGGACTCGTGTACGCTTCTTACCTCAAGTCTGGTACTCGTAGTTCAGGACTAGCCAAGTCAAAGCTGGCACTTCTGCAAGTGAAACCCCACCTCCCTTTACCTTGATACATATGCATTAGTAGTATAGCTCCTATGTAAGTCTTGCTGAGTACGATTTTGTACTCACGTTTGCTTAATCTATGTTTTAGATGAACCCACCGACCCCGATGGTGATTTTTTTACTCGAAGCTTGAAGAATGAAGACTCAGACCAAGACCAAGCTAGTGTAGTCCCAGTCAGACGACTGGTTCCCTCGTGGAGGGCTTGTTTTTTTTAGCTAAGGCTTCTCTAAGCCATTTGTTAAACTTGTCTGTACTCAGACCTACTTGCTTCCGCTTGTTTGTTGTAATGTTGGATCACATGCTTGTGATCTCTGTGTGCACTCTGTAAGAGTTTTTAATAAAGATATATACTTTGTAGAGAATTGCAATGATACCTGCTGTTCATACAAGGCATGTGTGCTGCGTGTATGTTTATAACATGCATGTCTTAGTATGGGTTTCGAGACCTTAGTTGTGATCTGGCTGGCGGTCTTTTATACACCAAGTGGCCCTTAGATGTGCGCAGCTTGGGGCATCGCGATGCGATTGTTCGAGACTCTGTCTCGTGCACACTTTGATGTATGATCGAGCCCGCCCTAGACCCCGACTAAGTGATCGGGCTGGAGTAAGTCTATGTAAGGGTTATAATACAATCGATAGTATGGTTGAGGCGACTTGTCTATGAGTATGGGAGTTCACCACCCATATCATTTAGACTTGTGTGCGGACGATGAGGACCCATTTCAGTTGATCATCCGGCCTGGATGGGACGCCCCTCACGTTCGATGCTTTCCGAGAAAGTTCTGTGCTTGGCCTTGTCTGCTTAGACAAGTGGGTATGGTTCTCGGTTCTCCATATGATTGTGTTGTAGCGAGGCTTGCATACGCTAAACCCGGGTCCCGACAGACTTGGTATCAGAGCAGGACTGATTGTAGGATTAATAGCCTTGGCCGAAGTCGAGTCTAGCCTTCTATAGTTATATAGTTACTATGGGTATATAAGGGAACAACGTAAGGCTTCTTTTTCTCCTTACCCTCATCGATCTGAGTTCTGAGTCACCCTTATCTTTTCTACGGGATGATAGGACTAGGCTCATCTATGTATTACTAGAACATCTCATTGATTGACTCCTTATAGCCGTAGGATGGTTGTGGTTGTCCAAAGTCTCCGTGTTTTGAGTTCCTTGAAGAAGTTATGTCCAATTTCTTCGAGGTTGTTTCATTTTCCATCCCGGTGTAGCCGTTATGCTTCCGGATTTGTTCCGTGTTTCTTTGAATCATTGCCTTTGCATTATAGTCTTCTCCTTCTGAAATCATATCCTTTTATCCTTGCCTCCATCGTACAACCTGTTCTGATTGTTGATTTTTATCACATAGGATGTCAGGTGGAACTCGTAGTGCTGTTCTTCGGAATCGAGACCGTGATCGGAATCGAAATGATGATGAACCCCTACCATCGCCTTCTGCGGCGGAAATCATGATGGAAGCTGAGCGGAATAGACGTGATCAAACACGCCTTCTGGAGCTCATCGAGCAGAATACCTCCCACCATCGTAATGTGGTGGTCAGCATTCAGGACTTCATCCTCCTCAAGCCACCGGTATTCCGATGTTCTTCTGAGCCCCTTGAAGCTGATGATTGGCTCCGTTCCATCGAGCGTAAGCTTGACACTGCACATGTTTCTCCGGATGCCGAGTTATTTTCGCGGTATACTTCTTGGAAGGTGCTGCTCTTTAGTGGTGGGAGAACCATGTTGCAATGCAGCCAAATGGTCACGTAGTGACTTGGCAGGAGTTCTGTGTTGCCTTTCGAGGGTACCACATTCTGGATGAGTTGATGGAGCGCAAGAAGGAAGAGTTCTGCAATCTAAATCAAGGAGAGATGTCCATTCATGAGTATGTGAGGGAATTCAACCATCTTTCTCGTTATGCCCAAGATGAGATCACCACCGATGCTAGAAAGCAGGCAAGGTTCCGCAAGGGACTTAGCCCCATCCTCCGTCATGATCTCAACCTCATCGAATTTGCCACCTTTGAGGATTTAGTCAACAGATCCTTCAGAGCTGAGCATGGCAATGAAGTTTTCGAGAAGTCTCGCAAGCATGCTCTTGAGCTTGCCCCTTCTTCCAGTTCACGCCCTCAGAAGTGTATGATCTGGATTCCTAATAGTTTGATCCACCAAAACAACCCACCGAGGCCATCCCTTGTGCCGCCTCGTCCACCAGCTCCACCAAACAACCCAGCTCCCCGCACCATCTTTGGAGCCTGCTTCAGATGTGGCCAGCCTGGTTACTACTCTCGTGAGTGCCCCGTCAACCAAAATGCTCCACCCCATGCCAAAGGAAACCCCACTGTTCGTGCCAAACCACCCCCGAAGGTTTCCACTGCCAAGCCATCCACCTCAGAAAATCTTGGACGTGTGAACCAAATCTCAGCTGAGGAAACTGATAGTACTTCTGACGTCATTCTTGGTACGCTCCCAGTCAATTTTGTTCCCACTTCTGTCCTTTTCGATCCAGGAGCATCTCACTCATTCATGTCGGAAAGTTATGCACTTCGACATGATGTATCCTTTGAAGAAATGTTCACCCCTATGATCATTCAAACTCCTGGTTCCAAGTGGCAAACTAATAGAGTAAGCCATGGTAATCAAATTGCAATTGAGGGTTTAGTATTCCTTGCTTCACTCATAGCCCTCAAGTCTTCAGACATTGATGTCATCCTTGGTATGGATTGGTTATCAAGACAACATGCTTTTCTTGATTGTAAAGCCAAGTCAGTTAGACTTACACACCCTTCAGGCCAGACAATAGTTTACTCCTCACCAAGAACAAGAACCCAGGTGCATTCTTTGAATGTGCTTCCCCTTCCCGACCTTGAAGATGTTCCGGTGGTTCGTGACTTCCCGGATGTCTTTCCTGAAGAGCTGCCGGGAATGCCACCCGATAGATGTGTAGAGTTCATAGTGGATCTTGCCCCAGGAACCGCACCAATTTCTAGACGCCCATACAAAATGTCCCCACGTGAGTTAGCTGAGCTTAAAACCCAACTGGAAGCTTTGTTGGAAAAAGGCTTCATCCGCCCTACCTTATCGCCATGGGGTTGCCCCGTTCTGTTCGTAACGAAGAAAGATGGAATAGAAAGGATGTGCGTAGACTATCGCCCGCTAAATTTAGCGACGATAAAGAATAAGTACCCATTGCCCAGTATCAATGATCTTTATGATCAACTTGCAGGATCCTCTGTCTTCTCCAAGATGGATTTGAGATTAGGTTATCATCAAATCAAAATCCGAAACGAGGACATTCCAAAAACGGCTTTTACTACTCTATATGGTCTTTACGAGTTCACCGTCATGTCCTTTTGTTTAACCAATGCCCCCGCCACTTTCTCACGCATGATGAATTCGATCTTCATGGAGTATTTGGACCAGTTCGTCGTGGTTTACCTCGATGACATCCTTATATACTCGAAGAACGAAGAAGAACATGCCGAACACCTAAGGCTGGTATTGATGAAACTTAGAGAGCATCGCCTGTATGCTAAATTCTCCAAGTGTGAATTTTGGCTACCAGAAGTGACCTACTTAGGCCACGTAATTTCTGCAAAAGGCATTGCTGTGAATCCCGAGAGAGTTCAGGCCGTCCTTGACTGGACTCCACCTGAATCGGTTAAGCAAGTTAGGAGTTTTCTTGGCCTAGCCAGCTATTGCCGTCGCTTCGTCGAGAACTTCTCTAGAGTTGCAAAGCCTCTTACTGAACTCCTCAAGAAAGATAAGAAATTCCTATGGACTCCCAAGTGCGAGGATAGCTTTCAAGAGCTGAAAAGAAGGTTGACTTCTGCACCCGTACTTGCACCTCCAGACACCAAAAAGGATTTCGAGATCTATTGTGATGCATCACGGCAAGGGTTAGGATGCATACTTCTGCAAGATCGACATGTGGTAGCTTATGCTTCACGCCAGTTGCAGCCACATGAAGAGAACTATCCTACCCATGATCTTGAACTCGCTGCCGTAGTTCATGCCCTAACAACTTGGCGACATTACCTCCTTGGTAATCGTTGTGAGATCTTTTCCGACCACCAAAGCCTCAAATACATTTTCACCCAGCCAGATCTTAATCTCAGGCAAAGACGCTGGATTGAGTTGATAAAAGATTACGACGTAGTAATTTCTTACACCCCAGGAAAAGCCAATGTCATGGCTGATGCACTAAGTCGTAAGTCGTACTGTAACAACCTCATGTTACAGCAGTATCAACCACTTCTTCATGAGGAATTTCGAAAGCTTAATCTCGAGATTGTTCCTCGTGGATCTCTTTTCAACTTGGTGGCGAAACCAAACCTTGAGGATCAAATCATAGTTGCCCAAAGACGTGCACGAGGTGTACGCCGGATCAAGGAGAACATTGCTAGCGGAGTTGCTAAATGTTTCTCCACAGATAGTAAAGGAACGGTATTCTTTGGAAATCGTTTGGTAGTACCTAAGAATAGAGATCTAAGGCAACTCATCCTCAAAGAAGCCCATGACACACCCCTCTCAATTCATCCCGGTAGCACAAAAATGTACCGAGATCTACGCCAGAGATTTTGGTGGACTAGGATGAAGAGAGACATTGCTCAATTTGTTGACGAATGTGATGTTTGTCGTCGCATTAAGGCAGAACATCAAAGACCTGCTGGTACACTTCAACCTTTGCCTATTCCAAAGTGGAAATGGGACAAAGTCGGTATGGACTTCATCACCGGCTTTCCAAAAAACCAGAAAGGAAACGATGCCATCTTCGTTGTCATAGATAGGCTTTCCAAAGTTGCTCACTTCCTTCCGGTTCGCGAGTCTATAACTGCTAGCCAGTTGGCAGACTTGTACATCTCTAGAATTGTATCCCTTCACGGTGTTCCTTTGGAAATCAATTCTGATCGTGGTAGCCTTTTCACCTCTAGATTTTGGGGAAGCTTCCAACGTGCTATGGCAACTCATCTATCCTTTAGTACAGCTTTCCATCCTCAGTCTAGTGGTCAAGTCGAAAGGGTTAACCAAATTCTTGAAGACATGCTCAGAGCTTGTGTTATATCTTTCGGAAAGAATTGGGAGAATTCTCTTCCATTCGCCGAATTTGCTTATAACAATAGTTTTCAATCTAGTCTGAACATGGCTCCTTTTGAACTCCTTTATGGACGACGATGTCGAACACCTTTAAACTGGTGAGAAACCGGTGAGAGAAAATTCTTTGGACCGGACATGACCAAGGAAGCAGAAGAGCAAGTTCGCATTGTTCGTGATCGTTTGAAAGCCGCACAGTCTCGTCAGAAAAGCTACTATGATCGTCATCATAGAAAGGAAAGCTACAATCTGGATAAGAAGGCTTACCTTCGGGTTACTCCTCTGAAGGGTACCCAACAATTCGGTATCAAAGGCAAGTTGGCCCCACGTTACATCGGACCTTTCCGCATTCTTGCTAAACGTGGAGAAGTTGCCTACCAACTTGAACTACCCCCGCACCTTTCCCGAGTACATGATGTATTCCATGTGTCACAACTCAGGCGTTGCTTCAAGGACGCCATCCGCGAAGTCGACCATGAAACGCTTGATCTCCAAGATGACCTTTCTTATCGAGAATACCCCGTCCGTATTCTTGATTCCGCAGAGCGTGTCACTCGCCGAAAGAAGATCAAGTTTCTGAAAGTTCAGTGGTCTCACCACTCCGAGAAAGAAGCCACGTGGGAAAGAGAAGACCGTCTCAGTGCCGAGTACCCCTCCTTCCTCCCGCAGACTTCTGAATCTCGGGACGAGATTCTTTTGAGTGGGGGCGAGTTGTCACAACCCCAAGTTAGGTATGTGCTAGGATCAAGTGCTCCTTTGCATCATGCAAAATTTCAAACTACAATTCAAAAATGGGGAAAGGAAAAGCCCTGAGAAATTAAATCAAATGGCCAGATAAAAATCTTTTTCCAAAAATCATTTGAATGTTTGGAAAATTCCTATAAATGGTGCTGATCATTTTAAAAGTGGTTTGGGTATTTTCCCATGCCCATGGAAATTTCTAAATTTCAAATAATGGCTTGGAAATTAAATAAATACCCTATTTGATTTAAAATTCAAATGTTTTGAATTTTAAAAATGCTCAAATTTTATAAGTGGCTAGCTCTCTATTTTATGAGGCCATATAAAAAATTGTAGCATTTATAAAAATACCTAGCTATTTTATTTGGCTAGGTCAACCTATTTACAGAAGAAATAAAAAGAAAAGAGAAAACCAGAGGGAAAGGGAGTTACCTGGCGCCTCAGGCGTCGGCCCAACTTCCCTGGCCGGCCCAGCCCACCGGGGGCTTCTTGTCTTCTTCCTCCCCGCCGAGCCAAGCTGCTCGGTGGAGGGCAGAGCGCGGCGACGACACCACGGCGACGCCCGCGCCTTCTAGGCCTTCTCCTGCCTCCCTCCGCACGACACGCACACACCAGAGCCGCACCACAGTCTTCCCCTTCCTCTGGCTCTCTCCCCGTGCTCTCTCTCTCTAGTTTCTGCGCGAACCCGAGCCCTCGCCGGAGTGCGCCCCCATGCGCCCGCGTGGCCATCGACGTCGAGAAGCGCCACCGCAGTGTCCAATGAGTCGGCCGCCGTCGTCTTCGTCTTCCTGTGGAGTGAATCGAGCCCGGAAGCCCCAACGGAGACGTCCTCTTCATCGAGCCACCGCCGGGCACAGTGGACGCCGGCGAGAAATTCTCCTCCGTCAGCCCTCCTCCGGCCTCCTCGACGGTCCCTTCGCACACAGGGTGAGCCTCACGTCGTTTTGCCCTTGTCCACTCTCCTCCCCGTGCCCTAGCCGCTGATCTCGCCGAGGACAGTGCTGCGCCGCCGCCTTGCTCAATGCCGGCAACGCTCTGGAGCACCCCCTTGACCCCCCAATGGCACCACCAGACGCGGACGCTCCCCAGCTTTCTTCCTGTGGTCTCCAAACCCCAAACCGTGGCCTAAATCTCCATGCCCACCTTGAACCGAGCCTCCGCCGTCGCCGAGAAGCTCGCCGGCGTCGCCCCGTTGCCTCCCGAGGACGCTGCAGTGTCCAGCTCGAAGCGCGCGAGCTCGAGGAGCACGGCGGTGCCCTCCGTTCGGAAAATGGCGCCCCGAGCCGTCGTCCAGGGTGTGCGCCGCCGCACTGGACTCCACCAGCGGCTAACCGCCGGCGGCTCGTTTAGGTTAGGGGGCTAATCCCCTTGTTAGTTGACCCTTGGGTCACTGACTGGTGGGCCCTGGCCCCCCTAATGACCCTTTTAGTTTAAACTAAACCGGGTTAAACCCACTGCCACTGACACCCCGACCCCACCTGTCAGATCCCCCCCACGTCATGCTGATGTCATCATGACGCCATAAATGAATTTCTAGTCAGTTAATAATCAGAGAAATTCCAGAAAATGCAATAAACTTTGGAAATTCATAATTAATTCATCCTAACTCCAAATATAGCAAATAATATGTCTAAAATTATCAGAAAAATACAAGGATTATGAATATGCAATTTTTTTTCATGTTTGACCATTTTAAAATGGGTGAACAGTAGCAAACATGCATATGGATCCTTTTCAAATTCAAATTTGGAGTGATTTTGCAAATGTTTTTGCAACACCCTTAATTCCAATGGTTTGATCCACACATCAGAAGCTTTACTTCAACTATACCACATCACTTCATGATCAACAAATTCAAATGAACTTTCATGCATTCAAATGCATCTGAAATTCATCGATAAATCAAATGGAGTTTGAATTTGCAATTCAATTTGCAATATACTACATTTAAATGGAATTGGCCAAACACATCAGAAACATATACATCAAGTTTCAACCTTCAACCATGTGTTTGTGCATTGTATTTATATTGCTTCCTTGTTTGTTGTTTGTCGAGTAGAGGTGGAACCGGAGCAGGAGGCTGCCCCCTTCGTTGAAGACACCGTTATCGAAACATCGTCAGCAAGGCAAGCAAACCCCCATTGATCATGTCTATAAAATCCCACTTCCCTCTCATGTCTCGCTTATGCATTGTTTAGGATGATCACCATGATAACGTTTCTATCGCATAGTTGAACCCATATCCTTTGCATGACCTATCATCTTGTCACAGTAGTAAGCAAACCACAATCCTAGCAGATGTAGGAGTTGGTTGATATCATGTGGCCCCTGCAACTGTTACTGCTTATTGCATGCTTAGTGGTACAATGAGGTTGCTTATGATGTGAGTCGGGATGATAAACATGGTGTTGATGAAAGTGAAACGTGTTGGTGAATCTACCCTAATACAAGGTGAACGATGAGAGGCTGTGTAGGAGTACACAGTGGGTTGTCTCGTTGAACACCGCCTTAAGTCCGAGTTCTTGTGTGGTGATCCAAGAAGAAGAGTACAACCACACATTGGGCTCACTGACCCCTCTCGACCTAGTACCTCACCCCGTTCGAACCCCAGAAGTCGCAGTAGTTCGGAGTTCTGGTAGGGCTGTGGCACGGTCTGCGGAGTGGATGAACGGCTTTTCAAGACCGGCATGGGACCCTGCACACATCGTTTGAGGCTGTACTGGAACCTCGGCCGGACTTCCATACGGATCCCCCTCAGATAGGCGACCTCTGGACTAGAACGGAGCTGTGGGCGAAGTGTCGTGGCAACATCCTCGCCGGTACCCGCTTGAAGGGTCCCACTCCTAGGCGGTAACTGATGAGTGTGTGTGTGTAGCGGTACACCCCTGCAGGGTTAACAAAAACTATTCGAATAGTCGCGTCCGCGGTTAAGGACTGCTTGGAGAGCTGTGCTCGATTATTAGACAACTTGAACTGGATACTTCTAAAACTCGCAAGATAAGCGTGAGTGCAATGGTGTGCTTCTCGTGGGTAAGTCGAGGAAGTAACCATAGTGGTGTAATTGGTTGAAGAGATGTAGTGGACTCGTGTACGCTTCTTACCTCAAGTCTGGTACTCGTAGTTCAGGACTAGCCAAGTCAAAGCTGGCACTTCTGCAAGTGAAACCCCACCTCCCTTTACCTTGATACATATGCATTAGTAGTATAGCTCCTATGTAAGTCTTGCTGAGTACGATTTTGTACTCACGTTTGCTTAATCTATGTTTTAGATGAACCGACCGACCCCGATGGTGATTTTTTTACTCGAAGCTTGAAGAATGAAGACTCAGACCAAGACCAAGCTAGTGTAGTCCCAGTCAGACGACTGGTTCCCTCGTGGAGGGCATGAGTACGACTTTGTACACAATCATATGGAGAGCCGAGAACCGTACCCACTTGTCTAAGCAGACAAGTCCAAGCACAGAACGTTCTCGGAAAGCATCGAACGTGAGGGGCGTCCCATCTAGGCCGGATGATCAACTGAAATGGGTCCTCATCATCCGCACACAAGTCTAAATGATATGGGTGGTGAACTCCCACACTCATAGACAAGTCGCCTCAACCATACTATCGATTGTATTATAACCCTTACATAGACTTACTCCAGCCCGATCACTTAGTCGGGGTCTAGGGCGGGCTCGATCATACATCAAAGTGTGCACGAGACAGAGTCTCGAACAATCGCATCGCGATGCCCCAAGCTGCGCACATCTAAGGGCCACTTGGTGTATAAAAGACCGCCAGCCATATCACAACTAAGGTCTCGTAAACCCATACTAAGACATGCATGTTATAAACATACACGCAACACACATGCCTTGTATGAACAGCAGGTATCATTGCAATTCTCTACAAAGTATATATCTTTATTAAAAACTCTTACAAAGTGCACACAAAGATCACAAGCATGTGATCCAACATTACAACAAACAAGCGGAAGAAAGTAGGTCTGAGTACAGAAAAGTTTAACAAATGACCCCGAAGGTGGCTTCTTTCTCCACATTCCCTCCACGAGGGAACCAGTCGTCTGACTGGGACTAGACTAGCTTGATCTTCAGTCGTCCAACTCGATGAAGAAGCCACCTTCGGGGTCAGTGGGTTCATCTAAAACATAGATTAAGAAAACGTGAGTACAAAGTCGTACTCAGCAAGACTTACATAGGAGCTATACTACTCATGCACATAAACAAGGTAAAGGGAGGTGGGGTTTCACTTGCAGAAATGCCAGCTTTTACTTGGCTAGTCCTGAACTACGAGTACAATACTTTGAGGTAAGAAGCGTACACGAGTCCACTACTTTCTCCAACCAATTACACCACTATGGTTCCTTCCTCGACTTCCCCACGAGAAAGCACGCCATAGCACTCACACTTATCTTGGTGTGTTTTAGAAGTATCCAGTTCAAGTTGTCTAATAATCAAGCTAAGCTTTCCAAGCAGTCCATAACCGCGGACGCGGCTATTCGAATAGTTTTGTTAACCCTGCAGGGGTGTACCGCTACGCACACATGATCATCATTTACGCCTTTGATCTCGACACCATTCAAGGGGTGCCAGCGAGGATGCTCACCACAACTGTTACCTCATAGCCGATCTAGTCCGAGAAAGCCGCCTACTTGGGTTGGCTACCACTATCGTGAACCCGGCCGGTTTACCGAAGTGGACCCAAGTGATGTGTGCGTGGTGCATAAGCCGATCTCGGATGAGCTGTTCTCTCACTTAGCATCCAGGCCACAGACCTACCAGAACTCCGAACTATTGCGACATCTGGACATCGAAAGGGATGAGTTAGTAAGCTGAGAGGGGTCAGTGAGCCCAATGTGTGGTTGTACTCTTCATCTTGGATCACCACACAAGAACTCGGACTTAGGGCGGTGTTCAACGAGACAACCCACCGTGTACTCCTACACAGCCTCTCATCGTTCACCTTGTATTAGGGTAGATTCACCAACACTTTTCTACCATCATCATCATGATCACTACCATCCCGACTCACATAACAGTATCATCAAGGTATCACTCGAAGCATGCAATAAGCAGTAACAATTGCAGGGGCCACATGATATCAATCAACTCCTACATTTGCTAGGATTGTGGTTTGCTTACTACTGTGACAAAATGATAGGTCATGCAAAGGAATGGGTTCATCTATTCAGTAGAAACGCATCATGGTAATCATCCTAAACAATGCATAAGCGAGACATGAGAGGGAAGTGCGATTTTATCGACATGATCAATGGGGGTTTGCTTGCCTTGCTGACGAGGTTCGGGTTCGGGGTCTTCAACGAAGGGGGCAGCCTCCTGCTCCGGTTCCACCTCTACTCGACAAACAACAAACAAGGTAGCAAAAGTAAATACAATGCACAATCACATGATGGAAGGTTGAAACTTGATGTATATGCTTTGATGTGTGAAGCAATTCAATTTAAATGGAGTATATTGCAAATTGAATTGCAAATTCAAACTCCAATTTGAATTCAAACTTAGCCAAGTTACATGTGACATTGATTGATCAATTTGAATCATTTGGAAATGTGTATGATATGCCTCTGATGTGTAAGTGAAATGTATCATGTTGCCATGGTTCAAGTTGCAAACACTTTTGAATTGAATTTGATTTAATTCCATTTAAATCAAATAGCAAATGCTACTGATCACATTTTAAATTCAACTCAAACAAAGTTGAAATTTGGATATTTGGATAGGTTATTTTCTCCTGATCATTTTTCATATATTATTTGTCCAATTTGGAGTTAATATGAATTTTCTATGAATTTCCAAAGTTTGGGCTATTTTCTGGATTTTCTGGAATTTCTTTAATTCATTTCAAATTCTGGAAATTCATTTATGGCGTCAGCATGACTTCATGCTGGCGTCAGGGGGGGCTGACAAGTGGGGTCGGCCTGTCAGTCACTGGGTTAAATAATCCGGCTGTTTAGTTTAACCAGTGGCTTAATTAAGCCACTGGGGCCCAGTGTCAGTGACCTAGGGTCACTTAACCCAGGTGGGGTTAAGCCCTAATCATGGCCACGTCGGCGGGCCTGCCGGCGGCTAAACGCCGGCGTCACAGACGCGGCGGCGCTGCACGGGGAGGGTGCTCCCGGCCACCATTTGGCACGGGGAGAGCACGGGACGGCTCCTCGAGCTCGTCTGCGTCTCGTGGTGAACACGGGGGACCTTGGGGGGCACCGGAGCTGCGCCGACGACGACCTTTGGCAGCGGCCGTGGCTTGGTTTAGAAGAAGTCGTCGACTCCATGCATCAAAATGGACGGAAAGCAGTGCGTTGAAACACTGGGGTGGAGGGGAATACTACGCGCGCTCTGGCTGAGAAGGAGGAGCACAGGGGCGACCTCGAGCTCATCCATGGCGGATGCCGTGCTCGGCTCTCATGGCAAATCGCAAAGGAGAAGGAGAAAAACTCCGGGGCTGGTCGGGGAGGATGAAGAAGCTCACCCTGAAGCTAGCAGAGGAGTCAGGGAGGTCGGGGAGGTCGTGGTGGCGGCGAATTCGACGACGGCGACTTGCGGGTCCGGCGACTCCTCGATGAAGTTGGCGTCGTCTGCTGAGGCGCTCGGGCTCGATTGATTGAGGGGAACGACGAAGACGCATGCTGCGGTTCTCCTGGACACGGCGGCACGGCTCGGGGACGACGTTTGCTGCGTGGACTCGGGGGCGTTTTCCACGGCGGTCCTCGGGCGGCGACGAAATCGAGCACGGGAGGAGGAGGAAGCTCTGGAGGGGGAATGGATCGGGACGGGAGAGAGACGTCTCCAGGCGTGGCTAGATGGCACGGGGAGGCCTGGAAGGCGCTCGGCGGCGACGTGGCGTCCACGGCTGGCTCGGTGGCATTCCACCGAGCAGCTTGGAGGCGCGGGGCGGGGAAGAAGACCCTGCTGCCCCTCTGGGCCGGGTGGGCTGGATGGGCCGGCTCCGCCTAGGCGTCTGGTAAGTTTTTCTGTTTCTTTTTCTGTTTTCTTTTCTTACATTCGTTTTGCTGTGCTAAAATAAATAGCTAGGCATTTTATTAAATGCTGAAATTTTTTATATGGCCTCATAATAATATAGACTAGCCACTTATAAAGTTTCAACATTTTTAAAATTCAAATAATTTGAATCTTAACTCAAATAGGGGTTTTTGATTAATTCCAAGGCACTGTTTGAATATTTGAAAAATCCATGAGCATGGGGTGGGTCCACATCACTTGATATGTGATCACACTCATTTATAAGACTTTTCAAAATTCTAACATGAATTTTTGGAGAAGATTTTTATCTGGCCTTTTTAATTAATTCAACTGGGGGGGTTCCTTCTCCCATTTTGCTTTTGATTTTGATTTCAAAGATTTATTTTGAAATTTTAACATGATGCAAGTGACTTACTAACCCTAGCACATTACCTAACAGAGGGTTCTGACAACTCGCCCCCACTCAACAGAATCTCGTCCCGAGATTCAGAAGTCTGCGGGAGGAAGGAGGGATACTCGGCACTGAGGCGGTCTTCTCTTTCCCACGTAGCTTCTCTCTCAGAGTGGTGTGACTATTGCACTTTCAGAAACCTAATCTTCTGACGACGAGTGACACGCTCTGCGGAATCAAGAATACGAACGGGGTATTCTCGATAAGAAAGGTCATCTTGGAGATCAAGCGTTTCATGGTCGACTTCGCGGATGGGGTCCTTGAAGCAACGCCTGAGTTGGGACACATGGAATACATCATGTACTCGGGAAAGGTGCGGGGGTAGTTCAAGTTGGTAGGAAACTTCTCCACGTTTAGCAAGAATGCGGAAAGGTCCGATGTAACATGGGGCCAATTTGCCTTTGATACCGAAACGTTGGGTTCCCTTCAGAGGAGTAACCCGAAGGTAAGCCTTCTCATCCAGATTGTAGCTCTCTTGCCTATGATGACGATCATAGTAGCTTTTCTGACGAGACTGGGCTGCTTTCAATTGATCACGAACAATGCGAACTTTCTCTTCTGCTTCCTTGATCATGTCCGGTCCAAAGAATTGTCTTTCACCGGTTTCTGACCAGTTTAGTGGTGTTCGACATCGTCGTCCATATAGGAGTTCAAAAGGAGCCATGTTCAGACTAGATTGAAAACTATTGTTATAAGCAAATTCGGCGAATGGAAGAGACTTCTCCCAATTCTTTCTGAATGAGATAACACAAGCTCTGAGCATGTCTTCAAGAATTTGGTTAACCCTTTCGACTTGACCGCTAGACTGAGGATGGAAAGTTGTACTAAAGGAGAGATGAGTTCCCATAGCATTCTGAAAGCTTCCCCAAAATCTAGAGGTGAAAAGGCTACCGCGATCAGAATTGATTTCCAAAGGAACACCGTGAAGAGACACAATTCTAGAGACATACAAGTCCGCTAACTGGCTAGCAGTTATAGACTCGCGAACTGGAAGGAAGTGAGCAACTTTGGAAAGCCTATCTATGACAACGAAGATGGCATTGTTTCCTTTCTGGGTTTTTGGAAAGCCTGTGATGAAGTCCATACCGACTTTGTCCCATTTCGACTCGGGAATAGACAAAGGTTGAAGTGTACCAGCAGGTCTTTGATGTTCTGCCTTAATGCGAAGACAAACATCACATTCGGCAACAAATTGAGCAATGTCTCTCTTCATCCTAGTCCACCAAAATCTCTGGCGTAGATCTCGGTACATTTTTGTGCTACCGGGATTTATCGAGAGGGGTGTGTCATGGGCTTCTTTGAGGATGAGTTGCCTTAATTCCCTATTCTTAGGTACTACTAAACGATTTTCAAAGAATACCGTTCCCTTGCTATCTATGGAGAAACATTTAGCAACTCCGCTAGCAATGTTCTCCTTGATCCGGCGAACACCTCGTGCACGCCTTTGGGCAACTATGATTTGATCCTCAAGAGTTGGTTTCTCCACCAAGGTAGAAAGATAGCCATGAGGAACAATCTCAAGATTGAGCTTGCGAAATTCCTCATGAAGAAGTGGTTGATACTGTTGTAACATGAGATTGTTACAATACGACTTACGACTTAGTGCATCAGCCATGACATTGGCTTTGCCTGGGGTGTAAGAAATTCCTACGTCGTAATCTTTTATCAACTCAATCCAGCGTCTTTGCCTGAGATTAAGATCTGGCTGGGTGAAAATGTATTTGAGGCTTTGCTGGTCGGAATAGATCTCACAACGATTACCAAGGAGGTAATGTCGCCAAGTTGTTAGGGCATGAACTACGGCAGCGAGTTCAAGGTCATGGGTAGGATAGTTCTCTTCATGTGGCCGCAACTGGCGTGAAGCATAAGCTACCACATGTCGATCTTGCAGAAGTATGCATCCTAACCCTTGCCGTGATGCGTCACAATAGATCTCGAAATCCTTTTTGGTGTCTGGAGGCGCAAGTACGGGTGCAGAAGTCAATCTCCTTTTTAGCTCTTGAAAGCTTTCCTCGCACTTGGGAGTCCATAGGAATTTCTTATCTTTCTTGAGGAGTTCAATTAGAGGCTTTGCAACTTTAGAAAAGTTCTCGACGAAGCGACGACAATAGCTGGCTAGGCCAAGAAAACTCCTAACTTGCTTAACCGATTCAGGTGGAGTCCAGTCAAGGACGGCCTGAACTCTCTCGGGATTCACAGCAATGCCTTTTGCAGAAATCACGTGGCTTAAGTAGGTCACTTCTGGTAGCCAAAATTCACACTTGGAGAATTTAGCATACAGGCGATGCTCTCTAAGTTTCATCAATACCAGCCTTAGGTGTTCGGCATGTTCTTCTTCGTTCTTCGAGTAGATGAGAATATCATCGAGATAAACCACAACAAATTTATCTAAGTACTCCATGAAGATCGAATCCATCATGCGTGAGAAAGTGGAGGGGGCATTGGTTAAACCAAAGGACATGACAGTGTACTCGTAAAGACCATAACGAGTAGTAAAATCCGTTTTGGGAATGTCCTCGTTTCGGATTTTGATTTGATGATAGCCTAATCTCAAATCCATCTTGGAGAAGATAGAGGATCCTGCAAGTTGATCATAAAGATCATTGATCCTGGGCAATGGGTACTTGTTCTTTATCGTCGCTAAATTTAGCGGGCGATAGTCTACGCACATCCTTTCTGTTCCATCTTTCTTCGTTACGAACAGAAAGGGGCAACCCCATGGCGATGAGCTAGGGCGGATGAAGCCTTTTTCCAACAAAGCTTCCAGTTGGGTTTTAAGCTCAGCTAACTCACGTGGGGCCATTTTGTATGGGCGTCTAGAAATTGGTGCGGTTCCTGGTACAAGATCCACTATAAACTCTACACATCTGTCGGGTGGCATGCCCGGCAGCTCTTCAGGAAAGACATCCGGGAAGTCACGAACCACCGGAATATCTTCAAGTTCGGGAAGGGGAAGTACATTCAAATAATGCACTTGGGTTCTTGTTCTGGGTGAGGTATAGTTGACGGTCTTGCCTGAAGGGTGGGTTAGTTTCACGGATTTGCCTTTGCAATCCAGGTAGGCATTCTGTCTTGATAGCCAATCCATGCCAAGGATGACATCAATATCTGAAGATTTGAGGGCTATGAGTGAAGCAAGGAATACTAAACCCTCAATTGCAATTTGATTACCATGGCTTACTCTACTAGTTTGCCATCTTGACCCTGGAGTTTGAATAATCATGGGGGTGGACAATTCAACAAAGGATAACTCATGACGAAGTGCATAACTTTCTGACATGAATGAATGAGATGCTCCTGGGTCGAAAAGAACGGAAGTAGGAACATAATTTACTGGGAGCGTACCAAGAATGACGCCAGTGGTGTCGTCAGTCTCTTCGGCGGCAATCTGGTTCACACGTCCACGAGTGGCGGGAGGAGCGGGTTTGGCGGTGTAGACCTTCTGGGGGGGATTGCCACGACCATTGTTGTTGCCTCCGGCACGGGGTGGAGCATTCTGATTCTGTAGCTGGTTCTGGGGACAATCACGAGAGTAGTGGCCTGCCTGACCACACTTGTAACAGGCTCCGAAAACAGTGCGTGGAGCTGGGTTGTTTGGTGGAGCTGGGTGGAACTGGGTTGGTGGACGAGGCGCCACATAGGATGACCTCGGTGGGTTGTTCTGGCGGAACATACTATTTGGGATCCAGATCTTGCGCTTCTGGGAGCCTGAACTGGATGATCCATCGTCTCTAGGGTGTTTGCGAAAGTCGTTGGGGGTGTTCATGTCCTCTGCCTTGATGGCCTTGTTGACAAGGACATGGAAGGTGGCAAAGTCATGTAGGTTGAGCTCACGACGGAGTCCAGAATTGAGTCCGCGACGGAACCTCTCTTGCTTCTTTGCATCGGTGGAGACTTCTTCAGTAGCATAACGAGCAAGTCGGTTGAACTCACGATTAAACTCGTCAACAGTCCTTCTGCCTTGGGTGAGGTTGCAGAACTCCTCACGCTTGCGGTCCATAAGACCCTTGGGAATGTGGTGCTCACGGAAGGAAGTGCAGAATTCATCCCAAGATGCGGGCGGTCCAACGGGACGCATATTCATGAAGTTCTCCCACCAAGAGCTAGCTGCACCTTCAAGGTGATAGGTGGCATAGCTGACCTTGTCGCCATTTGCAACATGGCCTGCTTGGAGCTTCCTCTCGATGCTGCGAAGCCAGTCATCGGCGTCAAGGTGCTCGGTGGAGTAACTGAAAACCAGGGGATGAAGCCGGATGAAGTCGTTCAGGGACACCAACTCGTTGCGCTGCTGAGTGGTGTTGCGGGCAATGACTTCCAGCAAATGGTGAGAGTCTCGGCGGTTCCTCTCAACCTCCATCAGAACCTGAGCCATCGTGGGAGGGGGTGGAAGGTTGCCTTCCTCCTGGTCATTCCCACGACCCTGGTTACGACCAAGCTGGCCACGGGTTCCTTGAGACATCCTGAAGGTGAAAACCAAAGTCAAACAGAGTTGATTGGGAGAGTCTAAACAAGGTATTGAAGTACTGGAAGGATTACGGAGCAAAGGAAGTAATCATCTTGACAACATGGTGATAAAGCATACAAGCCATACATTCAAAAGCTGTCATACAAACCATACATCGTTTTAGTACAAGCACCAAGCTAATACAAACGTGATGAAGATGATACATCCTTCAGAGGCACTTTGACTTCCTATACATTATTTATCTAAGCCTCTGGAACTTAGACACCTTGCGTAAAATATACTAAGATACTACTACATCCTCACTAAGTAAGACCACAGGCGGTCTCACTCATCTCCATCTCCATAGTAGTCCTCGTAAAAGTTACCCGCGTATCCCGGTAGCTGAAGGTGACCATCGGAAAACACGGAGGCCTGTGGACCCTGATATCCATTTGGGCAAGGATGGGGCCTAGGTCCAACGTAGGGTGGAAGCAGAGGACCACGGGGTGGAAAAATGCCTCCAATCTCGGGCCAAGCAACTCGAGAAGGCATCTGCGTCCTCACAGGGTAGATAGCGTCATACTCAACTGATCCAACACTCACGAAGGGTGACAATAGTGTCAGTGCTCGATACAGACGAACACGGGTGGCGTGAAGCTCAAAACGGAGAGCGCGTGTATCACGATCTCGATCATTAGAAAACCTAGCAGTCATCTGAAGTGCTGGATCTTCTGCAGAGTGATCTGAGTAGAGTCCAGTGTAATATCCCTCTTCTTCGACTCCTACTTTGTCTGTGATGATGCTCTTGTAGTAGAGTCGGCTACCCCTCATGGGCACACATGTAGAAGTCATAATTCCTTGGGTGATTCCCTCTTGTAACAAGAGCTGCCTTCTATCCAAATGTAGTTGAATCCTTTTTGTACTGAGGGTGTAAAATGTGCTTTATCTTTTGTAATGGAATTTATTTTGTGCCTTTACGCGACAAAAACCGTTGCTCGAGTCCTGGACGATCAGGAGTTGTCTTTGATTTCTTTGTGTTCAAATCCTTTGCGGCCGAGGGCTGTCTTCGAGTCCGTCCAATACTATGCACTTGCGGGTTCTATCGGGTGCGCAACAGCGCTTCCGATGGGAGTAGCCCCCGAGGCTACGCTTGAGTCGAAGGGTCAGGCGTAGGCTAAAATTTGTTTCCTTTGTCGTCGTTTATCGGGTGCGCGACAGCGCTCCCGATGGGAGTAGCCCCCGAGTCTTTAGATGATCGTTGGCGATCGGGTGAAGACTAAATGAGCTTCTGCTTCCTCTAAAGTTTCTTCAAGAGTGCTTAGATCTTCATCTGGTTGTGGCCCTGTCAAGACCCCAGTGCTCATGAAGAAGATCGCGTAGGCGATAGCGTTGCTCGGGGGGAGTTTGCTCTTGAGCCCCCGAGTGCTTTACTTGAGATCGCGTAAGCGATAGAGTTGCTCGAGGGGATTTTATCTTTAAGCCCCCGAGTGCTTTACTTGAGATCGCGTAGGCGATAGAGTTGCTCGAGGGGATTTTATCCTTAAGCCCCCGAGTGTTTTACTTGAGATCGCGTATGTAACATCCCAAATTTATTTTGGATGAGTTACTAGAGAGCATATGCATATCATTTTTTTGTGTGCATTTTGGATCTTATTTAAGAGTTTATTTGAATTTATTAAATAAATTTTTTCTTTAGTATTTTATTTTGTATAAATAACTTATTGAAAATATTATTTATGTTTTTCTAAGATTTTAGAAATTTATTTCGTATTTTTCCGACTTATATTTTATTTTATAAAACTCTTTGAAGTTTAAAGAAAAGTACGTATATATTTATATAAACGTACTTACGCTTTACGTATTTTTATTATTTTAAAAAAATAAGATGTTATTTTTTCGGGGCTATTTTTATTATATTAAAAATACCTCTATACTTAAAAAAAAATCTCAAAAAAAAAAAAACTGGACGGCCGGACTGCTGGCCGAGCTGGGCCAGCCAGCCAGCCAGGCCGCCAGCGAGCGGCCGAACCAGCCCAGCCAGCGGCCGAACCAGCCAGACAGAGCGAGCTAGGCTGCACGTGCGCTTCTAACCTTCTTCAACCTGAGTCCAACCCAAACACGTACACGTACAGACGCGTACGCCGGCGACCGTGTCCGCATAGGACTCCTCTCCTGTTGCCCCCTGCCCACGAAATCTTGTCCCTTAAATATCCCATGACCCCCTCCACCGATTCCCCACAAAATTTCGCAGCAAACCGTTCCAAATCGAGCTAATTTCAGGGTAGATCTAGGTCCAACGGAGCTCTATTGTTGGACGAATTTCGTCACCGGTGAGCCTCCCCTTGACCCCAAATTCTGCAGACCGACTCTTCTCTTCGTTGTGCTTCTAATTGACATCTTTTTTCCTCTTCTTTTCTTGCGCAAGATTGATCCCCAAATTGTACGCGTACCGCGGGAGTTCATAGGAGCGCGCTCGGTTCACCGCGTTGCCACGCCCGTACGGACGACGTTGGAGATCATCACCACCACCATTGTGATCTTCTAATCAAGCCCTACATCCTAGACGTCCTCGTTCACGCCGAAGATCGCCGGAGTTGTCGTCTTCGTCGCGTCTAATTTACACGTCGCGCTTAGTAAAAGCGCCGTTTTTTTTCCGTTGCTCCGTTTTAGATGAAACAAGCGGCAAAATCGTTGTTTTGAAACCCTCTAAATATTTTGTACTTTAGATCCAAGTTTTGAGGAAAATTATTTTTCCGTTCGATCAAAAAAATTCCTAAATCCTATGCAAAACTGTTCTAGAAATATCTTTTTACTCGTAGATCCGTTTTGCGTGATTCCAAAGCCCACGATTTTCTTTCGAAGCCCTCTTTTCAGTTCAACCATAAAGTTTGTTTTGGTATTTTCGAAAATATTCAGATCTGATCAGATTTTATTTTCAACTTTAGTTGATCGTAACTTTTGTTTTACAACTCGGATTTGATTAATTCTTTTTGCAAACTAAAACCCTAGCTAAACCCTATATTCTAGACACTTTGCAACCCACTTTTAAAATCAATCTTGATCTGTTTTTGCAAAATCTTTTATTCGGATTTTATTTTGGAGTTCTTGAACATTGTTTTGCTTTTGGTTGTGTATTGATTGTGTGTATCTTTGTTTGCTCACGATAGATTGTCCGGAGTGCGAAGCAGAGTACCACCAATCTTTAGAGTTCTGCAATCAACAGCAAGGCAAGTCATATCTTTGACCATACTCCCTATTACCAATCTTTTCAATGCATTAGTTCTTCTTCTTTAGATTGCATGATAGGTTATGCTATGCTATTACACCCAGTAGTTCATTGAGGTAGGTCTGATCCTTACATCATTGTCACCATCGTATACTAGAATATTGCTATGCTATGTAGACGTGGATTGGGAAGTGAATCATTATGAGGTATGAGTGATAATGTAGTAATTAGGACCAAGATAAAGTTAATGAACTACCTGGGTGGGATGGTTGCGAGCATCCTGGAGGTGGCCAGTGATGACTGTGGAAAGCCACCCAGGCTCAAAGGGACTGATTGTATTGACATACCTAGAAGCTTACGTGTGCAGCCACAAGCTACTATGGGCTCTGGCTTGGTTGATCAGTTGTAGGGACTCTTACTAGGTAGCGCTACGAAAGTAGATGTGAATAGGTGGGATGGGTGCTACCGGAGTAAGGGAAACTCTTCTGAAAGACCATGTCCCGATCTTCCGGTTGTCATACACCATGCAATGTGACGAACTACAAAGGAGGCGATCGAGTCTTGTGGGGAAAAGTGCACAAACCTCTGCAGAGTGTAAAACTAATCGATTAGCCGTGTCCCCGGTTATGGACAATTTGAGCAACTAGTTGTGGAAATATTGATTTGTCTCATCATCTTTAATTAATTTATTGGGTTAATCACTTTGGGATAGATTGAGTGGGGTTTCCCATCTCAATCGTATGCTATTGAAGAACTTAGCTATTATTATTCTATAGGGAAAAATTAGCTTTTTGCAAAAATAAATGTAGAAGCTCCACCAGCCAAATTGCATGTATTATAGGGCTTTTACTTCTTTCTGTGATATGGCTTGCCGTACGATCAAAGTACTGACCCCTTTTGGGGCTGTAACTTATTCATGTTGCAGATTGTTCTGACGAGGAGTAAGGTGCGAATAGGTCGCTGTCTTATACTCAACTTTTGCCGTGGAGTCGGATGGACTCGCTACTACTACTATTATAGCTTCCGCAAGTATTTGATTAGATGGCCTTAAGCCATGTTATTATTGTAATATTTACTTCATTCGATGTAATAAAGACATGTTTTACTTCTGTTATTTCATCGAGTACTGTGTGTGCTAGCAAACTGATCCAGGGACTAGCACATTAAGCACAGAGACTTGGTCCCTTCGGATCTGGTCGTTACAAGATGGTATCAGAGCACATGTTGACTGTAGGACGTGACCTTAGGAATGGAAAAGCCATAGGATAAAAACTTTATTTTAAAAACCCTCTACAGTTCTAATGATTCTCATACTCTTTCCTATTCACTTCTAATCTCTTCTCTCCTTACAAATATAGATGCCGATCACCAAGTTCGCTCAGCCTGATGAGACCACACCTTTTGGACAAAGCCTGATGGAGATCGTGAAGTTTTTGGAGATCGCCTTGCCTAGTTTCACCGGGACACTCATGACTACAGGACCAGGAGCAAAGAGCTGGAAGGTCCAAGTTCACATTCCAGGACGCACCTTTGGAAGGAAAATCAAGCCAATTAACTTCTCGGTGAAAGCACCAAACTGGAGCGTGGGAAGAAGTCGCGCCGCATTAATGACCTTAGGACACATTCGACAGGAGTACCACGCAGATCTTCAAGGAACCCGCTTCGAGAAGTATGGACGCCGAGATCATACTGGAGAATTAGTACATACTATTGAGGATACATCAATGGCATCCCACATTCAAGACTTGGGGGAATATGTTCAACGTGTGGAGGAAGAAATGCTTCATTTCATGGACGTTATTGAGGGTTTGGAGGAGGAAGCTAAGAGAGTTCGTGAAGTGTATGAGGAGCAAATCGACAGACTACAAGAAAGGAATGAAGATTTGAAGCTCATGCTGGAGGAAGCAGAAGAACAACTTGACCAAGGATAAAACATTCAGGAGGATCACTCCGATGGATGCCTCGTTAGCCAAGATGAGGATTACCAGTCAGAGGAAGAGGAAAATGCAAATGATGTCTTGATGATCGATTCTTCTTCCGACTCAAACTAGTCATAGACAACCATTATAGATTTTTTCTTTTAGTTAAACGTTTAGAGTTTCGATCTGAGAGTTTTCTTAGAGTTACCATGTCGACTCTTGTGACATGGCCTGTCTTAGTTAATTGTGTGAACCTTGATTTGAATGAGTGATTGGTTGAAATTTCTTGCTATCATGTTGCATATGGGTAGTGTTATCCCCCTTAGGCCTATTTTCTCTCTATAACCTCATCTATTCTAACCCGACAGATGCCGCCAAGACGTGCCCCTTCTGCTAGTGGATCAGGGAATGGAATTCCACCCGGCTTAGAGCAGTTGCTTCAGACCCAGAATCAGATGATGCAGCTTTTGATGCAGAACATGAACAACAACAACAACAACAACAACAACAACAACAATGCCCCACCACCACCACCGCCTTTGGGAGACAGCCTCACCCGTTTCCTAAGGTTGAACCCACCTTTGTGCTCTAGCAGCCCGGAGCCGATTGTTGCAGATGACTGGCTCCGCAATATGGGAAGGAAGCTAGCAACCGCTGGATGCACTGATGAGGAGAAAGTGAGATTTGCCTCGCACCAGCTAGATGGACCTGCAGCCGCATGGTGGGATAATTACACCACCACATACCCCATGGCGAATGTGACTTGGGACCAGTTCCAGCAGGCGTTCCGCACTGCCCATGTTTCAGCTGGAGCTATGAGTCTCAAGAAGAGGGAGTTTCGCAACTTACGCCAGGGAGGTCGTTCAGTGGCAGAGTATGTGGAGGAATTCAACAAACTGTCCCGTTATGCTCCAGGAGATGTGGCCACAGATGCTGCCAAGCAGGAGAAATTTCTGGAGGGACTAAATGATGAGCTTGGAGTTCAGTTGACAGTGGCAACCTTTGCTAACTACCAGGAGATGGTGGATAAGGCTATCATTCTTGAAGGCAAGCATCAGATAATGGAGAATCGCAAGAGGAAGTACGGACAGGGCAAGTATCAATCTGGCACTCAACAGAAGCCCCGTTCCACACCATTCTCAGGATATGGTGGAACAGGATCCAATAAATTTGGAGGGCACAACCATCATAATCATGGAGGTCATTCTCAGCATGGAAGCAATGGACATAACCATGGAAACCAGAGGAATGACAATGGAGGAAATGGGAATCCGCAGCGGTCCAACCCATCTACGCCCATGAAGAAGGACCTAAGTCACATCACCTGCTTCAAATGCAACAACAAAGGGCATTACTCCAATGAATGTCCTGAGCTGAAGAATGGAAATGGGAGTTCTGGAAATAAGAAGCCTAACCCTGTTGCTAAGGGACAAGTGAACCATGTCAACGTGGAGGAAGCCTATGAACAACCCGATGCAGTGTTTGGTAAGTTTTTGCTAAAATCTCAACCAGTACTAGTTCTTTTTGACACTGGTGCATCACATTCATTCATATCAAGGGTAGTTGTGGATAAGTATGGATTTTCTACCAAGATCCTTAGTGTGCCAATTTTAGTAAGTTCCCCGGCAGCCGAGATGATAGCAGGTTTAGGTTGTCCCCAGTTGAGCCTCGCCATTGGCAATCATGATTTCCCCACAGACCTGATAATTTTGAAGTCCCAAGGTTTGGATGTAATCCTAGGTATGGATTGGATGTCGAAGTATAAAGGCAACATTGACTGTGAGGGAAGATCAATCTCTCTCACCACACCCGAGGGGAAGAGGATCAAGTATGTGACCAAGCACAAGTTTAGAAGGACCCAGGTATATTCTCTTAAGGGGGTTAGCCTGGAGGAAGTGCCGATAGTCAAGGAGTACCCTGACGTATTCCCGGAGGAGTTGCCCGGAATGCCACCGGACCGGGATATCGAGTTTTTGATCGAGTTATTGCCAGGCACCCGACCTATATCCAAAAGGCCGTATAGAATGCCCGCAAATGACTTAGAGGAAATTAAGAAGCAAATTAAGGAGTTATTGGAGAAAGGGTATATTCGCCCAAGTTCATCACCTTGGGGAGCCCCAGTGCTTTTAGTGGAGAAGAAGGATGGATCTCTAAGGATGGTCGTGGATTATCGCTCGTTGAACGAGGTGACTATCAAGAACAAGTATCCACTACCGATGATCAATGATTTTTTTGACCAGTTGGAAGGAGCTAGTGTGTTTTCCAAGATCGATCTCCGATCGGGATATCACCAGTTGAAGATCCGTGAGAAGGATATACCCAACACCGCCTTCACCACGAGATATGGACTCTATGAGTACACAGTCATGTCTTTCGGTCTAACCAATGCCCCTGCATACTTTATGAACATGATGAACAAGGTCTTCATGGAGTTTTTGGACAAATTTGTTGTGGTGTTCATTGATGATATTTTGATTTATTCCAAGAATGAAGAGGAGCATGAAGAACACCTACGCTTAGTCTTGGAGAAACTTAGGGAACATCAACTTTATGCCAAGTTTAGTAAGTGTGAGTTTTGGTTGAAGGAAGTGGGATTTCTTGGAAATGTTGTGTCAGGCGAAGGAATCGCAGTGGACCCATCCAAGGTTGAAGCAGTCACAGAATGGCAGGCGCCCACATCCGTTGGTGAAATCCGTAGTTTTCTTGGACTTGCGGGTTATTACAGGAGATTTATCGAGAGTTTTTCCAAGATTGCCAAACCTATGACAGAATTGTTCAAGAAGGACACCAAGTTCGTCTGGACGGAGGAATGTGAAGCCAGTTTTCAGGAATTGAAGAAGCGTTTGGTTACAGTCCCAGTGCTGATTCTGCCCGATGTGCGCAAGGATTTTCAAGTGTATTGTGATGCCTCGCGGCAAGGACTCGGAGGCGTTCTCATGCAAGATGGAAAGGTTGTATGTTACACCTCGCGTCAGCTTCGACCTCATGAGTTGAACTATGCCACACATGATTTGGAGTTAGCAGCCGTAGTACACGCACTCAAGACTTGGAGGCATTTTCTTATTGGGAACAGGTGTGACGTATACACGGATCATAAGAGTTTAAAGTATATTTTTACGCAAAAGGAGTTGAACCTCAGGCAGAGGAGGTGGCTGGAGCTTATCAAGGATTATGATATGAGATTGCATTACCACCCAGGAAAGGCCAATGTAGTGGCAGATGCACTGAGTCAGAAAAGTTATGTCAATACCCTTATAGCAGGAAGTTTACCTCAGGAGTTGTGTGACGATCTCAGAGATCTTCGTATGGAGATTGTTCCACGAGGATATGTCGCCACACTAGAAATTCAGTCCACGTTATTGGGAAAGATCCGAGAAGCTCAGAAGTTGGACAAGGGTATTGCAGATATCAAGGAGAGAATGGAGAAAGGAAAAGCAGGAGGATTTCATGAAGATGAGTACGGAACATTATGGTTTGAGAAGCGTATTTACGTGCCTAATGACCCGGAGATCAGGAAGTTGATTCTCCAGGAAGCTCATGATTCGCCTTACTCAATACACTCGGGAAACACCAAGATGTATTTGGACTTGAAGGAAAGTTTTTGGTGGACAGGGTTGAAAAAGGATATTGCTGAGTATGTGGCTATATGTGATGTATGTCAGAGAGTGAAGGCGGAGCATCAGAAACCGGCCGGATTACTTCAACCTTTGCCGATACCTGATTGGAAATGGGACAAACTTGGTATGGATTTTATCACAGGATTACCCAGGACACGAGCAGGCTATGACTCTATTTGGGTAGTGGTTGACCGTTTGACCAAATTGGCTCACTTCATCCCAGTGAAAACCACCTATACTAGTGCTAAGTTGGCTAAGATATACTTGACCAGGATCGTATGTCTGCATGGAGTTCCGAAGAAGATTGTATCAGATAGAGGCACGCAGTTTACCTCAAAGTTTTGGCATCAGTTACATCAAACCTTGGGAACTAGGCTGGAGTTTAGCACAGCTTTTCATCCACAGACTGATGGTCAGACTGAGAGAGTGAATCAAATTCTGGAGGACATGTTGAGAGCTTGTGCATTGGATTATGGATCCAGTTGGGATGATAATTTGCCTTATGCGGAGTTCTCGTACAACAACAGTTATCAAGCCAGTTTAAAGATGGCCCCGTTTGAAGCGTTGTATGGAAGAAGGTGTAGAACACCGTTAATGTGGGATGAAGTTGGAGACCGCAAGCTATTCGGACCAGATTTGATCAAGGATTCAGAAGAGAAGGTCAAGTTAATCCATGA
This sequence comes from Bromus sterilis, assembly GCA_950022295.1. Classification (NCBI taxonomy): domain Eukaryota; kingdom Viridiplantae; phylum Streptophyta; class Magnoliopsida; order Poales; family Poaceae; genus Bromus; species Bromus sterilis. Next base: position 335,459,215 of record OX465595.1, on the reverse strand, counting down.
TAGGCTGAAGATAGCTCAATCAAGACAGAAAAGTTATGCCGATGCTAAACGAAAGGAAGTAACGTATGAAGTGGGAGATAGAGCATACCTTCGAGTGTCTCCGCTTCGTGGCATTAAGAGATTTGGAGTTAAAGGAAAGTTAGCACCACGATTTGTGGGGCCATATAAAGTCTTGGAACGCAAAGGAGAGGTTGCTTACAAGTTAGAATTGCCCGAAGGTTTGTCTGGAGTTCACGATGTGTTTCATGTCTCCCAGTTGAAGAAGTGTTATGCAGAGATGGCAAATATTCCTCTGAGAGACACCGTGCCATTGGAGGCAATCAGCTGGAGGGTGATTTGACATATGAGGAGAAGCCTGTGAAGATTCTCGATACGGCAGACAGAGTCACTCGTATCAAGGTTATTAAATTTTGCAAAGTTCAGTGGAGTCACCACACCGAGGAAGAAGCTACTTGGGAGCGAGAAGAGGATCTCAAGCAGGATCACCCACACCTTTTTGCTGACCAACCCGAATCTCGAGGGCGAGACTCACCTTAAGGGGGTAGGTTTTGTAACATCCCAAATTTATTTTGGATGAGTTACTAGAGAGCATATGCATATCATTTTTTGTGTGCATTTTGGATCTTATTTGAGAGTTTATTTGAATTTATTAAATAAATTTTTTCTTTAGTATTTTATTTTGTATAAATAACTTATTGAAAATATTATTTATGTTTTTCTAAGATTTTAGAAATTTATTTCGTATTTTTCCGACTTATATTTTATTTTATAAAACTCTTTGAAGTTTAAAGAAAAGTACGTATATATTTATATAAACGTACTTACGCTTTACGTATTTTTATTATTTTAAAAAAATAAGATGTTATTTTTTCGGGGCTATTTTTATTATATTAAAAATACCTCTATACTTAAAAAAAATCTCAAAAAAAAAAAAAACTGGACGGCCGGACTGCTGGCCGAGCTGGGCCAGCCAGCCAGCCAGCCAGGCCGCCAGCGAGCGGCCGAACCAGCCCAGCCAGCGGCCGAAGCAGCCAGGCAGAGCGAGCTAGGCTGCACGTGCGCTTCTAACCTTCTTCAACCTGAGTCCAACCCAAACACGTACACGTACAGACGCGTACGCCGGCGACCGTGTCCGCATAGGACTCCTCTCCTGTTGCCCCCTGCCCACGAAATCTTGTCCCTTAAATATCCCATGACCCCCTCCACCGATTCCCCACAAAATTTCGCAGCAAACCGTTCCAAATCGAGCTAATTTCAGGGTAGATCTAGGTCCAACGGAGCTCTATTGTTGGACGAATTTCGTCACCGGTGAGCCTCCCCTTGACCCCAAATTCTGCAGACCGACTCTTCTCTTCGTTGTGCTTCTAATTGACATCTTTTTCCCTCTTCTTTTCTTGCGCAAGATTGATCCCCAAATTGTACGCGTACCGCGGGAGTTCATAGGAGCGCGCTCGGTTCACCGCGTTGCCACGCCCGTACGGACGACGTTGGAGATCATCACCACCACCGTTGTGATCTTCTAATCAAGCCCTACATCCTAGACGTCCTCGTTCACGCCGAAGATCGCCGGAGTTGTCGTCTTCGTCGCGTCTAATTTACACGTCGCGCTTAGTAAAAGCGCCGTTTTTTTTCCGTTGCTCCGTTTTAGATGAAACAAGCGGCAAAATCGTTGTTTTGAAACCCTCTAAATATTTTGTACTTTAGATCCAAGTTTTGAGGAAAATTATTTTTCCGTTCGATCAAAAAAATTCCTAAATCCTATGCAAAACTGTTCTAGAAATATCTTTTTACTCGTAGATCCGTTTTGCGTGATTCCAAAGCCCACGATTTTCTTTCGAAGCCCTCTTTTCAGTTCAACCATAAAGTTTGTTTTGGTATTTTCGAAAATATTCAGATCTGATCAGATTTTATTTTCAACTTTAGTTGATCGTAACTTTTGTTTTACAACTCGGATTTGATTAATTCTTTTTGCAAACTAAAACCCTAGCTAAACCCTATATTCTAGACACTTTGCAACCCACTTTTAAAATCAATCTTGATCTGTTTTTGCAAAATCTTTTATTCGGATTTTATTTTGGAGTTCTTGAACATTGTTTTGCTTTTGGTTGTGTATTGATTGTGTGTATCTTTGTTTGCTCACGATAGATTGTCCGGAGTGCGAAGCAGAGTACCACCAATCTTTAGAGTTCTGCAATCAACAGCAAGGCAAGTCATATCTTTGACCATACTCCCTATTACCAATCTTTTCAATGCATTAGTTCTTCTTCTTTAGATTGCATGATAGGTTATGCTATGCTATTACACCCAGTAGTTCATTGAGGTAGGTCTGATCCTTACATCATTGTCACCATCGTATACTAGAATATTGCTATGCTATGTAGACGTGGATTGGGAAGTGAATCATTATGAGGTATGAGTGATAATGTAGTAATTAGGACCAAGATAAAGTTAATGAACTACCTGGGTGGGATGGTTGCGAGCATCCTGGAGGTGGCCAGTGATGACTGTGGAAAGCCACCCAGGCTCAAAGGGACTGATTGTATTGACATACCTAGAAGCTTACGTGTGCAGCCACAAGCTACTATGGGCTCTGGCTTGGTTGATCAGTTGTAGGGACTCTTACTAGGTAGCGCTACGAAAGTAGATGTGAATAGGTGGGATGGGTGCTACCGGAGTAAGGGAAACTCTTCTGAAAGACCATGTCCCGATCTTCCGGTTGTCATACACCATGCAATGTGACGAACTACAAAGGAGGCGATCGAGTCTTGTGGGGAAAAGTGCACAAACCTCTGCAGAGTGTAAAACTAATCGATTAGCCGTGTCCCCGGTTATGGACAATTTGAGCAACTAGTTGTGGAAATATTGATTTGTCTCATCATCTTTAATTAATTTATTGGGTTAATCACTTTGGGATAGATTGAGTGGGGTTTCCCATCTCAATCGTATGCTATTGAAGAACTTAGCTATTATTATTCTATAGGGAAAAATTAGCTTTTTGCAAAAATAAATGTAGAAGCTCCACCAGCCAAATTGCATGTATTATAGGGCTTTTACTTCTTTCTGTGATATGGCTTGCCGTACGATCAAAGTACTGACCCCTTTTGGGGCTGTAACTTATTCATGTTGGAGATTGTTCTGACGAGGAGTAAGGTGCGAATAGGTCGTTGTCTTATACTCAACTTTTGCCGTGGAGTCGGATGGACTCGCTACTACTACTATTATAGCTTCCACAAGTATTTGATTAGATGGCCTTAAGCCATGTTATTATTGTAATATTTACTTCATTCGATGTAATAAAGACATGTTTTACTTCTGTTATTTCATCGAGTACTGTGTGTGCTAGCAAACTGATCCAGGGACTAGCACATTAAGCACAGAGACTTGGTCCCTTCGGATCTGGTCGTTACAGCGTAGGCGATAGAGTTGCTCGGGGGGATTTTATTCTTAAGCCCCCGAGTGCTTTACTTGAGATCGCATAGGCGATAGATTTGCTCGAGGGGATTTTATCTTTAAGCCCCCGAGTGTTTTACTTGAGATCGCGTAGGCGATAGAGTTGCTCGGGGGGATTTTATTCTTAAGCCCCCGAGTGCTTTACTTGAGATCGCGTAGGCGATAGAGTTGCTCGGGGGGATTTTATCCTTAAACCCCCGAGTGATTTACTTGAGATCGCGTAGGCGATAGAGTTGCTCGGGGGGATTTTATCTTTAGGCCCCCGAGTGTTTTACTTGAGATCGCGTAGGTGATAGAGTTGCTCGGGGGGATTTTATTCTTAATCCCCCGAGTGCTTTACTTGAGATCGCGTAGGCGATAGAGTTTCTCGGGTGGATTTTGCTCTTAAGCCCCCGAGTCCTTTAAGATGGCAGTATTTGGGCAACATTTATTTTATTGCGGTCAAGCTGTTTACATGAGTTGCCAGTCATGTCCGACCGATAGGGTCTATGGATAGAACAGTCGCAAGTTTGCTACGTTCCATGGGTTGCCCACGTCCTCGTCTGTCTTCGGGTTCTTCAGACTGTAGGCACCGCCTCCGATGACTTCTGAGACTATGAATGGTCCTTCCCATTGGGGGGAAAGTTTATGGACCTTCTCTTGTATTAGTCGTAGGACTAGATCACCTTTGTTGAAGGTTCTGGTGCGCAATCGACTGCTTTGGTAGATACGTAGTTTGTCTTGGTATCCCTCTGATTTTGTCAGGGCTGTGTCTCTTGCTTCGTCAGCCGTATCCTTGTCATCTTGTAGTGCTTCTTCTTCTTCCTCTTCTTCGTATCCAGTGACTCGGGGTGCTCCAAACTTGAGGTCGTGTGGTAGGACTGCCTCTGCCCCGTACACCATGAAGAAGGGTGTGTATTGGGTCGCGGTGTTTTGTGTAGTTCGTAGACTCCACAGGACCGTGGGGAGCTCTTCTACCCAGTTGACGGCGGCTTTCTCGAGTGGTGCGAGGAGCCGTTTCTTGATTCCCCCGCAGACAAGGCCGTTTTCTTTTTCCACCTGGCCGTTGGACTGCGGGTGCGCGACTGATGCATAATTGATTTTGATTCCCAGTTCTTCGCAGAAGTTCTGAAATTCTGTGGTTGTGAAGTTCGTTCCATTGTCCGTGATGATGTTGTGTGGCACTCCAAATCTGAATATGATCGACTTGATGAAGTTGACGGTCGTGAGGGCTGTGGAGTTGGTGATTGGCACTGCTTCAATCCATTTAGTGAACTTGTCGACTGTGACGAGCAGGTGTGTCCTTCCGCCCTTTGATGATTTCTTGAGTGGGCCTACCATGTCGAGTCCGCAGGTGGCGAACGCCCAGGATAGTGGTATGGTTTTGAGCTCTGATGCGGGAGTGTGTGGCCTGTTGGCGAATTTCTGGCAAGCGACGCAACGTCGTACTATTTCCTCTGCGTTTTTCATGGCTGTGGGCCAGTAGAACCCAGCTCCGAATGCTTTGGACACGAGCACTCGACTGCTCGCGTGGTGCTCGCAGGTGCCTTCGTGGATTTCGAGCAGTAGGGCTTTGCCGTCTTCTTCGTCGATACACCTTTGGAGTATTTGAGTGATGCTGCGCTTGTATAGTTGTCTGTTGATCACCGTGAACGCCTTGGATCGTCGACTGATGCGTCGTGCTTCGGCCACGTCTTGTGGTAGCGTGCCTTCGATTAGGAATCGGAGAAAAGGTTTTGTCCAGACTGGTCCTTCGAGCTCTGTCGGAGCTGTGCTGTCGGATGTGCTGGTGCTTGCGCCTTCTGATGGCGTTGCTGCTGCCACCTGCGCCATTTCTGTTGCGTCTTCGCCGTCCTCGACTGCGTCAGGTGTTGCTGCCTGGACCTTGATGGATCTCCGTATGATGCTTCCGAGAAAAACGCCGGGTGGTACAGGTCCTCGGGTCAAACCGATGTTCGCGAGCTCGTCGGCTTCTGTGTTGTTGTCCCTGGTGATGTAGTTGAGCTCGCAACCATCGAAACTTCCTTCGAGTTTGTTGTAGAGCTTTTGGTATGCCTCCATGTTGTCGGCTATTGCGTTGCAATTTCTCATCGTCTGCTGGACGACGAGATTGGAGTCCTCGTAGATTATGAGGTGAGTGGCTCCGCATTTTTTGGCCATGCGCATGCCATGGAGGAGTGCCTCGTATTCTGCCTCGTTGTTGGAGGCGTTACTGAAGTTGATCTGGAGGACGTATTTCAGCTTCCTTCCTTTAGGGGAGGTGAGCACGAATCCTGCCCCAACTCCTTGTTGTCTTTTGGACCCATCGAAGAACATTGACCATGAGTTTGATAGGTCCGGAGGGCCTGGTGTCTGAACCTCCGTCCACTCGACCAGAAAGTCTGGGAGTACTTGGGCTTTGATGGCTGTTGGGTGCTTGAACTGCAGGTCCCGTGGGCTGAGCTCAATGTTCCACTCGGCGACTCGCCCGGTTGCTCCAGGGTTGTTGAGGATGTCAGCGAGTGGTGCGCTTCTCACGATTGTGATAGGGTGCTCGTCGAAGTACTGGGATACCTTCCTTGAGGTCATGACTATGGCCAGTAGTAGCTTCTGATAGTGCGGGTACCGCTGCTGGGATTTGGTCAGGAGCATGCTGAGATAGTAGATTGGTCTCTGGATGCTCTGGACCTTGCCTTCTTCTGCGCGCTAGACAACGAGCGTTGTGCTTACTACACTGCTACGTGCTGCCACGTAGAGGTATAGCTTCTCTCGTTCCTTGGGTACCGCTAGTATTGGTTTAGTCGAGAGTGTCTTTTTCAGGTCCGCGAATGCTTGCTGGGCTTCCTCCGTCCACTTCGAATTTCTCTCCTTTTCCGAGCAGCTGATAGAAAGGCAGCGTGCGTTCTCCCAGCCTACTAATGAAGCGACTTAGGGCTGCAAGTTTTCCAGTGAGCTGCTGTACTCCTTTGACGTCGGTTGGTTCTTGCATGCGGGTGATGGCTTGGACTTTCTCAGGATTTGCCTCGATTCCTCGGGAAGAGACCATGTAGCCAAGCAGCTTTCCCGCCGGTACACCGAATGCGCACTTCTTTGGGTTGAGTTTGATTCTGTATTTGTTGAGCGCCGCGAAGGTTTCGCGCAGGTCGTCGAGTAGTGTGGCTGCTTTGTAGGTCTTGATGACGATGTCATCTACGTAGACTTGCACGTTTCTTCCGATTTGCTCTTTCAGGCAGGCCTGCATCATTCGTTGGTAAGTGGTGCCTGCGTTTTTTAGCCCGAAGGGCATGGTCCTGTAGCAGAATACGCCATATGGGGTGATGAATGATGTGTGCTCTTCGTCTTCTTCCTTCATCCTGATTTGGTTGTACCCTAAGTAAGCGTCGAGGAAGGAAAGTAGATCGCACCCTGCTATTGAATCGATTATCTAATCGATCCTGGGAAAGGGGAAGTGATCCTTCGGGCAATGCTTGTTGACTGGCCCGTAGTCGACACACATGCGCAGCACGGTCGTGTCTTTCTTGGGCACCAGCAATGGGTTGGCTATCCAGGTGGCTTTCTTCGTTTCTCGGATGAACTGAGCGTCGAGTAACCGGTTGACTTCCTCTCCAATTGCTCTGCGCTTGGGCTCCAAGAATCGTCTCAGTGCTTGCTTTACCGGCTTCGTGTTTGGCTTTATGCGTAGGGCGTGTTCCGCGAATTCGCGTGGTATCCCAGGCATGTCGGCTGGGCACCAGGCGAATATTTCCCACTCGTCTCGAAGAAAAGCGACGAGAGCCTTCGCCTGTTCCCCTAGTAGGTGGGCGTACACGCGGACTGTTTTGTCCGGGTCCGTCGGGTGCACTTGGTGAGTGACTATGTCGCTGTCGATGCTGAAGTCGCGTCCGTACTCCCTGGATTCACTTCGGCTTACCAGCGGGAAGGTACTCTTGTCCGTCACCATGGCTATTTCTCTGAGTTCTTGTTCGGCTCCGAATGTGTCAAAGATTCTATGGAAGTCGCGATCACATTGATCGGATTTGATGAAGCTTCCGTTTATCGTGAGGACTCCTCTTGATCCTGGCATCTTGAGCTTGAGATAGGCATAGTGTGGGACCGCCATGAACTGCGCGAATGTTGGTCGTCCCAATATGGCGTGATACTGTGATTGCCAGTCGAGTACCTCGAACTCGAGGACATGCTTTGCGAAGTTGCGTCGGTTTCCGAATACAACCTCGAGTTCGATGACTCCGAGGGATGTGGCTGCTTATCCCGGGACTACCCCGTGTAACTCGGTGCTTGATTTTCTCCATACTGATCGTGAGATCAGCATATTTTGCAGGCTGCTGGAGAAGATGATGTTCATGCTGCTACCTTCGTCCATGAAGACCCGATCCATGTCGTATCCTCCGATTTGTTCATCGAGTACTAGGGGCGCGTGCCCCGGTCTGGGTACTGTGGGTGGATGGTCGTCCTGTGAGAACGTGATGCTGGTCTCCGCGTCATGTAGTTGGTAGACTTCGACTATGTTTATGCTCTCAGCTGCTCTGGCCTGCAGGGTTTGGGCGTCGCGTTGCGCTTGCGGTACCCTTCCTTCTTGGATCATGAGCACCTGTGCTTGCAGCGGGCTGTGACGTCCTTCCGGGCTTGAGGTCGGCGATCGCTCGGGTCGCTGGATGCGTTTGTCTTCCTTCTCCTTCTCCTTCTTGAGGTCCTCGGCTAACTCGTTGAACAGGCGACAGTCTCTCAAAGTGTGACCTGACCTGACGCGTCCCCAGTCGTCCTCGAAGCTGTGGATCGTGCAGGGTCCTGCTAGCTGCTCTCTAGCCGTGAGTTTGCTAGATTCGGCGTGCCTCTTCCTTCTTGAGATTATGAATATCTGATCGTGATCCTCCGGGTGCTCGTGGAAGCGAGGGTCGGTTTCGACTCCTCGACTCGTGTCTTGGTGCTTGATGAGGTTGGTGAATTCATCCGGTCTTCGATCTGGGTCGTAGTACTCGCCTACAGGTGTCTCGGAGTCGCTGTCTTGGTTGGCGGCAGATGCTCGCGTGACTGCGTGTCGTCGAGTGGTCGTCGGTTGTGCGGCTGCGTGTTGTGGCTCGTTCGTTGGGGCCTCTCCGTAGATCTCCCGCGCGTGCCTTTTGGGTCGTCAATTCCTTCTTACTTGGCGGTGGTTCTGCTGATCGCTGGATTCAATCTCGCAGTCTTCGTCTTGATGTGCGGCGGGTCCTCGGCTGCGCGTCCTCGGCTGCGCGTTGTAGTTCGTCGAGTGGGATTCCTTCGTAGAGGCCCCTCGCCGTTCTTCTGGGTCGTCTGCTCTTCTGGTGCCGGCATTTATCTGGCCGTTACCGTAGTATCGGTCTTGGCACGACTGCGGCTTGAGTGGTCTTGATGGGGCAGCGGAGATGTTCGCCGTGATCTTGAATCCTTCGAGTGGGCTAGATCTGGGTCTTTCCCTTGAGTCATAGCTTGCTGTGGACGGGACCGCCGAGATCGTGATCCCAACCTGTGTAGTTCCCACAGACGGCGCCAATTGACGGGGATCAACCCCGGAAAATCCCATGGTCAGGGACCCTGGGTTAGTCATGAGAGACACAGGTTGGACGATAGCTCGTCGGCAAACAGGAAGGCTCACTCCTGCTCGATATTATTGATGGGGGAGATGCAATTACAGTGGAGGCCAAGGCTGGAGCGCTCAAGGCTAGGGTTACAGGTGAGATTCGATCTCTTAGGCGTCACCCCTCCTAGCCCTTATATACCGGGCCAGGTCTCGGGGAGTCCCTCTACGTGTACAAGTATGCTTTCCTAACCCTAGCTTGCTCCGTACGGTAGGTCTTCGCACCTCCCTTGCGAGTTCCATACTCCTACGTCGGTACCAACTAGCGGGCTAAGGCTGTATCTTCATGGGCTTTCTGCCTTCATGGACACCAGGTAGGCTCATCCGTAGGAATCGTGGGGTCACCCCCTCGTCAATGACTTTCTTACAATTTCCCATACTTGCTAATTAGCAACTCAAGTTGAGACTTTAGCTCAACATTATCCTTTAGTACAGATGCTTTACAAGAAATAGAGTTAGTAGCACAAGCATCATCAAGAATAACGGAAGGAGAAGACAACATGGCAAGCTCTTTTAAATATGAATCTTTTAGTTGAGCATGTGACTCGGTGAGTTTGATGAGCTCACCCTTAATGAATCGCGAGCCATTTTCGAGGTGCTCAAAATACTTGTCGTGGATATAATTCTGACAATAGATATAGGGGTATGAACGGAGCTAAATGAATCTGTATGTCCTCTGGGTCTGGTTCCCGAGCTGCCGCACCTGATGCTCCGGCTGGGGAGGCTGTTAAGGAGATCCCTGTCGCCTCGGCGGCTTCTCGAGGGGGTGGGCCTGCTGGCTTGGTGGCCATTCCAGTCGGGGCCCCAGTGGAGAGTGCTATTGTTGGTGGATTGAAGGAGTCCTTGGTTAGGGAGACCCAATTTGAGCTACGGCTGCGGGAGCTAGCGTCCGAGGCCGAGTTGGTGAAGTCCAACATGCACATAAGTACTTACGTAAGTTTTCCTACCCACTGGGTGTAGCCCCCAAGGCTCCGAGTAACTTTGCGAAGTTATTCAGAGTCTTTTGATAGGAGGTTTTAATTTCAGTGAACTTCCAGTGGGGGCACTTCTTAGTGCACCCACTGGGTGTAGCCCCCAAGGCTTCGAGTAACTTTGAGAAGTTATTCGGAGTCTTTTGATAGGAGGTTTTAATTTCAGCATGTTATTCTTCTTGTCTTCATAGGAGGCATCCAATCTTGGATCGGCCTTCGTGAAGTTGCAGGAGGAGAATGCTGCCGCCAAGAGTGCGTACGAGGTGCTGCTTGAAGAGCACAACAAACTTAAAAAGCAGCATGCTGAAGACAATGGTAAGGACCCTTGCATTACTGTATTGGTGTGTGTCATCGTCCTATGAATCCGTTTTGACTTCTGTTTGCAGAATCGGCGAAGAAAGCTTTTGACGCCAAGGTTAAAGAGAACGATGATTTCGTTGCGAAGATGAAGAAGGAGATAGACCAGGTTGAAAAACGGGCCAAGGCTCAGAAGGCTTTGGAGACAAGTTTGCATTTTTATAAACAGACGGTGAAGGAGAATGAAGCATGTATCGCGAAATTGGAGTCGGATTTTGAGAAGTTATCCGAGCTGCATGTCGAGGATGAGAAAAAACATCGAGCGGAGTTGGAAACAACTCGGAAGGCGGTGAAGACAGCTGAAGAGTACTGCGCTGGGCGGTTTGCCGTTTTCTGCGAAACCTTGTCTGGTGAGTTTTGTGCTCCGAGTTATGGTGGGGAAATGTTCCCAAGTCTTCCATTGTGTACTCATCTTGTCCTTTGATGCACCATATGGGACGGATCCGGAGGCCGAGCAAGCGCGCATGGCCGATTTTGCGGAACTAATGAAGAGGGATAATTACACGGCAGTGACAACAGAATTTTCTCTGGCTCGGGGTCTGCTAACCATGAGGTGCGCTAAAGCAAAGAAATTTGCCGAAGAAGTCATGGGTGCTACCCTGGCTTTGAAGAGCAAGCTGTCACCTGACGAGGGAAGCAGGGTGAAATTGGACACTGTTGTGCCCGTCCTCCGAGAGGCCCCTCATCAACTGGCCCGCTGGAAACACTCAGCGGCACGGAGCGGAGCGAATTACGCGTTGGCCTTGACCAAAGCACATTTTCCGGATCGGGTCCATAATCTTGAGCGGGTTGGCGGTGGAGATCCGAAAGAAGGTCAGAGCTGCACCTCCTTCCTTCCATGCTATGCTGAAACTGCCAGCCGAATTGCCTTGATGCCCGATCTGGACTTCTTTGTTGAGTCAACTGGCGTAACCAGTGAGTCTGACGAGGCTGGCGAGGAATGAGTGGAGCATAGTGAAAAACACTTGTTTGGAATTTGCCTCGGGATGCCGAGTGGATCTGTAATAAGTTGCACTGTGTGGTTGTGTCGTGGAAATCCTTTGTTTGGTTGATGAACTCGTATTCTGTTTCTTAGTGGGAAACGAATATTTCTACCGATGCTTGCTTTTATTTTGTGTATGAATTTTCTAAGTTTTTATCCGAGCTGCGCATAGCTCGGAAGAAAAACTGATTTTATCGCTTTAAGCAGCCCCCAAGTCTCCTGAGACTTGAACATGCTTAGAAAAAAAGTCTATTGATGATCTTGTAGAAAAGATCCTCAATGCAGATGAAGTTGTGCTACCCCAAGCGTGTGGGGCATTGGTGAGCACTTATAATAAGTTTTCTAAGTTTTCGTCCGAGCTGCGCGCAACGCGAATGGAAAACATGATTGATAGTTTTCGTCCGAGCTACGCACAGCTCGGAAGAAATCCTGCTTTTAGAACTTTTAAGCAGCCCCAAGTCTCCTGGGACTTGAAAAGTACTTAGAAATTTTTTCTATTGATGATCTTGTAGACGAGATCCTCAATGCAGATGATGTTGTGCTTCCCCAAGCCTGTGGGGCGTTGGTGAGCACTTATAATAAGTTTTCTAAGTTCTCGTCCGAGGTGCGCGCAGCTCGGATGGAAAACCTGATTGATAGTTTTCGTCCGAGCTGCGCACAGCTCGGAAGAAAACCTGATTGATAGTTTTCGTCCGAGCTGCGCACAGCTCGGAAGAAAACCTGCGTTTAGAACTTTAAGCAACCCCCAAGTCTCCTGGCACTTGAAAGTACTTAGAATTTTTTTCTATTGATGATCTTGTAGACAAGATCCTCAATGCAGATGATGTTGTGTTTCCCCAAGCCTGTGGGGCGTTGGTGAGCACTTATAATAAGTTTTCTAAGTTCTCGTCCAAGCTGCGCGCAGCTCGGATGGAAAACCTGATTGATAGTTTTCGTCCGAGCTGCGCACAGCTCGGAAGAAAACCTGCTTTTAGAACTTTAAGCAGCCCCCAAGTCTCCTGGGACTTGAAAGTACTTAGAAAAATTCTCTATTGATGATCTTGTAGACAAGATCCTCAATGCAGATGATGTTATGCTTCCCCAAGCCTGTGGGGCGTTGGTGAGCACTTATAATAAGTTTTATAAGTTCTCATCCGAGTTGCGCGCAGCTCGGATGGAAAACCTGATTGATAGTTTTCGTCTGAGCTGCGCACAGCTCGGAAGAAAACCTGCTTTGGAGCTATGAAAAACAGATTGAGCAAGACACACTATGTGTACGAAATAATATTTATTCAGATTTTACAAGCGTGCTCATGCATAGAAACGACGCACTAACTTGGCGTTCCATGCATGAGGCTCTTCTATCTTATTGGTTACATCGTACAGGTGATAGGCCCCATTGTGCAGTACTCTAGAGATGACATATGGGCCTTCCCATGGGGGAGCTAGTTTGTGGTCCGAGGTTTGCTTAATGCGGAGTACCATGTCGCCCTCTTGGAAGGAGCGAGCTCGGACGTTTCAGTCGTGGTATCAGCGAAGGTCTTGCTGATAGAACGCTGATCGGGTGAGAGCTAGGTTTCGCTCTTCTTCCAAGAGATCAACGCCGTCTTGTCGTGCTTCTTCGGCTTCGGCTTCCGCGTACTGGCTTACGCGGGGGGCATTGTGCTTGAGGTCGCTCGGAAGAACTGCTTCTGAACCATAGACAAGGAAGAAAGGGTTGACCGAGTTGAGCGATTGGGGGTTGTACGTAATCCCCACAAGACTGAAGGGAGTTCGTCAACCCAGGCGCCCGCTGCTTCCTTTAGTTCCCGAAGTAGCCGAGGCTTGATTCCTTTGAGTATTAATCTGTTGGATCGTTCGACTTGGACGTTGGACTGTGGGTGTGCGACTGAGACGAAGTTGACCTGAATGCCATTGGTCCAACAGAATTTCTTGAATTCGGCCGAGTTGAAGTTCGATCCATTATCAGTGATGATGTCATGTGGAACACCAAACCGATGTATGATGCCTTGCATAAAGCTGAATGCTGTGGCGGAGTCGAGGGCCTTGATGGGTTTTGCTTCTATCCATTTTGTAAACTTGTCTACTGCGACCAAAATGTGTGTGAAACCATGCTTGCCCGTTCGGAGTGGTCCGATCATATCCAGTCCCCATACTACAAATGGCCAGGCTAGGGAGATTGTCTTCAGTTTGGAGGCTGGTTTGCGGGGCTGGTTGGCATAAAACTGACAGCCTTCACAGTGGTCCACGATGTACCGAGCATCGCTGAGGGCTTCGGGCCAGAAGAAACCAGCTCGGAAAGCTTTTGTCATCAGCGTCCGACTTGAGGCATGGTGGCCGCAATCTCCGGCATGGATGTCTTGTAGGATGCAACGGCCTTCTTCCTCGGAGATGCATCACTGGGGGACATGAGTGATGCTGTTTCTGTATAGCTCCCCGTTGATCACCGAGTAGGACTTGGATTTGCGAACAATCTGCTTGGCTTCTATCTCGTCATCAGGCAACTCCTGTTTTTGCAGATAAGCAAGGATTGGAAGTGTCCACTCGGGGGGAATGACCTCCACATCGAACACCATGTCAACAACTGCAGGTATATCTTCTTTGTTGGGAATGTTCTTGTCAGGCAGAATATCTGGGTCGGCTTCTAGGAAAGGGTCTTCCTTGACTGTTGGGGAATGCAAGTGCTCCAAATAAATCTCTGGAGGGATCTGACCCCAGGTAGAACCCAGCTTGGCTAGGTCATCTGCTGCCTGGTTTTTAACTCTTGCAATGTGATGGAGCTCCAGCCCATCAATTTTTTTCTCCAATTTTCTCACTGCTACACAGTAGGTTGTCATTGCTGGACTTCTGATGTCCCACTCTTTCATTACTTGGTTGATTACTAGGTCTGAATCTCCGAATATCATAAGTCTCCTGACTCCGAGTGAAATGGCCATTCGCATGCCGTACAAGAGGGCCTCATACTCGGCTTCATTATTTGTTGCTGGGAAATGGATTTGGAGGACGTATCTCATCTCGTTCTTCCTTGGTGAAACCAGTACCACTCCTGCCCCTGCCCCATACAGTATCTTGGACCCATCAAAGAACATCGTCCAATGCTCTGGTGTTGGCTGTGGGGGGTGTTGGACCTCAATCCACTCGGCCAGGAAATCCACCAGTGCTTGTGACTTGATTGCTTTTTTAGCTTGGTAATTGAGGTCAAAGAGTAGTAGGTCCAAACTCCATTTTGCTATTCTGCCTGTTGAGTATCTGTTGTTCATAATTTCCGCCAGGGGAGCTTCAGAGACCACTGTGATGGAATGATCTTGGAAGTAATGTGCGAGCTTCTGTGATGCCAAGTAAATTCCCATTTCCAGCTTCTGGTAGTGGGGATATCTCTGCTTGGATGGTGTGAGGACTTCAGAGATGTAGTACACCGGTCTTTGTACCTTTTGTGACTTTCCTTTTTCTTCTCTTTCCACCACTATAGCTACGCTGACAACTCGGCTGGTGGCTGCAATATATAACAAGAGCGGCTCTTTTTCTTGAGGTGCTGCCAGGACTGGCCGAGTTGACAATTGCTTTTTGAGTTCTTCAAACGCCATTTGAGCTTCCTCCGTCCAGACGAAATTTGGCGATTTTTTCATCAGTTGGTAGAGAGGTAGGGCTTTTCTCCCAATCTGGAGATGAACCGACTGAGTGCTGCAAGACAACCTGTCAATTTTTGGACGTCTCGGAGCTGCTTGGGAGTCTTCATGTTCTGAATTGCCGCGATTTTTTCCGGGTTGGCTTCTATTCCTCGCTCGGAGACCATGAATCCGAGTAGCTTCCCCGCTGGAACACCAAAAACGCATTTTTCAGGATTGAGTCTGATGCTGTAGGCTCGGAGGCTCTGAAAAGTTTCGGCTAAGTCGGCTAGCATACTACTTCCTTTAACCGACTTGATCACGATGTCATCCACATAGACCTCCACATTTCTGCCGATTTGCCAGATCAGGGAATTCTGCATCATGCGTTGGTACGTGGCGCCTGCATTTCTGAGTCCAAATGGCATCGTGATATAGCAAAAACATCCGAATGGGGTTATGAATGTTGTTTTAAGCTTATCTTGTTCATATAGTCGGATTTGATGGTAAGCCGAGTATGCATCGAGGAAACATAATCTCTCGCAACCTGATGTGGAGTCCACAATCTGGTCAATGCGAGGAAGAGGGAAATGGTCTTGTGGACAAACTTTATTGATATGATGGAAATCAACGCAAGTTCTCCAAGATTTATCTTTCTTCGGAACCATTGCAGGATTTGCTAACCACTCGGAGTGGAAGATTTCCCTAATGAATCCGGCTGCTAATAGTCTAGCTATCTCTTGTCCGATGGCCTTCCTTTTCTCGGAGGAAAACCGTCGGAGGGACTCTTTCACCGGTCTTGCTTTTGGATCCACGTGTAACTTGTGCTCGGCCAACTCCCTTGAGACTCCAGGCATATCGGCGGGCTTCCATGCGAAGATGTCCCAATTCTCACGGAGGAAGTTGACGAGCTCGAGTTCCTATTGGGGATCAAGATCGGTGGCAATGTTGGTGTATTTGTCTTTATATGTGGGATGTATCTGTACCCTCTTGGTCTCTCCGGCTGACTCGAATGAAGATGTCTTCTTTGGCCGTAGTAACTCGGACGAGTCAGCGGCTTTTTTGTACTCGGCCAGCTCGACTTCAGCCATTTGCTGATCAGCTATCAGGGACCCCTTCTGCAGCAGTTCTTCGGCTTGTTTGTAATCTCCCGAGACAGTGATCACACCGTGCGGGCCAGGCATCTTTAGTTTCAGATAGACATAACAGGGGATGGCCATGAATTTTGCATAGGACGGCCTTCCGAGTAAGGCATGGTATGCACTCGGGAAGTCCACTACTTCAAAGGTGATCTTTTCTTTCCGGAAGTTACTCGGAGTACCAAAGACCACATTGAGGGAGATCATTCCAAGTGAGTATGCCTTTTTCCCCGGGATTATCCCGTGAAATTCCAGATAGCTTTTGCGGAGCTTGGACATTGGAATGTTCATGCTCTTCAGAGTGCTTGCATATAGGATGTTAATTCCACTGCCACCATCCATCAAGATATTTCTGATCCTGAAGTTCCCATTCCCTGTTTCCACCAAAGGATCCACAATCAGAGCGCGCCTTCCCGGGTGAGGGATGTGAGTAGGGTGATCCGACTGATCGAAGGTGATTGGGACATCGGCCCACTTCATGTAACTCGGCACTGCCGGAGCTGCCGAGTTGACTTCTCTGAACCTTATCTTTTCTACCCTCTTCGACTCTCGTCCTGCGAAGATGACCAACACTCCGTCTTCTCTTGGGAAACCTTCGCTGTCCAGTTCTGGGCTGGGCGCTTTCTTTTTCCAGGTGTCCTTATCTAGCTGAAGACCTGTCCTTGCGTTCAGGAAGGCGACATTGCCGAGTTGTATGCTTTGGAATAACCAATTTTCCCTCGGCATCTCGGGTGGTGTGGAGAGGACAAGGTTGATCCAGAATTTCATCATCGTTGGACGGCTTTTTATGCCGCGGCTGCCACTCCTTTCGTGCCTGACCCTTGCCATGAAGGCCCGAAGCGTTTGCTGCAGCCACTAGCTCTGCGTCCGTTGGGGCGTCTTCTGCCTTTCGCTTGTTGTTGCCTGCAGTTTTCTTCTTCGGGTTCGGTGCCGAGTTGCCGCCACATTTATGCTGCTAGTTCTTCTGGCGAATCTCCTCTTCCCCGTTGGCATACTTGTTTGCTATCTCCATCAGCTTCCCGAGTGAGGTGATGTGAGGTGATCTTGCCAACTTGAGACTTAACTCTCTGTACTTGACCCCTTGTTTGAAGGCGTGAATGGCCTGGAACTCGGAGACGCCTTCCACCGAGTTGTGGAGTGTGATCCATCTCTGGATGTAGTCCCGAGTAGACTTAGTGTTGCTCTGGACACATAATTGTAGCTCAGTTAGGCCTCCAGGTCTCTTGTAGGTCCCTTCAAAATTCTTGATGAACACTTTCTCGAGGTCTTCCCAAACCCAGATGCTACTAGGGGGGAGCTGATTCAGCCATGCCTGAGCTGAGCCTTCTAGCATCAATGGTAGGTGCACCATGGCTATCTCATCCCCACTCCCTCCGATTTGCACGGCTATTCTGTAATCATCCAACCATGTCTGGGGTTTAGCATCACTTCGGTACTTATCCACCCCTTGAGCTATCCTGAAGTGGGGCGGAATAGGGTAGACCGAATCCTTTCACTGAAACAAACCGGCCCTGTGGCCATTGAGGGCCGAGCCTGATCCTGGCGATGTGATCTGGCGCGGTCGACTCGGCTCTGTACTAGATGGCTTCGGGCGTCATCTTCAACATCAAAATAACGGTTGTCTCAGTGCCGAGGGAACTCCTCTCTCCGCGGTGCGGGCCGACCCATCCCGCGAGCTTCTGTCCTCCGATGATCTTCATGTCGATACTGATCTTGGCGGCGACCCCCTCGGGGTTCATCTCTGTGCCGGGGCGAGTTGTTCTAGCTCCTCCGCGCTTCTCCATAGGGCGTGTGCACTGACAGAGACGTCCTTGCGGGGGGGGGGGGACTTGAGAATGAATTCGCTGTTGTGATTGACTGACAGCAGCATTTTGATCGACTGCGGTTTGCAACAAAAACGCCAGGTGTTGGATTTCCTCTACCGCCGATCCACTGGGCTGCAGAGAATTTGCAATCTGAGTTGCCGCTATGAGATTTTCTACTGGGGTGCCCATAGCTCGGAAGGGATCTCGGCCCGAACCCCGCAGTTGCCGACTTGTTTTGCTTTGCCTGAGCCGAGCTACCTCCCGAGCTTGACGCTCCAAAGTGTTTTGTAGCTCGGCCAGGCGCTCTCGCTCAGCCAAATTAGTTAATCTGGTTGCCTCCAGGCCTCGCCCTTCTGGAGTGCTTGTGTCAATGGGAGTGTTTAGCAGGCGCTCGGCCGCTTCTGCTTCTTCCCGCTCTTCCCGAGTAAGAGGGCGAGGTTGTCGACTTGTCTCTCCGAGCTTTAGCCTTCGGAAGGCGGATACACGCCGGGTTGGATCTCGAGCGCCAGCCCTGGATGGGCTGTTAGCTTCATCTCGGGCGTGAGTGTCCCGAGCTGGCGATGGCTGAGAGGGCGGAGTCTCGGCCATGCACACTTCTGCAACCGCGACTGGGGCGTCGCTGCTGCCTTCCTTTTCGGCACCTAACTCGGGGTCAGATGCCGCCATGCCTTCTTATTCGACCGAGTCGAACAGAGGCAAGAGAGATGTTGTGGATCCTTCTCTTGCGATCAGTTCATCCAGGGACTTCTGGGCTGACTCCACCGAGTCAATGACTGCCACCTACTGAATCTTGACCGATTTTCCGTGATGGTGAGCACGCAGGCGGCCCGAGCGCTTCTTCTTGTGGCGGACCGATAACAGCGCGGGTGCTTGGCGATGGGCCGACAGTTGGAGGCGCAGGGCCCCCGACTCATCAGCTCGGAAATGGACGCTGCCTCTTGAAGGCAGCAATTGTGCCTGGAGCGGAGAATCCGCCAACCAGGCAGAATCATCAGCTATGAAAGCCAACGATCTGAAACAGAAAACCTCTCCGACGATGAGCTCGGGGCCGTGAACCGACGAAGAGGATGAGAAAACGCCATCTCTACGATTGCTGATCAACTCAGCCCCACGGTGGGCGCCAACAATCGTGGATATAATCCTGACAATAGATATAGGGGTATGAACGGAGCTAAATGAATCTGTACGTAGAGTGGGTTGACGCAAGAGGATTATACAGGTTAGGCCTCTCCGTAGAGATAAAACCTTAGTCCTGTCCCAGGCTGACTGGGGTGTTCTTTCTTCAGAAAACCTGAGAATGGAAAAATGTTGCGCGTTCCCACACCGGAGGGGAGGGGGGGCTTATATAGAGTGCGCCCCTGCCTCCTTAATGCCTCGGCTTAAATGGATCATAATTACAAGATTAAATGCGTACTTAAATAAAAAACGGTCTGCCCATTACTACTTAATAAAGGAGGAAAAACGCCCGCAGCATTAAATGCTTCCCGTCCGTTGCGTTCCCTTCATCCGAGTAAGGGAAAACTCGCCGATCTCTTCCGAGTGTTGATCTACTCGGATCTTGCTGGGCTTCCGAGTAGCTGCGTACTCGGAAGCGGCTTCTGATCTCCGAGTAACTTGTTACTCGGAGATTGTTAATGCTCCGTGTGTTTTACTGATCTTACTTTGCTGGGTGTGTTTGGAGAACCAAGGGCTTAAGGGCACCCCTTGGTTTCCCTTGCCTAGGGGTATGCCCACGACAATACTCAAGGAGTTTAGCATGCACAACTTCAAGTTTATCATTTTTAGTTTTGATAACATTAGCCACCTCAAGGGCTCTATCATGGGTGACGAGGATTGACCTCGGCAAATCCCATGGTCAGGGACCCTGGGTTAGATCGTAGAGTGGAACAGGTTGGCGATACTCGTCGGCTAACACGAGAAAGTACTTCCTTCTCAATTGTATTATGTGGGGGGTGATTACAATGGCGGTCTAGGCGAGTTCTCTCAAGACCGGAGGTGGTGATTTTGAGATTGGATGTCCTGAGCCGTCACCCCTCCCAGCCTTTATATACTAGGCTGGGTCTCGGGGAGTCCGTCTCAGATTACAGGGACGATTGCCTAATTAGCTTTGCCTTTGACGCCAAGTCTTGCCTTCCATGTTGGTGCGGACTCCTACGTCGGTGCCTTGAGTGGGCCAGCCATGGGCCCGTCGAGGCCTCTAGCGGGCCTTCTGTCTTCATACGCACCAGGTATCCTCACACGCAGGAGTCGTGAGGTCACCCCCTCGACAGTAGCCCCTGAGTGCCTGGGGGACTCAAAGAGTCGCGCAGGGACTCGAATCCGTCAACGCTTGCTTTCACATGCATCGCGCGGCTGTGAGTTGTTGGTTGTTAGCCATAAAAATGTTTATTCGAGGGATGATAAGCTGAAAGGGCCCAAGGTAGTCGACTGGTCGAGCCTTGGTGAATTGCGCTAGTGGCAAATACCTCAGTAGCCCAATCAAGCTCGTGTCCCTTGACACGAACTTGGAAACGACCGGTGTCTAGCAAAGCCCATGCCGCTGCAGGCCTTACAGGGTCAATGTCGCCGGTCTCAACAAACCACCTTAAAGCGTCCATTATCGGCTCTACTTCTTCATGCAAGCGCATGGAAAACATCAGGAGTGAAGTCGCGCTGTGGCAAGTCCCGGACCGGCCGACTGCGCAGTGGGGTCTTACCTACGCGCTAAGCTTGCGCGGCATCTGGGGTGCAGCGTGTCGCCGCACATGCATCATTTTTTATAGAGGAGTGAAGCCTAATTATAGATGCACCCACTTGGAATAAAAAGATCAAGTGGACTGTTAGTAGTCACCCGCGGAGAATTTGCGAGCTCAGGCGAGGAGTTGATAACAGATGCACCCACTCGGATAGTCGTCGAGTGCGTGGGCAGATTGTCCTCCTGAGTATTAGCCGAGTCTTGCGAGTTCATTCGAATGCTTCGTTATCTTCTGGATGAGGGAGAACCCGTACTCTGTAGATGGATAGTACGAGTGACCACTCGAGCACGTTGTTGCCTTCTGGGTGAGGGAGCACCCGAACTCTGTGTATGTATTTGCTCTTGATAGGGGGAATAGCCACCCGTGACCTCAAATTTTAGACCTTGCTCTATTTTTAGCGAAGGCAGGGTGCTCCCGGTCGGAGAATTTTTTTGGAAATAAGTTCAAAATTTTTGGCACAAAGAGATAGGAATCTTTACCGGGCTTAATTTTTACCAATTGTTTTTATCTTGAAATCATCCTTCTTGGGCTCTCGCGAGGATAAGCATCGTAATAATCCTTTTGGTGACCATTGTGATGACGAATGCTTGGTCTCCGAACCGTCACATCTTCTGGATAACCATAATGAAACCTTGGACATTGCGCTGCAGTCCTGCTCTTCAGCTGCCCGTTGGGTTTCCGAGGCGTGCATGGGAAACATGCGATATTTGATGCTGATACGTCCCAAACGTATCAAAAAAATTTGCTCGTTCCATGCATGTTTTATGTGATATTGCTATGATCTAGATACACTTTCATACACTTTTGATCATATTTGGACTAACCTACTAACTCAGTGCACCCCGGTGCCAGTTCTTGTTTTCTGCTGTTTTTCTATTCCACGTTTCCCCCATATTAAAAATGCTCCAAAAATTCGGGAAAATCGGATAAAAAACCAGCGCAACGGAGCCTTCTAGAATCACCAAAGTGGGGCCAGAGGGCCACCACCAGGTGTTCAGGCGGCCACCTGGCGCGGCCAGGGGCCTGGCCGCGCCAAGGGGCGCCTGGACACCTGGTGCCCCCCTGGCTGCCCCCTTAGCCTATTTAATCTCCGTAACGGGAAAACTCCGAAGACAAAACCCTATTTCGCAAACTCGCCTCCGTTCCGCCGCCGCCGCGCTTCCAAGATCGGGAGCACCGTCAGGACCCTTCCCAGCACCCTGCCGGAGGGAGGATCGACCTTCGGGAGCTTCTCCTCCACCATGGACGCTTCCTGGATGTGCCGTGAGTAGTCTACCTTGGACCATGGGTCCGTGATCAGTAGCTATGTGGTGTTCTCCTCCCCTCTTTGTTCTTCATGGTTTAGACCTCGTGAGCTACCCGACATGATCGAGGCACATATGTAATTCTTCTTCAGTTGCTATGCTGAGTTCGATGGGATCTGATGGATTATGAGATTATGTTCAGATTGTGATAGAGTAATATATTTGGTTTTTATCTCTAATATTTTTGTTCCTAAGTAATTCTTGCATGTTCTCCGTTGTTGTTTATTGCTTTGGTCAAGTAGTAGGTAGTGACTCCAAGAGGGAACGTTATGCTCGATTGTGGGTACATGCCCCCTGATGACACGCTTGAGTGACAGAAACATGAGTCTAGGGGATGTGTTGTGTCCACAAGGGGGAAAAAACGGTGCTGGTAACCGCGGTTGCAAGGATTGTTTACTTTACGCAAAGTTCTTTTGAATGCAGTTGTCTGTTGCTTTGGGTTTACACTATGGCTGGGGCTCGCAACTTAATACCAGCTAGATGTTCTGGATAGATATCTCAAGGTGGATGATTAGTAGTAGATGCAGATGGATTTCGGTCTACTTATTTTGGCATACGGCCCATGCTTATGAGCCTCTTCCTTTCTTCTGTAGCATAGTTAGCATTGCGGTGCGTTTATAATCCTATCAATTGCCCTTCTGTAATTTTTTACCTCGCATAGCAGTTTTATCGTATTTTGGGAGAGAGACATCACTAGTGAACATCACGGGACCCCGGTCCATATTCTCATCATTGTTTACACGCTATTTCCTTTTTCAGTATTTACTTTCAGTTGCTATCATTATCATTACACTGTGTTTTTGATCCTTTGTAAACAACAAGACTGGAGAGATTGACAACCTCTCTGAACTTCGTTGGGAGTAAAGTTAATTGTGTTGAGTGCAGGTCCGCGTCAGGTGCGCCGCTGAAACCTACTTATCAGCGCCGGAGTCCTACGGGAGACAAACCCTATCCTCTACATAGGGGAAATTTGCTGCTATGCTACATCTCACCTTCCACTTGGGGTAACCAACGAAGGGAGAGAAGCCATTATCCTCTCTCGCGTATCAAGCAAATTTCTGGCACCGTTGCCAGGGACTCCGAGTGATAAGATAGGGGAGTTGCCCACTACCTTTTACCTTTACTTTTTAGTCTTGTTAGTTTACCTTTCCGTTTTTATCTTCGTCTCCTTCATAAAAAAATCCAAATATATATATAGTATGTCTAGTTCCTTACTTGCCAATCAATGTCTGACTTCTTTGAAACCATATCTTATTGGCGTGGAGGATTCACCGAGGATCAACAAAAGTGGTACAAGGAACACCGCTTGTCTCAAAATGGGATACACTTATGGAAACAAATACATCAGTTGTATGAGTGTGCTAGAAACTTGTGCTCAATATATAATATATCTTTCTGCAGGGATGAATCTTGTTGCTTTATGAGGCATAAACACCTTAGCTTCTTATGCTAAGACAAATTATGATTTTTATGATGCAGAGCAAATAGAAGAATTTGTTGCTTATAAGGGTGCCTATGAAATTACTTCTCTTCTTAAAAATATTGATGATGCCCCTTGCAAATATGAGAGTCTTGCTATACTTAACTATTGTTTAGAAAATTACGATGCAAATTGTTATATTATTGATCATCTTGAGAGAATCTCTCCCCCAAAGGAAGAGACTAATGTTTTACAGGACTCTATGGAAGCAGAAATTGCTGAACCTGAAAGCCCCTTGGATGAAAAAGAGGAGGAGAGTGACGAACAAAAGGAGGAAGAATGGAGCCATCCATGTCTACCTTCTAATGAGAATAACTCTTTGACTCTTACCTTATATGAGCATTATGATCCTATGGATTCTTTTGAAATATCCCTTTTTGATGAAGTTGATGCCTTCTATATTTTTGGCCAAGATGCCACTATGGATGATGCTTACGAAGATGAACTTGCTATAGTTCCTTACGTTAAGCATGAAATTGTTGCTATTTCACCCACACTTGATTGTCCTATTATCCTTTTTAAATCCCCAACTCATATTCTCGAGAACTGTGCTTTTATTAAGGCTCAATGTGATGGGATGCATTTATCATATGTTCCTAAAGACCGTGTTGAAAACTATACACGTGTGCTTCTAGGTCATGAACAATATGATTTATGTGATAATTATATGCTTGATGTTGTTCATGATACTACTGAAAATTACTTTGAGAGAGGAAAGTTTTATTTTAGAAACTTCCATGTTGTTAAAACACCTCTCTTCATGTTGAAAGTTTTGAAGTTGTTATTGTTCCACCTTCCTACGCATGACACTTTGTGTTTTTTTGTTTTATTTGTTTACAAGTTTCCTAGTCATAGGAAGTGGGTTAGGCTTAAATGTGTTTCATATTTTCTTCTTGATGCTCTCTTTTGCTTCAACTCTTATTCTTTTGTGAGAGCATCTTTATAGTCCCTTATGCCTAGCTTAAAGGCGTAAAAGAAAGCGCTTGTTGGGAGGTGATACGTCTCAAATGTATCAATAATTTCTGCTCGCTCCATGAATGTTTTGTGTGATATTTCTATGATCTAGATACACTTTCATACACTATTGATCATATTTGGACTAACCTACTAACTCAGGGCACCCCAGTGTCAGTTCCTATTTTCTGATGTTTTTCTACTCCAGGTTTCCCCCATATTAAAAATGCTCCAAAAATTCGGGAAAATCGGATAAAAAAATCACCATAACAGAGTCTTCCAGAAGCACCCAAGTGGGGCCAGAGGGCCACCACCAGTGGCCCAGGCGGCCACCTGGCGCGGCCAGGGGCCTGGCCGCGCCAGGGGGGCACCTGGATCCCTGGTGGCCCCCCTGGCTGCCCCCCTTTGCCTATTTATTCTCCGTTACGGGGAAACTCCGAAGATAGAACCCTATTTCATAGATTCTCCTCTGTTCCGCTGCCACTGCGCTTCCAAGATCGGGAGCACCGTCAGGACCCTTCCCGGCACCCTGCTGGAGGGAGGATCGACCTCCGGGAGCTTCTCCTCCACCATGGACGCTTCCCGGATGTGCCGTGAGTAGTCTACCTTGGACCATGGGTCCATGATCAGTAGCTATGTGATGTTATCCTCCCCTCTTCATTCTTCATGGTTTAGACCTCGTGAGCTGCCCTACATGATCGAGGCACATATGTAATTCTTTCTGCTTTTGCTATGATGAGTTTGATGGGATCTGATGGATTATGAGATTATGTTCAGATTGTGATAGAGTAATATAATTGGTTCTTATCTTTTATATTTTTGTTCCGAAGTAATTCTTGCATGTTCTCCTTTGCTATTTATTGCTTTGGCCAAGTCGTAGGTAGTGACTCCAAGAGGGAACGTTATGCTCAATTGTGGGTACATGCCCCCTGATGACATGCTTGAGTGACAGAAACATGAGTCTAGGGGATGTGCTGTGGCCACAAGGGGAAAAACAACGGTGCTTGTAATCGCGTTTACAAGGATTGTTTACTTTACGCAAAGTTCTTTTAATGCAGTTGTCTGTTGCTTTGGGTTTACACTTTGGGTGGGGCTCGCAACTTAATACCAGCGAGATGTTCTGGATAGATGTCTCAAGGTGGATGATTAGTAGTAGATGCAGTTGGATTTCGGTCTACTTATTTTGGCGTACTGCCCATGCTTTTGAGCCTTTTCCTTTCTTTTGTAGCATAGTTAGCATTGCGGTGCGTTTGTAATCCTGTCAATTACTCGTCTGTAATTTGTTTACCTCGCATATCACTCTTATCGTCTTTTGGGAGAGAGACATCATTAGTGAACATCACGGGACCCCGGTCCAAATGTCACAACCCAAGTTTAGGTATGTGCTAGGGTTCAAGTGCTCTTTGCATCATGTGAAAATTTCAAAAGAAATTCAAAAATGGGGAAAAGAAAAGCCCTAGAGAATTTAATTCAAAAGGCTAGATAAAAAATGCTTCCATAAATTCCTCTGGTATTTTTGAAAAGTCTTATAAATATGCATGATCACATATAAAGTGAAGTGGGTCCCACTGCATGCACCAAGATTTGCCAAAAATTCCAAATAGGGATTGGAAATTAATTAAATACCCTATTTGATTTGAAATTCAAATTATTTGAATTTCAAAAATCTCCAAAACTTGTGAGTGGCTAGATATATATATTATAATCCCACATAAAAGTTTTGAAGATTTTACAAAATGTTTTGGTATTTTTTTCCAAAGAAAAACAGACAAACAGAATTAAATAAAAGAAAAGAAAAGGAAAGGGGCGAAGCCCACTTACCTGCAGCCCATTTAAGGGAGGTGGCCCAGCCCAGGGGCAGGGTCGTCTTCCTCCCAGCGCCAGGAAGGCTGGGAGCTGCATGGCGACCATGCCGGCGTCGCCAGGCCGCCCACGGCTCCCCGCCGTACCTATCCCGCGCCAAGGAGACGCCCAGTTCACCCCGCAACCTTCCCCCTCCTCCTGCTTGCCCTCCCCTCCTCTGTGTCGTCGTGTTCGTCGCCGCCCTAAGCAACAGTGGCTCGCAGTCGTGCGCCGCCGCGGCCAACGACCCCCTCCCGACGAGCCCGCGTGTCCAACGTCTCCGCTGACGAGGACTTCTTCCTACCACGCCGTCAATCGAGCCCAAGGACGACTGGAGAAGACGCCCCCTTCATCGAGCTGCCGCCGGCCAAGCGCAAGTCCGCCGCCAGGATCTCCCCAGCCCCACCGTGCCCCTCATCGTTCTCCCGGTGAGCTCACGCTCGTTACTCACCTCCCCTTTCCTCTCCCCGCGCCCTGAGTCGCCGCCCCGTCGAGTCCAGTGGCTCCGGCCGCCGCGGGCTTCGACGCCGCCGTGGCCTCGAGCCCAACCTGGGTACCCCGTGTGCACCAGAAGATGCGGGAGGGCTCGAGACGCATCCTGGTGCCCTCCACCGCCGCCCCCGTGCACTCCGGCGAGGCGCCGCCGTGGCCAGAGCCACCGGCGTCAAGCCGTTGCCGTTAACCCCCTTACCAACCCCCTAATCTCTCTCTCTCTCTCTCTCACTGACAGTGGGCCCCGAGCCCACTAATTAAATAGGTTTAATTTTAAACCGAGACAGATTAGCCCCCCCCCCACTGACAGCTCGGACCCACACGTCAGTAGCCCCCTGACGTCACCCTGACTTCAGGCTGACGCAATAAATTGTTAAATGATTTAATTTAATTCCAGAAAAGGCAGAAAAAGCAATAAACTTTGGAAAATCATAGAAAATTCATATTAACTCCAAATTAAACATATAATATATGAAAAAGGATCAGCAGAAAATGCTCTATCCAAATATCAAACTTTCAACCATGTTTGCGTTGAATTTAAAATGGGACCAGTAGATTTTTCTATTTGGTTTAAATGGAATTAATTCAAATTAAATTCAAATTCTACTCCAACTTCAACCAATGCAATGCAATCATGATCACTTGAACATCAGAGGCATATCATACACATTTCAAAATAGTTTACAATGATCAAACACTAGCAAATACAAATGGGCTAATTCAAACAACATATGGAGTTTGAATTTGCATTTCAAATGCAATGCACTTCATTTAAATCAAATGTACCACAAACCAGCACCATTCACATTATGGAGAACATTATCATGTGATTGTGCATTTAAATTCAATGTTGCCCCCCACTTGTTGATGATTGTGCCGGTAGCAGTGCCCCCGAGACGGTGATCACCCCCGAAGGAGAAGAAGTTCGCTAAACCCCGTGTATCGTCAGCAAGGCAAGCAAACCCCATTGATCATGTCTATAAAATCTCAATTCCCTCTCAGTCTTGCTTATGCATGTTTAGGAGATCACCTTGTATCGATTCTACCGCGTAGTTGAACCCATATCCGATGCATGACCTATCATCTTGTCACAGTAATAAGCAAACCACAATCCTAGCTGACATAGGAGTTGATTGATATCATGTGGCCCCTGCAATTGTTACTGCTTATTGCATGCTTAGAGTTTACAATGAGGATGCTTTTGATGTGAGTCGGGATGATGGTGAACATGGTGTTGATGAAAGTGAAACTGTGTTGGTGAATCTACCCTAATACAAGGTGAACGATGAGAGGTTGTGTAGGAGTACACAGTGGGTTGTCTCGTTGAACACCGCCTTAAGCCCGAGTTCTTGTATGGTAATCCGAGACAAAGAGTACAACCACACATTGGGCTCACTAACCCCTCTCGACCTAGTAACTCACCCCGATCCAAGTCCAGGAGTCACACCTAGTTCGGGTTTTCCATTCGGCATATGCATAGAAAGATAAAGGAAATGAAATGTGGCATTCATGGTAGGGCTTGTAGAACATGGCTTGTCAAGCGGAGAACCATCCGTCGAGGTGGGCTTGTCAGTCGTGCCTACATGGTTTGAGTCCTGGCTGGAAGCTCGGCCGGAACTCCAGTTGGGTTTGGAACTCAGACAGTTGACTCCTTGGACTAGAACGGAGCCGTGGGCAAAGTGTTGTGGTGAACATCCTCGCCGACACCCCTTGAATGGTGCCGAGACCTGGAGGTAACCGATGGTCATGTGTGTGTAGCGGTACACCCCTGCAGGGTTAACAAAACTATTCGAATAGCCGCGTCCGCGGTCATGGACTACTTGGAAAGTTGTGCTTGATCATTAGACAACTTGAATGGATACCTCTAAAACTTGCAAGATAAGCGTGAGTGCTATGGTGTGCTTTCTCGTGGGGAAGTCGAGGAAGTATCCATAGTGGTGTATTGGTTGGAGACTTGGTAGTGGACTCGTGTACGCTTCTTACCTCAAGTCTGGTACTCGTAGTACAGGACTAGCCAAGTCAAAGCTGGCACTTCTGCATGATGAAACCCCACCTCCCTTTACCTTGAAACTTGAGCATGAGTAGTGTAGTTCTGATGTAAGTCTTGCTGAGTACGACTTTGTACTCACGTTTTCTTATTCTATGTTTTAGATGGAAACCCAGACCCCGATGGAGACACCTTCCTGAAGCTCGACATTGACTAAGTTAGCATAGTCCCAGATAGCAGTCTGGTCCCTCGTGGAACGGCATGTATGTTACAAGGCTTCTCTAAGCCATTTGTTAAACTTGTCTGTACTCAGAACTAATTTGCTTCCGTTGTATGATGTAATGTTGATCACAGACATGTGATCTTTGTACGCTCTGTGTGTAAGTCAATAAAGAAGTACTTTGTAGAGTTATGTGATGATACCTGTTGTTCATACTAGACATGTGTGATGTGTGTATGATTATAACATGCACGTCTTAGTATGGGTTTTCGAGACATTAGTTGTGATCTGGCTGGCGGTGTTTTATACACCAAGTGGCCCTTAGATGTGCGCAGCTTGGGGCATCGCGATGCGATTTCTCGTGACTCTGTCACGTGCACACTTTGTTGTATGATCGAGACCGCGCTAGACCCCGACTAAGTGATCGGGATGTAGTTTGTTTATGTAAGGGTTATGATTCAATCGACAACATGGTTGAGGCGACTTGTCTATAAGTATGGGATTTCACCACCCATAATCATTTAGACTTGTGAGTGGGCGATGAGGAACCATCTCAGTTGATCATCCGGCCTGGATGGGATGCCCCTCATGTACGATGCTTTCCGAGAGTGTTCTGTGCTTGGCCTTGTCTGCTTAGACAAGTGGGTATGACTCTCGGCTCTCCATGTGATTGGGTTGTGACTGGAATTACATACACATATTCCGGGTCCCGACACCAAATTCTCATCACTGTTTACACGCTCGTTTACATTATTGCTTTTTTTACTTTCAGTTGCTATCATTATCATTATCTTGTGTCTTTGATCCTTTGTAAACAACAAGACCAGAGAGATTGACAACCTCTCTGAACTTCGTTGGGAGCAAAGTTAATTGTTGTGTACAGGTCCGCGTTAGGTGCGCCGCTGACACCTACTTATCATCACCGGAGTCCTACTGGTCGATACTCAACCTCGGTATCTTCACCGAGGGAAACTTGCTGCTACGCTGCATCTTACCTTCCACTTGGGGTAACCAACGAAGGGCGAGAAGCAATCATCTCTCGCGTATCAAGCGAATTTCTGGCACCGTTGTCGGGGACTCCGAGTGATAAGATAGGGGAGTTGCCCACTACCTTTTACCTTTACTTTTTAGTCTTGTTAGTTTACCTTTCTGTTTTTATCTTTGTGTCTTATATCAAAAATTAAAAAAAAATCTGCCACACCTGCTTCTACTATGGGCTCCTCTGAAAACACAAAGTTGTGTGACTTCACCAGTCACAACAACAAATACTTTATCTGCACTTCTATTGGCACACCTGCCCCTTCAGCCACCTCTTATGAAATTAAACCTGCTTTGCTAAACCTTGTTATGAGAGATCAATTCTCAGGTGCTGGAGATGATGCTGCTTTACACTTGAATAATTTTGTTGAATTATGTGATATGCAAAAGTATAAAGAAGTAGAAGGTGATGTTGTTAAGCTCAAGCTTTTTCCTTTCTCTTTGAGGGATGGAGCTAAAACCTGGTTTCAATCTTTGCCTAGGAATAGCATAGATTCTTAGGATAAGTGCAAAGATGCTTTTATTGGGAAGTATTAGCCACCTGCTAAAATTATCCAAATGAGGAGTAACATTATGAATTTTAGGCAATTGGATAATGAACATGTTGCCCAAGCTTGGGAACGTATGAAATTTCTTGTTAAGAAATTCCCTACAAATGGTTTGACTACCTGGATGGTTATCCAGACTTTTTATGCAGTCTTGAACTTTACCTCGCGTAACCTGTTAGATTCGGCCGCGGGAGGAACCTTTATGTCAACTACACTTGGTGCTGCCACGAAATTTCTCGATGAGATGATGACAAATTATTCCCAATGGCACACCGAACGCGCTCCAACACATAGGAAGGTAAATTCTGTCGAAGAAATTACCTCCCTAAATGATAAAGTTGATTTAATTATGTCTCTACTTACCAAGCAACCCTCTATTGATCCTCAAGATGTTCCTTTAAATTCTTTGGTTGCTCAGGAACAAGTAGATGTGAACTTCATTGCTAGAAACAACTTTAATAATAATGCTTACAGGGGCAACTTTTCTAGTAATCCTAGACCGTTTCCATCCACTTATGGGAACAACAACACCTACCCTAGCAACAAGAACCCCACTTCTGAACTAGAAAATATTCTTAGAGACTTTATCACTACCCAAAAAGCCTTGAACAAGAATGTGGAAGAAAAGCTAGCTAAATTAGATAATCTTTGTTCGAAGTTAGACAGCTTGGCCCTTGATGCTGAGATGTTAAAAAATAGAACATCTCACCTTGAGGAGAGCAAGGCCACTCCTATTAATGCTATCCAATTACAAATTAATGAAGATATTAGCATGATGGCTAAACTTAAAGAAATATGGGCTAGAGAAAAAGAGGAATATGGTAGAATTAAGAGCCCTCCTTTACACCACACAGTTGCAACTCTCCAAATTGTTGAGGATACCGAAACTATTAGCACCCAATGAACTCCTGGTCCCATTGGACCTATTAATGGTGATGCTAATACCTCAATCATAGAAGAAGAAACTTCTATGAACATAGAGGGTTTCAAACAAGTGAGCCTAGATGACACTACTACCATGTTTGATAGTAGTGATATTGATTTTGATAGTTGCACCCTTTCAGAAGTTATCAGCTTATTACACAAAATGTCTAGAGACCCCAACACTAGCACACTTAATATTTCCTTCACGGAGTATATCACAAATGCTCTTATCAAATCTAGGGAGGATAAGCTTAGGATAGAAGCCTCCATACCTAGGAAAATAGATGATGGTTGGGACCCTATGATAAAAATTAAATTAAATAACTTCTCTTGCTATGCTTTATGTGACGTTGGGGCTAGTACCTCCGTCATGCCCAAAAGAATGTATGATATGTTTGAATTGAAACCTTTTGATTCATGTTCTTTTGGTTTTCGCCTTGTCGACTCTTCCGTAAAGAAACCTTTGGGGAAGATCGACGATGTTCTTATCATTGTCAATGACAACTATGTTCCCGTTGATTTTATCATTATGGATATAGAGTGTGAACCTTTATGTCCAATTATTTTGGGACGTCCTTTTTCTTCGCACCGTTGGTTCTATTATTGACATGAAAGAGGGGAATAGAAAATTTCAATTCCCTCTCAAAAAGGGGATGGAACACTTCCCTAGAAAGAAAGTCAAGTTACATTTTAAGACCGTTACATGGGCTAGCTATTCTCTTTCTGTTGATAAAACTTGATTCTTCTTTTGCCTTATGCCTAGCTTAAAGGCGTAAAAGAAAGCGCTTGTTGGGAGGCAACCCAAGATATTTTTACTTATGTTTTAGTGCTATTGATGATTGTTACTACTGTAGCAACATCATTGTATCTTTATTTTCAAGCTTTGTGCCAAGTATAGCCTCATATGACAAGGGAAGTGAAAGTTGTGACATGCTGTCCAGAAAACAGATTCTGTCCTCGTGACGGGAAAAATCAGAATAAATAACCAGTTCATCTTTTTGATCTGAATTGTTTACACAGCTTGCTCTATACAATAACGGAACTTTCGTATGTTCTGGGTTTTTTTATTTGAGTTGCAGAAGTGCCCCTAAAAATTCTTTACTACCTGTTGTTCTGTTCTTCACATATTCGGCCACGTTTTGTCTCTCCTAACTTTTGCAAACCTTAAGCTTGCTTTTTCTTTGCAAAAACCTTTTGGCAATCTTGAGAAACAATAGCTACTGCCATGTTTAGTTTTAGTTTTAGTTTTTCTTTAGCAAGAGCCTTAGCTTTTGTTTAGTTTATTGCTGGAACTCTCTTTAGTTTTCATGTTTATCTTGTTAAGAGAGTTGGTTGTTGCACTGAGTTGTGTCTTGTCTTGAAAGTAGGTAATTGAGGTTGCTATTTAATTTTAGTAGTAACTTGCAATAGTTTTGAGGTATTGATGTGAGTAATGTTTGAACTTTTGGTGTCAAGAGCTCTAGCCTATTAGTGATAGGTGTCGTATTTTGGGCAATCCGTGTTTATTTTCATAAACCTACAAAACAAGTTGAGAACTCTAGCTGTTAGATGGATCTCTAATCTTTGGAGGGATCTAATATTAGAGTACACTCACGTACCATGAGTCGAGGATGCGCAAGGATAACCAAACCCAAATACACTCCTCCTCGGGGTACTTGTCGCTTTGTGAACCTCCTTATTAGATTGAGAGTTACCGATAATAATTGTATGAGTTCTTCGAACTAATGTAAGTATTGAAAGTTGACACTTACACCTCCTCATATTTTCTAGCCTCTCCTGTGTCATGCATTGCCTTCTTCTCACTCGGAGAGTTGGCGTCCACCTTTCCTTTTACATCCAAACCCTTGGCATGATACGCTATGTCATCATAAACCTCTTTATATCTTTCCTCAAAACATCCACCATACCTACCTATCAAGGCATTTCCATAGCCTTTCCGAGATATATTTCCATGCAACATCCACCTCTTCATGACTTGATCTTCATGACATACATGTTCCTGCTACACTGGCAGTGGCATACATTGCATACATAATGATAGCTACATCTTCTTTATGATTTGAGTACCTTGTAAAGTGTGAAAGATCTTCTATACCCTCTTGTAAATTAGAGTGTTGTGAGGAAAACATCGCAAAGTGGAAAAAATAAAAGATCCCAAAGAGGACAAATGAGAGTACAATAGAAAGAGCCATTGAGGCTACCAAAAAACTACAAAAAAAATAGAAAAAATAAAAAAAGAAAATAAAAAGAGAGAAAGGGGAAACATTACTATCCTTTTGAAAGATCCACACTAGTACTCCCTCTTATCCTTGTACTCCATAGAGATGATCATGCATATAGCTATGTGGGGACCTTCACATTATAAAACTTGGATTGCATATTCCAAGGATGAGTCTCCTCAAAAAAGCTCTAGGTCTTCATGAGCGAGCAAGTTAGATGCACCCCAACAAGTTCCATTGGAGAGCTTTTCATCTCATATGTGCATCTGTTGCATAGAAATATGATGGCAAGAGAGTGTTAATACTCTTCAAGCCTCGTTGGTTACCCCAAGTGCAGGGTGAGATATAGTGCAGAGACAAGTTTTCCCTTGGCAAAGATACCAAGGTTTGTCTCCCGTAGGACTCCGATGGATACAAGAAGGTGGTAAAGTAAACAATGGCGCCGAGGTTGCTAGATTCACCTGGACCTGCACACAGATACAAATAACTTTGCTCCCAACGAGTACAGAGGAGTTGTCAATTCCTCCGGCCTTGTTGTTTACAAAGGATCAACGCAAGAGATAAAAGTGGAACTGAAAGTAAAGACTGAAAGTAAACTAAGGGTGTAAACAATGATGTGAAGATAGACCGGGGTCCCGTGATTTTCACTAGTGATGTCTCTCTCCCAAAATACGATAAAAGTGCTAGCGAGGTAAACAAATCACAACTGGGCAATTGACAGAATTATGAATGCACCGCAATGCTAACTATGCTGCAAAGAAAGGAAGGGCTCAAAAGCAATGGGAAGTACGCCAAGGTAAGTAGGCCGAAATCCAACTGCATCTACTACGAATCATCCACCTTGAGATATCTATCCAAAACATCTCGCTGGTATTAAGTTGCGAATCCCACCCAAAGTGTAAACTCAAAGCAACAGACAACTGCATTAAAAGAACTTTGCGTAAAGTAAACAATCCTTGCACCCGCGGGTACAAGCACCGTTGTTTTATCCCTGGTGGCAACAACACATCCTCTAGTCTCATGTTTCTGTCACTCAAGCTAGACATCAGGGGGCTGAACCCACAATCAAGCATAACGCTCCCTCTTGGAGTTACAAGCAAACTACTTGGCCAAAGTAAAATACTGCAACGGAGAACATTCAAGAATTTACTCAAGAACAAAATATAAAAGAGAAGAACCAAATATATTACTCATCACAATTTGAACATAGTCTCATAATCCATCAGATCCCAGCAAACTCAGCATAGCAACAGCAGAAATTACAAAAGTGCCTCGATCATGTGAGGCAGCTCACGAGGTCTCGAAAGTGGAAGCACAAAGAGGGGAGAGGTACAACACATAGCTACTGGTCACGGATCCATGGTCCAGGGGGGACTAGTCACGGTACATCCGGGAGGCGTCCATGGCTATGAATGGTCTCCCAGAGGGGGTTCCTCCTCCCGGTAGGGTGCCGGGGCAGCTTCTCCAGGCAGCCCCGATCTTGAAACGGTTGCGGCGGCGGTACGGAGGCGAGTTCGCGGAAAAGAGATCGATCCTAGGGGTTTCCACCCCGAGGGATAAATATAGGCGGAGGGGGGTGTCGAGGGGACCCACAGGGCAGCCAGGAGGCCCCCTGGCGCGACCTAGGGTGGGTCCGCGCCAGGGACCCTTCTGGAGTCCTTGTGTTGGCCCCCCTCCGCTACCTTGGTGATTCCGGAAGATTCCGGGTCGCTGATTTTTTATCTGATTTCTCTGGATTTTTTGGAGCACTTTTAATGGCCGGAAAACCTAAAATACAAAAACAGAAGAAAACAGCAACTGGCAGCTGGGTGCACTGGGTTAATAGATTAGTCCAAATATGCTCAAAAGTGTATGAAAGTTCAAGCAAAACATGGCAAAGTCACACAAAACATGCATGGAATAAGCAGAAATTATAGATACGTTTGGGACGTATCAACATCCCCAAGCTTAATTCCTACTCGTCTTCGAGTAGGTAAATGATAACAAGCATAATTTCTGTGGTGACATGCCACACAACAATATAAGGACTTTTAAGTAAAGCAATCAAAGCATGCAATTCAATTCAAGTCTTAACAAGCAAGAGTCTATATTAGCATTGACACAAGCAACAAAAGAACAAAAGGTGCAAGAGCTCTCGCTGTCCGTGACTCGAATGTCTCCAGATGGTGTTTGCGTGCAAGCAGGGGACTAGGAAAAAGAGAGAAAAAATGTTGTTGAGAACAACTATCTACTAAAGTTCCACACTTAGTCTCCTTTGGATTCTTATCTTGACTCGTCCCCAGACCACTAGCCAGGTACAAGTCAAACTGATCCACTCCCTTTCGATATTTTGAGCACTCATGCAATGGATGAGCGTGAGCAAGAAAGTTGACACCTAAAAGGCGAAACAGAAAGAAGATGGAGGAGGAAGACAAAAAGGTATGAAAGGCTCACATCAATGAGGACAATCATAGGCGAGAGAAGGCCATATGATAGATATGATGTGAGGAGTAGTGATTGCCATGCAATGGATGCACATGTGATCTAAAAGCTCTCCAAGGAAACTAGTGGGGGTGCATCTAACTTGCTTGCTCAAGAATACCTAGATCTCGTTTGAGGAGGCTCATCATTGGAATATACAAGCCAAGTTCTACAGTGTGAAGGTCCCCACATAGCTATATGCATGATGATGATCTCTATGGAGTACAAGGGATAGAGGATGAAGTACTAGTGTGGATCTCTCAAACGGAATAGTAGTGTGCCCCCTTCTCTCTTTTTATTTTTCTTTTTCTTTTTTTCACTTTTTTGTATTTTTTGGTGGCCTCAATGGCTCTTTCTACTTAACTATCATTTGTCCTCTTTGGGATCTTTTGATTTTTTCTTCTTTGGGATCTTTTCCTCACTTTAGGGGCAACACTCTATATTTTACAAGAATATAGGAGATCTTTCACACTTTACAAAGGTACTCACATAAAGAAGATATAACTATCATGATGCAAATGTATGCCTCTGCCAGGATAGTTGGATATGCAATGATACTAGCGCGTCATGTAGCAATTATTAGGGCAAGGCCCAACTAGCATGAGGCTCATCGATCAAGCAAGTAGCATGTATGACATGAGGATCAAGTCATCAGAAGGTGGATGTTGCATGGCAATGTATCTCGGAAAGGCTATGGAAATGCCTTGTAGGTAGGTGTGGTGGTTGTTTTGAGGAAAGATATAAGGAGGTTTATGATGACAGAGCGTATCGTGCCAAGGGTTTGGATGCACCGGCGAAGTATGCGCCAACTCTCGAGGTGAGAAAGGGAAATGCACGGTACCGAAGAGGCTAGAAAAAGTATAGGTGGGTGGAAGTGTCAACTTTCGAATACCCACATTAGTCCGAAGAACTCATGCACTTATTATCGGCAACTCTCAATCTAATCAGGAGGTTCACAAAGAGACAAGTACCCCGAGGAGGAGTGTATGGGGGGTTGGTTATCCTTGCGCATCCTCGACTCATGGTACGTGAGTGTACTCTAATATTCGAACCCTCCAGAGGTTAGTGATCCATCTAGTTGCTAGAGTTCTCAACAGGGGTTTTTGGTTTTCGAAAAACACACGGATTTCCCAAAACACGACATCTATCACTAATAGGCTTGAGCTCTTGACACCAAAAGTTCAAACATTACTCTAGTCAATACCTCAAAACTATTGCAAGTTACTACTACAAAGAGAATAGCAACTTCAACTACCTACTTCTAGTCAAGACACAAAACTCAGTGCAACAGGAAAACTCTCTAACAAGATAAAACATGCAACCTATAGAAATTTCAACCTAAGACAAAATAAAAGATCTAGAAAAACTAAAGCACTACAACTAAATAGAGCAACAGCTAAGAAAAGAAAAAGAACAACTCACAGCTAAAAGAATAAGCATGCAAATCCTATGAGGAGTTCTAGTTCAAGCGGAGCGTGTATCTCTCCCACACAAAAGAGAAAGCTGGGTTCTAAATTGTTACTACATCAAAAAAAGCAAAAACAAACCTAGAAAAGTAAAGAGCGCGACGCTCTAAGCATAGCACACAACGCATGAAGTGATAAAAATATAGTGTAACGAGGGACGAACTGATAATTGTTGATGTAGAAGGGGATGCACGGGGGCATACCCAAGGTTAGACGCTTGTGTATCCTTGAATATTTATTGGTGGTGCACATGGGCATCTCCAAGCTTGAGCAATTGACACTCCAAGATCTTCTTTCATCATCTTCCATCGCGCACTTGAAAACTCCCTTCATACATAACTTATTGTAATCTGATTAGCGAGGTTAGTACCCATAATAAAATATTTTTTTCTCTACTGGAAATAAAGATAACCTTGAATAACTACTATTTCTCAAGATTTCCAACAAGTTTTTTCAAAGAAAAAGAAAGCTTAAGGTTTGCAAAAAGAAGAAAAGGCAAAACAGGACAGAATCTGTGAAAAACAGACCAGCAGGTAAAAACGAATTTTTTAGGGGTACTTCTGCAACTCAAATCAAAAAACTCAGAACATACGAAAGTTTTGTAATTGTATAGAGCACTCTGTGTAAATAATTCAGCTCAAAAAGATGAACTGGGATTTTTCTCTGATTTTTCTAGTCACGAGGACAGAATCTGTTTTCTGGACAGCATGTCACAACTTTCACTTCCCTTATCGTATGAGGCTAAACTTGGCAGAAAGCTTGAAAAATAAAGATACAATGGAGTTTCTACAGTAGTAAAAATAATCGAGACCACTAAGAACAGAAGAAAAGCAAAACGAAAAACCTAAATTCGTCGTGGGCTGCCTCCCGAAAGCGCTTCTTTAAAGCCATTAGCTAGGCTTAAAGCAGAAGATCAAAGTTCTCCAAAATCATCGGAAGGTTCACCAAGGAGCTCAAAAGGGTTTTCAATAAGCTCATCCTTGTTCTTCCGAGAGAAAAGGTACGTACCTTTTGCTTTACCATGCAAACGTATTTGTCCTTTACCTATATCAATGAAGCCTTTCATGGCTCGGAGGAAGTCCCTTCCAAGCACTATATTTCCTCGATTGGCCTTCATGATGAAGAAGTCAATATCCAAACTTCTTTTAAGAAACATGACCTGGACATCTTTCAATCTTCCTTGGATCTCAGAAATATCACCATTAGAATGTTCATGGAAAGATGGAAATTTTTCCATGCTTGCAAGGTACAAAGAATCATAAATAAAGCTTGGCATTATAGAAACTGTAGATCCAATGTCACAAAAAGCAAGAAAGTTTTGATTAGAGATAACAACCCTAACAAAAGGCTCCCAGTCATTTTATATTTCCAAAATCTCCTCTCTAGGAGGGTTTAGTTTTTCTACTCCTTTAAAGTCTAGAGCATCAAGTCTATTCTCAATAGTAGCAATTCTGTCTACAACAGTATCAAGACCATCATAAACAAAATAACTAGATAAACCATGTATAATTTCAAGATCTCTAGCTTCATCACACTCTATAAAGTCTCCTTCAGCTATAAGATCAAGAGAGTGCTTACACCACTTAAAAAGGCCAAAGTAAAATTTCTAAGCACAATTCTTATAGGTAACCAAGGCATATTTGCCTTATGTGCTTCAGAAATTCTGTCCCATGCCTTCTTCATATTCTCCCCATTCCTTTGGTGGAAATCCAAGACCTCGGATTCCCTCATAGTACCAACTCCTAACATACTTGACCACACAAGAAAGGTAACAGGTATTTTGGTATTTTTCATAAGGGACACAAAAGTAAAAACTGAAAGGTAAACTAACAAGACTAAAAAGCAAAGATAAAAGATAGTGTGCAACTCCCCTATCCTGTAGACTGGAGTCCCCGACAACGGCGCCAGAAAACTTGCTGATGGCAAGAGAGTGTTAATACTCTTCAAGCCTCGTTGGTTACTGATGGCTTCTCGCCCCTCGTTGGTTACCCCAAGTGGAAGGTTGAGATGCAGCGTAGCGGTAATTTCCCTCAGTAAAGATACCAAGGTTTGTCTCCAGTAGGACTCAACGATAAGTACGATAGGTGGCAACGGCGCCAGAAATTATTCTGATGCGTGGAGTTGTCGTGGACCTGCCCAAAACAAATAACTTTGCTCCCAACGAGTTCAGAGGAGTTGTCAATTCCTCCGGCCTTGTCGTTTACAAAGGATCAAACGGAAGAGATAAAAAGGTACTAGTAAAAGTAAAAAACAGAAAGGTAAATAGTGGGTCTGAACAATGGTATGAAGATGGACCGGAGTCCCGTGATTTTCACTAGTGATGTCTCTCTCCCAAAAGACGATAAAAATTCTAGCGAGGTAAACAAATCACAGTTGGGAAATTGACAGGATTATGAAGGCACCGCAATGCTAACTATGCTGCAAAGAAAGGAAGGGCTCAAAAGCAATGGGCAGTACGCCAAGGTAAGTAGACCGAAATCCATCTGCATCTACTACGAATCATCCACCTTGAGATATCTATCCATAACATCTCGCTGGTATTAAGTTGCGAATCCCACCCAAAGTGTAAACTCAAAGCAACAGACAACTGCATTAAAAGAACTTTGCGTAAAGTAAACAATTCTTGCACCAATAGGCACAATCACCGTTGTTTTATCCCTGGTGGCAACAGCACATCCCCTAGTCTCATGTTTCTGTCACTCAAGCTAGACATCAGAGGGCTGAACCCACAATCGAGCATAACGCTCTCTCTTGGAGTTGCAAGCAAATAACTTGGCCAAAGCAAATACTGCAACGGAGAACATGCAAGAATTTACTCAAGAACAAAATATAAAAGGGCAAACCAAATATATTACTCATCACAATCTGAACATAGTCTCATAATCCATCAGATCCCAACAAACTCAGCATAGCAACAGCAGAAAATTACATAGGTGCCTCGATCATGTGAGGCAGCTCACGAGGTCTCGAAAGTGAAAGCACAAAAGAGGGAGAGGACATCACATAGCTACTGATCACGGACCCATGGTCCAAGGGGGACTACTCACGGCACATACGGGAGGCGTCCATGGCTATGGATGGTCTCCCGGAGGGGTGATCTCCTTCCGGCAGGGTGCCGGGGCAGCTTCTCCAGGCAGCCCCGATCTTAAAACGGCGGCGGCGGCGGAACAGAGAGGTTTCCGCGAAAAAGAGTTCTTCTTTAGGGGTTTCTACCCCGAGGGGGTTATATAGGCGAAGGGGGGCGTCGAGGGGCCACCCAGGGCAGCCAGGAGGGTGCCTGGCGCGCCCTAGGGTTGGGGCCGCACCATGGACCCTTCTGGCTCCCTGGTGGTGGTCCCGGCTCTCTCCCTTGGTTATTCCGGAAGCTTCCTGTCCGCTGATTTTTAATATAATTTTTGCGGAATTTTTTGGGCACTTTAATCAGCCGGAAAACCTGAAAAACAAAAACAGAAGAAAACCAGAAGCTGGCAACTGGGTGCACTAAGTTAGTAGGTTAGTCCAAATTGGTTTAAAAGTGTAATAAAGTTCAACCAAAACATGGCAAAGTCACACAAAACATGCATGGAGCAAGCAGAAATTATAGATACGTTTGGGACGTATCTATCATCCCCAAGCTTAATTCCTGCTCGTCCTCGAGTAGGTAAATGATAACAAGCATAATTTCTGTGGTGACATGCCACACAACCAAATAAGGACTGTTAAGTAAAGCAACCAAAGCATGCAATTCAATTCAAGTCTTAACAGGAAAGAGTCTATATTGGCATTAACACAAGCAACAAAAGAACAAAAGGTGCAAGACCTCTTGTTGTCCAGGACTCGAATGTCTCCAGATGGTGTTTGCGTGCAAGCAAGGGACTGGGAAGAAAGAGAAAAAAGGTTGTTGAGAACAACTATCTACTAAAGTTTCACACTTAGTCTCCTTTGGATTCTTATCTGGACTCGTCCCCAGACCACTAGCCAGGTACAAGTCAAACTGATCCACTCCCTTTCGATATTTTGAGCACTCATGCAATGGATGAGCGTGAGCAAGAAAGTTGACACCTAAAAGGCAA
Source organism: Bromus sterilis (assembly GCA_950022295.1). Lineage (NCBI taxonomy): Eukaryota > Viridiplantae > Streptophyta > Magnoliopsida > Poales > Poaceae > Bromus > Bromus sterilis. Next base: position 335,417,655 of record OX465595.1, on the reverse strand, counting down.
AACAGAAAAAGTGTGGAGGAGGAAGACAAAAAGGTGTGTGAAAGGCTCACATCAATGAGGACAATCATAGGAGAGAGAAGGCCATATGATAGATATGATGTGAGGAGTAGGGATTGCCATACAACGGATGCACATGTGAGCTAAAAGCTCTCCAATGGAACTAGTGGGGGTGCATCTAACTTGCTTGCTCAAGAAGACCTAGAGCTCGTTTGAGGAGGCTCATCATTGGAATATACAAGCCAAGTTCTATAGTGTAAAAGTTCCCCACATAGCTATATGCATGATGATAATCTCTATGGAGTACAAGGGATAGAAGATGCAGTACTAGTGTGGATCTCTCAAAAGGAATAGTAGTATGCCCCTTCTCTCTTTTTATTTTTCTTTTTCTCTTTTTCTCTTTTTTTTGGTGGCCTCAATGGCTCTTTCTATTTAACTCTCATTTCTCCTCTTTGGGATATTTTCCTCACTTTAGGGGCAATACTCTATATTTTACAAGAATATAGGAGATCTTTCACACTTTACAAAGGTACTCACAAAAAGAAAATGTAACTAATCATGATGCAAATGTATGCCTCTGCCAGGATAGCAGGATATGCAATGATACTAGCGCGTCATGTAGCAATGATTAGGGCAAGGCCCAACTAGCATGCGGCTCAAGCAAGTAGCATGTATGACATGAGGATCAAGTCATGAGAGGGTGGATGTTGCATGGCAATGTATCTCGGAAAGGCTATGGAAATGCCTTGTAGGTAGGTATGGTGGCTGTTTTGAGGATAGATTTAATGAGGCTTATGATGACAGAGCGTATCATGCCAAGGGTTTGGATGCACCGGCGAAGTATGCTCCAACTCTCGAGGTGAGAAAGGGCAATGCACGGTACCGAAGAGGCTAGAAAAAGTATGGGTAGGTGGAAGTGTCATCTTTCGAATACTCACATTAGTCCGAAGAACTCATGCACTCATTATCGGTAACTCTCAATCTAATAGGAGGTTCACAAAGAGACAGGTACCCCGAGGAGGAGTGTATGGGGGTTTGGTTATCCTTGCGCATCCTCGACTCATGGTACGTGAGTGTACTCTAATATTCAAACCCTCCAGAGGTTAGTGATCCATCTAGTAGCTAGAGTTCTCAACAAGGGTTTTTGGTTTTCGAAAAACACACGGATTGCCCAAAATACGACATCTATCACTAATAGGCAAGAGCTCTTGACACCAAAAGTTCAAACATTACTCTAGTCAATACCTCAAAACTATTGCAAGTTACTACTTCAAAAAGAAAAGCAACTTTAACTACCTACTTTCTAGTCAAGACACAGAACTCAGTGCAACAGGCAAACTCTCTAACGAGAGAAAACATGCAACCTATAGAAAGTTCAACCTGAAAAGAAAAGCTCTGGAAAAACTAAAGCACTACAGCTAAACAGACCTGCAGCTAAGAAAAGAAAAAGAACAACTCACAGCTAAAAGAAATAAGCATGCAAATCCTATGAGGAGTTCTAGTTCAAGTGGAGCGTGTTTCTCTCCCACACAAAAGAGTAAGTTGGGGTCTAACTTGTTACTACAGCAAAGAAAGCAAAACAAACCTAGAAAAGTAAAGAGCGAGACGCTCCAAGCAAAGCACATAACGCATGAAGTGATAAAAATATAGTGCAACGAAAGACAGACCGATGATTGTTGTTGAAGAAGGGGATGCCTCGGGGGCATCCCCAAGCTTAGACGCTTGAGTCTCCTTGAATATTTATTGGGGGTGCACTTGGGCATCCCCAAGCTTGAGCGCTTGACACTCCTGGATCTTCTTTCATCACCTTCCATCGCGCACTTGAAAACTCCCTTCATACATAACTCATTGTAGGCTGATTAGAGAGGTTAGTACCCTAATAAAATAGTTTTCCTCTACTCCAAATAAAGATTTCCAGGAAGAGCTACTGTTTCTCTTGCCTGCCCAAAAAAGTTTGCAAAGAAAAAGCAAGCTTAAGGATTGCAAAACTGCGAAAAGAAAAACTGGGGCAGAAGCTGAGAAAAACAGAACAGCAGAGAAAGGGGAATTTTTTCGAGGTACTTCTGCAACTCAAATCAAAAAACACTTTGAACAGGGGCTAGCAAGCCAATTGTATGGAGCATGCTGTCAAAAAAATTCAGCTCAAAAAGATGATCTGGTGATTTATCGCGAATTTTCCCGTCAAGAAGACACAATCTGTTTCTGGACAGCAAGCTCCAACTTTTGAACTTTCAAGCATTCTGAGGCTAAACTTGGCACAAAGCTTGAAAAAGAAAGATACAATGATGTTGCTACAGTAGTAACAATCATCAAGACCACTAAGAACAGAACAAAAACAAAAAGAAAAACCTAAATTCGTTGCGGGCTGCCTCCCGAAAGCGCTTCTTTAGAGCCATTAGCTAGGCTTAAAGCAGAAGATCAAGTTTTTTCCAGAGAATAACTAACCCGTGTGACGGACTCAAAAGGTAACTTAATCTTTTTCCTAGGGAAATGTTCCATCCCTTTCTTGAGAGGGAATTGGAACTTGATAGTTCCCTCTTTCATATCAATGATAGCACCAACTGTGCAAAGAAAAGGACGTCCCAAAATAATTGGACAAGAGGGCTCACACTCAATGTCCATAATAGTGAAATCAACGGGAACATAATTTTCATTGACAATGATAAGAACATCGTCGATCTTCCCCAAAGGCTTTTTTACGGAAGAATCAACAAGACGAACACCAAAAGAACAGGGATCAAAAGGTTTCAAATCAAGCATATCATACATTCTTTTGGGCATAACAGAGGTACTTGCTCCAACATCACAAAGAGCAAAACAAGAGAAGTTATTCAATTTAATTTTAATCATAGGATCCCAACCATCTTCTAGCTTCCTAGGTATGGAGGCTTCTAGTCTAAGCTTCTCCTCCCTAACTTTAATTAGAGCATTGGTGATATGCTCCGTGAAGGCAAGATTTAGTGTGCTAGTGTGGGGGTCTCTAGACATTTTGTGTAGGAAACCAATAACTTCTGGTAAGGTGCAGTTATCAAAGTCTAGTTCACTACTATCTATAAGGGAAGTGGTGATATCATTTAAGCTCACTTGTTTGAAAGCCTCTATGTTCATAGAGGTTTCCTCTTCTATGGTTGAGGGTGTAGCATCACCATTGATAGGTCCAGTGGGACTAGGGGTGTGATGGGTGCTAGCAGTTTGGATATCCTCAACTACTTGGATAGTGGCTACTGTGTGGTAGGTAGGAAGGCTCTTAATTCTATCTTCTTCCTTGGGGATAACTTCAGGTTTGGCTGCCATTTGGTTTATCAAGGTAGATTGGGTGTGAGACATGTTTGAAACATAAGTTTCAATGGCAGTGAGTCTGGTTTGGAGACTGGAAATATCACCGTTCAGGCTCTCAAGTTGTTTGCTAATGCTTTGCAGGATAGAGGAGTGCTCATCTAATTGTCTAGAAAAGGCCTTGTTTTGTTCAAACTGAGTGTGCATATAGTTTTTAGTGGCCTTTTCTATTTCTACAAGTTTCTCATAACTAGGCAGGTCTCTCTCCCTATAGTTTTGGCTGTAGGAGTTGCTGGTGGTAGGATAAGTGTTGTTCCCATAGTTGTTGGATGGGAAAGGCCTAGGATTTTTGCTACCAAAGTTACTCCTATAAGCATTATTGTTGAAGTTGTTTCTAGAGACAAAATTAACATCTACTTGCTCCTGAGCAACCAAAGAATTTAAAGGAACATCTTGAGGATCAATAGAGGGTTGCTTGGTAAGTAGAGACATGATAAGGTCAACCTGTTCATTTAAAGAGGAAATCTCCTCGACAGAGTTTACCTTCTTACCAGTTGGAGCTCTCTCGGTGTGCCATTGTGAATAATTTAGCATCATCTCATCTAGTAGTTTTGTAGCAGCACCAAGTGTGGTTGACATAAAGGTACCTCCCGCGGCCGAATCCAACAGGTTCCGCGAGGTGAAGTTCAAGCCTGCATAAAAAGTCTGGATAACCATCCAGGTAGTCAGTCCATGTGTAGGGCAGTTCTTGACGAGCGTCTTCATACGTTCCCAAGCCTGGGCAACGTGTTCGTTATCCAATTGCCTGAAATTCATAATGTTACTCCGCAATTGAATAATTTTAGCAGGGGGATAATACTTGCCTATAAAAGAATCTTTGCATTTGCTCCAAGAATCAATACTATTCTTGGATAGAGACTGTAGCCACTCCTTGGCTCTCCCTCTCAAGGAGAAAGGGAAAAGCTTTAGCTTGACGATGTCTCCGTCCACCTCCTTGTATTTCTGCATGTCGCAGAGCTCGATAAAGTTGTTTAGGTGCAAAGCAGCATCTTCTCCTGCTCCTGAAAATTGATCTTTCATGACAAGGTTAAGCAGAGCAGGTTTAATCTCATAAGAAGGTGCTGAAGTGGCAGGTGGAGCAATAGGAGTGCAGATAAAGTCACTGTTGTTGTGACTGGTGAAGTCACACAACTTAGTGTTTTCATTGGAACCCATAGTAGCAGCAGGTATTTTTGGTATTTTTGATTAGGGACACAAAAGTAAAAACTGAAAGGTAAACTAACAAGACTAAAAAGCAAAGGTAAAAGCTAGCGTGTAACTCCCCTATTTTTGATACAGGAGTCCGACAACGGCGCCAGAAATTGGCGGTTATCAGGACTCGCGTATTTGTACTTCCTTTGAGTCCCCGGCAACGGCGCCAGAAATTAGCTTGATGGCTTCTCGCCCCTCGTTGGTTACCCCAAGTGGAAGGTTGAGATGCAGCGTAGCGGTAATTTCCCTCAGTAAAGATACCAAGGTTTGTCTCTAGTAGGACTCAACGATAAGTACGATAGGTGGCAACGGCGCCAGAAATTATTCTGATGCGTGGAGTTGTCGTGGACCTGCACAAAACAAATAACTTTGCTCCCAACGAGTTCAGAGGAGTTGTCAATTCCTCCGGCCTTGTCGTTTACAAAGGATCAAACGCAAGAGATAAAAAGGTACTAGTAAAAGTAAAAAACAGAAAGGTAAATAGTGGGTGTGAACAATGGTATGAAGATGGACCGGAGTCCCGTGATTTTCACTAGTGATGTCTCTCTCCCAAAAGACGATAAAAATTCTAGCGAGGTAAACAAATCACAGTTGGGCAATTGACAGGATTATGAAGGCACCGCAATGCTAACTATGCTGCTAAGAAAGGAAGGGCTCAAAAGCAATGGGCAGTACGCCAAGGTAAGTAGACCGAAATCCATCTGCATCTACTACGAATCATACACCTTGAGATATCTATCCAGAACATCTCGCTGGTATTAAGTTGCGAATCCCACCCAAAGTGTAAACTCAAAGCAACAGACAACTGCATTAAAAGAACTTTGCGTAAAGTAAACAATTCTTGCACCAATAGGCACAATCACCGTTGTTTTATCCCTGGTGGCAACAGCACATCCCCTAGTCTCATGTTTCTGTCACTCAAGCTAGACATCAGAGGGCTGAACCCACAATCGAGCATAACGCTCTCTCTTGGAGTTGCAAGCAAATAACTTGGCCAAAGCAAATACTGCAACGGAGAACTTGCAAGAATTTACTCAAGAACAAAATATAAAAGGGCAAACCAAATATATTACTCATCACAATCTGAACATAGTCTCATAATCCATCAGATCCCGACAAACTCAGCATAGCAACAGCAGAAAATTACATAGGTGCCTCGATCATGTGAGGCAGCTCACGAGGTCTCGAAAGTGAAAGCACAAAAGAGGGAGAGGACATCACATAGCTACTGATCATGGACCCATGGTCCAAGGGGGACTACTCACGGCACATACGGGAGGCGTCCATGGCTATGGATCGTCTCCCGGAGGGGTGATCTCCTTCCGGCAGGGTGCCGGAGTAGCTTCTCCAGGAAGCCCCGATCTGAAAACGGCGTCGGCGGCGGAACAGAGAGGTTTCCGCGAAAAAGAGTTCTTCTTTAGGGGTTTCTACCCCGAGGGGGTTATATAGGCGAAGGGGGGCATCGAGGGGCCACCCAGGGCAGCCAGGAGGGTGCCTGGCGCGCCCTAGGGTTGGGGCTGCGCCAGGGACCCTTCTGGCTCCCTGGTGGTGGTCCCGGCTCTCTCCCTTGGTTATTCCGGAAGCTTCCTGCCCGCTGATTTTTAATGTAATTTTTGCGGAAATTTTTGGGCACTTTAATCAGCCGGAAAAACTGAAAAACAAAAACAGCAGAAAACCAGAAGCTGGCAACTGGGTGCACTGAGTTAGTAGGTTAGTCCAAATTGGTTTAAAAGTGTAATAAAGTTCAACCAAAACATGGCAAAGTCACACAAAACATGCATGGAGCAAGCAGAAATTATAGATACGTTTGGGACGTATCAGTTACCCCAATTGCAGGGTGAGATATAGTGCAGCGACAATTTCTCCCTTGGAAAAGATACCAAGGTTTGTCTCCCGTAGGACTCCGATGGATACAAGAAGGTGGTAAAGTAAACAATGGCGCCGAGGTTGCTAGCTTCACCTGGACCTGCACAAAGATACAAATAACTTTGCTCCCAACAAGTGCAGAGGAGTTGTCAATTCCTCTGGCCTTGCTGTTTACAAAGGATCAACGCAAGAGATAAAAGTGGAACTGAAAGTAAAGACTGAAAATAAACTAAGGGTGTAAACAATGATGTGAAGATGGACCGGGGTCCCGTGATTTTCACTAGTGATGTCTCTCTCCCAAAAGACGATAAAAGTGCTAGCGAGGTAAAAAAATCACAGCTAGGCAATTGACAGAATTATGAAGGCACCGCAATGCTAACTATGCTGCAAAGAAAGGAAGGGCTCAAAAGCAATGGGCAGTATGCCAAGGTAAGTAGACCGAAATCCAACTACATCTACGAATCATCCACCTTGAGATATCTATCCAGAACATCTCGCAGGTATTAAGTTGCGAATCCCACCCAAAGTGTAAACTCAAAGCAACAGACAACTGCATTAAAAGAACTTTGCGTAAAGTAAACAATCCTTTCACCTGCGGGTACAAGCACCGTTGTCTTATCCCTGGTGGCAACAGCACATCCCCTAGTCTCATGTTTCTGTCACTCAAGCTAGACATCAGGGGGCTGAACCCACAATCAAGCATAACGCTCCCTCTTGGAGTTACAAGCAAACTACTTCGGCAAAGTAAAATACTGCAACGTAGAACATGCAAGAATTTACTCAAGAACAAAATATAAAAGAGAAGAACCAAATATATTACTCATCACAATATGAACATAGTCTCATAATCCATCAGATCCCAGCAAACTCAGCATAGCAACAGCAGAAATTACAAAAGTGCCTCGATCATGTGAGGTAGCTCATGACGTCTCGAAAGTGGAAGCACAAAGATGGGAGAGGTACATCACATAGCTACTGGTCACGGACCCATGGTCCAAGGGGGACTACTCACGGTACTTCCGGGAGGCGTCCATGGCTATGGATGGTTTCCACCCCGAGGGCTAAATACAGGCGTAGGGGGGTGTCGAGGGGACCCACAAGGCAGACAGGAGTCCCCCTGGCGCGGCCTAGGGTGGGGCCGCACTAGGGACCCTTCTGGAGTCCCTGTGGTGGGCCCCCTCCGCTACCTTGGTGATTCCGGAAGCTTCCGGGTCGCTGATTTTTTATCTGATTTTTCTGGATTTTTGGAGCACTTTTAATGGCCGGAAAACCTGAAATACAAAAACAACAGAAAACAGCAACTGGCAGTTGGGTGCACTGGGTTAATAGATTAGTCCAAATATGCTCAAAAGTGTATGAAAGTTCAAGAAAAGTATGGAAAAGTCACACAAAACATGCATGGAACAAGCGGAAATTATAGATACGTTTGGGACGTATCACAATCCCTACTCCTCACATCATATCTATCATTTGGCCTTCTCGCCTATGATTGTCCTCATTTATATGAGCCTTTCTTATCCTTTTTGTCTTCCTCCTCCACCATATTCTCTCTTTTCCATCCTAAGTGTCAACTCTCGTGCTTACGCTCATCCATTGCCTCAGTGCTCAAAATATTGGAAAGGAGTGGATCGAATTGACTTGTACCTGGCTAGTGGTCTGGGGATGAGTCAAGATAAGATTCCAAAGAAGACCAACTGTTGAGCTGGTGATTGGTACTGCCTCAATCCACTTGGTGAACTTGTCTACTGCTACTATGAGATGTGTTCGACCTCCTTTTGAGGATTTCTTGAGTGGACCCACCATGTCGAGTCCCCAAGTGGCGAAAGGCCAAGATAGTGGTATGGTTTTGAGTTCAGATGCTAGAGTGTGTGGCCTGCTGGCGAATTTTTGACAAGTGATGCAACATTGCACGATGTCTTCTGCGTTTCGCATTGCGGTTGGCCAGTATAACCCTACTCGAAAAGATATGGCCACGAGTGCGCGACTGCTCGCGTGGTGCCCGCAAGTGCCTTCGTGAATCTCGAGCATTAGGGCCTTGCCGTCTTCTTCCTCGATGCACTTTTGGAGGACCTGAGAATTGCTACGCTTGTAGAGCTGTCCGTTGATTACTGTGAATGCTTTAGATCGCCGGCTGATGCATCGGGCTTTTGCAATGTCTTGCGGCAAGGTGCCTTGAATTAGGAATCTAAGGAACGGTTTTGTCCAAGCTGGGCCTTCGGGTGCGGTTGGCTATGCCTCCTCGACTGCTTTGTTGCCTTCATCAGCGGTTGAGTTCGCATCCGCCACTTGCGCTGGTTCGCTTGTGTTGTCATCCTCTGCGGCTGCTTCTGGCGCGAGTGCATTGGTTTTGATTGATATTTGGCTGATACTTTCGAGAAAAACGCCTGGGGGAACTGGGCCTCGAGTTGATCCAATGTTTGCGAGCTCGTCTGCTTCTGTATTATTTGCTCTGGTGACGTAGTTTAGCTCGCAGCCGTTGAATCCTCCTTCTAGAGTGTTGTAGAGCTTCTGGTAATCTATCATGTTGTCTGCGACTGTGTCACGGTCCCTCATTGCTTGCTGGATGATGATAGCATAGAAGTGATAATGGCTTCTCTCCCTTCGTTGGTCACCCCAAGTGGAAGGTGAGATGCAGTGTAGCGGCAAATTTCCCTCGGTGAAGATACCTAGGTTGAGATCGACCAATAGGACTCCGGCAATGATAAGTAGGTGGTGAAGTGAACAATGGCGCCGTTCACAAACTCAGGGTTTCTTACTTCACCTGGAACTGCACACGATACAATTAACTTTGCTCCCAAAGAAGTTCAGAGAGGTTTTCAATCTCTCCGGTCTTGTTGTTTACAAAGGGTCAAACACACAAGGGATAATGATAATGATAATGGTAGCAACTGAAAGTAAATACTGAAAAGGAAATAGGCTTGTAAACAGTGATGAGGATATGTGCCGGGGTCCCGTGATGTTCACTAGTGATGTATCTCTCCCAAAAGACGATAAAACTGCTATGCGAGGTAAACAAATTACAGATGGGCAATTGACAGGATTATAAACGCACCGCAATGCTAACTATGTTACAAAAGAAAGGAAGAGGCTCATAAGCATGGGCAGTACGCCAAAATAAGTAGACCAAAATCAATCTACATCTACTACTAATCATCCACCTTGAGATATCTATCCAGAAAATCTCGCTGGTATTAAGTTTCGAGTCCCAACCAAAGTGTAAACCCAAAGCAACAAACAACTGCATTAAAAGAACTTTGCGTAAAGTAAACAATCCTTGCAACCTCGGTTACAAGCACCGTTGTTTTCCCCCTTGTGGCCACAGCACATCCCCTAGACTCATGTTTCTGTCACTCAAGCGTGTCATCAGGGGGCATGTACCCACAATCGAGCATAACGTTCCCTCTTGGAGTTACTATCCACCACTCGACCAAAGCAATAAACAGCAACGAAGAACATGCAAGAATTACTTAGGAACAAAAATATAAGAGATCAAAACCAATTATATTACTCTATCACGATCTGAACATAATATTATAATCCATCGAATCCCATCAAACTCAACATAGCAACAGCAGAAGAATTACATATGTGCCTCGTTCATGTAGGGCATCTCACGAGGTCTAAACCATGAAGAAGAAAGAGGGGAGGAGAACATCACATGGCTACTGATCACGGACCCATGGTCCCAGGTAGACTACTCACGGCACATCCGAGAAGCGTCCATGGTGGAGGAGAAGCTCCCGAAGGTCGATCCTCCCTCCGGCAGGGTGCCGGGAAGGGTCCTGACGGTGCTCCCGATCTTGGAAGCGCGGCGGCGGTGGAACAGAGGCGAGGTTGCGAAATAGGGTTCTGTCTTCGGAGTTTTCCTGTCATGAGGAATAAATAGGCGAAGGGGGCAGCCATGGGGGCCACCAGGGGTCCAGGCGCCCCCCTGACGCGGCCAGGCCCCTGGCCGCGCCAGGTGGCCGCCTAGGCCCCTGGTGGTTGCCCTCTGGCCCCACTTGGGTGCTTTTGGAAGACTCCGTTACGTTGATTTTTTATCCGATCTTTCCTGAATTATTGGAGCACTTTTAATATGGGGGAAACCTGGAATAGAAAAAAAGCAGAAAACAGGAACTGGCACTGGGGTGCACTGAGTTAGTAGGTTAGTCCAAATATGATCAAAAGTGTATGAAAGTGTATCTAGATCATAGCAATATCACACAAAACATGCATGGAGCGAACAGAAATTATCGATACGTTTGAGTCGTATCAACATCCCCAAGCTTAATTCCTGCTCGTCCTCGAGTAGGTAAATGATAACATGCATAATTTCTGTGGTGACATGCTAGCAACCATATAAGAACTTTGACAAGTAAATCAATTAAGGTATGTAATTCAATTCAAGTCATAACATGCAAGAGTCTATATTAGCATTGAAGCAAGCAACGAGAGAACATTAGGTGCAAGAGCTCTCGTTGTCCGTGACTCGAATGTCTCCAGATGGTGTTTGCATGCAAGAAGGGGGATAGGGAATTCGAGAAAAAGATATTATTGTTGAGAACTCAATCTACTAAAGTTTCACACTTGGTCTTCTTTGGAATCTTATCTTGACTCGTCCCCAGACCACTAGCCAGGTACAAGTCAATTTGATCCACTCCTTTTCGATATTTTGAGCACTCATGCAATGGATGAGCGTAAGTACGAAAGTTGACACTTAGGATGGCAAAGAGAGAATATGGTCGAGGAGGAAGACAAAAAAGGATGAGAAAATCTCCCATCAACGAGGACAATCATAGGCGAGAAGGCCAAATGATAGATATGATGTGAGGAGTAGGGATTGCCAAGCAACGGATGCACATATGAGCTGAAAAGCTCTCCAATGGAACTAGTGGGGGTGCATATAACTTGCTCGCTCATGAAGAACTAGAGCTCTTTTGAGGAGGCTCATCCTTGGAATATGCAAGCCAAGTTCTATAGTGTGAAGGTCCCCACATAGCTATATGCATGATCATCTCTATGGAGTACAAGGATAAGAGGGAGTACTAGTGCGGATCTTTCAAAAGGATAGTAGTATTGCCCATTTATCTCTTTTTATTTCTTTTTTTTCTTTTTCTATTTTTTTCTATTTTTTGGTGGCCTCAATGGTTCTTTCTACTGAACTCTCATTTGTCCTCTTTGGGATCTTTTATTTTGTCCACTTTGGGATTTTTTTTCCTCACTTAAGGGCAACACTCTAATTTAAAAGAGGGTATAGAAGATCTTTCACACTTTGCAAGGTACTCAAATCATAAAGAAGATGTAGCTATCATGATGTATGCAATGTATGCCGCTGCCAGTGTAGCGGGAACATGTATGACATGAAGATCAAGTCATGAATAGGTGGAAGTTGCATGGCAATATATCTCGGAAAGGCTATGGAAATGTCTTGATAGGTAGGTATGGTGGCTATTTTGAGGAAAGATATAAGGAGGTTTATGATGACAGAGCGTATCATGCCAAGGTTTGGATGTACCGGCGAAGGTGGACGCCAACTCTCGGAGTGAGAAGGAGGCAATGCACGTGTAAGGCCCGATATGCGGTACTGTTCCAGATCTAGATGTTTCCATCCAGATCCGGGGACGAAGCACATATCGGTCCCACCGCGACATATGACGAAGTCATATGCCCCGGATTTCCAACATGATATCACAACATTACAGATACAAGGATACAACATCTCATACAATCGGCATACAACTGCCTTAATACAATACAACAGCGGAAGATACATGTCTGAGTACAGACTACAATCAAATGCCTACTGGCAAAGATAAAAACATCGATCCCATAACCACACGGGTCCAGGCCCTCCGCCGGGATCCGCCTAACTAGTCATCGTCGAGTCTCCACGTGAAAGATCGATCACCATACCTGTTGTCGATCAAGAACCCTGAAAAGAGTTTGGGGGTAGTATCATGAGTACAGAGGTACTCAGCATCCAACTGTAGTGGTCATCTGACCCAGCAAGGACTTCATCACTCGTCATTCTAGGAAAACTAGTAGTTTACGGTAAGGAAGGGGTAAGTGGTGAAGTTGCTGCCGCACTAGCATTTAATGAAGTGGCTATCGATCTAGAGAGTAAGATAAGAAGCCAAGCATTCGATGAGGAATCGCCTCCAACAAGTCTGCTATCCACCTACTACGCAAACATAACACCTATCCTATCCTTGTCCTCCTGTTTGCATCCCGACGAAGAAGAAGCAGTCAAGGCACACACACGTTGATCAAGTTATATTAAGATTATCTCAGTTGTTGTTGTCTATGAACAAGGAGTAGGACTCAAGTCGTCCATAACCGTGGACACGGCTTCTCGAAAAGATTTAACCCTGCAGGGGTGTACCAACTGCCCATTACGAGGCTCCGCACGCACGTCCATCTCTCTCAGTTGCTACCCATCACAGGCAACCATTTTATGATTTAGTTCCAAGAGATCTGAAACGACAGGTCCCTCTAACTAACAACGAACAAATCCGGGTGGCCCCCGGGGAGTCGACACCCAATCCAAAAGCTGGACACGCTCTCGGATCGGACTCTTCCGTCTCAACAGGGTTTGGGTTGCCGATACGCCTCACGTGAGGCCTCGGGCCCTCGCCGGTCAAAGGTGGACCAACAGGAAAACCATGTCTCCGCTGGTCCGGGTTGTTTAAAAAATTGCGAGGGGATCCACCAAGCACACACACGGGGTTTCAAATGGTAAATCAGCTCGGGCCACCACTAGAAATGTTTGAAGCTAGATAGGTAAGAAAAGGGGACCCCATAAAATCCCACACGTGGTTAGGCACGCTCAGTCTTAAAATCAATACCCGGAACTCGGAACCTAGGTGACTCGAATGGAACAAAGTGTCGGGGCGGGATAGCCTAGACCTTCCATCCTTCATCGAATATAGTCAACATTATAACAATCATATCATCCACAACAATATAATAATGTGATATCCCAAACCAAGGAGTAACAGGGTAACAACGTAGCATCCTAAGCATGCATACTAAGCAGGGGCTGAGCAACGAGCAATAGTAACATAGCAGTACATGGTTTGCTGGGAGGGGACATGGTTGTATCGGTTTGAAAGAGGCCGTAAACATGTGGTAGGATCAAACATCGAACCTAACCTAGACTAGCATGCAAACTGCTGGTTGAAATAGAATGGATCATAAGTAATGTATAGTCCTTGCCTGTTGATAAGTCGGGTTCCGAAGGTGTAGTTGATCGCAAGCTCGCAACGTCTCCGAGAGGTACCCGTAGAAGCACACAAGACGGTAAACACTGGAAAGCAATCAACGAGCAAGCATCTATTACTACCAGTCAAACACGAGCAAGCATCAACAATAAGGCAACACGAGACATCGCACCTACCGTCGAGAGCGGTTACTAACATGTTAAGTGGAGTACTCGTCTCACACGACGATACCGCACGTTTATGGTGGTTCAAGTTGTTTAGCTACAGGTGATCAACAAAGTTGTTAACATGGCAAACACAGAAGCATGGCATAGCACACAAACATGGAAAGAGGTGAAGCACAAAGTAAACTATATAATCTAGTCATTTTAAGTGGGGGTAAAACCTATACATGGCAAACTATTGCGGACCCCACGATATTTATTGCATTTGGTACTGTTTTGCCCTAAACAGTATTTTATTATTTTTATTAGCAAGCAAGAACATCATAAACGCAATCTTCACGAAAAACTAATCAAGTTACATATAAAGAACATTTTAATCGGAGCAACGGTTAAAAAGTTATTGCAATTATAGTTTACAGTGGCAGACAGTGTAATTAGCAGGTAAACAACAAGTAAACAAGTTCAAACATAGCAACAAACAACATTTTAATAATCTACACAAAAAACTAAGCAATTTACATGTTTAAAGCGTCGCGATCCGAGCTACCGTTAAAAAGTTACGGGCACCGCAAAAAAAACAATACAATCTGCCTAAATAATTAAACTAGAAAAGAGAAAAAAAACATCTACCGAGCCAACAGTACTGGGCCAAGCCCATCTAGCACAACAGAAAAAAAATAACTAAAAAAAGGAAAAGGGGGAGGCGCCTCACCAGTTGGGCCGTGGCCCGGTCGGCTGCAGGCTGGCCCACCTGGCCGGGCGGCCTGGCTCGAGGAAGTGGGCGCGGCCCACCGGGGTCAACGGAGCCGGCGGCTCATCCCGATCCCGTCTCACAGCCGGAGGCGGCACGGCGCGCAGCGGGGACGACGGCGGGCACCGGATCCGAGCAGCTGGCGTGGGGAGGGGGAACGGGCGGCGGCTCGGGCAGCCGGGACGTCGAGGTCAGAGGCGGGGCGAGCTTCGGGCAGGCGAGCACCTGGCGACGGCTTGCTAGCCATGGCGCGGCGGCGCCTTCCTGGAGAGAAGAGAGGGAGGAGGTGATAGGAGGATGCGCGGGAGAAGGGAGGAGGGGCGCACCTGCGCGCGGCGGTGCCGGCGGTGGAGGCGCCCTGCACGGAGCGGCGGGCGTGGCTGCTGCTGCCGGCGAGCGCGGCGGGCGGCGGGCTAGCTTGGCCCAGATCGGGACCCTGCGGGGCCCGAGGCGCTGGTAGGTGGGAGGTGGCTCCAGGGGGCGACGTGGCCTCTTCTGAACCCTTGATCTATAGATCTGATGGCCAGAAAACACCTGGGTCTAGGGTTTCGGGATTGGAGGCATAGATGGGTAGATTTGGGGCAAATGGTGGGGGTGGCTGCAATTTTGTGGCTAGGGAAACCCTAGATATGAGTGGGAGTGTGGTAGTCTTTATATAGCCCAGGTGGCTGGCAGTTTGCAAAAACATCCCCGTTTTTTCTCTCGCGCGCGCGGTGTTTACGTTTCTGACCGCTGGGGGTCCGCGGGACCTCCAATTCGGGTAAAACTTCGAACTGTGTGATCAGCGCGACGAGCTGGCGGCGTTCACCTCACGCTGGAACTGTTCCGAGAACACTTTCCAGCGCGCTATAAAAATATCCCGTTTAATTATTAAACGGGGTTTTCGTTCCATTGGCTTCGGCTAGTCTCGTGCGGTTTTCGCGACGGTGATCGGGTGAAACCCGGTGTCGCAAAGGTCGAGTGTCAGGGTGGCAGGGTCGGTCTTCGTCCGGTACGAGAATAGAGGGGGGAAATAATCGCCGATCAATAAATCGGGGATGCAAACACCGCAAACAAATCAGACAATCAAACAATTCACACCGAAAACAAAAATTTTATTTTTTGTGAAATCTGGGCTGTTACAGCACGACACCGGAGGGGCTAGCAAATATGAGGAGGTGGAAGTGTCAACTTTCAATACTCACATTAGTACGAAGAAATCATGCACTTATTATCGGTAACTCTCAATCTAATGAGGAGGTTCACAAAGGGACAAGTACCCTGAGGAGGAGTGTATGGGGGTTCGGTTATCCCTGCGCATCCTCGACTCATGCTACGTGAGTGTACTCTAATATTCGACCCCTCAGAAGAGTAGTGATCCATCTAGTAGCTAGAGTTCTCAGCTAGTTTTGTAGGTTGTTGAAAATAACACATGGATTGCCCAAAATATGACACCTATCAACCATTTAATCCATAATCATGGGCAATTGCATAAATCTAGGCTAGAGCTCTTGACACCAAAAGTTCAAACATTACTCACATCAATACCTCAAAACTATTGCAGGCTACTACTGAAATTAAATAGCAACCTCGATTACCTACTTCTCAAAATCAAGACATAACTCAGTGCAACAACCAACTCTCTTAACAAGATAAACATGGAAACTAAAGAGAGTTCCAGCAATAAACTAAACAAAAGCCAAGGCTCTTGCTAAGACAAACTAAGACTAAAACTAGACAGGGCAGTAGCTACGAAAAGATAAAGAACACACACCAACAAAAATATAGTCATGAAGAATCCTATGATGTGTTCTATATTTTGAAAGTGGATAGTGTTTCTCTCCCACACAAAGTAAAACGGGATCTAACTTGTTATGAACAGAAAGCAAAGCTAAAGAAAACTAAAAATAAAACCTAAGAGCGAGACGCTCCAAGCATAGCACATAACGCATGACGTGATAAAATATAGTGAGACGAAGGACGAACTGATGATTGTTGATGGAGAACGGGATGCTCGGGGGCATCCCCAAGCTTACCCGCTTGAGTCTCCTTGAATATTTGTTGGGGATGCATGGGGGCATCCCCAAGCTTGAGCGCTTGACACTCCCGAATCTTCTTTCATCATCTTCCATCGCACACTTGAAAACTCTCTTCATACACAAATCAACATAAGCTGATTAGAGAGGTTAGTACCCTTAATAGATAATTTTTCCCCACTGGATATAAAGATATTCTTGAAGATCTACTGTTTCTCAAGATTTCCAAAAGGTTCTTGCAAATAAAAAGCAAGCTTAAGGTTTGCAAAAGTTAGGAGAGACAAAACGTGGCAGAATCTGTGAAAAACAGAACAACAGGTAGTAAAGAATTTTTTAGGGGTACTTCTGCTACTCAAATCAAAAAACTCAGAACAAAGGAAAGTTCCATGATTGTATAGAGCACGTTGTGTAAACAATTCAGCTCAAAAAGATGAACTGGTGATTTATTTTGCTTTTTTCCGTCACGAGGACAGAATCTGTTTTCTGGACAACATGTCACAACTTTCACTTCCCTTGTCATATGAGGCACAAAGCTTGAAAAATAAAGATACAATGATGTTGCTACAGTAGTAACAATCATCAGACCACTAAAAACAGAAGTAAAAACATCTTGGGTTGCCTCCCAACAAGCGCTTTCTTTTAAGCCTTTAAGCTAGGCATAAGGCAAAAGAAAATCAAGTTTTATCAAGAGAAAGAGAATAGCTAGCCCGTGTAATGGACTCAAAAGGTAACTTGACTTTCTTTCTAGGGAAGTGTTCCATCCTCTTTTATAGAGGGAATTGGAATTTTATATTCCCCTCTTTCATGTCAATAACAGCACTAACGATGCAAAGAAAAGGACGTCCCAAAATAATTGGACATAAAGGTTCACACTCTATATCCATAATAATAAAATCAACGGGAACATAGTTGTTATTGAAAATGATAACAACATCGTCGATCTTCCCCAAAGGTTTCTTTACGGAAGAGTCGACAAGGCGAACACCAAAAGAACATGAATCAAAGGGTTTCAATTCAAACATATCATACATTCTTTTGGGCATGACGGAGGTACTAGCTCCCACGTCACATAAAGCATAGCAAGAGAAGTTATTTAATTTGATTTTTATCATAGGGTCCCAACCATCATCTAGCTTCCTAGGTATGGAGCCTTCTATCCTAAGCTTCTCCTCACTAGTTTTGATAAGAGCATTTGTGATATGCTCCGTGAAGGAAAGATTAAGTGTGCTAGTGTGGTGGTCTCTAGACATTTTGTGTAATAAGCTGATAACTTCTGAGAGGGTGCAACTATCAAAATCAATATCACTACTATCAAAGGTGGTAGCAGTGTCATCTAGGCTCACTTGTTTGAAACCCTCTATGTTCATAGGATGTAACACCCCGGGTGTCACGCTACAGTAGTCCAACCGTAATCACCTTGTTAATGGTCAGGTCATCATGATTAAGCCAGGGTTAAACAACCTTGATCGAGTTGAGCTCGATTTCAATCGAATAAAAATTCCAGAAACAAGTGGCAATTAAACTTGACCCAAAAGTTGTGCAAACAATTTTATAAAATGCCTACAAGTCAGTAGACCCAGATACCATGGTGATGGATATTTATAATAACATTTAAATATTTTAAACCATTCAAACAGTAGCTAAAACAGCCCCAATTAAGCCTTTTTAATAACACAAATATGCAAATGAATTTATTTGAAGCCAAAACTTTTTGTGGTAGTATAGAATAATGTAACATGAATATTGAGACCAATTGCACATCTTGTAAAATTCAAATCTATCCAACCCAAAATAAAACTGAAAGGTGAAAGCTTGAGGTAAACAAAAAAATGCAAAACGCTATTCCTCGCCCTAGGCGCCCACCAGCCCGGCCCAGCCCCTCCACTTCCCTCCTTCTTCCTCGCACTGCTCACAGCGCCTCGCTGTCGACGCCATGGCCATGGATGGCCACACGTCGAGCATCCCGCGGTTCCTCCCCGTGGATAAGAGCCTCTCTGCCAACCCCCCTTGGAACCCTAGGCCGCACCCCCCCCCATGATCCCTCCCTCGCGCCTCCCTCTCCCTCTGGCTAGCTCGCCCGAGCCGCCATGGGTGCGCCCCATGAGCAGCCGCGGCCAACCTCCGTCTCGAGCTTCACGGGCGTGTCTAGGACCATCTACATCGACGTGTACTTCGCCGGGGCGCAACAATTTGGGCCGGGACACCCTTGGAGATCGCAATCGCCGCCGGCTTGCCGCCTCTGACCGGAGCTCCTCGTCGTCGATTCGCTCGCCTCCGACCTCCACGGCCCTTCCTGACCGCTGCTTCGAGCCCCCCGGTGAGCTCTGCCGCGATTCCCCGCTCCCCCGCGCGTAATAAGCGCCGTAGATCCTTCCCCGTCGCCGTCATGGCTCCGGGAGCCGTCGCGCGTTCGTCGTAGCCTCGGTCTTCGGACGGCCTCGCGCCCTGGCTCCTGTGCCGCGCCCCCTCGAACCCCCTCCCACTGATGCTCTCGCCGTGGTCGCCGTGGTCGGGCCGCTGGCGTGCTGCCATGGCCGGAGCCCGCGGCCGTGCCCGCACCCCTCGGACGCCCCATCTCGCCGTGCCGGCCTCCGCCACCCCTGCCCACACCCCCCCTCCGCACATTCCCCATCTGGCCGGAGTTGGCCGATACGGCTCGCCACCGTGCCTCGGCCTTCCGCCGACGTGCGTGCAGTTGGCCGTGGGCTAAGCCCCCCCCCCCCCCCACACACACACCCACTGACATGTGGCCCCCTTGGATTAGCCCCTAATATAAAAAATTAAAAAGAGATTAAAAACCCCCTTGTGAGAATGACTAGTGGGCCCCAGGCCATTTGTTAATTTAAATAATTGATAAACTGTCACTGTTAGACTGACAAGTGGGACCCCCCTGTTAATTAGACCTTTTGATTAAATTAAAATCCTGTTAAAATAAATGTGACTATGACCAGTGGGCCCATGGGATGTTTTTAATAAATAAAATGATTTATAATCCCTCTGTCTATGGCATGTAGGCCCCACCAGTTAGTTACTGTTGTGGATAAGGTTGTGGATAATGTTGATTTAATAATTAAAAGAAAATCCAGAAAATGATTTAAATTGAATAAAACTTGAAAATCAATATCTTTTAATCCGTAACTCCGATGAAAATAATTTATATATCAAAGTTGATCAGAAAAATACAACGAATAAGAATACGCTATCCGTATACCAACCACACCCCTCTAACACAACGAACATCGAACCGTCCCCCTCTGGACCGACTGTCCGATAAATTGTCCGGTACTGCTAAAGTACCCGGATGAATTTATTTCGAACACGAAAGTTGTTCGGAATAAATCAACTAACCCGGATACACCACCCACACATGTGTCGGATGTTCACGACACCTCCGGCATGATATCCCCCCCTCCGGACACCCTGTTCGGTAATCACCCGGAGCTGGCAGTTCATCCCCGGATGAATTCCCGCTCCGAGCATAATGCATCGTACTGTGTTAGTACACCGATAGCAATTCATTTGTCGTGTCATGCTTATGTTTTCTATGATTGCTTTATATTTACTGTTTCTCCCCCCCCCTTTATTCTCCGGTAGACCCCGTTGCTACCGCCGACTACACCGCTGCTGGGTACGACTACTTCGTCGACGACCCTACCCCTACCGTCGAGCTTCCAGACAAGCAGAGCCATTCTCTTCCCCAGATATCGCCTATCTTTCCATACATTTCTTGCACTAGGCATGGTTACTGCTGCTGCTACGATTACAATCCTATTCAATTGCATAGCCTGTTTTTGTTGCCCCTTGACGTACCTTCCTTTATCCTATGTTGCCTATTATAATTATGCATTATACAGCAGTGAGCCCTGCGCATTGTTAGCTAGGATTACATAGCGGGCCGTGACCACTCAGGGGATTGAACACGGATACGATATATTAACTGTTACAGGTACGGTACAAGGTAGACACCGCCTAAGGCCCCCTACCTCGGCTCTGCCGAGCCACATCAAGTGGAGCTATCGAGGAGTAACCCTCGTACTCCACTCGTTGCTGACTCTGTATAGCCGCCCTAGGGACCTGAACACGGTTGTACTTCAGGTAAGAAGTCAGGCGACCCAACGGTGCCCGCGAGAGGTATTACGACGGGACGACAGGGAGGGTACGACCAGTGTACCGGTGTGCTTGGCCCCTGATCGTTGGCCGCGAGAGTTACCAAACCACGAAAGACGAGCTCCTCCAGGAGCACACACGAGACAAGGTAAGGAGACGGTTCACCTTGTTGGTAACCGCAGAGACTTGGTGGGACGACAGGGCAGACACCGATGTACTGGTGGTCCTGGCTGCTGTCGTTGTCCGCGGGTCAGTTAAGTCGAGGCAACGATAACGGTTGTCACGCAAGTTAATAAAATGACTAATGATTCAGAGAATGTCTTGAGTTGTCTATATGCCATGTACGCACTACCTACCCGTGGGAATTACGAGTTATGGGCTCCTCTGCTTCGTAGTGTCGTCCGAGGACTCTTCAGGCGTCAGCAGTACCGTGACCTGCGCCGGGAAGTGGTGTTGTCTTATTTGCTCGCGCGGTGGTGTCTTATTTGGATTTGCTTTAACTTCACCGGCCAGCCTCGCACCGTGCAGGAGTACGTCGGGGTTAGGGTCCAAAGCCCCGCGTACATAGGATATAGTCCGGCGGATGACCTCTCTGTTGATTTTGAAAGATGGGCTACGGAGTGTCGGATAGCCTTGGTGGAGCGTTCCCTAACAAGGTTCCCGTCACCCTGGAGATCCGTGCGTGTAGTGTAACACAAGTGCACCCCTGCAGGGAAGATTAATCTATTCGAATAGCCGTGTCCACGGTAACAGGACGCTTTATGCTGAAGCTGGATCTTACCACTACAAACTATTATTATTAAACTGTATGGTTTCGGGTTTTCTTCCTCACTGGGATGTCGAGGAGGTGAACTCGGAGGCATTGTTAATTATTACAACTTACTATTATACAATGCTGCAGCAACTTCTGCTGCATTGTTACTTTATGCTTTATATAAACTGTTGGTTGATTCTTACCTCATGCTGCAAGACATCGTCGGAAGATGCTAGTCTTCGATAGGCCTAGCTTCTTACCCTTATTCTGATTTATATCTTGCAGTCCACTATATACAGCCTCTTCTTTCCGTTGATACAATGCAAAATGCTTAGTAGAGGACGTAAGACTCACGGGTATGCTAGATACTCACCTTTGATTTATTTCCCCTTTTTGTTTTGCCTGATCGGCTGCTGCAGTTGACGTTGGAGCCCAGGAGCAGGAGATCCCCGATGTCGACCACCGCAACATGAAGATCCCCGATGCCTTCTACGACGTCGAGTTCCCCTTTGACCAGGAGTAGTTTGGAGGTTCCCAGGCAGGAGGCCTCGCCTTTTCGATCGTTGTTGTTTTTGTGCTAGCCTTCTTAAGGCAGATCATGTGTACCTTGTGTCTGTACTCAGATACTATTGCTTCCGCTAACCTTGTGCTCTCGAGCTGTTGTATTCGAGCCCTTGTGGCCCCTGGCTTGTATTAAACAGCTTGTATTATTTTATTTGTAGAGTTGTGTTGTGATATCTCATCGTGAGTCCCTGATCTCGATCGTGTACCTTGCGTGTATGATTACTGTACACGATCCGATTTTGGGGGCGTCACAAGTTGGTATCAGAGCCGACTGCCTGTAGGAAGCCCCTAACCACTCCTCGGTCGAAGTTGAGTCTAGACTTTGCAAAACTACTTTGCTAAATTAATGTTTGGCTTACGGGCCCACATTGTTATCACCCTGTGTGATATCTTTGGTATTAGGATCTTTTTCTCCGTACCTATGCTCTGGGACTCTGCTCTCTTATCCTTGCTGTTAATTTTTACTAACACTGACTTTAGGTTCACGTAACACCTTCCTTCCGGAGAGCTCTGCATTCCGGATGATCACCTGTTCCACCTGAAGATCCCGAGGATACTCTCCGATAAATTCCCGAGACCCTATGTGCCCATTGCCTTTGCAATTCTCTACCACTGATAAATCCTTGTGGATAACTACACATCCTTGTTGTTCATACCTTTGTATCCAGTTGTTCTCTTGTGGTTACAAAATACCTCGAAATACTTTTTGATATCTCGATAATCCTCTGCAGCCTACGACTTTGGAGATTCTTCTTACCTGCTTGCCCTGTGGCAAGTTCTCGATGTCAACTATTCTTCATTGACATCACTTGTCCCTTACCAATACTGATCTTATTAAACCTTCATGAGTGTGAATACACGCAATCGTCCGTTGATCCCTGTAAATTCATTCTTCTGGCTCAGACGTCATTCCGGACATGAGCTGGTTCTCGGTAAATCAAATCGTGAATGATTAACCGTCAAGCTTCTATTCAACTTGTCCATGTTTGATCGATGTATCTGGATCTGATACACCGATATAAAAATCACAAGTCCTTTGAACTTAAGCGTCGAATTATTCAGATGCTTTATCGTCAAATGCCTTTGTATTCTTTCTTCTTATGGTTGAGTACCGATACTCACACCAGACTCTCTGTACCCCACCTGACCTTTTGGTGGATTACTACCTACCATTCCCTAATGCCCTAAGTCATTCATGGATTTTCCCTGATTTCAGCTGCCTCTGGCAAATGATATCATCTACTCGGTGTCATCAGCCGTCTGCTTTCGAACTGGTATCCCTCGCCTCTGATGTCTGTTGTATGAGTTCCAAATACCCCGATGGGTTAACCTTATGCTTCCCCTAATCGGTATGAACCCAAATTTTATGCGAGTTATACTCTACTGGCCTCCCGTCAGATGAACTTGAAATCCTACCACCACCCCGAAATCGAGAAGTAGATGAAAGGTTATGCATTGATGAAGTGGGAGTTGACCCTGAACCTTGGGTTCATGCCCATAGATACGATGTAGAACTTATCATGAAAGCTTCTCATAAATATAATTACCCCCTTGGTAGAAATTATGCTGCACCTATGATCCTCCATCCTACCTTCGATTATTACCTTCTGGTACCTCGAGGATATCGTACCTTTGCACTACCTCTAATGAACTTTGATGGAACAATACCTTTCTCTGTCGTAACCACTCCATGGGTTCTGGGTTGTTTTCAACCGCAGACACCGAATACCTTTTGATCCACCATTCATTTTGCTTGAGGTCGCCGCTATTCGATTCATCCTCTTGAAACCTCTCGGCATAATGTGTCGAGGTCATCGTCAACATTTTGACTTCTCTCATGGGTCTATTGAATTCATGACGAGAAATACCATCCTTTCCCCTCGATGAATTGTGTTATCATCGACAACCTCCATTGACTCCTTGTCAATACAAACTTGGTCATGCATATCTTGCTCTGCTTTCCCTTGGTAAAGATATACACTTGATACTTGTGTATCATCCCATTTTCCCTTCCATTGGTCTGTTTAATCTTTCTTCTTGTATTGTACTTATCTGAGCAGTGACAATTCCCTCCTTATGTAAACACTTTGGTGTGCTACATTGTCTGTACAACCAGTTACGATTGTTGATGAATTTTCGGTGACCACCGATGGACGAGAACTTTGCCAATTGGTCCACCTCGTATTAACGAGCAGGAAAATGGTTCTCTTCGTCCCTCGCCCTTGGCACTGATGTTGTTGCGGACATAGCTAACAAGTTGTTCTCTGACTTACCTTGCAACTTGATCGCGTTGTTTGTCACCACCCTTCTTTTTCAGAGTGGGCCCATAACCCACAGTTCCACAGGATCGAAACCTGACTCTCTTGTACCTTTTTGTTCTCGAGGTTATTCCTCTTGCTTGACCTCGTATGCAACTCACGAGTCCTTTGCCTTGTGATATTCAGTTCGATGTCAGACTCAGTGCTTATGCCTGATGCTCTGGACCCCTTTACATCCTCCGTTATCATCGTCGAATTCTTGCATATCCGCTTGAAAACTTCTCAGGCCTTCTTTTTTTTTCTTCTCTCGATGTATCTCCCTGACTTTAACTCGTGAGATACTTTGTACCCCATTTCCCTTGGATAACCCCGATTGATTAACCTTGTGCCGATTCGACCCCCGTAAGTTTTCCCTCCTACCCTATCCGTAGGTACGATGAGGACCCTGAAGAAAGAAAGACAACTCCAACATGATGCACCGATGCAAAGAAATGAAGAAATCAACGAGAAGGATAGACTTCTTCGAGAAGGACAACAAGAACCAGAAGAATCGTTAGAATACGAAACCGAATCATTACCCCCTTACACTACCTTTAATTCTCGGGACGATAATTCTTTGTAGTGGTGGAGATTTGTAACACCCCGGGTGTCACGCTATAGTAGTCCAACCGTAATCACCTTGTTAATGGTCAGGTCATCATGATTAAGCCAGGGTTAAACAACCTTGATCGAGTTGAGCTCGATTTCAATCGAATAAAAATTCCAGAAACAAGTGGCAATTAAACTTGACCCAAAAATTGTGCAAACAATTTTATAAAATGCCTAAAAGTCAGTAGACCCAGATACCATGGTGATGGATATTTATAATAACATTTAAATATTTTAAACCATTCAAACAGTAGCTAAAACAGCCCCAATTAAGCCTTTTTAATAACACAAAGATGCAAATGAATTTATTTGAAGCCAAAACTTTTTGTGGTAGTATAGAATAATGTAACATGAATATTGAGACCAATTGCACATCTTGTAAAATTCAAATCTATCCAAACCAAAATAAAACTGAAAGGTGAAAGCTTGACGTAAACAAAAAAATGCAAAAGGCTATTCCTCGCCCTAGGCGCACACCAGCCCGGCCCAGCCCCTCCACTTCCCTCCTTCTTCCTCGCACTGCTCACAGCGCCTCGCTGTCGACGCCATGGCCATGGATGGCCACACGTCGAGCATCCCGCAGCTCCTCCCCGTGGATAAGAGCCTCTCTGCCAACCCCCCTTGGAACCCTAGGCCGCACCCCCCCCCACGATCCCTCCCTCGCGCCTCCCTCTCCCTCTGGCTAGCTCGCCCGAGCCGCCATGGGCGCGCACCATGAGCAGCCGCGGCCAACCTCTGTCTCGAGCTTCACGGGCGTGTCTAGGAGCATCTACATCGATGTGTACTTCGTCGGGGCGCAACAATTTGGGCTGGGACACCCTTTGAGATCGCAATCGCCGGCGGCTTGCCACCTCTAATGGGAGCTCCTCGCCGTAGATTCGCTCGCCTCCGACCTCCCCGGCCCTTCCTGACCGCTGCTTCGAGCCCCCCGGTGAGCTGTGCCGCGATTCCCCCCTCCCCCGCTCGTAATAAGCGACGTAGGTCCTTCCCCATCGTCGTCATGGCTCCGGCAACCGCCGCGCGTTCGTCGTAGCCTCGGTCTTCGGACGGCCTCTTCCCTGGCTCCTGTGGCCGCGCCCAATACACCGTAGCCGCGCCCCCTCGAACCCCCTCCATCTGCTGCTCTCGCCGTGGTCGCCGTGGTCGGGCCACTGGCGTGCTGCCATGGCCGGAGCCCGCGGCCGCGCCCGCACCCCTCGGCCGCCCCATCTCGCCGTGCCGGCCTCCGCCACCCCTGCCCGCACCCCCCCCCCCTCCGCGCATTCCCCATCTGGCCGAAGTTGGCCGATACGGCTCACCGCCGTGCCTCGGCCTGCTGCCGGCGTGCGTGCAGTTGGCCGTGGGCTAAGCCCCCCCCCCACACACACACCCACTCACATGTGGCCCCCTTGGATTAGCCCCTAATCAAAAAAAATTAAAAAGAGATTAAAACCCCCTTGTGAGAATGACTAGTGGGCCCCAGGCCATTTGTTAATTTAAATAATTGATAAACTGTCACTGTTAGACTGACAAGTGGGACCCCCTGTTAATTAGACCTTTTGATTAAATTAAAATCATGTTAAAATAAATGTGACTATGACCAGTGGGCCCATGGGCTGTTTTTAATAAATAAAATGATTTATAATTCCTTTGTCTATGACATGTAGGCCCCACCTGTCAGTTACTGTTGTGGATAAGGTTGTGGATAATGTTGATTTAATAATTAAAAGAAAATCCAGAAAATGATTTAAATTGAATAAAACTTGAAAATCAATATCTTATAATCCGTAACTCCGATGAAAATAATTTATATATCAAAGTTGATCAGAAAAATACAACGAATATGAATACGCTATCCATATACCAACCACACCCCTCTAACACAACGAACATCGAACCGTCCCCCTCCGGACCGACTGTCCGATAAATTCTCCGGTACTGCTAAAGTACCCGGATGAATTTATTTCGAACACGAAAGTTGTTCGGAATAGATCAACTAACCCGGATACACCACCCACACATGTGTCGGATGTTCACGACACCTCCGGCATGATACCCCCCCCCTCCGTACACCCTGTCCGGTAATCACCCGGAGCTGGCAGTTCATCCCCGGATGAATTCCCGCTCCGAGCATAATGCATCGTACTGCGTTAGTACACCGATAGCAATTAATTTGTCGTGTCATGCTTATGTTTGCTATGAATGATTTATATTTACTGTTTCTCCCCCCCCCCCCTTTATTCTCCGGTAGACCCCGCTGCTACCGCCGACTACACCGCTGCTGGGTACGACTACTTCGTCGACGACTGACGAGGGGGTGACCCCACGACTCCTACGGATGAGCCTACCTGGTGTCCATGAAGGCAGAAAGGCCATGAAGATACAGCCTCAGCCCGCTAGTTGGTACCAACGTAGGAGTCTTCAACTCGCAAGGAAGGTGCGAAGACCTACCGTACGGAACAAGCTAGGGTTAGGAAAGCATACATGTACACGTAGAGGGACTCCACGAGACCTGGCCCGGTATATAAGGGCTAGGAGGTGTGTCGCTCAAGAGATCGAATCTCACCTGTAACCCTACCCTTGAGCGCTCCAGCCTTGGCCTCACTGTAATTGCATCTCCCCCATCAATAATATCGAGCAGGAGCGAGCCTTCTTGTTTGCCGACGAGCTATCGTCCAACCTGTGTCTCTCATGACTAACCTAGGGTCCCTGACCATGGGATTTGCCGGGGTTGATCCCCATCAATTGGCGTCATCTGTGGGAACTACACAGGTTGGGATCACGATCTCGGCGGTCCCATCCAGAGCAAGCTACGACTCAAGGGCAAGACCCAGATCTAGCCCACTCGAAGGATTCAAGATCACGGCGAACATCTCCGCCGCCCCATCAAGACCACTCAAGCCGCAGTCGTGCCAAGACCGATACTACGGTAACGGCCAGATACAGCGTCGGTGCCAGAAGAGTCGACGACCCAGAAGAACGGCAAGGGGCCTCTACGAAGGAATCCCACTCGACGAACTACGACGAGCAGCCGAGGACTCGCAAATCTTTCGACAACCCACCACCGCCCGGGCACCCGCCTCACATCAAGACGAAGACTGCGAGATTGAATCCAGCGATCAGCAGAACCACCGCCAAGTAAGAAGGAATCGATGACCCAAAAGGAACGCGCGGGAGATCTACGGCGAGGCCCCAACGAACGATCCACATCACGCAGCCGCACAACCGACGACCACTCGACGACACGCAGTCGCGCGAGCATCTGCCGCCAACCAAGACAGCGACTCTGAGACACCTGTAGGCGAGTACTACGACCCAGATCGAAGACCGGATGAATTCTCCAACCTCATCAAGCACCAAGACACGAGCCGAGGAGTCGAAACCGACCCTCGCTTCCACGAGCACCCGGAGGATCACGAGCAGATCTTGAGAATCTCAAGAAGGAAGAGGCATGTCATGGGGATGGCTAAAGTGAGGGGAAGACACGAGGGAGAGAATGTCGATGGTGCCGGAATCGGGTTGGGCACAAGCACGGTGAAGACACCACGATGTACCCAGGTTCGGGGCTCTCCGGAGAGATAACACCCCTACTCCTGCCTGTCTCTTGTATATCAATGGAGTGGCTACAATAACTGCTCTTCTACCTTCTCAGGGGAAGGAGTGCACCGCCACCGTGGGCAAGGTCCTCTCCCGCTTCCCTGAGGAGTAACTACGAGCAGTGAATGAATTGAAAGGAGAAAGAGTTAATGAGATCTCAGGTGTGGCGTCCCTCGCGCAGGAGGGGTACCCTGGCTCTTATAGTGTGAGTCCAGGGTACTTCGGTAACTTCAGTGCCGAATGGGCCCAGCTGTCAACCTCTAGTCGGCCTGGGCCCACCGACTGCCCCTATCCGGGTGATCCGGAGCCTACGAGCGGCGGCCCATGCTGCTACCTTGTAGGGTCTAGTGATGAACAGTGGAGCTATGAGGTACGGTCTTGTCGGCCTGTCCGCGGAATCGGCGGAGAGGTCGACATCGTATCTCCCGGAAATCCTCGATGTGACTTGGCCTTCCTGCCACCCAGATATCTCGGGATATGGCATTTATGACCTCGTAATCATACCCCCGACTGGGTGTCAGGTAGCTCCGATTGCGCCTGGACCGACTGGTGGTTCCTGGGTAAGGTCGATTGCTCTGCGCAATCGGTCTTCTAGGAAACGACCTCGGTCCAGCAGCAGGCCAATCGGACGATCGTCTTCAATGAACAAAAGGGTGGACCGATTGCGCCTGGGCCGACTGCCGGCACTTGGTATGGCCGATTGCCTTAGAGCAATCGGCCGTACCTCTGCCTAGCTCGGCCCAGCTGCAGCCCAATCGGCCCATCCTTGTCTTGAAAGCTTGCTTCCGCTTGGGTTAGCCTACCCGGGTACCAATCCCCCGACAAGGCACGTCGGATCTAGCAAACTCACGGCTAGAGAGAAGTTAGCAGGACCCTGCATGATCCACAGCTTCGAGGACGACTGGGGACGCGTCAGGTCAGGTCACACTTTGAGAGGCTGTCGCTTGTTCAACGATTTAGCGGAGGACCTCAAGAAGGAGAAGGAGAAGGAAGACAGACGCAACCAGCGATCCGAGCAATCGCCGACCTCAAGCCCGGAAGGACGTCACAGCCCGCTGCAAGCACAGGTGCTCATGATCGAAGAAGGAAGGGTACCGCAAGCGCAACGCGACGCCCAAACCCTGCAGGCCAAAGCAGCTGAGAGCATAAACATAGTCGAAGTCTACCAACTACATGACGCGGAGACCAGCATCACGTTCTCACAGGACGACCATCCACCCACAGTACCCAGACCGGGGCACGCGCCCCTAGTACTCGATGCACAAATCGGAGGATACGACATGGATCGGGTCTTCATGGACGGAGGTAGCAGCATGAACATCATCTTCGCCAGCATCCTACAAAAGATGTTGATCCCACGATCAGTATGGAGAAAATCAAGCACCGAGTTACACGGGGTAGTCCCGGGAGAAGCAGCCACATCCCTCGGAGTCATCGAACTCGAGGTTGTCTTCGGCAACCGACGCAACTTCGCAAATCACGTCCTCGAGTTCGAGGTACTCGACTAGCAATCACAGTATCACACCATATTGGGACGGCCAGCATTCGCGCAGTTCATGGCGGTCCCACACTACGCCTATCTCAAGCTCAAGATGCCAGGATCAAGCGGAGTCCTCACGATAAACGGAAGCTTCATCAAATCCGATCAATGTGATCGCGACTTCCACAGAATCTCCGACACATTCGGAGCCGAACAAGAACTCAGAGAAATAGACATGGTGACGGACAAGAGTACCTTCCCGCTGTTAAGCCGAAGAGAATCCAGGGAGTACGGACGCGACTTCAGCATCGACAGCGACACAGTCACTCACCAAGTGCACCCGATGGACCCGGACAAAACAGTCCGCGTGTACGCCCACCTACCAGGGGAACAGGCGACGGCTCTCGTCGCTTTCCTTCGAGACGAGTGGGAAATATTCGCCTGGTTCCCAGCCGGCATGCCTGGGATACCACGCAAATTCGCGGAACACGCCCTACGCATCAAGCCAAACACGAAGCCGGTGAAGCAAGCACTGAGACGATTCTCGGAGCCCAAGCGCAGAGAAATCGGAGAGGAAGTCAACCGGTTACTCGACGCTCAGTTCATCCGAGAAATGAAGAAAGCCACCTGGATAGCCAACCCAGTGTTGGTGCCCAAGAAAGACACGGCCGTGTTGCGCATGTGTGTCGACTACGGGCCAGTCAACAAGCATTGCCCGAAGGATCACTTCCCCCTTCCTAGGATCGATCAGATAATCGATTCAACAGCAGGGTGCGATCTACTTTCCTTCCTCAACGCTTACTCAGGGTACAACCAAATCAGGATGAAGGAAGAAGACGAAGAGCACACATCGTTCATCACCCCATATGGCGTATTCTACTACAGGACCATGCCCTTCGGGCTCAAAAACGCAGGCGCCACTTACCAACGAATGATGCAGGCCTGCCTGAAAGAGAAAATCGGAAGAAACGTGCAAGTCTACGTAGATGGCATCGTCATCAAGACCTACAAAGCATCCACACTACTCGACGACCTGCGCGAAACCTTCGCAGCACTCAACAAATACAGAATCAAACTCAACCCAAAGAAGTGCGCATTCGGCGTACCGGCGGGAAAGCTGCTTGGCTACATGGTCTCTGCCCGAGGAATCGAGGCAAATCCTGAGAAAGTCCAAGCCATCACCCGCATGCAAGAACCAACCGACGTCAAAGGAGTACAGCAGCGCACTGGAAAACTTGCAGCCCTAAGCCGCTTCATTAGCAGGCTGGGAGAACGCACGCTGCCTTTCTATCAGCTGCTCAGAAAAGGAAAGAAATTCGAGTGGACGGAGGAAGCCCGGCAAGCATTCGCGGACCTGAAAAAGACACTCTCGACTAAACCAATACTGGCGGTACCCAAGGAACGAGAGAAGCTATACCTCTACGTGGCAGCACGTAGCAGTGTAGTAAGCACAGCGCTCGTTGTCGAGCGCGCAGAAGAAGGAAAGTTCCAGAGCATCCAGAGACCAATCTACTATCTCAGCATGCTCCTGACCAAATCCCAGCAGCGGTACCCGCACTATCAGAAGCTACTACTGGCCATAGTCATGACCTCAAGGAAGGTATCCCACTACTTCGACGAGCACCCTATCACAATCGTGAGCAGCGCACCACTCGCTGACATCTTCAACAACCCTGGAGCAGCCGGGCGAGTCGCCGAGTGGAACATCGAGCTCAGCCCACAGGACCTGCAGCTCAAGCACCCAACAGCCATCAAAGCCCAAGTACTCCCAGACTTTCTGGTCGAGTGGACGGAGGTTCAGACACCAGGCCCTCTGGACCTATCAAACTCATGGTCAATGTTCTTTGATGGGTCCAAAAGACAACAAGGAGCTGGGGCAGGAACGAAGCTGAAATACGTCCTCCAGATCAACTTCAGTAACGCCTCCAACAACGAGGCAGAATACGAGGCACTCCTCCATGGCATGTGCATGGCCAAAACATGCGGATCCACTCGCCTCATAATCTACGGGGACTCTAATCTCGTTGTCCAGCAGACGATGAGAAATTGCAACGCAATAGCCGACAACATGGCGGCATACCAAAAGCTCTACAATGAACCCGAAGGAAGTTTTGATGGTTGCGAGCTCAACTACATCATCAGGGACAACAACACAGAAGCCGACGAGCTCGCGAACATCGGTTCGACCCGGGGACCTGTACCACCCGGCGTTTTTCTCGAAAGCATCAGCCGGGGATCCATCAAGGACCAGGCAGCAACACCTGAAGCAGTCGAGGACGGCGAAGACGCAACATAAATGGCGCAGGTGGCAGCAATAACGCCATCAAAAGGCGCAAGCACCAGCATATCCGACAGCCCAGCTCCGACAGAGCTCGAAGGACCAGTCTGGACAAAACCTTTTCTCCGATTCCTAATCGAAGGCACGCTACCACAAGACGTGGCCGAAGCACGACGCATCAGCCGACGATCCAAGGCGTTCAGGGTGATCAACAGACAACTATACAAGCGCAGCATCACTCAAATACTCCAAAGGTGTAATTACGAAGAAGACGGCAAAGCCCTACTGCTCGAAATCCATGAAGGCACCTGCGGGCACCACGCGAGCAGTCGAGTGCTCGTGTTCAAAGCATTCCGAGCTGGGTTCTACTAGCCCACAGCCATGAAAAACAAAGAGGAAATAGTACGACGTTGTGTCGCTTGCCAAAAATTCGCCAACAGGCCACACGCTCCCGCATCAGAGCTCAAAACCATACCACTATCCTGGTCGTTCGCCACCTGGGGACTCGACATGGTAGGCCCACTCAAGAAATCATGAAAGGGCGGAAGGACACACCTGCTCGTCGCAGTCGACAAGTTCACTAAATGGATTGAAGCAGTGCCAATCACCAGCTCCACAGTCGTCACGGCCGTCAACTTCATCAAGTCTATCATATTCAGATTCGGAGTGCCACACAACATCATCACGGACAATGGAACGAACTTCACAGCCACAGAATTTCAGAACTTCTGCGAAGAACTGGGAATCAAAATCAATTATGCATCAGTCGCGCACCCGCAGTCCAACGGCCAGGTGGAAACAGAAAACGGACTTGTCTGCGGGGGAATCAAGAAACGGCTCCTCGCACCACTCGAGCAAGCCGCCGGCAACTGGGTAGAAGAGCTCCCCGCGGTCCTGTGGAGTCTACGAACTACACAAAACACCGCGACCCAATACACACCCTTCTTCATGGTGTACGGGGCAGAGGCAGTCCTACCACACGACATCAAGTTTGGAGCACCCCGGGTCACTGAATACGAAGAAGAGGAAGCAGAAGAAGCACTACAAGATGACAAGGATACGGCTGACGAAGCAAGAGACACAGCCCTGACAAAATCAGAGGGATACCAAGACAAACTACGTATCTACCAAAGCAGTCGATTGCGCACCAGAACCTTCAACAAAGGTGATCTAGTCCTACGACTAATACAAGAGAAGGTCCATAAACTTGCCCCCCAATGGGAAGGACCATTCATAGTCTCAGAAGTCATCGGAGGCGGTGCCTACAGGCTGAAGAACCCGAAGACAGACGAGGACGTGGGCAACCCATGGAACGTAGCAAACTTGCGCCTGTTCTATCCATACCCCCTATCGGTCGGACATGACTGGCAACTCATGTAAACAGCTTGATCGCAATAAAATATATGTTTCCCAAATACTGCCATCTTAAAGGACTCGGGGGCTTAAGAGCAAAATCCCCCCGAGCAACTCTATCGCCTACGCGATCTCAAGTAAAACACTCGGGGGCCTAAAGATAAAATCCCCCCGAGCAACTCTATCGCCTACGCGATCTCAAGTAAAGCACTCGGGGGTTTAAGGATAAAATCCCCCCGAGCAACTCTATCGCCTACGCGATCTCAAGTAAAACACTCGGGGGCTTAAAGATAAAATCCCCCCGAGCAACTCTATCGCCTACGCGATCTCAAGTAAAGCACTCGGGGGCTTAAAGATAAAATCCCCTCGAGCAACTCTATCGCCTACGCGATCTCAAGTAAAGCACTCGGGGGATTAAGAATAAAATCCCCCCGAGAAACTCTATCGCCTATGCAATCTCAAGTAAAACACTTGGGGGCTTAAAGATAAAATCCCCTCGAGCAACTCTATCGCCTACGCGATCTCAAGTAAAGCACTCGGGGGCTTAAAGATAAAATCCCCTCGAGCAACTCTATCGCCTACGCGATCTCAAGTAAAGAACTCGGGGGCTTAAGAGCAAACTCCCCCCGAGCAACGCTATCGCCTACGCGATCTTCTTCATGAGCACTCGGGGTCTTGACAGGGCCACAACCAGATGAAGATCTAAGCACTCTTGAAGAAACTTTAGAGGAAGCAGAAGCTCATTTAGTCTTCACCCGATCGCCAACGATCACCTAAAGACTCGGGGGGCTACTCCCATCGGGAGCGCTATCGCGCACCCGATAAACGACGACAAAGGAAACAAATTTTAGCCTACGCCTGACCCTTCGACTCAAGCGTAGCCTCGGGGGCTACTCCCATCGGAAGCGCTATCGCGCACCCGATAGAACTCGCAAGTGCAAAGTATTGGACGGACTCGAAGATAGCCCTCGGCCGCAAACGATTTGAACAAAAAGAAATCAAAGACAACTCCTGATCGTCCAGGACTCGAGTAACAGTTTTTGTCGCGTAAAGGCACAAATATAAATTCCATTACAAAAGATAAAGCACATTTTACACCCTCAATACAAAAAGGATTCAACTACATTTGGATAGAAGGCAGCTCTTGTTACAAGAGGGAATCACCCAAGGAATTATGACTTCTACATGTGTTCCCATGAGGGGTAGCCGACTCTACTACAAGAGCATCATCACAGACAAAGTAGGAGTCGAAGCAGTAGGCTCATGATGTCAATGACATAATAAAAGGTGAAACTCGACTTATTTACGGAGCCATTGGAGACGATGCACCACCAGCTTCTTCTCCTGCTCCTCTAGCTTCTTCTCCAGCTCCGCCCAAGTTGTCGGCGAAGATGACGCCGCTGCCTCCAGTTCTAAAAGGTCGCCTGCCGCGCTCGTTTAACCGGTGGCTTGACATCGAGGTCTTCTTCAGAAGCAGAGGAGGAAGCAGTTGAAAACGGCTCACCACCACCACCAGAAGAGTCCCTGGAGGAAGAAGCAGTCGAAGACGCCGGCGATGGATTCCTCGACTTTGTGGAGTCGTCGCTGCTCGACTCCTGCCCAGGCGGATCCATGCTATTGCCACTCGGATCGAATGCGCGGACAGTGACAGTGCTTTTGCCGTCAAAACGACAGCTGAGCATGTCGCCATCTCGCAAATTCAACCGCCGAGCAAACAAACTCCAACCAGAGCCAAGAAAAATCAAGTGAGAGCTATCAACCTCCAAGTCAACATAAGAAGGAGATTGACAGCTCCCTTGAAAATGTAGAAGCAAGCCAACCAAGCCACGCTCAAAGACAATGGTAGAAAAAGCAGAGGGAAGAAGGATGCGATTAGCACTTTGGCCACGAACACGCAAAATAAAATCATAGCGCCAGAATCCCTCCTCCAAGGGAGAGGAGGAAGGCACTGACGCCGCACCATGACGACCACCACGGCATGAGCGTGGTGTACGGCCACCACGGCCACGACGAACACGGCCACGGCCAACACCTCGCCTGGGACCCATCAGCGGAAGAAGACATGAAGGAAGAGGTGAAGCAGCGAGTTGGATAGAGGCACGGAAGAGAAAGGCCTATTTATGGAGCAACTATCCTCACAGCACAGGGAAGCCAAGGCGACGGCAGTAATTAATTCAAAGACCAATCGTCCCAGCCGTCTCGGACTCCAAAACGAAGATGCTTTCCAATGAGACGCACTGTACACACGACGCGTCAATTCACGCGCGTTTCCAACGCGCGTCTGGGAAACTCAACCAGCACTCGTCGCACGCCACAGCGGCCATTATTATGACCGGTCCTAAAGAAGTGACGGTTCACTGGCAGCGCATCCCTGACAGCCATCAAACAGAGGCATCACCATCCCTGACAAGCAGTAAAAAAACAGACATCAAGACCTCAAGATTTCATTTTTCAGATCTTTTCCCCAAGGAAGAAAAACATCTTATTCCCATCGGGAGCGTACATCATAAGAGTCCCGGGTGCTCCCTCACCTAAAGGTTGGCCACGTGCTCGAGTGACCACTCGCACTTATAAGAGTCCCGGGTGCTCCCTCACCTAAAGGTTGGCCACGTGCTCGAGTGACCACTCGCACTTATGAGAGTCTCGGGTGCTCCCTCAATCCGACATAAGACAAACAAGCATTCACCAAAGACCATACGGTGCTAAGAGTCCCGGGTGCTCCCTCACCTGAAGAGCCGAAACGGCATTCGAGTGATTACTCGCGAATAACCCCCCGACTGAGCACTCGAAACAAAGCTCCTCGGGTGAATGAGTGAACAGCTCGCTTGATGTTTTGTTCCAAGCGGGTGCAATGCTATAAGGCTCCGCTCCTCAAATACACACCTTCCTGGAACACGATACACTGTGCCCAGATGCCATGCAAGATTAGCGTGTAGGTAAGACCCCGCTGCGAAGTACGGCCGGGCTGGGACTTGCCGAAGAGCGATTTCACTCCCAACCTTTCCCATGCGCAGAGCATGATAGAAAAGCCGGGCGGACGCGTCTTAGGCTACACGCATTACTGGCGGCAGATGAACACCATAAGACCTGAAGCGGCCGGACTTTTGCTCGACAACAGTGTTCCAAGCTCACGTCGAGGGACGTGGGTTTGATTGGGCTACTGCGGTATTTGCCCTAGTGCAATTCACCAAGGCTCGACCAGTCGACTCCTTGGGCCCTTTCAGCTTAGCATCCCTCGAAATAGGTTTTGTCATGGCCACCAGACTTCCAGCGACCCGCGGATAAACCGTGCATACCAAAGAACGACGAATGAATGTACTCGAGTCCCTGCGCGACTCTTCGAGTCCCCAGGCACTCGGGGGCTACTGACGAGGGGGTGACCCCACGACTCCTACGGATGAGCCTACCTGGTGTCCATGAAGGAAGAAAGCCCATGAAGATACAGCCTCAGCCCGCTAGTTGGTACCAACGTAGGAGTCTGCAACTCGCAAGGAAGGTGCGAAGACCTACCGTACGGAGCAAGCTAGGGTTAGGAAATCATACTTGTACACGTAGAGGGACTCCCTAAGACCTGGCCCGGTATATAAGGGCTAGGAGGGGTGACGACTAAGAGATCGAATCTCACCTGTAACCCTAGCCTTGAGCGCTCCAGCCTTGGCCTCCACTGTAATTGCATCTCCCCCATCAATAATATCGAGCAGGAGCGAGCCTTCCTGTTTGCCGACGAGCTATCGTCCAACCTGTGTCTCTCATGACTAACCCAGGGTCCCTGACCATGGGATTTGCCGGGGTTGTTCCCCGTCAACGACCCTACCCCTACCGTCGAGCTTCCAGGAAAGCAGAGCCATTCTCTTCCCCAGATATCGCCTATCTTTCCATACATTTCTTGCACTAGGCATGGTTACTACTGCTGCTACGATTACAATCCTATTCAATTGCATAGCCTGTTTTTGTTGCCCCTTGACGTACCTTTCTTTATCCTATGTTGCCTATTATAATTATCCATTATTCAGCAGTGAGCCCTGCGCATTGTTAGCTAGGATTAGATAGCGGGCTGTGACCACTAAGGGGAGTGAACACGGATACGATATATTAACTGTTACAGGTACGGTACAAGGCAGACACCACCTAAGGCCCCCTACCTCGGCACTGCCGAGCCACATCAAGTGGAGATATCGAGGAGTAATCCTTGTACTCCACTCGTTGCTGACTCTTTATAGCCTCCCTAGGAACCTCAACACGGTTGTCCTTCCGGTAAGAAGTCGGGCGACCCAACGGTGCCCGCGAGAGGTATTACGACGGGACGACAGGGAGGGTACGACCAGTGTACCGGTGTGCTTGGCCCCTGATCGTTGGCCGTGAGAGTTACCAAACCACGAAAGTCGAGCTCCTCCAGGAGCACACGCGAGACAAGGTAAGGAGACGGTTCACCTTGTTGGTAACCGCAGAGACTTGGTGGGACGACAGGGCAGGCACCGATGTACTGGTGGTCCTGGTTGTTGTCATTGTCCGCGGGTCAGTTAAGTCGAGGCAACGATAACGGTTGTCACACAAGTTAATAAAATGACTAATGATTCAGAGAATGTCTTGAGTTGGCTATATGCCATGTACGCACTACCTACCCGTGGGAATTACGAGTTATGGGCTCCTCTGCTTCGTAGTGTCGTCCGAGGACTCTTCAGACGTCAGCAGTACCGCGGCCTGCGCCGGGAAGTGGTGTTGTCTTATTTGCTCGCGCGGTGGTGTCTTATTTGGATTTGCTTTAACTTCACCGGCCAGCCTCGCACCGTGCAGGAGTACGTCGGGGTTAGGGTCCAAAGCCCCGCTTACATAGGATATAGTCCGGCGGATGACCTCTCTGTTGATTTTGAAAGATGGGCTACGGAGTGTCGGATAGCCTCGGTGGAGCGTTCCCTAACAAGGTTCCTGTCACCCTGGAGATCCGTGCGTGTAGTGTAACACAAGTGCACACCTGCAGGGAAGATTAATCTATTCGAATAGCCGTGTCCACGGTAACAGGACGCTTTATGCTGAAGCTGGATCTTACCACTACAAACTATTATTATTAAACTGTATAGTTTCGGGTTTTCTTCCTCGCTGGGATGTCGAGGAGGTGAACTCGGAGGCATTTTTAATTATTACAACTTACTATTATACAATGTTGCATCCTCTTCTGCATTGTTACTTTATGCTTTATATAAACTGTTGGCTGATTCTTACCTCATGTTGCAAGACATCGTCGGAAGATGCTAGTCTTCGATAGGCCTAGCTTCTTACCCTTATTCTGATTTCTATCTTGCAGTCCACTATATATAGCCTCTTCTTTCCGTTGATACAATGCATAATGCTTAGTAGCGGACGTAAGACTCGCGGGTATGCTAGATACTCACCTTTGCTTTATTTCCCCTTTTTGTTTTGCCTGATCGGCTGCTGCAGTCGACGTTGGAGCCCAGGAGCAGGAGATCCCCGATGCCGACCACCGCAACATGAAGATCCCCGATGCCTTCTACGACGTCGAGTTCCCCTTTGACCAGGAGTACTTTGGAGGTTCCAAGGCAGGAGGCCTCGCCTTTTCGATGGTTGTTGTTTTTGTGCTAGCCTTCTTAAGGCAGATCATGTGTACCTTGTGTCTGTACTCAGATACTATTGCTTCCGCTAACCTTGTGCTCTCGAGTTGTTGTATTAGATCCCTCGTGGCCCCTGGCTTGTATTAAACAGCTTGTATTATTTTATTTGTAGAGTTGTGTTGTGATATCTCATCGTGAGTCCCTGATCTCGATCGTGTACCTTGCGTGTATGATTACTGTACACGGTCCGATTTTGGAGGCGTCACATAGGAGTTTCTTCTTCTACGGTGAGGTATTAGCATCACCATTAATAGGTCCAATGGGACCAGGGGTGCATTGGGTGCTAATAGTTTCAGTGTCCTCAACAATTTGGATAGTGGCAACTGTGTGGTGTGTAGGAAGGCTCTCAATTCTATCATCTTCCTCTTTTTCTTTGGCCCATGTTTCTTTAAGTTTAGCCATCATCCTAATATTTTCATTGATTTGTAACTGGATATCATTAATAGGAGTGGTCTTATTCTCCTCAAGGGGAGAGGTTCTAATTTTTAACATCTCAACATCAAGGGCTAAGTTGTCTACCTTCAAACAAAGATTATCTATTTTAGCTAGCTTTTCTTCCACATTCTTGTTCACGGATTTTTGGGTAGTGATGAAGTCTCTAAGCATATTTGCCAGTTCAGAAGTGGGGTTCTTGTTGCTAGGGTAGGTGTTGTTGTTCCCATAAGTGGATGGAAACGGTCTAGGATTACAAGAAAAGTTGACCCTATAAGCATTATTATTAAAGTTGTTTCTAGCAATGAAGTTCACATCTACTTGCTCCTGAGCAACCAAAGAATTTAAATGAACATCATGAGGATCAATAGAGGGTTGCTTGGTAAGTAGAGACATAACTAAATCAACTTTATCATTTAGGGAGGTAATTTCCTCGACAAAATTTACCTTCCTACCTGTTGGAGCGCGTTCGGTGTGCCATTGGGAATAGTTGGTCATCATCTCACCGAGGAGTTTGGTGGCAGAACCGAGTGTAGTTGACATAAAGGTTCCTCCCGCGGTTGAATCTAACAGGTTCCGCGAGGTAAAGTTCAAGCCTGCATAAAAATTCTGGATAACCATCCACGTAGTCAAACCATGTGTAGGGAATTTCTTAACAAGAGATTTCATACGTTCCCAAGCTTGGGCAACGTGTTCGTTATCCAATTTCCTGAAATTCATAATGTTACTCCTCAATTGGATAATTTTAGCAGGTGGGTAGTATTTCCCAATAAAAGCATCTTTGCACTTATCCCAAGAATCTATGCTATTCCTAGGCAAAGATCGAAACCAGATTTTAGCTTCGTCCCTTAAAGAGAAAGGAAAAAGCTTGAGCTTAACAACATCACCTTCTACTTCTTTAAACTTTTGCATATCACATAATTCAACAAAAATATTCAAGTGTAAAGCAGCATCATCTCCAGCACCAGAGAATTGATCTCTCATAACAAGATTCCGTAAGGTAGGTTTAATTTCATAAGAGGTACCTGAAGTGGCAGGTGTGGCAATAGGAGTGCAGGTAAAGTCTTTGTTGTTGTCACTGGTGAAGTCACACAACTTGGTGTTTTCAGTGGAACCCATAGTAGCAGCAAGTGTGGCAAAAAAATTAGTTTTTGATATAAGACACAGAGATAAAAGCAGAAAGGTAAACAAACAAGACTAAAAAGTAAAGGTAAAGGATAGTGGGAAACTCCCCTATCTTATCACTCAGAGTTCCCCGGCAACGGTGCCAGAAATTTGCTTGATAGCTTAGAAGTGATAATGGCTTCTCGCCCTTCGTTGGTTACCTCAAGTGGAAGGTGAGATGCAGTGTAGCGACAAATTTCCCTCGGTGAAGATACCGAGGTTGAGATCGACTAGTAGGACTCCGGCAATGATAAGTAGGTGGTGAAGTGAACAATGGCGCCGTTCACAACCTCAGGGTTGCTTACTTCACCTGGACCTACACACGATACAACTAACTTTGCTCCCAACGAAGTTCAGAGAGGTTTTCAATCTCTCTGGTCTTGTTGTTTATAAAGGGTCAAACACACAAGGGATAATGATAATGATAATGGTAGCAACTGAAAGTAAATACTGAAAAGGAAATAGGCTTGTAAACAGTAATGAGGATATGGGCCGGGGTCCCGTGATGTTCACTAGTGATGTATCTCTCCCAAAAGACGATAAAACTGCTATGCGAGGTAAACAAATTACAGATGGGCAATTGACAGGATTATAAACGCACCGCAATGCTAACTATGTTACAAAAGAAAGGAAGAGGCTCATAAGCATGGTCAGTACGCCAAAATAAGTAGACCGAAATCCATCTACATCTACTACTAATCATCCACCTTGAGATATCTATCCAGAACATCTCGCTGGTATTAAGTTGCGAGTCCCACCCAAAGTGTAAGCCCAAAGCAACAAACAACTGCATTAAAAGAACTTTGCGTAAAGGAAACAATCCTTGCAATAGCGGTTACAACCACCATTGTTTTCCACCTTGTGGCCACAGCACATCCCCTAGACTCATGTTTCTGTCACTCAAGCGTGTCATTAGGGGGCATGTACCCACAATCGAGCATAACGTTCCCTCTTGGAGTTACTATCCACC
This sequence comes from Bromus sterilis, assembly GCA_950022295.1. Classification (NCBI taxonomy): domain Eukaryota; kingdom Viridiplantae; phylum Streptophyta; class Magnoliopsida; order Poales; family Poaceae; genus Bromus; species Bromus sterilis. The sequence goes on along the minus strand of OX465595.1, from coordinate 335,375,925 downwards.
ACTTGGCCAAAGCAATAAACAGCAACGGATAACATGCAAGAATTACTTAGGAACAAAAATATAAGAGATCAAAACCAAATATATTACTCTATCATGATCTGAACATAATCCCATAATCCATCGGATCCCATCAAACTCAACATAGCAACAACAGAAGAATTACATATGTGCCTCGATCATGTAGGGAAGCTCACGAGGTCTAAACCATGAATAACAAAGAGGGGAGGAGAACATCACATAGCTACTGATCACGGACCCATGGTCCAAGGTAGACTACTCACGACACATCCGGGAAGCGTCCATGGAGAAGGAGAAGCTCCCGGAGGTCGATCCTCCCTCCGGCAGGGTGCCGGTAATGGTCCTGACGGTGCTCCCGATCTTGGAAGCGCGGCGGCGGCAGATAAATTGCGAAATAGGGTTTTTTCTTCGGAGTTTCCCCGTCACGAGGAATAAATTGGCGAAGGGGGAAGCCAGGGGGCTACCAGGGGTCCAGGCGCCCCCCTGGCGTGACCAGGACCTTGGCCGCGCCAGGTGGCCACCTGGGCCCCTGGTGGTGGCCCTCTGGCCCCACTTGGGTGCTTCTGGAAGACTCCGTTACGGTGATTTTTTATCCGATTTTCCCGAATTTTTGGAGCACTTTTAATATGGGGGAAACCTAGTATAGAAAAACATCAGAAAAAAGGAACTGGCACTGGGGTGCACTGAGTTAGTAGGTTAGTCCAAAAATGATCAAAAGTGTATGAAAGTGTATCTAGATCATAGCAATATCACACAAAACATGCATGGAGCGAGCATAAATTATTGATACGTTTGAGACGTATCAGACGACGAGGTTGGATTCGCTGTAGATTGAGAGACGGGTGGCGCCGCAAGCTTTTTCCATGCGCATGCCATGGAGTAGTGCCTCATATCCTTCTTCGTTGTTTGAGGCCTTGCTAAAGTTGATCTGGAGCACGTATCTGAGTTTATCTCCTTTGGGCGAGATTAATACGACGCCTTCTCTGGCTCCTTGATGTCTTTTTGATCCATCAAAGAACATCGTCCATGAGTTGGAGAGGTCTGGAGGGCCAGGTGTTTGCACCTCTATCCATTCGACCAGAAAGTCTGGGAGTACTTGGGCTTTGATTGTCGTTGGATGTTTGAACTGCAGGTCGCGGGGGCTGAGCTCAATGTTCCACTCAGCGACTCGGCCCGTTGCTCCAGGGTTGTTAAGGATGTCTGCGAGTGGTGCGCTGCTCACAACCGTGATGAGGTGCTCGTCGAAGTAATGTGTTACTTTCCTTGAAGTCATGACGATGGCATATACGAGCTTCTGGTAGTGCGGGTACTGCTGCTGAGATTTTGTGAGGACCACGCTGAGGTAATAGATTGGTCTTTGTATGCTCTGGGCTTTGCCTTCTTCCGCGTGCTCGACGACGAGCGCCATGCTGACTACGTTGTTGCGTGCCGCTATGTAGAGGTAGATAGGTTCCTGCTCCTTGGGCACCGCCAGAATTGGTGGTGTCGAGAGGGTCTTTTTAGGTCTGCGAATGCGTTTCGAGCTTCTTCAGTCCACTCGAATTTCTCTCCTTTTCTGAGCAACTGGTAGAATGGTAGAGTCCTTTCTCCCAGCCTGAGGATGAAGCGGCTCAGTGCTGCGAGTCTTCCTGTGAGTTGTTGTACGCCTTTGATGTTCAACGGTTCTTGCATCTTGGCGATTGCTTGGACTTTTTTAGGGTTCGCTTCGACTCCTCGGGCAGAGACCATGTATCCGAGCAGTTTTCCGGCTGGGACGTCGAACACACACTTTTTTGGGTTGAGCTTGATTCTGTATTTGTTGAGTGCTGCAAAGGTTTCGCGGAGGTCGTCGAGTAGCGTGTTTGCACTCTAAGTTTTGATGACGATGTCGTCGATGTAGACTTGGACGTTTCTGCTGATTTGGTCTCTTAAGCATGCTTGTATCATCTGTTGGTACGTGGCTCCGGCGTTTTTTAGTCCGAAAGGAATTGTACTGTAGCAGAATACGCCATAGGGTGTGATGAATGAGGTGTGTTCTTCGTCTTCTTCCTGCATCCTGATTTGGTTGTATCCTGAGTAGGCATCGAGGAAAGACAGGAGGTCGCATCCTGCGGTAGAGTCGATTATCTGATCTATCCTTGGCAGAGGGAAGTGGTCCTTTGGGCAGTGTTTGTTAAGGGGCCCGCAGTCAACGCACATGTGTAGTACGTCGGTGTCCTTTTTAGGTACTAAGATTGGGTTTGCGATCCAGGTGGCCTTCTTCGTCTCCCGGATGAATTGCGCGTCGAGTAGTCGATTGCCTTCTTCTCCAATGGCTCCGCACTTGGGTTCGGAGAATCTGTGCAACACCTTCTTTACTGGTTTGGTGTTTGGATGTATGTGTAGTGCGTGTTCTGCAAACTCTCGTGGTATTCCGGGCATGTCGGCCGGGCACCAGGCGAAAAATTTCCACTCCTCGCGGAGGAAAACCATAAGGGCAGATGCTTGTTCTTCTGGGAGATGAGCGTAGATTCGGACCGTTTTGTCCGAGTCCGTTGGGTGCACCTGATGGGTGACTGTGTCGCTGTCGATGCTGAACTCGCGAGTAAATTCTTTTGATTAGCTTCTGCTTGCCAGTGGAAAAATTCTCTTGTCTGTCACCATGGCTATTTCTTCGAGCTGCTGCTGAGCTCCGAACGTGTCGGAAACTTCGTGAAAATCTCGGTCGCATTGGTCTGATTTGATAAAACTCCCATTGACCGTAATGACCCCTGAGGGTCCTGGCATCTTGAGCTTGAGGTACGCGTAGTGCGGGACCGCCATAAATTGAGCGAATGCGGGCCGCCCGAGTATGGCGTGGTATTGGGACTGGCAGTCGAGTACTTAGAACTCGCAGACTTTTCTTGCGAAATTTCCCTTGCCGCCGAAGACGACATCGAGCTCAATTGTTCCGAGGGAGGAGGCTGCTTCACCTGGAACTACGTCGTAGAGTGTGATGCCTGACTTCTTCCAGACTGATCGCGGGATCAGCATCTTGCGCAAGGTGCTGGTGAAGATTATGTTTAAACTGTTGCCCCCATCCATGAAAACTCTGTCCATGTAGTAACCGCCGATTTGGGATTCGAGGACTAGTGGTGTGTGCCCTGGCCTTGGAATTGCGTGTGGGTGATCGCTTTGTGAGAAAGTAATGTTGGTCTCTGAGCCGTACAAATGGTAGGTTTCTGCTGTTTTTAGGTCCTCGGCTGCTCAGGTCTGCAGGGTGTGGGCGCCCTGTTTTGCTTTTGAGGGTCGTCCTTCTTGGATCATGCAGACCCTTCCATGAGATGGAGGGTATTGTTCTTCTGTATTGGGTGCTGGCGGTTGCGCTATTCCTCGAGCCCGTTTGGCTTCGCGTTGCTTCTCTTCCTTGAGGCTGTTGGAGAGTTCGGTGAACAGACGACATCTCTCAGGGTGTGGCCAGCTCTAAGGCGCTCCCAGTCGTCGTCGAACCAGCGGATTGTGCAGGGTCCATCCAGTTGTTCTTTGGTTGTGAGCTTGCTGGAGCCGGCGTGCCTTCTTCTTCTTGCGACTAGGAACGACTGCGAGTGGTCTTCTGAACGGTAGTGTAATCTTTGGTCAAGATCTATTCCTTCGTTGATCAAGTGGTTCCGAATAAACTTGGCGAACTCATCTGGTCTTTGATCTGGATCGTAGTACTCGCCGGACTTAGTTTTGGAGTCGCAGTCGTGTCCCGTGGCGGGTGTCCGGGTGGCGGCGGGTGCTCGAGTGGAGGCCAAGGCTGCTGTGACACGTTGCGGCTCCTCGAGTGGGATCTATGCAGACTTCTTGTACTTGTTCCAGCATCTTGGCTGGCTTCTTAGTTGTGGCTTGCGCTCGCCTTCTGGATCGTCGAGTTCTTTTTCAGTGATGACTTTGGTAGTCGCCAAAAGATCGAACTTGGCCTAGCTGCGGACCGAGCGATCTCGGTGGTGCGATCGAGAGGTTTGCGATGAACTTGAGTTCTTCGAGTGGATTGGATCTTGCTCGAGTCCTTGAGTTGTGATTTGCTGATGACGGGACCGCCGAGATCGTGATTCCAACCTGCGTAGTTCCCACAGACGGCGCCAATTGACGAGGATTGACCTCGGCAAATCCCATGGTCAAGGACCCTGGGTTAGATCATAGAGAGGAAAAGGTTGGCGATACTCATCGGCTAACAGGAGAAAGTACTTCCTACCCAATTGTATTATGCGGGGGGTGATTACAATGGCGGCCTAGGCGATATCGCTCAAGACCGGAGGTGGTGATTTTGAGATTGGATGTCCTGAGCCGTCACCCCTCCCAGCCTTTATATACTAGGCTGGGTCTCGGGGAGTCCATTTCAGATTACAGGGACGATTGCCTAATCTAGCTTTTCCTTGGACGCCATGTCTTGCCTTCCATGTTGGTCGCAGACTCCTACGTCGGTTCCTTGAGTGGGCCAGCCGTGGGCCCGTCGAGGCCTCCAGCGGGCCTTCTGTCTTCATACGCACCAAGTATCCTCACACGCAGGAGTCTTGGGGTCACCCCCTTGTCAATGAGATTCCTTTATTCTAGATAACTCTAGAGCAAAAGTCTCCTCAAGAGATTCCTTGGTAGTTTGTTCTACTTGGAGAGCTTGAGATATATCCGCAATATTATTAGTGTAATCATACTCATGGCTTTCCATTTTCTCAATGGTGGCCTCATTCTCCTTGAGATGAGCTTCCAACTCCTCAATGTATTTCTTGCCCTCAATAGATAGACATGATTTTGCATGAAGTTGGAACGAGCAGTTTTATTCTTAATCAAGAGCTTTAAAAATCATTTCTCCCTTAATTTTTAAGGAAGCAACATTATCATCCTCTTCAAAGAAGGAGATACCTTCATCTCGATATGGGTGCCAAAGTAGGAGATGTGGGTGTCAAAGTAGGAGATACCTTCAACTCCTTAGCCATAAGGCAATCGTGAGTAACAAGAGATGATGATGTTGGATCCCTTGAGGCACCATTCAAGACCACATCTTGTTCCATGGACCGTTGGTTTTCCTCTACCTTGTTAGCACAATAACTAGAGGAAATAGGGGCATTCTTATCACGGCAACAGGATATAGCGAACATATCATCATGAGATTTGTTAAAGTGATTTCTACATGATATGCATGGAATATCAACACAAGTTAAACTTCTAAGGTTCTCGAAGTGTTAAAGTCCAAGGATGAAGCATTGCAATAAGATAGTGATAAGGGGTTATCAACAATAAGATCGCTACCATCAAAGCAATGACTAACACTAATTACCATTTCATTACCTTGTGGCAAACCTCATGTTGGTGAAGTAGAAGAAGTTGAGAAAGAATCACGACCGGAGGTGGAGGGAGAACAATCATCCCCACCAATCGTGGACACACCATATTTATCTTGAAGCTTTGTCCACAACTCATGAGCATCCCGAAACGACATGAGTTGAGAAATATCTACATTAATCAAAGCATCAAGAAGCACATTAGAAGATTGAGCATTGAGATAAGAGTTTTTCTCATCCTCTAAGGATAGGTTTGAGTAACCTTTGGAGGAGAAAAACTTGTATCTACAATTCGCTCCATACACGAGTCAATGTCCCGGAAATAATTAAGCATGCAAATTTTCCAAGCCTCATAATTTGTGCTATCGAAACTAAGAGTGTCAATGAATCCTAATACCCTAGTCAACATCTTTACTCTCAAGGCGGTGAAGCCCTAAAATTAGAGACGAGACTCTGATACCAATTGAAAGGATGTGGATGTCGCCTAGAGGGGGGGCGAATAGGCGCTTAAAATAATTACGCTTAGGGTTGAACAAATGCGGAATAAAACTAATGTTTAATTTGCCAAGAAAGAAACCTAAATAATCTAGGCTCAACTATGTGCACCAAAAACTTATACTAAGCAAGATAAACAACTATGTGATAGAAATATATATATATAACAAGAACACTATGTCTATCATAAAGTAGGTGCACAACTAAATAGGTTGTCTAGATGTTGATACGTCCCAAACGTACCTATAATTTCTGCTTGTTCCATGCACTTTTAAGTGACATTGCTACATGTTTTTCTACACTTTTATATCATTTTAAACATATTTGGACTAACCTACTAACTCACTGCATCCAGTTCCAGTTTCTGTCTGCTGATGTCTTTTACTGCAGCGATTTTACCCCAATTAAGAGTGCTCCAAAAATTCCGGAAAATTCAGAATAAAAATCAGCAGAATGGAAGCTTCCGGAACCCCGAAGGAGGGCCAGGGGGCCCCACCTGGCGTCCAGGTGGCGCGACCCCACCCCTGGCCGCGCCACCAGGGCGCCTGGGAGCCCTGGGTGGCCCTAGCTTCCCCCTTTGGCCTATATTACCTCTTCGTCCCAAAAACCTTCGAGGAGAACCCCGCATCGTGAAATACCTCTATGTTCTACCGCCGCCGCGCTTCCAAGATTGGGAGCACCAAAAGACCTCTTCCCGGCACCCTGCCGGAGGGAGGATTGACCTCCGGGAGCTTCTCCACCACCATGGACGCTTCCCGGATGTGTCGTGAGTAGTCCTCCTTGGACCATGGTTCCACGACCAGTAGCTATGTGATGTCTTCGCTCCAATCTTGTTCTTCAATGTTTAGTCCTTGTGAGTTTCCCTACATGCTCAAGGCACCTATGTAATTTTCATGTTGTTGCTATGCTGTATTTGCTGGGATCTGATGGATTATGAGATTATGTTCAGATCGTGATGAGTTATATATTTGGTTTACCTTTTATATCTTGTTCTTGAGTAATTCTTGCATGTTCTCCGTTACTTTTTATTGCTTTGTACAAGTAGTAGATAGTAACTCCAAGAGGGGGCGTTATGCATGATTGTGGGTTCATGCCCCCCCCCCCCCGATGTCTAGCTTGAGTGACAGAAACATGAGACTAGGGGATGTGCTGTTGCCACCAGGGAGAAAACAATGGTGCTTGTAACCGCGGTTGCAAAGATTGTTTACCTAACACATAGATTGTTAATGAAATTGTCTGTTGCTTTGAGTTTACACTTTGGGTGGGGCTCGCAACTTAATACCAGCGAGATGTTCTGGATAGATATCTCAAGGTGGATGATTAGTGAGTAGATGCAGATGGATTTCGGTCTACTTGTGTTGGCCTAATTCCCATACTTTTGAGTCTCTTACTTTCAAGTAGCATAATTAGCAGTGCGGTGCGTTTATAATTCTGTCAATTTCCCAACTGTAATTTGTTCACCCAGCTTAGCTGTTTTATCGTCTTTTGGGAGAGAGACATCACTAGTGAACATCATGGGACCCCGGTCCATATTTCCACCACTGTTTACACCTCCACTTTATTTACTGCTTTTACTTTCTGTCGCAATTATCATTACTATCTACCCTTGCGTTTAATCCTTTGTAAACAACAAGGCCGGAGAGATTGACAATCTCTCTGAACTCGTTGGGAGCAAAGTTATATGTTGTGTGTGCAAGTCCACGTCAACTTGTCTCAACTCAGCAACTTAATTTCTGGCGCCGTTGACACCTACTTGCAGCATTCGGAGTCCTACTGGTTCGATAACCCTTATATCTTCACCGAGGGAAATTTACTGCTACAATACATCCAACCTTCCACTTGGGGTAGCCAACGAGGAGCACTACTTCAGTGCCATCAAGCTAAATTTCTGACGCCGTTGTCGGGGACTCCAATCTTCAAGATAGGGAGTTACACACTATCTTTTACCTTTACTTTTTAGTCTTGTTATTTTGCCTTTCATTTTTTATCTTAGTGTCTTTTATCAAAAATCACAAAAAAAATTGTTTACCTTTTTCTTGCTTGTTGTTGTTACTATGGGTTCCACTGAAAACACTAAGTTGTGTGACTTCACTAGTCACAATAACAATGACTTTATCTGCACTCCTATTGTTCCACCAGCCACTTCAGCACCATCCTATGAAATTAAACTTGCTTTGCTTAATCTTGTTATGACAGATCAATTCACCTGTGCTGGAGATGATGATGCTTTACACTTGAATAATTTTCTTGAGCTTTGTGATATGCAAAAGTATAATGAAGTAGATGGTGGTATTGGTAAGATTAAGCTTTGTCATTTTTCCTTGAGAGGAGGATCTAAAATCTGGTTTCAAGCCTTGCCTAGAAATAACATAGATTCTTGGGATACGTGCAAGGATGCTTTTATGTAACATCCCAAAATTCTAAATTTTGGAATGTTATAAATATTAAATAATTATGATTGTCTTGCTTGACTTATGTGTAATTGATCTGTGTGAAATAGAATAGGATTTGAAATTTTAGAGTTTAAATGAATATTAAAATGAGAGGAAATAAAAGGACTTTCCCTGATATTCATTTTTGATCTTTTGGGATTTATTATTCAAAACAAATCCAACTATATAAAAAAAGGAGGTAATATGACTCCTTCAATAATTTCTTTTTTGGGGAAATGTTGTAAATAAAAGTTTCTATTTTATTTTATTTTATTTTATTTTATTGGATCTTAGTTTGAATACTTTTATATTAAAAAATGAGGGAAGATAACATGAATGTTTTAAATTTAATGGAAAATGATTTAATACCTTACTCGAGTTTTATTTGGATTGATTAGAAAATGTTTTTTTTGAATATTTTTATTTTGAATAAAAAGATATTCAATATTCTATTTAGATTAATCTAAGATTTTAGAAGTTTATTTCGGAATATTTGGAGTTGTAAATTATTTTATAAAACTCTCTGAAGTTGTGTTAAAAATAAGTAAATAAACAAATATTTACTATTATTATTTTAAAAAAAATTATTGCGTTATTTTTTTGGAGTTATTTTATTATTTTAAAAATCTCTCTATAGTCGGTTTTGAAAAAAAAAAAGCGCCAGCCAGGCCAGCGCGCGAGCAAGTGGGCCGAAGGCCGCGGCGGCCCAACTCGCCCCAGCGCACGTGCGCTTCGTCTCCACCGTCGAGACAGAAGTCGGGCACGACGTGGACTCGTTCCAGTAGCGCCGCCGCCTCCGTGTTCCTCCGAGACACCTCCCGGATAGCCCCCTGCCCACGAAATCTTGTCCTATAAATACCCTATCACCCTCTTCACCGATTCCTCAAGCCCCAAACCGCATCAAATGGAGCCCTATTTTGAGGTAGATCTCGCCGGAAAATCTCGACTTTGCCGGTAGATCCCGACGCCGATAAGCCTCCCCTTGATCCCAAATTTTGCAGACCGGCTTATTTCTTCGTTGTGCTTCTAATGGACATCTTTTCCCCCTCTCTAAACTTGCGCAAGATTGATCTCCAAGTTTTGCGCGCACCACGGGAGTTCATCGGAGTGCGCTCGGTTCATCTCTACGCCCGTACGGACGACGTTGGGGATCATCACCACCACCGTTGTGATCTCCTAGTCAAGCTCTACACCCTAGACGACTTCTTTGTCGCCAGAGATCGCCGGAACCGTCGTCTTCGTCGCATCAAAGTCTACCCTCCACGGTTAGTAAAAACGTCGTAATATTTTAACCGTTGCTTCGTTTTAGATGAAACTAGCGGCCAATTGGTTGTTTCTAAACCCTCTACACATTAGGTACTGTAGATCCATGTTTTGAGAAAGTTATTTTTCATTTGACCAAAAAGATTCCTAAATCCTATGCAAATTCGTTCTAGTAATAACCTTTTAACCGTAGATCTGTTTTGCGTGATTCCAAAGACCACGATTTTTGTTTGAAGCTATCTATCCAGTAAAACCCTAGTTAAACCCTATCATCTAGAACTTTTACCACCCACTTTTGAACTCAACGGTGATCTATTTTACAAAACCTTTTATTTGGTTTTTATTTTGGAGTTCTTGAACCTTGTTTTTCCTTTGGTTGTGCATTGATTGTGTGTATCTTTGTTTGCTCACGGTAGATTGTCCGGAGTGCGAAGCAGAGTACCACCAGTCTTTAGAGTGTTGCAATCAACCGCAAGGCAAGTCATATCTTTGGTCATACTCCCTATTACCTATGTTTTCAATGCATTAGTTCTTCTTCTTTAGATTGCATGATAGGTTATGCTATGCTATTACACCCAGTAGTTCATTGAGGTAGGTCTGATCCTTACAACATTGTCACCATCGTATACTATTATATTGCTATGCTAAGTAGACGTGGATTGGGAAGTGAATCATTATGAGGTATGAGTGATAATGTAGTAAATAGGACCAAGATAAAGTTAATGAACTACCCAGGCTCAAAGGGACTAATTGTGTTGTCATACCTAGAAGCTTACGTGTGCAGCGACAAGCTATTATGGGATCTGGCTTAGTTGAGTAAGTTGTGTGACCTCTTTCCGGGATAGACTAGCATATGTAGATTTTTATAGGTGTGCCGGTTTATCCAGCGGTTAAGGGGAAACAATTCTGAAAGACCATGTCTCGATCTTCTAGTTGTCATACACCATGCAGTGTGACGAACTACAAAGGAGGTGATCGAGTCTTGTGGGGAAAAGTGCACAAACCTCAGCAGAGTGTAAAACTAATCGATTAGCCATGTCCCCGGTTATGGACAATTTGAGCGACTATTTGTTGTAATATTGATTTGTCTCATCATCTTTAATTAACTGACTGGTTTAATCACTTTGGGATATATTGAGTGGAATTTTTCATCTCAATCGTATGTTATTGTAGAATTTAGTTACTATTATTCTATAGGGAAAACTTAGCTTTTTGCAAAAATAAATGTAGAAGCTCCACCAGCCAAATTGCATGTACTGTAGGAAATTTTACTTCTTTCTGGGATATGATTTGTCGTACATTCAAATGTATTGATCCGTTGTCGGGCTGTAACCTTCGGTGTTGCAGGATTTTATACGACGAGTAAGTGATACGATATAGGGTCGTGAAATCTACACTCAACTTTGTCGTTGGCGTTGATGGGACTCCACATGGTTTGACTACTTGGACTCTGAAAGGTTATAAGCTAAGGTAATAAATACCATGTATTTACGTTAATTATGACATGTGATACAATGGTATTTCATCGAGTACTATGTGTTCTAGCATACCGATCCAGGGATAGGAGTGAAGCACAGTAGACTTGGTTATTTTTCGGACCGGGTCATTACATTTTATTAGGAAGTACTACCCCCTGCTAAGATTATCCAATTGAAGATTAATATTATGAATTTTAAGCAATTGGATAATGAACACGTATCCCAAGCTTGGGAACGCATGAAATATCTTATTAAGAATTTCCCTACACATGGTTTGACTACTTGGATGGTTATCAAGACTTTCTATGCAGGCTTGAACTTTACCTCGTGGAATCTGTTAGACTCGTCCATGGGAGGAACCTTTATGTCAACAACACTTGGTGCTGCCACAAAGCTATTGGACGAGATGATGAAAAACTACTCTGAATGGCACACCGAAAGAGCTCCAACACGTAGGAAGGTAAACTCTTTTGAGGAGATCTCCTCCCTAAATGAAAAATTTGACATGATCATGAATCTACTTACTAAGAAAGCTCATATTGATCCTCATGACGTTCCTTTGAATTCTTTGGTTGCTCAAGAGCAAGTTGATGTTAATTTTATTTCTTGGAACAATTTTAATAATAATGCTTATAGGAGTAATTTTGGTAGCAATCCTAGACCGTTCCCATCAAACAACTATGGGACCAACAACACTTATCCTAGCACAAAAACCTCCACTCCTGAATTAGAGAGCATGCTTAAGGACTTTATCTCTTGCTATGCTTTATGTGATTTTGGAGCTAGTGCCTCCGTTATGCCCAAAAGAATGTATGATATGCTTAATTTGAAACCTTTTGTTACATGTTCTTTTGGTGTTCGTCTTGTTGATTCTTCCGTAAAGAAACCTTTAGGAGGGATTGATGACGTTCTTATTATTGTCAATGATAATTATGTTCCTGTTGATTTCCTTGTTATGGACATTGAGTGTGATCCCTTGATACGTCCCAAACGTATCTATAATTTATGTTTGCTCCATGCATGTTCTGTGTGATATTGCTATGTTTTAGATACACTTTCATACCTTTTGATCATATTTGGACTAAACTATTAACTCAGTGAACCCCAGTGCCAGTTTATGTTTTCTGTTGTTTTTCTATTTCAGGTTTCCTCCGCATTAAAAATTCTCCAAAAATACCGGAAAAATCCAATAAAAAATCAGCGTATGTGAACCTTCCAAAGTCCCGAAGGGGGGCCGGAGGGGACCCACCAGGGCCCTAGGAGCCCTCCCGGCGCGGACTGGAGTGGGGCTGCGCCTGGGGGCCGTCGGGACCCCTGGTGGGCCCCCTGGCTGCCCCCTTTGCCTATATATTCTCTGTCCTCCGAAACCCTCGAGGACAAAACCCTTTTTAACGATCTCACCTCTGTTCCGCCGCCGCCGCGCTTCCAAGATTGGGAGCACCAGAAGACATCTTCCTGGCATCGTGCCGCATGGGAGGATTGACCTCCGGGAGCTTCTCCACCACCATGGGCGCTTCCCGGATGATCCGTGAGTAGTCCACCTTGGACCATGGGTCCATGATCAGTAGCTATGTGATGTTCTCCTCCCCTCTTTGTTCTTCATGGATTAGACCTGGTGAGATTCCCTACATGATCAAGGCACATATGTAATTCTTTCTGTTGTTGATATGCTGAGTTTGCTAGGATCTGATGGATTATGAGACTATGTTCATATTGTGATTGAGTAATATATTTAGTTCTTATCTTTTACATATGTGCCTCGATCATGTAGGGCAGCTCACAAGGTCTAAACCATGAAGAACAAAGAGGGGAGGATAACATCACATAGCTACTGATCAAGGACCCATGGTCCAAGGGAGACTACTCACGGATCATCCGGAAGCGTCCATAGTGAAGGGGAAGCTCCCGGAGGTCAATCCTCCCTCCGGCAGGGTGCCGGGAAGAGGTCTGCTGGCGCTCGCGATCTTGGAAGCGCGGCGGCAGCGAACAGAGGAGAGATCGCGAAAAAAGGTTCTCTTCTCGGAAGTTTCACGTCACGGAGAACATATAGGCGAAGGGGCGCAGCCAGGGGGGGCACCAGGGGTCCAAGCGCCCCCCCTGGCGCGGCCAAGCCCAAGGTCGCGCCAGGTGGCCGCCTGGGTCTCTGGTGGTGGCCCTCTGGACCCACTTTGGTGATTCCGGAAGCTTCCGTTGCGCTGATTTTTTATCTGATTTTTCCCGAATTTTTGGAGCATTTTTAATATGGGGGAAACCTGAAATAGAAAAACAGTAGGCAAAAGTAAGGAAAGGTAAAACGTGGCAGAATCTGTGAAAAACCGAACAACAGGTAGTAGAGAATTTTTTTCGGGGCACTTATGCAACTTAAATAAAAAACTAAGAACATACGAAAGTTTCACAATTGTATAGAGCATGTTGTGTAAAAAATTCAGCTCAAAAAGATGAACTGGTGATTTGTTTCCATTTTTTTCGTCAAGCAGACAGAATATGTTTTCTGGACAGCATGTCACAACTTTTGCTTCCCTTATCATAAGAGGCTATAACTTGGCACAAAGCTTGAAAATAAAGATACAATGATGTTGCTACAGTAGTAACAATCATCAAGACCACTAAAAACAGAAGTAAAAACATCTTGGGTTGCCTCCCAACAAGTGCTTTATTTTACGCCTGTAAGCTAGGCATAAGGAAAAAGAAGAATCAAAGGTCTCCGAGATCATCGGATTCATAAAAACCTTCAAATTGATTTTCAACAAGCTCATTCTTCTTCTTCCTAGGAAAGAGGTACTTACCTTTCGCCTTACCGCGTAAGCGTATGTGCCCGTTACCAATATCAATGAATCCTTTCATAGCTCGGAGGAAATCCCTCCCAAGCACGATGTTGCTTTGGTTTGGCTCCATGATGAAGAAATCCATCGGTGCAATCCTATGGAGGAATGCAACTTGGACTTATTCTAGCTTTCCTTTAACCTCTGAAATATCTCCATTAGCATGTCCATGATAAGATGACAATTTATCCATGTCTAGTTTCAAAGAATCATAAACTATTTTTGGCATAGTAGAAACCATGGATCCAATATCACAAAAATCAAGGAAGTCTTGGTTAGATATGCTAATCCTAACAAAGGGCTCCCAATCATCATCTACCTCCAAGATTTCCTTCTTGTTGGACTTAATTTCCTCTACTTTTCTCAAGTCTAGAGCATCCATCCTTTTTTCAATAGTGGCAAGTCTATCTAAAACAGTATCAATACTACGATGGTAAACAAAATAACTAGATAAACCATGCAAAATATCAAGAGCTCTAGCTTCATCACACTCTAAAAAGTCTCCTTCGGCTATAATATCAAGAGAGTGTTTACACCACTTAAAAATACCATGTTAAAAATTTCTGCGCACAATTTTTATAGGTATCCAAGGCATAATTCTTTTATGTGCTTCAGAAATTATGTCCCATGCCTTCTTCATATTGTCTCCAACCCTTTGACGGAAAACTAGAACTTCTGATTCCCTCACAGCACCAAGTCCTAACATGTTCATCTAAACAAGGAGGACTACTAAAAGCAAGATAAATAATTTTTGTGATTTTTGACATAGGACACAAAGATAAAAACTGAAAGGTAAACTAACAATACTAAAAAGCAAAGGTAAAAGATAGTGTGAAACTCCCCTATCTTAGCACTCGGAGTCCCCAGCAACGGCGCCAGAAATTTTCTTGATACTCTATCCTCGTTGGTTACCCCAAGTGGAAGTTTAGATGTAGTGTAGCGGCAAATTTCCCTTGACAATGATGCCAAGGTTTAGAGTGTCTTGTTGTAGGACTCCGGTAATTATAAGTAGGTGGCAAGGAAACAATGGCACCGTTTTAGACAAAAGTTGCTTCCTTGACCTGGACCTGCACACGACACAAATAACTTTTCTCCCAAAGAGTACAGAGAGGTTGTAAATATCTCTGGCATTGTTATTTACAAAGGATCAAACGCAAGGGATAATGATAACAGCTAGAAAGTAAAAGCAGGAAAATAAAAGAGCGTGTAAACAGCGATGAGAATATGGACCGGGCTCCCGTGATGTTCACTAGTGATGTCTCTCTCCCAAAAAACGGTAAAACTGCTATGCGAGGTAAACAAATCACAACTGGGAAATTGACAGGATTAAAAACGCACCGCAATGCTAACTATGCTACAAAGAAAGGACGAGGCTCAAAAGCATGGGCGGTACGCCAAAATAAGTATAACGAAATCCAACTGAATCTACTACTAATCATCCACCTTGAGATATCTATCCAGAACATCTCGCTGATATTATGTTGCGAGCCCCACCCAAAGTGTAAACCCAAAGCAACAGACAGCTGCATTAAAAAACACTTTGCGTAAAGTAAACAATCCTTGCAACCGTGGTTACAAGCATCGTTGTTTTCCCCTTGTGGCAACAACACATCCCCTAGACTCATGTTTCTGTCACTCAAGCGTGTCACAGAGGGCATGAACCCACAATCGAGCATAATGTCCCTCTTGGAGTCACTACCTACTACTTGGCCAAAGTAATAAATAGCAACGGAAAACATGCAAGAATTACTTAGGAACAAAAATATAAAAGATAAGAACCAAATATATTACTCAATTACAATCTGAACATAGTCTCATAATCCATCAGATCCCAGCAAACTTAGCATAGCAATAACAGAAAATTACATATGTGCCTCGATCATGTAGGGCAGCTCACGAGGTCTAAACCATGAAGACCAAAGAGGGGAGGAGAACATCACATAGCTAATGATCACAGACCCATGGTCCAAAGGAGACTACTCACGGATCATCCGAGAAGCGTCCATGGTGGAGGGGAAGCTCCCAGAGGTCAATCCTCCCTCCGGCAGGGTGCCGAGAAGAAGTCTGCTGGCGCTCGCGATCTTGGAAGCGCGGCGGCGGCGGAACAGAGGCGATATTTCATGTCACGGAGAATATATAGGCGAAGGGGGCAGCCAGGGGGGCCACCAGGGGTCCAGGTGCCCCCCTGGCGAGGCCAAGCCCTAGGCCGCACCATGTGGCCGCCTGGTTCCCTGGTGGTGGCCCTTTGGCCCCACATTGGTGATTCCGGAAGCTTCCGTTGCGCTGATTTTTTATCTGATTTTTCCCGAAATTTTGGAGCATTTTTAATATGGGGGGAAACTGAAATAGAAAAACATCAGAAAACAGGAACTGGCACTGTGGTGCACTGAGTTAATAAGTTATTTCAAATATGATCAAAAGTGTATAAATTTGTATCTAGATCATAGCAATATCACACAAAACATGCATGGAGCAAGCAGAAATTATAGATAGGTTTGGGACGTATCAACCACTCTAATCAGCTTATGATGAGTTTCGTATGAAAGGAGTTTTCAAGTATGCGAAGGGAGATGATGAAAGAAGTTTCAGGAGTGTCAAGCGTCAAGATTGGGGATGCTGATGGCGTGGAAGTGATAATGGCTTCTCGCCATTCGTTGGTTACCCCAAGTGGAAGGTGAGATGTAGGATAGCAGAAAATTTACCCTATGTAGAGGATAGGGTTTGTCTCCCGTAGGACTCCGGCGATGATAACTAGGTGTCAGCGACGCACCTGAAGCGGACCTGCACACAACACAATTAACTTTGCTCCCAACGAAGTTCAAAGAGGTTGTCAATCTCTCCGGTCTTGTTGTTTACAAAGGATCAAACACAAGAGACAATGATAATTATAGCAACTGAAAGTAAATACTGAAAAGGAAATAAGCTTGTAAACAGTGATGAGAATATGGACCGGGGTCCCGTGATGTTCACTAGTGATGTCTCTCTCTCCCAAAAAACGATAAAACTGCTATGCGAGGTAAAAAAATTACAAATGGGAAATTGACAGGATTATAAACGCACCGCAATGCTAACTATGCTACAAAAGAAAGGAAGAGGCTCATAAGCATGGGCAGTACGCCAAAAAAAGTAGACCGAAATCCATCTGCATCTACTACTAATCATCCACCTTGAGATATCTATCCAGAACATCTCGCTGGTATTAAGTTGCGAGCCCCACCCAAAGTGTAAACCCAAAGCAACAGACAACTGCATTAAAAATAACTTTGCGTAAAGTAAACACTCCTTGCAACCGCGGTTACAAGCACCGTTCGTTTCCCCCTTGTGGCCATAGCACATCCCCTAGACTCATGTTTCTGTCACTCAAGCGTTTCATCAGGGGCATGTACCCACAATCAAGCATAACGTTCCCTCTTGGAGTCACTACCTACTACTTGGCCAAAGCAATTAACAACAACGGAGAACATGCAAGAATTACTTAGGAACAAAAATATAAGAGATCAAAACCAAATATATTACTCTATCACGATCTGAACATAATCTCATAATCCACCAGATCCCATCAAACTCAGCATAGCAACAGCAGAAGAATTACATATGTGCCTCGATCATGTAGGGCATCTCACGAGGTCTAAACCATGAAGAACAAAGAGGGGAGGAGAACATCACATAGCTACTTATCACGGACCCATGGTCCAAAGGAAACTACTCACGGCACATCTGGGAAGCGACCATGATGGAGGAGAAGCTCCCGGAGGTCGATCCTCCCTTCGATAGGGTGCCGGGAAGGGTCCTGACGGTGCTCCTGATCTTGGAAGCGCGGCGGTGGCGTAACAGAGGCGAGTTTGCGAAATAGGGTTCTGTCTTCGGAGTTTCCCCGTGACGGAGAATAAATAGGCGAAGGGGGGCCACCAGGGGTCCAGGCGCCCCCTGGCGCGGCCAGGCCCCAGGACGCGCCAGGTGGCCCCCTGGCCCTCATTCGGGGTTCGAGAAGCTTCCGGCACGCTGATTATTTATCTGATTTTTCCCGGATTTTTGGAGCACTTTTTATATGGGGAAAACTGAAATAGAAAAACAGCAGAAAACAAGGACTAGCACTAGGTGCACTGAGTTAGTAGGTTAGTCCAAATATGATCAAAAGTTTATGAAAGTGTATCTAGACCATAGCAATATCGCACAAAACATGCATGTAACGAGCAGAAATTATCGATACGTTTGAGACGTATCAACATCCCCAATCTTAATTCCTGCTCGTCCTCGAGTAGGTAAATGATAATAAACATAATTTCTGTGGTGACATGCTATCAACCATATAAGAACTTTGAAAACTAAATCAATCAAGGTATGTGATTCAATTCAAGTCATAACATGCAAGAGTCTATATTAGCATTGAAACAATCAACGAAAGAACATTAGGTGCAAGAGCTCTCGCTGTCCGTGACTCGAATGTCTCCAAATGGTGTTTGTGTGCAAGAAGGGGGATAGGGAATATGAGAAAAAAAATATTTTTGTTGAGAACTCAATCTACCAAAGTTTCACACTTGGTCTTCTTTGGAATCTTATGTTGACTCGTCCCCAGACCACTAGCCAGGTACAAGTCAATTCGATCCACTCCTTTTCGATATTTTGAGCACTCATGCAATGGATGAGCGTAAGCACGAGAGTTGACACTTAGGATGGCAAAGAGAGAATATAGTGGAGGAGGAAGACAAAAAGGATGAGAAAGGCTCACATCAACGAGGACAATCATAGGCGAGAAGGCCAAATGATAGATATGATGTGAGGAGTAGGGATTGCCATGCAACGGATGCACATATGAGCTGAAAAGCTCTCCAATGAAACTAGTGGGGGTGCATCTAACTTGCTCGCTCATCAAGACCTAGAGCACTTTTGAGGAGGCTCATCCTTGGAATATGCAAGCCAAGTTCTATAGTGTGAAGGTCCCCACATAGCTATATGCATGATCATCTCTATGGAGTACAAGGATAAGAGGGAGTACTAGCGTGGATCTTTCAAAAGGATAGTAGTGTTGCCCCTTTCTCTCTTTTTATTATCTTTTTCTCTTTTTTCTATTTTTTGTATTTTTTGGTGGCCTCAATGGCTCTTTCTATTTAATTCTCATTTGTCCTCTTTGGGATCTTTTATTTTGTCCACTTTGGGATCTTTTCCTCACTTAAGGGCAACACTCTAATTTACAAGAGGGTATAGAAGATCTTTCACACTTTACAAGGTACTCAAATCATAAATAAGATGTAGCTATCATGATGTATGCAATGTATGCCGCTGCCAGTGTAGCAGGAACATGTATGACATGAAGATCAAGTCATGAAGAGGTGGATGTTGCATGGCAATATATCTCGGAAAGTCTATGGAAATGCCTTGATAGGTAGGTATGGTGGATGTTTTAAGGAAATATATAAGGAGGTTTATGATGACAGAGCGTATCATGCCAAGGGTTTGGATGTACCGGCGAAGGTGGACGCAAACTCTCGGAGTGAGAAGAAGGCAATGCACGGCATAGGAGAGGGTAGCAAATATGAGGAGGTGGAAGTGTCAACTTTCAATACTTACATTAGTCCGAAGAACTCATGCACTTATTATCGGTAACTCTCAATCTAATAAGGAGGTTCACAAAGAGACAAGTACCCCGAGGAGGAGTGTATGGGGGTTTGATTATCCTTGCGCATCCTCGACTCATGGTACGTGAGTGTACTCTAATATTCGATCCCTCCACAGATTAGCGACCAATCTAGTAGCTAGAGTTCTCAACTAGTTTTGTAGGTTTTGAAAATAAACACGGATTTCCCAAAATACGACACCTATCACTAATAGGCTAGAGCCCTTGACAACGAAAGTTCAAACATTACTCACATCAATACCTCAAAACTATTCCAAGTTACTACTAAAATTAAATAGCAACCTCAATTACCTACTCTCAACATAGGAAACAACTCAGTGCAACAACCAACTCTCTTAACAAGATATACATGAAAACTAAAGAGAGTTCCAGCAACAAACTAAACAAAAGCCAAGGCTCTTGCTAAAGACAAACTAAGACTAAAACTAAACATGTCAGTAGCTACAAAAAGATAAAGAACACACAACAGCAAAAAAGATAGGCATGAAGAATCCTATGATGTGTTTTAGATTTTGAAAGTGGAGTGTGTTTCTCTCCCACACAAAGTAAGACGGGGTCTAACTTGTTATGAACAGAAAGCAAAGCTAAAGAAAACTAAAAATAAAACCTAAGAGCGAGACGCTCCAAACATTGAACATAACGCATGAAGTGATAAAAATATAGTGAGACGAAGGACAAATTGATGATTGTTGATGGAGAAGGGGATGCACAGGGGCATCCCCTAGCTTAAACGCTTGAGTCTCCTTGAATATTTATTGGGGATGCATGGGGGCATACCCAATCTTGAGCGCTTGACACTCCCGAATCTTCTTTCATCATCTTCCATCTCACACTTGAAAACTCCCTTCATACATAACTCATCATAAGTTGATTAGAGAGGTTAGTACCCTTAATAACTAAAATTTTCACCACTGGTTATAAAGATATTCTAGAAGAGCTAATGTTTCTCAAGATTTCCAAAAGGTTTTTGCAAAAAAAGCAAGCTTAAGGTTTGCAAAAGTTAAGAGAGACAAAACATGGCAGAATCTGTGAAAAATAGAACAGCAGGTAGTAAAGAATTTTTTAGGGGTACTTCTGCAACTCAAATCAAAAAACTGAGAACATACGAAAGTTCCGTGATTGCATAGATCACGTTGTGTAAAAAATTCAGCTCAAAAAGATGAACTGGTGATTTGATCCGATTTTTCCCGTCACGAAGACAGAATCTGTTTTCTGGACAGCATGTCACAACTTTCGCTTCCCTTGTCATATGAGGCTATAACTTGGCACGAAGCTTGAAAATAAAGATACAATGATGTTGCTACAGTAGTAATAATCATCAATATCACTAAAAATATAAGTAAAACATCTTGGGTTGCCTCCCAACAAGTGCTTTCTTTTACGCCTTTAAGCTAGGCATAAGTCAAAAGAAGAATCAAGTTTTATCAAGAGAAAGAGAATAGCTAGCCCGTGTAACAGACTCAAAAGGTAACTTGATTTTATTTCTAGGGAAGTGTTCCATACCCTTTTTGAGAGGGAATTGAAATTTTATATACCCCTCTTTCATGTCAATGATAGCACCAACGGTGCGAAGAAAAGGACGTCCCAAAATAATTGGACATAAAGCTTCACACTCTATATCCATAATAATGAAATCAACGGGAACATAGTTGTCATTGACAATGATAAGAACATCGTCGATCTTACCCAAAGGTTTCTTTACGGAAGAATCGACAAGTCGAACACCAAAAGAACAAGAATCAAAAGGTTTCAATTCATACATATCATACATTCTTTTGGGCATGACGGAGGTACTAGCTCCAACGTCACATAAAGAATAGCAAGGGAAGTTATTTAATTTAATTTTGATCATAGGGTCCCAGCCATCATCTAGCTTCCTAGGTATGGAGGCTTCTATCCTAAGCTTCTTCTCCCTAGCTTTGATGAGAGCATTTGTGATATGCTCCGTGAAGGCAAGATTAAGTGTGCTAGTGTGGGGGTCTCTAGACATTTTGTGTAGTAAGCTAATAACTTCTGAGAGGGTGCAACTATCAAAATCAATATCACTACTATCAAAGGTGGTAGTAGTGTCATCTAGGCTCACTTGTTTGAAACCCTCTATGTTCATAGGGGTTTCTTCTTCTATAGTTGCGGTATTAGCATCACCATTAATATGTCCAATGGGACCAGGAGTGCATTGGGTGCTAATAGTTTTGGTGTCCTAAACAATTTGGATAGTGGCAATTGTGTGGTGTGTAGGAAGGCTTTTAATTCTATCCTCTTCCTATTTTTCTCTAGCCCATCTTTCTTTAAGTTTAGCCATCATCCTAATATTTTCATTAATTTGTAATTGGATAGCATTAATAGGAGTGGCCTTGCTCTCCTCAAGGGGAGAGGTTCTAATTTTTAACATCTCAACATCAAGGGCTAAGTTGTCTACCTTCAAACAAAGATTATCTAATTTAGCTAGCTTTTCTTCCACATTCTTGTTGAAGGATTTTTGGGTAGTGATAAAGTCTCTAAGCATGTTTTCTAATTCAGAAGTGGGGTTCTTGTTGTTGGGTAAGTGTTGTTGTTCCCATAAGTGGATGGAAACGGTCTAGGATTACTAGCAAAGTTGCCCCTATAAGCATTATTATTAAAGTTGTTTCTAGAAATGAAGTTCACATCTACTTGTTCCTGAGCAACCAAAGAATTTAAAGGAACATCATGAGGATCAATAGAGGGTTTCTTGGTAAGTAGAGACATAATTCAATCCACTTTATCATTTAGGGAGGTAATTTCCTCGACAGAATTTACCTTCCTACCTGTTGGAGCGCGTTCGGTGTGCCATTGGGAATAGTTGGTCATCATCTCATCGAGGAGTTTTGTGGCAGCACCGAGTGTAGTTTACATAAAGGTTCCTCTTGCCGCCGAATCTAACAGGGTCCGCGAGGTAAAGTTCAAGCCTGGATAAAAAGTCTGGATAACCATCCAGGTAGTAAAACCATGTGTAGGGCATTTCTTAACAAGATATTTCATACGTTCCCAAGCTTGGGCAACGTGTTCATTATCCAATTGCCTAAAATTCATAATGTTACTCCTCAATTAGATAATTTTAGCAGGTGGGTAGTAATTCCCAATAAAAGCATCTTTCGACTTATCCCAAGAATCTATGCTATTCCTAGGCAAAGATTGAAACCAAATTTTAGCTTCTCCTCTTAGAGAGAAAGGAAAAGGCTTGAGATTAACAACATCACCTTCTACTTCTTTATACTTTTGTATATCACATAATTCAATAAAATCATTCAAGTGTAAAGCAGCATCATCTCCAGCACCAGATAATTGATCTCTCATAACAGGGTTTAGTAAAGCAAGTTTAATTTCATAAGAGGTAGCTGAAGTGGCAGGTGTGGGAATAGGAGTGTAGATAAAGTCTTTGTTGTTGTGACTGGTGAAGTCACACAACTTGGTGTTTTCAGTGGAACCCATAGTAGCAGCAAGTGTGGCAAAAAAATGTAATTTTTGATATAAGACACAAAGATAAAAACTGAAAGGTAAACTAACAGACTAAAAAGTAAAGGTAAAAGGTAGTAGGAAACTCCCCTATCTTATCACCCGGAGTCCCCGGCAACGGCGCCAGAAATTTGCTTGATGGCGTGGAAGTGATAATGGCTTCTCGCCCTTCGTTGGTTACCCCAAGTGGAAGGTGAGATGTAGGATAGCAGAAAATTTCCCCTATGTAGAGGATAGGGTTTGTCTCCTGTAGGACTCCGGCGATGATAAGTAGGTGTCAGCGGCGCACCTGATGCAGACCTGCACACAACACAATTAACTTTTCTCCCAACGAAGTTCAGAGAGGTTGTCAATCTTTCCGGTCTTGTTGTTTACAAAGTATCAAACACAAGAGATAGTGATAATGATAGCAACTGAAAGTAAATACTGAAAAGTAAATAAGCTTGTAAACAGTGATGAGAATATGGACCGGGGTCCCGTGATGTTCACTAGTGAATCTCTCTCCCAAAAGACGATAAAACTTCTATACGAGGTAAACAAATTACAGATGGGCAATTGACAGGATTATAAACGCACCGCAATGCTAACTATGCTACAAAAGAAAGGAAGAGGCTCATAAGCATGGGCAGTACGCCAAAATAAGTAGACCGAAATCCATCTGCATCTACTACTAATCATCCACCTTGAGATATCTATCCAAAACATCTCGCTGGTATTAAGTTGCGAGCCCCACCCAAAGTGTAAACCCAAAGCAACAGACAACTGCATTAAAAAGAACTTTGCGTAAAGTAAACAACCCTTGCAACCGCGGTTACAAGCACCATTGTTTTCCCCCTTGTGGCCACAGCACATCCCCTAGACTCATGTTTCTGTCACTCAAGCGTGTCATCGGGGGGCATGTACCCACAATCGAGCATAACGTTCCCTCTTGGAGTAACTACCTACTACTTGGCCAAAGCAATAAACAACAATGGAGAACATGCAAGAATTACTTAGGAACAGAAATATAAGAGATAAAAACCAAATATATTACTCTATCACGATCTGAACATAATCTCATAATCCATCAGATCCCATTATACTCAGCATAGCAACAGCAGAAGAATTACATATGTGCCTCGATCATGTAGGGCAGCTCACGAGGTCTAAACCATGAAGAACAAAGAGGGGAGGAGAACATCACATAGACACTGATCACGGACCCACGGTCCAAAGGAAACTACTCACGGCACATCCGGGAAGCGTCCATGGTGGAGGAGAAGCTCCCGCTCCTGGAAGCGCGGCGGCGGCAGAACAGAGCCGAGTTTGCGAAATAGGGTTCTGTCTTCGGAGTTTCCCCGTGACGGAGAATAAATAGGCGAAGGGGCAGCCAGGGGGGCCACCAGAGTTCCAGGCGCCCCCCTGGAGCGGCCATGCCCCTGCCGCGCCAGGTGGCCGCCTGGGTAGCTGGTGGTGGCCCCTGGCCCTCCTTCGGGGTTCGGGAAGCTTCCGGCACGCTGATTTTTTATCTGATTTTTTCGGATTTTTGGAGCACTTTTTATATGGGGAAAAACTAAAATAGAAAAACAGCGAACATGGACTGGCACTAGGGTACACTGAGTTAGTAGGTTAGTCCAAATATGATCAAAAGTGTATGAAAGTGTATCTAGATCATAGCAATATCACACAAAACATGCATGGAACGAGCAGAAATTATCGATACGTTTGAGACGTATCAGATGCCCCCACGCACCCCCAAGAAATATCCAAGGAGACTCAAGCATCTAAGCTTGGGGATGCCCCCGTGCATCCCCTTCTCCATCAACAATCATCAGTTCGTCCTTCTCCATACTATATTTTTATCACTTCATATGTTATGTGCTAAACTTGGAGCGTATCGCTCTTTAGTTTGTTTTAGTTTTGCTTGTTGTTCATAACAAGTTGGATCCTAGCCTTCATTGTTTGGGAGAGAAACACGCTTGATGACCCTCAACTGTAGGGGATCGAGATAGTCCTCGCGGGCAAGATAACCCAATTTATTGATTCGACACAAGGGGAGCCAAAGAATATTTATAAGCTTTGACAGTTGAGTTGTCAATTCAACCGCACCTGAAATATACTTGCTTGCAACAAAATATTAATAGCAACGGTGATATTCTCGGGACCCGGGGTTAGCGTATGCAAGTACAGTTAAGACATAGTCATATGGAGAGCCGTGAACCGCACCCACTTGTCTAAACAGACAAGGCCAAGCACTGAACATTCTCGGAAAGCATCGTACATGAGGGGCATCCCATCCAGGCCGGATGATCAACTGAGATGGGTCCTCATCGTCCCCACACAAGTCAAATGATATGGATGGTGAACTCCCATATTCAAAGACAAGTCGCCTCAACCATACTACCGACTATCTCAAAACTCTTGCATAGACTTACTCCAGCCCGATCACTTAGTCGGGGTCTAGGGCGGGCTCGATCATACCACAAAGTGTGCACGAGACGGAGTCTCGAGCAATCGCATCGCGATGCCCCAAGCTGCGCACATCTAAGGGCCACTTGGTGTATGAAAGACCGCCAGCCAGAACACAACTAAGGTCTCGAAAACCCATACAAAGACATGCATGTTATAAACATACACGCAGCACACATGCCTTGTATGAACAGTAGGTACCATTGCAATTCTCTACAAAGTGTACATTTTCTTTATACTCTTATAGAGTACACACAGAGATCACATACATGTGATCCAACATTACAACACAGGCGGAAGCAAATTATGTCTGAGTACAGACAAGTTTAACAAATGGCTTAAGAAGCCTTATTTAAACACAAAGCCCTCCACGAGGGAACCAGTCTGCTGACTGGGACTAGACTAGCTTAACTTCAGTCGTCCAGCTCGATGAAGAAGCCACCTTCGGGGTCAGTGGCGTCATCTAAAACATAGATTAAGCAAACGTGAGTACAAAGGCGTACTCAGCAAGACTTACATAGGAGCTATACTACTCATGCATATGTATCAAGGTAAAGGGAGGTGGGGTTCACTTGCAGAAGTGCCAGCTTTGACTTGGCTAATCCTGAACTACGAGTACCAGACTTTGAGGTAAGAAGCGTACACGAGTCCACTACTTTCACCAACCAATACACCACTATGGTGCCTTCCTCGACTTCCCCACGAGGAAGCACGCCATAGCACTCACACTTATCTTGGTGTGTTTTAGAAGTATCCGGTTCAAATTGTCTAATAATCAAGCTAAGCTTTCCAAGCAGTCCATAACCGCGGACGCAGCTATTCGAATAGTTTTGTTAACCTTGCAAGGGTGTACCTCTACACACACATGACCATCATTTACCGCCTTTGATCTCGACACCATTCAAGGGGTGCCGGCGAGGATGCTCACCACAACTGTTACCTCATAGCCGATCTAGTCCGAGAAAGCCGCCTACTTGGGTTGGTTACCACAATCGTGAACCCGGCCGGTTTACCGAAGTGGACCCAAGTGATGTGTGCGTGGTGCATAAGCCGGTCTCGGATGAGCCGTTCTCTCACTTAGCAGCCAGGCCACAGACCTACCAGAACTCCGAACTATTGCGACATCTGGACATCGAAAGGGATGAGTTAGTAAGTTGAGAGGGGTCAGTGAGCCCAATGTGTGGTTGTACTCTTCATCTTGGATCACCACACAAGAACTCGTACTAGGGCGGTGTTCAACGAGACAACCCACTGTGTACTCCTACACAGCCTCTCATCGTTCACCTTGTATTAGGGTCGATTCACCAACACTTTTCTACCATCATCAACATGATCATTCCCATCCCGACGCACATCACAGTAACAACATGGTATCATACTAAGCATGCAATAAGCAGTAGCATTGCAGGGGTTACATGATATCATTCAACTCCTACATTTGCTAGGATTATGGTTTGCTTACTACTGTGACAAAAGATAGGTCATGCAAAGGAATGGGTTCATCTATGCGGTAGAATCGTAACATGGTGATCATCCTATAAAATGCATAAGCGAGACATGAGAGGGAAGTGGGATTTTATCGACATGATCAATGGGGGTTTGCTTGCCTTGCTGACGAGGTTCGGGTTTGGGGTCTTCAACGAAGGTTGCAACCTCCTGCTCCGGTTCCACCTCTACTCGACAAACAAAGCACGAAGTAGCAATCAATATGAATGCAATGCTCAAGCACATGAATGAATGTTGAAACTTGAAGTATAAGTTTTGATGTGTGAGGCAATTCCATTTAAGTGGAGTATATTGCATTTGAAATGCAATTTCAAAATCCACATTTGAATTTAACTTAGCCAAGTTGAATGTGACATAGTTTGATCATTTTGAATCAACTTCAAATGTGTATGATATGCCTCTGAAGTGTGGTTGAATTACATCATAATTCCATGGTCCAAGTAGCAAAAGCATTTGGTTTGAATTTGAATTAAATTCAAATAAACCAAATGACATATGCTACTGGTCCCATTTTAAATTCAACTCAAACAGAGTTTAAAGTTGCATATTTGGAAAGATAATTTTCTCCTGATCATTTTTCATATATTATTTGTCCAATTTGGAGTTAATATGAATTTTCTATGAATTTCCAAAGTTTGGGGTATTTTCTGGAATTTCTGGAATTATTTTTAATTCAAAAATCTCTGGAAATTCATTATTGCGTCATCACTACATCAGCATGACATCAGGGGCTTGACTCTGGTCAAACTGACCTGTGGGGTCACTCTGTCAGCCTCTCTGGGATAAATCCCTGTTAATTTAAATTAACAGAGAGATTAGAGGGGTTCTGGGCCCACCTGTAAGTGACTCTAGGGGTGGTTAATTAGTGCTAATCGCCCGTCCACGTCATCTCGCCGGCGGCTCAACGCCGGCGACCATCCAGCACGGCGGAGCTCCTCGGGACGGCGGTGCGGGGCATGATTCGCAGCGCCGGAGGCACTGGAGTGCAGCCCGTGCACTCGCGCTTCACGTGGAAGCCATGGTGTGGCCAGGGGGTGACGGAGACGACGGCGGGGACCTCCCCGGCGGCAACCGGAGCACGGCGGCAACGCGGATGGCGCTACCGTGCAAAGCAGGGGGCAAGAAGTAGGGTGTTGTGCTCCTGGTGGCTCCAGGAACTCCATGGACACCATCACGAAGACAACGGTTCACAGGAGCGACCTCACTGTCGGCCATGGCGGTGACGGAGCTCGGCTCCCATGGTGGCGTAGGATACAGAGCGAGAGGGGGCTAACTAGGTGAGGGGAAACGCTCACCGAGATGCGGGGAGTGCGGTGGTGCAGAGGTTGGAGGCGGGGAGGGCTCAACGGCGACCGAATTCGGCGAGGATCTTCACGGTGGCCGGCGGCGACTTGGTGACGATGGCGGCGTCTCCGGGGCTCCTTGGCTCGATTCACCGCACGGGAAGACGAAGACGACGTCTGTGGTTCCTCTGGACAGCTCGAGGCGTCGCGGGGAGCACGGTGGCCACGCGGGTGCAGCGGCCGCTCCGGCGCAAGCTTCGGGTGGTCGTCGTCGGCGTCGAGAACGAGCGAGAGAGAGGGAGGAAGAACTGTGCTCGTGGGGGAGAAGGTGCAGGGGACGTCCAGAAGCCTCCAGGCGCGAAGAGGTAGCGGAGGGAAGCTGCTGCGTGGCTGCTGTTCGTCGGCGGCGTCGGTGGAGTGCTGCATGCATTCCACCGAGAAGCTTCGGGGCGTGGGGAGGAAGACGCCAAGCGGGGAGGCTGGGCTGGGCCGGTTGAGGTGAGTGGGCCTCGCCTGGGCGACAGGTAAGTTCTTTTCCTTTTTCTGTTTAATCTTTCCTTTCTGTTTTTCTGTATATTTGTTTTGACTTTGGTAAAAATACCAAATCATTTTATTAAATGCTGAAAACTTTTATGTTGCTTCATAATAATATAGACTAGCCACTCATAAACTTTCAACATTTTTAAAATTCAAATAATTTGAATCTTAATTCAAATAGGGGTATTTCTTTAATTCCAAGGCACTGTTTGAATATTTGAAAAATCTATGAGCATGGGGTGGGTCCCACATCACTTGATATGTGATCACACTCATTTATAAGACTTTTCAAAACTCTAACATGAATTTTTGGAGAAGATTTTTATCTGGCCTTTTTGAATTAATTCATCTGGGGGGTGTTCCTTCTCCCATTTGGATTTTGAATTTGATTTCCAAGATTTCTTTTGAAATTTTGACATGATGCAAAGGCACTAGCTAACCCTAGCACATGCCTAACAGAGGGTTCTGACAACTCGCCCCCACTCAAAAGAATCTCGTCCCGAGATTCAGAAGTCTGCGGGAGGAAGGAGGGGTACTCGGTAAGGAGACGGTCTTCTCTTTCCCACGTGGCTTCTCTTTCAGAGTGGTGTGACCATTGCACTTTCAGAAACCTAATCTTCTGACGACGAGTGACACGCTCTGCGGAATCAAGAATACGAACGGGGTATTCTCGATAAGAAAGGTCATCTTGGAGATCAAGCGTTTCATGGTCAACTTCGCGGATGGGGTCCTTGAAGCAACGCCTGAGTTGGGACACATGGAATACATCATGTACTCGGGAGAGGTGCGGAGGTAGTTCAAGTTGGTAGGCAACTTCTCCACGTTTAGCAATAATGCGGAAAGGTCCGATGTAACGTGGGGCCAACTTGCCTTTGATACCGAAACGTTGGGTTCCCTTCAGAGGAGTAACCCGAAGGTAAGCCTTCTCATCCAGATTGTAGCTCTCTTGCCTATGATGACGATCATAGTAGCTTTTCTGACGAGACTGGGCTGCTTTCAATTGATCACGAACAATGCGAACTTGCTCTTCTGCTTCCTTGATCATGTCCGGTCCAAAGAATTGTCTTTCACCGGTTTCAGACCAGTTTAGTGGTGTTCGACATCGTCGTCCATAAAGGAGTTCAAAAGGAGCCATGTTCAGACTAGATTGAAAACTATTGTTATAAGCAAATTTGGCAAATGGAAGAGAATTCTCCCAATTCTTTCCGAATGAGATAACACAAGCTCTGAGCATGTCTTCAAGAATTTGGTTAACCCTTTCGACTTGACCGCTAGACTGAGGATGGAAAGCTGTACTAAAGGAGAGATGAGTTCCCATAGCATTCTGAAAGCTTCCCCAAAATCTAGAGGTAAAAAGGCTACCGCGATCAGAATTGATTTCCAAAGGAACACCATGAAGGGATACAATTCTAGAGATGTACAAGTCCGCTAACTGGCTAGCAGTTATAGACTCGCGAACCGGAAGGAAGTGAGCAACTTTGGAAAGCCTATCTATGACAACGAAGATGGCATTGTTTCCTTTCTGGGTTTTTGGAAAGCCGGTGATGAAATCCATACCAACTTTGTCCCATTTCCACTCGGGAATAGACAAAGGTTGAAGTGTACCAGCAGGTCTTTGATGTTCTGCCTTAATGCGACGACAAACATCACATTCGGCAACAAATTGAGCAATGTCTCTCTTCATCCTAGTCCACCAAAATCTCTGTCGTAGATCTCGGTACATTTTTGTGCTACCGGGATGAATTGAGAGGGGTGTGTCATGGGCTTCTTTGAGGATGAGTTGCCTTAGATCTCTATTCTTAGGTACTACCAAACGATTTTCAAAGAATACCGTTCCCTTGCTATCTGTGGAGAAACATTTAGCAACTCCGCTAGCAATGTTCTCCTTTATCCGGCGAACACCTCGTGCACGCCTTTGGGCAACTATGATTTGATCCTCAAGAGTTGGTTTCGCCACCAAGGTAGAAAGATAGCCATGGGGAACAATCTCAAGATTGAGCTTGCGAAAGTCCTCATGAAGAAGTGGTTGATACTGTTGTAACATGAGGTTGTTACAATACGACTTACGACTTAGTGCATCAGCCATGACATTGGCTTTGCCTGGGGTGTAAGAAATTACTACGTCGTAATATTTTATCAACTCAATCCAGCGTCTTTGCCTGAGATTAAGATCTGGCTGGGTGAAAATATATTTGAGGCTTTGGTGGTCGGAATAAATCTCGCAACGATTACCAAGGAGGTAATGTCGCCAAGTTGTTAGGGCATGAACTACGGCAGCCAGTTCAAGGTCATGGGTAGGATAGTTCTCTTCATGTGGCCGCAACTGGCGTGAAGCATAAGCTACCACATGTCGATCTTGCAGAAGTATGCATCCTAACCCTTGCCGTGATGCATCACAATAGATCTCGAAATCCTTTTTGGTGTCTGGAGGTGCAAGTACGAGTGCAGAAGTCAATCTTCTTTTTAGCTCTTGAAAGCTTTCCTCGCACTTGGGAGTCCATAAGAATTTCTTATCTTTCTTGAGGAGTTCAGTTAGAGGCTTTGCAACTTTAGAAAAGTTCTCGACGAAGCGACGGCAATAGCTGGCTAGGCCAAGAAAACTCCTAACTTGCTTAACCGATTCAGGTGGAGTCCAGTCAAGGACGGCCTGAACTCTCTCGGGATTCACAGCAATGCCTTTTGCAGAAATCACGTGGCCTAAGTAGGTCACTTCTGGTAGCAAGAATTCACACTTGGAGAATTTAGCGTACAGGCGATGCTCTCTAAGTTTCATCAATACCAGCCTTAAGTGTTCGGCATGATCTTCTTCGTTCTTCGAGTAGATGACAATATCATCAAGATAAACCACAACAAATTATCTAGGTACTCCATGAAGATCGAATTCATCAAGCGTGAGAATGTGGCGGGGGCATTGGTTAAACCAAAGGACATGACGGTGTACTCGTAAAGACCATAACGAGTAGTAAAAGCCGTTTTGGGAATGTCCTCGTTTCGGATTCTGATCTGATGATAACCTAATCTCAAATCCATCTTGGAGAAGACGGAGGATCCTGCAAGTTGATCATAAAGATCATTAATCCTGGGCAGTGGGTATTTGTTCTTTATCGTCGCTAAATTTAGCGGGCGATAGTCTACGCACATCCTTTCTGTTCCATCTTTCTTCTTTACGAACAGAACGGGGCAACCCCATGGCGATGAGCTAGGGCGAATGAAGCCTTTTGCCAACGAAGCATCAAGTTGGGTTTTTAGCTCAGCTAACTCATGTGGGGCCATTTTATATGGGCGTTTGGAAATTGGTGCGGATCCTGGAACAAGATCCACTATAAATTCTACACACCTGTCGGGTGGCATGCCCGGCAGCTCTTCAGGAAAGACATCCGGGAAGTCACGAACCACCGGAATATCTTCAAGTTCGGGAAGGGGAAGTACATTCAAGGAATGCACTTGGGTTCTTGTTCTGGGTGAGGTATAGCTGACGGTTTGGCCTGAAGGGTGGGTGAGTTTCACGGATTTGCTTCTGCAATCCAGGTAGGCATTCTGTCTTGATAGCCAATCCATGCCAAGGATGACATCAATGTCTGAAGACTTGAGGGCTATGAGTGAAGCAAGGAATACTAAACCCTCAATTGCAATTTGATTACCATGGCTCACTCTATTAGTTTGCCATCTTGACCCTGGAGTTTGAATAACCATCGGGGTGGAAAATTCAACAAAGGGTAACTCATGACGAAGTGCATAACTTTCCGACATGAATGAATGAGATGCTCCTGGGTCGAAAAGAACGGAAGTAGGAACAAAATTGACTGGGAGCGTACCAAGAATGACGTCAGTGGTGTCGTCAGTCTCTTCGGCGGCAATCTGGTTCAGACGTCCACGAGTGGCGGAAGGAGCGGGTTTGGCGGTGTAGACCTTCTGGGGTGGCTTGCCACTGCCATTGTTGTTGTTGTTGCCTCCGGCACGTGGTGGAGCATTCTGGTGTTGGAGCTGGTTCTGGGGACACTCGCGAGAGTAGTGGCCTGCCTGACCACATTTGTAACAGGCTCCGAAAACAGTGCGTGGAGCTGGGTTGTTTGGTGGAGCTGGGTGGAATTGGGTGGGTGTACGAGGCGCCACATAGGATGGCCTCGGGGGGTTGTTCTGGCGGAACACGCTGTTTGGAATCCAGATCTTGCGCTTCTGGGAGCCAGAACTAGATGAGCTGTCATCTCTAGGGTGTTTGCGGAAATCATTGGGGGTGTTCATGTCCTCTGCCTTGATGGCCTTGTTGACAAGGACCTGAAAGGTGGCAAAGTCATGAAGGTTGAGCTCGCGACGGAGTCCACTGTTGAGGCCACGACGGAACCTCTCTTGTTTCTTGGAGTCGGTGGAGACTTCTTCAGTTGCATAACGAGCAAGTCGGTTGAACTCACGACTAAACTCATCAACTGTCCTTCTGCCTTGGGTGAGGTTGCAGAACTCCTCACGCTTGCGGTCCATAAGACCCTTGGGGATGTGGTGCTCGCGGAAGGACGTGCAGAATTCCTCCCAAGATGTAGGCGGTCCAACGGGTCGCATATTCAGAAAGTTCTCCCACCACGAGCTAGCCGCACCTTCGAGATGATACGTGGCGTAGCTGACCTTGTCGCCATCTGCAACATGGCCGGCTTGGAGCTTCCTCTCGATGCTGCGGAGCCAGTCATCGGCGTCAAGGGGCTCGGTGGAGTAACTGAAAACCGGGGGATGAAGTCGGATGAAGTCGTTCAGGGACACCAACTCATTGCGCTGCTGAGTGGTGTTACGTGCAATGACTTCCAGCAGGTGGTGAGAGTCACGGCGGTTCCTCTCCACTTCCATCAGAACTTGTGCCATCGTGGGTGGGGGTGGAAGGTTGCCTTCCTCCTGGTCATTTCCACGACCTTGATTACGACCAATCTGGCCACGGGTTCCTTGAGACATCCTGAAGGTGAAAACCAAAGTCAAACAGAGTTGAGTTGAAGAGTCTAAACAAGGTATTGAAGTACTGGAAGGATTACAGAGCAAAGGAAGTAATCATCTTGACAACATGGTGATAAAAGCATACAAGCCATATATTCACAAGCTGTCATACAAACCATACATCGTTTAAGTACAAGCACCAAGCTAATACAAACGTGATGAAGATGATACATCCTTCAGAGGCACTCTGACTTCCTACGCATTATTTATCTAAGCCTCTGGAACTTAGACACCTTGCTTACAATATACTAGGATACTACTACATCCTCACTAAGTAAGACCACAGGCGGTCTCACTCATCTCCATCTCCATAGTAGTCCTCATAAAAGTTACCCGTGTATCCCGGTAGCTGGAGGTGACCATCGGAAAACACGGAGGCTTGTGGACCCTGATATCCATTTGGGCAAGGATGGGGCCTAGGTCCAGTGTAGGGTGGAAGCAAAGGACCACGGGGTGGAAAAATTCCTCCAATCTCGGGCCAAGCAACTCGAGAAGGCATCTGAGTCCTCACTAGATAGATCGCATAAAACTCAACTGATCCCACGCTCACAAAGGGTGCCAAAAGTGTCAGTGCTCGATACAGACGAACACGGGTGGCGTGGAGCTCGAAACGGAGAGCGCGTGCATCACGATCTCTGTCACTAGCAAACCTAGCAGTCACCTGGAGTGCTGGATCCTCTGCAGAGTGATCTGAGTAGAGTCCGGTGTAATATCCCTCTTCTCCTGGAAGTGCAGCAGGGATATAGCGGAATGAAGTCTCTCTCAGCATGGTGTGCTCCTCTCTCAGCAGTGTAATACATGAATATGCAGCATCCTGCACAGCCATGTTCTCGGTAACGCCAATGCCATGTCCAAAGTGGATAGGCTGGGTGACTCCAATGTGGTGCGGGTAGATCCGGACAATGCAGTGGAACTGCGTCTGGTTGAAGTCGGGAAACTGCTCCTCGATGGTGTACTCAGGGTACCATCGATATCCCACATAGGACATCATCTCGATCAACGTGGCGGGATGGCCACGCACACCGAGGCACCTGGTCAAACGAACAATCTGCCGAGGGGGAAGATCTGCCATCTGAAACAGAAAGGAGTTTGCAAATGCATCAGATTATGAGATAAACCTGGAATGACTCGGACAGCATAACGGCTGTAATTGCAAGAAAAAGACAATTTCTTACAACATGGAAACAGCACTTACATACGATGTAATAAAACAGGGAGCATAACCACTCTAACAGACCGAACACAACTTTCCTACGGCTACAAGGAAGCAAACAACGAGATGTTCTAATCAGACAGAGGAGAGCCTAGTCCTATCTTCCCGTAGAATAAGATGAGGGTGACTCAGAACTCAGAACGAAGGGGTAAGGAGAAAAAAAGAAGCCTTACGTTGTTCCCTTATATACCCAGAGTAACTATATAACTATAGAAAGCTAGACTCGACTTCGGCCAAGGCTACTAGTCCTACAGTCAGTCCTGCTCTGATACCAAGTCTGTCGGGACCCGGGGTTAGCGTATGCAAGTACAGTTAAGACATAGTCATATGGAGAGCCGAGAACCGCACCCACTTGTCTAAACAGACAAGGCCAAGCACTGAACATTCTCGGAAAGCATCGTACGTGAGGGGCATCCCATCCAGGCCGGATGATCAACTGAGATGGGTCCTCATTGTCCGCACACAAGTCAAATGATATGGGTGGCGAACTCCCATATTCAAAGACAAGTCGCCTCAACCATACTACCGACTATCTCAAAACTCTTACATAGACTTACTCCAGCCCAATCACTTAGTCGGGGTCTAGGGCGGGCTCGATCATACCACAAAGTGTGCACGAGACGGAGTCTCGAGCAATCGCATCGTGATGCCCCAAGCTGCGCACATCTAAGGGTCACTTGGTGTATGAAAGACCGCCAGCCAGAACACAACTAAGGTCTCGAAAACCCATACAAAGACATGCATGTTATAAACATACACGCAGCACACATGCCTTGTATGAACAGTAGGTACCATTGCAATTCTCTACAAAGTGTACATTTTATTTATAACTCTTATAGAGTACACACAGAGATCACATACATGTGATCCAACATTACAACACAGGCGGAAGCAAATTATGTCTGAGTACAGACAAGTTTAACAAATGGCTTAAGAAGCCTTATTTAAACACAAAGCCCTCCACGAGGGAACCAGTCTGCTGACTGGGACTAGACTAGCTTAACTTCAGTCGTCCAGCTCGATGAAGAAGCCACCTTCGGGGTCAGTGGCGTCATCTAAAACATAGAGTAAGCAAACGTGAGTACAAAGGCGTACTCAGCAAGACTTACATAGGAGCTATACTACTCATGCATATGTATCAAGGTAAAGGGAGGTGGGGTTCACTTGCAGAAGTGTCAGCTTTGACTTGGCTAATCCTGAACTACGAGTACCAGACTTTGAGGTAAGAAGCGTACACGAGTCCACTACTTTCACCAACCAATACACCACTATGGTGCCTTCCTCGACTTCCCCACGAGGAAGCACGCCATAGCACTCACACTTATCTTGGTGTGTTTTAGAAGTATCCGGTTCAAATTGTCTAATAATCAAGCTAAGCTTTCCAAGCAGTCCATAACCGCGGACGCGGCTATTCGAATAGTTTTGTTAACCTTGCAAGGGTGTACCGCTACACACACATGACCATCATTTACCGCCTTTGATCTCGACACCATTCAAGGGGTGCCGGCGAGGATGCTCACCACAACTGTTACCTCATAGCCGATCTAGTCCGAGAAAGCCGCCTAATTGGGTTGGTTACCACAATCGTGAACCCGGACGGTTTACCGAAGTGGACCCAAGTGATGTGTGCGTGGTGCATAAGCCGGTCTCGGATGAGCCGTTCTCTCACTTAGCAGCCAGGCCACAGACCTACCAGAACTCCGAACTATTGCGACATCTGGACATCGAAAGGGATGAGTTAGTAAGTTGAGAGGGGTCAGTGAGCCCAATGTGTGGTTGTACTCTTCATCTTGGATCACCACACAAGAACTCGTACTAGGGCGGTGTTCAACGAGACAACCCACTGTGTACTCCTACACAGCCTCTCATCGTTCACCTTGTATTAGGGTCGATTCACCAACACTTTTCTACCATCATCAACATGGTCATTCCCATCCCGACTCACATCACAGTAACAACATGGTATCATACTAAGCATGCAATAAGCAGTAGCATTGCAGGGGTTACATGATATCATTCAACTCCTACATTTGCTAGGATTATGGTTTGCTTACTACTGTGACAAAAGATAGGTCATGCAAAGGAATGGGTTCATCTATGCGGTAGAATCGTAACATGGTGATCATCCTATAAAATGCATAAGCGAGACATGAGAGGGAAGTGGGATTTTATCGACATGATCAATGGGGGTTTGCTTGCCTTGCTGACGAGGTTCGGGTTTGGGGTCTTCAACGAAGGTTGCAACCTCCTGCTCCGGTTCCACCTCTACTCGACAAACAAAGCACGAAGTAGCAATCAATATGAATGCAATGCTCAAGCACATGAATGAATGTTGAAACTTGAAGTATAAGTTTTGATGTGTGAGGCAATTCCATTTAAGTGGAGTATATTGCATTTGAAATGCAATTTCAAAATCCACATTTGAATTTAACTTAGCCAAGTTGAATGTGACATAGTTTGATCATTTTGAATCAACTTCAAATGTGTATGATATGCCTCTGAAGTGTGGTTGAATTACATCATAATTCCATGGTCCAAGTAGCAAAAGCATTTGGTTTGAATTTGAATTAAATTCAAATAAACCAAATGACATATGCTACTGGTCCCATTTTAAATTCAACTCAAACAGAGTTTAAAGTTGCATATTTGGAAAGATAATTTTCTCCTGATCATTTTTCATATATTATTTGTCCAATTTGGAGTTAATATGAATTTTCTATGAATTTCCAAAGTTTGGGGTATTTTCTGGAATTTCTGGAATTATTTTTAATTCAAAAATCTCTGGAAATTCATTATTGCGTCATCACTACATCAGCATGACATCAGGGGCTTGACTCTGGTCAAACTGACCTGTGGGGTCACTCTGTCAGCCTCTCTGGGATAAATCCCTGTTAATTTAAATTAACAGAGAGATTAGAGGGGTTCTGGGCCCACCTGTAAGTGACTCTAGGGGTGGTTAATTAGTGCTAATCGCCCGTCCACGTCATCTCGCCGGCGGCTCAACGCCGGCGACCATCCAGCACGGCGGAGCTCCTCGGGACGGCGGTGCGGGGCATGATTCGCAGCGCCGGAGGCACTGGAGTGCAGCCCGTGCACTCGCGCTTCACGTGGAAGCCATGGTGTGGCTAGGGGGTGACGGAGACGACGGCGGGGACCTCCCCGGCGGCAACCGGAGCACGGCGGCAACGCGGATGGCGCTACCGTGCAAAGCAGGGGGCAAGAAGTAGGGTGTTGTGCTCCTGGTGGCTCCGGGAACTCCATGGACACCATCACGAAGACAACGGTTCACAGGAGCGACCTCACTGTCGGCCATGGCGGTGACGGAGCTCGGCTCCCATGGTGGCGTAGGATACAGAGCGAGAGGGGGCTAACTAGGTGAGGGGAAACGCTCACCGAGATGCGGGGAGTGCGGTGGTGCAGAGGTTGGAGGCGGGGAGGGCTCAACGGCGACCGAATTCAGCGAGGATCTTCACGGTGGCCGGCGGCGACTTGGTTACGATGGCGGCGTCTCCGGGGCTCCTTGGCTCGATTCACCGCACGGGAAGACGAAGACGACGTCAGTGGTTCCTCTGGACAGCTCGAGGCGTCGCGGGGAGCACGGTGGCCACGCGGGTGCAGCGGCCGCTCCGGTGCAAGCTTCGGGTGGTCGTCGTCGGCGTCGAGAACGAGCGAGAGAGAGGGAGGAAGAACTGCGCTCGTGGGGGAGAAGGTGCAGGGGACGTCCAGAAGCCTCCAGGCGCGAAGAGGTAGCGGAGGGAAGCTGCTGCGTGGCTGCTGTTCGTCGGCGGTGTCGGTGGAGTGCTGCATGCATTCCACCGAGCAGCTTCGAGGCGTGGGGAGGAAGACGCCAAGCGGGGAGGCTGGGCTGGGCCGGTTGAGGTGAGTGGGCCTCGCCTGGGCGACAGGTAAGTTCTTTTCCTTTTTCTGTTTAATCTTTCCTTTCTGTTTTTCTGTATATTTGTTTTGACTTTGGTAAAAATACCAAATCATTTTATTAAATGCTGAAAACTTTTATGTGGCTTCATAATAATATAGACTAGCCACTCATAAACTTTCAACATTTTTAAAATTCAAATAATTTGAATCTTAATTCAAATAGGGGTATTTCTTTAATTCCAAGGCACTGTTTGAATATTTGAAAAATCTATGAGCATGGGGTGGGTCCCACATCACTTGATATGTGATCACACTCATTTATAAGACTTTTCAAAACTCTAACATGAATTTTTGGAGAAGATTTTTATCTGGCCTTTTTGAATTAATTCATCTGGGGGGTGTTCCTTCTCCCATTTGGATTTTGAATTTGATTTCCAAGATTTCTTTTGAAATTTTGACATGATGCAAAGGTACTAGCTAACCCTAGCACATACCTAACAGAGGGTTCTGACAGATATGGGCGACAGCAAAAGTAAAACGGCAAAAGCAAACTACTTGTAACCAGCAGGATTAAAACACTGTAGGCTAGGGAGATGGATGGTTGGGCGCTGCTTGGATAAGATTGAACATGTAATAGATTCTAACACGGGGCAAGGCACACAGAAAAACAATGATCATCTAGGAAAATATCAAACATTAGGCATGTATCCTGTAGGTAGTTGTGCGTGCTTGCAATAAGAACTTGCACAACATCTTTTGTCCTACCATGCTGCTACGAACGGGGCCAAAGGGAACTTATGGAGATTAAGGTGCTCCTGTCAAAGAGCACCGAAACAAAGCAATAAACTCAATGGATACATGAAATCCTCATATTATGGACCATCCCCTTTGGTGTCCCAAGCTGTCACCTTTGGGGTCGCCGGTTCCGGACCATAATAGGTGCATACAACTCATAGATAGGATCAAGAACATAAATATACTCATGAAAACACAACTGGTTCAGATCTGAAAACATGGCACTCGGGCCTAAAGTGACAAGCATTACATGATGATCAACACCATAGTAGATGATAGGCAACATGTCCCCAACAATCTGACGAACTATTACATGATCAAACTCATCCAATCCCTACCATCCCCTTTGCCTACAGCAGGGAATTACTCACACATATGAAGAGAAGTCATGGAGGGAGGATGGATTGGTGATGGTGATGACGATGGCGGCGATCTCCCCTCTCCGGAGGCCAAATCAGCCTCCAGATTAGCCCTCCCAAGGAAGAACTGAGGGTGGCGGCGGCTCCGTGACGGAAACTGGAAAAGTGACTTCTGTTTCGGGGTTTTCACGTCACGGGAATAAATAGGGGCATCAGTAGGGAACCATAGGAGGGGGAGGCCCCAGGCGGCCAGCCGGCGCGGCCAGGG
Organism: Bromus sterilis; assembly: GCA_950022295.1. Taxonomy (NCBI): domain Eukaryota; kingdom Viridiplantae; phylum Streptophyta; class Magnoliopsida; order Poales; family Poaceae; genus Bromus; species Bromus sterilis. The sequence goes on along the minus strand of OX465595.1, from coordinate 335,335,791 downwards.
GTGGGGCCGCGCCAGCAGGGCGCCTGGAGCCCCTGTGGCTCCCCTTTGGCCCCACTTCTGGTCCATGGAAGCTTCGGGTGCCTGGATTTTTCCTGAATTTTCTGGGAATTTTCCGAGATACCTGAAAATCCATTTTTCCTGCACACAATAAAACCATACAGGCAGCTCTGCTGAAAACAACGTCAGTCCGGGTTGGTTTAGTTCAAATCATGCAAGAATGAGGGAAAAACAATAGCAAAAGTGTTTGGAAAAGTAGATACATTTGAGACGTATCAACTCCCCCAAGCTTAGCATATTAGTTTGACAAACAATAGCAAAAGAAATTTAGTTCAACTAACTGGACGCGACAAAGAAAACTTTGACAAACTCCTTTGCTTCATAAGATGTATATAAGTCTGTACTACGAAAAGAGTTTAGCAGGTATTGAAACAATGCTATGAGGAAAATGCACGAAGCAATCCTTCTTTCAAGTGAACAATCACAAACAACCAAAAGTAAATAATATGCTACTGAAAATAAAGACAAGATCACAATGCACATAGCTTGAACATACTAGAGTGGTATCTCGCTAGCCTCCATGAGTGAAGCAAAACATAAATGCAGAAACTCCTCCGGAGTTTTAAAGGAGACTAGAACTAAGAATTTCAGAACAAGCAATATCACAATCATGCATAAGACAATGTGGTACTTTGGGAGAATGCATGTTACACTAAGAATGACAATTATGCTCTCAATAGTTGGTGCTTTGAAGAAAGAAGGGGAGACTCTCGAACCGTGGCTTTTTGATGGCAAGGTCGAAAACCCATGGTTGGAAGCAAAGACTAAACATGTGCCAGAGCTCTTGGTTTTGAACACAGAGATAAAATTCTTTTAAGAAGTGCAACTTTCCAGTCAACGGTGAACGGTAAAGGTCTCTCAATATCTCCCATGCCAACCATATTAATGCTTTTGCTTACACTTTTGTTCCCTTTTCCATACATCATTTGACGGTCTATGGTGCCTTTTATTTTGCCTCAAGTATGGAAGGAAGTTTTCTCTTTCCATCTATCATTAGCTGCATTTGGTCCAATTCATCCCATCATCAAGTATGGGGGAGGTGTCACTCCCTTTTTTATATATAAATTTGACTAGTTAAAACTTCCGTCAAAATATTTTTGGCATGGTAGATACTGATTTCCCTCACCACACCATGAGCTTGTACGATTACAAAAGGGAAGCTTTTGAATGAATTTCGAGATGGCACAAGAAAGTCTAAGTTAGGGGTGGCCGGTAAATACCACATATAGGAAGATATGGTGGACTCAAGTGGAATAACTGGTTTGACAAGGAGTTTGGATACACAAGCAGAATTCCGCTTAGTGCGAGCGAAGGCTAGCAAAAGGCTGGGAAGCGACCAACTAGAGAGCAATAATTTTCATAATCATGCAGAGTGACAAAGCAACATTGAATCGGGCATGAAAGTGATATAACTATTCTGAAATAAAAAGACCATCAAGGCATGATAGACTTTTTAGTCATAAACATGTGTGAACATGTGCCAAGTCAATCCAAAAAATTTCCGAAGGGAAATACCATTTCAATATGCCAAACCATGAACAATGCAATGCATGTAAATCATTTCAATAGCACATTATGCACTCTAGCTATTTGAGATCAGCCACAAAGAAAGCATGAACACTGGTAAAGCATTGTAAACATAGCACTATGTCGCTACAAGCTGGTCTCTAGATCATAAGTACAGGCATATGTATAAAAGTAGAAACAAGAAGAGTTCCTACCGGTTTTCCTTGTTGCTTCCCTTCCGTCGATCTTCGTCATTACTGCCTTGTCACTTGCACAACCGATCGTGGGAAATATAATCAAATGCCATCACGGACTCGAGCTGAACTCTGAAACAAAGCAAACTAAAGAGAGAAAGGAAAAAAAATTGGGTTTTTCAAAGGTTTAACGAAAGCAAAAGAAAAGAGAAATCTCTTTGTTTTTTGCAATTTAAAAGAACAAAGAGGAACGGGCAAAAACATCAAAAATATCAAAACAAACAAAATAAAAACGAATAATACAATGGAAAAGGGAGAAGGGCACGTACTCCCCCAAGCTTAGGCTTTTGGCCTAAATTGGTAGCAGCTATTGCCCCCAGGAGCCTCCTGCTCCGAGGTGGTACGGGTAAGTCCAAGAGTCGTACGAGCCCTCCGGTGCGTACACCGAATTCCTCGGGTCCTCCCATGAGGAAGGCCCAGCGCTTGAAGTAGAGGAAGACCCCTCACCATATTGGGTGACGGTCTCCCCCTGGAAAGGTGGGAACTCACCATGCTCCTCCTCGTCGGGCACAACCCCATGCATGGGGTTATGCAACTGATACTGGGCCATAAGCTCATCAAACTGGAAATCATTGAAGGACCATCTGTTCCTGCGAGTATGATCAAATAAAAGTGGTGCAGGTAGACGGATCTCTCGAGTAATAGTCTTTTCAAAACTCAAAATATAAACAAGGTTACCAAACTCGAAAGTCGTGGTAACAAACTTATGCCTCTTCATAGCAGCAAGATCAAGACTTGAGTAAGAAAAGGGAAAATCATCAGGATGCGGGGTGCCATTAAAATGCTCAAGGATAAGTGTGGCATAAACGCCACCAAATAAATCACGCTTGTTACCATTCATAGCAAGGCGACGAGCAATTAAGGCACCCACATTATAATCGCTCCTACCAGAGAGGGCATTCGCATAGATAGCAAAATCTGGTGCAGAACCGTTGCTCGTGTTGTAACGAGCCAACACCCCTCTGGCAATAAAATACGCAAAATACCTGAGGTGGGGGAATAAGATGTTGGAAATCTTGGTACGCCGGATATCCCTCGTATCCTGGCTACAAAGAGAGTCGAAGAGAGTCCTCAACTCGGAGAGCTGAGTGTTCATCCTCGCCGTGTGACCAGCGTTCGGCACACCTATTATATCACAAAATCTTGCCAAAGACATGGTCATAAGATTATTGTAAATTTTAAACTCAACAGTTCCAGCATCATGATTATAACCAAAACTATTAATGAAACAGGAGGTGAGTTTCTTATATTGTACCACACGGCATAGTGTTAGTCGTGTCAAACCTGCATTGGCGCAAAGGCCATAAAAATCCTCCTTGATTCCTGCAGCTTCAAGAAAATCATCGCACGGATACATCATTGCGCATGCGGGACTCGTGTTTGACAACAACTCTAGGGGCACATGATCTTCGTTGTAGCTCACCCTACCAGCTGAGGGTGAAGCTGCAGCTCTAGTAACTCGATCGGAGCACTCGGGCTTCTTCTTCCCAAGCCACCCCTTTTGCTTTTCCTAGCAAACTCATTTATGAAATTTTTGGCAATTCACAGAAACAAGGATTTAAACAAAGTGAGTTGAGGCAAACTTCTCTACTCACTTACCTAAGGCATAAACTTGCATCAAAACTTGGAAAATAAATTTCTACACATGTATGCAAGCTCATATGAACAGCACCAAGAACTACTAAATACTCATAAATGAAGCCACCAATCAAAAATCTAATTGGAGGGTTGAACGAGTTGCATACCAGGGAGTATTTTCTCAAAATCTCAGCTTAAACGGTGGGCTGGAGATGGAGATCGAAAATCGCCTCCAAGAACAGCAAGAACGCAAGAAGAAGTGCAGAAATCGTGTTTTTTGGAGAGAGAGGAAGGACGAGGAAGAAGACATACCTGGAGATGGGGCCTGTGGGCCCCAGGCGCCCTGTGGGCGCGGCCAGGGGGTTGGCCGCACCAGCTGGCTGCCTGGGCCACTGGTGGCCCCCTCGGTCAGCCCCAGGTGCCTCTGGGTCACTCCCGACATGGAAACTTTTTTTTATTTTTCCAGAATTTTTCTGAAAACTTCACTGTTGAAAAAATTTCGGAGTTCGAAAAGCTGCGAAACTTTCTGAAAACTTGAAGCAGTGATTACAATTGTGGAGCTTAAAAACATATGAACTTGGTACAGCAAGGAGAACAAAAGTTAGGCAAATGAAAACATAACAAGCTCCACTTTTTACCTATATAAAACATGCTAGCTAGCAAGGTTGATCAAGTCTTACCAACGAACCGGCGATATATAGAGCAAAAAGCTTCACCTCTCATGAAGTGATCATTGCACCTTAACTTTACCCTTGGGCAGTCACCGTACCCGTACAAATGCTCGAGGCTATCTCCACAACCTAATTGGAGGCTCTCGTAGCGTCCCAAAGCTTTACACCATAATGATTGAGCTACGCAAAAACAACAAGCCTCTAGGGGCCAAAGGACCCAAGAGGAACAATTTCTAGAGGCCAATGCACTCAAGAGTACAAGCTCTAGAGTGCCAATGCACTCAAGAGTCACAAACTTCTCAAAGATCAACTTCCACTAAAACGAATCCTTTGAGAGAACTCAAACCGATGAACCAAATGAAATGGCAAGAACACGCGAAGTGCTCAAGTCCCTCACTCTCAAATCCCACCAAAGCAACAAAAGCTATGGAGGATTATGAGAGGAAGAACAAGGAGAACACCAAGAACTCCAAGATCTAGATCCACAAGGTTCCCCTCACAAAGAGGAGATTTGACTTGGTGGAGAATGTAGATCTGGATGTCCTCTTTATTTTTCCTCAAAAAGGAGCAAGTATCATGGGAGTAATAGAGAGATCCCAAGCTAGAAGAGGTCAACAATGGAGGTAAAAAATGAGCTCAAGAACATTATGGACAATGGGGAAGAAGAACCCCTTTTATAGGTCCCCACGAATCTAACAGTTATGTGTATTTTTCTGTGCCCCGAGCGGTACTACCGCTCCCAGAGCGGCACTACCGCCATGTACAAAAACAGAGGAGAAAAACAGTGAAAACAAAGGTAAGGGCGGTACTACGAGCGGTACTAACGCTCAGAGAGGTACTACCGAATATTAACTTCCGCTCGGAGTCCAGAGAGATTTTGCTAAGCGGTAGTAGCAAGCGGTACTACCGCTGGAGCGGTAATACTGCTTTCCAGGCGGTACTACCTCTGCGGGTGGTACTACCTCTCAGGCAGAAAACAACACGGCCAATACAAGCATAACTTTGTCATACGAACTCCGATTTTGATGATCTTGGGATCATTTTAAAGCTATGGAAAAGCTCAAGGTACTAACAGAGAGAACCACCCAAGATCAACAAAAAATAAATGTTGCAAATCATGCACAGGTTAATATGCCAACAAGGTACAAGGTGAAACCTTCGAAAGATAAGAATTTATAAAAACTCCAACATCAAAAACATAAAAGAAGATGCATATGAAATCCGTTTTCGATGAACAAGAGCTTGTAATGAAGAAGACAACAAGATCAAACATTAAGAGAAAAGCCAAACAAGAACCAATAAAGATGATGCCAAGTATGCAAAGGTTTGAGCTCTCCACGAAGATGCGGCCTAACCTATAACCCGATATCCTAACTAACACCATGAGACCGGTAAACTAGAAACCTATCAAGGCCAAACATTTGTCTTGCACATAATTGATGGCTTCTCACCCCTCGTTGGTTACCCCATGTGGAAGGTTTGATGTAGCACAACGTCAATTTTCCCTTAGCGAAAATGCTAAGGTTTAGATTGTCTCCAGTAGGACTCAAGAGATACAAGTAGGTGGTAAAGTGAACAATGGCGCCGTTCACAACCTAGGTTGCTAACTTCACCTGGACCTGCACACAGATACAAATAACTTTGCTCCCAACGAGTTCAGAGGAGTTATCAATTCCTCCGGCCTTGCTGTTTACAAAGGATTAACACAAGAGATAATAATGATAGTGATAGCAAAGGAAAAGTAAATACTGAAAGTAAATTGGTAGTGTGAACAATAATGTGAAGATGGACCGGGGTCCCGTGATTTTCACTAGTGATATCTCTCTCCCAAAAGACGATAAAAGTGCTAGCGAGGTAAACAAATCACAGTTGGGAAATTGACAGGATTATGAAGACACCGCAATGCTAACTATGCTGCAAAGAAAGGAAGGGCTCAAAAGCAATGGGCAGTACGCCAAGGTAAGTAGACCGAAATCCATCTACATCTACTACGAATCATCCACCTTGAGATATCTATCCAGAACATCTCGCTGGTATTAATTTGCGAATCCCACCCAAAGTGTAAACTCAAAGCAACAGACAACTGCATTAAACGAACTTTGCGTAAAGTAAACAATCCTTGCACCCGTAAGTACAAGCACCGTTGTTTTATCCCTGGTGGCAACAACACATCCCCTAGTCTCATGTTTCTGTCACTCAAGCTAGACATCGAGGGGCTGAACCCACAATCGAGCATAACGCTCTCTCTTGGAGTTGCAAATAAAATACTTGGCCAAAGCAAATACCGCAACGGAGAACATGCAAGAATTTACTCAAGAACAAAATATAAAAGAGAAGAACCAAATATATTACTCATCACAATCTGAACATAGTCTCGTAATCCATCAGATCCCAACAAACTCAGCACAGCAACAGCAGAAATTACATAGATGCCTCGATCATGTGAGGCAGCTCACGAGGACTCGAAAGTGGAAGCACAAAAGAGGGAGAGATAGATCACATAGCTCCTGGTCACGGACCCATGGTCCAAGGGTAACTACTCACGGTACATACGGGAGGCGTCCATGGCTATGGATGGTCTCTCGGAGGGGGTAGCTTCTCCCGGTAGGGTGCCAGAGCAGCTTCTCCAGGCAGCCCCGATCTTGAAACGGCGGCGGCAGCGGAACAGAGGCGAGATCGCGAAAAAGGAGTTCGTCCTAGGGGTTTCCGTCACGGGGGGTAAATATAGGCGAAGGGGGCATCGAGGGGACCCACCAAGCAGCCAGGAGGCCTCCTGGCGCGGAGCACTTTTAATGGCCGAAAAACCTTAAATACAAAAACAGCAGAAAATAGCAACTAGCAGCTGGGTGCACTGGGTTAATAGATTAGTCCAAATATGTTCAAAAGTGTATGAAAGTTCAAGCAAAACATGGCAAAGTCACACAAAACATGCATGGAGCAAGCATAAATTATAGATACGTTTGGGACGTATCAACATCCCCAAGCTTAATTCCTACTCGTCCTCGAGTAGGTAAATGATAACAAGCATAATTTCTGTGGTGACATTCCACACAACCAAATAAGGACTTTTAAGTAAAGCAATCAAAGCATGCAATTCAATTCAAGTCTTAACAAGCAAGAGTCTATATTAGCATTGATATAAGCAACAAAAGAACAAAAGGTGCAAGAGCTCTTGCTGTCCGTGACTCGAATGTCTCCAAACGGTGTTTGCGTGCAAGCAAGGGACTGGGAAGAAAGAGAAAAAAGGTTGTTGAGAACAACTATCTACTAAAGTTTCACACTTGGTCTCCTTTGGATTCTTATCTGGACTCGTCCCCAGACCACTAGTCAGGTACAAGTGAAACTGATCCACCCCCTTTCGATATTTTGAGCACTCATGCAATGGATGAGCGTGAGCAAGAAAGTTGACACCTAAAAGGCGAAACAGAAAGAAGGTGGAGGAGGAAGACAAAAAGGTGTGAAAGGCTCACATCAATGAGGACAATCATAGGCGAAAGAAATCCATATGATAGATATGATGTGAGGAGTAGGGATTGCCATACAACGGATGCACATGTGAGCTAAGGTAAGCTCTCCAATGGAACTAGTGGGGGTGCATCCAACTTGCTTGCTCAAGAAGACCTAGAGCTCATTTGAGGAGGCTCATCATTGGAATATACAAGCCAAGTTCTATAGTGTGAAGGTCCCCACATAGCTATATGCATGATGATGATCTCTATGGAGTACAAGGGATAGAAGATGAAGTACTAGTGTGGATCTCTCAAAAAGAATAGTAGTATGCCCCCTTCTCTCTTTTTATTTTTCTTTTCTCTTTTTTCTATTTTTTGTATTTTTTGGTGGCCTCAATGGCTCTTTCTATTTAACTCTCATTTGTCCTCTTTGGGATCTTTTGATTTTGTCCTCTTTGGGATCTTTTGATTTTGTCCTCTTTGGGATCTTTTCCTCACTTTAGGGGCAATACTCTATATTTTACAAGAATATAGGAGATCTTTCACACTTTACAAAGGTACTCACATAAAGAAAATGTAACTATCATGAAGTATGCAAATGTATGCCTCTGCCAGTGTAGCAGGATATGCAATGATACTAGCGCGTCATGTAGCAATGTTTAGGGCAAGGCCCAACTAGCATGCGGCTCATCGATCAAGCAAGTAGCATGTATGACATGAAGATCAAGTCATGAGAAGGTGGATGTTGCATGGCAATGTAACTCGGAAAGGCTATGGAAATGCCTTGTAGGTAGGTATGGTGGCTGTTTTGAGGAAAGATATAAGGAGGCTTATGATGACAGAGCGTATCATGCCAAGGGTTTGGACGCACTGGCGAAGTATGCGCCAACTCTCGAGGTGAGAAAGGGCAATGCACGGTACCGAAGAGGCTAGAAAAAGTATAGGTGGGTGGAAGTGTCAACTTTCGAATACTCACATTAGTCCGAAGAACTCATGCACTTATTATCGGTAACTCTCAATCTAATCAGGAGGTTCACAAAGAGACAGGTACCCCGAGGAGGAGTGTATGGGGGTTTGGTTATCCTTGCGCGTCCTCGACTCATGGTACGTGAGTGTACTCTAATATTCGAACCCTCCAGAGGTTAGTGATCCATCTAGTAGCTAGAGTTCTCAACAGGGTTTTTTCAGTTTCGAAAAACACACGGATTTCCCAAAATACGACATCTATCACTAATAGGCAAGAGCTCTTGACACCAAAAGTTCAACCATTACTCTAGTCAATACCTCAAAACTATTGCAAGTTACTACTACAAAGAGAACATCAACTTTAACTACCTACTTTCAGTCAAGATACAGAACTCAGTGCAACAGGCAAACTCTCTAACAAGATAAAACATGCAACCTATAGAAAGTTCAACCTAAGACAAAAGAAAATCTCTAGAAAAAAAACTAAAGCACTACAACTAAACAGAACAGCAGCTAAGAAAAGAAAAAGAACAGCTCACAGATAAAATAATAAGCATGCAAATCCTATGAGGAGTTCTAGTTCAAGCGGAGCGTGAATCTCTCCCACACAAAAGAGTAAGTAAGCTGGGATCTAACTTGTTACTACAGCAAACAAAGCTAAAGAAAACTAAAAACGAAACAAAACCTAAGAGCGAGACGCTCCAAGAAAAGCACATAACGCATGAAGTGATAAAAATATAGTGCAACGAGGGGCAAACTGATGATTGTTGATGGAGAAGGGGATGCACGGGGGCATCCCCAAGCTTAGACGCTTGAGTCCCCTTTGAATATTTGTTGGGGATGCATGGGGGCATCCCCAAGCTTGAGCGCTTGACACTCCCGAATCTTCTTTCATCATCTTCCATCGCGCACTTGAAAACTCCCTTCATACATAACTCATTGTAGACTGATTAGAGAGCTTAGTACCTTAATAAAATAATTTTTCCTCTACTGCAAATAAGGATTTCCAGGAATATCTACTGTTTCTCAAGATTGCCAAAAAGTTTTTGCAAAGAAAAAGCAAGCTTAAGGTTTGCAAAAGTACGCAGAGAAAAAACGTGGCAGAATCTGTGAAAAAACAGAACAGTAGACAGAAACGAATTTTTTAGGGGTACTTCTGCAACTCAAATAAAAAAACTCAGAACATACGGAAGTTTCGTAATTGTATAGATCATGCTGTGTAATAATTTCAGCTCAAAAAGATGAACTGGGATTTTTCTGTAATTTTTCTAATCACGAGGACAGAATCTGTTTTCTGGACAGCATGTCACAACTTTTACTTCCCTTGCCGTATGAGGCTAAACTTGGCACAAAGCTTGAAAAATAAAGATACAATGATGTTTCTACAGTAGTAACAATCATCAAGACCACTAAGAATAGAACAAAAGCGAAAAGAAAACCTAAATTCGTTGCGGGCTGCCTCCCGAAAGCGCTTCTTTAGAGCCATTAGCTAGGCTTAAAGCAGAAGATCAAGTTGCATCTATTGAATAATTTTCATTCTCATCAAAAAACTCTTCAATAGGTACAACTAGTCTTAATGGGTTTCTCAAATAAAGGACGAATGAAAATGCTTCTTGGAATAAAATCAAAAGGAGGGAAATCAATTGGAGTTTCATTAAAGTTAAAGATAAGTGTCTCCTCCAAAGTTTTCACCGTTTCAACTCTCTTGGCACTGGGTGTGCTAGCTTTAGCTCGGGGAACCTTGAGTACGTAAACGGACTTAGGTTCCTTCTTTGCTGAAGTTTCATCCTTTTTGGTTTTGAGTGAGGAAAAGGTAGTTCCTAAAGTTTCAATAACTTCCTCAATCTTTTCTATCCTAGAAGACTTTTCATCAAGGGATTTGATAGTCTCCAAAGTTTTGACAATTTTCTGCATGGAATTATCTAGCCTATTCAAATTCCCTTGAATCTTACGATCCAACTCATTCACCCTATCGATACTTGGCATCTCTAGCTCTATTTTTTCAAGTTTTCTCATAATGTGAGCTAAAGTAATGTTCTCCTTAATACTAACAATGGGGAGACTTCCAACAAGATTTTCAATAACATTAAGAGCTTCCCAAACTGGGGCCTCTATGAAGTTCCCATTGATAGCAGTGTCTAAAAGAAACCTATTCAAAGAAGTAATCCCAACATAAAAATTTCTAAGCAGGATAGTAGTGGATTTCTTCTTGGTGGCTCTTTTTTGAGAATCATTGATTCTATACCAAGCATCTTTCAAACTTTCACCACCTCTTTGTTTAAAGGTGAGTACTTCTGACTCACCAAAGGCAAAAGGGACAAACATACTGATAACTATTAGCAGGGTAACTATTTTTTTGATTTTTGATAAAAGACACTAAAGCAAAAACTGAAAGGTAAACTAACAAGACTAAAAAGCAAAGGTAAAAGATAGTGTGCAACTCCCCTATCTTGTAGACTTGAGTCCCCGGCAACGGCGCCAGAAATTTCTTGATGGCTTCTCGCCCCTCGTTGGTTACCCCAAGTGAAAGGTTTGATGTAGCACAACGATAAGTTTCCCTTAGCGAAGTTGCTAAGGTTTAGATTGTCTCCAATAGGACTCAAGAGATACAAGTAGGTGGTAAAGTGAGCAATGGTGCCGTTCACAACCTAGGTTGCTAACTTCACCTGGACCTGCACACAGATACAAATAACTTTGCTCCCAACGAGTTCAAAGGAGTTGTCAATTCCTCCGGCCTTGCTGTTTACAAAGGATTAACGCAAGAGATAATAATGATAGTGATAGCAACGGAAAAGTAAATACTGAAAGTAAATTGGTAGTGTGAACAATAATGTGAAGATGGACCGGGGTCCCGTGATTTTCACTAGTGATGTCTCTCTCCCAAAAGACGATAAAAGTGCTAGCGAGGTAAACAAATCACATTTGGGCAATTGACAGGATTATGAAGGCACCGCAATGCTAACTATGCTGCAAAGAAAGGAAGGGCTCAAAAACAATGGGCAGTACGCCAAGGTAAGTAGACCGAAATCCATCTGCATCTACTACGAATCATCCACCTTGAGATATCTATCCAGAACATCTCGCTGGTATTAAGTTGCGAATCCCACCCAAAGTGTAAACTCAAAGCAACAGACAACTGCATTAAAAGAACTTTGCGTAAAGTAAACAATCCTTGCACCTGCAAGTACAAGCACCGTTGTTTTATCCCTGGTGGCAACAACACATCCCCTAGTCTCATGTTTCTGTCACTCAAGCTAGACATCGAGGGGCTGAACCCACAATCGAGCATAACGCTCTCTCTTGGAGTTGCAAATAAAATACTTGGCCAAAGAAAATACCGCAACGGAGAACATGCAAGAATTTACTCAAGCACAAAATATAAAAGAGAAGAACCAAATATATTACTCATCACAATCTGAACATAGTCTCATAATCCATCAGATCCCAACAAACTCAGCATAGCAACAGCAGAAATTACATAGATGCCTCGATCATGTGAGGCAGCTCACGAGGACTCGAAAGTGGAAGCACAAAAGAGGAAGAGATAGATCACATAGCTACTGGTCACGGACCCATGGTCCAAGGGGAACTACTCACGGTACATACGGGAGGCGTCCATGGCTATGGATGGTCTCCCGGAGGGGGTAGCTTCTCCCGGTAGGGTGCCAGAGCAGCTTCTCCAGGCAGCCCCGATCTTGAAACGGCGGCGGCGGCGGAACAGAGGCGAGATCGCAAAAAAGGAGTTCGTCCTAGGGGTTTCCGTCACGGGGGGTAAATATAGGCGAAGCGGGGCGTCGAGGGGACCCACCATGCAGCCAGGAGGCCTCCTGGCGCGGCCTTGGGTGGGGCCGCGCCAGGGACCCTCCTGGATCCCTGGTGGTGGCCCCCCATCGCTGCTTTGGTGTTTCCGGAAGCTTCCGCGACACTGATTTTTTATCTGATTTTCCTGGATTTTTTGGAGCACTTTTAATGGCCGGAAAACCTGAAATACTAAAACAGCAGAAAACAGCAATTGGCAGCTGGGTGCACTGGGTTAATAGATTAGTCCAAATATGTTCAAAAGTGTATGAAAGTTCAAGCAAAACATGGCAAAGTCACACAAAACATGCATGGAGCAAGCAGAAATTATAGATACGTTTGGGACGTATCAATAATCCATTTGAGCTTGATGATGATGATCATGCCCGCCTCAAGTTGGAACATCTTTCTTGATTGCACCGGCTCGATGAAGACTAGTAGATTGCTCCCACATACTCAATTATGGGTGAGCCTCTATTAGACACATCTTCACAAGACCATTATCACCAAATGGTTGGAAATCTCCAAGTATATGATATCTTTGTGATGCTCCTCTTGAACTTACACACAACAACATGACCAACCTTTGGACAACTCCATGAAAAACACCTTGGTCAACACATAATCTTCATCTTTCAACCTTGAGGCCAACATATGATCTTCAAGCGTTGCATATGGACAAACCTTAAAGTATAACTCAAGGAAACCGTTAGTCCATATAGTTTGTCATCAATTACCAAAACCAAACATGAGGGCACATGCCCTTTCACTGGGGCCTAAAATGTCAGTAAATCCACTACACACACTACTCATAATGCTCCAGGTCTGATCCCACCTAAAATGTCAGTAAGTCCACCAAGTACACTACTGTTCTTGTCATAACGATCCATGTCCGATAGTTATATGCTTACTTGATATGCGCCATGGTTCTTAATCATTTTGTCATAGCCATGGATCTTATCAGTGGAACCTAAACTACCGACGATCTAATCGATGGGATCCCCGCATCGTGTAATCGGCCGCCGAAGAAGTGGAGTAAGTCACCGACGGGATGGATGAATCTTAATGTAGAAGGATCTTTCTTTGAAGAGGGTAGAATTTTTTTACGAATATGCAAGAGCTTGCGTATCATTCATTGATAGAAGAAGAAAGTACAAGAGTACAAGTGGCTCGCTCGCAAGACTCCTATGGTGATATCGGGAAGAATGTAAGAGAGGGGTGACGGAGGGGGGCGGAGTGTCCACATGCGGACTACTCAGGGATGACCAAGCTAAGATTACCGGCGGAAGCCCACAGGCGGGCTTCGGCCAAGCTATGTTGCAGGAGGCGCGCGAGAGAGGGAGGGGTGTGGTCGAACACAACACTATTGTTGTGTTTCCACAACAGACAAACATCTAGGATCAAGAGGGAGGTAATCCCTTTACGTGCCGTCATGGGAGACGCGACGAAGGTAGCGAGGCACCAATCCTAAGCGGTTCGCCATCGTCAGGGGGCGCCACAGGGTTGCGGCACCAGGAGAAGAGCTCGTGCCATAAGTGCCTGATGAATGGGCACCCAACCAGGAGGTGTTGGATGCTCTTGAACGTCCGGTCGCAAGGCACACAACGGGCAGGGTGCACTAGTCCATGTCGAGCGAGCCGATCCGCGATCCATCATCGGTCCAATAGCGCCAACCACATGAATATTTTGGCACGGAGGGGCGTCCTGGATCGCCAAGTAATGTGCCAACAAGGGTCCTCGAATACGTATAATATTGTTTCCAACAGGCACAGGAGTTGACTTCGTCGAGTTTCATCATTATAGGAGAGAGGCAAATAACTTGGCACATCAAATAGCCCGTCATGCGTATAAAACTAGTTCAGCTTTTACTTGGGATGATGATTCCTCTAGTTTTCTTATTCTGCACGTTTTAAATGATGTAATTTTGTCACCTATTGATCGATAAAATGCCGAGAGTTGTTCCCCCTTAAAAAAAAGGGTCGTCCTCGAATGATTCATAAAACATTACGGAGTAGCAAAAGACCGCCATACAGGCACCGGCTTCGGTCCACCGCCAAGTAAACGGGTCTACCGGCTTCGGTCCACTGCCAAGTAAACCAGTCTAGACAGTCGTGATGCGGGGACGAAGAGGATGGCAATTGCTCCGGGGCTGCAAATCTTCTCTTCATGTGGCTTCCTGGACACATGTGCAAGTGCACTCGAGGCGGTTCCGGGCCCCTTCTCCACGGAAGTTGTGAAGATTTGATTTCCACGAGCGATTAACATGTCCCCAAAGTTGACTCGCCACCGACAACTGAAATCTGGCGATCCACCAAAACCACAATCCACAAGCAACATCATAACCATTGATCCTCTGCAATCTGCATGTGCTCCCCGGCCAGCTGCACATCACCACAAGTCAGAGAAACATTGGTGCCCATTTTACCCTACTACCATTCCAGTTTATACAACAACCTCCTGAATTCCCATGTTACACTTCCTTCGTCCCGCTATAAATAGATGGTGAGCTGCACTTGAAAGAGCACAAACTCACAGACACTCACGTACGTACGTACGTACGTAAGCATTCACGGAGCAGCACACATCACTTACTTAGCTCAGGAAATGGCCAAGGGAGCGGTGATGCTTCTTGTGCTCCTCACGGCGCTGTCAGAGGCGGTGAGCGAGGCCCGGCTTCAGCACGGGACCTTGGCCAGCGGGCGTCGCCGGGGAGCGGCGCCGACGCACCTCCACTTCTACTTCCACGACAGCTCGAGAGGCAAGTCCCCGTCGGCGACGCGGGTGGCAGGCCCGGCGAACCCGCCGTTGCGGACGCTTTTCGGGGCGGTGTACGTGATGGACGACCCGCTGACGGAGGGGCCGGAGCTCGGGTCGACCGCCGTGGGACGGGCCCAGGGCATGTACGTAGGGGCGGACCAGGCGGCGATGGGCTTCCTGCAGGCCATGAACCTCGTGCTCGCCTCCGGCCCCTACAAGGGCAGCTCGCTCACCGTGCTCGGCCGCTAACTCCCCGCTCGCCCATGTCCGCGAGATGCCCGTCCTTTTTTATTTTTAAGAATACGCACGAGCATGCGTATCATCTATTCATAGAGAGAAACCGGATAGGAGAGCCCGTCCACCTTACAAGCCACCGCCTCGCAGGGCCGGGAGCCAAAAATATAGATTACACCTCACACCTCGCCCACCTAAACAACCTAGCTAAACGAAGCGACGTCTCGGCGGAGATGCCCGTCCTCGGCGGCACCGGCGCCTTCCGCTTCGCCCGGCATGCATGCAAATGTTTAAGGGCTTTATTGTGATGCTTCCCACTCGCAGAATGTGTTGTTTCCATTTTTCTTTGTTTACTTCAGCTTTAGGCCTTTAGCCGGGCTTGATATGATACTTCGGAATGTTTTTATTTTAATTTCTTGTTTTGTTCAGCTTTGAAATTCAGCTCGTATACACGAGTAAACACGTATTCTATGAACACATATACCCTATCCTTATGAGCACTTTTGCAATACTGAGCCGGCACATCATTTTGAAATTAACGAAGTCACCACCTCGTTCAAGACTTCGATGGAAACATCTCCTTTCACTGAAAGCATATCACCGAAAAGCCTAAAATATATTGAGAAAAATGCGAGCATCAATGTTAAATCTAGGATTTGAATTATGGTGGGTTGGAGATAGAACTATTCACCTAACCAACTCAACCACAGATTGATTCACAAATTTGGATCTTTTCTTTTCCTTAATATTAACACCTTCTTTTAGGCGATAGTACAGACGCAGACGCTCATAACTACATACACACACTCATCTTTATGAACGTATACACTTATATCATATCTCGATGAGCATCTTCGAGAGAGTGATTTTGATTCGACGAGTCTTGAGATTTAACGAAATCGCCTTCATTGTCGACGAAAACGTCTCCTTCCACTGATCCTCGATGGACTGGAAACACCATAGTTCTTCTAACCATCCCATTATAGATGGGTTCTTATATTAACACCTTCTGCTTTGCTGGGGTTAGTATGGTCTAGCAACTGGCAAGTGGTACCCCTCAAAAAACAACTTGCAACTGGTAAGTGGCACGAATAAGTGTGGCCCTAGGTGAAAGGCAGTGTACTTCTTTTTATTAATATAATGGGAAGTTATTTACGGTATTTTTTCTTTTTGCTCCCTTCTTGCCCTTTGGAATTTTAATGTTTTTTCCTTTTTAGTGTAAAAACTAATAATTCCAACCCACAAAAAAAACTAATAATTCCATAATTATTCTGGGGAGGCAGTCTTGTTACAATTATGTTATGGGTGGAAAAAATATCAGTCATGTTCGATAATTGTTCTGAATCATCAGTACGTTCGGTGTATGTTTCGAATGCCAACTACCTATTAAAATGTGCTCCATGTTTTGATGTATGTGTAGGATCGAAAGGGGTTTGTCTACAGGGTAAGGGGTGAATAGACCAACACAAAATATATGGAACAACTAAAGTTTCTATAGTGAAAGTTGGAGTTGGTACAAGTGAAATGGGTCAATTCATATCTACATATGCAAAGCTACAACAAGGGCGAAAAAAATCAAGCATTCATTCAAGTGCATGAAAGTAAGAGTAGGGATAGAGAATCGCAACTACAAGTGGCGCGGAAGATTTTTATCCCGAGGTTTCGATAGTTGGCACTATCGTGTATCCTCGTTGGTTGGAGGCTTAAATCACTTAAGATAATGCTCACGAGTTTCCACACAAAGCTCCACCCACATAGGGGCCACAAAGTAGCAAGCTTGCATATCCCACAGACTAACGGTGTGCTATACCGAAGGCCTAGCCGGACTCTCACGCCCCCAAGGCGCCTTCACGGTGTGCATCTTAGAAGGTCTCTGCGTGGAGTACGGAGCCCTCCTTCTAGAAGCTGCAATACTTGGCGCACAAGGATAGGACTCTTAGCCTTTCCATAGTTGTAGGTCGGCTGTGCAATGTAACCCTAGACCTCGCTACCCATATATAAAGCGAGGCATGGAAGGGATCGAGATATCTTAACTTCTCAGCATCAATCTCGGTAGAACTAGATACATTATATCCCCCTAATCCGAGACGATTATACATCCATAGTCGAAACTAGCAGGAGTTAAGGATTTACCTCAACCATGAGGGCTCGAACCAAGGTAAATCTCTCACCACAGTTGAAGACATGGAAAAGCATCAATAAATATTTGATTAACCTGGATATATAATAATTGAAATACCTAATATAATCATAACACAAGTTAAATTGATACATAGACTAAGAACATCATCACCGTAATAACTCCCACCAAAGAAGAAACACCACCACACAAAACTGAACTTGAAGAACACACATACAAGTTTGTTTCAAATACATCACACATGTATGCGTGGGTCTACATGCAGTTCCATATTAGTTTCTTCCTTGATTTTAGTCTCTAGGCTAACATGTACACATTGCTTCATGTACAACAAAATATTGTCCTATGGCTAGTACTGATGTACTCCCTCTGTACTGAAAATGTATCATAGATTTAGATAAATCCGTGATATCGTTTTCAGGATAGAGGGGATATATCGTTGGCATTGATTCGTGGTCGGCAAAACGTAACGCTCATATGATTCTCAGCCAAGTTCGCCCATAATTATGTGGTACGTAGATAGGTAGGCCTTGATTGTGGTGGGTGCGACGCGCATGCTTCTCATTCATACTCATAATTACTGTATTATATACACGTAGGCAGTTAGGTATAGCAGGCAGGCACGTAACAAGGCGAACTCCTATAAATAGAGGTGATCGATGGACGATCCAGCTGCAAGAAACAAGCATCATTCTGTGAGATGGAAAACAAAGGTGTTGGGATGGTGTTCATTGGTTTGCTGGTGCTAGGCCTCGTGCTGCAGAACGCTCAACAGGTCAGCTCTTGTCAAACCACTGCTCAGGATGACTGCCTGTTCCAGTGCGTCTTGAACGAGCAGAATCCGGACAATTGCATCCAAATTTGTGGCTGCATCTTGACAGGTACGTACTGTAGCAGAGAAAATAATACAGTACAGTATATATTTATTTAATTGGCTCGGTTTATCTTTTTAATAGAATCCATTCTATAGATGTTTTGGCAGCTGGCCATGACCGCTGCAGGCTGGGCTGCTCATCCAAGTGCAACCACGCAAACAAACGTACGTACCCCATAATTTTGTTACTCCTTTATTGTTTCTCCAACTTTTCGAGGATTGATTAATTCGTCACTGCATGTTTAATTTGTCCTCAGTAGGCGAATACGTCAAGGAAAAATGCAACGATGTGTGCTACAGCCTCTGCGCAAAGGGAATCGACATCACCGCTGCTATTGCTGCTTAAGAAATTAAAGCTCTCGCATACTATATGTGTTTCAGTGCGGAGCCCGGCGTTGTCTGTGAACGTCTGAAATAAAAATGGACACCATGCATGCATGTCCATGTAAATCATTGTGTTTCCTTTCCAATTAAGGGTGATGATGATCATGACTATGCACTTCTCATTAGAGACGTGCATATCCGGTCTGTGTGATGTTGTATCTCAGTTTGGTTTATATATATATATGAAAAACGTTCATTTCCGGTTTTATTTCCATTCACTTTATATCGTACGTGACTAAATGTACGTGACTAAATGAGTAAATGGATTCACATGTATTTCAACTAGTCCAAAGCCAGTGCTCTCATATAATGATGAGTACTCCCATTATTGAGCCTCAAAACATGTTTAACTCACACACTTAATCTAATAGGAAACATAGGTCCGCTTTTACAATACGGATTTCTAGCCTATTAAACATCGTCCACGGAAATATTCATCAAGCTCAAAACCTAGGTCTTCATTAGGCATGTTTGGAGAAAGTTTAAAGTAGCAAGGGTGAGTACAAAGGTACTAGGCAAGTCACAAATGGTATTCAAAATGTATCAAAACCCTATTTCTCTTTCTATTAATATATGAGGCAAATCTTTTCCTTCCGTTTGAAGAAAACAAATGGTATTCAATCAAACACTATAGCCAGGTATGTGTAGTGATTCAACGATCTGGATATAATTATAACCAACGTCATTTTTGACTCAAAATAAGCTCAAGGATATCCCTCATAATTTATCATCACGATGGTATTGCTTTCACCAACAAGCCAAAACAAAGGAAATTATCATCCATCTGTGACATACCCAATATTATCATCAAACCGTGACAGAGCTAATATCCTTTATTTTTAGTTGCCTTTATTTTTATCCATGTATGTGTGCATTCCCCATGACCTATTGCCAAGTCATACGATCAAAACCTGAGTGTCCGTGATATAACCATTATCATTATCGGCAAGGCATGTACTCTGAAACTTATATTTTATCTACTCTATCTTTTAAATTTTTCTACCCGAAAAGGAGTGGTTTATTCAATCCCACCAGGTGCATAATTGGGCCAACGTTATACTTAGGTACCCCCCCCCCCAACTCTGACTGTCTTTTCGTTGTGATCCTAATACAAGGGTCAATCACCTTGCAGACATATCTTTCGAGGAGAATATGATCGGACAAACTCACGCAAGAGTTGTACAAATTCATGAATAGAGTAGGGGGTTTGTTACGATTTATTGGTTGATTTATTAATAACCCACTATGGTTAAACTACAGATTTTCCATCAACTAGGATACTCATATCTACCGTATGACCCAACTCCGTTCAATCAATACAAAGCATTAAACAATATGCAAGGCCGAGTCTAAGTTCATGGTCTCAATCTAAGACTCTCGAGTGTCTTTCCATTGTGATCCTAATACCAGGGTCAATCACCTTGCTTACATATCTCTCTAGGGAGTAAATAGCAAGAAACTATCACTTTATGGTCTAGGGTTGCGAAAAATTACCGCTTGTCTTAATCTCCCAAAAAACTATCACATTTTTTATAACCTCAGGCAAAAAAAAATCTCAAAACACTTTAATTTAACGTGGTTTATGACATCTGTGGCCCACCTGTCATGAACCGTTAGGTTTTACCGTTATGACAGATGGAGCCACATGTCAGTCAGTTCCATTTTTTAAAATAAATTCGTCGGGCAAAAAAAATTCTCTTTCCCAAAAAAACACAATTTTTCCCAAAAACAAATTAAACCCAAAAAAATATCTGACAAAAAATACACATTTCTTTCCTGAAAAGTATTTCCCACCCAAAAATAATTATTTTATACCCAAAAATGTATATTTTTAGACAAAAGACAAACTTCTTTCCCGAAAAAAACTATTTGCACCCAAAAATAATTTTACACAAAAATTACTTTCGGCTCAAAAAACCCAGGGGGGGAAACATTCGGACAACAGAACATAATTCTTTCTCGAAAAAAAAATTCCACCCAAAAATTATTTCTTCCCAAAAGTTCAACTTTTCTGCGAAAAATTAAAAACTATATGTATAAAATAATTTTCCCAAAAATCATTGTTCCCGAAAAATCGTCCAAAAAATAATTATTTTAACAAAAAAATTCCCCCCTAAGAAAAAATATTGTTTGGGCGACAAAAAATTCGGGTAGAAAATGTATTTTTCTAGAAAAAAGTTGGGTTTTCTGGGCCGGTATATTTTTTCGTGCAAAAGAAATTTTCGCATAAAAAATTCCGGAAACAAATTGGTTTTTATGGTTCGGAAAATATTATTTTGGGTAAAACATAATTTTCCCCGTGGAAACTTTATTTTCCCCGATCAAAAAATAATTTTAGCAATTTTTTTTGTTGATATGTTTTTGGAAATGGAACGGCTAACATGTGGGCTCCATCTATCATAACAGGGTCAATGCTAACGTCAAATCTAACGTCTCCTGACAAGTGGGCCATACATGTCATAAATAGCATTAATATCAACACGTTTTGAGATTTGGATTTTATGTCACCTGTTACCAAAAAATGGTAGTGTTTTGGGTGATTAAGAAAAGCCGTAATTTTCCCCAACCCTAGATCATAAAGTGATAGTTTTTTTTCTATTTACTCCTCTCCAAGAGAATATGACCGGACAAGCCCGTGCAAGAGTTGTAGAAATTCATCGAATTGAGTAGGGGGTTTGTTACGATTTACTGTTTGATTTATTAATAATCCATTACGATTAAACTACAGATTTTCCATCAACTAGGATACCCATATCTAGGGTATGACCCAACTCTGTGGTTTTTGTCAACAAACCCAAGTTTATCCCAATTAGGGTTTTTGGAGGTGAATATGACAATCAATCAATACAAAGCATTAAACAATATGCAAGGCCGAATCTAAGTTCATGGTCGGTCTCTGAACTTAGTAATCTTACATCTTACATTCTTAAGAAGTTGCTCCCCACTACTTTCAATTCTCTCAACATGCACACACTCCACCTCATCATGCATGCCACATCACCCTCCACTAGCATATTTCTCTCAACATGCAAGCATGTCACCTCCATCATCCAACATGCATGAGAAAGATCCATCTCAATATGCCATTATGCATAATAAAAACCCATATGCAACATGCATGCATGGAAATTTTAATTTTATTATGATATTTATATTAAATCCATATATTATTTAAAAATTTATTATTTCAAATATACATGCTTCATTTAATCAAACATTTTTACTGAAATATTTTGCAAAAAAGTTCCGCAACAACGTGCGGGTATCATCTAGTTCTTAAGAAGTTGCTCCCCACTACTTCCAATTATCTCAACATGCACACACTCCACATCATCATGCATGCCACATCACCCTCCACTAGCATATTTCTCTCAACATGCAAGCATGCCACCTCATCATCCAACATGCATGACAAAGACCCACCTCAATATGCCATTATGCATAATAAAAACTCACATGCAACATGCATGCATGGGAATTTTGATTTTATTATGATATTTGTATTAAATCCATATATTATTTAAAAAGTTATTGTTTCAAATATACATGCTTCATTTAACCAAACATTTTTACTGAAATATTTTACAAAAAAGTTCCGCAACAACGTGCGGGGCATCATCTAGTATATACATAATTGATGACAATGGTACTTGGATATATAACTTCTTACTTAGTTTGGGGAGGCAAAAATTTCAGCTCCATTTTTTCTAGATTACGGTCCCGAATATTCAAGCAAGCCGATGACGAAGTCACGTTATTTGTTTAAGCTGCACCTCTTCTGTTCCAGTCTTAGTGAACCTGCATATAGTACATGTGCACTCCTGGACTATGTGTTGTGCCAAAACAATGAGTTAGAGTTGCTTCGATCAGTAAGAACATACCAATGTTGAACTGAAGATGTTTTCTAGTTTGGGTTGCCAATGTAGGTCATGATTTGAACATCGAACATCTAATTTATAATACTTGATGACTGTTTGCCGGCTGAGAAAGGTTCCTCTATACAAGGAAGGATAA
The DNA here is from genome assembly GCA_950022295.1 of Bromus sterilis. Classification (NCBI taxonomy): domain Eukaryota; kingdom Viridiplantae; phylum Streptophyta; class Magnoliopsida; order Poales; family Poaceae; genus Bromus; species Bromus sterilis. The sequence goes on along the minus strand of OX465595.1, from coordinate 335,313,109 downwards.
GACCATCGTGGCTCAATGCAAGGTCAATTGGGAGACTGTTTGACGGCCGAAAGAGTTTGGAGGCCTTGGCGTCATCAACACTGATAAATTTGCAAGCGCTTTGAGCCTAAGATGGACATGGTACGAGTGGAAGGAGACGGACAAGTTATGGGTGGGGATGGGCAACCCATGTGATGCGACTGATCTGGACTTCTTTTATGCATCTACATCCATCATTGTGGGGAATGGGTCCAATACACCTTTCTGGATGACCTCTTGGATCCTCGGCCGCAAGCTGAAAGACATCACCCCACGTTTGTTCGAGGCCTCTTCTTGTAAAAACTGGAAGGTGAGGGAGGCACTTAAGGAAGGTGCGTGGCTCTCCAAAATCAAGCCCCCCGCTGTTGTGACCTTTGAGCACATTCGTCAGTTCTTTCAGCTTTGGGCGCTTCTCAACGAGATACAATTGGATGATCACATAGAGGACGACATCATTTGGAAGCTCACGACGAGTGGTCATTACATAGCCGCCTCTGCATACTTAGGGAAGTTCGTGGGGATGACAAGCTCCCTGATTTGACGTAATTGGGCGCCACCAAAGGTTAAGTTCTTTACTTGGTTGGCACTACAAGATAGGATTTGGGCGGAGGATTGTTTGGCTAAGCGAGGGTGGCCTAACTATGGACATTACCCCCTTTGCGAGCGGGAGGTGGAATCCGGGACACATCTTTTTCCAAATGCTGCTACACCTTGCGTTTGTGGAGCTTGGTTCGAGAAAGGTTCCGCCTTCATCAATACATTGACATCCCTGCATGGCAAGGCGACGATACGGTTAAGGCGAGGTGGATGGATAGCATGGGTAACACACCGATGGGAAGGAAGGCCATGGCCTCGCTAACCACGTTAGTATCTTGGACCATTTGGAACGAGAGAAATAAGAGTGTTCCGACAAGAATTCGCACCACCAACGGTGCTTCTAGATATAGTTGTAGCGGAGGCCAGATTATGGATTTCTGCCGGAGCTAAAAAGCTTGGGACTCTCCTATATTGCGATTAGTTGCTCAAGTCCGTTGTATGGTTGGTTGTAATATCTCAAACTCTTTCTCCTCTTAATTCATATACGAGGCAAATTTTTTTGCCTTTGTTTAAAAAAGAAAAACTTGATGACCTCTGTGGATCGGAGGGAGTACTATTTTCTTCTAAGCACTGTTTAACTGAGGGAGCACTCGATTGCGCGGAAGGGCGCAGCCGCACTAATAATTATTTAGGTTTAATCATTACCCTTAACACAATAAAGGTATAGCAATGACCCGAGAAGAAAGTGAATGTGGCCTTTCTTTTTCACCGTTCCCTTCTTTTATCTGTGACTAGGACCGGAGACACGAGCTAGTGACTGCATCTGTAATCCGTTCGACACCCACACATGCACGGCGTGGAAGCCAAGCACTACACGACCCGTTGGATCGGTGCACTACCGCAAAGGCTGTGGCGACCAGCATTCTGCACCCTGCCTTTTTTTTAAGAAATGTTACTCACTTCGATTCATAATAAGTATTGTATTATTTATTTTATATTAAATTAATACAAATTTTATATTCTTTTCGATCTATATTAATGGACTTAAGTTTATCTAAATACAAATGCATCTAGTCTAAATACTTAACAAGATATATACGAATCTAGATAAAGTTTAAATCATTAATATGGATCGGAGGTAATACTTTAATTGATCTTAGATCTTTTCAAATTAATATTGAAGACATGTATAATCTATTTAAAAATCACATTTACAAAAAATGATAAATCTATAACCAAATTGAACGGCCTAATTTACGGGGTTGTTTGGATTGTTACTAACTTTGCCATGACTAACCTTAGGCAAAGTGTGGCTGCCATAAAAGTATGGTGAACAAAATGGCCACCACAAAGTGTGGCAAAGTGTGGCAAAAAAATAAGTCTATGACATGTGGACCATAATACTAGTAAAGTGTGGCAAGCCACAAGTGTGACAATGAACCAAACACAAGCCAAAAATGTTGTGGCATAACTAAGGTTAGGCGTGGCAAGCTTTGGCTGGGAACCAAACAGCCCCTTAAATTGCAACACCGATATGATCATCGATGTGGCCGGTTTCTTTTTCACGCATGCACTTAAAAGCGGGACCCGCATATGAAAAATCACATCAACGTACCTAAACATTGGATTAGACCTGATTGTAACAGATTTCATTAATATGTTATGTTTTGTGCAACAAACTTGTAGCATAGGCGTTTTATGCAAAATCTATGCTAAGAGCTCATGATTTGTGCAATTCCCTCCTAAACCGTAAGTTGCATGATTTTTTAATTTGAATAGATCAATTTATGGGAGAAGAAAAGAGAAAATAAGGCGCAACACCGATGTCATTGACCGATGTCGCTGACATGACAGTGTCGAGGTTGTTAGTAAATTGACACGCAAAGAGTAACGAGAAGAACGAAAAATCAACACGGAGGGACACGCGGATTTAACGTGGAAAACCCTTCCGCGAAGAAGGGAAAAACCATGGGCGCCAGCCAACGAACTATTCCTTATTCTGAAGGTGTTACAAACGCCGAGGGATTTACAACTTGATGAATTATCCCGTGCAGCGGCTTACAAGGCATATATATATATATATATATATATATATATATATATATATATATATATATATATATATATATATATATATATATATATAGCCGGTCTAACTATTCTGACAACATTTAGAACTACATCGTATCGCATACAGAACGACACTGCTGAATTCGGAGCACTGCAGCTCGGGTAAAACAAAATCGCATGCACCGTTTTCGCGTTAACTTTTTAATCTTTGGTCGGAATTGAGCGTATGATACAAAGTTGGATTCGTATGGAAAAGGAGCATCTTCCATATGTTGAACACTTCCCCCGATTCCTCGCGGATTAAGAGCAGTTTCAAAAACGGTGCGACGGTCCACTTTCACAGCGGAAGTATTTTCGCGATTTCTCTTCAACCGTTTGTCGGAATGATGCAAATGATACACCGTTGGAAAGATATCGATCAGGCGCTCCATCCATATGTATAACACTTTCTCTAGTTCCTCACGGTTTGAGAGTAATTTTAGATCAAAAAAAAAACGCAGCAACTCTGTTTTTGTTTTTTCGGATCTCGTAGAGAATAGAACTTTTAAACCGTTTGTCGAAACGATGCGTATGATACACCGTTGGATTCGTATGGAGTAGTAGATTAATCCATATGTTGAACACATTTCGAGATTGTGCACCGTTTTGAAGTAATTTAAAAAACGGTGGCGCTGCCCTCTTGTGGACAGCGGGCGTATATGCGTAATTTTTTTTGATTCGTTCGTCCGATCGATTCAATTGTTACACGGTTGGATAGGTATCGTCGAGGCGCTCGATTTTCATGTATAACTTTATCTCTAACTCCTTACGGTTTAAAAGTAGCGTCGATTTTACTAAAACGCGGACTCACTTTTTTCGCGGAACAAAAAATCGGCAGCGAACTGCATTATTTTGCATCCGACAGTCAAGCGCACTGCATTATCGCCAAACAGAGCGCACGTGTTCTTCGTGGACCTGAAATCGATCAAGTGAACTGCATTCGCCAGGCAACCGCACCGCATCCCACGGTGCAGGCGTGCTGCATTATCGCAAACAGAATTGCACGTGTTTTTCACGGATCCGAAATCGGGGTAAGCGAACTGCATGCGATTGCATCCGACGTGCAACCGCACTGCATTACCGGTAAACAAAACACACATGTTTTCCACGGATCCAAAATCAGCGAAGAGAACTGCATCCACCGGGCTACCGCGTTGCAATGTCGAACAGAGAGAACTGCACTCTTTTTTTGTTTATTTATCAAAATGTCACAGTACACTTTCACGGGCACAATCATGAAGTGAACTGCATGACAATTTTTATCTTTTTTGCAACATTATATAAACAAAAACTTTACGCGCGCAAGTGAACCACAAACACTTTCCAAAGTGAATTGTATTAGTTTTCTATACGCATATTTTTGTTTTTTTGGGGCGAACAACAAAACGGACTGCTTTCGGCTATTTTTTTTTACAAAGGAAACCACACAAAGGTTCTAACGGTGAACCATATTTTCTCTAATAACGAACCACATTGCATTTGATTTCTATTCCATACAAGCCTAAATATGAACTTCAAAGTGGGACACAAAGATGATGCATCCGATCTATCCATTATGTAGAGGAGCAGCCAACCAGCGGAGCAATCCTTCGTCCACATCGAAGGCTTTCCTCCATGAACCTGCATCAGACCGAAATCACGTCAAAATTTACAACCGACGGGATACACTAGGAAAAGAAAAGTCATGGGGAGGAGCTCGGACCTGGAGTTGCCAGCGTGGTAGCTCAACTTGGCCCGCGATTTTTTTGCAGGACCAGCGGCGGTCGGCTGCGCATGGGTGGCCGGTGGCGAGCAGATCCGGCGCGGCAGCGTGTTTCCGCAGCACCTGGGAGGCCGGGCAAGGTGGTAGGCGGGGCGGGGCGGACAAGGTGCTGGGCGGGGGCGGCCTGGATCTCGACGAACTGGACGCCGCCAGGGGTGGAGCCGGGGAGGACGGCGGCGCGCACCAGTGGTGGGGATCTCGCCTGGGATCTGGATCCCGCCGGCCTGCATCCTCCGCCGGGCAGGGCTGTTCCGAAGCCCACGCCGCCGCCGCGCCGGACAGGCGGCCGATCTGATGGCGGACGGTTGGGTCCGGGCCGCGCCTGGGGCGGAGCCAGTCGTGAGGGCGCCGCTGGCCAGATCTGGTCGGCGGTTGGCGGCCGACGGGGTAGGGTGGGGCGACGGGGTTGGGTGGGCTGGGTGGAGGCAGAGAGATGGCGCGTGAGGGGGAAGGGAGGGGCGCGGGGGAAGGGGCGGCCCGCGCGCGGCGAGGGTCGGGGCGCCGGCGGCTGGTTGCGGTCGGGGCTGGGGAGTTGGTGTGCGGGGGAGGGGAGGACGTCGGGTGGGGAGTTGGGGCTGGGGAGAGGATAAGGTAGTGTGGTTTTTATTTGATCGGTTGTTGTAGACGGTTCGGGCGCTCCGCGCTAGAAGGTTCGTTAGGATAGGGTGTTGGCAGAATAAGAAATTTGATGTTAGAATAAGGTCGTAAGGGGTTTTGTTAGAATAAGAAATTTGATGTTATATATATAGGCGGTAGGAGAGAACTATACCGGCGACGGGCCTCCGTTCCGCTCCGTCTGAAGTTTCCTTTAACTTCATACATGAAATTGGATCAACTTCAACAAACTCCACCTTAAGATAAATTCCACCTTGTAGCATGAACAAGCAACTCCTTCATAAACAAACAAAAGAAACACCTTCGGCGCCAAACATCCACTAGGGCTAAGCAGTTATACCAACTAAGTCTGAGCAAAGCTCAAACTTAGCAACATGAATAGGCTTTGTCATCATATCAGCAGGATTATCATGAGTACTAATCTTACATACCTTTATCTCACATTGAGCAACAACGTCTCGAATATAATGGTATTTGACATCAATGTGCTTGGTGCTCTCATGAAAATTTGATCCTTAGTTAAGTATATGGCACTTTGATTGTAACAAAACAGATTCATGCAAGTAGTATCTCCACAAAGCTCAGCATATAAATCTTTCAACCAAACTGATTCACGGCAAGCTTCAGCAATAGCCATGTATTCAGCCTTAGTACTGGATTGAGCAACAACTGGCTGCAACGTTGCCTTCCAACTCACGGCCCATCCTCCAATGGTGAACACATAGCATACCGACGACGGGCCTCCGCTCCGCTCTGTCAGAAGTTTCCTTTAACTTCATACATGAATTTGGATCAACTTCAACAGAGGTGACGAGGCACGGGAACAACAGCAAGGCCTCATCCAAGAACGAATCATAGCTCACGAGACGAGTTAGAAGGTTTGATGGTTTGAAGTACTTGGGGGTACAGACTCGACGGGAAGTGCGCTAGCTTAACATGGTGGTGTTGGCACAACAATGGGCGGCGATGAGAGAAGGGCAGGGCGGCGGAGGCAGGAGGTTCAGGAGGATGAATTCGACAATGATCACAGATAGAAAAGAAATTGAAGGAAGAAGATCTCAGAACCGTACCATGCTCATCCAATCGCTAGCGCAAAATTAACTTCTCATTGAATCGTTTTTCAGTTGAGTTGTCCTCTCTATAAAATATTGTTAGAATTTTCAATGCATTCAATCAAAAGATTCGAGCATTCTGGCCATCCTCTTGCTTTCGAAAGTGTCATGATTATTTTGATATTTGTGATGGTTGGTTCTCTTAAATAATTAGGTTCAAATACCTCAACCATCGTAGTAGCAAATCTAACCATGACGTCTGGGAATGTGCTCTCAAACATCCAGAGATACTCGTCCTATGAATCTACAGTCATGCCATATTCAAGCACCTTCAATGCAAATGTGCACTTTTGGTAACCGAAGAATCGAATTCTCTCTTATCAGATCCTTTTATAAGTAGTGGTCGTAGGATCGAAAATCATTATAGAGGCGATCGAACACATTATTCTACATCCAAAAGCGCCGGCGATTTTTTTTTCATAAAACGGCGTCCAAAGCAAGTAGTCATCCATTAGCGCCAAGTTCACATGTTTCTTGTTCTGATTCAACACTCTATGACTCTTGATCGATCCCTTAAAAATGAGAACATGTTCTTCAACACACTCTACGTTCGCAAGGACCGCCAGCATCATCATTGTTTCATTCGCATAGTCCTCCTCATCGGATGGCTCATTAATTTCTCCTATAAAACCTCCTAGCCTACCCAGCTTCTCAGCCGATTTGAGGTCATCCAATTCATCTGGCACGTTGCTTCGCTGTGAATAGCGTTTTAACCCCGCGCTGGATTCCTGATCTACCGTAGGTTAGTTAAGAATCAAGGTAAATCTGGTTTAGCGTCCATGACTGGTGGCTCGGCTATCTCTGTTTGCTGTGTACGCGCGGTGAAAACGGGTCCATAGGCTGTCGCGCCCTGTCCCACACGCGCGTGGTTAACCTAACCCAGCCCCTCCTCTTCCGCCTTCCCCCAGCGCCGCGCGCCTCCTCTCCCGTCCGCTCCTCTCTCGCTTCCTCCCAACGCCGCACGCCTCGGCTCCTCTCCTGCTCCCTCCTCCCACCCTCCCTAGGGTTTCCTCACCACGCAGCCGCTTATCTCCGCCTCTTCACCACGCCTTCGCTCCTCTCTCCCGGAGTAGACGAGCGAGGAGGGCCCGGTAGGGGGTAGCGAGCGAGGCCAACGGTGGAAGGGGCAAGCCGACGCTCCGCGCGGCCCCGCCTCCAGTGCACAGCCACCAACCGGCGCGGCCTCCCAGGGCTCCCAGCCTTTGCCTGCGACGGCGAGGACCCCTCGCCTCCCCAAGCTCCCCACCCTCACCCACGATGACGGCAAGGAGGAGCAGCTCGCCTCTCTACCCCCCCCCCCCCCCCCTCTCTGCCCTCACTCTTATTCTCTCCTTCCTGGAGCAGCAGGGTAAACCGAGGGTGGAGGAGCTCAATTGGGCGTCGTCACCGGAGAGGGCAAAGTTCGGGGAACGCAAGTGCATCTGGTTCATGTGGAGGTGAGCTTTCCCATGTCCTGAGATCTTCTATTTTTTACTCTTTCTTGTTGAATCTGAATGCAAATATGTCCTGTAGGATATAATGAATTTGTTGAATTTGAGTGTAAATAATTTGTTTCTCATTTATTTCTCGATCTAGGATAGTTGTGCCCAGATGGAGGTGCTCTTGGGTAGTTTCTCATCTAAATATACTTTTAGAGCAGAGGATTTTAGATAAATGTAACAAGAGGTCTGTAATTGCATTCTCCAAAGTTGGCATAGGGTATGGTTACATGTTGAATGGTGTTTGTATTGTGCAGTTTTTGTTTCGAGAGAACTAGCCTCTAACAGATTCTATGGTTACATGTTGTTTCTTATGTAGAACGACATTAAGTTCATGAAATGCTAGCACCAGCCAGGGCACCAACCACCACACCCCTCCCAAGGTCACCTGTGAGCACCAGTAGCCTGCTTCCAACATGTAGCAGGATCCCTCGACGCTGCAGTTCCTACAGCAGGACTGGGCGTGAACGAGCTCTTGAAGTTCTCAGACTATGAGTCCAGCGATAAGGTATCTACCTCCATCACCGATATGCTGCTATTAATTTGGTATTTGTGTAGGAACAAGATGTTAGTAACTAATGGCGTTGATGTTGTTCATCATGTTTTTAATACTTTTGGTAATTCACAGTCTCAGTTTTACTATTTTGAGTGCTTTCTGATATGTAACTTTTAATACCTTTTTAGTTATAGTTACCCGTGAAGCTGATTTCGCCACCACCTCCTTGCCGGGTTCCGCCACCGAGCATCAGGAAGGAGGGGAAGAAGAAGGCCAAATAGAATAAGAAGAAATTGGGCTCATTATCTCAGTTTTATTTTTGGAAAACAGGTGAGCTCAAGTGATTTGAGATGGCTGGATGTATCGTAAATACTTGGTGAGATCGTTGTAACCGGAATTAAATACATTTCAGGAGAAAGTGGCTGCTGGCCCGCCATGGCCTTGCTTGCCGCCAGATCGACTCACGATCCAGGTGGATGTTCCTTCCTTTCGTTTATGGGTGGTTTTAGTGTAGTTTTGTTGATGGTGGTGATTATGCAGGCGGTACCTGAGAGGAAGGAAGAGGGTGAAAAGGGTTATAAGAAATGAAAGAGGACGGAGAAAAACAAAAAGGAATTTGCCGATGGCAATATGGGAGGTGTTTAATAATATTGTTGTCTGCTTCTAGAATGCAAGATGACATTGCAAATGTGAAAGAAGATAACAAAGAGGGGGGCACAGACAAGATGGAGCTGCTCTTCGAACAGTAGGTTACCGACTACACCCTTAAGGCGAGGTTCATTTTCTTCTTTTTTGATTTCTGATTGGTTGATTGTTCGCAAGATAGCTTGGATGTTTTTGGCATATCACAATGTTTTCACTATTAGCTTTCTATTAGGCATCTATGTCCTGGTGTGTGCGACACATGGTGCTCAAGATTTCCAACGAATATTGTGTTGTTGTTCGATTTGGTTCTCATGGTGGTATCTTCCCTCGCTTTCGAAGCGATTTAATCTTGTGATTTTATCCAGTTACCATTCCTGTTAATAAAGCAACTGTGCGGCAGCTGCAGTATTCCTACTTCCTCTCCTCTCAAGGTAACCTCTGTTCCTCCCCATTGTATATGCTTCTACTTTATACTGTTGATATAGAGAGGATATTGAGAGCACATCTTCATCATGCTATGTCTCATTGTTTCACTACCCATAGTGGTGTTGATCTGATTGCTTTTGTTCTGCTGCATACAGTAGATGAGATATATCATATAAAGCAAAACCCTCGAAGCAAACTTTGTTACTGTTTTGATCTTATTAGAAATAATTGTTAACTGACTTCTTAATATAGATGTCTAAATAATCTAGCAGATTTTATTCCTTCTTATGGTTTGCAAGCTAACTAGACAAGCTTTTCAGTTCTTACAGCAGAGGAGAGGGATTTCGTACTATTGCATCTTAGAAAATTCTTGTAATGCGGAATTGCAATCTCAAGGGTGAAAATAAAGATTGTGCGTCATGTTGCTTTTCTTCAGGAATACTTTGTATGCTCCCTACTTTTATCTTCAGGTTTGCTATTTTTGGCCTGCTACATAATGCATGTGTTCAGTCTCAAATTCCAGTGTCATTACTACCATATTTATTATTTCTTGATACTAATTCATACCACGTCTTGCTGCAAAGAAGAATTAATCAATATTGTCAGATTGGGTTTTCTTCTCTTTCTTGATGGTCCTTTTTTATATTTATTTTCGCCCGTTTTCATGATGCAGATACCTGGATTTGAACTGAAGGAGACAACATACCATGCTGCCATCACTGCCCTCCATGGTAAGCAAATCCATATGTGACAATGCTGCTTTTGTTATCTGAATACCACACGTGGTTCTGCAAGCAATTGTTATGCATCCTTGCTGTTTGAAGTTTGTGCTATGCTTGTGATGAGTCAGTTATGTTCCTTTCCTTGAACTCATGGGACACAAGCAATTGTCTATCTTGCTTTCAGAATAACCAATTTTTGTAATTGATTTATAGGAAATTTGGCACATCAAGTATTTGATCTGGGTATTGCTACTGAAAATGCATGTCTACAATGCTTTGGTTTGGATACTTTGAATCTTCAGATTTTAATATACGAGGTATGCATGATCCATTTGGTGTCATTTGACCTTAGCTTTCCACGTTGAGCTAAATATATTGTTTAAAGCATACCACTACTTGGAAAAACAGCCTTTGGTATCTTCTATCAGTTTGTAATCATTTTCAAAACTACATGTTACATATATGTTTCATGTGAGAGGGCAGAATACTTTGCTTACTATTCTCCTCAATAATTTCCAGATTACAATGATGCCAATGTTCAGGAGTTAATCTACTGCAGAAAAAAGATGCGCCATTGTCAAGTTGGTACGCACTACTGAAACTCATCTCCCAGATTTCTCTAAAAATCCCCATAGTTTCTAATGTGTCCATTGGATTCACGAGTTACATTTTTTATTGATCTGGAACCCTTTACATTTATGGTCAAAATTATTTTATTTCGACGAAAGGCAATACCAATGCTCTTTTTTGCACTCTAGAATTCCTTCAGACTGTTCTCCCAACCCACCCTCGTTTATCATTTTCTTCTATCAATATTAAACAGTGTCTCCACTCATTTTTGGTTTTGTTAAGTTTACACAGAGAAATTCCTCTTGCTGCATAATCAATTTTTATCTAATTGGTCTTGCTGTTACGTGGTGAAGTGCAAGTTCAAGAACATCCATTGGCACTCTCCTTCAGAGGACACACAGTACAGTCGTTCATCAGTTAATTTGATCATAGGTACATAATTTGATGCAACTTACCAAATCATTTCATATTCCTCTCATGTACTATTTCCATACGAAGTTTGTAAATTTGATGCAATGCTACTTATTTAGCTCTCTCAATTTTTGGTGCTATCAATGAGTACTATTATTTTCTTGAACAGTGGAATCCCCTGTTGCTAATTATTTGGGAAAATGAACAAATGAACTACTTCTTTGCTGATTTCAACTAAGAACAAAATATCATTTCGTTCAATATAATTAGTGGCGTTAGTTAGTAGAAACTCATGTTTGATTTGCATTTTTTTTTATTCACTGAATTTGCATACCACTTGCGACTTAGTACCTAAGAAAATAAACATAGCAGCTGGTGTACTGCTTTTCTTTGTACGAAGATTTGTGTTTCTTTAATATTGTTCAGTATCCGGGTTATATTTTCATTGTTAAGGAAAAATTTGTTACCCATTAAACTGTTGATAAAATATGTTTACGCCTCATACACTATTTCATATATTCTCCTGGGCTGAATACACTTATTTTCTGAAAGCGACAAACATACCTCTGTTAGCATAACAGCCCGCATAACACTAGAAAAAAGTTTTTTATGAAATCCTGGAAGCATTTCATTTTCTCAGCAATTGTTTTCTTCACATCTTCTAAACCTACATCAGTTTTTGTTTTGGCAGTTTTTAGCTATGTTTAGTTAAGCTTTGCTTTTGCTATTTGTTGGCTCGTGATGATTCAGGTCCGAAAGGATCTTAGCAGATTTGGTGAGGTGGTTTTCTCCGCCGTTGATCACTTCATATTGTTAGACACAATGAAGCCTTTATTCGTCTCCATATTTTTTGTCCATTTGATTTTTTGTGTGTTTCAGTTATGCATATAAAAGACAAGATAAATTGTGATCTTGCTATTTCTGATCATTACTATTTTCTATATATATATTGCTTTAAAAAATCTAAATTAGCTATAACGAACTCCTATCAAGCAACGCCCCATGATAAACTTACCTCCTGGACACTACATAGTGCGTGGTATGAGCTCCTCTTTCAATACCTATGCAATATATACTCGTTGTAACTACATGTCGCTTTGTTTATTAAACGTCGATAATCAGGCATTCCTGGGCATTTCTATGCTGATGAATTCAGCACTACATGTGTCTGGCGAAACGCAGTTGCCCTCTATACAAACCATGTCACACGCCTACGTCGCCTGATCAACAATAAGCAAACCTCCATCCCCTACTATGTTTGCCAACTAAACAAGACATTTGCAGATCCAGAAAAAAGAATGGTAGCAGCCCAATAGTTCAGATTTTATCCTGTTTGCTAGAACCTATGCTTACACTAGATTTGTCTTTCTCTTACAGTACTTCAAGACTGGCTTTTCTAAGACATATACCTCCTTCAACACATGCATGGAAGAATTAATCAACTCCCAATCATGAGTGGAGATGGAATTGTGCACGTGTCAGCTCGGCTAATCAAAGGAGTTGACATAAGAGCTACAACCATAGTAGGCTGGAAGGTCTTCATCACACACAAACATGGTCCAAGGAAACGGCTATGTTTTCGCCTTTAAACCTGCATCTGCTGGGCTCTGCCTTACTATCTATAGCCTCTAAGGCATGTTGTGGTTAACATCAATGTTCATAATCACGCTACGCTGAACCTACTACTGCACTGTACTTAGATTCCTTTTGTATTGTTTGTAATATAAGCTACCTTCATATGCCCCTACCAAGAACTGGGATTATCAACTATCTATCTACTGCAGTTCTAAAACCTGATCTGCTGTAGTTGTACAATTTGTAATATAAGCTACCTTCTACCATTCTAAGCATTTTGATCTACCCATGAACACTTACATGTTTCACCTCAAGCATACTGATCATTTGCGAAAACCTGGTTTTATTGTTCCCTTTGCGCCATTGGCGCAACGGGTCATCTAGTTAGATGAATAACTGAAGTGCTCATACATGTATTCTATGTACGAACCCATTACTTGCAAAAAAAATAAAATGTCAAAAACTAACAGGGATATTTTACCAAACACTTGTCGAGCATGGTCACCCCCCATGGATGGCATTCGTAGGGGAGTTGGTACCTACGCGGTGGATAGATGAGAGGTGGAGCGATGGTGTTGGTAAAGAAGCGTGGCTGTCAGGAAGCATGGGTGAGGTCTGACAAGGCCTTGGCGAACGCAGGGGTGGTATATCGGTGGCGTCGATCAGGAAGGAAGTGGATACGAAGGAAGGAGAAATGGCGGAATCGCGGGCTTCGGTTATAGTTTTGTGTGGGCCGAAGGTGTAGAAGTCCTACGTGATGATGAACCAAACGCTCGCAAAGCCCCCGGAACTGTTCTTTCGATTTGCGAAATAAACTAACACACAAATCGGTTTGTGGATAAATAGGTACTATGATGAATGGTAAAATGCGTCCAAACAACATGGTATGCACGATCGTTGAAGATGCTCTAACTTTTGTGAGCATCTATAGATTTTTCTGCCGGAACTTTCTATGGGAATTAAACTATTTCTTATGAAGTATCCGAGCCCCCGACGGCGAAGCTCGTCGACCATACATGTTACATCTCTTGGTAAAAAATGTGAGCAAATCCACCATGCACGATAAATAAAAATGTTTTGTTTTTAGGTTCCGGTATAGCCTTAGAGCATCTATAACTGGGCTATCCATATTCGCCCCAAAAGTCTGGTTAGCCTACCCGATCAACGTTTAGAACTTTTTTGCCACCCAACCAGATCTGGTAAATATTGTCTAAACATCCGAGTTGATCGGTAAATCCATACCCAACCCATATCTGGGATGGATATGGAAACGCCTGGACGCCCTCGGGTGTTTTTTTCATGTTGGACTGATAAAAGGGTCTCGCTAGAAATGTGGTCGATAGATTCTCTTCCTCTCCCAACGTTCCCTCTTTCACTTTTCTATCCGCCTAATCCGCACAACCTCCATCATTACTACTCTTTCATCTTTGCTCCGCCGTCTTCCCCAACCAACCAGTGCTGGCACCGAAGACCTCAATCCACATCGCTGCCATCCGTTTTGGCACCAGACAAGTTTGCAGCTACCGTTCATCGCCCCAGTACATGCAACTCCTACGTACGTACACCTCATGATTTATGTGTTCGGTGATATATTTGAGTAGTATAGTTAATTCATTGTGGCCAATTGTAGGTCATCGGTGGCTTCCTCGTCACCTTGATGAATTTATTTACAAACAGTTCATCAATTCATCGAATTCAGACGACGAGGAGGAGATTATGATGATAATGAGAACTCAAGGGGAATTGCAGAAGGAGAGAAGCATGCACGAAACGTAAAGGGTTTGATAAAGGGTGAAAGAGTTATTCCTTGGGATATGATCACTAGCGCATACTTTTTTATAATGACTACTTTAAACCAAACCCAACATATACCATGAAGGTTTCTGTCATCGATGCTACCGGATGAGCAAAAATCCATTCTTGCGTGTAGTGAATGACATGGAGGAGGTTGATGGCTACTTTAAGCTGAGGAAGGATTGTGGCGGTAAACTTTATTTCTCTGCTCTGTAGAAATGCTTAGGTGCTTGCTTATGATAAAGTCGCAGGTGATCTTGATATTGAGATTTAGATGGGAGAGACCACATGCTTGAACACCACTGAGTAATTTGCACACACTGTAGTGAATGTGTTTGGACCAGAGTATCTAGGAGAACCAACTATGAAGGACACGAAAAGATTATTGATAATCGGAAAATCAAAAGGTTCTCATGTATGTTCGGTTCAGTTGATTGCATCACTGACAATGAAAGAACCGTTCTAAAGATTCATGTGGCCAATATCAAAGTCGCACCAAAGAGATAACCATCATACTTGAAGCAAGGACATCAAAGGACTTGTGGATTTGACATCCTTTTTTAGCACGAATGGTTCCAACAATAACATCAATGTTCTCAAATGATTTTCAAGAGACTATGTAATGGGGACACTCCACCGTGCAACTACACCATCAACGGACACACCTACAATATGGGGTACTTCTTTTCAATGTTCTAGTGTGGTATATGTGAATGCATGTTCAAAAAAGTTAAAGTTTATCTTTTATAGTTAAATTATGTACTATGAATAAATGTTATCACTTCGTTCCACATTAACTGTCGTTGAAATGGATGTATCTAGCACTAAAATACAACTAGATACATCCATTTCAGCGACAGTTATTATTGAACGGATGGAGTGTAAGCCTTCCATAAAGTGAGTATATGTGAACTATTCACTCCTTACCGAAATATAGATAGTTGAAGTGATCTAACTACCTATATTTCGATACGGATGGAGTATGTAATTTATGAAAGAATTATTTATATATGTATTCGCTATTGATTTCTCTGTGTGTGATAATGTACGTGTATATATTTACATGATTTTTAAAATTAGAAAGTAAAGGATTATGGTTGCAAGCATTAAAATTTGAGGGTTCGACGCTATCGAACGGATCTGCAAACATATAGAAATCGGATTAGTCTAATCCAACTATAAATGCTTTTATGGATGCTTTTAGCCTTCTAGACCTATCTAGTTGTAATCTGAAACTCGTGAACGTCTAGTTTCGTCACTAATGGAATGGAACCGGGGAGGCCATGCTGGCCTTCCAGATGATCTATAAACAATGGTAAAAATGCCAACCCAAGAATGCGCCGTGACACTCATTTTGGTAACATCATGATCATCGATCTAATCAGTGGGATCTCCATTATCATCGATGCAACGGTGGGATCTGCTTAACCCCACTATGAATGAGTTACATCCCGTGCCAAAAGTGCGAAGTAGTACCGTACGTACTCATCCTCCATGTAGGACGATACGACCCTATACTCCTTCACACGGAAATACGTGAAAGGTGTACAATTGTACGTGCACCATACGTTGATTTCATTTCCCATAGTAATTTCGCCACCGACAACCGAGATCTGGTGGTGATCCTCCAGACCACAATCTACAAGCAACATCATAAAGCAGCCCATTTTGCCCTACCACTCCAATTCATTAAGCAGCCTTCTGAGCCCCAATTAATCACTCATTTTCAGTCTCTCCATCCCACTATAAATAGCTCGTGAGCTACACTTGAAAGATCGCACAAGTTTTAGACACTCGTGTAAGCATCTTTGGCTCAAGAAATGGCCAAGGGAGCGGTGATCCTCCTCCTCGTGCTGTTCGTTGTGCTGTCAGCAACACTGAGCGAGGCTCAGCTGCAGCACGGGCGAGGTCACAAGGCCCTGGCCCGTGGGCGGCGCCGGACCTCCGACCCAGAGGCACCGACACACCTCCACTTCTACTTCCACGACACCGTGAGCGGCGATTCCCCCTCGGCGGTGCGGGTAGCAGGTCCGGCGGATGCGTCGTCGCGGACCTTTTTCGGCATGGTGAACGTGATGGACGACCCATTGACGGAGGGGCCGGAACCCGGCTCGGAGGCCGTTGGCCGGGCACAGGGCCTGTACATGGCGTCGGACCAGGCGGAGCTAGGCTTCCTGCAGGCCATGAACCTCGTGCTCACCTCCGGCCCCTACAACGGCAGCACGCTCGCCGTGCTCGGCCGCAACTGCCCACTCGCCGAGGTCCGCGAGATGCCTGTCGTCGGCGGAACCGGCGCCTTCCGCTTCGCCCGCGGGTACGCGCAGGCCCGGACCCACTGGCTCGACTTCCAGACCGGCGACGCCACCGTCGAGTACGACGTCTACGTCATGCATTAGCATGCAAATGTTTAAGGGCTTAATTACGGTGTTTCATTTACTCCAGATTTGAGATTTGGGCTTTTTTTTTGCGGGTCGGGTGCCTTTGCTTGGGTTAATCGTGGTGTGTCTGGCAAGTGGCAAGAATAAGTGGCCCTATGTGAAAGGTGTATACTTTTTTGGTTATGAAAACTTATTTATCATAGTACTATATTTTTGTTCACTTTTTGCCTGAGAAAAAGTGAAAGTCTTGTGTTTGAACTTTCGACCCTGAATAGTATCAACTAGAAGGGCAGTGCTCGCTTCGCCGCGCCATTTATGTTTCTTGATTGTAGATTTTATCGTATGTGCTACATTTTTAGTTGTGAAAATTATTTAATATAATGTGGTGTTCGGATGATCCTTTTTACCGTACAATTATGGAACAACTTCTAATGAGTGCATGTACATAAGAAGGTTAACTATGTTGTTGACCACGTGTGCTATGATGATGCTAAACATATCGTAGGCGACGTCTCCTTCTTGCCAATCAAGACTCACACTATCCAATCATTTATGAAAGGGATGCATCCATTGAGAGATGTCATCACATAGTCAAAATCTTGTATCTAGTTTTAAATTAAAGACCTCAACTGAATAAGGAGGCTTTAAAATTAAACATTTTAGCCAATTAGTCCTTGAAACACCAATTAATCTTGTCTGGATCTGACATTATAAATTGGAATATCATATTGTTGTTGTGTATGTCGTGTTTGAAAGTTGTTGTAGTGGAATGTACCGCATGAGCCGAATCGACTAATCGCGAACACAATAATTGTGTACCGCAATAATGTTTCGATTTTAAGCTCACAACAAATTCACTATAGCATGAACATACAAATCATATTAAAATTGACATTCAAATTTTTCAAAAAAGATACATGTTGACAATGTTTTTATGTTGCCCATGTCAACTTAAAAAAACAAGAGATGCAATATATTTAATAATAATAATAATAATTTATACAGGTAAGAAGTTGATCAAGTCAAATTTAACTACTTAATTGAATGCCATGGATAATAATTAAAAGACATAGTCAAAAGGTTTGACCAAATCAAAATTGACTACTCAATTGATTCTGAGGGCTTTTACCCCTAGCCCCTAGGGCTTTAGTATATTAGAAGATTTGTGTTCACTATTTTGCCCGGGAAGCAATGCCACGATGCAACTCCATTGTTTTGTCCTTGTTCATTCAGAAATTGTTTTGAGTATTGTGAAGAAACCTACTTGTTCATGTAATTAGTTCACTATTACCTTAGCAACTAGCATAACAGCATCATATTAGTGCAAATCAGTGCTTGTGCTTCTGCTGACTATACCTTATTTGTTGAGTTGGCAAGTGATATTTGTTGATATATAAGAAAAAAAATAGTTTTTTTATCATGCGGCATGATAATAAATCTTTAAATGTTGTGGACGTGTTCGGTCGCGTCTACGGATATCATCGATCCGATCCTTAAATTAGGCATGCCAAAGTTCAGATATCGTATCAAATCATGATAAATACACTAGCTGCTACTTTTAACCATGTGTATGCTCCTGTAGTCATGTGACAGCTCCACTGTAACAAAAAGGAAAGATATGGGAGATGATGCAAGGATGTTTTCAATGCATGAGAAAGATAATGTTTCGGCCACTCGCATTTGTTTTAATCTGAGGGTGGGGTTGGGGGTGGCGAAAATGTCAAGCACATGTTTCTTTTCTTCCAATCATATATACAGGTATATATCTGAGGGCAGAAAAGGTAAAGTGGTGTATTTCACCAACACTAACCTGAAAATGTGTAATCTCTTTCATTTTTCTTTTTAAAATTGTCTGATGTGCTATAAGCTAAATTCCCTAATTTCTAGACTACAGATGTTTTTTCTGATTCTCTGTAACAATTTCAAAAAGTCTCAGCCAAACCGCCATCAATTTCAGTCAACTAATTCATCTGAAAAAGGCACCTGCAACTTTCAACACCCTCTCTGCACCAGAATTTGCATGAACACTAATCTAGTTTTGACAGGTCACTCTTTTTTGGAAAAAAGGAAGGTGCTCCCTCAGGCTCTGCATCGATCGGTGCACACACCACAATTCTCGTCGGTCATGGATATCAGCTGACTGATCCACCATTTATTGTTTTTCTGCCCTGAAACTGGAAGCTGAACCTAACGCTGTATACTGTCCTGTACTTTTATCATCGATAGGGAAATCCGGGGACTATCTATTCCACGGTTGAAAGGGCTGGCTGGTCCATCGTAGCTAGAGCTACCTGAATCAGTCACCTCCCGCCTCTCTGACCGATCAGAAGTACTGTCCAAGAACTTGTCGAGCCTTGCACGGATTGCGCATACAAGATGGTGCAGAGCCAGCACCATATTCAGAATGTGGTGTTCAGTCTTCTTCTTGTCAGCATGGTACAATGTCTGAATCTTGAGCAACTTGCCGCTGTCGACTCCATTTGGTCCCCTATTAAGAATTCACAAGACATATTCATCAGGAACAACATTACAAGCTTTTCTCAAGCATCAAGTAGATACAAGGATCACAGATATACCTTTGGTCCTGCCATTCGCCAAGCATTCGACGCCCCACCCTGATGTTCCGAGTGGAGAAAATAAATGTTCAGGTTAGTATATCATTCATTCAGCAATTCTTTGCAAAAATAGTTGAGATGGTTGGATGAATATGGTGCATATATTAAGAGAGTATGAGCCATTGCGGTACCTTATGGTGGATTCTGCCATTGGCAAGAGCCATTTCAGTGTCTTGTTCATGTCATCTGTAAGCTGCTCTACTGACCTCTGAAGAAAGAACATGCAATGATCAGAATCAAACCAATCAAGTTGGAAAGAAATAGTGGCAGATCCTCATAAAAAATGTGGCTACCTTTTCTTTTGATTGATGACATTTCAACTTGGTTTGTAGGGCTGATCTAATGCGAGGAGGCAATGCTTGGTACAATGAATCAACACCACTTTTTGGAATTGACGGTACAAATGATGCCTGGTAGTAAAAAGCCATGAACAGAAATAGATAAGACAAACTTTGATCATGCATCCAATTTGGGCAAAAAATTAACTAAAAGGGTGGAACAATGCTTTGTCATTGTGTGTTTTCCTCTGCGGAAAAATTTGCATTGAGTAAACTAGCGGCAGAACTAAATGTTGATGATATGTCTATGTCGTTTACGACTACATCTGTTAGTTATCCTTAACAATGGTTTAGTAAGCAGTATTCGACACGATAGTATATAGTCTGGTAAACACAAGAAGAAGAGAATGAACATACCAAACTCTTTATCTTGAAAATGATGTTTGCATAATGCAACGCAAGATCGGAAGATCCTAAAGTTCGCTGAATTTTCCCTTTTTCTTCGACAGATTCATCTTCGTACTTCTTAAAGACACTTTTGATCTCTAACCACAAGAAATGTACAACACAGACAAGTTTCTCCACAACCTGCAGCAGAACAGTATAGAATATCTGTCATAAATCATTACCAGTAAGCGTGAAATTTAATCACCAGCATGGTATAACATTACATGTTCCATCTTCTTGACCCAAAGGGTTTGCTTCTTCAATTCCTTGACAAATTTTCTTTCGATCTCCACCGCGTTTGAAAGAGATTGAATTGAACTGAATCGGTCCTCCTTTCCTTCCATGTACTCTTGATGACTTTTCTTGTACATCTCCTCGGAGATGTCGAATCGACGCATTCCATGGTACAGTTGCTGCGCCACAGAAAACATAAAACATCAAGAGCATCAGAATTCCAGTGATTCTGAAGGAGGAGAAATTTATCAAGGTCATAACTCATAAGCATTATGAACTACGAATGAGTCACTGACCACTGTCTGCTCCGCAAGCGCCATGAGATACTGCATACTGGATGCTGCTGATTCTTTAGAGTACTTCTGATGTATGGGTCCAGACTCGAACCTCGAGAAATGCTGATCCAAGTTGTGCCATTTGGGATCTTTACACAGGTTTCCGAACCGAGCAACGTTTGCAGCAAACTCCTTAAACTCCTCCCTGCATATATAATTAGACCAAAAGTGCATATGAGTAAATCTACAACTAGAAAGAAAGAGAAACACAGCTAGTTAAATTAAATTGCCTCAAATATCATCAATTCATTCCTTACGTTTTGTCAGCTCCGACAAGAGCAAGCAGCTTGTTGCAATCATCTGAAACCAAGCATTGGACGCCTTGGGACTGAAGCACCGCAGACTTCAGGTTCCTCAAGCTTTGTTCAGAGAGGAATTTCATCAGGTTGTAGCCCTTGCCAATTGTGTTGGCAACCTCAAAAGCCAGGATCTCTATTGTCCTAGTTTCTTTGGCAGCAATACAGGACCTGATGCGAGAAACTGCGGTTTTCGGGGTACTCAAAGTCCCTGGTGACTTCCCTGATTCTGCTTTGAAGGTTTTGCTGGAAAATATGTCCGTTTGTGATGCCTGTAAGATCAAGGAGAAAACATCAGACTCAGAGGAGACTTTTCTAATAGGATAGTTTGGTTGATGCACATTACGTGTATCATATAGGTGAGTTATATTTTTTCATGGTTTTCGTGAACAATAGGCTGACAGAAGATATGCTTGGACAAGAAAAATAAACATAATTTCAAGATGATTGCAGCAGAGCCACTCCTATTAACAAAATCATCAACTACATCAAAAACTAGATGAAGAAACCTCTCCATTTGTAAAAAAAAGTTATGAATTGATCAAACAAGAATCATATCCAGGAAAGAACACACAAAACCAAACATCAAGGCAAGTAGCAATAATTTGTCATGCCACTTGCCTTCGATTTCCCCTTGTCAGACAATGCTGTCTCCTTGGCGGCCGGCGCCGTAGGCCTACCATTCTTCCCGCCTTCGCCGGCAATCTCCGGCGCCGTCTTCCTGCTCCGCTTATTTCCCATCCCAGCAGATTGCAATTTCGGCGGCTGCTGCTGCTGCTTCTCCTCCTCCCCCTCATCCTCCTCATGGCAGGTTTCTTGATTGGAAGAAGACAAGGATCCCAGCGCAAGCCTTCCCGAACAGCACAGCCAACCCATCTTCCTCAATCTGATCAGGAAATAACTCAAAACTCAGGAGTTTTGGAGGCAAAGTCGCGATCTTTTGGGGAGATCCGATATGCCCATTCAAAAACGATCGTGCGAGAAGCTCCGATTGCAGGAACCGGAGGGGAAATCAATGATGGGATCCACACGAGAACATCGACAAAGGAGATGACCAGGGAAATGGAGGGGACAATCGAAGAAGAATGACGTTAATGTATAGGCAGTTTGCAAGTGGGGACGAAAGTCTACTCCGTAAGTAATTAAGTTGGAGAATCCAGGTTTGATGCGCATTTCTTCCTTAGTTTAATGGTTGACTTGTGTATCCAGGTGGGAGGCGAGGCGGTCAAAACCCCACAAATCAGATCTATTCTTTCCTTTTTTTACTTTATGATAAAGGAAAAATCAGACAAACCATCTCACACAGATCCACTCTCCATTCTAGTTTTGGTAAGCTTTTATTTCCAGAGTAATTTTGGTTAACGTATGTTAGCCTGCTTGACTTTAATGTGGATTATGATAATCCGGCCTAACCAATGTTTATCTAATCTATCTACTCTTTGTTACCTTTTTCATGATTATTTTTATTAAATATTAGTATAAAATAAAGTTATATGAATATCTTGCCATCAATAACGATCATTAATTTCTCTGCCCACGCCCCACCCCTCACCCCTATCACGCACACGTTTGTGCTCAAAGGTGGAAAGACTCATGACCAACACGTGTCGCTTCGTGGATCCTCAATCAGCTTTCGATTGTATTGTGTCTTTTTTCCAAATTTGCCGCAGTCGTTTCCATGTATTCGGATGGTGGTCCCATCCACTTCTTTGGCGATGCAACCAACACATTGGTGCATTCACTTAATAATGTACATCCCCTCCCTGAATTTTCGAATAGGCCCACCCCACTTTCCCCCTAAGATCAATTTCAATGGATGACCCAAAAGGACCACCAATTTGCCGCCTTTTGTCCGTTTGGGTCGCCAAACGGATCGATGTCCGCCGTTCGCCGGCCGCGTGGCCCAACGGTGCGGGCGGCGCACATATTTAGCCAGGACTATCTAACCCACCTGGCCCGCATGTCTGCGTCCCAGGCGATCCCCACGGCGATCTACATACCCTATTTTTTAGTCCCACCTCGGTGGCCGAATGATGGCTGGAGGTGTTTATAAGCGAGGGTCGTTGTGGGCTATTTGTCTAAACTAGATGATACCTCGCGCGTTGCGGCGGGAACTGTTAAGAAATATATTTTTATGTTTTAGAACATGTGAGAGAAAATTTGATAAAAAACCCAAAAATAAGTTTGAATTTTTCGTTAATTTAGTTACTTGACAATATATCAGCGAGATGATAGGAGACGAAAACAACTCGTTGAGAGTAGAGATAGTGAAGACGTGTTCTCCCTTGACTAAACCTAAAACAATGATAGCAACTACGAATGTATATTTATAAATAAATGTCACATAGAAAAATAAAATACGATCTAACTCATAATTTGATTTTCTATAAAAAAATGTTGCTTATAAATTGTGAGGTTGAATGCATTAAAAAAACTATTATTTGTTTGTGATAGTATGCATGCACATGCAAAATTAATGAGAGCATGTGCATGAAGAGTTAGTGGAAGAATTTTTATATGGTGAACCTACTTGATGATGTGGATAGCTTGCATGTCAAGATAAATAGGTTAGTGGGGATAAACTATTTGGGTATTATAGATAATATAACAAAAGCTGATTAAGTGATGGGACGTGAGCGGCCACAAAATTTGGCTGCTCACGTCCCATCACTTAACAAACTTTGTTATATTATTATTTTTAAACATACAAAAAGGGATGAAAGAAAAGCAATGTTAGTTTAGGCTGTTCACGTATAAGCTGTATTTTGGTGATATACATGTGTTAATATGAAACTTTCATATTCATGTTATTACATGTATAGCATCAGAATATAACTCGCCAGATGACACCCTCTTCTAACTTTGCTACTAGATACTTCTACTATGCTGGACCCCCTTATAAACACCTATGGGAGTACCTCGGCGGCTGAGGTGGGACTAAAAAAGATGACCAGAACCTTGGACAAGTCAGTCAATGCCGTGGAGGAGCCACAGACATGCGGGCCAGGGGAAGACACCGAGTGTGTTCGCCTCGCGTCCGCTGCGTGTTCGCGTGGACCCAAATCAACCCTGGAATTGGGCCTGAATTGGGTCGCGGCGGACCAAAAAATGGTCAATTGTCCGTTTGCGTCGCCCCTTGAAACGAGTTTTGTGTCTGCGGCGACCCAAACAAAGGTCGGCGAACAAAAAGCGAATATTTAGGTCGCGCCGTTGGAGTTGCTCTAATTCCTGGCTGCAGGATGCTAGCAAGGACCTTTCCTTCCTTAATTAATCCCCGCCCCCTTGAATATCGTTGGTTGTGGGCCCCTTTTCTTGATCAGGAATAAGGCGTATCAAGGTAAGACTACTAGAACAAAAATGGAGCGCTTCAGCGCATGAGGGCGCGTTAGGCCTTGTACAATGCAAGGTGCTTAGGTGAGTGCTTAGCAAAATAAACCGATCTTTTTTGTAGCACTAGTGCTTATTTCTATAGGAGAGGTGCCTAATTAAGCGTCTACTCTTTACATCTAAGCACCAGTGCTTAGAGAATAATCTGGTTTTTTCTTTAAGCATCTCTTCTAAGCACCTTGCGTTGTATATGGTCTTAGCTACCCTCGCTCAAAGGATGTAAATTTCCTCATCTTCCTGTTCTCCTTTGACAATACGACCATTCTAATCCGCCTTTGATCCTTATTGTAACGCCCTGATCACTACCGGTTCTCAGTCATTGCGTCTCGGATCTAGACTGGCTCACATACCAACACTAGTCTTTCATGTGCATTTTTTTCTTACTTGTGCGCACTTCAAATCAACTTCTCAGTCGGCCATCCTTCCTCGGACTACTCCAAGTCAAGCACGTTTAATTTTACAATTCGTTGATAATGTGATTTCAAAAAAGAAGATGCACCTTGTTACTTGTTAATATGCGTAGTCTGTTGTTTCTATTGAATCTGAGATGTCACAATTATCAACGAATAAGGAGAGGAAACTCACATCTTTGCATGATCTGTAGTTTCCTTTTATGTGTACCTTTATTTGTGCGATACGACACTCATTTTAAGTTTTTACACCATTTTCCAACTCCACAAGTCCTAAACAAGCCCTTTATATTTGAATAATCTATATATGGGCATGGTTTTAGATTTGTCCATGCCCCACTGGTTTATCCATACCCCATGAAAATTGTGTCAAATTAACATGATGAAATCATGAAATGTAGTCATACCCGCCAATTGTATGAAATAAATTTAGAAAAAACATGAAAGGAAATTTTAGATATAATTATTATCAAGAAAAAGCTAGTACAAAGGGAAGACAATTGTACACAAAAATGGCAAAAGGTAAAATTTCAATGGAGTTGATATTGGTTGAGAACAAAATTAAGAAGCCTCTTAAAGTATCACCAGTATATAGAGGCATCCTTTCCTATATGGTAGACCTCATATGGTCTACCTTTTACCAAGTAAAAATAGCAAAATATATAGAGACCCTCATCAGTCGTTAAAATGGTCCTAGCCGAAATTTAGAAAAATATTGGTTAGCACCATATTTGTCCAATTAACCATGCATCCTTCTTCTATATTTTTAAAAGTTTTCTAACGCTGATAAATGTGATCTAATGGACTATTTAGATATTGAAGACAACCTCTAAAGGCATGTACATGGATGTTATTTTAGAGATGTCACGTATGATAAATGATGAGGTGGAAGAAAAAGAAATCATAAAAAAAATATTAAGAGATAGCCTCTTATCAACAATATTCTCACCGCATATTTAGGAATCTCTAGCTATTAAAGATAAAACTAAGATATAATCCATTTTATACCATTTTTATTATCATATTTAAAATACATGCCAAATCTAATACAAGACTTTTTA
Organism: Bromus sterilis; assembly: GCA_950022295.1. Taxonomy (NCBI): domain Eukaryota; kingdom Viridiplantae; phylum Streptophyta; class Magnoliopsida; order Poales; family Poaceae; genus Bromus; species Bromus sterilis. The sequence continues at coordinate 335,287,398 of OX465595.1, read as the reverse complement.
TCAACCATTATATTTTCTCTAAGGTTAAAAGTGATGCTAGACTTCTATTTCTTTTGTTAGAGACGGCTCTTGCAATGTATAGGGCATGCGTCTAAGATAAAAGGGGGGGTTAAAGGCCAAAAAAAGCATACATTAGTTGGGGCTCTTAGGGCATCTTCAAAGCGGATCCTCAAATCACCCGAATTTTTTTAGATCCAAGGTGTTTGGACGCAGTTTGTCATTCAACGTCATCTCGCGTATGTTCACGGACGGTTTGCGCGCCCGTTTTCCCGCAAAATAGAAGTCAGAACCTCTTTCACGTACGATACAACACACCTGTACTACACAAAACGCCACCTGAAGCCTGCGTCTCTTTCACTCCCCTCTTGCTATGTATTCGCTTTATCTCTGACCGACTTCGCCGCTATGCGATTTCGTATCGCTCCCTCCCCCGTCCTTATCCTCTCCTCCTCCACCGCTTCTGCTTAGTCTTCCTTCCAGACCGAGTCAATCCCGAGTCCCTCTCGTCGGAGTATCCTACCAGAGGAGGCAAAGGAAAGACGCCAGAGTAGCTAGGGGTAGTAGTAGTAGTTGGCTTTACGTCGTATTTTGGGGAGTTGTGATGCGCGAGAGATGATAATGGCTTCTCGCCCTTCATTGGTTACCCCAAGTGGAAGGTGAGATGTACGATGGCAGAAAATTTTCCTTGGAAGATATACCAAGGTTGAGATTGAACTAGTAGGACTCCGAAAGTGAAAAGTAGGTGGTTAGGCAAGTGATGCGCCGTCTGAAAAGAATCACTTGCTTCTCCTGGACCTGCACACACAACAAGTAACTTTGCTCCCAACGAAGTTCAGAGAGGTTGTCAATCTCTCCGGCCTTGTTGTTTACAAAGGATCAAACGCAAAGGATAAATGATAATAGTGATAGCTACTAGAAAGTAAAAGCAGGAAATAAATTGAGCGTGTAAACAATGATGAGAATATGGACCGGGGTCCCGAGATCATCATCAACATCATCCCCAACATCATCACCATCTTCATCTTCATCCAATCTCACCTCACAAGTTCAACTTGTGTTGTAATCCGTACTATCTATCCTCACTACTCTACCGGTGTTGATTGCTACCGTGTGATGAATGCTATTGAGTTTTGTTGGAGAACTATTATTGTGTCTAAATTGTTTATCATCTATTTATCCCCACTGATCATGATCTCTTTTATGTCTTGTGAGTAGTTACTTTAGTTCTTGAGGACATGGGAGAAGTCTAGTTGTTAGTAGTCATATGATGTTGAAGTAATATGTGTTGTTTGATATTTAAGTTGTGTTATTATCTTCCTAGTGGTGTTGTGTGATTCGAATACTCAACACTTTGCCTTATTAAGGACCTAGGGGAATGCATTGTGTACAAAGAATGCTTACGGTGGGTTGCTGGAGTGACAGAAACCTAAACCCCAGTTCGCACGCTTTTGCACAAGGGAACAATGGATCAACGATCATATTGCTATGGTTAGACTTTTGCCTTAATTACTATCTTGTATTTGCGGATGCTTGCAAGATGTTTAATCATAAGAGTGCACTTATCCTAGTCTAGAGGGTGTACTAGCATAGATCCACCCACTCAACACTTATCAGCACAACACATAGTACCGATACGGAATATGACGAAAGCACATGACTATTTCTCCCGTGCGTCCTCAAGAACGCTTTAGCCCTTATAAGTTCAGTTGTTAGGCCTCTCCTTTGCCACAAAGGATTGGGCCACTTGTTACTCATCAGTGCCTCTCACTTTACTTGCTTTTACCTTTTTGTTCCTTATATTACCCCCCCCCCCCTAAAAAGTTACCTTTCAGTTCCTGCAACTATTTATTTACCAAAGTCACTTACCAATACCTTCTGCTCTCGTTGGGTTCGACACTCTCATTTATCAAAAACGCTACAAACGATCCCCTACAGTTGAGGGTCATCAACCCACAATCGAGCATAACGTTCTCTGGCCAAAGCAATAAACAGCAACGAAGAACATGCAAGAATTACTCAAGAACATAAATATAAAAGATAAGAACCAAATATATTACTCAATCACAAACTGAACATAGTCTCATAATTCATCAGATCCCAGCAAACTCAGCATAGCAATAGCGGAAAGAATTACATATGAGCCTTGATCATGTAGGGCAGCTCACAAGGTCTAATCCATGAAGAACAAAGAGGGGAAGAGAACATCACATAGCTACTGATCACGGATCCATGGTCCAAGGTAGACTACTCACGGATCATCCGGGAAGTGTCCATGATGGAGGAGAGGCTCCCGGAGGTCAATCCTCCCGATCTTGGAAGCGCGGCGACGGCGGAACAGAGGCGAGATCGCGAAAAAGAGTTCTATCCTCGGAAGAATCTTGTCACAGAGAATATATAGGCGAAGGGGGGCAGCTAGGGGGGCCACCAGGGGTCTAGGCGCCCCCTGGCGCGACCAGCCCCTAGGGCGCGACACCAGGGCGCCTGGGCCCCTGGTGGTGTCCCTTTGGACCCACCTTGGTGATTCCGGAAGGTTCCGGTACACTAATTTTTTTTCTTTGTTTTTTCCCGAATTTTTGAAGCACTTTTAAAATGGGAGAAACCTTGTTAGAGTACGTAATGGGCCTGGGCCCGTTAGTCTTAGGGTTAATTAGAGATAAGGGACGCTTGCTTAGGGGTCAATTAAAGCCTTGCTTGGGAGTCAAGTAAACCTCTCTATATAAGGAGAGGAGATGTATCAATCTAATCAAGCAAGAATTAAGAAGGAAAACCCTTCCCTCTTGCCCGGCCGTGGACCAAGGTCCCCGGCCGGCCCTCTCGCACCCTCGCCACTCTCTCTCTCCCTCCCAAACCCTAGCGCCATAACATCTGGTATCAGATTGCTCTGGTTCGATCATGTCTTCATCGCCGGCCACCCCATCCCTTCCGCTGCCGACCACCACCACCGCCCTCACTTTGGAGGAGATCGCCGACGCGCTCCGCGATCTCACCACCGCCGTCCAGGGGCTACACCTCGTCCTGGCCGGCCCCTATGGGCCGCCGCCACCAACGGGCCGGCGCTGCTGCCGTGGTAGCCGCCGCACCGGGCGGCCTCCGCCGCGATCTACGGGCCGTGGCCGTGGCCTCCGCCGCCGCTGCTGCTGCCGTGGCAGCCGCCGCGATTTACGGGCCGTCGCTGCCGTCGCCGACAACCGCCGCCGGCCCACCGCAGCCGCTGGCCACCTTCTTTCCCACCGGGGTGCTGCAGCAGCTGCCGCCGCCACCTACGCCGCAGCTGCAGTTTCTGTCATCACCGCTGCCGGCATGGCTCGCCGGGTCGCTCGGGCCGGTCTATACGAAGACTTCGGGCCAGCCCTACCTCCCGCTGTCCACCACGACGCCCCCGGTACTTCATTATGGCGTACCCTCAAGCGCCGCGGGTCACTACGACAACGCGGACGCCCCCCTCTTCCACGGCGGTGCCCTAATGCCCGCCTACACGGCCCCGACGCCCTCGATGTACCGTGCAGAGGCGGAACCTCCGGCCGCCGGCCACGCCCAGCCACCGTCCCTGGGCGTTCCCATCCAGCAGATCAAGTTCCCGCCGTCGCCGTCACCGCTTTCGGCTTGGATCACTACCCACCATGTGTCGGCGGCGGTAAGGCTGCAGGCTGCTGCGCGCGGCCTCCTAGCACGTCGGCGTGTGCGGGAGTTGCGTGATTTGCAGCTGCAGCTCCTCCAAGTTGCGCTTCGCTGTGCCAAGGACCTCGATCTCGTCCGCTGCATCAAGGATCTTGGGCATGCGTGTTTCCCAACGGGCGGCGGGCATGCGAGTTTCGCCGCGGGCAGCGAACTCAACGTCTGCGACATCAACAGTCATCTGGCGGGGAGAAGGCATGGTGTCACCGACAGGAGCGCATTGCGTAGCAACATTGCATTCCGCCGTCGGCCGCCGCGATGGCGCCTTTTGTCCCGATGGTTTTCATGGGATCCAGGTGGTTGTACACGTGCACGTCCGACGGGCGGATGGTGTCGACTTTATGTTCAAGGGTCAAAAATAAAGCGTCCCAGTAATAAAACAAGCCGAGATGTAAAAGGCTTGTTTTTAGGTGTTAGGTTTGCGTTGCATCGAGTCATGGTTATCAGTTGGTTAGGTTGCAGCTCGAGGACGAGCTGCATGTCTAGGTGGGGTGTAGTGTTAGAGTACGTAATGGGCCTGGGCCCGTTAGTCTTAGGGTTAATTAGAGATAAGGGACGCTTGCTTAGGGGTCAAGTAAAGCCTTGCTTGGGAGTCAAGTAAACCTCTCTATATAAGGAGAGGAGATGTATCAATCTAATCAAGCAAGAATTAAGAAGGAAAACCCTTCCCTCTTGCCGCTCTCTCTCTCCCTCCCAAACCCTAGCGCCATAACAACCCTAAAATAGAAAAACAGCAAAAAACAGGAACTGACACTAGGGTGCACTGAGTTAATAAGTTAGTCCAAATATGATCAAAAGTGTATGAAAGTGTATCTATATCATAGCAATATCACACAAAACATGCATGGAGCAAGAAGAAATTATAGATACGTTTGGGACGTATCAAGTTGCCGGGAAGTGGTGGTTGGTTTCTTGACCAAGATCTAGTGTTGGTCGGTGGTGCTTCCCCTCGGCGTGGCACTCCGATGGTTGCAGCCGGATGTGCTGAAGAGGGGGACAACCAAGACTTCCAAAAATAAAAGGTCAGGTCCGTTGGATTGCATTTTTTGCTCTTCTTCCTCTCGCTGGCCACCATGGTGGTGGTGGAAAGGGGTAGGAGCACAGATGTGATTTATGTCAAGTTCCTGATCTGCAGCAAGGGCGACTCCAGATCCATGGAGGCACTTTGTGGCTCTTCTACTTTGTTGGGCATATACAGATCTTTATTCTGCAGATGGTGTTCGAGCTTATTGTGGTGGCTCTAATAGTGGACGCGCTGGTGCCGAACTTGCCGAGCCGTTGCATCCTCTGGTTGAAGGGCGGCCTATTCATATTCCTCCTTGTGAGGCAGTTCCTCTTCTTGTTGGTAGCCAAGGTGTGGCGCCCCCCGTCGACCCAAGTGGCTTGTTCCCCGGCGCCGACCGAGGTGTATCCGACGAGAAGACGGTGTACCCGATCATGTTTTTATTTACTCTTCAGGGTATTTCTTGCAAAAGTCTAGGGACTTGTATGCATTTCTGTGTTTTCTTAGGGGTCTTTTGTAAGTTCGTGTACTCTCACTTAGTATTTAATAAAGTGTCTCTTATGTTAAAAAAATGACGCCGCTATAATACTCATGTGCCCGACATGGCCTTGTTGGATCTAAGCCCCATGACCCGGTAACCACGCCGCTTTGCCTACGCCGTCGTCCCACCTCTCGTTCTTCGACCCATGCGGATGTCGTCCATGGGGTTACCATTCTTGGTAAGTGTTTAGCAGAATGTCTGTGCCAAAATTTTACATTTTTTTTCCTTTTTAAAGCAATGGATTTTGCCATGAAGTGCATTTTACATCCACTTCATTGAATCGTTCGACAAGGAGGATAATATGGATGAAATGATGATGATACAGACAATCCTTGTAGATGCGGAGTGTGCATGTTCTCAATTTCAAATGATCGGTCAAGGATCGTCGATTGTTGACTCAAAATTGGACACGAGGGCATTTGCCGTTGATGGACAACTACTTTGCCCCGGATGCCATGTTCACAGAAAATTTTCGCCGGTGCTTTCGTATGCAGAAAAATATATGTTTGATCGCCTCTACAATGGCGTTCGGGCCTACGACGATTATTGCTTCATCTTGAAGAATGGTGTCGTACAAAGGATTGAAATCCCTAGTTACCAAGTACATGAATGCATTATGGATGCTTGCATATTGCATGACTGTGGATTCATAGGACGAGGTTCATAGGACGAGTACCTCTGATTGTCTTTACTACTGCAATGACCAAGGTGTTTGGACCGTAGTACTTAAGGGTGACGACGGTGCCGAAGGTCCGAAATTTATGGACATAGGTGATCCTATTCAATTTTCACATCAGAATTCGGTTATATTTAATGAGTTTGTACAAATACATCAATAAAGTGTCAATCGAGCAGCCTAAAGATCTGATTGAGCATTTATTTGTAGACGGTAAAGGGGACAACTAAAATATATGTGCGAATTGAATTCAAGTTTGCATTATTTTATTTTACAACTTAGTGGCATTTTAATTTGAAAACCTACTATCGCTTTTAAATATCTCGAATGCTGCGGGCTTAAGAAAACAAAAATAAACATTTAAAAGACAGATTTGATGATCTGCTTTCATGTCATTATTTGTGAATTATTTTGAACCAGTGTACGAACGAAAATTGTGTTTGTTTTCAAGGTCACGGTTGAAGATGGCATTAGGGCACTCCCAATGCTTGTATCTTAACACATAATTATAGGCATTTTGCTTATGTGATACAATATTTAATGAAGAAAGAAAGGGAAGATACAACCTTTGCACGAGACCATATGCAAAAAACATAAGTAGACCAATCATATTTATGCATGGTGCTAAAATTATTAAATAAGATACAACCTTTAAAAAACAATGCATTGTGGGATTGTATATTAAGTTTTTATTGCTTCTATGATATTGTGCTAAGAAACAATGCATTGGGAGAACCCTTATATATGCAACTGCTACAACAATGGACAGTTGAACCGTTGCCCTAACGACGCAAAGTAGTACTACCTCTGTCCCACAATGAGAGGAGGGAGTACTCCAGTACGATTTTACAATAGGGCCCATCACATCGACATTTGATCAAATAACTTGCTTTCGTACCAAATTTGCACGTAGTACCTCATTCTGTACCGTGGCGTTTCTCTATGAAAAAGCAGTACTGTTTCGTACTGCAGTACGGTATGCACACGCTAAATCATGCTGTTGCCCCACAGGGTTGAATTGCATTGGCTGAACTCCAGTATGAATTAGTATCAAATTATGCAGATGAGCAAAACAAAAAACGATCTCAAAGGTTTATTCCTTGATTCCAAAGCATGGAACCCTACGACTTCTGCATACTGCTAATATATTTGCAGTAACATGCACACCATGCAACTTCTGTCATGTATAGGTGATCCTGTTATCTAATTAGAGAGAGCACCTGTGCTAGCTTAGATATGATTAACTATATCGACCAAGCAAACTATGCGAGGGGGATCCAAATGGTATTATTCCCATGTCCTCCCCTAGTCCATGGTCTTTGAGCCATTGTTAATTGTCTGGACTGACACATCTGTGATGCCCATTTATACAAGGGTTTGGATGACTAATTCGGAAATCTGTGTTCCCTCGACACCTCATAATATTAACATGAGCCAAAGTCAAATATTACAATAGTATTCCCTTTTGCACATTAAGTGTTCAAATGATTTTCTAGTTTTGCTTCTCGTCAACCGTTATTTAAGCTCCTAGCTTCTTCTCAACCGTTGGTTAGAATTAGATTACATTTTTCTTTCCTTGGCTTGGATCGAGTACTAGCTAAATCTTCAACTTGCTCAATGACGCTTGGGATTAGGTGACTGCCAAGTTTATAATTGGCATGCTAGACTTGATCACCATGTTCACATGCCTTGTTGCTCTTTGTAAAGCCGCCTCTGTCTTTCAACGATGCTTCACTAAAGCTTCAATCGGTTCAGTTTCCTAGTTATTGAAGAATTTACCTACTTCCTTCTAAATTATTGTGAAAAAATTACAAATTTCCCATGTTCAGAACAGACTCCAACTCAAATGTCTCAATTTTATTCTGTTTTAGGTAAACATAAACCGAATCCTTTCGACGATCTAGCCTGAAAATAAGAGCAGCCGTTACACTGCCCTTCATGAATTGCTGATCTCGGATGTTGCTCTTCTATCCATGAATTTTCCTAGCCTTGTCCTTATTCCTGAGCCTACCCCAACTTCTTTGGGACTGACAGGCTTTGTTGTTGTTGTTGTTGTCGTCGTCCTTATTCCTGAGTTCACACATTTTTGGCTTCAGTTTTTCCGGTTGAATGATTTGCGTGTGCCCATCCCATATTCAGGAGATGCAGCATCCCATTGTAGGCATACTATCCAGGGATACTTGGCAACTGGACACATTTTGGTGAAACGAGTATAGGCGGCATGACATTTTTCTACGTGATGTCTTTTGTTTCAGACGCAACATCAAGAATTGGGCAGAAACAAACAAGAGGCATAAGCAGAAATGGGGATAGAATGGCTTATCCAGCTTCCATCCCCAATTCTGGATATGCCTCAAACTTCCAGAGACATCCAAGTTCATACATAGGTTATCAAGCCATCCAAGTAGATGGTGAAGCACCAGTTGATATGCCAAATTTCTGGCCTCATCACATAACAATTCAGTACTAATGCACGTGATTCTGGACGTAGCCAGCCGCCACAATCAAATTGGTGAAATCCGGATCAGAAAAATAAAACAGAGCTTTCTGCTGAAATCCGAATTCCAATCTTCATGATGTACATCAATGCTGCCGGCTAAGCTTAACGAATTGAGGAACGGTGATAGATGGTCAGACACGCCAGGGCATTTCGTAGGACACACGCTTATCCCTACAGAGAGACGGCAAGGAATGAAAAGAAATGTAAGGTGGTTCATGTATCACCCATGCAGACGAGGTATACGTTAGTAAATTCCTGTGTATACGAGGACATGTACAGTATGACATTATCACAGTGGTATTTTCATACCTTTTCAGCATGAAGCTTACCTCCAAAAATGCTTCAGTGCTTTGAAATTCTGATCAGATCTTTCAGCTCATCCGCAATTGCATGATAGCAGAACCTGTATTGTTCCTGCAAAGAACAAGATGTTAGTGATAGAGAAGAAAGTTTGAGCTCGACGGTTTATCCCATATGCATCCAATTGAGTTGAGTTGAGTCCAGTTTGTTTAGTCACAAGAGTCTATCTAGGAAAACTGGATTGTAACCTTTTGTTCCAGCAATCAATAAACAAAGTTCTAGAAGTCTCAGAGCCTCTCTTCCACATCAGCGACGTGCCATGCCGCCAGATTGCTGAGAGTGAGTGCCCTATCCTGGTCTTCGGACCTTACTCTATACCCCAATCATCTCGTTGTGGATCAAGATCCATAACCTGAGAGGATCCTATAACTGATTTACAAACTGAAATAAATCAATCAATCAATCATACCTCTGTTTGGACCATGCCCGGTCTCTGGGATCTAAATTTCCGGACAGTTTCCACAAGATTTGTAGCAACTTGTTCACCAAGTAATATTCTCTCTACGGTGTTATGGATGGTGATGTAAGCACCAGTTCTCCCAACGCCTGCACTGAAGGAACCAGTAAAGGAATGCTATATTATTTGACTGTGGGTGGGGGTGAAAAAGCAATCATGCCATTAATATGAAACAAACCTGCAATGTGCAACAATTGGGTGCTCTTTCGGAACGTAATATAATATTTTCAGAATCTTTCGTACAGTACTGCTGTCATTTGGCACACCATGGTCAGGCCATGTGGAGTGCTGGATGTGGAGAACAGTATGCACTCTATCTGACTGCAAAATAAAGAATTATAAGTTGGAACAGTACAAACACAAAGAAAAGTATTACGGATGAAAAAGGAACGAAGCATACACAAAGGGGCAATGCGAGATGTATAAAAAGTCAATTCATGGAAGAAAATAAGTAAATGTTGCAAACTACAGAATGTTCAGAATTTATAGCAATAGGATAAGTATTCGCCAGTGGCGTAACATGTATACGATGGTTGTCTTGAGATCTTACTTAGCAATGCTACATCAAGTAGTGCTGAAAAGGATAATTCATTATCACATTGCGATCAGGAAACTTTGTGATAGCCTGTGATGGATCAATGCCTTAAAAGCTGAACTGGCATCTTCACTACCACTAGAGTATAAGCATGAGCATCATAAATGAATAAAAAATGTCTTGCGGTATATCTGATGGAATATATGCGAGGACCTTTTCATCACATGTGAATTACTTTAAGCTCCTTCCAATAGAAGTATTATGAGCTGTTAACGGATCCTAAAAAGGTACTGGAACTTGAGTCTGCATCGGTGATGAACAAGAGCATATCTTCAGGCTTTACGAAGACAAATAGTCGTACATCACACTATAGTATATATAAATATGGAACAAATAATCCTTCATTCATACAGCATACCTTCATAAAGTCACTTCATAAAGTCACTTTATGAAGACACAGAAGCAACAAATTATGTTAGCTTTACAAATTTTTACCTTGTTATGTTGAACCTTCACACTGCGCAATGTTAATTCGTCATCTTGTCTAGTCTCCATGATTTTAATGTTAAATCTTCCATAATCTCCTTGCCTCTTGCTCAATGGAAGATACTCATCACACTGCCATTATTTTAATGTAAACAATATTTGATAGCATTGTACCAAAGGAGATAGTTAAAATTACAAAGTGCGTCTACAGATTAGGAATCCCAGAAAATCATAATGTTAACAAAGCTGAAAGTATCCTTCCAGGGGTCATGTATTCACACATCACTGTATGAACTGAAATATCTAAGTCATGATCCCAAAATGGTAACTATTGGATAAAAAGGAACCAAATATCTCACTATCTCCATCCATCTCTCTTGTTAGGGGAATCATGGGTGCATTATACAGGAAGGAGGAAAAGACAGAAATCAAAAAAAAAATCCATGTTTTGGACAAAAATAGACAAAACCTGAGGGGCAGGCACCTCTTGCTTTTCTAAGAAAAAGCAAGTTAGAAAAGCAAGAAACTCAGTTGCATTTCATATTCTGAATTACATAGGAGAACTAGGGAAGTATACGTAACAAGCTAAACGATTGTACATACAGTGTTGCCCTATCCAGTTGAGTTTTAAAACTTGCTAAAACCTGAGATATCCATTTCATTCTCATGTTCCGAACAACTGAGTTACTCCCTCCGTCCGGGTTTATTGGGGTGGACAGCCAATTCTCCAGGACCAAGGCACTCGGCCGTCTCAACTGTGTAGTCCTTCAATCTCTCCCCCAAGCCTAAATGCATGGGTTCTATCTCCTACTTGCGTACCCCAATCAATAGCATGCATGCAGCATCCTATTTCTCTCCCCTAGCCAGCATGTGTATGCATGTCCAATCATCTCATGGGACTAGCAACAAATTGCGAGAGAAACGCAGCTATAAAGCAACGGCCTAGCAAATACGGACGGTGTATGGTCTATGGTGGCCCGCCGGCCCTTTAATCCCGGATGGAGGAAGCACATATGACAAACTGAGAAGTGTACATGCAACAACATCCATATAGGAATGTAAAAATTGTTGAGCATTTAGCGTCCTTCAAATATACTACGCAAAAAAGCCTTGTCCATAGAGTGTTGTCATTATAAATGGAGAAACAAAGTCATTTTCAACCCAAAACAGCCATTTACATTAGAAAAACACAGTCCTATCCAGCTTCTCCATTCATTTCCAAAACTGATCGTGCAAGAACAGTCAGTCAGCACCGATCAGGCAGGAAGTAGGCAGTAAGCTAAGAATGCTGGAAGAAGATGGTTCTTCTCCTTTCAGGGGCCATCCAAAAGAATTCAGCCGTTACTGAGAAACTTGGTTTCAGGAACTTTCCTGATTTCAGTCAAAGAGAAAAGTTTTTTCATGAAAAAAAGCAAGCAACAGACTGAGCAACTGGCGCGTCAATTTAATAAAGGGAATCTAGTGACCCTTATAATTCATTCTATTTGAATGTTCTCATATCGTACTAACCGTCGCCGAAGAACTAACGATTAATAAAATGACTCAACACTGTAGGCAAACATGTGCAGTAAGGTTGTGCTAAAATCATGGAAGACAAGAAACTGAAAACTGAATATTAGGCCAACTCAATGAAACACACAAGTCACAAGTGTTTGTTATTCGTACCTTCACAATGTCAAATTTAGTGAGCATAACAATTACAGGACAGCTGTTCTCAAAGACCATCTGCCAAAAATCCTCGAATGTATTGACTAGCGGACCTTGAGTAGAAATGAACTTTGTCGGATCTTTGTCATCATACTGCAAGTTTTATATTCGACGATGCCAATTACGATCAGAAAGAAGGAAAAGGGCAGGAAATATGATATTTCTTACTACCTTTATAAGGCTTGCATTGATGTAATCATTACTTGAAATCTGATTTCCTGTTGATGACTGTAGCTTTATCCTGGTTTCATCACCTAAATAACAAAGGTCGATTTAAACCAAATAATTTATTCCACATGGTGGAGTTGCAGAATATGCATGACTGCCCACACAAGTTAATGATGCTCACATGGTAAGATATCAGTGTACCGGTTCCTTTGCCTATTAGCAGGACTCCGAGCCACAGTAAAGTTCTGAGGAAATTGGAGCGATGTTTTTATGACCTGAAATAATTGTGAATTAATAGTTGCCTGATTTGCATCAAAAAAATATTCCTTAACTCTTATAACAGCCAATTTGAAAATATTTTCTTATATGTACAACTGGGTAAAATAATTAGTCCAGGATCAACTATCCACAGTCAATACATATATCTGAATTGTTTCTTTCAGTTGCAATGAAATGAATGTGGATGAGCTAGTGCGGTACCACGAGGTTAGAATTGAATGGGATCGTGATACAATTTCGGATGACGAGGTACCACGAGGTTAGAATTGAATGGGATCTGGAATTGAAATGCTGTAACTTGTGCCAATTTTTTACATATTTTTTTTGATACATTTTTTCTTCGCATGGCGAGTCCTCTGGCGATGATGATGGCCCCTCCCGCGTGCCCTCAGCCAGATGCTAGGACTGGGGGCCAAGCCGCACTTCCGTCGTCGAGGGTCTCATCTCTCGCAGTGGGATCTCCTGTTCCTGGGGCGGCGGGGTCCTCCACTCTTGCCCCCGGCCCAGACCCGTGAGCCGTCTCCTGCCGGGCCCTGCTAGCCGTTGGCTCTGATCTGCCGGAGTGCCCCGGCCAAAGCTGCTCGCGGGGTTGTGCCTCGATGCGGGGCAGCCTCTTCAGCAATATGGATCCTTCCTACAAGGTTCCCCCACCTCAATGCCTTAGGACTCCCCCTGCCCCGTTGGTTGTGTCGACGGACCCCTCCTCCACTACACCTGCGACCATCCTCGCCGCACTCCCCAGGGGTGGTATGCTACAGCCGATCACCCGGGTCCCCGCCCTTTTGGTCCTTGACCCCAGAGTCGGCCACTCTGGGGCTGGTCACTGCCCGCATCGACACTCCCGTGACTAGGCCTAAGGGTGGCATGGCCCGTCGACCATGTCCATCTCATCTCGAGGCTTCCTGCCATAGCGCGCGCTTGTGCTGCTCCCGGGCTGGGATGGAGTCCACTGAGCCAACTATCGCTGAGGGGTGGGTAGGCAGGTTGTGGTTCATAACCTCGATCCAGGTATGTCCATCTGCCCTCCTGGCCCCCGTTCCTGTGGTTCTCGTATTGGCGTTCTAGGTAGTCTCCCTAGTTAGCTAGACTAAAAAAAGAGTTTTTTTTACAGTAGCGGGGTTGAGAAAGTAAGGAAAGTCAAGTCGATGATTATGTGGGAAGGGGTGAATTTCGAATTCCTTTTTCCTTCCTTTCTACGCATCCTCCTCCCAATCCTTGAAGATATGAAGCATTTTTTATTAGGACTAAGTGAAGGTTGGCTAGCTTCAAATTGTGATATTGTGTTTCGTGGGGAGCGTGATCCGAGGTTGGAAAAAATTACGGCCATTTAGGCTGCAAAGAGTTTTGATGGGGCCTTGGCGGAGGTCCGTGCTCAACAGGAGGCGGGTTGCCTCCAGGCTCGTGCACAGGTGGATCCAATGTATAGAGAGCAGGGAAGATCCAGTAGTGAGGCAGTTGACGCCATCCCTGAAGATGTAGCGCCCCGGCCACAGCCACCGGTTCCCGACATACGCCTGGCAGGATCTAGACTATCCTCACAGACCAACACTAGTCTTTCCTGCACACTTTATCCTCACTCGTGCACACCTGGGAACAACTTCCTAGTCGGACACCCATCCTTAAATCGCTCCAAGCCAAGCACGCTTAACTTTAGAGTTCTTTGGAGATGGACTTCCGTAATAAGTGCACCTTGTTGATGAGTGGTCTATCATTCCTATTAAGCCACGATGTCAGAGAAAAGGCCCCCACTATGGGACCATTTCAGCCTGTGAGGAACCGTGGGCGAACATCGACAGGCGATTGTACTGAGATGGGGGAAATCCTAGCCCCCCCCCCCCCCCCCCCCCCCGCGCAGGCGATCCCGGTGTGGCTCCCCAGGATGGGGGAAAGCGTGGTAGGCTCTATAAGATTATATCCTGGCCCTCGACCCCAGGTAGGACTCGCTCGACCCCGCGTAAGGGGTCCCAGCCCAACTAGGTTTCTTGATGACATTCATGCATTGGTCAACTTGGCATGCAAGGGCACTTGATCAACTACATTAGAGAAACAGTTGACATTATGGGTCTCTAGGAAACCATCAGACGAGATTTCTTGATTCGGGAACTGCAGAGGCTAAGCACTCATAACTTCGCTTGTCAGTGGCCCCCGGCGTCCGGTCGCTCGAGAGGCATCTTGCTTAGCGTCAAGGAGGATTTGTTTGACGTTGATGATATGGATCACGGGTAGTTCTTTTTTAGCATGTTTCTCGCTAACAGGCGCTCCCACCTCAGCTGGGAGGTCATCATCGTATATTGTCCCGCTGACCATAGTAGGTATGCGGCCTTCCTTGCTAAGTTGAGGTTAAAGGTGGAGCGATCCCACATCCCTGTAGCGGTGGTTGGCGACTCCAACCTGATTCGCTCTTCTACGAAGAGTTCCACTAGTGTTGATCTCCCCCAAATGTGGGAGTTCAATGATTGTATCGCCCAACTGGCCCTTAAAGAAATTGTTCGGGTGGGTGGTCGCTATACCTCGTGTAAAAATCTGTCTGACCCAATCCGAAGTGTTCTGGATCGGGTACTAGTTTCGGTGGAGTGGGAGAGTTAGCACTCCCACTCTGCTCTCTCAGGTTGGTCGCACGAATTGGATCGGACCATTCCCCTCTCCTCCTCGCCTCTGGGGTTGGGCCTGGTTCCTTCAACCATGTTTCGTCGAGTTGGTGAGATGTAGATGGGTGGAGGCAACCGCCTCACCGACCAAGGTGCTCTGTGTGGTTGACGTGTAGCACCATAGCTCCAAAGCTATCTGGCAGTTCATGAGGCGTTGGGAGGCCAACCTAGGTGTTGAGCTAAGGGCCCGTAAGGGGCCCTATTGGACCAAATTAGGGCCCTTGACTTGGCGGTGGGGTGGGGTTGTCCTCTGATGAGTGGCTCCACCGGTATGCACTTGAAGCTTCTCTGATGGAGATATTCAAGGGCGAGGAGTTGTTCTGGCGCCACAGGGGTGGCCAGAAATGGCTACAGGGCAATGCTAACACGGGGTATTTCCACGCCTTTGTTAATGGGTGACCGAAAATGAAATGTTGTATTCCCTGCTTGTGGGTTGGCGATGTCCTCCTTGAGGAGTCGGACCTGGTTTCTACTCACGTGTACTCCTATAAGGAGCTCTTCACGGCAAAGCCTCACTCGGGAGGAGAACTCTTACCAACATCTTCACTATGGCGAAGGATTTCTGACCCTTGGCGGATAGGGTTTCGTGGGAAGAGAATTTGGGTCTCACTGCCCCTTTCTCCCCGGGGGAGATTAGTCGCGCATTGGCTGATATGAAGGCCTTTTCCACATCGGGTCCCGATGGCCTCCATGCCTCCTTCCAGCGATTCTGGCCCCAGCTTCAGTCAGTCGTTTTTCCTATGTTCTAGGAATTTTATATCACGACAATGGACATTACCCGTCTAAATTACAATGTGATCTTGAACCCCAAAGTAGTTGGGACTATGGAGATCTGCCAATTTAGGTCAATCACAGTTATTAATGTGATTGAGCGGCTCCTATCGAAGGTGTGTGCGAGTCGGCTGACCCCGATGGAAGACCACATCTTCCACCCCTTCCAGTTTGCCTTCATGAAGGGTCAACGTATCCACGATGGGATACCGGCCCTTCATGAGATTGTGCATGAGGTTAAGAGTTAAGACACAACACCACAAGGGTGTCTTCCTCAAGCTTGACTTCCAGAAGGCATATGATCGCTTGGACTGGTCGTTCCTACATTCGACCCTCAACCACCAAGGCTTGATGACTGGTGTCTCAAGATCGCTCACATAAAATATGACGAACACGCGCACACAAAAAACTTGTAGCCAAGGGCTATCATTCCCTCTTTTCTTTGTATTGCTTTCTCTATTTTCTGCGGTGTTACAAAACTCACAGCTATACACTTGTATATATAGCAGACTCAAACCGATCTAAACCTAAACCTACCCAGACTAGTACTCCACGTACACAACTCGCATTGCCTAGCCTAACTCGGTTTGAACTGGACTCAACTAGTACCATGTGTGGCATACAAGCCAAGCACATACTAAGACACAGATACTTTCCTAATTAAACAAAACTCAAGATTATACTAATAATCACTAAATTCCAACATGGTAGTCATGTCGGATCATGCAGCTAGTCCGTACATGGTCCACTACCATCAACATAAATGGGTGGTGGGACCGTACTTTAGGTCACACGTTGTGTTAGACAGAGAGATCCTATTTCACCCCCATGTTTAACCTAGCGGTGGACACCCTTGCAGCCATCCTAGATAAGGCTAGGCTGACCGGCCAAATCTCCGGAGTGGTTGGGCGTATTATCCCTCGAGGTTCATATGTCAATGACCCTATGATCATGGTTGAAGGGTCAAAACTTGACATTCTCAACCTCAAGTTCCTTCTGCTTTGTTTTGAGGGTATGTCTGGCCTCAAGATTAAACAGGGGATTAAGGACAACCTACATTCCCCATTACCTACCAGGAGATGTAGTTGTCTGACTCCTGCCTCCTTATTTAAGACTTCGAACCACTCATAGGGAGGGTCGCTTCGAGGTCTGGGCCATGGCGAGGGTGATTCACTTCAAAGGGCAGCAAGTCTGTCCTTATTGACGCTTGCTTGTCTAACCTCCCCATGTATGTGATGGGATTATATCTCCTACCAGAAGGGCTTCATAGCTCATTTTATAAGGACCTATCTTGTTTTTTGTGGCAGGGCACGGATGGGTGCCAAAAGTATCATATGGCTAAGTGGGCCAACAAGTGTATGCGTAAGGCACTACGTGGCCTCGGCATCATCGCATCTCGGCGTATGAATGTGGCTCTGATGCTTTGCTCGGTATGCCAGATCCTTAGTGAAGATGGGGGACTCTGGCTACAGCTGATTAAAGCTAAGTACCTACAGGGTCGCCCACTGCTTGCATGCTCCCATGGGGATGGATCTCAATTTTGGCTAGCCATTCAAGCGATTAAGCACAAGATCCACCTTGGGCTCTCCGTTCCATTGGCTTTGGCTATGGGACCCTCTTCTGGGCCAACCTTTGTGCTAGCCTCCCAGTTGTTCGCCTGGATAGGCCAGATGAGGTTTCTTGGCGCCCGACTCCGTCAAGGTCCTTTCTTGTGGCCTCAGCCTATCTTGGCCTTTGTAAGGCGCCGATTCGCTCATGGACTAGCCACTTGTGGAAGGCTCCCTTGCCATTGAAGATCAAAATCTTTGTTTGGCAACTATTTCGGGTCTGCTTGCCGTCGGGGACGAAGGTCCTGAAACGGCAGGGTCAGGGAATGGTCTTTGCCCCCTTTGTTGGCTCCCAGAGTCAGGGACCCACATCCTCTTCTCCTGTACTGCAGCTAGGTTTTTGTGGTGTTTTGGTTGGGTTTATTGAGACACGGGCTAACCAGACCAGTAAGAGGAGACGCCACTTTTGGTTAGCGTTCGCAGCACTGACTTGGACGCTGTGGACGACACGTAATAAGATGGTGATCGAGCATATCTTTCTGCAGCGGGCCACTGATTTGATCTTCAAACTCCTGGCGTTTTTGCAGCACTGGCACCCGGCCCGTCAGCTTGAGCGGCCTTCGACGCGCTATTTTAGTTTGCTTTCTTCTTATGCTTTTTTTGGGCTTACTGTGTTGTTGGCCCAGCTGGATCTACCTCTGTCTTTCTTTCTGAACTTGTGAACCATTGTATGGTTGTTGCTTTATCTATAAAACGACACGAAAGCCTATTTCGAGAATAAGCATGTGAAAACAAATACATACTAAGGCCAACTGCAGGTTCAGTCCAAGAAAGAGGCGATGCCACAAGAGGAGCAGATTATCAAATGTTCTAGTTTTATCTGCTGAGAGCTCAGGTTGACACAGCATGCTGGAGCTAGCAGCGTAACTCCTAAGGTATAATTTTGGCAACCCAAATTGGACTTCAATCCCAGTGGCCCAGAGAGTCCACATGTTAGAATGTAGCTTTAGAAATAAT
This sequence comes from Bromus sterilis, assembly GCA_950022295.1. Lineage (NCBI taxonomy): Eukaryota > Viridiplantae > Streptophyta > Magnoliopsida > Poales > Poaceae > Bromus > Bromus sterilis. Next base: position 335,269,028 of record OX465595.1, on the reverse strand, counting down.
CTTTATTTTCCCTTAATCATAACAAGCACATTTATACCTGGCTGTAAAGCTATCGTCCACCCTGATGCTTAGATTGAAAGCAACGATGTGAAGATCACACGGCACTAAAGGTAACCAACCACTATACAAAGACCACCTTCGACACCATTTACAACTCACTTGTATGATTGCAAACTAAAGAAAATGTAGCTAAGTCACTTATTTTTGCGAAAAGAAAGAGGACGAGGAAAGATAATGGTGTTCTTGACTTCGCAAAGTAAAGAAAATGTTGGTGATGTTAACTTCGCCATTCATCACCGGACTTGCACAAATAGGGGTGACCAGGAAGATTTCATACCCGAAGGTCTCTAAACTCCTGGAATATTGCGGCCGGCTGCTTGAGCTTTTGGTCGAGCACCTTGAGCGCTGTCTTGCAGTGCTTCACCTGGTCCGGCGTCAGCACCTGGATCGGCGGATCCGCGTTGGGGTCGAGCGGGTCACAACTTTCCTGACCTGTAAGCTGGGGCCGGCGGCGGCGCGGGGCGGAGGAGGCCGACGAGCGGCCTCTCCCGACACCGCGCAGCGGCGAATTCCCCGTGGCTCCGGCGTCGGGGTCAGTCTTCCGGCGGCGCTTAGAGCTAGGAGCGGGCGGAGGGGAGGAGGACGCGGGGGAAGCCGTCGGGGTCGCCGTGGTGGAGCGTGTGGCCGGGTATAAATAAAAGGGCGACGAATTCTGCCGGGGCCGGTGGTTGATTGGGATTTTGAGAAGACTTGACTTGGGGAGGAGAGAATGGTGATGCCGCCACGGTGCAAGTGGGGTTTGGGGAGAAAGGTATGAGAGCATCACCAATGTATGGAGACACCGTTGCCTCTAAGGTGGACCCCATATACTTGCCTCTAGTTTTAAGAAAAAAACATGCAGTGTATAGAGACAGCAATGAGCCTTTAAGATGGACCCCAATAAAAATTAAAAAAATCTGCAAAATAATCCGACCAACAAGGCTTCTCCCTTGTTCCTGTCCGTACATGCAAAATCAGTGGCACTGTTTGATTTGTTTATTTGTTTTTATTTCATGGAGGCAGCCTTTAACACTAGAGGCGATGCTTAGCTTGGAGGCAGCCAAAATAAAATGCGCAATGTATAGAGGCAGCAGCTAAGACCTTAGAGGCGATGCTAGAGGCGCAAAATCACTACACTGTGGGTGCTCTGATGCGGTTTGGTTGCTCGGGGAAAGGGGGAAGGGACGGGTTCCGGGGAATGGTGGACGCGGTGATGCGGCCGCCGGCGGAGGGAGGTTTGGCAGGGAAGGAAGATGGCGAGGCGGATTTTGAAATGCTTCTTTCTATTTTTGGGATAGTAAAGCTCTACTGGATAAACTCGCGTGAATAACTATGTAACGCGATCCGGCGATGAACTATGTAGCGGGATTATATTTTAATTTAATTTTACATTTGTCATTTGATATGTGAGATCTATTCTATTTCATCAGAATCATTGTTTACTTAATAGATGATCTGTAATTATATATGGTAAATCACTTAGTCTTGTGTTAACTAGTTTATATAAGTGATAACCTCTAATTGTGGTGATGTAACTCCAATTTTGTGAGAATAAATCTAGCTATGTTCTGTCTTAAATTTGGTTTCTAGACGATTCTAAATTTTGAACTAAAATTTCATAATCGCACACGGCTGAAGGCCTAAATCCATGTGTGATACATAGTCTACAAACGATTCATATTTTACATCCGTGTGCGATAAAATTTTCCCTCGCTCGGTCACGAAACTTAAGAGGTAGGCACTAGTAACACCCTGAGTGTCATGTAATAGTAATCACTTTTGCTAATAATAATTACTGTTGCTAATTATGTCTTGATCATCTTTGCATTTGATCATTTCAAAAATCCCCTTTGGTTGATATTGAAAACCATGTGATAAATAAAACTTTGTTTAAAAATTGTGCAACCAATTTTGTAAAATGCCTAAAAACCAGTGGACCATGTTAAACCAACCTTGGAAATTTATTAAGTTGTTGAATATTTCAAAAAATATAAACAACGGCCAAAAGTCCCCTTTAATGAGTTGCAGCTCAAAAATGAAAACCAAATGATTTTTATTAATCCCCAAATATTTTGTGGCGTCTCTCCTAAGTGCAATACAAATGTAGCAACAAGTTTCACCCTAAACAAAAATCATTTCCTAGCCAAACAAATTAAAACATACCAGCATATTTACTAGCAGGCAAGAAATTGAAAAACTGCAAAAAAAAATCGCCCAGGGCAAACCCCTCTCGGCCCAGCCCAAACCCACTTAACCCCACCTCCTTCCTCCTCCTGTTCACCTCCAGTGTGTGTCATGCATCCACCGGGCCATGGCGGCGCCGTGCCGCCGTGGCGACCATCCCGCGGTAGCCGGCGATGATAAGAGCAGCAACCCTCTCTGGCAAACCCTAGCGCCCTCCCCCTTGTAGCCCTAGATCGAATTCCCCCTTTGCCTCACTCCGAGCTTCGTTCCCGTCGCCACCCGAGCCGCCATGGGCGCACCTCCGTGAGCCCACGCAGCCACCGGATGAATCAACCCAAGTCGCCGTGTCAAGAAGAACTGCCATCACTGTCTTCGTCATCCCCTGCGGGCACTCGAGCCGGGAGCCACCGCGTTGAGAGCATCGTCGCCGTCTTCAACCTCGAGCCCGCCGGCAAACTCCTTCGATTCCGGCCAGCCACGTACCGTGCAGGAGTGCATCAGGACAATGGTCCAAAGTCCATGTGTACTTAGGATTTAGACCGGCGGGTGGCCTCTCTGCTGAGCCTAGGTAGGACTACATCGTGTCGGATAGCCTCGGTGGGGTGTTCCCAAACAAGGTGAACGCCACCCTGGAGATCCGAGCGTGTAGGGTAACAGTAGTGCAGCCCCTGCAGGGAAGATAATCTATTCGAATAGCCGTGTTACCATTAAACTGTTGGTTCTGGGTTTTCTTCCTCGCAGGGAAGTCGCGAAAGAATTCTCGGAGGCATTGATAATTGTTAACTATTACAACTTACTATTATGCAATGATGCAGCAACTTCTGCTGCATTGTTACTTTATGCTTTATATGACCTGTTGGTTGTTCTCTTCTTGTGCTGCAAGACTCGGCGGAAGATGCTAGTCTTTGATAGGCCTACCTTCTCATCCTTATTCTGGTTTTCTGCTATTCTGGTTTTCTGGTTTTCCATTGATACAACTGCATAAATGCTTAGTAGCCGGACGTAAGACTCGTGGATATGCTAGATACTCACCCTTGCTTTATTTTCCCCCTTTGTTTTATATACCCGGATTGCTGCAATCAGACGTCGGAGCCCAGGAGCAGGAGTACCCCGGAGGCGCCTACTACGACGTCGAGTTCCCCGTTGACCAGGAGTAGTTTGGAGGTTCCCAGGCAGGATGCCTTGCCTTTCCGATCTGTATCTCTGGTGTTATTTGTGCTAGCCTTCTTAATGCAAAACTTGACTAACTATGTCTGTACTCAGATATTATGATTGTATAACTTATGTATTCGGATCCTCGTGATCCCTGGTTTGTAACTTCAAAAATTTATCTTATTTGTCTCTAGTGTTGTACTGTGATATTATGTTGTGGCACCCTGATGGCTTCTCGCCCCTCGTTAGTTACCCAAAGTGGAAGGTTGAGATGTAGACAGCAGCAAATTTCCCTCGGTGAAGACACCAAGGTTTGTCTCCGGTAGGACTCCGACAACGACAAGAAGGTGACAACGGCGCCAGCAATTAGGCGGTTGACGTGGACCTGCACACACAACAGATAACTTTGCTCCCAACGAGTACAGAGAGGTTATCAATCCCTCCGGCCTTGTTGTTTACAAAGAATCAAACGCACGGGATAATAATGATAGCGATAGCAACAGAAAAGGAAATAAAGCAGAAAATAAATAGCGGGTGTAAAGAGTGGTGGAAATATGGACCGGGGTCCAATGATGTTCACTAGTGATGTCTCTCTCCCAAAAGACGATAAAATAGCCATGCAAGGTAAACAAATTACAGTTGGTCAATTGACAGGATTATGTGCACAAACCAATGCTAACTATGCTACAAAGAAAGGAAGAGGCTCAAAAGCTTGGGCGGCACGCCAAGACAAGTAGACCGAAATCCATCTGCATCTACCTACTAATCATCCACCTTGAGATATCTATCCAGAACATCTCGCTGGTATTAAGTTGTGAATCCCACCCAAAGTGTAAACTCAAAGAAACAGACAACTGCATTTAATAACTTTGCGTAAAGTAAACAATCCTTGCAGCCGCAAGTACAAGCACCGTTGTTTTCTCCCTTGTGGCAACATCACATCCCCTAGACTCATGTTTCTGTGACTCAAGCTAGTCATCAGGGGGCATGAACCCACAATCATGCATAACGCTCCCTCTTGGAGTTACTACCTACTACTTGGCCAAAGCAATAAACAGCAACGGAGAACATGCAAGAATTATTCGAGAACATAAATATAAAAGAGGAGAATCAAATATATTACTCAAACACAATCTGAACATAGTCTCATAATCCATCAGATCCCAGCAAACTCAGCATATCAACAGCAGAAATATTACATATGTGCCTCGATCATGTAGGGAAGCTCACGAGGTCTAAACCATGAAGAACGAAGAGGGGAGGAGAACATCACATAGTTACTGATCATGGACACATGGTCCAAGGTGGACTACTCACGGTTCATCCGGGAAGCATCCATGGTGGTGGAAAAGCTCCCGGAGGTGGTTCCTCCCTCCGGCAGGGTGCCGGGAAGAGGGCTCCTGGTGCTCCCGATCTTGGAAGCGTTGCGGCGGCGGAACAGAGGAGAGATCGCGACAAAGGGTTATGTCCCCAAGGGTTTCGGGACGAGAGAGATATATAGGCGAAGGGGGCATCCAGAGGTGGACCAGGGGCCCAGGCGCCCCCCTGGCGCGGCCTATGGGGTGGCCGCCTGGGCCACCCCTGGCTCCCCTCTGGCCCCACTTGGGCTCTTCCCTAAGCTTCATGTACACTGATTTTTCCTATATTTTTCCCTGGATTTTTCTGGCACTTTAAGTAATGGGAAAACCTGAAATACAAAAACAGCAGAAAATAGGAACTGGCACTGGGGTGCACTGAGTTAATAGGTTAGTCCAAATATGATCAAAAGTGTATGGAAGTGCATCAATATCATAGCAATATCACACAAAAGATGCATGGAGCAAGCAGAAATTATAGATACGTTTTGGACGTATCAACATCCCCAAGCTTAATTCCTGCTCGTCCTCGAGTAGGTAAATGATAAAAAGCATAATTTCTGTGGTGACATGCTACCAACCATATAAAAACTTTTAAGTAAAGCAATCAAGGCATGTAATTCAATTCAAGTCATAACAGGCAAGAGTCCATATTAGCATTGAAACAAGCAACATAAGAACATAAAGGTGCAAGAGCTCTCGTTGTCCGTGACTCGAATGTCTCCAAATGGTGCTTGCGTGCAAGAAATGGGATAGGGATATACGAGAGAGTAAAACATAGTTTTTATTGTTGAGAACTTAATCTACTAAAGTTTCACACTTGGTCTTCTTTGGAATCTTATCTTGACTCATCCCCAGACCACTAGCCAGGTACAAGTCAAAAGGATCCACTCCCAGCACTCATGCAATGGATGAGCATAAGCAAGAAATTTCACACTTAGGATGGAAAAGAGAGAAAAATGATGGGGGAGGAAGACAAAAAAGGTGTGAAAGGCTCACATCAATGAGTACAATCATAGGCGAGAGAAAGCCAAATGATAGATATGATGTGAGGAGTAGGGATTGCCATGCAACGGATGCACATATGAGCTAAGGTAAGCTCTCCAATGGAACTAGTGGGGGTGCATCCAACTTGCTTGCTCAAGAAGACCTAGAGCTCATTTGAGGAGGCTCATCATTGGAATATACAAGCCAAGTTCTATAGTGTGAAGGTCCCCACATAGCTATATGCATGAATGATAATCTCTATGGAGTACAAGATATAAGATGGAGTGCAAGTCTGGATCTCTCAAAAGGAATAGTAGTGTGCCCCCTTCTCTCTTTTTATTTTTTTCTCTTTTTTCTTTTTTTTGTATTTTTTTGGTGGCCTCAATGGCTCTTTCTATTTAACTCTCATTTGTCCTCTTTGGGATCTTTTGATTTTGTCCTCTTTGGGATATTTTCCTCACTTTAGGGGCAACACTCTATATATTACAAGAAGTATAGAAGATCTTTCACACTTTACAAAAGTACTCAACAAAAAGAAAATGAAACTATCATGAAGTATGCAAATGTATGCCTCTGCCAGTGTAGCAAGATATGCAATGATACTAGCGCGTCGTGTAGAAATGATTAGGGCAAGGCCCAACTAGCATGCGGCTCATCGATCAAGCAAAATCATGTATGACATGAAGATCAAGTCATGAGAAGGTGGATGTTGCATGGCAATGTATCTCGGAAAGGCTATGGAAATGCCTTGATAGGTAGGTATGGTGGTTGTTTTGAGGAAGGATATAATGAGGCTTATGATGACAGAGCGTATCGTGCCAAGGATTTGGATGCACCGGCGAAGTATGCGCCAACTCTCGAGGTGAGAAAGGGCAATGCACGGTACCGAAGAGGCTAGAAAAATATGGCTAGGTGGAAGTGTCAACTTTCGAATACTCACATTAGCCCGAAGAACTCATGCACTTATTATCGGTAACTCTCAATGTAATTAGGAGGTTCACAAAGAGACAAGTACCCCGAGGAGGAGTGTATGGGGGTTTGGTTATCCTTGCGCATCCTCGACTCATGGTATGTGAGTGTACTCTAATATTCGATCCCTCCAAAGATTAGTGATCCATCTAGTAGCTAAAGTTCTCAACTAATTTTGTAGGTTTTTCGAAAATAAACACGGACTGCCCAAAATACGACATCTATCACTAATAGGCTAAATCTCTTGACACCAAAAGTTGAAACATTACTCATGGCAATACCTCAAAACTATTGCAAGTTACTACTACAATTGAATAGCAACCTCAATTACCTACTTCAGGTCAAGACACACAACTCAGTGCAACAACCAAACTCTCTAAACAAGATAAACATGAAAACTCAAGAGAGTTCCAGCAACAAACTAAACAAAAGCTCTTAAAAATATAAGCATGAAAACTAAGAGCTAAACATGACATCAGCTACGAAAAAGATAAAGAACACACACAACAAAGATAAGCATGAAAATCCTATGTTGTGTTTGAGGGTGAAGTGGAGCGTGTTTCTCTCCCACACAAAGAAAGCTGGGTTCTAACTTGTTATGAACAGCAAGCAAAGCTAAAGAAAACTAAAAAGGAAATAAAGAACAAGACGCTCCAAGCATAGCACATGACGCATGAAGTGATACAAAATATAGTGGAACGAAAGACGGACTGATAATTGTTGATGGAGAAGGGGATGCATGGGGGCATCCCCAAGCTTAGATGCTTGAGTCTTCTTGAATATTTCTTGGGGATGCACGGGGGCATCCCCAAGCTTGAGCGTTTGACCCTCCTAAATCTTCTTTTATCATCTTCCCTCGCACACTTGAAAACTCCATTCATACATAACTCATCATAATCTGATTAGTGAGGTTAGTACCCACAATAAAATAATTTTTCTCTACTGGAAATAAGGATAATCTTGAAGAGCTACTGTTTCTCAAGATTTCCAAAAAGTTTTTGCAAAGAAAAAGCAAGCTTAAGGTTTGCAAAACGAAGAAAAAGGCAAAACAGGACAGAATCTGTGAAAAACATACCAGCAGGTAGTAAATAATTTTTTTGGGGCACTTCTGCAACTCGAATAAAAAAACTCAGAACATACGAAAGTTCCGTGATTGTATAGAGCACACTGTGTAAAAAATTCAGCTCAAAAATATGAACTGGGATTTTTCTAAGATTTTTTCCGTCACGGGGACAGAATCTGTTTTCTGGACAGCATGTCACAACTTTCACTTCCCTTGTCATACGAGGCTATAAATGGCACAAAGCTTGAAAAGTAAAGATACAATGATGTTTCTACTGTATTAACAAACATAAAGACACAACAAAATCAAAATAAACCTAATTCGTTGTGGGCTGCCTCCCAAAAGCGCTTTCTTTTATGCCTTTAAGCTAGGCATGATGCAAAAAGATCAAGTTGTATCAATTGAACCATCATCAAGATCATCAAAAAGCTCTTCAATAGTACAACCATTCTTAAGAGGACTTTCAAATAAAGGCCTAATAAAGATACTTCTGGGGATAAAAGCAAAAGGCGGAAGATCAATTGGAGTTTCGTTTATTCTAAAGAGAGGTATCTCTTCCAAAGTCTTCACAGTTTCAACCCCTTTGGCAATAGATGGATTATTTTTTAAACGAGGAGCCTTTGGAACATAAACGAACTTAGGTTCCTTCTTTGCCGGAGTTTCTACCTTTTTGTTTTTGATTGAGGAGAAAGTAGTTCCTAGAGTGTCAATGATTTCCTCAATCTTATCTATCCTAGAAGGATCCAAGTCATGGGATTTGATGGTCTCCAAGGTTTTGAAAAATTTATGCATGGAGCTATCGAGTCTATTCAAATTCCCTTGAATCTTACGATCCAACTCACTTATCTTATTAACGCTTGGCATCTCTAGCTCTATCTTTTCAAGTTTTTCCATAATGTGAGCTAGGGTAATGTCCTCTTGAATGCTAGCAACAGGGGGGTTTCCAACAAGATTTTCCATAATACTTCCCAAACTGGGACTTCTAGGAAATTCCCATTGATAGCAGTATCTAGAAAAAACCTATACCAAGAAGTAATTCCAACATAAAAGTTTCTAAGCAGGATAGTAGTGGATTGCTTCTTGGTGGCTTTTTTTTGAGAATCATTAATTCTATACCAGGCATCTTTCAGACTTTCACCACCTCTTTGTTTAAAGGTGAGCACTTCTGCTTCACCAAAGGCAAAAGGACCAGACATAATGACAACTAATAGCAAGGTAACTATTTTTTTTTATAAGGGACACCAAAGCAAAAACTGAAAGGTAAACTAACAAGACTAAAAATAAAAAATAAAAGATAGTGTGCAACTCCCCTATCTTGAAGAGTGGAGTCCCCGGCAACGGCGCCAGAAATTAGCTTTGATGGCTTCTCGCCCCTTGTTGGTTACCCAAAGTGGAAGGTTGAGATGTAGACAACAACAAATTTCCCTCGATGAAGATACCAAGGTTTGTCTCCAGTAGGACTCCGACAACGACAGGAAGGTGACAACGGCGCCAGCAATTAGGAGGTTGACGTGGACCTGCACACACAACAGATAACTTTGCTCCCAACGAGTACAGAGAGGTTGTCAATCCCTTCGTCCTTGTTGTTTACAAAGAATCAAACGCACGGGATAATAATGATAGCGATAGCAATAGAAAAGGAAATAAAGCAGAAAATAAATAAATGGTGTAAATAGTGGTGGAAATATGGACCGGGGTCCCATGATGTTCACTAGTGATGTCTCTCTCCCAAAAGACGATAAAATAGCCACGCAAGGTAAACAAATTGCAGTTGGGCAATGTAACAACCCACATGTAATAAGTGCAAACACCATGTATTGTACTTTCTCTGTTGGACTGGTAACTTGGCATGGTGGAGGTTTATATCATTTCATGTGATGATTTAAATTGGCATTGAGATTGGAGTCATGTTGGGTTGGTTTCTTTTGCATTCCAAAGTGGTTCAAGAGGGGCAGTCATGGAATTTTCCTTGCCACATGCTCACTCCTCTTGATCCCAAACTTGGCCTAGCCATTTCATTTCATATGGCAAGGGTTTAAAACCCTCAAGGCATTTTTACCACCAACAAAAACAGTAGCCCTAGTTCAAAGTGTTTTGAATTCAAAAACAGGGCCACATTTTTTGTTGTTGCCAAAATTGGTCAAACCAATTTTGAAAAATCCAGAAAATGCAAGGATTAGAAATTTCAAACTCATGGAATTTTGAACCTTTTATTTTTCTCTCAAAAACTCTCCAAGTCCTTTTCTATTTAATTTTAAATAGAAAAAGGTACTGTTTTGCTTGTGGAGATTTTTCACTGCATGCAAAAATGATCAAACCAATTTTGGATGATCAAACATCAATTTAGGGGTTTTCTAAAAATATTTGGAATATTTTTCTGACCCCTATTCCCCTCTTTTTCTTTTATTTCTCTCTGCTGCTCTTTTTCTATTTTGGAAAGAGGGCCTCCCTTCAACCTTTTTCCCTCCAGCCCAGCTGGGCCGCTTGGAATCGGCCCACCCGAGCGCGCCCGCTCCCTTTTTCTTTGTTTCCTTCGTCTCTCTCTCTCTGCCAGCCGGGGCCCGCATGTCATCCCCCTCCTCTCTTCAGCTTTTCCACCTGCACGCACATGGCGCTGTGGAGGAGATGGCTGGACCTCCTGCGTCCACGTCGCCTCCCCCCTCTCCTTTATATGCGCCCAGCCTCCCTCCTCCAAACCCTAGCCTTCTTCCTCCTCGGGCGCCGCCGCCTCTCCCGATCCCCTTCTCTGCTTCCGGCCGATTCCGCCATGGACAGGAGGTCCATGGCCTGAGCTCCGCGCAGCACGAGCCGTCTTCGTCCACGAAGCCGACAGCCAGCATGCCGGCGACCTTCCCCGAGCCCGCTCGATCCTGTCTTCCCCGATGTGAGCTCCGTTTCTCTCCTCCCCTGTTTCTTCAGACCGGTTCCGCCGTGAAGTTCCGTCGAGGCGTAGCTTCTATTCGTAGCACGGAGAGGTGATCCTAGCGCAAAAATGGATTCGCGGCACATCCAACTCCGACCAGCGGCGAGCAGTGGAGCCGTGGTGCCTTGTAGGAGATGGCATCGTCGCCGGAATTCGTCGCGTCAGGAAGCAGCCGCCTGAACTTCATCTGTCAGTGGCAAGCGACCTCCTTTTCTTGCTTCAGATCACGCCGGCCTGCTCTTTTCGCGAGATGCAGAGTAATCGTAGCAAAACGAGTTGATGCCGAGCTTCTCCCTCGTGTTGGAGCCCTGGAATCAGCTCCAACGGGAGCAAGAATCCCACCTCGCTGCCCGGCGACAGTCGACTGAACCTGAGTTCAGTTGGTGTTCGCTTCAGTCGTAGCGCCTGTAGATAGATCATGTTCAGTGCGATCTGGTTCCTGTCACAACCCGATCAGTAGCCGAGTTGGTCGAGTGCTTGGCTTCGTAAGCGCGAGGTCGCGGGTTCGAATCCCCCTGGGTTCGATTAACCCATTCTTTTTTTGCTCGTTTGGAGCTGGCCGTGGCAGCCACTGGGCTCGGCCCGTTTGACTTTAGCCCACCAGGGGCAGCAAGCAGCGATGGGCCGCAGGCCGAGGCCAGCCCGGGATGGCTGGACCGCCGTTTCTTTTTTTCTTTTTATTTATTCTTTTCCCTTTTCTGTTTTAAATTCAATCTGGATTTGAATTTCAAATTCAAATCTGATTTTGGACCAGTTGTCAAACAGGGGCATCCCATATATGTATTTGGGGTATTTTGAGCTACTGAACACAGTGGTGATATTCATTTTTGCATCTGACCCCTCCTAATTTGAAGTTTGGTCATCTTGCAAATACACCCCCCTGTTGCTTTTATTTATTTTTGTAAAGTGGTTCAAGTATAAAATTACCCATGTCATATATGAATTTTGGGTAGTTTCGCACAAGGAGTTGCATGGTGATGATATTTTCATCATCTGAACCTTTTTCAAGAGTCCCTATGGTGTAATTTTGCGCTCAGCCCCCTGAACTTCAGTTGAATTTGCAACTGCCTTGTAAATTCAAATGGAGGCATATCATATATGATTTTGGGGTGTTTTTCTGCAAGGAGTTCAGTAGTAATGTTTTCTTGTTGTGTTGAGCAACTTTTGAGACAAGGTGTGATCACCTGGTCCAGAAGCTTCCTGTCTGTCTGTCTACAACATCTAAGCTTCAGTGCATCTGAAATGTTGTTCATCTGATCTTGTCAAGGCAGTTACATGCCATCTTTCTTCAAGTCAGCCTTAACATATTGTCGTATGCTATGTGTCTGACCTTCAACAGTTGTTGCACCTTCTTAAGTGTCAATTTCACCGACACTACTCCGTCTCCGGAATCATTGTTTTTACCTTCATGTTATTTAAATTCCTGTAATGCTTTGTTGTTCATGTCATGCTATCGTGCTATTTACACCTAAGTTAAGGCTCAGACCAAAGCCATTACCATGTAAATAAATTGCATATGAAAGTGATGACTTGTCATCATCACCTTCATTTAAACTTGACTAGACAGGGTCATACCATGTAAATAAATCCTGATCATGCCATCCTTGCTTGAGTTGCATCAGTTGCTTACTTGTGTGTCTTTCCTTGCCGGTACTTTACGTTAGCACCTGAGACCGCCGAGGAGACTTACGTGGAGCTGTCCGACACCGAGCCCGAGGGTACCGTGGGTGCTGCTTCGACTACCTTACCAGGCAAGGGGGAGATCTGTGTCATTACTTTATAACTTTCTGCTCATGCCTAGCTGTAGATCTAGAACGTTATTGCTTGATCCTATCTACATTATATGCCATGTTTAAACCCATACAGCCATGATCCCCACATCCCAGCAAACCATTGTTCTGCTAAGTTACCGCTTCTCAGCCATTGCTTAGCATGGATAGAAAACTTGCTGCTTACCCTACATATTTATGGTTGGGATATCATGTTATAAAAGAAGTTGGTTGATATTTATTATTGCTAGATGATGTTAATTTATACTCGACGAAAGGTGGAAGGCTGGACTATTCCCGTCTGGTGCTTTGTTCCATTTGAGTCACCTAGGACCCGAGTTCCGGGTATTGTGTTTCTTGACGAGCGTGCCTAATCGTGTGTGGGGTTTTATGGGGCCCCCTTGTCTTACCTACTTAGCCTCGTACATTCTAGTGGTGGCCCGAGCTGTTTTACATTTGCAATGTGTGTGTGCTGGTTGGATCCCCAGTTGTTTCCAAACCAAACCAGGGCCAGGAGGACATAGTTTCTTGGCTGGCCCACTTTGTCCGGCTGAGGACCCGGTCTCATAAGAGAACTAACCGGTTATCCAAACCTGCGACAGACGGTAGAGACCGATTCGAGGGCGTGGCCAGCTTTTGAGTTGGGTGTCGACTCACCGGGGGCCACCCGGATTTGTGCGTTGTTAGTTAGAGGGACTCTGACGTTCCGGAGTTCCAAGCGCTTACCTAGCCAAGTGGAAACCGGACATACATGCGACGTCTATAATGGACAGTTGGTACACCCCTGCAGGGTAAATCTTTTCGAAAAGCCGTGTCCGCGGTTATGGACTACTTGAGACCTACTCCTTGTTCATAGAATAATCATCAATGAAATTCATGCTATAAAACTTGACAAACCGTGTGCGTACCTTGGTTGTTTTTCTTCGTCCAGGGAGACCGAGAGGGAAACGAGGATGTGTTATGTTTGCGTAAGTAGGTGGATAGCTGACTTACGACACGTTGTCGACGTAATTTCTTGGATCTCATCTTTATTCTGATAGAACGGGTAGCCACCATATATGCTAGTACGGCTGCAAACTGTCTATATCTTTACCTTACCTGTAGCGTTAGTTATTTCCGTAATGATATGTTCTCACCCCGTTTACTTTTCCGTCTTTACCGCTTTGCCTGATCGGCCGCTGCAGTGGACTACTACCTCGACCCCAGCACTGGACGATACTTCGTGGAGGTGCCCCCGGAGGATGACGACGAGTACGACTACTCCGACCAGTAGGATCCTTAGTTGGGCTCAGACGTTCCCGTGGGTGGATTTATGTGCAGCCCTCTCTAGGGCAATTTGGATCTTGACCGTACCCGGTCCATGTCTTGCTTCCGCTTGATGTACTGATGAGATGTATTCATGAGAATGTTATATGTTTTGGACAGTGGCGTTGTATGCCCTGCTCTATTATCTCTATATGTATTCCCTTTCTTGTAGAGTTGTGTTTTTATACCTGTTGTCGAGAATCCGGCAGCGACACGAGTGCGAGTGTCGTGCGCCGGTGGCGTTTGATGCGCTTCTAACTCCGACCGGACGCGAAAGCGACTAGTTAGAGTTAGTATCGCATCAGGGGGCCTTACAACTTGGTATCAGAGCAGGACTGACTGTAGGACCCTTTACTGGCCGAATTTGAGTCTAGAAACTATTTTGGTAGTTATATAGGAAAAATTCGGAGAGTAGGACCTCTTTCTGTTTTCTCCTTATCCCACCCTCCCACCCCTTTTTCCGTGAGGAAGTGGAACGATGTTTTGTCTCTGCAACTTATCCCCTTTCAAAAATCTAGGATCTCGTTTACATGAGACTCCGATTCCTCTATAATGTTTTGCTAGCGACGAGATGTGTTGGCGTCTTTGAGACCACTGAGCCGCCACTTGGGGTTGACTGCTCTACCTCGCTTACGGCGTACCCCAGGTGAACCGTCCATACAGGATTGGCGGGCATCCTATGGTAATATGGATGTGGTGTCTTTCCCCTATGGACGACCGTGATGGCGGGCCGCTCAGGGCAGATGTCTCATTGTGCAGGTTTCCAACCGCTCGTATATATTGTTGTGTGCTCGCTAGCACATTATTATATTGGATTCGGATGTTCTTGGTTTGGGAATTCCAGTGGCACCTAGTTATCGACCTTCCGGGTTAACCTTGGTGGAATTTCAGCCTTCGGCTTTCTCATACCTCATGAGGAAGTTTTGTTGTCAATTTTGCTTTAACTCTGGTTACTTCAAAGATTCGTTCATGTTCTCATAAGTGTACCTGTATCCAGGATGCCAAGAGCGAACATGCCGCCGCCAGAGAACCCTATCCTTGGGGAGGCTGTAGCTGCAGTGGCTCAGGGCACAGCTGCGATCCTTCAGATGCTGCAGAACCAGGGTGCTCAGAGGAATGATCGTCCACAGTACACCACACTGCAGCAGTTTCTTGCAATCAGCCCCCCCAGGTTTTCCGAGGCTCGAGACCCGCTGGAGGCGGATGACTGGATTGCAGAGATCAAGAAGCACTTCAAGGCCAACACTGTCAGACCCGTCGACTACGTCACCTTCGCCTCCTTCCAGCTCCAGGGTGCCGCGGGCAGTTGGTTCTCGACGTACAAGGAGAACAAAGGGGAGACAGAGATCACGTGGGATGACTTCGTAAAGGATTTCAGAGCTGCTCATATTCCCAGTGGTCTGATCGAGAGGAAGCGCGAGGAGTTCTTAGCTCTGAGGCAGGGGGACAGGTCTGTGCAGGAGTATAACCTGGCCTTCGTCAGGCTTGCCAGGTACGCTCCAGAGGAGGTCTCGTCAAAGGCCAAGCGCATTGCCAGGTTCCGCGATGGTCTTACCCCGGACATCAAGTATGCGCTCACCTTGTCCACGCCGAGCCTGTTCTCAGAGTTCGTCGACCAGGCTATCAGACAGGAGTCAGCCGAGGCAGAGCGTTCCGCAGAGAAGAGGAAACAGAGAGAGCACAGTTCAGCAGTGATGATCCACAAGAAGGCCAAGTCCTGGGTTACAGAGTCACAGCCTCAGCCGCAGCGTCAGCAGTTCCAGCAGAGGGGGGCAGTTGTCCGCACTTTTGCCCGCCCTCCCGTCCCAGTGCAGCACGGACCTCGCTCTACTCCACCACACGCGAGGCCGCCTACTCCACAGGGCCAGCCCAGGCCAGAGATCACGTGCTTCAAGTGTGGCAAGCCGGGCCACAAGTCTCCGCAGTGCACCGACCCTCGTTACGCCAGGCTGCCTCCGCCCCCACCTCGCTCTACACCGAGCAACGCGATGGCGCGGGCCCAGCCACGAGCGCTCAGGGTGAACAACGTGACTGTGGCAGAGGCTCAGCAGTCGTCCGAGATTGTGCTTGGTAGGTTGCTTGTGTGTTCAGTTCCAGCTTCAGTGTTGTTTGATTCCGGAGCTTCCCATTCCTTCATATCCAACGCTTTTGCTGTGTCACTTGACCTTCCGAGAGAGCAGTTGCCTAGACCACTCTCAGTTTGTTCTCCGGGCTCTAGAATGGAGTCTTCCAGAGCTGTTCCAGATGTTGAGATCACTATTCAGGGTGCTATCTTTTCGGCCTCCCTGATTGTCTTGCCCCGTTCAGACATTGATGTCATCTTGGGCATGGATTGGCTTGTCAAGTACAAGGCCAAGATTGATTGCCCGTCCAAGACCGTGCTGCTGACGCACGATTCAGGCGCAGAGATTTGGTACACTTGTGGCTCGACAGCAGGATCAACACAGTTGTACGCTCTGAACGCTGGAGTTGCTCCATTGATCGAGGAGGTCAGAGTTGTTCGAGAGTTCCCAGATGTCTTTCCAGAGGAGTTGCCAGGTATTCCACCCGTGCGTGCTATTGAGTTCGTGATCGAGCTAGAACCTGGTACACAGCCGATATCTCGGCAGCCTTACAAGATGTGTCCGGAAGAGCTGATTGAGTTGAAAGAGCAGTTGGTGAAGCTTGAGAAGGATGGGCTCATTCGTCCGAGCACTTCCCCTTGGGGTGTCCCATGTCTTTTTGTGAAGAAGAAAGATGGTACTAGTCGGTTGGTTCAAGACTACCGTGGTATCAACAAGAGGACGATCAAAAACAAATACCCGTTGCCCAACATCAATGACTTGTTTGAACAGTTGCATGGAGCAAAGGTGTTTTCAAAGCTTGATCTAAAGATGGGGTACCACCAGATTCGTGTCCGTGAGGAGGACATTCCTAAGACAGCCTTCCGCACTCGATATGGCCTGTACGAGTTTACGGTCATGACGTTTGGCTTTTCAAACGCACCTCCGACGTTCATGAGGGCCATGAACTATCTCTTCCAAGAGTGGCTAGACGTGTTCGTACTCCTCTACCTCAACGACATCCTTGTCTTTTCCAAGTCAGAGGCTGAGCATGAGGAGCATCTCAGATTGGTGTTGCAGAAGTTGAGAGATCACCAGTTTTATGCCAAGTTTTCCAAGTGTGAATTCTGGATGAACAAGGTCAACTTTCTTGGCCATGTCATTTCCTCAGAGGGCATTGCTGTTGACCCAGACAGAGTCCGGACGATTCAAGATTGGACTCCGCCGAAAAATGTCAAGCAGTTGAGGAGCTTTCTCGGACTTGCCAGCTATTGCAGGAAGTTTGTCGAGAATTTCTCCAAGATAGCAAAGCCGATGACCGAGCTGTTGTGCAAGGGAAAGAGGTACGTTTGGTCACAGGCTTGCCAGGCAGCTTTTGATGAGTTGAAGATAAGGCTGACCACAGCTCCGATCCTTACGCCGCCAGATGAGTCACAGCCGTTTCAAGTGTTTTGTGATGCCTCGTTGAATGGCCTTGGCGGAGTATTGATGCAGGGAAAGAGTATTGTGGCATACACCTCCAGACAGTTGAAGCAGGCTGAGAGGAACTACCTGACCCACGATCTTGAGCTGGCTGCAGTGATTCATGCGTTGGTTACTTGGCGACACCTCCTCCTAGGGAGGAAGGTTGATGTGTTCACCGATCACAAAAGCTTAAAGTACTTGTTCACGCAGCCTAACCTGAACTTGAGGCAAAGGAGATGGCTCGAGACTATTACTGAGTACTCCGTGGATATTCAGTATACGCCTGGCAAGGCGAATGTCATAGATGATGCGTTGAGCCGCAAGGGTGATTGCAACAGTGTCCAGGTGCAGAAGATACACCCAGATTTATGTGAGGCCTTTCGAAGGCTCAATCTTGAGCTAGTTCCAGCAGGATATTTAGCCAACCTTGTGGTAGAGCCCACTATCTGTGAGAAGATTCGTGAGGCTCAGTCTGGTAGCTTGATGATTCAGAAAGTCAAGCAGGGTGTTGCCGCCTCAGTTCCGAAGTACGGTTGTTTTTCAGTGCATAATGACGGCACCGTGATGTTCGAAGAGAGAGTTGTTGTTCCCAAGGAAGGAGGTCTCAGAGAGGTCATATTGAGAGAAGCCCATGACTCAAAGCTGTCTATCCACCCTGGTAGCACCAAGATGTATCAGGACCTCAAGCAGAGCTTTTGGTGGACTCGTATGAAGCGGGATGTTGCCCGTTTTGTCTCCCAGTGTGATGTGTGCAGGAGAGTGAAGGCACAGCATCAGAAGCCTGCAGGGCTACTTCAGCCAATTGAAATTCCAGAGTGGAAATGGGACCACATTGAGATGGATTTCATCACAGGTTTTCCTTTGTCGCAGAAGAGGAACAATGCCATCCTTGTTGTCATTGACAATCTCTCCAAAGTTGCCCACTTCTTTCCAGTGAAAGACTCCATTTCAGCAGCTCAGTTGGCGGACTTGTACACCGCACGAGTCGTACCTTTGCATGGCATCCCCAAGAAGATCAGTTCTGATCGAGGCAGTCTTTTCACCTCCAAGTTCTGGCAGGCCTTCCAAAAGGCCATTGGTACGACAGTGTTGTTCAGTACCGCTTATCACCCTCAGACCAGTGGGCAGGTTGAGCGTGTGAATCAAATTCTTGAGGACATGTTGAGGGCATGTGTCATCTCTTTTGGCATGAAGTGGGAGGAATGCTTGCCGTATGCTGAGTTCTCTTACAACAACAGCTATCAAGCAAGTCTGCAGGCAGCGCCGTTTGAAGTGTTGTATGGTCGCAAATGCAGGACACCTTTGAACTGGTCCGAGACAGGCGAGAGGCAACTGTTCGGTCCAGATGTGATCCAAGAGGCAGAGGACACAGTGAAGATTGTCCGAGAGAACCTAAAGGCAGCACAGTCTAGGCAGAAGGCCTATTATGACAAGAAGCACCGTGGTGTTGACTTCAAAGTTGGTGACTTCGCATACCTCAAAGTGTCTCCACTTCGAGGCACTCACCGCTTTGGGATCAAAGGCAAGTTGGCTCCCAGGTTCGTTGGTCCGTTCCGCATTCTTGAGACTCGGGGACCTCTTGCGTTCCGTCTAGAGCTTCCAGACAGTTTGGCTATGGTGCATGATGTGTTCCATCTGTCTCAGTTGAAGAAGTGTTTCAAGCAGCCAGAGCAGGCAGTGGACTTGGGCGAGATCCAGCTCAGTGCGGATCTTTCTTACTCAGAGCGTCCAGTCCGTGTTCTTGACTCGTCAGAGCGCAAGACTCGCAACAAGACCGTCAAGTTCCTCAAGGTGCAGTGGGCACATCACTCAGAGAAGGAAGCAACGTGGGAGCGTGAAGATCATCTCCGTTCCGAGTATCCCGAGCTTTTTCTTGCTTAGATCTCGGGACGAGATCCTATGTTGGTGGGGGAGAGCTGTAACAGCCCACATGTAATAAGTGCAAACACCATGTATTGTACTTTCTCTGTTGGACTGGTAACTTGGCATGGTGGAGGTTTATATCATTTCATGTGATGATTTAAATTGGCATTGAGATTGGAGTCATGTTGGGTTGGTTTCTTTTGCATTCCAAAGTGGTTCAAGAGGGGCAGTCATGGAATTTTCCTTGCCACATGCTCACTCCTCTTGATCCCAAACTTGGCCTAGCCATTTCATTTCATATGGCAAGGGTTTTAAAACCCTCAAGGCATTTTTACCACCAACAAAAACAGTAGCCCTAGTTCAAAGTGTTTTGAATTCAAAAACAGGGCCACATTTTTTGTTGTTGCCAAAATTGGTCAAACCAATTTTGAAAAATCCAGAAAAATGCAAGGATTAGAAATTTCAAACTCATGGAATTTTGAACCTTTTATTTTTCTCTCAAAAACTCTCCAAGTCCTTTTCTATTTAATTTTAAATAGAAAAAGGTACTGTTTTGCTTGTGGAGATTTTTCACTGCATGCAAAAATGATCAAACCAATTTTGGATGATCAAACATCAATTTAGGGGTTTTCTAAAAATATTTGGAATATTTTTCTGACCCCTATTCCCCTCTTTTTCTTTTATTTCTCTCTGCTGCTCTTTTTCTATTTTGGAAAGAGGGCCTCCCTTCAACCTTTTTCCCTCCAGCCCAGCTGGGCCGCCTGGAATCGGCCCACCCGAGCGCGCCCGCTCCCTTTTTCTTTTTTTCCTTCGTCTCTCTCTCTCTGCCAGCCGGGGCCCGCATGTCATCCCCCTCCTCTCTTCAGCTTTTCCACCTGCACGCACATGGCGCCGTGGAGGAGATGGCTGGACCTCCTGCGTCCACGTCGCCTCCCCCCTCTCCTTTATATGCGCCCAGCCTCCCTCCTCCAAACCCTAGCCTTCTTCCTCCTCGGGCGCCGCCGCCTCTCCCGATCCCCTTCTCTGCTTCCGGCCGATTCCGCCATGGACAGGAGGTCCATGGCCTGAGCTCCGCGCAGCACGAGCCGTCTTCGTCCACGAAGCCGACAGCCAGCAAGCCGGCGACCTTCCCCGAGCCCGCTCGATCCTGTCTTCCCCGCTGTGAGCTCCGTTTCCCTCCTCCCCTGTTTCTTCAGACCGGTTCCGCCGTGAAGTTCCGTCGAGGCGTAGCTTCTATTCATAGCACGGAGAGGTGATCCTAGCGCAAAAATGGATTCGCGGCACATCCAACTCCGACCAGCGGCGAGCAGTGGAGTCGTGGTGCCTTGTAGGAGATGGCATCGTCGCCGGAATTCGTCGCGTCAGGAAGCAGCCGCCTGAACTTCATCTGTCAGTGGCAAGCGACCTCCTTTTCTTGCTTCAGATCACGCCGACCTGCTCTTTTCGCGAGATGCAGAGTAATCGTAGCAAAACGAGTTGATGCCGAGCTGCTCCCTCGTGTTGGAGCCCTGGAATCAGCTCCAACGGGAGCAAGAATCCCACCTCGCTGCCCGGCGACAGTCGACTGAACCTGAGTTCAGTTGGTGTTCGCTTCAGTCGTAGCGCCTGTAGATAGATCATGTTCAGTGCGATCTGGTTCCTGTCACAACCCGATCAGTAGCCGAGTTGGTCGAGTGCTTGGCTTCGTAAGCGCGAGGTCGCGGGTTCGAATCCCCCTGGGTTCGATTAACCCATTCTTTTTTTGCTCGTTTGGAGCTAGCCGTGGCAGCCACTGGGCTCGGCCCGTTTGACTTTAGCCCACCAGGGGCAGCAAGCAGCGATGGGCCGCAGGCCGAGGCCAGCCCGGGATGGCTGGACCGCCGTTTCTTTTTTTCTTTTTATTTATTCTTTTCCCTTTTCTGTTTTAAATTCAATCTGGATTTGAATTTCAAATTCAAATCTGATTTTGGACCAGTTGTCAAACAGGGGCATCCCATATATGTATTTGGGGTATTTTGAGCTACTGAACACAGTGGTGATATTCATTTTTGCATCTGACCCCTCCTAATTTGAAGTTTGGTCATCTTGCAAATACACCCCCCTGTTGCTTTTATTTATTTTTGTAAAGTGGTTCAAGTATAAAATTACCCATGTCATATATGAATTTTGGGTAGTTTCGCACAAGGAGTTGCATGGTGATGATATTTTCATCATCTGAACCTTTTTCAAGAGTCCCTGTGGTGTAATTTTGCGCTCAGCCCCCTGAACTTCAGTTGAATTTGCAACTGCCTTGTAAATTCAAATGGAGGCATATCATATATGCTTTTGGGGTGTTTTTCTGCAAGGAGTTCAGTAGTAATGTTTTCTTGTTGTGTTGAGCAACTTTTGAGACAAGGTGTGATCACCTGGTCCAGAAGCTTCCTGTCTGTCTGTCTACAACATCTAAGCTTCAGTGCATCTGAAATGTTGTTCATCTGATCTTGTCAAGGCAGTTACATGCCATCTTTCTTCAAGTCAGCCTTAACATATTGTCGTATGCTATGTGTCTGACCTTCAACAGTTGTTGCACCTTCTTAAGTGTCAATTTCACCGACACTACTCCGTCTCCGGAATCATTGTTTTTACCTTCATGTTATTTAAATTCCTGTAATGCTTTGTTGTTCATGTCATGCTATCGTGCTATTTACACCTAAGTTAAGGCTCAGACCAAAGCCATTACCATGTAAATAAATTGCATATGAAAGTGATGACTTGTCATCATCACCTTCATTTAAACTTGACTAGACAGGGTCATACCATGTAAATAAATCCTGATCATGCCATCCTTGCTTGAGTTGCATCAGTTGCTTACTTGTGTGTCTTTCCTTGCCGGTACTTTACGTTAGCACCTGAGACCGCCGAGGAGACTTACGTGGAGCTGTCCGACACCGAGCCCGAGGGTACCGTGGGTGCTGCTTCGACTACCTTACCAGGCAAGGGGGAGATCTGTGTCATTACTTTATAACTTTCTGCTCATGCCTAGCTGTAGATCTAGAACGTTATTGCTTGATCCTATCTACATTATATGCCATGTTTAAACCCATACAGCCATGATCCCCACATCCCAGCAAACCATTGTTCTGCTAAGTTACCGCTTCTCAGCCATTGCTTAGCATGGATAGAAAACTTGCTGCTTACCCTACATATTTATGGTTGGGATATCATGTTATAAAAGAAGTTGGTTGATATTTATTATTGCTAGATGATGTTAATTTATACTCGACGAAAGGTGGAAGGCTGGACTATTCCCGTCTGGTGCTTTGTTCCATTTGAGTCACCTAGGACCCGAGTTCCGGGTATTGTGTTTCTTGACGAGCGTGCCTAATCGTGTGTGGGGTTTTATGGGGCCCCCTTGTCTTACCTACTTAGCCTCGTACATTCTAGTGGTGGCCCGAGCTGTTTTACATTTGCAATGTGTGTGTGCTGGTTGGATCCCCAGTTGTTTCCAAACCAAACCAGGGCCAGGAGGACATAGTTTCTTGGCTGGCCCACTTTGTCCGGCTGAGGACCCGGTCTCATAAGAGAACTAACCGGTTATCCAAACCTGCGACAGACGGTAGAGACCGATTCGAGGGCGTGGCCAGCTTTTGAGTTGGGTGTCGACTCACCGGGGGCCACCCGGATTTGTGCGTTGTTAGTTAGAGGGACTCTGACGTTCCGGAGTTCCAAGCGCTTACCTAGCCAAGTGGAAACCGGACATACATGCGACGTCTATAATGGACAGTTGGTACACCCCTGCAGGGTAAATCTTTTCGAAAAGCCGTGTCCGCGGTTATGGACTACTTGAGACCTACTCCTTGTTCATAGAATAATCATCAATGAAATTCATGCTATAAAACTTGACAAACCGTGTGCGTACCTTGGTTGTTTTTCTTCGTCCAGGGAGACCGAGAGGGAAACGAGGATGTGTTATGTTTGCGTAAGTAGGTGGATAGCTGACTTACGACACGTTGTCGACGTAATTTCTTGGATCTCATCTTTATTCTGATAGAACGGGTAGCCACCATATATGCTAGTACGGCTGCAAACTGTCTATATCTTTACCTTACCTGTAGCGTTAGTTATTTCCGTAATGATATGTTCTCACCCCGTTTACTTTTCCGTCTTTACCGCTTTGCCTGATCGGCCGCTGCAGTGGACTACTACCTCGACCCCAGCACTGGACGATACTTCGTGGAGGTGCCCCCGGAGGATGACGACGAGTACGACTACTCCGACCAGTAGGATCCTTAGTTGGGCTCAGACGTTCCCGTGGGTGGATTTATGTGCAGCCCTCTCTAGGGCAATTTGGATCTTGACCGTACCCGGTCCATGTCTTGCTTCCGCTTGATGTACTGATGAGATGTATTCATGAGAATGTTATATGTTTTGGACAGTGGCGTTGTATGCCCTGCTCTATTATCTCTATATGTATTCCCTTTCTTGTAGAGTTGTGTTTTTATACCTGTTGTCGAGAATCCGGCAGCGACACGAGTGCGAGTGTCGTGCGCCGGTGGCGTTTGATGCGCTTCTAACTCCGACCGGACGCGAAAGCGACTAGTTAGAGTTAGTATCGCATCAGGGGGCCTTACAACTTGGTATCAGAGCAGGACTGACTGTAGGACCCTTTACTGGCCGAATTTGAGTCTAGAAACTATTTTGGTAGTTATATAGGAAAAATTCGGAGAGTAGGACCTCTTTCTGTTTTCTCCTTATCCCACCCTCCCACCCCTTTTTCCGTGAGGAAGTGGAACGATGTTTTGTCTCTGCAACTTATCCCCTTTCAAAAATCTAGGATCTCGTTTACATGAGACTCCGATTCCTCTATAATGTTTTGCTAGCGACGAGATGTGTTGGCGTCTTTGAGACCACTGAGCCGCCACTTGGGGTTGACTGCTCTACCTCGCTTACGGCGTACCCCAGGTGAACCGTCCATACAGGATTGGCGGGCATCCTATGGTAATATGGATGTGGTGTCTTTCCCCTATGGACGACCGTGATGGCGGGCCGCTCAGGGCAGATGTCTCATTGTGCAGGTTTCCAACCGCTCGTATATATTGTTGTGTGCTCGCTAGCACATTATTATATTGGATTCAGATGTTCTTGGTTTGGGAATTCCAGTGGCACCTAGTTATCGACCTTCCGGGTTAACCTTGGTGGAATTTCAGCCTTCGGCTTTCTCATACCTCATGAGGAAGTTTTGTTGTCAATTTTGCTTTAACTCTGGTTACTTCAAAGATTCGTTCATGTTCTCATAAGTGTACCTGTATCCAGGATGCCAAGAGCGAACATGCCGCCGCCAGAGAACCCTATCCTTGGGGAGGCTGTAGCTGCAGTGGCTCAGGGCACAGCTGCGATCCTTCAGATGCTGCAGAACCAGGGTGCTCAGAGGAATGATCGTCCACAGTACACCACACTGCAGCAGTTTCTTGCAATCAGCCCCCCCAGGTTTTCCGAGGCTCGAGACCCGCTGGAGGCGGATGACTGGATTGCAGAGATCAAGAAGCACTTCAAGGCCAACACTGTCAGACCCGTCGACTACGTCACCTTCGCCTCCTTCCAGCTCCAGGGTGCCGCGGGCAGTTGGTTCTCGACGTACAAGGAGAACAAAGGGGAGACAGAGATCACGTGGGATGACTTCGTCAAGGATTTCAGAGCTGCTCATATTCCCAGTGGTCTGATCGAGAGGAAGCGCGAGGAGTTCTTAGCTCTGAGGCAGGGGGACAGGTCTGTGCAGGAGTATAACCTGGCCTTCGTCAGGCTTGCCAGGTACGCTCCAGAGGAGGTCTCGTCAAAGGCCAAGCGCATTGCCAGGTTCCGCGATGGTCTTACCCCGGACATCAAGTATGCGCTCACCTTGTCCACGCCGAGCCTGTTCTCAGAGTTCGTCGACCAGGCTATCAGACAGGAGTCAGCCGAGGCAGAGCGTTCCGCAGAGAAGAGGAAACAGAGAGAGCACAGTTCAGCAGTGATGATCCACAAGAAGGCCAAGTCCTGGGTTACAGAGTCACAGCCTCAGCCGCAGCGTCAGCAGTTCCAGCAGAGGGGGGCAGTTGTCCGCACTTTTGCCCGCCCTCCCGTCCCAGTGCAGCACGGACCTCGCTCTACTCCACCACACGCGAGGCCGCCTACTCCACAGGGCCAGCCCAGGCCAGAGATCACGTGCTTCAAGTGTGGCAAGCCGGGCCACAAGTCTCCGCAGTGCACCGACCCTCGTTACGCCAGGCTGCCTCCGCCCCCACCTCGCTCTACACCGAGCAACGCGATGGCGCGGGCCCAGCCACGAGCGCTCAGGGTGAACAACGTGACTGTGGCAGAGGCTCAGCAGTCGTCCGAGATTGTGCTTGGTAGGTTGCTTGTGTGTTCAGTTCCAGCTTCAGTGTTGTTTGATTCCGGAGCTTCCCATTCCTTCATATCCAACGCTTTTGCTGTGTCACTTGACCTTCCGAGAGAGCAGTTGCCTAGACCACTCTCAGTTTGTTCTCCGGGCTCTAGAATGGAGTCTTCCAGAGCTGTTCCAGATGTTGAGATCACTATTCAGGGTGCTATCTTTTCGGCCTCCCTGATTGTCTTGCCCCGTTCAGACATTGATGTCATCTTGGGCATGGATTGGCTTGTCAAGTACAAGGCCAAGATTGATTGCCCGTCCAAGACCGTGCTGCTGACGCACGATTCAGGCGCAGAGATTTGGTACACTTGTGGCTCGACAGCAGGATCAACACAGTTGTACGCTCTGAACGCTGGAGTTGCTCCATTGATCGAGGAGGTCAGAGTTGTTCGAGAGTTCCCAGATGTCTTTCCAGAGGAGTTGCCAGGTATTCCACCCGTGCGTGCTATTGAGTTCGTGATCGAGCTAGAACCTGGTACACAGCCGATATCTCGGCAGCCTTACAAGATGTGTCCGGAAGAGCTGATTGAGTTGAAAGAGCAGTTGGTGAAGCTTGAGAAGGATGGGCTCATTCGTCCGAGCACTTCCCCTTGGGGTGTCCCATGTCTTTTTGTGAAGAAGAAAGATGGTACTAGTCGGTTGGTTCAAGACTACCGTGGTATCAACAAGAGGACGATCAAAAACAAATACCCGTTGCCCAACATCAATGACTTGTTTGAACAGTTGCATGGAGCAAAGGTGTTTTCAAAGCTTGATCTAAAGATGGGGTACCACCAGATTCGTGTCCGTGAGGAGGACATTCCTAAGACAGCCTTCCGCACTCGATATGGCCTGTACGAGTTTACGGTCATGACGTTTGGCTTTTCAAACGCACCTCCGACGTTCATGAGGGCCATGAACTATCTCTTCCAAGAGTGGCTAGACGTGTTCGTACTCCTCTACCTCAACGACATCCTTGTCTTTTCCAAGTCAGAGGCTGAGCATGAGGAGCATCTCAGATTGGTGTTGCAGAAGTTGAGAGATCACCAGTTTTATGCCAAGTTTTCCAAGTGTGAATTCTGGATGAACAAGGTCAACTTTCTTGGCCATGTCATTTCCTCAGAGGGCATTGCTGTTGACCCAGACAGAGTCCGGACGATTCAAGATTGGACTCCGCCGAAAAATGTCAAGCAGTTGAGGAGCTTTCTCGGACTTGCCAGCTATTGCAGGAAGTTTGTCGAGAATTTCTCCAAGATAGCAAAGCCGATGACCGAGCTGTTGTGCAAGGGAAAGAGGTACGTTTGGTCACAGGCTTGCCAGGCAGCTTTTGATGAGTTGAAGATAAGGCTGACCACAGCTCCGATCCTTACGCCGCCAGATGAGTCACAGCCGTTTCAAGTGTTCTGTGATGCCTCGTTGAATGGCCTTGGCGGAGTATTGATGCAGGGAAAGAGTATTGTGGCATACACCTCCAGACAGTTGAAGCAGGCTGAGAGGAACTACCTGACCCACGATCTTGAGCTGGCTGCAGTGATTCATGCGTTGGTTACTTGGCGACACCTCCTCCTAGGGAGGAAGGTTGATGTGTTCACCGATCACAAAAGCTTAAAGTACTTGTTCACGCAGCCTAACCTGAACTTGAGGCAAAGGAGATGGCTCGAGACTATTACTGAGTACTCCGTGGATATTCAGTATACGCCTGGCAAGGCGAATGTCATAGATGATGCGTTGAGCCGCAAGGGTGATTGCAACAGTGTCCAGGTGCAGAAGATACACCCAGATTTATGTGAGGCCTTTCGAAGGCTCAATCTTGAGCTAGTTCCAGCAGGATATTTAGCCAACCTTGTGGTAGAGCCCACTATCTGTGAGAAGATTCGTGAGGCTCAGTCTGGTAGCTTGATGATTCAGAAAGTCAAGCAGGGTGTTGCCGCCTCAGTTCCGAAGTACGGTTGTTTTTCAGTGCATAATGACGGCACCGTGATGTTCGAAGAGAGAGTTGTTGTTCCCAAGGAAGGAGGTCTCAGAGAGGTCATATTGAGAGAAGCCCATGACTCAAAGCTGTCTATCCACCCTGGTAGCACCAAGATGTATCAGGACCTCAAGCAGAGCTTTTGGTGGACTCGTATGAAGCGGGATGTTGCCCGTTTTGTCTCCCAGTGTGATGTGTGCAGGAGAGTGAAGGCACAGCATCAGAAGCCTGCAGGGCTACTTCAGCCAATTGAAATTCCAGAGTGGAAATGGGACCACATTGAGATGGATTTCATCACAGGTTTTCCTTTGTCGCAGAAGAGGAACAATGCCATCCTTGTTGTCATTGACAATCTCTCCAAAGTTGCCCACTTCTTTCCAGTGAAAGACTCCATTTCAGCAGCTCAGTTGGCGGACTTGTACACCGCACGAGTCGTACCTTTGCATGGCATCCCCAAGAAGATCAGTTCTGATCGAGGCAGTCTTTTCACCTCCAAGTTCTGGCAGGCCTTCCAAAAGGCCATTGGTACGACAGTGTTGTTCAGTACCGCTTATCACCCTCAGACCAGTGGGCAGGTTGAGCGTGTGAATCAAATTCTTGAGGACATGTTGAGGGCATGTGTCATCTCTTTTGGCATGAAGTGGGAGGAATGCTTGCCGTATGCTGAGTTCTCTTACAACAACAGCTATCAAGCAAGTCTGCAGGCAGCGCCGTTTGAAGTGTTGTATGGTCGCAAATGCAGGACACCTTTGAACTGGTCCGAGACAGGCGAGAGGCAACTGTTCGGTCCAGATGTGATCCAAGAGGCAGAGGACACAGTGAAGATTGTCCGAGAGAACCTAAAGGCAGCACAGTCTAGGCAGAAGGCCTATTATGACAAGAAGCACCGTGGTGTTGACTTCAAAGTTGGTGACTTCGCATACCTCAAAGTGTCTCCACTTCGAGGCACTCACCGCTTTGGGATCAAAGGCAAGTTGGCTCCCAGGTTCGTTGGTCCGTTCCGCATTCTTGAGACTCGGGGACCTCTTGCGTTCCGTCTAGAGCTTCCAGACAGTTTGGCTATGGTGCATGATGTGTTCCATCTGTCTCAGTTGAAGAAGTGTTTCAAGCAGCCAGAGCAGGCAGTGGACTTGGGCGAGATCCAGCTCAGTGCGGATCTTTCTTACTCAGAGCGTCCAGTCCGTGTTCTTGACTCGTCAGAGCGCAAGACTCGCAACAAGACCGTCAAGTTCCTCAAGGTGCAGTGGGCACATCACTCAGAGAAGGAAGCAACGTGGGAGCGTGAAGATCATCTCCGTTCCGAGTATCCCGAGCTTTTTCTTGCTTAGATCTCGGGACGAGATCCTATGTTGGTGGGGGAGAGCTGTAACAGCCCACATGTAATAAGTGCAAACACCATGTATTGTACTTTCTCTGTTGGACTGGTAACTTGGCATGGTGGAGGTTTATATCATTTCATGTGATGATTTAAATTGGCATTGAGATTGGAGTCATGTTGGGTTGGTTTCTTTTGCATTCCAAAGTGGTTCAAGAGGGGCAGTCATGGAATTTTCCTTGCCACATGCTCACTCCTCTTGATCCCAAACTTGGCCTAGCCATTTCATTTCATATGGCAAGGGTTTTAAAACCCTCAAGGCATTTTTACCACCAACAAAAACAGTAGCCCTAGTTCAAAGTGTTTTGAATTCAAAAACAGGGCCACATTTTTTGTTGTTGCCAAAATTGGTCAAACCAATTTTGAAAAATCCAGAAAAATGCAAGGATTAGAAATTTCAAACTCATGGAATTTTGAACCTTTTATTTTTCTCTCAAAAACTCTCCAAGTCCTTTTCTATTTAATTTTAAATAGAAAAAGGTACTGTTTTGCTTGTGGAGATTTTTCACTGCATGCAAAAATGATCAAACCAATTTTGGATGATCAAACATCAATTTAGGGGTTTTCTAAAAATATTTGGAATATTTTTCTGACCCCTATTCCCCTCTTTTTCTTTTATTTCTCTCTGCTGCTCTTTTTCTATTTTGGAAAGAGGGCCTCCCTTCAACATTTTTCCCTCCAGCCCAGCTGGGCCGCCTGGAATCGGCCCACCCGAGCGCGCCCGCTCCCTTTTTCTTTTTTTCCTTCGTCTCTCTCTCTCTGCCAGCCGGGGCCCGCATGTCATCCCCCTCCTCTCTTCAGCTTTTCCACCTGCACGCACATGGCGCCGTGGAGGAGATGGCTGGACCTCCTGCGTCCACGTCGCCTCCCCCCTCTCCTTTATATGCGCCCAGCCTCCCTCCTCCAAACCCTAGCCTTCTTCCTCCTCGGGCGCCGCCGCCTCTCCCGATCCCCTTCTCTGCTTCCGGCCGATTCCGCCATGGACAGGAGGTCCATGGCCTGAGCTCCGCGCAGCACGAGCCGTCTTCGTCCACGAAGCCGACAGCCAGCAAGCCGGCGACCTTCCCCGAGCCCGCTCGATCCTGTCTTCCCCGCTGTGAGCTCCGTTTCCCTCCTCCCCTGTTTCTTCAGACCGGTTCCGCCGTGAAGTTCCGTCGAGGCGTAGCTTCTATTCATAGCACGGAGAGGTGATCCTAGCGCAAAAATGGATTCGCGGCACATCCAACTCCGACCAGCGGCGAGCAGTGGAGTCGTGGTGCCTTGTAGGAGATGGCATCGTCGCCGGAATTCGTCGCGTCAGGAAGCAGCCGCCTGAACTTCATCTGTCAGTGGCAAGCGACCTCCTTTTCTTGCTTCAGATCACGCCGACCTGCTCTTTTCGCGAGATGCAGAGTAATCGTAGCAAAACGAGTTGATGCCGAGCTGCTCCCTCGTGTTGGAGCCCTGGAATCAGCTCCAACGGGAGCAAGAATCCCACCTCGCTGCCCGGCGACAGTCGACTGAACCTGAGTTCAGTTGGTGTTCGCTTCAGTCGTAGCGCCTGTAGATAGATCATGTTCAGTGCGATCTGGTTCCTGTCACAACCCGATCAGTAGCCGAGTTGGTCGAGTGCTTGGCTTCGTAAGCGCGAGGTCGCGGGTTCGAATCCCCCTGGGTTCGATTAACCCATTCTTTTTTTGCTCGTTTGGAGCTAGCCGTGGCAGCCACTGGGCTCGGCCCGTTTGACTTTAGCCCACCAGGGGCAGCAAGCAGCGATGGGCCGCAGGCCGAGGCCAGCCCGGGATGGCTGGACCGCCGTTTCTTTTTTTCTTTTTATTTATTCTTTTCCCTTTTCTGTTTTAAATTCAATCTGGATTTGAATTTCAAATTCAAATCTGATTTTGGACCAGTTGTCAAACAGGGGCATCCCATATATGTATTTGGGGTATTTTGAGCTACTGAACACAGTGGTGATATTCATTTTTGCATCTGACCCCTCCTAATTTGAAGTTTGGTCATCTTGCAAATACACCCCCCTGTTGCTTTTATTTATTTTTGTAAAG
Organism: Bromus sterilis; assembly: GCA_950022295.1. Classification (NCBI taxonomy): domain Eukaryota; kingdom Viridiplantae; phylum Streptophyta; class Magnoliopsida; order Poales; family Poaceae; genus Bromus; species Bromus sterilis. Next base: position 335,238,163 of record OX465595.1, on the reverse strand, counting down.
TGGTTCAAGTATAAAATTACCCATGTCATATATGAATTTTGGGTAGTTTCGCACAAGGAGTTGCATGGTGATGATATTTTCATCATCTGAACCTTTTTCAAGAGTCCCTGTGGTGTAATTTTGCGCTCAGCCCCCTGAACTTCAGTTGAATTTGCAACTGCCTTGTAAATTCAAATGGAGGCATATCATATATGCTTTTGGGGTGTTTTTCTGCAAGGAGTTCAGTAGTAATGTTTTCTTGTTGTGTTGAGAAACTTTTGAGACAAGGTGTGATCACCTGGTCCAGAAGCTTCCTGTCTGTCTGTCTACAACATCTAAGCTTCAGTGCATCTGAAATGTTGTTCATCTGATCTTGTCAAGGCAGTTACATGCCATCTTTCTTCAAGTCAGCCTTAACATATTGTCGTATGCTATGTGTCTGACCTTCAACAGTTGTTGCACCTTCTTAAGTGTCAATTTCACCGACACTACTCCGTCTCCGGAATCATTGTTTTTACCTTCATGTTATTTAAATTCCTGTAATGCTTTGTTGTTCATGTCATGCTATCGTGATATTTACACCTAAGTTAAGGCTCAGACCAAAGCCATTACCATGTAAATAAATTGCATATGAAAGTGATGACTTGTCATCATCACCTTCATTTAAACTTGACTAGACAGGGTCATACCATGTAAATAAATCCTGATCATGCCATCCTTGCTTGAGTTGCATCAGTTGCTTACTTGTGTGTCTTTCCTTGCCGGTACTTTACGTTAGCACCTGAGACCGCCGAGGAGACTTACGTGGAGCTGTCCGACACCGAGCCCGAGGGTACCGTGGGTGCTGCTTCGACTACCTTACCAGGCAAGGGGGAGATCTGTGTCATTACTTTATAACTTTCTGCTCATGCCTAGCTGTAGATCTAGAACGTTATTGCTTGATCCTATCTACATTATATGCCATGTTTAAACCCATACAACCATGATCCCCACATCCCAGCAAACCATTGTTCTGCTAAGTTACCGCTTCTCAGCCATTGCTTAGCATGGATAGAAAACTTGCTGCTTACCCTACATATTTATGGTTGGGATATCATGTTATAAAAGAAGTTGGTTGATATTTATTATTGCTAGATGATGTTAATTTATACTCGACGAAAGGTGGAAGGCTGGACTATTCCCGTCTGGTGCTTTGTTCCATTTGAGTCACCTAGGACCCGAGTTCCGGGTATTGTGTTTCTTGACGAGCGTGCCTAATCGTGTGTGGGGTTTTATGGGGCCCCCTTGTCTTACCTACTTAGCCTCGTACATTCTAGTGGTGGCCCGAGCTGTTTTACATTTGCAATGTGTGTGTGCTGGTTGGATCCCCAGTTGTTTCCAAACCAAACCAGGGCCAGGAGGACATAGTTTCTTGGCTGGCCCACTTTGTCCGGCTGAGGACCCGGTCTCATAAGAGAACTAACCGGTTATCCAAACCTGCGACAGACGGTAGAGACCGATTCGAGGGCGTGGCCAGCTTTTGAGTTGGGTGTCGACTCACCGGGGGCCACCCGGATTTGTGCGTTGTTAGTTAGAGGGACTCTGACGTTCCGGAGTTCCAGGCGCTTACCTAGCCAAGTGGAAACCGGACATACATGCGACGTCTATAATGGACAGTTGGTACACCCCTGCAGGGTAAATCTTTTCGAAAAGCCGTGTCCGCGGTTATGGACTACTTGAGACCTACTCCTTGTTCATAGAATAATCATCAATGAAATTCATGCTATAAAACTTGACAAACCGTGTGCGTACCTTGGTTGTTTTTCTTCGTCCAGGGAGACCGAGAGGGAAACGAGGATGTGTTATGTTTGCGTAAGTAGGTGGATAGCTGACTTACGACACGTTGTCGACGTAATTTCTTGGATCTCATCTTTATTCTGATAGAACGGGTAGCCACCATATATGCTAGTACGGCTGCAAACTGTCTATATCTTTACCTTACCTGTAGCGTTAGTTATTTCCGTAATGATATGTTCTCACCCCGTTTACTTTTCCGTCTTTACCGCTTTGCCTGATCGGCCGCTGCAGTGGACTACTACCTCGACCCCAGCACTGGACGATACTTCGTGGAGGTGCCCCCGGAGGATGACGACGAGTACGACTACTCCGACCAGTAGGATCCTTAGTTGGGCTCAGACGTTCCCGTGGGTGGATTTATGTGCAACCCTCTCTAGGGCAATTTGGATCTTGACCGTACCCGGTCCATGTCTTGCTTCCGCTTGATGTACTGATGAGATGTATTCATGAGAATGTTATATGTTTTGGACAGTGGCGTTGTATGCCCTGCTCTATTATCTCTATATGTATTCCCTTTCTTGTAGAGTTGTGTTTTTATACCTGTTGTCGAGAATCCGGCAGCGACACGAGTGCGAGTGTCGTGCGCCGGTGGCGTTTGATGCGCTTCTAACTCCGACCGGACGCGAAAGCGACTAGTTAGAGTTAGTATCGCATCAGGGGGCCTTACAGGCAATTGACAGGATTATGTGCGCAAACCAATGCTAACTATGCTACAAAGAAAGGAAGAGGCTCAAAAGCTTGGGCGGTACGCCAAGACAAGTAGACCGAAATCCATCCGCATCTACCTACTAATCATCCACCTTGAGATATCTATCCAGAACATCTCGCTGGTATTAAGTTGCGAATCCCACCCAAAGTGTAAACTCAAAGAAACAGACAACTGCATTAAAGAACTTTGCGTAAAGTAAACAATCCTTGCACCCGCAAGTACAAACATCGTTGTATTCTCCCTTGTGGCAACAACACATCCCCTAGACTCATGTTTCTGTCACTCAAGCTAGTCATCAGGGGGCATGAACCCACAATCATGCATAACGCTCCCTCTTGTAGTTACTACCTACTACTTGGCCAAAGCAATAAACAACAACGGAGAACATGCAAGAATTACTCAAGAACATAAATATAAAAGAGGAGAATCAAATATATTACTCAAACACAATCTGAACATAGTCTCATAATCCATCAGATCCCAGCAAACTCAGCATAGCAACATCAGAAAGATTACATATGTGCCTCGATCATGTAGGGCAGCTCACGAGGTCTAAACCATGAAGAACGAAGAGGGGAGGAGAACATCACATAGCTACTGATCATGGACCCATGGTCCAAGGTGGACTACTCACGGTTCATCCGGGAAGCATCCATGGTGGTGGAGAAGCTCCCGGAGGTGGTTCCTCCCTCCGGCAGGGTGCCGAGAAGAGGGCTCCTGGTGCTCCCGATCTTGGAAGCGCTGCGGCGGAGGAACAGAGGAGAGATCGCGAAAAAGGGTTATGTACCCGAGGGTTTCGTGACGAGAGAGATATATAGGCGAAGGGGGCAGCCAGAGGTGGACCAAGCTCCCCCCAGGCTCCCCTCTGGCCCCACTTGGGCTCTTCCAGAAGCTTCCTGTACGCTGATTTTTCCTATATTTTTCCGGAATTTTTCTGGCACTTTAAGTAATGGGAAAACCTGAAATACAAAAACAACAAAAAACAGGAACTGACACTGGGTGCACTGAGTTAATAGGTTAGTCCAAATATGATCAAAAGTGTATGGAAGTGCATCAATATCATAGCAATATCGCACAAAAGATGCATGGAGCAAGCAGAAATTATAGATACGTTTTTGACGTATCACAGCCTAATCTCGGTCGTGTACCCTGCGTGTATGATTACTGTACACAACTTGATTTGGGGGCGTCACAAGTTGGTATCAGAGCCGACTGCCTGTAGGAACCCCCCTAGCAACTCCTTGGTCGAAGTTGAGTCTAGTCTTTGCAAAACTGATTTGCTAACTTTGTTGTGTGGCTTACGGGCCCACAGCGCAACTGGGATGGTATTAGGATCTTTTTTCTCCGTACCTTTACTTTGGGATTGTACTCTCTTATCCTTTCGGGAAATTTTGCTAACTCTGACATTAGGATCTCATGGTCGTATTTACCCGGAGAGCTGGATTATCCACAACATTCCCCGCCATTGCTATACTCGGTGTACCATCTTGTCTGTGATAACCCGTTGCTATTATTGGGTGTCACCGTTGATGTCGACATAATTAACAAGTTGACCGCTGATGAAACTTGCATCGATATTGTTTTCCACCCGACGTTCTGCTTCTAAACCCTCTATTGAGTCGTGCCGCAGGAAGTTCGGACCATTGGATCCCCTTTCTCATTCAGGGCAAGCCCGCGCGTTCACTGGCTTATTTCCTGTGACTAATAGTTTTCTTGCAACGTGATTGACATAGCCTTTGTTATGTCACGTTGTGTATTCCTACCGCAGTCTGCACACCGCCTACTGTGTCCTTTTTCCTTAGTTTCTACGCTGTTATTGATACGCGAGAGATGATAGTTGCTTCTCGCCCTTCGTTGGTTACCCCAAGCGGAAGGTGAGATGCAGCGTAGCGGCAAGTTTCCCTTGGTGAAGATACCAAGGTTTTAAGATTGCCTCCCGTAGGACTCCGGTAATGATAATTAGGTGGCAAGGAAACAATGGCACCGTTTTAGACAAAAGTTGCTTCCTTGACCTGGACCTGCACACAGACACAAATGACTTTGCTCCCAACGAAGTTCAAAGAGGTTGTCAATCTCTCCGGTCTTGTTCTTTACAAAGGATCAAAACACAAGGGATAATGATAATGATAGCAACTGAAAGTAAAATAAGAAAAGTAAATAAGCGTGTAAACAATGATGAGAATATGGACCGGGGTCCCGTGATGTTCACTAGTGATGTCTCTCTCCCAAAAGACGATAAAACTGCTATGCGAGGTGAATAAATTACAGATGGGCAATTGACAGGATTATAAATGCATCGCAATGCTACTATGCTACAAAGAAAGGACGAGGCTCAAAAGCATGGGAAATAAGTAGACCGAAATCCAACAACATCTACTACTAATCATCCACCTTGAGATATCTATCCAGAACATCTCGCTGGTATTAAGTTGCGAGCCCCACCCAAAGTGTAAACCCAAAGCAACAAACAACTGCATTAAAAAGCACTTTGCGTAAAGTAAACAATCCTTGCAACCGCGGTTACAGGCACCGTTGTTTTCCCCCTTATGGCAACAACATATCCCCTAGACTCATGTTTCTGTCACTCAAGCGTGTCATCAGGGGGCATGAACCCACAATCGAGCATAATGTTCCCTCTTGGAGTTACTACCTACTACTTGGCCAAAGCAATAAACAACAACGGAGAACATGCAAGAATTACTTAGGAACAAAAATATAAAAGATAAGAACCAAATATATTACTCTATCACAATCTGAACATAATCTCATAATCCATCAGATCCCATCAAACTCAGCATAGCAACAACAAAAAGATTACATATGTGCCTCGATCATGTAGGGCAGCTCACGAGGTCTAAACCATGAAGAACAAAGAGGGGAGGAGAACATCACATAGCTACTGATCACGGACCCATGGTCCAAAGGAAACTACTCACGGCACATCCGGAAAGCGTCCATGGTGGAGGGGAAGCTCCCGGAGGTCGATCCTCCCTCCGGCAGGGTGCCGGGAAGAAGTCTGCTGGCGCCCCTGATCTTGGAAGCGCGGCGGCGGCGGCGGAACAGAGGCGAGATCGCGAAAAAGGGTTCTGTCCTCGAGGGTTTCGCGTCACGGGGAATAAATAGGCGAAGGGGGGCAGCCAGGGGGGCCACCAGGAGTCCAGGCGCCCCCTTGGCGCGGCCAGACCCTAGGCCGCGCCAGGTGGCCGCCTGGGTCCCTGGTGGTGGCCCCCCGCCCGTCCTTCGGGGTTCCGGAAGCTTCCATTGCGCTGATTTTTTATCCGATTTTCCCGAATTTTTGGAGCACTTTTAATATGGGGGAAACCTTGAATAGAAAAACAGCAAAAAACAGGAACTGGCACTGTGGTGCACTGAGTTAATAAGTTAGTCCAAATATGATCAAAAGTGTATGAAAGTGTATCTAGATCATAGAAATATCACACAAAACATGCATGGAGCAAGCAGAAATTATAGATATGTTTGGGACGTATGAACATCCCCAAGCTTAATTCCTGCTCGCCCTTGAGTAGGTAAATGATAACAAGCATAATTTCTGTGGTGACATGCTAGCAACCATATAAGAACTTTGAAAAGTAAAGCAGTCAAGGTATGTGATTCAATTCAAGTCATAACATGCAAGAGTCTATATTATCATTAAAACAAGCAATAAAAGAACATTAGGTGCAAGAGCTCTCGCATGTCCGTGACTCGAATGTCTCCAAATGGTGTTTGCGTGCAAGAAGGGGGGTAGGGAATACGAGAAAAAAAATATTTTTTGTTGAGAACTCATTCTACTAAAGTTTCACACTTAGTCTTCTTTGGAATCTTATCTTGACTCGTCCCCAGACCACTGATGCCCCACAAACGTAAGGGATCGAGATAGTCTTCGCGGGTAAGTTAACCCAATTTATTGATTCGACACAAGGGGAGCCAAAGAGTATTTATAAGCTTTGACAGTTGAGTTGTCAATTCAACCGCACCTGAAATATACTTGCTTGCAACAAAAGATAAGTGGTAAAGGTAATATGATAGTGATGGTGACGACAGCAAAAGTAAACAGCAAAAGTAACAACTAATAACCAGCAGGATTGAAAACACTGTAGGCTAGGGAGATGGATGGTTGGGCGATGCATGGATGAGAGTGAACATGTAATAGATTCTAACACGGGGCAAGGCACACAGAAAAGCAATGATCATCTAGGCAAATATCAAACATTAGGCATGTATCCCGTAGGTAGTTGTGCGTGCTTGCAATAAGAACTTGCACAACATCTTTTGTCCTACCATCCCGCTACGAACGGGGCCAAAGGGAACTTATGGAGATTAAGGTGCTCCTATCAAAGAGCACCGGAACAAAGCAATAAACTCAATGGATACATGGAATCCTCAAATTATGGACCATCCCCTTTGGTGTCCCAAGCTGTCACCTTTGGGATCGCCGGTTCCGGACCATAATAGGTGCATACAAATCATAGATAGGATCAAGAACACAAATATATTCATGAAAATACATAGGGTTCAGATCTGAAAACATGGCACTCGGGCCCAAAGTGACAAGCATTAAGAGCAACAAGTTGAAGCAAAGAAGATAAACACCAATCTAGATGATAGGCAACATGCCCCCAACAATCTGGCGAACTATTACATGATCTAACTCATCCAATCCCTACCATCCCCTTTGCCTACAGCAGGGAATTACTCACACATGTGAAGAGAAGTCATGGAGGAGGGATGGATTGGTGATGGTGATGACGATGGCGACGATCTCCCCTCTCCGGAGGCCAAATCAGCCTCCAGATTAGCCCTCCCGAAGAAGAACAGAGGGTGGCGGCGGCTCCGCGACGGAAACTGTAAAAGCGTCTCTCTTTCTGGGGTTTACGCGTCACGGGAATAAATAGGAGTCGAGGTAGGGCACCAGAGGAGGGGGGAGGCTCCCAGGCGGCCAGAGGGCGCGGCCCCACCCCTGGCCGCGCCAGGGGGGGTGCCTGGGGCCCCCAGGACTCCCCTCTGGTCCCACTTCTGGCTGGTGGAAGCTTCTGGTGTGTGGATTTTCTGTGAATTTTCCCGGAATTTTCTGAGATACCTAAAAATCCATTTTCCTGCACACAATAAAACCATACAGGCAGCTCTGCTGAAAACAGCGTTAGTCCGGGTTAGTTTTGTCCAAATCATGCAAGAATGAGGGCAAAACAATAGCAAAAGTGTTTGGAAAAGTAGATACGTTTGAGACGTATCAACTCCCCCAAGCTTAGCATATTGCTTGTCCTCAAGCAATTCAGTTCAGCGAACTGGAAGCGGCAAAGAAAACTTTGACAAACTCTTTTGCTTCATTAGATGTATATAAGCATGTACTACGAAAAGAGTTTATCAAGTATTGAAACAATTCTATAAGGACAATGCACGAAGCAATTCTTCTTTCATGTGATCAATCACAAACAACTAAAAGTAAATAATATGCTACTGAAAATCAAGACAGGATCACAATGCACATAGCTTGAACATACTTGAGTGGCATTTCGCTAGCCTCCATGAGTGAAGCAAAACATAAATGCAGAAACTCCTCCGGAGTTTTAAAGGTGACTAGAACCCAGTATTTCAGACTAGTAATAACACAAGCATGCAGAAGACAATGTAATACTTTGGGACAATGCATGTTACACTAAGAATGACAATTATGCTCTCATAGTTGGTGCTTTGAAGAAAGAAGGGGAGACTCTCGAACTGTGGCTTTTGATGGCAAGGTTGAAAACCCGTGAAAGGAAGCAAAGACTAAACATGTGCCAGAGCTCTTGGTTTTGAAAACAGAGATAAAACTCTTTTGAGAGGTGTAACTTTCCAGTCAACGGTGAACGGTAAAGGTCTCTCAATGTAACGACCCAATTCACACAGAATTGAAGTCTCTGTGCTCAAGTGCCAGTCCCTGGATCGAACTCGCTGGCACACACAGTATTATAGATGTATATCAAAGTACAAGTGCATCATTATTACAACGTATGATCCAGAGTAAATAAATAACAAGTTGCATAGCTCAAGGCTAGCTTATTCAATATAAATATAGCGGAAGCAAAAGAAAATAACGTGGAGTCCATCAACAGCCACATGCGAACATGCTGAGTGTAGACTCGCAACCCCTAAACGCACCTTACTGGTCGTCTGAAAAACCTGCAACACCGAAGGTTACAGCCCGACAACGGGTCAGTACATCTGATTTGTACGGCAAGTGACACGGAAAAGTTTATATAAAGGACCTACAACTACATGCAAGGTAAGTCAAAGGAAAGGCTTATGGTTTAGTTTTGCAGAAAGCCAATTTTCTCCTAAACTAAACTAGTCAAAATTTTAAGTTGAATTCTACCTGAAACACACAGCAACCCATGCTACTCTTGTCCCAACCAAATTATTATTAAGTGTTCATCTGTCAAGATCATTCATCAACAGTACTGACTAGTTGCTCCAAGTTCGTCCGTAACCGTGGACACGACTAATCATGATCAGTTTATACACTCTGCAGAGGTTGTACACGTTCCCCACTGGACTCAACCCGAAGATTGAGACAAAGACTTTCTGAAGAGGTTGCCTCCACCCTTTGGTAGCTGGTACACCTAACCACACATCTACATCAGCTAGCTACCAGGGCCAGGTTCCCCACAACGTACTCGTGCTAAGCCAGAGCCCATGTATGCGTCAGAGGGTACTCGCCATGACGCACCCGGTTCACCACCAAAACAACCATTGGGTGCATTTAACCCCGGCACTATCCTCAACCGAGGCACAACTACCGGGATGCAACCCGCCCGTCCAGAAGTGATTTCTATTATATTAAAGTTGCTACACAGTTTATTTAATAGCTCACATGCGCTCCATGAATTCTCACAACCCAAACCACGTCTACAAAGCAATAGCAATAAAGCAACAACACGGCTTGGTTGATCTACGGTAGACAAGTCAAAACATGTGGCTATCCTAACTGGTTTTGCAGCAACAGTAAAATAAACTACCTATCATGCAATAGAGTGATATTTCCTAACATAATGCATATAGAAAATATAGGTATGAGTATGGTCAAAGCATCACTTGCCTTATACATTCGATGAAGATCTTCGCTCTCACGTTCCAGTCAACTCTACTCGTCACACTCCGAGCAATCTATCGTCAACGAAAGAACTCAATAAGCAATCACACCACAAGGACAAAACATAAGATCAACAAAACAATCACAAAGGTTTTAGCAACAAAACAAAAGGTTTTGAAATGCAAAGGTGTGGATGTGCTCGAAAGTGATCGGTGGAACGTGAACTCGAGAGAGTCAACGGATAAGGAATTGTCGATACAAGAGTATGATCAAGGCATTATGAAATCAAGGTAAAGATCATGGCAATATGAATGGTGTGTGGATATTGCCGATAAGATGTCTCATATGATCCAATATGCAAAAAGAATCACGTGAAACGGAATACTACAACGCAGGTCATAGCAGTTGCAACATTGAATTGAATTTGAAATTAAACAGATCAATAAACTTGTGAATTTTCATGTACACATGATATAAACATAAGGTACATGACACGAGTGATCCAACGCAAAAAGAAACGGCGCAAACGGGCGCACCGGTAAAAAGTTACGGCTGCCGGAAGTTCAAATTTGGATCAGCTTGGGATCCTAATTTAAAATCTTCAAACTTCTGTAACACTTGGTTTAATGGCTAGAAATTTTCTACACAGTCGCAACACAACTGGAATCGCCCAATTCCGAGTTACGGTTAAAAAGTAGTCGCGAAAACGGTATCGGGTGAAAAACGGGGTACCGGGGGGTTGTACTGTAAAAGGGACCCGTACGTAAATAATTTTTTTTTCTAAAAAACGCGATTGGGTCCCCGGGCGGTTTGGATCCATGTCTGGGGAAAAAAATCGAAACGTTTTTTTTTTCTAACTCTATCTTCTACCTCACGCGGCCAGGACACAGGCCATGGCCATGGAGCTTGGAGCTCGGGAGAGCTCGGCTCCGGCCGGCTCCGGCCGAGGGCCGGCGGGGCGAGCGCGGCAGGGGGCGGCGGCGACCAGCCGCGGGCGGGCGGCCAGGCGCGGCAGGGCGCACGGGCGCGGGGCGCGCGGCTCTACAGCGCGACGGTGGCGGCTCCGGCCGGCCGGCTCGCTCCGGCGAGCGGCGGCGGCGAGCAAGGCGGCGGGGCGGCGCGGCTAGGCGGCGGTGCGGGCTCGGGGACGGCGGCACACGACGGCTACGGAGAAATTACCTCGAAACGACGAAAAAAACGTAACTCCGGCGAACTTCCGCGGTGGTCCGGCGAGACTCCGGCGAGGTTCCGGCGATGACGTCGGCGGCGGCGGGTCCCGCGGATTAATTTAGTCTAACCCTAAAAACGCTAAGCGAAAATAATTTAGCCCTAATCGGGGCTATTTATAGCCAGCCCCTAATCCTTTTTTTTAAACCGAGATAAATACAAAATCGGTCTGCGAAAAAAAAACAGAGCAGGCCCGTTAGGCCCAAAACAATATTAGAAAAATCACGGAAATTTATTTTAAAATCCCGTCTTTGCCAATATTTTTCAAATAATAAAATTGAATTTTTGGCTTGACCAAAATATTAAAATAAAATAAAAACTTTGCAACTTATTTTTAAATATTTTTAAATACTTTTCTGGCATTTTAAAAATACCGAAAAACTCCGAAAATTGATTTAAAAACTTTACCGGAGCATAAATAAATTCCAAAAATAATTTTAGAAAATATTTATAACTCCAAAGTAAAATTTAAAAGTCTCCCAAAATTATTTTGAACTATTTTTCAACAAATAAAAAATGGAGATAAGTCCTTTTATATCCTCTCCAGCGAACTGCCATGTGTTGAAAAATGTTTTGAATATTCAAAAGGATTCCAATAAAGATTTAAAACATTTTCCAAACTTTTAATAAGTTGAAGGAGTCATATTACCTTCTCTCATTTTATTTTGTTGGTTTTGTTTTTTAAATAATAAATTCCAAAAACACCAATTATGAATATTAGGGAAAGTCCTTTTATTCCCTCTCATTTTAATATTCAATAAAACTCCAAAAGTTTTAAAACCCAGAGAAAATCAAACACATCAATCAAACAATCATTATCTATTTAATTTTATTAACATTCCAAAATTCGAAGAATTTTGGGATGTTACACACTACCACTCTTAAAAGGAATCTTGTCCTCGAGATTCGAAAAGGCTAGAAAGAGAAAGGTTAGGGTTCGGGTCTTCATGACATTCAATCGATCCTCCGACGGTCCAGGGTGCTACCACCCTTAAAAGGAATGCGACTTGGTCTTCAAAAGCTGTCTTCAAAAGCTTGCTCCTTCAGCGAGCTCCTCACACATAATCTTCATACTCCGTTGGGGCATTGAATTCTTCATCACAAGTGTGGGATTCCAGTATCTTAATCCATCGATGACATTCTTCGTAAAGATTTCACCTTCGGTCTTCGAGGTTTCACGAATTCCTCCTTTGAGGTTTCCGTTCCTTAGCAAGAGAGTAGTCTTCCGAGTACTGAGACTTCAAGGCTGACCGGTCATACGCCACTACTAAACAACTATCGATTCTCTCTTGGTAGTCAATAAGAATACTTTTACGGGATACCTGCAGCAAAAGGTCTTGGTTTATACTCACCGCGTAACACAAACGGTAATCTCCTACAGGGGTCACACATCGTTCCATTCTATGGTTTAAGCTTTTTAACATCGCCGTCTCTCTGCTATAGGTAAGTCACTCAAGATTTACTATCCTGCATAGCAAGAGAAAATGATAAGAGTATTCATCATGGGGGCCAATCCATTACGCACCCAAATCATTACCTTGTACATGGTTTAGTGAATCTCGCAATCTAACCCTCGGTCATCCTCACAAGCATTGCAGAAGTCCTCCTTATCTTGAACTGGGTCACTAGTAAGGTTGATCAAGTCTTACCAACAAACCGGCGATATATAAAACAAGAAGTCTCACCTCTTATGAAGTGATCATTGCACCTTTAGTTTAATGGACATTGTCCCCACCATAATGGTTTTGTATTTGTGGTGCACATGTAGTGGACAGTCCCATTCTCCAATCTTCACGGTCTCAACATTCTCTATAGAATTAAGGCCGTGCCTCTTGTCGATCTTCTTTGGAAAATACACCGTGTGTTCCTTATCATTAACGTTGAAAGTGACCTTTCCTTTATTACAATCAATAATAGCACCTACGGTGTTAAGAAAAGGTATACCAAGAATAATGGACATGCTCCCATCCTCGGGCATGTCAAGCACAACAAAATCTGTAAGGATCAAACAGTTAGCAACTTCAACGGGTACATCCTCACAAATACCTATTGGGACAGCTGTTGATTTGTCAGCCATCTGAAGGGAGATATCTGTAGGGATCAGTTTCTCTAAACAAAGCCTCTTGTAAAGGGAGAAAGGCATAACACTCACTCCTGCACCAAGATCACATAAAGCAGTTCTGACGTAATTATTCTTTATGGAGCAAGGAATGGTGGGTATACCTGGATCACCAAGCTTCTCAGGAATCTTGCCACTGAAAGAGTAGTTAGCAAGCATAGTAGATATTGCCTCATTAGGAACTTTTCTCTTATTTGTGACAATATCTTTCATATATTTCGAATAGGGAGGTAACTTAATAGCATCAGTCAAAGGGATTTGAAGAAAAAGAGTTTTCATCCATTCACAAAATTTATTATAGTGCTCTTCTTCTTTAGACTTGAGGGACTTACCAGGAAAGGGCATGGGCTTCTGTATCCATGGTTCTCTTTCCTTCCCATGTCTTCTTGCGATGAAGTCTTCTCTAGAGTACTTCTTGCGTTTATGAGGTGTTTCTTCTTCTCTTACCTCGGGAGAATCATCCTTCTCCTTGTCCTTTTCTTCAGGCTCGGCACCGTCTTCTGTTTCAGAATCGGAGGTAGATATGCTGTTAGGATCAACAGCTGGCTTTTCACTTGTGATGGGATCATCGGGATTGTCAGCCTCCTTGTGTTTCTTATTCTTCTTTTTCTTCGGAGAGCTAAAAGTCTCGTCTTCTTCTTGTACTTGAGAATCTTGCTCGATCCTCTTTGGATGCCCCTCAGGATAGAGTGGGTCCTGGGTGTGTGTTCCACCCCTAGTTTTGATGCCATAAGCTTGTATGTCCTGTTTGGCATTATGAGCAAGCAAATATTTTTGCACATTAGAAATTTGTTCAAGCTGAGTTTGAACCATATGAAAATGCTTAACAAGACATTTAACATCATTAACAGTTCTTTCTAGAACACCACACAAACTTTTGATAGCAAGAGAGTTATCATACAACTGACTTTGTATCCTCCTATTAAAATGGCCTTGCTTAATAATAAAATTATCAAGGTCATCTAAGCATTGGTCGGGAGGCTTACCTTTAGGGATGTCACTTTCAGTAAAGTCTAACAAAGAGTGTACCTCTACCAAGGGAGGGTGAGTAGTAGGCTCACACAACTTCTCAATAGGCGGTAAATTCTTCACGTCTTCGGCTTTAATACCTTTCTCCTTTATAGACTTCTTTGCTTCTTGCATATCTTCGGGGCTCAGAACAAGCATGCCCCTCTTTTTCGGTGGTAGAAGTGGTTCAGGAACGGACCAATCTTCATAGTTCTTGGCAATTTTGCACATTAATTCTTCTGCATCGTCCGGTGTTCTTTCCTTGAAAACACAACTAGCACAACTATCCAGATAGGATCCGGATTCATCGGTTAAACCAGCGTAAAATATATCAAGCAGTTCATTCTTGGGGACTCCATGTCCCGGCATAACCTTAAGTAAATCACAAAACCTCCCCCAAGCTTTAGGGAGGTGCTCATCCTGCAATTGTTTAAAGTTATAGATTCTTTGCAAAGCAGCATGTTGCATATGAGCTGGGAAATATTTATCAACAAAGAATTGGACTAAGTCCTGAGGACTCTTAATGGAACCATAGGGTAGTGCATCGTACCATGATTTAGCGTCTTCCTTCAAAGAAAAAGGAAAAAGCTTGGCCACATAGAAGTTTCGTATCTTCTCATCAGTAGTGAATAGGTTACCTAGCTCAGCGAGTTTGGTCAAGTGTGCTATAGCATCGTCATTTTCTCTGCCATAGAAGGGGTCAGCCTCGACTGTAGATATAAGTGAAAGATCAACAGAGAAATCATAATCAGGATCAATGATGCATATAGGGGATGTGGCAAATTTAGGATCAGGAATAACTTTGTTCTTCATGGAGTGCTTTTTGAGCAACTCCTTAACATCACCAGGGTCAGAGTCGACACACTCTCTGAGTTCCCTGCAAAAATCATCATCAAGAGTAACATAATCATCATCAAGGATTCTCTCCTTGAGTTCATCTAAGCACGGGTAACCAAAGGTTTTGCATGTAGGAATATAGGTAGCAGGGGTCTCGGTCTTAGATTCCGCTGCATCCTTAGCAGTCTGAGTTTCAATATAGTAACCAAGAAAAGTAGTATCATCAAGAGTAGTGGAAGCATCATCAAAAGTATCGGACATAGTGACAGACTCAGTAGAAGCATCATGTGGTGGTGGTGAAGTAAACTTACTCATAACAGAAGGTGAATCAAGTGTAGCACTAGTGTTCAGAACAGTACCTTTTCTTGTACGGGATGGTAAGATCGGAACCTTGGGGTCCCCTTTCTTACCCATATCGGATGATGTGCAGCAGGCAGGATACTTCAAGTAGACTTGTAAATATTGCTATGCTCCCCGGCAACGGCGCCATAAAACG
Organism: Bromus sterilis; assembly: GCA_950022295.1. Taxonomy (NCBI): domain Eukaryota; kingdom Viridiplantae; phylum Streptophyta; class Magnoliopsida; order Poales; family Poaceae; genus Bromus; species Bromus sterilis. The sequence goes on along the minus strand of OX465595.1, from coordinate 335,222,883 downwards.
CTGCTTGATGTCCCACAAACGTAAGGGATCGAGATAGTCTTCGCGGGTAAGTTAACCCAATTTATTGATTCGACACAAGGGGAGCCAAAGAGTATTTATAAGCTTTGACATTTGAGTTGTCAATTCAACCGCACCTGAAATATACTTGCTTGCAACAAAAGATAAGTGGTAAAGGTAATATGATAGTGATGGTGACGACAGCAAAAGTAAACAGCAAAAGTAACAACTAATAACCAACAGGATTGAAAACACTGTAGGCTAGGGAGATGGATGGTTGGGCGCTGCATGGATGAGAGTGAACATGTAATAGATTCTAACACGGGGCAAGGCACAAAGAAAAGCAATGATCATCTAGGCAAATATCAAACATTAGGCTTGTATCCCGTAGGTAGTTGTGCGTGCTTGCAATAAGAACTTGCACAACATCTTTTGTCCTACCATCCCGCTACGAACGGGGCCAAAGGGAACTTATGGAGATTAAGGTGCTCCTATCAAAGAGCACTGGAACAAAGCAATAAACTCAATGGATACATGGAATCCTCAAATTATGGACCATCCCCTTTGGTGTCCCAAGCTGTCACCTTTGGGATCGCCGGTTTTGGACCATAATAGGTGCATACAACTCGTAGATAGGATCAAGAACACAAATATATTCATGAAAATACATAGGGTTCAGATCTGAAAACATGGCACTCGGGCCCAAAGTGACAAGCATTAAGAGCAACAAGTTGAAGCAAAGAAGATAAACACCAATCTAGATGATAGGAAACATGCCCCCAACAATCTGACGAACTATTACATGATCTAACTCATCCAATCCCTACCATCCCCTTTGCCTACAGCAGGGAATTACTCACACATGTGAAGAGAAGTCATGGAGGAGGGATGGATTGGTGATGGTGATGACGATGGCGACGATCTCCCCTCTCCGGAGGCCAAATCAGCCTCCAGATTAGCCCTCCCGAAGAAGAACAGAGGGTGGCGGCGGCTCCGCGACGGAAACTGGAAAAGCGACTCTCTTTCTGGGGTTTTCGCGTCACGGGAATAAATAGGAGTCGAGGTAGGGCACCAGAGGAGGGGGGAGGCTCCCAGGCGGCCAGAGGGCGCGGCCCCACCCCTGGCCGCGCCAGGGGGGCGCCTGGGGCCCCCAGGACTCCCTCTGGTCCCACTTCTGGCTGGTGGAAGCTTTGGGTGCGTGGATTTTCTGTGAATTTTCCCGGAATTTTCTGAGATACCTAAAAATCCATTTTCCTGCACATAATAAAACCATATAGGCAGCTCTGCTGAAAACAACGTTAGTCCGGGTTAGTTTCGTCCAAATCATGCAAGAATGAGGGCAAAACAATAGCAAAAGTTTTTGGAAAAGTAGATACGTTTGAGACGTATCAACCACTAGCCAGGTACAAGTCAATTTGATCCACTCCTTTTCGATATTTTGAGCACTCATGCAATGGATGAGCGTAAGCACGAAAGTTGAAACTTATGATGGAAAAGAGAGAAATATGGTGGAGGAGGAAGACAAAAAGGTGAGAAAGGCTCACATCAATGAGGACAATCATAGGCAAGAAGACGATACGGTGAGGAGGATAGCTCTCTCACTTCTCGTTGGTTACCTGATACAACGAGGATAGTTCTCTCACTCATCGTTGGTTACCCCAAGTGGAAGGTGAGATGTAGCGTAGCAACAAATTTCCCCTATGTAGAGGATAGGGTTTGTCTCCCGTAGGACTCGCAGAAATACAAGAAGGTGGTAAAGTGAACAATGGCGCCGTTCACAACCGAGGGTTACTAACTTCACCTAGACCTGCACACAAATACAAATAACTTTGCTCCCAACGAGTACAGAGGAGTTGTCAATTCCTCCGGCCTTGTCGTTTACAAAGGATCAACGCAAGAGATAATAATAGTGGCAACTGAAAGTAAAGACTGAAAGTAAATTGATGGTGTAAACAATGATATGAATATGGACCCGGGTCCCGTGATTTTCACTAGTGATGTCTCTCTCCCAAAAGATGATAAAAGTTCTAGCAAGGTAAACAAATCACAGTTGGGCAATTGACAGGATTATGAAGGCACCGCAATGCTAACTATGCTGCAAAGAAAGGAAGGGCTCAAAAGCAATGGGCAGTACGCCAAGGTAAGTAGACCGAAATCCATCTGCATCTACTACGAATCATCCACCTTGAGATATCTATCTAGAACATCTCGCTGGTATTAAGTTGTGAATCCCACCCAAAGTGTAAACTCAAAGCAAAAGACAACTACATTAAAAGAACTTTGCGTAAAGTAAACAATCCTTGCACCCGCAAGTACAAGCACCGTTGTTTTATCCCTGGTGGCAACAACACATCCCCTAGTCTCATGTTTCTGTCACTCAAGCTAGACATCAAGGGGCTGAACCCACAATCAAGCATAACGCTCCCTCTTGGAGTTGCAAATAAAATACTTGGCCAAAGCAAATACCGCAACGAAGAACATGCAAGAATTTACTAAAGAACAAAATATAAAAGAGAAGAACCAAATATATTACTCATCACAATCTGAACATAGTCTCATAATCCATCAGATCCCAACAAACTCAGCATAGCAACAACAGAAATTACATAGATGCCTCGATCATGTGAAGCAGCTCACGAGGACTTGAAAGTGGAGGCACAAAGAAGGGAGAGATAGATCACATAGCTACTGGTCACGGACCCATGGCCCAAGGGAAACTACTCATGGTACATACGGGAGGCGTCCATGGCTATGGATGGTCTCCCGGAGGGGGTAGCTTCTCCCGTCAGGGTGCCGGAGCAGCTTCTCCAGGCAACCCCGATCTTGAAACGGCGGCGGCGGCGGAACAGAGGCGAGATCGCGAAAAAGGAGTCCGTATTAGGGGTTCCCACTCCGAGGGGTAAATATAGGCGAAGGGGGGCGTCGAGAGGGGCCACAGGGCAGCCAGGATCCCCCCTGGCGCGGCCAAGGGTGGGGCCGCGCCAGGGACCCTTCTGGAGTCCCTGTGGTGGTCCCCCTTCCCTCCTTTGGTGTTTCCGGAAGCTTCCGTTGCGCTGATTTTTTATATATTTTCCAGGAATTTTTGGAGCACTTTTAATGGCCGGAAAACCTGAAATACAAAAACAGCAGAAAATAGAAACTGGCAACTGGGTGCACTGAGTTAATAGGTTAGTCCAAATAGGTTCAAAAGTGTATAAAAGTTCAAGCAAAACATGGCAAAGTCACACAAAACATGCATGGAGCAAGCAGAAATTATAGATGCGTTTGGGACGTATCAACATCCCCAAGCTTAATTTCTGCTCGTCCTCGAGTAGGTAAATGATAACAAGCATAATTTCTGTGGTGACATGCCACACAACCAAATAAGGACTTTTAAGTAAAGCAATCAAAGCATGCAATTCAATTCAAGTCTTAACAAGCAAGAGTCTATATTAGCATTGACACAAGCAACAAAAGAACAAAAAGTGGAAGAGATCTTGCTGTCCGTGACTCGAATGTCTCCAAATGGTGTTTGCGTGCAAGAAAGGGGATAGGGAAATACGAGAGAAAAAGTAAGTTTGTTGAGAACAACTATCTACTAAAGTTTCACACTTAGTCTCCTTTGGATTGTTATCTAGACTCGTCCCCAGACCACTAGTCAGGTACAAGTCAAACTGATCCATTCCCTTTCGATATTTTGAGCACTCATGCAATGGATGAGCGTGAGCAAGAAAGTTGACACCTAAAAGGCGAAACAGAAAGAAGGCGGAGGAGGAAGACAAAAAAGGTGTGAAAGGCTCACATCAATGAGGACAATCATAGGCGAGAGAAGGCCATATGATATATATGATGTGAGGAGTAGGGATTGCCATGCAACGGATGCACATGTGAGCTGAAAGCTCTCCAAGGAAACTAGTGGGGGTGCATCTAACTTGCTTGCTCAAGAAGACCTAGAGCTCGTTTGAGGGGGCTCATCATTGGAATATACAAGCCAAGTTCTATAGTGTGAAGGGTCCCCACATAGCTATATGCATGATGATGATCTCTATGGAGTACAAGGGATAGAAGATGAAGTACTAGTGTGGATCTCTCAAAAGGAATAGTAGTATGCCCCCTTCTCTCTTTTTATTTTTCTTTTCTCTTTTTCTCTTTTTTTTATTTTTTTGGTGGCCTCAATGGCTCTTTCTATTTAACTCTCATTTGTCCTCTTTGGGATCTTTTGCTTTGTCCACTTTGGGATCTTTTCCACACTTTAGGGGCAATACTCTATATTTTACAAGAATATGGGAGATCTTTCACACCTTACAAAGGTACTCACATAAAGAAAATGTAACTATCATGATGCAAATGTATGCCTCTGCCAGGGTAGCAGGATATGCAATGATACTAGCGCGTCATGTAGCAATGATTAGGGCAAGGCCCAACTAGCATGCGGCTCATCGATCAAGCAAGTAGCATGTATGACATGAAGATCAAGTCATGAGAAGGTGGATGTTGCATGGCAATGTATCTCGGAAAGGCTATGGAAATGCCTTGATAGGTAGGTATGGTGTATGTTTTGAGGAAAGATATAAGGAGGTTTATGATGACAGAGCGTATCATGCCAAGGGTTTGGATGTACCGGCGAAGGTGGACGCCAACTCTCGGAGTGAGAAGAAAGCAATGCACGGCACATGAGAGGCTAGAAAAAGTATAGGTGTGTGGAAGTGTCAACTTTCGAATACTCACATTAGTCCGAAGAACTCATGCACTTATTATCGGTAACTCTCAATCTAATCAGGAGGTTCACAAAGAGACAGGTACCCCGAGGAGGAGTGTATGGGGGTTTGGTTATCCTTGCGCACCCTCGACTCATGGTACGTGAGTGTACTCTAATATTCGAACCCTCCAGAGGTTAGCGATCCATCTAGTAGCTAGAGTTCTCAACTAGTTTTGTTTGTTTTGAAAATAAACACGGATTGCCCAAAATACGACATCTATCACTAATAGGCAAGAGCTCTTGACACCATAAGTTCAAACATTACTCACATCAATACCTCAAAACCATTACAAGTTACTACTACAAAGAGAATAGCAACTTTAACTACCTACTTTCAGTCAAGACACAGAACTCAGTGCAACAGGCAAACTCTCTAACAAGATAAAAGATGCAACCTATAGAAAGTTCAACCTAAGACAAAAGAAAAGCTCTAGAAAAACTAAAGCACTATAACTAAACAGAACAACAGCTAAGAAAAGAAAAAGAACAACTCACAGCTAAAAGAATAACCATGCAAATCCTATGAGGAGTTCTAATTCAAGCGGAGCGTGTATCTCTCCCACACAAAGTAAAACGGGATCTAACTTGTTATGAACATCAAGCAAAGCTAAAGAAAACTAAAAAAACAAAACCTAAGAGCGAGATGCTCCAAGAAAAGCACATAACGCATGAAGTGATAAAAATATAGTGCAACGAGAGACGAATTGATGATTGTTGATGAAGAAGGGGATGCACGGGGGCATCCCCAAGCTTAGACGCTTGAGTCTTCTTGAATATTTATTGGGGTTGCACATGGGCATCTCCAAGCTTGAGCGTTTGACACTCCTGAATCTTCTTTCATCATCCTCCATCGCGCACTTGAAAACTCCCTTCATACATAACTCATTGTAGGCTGATTAGAGAGGTTAGTACCCTACTAAAATAATTTTTCCTCTACTGCGAAAAAATAAAGATTATATTGAAGGGCTACTGTTTCCCAAGATTGCCAAAAAAAATTGGCAAAGAAAAAGCAAGCTTAAAGTTTGCAAAAGTAACGAGAGACAAAGCGTGGCAGAATCTGTGAAAAACAGAACAGCACATAGAAACGAATTTTTTAGGGATACTTCTGCAACTCAAATCAAAAAACTCAGAACATACGGAAGTTTCGTAATTATATAGAGCATGCTGTGTAAAAAAATAAGCTCAAAAAGATGAACTGGGATATTTCTGGAAATTTTCTGGTCACGAGGACAGAATCTGTTTTCTGGACAGCATGTCACAACTTTTACTTCCCTTGCCGTATGAGGCTAAACTTGGCACAAAGCTTGAAAAGTAAAGATACAATGATGTTTCTACAGTAGTAACAATCATCAAAACCACTAAAAACAGAACAAAAGCAAAAATAAAAACCTAAATTCGTTGCGGGCTGCCTCCCGAAAGCGCTTCTTTAGAGCCATTAGCTAGGCTTAAAGCAGAAGATCAAGTCTTTTCAAGAGAATAACTAGCCCGTGTGACGGACTCAAAATGTAACTTAATCTTTTTCCTTGGGAAATGTTCCATCCCCTTTTTGAGAGGGAATTGGAATTTGATAGTTCCCTCTTTCATGTCAATAATAGCACCAACTGTGCGAAGAAAAGGACGTCCCAAAATAATTGGACAAGAAGGTTCACACTCAATGTCCATAATAGTGAAATCAACGGGAACATAATTGTCATTAACAATGATAAGAACATCGTCGATCTTCCCCAAAGTTTTATTTACGGAAGAATCAACAAGACGAACACCAAAAGAACAAGGATCAAATGGTTTCAATTCAAGCATATCATACATTCTTTTGGGCATAACAGAGGTACTTGCCCCAACATCACAAAGAGCATACCAAGAGAAGTTATTCAATTTAATTTTTATCATAGGATCCCAACCATCTTCTAGCTTCCTAGGTATGGAGGCTTCTAGTCTAAGCTTCTCCTCCCTAACTTTGATTAGAGCATTGGTGATATGCTCTGTGAAGGCAAGATTGAGTGTGCTAGTGTGTGGGTCTCTAGACATCTTGTGTAGGAAACCAATAACTTCTAGTAAAGTGCAGTTGTAAAAGTCTAAGTCACTACTATCTATCAAGGAGGTACTGATATCATTTAAGCTCACTTGTGTGAAGGCCTCTATGTTCATAGAGTTTTCCTCTTCTAAGGCTGAGGTGGTAGCATCACCATTGATAGGTCTAGTGGGACTAGGGGTGTGATGGGTGCTAACAGTTTGGACATCCTAATCTACTTGGATAGTGGCTACGGTGTGGTAGGTAGGAAGGCTCTTAATTCTATCCTCTTCCTCTTTTTCTCTAGCCCATCTTTCTTTAAGTTTAGCCATCATCCTAATATTTTCATTGATTTGTAACTGGACATCATTAATAGGAGTGACCTTACTCTCCTCAAGGGGAGAGGTTCTGATTTTTAACATCTCAACATCAAGGGCTAAGTTGTCTACCTTCAAACAAAGATTATCTAATTTAGATAGTTTTTCTTCCACATTCTTGTTGAAGGCCTTTTGGGTAGTGATAAAGTCTCTAAGCATACACTCTAGTTCTGAAGTGTAGTTTCTGGTGGTAGGATAAGTGTTGTTCCCATAGTTGTTGGATGGGAAGGGCCTAGGATTGTTGCTACCAAAGTTACTCCTATAAGCATTATTGTTGAAGTTGTTTCTAGAGATAAAGTTCACATCTACTTGCTCCTGAGCAACCAAAGAATTTAAAGGAACATCTTGAGGATCAATAGAAGGTTGCTTGGTAAGTAGAGACATGATAAGGTCAACCTTTTCATTTAAAGAGGAGATCTCCTCGACATAATTTACCTTCTTACCAGTTGGAGATCTTTCGGTGTTCCATTGCGAGTAGTTCAGCATCATCTCATCTAGTATCTTTGTGGCAGCACCAAGCATGGTTGACATAAAAGTTCCTCCCGCGGCTGAATCTAATAGGTTCCGCGAGGTGAAGTTCAAGCCTGCATAAAAAGTCTGGATAACCATCCAGGTAGTCAGTCCATGTGTGGGGCAGTTCTTGACAAGCGTCTTCATACGTTCCCAAGCCTGGGCAACATGTTCATTATCCAATTGCCTGAAATTCATAATGTTACTCCGTAATTGAATAATTTTAGCAGGGGGATAGTACTTCCCTATAAAAGCATCTTTACATTTACTCCAAGAATCTATACTGTTCTTGGGCAAAGATTGTAGCCACTCCTTGGCTCTTCCTCTCAAAGAGAAAGGAAAAAGCTTCAGCTTGACGATGTCTCCATCCACTTCCTTGTACTTCTGCATGTCGCAGAGCTCGAGAAAGTTGTTTAAGTGCAAGGCAACATCTTCTCCTGCTCCTGAGAATTGATCTTTTATGACAAGGTTAAGCAGAGCAGGTTTAATATCATAAGAAGGTGCTGATGTGGCAGGTGGAGCAATAGGAGTGCAGATAAAGTCACTGTTGTTGTGACTAGTGAAGTCACACAACTTAGTGTTTTCATTGGAACCCATAGTAGCAGCAGGTATTTTTGGTATTTTTGATAGTTCGCTCACTCCTCGTTGGTTACCCCAAGTGGAAGGTGAGATGTAGCGTAGCAGCAAATTTCCCCTATGTAGAGGATAGAGTTTGTCTCCCGTAGGACTCGCAGAAATACAAGAAGGTGGTAAAGTGAACAATGGCGCCGTTCACAACCGAGGGTTGCTAACTTCACCTGGACATGCACACAGATACAAATAACTTTGCTCCCAACGAGTACAGAGGAGTTGTCAATTCCTCTGGCCTTGTCGTTTACAAAGGATCAACACAAGAGATAATAATAGTGGCAACTGAAAATAAAGACTGAAAGTAAATTGATGGTGTAAACAATGATATGAAGATGCACCGGGGTCCCGTGATTTTCACTAGTGATGTCTCTCTCCCAAAAGACGATAAAAGTGCTAGCGAGGTAAACAAATCACAGTTGGGAAATTGACAGGATTATGAAGGCACCGCAATGCTAACTATGCTGCAAAGAAAGGAAGGGCTCAAAAGCAATGGGCACTATGCCAAGGTAAGTAGACCGAAATCCATCTGCATCTACTACGAATCATCCACCTTGACATATCTATCCAGAACATCTCGCTGGTATTAAGTTGCGAATCCCACCCAAAGTGTAAACTCAAAGCAACAGACAAGTTCATTAAAAGAACTTTGCGTAAAGTAAACAATCCTTGCACCCGCAAGTACAAGCACCGTTGTTTTATCCCTGGTGGCAACAACACATCCCCTAGTCTCATGTTTCTGTCACTCAAGCTAGACATCAAGGGGCTGAACCCACAATCAAGCATAACGCTCCCTCTTGGAGTTGCAAATAAAATACTTGGCCAAAGCAAATACCGCAACGGAGAACATGCAAGAATTTACTAAAGAACAAAATATAAAAGAGAAGAACCAAATATATTACTCATCACAATCTGAACATAGTCTCATAATCCATCAGATCCCAACAAACTCAGCATAGCAACAGCAAAAATTACATAGATGCCTCGATCATGTGAAGCAGCTCACGAGTACTCGAAAGTGGAGGCACAAAGAAGGGAGAGATAGATCACATAGCTACTGGTCACGGACCCATGGCCCAAGGGAAACTACTCACGGTACATACGGGAGGCGTCCATGGCTATGGATGGTCTCCCGGAGGGGCTAGCTTCTCCCGACAGGGTGCCAGAGCATCTTCTCCAGGCAGCCCCGATCTTGAAACGGCGGCGGCGGCGGAACAGAGGCGAGATCGCGAAAGAGGAGTCCGTATTAGGGGTTTCCACCCCGAGGGGTAAATATAGGCGAAGGGGGGCGTCGAGAGGGGCCACAGGGCAGCCAGGAGGCCCCCTGGCGCGACCAAGGGTGGGGCCGCGCCAGGGACCCTTCTGGAGTCTCTGTGGTGGCCCCCTTCCCTCCTTTGGTGTTTCCGGAAGCTTCCGTTGCGCTGATTTTTTATATATTTTTCCCGGAATTTTTGGAGCACTTTTAATGGCCGGAAAACCTGAAATACAAAAACAGCAGAAAATAGAAACTGGCAACTGGGTGCACTGAGTTAATAGGTTAGTCCAAATAGGTTCAAAAGTGTAAAAAAGTTCAAGCAAAACATGGCAAAGTCACACAAAACATGCATGGAGCAAGCAAAAATTATAGATACGTTTGGGACGTATCATTACCCAAGTGGAAGGTGAGATGTAGCGTAGCAGCAGATTTCCCCAAAGTAAAGGATAGGGTTTGTCTCCCGTAGGAATCGCGGAGATACAAGAAGGTGGTAAAGTGAACAGTGGCACCGAGGTTCCTAACTTCGCCTGGACCTGCACACACAACAAATAACTTTGCTCCCAACGAGTACAGAGGAGTTGTCAATTCCTCCGACCTTGCTGTTTACAAATGATCAACGCAAGAGATAATAATAGTGGCAACTGAAAGTAAAGACTGAAAGTATATTAAAGATGTAAATAATGGTGGAAATATGGACCGGGGACCCATGACGTTCACTAGTGATGTATCTCTCCCAAAAGACGATAAAAGTGCTAGTGAGGTAAACAAATCACAGCTGGGCAATTGACAGTATTATAAACGCACCGCAATGCTAACTATGCTACAAAAGAAAGGAAGAGGCTTAAAAGCAATGGGCAGTACGCCAAGGTAAGTAGACCAAAATCCATCCGCATCTGGTACGAATCATCCACCTTGAGATATCTATCCAAAACATCTCGCTGGTATTAAGTTGTGAATCTCACCCAAAGTGCAAACTCAAAGCAACAGACAACTGCATTAAAAGAACTATGCGTAAAGTAAACAATCCTTGCACCCGCAAGTACAAGCACCGTTGTTTTATCCCTGGTGGCAACAACACATCCCTTAGTCTCATGTTTCTGTCACTCAAGCTAGACATCAGGGGGTCGAACCCACAATCAAGCATAACGCTCCCTCTTGGAGTTGCAACAAATCACTTGGCCAAAGCAAAATACGGTAACAGAGAACATGAAAGAATTTACTAAAGAACACAAATATTAAAGAGAACCAAATATATTACTCATCACAATCTGAACATAATCTCATAATACATCAGATCACAACAAACTCAGCATAGCAACACATAAATTACAAAGGTGCCTCGATCATGTGAGGCAGCTCACGAGGTCTCGAAAGTAGAAGCACAAAGAGGGGAGGAGAACATCACATAACTACTGGTCATGGAACCATGGTCCAAGGGGGACTACTCACAAGACATCCGGGAGGCGTCCATGGTGATGGATGGTCTCCCGGAGGGGTTCCTCCTTCCGGCAGGGTGTCGGGGCAGCTTCTCCTGGCAGCCCCGACGAGGATCATCCTCGGCAAATCCCATGGTCAGGGACCCTGGGCTAGTCATAGAGAAGGAACAGGTTGGACGATACTCGTCGTCTAACAGGAGAAGCACTTCCTGCTCGATATTATTGCGTGAGGGGGCGATTACAAGGGAGGCCAAGGCGAGTTCTCACAAGGCCAGGAGAGTAGATCGGATATCGGATGCACAAGACATCTCCCCTCCCAGCCTTTATATACTAGGCTAGGTCTCGAGGAGTCCGTACTAGTTTACAAAGATAGTTTCCTAGTCCTAGTCTTGCCTTGTGCGCCAAGTCGTGCCTTCCATATCAGTCGTGGACTCCTACGTCGGTGCCTTGATTGGGCCAGCCGCAAGCCCATCAGTGCTCCTTGCGGGTCTTCTGTCTTTATATGCACCAGGTATCCTTGTACGCAGGAGTCGTGGGGTCACCCCCTCGTCAGTAGCCCCCGAGTGCCTGGGGGACTCGAAGAGTCGCGCAGGGACTCGAATTCATCATTGCTTTATCATTGCAAGCGCGGCATAGCCGCGGGTCGCTGGCAGTTTTGAGCCATGACAATACCTGTTTCGAGGGATTGCTAAGCTGAAAAGGGCCCAAGGAGTCGAATGGTCGAGCCTTGGTGAATTGCGCTAGTGGCAAATACCGCAGTAGCCCAATCAAGCTCACGTCCCTCGACATGAACTTGGAACGACCGGTGTCTAGCAAAGTCATGTCGCTGCAGGTCTTATATGATCAATTGCTGCCAGTCTAAGAAAATAGCCTAAGCGCGTCCGCTCGGCTCTTTCTATCATGCGAGCGCATGGAAAAGATCTGGAGTGAAATCACTCTGCGGTAAGTCCCGGTCCGACCGTTCTGCACAGCGGGGTCTTACCTACATGCTAAGCTTGCGTGGCATCTGGGTACAGTGTGTCGTAGCCCAGGTATAATTGTTTTTTGTAGAGGCACGGAGCCTGGTTAGCGATGCACCCACTCGGAATAAACAATCAAGTGAGCTATTAGTAGTCACTCGCGGAGCTTATGCGTGCTTAGGCGAGGGGTCGTATAGGGAAGCATCCGCTCGGAATGTCGTCGAGTACGTGGGTAGTTTAGCCTGCTGAGCTTTTGCGAGTACTGACTTGAGCGCCTTTTGTTTTCTAGGTGAGGGAGCACCTGAACTCCACATATGTGTTGTTTCCGCTGACGCGAGTAGTCCTGCAAGTGCATGTTCGCCTTTTGTTTTCGAGGTGAGGGACCACCCGAAACTCTGTAAGTGCGAGTGGTTTACTCGAGCATATCCTCATCTTCTGGGTGAGGGAGCACCCAAACTCTCAAGCTTTTGGTATTTTACTCTTCTTTGGATAAAGATACTCCCGATGGGAGTAAAAGATTTTGGAATCGGAATATTTTGAAACTTAGAGATAGGTGTCCTTTGCCAGTCTTTTGTTTTTTCCAATTGTTTTTTATCCTGATTCGTCCTTCTTGGGATGTTTCGTGAATAGGCTTTGCCATGCTATTTGGTGATCTATGATGATGATTGGTCTTCGATCCGTCGCGTCTTCTAGCCATAATGATGACTTGGACGCCGCGCTGCCTGGTGCCCGTTGGATTTCCAAGGTGTGAATGGGAAACAGGCGAGATTTGACGCGTACTTTAAATATTGCTGACCGTGTGAAGGCATCTTTTCTTGGAATTCGTAACGCCTGACGTGTTTGGTCTTTGATTTAATGATGGCGCCTCCTGGGCTTCTGTATTTTTTCCTTGTTTATCCCTAGGCTGCACTATAAATACCCGCTGCGTTATTTCCTGGACTTGGACATCCGCTCTTCTCCTTTTCTTCTTCTTCTTCCTATGGCTCCCAAGCGGGGTGGTGGTGCTTTTGGCCGAGGTCGTGGCCGGCGTGGTCGTGGTGGCCGTACCCCTCTCTCTTCTCGTGGTGGGCGTCGTGGAGCTGCGGTGGTGCCCTCCTCGTCTTGTGCAGATGAGGGTGTTTGGCGTTATGATTTTCTTCTGCGTGTTCTTAGTCGAACTACTACTCGGATCCCTCTCCCATTCTCATTTGCCTCCATGATTTCTGAGCTTAGTCCGAGGGGTCTGTGGCTTCGGCTTTAGGGGTGCGCTCGACCTCCTGCTTGGGTTGAGCTTGCTGTTGCTGGATCCTTCTTGGTTTTCCTTGATGCCGGCTGGAGGTTGTTTTCACGGCGGCTAAACTTGCGTGATGGGGATAGTCTTTGATGTCGTTTTTATGGTGAAGATACCCTCATCGTTCATGCTTTTGATGCCGGTGGCAATCGTCTGGACCCATACTGGGAGGAAACAAGCAGTGACAGTTCCGATGGGTCGAGTGGTGGTTCGCCTGCTTCTCCCGTGACTTCATCTTCGGCCGATTCCTCGGCTGATGGTGCTTGATCTTCTAGTTCTAAGGATGAACTGGACGTCAAGTCGGTCGTCAAGCGGCTGCGTCAGTAGGCGAGGCACCTTGTGGAACTGGAGGACGGCGACTTGCTTCTTCGCGGACTGAGTTTCTACTTTGTCTGTGGTGATGCTCGTCAAGTTGTGGTACGAAAGTGCCAATTATCTCAGCATGAGCATACATGTAGAAGTCATAATTCCTTGGGATAATTGTAACTCGTATGGTAGCTGCTCGAGTCCTTTTGTAGTGATAACTGTCCTTTGACTCCTTTGTAATGAAAACTGTGTTCGACTCCTTGGTAATGGAAACTGTCTTCTACTCCTTTGTAAGGGAAAACTGTCTTCGACTCATTTGTAATGGAAAACTGTCTTCGACTCCTTTGTAATGGAAAACTGTCTTCGACTCCTTTGTAATCAGAAGTTGTTTTTTGAGTGCGCGACAGCGCTTCCGATGGGAGTAGCCCCCGAGGCTGCGTTTGATTTGTGGAATCAGGCGTAGGCTATGAGTTTTTTTCTACCTGGGTTGTCCCTTCTTGTGGCTGTTTTTAATTTATTCCAGGTTTTTGGTCGGGTGCGCGTCAGCGCTCCCGATGGGAGTAGCCCCCGAGTCTTTAGGTGATCGTTTGCGATCAGGTGAAGACTAAAGAACTTTGCGTTTTCCGATGCGATTCTCTTGTGAAAAACTCTTGGTGCTTCGGTGGGATCTTGTGTTCTGGTTTCCCAGTGCTTGCAGATAAGGTCGCATGAGCGTGGGTAGCGTCTCTCGGGGTGATTTTATGCTCGAGTTCCCGAGTACTTTTAAGTAAAGTCGCGTTTAGCAAGGATAGCGTCTCTCGGGGGGGGGTATGCTCGAGCCCCCCGAGTGCTTTTAAGTAAAGTCACATGAGCGAGGATATCGTCTCTCGGGGGGAGTTTATGCTCGAGCCCCCGAACGCTTTTAAGTAAAGTCGCATGAGCGAGGATAGCGTCTCTCGGGGGAGTTTATGCTCGAGCCCCCGAGTGCTTTTAAGTAAAGTCGCATGAGCGAGGATAGCGTCTCTCGGGGGGAGTTTATGCTCGAGCCCCCGAGCGCTTTTAAGTAAAGTCGCATGAGCGAGGATAGCGTCTCTCGGGGGGAGTTTATGCTCAAGCCCCCGAGCGCTTTTAGGTAAAGTCGCATGAGCGAGGATAGCGTCTCTCGGGGGGAGTTTATGCTCGAGCCCCCAAGTGCTTTTAAGTAAAGTCGGATGAGCGAGGATAGCGTCTCTCAGGGGGAGTTTATGCTCGAGCCCTCGAGTGCTTTTAGGTGATAATGCTTGGGCCACACCATTTTATTTCTTCGGGTATTACATGGGTTGTTGATCGGTACTGCTGCCGGTGCCGCTGTAGTGTTTGGAGGGCTATGGGTAGAACAAGCGTAGGTTCGCTACGTTCCATGGGTTTCCCACGTCTTCATTGGTCTTCGGGTTCTTCAACCTGTATGCGCCACCTCCGATGACTTCTGAGATTATGAATGGCCCTTCCCATTGTGGGGCGAGTTTATGCACTTTTTCTTGTATCAGTCGCAATACAAGGTCTCCTTTGCTGAAGGTTCTGGTACGCAGGCGGCTGCTTTGATATGTGCGCAGCTTGTCCTGGTATCCTTCAGATCTTGTTATGGTTGTGTCTCGTGCTTCGTCTGCTGTGTCTTTATCGTTCTGTAGTGCTTCTTCTGCTTCTTCCTCTTCGTACCCTGAGATCCGGGGGGCTCCAAATTTTAAGTCGTGCGGCAATACTGCTTCTGCCCCGTATACCAGGAAGAAAGGTGTGTACTGGGTCGAGCTGTTTGGGGTGGTACACAGGCTCCATAGTACCGCGGGAAGTTCTTCTACCCAGTTGCTTGTGGCTTGTTCTAGTGGTGCGAGGAGTCGTTTCTTTATTCCTCGGCATACTAGCCGTTTGCTTTCTCCACTTGACCATTGGATTGTGGGTGCGCGACTGATGCGTAGTTGATTTTGATGACCAGCTCCTGACTAAAGTTTTGGAATTCTGCTGCTGTGAAGTTTGTACCATTGTATGTGATAATGTCGTGTGGTACGCCAAATCTGAAGATGATTGACTTGATGAAGTTAACTGCCGTGAGGGCTGTTGAGCTAGTGATTGGTACTGCTTCGATCCATTTGGTGAACTTGTCGACTGCGACTAGTAGGTGTGTTCGTCCCCCTTTTGAGGATTTCTTGAGTGGGCCTACCATGTCGAGTCCCCATGTGGCGAATGGCCAGGACAACGGTATAGTTTTGAGTTCCGATGCTGGGGCATGTGGCCTTCTGACGAACTTTTGGCAGGCGATGCAACGCCATACGATATCCTCCGCATTTCTCATGGCGGTCGGACAGTAGAAACCTGCTCGAAAAGCCTTGGCCACGAGTGCGTGATTTCTCGCGTGATGTCCACAGGTGCCTTCGTGAATCTCGAGCAGTAGGGCTTTGCCGTCTTCTTCATCGATACACTTTTGGAGGACCTGAGATGCTGCGCTTGTAGAGCTGTCTGTTGATTACTGTGAATGCTTTGGATCATCGACTGATGCGTCGGGCTTCTGCAACGTCTTGTAGTAGGGTGCCTTCGATTAGGAATCGAAGGAATGGTTTTGCCCAGGCTGGGTCTTCGAGTGCGGCTGGCTCTGCGAGTTCGGTTGCTTCGCTGCTTGTGTCGTCGGCTGTGCTCGCTGCCGCCACCTGCGCTGGTTCATTTGTGTCATCGGCCTCTGCGACTGCCTCAGGCGCCGCTCGCTTTACTTTGATTGATCTCTGGCTGATGCTCTCGAGGAAAACGCCTGGTGGTATTGGTCCTCGAGTCGATCCGATGTTCGCAAGTTCGCCGGCTTCTGTGTTATTTGCTCTGGAGACGTAGTTGAGTTCGCAGCCGTCGAATCCTCCCTCTAGTGTGTTGTAGAGCTTCTGGTAGGCCATCATGTTTTCTGCGAGTGCATTACAGTCTCTCATCGCCTGCTCGACGACGAGGTTGGAGTCGCCGTAGATCGAGAGGCGAGTGGCGCCGCAAGTTTTTGCCATGCGCATGCCATGGAGTAGTGCCTCGTATTCTGCTTCGTTGTTGGAGGCATTGCCGAAGTTGATCTGGAGGACGTATTTGAGCTTCGTTCCTTTGAGGAAGACTAGTACGATGCCTGCTCCGGCTCCTTGCTGTCTTTTGGACCCGTCGAAGAACATCGTCCATGAGTTGGACAGATCTGGGGGCCTGGTGTTTGGACCTCTGTCCACTCGACCAGGAAGTCTGGGAGTACTTGGGCTTTGATTGCTGTTGGGTGTTTGAACTGCAGATCTCGTGGATTGAGCTCTATGTTCCACTCAGCGACTCGGCTGGTCGCTCCGGGGTTGTTGAGGATGTCCGCAAGTGGTGCACTGCTCACGATTGTGATGGGGTGTTCGTCGAAGTAGTGTGATACTTTCCTTGAGGTCATGATGATGGCAAGCAGGAGCTTATTATAGTGCGGGTACCGTTGCTGGGGCTTTGTGAGCAGTGTGCTAAGGTAGTAGATTGGTCTTTGTATGCTCTGGATTTTGCCTTCTTCTGCGCGCTCGACGACGAGCGCCGTGCTGACTACGCTGCTGCGGGCTGTTATGTAGAGGTACAGTTTTTCCCGTTCTTTGGGCACCGCCAAGATTGGTGGAGTCGAGAGGGTTTTCTTTAGGTCTGCGAATGCATTGCGGGATTCCTTGGTCCACTCAAATTTTTCTCCCTTTCTGAGCAGTTGGTAGAACGGTAGGGTCCTTTCTCCTAGCCTGCTGATGAAACGGCTCAATGTTGTGAGTCTTCATGTGAGCTGCTGCACGCCTTTGATGTTGGTTGGCTTTTGCATCTTGGCGATTGCTTGGGCCTTTTCGGGGTTTGCTTCGATTCCTCGGGCGGAGACCATGTACCCGAGTAGTTTTCCGGCTGGGACGCTGAACACGCACTTTTTTGGGTTGAGCTTGATTCTGTACTTGTTGAGGGTCGCGAATGTTTCGCGAAGGTCGTCGAGTAGCGTGTTTGCGCTGTAGGTTTTGATGACAATGTCGTCTACGTAGACTTGGACGTTTCTGCCAATTTGGTCTCTCAAGCATGCTTGCATCATTCGTTGGTACGTGGCTCCTGCATTTTTTAGACCAAAGGGCATTGTTCGGTAGCAGAACACGCCGTAGGGGGTGATGAATGAGGTGTGCTCTTCATCCTCTTCCTTCATCCTGATCTGATTGTATCCTGAGTATGCATTGAGGAAGGATAGGAGGTCGCATCCTGCTGTCGAGTCGATTATCTGGTCGATTCTTGGCAGGGGGAATGGTCTTTTGGGCAGTGCTTGTTGACATGTCCGTAGTCGACGCACATCCTCAGTACATCGGTGTCTTTTTTAGGAACCAAGACTGGGTTTGCAATCCAGGTTGCTTTCTTCGTTTCTCAGATGAACTGTGCGTCGAGTAGTCGGTTGATTTCTTCTCCGATTGCTCTGCGCTTAGGTTCTGAGAATCGTCTTAGCACCTGTTTTACTGCCTTGGTGTTTGGCTTGATGTGGAGCGCGTGTTCTGCAAATTCTCGTGGTATTCATGGCATGTCGGCTGGGCACCAGGCGAAGATTTTCCACTCTTCGCGAAGGAAGGTTATGAGCGCGGTTGCTTGTTCTTCTGGGAGGTGGGCGTATATGCGGCCCGTCTTCTCTGGGTCTTTTGGGTGAACTTGGTGGGTGATTTGTCACTGTCGACGCTAAAATCGCGGTCGAATTCTTTTGACTCGCTTCGGCTCGCCAGTGGAAAAATGCTTTTATCCGTCACCATGTCTATTTATTTGAGTTGTTGTTGGGCTCCGAACGTGTCGGAGACTTTGTGGAAGTCGCGATCGCACTGATCCGATTTGGTGAAGCTTCCATTGATTGTGATGACTCCTGCGGGTCCTGGCATCTTGAGTTTGAGATATGCGTAGTGCGGGACCGCCATGAATTGGGAAAACGCTGGTCGCCCGAGTTAGGCGTGGTACTGCGACTGCCGGTCGAGCACTTCGAACTCGAGGACTTGTCTTGCGAAGTTGCGCTTGTTGCCGAAGATGACATCGAGCTCGATTGTTCAGATGGAGGCGGCTGCTTCGCCCGGAACTACGCCATATATTGTGGTGCCAGACTTCTTCCAAACTGATCGTGGGATCAACATCTTGTGTAGGGTGCTGGCAAAGATTATGTTTAGGTTGCTGCCTCCGTCCATGAAGACTCTTTCCATGTCGTAGCCCCCTATTTGGGATTCAAGGACCAGGGGTGCATGCCCCGGCCTTGGGACTGCGAGCGGGTGGTCACTCTGAGAGAAAGTGATGTTGGTCTCGACGCCACACAGTTGGTAGATTTCTGCTATCTCTAGGCCCTCGGTTGCACTGGCCTGCAGCGTGTAAGCGTCCTGCTTTGCTTTTGAGGGTCTTCCTTATTTGATCATGCAAATTCGTCCATGGGACGTAGGGTGTTGCCTTTCTGTACTTGGTGATGGTGATTGTGCGCTTCTTCGACTGCGCTTGGCTTCACGCTGTTTTTGTTGGGGTTCGCAGCAGAAAACAAAAATCTCTCTAACTAGCGTTCCCATAACCCAAGATCTAGCTATCCGTCTTACCGTAACGGAAAGGAGTGCGGAAATAACATACCTCGTGGTGTAGTCCGTTGCGCGGGAAATGTTGCCGCAAACGTGGTTGATGTAGCCGATCAAGTTTCACAGCCCCCTGGTTGTGTTGAGCACCTGGATGGGTGTAGTGCCACACGTGTAGCACCTCGTAGTACTCGCACACATACGAGACTCGATGACGACCTCCGTTCTCCGATCCAGCGGAGGTGGCGGAAGCAGACCTCCGGAACCAGAGTTTCAGCAGGACGACGGCGTGTGTATAGTGGAGACATCCCCAACCCAGTGCAGACTCCAAACAAGGGGAGTACACTCATAGGAGGAAGAAATAGGGAGAGAGAGATCTACAGAATTTATCTGTAATTTTTCTGGAATTTTCTGTGTTGAAAAAAGGGCTACCCTCCATATCTATATATAGGGAAAAACCGGGGTGCAATACCTGTCAACTAGCCATGTGGTACTAAACTATTAGTACCACATGTGCTAGCCGTGTGCACACATGGGCATGGCCGCATGTGGCCGGCGGCCGGCCATGGCCTTGGCGCAAGTGGCCAAGTGGCCAAGTGGCCATACATGGGCCACAAGCCCATGGCGCCATTGCCCCCCTTTTTTTTCTTTTCTTTTATTCTCTTTTTTTCTTCTTTCTTTAAAGAAAAAAACAAAAGAATAACATTCCATTAATTATTTAAATTATATTTTAATATTTAATTCATTAATTAAATAATAAAACATATCTAAATAACTTTCCGAACAATTCGGAACCACGGAACTTTTCCGTCTCCCCTCCGAACCGATTTCGGAGTTCTCTCTTATTCTCCGGTAACTCCGATAGTTCCGAAAAAAGGTCTCTGATTTCATCGAGCCCTTAAGTGTGTTACCCTACGGTCCGAGAACACTCCAGTCATGACCGAGATGAGGCTACGGTCAATGATCATCAGCGGGACCTTCGGAACCACGGAACTTTTCCGTCTCCCCTCCGAACCGATTTCGGAGTTCTCTCTTATTCTCCGGTAACTCCGATAGTTCCGAAAAAAGGTCTCTGATTTCATCGAGCCCTTAAGTGTGTTACCCTACGGTCCGAGAACACTCCAGTCATGACCGAGATGAGGCTACGGTCAATGATCATCAGCGGGACCTGGATGCCCATAATGACCCCTGTGCATTCCGGATCTCAACACCGATTGGACCTTACGCCGTATAGCATTCCCTTTGTCAGCGATACTGGATTGTTCCGAGATTCGATCAATGACATCCTATGTCTGGTTCAACCTTGTTCTGAACAAATCCTTATTCACTCGTTCCCGTGATATTCATCCCCGTGACCTAGTCACACGCTGCGCAGCTTTATGGATGGAATCTCACCGAGGGGGCCCCGAGTATCTATCCATTACATGGATTGACAAATCCCGCTCTTGTAACAATACTCCTCAACATATCTCCACGGAATACCCAAGATACAACCGTTATGACCCGCATATTTCAGTCAGGTGGTGGGATGTAAGTCAAAGCATCCGGGAAGATAGCAATTATGCACGTACTCACGGTCAAAGGAACGGTCTACCACGTTCTGTAATTACAACACCGAACCTTCATAAGATTTGATCATGCTGTAATGCTTACTTTGGGTAATGTTCATCACGTCACTTAATCAGTGAGGTGACCTCATAGTCAAGAGACTTAATTGTCCATGATCGCGAAACCATGACCATCATGTTGACCATGAACTAGTTATCGATGTAGAGGCTAACTAGGAACTCTGGGGTTTCTATACCACACATGTATCATTGTTTCACTGATACAGTTCTAGCACGGTATGAAACTGGTTATGAACTTTCTTAGATATATTGGAATAATCATATATTATTTGCCTCTAGAGCATATATCCAACAGTCTCCCACTTGCACTAGAGTGCTAATAATCTAGCCGCATTTTTCTGATCATAAT
This sequence comes from Bromus sterilis, assembly GCA_950022295.1. Taxonomy (NCBI): domain Eukaryota; kingdom Viridiplantae; phylum Streptophyta; class Magnoliopsida; order Poales; family Poaceae; genus Bromus; species Bromus sterilis. The sequence continues at coordinate 335,201,886 of OX465595.1, read as the reverse complement.
CATCTTATCACATAAGTGTTCATTGATCATGCATGCTCATGGAAGAGGTTTCGTCAACGAACTGCACCAATTCAGATTCGTATGTTTCCTTTGCAACTGGTACAGGTCAAAAGCTCTTTTGACATACCACTCATTATCATATAATGGTTGGATATAAGTTTCGCGGGAGAGTGAGACTATTATTTCACAGTATCCTCCAATGATCTCTTGGTTCAGTCTTTACAAGACTCATCCTTAGTCATATATACTGGGAAATACACTCAACCAGAAGTCCAATACTTCTAACGCTAAAATTTTATCCATACGTCTACTTTCTTAAGTAGTATTATGTTTGTAGTGCCGTGAATTTTGCTCACATTTCTTTCATGTCTTTGGTGATGTCTCTAATTCCATATAGACCCATAATGTGGCTTGCAATTGTAATCTTGTATTACATTCAAGTCTATTATCCTTTCTATATTTTAGAGTACAGTCCTCAGTATTCCTCATATACTGAAATCATGGACTTTATTCAGATTCTGTGTTTTACTGCTAAAGCACATTGGAATCTGTTCTTCTTCCAACAACTTTTGAGTCATTCTGTTGTTGGATTCACAATTCATGTTATATGGTAGAATCATATGTCAAGAACATATAAGATCACATGTCCAGTACATGGTGCATCTCTATTCTTCCATCAAGACATTGCTTGTGATATTTGGATTTCATCCATTATATAATTTCTAGCCACAATAACCTGTTTCTTGTCTAGAATATTATTCCAACCTTCACTTCGTTTCATTATCCGTATCTTAATCTACTCATATAGATTTCAACGTGTAATGTGTTGGTATTTCACATAAAAGAAGATTCTTGCAATCTTGTATTTTATTTGCCTTATGCTCTATATATATCATAATGCATATATGTATATAAGACGATTCTCTATATACACAATCAATGCATATCCATATATATACATATGAGATCATTCTTCACACATATCAATGCATATATGTTTGAGACAATGATCATGCTCCCACTCAAATATATCCATCATATACTCATATATTTGTGGTTCATCTTTCATCAAGTCATTTTATTGTTCACTATGTCTCACATAATGACAATGCTTCCAAAGCTCCCACTCAGAAAATGCCCTCTGCATTCCAAGTTTCCGGGAAGCCTTCAAAGCTCCCACTTAGTTTCATGAAACTGCAGGCCCACTCAATATTTTGGTCATCACAAAATCACTTGATCAAATCAAGGTTGAGGGTTCCGGTCTTGAGGTACTATAGTCCATCCTTTTAACGAAATAACCTTCGTCATGCCCATTGCAATTCTCTTTCAAATCCCAAATTTGACTGAGATGCAATTTCAGGCTATGGTCCATCGTAGTGCAAATGAAATATTTTATTGATTAAGGAATTCCTACGTTTCCGTAGTCATTCACCATTGAACTTTGGTCATAACCAAATAATGCCTTATGCCCATTACATTATTCTCAATAACTCTCCAGTTTGTCGAGAATATGAAATAACCGATTTATTTCACGGGATGTGAGCCATCCTATATGTAACTCAATATTATTTCATTTCTCCTCGTGTTCTAGGCTACCATCATTCCTTTGTGTCTCAAGCAATGTTATTCTTTATTGTTTTATTAAGAAGACTCATGATTATTGTTCTGTACAGAACGTATTCATGACAACCTTCTAAATTCAACAATGGCTTCAATTCATATACAGTGTCATTACAGCGGAACATGCTTCCGTTGCAATACTCTGATATTCTGAAGGCAAGGTCTAATACCCCGGTCAAAGTTTCCATTATCTCCCATGGGATCCGTGTCGAGAGACTTCTTCTCGCATTACCAATCAAGCAACACATATTTTGCTATTCAGGGAGAATATGTAATTTCAATTGCTTGTAGTTTTATTACAAAGAAATTCTTTCTTTTAAGAAACCTTATAACACCATCAGTTATGGAGCTACCATGTCTCGTTAGATTCAGGATGGTTTCTTATTCATGAAGTGGGTGTTTTAACTTAATGAATTAAACAACCTTATTCGACAATAACTATAGTGCTAGGGGAAAGAACGTTTAGACCATACTACGGTTTAGTATGACTACGAATGGTTTAACTAGTCTAGCACTTTCAACTTCCATCGAAGTTTGTGGTACAACTTCCACAAGTCTCCCATTATGTCAATATCAATACTTATCACTTCGGATCGTAGCGTAGTGATATGTATCCTTGTATTCTCACTTCTCACTGTGATTCCTGAATCTCAGTTTTATGATCTCAATTGAATACAACTTTCAATTAATCATATGAAGTCTTTAATGATAACTCACATGCCCATTCTACATCATTTATGTATAATTATTGGCACAAGTTCTACTTGCTAGAACCTTGTCATTGTTATATTTATTACAGAGGTTCATAGATCGTGTATCTAATCCGTCTCATGCAATCAAGTTATGATTTTCATTCGATAATGAACTCGCAAGTTAATAGATCATACATTTAATGAATTCATCAGTTATGAAGTCACCTCATGCAATCAAATCTTTTGACTTGTTATAATCAAGACAACTTTATCATTAAACATTGAATATTACTTGACAATAATAGCAGTATTATAAATGCTTTCTATCATATCATAAATCAAGACGTAATCAAAGTATAAGCACACTTTTATTCATAAAGATGGAATAACTGACTTGTCTCATTACATGAATAACTTTGTCTCGCGAGATGCAAGACACACAACTAAGTGTTCATACTATAATGATTACATAAGATTTATCTAATACTCTAAGTATCTCCTATGATAGATGTCTCGGCGGAATCCATGCTGGCCATCAACTGACTTGATATCCATCAATCCTCGATTTCACCTCTTCCCGTCCATGCAACGGCAGGTCCTGTTTTCATAAAACAGAATAAGTATCAGATACTCATTTACCGCAACTGTTGTATAAGGGAATAAACATTTATAAAGTATATCACGTATATACCTTCTCCATCAACAACTTCTCCTTCAACGGGTTCAACCTCCAGGTACTGAATTCTATCCATGAAGTCAGAGAACTCGAGGCTTTCACCTCTGCCGACATAGCCATGGACATGGTCTGTATAGCTCGGTGAAAGCGAGTGTAACACCGTGTATATCGCAGACTCATGTGTGGTTTCATAGTCAAAATCATCTACGAGGCTCAGATGTATCTCATGCATCTTGGCCAAGTGTGCCTTCAGGCAAGAGCCTTCTTCCATCTTTGTAGAGATAAACTCACTTTCTAACTCAAATCTGGCAACCCTAAACTGATGCAAGTTTGATGACTTCAGCTCATCGATCATATCGTATGTATCCAAATCACCATACTCCTCACGCAAAGGTTGCGGAATGCTGGTTTCTATGATACCCTTAGCTATGGCAGATGTCCTTCGACGATACTGATAATCAATCGCCGCTTGTGCATCCATGTCGTTTGCTGGAGGGTTTCCCACATGATTTTTAGTTAAGAATGAAAGGTTGATTCTCTTGAGCACGGTTCTAAGGCGTAAGTACCAACTAATGAAGTTTGACCCATTTACTCTAAGTCTTTCACCTTCCATGAAGAAAGATAGTTCACGTTGCTCTAGTGCATTCATTTTCTACAAACATAATTGCAAGGAACATAATTAAGACTAGTTCACAACAATGAGTTCATATAATCATATTATAATATGAGCTCGCACTAAAACAATTCATCCCTAGGAAGTTTTAGTGATTACATGATCCAGATTCACTGCCCGACCTCGAATATCACACGGTCGACGGGTCAGTTTCAAAGGTAGACAACAACTTGTGCGATCACATTATCTTATATGTACTGTGACTCATGCTCGATCTTTCGATCTCTAGTATTCCGAGGCCATATCTGCATATGCTAGGCTCGCCAAATTAGCCTCCATGTTATCTGCTGCTCAGCAAGGCCATATCTGCATATGCCAGGCTTGCCGAACCCAACCTCATGCGAACTCCATTGAATATGTAGGACAACTCCGGTATGTACGGAGCATCAAGCCATATGGGAGAACCTTCCAGGCGGTGCACACTTCGGTAGAATACTTGTGTTTGGCTTTGTTAAGGGATCATCTTATCACATGCTACCGTCGTGTATCCTATACTAGCAAGTTTTAAGATGTCTGAGCTATAGCAAGTTTGTTTTATGATGACGATTACTACTTACTAGTAACACATAGCAAAGCTATCGCTACATCACAAACAAACGAATGATATCCCCCACTTAGCAATACAAGGTTTAGACGGTCTAGTTGTATATTGCAAGTTTTACGTGGCTACTAGGGCTTTCATAGTTAAACAGGTTTTAACCTACGAGTCAACCACAACGTCAACCATACGATTATCTCTATTACACCCCGCAAGGGGCCCTCCGTTGCAAATGCCACATCCGCTAAAGTAGAGAGACAGACACCCCCCCAGCCACTTTATATGGTACAAGCCGTATGTCAAGCGTGGAACCAGTCTCGCGTAAGTGTACGCGTAAAGTCGGTCGGGGGCCGCTTCATCAAACAATGCCGCAGATGTGAACAAGTACACGTGGGAGGGTAACAATCATACAATCAACGCCCACATCCCCGATGTGTTCTATCCGTACAGTAAAACTAAGCATAGACCTAGCTCTGATACCACTGTTGGGGTTCGCAGCAGAAAACACAAATTTTTCTAACTAGCGTTCCCATAACCCAAGATCTAGCTAGCCGTATTACCGTAACGGAAAGGAGTGCGGAAATAACATACCTCGGGGTGTAGTCCGTTACGCAGGAAACGTTCCCGCAAACGTGGTTGATGTAGCCGATCAAGTTTCACAGCCCCCTGGCTGTGTTGAGCACCCGGATGGGCGTAGTGCCACACGTGTAGCACCTCGTAGTACTCGCACACATACGAGACTCGATGACGACCTCCGTTCTCCGATCCAGCGGAGGTGGCGAAAGCAGACCTCCGGAACCAGAGTTTCAGCAGCACGACGGCGTGCGTATAGTGGAGACATCCCCAACCCAGTGCAGACTCCAAACAAGGGGAGTCCGCTCATAGGAGGGAGAAATAGGGAGAGAGAGCTCTACATAATTTATCTGTAATTTTTCTGGAATTTTCTGTGTTGAAAAAAGGGCTACCCTCCATATCTATATATAGGGAAAAACCGGGGTGCAATACTTGTCAACTAGCCATGTGGTACTAAACTATTAGTACCACATGTGCTAGCCGTGTGCACACATGGGCATGGCCGCATGTGGCCGGCGGCCGGCCATGGCCTTGGCGCAAGTGGCCAAGTGGCCATACATGGTCCACAAGCCCATGGCGCCATTGCTCCCCTTTTTTTTCTTTTCTTTTATTCTCTTTTTTTTCTTCTTTCTTTAAAGAAAAAAAAACAAAAAAACAAAAGAATAACATTCCATTAATTATTTAAATTATATTTTAATATTTAATTAATTAGTTAAATAATAAAACATATCTAAATAACTTTCCGAACAATTCGGAACCACAGAACTTTTCCGTCTCCCCTCCGAACCGATTTCGGAGTTCTCTCTTATTCTCCGGTAACTCCGATAGTTCCGAAAAAAGGTCTCCGATTTCATCGAGCCCTTAAGTGTGTTACCCTATGGTCCGAGAACACTCCAGTCATGACCGAGATGAGGCTACGGTCAATGATCATCAGCGGGACCTGGATGCCCATAATGACCCCTGTGCATTCCGGATATCAACACCGATTGGACCTTACGCCGTATAGCATTCCCTTTGTCAGCGATACTGGATTGTTCCGAGATTCGATCAATGACATCCTATGTCTGGTTCAACCTCGTTCTGAACAAATCCTTATTCACTCGTTCCCATGATATTCATCCCCGTGACCTAGTCACACGCTGCGCAGCTTTATGGATGGAATCTCACCGACTGGGCCCCGAGTATCTATCCATTACATGGATTGAAAAATCCCGCTCTTGTAACAATACTCCTCAACATATCTCCACGGAATACCCAAGATACAACCGTTATGACCCGCATATTTCAGTCAGGTGGTGGGATGTAAGTCAAAGAATCCGGGAATATAGCAATTATGCACGTACTCACGGTCAAAGGAACGGTCTACCAAGTTCTGTAATTACAACACTGAACCTTCATAAGATTTGATCATGCTGTAATGCTTACTTTGGGTAATGTTCATCACGTCACTTAATCAGTGAGGTGACCTCATAGTCAAGAGACTTAATTGTCCATGATCGCGAAAGCATGACCATCATGTTGACCATGAACTAGTTATCGATGTAGAGGCTAACTAGGAACTCTGGGGTTTCTATACCACACCTGTATCATTGTTTCACTGATACAGTTCTAGCACGGTATGAAACTGGTTATGAACTTGCTTAGATATATTGGAATAATCATATATTATTTGCCTCTAGAGCATATATCCAACAGTTTTTCCCTACTTCAGGCGGTTGGAGAGTTCGGTGAATAGACGACAATCTCCTAGGGTGTGGCTTGCTCTGAGGCGTCCCCACCCGTCTTCGAAACAGTGGATCGTGCAAGGTCCTTCCAGTTGCTCTTTGGCTGTGAGCTTACTGTAACCAGCGTACCTTCTTCTCCTTTAGACTTGGAAAATCTGCGAGTGGTCTTCTGTTCGGTTGTGTAATCTTGGGTCGAGCTCTATCCCATCGCTGAGCGACTGGTTCCGGATGAAGTTGGCAAATTCATCCGGTCTTCGATCTGGGTCGTAGTACCCACCGGTCTGGGTTTCAGAGTCGCTGTCTTGTCACGCGGCGGGAGTCCGGGTGGCGGCGGGTCGTCGAGTGGTTGGCGAGTCTTCTGTAACGCGCCGCGACTCTTCGAGTGGGATTCCCGTGTGGAGTCCTCGCGCCTGTCTTCTGGGTCGTCGAGTTCTTTTCCGTTGGCGGTAGATCTGGCAGTCGTCGAGATGCTGGGCTTGATTCGGCTGCAGGCTAAGTGATCTTGGTGGGGAAATTAAGATGCTTGTGGTGAACTTGAACTCCTCGAGCGGGTTAGATCTGGCTCTAGCCCTCGAGTCCTGATTTGCTGAAGGCGGGACCGCCGAGATCGTGATTCCAACCTGTGTAGTTCCCACAAACGGCGCCAATTGACGAGGATCAGCCTCGGCAAATCCCATGGTCAGGGACCCTGGGTTAGTCATAGAGAAGGAACAGGTTGGACGATGCTCGTCGGCTAACATGAGAAGCACTTCCTACTCGATATTATTGCGTGAGGGGGCGATTACAAGGGAGGCCAAGGCGAGTTCTCGCAAGGCCAGGAGAGTAGATCGGATATTGGATGCCCAAGACGTCTCCCCTCCAAGCCTTTATATACTAGGCCAGGTCTCAGGGAGTCCGTACTAGTTTACAAATATAGTTTCCTAGTCCTAGTCTTTCCTTGTGCGCCAAGTCGTGCCTTCCATATCAGCCGTGGACTCCTACGTCGGTGCCTTGATTGGGCCAGCCGCAAGCCCATCAGTGCTCCTTGCGGGTCTTCTGTCTTTATACACACCAGGTATCCTTGTACGCAACAGTCGTGGGGTCACCCGCTCGTCAAGCCCCGATCTTGAAACGGCGGCGGCGGCGGCGGAACAGAGAGGAGAACGGGAATAGCAGATCGATCTTAGGGGTTTCCGTCACGAGGGGTAAATATAGGACAAAGCGGGCACCGAGAGGGGCCACAGGGCAGCCAGGAGGCCTCCTGGCGCGGCCTAGGGTGCGGCCGCGCCAGGGACCCTCCTGGGGCCCTGGTGGGTCCACCCCCTTCCTTCCTTGGTGATTCGGGAAGCTTCCGGGTCGCTGATTTTTTATATAATTTTTCTCGGATTTATTTGGCGCTTTTACTGGCCGGAAAAACTGAAATACAAAAACAGCAGAAAACAGGAACAGGAAACTAGTTGCACTGAGTTAATAGGTTAGTCCAAATATGATAAAAAGTGTGTGAAAGTTCAAGCAAAACATGGCAAAGTCGCACAAATCATGCATGGAGCAAGCATAAATTGTAGATACGTTTGGGACGTATCAAAATCCCCAAGCTTAATTCCTGCTCGTCCTCGAGTAGGTAAATGATAACAAGCATAATTTCTGTGGCGACATGCCACACAACCATATAAGGACTTTTAAGTAAAGCAATCAAAGCATGCAATTCAATTCTAGTCTTAACAAGCAAGAGTCTATATTAGCATTGACACAAGTAACAAACGAACAAAGGGTGCAAAAGCTCTCGCTGTCCGTGACTCGAATGTCTCCAAATGGTGTTTGCGTGTGACACAGAGTGGCAACTCTCCCCGTTGGTTACCCCAAGTGGAATGTGAGATGCAGTGTAGCAGAAAGTTTCCCTTAGCAAAGATGCTAAGGTTGAGTATCGAACTAGTAGGACTCCAAGAGATACAAGTAGGTGTCACGGCGCTTGACGTGGACCTGCACACAGATACAAATAACTTTGCTCCCAACGAGTATAGAGGAGTTGTCAATTCCTCCGGCCTTGCTGTTTACAAAGGATCAACACAAGAGATAAAAGTGGAACTGAAAGTAAAGACTGAAAGTAAACTAAGGGTGTAAACAATAATGTGAAGATGGACCGGGGTCACGTTATTTTCACTAGTGATGTCTCTCTCCCAAAAGACGATAAAAGTGCTAGCGAGGTAAACAAATCACAGCTGGGCAATTGACAAAATTATGAAGGCACCGCAATGCTAACTATGCTGCAAAGAAAGGAAGGGCTCAAAAGCAATGGGCAGTACGCCAAGGTAAGTAGACCGAAATCCATCTGCATCTACTACGAATCATCCACCTTGAAGTAACTATCCAGAACATCTCGCTGGTATTAAGTTGCGAATCCCACCCAAAGTGTAAACTCAAAGCAACAGACAACTGCATTAAAAGAACTTTGCGTAAAGTAAACAATCCTTGCACCCCCGGGTACAAGCACCGTTGTTTTATCCCTGGTGGCAACAACACATCCCCTAGTCTCATGTTTCTGTCACTCAAGCGAGTGGTATTAAGTTGCGAATCCCAGCCAAAGTGTAAACTCAAAGCAACAGACAACTGCATTAAAAGAACTTTGCGTAAAGTAAACAATCCTTGCACCCCCGGGTACAAGCACCGTTGTTTTATCCCTGGTGGCAACAACACATCCCCTAGTCTCATGTTTCTGTCACTCAAGCTAGACATCAGGGGCTGAACCCACAATCAAGCATAACGCTCCCTCTTGGAGTTGCAAGCAAACTACTTGGCCAAAGCAAAATACTGCAACGGAGAACATGCAACAATTTACTCAAGAACAAAATATAAAAAAGAAGAACCAAATATATTACTCATCACAATCTGAACATAGTCTCATAATCCATCAGATCCCAGCAAACTCAACATAGCAACAACAGAAATTACAAAAGTGCCTCGATCATGTGAGGCAGCTCACGAGGTCTCGAAAGTGGAAGCACAAAGAGGGGAGAGGTACATCACATAGCTACAGGTCACAGACCCATGGTCCAAGGGGGACTACTCACGGCACATCCGGGAGGCGTCAATGGCTATGGATGGTCTCCCGGAGGGGGTCCTCCTCCCGGCAGGGTGCCGGGGCAGCTTCTCCAGGCAGCCCCGATCTTGAAATGGCGGCGACGGCGGTACAGAGGCGAGTTCGCGGAAAAGAGATCGATATTAGGGGTTTCCACCCTGAGGGCTAAATATAGGCGGAAGGGGTGTCGAGGGGACCCACCAGGAAGCCAGGAGGCCTCCTGGCGCGGCCTAGGGTGTGGTCGCGCCAGGGACCCTCCTGGTCTCCTGGTGGTGGCCCCCTCCGCTACCTTGGTGATTCCGGAAGCTTCCGGGTCGCTGATTTTTTTATCTGATTTTTCCGGATTTTTTGGAGCACTTTTAATGGCCGGAAAACCTGAAATACAAAAACAGCAGAAAACAACAACTAGCAACTGGGTGCACTAGGTTAATAGATTAGTCCAAATATGCTCAAAAGTGTATGAAAGTTCAAGCAAAACATGGCAAAGTCACACAAAACATGCATGGAGCAAGTAGAAATTATAGATACGTTTGGGACGTATCAACATCCCCAAGCTTAATTCCTGCTCGTCCTCGAGTAGGTAAATGATAACAAGCATAATTTCTGTGGCGACATGCCACACAACCATATAAGGACTTTTAAGTAAAGCAATCAAAGCATGGAATTCAATTCAAATCTTAACAAGCAAGAGTCTATATTAGCATTGACACAAGCAACAAAAGAACAAAAGGTGCAAGAGCTCTCGCTGTTCGTGACTCTAATGTCTCCAGATGGTGTTTGCGTGCAAGCAGGGGACTGGGAAAAGAGAGAAAAAAGGTTGTTGAGAACAACTATCTACTAAAGTTTCACACTTAGTCTCCTTTGGATTCTTATCTTGACTCGTCCCTAGACCACTAGCCAGGTACAAGTCAAGCTGATCCACTCCCTTTCGATATTTTGAGCACTCATGCAATGGATGAGCGTGAGCAAGAAAGTTGACACCTAAAAGGCGAAACTGAAAGAAGGTGGAGGAGGAAGACAAAAAGGTGTGAAAGGCTCACATCAATAAGGACAATCATAGGCGAGAGAAGGCCATATGATAGATATGATGTGAGGAGTAGGGATTGCCATGCAACGGATGCACATGTGAGCTAAAAGCTCTCCAAGGGAACTAGTGGGGGTGCATCTAACTTGCTTGCTCAAGAAGACCTAGAGCTCGTTTGAGGAGGCTCATCATTGGAATATACAAGCCAAGTTCTATAGTGTGAAGGTCCCCACATAGCTATATGCATGATGATGATCTCTATGGAGTACAAGGGATAGATGATGAAGTACTAGTGTGGATCAATCAGAAGGAATAGTAGTGTGCCCCCTTCTCTCTTTTTATTTTTCTTTTTCTCTTTTTTCATTTTTTTTGTATTTTTTTGGTGGCCTCAATGGCTCTTTCTATTTAACTCTCATTTGTCCTCTTTGGGATCTTTTGATTTTGTCCTCTTTGGGATCTTTTCCTCACTTTAGGGGCAACACTCTATATTTTACAAGAATATAGGAGATCTTTCACACTTTACAAAGGTACTCACATAAAGAAGATATAACTATCATGATGAAAATGTAGGCCTCTGCCAGGATATCAGGATATGCAATGATACTAGCGCGTCATGTAGCAATGATTAGGGCAAGGCCCAACTAGCATGCGGCTCATCGATCAAGCAAGTAGCATGTATGACATGAGGATCAAGTCATGAGAAGGTGGATGTTGCATGGCAATGTATCTCGGAAAGGCTATGGAAATTCCTTGTAGGTGGGTATGGTGGCTGTTTTGAGGAAAGATATAAGGAGTCTTATGATGACAGAGCGTATCGTGCCAAGGGTTTGGATGCACCGGCGAAGTATGCGCCAACTCTCAAGGTGAGAAAGGGCAATGCACGGTACCGAAGAGGCTAGAAAAAGTATAGGTGGGTGGAAGTGTCAACTTTCGAATACTCACATTAGTCCGAAGAACTCATGCACTTATTATCGGTAACTCTCAATCTAATCAGGAGGTTCACAAAGAGACAAGTACCCCGAGGAGGATTGTATGGGGGTTTGGTTATCCTTCCGCATCCTCGACTCATGGTACGTGAGTGTACTCTAATATTCCAACCCTCCAGAGGTTAGTGATCCATCTAGTAGCTAGAGTTCTCAACAGGGGTTTTTGGTTTTCGAAAATCAGACGGATTGCCCAAAATACGACATCTATCACTAATAGGCTCGAGCTCTTGACACCAAAAGTTCAAACATTACTCTAGTCAATACCTCAAAACTATTGCAAGTTACTACTACAAAGAGAATAGCAACTTCAACTACCTACTTCTAGTCAAGACACAAAACTCAGTGCAACAGGCAAACTCTCTAACAAGATAAAACATGCAACCTATAGAAAGTTCAACCTAAAACAAAATAAAAGCTCTAGAAAAACTAAAGCACTACAACTAAACAGAGGAGCAACTAAGAAAAGAAAAAGAACAACTCATAGCTAAAAGAATAAGCATGCAAATCCTATGAGGAGTTCCAGTTCAAGCGGAGCGTGTATCTCTCCCACACAAAAGAGTAAGCTGGGGTCTAACTTGTTACTACTGCAAACAAAGCAAAAACAAACCTAGAAAATTAAAGAGCGAGACGCTCCAAGCATAGCACACAACGCATGAAGTGATAAAAATATAGTGCAACGAGGGATGAACTGATAATTGTTGATGAAGAAGGGGATGCACGGGGGCATCCCCAAGCTTAGACGCTTGAGTCTCCTTGAATATTTATTGGGGGTGCACATGGGCATCCCCAAGCTTGAGCGTTTGACACTCCAAGATCTTCTTTCATCATCTTCCACCGCGCACTTGAAAACTCCCTTCATACATAACTCATTGTAGACTGATTAGAGGGGTTAGTGCCCTACTAAAATAATTTTCCTCTACTGCAAATAAAGATTTCCAGGAAGAGCTACTGTTTCTCTTGCCTGCCCAAAAGATTTTGCAAAGAAAAAGCAAGCTTAAGGATTGCAAAACTGCGAAAAGAAAAACCGGGGCAGAAGCTGAGAAAAACAGAACAGCAGAGAGAAAAGAATTTTTTCGAGGTACTTCTACAACTCAAATAAAAAAAACTCTGAACAAACGCCTGAAAGGTAATTGTATGGAGCATGCTGTTAAAAAAATTCAGATCAAAAAGATGATCTGGTGATTTATCCCGAATTTTTCCGTCAAGCAAACAGAATCTGTTTCTGGACAGCTTGTACCAACTTTTGACCTTTCTTGCAATCTGAGGCTAAACTTGGCACAAAGCTTGAAAAGTAAAGATACAATGTTGTTGCTACAATAGTAACAATCATCAAGACCACTAAGAACAGAAGAAAAACAAAAAGAAAAACCTAAATTCGTTGCGGGCTGCCTCCCAAAAGCGCTTCTTTAGAGCCATTAGCTAGGCTTAAAGCAGAAGATCAAAGTTCTCCAAAATCATCGGAAGGTTCACCAAGGATCTCAAAAGGGTTTTCAATAAGCTTATCCTTGTTCTTCTGAGGGAAAAGGCATGTACCTTTTGCTTTACCACGCAAACGTATTTGTCCTTTACCTATATCAATGAAGCCTTTCATGGCTCGGAGGAAGTCCCTTCCAAGCACTATATTTCCTCGATTGGCCTTCATGATGAAGAAGTCAATATCCACACTTCTTTTAAGAAACATGACCTAGACATCTTTCAATCTTCCCTGGATCTCAGAAATATCACCATTAGAATGTTCATGGAAAGATGGAAATTTGTCCATGCTTGCAAGGTACAAAGAATCATAAATAAAGCTTGGCATTATAGAAACTGTAGATCTAATGTCACAAAAAGCAAGGAAGTTTTGATTAGAGATAACAACCCTAACAAAAGGCGCCCGGTCATTTTCTATTTCCAAAATCTCCTCTCTAGGAGGATTTAGTTTTTCTACTCCTTTAAAGTCTAGAGCATCAAGTCTCTTCTCAATAGTAGCAATTCTGTCTACAACAGTATCAAGACCATCATAAACAAAATAACTATATAAACCATGTATAATTTCAAGAGCTCCAGCTTCATCACACTCTAGAAAGTCTCCTTCAGCTATAAGATCAAGAGAGTGCTTACACCACTTAAAAAGGCCAAAGTAAAAATTTCTAAGCACAATTCTTATAGGTAACCAAGGAATATTTGCCTTATGTGCTTCAGGAATTCTGTCCCATGCTTTCTTCATATTCTCCCTGTTCCTTTGGTAGAAATCCAAGACCTCGGATTCCCTCATAGTACCAACTCCTAACATACTTGACCACACCAGAAAGGTAACAGGTATTTTTGGTATTTTTTATAAGGGACACAAAAGTAAAAAATGAAAGGTAAACTAACAAGACTAAAAATCAAAGATAAAAGATAGTGTGCAACTCCCCTATCTTGTAGACTGGAGTCCCCGGCAACGGCGCCAGAAATTCTCTTGATACAGAGTGGCAAATCTCCTCGTTGGTTACCCCAAGTGGAAGGTGAGATGCAGTGTAGCAGAAAGTTTCCCTTAGCAAAGATGCTAAGGTTGAGTATCGAACCAGTAGTATTCCAAGAGATACAAGTAGGTGTCATGGCGCTTGACGTGGACCTGCACACAGATACAAATAACTTTTCTCCCAACGAGTACAGAGGAGTTGTCAATTCCTCCGGCCTTGCTGTTTACAAAGGATCAACGCAAGAGATAAAAGTGGAACTGAAAGTAAAGACTGAAAGTAAACTAAGGGTGTAAACAATAATGTGAAGATGGACCGGGGTCCCGTGATTTTCACTAGTGATGTCTCTCTCCCAAAAGACGATAAAAGTGCTAGCGAGGTAAACAAATCACAGATGGGCAATTGACAGAATTATGAAGGCACCGCAATGTTAACTATGCTGCAAAGAAAGGAAGGGCTCAAAAGCAATGGGCAGTACTCCAAGGTAATTAGACCGAAATCCAACTGCATCTACTACGAATCATCCACCTTGAGATATCTATCCAAAAACATATCGCTGGTATTAAGTTGCGAATCCCACCCAAAGTGTAAACTCAAAGCAACAGACAACTGCATTAAAAGAACTTTGCGTAAAGTAAACAATCCTTGCACCCGCGGGTACAAGCACCGTTGCTTTATCCCTGGTGGCAACAGCACATCCCCTAGTCTCATGTTTTTGTCACTCAAGCTAGACATCAGGGGGATGAACCCAAAATCAAGCATAACGCTCCCTCTTGGAGTTGAAAGCAAACTACTTGGCCAAAGGAAAATACTGCAACCGAGAACATGCAAGAATTTACTCAAGAACAAAATATAAAAGAAAAGAACCAAATATATTACTCATCACAATCTGAACATAGTCTCATAATCCATCAGATCCCAGCAAACTCAGCATAGCAACAGCAGAAATTACAAAAGTGCCTCGATCATGTGAGGCAGCTCACGAGGTCTCGAAAGTGGAAGCACAAAGAGGGGAAAGGTACATCACATAGCTACTGGTCACGGACCCATGGTCCAAGGGGGGCTACTCACGGCACGTCCGGGAGGCGTCCATGGCTATGGATGGTTTCCCGGAGGGTGTTCCTCCTCCCGGCAGGGTGCCGGGGCAGCTTCTCCAGGCAGCCCCGATCTTGAAACGGCGGCGGCGGTACAGAGGCGAGTTCTCGGAAAAGAGATCGATATTAGGGGTTTCCACCCCGAGGGCTAAATATAGGCAGAGGGGGTGTCGAGGGGACCCACCAGGCAGCCAGGAGGCCTCCTGGCGCGGCCTAGGGTGGGGCCGCGCCAGGGACCCTCCTGGTCTGCTAGTGGTGGGCCCCCTCCGCTACCTTGGTGATTCCGGAAGCTTCCGGGTCGCTGGTTTTTAATCTTATTTTTCCGGATTTTTTGGAGCACTTTTAATGGCCGGAAAACCTGAAATACAAAAACAGCAGAAAACAGCAACTGGCAGCTGGGTGCACTGGGTTAATAGATTAGTCCAAATATGCTCAAAAGTGTATGAAAGTTCAAGAAAAACATGGCAAAGTCACACAAAACATGCATGGAGCAAGTAGAAATTATAGATACGTTTGGGACGTATCAACGTGCAAGAAAGGGATAGGGAATACGAGATAAAAAATAGTTGTTGATAACTACTATCTACTAAAGTTTCACACTTAGTCTCCTTTGGATTCTTATCTTGACTCGTCCCCAGACCACTAGTCAGGTACAAGTCAAACTGATCCACTCCCTTTCGATATTTTGAGCACTCATGCAATGGATGAGCGTGAGCAAGAAAGTTGAGACCTAAAATGAGAAACAGATAGAAGGTGGAGGAGGAAGATAAAAAAGGTGTGAAAGGCTCACATCAATGAGGACAATCATAGGCGAGAGAAGGCCATACGATAGATATGATGTGAGGAGTAGGGATTGCCATGCAACGGATGCACATGTGAGCTAAAAGCTCTCCAAGGGAACTAGTGGGGGTGCATCGAACTTCCTTGCTTAAGAAGACCTAGAGCTCGTTTGAGGAGGCTCATCATTGGAATATACAAGCCAAGTTCTATAGTGTAAAGGGTACCCACATAGCTATATGCATGTATGATGATCTCTATGGAGTACAAGGGATAGAGGATGAAGTACTAGTGTGGGTCTCTCAAAAGGAATAGTAGTGTGCCCCTTCTTCTCTCTTTTTTTTCCTTTTTCCATTTTTTTGTATTTTTTATGGTGGCCTCAATGGCTCTTTATATTTCTGTCATTTATCCTCTTTGGGATCTTTTGAATTATCCTCTATATTTTACAAGAATATAGGAGATCATTCACACTTTGCAAAGGTACTCACATAAAGAAAATGTAACTATCATGATGCAAATGTATGCCTCTGCCAGGGTAGCAGGATATGCAATGATACTAGCACGTCATGTAGCAATGATTAGGGCAAGGCCCAACTAGCATGCGGCTCATCGATCAAGCAAGTAGCATGTATGACATGAAGATCAAGTCGTGAGAAGGTGGATGTTGCATGTCAATGTATCTCGGAAAGGCTATGTAAATGCCTTGATACGTAGGTATGGTGGCTGTTTTGAGGAAGGATATAAGGAGGTTTATGATGAAAGAGTGTATCATGCCAAGGGTTTGGATGTACCGGCGAAGGTGGACGCTAATTCTCGGAGTGAGAAGAAGGCAATGCACGGCACAGGAGAGGCTAGAAAAATATGGGAGGTGGAAGTGTCAACTTTCGAATACTCACATTAGTCCGAAGAACTCATGCACTTATTATCGGTAACTCTCAATCTAATCAGGAGGTTCTCAAAGAGACAAGTACCTCGAGGAGGAGTGTATGGGGGTTTGGTTATCGTTGCGCAACCTTGACTCAAAGAGTCAACATGAGAGGCAAAGTCCTTACAAAAATCAATCATTAGCTGGGAATCAAGACCAATATTAGAGCAAAAGGTATTAAAGTAATCAGTTTTCACATAGCTCTCAATATAATCATGCTCATAATTTATAATAGGTTCAATACCTTTATCAATTTCCTAGTCTTCAGTGTTCTTCTGAATCCTCTCAATGAGATCCCATCTTTCTTCAATGCTTCTCGTCTGAAATACCCCACTATAGGAGGCATCCAACATCTCCTTATCCTGACGAGAAAGACTGGCATAAAAATTTGTAAGTATAATTTCCTCGGGGAGCTCATGAATAGGACATTTGATCATTAGGGACTTCAGGCTCCCCCAAGCTCGAGCGATGCTTTCTCCGTCACGAGATCAAAAGTTATAGATATAATTTCTGTCTCGATGAATTTCATGAAGAGGATAAAACTTTGTATAAAAGAGAGACATAAGCTCTTGCCAATTAAGCAAATGTGAGTTATTGAGAAGCTTATACCAATCTAAAGCTTTATCTGTAAGTGATACGAAGAATAACGTCCTCATGACAAACTCCATTGATACACCTGCAAGCTTAAATAATGAACATAGTTGTGACAAATATAACAAGTGTTCACCGGGATGTCTGTCTCTTGCATAGCGATTAGCCAAGACATAATCGATAATACCAGTTGGTATTTTGTAGGGCACAATTTCAGTAGGTGTGGGAGCAACCACCACACTAGTGGGGCGTTTCCCCAAAAACAATGAACCAAGAGTGGAGTTGTCCATAAGGACAGAAAGCAGCAACAGCAATATAAAAACAGCAATATAAAAATTTCCTTACCAGCTTCACTTACCAATGCGCTACACTCCCCGGCAACGGCGCCAGAAAACAACACTTGATGACCCACAAGTCTACGGGATCTATCGTAGTGTTTTTGATAACTAAGAGTGTCGAACCCAACGAGGAGCATAAGGTATTGACAAGTGACTTTGGATAAGAAATAACTGCAAGCAGTGAAAGATAACTTTTTAGGGGTTTCCGGTATAAGCAACAAGAAGGTAAAAACAAGCAAAGTAAAGGGTGCTGAGGAGCAGCAAGTGGCCCAATCCTTTTGAGAAAAGGATAAGCCTAGCAACCGAACTTATAAAGACTAAAGTGTTCTTGAGGACACACGAGAGAGGTAGTCATGTGCTTTCGCCATATTCTGTATTGATACTATGTTTTGTGTTGATAAGTGTTGAGTGGGTGGATCTATGCTAATACACCCTATAGACTAATACAAGTGCACTCTCATGATTAAACACCTTGCAAGCATCCGCAAATACAAGATAGTAATTAAGGCAAAAGCCTATCCACAACAATAAGATCGAGGATCCATTATTCCCTTATGCAAAAGTGTGCGAACTGGGGTTCAGGTTTCTGTCACTCCGGCAACCCACCGTAAGCATTATTTATACACAATGTATTCCCCTAGGTCCTTAACAAGGCGAAGTGTTATGTGTTCGACTCACATAACACCACTAGAAGAATAACAACACAACTTAAATATCAAACAACACATATTACTTCAACATCATATGACTACTCACAACAAGACTTCTCCCATGTCCTCAAGAACTAAACTAACTACTCAAAAGACATAAAAGAGATCATGTCAGTGGTGATAAATACATGATAAACAATCTGGACATAACAATAATTCGCCAACAAAACTCAATAGCATTCACCACAAAGGAGTAATCAACATCGATAGAATAGAGGGGATAGATAGTACGGGTTACAACACAAGTTGCAATGGTGAGATGAGATGGGATGGAGATGGAGATGGTGCTGATGACGGGGATGATGTTGATGATGATCTCGATGATGCCCGTGACGATGGTGATGACGATGGCGATGATCTCCCCTTCCGGGAAGTGTTCTCCCCGGTGGAATCGGCCCGCTGGAGAGCCCTTTTCTTCTATGTAGGTTTCTGCCACGGAGCGGCGGCGGAACTCCGTAAATTCTCCTATTTTTAGGGTTTTCGGATGACGAGGGGTATATATGCCATAGGGGGGGGCCTGGGGTGGCTCCAGGAGTCCAGGCGGCCTCCCGGCGTGCCCCTGGTGGGGGCCGCGCCAGGGGGTCACCTGGGCACCTCGTGGCCCCCCTCTGGCTCCTGTTTTGCGTGCCTTCGTCAATCTTCCAAAAAAATCCCTCCGTCGATTTTCAACTTATTTGGAGGTCTTCTGATTCAGCAACTACGTGTCCACTTTTCTCTGTTGAATCTTCCGTCTATTGTTTCGGCATCGGAAAATCGCAAACTGTGTAAAACAAGCCAAAACAACATAAGAACAACATCATAATGTGAAATATATCAATAAATAGGGGTGAATTATGATGTAAATTAGTGATGCATTTTGGACGTATCAAGGGGTGATGAACGCAGTTTTTCTTCATCTTCGGCCGCCATCTTGATCTGGTGATAACCGACATAGGCATCCAGGAATGATAGCTGGGTGCACTTCGCTGTTGAATCCACAATTTGATCGATACGAGGGAGGGGGAAGGGATCTTTCGAGCAGACGACATTGACATCGCCGTAATCGATACATAACCACTTCTTCCCCTTCGCCTTGGAGATGACAACAAGGGTTGGCCAGCCAGATGGGGTGCCAAATCTCCCGGATGAATCCGGCCTTGAGCAGCTTCTGAATCTCCTCCGCAATGAATTCTTGACGATCCGAGGCTCGACGACGGACATTTTGAGGCTTGGCGCCTGGCTTGACTGCTATTTTGTGCTCAATCGACTCTCTAGGAACTCCGGGAATATGGAAGGGTTCCCATGCGAAAACACCGATGTTTTCTTGTAGAAAGGTGATGAGCGTGCTTTACTATTTGGGGGAGATATCGGCACTGATGGACACGGTGCGTCTCCCATCCTCCGAAACAGGGACTTTCTTGTACACGGTCGCTGGAGTATGTTGGTCGGGTTTTGATCTCTTGGTTGTGGGTCGGATGGAGTCCTCAGCGGGCTGGGGACGTCCTCTGGTACGCTTCTTGTCCGTCTTGATTGGGGGAGCTTGGGGTCCCATGCTCCCTCCTTTGCTGGCAGCATGGTTTCCGGGAACAAAAGAACCGGCCCTGAGAACATGTACGTTCGCAGGGGACGGTGCCTTGCCGGATAACCTCACGACAGCGGCCTTCTTTGCTTCACCTTGAACACATCGCACAATGTCTTGTACATTTCCAACCAGGGTGATGACTCCCTTGGGGCCCGGGATCTTGACTATGTCGTACAGTCCATGGTGCACAGAAGCGAACCTCCGAATAAACGGCCACCCGAGCAGTCCATTGTATAGGAGGGGCAAATATGTGACATCAAAGACGAGGACCTCGGTTCGGAAATTATCTAGCTTTCTGAGGGTAACCGGGAGGTTTGTCTTTCCGAGAGGTTGTACTTCCATTCCGGTGACTCCCCAGAAGGTGGCTGATGGGATGAGGTGGCTCGGGGAATCTGCATCTTCTCGAAGGCATGCAAGGACAACAAGTTGATGCTAGATCCGGAACCATACATCATCTTCCTGACTTTGACGTTGCTAATCGTCGGAGAGTGAAGTGTGGGGGGCAAGCCATCAGTTTAATTCGAAAGGTTGACTGGGTGGTCGCTAACATCTACCACCAGAGGGGTGTTGGCCCACCTGGATATTTTGGGACCCTCTGGGGGAGATTGGACCGTGAGGACTTGCCTCACTGCTTTCCGGAACTGCCGGTTGGAGGTGAGCGTGAACGCTCCACCATGAATGCAACCATCAAAATCCACAACATTTTGTAAGTCGTCACCGGCGTGTTCATCGGATCCTTCTCCTCCGGATCCATTGCCCTCGTCTTGGTCCTGGGTCTTCGTGCTACCTATGTTATGATAACCGCCTCCTCCTCCGCGCTGGGAGCCACCGCCTCTCTAGACCTTCCTCTCGGTATCATTCTTGGCGTAGAAGGCTGCCATGTCTTCCCGGAGCTTCGTCACGTAGCGACATTCTGATAAGTCATGCTTGTTGGTTGATGGCACTGAAGTAGTGCTCCTCGTTGGCTACCCCAACTGGAAGGTTGAGATGTAGCGTAGCGTAAATTCCCTCAGTGAAGCTACCAAGGTTGGTCTCCAGTAGGACTCCAGCAACGACAAGTAGGTGACAGCGATGCTAGAAATTATTAGCATGAGTTGACGTGGACCTGCACACAGATATAGATAAGTCTCAACGAGTACAAAGAGGCTATGTATCTCTCCGGCCTTGCTGTTTACAAAGGTTCAAACGCAAGAGATAAAAGGTAATGATAACTGCAGCTAGAAAGTAAAACATGAATTAAATTGAGGGTGTAAACAGTGGCGGAAATATGGACCGGGGTCCCATGATGTTCACTAGTGATGTCTCTCTCCCAAAAGACGATAAACAACTATGCGAGGTAAACAAATTACAGCTGGGCAATTGACAGGATTACGGACACAAACCAATGCTAACTATGCTCCAAAAGAAAGGAAGAGGCTCAAAAGCATAGGCAGTACGCCAAAACAAGTAGACCGAAATCCATCTGCATCTACTCACTAATCATCCACCTTGAGATATCTATCCAGAACATCACGCTGGTATTAAGTTGCGAGCCCCACCCAAAGATTAAACCCAAAGCAACAGACAACTGAATTAAAAGAACTTAGCGTAAAGTAAACAATCCTTGCAACCATGGTTACAAGCACCATTGTGCTCCCCTTGTGGCAACAACACATCCCCTAGACTCATGTTTCTGTCACTCAAGCTAGTCATCAGGGGGCATGAACCCACAATCATGCATAATGCTCCCTCTTGGAGTTGCAATCTAACACTTGGCCAAAGTAATAAAAAGCAATGAAGAACATGCAAGAATTACTCAAGAACACAAATATAAAGGAGAAGAACCAAATATATTACTCATCACAATCTGAACATAGTCTCATAATCCATCAGATCCCAGCAAACTCAACATAGCAACAGCAGAAATAATTACATATGTGCCTTGATCATGTAGGGCAGGTCACAAGGTTTAATCCATGAAAAACAAAGAGGGGAAGAGGACATCACATAGCTACTGATCATGGACCCATGGTCCAAGGTGGACTACTCACGGCTCATCTGGGAAGCGTCCATGGTGGTGGAGAAGCTCCCGGAGGTCAACCCTCCCTCCGACAGGGTGTCGGGAAGAGGTCTTCTGGTGCTCCCGATCTTCGAAGCGCGGTGGCGGCGGAACAGAGGCGAGATCGCGAAAAAGGGTTATGTCCTTGGGGGTTTCGGGATGAAGGAAATATATAGGCGAAGGGGGCAGCCAGAGGGGCCATCAGTGGTCCAGGCGGCCTCCCGACGCGGCCCCACCCTAGGCCGCGCCACCTGGCCGCCTGGGCACCAGGTGGGGCCCCTCTGGGCCCCCTTCGGCACTCTAGAAGCTTCCGTTACGCTGATCTTTTATATATTTTTCCCAAAAAAATTCTAGCATTTTATGTAATGGGAAAACCTGAAATAAAAAGGCACCAGAAAACATAAACTGGCACTGAGTTGCACTGAGTTAATAGGTTAGTACAAATATGATCAAAAGTATATGAAAGTGTATCAAAAGCATTACAATATCACCCAAAACATGCATGGAGCAAGCAGAAATTATAGATACGTTTGGGACGTATCAACTGTTGGGGTTCGGGGCAGAAAACAAAAAAATTTCATAACCTACGAGACCCATACCCAAGACCTATGCTATGCTGATGCAAGTAACGGACAGAAATAGATCACATACCAGTATGTAGTCCGTTAAGCGGGAAACGTTCCCGCATGAACGTGGTTGGTGTAGTCGTACCGGCAATCCCCGATGCCGCGCGGATCCACGATGACTCTTGTAGCCACCCGATCCTTGTAGACCGATGACGGGATTACGTCCCCGTCGGAACGTTGCTGATGAAGACCTCGCGATACGACCACGACGATGAAGTAGCACCACAAGTGTAGTGCCTCGCGGGATTATACACATACAGTATACCCGACGTCCCTCCGGGCTCCGAACCAGTAGAGCAGTGGAAAGAAGATGGATTCGGATCCCGATTCCAGCAGCACGACGGCGTGCGTTTAGTGGAGAAATCCCCAACCAAGTGTAGACTCCAAACAAGGGGAGTCCACTCGAGGAAGGAGAAAGGAGGGAGAGAGAAATGAGAACTTATCTCAAAATATGATGATTAAAAGGGCACCTCTACCCCTCCTTATATAGGCCAAGGAGGGGTGCCACCCCCCCTCCACTTCCGGGGTGGGACTAATCCCAAGAGGAGGGGGTGCGCCATGAATAAAGGGGGTGGGCCCTCTATGGCGCCATGGCCCATGGGGGAGGACTCCCTCTCCCCCTAATGGGCCCTATGAGGCCCATATGCCTTTTAATTTATTTTTAATTATATTTTAATATTTAATTCAGATAATTAAATAATAAAACATTAATTAAACAATATTAAATATATTTTGAACCTTTCAAAATACCCGGAACAACTTCCGGCCTTCATCGGAACAATTTCGGTCATCACCGGAACAATTCCGGTGTTCTCTCCAATTTCTCCGGTGATCCCGAATCAATCCTTACTGCGTCGAGTACCCTTAAGTGTAACACCCTACGGTCCGGGAAATAGCAGACATGATCGAGACAATTCTCATTGATCAATGACTAATCAATTGGACCTGGTTACAATCCTTGATAGCCCATGCGCTTCCATCGAATGAACTTCAATCGCTCTTGGATCCGTTAACCGTGTGCCTGTTCCCTTTGTCCTATGGTACTTTGCTTGTCCGAGGTTTGATCATCGGTATCCACTATACCTAGTTTGTCCTCGTTCTCAATAAACAAGTTTACTCGTTCCCGTGATATTACAACTCCGTGACCTAGTCACACGTTTGCAAACTTTATGATGTAACATCACCGAGTGGGCCCAGAGTACCTATCCGTCACACGGATGGACAAATCCCGCTTTGATCTATTTGCATACTCATTAACATATCTATTCGGAATACCTGAAGTACTCCTTTATGGCCAGCATATTTCAGTCTGGCGGTGGGTAGCAAATCAAAGCATCCTAATAGACAGTAATTACGTATGATCATTACGGTCTAAGGATCTGGTCACTACGTTATAGTTATCGCAATGTCGAACTATGTGACTTGATCACATCGCAACACTTCTGGTGGGTGTATGTCCATCATATCATTATCCAATGATACGACTCTATTGTCAACAGACGCCATTGTTGTGACGCCCCCAAAATCAATCCGTGTACAGTAATCATACACGCAGGGTACACGGCTGAGATTAGGGTGCCACGGTGAGAATATCACAGCACAACACTAAACACAAAAGGATAAACCAATATGTTACAATAAAAGGGGGTCACGCGGACCCGAATACATAAGTTATACAAGCCATAATATCTGAGTACAGACATAGTTAGTCAAGTTATGCCTTAAGAAGGCTAGCACAAATAACATCAGAGATACAGATCGAAAAGGCAAGGCCTCCTTCCTGGGAACCTCCGAAACTACTCCTGGTCCTGGTCAGCGGGGGTCTCGACGTAGTAGTATCCTCCTCCGGGGCACTCCTGCTCCTGGGCTCCAACGTCGACTGCAGCGGCCGATCAGGCAAAACAATAAAGGAAATAAAGCAGGTGAGTATCTAGTATACCCGCGAGTCTTACGTCCGCTACTAAGCATTATGCATTTGTATCAACGGAAAGGAGAGGCTGTATATAGTGGACTGCAAGATAGAAATCAGAATAAGGGTAAGAAGCTAGGCCTATCGAAGACTAGCATCTTCTGACGATGTCTTGCAGCATGAGGTAAGAATCAACCAACAGTTCATATAAAGCATAAAGTAACAACGAAGCAGAAGTTGCTGCAACATTGTATAATATAAGTTGTAATGATTAACCATAATAATAATGCCTCCGAGTTCCCTTCCTCGACTCCCTGCGAGGAAGAAGACCCGGAACCATACAGTTTAATAGTAATAGTTTCTAGTGGTAAGATCCAGCTTCCGCATAAAGCGTCCTGTTACCGTGGACACGGCTATTCGAATAGATTAAACTCCCTGCAGGGGTGCACTACTGTTCAGCCTGCACGCTCGGATCTCCAGGGTGGCGTGAACCTTGTAAGGGAACGCCCCACCGAGGCTATCCGACACATCGCAGCCCATCCTAGGCTCAGCAGAGAAGCCATCCGCCGGACTATATCCTATGCGCCAAGGGGTCTAGGTCCCTCACCCTTGCACGCTCCTGCACGGTACGAGACTGGCCGGTGAAGCAAAAGCAAATCCAAAACACACCTGCTGCAGCAAAAGACAAGACCGCTTCCCGGCTATCAGCCCGTGGTACTGCTGACGTCTGAAGAGCTTTCGGACAAACTACGACGCGGAGGGCCCACACCGTAATCCCACGTGTAGGTAGTGCGTACAGACCAACGGGTCTCTCAAGTCATCTGCCGAACCATTTAGCATTTTAATATTATCTCGCAGACAACCGTTATCGCTGTCTGACTAACAACACAACGAACAACGAACAGCAACAAGGCCCACCGGTAACGTCGGGGCCTGCCCTGTCGTCCCGTCAAAGCGCGCGGTTACCGACAAGGTGAACCGTCTCCTTACCTTGTCTCGTGTGTGCTCTTGGTAGAGCTCGACTTTTGCGTGGTTTGGTAACTCTCGCGAGATACAAGCAAGGGCCAAGCAAGCCAGTAACGTCGGTCGTACCCTCCCTGTCGTTCCCGACAATATACCGCTCGCGGGCACCGTTGGGTTGCCCGACTTCTTACCTTAAGGACAACCGCTGTTCAGGACCCTATGGCGGCAAGACAAAGTCAGACTCGAGTGGAGTACAAGGATTACTCCTGGATAGCTCACACTTGAGGTGACTAGGCATAACCCAGATAGGGGCCTTTGGTGGTGTCTGCTTTGTTCCGTACCTGTGCAGTTGTATATATTGTATCCGTGTTCACTCCCCTGAGTGATCACGTCCCGCTATCTAGTCCTAGCTAACAATGCGCAGGGCTCACTGCTGAATATATGCATAATTATAACAGGCAGCATAGGATAAAGGAAGGTATATCAAGGGGCGACAAAATCAGGCTATGCAATTGAATAGGATTGTAATCGTAGCAGCAGCAGTAACAATGCCTAGTGCAAGAAAGTACGGAAAGGTAGGCGATATCTGGGGAAGAGAATGGGTCTGCTTGCCTGGAAGCTCGACGGTAGGGCCAGGGTCGTCGACGAAGTAGTCGTACCCGGCGGCGGTGTAGTCGGCGGTAGCAGCGGGGTCTACCGGAGAATAAAGGGGGGAGAAACAGTAAATACAAAGCAAGCAATGCAAACATATTAATGACATGACAATTGTAAAGTTAACGGTGTTCTAACGCAGTGCAAAGTACGTTGCTCGGAGCGGGAATTCATCCGGGGATGAACTGCCAGCTCCGGGTGATTACCGGACAGGGTGTCCGGAGGGGGGAGGGTTCATGCCGGAGGTGTCGTGGACATCCGACAAAGATAACGGGGGTGTATACGTGTTAGTTGAACCATTCCTGACAACTTTCGTGTTCGGAATAAATTCATCCGGATACTTTAACGGTACCGGGCAAATCATCGGACAGATGGTCCGGAGGGGGGACGGTTCGATGTTCGGTATGTTAGAGGGGTGTGGTGAAGGTATGGGTATAGTATTTTTAATCGGTGATCCGTTCTGAGCAACTTTCGTATACAAAGTATTTTGATCTGGGCAATTTTATCGGTACCGGAAATTTACCGACAGACAGCCCGGTTGGGGGGTGTCGATGTTCGATGCGTTAGGGGGGTGTGGCAGACATACGGATAGCGTATTCATATTTGTTATAACTTTCCGATCAATTTTCATGTATAAACTTTTTTGATCTGAGCTACGGTTTAAAAGATATTGATTTTATAAGTTTAAATCATTTTAAATCATATTCTGAATTTATTTAATATTATTAAATCAAGCATTATCCAAACAGTAGTGTACCAGGTCAAACCTGACAGAGGGGACCCACCTGTAAGGTTGACTGGTCAACTGACCAGTGGGTCCCACTGGTCAGCCACACATGTTTTATAAATTATTTAATTTAATTTAAATAGAAGTGGGGGCCACATGTCATTGACTGATTCAATTAAGTTAACCTTAATTTGGATTAACCAGGAGGGTCCCACATGTAAGTCACATCAGGAATTGGTTTAATTAAACTAATTTAATTAGTGACCGGTCCCACATGTCATTCACAGCACAGCTAACAACTTATTTAACCCAGGTTAATCTAGGGTGGGGCCCCACTATCATGGAGGGATTAGGGGTGGGGTGGCTTAAGCTTAACAGAAGCTATCCCATAGCCACCCGCGCGAGTGCATGCCGTCGGCGGCCGAGGCACGGCGGCGAGCCAACTGGGCGCCTCCGGCGACCAAAAAGGCGGGCGTAGGGGGGAATCGAATGCGGCGTTCCGCGCGCGTCCGTTGCCGTACCCCACGGACGACGGGGACAACCGTGGCGGCGGCTACGACGAAGGCCGCGGCGGCCGGAGCTAGGCCTCGGCGGCGAGGTGGCAAACGGGCACCAAATTGAGCGCAAGTTGGGGGGGGGGGAAACAAGTGCGGCTCACAGTGATGGCGAAGCGGCCCGCGGGGAAGGCTGGGGCGGTGCGGACTCGCCGGAATCCCCGCCGGGGCGCGGCGGCTGTGCGGCGGGGCAGAGCTCGATTCGTCGACGTGGGTGCAGCTCGGCTCAAATCACAGCTCGGAGAAGACGAAGGCCTCCATGGGGATGCTCCAGGACAGCTCCGCTCGCCGGAAGGAGGCCGTTGGCCACGGGTATGCTCATCGGCGGCGACTGCGTGTGCTCGGGTGGCAATGGAGTGAGACGCAGGAGAGAGAGAACCCAGGGGGAAGGAGATATTTCCTCTCCACGGGGGCACGGCCTCGGCCTTATCCCCTCCGAGCAGCTCCTGTAGCGACCGCGTCGCCGAGCTGTCCCAGCCGCGCCATGGCCGGCTCGGCCGAAGGAACAGGACGGGGAGGCAGATGAAAGAAAAAAAAAGGAAGAAGGGGCCCGGGTGGGCCAGATCAGTGGGCTTTTCCCCGTGCGACAATTAACCAGAGCCCCATTTTTGTTCTTTTCTTTTTCTGTAAAACTCTATTAGCATAAATTTAAATGGCTTAGGCATTTTTGTATAATACAAATATTGTTCCATAATTAGTAGAGCATATACCTAGAGTACCACAAAAAGTTTAGGGTTTTTCTAAACTCTTTTGCTATTTTATTTTATTATTAACTAAGCAATTGGCCTGGAATTGCTACTGTTATTATTTGTTTGGAATTTTCCATAACACAATAAATACTCAAGACCACATTGGCATGGTCCAATGATTATCTTGGATTTTATAAAAGTGGTTCCAAGATTTTTGGGAAAGATTTTATTGTCACCATATTTTTAATATTCATCAAAAGGCATTTTAGGGTTTGTTTGAATTTTGATTCAAATGGCTTGAACTTTAGTTGGCCAATGATGATCAAGGTCCATGGTTCATATTTGCTTGCAACAATATCAAAGGAGAATTTGAATTTGAACTGAACCAGTTGATCAAACAAAAGTTTTGAACAGTAGAGATGAACAGTAACCCTGATTACTGTTCACTGACAGTGAGAGTGTTACAAATCTCCCCCACTACAAGAATTCTCATCCCGAGAATTTAGGTGGTAGAGGGGAAAAGATTGGGGTATTCCTCACGAAGACGATCTTCGTGTTCCCAAGTGGCTTCATCCTCAGAATGATTTGACCACTGAACTTTGAGAAACTTCGTTGTCTTGTTGCGGGTCTTGCGTTCAGACTGATCGAGAATGCGGCTTGGATGTTCTTGATAAGTCAAGTCCTGTTGCAGCTCGATCATATCATGTTCCACTTCGCGGATGGGGTCCTTGAAGCAGCGTCGGAGTTGCGACACGTGGAAGACATCGTGGACTTGAGAGAGGTTCGGCGGCAATTCCAAACGGTATGCCACTGGTCCACTCCGGGAAAGAATACGGAACGGGCCAATGTAGCGAGGAGCTAACTTGCCTTTGATTCCGAAACGATGAGTGCCTCGCATCGTGGTGACATGGAGGTACGCGTATTCGCCAGGTTGATAGACCATTTCTTTGTGCTTGCGATCATAGTTGCTCTTCTGGCGGGACTGAGCAGCTTTCAGGTGTTCACGGATAACGCGAACCTGATCTTCGGCATGCTGAATAATGTCCGGACCAATGAGAGCTCTTCCTCCAGTTTCTGACCAATTCAGAGGGGTTCGACACTTACGTCCATAGAGAACTTCAAAGGGTGCCATCTTCAAACTAGCCTGATAGCTATTGTTATACGAGAATTCAGAAAATGGAAGAGATTCCTCCCATTTCTTACCGAATGAAATGACACAAGCTCGGAGCATATCTTCAAGCACTTGGTTGACTCGTTCGACTTGTCCTTGCGACTGGGGGTGATAAGCGGTGCTGAAATTTAGGTGAGTGCCCATAGCTTCTTGGAAACTATCCCAGAACTTAGAGGTGAAAATGCTGCCTCGGTCGGAACTGATCTCCAACGGAATACCGTGGAGGGAAACAATTCTGGAAACACATAAGTCTGCTAACTGACTAGCAGAGATCGTCTCCTTGACAGGCAGAAAGTGGGCAACCTTGGAGAATTGGTCGATGACGACAAAGATCGCATCATGACCTTTCTGTGATCGGGGAAATCCGGTGACGAAGTCCATTTCAATCTTGTCCCATTTCCATTCAGGAATAGAGAGTGGTTGCAGAGTACCAGCAGGTCTTTGATGTTCGGCTTTCACGCGACGGCAAACGTCACACTCATCAACATAACGAGCAATATCTTGTTTCATGTTGGACCACCAGTACCGTTGACGAATGTCTTGGTACATCTTGGTACTACCAGGGTGAATCGACAAAGGTGTATCATGAGCTTCTTTCATGACATCAGAGGCGTAATTCAGGTTGGCCTTGGCTACCGGAACCACTAAACGACCCTTGAAGTACACCGCATTATCATCATTTGCATCAATAGTGAAGAATGAGGGCTCTCCGCTGGCGACACGACGCTTAATCTTCCAAATGTCAGAGTCATAATGTTGTACAGTCTTGATGCGGGTGTCGAGGTTTGGTTGGACCACCAGGGAGTCACATATCCCTGCGGAACAATTTCGATGTTCAGCTTGCGGAGTTCTGCATACAGACGTGGCTGTTGCACCTGAACTTCAAGTTCACTACAATAGGCTTTGCGGCTTAAGGCATCGGCCACCACATTAGCTTTGCCAGGGGTGTAAGAAATTCCCATGTTGTAGTCGGCTATTGTCTCGAGCCATCTCTGTTGGCGGAGATTCAGGTCGGGCTGCGTAAACAGGTACTTCAGGCTTTGGTGGTCGGTGAAGATCTCGCAACGATTACCGACGAGGTAATGTCGCCACAGCTTCAATGCATAAATTACCGCTGCCAATTCGAGATCATGAGTTGGATAGTTTTCTTCGTGAGCACGCAACTGACGAGAGCCATAAGCAATCACTTTGCGCTCTTGCATTAGGACACAGCCTAATCCTTGACGAGACGCGTCGCAATAAATCACGAAGTCCTTCTAAGTATCAGGCGGAGCAATCACTGGGGGTGAAGCGAGCTTGTCCTTGAGAGCTTGAAAACTTTCTTGACATTTATCAGTCCACTCAAACTTGACGCCTTTGTGAAGAAGATTACTCAGAGGCTTGGCAATCTTGGAGAAATTCTCAACAAAACGGCGGCAATAGCTGGCAAGGCCGAGGAAACTTCGGACTTGCTTGACAGTCCTGGGCTGAGTCCAGTCAAGAATAGCCTGGATACGTTCGGGGTTGACGGCAATGCCATCCTTGGAAATCACATGACCAAGGTAGGTTACTTCGGGAAGCCAGAACTCACACGTAGAATACTTAGCATAGAGTTTGTGTTCTCGAAGATTTTCCAGTATAAGACGAAGATGTTCAGCATGTTCTGCATCGGTCTTGGAGTAAATCAATATATCATCCAGATAAACCACGACAAACTTGTCGAGATATTCCATGAATATAAAGTTCATCAATCTGGAGAAAGTGGCTGGGGCATTCGTCAAGACAAAGGACATGACAGTGTACTCGTATGAACCATAGCGAGTAATGAATGCGGTCTTCGGGATGTCCTCATCACGGACCCGGATCTGATGGTAACCCAACCTTAAGTCGAGTTTTGAAAACACCGTGGATCCAGCAAGTTGATCATAAAGATCATTGATCCGAGGGAGGGGGTACTTGTTCTGTATCGTGGCCTGGTTGATAGGTCGGTAATCTTGGACCAATCGGTTCGTGCCATCACTCTTCTTGACAAAGAGCGAAGGTGCTCCTCAAGCAGAGGAACTTGGACGGATGAAGCCTTACTCGAGGGCCGTGTCGATCTCCTTCTTCAATTCAAGGAGGTGGTGAGGTGGCATCTTATACGGGCGCTTGGCAATAGGGACGGTACCAGGCTTCAAGTCGATGACGAATTCAACTTCTCTAATCGGGGGTATCCCCGGCAGTTCTTCTGGGAATACGTCGGTAAAATCACAAACGATTGGGACTTTCTCAATCCCTTCGAGAGGTGCGACATTCAAGGCATTCAGAGCATATATACGAGCTTCGGCATTCATCGACACAATGGCAGTGTGACTCACAATCGCGCCAGAAGGATGAAAAAGTTGGATGACCTTGGTGCCACAATAAAGTGCGGCATCGTGGGCTTTCAGCCAATCCATACCCAAGATAAGGTCAATAGTGGATGTTTTCAGAATATGTGGGGAGACAAGGAACTCAATCCTTTTGATCTCGACGGTGATGTTAGGTGCTAGCATGTCAACGTGACACATGCCGCCGGGTGTTTTAACGGCCAAGGGGGTGCGCTTCTTTTCATGGAATATGCCATGCTTAGATGCAAATGCTCCAGACATAAATGAATGCGATGCTCCTGTATCAAATAAAACAGTAGCAGGTATTGAGTTAACGAGGAGTGTACCCATCACAGTAGCGGGCTGTTCCTGAGATGCTTCAACATCAATGTTGTAAGCATGACCACGAGCATGAGGATTTGACCCATTATTATAGTTGAGGGTCCCATTGTTGCCACGACCATTTCCGCGGCCAGCAGGGTGAACTACCAGTTGATTCTGTCGCTGAGGGAAGTCTCTGGAAATATGGCCTGGCTGACGGCACTTGAAACACAGGCCATCTTGAGGACGGAGAGGTGCAGTCTCAGTCTTCGGCTGTCTCGGCGGGGGCAGAGGCAGACAAAGTGCAACATACGACGGCCTTGGTGCAGGGGCAGTTGGACGCATAAGACTGTGTGGAATCCAAACGCGTTGCTTCTGTGCTGTGCCTGAAGATGAGCCAGCATCACGGGGGCGCTTCGGCGAACCACCAAACTTAAGCTGAGCGGTCTCAAGAGTGATAGTCTGGTTCACCATGGTGGCGAAGTCGGGGAAGGCGTGCAAAGCCAGTGCAAGCTGGAGATCTGGGTTGAGCCCATCACGGAACTTCTCTTGCCTACTTGCATCATTGGGGAGGTCACTTACAGCATAGCGGGAGAGGCGGAGGAATTCCCTCTGGTATGCCTCGACAGTTTTGTTGCCCTGAACGAGGTTGCGGAACTCAGCCTTCATACGGTTCATAATCGTCTGGGGGACATAATGAGCACGGAAGGCAGTCTTGAAGTCATTCCAGGTGACGACAGTCCCTTCAGCTAGCGAGCCCTTGTAAGTGTCCCACCACTGAGCAGCGGGACCACGCAGGAAATAGGACGCGAAGTTGACATAATCAGCAGCGCTCACATTAGCGAATTCCAGCTGACGAGTGATGTCACGAAGCCAATCATCGGCATCCAGCGGCTGCTCCGGCTGGTGGAAGAGAGGGGGATTGAGACGCATGAAATCCCGCAGAGTAACCACAGGCGGTTGGTTCTGGTGCTGGTTTTGGTTCTGATTCTGGTTCTGGAGCTGATCTATGACTCCTTGCATGAACACCTGGTTCATCTGAAACTGCTGCATCATCGCGGCCATGTATTCCGGCGGCGGAGGTGGATCGTTGGCACCACGACCACCACGACCAGCCATCCTGCTAGAATTTAACAGGGGTATTTCAGCGATGATCCTTTATCGAGATGCCGGAAACGAGTAATAGGTAAAGCGACAACAAGAGGAGGCGCGGATATATATAGGAGTAGTCATATAAGACATACACATCCACACATAGAATCAATCGAAAATCGGGCAGCGTAACGTCGTAGAAATTAAGGAAAAAGGACACACTAGGCGGCGCGCAGACCGCGGTAAGGATTACACGACGCGACATAGTTTCCACTATGTCAATCACGCCGCAAGAAAACTGTTAGCCACAGGAGTTAATGCCAGAGGACGCGCGGCCTGCCCAGAATGAGAATGGGATCCGCGGTCCGGGACCTGGGGTAGAACTCCTGCAACACGACTCAATCAATGGGGAAGCACCAAAACGCCGGATGGAATCAAGAGAACGTGATCCTAATGTCAGATTTTGTAAAACTTACCAGCAAGGATAAGAGAGCAGATTCCCAGAGCATAGGTAAGGAGAAAAGGATCCTAATACCATAGATATCACACGTAGTGACATCGATGTGGGCCCGTAACCCAAATATTAAGTTAGCAAAATAGTTTTTCAAATTCTAGACTCAACTTTGACCAGGTAGTGGTGGGGTGGATTCCTACAGGCAGTCGGCTCTGATACCAACTTGTGACGCCCCCAAAATCAATTCGTGTACAGTAATCATACACGCAGGGTACACAGCTGAGATTAGTGTGCCACGGTGAGAATATCACAGCACAACACTAAACACAAAAGGATAAACCAATATGTTACAATAAAAGGGGGTCACGCGGACCCGAATACATAAGTTATACAAGCCATAATATCTGAGTACAGACATAGTTAGTCAAGTTATGCCTTAAGAAGGCTAGCACAAATAACATCAGAGATACAGATCGAAAAGGCAAGGCCTCCTGCCTGGGAACCTCCGAAACTACTCCTGGTCCTGGTCAGCGGGGGTCTCGACGTAGTAGTATCCTCCTCCGGGGTACTACTGCTCCTGGGCTCCAACGTCGACTGCAGCGGCCGATCAGACAAAACAATAAAGGAAATAAAGCAGGTGAGTATCTAGTATACCCGCGAGTCTTACATCCGCTACTAAGCATTATGCATTTGTATCAACGGAAAGGAGAGGTTGTATATAGTGGACTACAAGATAGAAATCAGAATAAGGGTAAGAAGCTAGGCCTATCGAAGACTAGCATCTTCTGACGATGTCTTGCAGCATGAGGTAAGAATCAGCCAACAGTTCATATAAAGCATAAAGTAACAACGAAGCAGAAGTTGCTGCAACATTGTATAATATAAGTTGTAATGGTTAACCATAATAATAATGCCTCCGAGTTCCCTTCCTCGACTCCCTGCGAGGAAGAAGACCCGGAACCATACAGTTTAATAGTAATAGTTTCTAGTGGTAAGATCCAACTTCAGCATAAAGCGTCCTGTTACCGTGGACACGGCTATTCGAATAGATTAAACTCCCTGCAGGGGTGCACTATTGTTCAGCCTGCACACTCGGATCTCCAGGGTGGCGTGAACCTTGTTAGGGAACGCCCCACCGAGGCTATCCGACACATCGCAGCCCATCCTAGGCTCAGCAGAGAGGCCATCCGCCGGACTATATCCTATGCGCCAAGGGGTCTAGGTCCCTCACCCTTGCACGCTCCTGCACGGTACGAGACTGGCCGGTGAAGCAAAAGCAAATCCAAAACACACCTGCTGCAGCAAAAGACAAGACCGCTTCCCGGCTATCAGCCCGTGGTACTGCTGACGTCTGAAGAGCTTTCGGACAAACTACGACGCGGAGGGCCCACACCGTAATCCCACGTGTAGGTAGTGCGTACAGACCAACGGGTCTCTCAAGTCATCCGCCGAACCATTTAGCATTTTAATATTATCTCGCAGACAACCGTTATCGCTGTCTGACTAACAACACAACGGACAACGAACGGCAACAAGGCCCACCGGTAACGTCGGGGCCTGCCGTGTCGTCCTATCAAAGCGCGCGGTTACCGACAAGGTGAACCGTCTCCTTACCTTGTATCGCGTGTGCTCTTGGTAGAGCTCGACTTTTGCGTGGTTTGGTAACTCTCGCGAGATACGAGCAGGGGCCAAGCACGCCAGTAACGTCGGTCGTACCCTCCCTGTCGTTCCCGACAATATACCGCTCGCGGGCACCGTTGGGTCGCCCGACTTCTTACCTTAAGGACAACCGCTGTTCAGGACCCTATGGCGGCAAGACAAAGTCAGCCTCGAGTGGAGTACAAGGATTACTCCTGGATATCTCACACTTGAGGTGACTAGGCATAACCCAGATAGGGGCCTTTGGCGGTGTCTGCTTTGTTCCGTACCTGTGCAGTTGTATATATTGTATCCGTGTTCACTCCCCTGAGTGATCACGTCCCGCTATCTAGTCCTAGCTAACAATGTGCAGGGCTCACTGCTGAATATATGCATAATTATAACAGGCAGCATAGGATAAAGGAAGGTATATCAAGTTGCGACAAAATCAGGCTATGCAATTGAATAGGATTGTAATCGTAGCAGCAGCAGTAACAATGCCTAGTGCAAGAAAGTACGGAAAGGTAGGCGATATCTGGGGAAGAGAATGGCTCTGCTTGCCTGGAAGCTCGACGGTAGGGGCAGGGTCGTCGACGAAGTAGTCGTACCCGGCGGCGGTGTAGTCGGCGGTAGCAGCGGGGTCTACCGGAGAATAAAGGGGGGAGAAACAGTAAATACAAAGCAAGCAATGCAAACATATTAATGACATGACAATTGTAAAGTTAACGGTGTTCTAACGCAGTGCAAAGTACGTTGCTCGGAGCGGGAATTCATCCGGGGATGAACTGCCAGCTCCGGGTGATTACCGGACAGGGTGTCCGGAGAGGGGAGGGTTCATGCCGGAGGTGTCGTGGACATCCGACAAAGATAACGGGGGTGTATACGTGTTAGTTGAACCATTCCTGACAACTTTCGTGTTCAGAATAAATTCATCCGGATACTTTAACAGTACCGGGCAAATCAACGGACAGACGGTCCGGAGGGGGGACGGTTCGATGTTCGGTATGTTAGAGGGGTGTGGTGAAGGTATGGGTATAGTATTTTTAATCGATGATCCGTTCTGAGCAACTTTCGTATAGAAAGTATTTTGATCTGGGCAATTTTATCGGTACCAGAAATTTACCGACAGACAGCCCGGGAGGGGGGTGTCGATGTTCGATGCGTTAGGGGGTGTGAAAGACATACGGATAGCGTATTCGTATTCGTTATAACTTTCCGATCAATTTTCATGTATAAACTTTTTTGATCTGAGCTACGGTTTAAAAGATATTGATTTTATAAGTTTAAATCATTTTAAATCATATTCTGAATTTATTTAATATTATTAAATCAAGCATTATCCAAACAGTAGTTGACCAGGTCAAACCTGACAGAGGGGACCCACCTGTAAGGTTGACTGGTCAACTGAACAGTGGGTCCCACTGGTCAGCCACACATGTTTTATAAATTATTTAATTTAATTTAAATAGCAGTGGGGGCCACATGTCATTGACTGATTCAATTAAGTTAACCTTAATTTGGATTAACCAGGGGGGTCCCACATGTAAGTCACATCAGGAATTGGTTTAATTAAACTAATTTAATTAGTGACCGGTCCCACATGTCATTCACAGCACAGCTAACAACTTATTTAACCCAGGTTAATCTAGGGTGGGGCCCCACTGTCATGGAGGGATTAGGGGTGGGGGTGGCTTAAGCTTAACAGAAGCTAGCCCATAGCCACCCGCGCGAGTGCATGCCGTCGGCGGCCGAGGCACGGCGGCGAGCCAACTGGGCGCCTCCGGCGACCAAAAAGGCGGGCGTAGGGGGGGAATCGAATGCGGCGTTCCGCGCGCGTCCGTTGCCGTACCCCACGGACGACGGGGACAACCGTGGCGGCGGCTACGACGAAGGCCGCGGCGGCCGGAGCTAGGCCTCGGCGGCGAGGTGGCAAACGGGAACCAAATCGAGCGCAAGTTGGGGGGGGGAAACAAGTGCGGCTCACAGTGATGGCGAAGCGGCCCGCGGGGAAGGCTGGGGTGCGGACTCGCCGGAATCCCCGCCGGGGCGCGGCGGCTGTGCGGAGGGGCGGAGCTCGATTCGTCGACGTGGGTGCGGCTCGGCTCAAATCACAGCTCGGAGAAGACGAAGGCCTCCATGGGGATGCTCCAGGACAGCTCCGCTCGCCGGAAGGAGGCCGTTGGCCACGGGTATGCTCATCGGCGGCGACTGCGCGTGCTCGGGTGGCAATGGAGTGAGACGCAGGAGAGAGAGAACCCAGGGGGAAGGAGATATTTCCTCTCCACGGGGGCACGGCCTCGGCCTTATCCCCTCTGAGAAGCTCTTGTAGCGACCGCGGCGCCGAGCTGTCCCAGCCGCGCCATGGCCGGCTCGGCCGAAGGAACAGGACGGGGAGGCAGATGAAAGAAAAAAAAAGGAAGAAGGGCCCCGGGTGGGCCAGATCAGTGGGCTTTTCCCCGTGCGACAATTAACCAGAGCCCCATTTTTGTTCTTTTCTTTTTCTGTAAAACTCTGTTAGCATAAATTTAAATGGCTTAGGCATTTTTGTATAATACAAATATTGTTCCATAATTAGTAGAGCATATACCTAGAGTACCACAAAAAGTTTAGGGTTTTTCTAAACTCTTTTGCTATTTTATTTTATTATTAACTGAGCAATTGGCCTGGAATTGCTACTGTTATTATTTGTTTGGAATTTTCCATAACACAATAAATACTCAAGACC
Organism: Bromus sterilis; assembly: GCA_950022295.1. Lineage (NCBI taxonomy): Eukaryota > Viridiplantae > Streptophyta > Magnoliopsida > Poales > Poaceae > Bromus > Bromus sterilis. The sequence continues at coordinate 335,164,000 of OX465595.1, read as the reverse complement.
ACATTGGCATGGTCCAATGATTATTTTGGATTTTATAAAAGTGGTTCCAAGATTTTTGGGAAAGATTTTATTGTCACCATATTTTTAATATTCATCAAAAGGCATTTTAGGGTTTGTTTGAATTTTGATTCAAATGGCTTGGACTTTAGTTGGCCAATGATGATCAAGGTCCATGGTTCATATTTGCTTGCAACAATATCAAAGGAGAATTTGAATTTGAACTGAACCAGTTGATCAAACAAAAGTTTTGAACAGTAGAGATGAACAGTAACCCTGATTATTGTTCACTGACAGTGAGAGTGTTACAATTGTCTCATGATCAGGAAACCTTGATCATCAATTGCCCAATGGACTAGTATACTAGGGTTGAATAGGGACCTGGTTGTTTGTATACCACACCTGTATTAATGTTTCCGCTTAATACAGTTATAGCATAGTATCAAACGTATTATGAACTAATGGAATATGCTTGATAAAACATATTTTATTTGCCTCTAGGGCACATTCCCAACAGTCTCCCACTTGCACTAGAGTACAAATAATCTAGTTGCATTTTCTCTGGATCATAACTCCTTATTTATCATGCTTGCCCGTAGAAGAGGTTGTATCAACGGTCTGGGTACCATTCAGAACCGTGTGTCCTTTTGCAAATCATAATGTCACCTAATTTGACATTCCTTCATTATCCACTATAATGATGAGGTATATATATTTGGCAGTGAAGTGAGACTTCGTTTGCTGTGTCATAGCAATGACATCCGGTGGGTCACGCGGACTTTCCCATAGTCATGCACACTTGAAACTCACTCAATCAGAAGTCGAACTTCTTAAGCCATAATATAACTCCTGGTACTTCTAAAGCAGCCACATCAATGTAGATTCAATCCTTAGTGCATTGTATGCAACTTTGATGTCTAACCATGTTTCTTTCAACTTAGGCATTCATTAGTGTGATATCTCAATTTTCTAGGTTAGTGTCAAAACTTGAACCAGCATAACATTTATGGTCAAGTCCACTATCCTTTACAAATTTGAGATGTATCCTCGGTTCTCTTCAGACACTGAAGTCTGAAGGATAAACTTAACTCTTTGTTCAATGATTTACTCATAAATCATATCACAACATGTTCTTACTACTAAGAACTTGGGTCACATTACGTCGAGTACATAACTCTGGTTTTATATGAAAGAACCCATGACAAAGGCATAGAGGATCCAACACATCCATTTCTTTCATTAACCATTAACCATTGTTCTTGTACTGAGATTAACTCAACACTTCTCTTGGATATACAAGTAAGGACCACTTCTTGACTTGTCCCATTCTGAACTCCTTCAGAATCTTATCCAGGAAAGTATTACGACTCAATGTTATTAAACACATATCTATCTTAATAGATCTTCAATGCTTAATACTTATTCATCTTCATTTATGAAAGATTCAAATAATAATTAACACCAACTGCACCATTCATAATATGTTATCCATATATGAGAATGTTATCATGCTCCCACTCAAATATGTCATGCACATATTAAGTTATAGGATAACACTCATATTGCTCCCACTCAAATATGTCGGCCACATATAAGACAAGGATAACATCCACATGGCTCCCACTTAGATATGTCAGACACATATTAAGTTCAGGATACTAACCACATGGCTCCTACTCAAATATGTCATTTACATATAAGTCTAGGATAATACTCCCATAGCTCCCACTCAAAATATGTCGTCTACATATTAAGTTTCAGGAAACTATTCAGCTCCCACTCAGTTTCATGCAAATGCATGTTTCCTCGATATTTTGGATAAGTCCAAAATCCTTTGATCATCCATCAAAATGAGAATTCAGTTTACGAGACACTAGTATCCATATGTTTTTCCAAAACCTTCTTGTTGTACCAATTACAACACTTCTTCAAATACAGGATTTGAGGAAGTCACGGTATTGATAACAATCCTGGATCAATCGTAGTGAATATCCCTTTGACTCAAGCATTGCTACACATTGTAGTCAACCCATTGAATTTGTCAGAAACAATCTTTGTGACAAACCAATCTTGACGTCCCTTTGATGTTCACATTTATTCCTCATAACTCTGAAGTTATTGTGAATATCAAGTAACCTCCTTACTTGATAAGATTCAAGCAATCTTAAATGTAACTCAACATAGGATTTCATGACTCGTAGTCATATCTCGTACTTAGGTCCACCATCGCTTCTTTGTAGTTCGTAGGAATGTCTTGTTCCATTAACAGGACAAGTGAATCATGAATATCATTTTGCACCAGGGGCAAATATATATTCTTGAATCCTACCTTTCTCAGTAAAAGCTCCCATCAGAAGATCATGATCATTATCATTAGTTTCTCCTCTTATTGTAGAGCTTTGCTTCCAGAACATATTCCGTTGCACTACTCTGACATTTGGAGGCAAGGTCAATTACCTTGGTTGAACTTTCACTTTTCTTCCATTACCACATTTATCAAGAACAATTCTTGACAAACACCAAACATAGCAATACAAGTTTTGCTCCTTTTGGTTCTAGTTGTGGAAGATGCATCCATAGTTGTCTAAGGATACACTACAAAGATAATTTATCTTACATAAATCAAGCTTCCTAGAAACCACAACACACCATGACATATATAGTGTTGGTTTCCACGAACTCAGATGGTTCCCTATGCTGAAGTGAGTGTTTGCATATTAAATTAATAACTCTAAACGATAATAACGTAACTTGGTAAGAGATAACTTAGACCATACACTTTTAGATAGAATATGATCACAATGTTCAGGCATGTCAATCATATTGAAGTGTCTCAAGACATTGCAATTTGTGGAACAACTTTCACACAAGTCTTTATGCCCAAGACTAACTCAAAACATTTGTCACTTTGATGAAATCGTAGAGACTTGTCTTCCTTGTTAATTTAATATCCATCTTTACTATGAAATCCCTTTTGATCATATCAAATTATTTCAGACTCATGTTTCATTAGTGAATACAAATATTCATCTAAGTCCACATATGAAGTTCATGAAATAATGAAATTCATCACATGCTGACATACGATACATCACAATGTATGGTACTCAACAATCAGTACACATTCCGTTTACCAGAATGCGAGGTTTTAGTCATCTCACCTAAAAGGCATGGTTTGTATGTGTCAAGAGATCAAGTATCTTAAGACATCATCATACCATTCATGACTTAAACTGTAGTGTCATTATTAAGCCTGGATATTTCTTGGCATTACAATATTTCTTATAAATGATCAAACAACTATCATCAATATAAGAATAACTCATTCATAATCGTAATGTGACCATAAGAGATATCATTCATAAAAGGAGAACAGCTGACTTGTTTCTCACTAATATGAATAATTGTCTTCGCGAGATGCAAGACACACTAATAAAGTCCTCATTCAAACGATCATAAAATTTATTCATATATTAATCAATTGATAGATGTAGAGGGAGAGTGGTGTCGACCATCAACTATCTTGATTGCCGTCAGCACACATTGTCACCTCATCCCTTTCAAGTCACTCTCAAGCAGTAAGTTCAAGCATCGAATACTTAATCAACCGCAATTAGTGTTTCGTGGGAAAGACATTTATAACTCGTATATCAAATATACCTTCTCCGTCAATGACCATTCCTGCATTGGTTCTACTCTTAAAGTTCTTGACTTTAACCATGACCTCATGACAGGTGAACGATTCTCCTTCATGACATAGTCCAGACATGGTCTTTGTAACTGGGAGGAAGCGGATGCAACTCCCCAGTTATCGCAAAGTAACCAGTCATTCGGTAGTCCAAGTTATACACAAGGTGTTCCATGTATCTTATACATTTTCCAAGTAACTTTCTCAGCAGGTTGTTCCTTCCACCATAGTTGAAACAAACCCCGTCCATATACTCATATTCCATTACTCTGATTTGTGACCAAGTTCTTTCAAGTTCACCTAGCACGTCATACGTGTTGGTTAACATGCATTCACAATTCAGATTCCATAGAATGAATTATGGTGTATTGGACAGTCATTCATAAGTGACGGTGAGTGGGATACTCATCATCATCTTCCTTGATTATGGAGTTGTCAGGTGTATCTCCTAGCAGTTCTTCGTATTATGTTTAGCAAGTCATTACTAATGAGTATGTCTCTAATGGTGTTGGTACACATCAATGAAGTAAGACCCATTTACCTTAAGTTCTATCATACTAAAAGAGCCATAGTTCTAAACATTGGTATGACGTTATCTACAATGATATTTGCTAAGACATGAAGATTAAGTTCATAATATGTGGAGTTTCAATTTGATCTCAAAATTCTAAAAAGCTCCCACTTAGATAAACACCTCTCAATTTAACTAAGTGGTTACACAATCCCAGCCCCCATACCTCCCCCGATCGTCACGGCCATCAGTATGCGAACCAGGTAGGCCACTAAGCCAATCACATCAGGCATGTGACTCGTGCTCGACCTTTCGGACTCCTGTGTTCCAGGCCCGCATCTACATACGTCAAGCCTGCCAATCGAACCTTGATGTTAGCTGTTCAGCAAGGCCATATCTGCATATGCCAGGCTTGCCGAACCCAACCTCATGCGAACTCCGTTTAATATGTAGGACAACTCCGGTATGTACGGAGCATCAAGCCATATGGGAGAACCTTCCAAGCGGTGCCCACCAAGGGAGAACACAATGTTGGTATTGTGAGAGATGGTCCTGTTTCGTGCTACCGTCGATATATCTAGCATACTAGCATAAAACAGGAAGTAAAACTGTAAATCATACAACCTATGATCCCCCTTCATGCAAATTAAAGTTGAAAACGCCTTTCTACTTTATCTTTTGCAAGTTTTACGTGGCTGCTAGGGGTTTCGAGAAAAGAACCGTTTCTATCCTACGAAAACAAGCCACAACACCAATCCACAATTGTCTCTATTACACCCCTGTCGGGGCCCTCCGTTGCAAACATCTTCGCATCGCTAATGCAGAGAGACAGACACCCCCCATCCACTTTATATGGTACAAGCCATATGTCAAGCGTGGAACTAGTCTCGCGTAAACGCGTAAGGTCGGTCGGGGGCCGCTTCATCAAACATTGCCGCAACGCTAAATGAGTACACGTGAGAGGGTAACAATTGGAGAATTGATGCCCACATACTAGATGTGTTCTATCCGTACAATACATGTACGCATAGCCTTGCTCATGATACCACTGTTGGGGTTCGGGGCAGAAAACACAAATTTTTCATAACCTACGAGACCCATACCCAAGACCTATGCTATGCTGATGCAAGTAACGGACAGAAATAGATCACATACCAGTATGTAGTCCGTTAAGCGGGAAACGTTCCCGCATGAACGTGGTTGGTGTAGTCGTACCGGCAATCCCCGATGCCGCGCAGATCCACGATGACTCCTGTAGCCACACGATCCTTGTAGACCGATGACGGGATTACATCCCCGTCGGAACGTTGCTGATGAAGACCTCGCGATACGACCACGACGATGAAGTAGCACCACAAGTGTAGTGCCTCGCGGTATTATACACATACAGTATACCCGACGTCCCTCCGGGCTCCGAACCAGTAGAGCAGCGGAAAGAAGATGGATTCGAATCCCGATTCCAGCAGCACGAAGGCGTGCGTTTAGTGGAGAAATCCCCAACCAAGTGTAGACTCCAAACAAGGGGAGTCCACTCGAGGAAGGAGAAAGGAGGGAGAGAGAAATGAGAACTTATCTCAAAATATGATGACTAAAAGGGCACCTCTACCCCTCCTTATATAAGCCAAGGAGGGGTGCCAACCCCCCCCCCCTCCACTTCCGGGGTGGGACTAATCCCAAGGGGAGGGGGTGCGCCATGAATAAAGGGGGTGGGCCCCTCTATGGCGCCATGGCCCATGGGGGAGGACTCCCTCTCCCCCTAATGGGCCCTATGAGGCCCATATGCCTTTTAATTCATTTTTAATTATATTTAAATATATTTTAATATTTAATTCAGATAATTTAAAAATAAAACATTAATTAAACATTATTAAATATATTTTGAACCTTTCAAAATAACCGGAACAACTTTCGGCCTTCATCGGAACAATTCCGGTCATCACCGGAACAATTCCGGTGTTCTCTCCAATTTCTCCGGTGATCCCGAATCAATCCTTACTGCGTCGAGTACCCTTAAGTGTAACACCCTACGGTCCTGGAAACAGCAGACATGATCGAGACAATTCTCATTGATCAATGACTAATCAATTGGACCAGCTTACAATCCTTGATAGCCCCTGCGCTTCCATCGAATGAACTTCAATCGCTGTTGGATCCGTTAACCGTGTGCCTGTTCCCTTTGTCCTATGGTACTTTGCTTCTCCAAGGTTTGATCATAGGTATCCACTATACCTAGTTTGTCCTCGTTCTCAACAAACAAGTTTACTCGTTCCCGTGATATTACAACTCCGTGACCTAGTCACGTGTTTGCAAACTTTATGATGTAACATCACCGAGTGGGCCCAGAGAACCTATCCGTCACAGGATGGACAAATCCCGCTTTGATCTATTTGCATACTCATTAACATATCTATTCGGAATACCTGAAGTACTCCTTTATGTCCAACATATTTCAGTCAGGCGGTGGGTAGCAAATCAAGGCATCCTAATAGACAGTAATTACGTATGATTATTACGGTCTAAGGATCTGTTCACTACGTTATAGTTATCGCAATGTCGAACTATGTGACTTGATAACATCGCAACACTTCTGGTGGGTGTATGTCCATCATATCATTGTCCAATGATACGACTCCATTGTCAACAGACGCCATTGTCTCATGATCATCAATCGCCCAATGGACTAGTATACTAGGGTTGACTAGGGACCTGGTTGTTTGTATACCACACCTGTATTAATGTTTCCGCTTAATACAGTTATAGCACAGTATCAAACGTATTATGAACTAATGGAATATGAACGATAAAACATATTTTATTTGCCTCTAGGGCACATTCCCAACATCAACATCCCCAAGTTAATTCATGCTCGTCCTCGAGTAGGTAAATGATAAAAAGCATAATTTCTGTGGTGACATGCTACCAACCATATAAGAACTTTTAAGTAAAGCAATCAAGGAATGTAATTCAATTCAAGTCATGACAAGCAAGAGTCTATATTAGCATTGAAACAAGCAACATAAGAACATAAAGGTGCAAGAGCTCTCGCTGTGCGTGACTCGAATGTCTCCAAATGGTGTTTGTGTGCAAGAAGTGGGGGATGGGAATACGAGAGAAAAACATAATATTTTTTGGTTGAGAACTCAATATACTAAAGTTTCAAACTTAGTCTTCTTTGGAATCTTATCTTAACTCGTCCCCAGACCACTAGCCAGGTACAAGTCAAACTGATCCACTCCCTTTCGATATTTTGAGCACTCATGCAATGGATGATGATACGTCCCAAACATATCTATAATTTCTGCTTGCTCCATGCATGTTTTGTGTGACTTTGCCATGTTTTGCTTGAACTTTCATACACTTTTGAGCATATTTGGACTAACTATTAACCCAGTGCACCCAGCTGCCAGTTGCTGTTTTCTGCTGTTTTTGTATTTCAGGTTTTCCGGCCATTAAAAGTGCTCCAAAAAATCCAGAAAAATCAGATAAAAAATCAGCGACCCGGAAGCTTCCGTAATCACCAAGGTAGCGGAGGGGGGCCACCACCAGGAGACCAGGAGGGTCCCTGGCACGGCCGCACCCTAGGCCGCGCCAGGAGGCCTCCTGACTGCCTGGTGGGTCCCCTCGACACCCCCCTCCGCCTAGATTTAGCCCTCGGGGTGGAAACCCCTAATATCGATCTCTTTTCCGCGAACTCGCGTCTGTACCGCCGCCGCCGCCGTTTCAAGATCGGGGCTGCCTGGAGAAGCTGCCTCGGCACCCTGCCGGGAGGAGGAACCCCCTCCGGGAGACCATCCATAGCCATGGACGCCTCCCGGATGTGCCATGAGTAGTCCCCCTTGGACCATGGGTCCGTGACCAGTAGCTATGTGATGTACCTCTCCCCTCTTTGTGCTTCCACTTTCGAGACCTCGTGAGCTGCCTCACATGATCGAGGCACTTTTGTAATTTCTGTTGTTGTTATGCTGAGTTTGCTGGGATCTGATGGATTATGAGACTATGTACATATTGTGATGAGTAATATATTTGGTTCTTCTCTTTTATATTTTGTTCTTGAGTAATTCTTGCATGTTCTCCGTTGCAGTATTTTGCTTTGGCCAAGTAGTTTGCTTGCAACTCCAAGAGGGAGCGTTATGCTTGATTGTGGGTTCAGACCCCTGATGTCTAGTTTGAGTGACAGAAACATGAGACTAGGGGATGTGTTGTTGCCACCAGGGATAAAACAACAGTGCTTGTACCCGCGGGTGCAAGGATTGTTTACTTTACGCAAAGTTCTTTTAATGCAGTTGTCTGTTGCTTTGGGTTTACACTTTGGGTGGGATTCACAACTTAATACCAGCGAGACGTTCTGGATAGATATCTCAAGGTGGATGATTCGTAGTAGATGCAGTTGGATTTCGGTCTACTTACCTTGGCGTACTGCCCATTGCTTTTGAGCCCTTCCTTTCTTTGCAGCATAGTTAGCATTGCGGTGCCTTCATAATTCTGTCAATTGCCCAGCTGTGATTTGTATACCTCGCTAGCACTTTTATCGTATTTTGGGAGAGAGACATCACTAGTGAAAATCACGGGACCCCGGTCCATCTTCACATTATTGTTTACACCCTTAGTTTCCTTTCAGTCTTTACTTTCAGTTCCACTTTTATCTCTTGTGTTGATCCTTTGTAAGCAGCAAGGCCGGAGGAATTGAAAACTCCTTTGTACTCGTTGGGAGCAAAGTTATTTGTATCTGTGTGCAGGTCCACATCAAGCGCCGTGACACCTACTTGTGTCTCTTGGAGTCCTACTGGTTCAATACTCAACCTTAGCATCTTTGCTAAGGGAAACTTGCTGCTACACTGCATCTCTCCTTCCACTTGGGGTACCCAACGAGGAGAGTTGCCACTCTGTATCAGATGAGCGTAAACAAGAAAATTGACACTTAGGATGGCAAAGAGACAGAGAGAGAAATAAGGTGGAGGAGGAAGGAAAAATGTGTGAAAGGCTCACATAATTGAGGACAATCATAGGCAAGAGAAGGCCAAATGATAGATATGATGTGAGGAGTAGGGATTGTCATGCAACGGATGCACATTTGAGCTAAGGTAAGCTCTCTAATGGAACTAGTGGGGGTGCATCCAACTTGCTTGCTCAAGAAGACCTAGAGCTCATTTGAGGAGGCTCATCATTGGAATATACATGCCAAGTTCTATAGTGTAGGGATCCCCACATAGCTATATGCATAAATGATCATCTCTATGGAGTACAAGATACAAGAGGGAGTGCGAGTGTGGATCTCTCAAAAGGAACAGTATTGTGCCCTCTTCACTCTTTTTATTTTCTTCTTCTCTTTTTTCTATTTTTTCTATTTTTCTTGGTGGCCTCAATGGCTCTTTCTATTTAAATCCCATTTGTCCTCTTTGGGATCTTTTAAATTTTGTCCTCTTTGGTATCTTTTCCTTACTATGGGCAACACTCTATTTTACAAGAAGTGTAGAAGATCTTACACACTTTACAAAAGTACTCAGCATAAAGAAGATGAAGCTATCATGATGTATGGAAATGTATGCCTCTGCCAGTGTAGCAGTAACATAAATGACATGAAGATCAAGTCATGAGAAGGTGGATGTTGCATGGCAATATATCTCAGAAAGGCTATGGAAATGCCTGGATTGGTAGGTATGGTGGCTGTTCTGAGGAAGGATATAAGGAGGTTTATGATGACAGAGCGTATCATGCTAAGGGTTTGGATGCACCGGCGAGGTAATCGCCAACTCTCGGAGTGAGAAAAGGCAACGCACGGTACCGAAGAGGCTAGCAAATATGAGGAGGTGGAAGTGTCAACTTTAGAATACTTACATTAGTCTGAAGAACTCATGCACGTATTATCGGTAACTCTCAATTTAATCAGGAGGTTCACAAAGAGACAAGTACCTCGAGGAGGAGTGTATGGGGGTTTGGTTATCCTTGCGCATCCTCGACTCATGGTATGTGAGTGTACTCTAATATCCGATTCCTCCAAAGATTAGTGATCCATCTAGTAGCTAGAGTTCTCAACTAGTTTTTGTAGTTTTTGAAAATAAACACAGATTTCCCAAAATACGACATCTATCACTAATAGGCTAGTGCTCTTGACACCAAAAGTTCAAACATTACTCACAACAATACCTCAAAACTATTGCAAGTTACTACTACAATTGAATAGCAACTTCAATTACCTACTTCAAGTCAAGACACAACTCAGTGCAACAAGCCAACTCTCTAAACAAGATAAACATGAAAACTCAAGAGAGTTCCAACAACAAACTAACTAAAAGCTCTTAAAAAGATAAGCATGAAAACTAAGAGCTAAACATGGCAGTGATACGTCTCAAACGTATCGATAATTTCTCCTTGCTCCATGCATGTTTTGTGTGATATTGCTATGATCTAGATACACTTTCATACACTTTTGATCATATTTGGACTAACCTATTAACTCAGTGCACCACAGTGCCAGTTTATGTTTTCTGCTGTTTTACTATTTCAGATTTCCCCCATATAAAAAGTGCTCAAAAAATTTGGGAAAATTAGATAAAAATCAGCGTGAATGAACCTTCCGGAGTCCCGAAGGGGGCCAGGTGGGACCCACCAGGGCCCCAGGCGCCTAGCTGGCGCGTCCAGGGGCCGCCTAGACCCCTGGTGGCCCCCCCTTAGCCTATTTATTATCCGCCACGGGAATTTCCGAAGACAGAACCCTTTTTTGCGATCTCGCCTCTGTTCCGCCGCCGCGCTTCCAAGATCGGGAGCACCATCAGGACCCTTCCCGGCACCCTACCGGAGGGAGGATCGACCTCCGGGAGCTTCCCCTCCACCATGATCGCTTCCCGGATGTGCCGTGAGTAGTTTCCTTTGGACCATGGGTCCGTGATCAGTAGCTATGTGATGTTCTCCTCCCCTCTTTGTTCTTCATGATTTAGACCTCGTGAGCTCACCTACATGATCGAGGCACATATGTAATATTTCTGCTTTTTGATATGCTGAGTTTGATGGGATCTGATGGATTATGAGATTATGCTCAGATTGTGATAGAGTAATATATTTGGTTTTTATGTCTTATATTTTTGTTCCTAAGTAATTCTTGCATGTTCTCCGTTGATGTTTATTGCTTTGGCCAAGTAGTAGATAGTGACTCCAAGAGGGAACGTTATGCTCGATTGTGGGTACATGCCCCCTGATGACACGCTTGAGTGACAGAAACATGAGTCTAGGGGATGTGTTGTGGCCACAAGGGGGAAAACAATGGTGCTTGTAACCGCGGTTGCAAGGATTGTTTACTTTACACAAAGTTTTTTTTAATGCAGTCGTCTGTTTCTTTGGGTTTACACTTTGGGTGGGGCTCGCAACTTAATACCAGCGAGATGTTCTGGATAGATATCTCAAGGTGGATGATTAGCAGTAGATGTAGTTGGATTTCGGTCTACTTATTTTGGCGTACCGCCCATGCTTTTGAGCCTCGTCCTTTCTTTGTAGCATAGTTAGCATTGCGGTGCGTTTATAATCTTGTCAATTGCCCTTCTGTAATTTGTTTACCTCGCATAGCAGTTTTATCATCTTTTGGGAGAGAGACATCACTAGTGAACATCACGGGACCCCGGTCCATATTCTCATCCTTGTTTACACGCTCATTTATTTTTAAGTATTTACTTTCAGTTGCTATCATTATCATTATCCCTTGTTTTTTATCCTTTGTAAACAACAAGACCGGAGAGATTGACAGCCTCTCTGAACTTCGTTGGGAGCAAAGTTATTTGTGTCTGTGTGCAGATCCAGGAAGCAACTTTTGTCTAAAACGGTGCCATTGTTTCCTTGCCACCTACTTATCATTGTCGGAGTCCTACTGGTCGATACTCTCAACCTCGGTATCTTCACTGAGGGAAACTTGCCGCTACGCTTCATCTCACCTTCCACATGGGGTAACCAACGAAGGGCGAGAAGCAATTACCATCTCTCGCGTATCAGGCAGCAACTACGAAAACATAAAGAACACACAACAAAAGAAACATAAGCATGAAAATCCTATGATGTGTTCTAGTTTAAAGTGGAGCGTGTTTCTCTCCCACACAAAGAAAGCTCGGTTCTAACTTGTTATGAACAGCAACCAAAGCTAAAGAAAACTAAAAAAGTAAAGAGCAAGACGCTCCAAGCATAGCACATAACGCATGAAGTGATAAAAATATAGTGGAACGAAGGACGAACTGATATTTTTTTATCGAGAAGGGGATGCACGGGGGCATCCCCAAGCTTAGATGATTGAGTCTCCTTGAATATTTCTTGGGGTGCACGGGGGCATCCCCAAGCTTGAGCGTTTGACACTCCTGGATCTTCTTTCATCATCTTCCTTCGCACACTTGAAAACTCCCTTCATACATAACTCATCATAAGCTGATTAGAGATGGTAGTACCCACAATAAAGCAATTTTCCTCTACTGGAAATAAAGATTTTCTTGAAGGGCTACTGTTTCTCAAGATTGCCAAAAAGTTTTTGCAAAGAAAAAGCTAGCGCAAGACTTGCAAAATTGAGGAAAGTCAAAACGTGGCAGAATCTGTGAAAAAAGACCAGCAGGTAGTAAATAAATTTTTTGAGGTACTTCTGCAACTCAAATCAAAAAACTCAGAACAGACAACGAAAGATAATTGTATAGAGCATGCTATCAGAAAAATTCAGATCAAAAAGATGATCTGGTGATTTATCGTGATTTTTTCTGTCCAAGGACAAAATCTGTTTTCTGGACAACATGTCGCAACTTTTGAACTTTCTTGCAATCAGAGGCTAAACTTGCCACAAAGCTTGAAAATAAAGATACAATGATGTTGCTACAGTAGTAACAATCATCAAGACCACTAAAAACAGAAGGAAAAACATCTTGGGTTGCCTCCCAACAAGCGCTTTATTTTACGCCTTTAAGCTAGGCAAAAAGCAAAAAGAAGAATCAAGTTGTATCAATTGAACCATCATCAAGAGGTTCTTCGGTTTTACAACTAGTTTTAAGAGGTCTTTCAAATAAAGGTCTAATGAAGATACTTCTAGGGATAAAAGCAAAAGGCAGAAAATCAATTGGAGTTTCATTTATAAATCTATCCAAGAGAGGTATTTCTTCCAAAGTTTTCACACTTACAACTCCCTTGGTAATAAGTGGATTGTTTTTGGGTTGAGGAACCTTAGGGACATAAGTGAACTTAGGTTCCTTCTTTGTCGGAGTTTCTACCTTTTTGGTTTTGGTTGAGGAGAAAGTAGTTCCTAAAGTGTCAATGATTTCCTCAGTCTTATTTATCCTAGAAGGGTCCAAATCATGGGATTTGATGGTCTCCAAAGTTTTGATAATTGTATGCATGGAGCTATCAAGTCTATTAAAATTCCCTTGAATCTTACGATCCAACTCATTTATCTTATTGATGCTTGGTATTTCTAGCTCTATCTTTTCAAGTTTTTCATAATGTGAACTAGAGTGATATCCTCTTGAATGCTAGCAATAGGGAGATTTCCAACAAGATTTTCAATAACATTAAGAGATTCCCAAATTGGGGCTTCTAGGAAATTCCCATTGATAGCAGTATCTAGAATGAACCTATTCCAAGGTGTAATTCGAACATAAAAGTTTATAAGCAGGATAGTAGTGGATTGCTTCTTGGTGGCTCTTTTTTGAGAATCATTAATTCTATACCAACCATCTTTCAGACTTTCACCACCTCTTTGTTTAAAGGTTAGCACTTCTGCCTCAACAAAGGCAAAAGGACCAGACATAATAACTACTACTAGCAAGGTAAATAATTTTTTTGTGGTTTTTGATAAAGGACACAAAGATAAAAACTGAAAGGTAAACTAACAAGACTAAAAAGCAAAGATAAAACATAGCGTGCAACTTCCCAATCTTGAAGAGCGGAGTCCCCGGCAACGGCGCCAGAAATTGGCTTGATGGCACTGAAGTAGTGCTCCTCGTTGGCTACCCCAAGTGGAAGGTTGAGATGTAGCGTAGTGTAATTTCCCTCAGTGAATATACCAAGGTTTGTCTCTAGTAGGACTCCAGCAACGACAAGTAGGTGACAACGGCGCTAGAACTTACTAGCACGAGTTGACGTGGACCTGCACACAGATACAGATAACTTGGCTCCCAACGAGTACAGAGAGGTTGTCAATCTCTCCGGCCTTGTTGTTTACAAAGGGTCAAATACAAGAGATAAAAGGTAATGATAACTGCAGCTAGAAAGTAAAACAAGAAGTAAATTGAGGGTGTAAACAGTGGTGGAAATATGGACCAGGGTCCCATGATGTTCACTAGTGATGTATCTCTCCCAAAAGATGATAAACATCTATGCGAGGTAAAAAAAATTACAGCTGGGCAATTGACATGATTACGGACGCAAGCCAATGCTAACTATGATACAATAGAACGGAAGAGGCTCAAAAGCATGGGAAGTATGCCAAAACAAGTAGACCAAAATCCATCTGCATCTACTCATTAATCATCCACCTTGATATATCTATCTTGAACATCTCGCTGGTATTAAGTTGCGAGCCCCACCCAAAGTGTAAACCCAAAGTAACAGACAACTGCATTAAAAGAACTTTGCATAAAGTAAACAATCCTTGCAACCGTGGTTACAAGCATCGTTGTTTTCCCCCTTGTGGCAACATCACATCCCCTAGACTCATGTTTCTGTCACTAAATCTAGTCACCAGGGGGCATGAACCCACAATCATGCATAACGCTCCCTCTTGGAGTTGCAATCTAACACTTGGCCAAAGTAATAAAAAGCAACGGATAACATGCAAGAATTACTCAAGGACACAAATATAAAGGAGAAGAACCAAATATATTAATCATGGCAATCTGAACATAGTCTCATAATCCATCAGATGCCAGCGAACTCAACATAGCAACAACAGAAAGAATTACATATGTGCGTTGATCATGTAGGGCATCTCACAAGGTCTAATCCATGAAGAACAAAAAGGGGGAGAGGACATCACATAGCTACTGATCATGGACCCATGGTCCAAGGTGGACTACTCACGACTCATCCGGGAAGCGTCCATGGTGGTGGAGAAGCTCCCGAAGGTGAATCCTCCCTCCGGCAGGGTGCCGGGAAGATGTCTTCTGGTGCTCCTGATCTTGGAAGCGCGGCGGCGGAACAACAAAGGCGAGATCACGAAAAAGGGTTATGTCTCTGGGGTTTTGGGACGAAGGAAATATATAGGCGAAGGGGGCAGCTGATAACCCTCAACTGTAGGGGATCGAGATAGTCTTCGCGGGCAAGATAACCCAATTTATTGATTCAACACTTGGGGACACGAAGAATACGTACAGGCTTTGACAATTGAGTTGTCAATTCAACCGCACCTGAAATAAACACTTGCTTGCACAAAGGTATTAATAGCAACTACGATACGGTGGTAGTAGTGGTGGTGATAATAGGGGTGATAGTAGTAGTGGAACGGCAAAAGTAAAACATCAAAAGTAAACAACTAGTAACCAGCAGGAGAGAAAACACTGTAGGCTAGGGAGATGGATGGTTGGGCGCTGCTTGGATGAGAACGAACATGTAATAGATTCTAACAGGGGCAAAGCTCACAGAAAAGAAAGGACCATCTAGGCAAATATCAAACATCAGGCATGTATCCCAAGGTAGTTGTACGTGCTTGCAATAAGAACTTTGCACAACATCTTTTGTCCTACCCTCCCGCTACAAACGGGGCCAAAAGGAACTTAGGGAGATTAAGGTACTCCTGTCAAAGAGCACCGGAACAAAGCATTAACACTTCATGGATACACGGAATCCTCAAATTATAGTCCATCCCCTTTGGTGTCCCAAGCTGTCACCATTGGGATCGCCGGTTCCGGACCATAATAGGTGCATACAACTCATAGATAGGATCAAGAACACCACAAACTCAAGAAACAAAAGGGTGATCAGATCTGAAATCATGGCACTCGGGCCCAAAGTGGCAAGCATTAAGAGCAACAAGTTGTAACAGAGATGATAAACACCAAGTAGATGATAGGCAACATGCCCCCAACAATCTGATTGAACTATTACATGATCTAACTCAACCAATCCCTACCATCCCCTTTGCCTACACCAGGGAATTACTCACACATGGATGGAGAAGTCATGGAGGGATGGTGGAGTGGTGATGGCGATGACGATGGCGATGATTTCCCCTCACCGGAGGCCAAAGCATCCTCCAGATTAGCTCTCCCGAAGAAGAACAGAGGGTTGCGGCGGCTCCGCGACGTAGATTGGAAAAGCGACTTATGTTCTGGGGTTTCTGCGTCGGGAGAATAAATAGGGGCCAAGGTAGGTCACCAGGGGGTGTGGGACCCAGCCAGGAGGGCAGGTGGCGCGGCCAGGGGCTGGGCCGCGCCAGGCACCCTCCTGGCTGCCCCCTGGCTGCCCTGTGGCCCCCCCTTTGGATCCTCGGAAGCTTCCGGAACGCTGATTTTTTATATATTTTCTTGGGATTTTTCCAGCGTACCTTAATATCCAGAAACCTCCGCAAAAGAAAACAGCACTGGTAGCTCTGCTGAAAACAGCGTCGGTCTGGCTTAGTTTCGTTCAAATCATGCAAGAATGAAGCCAAAAACAATAGCAAAAGTGTTTGGAAAAGTATATACGTTTGAGACGTATCAACTCCCCCAAGCTTAGCTATTGCTTGTCCTCAACCAATTCAGTTCAACGAAATGGACGCGACAAAGAAAACTTTGACAAACTCTTTTGCTTCAATAGATGTATATAAGCTTGCACTACGAAAGAGTTTAGCAAGTTTTGACACCATGCTACAAGGACAATGCACGAAGCAATCCTTCTTTCATGTAATCAGTCACAAACAAACAAAAAGTAAATAATATGCTGGTGAAAATCAATCTAAGATCACAATGCACATAGCATGAACATATCAGAGTGGTATCTCGGTAGCCTCCATGAGTGAAGCAAAACAAAAATGCAGAAACTCCTCCGGAGTTTTAAAGGAGACTAGAACTCAGAACTCAAAGTAAGAAACATCACAAGCATGCAGAAGACAATGTGATACTTTGGGACAATGCATGTTACACTAAGAATGACAATTATGCTCTCATAGTTGGTGCTTTGGAAAAAGGAAGGTGGAGACTGTCGAACCGTGGCTTTTGATGGCAAGGTTGAAAACCCGTGAAAGGAAGCAAAGAATAAACATGTGCCAGAGCTCTTGGTTTTGAAAAGAGAGATAAAACTCTTTTGAGAAGTGCAACTTTCCAGTCAACGGTGAACGGTAAAGGTCTCTTAATGTCTCCCATGCCAACCATATTAATGCTTTTTGCTTACACATGTTCCCTTATCCATAAATCCTTTGATGGTCTACGGAACCTTTTATTTTGCCTCAAGGATGGAAGGAGGATATCGTTCCATCTATCATAAGAAGCATTTGGTCCATTTCATTCCATCATCAAGTATGGGGGAGGTGTAACTCTCATATATATTTCTTTTTTTATTGACTAGTTAAAACTTCCGTCAAAATATTTTTGGCATGAAAGATACTGATTTCCCCTCCCCGCACCATAAGCTTGTACGGTTACAAAGGAGAGGATTTTGAATAAATTTTGAGATGGCACAAGAAAGTCTAAGTTAGGAGTGGCCGGTAAATACCACATATAGGTAGGTATGGTGGACTCAAATGGAACAACTGGTTTGAAAAGTAATTTGGAAGCACAAGCAGAATTCCGCTTGGTGCTGGAGGAAGGCTAGCAAAAGACGGGGAAGCGACCAAGTAGAGAGCATAACAGTCATAATCATGCAGAGCGACAAAGCAACATTGAATCGGGCATGAAAGTGATATAACTCACCCTGAAGTAAAAAGATCATCAAGGCAGAACATACTTTTTAGTCTTAACATGCGTGAACATGTGCCAAGTCAATCCAAGAATCCCCCGGAGGGAAATACCACTTCAATATGCCACACCATGAACAATGCAATGCATGTCAATCATTTCAAGCAACACATTATAAACTCTAGCTATTTGAGACTAACCACAAAGAAAGCATGAACCACTGGGAAAGCATTGTAAACATAGCACTATGTCGCTACAAGCTGGTCTCTAATCATAAGTACAGGCATATGTACAAAAGTAGAAACAAAAAGAGTTCATACCAGCTTTCCTTGTTGCATCCCTTCCGTTGATCTTCATCATTACTGCCTTGTCACTTGCACGATCGAACGTAGGAAATTATAATCATCACGGACTCGAGCCGAACTCTGAAACAAAGCAAACTAAAGAGCAAAGGAAACATATTTTTGGGTTTTTTAAGGTTTAACGAAAACAAAAGAAAGGAGAAATCTTTTTTTTTGGGTCTTGCAAACTAAAAGAACAAAGAAGAACAGGCAAAAACTTGCAAAAAGATATAAGCGAACCAACGGTAGATACAATGGAAAGGGGAGGAGAGCACGTACTCCCCCAAGCTTAGGCTTTTGGCCTATGTTGGGCTCTTCTACTGCGGTCCCGAGGAGCCTCCTGCTCCGGGGTAATGGTAATCCCAAGGGTTATATGAGCCCTCCGGTGTGTACACTGAAGTCCTCGGATCCTCCCATGTGGAAGAGGAAGGTCCAGCCCCCCATCCAGAGGAAGACCCTTCACCCAGGGGGTGACGGTCTCCTCCTGAACTGGTGGATATACCACGTGCTCCCCCTCGTCTAGCTCGACCCCCTCCGTGGGGTCGTGAAACTGGTATCTCCCCGTGATCTCATCAAACTTGGCCACTGAAAAACAAAATCCGTTCCCGCGAGAAAAATCAAACACAAGTGGTGCAGGTAGACGGACAGTGCGTTCCACACCATCTTTAAACCGCAAAATATAATCAAGTGCATAGCGGTCAGAGGCCTTAGTAACAAAGAAATGCCTCTTCAAGGCATCCAAGTCAAGGCTAACAAAAGGAAAGACTGTATCATCTGGGCGCGGTTCTCCTTGGAGAAACTGCAAAAGAAGTGTGGCGTAGACGCCACCAAAGAGTTCCCCTTTGTTACTATTAGTAGCAAGGCGTTTCACAGTAAGCGAACCCACATGATACTCGTGCTTACCTGAGAGGGCATTCGCCATGATAGCCGTATCAGGCGTAGAAGTGTTGCTCGTGTTGTCTCGAGCCAACACTCCTCTAGAAATATAATAGGCGAAATACCTGAGGTGAGGGAACATAATGTTGGAACAAAAATAGCGGTGAGTGTCTCGTACTGTGGTACACGGCTCGTAACAAGCCGTGTCAAACCTGCATTGGCACACAGAGCATAGAGCTCCTCTCGTATGCCGGCATCCTCCATGAAGTCTTCGCATGGAAATGCCATAGCTCTTGCGGGTGACTCGTCCAACATCTCCATGGGTACGATATCTTCATTATAGCTCACCCTTGTGGTTGAAGGTGAAGCTGCGGAACGCGTAACACGGATAGAGCGCTCGGGCTTCTTCTTCCCAAGCCACTTTCCTAGCCTCTCCATTTCTGAAATTTTTAACAATTCACAAAAACGAAGATTTAAGCAAAACTAGTTTGGGAAAAACATTCTACTTACTTTACCAAGGCTCAAACTAGCAACAAAACTTGAAAAATAAATTTCTACACAAACATTTAAGCTCAAGTAAACAGCACCAAGAACCACTAAATACTCAGTAATGAAGCCACCAACTAGAAAACTAATTGGAGGGGTGAGGGAGTCACATACCAGAGAGTATTTGTTCCAAATTTCAGCTCAAATGAGTGGTTGTAGAGGGAGATCGAAATTTCGTGCTCAAGAACAACAAGAACAGCAGAACCAGAGCAAGAACACGAGTTTTCGGGGTGAAAGAGAGAGGGTGGAAGAAGAGAATCCAGCAGGGGGTGCCTGTGGGCCCCAGGAGGGTCGGTGGCGCGGTCAGGAGCTGGGCCGCGCCACCTGGCCTCCTAGGCCAGGGGTGGACCACCCTGGTCAGCCACACGTACTCCCCGATGGCTTCTTACCTCAAAAATTTTATTTTGAATTTTCTGGGATTTTCTGGGCAACTTCACTGTAGAGAATTTTTCAAAGTTCAAAAAGCTGCAAAAACTTTCGTGAACTTGAGACAAAAGTTAGAACAAGTGAAGTTTTAAACACAAAAACTTGGGTACAACAAGGAGAATAAAAGCTAAAGGAAATGAAAACATAACAAGTTCAACTTTTTACCTATATAAAACATGCTAGTTAGCAAGGTTGATCAAGTCTTACCAACAAACCTGTGGTATATAGCGCAGAAAGTCTCGCCTCTTATGAAGTGATCATTGCACTCTCACTTTAATGGACATTGTCCCCATCATAATTGTTTTGTATTTGTGGTATACATGTAGTGGCAAATCCCATTCTCCAATCTTCACGGTCTCGATATTCTCAACGGAATTAAGGCCATGCCTTTTGTTGATCTTTTTCGGGAAATACACCGTGTGCTCTTTGCCATTCACGTTGAAGGTAACCTTCCCTTTATTGCAATCAATTACAGCACCTGTGGTGTTAATAAAAGGTCTACCAAGGATAATGGACATGCTCCCATCCTCGGGCATGTCAAGCACAACAAAATTAGTAAGTATTAAGCAATTGGAAACTTCAACAGGAACATCCTCACAAATACCGATCGGGACGGCCGTGGACTTGTCGGCCATCTGTAGAGAGATATATGTAGGAATTAATTTCTCTAAACAAAGTCTTTTGTAGAGATAAAAGGGCATAACACTCACTCCTGCACCAAGATCACATAAGGCAGTTCTAACATAATTATTTTTTATGGAGCAAGGAATGGTGGGTATACCTGGATCACCGAGCTTCTCAGGAATCTTTCCACTGAAAGAGTAGTTAGAAAGCATAGTAGATATTGCCTCATTAGGGACTTTTCTTTTATTAGTAACAATATCTTTCATATATTTAGAGTAGGGAGGTAACTTAATATCATCAGTCAAAGGGATTTGAAGAAAAAGAGGTTTCATCCACTCACAAAACTTGTTGTAGTGCTCTTCTTCTTTGGTTTTGACGGACTTGCTTGGGAAAGGCATGGGTTTCTGTACCCATGGTTCTCGTTCCTTCCCATGTCTCCTTGCAAGAAAGTCTTCTCTAGTATACTTCTTGCGCTTATCGGGTGCTTCTTCTTCATGAACCTCGGGTGGATCATTATTTTCAGCATCCTTTTCAGGTTCAGCACCGTCTTCAGTCTCAGCATCGGAGGTAGATATGTTGTTTGGATCAACAGCTGGTTCTTCTTCTATTGGATCATTGGAATTGTCAGCTTCCTTGTGTTTCTTTTTCTTCTTTAGAGAGCTAACAATTTCTTCTTCCTGCACTTGAGAATCTTGCTCGATCCTCTTTGTATGCCCTTCTGGATAGAGAGGGTCCTGGGTGTGTGTTCCACCCCGAGTCTTTATCCCATAAGCCTATAAATAGTCCTGTTTGGCATTATTAGCAAGCAAATCTTTTTGCACATTAGAAATTTGTTCAAGCTGAGTTTGAACCATATGAAAATGCTTCACAAGACATTTAACATCATTAACTGTTCTTCCTAGAACATCAAGCAAATTTTTGATAGCAAGAGTATTATCATGCAACTGACCTTGTACCTTCTCATTGAAGTGATTCTGCTTCATAATAAAATTATCAAGCTCATCTAATCATTGGTCAGGAGGTTTACCTTTAGGGATGTCACTTGCATTGAAATCTAAAAGAGAGTGTACCTCTACCATAGGTGGGTGAGTGGTAGGCTCACACAGCTTCTTGATTGGGGGTAGATTCTTCACGTCTTTAGCTTTAATTCCTTTCTCTTTTATGGACTTCTTTTCTTATTGCATATCT
Organism: Bromus sterilis; assembly: GCA_950022295.1. Lineage (NCBI taxonomy): Eukaryota > Viridiplantae > Streptophyta > Magnoliopsida > Poales > Poaceae > Bromus > Bromus sterilis. The sequence continues at coordinate 335,141,983 of OX465595.1, read as the reverse complement.
TCGGGGCTTAGGACAAGCATGCCCCTCTTCTTTGGTGGTTGAGGTGGTTCAGGCACGGACCAATCTTCATGGTTTTTGGCAATCTTTCCCATCAATTCTTCCGCATCGTCCGGTGTTCTTTGCCTGAAAACACAACCAGCAGAACTATCTAGATAGGATTTAGACCCATCGGTTAGACCAGCATAAAATATATCAAGTAATTCATTCTTAGGGATCTCATGTCCCGGTCTAGCCTTCAGCAAACTGCAAAATCTCCCCCAAGCTTTAGGGAGATGCTCATCTTGCAACTGTTTCAAGTTATAAATTCTTTGTAAAGAAGCATGTTGCATATGAGCGGGAAAATACTTATCAACAAAAGATATAGCCATATCTTGAGGACTCTGAATGGAACCACATGGTAGTGCATCATACCATGCTCTAGCATCTCCTTTCAAGGAAAAAGGAAAAATCTTGGTCACATAGAAGTTCCGGATCCTTTCATTAGTAGTAAACAAGCCACCCAACTCAGTGAGTTTGGTCAGGTGCTCGATAGCATCATCATTTTCTCTGCCATAAAAGGGATCAGCTTCGACTGTAGATATAAGTGAAAGGTCAACAGAGAAATCATAATCAGGATCAGTGATGCATATAGGAGACGTAGCAAAAGTAGGATCAGGAGTAAACTTGTTCTTCAGGGAGTGCTTTGCTAGCAACTTTTTATAGTAGCAGGGTCAGAATCAGCACATTCATTAAGCTCCCTGCATAAATCATCATCAAGTATAACATAATCGTCCTCAAGGAGTTTCTCCTTAAGGCCAGCAAGGTCATGAATTTTTCCAATAGGTGTTTGGGTAACAGGAATTTCAACACCCGAGAATCGGGAAGCAGCAGCAATCTGTTCTTCAATAAAAGAACCAAGTGAACCTGTAGTCTCAAAGGTAGTAGAAGCATCATCAAAAGTATCTGACAGATTGCCAGACTCAGCAGAAGTAACATGTAACTGAGGTGAACCAAACTGGCTCATAACTGAAGGTGAATCAAGTTTAGCACTAGTGCTAAGAGCAGTACCTCATCTCGTGCGGGATGGTAAGATCGGAACCTTGGGGTCTCCTTTCTTACCCATAGTGGATAACGTGCAGCAGGTAGGATACTTCAAGTAGAACTGTAAATAAAGCTATGGTCCCCGGCAACGGTGCCAGAAAACAGTACTTGATAACCCTCAACTGTAGGGGATCGAGATAGTCTTCGCGAGGAAGATAACCCAATTTATTGATTCGACACTTGGGGACACAAAGAATACGTACAGGCTTTGACAATTGAGTTGTCAGTTCAACCGCACCTGAAATAAACACTTGCTTGCACAAAGGTATTAATAGCAACTGCGATACGGTGGTAGTAGTGGTGGTGATAATAGTGGTGATAGTAGTAGTGGAACAGCAAAAGTAAAACAGCAAAAGTAAACAACTAGTAACCAGCAGGAAAGAAAACACTGTAGGCTAGGGAGATGGTTGGTTGGGCGCTGCTTGGATGAGAACGATGTATGTAATTCTAACACGGGAAAAGCTCACAGAAAAGAAAAGATCATCTAGGAAAATATCAAACATCAGGCATGTATCCCAAGGTAGTTGTACGTGCTTGCAATAAGAACTTTGCACAACATCTTTTGTCCTACCCTCCCGCTACAAACGGGGCCAAAAGGAACTTAGGGAGATTAAGGTACTCCTGTCAAAGAGCACCGGAACAAAGCATTAACACTTCATGGATACACGGAATCCTCAAATTATAGTCCATCCCCTTTGTTGTCCCAAGCTGTCACCATTGGGATCGCCGGTTCCGGACCGTAATAGGTGCATACAACTCATAGATAGGCTCAAGAACACCAAAAACTCAAGAAACAAAAGGGTGATCAGATCTGAAATCATGGCACTCGGGCCCAAAGTGGCAAGCATTAAGAGCAACAAGTTATAACAGAGATGATAAACACCAAGTAGATGATAGGCAACATGCCACCAACAATCTGATTGGACTATTACATGATCTAACTCATCCAATCCCTACCATCCCCTTTGCCTACACCAGGGAATTACTCACACATGGATGGATAAGTCATGGAGGGATGATGGAGTGGTGATGGCGATGATTTCCCCTCACCGGAGGCCAAAGCAGCCTCCAGAATAGCTCTCCCGGAGAAGAACAGAGGGTTGCGGTGGCTCCGCGACGTAGATTGGAAAAGTGTCACAACCCCAAGTTAGGTAAGTGATAGGGTTTGATTGTGCTCTTTGCATCATGCAAAAATTCAAATGAAATTCAAAAATGGGGAAAGAAAAGCCCTGAGAATTTAATTCAAATGGCCAGATAAAAATATTTTGCCAAAAATCATTTGAACATTTGGAAAATTCCTATAAATGATGGTGATCATTTTAAAAGTGGTTTGGGTTCATCCCCATGCCCATGGAATATTCAAAAACTAAAAATGTGCCCTAGAAATTAAATTAAACCCCTATTTGATTTGAAATTCAAATTATTTGAATTTCAAAAATCTCCAAAACTTGTGAGTGGCTAGATATATATATTATAAGCCCACATAAAAGTTTTGAAGATTTTATAAAATGTCTTGCTATTTTATTTGGGGCAAAACAAATGGCAGAAAATAGAAAACAGAAACAAATACAAAAAAAGGGAAAAGAGCCCACCCACCTGGCCCAGCTGAGGCGGCCCAGCCCAAAAGGGCAAGGTCGTCTTCTCCACGAGGCCAGGCAGACAGGCAGCTCGCCGGCGAGCCGGCAAGGCTGCCAGACAGCTACCTGGCTGCCTCCCTGCCCTTACCTGGCGACGTGGAGGCCCCGTAGGAGCCGCCAAGTCCTTTCCCCCTTCTCTGGCTCTCTCTCTCCACGCTCTCTCTCGCCCGATCTCGCCGCACCCGAGCGCACCAAGTCGCTGTTGTCACGCGCCACCGCGGCCACCGTGCACCTACCGGCGAGCCACCGTGTCCAGAAGACCTGCAGCTGTCGCCTTCATCGAATCCCGCCCTCAATCGAGCCCGAACGGCCCTGGAGACGACGCCAGTTTCAAGGTCTTGCCGCCGGGCACAGAGGACTCCGGCGAGGGATTCCACTCCGTCCAACCCCCCCCCCCCCTCCGGCCTCCCCGTCGGCTCCAGTAGCACCAGGGTGAGCTCCCCGTTCGCCCCAGCTCCTCCGCGCATCTCGCCGTAGCCCGTAGCCCCGTGCCCTCCTCTCCAGTACTCCGGCAGCCGCTGCTCTTCGTCGCCGGCGTGCTTCCAAGCCTCCCCTTGAACCCCTGATGGCACTGCTAGATGCGCGCGTGCGAGAGGCACCTGACCGTGCCCTCCTTTGCCCCTCCCGTGGGAGAAAACGCAACTCCGGCGGGGCTCCGCCGTGCCCAGTGGCACCGGCGGCTAGCCGCCGGCCGGGTTGGATTAGCTTAAGGGCTAATCAGCCCTTAATCCCACCCACAGTCGCTGACAGGAGGGCCCCAGCCCCCTAACCACCCCTTGTCAGTTTAATTAAACAGGGGTTTAACCCTGAGTCACTTACAGACCTGGCCCACAGGTCAGAGCCCCCCCCCCCCCACGTCATGCTGATGTCAGCATGCCGCAATAAGTCCTTTTCTAATTAAAAGAAAACCATAGAAATCCATAAAATCAATTAAACTTTGAAATTCAATAACTTTTTAATCCTAACTCCAAATTAAACAAATAATATATGTAAAATTATCAGAAAAATGAAAGGATTAATAATATGCAAAAAAATTCATGTTTGACCAACTTATATTGGGTGAACAGTGAAAAATGCATATCTGGTTAAATTGAAATTCATATTTGGAGTTTGAATTTGCATTTCAAATGCAATATACTTCAATTAAGATGAATATGCTACAAACCAGTACCATTCACATCATGGACAACCTTATCATGTGTATGTGCATTCTACTTCCGAAGTTGTTCCCCCTTGTTGATGATTGCCTCCGATAACAGACGTTCCGAGACGGTGATCACCCCCGAAGAAGAAGACCACCGTTAAGACCCGTGTATCGTCAGCAAGGCAAGCAAACCCCATTGATCATGTCTATAAAATCCTACTTCCCTCTCAGTCTCGCCTATGCATGTTTAGGAGATCACCGAGACAAGTTCTTTCGCATATTTGAACTCATTCCGATGCATGACCTATCATTTTGTCACCGTATTAAGCAAACCACAATCCTAGCAGATTTAGGAGTTGAATGATGAGCATGTGGCCCCTGCAACTGTTACTGCTTATTTCTGCTTAGTGATACAATGAGGATGTTATGATTGTGAGTCGGGATGGAATGAACACAGTGATGCTGATGATAACGTGTTGGTGAATCCACCCTAATACAAGGTGAATGATGAGAGGCTGTGTAGGAGTACACAGTGGGTTGTCTCGTTGAACACTGCCCTAGGCCCCGAGTTCCTGTTTTGTGATCCAAGACAAAGAGTATGACCACATGTAGGGTTTATGGGAGCCCCGTTTGGCCTCTTTACGTACCCGATCTAGTCCAGGAGTCACACTAGATTCGGGCTTTTCATTTGACTTAACCATAGATATGTGGGTGGACCTGTGAGGCAGCGAAACCATCTGTCAAAGGTGGCGTCTCGGTCCCTTGCATTATCTGAGTCTGTTTCGTGGAACCGGCCGGACTCTCGAGCGGTGACAAACTCAGGTAGTCGACTCCTGGATTAGAGAAGGTGATGTGAGGGTAGTGCCTTGGTTTCATCCACGTCCGACACCCGCTTGAAGGGTGACAAGAACGAGGCGATAAGTGATGACACGCGTGTGAAGATGTACACCCCTACAGGGTTAATGAACTATTCGAATAGCCGTGTCCGCGGTTATGGACTACTTGGAGACCTTTACTTGATCATAGACAACTTGAATGGATACTTATAAAACTCGCAAGATAAGTGTGAGTGCTATGGCGTGCTTCCTCGTGGGGAAGTCGAGGAAGTATCCATAGTGGTGTATTGGTTGGAGACTTGGTAGTGGACTCGTGTACGCTTCTTACCTCAAAGTCTGGTACTCGTAGTTCAGGACTAGCCAAGTCAAAGCTGACACTTCTGCATGTTGAAATACACCTCCTTTACCTTGAAACTTGAGCATGAGTAGTGTAGTTCTGATGTAAGTCTTGCTGAGTATGACTTTGTACTCACGTTTGCTTATTCTATGTTTTAGATGAGAACCCGGACCCCGATGGAGTCACCTTCCTGAAGCTCGACGTTGACTAAGCTAGTATAGTTCCAGATAGCAGTCTGGTCCCTCGTGGAAGGGCATGTATGTTTATAAGGCTTCTCTAAGCCACTTGTTAAACTTGTCTGTACTCAGACCTAATTTGCTTCCGTTGTATGATGTAATGATGATCACAGACATGTGATCTTTGTATGCTCTATGTGTAAGTCAATAAAGAAGTACTTTGTAGAGTTATGTGATGATACCTGCTATTCATACTAGGCATGTGTGTTGCGTGTATGTTTATAACATGCATGTCTTAGTATGGGTTTTCGACACCTTAGTTGTGATCTGGCTGGCGGTCTTTTATACACCAAGTGGCCCTTACATGTGCGCACCTTGGGGCATCGCGATGCGATTGTTCGTGACTCTGTCACGTGCACACTTTGTTGTATGATCGAGCCCGCCCTAGACCCCGACTAAGTGATCGGGCTGGAGTTTGTTTATGTATGGGTTATGATTCAATCGATAACATGGTTGAGGCGACTTGTCTATGAGTATGGGATTTCACAACCCATAATCATTTAGACTTGTGAGCGGGCGATGAGGACCCATCTCATTTGATCATCCGGCCTGGATGGGACACCCCTCACGTTTGATGCTTTCCGAGAGTGTTCTGTGCTTGGCCTTGTCTGCTTAGACAGTGGGTACGGCTCTCGGCTCTCCATGTGATTGCATCGTGACTGGAATTACATACGCTAACCCCGGGTCCCGACAGACTTGGTATCAGAGCAGGACTGTCTGTAGGATTATTCAACCCTTGGTCGAAGTCGAGTCTAGCATTCTATAGTTATATAGTTACTTGGGTATAATGGAACAACATAAGGCTTCTTTTTCTCCTTACCCTCATCGATCTGAGTTCTGAGTCACCCTCATCTTTTTTTGCGGGAAGATAGGACTAGGCTCATCTATGTCACCCCAGGCATCTGGGTACCCGAACCCGCTACCCGAACCCGAATAGGACCGAATTAACCGAATTGTCGGTTATTTCGAGTATCGGGTTTCGGTTCGGTTTTATTTTTCTAGCAATTCGGTTTAAGGGTTAGGGTTCGGTTTTCTCTGCCGAAAACCCGATATAGCCGTACTAACCGAATTTCACATACCCATCGTGCAAAGGCCCAGCCAAATTGCAGACCAAAGAGGCCCAAGTGCCCAACTCGCACGCACAAATGCACAATCCAGTCCAGCGGCCGATACACATCTCAATCTCTCATCTCTTCCTCTGCGGTCTGCGCACTGCGCTCCTCTCTCGCCGCCCTAACCCTAGGCCTAGTGGCGGCGGTTGCTGCGGTGCTGCCCTAGCGGCTTGGCACGTTGCCGTTGCCGGAGGAGGAAGAGGAGAGGACGACCCACGCCGGTGCTTCCTTGCAGCGACGCCAAAGGAGGAAGGCGCACACCAGTGGACGAAGGAGAGGAGGACCGACGTCGGTTGCTGCATGCCTTGCCGGAGGAGGAAGGCGTGAGCCAGGGGACGGAGCCACAGCCACGGAGGAGACCCGCCAGCCAAAGGAGCATACGGTTGCAGTCTGCTGCCCGCGAGAATCGTGAGTGATCCATTCCCCAAGAGCCCAACTTCCTTTCTGGCAGATAAAATTTATAGTTTTTGTTGCACATATCATTCTTATTAATAGTTGTATGGAGTGAAAAATCTGTTATGTGAAGTTGTGAACATACCATTTTTATTGCTGATCTGTTATGATTTCTTATATTGTTCCTAGATGGAAGGCTCAAGTTCTTGTATGTCGTTGTCCAACACCTCTCCTTGCGCTGCCACTGCCATGAGCATGAACATGGAGAAAGAAAGTGAAGGTGCCCAGGTGGAGAAGGTGACGTCTGAGGCTCCCAAGGCGGCAACGAACCCGAAGAAAAGGAAAGAAATGGCGCCACAGTCAGATGTATGGAACCATTTTTCCAAGGTATTTGAAGGGAGTGTTGTCACGAAGGCAACATGCAACTATTGCAAAAATGAGCTTGCATCTCTAGCTAAAAAGAATGGTACATCATCCTTGTCGAAGCATTTGACTACATGCAGGAAAAATCCACATAGGGTCGATGATGACAAGCAGCCAACTCTGCAAGCTACGGCAAATCAAGGGGATACTAGTAAGTGTTCACTCACTGCTTGGAGATTTTATCAGGATAAGCTTAGAGATGCATTGGCTGAAATGATAATTATGGATGAACTCCCGTTGGCATTTGTAGAGAAACCAGGATTTAGAAATTTCTGTGCAAAGTCTTGTCCTCGTTTCAATGTCCCATCTAGGAGGACCATTACTAGAGATTGTGTCTGCATTCATTATAGGGAGAAAGATAAGCTAAAGAAATTCTTTAAAGAATCATGTGAAAGAGTTTGCCTAACTACCGACACATGGACATCTAGCCAACAACAAAACTATATGTGTGTGACAGCCCATTTTATTGACAATGATTGGAATCTACATAAGTGGATCATTGGGTTTTTCTTAGTGAGGGGTCATAAGGGGGAAGACATAGGGAAAGACATGGAGAAGTGTTTGGTTGAGTGGGGCATAGATAAGGTGCTTTCAATTACAGTTGACAATGCCCCACCAAATGATGGAGCTGTAAGCTACATAAAGAAGATCATGAACAATGGCAAAACAAGCATAGGAAAAGGAGAATTTATGCACATGAGGTGTGCTGCCCATATTGTGAACTTGATAGTTACGGATGGTCTAAAAGAGTTGGCCATCTCTGTGAAGCGAGTCCGTGCTGCAGTCAAGTTTGTTAAGAATTCTCCAGCTAGAATTACTAGATTCAAGAAGTGTGCTGAATTGGAGAAGTTGGCAAACAAAGGTTTCTTGACACTTGATGTATGCACCAGATGGAACTCCACATACTTAATGTTGAAATCTGCAGCCGCATATGAGAAGGTGTTCGTGAGGTATGAAGAGGATGACCCATATTTTACAATTGAGCTAAATGGAGAGAAAATGTCGGGAGTGCCTGAACGTGAAGATTGGGACAATGCTTCTAAGATGACAGAGTTTCTTGAGCATTTCTATAAGCTTACCCTTCGTGTATCAGCCTCAAATCATTGCACATCTCACATCTTCTTCCACCAAATTGCTGATATCATTATCTTGCTGAGAGCATGGTGTGGAAGTAAAGACCCTTTGCGGAGAGATATGGGGAAAAGGATGGCGGATAAATATAACAAGTATTGGGCAGATTACAAGAGCTTCAACATCTTGATCTTTGTGACAGTTGCTCTTGATCCAAGATACAAGTTGTCAAACTACATCAGGATTGCAACCTTTGAGATGTTTGGAGAGATCAATGGAAATGAGGTGTGGACAAAAATGAATAAAACCCTTGTTGATCTGTTCACGGAGTATACTCAGTTATATGCTCCAAGTGAGAAAGAAGTGGAACCTGATGATCCAGAGAAGTACGAAGAGGATAGCGAGAGTTTGATGAGTTCCTTTATTGCGAAGAAGATGAGAATGAGCGACTGTGCAGTCAGCATAAACCCTTGCAAGTCTGAACTTGAAAAATACCTAGCTGAGGATAATGAAGCAAACAACAGCAAATTCAATATTCTCGAGTGGTGGAAGGTCAACTCATCTAGATTCCCTGTGTTATCACACTTAGCTCGCGATGTGCTAGCTATCCCAATTTCTACAGTTGCATCAGAGTCGGCTTTTAGCACCGGTGGACGCATCCTTGATGACTTCCGGAGTTCTCTTACTCCATTCATGGTTGAGGCACTTATCTGTACTCAAGACTGGCTGCGTCGCTCAATTCCTGTTCACAACGAAGAGGATACTGAGATATTGGCCAACCTACAGAAAGGTAAGAAAACTAGTTATTATTAAATGTCATATTATCATGTTACTTTAATTTCTTGATTCTAATTTGTACCTACATTCTCTTGCTCTATTTAAATTTCAGCATTACTTGAAGAAATGGGTGGCCACAACAAGTCCAGTGCTAGTGGGATTGACCTCATCCCCATTGATGAAACCATACCATAAATCTTGGTGAGTTTATATGTCATTTCATCTTGCAATATATTAGTTGTATTGTTATGCAGAAATGTTTTTGCCGTTGCAAGTCAAAGCACGTGGCGATTTAAACCCATTTATGTACAAACTACTTGAAAGACTACCTCTCTTATGCTTTTGTAAAGTCGTTTCATCTTACAATATTTTTGTTCAATTGTTATGCAGAAATGGTTTTGCTGCTGCAAGTTATACCAATTTGTCAACCTCTCTTATGCTTTGCTGGAATGGAAGGGCAGAAGGCTACCTCTCTAATATATTCACTTCGTATTGCACTGTTGTTTTATTTTGTATGCATTGCACTGATGCTTTGTGCTTGTATGACTATGTGATGTACCACTATGGCATTGTCACTGTGTGCCTGCGTTTATGATGTTTGTGCGTGTATGACAACAACACAATGATGCATTGCACATTTGCTTATTTTCAGACTATTTAAGATCATCTTTTGTTATATCATGTGATTCATGTTTGGCTGTTTGCTATATATTTTCATCCTTCTTAAGTTCTTGCTGTTATATCATTCAGTCCATGTTATATAACAGTTTCTTGTTGTTATATCATGTGTGCTATATATTATGTTCTGAATCTGTAAGCTATTTGCTGTTGTTTTCTTTTCGTTGTCGGTCATTTTGGGTACCCGAATTACCCGAACCAAAAGTTTGGGTAATTAGGGTTCGGTTAGTTTTTCTGCCTGGCATGAGTTCGGTTCCGATTTTCTGGAACCCGAATTACCCTTTGACCGAACTAACCGAACCGAAATACCCGAAAGAACCGAACGCCCAGGCTGACATCTATGTCTGACTAGAACATCTCGTTGATTGCCTCCTTTTAGCCGTAGGATTGTTGTGGTCGTCCAGAGTCTCCGTGTTTTGAGTTCCTTGAGGAAGTTCTGTCCAATCTCCTCGAGGTTGTCTTGTTTTCCATCCCGGTGTAACCGTTATGCTGCCCGATTTATTCCATGTTTCTATGAAACATTGCCTTCGCATTACAATATTTTCCGGCTAGTCATGTCCTTCTTGTCTTTGATTCCATCGTACAACTTGTTCTGATTGTTGATTTTTATAACACAGTATGTCAGGTGGAACTCGTAGTGTTGTTCATCGCAATCGAGACCGTGATCGGAATCGAAATGATGATGCACCTCCACCACCGCCTTCTGCGGCGGAAATCATGATGGAAGCCGAGCAGAATCGACGTGATCAAACACGCCTTCTGGAGCTCATCGAGCAGAATACCTCACGTCATTGCAATGTGGTTGTGAGCATTCAGGACTTCATCCTCCTCAAACCAACGGTATTCCGATGTTCTTCTGAGCCCCTTGAAGCTGATGATTGGCTCCGTTCCATCTTGCGTAAGCTTGATACTGCACATGTTTCTCCCAATGATCGAGTTATATTCGCGGCATACTTTCTGGAAGGTGCTGCTGCTGAATGGTGGGAGAACTATGTTGCGATGCAACCTGAAGGTCACGTAGTGACTTGGCAGGAGTTCCGTGACGCCTTTCGAGGGTACCACCTTCTAGATGAGTTGATGGAGCGCAAGAAGGAAGAGTTCTGCAATCTGACTCAAGGAGAGATGCCCATTCATGAGTATGTGACGGAGTTCAACCGTCTTGCTCGTTATGCCCAAGATGAGATCACCAGCGATGCCAGAAAGCAGGCCAGGTTCCGTAAAGGACTTAGCCCCATCCTTCGCCATGATCTCAACCTCCTTGAATTTGCCACCTTCGAGGATTTAGTCAACAGATCCTTCAGAGCTGAGCATGGCAATGAAGTGTTCGAAGAGTCTCGCAAGCATGATCTTGAGCTTGCTCCTTCTTCAAGTTTAGCCCCTCAGAAACGCAGAATTTGGATTCCAACTCGTGCCATACCTCAAAACTTTCTTCAGAGGCCACCATCCAATATATGCCATCCACCTCAACACATTGTTCCTCCCAGGAATGATGGTGTGCAATCAAGTAATCCTGCTCCCAGCAGTTCAGGCAGGATGTGTTTCACGTGTGGTCTGACAGGCCATTACTTCCAACAATGCCCTACAGTGTTGGTGGCATCACGTCGACCTAGTCATAAGCCTTCAAAGAAATCAACCACCAAAACCTTTCCAGCAAAGCCTTTAGCCACTAGTAGTGGTTGTGTGAACCAAATCTCAGTTGAGGAAACCATTACTACTTCTGACGTCATCCTTGGTACACTCCCAGTCAATCATGTTCCCGCCTCCGTTCTTTTCGATCCAGGAGCTTCTCATTCATTCATGTCGGAGAGTTATGCACTTCGTCATGAATTTCCTTTTGAAGGAATGTTTTCTCCAATGATCATTCAAACTTCTGGTTCCAAATGGTGAACTAATAGAGTAAGCCATGGCAATCAAATTGCAATTGAGGGTTTAGTATTCCTTGCTTCTCTTATAGCCCTCAAGTCTTCAGACATTGATGTCATCCTAGGAATGGATTGGTTATCAAGACAGAATGTTTTCCTTGATTGTAAAGCCAAGTCAGTTAAACTCACCCATCCTTCAGGCCATATCATTGACCACACATCACCCAGCTCTAGAATCCAGATGCATACTTTGAATGTGCTTCCCCTTCCTGACCATGAAGATATTCCGGTGGTTCGTGACTTGCCGGATGTCTTTCCTGAAGAACTGCCAGGGATGCCCCCTGACAAATGTGTAGAATTCATAGTGGATCTTATACCAGGCACAACCCCAATTTCCAGACGCCCATATAGAATGGCCCCACGTGAGTTAGCTGAGCTAAAAACCCAACTCGATGCTTCATTGGCAAAAGGCTTCATCCGCCCTAGCTCATCGCCATGGGGTTGCCCCGTTCTGTTCGTAACGAAGAAAGATGGAACAGAAAGGATTTGCGTAGACTATCGTCCGCTAAATCTAGCGACGATAAAGAACAAGTACCCACTGCCCAGGATCAATGATCTTTATGATCAACTTGTTGGATCCTCTGTCTTCTCCAAGATGGATTTGAGATTAGGCTATCATCAAATCAAAATCCGAAACGAGGACATTCCAAAAACGGCTTTCACTACTCGTTATGGTCTTTACGAGTACACTGTCATGTCCTTCGATTTAACCAATGCCCCCGCCACATTCTCGCGCTTGATGAATTCGATCTTCATGGAGTACCTAGATAAATTTGTTGTGGTTTATCTTGATGACATTCTCATCTACTAGAAGAATGAAGAAGAGCACGCAGAACATCTTAGGTTGGTATTGATGAAACTTCGAGAGCATCGCCTTTATGCCAAGTTATCCAAGTGTGAATTTTGGCTAACAGAAGTGACCTACTTAGGCCACGTGATTTCTGCAAAAGGCATTGCTGTCAATCCCGCGAGAGTTCAGGCCGTCCTTGACTGGACTCCGCCTGAATCGGTTAAGCAAGTTAGGAGTTTTCTTGGCTTAGCAAGCTATTGTCGCCGCTTCGTTGAGAACTTCTCCAAAGTTGCAAAGCCTCTTACTGAACTCCTCAAGAAAGATAAGAAATTCCAATGGACCCCCAAGTGCGAGGAAAGCTTTCAAGAGCTAAAAATAAGATTGACTTCTGCATCCGTACTTGCACCTCCAGACACCAAGAAGGATTTCGAGATCTATTGTGACGCTTCTCGGAAAGGGTTAGGATGCATACTTATGCAAGATAGACATGTGGTAGCTTACGCTTCAGGCCAGTTGCGTCCACGTGAAGAGAACTATCCTACCCATGATCTTGAACTCGCTGTCGTAGTTCATGCCCTGAAGACTTGGCGACATTACCTCCTTGGTAATCGTTGTGAGATCTATTCTGATCACCAAAGCCTCAAATATATTTTCACCCAGCCAGATCTTAATCTCAGGCAAAGACACTGGATAGAGTTGATAAAATATTATGACTTAGGAATTTCTTACACCCCAGGCAAAGCCAATGTCATGGCTGATGCACTAAGTCGTAAGTCGTATTGTAACAACCTCATGTTGCAACAGTATCAACCACTTCCGTATGAGGAATTTTGCAAGCTCAATCTTGAGATTGTTCCTCATGGATTCCTTTCTACCTTGGTGGAGAAACCAACCCTTGAGGATCAAATCATAGCCGCCCAGAAACAAGATAGTAGTATTCAAGAGATCAAGCAGAACATTGTTAGCGGAGTTGCTAAATGTTTCTCTGCAAATGATCAAGGAACGATATTCTTTGAAAATGGTTTAGTAGTTCCTGAGAATGAAGACCTAAAGCAGCTGATCCTTAAGGAATCTCATGACACCCCCCTCTCCATTCATCCCGGTAGCACAAAAATGTACCGAGATCTACGCTAGAGATTTTGGTGGACCCGGATGAAGAGAGACATTGCACAATTTGTTGCCGAATGTGATGTTTGTCGTCACATTAAGGCAGAACACCAAAGACCTGCTGGTACTCTTTAACCATTGTCTATTCCCGAGTGGAAATGGGACAAGGTCGGTATGGACTTCATCACCGGCTTTCCAAAAACCCAGAAAGGAAATGATGCCATCTTCGTTGTCATTGACCGACTTTCAAAAGTTGCTCACTTCCTTCCTGTTCGCGAGTCTATTACTGCTAGTCAGTTAGCGGACTTGTATGTCTCTAGAATTGTGTCTCTTCACGGTGTTCCTTTCGAAATCAATTCTGATCGTGGTAGCCTTTTCACCTCTAGATTCTGGGAAAGTTTTCAAAATGCTATGGGAACTCATCTCTCCTTTAGTACAGCTTTCCATCCTCAGTCTAGCGGTCAAGTTGAAAGGGTTAATCAAATATTGGAAGACATGCTCAGAGCTTGTGTTATCTCTTTCGGAAAGAATTGGGAGAAATCTCTTCCATTTGCCGAATTTGCTTCTAAGAATAGCTATCAATCTAGTCTGGACATGGCTCCCTTTGAATTCCTCTATGGAAGATGATGTCGAACACCCCTTAACTGGTCAGAAATTGGTGAAAGACAATTCTTTGGACCGGATATGATCAAGGAAGTAGAAGAGAAAGTTTGCATTGTTCGTGATCGATTGAAAGCCGCCCAGTCTCATCAGAAAAGCTACTATGATCGTCATCATAGGGAGGAGAGCTACAATCTGGATGAGAAGGCTTACCTTCGGGTTACTCCTCTGAAGGGAACCCAAAGATTCGGTATCAAAGGCAAGTTGGCCCCACGTTACATCGGACCTTTCCGCATTCTCGCTAAACGTGGAGAAGTTGCCTACCAACTTGAACTACCTCCGCACATTTCCCGAGTACATGACGTATTCCATGTGTCACAACTCAGGCGTTGCTTCAAGGACCCCATCCGCGAAGTCGACCATGAAACGCTTGATCTCCAAGATAACCTTTCTTATCGAGAGTACCCCGTTCGTATTCTTGATTCCGCAGAGCGCGTCACTCCTCGTCAGAAGATCAAGTTCCTCAAAGTGCAATGGTCCCATCACTCCGAGAAAGAAGCAACATGGGAAAGAGAAGACCGCCTCCGTGCCGAGTACCCCACCTTCCACCCGACAACTTCTGAATCTCGGGACGAGATTCTTTTGAGTGGGGGCGAGTTGTCACAACCCAAAGTTAGGTAAGTTCTAGGGTTTGATTATGCTCTTTGCATGATGCAAAAATTCAAATGAAATTCAAAAATGGGGAAAAGAAAAGCCCTGAGAATTTAATTCAAATGGCCAGATAAAAATATTTTTCCAAAAATCAATTGAACATTTGGAAAATTCCTATAAATGATGGTGATCATTATAAAAGTGGTTTGGGTTCATCCCCATGCCCACGGAATATTCAAAAATTCAAAATGTGCCCTGGAAATTAAATTAAACCCCTATTTGATTTGAAATTCAAATTATTTGAATTTCAAAAATCTCCAAAACTTGTGAGTGGCTAGATATATATATATATTATAAGCCCACATAAAAGTTTTGAAGATTTTATAAAATGTCTTGCTATTTTATTTGGGGCAAAACAAATGGCAGAAAATAAAAAACAGAAACAAATACAAAAAAAGGGAAAAGAGCCCACCCACCTGGCTCAGCAGAGGCGGCCCAGCCCAAAAGGGCAAGGTCGTCTTCTCCACGAGGCCAGGCAGGCAGGCAGCTCACCGGCGAGTCGGCATGGCCGCCTCCCTGCCCTTACCTGGCGACGTGGAGGCGCCGTAGGAGCCGCCAAGTCCTTTCCCCCTCCTATGGCTCTCTCTCCACGCTCTCTCTCGCCCGATCTCGCCGCACCCGAGCGCACCAAGTCGCCGCCGTCACGCGCCACCGCGGCCACCGTGCCCCTACCGGCGAGCCACCGTGTCCAGAAGACCTGCAGTTGTCGCCTTCATCGAATCCCGCCCTCAATCGAGCCCGACCGGCCCCGGAGACGACGCCAGTTTCAAGGTCTTGCCGCCGGGCACAGAGGACTCCGACGAGGGATTCCACTCCGTACAGCCCCCCTCCGGCCTCCCCGTCGGCTCCAGTAGCACCAGGGTGAGCTCCCCGTTCGCCCCAGCTCCTCCGCGCATCTCGCCGTAGCCCGTAGCCCCGTGCCCCCCTCTGCAGTACTCCGGCCACCGCTGCTCTTCGTCACCGGCGTGCTTCCAAGCCTCCCCTTGAATCCCCGATGGCACTCCTAGACGCGCGCGTGCGAGAGGCACCTGACCGTGCCCTCCTTTGCCCCTCCCGTGGGCGAAAACGCAACTCCGGCGGGGCTCCGCCGTGCCCAGTGGCACCAGCGGCTAGCCGCCGGCCGGGTTGGATTAGCTTAAGGGCTAATCAGCCCTTAATCCCGCCCACAGTCGCTGATAGGAGGGCCCCAGCCCCCTAAGCACCCCTGTCAGTTTAATTAAACAGGGGTTTAACCCTGAGTCACTTACAGACCTGGCCCACAGGTCAGAGCCCCCCACGTCATGCTGATGTCAGCATGACGCAATAAGTCCTTTTCTAATTAAAAGAAAACCAGAGAAATCCACAAAATCAATTAAACTTTGAAATTCAATAACTTTTTAATCCTAACTCCAAATTAAACAAATAATATATGTAAAATTATCAAAAAAATGCAAGGATTAATAATATGCAATTTGTTTTCATGTTTGACCAACTTATATTGGGTGAACAGTGACAAATGCATATCTGGTTAAATTGAAATTCATATTTGGAGTTTGAATTTGCATTTCAAATGCAATATACTTTAATTAAGATGAATATGCTACAAACCAATACCATTCACATCATGGACAACCTTATCATGTGTATGTGCATTTTACTTCCGAAGTTGTCCCCCCTTGTTGATGATTGCCTCCGATAACAGACGTTCCGAGACGGTGATCACCCCCGAAGAAGAAGACCACCGTTAAGACCCGTGTATCGTCAGCAAGGCAAGCAAACCCCATTGATGATGTCTATAAAATCCTACTTCTCTCTCAGTCTCTCTTATGCATGTTTAGGAGATCACCGAGACAAGTTATTTCGCATAGTTGAACCCATTCCGATGCATGACCTATCATTTTGTCATCGTATTAAGCAAACCACAATCCTAGCAGATTTAGGAGTTGAATGATGAGCATGTGGCCCCTGCAACTGTTACTTCTTATTGCTGCTTAGTGATACAATGAGGATGTTATGTTTGTGAGTCGGGATGGAATGAACACAGTGATGCTGATGATAACGTGTTGGTGAATCCACCATAATACAAGGTGAACGATGAGAGGCTGTGTAGGAGTACACAGTGGGTTGTCTCGTTGAACACTGCTCTAGGCCCCGAGTTCCTGTTTTGTGATCCAAGACAAAGAGTATGACCACATGTAGGGTTTATGGGAGCCCCGTTTGGCCTCTTTACGTACCCGATCCATTCCAGGAGTTACACTAGATTCGGGCTTTTCATTTGACTTAACCATAGATATGTGGGTGGACCTGTGAGGCAGTGAAACCATCTGTCAAAGGTGGCGTCTCGGTCCCTTGCATTATCTGAGTCCGTTTCGTGGAACCGGACGGACTCTCGAGCGGTGACAAACTCAGGTAGTCGACTCCTGGATTAGAGAAGGTGACGTGAGGGTAGTGCCTTGGTTTCATCCACGTCCGACACCCGCTTGAAGGGTGACAAGAACGAGGCGATAAGTGATGACACGCGTGTGAAGATGTACACCCCTGCAGGGTTAATGAACTATTCGAATAGCCGTGTCCGCGATTATGGACTACTTGTAGACCTTTTCTTGATCATAGACAACTTGAATGGATACTTATAAAACTCGCAAGATAAGTGTGAGTGCTATGGCGTGCTTCCTCGTGGGGAAGTCGAGGAAGTATCCATAGTGGTGTATTGGTTGGAGAGTTGGTAGTGGACTCGTGTACGCTTCTTACCTCAAAGTCTGGTACTCGTAGTTCAGGACTAGCCAAGTCAAAGCTGGCATTTCTGCATGTTGAACCCCACCTCCTTTACCTTGAAACTTGAGCATGAGTAGTGTAATTCTGATGTAAGTCTTGTTGAGTACGACTTTGTACTCACGTTTGCTTATTCTATGTTTTAGATGAGAACCCGGACCCCGATGGAGTCACCTTCCTGAAGCTCGACGTTGACTAAGCTAGTATAGTTCCAGACAGCAGTCTGGTCCCTCGTGGAAGGGCATGTATGTTTATAAGGCTTCTCTAAGCCACTTGTTAAACTTGTCTGTACTCAGACCTAATTTGCTTCCGGTGTATGATGTAATGATGATCACAGACATGCGATCTTTGTATGCTCTATGTGTAAGTCAATAAAGAAGTACTTTGTAGAGTTATGTGATGATACCTGCTGTTCATACTAGGCATGTGTGCTGCGTGTATGTTTATAACATGCATGTCTTAGTATGGGTTTTCGAGACCTTAGTTGTGATCTGGCTGGTGGTCTTTTATACACCAAGTGGCCCTTAGATGTGCGCAGCTTGGGGCATCGCGATGCGATTGTTCGTGACTCTGTCACGTGCACACTTTGTTGTATGATCGAGCCCGCCCTAGAGCCCGACTAAGTGATCGGGCTGGAGTCTTTTTATGTAAGGGTTATGATTCAATCGATAACATGGTTGAGGCGACTTGTCTATGAGTATGGGATTTCACCACCCATAATCATTTAGACTTGTGAGCGGGCGATGAGGACCCATCTCAGTTGATCATCCGGCCTGGATGGGACGCCCCTCACGTTTGATGCTTTCCGAGAGTGTTCTATGCTTGGCCTTGTCTACTTAGACAAGTGGGTACGGCTCTCGGCTCTCCATGTGATTGCATCGTGACTGGAACTACATACGCTAACCCCGGGTCCCGACAAAAAGCGACTTCTGTTCTGGGGTTTCTGCGTCGGGAGAATAAATAGGGGCCAAGGTAGGTCACCAGGGGGTGTGGGACCCAGCCAGGAGGGCAGGTGGCGCGGCCAGGGGATGGGCCGCGCCAGGCACCCTCCTGGCTGCCCCCTGGCTGCCCTGTGGCCCCCCTTTGGATCCTCGGAAGCTTCTGAAACGCTGATTTTATATATATATATATATATATATATTCTTGGGATTTTTTCAGCGTACCTAAATATCCAGAAACCTGCAAAAGAAAACAGCACTGGTAGCTCTGCTGAAAACAACGTCAGTCCGGGTTAGTTTCGTTCAAATCATGCAAGAATGAAGCCAAAAACAATAGCAAAAGTTTTTGGAAAAGTAGATACGCTTGAGACGTATCAGCAGCCAGGGGGCCACCAGCGGTCCAGGCGGCCTCCCGACGCGGCACCACCCTAGGACGCGCCACCTGGCCACCTGGGCACCACGTCGGCCCCCTTCGGGACTCTGGAAGCTTCCGTTATGCTGATTTCTTTTTATATTTTCCCGGATTTTTTTGGCATTTTACATAATGGGAAAACCTGAAATAAAAAGACAGCAGAAAACAGAAACGGGCACTGGGGTGCACTGAGTTAATAGGTTAGTCCAAATATGATCAAAAGTGTATGAAAGTGTATCAAAAGCATAGCAATATCACCCAAAACATGCATGGAGAAAGAAGGAATTATAGATACGTTTGGGTTGTATCATTGGTCTTGTGGATATTGCAATAGGGCGATGAGGGGATGTTCGTAGCGCCGACAACGGCTTCAGGCGTAGGTTGATGTTGGGTAGCCCCACTCCTGCCCGCCGCGAAGACAGCTTGATGCACGCGCTTACGGGTACCAGCTTCTCCGGGAGGCTGATTTCTTCCAGGAGGAGCTCAAACCGTGTTGCGCCTTCCGGGATCTCGGTTGATAGGCAGGATGGCTTCTTCGGCACGAGCAACCTTGTCAGCCAGCTCGAACAAGGCGGTGATAATCTGGACGGATCTTCTACTCGTTTTCTCCAGCATGCAGGAGTTCTTGACGTTCGCGTGAAAGGTGGCCATGATTGCAGCTTCATGCGCATCTCGAATGCAATGGTGTATTTGAGTGAACCTCTGGATGAACTTTCGCAAAGGCTCACCATCCTTCTGCACAACTCGGCGTAAGTCACTGACAGTTTTCGGAAACTGGACTCCCCTGGAAAACGCCCCAAAAAACTTGTCGCAGAGCTCGGCCTAGGAACTGATCGAATTGGCAGGAAGGTGCATCATCCATCGACGAATGTTGTCCTTCAGCTTCATGGGAAAGTAGTTGGCCTTGGCTTTCTCATCTCCCCCCCCCCCGATCTCCACAACCGTTCTGTATATACGGATGAACTCGTGAGGGTCATTCTACCCGTCATACGGGGGAGGACCATATATCCGGAACTTCTTGAGCCACCCGACGCGACAGAGATCTTGGGTGAAGGCTAAGCACATGGTGTGTAGTCATTCTCACCAGCAAGGATCCCTTCTCGGGCGGCATCGACAGGAGGTACCCGGGCGTCGGAACGCCGGTGAGTCTCTTGTTGTCTGATGATGGTGGTACGGGCATCTTCGTGGTGATGATCGTCTAGGCGGGTGCGTTGATCCTGAGATCCGTGGTGCCTAGAGGATGCCACGGAAGCGACACCAGAAGATCCTGATACATCCAAACGTATCTATAATTTATGCTTGTTCCATGCTTATTTGGGTGACATTGCTATGTGTTTTGCTACACTTTCATACCTTTTTACACATATTTGGACTAACCTACTAACTCAGCGCACCCAGTGCCAGTTTCTGTCTGCTGATGCATGTGCATTGCAGGTGTTTACCAATACTTCCAGTGCCAGTAAAATTCCAAGAAAAATATATAAAAAATCAGCATTTTAGAAGACTCCGAAGGCCCGAAGGAGAGTCGGAGGGGGGGACACCCCCCTCCCAAGCGGCCTCCTGGCGCGGCCAGGGGTGGGGCCGCGCCCTATGGTCGCCTGGGAGGAGGGCACCTCCTCTGGTGCCCCCTTTGACCTATATTTACCTCTCAGGACAGAAACCCTAAAAAAGAGCCTGCATCATGAAATTATCCTCTATTCCGCCGCCACCCGCGATCCCGAGATCGGGATCGCCAAAAGACCTCATCCCGGCACCCTGCCGGAGGGAGGATTGATCTCCGGGAGTTTCTCCACCACCATGAGCGCTTACGGGATGTGCCATGAGTAGTCCCCCTTGGACCATGGGTCCATGGCCACTAGCTATGTGATGTCTTCTCTCCAATCTTGTGCTTCAATTCTTAGCCCTTGTGAGCTGCCCTACATGATCAAGGCACCTATGTAATCTTTCTGTTGTTGCTATGATGTGTTTGCTGGAATCCGATGGATTATGAGATTATGTTCAGATCGTGATGAGTTGTATATTTGGTTCTCCTTTTATATTTTGTTCTTGAGTAATTATTGCATGTTCACCGTTGCTTTTTATTACTTTGGCCAAGTAGTAGATAGTAACTCCAAGAGGGAGTGTTATGCTTCATTGTGGGTTCATGCCCCCGATGTCTAGCTTGAGTGACAGAAACATGAGACTAGGGGATGTGTTGTTGCCGCCAGGGAGAAAACAACGGTGCTTGTAACTGCGGTCACAAGGATTGTTTACCTTACGCATAGTTTGTTAATGCAGTTTTCTGTTGCTTTGGGTTTACACTTTGGGTGGGGCTCGCAAATTAATACCAGCGAGATGTTCTGGATATATATCTCAAGGTGGATGATTAGTGAGTAGATGATGATGAATAAACGGTATACTTGTCTTGGCGTACTTCCCATACGATTGAGCCTCTAACTTTCTTGTGCCATAATTAGCATTGCGGTGCCTTTATAATTCTGTCAATTGCCCAACTGTAATTTGTTCAACCGACATAGCTGTTTTATCTTATTTTGGGAGAGAGACATCACTAGTGAATATCATGGGACCCCGATCCATATTTCCACCATTGTTTACACCTCAACTCTTTACTACTTTATTTTCTTTTCTTTGCAATCACCATCACTATTTTCCACCGTGTGTTTGATCCTTTGTAAACAACAAGACCGGATAGATTGATAACCTCTCTAAACTCGTTGGGAGCAAAGTTATTTGCTTTTGTGTGCAGGTCCAAGTCAAGTGAGTAACTTATATCAAACGGCGCCTTGCTCATTTGACCACCTACTTGAAGAACTTGGAGTCCTACTGGAGACAAACCTTGGTATCTTCACCGAGGGAAATTTGCCGTTGTCTACTTCTCAACCTTCCACTTGGAGTAGACAACGAGGAGCACTACTTCAGTGCCATCAAGCATAATTTCTGGCGCCGTTGTCGGGGACTCGAGTCTGCAAGATATGGGAGTTGCACACTATATTTTACCTTTGCTTTTTAGTCTTGTTAGTTTACTTTCTAGTTTTTGCTTTTGAGTCTTATATCAAAACCCCAAAAAAATAGTATGTCTAGTTCCTTACTTGCCATCAATGTCTAACTTCTTTAAGACCAGATCTTATTTCCATGGAGGATTCACTGAGGATCAACAAGAATATTACAAGGAATACCACTTGTCTCAAAAAGGGATACACTTATGGAGACTAATACATCAATCGTATGAGTATGCTAGAAACTTGTGCTCAATATATGATATATCTTTCTGTAGGGATGAATCTTGTTGCTTTATGAGGCATAAACACCTTGCTTTCCAATGCGAGTACAATGATTATGAAACCTTAGCATCTTATGCTAAGGAAAATTATGATTTTTATGATGCAGAACAAATAGAAGAATTTGTTGCTTTTAAGGGTGCCTATGAAATTACTTCTTTTCTTGAAAATATTGATCATGCCCCTTATAAATGTGATAGCCTTGCTATACTTAACTATTTCTTTGAAAATTACAATGAAAATTATTATATACTCATTATCTTGAGAGAATATCTCCCCCAAAGGAAGAGACTAATGTTTTGCACGACTCTATGGAAGAAGAAATTGCTGAAACTAAAAGCTCCTTGGATGAAAAAGAGGAGGAGAGTGACGAACAAAAGGAGGAAGAATGGAGCCATCCATGTCTACCTTCTAATGAGAGTAACTCTTTGACTCTTACTTTATATGATGAATGCTATAGACGAGTGTTATGATCCTATGGATTCTTTTGAAATATCCCTTTTTGATGAAGTTGATGCCTTCTATACTTGTGGTCGTGATGACACTATGGATGATGTTTACGTCGATGAACTTGCTATAGTTCCTCATGTTAAGGATGAAATTGTTGCTATTGCACCCATACTTGATTTTCCTATTATCCTTTTGAAATCTCCAAATATTCTAGAGAACCTTGCTCTTATCAAAGATCATAGTAATGGGTTGCATTTATCTTATGTTCCTAAAGACCGTGTTGAAAACTATACACGTGTGCTTGTAGGTCATGAACACCATGATTTATGTGACAGTTATATTCTTGATGTTGTTCATGATACTACTGAAAATTATTTTGAGAGAGGAAAGGTTGATAGTAGAAACTTTCATGTTACAAAAACACCTCTCTTTATGATGAAAGTTTTGAAGTTGTTCTTCTTTTACCTTCCTATGCTTGTTACTTTGTGTTTTCATAATTTATTTGCTTACAAATTTCCCACGCATAGGAAGTGGATTAGACTTAAAAATGTTTCATATTTGCTTCTTGATTTTATCTTTTTCTTCGATTTTTATTATTGTGAGAACGTCTTTTATAATCTTCATGCCTAGCTCAAAGGCATAAAAGAAAGCGCTTATTGGGAGGCAACCCAAAATGTTTTTACTTTTAGTTTTAGTGGTCTTGATGCTTGTTACTATTGTAGCAACATCATTGTATCTTTATTTTTAAGCCTTGTGCCAAGTTTTATCCTCCGATTGAAAGAAAGATCAAAAGTTGTGACATGTTGTCCAGAAAAAGATTATGTCTGCTTGACGGAAAAAATCACCAAACATCACCAGATCATCATTTTTATCTGAATTTTTTTTGAAATCATGCTCTATACAATGGGATTTCTGGCGTCTGTTCTGATTTTTTTAATTTGAGTTGCAAAAGTGCCCCGAAAAAATTATTTACTACCTGTGTGTCTGTTTTCACAGATTCTGCCGTGTTTTGTGTTTTCTTCGTTTTGCAAATCTTAAGCTTGATTTTTCTTTGCAAAAACTTTTTGGCAATCTTGAGAAACGATATCTCTTCATGAAAATCTTTATTTCCAGCAGAGGAAAATTATTTATTTATGGGTACTAACCACTCTAATCAGCTTATGATGAGTTTCGTATAAAGGGAGTTTTCAAGTATGCGAAGGAAGATGATGAAGGAAGATCCGACAGTGTCAAAAGCTCAAGCTTGGGATGCCCCCGTGCATCCCCTTCTCCATCAACAACCATCAGTTCGTCCTTCTCCATGATATATTCTTATCACTTCATATGTTATGTGATATGCTTGGAGCGTCTCGCTTTTTACTTTTTAGTTTGTTTTCTTTTGCTTGTTGTTCATAACAAGTTGGACCCTAACCTTCATTTTTCGGGAGAGAAACACGCTCCACTCCAACCTAGAACAGAACATAGGTTTTCATACTTATCTTTGGTTGTGTGTTCTTTATATTTTCGTAGTTGCTGTCATGCTTAGCTCTTGTTTTCATGCTTATCTTTTTAAGAGCTTTTATTTAGGTTGTTGCCTTTGGAACTCTCTTGAGTTATCATGCTTATCTTGTTTAGAGAGTTGGGATGTTGCACTGAGTTGTGTGTCTTGCATGAACAGGTAATTGAGGTTGCTATTATAAGTATAGTAGTAACTTGAAATAGTTTTGAGGTATTTATTTGAGTAATGTTTGGACTTTTGGTGCCAAGAGCTTGAGCCTATTAGTGATAGGTGTCGTATTTTGGGCAATCCGTGCTTATTTTTGAAAACTACAAAAATTAGTTGAGAACTCTAGCTACTAGATAGATCGCTAACCTCTGGAGGGATTGGAATATATAGAGTACCCTCACGTACCATGGGTCAAGGATGCGCAAGGATAACCAAACCCCATACACTCCTCCTCGGGTTACTTGTCTCTTTGTGAACCTCCTGATTAGATACAGAGTTACCGATAATAAGTGCATGAGTTCTTCGGACTAATGCGAGTATTCGATTGTTGCCGCTTCCACCTCCCATATTTTGCTAGCCTCTTCGGTACTATGCATTGCCCTTTATCTTCTCAAGAGTTGGTGCAAACTTCGCCGGTGCATCCAAACCCTTGGCATAATACGCTCTGTCATCATAAACCTTCTTATATCTTCCTCAAAACAGCCACCATACCTGCCTATCAAGGAATTTCCATAGCCTTTTCGAGATACATTGCCATGCAACATCCATCATCTCATGACTTGATCTTCATGTAATACATGTTTTTGCTTGATCGTAGAGCCGCATGCTAGTTGGGCCTTGCCCTTATCATTGCTACATGACGCGCTAGTATCATTGCATATCCCGCTACACTGGCAGATGCATACATTTGCATAGAACATGATAGTTTTCAGTTTTCTTTATATTGAGTACTTCTTGTAAAGTGTGAGATTTTCTATACTCTTGTAAAATATAGAGTGTTGCCCTTAAGTGAGGAAAAGACCCCAAAGAGGACAAATTAAAAGATCCCAAAGAGGACAAATTAAAAGATCCCAAAAGAGGACAACTGAGAGATAAATAGAAAGAGCCAATGAGGCCACAAAAATAGAAAAATAGAAAAAAGAAATAAAAAGAGAGAAGGGGGCAACACTACTATTCCTTTTGAAAGATCCACACTCGTACTCCATAGTTATGTTTGTACTCCATAGAGATTTTCATATCATTCATGCATAACTATGTGGGGATCCTTACACTATGGAACTTGGCTTGCATATTCCAAGGACGAGCCTCCTCAAAAGAGCTCTAGGTCTTCATGAGCAAGCAAGTTGGATGCACCCCCGCTAGTTCCATTGGAGATCTTACCTTGCCTTATATGTGCATCCGTTGCATGGCAATCCCTACTCCTCACATCATATCTATCATTTGGCTTTCTCTCGCCTATGTCTGTCCTCATTGATGTGAGCCTTTCACACCTTTTGTCTTCCTTCCCCATCATTTTCTCTTTATCATCCTAAGTGCAAACATATCTTGCTCGCGCTCATCTATTGCATAAGTGCTCAAAGTCGAAAGGGAAAGGATCAGTTTGACTTGTGCCTGACTAGTGGTTTGGGGACGATTCAAAATAAGATTCCGATGAAGACCAAGTGTGAAGTTTTAGTAGATTGAGTTCTCAATTAAACTATATAGTATTTTTATGCTCTAAACCCATCTCCCACTTCTTGCACGCAAACACCATTTGGAGACATTCGAGTCACGGACAACGAGAGCTCTTGCACCTTTAGGTTCTTACTTTGCTAGTTTCAATACTAGATATAGACTCTTTCTTGTTATTGTCTTGACTTGAATTGCATATCTTACTTGATTTACTTTGAAGTGCTTATATGTGTGTTAGCATGTCACCACATAAATTATCTGTGTTATCATTTACCTACTCGAGGACGAGCAGGAATTAAGCTTGGGATGTTGATACGTCCCAAACGTATCTATAATTTCTGCTTGTTCCATGCTTATTTGGGTGACATTGCTATGTGTTTTGCTACACTTTCATACCTTTAAAAAAATATTTGGGCTAACCTACTAACTCAGTGCACCTAGTGCCAGTTTCTATCTGCCGATGTATGTGCATTGTAGGTATTTACCAATATTTCCAGTGCTAGAAAAATTCCAGGAAAAAATATATAAAATCAGTGTTCCAGAAGACTCCGAAGGCCCTAAGGAGAGCCGGAGGGGGGCCACCCCACTCCCAGACGGCCTCCTGGCTCGGTCAGGGGTGGGGCCGCGCCCTATGGCCGCTTGGGAGGAGGAAACCTCCCCCTGGTGCCCCCCTCCTTTGGCTTATATTTACCTCTCGGGACAGAAACCCTAAAAAAGAGCCCGCATCGCAAAATGCTCCTCTGTTCTGCCGCCGCCGCCATCCCGAGATCGGGATCGCTAGAAGACCTCGTCCCGGCACCCTGCCGGAGGAAGGATTGATCTCCGGGAGCTTCTCCACCACCATGAGCGCTTCCCGCATGTGCCGTGAGTAGTCCCCCTTGGACCATGGGTCTATGACCACTAGCTATGTGATTTCTTCTCTCCAATATTGAGCTTCAATTCTTAGCCCTTGTGAGCTTCCCTACATTATCAAAGCACCTATGTAATCTTTCTGTTGTTGCTATGTTGTGTTTGCTAGGATCCGATGGATTATGAGATTATGTTTAGATCGTGATGAGTGATGACGGGAAAATGGGGCGATAGAAAAAATAATACTAAAGCGTCCACGTCATTGATACAGAGTGTATAAATTTAAATGTGTACATAAGTAAAATGGATATCAAACATTGCGAGTACTTTATTTCCAGAACTATTACATTTACATAAAAATTATGTTAATTACATCTCCAAAGAGAAAACCCCTGATTAAGAATTCCAACCTATCTATTACATAGCATTGCAACATATCGGTATTACAAAATGTAGAAATAAAAGAAAACTAAAAATGTAAAATAAAAGTCCTCCTCGCTGTCGTCGATGTCGGCGCACTCGGGGGAGCCTTCGGTTCGTCTTTATATCATCATGAGTTGATGTCGTTCGTTTGATATGTATGACACATTTAGTAGTCATATTTGGTTGGTTTTATTTGTACTCATATTCCTAGTACAAAATTCCCATCTAATATGTGCACGCATGGGCTACTTATTATGCCCGATCAATTAACCAAAAGTATATTTATATCATATATGATTTCGATTATATAGAAGAATTTTGTTTAGTGGTTGATACGTCCAAAACGTATCTATAATTTCTGCTTGCTCCATGTATGATTTGTGTGACTTTGCCATGTTTTGCTTGAACTTTCATACACTTTTGATCATATTTAGACTAACCTATTAACTCAGTGCACCCAGTTGCCAGTTCCTGTTTTCTGCTGTTTTTGTATTTCAGGTTTTTTCAATAATTAAAGTGCCCAATAAATCCCGGAAAAATTATATAAAAAATCAGCGTTCCGGAAGCTTCCGCGAGTCCAAAGGGGGTCCACAGGGCAGCCAGGGGGCAGCCAGGAGGGTGCCTGGCGCGGCCCAGCCCCTGGCCGCGCCACCTGCCCTCCTGGCTGGGTCCCACACCCCCGGGTGCCCTACTTTGGCTCCTATTTATTCTCCCGTCGCGGAAACCCTGATTCCAGACCCCTTTTCTCCAGAAGCAATTCCGATCTCCGCCGCCATCGCCAACAAGCTTCGGGGGACCAGAATTCCTGTGTCGGCACCCTGCCGGGACGGGGAAGTGCCCCCGGATTCATCTCCATCGACGTTGCTTCCTCCCTCCATGATGCGGGAGTAGTCCCTCCTTGGGGCTGAGGTTTCTACCAGTAGCTATGTGTTCTTCTCTCTCTCCCATGATGTGATCTTCGTTGTGATCATAGGCTATGTTAATCTAGGGTGATCCCATGATGTTTCCCCTTCTTCTATGTATTGGATTTGATGTACTCACTTGATCTTATCTAGTATAATCCCCGAGACCATGGTGACAGCGGTCTATTGGACATGGGTTAGAAGAATATTTTCATGAGTGATTTCCTCTTTTGTGTGTGGATTGAAGATTGAGAGTCTCTTGGTGCTTGTCTTTGACTATCCTTTAGATATGTTGTGGTGATTGTGGTACTCTCTTTGGATGGTCGCGGTGACATTGGGAAATCCATAGATGAGAACTACGAACTCTGAGGTGTGCTTTTGTAGCCCTACACAATTCTCGTCCTCTCTTGACCACAAAGGAATGACCTCCGAGTACGTCTCCATTGCATGTTTTATGGGAAATATCATGTGATTAGACTATGTTAATGTTGTTGGGAGTTGCCACTAGTGAAAGTATGAAGCCTAGGCCTTGTTTCCACCATTGCAATACCGTTTGGGCTCACGTTTACCACTTGTTTCTTTGCTGCACTTTTTATTACAGATTTATATTACTTCATTTTACCACACCTATCACCCATATTTTACCATGTCTTCGCCGAACTAGTGCACCTATACAACTCCTAGTTGTATTAGGTGTGTTGGGTACACAAGAGACTTCTTGTATCTTAATTGCAGGGTTGCTTGAGAGAGACCATCTTCAACCTCTACTTCCCTGAGTTCGATAAACCTTAGGTCATCCACTTGAGGGAAATTGATGTTGTCCTACAAACCTCTGCGCTTGGAGGCCCAACATAGTCTACAAGAATAGAAGCGTGCGTAGACATCAAGATATTTCTGGCGCCGTTCCCGGGGAGGTGAGTGCTTGAAGGTATATCTTTAGATCTTGCAATTATATCTTTTTGTTTCTTGTTTTTATTTTCACTAGTTAGGCTTATGGAAAACAAGAAAAATATTATGAGAGAGCTTTATGAGCTCTACCTTGAGTTGGGACATGAAGTGTTTGAAGAGAAAATAAAAAAGCCTATGGAGCTTTATTATTTGCACAACACTCATGATAGTAGTAATGTTATTTGCATGTCTTCTTTGAATACATTTGATCCTAATGATATGCAAAGCTATAAGCTTGGGGATGCTACGTTTTATGAAGATGATCTTTTTAGCCCCCCAAGTTTTGATGAGGAAATTTATTTTGCTGATACTTTGCCTCCTATCTATGATGATTATTGTGATGAAAATTATGCTATAAAGAATGAATGTTTGCAAGTGTATCATGATAAGAATGATTCATGTGATAGCTATATTCTTGAGTTTGCTCCCACTATTACTAATGAGAAGGATTTTTCTTATGTGGAGAGTAACAAATTTTCTATTCTTGTGGATCATGATAAGATTTTTTTGTGTGATACTTATATTGTTGAGTTTATTCATGATCCCACTGAAAATTATTATGAGAGGGGAACATATGCTTATATATATTTCAATAATATCAAGTTCCCTCTCTTTATGTTGAAGGTTTTGAAGTTGCACTTATTTTGGCTTCCTATGCTAATATCTTTATGCTTCAATGAGTTATTTCTCTACAAGATCCCTTTGCATAGGAAGCATGTTAGGATTAAATGTTTTTGATATTTGCTTCTTCATGCTCTCTTTTGTTCTTCAACTCTTATTCCTACGAGAGCATCATTAAAATCTTAAGCCTATCTTTATGGCTATAAAGAAAGAGCTCTAGGGAGACAACCCTTGTTATCTTTACTTTGAGTTTTTTACTTTCTGTTTTTAGTGATCTTGATGATTGTTACTACTGTAGCAACACCATTGTATCTTTATTTTCAAGCTTTGTGCCAAGTTATAGCCTCATATGACAAGGGAAGTGAAAGTTGTGACATGCTGTCCAGAAAACAGATTCTGTCCTCGTGACGGGAAAAATCAGAATAAATCACCAGTTCATCTTTTTGAGCTGAAATTTTTACACAGCATGCTCTATAAAATTACGGAACTCTCGTATGTTCTGAGTTTTTTGATTTGAGTCGAAGAAGTATCCCTAAAAAATTCTTTACTACCTGTTGTTCTGTTTTTCACAGATTCGGCCACGTTTTGTCTCTCCTAACTTTTGCAAACCTTAAGCTTGCTTTTTCTTTGCAAAAACTTTTTGGCAATCTTGAGAAACAGTATTTCTTCAATAATATCTTTATATACAGTGATTTTATTTATTTATTAAGGGTACTAACCTCTCTAATCAGCTTATGATGAGTTATGTATGAAGGGAGTTTTCAAGTGTGCGATGGAAGATGATGAAAGAAGATTAGGGAGTGTCAAGCGCTCAAGCTTGGGGATGCCCCCATGCATCCCCAACAAACATTTAAGGAGACTCAAGCGTCTAAGCTTGTGTACGCCCCCGTGCATCCCCTTCTCCATCAACAATCATCAGTTCATCCTTCGTCTCACTATATTTTTATCACTTCATGCGTTATATGCTATGCTTGGAGCGTCTCGCTCTTAGGTTTTATTTTTAGTTTTCTTTAGCTTTCCTTTCTGTTCATAACAAGTTAGATCCCGTCTTAATTTGTGTGGGAGAGAAACACGCTCCGTTTGAAGTAGAACTACTCATAGGATTTGCATGATTATTTCCTTAGCTATGAGTTGTTCTTTTTCTTTTCTTAGCTACTGCCATGTTTTGCTCTTAGCTTTCCTGTTTATCTTTTTAAAGAGCTTTTGTTTAGTTTGTTGCTGGAACTCTCTTGAGTTTTCATGTTTATCTTGTTAAGAGAGTTGGTTGTTGCACTAAGTTATGTCTTGTCTTGAGAGTAGATAATTGAGGTTGCTATTTAATTTTACTAGTAACTTGCAATAGTTTTGAGGTATTGATGTGAGTAATGTTTGAACTTTTGGTGTCAAGAGCTCTAGCCTATTAGTGATAGGTGTCGTATTTTGGGCAATCCGTGTTTATTTTTCAAAACTTACAAAATTAGTTGAGAACTTTAGCTACTAGATAGATCACTACTCTTTGGAGGGATCGAATATTAGAGTACACTCACGTACCATGAGTCGAGGATGCGCAAGGATAACCAAACCCCCATACACTCCTCCTCGGGGTACTTGTCTCTTTGTGAACCTCCTTATTAGATTGAGAGTTACCGATAATAAGTGCATGAGTTCTTTGGACTAATGTGAGTATTCGAAAGTTGACACTTCGACCTTCCCATATTTTGCTAGCCTTTCATGTGCCGTGCATTGCCTCCTTCTCACTCCGAGAGTTGTCGTCCACCTTCGCCGGTACATCCAAATCCTTGGCACGATACGCTCTGTCATCATATACCTCCTTATATCCTTCCTCAAAACAGCCACCATACCTACCTATCAAGGCATTTCCATAGCCTTTCCGAGATACATTGCCATGCAGCATCCATCTTCTCATGACTTTATCTTCATGTCATACATGCTACTTGCTTGTCACCACCCTTCTTATTCAACGTGGGGCCATAACCCACAGTTCCACAGGATCGAAACCTGACTCTCTTGTACCTTTCTGTTCTCGAGGTTATTCCTCTTGCTGGACCTCGTATGCTACTCACGAGTCCTCTACCTTATGATATACAGTTCAATATCAGACTCAGTGCTTATGTCTGATGCTCTGGACCCCTTTTCATACTCCGTTATCATCGTCGAATGCTTGCATATCCGCTGGAAAACTTCTCTTGCCTTCTTTTGTTTCTCTCGATGTATCTCCCTGAGTTTAACTCGTGAGATACTTTGTACCCCATTCCATTCGACCATCTCGGTCTGATTAAGCTTGTTCCGATCCGACCCCTTGAGTTTAACCCCCAACATATTCGTATGTACGATGGAGACCCCGATGGAAGGATGACAACTTGTTGAGATGCACCGATGCAGAGAAGTGAAGACATCAAAGTGAAGGATCAACTACTTCGAGAAGGACAACAACCACCAGAATACTCGTTAGAATGCGAAACCGAAACCTTACCCCTTGCCCTACTTTTAAATTCTCGGAACGAGAATTCTTTGTAGTGGGGGAGATTTGTAACACTCTCACTGTCAATGAACAGTAATCACAATTACTGTTGATCATTACTGTTCCTAATTTTTCTTTGATCAACTTGGGTCAGTTAAAATTCAAATTCCCCTTCTGATATTGTTAATAGCAATGTGGCCATGGGCCTGGATCATCATGATTCATCACAAGTCCAACCACTCGTGTTGAAATCAAAAGCCAAACCCAAAATTCCTTTTGATGAATATGAAAAAAATAAGTGGAAATAAAAATTTGTCCAAAAATTATACAACCACTTTTGTAAAATGCCCAATAATCTGTGGATCATGTCCATGTGGCTATGGGGATTTATTAAGCTAATAAATGAGTCAAACAATTCAAACAGTAGCCTAATCAGTCCATTTTAATCCTTTATTATTTAAAACAAATATTAAATGGTTTTGTAAAAGTCTAAAAGTTTTTGTGGCACTCTACCGTTGTGTCATGCTAATATTGGAGCAATGTCGGGACCCGGGGTTAGCGTATGCAAGTACAGTTAAGACATAGTCATATGGAGAGCCGAGAACCGCACCCACTTGTCTAAGCAGACAAGGCCAAGCACTGAACATTCTCGGAAAGCATCGTACGTGAGGGGCATCCCATCCAGGCCGGATGATCAACTGTGATGGGTCCTCATCGTCCGCACACAAGTCTAATGATATGGGTGGTGAACTCCCATATTCAAAGACAAGTCGCCTCAACCATACTATCGACTATCTCAAAACTCTTACATAGACTTACTCCAGCCCGATCACTTAGTCGGGGTCTAGGGCGGGCTCGATCATACCACAAAGTGTGCACGAGACGGAGTCTCGAGCAATCGCATCGCGATGCCCCAAGCTGCGCACATCTAAGGGCCACTTGGTGTATGAAAGACCGCCAGCCAGAACACAACTAAGGTCTCGAAAACCCATACAAAGACATGCATGTTATAAACATACACGCAGCACACATGCCTTGTATGAACAGCAGGTACCATTGCAATTCTCTACAAAGTGTACATTTTATTTATAACTCTTATAGAGTACACACAGAGATCACATACATGTGATCCAACATTACAACATAAAGCGGAAGCAAATTATGTCTGAGTACAGGCAAGTTTAACAAATTGGCTTAAGAAGCCTTATTCAACATAAAGCCCTCCACGAGGGAACCAGTCTGCTGACTGGGACTAGACTAGCTTAACTTCAGTCGTCCAGCTCGATGAAGAAGCCACCTTCGGGGTCAGTGGCATCATCTAAAACATAGATTAAGCAAACGTGAGTACAAAGGCGTACTCAGCAAGACTTACATAGGAGCTATACTACTCATGCACATGTATCAAGGTAAAGGGAGGTGGGGTTCACTTGCAGAAATGCCAGCTTTGACTTGGCTAATCCTGAACTACGAGTACCAGACTTTGAGGTAAGAAGCGTACACGAGTCCACTACTTTCTCCAACCAATACACCACTATGGTGTCTTCCTCGACTTCCCCACGAGAAAGCACGCCATAGCACTCACACTTATCTTGGTGTATTTTAGAAGTATCCGGTTCAAGTTATCTAATAATCAAGCTAAGCTTTCCAAGTAGTCCATAACCGCGGACGCG
This sequence comes from Bromus sterilis, assembly GCA_950022295.1. Taxonomy (NCBI): domain Eukaryota; kingdom Viridiplantae; phylum Streptophyta; class Magnoliopsida; order Poales; family Poaceae; genus Bromus; species Bromus sterilis. The sequence goes on along the minus strand of OX465595.1, from coordinate 335,108,269 downwards.
GCTATTCGAATAGTTTTGTTAACCTTGCAAGGGTGTACCGCTACACACACATGACCATCATTTACCGCCTTTGATCTCGACACCATTCAAGGGGTGCCAGCGAGGATGCTCACCACAACTGTTACCTCATAGCCGATCTAGTCCGAGAAAGCCGCCTACTTGGGTTGGTTACCACAATCGTGAACCCGGCCGGTTTACCGAAGTGGACCCAAGTGATGTGTGCGTGGTGCATAAGCCGGTCTCGGGTGAGCCGTTCTCTCACTTAGCATCCAGGCCACAAGCCTACCAGAACTCCGAACTACTGCGACATCTGGACATCGAAAGGGATGAGTTAATAGGTTGAGAGGGGTCAGTGAGCCCAATGTGTGGTTGTACTCTTCATCTTGGATCACCACACAAGAACTCGGACTTAGGGCGGTGTTCAACGAGACAACCCACCGTGTACTCCTACACAGCCTCTCATCGTTCACCTTGTATTAGGGTCGATTCACCAACACTTTTCTACCATCATCAACATGATCATTCCCATCCCGACTCACATCACAGTAACAACATGGTATCATACTAAGCATGAAATAAGCAGTAACATTGCAGGGGCCACATGATATCAAACAACTCCTACAGTTGCTAGGATTGTGGTTTGCTTACTACTGTGACAAAATGATAGGTCATGCAAAGGAATGGGTTCATCTATGCGGTAGAATCGTAACATGGTGATCATCCTATACAATGCATAAGCGAGACATGAGAGGGAAGTGGGATTTTATCGACATGATCAATGGGGTTTTGCTTGCCTTGCTGACGAGGTTCGGGTTCTGGATCTTCAGCGAAGGGGGTGACCTCTTGCTCCGGTTCCACCTCTACTCGAGAAACAAAGCACGAAGTAGCAATCAATATGAATGCAATGCTCAAGCACATGATTGAATGTTAAAGCTTGAAGTATAAGTTTTGATGTGTGAGGCAATTCCATTTAAGTGGAATATATTGCATTTAAAATGCAAATTCAAACTCCACATTTGAATTCAACATTAACCAAGTTATATGTGATATAGTTTGATCATTTTGAATCAACTTCAAATGTGTATGATATGCCTCTGAAGTGTGGTTGAAGTATAGCTTAAATCCATGGTCCAAGTTGCAAACTCAATTGATTTGAATTTGAAATAAATTCAAATAAACCAAATGACATATGCTACTGGTCCCATTTTAAATTCAACTCAAACAGAGTTGAAAGTTGCATATTTGGAAAGATAATTTTCTCCTGATCATTTTTCATATATTATTTGTCCAATTTGGAGTTAATATGAATTTTCTATGAATTTCCAAAGTTTGGGGTGTTTTCTGGATTTTCTGGAATTATTTTTAATTTATTAAATCTCTGGAAAAGGTTTACTGCGTCACTATTACATCAGCATGACATCAGGGGGTTTGACCCGAGTCAAACTGACAAGGGGTCCCACTGGTCAGCCTCTGTAGGGGTTAATCCGTTTTAATTAAAGATTTGATTAACTTAGAGGGGGGCTGGCCCCACCTGTCAGTGGCCCATGGCCTAACTAAACAGGGGTTAGCCCCCTATTTAACCTAGCCTACCGGCGGCTAGCCGCCGGCGGCACTGGACACGGCGGCGTGGTTGCCGGAGTGACCAAACGGCCACGGGAGAGCACGGGGAGGACACCAATCGACTCAGCAACGTCTTCCGCATCATCTGGAGGCAACGGGGGTTCACGGGGAGCTCTGCATCGACGACGGCGACGACTCCGGCGGAAGCAGAGAAACGGCGAGGTCGTAGCCGAGGCTAGGGAGCACGGTTTAGGTCGATCTTGAGTGCGTTCGAACGCTGGCATGACCAGGAGCTAAACGCGCGCGCTGGACGCGATGAAGGGGCACAGGGGCGACCTCATCGTCGTCCATGGCGGCGACGTGCTTCGGCATCCATGGCGGATCCGGCTAGAGCGAGCAAACGAGGGGGAAAACAGAAGGGTTTCACTCGCAAGCTCACCCTGAACGCAGTAGAGGAGGTGGCGAAGGCGGGGGGTGGTTCAACGGCGGCGGAATCGACGACTTCCTTCACGGCGGCCGGCGGGAGCTCGAGGAAGAAATCGGCGTCTACGCTGGCTCCGGGCTCGATTCCTTCTGCAGATCGACGAAGACGACGACGACGAAGCGCTGGGACACCTTGGTTCGGCTCCTCGACGTCAGTGGCCACGTGTGTGCTCGACGGCGCTCCGGCTAGGCTACGGTGGCGTTGCTGTTCTTCGCGGGGAGGAAGAACTGGAGGGCGAGGAAGGAGGGGAAAGAGTTCTGGACGTCTCCAGGACACGCGGGCGGTGAGAAGGAGGCAGGGGAGTCGCTGAGGAGCCTCCACCGCGACGGCCACGGCATGCCGGGCACGCAGCTGTGTGCTCGTGCCCGGGGAAGACGACAGGGGAGTTCCCTGGTGGGCTGGGCCGGCTGGAGAGGTGGGCCTTGCCCCTGGGCGACAGGTGAGTCTTTTTCCTATTCTGTTTAATCTTTCCTTTCTGTTTTTCTGTAATTTGTTCTGTTTAGCTAAAATAAATAGCTAAACATTTTATTAAATGCTGAAAACTTTTATGTGGCCTCATACTAATATAGACTAGCCACTCATAAACTTTCAACATTTTTAAAATTCAAATGATTTGAATTTTAAATCAAAAAGGGGTATTTCTTTAATTCCAAGGTACTGTTTGAATATTTGAAAAATCTATGAGCATGGGGTGGGTCCCACATCACTTGATATGTGATCACACTCATTTATAAGACTTTTCAAAATTCTAACATGTATTTTTGGAAAAGATTTTTATCTGGCCTTTTGAATTAATTCATCTAGGGGGTGTTCCTTCTCCCATTTGGATTTTGAATTTGATTTCCAAGATTTCTTTTTGAAATTTTTACATGATGCAAAGGTACTAGCTAACCCTAGCACATACCTAACAGAGGGATCTAACAAGCAATTATCATATTTTGCATAAATCAAATAATGGCTAAACAAAACAAAGACATAAAAGAAAACGAAAAAGAAATGCAGAAAATCGAAAAGGTTTAATACTCGCCCATGGGCAAAGCCCACCCGGGCCCAACTAGCCGGCCCAGCTCCCACCCCTCTTGTCTTCTACCTCCTGTTCATGGAGGTAGCGTGGCAGCAATCCCGCGGAGGCCATGGCCGCGGTCGCCGTGGCGGCCATCCACGGTCGCCCCCAGCGTGTACAAGACCCCGCGGCCCTCCTCGGGAACCCTAGCCGCCTCCCCTCGGTTCTTCCTCCCTCGCGCCCCTCTCCCTCTCTCGTCGCTCGGCCGAGCGCCGCATCGCCGCACCGCCATGCTCGCCGCGGCCAACGGCGACGTCAAGACAAGCCGCCGTGTCCAGCAGCTTCCCCGGCCTCCTCTTCGTCTTCACACAAACGGAATCGAGCTCCTGGACACTGCCTTTCCCCAACCGAGTCTTCTTCCCCGACGGGATCGTCGCCGGCCGCTGCTCGATCGGCTCGTCTCCGACCACCTCCGGCCTCCCCGAGCACCCCATCCCCCTCACTGTGAGGCCATTGCCCGTTTCCCCCTCCCCCCTTCCTTTCGTTCGCCGTAGGTCCGTGCCCCGCCGAGCAGCCATGGCCGGAGCACGAGCTCCCGATCAGGTTCTCTGTGGCGGGATGCCACTGCTCGCGCGCCCAGCGTGTCCTGGCCTCACCTCGCGCATGCCCCTGGACACGCGCCCACGCCCTTGGCCACTCTTGCCACACCCTCATCGCACCCGCGCCATGCCCCTGGCTGCCCAGCCGCGCCATGGCCACGCCCCCGCCGCCCTCTGTCCGCGGTTGCGCGTGCCTCCGCTCCTACTCGAGGCCGCCCCGCCTCGCCAGACCGGCCTCCGCCCACGGCAGGATGAACACCCAGCCGGGACTCCCCCTCACCGGCCGGCCTCGCCACACCGCCGCTGGCCTGAGTGGCCACGGCCATGGCCGGTTTTGCGAGCGCTAACCCCCCCCCCCCCCTGAGTCTATGACAGTGGGTCCACACCCCCCCATTATTAGCCACTAATCACCAGTTAATTAAAATTAAATAGAGATAACCCCCATGTGAGTATGACAGTTGGGCCCCAGCCCTTTTAATCTTAATTAAATAGATTAACTAGCCCTGTGTGACTTACACCTGGGCCCCACCTGACAGTTTATATTAGCATTGAAACAAGTAACAAAAGAACATTAGGTGCAAGATCTCTCGCTGTCCGTGACTCGAATGTCTCCAAATGGTGTTTGCGTGCAAGAAGGGGGATAGGGAATACGAGAAAAACAATTTATTTGTTGAGAACTCAATCTACTAAAGTTTCACACTTGGTCTTTTTCTGGAATCTTATCTTGACTCGTCCCCATACCACTAGCCAGGTACAAGTCAATTTGATCCACTCCTTTTTCAATATTTTGAGCACTCATGCAATGGATGAACGTAAGCACGAGACTTGACACTTGGGATGGCAAAGAGAGAAATAGTGTGGAGGAGGAAGAGAAAAAGGATGAGAAAGGCTCACATCAATGAGGACAATCATATGCAAGAGATGCCAAATGATAGATATGATGTGAGGAGTAGGGATTGCCATGCAACGGATGCACATACGAGCTAGGAAGCTCTCCAATGGAACTAGTGGGGGTGCATCTAACTTGCTCGCTCATGAAGACCTAGAGCTCGTTTGAGGAGGCTCATCCTTGGAATATGCAAGCCAAGTTCTATAGTGTGAAGGTCCCCACATAGCTATATGCATAATGATCATCTCTATGGAGTACAAGGATATAAAGGGAGTACTAGTGTGGATCTCTCAAAAGGATAGTAGTGTTGCCCCTTTCTCTCTTTTTATTTCTTTTTTCTATTTTTCTATTTTTTTTGTATTTTTTTGTGGCCTCAATGGCTCTTTCTATTTAACTCTCATTTGTCCTCTTTGGGATCTTTTATTGTGTCCACTTTGGGATCTTTTCCTCACTTAAGGGCAACACTCTATTTTACAAGAAGGTAAAGGAGATCTTTCACACTTTACAAGGTACTCAAAATCATAAAGAAGATGTAACTAACATGATGTATGCAATGTATGTCGCTGCCAGTGTAGCAGGAACATGTATGACATGAAGATCAAGTCATGAAGAGGTGGATGTTGCATGGCAATATATCTCGGAAAGGCTATGGAAATGCCTTGATAGGTAGGTATGGTGGTTGTTTTGAGGAAAGATATAAGGAGGTTTATGATGACAGAGCGTATCATGCCAAGGGTTTGGATGTACCGGCGAAGGTGGACACCAACTCTTGGAGTGATAAGAAGGCAATGCACGGCACGGGAGAGGCTAGCAAAATATGGGAAGGTGGAAGTGTCAACTTTCAATATTTACATTAGTCCAAAGAACTCATGCACTTATTATCGGTAACTCTCAGTCTAATAAGGAGGTTCACAAAGAGACAAGTACCCCGAGGAGGAGTGTATGGGTTATCCTTGCGCATCCTCGACTCATGGTACGTGAGTGTACTCTAATATTCGATCACTCCAAAGATTAGTGATCCATCTAGTAGCTAGAGTTCTCAACTGGTTTTGTAGGTTTTGAAAATAAACACGGATTGCCCAAAATACGACACCTATCACTAATAGGCTAGAGCTCTTGACACCAAAAGTTCAAACATCACTCACAACAATACCTCAAAACTATTGCAAGTTACTACTAGAATTAAATAGCAACCTCAATTACCTACTTTCAAGACAAGACACAACTCAGTGCAACAACCAACTCTCTTTAACAAGATAAACATGAATACTAAAAAGGGTTCCAGCAACAGACTAAACAAAAGCCAAGGCTCTTTCTAAAGACAAACTAAGACTAATACTAAACATGGCAGTAGCTACGAAAAGATAAAGAACACACAACAGCAAAAATATAAGCAGGAAAAATCCTATGATGTGTTCTAGATTTTCAAAGTGGAGCGTGTTTCTCTCCCACACAAAGTAAGAAGGGATCTAACTTGTTATGAACAGAAAGAAAAGCTAAAGAAAACTAAAAATAAAACCTAAGAGCGAGACGCTCCAAGCATAGCACATAGCGCATGAAGTGATAAAAATATAGTGAGACGAAGGACGAACTGATGATTGTTGATGAAGAAGGGGATGCACGGGGGCATCCCCAAGCTTAGACGCTTGAGTCTCCTAGAATATTTATTGGGGATGCATGGGGGCATCCCCAAGCTTGAGCGCTTGACACTCTTGGATCTTCTTTCATCATCTTCCATCGCACACTTGAAAAGTCCCTTCATACACAACTCATCATAAGCTGATTAGAGAGGTTAGTACCCTTAATAAAATAATTTCCCCCACTGGATATAAAGATATTCTTGAAGAGCTACTGTTTCTCAAGAGTGCCAAAAGGTTTTTGCAAAGAAAAAGCAAGCTTAAGGTTTGCAGAAGTGAAGAGAGGCAAAACGTGGAAGAATCTGTGAAAAACAAAACAGCAGGTAGTAAAGAATTTTTTAGGGGCACTTCTGCAACTCAAATAAAAAAACTCAGAACATACGAAAGTTTCACAATTGTATAGAGCACGCTGTCAAAAAAATTCAGATCAAAAATATGATCTGGTGATTTGATTCGAATTTTTCTGTCAAGGGACATAATCTGTTTTCTGGACAGCACGTCACAACTTTTGCTTCCCTTATCATAACAGGCTATAACTTGGAACAAAGCTGAAAATAAAGATACAATAATGTTGCTACAGTAGTAACAAACATCAAGACACAACAAAAGCAAAAAAGAAAAAACTAAATTCGTTGCGGGCTGCCTCCCGAAAGCGCTTTCTTTTATGCCTTTAAGCTAGGCATGATGCAAAAGATCAAGTTGTATCAATCGAATCATTATCAAGATCATCAAAAATCTCCTCAATTGTACAACTAGTCTTAATAGGTATTTCAAATAAAGGCCTAATGAAGATACTTCTAGGGAGAAAACCAAAAGGTGGAAAATCAATGGAAGTTTCATTTATAAAATTATCAAAGAGAGTTATTTCTTCCAAAGTTTTCACGGTTTCAACTTCTTTGGAAATGGGTGGTTTGCTTTTAGGTCGGGGTGGCCTAGGGACATAATTGAACTTAGGTTCCCTTCTTGCTGAAGTCTCTACCATTTTTGGTTTGATTGATGAAAATGTAGTTCCTAGAGTATTAATGATTTCCTCAATCTTATCAATCCTAGAAAGATCTGTATCACGGGATTTGATGACCTCCAAAGTTTTAATAATTTTAAGCATGGAGTTATCAAGCCTATTCAAATTCCCTTGAATCTTGCGATCCAACTCATTTATCCTAGTTATACTTGGTATTTCTAACTCTATCTTTTCAAGTTTCTTCATAATGTGAACTAGAGTTATATTTTCTTGTATGCTAGCAATAGGGAGATTTCCAACAAGATTTTCAATAACATTAAGAGACTCCCAAATCGGGGCTTCTAGAAAATTCCCATTGATAGCAGTATCTAATATGAACCTATTCCAAGGAGTAATCCCGACATAAAAATTTCTAAGCAGGATAGTAGTGGATTGCTTCTTGGTGGCTCTTTTTTGAGAATCATTAATTCTATACCAAGCATCTTTTAAACTTTCACCACCTTTTTGTTTAAAGGTGAGAACCTCTGTCTCAACAAAGGCAAAAGGGCCAGACATAATGATAACTACTAGCAAGATAAACAAATTTTTTTGTGATTTTTGATATAAGACACAAAGATAAAAACTGAAAGGTAAACTAACAAGACTAAAAAACAAAGGTAAAGGGTAGTGTGCAACTCCCCTATCTTAGCACTCGGAGTCCCCGGCAACGGCGCCAGAAATTTGGCTTGATGTGCGAGGTAATGATAGTGATTTCTCGCCATTCGTTGGTGAGCCCCAAGTGGAAGGCGTGATGTAGCACAACAACAAATTTCCCTCAGTAAAGATACCAAGGTTTGTCTCCAGTAGGACTCCAGAGATGATAAGTAGGTGTCAGCGGCGCTACTGACACGAACCTGCACACAGACACAAATAACTTTGTTCCCAACGAATTTCAGAGAGGTTGTCAATCTCTCCGATCTTGTTGTTCACAATGGATCAAACACAAAGGATAATGATAGCAACTGAAAGTAAAAGCAGAAAAGTAAATGAGCGTGTAAACAGTGATGAGGATATAGACCGGGATACGTGATGTTCACTAGTGATGTCTCTCTCCCAAAAGACGATAAAACTGCTATGCGAGGTGAACAAATTACAGAAGGGCAATTGTCAGGATTATGAACGCACCGCAATGCTAACTATGCTACAAAAGAAAGGAAGAGGCTCAAAAGCACGGGCAGTACGCCAAAATAAGTAGACCGAGATCCAACTGCATCTACTACTAATCATCCACCTTGAGATATCTATCTAGAACATCTCGCTGGTATTAAGTTGCGAGCCCCACCCAAAGTGTAAACCCAAAGCAACAGACAACTGCATTAAAAAGCACTTTGCGTAAAGTAAACAATCCTTGCAACCGCGGTTACAAGCACCGTTGTTTTCCCCCTTTGGCAACAGCACATCCCCTAGACTCATGTTTCTGTCACTCAAGCGTGTCATCGGGGGGCATGAACCCACAATCGAGCATAACGTTCCCTCTTGGGGTTACTACCTACTACTTGGCCAAAGCAATAAACAGCAATGGAGAACATGCAAGAATTACTTAGGAACAAAAATATAAGAGATAAGAACCAAATATATTACTCAATCACAATCTGAACATAATCTCATAATCCATCAGATCCCATCAAACTCAGCATAGCAATAGCAGAAAGATTACAAAAGTGCCTCGATCATGTAGGGCAGCTCACGAGGTCTAAACCATGAAGAACAAAGAGGGGAGGAGAACATCACATAGCTACTGATCACAGACCCATGGTCTAAGAAAAACTACTCACGAGACATCCGGGAAGCATCCATGGTGGAGAGGAGACTCACGGAGGTCAACCCTCCCTCCGGCAGGGTGCCGGGAAGAGGTCTTCTGGTGCTCCTGATCTCGGAAGCGCGGCGGCGGCGGAACAGAGGCGAGATCGCGAAAAAGGGTTCTGTTCTCGGAATTTTCCCGTGACGGAGAATATATAGGCGAAGGGGGCAGCCAGGGGGGCCACCAGGGGTCCAGGCGCCCCCCTGGCGCGGCCAAGCCCTAGGGCGCGCCACCAGGGCGCCTGGGCCCCTGGTGGTGGCCCTCTGGCCCCACCCAGGTTCTTCCGGAAGGTTCTTTCACGCTGATTTTTTTATCTGAATTTTCCCGAATTTTTGGAGCACTTTTTATATGGGGGGAAACTGAAATAGAAAAACAGCAGAAAATAGGAACTGGCACTTTGGTGCACTGAGTTAATAAGTTAGTCCAAATATGATCAAAAGTGTATGAAAGTGTATCTAGATCATAGCAATATCACACAAAACATGCATGGAGCAAGCAGAAATTATAGATACGTTTTGGACGTATCAGCAGCCAGGAGGGTGCCTGGCGCGGCCCAGCCCCTGGCCGCGCCACCTGCCCTCCTGGCTGGGTCCCACACCCCCTGGTGCCCTACTTTGGCTCCTATTTATTCTCCCGTCGCGGAAACCCTGATTCCAGACCCCTTTTCTCCAGAAGCAATTCCGATCTCCGCCGCCATCGCCAACAAGCTTCGGGGGACCGTAATTCCTGTGTCGGCACCCTGCCGGGACGGGGAAGTGCCCCCGGATTCATCTCCATCGACGTTGCTTCCTCCCTCCATGATGCGGGAGTAGTCCCACCTTGGGGCTGAGGTTTCTACCAGTAGTTATGTGTTCTTCTCTCTCTCCCATGATGTGATCTTCGTTGTGATCATAGGCTATGTTAATCTACGGTGATCCCATGATGTTTCCCCTTCTTCTATGTATTGTATTTGATGTACTCACTTGATCTTATCTAGTATAATCCCCGAGACCATGGTGACAGCGGTCTATTGGACATGGGTTAGAAGAATATTTTCATGAGTGATTTCCTCTTTTGTGTGTGGATTGAAGATTGAGAGTCTCTTGGTGCTTGTCTTTGACTATCCTTTAGATATGTTGTGGTGATTGTGGTACTCTCTTTGGATGGCCGCGGTGACATTGGGAAATCCATAGATGAGAACTACGAACTCTAAGGTGTGCTTTTGTAGCCCTACACAATTCTCGTCCTCTCTTGACCACAAAGGAATGACCTCCGAGTACGTCTCCATTGCATGTTTTATGGGAAATATCATGTGATTAGACTATGTTAATGTTGTTGGGAGTTGCCACTAGTGAAAGTATGAAGCCTAGGCCTTGTTTCCACCATTGCAATACCGTTTGTGCTCACGTTTACCACTTGTTTCTTTGTTGCACTTTTTATTACAAATTTATATTACTTCGTTTTACCACACCTATCACCCATATTTTACCATGTCTTCGCCGAACTAGTGCACCTATACAACTCCTAGTTGTATTAGGTGTGTTGGGGACACAAGAGACTTCTTGTATCTTAATTGCAGGGTTGCTTGAGAGAGACCATCTTCAACCTCTACTTCCCTGAGTTCGATAAACCTTCGGTCATCCACTTGAGGGAAATTGATGTTGTCCTACAAACCTCTGCGCTTGGAGGCCCAACGTAGTCTACAAGAATAGAAGCGTGCGTAGACATCAGTGGTTAACTAAGTGGATAAGAAGTTCCCACAATGATGCGTGCATATGAGCTATATATCCATGTAGATAAATTTTACATGCCTCTATTGATGCAAATAAATGGTTTACCTTTGCATGACTAATATTCGTTTATCCTATTTCTTTTAGCACTAGTGGATATGATTAGTGCTAATTTCCTCATAAAAAAATGATATCTAGGCTTTGATGTTTAGCATGTTGTACTGAATATGCATGTAAGAATTTCCATTATCCTACATGCATTTTAATATGAACCGAGACAACTAGTATTTTATTATCTCATGTTTATATGTTAGATTTCACTTAGCACATTCTATATATATGCACATGAGAATATACTAATTTATCCTTTATATGGTTATTTTATATGATTTTATATGCCTTTTTGTTTGTATTACTACTAGCGAGACGCAACATGTGTCTGTAGTGTAACCAACAAAAGTGGTTCATTATGCATGGTACTTAGCTAGCATGATTTGTAAGCACTCGTCTGCATGGGATTATAATTTGCATGTTGATGTTTTATATTTGTTTCCCTTTGAGCTTTATATTCGCCGCTCTGAAAAAAGGGAAGATATATCCTCCTTGGTTCGTATCACCATAATCAACCAAGGAGTAAAAATCCACACTCTTTAAACATCATTGCGCTTTGGTTCGTATCACGATGATCAACCAAGGCAAGATGTCAAGATGGAGATTAATATCATATGTTCCTTGATTCGTATTACGATGATCAACCAAGGACAAAAATTCACACTTTTAAATATTATTGCACTTTGGCTCGTATCACGATGATCAGCCAAGGTAATATGCTAAGATGAGAATGTATGGAAGCTCTCGTGCTTTGTATCACAATGATCAACCAAGAAGCAAGTATCAATATGAAGATGTATATTATATATTCCTTGATTTGTGTCAAGATGATCAACCAAGGGCACCATCTTCACTCTTAAAAATTATTACACTTTGGCTCGTATCACGATGATCAGCCAAGGTAATATGCTAAGATGAGAATGTATGGAAGTACTCTTGATTTGTATCATAATGACCAATCAAGAAACAGGAGCAACATGACCATGAAAATATATAGAGATGAACTTCTTAGTTTGTATCACAATGATCAACCAAGAAGCAAGAAAAATAGGAGAGGTACATGATTCTCACCTTGTCTACCTTCTTCAAACTCCTGGCCGGAAGTTCTTCAAGCTCTTGATCGAACCCTGGTCTAGCAGCAGCAGCGCGTATGTGTGTGTGTATACGCAGCAGTGGCTAGCGAGGAAGAGGATTCGGGCAGTGGTTGGACAAAAATGGGCAGCGTTTCGGGAGAATGAGCAAGGCTTCGGCGGGCTGGAGGATGGCCGGTCCAGCGATATTTATAGGAGCTAGGCAGCGCTTCGCTGGGACGTGTGTGCCCACGTCCTCGATCCGATCGTGGGATCGTGGGAGGTAGTAGCGTGTGGGCTGCTCTTCCTTTACTTGTAATTTCTTTATTAATCACCAAGCTAATTAATTCACGAGATAGTTTGATAGGCCAAGTCCATACTGTGTACCTGACTAATCATTATGGGCCAGACTTGTTTTTCTTTGTTTGTTTGCACCACTCCGGTCCGCATGCATGCACGTAGCATATTTGCACTACTCCGGTCCGTATGCATGCACTAGCATATTAGCTATTAATCAACTGTGCGGCTCATTAAGACTTAAAGGTGTGGGTGCACATATGATATGAGATGGACACAAATATTTCCAGCTGATTAACTATGTGTTAATTGTCTGCCGTTATAAATCAGTGCATCAACCTTGTTTAGTTATATTTAGTTTTACATCTAAATACATCCACCAAGTGCAATGTATTTTTATACGTACCGTGTATATACCCCATTAACGCGGTACATTTCTTGCATCACGCCGATATTTTAAGTCGCCCATATATTTTATCGGTGCAACATATTTTTATATACTGCGTAGGTCTTTTATTGGCGCGACATATTTTATTGCATCGCGCCGATATTTCATAAGGGCAACATTTAAAGTGTCACACCGTTATTTTTCCTTTTCGACGGGGTATGCCTTAACATTTTATGATAGGATAAATACTTTGGCAATATTAGAGCCGCCTATGATAATTTTAGGTTAGCATCAGAAACCTAACGCCGATGATGGCGTGCATGCGAATCGTGTGCCCCGTGCGTATTATTTCCTACAGAGACACTTTTCTATAGAGATTTATTTACTTATTTACGGACAATTCGAATCATTTACATCACATTTTATTTTGGCCAAAGTCGACGTCAACAATGAGTTATATATTTGGTTCTCCTTTTATATTTTTATTTAGTAATTCTTGCATTTTCTCCGTTGCTTTTTATTGCTTTGGCCAAGTAGTAGATAGTAACTCCAAGAGGGAGCGTTATGCTTGATTGTGAGTTCACCCCCCGATGTCTAGCTTGAGTGCCAGAAACATGAGACTAGGGGATGTGTTGTTGCCACTAGGGAGAAAGCAAGGATGTTTGTAATTGCGGTTGCAAGGATTGTTTACGTTACACATAGTTTGTTAATACAGTTGTCTGTTGCTTTGGGTTTACACTTTGGGTGGGGCTCGCAACTTAATACCAGCGAAATGTTTTGGATAGATATCTCAAGGTGGATGATTAGTGAGTAGATGTTGATGAATAAACGATCCACTTGTCTTGGCGTAGTGCCCATACGATTGAGCCTCTAACTTTCTTGTGGCACAATTAGCATTGCGGTGCGTTTATAATTCTATCATTGCCCAACTGTAATTTGTTCACCCGTCATAGTTGTTTTATCGTCTTTTGGGAGAGAGACATCACTAGTGAACATCATGGGACCCCGGTCCATATTTTCACCATTGTTTACACCTCAACTCTTTACTGCTTTATTTCCTTTTCGTTGCAATCACCATCACTATTTCCATCGTGTTTTGATCCTTTGTAAACAACAAGACCAGAGATATTGAAAACCTCTCTGAACTCGTTAGGAGCAAAGTTATTTGCTTTTGTGTGCAGGTCCAGGTCAAGTGAGTAACTTATCTCAAACGACACCTTGCTCGTTTGGCCACCAACTTGAAGAACTTGGAGTCCTACTGGAGACAAACCTTGGTATCCTCAACGAGGGAAATTTGTCGTTGTCTACTCCTCAACCTTCCACTTGGGTTAGCCAATGAGGAGCACTACTTCAGTGCCATCAGATACGACCCGACGAGGGTCGGCCTATCAAGCAACAGGGTTGCGGCATCGGCCCTCACGGGTTGGTCTTGCTTGTGCCCGTGTTGGGGGGAGTGCATGGTGCGCTCTTTCCCCCGGGCCGATGCATTGGGGTGGATTGTTTGCCCCGTACGCTGTTGGGATGACGCGGGGGCTTGAAAATCGAGCTTCTGTTGCTTCTGCAACGCCCATGCGGAAAGCTGGGCAATGGTGAGCCTCCATGTCTCTAGTCGATCATCCGCGAGGAGGAACTGACCGAGGGCTCGAACTTGCGCCAGAGCTTCCGCAGGGATGCACAGGCCGTCTGGAGTGGGGATGCGCGGGGCACCGCCACTCCGAACGTGGACCCAACCTCGGCTTGGCTCCTACATCGCGCCCTTTGGCATGTGGGGGAACGACGAGAGGGTCCAACGCCGTTGGTGTGAGGATGCCCGTTGGGGGGTATCACTCCTTGGGGCGGCTCGTTGGGATGAGTCGCACGCTTCTCGACAACAATCTGGGCGCGCCGCTCCTCCTTGTGGCGGCGCCTAGACGAATCTGTCGTTGAGGGAGGGGACGCCATAGGACCGCCTGCCCCGCGTCGCCCACTGCCGCGCTCCGGGGGTGGAGAACCTCTTGCAAGGCGTCCTCCCTCGAAAGTAGTCTCACCCCTCCGCCGACCGCGCGGAGAATGATCGATCCGGGCGCGATGAGAGAAAGTTCCTCCAGAGCAGGGAGACCTCCTTCAACGTCATGTTGGGGATGAGCACGTGTGTGACGCTGCGACGACATTGACGAGATGGCTGGACGATGAAGTCGATGCAGTTGAAGACGAAGAAATCCCACTGACGTGCATGCAACACCCTCCATCTAGCGCCAGCTATCGTCGGGGCGATCCCGCGGGTGCGATGATCCTGGGGCGCACGCAGAACACAAAGGAAATCGTCACCTACGGGGAAGAACACGTTGGCGTTTACCCAGGTTCGGGCCGTCCGGAGACGTAATACCCTACTCCTTCTTGTCTGGATGATACGATGAACAGATTAAAAGTGCGAAGACTCCCTCCAGGAAGGGAAGCTAGCTTCGCGCATGAGGGTGATCTCTCTTTTTCTAGGGGTCGAATCCTTTTTCTTGTGGCCTGGGCCTCCCTTTTATAGGCGAAGGAGGCCACCACAATGGCTCTTCCATGTGGAGCTTCTTCAGCGGTGGGTGGCAGGTGTTGTTGCCAGGCTTCTTCCGGGAAGTACAGGTGGCGACATTCCAGCGCATGGAGGCGTGTGCCTTCGACACGTCCGAGGAATAGCGGATGCGTGAAGCACCGCTGCACTCACTGTCCCCCCTACTTGGGGACGACGCATTAAATGCGGCTTGGATTGTACCGTGCGGGGTGGGGGCCGGCTTGTCCCGCACCGCTTAAGGCAAGCATGGCGAGGCTTCTTTCGAGAAACGCCGTGGTTGAGTCTTCCGGTTGATTCTTGTACACTTCGCGTAAAAGCTCCTTGGGGCATGCGACACAACTTCCTGGAACAATGAGATGAACTTCGGTTCTCCGACAAGGCTCATCTTTGTGTGTCTAAAGTATGCGGGAAGATGTGCTAGACTAGCAAAAAGGGATGAGACTCGAGGCTCATTACACGGTTGAAGATGGGTCAAAGGAGGCGAGGAAGGTCGGGATCGACGTCACGATTGGATGTGGTCACTCATCGGAACACATTGACGTTGAATCAACACATCGGGGAAGCGAGGCTCACTGTCGAGGTGTCTAGGAGCTTTCAGACATCGACTCCAAGCTGAAGAAAGTCACATAAGAGGCCAGAGGTGCATACATGCGACATTTTTGGTGACAGCGACCACCAAACATAGGCGAAGGGGAACATGAAAGCTCAAGAATG
Organism: Bromus sterilis; assembly: GCA_950022295.1. NCBI lineage: Eukaryota > Viridiplantae > Streptophyta > Magnoliopsida > Poales > Poaceae > Bromus > Bromus sterilis. Next base: position 335,092,471 of record OX465595.1, on the reverse strand, counting down.
ATCAGAGGGGGAGGGGGTGAATGATCACTTCTATATTCTAAGGAACTTAGAAGGAATTCATGCAAACTGCAAAGGACTAAGAACATCTCGAAGGAAATACAGTATCGAAGGTAATGCATAGCTCGAAAGGATTAAGGGCGAAGGCAAACATCGAAGGCAAACAGGCTACGAGTAAATACTTAATTTAAATGTATGAAGGAAAACGAGCCTGACACAACGATGTTTGGTAAACCAGTTCACACTCTGCAAAGTGCTACGTCTGGTTGGAGGGACTGGTGATTAAACACCTGGAGCAAAACTCTCTCCGTCCTATTCTCCACTGCAACAAACTCCTCGAGCTTGTCCAGTTTTCACTCATGGTAGATGATTCAGGACATCTCCGAGACCTTTACAAACTTCCTTCAGCAGTGACAATTACTCTTCGACTGCTTGACAGGCGACGCCTAACCGTCTAGGAGACTTGCAGTTCTCCAAGATAAAAAGATCGGCTAATCTCGACCTAAGCCATAGTGAATTTCTCAACTCAGCTCAGACTTGGGATTTTGGTTTTCTCTCGATGAATCTCTCTTGGGATGCTCACAGACTTCTGTCTTAGAATCTTCAGTGGAGCAGCCAACCCGAAATGGCGGGTAGGTGCGGGGTATTTATAGATGGCGATCCCGATGGGTAAAATGACTGAAGTGACCTGATGCAACCGCTTGATGCGTGTCCACAACGGTCGGATTCCAATCAATGCGCAACTTTACTTGAGGAACAAGTAAGCTGACTTACCGAACGAGTTCTCTCTCGAAGGCACGAAGTGCGATGACTTTGCCTTCGAGCTATTTACTCGACTCAGCAAGATTTTTCTCGGTAGGCTTTTGTGGGTTTAGGTTGAGCAGAGCAAATTCACTTCGACTAAGATCTCAACTAGCAAACCCCTCTTGATAGTACGGTTTTTCCTACGACTCAAGAAAACAAAGAGAAACTAGTAAAAAGACAAAGTCTTCGACCAGCTTCAGCTTTCTCCTCGTTGCGCTTTCACTCGAGAGATACTTTTTCTTCGACTACATTTTTAGAGGTCGTCTTCCTTCAAAGGGTTCGGTAGATGACTACAGCTCTGCTGCAGTAAGTTGTCCTTCGACCTTCTACTTGCAAACTCCATTCTTTCGGAACCTAAGAATCTGTTTATACTTGAAAAGAATATTAGTTCCACTTCTGCTTTGTCCAACAATGTCCAAAACCTTCGGGGGCAAAACTTGCTCTTACAATCTCCCCCTTTTTGGACGATTGTTGACAAAACAGGCATCGATAAATAATTGAAAAAGTTTGATTTTTTGATGATAAACCAGTGCTAAGGTCGATGAAAATACTCCCCCTTGATGTATGCACGGAAGATAAGAGTTTCCTGTGAAGTGCATATTTTGACAAGTAGAGTCAAGGGAAAAACATCAATAATCTTAGCGAGTGAAATTGCACTCCAGATAATATCCAATGAGAAACGTGCAATCTCTTCGAGTGACCTATGAACTTATGTGAAAGATAACTTCCTGCAAAAGGTTAAGTGTCGCAAGCAGCAGATAGATATCTTACGAAAAAGAGTAGCAGTTCACAGTCCTACTTAGAGTTAGTTAAAACCAGATCGAATATGAATCGAAAGTTTGTTGAAACTACTCAGAAAAACCTCAAAGATCAAAAGTTTGTCGAAAGAAAAGCAAAGCCCTTAACCCCGAAGGCAAACTAATTTCTTCGATGCCACTACATCTCTCCCTTTTTGTCACAACGTACAAAAAGTCGAGAGAATAGGGTCGAAAGAAATCCCTACTCGCTGTGGCGGCTCCAGCGACGTCGAGAGGATTCGGCGAGCGTTGGAGCACGACGAATTGGGCGAGCGCCTGGAGAAGTGATCTTCGTGCGGAAGGAGTGTTGATCTCCAGAAGATTCCAGCTGCGATTCCGGCGGGGTCCTGGGGCTTCGAGGGTGTGGAGTATAAACTCTCTCTTGACGTCGAGGGGCTTCTTCTTGCTCGGACTCGGAGGAGAAGGTGTCCAAAGTGATGTGGTAATAGTCATCAACACTTAGGACATCTCTGTTCTTCGGCAGCCGAGGGATATTGGGATCTGGGCGATCTACACGATCATCATTGGTCCAATTTCTGGTCAGATGGGGAGGATATTCTTCGAAGCCACATCGTTGAAGTTGACCGAGGGAATTGAATTTCCGCAGTCCTTTCCAATCTCGGCGAAGACATTCACGCAACATCTGATTGTTATTCATGGTAATATTGCGCAAATGATTAATCTCGTCCATCAAAGCTTGCTTCTGAATGAAATCTTGGTTGATGTGATGTTGAAGCATTTGCTGGGACCGAAGAGAAACTTCCATGTGATGCACTGGCTTGATAAACTTCGAGCGAACATTTCGCTCAGTCAAATGGGGGCGGATGCCAGTGTGCTCAGCATATGGATCGTTGGGTCGAGCAACAATCTGCAAGACTTCCCGAACAGGTGGAGTGAAAATCTTCGGGAAAATTGACACGGGGAATGGCACGTCCCGAGAGTAATTGCAGATGGCCATCAGCCATGGTGCATACGGCTTGTGGGAATTGTGATCATCAGCACAAGACACCAAAGTTCTGAGGAAGTAGTCTTCAAAATCGAAAGGATGACCGTGGACTAACTTCAACAGAGCAAGTTGTACGTCATTGGGAATAGGAAAGTCATCGTGCACATCGAGCATTGGCATCAAAGTCTTCGAAAGAATATAAAACCATGCCTTTGCTTCAAAAACTAAGTGTCTTAGCTTGGGCTCTGCCGGGTAGGTATCTCCTACGACATCTGGATTCATGATCGTTGAAAATTCAGCAGGAGTTGGAGCAGGTAAGTCATGAAGCTTGTGTGGTAATCCTTCGAACCGAGGTAAATTGATGATGGCCAGAAATTGATCGACGGTCATATGGAATACTTGGCCTTGGATCATATAATCAAATTTCCATGTCTTCGAGTTCTCGGGATCACCAGTGACATAGAGCGTTGCATAAAATTGCTTAATAAGCTCGGGATTGTAGCCACAATCGAGAGCAAACATCTTGTGAGCATGAAGACCATCAATTGTCTCGGCAACATTCTCAAAACATGAAGTGGAGTACACCGAAGGCATATCGAGGTATTGATGTTGGAACACTCTAGCCTTATTGTACAACACACGAGTATAATAGATGGCTTGCTCTTGGGTCCAAAACCGAAGAGAATATGCACTTCTGGGCTTCTCGTAGGGATTGGTCCCGAAGAAAAATGGCTTGTGTTCATGCCTTTTGAAGATGGGGCCTCCTCGAGGAACATCTGAGCGGAACAGAGGCAGCATTTCTCTCGGATGAGCAGAATGGAGCAGCTCATCAACAGGAAAAATTTCGTCAGCATTGTCTGGCATCTGGAAAACTGGCTCAGCAGGGCGAGTAATGGAAGATGGAATGTTTACAATGTCCTGAGCTGGGATGGCTGCAGGTGCATTTTCCTCGGCCTGCGCTTCGACGGCAACTCCTTCGTCGGTGTTAGCATTTTGTGCGGCCTCTTCATTTTCCATGGCCTCCAAATCTTCATCTAGTTGTGCAAAAGCATCAACCATTTCTTCGTTCGAGGAACTTGATGAGGAGGAGGAAGAACTGGCACTCGAACGGTCATCTCCAGAACTATTTCCTTCGACCGGATCTTGACGAGAAGAAACTGTCATGATATCAACATCAGCGTCTTCTCCTTCATGCAGAGTCTGGGCAGAGGAGTAATCTTTCTGACAGAGGAAATGGGGACTTGAGTTTCTTGCTCGACATGAGCAGCTTGCTCGGTCTCTGCATGATCTTGGGTCTCGATGGCTGGGGTGGTTGATGGAATAATGTTCGGTGGTGATGATGATTTTGGCGGTGGCGACGAGGCTTTTGGTGGTGATGGTTGACGAGGTGGAGGTGTTTGTTGTCGAGGTGGAGGAGTGGCTTGGCGAGGGGGTGGAGTTGTCTCACGAGGAGGAGTTGGTTCCTTGGTGGGGTTTGGTGCAGTATCTTGTCGTGCTGAAGCAGCAACGACCTCGGTAGACTTGGCCTTCTTTGCATTCTTCTCGATCTCTGGCGTCCCACGCGCAGAGGTTGGAGCAGCAGACTTTCTCTTACGAGATTGTCTCTTGTACAGTGCATCATTGTGCTCTTTGCATACGGCCGACACTATTTGTCGAACCTTGTCATACACATCGGTCAGATTTTCCTTCTGAGCCCTTCTGGAAGCTTCAGCGGTGGCAATCTTGGATTTGAAAAACTTACGGGACTCAATGTCCTCGGTTTCTTCTTGAAGTCGTCGGGAGTAAAAATTCACTTGCTCCTTGTCCTTGCGATCCTGGGTGATATATCCTTCCCAGCGAATCATGTATCGAGCAACATGCTCTTGGATTTCAGCAGGGACATCATCCTCGGCAGTGACTCTGCTCGGTGTGGTAGCCATCTTCCAGAGGATGTGAGAAATATTAGCAGCATCCCAAGGAGCATGGGCAGCAGATTCTCCTTCGTTGGAACTCTCTTCATCGGCACGAGGGCCGGAAACAACAGGTGCAGCAGGTGCAGGAGCTGGAGGAACTGGAGCATTCTGAGCCTTTTGCCTAGCCTCCTTGGCTTTCTTCTCGGCCTTCTTGGTGGCCTTGGCAGCAACAATGGGTTTGGTGATGGCACTAGGGGCCACAGCTTTATCCTTCGAGGCACTTGGGGCCTCAGCATTTTTCTTCGCAGCACTTGGGGTTGCAACCTTTTCCTTCGTGACTGTGGGAGTCACAATTTTCTCGGTGGCGCTGGGGGCCACGACCTTTTCTTTCGGTGCAACAGGAATGTTGCCTTCAGCAATTTGTCGTCGGTACTTTTCACTGACCAAATGAAGAATGCCTAGCTGTTGAGCAACCAGAGCCTTTTTATGCTCGGGCTGGCTGTGAAAGTTCAGGAGCTTGGAATTTCTCAAGTCCTTTGCTTCTTGTTCTTTTTGCTTTGCCAGCCTTTCTCTACGTTGAATAAGTGTTTCTTCATCCTCAGAAACTAGAGCTTGCTTTCCCTTCGATTTAGTCGAAGGTTTTGGTTGGAGAGCTTGAACTGGAGGAGCAGATGAAATGGGCGGATCAGTGACCAAGTTGGTCAAGTCAATATTTGCTCGAGGAGCCTGTGAAGTTGGCTCCTGGATCCTAATGCCCTTACTGCTCGGCTTCTTTTTCAGAGGAATGTCCTCGACATCAGCCTCTGTACCAGGGTCTTGATCATCTGAATTTACTTCTTCATCAGAGCTCGCATCAGGTGGCGAGACAATTACCACCTTTTTCTTTCGCTTGGCTAATATCTTGCCAGCCTTCGATTTGGCACTAGGGCCAACATCTACGGTACCCTCAGCAGCAGCAGCCTCCTTTTTAGCTTTGGCTTCTTTTCTCTTCTGTGCTCGCACTTCCCGAGCATCAACCAGCTCCTGAAAATCGGCAGGAGTTTTCAGGGAGGATGGATGAGCATCAGTTGGAGGAGGTGGTCGATTTTCTTTCGTCCACTTTGGCCTTAACGATTTGACATCAGACCAAGGATTTTTCATAGCAAACAGCCTCTCCCAGCGTGGCATAAGAGACTTGTACTCATACCAACGAAGCGCTTGAAGTCTTCGAATCTCTTGCAAACGGTTTTCTCTCGTACGTTCATCCTCAGAACCTTCAGGTGTTCTTAACTTCTTTTCGACGATCAACTCTTCTGATAAACCTTCAGAGTTGTTGGTGATTCTTGTTCGGCCTCCTACACGCTTGGGTGCTCTGACATTTCCTTCGATCCCAGACATTTTCCTGCGAAAAAGATAGGTACGAGGGAATATAGGAAAGTTGTGAACAAGTACCAGCGGTTTTCGAGGAAAATCATTTTGAGTGCAGTAAGCATATCAATAAGCATGTCTTGCAGCAAATTTTTCAAGCAAGTGCTAGGCTAGATTTCCATTGGGTGCAAATCTAACGAAGAACCTGTATGAACGAATTGCACAACACAAGTTTATCGATACGTTTCTGAGGAAATTTGCTAAAGTGAGATAATCCGAGGGATTTCTTACCTAGCGCAGATGGGAATCGACAGAAAACGCTAGAAACTGATTTCCCAAGATTCAATGATCCAAACAGATCAAACAGACCTAAGAAAAGGAGAGAAAATCAAGAACAAATCTGGATACAATGAACATGAAAGATTGGAATCGTATCCAGAGCCGTGCATACCCTAACTTGGTGATGTACGGCGACTACGGCGACGCGGAAGAAGTTCCTCGTCGATGGAAAGGTCTCCGGCGGCTTCCTTCCGGCAGCAAAGCGGCGAGGGAGTCGACGGCGACGAGCAGCACGGCGGCGCGCGAGAGAGAACTTCGGGAGCAGAGAGACGAAGTCGAGGAAATTGCGATGTCTGAGCCGGTGGCAGGGATCAGTATTTATAGGGAGGGGGGGTTTGACATAACTGTCAGATCTGATCCAACGGCGCAGATTTCGCGTCTCTCCGCATTCAACGGACGGATTTTGTGGCGGTAATCGCGGGAAAATCCCAACGAACCGAAAGAAAGTTGCTCCACGTCCGAGACCAAACTCTTCGAACATCGAGTATAAAAGTAGATAAACGTTCGATAGATTTTCCTTCAGAATCAATGACATTCGAAGGGAATCTTGATCGAGTACATATATACATGTTCACGAGAGTAAAGCACAGATGGGGTAGGGATAGAATAGAGGGAAAACAGGGTCCGATGCTTAATCAATCCGAGGGGAAAACAGTGATAAAACTCGGAGTGGTAAGTGTATAGGACAACACCAAACGAACAAAAACAAACGAAAAAGAAACACGATAGAAAAAATAACGTAAGTAAACAACATAGAAAGAAAACATATAATACATGGTACCGATAGTTATGATCTTACTGCACATTGCGTGAGTCCAATATGTTTAACTCACACCTTAGTGCACAGAACCTCTTTTCATCCAAGGGCTTCGTAAAGATATCAGCCAATTGATCTTCGGTGCGTACATGGTTGATAACAATATCTTCTCGCTGAACGTGATCTCGAAGAAAATGATGGCGAATGTCAATATGCTTTGTTCGAGAGTGTTGCACAGGATTATGGGCAATCTTGATAGCACTCTCGTTATCACATAGCAATGGAATTTTCTTCACAAGAATACCATAATCTTTCAGCGTTTGCTTGAGCCACAGAATCTGAGTGCAGCATGAACCGGCAGCAATATACTCGGCTTCAGCCGTAGAAATAGATACGCAATTCTGTTTCTTCGAAGCCCAACAGACAAGAGATCTACCGAGAAAATGACATGTGCCTGAGGTAGATTTCCTGTCGACTCGATCACCAGCCCAGTCAGAATCAGAATATCCAACGAGATCAAACTGGGCACCCTTGGGATACCAAAGTCCCAAAGATGGTGTGTGAGCCAGATATCGAAGAATTCGCTTGACAGCAATATGATGTGATTCTTTCGGGTTTGCCTGAAAACGAGCACACATACAAACTGATAGCATAATGTCAGGTCTAGATGCACAAAGGTAAAGAAGCGAACCGATCATCGAGCGATATTTCTTCTGATCGAAAGGTTTGCCCTTCTCATCTGCATCTAGATGAACATTCATAGGCATTGGAGTCTTGATAGTTTTGCAACTGACAAGATCAAACTTCTTCAGGCAATCTCTGAGATACTTCTCTTGAGAAATGAAAGTCCCATTCTTCTGTTGACGGATTTGAAGCCCGAGAAAGAACTTCAACTCACCCATCATAGACATTTCATATTTCTTCGACATCATACGAGCAAATTCTTCGCTAATATCAGGGTTAGTACAGCCAAATATAATATCATCGACATAAATTTGACACACAAAAAGATCATTTTTGTATGCACGAGTAAAAAGAGTCGGATCAGTTGTTCCTGGTTTGAAGCCCTTCTTCAGAAGAAAATCCTTCAGTGTTTCATACCAAGCACGAGGAGCTTGCTTTAACCCATATAGGTCCTTGTGCAACCTGTACACCTTATCAGGATTCTTTGGGTCTTCAAAACCTGGTGGCTGCATAACATATACTTCTTCTTCGATTTCACCGTTAAGAAATGCACTTTTGACATCCATTTGATATAACAAAATACCATTGTAATTGGCAAAAGCAAGCATGACACGAATGGATTCAAGTCGAGCAACTGGAGCATAAGTCTCACCGAAATCAATACCTTCGATTTGGGTGTAGCCTTGAGCAACCAGTCGAGCTTTATTCCTTATCACAATGCCATCTTCATCTTGCTTGTTGCGAAAAATCCATTTCGTACCAATGATATTATGTTTCTTGGAATCAGGTCTATCAACAAGGGACCAGACTTTATTTCTCTCGAACTGATTAAGTTCTTCGAGCATTGCAGTCATCCAGTCTGAGTCCTTTATGGCTTCATCAAATTTCGATGGTTCTAGCATGGATACAAACGAGAGATTTCCACAGAAGTTAGCTAATCGAGTACGAGAACGAGTGGTGGGACGACCTGGTAAATGAATCTCTTCGAGTATTGAGTCGACGTCCACTCTTCTTCGAACACGAGGTAAAACTCCTTCATCATCTTGTGGATCTGGTTGTCCTTCGGGATCAGCTTGACCTTCGGGATCAGCTTGTCCTTCGGGAACATTTTCTTCGTTTACGCGTTCTCCTTCGACCTGTACATCACTTGCTTCAGGATGTTGATCTCCAGCGCCCCGGGCTATGTGTGGGAACATTGGACCATCATCATCCTTGTTTGCTTGACGTGCATTTCCATCGACAGGTCGAATATCTCCAATAGCCATGTACCTGATAACTTCATCCAAAGGTGGTTCATCCAGGTTAAGAGGTAATTGCTCTTTTTGAGAGCCGTTAGTTTCATCAAATCGAACATTTACAGTTTCTACAACTTTGCCAAGATGAGAGTTGTAAACTCTGTAAGTGTGAGAATTCGAACCATAACCTAGGAGAAAACCTTCGTGAGCCTTTGGAGCAAACTTGGAGCTGTGATTCATATCTCTGATATAACATGGAGCACCAAAAACCCTGAGATATGAAACATTTGGCTTTTTACCAGTAATAAGTTCATGTGAAGTTTTCTTCAGAAACTTGTGCAGATAAACCTTGTTGATGATATGACATGCAGTATTGATTGCTTCAGCCCAGAACCTGATAGGAGTCTTGTATTCAGCAAGCATTGTTCTGGCCATTTCAATGAGTGTACGATTCTTTCTCTCGACCACACCATTTTGTTGCGGTGTATAAGCAGCCGAGAATTCATGAGTAAAGCCATATTCATCAAGAAAATCTTCGATATGAGTGTTTTTGAATTCTGTACCATTGTCACTTCTGATATGCTTGAGAGATAATTCATATTCAGTCTGAGCTCTTTTTGCGAAAGTTTTGAAGATTTCAACAACCTTGCTTTTGTCATCTAGAAAGAACGCCCAAGTATATCGAGAGAAATCATCAACAATAACCAGACCATACTTGTTATCTCCAAGACTAGCATAATTTTGAGGACCGAATAAATCCATATGAAGTAATTCAAGAGGACGAGTAGTAGTCATTATAGTTTTTGCTGAGTGATGTTTCTTGGCAATCTTTCCCGCTTCACAGGCACTGCATAGACGATCCTTATCGAATTTCACATTGTCAATTCCAACGACGTTCTTCTTCGAGATAAGAGTTTGAAGGTTTTTCATTCCTGCATGCCCAAGCCTTCGGTGCCATAACCAACCAGAAGTGGCTTTGGCCATTAAACATGTGGACACCGCAGGTCCCGAAGAAAAATCGACGACGTAAAGATCACCTTTGCGATATCCTTCGAAAACGAAGGAATAATCATCCTGTGAAAAGACAACACAACGAGAAGCAGAAAACAGTACAAGCATACCCATATCACAAAGTTTTGAGATAGACATAAGATTATATCCTAGAGATTGAACAAGCATAACCTTATCGATATGCTTATCCTTCGATATAGCAACCTTACCCAAACCAAGTACTTTTCCTTTGTTGTTGTCACCGAAGGTAATGTATCTCTGTGAAGATTCAGTGAGTTTGTCTTTGGTGAACAAATCTTTGTCTCCGGTCATATGATTTGTACATCCACTATCCATGACCCATTCGGATCCACCGGAGACATAGCCCTGTAGAAGAATTAGTTCTTCTTAACCACCCACAAACGAGCAGGTGACTTAGAAGGCATGGAAGAGCTAGATGGGGCAACAATATTATAGCGAACAGGATTGAATTGTTTATCTGGACCATCAAGCACACCATAAATATAATTCCTCGATGAGGGGTTAGAGTACTGATGAGTAACAACAACTTTGGTGTTATCGCTACGATGACGATAAACATTTCTATCGACACGATAGTATTCCTTCTGGGGAACATTTGAAGCAGGCACCAAAGGTTCATTTCTATCCTCGAGAGAATAGTAGTGATTCGGTGGTACCGAGGATTTTCCCTGCATAGAATGGTTAGGGGGCAGTTTTTCTACGAGAGATTTGCGAACCCAAATCTGTCGCTTATAGAAACCATTCTTCGGAGGAGTACCAACGAATTCAGCCGACACCTTTCCTTCCTGATCTTTGACAAGCTTGTAGTCAGAATCAAGTGATTCATCAACAATAGCTTTGTCAATTTTGCAACTGAAACCTGAAAGGTTAGCAATATCAATGGGATTTTCTTTCGCAAGAACCCAGGCAGTTTTAGGATACTGCTCGGGTTCCCAGTAGGTTCCATTAGGATTGATTTTCCTTTCGAAGCCAACTCCTTCGTTTCGGGGATTCCTGTGAAGAAGAGCTTTTCTTAGGATATCACATAGGTACCGGTGTCCCTGCACACTTTTGAACATGCCTGTTTCAAATAAATCTTTCAACCTGAGGAGTTCCTCGGTAATGGTTTCCTCGTTCGAGGGGTTAGTATCATCGATAACAATAGGTTGCTTTCCTTTCGATCTCTCGGAAATAGACTCAATTTTACTTCGTTCCAAACAGGTTAAGCAAGGTGAAGTAGATTCATTTTTAGCTTCTGAGCCTTGTTGAGCCATGAGCGTGAGGTTGACACTTTCCAACTCTTCATTAGCCTCTCTTAGTTTTTCGAGAGCCATTTTTCCTTGAAGGAATTCATAGGTTAGCTTCTCGTAGTCCACTGAGAGAAGATCATGACGAGAGGAAAGTTCATCATACTTTTCTTTCAGAGCAGTATGCTCATTCGTCAAAGTTTGACCCTTCTCAATCTCATCGATCAACAAAGTCTCAGATTTTTGAATAGTTTCACTTAAAGAATCTAGCTCATCTTGTTGGATAGAAGCAATTTTGGCAAGTTTAGCATAACTTATCCTAGAGTTACTTTCATAAGCAGATCCATCAGAAGTATCGTAGGAATTCTTAGATGAGGATACCTTAGCCTTGGCCATGAAGCAGTAAGCTGGAGATTCATCTTCGCTGCTTTGGTTGGTGAAGAATGAACTTGAAGTCTTGCTCGAAGCAAATGCTAAACCAACAACGCCATCAGATTCAGAACCAGAACCAGATCTTGGGTTTGATTCAGCTTCGGAACCGGATGCATCATCTTCAGAGTTCATCTCTTTACCCAGATAGGCTTTGGCACGATGGGAATTCTTTCGTCGAGAGGAATGTGATTTCGAGGAAGAACCCTCTCGATGCTTGTGATACTTCTTCTTTTTGTCATCATCAGAACCGTCTTTCTTGTCTTTTCTGGACTTCGAATCATATCTCTTCGACTCATAGTTTTTGCTCGATCTGTGAGACTTGCTCGAAGAATTGCTGTGAGAATGCTTTGATCTATGTTCAATTTCCCAGAGAGGACAATCAGCAATGAAATGACCTGGCTTCTTGCACTTATAGCAACAGTTATCTTTCGCTGAAGAGTTTCTGGATGATGATCGATGCTGTGATGAATTGTTTGAATGTCTTGAAGAGTAGTTTTTCTTCGGTGAAGAGGAGTTCCTTCTCTGAAAGCGATTGAATCTTCTCATTATTAGTGCCAGATCTTTTCCAATATTCTCGGGGTCATCTGAGGCACAACCCGATTCAGAACTAGCTTCAGGAGAGGAGTGATGTGAATCTCTGGCCTTCAGTGCATGAGATTTTCTTCGTGTCCCATTAATATCTCGTTTTTCATCTTCTTCCATCTCGAAGGTATTAAGTCTCTCGAGAATATCAGCGGCAACAAGATCCTTGAAATCAGTCCTTTCCTTGATCATCAGCACAATGTGATCGAAAGAATCATCAAGGGAACGGAGCAAAGTTCTGACAATAATTCGATTGGTAATGTCTTCGGCGCCGAGGGAAATCAGTTCATTTGACAGCGCAGTGAGTCTGCTGTATATGGAGCTAACTTTTTCTCCCTCGTGCCTCTTGAAACGATAGAACTTGCTTTGAAGGGTGTCAATACGAGCATCTTTCTGAGTAGAGACACCTTCACCAATCTTCTCGAGATAATCCCAAACACCTTTGGCCGAAGGAATATTCTTGACCTCATGGTATTTCTCTGGAATCAGATGATTTGTTATGAAGACCCAGACTTCAGTATCTAGCTCTATCTTCTTTGCCTCTTCAGGAGCGATGGCATCTGTGTCTTTGACAGTTACACCATTCTTGACAACTTTCCAAGCGGCAGAGTTGATAGCCATGATATTCCTCTTCATTTTGTCCTTCCAATAGGGATAGTCCTTCCCATTGAAGATAGGGATTGGTTCCCCCGAGCGAACAACTGCAAACGACATTCTTGACAACACTCCAGGTTGTTAGACCAAAATACGCAGAGCGTAGGGAGTGCCTAGCTCTGATACCAATTGAAAGCTCAAGAATGATCAGAGGGGGAGGGGGTGAATTATCACTTCTAAAAATTCTAAGGAACTTAGAAGGAATTCATGCAAACTGCAAAGGACTAAGAACATCTCGAAGGAAATACAATATCGAAGGTAATGCATAGCTCGAAAGGATTAAGGGCGAAGGGAAACATCGAAGGCAAACAGGCTACGAGTAAATACTTAATTTAAATGTATGAAGGAAAACGAGCCTGACACAACGATGTTTGGTAAACCAGTTCACACTCTGCAAAGTGCTACGTCTGGTTGGAGGGACTGGTGATTAAACACCTGGAGCAAAACTCTCTCCGTCCTATTCTCCACTGCAACAAACTCCTCGAGCTTGTCCAGTTTTCACTCGTGGTAGATGATTCAGGACATCTCCGAGACCTTTACAAACTTCCTTCAGCAGTGACAATTACTCTTCGACTGCTTGACAGGCGACGCCTAACCGTCTAGGAGACTTGCAGTTCTCCAAGATAAAAAGATCGGCTAATCTCGACCTAAGTCATAGTGAATTTCTCAACTCAGCTCAGACTTGGGATTTTGGTTTTCTCTCGATGAATCTCTCTTGGGATGCTCACAGACTTCTGTCTTAGAATCTTCAGTGGAGCAGCCAACCCGAAATGGCGGGTAGGTGCGGGGTATTTATAGATGGCGACCCCGATGGGTAAAATGACTGAAGTGACCCGATGCAACCGCTTGACGCGTGTCCACAACGGTCGGATTCCAATCAATGCGCAACTTTACTTGAGGAACAAGTAAGCTGACTTACCGAACGAGTTCTCTCTCGAAGGCACGAAGTGCGATGACTTTGCCTTCGAGCTATTTACTCGACTCAGCAAGATTTTTCTCGGTAGGCTTTTGTTGGTTTAGGTTGAGCAGAGCAAATTCACTTCGACTAAGATCTCAACTAGCAAACCCCTCTTGATAGTACGGTTTTTCCTACGACTCAAGAAAACAAAGAGAAACTAGTAAAAAGACTAAGTCTTCGACCAGCTTCAGCTTTCTCCTCATTGCGCTTTCACTCGAGAGATACTTTTTCTTCGACTACATTTTTAGAGGTCGTCTTCCTTCAAAGGGTTCGGTAGATGACTACAGCTCTGCTGCAGTAAGTTGTCCTTCGACCTTCTACTTGCAAACTCCATTCTTTCGGAACCTAAGAATCTGTTTATACTCGAAAAGAATATTAGTTCCACTTCTGCTTTGTCCAACAATGTCCAAAACCTTCGGGGGCAAAACTTGCTCTTACAGAACAATTGCGTGTCTTCGATTGAGGGCATCCTGGGTCAATTCCGTCGACGAGGAGGATCTTAGGGACAAGATGGAGCACGAGGGCACCTCGTGGGGGCTCAGGGGATGTCGTTGACCATGGTGACAAACATCGGTGGCCGTGGGCTATCTTTGCGTTGAGCCCGCGAGAGAAGGATCTAAGGAGGGCGAAGAGAACGACGATGGAGGAGGGAAAAGGGAAGAGGTATGGGGAGGAGGGCGTGGGTGGTGCAACTGTGATTTTATTAGCGACTGGACATGTATGAGAACTCATCAAGCGGACGTTGCCATGGCCAGGCGATGTGGCTCCATTTGTTGAAAATCGTATGTGGAAGATTCCCCTAGGCGCGTGGTATGGTGAGCGAGGAGGAGATGAGCCAAGGTTGCTAATTGTGTTGCGCATGAGCGCCAAGTAGCTATAGGGCGCCTAATTGGGCCGGACCAGAGAGAATACAAAGAGAGAGAGGGCTTTACCGATTTATTTTTGATTTTTTTGTTGCTTACCATTTGAAATGTATATAGTGGACCATAATAAATTAAAAAATTATGAATATCTTTGGTGAGGCCTCTATGCATTATATCCTTTTTTTACCCCTAAAAAAAGAGACAACATACCTTTTTTTATCACAGGCAACAACATACCTGGGCCGGGCTATTGCTCATCCGAGGTGGCCCGTTGAAGAACACTTGATGTGCTGGCCCATAACTTGCTCCCCATCTCTCTCTTTTCTTCCCTCTTCCTCTCCGAAACTCGTCATTTCCGCGCTCAATCCCGGCGCCTATTTCCCTCCCGAAAAATCCCAATTCCCAACCTTCTCGAAGCGCCAAGCTGAGCCGCCCGATGGCGGCGCTCCCACCGCCCTACCCACCCGCCATCGCCGTTGACGAAGACGACGATGTAAGATCGCTGCTATCCCCTTCCCCCCCCTCCTCGTGTGTGTGTGTGTGTGTGCTCACGCCCCTTTCCGCAAACCCTAACCGCAGGGCTTCGACTGGGAGGCGGCCGTGCGGGAGATCGACGGCGCCTGCGCCCTCGCATCAGGCTCTGCGACTGCTGTGTCGACCTCGGCTCCGCCGCCGCCGCCCCAGCCCTCGGCCGCCCCCGCTCCCTCGGCCACGGCGCCCTTCGTCCACGGGCCGTCCACGGGCACCGCGCGGCAGTTGACGCTCGACCGCTTCGTCGACTCATTCACCAGGAGGCAGGCTGCGAAGGAGAGGCCGCCTCCTGCGCCGTCGGTTCCTGTGGAGGCAGCAGTGCTGCCTGGTGGTGGCCGGGCGCACTTTGTGGTCCGTGGCGACGAGGGGTGCTCGCGGAAGGCGAGCGAGGAGAAGGTCGTGGAGCGGCCCTCCACTGTGGCGCTCGACCGCTTCGTCGACTCATTCACCAGGAGGCAGGCTGCGAAGGAGAGGCCACCTCCTGCACTGGCGGTTCCTGTGGCGGCAGCGGTTCCACCTTGTGGTGACGGGGCGCACTTTGCGGTCCGTGGCGACGAGGGGTGCTCGCGTAGGTGGAGCGAGAAGGAGGTCGCAGAGGGGTCCTGCACCGTGCCGCTCGACCACGAGGCAGTGCAGACGTGGATCTATCCAAGTTAGTGCTCACATTTCTCACTGAATTTTTCGCCAGTAACTTATGTTTTGATTTTGCTGTGGTTATATTCTTGCGTAGCATAGCCAATGTGCACGTCAGCATTTTTTGATATACATTCTTGACTATGTGCTTACCAATGCACCTATTTTTTGTATCGTTTTCGTGACTGATGAAAGACCATTATCAATACTCCCCCCATTCCAAATTAATTGAAGTTCTAGCTTTTTCCTAAGTCAAGCTTCTAAAAGTTTGACCAAGTATATAGAACATATGGTAATATCTATCTACAACATCTATATAGTACGAAAATATATTTTGTTAAGTATTCGATTCGACATCAAGAGGATTCTTTGGTGAATTGTATGAAATGAGTTGTTCCTAGAGTTCATAAGTAAAGTACCTTTTGTCTTAAGGCCCAGCTAATCGTTTTAGCTCAAGAATTGTGTGCATTGTGATTATGATATTCTTGACAGCGCTAGATGCAGGTAAAATCTGAAGCAATATCAGTGTCATAGTGGTTTTAAGATTTAGAGCCAGATAAGCATAAATAAGTGTAGATAGATATCAAGAGCACTTGGTTGTTTGATTCTGTTGCTGTGCTTATGTAGCTTGCAAATAAGGTGTGTACCTTTTATTTTTGTAATATTGTTCAGTTGCCTGATTCAATTGCTTTTCGCTGCTTAAAAAGAAGGGGCATGTCTTTAATTTCCTCTAGAGCCACATTTTTTGTTGTATGATCATAGATTCATAGCATTATTCTAGTATAACCTTGATTATATTGAATTGATGCACCAGCCAGTTACTCTAAAAGTCCGAACTGATGGATAGAGACTAGGCAATATATTTATATATCAACACTCCCCCTCACGTTTAGGCTATTTTAGTCCTTAGCGTGTGTTTGGTGTAGGCCACAAAATCGTTTATTAATACTGCGTTGGCAGGATCTTGAACTCAAGACCTCTTGGCTCTGATGCCATATTGAATTGATGCACCAGCCAGTTACTCCAAAAGTCCGAACTGATGGAGATAGGCTAGGCAATATATTTATGTCAACAGATTACATATGCATTGTAACAGGGGGTGCTTTAATCGTGAATTGCTGATGCGCAGAATATTTACTTGTTCATTTAGACCTTTGGTTATTTATCACTAGTCCTTATCGCACTTTCCTGGACACGTAGTAGTATCCACTTAGCTGGTGTGAACTCCTGTGAGATACAAAAAAAAACATTGAGAAAATCAGAAAATGGCCTTTGAAACCAGTGTTATAAAAATTAGCCTAATTGTTTGGTGGATGCCCTAAGCTGTGAATTTTGTGCCTAATTGGCGATCTGGGTACTCTGGGTCAGAGTTGTTTCCTAGTAGGCCTTAAAGCAGTGAACAACATGGACTATGAAGATCATCAGACTGCTGCTTGTTGAATTCCACTGGCCAGAAGCAGCGAGCAATATGAGGTTGGAATCAAGGGGAAAGGTATAGGTGCTGGTGGAAGGGTAGTTGGTGTCTGTTTCCACACATCCTTCTTGCCTAGGTGACAAAGGATGAAAGGATGTTGTGAGGTGTAGAAGGAAGGAGGTGGGAAAGGAGGGGGAGGTGTCGCGGCGGAGGTGATCACTTCCTTGCGAGGATATAGCTCATGGTACCCCATCCCCACCAACAAGCACGACTGGCAACAGTTGGACATTACCACCTAACAGTTCCTCTCCTCTTTCTTTTTCTCTTTCCTTCTTTTCCAGTTGGCTGCTCCTTAAGGTCGTGTGTGCTCGGCTGCTGCTCTGGATGTTGGCTGCACACAAGGAAGCAAGCAGCCAAGCTACCTTGCCCCTTCCTGAACATTGTCTGATACTCATGCCAAAGATTCCATTTTATTCTATGGTTCAGTTCTGCTATGAAAATGTCTGCTTTGTGATCAGTTATAGTATAGTCTTTGAAATTGTATAGCTTTTGTTCACATGTTGCAGCTAATGTGGAAGTCCGAGAGTACCAACGATTTATTGTCCAAAAGGCTCTGTTTACGAATACACTAGTGGCTCTGCCAACTGGACTCGGTAAAACTTTTATCGCGGCCGTGGTGATGTATAACTATTTTAGATGGTTTCCTGAAGGTAATATTTTGCTACCTAACTGGAAATTGCATCTCCTATGTTGTAATTCATGAACTTTCGCAGAAGGTAATTTCTGACAAATTGCTATTACTGATATTTCGAATAGTTCAGGTAAAATAGTATTTACAGCCCCTTCGCGTCCTCTTGTCACTCAGCAAATTGAGGCGTGTCATAATACAGTGGGCATACCGCAGGTATTAAAGTTCATATTTTTTGATATTCATGCTTGCCTGGTGTCAGATAAAGATTGACACATTTTCTCTGCCAGTGCTGGAGATTAATGAGGTTTACCTGTTTGCAGGAGTGGGCGATTGATATGAAAGGGGATCTAAGTCCTCCAGTGAGATCAAGCTTGTGGAAGTCTAAGCGAGTGTTCTTTGTCACTCCACAGATTCTTGAGAATGATATACAATCTGGTGATTTTCCTCAATGTTTCTAGTATTCTATGTTGATCTTTTGTAAGTTTTTGCCCCATATTTTGTCAGTTGTCTATGTAGATTTTTGAATGACAACCAAATATGAACCTCTGAAAGCAACCACATTTTTCTTTTGTATAACGAGATATAGAAAACACAGCTACATTACATTGTCCATCCGAATGGATTCAGGCACATAGTACACTAGTACTGCATAATTATCATATTCAAATGTCCACGCAGGGAAGCATCTTATAACTCATATACAGATGAATTATCGATTGCCCCAGTTTTGTGTTTGGATTGACTACCACGATACTATATTACCTACAGTAGACCTTTTAGTGATTTGTCAAGTTTGTGTTTCATACTTTTCTTGTCCACACGGAATGCTCTGCCATTATTGCTTCAGTTCTCTCTGAACTGACATTATGAAGTTTGCTTTTAACAGGTATATGCATGGTGAAACAACTAGTTTGCTTGGTGATAGATGAAGCTCATAGAGCTTCGGGAAATCATGCTTACTGTGTTGCTGTTCGCCAGGCATGTTATATGTTCAAACATTTCACTTTCTTATTTTGTTACATCATGCTTTCCTCCACCATCAAGCCCATTTGATTGATGATATCAGCAGCCTAGTTGTGTAAGTGTTTTCCACCTCGGCTTATTCAAATTTTATCTTTTCGCTAAGCTTACAGTTGGTGGCAGCTGGTGTGCCGTTAAGAATCTTAGCTTTGACTGCCACACCAGGATGTGAGTCCCTACATCATATAGAAGTACTTGTGCAAAGATGAAGACACTTACTAATTCTTAAATCTTATCATGGGCTTTTTATTCAGCAAAACAGCCAGATATCCAAGCTGTTATCAACAATTTACGCATCTCAGAGTTGATTCATCGTGATGAAAATGATCCTGAAGTCAAACGATATGTTAACACACGCACAGTTGAACTCTTAAAGGTATGAACTAGGTAAATGGGCAGTTTAGTGATTTTATGTTCCATGAAATTTACATGCTTCAATGTAGGTTCCTGTTGGTGGTGAGACAACTCAAGTCAATGCTATGATTTTGGAGCTTATGCATCCTCATGTTGTTCAATTGCGTGCTGCTGGGGTGATTGATTATAGGGATGCTGCAAATGTATGTTGTGATTCTCTGTAATACATCAATCAGCATGATAGCAGTACACTCATTTATAATTTGTTACTTCTATACATTATTAATTGGTTACCTATTGTTGCCAGTGGAGCCCAAATCAGTTGCTTATTGCAAGGGCGAGATTCAACCAAGCACCCCCACCAAATATTCCTCTGGAAAAGAAAAAAGAAATTCATAAGTCTTTTTTAGCTCTCATTTCACTTTGTCATATAAGTAAAATGCTTTGGAGCCATGGAATCAAGCCAGCACATGAGTCGATTAAAGCCAAGATAAAAGAAGGGTATTATCTACACACATTCTTGCTTCATGATTTGACCTATATGGCTATATGCAAAGAGTAATGCATAATTATGCTACTAGCGAATTTGTTGAGCAATATTCTCTTGGGGAATGAAGAATCAATAATATGTAATGGTTCTCATTTATAATTGCTCTTGTTTATTGAAGGCACTCTTGGAATTTTGCTTCAAGAAATCAAACCTTTAAGGACGCAATGGATATGATGGAGAAGTTCTCATCTGAAGGCTCATTCAGTCCAAAGGTGAAGAAATTGGAAGAAGTGTTGGCCAATCACTTCAGTAAGCAACTTCTGATTTTTGTAACGGGGTACATATTTTGCTGAGTTGGTTTTGATGTTCAGTAGATGAATAATGCAGACTGTCCATTATAAGAATGTCAGCCATTCTCTAGTAGCCCAATCTGTAATCTTATGCTTGTCCTTCGTCTGTCCGGGTTTATGAGCCCCCTAGAAATTTGAGCCTAAATTTGACCAGTGTTTTTACTAATAAAATAAGAGTTATATGCCAAAAATCATATGCCATTTGATTCATACTCGAAGGAATTTTTCAGTAACATACTTTTTGTGGCATATAACTCATATCTTTTTAGTCAATTTTTGGGTCAAAGTTAGGCTCAAATTCGAGGTGACTTATAAACCCGGATGGAGGAAGTACAAGCATTATGCCTGTGGAAATGGCGCCGTTATATTTTCTTGTAATCTGTAAGAATGGCAACTCCTTGTAGCTTAGGGGAGCTATGTTTGTGAAACTTGGCTGCTTAATTACTGCATGTTATCACTTATCAAACATGTGATACTAGTGTGATATCAAGCATGTGACTTGTTTGCTTCGAGTCGGTGCATATGATTGTGCTTTATCACAACTCAAATGTGATGTATTCGAGGAGTATTCTGTTTTAATTGCCTTCGATAGATTACCTTTATTAACTAATGCAGAGCAAATTTTACGAAGTTTGCTGGGATAACTTCAGTAGCCGTTATCTTATGCAGACAAAAAAGAATTCAAGGACTCACGGGTGATCATCTTTTCAAATTTCCGGGAAAGTGTCAAGTAAGAACAATACCTCATGGTCTTTGTGGCTATTATGTAGTCCTCTGTAGATCCTCTATTCTGGATTGAGAAAATTATGTGTGCACTTTTTTGTGTGCGCGTGGTGTTATTGTGAATTTGTGATTATTTGGTGTGTGTGTGTGTGTGTGTGTGTGAATTATGTTTTTTTGATACATTTGTCACCATTTTATTTTCACAATTTTGGGGAAAGTGCCATGTAAGAATCAAACCTCACAATACTCAGTGCCTATTATGTACTCCCTCTGTTCACAAATAAGTGACGTGGTTTTCATAAATTGTTCCGTGTGCAGTTATTTTTGTGTGGTATTTTTGTTTCTGCTCGCACATGTGTGTATTTTAACTAAATTCCACCAAGAGGATATGTTCTTTTGTCCAATTTAGTCATATAAATTATGGCAAGCAAGAGGCACTGCAGTTTTTGTTTGATTTATATGCACATCAGTCCAGCACAGTTCATTCCTTGTTTATTGGCTGGGTAACAGATATAATTTCTGCACTGGACGTTTGATGTTTTGTGATTGTTGATCAGATTATCAAATGGATTGAATGTGTCGTTGATTGCTTCCAAATGCAGTGAGATTTTGGGTGCATTAAGGGATAAAGGTGACAGACTTTTCAGACCTGCACAGTTCATCGGTCAAAGCTCTACAGGTACGAGTGTATGACCGTGCTAAGTAGATATAGTTACTTTATACTATTATAATATAATATGGTGCATTACATTGAGTAGATGAATCACATTGTTTAGCTTACCCTTTTTTGAGCTTTGCAGGTGACCGACTGAAGGGTCAGACACAGAAAATGCAACAAGCAATTTTACAGGTATCAAACAATGAATGGCTGGTCATTCACGATCTGTAACTCCCTCCCTCACCCACCACCACCACCACCGAATGACCCATGCCGTGGTTGCAGAAATTTCGATCGGGGGATTACAATATTTTGGTGGCAACTTCAATTGGCGAGGAAGGTCTAGATATTATGGAGGTGGATCTTGTGATCTGTTTCGATGCCAATGTCTCTCCATTAAGGATGATCCAACGAATGGGAAGGACTGGACGGAAGCACGAAGGACGTGTGGATATCCTTTTATGATGAATAAAATTATCACGTTCAGTAGTTGCATTTCATCAGAGACGTTTTTACCTTAACTGCACGAACTGGTTTTGGCTTGTGAAGGACCAGAGCTGCAAGGGTACACGAAGAAACAAGGAAGTGCTCGGACAATGAAGAACCTTTTGCGTAAAGGGGACGCCTTTGAATACCATTCTAGTTATAGGATGGTAATTCTGTTAGATCTGTTTGTTGGTAAAACTGTTTCTTCATTCTGGAGGTGCTAATTATGCTATCCCTTATAACAGGTTCCACATATCTATTGCCCTGAAGTTAAATATGTCAAATTGTCAATAGAGAAGTATGTCCATTGCTCAAAGAAAAGAAAAGTTGATTTGAGTGGCACACCACAAATTTTAAACAAACTGTCTGAGCAAGATGGCCTGTTGATTGCTCGGTACTTCAGTTCATGCAAAGAAGATACTTGGAAGCCATCTCTTGTTGCGTTCCCTAGTTTCCAGGCTTCTCCATGTGATATCTATAAAGTGCCTCATTCATATCGAACTACAGATATGCTAATCGATGCTATGCAACAACTTCAAGATGTTTCTTTCTCTAGAACAAAGGTAGATTCATTGAAAATTTACGGGGATTTTTTCCTTATAAATTAGAAATGAAACGGAAGTTCTAATATTGTTTCTGAATACTTATTCAGTGTGGAAGCCCTTTACAAGATCCTGCCAATGTAGCAGCTGTGAAGGATCAGGCGTTGGATGGTCATCGCTTTTCTTGTGGAGAAATGTCATTGAGTAAAAGTGTTAGTGTGCCAAGTTCACTGGTCAACAAATATCCTCTCCACTCATTCTTCAGTGGAGAATATGTAGCTGTGGATGTTAGAGGCTACGTTTCAATCACCTTTGTACCTGCCTTACCGAGGGTTTCTGAGTTCCATAAGGACACAAGGAATGTAAATTGGGAACATACAATCCAGAACAAGACTAATTCGAAATCGACAACAGCCGTCAGTGGGCAAAGGACAGATAGCGCTTATTTGAGTAAATTGATCTTTACAGGCAATGCATTAAATTCAGCTCCTCACTTCCCTGAATATTCCGAGCAATGCAACCAAGTTGATGGCACACATGTACTTTCCCCTAGGACTCCATCTAAAAAGGTTACAAGTCCAATAGAAAAATGGGACACACCATGCAATGCTAAGCTAGCAAGCCCAGTTTTGTCAGGTCAGGAAGATATGGAACTTAGTCCTAGGTTAACACATTATATTGAAGAAGGAATTGTTCCTGAGTCTCCAGTCCTTGAAGTTAGCCACGAACAATTAGAAATAGACGGTGCTGCTGATGTTGGTTTTGTTGCAAAGGATAGTTCAAAGTTACACTCTCAGGGAGGTCAGGGCAATGGGCCAGAATGTAGTGAAGGACCACTAAGCTTTGCGAGAGAAGATCAATCTCATGCTGGTGACATGGAGCATCGTGGCTCGTCAAGAGAGAATATCCTAGTTCAGGCTCCAGCAGAAGTAGAAGAGCCAATGTGTCCTTCAAATACGAAAACCAACTGTAGTCCTGCTGCTCATACCTCCACAGAAAATCTACTGTGTGATAGTATGTCTGATGATTGGCAGACTAAGTCAGTGGGGAATACATCAGGGTCAGTACAAAAAATACCGAAGTACAGAAGACTCCGCAAATGCGGCGACAAGATCAAACGAGTATCCTCATTGTCTTTGAATGAAAGATATAATGGATCTGCAGGAGGACAATGTGATCAGATGGAGCATGATGTTGGTGAGTTGAGCCTCTTTCCTTTGTACTCTCTCTTTAATCTTTTTGCCACTCAATCATTTATCAGTACATACTTACCAACCCCTTGCTTACAGCCCCCAAATCTTGACAAAAAAATTGTACCTTGATGTACTTCTGCATTTCTTCTTTAATCTAGGAAACAGAAGGAAGGCCAAGAGGCATCAAGCTATATATATTGACGAGGAAGTTGAGTAAGATCACTCGAACCTTTCATCGAATGTTTTGATGCCACCAAATTAACTAATGCTAAATCTGTTTGCTAATATTGCTTGTCATCGTATATCGTTTTTTAATATAACCACCTTACATTATTGCTTTAGAGTGTCTGAAGATGCTAATGTTTCACCGGATGAGGATGATGGTCGGAGTGAAGATAAATATGAAGATAGCTTTATTGACGATCAGACAACTCCTACTAACCAATTCACCCGGAGTGAACAAGGTGGTGAAAACAGTAACACTAACGACATGATGGCTTTCTACAGGTATTAAGAGATGATCAGACTACTCTTTGCAATGGTGTTTAATGTTTCTTGCTTACATTATTTGTTTTGCGACCATTCTGTTTCCTCTCAATCTTTCTGCCATCTACCAGCTCAATTGAACACTTGTGTGATTACAGTTCAAATCACTGTGTTGTTTAACGGCCGAAAATCTACATCACTGTTCTAATTTACAGTTCTTTTCTAGAACTGAGTGGCCATGCCGTTAGACATGTGTACCAGATTGACTTGATAAAGGTGCTTACATAATTCAGATACTTAGAACACTATATGCACATAATCTACTCCCTCCGTTTTTATTTACCCCGCGTATTAGCTTTGGTCAAAGTCAAGCTTTGTAAACTTTGACAAAGTATATAGACAAAAATATTAACACATACAATAATAAATCAATACCATTTGATTCATTATTAAATGAACTTTCACATCATATAAATTTGTTATGGTAAAATCCTATATTGTTTTCTATACACTTGGTCAAACTTTATGAAATTTGACTTCAGTCAAATCTAATATGCAGAGTAAATAAAAACAGAGGGAGTACATTCAAGTTTGTACACGGGATAAATCATGCAAAGCTGAAAACTATTCTGACTCAATAATTCTTCACTATAAGAAGCTTGTTCGCCATCAATCATGTTGAAAACTGAGACCTAGATAAATTGGCATAAGAATTGTACAACTGCTTTCAACGTTTTTGTTGTTAAAAAGTTGCATGTGCAACTTTTGAATTCATACTCCATTTGATGTTTTTTGCAGACGATCACTACTTAGTCAGTCAACGGTAGTTCTGCCCTCGAGATACCAAGATGTCTCTGATAATTCACTTTCTGGAGCTGGAAGTGCAAGTTGTTCATCAGGGAACTTGCACAATCATATTGAGACTCCACATGGGATTCCTCAAACACATAGTACCACTGGCCCAAGCCCTCTAGTTCACCAGCAAAGCTCCCTGGATAGAGCCAGTTGGATAAATGAACAGGATGAAGCAAGTGCGGTCAATTGCGAATCAACCACCAAACCAGATAGCAGAAAGAGAAAGCTAAGCTTCGAGCAAGCTGCCTCAATCCCTGTCATAAACCTTGAACCGGAGTCAGCACCACCCTCTTCACACCTTGCTACGGAAGTCAATAATGACATATACTGGGATGATGCTTTCTTTGAGAACCTTGATCTTGATGCAATTGAAGCACAAGCGACTGAACAACTGAGACTCCAGAAAGCACAATCAACAGAAACTAAGCGAGTACCTGATGTCAGCTTCCCGGCCCCATCATTTGATCTCGGGATTTGATAGTCCATGTTGGTGAACACCCATCCAGAATATGTTTATGTGCAATATGATGTGCCACCTGATTACCTGGGATGATGGTGGATGGCAATGTCCTTGCCTATCATTCTGTTACCACTGGCCTATTTCCGCCAAAGGTCTGAAACTTTTGCAGATAGGTGGCTTCAAGATGTTTAGATGGCCTCTGGTGTGCTGATGGCAAGACTGCATTGCGAGGTTATTTATATGTAGCCCAGAAGACGAGGAGTTGAGGGATGGGTCATGGGTGGCAGTGATGCACCTTTTCGTAGATAATTATACACCCTGTATAACAGCAGTCCCTAGCTGTAAATAATGTTCTGATATAAACTTGTGTACCTGTGCACAAATACCAGTTGGAAATGAGCAGTTTCGTTTCTTGGGAGCTTAATCACGCAGTAAGGGTTGTGCTGTATCAAGTACCAGCACAATGCCCATTTTGTCAGTTGATTGAGATAGTGTGAGTGGCTGCTCCATTGGTGCCCAGTTGCTTTCTCCCAGCAAGGAAATTATTCCAAACCTGTCAATTCGGTTGGTCAGTAGATAGTGTGCTCGCTTCAGTATGGCGGGTGTGAAACCGGAG
Organism: Bromus sterilis; assembly: GCA_950022295.1. NCBI lineage: Eukaryota > Viridiplantae > Streptophyta > Magnoliopsida > Poales > Poaceae > Bromus > Bromus sterilis. The sequence continues at coordinate 335,066,424 of OX465595.1, read as the reverse complement.
ATGCCTGGCGCAGGTATTAATTTTGGACTCGCTTCTCCTCAACATCTCGCTCTCAAGGGAAAGATATAGCGAATAAGTGATATGTATGCGCATTGCCATCTTTCTTTTTCTACTCGTTGCGTGTGGTGTGATCCCACGGGCACTTGGGCAGTAAGTGAACTTGCCGAGTAACACTGGGAAGCTGTGCACAAATTAGGTTATTTTAATTTCTCTTCAGCTATCAGTTGTGCAGCACTTTCACTGGTTTTGAATTATATTATGCCAACAGATGGCTATTATGGAAAAATCACAAGATAAAATAAAAAATATTTTGACAACAGTCAGTAACACGCTTTACGTATATTGGTAGTTGAAGTTTTGACATGCGATCAACATTTTTGGTCGTATAGGCCAATTATAACTATTCATGTCATTGCATCATCAAGATGATTGCAATATCCATAATTGCATGTCATCCCATCCTGCTGATAAAAAACCTCTCGAAGAACCCTTTAATCAATTACCCCCCAGCACATACGTAGGCCTTTAGAAGCACTGGGGATGCAAGCATAACTAATATACTCTACTCTTGTCATATATTAATGCATAATAATTGAGTTTTTGGTGATGTAGTATGAACGCAAAGATTCTGTGGCACAATACACAGCATGTGAAGAATAATAAGTATTTTGATGGCGTACTCTGGAGAAAGTTCCTTCAATTCAGTATTACGTAAATGCAGTGCACTGGCTGCAAGGAACAGACACCGCCGGCGTTATTCTTACAATTCGTTTTTTTTTAATAAAGTTTTGAGCAGATCAATGTCCATGTGTTTCAATGTCAGAAAGCTACTGTAGCAGAGTAAAGATATATCTTTCAACCTTTTACAGAACAAACGGAGCACATGAGCGCCGTGGCATTGAACATTTGCCCATTCTTTAGTGACTAGTTAGTTCCTCGGAAACCTTAGGCCTTAAGATATCAAAAATGCTAAACCTACGGACAGCCTATAGAGTTTTTACGGACCGACCCTCAATAACCTTAATCGCCCCCTTGAATTAGCCTGGGTGGGGTCATCCCTCTCCATTAGACCAATCACATTACTCTAAAAACGATCCAACCTGTAATCTTCTGTAAATTTCTGTACGTGTAGCATTGTTGTTAAGATATGACAAAAGCTTATATAGGGAGCGTCGATTCGATGTTCGGGTGCATCTGCATCCGAGGAGACAAAAAATAAAATAAAATGAAAAAATCGTGGAAGATGCATACGTCCAAGATGTTCGGGCAAATTTTAAAGAAGTTCGGATCTTTGAAGAGCTCGCGGCAAAAAAAGATAAATTTACAGTTTCTTTAAACGATACTATTCATGTACTATTTCGGACTGAATTTGTCATTTTTGTCGTGAACTCCCTAAATGTAAAAAAGGCTCAAATTTTACACGAACATCTAGCCCCTAAGCATCTTTCATCATAATAAAATTTGGAATTTTTTGAGCATTTTTCATACGTCTTTTCAAAAGTTTCTTTTGCAGGAGCATATGAGCTTGTGCTCAGATTTGAATATCCCTATATATCATGCATTTCAACTTAACCCGTTATATACCGACATAATAAAATTTAGAGTGGATTTCATTTTTCTACCCTTGTTTATTTGTGACATCAATTACCCTATCTAGTGAACATTCATTGAGTACCCGTTTTTAAAACTTCGAACAATCTTTTTAAGACGTGTGTTAGATGGACTTTGGACTAGATGTGAGACTGTGAGGTGATAATCAATGAGGATATAAATACGATAACAAATACAACAGATAAAGAAGAGAAGGATAGACATGATCACCATGATCCCTTTGAGCTTCACATATTTTTGATGCCGCATTGATATATCATTTTTTTTAAATCTAAAAAAAAAATGATATAACATGTCGGTCTTAAGTATAGAACGAGAAAAATACTAAAATATGATAAACCATGGTTTAAAATTTCTTATATGTGGTATCCCGATAATTTTTTACTAAATGAGATAATATATGTCATAAACACATAAATAAGGGGTAAAAAATGACCACTATAAAATTTATGGCACATGCAGACTTAGGAACAACACTAGCTAGTAATTTATCAGGATGATGCATGCATTTTTACAAATTAGGTAGAGATGAGGCCATCAGGTACCAAGGTTGCCAAATGGATGATGGCTACAATCTTTTTCTAACCCACTCTGATAATCCTCATAGTGTATTACTTCTATATGTACACATTGGTATCAAATCTACAAGCCAACAGTGTAAAAGTTAATTTAGGTACCAAATAAGGAGAGGTGAGGTAGGGCCTTCTAGAATCCAACAAACCGTCAGGACCATCCACTTAGAAAAGTGCCAGGAAAACAAGTTATCAAAGGGCATCTCAAGCTTAATTTTGTGAAGGACTGGATTGCGTGCATTATTAGGCGAGTCATCAGCGTTAGGCTCGAGGCAAAATGTCTTATAAGGGCATCTTTAATGTGGATCTTCAAACCGCCAGCAAAAATTCAGACCAAGTTATTTGGATGTGTTTTGCATCCAACTGGTTCTGCATTTGTTCATGGATCGAGATGCACTTTTATCTTACTGCAAATCAAACACAAATCGAGAGAAGTTTTACGGAGTCCGGATTGTCGCCGCGTATGATCCTAGACCTCCGATCCACTCAAATTCCCCTCCTGCATCACTTTTCCCACCTCGCCCATGCAACCCCCTTTGCTCTGCATCTGCACCCTCCCTGTTCGACATTAACGTTGTATTCTTGGCGGCCTCCCACACATTGCCGAATGTTTTCAACCTCCACCATCGCCTTGTCCGCCTAACACTACACGATCGTCCATCCTAGATCCGTCCGCAACCAGGTACCCCCTTACCGCCATCGTTCATGACAGACACCACGCCCGATAGGTGTTCGATCAAATGTCATTGAGATTTTTTATGACTTTCTCGCCGTTCCTATAGATCACGATGTTAGGATACTCGGTGATGGATGATGAGTTACTGAGAGATGTGTGGTTGGCCGTATCTATGAACTTTGTAGGCATGAGGCAAAGGGGACATTGTCGGGGGAGAAATCCGCCAAGATATCTCAGTAGGTTAGCGCGAGTCGTTGAAAGTACCAGAGAGGAGAACATGTAAGGGATTTAACCAGGTTCGGGGCCTCATGACAAGACTAAACCCTACTCTTGCTAGTTTTTGATTATCTATGGTGTAAATCACCTCGAAAGAGGGTTACAATGTGTCTAGTACTACCGAGATTGATGACAAATGTCAATATGATCTCCAGTCTCTCGTGGCCTCGCTTTATATAGGGGTAGAGAGCCTAGGGTTACATGGAGTAGCCGACACAACTATGGAAATAGATTAGAGTCCTATTCTTGTGCGCCAAGACTTGCGGTCTTCGGGAAAGTGGACTTTGTGCTCTCCTCGCAGTCCTGTTGTGGTATGCACCGTGGGGATGCCTTGGGCCGCATACCCCAACTAAACCCTTATGTGGGACACCCCTGGTATAACACACCGTCAGTATCCCCCGGACTTGTCTAGAGTTCAACCTTCCCCGCGCGCAGCTTCTGTTTTCGAGAGGTGCAAAGTTCGGACGAGCTCTTCTTGTTCTTCTTCTCGGCAAGCTCAGGGCTTTGGAAATTAGGGCCTTCATCTTGGTTGCGACCGGGTTGCGTGGTCCAGGCTCATATCAGAAGATTTAGATCTTCCTTCTTCTTCACACACATGGACGGGTTCCAACGATCCCTTATTCCCACCTGACCACGATGCGGAGTTAGGCTGTCGTAAGCCTTTGTCAACATCTTGTACCCTTTTCAGGCTTCTCGCACATAGTCGGGCTCCAAGAGCATCCCTTTTTAAGCGCTTGAGTCGTTTTTGGAGATGAGTGCCCAAGTCCATTGGGGGAACTGTTCATTGGTTCAGGTAGCGTGTAGCCAGGTTCTATTGAGTGATCCCTTGTACACGCCAAGTTGATTTTCGCTTGACATAGTGCAATCCGAGGTCCGTCTTATGAGAGAAAACACTATGGATTCCAGGCTCCGAGGAGAGTCCTTTAGAGTTTACTTCAGGACATCCAAGGTCTTCTAGGTTCCCTTTCGTGGACGAGTTGTTTCCCCTTTGGGGGTCTGATGACCCACAAGTGTAGGGAATCGCAACAGTCTTCGAGGGTAGTATAACCCAATTTATAGATTCGACACAGGGGGAGCCAAAGGATATTTATAAGCTTTGATAGTTGAGTTGTCAATTCAACCGCACCTAAAAAGATACTTGCTTGGCAACAATTTGTTAGTAGCAACTGTGTAACAGTGGTAGCGTGATTATGGAAACAGTGATGACAAATCAACAAGAGTAAAAGCGACAAAGTAAAGCAAATAATCACTACAAAATATGTGATATCAGTTGACGAGCCATTTGTGTCATGGAAAAGCATTTTTCATCAATAATAATACCCTAATGGTGTGTAAAAGCCTGGAAATTCCACCCAAATTAAAAAAATTGTTTGTTGGATTATCTTGTTGCTTGTTAGAATTGTTTGTAGTATTTGCTTCGCCGATTTATTAATTGGTGATTATATTTCCCCTCCTTCTCGTACCAGCATGCGTGACCGACCCTTTCCACCATGGCACATGAACTTTTGCGACACCGGGTTTCTCCCGAGCACCGTCGCAACTTCCGGCACAGGACCATCCATCGAAACAAAACCCCATTTATTTAATAAATGGATTATTCTATTGAGCGTCGGAAAATGTTCTCGGAATGGTATCAAAGTGAGGTAGAAGTGACTGGCTCGCCGCGCTGAGCGCGTGGCTCGAGGTTTCGTCTGAATCGAAGGTCGTATGGACTCCAGGCGGTCAGAAACGTAATTACCGGACGCGAGAGGGAGAAACCGGGGGCGTTTGCGTAAACCTGCCAGCCAACCAACCTATAAATAGACCACCACTCTCTCCCACCCATTTCAGGGTTCCCCCTAGTCCTTATTTGTAGCCACACCCTCCAAATTGCCAGATCTGCCCACCTAGCCCCCAAATCCCAAAACCCTAGCCAGATCTGTTCCTGACCATCGAATTTGCAGAACAGAGGGTCCAGATTGCAGCCACGTCACCTCCAAGACGCCCAGCCGGATCTAGGCCCCGCAAGGTCCTGGGTGCCCGCTCCTCCGCCACCGGGCTCGAGCCGAGCCGCGGACAGCCCCGCTCCAACGCACCGCCGCCTCCGGCTGCCTGAGCCGCGCCACCGCAGCCACGCTGCCGCCGGCGCGCCACCGCACCGATCCGCCGCGCCCCAGGTCGCGCCCTCCTCTCTCCTAGTCGCCTTCCTCCTCCTCTCACCCGCCTCCATCTTCTCTTGCATCCGCGCCAGCCGCTGCCCGCCATAGCCACCGACGACGCCGTGGTCGCCGACCTCCTCTGCTTTGATGCTCGCGCCGCCCCGTGGCCTCGCCGGCGATCGGATCCGGCGAGATCCGACGCCCCTCGACGTCCAAGTCCACCGCCCGGCCACCCGGCCTCCTCCCACACTACTCCGGCGAGGTGGTCAAGCCGCCGCCACCACCTTGTACGGGATCGGAAGGATCCCGATCCAGCGTGCCCGTTCGGCGCCATAGACCAATGCATGGGCCAGAGAGCACCCCCGGCCCAGCGCGCCTCCAAGGCCCAATGCGACCCGGCCCAGCACGACCCCCCATCCAGCGGCCCAAGTCCGTCCCTCCCCCGCGCTATTCCTCGCCCCAGGCGACGTGGCGCTATGCCTCGCCCACATCATGCAGTTGGGCCAGGCCCGCTAGGTGAAGCGCCCCCCCTTTTCTTTTATTTTATTTGTTGCTGCTGCTGTTGGGCTTGGCCCATTACCTGTGTTGACATGTGACGCCCGTGTGCACATGTTAGTATCTAGTGCCCCATGGTTAGGCCCATTTATTTTAGATTCGGCCCGGTAACAATTTTAGCTATTTCTGGATAATAAAAATGGCAGTATTTATTACCGTTTTGCGATGCTCGTATCTTTTTAACCGTTAGTCGGATCGTGACGTGTTCTATATGAAACTTGCTTAGCTTTTCATGTAGATTAATAAAATGTGCTCATTTTCCATGTTTGAACTTGTCTACATGTTGTTTAACTGCTATTTACCATCGCATGCCACCGTAAATGTAATAGGTCGTAACTTTTTAACCGTTGTTCCGATTGAAATGTTTCTTATATGTAACTTGACTGGAATTTCGTGTAAATCGTGAATATGCTGCTGTTGCTTGCTAATAAAAATAACAAAATATGGTTTAGGACAAAACAGTAATAAAACCCTTATTTGTCGCGGGGTAATTAGTGATATGGATTGCTTAGGATTTTACTCCACTTAAATTGACTAGCATAGATAGTTACTTTATGCTTCACCTTCTTGCCATGCTTGAGTGAGATGTCATGTTAACAACCTTTGATCATCTTTTGTAGCTAAACAACTTGAACCATTATAAGCGTGAAGCATCGTTGTGTGAGATCGATACTTCACTTAACCTGTTAGTAACCGCTCTCGATGATAGATGCGATATCGTAGTGCGTTGCCTCGTGTTGCCTTCTTGTTGTTGCTTGCTCGTGATTGCTTCGTAGTAATATATGCTTGCTCATCGATTTCTTTTCCAGTGTTTCCTTCTTGTGTGCCCCCGCGGATACTCTCGGAGACGTTGCGAGCTTGCGATCGACTACACCTTCGAAATCGTCTTCTCATCAGGTAAGGGGGAGAATATATCACTACTAGAGAAAAGGCTTATGGTGGCGTCCTTTTTAGCCTTTAGTGGCGCATTATGGATGCACCACTAAGGACAAACCACTAATAAGGGCTTAGGGGTAGCGCATTCTGAATGCGCCACCCCTAAGACCCTTATGGGCGGCGCATTTCAAAATGCGCCACCCCTAAGCCCTTATGGGTGGCACATTTTAAAATGCGCCACCCCTAAGGAACCTTAGGGGTGGCGCATTCCTGGTGTGCCACTACCTGCACAAAATATGCGTCACTAAATCTATATTACAGAAAACAAAAAAAAATTAATTTACAGAAAAATAAAACAAAATACAGAAACAATACATAAATGGAATCACATAAATTATTACATAAATAGAAGCATTTCAGAACTAGAGAAAGCATTACATGTCTTCGAGTATTGTTTACAAGTATCGAATATAAGTTATTACAAATGAAATAAAAGAAAACCCTAAAACTAATCTTCGAGTATTGTTTTCTTCACTACATCTTGATAATGTTGATCATTTTGATCGATCCGTTGCAGCAAACAAGTGAGTGTGAATGACAATGGCATCAATGACCACATTTATCGTTTAAGCATATAGGAAGATACACACAACATAACTTTAATAAGAACTGATCAACTAAACTAGTAGCATAGCCAAAATGACGCATGATACCTTTATACAAAGATAGACAAGTGTTTGTGCGATAGAAATAAAGTTATTTAGAATACAAATCATAAATATTGTTCGGAACTAACAACGCTAAGCATGAAACAATGTAGCATGAAATTCACATCGATCGTCATCACTTGTGACTCGGCTCAGGGAATGGGCGGCATCCTTCTTTCGTCATGAAAGGCCTTGTGTCACGCAAGGCCTTTAGGCGGGCTTCTATCTCCCTATTGGATGGTGCAATGTTGCAGTGCAAGATCGACCCCTTCACCTGTACTTCATGACGGATGATAGTCGCCATCTCCCCTTGGATGTAAAAGAACTCCTGCCTAAGATTTGCATCGGCGATTGCCGCCTTCCTTTCGGTCCACGCTTTGAGATGACTTGGCAGCGTAAGGTTGCACTCTTCTTGTACAATCGCCCGCATTTAATGGAGGGCGTAGTAGGCATCCTTCACACTGCCAGCCAGCTGCTTAACGCATGGGAAATGCGTTACGTGGTTGAACACGCTCACGCCAAACTGATGCTTGCTAAACTTGTGCTTCACGATCTTGCCTCCCGCTTCTTTGTAGACGGCGAGAGCATCATCCAAAACTCTGATGATATACTTGTAATCTTTCTTCTTCGCACTCCTCGAGTCTAAATACACGACATGCGAGTGTTTCGGTGAAAAGCAGATGAGCACGCAGTCTTGATCCTCACTGCATAATTAAAACAATCCAAAAGGATTGTTGGAAGAGGATAATGGAAATCTAAGAAAGCATATATGCTACGACGGCGAGCGAATGACTTACTTGGGAGAGTAGGTCGTGAGAAATAAATCCTTGCTTGCGTTCTCTAGCATGAAGTCTCTGATGTACCCCGCCGCGAGAATCGCGTCCCCGTCGTCCATCAAGATGCTTTCACGCATGTAGAAGGGGTCCAATATCGCAACGCTCGGGGTCTTATCTCTCCTAATACTCATAGAAATGATGAGCGAGAACAGACGGATAAGGCTATGGTCCAGCCGCTTGAGATGAAACAAATTCAAGATCTCTAAAAACCGCAGGATTATCATATCCGCGGGGACATTGTTGATGAAGCCCATGTTGAGTGGCACCTTGGCCATGAAAACGGGGTACGAGGGATTCTTTTCTCGAAGAAGCATCTTCTCTAATGCCATAACACTGTGATGCACACTCTGCATATCTGAAGTTGCAAGCTCGAGTATGTCATTAGGTAGCATCTGCCTACCCGCCACATGGATTTGAAACGAGAGATCCTTGGGTCTTGGTGGCCCGTCCTGAGCCCGGATCGGCATCGGAGGTTGGCTACTCGAAGCGCTCTTCTTTATTTTCCGTCCCTTTTTCTTTTCTGATTTCGAACAGTCACCGGCCTTTATCTTCTCAGTGGCCGCCTTATGGAGTGTGGAAGGCCTAAGAATAGATCTCCTTGTGGCATCTGCTTGAGGCTCGGTGAAGGCGCAAGCTGTTGGAGACATCTCCTAAGAAGCAGTGAAGAGACGCGTGGAGCAAGCGGGTTTCGCCACAGGATCAGCTGGATCGCGACCGTCCGTGTCATGCTCGTAGCAGGATTCTTCAACAGGAGGCATGAAAAAGTCATCACCTTCAAATGAAGTGTTGATGAACTGTTTGGCGTCGATATCATCAGCAAGATCATCGTCTTCTTGTTGTGAGCCGATGGGATCATGTGGCACCGGCACGACGACTACCGGTGTTGTCCTTGGTGTGGTGCCCCCTTCCCCCGTCATCAAACGCATTTGGGTCTTCGGCCAAAGGCATATTTTGCCGAAACAAACATTGAGGACTGCTGACTTGTCCTCATCATATCCGGGGGGTTGAATGGGAGCTTAAACTCTCTCGTAGCCCGAAATCACGAGAGAGATTTGAACCCTATGCATCTCCGGTGCCATCGGCCTATTGTGCATCATTCGATTTTGGGGTTGAAGGATTTTACCTTTGGCAACATCCTTCAACTCGCCGTCCACGACTAGTAGTAGAATGCATGGAGTGTCCTCCTGTGAAATAGATATATGCATGTAGGGATCAGAGAGATGCCAATAATAAAATGCAAGGAGATGAAGTCCTCGTTTGAGTTGCGGACACTTATAGTTACCTTGAGGGCGTCGAGGTTGGCCAATGAAGAGACCAGGCCGACGACGGAGGGCATGCAAGAGACAGAGGGTGCGCTGCTTCCCGTGGCGTCGGCCGCCCTTTTTTCGCTACCATCAGGTGCATTATTATTATGCCCCGGTTGCTCGATCGTGGCTGGAGGAGTCACCATAACGTCCGGCGCCTCCGCCGTGGTGTTGGCGGTCGGAGTCACCAATACGGCGGGAGTCGGTGCGGGAGCCACCAATACGGCGGGAGTCGGGACTGCCACCGCGGTGTCCGAGTTGCTGCCGACCATGCTGGGGACCGGTATGGGCCCTTGTCCACCATGCGTTTGCCAATTCGCGAGTGACTGCATCATATCAGGAAGGAGGGCGCTCATCGTCTTCGCCACTTCGTCCTGGACAAGCTGCGGAAGCGCGTTCACTTTCTCCTCCATTCCACGAACATAAGCGGCGTCTTCTTTGGTCCTTCTCACCTTGCGCCCCCTCGAGCCCGATTGCTCCGGTTTTCCATAATATGAAGATCAATTTAAATCCGCACAAAAGCCGACCACACGACCGGATGACGATGGCTTTTCCGCCACGTTCTCAACCTTCTTAACCGTTGTCATCGCCCTGTTAAAAGAGGTGTCCCACGGGCTGGCCGACTTAATAGACGACCCCTGCGATGAGGCCGCGGCGAATTCCTCTTCCTGCGGAAAGAATTTGAAACACTAAGAAGTTGAAATTCATGAACTAGAATTCAATCGACAAGGCAGTCGCATGGTAAACTACTTACCACGGCAGTCGTAAACTCCTGAACCATAGGATCGACAACTATGTTCGAGGTTTCTTTGTCCTTATAGCTCCGGGCCCTCACAAAGAATTCGGTCTGTGGATCAACTTTGTATTTCTCAAAGGGGTTAGTTAGGCCCACAGCGGCGTACTCGACATCCTCCTTGTCCCATTTAGGCTTGGATTTTTTGTAACCGTCGGCTGCGAGACGGTGGTTACTTATGACCTGCGCCCGCATCGCCTTGCCCTGTGCACTCGCGGCCTTGGCTGCCTCGGACTCATACCTAGCCTTGAAAAGGTCGTAGGTAGCTTCGTCGATCATCGGCTCTTTCTCCTTGAGCTCCTCCCAAGATTTGTTGTTCTCCATAATTGCCTCCTTCACCCGGGTTTTCCAACTGGACAAGGCTTTCCTCATCCTCCTGAGGGCCCATTTGTTTACCTTGTTACCTTTGAGGTTTGTGTTATTGTACGGGTCCGGGAACTTGTATCGTCTGTGCAGCTTGTCGAGAAGAAGCTGACAATAATGAGTGTTGTCACGACTCCTTAGGTTTATTGTGGTGATTGGGACGGTGTTCCGGAGGATTGCCGCGACTTGACGGCCGTACCCTTCCGCAAAACGTTGGGGCTCGGTAGGAATCCCAACAGAGGTCACGACGGTAAACTCTTGCATGATGGTGCCGACCTTGGTTGGTTTCTGATTCTGCTTCCTCGACTAGCTGCCATTTGTGTTTGAGCCACCAACATCATCCTCGTCGGCGGTGTTCCTCTCCCCTTCTGTACCCTCCTCCTCCATCTCATCCTCCGATGAGTCGGACTCCGACTCTATCTCCTCCTCATACTCCTCCTCACCAGGTACTTCCTCTTCTCTGTTCTCCTCGAACTCCTCCTGGGAGTATTCCCAAAATTCCTTTTGTTTTTTTCCCGGTTGAGAAGAAGGGCCGGCTCCGGTCGACATGTTTGCACTTGCTAGCACAATATTAAGAAATGCAACTACTTAATCAATTAGCACAATATTAAGAAATGCACTGAGAATCGGGCACCTTCTAGGTCAAGAAAAATAACAAAGGTCATGCACGAATTCACGGAAAAATTGGGCATGACCTTTGCTAATTTTCTTAACACGATAGTGCCCCATTCTCAACCGAAACGGAAGTTAATCAACATTTTGGAAAAAGGGATAATATTTGTCCCTGCACAAAAAATGCCTACAGATAGGCACAAGCAGCATATATATAGTGTAGAACAGTACATATTCTAGCAATGCACGAAACACTGCATAAAAATATTGATAAGAAAATCATCTTGTCAATGCACTAAAAAACATCATTTAAAAACATCATTTAAAAACAGCAAGCTCCCTAACTAGTCACTTCACAAATAAACATCTATCTATCTTTGCTTGATCATTGCTTCCATCCTGGGTGAACCAATAACAAGTTTCGATCATACATTATCCCATGCTATAAGACATTTAGATCCAGTGCAAGTATCATCATTTTTTCAGAAGAAGGATCTACTGAGAGGATCTAGGGTTTTTATAAGTTTTTTGCTTGAACCGTTAAAGACACCAACTTTGCTTTATCATTGACATTGATCTATAACTCAAATGGAGATGGACCCTACATGTGTTTTGTTGTACATCAAATTTTATCTTTATTAGAGTTCATTTTATTAATCAAATCTTTCCTTGAAAAGTGCTATCCGCTGATAATTCCAGAAATTGTTAAAATGTACCAACTTTGCTTCATGAATGCCATTGATCCATAGCTATAATTGAGATGCTTCCAACACATGTATTGCTCTACCTTATGTGCACTTTCATGCCAAATACTTTGATGCGATGTCCAGTTCATGTAGCATGTCATTTTATTTCTCTAAACTAGTAAGGTTAATATAGTTGTTTGTCTGCTAACAGAAAAGTGCATTTTGTGAATTTTATAGCATTTAATCCGTGCATCCAATGAAGCGAAATGGAGATGGTTAATTCTACTCCATGTTCATAACAATTTTAGCTACATTTGGACTGGTTTTGCTGCTGTTTTGTAGATGCCAAATGTGGTACAACAACACATCAACTAGCAACAACAGCAGTTCAGGCAGCTGCGACAGAGCCGCGGCGGCGCTACGGCTGTGTGCGCTACAGCGGCGGCACTAGGAGCCGCTACACGGAGGGCCAGCGGCCGGAGCAGGGCTCGGCCTGGCGCGTCCATGGCGGCCACGGGAGCAAACTGGGGTGATGGGGATTAGGAGGAGATGCTCACCGCGGAGGCGTAGGCGTGCTTGACGAGGTCAGAGACGGACGACTGGGGCACCGGATGGTGGACGGAGGCGACGGTCGAACGGCAGGGGCGGGGGCGGCTTCGGTGGCTTGGTGAGGCTCCATTGGTGACGGCTCCAACGGCGGGGGCGGGGACTCCTCCGGTGGCGTGGTGAGGCTCCGGTGGTCGACGGCGGGCTCCTCCGACGACGGCTAGGGTGGATCCTCTGCGGCGGCGGTTAGGGCTCGAGGGTGGGTGAGTGGGGATGAATGGCTATTGTGACAAGCAAGGGGGAGGGGGCCATGGAGGTTAGGGCTTAGGGGTGGTGCATTTTTCCAAAATGTGCCACCAAGTGGTTTCTTATGCGTGGCGCATTTTGACAGAATGCGCCACGCATAAGGAACCACTTGGTGGCGCATTTTGGAAAAATGCGCCACCCCTAAGGGATTTTTATTTATCCTACTTAGTATTGCAATTTACATTCTACCATATTTTTTTGGTCCTTATTTTTTTCAATTTCCATTTTGCCATATGCAATTGTACTAGTATTTCGTACTCATTTTTTAGATAAACAAGGATGATTTGTTAGTATCTCATACTTTTATTTTTTAGCGTGATATATATGATCTCTTGGACCAAATACTTTGATAAATTATGAAGTGCATATGAAATCCATGCATACACAAAGTGATCATAAATTACAATTTTTTTTCTTAAATTTGGAGCTAGCTATGTAGCTAGCGTTTCCTCACGATCTTCTTCTTGCCCTTCTTTGTTGAGGTTGAATAACTTAGGCCTGGGACGCCTTCACTTTTCCTCTTGCACGGGAGACCTTTCTTCGGTAGGGTTGTGTTGTATGTATCCTGAGCGGCGTAGTTATCTTCCATCTTTGGGTCGCCGTACTTGTCAAAGTCTTGCTCATTGGCGACTCCATCCATTCCGATGATGTTTCTTTTGCCTCTCCTCACTACAACATGGCTAGACTTTGGTGGGTCGGTAATGAAGAAGCATCGATCCACTTAGCTAGACAGTACCCATGACTCATTTTTCGCGGTGACATTTGCACCCGCAGACTTGGATTTGGCTTTGGGTATAACCATGGTGGTGAAATACCGGTCTTCTTTTACGACGCTCTTGGCCCATCTCACACGGAACGACACCTTCTCTCCACAGTAGTATAGCTCCCATATGTCCTCCATCCTTCTGTAGAATCTTTCCTTGACGTCCTCGGTGTAGAATATCCCCGTTACCCCTGAGTTCTGGTAATCGCAATTATTATCCTTTTCCACCGTGTAGAATGTGTAGCCGTTGATATCATACGCTTGATAGGTCATGAGGTTGCGTGCGGCGCCGTGTGACAAGGTGAATATCATCTTTTCCTCCTCGGAAGCGTTCCTTCGCGGGGGATTAGCACAAAGTTCGTCCCTGAACCAAGTCATTAAACTGGAGTTGTGCTCTTTGATTAACAGTGGATCTCAGTCCGTTATCTGCAGGCCTTGGTCACTGTAATTCTTCCTGATTACATCCTTGTGCTTTATTATCCAAGGATCGACCAGCTGGATGTGTTGTAGTGCGACTAGGCTTGATCTTTCAAAGTCGATGTCTCGACCCTCGAAGTTGACATGCATTGTGCGGCTTCCCTCGCGATGGCCACACCCATCGATCCAGCCAAAGTGCTTGTTGACGGGAAGACCAACATGGTTCTCGGTGTTTAGATAATTCGTTCAAAAAGAGATGCACTCTTCAGTTAGAAAGCCCTCCGCTATGCTTCCATCTGGACGGGACCTGTTACGAACGTATTTTTTGATGTGTCCATTCATCCTTTCGAACGGCATCATGCTGCGCAGAAATGCAGGCCCGAGTTGGACGATATCCTCCACGACATGGATCAGCAGATGCACCATAATGTCGAAGAACGCGGGCGGGAAATAGATCTCGAGCTCGCATAGTATGAGCACGATCTCCTCCAGCAACCTTTTGAGTTGCATAGCGCAAATCAAGTTCCGAGAGATGACATCGAAAAATTTGCAAAGGCCAAACAACGTTTTACGGACGTGCTCGTCCATTATCCCTCGGATCACAACCGGGAGAATCTGCGTCATCAGCACGACACAGTCGTGAGATTTCATCCCGCTGAAATGCTTCTTCGCCTCGTCTAGGTATCTGCTTATCTTTCCCGCGTAGCCGTTCGAAAATTTGACTCCTATGAGGCAGTGGATAAACTGCTTGATATCCTCCTCGCACAAAGTGAAGCATGCCGGGGGGCTGTGATCAATACCGATCTTCTTCTTGGTCACCCTTTTTCGCTTGCGAGAGTTTTGCGTTTCCATATCCTCCTCCTCCGGCTCATCATCATCGTCACTAGGGGGGTGAAGTTCCCTCCTGATGCCCATATATTTCAAGTCATTTCTTGCTTTTAGCCCGTCCTTGGTCTTCTCCGGCATGTTGAGCAGCGTGCCAAACAAGCTCTCGCACATGTTCTTTGTGATATGCATGAGATCAAGGCTATGAGGACTGCGGAGGAGACTCCAGTATTCCAAATCCCAGAAAACAGACCTCGCTTTCCATACCTTCATCAACGGCCGAGTCTTATTTTTTTCCCGGCGCGGGGCACCCTTCCCAAGTTTTCAACAAGTTGTCGATTTCTTTGCCGCTCCTTCGAGCTGGGGGTGCTCGAAGCTCCTCGCTGCCATCGAACAGATGTCCAAGTTTTCTCCACGCGTGTTTCTTGGGAAGCCACCTTCAAGACCCCTGGAACACGGTTTTCGAAGATCCGGGATCTTTTGCTAGCTGGCGGTACGTTGTATTATCCATGCACCTAACGCATGCACATAATCCTTGGACCACCTGCCTTGAGAAATATCCTTATCCTAGATAGTCGTGCACTGTTGTGATCACCGCGACTTTCATTGGGAAATAATCTTTTGTGGCGGCGTCCCACGTATTGACTCCGTATTTCCATAGCGTTTCTAGCTCCTCTTTCAACAGCTGGAGATACAGATTGAGGTCCTCCTTTTCCAGATCTTGGTTCGGGTCATCCTCTTTTAGCTTCTTTCTATCTGCGTGCCAGGTCATGAGCTTTACTTCCTCGGGATCTATGAAATAACTCTGCAGACGAGGAGTGATCGAAAAGTATCATACCACTTTGCTAGGAACTTTCTTCCCTCTCTTGTATCGACTAACACCACACACTGAACATGTGGTTTTCTCTGCGTCCTCACCCCGATAGATCATGCAATCATTTATGCAGACGTGGTATTGTAACATCCCAAAATTTTCGAAATTTCGGAATGTTAATAAATTAATTATACTAATGATTGTTTGCTTGATATGCTTGATTTTCACTAGGATCTGAAACTTTCGGAGTTTATTGAATATTAAAATGAGAGGGAATAAAAGTACTTTCCCTAATATTCATAATTGGTGTTTTTGGAATTTATTATTTAAAACAAAACCAACAAAACAAAATGAGAGAAGGTAATATGACTCCTTCAACATATTAAAAGGTTGGAAAATGTTTTAAATCATTATAGGAATTCTTATGAATATTCAAAACATTTTTCAACTCAACAAAATTCATTTGAGAGGATATAAAATGACTTATCCCCTTTTTAATAAAGTTGGAAAATATTTAGAATATTACTTTAAAGTTTTTAAATTTTATTATGAGTATTATAAATTACTCTAAAATTATTTTAGGGATTTTATAATGCTAAGAGAGTTTTTATTTCATTGAAATGATTTATTAAATATTTAAAAGAGTTGAAAAATATATAATCCAATGGGATATTTTTCTTTACCAAATTATTTATTGGTGTGACAATTTTAAAATTTATATTTTATTATTTAGAAATGGTTTGTCAATGCTTTTGACCAAATAAAATATTTAAATAATTTATTAGACTTTATTTGATTTATGAAAAGTATTTTATATTTAAATAAATTATTTAGAAAATGTTTTTATTTTTATTTTCCTTTTTGGAAAATGTATTCATTAAATAAATTTCTTTGTATTATTTGATGAATTTAGGATTTTATTTCATATTTTTCTGACGTGTAATTATTTTTCTAGAATTGGTTGAAGTTTCGAATTTTAAATAAAAAAAACTCGTAGCCCCGGCCCAGTAGCCTTTTTCCGCCGCGAGAGCAATTGGGCCCGAGTCGTTTTTTTTCTTTTGCTCTGCCTATTTATGGTTTTTTAGATTTTTTTTCCTTTTTTTGGAAAACCCTAGGACGGGACCCGCCTCGCCGGAATCCCGAGCCGCCGCCGCCGCCGTAGTCTACGACGCCGCCACCCTACTCGCCGCGCCGGCCAGCCGGCCGCCGTCGCCGCCTCCCACGCGCCGCCTAGGTCGCGCGGCCGCGCCCGCCACCACGGCCAACGCGCCGCCGGGCCGCCACCCCGCGTCGACCCCGCCTGTCCGCCGCCCGGCCATCTTGCGTCGCGCCGCCGCCGGCCGCACAAACCCTGCCGGCCACGCGCCACTCGGCCCGGCCGCACCGCGCCGGGGGACGCCCGGTCACCGTGCGACGCCGCCCGCGCCTCCATGCGCCGCCGGACGCCGCCGCCACCACGTCGGACTCCGCCTCCACGCCGAGCTCGCCGGAGTTAACTCCGGTCAGATTCGAGACCAGGGACCCGATCGCGTTTTTCATAAATTTTTTATTCGCAGATCAGTCCTTTTGGCAGAAAACACCCTAGTGTCGTACCCGCATTATCTCCTTCACCGTGCGTCGGATTGACGTGAAACTTTTTCCTACGCGCTCGTGTTGTTCTGTACTTTAGCATGGAATAAATATTTGCACACTTTGCACACTTTTGAATTTAAATTTATTTTAAATTCAAATTCTGGAGGTCGTATCTTTTCAACCGTTGATCCAAATCAAGTGATTCTTTTTGCGTTGGATCACTCGTGTCATGTACTTTCTGTCTATATCATGTGTACACAAAAATTCAAATGTTTTTTGATCTGTTTAAATTCAAATTCAGTTCAATTTTGCACTTGCTATGACCTGCGTTATAGTATTCCGTTTCACGTGATTCTTTTGGCATATCGGATCATTTGACACATGTTGTCGGTAAGATTCACACACTTGTCATGCGGGCATGATATTCACCTTGAATTCATAATGTCCATGATCACAATTCCTTACCGATGAATCTTTATCTGTTGACTCTCTCGAGGTCATTTACACCGATCACCTTCGAGCACATCGACACCTTTGCACTTCAAAGCCTTTTTGTTTTGTTGCTAAAACCTTTGTGTTTGTTTGTTGATCTTTTGTTTTCCTTGTGATGTGATTGCTTATCTGAGTTCCTTCCGTTGCGATAGATTTCTCGGAGTGTGACGAGTAGAGTTGACTGGACCGTGAGAGCGAAGAACTTCACAGAATGGAAAAGGCAAGTTACACTTTGAGCATACCTCAGCCTATATTTTGTATTATGCATGTAGCAAATTATCACTCTATGCATGTGTAGGACTATATATTAGTTATGATTTAAACCTAGTAGGATAGCCATATGTTCTGACCTTGTATTTCATTGTCGCCCTAGGATCGTGGTTGTTATATACTGCTATTTCTTTGTAGACGGGGATTGGTTGAGTTATCATTGAGCTATGTGAGGATTAATGACTTGACTAGCAACCTTAAATATAAATCACCTCTGGGCGGGCAGGGAATGCATCCTGGGCTCGTGCCTTGGCTAAGGAGGGACTAGGGCTAAATGCTTCCCGAATGGTTGTTTTGGTGGTGAACCGGGTGTGTCATGGTATCTACCCTCTGAATGCAGTGGGCGCCGTCCAGGCTCAAAATAATCGGACAGACAGTGTGACTAGTAGCTTCCATGTACAACCACTGGCTATATGGGCTCTGGCTTAGATGAGTAAGTTGTGGGGAACCTGGCCCTGGTAGCTAGCTGATGTAGATATGATAGGTGTACTGGCTACCAAAGGGTGGAGGCAACCTCTTCTGAAAGACTATGTCTCAATCTTCGGATTGAGTCCAGTGGGGAAAGTGTACAAACCTCTGCAGAGTGTAAAAACTGATCATGATTAGCCGTGTCCACGGCTACGGACAACTTTGAGCAACTGGGCATTATTGTTGTTGGATGGTCTTGACAGATAATTCACCTTAATAAGAATTTTAGTGGGAACTTTTAATAAAGGGATGGTTGGAATTGGTGTAGCCCGATTCAACCATACTTAGGACTAGCAAGATAAATTAAATTTTGATTAGTTGTAGTATGTGAGGGAAAAATCAGCTTTCTGCAAAACTAAACCATAAGCCTTTCCTTTGACCTACCTTGCATGTAGATGTAGGTCTGCTATATACTTTTTCGTGTGACTTGCCGTACAAATCAGATGTACTGACCCGTTGTCGGGCTGTAACCTTTGGTGTTGCAGGATTGTATACGACGAGTAAGTGATGCGATGTAGGGTTACGATGTCTATACTCAACTTGCCGTTGGAGTTGATGGACGCTACGAAGCTCTTTATTGTTTTTCTGCTGTATTCTATTTGTAAGCTAGCCTTGAGCTATGCAGGTATGCTATATTGTAATACTGGATCTTCGATGTAATATATATGACATGTGGTTTATTCTTGATATTGCATCATGTACTGTGTGTGCTAGCTATTGATCCAGGGACTAGCACAGAATGCACAGAGACTTGGATTCTTAGTGAATCGGGTCGTTACAGGTATTTAACGTACAGAAGATCGAGAGGGCACATGATTTCTTGGCCTCAGCGATACTAGTTGGGCACGTGTTTCCCTTCGGAAGATGATCGTGCCAGAATGCCATGTAATCATCAAAGCTTTCGTCGGTCCATTTGTGGTTTGCCTTCATCTCCATAGCCCCAAGTGTTACATTCAAGAGGGTATCCCCGTCGTTGCATCCTTCATACAACTTCGTAACCGCGTCTTTCTCGAGTTACGCCAGCTTGTCTGTCTCTCTAGCTGCACCTCTTGCGTTCAACGCCTCTTTGACAAGCAGCGCTTGAACATGAGGGTCCCGCACCCAGCTTGAATACTCATGTCCGGCATCTTGATCTTCATGCCCGACATCTTGATCTACATGATCTGCTTTAGCATCTTCTTCATGATCATGTACGTGATGCTCTTCGTCTTCTCGCCCGCCGTTGTTGTCTGGTTTACCTTCCTCATTTACTGGCGCCCCACCATTGACGTCCTCCTCATCACCAGCTTCATCACTTATCCACCGTGTGTAGCCATCCATCAAACCATTACACTTCAGGTGTCTTTCCAATATTCCGGAATCAGGCTTGGTCACGCACTGCAGTTTGCATCTCTGACACGGACATCTTATATCTGTCCTATTATTCCGTAGCATCTCGTTTGTCGCACATTGCATCCACCTAGTCACGATGATATCGCTCAGCATCTCGCGGACCATGATCGCCTATGTGCACAGAGAGAGCAACAAAATTATATATCACGATCATCGCCGGAAAAATTCGGCATGACCTTCCCTAATAATGCATGGGAGCATGCGGAGAGTGCGCCAGAAATTTGCCGAAACGGAAATGAATCAACATTTCGGCAAAACATTGGCAACTCAAGATTCACATATACATCAAACCACCACAAGCTTCACATATACATCAAACCACCATACGCTTCACATATACACTTCACATAGACATCAAACCACCACAAGCATCACATATACACTTCACATATACTCCCTCCGTGTCAAATTATATGACGTTCTAGCCTTTTTCCGACCAGGTGAAAAAGCAAGAAAAGTACACATATATCCCTATGAATCGTTACATTCCAAACAAGATTAGTTTAGTGGAGGGGAAATCAGCACGGCGCCGCATCGCCGTTCTGGACACCAGCGGGGTTCTCCAACGGCTCCATCGTCGTTGCCGTCACCGTCCACTTTGCCATCGACTCCGGCGTTGGCATGCGCGCCGATTTCCTTGCCTCCCGTGGTGAAGGCGTCTTCTTTCGGCTGCAGAGGTGGAGATAACAGAAGAGGGGCCTCCCTAGCCCTCCACCGCGAGGCGCGGCTGCACGACCTGCTCGGGTCGGGCGACTTCCGCCGCAGGGAGACGACCGGGCTTTGGGCCTGATGCTGCTCCAAGACGCCCGCTTGACAGCGGGCAACGGCGACCTCCGCACGGAGGAGGGGACGGCGAACCCCGGTAGCTGCTGGATCTCGACGAGGAGAGACAGAGGGAGAGGACGGCAATGAGGGGAGAGTGGTCGGCGATGAAGAGGAGAGGAAGAGGCCGGCGGCGGGATTGGATCTGGGGTACTAGGTAGGTAGATGGGGAGAGGAAGGGGAACGGGAAAAAATCGGGAAGATGAGGGGGAGCGATGCAGTGGTGGGAGGGTAAAACTGGAAAGAGATAAAAAAATTAACGTGTCAAGAATTGTACTAACAGAGCTACAACGACATATAATTTGATACAGAGGGAGTACATAAAACCACCACAAGATTCACATATACACTTCATATATAAATCAAACCACAATATTCATACAAAAGGAGACAAGAAAACAAGTAGATCTAGCTAATAAAGGCAAGTATGGGTGATAAATAGAATAAAGGAGTTGGAGAGGAGGTCCACTTACTTTATTATGAAACAAAGTAGATTTAAAGTCAAGTATGGATGGATAAATGGAAGAAATGAGGCAGGGAGGAGGAGAAAACCGAATAGATCTAGGGTGAGAAGAGTAGATCTAGTTTGAGAAGTGTGTGGAGTGAATGAGAGGTGGTAGGTGGGGTGGAGTAGGTAAGGGTAGCTCCAGGTATTTAGTGGCGCATTTTGCATCTCAGTGGTGGCGCACCCCAAAATGCGCCACCCCTAAGGTCTTAGGGGTGGCGCACTCCAAATATGCGCCACCCATAAGCTCTTAGGGGTGGCACATTTTCAATATGCGCCACCTATAAGCTCTTAGGGGTGGCACATTTTCAGAATGCGCCACTTATAAGGTTCTTAGGGGTGGCGCATTTCACCAAATGTGCCACGTATAAGCTGATCCAGGCTGGCCCACTCTTAGGGGTGGCACACTGGAAAATAATGCGCCACCCCTAAGGGCTTATGGGTGGAGCATTATTTACCAATGCGCCACCCCTAACAGATGGTGGCGTATAGCTATTTCTCTAGTAGTGTATCATGCTTATAACTTTCAGCTCACTTGCCTAGGTATAGGATAGAACGATTGCGTGATCGTACCACCTCACATTTATGCCTCCATATTAAAAACCCAAATAGCCATGTTCCCCCCACATCCCAGCAAACCTTTGTTTGGCCATTTACCTTGCTTGCTTAACCACTGCTTAGTATCATGCTAGGATGCTATCTACTGTTATCCCGTTACTCCTTGGATTGGGCTATCACATTATTATATTATTGTGTATGATATGATTATTATAATGTTGACTATATTAAACGAAGGATGGAAGGTCTAGGCTATCCCGCCTCGACGCTTTGTTCCATTCGAGTCACCTAGGACCCGAGTTCCGGGTATTGTGTATCTTGACTAGCGTGCCTAACCGCGTGTGGGATTCTATGGGGTCCCCTCTTCTTACCTACCTAGCTTCAAACATTTCTAGTGGTGGCCCGAGCTGGTTTTCCATTTTCATCGTAGTAGGAGAGGCGGGCAGGGCCCCGCAGGTTCTCAGAATAGGTTCACGTGGGCCAGTGGGGTGGAATTTCCCGTTGGTCCAAACCTTTGTGGAGTTTGCGGATGGCTAAGCTGGGACTCAGTTCTATCCATCACCAGGTTGACGCAAGACGGTGGAGTCTGATCCAGAGCTCGGCCGACTCTCGTATCGGGTGTCGACTTTATCGGGGGTCACCCGGATTTGTTTGTTGTTAGTTAGAGGGACTATGATGTCCGGATCTCTCGGAACAACTCTTCAATGAGTGTCTTTAACGGGTCTGACTGAGAGAACCGGCGTACATGCGGAGCTTATAATGGGCCCCTGCAGGGTTAAATCTTGTTGAGAAGTCGTGTCCACGGTTATGGACGACTTGCGACCTACTCCTTGTTCATAGACAACGACAACTGAGATAATCTTAATAACTTGATCAACGTGTGAGTGCCTTGACTGCTTCTTCTTCGTCGTGATGCGAAGGGGAGGATAAGGATAGGTTAGGTGTTATGTTTGCGTAAGTAGCTGATAGCAAGACTTTTTGGAGGCGATTCCTCATCGGATGCTTGGTTCTCATCTTACTCTAAATAGATCGCTAGCCACTTATATAATGCTAGTGCGGCTGCAACCTCAACCACTACCCCCATCTTACCGTGAGAAGTTAGTTACAAGACTTGTTGATATAGCTCACTCCATCTTCTCTCTTTTACGTACGTTATGCAAACGGTCGTGGACTTCAGAGGAGCTCGACGACCCTTCTTCTAGACGCGTTCGCGGAGACTCGACAACGACTAGTTAGGAGGATCCCGGCGGAGATCCTGGACCCGTGTGGACGTGGGAATGGTGTGTTTTACCTTTGCCACTAGGCATTTGATTGTAGTCTGTACTCAAACATATATCTTCCGCTGATGTAATGTATTAAGGCAGTTGTATGCTGATTGTATGAGATGTTGTATTGTTGTAGCAGTAATGTTGTGATATCATGTTGGAAATCCGGGGCATATGGCATTGTCATATGTCGCGCTGGGACAGATATGTGCTTCGTCCCCGGATCTGGATGGAAACATCTAGATCTGGAACTGTACCGCATATCAGGCCTTACATGATGGTTCACGTCCGTCAATCAACTTGTCGCTGAAGCGCCGTAAAAAATTGAAAATAACGATGATACCACATTTTTCGTCGCTGAAGACCGCTTCTTAGGTGACAATTCCCATTTTGTCAATATTGTACGTCTTTGATGACGGGGCTAAACGGTCGCCTAATAATCCCCACTTGTCACCTATATTTGTCTTTGTTGACGATAATCCCATACCTAGAAATTGTTTCTACTGGTTTGACTGGTAAACTTTACATTAAGTGGGTCCCCCCTTTTGCTGACATGGCTTCTTCCATGTGGGTTTAGGTGTTATTTAACTGCCTTAAGTGCCCGTCACTAACAAACTGACCGTTACTTTTGACTAGTCGACTGTGTTGACATATGGGCCCAGGAAATGCTGACGTGGAGGCTTACGCATGGTCCCAAAGGATACCGACGTGCGCGCTTACATGTGGGCCCTGGTACTGGTGACAGTTCGAATTCTCGTCACAAACCACGTCACTGATTTTTGTTCTCACCAAATCGTTCCTTGTTTGAATTTGTACGCAAACTCAGAAATAAATTAGTACTTTTTATCAAATCAAACAATGCCATCATAGCTTTAATTAACAATGGTACTTAATAATTGTCACACCAGTGTGCCAAATATTACAATGCTTCTTTTGCCGCCGATTATTCTTGATTTTTTAGAAATTCTTTAGTCTCTTATTTGCATTATGATCTAATCCCTTTCTTTTGCTATTGAGCTTCTCTCGCAAAAGGTTATTCTTGGGCCATGGCTTTTTAATCAACGCTTCATTCTCTTGATGTGCCATCTTCCATTTGCTACCCATTTTCTACTGATGTGGTGAGTTCCCCTGATGTGCCATCTTCTTGATTATCCCCTTTTGCTTGACTCGACAGGTTGTGAAGATTCTCCATGCTATGAAGACACTCTCAAGAACGGATTTGGATTATTAGTTTTTATTTTCTAGTGTTACACTTCTTCAAATGCAGGGTTATTGCATACTCTTTGCATTTAATGGGGGGGGGGGTGTTAAGGAGAGTATAGGTCTAGGAGTCCTTATAGGTCTAGGTCTATTTCCCTTGTACACCAAGTCATGTGTGCTATATATATGTTGATAGGGCATATTTCCCCTTGATTGGTTTGAGTGATTGATGACAATACATTTGCTGTCTAACCGTGTGCAATGAGAATTTCAGATAATATTATGCATGGCAAAAGATGATTATTTTCCCCTCGGTGTGTGGAGCGTGAAGACGGTGTTTTCCTTACGGTTTCTTTTTGGTGAATAGAGTCGTAGGAAAATTGTACTATTAAGAGGGGATCTGATGTGGAATAGTGGGTGGAATCATCACACATACACACTTTCTACACCCACATATTCCTCCCGGCATTTCGAAAGCCATGTGTTATGTGCTAAGGGCCCCCTAGTTTTACTAGGGAGGTAGTACCGTGACCATCGCGGTAGTACTGCGCCAGCGGCACTTTCGGACATTAACTACCACACCACTATCGCTCAAGGGTTTGTTCTCTGTAAGCCGAGCGGCAGTAGCACCACACTTAATATTTGGTAGTACCGTGCTGGGCGCGGTAGTACCGTGTCAGCGGTACTTTCGGATGGTGACTACCGCGCCACTACCGCAAAGGCTATAGCTATATGTAACCCTCGCGGTAGTAGAGCGGTAGTGAATATTCGGTAGTGCGTACGTGGAGGGAGAGTCGATCGACAGGGAGTGAGAACGATGATCGGGACTAGAGAGACACATCGATTTACCCAACTTCGGCCGCTCGATGAGGTAAAGACCTACTTCCTGCATTTCTTGTATTATATGTGGGAGATCTCGATTACAAGGGCACTATAAGTCGTCGGTGTCTCAAGAAACTATCTAGATTGATACGCCCCTAAGACGTCCCAAGGCCTCGGCTTATATACACGCCAAACCCTAGGGTTTTTACAACGAGTTCAACGACAACACGAGGTGGAGTCCTAGTCTATCTCTTTGATGACTATCTTGTCGTCCAAGACAGTTTGAACCACTTCCTTCTGGCGCCGATCTTCATCTTGTAAGTCGGTCGGCACATAGGCCGAATCTTATTTTGGACCTTCTCTTTATTGAATCATCCCACAGGCCGACTCTCTTCACCAGTATGGAGGCCTTCTTGCTGATCCTGTCGGGTCCATGAATTATCCCCCCGACAGTAGCTCCCAAGATTGGCATGGGGCCGGCTCCATGGCAATATTCCTCGAATAACATATTCGTCACCGGACCCGGCAATCCACAGATTCGGCGTCCTTCGCATCCCTTCGCCTGGATCGTGTTGGGAATCGGATTAGAAAACAAAAAAAATCGCCACTACGAAACCAAACCCAAGAACGGATCTAGGAAGATGCAGATGAGAATATCGATCTTGTTACCTTCTTGCAACCGTTCAACGGATGCACTTCTCTCTCAGCGGAAGATGTTGATGGAGAGTCGGAGAAGCGTGAAGATGAACACTCCCACGAACAGATCTAATCACCGTGGAGTCCCTCGAACGAAGATCGAACGTACGATCTCTCTATGGTTAATCCACACGTACAGTGTAGATGATCTGGCAGGGCTCCGCCGTCCAGAGCTCGGCGCCACCGGAGTAGAGAGGAGGGAGGAGTAGCCCTTCGGGGTGGATGAGATTGGATCTAATGAGAGGGAGAGAGAGGGGGCAGCCCTTCGGGAGAGAACAACTTCAATCGTGTGTAGAAGGGTTGCCCCCACCTCCTCTATTTATAGGGGAAGGGGGAGGGGAGCCACCTTGGAGGAGGGGGCAGCCCTAGGGGCTGCGCCCTAGGGTTTTCCCTCCCATGGGCTGCGCCAAGGAAGGGGGAAGCTTCCTGGAAGCTCCCACCAAGGCGCCTCCCCCCTGGGCCACCTTTGGCCCAAGTGCTCCCTCTCCACTTGGGCCTTCCAAGTGAGAGGGAGCCCATTGATATTAAATTTGTTAATTTAATTCCGAAACCTTTTCTAAATACTTAATAAATGAATATTAAATATATCTAGACCAACTCGGAACTTTTCCGGCCCTCCGGTTTTACCCGGTTTTCTCAAAACTCTTCCCGGTACTTTACCGGGTCCCCGAAACGGTTCTGGTTTTCTCATCGATTATAACCCGATCACTCCGAGACTTTCACGGTGTGATAAATACATGCTCCTATCACTCTAGTACTCTACAGATCATCTACCTTTAAGTGTGTGACCCCATAGGTTCGGTAGGATACAGACATGATCCGGAAACTGACTTTCTCGCGGAACAATAACCGATAGCGGAGCCATGGACTCCCATAACGGTTCCCGTACCTACACGAATATAAATTAGAGTGAACCACAAGCTTAACATGCCAGTCCTATTTTCTTCACGATACTATACAAAACCTGAGGTGAGATCTATTAGGTATCCGCATGATTAACCATTAACCATTATACCAAGTCATCCTCCTTCTCGTTTTGTTCCATTTTCTCGTTTAGTATTCCGGTATCCCTTGTGATCAATTCACAGTGTTTGTCCATACGATGTTGGATGCAGTAATACCGAGAGGGCCCACAGAAGTATCTCACCATCGTTAGAGGCGCAAATTCCCAACTTGAATCATTAAGTCTCTTGACACACTTTCGGGTGTGAGTGATCAAAGCCGTTATTGCCACGCCTGTTACGGGTAATGTTGGGACAGTGTCAAAACCCACCCTCCGGTATGAAGTTACGAAACATTCTTATGGTCATGAAGGACACATGCATATTAACTTTAGATGATTTTACTTATAACATGAAAACGATGTGATCTCAAAGTAAATCATACAATTGGGTCGGTTCAGCACCCTTGTTTTGGCAACAATGTGCTCCCATGTGTTACCGGCATTTCCAATGCCCTATGAACAGGAAAACATGTCGTCCATAACACACGGGTTAGTCCTAGAGGCAGACTAAGAACAATTGGTGTTTATACTCCACACCTGCATATGGGTTTTCCTCCGGAGGCAGTTAACATGCTACTTGGAAAACCTCCGCATAAGCCATTGCAGTTATAGCAAAGACATATAAACATTAATAATGAACCTGGAATTATAATAATACAATGTATTATTGCCTCTAGGGCATAATTCCAACAGATCGATCGTATCAGATGTATCGTTGAAAAAGATCACTCTGAGGTGTGAACTTAATCCACGACCCCGCAGTTATCGAGGCGTCGCCGTTAAGTCCCATCGTATGGGGAACCGATGAGTCTTGTGCTTTAAAGGCTGACGTGGGAATATTCACCGTTGCCGTAGATGAATCTAAAGTTTTACCCTCAACTTAGGCTATTTAAATCGGGGCACAAGCATGACTCATTCCCACATATTTTTTCTTTCTCTCTCTTCGTTCCTCACCACGTCCGTCGTCATGGCCCCCAAGCTTCATATTCGTGAAGTTGAAGAAACAAATCCAAGCACAAGTCATGGCGCCAGGGGCCGGGGCCGCCGTGGCCGTGGACGTGGCCATGGTCAAGGCGTTCATGCCGGTCGTGGCCATGGTAAGCGTGAAGAAACTGCAGCCGGTGCGCACGATCCTTCCATCCATGAAGCCGTCTCCAACCATGAATTCTTCGTAAATATCCGCTCCCGCATTCGTTGTCGCATTGAGCTTCCTCTTTCTTTCGCCATTGACATGGAGGACCTCAATCCCCCACGCTTGTTTTTGCGCGTTAATGGGTGCCCATATGGCCCCATCTGGGTGGAAGCGGAGTTTGAGGAAGAAGCCTCGATGTATCTAGGAAAATGATGGAAAACCATCGCCCGTTGGTACGATTTACGCAGGGGTGATTGCCTCTGTTGCAGATTCGACTGGAGAGATTCCCTGTTGGTGAGGCCTTTTAATGCTCATGGCGACCGTGTGGAATGTTGCGCAGAGAGCACTAGTGAAGCCGACTCGGAATAAGAAGACGACTCTCCTCGCTCTCTTGCTGCAAGTAACCGATACGAAAGGATCATCACTAGCTCTAGCTCCTCCAACTCATCCTCATATGAAGGAGTTCAAGGTCGAGGAGGTGGTGATAGCTACTCCATCTATGAGCGAGATGTCAGAGACGTCAAGCCGATCCCAAGGCGTGCTCGCAAGTAGACTTAGGACTTTATTTTCCTTTGTCTGTGATGATGCCTTTTGGGAATACCGGGCTAATCGACTTATGTAAAAAGGCAGCGCCTTCACTTTATGAAATGAATCTCCATCTCTTCTTTATGAAATGCCTTTCCTTTCTTTGTGCATATATTTTTATCAAGCAAAGGAGTCGATTTTAGCCTGATTGAATAAATCATTCGTATATGAATCAGATCCATGGACTTTGGTTGATGCCCCTTTTATATCATTGGGCTATGATGATGACGAGTTCGAGTTTGACCAAGATGTTAGACACGATGAAGAACTGGACAAATCCTTTGAAGAAGGGGTATTTTTATGACCTTCTTCTTTTTTATCAGGACCCTTTCAGGTCTGCTTAGTCGTCTTCTTGTTCTTTCAGTGGGGAAAGCCGGTGAAGAAATGAAGAATCGAGTCTTCCGACTCTGAGGATTTAGAACATCCAAAAGAGGTGACTCCACCCGGTCAGTTGTCTCTCCCGGTTAACGTGAATTTGCCTGAGTCGGTTCCCATAATTGATTTGTCTGACGACGACTCTTCAGATTATCAAGCAGTCAAAAGGTAAGCTATGTATTTTTCGTTCACCTTCTTGAGGGAATGCTGCTTATGTGTTTTTCCTATTTTCAGGGTGCAAATTAACGACCAAGATTTTCCGGGTCCGTCTGCACCTAGGACTCGTTCTCTTGAAGAGGACAAGCCGGATTCTAGCCAGAGGTCGATTCCTTTAGAGGAGGAGTCGACTTTCCCTGAACTGTATAGCAACTTGTGAGCCAGGCGTCCTTGGTATAATGAAGAGAAAATACGAGGTAATGTTTTGTACCATATTGTGAGTATTGTAGCCCCCACGAGTCGGGATAATGATATAAGTCATTGCGCCGAGTCATAAAAGTATAATATCCTATACGTTTGTTTACAGGGTATGTCAAGTAATTCTGGAGGCGTCGTTGAGACTCTGAAGAAACGGATCATCCATGAAGCCTTCCAACTTAAAGAATCTGAGAGTCGGATATCTTTATTGATGGACCGTCATAAAAATATGGCGGGTTTACTGAAAAATGCTCAAGTTGGTTCTTAAAAACAGGACAAACGTATTAAGCAGTTAGAAACCAAATTAAAACGTAGGAGTGATAAAGAAGTCACCCTAAGTCAGAGCATTACTAGGCTGGTCAAGACAATGTTTGGTAATTAACTGTTCGTAATTTCGTTTTTGTTGGAGAAGAGATATTTCTTAGTGTGTCCCACTAATGTGTTTATTTCAATGCTTGTTAGGTCCAGAAGACTCGATAATGGCTGAGTCGCCAGCAAACAAATTAAGGGAAGTCATGAATGATGTCCGAGACCTCCATACCGGTGGGTGTCGGGCAATTACTTTTGCCCCAGGCCTACCTGAGATACCCCAGGCTATTTCCAAGATGTCGGAAGAGCTGCCGAAGGTGCCGATTTGGATTCAGGCCTCCAAAAGGTCGGCTTTTCATCAAGGGGCTATGAGGGGTCTTGCATTATGCAAGATATATTATCCCTCCATTGAGGCGACTCGACTAGTAGAGGGAGTTAAAGCAAGAAGAGTCGATGGTCAACTTTTCGAGAAAGAAGATTATCATCATGTCACGAGGGCGACTCGTGTAGAGGCGTCTATTATTGCGGATGACATAAATGTGGAGAGATTTGAGCCTGGTTACGATGAACAGGGCCAGACGCGGTCTATGCCGACTCCAGTCCTGTGAATTTTAAACCAGGTGGTTTTCGGATGCCTCTGGTGGACCCGTCGGCTCCTTCTGCGGGGGTAGCCCCCAAGTCTGGATTGGAGAAAATTAGCAGTGCGAAGGAGTCGGTCCCAGCAACTAGTAAGAGGTCTTGATTTTATGATGGTGTATGTAGCCCCATTTTTGTTCATGAGAAGGAACATGTGTAAAAATGCTTCTTTTTGTGCAATTATATAAATGTACATGAAATTTAATACTAAAAATTAAATAGCCCATGTTGAAGCCGGCTGTGCGCGTGACTTGTCAGTATCCTTTAATCAAATAAGTTCAGAGTCGTACTTACGCGCATTTCCGTGATCAAAAATTCCTTTTCACTAAGTTACTCGGCGCCATTCGCCTGTGGAGCCGACCTACCCTGAACTTACTCGATCAAAGGATGTTGTTATAACGCGCACGGTTGACTCCTACTAGAGTTAAAAGGTAGGTACCAACATTCAAACAAAAATCACGAACATAATTAACAAACACATGCCACAACATAGGCAGAGTATTACAGAAAAAGTTACTCATGTTCGATTACAGTAGCACAAGGAGACATAAAAACCCCATAACTCTTAGGTTTGGGGCGCATCCTGGATGGTAGACTCGACCCTTTGTCCCCTTGAGGCATCACCGGGCGTGGTTCGCATCGGCTCGGACAAGGGGCTCGGATGCTTCCGGCTTATCCCAAACTTCGACTCCTTGACCTTACGCTAAGGAAAAGTACGCCTCTTGTTGTTTTCATCGTAACCCAACTCAAACTTTCGGAGACGAACATCATTCGCCATCTTCGTAGTATAAATCCCGCACATTCTTGACAATCTGATCATATTCCACCTTCTAGAGTGCCGATACATCGGCCTTTAGTTCCAGGAACCCACGCACCAGCTTTTCAAGGTAGACATAAGGATAGTACGCCTTACACCATGCCAAGGCACGGGCCGCACCTTTGTGGCATGACGATGAATTTACCAAATCAACCCATTCTGGAGCTTTGACCAGCTCACTGAAGAAGTCCTCCTGGAAAGAAGGATACTCCAGGCGACTGGTCAAACGTTCGATGACCTGGTAGCTGCCAGAGTAAATATCACGGATCACATCCATCACGGCTTCCAGCATCATCACATCCGTGTCTCCCAATGTTGGATTGTCCTCACCTACAAAGATTGAGATATTGAGACCCATACACAAAAAACAGGACTTGCCAAAAGTCAACACATTAAAACTTACGAAGCACGGCTCTGGCAACGGTAAGGACATGGGCCTTGAGTGCATCATATTGCTCCTGGGCAAATGTTGCACTTTCCAGAGCCGACTCCATAGCCTGTTCCTGGTTATGGGTGACGTCCTTCAAAGCCTGCAACTCATTGGCATTCTTCCTTAGCTCCTCTCGGAGATGCACAACTTCTTTGTCAATGGCCTCGTGTTTTCCGGCTTCCACCGCCAACCGATCCATCAAGGTTGTCTCCTTTTCCCCAGACTTTAAAGCTAGGACCTGAAAAAGATCACAAATGATTATTCTTGCAGAATTATGATAATTCGATATGGTATTTACAAAACCTATAATGAATCATGGGGGCTAGATACTTATTCTCTGTATACTTATGCTAAGTAACAGAAAGTACCTCATACTATTTATTAATCTTCGCAAGCACGCCTTGCTGCTTCTCAAGCTGAGTCATCACACTTGTGTACAATTTAGGGAAGGACACGTTTTCCCACCCCTCCAGGGTTGACGAAACCGGACCACCTAGAGTCGATAATCTACCAAAGATACAATCGGCTCCAAGGACTGGTCAGCACTAGAATCTCCCGGCACAGTTCCGAATGGTATCACCTCCTTCCGAAGGACTAAACGCACGACGTCGCCAGCAATGGCAACAGACTCCACCTCCGCAGGCTTGACAATTGACAGTTGACAAGTATGGACGATAGAAGACCGGATCTAAAGCGTACTTTTCTTAAAGCAAGGCGAGTCACCCGATGACTCAGTACCTCGTTGTCCGAGGAGACTTTGGTCAACTTTTCGATGCCTCCTCCTTCAGTTGGGCC
Source organism: Bromus sterilis (assembly GCA_950022295.1). Taxonomy (NCBI): domain Eukaryota; kingdom Viridiplantae; phylum Streptophyta; class Magnoliopsida; order Poales; family Poaceae; genus Bromus; species Bromus sterilis. Next base: position 335,034,190 of record OX465595.1, on the reverse strand, counting down.
TGCTCCGATGCTTTTATCCCCCTTTCCCGTAAAACAAAAATGGATAAATATCAGAGAGAGAACTAGGGAAATCGGAAGGAAGAAAATAATACCTTTTCCTCTCCTTCATCTTCATCCTCGTCGGCCTCGCCTCGACCCCCTCGGTAGAAATCGAGGGATTATTCACCGACCACCAAGGGTCATTGGCCTATGGACGAAAAGACAATAAAAGGCGACTCATGAATCCTATCTCACAAAAATAGGAAGGTCAATAAAATGTCAAGTTTTACCTCGGGAGCAGGGTTTTTTAGCCCAGAAGGGGGGCAAGCCCACTTTGCTGACTTGTTCCAGAGGCTCACATAAGAGATTCTTGGAAGCCCGACTTATCTCCCCAATAGTATAGGCGATCCGAGTAAATCTCATATTATCACCCGACCCAGTATATTCGCACATGAGCCGGGTACAGAGGCTTAAAGGTTGCACGCGCCATCCAACCCAGCACCGGATTAAGTTAATAGCACTAAGCCCATAGGCTAGCAGAGCCTTAATTTTCATCGTCACTGGGACAAGTACCTCTTTCTCTTTCGCACTTGGCCAGGAATTCAGGATCAGAGAATACATAAGCTGATTCTCCCAAAACCCTGGTAGGGGAGGCTGGCCTGCGGGCTGGTGTCCTTACAATAAAAGAAGGATTTCTGCCAATCTCTTACATGTATATAGAGCTTCATGGACGGGTAAATACATCGAACTCGCCGTTGAAAGGTGACAGACCCGCACTCAATGGATTGACCTCCGCTGCTTTCTGTCTGCTTATTGCAATAGAAAAACTCCTAAAAAAGTAGGATTGACGGTTTTCTTTGAAAATACACCTCACGAAGTGTTGTGAAATTCCAAATATTGACAATAGAATTGGGAGCCAAATCTTGAGGATGCAAACCATAAAAATGGAGAAACTCACGGAAAAACAAAGATCCGAGAGGGCAGAAACCCCGGGTCACATGGTCTGCGAAAACCACGACCTCATCCTTTTCAGGTTGAGGCCGGGCCTCGGTTCCGGGGGCACGCCAACTGATAGCTTCCCGAGAGGGGAGCAATCCTTCATCCTCCAATTATGTGAGACGAGTCTATGTCACAATAGATTTGGCCCAATAACACGCAAGGTTGGATTTGGATTTCGTTGCAGTGATCTTCTTCTTTCCCTTTGACTGGTCAGCCTTTTTGGAAGCCATGGCCTTCGACATTTGGGAATCAACCAAAAAACTACGAGGGATGATATACAAGTAAAACCATCATAAAAGATGATTGGTTGTTGCATAAAGCAATAATGAAAAATGCTATGAAGGAATTTCGCTGGTGCAAACACGAAGAACGGATCTATTAAAACCAGAAGTATGAAGGTGCTTTCCCTTTCCGCCTATTAAAAGTATCAAGATGTGGATAGGATAAAGGGGAGCTGCGCTTATAGTTCCAGAAATCCCTAGAGGAAGTAAATCGAAAGATTCGAATCTTCAGACAAAGGAAAATACTGGATCTGAAGAAAAATGCTTACGGATCGGGCGAACGGGAATGGCATGGTCCCGTATTGGAAGACGGACGGCGATGCCGCAAAATCCGAGCTCGGTGCACACTGTGTCGGGCCTCGCTCGTGGACGCCCGTGAGCATTTTGAGGAGCAGGCCAGGCGAAAGGAAGAAGATGAAGGAAGCAAAGGATGGGAGAGGAGGAACTAAGTAATTGAAGCTGGACCCTATATATGAGGGCGTAAACTCAACCAACAGGGCGAAACTCATGACGTAATAAATGGGATTTCCTTGATCTCCATACGCGACATGACTAAACAAGCAGGTGGCGCCTCTGTCTCGAGGAAATACTGATTACCTGTGATTTCATATCTAACGGATACATTCATTAAGTCACGACGACACGTGGAAGAATTGATAACTCGCCTTTGTCGATTCGTCTATTGGTAAATCGTTTCTAAAAGGAAGATTGTCCTAAAGACGGCTTCACGACAATCTTGGGGGCTACTGTTGGGGGATGATTCACAGACCCGAAAGTATTAGTAAGAAGGCCTTCATCTCCAAGATAAGGAGAGTCAGCCTATGGGCTGGCTCATTAAAGAGAAGGCCCGAAAGAAGGTTCAGCTAATGAACCGACCGATTTACAAGATAAAGCCTCACACTAGAAGTAAGTAGTTCAAGCTGCCTTGGAGAACAACATAGTCATCGAAGAGATAGAATAGGACTCCACCTCGTGTCATATTCGAATACATTGTAAAACCCTAGGGCTCGGCATGTATATAAGCCGAGGCCTCGGGGCGTCCTAGGTCCGAATCAATCTAGATAGGTTCTTGAGACACCGGCGACTTGTTGCGCCCTTGTAATTGAGATCTCTCACGTATAATACAAGAAAGGCAGGAAGTAGGTCTTTACCTCATCGAGGGGCCAAACCTGGGTAAATACCTATGTCTCTCTTGTCCTGATCATCGTTCCGACTCCCCGCCGATCGACTCTCCCTCCTTGTACGAACTCGTAACAATGTCCCCACAATCAAGTTCTCTATGAGGACATCTGTCGTGTTTTTCCCACGACAAGTACCACGCCAGCGGTAGTACCGCTCCGAAATATGCATAAAAAACTGCAATTCACAGACATCAGCAGACAGAAACTGGCACTGGGTGCACTGAGTTAGTAGGTTAGTCCAAATATGTGTAAAAAGATATGAAACTGTAGAAAAACACATAGCAATGTCACCCAAATGAGCATGGAACATGTAGAAATTATAGATATGTTTGGGACGTATCAACATCCCCAAGCTTAATTCCTGCTCGTCCTCGAGTAGGTAAATGATAACATAGATAATTTCTGTGGTGACATGCTAACACACATATAAAAACTTCAAAGTAAAGCAAGTAAGATATGCAATTCAAGTCAAGACAATAACAAGAAAGAGTCTATATAGAGTATTGAAACTAGCAAAGTAAGAACATAAGGGTGCAAGAGCTCTCGATGTCGGTGACTCGAATGTCTCCAAATGGTGTTTGCGTCGAAGAAGTGGGAGATGGGTTTAGAGCATAAAAATACTATATAGTTTAGTTGAGAACTCAAGCTACTAAAACTTCACATTTGGTCTCCTTCAGAATCTTATTTGGACTTGTCCCCAGACCACTAGTCAGACACAAGTCAAACTGATCCTCTCCCTTTCGAGTTTGAGCACTCATGCAATGGATGAGAGCGAGCAAGATATGTTGGCACTTAGGATGGCAAAGAGAAAAATGATGGGGAAGGAAGACAGAAAGGTGTGAAAGGCTCGCATCAATGAGGACAATCATAGGCGAGAGAAAGCCAAATGATAGATATGATGTGAGGAGTAGGGATTGCCATGCAACGGATGCACATATGAGCTACGGTAAGCTCTCCAATGGAACTAGTGGGGGTGCATCCAACTTTCTTGCTCATGAAGACCTAGAGCTCATTTGAGGAGGCTCATCCTTGGAATATGCAAGCCAAGTTCTATAGTGTAAGGATCCCCACATAGTTATGCATGAATGATACGAATATCTCTATGGAGTACAAATATGACTATGGAGTACGAGTGTGGATCTTTCAGAAGGAATAATAGTGTTGCCCCTTCTCTCTTTTTATTTCTTTTTTTCTATTTTTTTGTATTTTTGTGGCCTCATTGGCTCTTTCTATTTATCTCTCATTTGTCCTCTTTGGGTTCTTTTAATTTGTCCTCTTTTGGATTCTTTTATTTTGTCCTCTTTGGGATCTTCTCCTCACTTTAAGGGCAACACTTTATATTTTACAAGAATATAAAGAAGATCTTCGCACTTTACAAGAAGTACTCAACATAAAGAAAACTGAAAAACTATCATGATTTATGCAAATGTATACCTCTGCCAGTGTAGCAGGATATGCAATGATAGTAGCGCGTCATGTGCAATAATAAGGGCAAGGCCCACCTAGCATGATGCTCCTCGATCAAGCAAAATCATGTATGACATGAAGATCAAGTCATGAGATGATGGATGTTGCATGACAATGTATCTCAGAAAGGCTATGGAAGTGCCTTGATAGGTAGGTATGGTGGCTGTTTTGAGGAATATATAAGGAGGTTTATGATGACAGAGAGTATCATGCCAAGGGTTTGGATGCACCGGTGAAGTATACACCAACTCTCAAGATGAGAAAGGGCAATGCACGGTACCGAAGAGGCTAGATAAATATGGAAGGTGGAAGTGCCAACAATCGAATACTCATATTAGTCCAAAGAACTCATTCACTTATTATCGGTAAATATCTATCTAATCAGTAGGTTCACAAAGAGAAAAGTACTCCGAGGAGGAGTGTAGGGGGGTTTGGTTATCCTTGCGCATCCTCCATCCATGGTACGTGAGGGTACTCTATATATTCCAACCCCTCAAGAGGTTAGCGATCCATCTAGTAGCTAGAGTTCTCAACTATTTTTTTGTAGTTTTCAAAAATAAACACGGATTGCCAAAATACGACACCTATCACTAATAGGCTCAAGCTCTTGGCACCCAAAGTCCAAACATTACTCAAATCAATAACTCAAAACTATTGCAAGTTACTACTACACTTATAACAGCAACCTTAATTACCTACTCATGCAAGACACACAACTCAGTGCAACAGACTAACTCTCTAAACAAGATAAGCATGATAACTCAAGAGAGTTCCAGAAGCAACCTAAATAAAATCTCTTAAAAAGATAAGCATGAAAACTAAGAGCTAAGCATGGCAGCAACTACGAAAGGATAAAGAACACACACAAAAAAGATAAGCATGCAAGCCTATGTTATGTTCTAGGGTGAAGTGGAACGTGTTTCTCTCCCAAACAATGAAGGCCATCATCGAACTTGTCATGAACACCAAGCAAAACTAAAACAAACTATAAAGTAAAGAGCGAGATGCTCCAAGCATAGCACATACCACATGAAGAAATAAAAATATAGCATGGAGAAGGGCGAACGAATAATTGTTGACGGATAAAAATATAGCATGGAGAGCTACTGTTTATCAAGATTACCAAAAAAAAATTGCAAAGAAAAATGCAAGCTTAAGATTTGCTAAACAATGAAAACTCAAACGTGGCAGAATCTTTGAAAAATAGACCAACATGTAGTAAATAATAAAAAATTTGGGGTACTTCTACAACTCAAATTAGAAAACTCAGAACAGACGCCAGAAAGCTAATTGTATAGGGCATACTGTCAAAAAAATCCAGATCAAAAAGATGATCTGGTGATTTATCATGATTTTTTTGCCAGGCAGACAGAATCTATTTCTGGACAGCATGTCACAACTTTTGAACTTTCTTGCAATCGAAGGTTAAAAATTGGCACAAAGATTGAAAATAAAGATAAAATGATGTTCATACAGTAGTAACAAGCATCAAAACCACTAAAACTGAAAGAAAAGACATTTCGGGTTTCCTCCCAATAAGCGCTTTCTTTTATGACTTTTAGCTAGGCATGAAGCAAAAATATCAAGTTTTATCAACTCCAAAAGAATAGCTTGCCCGTGTAACGGACTCATAAGGTAACTTAATCTTCTTTCGAGGAAGTGTTCCATTCCCTTTTTGAGGGGGAATTGGATTCCAATAGTCCTTCTTTCATGTCAGTGATAGCACCAGCGGTGCGTAGAAAAGGATGTCCCAAAATAATTGGACATGAGGGATCACACTCAATGTACATGACAAGAAAAATCAACGGGAACATAATTATCATTGACAACAATAAGAACATCAATCATCCCTAGAGGTTTCTTTACAGAAGAATCAACAAGATGAACAACAAAAGAACATGGATCAAAATGTTTCAATTCAAGCATATCATACATTATTTTGGGTAAAACGGAGGCACTAGCTCCAACATCACATAAAGAAAAGCAAGAGAAATTATTCAAATTAATTTTGACCATAGGATCCCAACCATCTTCTAGTTTTCTAGGAATAGAAGTCTCTAACTTGAGTTTCTCCTCCCTAGCTTTGATAAGAGCATTGGTAATATGCTCGGTAAAGGCAATGTTAAGTGTACTAGTGTGGGGGTCTTTAGCCATTCTATGCAAAAAAAGTGAAAAATTCAGAAAGGCTACAATTATCAAAAGCAATATCACTACCATTAATTAAAGTGGTGGTTATGTCATCTAAGATCATTCTATTGGTAGTCTCTAAATTCATGGGACCTTCTTGTCCTAAAGTTGAGATATTAGCATCACCATTAATAGGTCCATTGGAACTAGGGATGTGTTGGGTGCTAAAACTTTTGAGATCATCAACAACTTGTATTGTGGAAATAGTAGTGTGTGTAGGAAGGCTTTTAATTCTACCTTCCTCTTCTTTCTCTCTAGCCCATCTATCCTTAAGTTTGGCTAGCATTCTAATATTATCATTAATTTTCACTTGAATAGCATTCATGGGTGTAGTTTTCCTTTCCTCAAGGGAAGAAGTTCTAATTTTAAGCATCTCTACATCATGAGCTATGTTGTCTACCTTCAAAGAGAGACTATCTAGTTTTTCTAATTTTTCTTCTACACTCTTATTGAAGGCCTTTTGAGAAGTGATAAAGTCCTTAAGCATGCTCTCTAATTCAGAAGTGGAGTTTTTGGTGCTAGGATAAGTGTTTTTGTTCCCATAGTTGTTGTACGGGAACGACCTAGGATTGTTGCTACCAAAATTACTCCTATAAGCATTATTATTAAAGTTGTTCCCAGAGATAAAATTAACATCCACTTGCTCTCTTTCTTGAGCAACCAAACAATTTAAAGGAACGTCATGAGGATCAATAGGAGCTTGCTTACTAAGTAAAGTCATAATCAAGTCAACCTTTTTATTTAAAGAGGAGATCTCATCAACAGAGTTTACCTTCCTACCTGTTGGATATCTTTCGGTGTGCCATTGAGAATAATTTTTCATCACCTCGTCCAATAGCTTCGTGGCAGCACCAAGTGTAGTTGACATGAAGGTTCCTCCCGCGGCCGAGTCCAACAGATTCCGCGAGGTAAAGTTCAATCATGCATAAAAATTATGGATAACCATCCAAGTAGTCAAACCATGTGTAGGGAAATTCTTAACAAGAGATTTCATACGTTCCCAAGCTTGGGCAACATGTCCATTGTCCAATTGTGTAAAATTCATAATGTTACTTCTCAACTGGATAATCTTAGTAGCTGTGAGGAGGGGGTGTCCCCACGACTCCTACATATGAGGGTACCTGGTGCGTGTCAAGACAGAAGGCCCACTGGAAGCTTCGACCGACTCACGACTGGCCCACTTGAAGCACCGACGTAGGAGTCCATGGAGATTATGGAAGCCGCGACTTGGTGTCCAAGACTAAAACTAGATTAGGAAACTGTCTCTGTAAACGTAGATGGCCTCCTTGCGACCTAGCCTAGTATATAAAGGCTGGGAGAGAGGACATCTAGGGCATCCAATCTCATAGCAACACCTCCAGCCCCGAGCGATATCGCCTCGACCGCCACCGTAATCGCTTCCATCATAATACAAAAGAGAATGAAGTAGGGGTTTCACTGATCGAGGGCCCTGAACCTGGGTAAATCCCTGTCTCCTGTTAGCCGACGAGTATCGCCAACCTGCACCTTCTTTCTACAATCTAAACCCAGGGTTCCTAACCATGGGATTTGCCGAGGCCGATCCTCGTCAATTGGCGCCGTCCGTGGGGAACACGCGGGTTGGAATCACAATCTCGGCGGTCCCATCATCAACAACCAGCAACTCGCGGTTCAAGCAAGATCCAACCCACTCAAAGAGCTCAAATTCATCGCAAGCCTCTCCGCCGCGCCACCAAGCTCGCTCGGCCATCAATTGGGCGAAGATCAATTTTTCGACGACTACCAAAGTCGCACCCGATGAAGAAGGACTCGATGACCCAGAAGACGAACTCAAGCCGCGGTCGCGAGATCAGCTACAACGCCATATCAGGTGCAAGAAGTCCACATTGAAGTTTCGCTCGAGAAACCACCACATGCCACAGCAAGCCCCGCCGCCAAGCAAGCACCCGCTGCGGCCCGCGACATGGACTCTGACACCCGCCCCGGTGAATACTACCACCCTGACCAAAGACCGGACTAGTTCGCCAAGATGGTCCGGAACTACTCGATCAACGACGGAATCAAGCGCGATCCAAGGTTTCACTCCCGTTCCGAAGACCACTCGCGGACATACCGCATCGCAAGAAGAATAAGACACGCCGGCTCGAGCAGTCTCACACCCAAAGACCAGCTAGACGGGCCCTGCACAATCCACAGTTTCGAAGATGACTGGGACGCCTCAGGGCAGGCCACACCATGAGGAGTTGTCGTGTTTTTATCAAACTCTCCGATAGACTAAAAGAAGAAAAGCAGTGCAACCACTAGTGCATAGCAGAAGAGCAATATCCGCCGTCTCACAGATGGGTTTGCATGATCCAAGAAGGACGACCCTCAAAGGCGAAACAAGATGCGAACACCCTGCAAGCCCTAGCAGCCGAAGACATGCTGGCAGAAGAACCCTACTACTTATGCGATTCAGAAGTTCTCGCAAGACGATCATCCACCCGCAGTTCCAAGGCTAGGGCACGCGCCACTGGTTCTCGAAGCACGGATTGGCGGTTAGGGCATGACCCGATTATTCATGGAAGGGGGGAGCAGCCTGAACATCATCTTCACCGACACTTTGCGCAAGATGTTGTTCCCATGATCGGTTTGGAATAACTCATGCGTCACGCTCTACGGCATAGTACCGAACGAGTAAGCCTCCTCCTTGGGAACAATCGAGCTCGACGTAGTTTTCGGCAGCAAAGGCAACTTCGCAAGAAAAACCCTCGAGTTCGAAGTACTCGACTGGCAGTCCCAATACCACGCCATACTCGACCGACCGACGTTTGCGCAATTCATGGCAGTCCCGCACTACACATACCTCAAGCTCAAGATGCCGGGACCCACAGGGGTCATCACGGTCAACGGAAGCTTCACCTAGTCCGATCAATGCGACCGAGATTTTCATCAAGTCTCCGACACATTTGGAGCGCAACAACAACTCGAAGAAATAGCTATGGTGGTAGACAGGAGCGTCTTTCCACTAGCCAGCAGAAGAGAAATAAAGGAGATCACTCGTGACTTCAGCGTCGATAGCGATACTGTCACCCACCAAGTGCACCCAACGGACCCGGACAAGATTGTCCGAATCTATCTCCGCAAGGAGTGGAAATTTTTCGCCTGGTGCCCGGCTGACATTCCCAGAATACCGCGAGAGTTTGCGGAGAAAGCAATACAAATCTATCCAAACACCAAACCATTGAAGCAAGCACTACGCAGATTCTTTGAGCCCAAGCGCAGAGCCATCGGAGAGGAAGTCAATCGACTACTCGACGCACAATTCACCCGGGAGACAAATAAGGCCACCTGGGTCGCAAACCCAGTCCTAGTGCCCAAAAAAGACATCGACGTACTACGCATGTATGTCGACTACGGACCCGTCAACAAGCATTTCACAAAGGACCACTGTCCTCTCCCAAGGATCGACCAAATAATCGACTCCACCGCAGGATGCGACCTCCTGTCCTTCCTAGATGCCTACTCAGGATACAACCAAATCGGAATGAAGGAGGAAGACAAGGAGCACACCTCCTTCATCACCCCCTACAAAGTATTCTGCTACAGGACAATGCCCTTCGGACTAAAAAACGCTGGAGCCACGTACCAGCGGATAATGCAAGCATGCCTAAGGTACCAAATCGGCAGGAACGTCCAAGTCTACGTAGACGACATCGTCATCAAAACATATAGCGCAAATACACTATACGACGACCTCCGAGAGACCTTCACAACACTCAACTGATACAGAATCAAGCTCAACCCAAAAAAATGCGTGTTCGGTGTCCCAGCCGGGAAACTGCTCGGGTACATTGTCTCTGCTCGAGGAGTCGAGGCTAACCCAGAAAAAGTCCAAGCACTCGCCAGGATGCAAGAGCCAGTCAACATAAAGGGCGTACAACAACTCACCGAAAGACTTGCAGCCTTGAGCTGCTTCATCAGTAGGCTAGGAGAAAGGATACTTCCATTCTACCAATTACCCAGGAAAGGAGGGAAGTTCGAGTGGACCGGAGAAGCTTAGAACACATTCGCGGAACTAAAGAAGACCCTCTCGACTCTACCCATCCTAGCAGTTCCCAAGGAATGATAACTCCTATACCTCTACATAGCGGCGCGGAGCAGCGTGGTAAACACCGCACTCGTTGTCGAGCGCACGGAAGAAGGCAAAGTGCAAAGCATCCAAAGGCCAATCTAATACCATAGTGAGGCCCTCACAAAATCTCAGCAGCGGTACCCGCACTACCAGAAGCTCATGTACGCCATTGTCATGACATCACGAAAAGTAACACATTACTTCGAGGAGCACCCAATCACGATGGTGAGCAGTGCACCACTTTCAGACATCCTCAACAACCCAGGAGCAACGGGTCGAGTCGCTGAGTGGAATATCGAGCTCAGCCCTCGCGACCTGCAATTCAGGCACCCAACGGCGATCAAGCACAAGTTTTCCCAGACTTCTTGGTTGAGTGAATGGAGGTACAAACACCCGCCCCCCAAACCTCCCTAATTCATGGAAGATGTTCTTCGACGGATCAAAAAGGCACCAGGGAGCTGGAGAAGGCGTCCTGCTAACCTCACTGAAAGGATAAAAACTCAGATATGTGCTCCAGATCAACTTCGACAATGCATCAAATAACGAAGCAGAATATGAGTAACTCGTCCATGGCATGCGCATGGAAAAAGCTTGCGGCGCCACCCTCCTCGTAATCTATGGTGAGTCCAATGTCGTCGTCCAACAAGCAATGAGAGACTGTGAAGCAATCACAGATAACATGTCAGCATATCAGAAGTTCTACAACACTCTAAAAGGAGAGTTCGACGGGTGCGAGCTCAACTACGCCTCCAGGGAAAATAACACAGAAGCTGACGAGCTTGCAAAAATCGGCTCAACCCGAGGGCCAATTCCCCTGGGCGTTTTCCTCGAGAGTATCAGCCAGAGATCAATCAAAACCAAGGCACTCGCGCCAGTAATAGCCGCAGAATCCAGCAACGTAAACGAACCGGCACAAGTACTAGCAGCAAACCCAACCGCCGATGAAGAAGGCAACAATGCAAACGAGGAGGAAGAACCAGCGGTACCTGGAGGCCCAGCCTGGACAAGACCTTTCCTCAGATATCTGATACACGACACCTTGTCGCACGACGTCATGAAAGCTCGACGCATCAACCGACAATCCAAGGCATTCACCATAATCAATGGACAACTCTACAAGCGCGACATTTCTCAAGTACTCCAAAAGTGCATCGAGGAAGAAGACGACAAGGCACTACTACTCGAGATCCACGAAGGCCTCTGCGGACACCACGCGAGCAGCCGCGCTCTAGTGGCTAAAGCTTTCCGAGCAGGATTTTTCTGGCCAACTGCGATGCGAAACTCAAAAGACATCGTGTGATGCTGCATCGCCTGTAAAAAATTCACCAGTAGGCCCCACGCGCCAGCATCGGAACAAAAACCATACCACTATCCTGGCCCTTTGCAACATGGGGACATGATATGGTTGGCCCACTCAAGAAATCTTCAAAAGGCGGTCGAACACATCTCCTAGTAGCAGTCGACAAGTTCACCAAGTGGATCGAAGCAGTGCCAATCACCAGCTTGACAGCCCTCACGACAGTTAACTTCATCAAGTCAATCATCTTCCGATTCGGCGTACCACACAACATCATCACTGACAATGGTACAAACTTAACAGCAGCAGAATTCCAAAATTTCTGCCAGGAACTGGGCATCAAGATCAACTACGGTTTAGTCACGCACCCGCAGTCCAACGGACAAGTGGAGAAAGCGAACGGTCTAGTATGCAGTAGAATCAAAAAGTGGTTCGTCGCACCACTCGAGCAGGCCGCAGGTAACTGGATAGAAGAGTTGTCCGCCGTCCTATGGAGCTTGCACACCACACCTAACGCTTCAACCCAATACACGCCATTCTTCATGGTGTATGGAGCGGAGGCTGTACTCCCACATGACCTCAAATTTGGAGCCCCCCGAATCAAGGGGTACGAAGAAGATGAAACAGAAGACTTACTCGCGGACGACAAAGACGTTGCAGATGAAGCAAGAGACATAGCCCTCGCACGGTCAGAAGGGTACCAAGACAAGCTACGCACATACCAAAGCAGCCGACTGTGAACAAGAACTTTCAGTGTAGGGGACCTCGTCCTACGGCTAACACTAGAAAAGGTCCACAAGCTCACCCTGCAGTGGGAAGGACCATACATAGTCTCAGAGGTAATAGGAGGAGGGGCGTACATACTGAAGAATCCAAAGACCGACGAAAACGTGGGAAACCCGTTAATGTGGCAAACCTACGCCTATTCTACCCGTAAAACCACCCACGTGCACTTTCACCCCAACACCTTGATATCGGAAGAATCGCCGAAAGGCAACTCATGTAAAAGACTAAAACAAATAAAAACATGTGTTTCCCAAATCACATACTCTGGCACTCGGGGGCTCGAGCGCGGACTCACCCTCTCCCCCGAGGCGTTTTTCTCTTACGTGACGACATCACCCTGACACTCGGGGGATCGAGCGCGGACTCTACCTCTCCCCCGAGGCTTTTTCTTACGCGACAACAACACTCTGGCACTTGGGGCCTCGAGCGCGGAGTCACCCTCTCCCCAGAGGCGTTTTTCGCTTATGCGGCGACATTACTCTGACACTCGGGGGCTCGAGCGCGAACTCACCCTCTCCCCTGAGGCATTTTTCGCTTACGCGACGACAACACTCTGTCACTTGGGTGATTCAGCGCAGACTCACCTCTCCCCCGAGTCATTTTTTCGCTTACGCGGCGACGACACTCAGGCACTCGGGGGCTCGAGCACGAACTCATTCCCCCAAGGCGTTTACTCTGCCTACATAAATGGTAATGCATCCACACGGTGATCATACATCAGCAAAATTTACTCCACAAGCTCAGAGAAAAAGGGACTACCCCCAAGATCCTCCTTTTCAGAAAAAAATCGTTTACACGCGAAAATTCAAGGGACAGCGCGCGGTATAAAGTATTAGGGACCTTTTGAAAAGAAAAAGCAGTAGAACCACTAAAGAAGGACAACGCCACCAAGGCAACATTGGAAAAAGAAGTTTATCACCTTTGCCCGATCACAATCAATAGGCCAGAGACTTAGGGGCTACTCCCATCGGGAGCGCGGCCGTGCACCCGATGAATCTTATAACATAGATCAAACGAAAAGTGGGGCCAGTTTAACAGAACAACTCCAGCCTACGCCCGGCTCTACGAGTCAAACATAGCCTCGGGGGACTCCCATCGGGAGCGCTGCCGCGCACCCGATAGTATACAAAGGTACAAGGTCAAGCACTCGAAGACATTTTCAGTTATACATCAAAAGGACACAAGGTCAAGCACTCAAAGACATTTTCTGTTATACATCAAAAGGATACAAGGTCAAGCACTCGAAGACATTTTCTGTTATACATCAGAAGGAGTACAAGGACAATCATCACAAGGTACTATGACTTCTACATGTGTGCTCATGCTGAGATAATTGGCACTTGCTCACATCTTGACGAGCATCATCATAGACAAAGGGAAAATTCTACCCTAAGACTGCATGGTGAAGCCTGCCTCCTCTTTCAGCTTCTTGGCCTTGATCTGCCGGCGCACCTGCTTGTTTGGCGTCTTGACGTCCCAGTCCTCCTCAGAACTATAAGAGCAAGCACCACCAGTCGACGAGTCGGCAGAAGAAGAAGCCACCGAAGAACCACTAGGAGACGAAGGAAGAGAAGCCGAAGCACCCCTCGATTCTCCAGAACTGTCACTGCTCAAGCTCTCCCACTATGGGTCCAGAAAATTACCGCCAGCATCAAAAGCATGAACGATGTGAGTATCTTCACCGTCGAAACGACAACAAAGACTATCACCGTCGCGAAGATTCAGTTGACGAGAAAAAGACCTCCAACCAGACCCCAAGAAAATCAAGAATGAGCTATCAACTTCAATTTATATCCATAAAGGGGATCGAGAGCACCCTTGGAGCCGAAGCCAAAGACCTCTCAAATTGAGCTCAGAAACAACGGGAGCAAAAGAAAACGAAAGAGGAATCTGACTAGCTATCCGGCTAAGAATCCGCAGAAGGAAGTCGTAGCGCCAGATGCCCTCCTCCGCACTAGCAAGGGTAGGCACCATTGCAGCACCGCCGCGCCCTCGAGAAGGACGAGGAGCACGGGCACCACGATCACGGCTACCTCAACCTCGGCCAGCCATGCCACGAGAAGAACTGGCAGAAGAAACACGATCGTAGCGCTTTGGAGCCATATCAAGAAAACAGATGATAAAGTGATGGAAGAATGACTGCCGCACGACACAGCGACAACGTTTATATATACCGAGACGGGGGAAAAAGAGGAACGCTCCAAGAAATCCAAACTGCGCCACAATCAATAACCAAGACCGGCGCACACAACACTACGAATTCCAAGACATGACGCCCTTTCATATGAAGAAAAATTTACAAAGGCATCAAATCACGCGTGTTCCCACGCACGCCTTGGAAAACCAATAGGCAGCAGCAGTGCAGGTTCACAATACAATATCCAAGACATCATGATGACCGCAACGAGGATGTGACGGTTCACAAGTCTGCCACTATCATCAAGCGCATCATTACAACTCCTCCCATCACAACAACATAGATGGGACGATTCAAGACAAGATATAGGAAAACCTGTCACTAGAAAGATGCCCTACTTTTCAGACTTTTTATTTCTTCAAAATTTCGCATTACATCAAATTTTACTCCCATCGGGAGCGCTCTGTCTTTGCTAAAACATGAGCACGGACCAAGTCTTGAGGATGCGAGTGGTCACTCCCCTCCAAACAAGAACAAGTGCATCTACAGAGTTTGGGTGCTCCCTCACCAAGATGATGAAGTTCTCGAGTGGATACTCGCACTAACAAGCAAGTCTCGAATGACCACAGAGAAGAATAATCCGCCCGAGCACTCGAGTGCATCACGGGTGCTTACACTATTAGCCCACTCGACGACTATCCGAGTAGGTGCATCTCTTATCAATTCCTCTCCTAAGCTCACAAATGCTCCGCGAGTGACTGCTATTAGTCCACTCGATTGTTATCCGAGTGGGTGCATTCTATTTTGGCACTAAGCCCCTATAAATTTTGCCTGGGCTACGACACACTGCACCCCAGATGTCGCGCAAGCTCGCGCGTAGGTAAGACCCCGCTGCGTAGTCGGCCGGGACGGGACTTGCCACAACGTGACTTAACTCCCGACGGTTCCATGCGCGATGCATGAAGAAAGTTGAGCCAATAACGGATGCGTTGAGGCTGTATTTGCTGAGACCGACGACACTGATCATGTAAGCCCTGCAGCGACATGGACCTTTCTAGACACCGGTTGTATCCAAGTTCGTGTCGAGGGACACAGGATTGATTGGGCTACCGAGGTGGTATTTTCCACTAGAAAAATTCACCAAGGCTCGACCAGTCGAGTATCTTGGGCCATTTCACTTAGCATCCCTTGAATAAACTATTTTTTGTGGCTAACAACCGACGACTCGCAACAAAGCGACACACACCAAAGTGTCCAGTGCTCCAAAAGGTTGTGAGCAAGATACCAAAGTGATCAATATGTTGATCATTGGACAAACAGTGAAAAGTTAAACTTATGATAGATAAGATATGTTTCTCGAAAAATGGAGATAATGAAGAGCTCGTTGTAACAAGTTACACCAGCTGAATTTTTGATGTAAACAGTTACACCAATTCAGTCTTCATACTTACTCCAACCGATTTTCGATTTTAATTGGGATTATGTGTTTCACACGTAAGGGTGGCAAAGTATGAAGGAACTGTGTTAAGTTAGATACTGTGGCGAATTCTACAACAGAGGCTAAGTATATTGTTGCTTAAAGAAGTAACAAGGGAGGGTATTTTGAGTCATCAGTTCATTTATGAACATGGTATGGTTTCCTAGATGCTTGAAGCTCATGGAACATTGACGAATGATTTCATGACTTATTCTGAAGGAACCAAGGTCCTGCCAAATGATTCAAACATATACAAAGCTAAACTGATAAAATTAGTAAATTTTATGATAGCGTGAAAAACGCGAAGATATGCAAGATACAAACGGGCCTGAAGCATCAGATCCGATGATGAAGTCTATACCACAAATGAAGCATGTATTACACCGGTATGCCATAGGTGTAAAATGCTCAAGCACTGATAATATTATTGACTCTAGTGCAAGTGGGAGACTGTTGGAAATATGCCCTAGAGGCAATAATAAAATGTTATTATATATATATTTCCACGTTCATAATTAATGTTTATATTTCTGTGCTATAATTGCAATGACCCTGACTATGAGATTCAGAAGAAAACTCACTTGCATGTGTGGAAATGTAAACACCAAGAGTTCCTGGTTTAGCCTCTAAGACCAGCTCATGTGCTAACTGATGATTACGTTTTCTTAATCATGGACATTGTTCTTGTAACAAGGATGTCAGTAGCAATGGGAACATATTGTTAGCAGAACAATGATGTTGAACCGACCCCAGTATTGAATGATATACTTAGAGATCACATCGTAACTACGTTATAAGTCATATCATGAAATGTTATCATATACATAATTCCATAGACCATGAGAGTATCAAGTTGCTTCACACAGGAAGACATGCTTTGGTTCTTAGATGAATCCTCCCGTAAATGGGAAGTAGTAAAATAAGTTCTGGGTATGTCAGATGGTGTGGCTAGTGACTGTGATAGTTCAAGAATGGGATTTGCTCCTTCACGATGAAGAAGATATTCACTTCGGGCCCACTCGGTATGACGGTATCCATTATAGTCTGGCCAGACGCATTGTGATTCAGTCACGGGGATACCGGAATACGATAACGAGAAAATGGACAAACGAGCAAAGAGGATAACGAGTGGCTTGTGTTCAAGAAGTTGTTACACATGGGTGCCAAACATCTCTCCTCTAACTTTGTCATATATCACGAAGCAAAGGGAATGGTACATGAATAAACATAATGGTTCACTCGAAGTTTCTTCGTGTATGTGCGGGAGTCAACATGGGTGTCCATGGCTCCGCTGTTGATTATTGGCTATTGACCAAAGGCTGTTGACCTATGTCCGGAAGATGTTCTGAGTCATGTCCGCAGTATACCGAACCTATTGGGTCACACACTTAACGAGCAGTAGTCTGTTAGAATACTAGTATGGTAGAAGGTTTAGTGGAAGCAAAGCAGAATAGTTCATACGGGTACCGGAAGTAGTTCCGGAGATTTATGGAATAGTTCATAAGGGCACCAGAAGTAGTTCTGGGTATTTAGGATATGTTCGGATCTCTCTGGAGTAGTCCCAGGTGGTTCCGGAACATATGAAAATGGTAATGGGAAAGTTTACGATCAACTGGAATAGTTTCGGTGATCGGTGGACAGCTTAAACAATATGTTGTGTTCACCGGACATAATAACCTTTGCCCGGATGGCTCCAAAACCCATTTAGATGGCTCCGGAACATTCGTTAGAGGTTCCGGAAGGTATTGGAAGTGCTCCAAAAGTGTCCGGAATGTCCCGAAACAGTCCCGGTAGGTCCCGGAAGGTCCTGGAAGCTTCTAGAAGGTTCCGGAAGGTTCCGGGCAGTACCACCCACTGCCCTGCGCCCCTGGCCTTGGGGGGCAAGCCACCTAGGCTGCCCTGGCCGGCCAGGTGGTGGGGGCGCACCAAAAAGGGGTGGGAGATCCTCCAGGTGGGATTTCCAAATACCATTATGGAAGGTTTCTCGTGGGAAGGTATGTGTAGGTTTGGAAGGCTTGGGAGTCCAAATTGGACTCCCAAACCTCCTTGAGTTGCGCCGTAGGCCCCTTGGACACCTATATAAGGTGAGCCAAGGGTGGGGGAAGACAAACACAATCAATCCCCAAGGCCTATGCGCCACCCTCCCTCCTCTAAACCCCGTTGCTCCACTTTTAGACCCCGGTTTAGACGCTGTTCTAGATCGGAATCCGTTAGGGTTTTCTCCCTCTAGTTTTCTCGGTGGCGTTCATCTCTGGACGGCGGAGCGCTGCTGGATTTCTGCTACGGGATGTGTGGATACTAATGGAGGGGTCGTACCTTCGACCCTTCTTCGAGGAGCTTGTTCATGGGACTTGTCCGTGGGACTAGATCGCGGGACTTGTTCGTGGGATTGATCGAGGGACTGTTCGTGGGAGAACTTGCGAGATCTACTTCCACTATGTCCACGAGCTTCACCAACTCTACTTCCGCTACATCGGTTGGTGAGCCATGACCTAAAACCTTGTATGCAATCTTCTTGGATGATCTTGGGTTCTTGATTCGTAGGCCGAATTTTTTTGTTTTCTACTACGTTTCCCAACAGTGGTATCATGAGCGATCCTTGATTAGATGCATGTTTAGGTAGATCATATGTTGATATGAGGCATTGATTTTCTTGTTTGCTTCCCTATCATGTGATCTTTTCTTTGCTCGACGGCATGATGTGATTTTGCTACAAGGTTTGAGTTTTGCCATGATCCCTCTATGCTGCTCTTAGTATGCTGGTTGCCTTGATCATGGACTACATCAAATTCCTTGGATATCATCCTAGTCTTGCTATAGAAAACTTTACATGAACGGGCTTGTGGATTTTATGAACTCAAATCCACACGGGGGTCACGCGTTTAACGAAGTTTGGCTTGTGGCATTAGTTGCTACACGCACCCCGTATGTTAAACTAGCAACAAAAGAAGTATCGTGTTTTTGTTTTGTCTAGGGTTTCTCGTTTGCCTTGTAAACCTGCTTAACAACCACGATAAAAGTTGCAACAACCCGTGTAGATGGCGATCTAACTCGTTTTTGCAGAGTATGCATGTGATGTGGTATAGCCTTCAAGATTTTCAATGTGTTTGTATGAGATGCTATATGTTATGTAATATTTATTCGCGACCTGCGTGTCATGGTACGGCATGATGACTGGAGTCATATGATTGTCACTTAATTATGGCCTGCGTGCCAGAACTGTTTATTAGCTCGAGGCAAAGCAATAGATAGATGCAAGGTGATGATCTACGATGCGGAGGTGGACCCCGACGCACATGTCGGAAGCCGTGGTGATGTTCCCGGTGCCAAGGAGAAAGTTGGTGGACGCGGTGACTTCTACCACGACAGCGTGAAGACTACGAAGACTTCACGAAGCAAAGGGCTATATCATATCACATAATTTTATGAACTGCCTGTGATGTTTATCCCTTTGATGCACCCTTGTTTGATGCGCGATAGTCGTATTTTATTAGGGTGATCTCTCGCAAAACAATATCAAGTTGATAGTGTTCTTCCAACTGTAGCACCGTCTATACTATGTTTCACATCGGAGCAGGTCATGTCACATGGGTGCACACGTGTGTGACGCATAAAAGGCGGGTGTGTTAAAAGAACACACAGCGCATTACACTTGGTTGTCTTGACGGTTTGGATAAAAGTTTGCTACCGGAACACGCCCATCGAAAGATGAACAAGAATCACATGTGTTGTGATTGGCAAGTTGGCCTACCGGTCCAATCTAAGTCATCAGTGATGTCACATCAATGGCGGACGAATGGGTCGGATCTTGAATCACTCCAGCATCAATTACGAGAGATATTGATCTGAGTGGGAGCGCACTTAGTAATTAAATTGATTAATCACAAGTGCAACTTAATTATGAACAAAGTCTTAGTATTTGCATTATCGTTGTAGAATAATGGCTCGCGTTACCACCTTCCCAATTGATTTTGATTAACTGTATTATTTGGTAAAAACTTTACGATTGGTACCGTATTGTGAGGACTATCCTCAATAGTGTCGAGAAGGAGCTTGTCCTATCGCAAATTTTTGATGCTCTCCCGCTGATGCTATGGATGATGTGACTTACGTCCATAATCCAAAATGCTAGAATTCCACCACAGCTAAGTGCATTGTCTTCACCACCATGAAACCCGAACTTAGAAACATTTGGGATAGTTGTGTTATATTCATGGAACTGAAAAATTGTTTTCAGCAGTAAGACAATTAATGTAGGATATACGATATCTAGTACAATGTATGATTGTAAGCATTAGTGAAAATGTTCACCGTGCTCTAAACAAAACTGATAAGTGTGGGATCCATAAGAACACCGATCATATGATGATGATAATTAAGGGAAAGGAAGTCCAAAGGATGTTAGTAAGACTTACACGCCGGAAATTCCATGGCCTGCGCCATCCTTAATCATGTGTGAGCTTTTGTGAGTAGGAGTGACATTGGAAATAGAACTATGATACGTATAAAGGCAAAACGAAAGAAGACTGGAATAACCAGCTCAGAAATGAAAGTCATACGGAGTTATAGATGAATTCATTGCTGGTCAAGAGATGTAATTCTGAGGGATCATGATTAAGCAGTTAATTGTGGATTCTGTATATTGTGATTAAACTGTTGATCACCGGAATATCACATCGATTGCATATTGTTGCAACTCGATGCAAGAAATACTATGGCCTTTATGACTAGCTAATGATGAGTTTTGACACACACGAGAACACGATAAAAGGTTTACTATACTGTGTGTTGACTCTATGATTATCTTCATAATTCATTTTAGAGTTGAGTAAATTGTTACTACACTTTAGCCTTGTTGCAAAACATCATTTTGAATCATGTTTTTTGCAAGAGAGTTGTTCAAAGCTATGAATAACGTAAAGGCCATACTTCCATTATGAATAGGTTGTATGTTATGAATCTTGATAATAATACTAAACATCCATAACACTGACGCTAAACGTCGGAAGACTGACAGTAATACCACGTAGATGTGGCACTGCCGTTTATCACAAGTGACATAACATGCATGAAGAATTTCCATAAGTGATGGACTTTTGAGTCATATGATTATGAATCACTTGACGCTTGCGATCTTTGTCTCGAAGTAATGTGACTAAAACACCGTTGATAGGCCATACATGAACGGGCAACTAAACCATTGGTAATCATACATGATGATGTGTGTAGCCCAATAAGTGTAGTTGTGTGCAGTGGATTCCCTATCTTCACTCATGAGTTGAAGTAGATATGTGGATATCTGTTCAATAGAGACATACGTCTGAAATCTTTGAAATGTTCAAGGAATTTTAGAGTGAAATAGAAATTCGTTGTAACAAGAAAATAAAGCTTCTGCAAATTAGATTGTAGAAAGTAATATTTTAGTTACAAGTTTAGTGAACGTCTGATGAGTTGTGAAGAACTGTCATAACTTGCGTCTCCCGGAACATCACTATGAGTAAAGTGTTCGAGAGATGTAATCAAGCCATGTATGACACGGTAAAGATCAAATATGATGTTTATCAATTTGCCATTATACTTATTAAAGTTATGCGTTAGTGACTACGGCTTTTACACTGAAAAGAGCATCATCAAATCTGTTGAAATGACACCATATTAGATGTGGTATGGACTGTTAAAACCATGTTGTCTTTTCTTAAAATTTGGGTATATGAGGCATATGTTTGACATACTCAAAACCCCAAATCAGATAAGTGCTACTTTGTTAAGGTTATGCCAAAAGTTTTGGTATTCCTCTATCACTACACAAAAGCAAAACTGTTTGCTGTTAAGAACAATGTGTTTTGAAGAAAAATAGTTTCTTACAAAAGAGTGAGTGGGAGGACAGTGCAACTTGTCAAAGATTGTTGAATCTTCAGAGAAGTGCGCAGCTGAACCACACAGGTTAGACAAAACTCGTACAAACATTCATGATATGTAAAACGAGATATTGTTGTTCGACAATGATAAACCTGTGATATACAAAGAAGCGTTGATGGGCCCTGACTCCGGGATTTGGCTAAAGGCCAAATAATCCGAGATAGTATCCATGGAAGTAAGTCAAGTTTTGAACTTGGTAGACCCTCCGAAAGACTAAAAGTCTGAAGAATATATATATGGATCTATAATTGATTCGGATGAAATTGTTTTATCCATAAAGCTCAACTCGTTGGAAAATTGCTTTCTAGCGAGTTCAAAGGTTGACTACGGCGAAATAATGTCGACCGTAGAAATGCTTTAGTCAGTTCGGGTTATACTAGCAATTACTACATATCTCATTTATAGGATATGGTAGAATGAACGTCAAAAACAAAGTTCCTACACGGAAATATAACAAAGGACGTATACGTGATACGACCGGAATGTTTTGTCGATTCAAAGGATGCTAAAATAGATGCAAGCCTTGGATATCCAGTGATGGACTGAAGCTAGCATAATGGAGTTGGAATTTTCGTTGTGATGAAATTGCGAAAAGAGTTTGTTTTCATCAGGAATAACGAAGATGCTTGAATATTCAAGAAAGTAAGTGGGAGCTGAATAATATGTCTAAAAACCTTATGTAGATGACATATTGTTGATTAGAAATGATATAAATTTCTTGACACGAATAAGGACTTTATTGGAAATAGTTTTCAGCTGAAGTACTTGGGCTAATATAGCATTAGTATTGAGCACAATGATCTATGTAGATAGTAAGTGTCTGATCATGCTAAAGCCAACATTACATGTTGACATGATACTAAAGTAGTTTAGTATTAATACGCCAAGAAGGATGTTCTTGCCGAGGTCATGGTGAAAAGTTGTTTGCGGAAATCGGTGTTCATGAACACAGATAAGCAAAACACATGAATTGGATTTCACTCACCTATGTGTTTGGATTAATCATGTACACCATAATATGTAAAACGACCAGATATGTCCAGTGCTCCAAAAGGTTGTGAGCAAGATACCAAAGTGATCAATATGTTGATCATTGGACAAACAGTGAAAAGTTAAACTTATGATAGATAAGATATGTTTCTCGGAAAATGGAGATAATGAAGAGCTCGTTGTAACAAGTTACACCAGCTGAATTTTTGATGTAAACAGTTACACCAATTCAGTCTTCATACTTACTCCAACCGATTTTCGATTTTAATTGGGATTATGTGTTTCACACGTAAGGGTGGCAAAGTATGAAGGAACTGTGTTAATTTAGATACTGTGGCGAATTCTACAACAGAGGCTAAGTATATTGTTGCTTAAAGAAGTAACAAGGGAGGGTATTTTGAGTCATCAGTTCATTTATGAACATGGTATGGTTTCCTAGATGCTTGAAGCTCATGGAACATTGACGAATGATTTCATGACTTATTCTGAAGGAACCAAGGTCCTGCCAAATGATTCAAACATATACAAAGCTAAACTGATAAAATTAGTAAATTTTATGATAGCGTGAAAAACGCGAAGATATGCAAGATACAAACGGGCCTGAAGCATCAGATCCGATGATGAAGTCTATACCACAAATGAAGCATGTATTACACCGGTATGCCATAGGTGTAAAATGCTCAAGCACTGATAATATTATTGACTCTAGTGCAAGTGGGAGACTGTTGGAAATATGCCCTAGAGGCAATAATAAAATGTTATTATATATATATTTCCACGTTCGTAATTAATGTTTATATTTCTGTGCTATAATTGCAATGACCCTGACTATGAGATTCAGAAGAAAACTCACTTGCATGTGTGGAAATGTAAACACCAAGAGTTCCTGGTTTAGCCTCTAAGACCAGCTCATGTGCTAACTGATGATTACGTTTTCTTAATCATGGACATTGTTCTTGTAACAAGGATGTCAGTAGCAATGGGAACATACTGTTAGCAGAACAATGATGTTGAACCGACCCCAGTATTGAATGATATACTTAGAGATCACATCGTAACTACGTTATAAGTCATATCATGAAATGTTATCATATACGTAATTCCTTAGACCATGAGAGTATCGAGTTGCTTCACACAGGAAGACATGCTTTGGTTCTTAGATGAATCCTCCCGTAAATGGGAAGTAGTAAAATAAGTTCTGGGTATGTCAGATGGTGTGGCTAGTGACTGTGATAGTTCAAGAATGGGATTTGCTCCTTCACGATGAAGAAGATATTCACTTCGGGCCCACTCGGTATGACGGTATCCATTATAGTCTGGCCAGACGCATTGTGATTCAGTCACGGGGATACCGGAATACGATAACGAGAAAATGGACAAACGAGCAAAGAGGATAACGAGTGGCTTGTGTTCAAGAAGTTGTTACACATGGGTGCCAAACATCTCTCCTCTAACTTTGTCATATATCACGAAGCAAAGGGAATGGTACATGAATAAACATAATGGTTCACTCGAAGTTTCTTCGTGTATGTGCGGGAGTCAACATGGGTGTCCATGGCTCCGCTGTTGATTATTGGCTATTGACGAAAGGCTGTTGACCTATGTCCGGAAGATGTTCTGAGTCATGTCCGCATTATACCGAACCTATTGGGTCACATACTTAACGAGCAGTAGTCTGTTAGAATACTAGTATGGTAGAAGGTTTAGTGGAAGCAAAGCAGAATAGTTCATACGGGTACCGGAAGTAGTTCCGGAGATTTATGGAATAGTTCATAAGGGCACCAGAAGTAGTTCTGGGTATTTAGGATATGTTCGGATCTCTCTGGAGTAGTCCCAGGTGGTTCCGGAACATATGAAAATGGTAATGGGAAAGTTTACGATCAACCGGAATAGTTTCGGTGATCGGTGGACAGCTTAAACAATATGTTGTGTTCACCAGACATAATAACCTTTGCCCGGATGGCTCCGAAACCCATTTAGATGGCTCCGGAACATTCGTTAGAGGTTCCGGAAGGTATTGGAAGTGCTCCAAAAGTGTCCGGAATGTCCCGAAACAGTCCCGGTAGGTCCCGGAAGGTCCTGGAAGCTTCTAGAAGGTTCCGGGCAGTACCACCCACTGCCCTGCGCCCCTGGCCTTGGGGGGCAAGCCACCTAGGCTGCCCTGGCCGGCCAGGTGGTGGGGGCGCACCAAAAAGGGGTGGGAGATCCTCCAGGTGGGATTTCCAAATACCATTATGGAAGGTTTCCGGTGGGAAGGTATGTGTAGGTTTGGAAGGCTTGGGAGTCCAAGTTGGACTCCCAAATCTCCTTGAGCTGCGCCCTAGGCCCCTTGGCCACCTATATAAGGTGAGCCAAGGGTGGGGGAAGACAAACACAATCAATCCCCAAGGCCTATGCGCCACCCTCCCTCCTCTAAACCCCGTTGCTCCACTTTTAGACCCCGGTTTAGACGTTGTTCTAGATCGGAATCCGTTAGGGTTTTCTCCCTCTAGTTTTCTCGGTGGCGTTCATCTCTGGACGGCGGAGCGCTGCTGGATTGCTGCTACGGGATGTGTGGATACTAATGGAGGGGTCGTACCTTCGACCCTTCTTCGAGGAGCTTGTTCATGGGACTTGTCCGTGGGACTAGATCGCGGGACTTGTTCGTGGGATTGATCGAGGGACTGTTCGTGGGAGAACTTGCGAGATCTACTTCCACTACGTCCACGAGCTTCACCAACTCTACTTCCGCTACATCGGTTGGTGAGCCGTGACCTAAAACCTTGTATGCAATCTTCTTGGATGATCTTGGGTTCTTGATTCGTAGGCCGAAATTTTTTGTTTTCTACTACGTTTCCAAACAAGGAGTCCTTGGCGATTATGGAAGCAACGACTTGGCGTTCAAGACTAAAACTAGATTAGGCAACTGTCTTTGTAAACCTAGATGGACTCCTTGCGACCCAACCTAATATATAAAGGCTGGGAGAGGGGACGTCCAGGGCATCCAATCTCATAGCAACACCTCCGGTCCCGAGCGATCTCGCCTCGACCGCCACTGTAATCGTCTCCATCATAATACAAAAGAGCAGGAAGTAGGGGTTTCACCGATCGAGGGCCCTGAACCTGGGTACATCCCTGTCTCCTATTAGCCGACGAGTATCGCCAACCTACACCTTCTCTCTACGATATAAACCCAGGGTTCATAACCATGGGATTTGCCGAGGCCGATCCTCGTCAAGGTGGGTAGTACTTCCCAATAAAAGCATCCTTGCACTTATCCCAAGAATCTATGCTATTCGTAGGCAAGGATTGGAACCAGTCCTTAGCTCTTAGTCTCAAAGAGAAGGGAAAAAGCTTAAGTTTAACAATGTCACCATCTACTTCCTTGTACTTTTGCATATCACAAAGCTCAACAAAATTATTTAAGTGCAAAGCAGCATCATCTCCAGCACCGGAGAATTGTTCTTTCATAACAAGATTCAACAAAGCAGGTTTGATTTCATAAGAGGGTGTTGAAGTGTCAGGTGGAGCAATAGGAGTGCTAATAAAATCATTGTTGTTGTTACTAGTGAAGTCACACAACTTGGTGTTTTCAGTGGAACCCATAGTAACAGCAGCAAGCAAGAACAAAGCAACTATTTTTTTGTGGTTTTTGGTATAAGACTCTAAAGAAAAAACTACAAAGTAAACTAACAAGACTAAAAAACAATGGCAAAAAATAGCGTGCAACTCCCCTATCTTGAAGATTGGAGTCCCCGACAACGGCGCCTGGAATTCTCTTGTTGGCTTCTCGCCCCTCATTGGTTACCCCAAATGGAAGGTTGAGATGTAGCTAGTAGTAAATTTCCCTAAGTGAAGATACCAAGGTTTATGTCTCCAGTAGGACTCCAAGGTCTGCAAATAGGTGGTAACGGCGCTAGAAATTGTCTAGCTAGGAGTTGACGTGGACCTGCACACAGCAACAAATAAATTTGCTCCCAACGAGTTCAGAGAGGTTGTCAATCTCTCCGGTCTTGTTGTTTACACAGGATCAAACACAAGCGGTAGATAGTAGTGGTGATTAAAACGAAAAGGAAATAAAGCGGTAAAGAGTTGATGTGTAAATAATGGTGAAAATATGGACCGGGGTCCCATGATGTTCACTAGTGATGTTTCTCTCCCAAAAGATGATAAAACAACTAAGCTGGGTGAACAAATTACAGCTGAGTAATTGACACAATTGTAAACACACCGCAATGCTAATTATGCTGCAAGAAAGTTAGAGGCTCAAAAGTATGGGCAGTACGCCAAAAAAAGTAGACCGTTTATCCATCAATATCTACTTACTAATCATCCACCTTGAGATATCTATCCAGAACATCTCGCTGGTATTAAGTTGCGAGCCCCACCCAAACTGTAAATCCAAAGCAACAGACAACTGCATTAACAAACTTTGTGTAAGGTAAACAATCCTTGCAACCGCGGTTACAAGCACCGTTGTTTTCTCCCTGGTGGCAACAACACATCCCCTAGTCTCATGTTTTTGTCACTCAAGCTAGACATCGGGGGGCATGAACCCACAATCAAGCATAACGCTCCCTCTTGGAGTTACTATCTACGACTTGGCCAAAGCAATAAGAAGCAACGGAGAACATGCAAGAATTAGTTAAGAACAAAATATAAAAGGAGAACCAAATATATAACTCCAAAGCAATAGAGCTGGCTTGCCTCTTGACCAAAGATCCCAAGAAACGAACGAAACAACATGACCGGGGCGAAAAGATGATTGACGAAGAAGTTAAACGTGTTTCTGATTTTGATGTTGATGAATGGGAGGACGAAAACAATACACTATCCGGAAGCGAACCCTCAGCGACGCTGGCACCTTTTGCTCCTAAGTATTCTAGTTGGACCCACTAGATGGTGGCCCGGTAGTGAAGCAACAAAAAACTTTGTACGATGTCGCCGCCGACCCGCCCCTCTAGTACTACACGACCTCAGCCAACCCCCGTCATGCGTCCAAGGCAGACACCCTACAGGTCGCTCCCCAAGGTGTCAAGACTCAGTTAGCCGAAAATGTGTAAATAACTACTCTAAAATGTTTGTTATCAGACTATTGCCTTCATGCTGAGTTTTGCCTTTTGGAGCACTTAAAGAAAGTCAAACCTTGAGCAGCTTGACCCATGGCCTAGCAACCCGATATCGTCCCTGCAGACCACTTCTCGAATTGACATGGATCTTGACCAACACTCCTCGTATCCAGTCCATATGTGGGACAGTTATGGGAACGCCCGAACGCGTTCACCACATTGAACTAATAAATATGCCCAAGCTAAAACTTGTCGATCCGATGGGCGCCTCTTTCAGTTTAGGTGAGGATACATTCATGATGACTCTCCAGACGGTGAGGCAACCTTAGCTTGTCCCATTCTCTCATGTTTGCATCCCCGCTACCCCTTCCTTTCCCTCCTCCCCCTATTCCAATTCGAACACGAAGTCCGTTGACGTCATGTCGCCATGGTCCGCAATAAGATCACCAAATATAAGATGTTCAGCTGAAGCACCATGCGAAGGTCTACGAGCCATGGAGAAGGCCCACATCATGCATTGTTTCCCATGCATTGTGTCGGGATTGCCACCGAATAATATGAAAGAGGAGGCGTCGAAGAAGATAAAGGTGGAAGAGATAGAGAAGGAGGACGTGGAGGCGTCAATGTAGGAGTAGGAGGAAACACCGACGTCGAAGCAGGACATAGTAGAGCATGTGCCAGAAGGAGGATGAGCTCACCCAAGCGGAAGAGGCGATCAAGCAACATGCCATCCTGTACCCCATCCACTTCGAGACAGGGGTGGAGGCCAACCACCTCTTCCTTCGGGAGGCCAACATGGGGATTTAGGAGTCTTCATGTCCGAGAGGAACCTGGAGGAGGCATTGCCGTCTTGCCCAGCCGCCAATGATCACGAGGTCGGCGGCTCCGGCACGAACATCATCGATATGTCCGATGACGAGTAGTGTAGGTGGTACTTTGCGAGTAGTTTGTTACGTAGACCGTGGATGTTGCATGGCTTTATATGAAAATGAAAATCGTTAAATAAAAAGTGTTGTTGTAATGTGTGAAATATTAAGGCTGATAGGACACTGTCTACACAATTTAAAAACTCATATTTGTTATGTATGATTATAGATGCGTCCGGCTATGTCCATTCCTTCCTACCGAGTCCATGACCGATCGGGGTAGGTGTTTGGTACGGGCATGTCGTTTAACTTCCAAACCAGAACCTAACTCTCACATCAGATAATCATTTATCTTTTTACACAAAAACATTTCCTACAAAACAAAACAATAATAGAAAGAAAATGTCATTCTCTTTATCGCCGTACGGCTCTGTTGGTACGAACAATGTCCAAAAATCTCCTTGATTAGAGTACTTTTTTATTTCTTCTTTTCCCTTAACGTGGCATTGGTTCCTAGTTGCATTCCATCACTCAACTAGTACGTCTTTTTTCTTGCTGCATGGCAAACCTTTGCATGTGCGAGACTAAGCAGATAAAACACTAGCGCGACACTAAAAATCTAGTGATAAAATACAGAGAAAACACAGAGAAATCTAAAACGAACCCAATTATAATAACGAATACAATACTATCAGATTAATAAACCAAAGCAGAGGCCAATGCCAAAGCAAATCAAATCGGGACAATAGCAGAATTAGAAAGACAAGACGCACTCGGCGTCGTCGAGGACAAAGATGGAGACGGATGATATATGCACAAAGCGCACACTGTTGATTCGAAAATGGCTCCTGACAGCATACCGAACGCGAATTGAAAGATCGTCCCGGCGAGGTTTCGAATTGTTCAAGTCAAAGGCTGTCTTGGCATCCTCCTGCCACTCCATTTCTCACACCTTTCCTCGGGTGTACGGACGACACGACCGTACACCAACGTCGTGTGGTCTCATCAGCTACAAGAAGAAGGTCACACCCGGCCATGTTCTTCAAAGCTTCTGTTTGACAAAACGAAACACCAAAAGGCTTCCAATAGGATCGAATGCTTAGCGTTGTCATCCAAATAAAGGATGCTCGATCGAGTAGGTCTGGTTTAATTATATCCACACTTTTATATACTCCGTAACTATTTTCCACGGTTGTTATGATTACTGTTTATTTCACTGACACAACGTAGCATGCCCTACTTTCTTAGCACTGAGCCCCACTCGCCATAGACGCATACCATTCTCAAATTTTACTTGTATTATGGCAGCTTAGGGACACTGGCTAACTTCGCCATGAAATGAACAAACACGTACGTACTGCTCCATGGATATGGCCATGCATGAGCTTCATGCACTTGCATGATACCGACGACAACTTTGCAAATAACACCGAGAAAACGATCGATGCGCTAATTGCACTTCCTCAAGAAGACGTATAGGTATAGCAATCAAGCGTCCATGGACTTTAAAATTAGTGGTGGCGTCACTTACTTAACCTCCATGACGATGCGAACGCCTTTCATGGCATTTCTACGGCTAGTCCATGTCTTGTCCAAACCGCAGGTTGATGTTTTCCTGCTCAACGGAGAAGAAACCTCCCTCGGCTCCCAGCTGAATGAATGCTGCTGACAGACACTGCTTGAAAAGCAGTGTGACACCTGCTAAAGGCCGCGATGCTCAATCGTGTCTCGATATATATAATACAGCATTGACCGCTCGTGTAATAAAGCCAACAAGAAGGAGCTTGCCGTCTCCAGCGTCCGTCCACCGGCTGGTTTGAGTGGTTGTGTCGTCCGCTAAGCAAGCTCGCCACCTCGTCTTAGGATATTCAAATATTTATAAGTACTTTTTACAATTCAATTTAGTTAAAACACACGTGGGCATTCTGATTCCTCGCAGCTAGAATGCATCCGTTGTTTGATTTTTCTCATTGTTTACCCACCCCCCCAAAAAAAATCAGGCTGCGATGTTGTCATCTTTGAACAGATTTGGACAAGAGAGAAGTAGATGAACGGTGAGACCGTGAGCATTTGAGTGGAGGCATGGTCCGGCCGGGACCGGGGAGAGAGAGCCAATTTATGGAAGCCCACGCTACCTACCTCCTGTTTTTCGAAACCTACCTATTCTCGTTCAAAAAAAAAACCCTACCTATTCCTACCTACCTACCTGCCTGTTGGATTTGGCCGGTTGCAGCACCTCGCATTCATGAACGCCACCTTTACTTGCACTGCCCGGCCGGCTTCAATTCTCTCATCTTCCTCCTAGGTACATACAGAATGCACCGCCGTAGAACGGGTCTACATGCCCGCCCTCTCGCGTGCATCACCAAACACACACATACGAGGATGAACCAACGCGAGACTGAGATCAAGGTGGTACGTCCGACCGGCGACGGTGTACGCACAGCCATTGAACCACCTTGGTCCGTACGACCGGTCCCGGAGACAGCATATACAGGAGAGAAAAACATAGAGAGCCAGGACACACATTAGTAGCCTATGTTCGCATGACTTGGTCATATGTGCTCCAGCTACACTGTCACAGACCAGTAGTACATGCTTGACATTGTAGCGTAGCTCATGAAGACAGGGTCCATGCATGCACAGCGGGAGGATGGCGCCATTACTTGGGGCATCAGCTGTGCTGTTCACTCATGGGGATATGGGTGGTGCTGGTGCAACAAGGGAGAACAGAGAGTGAGAGTGAGAGGGAGAGGTGGGTGATGGATGCATTCAATGTGCCTTTCCTTGGACAGAGATCCTACCAGATCTTTGTCGCCATGGGGAGACTGGACCGGCCACACAACTGCAGCATCCAACGAGAACCCAGGAGGAGGAGGAGAAAACTAGCCTAACCTCTCCGAGTTATTTCTCACCAATCAATTCCCCTAGCTACCCGTTCCGGCCTCATGAGAGCCCAGCAATCTCCTTTCTTATCCTCTTCTTCTTCTCCTTCTTCTTTTTGCTACGTCTCCCGCTGTGCTTATGCACATGTCAACCGAAGAAACATGCTAAAAGGTACTTTCTTCCTTCGTAAATATTTGTTGGAAAAATAGAATAAATGTATCTAGAATTAAAATACATCTAGATACATCCCTATCTCTAAGAGCAAGTACAATAGTAGGCTATAAGCTCGCTTACATGACATTTTTGCTTATGTGAAAAACAAAAATATGGAAAAAACACTGGTAGAAAAAGGTCCATTTGTCCCGGTTCGAGAGGCCTATTTGTCTCGGTTCCGGAACTGAAATTAAAGGGTCGTAACTAATGCCCAAAACCTTTAGTACCGGTTGGGCCACGAATCGGGGCAGATGGGCCTCACATGGCCGTTGTGGCTTGCCCAGGCGGGAGGGCCTTTTGTCCCGGTTGGTGCCATCAACCGGGACGGGTAGGGTTTTTTTTTTTGAAACTTCCGAGCTAAAATAGTTTTTTTTTTGGGTTAGGGGGTTTTGCAGGGGTTAATTTAGGGGTTTCATATATTGTTTTAGCTAGCTAACAAAAAGAGTTGTGCACTCTCTTATCACCATCTAGGAGAGAAATGATTCATCTCATATATATCATCATGATCATAATTAATATCCAACACACAAAGGTCCTTTGCTAGTTTAACTTCGCTAATATCAAACACAAAGTTCCATTTCCATAATATTATTACCTCGACTCCTCATATATATCACCTATGAGACTGCTCATTGATACGTTCCAAACGTATCTATAATTTCTGCTTGCTCCATGCATGTTTTGTGTGACTTTGCCATGTTTTTCTTGAACTTTCATACACTTTTGAGCATATTTGGACTAATCTATTAACCCAGTGCACCCAGCTGCCAGTTGTTGTTTTCTGCTGTTTTTGTATTTTAGGTTTTCGGTCCATTAAAAGTGCTCCAAAAAATCCGGAAAAATCAGATAAAAATCAGCGACCCGGAAGCTTCCGGAATCACCAAGGTAGCGGAGGGGGGCCACCACCAGGAGACCAGGAGGGTCCCTGGCGCGGCCCCACCCTAGGCCGCGCCAGGAGGCCTCCTGGCTGCCTGGTGGGTCCCCTCGATACCCCCCTCCGCCTATATTTAACCCTCGGGGTAGAAACCCCTAATATCGATCTCTTTTCCGCGAACTCGCCTCTGTACCGCCGCCTCCGCCGTTTCAAGATCTGGGCTGCCTGGAGAAGCTGCCCCGGCACCCTGCCGGGAGGAGGAACCCCCTCCGGGAGACCATCCATAGCCATGGACGCCTCCCGGATGTGCCGTGAGTAGTCCCCCTTGGACCATGGGTTCGTGACCAGTAACTATGTGATGTACATCTCCCCTCTTTGTGCTTCCACTTTGGAGACCTCGTGAGCTGCCTCACATGATCGAGGCACTTTTGTAATTTCTGCTGTTGCTATACTGAGTTTTCTGGGATCTGATGGATTATGAGACTATGTTCAGATTGTGATGAGTAATATATTTGGTTCTTCTCTTTTATATTTTGTTCTTGAGTAAATTCTTGCATGTTCTCCGTTGCAGTATTTTGCTTTGGCCAAGTAGTTTGCTTGCAACTCCAAGAGGGAGCGTTATGCTTGATTGTGGGTTCAGCCTCCTGATGTCTAGCTTGAGTGACAGAAACATGAGACTAGGGGATGTGATGTTGCCACCAGAGATAAAACAACGGTGCTTGTACCCGCGGGTGCAAGGATTATTTACTTTACGCAAAGTTCTTTTAATGCAGTTGTCTGTTGCTTTGAGTTTACACTAGGGGATGTGCAAGGAAAGCGTGCCAGACTCTCTTTTTTTTTTGGAAATCACCCCGTTCTACGTACGACGAAAGATTGGTGAAATCCGACTCTAACAACTCAGACCGTGGTGATGTATATGGACTCGGAGTGGCGGAACGTGGTGATGTATATGGACTCGGATTGGTGAAACGTGATGAAGTATATGGACTCGGATTGGCGGAACGTGGTGGTGTATACTACTGTACGCCGGCGGCGTGAAAAACTGTGATCAGAACTCGAAACTCTAAGGGAACTAGACGCTAAGATCAGCAACTTGACACAACGATGCAACCGCAAATTCAACAAAGCAAGTACTAAAAAGAAAACTGGACAAAGGCTCGGACTGTTTTGGGACGTGATGATCTAACCCTAATTTTTGTTTGGTTTTTTCGTGGACTGTAGGTATGAAGAACAGAACCAATCTAGACTACGAAAAACTGGTAAATCTCACCGATCAACCTGGAGATCGATTATGGTGGAGTAGACTTTCACGATCCGACTACGAACGTGCGAATACGTTGCGCCTTAGCAATCGCTAAACCAACTCCGAGAGGTTATTGATCCCGCGGATGCACGATCAACCTGACCACGAAGGTCTAATTCCTGCAAGCAATCGAAAGAACAAGCAAGAACTAAGAATTGCAATTTGGATATTGCGAATATAAGATGAATGATTAACGAAAGTTGGGGTTCCAATGCGGTCTTGGCCTGGTCGGATGACACAAACGAAGAGCTCGAAGTTGCGGCTATGGCTAACTTAAATCTAATTAAAACCCAAGTCTAAACGACGCCCTAAGGGCTGTATATATGGGGGAACAGAGGGGAATTTTGTGACCCCTTGGAGGAGGGGTCCGAAAACAACCCTAACTCAGTTTTCCCACACATACGGACTCTAAAAAACAGCCTATTAAGTGTATTTCGAAATTACATGGGCCTGGCCCAATAATAAGGTGACGCGGCACCTATAATAACCCTTGGACGAAAATATTAATGTGGCATCTTGTGTCTTTCGTCCAAGTCTTCATGCAAGCCTTATGGTGGCTTCAAAGTGCGAAAATCACCACTGGAAGCTCCATTGTTCTTTCCCGCGCGCGCACCTCCTTCTCCATGCTTGATCCCGCTCCAATGACCATCCTTCTTATCCATGCTAGGTCCTTCATTCATAAGACAAACAAAAGTATCTAATTTAGGCAGCATCATATGTTCATGAACATTAGAAGAATTCGCAAGAAACGAAAGTACCTGATAATTTAGTTGACGTGCGCGTGCTCTAGTAACTGGTCCAGTATGTGTAGTTGGTGAAGATGTGGGTGTAATATTAGTAGAGATGTCCTCATCAGCTCATGAGTGCAAGAATATCAAATGCACCGTCAGACGTATGCAGGGAATCCGAATGATTTGTATTTGGTCGATGAAGTGAAAGATTTCTAGCTAGATATATATAAGATCAACAAAACACACGATTTCGCCTGCATACAGCCCGACGGTGGCTCATGAGTGCAAGCATATCAAATGCACCGTCAAACGTATGCAGGCGAATCCGAATGGTTTGTATTCGGCCGATGAACCGAGTGTCGAACATGTCCTAGAGGTGGGCTATATATATAAGCAACGACAAGCCTGATCCAACGGCTCACAAGCCTGATCCAACGACTCACAAGCGCTTGAAATAAACATGCAATCCGTGTGCTTCTTCCTGATTGGTTGGATCCAACGGCTCATAAGCCTGATCCAACGACTCACAAGCGCTTGAAAGAAACACGCGATCCGTGTGCTTCTTCCTGATTGGTTGGATTCAGAATCGTGTACGGTTAAAAGCATGTGGAATAGGACTCCACGCAACGCCAGTCGTCACTAGTTCTTTTCTCGTGCACTCTTTCCCCTTCCGCGCCACCGCCACCATGCCGCCCCGCCGCCGCCCGCCAAGCTACCACCGCGTCCGCGAGCGCTCGGACGGCACATTCATGGCGGTGATCACTTGCGCCAACAACGAGCGTGTGTGTCTCGGCAGGTTCTGGCATGAATATTTAGCCGCCCGCGCGTACGACGTTGCGGCGTGGAGGCTCGGCCGCCCGCGCGCGGAGATGAATAACCGCCACTGTCGCAGCTTGGAAGAGGCGGAGGACATGGCAGATCCGCCGCTTCTCCTCACTGAAGAGGACCACCGCCTTCATCGTCGACGAGCGGTGCTCGGCCTCGCCTCGGAGCAGGACCAGCGTGCCGTGTAGGATTGGTATGCGGTCCATCCCCGTGAATCCTCGGAGGAGGCGAAACACTGGACAAGGCTGGCGGCCGAGAGCGCGGAGCAGCGACAGGAGCGTCATGAATGGCGGGAGGAGCGGCGGGCGACCAAGGCGATGGCGGAGGAGGAACTGGCGAGAGGCGCCGCCAACTGGCCCGTCGGTGACCCCCGCTGGATAGCGCTGGAGGATGCCATCAGCTCCGTCACCGAAGACGATTTCTCCGACGACGAGGAGGAGTAGTTTTTTTAATTATGTTCTAGGTTTGAGATGTTAAGTTGTTGAATGTTTTAAGTTTGCCGCGTCGCCGCCACCATGCCACCATATGTTATAAGTTTCCTGCCACCATTCAATATGCTTCATTCAAAGCCACATACTAAAATTTCAACCCTTTCTGACTTCATTTGCTATTTTTCATGCATTTAATGATTTATTTTGGGCTAAATGACCCTGAAATTGGAAAGCACTACAACTAAACTCAGAAAAGGTTGAAACTTGGCATGGTATCATCATTTGACCCACATAACATGTGTGCAAAAGTTGAGAGGGTTACGGCAAAAGCTGGATGCACTTCGTGTACAAACTGGACCATCTCTTTCGAAGTACGAGGGTTTCAGATGAAAACTCATCTGTTACAAAGGCATTTCATTTTTCTAAACTTATTTGAACTCAGGACTTTTTGTGCATTCAATATGCATCATTCAAATCCACATACTAAAATTTCAACCCTTTTCTGACTTCATTTGCTATTTTTCATGCATTTAATGATTTATTTTGGGCTAAATGACCCTGAAATTGGAAAGCACTACAACTAAACTCAGAAAAGGTTAAAATTTGGCATGGTATCATCATTTGATCCACATAACATGTGTGCAAAAGTTGAGAGGGTTACGGCAAAATCTGGATGCACTTCGTGTACAAACTGGACCATCTCTTTCGTAGTACGAGGGTTTCAGACGAAAACTCGTCTATTACAAAGGTATTTTATTTTTCTAAACTTATTTGAACTCAAGACTTTTTGTGCATTCAATATGCATCATTCAAAGCCACATACTAAAATTTTAACCCTTTCTGACTTCATTTGCTCATTTTCACGCATTTAATGATTTATTTTGAGCTAAATGACCCTGAAATTGGACTAATGCTTGTGGGCCAGCCTTTCGTCCCGGGTTGTGCCACAAATCTGGACTAATGGTTGTGGGCCAGGAGCGAGGCCCATTGGTCCCGGTTCTTGTCCGAAACCGAGACATATGCCACCAGACGAACCGGGATCAATGCCCCACGAGGCTCGGCCGACCCCCTGGGCGCACGAACCGGGACGTATGCCCCCATGGGTCCCAGTTCGTGGATGAATCGGTGCTAATGGGCTGGCCAGGCTTGAACCAAACCCCATTTTTCTACTAGTGAAATAGAAGGAATGGGCTCTAATACAGTAACCCGCCTCTATACGTGCTTTTAGGCAAATGCAATAAATTTAAGGAAAAAGAAAGAGAGTGAATGAATAAAAGTAGTATTCTTATAACAACCGTATTGTATAAATAGATATAAATGATAGTTATATATGACATGGAAACTTTTTGTAGCCAGCAGCTCGCTATACTATTAACCATGCTCTAACAATTATTTTCGGACGGAAAAAGTACAAGTATCCAACACTACTTCACATCCCATATGCATGTGCCGCACCAAGATAAAATGACATAAAACTTTATAGTTGATCTCGACTTGTGAAGAAAAAAGTTGCTACTCTTAATTGTTTGCTAATGACACATATAGCTGTTGAAACGTACTACATCTATTTGTTATTGGCATGCAAAGTGCAAAAGTGAGGGTTCCTAAGTCCTAACACCAAATTAAGGGAATGGTTTGCATGGATGGGATTGTGGTACGGCTGATTATTCTTTAGATAACTATTATCTTCGTTCACAAATATAAGATATTTTATACTCCCTTTGTTCACAAATTTTCTGATTCGGGTGTACATAAACGAAATTTAGACTCATTTTGATATGACTGTAGTTTATATTTTTATATTAAAAAATCTTATGTTTATGAACGAACAAAGTATATTCTACTAATATGGAAAATATCCGAATCAAAATGAATAAACAAACACACTAAAACGTATCTCTAAAACGCTCGATTATAAAAATCATATAATTATGAACAAAGGGAGTAATATATATATCACCACCAAATCCGAGACGAGTTCATAATCCTCAAGGACACGTAGAATAAAGTGTGCAAATGACTTTTTTGGAATAAGGCAGAGCGAAAGTACAAATAGTGTGTATACTTTTTCGGTTACAGACATTTGAGCCGAACATGAGTAAATATTGCATGCACCTACCCTATTTTCTTTTGCAAAATTTGTACTACGTACTATGCAATGTATACCAACCAGGCAGGCAATGCACCGTGGGATGGAGTGCGACTTCCGATGCAAGCTTATAGGAGTAGTACGGAGGAACCTCCTCCACCATACCAGCAAACATGCACACCAACCAGGGCTGCAACCAAAGATAAAGCAGCGGAGGATCGATCCCACTAATCGCTAGGACAAGTTGCTCCGTGCCGTGCATATCAACAGGGAAGAGGGATGGGAGGAGGAGAACCCGGCGGGTAGGTCACCAAACCGATGGACAAGATTCTTTCTATACTCCCCTTTCCTTTGCTTCTTTCCCGTTCTTTGCTTCTCCTCCCTTTCATGCACAATCGCACACACAAAGACATGCCCGCTGGCTCGGCGCATTTCTAGAATCTTTACTGTACATAGGAGGAGCTATAGCTAGCTAGCGTGCATGCGATGCTAGAAAAAATGTCGGTGGCTAACTCAGGAAAAATATTGGAGATATGCAGGACCTTGTTTGAAACTGTCTTAATGTTAGGAAGTACGAGTATGGTGAAAAGGCAATAAACACTCTCCATGGCATTTGCCAATCACCATGATGTCTGTGTTCTTCAAAAATCTATGTATAACAAGTAACCGAAGCTTGTTTGAAAAGGCAATAAACACTCTCCAACCGAGACTAAAGGGTTGGTGTCAGGTTGGCTCGAGGCTAAGGCCCTACCTTATGAACCAGGACTACATGATAGCCTCATGAACCGACACTAGTGGTAGCATTAGTACCGGTTTAAAACCAGACCGGGACGAATGCTTCGATCCAAAGGTTTGCTTTCTACTAGTGATTTTAATCCGGTTTCATGGTCTCATGGGGCAATAACACTTTGAAACGAAAGAAAGCAAGGGTACACGCTTCCTGATATGCATGGATCAATATATTTGAAAACTTTATGTTCATAGTTAGAGTGATGCTAGATTAGAGTTAAGGCTCTTAAGTAAATTTATACTCCCTCCATACCGAAATATAAATCTTTGGGTTATACTAGTTGTACGGAGGGAGTATATTTATTGTCATGCTGAATAAAATCGATGTGAACGTTATTTCCAAATTAATCAATATACGTCATGTCAAATTACATTGAAGTTTATGGTCAAATGTATGCGAAAACAAAGGCATGCAGCAAGGTAACTCCCCATCGAAAGGTTGTGTATACAACTTCAACAACACCATCATCTGTTCTACTTTCGTAATAAGAGTAGGTAGACGTCACATGAATATAGTTGTATTTCCTAATAAATAAAATATTTGGTCAAATACCTAAATGGTAGAATTCTGTCTTAAAAAGAACTAGTCATTTGATGTTCAACTACTCTCCATCCAAAAACCAAGAACCCCATCAAAACACCTGACCGCAAACCCCAAGGGGTGCATTAATAATCCAACCCCAAACCCCATTCCATCCATTACGCTGCACCTACCAAGTGCTGGTGTGCGCTCGCCGGGTACACCTACCACACAGCATCTCTCCGCCCCAAAGGCAAAAAAGAAAACCAAGAAAAAAAACGAGAGGGAGGGGAATAGGACAAGCGGCAGTGGAGTAGAAGGAGCGGAGCATACCTACCTACCAAATCCAGGCCTAGGGCTTCGGCAACCACTCACCCCACCTCCCCCCTCTCCCTCCCTCTCATCGCACCAACTCGGTCAAATGGCCCAGAGGGATCCGCGTCAATGGGGCCCCGCTCCCCTCCATCCCTCCTCTCCCCCCATCCTCCTCGTATAAAACCAACTACCCACCCCCTCTCTCTCCCCTCCTTGTTCACAAAAAGCTCGCTCGCTCGCTCCCACACCCAGGCACCACCAACAACACACCGCTCCTCCTTTTCCTCCTCAGACCACCCACAACTGCAACGGACGACGTATATCAGTTAGTTGCTCGGCGGCGGGCGGCGGCTCCCGGTCTACCTACGTGCGGCCTGCCGGCATGGGGAGGTCCCCGTGCTGCGAGAAGGCGCACACCAACAAGGGCGCCTGGACCAAGGAGGAGGACCAGCGCCTCATCGCCTACATCAAGGCCCACGGCGAGGGCTGCTGGAGATCCCTCCCAAAAGCCGCAGGTACTATGTTACTTCTGTAATTAGTTTGATAGATAGAACCTCACCGGCCGGCCATCGGCCAAGAAGACGTACGTACGTAGGGCGATGAGTAAAAAATGATTATATGTGCATGGTGCAGGGTTGCTGCGGTGCGGGAAGAGCTGCAGGCTGCGCTGGATCAACTACCTCAGGCCGGACCTCAAGCGGGGAAACTTCACCGAGGAGGAGGACGAGCTCATCATCAAGCTCCACGAGCTGCTCGGCAACAAGTAAGAATTTATTTCTTTCCTTTTCTTTGTCTTCTGCTGCCGGGAGATCGACGGACGGCGTTCTTTATTCTTTATCTTATTGTGAACGTGTTCTCAATCTCAATCTCAGGTGGTCGCTCATAGCCGGGAGGCTGCCGGGCAGGACC
Organism: Bromus sterilis; assembly: GCA_950022295.1. Classification (NCBI taxonomy): domain Eukaryota; kingdom Viridiplantae; phylum Streptophyta; class Magnoliopsida; order Poales; family Poaceae; genus Bromus; species Bromus sterilis. The sequence goes on along the minus strand of OX465595.1, from coordinate 334,993,598 downwards.
GACAACGAGATCAAAAACTACTGGAACACGCACATCAAGCGCAAGCTCCTGGCCCGCGGCATGGATCCCCACACCCACCGCCCACTCAATGCCATCGCGCCGCCCGCCATGCCCTCGGCGCAGCAGCACCAGCTCCAACGCCACCTCGTTGCTGCTCCAGGCGCCGGCCACCACCTCCAGCAGGATCACTTCGCGGCTCTCTCCAGCTCCGCAGAGCCAGCCTGCAGCCACAGCACCGACGACGACGACGACGAGCCGTCCGGCTCAGCCACGCCGCCGCCGCCGCAGCGACGACACCTAGGCATCGACCTCAACCTCTCCATCAGCCTCGCGCCCTACCAGCCTGCGGACGACCCGGCGGTGAAACAGGAAGCGGCGGGCCACAATGCAACAACGTCTACGTCGTCGGCGGTGTGCCTCTGCTTGAACCGCCTCGGTTTCCAGGGCGCCGGCAAAGGATGCGTCTGCGGCGGCGCCGCCTCCTCCGTGCCCATGCAGCAGCAGCAGCAGGCTCAGGCTAGCACGCAGCACATGTTTAGATTCATCGCACCACCGCTAGAGGGAGGCCAATAGTAACAGTAACAATCTAGAGGGACATATACCTTTTTAACTAAAGCCACACATGCTTAATTAATCATTAAACTAGCTAGCTAGCTCTCTGTAACATGTTCATGAGGAAATTAAATCTACTCCTTTTCTAGTAGTACTATCAATTTTCAGCTAGCATCCGGCCATGCATGCATGCATCATCAACTAGCTAGGTGACATGGTTCATGAATTCTGCTATAATTAAGTTAACTAGCCAGCTACTTCCTTCTTGTCTTTAACCTGGAGTCTCCTGCTTTTAATGCATAGTACCAGAGGAAGTTCAAGTTCATCATCTTCCATTACTAGATCTAATCAAGCATATCCATGATTTAGGGAAGTTAGGTTCATCATCTAGGGAGTGAGTGATGAGTGGGAGTGAGGAGCTCTATGGTGCTGCTGGTGGTTATGGGAAGTTAAGTTCGGTTCTTGAATGTCTCTGCAAGCACATGACATGACATGAGCGTCCAGTGAGAGTGAATGGTTGAGTTTTCTACGCATGAAAATAAGTTTGTCTTGTAGAGAGAGGGGAGAGGGGGAGTGGGGAGCATGTGATGTGAGATGCCCGTTTTTTGTGGTTAGGTAGGTAGGTAGAAGGTATGGGAGAGGTGTTAATGAAGGGGATAAAGTGCCACCGAGGGAGCTTTTTGGTTAGTTAATGACTTAATGGTCAGGGCTTGGCGTGTGCTGTGTCTGGCCTTCTTGGGGTGTGGAACTGTGTGGATGCTGGAGTTGGTGGGCTTATCAGTAATTTAATCATCGATCAGTACGGTGGTTCTCTATCTATCTAAAAGCCAGCTTCCGGTTTTTTGAGGCGCATGGGGGGACCGCCGTCAGGGTGCTTGCAAAGGATAAAGCAGCAGGGTTACAGTAGTTTGTTTGGGCTTTCTTCACATCTATTCGTTCTTTCTCGTTCCATTATTTTTTGAGCATTCTGAATCTGTGGAAGTTGTTTCAACTTAACATACAAATTACTGACCCGTCTGTGTCTGTCGGGTTGAGATCCTCTACAATACTGTAAGGTGCTGTAGGGTGAATGACATATAGGGTCAGACCCCACATAACACTGATTGTACATCATGCTGTGTCTCGTGTATTTTCATCATTTCTGAAAGTAGTGAGCTATGATAAATAGCAATGACACTCCAAATCAGCTATAACCCCGGTTATTTCATAACTTTATCGACAATTATATGACCATTTAGCGGCGTTATAGCCGACTATTTAAAACTGTACTTTTTATAAGAGTCGCATGTTCATGTATACCTCTTATGCCAATGGCATTGTCATGCGTAGTCCTCGCTCAATTTGTGGACTAGTTTCTCTTTTCTCAAAAATGCAAGTATCAACTTATTAAAAGAATAAAAAAATTAGAACAATCCGCCAAGTTCTACGTACATGCCTGCGCATTAAAAGAAGAAAATGTCAAGAGGTTTACAAACAAAACCAAGGCACAAGAGCAGTCTAGCAAAAACAAATCGCAAAGAGAGCAAAAAAAAAGGGCCTAAAACAAAGAAAATCAGAACTTTAGGAAGTTAACACTTGACAACAGTTAGAACCAGATATTCTCCTGGAACATCAATCTTATATACTAAGAGCGCTAGAAATCAATTTAACCAGGCAGTTGACAATAAATGTTAATTCCGGCATAACTTTCCCTTTAAGTAAAAAGGGCTTATACAAAAAATGGTACTCCACCAGATCATATTAGTTGTTGATGAAACGGATGTATCCAGATACACCTCGTTTCATCGACAACTAATATGGATCAGAGAGACTGCAACAGTTCTTTTTTTGGGCGAGCAAGGTATAATTAGGCCCTGTATAATGCTAGGTGTGTAAACAAATGCTTAGAAAAATAAACAGAATTAACACTGTACATGGCCCTAAATGTTGGTATTTGTGTACAAAAGCTGAAACGTTTTGTTTTTGAAACAAAAAAAGAGCTGAAACATGGTAATATTATTTTTCTAATTCATCATGCCACAATCATAAAAGTTGCAGATTTTATTCTTAAGCCTCATGATTTTGAAGAGAAAGGTAAGGACGGTGTTAATACTAAATTCCAAAGTCGCCATGGAATTGCTGACCACCAATTTTCTTTTCTGCATATATATTCCATAATGCTAACCTTGAAGCAAAAGCAAAGCACCAGGTAAAAAATGTTTGCGATTCTTTCTTTCGTACCATACGTCACGCTACCCATCTTTTATAGTTGTATTCAGCACCTCTTCTCAATTTGTTCGCACTCAACACAAGGTCAACAAATAAGAGCAACTAGTGGTTGTCTGTTCTGTGTAAAGACGGTAACACAGTAAGAATAAGCAATCAGGTGGCTGGACGCCCAAAAGCCAAAATGTTCTGAATATTAACCTCCCTAAAACAATGTCTGAATCTCAGTAATACGTCGCTGTAGCTTCTCATCCTGATTACTAGCTAAATATAGAGAAAGTCGGGTGCAGTCTATAAATAAAAGAGCTGGGCTTGTTGGATGCATACCTCATTTTTCTCCAGAAGCAAGCCTAAAAGCTGAACAAGAAATAGCGGTAACTAGACAGTATTAGCAGTACACCCATCCCACCAGATCTGTGTACACTAAAAGGCAAATATGTACTATGTGTGACACACTTATAGGAACGGACCAACCACTCACCATTTTTATGAAGTTCTTATTTGAGATGTCAATTATTTTTTCCATGGTGGAAGTGCAGTCACATGAGAGGAAATATTTCCAAACCTTGGTAGTAGATTGGATATCTAGTGCAATCATTTAAAACTGGGATGCTTAGTCGAGTACCTTGAAAATGACAAAGCCAAACGTGTGCTTAGCCAAGGAACACCTCTGGAAAGAACATGTCTGTCTTGTCTAGCCAAATCGCACGAGCTTATGGCCCCCACACAGAGCCCAGCTAAGTAGCAGCATACAGCAATAATTAAGAGCTCTCATGATCTTGGGAGGTAGGTTGTTGAGATATGCCAATGAAAACCCGCACCAAATCTTGGACGATGGTTCGTTGAAATGTGTCTGTGAAAACTTGCACCATGTAATGTTAATAGACAGCAACGACAAAATTTCCACAATCTGAGGCAGGTGGCTCAACCAACTATGCTGTTGCTAAGATTTACAGTTACTTTAGGTTTTCTTGCTGGAAAGAACAAGCACGTAAATGACATGAACCTTCCACCAGATCTCTCTGTTCCTCCATGATGAAATGGCTAAATTCTTACCATAAAGCCTATAATGACTTGCGATCTACTGGCAATATGAGGAATTGACTTACTTGGGACCTTATGCAAAGCACATCATGTAAATGGTGGGGGCCAAATCTATTCTTATGGAAAGAAGTCTCTGTGGTTTATTGTCATTTGACCACCTGAATCACATAAGGTGGGGCAAATCTATATATTCTTACCCCTCAACGGTCACCCAAAAAGCGCCTGGGATGACAAAACAGTTCCACCCAATAAGTATTCTCTCTTGCCACCGCCCACTAATGCTGCAAACTGTCATGTGCCCCACATCCATATTCTTAGCAGATGATGATATGATCCATCAAGTTCCTCCCGGATAGAGGCGAATTTCAGCAGACAGGTTCGCCATACGTCGCCGAGCATCTGAAGGTACTATATCCATGAAAAATATCGAATCGTTTCATCACCACAGTCAGCGATGCAAACACTGCATCGGTGGTTCCTTTGAGTCGTGGGAAGCTTCCTACGCAAAATAAATAGATAAATCGGTGCACAACTTGTCGACCGCTCAAAATTGATCGTAACCCGCGTTCGCAAGAAATCTGAATCTTGGGAGAGTGGTCTTCCACTAGCACCAACTTGGGAGAAGATGATGGTGGTAATGGATGGACAGGGAGAGGACGGAGCCAAGGGTTTTTGGGTGATACATTGGGCGGTGGTAGCTGGTGGTTGGTAGCCCGCATGACGTCACGTGCCAAAAGACAGCAGCATGGCGGAGGCAGTGTGCACCCTCCAAATTGCCAATTGCTCCTTTCTCCCCGTATCATCTCATCTCACGCCTTTCCTTTTCAAAACGTCAATTTCCATTGGCCTGGGTGAGCTTTTGAAGGCTTTTGGGAAAAGCGTTCCCTTTTGAGTGAGGGGGGGGGGGGGGGGGGGGGGCTCACCTTCTAGAAGCCCAAGTGACCCCTCCCTCACTTTCAAGAAAAAAAACCCTCCCTCCCCACCCGCCAATGACTTCCCCACGAATGGTCAGTGGATGCAGCGTCCGTGTGTAAAACTGTCTCTCTCAGTGACCTCCTAGCTCAACGGCAATAGTGCTGAATCGCCTTGTTTTTTTTACTAGAAAAAAAGATGGGAATGATAACAGCCGGCCGTTTCCTAGTCTTAGCCTGAGGCAAAATTCAACAGCTTATCAATTAAATCCAATCCAGCATAGATGTGCAACTTTCGACTTTCGACCGGGTGGTTTGCGCCCAATCACTCTGACCCACATATTGTCCAATGAACGGTCAAGATCGAGGTGGGTAAAAGTTTGATCGGTGTATAAAATCTTGTCACCAACGCCCCGTGCTCGATAGTGAGCGGTGACTACCGGTGGTGAGTGAGTGCTGATATTTTGTTAAGAGAATGCAAAAAGTGGGCTTGCTATCCATCTGCCTAACCATCGCAACATCACATTCATATGCTCATGATGCTCATCCCCTTAAGATCTTGTCCCCTTGCCCATGTGTCTCCGTGGGTGGTGTATCCTGTGCATACCTGGTTATGTAGGAGACATGGATCGTGCTCGTAGCGTGGACAGGCATCCTAGCCACATGAATCCACACATATATAACCTACCAAAATCATATGCAAACCATATGTCAGTAGTGCTCCAAGCAACCGTGCCCAGTCTGCATCAACTCTTGTTTTGAGGTACCACCAGATAATTATTTGAGAGAAAAGTACCGTGCAGGAGCTTCTGAGGGTATGGTCCGGGGAGCTCCTCAAAGTTGTAGCTACTTTCACTCTTTCAGATTCAGAAGTCAATAGTTCTTCAATCAAGGCACCAAGCTATTGATAATACCACTTAAATATTGATGGTTCCGCTAAAAAAAAAACTTAAATATTGATGGCTCTTCTTGAAAAAGCAATCCCATCGATGCAGGAAGATCCAGCCGAAATGCCAGCACTGAGACGTTGAAAAGAACTTTTGCAGTATTTAGCCAAATCACAACAAGAAAGAACTGTGCAGACTTGATGAATCTGTTGGATAGTGCAACAGCAAAATGCTAGAAATGCATTTGTAGTTGTTTGAAAATTATGTTCAGATTAACCATAATCAGCCTAAACAGGTCTCTGTCACTATACCCATAATGAATTCCTTGCGACGAGTATTATACCTTTTGCTTTTGAAGTCTCCGAGATAAAGATGTGCAGGCATCTAGCGAGTGTTAATTGATGAAAACTACATGCTATGCGTATAAAGTACAGAAGTTATGGTAGTAAAACATGGACAACTTAGTTCGGTATTCTTGCAATTAAGGAGGAATGCTGATAAATGATAATAGAAATGGCGATAAGTAAATGGATAGTTTACTGCAAGCTTAGTTTAGGGTGCAGTTCAGTCTGTTTTAACATCGTAGTAGCAGGCAGTCTGGCGTGTTGCCTTAGCCAGTTTTCGTGTTTCAGTTTGTGGTTGATGTGGATCCATTTTTTGTAAAGTTCTCGTTCATAATCGTATTAGGGTTGTTGTACTTAGAAATTTGATTTGCCTTGTTCATAGTGTGTGTAATCAAGAATAAACCTTAGTTTTAGTGTTATACTTGACAATTTAACATCCCCAAGCCAATGAATACTATTGTGTAACTTCCTTAGAACTGTTGAGCTAGAAGTAGTGGTAGTATTTATACAACAGAGTCAACTCAAAGAACATATACTTCAGAACTAACAGGATCTGTTCAGAACAGAAAAAGGAAGTAACATAACCTGGAAAGATCAGAACACTATATTAGGCACATATGTTCCTGTTATTGTTCTTAATACTAGAATAGTACTTAATTCATGGCTGCACGCCTGCACTAAAGACATGCCATAGGCACTTCATTATGGACATTAGAACAGTTGGTGAGGCTTTCCCTATCAACAAAGCGAAATGCCCGGCTGGTTTGACTGCATGTTAGATTACTACCAATCTCTTGCAACATGCTGCACAAATGGCATGAGTGGGGAGACAGGTGCTCAGCTGCTTTATTTTATTGTTTTTTGGCTTCTGCAAGTCATAGTCGCATAAACTTTTTGGATAAATCTGTTTTCTGAAGCAAAAGAGATGAAACGAAGTAAAGTTTTGAAATCCATACTACATAGGATAAGTTAGGTCTATCGAAGGTTCTATTTCTACCCATGAGGACACAAAACCCAATAACTAGAGTAGGTGAGATATTGTGGAGGCATGCGGATATGATGCAAAGCCCAGTATAGCTTTACCTAACACAACAGTCTGAGCAACTGAAAGATGGTATGATGCATCTGTAACATCAATGATGAAGAGTGCATTACCCCTTCTAGAATGAGGTAGGTCGGGTGCAAAAAAAAACATAAGATCTTTGTCATTGCATCACAACCAGCACCTAACAAGAGGGGTAAAAAAGGATATTATAACCTCCAGTGCACCCACCAGGCCACTTTGGTATGACACAAAAAGCACGAAGATTTGGTAAGCTCAATTAATTCGAAGCTTCTATGGATCTTTGTCGTTGCATCATCCAGGCTACCTAACATGCAGATAAAATGAGATCTGTTTTCATATTTTTGAGGTATGACATCACTGGAACATTCTTGTCATAATTAATTGCGACATGATTCTTTCTAGCTCCTATTTCCAACTAATGGTATGGAAGAATAAAAATATCCTAGTAGTTGCAGTTCTGTTGTTCAATTTTCAAGCAATACCAACTAGTTAATAACTTAATATAGTGATTAATGTCACTCTGACCTTCCCATGATAGCTCAACAATAAGGTGAACATCTAAATCATGTACGTGATGACATGACTTTGCGCCGGTGAGGTACCTAACTTTGTATGACAACATGAACAAGAGGAGCCTCTGTAAATGTTGAAGCTAGGCATTTTTGTGGAGTTATATATAAAGAGTTTCCGTGTTAGAGAAAAGTTAACAAATAAATAACTGTTTATTGTGATAGAAGCTTAGCTAAATAGGTTGAGTTTAAAGGCACAATTAAAAAACAATCGGTTAGAGAAACAAAGATATGCCGTAAGGGTAGTATCTCCCAAATGTTTGGTGAAGAGAAAGATTGAGCAATAACTCAACAGATTTCTAGAAATGCAATGCTTTTTGAAGAAGCCATTCTAAGAACATGCATGTAAATCTTAGAGCATAGGAAAATGCAACATTGTGTAACATTTGGAGCATCTGGTCAGATGTTTGGAGAAAGATACCACTAAATGGAGTGGCAAATTCACGCAAAACAGACTTACACAGGATATAGGATCACATCATGCAGCATTTAGAAGGAAGCAAGTATTAACTTGACAGTGTTGGGCCTTAGACATGAATTCCCGACCACCATTTGAATCACGTTTCAAATTCGCTGCCCATATACTAGTAAAAGTAATGAAAAATTGTCTTAAATTGTCACTTTAGAATTTACTCTCTCCTTTCAGGTTTACAAGGCCCACATGTATTTTGAGTTCAACTCTGACCACAAATTTGACTAACAAACTATTAATTATATGACATAAAAGGTATAATATAATACTCCTACTATTGAATTTGTATTTGAAAGAATTCTCCAATGGTATAACTTTTATGGCACATAAATCATACTACCTCCATTATTATTTACTTTGCAGCTTTGTTCTAAGTCAAACCTTGTAAGCTTTGATCAATTTTATATTCTCTCCGTTCGAAATTAGTTGTCGCTGAAATGGATGTATCTAGCACTGAAATACATCTAGATTTCTAGATACATCCATTTCAGTGTCATCTAATTCCGAACGAAGGGGGTAGAAAGCAATATAAACATGGGTTTGTCTAGGGCACATCTAGATGTGAGAGCACATCTAAGTCCTACACAATTGATTTTACATAGAGATTCGTGTAAACATTTTCTTTTCTTCTTTTTCTTTTTTTCTTTCTAGTTAGATTAAACCACTTAGATGTGCATTACTTAGAGCACATCTAGATGTGTCCTAGCAAATCTGTGTAAACATTTACAATAACAAATATATATGATGTGAAAATATATTCAATGATGAATCTAATGGTATTGATTAGATATTGTAGGTGTTAATAATATTTCTATAAACTTGGTCAAAGTTAGTTTATTAGGTTTGACTTAAGACAAAGCTAATATGCAAGTACATAGAAATGGAGGGGAGGGAGTACATTGTTGGTCTAACTGATAATAAAATAATCTTACAGTACGTGCGGGCCATGCAAACTCGAAAAGAGGTAATACAAATCTAAAGAGATTGGAGTTTTTTTTTTCAACTTGTTTTTCATTGTCTTGTACTCCGTATTTTATATTCTTATTATAAATTTGTAATAACATCAGATTCGTCTATCTGGGCTGAAGTGGGCTTATTACATACTCTTTGAGTTCCCTAAAACAAGTGGGCCAACGTGGGCTAGAATGACCTATCACTGGAACTGTTACAATATCAAAATTTCAATGCCACAAACATGGGGGTGTGCTCATAAAACAGCAGATAATCTAAACTGGTATGGAATGAACTATTTGCTAAAAACATGCACAGATCCACCTTGATAAGTAATGGACAATGTACCTTACAAAAAATGACTTCATGATCACTTTTGGATCCTACAGATGCGTTCGCTTCAGACCAGCAGGCTTATCATTGTGACTGTGTCATCAAATTGTCTGTTCCAACTTGAGGCTGCACAGATGTCCACCCCTGCAGAGTTGTAAGGAAAACATATGGTCAGCATGATTTGAACTGCATGTAATAAAACACAGAAACTTCAAACGTCACCCAATTTTCAGCCCGGCAACAGTTAACCATTTCAAAAGATTGGTGTATTCAAGGATACAAATACTCGGAAAGACACTCTGTACATGCCAAAAGCTCTTGATGTATTAAAGCTCAGGGGTCATGTTATCAAGGAAAAGCACTTTCTGAATCTATCCTGTACAAATCTCCTTTTAATCTAACAGATTCAAACAGCACAGAGGAAAAAAAAAAGTTCCACACGTCTTTGGTTAGCATTGAACTTGGACCAGACTAAAGGTCAGCATTGGTTAGTGGCCAAATGCATGAGTTGGCTGAGAACAAAATAGCAGCATATGAATGCCGTTAATAACAGAGCGTGTCTCAGGTACAACCTTCCATGAATGAGGACCACATGCAGTATGAGAGCGGGCAATCTAATTGCAAATTCAGGCGGCTGAGACTGAGAGCATGCCTGAAGCAAAAAAATTGCATATTCTCCCAATAAACCAAAAGCAATTGCCATTAACCACAAGACAGACACTCAGAATCTCAACCATTGATCCAGTATTGCTGTCAGACCTACTTGATGGTTGTAATGTAAGCCTGCAACCGACCCAAATCCCATCGAACAATGCCCAAACTGATGCAATGTTCATGTTTTTCTTTTTCTTTTGGGGTTACATTCCTCGAGTGCTAAAACCAATCAGAAGCAACTCTCTAGGCGGCACACACGAAGAAGGTACCGATGGGTCAATACACCAAGCAGGTGCTGGGCATGGGAGGCAGCTCGGGCACACAGAAACGCAGGCAAACGTGCCAATGGGGAATCAAATACAGTAGCAGTTAAGTAAATCTCACCGTCCCCAAAACTGCGACCACGCAAGTTCCCCATCTGCTCCGCCGGTTCCAAAAGCCGAAACTGACGAACCCTCATGGCGGGAACCCCACCGGCCGCCGATCACCTTAGCGGCCAGAGGCAGTCGGGAATGCGCATTAACACGGACGAGCCCTGGAGACGAATCGGAAACAAACGGAGCAACCGCGAGCGACTCACCCCCACCAGGAAGGACTCTCGATGTGTTCACCGCTCCCGGCGCCGGCTCCTCGCCCGACTTTCTAGGCTTCACCAGCCATCAACCGGCGGCGATCGGATCCCTCTCGTGGCGGCGGGGGCGATGGCTTTCAATTTATTATTTTTATTTTTTTGATTTGAGGGTATGGCGATGACTTTGAAATGGGATCGTAGGAGAAATTGCCATTGTTTTCTTTTAGGGAAGAAATTGCGATTTTTTGGTTTGAGCTGGGCTGGTTTAGCGGGAAAGCGGCGGTCGACGGGGGGAAAAAATCTCTGGGAACGGGCCTCACCCTTCCACTCCTGAGGCCGGCCCCTCGTGGGATCGCAACATCTCTCTCAGGCTATGTTCGTTTAACCCCACCCCGGCGGGGTTACAGGCCTAATCCGCGTGGATTGACAGGATTTTCCCCGCGGGGGACCGAACCCAGCCCACGAGTTATTTTCCGTTCGGTTAAGCCCCGTGGTTTGATTCCTCGGCCCAAACCACCTTGAATCCGCGCGGAATCTACCCACGACCCGGAGCTGGTGGAAAAAAACCCTCGCAACTCTCTCCTTCTTTCCTCTCCCGAGCAGGCGGCGGCAGGGGGCAACGGAGACGAGCAGGCGGCGGAAGGGGACGACGGAGACGAGAAGGCGGCGGCGAGGGGGGCAGCGAACGGCAGCGGCGGCGCAACGATCCTGGAGGAAAACGGCAGCCGGGCGCCCCCACCGAAACCCTAGCACCGCCCATCTTCCCCCGCCGCCGGAGAAAAGGTAGCCGCCGGCACGCGCCTCCTTCCGCCCATCTTCCTCTGCCTCGGCCCATCTACCGCGCCGGCTGTTAGTTTATTTTCCTCCTTCTTCTTGCTCTCAACATGTGTGAATAGGTGGATGAGGTTGCAAATTACCATAGAATTTTTATACTGTGCAAGTGTTGGATGCGTGTGAATGACATATGATTCTTGCCTGCTTGGTCTAGTTCTTGAACATCATGCTTGGTCTGGATCTTGATAGTTACCTTGGTAGTATGTTGATTAGTACAAATCATGCATTTTTGTACTAATGTTGTCTAGTTCTTGGCAGTATGTTAATCATCATGCATTTTTGCTCCTTGGCAGTATGTTGATTAGTTAGCTCTAGAGTCAAATTATTGCCGTTAATTTAATCTTTCTTGATCACACGTTAACGTGTAAATTCAGACAAGCTAGGTGCAACAACTACAGTTGTAAAGTTTATGTAGTGGCTGTTATGGAGAGCTAGCTCTAAAATCAAATCATTAGCCCATGTTACTCATTATGTTCAAACATTGCATTGCCCCATTCCATTCAGTTTCAGTTACTCACTGCTAGTAATCAATCCGCACTAGCACAAGCCTTTCGTCTAGCAGCAATATTTCTATTGCTATCCTGAAATTTTTGAGTCTAGCAGTAGCTTGGTTCATGTATAGCAGTATGTTGTATATTCAAGTAAAATTTGTAACTAGTGGCATTTTTTATTTAGTCTTCAAATGGATTCGATGGATGAGGAAGATGATGAAATGATGTTATTCGTTTTCCCGGGATTACATTTGATGGAGAATGCTCATAGGGAGCCGAGGTCGCGTCATACATCGTTGCTAACAGGAGAGATGTTCGTTAGGGAATTACTTGAAGGACACATCAAGAACTGCCGGGTAGCATTTAGGATGGAGCCTCACATATTCAGATCTTTGGCTAGTTATCTTCGACGAGAGAAGTTGGTGCTCGATACCAGAATTAAAGTCAAAGAGAAACTAGCATTTTTTTTGTGGATGCTATCTCACAATTCTTCCTTTGAAGATCTTCAAGTTCGGTTCGGTCATAGTGGGGATACTTTCCATTGGCAAATGAAGAATTTCTTCAACATAATCCCTACTCTATCGAACCATTTTCTGAAGCCCCCAAATCCTGACCAAGTACATCCTAAGATTCTATCGAGCACAAGATTCTTTCCTTATTTCCAGGTTTTTGCTTCGTCAACTTCCATCCACATTGACACCTTACTCTTCTTGTTGTACATGCTAACATGTAGTATTTCATTGTAGAATTGCATCGGGGCCATTGATGGGACACATGTTTCGATAACAATTTCTGGAGACAAGGTTGCACCGTTCAAAAATAGGAAAGGGACCTTAAGCCATAATGTTATGGTCACGTGTGACTTCGACCTGAACTTTACATTCATTTCTTGCGGTTGGGAGGGATCCGCAACTGATGCTAAAGTTCTTCGGTCAGCACTCGAGAATGGGTTTCATGTACCTCCGGGCAAGTTTTATCTCTTTGATGGTGGTTATGCCAACACTCCTTACTTCTTGGCACCGTATCGTGGTGTTCGGTACCATTTGAAGGAGTTTGCCCGCGGTCGTCGTCGCAACCTTAGAGATGCAATTGCTCATCAAATGTGGGTTGCTTATCAACAAGCTGCACAATAGTTATTGGAGATGTAATAAAGTAGATGTTGTTTTTATTTTATATCATGTAATAAATTGTCACTTGGGAACTTGTTTTGCTATCATGTTAATAAATTGTTGCTGCTGTTCATGTCACTTGGGAGCTATTTTTGTTGTTGTTCATGTCACTTGGGATTTTTTTTTGCTGTTGTTCATGTCATGGCTATTGTCCAGAAGTCACTATGATGACTGCTCGAGGATCACCGAGGTTGAGCCTCATGAAAGAATCCGCTGCAACGGGTAGAGTGTCACCTACAGGGCGCGTGGCAAAGAGGAATAGAGGGTCTCCCAATGGTACAACTTTAACATGTTCATTTCTCTATCTATGAATTTATTTCTCTATCTATGAGAGGGTCTCCCAGCATTAACATGCTTATGTGAAAATGCAGAAGATAGAGTAAAATGGAACGCAAGCCATGAGAAAGACCTTGTGGATTTTCTTCGGGAGCACGTTACACCTGAATATAAGGGGCAAAATGGTTGGAGCTCTTAAACATGGAATCTGATGGTGCAGAAATTCCATCAAAAGAATCCATATGCTAAGTATGAGAAGAAAAAGATTCAAGAAAAGGAGAAAGAGTTAAAGAAAGAATACAAGATGATAAAGGAGATCCGACAGCAAAGTGGTGTTTCATGGGACGACACATGGTGCATGATTTTAGCAGATCCCCCACTCTGGAGAAACATAATCATTGTAAGTGTGTTGCACAATCATTGCTTGTTGATGACCAATGTCTTTTGTTTTACTCTTGCCCGCTCTTATATCATTTTTGTCAACTTTCTAGTCTCACCCTAAAGCTGGGAAGTTCAAGACAAAATCTTTTCCTCTATATGAAGCTTTAGGTGAATTGCATGATGGTTAGCTCTTGCTTCAGCTCTTATATTCATGTTATTATTTTGTGTTTGTTTACTCTTGCTTCATCTCTTATATTCTCTTGTGACTTTAACTTGTAGGTCAAACTGCTCTGGGTACATACAACTTCACGTCTACCGAGTCATCACAATACCCGACACAATCACAAGTTGAGAATGTTGGAGGAGATGGTGTGAATCATGGAGAAACATCAGCAGATGCTCAGAATCTTAGAGGAGAAAGGGATCACAATGATGAAGATGTGGATGTGATGCATGTGCAAGAAAACATTGATTCGGAGCCTAATCAAACTGAACCAAGGGTGGCTAGTGTACCCTCAAGAAGTGAACAAGATAAGGAACCAAAGAGGCGGAGGTCGGCGAACGGTGATGTGGCTGCTATGATGGAGAAGTACATTGAAATGAGGGCGAAGCAGGTGGAGGATGAGAAAGAAAAGGCAAAGGTTGTGGACGAGTTCTCAATCAAGAAATGCATCAATCTGCTCAACACAATGGATATCACACCAAATGAAGAAATCAAGGCTTTCCGAGTCTTTAAGATCCCTGAGAACCGAGAGATTTTCCTGAGTGCCAACCCGGATATTGCTCTTATGTGGCTTAGGTATGAAATGGAGTAACACAGGTACATACTTGGTTGTTTTTTATACGGGTCCTTGGTGCTTATTGCTAGCTTTGCTATTGCTATTAATTTAGTATTTTGTGCCATGTTGAGATGCATTTTCAGAACTGCCATGTAGGTGTCAGATTGCTGCTCTCTCTTGATTCAAACGGCTATAGTATCTCACTGCTTCTTATCACACCAATATTATTACATGTTAGTAAGTATCGACTGATGTAATTACAAACATCGTTTAGGAGTAGAAAGTAGAGCAATAACCTTATCCAGCTGCAGTAGCAAAAGGCTCATGTACGTTGCTCTGAAGTAAGCTGTAGAATGTATGCAAATGGTAGAATGTTGTTTCAGTTGGTAATGTAGTACTGTACTTCACAAATACTGCTTCCAGATCTTGCAGTGTTCATCCTGGTTGCTTCTTTCAGGATGCAACAGATGGAACAATGTTGTTTCACTTCGTCCTGTGAGCGTCACCTAATTAAATGTTTCTTATGCCAGTTAAGTCTGTTATTATGCTGGCCAAAGATTGGATCCCCTGCTGATTTTCACTATATGCAGATGATGCCTAAACCGCGGCGGGGTTTTGGTTGCCGACTACGACACCGAGTGGTGGCCGTACTTCTGTGATGTTTGCTGGGATGACTAGCCTTTTATGTTTTGCTCTGTTTTGACCTTCGATGTGGCCAAATGTTGCAATCATTCTAGAAGATCTTACACATTCCTTGCCAAGTGCTCTGAAATTTGAACCTGATACAATGCATACGTGTTGTGGATGTCCTTGGTTCAATGCTACATATCTTTCAGTTTTTAATCTGTTATTAAATTCTGTGCTGTCAAAATTTTCATGAGCTGAAATTGCTCACAGAATTATACATGATCAGATTCTGCTGCTGCTATAGTTATGTGATGTTAAAAAACCGATGTACATTGTTATATATTTGCTGTTATGATTTTTATACCCATGGATTTGTTGTTATATATTCACAATTCTACATGCCTTTCACCATTTGAACTGCTGCTAAACTGTTGTGCGCTGCTGCTGTTGCTGATGGATTGGCCAGTTAGCACTAGTATACAAACCTTCGGAAGCAACCGAACAAGTGTTTAAATGAGAAGGATTTAATCCCGGGTGAAAAGATTCCACGTGGGGGTTAGGGACTCACGAGAGGTTCACCAAAACCACTAGTGGATTAGATCCACTAGAGGATTTAATCTTCACGTACCGAACATAGCCTCATTGGGATCGAACCACCTTTGGGAATGTACGAGCTGAAATCCGAAAGTTGAAGCATGAACTATCAATCCTCAAGAGTGTTCCGGGTCGAACGGGGCCATCCCCGACGGAACTAAAAATTGTGGAAGTTTTGGTTGAGCTTTACCATAGGGAGGAAATTTTGTGGAGGCAGAGATCAAGGGTCCAATGGATGGTGCATGGAGATAAGAACACAAAGTACTTTCATCTCAGAGCGACAATGAGGTGGAGGAAGAACTTGATAAAGGCCCTACAGAATTATGAGGGTGATACTATAAGTGATATTGAGGAATTAGAGACAATGACTACCCAGTTTTACTCTAACCTTTTTTCCACGGAAGGTGTCTCTAATATGCATGTGGTCCTGGATGCGATCCCAACAAAGGTGACGACAGAGATGAATGCCAGCTTGTTGGCGGACTACTCTTCGGAAGAAATCAAAGTTGCGCTTTTTCAAATGGCGCCTTTGAAGGCGTCTGGTCCTGATGGGTTCCCAGCACAGTTTTTTCAGAAACATTGGGATGTCTGCGAAGAGGAGGTGGTCAAAACTATTCTTCGAATTGTTCGGGGCGAGGAGTCTGCGGAGTGTATCAATAACACTTTCCTCGTGCTCATCCCAAAAGTTAAGAACCCCATTCTTCTTACTCAGTTTAGACCTATTAGCTTGTGTAATGTCTTATACAAAATTGCCTCTAAGGTGGTCTCTAATAGGTTAAAGATTATCCTCCCAAAGATAATATCCCAGGAACAGTCTGCCTTTGTTCCCGGGCGACATATAACTGACAATATCATTGTGTCGTATGAATGTCTCCACTTCATGAAGAGGAACAAATCCCTGAAGCATCATCATTGTGCCCTCAAACTTGATATGATGAAGGCCTATGACCGAGTGGAGTCGGTTTATTTGGAGGCAATAATGCTGAAGCTGGGCTTTTCAGAGAGTTGGGTGAACAGAGTTATGTCCATGGTTAAATCAGTTTATTTCTTGGTTCTATTAAATGGAAAGAAACTGGAAGATTTCAAACCCTCGAGGGGTATTCGGCAGGGAGACCCAATTTCGCCCTACCTTTTCTTGTTGGCAGCAGAGGGCCTTTCAGGCCTCCTCAAATCCAGAGATCAATCATCGCAACTAAGTGGGATCACGGTGGCGCCTACGGCTCCACCAATTAACCATCTTTTGTTTGCAGATGATAGCCTGTTGTTTTTTCAAGGCAAACGGTGAAGGTGCAACTGAGGTGTCAAACTTACTGAATTCTTATTGCCAAGCTTCGGGTCAGAGAGTCAATTTGGCAAAGTCATATGTTTACTTTAGCAAAGGATGCCCGCAGGGCATGAAGAATGAAGTAAAAGATATCTTAAATGTCCAGAGGGAAACTTTGAATGAAAAGTATTTAGGGATGCCTTCTGATATGGGTTCCTCCAAGATTAACACTTTCAAATGCCTGAAGGACAGTGTTTGGGGAAAAGTCAAAGGATATATTGATCAAACAATTTCTGCGGCGGGGAAGGAGATTCTCATAAAATCAGTCGCCCAAGCTGTCCCGGTTTACTCAATGTCCTGTTTCAAGTTACCAAGGGGACTTTGCAAACATCTTGATAAAATCATTAGGCAATTTTTCTGGGGGAGTAAAGAAGGAAAAAGTAAGCCACATTGGGTTTCATGGAAATCAATGACAGAACCAAAATGCTCTGGCAGCTTGGGTTTCAGAGACATGGAGTTGTTTAATATAGCGTTGTTAGCATGACAATCTTGGAGAATTTTGACCTCACCAGAATCTCTATGTGCTCGTTTAGTGAAAGCAGTTTACTTCCCGGATACTTCAATCCTGGAAGCGACAGTTGGGAACCATCCGAGTCACATATGGAGATCCATCATCGAAGGCAGGGACGCGTTAGCACTTGGCCTACGGAGATCGATTGGAGACGGTCAGAACACACGTATATGGGTGGACAATTGGCTCCCCAAAGACTACTAGATGACACCTATGGCGAGAATCAATGCCAATGGACTGGCACTAGTTGCTGATCTTATTAATCATACGGAGGCGTCGTGGAAGCAAGACGTGCTACTGCAGAATTTTTTGCTAGCTGACGCCTGGATAATCTCTGGGATTCCGTTATCTACAGCTCAAGTGGATGACTCTTGGTGCTAGCACTACGACAAACGAGGTTCCTTCCCAGTTCGGTCTTGCTACAGATTATTGCATGATGTTAAATCCCAACGGGAAGCACTATTATCTGGAAGGGAGAATCACTCGCGTGGGCTGGAGGACGAGGCAGGATGGACTACTCTATGGGGTATGCAAATTCCTTCCAAGATCAAAACGTTCTTGTGGAGATTGGCTAGGCATTCTTTACCCTCGGAAGATGTCAGAAAACATAGAAATATGTCTCCGTCGGACTGCTGCATTTTATGCGGGGTGGTGGACTCTTGGAAGCATTCGTTGATTGAATGCTCCATGGCTAGGTGCGTCTGGTCACTAGCTGGAGAAGAACTAATCGAAGCTATGGCCGAAACGCAAGAACCGTCAGCAAAACTATGGCTTTTTAGCCTTCACGAGAAGCTGCAGAGAGCACAATTTACACGACTGGTGATTACTCTGTGGGCAGTGTGGACGGCCCGCAGAAAATCAATACATGAGGATATTTTCCAAACTCCATGGGCTACTCATGACTTTGTCTCGAGGCTCATATCGGAGTTGAATACCTTGGATAGGAAAGCCCTGTTATCGCATGTGAGCAGCTCAAGGAGGACTGCTCCACAAGCGGGATGTGTGTGGAGTACACCAAATGATGGAAGCTTCAAAATCAAAGTTGATGGTGGTCACACCTTGGATGGCTCATCGAGCGCTGTGTCTGCAATTTGCCGAACCAACAACTGTGATTATCTGGGTTCCTCTGCGCTTGTTATTCTAGGGATGACTGATCCGACAACTTTGGAGGCCTTGGCTTGTAGAGAAGGTCTTGCTCTAGCCCTGTATTTGGGACTGCAGAAGGTGGTGATCTCGAGTGACTGCAAGACTGTGATCCAGGACATCCACGACAATACTGGAAATTGCCACAAGTCGATAATCAAGGGAATTCGTATGAGGTCGTCAAGCTTTGGTTCTTGTGATTTTATGTTCGAAAGTAGGAAGTTTAATTTAGATGCTCATAACATTGTCAAGTTTTCTTTAAGTCTCTCGAGTGGGCGGCACATGTGGTTACTCCAACCCCATGATTCGTCTTGTATCTTGCAACATGTTTTGGTTAATGAATAAAGTAGGGTGTGTTTTCTCAAAAAAAAAACTAATCTAAAGCAATCTCAAAGCTCCTCCTAACCGGATATTCAGAGAATGATCGTGGCTGCTTGTTGTTGAGCGAGGGATCATGGCGTCAGGAGAATACCCGTCGCCGGCAGCCGCATCCGCTGTTCACCGGCAAACTGACGCAACCGTAGACGTGCTGCCAATTCCCACCTGTCGTGAGGGTACCACAGGAGCCGATACCTCCGATGTACAGTACAACTCTATTGTCGGTGGCGGCGGAACACAGGGTGTTTCTTCGTTCGTCGTTCACTCATCCCACGATCACGCTGTCATGGCCAACTCACAGCCGCTGGCCGGTGAGATAATCTCGTCGCGCTCGACTGTTTCCACTTTGAAAGATTCAGCTACAATGACCACTTCCAATGAGCTACCAAACTGATCCGTGTATTGTTGCAAAAAATCATGGTTTACTTGCAGCTATTAAGTTTATATAATTTCACTGCAGGTGCATGATACTAGTTCTGAATCAACAATTGTTCCTAAAGTTGGAATGGTTTTCAAGTCAGAAGAGGATGCATACGAATTTTACAATGAGTATGTCGGTAACATTGGTTTTAGCATCCGAAAGAGCCACACAAAGTTGAGACCTGACAAATCAGTTTATCAGAAGCATATAGTTTGTAGTAATGAAGGGGAAAGAGGCGCTCATTCAAAGCATGACACGGTGAAACAAAATGCTGCCACGAGGTCCGGTTGTGATGCTCGTATTCAGTTCAGTATTGCTCATGATGGTGTATGTAAGGTGCAAAAGGTTGTACTCGAGCATAATAATTATCTCGCAAGTCCTAATAAGAAACACATGTTGCGGTCACAACGTCGTTTGGTAGAGTCTGATAAAGTTCTGATTGGTAATATGAGGGTAGTTGGATTGAAGCCTGCCGAAGTGTACAATTTTTTCAAGCAGTGGTATGGAGGACCTAATCATGTACATTTCTTGCGGGTGGATTGCAATAACCATATCGTTCGTGAGCGCAAGAAGTATTTGGAAGTCAATGACGCTCAAACACTGCTAGATTTTTTGAAAAACAAACAGTTAGAAGATCCTTCCTTTTTTTATGCCATACAACTAGATGAGGAGGATTGCCGGATAGCAAATTTCTTTTGGGCAGATGGTCAATCTATCATGGACTATGCTTTCTTTGGTGATGTTTTGTTGATGCGTGAGGTGATGATAGTGATTTCTCGCCCTTCGTTGGTAAACCCCAAGTGGAAGGTGTGATGTAGCACGGCAGCGAATTTCCCTCAGTAAAGATACCAAGGTTTGTCTCCAGTAGGACTTCAGAGATGATAAGTAGGTGTCAGCGGCGCTACTGACGCGAACCTGCACACAGACACAAATAATTTTGTTCCCAACGAAGTTCAGAGAGGTTGTCAATCTCTCCGGTCTTGTTGTTCACAAAGGATCAAACACAAAGGATAATGATAGCAACTGAAAGTAAAAGCAGAAAAGTAAATGAGCATGGAAACAGTAATGAGGATATGGACCGGGATACGTGATGTTCACTAGTGATGTCTCTCTCCCAAAAGACGATAAAACTGCTATGCAAGGTAAACAAATTACAGAAGGGCAATTGACAGGATTATGAACGCACCGCAATGCTAACTATGCTACAAAAGAAAGGAAGAGGCTCAAAAGCACGGGCAGTACGCCAAAATAAGTAGACCAAAATCCAACTGCATCTAATACTAATCATCCACCTTGAGATATCTATCCAGAACATCTCGCTGGTATTAAGTTGCGAGCCCCACCCAAAGTGTAAACCCAAAGCAACAGACAACTGCATTAAAAAGCACTTTGCGTAAAGTAAACAATCCTTGCAACCGCGGTTACAAGCACCGTTGTTTTCCCCCTTGTGGCAACAGCACATCCCCTAGACTCATGTTTCTGTCACTCAAGCGTGTCATCGGGGGGCATGAACCCACAATCGAGCATAATGTTCCCTCTTGGGGTTACTACCTACTACTTGGCCAAAGCAATAAACAGCAACGGAGAACATGCAAGAATTACTTAGGAACAAAAATATAAGAGATAAAAACCAAATATATTACTCAATCGCAATCTGAACATAATCTCATAATCCATCAGATCCCATCAAACTCAGCATAGCAATAGCAGAAAGATTACAAAAGTGCCTCGATCATGTAGGGAAGCTCACGAGGTCTAAACCATGAAGAACAAAGAGGGGAGGAGAACATCACATAGCTACTGATCACGGACCCATGGTCCAAGGAAAACTACTCACGAGACATCCGGGGAGCATCCATGGTGGAGAGGAGACTCCCGGAGGTCAATCCTCCCTCCGGCAGGGTGACGGGAAGAGGTCTTCTGGTGCTCCCGATCTCGGAAGCGCGGCGGCGGCGGAACAAAGGCGAGATCGCGAAATAGGGTTCTCTTTTCCGGAGTTTCCTGTGACGGAGAATATATAGGCGAAGGGGGGCAACCAGAGGTGGACCAGGGGCCCCAGGCGCCCCCCTGGCGCGGCCAGGGGTGGGGCCGCGCCGGGTGGCCGCCTGGGCCCCCCTGGCTCCCCTCTGGCCCCACTCGGGCTCTTCGCGAAGCTGCCTGTACGCTGATTTTTCCTATATTTTTCCCGGAATTTTTCTGGCACGTTTTATATGGGGGAAAACTAAAATAGAAAAACAGCAGAAAACAGGAACTGGCACTGTGGTGCACTGAGTTAATAGGTTAGTCCAAATATGATCAAAAGTGTATGAAAGTGTATCTAGATCATAGCAATATCACACAAAACATGCTTGGAGCAAGCAGAAATTATAGATACATTTTGAACGTATCAACATCCCCAAGCTTAATTCCTGCTCGTCCTCGAGTAGGTAAATGATAACGGCATAATTTCTGTGGTGACATGCTAGCAACCATAAAAGAACTTTTAAAAGTAAAGCAATCAAGGTTAGAAACTCAATTCAAGTCATAACATGCAAGAGTCTATATTAGCATTGAAACAAGTAACAAAAGAACAAAAGGTGCAAGAGCTCTCGCTGTCCGTGACTCGAATGTCTCCAAATGGTGTTTGCGTGCAAGAAGGGGGATAGGGAATACGAGAAAAACATTTATTTGTTGAGAACTCAATCTACTAAAGTTTCACACTTGGTCTTTTTCTGGAATCTTATCTTGACTTGTCCCCAGACCACTAGCCAGGTACAAGTCAATTTGATCCACTCCTTTTTCAATATTTTGAGCACTCATGCAATGGATGAGCGTAAGCACGAGAGTTGACACTTGGGATGGAAAAGAGAGAAATAGTGTGGAGGAGGAAGAGAAAAAGGATGAGAAAGGCTCACATACATGAGGACAATCATAGGCAAGAGATGCCAAATGATAGATATGATGTGAGGAGTAGGGATTTCCATGCAACGGATGCACATACGAGCTAGGAAGCTCTCCAATGGAACTAGTGGGGGTGCATCTAACTTGCTCGCTCATGAAGACCTAGAGCTCGTTTGAGGAGGCTCATCCTTGGAATATGCAAGCCAAGTTCTATAGTGTGAAGGTCCCCACATAGCTATATGCATAATGATCATCTCTATGGAGTACAAGGATATAAAGGGAGTACTAGTGTGGATCTCTCAAAAGGATAGTAGTGTTGCCCCTTTCTCTCTTTTTATTTCTTTTTCTCTTTTTTCTATTTTTTTGTATTTTTTTGTGGCCTCAATGGCTCTTTCTATTTAACTCTCATTTGTCCTCTTTGGGATCTTTTATTGTGTCCACTTTGGGATCTTTTATTGTGTCCACTTTGGGATCTTTTCCTCACTTAAGGGAAACACTCTATTTTACAAGAAGGTAAAGGAGATCTTTCACACTTTACAAGGTACTCAAAATCATAAAGAAGATGTAGCTATCATGATGTATGCAATGTATGTCGCTGCCAGTGTAGCAGGAACATGTATGACATGAAGATCAAGTCATGAAGAGGTGGATGTTGCATGGCAATATATCTCGGAAAAGCTATGGAAATGCCTTGATAGGTAGGTATGGTGGTTGTTTTGAGGAAAGATATAAGGAGGTTTATGATGACATAGCGTATCATGCCAAGGGTTTGGATGTACCGGCGAAGGTGGACACAAACTCTCGGAGTGTGAAGAAGGCAATGCACGGCACGGGAGAGGCTAGCAAAATATGGGAAGGTGGAAGTGTCAACTTTCAATACTTACATTAGTCTGAAGAACTCATGCACTTATTATCGGTAACTCTCAATATAATAAGGAGGTTCACAAAGAGACAAGTACCCCGAGGAGGAGTGTATGGGGGTTTGGTTATCCTTGCGCATCCTCGACTCATGGTACGTGAGTGTACTCTAATATTCGATCCCTCCAAAGACTAGTGATCCATCTAGTAGCTAGAGTTCTCAACTGGTTTTTGTAGGTTTTGAAAATAAACACGGATTGCCCAAAATACGACACCTATCACTAATATGCTAGAGCTCTTGACACCAAAAGTTCAAACATTACTCACAACAATACCTCAAAACTATTGCAAGTTACTACTAGAATTAAATAGCTACCTCAATTACCTACTTTCAAGACAAGACACAACTCAGTGCAACAACCAACTCTCTTTAACAAGATAAACATGAATACTAAAAAGAGTTCCAGCAACAGACTAAACAAAACCCAAGGCTCTTGCTAAAGGCAAACTAAGACTAAAACTAAACATGGCAGTAGCTATGAAAAGATAAAGAACACACAACAACAAAGAGATAGGCAGGAAAAATCCTATGATGTGTTCTAGATTTTGAAAGTGGAGCGTGTTTCTCTCCCACACAAAGTAAGACGGGATCTAACTTGTTATGAACAGCAAGCAAAGCTAAAGAAAACTAAAAATAAAACCTAAGAGCGAGACGCTCCAAGCATAGCACATAACGCATGAAGTGATAAAAATATAGTGAGACGAATGACGAACTGATGATTGTTGATGGAGAAGGGGATGCACGGGGGCATCACCAAGCTTAGACGCTTGAGTCTCCTTGAATATTTATTGGGGATGCATGGGGGCATCCCCAAGCTTGAGCGCTTGACACTCCTGGCTCTTCTTTCATCATCTTCCATCGCACACTTGAAAACTCCCTTCATACATAACTCATCATAACTGATTAGAGAGGTTAGTACCCTTAATAAAATAATTTTCCCACTGGATATAAATATATTATTGAATATATACTATTTCTCAAGAGTGCCAAAAAGTTTTTTCAAAGAAAAAGCAAGCTTAAGGTTTGCAAAAGTTAGGAGAGACAAAACGTGACAGAATTTGTGAAAAACAGAACAGCGGGTAGTAAAGAATTTTTTAGGGGAACTTCTGCAGCTCAAATCAAAAAACTCAGAGCATACGGAAGTTTCACAATTGTATAGATCACGCTGTCAAAAAAATTCAGATCAAAAATATGAACTGGGAGTTTTCTGGAATTTTTCTAGT
This sequence comes from Bromus sterilis, assembly GCA_950022295.1. Classification (NCBI taxonomy): domain Eukaryota; kingdom Viridiplantae; phylum Streptophyta; class Magnoliopsida; order Poales; family Poaceae; genus Bromus; species Bromus sterilis. Next base: position 334,969,089 of record OX465595.1, on the reverse strand, counting down.
CACGAGGACAGAATCTGTTTTCTGGACAGCATGTCACAACTTTTGCTTCCCTTATCATAAGAGGCTATAACTTGGCACAAAGCTGAAAAATAAAGATACAATGATGTTGCTACAGTAGTAACAAACACCAAGACACAACAAAAGCAAAAATACAAACCTAAATTCATTGCGGGCTGCCTCCCGAAAGCGCTTTGTTTTATGCCTTTAAGCTAGGCATAATGCAGAAGAAGAATCAAGTTTTATCAAGAGAAAGAGAATAACTAGCCCGTGTAACGGACTCAAAAGGTAACTTGATTTTATTTCTAGGGAAGTGTTCCATCCCCTTTTTGAATGGGAATTGGAATTTTATATTCCCCCCTCTCATGTCAATAACCGCACCAACGGTGCGAAGAAAAGGACGTCCCAAAATAATTGGACACAAAGGTTCACACTCTATATCCATAACAATAAAATCAACGGGAACATAGTTCTCATTGACAATGATAAGAACATCGTTGATCTTCCCCAAAGGTTTCTTTATGGAAGAATCAACAAGACGAACACCAAAAGAACAAGGCTCAAAGGGCTTCAATTCAAACATATCAAATATTCTTTTGGGCATAACGGAGGTACTAGCTCCAACATCACATAAAGCATAGCAAGAGAAGTTATTTAATTTAATTTTGATCATAGGGTCCCAACCATCATCTTGATTCCTAGGTATGGAGGCTTCTACTCTAAGCTTCTCCTCCCTAGCTTTGATGAGAGCATTCGTGATATGCTCCGTGAAGGCAAGATTAAGTGTGCTAGTGTGGGGGTCTCTAGACATTTTGTGTAGCAAGCTAATAACTTCTGAGAGGGTGCAACTATCAAAATCAATATCACTACTATCAAAGGTGGTAGTAGTGTCTTCTAGGCTCACTTGTTTGAAACCCTCTATGTTCATAGGAGTTTCTTCATCTTTGGTTGAGGTATTAGCATCACCATTAATAGGTCCAACGGGACTAGGAGTGCATTGGGTGCTAATAGTTTGGGTGTCCTCAACAATTTGGATAGTGGCAACTGTGTGGTGTGTAGGAAGGCTCTTAATTCTATCCTCTATCTCTTTCTCTCTAGCCCACCTTTCTTTAAGTTTAGCCATCATCCTAATATTTTCATTAATTTGTAATTGGATAGCATTAATAGGAGTGGCCTTATTCTCCTCAAGGGGAGATGTTCTAATTTTAAGCATCTCAATATCAAGGGCTAAGCTTTCTACCTTCAAAGGGAGATTATCTAATTTAGCTAATTTCTCCTCTACATTTTTGTTGAAGGCTTTTTGGGTAGTGATAAAGTCTCTAAGCATGTTTTCCAATTCAGAAGAGGGATTCTTGTTGCTAGGGTAGGTGTTGTTGTTCCCATAGTTGGATGGAAACGATCTAGGATTGCTAGCAAAATTACCCCTATAAGCATTGTTGTTGAAGTTGTTTCTAGCAATAAAGTTCACATCTACTTGTTCTTGGGCAACCAAAGAATTTAAAGGGACATCATGAGGATCAATAGAGAGTTTCTTGGTAAGTAGAGACATAATTAAGTCAACTTTTTCATTGAGGGAGGTAACTTCCTCGATAGAGTTTACCTTCCTACCTGATGGAGCGCGTTTGGTGTGCCATTGGGAATAATTGGTCATCATCTCATCGAGAAGCTTCGTGGCAGCACCAAGTGTAGTTGAAATAAAGGTTCCTCCCGCGGCCGAATCTAACAGGTTCCGCAAGGTAAAGTTCAAGCCTGCATAAAAAGTCTGGATAACCATCCAGGTAGTCAAACCATGTGTAGGGCATTTCTTAACAAGAGATTTCATTCGTTCCCAATATTGTGCAACGTGTTCATTATCCAATTGCTTAAAATTCATAATGTTACTCCTCAATTGGATAATTTTAGCAGGTGGGTAGTACTTCCCTATAAAAGCATCTTTGCACTTATCCCAAGAATCTATGTTATTCCTAGGCAAAGATTGAAACCAGATTTTAGCGTCACCCCTTAAAGAGAAAGGAAAGAGCTTAAGCTTAACAACATCACCTTCTACTTGTTTATACTTTTGCATATCACATAATTCAACAAAATTATTCAAGTGTAAAGCAGCATCATCTCCAGCACCACATAATTGATCTCTCATAACAAGGTTTAGCAAGGCAGGTTTAATTTCATAAGAGGTAGCTGAAGTGGCAGGTGTGGCAATGGGGGTGCAGATAAAATCTTGGTTGTTGTGACTAGTGAAGTCACACAACTTGGTGTTTTCAGTGGAACCCATAGCAGCAGCAAGTGTGGTAGATTTTTTTTTGTGATTTTTGATAAAAGACACAAAGATAAAAACTGAAAGGTGAACTAATAAGACTAAAAAACAAAGGTAAAGGGTAGTGTGCAACTCCCTTATCTTAGCACTCGGAGTCCCCGGCAACGGCGCCAGAAATTTGCCTTGATGCGCGAGGTGATGATAGTGATTTCTCGCCCTTCGTTGGTAAACCCCAAGTGGAAGGTGTGATGTAGCACGGCAGCAAATTTCCCTCAGTAAAGATACCAAGTTTTGTCTCCAGTAGGACTCCAGAGATGATAAGTAGGTGTCAGCGGCGCTACTGACGCGGACCTGCACACAGACACAAATAACTTTGTTCCCAACGAAGTTCAGAGAGGTTGTCAATCTCTCCGGTCTTGTTGTTCACAAAGGATCAAACACAAAGGATAATGATAGCAACTGAAAGTAAAAGCAGAAAAGTAAATGAGCGTGGAAACAGTAATGAGGATATGGACCGGGATACGTGATGTTCACTAGTGATGTCTCTCTCCCAAAAGACGATAAAACTGCTATGCAAGGTAAACAAATTACAGAAGGGCAATTGACAGGATTATGAACGCACCGCAATGCTAACTATGCTACAAAAGAAAGGAAGAGGCTCAAAAGCACGGGCAGTACGCCAAAATAAGTAGACCGAAATCCAACTGCATCTAATACTAATCATCCACCTTGAGATATCTATCCAGAACATCTCGCTGGTATTAAGTTGCGAGCCCCACCCAAAGTGTAAACCCAAAGCAACAGACAACTGCATTAAAAAGCACTTTGCGTAAAGTAAACAATCCTTGCAACCGCGGTTACAAGCACCGTTGTTTTCCCCCTTGTGGCAACAGCACATCCCCTAGACTCATGTTTCTGTCACTCAAGCGTGTCATCGGGGGGCATGAACCCACAATCGAGCATAACGTTCCCTCTTGGGGTTACTACCTACTACTTGGCCAAAGCAATAAACAGCAACGGAGAACATGCAAGAATTACTTAGGAACAAAAATATAAGAGATAAAAACCAAATATATTACTCAATCACAATCTGAACATAATCTCATAATCCATCAGATCCCATCAAACTCAGCATAGCAACAACAGAAAGATTACAAAAGTGCCTCGATCATGTAGGGAAGCTCACGAGGTCTAAACCATGAAGAACAAAGAGGGGAGGAGAACATCACATAGCTACTGATCACGGACCCATGGTCCAAGGAAAACTACTCACGAGACATCCGGAGAGCATCCATGGTGGAAAGGAGACTCCCGGAGGTCAATCCTCCCTCCGGCAGGGTGCCGGGAAGAGGTCTTCTGGTGCTCCCGATCTCGGAAGCGCGGCGGCGGCGGAACAGAGGCGAGATCGCGAAATAGGTTTCTCTTTTCTGGAGTTTCCCGTGACGGAGAATATATAGGCGAAGGGGGGAAGCCAGAGGTGGACCAGGGGCCCCAGGCGCCCCCTGGCGCGGCCAGGGGTGGGGTCGCGCCGGGTGGCCGCCTGGGCCCCCCTGGCTCCCCTCTGGCCCCACTCGGGCTGTTCGCGAAGCTTCCTGTACGCTGATTTTTCCTATATTTTTCCCGGAATTTTTCTGGCACTTTTTATATGGGGGAAAACTGAAATAGAAAAACAGCAGAAAACAGGAACTGGCATTGTGGTGCACTGAGTTAATAGGTTAGTCCAAATATGATCAAAAGTGTATGAAAGTGTATCTAGATCATAACAATATCACACAAAACATGCATGGAGCAAGCAGAAATTATAGATACGTTTTGGACGTATCATTTGTCATTTGACACCACTTTCCAGACAAATAAGTTTGAAATGCCTTTTGCACCACTTCTTGGTACTAACCATCATAAACAGACAATTCTGCTTGGAGCTGCGCTACTATTTGATGAAACCGCCGACTTGTTTATATGGCTCTTCAACACATTTTAACAGCAATGTCTGGCAAGCGACCTGCTTCAATTTTCACAGATCAGTGTGCAGCTATAGGGAAGGCAATTAACGTTGTTTTTTCAAGCACAAAACATCTTCTTTGTCTTTGGCACATTTGTCAAAATGCCGCTAAACATCTGAGCCATGTAATTTCAAACCATCCTCGGTTTCTTGCTGATTTTAAGAGAGTTGTATACCTTGAAAGCTCAGTGGTATACTTTGAGCAGAAGTGGCAAGAATTGTTGATTGCTTATGACCTTGTGGATAACACATGGATACAGACTCTATATGGTTTGCGTGGGAAGTGGGCTTCCATGTACTGCAATGATTCATTTTCTGCGGACATGACCTCAACTCAAAGGAGCGAAGGTACGAACAATGTGTTCAAGAAGCAATTTCGCAAGAAGCTCTGCCTTTCGGAGCTCTTAGAACAATATGAGAAGTGTTCTTCTAGTCTTCGTGAAAATAAACTAGATGCAGATTTTAAGTCACGAAAGAGTAACCCTGTTACTTACATAAGTAATTTACCTTTGTTGAAGACTGCAGCCGAGTCATATACAAGGAGGATTTATACTGATTTTGAAGAGGAGTTCAAAAAGAAATATCTTGTCAAGTGCGAATTAATTTCTGAAGTGGGAACAATCAAAACTTACAAGGTGATGGGTGCGGTATATGAGGCTAAAGCACTAGTTGTCTTTGATTATGAGAATTTGACCATATCATGTTCTTGTAGAAGATACGAATCCAAAGGTATGCACTGGTTGTCTTTTGTTATTTTTTTGGTTTATAAATATGGTCTAAACAAGTGTTTTATGATGCCATAGGTCTATTGTGCAAACATGCACTCCGAGTATTCAACAACAATGAGGTTTTCACTTTGCCACCGCAATATATACTACACAGATGGACAAAGTATGCAAAAAGAGGATATTCTTCGAATAATGAAGGAAGTACGAAAGAAACGTTACAAACACGTGTTGCACGCATTTCTCTGAAAGCAACCTCTATCGCACTGAAGTGCTCTATTTCAGAAGAACTTCTTGAAGAATTGAAGAAAGCTATAGATATGCTAGATATAAAAGCTGATGAGTCACTAAGCAAAATAAGACATGCCAAGCCTCAATCCGTTCATATAAATTCCAATGCTTCAGGTGAAGACATAACAAATCGAAACATAACATTTAAATATCCTCAAGTGATAAAGGGTCCAATGGAAAAAAGAGCAAAATCTGTACTTGAAAAGAAAGGACCAAAGAAGCCAAAGGCTGGAACAAAGAAAGGTAATCCAGCCCCCTGGTTATTATTTTTGTGTCTCCTGATTGCACAGATAATAGAGTTTGCATTTTTTACATGGTTCACCAACTGTAGGTGCTGGAAACAAAGTACAAGCAAATGTTATTATTGGAGAAGGTCATCAACAGTTTACCGTATGACAAATTATGTGCTTGGTTTAATATTTGTCATTTCATATATTTGTACCACAAAATTCTGATTTTATACACTTATATGACACAGGGATGTAATGAGCCAATTACAAGAACTAATATTGGAATGCCACAGTTCACAAATAAAATGTTTTATGGAGCAAGTCCTCAACAATTTATTGTAAGACATGTTTCTCGTGTTTTTATATTTCTCATCTAATATAAATTTGACAAAATAATTCTAAACAGTTCCACTACATTTATATGACACAGGGACCTTTTGGGGGAAGCACAAGAACTGATATGGCAATGCAACAGTTTGGAAACAATATGTTCCATGCTGAAGGTTCACAACAATTTATCGTAAGACTGATTACCTCGGAGTTTTTTATATTTCTCATGTAATATAGTTTGAACACAAAAAATCTGAACATCTACAATACATTTTCATGTCACAGGGATCTTTTGGGGAAAGCTCAAGTTCTCATACTATAGTACCACAATTCACAAATAATACTTTTCACATGGATACTTCGACCATGTTTGGTCCATTCATCCAAGGAGATACATATAACTTCTACTTCAAACTGATCGAGCTTCATATGTGCCGCACATTTCGAGAAGATTGGATTTTGATGCAATGAATCCTGAAGGAAGGAATGAGTAGTCATAGAAGCAGCACCTTGTATTATATTTTCTTGTCAGGAGTGACCTACATTTATATGGAGTTAGTTTCAGAACAGAAATACATGTACTGGATAATGTGAATGAGGATACATGAACAGAGCTTCTATTTCAAATACTTTTTCTCATAATAGGATTAGACACACAGCCAAACACATTCATCAACTGAATATGATAACGACATATGGAACGAGAATGAATAACTTCAGGGAAACAAACCACATAGCTGCACATTCATTCATCAACTCAATATATACAGGAAATCCATTCATTTAAACAATACTTTTGCTGCACTTGTGCTACATAGAAGCTACTGGTACATTTTTGGAATATCTGAACATTTGTAACATAGTACGAAAAGTGGTAGTTGTTCCTCCTCATCCATGTCTTCCACTTGAAAAAAGGAGAAAACAAAGTGAGCTAACAGAAGTTTTTACACTCAATGCTTCTCTTGTTGGAGCCCATTATTATACACTTCTGTAGTTAGAACATTGCACGTAGCAGTCTGTGAGTACATTTGCAACTGAACCTTGCTAGCTCAATGTTAGCAACTCTAAAATAGCAAGAATGTTAGCAACTCTGAAATTTCTGAACAAGACCGGAACTGTCTGCATAACACAACACCAAATTTCAGTAAAAATTATACTAGTAAAACATTGGGGAAGAATCGGCAGAACCGGGCGCACGCTGATGGCATGGAAGTGGTAATGGCTTCTCGCCCTTCGTTAGTTACCCCAAGTGGAAGATGAGATGTAGGATAGCACCAAATTTCCCCTATGTAGAGGATAGGGTTTGTCTCCTGTAGGACTCCGGCGATGATAAGTAGGTGGCAAGAAAACAATAGCATCGTTTACGACAAACGTTTCTTCCTTGACCTAGACCTGCACACAACACAAATAACTTTGCTCCCAACGAAGTTCAGAGAGGTTGTCAATCTCTCCGGTCTTGTTGTTTACAAAGGATTAAACACAAGAGATAATGATGATGATAGCAACTGAAAGTAAATACTGAAAAGGAAATAGGCTTGTAAACAATGATGAGAATATGGACAGGGATCCCGTGATGTTCACTAGTGATGTCTCTCTCCCAAAAGATGATAAAACTGCTATGCGAGGTAAACAAATTACAGATGGGCAATTAACAGGATTATAAACGCACCGCAATGCTAACTATGTTACAAAAGAAAGGAAGAGGCTCATAAGCATGGGCAGTACGCCAAAATTAGTAGACCGAAATCCATCTGCATCTACTACTAATTATCCACCTTGAGATATCTATCCAGAACATCTCGCTGGTATTAAGTTGCGAGCCCCAACCAAAGTGTAAACCCAAAGCAACAGACAACTGCATTAAAAAGAACTTTGCATAAAGTAAACATTCCTTGCAACCGCGGTTACAAGCACCGTTGTTTTCCCCTTGTGGCCGCAGCACATCCCCTAGGCTCATGTTTCTGTCACTCAAGCGTGTCATCAGGGGGCATGTACCCACAATCGAGCATAACGTTCCCTCTTGGAGTTACTACCTACTACTTGGCCAAATCAATAAACAACAACGGAGAACATGCAATAATTACTTAGGAACGAAAATGTAAGAGATAAAAGCCAAATATATTACTCTATCACGATATGAACATAATCTCATAATCCATCAGATCCCATCAAACTCAGCATAGCAACAGCAGAAGAATTACATATGTGCCTCGATCATGTAGGGAAGCTCATGAGGTCTATACCATGAAGAACAAAGAGGGGAGGAGAACATCACATAACTACTGATCACGGACCCATGGTCCAAAGGAAACTACCCACGGCACATCCGGTAAGCGTCCATGGTGGAGGAGAAGCTCCCGGAGGTCGATCCTCCCTTCGGCAGGGTGCCGGGAAGGGTCCTGACAGTGCTCCCGATCTTGGAAGCGCGGAACATGCATGGAACGAGCATAAATATAAGATCAAAAGTGTATGAAAGTGTATCTAGATCATAGCAATATCACACAAAACATGCATGGAACGAGCATAAATTATCGATACGTTTGAGACGTATCAACATCCCCAAGCTTAATTCCCGCTCGTCCTCGAGTAGGTAATTGATAATAAACATAATTTCTGTGGTGACATGCTAGCAACCATATAAGAACTTTGAAAAGTAAAGAAATCAAGGTATGTGATTCAATTCAAGTCATAACATGCAAGAGTCTATATTAGCATTGAAACAAGTAACGAAAGAACATTAGGTGCAAGTGCTCTCGCTGTCCGTGACTCGAATCTCTCCAAATGGTGTTTGCATGCAAGAAGGGGGATAGGGAATACGAGAAAAAAGTATTTTTGTTGAGAACTCAATCTACTAAAGTTTCACACTTGGTCTACTTTGGAATCTTATCTTGACTCGTCCCCAGACCACTAGCCAGGTACAAGTCAATTTGATCCACTCCCTTTCGAAATTTTGAGCACTCATGCAATGGATGACCGTAAGCACGAGAGTTGAAACTTAGGATGGCAAAGAGAGAAATATGGTGGAGGAGGAAGACAAAAAGGGTGAGAAGGGCTCACATCAATGAGGACAATCATAGGCGAGAAGGCCAAATGATAGATATGATGTGAGGAGTAGGGATTGACATGCAACAGATGCACAAATGAGCTGAAAAGCTCTCCAATGGAACTAGTGGGGGTGCATCTAACTTGCTCGCTCATGAAGACCTAGAGCTCTTTTGAGGAGGCTCATCCTTGGAATATGCAAGCATAGTTCTATAGTGTGAAGGTCCCCAAATAGCTATATGCATGAATGATCATCTCTATGGAGTACAAGGATAAGAGGGAGTACTAGTGTGGATCTTTCAAAAGGATAGTAGTGTTGCCCCTTTCTCACTTTTTATTTCTTTTTTCTCTTTTTTTATTTTTTTATTTTTTTGGTGGCCCCAATGGCTCTTTCTATTTAACTCTCATTTGTCCTCTTTGAGATCTTTTATTTTGTCCACTTTGGGATCTTTTCCTCACTTAAGGGAAACACTCTAATTTACAAGAGGGTATAGAAGATCTTTCACACTTTATAAGGTACCCAAATCATAAAGAAGATGTAGCTATCATGATGTATGCAATGTATGCTGCTACCAGTGTAGCAGGAACATGTATGACATGAAGATTAAGTCAGGAAGAGGTGGATGTTGCATGGCAATATATCTCGGAAAGACTATGGAAATGCCTTGATAGGTAGGTATAGTGGCTGTTTTGAGGAAAGATATAAGGAGGTTTATGATGACAGAGCGTATCATGCCAAGGGTTTGGATGTACCGGCGAATGTGGACGCCAACTCTCGGAGTGAGAAGGAGGCAATGCACGGCACAGGAAAGGCTAGCAAATATGAGGAGGTGGAAGTGTCAACTTTCAATACTTACATTAGTCCGAAGAACTCATGCACTTATTATCGGTAACTCTCAATCTAATAAGGAGGTTCACAAAGAGACAAGTACCCCGAGGAGGAGTGTATGGGGTTTGGTTATCCTTGCGCATCCTCGACTCATGGTACGTGAGTGTACTCTAATATTCGATCCCTCCAAAGATTAGCGATCCATCTAGTAGCTAGAGTTCTCAACTAGTTTTGTAGGTTTTTGAAAATAAACACGGATTGCCCAAAATACGACACCTATCACTAATAGGCTAGAGCTCTTGACACCAAAAGTTCAACCATTACTCACATCAATACCTCAAAACTATTGCAAGTTACTACTAAAATTAAATAGCAACCTCAATTACCTACTCTCAAGACAAGACACAACTCAGTGCAACAACCAACTCTCTTAACAAGATAAACATGAAAAACAAAGAAAGTTCCAGCAACAAACTAAACAAAAGCCAAGGCTCTTGCTAAAGACAAACTAAAACTATAACTAAACATGGCAGTAGCTACGAAAAGATAAAGAACACACAACAGTAAAAAGATAGGCATGAAAAATCCTATGATGTCTTCTAGATTGGAGTGGAGCGTGTTTCTCTCCCACACAAAGTAAGACGGGGTCTGATACGTCCAAAACGTATCTATAATTTCTACTTGCTCCATGCATCTTTTGTGTGATATTGCTATGCTTTTGATACACTTTCATACACTTTTGATCATATTTGGACTAACCTATTAACTCAGTGCACCACAGTGCCAGTTCCTGTTTTCTGCTGTTTTGTATTTCAGTTTTTCCCATTACTTAAAGTGCCTGAAAAATTCCGGGAAAAATATATTAAAAATCTTCTATGTATTGGATTGATGTACTCACTTGATCTTATCTACTATAATCCCCGAGACCATGGCGACAACGGTCTATTGGACATGGGTTAGAAGAATATTTTCATGAGTGATTTCCTCTTTTGTGTGTGGATTGAAGATTGAGAGTCTCTTGGTGCTTGTGTTTGATTATCCTTTAGATATGTTGTGGTGATTGTGGTACTCTCTTTGGATGGCCGCGGTGACATTGGGAAATCCATAGATGAGAACTACGAACTCTGAGGTGTGCTTTTGTAGCCCTACACAATTCTCGTCCTCTCTTGACCACAAAGGAATGACCTCCGAGTACGTCTCCATTGCATGTTTTATGGGAATTTCATGTGATTAGACTATGTTAATGTTGTTGGGAGTTGCCACTAGTGAAAGTATGAAGCATAGGCCTTGTTTCCACCATTGCAATACCGTTTGTGCTCACTTTTGTCGCTTGCTACCTTGCTGTTTTTATTTATTCAGGTTTATATTACCTTGCTTTGCCACCCCTATCACCCATATTTTACCATCTCTTCCCCGAACTAGTGCACATATACAATTTTCCATTGTATTGGGTGTGTTGGGGACACAAGAGGCTTCTTGTATCTTAATTGCAGGGTTGCTTGAGAGAGACCATCTTCAACCTCTACTTCCCTGAGTTCGATAAACCTTAGGTCATCCACTTGAGGGAAATTGCTGCTGTCCTACAAACCTCTGCGCTTGGAGGCCCAACATAGTCTACAATAATAGAAGCGTGCGTAGACATCAAGCTATTTCTAGCGCCGTTTCCGGGGAAGTAAGTGTTTGAAGGTATATCTTTAGATCTTGCAATTAAATATTTTTGTTTCTTGTTTTCAGTTTCACTAGTTAGGCTTATGGAAAACCACACTCTTAGTTCGTTGCTTGGGGAAGGCCGCTTTACCACACCCGTGGTAGAGAAGTCTCCTCCACCTAATGAATGTATCCCGTTCCAAATACCACTTGGGATAATTGAAATAATTAGGAATGATTGTTATGATGGAACAGTCAATCCTAGTATTCATTTGTTGAAATTTACATAACTTTGTGAGTTATTTAAGATTTTAGGTTTGACAAGAGATGCAGTCATGAGGAAATTATTTGCCTTGTCACTGAAAGGAAAAGCATTGGAATGGTATAGGCTACTAGATTATTCTCACCTGCTGGATTGGGAAGAGATCCGATCTCTCTTTTACTCCAAGTTTTATCCTCTTCATGAAGTCCATGAGAATAGGAATTATGTTTATAATTTCTATCCTCATGACGGAGAGAGCATAGCTCAAGCTTGGTGGAGACTGAAAACTTTAATGCTAAAATGTCCTAACCATGGGCTCCCCAAAGATATCATTATTACTAATTTTTATGCAAGGCTCTCTCGACAGGATAAAGACTTGCTCGATGCTTCCTCTATGGGTTCTTTCACAAACGAAAAGATTGATGCTAAATGGGAACTCCTTGAAAGAATTCAACGCAACACTGAAGATTGGGAGATCGACAAAGGTAAAGAGTCAGGTATAATTTATGAGTATGATTGCATTAAGTCCTTTGTTGAAACTGCAAGTTTTAATAAGTTTAGTGCTAAGTTTGGGCTTGATTCTCAACTCCTTGTTGATTTCCTCAAATCTTTTGCTTCACATCTTAATATGCCTAAGGAGGATTGGATCAAGCATCGTGAACATTTTAAAGAGATTTGCAAAGAAAAGAAAATTGTTCATGATGATTGCAACATGCATGATCCAATTCCTGAAAATGAAGTTTTATATCAGCATGTTAATTTTTGTGGAGGGGATAGACCTTGTGAAAGGCCTATGATTGAAGAAGAGAAGTATTGTAAGCAACATAAGCATGAAAGAACAATCACTTGGGTCAAAGATTTAAATGAAATTGCTAGAGAATTGTGTGACCTTTATCCTTTTACTTGTGAACTTTCTGGTATAGAGGGTCACTTTAATTTTCAATGCATGAACTTTCAAAACATAACTGTTAACCAGTTGTGTGATAACATGATCACCCCTGATCTTTATGATGAACTTATGTTATTTTTGATGTGTGAAGAGTTATCAGAAAATACTTCTTGGCCAGATGTTAATGCCTTAGGAATAAACAACACTTTGAAAAATTGCCATCTCTATTGTGTTATTAATTGCCATGAAAATGATTACATAAGTAAGATTAGAAAGGAGGGAACTTTACCAAAGTATAAAAATGTCTCTTATATTTCTACTAATAAAAAGGAGAGTTTCTCCCAAGTTTCCCCTATTGTTTCTAATGATAAACCAGGATATATGGAGAAACTTCATCTCCAACCACTCCCTCCTAAGGTGAAGAAGAAGAAAAAGAAGAGGAGGAGGAAGAGGAGCAAGAAGGAAGAAGAATGGGTATCAACCTGGCCTGAGCATATTCCTCGCATCAATTTTTATCCTAACGGATATAAATTTATGTAGGATGGTGAGCTTGATTGCATTCAGTATTATCCTGATGTTAAGTCCGTAGGCACTATTGAAGATGATTTGATTATGATATGCGTGTTACTTATTGTGATTGGGAAGATAATGATAATGCCACTTATGATCTTGAAAATATTTTTGGTGCCAACTCTGAAAATGATGATATAGAAAGCTCTAAGCTTGGGGATGATAGGATTGCAAGTCCTTTACCCATTAGTGATGTGGTAATTGATAATTATTTTGCTAGTAAGAATAAAGACAACATGTTTACAAATATAGTTGCTAGCAATGATAATGCTCTTCTCTACTATGATGATGTTATAACTCCTATTTATAGTGATTGTAAAGGTACCTATGACATAAGGAGAAATTATCCTTATGAAACTTGTCATAATCATGGAGGGGATTACTCCCTTGCTGAACACCATCTTCCTAATACACAATTAATCTATAGTGTTCAAGTTGTTTATGATAGTCATACTCCCACTATTACCAATGAGAAAGATTATGCTTATGTGGAGAGGAAGAGTACCTTTTTGCATGTGGATAATGGTAGCAATGCTTTATGTGATACTTATATTGTTGAGTTTATTCATGATCCCACTGGAAATTATTATGAGAAGGGAACACATGCTTATAGATATTTCAATAATATCAAGTTCCCACTCTTTATGTTGAAGGTTTTGAAGCTGCACTTGTTTTGCCTTCCTATGCTTATTGCTTTGTGCTTCAATGAATTATTCTATTGCAATATTCCTATGCATAGGAAGCATGTTAGGCTTAAATGTGTTTCGTATTTGCTTCTTGATGCTCTCTTTTGTTCTTCAACTCTTATTCCTGCTAGAGCATCATTAAAGTCTTAAGCCTATCTTTATGGCTATAAAGAAAGAGCTCTAGGGAGACAACCCTTGTTATCTTTAATTTCAGTGTGTTATTTTAGTTTTTAGTGGTCTTGATGTTAGTTACTACTGTAGCAACATCATTGTATCTTTACTTTTCAATCTTTGTGCCATTTATAGCCTCATATGACAAGGGAAGTAAAAGTTGTGACATGCGGTCCAGAAAACAGATTCTGTCCTTGTGACGGGAAAAATCATAGAAAATTACCAGTTCATATTTTTAAGCTGATTTTTGTACACAGCGTGCTCTATATAATCACGGAACTTTCGTATGTTCTGAGTTTTTTTATTTGAGTTGCATAAGTGCCCCAAAAAAATTATTTACTACCTGCTGGTCTGTTTTTCACAGATTATGTCCTGTTTTGCCTTTTCTTCGTTTTGCAAACCTTAAGCTTGCTTTTTCTTTGCAAAAACTTTTTGGAAATCTTGAGAAACAGTAGCTCTTCAATAATATCATTATTTCCAGTAGATAAAAATTATTTTATTGTGGGTACTAACCTCGCTAATCAGATTATGATGAGTTATGTATGAAGGGAGTTTTCAAGTGTGCGAGGGAAGATGATAAAAGAAGATTCAGGAGGGTCAAACGCTCAAGCTTGGGGATGCCCCCGTGCACCCCCAAGAAATATTAAAGAAGACTCAAGCATCTAAGCTTGGGTATGCCCCCATGCATCCCCTTCTCCATCAACAATTATCAGTTCTTCTTTCGTTCCACTATATTTTTATCACTTCATGCGTTATGTGCTATGCTTGGAGCGTCTTGCTCTTTATTTCCTTTTTAGTTTTCTTTAGCTTTGCTTGCTGTTCATAACAAGTTAGAACCCAGCTTTCTTTGTGTGGGAGAGAAAAACGCTCCACTTCATCGTAGAACAAAACATAGGATTTTCATGCTTATCTTTGCTGTGTGTGTTCTTTATCTTTTTCGTAGCAGCTGTCATGTTTAGCTCTTAGTTTTCATGCTTATCTTTTTAAGAGCTTTTGTTTAGTTTGTTGCTGGAACTCTCTTGAGTTTTCATGTTTATCTTGTTTAGAGAGTTTGCATGTTGCACTGAGTTTTGTGTCTTGACCTGAAGTAGGTAATTGAGGTTGCTATTCAATTGTAGTAGTAACTTGCAATAGTTTTGAGGTATTGCTATGAGTAATGTTTGAACTTTTGGTGTCAAGAGCTTTAGCCTATTAGTGATAGATGTCTTATTTTGGGCAATCCGTGTTTATTTTCAAAAAACCTACAAAATTAGTTGAGAACTTTAGCTACTAGATGGATCACTAATCTTTGAAGGGATCAAATATTAGAGTACACTCACGTACCATGAGTCGAGGATGCGCAAGGATAACCAAACCCCCATACACTCCTCCTCGGGGTACCTGTCTCTTTCTGAACCTCCTAATTAGATTGAGAGTTACCTATAATAAGTGCATGAGTTCTTCGGACTAATGTGAGTATTCGAAAGTTGACACTTCCACCTAGCCATATTTTTCTAGCCTCTTCGGTACCGTGCATTGCCCTTTCTCACCTCGAGAGTTGGCGCATACTTCGTCGGTGCATCCAAATCCTTGGCACGATACGCTCTGTCATCATAAGCCTCATTATATCCTTCCTCAAAACAGCCACCATACCTACCTATCAAGGCATTTCCATAGCCTTTCCGAGATACATTGCCATGCAACATCCACCTTCTCATGACTTGATCTTCATGTCATACATGCTTTTGCTTGATCGATGAGCCGCATGCTAGTTGGGCCTTGCCTTAATCATTGCTACATGACGCGCTAGTATCATTGCATATCCTGCTACACTGGCAGAGGCATACATTTGCATACTTCATGATAGTTTCATTCTCTTTATGTTGACTACTTTCGTAAAGTGTGAAAGATCTTCTATAGTTCTTGTAATATATAGAGTGTTGCCCCTAAAGTGAGGAAAATATCCCAAAGAGGACAAAATCAAAAGATCCCAAAGAGGACAAATGAGAGTTAAATAGAAAGAGCCATTAAGGTCACCAAAAAATACAAAAAAAATAGAAAAAAGAGAAAAATAAATAAAAAGAGAGAAGGGGCACACTACTATTCCTTTTGAGAGATCCACACTCGTACTCCATCTTATATCTTGTACTCCATAGAGATTATCATTCATGCTTATAGCTATGTGGGGACCTTCACACTATAAAACTTGGCTTGTATATTCCAGTGATGAGCCTCCTCAAATGAGCTCTAGGTCTTCTTGAGCAAGCAAGTTGGATGCACCCCCACTAGTTCCATTGGAGAGCTTACCTTAGCTCATATGTGCATCCGTTGCATGGCAATCCCTACTCCTCACATCATATTTATCATTTTGCTTTCTCTCGCCTATGATTGTCCTCATTGATGTGAGCCTTTCACACCTTTTTTGTCTTCCTCCTCCATCATTCTTCTCTCTTTGCCATTCTAAGTGTCAAATTTCTTGCTTACGCTCATCCATTGCATGAGTGCTCAAAATATTGAAAGGGAGCGGATCATTTTGACTTGTACCTGGCTAGTGGTCTGGGGATGAGTCAAGATAAGATTCCAAAGAAGACCAAGTGTGAAACTTTATTATATTAAGTTCTCAACAATAAAAACTATGTTTTACTCTCTTGTATATCCCTATCCCCTTTCTTGCACGCAAACACCAATTGGAGACATTCGAGTCACGGACAGCGAGAGCTCTTGCACCTTTATGTTTTTATGTTGCTTGTTTCAATACTAATATAGACTCTTGCCTGTTATCACTTGAATTGAATTACATGCCTTGATTGCTTTACTTAAAAGTTCTTATATGGTTGGTAGCATGTCACCACAGAAATTATGCTTGTTATCATTTACCTACTCGAGGACGAGCAGGAATTAAGCTTGGGGATGTTGATACGTCCAAAACGTATCTATAATTTCTCCTTGCTCCATGCATCTTTTGTGTGATATTGCTATGCTTTTGATACACTTTCATACACTTTTGATCATATTTGGACTAACCTATTAACTCAGTGCACCACAGTGCCAGTTCCTATTTTCTGTTGTTTTTGTATTTCAGCTTTTCCCATTACTTAAAGTGCCAGAAAAATTCCGGGAAAATATATAAAAAAATCAGCGACCCAGAAGCTTCCAGGCGCCCGAAGGAGAGCCGGAGGGGAGGCCCACGTCGCCCAGGCGGCCTGTGGGCGCGGCCTAGGGGTAGGCCGCATCGGGACCCCGCCTAGGCTCCCAGGGCACCACCTCGGAATCCCCCTTGGCCCTTATTTTTACTCGCGACGCGAACACCCTGATTCCAGAACCCTTTTCTCCAGAAGCAATTCCGATCTCCGCCGCCATCGCCACCAAGTTTCGGGGGACCAGAATTCCTGTGTCGGCACCCTGCCGAGACGGGGAAGTGCCCCCGGATTCATCTCCATCGTCGTTGCTTCCTCCCTCCATGATGCGGGAGTAGTTCCTCCCCGGGGTTGAGGTTTCTACCAGTAGCTATGTGGTCTTCTCTCTCTCCCATGATGTGATCTTGATTATGGTCATAGGCTATGTTAATCTAGGATGATCCCATGATGTTTCCCCTTCTTCTATGTATTAGATTGATGTACTCACTTGATCTTATCTAGTATAATCCCCGAGACCATGGTGACAGCGGTCTATTGGACATGGGTTAGAAGAATATTTTCATGAGTGATTTCCTCTTTTGTGTGTGGATTGAAGATTGAGAGTCTCTTGGTGCTTGTCTTTGACTATCCATTAGATATGTTGTGGTGATTGTGGTACTCTCTTTGGATGGTCGCGGTGACATTGGGAAATCCATAGATGAGAACTACGAACTCTGAGGTGTGCTTTTGTAGCCCTACACAATTCTCGTCCTCTCTTGACCACAAAGGAATGACCTCCGAGTACGTCTCCATTGCATGTTTTATGGGAATTTCATGTGATTAGACTATGTTAATGTTGTTGGGAGTTGCCACTAGTGAAAGTATGAAGCATAGGCCTTGTTTCCACCATTGCAATACCGTTTGTGCTCACTTTTGTCGCTTGCTACCTTGCTGTTTTTATTTATTCAGGTTTATATTACCTTGCTTTGCCACCCCTATCACCCATATTTTACCATCTCTTCCCCGAACTAGTGCACATATACAATTTTCCATTGTATTGGGTGTGTTGGGGACACAAGAGGCTTCTTGTATCTTAATTGCAGGGTTGCTTGAGAGAGACCATCTTCAACCTCTACTTCCCTGAGTTCGATAAACCTTAGGTCATCCACTTGAGGGAAATTGCTGCTGTCCTACAAACCTCTGCGCTTGGAGGCCCAACATAGTCTACAAGAATAGAAGCGTGTGTAGACATCAGGGTCTAACTTGTTATGAATAGAAAGCAAAGCTAAAGAAAACTAAAAATAAAACCTAAGAGCGAGACGCTCCAAACATAGCACATAACGCATGAAGTGATAAGAATATAGTGAGACGAAGGACGAACATATGATTGTTGATAGAGAAGGGGATGCACGGGGGCATCCCTAAGCTTAGACGCTTGAGTCTCCTTGAATATTTATTGGGATGCATGGGGTCATACCCAAGCTTGAGCGCTTGACACTTCTGGATATTCTTTCATCATCTTTCATCGCACACTTGAAAACTCCCGTCATACATAACTCATCATAAGCTGATTAGAGAGGTTAGTACGCTTAATAAAATAATTTTCCCCACTGGATATAAATATATTCTTGAAGAGCTAATGTTTCTCAAGACTTCCAAAAGGTGTTTGCAAATAAAAAGCGAGCTTAAGGTTTGCAAAAGTAAGGAGAGACAAAACGTGGCAGAATCTGTGAAAAACAGAACAGCGGGTAGTAGAGAATTTTTTCAGGGCACTTATGCAACTCAAATCAAAAAACTCAGAACATACCAAAGTTCCGCGATTGTATATAGAACGTTGTGTAAAAAATTCAGCTCAAAAAGATGAACTGGTGATTTGATCCGATTTTTTCCGTCACGAAGACAGAATCTGTTTTCTGGACAACATGTCATAACTTTCGCTTCCCTTGTCATATGAGGCTATAATTTGGCAAAAAGCTTGAAAATAAAGATACAATGATGTTGCTACAGTAGTAAAAATCATCAAGACCACTAAAAACAGAAATAAAAAACATCTTGGGTTGCCTCCCAACAAGCGCTTTCTTTTACGCCTTTGAGCTAGGCATGAAGACTACAAAGGATGCTCACAAAGGAATAAGAGTTTGAAGCAAAAGAGAGCATCAAGAAGCAAATATGAAACACATTTAAGTCTAACCCACTTCCTATGCATAGGCATCTCATAATAAAATAAATCAAAGAAGCGCAAAGTGACATGCATAGGAAGGTGGAACAAGAACAACTTCAAAACTTTCATCATGAAGAGAGGTGTTTTTGTAATATGAAAGTTTCTACAACCAAGCTTTCCTCTCTCAAAGTAATATTCAGTAGCATCATGAACAACATCAAGAATATAACTATCACATAAATCATGTTGTTCATGACCTACAAGCACACGTGTATAGTTTTCAACACGGTCTTTAGGAACATAAGATAAATGCAACCCATCACATTGAGCCTTAGTAAGAGCACAATTCTCCGGAACATGAGTTGGAGATTTCAAAAGGATAATAGTACAATCAAGTGTCGGTGCAATAGAAACAATTTCATGCTTAACATAAGGAACTATAGCAAGTTCGTCTCCGTAAGCATCATCCATAGTGGCATCACGGCCATAAGCATAGAAGGCATCAACTTAATCAAATAGGGATATTTCAAAAGAATCCATAGGATCATAACACTCATATAAGGTTGATACGTCTCAAACGTATCTACTTTTCCAAACACTTTTGCTAATGTTTTGCCCTCATTCTTGCATGATTTGGATGAAACTAACCCGGACTAACGCTGTTTTCAGCAGAGCTGCCTGTATGGTTTATTGTGCGCAGGAAAATGGATTTTTAGGTGTCTCAGAAAATTCCCAGAAAAAACACAGAAAATCCACGTACCTGAGGGGCCATTGTGCCAGAAGTGGGACCAGAGGGCAGCCAAGGGGGCCCCAGGCGCCCCCTGGCGCGGCCAGGGGTGGGGCCGCGCCCTCTGGCCGCCTGGGAGCCTCCCCCCTCCTCTGGTGCCCTACCGAGGCCCCTATTTATTCCCGTGACGGAGAAATCCCGAAAGAGGAGTCATTTTTTCAATCCACGTCGCGGAGCCGCCGCCACCCTCTATTCTTCTCCGGGAGGGTTAATCTGGAGGCTGTTTTGGCCTCCGGTGAGGGGAGATCATCGCCATGGTAATCATCATCACCACTCCATCCTCCCTCCATGACTTCTCCATCCATGTGTGAGTAATTCCCTGTTGTAGGCAAAGGGGATGGTAGGGATTGGATGATTTAGATCATGTAATAGTTTATCAGATTGTTGGGGGCATGTTGCCTATCATCTAGATTGTTGTTTATCATCTTTGCTTCAACTTGTTGCTCTTAATGCTTGTCACTTTGGGCCCGAGTGCCATGATTTCAGATCTAAACCCTATGTGTTTTCATGAATATATTTGTGTTCTTGATCCTATCTATGAGTTGTATGCACCTGTTATAATCCGGAACCGGCGATCCCAAAGGTGACAGCTTGGGACACCAAAGGGGGTGGACTATAATTTGAGGATTCCATGTATCCATTGATTGTTAATGCTTTGTTCTGGTGCTCTTTGACAGGAGCACCTTAATCTCCATAAGTTCCTTTTGGCCCCGTTCGTAGCGGGATGGTAGGACAAAATATGTTGTGCAAGTTCTTATTGCAAGCACGTACAACTACCTATGAGGTACATGCCTGATGTTTGATTTATGCATCGATGGTCATTGCTTTTCTGTGTGCCTTGCCCCAAGTTAAATACATGATGTGACTTATCCATGCAGCGCCCAACCATCCATATCCCTAGCCTACAGTGTTTTTAATTTTGTTGGTTACTAGTTGTTTACTTTCGCTGTTTCACCTCCACTATTTTCGTCGCAATCATCACCTCCATATTGCAGTTACTATTAATATCTTGTTGCAAGTAAGTGTATCTCAAGTGCGGTGGATTGACAACTCCATTGTTAAAGCTTGTGGATATTCTTTGGCTCCCCTTGAGTTGAATCTATAAATTGGGTTATTCTTACCCGCGAGGACTTTCTCGATCCCCTGCAGTTGTGGGTTATCAAGCCTGTTTTCTGGCGCCGTTGCCGGGGTGCATAGCTTTATTCACGAGTCTGCTTGAAGTATTTTACCTGCTGCAATTTATCCGCTATGGGTAAGAAAGAAGACCCCAAGGTCCCGATCTTACCATCCCGTACGAGAAATGGTACTATTCTGAACACTAGTGCTACACTTGATTCACCTTCAGTTATGAGTAAGTTTGCTTCACCTTCACCACATGATGCCTCTACTGAATCCGTTACTATGTCCGATAGTTTTGATGATGCTTCTACTACTCTTGATTATATTGGTTCACTTAGTCACACTCTTGAGAAACAGATCGCTGTTGCAAAAAAATATTCTGGAATTGAAATTCCTGATACTTGCTATCCTTTTGATGGAACTTACAATTATCCTGATTTGAGTAAACTCAAGGATAGACTCCTTGATGATGATTATATTATACTTGATGATGATTTATGCAGGGAGCTAACAGAGTTTGTCGACTCTGACCCTGATGTTATTAAGAAGCTTCTCGAAAAACACTCCCTGAAGAACAAGACTGTTCCTGATCCTACATTTGCTACATCTCCTATATGCATCAATGATCCTGATTATAATTTCTCCGTTGATCTTTCACTTATATCTATGGTTGAATCTGACCCCTTTTTTGGCAGAGAAAATGATGATGCTATTGCACACCTGACCAAACTCACTGAGTTAGGTGGCTTGTTTACTACATATGAGAAGATACGAAATTTTTATGTTACTAATCTTTTTATTTCTCTTTAAAGGAAGGTGCTAAAGTGTGGTACGATGCACTACCATGTGGTTCCATTAGGAGTCCTCAAGACTTAGCTCACTCTTTTGTTGATAAGTACTTTCCTGCTCATATGCAACATGCTGCTTTACGAAGATTTTATAATTGTAAACAGTTGCAGGATGAGAACCTCCCTAAAGCTTGGGGGAGGTGTTGCAGTCTGATCCAGGCTAGACCGGGACATGGAGTCCCTAAGAATGAATTAATTGATATATTTTATGCTGGTCTAACTGATGAGTCTAGATCCTATTTGGACAGTTGTGTTGGCCGTGTTTTCAGGAAAAGAACGTCGGACGATGTAGAAGAATTAATGGGCAAGATTGCCAAGAACCACGAAGATTGGTCCGTCCCTGAACCACCTCCACCACCAAAGAAAAGGGGCATGCTTGTCCTAAGCCCCGAAGATATGCAAGAAGCAAAGAAGTCTATTAAAGAGAAGGGTATTAAAACTGAAGACGTGAAGAATCTACCCCCCATTGAGAAGTTGTGTGAGCCGACCACTCACCCTCCTATGGTAGAGGTACACTCTCTTTTAGATTTCAATGCAAGTGACATTCCTCATGGTAAGCCTCCTAATCAATGTTTAGATGAGCTTGATAATTTTATTATGAAGCAAAATCACTTTAATGAGAGGATACAAAGCCAGTTGCATGATAATTCTCTTGTTATCAAAAGCTTGCTTGATGTTCTAGGTAGAACAGTTAATGATGTTAAATGTCTTGTGAAGCATTTCCATATGGTTCAAACTCAGCTTGATCAAATTTCTAATGTGCAAAAAAGATTTGCTTGCTAATAATGCCAAACAGGATATACAGGCCTTCGGGATTAAAAACCGAGGAGGAACTAGCACTCAAGATCCTGTCTATTCGGAGGGGCATCCGAAGAGAATCGAGCAAGATTCTCAAATACAGGAGGAAGAAATTGTTAGCTCTCTGAAGAAGAAGAAGAAGAAGCACCAAGAAGCTGACAATTCCAATGATCCAAATAATATATCTACCTCCGATGCTGAGACTGAAGACGATGCTGAACCGGAAAAGGGTGTTGAAAAGAATTATCCACCCGAAGTCCGAGAAGAAGAAGCACCCGATAAACGCAAGAAATACACTAGAGAAGACTTCATCGCAAGAAGACATGGGAAGGAACGAGAACCATGGGTACAAAAACCCATGCCCTTTCCAGGTAATTCTCTCAAAACTAAAGAAGAAGAGCATTACAATATGTTTTTTGAATGGATGAAACCTCTTTTTCTTCAAATTCGTTTGACTGATGCTATTAAGTTGCCTCCTTATTCGAAATATATGAAAGATATTGTTACTAATAAGAGAAAAGTTCCTAATCAAGCAATATCTACTATGCTTGCTAACTACTCTTTTAGTGGCAAGATTCCTGAGAAGCTTGGTGATCCAGGTATACCCACCATTCCTTGCTCCATAAAGAATAATTATGTCAGGACCGCTTTATGTGATCTTAGAGCAGGAGTGAGTGTTATGCCCTTTTCTCTTTACAAGAGATTATGTTTAGAAAAACTAATCCCTACAGATATCTCTCTTCAGATGGCTGACAAGTCAACATCTGTTCCCATAGGTATTCGTGAGGATGTTCCCGTTGAAGTTGCTAATTGTTTAATCCTTACCGATTTTGTTGTGCTTGACATGCCCGAGGATGGGAGCATGTCTATTATTCTTGGTAGGCCTTTTCTTAACACCGCAGGTGCTATTATTGATTGCAATAAAGGAAAGGTCACTTTCAATGTGAATGATAAAGAACACACGGTGTATTTTCCGACGAAGATTGACAAAAGGCATGGCCTCAACTCTATAGATAATATCGAGACCGTGAAGATTGGTGATTGGGATTGTTGGGATTCGAAGTAGAAAACAAAAAAATTCGGCACTACGAAACCAAGTCCCAAGACCAGATCTAGATAGATGCAAACACAATTAGCGATCTTGTTACCTTAACAACCGTTCAAACGGTAGTTCTCTCGCAGCGGAAGAAGTTGACGGAGAGTTGGGGAATATTGACGCGGTGCAATCCCTCGAACAGATCTGATACGTGTGACACCCCACGAACAGATCTACTCCTCAGAAGAAGATGCAGAAGTCCCTCGAACAAAGATCGAACGCACGATATCTCTACGGTTGATCCACACGTATGGTGTGGAAGATCCGGCAGGGCTCCGCCGTCCAGAGCTCGGCGTCTCCGGAGTAGAGAGGAGGGAGGAGCAGCCCTTCGGGGCTATGGAGGAGATTGGATCTACAAGAGAAAGAGAGAGGGGGCAGCCCTTCGGCAAATAGAACAACTTGTGTGTTCAAGGGGTGCCCCCATCTCCTCTATTTATAGGGGAGGGGGAGGGGAGTCCACCTTGGAGGAGGGGGCAGCCCTAGGGGTGGCGCCCTAGGGTTTCCCCTCCCTTAGGGCTGCGCCAAGGGGAGGGGGGAAGCTTCCTGGAAGCTCCCCTCAAGGCGCCCTCCCTCTTGGGCCCCTTTGGCCCATGTGCTCTCTCCCCACTTGGGCCTTCCAAGTGAGAGGGAGCCCATTGATATTATATTCATTAAATTAATTCTAAAACCTTTTCGAAATACATAATACATGAATATCAAATATATCTATACCAACTCGGAACTTTTTCGGCCCTCTGGTTTTCTTAAAACTCTTCCCGATACTTTACCGGTGCCCCGAAACGATTCCGGTTTTCTCTCCGATTAAATCTCAATCACTCCGAAACTTTTCTGGTGTGTTATACTCGTGCTCCTATCACTCTACTACTCAACCAATCTTCCACCCTTAAGTGTGTGACCCCATAGGTTCGGTAGAATACGGACATGAACCGGAAACTGGCTTTCCTCGGATCAATAACCAATAGCGGAGCCATGGACACCCATAATGGTTCCCGCACCTACACGAATATGAATTCGAGTGAACCATAAGCTTAACATGCCAGTCCTATTTGCTTCACGATACTATACAAAACCTGAGGTGAGATCTTTTAGGTATCTGCATGATTAACCATTAACCATTATACCAAGTCATCCTCCTTGTTTTGTTCCATTTTCTCGTTTAGTATTCCGGTATCCCTTGTGATCAATTCACAGTGTCTGGCCAGACGATGTTGGATACCGTAATACCGAGAGGGCCCAAAGAAGTATCTCTCCATCGTTAGAGGAGCAAATTCCCAACTCGAATCGTTAAGTTCCTTGACACACTTTCAGGTGTGAGTGATCAAAGCCGTTATTGCCACGCCTGTTACGGGTGGTGTTGGGACAGTGTCAAAACCCACCCTCCGGTATGAAGTTACGAAACATTCTTATGGTCATGAAGGACACATGCATATTAACTTTAGATGATTTTACTTATAACATGGAAACGATGCGATCTCAAAGTAAAT
Source organism: Bromus sterilis (assembly GCA_950022295.1). Taxonomy (NCBI): domain Eukaryota; kingdom Viridiplantae; phylum Streptophyta; class Magnoliopsida; order Poales; family Poaceae; genus Bromus; species Bromus sterilis. The sequence goes on along the minus strand of OX465595.1, from coordinate 334,943,776 downwards.
CATACAATTGGGTCGGTTCAGCACCCTTGTTCTGGCAACAATGTGCTCCCATGTGTTACCGGCATTTCCAATGCCCTATGAACAGGAAACCATGTCATCCATAACACATGGGTTAGTCCTAGAGGCAGACTAAGAACACTTTGTGTTTATACTCTAGGGCATAATTCCAACAGTCTCCCACTTGCACTAGAGACAATAATCTAGTTGCATGGTTTGCTCAAACCAACGACACTTTGGTCTTCATGCTCGCTTGTGGTATAGACTTCGTCACTGAGCTTAACGCTTTTAGGCTCGTCTCAATCCTACTTATCTTAATGTACCCCTTCATCCTTTATGAAGTATTTAAAGATAGGGCACTGTCGTTCAACATGTTTGGACTACAGTGAGCTCTTAGCTTACTTTGCTTTGATCATGATGCTCATATCAAAATATGGTTTATGTAGATCAAGCGTTCGGAACTATGCCAATCACTATGATGGTGTTCCTGATCCAAATACTCTCCTATGAAACTTCCAGAGTTGCCATGTTTCACGTCTACGTTGTAGGAATCCCGCTATGTGCCTTAGCTTGAAAAACAATTTTCAACATCCTATTTTGCTACTTAGCTACAGACCGATTAAAAATATTACAAATCATTATGAAACTTTCTTTCATCTATTTGTAATGAACTCTTTAGTCTTCCTCATAGAACCTTTCTTCATCCGAGGTACTTCAAGAGAACTAATCTACTATTTAGATTACTTTGGTGCTTGTTGCACTTTCAGGACATCCAATACCTTAGTGCTTTATTTTGCTAAAATATTCATTCTCAATCATTCATATGTTATTCACATATATGATTTGAATCGTGCTCCCACTTAATTCCATATCTTATATGATTATTGATGAAATAATAACTTTTATAACTTCATCAAAAACTATTACTCCAGCTCTGTGATATTTGCTTCAACTATGGACTGATCTTTGAAGCATTCTCACTTTTACTAATATCGTATAGATCATTAAATCCTTTCAGGTTGTATCATGCATACACCCTTTGTTTAATTTTCTCAGAAGAAAAATCCATATGTCATACTTCGGAAGTATGTCGCGATTATCAGTATTTTTCCATATGAACATTTGCATCACTACACATATTGTAGTCAACCTTTTGAACTCTATCGAAAAATTTATTTTACGATAAGTTGAGCAATATCAACGATTAAGCTATCGTCTATGTTCATATATATGAAAGTCAAATCCACTCTAATGATCAGGTATCCTTAGGAGGGTTTTACCAAGTTCTCAACTTGATTTAGATGGATGACTTTCATATAGTTTTTATGGTTTTTAAGCCATACAGTGGAGTTAGTGCTCATCATGGTTTCTTGTAGTTCACAGGTTTATCACACTATAGAACCACCTTGGTCCAACGTGAATTTACAAAGTTGTGTGATACATCATAAGACTTGATCATTTCATCTCTTGAACACATTTCAGAGTTTCATCATTCCTTTTCATCAAATGTAGGAATTTCTGGTTTGGTCACAGAGTTTATCTCTAGAAAGAGTTTCTGAGTTTCATTCTGTAGAACCAAATGATTCAATGTAATCATTATCAAGCTATTAGTACTCCCACTTAATTGTTTCAAGAGAGTAATTTTCTCAGAAAAAATTCCATGTCCCGTGATAAACATTTTTCCCGGGTATGGTAGTGGAAGTGTTGTTCGTAACATGATGTTTCTACAATACTTATATTCGGGATCGAGTATATTCTAAATACATCTCCGAAATTATGAAACAACAATTATAGTTCTTATCCATGCCATATTCTTATAGGGCATTTTTCAACAATCATATGACGACGCTCTATTTAGTTCGTAAGTGGTTTCTCAAAAGCGTTAAGCAGTATAGTAAATGGGAGTGTGGTTTAAGTTCATTACCGACCTCACCATGTCATGATGGAATTCAGGGTAGAAAACAATTTTAATTCCAATATGTCATATAGGGCTTGGTTATGCGTCAAGATACTCCGTAGCTATACGGGGTTTCAGGTGACGCTAGTTTATGAACTGACTTCATACACTCGATGATGTTTGCTAAATTCTTTAACTCATTTATTTTACGACCAGATCGTCAAATATTTGATCTATGTGTGATGATGATTCTCTTTGTGTTGAAACAGTTTTGAACTTATTCAAAATTTCAGATATTATGTCTTGTCTAAATATCGGTATATCTATACAAGTCATTATTACAAAGTTTTATGTAAAGTACTGTTTATTGGTTCTCCACACATCGATATGTGTTATTACCAATAGTTTACTAAACACTTGAACAATTCATTTAATAAAAGATTTTGTCTATTAGAAAAACATTGCATGTGTCAAATGACTCAAAGTCAAGAGGTTGAATGACTTCATCGATATGAAGCTTCCGCATGCGCTTTGTTCTAATGCGGCTAAGTAATTTATGCTATTACAATAATGGCATTATCATCACATAACTTAATTTATTTAGCAATCAAGAAAATAGACATAACATCAAGATTTCAACTTAAATAATTCACCACGAAGGGTGAGATTCAGAGAGTAATAATTTTCGAACAACCATTATTCAAAACGTGGATAACACATCCACCGTGTAGACAACATAATACAATATTAATGTTTTACACAACCTATGAATCAAATAACATTTATTAAACTATAAGATAAATCTTGATAGACGAACGTGATGGCCTTGGATGACTTGGGCACCACTTCCGATGCGGACTTGCACTTCATTCACTCTTCTCCTTCAAATTCTGATAATTCACTGTATCGAGTTACAAAACAAGTGCAATCGATATGGTATCAAATATACCTATGAAGATGAAATAATGAAATTGTCTATTAACTTCGTATAACTTATTTATACATACGGTGATTAGACCATTCTTCATATCTCCCAGATACTTCTTACAGTTCCTCTTCCAGTGTCCCTGGTTACCACCATCATATGGTCTGGATCCTTTTGCATAGATGCTTCCGCAGTCTTAAGCATAGCGAACAATTCGTCTATGGTCTTGTCAAGCCCATTCATTTCATGATAAAACCGTTGTAATACAGGGGGCGTGACGCAAGGAGAATGTCAGTGCCGAGTGTCATAGGGATCACAAATCCAAGAGCACTTAGCCTCTGTGCGTAACCAACAAGTTTGATCACGTGCTCACTTATTGAGCCACCTTCTGCCATCTTGCATTCCCACGACTACTTCAGTATCTCGTAATGTAGCTTGCTTCAGATACAGAGCGTTCAGTTGTGTCACCATGTCAAAAATGGTGAAGTTTCTCAAAACGTTTCTGAAGCTCAGTATCCATGCATGTCAGCATCAAGCATTGTACTGCGGTGTGGTCATCCACTTTAGTAACATAGACGTTCTTATCGTCCTACTACGCATCCTCTATGGAAGTTGCTGGAAGAGATGCTATGAGAACATAGTCCTTTTAAGCAACTTTGAGGACAAACCCAAATTTTGGAACCAGTCCGCATAGTTGCATCTATTTGCAGCGAGCATTACTTTTTCAAGCATCGGTCCTAAGCTAAAAGCATTGTTGTTGCGGGCCATCTCTCTACAATGATATAAACAGAATGATTTAAACATGGTTCAAAATTAATTGCATTAATCTTAACAATTTTAACCTAATGCTCCCACTAAAACCAATATCTCTCAAAATTGATCTTAGGGTAATCAAGATCCGGATCAATACACATGCCACCGGTGTAACACTCAGCCATGGAGGAGATCAACCCGGTAGGTCTAAGAAAACCAATCATAACCATTTTATGACTCTTGTATTAGTCTTTCGACACTTGTGCTCCGAGCTCAGATCGGATAAGCTAGAACGTCAAGACAACCAAGCGCTATTGCTGTGGAGACAACTCAATCCACCCGCCTCTTTGTTACCTTTCGGTTAGTACTCGTGTGACACGACGCACCGCGGGTGGCGTTTATTACAGACGGTTGCACGGTTGGGAGAGCACGAATTTCTTGATATTTTAAGAGAGATCATCCTATTAAAATTACGACTAGTGCGCAATCAAAACAGGCAATGAAAAGGATTAACATCACAGGCAATTTAATGTGTGTGACATGGTATAGCCCTTTTCTTCAAGAAGCTCCAAGCACCATGCTTTTCTTTCTTCATCTTCTTTTGAATTCGAGTGAACCATAAGCTTAACATGCCAGTCCTATTTGTTTCACAATACTATACAAAACCTGAGGTGAGATCTTTTAGGTATCCGCATGATTAACCATTAACCATTATACCAAGTCATCCTCCTTCTTGTTTTGTTCCATTTTTCTCGTTTAGTGTTCCGGTATCCCTTGTGATCAATTCACAGTGTCTGGCCAGACGATGTTGGATACCGTAATACCGAGAGGGCCCAAAGAAGTATCTCTCCATCGTTAGAGGAGCAAATTCCCAACTCGAATCGTTAAGTCCCTTGACACACTTTCAGGTGTGAGTGATCAAAGCCGTTATTGCCACGCCTGTTACGGGTGGTGTTGGGACAGTGTCAAAACCCACCCTTCGGTATGAAGTTACGAAACATTCTTATGGTCATGAAGGACACATGCATATTAACTTTAGATGATTTTACTTATAACATGGAAACGATGCGATCTCAAAGTAAATCATACAATTGGGTCGGTTCAGCACCCTTGTTCTGGCAACAATGTGCTCCCATGTGTTACCGGCATTTCCAATGCCCTATGAACAGGAAATCATGTCATCCATAACACACGGGTTAGTCCTAGAGGCAGACTAAGAACACTTTGTGTTTATACTCCACACCTGCATATGGGTTTTCCTCCGAAGGCAGTTAACATGCTACTTGGCAAACCTCCGCATAGGCCATTGCAGTTATAGCATAGACATATAAACATTAATAATGAACCTGGAATTATAATAATACAATTTATTATTGCCTCTAGGTCATAATTCCAACAGGGATTGTCCTCTGCATGTGCACCACAAATACAGAACCATTATGGTGGGGACAATATCCATTAAAGTAAAGGTACCATGAATGCTTCATAGTATGTGAAACTTTTTACTCTATGTATTGCTAGTTTGGTAGTAGGACTTGATCAACCTTGCTATTAGATGAGTTTTATACAAGTAAAAAGTAAAGGTTGTTATGTTTGCATTTCTTTTAGCTTTATCTTTCTTTTTGTACCAAGTTTATATGTTTTTGAAGCTTCACAATTCGAATCACTGCTTCAAGTTTTTTAGAAAGTTTCGCAGCTTTTTGAACTTCGAAAAACTTTCAACAGTGAAGTTGTGAGAAAAATTCCAGAAAAAATATATTAAAATTTTCCATGCCGGGAGTGACCCAGAGGCACCATGGGCTGACCAGAGGGGCCACCAGTGGCCCAGGCGGCCAGCTGGCGCGGCCTGGCCCCTGGCCGCGCCCACAGGGCGCCTGGGGCCCACAGGCCCCTCCTCCAGGTATGTCTTCTTCCTCCTCCTTCCTCTCTCTCCAAAAACATGAGTTCTGCTTCAGTTCTTGTGTTCTTGCTGTTCTTGGAGGCGATTTTCGATCTCTCTCTACAGCCCACCGTTTGAGCTGAGATTTTGAGCAAATACTCCCTAAAATGAGTTTCTTTGGAAAAGCAAAGGGGTGGCTTGGGAAGAAGAACCCCGAGCGCTCTGATCGAGTTACTAGAGCTGCAGCTTCACCCTCAGCAGTTAGGGTGAGCTACAATGAAGATCACGTGCCCCTGGAGTTGTTGGAAGATACAAGTCCAGCATGTGCAATGATGTATCCATGCGATGATTTTCTTAGAGCTGCAGGAATTGAGGAATTTTATGGCCTTTGTGCTAATGCAGGTTTGACACGGCTAGCTTTATGCCGTGTGGTACAATACAAAAAGCTTACCTCCTGCTTTGTTAACAGTTTTTGTTATAACCATGATGCTGGAACCGTTGAGTTCAAACTTTATAATGATCTCATAACCATGTCTTTGGCACAGTTTTGTGATACAATAGGTGTGCCGAACGTTGGTCAGACAACGAAGATGACCATGCAGCCTTACGGGTTGAGGACCCTCTTCAACTCCCTTTGCTGCCAGGAGGAGACCGACATTCGGCGTACGAAGATTTCCAGCATTTAGTTTCCACACCTCAGGTATTTTGCGTATTTTGTTGCTAGAGGGGTGTTAGCTCGTGACAACACGAGCAATGGTTCTGCACCAGATTTCGCTATTTATGCAAACGCCCTCTCTGATAAGAATGAGTATAGTGTGGGTGCCTTGATTGCTCGACGCCTTGTTACGAACAGTAACAAAGGCGATTTATATGGTGGCGTTTATGCCACACTTATCCTTGAGTCTCTTGAGCGCACCCCGCATCCTGATGATGTTCCATTTTCATACGCGAGTCTCGATCTTGCGACTATGAAGAGTCACAAGTTTGTTACCATGACTTCCCAGTTTGGTAACCTTGATTATATTTTGAGGTTTGAAAGGACCATTACTCGTGAGATCCGTCTACATGCACCACTTTTGTTTGATAGCACTCGCAGGAACGGATGGTCCTTCAACGAGATTCGGTTCGATGAGTTCATGGCTCATTACCAGCCGCATAACCCCATGGAGGGGGTTGTGCCCGATGAGGAGGAGCATGGTGAGTTCCCACCTTTCAAGGGAGAGACATTCACCGAGCATGGCGAAGGATCTTCTTCCGCTTGGAGCGCAGGGCCTTCCTCATGGGAGGACCCGAGGACTTCGGTGTACGCACCGGAGGGCTCATACGACTCCTGGGCTCACCATTAACCCGGAGCAGGAGGCTCCTGGGGGCAGTAGCTGTTACCAACTTAGGCCAAAAGCCTAAGCTTGGGGGAGTACGTGCCCTTCTCACCTTTCCATTGTATTATCCGTTTTTTATTCGCTTTGATCTTTTCAGAGTTTTTGCCAGTTCTTCTTTGTTCTTTTATTTTGCAAAAACAACAAAATGATTTCTCTTTTCTCTTTTCTTTCGTTAAATTTTTGAAAAATCCAAAAACATTTTCTTTTCTCTCTTTAGTTTGCTTTGTTGCAGAGTTCAGCTCGAGTCCGTGATGGCATTTGCACTTGATTATATTTTTGTACGTTCAATCGTGCAAGCGACAAGGTAGTGATGACGAAGATCGACGAAAGGGATGAAACAAGGAAAACCGGTATGAACTCTTCTTGTTTCTACTTTTGTACATATGATTGTACTTATGATTTAGAGAACAGCTTGTAGCGACATAGTGCTATGTTTACAATGCTTTCCCAGTGTTCATGCTTTCCTCGTGGCTAATCTCAAATAGCTAGAGTACATAATGTGTTGTTGAAATGATTTACATGCATTGCATTGTTCATAGTTTGGCATACTGAAGTGGTATTTCCCTTTGGAGAATTCTTGGATTGACTTGGCACGTGCTTACACATGTTTATGACTGAAAAGTCTACTATGCCTTGATGATCTGTGAATTTCAGAATAGTTGTATCATTTTCATGCCCAATTCAATGTTACTTTGTCGCTCTGCATGATTATGACTGTTATTGCTCTCTAGTTAGTCGCTTCCCAGTCTTTTGCTAGCCTTCGCTCGCACTAAGCGGAATTCTGCTTGTGCATCCAAAATTCTTAAAACCAGTTTTTCATATAAGTTCACCATACCTTCCTATGTGGTATTTACCGGCCATCCTAACGAAGACTTTCTTGTACCATCTCGAAATTATTCAAAAGCACTCCTGTGTTGTGCCTCTGTTTTAGCTCATGAGGAAGTAGTAGGTAATTCATGACCGTCTTATGTTAGACATGTTTTATTCCGGGATTGCATGCCTAATCTGCAAACCCCTAATACGAGGAGGGACTGGCATGAGTGCGCCCAGCTCACAAAAGATAATCACAACCAACAAACCCTCCTTCATGCTTTGTCTATGAGAAATCAGAAAACTTTGGCAGTGATAAACAAAGGAGATTAAGGGGATGTGATTGTCTCCATCTTGGGAGCCGTTCCTTGAAACATGTCTAGCGTAAGAGGTGATTGAGTTGTCTACTAGCATTCGTTGACGAAGCATACACCTCCCAAAAACTTTTTATCTCTGTTTTCAAAACCAAGAGCTCTGGTACATGTTTAGTCTTTTCTTCCAACCACGCGTTTTCAACCTTTCCATCAAATTTCACGGTTCGAGAGTCTCCACCTTCTTTCTTCAAAGCACCAACTAGGAGAGCATAATTTTCATTCTGAGTGTAATGTGCATTGTCCCAAAGTACTACATTGTCTTTTGCATGATTGTGGTATTACTTATTCTGAAGTTCTTAGTTATAGTCTCCTTTAAAACTCCGGAGGAGTTTCTGCATTTATGTTTTGCTTCACTCATGGAGGCTATCGAAATACCACTCTAGTATGTTCAAGCTTTGTACATTGTAATCCTGTCTTGATTTTCAGTAGCATATTATTTACTTTTAGTTGTTTGTGATTAATCACTTGAAAGAAGGATTGCTTCGTGCATTGTCTTCATAGCATTGTTCTGATACTTGATAAGTTCTTTTCATAGTACATGCTTATATACATTTATTGAAGCAAAAGAGTTTGTCAAAGTTTTCTTTGTCGCGTCCAGTTCGTTGAACTGAATTGCTTGAGGACAAGCAATATGCTAAGCTTGGGGGAGTTGATACGTCTCAAACGTATCTACTTTTCCAAACACTTTTGCTATTGTGTTGCCCCCATTCTTGCATGATTTGGATGAAACTAACCCGGACTAACGCTGTTTTCAGCAGAGCTGACTGTATGGTTTTATTGTGCGCATGAAAATGGATTTTTAGGTGTCTCAGAAAATTCCCAGAAAAAACACAGAAAATCCACGCACCCGAGGGGCCATTGTGCCAGAAGTGGGACCAGAGGGCAGCCAAGGGGGCCCCAGGCGCCCCCCCTGGCGCGGCCAGGGGTGGGGTCGCGCCCTCTGGCCGCCTGGGAGCCTCTCCCCTCCTCTGGTGCCCTACCGAGGCCCCTATTTATTCCCGTGACGGAGAAATCTCGAAAGAGGAGTCGTTTTTCCAATCCATGTCGCGGAGGAGCCGCCACCCTCTGTTCTTCTCCGGGAGGGCTAATCTGGAGGTTGTTTTGGCCTCCGGTGAGGGGAGATCATCGCCATGGTCATCATCATCACCACTCCATCCTCCCTCCATGACTTCTCCATCCATGTGTGAGTAATTCCCTACTGTAGGCAAAGAGGATGGTAGGGATTTGATGAGTTAGATCATGTAATAGTTTATCAGATTGTTGGGGGCATGTTGCCTATCATCTAGATTGTTGTTTATCATCTTTGCTTTAACTTGTTGCTCTTAATGCTTGTCACTTTGGGCCCGAGTGCCATGATTTCAGATCTGAACCCTATGTGTTTTCATGAATATATTTGTGTTCTTGATCCTATCTATGAGTTGTATGCACCTGTTATAATCCAGAACCGGCGATCCCAAAGGTGACAGCTTGGGACACCAAAGGGATGGACTATAATTTGAGGATTCCATGTATCCATTGATTGTTAATGATTTGTTCCGGTGCTCTTTGACAGGAGCACCTTAATCTCCATAAGTTCCTTTTGGCCCCGTTCGTAGCGGGATGGTAGGACAAAAGATGTTGTGCAAGTTCTTATTGCAAGCACGTACAACTACCTATGGGGTACATGCCTGACGTTTGATTTATGCCTAGATGATCATTGCTTTTCTGTGTGCCTTGCCCCAAATTAAATACATGATGTGACTTATCCATGCAGCGCCCAACTATCCATCTCCCTAGCCTACAGTGTTTTTAATTCTGCTGGTTACTAGTTGTTTACTTTCGCTGTTTCACCTCCACTATTTCCGTCGCTATCATCACCTTCATATCGCAGTTACTATTAATATCTTGTTGCAAGTAAGTGTATCTCAGGTGCGGTGGAATTGACAACTCCATTGTTAAAGCTTGTGGATATTCTTTGGCTCCCCTTGAGTCGAATCTATAAATTGGGTTATTCTTACCCGCGAAGACTATCTCGATCCCCTGCAGTTGTGGGTTATCAAAGGTAAGAGTCAAAGAGTTACTCTCATTAGAAGGTACACATGGATGGCTGATACGTCTCAAATGTATCGATAATTTCTGCTCGCTCCATGCATGTTTTGTGTGATATTGCTATGATCTAGATACACTTTCATAGACTTTTGATCATTTTGGAATAACCTACTAACTCAGTCCACCCCAGTGCCGGTTCCTGTTTTCTGCTGTTTTTTCTATTTTAGTTTTCCCCCATATAAAAAGTGCTCCAACAATCCGGCAAAAGTCAGATAAAAAATTAGCGTGTTGGAAGACTCCCGAAGCCTGAAGGAGGGCCAGGGGGCCACCACCAGGCACCCAGGCGGCCACCTGGCGCGGCCAGGCCCCTGGCCGCGCCAGGGAGCGCCTGGCCCCTGGTGGCCCCCCTGGATGCCCCCTTCGCCTATTTATTATCCGTTACGGGAAACTTTCGAAGACAGAACCCTATTTCGCAAATTATCCTCTGTTCCGCCGCCGCCGCGCTTCCAAGATCGGGAGCACCGTCATGACCCTTCCCGGCACCCTGCCGGAGGGAGTATTGACCTCCGGGAGCTTCCACTCCACCATGGACGCTTCCTGGATATGCCGTGAGTAGTCTACCTTGGACCATGGGTCCGTGATCAGTAGCTATGTGATGTTCTCCTCCCCTCTTTGTTTTTCATGGTTTAGACCTCGTGAGCTTCCCTACATGATCGAGGCACTTATGTAATTCTTCTGTTGTTGCTATGCTGAGTTTGATGGGATCTGATGGATTATGAGATTATGTTCAGATCGTGATAGAGTAATATATTTGGTTTTGATCTCTTATATTTTCGTTCCTAAGTAATTCTTGCATGTTCTCCGTTGTTGTTTATTGCTTTGGCCAAGTGGTAGGTAGTAACTCCAAGAGGGAACGTTATGCTCAATTGTGGGTACATGCCCCCTGATGACACGCTTGAGTGGCAGAAACATGAGTCTAGGGGATGTGCTGTGGCCACAAGGGGGAAAACAACTGTTCTTGTAACCGCGGTTGCAAGGATTTTTTACTTTACGCAAAGTTCTTTTTAATGCAGTTGTCTGTTGCTTCGGGTTTACACTTTGGGTGGGGCTCGCAACTTAATACCAGCGAGATGTTCTGGATAGATATCGCAAGGTGGATGATTAGTAGTAGATGCAGATGGATTTCGGTCTACTTATTTTGGCGTACTGCCCATGCTTATGAGCCTCTTACTTTCTTTTGTAGCATAGTTAGCATTGCGGTGCGTTTATAATCCTGTCAATTGCCCATCTGTAATTTGTTTACCTCGCATAACAGTTTTATCGCCTTTTGGGAGAGAGACATCACTAGTGAACATCACGGGACCCCGGTCCATATTCTCATCACTGTTTACAAGCTCATTTATTTTCTCGCATTTACTTTCAGTTGCTATCATTACCATTATCCCTTGTGTGTTTAATACTTTGTAAACAACAAGACCGGAGAGATTCACAACCTCTCTGAACTTCGTTGGGAGCAAATTTAATTGTATTGTGTGCAGGTCCGCGTCGGGTGCGCCGCTGACACCTACTTATCATTGTCGGAGTCCTACGGGAGACAAACCCTATCCTCTACATAGGGGAAATTTGTTGCTATCCTACATCTCACCTTCCACTTGGGGTAACCAACGAAGGGCGAGAAGCCATTACCACTTCCCCGCCATCAAGCAAATTTCTGGCGCCATTGCCGGGGACTCCGAGTGATAAGATAGGGGAGTTGCCCACTATCCTTTACCTTTACTATTTAGTCTTGTTAGTTTACCTTTTTGTTTTTATCTTTGTGTCTTATATCGAAAATTACACACAAAATCTGCCACACTTGCTGCTACTATGGGTTCCACTGAAAACACCAAGTTGTGTGACTTCACCAGTCACAACAACAAAGACTTTATCTGCACTCCTATTAACACACCTGCCACTTCAGCTACCTCTTATGAAATTAAACCTGCTTTACTGAACCTTTTTATGAGAGATCAATTCTCTGGTGCTGGAGATGTTGCTGCTTTACACTTGAATAATTTTGTTGAATTATGTGATATGCAAAAGTATAAATAAGTAGAAGGTGATGTTGTTAAGCTCAAGCTTTTTCCTTTCTCTTTGAGGGACGGAGCTAAAATCTGGTACCAATCTTTGCCTAGGAATATCATAGATTCTTGGGATAAGTGCAAATATGCTTTTATTGGGAAGTACTACCCACGTGCTAAAATTATCCAATTGAGGAGTAACATTATGAATTTTAGGCAATTGGATAATGAACACGTTGCCCAAGCTTGGGAACGTATGAAATCTCTTGTTAAGAAATGCCCTACACATGGTTTGACTACCTGGATGGTTATCCAGTCTTTTTTATGCAGGCTTGAACTTTACCTCGCGGAACCTGTTAGATTCGGCCGCTGGAGGAACCTTTATGTCAACTACACTCAGTGTTGCCACCAAACTCCTTGATGAGATGATGGCCAACTATTCCCAATGGCACACCGAACGCGCTCCAACGGGTAGGAAGGTAAGATATGTCGAGAAAATGACCTCCCTAAATGATAAAGTTGATTTAATTATGTCTCTACTTACCAAGCAACCCTCTATTGATCCTCATGATGTTCCTTTAAATTCTTTGGTTGCTCAGGAGCAAGTAGATGTGAACTTCATTGCTAGAAACAAGTTTAAAAATAATGCTTATAGGGGCAACTTTGCTAGTAATCCTAGACCGTTTCCTTACACTTATGGGAACAACAACACTTACCCTAGCAACAAGAACCCCACTTCTGAATTAGAAAGCATGCTTAGAGACTTTATCACTACCCAAAAAGCCTTCAACAAGAATGTGGAAGAAAAGATGGCTAAATTAGATAATCTTTGTTTGAAGGTAGACAACTTAGCCCTTGATGTTGAGATGTTAAAAATTAGAACCTCTCCCCTTGAGGAGAACAAGGCCACTCCTATCTGTTGGATATGTGCCCTAGAGACAAATTAATAAAGATATTTGTCACATATTGATGTCTACACACGCTTCTATTCTTGTAGACTATGTTGGGCCTCCAAGCGCAGAGGTTTGTAGGACAACGGCAATTTCCCTCAAGTGGATGACCTAAGGTTTATCGAACTCAGGGAAGTAGAGGTTGAAGATGGTCTCTCTCAAGCAACCCTGCAATTACGATACAAGAAGTCTCTTGTGTCCCCAACACACCTAATACAACTAGGAGTTGTTTAGGTGCACTAGTTCGGCGAATAGATGGGAAAATACGAGTAATAGGTGTGGCAAAGCAAGGTAATATAAATCTGTAATAAAAAGTGCAGCAAGGAAACAAGTGGTAAACGTGAGCACAAACGGTATTGCAATGGTGGAAACAAGGCCTAGGCTTCATACTTTCACTAGTGGCAACTCTCAACAACATTAACATAGTCTAATCACATGATATTCCTCATAAAACATGCAATGGAGACGTACTCGGAGGTCATTCCTTTGTGGTCAAGAGAGGAAGAGAATTGTGTAGGGCTACAAAAGCACACCTCAGAGTTCGTAGTTCTCATCTATGGATTTACCAACGTCACCGCGGCCATCCAAAGAGAGTACCACAATCACCACAACATATCTAAAGGATAGTCAAAGACAAGCACCAAGAGACTCTCAATCTTCAATCCACACACAAAAGAGGAAATCACTCATGAAAATATTCTTCTAACCCATGTCCAATAGACCGCTGTCACCATGGTCTCGGGGATTATACTAGATAAGATCAAGTGAGTACATCAATCCAATACATAGAAGAAGGGGAAACATCATGGGATCATCCTAGATTAACATAGCCTATGATCATAATGAAGATCAAATCATGGGAGAGAGAGAAGACCACATAGCTACTGGTAGAATCCTTAGCCCCGAGGTGAACTACTCACACATGGACATGGTGAGAGAGAGAGTTGTTGATGGAGAGGTGCAGCTCGGAGGAGATGAAGGAGACGGCGGCGACGCCCACGGCCACGACGGTGGCCACGGACCTTGGGGGCAGCGGCCCTTGGCCCGCTTCTTCTTCCTTGGAGATGGTGCTGCTGTGGAGATTGATCTCCCCCTCAAGACGGCTGCCAAGGGGGAGGAAATTTCGTGGTGCCCTTTGACCTAGGTTTCCTCTCTTTATATAGACTCTCGGATTCCCGTCATCCAGATTACGTCTTCTGTATTTCGGGGCTCCTGGGAGCCTCCGAACTCTGATTGGGCCGAATTTTATGTCTAGATCCACCGGAAAAAAAATCCCTGCAACTTCGTAGTTTTAAGTTTTTCCATTTGAGGCCGTATTCTAGCGTTGCCGAGGATATCTTTAAAACCTGTCTGGTGGGGACAGATTTCGGGAGAGTTAGAGTCCAACTCCTACAAGGCTCCTTTTTGTGATTTTTCCTTTATCCAAATAATTCCTACACATAAAGTACAAAAAAGAAGAACTTGTGCACTCTTGCAACCATTAATAGGTTAGTTCCAAAATATGTTATAAAAAGATATGAAAGTGTATCAAAAGCATAGCAATATCACACAAAACATCCATGGAGCAAGCAGAAATTATATATACGTTTTGGACGTATCACATATCCGTTTTGTTCATAATACGTTTTATACTGTGCTATAACTGTATTACTTGGAAATACTAATACATGTGTAGTAGAAAACATAGGTCCGTAGTTTAACTCAGGTAAACTATCTCATTGGGAAATTGATTGATCAAGCTTTCATGATCATGGCGACACTTAAGTCCATTGACAATGAGGTCATGTCATTAGGGGAATGATGTGATGGACATACACCCACATAAAGTATTGCAATGTGATATAGTCACATAGTTCAGCGTTGCGATGACTTTGTAACGTATGGCTTAGTCCTTAGACCATAATGATCATACGTAATTGTCATCTATGAGGAGACTCTGATTTGTATCCCACCGCCTGACTGAAATATGCTGGCTATAATGGTTCACTTTGGGTATTCCGAAATAGATGGTTGATGAGTATGTTAATAGATCAGAGCGGGATTTGTCAGTCCTTGTAACAGGACAGGTACTCTGGGCCCACTCAGTGATATTGCATCAATAGCTTGCAAGCAAGTGACTAGGTCACGGGAGAGGCAATAGGCACGGACGAGTAAACTTGTTTGTTGTGAACGAGATGTGAACACGGTATGTGAGATACCGACGATCGAACCTCGGACAAACAAAGTACCGCAGCACAAAGGGATTACGTCGTATCGTTAACGGTTTCCAAAAGCGATTGAAGTTCATTCGATGGAAGCGCAAGGGTTGTCAAGGGTTGTAACCAGGTCCAACTGACTAGTCATTGGTCAATGAGAAGAGTCTCGAACATGTCTACTGTTTCCCGGACCGTTAGGGTGTTACACTTAAGGGCAATCGATGCATAGGACAGTTTCGGGATCAATCGGTGAAATAGGAGAAATCACCGGAATAGTTCCGGAGGAGGACGGAAGTTGTTCCGGACATTTTGAATGTTTCAAAATAAAGTTTAATTTGTTTTAATAATGTTTTATTATTTAATTATATGAATTAAATATTTAAACATATTGAAATAATTAAAAAATGGAATAAGGCTATATGGGCCTATGGGGCCCATTAGGGGAGGAGGGTTTTTCCCCCCCTTGGGCTTGGCGCCAAGGGTGGGGCCCATCCCCCCTAGGCCGGCGCACTCCCCCCCCTTGGGAGTTTAGTCCCACATGGGGGAGGGGAGGAGGATGGCACCCCCCTTGGCCTATATAAGGAGGGGTACACCCACCTTTTTCCAACACACAATTATTCCTCTCTCTCTCTCTCTCCTTCTCCTTCCTGGAAGTGGACTCCCCTTGTTTGGAGTCTGCACCTGGACTGGAGTTCTCCACCATAAGGCAGGCCGTCGCTCTGCTGGATTCGGGATCCGAATCTGTCTTTCTTCCGCTGCTCGCCTGGTTCGGGGCTCGGGAGGAACATCGATTGTATCGTACGTGTATAATCTCTTCGAGGCACTACACCTGTGGTGCTACTTCATCGCTGGAGGTCAACCGGGAGTCATCCTCGCCGGTGGTCTACTACACGACAGTGAGGTCGTAGTTCCGAGTCTACGCCAGCCATGTTCGCAAGAACGTTTCCCTCTTTCGGTCTTCAAAGGTATGAACGCTGATTCCCTCCGTTACTTTACATCGCCATAGCATAGATCTTGGGTTCGGGTACCGTAGGTATGAAAATTTTGTGTTTTCTGCCCCGTATCCCAACAGTGGTATCATGAGCTACCTATGCGTAGATGTATTGTACGGGTAGAACACATCTAGGATGTGGGCATCGAATGTTCATTCGTTACCCTCCCACGTGTACTCATTTATCATTGCGGCAATGTTTGATGAAGCGGCCCCGACCGACCTTATGCGTTTACGCGAGACTGGTTCCACGCTTGACATATGGCTTGTACCATATAAAGTGGCTGGGGGGTGTCCGTCTCTCTGCATTAGCGATGCGAAGATGTTTGCAACGGAGGGCCCCGACAGGGGTGTAATAGAGACGGATGGGAGACGGTGTTGTGGCATGTTTTTAGCAGGATAGAAACGGTTCTCTCTCTCGAAACCCCTAGCAGCCACGTAAAACTTGCACAAGCTAAAGTAGAAATGCGTTTGACTTTGCTTTGCATGAAGGGGGATCATAGTTTGTATGATTTACAGTTTTACTTCCTGTTTATGCTAGTATGCTAGATATGACGACGGTAGCACAAATAGGACCATCTCTCACAATACCAACATTGTGTTCTCCCCTGGTGGGCACCGGATGGAAGTTTCTCCCATATGGCCGACATTCTGTACATACCGGATGTCACACATATTAAACGGTGTTTGCATGAGGTTGGGTTCGGCAAGCCTGGCATATGCAGATATGGCCTTGCTGAACAGCTAACATCAAGGTTCGATTGGCAGGCTTGACGTATGTAGATGCGGGCCTGGAACACAGTAGATCAAGCATGAGTCACATACCTGATGTGATTGGCTTAGAGGCCTACCTGGGTCGCATACTGATGGCCGTGACGATCGGGGGAGGTATGGGTCTGGGATTGTGTAATCACTTAGTTAAACTGAGAGGTGTTTATCTAAGTGGGAGCTTTCTAGAATTTTGAAGATTAAATTTAAAACTTCATATTATGAACAAAAGTCTAAATATGTATCCTTGTGAATCAAACTTTGTAGATGGCAGCACCACGCCCCTCGTTCAACTTAGGATCGTTCCTAGAGAAAGACAAACTGAAAACTGATGGGTCAAACTTCACCAACTGGTTCCGCACCCTGAGGATTCTCCTCGTTCCCCTCAAAATGGCATACGTACTAGAGGGCACGTTAGGTGACGCACCAACAGATGATGCCAGTCAGGATGACAAGAATGTCTATCTCTCCAAGACTGATGATTACAACCTTGTCCAGAGTGGCATGCTCTACTCCATGGAGGCTGACCTGCAGAAATGCTTTGAGAGGATGGGTGCATATGAGATTATCACCGACCTCAAGGCGGTCTTTGCACCTCAAGCCAGGGTTGAACGGTATGAGGCTTCTGAAGCCTTCTTCTCAGCAAACATGGACGAGCACGGTAGCGTGAGTGAGCACGTGGTCAAGATGACTGGCTACGTTCAACACTTGAATGCACTGGAATGTCAGATTCCAGATGAACTTGCCATTGATAGGGTGTTGCAGTCGCTTCCCTCTAGCTACAAAGGCTTTGTGCTGAACTACAACATGCAAGGGATGACCAAAACCCCTTCTGAGTTGTTCGCCATGCTGAAGAGTGTTGAGGTTGAGATCAAGAAGGAGCACGTTGTCTTCATGGTCAACAAGACCACTGAGTTTAAGAAGTCAAGCAGGCGGGAGAAGGCTAAGAGAGGTGGCCCCAAAAGGGATGGCAAGTTAGTTGTCGTTCCTCCCAAGGCACCTAAGCCCAAACCCGGAGTTGAGTGCTTCTACTGCAAGGGTGAAGGTCACTGGAAACGCAACTGCCCCAAGTACCTAAAGGACAAGAAGGCTGGCAAGGTCGCCAAGAGAGACGAAGGTATATTTGATATACATATTGTTGATCTTTTCTTGACAAGCGCCGGGAACACATCCTGGATACTTGATACAGGATCTGTCGCTCATATTTCTAATTCCGTTTAGGGACTAAGGAATAAGAGACGCTTGCTGAAAGATGAAGTGACGAAGCGCGTGGGGAATGGATGTCCAATTGATGTGTTGGCGGTCGGCACGAATCATCTTAGTCTCCCTTCGGGATTAGTTTTGGTTCTGAATAAATGCTACTATGTACCCGCATTGAGTGTGAACATCGTTAGTGGCTCTTGCTTGAAGCGAGACCACTATTCTTTTAAGTCTGATACAATTGGTTGTTCGATTTATAAGGATGAAGTGTTTTATGTTCACGCGCCGGAGCAACGTGGTTTATTTGTACTTGATCTCGATGGTGACGTGTGTCACATTAACAATATAGAGGCCAAAAGATTAAAGAGTAGTGATGAAGAGCACATGATGATGCGGCATTGCCGACTTGGTCATATTGGTATAAAGCGGATGGAGAGGCTCCATAAGGATGGACTTCTTGATTCATTGGATTTTGGATCCCTTGATACATGTGAACCATGCATCATGGGCAAAATGATAAGGACTCCATTCAATGGGATAATGGAGCATGCAAATGACTTATTGGGGATCATACATACAGATGTATGTGGACCCATGAACGTCCCCACACGCAATGGTCTTCGTTACTTCGTGACCTTTACTGATGACTTGAGTAGATATGGGTATATTTACTTGATGAAGCATAAGTCTGAAACCTTTGAAAGGTTCAAGGAATTTCATAATGAGGTCGAGAATCAACTCAGAAAGAAAATCAAGCACCTTCGATCGGATCGAGGTGGCGAGTATTTAAGTCACGAGTTTGGCAATCATCTGAAGTCTTGTGGCATAGTACCACAGCTTACGCCGGCAGGCACATCTCAGAGAAACGGTGTGGCTGAACGACGTAATAGAACCCTATTGGATAGCGTACGATCGATGATGTCTCATACTAATTTGCATGTGTCATTCTGGGGGTATGCATTAGAAACTGCCGCTTACGTTCTTAATAGGGAACCATCCAAATCCGTAAAGACAACACCATTTGAAGAATGGCATGGCACGAAACCTAAGTTGTCTCACCTGAAGATTTGGGGTTGTGAGGCTTATGTTAAGAAACTACAGCCTGACAAACTTGAATCCAAGGTGGATAAGTGCATCTTTGTGGGCTATCCCAAGGAAACTTGTGGATACACCTTCTACAATCAGTCCGAGAGCAAAACGTTTGTTGCCAAGACTGGACACTTTCTTGAGAAAGAGTTTCTCTCTAAAGAGTTGAGTGGGAGGAAAATAGACCTCGATGAAGTGACTGGCCAATCACTCCAATTGGAAGAAACGACCACAGAAGTTGTTCTGGAACCTTCTTCCATAGTGGGAGCTGAAGAGAATGGCCAGAATGACATTCATGACGATCATGACATACATGATGATCATGATGAGAATGAAGAGGAACCTATTATGCCCCGTAGGTCATCAAGAGTCTGTCAAGCTACTCAGTTTTACGGACATCTTGTGAATGCAATCTCGGCTGATGAGTCAGATGAACCTACGAGTTACAAAGTAGTAATAGAGGGACCCGAGTCCGAGAAATGGCTTGAAGTCATGAAATACGAAATAGAATCCATGTACACCAACAAAGTTTGGACTTTGGTGGATATTCCCGAGGACCGCAAGGCCATTGAGAATAAATGGATTTTCAAGAAAAATACTGACGCAAATGGAAACGTATCTGTCTACAAAGCTCAACTTGTCGCGAAGGGGTTACAACAAATTCAAGGAGTTAACTACGAGGAGACGTTCTCTCCTGTAGCGATGATAAAGTCTATTCGGATCCTACTAGCAATATGACGAGGGGGTGACCCCACGACTCCTGCATGAAAGGCTACCTGGTGCGTATGAAGACAGAAGGCCCACTGAGAAGCTACGACAAGCCCACGATTGGCCCAACTAGGCACCGACGTAGGAGTCCGCGACTAACATGGAAGGTGCGACTTAGCGTACAAGGCAAAGACTAGAACTAGGAAACCATCTCTGTAACCTAGTACGGACTCCCCGAGACCTAGCCTAGTATATAAAGGCTGGGAGGGGAGACGTCCAGGACAACTCAATACGCATATACTCATCTAGCCTTGCGAGAACTCGCCTTGGCCTCCATTGTAATCGCCTCCTCACGCAATAATATCAAGCATGAAGTGCTTCTCCTGTTAGCCGACGAGTATCGTCCAACCTGTGCCTATCTCTATGACTAACCCAGGGTCCCTGACCATGGGATTTGCCGGGGTTGATCCCCGACAATTGGCGCCGTCTGTGGGAACTACACAGGTTGGAATCACGATCTCGGCGGTCCCACCCTCAGAAGATCAAGACTCGAGGACTAGAACCAAATCTAGCTCGCTCAAGGAATTCAAGATCACCACAAGCGTCTCCGTCATCTCGACAAGATCATCTAGCCTGCAGCCGAGCCAAGTCCAGCATCCTGACGACTGTCAGATCCATCGCCGACGGAAAAGAACTCGACGACCCAGCAGACAAATACGAGGACCCTACTCGGGAACCCCACTCGAAGAGTCGCGGCGCGCAGCCGAAGACTCATCCATCAGTCAACGACCCGCCGCCGCCCGGACTCCCACCACACGCCAAGACAACGACTCCGAAACCCAGACCGGAGAGTACTACGACCCATATCGAAGGCCAGACGAATTCGCCAACTTCATCCGAAGCCAATCACTCAGCGACGAGATAGAAATTGACCCAAGATTCCACAGCCGAGCGGAAGACCACTCGCAGATCTTCCAAATCTCGAGGAAAAGAAGGCACGCCGGCTCCAGCAAACTCACATCCAAAGAGCAACTGGAAGGACCTTGCGCGATCCATTGTTTTGAAGATAGTCGAGGACATCTCAGAGCAAGCCACACACTAGGAGATTGCCGCCTATTCGCCGAACTCTCCAACAGCCTCAAGGAGGAGCGCGAAGCCAAACGCACTCGAAGAAGCGCGCAGTCGCCCGCACCAACTACAGAAGAGCAATACCCCGCGTCCCAAGGACAATTCTGCATGATCCAAGAAGGAAGACCTCCGAAAGAAAAGCAAGATGCCTACACCTTGCAGGCCGAAGCAGCCGAAGACCTAAAGATAACTAAAACCTACCAACTGAGCGGCGCAGAGACCAGCATCACTTTCTCACTGAGAGACCATCCGCCCGCAGTCCCGAGGCCTGGACACACACCCTTGGTCCTCAAAGCATAGATCGGAGGTTACGACATGGACAGAGTCTTCATGGACGGAGGCAGCAGTCTAAACATAATCTTTGCCAGCACCCTACGCAAGATGTTAATCCCACGATCAGTTTGGAAGAAGTCAGGCACCATAATATACGACGTAGTTCCGGGCGAAGCAACCACCTCCATCGAAACAATACAACTTGATGTGATCTTTGGCAGCAAGCGCAACTTCGCAAAGCAAGCGCTCGAGTTCAAAGTGCTCGACTCGCAGTCGCAGTATCATGCCATACTCGGGCGACCAGCGTTGGCACAGTTCATGGCGGTTCCACACTACACATACCTCAAGCTCAAGATGCCAAGACCCGCAGGAATCATCACAGTCAAAGGAAGCTTCACCAAATCGGACCAGTGCGACCGCGACTTCTACAAAGTCTCCGACACATTTGGCGCCCAACAACAGCTCAAAGAAATAGCCATGGTGACGAACCAAAGCATATTCTCGCTGGCAAGCCGAAGCGAGACAAAAGAATTTGGCCGCGACTTTAGCATCGACGGTGACACAATCACACACCAAGTCCACCCAACAGATCCAGAGAAGACGGTTCGCGTGTATGCCCACCTTCCAGAAGAGCAAGCAACCGCCCTCATAACCTTCCTTCGAGAAGAGTGGAAAATTTTCGCCTGGTGCCCAGCCGACATGCCCGGGATACCGTGAGAATTCGCAGAACACGCGCTCCACATCAAGCCAAACACCAAGCCAGTAAAGCAGGCACTGCGACGATTCTCGGAACCCAAGCGCAGAGCAATCGGAGAAGAAGTCAACCGACTACTCGACGCACAGTTCATCCAAGATACAAAGAAAGCAACATGGATAGCAAACCCAGTCCTAGTCCCCAAAAAGGACACCGAGGTACTGAGGATGTGCGTCGACTATGGGGCCATCAACAAGCACTGCCCAAAAGACCACTTCCCCCTGCCAAGAATCCATCAGATAATTGACTCCACAGCAGGATGCGACCTCCTCTCCTTCCTCGACGCATACTCAGGATATAGTCAGATCAGGATGAAGGAAGAAGACGAAGAGCACACCTCGTTCATCACCCCCTACGGAGTATTCTGCTAGCAAACAATGCCTTTTGGCCTAAAAAACGCGGGGCCACGTACCAGCGGATGATGCAAGCATGTTTGAGAGACCAGATCGACAGGAACGTCCAAGTCTACGTGTACGACATCGTCATCAAAACCTATAGCGCAAACACGCTACTCGACGACCTCTGCGAGAAATTCGCGGCCCTCAACAAGTACAGGATCAAGCTCAACCCCAAAAAATGCGTGTTCGGCGTCCCAGACGGAAAACTACTCGGATACATGGTCTCTGCCCGAGGAATCGAAGCAAACCCCGAAAAGGTCCAAGAAATCGCCAAGATGCAAAGGCCAACCAACATCAGAGGAGTACAACAACTCACAGGAAAGCTCGCAGCACTGAGCCGCTTCATCAGCAGATTGGGCGAAAGGACATTGCCGTTCTACAAGCTGCTGAGAAAGGGAGAAAAATTAAAGTGGACCGAGGAAGCAAGCAACGCATTCGCAGACTTAAAGAAAACCCTGTCGACCCCACCAATCCTGGCGGTGCCTAAAGAAAGGGAAAAGTTGTATCTCTACATAGCAGCACGCAGCAGTGTCGTGAGTACAGTACTTGTCGTCGAGCGGGCAGAAGAAGGCAAAATTCAGAGCATCCAAAGACCAATCTACTACCTCAGCACGCCACTCATGAAGCCACAGCAGCGGTACCCACACTACCAGAAGCTCCTGCTCGCCATCATCATGACCTCAAGGAAAGTATCGCACTACTTCGACGAACACTCCATCACAATCGTGAGCAGCGCACCACTCGCGGACATCCTCAACAACCCCGGAGCGACCGGTCGAGTCGCTAAGTGGAACATGGAACTCAGCCCACGAGACCTGCAGTTCAAACACCCGACAGCAATCAAAGCCCAAGTACTCCCAGATTTCCTGGTCGAGTGGGCAGAAGTCCAAACACCAGGTCCCCTAGACCTATCCAACTCATGGACGATGTACTTCGACGGATCCAAAAGACAGCAAGGAGCCGGAGAAGGCGTTGTCTTAGTCTCCCCCAAAGGAATGAAGCTCAAATACATCCTCCAGATCAACTTCAGCAACGCCTCCAACAACGAAGCAGAGTACGAGGCACTAATTCATGGCATGCGCATGGAAAAAACTTGTGGTGCCACTCGACTATCGATCTACGGCGACTCCAACCTCGTCGTCCAGCAAGCGATGATAGACTATAATGCAGTCGCAGACAACATGGCAGCCTACCAGAAGCTCTATAACACGCTAGAGGGAGGATTCGACGGCTGCGACTTAAACTACATTCCCAGAGCAAATAACACAGAAGCCGACGAACTCGCGAACATCGGATCGACACGAGGATCAATACCCCCAGGCGTCTTCCTCGAGAGCATCAATCAGAGGTCAATAAAAGCAAAGCCAGCAGAACCCAAGGTAGTCGCAAAAGAAGACGACACAAATGAACCAGCACAGGTGGCAGCAACGAGCGCAACTGACGATACAAACAATCAAGCAATCAAAGTCAAAGTACCAGCAGCACTCGAAGACCCAGCCTGGGCAAGGCCCTTCCTTCGATTCCTAGTCGAAGGCACTTTACCACAAGACGTCGCAGAAGCACGACGCATCAGTCGACGATCTAAAGCATTCACAGTAATCAACGGAAAACTCTACAAGCGCAGCATCTCTTAGGTCCTCCAAAAGTGTATAGACGAAGAAGACGGCAAAGCCCTACCGCTCGAGACTCACGAAGGCACCTGCGGACATCATGCCAGCAGTCGAGCACTCGTGGCAAAAGCCATTCGAGCAGGTTTTTACTAGCCAACCGCTATGAGAAATGCAGAGGACATCGTACGGCGTTGCATCATCTGCCAAAAGTTTGCCAGCAGGCCGCACGCCCCAGCATCAGAAGTCAAAACAATACCATTATCATGGCCATTCGCCACATGGGGACTCAACATGGTGGGCCCATTGAAGAAATCATCAAAAGGAGGACGAACACACCTACTAGTCGCGGTAGACAAGTTCACCAAATGGATTGAAGCAGTACCAATCACCAGCTCAACATCCCTCACGCCAGTCAACTTCATCAAGTCAATCATCTTCAGATTCGGGGTACCACACAACATCATCACAGACAACGGTAAAAACTTCACAGCAGTAGAGTTCCTAAACTTCTGTCAAGAGATGGGCATCAAAATCAACTACGCATCAGTTGCACACCCGCAGTCCAATGGCCAGGTGGAGAAAGCAAACGACCTAGTATGCGGAGGAATAAAGAAGCGACTCCTAGCACCACTAGAACAAGCCGCAGGCAACTGGGTAGAGGAGCTCCCCACAGTTCTATGGAGCCTGCGCACCACCCCAAACAACTCGACCCAGTACACACCCTTCTTCTTGGTATACGGGGCAGAAGCAGTGCTGCCGCACGACTTAAAATTTGGAGCCCCTAGAATCTCAGGGTACGAAGAGGAAGAGGCAGAAGAAGCACCGCAGAACGACAAAGACATAGCAGACGAAGCTCGGGACATAGCTATCGCAAGATCTGAAGGATACCAGGACAAATTACGCACATATCAAAGCAGTCGCCTACGGATCAGAACGTTCAACAAAGGAGACTTTATGCTACGGCTAATACAGGAAAAAGTGCACAAACTTGCCCCACAATGGGAAGGACCGTTCATCATCTCGGAAGTCATAGGAGGAGGAGCATACAGATTGAAGAACCCAAAGACCAATGAGGACGTGGGAAATCCATGGAACGTAGCGAACCTACGACTGTTCTACCCATAGTCCCCCAGGCATTATCAGAGACATCGACAGCAACACCGATCGGCAACTCATGTAAAATTCGAAGGAATAAAATAATGCTGCCCAAAGCATCTTACTCAAAAGCACTCGGGGGCTCGAGCCTAGAACTCCCCCTGAGAGACGCTATCTTCGCAAACGCGACTTTTACTCACAAGCACTCGGGGGCTCGAGCTTAGAACTCCCCTCGAGAGACGTTATCTTCGCAAACGCGACCTTTACTTACAAGCACTCGGGGGCTCGAGCCTAGAACTCCCCCCGAGAGACGCTATCTTCGCAAACGCGACCTTTACTGACAAGCACTCGGGGGTTCGAGCCTAGAACTCCCCCGAGAGACGCTATCTTCACAAACGCGACCTTAACTCACAAGCACTTGGGGCTCGAGCCTAGAACTCCCTCCCGAGAGACGCTATCTTCGCAAACGCGACCTTTAATTAAAAGCGCTCGGAGGCTCGAGCCTAAAACTCCCCCGAAGAGACGCTATCCTCGCTAAAAAGCGACCTTACCTACAACCATCGGGAGGCCCGAACGAAAGAGTCTCGCCAAAAAACAAAAGGCTCCAGCAAAGAAAGTTGCATCTAAAAGCGTGCGGTTCTCTAGTCTTCACCCGATCGCAAGCGATCACCTAAAGACTCGGGGGCTACTCCCATCGGGAGCGCTGACGCGCACCCGATCCAAGCTTGGAAAAAATCCAAAAAAACAGCCACAAACCAGTGAAACAAAAATTCACAAAGCCTACGCTTGATTCTACAAATCAAACGCAGCCTCGGGGGCTACTCCCATCGGGAGCGCTGGCGCGCACCCGACAAGACATTTCATTACAAATGAGTCGAAGACATTCATCACATTACAAAGGAGTCGAAGACATTCATCACATTACAAAGGCGTCAAAGACATTCATCTCCTTACAAAGGAGTCGAAGACATTCATTTCATTACAAAGAAGTCGAAACGACAGTTGTCGCTACAGAAGGACCTGTGGAACTACAAGACGGGCTACATTCAACTTCTACATGTGTGCTCATGCTGAGATAATTGGCACTTTCGTGCCACAACCCGCCGGGCATCACCACAGACAAAGTAGCAATTCAGCCGGTGAAGAAGAAGCTCGCCGTCCTCCAGTTCTACAAGGTGCATCGCCTACTGACGCAGCCGCTTGACTACCGGTTTGACGTCCAATTCTTCCTTAGAACTAGAAGATCAAACACCATCGCCCGAGGGATCAGCCGAAGACGAAGACACAGGAGAAGCAGGCGAACCACCACTCGAGCCATCGGAATCGTCGCTGCTTGTTTCCCCAAAGTATGGATCCAGACGGTTGCCACCAGCATCAAAAGCGCAGATAATAACAGTATCTTCGCCGTCAAAATGACAACAAAGGCTATCTCCGACGCGCAGATTCAACTGACGAGAAAACGCACTCCAACCAGGCCCAAGGAAAATCAAGGATGAACTATCAGTCTCCAGCTCCACCCAAGAAGAAGAACGAGCACATCCGTGAAGACGGAACCAAAAGCCCCTCAAGTTAAGCTCATAAGCAATGGAGGCAAACGAGAGAGGAAGAGGAATCCGGGCAGCATTCCGGTTAAGAACACGCAAAAGAAAGTCATGGAGCCAAAACCCCTCCTCCATGGAGGAAGAAGAATAAGGCACCAACGTGGTACTGTGGCGTCCACCTCGTGAAGAACGAGGCGTGCGGCCACCACGGCCACGACGACCATGACCTCGCCCAGCCACACCTCTACCAGGCTTGGGCGCCATCTGAAGAAGAAGAAGAAGAAGAAGAGAAAGATGCGAAGAATGGATGCCAAGGACGGGCAACCACATGAAGTATTTATAGCGCAATCCAAGGGCAAACCAGGAAAAGCACGCGGAAGCTCAGGCGGCGTCATCATTACATCAAAGACCGTTGGGCCGGGCGTTACGAATTCCAAGGCAAAGATGCCTTCACACGGTCAGCATTATTTACAGGACGCGTCAACTCTCGCCGGTTTCCCATACGAAGCCTTGGAAACCCAACGGGCAACAGGCAGCACGACGTCCAAACCATCATTATGACGGTCCAGAAGACGTGACGGATCAAGAAATCAAACATCATCATAGGTCATCAAACAACATAACAATGCATGTGAGCACGACATCTCAAAAGGGACGGATTAAGATACAAACAGTTGGCCAAAAACCAAAAGATTCCAAAAGCCAGCTATAGGTCCAAATTTTCTGACTCCACAAAATTCTTACTCCCATCTGGAGTACTTTTATTCGAGTTCGGGTGCTCCCTCACCCAGAAGGCAAAATGTGCTCGAGTGACCACTCGCACCAGCAGAAAATACATAGTCTCAGAGTTCGGGTGCTCCCTCACCCCGAAAACAGTAAAACATTCGAGTGTCTACTCGCAAAAGAGACTTAGAAATTCAACAAACATGACTTACTCGCGCACTCGACGACATTCCGAGTGGGTGCTTTCTTATTTTCCTCGCCTGAGTTCATTACAAAACTCCGCGAGTGACTGCTAAAACAGCTCACTTGATTGTTTATTCCAAGTGGGTGCATCGCTAACCAGGCTCCGCGCCTCTACAAAAACAATTATGCCTGGGCTATGACACACTGTACACAGATGCCACACAAGCTTAGCGTGTAGGTAAGACCCCGCTGCGCAGAACGGCCGGGCCGGGACTTGCCGCAGAGCGATTTCACTCCCGGCCTTTTCCATCCGCTCGCATGATAGAAAGAGACGAGCGGACATGCTCAGGCTATGTGCTTAGACTGGCAGCAATTGATCCTATAAGACCTGCAGCGGCATGACTTTGCTTGACACCGGTCGTTCCAAGTTCATGTCGAGGGACGTGAGCTTGATTGGGCTACTGTGGTATTTGTCACTAGCGCAATTCACCAAGGTTCGACCAGTCGAATCCTTGGGCCCTTTCATGTTAGCAATCCCTCGAAACAAATATTCTCATGGCTCAAAACTGCCAGCGACCCGTGGCGATGCCACGCTTACAAACAATAAAAGCGCAGATGAATTCGAGTCCCTGCGCGACTCTTTGAGTCCCCCAGGCACTCGGGGGCTACTGACGAGGGGGTGACCCCACGACTCCTGCATGAAAGGCTACCTGGTGCGTATGAAGACAGAAGGCCCGCTGGGAACCTATGACAAGCCCACGATTGGCCCAACCAGGCACCGACGTAGGAGTCCGCGACTAACATGAAAGGTGCGACTTGGCGTACAAGGCAAAGACTAGAACTAGGAAACCATCTCTATAACTGTAACACTCTCACTGTCAGTGAACAGTAATCACCATTAATGTTGATCTTTACTGTTCAAAACTTTTGTTTGATCAACTTGGTTCAGTTCAAATTCAACTTCCTTTTTTATATTGTTGAAAGTCATGTTATCATGGACCTTGGTTAACTTGAATCCAAACAATTCCAAGCTCAAATTAAATACCCTTTGAATTGAATTCAAATCAATCTAGTTCAAAATGCCTTTGGTGGATTATTAAATGATAAAACCAAGGTGCAAAATAAACTTTCTCCAAAAATTGTGAAACTACTTTTATAAAATCACAAATATTCAGTGGGCCAAATCCAAATGGGTTTGGGTATTTATTAAGTTATAGAAAATTCCAAACAATTCAAACAGTAGGTTAAAACCCTTACTTTGGGCATTTAATATTTAAAAGAAATATCTAATAATTTTCTTTTGATGCAAAAACTTTTGTGGCACTGCTATATAATGATATACTAATTTTGAGGCACCTAACACATTTTACAAAAATTTCAAAGCTAGGAAAACAATTACCAAAAGAAAATACAGAAAAGAAAAGAGAGATAAAATAATAAACCTAGTCTACCCCCATGGGCGAAGCCCACCCCAACCTCCCCTTCCCCCTGGACCGAATCCGGCCCACCTAGCCCAGACCCCCCCCACGGTTGTCTTCTTCCTCCAACTGCCCCCCCACCTGCTCCCGTACGGCCGAGGCCGCCGTCGACGCTGGCGAGCTGGCCCCGCCCCCACCTGCCCCCTCCCTTCGCGGAGGCGATAAGGGCGACGCCCCCTCCCTCCTGGACATCCTCCCCCACCCTTTCCCCTCCTCCTCTTCTCGCACGCCTCGGGGAAAAACTCCCGAGCGCCGCCGTCGCCATTGTCGTGGCCAGTCGTGGCCAACGAGCACGATCCGCCCCGACGTGGTGTCCAGCAACTGCGCCGTCGTCGTCTTCGTCGACTAAAACAGCCAATCGAGCCCGGGAGCACCGCAGGCGTCGCCCGCGTCTTCTTCTCCCACTCCGGCCGCTGCAACCTCAACGTCGATTCCGGCCGCCTCAGCCCCTCCCCGAGCCCGCTGACAACCCCGACGCGCTCGTGGTGAGCACCTCTGTCGTTGCCAACTGTCCATAGGTGCTCGTTAGACCCGTAGGCGTTTCCCCTCTTCCGCTTTGCTCCGGCCGCCGTGGTTCGTCGTCGTAGCCGTGTCCCCTGGCCACCACAGCCCACGCCGGTTGCACCAAAAGGTTCCCCGTGGATCGTATGTTCGATCCCACCCCACAGCGCCTTCAGTTTCGTCGCGTATAGCCAAGTGCCATTGGAGCCCGAGACCCCCCTCCGCCATTTTTGAGCTCGAGCTCGTGCCTGTCCACCCCAATCCACCGCACCGCCACCAAACTCCTCCCCGTAGTCGTCCGCGTCGATTGGTACCAGCCGCGCCTCCTCCCGTGCACCACGGCGAGGGCAGCGTCGGCCTCGCCGGCGTTCTGTCGCCGGTGAGCCTCCGGCGAGCCTCACGGTCTCTGCCAGTGGGTCCCGTGGCCCAGTTGACTGGGTTGACCAGTCAACTGTGCTGACTGGGCAACCCCAGTCACTGACAGTGGGCCCTCCCCGGTTAATTACTTTGTTAACTTAACAGAAAAATTAAACAGAATAATAAACCCCTCCCAGACATTGACATGTGGGCCCTGGCCAATTAACTTAGTTAAATAAGTTTAGTTAACACTTGAGTCACTGACCACTTGGCCCCCCTTGTCAGTGTAATTTTAAAAGAATTTATAAATAAACAGAGGCTGACATGTGGTCCCCCCATGTCAGGCACTGTTTTGGATAATGTTCTGGATAATGTTGAATAAATAATAAAATAAATTCAGAAAATCATTTAAATGATTTAAAACTTTGAAATTCAATAACTTTTAAACCGTAACTCGGATTCAAAAACTTTATACATGAAAGTTGATCAGAAAAATATAATGAATACGAATATGCTATCCGTATGCCTATCACACCCCTCTAACACAACGAACATCGAACCGTTCCCCCTCCGGACCGGTAGTCCGATAAATTGTCCGGTACTGTTAGAGTGCCCGGATGAATTTATTCCGAACACGAATGTTTCTCGGAATAGATCAACTAGCACGGATACACCCCCCTTATGTTTTTCCGGTACCCACGACACCTCCGGCTTGATCCTTCCCCCTCCGGACACCCTGTCCGGTAATCATCCGGAGCCGGTAGTTCATCCTCAGATGAATTTCCGTTCCGAGCAATGTGCATTGCACTGCGTTAGAATACCGTTAACTTTTCGTCTGTCATGTCATGCATCTGTTTGTATATGCTTGCTGTGTATTTACTGTTTTCTTCCCCCCTTAATCTCCGGTAGACCCCGCTGCTGCCGTCGACTACACCGCTGCTGAGTACGACTACTTCGTCAACGACCCTACCCCTACCGTCGAGCTTCCAGGCAAGCAGAGCCATTCTCTTCCCCAGATATCGCCTACCTTTCCGTACTTTCTTGCACTAGGCATTGTTACTGCTGCTGCTACGATTTCAATCCTATTCAATTGCATAGCCTGATTTTGTCGCCCCTTGATGTGCCTTCCTTTATCCTATGCTGCCTATTATTATTATCATGCATTATTCAGCAGTGAGCCCTGCGCATTGTTAGCTAGGATTAGATAGAGGGCCGTGATCACTCCGGGGAGTGAACGCGGATACAGTTATTATAACTGCACAGGTACGGTACAATGCAGACACCGCCTGAGGCCCTCTAGCTCGGCTCTGCCGAGCCACCATCAAGTGTGAGCTATCAAGGAGTAATCCTTGTACTCCACTCGTTGTTGATTCTGTATAGCCGCTCTAGGTACCTGAGTAATGGTTGTCCTAAAGGTAAGAAGTCGGGCGACCCAACGGTGCCCGCGAGAGGTATTGCGACGGGACGACAGGGAGGGTACGACCAGTGTACCGGTGTGCTTGGCCCCTGATCGTTGGCCGCGAGAGTTACCAAACCACGAAAGTCGAGCTCCTCCAGGAGCACACGCGAGACAAGGTAAGGAGACGATTCACCTTGTTGGTAACCGCAGTGACTTGGTGGGACGACGGGGCAGGCACCGATGTACTGGTGGTCCTGGCTGCTGTCGTTGTCCGCGGGTCAGTTAAGTCGAGGCAACGATAACGGTTGTCACGCGGGTTAATTAAAATGCTAAATGGTTCAGTGAATGTCTTGAGTTGGCTATACGCCATGTATACACTACCTACCCGTGGGAATTACGAGTTATGGGCTCCTCTGCTTTGTAGTGTCGTCCGAGGACTTTTCAGACGTCAGCAGTACCGTGGCCTGCGCCGTGAAGTGGTGTTGTCTTATTTGCCGCGGCAGTGTGATTTGTATTTGCTTTGATTTAACTTCACCGGCCAGCCTCTCACCGTGCAGGAGTACGTCGGAGTTAGGGTCCAAAACCCCGCGTACATAGGATATAGTCCGGCGGATGACCTCTCTGTTGAGTTTGAAAGATGGGCTATGAAGTGTCGGATAGCCTCGGTGGAGCATTCCCTAACAAGGTTCCCGCCACCCTGGTGATACGTGCGTGTAGCGTAACACAAGTGCACCCCTGCAGGGAAGATTAATCTATTCGAATAGCCGTGTCCACGGTAACAGGACGCTTTATGCTGAAGCTGGATCTTACCACTACAAACTATTATTATTAAACTGTATGGTTCCGGGTTTTCTTCCTCGCGGGGATGTCGAGGAGGTGAACTCGGAGGCATTGTTAATTATTACAACTTATTATTATACAATGCTGCAGCAACTTCTGCTGCATTGTTACTTTATGCTTTATATAAACTGTTGGCTGATTCTTACCTCATGCCGCAAGACATCGTCGGAAGATGCTAGTCTTCGATAGGCCTAGCTTCTTACCCTTGTTCTGGATTTCTGTCTTTTAGTCCACTATATACAACCTCTTCTTTCCGTTGATACAATGCTTAATGCTTAGTAGCGGACGTAAGACTCGCGGGTATACTAGATACTCACCTGCTTTATTTCCTTTACTGTTTTGCCTGATCGGCCGCTGCAGCCGACGTTGGAGCCCAGGAGCAGGAGTACCCCGGAGGCGCCTACTACGACGTTGAGTTCCCCGTTGACCAGGAGTAGTTCGGTGGATCCCAGGCAGGAGGCCTCGCCTTTTCGATCTGTATCTCTGATGTGATTTGTGCTAGCCTTCTTAAGGCAAAACTTGACTAACTATGTCTGTACTCAGATATTATGGCTTGTATGACTTATGTATCCGGGTCCGCGTGACCCCCTCTATTGTAACATATTTGTTTATCCTTTTGTGTTTAGTGTTGTGCTGTGATATTATCATCGTGGCACCCTAATCTCAGTCGTGTACCCTGTGTGTATGATTACTGTACACGGATTGATTTTGGGGGCGTCACAATAACCTAGTACGGACTCCCCGAGACCTAGCCTAGTATATAAAGGCTGGGAGGGGAGACGTCCAGGACAACTCAATACGCATCTACTCATCTAGCCTTGCGAGAACTCGCCTTGTCCTCCATTGTAATCGCCTCCTCACGCAATAATATCGAGCAGGAAGTGCTTCTCCTGTTAGCCGACGAGTATCGTCCAACCTGTGCCTATCTCTATGACTAACCCAGGGTCCCTGGCCATGGGATTTTCCGGGGTTGATCCCCGTTACAATAGCTGCATATCATGATTACGAGATATGGCAGATGGATGTGAAAACTGCATTCCTAAATGGCAACATTGAGGAAGAGTTGTATATGATGCAACCAGAGGGGTTTATCGATCCAAGGAATGTTGGTAAGGTGTGCAAGCTTCAACGGTCCATCTATGGGTTGAAGCAAGCATCTCGGAGCTAGAATCTTTGATTTGATGAGGTCATTAAAAGCTTTTGGATTTGTCCAAAACGTCGAAGAGTTATGCGTCTATAAGAAACCGAGTGGGAGCTGTGTAGCATTCCTTGTGTTATATGTAGCTGACATATTTCTAATAGGGAATGATAAGAAGTTCTTAGGAGAAGTGAAGGAATATCTGAATGGACAATTTTCCATGAAGGACCTTGGTGAAGGTGCGTACATACTGGGGATTAAGATCTATAGAGATATACCTAATCGACTATTGTCTTTGAGTCAGAGCACTTATATTGACAAGATACTGAAAAGGTTCAGTATGGATAACTCCAAGATAGGCCTCTTGCTAGTTATAAAAGGTGTCAAGTTATGCGTGACTCAGTGCCCGACCACAGCAAAAGAGGAGGAAATGTCCTCAAAACCCTATGCCTCAGCCATAGGTTCTCTCATGTACGCTATGTTATGTACCCGACCGGATTTAGCGCTAGCTATTAGTATGACTAATCACTACCAGAGTAATCCGGGAATGGCTCACTGAACCGCAGTAAAGAACATCCTAAAGTACTTGAGAAGAACAAAGGATCTCTTTCTTGTTTATGGAGGAGTTGATGAGGAGCTCATCGTAAAGGGTTACGTTGACGCAAGCCTCGGCTCAGACCTAGATGATTCGAAATCCCAGACGGGATATGTTTTCATGTTGAACGATGGCGCAATTAGCCGGAGGAGCGGCAAACAGTTAGTCGTCGCCCAATCTATAATGGAATCGGAGTATATTGCCGCTTGTGAAGCATCAAACGAGGCGCTGTGGCTGAAGAAGTTCATGATCGAGCTTGGCGTCTTTCCCATATGCACTGAACCCGTGGTAATCTTCTGCGACAACACGGGTGCCATTGCTAACGCGAAGGAGCCAAGAACTCACTCTACAGCCAAGCACATTCTCCGAAAGTTCCATGTGACGTGAGACTACGTCTGGGATGGACACACTAGGATTCACAAGATACATATGGATCTGAACGCAGCAGACCCGATGACTAAACCTTTTCCACAGGGCAAGTTTGAAGAACACCGAGAGACTATTGGTGTTAGATACATACCTGATGTAAACTAGTGTAATTTTTACTCTAGTGCAAGT
Source organism: Bromus sterilis (assembly GCA_950022295.1). NCBI lineage: Eukaryota > Viridiplantae > Streptophyta > Magnoliopsida > Poales > Poaceae > Bromus > Bromus sterilis. Next base: position 334,909,205 of record OX465595.1, on the reverse strand, counting down.
GGGAGACTGTTGGATGTGTGCCCTAGAGACAAATTAATAAAGATATTTGTCACATATCCATTTTGTTCATAATACGTTTTATACTGTGCTATAACTGTATTACTTGGAAATACTAATACATGTGTAGTATAAAACATAGGTTCGTAGTTTAACTCGGGTAAACTATCTCATTGGGCAATTGATTGATCAAGCTTTCCTGATCATGGCGACACTTAAGTCCATTGACAATGAGGTCATGTCATTAGGGGAATGATGTGATGGACATACACCCACCTAAAGTATTACAATGTGATCGAGTCACATAGTTCAGCGTTGCGATGACTTTGTAACGTATGGCTTAGTCCTTAGACCGTAATGATCATACGTAATTGTCATCTATGAGGAGACTTTGATTTGTATCCCACCGTCTGACTGAAATATGCTGGCTATAATGGTGCACTTTGGGTATTACGAAATAGATGGTTGATGAGTATGTTAATAGATCAGAGCAGGATTTGACAGTCCTTGTAACATGACAGGTACTCTGGGCCCACTCGATGATATTGCATCAATAACTTGCAAGCAGGTGACTAGGTCACGGGAGATGCAATAGGCACAGACGAGTAAACTTGTTTGTTGTGAAAGAGATGTGAACACGGTATGTGGGATACCGATGATCGAACCTCGGACAAACAAAGTACCGCAGCACAAAGGGATTACGTCGTATCGTTAACGGTTTCCAAAAGCGATTGAAGTTCATTCGATGGAAGCGCAGGGGCTGTCAAGGATTGTAACCAGGTCCAACTGACTAGTCATTGGTCAATGAGAAGAGTCTCGACCATGTCTGCTATTTCCCGGACCGTTAGGGTGTTACACTTAAGGGCAATCGATGCATAGGACAGTTTCGGGATCAATCGGTGAAATAGGAGAAATCACCGGAATAGTTCCGGAGGAGGACGAAAGTTGTTCCGGACATTTTGAATGGTTCAAAATAAAGTTTAATTTGTTTTAATAATGTTTTATTATTTAATTATCTGAATTAAATATTTAAACATATTAAAAAAAATATTTTTTTTTGGAAAAAGGCTATAGGGCCTATGGGGCCCATTAGGGGAGGAGAGGGGTTTCCCTCCTTGGGCTTGGCGCCAAGGGTGGGGCCCTTACCCCCCTTAGGCCGGCACACTCCCCCCTAGTCCCACATGGGGGAGGGGAGGAGGATGTCACTTCCCTTGGCCTATATAAGGAGGGGTACACCCCCCCTTTTTCCAACACACGATTATTCCTCTCTCTCTCCTTCTCCTTCCTGGAAGTTGACTCCCCTTGTTTGGAGTCTGCACCTGGACTGGAGTTCTCCACCATAAGGCAGGCCGTCGCTCTGCTAGAGTCGGGATCCAAATCCGTCTTTCTTCCGTTGCTCGCCTGGTTCGGGGCCCGGGAGGAACATCGATTGTACCGTACGTGTATAATCTCTTCGAGGCACTACACCTGTGGTGCTACTTCATCGCTGGAGGTCAACCGGGAGTCATCCTCGCCGGTGGTCTACTACACGACAGGGAGGTCGTAGTTCCTAGTCTACGCCAGCCACGTTCGCAAGAACGTTTCTCTCTTTTGGTCTTCAAAGGTATGAACACCGATTCCCTCCGTTACTTTACATCGCCATAGCATAGATCTTGGGTTCGGGTACCGTAGGTATGAAAAATTGTGTTTTCTGCCCCGTATCCCAACAAAATATGGCGATAGCCTAATGCGATGAAAATCGACTTATTGATTTAAATATGACGAAAGCCCAATGCGATATAAATCGACTTGTTTATTATGCGGTGAGAGTCGGTGCGACGAATGTCATATATATATATATATATATATGGCGAAAGACGGTGCGACGAAAATCGAATTGTACAATAGTGTTCCCGTTCTACTCAAGTATAATATGGACGGAGTTGTGCGATGTACCACGGCCTAGGAGTCTCCTCCATGGATGTGCACGACTTTGCCTTCTCGCGTATATGAACCAGGTAGTAGGATCCATTGTACATGTTCTTGCTGACCACAAACGATCCTTCCCATGGAGAAGATAATTTGTGCATTCCATCCTCTTTCTGTATGAGGCGGAGCACTAAGTCACCTTCCTGGAAAGTCCGACTTCCGATACGACGACTATGATATCATCGCAGATCTTGTTGGTAGATAGCCGACTGAGCTGCTGCCAGTTCTCGTTTTTCATCGAGAACATCCAGGGCGTCCTGTCTTGCTTTTTCATTGTCGGCTTCCACATAAGCTGTGACCCTTGGTAAGTCGTGACGGATGTCACTTGGGAGAACAACTTCTGCTCCATAGACCATGAAGAAGGGTGTGTAGCCTGTCGACCTATTAGGAGTCGTCCTGATACTCCACAATACTGAGGGCAATTCTTCCTCCGAGCAACCCGACGTCCTTTCCAAAGGAACAAAGAGTCGAGGTTTGATGCCTCGGAGCAACTCTTGGTTGGCTCTCTCGGCCTGTCCATTGGTCAGTGGGTGAGCCACTGATGCAAGGTCGAGTCGGATGTGCTCGTTCTGACAGAATCGATGCATAACCCCTTCTGATAGGTTAGACCCATTATCAGTGATGATGCTGTGGGGGTAGCCGAATCTGTATATTATCTTTTTCAAGAATTTTAGCTTCGTTGCCGCATCGCATTTGCTGACCAGCTCTGCCTCAACCCACTTGGTGAATTTATCCACCGCCACTAACAAGCGTGTATTCTTGTTGGCTGACCTTTTGAAAGGTCCCACCATATCAAGCCCCCACACTGCAAAGGGCCAAGTGATAGGGATCATCCTGAGCTCTTGAGCCGACACATGTGCTTGCTTTGCGTAGCGTTGGCATCCATCGCACTTTTTGACTACATCCTCTGCATCTGCATGTGCTGTGATCCAGTAGAATCCGTGTCTATAGGCTTTAGCCACCAGCGAACGAGAGCCGACATGATGTCCGGAGTATCCAGAGTGTATCTCATTGAGGATTTCTCTGCCTTCTTCCGGTGACACACATCTCTGAAAGACATCTGCAGGGCTTCGCCGATGTAACTCACCGTTGATGAGTACAAAAGATTTGCTTCTCCTGACAATTTTCCTGGACAGTACCTCATTAGTGGGTAGGATTCCTCGGGTCTTGTAATCCAAATAAGGCACGACCCATGAGGGGGTAGCATGTATTGCGGCCACTAGAGCCGGTTCTGGATCCGGCTCTGCTATGTCTTGCTCCGTTGGTATTTGCACAAACGACTTTGTCAGAACGTCCAAGAACACATTTGGTGGAACCGGCTTTCGCTGAGAGCCGAGCCGGGATAGAGCGTCCGCAGCTTCGTTTAGCTTGCGCTCCACATAGTCCACTTGGTACCCAACAAAGAAATCGGTTTGTCTTTCCACCTCTAGCCGATAAGCTGCCATTGTGGCATCTTTGGAGTTCCATTTTCCTGACACTTGTTGGGAAACAAGGTCGAAGTCGCCGTAGCATTGGATCCGGCTTATGTTCATTTCACGAGTCAGCCGCAGCCCATGGAGTAGGGCCTCATATTCTGCTTCGTTATTGGTGCAAGTGAACTGCAGCTGCAAGACATAGCAAAATTTCTCTCCTTTGGGGGAAGTGAGGACCACGCTGGCTCCTGATCCTTGGAGCTGCCGACTCCCATCAAAGTGCATTGTCCAGTATTTGGTAACCGGATTTTCTGGGGACGCTTGGATTTCTTTCCAGTCATTGATGAAGTCAACCAGCGCCTGAGATTTAATGACCGTGAGTGGTTCATACTTGATGTGATAAGCCCCCAACTCTATAGCCCACTTTGCAATCCTTCCTGTGGCCTCCCGGTTCTGGATGATATCTGCAAGCGGTGCTGAGCTGACTACAGTTATGGGGTGCTCCTGGGAGTAGTGCTTGAGCTTCCGACTCGCCATGAATACGCCAAGGACCAGTTTCTGCGAGTAAGGGTAGCGTTGCTTTGATGAAGTCAAGACCTCACTAACATAATAAACTGGCCTCTGCAAAGGGTGGTCTTTGCCGGCTTCCATACGTTCAACACTAACCACAACACTGACTGCTCGATTGTTGGACGAAATATAGAGCAGCATCGGCTCTTTTGGTTTGGGAGCAGCCAGGATTGGAGCTTGAGACATTTTTTTTTCAGCGCTTTCAGAGCTTGGTCCGCCTCGTCGTCCCAGACGAACTTTTCCGACTTTCGCAAGAGTCGGTACATGGGGATTGCTTTTTCTCCAAGTCGGCTGATAAACCGACTCAGAGCAGCTACACACCCTGTAACTCGTTGGACGTCTTTTACTAAGGCCGCCCGTGGCAACGCATGGTACTATGCTAGTGACGTCTTAGAGGTGCAGGCCAGCAGAGTGTGTTTTGAATGTAATCGCTGATGAGATTTAAATTTTTAATTAATACTATAAAGGTGTAATTCCCTAATAAACCTTAAAAATGTTTTCCTCAAGTTTAAGAGATGCTTTCTTCTTCTTCTTGTGAAGTTTCAGCCACAGGAGAGATGGGAGAAAACAACAAATACCGCATTCCCGAGGGACCTCTCTGCAAAACCGTAGCCCCGAATTCTCGTTCGTATGGGGAGGCAGCTCGTGCTCGGGCAAGACTGAGACGAGACCAACCGCGAAGGCAGGCTCGGAAGGGCGACGCAAACCCTCACCCCGCGCCCACCCCCCAGTCCTCCACCCAGATCTCGCCACCCCCGCCGCCGCCGCCGACGGCGACACGATGCTCCTCCTCCGAGGCCTCCTCCTCGCCGCGCTCCTCGCCGTCGCGCAGCAGCCCTTCGCGTCCGCCTCGGAGGCCGACCACAAGGTGCACACCACGGCCCCACCACCCTCGCCGTCCGTACTCCCATACCCTAGATCCGAGCCTCCTATCCGCACGTCGTCTGGATCCCTCTTGGCGCCGTGCCGGATCTGGACGCAACCGTGCGTTGTTATTTGCTAATGTTGCCTGGGAGTTGCATGCGCAGTTCGAAGCTGCGGCGTGATCTGACGCTCTGTGATGCGATGGGCTTCACGCTTAGGAATTTGGTGGTTATATACTGGCGAGAGGAGGGTTTTCCGGCATGCTTTGGGAGGCTATTTGGCCTCGTTTGCTAGAAGAGAACAGTACATAGCGGCATTAGAGGACAAACGTGGTTTTGAAGCCTTAGTGGTATGAACTTTGGAAATAATTTTGGGCAGGGAAATCGCTGTAACCTTGTTGTTGTCCAGTGAATTTGCTAGGCTAGGTGTTGACTCTTGAATAAGATTTTAGGTAGACTGGATACTTGTCCTAGTTAAGTCTTTTCAGAGTCGAATCTTCCTTGGCGGTGCATTTAAACTTTTGAAATGCGGCACATACCATGTTTAGGATGAGGTGCCTCACCTGAATGTTGTTGTGGACAAACATTTAAGAGCATATTGTGCTATGGAAGTGATAGTTATACTGCCCGTTGGTTGAATGTTCTTATCACTCTTTTGCATTGCCCAGTATTGGGAAGCATACTCTAGTTGAAACCTCATAACATTGAATAGGGATCCACCTGGCATTGTGTTAAAATGAATTTTATACATATTAGTTTTGGATAAATATAATAATCAGTATAGCAATTTTTTAGAATCATTTCATCAGATTTGATGGATATGCCCATAAGTGCATAAAATATGTTTCATATCATGGAAATCTGAACAATAGGTCAAGGCTCTCTCCTTGGTTGTATTCTGCTGTGCTGCACAACTTACACTGAATCACGTAATAACTTAGTTACAGAGAAATTATTTTTGTGTGAGAGTAATTGTGGAGTAAGTTAGCTGCTACTATTCTAAGATGTCAACATATATACTGAAACAACATTTCCGAATCCGCTCTACAACTGAACAGATATTCTAAATGAATATGACATCATGGTGTCATAGTTTGGCTCTTATTTTCCAGTTAAGGTTTTGTTTACTCTCTGCAATGTCCCTATAATATCAAAATATGTAAGCATGTGCTGATCAGTGGCAACAACTATTGGGACTCCTGGTAATTAGTTGTGAGAGGAATCTGTTGGTGGCTTTGAAATTTTGCATAATATATTTAAGATGATATACTGTAAAAAACACTGCCACAAGAAAGATGCTTCTTTTATTTGCGTTCTGGTTGATACTTTAACTGGTTGACAACTGTAAATGTTTTTTGACATGAAATTAGTCTTTGCAATCAATAGGCCAGTCACGGACCTTAACTTTTAAAGTTCCTCTTTCAAATTTTCATGTCTTCTTGAGGATCGGTTTGTCATCATGGTGACAACAGTTTGCCGGAAGCATCTGTTTATCTTTCTAGATGCTGATATGCAATAATATAGAGGACATGTTTTGTCATTACTAAAGTATTGCAGCTTCTTATATGTCTGAGTGCAGTACAAAGCAGAAGAACCGGTGAAGCTCTGGGTAAACAAGGTTGGCCCGTACAATAATCCTCAAGAAACATACAACTATTATAGCCTCCCATTTTGCCAACCATCTGAAAACCCTGCACATAAATGGGGTGGACTCGGAGAGGTTCTGGGTGGAAATGAGCTGATTGATAGTCAGATGGATATAAAGTTTTTGAGTATGTTAATCTTGTTTGCACATCCTATAATTTTCTTTTGCTTTTGGTTGTGAATTTCTTAAATGCATCTTCTTTCCTACTAAGTGATTGGCTATTCTCTTTTGTTTCAGAAAATGTGGACAAGGGCCCCATTTGCACAATTGAACTTGATGCTAAAAAGGTTCAGCAATTTACTGATGCCATTGAAAGCTCATACTGGTTTGAGCTTTTCATAGGTATGAAGATCCATATTTGGTCAATGATTTCTGTGTTGCTGCACACAATTTTCTTGTTTTGGATGTTACTTTTGGTTCTGACATTCTTTGCATGCAAATTTCTTCCTTTCACTGCCATGTGAAATCACCTAGATGATCTGCCATTATGGGGTAGGTAATTCTAAACTGAAACGACCCATCTTTCCTTAACATTTTCTAGCCTTAACTTCCTTTTTGATAATCGGATGAGTTCTCTGAGCAGGTTTTGTTGGGGAGACTGACAAAAACAATGAAAACAAGCACTATCTTTACACCCACAAGAATATTGTTGTCAAATACAATGGTAACAGGGTATGTGTTGTACTTATCTATGATCTTAAAGATTAGCAAAACCCTTTATTTACTGGTTAATGAAATTTTCCTTGTAGGTAATTCATGTCAATCTCACTCAAGAGTCACCTAAGCTTCTTGAAGTTGGAAGAAAATTGGACATGACATATTCAGTGAAGTGGATTCAAACAAATGTGGCATTTGCACGGCGTTTTGAAGTTTACTTGGACTACCCGTTCTTCGAGCACCAGGTAATTCTTTTCATGTTTTGGCAGGCTTTTTTTTGAGGATTGTGGTGATGTCATATTGATTCTATGCTTTCTGTCGAAAGAAATCACAACACACTAACCTGAGTTCCAACTTTTCATTTTTAGATTCATTGGTTCTCCATCTTCAATTCTTTCATGATGGTTATTTTCTTAACTGGTTTAGTATCAATGATATTGATGAGGACCCTGAGAAATGATTATGCAAAATATGCTCGTGAAGATGATGATCTGGAATCACTTGTAAGTACCGAATCTTAGCACTTCTATTAAATTTTGTACTCCTTGCCTCTGGTAACCAAACTTATCTTTTTTCTGTCCTTCATTCTCATGACCTCTAGTGAAGGTTGACCATTGGTCTCGTCATAACATACTGTACAAGTTACTAAAGTAATATCACAAGAGGATTGAAAAGATGAATCTATCCATCATTTCCATGCACCGGGGTGGGGGTTGGGGGGTTAAATATCTAGGAAGACACAAGGATTACGAGTCGATGAGTCGTTCCGAGGTTGGGATTCATAGGCTAATCGTGACTAGTCTAGACTAATGCGAGACTAGTCGACATGGTACTGTAGCACTAAACTTGTAGTACAGAACTACTAATAATACCTAGTAACCCCTAGTAGTAGTGTGTATTATATACTATACAATACAAATTGAATGCATAGGAAGTGTGTATTATATACTATACAATACAAATTGAATGCATAGGAAGTATATAAGCAGAGTATAGTATAGTATACAATACAAATTGAATGCATAGGAAGTGGATGAAGAACCTGAGGTTTTGCCAATTGTAATATCCAATGGCCAGGACCTCTGCTTCTCCACAAACCAGCAATATATAAAAAAGAGTCGCTCGACTCAAAGTGCACGACTAATCGAGATTAGTCTATCGACTGCTCGACTCGGTCAACTAGTCTACACGAGATTTACAGTCGACACTGAAGTCAACTCGTAATCGTTGGGAAGACATAAGTAGTTAAACCAGTGGCGGAGCCAGGGAATTTTGGAACCTGGCAAAGCCACAATCCTAGTATGATCTATGGCTAATAAGTCGCATCGATATGCTGACTAGCCTGGGCAGCCAGCTGCCCTGCCTGGTAGGTGGTTCCGCTGCTGTTAAACATCAGTTTTGTTGATTCCCCCACTGGCCTTGTTTTTGACTGGAGTAAATATTTGAATACTTGCAACAAACAATTTTCCATGATTCTCATCATTTTCACTTTATCATCGTCTTAAGCTTTGATTTCCTTTCAGGAGAGGGATGTTAGTGAGGAATCTGGATGGAAGCTTGTTCATGGAGATGTATTTCGACCTCCACGCAACCTAATGTTCCTTTCTGCTGTTGTTGGTATTGGCACTCAGATGGCAGCTCTTATCTTGCTTGTAATAGTATTGGCTATTGTTGGCATGCTTTATGTTGGGTAAGCTCAGAACTAGCTTTCACTGTATCTTTTCTTTTCTGCAGTGCTTTTGCAAAATGTGCATATAGTTGAAAGTAGTTTTGGATCCATGGTTCAACAAATTAGTTCATATATATTTCTAAAGGAGCTGAAAATTACATATTATAAATGGATGAACATGTACAGTGTCTTCTTTGCTGCATTCACATGAAGGTGGAGACTAGGGATATGGTCTAGACAGTTAAACAAACATTGTAAATTTGTAGTTTCGTATGCCATTATCATCATTATCCAGATTTACCAATGCGCAGGGCAGCAGCAAGTGAGTTCTGGTACCCAGTTAAGATAAATAAGTTGTGTCCTTTAATAGGAGATTGGCCCTTTGATTCACAGGATACGCAAAATGTATGCATATAATAAATGTGGAATTGAAATTTCATGTCATTTCACACTCCAAAAGTCTTTTGAATCAAAGAGGCCCGGATTGATTTCCCTAGAGATAAGATTTGGTTATATTTGTTTAGATTTGTCCATTAGGATCCCACTCTATAAATCAGCTTGTCAGCGTTGCACACATGGGTTTTGCAAGAAAATGAAGGTTTTTTTAGTTATTTCTCCTGCCTTTCCTCCCAGGGGATTTGATCATTTACCCCACTTCACGTTGTACTTCGATCATTTGCCATGCCTTGTGTCATGGGAAAGTGGAATAGTGGGGCAAATGATCAAAATTTCCCTTTCCTTCCTACAGGGCGACTGCTGTTCCCTTCCCTAACACAAATCTTAGATCTATAATATCTTCTCTGGCCAAGGTAGTATACCTGGATAAAATTGCTGGTTTTGCATTTATCCAGCGATCACATTTGTTGAAGTAGCTCTGTGGACCTTCTTGTGCAATGGCCTCATTACTGGAATGCACAACTCTTGTACCATAACATGGTGTTCAAAGATCAGAAATCCTGAAGTTAAACAAAAGGCACATTTATTGTTCAGTCTAGAGAACATGAAAAATCAGTAAGATACAAAGTGTACTTCTTTGATCATATGAAGTAACTGAATATCTAAAACTGATAATAATGTTTAGCTAGTGTCGGTTTCCATTACCGTTTTCCCCTAACCAAAATATTATAAACAAAACTTCACTGTTTATCTAGTTTGAGAACATGAAAATCAGTAAGATGGAGCAAAGAACACAACTTTACCATATTGTGTTGCCCTGACATATTTCATCTCTTTATAAACAAAAGTGACTGTTCATCTAGTTTGAGTTTGCATTGGCATTGGTGTTTCCCCCCTAACTGAACTTTATACTCTATTTGTCAGACGAGGAGCTATTATCACAACCTTTATTGTGTGCTATGCGCTTACATCTTTCATTTCTGGATATGTTAGTGGTGGCCTCTACTCAAGGAATGGTGGTATGGTTCTCCACATGTTTTATGTTCTTATTTCTTTTGTTAAATTCCCTAATGTTATTCTGCTATCGTAAGTAGATTCTCGAGGAGAATTGCCAGTTTCTGTGTTCTTTATCTCAGCTGTGGATTCCTTGATTCGGCAGGCAAAAACTGGATAAAGTCTATGGTCCTTACCGCGTCCCTCTTTCCATTCTTGTGCTTTTCAATTGGATTAGTGTTGAACACCATCGCTATCTTCTATCATTCATTAGCGGCTATACCATTTGGTACAATGGTTGTCATATTTGTCCTCTGGGCTTTTATCTCTTTCCCACTGGTGCTATTGGGAACAGTAGTTGGTAGAAACTGGAGTGGTGCTCCAAATAACCCATGCCGTGTAAAGACAATCCCACGTCCTATTCCTGAGAAGAAGTGGTACCTGACACCTTCTGTTATCTCATTGATGGGTGGGCTTCTTCCCTTTGGCAGCATCTTCATTGAGATGTACTTCGTGTTCACTTCATTCTGGAACTACAAGGTAAAAACAAATATGTTGGTGAATTGCTTGCAAAGTAAATACGTCTATGCACTTCTATTCGAGGTTCATTTTGTTTAATTTGATGGACAATTGACAGTTTCTTTTGCCCTTGGCAGGTGTACTATGTTTATGGCTTCATGTTGCTAGTCTTTGTCATCCTCCTAATTGTAACGGTCTGTGTCACTATTGTGGGCACTTATTTCTTGTTGAATGCTGAGAACTATCATTGGCAATGGACATCGTTCTTCTCAGCTGCATCAACCGCCTTGTATGTATATCTATATGCTATATACTATTATCACGTGAAGACAAAGATGTCAGGCTTTTTCCAGACTAGCTTCTACTTCGGCTACACGTTGATGTTCTGTCTGGGGCTAGGGATACTTTGTGGTGAGCTTTTGAAACTTACATGTGGTTATTCTGTTTCAAATCAGTATTTGTCTCTTTTGACCGTTATTGACATTTGGCAGGTGCTATTGGCTATCTGGGCTCAACTCTGTTTGTGAGGAGAATCTACAGAAACATCAAATGCGACTAAATTGCTTCTGCGATTCTGTAGGCTATTGGCACTTAGCAGATCATGTGTTGTTGAGTAACACTTCTAAGATTCTAATTAACTTTTGGGAACTATACAGGAGGTGGTTCTCCCTTCGTTTACCTTATACTTTTGTTTCTGTCTATCTACCTCATCAAACTGGCCCCATAAATGTATACCTATTAGTTCAGGAATTAGTCTCAATACTGGAATTCACATCAGCTTATCTTTTTGTGGCGGGCCTCTGTTGCTCAGTACTATGGCATCACTGATGCAGTGGAGATTCCGGTGGACTAGATCTGTCCACAAATGGATTGGTACATTCGGTTTGCGTCATTATATCGTGTATAAAAGCAAACAATCACACCAAGGCTATGCAGTCTGAATGACAAGGGCCCATTGAACGAATGTTTGCTGGTTCTGATTTGCGATGTGATCCCACAGAACTGGTGGGCAATTAGCAAGACAAGATACTCCCTTCGTATCAGAATATAAAATGTTTTTTTAAGCTAAACCAACCTACAATAACCTCTTATATTTTGATACAGGTAGTAACTTTTAGCTTCCTCAGAATGCATGCTATTCGGTTAGCTGTGACTGCAATCTGCAGTAACCCAATTCGTGCGAAGTTCTGTCATGGTGTACGTGTTCAGGGTACTGTGTATGCAAGTTAAACTTCTAACCTCAAATCCCACACAGATGGTAATCATTTTAAAGGTCATCAAGATTGAAAGAGGCATCTCATAAAAGAGAAAACTGTATTTCATAAAAGAAAAAGCCCCAATCAATACAAAGTGAACGTTAGGGAAACGTACCTCTTGCACGACTCTGTCAACAACCATCCGATCCTACGAACTAATCTTGGTGCATTGCGCATCTTGATGTTACTCCGTATTTTCTTTTTCAAATGATAACTGCCACAAGTGTGGGTGAAGTTAACTTAAACGCGGAGAACAACTATCCCAGCAAAAAAAGTCAATTTTTGTTTGTTAAAATAAACTTAAGCGCAAAAGTTGGCATCCTTCCACACTAAAGTTACTATCCAAGCATAAAGTTGCCACAAAAAATGGGTGGGCTTGCCATGCACTTCACCCACATGTGTAGTGGATATTTTCGTCCTTCCTTGCGTTTGCTCCCAAGCTTAACCTCTCACCCTTTCCCCCTTGTTTTTGCTCGTTCGCTTCCCAGCTTAACGTCTCACCCTTTCCCCTTGCCTTTCCTTTCTATGCAAAGAGAGGAAGAGAGTGAGGAAGGCGCCTTGCCACCACCTCTCTTGCCCTCATCGCTGACCTCATCTTTCACCGGTGTCCTTGCATCCACGCATTTTCTCACCATCTCCCCCTCAACGACGACAATGTGGACGACCTCTCGCGACCCGCATAGGTTGCGTGAGGAGGACCCGGAGGCAGTGGTCCCAACCTCCTAGGTTGGGGGTTTGCGGTAGGGACCGAGATTCGTGGCTAAGGGTTGGCATGCTCCTCGCACCATTTGGAGGAGCCAAGGCGGTCGATGTAGGGATGAGCGCCCCCTCCCGAGATCATCAGATCCGTCGCCAAGGGTGGCAGCGTGATCAACCGAAGCAACGGAGGTGGTTCGGTGCATCTAGGAGCTTGAGGCGACATCGGGTTAGTCGACCACCAGTGGCTTGCCGAGGAGTGAGGTGAGGAGCAACCCACCACCAACATGCTTGCTGGTGAATGCTGCCCATCTCTACCTCTATCACTCTTTTTGATACATTTTTTGTGCCATTGTTGATAATCAGGATGTGGGAGGGGGCATTGTTATGTACGCCGTCGACCCCGTTCTTGTAAATTATGCTCAATACCAGGGCGTGACCCACGGAGGAACGTGGATGTGGTCGCCTATGTCGGCCAAGCTATCGGTGACGCCGTCGTTTTAGTCCAAGCTGGCAGCGACACTCGACGTAGAAGCGGAGGCAACGTCGATGCGAGTACTTATTTTGCTGCATAGAAGAGTAGATGATCCTACAAAGAATTTCGACATTTTTATTTGTTTTGGTTTTGTAATCACCATTGGTAAAACATGGCAAATATTTAGATAAATGCCTATGCCTTTCTCACACATGTCATTTAATGTATTATTTTTGTATAATGTGTATATTCATTTGGCAATCATACATTACATATCGGCTGTACTGCATATTCTAGACATAAGAAAAACAAACCACGACACATACTCACTGTGAAATGGCAAATACTCGATGCAATATGGCAATTAATTTTAATACAATGCATTAGTATTGAAATGAAATTTTGCCATAGCAACTTTAATTATGACACGCAGGGTTCAGAAATTATTTTTGCCATTGCATATTTTCATTTCCGTGCTTTGATTCCCAACATCAATTTTTACTAGAGAAACCTTTGCCATGTCAACAATTTTTCTTGCTTTTGTTACATGTCAAACTTGATAGATATAGGTTTCTGAAAATATATGACAAATTTTGCTATGTTTTTCTATACACAATGATCGTTTTATTAAGAATTACATAACAATTTCCTAAATTTGTTATCTTTTTAAAATTACAGATCCCAGTATTACCTTGTGCCAATGGCAAGAGAATTCACAAGTTGCCATGTCTTTTAGAGAACAAAATCCAAAATCTATCATATTTTTACAAGAAAATATTTCCTAATTTTGCCATGTGCGAATGAAATCCTCGGTAAATTCATAGGCTACCATAAAGGTAATTTGCCACAATAAATCCTCGGTAAATTCATAGGCTAGCATAAAAGTAACCGCCACAATAAATTTAGGTATTTATCATGCGAAATCTTAGTTTAGGGACCATTGCAAATTACTTTATGGATCATGAAAATTTTACTTCTTTGAGCATGGAAAATTTAGCTTTTGATCTCGGAATTTTTTTGTGAGCACATAAATTTAATTCTTACCTTGATATATTTTATTTCTTTGGAGCATGGAAAATTTTGTTTATGCTTTCTTTGTGCATCATGGAAATTGATTTTGTATCTATCATGGTGATTTTATTCTATGTTTTTGCCAACATGGCAAAATATCACTAGATTTTCCATGATATCAAATACGAGCTTAAATATCTCACAAAAGAATTGACTTGTTTTGATAGTTGCCATGTGAATGTTATTTTGTACAAACACACACACATTTCCCCCATGTATGATGAAAATACTATTCCTACTTTGGCATGATTTGTTAGACGCAGTTACAAAAATAAGCCATTCAAATCAATATGCCTTCCTAATTGTGCAAATTTATTGTAGGTACTATGACATTTTTATAAATCATACCATGGCATGTTATTAATTTGAGCACGGTAGTATTATTGTAGGAACACATGCCAATTATATTAATTAGAACATGCCATTTAATATATTAGACCATGGTAGTTTCAACTTAGGCATAATGACAATTTCACTTTTTGGACCATGGTAGTTTAATATATTAGACCATGGTAGTTTCAACTTAGGCATAATATATTAGACCATGGTTGCCATGGAAAATAAAGATACTTTTTGCCATGTAAACTATCTTTTACTTTGCCTTGGCAAAAAGCGTGGTTCCTTGTTTGTATATCAATATTTGTTTTGACCAATTGTTGGTTAAGCTAGCCACATTGCTTTTCTCCCAATGTGTTGACATTTGTATTTCATCTGATATTCAACCATTTTGACTCATGGATAATTCGCTAGGGTATGATGAATAACTTATACAAATTATTTAAATTATGTTTTTCATTGCATGACTTCCTTTCACCATTATGTAGTCAGATGAAAACATTTTGCGGTGACCTGACACTCTCACTAAAATTCTAGCTTGTCCAGTTGGTTATGAATAGTTATCTTTCTTACAGAAAACTAACTAGATGTGTGCAACCTTTGGCCTCTATATTATATTCTAGGTTTTCATGTGATGATTTTCTAGTTTATACCTTCTGTTACTAGTTTGACTTGTGAAGTTTGTGTTTTCATCATTTTATAGCAGTTTTTGTTCGTTAGTGTTTTTGTACCATAACTACAATTTCAAACTATTTTCTATACAAGCATTAATTGTGGGCTACATAAGCATGTTAGTTTGGGTATAGGAAAACAACTACCCCATCCAATCCTGCCCATGAATTTTTTTAATCAAATATAGCATGATAGTTTAATTGTAGGTATCATGGCAATTATATTATTTACAACATGACAATTAATTAATTAGACCATGGTAGATTAAACATAGGCATCATGGAATTTTCACTTTATGGACCATGGAAATTACATTTTAATTTCATGAAAAAAATATATATCCTGGCAATTTATTATTGATATCATGACATTTTATTGAAAATGTTATGGTAAAATTATTATTTCAATCATGGAAAATTTATTTATTTTGTCATATTTTAATTTTTTAAATAATTCTCACCGCAAATTTTTTTGTTGACATGGCAAAACTAATCTTGTGTTGCCATTACAAATAAAGATAGTTTTGGCCATGTTAACTAAAATTTATTTTTTCCTGGCAACATGTATATACCTTTTGGACGAAAACTAATAAATTTGGTTGCCATGGTAAAACTAATCTAGAGTTGCCATGTCAAATGAAGATTCCTTTTTGCTATGTTACCTTAATTCTTCCATTTGACATGGAAAAAAGTTATACATTTGCATGGCAACTAATCTTTGGTTGCCATGGCAAAAATAATCTAACGTTGCAATGGGAAAATAAAGATATTTTTTCCATGTAAACCAACTCTTTTAATATTCCTTGCCAACTTCATTCTAATCCAAATCCAAATAATAATATTACTTCTTAATGTTTTTCTTCTTAAGCTAGATGTGTTATACATCATGACAAATTTATCCCTTCTATCATGTAAATTTTTATTAATGCCAAGCACTTTTTATGGCGCACAAAACGTGTGCCTTTTCTAGCATGTTTTTTTTTCTATCGCGAGGTTGACGTTTTGATCAGACGAAGAGGAGTTCAAAATACAAAAATCAAATGAGGGGGCACACTGGTAGGTTTCCCAGAGCAAACTAATTAGTTCGTTTGTCCACCCATCTCCGGGCGAATGTGTTAGTTCGTGCTAGATCACCCCAGACCTAACGTTCGCTCAAGATGGACGTAAAACCCCCCGAAAGAGGCAACTCACCCCTTCCCCGGGTCGGGGTGTGTTTGGACAACTTGTGCTAGTGAGATCTGACTCCGATCCAAACCAATTTCCTACCAAACCATTTTTCTTCTTTGAACACACAATCAGCCCCGAAGGCCCCTGAGAGCTTCATTAGTACTCAATAGAAACAGTATAAAGCTCCGTTAAAAAGGAAAACAATACAAAGCTCTAGAAAGACAACATAAAAAGGAAAACTACACTGAAATCCTTGACTTTAACAATGACCCTAGATTAAAAATAGAATTGCGATCGGGTATGAACACCACATCCACTGGAATACTATCCTCCCCGCCGTGGAGGACAAACCACTTGGTTCTCCGACGCTACCATGACAACAATTGCACGCCATGAACTCCAAGATGATGCAACCGCTACCTCTCATAAGGGATCTTTGCCAATACTGAACAAGTTGGTCGCCAATCTGCAAAAATAGTCGGGTGAAAGAGACCGACTACCTCAATATTGAACTCCTCCAGGATGCCCACCATTGCTAATTTAATCCGTGTCAATCATCAAGCTCCAAAATTATTTAACGGAAGGAAAGTGATGCAAAGAGGACATCGAGGTTATAAGTTCGAGCTCAGATGCACCTTTGCTAAAGTAAAATAAATAATACTAACAAAATTTTAAAAATATGATTTTTACAACGAAATTGATGTATTTTTCACATGTATGCAAATTTTCGCAATGAAATAACATTTTTGAAGGTCTGGTCAAAAGAAACACCGATGGACCAAAAAGATTGTTTTGGAAGCATTGATTTCATTTTTATTACCGAGGCTTCCATGAATTCCATTTCGCCACGAGAATTTGCATGCATGTGAAACACACATCATTGTTTGTTGGAAAAAATCATTTTTAAATTTTATTGTAGCAAAGTGTTCATGTGAGCTCGAGCTCACAAAATCACTTTTGGATGCAAATAAATTGTTTATAGTAAACAATATTAAGTAATACACATAGAAAAATCCCCTATTACCTTTTCATAAATCTATAATACCTAAATAGTTCATACACGCTAACTTATTTCTCTTGACATGCAAGCTTTCCACATCATCTAGTAGATCCACATCTATTCTACTAACTCTTCATGCACATGCTTTCATTAAATCCGCATGCACATGTAACCTATCACAAATAAGTACTCCCTCCGTTCCTTTATATAAGGTGCCTAAGCTTTTTGCACGGATATTAACGCGATGTATAATGCTACAATTGGACTGATCTTTCCCTAGAAAAACCCGGGAGAAAACAATTTGAATCAGCCAATAATAGGAAAGAGCCCCTCCGTTCTATCTCTTTCCGTAGTTATATTTACCTAGATGGGTGATATAATACCAATATTCCATGTGTTTTAGATTCTTATCTCAAAACCTTAGGCACCTTATATCAAGAAACAGAGGGAGTATTAACTTTATTTATGCACTAAGCATCACGATTTAGGAGAGACTATTTTATAGAAAATCAAATCATGAGTTACCTCTTCACTCAATTTTTCTATGCAACAGTTTTTTTATGAATGCACATATGTAGTTGCTATCATTGTTTTATGTTTAGATAAGGCTGATGTGTGCACTCTCTCCACTCAACGTTGTTTTCACCTCATATCGTCTCGCCAATATATTCACAAGGTAATAAATTAATAAAACAAAAATCACACTCATTTTTAGGGGTTTTTCATCATTTTTTCTCAGATTTTTACTCTAAAAAATATATCTTTTATTTTTTTAATAATTAAATTATACTAAGTTTCATAAATTTTCTCATATTATAAAACACTAAGTTAATTGTTAAAAATTCCCACAACAACGCGCGAGGTATCATCTAGTTAAATTAATAGATCAAGTCAATGTTTTCTTTGGTAGAGATTTAGAAACAATTATCAATATTCTGTTGGTAACTAAGCTTTAACCTTTGTAGACTTGCCAACACTTAATGGTAATCTTGTTGTAAATCCACCAAAGACCGGCTAGTCACAACTTCCTCGCCATCTCTTCGTCCAACACCAGGATGACGTCTAGCATTGGGAGTAAGGGAGAGGTTTTCTGTAGAATAGGGAACTCCAGCTTATTGAGGGGTGCACATGTGAGAAAAATCAAGTAACAATAGTCACCTCACTGCCACTACGAGGATGAAAGTTGTTGCTAGCTACCGAATGCTGCTCAAGAGCGCCGGGGGCCTACTACCCAACACCAAAACACCATAATCCACGAGGGAAACACTAGACCTAACAATATTGTACACACAGATGCACCAAGTACCTCTACCATCTCTACTCGAGCTAGCCTCGTCGACGGAGAGAATCCAGGATCGGGTTTTGCCCGAGTTCACTCTATCGACTCTCAACATGGCCATATGAGAGGAGAGGGGAACCATTGCCTCCTATTTGCAGGCATTTTCACCTTCACAAAATATAGAAAAAGACATCCAAACCATTCATCCATTCCCGACTTAAACCCATTCTGTCTTTGGGAGGACATAAAATTAAATTTCTTCTTAGTATTCATTAGGAGAATAAGCCTACAAACTAGTGGAACAAAAGCAAATACAAGATTAACGAGATACCTCTCATCTCATTCATCCTAACCTCCGGGCAACAAGAGAAAGTATAATCAGGGTCTTATAGCTTTCTTTCTTATATGAAATGTTTGCCTATATGGAGGAGAGATTAAAAAGGGGGAGTGGGTTCATGGAAATCTCACCCCTATACATGCCCAAGGGAAAAATAAATAAATGAAAAAAAATCTAATAGCGAGCCTCATTGTACAGTGGTTACAAGTGACGAGTCTCGATGGCATGGCAATAACATATATTGAGCCTCATTGTACAAGTGGTTATAAACCGTGATGCTCCTCTATAGATCTGTTGGATGTGTCCTTCCTTTCCCTTGATTTGGGTGATGTCTCATATGCAACGGTGGCGTCAAATAGCGGGGACGACTCTGGTTTGTCACCTACTTTTACTTCCCACATTTTCCTTTAGTTTATACGTACCAACCTTCTATTTTACACTCATTGGTGAAGGACATGTGCCCTCATTTTTGGTTTTGGTAATTGATGACAATCTCTATGGACTAATGGTTTGCTTGAGTTATAGTTTAAGGTTTGTCCATAGAAAATGCTTGAAGATCATATGTTGGCTTCAAGGTTGAAAGGAGAAGATTATGTGATGACTGATGGGTGCAGATAACACCTCCTCGTTGGTTACACCAAGTGAAACATTATGATGCAGATAGCGTTAATTTCCCTCACACGTGTTAGTGCAAGGTTTGTGTCCAGAATGATTCCGAAGACAACAAGTAGGTGGAAACGACGCCAGAAATTAGCTAAAACCTAGGTTGACATGGACCTGCAGATATGACACAAGAAGCTTTGCTAGCAACGAGTATAGAGAGATTGTCGATCTCTCCGACCTTGCAGTTTACAAAGGTTAACACAAAGGGGATATACTAGTATAACGAAAAGAAAAAGTAAATCAGTAAATAGTGGTGGTGTGGACTTATGATGAGGACATGGACCGGGGTACCATGGTGTTCACTAGTAGTGTCTCTCTCCCAAAAGTCAGTAAACAACTATGCTGGATGAACAAATTATAGCTAGGCAATTGAAAGAATTATAAACGCACCGCAATGCTAATTATGCCATAGAAAGTAAAAGGCTCAATCGTATGTTCATTGCACCAAAACAAGTAGATCATTTTATCAACATCTACTTACTAATCATCCACCTTGAGATATCTATCCAGAACATCTCGCTGGTATTAAGTTGCAAGCCACAACTAATGTTGCGAACTCAAAGCAACGGAAAACTGCCTTAACACTCTATGTGCAATGTAAGCAATCCTTATGACACACAGTCATAATCACCGTTGTTTTACACCTAATGGCGACATCACATTCCCTAGTCCCATATTTCTGTCACTCAAGCTGGACATCAGGAGGCATGAACCCATTATCTAGCATAACGCTCCCTCTTGGAGTTAGCACTTACTACTTGGCCAAAGCAACAAACTGTAATGGAAAACATGCATGACTACTCAAGAACACAAATATAAAATAGATCTAAATATATTACTTCCACAAACTGAACATAATCTCATAATTCATCGGATCCTAGCAAACATAACATTACAACAAAGCAATTATAACATATATGACTTGATCATGATAGGCAGCTAACAAGGTCTAAACAATGAAGCACAAGATTGGAGAGAAGACATCTACTAGCTTGCTGCTATGGACCCATGGTCCAAGGATGAACTACTCATGGAGCATCCCGAAGGCAATCATGGTGATGGAGGCCCCTCCGGAGATCAATCCTCCCTCCGACAGGGTGTTGAGATAGGAACTTCTGCTAATCCCGATCTTGGAATCATGGAGAGGGCGGAACAGTGGCGTAGATGGCAAAAAGAAGTCCTCCTCGAGGGCTTTCAGAACCGAGGGTAAATATATGCCAAAGGGGTGCACTGTAACAACCCCGAAATTTTACCCTAATTAAAAAAATTGTTGGTTGTATTATTTTATTGATTGTTAGATTTGTTTGCATTATTTTCTCCGCCAATTTAATAATCGATGATTATATTCCCCCTCTTTCTCGTATTGGCATGCCTGACTGAACCTTCCCACCATGGCACACGACCCTTTTGCGACACCGGGTTTCACCCGAGCACCATCGCAACTTCCGGCACAGGACCAACCATCACCATCGAAACGAAATCCACCGTTTATTTAATAAACGGATTATTTTATTGGGATTCAGAAAAATGTTCTCAGAACGGTATCGAAGTGAGGTAGATTTGACCGGTTCACTACGCGGAGCGTGTAGTTCGAAGTTTTACCCGAATCGGAGGTCGTATGGACTCCCGGCGGCCAGAAACGTAAACATCGGACGCGCGCGAGAGAAACCGGGCGCGTTTGCGTAAACCTCCATCTAGGCTAGCCTATAAATAGGGGAAAATTACATTTCTACCCCTAGGTATGTCCTACTCGTCTAATTTTCCCCTAGTTTAAAAAACACACATGTTCTGTCCAAGCCACTTTGCGAATCTTATGCTTGTGCCTTTTGACCGTTTGACCGTAACTTTGAAAACTTAAGAGCAGATTCATACTAACTCGAAAAAAATCCAAATAAGCTATCAAAATATTCAGAAAAACATCATTTATATGTGCGTGTCATTTGCAATCATGAAAAAAGTGTTGGAAATTCCCCATCTAAGTTCAAGCTCATATGATCTTAGCATGAATAAAAAAATCTCAAAAATTCAATTTTTTTTTCTGATTCATTTTTCCTGTAAACATTGACAAATGTTTTAAGTTTTTGCAAAGTTTCATCATGAAATAACCTTAATGGAAGTCATGGCAAAAAAGAAAAATTCAACACTCCAAAATTCTTTGTTTCAGAGTGTTGGATTTGTCTTTTTGCCACGACATTCATGAATGTTATTTCATGATGAAACTTTGCAAGAACTCAAAACATTTTTCATTGTTTGCAGAAAAAATAATTCAGAATTTTTCTAATTTTTTGAGATTTTGCTATTCATGATAAGATCATATGAGCTCGAACTCAGATGGGAAATTTCCAACACTTTTTTCATGATCGCAAATGGCACACACATATAGGTGATGTTTTTTGAACATTTTGATATCTTATTTGCATTTTTCCGAGTTAGTATGCTCTGAAGTTTTCATAGTTACGGTCAAACGGTCAAAGGGCAAAAGCATAAGATTCGCAAAGTGGCTTGGACAGAACAGTGTGTTTTTGAAACTAGGGGAAAATCAGACGAGTGGGACATAACTAGGGGTAGAAATGTAATTGTCCCTATAAATAAGACCACCACTCTCTCCCACCCATTTTAGGGTTCCTCTTAGCCCATTTTTGCAGCCACCCCCTCCAAGTTTCCCTGATCTGCCCCAAACCAGCCCCTCCCCAAAACCCTAGATCCCAAGCCAGATCTGGCCGTCGGATCGCCAGATCTACGGCCAGGGAGCCGCCACATCGCCTCCAACCCTCCACCTCCAACCTCCCAGCGGATCCGGGCCCCGTAGGGCCCTAACCGCCGCCAGCACGTGGAGACCGGCTGCCGCGCCCCCGCCGGCCGGCGAGCCGCCGTGGCTGGCCCCTCGAGCTCCTGTGGGCCGGCACGCCTACAGGCCCGCGGAGAACAGGCTCCGGCCCGTGACCCCCCTCACCCTGGACGAGATCTAGCAATCCTTCGCCCCCGCGCCGACTTGGGCTCGGCCCACTCGGTGAGCCCCCTTCTTTCTTTTTTTTGTTGTTGTGCTAGCTAGGCCTGGCCCATGATCTTCTTAGCGCTTTGTGCGTATTTTATTATCCCGCGCTCACCTCATTTAGGCCCAGTAGCAGTTCTTTCGACCCAGTGCATGATTTATCCCTTTCTGGGTATTTAAATTGGCAGTTTGCAATAGATTTTTACGGTAGCGATATCTTTTTAACCGTTGCTCAGATGGGGACACTTTCTACATGAAAGTTTCTCCATTTCTCGTGTAGATTAAAAAAATGTTGCCCTTTGCCATGTTTGAACTTGTCTACATGCTGTTTACCTGCTATTTATGTTGCATGCCACCGTAAATGTAATAGGCCGTAACTTTTTAACCGTTGCTCCGATAAAAACGTTCTTTACATGTAACTTGACTAGAATTGCGTGTAGATCATGTTTATGCTGATCTTGATTGCTAATAAAAATAATAAATTATGTTTAGGAAAGAACAGTACCAAATGCAATAATTATTGTGGGGTTCGTAATAGTTGCCATGTATAGGTTTTGCCCCCCACTTAAAGTGACTAGATTAGATAGTTTATTTAATGTTTCACCTCTTGCCATGATTGTGTGATATGCCATGCTTGAGTGAGATGCCATGTTAACAACCTTTTCTCATGTTGTGTAGCTAAACAACTTGAACCCTCGTAAATGTGTAGTGTCGTCGTGTGTGACAGATACTCCACTTAACATGTTAGTAACCTCTCTCGACGATAGATGCAATATCATAGTGCATTGCCTCGTGTTGCCTTCTTGTTGTTGCTTGCTCGTGATTGCTTCGTATTAATAGATGCTTGTGCGTCAATTGTCTTTCTAGTGTTTCCTTCTTGTGTGCTCCCGCAGGTACTATCGGAGACGTTGCGAGTTTGCGATCGACTACACCTTCGGAATCGTCTTCTCATCAGGTAAGGGGGAGCATATATCATGCTTATAACTTTCAGCTCACTTGTGCCTAGGTATAGGATAGAACGATTGCTTGATCCTACCACCTCATATTTATGCCTCTCAAATAAACCCAAATAGCCATGTCCCCCACATCCCAGCAAATCATTGTTTGACCATGTACCTTGCTTGCTTAACCACTGCTTAGTATGCATGCTTAGGATACTACTTATGTTATCCTGTTACTCCTTGGATTGGGATATCACACTATTTATATTATTATGGATGATGTGATTATTATAATGTTGACTATACTCGACGAAGGATGGAAGGTCCAGGCTATCCCGCCTCGATGATTTGTTCCATTCGAGTCACCTAGGATCCGAGTTCCGGGTATTGTGTCTCTTGATGAGCGTGCCTAACCGTGCGTGGGATTTTGGGGTCCCCTCTTCGTACCTACCTAACTTCAAACATTTCTAGTGGTGGCCCAAGTTGATTTACCATTTGAAAACCGTGTGCGTAACTGGTCTGCAGCCAGTGGATTTAAAACAAACCGGACCAGTGGGGTGGTATATCCTATTGGTCCACACTTGGCCGGCGAGGGCCCGGGCATGGAATATGCCACGGTAACCCAAACCCAGTTGAGACGGTAGAGTCCGATCCAAGAGCGCGACCGACTTTTGGATTGGGTGTCGACTCCCCGGGGGCCACCCGGATTTGTTCATTGTTAGTTAGAGGGATTATGACATCCGGATCTCTCGGAACAAATATTCAATGAGTGTATTTAACGGGCCCGACTGAGAGAGAGTCGGCGTACATGCGGAGCTTATAATGGGCAGTTGGTACACCCCTGCAGGGTTAAATCTTTTCGAGAAGCCGTGTCCACGGTTATGGATGACTTGAGACCTACTCCTTGTTCATAGATAACAACAACTGACATAATCTTAATAACTTGATCAGCGTGTGTGTGCCTTGACTGCTTCTTCTTCATCGTGTGATGAAGGGAAGGACAAGGATAGGATAGGTGTTATGTTTGCGTAACTAGTTGATAACAAGACTTGTTGGAGGCGATTCCTCATCGAATGTTTGGCTTCTCATCTCACTCTAAATAGAACGTTAGCCACTCATATATTGCTAGTGCGTCTGCAACCTCAACCACTACCCCATCTTACCGTGAGAAATTAGTTACAAGACTTGTTGATATATCTCACCCCTTCTTTTCTCTATTACACACGTTATGCGAACGATCGTGGACTACAAAGGAGCTCGACGACCCTTCTTCCGGACGCCTTCGTGGAGACTCAACGATGACTAGTTAGGCAGATCCCGACGGAGAGCCTGGACCCATGTGGACGTGGGAATGGTGTGTTTTACCCTTGCCACTGGGAATTTGATTGTAGTTTGTACTCAGACATGTATCTTCCGCTGATGTATTTTATTAAGACAATTGTATGCCGATTGTATGATATGTTGTATCCTTGTAGTGGTAATGTTGTGATATCATGTTGAAAATGCGGGGCATATGGCACTGTCATATGTCGTGGTGGGACCGATATGTGCGTCGTCCCAGGATCTGGATGGAAACATCTAGATCTGAAATAGTACCACATATCGGGCCTTACATGCACCAGGGGGTGTCCCACCTGGCCAAGCGACCAGGTGGCGCGGACAGGGCATGGTCGCGCCGTGTGTACGCATGGCCAGGGGTGCCCCCCTCTGGCTGGCCTTTGGGCTTCAGGAGTCTTCCGACAAATTGGAATTTCTGATTTTTTTATGGATTTTTTCGACGATATTGATTTTTTCAGCTATTTTCTGCAATGCACAGACAAAAACTGACACTGAGCACTAGGTTAATAGGTTAGTCCCAAATATGTTGTAAATGGTATGAAAGTGCATCAAAACATGTAATAATGTCACCAAAAGAAGCATTGAACAAGAAAAAATTATATATACATTTAGGACATTTCAACATCCCGAGCTTAATTCATGCTCTTCCTCGAGTAGGTAAATGACAACATTGATAATTTTTGTGGTGACATGCTACCAACATAAGTAGAACTTTAAAGTACAACAAGCAAGAGATGTAAATCGAAACAAGATAGTAAGAAGCAAGAGTCTATATCTAGTATTGAAACTAGAAAAGTAATAACATAAAGGTGTAAGAGCTCTTACTGTCCGTGACTCGAGTGTCTCCAATCGGTGTTCCCGTGCAGAATGGGAGATGGGGTTAGAGCATAAAAATACTTATTAGTTGTTGAGAACTAAATATACTAAATTTTACCCATGGTCTTATTGGAATCTTATTATGACTCATCCCTAGACCATCGATCAAGTACTATTCAATTTGGTCCTATCCCTTTTAACTTTGAGCACTCATGCAATGATCATGAGCGCAAGCAAGATTAATTGGCAGTTAGGATGGCAAAGATAATAAATAATGGGGGTAGGAATTCAAAAAGTGACAAAGGCTCACATAAATGATGAAAATAATAGGCGATAGAAAGCCAAATGATAAATAAGATGCGAGGAGTAGGGATTTCCATGCAACAGATGCACATATAGCTATGAGTATATGAAAGCTCTTCAATGGAACTAGTGGGGGTGCATCCAACTTGCTTGCTCAAGAAGACCTAGATATCTTTTGAGGACTCTCATCATTGGAATATACAAGCCAAGTACTATAGTGTAAGGATCCATACTTAGTTATGCATAAATGATATGAAAACTCTTTATGAAGTACAAGTGCTATTTTGAGCACAACTGTGGATCTTTTTAAAAAGGCATAGTAGTGTTTCCCCCTTCTCTCTTTTTATTTTATTTTCTCCCTTTTCTATATTTCTATTTTTTGTGGCCTCATTGGCTCTTTCTATTAAATCTCTCATTTGTCCTCAGTGGAATCTTTACACGTTTCCTCTTTTGGGATCTTTTAATTTTGTCCTCTTTGGGATCTTTTCCTCACATTTAAGGGAAACACTCTATATATACAAAGATGAATATGATCAACACACTTTTACAAGGTACTCATAATGAAACTTAAACTATATCATGATGTATGCAACGTATTCCTCTGTGAGTGTAGCAGGATATGCAATGATACTAGCGCATCATGTAGCAAAATGATGAAAGGGAAAATCCCAACTATCATGCGGCTCTATGATCAGGAAAAAACATCTATGACGATGAAGAATAATATCAACTCATCATAAAGATGGATATTGCATGGAAATGTATGTCGGAATGGCTATGGAAATGCCATGATAGGTAGGTATGGTGGCTATTTGAGGAAGATAGAGTGAGGCTTATGTATGACAGAGCGTATCATGCCTAGGATTTGGATGCACCGACTAAGTTTGCACCAACTCTCGAGATGAGAAAGGGCAATGCACGGTACCAAAGTGGCTAGCAAAATATGAATGGTGGAAGTGCCAACAATCGAATACTCACATTAGTCAAAGGAACTCATTGATGGCACTGAAGTAGTGCTCCTCGTTGGTTACCCCAAGTGGAAGGTTTGGGTGTAGCAGCAGCAAATTTTCCTTACACGAGGACTGTCACACCCCGGGTGTCATGCAACAGTATCTCAATAGTAATCACCTTGTTAATGGTCATGTCATCATGATTATGCAAGGGTTGATCAACCTTGATTAAGTCCAGCTCAAATACAATCCCAATAAAAAGTCCAAGTCGACCTCGTTTTCTCCCCTAGCTCGTCGCGATTGCTCCCACGCCGCCATGAATCCCACGCTCCGGCATCCGCCGTGGCCAGCCGTCGCCATGCTCCCGTGCCGCTCTGGCTCGCGCGACTGCACCAGTGGGCTCACTAGTAATAGTACGCTCAATTTGGCCCGAGGAATCACTCATTTTCGTTGTGCATCACCAAGCGCCATTAGAGCCGTCCGCCGTCCGCCGCCGTTCTTGTCCGTGATCTCCGCTCCGGCCGCCTCCAGCCGTGGGGTGGCCACCAATCGAAGCGGCTCGTGCTCCTCTTTCGAATGGACCCTCCCCCGCAAGCCATTAACTAAATGATTAATTAAGTCTGTTAAGTTAAATTAATCCTTGAGTCACTTACAACTGGGTCCCACTGCTTTTGGAATTAAATAAAATGATTTATAAAAATGCACTGAGTATGACATGTGGACACTCTCTGTATTATCTATTTAAATAAAATCATTTAAATGTCACTGACACTGACATGTGGGTCCCCCATGTCAGTGACACTATTTTGGATAATGTTTCAATTAAATAATAAAATAAATTCAGAAAATGATTTAATTTGAATAAAATTTGGAAATTCAATATCTTTTAAACCGTAAGTCAGATTAAAAAACTTTATACATGAAAATTGATCAAAAAATATAATGAATAAGAATACGCTATCCGTATATCAACCACACCCCGCTAGCGTAATGAACACGAGACCTTCCCCCTCCGGATCGTTTGTCCGGTAATCACCTGGAGCCGGTAAAACATCCGGTTAAATTCCCGTTTTGTCTGTAATGTGTAGCACTGTGTTAGTTCACCTCTAGCTTAACGTATTGCCATGTCTTGTATTTGTATTGCTATTATTGTCGTGTATTTATTGTTTCTCCCCCCTTCTTCTTCGGTAGACTCCGATACTGCCGCCGACTACACCATTGCTGAGTACGACTACTACGTCGATGATCGTACCCCTACCGTCGAGCTTCCAGGCAATCAGAGCCATTTTTCTTCCCCAGATATCGCCTATATTTCCGTACTTTATTGCACTAGGCATTGCTGCTGCTACGTTGCTTACCTATTCAATTGCATAGCCTGTCATTGCCGCCCCTTGATGTACCTTCCTTTGTCCTATGCTGCCTATCAATTATATATTATATTCAATAGTGAGCCCTGCGCTTTGTTAGTCAACTAGGATTAGATAGCGGGCCGTGATCACTCAGGGGAGTGACGCGGATACAATTTATTATAACTGCAACAGGTACGGGACAATGCAGACACCGCCGAAGGCCCCTACCTCGGCTCTGCTGAGCCACATCAAGTGTGAGCTATCGAGGAGTAATCCTCGTACTCCACTCGATGCCGACTCTGTATAGCCTCCCTAGGGTCCTGAACCATGGTTGTCCTTAAGGTAAGAATTCAGGCGACCCAATAGTGCCCGCGAGCGATATTGCGTCGGGAACGATAGGGAGGTAACGACTGACGTTACTGGCGTGCTTGGCCCCCGCTCGTATCTCGCGAGAGTTACCAAACCACAAAAAGTAGAGCTCTACCAAGAGCACACGCGAGACAAGGTAAGGAGATGGTTCACCTTGTTGGTAACCGCGCGCTTTGACGGGACGACAGGGCAGGCCCCGACGTTACAGGTGGTCCTTGTTGCTGTTCGTTGTCCGTTGTGTTGTTAGTCAGACAGCGATAACGATTGTCTGCGAGATAATATAAAATGCTAAATGGTTCGGCGGATGACTTGAGAGGCCCGTTGGTTTGTGCGCACTACCTTCACGTGGGATAAGGAGTTATGGGCTCCCCTGCGTCGTAGTTTGTCCGAAAGCTCTTCAGACGTCAGCAGTACCACGGGCTGATAGCCGGGAAGCGATGTTGTCTTCTTTGCTGCAGCAGGTGTGTTTGGATTTGCTTTTGCTTCACCGGCCAGTCTCGTACCGTTCAGGAGCGCAAAAGGGCGAGGGACCTAGACCCCTGAGCGCATAGGATATAGTCCGACGGATGGCCTCTCTGCTGATCCTAGGATGGGCTGCGCCGTGTCAGATAGATTTGGTGGAGCGTTCCCTATCAAGGTTCCCGCCACCCTGGAGATCCGAGCGTGCACGCTGAATAGTAGTGCACCCCTGCAGGGAGTTTAATCTATTCGAATAGCCGTGTCCACGGTAACAGGACGCTTTATGCTGAAGCTGGATCTTACCACTACAAACTACTACTATTAAACTGTATGGTTCCGGGTTTTCTTCCTCGCAGGGAAGTCGAGGAGGGGAACTCGGAGGCATTATTATTATTAATCATTATAACTTACTATTATACAATGCTGCAGCTGTTGGGGTTCGCAGCGGAAAACACAAATTTTTCCTAACTAGCGTTTCCCATAACCCAAGATCTAGCTAGCCGTATTACCGTAACGGAAAGGAGTGCGGAATAACATACCTCGGGGTGTAGTCCGTTTAGCGGGAAACGTTCCCGCAAACGTGGCTGGTGTAGTCGAACAAGTTTCACAGCCCCTGGCTGTGTTGAGCACCCGGATGGGTGTAGTGCCACACGTGTAGCACCTCGTAGTACTCGCACACGTACGAGACTCGATGACGACCTCCGATCTCCGATCCAGCGAAGATGGCGGAAGTAGACCTCCGGACGGAGCTTCGGCAGCACGACGGCCTCCGATTCTAGCAGAGATGCCTCAATTCCACTACAGGCTCACACTAGGGAGCCCACCGTGGACGAGACGAGGAAGGGGAGAAGACCGGAGAAAACCGATCTCAATTCGGAGTAATATTTTTTTCTCATGAATTTTTGTGTATTAAAAATGTGCACCTGATGTCCCGAGAGTTTACTTCTCGCCCCTCGTTGGTTACCCAAAGTGGAAGGTGAGATGTAGCGTAGCAGCAAATTTCCCTTAGCGAAGATGCTAAGGTTGAGTCGAACCAGTAGGACTCCAAGATGGAAAAGTAGGTGGTTCGGCAAGGGATGCGCCGTGTGAAAATAATCACTTGCTTCTCCTGGACCTTCACACACAACAGATAGCTTTGCTCCCAACGAGTACAGAGAGGTTGTCAATCCTTCCGGCCTTGTTGTTTACGAAGGATAAAACACACGGGATAATAATGATAGTGATAGCAACGGAAAAGTAAATAAAGAAGTAAATTGATAGCGGGCGTAAACAGTATTGGAAATATGGACCGGGGTCCTACGATGTTCACTAGTGATGTCTCTCTCCCAAAAGACGATAAAATAGCCATGCGATGTAAACAAATTACAGCTGGGCAATTGACAGGATTATGTGCGCAAACCAATGCTAACTATGCTATAAAGAAAGGAAGAGGCTCAAAAGCTTGGGCGGTACGCCAAATCAAGTAGACCAAAATCCATCTGCATCTACCTACTAATCATCCACCTTGAGATATCTATCCAGAACATCTCGCTGGTATTAAGTTGCGAATCCCACCCAAAGTGTAAACTCAAAGCAACAGACAACTGCATTAAAGAACTTTGCGTAAAGTAAACAATCCTTGCACCCGCAAGTACAAGCACCGTTGTTTTCTCCCTTGTGGCAACAACACATCCCCTAGACTCATGTTTCTGTCACTCAAGCTAGTCATCGGGGGGCATGAACCCACAATCATGCATAACGCTCCCTCTTGGAGTCACTACCTACTACTTGGCCAAAGCAATAAAACAACAACGGAGAACATGCAAGAATTACTCTAGAACATAAATATAAAATAAGAGAATCAAATATATTACTCAAACACAATCTGAACATAGTCTCATAATCCATCGGATCCCAGCAAACTCAGCATAGCAACAACAGAAAGATTACATATGTGCCTCGATCATGTAGGGCAGCTAACGAGGTCTAATCCATGAAGAAAAAAGAGGGGAGGAGAACATCACATAGCTACCGATCATAGACCCATGGTCCAAGGTGGACTACTCACGGTTCATCCGAGAAACATCCATGGTGGTGGAGTGATGACGGGAAAATGGGGCGGAAATAAATAATACTAACGCGTCCACGTCATAGAGACAGATAGTATAACTTTAATGCATAAATGCATAACATAAAAGAGAGATCAAACATTGCAGGTACTTTATTTACAGAACTCTTACATATACATAAAAGAACTGTTAATTACATCTCCGGAGAGAAAACCCCTGATTAAGAATTCCAACATATCTATTACATGGCATTTACAACATATGATCATTACAAATGTAGAAATAAAAGAAGACTACAAAATATAAATAGAAAAGTCTTCCTCCTCGCTGCTGTCATCTTCGGCGTGGTTGGGGGCCTTGAATTTGTCTATGCTAACATATGGGTAGCATAATATACACGATTCGATTCATTCATATCATATGACATTTGATGTTCATATATATGGCACGTGAATGCTTTGGCTATTTATGCCTAGTTCATTAACCATTGGATATTTTAGTAGTATGAAGTGTTTTTTCATATAAAGATTTATTTAATGGTTTACTAGCCAGTTTGGTGAGCATCCGTGCAATATAGGGTATAACTCTTTGTATGGGACAATTTGATCATGCATGTGATTTCTGTATGGAGCATGAAATGGGAAAATATTTGGTTGACCTTGTAGCAATGGGTATAGCATTGCATAAAGCCAACATATGAAGAGACTATATGGAATTTTATGATGAAATATTCATTTGCACCATGTTATGTTTAGTGAAGTGTCATAGGCTATGATCCTATTAATCTTTGATGTTGTCAACGCATGCATCTATTTATTTTATAGTTTTGTATAGGTTATCACCTATAGTTTGGAGGATTTGCCTTATATTTGGCACCATAGTTTATACTCATAAGTTGTATAGTTTATACTCTTAAGGTATTAGAGTATTTTCTATATTTGACCATAGTTTATACTCTTAATGCATTGGAGTAGTTCTTATGTTTGACCATAGTTTATACTCTTAAGGTATTGGAGTAGTTTTGTATTTGACCATAGTTTATACTCTTAAGGTATTGGAGTACTTTTGATATTTGACTGTAGTTTAAATTCTTAAGGCTTTGGAGTATATTTTGTATATATGACCGTAGTTTATACTCTACGGTTTCGGAGTACTGTGATATTTTTACCGTAGTTTATACTCTTAAGGCATCAAAGTATTTTATATATTCGACCATAGTTTATACTCTTAAGGTATTGGAGTAGTTTTCGTATTTGACCATAGTTTATACTCTTAAGGTATTGGAGTATTTTGATATTTGACTGTAGTTTATACTCTTAAGGCATTGGAGTAGTTTTGATATTTGACCGTAGTTTATACTCTTAAGGTATTGGAGTATTTTCTATATATTTGACCGTAGTTTATACTCTTAAGGTATTGGAGTAATTTTGATATTTGACCGTAGTTTATACTCTTAAGTTATTGGAGTATTTTCTATATATTTGACCATAGTTTATACTCATAAGGTATGGGAGTAATTTTGATATTTGACCGTAGTTTATACTCTTAAGGCTTTGGAGTATTTTGATATTTCATTGACCATATTTGACCATAGTTTATACTCTTAAGGTGTTGGAGTAGTTCTTATGTTTTATGAACATTTTTAATGGTTAATAAGTTAGTTAGCAAGCATGTGTGCAATATATAGTATGACTCATTTTGTGAGCCCAGTTTGTCATGCATGTGATTTCTATATGCATGCATGGAATGGAGAAAATATTTGTTTAATTTTGTAGCAACGTATATAGCATTGCATTAAGCCGATATGGGCAGGCCGTAATATATATAAAGGTCAAGGATGCACTACGTTATATTCGGTGCAAATAACATAGGCTATGATCCTAGTTATCATTTAATTGTGTATATGCACACACCTATATGAGAGGAATGCATGGTTTGATTTTAATCTATATGGGAGATTTCCTCATGACATGAGAATTCAATGCTTACATGCAATTTGTATATTTTAACTCATGTTTAGTTTACATATTCCTACACCTATATGTAGTGCATGACACGATCATAAACACATGGGATTAATGGTGTAATATGATTCCAACGAGTTTTATATGAGAAACTAGTGACCTCGCATGGAGAAAATATGTCCTAATTTCTATCAGGTAGGACTTTATGAGACCACAACATTGTGAGGTTTTTTCTACTTTTACTCATGATTTGTATCGACATGGAGATCAAAATTTCCATGTGACCGAACCCAAGACGAATTTCTCTATTCTTGAGTTGTATCAACATGGAAGATCACCATGAGACCAATCAAGATGAACACATATTTATTCTTGAGTTGTATCAACATGGGAGGCAAGATCACCATGAGACCAATCAAGACAACAAATTTCTACTCTTGAGTTGTATCAACATGAGATACAAGATCACCATGAGACCAATCAAGACAACATATTTTAATTTGATGAAATGGCATGTCATATGTTGTCTACATACATCATGCATACCAGTCTTCACGGTTGTACGACGGACCAAGGCATACAAACTTGCCGGCACGCCAACCGTAAAACAAATATCGTGTGTAACAATCTTCACGGTTGTACGACGGACCAAGTTCATACAAACTTGCCGGCACGCCAATCGTAAAACATATATCGTGTATACCAATCTTCACGGTTGTACGACGGACCAAGTTTATACAAACTTGCCGGCACGCCAACCGTAAAACATATGTCGTGTATAGCAGTCTTTACGGTTGTACGACGGACCAAGTTCATACAAACTTGTCGGCACGCCAACCTTAAAAAAAATATCGTGTATACCAGTCTTCACGGTTGTATGACGGACCAAGTTCATACAAACTTGCCGGCACGCCAATCGTAAAACATATATCGTGTATACCAGTCTTTACGGTTGTACGACGGACCAAGTTTATACAAATCTGCCGAAACGCCAACCGTAAAACCAAAAGTCTGCTTGTACGTTTAAGCAGAGATGGAAAGCATTGCCATGAGTTCTCACCTTGCTTCCTGCGTTGATGGATGGATGGATGTTCGGTGCTTGCCGGCGAACTACGCACAACGGCTCCCGGACGTCAAGCGGGCGAGCGGCAGATGCTAAACACTCAACACTTATGATAGTATGAATGTTGAACAGCTGACGGCGGCGACGTGGACAACGAGCATCCGGCGTTGATGAGAGCGAACGGACGTGGTGGGCTTGTACGTGGATGGCTGGCGAGGTACGAGCGATGAGCAGCCGGGGAAAATGAGCAGAGGTTCAGGCAGCAGCTATGGACAGAGAATATGAGCAGGGCCTGGCTCGAGGGAGGAAAGAATGAGCCGCGCGTATGAGCGGGAGATGAGCCAGTATTTATAGGAACCCGGAGGGCAGTAGGGCCACTGCGCTCGCACGTCCATGTCGTTGGTCGTGGGGTCTTTGATCGATCGTGGGATCGTGGGCAACTGACGGATTAGTTGTAGTACCACGCAAGTTTCCCGTACGCATGCTGCTGCATGCTGTGCAATCGAAGAGGCCAAGGTTTCGGCCGTGCCATCCGTTCTCATGGGCTTTGGCCGGCCACTAATCAATATTTTACTTTAATTAAAGTATCTAAGTTGGGCTTTCCATTCTATGCGTGGGTTGTTAGTAGAGAGAAAAAGATTTCAGAAAATCTCATAACGTGTGGGCCATGTACTGGGGTAATTAGCTCTTTCTTAATCTTGCCGCATAATATCTATGCACAACACGTACATGCACACGTATCTCCTACCGGCAGGCAACGTATGTAGGTGGATGTTATTCTTCTCGTAGTGTGTGTATATGAACGCATAGTAGCAGCCAAGTTAGCTAGTAAGCAAGATTTTAAGGTTGACTAGCAAATATTAATTCCCAAAAGTATTGCAAATATTTATTTTGCTGAAATATTTGTATGTATTTTCCATTTAGTTAATATAATTGACTGTTGGGATGATGCCGATATTTTCATGTTGTCCATATATTTTATCGGTACAATATATTTATGTATACAGTGTAAGTCTTTTCTCAGAGCAATATATTTTTGTGTCGCGCTGATATTTCATGTTGTGGATGGAATACGGGAAACATTTAATGCGTCACGCCGCTATTTCACTTTGTCGATGAGATATGGCTAAACATTTATCATATAGTCAATACTTTGGCAATATTAGTGTCAATTATGATTATTAATGTTGGCATTAAAAACCCAGCACAGTTGGCATGTGTATGCAAGCCATACATATGTCCCCTAATTTATACATCAATACTTGGCCCATTTTGTTCCCTTTTATTTTCGGGTCCGATATTTTATTTGAGCGGCCTGACGAAAATTCGCCATGGTTCTGTTCCCTACACATTCGACACTTCACTATTTTTCATGATATGAATTAATTGATTTTATTTGACTGACAGCTAAGCACCGTATTTTATTTTGGTCAAAATCGCTGTCAACATGGTGAAGCTCCCGGAGGTGGTTAGTCCCTCCGGCAGGGTGCCGGGAAGAGGTCTCCTGGTGCTCCCGATCTTGGAAGCGCGGCAGCGGCGGAACAGAGGAGAGATCGCGAAAAAGGGTTCCCATCTCGGGGTTTTTGCGTCACGAGGAATATATGGGCGAAGGGGGGCAGCCAGGGGGGTCACCAAAGGTCCAGGCGCCCCCCTGGCGTGGCACCACCCTAGGGCGCGCCGGAGGGCGCCTGGGGCCCTGGTGGGTCCCCTCTGCCCCCCCTCGGTGATTCCCGAAGCTTCCGTATCACTGATTTTTTATTGGATTTTCCCCGAATTTTTGGAGCACTTTTAATATGGGGGAAACCTGGAATAGAACAGAAAACAGGAACTGGCACTGGGGTGCACTGAGTTAATAAGTTAGTCCAAATATGATCAAAAGTGTATGGAAGTTCATCAATATCATAGCAATATCACACAAAAGAGGCATTGAGTAAGCAGAAATTATAGATACGTTTTGGACGTATCAGCACCCTGCCCATCTATAAATAGGCAGAGGGGAGGAATTTAACCCCTCTCCCCTAGCAAGGTGGGACTAAAGTCCCTTGCTAGGGGGGGGGGGGGGGGTGGCCGGCCAAGGGGGGAGGGGGGCGCACCCCTCATGGGCCCTAGGGCCCATGGCGTCTCCCCCTCTTTCCTTTTTCTTTTTTCCCTTTTATTTCCCCTAATGGACCTCTTTCATAAATAAGCCCCATAGCACCTTTTAATTATAAATAAAATGTTTTTAATTATTAATTCAATTAATTAATAACTAAAACATATTATTCCTTCTCCCGGTGCTTCGGAACACCTTCCGGCTCACTCCGAAACTCCTTCGGGTTAACACGGAACTTTTCCGGCGCTGCTTCCTTTATTCTCCGGTAACTACGATAGTTCCGAAACGGTCTCTGATTTCATCGAGCCCTTAAGTGTGTTACCCTACGGTCCGAGAACACTCCAGTCATGACCGAGATGAGGCTACGGTCAATGATCATCAGCGGGACCTGGATGCCCATAATGACCCCTGTGCATTCCGGATATCAATACCGATTGGACCTTACGTCGTATACCATTCCCTTTGTCAGCGATACTGGATTGTTCCGAGATTCGATCAATGACATCCTATGTCTGGTTCAACCTCGTTATGACAAATCCTTATTCACTCGTTCCCGTGATATTCATCCCCGTGACCTAGTCACACGCTGCGCAACTTTATGTATGGAATCTCACCGAGTGGGCCCTGAGTATCTATCCATCACATGGATTGACAAATCCCGCTCTTGTAACAATACTCCTCAACATATCTCCACGGAATACCCAAGATACAACCGTTATGACCCGCATATTTCAGTCAGGTGGTGGGATGTAAGTCAAAGCATCTGAGTAGATAGAAATTATGCACGTACTCACGGTCAAAGGAACGGTCTACTACGTTTTGTAATTACAACACTGAACCTTCATAAGATTGATCATGCTGTAATGCTTACTTTGGGTAATGTTCATCACGTCACTCATCCAGTGGGTGACCTCATAGTCAAGAGACTTAATTGTCCATGATCGCGAAACCACGACCATCACGTTGACCATGAACTAGTTATTGAAATAGAGGCTAACTATACCACACCTGCATCATTGTTTCACTGATACAGTTCTAGCACGGTATGAAACTGGTTATGAACTTTCTTAGATGTATTGGAATAATCATATATTATTTGCCTCTAGAGCATATATCCAATAGTCTCCCACTTGCACTGGAGTGCTAATAATCTAGCCGCATTTTCCCGATCATAACCATCTTATCACATAAGTGTTCATTGATCATGCTTGCTCATGGAAGAGGGTTCGTCAATGAACTGTACCAATTAAGATTCGTATGTTTCCTTTGCAACTGGTATAGGTCAACTAGTTTGACATGCCACTCATTATCATATAATGGTTGGATATAAGTTTCGTGGGAGAGTGAGACTATTATTTCACAGTATCCTTCAGTGATATTTTGGTTCAGTCTTCAGAAGACTTATCCATAGTCATATATACTGGGAAATACACTCAGCCAGAAGTCCAAACTTCTTACTCTAAACTTTTATTCATACATCTACTTTCTTAAGTAGCATTATGTTTGTAGTGTCGTGAATCTTTCTCACATT
This sequence comes from Bromus sterilis, assembly GCA_950022295.1. NCBI lineage: Eukaryota > Viridiplantae > Streptophyta > Magnoliopsida > Poales > Poaceae > Bromus > Bromus sterilis. Next base: position 334,871,350 of record OX465595.1, on the reverse strand, counting down.
TCTTTCACATCTTTGGTGATGTCTCTAATTCCATATAGACTCATAATATGGCTTGCAATTGTAATCTTGCATTACATTCAAGTCTATTATCTTTCTATACTTTAGAGCATAGTCCTCAGTATTCCTCATATACTGAATTCATGGACTTTATTCAGATTCTGTGTTTTACTCCTGAAGCACATCGGAATCTGTTCTTCTTCCAAGAACTTTTGAGTCATTCTGTTGTTGGATTCACAATGCATGTTATATGGTAGAATCATATGTCAAAGTACATATGAGATCACATGTCCTAGTACATGGTGCATCTCTATTCTTCCATCAAGACATTGCTTGTGATATTTGGATTTCATCCGTTATATAATTTCTAGCCACAAGAACCTGCTTATTGTCTAGAAGATTATTCCAACCTTCACTTCGTTTCATTAGACGTTTCTTAATCTATTCTTATAAATTTCAATGTGTAATGTGTTCGTACTTCTCATAAAATAAGATTATTGTAATCTTGTGTTTTATTTGCCTTATGCCCTATATATATATCATAATGCATATGTGTATATAAGACGATTCTCTATATACACAATCAATGCATATCCATATATATATATATATATATATATATATATATATATATATATATATATATACGAGATCATTCTTCACACATATCAATGCATATATGTTTGAGACAGTGATCATGCTCCCACTCAAATATATCCATCATATACTCATATATTCCTGGTTTAGCTTTCATCAAGTTAACATCTTTATTCTTATGTCTTACATAACAATAATTATCTCAAAGCTCCCACTCAGAAAATGCCCTTTGCATTCCAAGTTTCTTGGAAGTCTCCGAAGCTCCCACTCAGTTTCATGAAACTACAGGTCCACTCAATATTTTGGTCATCACAAAATCACTTGATCAAATCAAGGTTGAGGGTTTCCTGTCTTGAGGTACTATAGTCCATCATTTTAACGAAACAAAATTTCATCATGCCTATTGTAATTCACTTTCAAATCCCAATTTGAATGAGACGCAATTCCAGGCTATGGTCCATTGTAGTGTAAGTGAAATATTTTATTGGTTAAAGCAATCCTACGTTTCCGTAGTCAATCAATATTGAACTTTGGTCATAACAGTTTTATGAGCCAAATAATGCCTTATGCCTGTTAAATTATTCTCAATAACTTTCCAGTTTATCGGGAATATGAAATAACCGATTTATTTCACAGGGTGTGAGGCATCCTTTATGTAACTCAATATTATTTCATTTCTCCTCGTGTTCTAGGCTACCATCATTCCTTTGTATTTCAAGCAATGTTATTCCTTTTGTTTCATTAAGAAGACTCATGATTATTGTTCTGTACAGAACGTATTCATGACAACCTTCTAAATTCAACTAAGGCTTCAGCTTATATACCAAGATCAATCATCTATGGCATATCCTTCCTTTTACAGTGTTGTTACAACATAACACGCTTCCGTTGCAATACTCTGATATTCTGAAGGTAAGGTCCAATACCTTGGTCAAAGTTTCCATTATCTCCCATTGGATCCGTGTCGAGAGACTTCTTCTCGTACTACCAATCAAGCAACACAAATTTTGCTATTCGGAGAAAATATGTAATTTCAATTGCTTGTAGATTTATCACAAAGAAATTCTTTCTTTAAGAAACCTTATAACACCATCATTTATGGAGCTATCTTGTCTCATTAGATTCAGGATGGTTTCCTAATTCATGAAGTGGGTGTTTTTAACTTAATGAATTAAACAACCTTGTTAGTTAATAATTTTAGTGCAAGGGGAAAGAACGTTTTAGACCATACTACAGTTTAGTATGACTACGAATGGTTTAAGTAGTCTAGCACTTTCAACTTCCATCGTAATTTGTGGTACAACTTCGACAAGTCTCCCATTATGTCAACTTTAATACTTATCACTCAGATCATAGCTTAGTGATTTGTATCCTTATATTCTTACTTCATACTGTGATTCCTGAATCTCAGTTTTATGATCTCAATTGAATACAAGCTTTCAATCAGTCATATGAAGTATTTAATGATAACTCATGGGCCCATTTAGTACATCATTTATGTATAATGATTGGCACAAGTTCTACTTGCTAGAACCTTGTCTTGGTCATATTTATTGCATAGGTTCATAGATCGTGTATCTAATCCATCTCATGCAATCCAGTTATGAATTTCATTCGATAATGAATACACAAGTTAATAGATCATACATTTAATGAATTCATCAGTTATGAAATCACTTTATGCAATCAAATCTTTGACTTGTTGTAATCAAGACAACTTTATCATTAAACATTGAATATCACTTGACAATAATAGTATTATTATAAATGCTTTCTATCATAACATAAATCAAGACGTAATCAAAGTATAAGCACACTTTATTCATTTAACCAGAACAACTGACTTGTCTCATTACATGAATAACTTTGTCTCGCGAGATGCAAGACACTCAACTAAGTGTTCATACTATATGATTACATAAGATTTATCTATTACTCTAAGTATCTCCTATGATAGATGTCTCGGCGGAATCCATGCTGGCCATCAACTGACTTGATATCCATCGATCCTTGATTTCACCTCTTCCCGTCCATGCAACGGCAGGTCCTGTTTTCATAAAACAGAATAAGTATCAGATAGTCATTAACTGCAAGTGTTGTATAAGGGAACAAACATTTATAAAGTATATCAAGTATATACCTTCTCCATCCACGACCTCTGCATCCTCAATGGGTGCAATGTCTGTGGCCAAGAGATCAATCATGAAGTTCTGGAGAGTCATATTAGCTCCACTCCCGACATAGCTATGAACATAATCACCATAACTTGGAGGAAGCGAGTGCAATAACGTGTTTATTGCAAACTCTTCTGTGGTGGTTTCGTTCATTGTCCAATATTCATAGTACTCCACTAGGGTCAGGTACATCTCATGCATCCTGTCTAAGTGATCATCAAGGCTTGTGTGTTCTTCCATCTTTGTAGATAGAAACTTGCTTTCTAACTCAAATCTGGCAACTCTGAACTCACGTATGAACATTGTCTTTAGCGTGTCCATCATGTCATATGAGTTAGTATCCTGAAACTGAATACTCAAATCCTCTGACATGATGAAAATCATGACATTCCTGACTACGGAGCACTTCTGTCGGCGAGCATAATGATCAAGTATCTCCTGATCGCCAACATCGTCGTCCGGATGTTCTTCCACATGCATTTCTATTGTGAACAAGATGTTTGCTCTTTTGAGCGAAGTCCTAAGGCGTGAGCACCTGTCAGCAAAGTTTGACCCATATACGCTAAGTCTTTCACCCTCCATGAAGAAAGATAATTCAAGTTGCTCTAGTGCATTCATTTTCTACAAACATAATTTGCAAGGAACACAATTAAGACTAGTTCACAACAATGAGTTCATATAATCATATTATGAATGAGCTCGCACTAAAACAATCATCCCTAAGAAGTTTTAGTGATTACATGATCCAGATTCACTGCCTGTCCTCGAATATCACACGGCCGACGGGTCAGTTTCAAAGGTAGACAACAACTTTTGCGATCACATTATCTGTATATTGTGACTCATGCTCGATCTTTCGATCTCTAGTATTCCGAGGCCATATCTGCATATGCTAGGCTCGCCAAATTAACCTCCATGTTATATGCTGCTCAACAAGGCCATATCTGCATATGCTAGGCTTGCCGAACCCAACCTCATGCGAACGCCGTTTAATATGTGTGACACCCGATATGTACGGAATGTCGGCCATATGGGTGATCCTTCCAGGTGGTGCACACTTTGGTAGAATACTTGTGTTTGGCTTTGTTAAGGGATCATCTTATCACATGCTACCGTCGTGTATCCTATACTAGCAGGTTTTAAGATGTTTGAACTATGGAAACACTAAGTCTACAGTGTCTCCATTTGAGTTTGTTTTATCATGATGACGTTTACTACTTACTAGTAACACATAGCAAAGCTATCACTACATCACAATCAAACAAACGATAGCCCCCACTTAGCAATACAAAGTTTACCCGATCTAGTTGTATATTGCAAGTTTTACGTGGCTGCTAGGGCTTTCATAGTTAAACAGGTTTTAACCTACGAGTGAACCACAACGTCAACCATACGATTGTCTCTATTACACCCCGCACGGGGCCCTCCGTTGCAAATGCCACATCCGCTAAAGTAGAGAGACAGACACCCCCCAGAGCCACTTTATACGGTACAAGCCGCATGTCAAGCGTGGAACCAGTCTCGCGTAAGAGTACGCGTAAGGTCGGTCGGGGGACGCTTCATCAAACGATGCCGCAGATGTGAACAAGTACACGTGGGAGGGTAACAATCATACAATCAACGCCCACATCCCCGATGTGTTCTATCCGTACAGTAATACTAAGCATAGACCTAGCTCCTGATACCACTGTTGGGGTTCGCAGCGGAAAACACAAATTTTTCCTAACTAGCGTTTCCCATAACCCAAGATCTAGCTAGCCGTATTACCGTAACGGAAAGGAGTGCGGAATAACATACCTCGGGGTGTAGTCCGTTGCGCGAGAAACGTTCCCGCAAACGTGGCTGGTGTAGTCGAACAAGTTTCACAACCCCCTGGCTGTGTTGAGCACCGGATGGGTGTACTGCCACACGTGTAGCACCTCGTAGTACTCGCACACGTACGAGACTCGATGACGACCTCCGATCTCCGATCCAGCGAAGGTAGCGGAAGCAGACCTCCGGACGGAGCTTCGGCAGCACGACGGCCTCCGATTCTATCAGAGATGCCTCAATTGCACTACAGGTTCACACTAGGGAGCCCACCGTGCAAGAGACGAGGAAGGGGAGAAGACCGGAGAAAACCGATCTCAATTCGGAGTAATATTTATTTTCTCACGAATTTCTGTGTATTAAATATGTGCACCCTGCCCATCTATATATAGTCAAGAGGGGAGGGAGTCAACCCCTCTCCCCTAGAAAGGTGGTACTAAAGTCCCTTGCTAGGGGGGGGGGGCGTGTGGCCGGCCAAGGGGGAGAGGGGGGCGCACCCCTCATGGGCCCTAGGGCCCATGGCGCCTCCCCCCTCTTTCCTTTTTCTTTTTTCCCTTTTATTTCCCCTAATGGGCCTCTTTCATAAATAAGGCCCATAACACTTTTTAATTATAAATAAAATGTTTTTAATTATTAATTCAATTAATTAATAACTAAAACAAATTATTCCTTCTCCCGGTGCTCCGGAACACCTTCCGGCTCACTCCGAAACTCCTTCGGCTCAACACGGAACTTTTCCGGTGCTGCTTCCTTTATTCTCCGGTAACTCCGATAGTTCCGAAAAGATCTCCGATTTCATCTAGCCCTTAAGTGTGTTAACCTACGTTCCGAGAACACTCCAGTCATGACCGAGATGAGGCTACGGTTAATGATCATCAGCGGGACCTGGATGCCCATAATGACCCCTGTGCATTCCAGATATCAATACCGATTGGACCTTACGTCGTATAGCATTCCCTTTGTCAGCGATACTGGATTGTTCCGAGATTCGATCAATGACATCCTATGTCTGGTTAAACCTCGTCATGACAAATCCTTATTCACTCGTTCCCGTGATATTCATCCCCGTGACCTAGTCACACGCTGCGCAACTTTATGGATGGAATCTCACCGAGTGGGCCCTGAGTATCTATCCATCACATGGATTGACAAATCCCGCTCTTGTAACAATACCCCTCAACATATCTCCAAGGAATACCCAAGATACAACCGTTATGACCCGCATATTTCAGTCAGGTGGTGGGATGTAAGTCAAAGCATCCGAGTAGATAGCAATTATGCACGTATTCACGGTCAAAGGAACGGTCTACTACGTTCTTTAATTACAACACTGAACCTTCATAAGATTGATCATGCTGTAATGCTTACTTTGGGTAATGTTCATCACGTCACTCATCCGGTGAGGTGACCTCATAGTCCGGAGACTTAATTGTCCATGATCGCGAAACCACGACCATCATGTTGACCATGAACTAGTTATTGAAATAGAGGCTAACTAGGAACTATGGGGGTTTCTATACCACACCTGTATCATTTTTTCACTGATACAGTCCTAGCACGGTATGAAACTGGTTATGAACTTGCTTAGATATATTGGAATAATCATATATTATTTGCCTCTAGAGCATATATCCAACAACAGCAACTTCTGCTTCATTGTTACTTTATGCTTTATATAAACTGTTGGCTGTTCTCTTCTTGTGCTGCAAGACTCGTCGGAAGATTCTAGTCTTCGATAGGCCTAGCTTCTTACCCTTATTCTGATTTCTACCTTGCAGTCCACTACATACAGCCTCCCCTTTCCATTTGATACAAGTGCATAAATTCTTAGTAGCGGACGTAAGACTCGCAAGTATGCTAGATACTCACCCTTGCTTTCCCCCCTTTTTTGCTTTTGCTTCACCGGCCAGACTCGCACCGTGCAGGAGCGTGGAAGGGTGAGGGACTTAGACCCCTGAGCGCATAGGATATAGTCCGGCGGATGACCTCTCTTCTGAGCCTAGGATGGATTGCGGCGTGTCGGGTAGCTTTGGTGGAGCGTTCCCTAACAAGGTTCCCGCCACCCTGGAGATACGAGCGTGTAGGATAAATAGTAGTGCAACCGTGCAGGGAGTTTAATCTATTAGAATAGCCGTGTCCACCATAACATGACACTTTATGCTGAAGCTGGATCTTAGCAATACAAAATACTACTATTAAACTGTATGGTTCCGTGTCTTCTTTCCTCGCAGGGAAGTCGAGGAAGGGAACTCGGAGGCATTGTTAATTGTTATCTAATACAACTTACTATTATACAATGCTGCATCAACTTATGCTGCATTGTTATAACTTTCATGTTGTTAACTGCTTAAACTGTTGGCTGTTCTCTTCTTGTGCTGCAAGAATCGTCGGAATATGCTAGTCTTCGATAGGCCTAGCTTCTCATCCTTATTCTGACTTACTACCTTTCAGTCCACTATATATAGCCTCCCCTTTCCATTTGATACAAATGCATAAATGCTTAGTAGCAGACGTAAGACTCGCAGGTATGCTAGATACTCACCCTTGCTTTTCCCCCTTTTTGTTTTGCCTGATCGGCCGCAGCAGTCTACGTTGGAGCCCAGGAACAGGAGTACCCCGGTGGCGTCTACTACTACGTCGAGACCCCCCTTTGACCAGGACCAGGAGTAGTTTGGAGGTTCCAAGGCGGGAGGCCTTTCCTTTTCGATCTGTTGTTTTTGTGCTAGCCTTATTAAGGAACATCATGTGTACCTGGTGTGTGTACTCAGATACTATTGCTTGCGGTAACTTTGTGCTCTCGAGCTATGGTATTCGAGCCCTCGTGGCACATGGCTTGTATTAAACAACTTATATTATTTTATTTGTAGAGTTGTGCTGTGATATCTTACCGTGAGTCCCTGATCTCGATCGTGTACCTTGCGTGTATGATTATTGTACACGACTTTATTTTGGGGGCGTCACAAGTTGGTATCAGAGCCGACTGCCTGTAGGACACCCCCTTCCAACTCCTTGGTCGAAGTTGAGTCTAGTCTTTGTAGAACTACTTTACTAAAGTGTCGTGTGGCTTATTGATGGCGTGGAAGTGATAATGGCTTCTCGCCCTTCGTTGGTTACCCCAAGTGGAAGGTGAGAAGTAGGATAGCAGTAAATTTCCCCTATGTAGAGGATAGGGTTTGTCTCCCGTAGGACTTCGGCAATGATAAGTAGGTGGTTCGGCAAGTGATGCGCCGTCTGAAAAGAATCACTTGCTTCTCCTGGACCTGCACACGACACAAATAACTTTGCTCCCAACGAAGTTCAGAGAGGTTGTCAATCTCTCCGGTCTTGTTGTTTATAAAGGATAAAAAACAAGGGATAATGATAATGATAGCAACTGAAAGTAAAGTCTACAGAATAAATGAGCGTGTGAACAATGATATGAATATGGACCGGGGTCCCGTGATGTTTACTAGAGATATCTCTCTCCCAAAATACGTTAAAACTGCTATGCGAGGTAAACAAATTACAGACGGGCAATTGACATGATTATAAATTCACCGCAATGCTAACTATGCTACAAAAGAAAGGAAAAGGCTCAAAAGCATGGGCAGTACGCCAAAATAAGTAGAACAAAATCCATCTGCATCTACTACTAATCATCCACCTTGAGATATCTATCCAGAACATCTCGCTGGTATTAAGTTGCGAGCCCCACCCAAAGTCTAAACCCAAAGCAACAGACAACTGCATTAAAAAGAACTTTGCGTAAAGTAAACAATCCTTGCAACCACGGTTACAATAACCGTTGTTTTCCCCCTTGTGGCCATAACACATCCCCTAGACTCATGTTTCTGTCACTCAAGCGTGTCATCAGGGGGCATGTACCCACAATCGAGCATAACGTTCCCTCTTGGAGTTACTACCTACCACTTGGCCAAAGCAATAAACAACAACGGAGAACATGCAAGAATTACTTCGGAACAAAAATACAAAAGATAAGAACCAATTATATTACTCTATCACAATCTGAACATAATCTCATAATCCATCAGATCCCATCAAACTCAGCATAGCAAAAGCAGAAAGATTACATATGTGCCTCGATCCTGTAGGGCATCTCACGAGGTCTAAACCATGAAGAACAAAGAGGGGAGGAGAACATCACATAGCTACTGATCACGGACCCATGTTCCAAAGGAAACTAATCACGGTACATCCGGGAAGCGTCCATGGTGGAGGAGAAGCTCTCGGAGGTCGATCCTCCCTCTAGCAGTGTGCCGGGAAGGGTCCTGACGGTGCTCCCGATCTTGGAAGCGCGGTGACGGTGGAACAGAGGCGAGATCGCGAAAAAGGGTTCAGTCTTTGGAGGTTTCCCGTGACGGATATTAAATAGGAGAAGGGGGGAAGCCAAGGGGGCCACCAGGAGTCAAGGCCCCCCTGGCGCGGCGAGGCCCCTGGCCGCGCCAGGTGGCCGCCTGGGCACCTGGTGGTGGCCCCCGGCCCTCCTTCGGGGCTTTGGAAGCTTCCGGTACGCTGATTTTTTATCTGATTTCCCCAGATTTTTTGGAGCACTTTTTATATGAGGGAAAACTGAAATAGAAAAACAACAGAAAACAGAAAATGGCACTGGGTTGCACTGAGTTAATATGTTAGTTCAAATATGATCAAAAGTGTATCTAGATCATAGCAATATCACACAAAAAATGCATGGAGCGAGCAGAAATTATCGATACGTTTGGGACGTATCAAAATCCCCAAGCTTAATTCCTACTCGTCTTCGAGTAGGTAAATGATAACAAGCATAATTTTTGTGGTGACATGCTAGCAACCATATAAGAACTTTGAAAAGTAAAGAAATCAAGGTATGTGATTCAATTCAAGGCATAACATGCAAGAGTCTATATTAGCATTGAAACAAGCAACGAAAGAACATTAGGTGCAAGAGCTCTCGCTGTCCGTGACTCGAATGTCTCCAAATGGTGTTTGCGTGCAAGAAGGGGGATAGGGAATACGAGAATAAAGTATTTTTTTTGAGAACTCAATCTACTAATGTTTCACACTTGATCTTCTTTGGAATCTTATCTTGACTCATCCCCAGACCAGTAGCCAGGTACAAGTCAATTTGATCCACTCCCTATCGATATTTGGAGCACTCATGCAATGGATGAGTGTAAGCACGAAAGTTGACACTTAGGATGGCAAAGAGAGAAATATGGTGGAGGAGGAAGACAAAAGGGTTATAAAGGCTCACATCAATGAGGACAATCATAAGCGAGAAGGCCAAATGATAGATATGATGTGAGGAGTAGGGATTGCCATGCAACGGATGCACATATGAGCTAAGAAAAGCTCTCCAATGGAACTAGTGAGGGTGCATCCAACTTGCTCGCTCATGAAGACCTTAACTCTTTTGAGGAGGCTCATCCTTGGAATATGCAAGCCAAGTTCTATAGTGTGAAGGTCCCCACATAGCAATATGCATGAATGATCATCTCTATGGAGTACAAGGATAAGATGGAGTACTAGTGTGGATCTTTCAAAAGGATAGTAGTGTTGCCCTTTTCTCTATTTTTATTTTTCTTTTTATCTTTTTTCTATTTTTTGTATTTTTTGGTGGCCTCAATGTCTCTTTCTATTTAACTTTCATTTGTCCTCTTTGGATCTTTTATTTTGTCCACTTTGGGATCTTTTCCTCACTTAAGGGCAACACTCTAATTTACAAGAGGGTATAGAAGATCTTTCACACTTTACAATGTACTCAAATCATATAGAAGATGTAGCTATCATGATGTATGCAATGTATGCCACTACCAGTGTAGCTGGAACATGTATGACATGAAGATCAAGTCATGAAGAGGTGGATGTTGCATGGCAATATATCTCGGAAAGGCTATGGAAATGCCTTGATAGGAAGGTATGGTGGCTGTTTTGAGGAAATATATAAGGAGATTTATGATGGCAGAGCGTATCATGCCAAGGGTTTGGATGTACCGACGAAGGTGGCCGCCAACTCTCGGAGTGAGAAGAAAGCAATGCACGGCACAGGAGAGGCTAGCAAATATGAGGAGGTGGAAGTGTCAACTTTCAATACTTACATTAGTTCGAAGAACTCATGCTCTTATTATCGGTAACTCTCAATCTAATAAGGAGGCTCAGAAAGAGACAAGTACCCCGAGGAGGAGTGTATGGGAGTTTGGTTATACTTGCGCATCCTCGACTCATGGTACGTGAGTGTACTCTAATATTCGATCCCTCCACAGATTAGCGATCCATCTAGTAGCTAGAGTTCTCAACTAGTTTTGTAGGTTTTTTAAAATAAACACGGATTGCCCAAAATACGACACCTATCACTAATAGACTAGAGCGCTTGACACCAAAAGTTCAAACATTACTCACATCAATACCTCAAAACTATTTCAAGTTACTAGTAAAATTAAATAGCAACCTCAATTACCTACTCTCAAGACAAGACACAACTCAGTGCAACAACCAACTCTCTTAACAAGATAAACATGAAAACTAAAGAGAGTTCAGCAACAAACTAAACAAAAGCCAAGGCTCTTGCTCAAGACAAAATAAAACTAAAACTAAACATGGTAGTAGCTACGAAAAGATAAAGAACACACAACAGCAAAAAGATAAGCATGAAAAAAAAATCCTATGATGTGTTCTAGATTGGAGTGGATCGTGTTTCTCTCCCACACAAAATAAGACGGGGTCTAACCTGTTATGAATAGCAAGCAAAGCTAAAGAAAACTAAAAAGGAAACCTAAGAGCGAGATGCTCCAAGAATAGCACATAACGCATGAAGTGATAAAAATATAGTGAGATGAAGGACGAACGTATGATTGTTGATAGAGAAGGGGATGCACGGGGGCATCCCCAAGCTTAGACGCTTGAGTCTCATTGAATATTTTTTAGGGATGCATGGGGGCATCCCCAAGCTTGAGCGCTTGACACTCCTGGATTTTCTTTCATCATCTTCCATCGCACACTTGAAAATTCCCTTCATACATAACTCATCATAAGCTGATTAGAGAGGTTAGTACCTTTAATAAAATAATTTTCCCCCACTGGATATAAAGATATTCTTGAAGAGCTACTATTTCTCAAGATTGCCAAAATGTTTTTGCAAAGAAAAAGCAATATTAAGGTTTTCAAAAGTAAGGAGAGACAAAACGTGGGAGAATCTGTGAAAAACAGAACAACAGGTAGTAGAGAATTTTTTTGGGGTACTTCTACAACTCAAATAAAAGAACTCACAACATACGAAAGTTCCGCGATTGTATAGAGCACGCTGTGTAAAACATTACGCTAAAAAAGATGAACTGGTGATTTGATCCGATTTTTTTCCGTCACGAGGACAAAATCTGTTTTCTGGACAACATGTCACAACTTTCGCTTTCCTTGTCATATGAGGCTATATTTTGGCACAAAGCTTGAAAATAAAGATACAATGATGTTGCTACAGTAGTAACAATCATCAAGACCACTAAAAACATAAGTAAAAGTATCTTGGGTTGCCTCCCAACAAGCGTTTTCTTTTACGCCTTTAAGCTAGGCATCAGGAAAAAGAAGAATCAAAGGTCTCCAAAATCGCGGGAATCGTAAAAACCTTCAAATTGATTTTCAATAAGCTCATTCTTCTTCTTCCTAGGAAAGAGGTACTTACCTTTCGCCTTACCGCGTAAGCGTATGAAACCATTACCAATATCAATGAAGCCTTTCATGGCTCGGAGGAAGTTCCTTCCAAGCACAATGTTGCTTTGGTTTGGCTCCATGACGAAGAAATCCATCGGTGCAATCCTATGAAGGAATGTAACTTGGACTTATTTTTACCTTTCCTTTAACCTCTGAAATATATCCATTAGCATGTTCATAATAAGATGACAATTTATCCATATCTAGTTTCAAAGAATCATAAACTAATTTTTGCATAGTAGAAACCATGGATGCAATGTCACAAAAAGCAAGGAAGTCTTGGTTAGAGATGCTAATCCTAACAAAGGGCTCCCAATCATCATCTATCTCCAACCTTTCTTTCTTGTTGGATTTAAATTCTTCTACTTTCCTCAAATCTAGAGCATCCATCCTTTTTTCAGTAGTGGCAAGTCTATCTATAACAGTATCAATACTACGATCATAAACAAAATAACTAGATAGACTATGAAAAATATCAAGAGCTCTAGCTTCATCACACTCTAAGAAGTCTCCTTAAGCTATAATATCAAGAGAGTGTTTACACCACTTAAAAAGACCATGGTAAAAATTTCTAGGCACAATTTTTATAGGTATCCAAGGCATAATTCTTTTATGTGCTTCATAGATTCTGTCCCATGCCTTCTTCATATTTTCTCCATCCCATTGACGGAAATCGAGAACTTCCGATTCCCGCAAAGAACCAAGTCCTAACATGTCCATTTAAACAAGGAGGACTACTAACAGCAAGATAATTTTTTTTGTGATTTTTGATATAAGACACAAAGATAAAAACTGAAAGGTAAACTAACAAGACTAAAAAGTAAAGGTAAAAGGTAGTGGGCAACTCCCCTATCTTATCACTTGGAGTCCCCGGCAACGGCGCCAGAAATTTACTTGATGGCGTGGAAGTGATAATGGCTTCTCGCCCTTCGTTGGTTACCCCAAGTGGAAGGTGAGAAGTAGGATAGCAGTAAACTTCCCCTATGTAGAGGATAGGGTTTGTCTCCCGTAGGACTCCGGCAATGATAAGTAGGTGGTTCGGCAAGTGATGCGCCATCTGAAAAGAATCACTTGCTTCTCCTGGACCTGCACACGACACAAATAAATTTTCTCCCAACGAAGTTCAGAGAGGTTGTAAATCTCTCATGTCTTGTTGTTTACAAAGGATAAAAAACAAGGGATAATGATAATGATAACAACTGCAAGTAAAAGCTAGAAAATAAATGAGCGTGTAAACAATGATGAGAATATGGACCGGGGTCCCGTGATGTTCACTAGTCATGTCTCTCTCCCAAAAGACGATAGAACTGCTATGCGAGGTAAACAAATTACAGACGGGCAATTGACAGGATTATAAACGCACCACAATGCTAACTATGCTACAAAAGAAAGGAAGAGGCTCAAAAGCATGGGCAGTACGCCAAAATAAGTAGAACGAAATCCATCTGCATCTACTACTAATCATCCACCTTGAGATATCTATCCAGAACATCTCGCTGGTATTAAGTTGCGAGCCCCACCCAAAGTGTAAACCCAAAGCAAAAGACAACTGCATTAAAAAGAACTTTGCGTAAAGTAAACAATCCTTGCAACCGCGGTTACAAGCACCGTTGTTTTCCCCCTTGTGGCCACATCACATCCCCTAGACTCATGTTTCTGTCACTCAAGCGTGTCATCAGGGGGCATGTACCCACAATCGGGCATAACGTTCCCTCTTGGAGTTACTATCTACCACTTGGCCAAAGCAATAAATAGCAACGGAGAACATGCAAGAATTACTTTGGAAAAAAATACAAAAGATAAGAACCAATTATATTACCCTATCACAATCTGAACATAATCTCATAATCCATCAGATCCCATCAAACTCAGCATAGCAAAAGTAGAAAGATTACATATGTGCCTCGATCATGTAGGGAAGCTCACGAGGTCTAAACCATGAAGAACAAAGAGGGGAGGAGAACATCACATAGCTACTGATCACGGACCCATGGTCCAAAGGAAACTACTCACGGTACATCTGGGATGCGTCCATGGTGGAGGAGAAGCTCCCGGAGGTCGATCCTCCCTCCGGCAGGGTGCCGGGAAGGGTCCTGATGGTGCTCCCGATATTGGAAGCGCGGCGGCGGAGGAAGAAAGGAGAGATCATGGAAAAGGGTTCTGTCTTCGGAGGTTTCCCGTGACGGAGATTAAATAGGCGAAGGGGCAGCCAGGGGGCCACCAGGAGTCCAGGCACCCCCCTGGTGCGGCCAGGCCCCTGGCCGCGCCAGGTGGCCGCCTTGGCACCTGGTGGTGGCCCCCCGACCCTCTTTCAGGGCTCTGAAATCTTCCGGTACGCTGATTTTTTATCTGATTTTCCACGGATTTTTGGAGAACTTTTTATATGGGGGAAAACTGAAATAGAAAAACAACAGAAAACAGAAACTGGCACTGGGGTGCACTGAGTTAATAGGTTAGTCCAAATATGATCAAAAGTGTATGAAAGTGTATCTAGATCATAGAAATATCTAACAAAACATGCATGGAGCGAGCAGAAATTATCGATATGTTTGGGACGTATCACTTATCGGCCCACGTCGCAAACTGGGTGGTATTAGGATCTTTTTCTCCGCACCTTTGCTCTGGGATTCTAATCTCTAGTCTCTTTCGGGTTAATGAATTACTAACTCTAACTCTAGGTTCCCGTGACTACTTCCTCCCGGAGAGCCCCGCATTGCAGATGGTCGCCTGATTCACCTGAAGATGTCGAAGTTACTCTCCGATGAATTGCCGAGACCCTATGTGCCCATAGCCCTTGCGACCCCCTTCCACCGATAAGTGCGTATGTATAATTACCTAGACCTTCCGTTCATCTGTTGAAATCCGGTTGCTCTTGTTGTTGCAAGGAACCTCGAAATACTCTCTGATGTTTTGAGAATGCTTCGTGTCTGCTGCCTTGCAGGTTCTGTCCACAATGCGGATAATTCCTCACGCTTATCGAGGATCGATTCATTCCCAGTTGTTCATGTGATTCTGAAATACTTTAAAATACTATCAGACTCTCGTGAATCCATCCACAACCTTCTTCTTTGGGAGATTCTTCTTACCTGCTTACCCTATGGTTAATTCCATGTGTCTACTATTCTTCATTAACATCCCTCGTCTCTGCCATTCTGATATTATTGAATCATCAGGTGTGAGAATGCACGCAATCATCCGTTGATCCCTATGAATTCATTCTTCCGGCTTAGACGTCATTCCGGACATGAGCTGGATCTCGGTAAATCGGACCTTGATTGATTGTCCGTCCAGTTCCTTTCAGCTTACTCATTTTTTGATCGGAGCTTCTGCTTCCGACCCCTCATTTCGGAAATTATAATTCCTTTATATTGAATCATCGAATTACTCTAATGTTTTGTTATGATCCAATGCCTTTGCATTCTTTATTATTTTGGTTTAGTGTCGATACTCACATCAGATTCTTTGCGGTCCGCCAGATCCTTTGGTGGATTATCATCTGATCGATCCTACTTATTTTAAAACCTTTTAGTTCTTCCCTTGGTACGAATTGGCTTTGCCGAGTCATATCCTCTACTTTGACTTCGACACTCTACTGTCGAAGTGGTATTCCTTACCTCTGTTGTTTGTTGTATATATGCGTAAAAGTGTCCCGATGGGTTGTATCTATTGTTCCGCCATCTATGTGAACCCATAAACTTCTACGGGTTATGCTCTACTGGTGTTACGCTAGATACAATTTGGACACGACAACTTAATCGAAAGCGAGAAGTAAGTGAAAGGTTACGAATTGAAGAAATGGGAGTCGACCCTGAACCCTTGAGTTCATGCCCATGGATACGATGTCGAACTTATCACGAAAGATTCCCGTAAAGATAACTATCCCCTTTGTATAAATTCTGCTGCACCTATGATCCTCAATTCTACCTTCGAGTATTACCCCCAGGTACCTCGAGGATATCATACCTTTGCACTACATCTAATGAATTTTGATGGAACAACACCTTTCTCTGTCGTAACCACCCATGGGTTCTGGGTTGTTGTCAACCGAGAACACCGAATACCTTTTGCTTCACCATTCCTTTTGCTGGAAGTCGTCGCTATTCGATTGCATTCTCTTGAAACCTATCGACATAATGTGTCATGGTCATCATCAACATTTTGTCTTCTCCCATGTGTCTATTGAATTCATGACGAGAAATACCATCCTTGATCCTCGATGATTTGTGTTATCATCGACAACCTCCGTTGACTCCCTGCCAATACAAATTGGTCATGTATATCTTGCTCTTCTCCCTTGGGAAAGATTTACGCCTGATACTTGTGTATCATCACATTTTCCTTTCCATTGGTCCGTTTCACCTTTCTGGTAATATAACTTTTGTAAGCAGTGATAATTCTCTGCTTATGTAAACACTTCGGTGTACTACTTTGTCCGTACCCCCTGTTACTGTTGTTGATGACTTTTCAGTGACCACTGATGGACGAGAACTTTGCCAATTGGTCCGCCTCGTCTTAACGAGCAGGAAAATGGTTTTCTTCGTCCCTCGCCCTTGGCACTGACGTTGTTGCCAACATAGCTAACTATCTGTTCTCTGACTTACCGTGCAACTTGATCGCATTGTTTGTCACCACCCTTCTTATTCAATGTGGGCCCATAACCCACAGTTCCACAGGATCGAAACCTGACTCTCTTGTACCTTTCTGTTCTCAAAGTTATTCCTCGCTCTTGGTCTCATATTAAATTCACCAGTTATCTACCTTGTGTTATTCAATCCGGTATCAGACGCGGTGCTTATGCCTGATGCTCTGGACCCCTTTTCATCATCCGTCATCGACATCAAATGCATGCCTATCCGCTTGAAACTTCTTATATCTTCTTTTGTTTGCCTCGATGTGTTTTCCTGAGTTTAAACTCGAGGGATACTCTGTACCTCATTTCGTCGGAATGCCTCGGTTGATTACCTTGGTACCGATCTGACCCCCGTAAGTTTTTCCTCCAAGCCCATTCATAAGTACGATGAAGCCCCGACAGAAGGATGACAACTCGTCGAGATGCACTAATGGAGAGAAATGAAGACATCAACAAAAAATATTAACTTCTTCGAGAAGGACAACAAGAACCAGAAGATTCGTTAGACGACGAGACCGAAACTTTCCCCTTGCACTACTTTTAATTCTCGGGACAAGAATTCCTTGTAGTGGGGGAGATTTGTAACACCCCGGGTGTCATGCAACAGTATCTCACTAGTAATCACCTTGTTAATGGTCATGTCATCATGATTATGGAAGGGTTGGTCAACCTTGATTAAGTCGAGCTAAAACACAATCCCAATAAAAAGTCCAAAACAATGTGGCAATTATTGTTGGACCAAATTTTTTGCAAACAATTTTGTAAAAGGTCTAATAATCAGTGTGTCATCACAAAGTTGATTGGGGAATTTATTAAGCTATTAAAATATTTAAACAATTCAAAACAGTGCCCAAAAAACCCCATTTGCTCATTGCATTTTCAAATGAAATCCTAAATGAATTTATTTCTTTGCAAAACCTTTTGCGACAACACTTTATAGTGTAACACTAATATAGCAACAAGTCACACATTTTACAAAAATCAAATAATAGCGAAATAAAATAAAACAGAAACCCTTGAGCTCAACACAAATAGCAAAAAAACCAAAAGGGCTATATGTCGCCCAGGGCGAAGCCCAACCCAGCCCACCCCTCCCCTTCTTCTTCCTGTTCATCCCAACCTACCCCCCACGGTCGCCATAGCGCACCCGAGCACGTCGTCGCCACCGGACCCGCACCCTCGCAACGCTACAGTGAGCCGCGATGGATAAGGGTGCCCGCACCCCCCAGGAACCTTAGATCGACTGATTCCCCCCACCCCTCGCATCACTGCTCCCTCTCCTCCCCATATTGCCAGTATGCCATCGTCGCCGTCGTCTGATGTGCGAGATGATGATAATGGTTTCTCGCCCTTCGTTGGTTTCCCCAAGTGGAAGGTGAGATGTAGGATAGCAACAAATTTCCCCTATGTAGAGGATAGGGTTTGTCTCCTGTAGGACTCCGGTAGTGATAAGTCGATGGCAAGGAAACAGTGGCACCGAATATTACAAAAGTTGCTTCCTTGACTTGGACCTGCACATGACACAAATAACTTTGCTCCCAACGAAGTTCAGAGAGGTTGCCAATCTCTCCGGTCTTGTTGTTTACAAAGGATCAAACGCAAGGGATAATGATAATAGAAGCTGAAAGTAAAGTCAGAAAAGTAAATAAGCGTGTAAACAATGATGAGAATATGGACTGAGGTCCCGTGATGTTCACTAGTGATATCTCTCTCGCAAAGGACGATAAAACTTCTATGCGAGGTAAACAAATTACAGATGGGAATTGATAGGATTATAAACGCACCGCAATGGTAACTATGCTACAAAAGAAAGGTACAGGCTCAAAAGCATGGGCAATACGCCAAAATAAGTAGACCGAAATCCAACTGCATCTACTACTAATCATCCACCTTGAGATATCTATCCAGAACATCTCGCTGGTATTAAGTTGCGAGCCCCACCCAAAGTGTAAACTCAAAGAAACAACAACTGCATTAAAAAGCACTTTGCGTAAAGTAAACAATCCTTGCAACCGCGGTTACAAGCACCGTTCTTTTCCCCCTTGTGGCAACAACACATCCCATAGACTCATGTTTCTGTCACTCAATCGTGTCATCAAGGGGCATGAACCCACAATCGAGCATAAAGTTCCCTCTTGGAGTTACTACCTATTACTTGGCCAAAACAATAAACAGCAACGGAGAACATGCAAGAATTACTTAGGAACAAAAATATAAAAGATAAGAACCAAATATATTACTCTATCACAATCTGAACATAATCTCATAATCCATCAGATCCCATCAAACTGAGCATAGCAACAGCAGAAAGATTACATATGTGCCTGGATCATGTAGGGCAGATCACGAGGTCTAAACCATGAAGAACAAAGAGGGGAGGAGAACATCACATAGCTACTGATCACAGACCCATGTTCCTAAGAAAACTACTCACGTCACATCTGAGAAGCGTCCATGGTGAAGGGGAAGCTTCCGGAGGTCGATCCTCCCTCTGGCAGGGTGCCGGGAAGAAGTCTGCTTGCGCTCCTGATCTTGGAAGCGCGGAGGCGGCGGAACAGAGGCGAGATCGCGAAAAGGGGTTCTCTTTTTGGAAGTGTCATGTCACGGGGAATATATAGGCGAAGGGGGGAAGCTAGGGGGGCCACCAAGAGTCCAGGCGCCCCCTGGCGCGGCCAAGCCCTAGGCCGCGCCAGGTGGCCTCCTGGGCACGTGGTGGTGCCCCCGGCCCTCCTTCGGGGGACTGGAGGCTTCTAATGAGCTGATTGTTATCCGATTTTTTCCGATTTTTTGGAGCACTTTTAATATGGGGGAAACCTTGAAAAAACCCCAGCAGAAAACAGATACTGGCACTGGGGTGCACTGAGTTAATTGGTTAGTCCAAATATGATCAAAAGTGTATGAAACTGTATCTAGATCATAGCAATATCACACAAAACATGCATGGAGCAAGCATAAATTATCGATACGTTTGGGACATATCAACATCTCCAAGATTAATTCCTGCTCGTCCTCGAGTAGGTAAATGATAACAAGCATAATTTCTGTGGTGGCATGCTAGCAACCATATAAGAACTTTTAAAATTAAAGCAATCAAGGTATGTGATTCAATTCAAGTCATAACATGGAAGATTCTACATTAGCATTGAAACAAGTAACAAAAGAACATTAGGTGCAAGAGCTCTCGCTGTCCGTGACTCGAATGTCTCCAAATGGTGTTTGCGTGCAAGAAAGGAGATAGGGAATACGTGAAAAATATATTTTTGTTGAGAACTCAATCTACTAAAGTTTCACACTTGGTCTTCTTTGGAATCTTATCTTGACTCATCCCCAGACCACTAGCCAGGTACAAGTTAATTTGATCCACTCCTTTTTGATATTTTGAGCACTCATGCAATGGATGAGCATAAGCACGAGAGTTGACACTTAGGATGGCAAAGAGAGAAATATGGTGGAGGAGGAAGACAAAAAGGTGAGAAAGGCTCACATCAATGAGGACAATCATAGGCGAGAAAGCCAAATGATAGATATGACGTGAGGAGTAGGGATTGCCATGCAACGGATGCACATATGAGATGAAAAGCTATCCAATGGAACTAGTCGGGGTGCATCTAACGTGCTTGCTCATGAAGACCTAGAGATCTTTTGAGGAGGCTCATCCTTGGAATATGCAAGCCAAGTTCTCTAGTGTGAAGGTCCCCACATAGCTATATGCATGAATGATCATCTCTATGGAGTACAAGGATAAGAGGGAGTAGTAGTGTGGATCTTTCAAAAGGATAGTAGTGTTGCCCCTTTCTCTCTTTTTATTTTTATTTTTCTCCTTTTTCTATTATTTGTATTTTTTTGGTGGCCTCAATGGCTCTTTCTATTTAACTCACATTTGTCCTCTTTGGGATCTTCTATTTTGTCCACTTTGGCATCTTTTCCTCCTTTAGGGCAACACTCTAATTTACAAGACGATATAGAAGATCTTTCACACTTTAAAAGTTACTCAAATCATAATGAAGATGTAGCTATCATGATGTATGCAATGCATGCCACTGCCAGTGTAGCAGGAACATGTATGACATGAAGATCAAGTCATGAAGAGGTGGATGTTGCATGACAATATATATCTCGGAAAGGCTATGGAAATGCCTTGATAGGTAGGCATGGTGGCTGTTTTGAGGAAAGATATATGGAGGTTTATGATGACAGAGCATGTCATGCCAAGGGTTTGGAAGTATTGGCGAAGGTGGACGCCAACTCTCGGAGTGAGAAGAAGGCAATGCACGACATGAAAGAGGCTAGCAAATATGAGGAGGTGGAAGTGTCAACTTTCAATACTTACATTAGTCCGAAGAACTCATGCACTTATTATCGGTAACTCTCAATCTAATAAGGAGGTTCACAAAGAGACAAGTACTCCGAGGAGGAGTGTATGGGGGTTTGGTTATCCTTGCGCATTCTCTACTCATGGTACGTGAGTGTACTCTAATATCCGATCCCTCCAAAGATTAGCGATCCATCTAATAGCTAGAGTTCTCAACTAGTTTTGTAGGTTTTGAAAATACACTGTAACATCCCAAAATTTTCTAAATTTTGGAATTTTAATAAATAAATTATAATAATGATTGTTTTCTTGATATGATTGATTTTCACTAGGATCCAAAACTTTTGGAATTTAACTGAATAGTAAAATGAGAGGGAATAAAAGGAATTTCCCTAATAATCACCGTTGGTGTTTTGAAATTTAGTATTTGAAACAAATCCAACAAAATGAGAGAAGGTAATATGACTCGTTCAATAAATAAATAAATAAAATGTTGGAAATGTTTTAATATGATTTTATTGGAGTTTATTTAATTAGTTTTCCATTCAAAAATAATTATAACTTGAGAGAAGATAAAATGACTTCTTCAGAAAAATGGAGTGGAAATTATTTAAATAATTATTTGAGGTTTTTGTTGATTTTTAAAATATTTCATAACTAAATAAAGTCATTGGATAAATGTCATTATTTTTATTTATAATTTTGGAAAATATGTTCATTACATAATTTTCTTTAGATTATTAGATGAATATAAAAATTTATTTCATACTTTTCTGATGAGTATTTATTTCTGTAAAATTGTTTGAATTTCGGATTTAAATAAAAAGAAAAACTTGTAGCCGCCTTAGGCCCAATAGCCTTTCTCCGCCGCGGGCGTAATAATGTCCAAATAGGTTTGTATTGTTTTTTTTCTTTTCTTTTTGTCTGCCTATATATAGAAATTCTGGAATTTTTTTTCTTTTCTGAAACCCTAGCAGCGGGACCCGCGGGCCGCCGTCGCCGACTTCGCCGGATCTCGTGCCCCCGCCGCCAGCAGAACTCGCCGGAGTGCCACGGCCGACGCGCCGCCGCTCCAGCGCGCCACCCCGCAACGAGCCGCGCCCGCCGCCGCCCCGTGCGCCGCCCCGCCGCCGCGAGCCGGCCCGCACCTCGCCGCCGGGCCACCCCATGTGCCGACGCCGCCCCGTGCCGGTGGTCTCCGCCACCGCGCCGCCTGGCCGCGCGCCGCCCCGTGCGGCGTCGCCCCCTCCAGTCCGAGCCGCCACCGCCACCCGCCGTCGGTCGCCGAAGTTCGCCGCCGGAGGACCACGACGCAATTCGCCGGAGCCGCCGCCGCGGTAAGCTTCGCCGTGCCAGCTGTCGGATCCTAATCCGGTGGCTCATATTTGTTAGATCTAGGGTTTTCTGTTTTTTTTGTTATTGTCCGGGTTTGTCTGGTTTTCCATGGTTTAGCCGGTGAACCAGAGAACCGCTTTCCTCTATTCGGCGAACATTCACTGATTAAGCTAAAAAAACACTATTCATCCCGTAGCGGCCAGGTTCCTGTTCGTGAGGTAAATTTTTTTTAATCACGGATAAGTCCTTTTTCACAGTTTGCACCATAGAATCTCCGTAGCCATATCTTCTAAACCGTAAGTCGGTTTTAGGTGATTCTTTTTCCTACACGTTCGTAGTGATCTGTATTTCATCTTGGAGTTAACCTTTCACACATTTGCACATCTTTGAATTTGAATTTATTCAAATTTAAATTCAAACTACTAGAGGCCATATCTTTTATACCGTTGATCCAATTTGATTAATTCTTTTTGCGTTGGATCACTCATGTCATATACTTTCTGTGCACACCATCTATACACCATATTCAAATACTTTTTGATCTGTTTGAATTTAAATTTAATTCAAACTTCAACCTGCTATGACTCGTATTGTAGTATTCTGTTTCACGTGATTCTTTTTGTATATCGGATCATATGAGACATCCTATCGGCAATACCTACACACCTTTTCATATTGCCATGATATGTATCTTTAGTTCTTAGTATCTTTAGTTATAATATTTTGTAGTAAAAATTCTTTATCCGTTGACTCTCTCGAGTTTATATTCCACCTATCACCTTCGAGCACATCGACACCTAAACCGTATCGAGCCTAGTTGTTTTTAATGCTAAACCTTATCGTGTTTTATTTGTTGATATTTGAATCTTTATTTTGAATGATTGCTTATTTTAGTTCCTTTGTTGACGATAAATTTCTCTGAGTGTGACGAGTAGAGTTATCTGGATCGTGAGAGCGAAGAACTTCATCGAATGTACAAGGCAAGTCATACTTTGACCATTTACAACCTATATTTTTACTTATGCATGTAGCAAATATCACCATTTGCATGTGTAGGTGTATATTATATTATTATGCTGCAAACCTGGTAGGATAGCCATATGATCTGATCCTGTATTCTTTGTTGCCCTAGTTCGTGTTTGTTAAATATTGCTATGCTTGTAGACGGGGATTGGCTTGAGAATACATTGAGCTATGTGAGGATTTAATGACTTGACTAGCAATCTTAAATATAATTCACCTCCGGACGGGCAGGGAGTTCTTCCTGGGGGCTCGTGCCTTATCTAAGGTGAGACCAGGTTGTACCCCTAATGGTTGGTTTTGGTGGTCGCAAGTACGTCATGGTATCTACCCTCTGAACGTAAGTGGGCGCCGTCCAGGCTCAAAAAGATCAGACATTGTCGGGACCCAGGGTATGCATATGTAATTCCAGTCATAAATCAATCACATGGAGAGCCGAGAGCCGTACCCACTTGTCTAAGCAGACAAGGCCAAGCACAGAACACTCTCGGAAAGCATCGTACGTGAGGGGCATCCCATGCAGGCCAGATGATCAACTGAGATGGGTCCTCATCGCACGCTCACAAGTCGCAATGTTTATGGGTGGTGAAATCCCATACTCATAGACTAGTCACCTCAACCATGTTATCGATTGAATCATAACTCTTACATAAAAAGACTCTAGCCTGATCAGTTAGTCGGGGTCTAGGGCGGGCTCGATCATACAACAAAGTGTGCACGTGACAGGGTCACGAGCAATCGCATCGCGATGCCCCAAGCTGCGCACATATAAGGGCCACTTGGTGTATAAAAGACCGCCAACCAGATCACAACTAAGGTCTCGAAAACCCATACTAAGACATGCATGTTATAAACATACACGTAGCACACATGTCTAATATGAACAGCAGGTACCATCACATAACTCTACAAAGTACTCTTTATTGACTTACACATAGAGCATACACAGATCACGTGTTTGTGATCAACATTACATCATACAACGGAAGCAAATTAGGTCTGAGTACAGAAAAGTTTAACAAATGGCTTAGAGAAGCCTTGTAAACATACATGCCCTTCCACGAGGGACCAGACTGCTGTCTGGGACTATGCTAACTTAGTCAACGTCGAGCTTCAGGAAGGTGACTCCATCGGGGGCTGGGTTTCCATCTAAAACATAGAATAAGCAAACATGAGTACAAAGTCGTACTCAGCAAGACTTACATCAGAACTATACTACTCATGCTCAAGTATCAAGGTAAAGGAGGTGGGGTTCAACATGCAGAAGTGTTAGCTTTGACTTGGCTAGTCCTGTACTACGAGTAGCAGACTTGAGGTAAGAAGCGTACACGAGTCCACTAGCAAGTCTCCAACCAATACACCACTATGGTTACTTCGTCGACTTCCCCACGAGGAGCACACCATAGCACTCACGCTTATCTTGCGAGTTTTAGAAGTATCCATTCAAGTTGTCTAATAATCAAGCACAGGTTTCCAAGTAGTCCTTAATCGCGGACGCGGCTATTCGAATAGTTTTGTTAACCCTGCAGGGGTGTACCGCTACACACATATGGCCATCGGTTACCGCCAGGTCTCGGCACCATTCAAGGGGTGTCGGCGATGATGTTCACCACAACACTTCGCCCACAGCTCCGTTCTAGTCCAAGGAGTCAACTGTCTGAGTTCCAAACCCAACTGGAGTTCCGGCTGAGCTTCCAGCCAGGACTCAAACCATGTAGGCACGACTGACAAGCCCATCTCGACGGATGGTTCTCCGCTTGACAAGCCATGTTCTACAAGCCCTACCATGAATGCCACAATTCATTTCCTTTATCTTTCTATGCATATGCCGAATGGAAATCCCGAACTAGGTGTGACTCCTGGACTTGGATCGGGGTGAGTTACTAGGTTGAGAGGGGTCAGTGAGCCCAATGTGTGGTTGTACTCTTTGTCTCGGATTACCATACAAGAACTCGGGATTAAGGCGGTGTTCAACGAGACAACCCACTGTGTACTCCTACACAACCTCTCATGGTTCAGCTTGTATTAGGGTGGATTCACCAACACAGTTTCACTTTCATCAACACCATGTTCACTATCATCCCGACTCACATCAAAAGCATCCTCACTGTAAAATCTAAGCATGCAATAAGCAGTAACAGTTGCAGGGGCCACATGATATCAATCAACTCCTATGTCAGCTAGGATTTTGGTTTGCTTACTACTGTGACAAGATGATAGGTCATGCATCGGATATGGGTTCAACTATGCGGTAGAATCGATACAAGGTGATCTCCTAAACATGCATAAGAGAGACTGAGAGGGAATTGGGATTTTATAGACATGATCAATGGGGTTTTCTTTCCTTGCTGATGATACACGGGTCTTAACGGTGGTCTTCTTCTTCGGGGGTGATCACCGTCTCGGAACGTCTGTCACCGGAGCAATCATCAACAAAGGGGGGGACACAAATAAAGTACAATGCTCAAGCACATGTTAATGTTGTGACATGAGGTATATAGCACTGATGTGTTGAAGATTCAAGTTAATTGAAGTGTATTGCAATTGAATTGCAAATTCAAACTTCAAATTCAAATTCAAATTATGCCATATGCATGTTTGCTACTCTTCAGCCATTTTAAAATGGTCAAACATAGAAACAAGTTGCATATTCATAATCCTTGCATTTTTCTGATAATTTTTCATATATTATTTGTTTAATTTGGAGTTAATATGAATTTTCTATGAATTTTTTAAGTTTAAACTATTTTCTGTAATTTCTGGAATTAAATTAATTCATAAATGACATTACTGCATCAGCATGACGTCATGATGACGCAGGGGCTGGCCTGACAGGGGGGTCCCACTGGTCATCCTCTGTGGGTTAATTAGCTCTCTGTTTAATTAATCTGTGTTTAGATTAGGGGCTTGGGCCCACTGTCAGTGGACCAGGGTTAGGTGATTAGGCGCGGGGGTTAGGGGTTAATGGTGGGTTCGATGCCGGCGAGCTTCCAGACGGCGGCGCCTCGCCGGAGCTCTTCTGCAGGGCACGGGAGGCCAAGGGGGTAGCACCAGCACGCATCTCATGCTCCCGCGCGTCCAGTGGACCCATTGGGGGGTCAGTGGCGTGCTCCAGAGCATGGTAGCTTCGGCCATGGCGGCGACCGGAGCACTGTCTCGCCGGGATCTAGCTACGGGACGTGAAAAGGACAGCGGAGAGAAGGGAAACGGAGAGCTCCTCACCCTGAACGCAATGGTGAGCTCGGGGTAGCCGGAGGACGCGAGGTGGCGGTGGAATTTGTCGGGGACGAGCTCGGCGGCCGGCGACGAACTCGTCAGCGGACGTCTCCTCCAGTGGCGCTGGGCTCGATTCGAGAGCGTAGAACGACGAAGAAGGGCCCGAGGAGCACGACGGACAAACCAGCGCGAGCTCTAGGTCATGGTGGCCGCGGCGGTTCACGGCGATGCGCTTTGTTATGGTTTGCGGCGCGAGAAAAATGCGCGGAGGACGAAGGGGAGCTGGGCTCTGCGAGGGGGAAAGGGAAGAGGTCGTCCACGGCAGCCCTCTGGCGCGATAACGATGCCTGGGAGGGTGCCAGGCAGCCTAGCAGCTGTCGCCGACGTCGGCATGCGCTCCAGCGAGCTGCTTGCCGCGCCGGGGAAGAAGACAAACAGAGGCAGTGGGCAGTGCCGGCTTGGTAGGCTCGGGGGGATTAGTTGGGCTGCTTCACAGGTGAGTTTCTCTTTTCTTATTTCTTTTCTGTTTCTTTTCTGCAAATATGTTGGCCCTGCTAATTAAATTAGCTAGGTATTTTATAAAATGCCCATATTTTTTATACGGCCTCACAATAATTATAGCTAGCCACTTATAAATTTTGGGCACTTTTAAAATTCAAATAATTTGAACTTTAATTCAAATAGGGGTTTTATTTAATTTCCAAGCCCTGTTTTGATTTTTTGAGAAATCTTGGTGCATGCAGTGGGACCCACTTCACTTTATATGTGATCATGCATATTTATAAGACTTTTCAAAAATACCAGAGGAATTTTTGGAAGCAATTTTTATCTGGCCTCTTGAATTAAATTCTCTAGGGCTTTTCTTTTCCCCATTTTTGAATTTCTTTTGAAAGTTTCACATGATGCAAAGAGCACTTGAACCCTAGCACATTCCTATACTTGGGTTGTGACAACTCGCCCCCACTCAAAAGAATCTCGTCCCGAGATTCAGAAGTCGTCGGGAGGAAGGAGGGATACTCAGCACGGAGGCGGTCTTCTCTTTCCCAGGTTGCTTCTTTCTCGGAGTGATGTGACCAATGCACTTTCAGAAACCTGATCTGCTGACGACGAGTGACACGCTCTGCGGAAGCAAGAATACGAACAGGGTACTCTCGATAAGAAAGGCCATCTTGGAGATCAAGCGTTTCATGGTCGACTTCGCGGATGGGGTCCTTGAAGCAACGCCTGAGTTGTGACACATGGAATACATCATGTACTCGGGAAAGGTGAGGGGGTAGTTCAAGTTGGTAGGCAACTTCTCCACGTTTAGCGAGAATGCGGAAAGGTCCGATGTAACGTGGGGCCAACTTGCCTTTGATACCGAATCGTTGGGTTCCCTTCAGAGGAGTAACCCGAAGGTAAGCCTTCTCATCCAGATTGTAGCTTTCTTGCCTATGATGACGATCATAGTAGCTTTTCTGACGAGACTGGGCGGCTTTCAATCGATCACGAACAATGCGAACTTGCTCTTCTTCTTCCTTGATCATATCCGGTCCAAAGAATTGTCTTTCACCGGTTTCTGACCAGTTAAGGGGTGTTCGACATCGTCGTCCATAGAGGAGTTCAAAAGGAGCCATGTTCAGACTAGATTGGAAACTATTGTTATAAGCAAATTCGGCGAATGGAAGAGATTTCTCCCAATTCTTTCCGAATGAGATAACACAAGCTCTGAGCATGTCTTCCAGGATTTGATTAACCCTTTCAACTTGACCGCTAGACTGAGGATGGAAAGCGGTACTAAAGGAGAGATGAGTTCCCATAGCATTCTGGAAGCTTCCCCAGAATCTAGAGGTGAAAAGGCTACCTCGATCAGAATTGATTTACAAAGGAACACCGTGAAGAGACACAATTCTAGAGACGTACATGTCCGCCAACTGACTAGCAGTTATAGGCTCGCGAACGGGAAGGAAGTGAGCAACTTTGGAAAGTCGGTCAATGACAATGAAGATGGCATCATTTCCTTTCTGGGTTTTTGGAAAGACGGTGATGAAGTCCATACCGACTTTGTCCCATTTCCACTCGGGAATAGGCAAAGATTGAAGTGTGCCAGCAGGTCTTTGGTGTTCTGCCTTAATGCGACGACAAACATCACATTCAGCAACAAATCGAGCAATGTCTCTCTTCATCCTGGTCCACCAAAATCTCCGGCGTAGATCTTGGTACATTTTTGTGCTACCGGGATGAATCGAGGGGGAGTGTCATGGGATTCTTTGAGGATGAGTTGCCTTAGGTCCCTATTCTTAGGTACTACCAAACGATTTTCAAAGAATACCGTTCCTTTACTATCTGTGGAGAAACATTTAGCAACTCCTCTAGAAATGTTCTCCTTGATCCGACGTACACCTCGTGCACGTATTTGGGCAACTATGATTTGATCCTCAAGTGTTGGTTTCGCCACCAAGTTGAAAAGAGATCCACGAGGAACAATCTCGAGGTTGAGCTTTCGAAATTCCTCATGAAGAAGTGGTTGATACTGTTGTAACATGAGGTTGTTACAATACGACTTAGTGCATCATCCATGACATTGGCTTTTCCTGGGGTGGAAGAAATTCCTAAGTCATAATCTTTTATCAAATCAATCCAGCGTCTTTGCCTGAGATTAAGATCTGGCTGGTTGAATATGTATTTGAGGCTTTGGTGGTCGGAATAGATCTCACAACGATTACCAAGGAGGTAATGTCGCCAAGTTGTCAGGGCATGAACTACGGCAGCGAGTTCAAGATGATGGGTAGGATAGTTCTCTTCATGTGGACGCAACTGGCGTGAAGCATAAGCTACCACATGTCTATCTTGCATAAGTATGCATCCTAACCCTTGCCGTGAAGCATCACAAAAGATCTCGAAATCCTATTTGGTGTCTGGAGGCGCAAGTACGGGTGCAGAAGTCAATCTTCTTTTGAGCTCTTGAAAGCTTTCCTCGCACTTGGGAGTCCATTCGAATTTCTTATCTTTCTTGAGGAGTTCAGTCAGATGCTTTGCAACTTTGGAGAAGTTCTCAACGAAGCACAAGACTGAAGGTGGAGCAATGGATTCATAAATTGGAGGAGCACATGGAGAATAACAAGGTTGGAAGTGAGGACATGGTCCACTATGCTGTCAAGTACTTATTAGAAGAGGCTGCTACTTGGTTGACAATGCACCAGGCGATTAACGAATCAAGAAAGAAGATTACTTGGAAGGAGTTTACAAGGATTTTGTTGGGATCTCGCCTCGTCACCCCGATGCAAAGGACGGTAACCCGTAAGAGGCCTCGTGCCTGCAAAATTTGCGGGGAGGTAGTGACGAGGGGGTGACCCCACGAGGAGACCAAGTACACCCAACAGACCCAGAGAAGACAGTTCACGTGTATGCCCACCTTCCAGAAGAGCAAGCAACCGCCCTCATAACCTTCCTTCGCGAAGAGTGGAAAATTTTCTCCTGGTGCCCAGCCGACATGCCCGGGATACCGCGAGAATTCGAAGAACACACGCTCCACATCAAGCCAAACACCAAGCCAGTAAAGCAGGCACTGCGACGATTCTCAGAACCCAAGCGCAGAGCAATCGGAGAAGAAGTCAACCGACAACTCGACGCACAGTTCATCCGGGAGACGAAGAAAGCAACATGGATAGCAAACGCAGTCCTAGTCCCCAAAAAGGACACCGAGGTACTGAGGATGTGCGTCGACTATGGGCCCATCAACAAGCACTGCCCAAAAGACCACTTCCCCCTGCCAAGAATCGATCAGATAATCGACTCCACAGCAGGATCCGACCTCCTCTCCTTCCTCGACGCATACTCAGGATATAATCAGATCAGGATGAAGGAAGAAGACGAAGAGAACACCTCGTTCACCACCCTCCACGGAGTATCCCGCTCTAAAAAAATGCTCTTTGGTCTAAACAATGCTGGAGCAACATACCAGCGAATGATGCAAGCATGCATGAGAGACCATATTGGCGGAAGCATCCAAGTTCACGTAGACGAGATCGTCATCACAAACAAAGAACTCGCGCCAGAAGCAGCCGTAGAAGATGACAACACAAGAGAACCAGCGCAAGTGGTAGCAGCGAACCCAATCGCTAATGAAGAGGGCAACAACGCAGTCGAGGAGCCAGAGCCAGCCTCACCGGAAGACCCCTCTTGGAGAGAACCGTTCCTCAGATTCCTAATACAGGGTACTCTACCACAAGACGTCAAAGAAGCCTGACGCATCAGTCGACGATCTAAAGCATTCACGGTAATCAACAGAAAGCTCTACAAGCGCAGCATCTCTTAGGTCCTCCAAAAGTGCATAGACGAAGAAGATGAGAAAACCCTACTACTAGAGATTCACGAAGGCACCTGCGGGCATCATGCCAGCAGCCGATCACTCGTGGAAAAAGCCTTTCGAGCAGGTTTCTACTGGCCGACCGCTATGAGAAATGCAGAGGACATCGTACGGCGTTGCATCGCCTGCCAAAAATTCCCCAGCAGGCCGCACGCCCCAGCATCAGAACTCAAAACCATACCATTATCATGGCCATTTTCCACATGGGGACTCGACATGGTAGGCCCACTCAAGAAATCATCAAAAGGAGGACGAACAGACCTACTAGTCGCAGTAGACAAGTTCACCAAATGGATCGAAGCAGTACCAATCACCAGCTCAACAACCCTCACGGCAATCAACTTCATCAAATCAATCATCTTCATATTCGGAGTACCACATAACATTATCACAGACAATGGTACAAACTTCACAGTAGCAGAGTTCCAAAACTTCTGCCAGGAGCTGGGCATCAAAATAAACTACGTATCAGTCGCACACCCGCAGTCCAACGGCCAAGTGGAGAAAGCAAACGGCCTAGTATGTGGAGGAATGAAGAAGCGACCGCTAGCACCACTAGAACAAGCCGCAGAAAACTGGGTAGAAGAGCTCACCGCAGTCCTATGGAGCCTACGCACCACCCCCAACAGCTCGACCCAGTACACACCCTTATTCTTGGTATACGGGGCAGAAGCAGTGCTGCCACACGACTTAAAATTCGCAGCACCCAGAATCTCAGGGTACGAAGAAGAAGAGGCAGAAGAAGCAATGCAGAACGACAAAGACATAGTAGACGAAGCACGAGACATAGCCATCACAAGATCTGAAGGATACCAGGACAGGCTGTGCACATATCAAAGCAGTCGCCTGCGGACCAGATCGTTCAACAAAGGAGACCTTGTGCTACGGCTAATACAGGAAAAAGTGCACAAACTTGCCCCACAATGGGAAGGACCGTTCATCATCTCGGAAGTCATAGGAGGAGGAGCATACAGACTGAAGAACCTGAAGACCAATGAGGACGTGGGAAATCCATGGAACATAGCGAACCTACGCCTATTCTACCCATAGTCCCCCAGGCATTATCAGAGACATCGGCAGCTGCACCGATCGTCAACTCATGTAAAAATCAAAGGAATAAAATAATGTTGCCCAAAGCATCTTACTCAAAAGCACTCGGGGGTTCGAGTCGAAACTCCCCCCGAGAGACGCTATCTTCGCAAACGCGACTTTTACTTACAAGCACTCGGGGGCTCGAGTCAAAACTCCCCCCGAGAGACGCTATCTTCGCTAAACGCGACCTTTACTTAAAAGCACTCGGGCGCTCGAGTCGAAACTCCCCCCGAGAGACGCTATCTTCGCAAACGCGACTTTTACTTACAAGCACTCGGGGGCTCGAGTCGAAACTCCCCACGAGAGACGCTATCTTCGCTAAACGCGACCTTTACTTAAAAGCACTCGGGGGCTCGAGTTGAACCCCCCCCCCCCCCGAGACACGCTATCTTCGCAAACGCGACTTCTACTTAAAGCACTCGGGGGCTCGAGTCAAAACACCCCCCGAGAGACGCTATCTTCGCAAACGAGACCTTTAATTAAAAAGCACTCAGGGGCTCGAGCCTAAAACTCCCCCGAGAGACGCTATCCTCGCTAAAAAAGCGACCTTACCTACAACCATCGGGAGGCCAGAACGCAAGAGTCTCGCCAAAAACAAAAGTTCTGACAAAGCAAATAGCATCGAAAAGCGCACGGTTCTTTAGTCTTCACTTGATCACAAGCGATCACCTAAAGACTCGGGGGCTACTCCCATCGGGAGCGCTGGCGCGCACCCGATCCAAAGTTGGAAAATAATAATAATCAAAAAACAGCTACAAAAATTCATAAAGTCTGCGCTTGATTCTACAAATAAAACACAACATCGGGGGCTACTCCCATCAGGAGCGCTGTCGCGCACCCGAGAAGAAATTCATTTCATTACAAAGAAGTCGAAGACACTCATATCATTACAAAGGAGTCGAAGACACTCATATCATTACAAAGGAGTCGAAGACACTCATATCATTACAAAGGAGTCGAAGACATTCATTTCATTACAAAGAAGTCGAAGACACTCATATCATTACAAAGGAGTCAAAGACACTCATATTATTACAAAGGAGTCGAAGACATTCATTTCATTACAAAGAAGTCGAAACGACAATTGTCACTACAGAAAGACCCGCAGATTTGCAAGATGGGCTACGCTCAACTTCTACATGTGTGGTCATGCTGAGATAATTGGCACTTTCGTGCCACAACCCGACGGGCATCACCACAAACAGAGTAGCAACTCAGCCGTCGAAGAAGAAGCTCGCCGTCCTCCAGTTCTACAAGGTGCCTCGCCTACTGGCGCAGCCGCTTGACGACCGGTTTGACGTCCAGTTATTCCTTAGAACTAGAAGAGCAAACACCATCGCCCGAGGGATCAGCCGAAGACGAAGACACAGGAGAAGTAGGCAAACCACCACTCGAGCCATCGGGATCGTCGCTGCTTGATTACCCACAGTATGGATTCAGACGGTGGTCACCAGCATCAAATGCGCGGATAATAACAGTATCTTCGCCGTCAAAATGACAACAGAGGCTATCTTCGCCGCGCAGATTCAACTGACGAGAAAACGCCCTCCATCCAAGCCCAAGGAAAGTCCAGGATGAATTATCAGTCTCCAGCTCCAACCAAGAAGAAGAACGGGCACATCCGTGTAGACGGAACCAGAAGTCCCTCAAGTTAAGCTCAGAAGCAATGGAGGCAAACGAGAGAGGAAGAGGAATCCGGGCAGCATTCCGGTTAAAAACACGCAAAATAAAGTCATGGCGCCAAAAACCCCCTCCATGGAGGAAGAAGAAGAAGGCACCAATGTGGTACCATGGCGTCCACCTCGTGAAGAACGAGGCGTGCGGCCACCACGGCCACGACGACCACGACCTCGCCCAGCCACACCTCTACCACACTTGGGCGCCATCTGAAGAAGAAGAAGAAGAGAAAGATGCGAAGAATTGATGCCAAGGACGGGCAACCACAGGAAGTATTTATAGCGCAATCCAAGGGCAAACAAGGAAAAGCATGCGGAAGCTCAGGTGGCGTCATCGTTGCATCAAAGACCGCTGGGTCGGGCGTTACAAATTTCTAGGCGAAGATGCCTTCACATGGTCAACATTACTTACAGGACGCGTCAAATCTCGTATGTTTCCCATACAAGCCTCGGAAACCCAACAGGCAACAGCCTGCATGACATCCAAACCATCATCATGACGGTCCAGAAGACGTGATTGATCAAAAAAATCAATCATCATTATAGGTCATCACACATCAGTACAATGCATGTCAGCACGACATCTGAAGAGGGACGTATCAAGATAAAAACAGTTGGCCAAAGATTCAAAAAGCCAGCTATACGTCCAAATTTTCTAACTCTAAAAAATTCTTACTCCCATCGGGAGTACCTTTATTCGAGTTCGGGTGCTCCCTCACCCAGAAGGCAAAATTTGCTCGAGTAATCACTCGCACCAGAAGAAAAAAACATACTTTCAGAGTTCGGGCGCTCCCTCACCCCGAAAGCAGTAAAGCTTTCGGGTGACTACTCACAAAAGAGACTCAGCAAATCAACAAACATGACTTACTCACGCACTCGACGACATTCCGAGTGGGTGCTTTCTTATTTTCCTCGCCCGAGTTCATTACAAAACTCCGCAAGTGACTGCTAAAACAGCTCACTTGATTGTTTATTCCAAGTGGGTGCATCGGTTACCAGGCTCCGCGCCTCTACAAAAACAATTATGCCTGGGCTACGACACACTATACCCAGATGCCACGAAAGATTAGCGTGTAGGTAATACCCCGCTGCGCAGAACGGCCGGGCCGGGACTTGCCGCAGAGCGATTTCACTCCCGACATTTTCCATGTGCTCGCATGATAGAAAGAGCCGAGCGGACGCGCTCAGGCTATGTGCTTAGACTGGCAGCAATTGATCCTATAAGACCTGCAGCGGCATGACTTTGCTTGACACCGGTCGTTCCAAGTTCATGTCGAGGGACGTGATCTTGATTGGGCTACTGTGGTATTTGTCACTAGCACAATTCACCAAGGTTCGACCAGTCGACTCCTTGGGCCCTTTCAGCTTAGCAATCCCTCGAAATAGATATTGTCATGGCTCAAAACTGCCAGCGACCCGTGCGTATGAATTCGAGTCCCTGCGCGACTCTTAGAGTCCCCCAGGCACTCGGGGGATACTGTCGAGGGGGTGACCCCATGACTCCTGCATGAAAGGCTACCTGGTGCGTATGAAGACAGAAGGCCCGCTGGGAAGCTACGACAAGCCCACGATTGGCCCAACCAGGCACCGACGTAGGAGTCCGCGACTAACATGGAAGGTGCAACTTGGCGTACAAGGCAAAGACTAGAACTAGGAAACCATCTCTGTAACCTAGTATGGACTCCCCGAGACCTACCCTAGTATATAAAGGCTGGGAGGGGAGACGTCCAGGACAACTCAATACGCATCTACTCATCTAGCCTTGCGAGAACTCGCCTTGGCCTCCATTGTAATCGCCCCCTCACGCAATAATATCGAGCAGGAAGTGCTTCTCCTGTTGGCCGATGAGTATCGTCCAACCTGTGCCTATCTCTATGACTAACCCAGGGTCCCTGACCATGGGATTTTCCGGGGTTGATCCCCGTCAGGTAGGACACTCCTATGAAGGTCACCAAGATGGATGTCCCTATTGTGAGGAAATGCACAAGGGTGAAGAATGTCCCACTGCACAAGTCACATGTTTCGTGTGTGAAGGAAGTAATCATTACCCCGCTCAGTGTCATTTTTTCATCATGACACAACAAGTATCTCAGCATCAAAAGGAAGGAATGGAGAAAATTATCCAGGAATCCAGGGAAGCACCCGTGAAGAAGAAAAAGAAGGACCTTAGCCCAATTGAGTGTTATCGGTGCAGGAACATGGGACACTACATCAACATGTGTCCAGGATTGAAGAGAAAGAAGAAGATGTGAACATGGGAGCAAAGACGTCGACATATTGAAGCTTATGTTTTGCAATTGGAGAATAGAATATTCGCAGGTGTGCACTAACTGTATGATGTTACCTTTTAATGTTAGTTGGAGATGTGGATTGATGCATGTTTTTGCTGTGGATGAATTAGATGTTTTATGCCATGTTTGTTTTGTTAGGTTTTGCTTGTGTCCTTCACCCTGATATGTCGTTGATTAATGTTGTGTGTTGTGCCTTGCGTTTCTTCAATGTGAGAAGAATAAGTTTACGTTTCATTAGACCCCTCATCTATTTAGTATGCTTCAAGACTAAAGAAGACATAACAACAAGAAGAATAAATTGGCAAGTGACTCAACGATATGAAGATTGCTACGACAACGCAAAGCTGAAGCTACCGTCATTGTAGACCTGAGGACTTGAAGACCTGGAAGATTCAAGTTTCTACTGTTAGAACGTTTCAGTGAGCTGTCATTTCTTGTTTTACCTACAGCTACACACCAAAACTTATTTTCAAAACTAGTGTGATGTTTGTATGGGTATCTATCTCTCTCTCTACTTCTCTATCTACATTCTATTCCCCCTCAACCAGATCCCTACACTGGAGGAGTTACTACAATGGTTGCTAATACCAAGACGAAGAATAAAGATGGATGCAACTGAATGCTGATTCCAAAGTCAACCCCATGTGCCAGGATCTTACAAAAAGAAAGCACAATCTTGCTGAAGGAAGGACCCTGGAGCAAGTTGTAGTTCACCAGTACACTTTTTATAGTAGTTGACGCAAACCTGAGAGTTGTGAAGAAACGATAGAGGTTTTGTTTGGCTTGCAGGACCATGGATTTATCTGAAACCAGTTCATGAACAAGAAGAACTTCTGCAATTCTTGTGAGGATGACCGAGTGTTAGATTGCGAGATTCGCTAAACCATATACAAGGTAATGATTTGGGTGCGGAATGGATTGATCACCATGACGAATACTCTTATTATTCGCTCTTGCTATGCGGGATAGTAAATCTTGAGTGACTTACCTATATTAGAGAGGCGACGATGTTAAGCCTAAACCATAGTATGGTACGATGTTGACCCCTGTATAAGATTATCATTAATAATAGAAAGTTATATGGTGAGTATAGGCCAAGACCATTTCCTGCAGGTATTCCGTAGAAGTATTCTTGATGACCACCATGAGGGAATCGATATTTGCTTAGTATTGGCGTCTGACTTGTCAGCCAGGAAAGTTCAGTATATGGAAGACTCCTATTTCGCTAAGGATTCAAGATCTCAAAGGGGTATGAGGAATGTACGAAGGATGTCATTGATGATTAAGATTCTTGAAGACCACGTCGCATTAATTTTAAGGGTGGTAGCACCCTGGCCCATCGGAGGATTGGTGGACTGTCATGGAGACCCAAACCCTAACCTTTTCTTTCTAGCCTTTTCGAATCTCAAGGACGAGATTCATTTTAAGGGTGGTAGTTTGTAACATCCCAAAATTTTCTAAATTTTGGAATGTTAATAAATAAATTATAATAATGATTGTTTTCTTGATATGATTGATTTTCACTAGGATCCAAAACTTTTGGAATTTAACTGAATATTAAAATGAGAGGGCATAAAAGGACTTTCCCTAATATTCACCGTTGGTGTTTTGAAATTTAGTATTTGAAACAAATCCAACAAAATGAGAGAAGTTAATATGACTCCTTCAATAAATAAATAAATAAAATATTGGAAATGTTTTAATATGATTTTATTGTTTTAATATGATTTTATTGGAAATGTTGGATATGTCTTCACCAAAAAACGATAAAATAGCCATGCGAGGTAAATAAATTATAGCTGGGCAATTGACAAGATTATGTGCGCAAACCAATGCTAACTATGCTACTAAGAAAGGAAGAGGCTCAAAAGCTTGGGCGGTACGCCTAAACAAGTAGACCGAAATCCATCTGCATCTACCCACTAATCATCCACCTTGATATATCTATCCAGAACATCTCGCTGGTATTAAGTCGCGAATCCCACCCAAAGTGTAAACTCAAAGCAACAGACAACTGCATTAAAGAACTTTGCGTAAAGTAAACAATCCTTGCACCCGCAAGTACAAGCACCGTTGTTTTCTCCCTTGTGGCAACAACACATCCCCTAGACTCATGTTTATGTCACTCAAGCTAGTCATCAAGGGGCATGAACCCACAATCATGCATAACGCTCCCTCTTGGAGTTACTACCTACTACTTGGCCAAAGCAATAAACAACAACGGAGAACATGCAAGAAATACTTAAGAACATAAATATAAAAGAGGAGAATCTAATATATTAGTCAAACACAATCTGAACATAGTCTCATAATCCATCAGATCCCAGCAAACTCAGCATAGCAACAACAGAAAGATTACATATGTGCCTCGATCATGTAGGGCAGCTCACGAGGTCTAAACCATGAAGAACAAAGAGGGGAGGAGAACATCACATAGCTACTGATCATGGACCCATGGTCCAAGGGGGACTACTCACGGTTCATCCGGGAAGCATCCATGGTGGTGGAGAAGCTCCCGGAGGTGGTTCCTCCCTCCGGCAGGGTGCCGGGAAGAGGGCTGCTGGTGCTCCCAATCTTGGAAGCGCGACGGCGGCGGATTAGAGGAGAGATCGCGGAAAAGGGTTCTGTCCTCGAGGGTTTCGGGACGAGAGGGATATATAGGCGAAGGGGGGCAGCCAGAGGTGGAACAGGGGCCCCAGGCGCCCCCCTGGCGCGGCCTCGGGGGTGGACGCGCCAGGTGGCCGCCTGGGCCACCCCTGGCTCCCCTCTGGACCCACTTGGGCTATTCCCGAAGCTTCCTGTACGCTGATTTTTCCTATATTTTTCCAGGAATTTTTCTGGCACTTTAAGTGATGGGAAAACCTGAAATACAAAAACAACAGAAAACAGGAACTATCACTGGGGTGCACTGAGTTAATAGGTAGTCCAAATATGATCAAAAGTGTATGGAAGTTCATCAATATCACACAAAAGATTCATGGAGCAAGCAGAAATTATAGATACATTTTGGACGTATCAACATCCCCAAGGTTAGACGCTTGAGTCTCCTTGAATATTTATTGGGGATGCATGGGGGCATCCCCAAGCTTGAACGCTTGACACTCCCGGATCTTCTTTCATCATCTTCCATCGCACACTTGAAAACTCCCTTCATACATAACTTATCATAAGCTGATTAGAGAGGTTAGTAACCTTAATAAAATAATTTTTCCCCACTGGATATAAAGATATTCTTGAAGAGCTACTGTTTCTCAAGATTTCCAAAAGGTTTTTTCAAAGAAAAAGCAAGCTTAAGGTTTGCAAAAGTTAGGAGAGATAAAACGTGGCAGAATCTGTGAAAAACAGAACAACAGGTAGTAGAGAATTTTTCGGGGTATTTCTGCAACTCAAATCAAAAAACTCAGAACATACGAAAGTTTAACAATTGTATAGAGCCTGCTGTGTAAACAATTCAACTCAAAAAGATGAACTAGTGATTTGATCCGATTTTTTCCGTCAAGAGGACAAAATCTGTTTTCTCGACAACATGTCATAACTTTTGCTTCCCTTATCATAAGAGGCTATAAGTTGGCGCAAAGCTTGGAAATAAAGATACAATGATGTTGCTACAGTAGTAAAAATCATCAAGACCACTAAAAACAGAAGTAAAAACATCTTGGTTTTCCTCCAAACAAGCGTTTTCTTTTACGCCTTTATGCTAGGCATAAAGATTATAAAAGATGCTCTCACAAGAGAATATGAATTTTAGCAAAAGAGAGCATCACGAAGAAAATATGGAACACATTTAAGCCTAACCCACTTTGTATGCATAGGCATCTTGTAAGAAAATAAATCAAAGAAGCACAAAGTGACATGCATAGGAAGGTGTAACAAGAACAACTTAAAAACTTTCATCATAAAGAGAGGTGTTTTTGTAACATGAAAGTTTCTATAACCAAGCTTTCCTCGCTCAAAGTAATTTTCAGTAGTATCATGAACAACATCAAGAATATAAGTATCACATAAGTCATGTTGTTCATGTCCTACAAGCACACGTGTATAGTTTTCAACATGGTCTTTAGGATCATAAGATAAATGCAACCCGTCATACCGAGCCTTGATAAGAGCAACATTATCTGGAATATGAGTTGGAGATTTCAAAAGGATAATAGGACAATCAAGTGTGGGTGCAATAGCAACAATTTCATGCTTAACATAAGGAACTATAGCAAGTTCATCTTCGCAATCATAATCCATATTGTCATCGTGGCCATCAACAAAGCAAGTATCAAGATCTTTAGAAAGGGAAGTGTCAAGTGATTCCTCGGAATCAAGGGATTCCTCGTCAAAGCAATCATTAGCCTCTTCTAGGGCAGCAAACATTTTATTTGTAAAATCCTCAATATAAGCATTGGAAGTGTAATTTTCGAAGCAATAAGCAAGAACTGCAAAGTTTTCAGACATGTAAATAGTATCGCAATACTTTTGAATCAAAGAAGCAATCTCATAAGCACCCTTAAAAGCAACAAACTCTTCAATCTTTTCAACATCAAAGTAATCATAAACACCTTTAGCATAAGAAGATAAGATCTCATTTTCATTAAACTCACATTGGAAGGGAAGGTGTTTACGATCTATATTAGAGCAGCAAGTAAAATCATAAATGTGGCATAAACACTTAGCATAGCAATAAGAAGTTTGTATTTGGTCCCATAAGTTTTTCCCTTTCTCAGATAGGGGGTGCCGCGTATAATGAGCATGATCATCCAATGATCTTCCCTCAACCAAGTCGGTTGGGTTTTTAGCGCGAGCACAAATTGACCGAAGACGATCCAAGTGAAACATGTCCATCCTACCATATTTGGGTGGTTCCGCACCCATGGTAAATATAGCATAACTAGGCAAAGCAAGACAAAGGCAAAAGGTAGCAACTATTTTTTTTTTTGGTTTTTGATGAAGGAAAAAAAGATAAAAACTGAAAGGTAAACTAACAAGACTAAAAAGTAAAGGTAAAAGGTAGTGGGCAACTCCCCTATCTTATCACTCGGAGTCCCAGGCAACGACGCCAAAAATTTGCTTGATGTGCGAGATGATGATAATGGTTTCTCGCCCTTCATTGGTTACCCCAAATGGAAGGTGAGATGTAGGATAGCATCAAATTTCCCCTATGTAGAGGATAGGGTTTGTCTCCCGTAGGACTCCGGTAGTGATAAGTAGGTGGAAAGGAAACAGTGGCACCGAATAAGACAAAAGTTGCTTCCTTGACCTGGACCTGCACACTGCACAAATAAATTTGCTCCCAAAGAAGTTCAGAGAGGTTGTCAATCTCTCCGGTCTTGTTGTTTACAAAGGATCAAACGCAAGGGATAATGATAATAGCAGCTGAAAGTAAAAGCAGAAAAGTAAATAAGCGTGTAAACAATGATGAGAATATGGACCGGGGTCCCGTGATGTTCACTAGTGATGTCTCTCTCCCAAAAGACGATAAAACTGCTATGCGAGGTAAACAAATTACAGATGGGCAATTGACAGGATTATAAACGCACCGCAATGCTAACTATGCTACAAAAGAAAGCAAGAGGCTCAAAAGAATGGGCAGTACGCCAAAATAAGTAGACCGAAATCCAACTGCATCTACTACTAATCATCCACCTTCAGATATCTATCGAGAACATCTCGCTGGTATTAAGTTATGACCCCACCCAAAGTGTAAACCCAAAGCAATAGACAACTGCACTAAAAAGCACTTTGCGTAAAGTAAACAATCCTTGCAACCGCGGTTACAAGCACCGTTGTTTTCCCCCTTGTGGCAACAACACATCCCCTAGACTCATTTCTCTGTCACTCAAGCGTGTCATCAGGGGGCATGAACCCACAATCGAGCATAACGTTCCCTCTTGGAGTTACTACCTACTACTTGGCCAAAGCAATAAACAGCAACAGAGAACATGCAAGAATTACTTAGGAACAAAAATATAAAAGATAAGAACCAAATATATTACTCTATCACAATCTGAACATAATCTCATAATCCATCAGATCCCATCGAACTCAGCATAGCAATAGCAGAAAGATTACATATGTGCCTCGATCATGTAGGGCAGCTCACGAGGTCTAAACCATGAAGAACAAAGAGGGGAGGAGAACATCACATAGCTACTGAGCATGGACCCATGGTACAAAGAAAACTACTCGCGGCACATCCGAGAAGCGTCCATGGTGAAGGGGAAGCTCCCGGAGGTCGATCCTCCCTCCGGCAGGGTGTCGGGAAGAAGTCTGCTGGCGCTCCCGATCTTGGAAGCGTGGCGGCGGCGGAACAGAGGAGAGATCGCGAAAAGGGGTTATCTTTTTGGAAGTTTCACGTCATGGGGAATATATAGGCGAAGGGGGGCAGCCAGGAGTCCAGGCGCCCCCTGGCGCGGCCAAGCCCTAGGCCGCGCCAGGTGGCCGCCTGGGCACCTGGTGGTGGCCCCCCGACCCTCCTTCGGGGTTCTGGAGGTTTCCGATGCGCTGATTTTTTATCCGATTTTCCCGAATTTTTGGAGCACTTTTAATATGGGGGAATCCTGGAACAAAAAAAAAACAGCAGAAAACAGAAACTGGCACTGGGTGCACTGAGTTAATAAGTTAGTCCAAATATGATTAAAAGTGTTTGAAAGTGTATCTAGATCATAGCAATATCACACAAAACATGCATGGAGCAAGCATAAATTATCGATACATTTGGGACGTATCATTGTCGCACGCACACGCGGCCACTGGCCAAACCGAACCGCGCCGAATTGTCCAGGGACGCTACCGCACTCATCCTCGTCTCCCCAAGCATGCCGTCGTCGCCAGGACGCAGGGTACCCTGAGAATCCAGCTTCTTCCCTACCACTGTAGTCGTCGTCCACCGCCACGATTCACGCTGCTCCGAGCTCCCTCGAGCCCTCTACGCGCGCCTGCCAGCTCGCTATGAGCCTCCAAGTCGACCTCGTATTCTCCCCTAGCTCGTCGTGATTGCTCCCG
The DNA here is from genome assembly GCA_950022295.1 of Bromus sterilis. Taxonomy (NCBI): domain Eukaryota; kingdom Viridiplantae; phylum Streptophyta; class Magnoliopsida; order Poales; family Poaceae; genus Bromus; species Bromus sterilis. The sequence goes on along the minus strand of OX465595.1, from coordinate 334,828,183 downwards.
CGCCGCCATGATTCCCACCCTCTGGCCGCCGCCGTGGCCAGCCGTAGCCATGCTCCCGTGCCACTATGGCTCGCGCAACTGCACCAACGGGCTCACTAGTAGTAGTACGCTCGATTTGGCCCGAGGAATCACTCGTTTTAGTTGCGCATCGCCAAGCACCATTAGAGCCGACCGCTGGCTGCCGCCGTTCTTGTCCGTGAGCTCCGCTCCTGCCGCCTCCAGCCGCGGGGTGGCCACCAATCGAAGGGGCTCGTGCTCCTCTTTCGAATGGACCCGCCCCCGCAAGCTCTCGTCGTCGGTGGCGGGCGCACGGTCGCCGCCGGTGAGCTCCTCCTCGCCGGCGTGGTGTCGATGACGTGGCTGCAATTAGCCACTGCTAATCCCCCCACTCTCTCACTGACCAGTGGGTCATATGCCCCTAATAGCCCCCTAAATTAAAATGCTAAGAAAATAACCAGGGAAAAACCCCCTGTGTATGACCAGTGGGCCCTAGGCCATTAACTAAATTATTAATTAAGTCTGTTAAGTTAACTTAATCCTTGAGTCAACTACAGCTGGGTCCCACTGCTTTTTGAATTAAATAAAATGATTTATAAAAATGCACTGAGTATGACATGTGTGCCCTCTCTGTATTATCTATTTAAATAAAATCATTTAAATGTCACTGACACTGACATGTGGGTCCCCCATGTTAGTGACACTATTTTGGATAATGTTTCAATTAAATAATAAAATAAATTCAGAAATTGATTTAATTTGAATAAAATTTGGAAATTCAATATCTTTTAAACCGTAAGTCAGATTTAAAAACTTTATACACGAAAATTGATCAGAAAAATATAACGAATAAGAATATATACGCTATTCATATATCAACCACACCCCTCTAGTGTAACGAACACGAGACCTTCCCCCTCCGGATCGTCTGTCCGGTAATCACCCAGAGCCGGTAAAATATCCGGTTAAATTCCCGTTTTGTCTGCAACGTGTAGCACTGCGTTAGTTCACCCCTAGCTTAACGTATTGCCATGTCTTGTATTTGTATTTCTATTATTTCCGTGTATTTATTGTTTCTCCCCCTTCTTCTTTGATAGACTCCGATACTTCCGCCGACTACACCGCTGCTGAGTACGACTACTACGTCAACGACCGTACCCCTACCATCGAGATTCCTAGCAAGCATAGCCATTTTTCTTCCCCAAATACCGCCTATCTTTCCGTACTTTTATTGCACTAGGCATTGCTGCTGCTGCTATGTTGCTTACCTATTCAATTGCATAGCCTGTCATTATCGCCCCTTGATGTACCTTCCTTTATCCTATGCTGCCTATCAATTATATATTATATTCAGCAGTGAGCCCTGCACTTTTTTAGTTAACTAGGATTAGATAGCGGGTCGTGATCACTCAGGGGAGTGACACAGATACAATTTATTGTAACTGCAACAGGTACGGTACAATGCAGACACTGCCGAAGGCCCCTACCTCGGCTCTGCCGAGCCACATCAAGTGTGAGCTATCGAGGAGTAATACTCGTACTCCACTCTTTGATGACTCTGTATAGCCGTCCTAGGGTCCCGAACGACGGTTTTCCTTAAGGTAAGAAGTTGGGCGACCCAACGGTGCCCGCGAGCGGTATTGCGTCGGGAACGACATGGAGGGTACGACCGACGTTACTGGCGTGCTTGGCCCCTGCTCGTATTCTGCGAGAGTTGCCAAACCACGAAAAGTCGAGCTCTACCAAGAGCACACGCGAGACAAGGTAAGGAGACAGTTCACTATTGTTCAGGACTCGACGTTACTGGTGGACCTTGTTGCTGTTCGTTGCCCGTTGTGTTGTTAGTCAGACAGTGATAACGGTTGTCTGCGAGATAGTAATAAAATGATAAATGGTTCGGTGGATGACTTGAGAGGCCCGTTGGTCTGTACGCACTACCTTCACGTGTGATAAGGAGTTACGGGCTCCCCTGCGTCGTAGTTCATTCGAAAGCTCTTCAGATGTCAGCAGTACCGCGACCTGATTGCCGGGAAGTGATGTGTCTTCTTTGTCCGGACGATGTATTTGGATTTGCTTTTGCTTCACCGACCATAGTCGCACCGTGTAAGAGCGTGGAAGGGTGAGGGACCTAGACCCCTAAGCGCATAGGATATAGTCCGGCGGATGACCTTTCTGCTGAGCCTAGGATGGATTGTGGCGTGTCGGATAGCTTTGGTGGAGTGTTCCCTAACAAGGTGCCCGCCACCCTGGAGATCCGAGCGTGCAGGATGAACAATAGTGCACCCCTGCAGGGAGTTTAATTTATTCGAATAGCCGTGTCCATGGTAACAGGACGCTTTATGCTGAAGCTGGATCTTACCACTACAAACTACTACTATTAAACTGTATGGTTCCGGGTCTTCTTTCCTCGCAGGGAAGTCGAGGGAGGGAACTCAGAGGCATTGTTAATTGTTATCTAATACAACTTACTATTATACAATACTTCATCAACTTATGCTGCATTGTTATTACTTTCATGTTGTTAACTTCTTAAGCCGTTGGCTGTTCTCTTCTTGTGCTGCAAGACTCGTCGGAAGATGCTAGTCTTCGATAGGCCTAGCTTCTTATCCTTATTCAGACTTTATACCTTTCAGTCCACTTTATACAGCCTCCCCTCTCCATTTGATACAAATGCATATATGCTTAGTAGCGGACGTAAGACTCGCGGGTATGCTAGATACTCACCCTTGGTTTTCCCTCCTTTTTGTTTTGCCTGATCGGCCGCTGCAGTCGACGTTGGAGCCCAGGAGCAGGAGTACCCCGGTGGCGCCTACTACTACGTCGAGACCCCCCCTTTAACCAGGACCAAGAGTAGTTTGGAGGTTCCCAGGCAGGAGGCCTTTCCTTTTCGATCTGTTGTTTTTGTGCTAGCCTTCTTAAGGCAGACCATGTGTACTTGGTGTCTGTACTCAGATACTATTGCTTCCGGTAACTTTGTGCTCTCGAGCTATGGTATTCGAGCCGTCGTGGCCCATGGCTTGTATTAAACAACTTATATTATTTTATTTTTAGAGTTGTGCTGTGATATCTTACCGTGAGTCCCTGATCTCGATCTGTACCTTGCGTGTATGATTACTGTACATGACTTGATTTTGGGGGCGTCACAAGGACTGTAAGGTTTATCGAATCCAGGAGCACTCCGAGGATCAACAAGAAGGTGTCTGTTGCCCTGGCGCTTACAGAAGACGTGAACCTGCAAAAAAGCAATAACTTTGATCCCAACGAGTTCAGAGAGGTTGTCAATATCTCCGGTCTTGTTATTTACAGAGGATCAAACACAAGGTGGAAATAGTGGTGGTGATTGCAACAAAAAGGAAATAAAAGAACTAAATGGTTGATGTGTAAACAATGGTGGAAATATGGACCGGGGTCCCATGATGTTCACTACTGATCTATCTCTCCCAAAATACGATAAAACAACTATGCTGGGTGAACAAATTACAGCTAGGCAATTGACATAATTATAAACGCACCGCAGTGCTAATTGTTCTACAAGAAAGTTAGAGGCTCAATCGTATGGGCAATACACCAAGACAAGTAGACCGTTTATTCATCAGCATCTACGAACTAATCATCCACCTTGAGATATCTATCTAGAACATCTCGCTGTTATTAAGTTGCGAGCCCCACCCAAAGTGTAAACTCAAAGCAACAGACAACTACATTAACAAACTATGCGTAAGGTAAACAATCCTTGCAACCGCAGTTACAAGCACCGTTGTTTTCTCGCTGGTGGCAAAAACACATCCCCTAGTCTCATGTTTCTTTCACTCAAGTTAGAAATCGGGGGGGGGGGGAATGAACCCACAATCATGCATAACGCTCCCTCTTGGAGTTCCAATCTACTACTTGGCCAAAGCAATAAAAAGCAACGGAGAACATGTAAGAATTACTCAAGAACTAATATATAAAAGGAGAACCAAATATATAACTCCTCACAATCGGAACATAATCTCATAATCCATAGGATCCCAGCAAACACATCATGGCAACACATAAACTATTACATAGATGACTTGATCATGTAGGGCAGGTCACAAGGGCTAAGAATTGAAGCACAAGATTGGAGAGAAGACATCACATAGCTACTGGTCATGGACCCATGGTCCAAGGGGGAGTACTCACGGCATATCTGGGAAGCGCTCATGGTGGTGGAGAAGCTCCTGGTGATCGATCCTCCCTTCGGCAAGGTGTCGGGATAAGGTCTTCTAGCGATCCCGATCTCGGTATCGCGCTGACGGCGGAACAATGGTGAAACTCGCGATACGGAGTGTCACCGATGGTTTACGGAACGGGGGCTAAATATAGGCCGAAGGGGGGCTCGAGGGGAGGTCCCACCCCTCGGGGCAGCCTCCTGGCACGGCCTAGGGTGGGGCCACACCACCTGGCCTCCCTGGAGGAGGGTGGCCCCCCTCCGGCTCTCCTTCAGGCGTCTGGAAGCTTCTGACCCGCTGATTTTTTTATATTTTCTTTGGAATTTTATGAGTACATTAATAATTGGTATTTTTCCTGCAATGCACGGACAACAGCAGACAGAAACTGGCACTGGGGCACCGAGTTAGTAGGTTAGTCCAAATATGTTGAAAAAGGTATGAAATAGTAGCAAAACACATAGCAATATCACCCATATAATCATGGAACAAGCATAAATTATACATACGTTTGGGACATATCAACATCCCCAAGCTTAATTCCTGCTCGTCCTCGAGCAGGTAAATGATAACACAGATAATTTCTGTGGTGACATCCTACCAACACATATGAACTTAAAAGTAAAGCAAGTAAGATATGAAATTCAGGTCAAGACAATAACAAGCAAGAGTCTATATGTAACAGCCCGGAAATTCCACCCTAATTAAATTTTTTTGTTGATTTATTTTTGTTGATTGCTAGAATTATTTGTAGTGTTTGATTCGCCGATTTATTAATCGCTGATTATATTTCCCCCTCCTTCTCATACCGGCATGCGTGACCGGACCTCTTCCACCATGGCACACGACCTTTTGTGACACCGGGTGTTCAGCCGAGTACCGTCGCAACTCCCAGCATAAGACTAGCAATCGCCCTCGGAACGAAAACCCCGTTTATTAAATAAACGTATTATTTTATTGGGTGCCGGAAAATGTTATCGGAACAGTACCGAAGTGAGGTAGAAGTGACCGGCTCGCCGCGCGGAGCGCGTGGTTTGAAGTTTTACCCGAATCGGAGCTCGTATGTACTCCCAACGGCCAGAAACGTAAACATCGGGCGCGAGAGAGAGAAACAATGGGCGTTTGTGTAAACCTGCCAGCCAGGCTAGCCTATAAATAGACCACCACACTCTCCCACCCATTCTAGGGTTCCCCTAACACATATTTGCAGCAACCCCCTCCAAAATACCCAGATCTGCCTTATAGCCCCACAAATTCCGAAACCCTAGCCCCTGGCCATTCTCGGCCGTCAGATCTGAATATCTGCGGCTCAGGAGGCGCCATGTTGCCCCCAACAGCCAGCACAGAGGATTGGTCCCCGCAGGGCCCTGGAAGCCCGCCAGGCCCGGATCTAGCGCCGCCCGGGCCGCGCCGCCGGAGCCACATCGCCGCCTCTCGCCGCCCGACGCCGGCGAGTAGCGCTGCCGCCTCCGCCCGCCACCACAGCCCTGCGGTGAGCCTCCTCCTCCTCTGCCTCCTCCTCCCTCTCTTCTCCCTCACGGCCTAGCTCTCTCTCTCACAGGAGCTGGTCGGAGCCGCCGCCATGGCCATGGCCGCCGGCGCCATGGATCCGAGAAAGGAGCTCGCCACGCCGCCGCCCGAGCCGGCCTCCTCCACTCTTGCCTCGCCCCGAGGACCTCCGCCGACGCCGGATCCGGCGACCTCGCCCTTCCCGGCCACCCTGCGATCGACCGCCTCCTCTCGCCGGCATAGGGCCACCGCGCCGTTACCTCTTGCCATCGGGACGAGGGCGGCGGCCCAACCGCCACCAATGCGGCCACATGGGCTGACCTAGCTCCCTCAGCCCAAGTCCCTCGCCTCGGCCTGCGCTGTTTCCTCGCTTAGGCGACGCGGCGCAATCCCTCGCCCACCCTACTGCTGGGCTCGGCCCGCAAGGTGAGCAACGCCCCTCCTTTTCTCTCTCTCTGTTACGCTAGTGTAATGGGCTCGGCCCAGAGTTGTTAAATCCATGTGAGCGTAGGATAGTGAGTTGCGCCTGTTGGGCTAGTTCTGTCCGTGGGGAGCCCAAGTGAGGTAATCTCCTGCTTCCTTTTTCTGTTTTAGCTAGTATTTTGTGTGATATGTCGAGGCTTAGATCTTTTCAACCGTAGATCGGATCGAGATGCTTTCTACATGAAACTTACTTAGTTTTCTGTGTAGATTAATAAAATGTGCTCCTTTGCCATGTTTGCACTTGTCTATATACTGTTTACCTGCTAATTACAACCCTTGCCACCGTAAACTTTTTATTTAATAACTTTTTAACCGTTGCTATGAATAAACTGTTTCTTATATGTAACTTGACTAGAATTTCATGTACTTTGTGGTTATGCTATCGTTTGCTGTTGTTAACCAAGCTAAAATATGGTTTAGGGCAGAACAATACCAAATGCTTTAATTATCGTGGGTACTTAGTGATATGTCGTGTTTAGGATGGTGCCTCACTTAAATTGACTAGCATAGATAGTTTACTTTATGATTCACCTCTTGTCATGATTGCGTGATATGCCATGCTTGTGTGAGATGACATGTTAACAACCTTTGCTAATGTTGTGTAACTAAACAACTTGAACCATCGTAAATGTGCGGTATTGTCGTGTCTGACAGATACTTCACTTAACGTGCTAGGTATAGTTTTGGAATGTTAATAAATTAATTAAGTAATGATTGTTTTGCTTGATAGGTATAATTTTCACTGGGATTTAAAACCATTAGAGTGTAAATGAATATTAAAATGAGAGGGAATAAAATGACTTTCCCTAATATTCATCGTTGATGTATTGGAATTTATTATTTAAAACAAATCAAACAAAATAAAAAGAGAGAAGGTAATATGACTCCTTCAACATATTAAAAGAGTTGGAAAATGTTTAAACTAATTATTTGGATTTTTGAATATTCAAAACATTTTTCAACTTAAGACAATTTATTGGAGAGGATATCAAAAGGTCTTATCCCCTGTTAAACAAGGTTGAAAACTATTTAGAATATTATTTCAATGTGTTTGAATTTTATTATGAGGATTATAAATAGCTCCAAAATTGTTTTTGTGAATTTTATAATGCTCATAAAGTTTTTATTTCATTAAAATGATTTATCAAAATTGCATAATAGCTAGAAAAGTATTCATAGCAATATTATTTTTATTTTATTAATTTATTTTATTACTGTTGCACTTTTGAAATTATTAGTTTATTATTTAAATTTTTTATCTCAACTTGATTGACCGAATAAAAATATTTTAAAAACGGGCAACCCCAGCTGGGCCACTAGCCGGCCCAGTAGCTCTTTCTCGCCGCGGGCACAATTTGAGTCCAAGATGAACTCGTTTTTTTTTCGCTTCCTATAAATAGAATTTTAGAAAATGCCTTTCCTTTTTCTTTTTTGGAAACCCTAGCCAGCGGGACCCGCATCGCCGCCGCCGGAATCCCGCCTCCGTCGAGCCCGCCCACGCCGGAATCCGTCGCCGGCCAACTCCTCGCGCCGCCCCGGCCAGCGCGCCGCCACCTCGGCCGCGCCCCAACGCCGCCGCCCCGTGCACCGCGCGCGCCGCCGCGAGTGGGCGCGACAACCGCCGGCCGAGCTCGCTGGAGCAGCGCCGCCAACCGTCGTCGTCTGCCTGACTCCCCGGGACCGCGCCGCCGCGACGCCACCTCGCCTCGCGCCTTGCGCCGCGCGCCCGCGCCGCCACTCGTGGCTGAGCCGCCGTTGGGCGACCGACCTCGCCGGAGCCGCCACTCCGCCGCCGACTGTCGACCTCGCCGGAGTTCACCGCCAGTGAGAACTTCCATCGCCTCCCCACCCTTGGATCTCGGACGGGTGACCCAGATCGAATTAGATCTAGGGTTTGCCATTTTTTATGGCTCGGTTCATCTCGGTTTCCTCGGTTTAGTAGGTTAACCCGAAAACCGATTTTCTCTCTCCAGCGGACGTTCAATAGTTAGCACCTAAAGTGCATGCTGTTCGTCCCGTAGCGTCCATGGGCCTGTTCGTGATGTGAATTTATTTTTATTCACAGACGAGCCATTTTTCACAGTTTACACCCTGAAACTAGAATAGTTATATCTTTTAGACCGTATATCGGATTTAGGTGATTCTTTTACCTATGCACTCTTATTGATCAGTAGTTTATCATAGAGTTGACTTCCCACACATTTGCACATTTTTGAATTTGAATTTATTGAAATTCAAATTCAAACTTCCGGAGGCCATATCTTCTATACCGTTGATCCAATTCAATTGATTCTTTTTGCATAGGATCAATCACGTAATGTACTTTATTTCCACATCATCTATGCACCATATTCAAATAATTTTTGAGCTGTTTGAAATTAAATTCAATTCAAACTTCAACCTGCTATAACTCGTGTTGTAGTATTCCGTTTGACGTGATTCTTTTTGCATACTGGATCACGTGTAACATCCTATCGGCGATAACCACACACCTTTCATATTGACATGATCTTTACCTTGACTTCATAAGGTATTTGGTCATAATCTTTTATAGCAATAATTCTTTATCCGTTGACCCTCTCGAGTTTATCTTCCACCTATAACCTTCGAGCACATCGACACTGGTACCATGTCAAGCCTAGTTTTTTTGTTGCTAAACTTTGTTGTGTTTGATTGTTGATCTTTTGTATTTTATTTTCGCACGATTGCTTATTTGAGTTCTTTCGTTGAGGATAGATTTCTCGGAGAGCGACGAGTAGAGTTATCTAGATCGTGAGAGCGAAGAACTTCATCGAATTTATAAGGCAAGTTACACATTGACCATATCATACCTATATTTTTCATTATGCATGTAGCAACTATCAGCCTATGCATGTGTAGGAATGCTACTTTATACTACTGCTGCAAACCTGGTAGGATAGCCATATGATCTGATCCTTCAGAATCATCTTCTCATCAGGTAAGGGGGAGCATATATCATGCTTATAACTATCAACTCAGTTTCCTAGGTATAGGATAGAACGATTACTTGATCCTACCACCTCATATTTATCCCTCTCAAATAAACCCAAATAGCCATGTCCTCCACATCCCACCAAACCTTTGTTTGGCCATGTACCTTACTTGCTTAACCACTGCTTAGTATGCATGCTTAGGATGCTATCAACTCTTTCCCTATTACTCCTTAGATTGGGATATCACACTATTATATTGTTGTGGATGATATGATTATTATGATGTTGAGTATATTCGACGAAGGATGGAAGGTCTAGGATATCTCGCCCCGAAGCTTTGTTCCATTCGAGTCATCTAGGACCCGAGTTCCGGGTATTGTGTCTCTTGACGAGCGTGCATAACCGCGTGTAGGATGCTATGGGGTCGGGGTCCCCTATTCTTACCTACCTAGATCCAAACATTTCTAGTGTTGGCCCAAGCTGATTTACCATTTGAAACCCTGTGTGTGTGCAAGGTTGGATCCCCTTGCATATTTTAAATAACTCGAGCCAGCGGAGACAGGGTTCCTTCGTTGGTCCACACTTGGAAGCTAGGGGGCTGCCCACAGTGATAGTTAGTTTCCTCGACCTCATCTAGACGGAAGAGTCCGATCCAATATCGCGGCCGGCTTTTGGATTGGGTGGCGACTCTCCGGTGGCTACCTGGATTTGTGCGTTGTTGGTTAGAGGGACCTGTCATTCCGGATCTCTTGCGACTAAATCATAAAATGGTTGCCTGTGATGGGTAGCAACTAAATCATAAAATGGTTGCGTGCGGAGCCTTGTAATGGGCAGTTGGTACACCCTTGCAGGGTTAAATCTTTTTGAGAAGCCGTGTCCACGGTTATGGACGACTTGAGACCTACTCCTTGTTCATAGATAACATCAACTGAATCATAACTAAAACTTGATCAACGCATGTGTGTGACTGTTTCCTCTTCGTCGGGATGCGAAGGGGAGGAAAAGGATAGGATAGGTGTTATGTTTGTGTATGTAGCTGACAACAGACTTGTTGGAGGCGATTCCTCATCGAATGCTTGGCTTCTCATATTACTCTAAATATATCGTTAGCCACTTCATATATTGCTAGTGCGGCTGCAACCTCAACCACTACCCCCATCTTACCGTGAGAAGTTAGTTACAAGACTTGTTGATATAGCTCACCCTTTCTTCTCTCTTTTACACATGTTATGCAAATGATCTTGGACTACAGAGGAGCTCGACGACCCTTCTTCTGGACGCCTTCACGGAGACTCGACGACGACCTGTTAGGTGGATCCCGGCGGAGAGCCTGGACCCGTGTGGTTACGGGAATGGTGTGTTTTACCTTTTCCACTAGGCATTTGAATGTAGTCTGTACTCAGACATGTATCTTTCGCTGATGTATTTTATTAAGGCAGTTGTATGCCGATTGTATAAGATGTTGTATCCTTGTAGCTGTAATGTTGTGATATCATTTTGAAATCCGAGACATATGCTTCGTCATATGTCGCGGTGGGTTCGATATGTGCTTCGTCCTCGGGTCTGGACGGAAACGTCCAGATCTGAAACAATACCGCATATCGGGCCTTACAACTTGGTATCAGAGCAAAGTCCCTTGTTGGTGGTGTTGAAGAGCGTCGTCCTTCTTCTACCTTCCCCCTCTCCCTCGGATCGTTCTGGATCTTGGGACGAGATCCCTTGTTGGTGGTGTTGTATTGTAACAGCCTGGAAATTCCACCCTAATTAAAAAATTTGTATGTTACTTTATTTTTGTTGATTGCTAGAATTGTTTGTAGTGGTTGATTCGCTGATTTATTAATCGGTGATTATATTTCCCCCTTCTTCTCGTATCGGCATGCGTGACTGAACCTTTTGCACCATGGCACATGACCTTTTGCGACACCGGGTGTTCACCCGAGCACCGTCGCAACTCCCGGCACAAGACCAACCATCGGCCTCGGAACGAAAACCCCGTTTATTTAATAAATGGGTTATATTATTGGGTGCCGGAAAATGTTCTCGGAACGCTATCAAAGTGAGGTAGAAGTGACCGGCTCGCCGCGCGGAGCGCGTGGTTCGAAGTTTTACCCGAATCGGAGATCGTATGGACTCCCGGTGGTCAGAAACGTAAACATCGGACGCGCGAGAGAGAAACTAGGGGCGTTTGTCTAAACGTGCCAGCCAGGCCAGCCTATAAATAGACCACCACACTCTCCCACCCATTCTAGGGTTTCCCTTAACACATATTTGTAGCCACCCCCTCCAAATTACCCAGATATGCCCTCTAGTCCCCCAAATTCCGAAACTCTAGCCCCTGGCCATCCCTAGCCGCCAGATCTGAATATCTGCGGCTGAGGAGGTGCCATGTCTCCCCCAACAGCTAGCACCGAGGATTTTCCCCCGCGGGTCCCTGGAAGCCCGCCATGCCCGGATATGACGCCGCTCGGGCCGCGCCGCCCGAGCCACACCGCCGCCTGACGCCGGCGAGTAGCGCCCCCGCCTGACGCCGCCACCCTAGCCCTCCGGTGAGCCACCTCCTCCTCTGCCTCCTCCCTCACAGCCTCGCTCTCTCTCTCACAGGAGCCAACCGAAGCCGCCGCCATCGCCATGGCCGCTCGCGCCATGGATCCGAGCGGGGAGCTCGCCACACCGCCGCCCGAGCTGGCCTACTCCGCTCGTGCCCCGCCCCGAGGACCTCCGCCGACGCCGGATCCGGCGACCTCGCCCTGCCCGGCCACCCTGCGACCGCCTGCCGCCTCTCGCCGGCGTAGGGCCGCCACAATGTCGCCTCTTGCTATTGGTACGAGGGCGGATCCCCAAACGCCACCGACGCGGCCACATGGACCGACCTAGCTCCCTCGTGTCGGGACCCGGGGTTAGCGTATGCAAGCCTCGCTCCAACACAATCATATGGAGAGCCGAGAACCGTACCCACTTGTCTAAGAAGACAAGGCCAAGCACAGAACGTTCTCGGAAAGCATCGAACGAGAGGGGCATCCCATTCAGGCCGGATGATCAACCGAGATGGGTCCTCATCGTCCGCACACAAGTCTAAAAGATATGGGTGGTGAACTCCCATATTTATAGACAAGTCGCCTCAACCATACTATCGATTGTATTATAACCCTTACATAGACTTCCTCCAGCCCGATCACTTAGTCAGGTTCTAGGGCGGGCTCGATCATACATCAAAGTGTGCACGAGACAGAGTCTCGAACAATCGCATCGCGATGCCCCAAGCTGCGCACATCTAAGGGCCACATGGTGTATAAAAGACCGCCAGCCAGATCACAACTAAGGTCTCGAAAACCCATACTAAGACATGCATGTTATAATCATACACGCAGCACACATGTCCAATATGAAGGGCAGGTATCATTGCAATTCTCTACAAAGTATACAACTTTATTGATAACTCTTACAGAGTGCACACAGAGATCACAGTCTGTGATCCAACATTACAACAATCATGCGGAAGCAAAGTAGGTCTGAGTACAGACAAGTTTAACAAATGGCTTAGAGAAGCCTTATCTAAAAACAAGCCCTCCACGAGGGAACCAGTCGTCTGACTGGGACTACACTAGCTTGGTCTTGGTCTGAGTCTTCATTCTTCGAGCTTCAGGTAGAAGCCACCATCGGGGTCGGTGGATTCATCTAAAACATAGAATAAGAAAACGTGAGTACAAAGTCGTACTCAGCAAGACTTACGTAGGAACTATACTACTCATGCACATGTATCAAGGTAAAGGGAGGTGGGGTTTCACTTGCAGAAGTGCCAGCTTTGACTTGGCTATTCCTAAACTACGAGTACCAGACTTGAGGTAAGAAGCGTACACGAGTCCACTACATCTCCAACCAATACACCACTATGGTTACTTCCTCGACTTCCCCACGAGGAACACACCATAGCACTCACGCTTATCTTGCGAGTTTTAAAAGTATCTAGTTCAAGTTGTCTAATAATCGAGCACAGCTCTCCAACCACGGACGCGGCTATTCGAATAGTTTTGTTAACCCTGCAGGGGTGTACCGCTCCACACACACACTCATCAGTTACCGCCTGGGAGTGGGACCCTTCAAGCGGGTACCGGCGAGGATGTTGCCACGACACTTCGCCCACAGCTCCGTTCTAGTCCAGAGAGTCGCCTTTGTGAGGGGGATCCGTATGGAAGTCCGACCGAGGTTCCAGTACAGCCTCAAACGATGTGTGCAGGGTCCCAAGCCGGTCTTGAAAAGCCGTTCATCCACTTCGCAGACCGTGCCACAGCCCTACCAGAACTCCGAACTAGTGCGACTCCTGGGGTTCGAACGGGGTGAGGTACTAGGTCAAGAGGGGTCAGTGAGCCCAATGTGTGGTTGTACTCTTCTTCTTGGATTACCACACAAGAACTCGGGCTTAAGGCGGTGTTCAACGAGACAACCCACTGTGTACTCCTACACAGCCTCTCATCGTTCACCTTGTATTAGGGTAGATTCACCAACACAGTTTCACTTTCATCAACACCATGTTCACTATCATCCCGACTCACATCAAAAGCAACCTCATTGTACCACTAAGCATGCAATAAGCAGAAACAGTTGCAGGGGCCACATGATATCAAACAACTCCTATGTCAGCTAGGATTGTGGTTTGCTTACTACTGTGACAAGATGATAGGTCATGCATCGGATATGGGTTCAACTATGCGGTAGAATCGATACAAGGTGATCTCCTAAACATGCATAAGCGAGATTGAGAGGGAATTGGGATTTTATAGACATGATCAATGGGGGTTTGCTTGCCTTGCTGACGGGGTTCAGTCACGGGGTCTTCAACGAAGGGGGTGATCTCGGGTTCCGGCTCCACTTCTATCAGCAACATGACAATCATAGGATCAACATAATGTACAATGCACAATCACATGAATAATATTGTAATGGTGATGTTTATGGTTGCATTGTGTGGACAATTCTATTTAAAAGGAGTATATTGCAATTGAATTGCAAATTCAAACTCCATTTGTTTTATCGATGAATTTCAAATGCATTTGAATGCATGAAAGTTCATTTGAAATGGTTGAGCATGAAGTGATGTTGTAAAGGTGAGGTAAAGCCTCTGATGTGTGGATGAAACTATTTAAAAGAAGTGTGTTGCAAAGTCATTTGCAAATTCACTCCAAATTTAAATTTGAAAAGGATCCATATGCATGTTTGCTACTGTTCACCCATTTTAAATTGGTCAAACATAGAAACAAGTTGCATATTCATAATCCTTGTATTTTTCTGATAATTTTAGACATATTATTTGCCCAATTTGGAGTTAATATGAATTAGTTATTGAATTTCAAATTTTAAAGCATTTTCTGGAATTTCTGTAATTTCTTTTGAATTGTTTTATTTCTGGAAAAATCTTTATTGCATCATGCTGATGTAGGGGTGATGTCACAGGGGGGGGGGGGCTGACAACAGGGGCCCACTTGTAAGTCTAAGTGTGGGTTAATCCCTGTTAGATTAAACTAACAGTGGTTAGTTAGTAGCTAGGGCCCACTCGTCAATGGGTGTAGGGTTAGCTTAGGGGGGCGATTAGGTTAGCTCTAATGGCCGGCTTGACGCCGGCGGCTGTGTACGCGGCGGCGCCTCGCCGGAGTTGCCTACAGGCCACGGGAGACTACGGGGAGGGTACTGGAGTGTACCTCGTGCGCTCCCGCATCAAGTGGAGCCAACAGGGGGTCTTGGGGACGCTCCAGTGCACGACGACTTCAACCGTGGCGGCGGCCGGAGCCACTGGAGAGGGGGGCACGGGTTACGGGCTACGGCGAGAGGCGTGAAGGGGCTGGGGCGAACGGGGAGCTCACCCTGGTGCTAATGGAGCCGACGGGGAGGCCGAAGGGTGGCCGGACGGGGTGGAATCGCTCGCCGGCGTCCACTATGCCCGGCGGCAAGACCTTGAAACTGGCGTCGTCTCCGGGGCCGTTCAGGCTCGATTGAGAGCGGGGATCGATGAAGGCGACAGCGGTGGGTCTTCTGGACACGGTGGCTCGCCGCGAGGGGCACGGTGGCCACGCGAGTGCGGCGGCGCGGTGAGACCGAGCGCTCGGATGCGGTGAGAAACCGGCGAAAGGGGGATAAGTGTTGCGGGGCTCTGGGCGTCTCCGTGGCACGCTTAGGAGGAGGGGGAGGTTCTGGAAGCGACTCGGTGGCCACGGCGGCGTCACCGGCTCCCTCCCAGCTAGCCACCGAGCTGGTTGAGGAAGACGACAAGGGGGCTGGGTGGTGGGCTGGGCCAGCTGGGCCGTGGGGGCTTAAGTTGGGCCAGATGCCCAGTAAACCCCTTTTGTTTTTCTTTCATTTTTCTTTTTTGTTAATTTGTTTTGCCCTAGTAATTAAATACCTAGGCAATTTATAAAATGCCCAAAACTTTTATGTGGACTTGTAATATATATAACTAGCCACTCACAAGTTTTGGAGATTTTTGAAATTCAAACAATTTGAATTTAAATTCAAATTGGAGTTTAATTTAACTTCCAAGCCCTATTTGGAATTTTTGGCAAATCTTGGTGCATGCAGTGGGACTCACTTCACTTTATATGTGATCATGCATATTTATAAGACTTTTCAAAAATACCAGAGGAAAATTTGGAAGCAATTTTTGTCTGGCCATTTAATTAAAATCATCTGGGGGTGTTCTCTCTCCAAATTCAGTTTCTTTTTGGAAATTTTTACATGATGCAAAATGACTTGCTAATCCTAGCACATACCTAACTTGGGGTTGTGACAACTCGCCCCCACTCAAAAGAATCTCGTCCCGAGATTCAGAAGTCTGCGGAAGGAAGGAGGGGTGATCGGCACTGAGACGGTCTTCTCTTTCCCACGTGGCTTCTTTCTCGGAGTGGTGTGACCACTGAACTTTCAGAAACTTGATCTTCTTTCGGCGAGTGACACGCTCTGCTGAATCAAGAATACGAACAGGGTATTCTCGATAAGAAAGGTCATCTTGTAGATCATGCGTTTCATGGTCGACTTCGCGGATGGGGTCCTTGAAGCAACGCCTGAGTTGTGACACATGGAATACATCATGTACTCGGGAAAGGTGCGGGGTTAGTTCAAGTTGGTAGGCAAGTTCTCCACGTTTAGCAAGAATGCGGAAAGGTCCGATGTAACGTGGGGCCAACTTGCCTTTGATACCGAATCCATGGGTTCCCTTCAGAGGAGTAACCCGAAGGTAAGCCTTCTCATCCAGATTGTAGCTCTCTTGCCTATGATGACGATCATAGTAGCTTTTCTGACGTGACTGATCTGCTTTCAATTGATCACGAACAATGCGAACTTGCTCTTCTGCTTCCTTGATCATATCCGGTCCAAATAATTGTCTTTCACCGGTTTCTGACCAGTTTAGGTGTGTTCGACATCGTCGTCCATATAGGAGTTCAAAAGGAGCCATGTTCAGACTAGATTGAAAACTATTGTTATAAGAAAATTCGGCAAATGGAAGAGACTTCTCCCAATTCTTTTCGAATGAGATAACACAAGCTCTGAGCATGTCTTCAAGAATTTGGTTAACCCTTTCGACTTGACCACTAGACTGAGGATGGAAAGCTGTACTAAAGGAGAGATGAGTTCCCATAGCATGTTGGAAGCTTCCCCAAAATCTAGAGGTGAAAAGGCTACCACGATCAGAATTGATTTCCAAAGGAACACCGTGACGGATACAATTCTAGAGACATACAAGTCCGCTAACTGGCTAGTAGTTATAGACTCACGAACTGGAAGGAAGTGAGCAACTTCGGAAAGCCTATCTATGACAACGAAGATGGCATCATTTCCTTTCTGGATTTTTGGAAAGCCGGTGATGAAATCCATACCGACCTTGTCCCATTTCCACTCTGGAATAGGCAAAGGTGGAAGTGTGCCAGCAGGTCTTTGATGTTCTGCCTTAATGCGACGACAAACATCACATTCGGCAACAAATTTAGCAATATCTCTCTTCATCCTAGTCCACCAAAATCTCTGGCGTAGATCTCGGTACATTTTTGTGCTACCGGGATGAATCGAGAGGGGTGTGTCATGGGCTAATTTGAGGATGAGTTGCCTTAGATTTCTATTCTTATGTACTACCAAACGATTTCCAAAGAATACCGTTCCTTTACTATATGTGGAGAAACATTTAGCCACTCCGCTAGCAATGTTCTCCTTGATCCGGCGAACACGTTGTGCACGCCTTTGGGCAATTATGATTTGATCCTCAAGAGTTGGTTTCGCCACCAAGGTAGAAAGATAGCCATGAGGGACAATCTCAAGATTGAGCTTTCGAAATTCCTCATGAAGAAGTGGTTGATACTGTTGTAACATGAGGTTGTTACAATACGACTTACGACTTAGTGCATCAGCCATGACATTTGCTTTTCCTGGGGTGTAAGAAATTCCTAAGTCATAATCTTTTATCAACTCAATCCAGTGTCTTTTCCTGAGATTAAGATCTGGGTGGGTGAAAATGTATTTGAGGCTTTGGTGGTCGGAATAAATCTCACAACGATTACCAAGGAGGTAATGTCGCCAAGTTGTTAGGGCATGAACTACGGCAGTGAGTTCAAGATCATGGGTAGGATAGTTCTCTTCATGTGGCCGCAACTGGCGTGAAGCATAAGCTACCACATGTCTATCTTGCATAAGTATGCATCCTAACCCTTGCCGCGATGCGTCACAAAAGATCTCGAAATCCTTTTTGGTGTCTGGAGGCGCAAGTACGGGTGCAGAAGTCAATCTTCTTTTTAGCTCTTGAAAGCTTTCCTCGCACTTGGGAGTCCATAGGAATTTCTTATCTTTCTTGAGGAGCTCAGTTAGAGGCTTTGCAAATTTAGAAAAGTTCTCGACGAAGCGACGACAATAGCTGGCTAGGCCAAGAAAACTTCTAACTTGCTTAACCGATTCAGGTGGAGTCTAGTCAAGGACGGCCTGAACTCTCTCGGGATTCACAGCAATGCCTTTTGCAGAAATCACGTGGCCTAAGTAGGTCACTTCTGGTAGCCAAAATTCACACTTGGAGAATTTAGCATACAGGCGATGCTCTCTAAGTTTCATCAATACCAGCCTTAGGTGTTCGGCATGTTCTTCTTCGTTCTTCGAGTAGATGAGAATGTCATCGAGATAAACGACAACAAATTTATCTAGGTACTCCATGAAGATCGAATTCATCATGCGTGAGAAAGTGGCGGGGGCATTGGTTAAACCAAAGGACATGACGGTGTACTCGTAAAGACCATAACGAGTAGTTAAAGCCGTTTTGGGAATGTCCTCGTTTCGGATTTTGATTTGATGATAGCCTAATCTCAAATCCATCTTGGAGAAGACAGAGGATCCTGCAAGTTTGTAACACCCTCAGATCCAGTACAGTAATCACTACAGTGATTCCACTGTTAGTGATCATTACTGTTGATGATCAAGCCTTGAACACCTTTGATCACAGCTCATTGAAATTCCAACCTTGATTAAATTTTCAAATAAGCGTGGATTGTAAATCTTGCTCCAAGGATTGTGGATGCATGTCAATCAACTTGACCATGATTAAACCAAATCCAACTAGCCATGTGAATAATCAGAAGTCAATACTTATGATGGAACCAATGTTGTGGGGTTACCAAAATTGTTTTGAAAATTTATATGGAAATGAAAATCTTTGCCAAACCAAAAATTTGTAGGGCATATTAAATAAAATGCCTAGCAATCTTAGGCCATGATAATGTGGTAATGGATATTTTATTAAAGTAATTTAGTAATATGAAATAAAAACAATGGCTTGAAAATATTAAAATTACCATGGAATTATAATAAACAAGTGGAAAATAAAGTTGATCCAAAATTTATGAAACCATTTTTATAAAATGCCTAAAAATCAGTAGGCTTTATTAAAGTGGGATGGGATTTTATTACCAGGTTTAAAAATGTTAAACAAATAAAAACAGTGTCAAATCAGTGGCATTTAATACCTTTTAAATAAAACAAAAATGCAATTGATTTTATTTGGGCACAAAACTTTTTGTGGCATTGTTATAAAGCGCATCATTAATTTTGGTGCATGTTTCATATTTTACAAAAATGGAACAATAGCCAAATACATTTAAACAAAAGAAAAGTAAAACAAAACAAGAAAAATAAAAATAAAAACCCCCTAAGCCCCGCCCCAGGCGAGGCCCACCCCAGGGCCCAGCCCACCCCTCTCTTCTCTCTCCCCTCCCGTGTCTCATCCCCACCAACCCCCCCTCCTCCCATGCCGCACGCGCCATGGCAGGGAGGCCATGCCGCCGGCCCCCTCCGCTCACCTACTCCCTCCCCTCCTCACCTGCCCCCCTCTGGATAAGGCCGAAGGCCCCCTCCTCCTCCCCATGTCC
The DNA here is from genome assembly GCA_950022295.1 of Bromus sterilis. Taxonomy (NCBI): domain Eukaryota; kingdom Viridiplantae; phylum Streptophyta; class Magnoliopsida; order Poales; family Poaceae; genus Bromus; species Bromus sterilis. Next base: position 334,808,665 of record OX465595.1, on the reverse strand, counting down.
ATCCCCCCACCCCTCGCGCCTCCCTCCCTCTCGTTTTCTTCCAAGCCGCGGCCACCGTCGCCGCGCCCACGCCGTCGACGCGGCTGGTGACCACCTCGGCAAGCGGGAGCTTGTCCAGGCGAGCCGCCGTGGACGACCTCGTCTCCCTGCACGCCCTATTTCTTCTGGGAGGCCCCAAGGACGCCGCCCCCTTTCAGCTCCTCCCGCCACGGCCACCGCGCTGCCGTCGTCGATTCGCCCGGCTCGGGCGTCCCCAGCCTACTTCGAGCCACCTACAAGTTCTGCTGTGAGCTGCTCTTCGTTTCCCTCCAACCCACACCCGTTTTTATGCCCGCTGTCGCCGCCTTCACCTCGCCGCGCTCCGGCAGCTGCTAGGGCTGCTCGCCGCCGTGGCCTTGTGCCACCACGCTAAACGTGGAGTGTACCAGGCGACGCGCGGCAGCTCGCACGTCCGTTTCCACCCCTCCCCGTACTGATTGGTCGCCGGAGTGCCTCGATGGCCTCGCCGGCGTGCTCTGCCTCGCCGCCGTGCCCGGCTGGGCTAACCTCCAGCGGGCAAGCCCACTTCCCAGTGGGGCCGGCCATATGTAATTAGGGGTAAACCCCTATTAGACTAATCCCCCCAGAATTAGCACCCCTGGGTCCATCACATGTGGGCCACCCCCACTTAAACCCTATTTGTTTAAACAAAATAACTGTTAGATAAATAGGTCACTGACTAGTGGGCCCCTTGCCAGTTTAAGTAAATAAAACTGTCTATTTAACTAACACTCACTTACACATGGGCCCCACATGCCAGAATTTTTAATACAATGTTTTTGTTTATCTCAGTCTATGACATGTGGGTCTATTGGATCATTAGTATTAGATAAATTAATTTTATTAAACGAAGGCTGACCAGTGGGACCCACTGGTCAGGTTTGACCAGTCAACCCCTCTGTGGATAATGTTGCTATTTAATAATAAAAGAAAATTCAAAAATTGATTTAAAACTTTGAAATTCAATAACTTTTAAACCGTAACTCAGATTCAAAAACTTTATACATGAAAATTGATCAGAAAAATATAACGAATACGAATACGCTATACGTATGTCTACCAACCCCCTTTAACGTACCGAACATCGACATTCCCCCCTTCGGGCCGTCTGTCGATAATTCCCGGTACCGATAATAATTGCCCGGATCAAAATACTTTGTATACGAAAGTTACTCAGAACGGATCAACGATTACAGATACGATACCCATATCCTCACCACACCCCTCTAACATACCTATCATCGAACTGTTCCCCCTCCGGTGGCACTGTCCGATAGATTGCCCGATAACCGTTAAACTGTCCGGTACTGTTAGATTACCCGAATGAATTTATTCCGAACACGAAACTTATTCGGAATAGTTCAACTAACCCGGATACTGTAGGAGATATGCCCTAGAGGCAATAATAAATGTTATTATTTATCTCCATGTTTGTAATTATGTTTATATTCCATGCTATAACTGCAATGGTTCTCGAGTCTGCAATAACCACGAGGCTCAGAGGAAGACTCATATGCACGTGTGGAATAATAAACGGATAAAATATATATTCCTAGTCTCGCCTCTAAGACTAGCTCAAGTGTTGCATGATGGTTCTGTTTTCCTGATCATGGGCATGACTATGCCGGAAACTTTGAGGGCACAATGTTAGAAGAACATTTGTGTTGAATCGACCCAGATTGATGTTATGCTATGAGATACATTCGTCACCAGTTAATGGATTATAACACAGAGAAAGTTGAGCGTTTGCATAATTCCTTAGACCATGAGAGTATCGAGTTCCTTCGTACTTGCTTCTTGAACTTTGGGGTTTGTTAAACGTCATCTGTAAAAGGGTGGCTATTACGGCGGCTTACGGGTTCACGGAAAAGTATGACAAGGAACTAGGTAGCTCAAGATTGGGATTTGCTCCTCCGTCGATGGAGAGATATTCTTCGGGCCCTCTCGGTGTTACGGTATCCACCATCGTCTGGCCAGACACAGTGTGATTTGATCACAGGGATGCCGGAACGCGGGAACGAGAAAAGAGAACAATACCGGAAACGAGGTAACTGGCATAGTGGACAAGTTGTTGATTCACGGGGATGCCAATAAGTCTCACCTCGGGTATTTGTAACATATCGCGAAGCAACAGGAATAGCACACGGCAACTAAAGGTTCACTCGAATATTCATTCGTATGGGTATAGGGATCAATATGGATGTCCTCGGTTCCGCTATTGATCATTGATCGGAAAGTGTTCCGGTCATGTCTATACTTCATCGAACCTACAGGGTCACACGCTTAAGGGTCATCTATCTGCTGAATTCTAGACAGGGAGTCTGAGAGAAAGTCACCGGAAAGGTTTCGGAGAAAACGGAAAAGTTCCGGAGAGAGAACACCGGAATAGTTTCGGTAAAACCGAAAAGTTGTTTCGGAGTGAACCACTAAACCGAAAAGGTTTCTGTAAGCACCTGGTACTTCTGGAGGGTGCCAGAATTGTTCTGGTAACTTCTGGAATTTTTCCGGAGAAAAAAATAAAATATTTTTTTCGGAAATGTTCGGAGCTGCCGGAAATGTTTCGGAGCTGCCGGAAATGCTTAGGTTACTTTTCGCAGATGAAAATCATTGATCCGTAAATTTTTCGGAACGCATCCGAAATTGTTTTAGGGGGTGCTGGAAATGTTCTGGGCCTACAGAAATTTTTTCGGGATTTTCGGACGCGAAAATTTGGTCTCATGAATAGTGGAACACTATTGGGAGAAAATATCTCATGAATAGTGGAAACACTATTGGGAGAAAATATCTCATGAATAGTGTGAAAATATCTGAGGGCATTTTGGTATTTTGCCATCTCTTCTCACTCTATAAATAGAGGTGGAGAGGTGCTCTCCACACACACTCAAGTCTCTCATACAAGTGCCATGCAATTATCTGGCTTCTTCTCTCCCTCCCACGAAATAGTTTCGTAGAGCCGAAAGGCTGTCTGGGTTCCGGCAGGAACTAGTTCTGGACGGCGAAGCCCTGCCGGATAGCTGACACCGTATGTGTGCAACCGCGTAGAGAGGTCGTAGTTTCGATCTTTTGCCCGAGGGGCTGTTCGAGGGTCCTCCCGAAGGGCTGTCCGAGTTACCGTTCGAGTTTCGAGGGGCCTCCCGAAGGGCTGTCCGAGTGACCGTCCGAGGTTCGGGTGCGCCTCTCGAAGGGTTGTCCGTGACACCGTCCGAGGGACTGTCCGACCGCCTCCCGGAGCGCTGTCCGAGGAGCAGACGAGGGACAACATCCTCGCGGTTGGGAGGTTGTAAATCCTAGCTGCGGGGATCTGCACCACCGATCTTCATCGACTCTACTTCCGCTGCGCTACGAGTCGGTAATGATAAGATCAAAACCTTGTATGCATCTCCATAGTGGTCCTGGGCGTGTTCGTAGTGCGGAAATTTTTGTTTTCTGCTGCGTTCCCCAACAGTGGCATCAAGAGCCAGGCTATGCGTAGATGCAGGTCACGATCTAGAATACATAGAGATGTATGGGTATTGCATTATATAATTTTGTAGTAGATGGGATCTATTGCTGAAAATTATTTATGCGGGTACCAGATGAAATCTGTTACCCGATGTTCTTGTTGCTTCCCTGGAATTTGCGTATTTCTAATCTCGATAACTGCATGGTGCAATTTCAAAGTTCTGGCAATCCGCGATCCTGATTGATCAACGAAGTGCTAACAGTTCATTGAATTCCACCATAGTTAAAGAAAGATGGAATTTCGCAGACTAAAGGGCAATGCAGATATGATATGCATGGGGGTCACGCGTATGACGAAGTTCAGTATGGGGTTCGAGATTTTATTATCCCGTGCTTCATACACCCCGCAGAGTTAATCTAGCGACTTGAATAATCATACTTGATGATAAACGTTGGTAGCTACGGTTTTTAGACAAAACCTTAGAAGCCACGTAAATGAAAATCTTGCATAAACCGATTAGAGACGTCTAACTTGGTTTTGCAGAAAGGCATGTGATGTGGTATAGCAATTCTCATGGTTAATTTGATTATGTATGAGATGACTATATAATGTAAATTCATTAACATGACCTGCGAGTCATGATTCGGCATGATGGCTGGAGCCATATGATTGTCACTTTAATGACCTGTGAGTCAACCTTATGTAATGCACTTGTTTTATTAGCTATAGAGATAGCAATATTATCTGGTGCATCGACAAGGTGGTGGAAATTTTTGCGAAGGTGAACACCGACGCGAATGCCGAAGACGAAGAAATACTAGACTTCTCCGTCAGAAAGGGCTATACCATATCATGCTATTATGAATTGCCTGAGATGTTTATCCCTTATGCTGCACCCTTTTGATTGCGCGGTAGTCGCTTTTTATTAGGGTGATCTCTCACTTAAAATATCAAAGTAGTTAGTGTTCACCCAAGTGTAGCACCGTCTGAAATTCGTATCTTTTCGGGGTGCGCCATGTACACATGAGCACGAACGAATCGAGAGGAATGAGGCGGGTGAGGTCAGACCTCGCAGCAAGATCACTTGGTTGTCTTTGACGTTCAGGCAGGAGAGTCCTGAGCTCGGAACACGCCCATCGAAAGATGAACAAGAATCACATAGAGATGTGATCGGCAAGTTGGCCTACCGATTGAAAATCACGTCATCAGTGATGAACCCGTCAATGACGTCGAATTGAAATACGGATCTTGAATCACTCACAATCAATTATGAGAGATATTGATTTGAGTGGGAGCGCACCTTAGAATAAAATTGTTTATTCTCTAGTGCAAATTAATTATGAACATTGTCTAAGTGAAATTTGCATAATAGTTGTAGAATATTGGCTCGCGTTTCCACCTTCCCTATTAAAATTGAATAACTGTTATTTATCTGGTTAAAACTTTACGATTGGTAACGTAATTTGTAGGATTGTCCTCAAGAGTGTCGAGAAGGACTTTGTCCTATTGCATGCTTTTAGTATTCTCCCGCTGATGCTATGGATGATAAGACTCGCGTCCTTCGATCCAAAAGCAAGAATTCCATCAGGGTCAAATGCAATATGCTTGCTTCCATGAAACCCGAGCTTCAAAAGTTTGGGATAGCTATGACACATTCATGGAACTGAAAATTAGTTTCAGATACAAACAAAGGCTAGAAGATATGAGATATCCAAAGCAATGTTCTGTTTGCAAATGTTAGTAAAGTGTTTACTATGCATTAGACTGAAGTAATGAAGGGATCCAGATGAACGCCAGTCATATGATGATGGTGAATAAAACAAACAACTTAAAGATAAAGGACAAGTCAGAAGGGTGTTAGTGAGACTTACACGCCTAGGAAGTCCGGGGCTTACGCCACTCTTAAAGTTGGGTGCTTCATCTGAGAGTAGGAGAAATATTTGAAGTAAAACTGTTGGAAGGATAAAGGCAAAAAGAAAGAAGACTGGAATGTCCAGCTCATGTATGAATGTCATACAAGTTATTGATGTTTGGAAGGCTGGTCAAAAAGAAATTGTTCTTGGAAATTATGATTAAACATGTTAATCACTAATTCTTGGGTATTGTGAGTTGACCACAAAGATACCCGCTTGATTGCATTCTGTTGCGACTCGATGCAAGAACTACTACGGCCTACAAGACTTGCCAGAGTGAGGTTTAGATACGCGCTGGGAACATAGTAAATGTTACTATACCTTCCATCGGTGTATTACCTTTGTATTTATTTTCATAATTCATTTTTGAGTTTTATACACTCTAGCCCATTGCATAAAGTTTGTTGCAAGAAGGTTGTTCATAAGAGAACAATTGTTGTTCGGTGTTATGAATAACATAAGGGCCATGCATCCATCATGGATGGGATGTATGTTATGAATATTGATGGTAATATGATACATCCCTAACAATGACGCTAAATGTCGAAAGACTAAAAGAGTACCACATATGTGTGCCACTGCATTTGGTCACATTGGAGAAACCCGCATGGAGAAATTCCATAATGATGGATTTTGAAGTCATTTGATTATGAATCATCTGACACTTGCAACTTTCGTCCAAAAAGTGAAGTGACTGAAATACCGTTCACACGCCATAAGGAACGAGCAACAAACTTATTCGTGATCATACATTTTGATGTGTGTAGTCCGATAAATGTTGTTACTAGTAGTGGATTTATCTATCTTCAGAAATGACTCAAGTAGATATATGGATATTTACTTGATGAGACGTAAGTCTGGATCTTTTGAAATCATTCAAAAGGTTTTCAGAATGAAGTAGAAATTATTGTGGCAAGAAAATTATGTTTCTGCAATTAGATTGTGGAAAGGAAAATTTGAGTTACAAGTTTAGTGAATGTCTGATGAGTTGTGAAAAACAGTTTCATAACTTGCACCTCCCGGAACACCACTAAAAGTGGAAAGTCCGAGAAGATGTAATCAAACCATATATGACATGGTAAGATCAAAGATGACATAAATCAATTTGCCATTATCCCTTTTAAAAGTGATGCTTTAGAGACTGCGGCTTTTAACACTGAAAGGAGCGCCATCGGATCTGTTGAAATGATGTCATGGTATGGTACGCCCAACCATGTTATGTATTTTCTTAACATTTGGAATATGGGGCTTGTGTAAAGTTTTTACAAACCTATTCCAAATCAGACAAGAACTACTTTGTAGGTTATCCCAAATTGATGGGTATTCCTCCACACTATGCCGAGGCAAAACGTTTGCCACATAAACCGGTATGATTTTTTGAAGAAAATGTTTCTTGCAAAAGGTGAGTGGGAGAACAGTGCAACTCGACGAGATAACAGTATCTTCGTTATCAGGTCAAAGGAAAGAAACCTTGGAAGTAATTCCAGAGTCTCCTACTGTGACTGATACGGAAGCCTCTACATGAGATTTATGGACTTCGGTCGAACTTGCAGCTGAACCACGTAGGCAAAACTCATGCAAACCTCTCAGGTGCGCAAACGAGATATTGTTGTTAAACAACAGTATACCTACGATAATCAAGGAAGCGATGATGGGCCCTGACTCCGGAATTGGCTAGATGCCAACACAATCCGAGATAGTTTCCCTATACATAATTCAAGATTATATCTTGATGGACCATTCGGAAGACTTAGAGTCTAGCGAATATTAATGGAACTATAAACTGATACGGATAAAAATGTTTTATTCAAAAAGCTCGACTTGTTTCTATAACAAATTCAAGGAGTTGACTACCGTGAGATTGTCTCACTGTAGCGATGCTTAAAGTCGGTTCGGGTTATACTAGCAATTAATACATATTTCAATTATGAGATATCATAAATGGATGCCAAAAAGGATTTCCACGAGTTGGAAATACAACCTAGGACTTGTATGTGATACAGTTCAAAGTATTTTGACAATCCAAGAGGATGCTAGGGGTTGTGCAAACTTCAGAGTTCCAGCAATGGACAAAGGAGAGCATAATGGAGTTGGAATCTTTGTTCTGATGAAATAGTTAAAAAGTTTGATTTCATCAGGGATAGCAAAGATGCTTGTGTTTACAAGAAAGTAAGTGGGAGCATGATAATATTTCTAAAACCTTGTGTTCTTGACACATTAGAAATAATATAAATTTCTTGACGCGAATTAAGACTTCATTGAAAATAGTTTTTCGATGAAGTGCTTGGGCTAAGTAGCCTTGATATTAGGCATAATTATCTGCGAGATAGAATTGCCTGATAGGGCTAAGCCAAAATACATATTGACAAGATCCTAAAACAGTTTAGCTTTAAAAACGCCAAGGAGTGATTCTTGCCGAAGTCACATGGAAAGAGTTTTTGCAAGACTCGGTGTCCTAAAACACTGATGAGCAAAATACATGATGGAGATTCCACACACTTTTGTGTTTGGATTAATCATGTATTCCATGGTATGTAAAACAACCAGATATGTCCAGTACTCCAAATTAGTTGCGAGTAATTTACCAAAGTGATCAAGGTATTGATCATAGGACAACAGTGAAAAATGTCATTAATTACTAAAGTGGCGTTGATGACATGTTTTCTCGTGAGCGGAGATTATGAAGAGTTCGTTGTAAACAGTTACATCGATACAGGCTCGCTGTAAGTAATTACATCGATGCAGTCTTCATCAGTACTCCAAGCGATTTTCAAATTAAATTAAGGGTTTTGTATAACAAATATGGTGGCACAGTAAGTTGGAATTGTTCCAAACAGGTTACTGTGGCGAAATTCTATAACAAATGGCTATGTATGTTGCTGCTTAAGAAGCAACAAAGAAGATGTTGAATCATATAGTTCATTCATGAACTTAGTATGGTTCCAAGATGGCTTTGGTCAATGGAACACTATTGAAGATAGTTGCTCCATAGCTCAGTCTGAGGAATCAAGGTTCGACCAGTGATTCACATATATACAAAGCCGAGTCCACACAAAACATGAATTTTGTGAAAGCGTGAAAACGCGAGGATACGCAAAGATACACACGGGCCAGAAGTTGTCAGATCCGTTGGGCAAAGACTGTACCACAAGCGAAACATAATTTTACACCGGTATGCCATAGGTGTAAAGTATGTGAGCATTGACTTGATTATTGACTCTAGTGCAAGTGGGAGTCTGTAGGAGATATGCCCTAGAGGCAATAATAAATGTTATTATTTATCTCCATGTTTGTAATTATGTTTATATTCCATGCTATAACTGCAATGGTTCTCGAGTCTGCAATAACCACGAGGCTCAGAGGAAGACTCATATGCACGTGTGGAATAATAAACGGATAAAATATATATTCCTAGTCTCGCCTCTAAGACTAGCTCAAGTGTTGCATGATGGTTCTGTTTTCCTGATCATGGGCATGACTATGCCGGAAACTTTGAGGGCACAATGTTAGAAGAACATTTGTGTTGAATCGACCCAGATTGATGTTATGCTATGAGATACATTCGTCACCAGTTAATGGATTATAACACAGAGAAAGTTGAGCGTTTGCATAATTCCTTAGACCATGAGAGTATCGAGTTCCTTCGTACTTGCTTCTTGAACTTTGGGGTTTGTTAAACGTCATCTGTAAAAGGGTGGCTATTACGGCGGCTTACGGGTTCACGGAAAAGTATGACAAGGAACTAGGTAGCTCAAGATTGGGATTTGCTCCTCCGTCGATGGAGAGATATTCTTCGGGCCCTCTCGGTGTTACGGTATCCACCATCGTCTGGCCAGACACAGTGTGATTTGATCACAGGGATGCCGGAACGCGGGAACGAGAAAAGAGAACAATACCGGAAACGAGGTAACTGGCATAGTGGACAAGTTGTTGATTCACGGGGATGCCAATAAGTCTCACCTCGGGTATTTGTAACATATCGCGAAGCAACAGGAATAGCACACGGCAACTAAAGGTTCACTCGAATATTCATTCGTATGGGTATAGGGATCAATATGGATGTCCTCGGTTCCGCTATTGATCATTGATCGGAAAGTGTTCCGGTCATGTCTATACTTCATCGAACCTACAGGGTCACACGCTTAAGGGTCATCTATCTGCTGAATTCTAGACAGGGAGTCTGAGAGAAAGTCACCGGAAAGGTTTCGGAGAAAACGGAAAAGTTCCGGAGAGAGAACACCGGAATAGTTTCGGTAAAACCGAAAAGTTGTTTCGGAGTGAACCACTAAACCGAAAAGGTTTCTGTAAGCACCTGGTACTTCTGGAGGGTGCCAGAATTGTTCTGGTAACTTCTGGAATTTTTCCGGAGAAAAAAATAAAATATTTTTTTCGGAAATGTTCGGAGCTGCCGGAAATGTTTCGGAGCTGCCGGAAATGCTTAGGTTACTTTTCGCAGATGAAAATCATTGATCCGTAAATTTTTCGGAACGCATCCGAAATTGTTTTAGGGGGTGCTGGAAATGTTCTGGGCCTACAGAAATTTTTTCGGGATTTTCGGACGCGAAAATTTGGTCTCATGAATAGTGGAACACTATTGGGAGAAAATATCTCATGAATAGTGGAAACACTATTGGGAGAAAATATCTCATGAATAGTGTGAAAATATCTGAGGGCATTTTGGTATTTTGCCATCTCTTCTCACTCTATAAATAGAGGTGGAGAGGTGCTCTCCACACACACTCAAGTCTCTCATACAAGTGCCATGCAATTATCTGGCTTCTTCTCTCCCTCCCACGAAATAGTTTCGTAGAGCCGAAAGGCTGTCTGGGTTCCGGCAGGAACTAGTTCTGGACGGCGAAGCCCTGCCGGATAGCTGACACCGTATGTGTGCAACCGCGTAGAGAGGTCGTAGTTTCGATCTTTTGCCCGAGGGGCTGTTCGAGGGTCCTCCCGAAGGGCTGTCCGAGTTACCGTTCGAGTTTCGAGGGGCCTCCCGAAGGGCTGTCCGAGTGACCGTCCGAGGTTCGGGTGCGCCTCTCGAAGGGTTGTCCGTGACACCGTCCGAGGGACTGTCCGACCGCCTCCCGGAGCGCTGTCCGAGGAGCAGACGAGGGACAACATCCTCGCGGTTGGGAGGTTGTAAATCCTAGCTGCGGGGATCTGCACCACCGATCTTCATCGACTCTACTTCCGCTGCGCTACGAGTCGGTAATGATAAGATCAAAACCTTGTATGCATCTCCATAGTGGTCCTGGGCGTGTTCGTAGTGCGGAAATTTTTGTTTTCTGCTGCGTTCCCCAACAGATACACCACCCACACATGTGTCGGATGTCCACGACACCTCCGGCATGATATCTCCCCCCTCCGGACACCTTGTCCGATAATCACCCGGAGCCGATATTTCATCCCTGGATGAATTCCCGCTCCGAGTATCGTGCATCGTACTGCGTTAGAACCCCGTTTACAATTCATCTGTTATGTCTTGCATTTGTATTGCTATTATTGTTGTGTATTTATTGTTTCTCCCCCCCCTTAATCTCCGGTAGACCCCGCTGCTGCCGTCGACTACACCGATGCTGAGTACGACTACTTCGTCGACGACCGTACCGCTACTGTCGAGCTTACAGGCAAGCAGAGCCATTCTCTTCCCCAGATATCGCCTATCTTTCCGTACATTTCTTGCACTAGGCATTGTTACTGCTGCTGCTACGATTACAATCCTATTCAATTGCATAGCCTTTCATTGTAGCCCCTTGATGTGCCTTCCTTTAATCCTATGCTGCCTATTATTACTTATGCATTATTCAGCAGTAAACCCTGCGCATTGTTAGTTAGGTTTAGAATAGCGGGCTGTGATCACTCTGGGAGTGATCGCGGGAATGAAATATATACAACTGCAACAGGTACGAATCAATGTAGACACCCTAGGGAACCTACAAAGGCGAGACTCTGCCGAGTCGCTTCGAGTTTGACTTACGAGTGGAATGGACTCGTATTTCACTCTCGTCGGCTCAGTAGCGTAGCATCACCGGGATGATATGAGGTTTACCTCTTTAGTTCATTCCGCTGATGTCTCTGTCAAACATCTTAAGTGTGCCATCGAGGGTGATTCCTCCTGGTTTCACTTAACGGTAGGGACTCGAACCAACTGGTGTCCTTAAAGGTAAGAAGTCGGGCGACCCAACGGTGCCCGCGAGAGGTATTGCGACGAGACGACAGGGAGGGTACGACCAGTGTACCGGTGTGCTTGGCCCCTGATCGTTGGCCGCGAGAGTTACCAAACTACGAAAGTAGAGCTCCCCCAGGAGCACACGCGAGACAAGGTAAGGAGACGGTTCACCTTGTTGGTAACCGCAGTGACTTGGTGGGACGACGGGGCAGGCACCGATGTACTGGTGGTCCTGGCTGCTGTCGTTGTCCGCGGGTCGGTTAAGTCGAGGCAATGATAACGGTTGTCACGCAGGTTAATTAAAATGCTAAATGGTTAAGTGAATGTCTTGAGTTGGCTATATGCCATGTACGCACTACCTACCCGTGGGAACTACGAGTTATGGGCTCCTATGCTTCTTAGTGTCGTCCGAGGACTCTTCAGACGTCAGCAGTACCGCGGCCTGCGCCGGGAAGTGGTGTTGTCTTATTTTCTCGCGCGGTGGTGTCTTATTTGCATTTGCTTTAACTTCACCGGCCAGCCTCGCACCGTGCAGGAGTACGTCGGGGTTAGGGTCCAAAGCCCCGCGTACATAGGATATAGTCCGGCGGATGACCTCTCTGTTGAGTTTGAAAGATGGGCTATGAAGTGTCGGATAGCCTCGGTGGAGCGTTCCCTAAAAAGGTTCCCGCCACCCGGGAGATCCGTGCGTGTAGCGTAACACAAGTGCACCCCTGCAGGGAAGATTAATCTATTCGAATAGCCGTGTCCACGGTAACAGGACGCTTTATGCTGAAGCTGGATCTTACCACTAGAAACTATTATTAAACTGTATGGTTCCGGGTTTTCTTCCTCGCGGGGAAGTCGAGGAGGTGAACTCGGAGGCATTGTTAATTATTACAACTTATTATTATACAATGCTGTAGCAACTTCTTCTGCATTGTTACTTTATGCTTTATATAAACTGTTGGCTGATTCTTACCTCATGCTGCAAGACATCGTCGGAAGATGCTAGTCTTCGTCAGGCCTAGCTTCTTACCCTTGCTCTAGATTTCTGTCTTCAGTCCACTATATACAGCCTCTTCTTTCCGTTGATACAATGCATATTGCTTAGTAGTGGACGTAAGACTCGCGGGTATACTAGATACTCACCTGCTTTATTTCCTTTACTGTTTTGCCTGATCGGCCGCTGCAGTCGACATTGGAGTCCAGGAGTAGGAGATCCCCGATGTCGACCACCGCAACGTGAAGATCCCCGATGCCTTCTACGATGTCGAGTTCCCCGTTGACCAGGAGTAGCTTGGAGTTTCCCAGGAAGGAGGCCTCGCCTTTTCGATCTGTTGTTATTTGTGCTAGCCTTCTTAATGCAACCTTGTATCCTTGTGTCTGTACTCAGATACTATTGCTTCCGCTGATCTTGTGCTCTTGAGCTGTTGTATTCGAGCCCTCGTGGCCCCTGGCTTGTATTAAACAGCTTGCATTATTTTATTTGTAGAGTTGTGTTGTGATATCTCACCGTGAGTCCCTAATCTCGATCGTGTACCTTGCATGTATGATTACTGTACACGGTCTGATTTTGGGGGCGTCACAAGTTGGTATCAGAGCCGACTGCCTGTAGGAAGCCCCTAACCACTCCTCGGTCGAAGTTGAGTCTAGACTTTGCAAAACTACTCTGCTAACTTAATGTTTGGCTTACGGGCCCACATTGTTATCACCACGTGTGATATCTTTGGTATTAGGATCTTTTTCTCCGTACCTATGCTCTGGGACTCTGATCTCTTATCCTTGCTGGTAAGTTTTATTAACGCTGACTTTAGGTTCTCGTACCTCCTTCCTTCCGGAGAGCACTGCCTTCCCGATGATCGCCTGATTCACCTGAAGATTCCGAAGATTACTCTCCGATAAATTACGAGAACCTACGTGTTCATCGCCTTTGCAATCCCCTGCCACCGACAAGTCTGTGTGGATAATTACATCCACTTCTCGATCTGGAAATCATAATTGCCTTGTACTTAAGCGTCGAATTATTCAGATGCATCTACCATCCGATGCCTTTGCAGTCTTTCTCCTTCTGGTTGAGTACCGATACTCACATCAGATTCCTTGCGAACCACCCGACCTTTGGTGGATTATTGTCCGACTAAGCTTACGTGGTTTCTTCCATGTGTCGATTGAATTCATTGTGTGAAATACCATCCTTGCCCCTCGATGCTTTGTATTATCATCGACAACCCCCTTGACTCTCTGCCAATACAACTTGGTCGTGTACATCGTGCTCTGCCTTTCCTTGGGAAAGACATACACCTGATACTTGTGTATCATCACTTTTTCCCTTCCATTGGTCTGTATGATCAGACAATCACATTTTTCCTTTTCATTGGTCTGTTTAACCTTTTTTTGTAATGTATCTTATCTGAGCAGTGATAATTCCCTGCTCATGTAAACGCTTCGGTGTACTACTTTGATCGTACCCCCTGTTACTATTGTTGATAACTTTTCGGTGACCACCGATGGACGAGAACTTTGCCAATTGGTCCGCCTCGTCTTAGCGAGCAGGAAAATGGTTCTCTTCGTCCCTCGCCCTTGGCACCGACGCTGTTGCCGACATAGCTAACAAGCTGTTCTTTGACTTACCTTGCAACTTGATCGCATTGTATGTCACCACCCTGGTTCTATGTGGGCCCACAGTTCCACAGGACCGAAACCTGACTCTTGTCCCCTACCTTGTGATATTCCGTCCGATATCAGACTCAGTGCTAGTGTCTGATGATCGGGGCCCCTTTTCCCATCTTCCGTCATCGGCATCGAATGCGTGCCTATCCGCTTAAAACTGCTCACGATGTACCTCCCTGAGATTAAGCTCGGAAGGACTTTGTACCCCATACCCTTGAACAACCCCAGTTGGTTAACCTTGTATCGATCCTACCCCCTTAAGCTTTATCTCTTAACCAGTTTGTAAGTGCGATGAAGCCCCCGACGAAAGGATGAAAACCCATGGAGATGCACCGATGCGGAGCAGTGAAGGCCTCAACGTGAAGGATTAATTTCTTCGAGTAGGACAACAAGAACCAAGAAGATTTGTTAGAACACGATACCGAAACTCTACCCCCTACCACTACTTTTAATTCTCGGGACGAGAATTCCTTGTAGTGGTGGATATTTGTAACACCCTCAGATCCAGTACAGTAATCACTACAGTTATTCCACTGTTAGTGATCATTACTGTTGATGATCAAGCCTTGAACACCTTTGATCACAGCTCATTGAAATTCCAACCCTGATAAAATTTTCAAATAAGTGTGGATTGTAAATCTTGCTCCAAGGATTGTGGATGCATGTCAATCAACTTGACCATGATTAAACCAAATCCAACTAGCCATGTGAATAATCAGAAGTCAATACTTATGATGGAACCAATGTTGTGGGGTTACCAAAATTGTTTTGAAAATTTATATGGAAATGAAAATCTTTGCCAAACCAAAAATTTGTAGGGCATATTAAATAAAATGCCTAGCAATCTTAGGCCATGATAATGTGGTAATGGATATTTTATTAAAGTAATTTAGTAATATGAAATAAAAACAATGGCTTGAAAATATTAAAATTACCATGGAATTATAATAAACAAGTGGAAAATAAAGTTGATCCAAAATTTATGAAACCATTTTTATAAAATGCCTAAAAATCAGTAGGCTTTATTAAAGTGGGATGGGATTTTATTACCAGGTTTAAAAATGTTAAACAAATAAAAACAGTGTCAAATCAGTGGCATTTAATACCTTTTAAATAAAACAAAAATGCAATTGATTTTATTTGGGCACAAAACTTTTTGTGGCATTGTTATAAAGCGCATCACTAATTTTGGTGCATGTTTCATATTTTACAAAAATAGAACAATAGCCAAATACATTTAAACAAAAGAAAAGTAAAACAAAACAAGAAAAATAAAAAAAAAACCCCTAAGCCCCGCCCCAGGCGAGGCCCACCCCAGGGCCCAGCCCACCCCTCTCTTCTCTCTCCCCTCCCCTGTCTCATCCCCACCAACCCCCCCTCCCCCCATGCCGCACGCGCCATGGAAGGGAGGCCATGCCGCCGGCCCCCTCCGCTCACCTGCTCCCTCCCCTCCTCACCTGCCCCCCTCTGGATAAGGCCGAAGGCCCCCTCCTCCTCCCCATGTCCATTGCCCCACCCCTCGCGCCTCCCTCCCTCTCGTTTTCTTCCAAGCCGCGGCCACCGTCGCCGCGCCCACGCTGTCGACGCGGCCGGTGACGACCTCGGCAAGCGGGAGCTTGTCCAGGCGAGCCGCCGTGGACGACCTTGTCTCCCTGCACGCCCAATTTCTCCCGGGAGGCCCCAAGGACGACGCCCCCTTTCAGCTCCTCCCGCCACGGCCACCGCGCTGCCGCCGTCGATTCGCCCGGCTCGGGCGTCCCCAGCCTACTCCGAGCCACCTACAAGTTCTGCTGTGAGCTGCTCTTCGTTTCCCTCCAACCCACACCCGTTTTTATGCCCACTGTCGCCGCCTTCACCTCGCCGCGCTCCGGCAGTTGCTAGGGCTGCTCACCGCCGTGGCCTTGTGCCACCACGCTAAACGTGGAGTGCACCAGGCGACGCGCGGCAGCTCGCACGTCCGATTCCACCCCTCCCCGTACCGATTGGTCGCCGGAGTGCCCCGATGGCCTCGCCGGCGTGCTCTGCCTCGCCGCCGTGCTCTGCCTCGCCGCCGTGCCCAGCTGGGCTAACCTCCAGCGGGCAAGCCCAATGCCCAGTGGGGCCGGCCATATGTAATTAAGGGTAAGCCCCTATTAGACTAATCCCCCCAGAATTAGCACCCCTGGGTCCATGACATGTGGGCCACCCCCCACTTAAACCCTATTTGTTTAAACAAAATAACTGTTAGATAAATAGGTCACTGACTAGTGGGCCCCTTGCCAGTTTAAGTAAATAAAACTGTCTATTTAAGTAACACTCACTTACACATGGGCCCCACATGCCAGAATTTTTAATACAATGTTTTTGTTTATCTTAGTCTATCACATGTGGGTCCATTGGATCATTAGTATTAGATAAATTAATTTTATTAAACGGAGGCTGACCAGTGGGACCCACTGGTCAGGTTTGACCAGTCAACCCCTCTGTGGATAATGTTGCTATTTAATAATAAAAGAAAATTCAAAAATTGATTTAAATTGATTTAAAACTTTGAAATTCAATAACTTTTAAACCGTAACTCAGATTCAAAAACTTTATCCATGAAAATTGATCAGAAAAATATAACGAATACGAAAACGCTATCCGTATGTCTACCAACCCCCTTTAACGTACCGAACATCGACATAACCCCCTTCGGGCCGTCTGTCGATAATTCCCGATACCGATAAAAATTGCCCGGATCAAAATACTTTGTATACGAAAGTTACTCAGAACGGATCAACGATTACAGATACGATACCCATATCCTCACCACACCCCTCTAACATACCGATCATCGAACTGTTCCCCCTCCGGTGGCACTGTCCGATAGATTGCCCGATAACCGTTAAACTGTCCGGTACTGTTAGAGTACCCGAATGAATTTATTCCGAACACGAAACTTATTCGGAATAGTTCAACTAACCCGGATACACCACCCACACATGTGTCGGATGTCCACGACACCTCCGGCATGATATCTCCCCCCTCCGGACACCTTGTCCGATAATCACCCGGAGCCGGTATTTCATCCCTGGATGAATTCCCGCTCCGAGTATCGTGCATCGTACTGCGTTAGAACCCCGTTTACAATTCATCTGTTATGTCTTGCATTTGTATTGCTATTATTGTTGTGTATTTATTGTTTCTCCCCCCCCCCCTTAATCTCCGGTAGACCCCGCTGCTGCCGTCGACTACACCGATGCTGAGTACGACTACTTCGTCGACGACCGTACCGCTGCTGTCGAGCTTACAGGCAAGCAGAGCCATTCTCTTCCCCAGATATCGCCTATCTTTCCGTACATTTCTTGCACTAGGCATTGTTACTGCTACTGCTACGATTACAATCCTATTCAATTGCATAGCCTGTCATTGTAGCCCCTTGATGTGCCTTCCTTTAATCCTATGATGCCTATTATTACTTATGCATTATTCAGCAGTAAACCCTGCGCATTGTTAGTTAGGTTTAGAATAGCGGGCTGTGATCACTCTAGGAGTGATCGTGGGAATGAAATATATACAACTGCAATAGGTACGAATCAATGTAGACACCCTAGGGAACCTACAACGGCGAGACTCTGCCGAGTCGCTTCGAGTTTGACTTACGAGTGGAATGGACTCGTATTTCACTTTCGTCAGCTCAGTAGCGTAGCATCACCGGGATGATATGAGGTTTACCTCTTTAGTTCATTCCGCTGATGTCTCTTTCAAACCTCTTAAGTGTGCCATCGAGGGTGATTCCTCCTGGTTTCACTTAACGGTAGGGACTCGAACCAACTGGTGTCCTTAAAGGTAAGAAGTCGGGCGACCCAACGGTGCCCGCGAGAGGTATTGTGACGGGACGACAGGGAGGGTACGACCAGTGTACCGGTGTGCTTGGCCCCTGATCGTTGGCCGCGAGAGTTACCAAACTACGACAGTCGAGCTCCCCCAGGAGCACACGCGAGACAAGGTAAGGAGACGGTTCACCTTGTTGGTAACCGCAGTGACTTGGTGGGACGACGGGGCAGGCACCGATGTACTGGTGGTCCTGGATGATGTCGTTGTCCGCGGGTCGGTTAAGTCGAGGCAACGATAACGGTTGTCACGCAGGTTAATTAAAATGCTAAATGGTTCAGTGAATGTCTTGAGTTGGCTATATGCCATGTACGCACTACCTACCCGTGGGAACTACGAGTTATGGGCTCCTCTGCTTCTTAGTGTCGTCCGAGGACTCTTCAGACGTCAGCAGTACCGCGGCCTGCGCCGGGAAGTGGTGTTGTCTTATTTTCTCGCGCGGTGGTGTCTTATTTGCATTTGCTTTAACTTCACCGGCCAGCCTCGCACCGTGCAGGAGTACGTCGGGGTTAGGGTCCAAAGCCCCGCGTACATAGGATATAGTCCGGCGGATGACCTCTCTGTTGAGTTTGAAAGATGGGCTATGAAGTGTCGGATAGCCTCGGTGGAGCGTTCCCTAACAAGGTTCCCGCCACCCTGGATTTCGGTGCGTGTAGCGTAACACAAGTGCACCCCTGCAGGGAAGATTAATCTATTCGAATAGCCGTGTCCACGGTAACAGGACGCTTTATGCTGAAGCTGGATCTTACCACTAGAAACTATTATTAAACTGTATGGTTCCGGGTTTTCTTCCTCGCGGGGATGTCGAGGAGGTGAACTCGGAGGCATTGTTAATTATTACAACTTATTATTATACAATGCTGTAGCAACTTCTTCTGCATTGTTACTTTATGCTTTATATAAACTGTTGGCTGATTCTTACCTCATGCTGCAAGACATCGTCGGAAGATGCTAGTCTTCGTCAGGCCTAGCTTCTTACCCTTGCTCTAGATTTCTGTCTTCAGTCCACTATATACAGCCTCTTCTTTCCGTTGATACAATGCATATTGCTTAGTAGCGGACGTAAGACTCGCGGGTATACTAGATACTCACCTGCTTTATTTCCTTTACTGTTTTGCCTGATCGGCCGCTGCAGTCGACATTGGAGTCCAGGAGTAGGAGATCCCCGATGTCGACCACCGCAACGTGAAGATCCCCGATGCCTTCTACGACGTCGAGTTCCCCGTTGACCAGGAGTAGCTTGGAGTTTCCCAGGCAGGAGGCCTCACCTTTTCGATCTGTTGTTATTTGTGCTAGCCTTCTTAAGGCAACCTTGTATCCTTGTGTCTATACTCAGATACTATTGCTTCCGCTGACCTTGTGCTCTTGAGCTGTTGTATTCGAGCCCTCGTGGCCCCTGACTTGTATTAAACAACTTGTATTATTTTATTTGTAGAGTTGTGTTGTGATATCTCACCGTGAGTCCCTAATCTCGATCGTGTACCTTGCATGTATGATTACTGTACACGGTCTGATTTTGGGGGCGTCACAAAGTTGATCATAAAGATCATTGATCCTGGGCAGTGGTTACTTGTTCTTTATCGTCGCTAAATT
The DNA here is from genome assembly GCA_950022295.1 of Bromus sterilis. Lineage (NCBI taxonomy): Eukaryota > Viridiplantae > Streptophyta > Magnoliopsida > Poales > Poaceae > Bromus > Bromus sterilis. The sequence continues at coordinate 334,789,002 of OX465595.1, read as the reverse complement.
TAGCGGGCGATAGTCTACGCACATCCTTTCTGTTCCATCTTTCTTCGTTACGAATAGAACGGGGCATCCCCATGGCGATGAGCTAGGGCAGATGAAGCCTTTTTCCAACAAAGCTTCCAGTTGGGTTTTAAGCTCAGCTAACTCACGTGGGGCCATTTTGTATGGGCGTCTAGAAATTGGTGCGGTTCCTGGGGCAAGATCTACAATAAACTCTACACATCTGTCGGGTGGCATGCCCGGCAGCTCTTCAGGAAAGACATTCGGGAAGTCACGAACCACCGGAACAGCTTCAAGGTCGGGAAGGGGAAGCACATTCAAAGAATGCACCTGGGTTCTTATTCTTGGTGAGGAGTAATCTATTGTCTGGCCTGAAGGATGTGTAAGTCTAATTGACTTGGCTTTACAATCAAGAAAAGCATGTTGTCTTGATAACCAATCCATACCAAGGATGACATCAATGTCTGAAGACTTGAGGGCTATGAGTGAAGCAAGGAATACTAAACCCTCAATTTCAATCTGATTACCATAGCTTACTCTATTAGTTTGCCACTTGGATCCAGGAGTTTGAATGATCATAGGGGTGAACATTTCATCAAAGGATATCTCATGTCGAAGTGCATAACTCTCCGACATGAATGAGTGAGAAGCTCCTGGGTCGAAAAGAACAGAAGTGGGGCCAAATTGACCGGGAGCATACCAAGAATGACGTCAGAAGTACTATCAGTTTCCTCAGCTGAGATTTGGTTCACACGTCCAAGATTTGCGGAAGTGGGAGGCTTAGCGGTGGAAACCTTCGGGGGTGTCTTGGCACGAACATTGGGGTTTCCTTTGGCATGGGGTGGAGCATTCTGATTTATGGAACAATCACGAGAATAGTGACCAGGATGGCCACATCTGAAGCAGGCCCCAAAGATAGTGCGGGGAACTGGGTTGTTTGGTGGAGCTGGTGGACGAGGCGGCACAAGGGATGGCCCTGGTGGGTTGTTTTGGTGGATCAAACTGTTAGGAATCCAGATCATGCGCTTCTGAGGGCGCGAACTGGAAGAAGGGGCAATCTTAAGAGCATGCTTGCGAGACTTCTCAAAAAATTCATTGACATGCTCAGCTCTGAAGGATCTGTTGACTAAATCCTCAAACGTGGCAAACTCAAGGAGGTTGAGATCATGACGAAGGATGGGGCTAAGTCCCTTGCGGAACCTTGCCTGCTTTCTGGCATCGGTGGTGATCTCATCTTGGGCATAACGAGCAAGACGGTTGAACTCCCTCACATACTCATGAATGGACATCTCTCCTTGATTTAGATTGCAGAACTCTTCCTTCTTACGCTCCATCAACTCATCCAGAATGTGGTACCCTCGAAAGGCAACACATAACTCTTGCCAAGTCACTACGTGACCATCTGGCTGCATTGCAACATAGTTCTCCCACCACTGAAGAGCATCACCTTCCAAGAAGTATACCGCGAAAATAACTCGGTCATCGGGAGCAACATGTGCTGTATCAAGCTTACGCTCGATGGAACGGAGCCAATCATCAGTTTCGAGGGGCTCAGAAGAACATCGGAATACCGGTGGCTTGAGGAGGATGAAGTCCTGAATGCTGACCACCACATTAAGATGACGGGCGGTATTCTGCTCGATGAGCTCCAGAAGGCGTGTTTGATCACGTCTATTCCGCCCAGCTTCCATCATGATTTCCGCTGCAGAAGGCGGTGGTGGAGGTTCATCATCATTTCGATTCCGATCACGGTCTCGATTCCGAAGAACAACACTACGAGTTCCACCTGACATCCTGTGTGATAAAAATAAAAAATCAGAACAGGTTGTACGATGGAGGCAAGGATAAAAGGATATGATTTAAGGAGGAGAAGACTATAATGCAAAGGCAATGATTCAAAGAAACACGGGATAATTCCGGCAGCATAACGGCTACACCGGGATGGAAAACAAGACAACCTCGAGGAGATTGGACAGAACTTCCTCAAGGAACTCAAAAATACGGAGACTCTGGACAACCACAACAATCCTACGGCTACAAGGAGGCAATCAACGAGATGTTCTAGTCAGACATAGATGAGCCTAGTCCTATCACCCCGTAGAAAAGATAAGGGTGACTCAGAACTCAGATCGATGAGGGTAAGGAGAAAAAAGAAGCCTTACGTTGTTCCCTTATATACCCAGAGTAACTATATAACTATAGCAAGCTAGACTCGACTTCGGCCAAGGCTGATAATCCTACAGTCAGTCCTGCTCTGATACCAAGTCTGTCGGGACCCAGGGTTAGCGTATGCAAGCCTCGCTACAACACAATCATATGGAGAGCCGAGAACCGTACCCACTTGTCTAAGCAGACAAGGCCAAGCACAGAACGTTCTCGGAAAGCATCGAACGAGAGGGGCATCCCATTCAGGACGGATGAACAACTGAGATGGGTCCTCATCGTCCGCACACAAGTCTAAAAGATATGGGTGGTGAACTCCCATATTTATAGACAAATCGCCTCAACCATACTATCGATTGTATTATAACCCTTACATAGACTTCCTCCAGCCCGATCACTTAGTCGGGGTCTAGGGCGGGCTCGATCATACATCAAAGTGTGCACGAGACAGAGTCTCGAACAATCGCATCGCGATGCCCCAAGCTGCGCACATCTAAGGGCCACATGGTGTATAAAAGACCGCCAGCCAGATCACAACTAAGGTCTCAAAAACCCATACTAAGACATGCAAGTTATAATCATACACGCAGCACACATGTCCAGTATGAACAACATGTATCATTGCAATTCTCTACAAAGTATACAACTTTATTGATAACTCTTACAGAGTGCACACAGAGATCACAGTCTGTGATCCAACATTACAACAATCATGCGGAAGCAAAGTAGGTCTGAGTACAGACAAGTTTAACAAATGGCTTAGAGAAGCCTTATCTAAAAGCAAGCCCTCCACGAGGGAACCAGTCGTCTGACTGGGACTACACTAGCTTGGTCTTGGTCTGAGTCTTCATTCTTCGAGCTTCAGGTAGAAGCCACCATCGGGGTCGGTGGGTTCATCTAAAACATAGAATAAGAAAACGTGAGTACAAAGTCGTACTCAGCAAGACTTACGTAGGAACTATACTACTCATGCACATGTATCAAGGTAAAGGGAGGTGGGGTTTCACTTGCAGAAGTGCCAGCTTTGACTTGGCTATTCCTGAACTACGAGTACCAGACTTGAGGTAAGAAGCGTACACGAGTCCACTACATCTCCAACCAATACACCACTATGGTTACTTCCTCGACTTCCCCACGAGGAACACACCATAGCACTCACGCTTATCTTGCGAGTTTTAAAAGTATCCAGTTCAAGTTGTCTAATAATCGAGCACAGCTCTCCAAGCAGTCCTTAACCGCGGCCGCGGATATTCGAATAGTTTTGTTAACCCTTTAGGGGTGTACCGCTACACACACACACACACTCATATGTTACCGCCTGGGAGTGGGACCCTTTAAGCGGGTAAGCGGCGAGGATATTGCCACGACACTTCGCCCACAGCTCCGTTCTAGTCCCGAGAGTCGCCTATCTGAGGGGGATCCGTATGGAAGTCCGGCCGAGGTTCCAGTACATCCTCAAACGATGTGTGCAGGGTCCCAAGCCTGTCTTGAAAATCCGTTCATCCACTTCGCAGACCGTGCCACAGCCCTACCAAAACTCCGAACTAATGCGACTCCTGGGGTTCGAACGGGGTGAGGTACTAGGTCGAGAGGGGTCAGTGAGCCCAATGTGTGGTTGTACTCTTCTTCTTGGATCACCACACAAGAACTCGGGCTTAAGGCGGTGTTCAACGAGACAACCCACTGTGTACTCCTACACAGCCTCTCATCATTCACCTTCATCAACACCATGTTCACTATCATCCCGACTCACATCAAAATCAACCTCATTGTACCACTAAGCATGCAATAAGCAGAAATAGTTGCAGGGGCCACATGATATCAAACAACTCCTATGTCAGCTAGGATTGTGGTTTTCTTACTACTGTGACAAGATGATAGGTCATGCATCGGATATGGGTTCAACTATGCGGTAGAATCGATACAAGGTGATCTCCTAAACATGCATAAGCGAGACTGAGAGGGTATTGGGATTTTATAGACATGATCAATGGGGGTTTTCTTGCCTTGCTGATGGGGTTCAGTCACGGGGTCTTCAACGAAGGGGGTGATCTCGGGTTCCGGCTCCACTTCTATCAGCAACATGACAATCATAGGATCAACATAATGTACAATGCACAATCACATGAATAAGATTGTAATGGTGATGTTCATGGTTGCATTGTGTAGAAAATTCTATTTAAAAGGACTATATTGCAATTGAATTGCAAATTGAAACTCCATTTGTTTTATCGATGAATTTCAAATGCATTTGAATGCATGAAAGTTCATTTGAAATGGTTGAACATGAAGTGATGTTTTAAAGGTGAGGTAAAGCCTCTGATGTGTGGATGAAACTATTTAAAAGAAGTGTGTTGCAAAGTCATTTGGAAATTCACTCCAAATTTGAATTTGAAAAGGATCCATATGCATGTTTGCTACTGTTCACCCATTTTAAATTGGTCAAACATATAAACAAGTTGCATATTCATAATCCTTGTATTTTTCTGATAATTTTAGACATATTATTTGCCCAATTTGGAGTTAATATGAATTAGTTATTGAATTTCAAAGTTTAAAGCATTTTCTAGAAATTCTGTAATTTCTTTGGAATTGTTTTATTTCTGGAAAAATCTTTTATTGCATCATGCTGATGTAGGATGTAGGGGTGATGTCACAGGGGGGGGCTGACAACAGGGGCACACCTGTAAGTCTCAGTGGGGGTTAATCCCTGTTAGATTAAACTAACAGTGGTTAGTTAGTAGCTAGGGCCCACTGGTCAGTGGGTGTAGGGTTAGCTTAGGGGGGTGATTAGGTTAACTCTAATGGCCAGCTTGACGCCGGCGGCTGTGTACGCGGCGGCTCCTCGCCGGAGTTGCCTACAGGCCACGGGAGACTACGGGGAGGGCACTGGAGTGTGCCTCGCGCGCTCCCGCATCAAGTGGAGCCAACAGGGGGTCTTGGGGACGCTCTAGTGCACGACAACTTCAACCGTGGCGGTGGCCAGAGCCACTGGAGAGGGGGGCACGGGTTAAGGGCTACGGCGAGAGGCGCGAAGGGGCTGGGGCGAACGGGGAGCTCACCCTGGTGCTAATGGAGCCGACGGGGAGGCCGAAGGGTGGCCGGACGGGGTGGAATCGCTCGCCGGCGTCCACTGTGCCCGGCGGCAAGACCTTGAAACTGGCGTCGTCTCCGGGGCCGTTCGGGCTCGATTGAGAGCGGGGATCGATGAAGGCGACAGCGGCGGGTCTTCTGGACATGGTGGCTCGCCGCGAGGGGCACGGTGGCCACGCGAGTGCGGCGGCGCGGCGAGACTGCGCGCTCGGATGCGGTGAGAAACCGGCAATAGAGAGAGCTAGATGGAGCAGGGAGAGGGGGAGAAGTGTTGCGGGGCTCTGGGCGTCTCCGTGGCACGCTTAGGAGGAGGGGGAGGTTCTGGAAGAGCCTCGGTGGCCACGGCGGCGTCGCCGGCTCCCTCCCAGCTCGCCACCGAGCTGGTTGAGGAAGACGACAAGGGGGCTGGGTGGTGGGCTGGGCCAGCTGGGCCGTGGGGGCTTAAGTTGGGCCAGATGCCCAGTAAACCCCTTTTGTTTTTCTTTCATTTTTATTTTCTGTTAATTTGTTTTTCCCTAGTAATTAAATACCTAGGAAATTTATAAAATGCCCAAAACTTTTATGTGGACTTGTAATATATATAACTAGCCACTCACAAGTTTTGGAGATTTTTGAAATTCAAATAATTTGAATTTAAATTCAAATTGGAGTTTAATTTAATTTCCAAGCCCTATTTGGAATTTTTGGCAAATCTTGGTGCATGCAGTGGGACCCACTTAACTTTATATGTGATCATGCATATTTATAAGAATTTTCAAAAATACCAGAGAAAATTTTGGAAGCAATTTTTGTCTGGCCATTTAATTAAAATCATCTGGGGGTGTTCTCTCTCCCAATTCAATTTCTTTTTGGAAAATTTTACATAATGCAAAGTGAATTGCTAATCCTAACACATACCTAACTTGGGGTTGTGACACCTCGGCCCAAGTCCTGCGCCCCGGCCCGAGCTGTTTCCTCGCCTAGGCGACGCGGTGCAATCCCTCGCCCAACCTGCTGCTGGGCTCGGCCCGCAAGGTGAGCAACACCCCTTCTTTTTCTCTCTCTATTGCGCTAGTCTAATGGGCTCGGCCTAGAGTTGTTCAACGCCTGTGAGCATGGGATAGTGCGTTGCGCCTGTGGGGCCAATTCTTCCCGTGGGGAGCCCAAGTGGGGTAATCTCCTGTTTTCTTTTTCTGTTTTAGCTATTATTTTGTGCGATATGTCGAGCCTTATATCTTTTCAACCGTAGATCGGATCGAGATGCGTTCTACATGAAACTTGCTTAGTTTTCTGTGTAGATTAATAAAATGTTCTCCTTTGCCATGTTTGCACTTGTCTACATGCTGTTTACCTAATAATTACAACCCTTGCCACCATAAACTATTTATTTAATAACTTTTAAACCGTTGCTCCAAATAAAATGTTTCTTATATGTAACTTGACTAGAATTTCATGTACTTTGTGTTTATGCTATTTTTTGCTGTTGTTAACCAACCTAAAAGATGGTTTAGGGAAGAACAATACCAAATGCTTTAATTGTCGTGGGGTACTTAGTGATATGCCGTGTTTAGGATTGTGCCTCACTTAAATTGACTAACATAGATAGTTTCCTTTCTGCTTCACCTCTTGCCATGATTGCGTGATATACCATGCTTGTGTGAGATGCCATGTTAACAACCTTTGCTCATGTTGTGTAACTAAACAACTTGAACCATCGTAAATGTGCGGTATCGTCGTGTGTGACAGATACTTCACTTAACCTGCTAGTAACCGCTCTCGACGATAGATGCGATGCCGTAGTGCATTGTCTCATGTTGCCTTCTTGATGTTGCTTGCTGGAGATTGCTTCGTAGTAATATATGATTTCTCGTCGATTGCCTTTCTAGTGTTTCCTTCTTGTATGCTCCCGTGATTACTCTCGGAGATGATGCGAGCTTGCGATTGACTACACCTTCGGAATCATATTCTCATCAGGTAAGGGGGAGCATATATCATGCTTATAACTTTAAGCTCACTTGCCTAGGTATATGACTGAACGATTGCTTGATCCTACTACCTCATATTTATCCCTCTCAAATAAAACCAAATAGCCATGTCCTCCACATCCCAGCAAACCTTTGTTTGGCCATGTACCTTGCTTGCTTAACCACTTTTTAGTATGCATGATTAGGATGCTATCAACTGTTCCCCTGTTACTCCTTGGATTGGGATATCACACTATTATATTGTTGTGGATGGTATGATTATTATGATGTTGACTATATTCGACGAAGGATGGAAGGTCTAGGATATCCCGCCCCGATGCTTTGTTCCAGTCGAGTCACCTAGGACCCAAATTCCGGGTATTGTGTCTCTTGATGAGCGTGCCTAACTGCGTGTGGCATGATATGGGGTCCCCTCTTCTTACCTACCTAGCTCCAAACATTCCTAGTGGTGTCCCAAGCTGATTTACGATTTGAAACCCCGTGTGTGTGCAAGGTTGGATCCCCTCGCAGATTTTAAATAACTCGGGCCAACGGAGACAGAGTTCCTTCGTTGGTCCACACTTGGAAGCTAGGGGGCTGCCCACAGTGATGGGTTAGTTACCCCGACCTCGTCCAGATGGAAGAGTACGATCCGACAGCGCGACTGTCTTTTTGATTGGGTGTCGACTCCTCGGGGGCCACCCCGATTTGTCGTTGTTAGTTAGAGGGACCCGTCGTTCTGGATCTCTTGGGACTAAATCATAAAATGGTTGCCTGTGATCGGTAGCAACTAAGAGAGATGGGTGCATGAGGAGCCTTGTAATGGGTAGTTGGTACACCCCTGCAGGATTAAATCTCTTCGAGAAGCCGTGTCCACGGTTATGGACGACTTGACACCTACTCCTTGTTCATAGATAACATCAAGTGAATCATAACTAAAACTTGATCAACGTGTGTGTGTGCAAGGTTGGATCCCCTCGCAGATTTTAAATAAATCGAGCCAGCGGAGACAGAGTTCCTTCGTTGGTCCACACTTGGAAGCTAGGGGGCTGCCCATAGTGATAGTTAGTTTCCCCGACGTCGTCCAGACGGAAGAGTCTGATCCGAGAGCGCGACCTACTTTTGGATTGGGTGGCAACTCCTCGGGGGCCACCCGGATTTGTGTGTTTTTAGTTAGAGGGGCCTGTCGTTCCGGATCTCTTGGGACTAAATCATAAAATGGTTGCCTATGATGGGTAGCAACTAAGAGAGATGGGCGTGCGTGCGGAGCCTTGAAACAGGCCGTTGGTACACCCTTGCAAGGATAAATATTTTCGAGAAGCCGTGTCCACGGTTATGGACGACTTGAGACCTACTCCTTGTTCATAGATAACATCAACTGAATCATAACTAAAACTTGATGAAAGTTTGTGTGCCTTGACTGCTTCCTCTTCGTCGGGATGCGAAGGGGAGAGCCTGGACCCATGTGGTTAGAAGAATTGTGTGTTTTACCTTTGCCACTAGGCATTTGAATGTAGTCTGTACTCAGATATGTATCTTCCGCTGATGTATTTGATTAAGGCAGTTGTATGCCGATTGTATTAGATCTTGTATCCTTGTATTTGTAATGTTAAAATCCGAGACATATGGCTTCGTCATATGTCGCGGTGGGTCCGATATGTGCTTAGTCCTCGAGTCTGGACGAAAACGTCCAGATTTGAAACAGTACCGCATATCGGGCCTTACACTATATCTAATATTTAAATTAGCAAAGTAAGAACATAAAGGTGCAAGAGCTCTCGCTGTCCGTGACTCGAATGTCTCCAAACGGTGTTTGCGTGCAAGAAGTGGGAGATGGGTTTAGAGTATAAAAATACTATACAGTTTAATTGAGAACTCAATCTACTAATACTTCACACTTAGTCTCCTTCGAAATCTTATTTTGACTCGTCCCCAGACCACCAGTCAGGCACAAGTCAAACTGATCCTCTCCCTTTCGACTTTGAGCACTCATGCAATGGATGAGCGCAATCAAGATATGTTTGCACTTAGGATGGCAAAGAGAATAATGACAGAGAAGGAAGACAAAAAGGGTGTGAAAGGCTCACATCAAGGAGGACAATCATAGACGAGAGAAAGCCAAATGATAGATATGATGTGAGGAGTAGGGATTGCCATGCAACAGATGCACATGTGAGCTATGAAAATCTCTCCAATGGAACTAGTGGTGGTGCATTCAACTTGCTTTCTCACGAAAACCTAGAGCTCATTTGAGGACGCTCATCCTTGAAATATGCAAGCCAAGTTCTATAGTGTAAGGATCCCGACATAGTTATGCATGAATGATATGAAAATCTCTATGGAGTACAAATATTACTTTGGAGTACGAGTATGGATCTATTTCAAAAGTAATAGTAGTGTTGCCCTTCTCTCTTTTTATTTCTTTTTTTCTTTATTTTTTTTCTATTTTTTTCTATTTTTGTGGCCTCATTGGCTCTTTCTATTTATCTCTCATTTGTCCTCTTTGGGATCTTTTAATTTGTCCTCTTTGGGATCTTTCCATCACTTTAAAGGGCAACACTCAATATTTTACAAGATTATAGAAGATCTCACACTTTATAAGAAGTACTACATATAAAGAAAACTTAAAACTATCATGATGTATGCAAATGTATGCCTCTGCTAGTGTAGCAGGATATGCATTGATACTAGCGCGTCATGTAGCAATTATAAGGGCAAGGCCCAACTACCATGCGGCTCTATGATCAAGAAAAACCATGTATGAGATGAAGATCAAGTCATGAGATGATGGATGTAGCATGGCAATGTATCTCAGAAAGGCTATGGAAATGCCTTGATAGGTAGGTATGGTGGCTGATTTGAGGAAGGATATAATGAGGTTTATGATGACTGAGCGTATCATGCCAAGGGTTTGGATGCATCGGCTAAGTTTGCACCAATTCTCAAGATGAGAAAGGGGAATGCACGGTACCGAAGAGGCTAGCAAAATATGGATGGTGAAAGTGCCAACAATCGAATACTCACGTTGGTCAAAGGAACTCATGCACTTATTATCGGTAACTCTCTATCTAATCAGGAGGTTCTCAAAGAGACAAGTACCCCGAGGAGGAGTGTATGGGGGTTTGGTTATCCTTGCGCCTCCTCGACCCATGGTACGTGAGGGTACTCTATATATTACAACCCCTCCAGAGTTTAGCGATCCATCTAGTAGCTAGAGTTCTCAACTAATTTTTGTAGTTTTCGAAAACAAACACGGATTGCCAAAAATACAACACCTATCACTAATAGGCTCAATCTCTTGGCACCAAAAGTGCAAACATTACTCAAATCAATATCTCAAAACTATTGCAAGTTACTACTATACTTATAATAGCAACCTCAATTACCTACTCATGTCAAGACACACAAATCAGTGCAACAAACCAACTCTCTAAACAAGATAAGCATAATAACTCAAGAGAGTTCCAAAAGCAACAACCTAAATAAAATCTCTTAAAAAGATAAGCATGAAAACTAAGAGCTAACCATGACAGCAACTATGAAAAGATAAAGAACTCACAATTAAAGATAAGCATGAAAACCTATGTTGTGTTCTAGGGTGGAGTGGAGTGTGTTTCTCTCCCAAATAATATAGGCTAGGGTCCAACTTGTTATGAACAATAAGCAAAACTAAACAAACTAAAAGGTAAATGCAATACGCTCCAAGCATATCACATAATATTTGAAGTGATAAAAATATAGCGTGGAGAAGGACGAACTGATGATTGTCGATGGAGAAGGGGATGCATGGGGGCCTCCACAAGCTTAGATGCTTGAGTCTCCTTGGATATTTCTTGGGGGTGCATGGGGGCATCCCAAACCTTGAGCTTTTGACACTCCCGGATCTTCTTTCATCATCTTCCTTTGCACACTTGAAAACTCCCTTCATACAAAACTCATCATAAGCTGATTAGAGTGGTTAGTACCCATAAATACATAATTTTCCTCTAATGGACATAAATATTTTCATGAAGAGCTACTTTTTCTCAAGATTTCCAAAAAGGTTTTGCAAAGAAAAAGCAAGCTTAAAATTTAAAAAATGGAGAAGAAGCAAAACATGTAAAAATCTGGAAAAAAATAGACAAGCAGGTAGTAAATAATTTTTTAGGGGCACTTATGCAACTAATAAAAAAACTCAGAATAGACCGCCGAAATTCAATTGTATAGAGAATACTGTCAAAAAAATTCAGATAAAAAAGATGATCTGGTGATTTTAGGCAAATTATTCCGTCAAGCAGACATAATCTGTTTTCTGGACAGCATGTCACAACTTTTGATTTTTCTTGCAATCAGAGGCTAAAACTTGGCACAAAGCTTAAAAAAAGATACAACGATGTTGCTACAGTAGTAACAAGCATCAAGACCACTAAAACTGAAATTAAAAACATTTTGGGTTGCCTCCCAATAAGCGCTTTCTTTTATGCCTTTTAGCTAGGCATGATGCAAGAAGATCAAATTTTATCAACTTCAAATGAATAGCTTGCCCGTGTAACAGACTCAAATGGCAACTTAATATTCTTTCGAGGGAAGTGTTCCATGCCCTTATTGAGGGGGAATTGGTATCTAATAGTCCCTTCTTTCATATCAATGATAGCACCAACGGTGCGGACGAAAGGACGTCCCAAAATAATTGAACATGAGGGATCACATCAATGTCCATGACAAGAAAATCAACGGGAACATAATTATCATTGACAACTATAAGAACATCATCAATCCTCCCTAAAGGTTTCTTTACGGAAGAATCAACAAGGCGAACACCAAAAGAAAAAGGATCAAAAGGTTTCAATTCAAGCATACCATACATTCTTTTGGGTAAAACGGAGGCACTAGCTCCAACATCACGTGAAGCAAAGCAAGAAAAATTATTCATTTTGATTTTAACCATAGGCCATCTTCTAGTTTTCTAGGAATAGAAACATCTAACTTAAGTTTGTCCTCCCTAGCTTTGATAAGAGTATTGGTAATATGCTCGGTGAAGGCAATGTTGAGTGAACTAGTGTGGGGGTCTATGGCCATTCTTTGCAAAAAGGTGATAACACCGGGAAGAGCATTGGTAATTGATACGTCCGAAATGATCTATAATTTCTGGTTGTTCCATGCTCATTTGGGTGACATTGCTATGTGTTTTGCTACAATTTTATACCTTTTACACATATTTGGACTAACCTAATAACTCAGTACGTGCAACCAGTGCCAGTTTCTATATGTTGATGTCTGTGAATTGCAGGTTTATACCCATATTTACAGTGCCAAAAAATTTCCAACATAAATATATAAAAAAACAGCGCAACGGAAGACTCCAGAAGCTCGAAGGGGGCCACCCCCTCCCATGCGGCCACCTGGCGCGACCAGAGGTGGGGCCGCGCCCACAGGCCGCCTGGGAGGAGGACTCCTCCCCTGGTTCCCCCCTTCGGCCTATATTTAGTCTTCGGTATAGAAACCCTGAAAAAAGACCCCGCATCGCGATTTTCACCTCTGTTCTGCCGTCGCCGCGATCCCGAGATCAGGATCGCCAGAAGACCTCGTCCCGGCACCCTTCCGGAGGGAGGATTGATCTCCGGGAGCTTCTCTACCACCATGAGCGCTTCCCGGATGTGCCGTAAGTAGTCCTCCTTGGACCATGGGTCCATGACCAATAGCTATATGATGTCTTCTCTCCAATCTCGTGCTTCAATTCTTAGCCCTTGTTAGCTACCCTACATGATCAAGGCACTTATGTAATCTTTCTGCCATTGATATGTTGTGTTTGCTGGGATCCAATGGATTATGAGATTATGTTCAGATCGTGATGAGTTATATATTTGGTTCTCCTTTTATATTTTGTTCTTGTGTAATTCTTGCATGTTCTCCATTGCTTTTTATTGCTTTGGCCAAGTAGTAGTTAATAACTCCAAGAGGGAGCGTTATGCTTGATTGTGGTTTCATGTCCCCTGATGTCTAGCTTGAGTGACAAAAACATGAGACTAGGAGATGTGTTGTTGCAACCAGGGAGAAAAAACAGTGCTTGTAACCGCGGTTTCAAGGATTTTTTGCCTTATGCAAAGTTTGTTAATTTAGTTGTCTGTTGCTTTGGGTTTACACTTTGGGTGGGGTTCGCAACTTAATACCAGTGAGATGTTCTGGATAGATATCTTAAGGTGGATGATTAGTAAGTAGATGTTGAGGAATAAATGGTCTACTTGTCTTGTCGTACTTCCCATACTTTTGAGCCACTAACTTTCTTGTCACATAGTTAGCATTGCGGTGCGTTTATAATTCTGTCCATTGCCAAGCTATAATTTTTTCACCCAGCTTAGCTGTTTTATCGTCTTTTGGGAGAGAGACATCAGTACTAAACATCATGGGACCCCGGTCCATATTTCCACCATTGCTTACACCTCAACTCTTTAATGCCTTATTTCCTTTCAGTTGCAATCATCATCACTATATCCATCGTGTGTTTGTTCCTTTGTAAACAACAAGACCGGAGAGATTGACAACCTCTCTAAACTCGTTGGGAGCAAAGTTATTTGTTGCTATGTGCAGATCCACTTCAACATTGTCTCCATCCGTCATACTTCTAGTGCCGTTGACACCTACTTTAATCTCTTGGAGTCCGCCGGAGACAAACCTTGGTATGTTCAACGAGGGAAATTTTTTGCTATCTACATCTCAACCTTCCACTTGGGGTAACCAACGAGGGGTGAGAAGAAGATAATATCTCGCGCCATCAAGCAAATTTCTGGCGCCGTTTCCGGGGACTCCAATCTTCAAGATAGGGGATTTGCACACTATCTTTTACCTTTGATTTTTAGTCTTGTTAGTTTACTTTCTAGTTTTTTGCTTTAGAGTCTTATACCAAAAACCACAAAAAAATAGTTACTTTACTTTTAGTAGTTCTTTCTGTTTAGTCAGCATGTCTTTAGGATCTGGTGCTTTGCTGGAATCTGAGGCCTTAGATTTCCACCAAAGGGATGGCGAGAATATGAAAAAGTCTTGTAACACCCCGATAATCATGCTATAGTAACTCCAGTCTAATGATGCTATGTCACCATGTTTGCCAAGCTTAATCGCGCCTTGGTTCAAATTAAATCTAAATTCAAAAAATTCAAATGCAAGTCAAGATGAAACTTTGGCAAATAATCAAATAAAAATGTTCTTACTGTTGTAAATGATCCCAAAGCAATTTAAAAGCAATAAAACCAAAACTTCCAAATATTGATTTGCCCTGGAAATTTAATAAAATAAAGTGCAAATTAAAGTTGATTCAAAAATTGTGCAACCAATTTTATTAACTGCATAAAAGTCAGTAGATCATGATAATGTGGTATTGGAAATTTATTATACTTTTTAAATAATGCAAACAAATTGTAACAGTAGCAAAGCAGCACCAAACATCATTTTTAAATAAACAACAATATTCAAATGATTTTTCTTAGGGATCAAACTTTTTTTAAGTATCACAATAAGGTGCAACACTGCTATTGCAACAAGTGACATATTCTACAAAATTACATTTGATGTCTAACAAAATAAATAGCTAGGAGAAACAAAACAAAATGAAATAAAAAGAAAAAATCCTATCTAACGCCTGGGGAAAAGGCGCAAAACCTGGCCCAGCCCCCCCTTTTTTCCCTTTTTTCTTCCCTGTTCACGGTGGAAACCGTGGCGTGCATCCATGGCTATTGCCGTCTCCGTGATGGCCATCCACCGGCTCCCCTGAGAATAAGGCCTCCCCCGCACCACTCTGGGAACCCTAGCGCGCCCAGTTCTTCTTCCCCCGCACCGCCCTCCCCATTCCCTCGCTTCGTCTATGCTCCCGAGGAGGAACCGCGCAGCCGTGGGCGCACCGTCGTCACCGGCGCGGCCAACCACCTCCCCGCTCTCCGAGACCAGTCCAGGAGGTCCGCCGTGCTCCTCCACGCCGATTCCTCCTTCCGATTCGAGCCGTGATGCGCCACCCAGCTCGCCGTCGCCGTTGCCTTCCGCCATGGCCGCTGCGTTCCGCCGCCCGATTCGCGTCACCCCGACTGCTGCCGGCCTCCCCGAGCCCTCTCCCACACCCACTTTGAGCTGCGCTTCATTTTCCCCTTGCCGCCTTCGTTTTTGTGCGCTGGAATCTCGTCCCCGCCGTATTCCGGTCGCCGCGCTCACCCTGTCCGCAGCTCCGAGTGCGCAGGCTGCTGCTGTCGGCCGCCGTCATCCTCCTTGGCCGCCCCTGCCGTGCTCCTCGCGCAGCTCGACGCCACAATGGGCGCCACCCCCGTGCTCCTGCGTAGCCGGTTTTGCTCCTGGTCGTGGGCAACACCATGTCCATGGATGGTTCGGCCATGTCTGCTGCGTGAGTTTTGTGTACGTACTTGTGTGTGTGCAGCCGTGTGTGCAGCCATGGCTGGCTGTGTCGCCGGCTGGTTCGGCCGCCACCGCCGGCCGCGCCTGTGGCCGCTGCTGCCGCTAGCTGCGCTGCTCGCTGTTACCGCTGCACTGCTGCCTATTGGACGTTGTTGCTACTGAATCTTTAAAACCGTTGATAAATGTTGAAGCTGGTGAACCCTCTATTTCATGCCACTAAACAGCAGCAAATAGATAGCCAAACATGTTCTAAGTTAAATAAAAGTTGTATGAATGGATTGTGGACATAACCAACTTCATTTTGATCCATTGGACCAACTCCTTTTGATGCGTAGATTATATGATATGAAAATCGCAAAAGGCAGATTTATATTAACAGAAAAGTAGCTATGCCACCATTGCTAATTTTGAGAAAGAGTTAGACCTGCTACTGATCTTGTCATGCATCACAGAGGGGTTCGCATGAAAATTCCCATTATCTAGTGCAAAACACATGTAGAATTCATCTCCATTAGAGCTATGAATAAATATCAATCATCAAGCAAAGTTAGCAAAGTTTAACAATGTTTCTGAAATTTCATTAAGTGCCCTTTTTCGCGCGAAGTTTTGGTCGAGTAAATGAACTCTAGTAAAAATTCCTTCCGTACCAGATTCGAGATCGCAGAGAATAACTCCACTTTGATATAGGGCACTAAATCGGCAGATGGGCGGAACCCTAAATCGTAGTCCCTCGAAGACAGCTAGTTGATGTTTAAACATCATTTTCTCAGACTTAGCAATATTTCAGAAAAATCTCAAATAGACAATGACATGTGGGACCCCCTAGCACTGTCCATAATTTGACCAGTCAACGATCCTTGTGTATGACATGTGGGCCCCTTTTGTCAGTTGACCTAGTCAAATATACTATTTTGGATAATGTTGCATTTTAATAATAAAAGAAATACAGTAATTCCAAAAATCATTTAAATATTAGAAATTCAATATCTTTTAAATCGTAACTCCGATGAAAATAATTTGTACATGAAACTTGATCAAAAAAATATAATGGATAAGAATACGCTACCCGTATATCCACCGCACCCCTATAACATACCGAGCGTGGAACATTTCCCCTCCGGTTGATCTGTCAGTCAGACGACCGGAGCCGGTAAAACTTTCCGTATAAAATTGTTCTGAACATGAAAGTTGTTCAGAATGGTTCAATGAACACGGATACACTATCCACATGTCTATCAGATGTCTCTAACACTGCAGACATGGAACCTTCCCCCCTCCGGATCGTTTGTCCGGTAATCACCCGGAGCCGGTAAAATGTCCGGTTGAATTCCCGTTTCGTCTACAACGTGTAGCACCGCGTTAGTTCACCTCTAGCTTAACGTTTACCATGTCTTGTATTTGTATTGCTGTTATTGCCGTGTATTTATTGTTTCTCCCCCTCTCTTATTGTCCGATAGTCTCGACGTCCGCTGCTGATGCCCTTGTGATCGACTACTTCGCCGACGACCGTACCTCTACCGTCGAGCTTCCAGGCAAGCAGAGCCATTTTCCTTCCCCAGATATCGCCTATCTTTCCATACTTTTCTTGCACTAGGCATTGTCACTGCTGCTGCTACGTTGCTTACCTATTCAATTGCATAGCCTGTCATTGTCGCCCCTTGATGTACCTTCCTTTATCCTAAGATGCCTTATAAATATATATATAATATTCAGCAGTAAACCCTGCGCATTGTTAGCTAGGTTTAGAATAGCGGGCCGTGATCACTCTGGGAGTGATCGTGGAAACGATATATTATAATTGCAACAGGTACGGATCAATGCAGACGCCCTAGGGAACCTACAACGGCGAGACTCTGCCGAGTCGCTTCGAGTTTGACTTACGAGTGGACGGACTCGTATTTCACTCTCGTCGGCTCAGTAGCGTAACATCACTGGGATGATACAAGGGTATTCCTCTTTAGTTTATTCCACTGGTGTCTCGGCACCACCGGGGTGATACGAGAATATTCCTCTTTAGTTCATTTCGCTGATGTCTCGGTCGAACCTCTTCAAGTGTACCATCGAGGGTGATTCCTCCTGGTTTCACTTGTTGGTAGGCACTCGAATCAACTGGTGTCCTTACAGGTAAGGAGTCGGGTGATCCAACGGTGACCGCGCAGGGTATCTTAGCGGAATGACAGGTCAGGTGTATTCCACCGGTGTGCGGCGGGCCTGGTACTGTTCGTGGCCGACAGATATCGTGTTGTACACAATTCGAGCTCTTCGGAGCAAACGCGAGACTAGGTAAGGAGACGATTCACCTTGTTGGTAACCGCACGAGTTGGTGGGACGTCAGGGCAGGCACCGACGTTACTGGTGGTCCTGACTGCTGTAGTTGGCCGCGAATCATTCAATAAGGGGCAACGATAACGGTTGTCCCGACAGATAATAATAAAATACTTAACGGTTCAGGTGGATGACTTGAGAGGCCGCAAAGGCTTGTACGCACTACCTTCAGGTGGGATGAAGGTGTGGGCCCTCCGTGTTGTGGTCTCGTTCGAAAGCTCTGAAAGACGTCCAGTTCATAATTGTGGTTAGGTCGATCCGCATCCTAGAAGAGTTGCGTGGAATCACCTGGCACACAACGACCCGGAGGGAGAGGGGCGACGGTCCAAGACCCCCTTGCGCTTAGGACTTTAGACCGGCGGGGACCTCTCTGATGAGTCGTACGATGGGCCTCGGCGTGTCGGATAGCCTCGGTGGGGCATTCCCTAACAAGGTGTACGCCACCCTGGAGATCCGAGCGTGAAGGCTGAACAGTAGTGCACCCCTGCAGGGAGTTTGATCTATTCGAATAGCCGTGTCCACGGTAACAGGACGCTTTATGCTGAAGCCAGAGCCTACTACTACAAACTACCACTATTAAACTGTTGGTTCCGGTTTCTCTTCCTCGCAGGGAAGTCGAGGAGGGGATCTCGGAGGCATTGATATTATTAATAATTACAACTTACTATTATACAATGCTGTAGCAACTTCTGCTCCATTGTTACTTTATGCTTTATATGAACTGTTGGCTGATTCTCTTCTTGTGCTTCAAGACTCGTCGGAAGATGCTAGTCTTTGATAGGCCTAGCTTCTTACCTTTATTCTGATTTCTACCTAGCAGTCCACTATATACAGACTCCCCTTTCCATTTGATACAAATGCATAAATGCTTAGTAGCGGACGTAAGACTCGCGGGTATGCTAGATACTCTCCTTTGCTTTATTCCCCCTTTTTGTTTTGCCGGATCGTCTGCTGCAGTCGACGTTGGAGCCCAGGAGCCGAAGATCCTCGACCAGGAGTAGTTTGGAGGTTCCCAGGCAGGAGGCCTTGCCTTTTCGATTGAGTGTTAATTTTGTGCTAGCCTTCTTAAGGTAACCTTGTATCCTAGTGTCTGTACTCAGATACTATTGCTTCCGCTAACTTTGTGCTCTTGAGCTGTTGTATTCGAGCCCTCGTGGCCCCTGGCTTGTATTAAACAGCGTGTATTATTTTATTTGTAGAGTTGTGTTGTGATATCTCACCGTGAGTCCCTGTTCTCGATCGTGTACCTTGCGTGTATGATTACTGTACACGACCTGATTTTGGGGGCGTCACAAGTCTTGGGGTAGAATTTCTGAAGCACATAAAAGAATTATGCCTTGGATACCTATAAAAATAGTGCTTAGAATTTTTTTACTATGGTCTTTTTACGTACTGTAAACACTCTCTTGATATTATAGCTGAAGAAGATTTTGTAGAGTGTGATGAAGCTAAAGCTCTTGATATTATAGATGGTCTATCTAGTTACTTTTTTATGATCATGGTATTGATACTATTATAGACAGACTTGCTGCCATTGAAAAAAGAATAGATGCTTTAGACTTGAGAAAAGTAGAGAAACCTAAGCCCACTAGGAAGGATATTTTGGAAATAGATGATGATTGGGAGCCCTTTGTTAGAATTAGTATCTCTAACCAAGACTTCCTTGCTCTTTGTGATATTGGATCTATGATTTCTACCATGCCCAAAGTTGTTTATGAATGTTTAAAGCTTACAAACATGGTCAATTTTTCATCTTATCATGAACATGATAATGGAGATGTTTCTAAGAACCAAGGAGAGGTAAAAGATATCCAGGTTATGTTTTTGAAAAGGAGTGCAACAGTTCACTTCTTCATCATGGAGCTAGACCAAGGAAACATACTGCTTGGAAGTGACTTCCTCCGAGCCATGAAAGGCTTCATTGATATAGGTAAAGGACAAATACGCTTACGTGGGAAAGAAAAAGGTACGTACCTCTTACCTAGAAAAAATAAGAGTGAACTTATTGAGGAGCAAGTTGAAGGTTTTGATGTTTCTATTGCTGATGACTTCGGTGAATTTTGATTTCTCTTTTTGCATCATGCCTAACTAAAAGGCATAAAAGAAAGCGCTTATTGGGAGGCAACCCAAAAGGTTTTTACTTTCCGTTTTAGTGGTCTTGATGCTTGTTACTAATGTAGCAACATAATTGTATCTTTATTTTCAAGCTTTGTGCCAAGTTTTAGCCTCCGATTGCAAGAAAGTTCAAAAGTTGTGACATGCTGATACGTCTCAAACATATCTATAATTTCTGCTTGCTCCATGCATGATTTGTGTGACTTTGCCATGTTTTGCTTGAACTTTCATACACTTTTTATCATATTTAGACTAACCTATTAACTCAGTGCACCCAGTTGCCAGTTCCTGCTTTCTACTGTTTTTATATTTCAAGTTTTCCGGCCATTAAAAGTGCCAAATAAATTCCGGAAAAATTATATAAAAAATCAGCGTCCCGGAAGCTTACCGAAGAACCAAAGATGGAAGGGGGTGGACCCACCAGGCCCCCAGGAAGGTTCTTGGCGTGGCCCCACCCTAGGGCGCGCCAGGAGGCTTCCTGGCTGCCCCGTGGCCCCTCTCGGTGCCCCCTTCGGCCTATATTTAGCCCCCGCGGAGGAAACCCCTAAGATCGATCTGCTATTCCCGTTCTCCTCTCCGTACCACCGGCGCCGCCGTTTCAAGATCGGGGCTGCCAGGAGAAGCTGCCCGACACCCTGACGGAAGGAGGAATCCCCTCTGGGAGACCATCCCTCGCCATGGACGCCTCCCGGATGTCTTGTGAGTAGTCCCCCTTGGACCATGGGTCCATGACCAGTAGCTATGTTATGTTCTCCTTCCCTCTTTGTTCTTCCACTTTCTAGACCTCGTGAGCTGCCTCACATGATCGAGGCACCTTTGTAATTTTTTGTGTTACTATGCTGAGTTTGCTGGGATATGATGGATTATGTTTAGATTGTGCTGAGTAATATATTCGGTTCTCTTTTATATTTGTGTTCTTTAGTTAATTCTTGCATGTTCTCCTTTCCCGTATTTTGCTTTGGCCAAGTGATTTTCTGCAACTCCAAGAGGGAGCGTTATTGTTGATTGTGGGTTTAGCCTCCCGAGGTCTAGCTTGAATGACAGAAACATGAGACTAGGGGATGTGTTGTTGCCACCGGGGATAAAACAACGCTACTTATTGATGTCTACGCACGCTTCTATTCTTGTAGACTATGTTGGGCCTCCAAGCGTAGAGGTTTGTAGGACAGCAGCAATTTCCCTCAAGTGGATGACCTAAGGTTTATCGAACTCAGGGAAGTAGAGGTTGAAGATGGTCTCTCTCAATCAACCCTGCAATTAAGATACAAGAAGTCTCTTGTGTCCCCAACACACCTAATACAACTAGGAGTTGTATAGGTGCACTAGTTCGGCGAAGAGATGGTAAAATACGAGTGATAGGTGTGGCAAAGCAAGGTAATATAAATCTGTAATAAAAAGTGCAGCAAGCAAACATGTGACAAAAGTGAGCACAAACGGTGTAACAATGGTGGAAACAAGGCCTAGGCTTCATACTTTCACTAGTGGCAACTCCCAACAACATTAACATAGTCTAATCACATGATATTTCCCATACAACATGCAATGGAGACGCACTCGGAGGTCAATCCTTTGTGGTCAAGAGAGGATGAGAATTATGTAGGGCTACAAAAGCACACCTCAAAGTTCGTAGTTCTCAATATATGGATTTCCCAATGTCACTGCGGCCATCCAAAGAGAGTACCACAATCACCACAACATATCTCAAGGATAGTCAAAGACAAGCACCAAGAGACTCTCAATCTTCAATCAACACAAAAAAGAGGAAATCACTCATGATAATATTCTTCTAACCCATGTCCAATAGACCGCTGTCACCTTGGTCGCGGGGATTATACTAGATAAGATCAATTGAGTACATCAATCCAATACATAGAGGAAAGGGAAATATCATGGGATCACCCTAGATTAACATAGCCTATGATCACAACGAAGATCACATCATGGGAGAGAGAGAAGAACACATAGCTACTGGTAGAAACCTCAGCCCCGAGGGAGAACTACTCCCGCTTCATGGAGGGAGGAAGCAACGTCGATGGAGATGAATCCGGTGGCACTTCCCCGTCCCGGCAGGGTGCCGACACAGGAATTCTGTCCCCCGAAACTTGATGGCGATGGCGGCGGAGATCGGAATTGCTTCTGGAGAAAAGGGGTCCGGAATCGGGGTTTCCTCCGCGGGGGTAAAAATAGGGCCAAGGGGGGCACCAGGGGGCCACAGGTCAGCCAGGAGGGTGCCCGACGCGGCCTAGGGTGGGGCCGCGCCAGGGACCCTTCTGGAGTCCCTGTGGTGGCCCTCCCCTCCTTCCTTGGTGATTCCGGAAGCTTCTGGGACGCTGATTTTTTATATAATTTTTCTGGAATTTTTGGAGCACTTTTTTAATGGCCGAAAAACCTGAAATACAAAAACAGTAGAAAACAGGAACTGGCAACTGGGTGCACTGAGTTAATAGGTTAGTCCAAATATTCTCAAAAGTGTATGAAAGTTCAAGAAAAACATGGCAAAGTCACACAAAACATGCATGGAGCAAGCAGAAATTATAGATACGTTTGGGACGTATCAACATCTCCAAGCTTAATTCCTGCTCGTCCTCGAGTAGGTAAATGATAACAAGCATAATTTCTATGGTGACATGCCACACAACCATATAAGTACTTTTAAGTAAAGCAATCAAAGCATGCAATTCAATTCAAGTCTTAACAAGCAAGAGTCTATATTAGCATGGACACGAGCAACAAAAGAACAAAAGGTGCAAGAGCTCTCGTTGTCCGTGACTCGAATGTCTCCAGATGGTGTTTGCGTGCAAGCATGGGACTGGAAAAAAGAGAGAAAAAAGGTTGTTGAGAACTACTATCTACTAAAGTTTCACACTTAATATCCTTTGGGTTCTTATCTGGACTCGTCCCCAGACCACTAGTCAGGTACAAGTCAAACTGATCCACTCCCTTTCGATATTTTGAGCACTCATGCAATGGATGAGCGTGAGCAAGAAAGTTGACACCTAAAAGGCGAAACAGAAAGAAGGTGGAGGAGGAAGACAAAAAGGTGTGAAAGGCTCACATCAATAAGGACAATCATAGGCGAGAGAAGGCCATATGATAGATATGATGTGAGGAGTAGGGATTGCAATGCAACGGATGCACATGTGAGCTAAAAGCTCTCCAAGGGAACTAGTGGGGGTGCATCTAACTTGCTTGCTCAAGAAGACCTAGAGCTCGTTTGAGGAGGCTCATCATTGGAATATACAAGCCAAGTTCTATATTGTGAAGGTCCCCACATAGCTATATGCATGATGATGATCTCTATGGAGTACAAGGGATAGAGGATGAAGTACTAGTGTGTATCTCTCAAAAGGAATAGTAGTGTGCCCCTCCTCTCTTTTTATTTTTCTTTTTCTCTTTTTTCTATTTTTTTGGTGGCCTCAATGGCTCTTTCTATTTAACTCTCATTTTTCCTCTTTGGAATCTTTTGATTTTGTCCTCTTTGGAATCTTTTCCTCACTTTAGGGGAAACACTCTATATTTTACAAGAATATAGGAGATCTTTCACACTTTACAAAGGTACTCACATAAAGAAGATATAACTATCATGATGTAAATCTATGCCTCTGCCAGGATAGCAGGATATGCAATGATACTAGCGCGTCATGTAGCAATAATTAGGGCAAGGCCCAACTAGCATGTGGCTCATCGATCAAGCATGTAGCATGTATGACATGAGGATCAAGTCATGAGAAGGTGGATGTTGCATGGAAATGTATCTCGGAAAGGCTATGGAAATGCCTTGTAGGTAGGTATGTTGGCTGTTTTGAGGAAAGATATAAGGAGGCTTATGATGACAAAGCGTATCGTGCCAAGGGTTTGGATGCACCGGCGAAGTATGCGCCAACTCTCAAGGTGAGAAAGGGCAATGCACGGTACCGAAGAGGCTAGAAAAAGTATAGGTGGGTGGAAGTGTCAACTTTCGAATACTCACATTAGTCCGAAGAACTCATGCACTTATTATTGGTAACTCTCAATCTAATCAGGAGGTTCACAAAGAGACAAGTACCCCGAGGAGGAGTGTATGGGGGTTTGGTTATCCTTGCGCATCCTCGACTCATGGTACGTGAGTGTACTCTAATATTCGAACCCTCCAGAGGTTAGTGATCCATCTAGTAGCTAGAGTTCTCAACAAGGGTTTTTGGTTTTTGAAAATCACACGGATTGCCCAAAATACGACATCTATCACTAATAGGCTCGAGCTCTTGACACCAAAAGTTCAAACATTACTCCAGTCAATACCTCAAAACTATTGCAAGTTACTACTAAAATTAAATAGCAACCTCAATTACCTACTTTCAAGACAAGACATAACTCAGTGCAACAACAAACTCTCTTAACAAGATAAACATGAAAACTAGAGAGAGTTCCAGCAACAAACTAAACCAAAGCCAAGGCTCTTGCTAAATACAAACTAAAACTAAAACTAAACATGGCACTAGCTACGAAAAGATAAAGAACACACAACAGCAAAAAGATAGACATGAAGAATCCTATGATGTGTTCTAGATTTTGATAGTGGAGCGTGTTTCTCTCCCACACAAAGTAAGACGGGATCTAACTTGTCGCCTCAGCAAACCAAGCAAAAACAAACCTAGAAAAGTAAAGAGCGAGACTCTCCAAGCATAGAACACAACGCATGAAGTGATAAAAATATAGTGCAACGAGGGACGAACTGATAAGTGTTGATGAAGAAGGGGATGCAAGGGGCATCCCCAAGCTTAGACGCTTGAGTCTCCTTGAATATTTGTTGGGGATGCATGGGGGCATCCCCAAGCTTGAGCGCTTGACACTCCCGAATCTTCTTTTATCATCTTCCATCTCACACTTGAAAACTCCCTTCATACATAACTCATCATAAGCTGATTAGAGAGGTTAGTACCCTTAATAAATATATATTTTCCACTGGATATAAAGATATTCTTGAAGAGCTACTGTTTCTCAAGATTGCCAAAAAAAATTTCAAAGAAAAAGCAAGCTTAAGGTTTGCAAAAGTTAGGAGAGACAAAACGTGGCAGAATCTGTGAAAAACAGAACAACAGGTAGTAAAGAATTTTTTAGCGGTACTTCTGCAACTCGAATCAAAAAACTCAGAACAGACGCTCGAAATTCAATTGTATGGAGCACGCTGTCGAACAAATTCGGATAAAAAAGATGATCTGGTGATTTTAGGCTAATTTTTCCGTTCAAGGACAGAATTTTTTTTCTGGACAGCATGTCACAACTTTTGAACTTTCTTGCAATCGGAGGCTAGACTTGGCACAAAGATTGAAAATAAAGATACAATGATGTTGCTACAGTAGTAACAATCATCAATACCACTAAAAACTGAAAGTAAAAACTCAAACTAAAGATAACAAGGGTTGTCTACCTAGAGCTCTTTCTTTATAGCCATAAAGATAGGCTTAAGATTTTAATGATGCTCTCATAGGAATAAGGAATAAGAGTTGAAGAACAAAAGAGAGCATCAAGAAGCAAATAACAAACACATTTAAGTCTAACATGCTTCCTATGCAAAGGGATCTTGTAGAGAAATAACTCATGGAAGCATAAAGATATTAGCATAGGAAGCCAAAATAAGTGCAACTTCAAAACCTTCAACATAAAGAGAGGGAACTTGATATTATTGAAATATCTATAAGCATATGTTCCCCTCTTATAATAATTTTCAGTGGGATCATGAATAAACTCAACAATATAAGTATCACATAAATCATTGTTACCATGATCCACATGCAAAAGGGTACTCTTACTCTCCACATAATCATAATCTTTCTCATTGGTAATAGTGGGAGTAGGACTATCATAAAAAACTTGAACACTATAGATTAATTGTGTATTAGGAAGATGGTGTTCAACAAGGGAGTAATTCCCTCCATGGTTATGACAAGTTTCATAAGGATAATTTCTCCTTAGGTCATAGGTACCTTTATAATCAATATAGATAGGAGTTATAGCATCATCATAGTAGAGAAGAGCATTATCATTGCTAGCAACTATATTTGTAAACATGTTGTCTTTATTCTTACTAGCAAAAGAATTATCAATTACCACATCACTAATGGGTAAAGGAATTGCAATCCTATCATCCCCAATCTTAGAGCTTTCCATATCATCACTCTCAGAGTTAGTACCAAAAAGATTTTCAAGATCATAATTAGCATTATCATCATTTTCCCAATCAAAAAAAGTAACATGCATATCATAATAAAAATCATCTTCAATAGTGCCTACGTACTTAACATCAGGATAATAATGAATGCAATCAAGCTCACCGTCCTCCAAAAATTTCTGTCCGTTAGGATAAAAATTGATGCGAGGAATATGCTCAGGCCAGGTTGATACCCATTCTTCTTCCTTCTTTCTCCTCTTCATCCTCCTCTTATTTTTCTTCTTATTTACCTTAGGAGGGAGTGGTTGGAGATGAAGCTTCTCCACATATCCTGGTTTATCATTAGAAACAATAGGGGAAACTTGGGAGAAACTCTCCTTTTTATTAGTAGAGATATAAGAGACATTTTTATAGTTTGGTAAAGTTCCCTCCTTTCTAATCTTACTTATGTAATCATTTTCATGGCAATTAACAACACAATAGAGATGGAAATTTTGCAAAGTGTTGCTAATTCCTAAGGCATTAACATCAAGCCAAGAAGTCTTTTCTGATAACTCTTCACACATCAAAAATAACATAAGTTCATCATAAAGATCAGAAGTGATCATGTTATCACACAACTGATTAACATTTATGCTTTGAAAGTTCATGCATTGAAAATTAAAGTGACCCTCTATGCAGCAAAGTTCACAAGTAAAAGGATAAAGGTCACACAATTCTCTAGCAATTTCATTTAAATCTTTGACCCAAGAGATTGTTCTTTCATGCTTATGTTTCTTACAATACTTCTCTTCTTCAATCATAGGCCTTTCACAAGGTCTATCCACTCCACAAAAATTAACATGCTTATATAAAACTTCATTTTCAGGAATTGGATCATGCATGTTGCAATCATCATGAACATTTTCATTTTCTTTGCAAATATCTTTAAAAGGTTCATGATGCTTGATCCAATTCTCCTTAGGCATATTAAGATGTGAAGAAAAATATTTGAGGAAATCAACAAGGAGTTGAGAATCAAGCCCAAACTTAGCACTAAACTTATTAAAACTTGCAGTTTCAACAAAGGACTTAATGCAATCATACTCATAATTTATACCTGACTCTTTACCTTTGTCGATCTCCCAATCTTCATTATTGCGTTGAATTCTTTCAAGGAGTTCCCATTTAGCATCAATCTTTTCGTTTGTGAAAGAACCCATAGAGGAAGCATTGAGCAAGTCTGTATCATGTCGAGATAGCCTTGCATAGAAATTAGTAATAATCATATCTTTGGGGAGCCCATGGTTAGGAAATTTTAGCATCAAAGTTTCTAGTCTCCCCCAAGCTTGAGCTATGCTCTCTCCGTCATGAGGATATAAATTATAAACATAATTCCTATTCTCATGGACTTCATGAAGAGGATAAAACTTGGAGTAAAAGAGACACTGGATCTCTTCCCAATCCAGCAGGTGAGAATCATGTAGTAGCCTATACCATTCCAATGCTTTTCCTTTCAGTGACAAGGAAAATAATTTCCTCATGACTTCATCTCTTGTCAAACCTGAAATCTTAAATAACTCACAAAGTTCCGTAAGTTTCAACAGATGAACACTAGGATGGACTGTTCCATCCCCTGCATAATGATCATTCATAACCTTTTCAATTATCCCAAGTGGTATTTTGAATGGGATACATTCATTAGGTGGAGGAGACTTCTCTACCACGGGTGTGGTAAAGCGGCCTCCCCGAAGCAGCGAACTAAGATTGCAGTTTTCCATAAGCCTAACTAGTGAAAATAAAAACAAGAAACGAAAAGATTTAATTGCAGAATCTAAAGATATACCTTCAACGCTTACCTCCCCGGCAACGGCGCCAGAAATAGCTTGATGTCTACGCACGCTTCTATTCTTGTAGACTATGTTGGGCCTCCAAGCGCAGAGGTTTGTAGGACAGCAGCAATTTCCCTCAAGTGGATGACCTAAGGTTTATCGAACTCAGGGAAGTAGAGGTTGAAGATGGTCTCTCTCAAGCAACCCTGCAATTAAGATACAAGAAGTCTCTTGTGTCCCCAACACACCTAATACAACTAGGAGTTGTCTAGGTGCGCTAGTTCGGCGAAGAGATGGTAAAATACGAGTGATAGGTGTGTCAAAGCAAGGTAATATAAATCTGTAATAAAAAGTGCAGCAAGCAAACATGTGACAAAAGTGAGCACAAATGGTGTAACAATGGTGGAAACAAGGCCTAGGCTTCATACTTTCACTAGTGGAAACTCCCAACAAAATTAACATAGTCTAATCACATGATATTTCCCATAAAACATGCAATGGATACGCACTCGGAGGTCAATCCTTTGTGGTCAAGAGAGGATGAGAATTATGTAGGGCTACAAAATCACACCTCAAAGTTCGTAGTTCTCAATCTATTGATTTCCCAATGTCACCGCGGCCATCCAAAGAGAGTACCACAATCACCACAACATATCTCAAGGATAGTCAAAGACAAGCACCAAGAGACTCTCAATCTTCAATCAACACACAAAAGAGGAAATCACTCATGATAATATTCTTCTAACCCATGTCCAATAGACCGCTGTCACCTTGGTCTCGGGGATTATACTAGATAAGATCAATTGAGTACATCAATCCAATATATAGAGGAAAGGGAAATATCATGGGATCACCCTAGATTAACATAGCCTATGATCACAACGAAGATCACATCATGGGAGAGAGAGAAGAACACATAGCTACTGGTAGAAACCTCAGCCCCGAGGGAGAACTACTCCCGCTTCATGGAGGGAGGAAGCAACGTCGATGGAGATGAATCTGGGGGCACTTCCCCGTCCCTCCGAAACTTGATGGCGATGGCGGCGGAGATCGGAATTGCTTCTGGAGAAAAGGGGTCCGGAATCAGGGTTTCCTCCGCGGGGGTAAAAATAGGGCCAAAGGAGGGCACCAGGGGGGCCACAGGGCAGCCAGGAGGGTGCCCGGCGCGGCCTAGGGTGGGGCCGCGCGAGGGACCCTTCTAGAGTCCCTGTGGTGGCCCTCCCCTCCTTCCTTGGTGATTCCGGAAGCTTCCGGGACGCTGCTTTTTTATATAATTTTTCCGGAATTTTTGGAGCACTTTTAATGGCCGAAAAACCCGAAATACAAAAACACCAGAAAACAGGAACTGGCAACTAGGTGCACTGAGTTAATAGGTTAGTCCAAATATGCTCAAAAGTGTATGAAAGTTCAAGCAAAACATGGCAAAGTCACACAAAACATGCATGGAGCAAGCAGAAATTATAGATACGTTTGGGACGTATCACTTATACCTGCGGGTGCAAGGATTTTTTACTTTACGCATAGTTCTTTTAATGCAGTTGTCTGTTTCTTTGAGTTTACACTATGGGTGGATTCACAACTTAATACCAGCGAGATGTTCTGGATAGATATCTCTAGGTGGATGATTCGTAGTAGATGCAGATGGATTTCGGTCTACTTACCTTGGCGTACTGCCCATTGCTTTTGAGCCTCTTCCTTTCTTTTATAGCATAGTTAGCATTTCGGTGCATTTGTAATCCTGTCAATTGCCCAGTTGTGATTTGTTTACCTCGCTAGCACTTTTATCGTGTTTTGGGAGAGAGACATCACTAGTGAACGTCATGGGACCCTGGTCCATATTTCCACCATTGTTTACATCATCAATTTACTTTCAGTTCTTACTTCAGTTGCCACTATTATTATCTCTTGCGTTGATCCGTTGTAAACAGTAAGGCCGGAGGAATTGACAACTCCTCTGTAATTGTTGCGAGCAAAGCTACTTGTTGTGTGTGCAGGTCCAGGTGAGATTAGCAACCGCGGCGCCACTGTTCACTTTACCACCTTCTTGTATTTTTGCGAGTCCTACAGGAGACAAACCCTATCCTCTGCATAGGGGAAATTTTGCTGCTACGCTACATCTCTCCTTCCACTTGGGGTAACCAACGAGAAGCAAGAGCACTTCCTGGCTAGCATCAAGAAATTTCTGGCGCCGTTGCCGGGGACTCCAGTCTACAAGATAGGGGAGTTGCACACTATCTTTTATGTTTGCTTTTTAGTCTTGTTAGTTTATCTTTCAGTTTTTACTTTTGTGTCCCTTATAAAAAATACCAAAAATACCTGCTCCTACTATGGGTTCCAATGAAAACACGAAGTTGTGTGACTTCACTAGTCACAACAACAGTGACTTAACTGCACTCCTATTGCTCCACCTGCCACTTCAGCACCTTCTTATGAAATTAAACCTGCTTTGCTGAATCTTGTTATGAAAGATCAATTCTCAGGTGCCGGAGAGGATGCTGCCTTGCACTTAAATAATTTTTTTGAGCTTTGTGATATGCAAAAGTACAAGGAAGTAGATGGAGACATCGTCAAGATGAAGCTTTTTCCTTTCTCCTTGAGAGGAAGGGCCAAGGAGTGGCTGCAATCCTTACCTAAGAATATCATTGATTCTCGGGACAAGTGTAAGGATGATTTTATTGGGAAGTACTATCCCCTTGATAAAATTATCCAGTTGAGAAGTAACATTATGAATTTTAGGCAATTGGATAATGACCACGCTTCCCAAGCTTGGGAACGTATGCAATATCTTGTTAAGAACTGCCCTACACATGGTTTGACTACTTGGATGGTTATCCAGACTTTTTATGCAGGCTTAAACTTTACCTCGCGGAATCTGCTAGACTCGGCTGCGGGAGGAACTTTTATGTCAACCACACTTGGTGCTGCCACGAAGCTACTTGATGAGATGATGCTGAACTACTCTCAATGGCACACCGAACGATCTCCAACTGTTAAGAAGGTAAATTATGTCGAGGAGATCTCCTCTGTTAATGAAAAGGTTGACTTGATCATGTCTCTACTTACCAAGCAAGCTCCTATTGATCCTCAGAATGTTCCTTTAAATTCCTTGGTTGCTCAAGAACAAGTAGATGTGAACTTTATCTCTAGAAAAAACATCCACAATAATGCTTATAGGAGTAATTTTGGTAGCAACAATCCTAGAATTTTCCCATCCAACTATGGGAACAACAATACTTACCCTAGCACCAAAAACTCCAGTTCTAAACTAGAGAGTATGCTTAAAGACTTTATCACTACCCAAAAAACCTTCAACAAGAGTGTAGAAGAGAAATTAGACAAATTAGATATCCTCTCTTCGAAGGTAGACAACATAGCACATGATGTTGAGATGCTTAAGTTTAGAACTTCTCCCCCCGAGGAGAGGAAAACCACTCCTATGAATGCTATCCAAGTGCAAATTAATGAAAACATTAGGATGTTGGGCAAACTTAATGAGAAATGGGCTAGAGAAAAGGAGGAAGAAGAGAGAGTTAAGAGCCTTCCTACCTACCACACCGTAGCTACTATCCAAGTTGTTGAGGATGTCCAAACTGTTAGCACCCATCACAGCCTTAGTCCACCTGGACCTATCAATGGCGATGCTATCACCTCAACCATAGATGAAGAAACATCTATGAACATAGAGGCTTTCAAACAAGTGAGCCTTAATGATATCACTACCTCCTTGATAGATAGTAGTGATCTAGACTTTGACAACTGCACCTTACCTGAAGTTATTGGTTTTCTACACAAGATGTCTAGAGACCCCCACACTAGCACACTTAATCTTGCCTTCACAGAGCATATCATCAATTCTCTAATGAAAGTTAGGGAGAAGAATCTTAGACTAGAAGCCTCCATACCTAGGAAGCTAGAAGATGGTTGGGATCCTATGATAAAAATCAAATTGAATAACTTCTCTTGCTTTTCTCTTTGTGATGTTGGAGCTAGTACCTCTGTTATGCCCAAAAGAATGTATGATATGCTTGAATTGAAACCTTTTGATCCTTGTTCTTTTGGTTTTCGTCTTGTCGATTCTTCCGTAAAGAAACCTTTGGAGAAAATTGATGATGTTCTTATCATTGTCAATGACAATTATGTTCCCGTTGATTTTACTGTTATGGACATTGAGTGTGAACCGTCTTGTCCAATTATTTTTGGATGTCCTTTTCTTCGCACCGTTGGTGCTGTTATTGACATGAAAGAGAGGAATATAAAATTCCAATTCCCTCTCAAGAAAGGGATGGAACGTTTCCCTAGGAAAAATATTAAGTTTCCTTTTGAGTCTGTCACACGGGCTAGTTATTTTCTTGATAAAACTTGATCCTTTGCTTTATGCCTAGCTTAAATGCGTAAAAGAAAGCGCTTGTTGGGAGGCAACCCAATATGTTTTTTCTTCTGTTTTTAGTGGTCTTGATGATTTTTACTACTGTAACAACATCATTGTATCTTTATTTTTCAAGCTTTGTGCCAAATTTAGCCTCATATGACAAGGGAAGTGAAAGTTGTGACATGCTGTCCAGAAAACAGATTCTGTCCTCGTGACGGGAAAAATCATAGAAAATCACCAGTTCATCTTTTTGAGCTGAATTTTTTACACAGCATGATCTATACAATCACGGAACTTTCGTATGTTCTGAGTTTTTTTATTTGAGTTGCAGAAGTGCCCCTAAAAAATTCTTTACTACCTGCTGTTCTGTTTTTCACAGATTCTGCCACGTTTTGTCTCTCTTAACTTTTGCAAACCTTAAGCTTTCTTTTTCTTTCTAAAAACCTTTTGGAAATCTTGAGGAACAGTAGATCTTACTGAATATATTTATTTGCAGTAGGGGAAAATTATTTTAATAGCGTACTAACCTCACTAATCAGTTTACAATGAGTTATGTATGAAGGGAGTTTTCAAGTGTGCGATGGAAGATGATGAGAGAAGATCATGGAGTGTCAAACGCTCAAGCTTGGGGATGCCCCCATGCATCCCCAATAAATATTCAAGGAGAATCAAGCGGCTAAGCTTGGGGATGCCCCCGTGCATCCCCTTCTTCATCAACAATTATCATTTCGTCCCTCGTTGCACTGTATTTTTATCACTTCATGCGTTATGTGCTATGCTTGGAGCGTCTCGCTCTTTACTTTTGTAATGTTTGTTCTTGCTTTTTTTGCTGTATTAACAAGTTAGACCCCAGATTTATTTTGTGTGGGAGAGAAACACACTCCGTTTGAACTAGAACTCCTCATAGGATTTGCATGCTTATTTCCTTAGCTGTGAGTGTTCTTTTTCTTTTCTTAGCTGCGGCCCTATTTAGTTGTAGTGCTTTAGTTTTCTTCTAGAGCTTTTCTTTTGTCTTATGTCGAACTTTCTATAGGTTGCATGTTTATCTTGTTTAGAGAGTTCGCCTGTTGCACTGAGTTTTGTGTCTTGACTAGAAAGTAGGTAGTTGAAGTTGCTATTCTCTTTGTAGTAGTAACTTGCAATAGTTTTGAGGTATTGACTAGAGTAATGTGACTTATGGTGTCAAGAGCTTTAGCCTATTAGTGATAGATTGCATCACATTTGCATCATGATAATTACACCTACTTTATGTGAGTACCCTTGTAAAGTGTGAAAGATCTCCTATATTCTTGTAAAATATATATTGTTTCCCCTAAAGTGAGTAAAAGATCCCAAAGAGGACAAAATCAAAAGATCCCAAAGAGGACAAATGAGAGAAATAGAAAGAGCCATTGAGGCCACCAAAAAAAATACAAAAAATAGAAAAAGAGAAAGACAAAAAAAAAGAGAAGGGGCACACTACTATTCCTTTTGACAGATCCACACTAGTACTTCATCCTCTATCCCTTGTGCTCCATAGAGATCATCATACATGCATATAGCTATGTGGGGACCCTTCACACTATTGAACTTGGCTTGTATATTCTAATGATGGGCCTCCTCAAACGAGCTCTAGGTCTTCTTGAGCAAGCAAGTTGGATGCACCCCACTAGTTCCCTTGGAGAGCTTTTAGCTCACATGTGCATCCGTTGCATGGCAATCCCTACTCCTCACATCATATCTATCATATGGCTTTCTCTCTCCTATGGTTGTCCTCATTGATGTGAGCCTTTCACACCTTTTTTGTCTTCCCCCTCCACCTTCTTTCTGTTTCGCCTTTTAGGTGTCAACTTTCTTGGTCACGCTCATCCATTGCACGAGTGCTCAAAATATCGAAAGGGAGTGGATCAGTTTGACTTGTACATGACCAGTGGTCTGGGGACGAGTCAAGATATGAATCCAAAGGAGACTAAGTGTGAAACTTTAGTAGAAAGTAGTTCTCAGCAACCTTTTCTCTCTCTTTTCCCAGTCCCCTGTTTGCACGCAAACACCATCTGGAGACATTCGAGTCACGGACAACGAGAGCTCTTGCACCCTTTGTTCTTTTGTTGCTTGTGTCAATGCTAATATAGACTCTTGCTTGTTAAGAATTGAATTGAATTGAATTGCATGCTTTGATTGCTTTAATTAAAAGTCCTTATATGGTTGTGTGGCATGTCGCCACAGAAATTATGCTTGTTATCATTTCCCTACTCGAGGACGAGAAGGAATTAAGCTTGGGGATGTTGATACGTCCCAAACGTATCTATCATTTCTGCTTGCTCCATGCATGATTTTTCTGCTATTCCCGCGGAGGAAACCCCTAGATCGATCTGCTATTCCCGTTCTCCTCTCTGTACCACTGCCGCCGCCGTTTCAAATTGGGCTGCCAGGAGAAGCTGCCCCGGCACCCTGCCGGAAGGAGGAATCCCCTCCGGGAGACCATCCATCGCCATGGACGCCTCCCGGATGTCTTGTGAGTAGTCCCCCTTGGACCATGGGTCCATGACCAGTAGCTATGTGATGTTCTCCTCCCCTCTTTGTGCTTCCACTTTTGAGACCTCGTGAGCTGCCTCACATGATCGAGACACCTTTGTAATTTTCTATGTTGCTATGCTGAGTTTGCTGGGATCTGATGGATTATGAGATTATGTTCAGATTGTGATGAGTAATATATTTGGTTCTCTTTTACATTTGTGTTCTTTAGTTAATTCTTTCATGTTCTCCGTTGCCGTATTTTTATTTGGCCAAGTGATTTGTTGCAACTCCAAGAGGGAGTGTTATGCTTGATTGTGGGTTCAGCCCCCTGATGTCTAGCTTGAGTGACAGAAACATGAGAGTAGGGGCTGTGCTGTTGCCACCAGGGATAAAACAATGGTGCTTGTACCTGCGGGTGCACGGATTGTTTAGTTTACGCATAGTTCTTTTAATACATTTGTCTGTTGCTTTGAGTTTACATTTTGGGTGGGATTCAAAACTTAATACCAGCGAGATGTTATGGATAGATATCTCAAGGTGGATGATTCGTAGTAGATGCAGATGGATTTCGGTCTACTTACCTTGGCGTACTGCCCATTGATTTTCAGCCTCTTCCTTTCTTTTATAGCATAGTTACCATTGCGGCGCGTTTATAATCCTGTCAATTGCCCAGTTGTGATTTGTTTACCTCGCTAGCACTTTTATCGTCTTTTGGGAGAGAGACATCACTAGTGAACGTCATGGGACCCCGGTCCATATTTCCACCATTGTTTACATCATCAATTTACTTTCAGTTCTTACTTTCCATTGCCACTATTGTTATCTCTTGCGTTGATCCTTTGTAAACAGCAAGGCCGGAGGAATTGACAACTCCTCTGTACTCGTTGGGAGCAAAGCTACTTGTTGTGTGTGCAGGTCCAGGTTAAGTTAGCAACCTCGATGCCATTGTTCACTTTACCACCTTCTTGTATTTATTCAAGTCCTACGGGACAAAAACCCTATCCTTTGCATAGGGGAAATTTGCTGCCACGCTACATCTCACCTTCCACTTGGGGTAACCAACGAGAAGCAGGAGCACTTCCTGGCTAGCATCACATGTTGTCCAGAAAAATATTATGTCTGCTTGACGAAACAATTCACCAAAAATCACCAGATCATCTTTTTGATCTGAATTTTTTACAGTATGCTCTATACAATTGGATTTCTAGCGTCTGTTCTGAGTTTTTTGATTTGAGTTGCAGAAGTGCCCTAAAAAGTTATTTACTACCTACTGGTCTGTTTTTCACAGATTCTGCCACGTTTTGCGTTCTACCCGTTTTGCAAATCTTAAGCTTGCTTTTTCCTTGCAAAAACTTCTTGGCAATCTTGATAAATAGTAGCTCTTCATGAAAATATTTATTTCGAGTGGTGAAAATTATTTATTTATGGGTACTAACCACTCTAATCAGCTTATGATGAGTTTTGTATGAAGGGAGTTTTCAAGTATGCGAAGGAAGATGATGAAAGAAGACCCGGGAGTGTCAAAAGCTCAAAATTGGGGATGCCCCCATGCACCCCAAGAAACATCCAAGGATACTCAAGCGTCTAAGCTTGAGGATGCCTCCGTGCATCCCCTTATCCATCAACAATCATCAGTTCGTCCTTCTTCATGCTATATTTTTTATCCCTTC
This sequence comes from Bromus sterilis, assembly GCA_950022295.1. Taxonomy (NCBI): domain Eukaryota; kingdom Viridiplantae; phylum Streptophyta; class Magnoliopsida; order Poales; family Poaceae; genus Bromus; species Bromus sterilis. The sequence continues at coordinate 334,752,499 of OX465595.1, read as the reverse complement.
ATGTGTTATGTGCTATGCTTGGAGCGTATCGCTCTTTACTTTTTAGTTTGTTTTTAGTTTTTATTGTTGTTCATAACAATTTAGAACCTAGCCTTCATTGTTTTGGACAGAAACATGCTCCACTTCACCCTAGAACACAACATAGGTTTGCATGCTAATCTTTTTGTGTGTTCTTTATCTTTTCATAGCTGCTGTCATTCCTAGCTCTTAGTTTTCATGCTTATTTTTTAAGAGATTTTATTAAGGTTGTTGCTTTTGGAACTCTCTTGAGTTATCATGCTTATCTTGTTTAGAGAGTTGGCTTGTTGCACTGAGTTGTGTGTCTTTCATAAGTAGGTAATTGAGGTTGCGATTATAAGTGTAGTAGTAACTTGCAATAGTTTTGAGGTATTGATTTGAGTAATGTTAGGACTTTTGGTGCCAAGAGCTTGAGCCTATTAGTGATGGGTGTCGTCTTTTGGGAAATCCGTGTTTGTTTTGGAAAACTACAAAAATTAGTTGAGAACTCTAGCTACTAGATGGATCGCTAACCTCAGGAGGGGTTGGAATATATAGAGTACCCTCACGTACCATGGGTCAAGGGTGCGCTAGGATAACCAAACCACCATACTCCTCCTAGGGGTACTTGTCTCTTTGTGAACCTCCTTATTAGATAGAGAGTTACCGATAATAAGTGCATGAGTTCTTCGGATTAATGCGAGTATTCGAATTTTGGAACTTCCACCATCCATATTTTTCTAGCCTCTTCTGTATCGTGCATTGCCCTTTCTCATCTTGAGAGTTGGTGAAAACTTCGCCGGTGCATCCAAACCCTTGGCATGATACGTTTTGTCATCATAAACCTCCTTATATCTTCCTCAAAATAGCCACCATACCTACCTATCAAGGCATTTCCATGGCATTTCCGAGATACATTGCCATGCAACATCCATCATCTCGTGACTTGATCTTCATGTCATACTTGCTTTTGCTTGATCGTAGAGCCGCATGCTAGTTGGGCCTTTCCCTTATCATTGCTACATGACACACTAGTATCATTGCATATCCTTCTACACAGGCAAAGACATACATTTGCATACATCATGATAGTTTTTCAGTTTTCTTTATGTTGAGTGATTCTTGTAAAGTGTGAAGATCTTCTATATTCTTGTAAAGTATAGAGTGTTGCCCTTAAATTGAGGAAAAGATAGCAAAGAGGACAAAATAAAATATCCCAAAAGAGGAAAAAAATAAAAGATCCCCAAAAGGACAAATGAGAGATAAATAGAAAGAGCCAATGAGGCCACAAAAATACAAAAAAATAATAAAAAGAAAAAAGAAATAAAAAGAGAGAAGGGGGAAATACTACTATTCCTTTTGAAAGATTCACACTCGTACTCCATAGTCATATTTGCTCTCCATAGAGATTTTCGTATCATTCATGCATAACTATGTGGGGATCCTTACACTATAGAACTTGGCTTGCATATTACAAGGATGAGCCTCCTCAAATGATCTCTAGGTCTTCATGAGCAAGCAAGTTGGATGCACTCCCACTAGTTCCATTGGAGAGCTTACCTTAGCTCATATGTGCATCCGTTGCATGGCAATCCCTACTCCTCACATCATATCTATCATTTGGCTTTCTCTCGCTTATGATTGTCCTCATTCATGTGATCCTTCCACACCTTTTTTTCTTCCTTCCCCATCATTTTTCTCTTTGCCATCCTAAGTGCGAACATATCTTTCTTGCACTCATACATTGCATGAGTGCTCAAAGTCGAAAGGGACAGTATAGGTTACAATTGTGCCTGACTAGTTGTCTGGGGACGAGTCAAAATAAGATTTCGAAGGAGACCAAGTGTGAAGTTTTAGTAGATTGAGTTCTCAATTAAACTATATAGTATTTTTATGCTCTAAACCCATCTCCCACTTCTTGCACGCAAACACCATTGGAGACATTCGAGTCACGGACAGCGAGAGCTCTTGCACCTTTATGTTCTTACTTTGCTAGTTTCAATACTAGATATAGACTCTTGCTTGTTATTGTCTTGACTTGAATTGCATATCTTACTTGCTTTACTTTGAAGTCCTTATATGAGTGTTAGCATGTCACCGCAGAAATTATCTGTGTTATCATTTACCTATCGAGGACGAGCAGGAATTCAGCTTGGGGATGTTGATACGTGCAAACGTATCTATAGTTTCTACTTGTTCCATTCTCATTTGGGTGACATTGCTATGTGTTTTGCTACACTTTCATACCTTTTTACACATATTCAAACTAACCTACTAACTCAGTGCACCCAGTGCTAGTTTCTATATGCTGATGTCTGTGAATTGCAGGTTTATACCCATATTTACAGTGCCCAAAAAAATCCAAGAAAAATATATAAAAAATCAGTTCAACGGAAGACTCCAGAAGCCCGAAGGGCAGCCGGAGTTGGGCCACCCCCTCCCAGGAGGCCACCTAGCACGGACAAGGGTGGGGCCGCGCCCACAGGCTGTTTGGGAGGAGGACACCTCCCCGGGTGCTCAACTTTGGCCTATATTTAGTCCTCGGTACAGAAACCCTGAAAAAAGACCCCATATCACGATTTTCACCTCTGTTCTGCCGTCGCCGTGATCCCGAGATCGGGATCGCTAGAATACCTCCTCTCGGCACCCTGCTGGAGGGAGGATCGATCTCCATGAGCTTCTCCACCACCATGAGTGCTTTCCGGATGTGCCGTGAGTAGTCTACATTGGACCATGGGTCCATGACCAGTAGCTATGTGATGTCTTCTCTCCAATCTTCTTCTTCAATTCTTAGCCCTTGTGATCTTCCCTACATGATCAAGGCACTTATGTAATCTTTCTGCTGTTGCTATGTTGTGTTTGCTGGGATCCGATGGATTATGAGATTATGTTCAGATCGTGATGAGTTATATTTGGTTCTCCTTGTAAATTTTGTTCTTGAGTAATTCTTGCATGTTCTCTGTTTCTTTTTATTGCTTTGGCCAAGTAGTAGATAGTAACTCCAAGAGGGAGCGTTATTCTTGATTGTGGGTTCATGCCCCCCGATGTCTAGCTTCAGTGACAGAAACATGAGACTAGGGGATGTGTTGTGGCCACCAGGGAGAAAACAACGGTGCTTGTAACCGCGGTTGCAAGGATTTTTTACCTTACACAAAGTTTGTTAATGTAGTTGTCTGTAGCTTTGGGTTTACACTTTGGGTGGGGCTCGTAACTTAATACTAGCAAGATGTTCTGGATATATATCTCAAGGTGGATGATTAGTAAGTATATGCTGATGAATAAACGGTCTACTTGTCCTGGCGTACTGCCCATACTTTTGAGCCTCTAACTTTATTGTGGCATAGTTAGCATTGGGGTGCGTTTATAATTCTGTCAATTGCCCAGCTGTAATTTGTTCAAGCAGCTTAGCTGTTTTATCGTCTTTTGGGAGAGAGACATCACTAGTGAACATCATGGGACCCGGGTCCATATTTCCACCATTGCTTACACCTCAACTCTTTACTTCTTTATTTCCTTTTAGTTGCAATCACCATCACTATTTTCACCGTGCGTTTGATCCTTTGTAAACAACAAGACTGGAGAGATTGAAAACCGCTCTGAACTCGTTGGGAGCAAAGTTATTTGTTTCTATGTGCAGGTCCACATCAAACTTTTCTCCATCTGGCATACTTCTGGCGCCGTTGACACCTACTTGAATCTCTTGGAGTCCGCCGGAGAGAAACCTTGGTATCTTCACCGAGGGAAATCTGCTGGTAGCTACATCTCAACCTTCCACTTGGGGTAACCAATGAGGGGCGAGAAGAAGATAATCTGCCACGTCATCAGTAATATGCTCGGGGAAGGCAATGTTGAGTGAACTAGTGTGGGGGTATTTGGCCATTCTTTGCAAAAATTTAATAACGTACACCAGGGAGAGTGCAATTATCAAAATCAATTTCCTTGCTATTAATCAAACTTGTGGTGTCATCCTATACATTTGACTTGCTCTCTATTTAACCATTTTGACATCCTCCCAAATGTGAGGACGTTTAGGAGCAGCTTCAAACCAAAGATCCGGTTTCTTATTCGGGAGACCATGCCATGGGCATAATTCCCCATCATAGCTAGTGTAGTCACAAGGTCTGTTGCTTTTATAAGTACCCATAGTGACAGAGGCAAGCAAGAACAAAGGAACTAAAATCAAGATAACTAATTTTTTGTGGTTTTTGATATAAGACTAAAGCAAAAAACTAGAAAGTAAACTAACAAGACTAAAAAGCAAAGGTAAAAGATAGTGTACAACTCCCCTATCTTGTAGATTGGAGTCACCGGCAACGGCACAAAAAATTAGCTTGATGGCACTAAAGTAGTGCTCCTCGTTGGTTACCCCAAAACTATTGCAAGTTACTACTACACTCAACTTAGCAACCTTGATTACCTAATCAAAGTAAGACACACACCTAGTGCAACAAGGCCAACTCTCTAAACAAGATAAGCATGGAACTCAAGAGCGTTTTAGATATTCTAAATCTCATCTCTTAGAAATAATAAACATGAATATCAAGAGCTAAGCATGGTAGCAAGCTATAAATAAAGATTGAACACTCAAAAAGATAAAAGTGAAAACTTTGAGCATTCTACGCAAAAGTGGAGCGTGTTTCTTTTCCAAACAAGACATGCTTGCGTCCAACTTGTTATGACCAGCAAACAAAAGAAAACAAAACTAAAATGAAAATTAAAGAGCAAGACTCTCCGAGCAAGGCACGTAACATGTGAAGCAATAAAAATATAGTGCTAAGAAGGACGAATTGTTAATTTTTGAAGAAGAAGGGGATGCACGGGGGCATACCCAAGCTTAGACGCTTGAGTCTCCTTGAATATTTCTTTGGGGTGCCAGGGGCATCCCCAAGCTTAAGAGTTTGGCACTTATTCATCTTCTTTCATCATCTCCCTTCGTAACACTTGAATATTTCCTTCACATGAAACTTCTAATAAATTGATTAGAGCGGTTAGTGCTAATAAATAACAAATTTCATTTGGTACTACTGGAACACAATGGAAAACTCAATTTAAATATTAGCTACTGTTCCCAACTTTGTTTAAGGTTCTTGCAAAGAAAAACAATGAACAAAGTGCCAAAAGATGAAAACGCAAAACAAGGAAGAAATCTGGGAATCATAATAGCAGGTGAAACTCATTTTTTCGAGGCACTTCTGTAGCCCAAATAAAAAACTAAAACTAATGAAACTTTACCAATTATATAGAGCATGTTGTGTAAAAAATTCAGATCAAAAAGATGATCTGGTGATTTTTTCAATGAACCAAACATAATCTGTTTTGTGGACAACATGTTACAACTTTTGGCTCCCTTATCATTAGATGCTAAAACTTGGCACAAAACTTGAAAATAAAGCTACAATTGTGTTGGTACAGTAGTAACAAACACCAAGATACCAAGCAGAAAGTAAAAACATTTTGGGTTGCCTCCCAGTAAGCGCTTTCTTTTTTTTGAAAGGTTTATGACAGTGGGGGTGGATTCCCACTGCCTTTATATTAAAAACAGGGGGGAGGGGGGTTACAAGAGAATTTACAAGTGGGAAATTTACATGGGGTGGAGAAGAGGGGGTGGGGGTAACAACTAGAGGGAATTTACAAGGTATGTGATGAAAGGAGCTAGCTCTACTTTAGATCTAAATCTAAGTAAATCGAAGTCAGATTTGAATCTCTGAACCCAAGAATTCAGAGAGGGGGGATGTTTCTGCAGTGTTTGTTGTTTCTTTCTTTCCAAAGCCCCCAAGCTCCAACCACAAAAACCTCCATGAACATGGGCTGAGACCAGTTGTTTTTCCCTGCATGAATCATATCCAGTTTGTTCCCATTGCCAGGCCAAGTTATATTCAGCTTAGCCCAGCATTGCTTGCTGAATGCGCAAGAGAAGAACAGGTGCTCCACAGTTTCTTGTATCACAAGAGACACCCATAATCGTTGTCTTGTATCACAAAGTTCCTCCTCTTGAGCATATTCCTCGTGTTTATTCTGTCAGCTAGCAGCAACCACGCAAAGACTTTCCATTTGTTGTTGCACCTCGATCTCCATATCCACTTGAAAGCATCATCCACTTGAACCTCGCGGAAGCAGTGAAGATAGAACCTGTTAGATGAGAACTTTTGAGCCCCCCAAATGCCACACTACTCATCCTGGCGTCCAACAGAGAACGTCACACCCGAGCTTGCCTGTTGCAGTGTGGATAGTTCATCAATCGCTTTTTCTGAAAGTGGCAGATAGGAGTTGTCCCCCAGACTTGGCGCAGTCAGGAGGTTTTTCACTGACACATCTTCATGTTTGGCATAAGAATAGAGCCGAGGATATGATTCAGAGAGCGTTCCCCCTAGCCATGGATCCTTCCAGAAAAGAGACGACGAGCCATCCCCAATCTTGATTGTCGTGATCGCCCGGTAAATATACGAGAGTTCGGATACATATCTCCACCAAAAGGATCCCCTTGGTTCCATCGCATGCGGCACACCAGAGGTGTAATATGATTCCCATATTAGTCCAACCCACGGCACATCAAGCTTATTGTAAAACTTGTGTAGTTGTTTCAGCAGCAACCCCTGGTTTTGGATGCGTAGATCAACGATCCCTAGGCCGCCACAATTCTTTGGTCTGCATACTAAAGACCAAGCTGCCAACGGGCAAGACCTGGCACCCATATCACCAGTTTTGGCCCAAAGGCAATGCCTCCTTATCTTGTCGAGATGATCTATCACTTTGGGCGGCAGTTTGAGCGAACACATTGTGTAGACCGAGAGGGAAGCGCTTTATTTTATGCCTTTAAGCTAGGCACGAAGCAAAAGATCAAGTTTTATCAATATCAAAAGCATAGCTAGCCCGTATAACGGACACAAAAGGTAACTTCATCTTCTTTCTAGGGAAATTTTCCATGCCATTCTTGAGGGGAAATTGGAATCTTATAATCCCTTCTTTCATATCAATGATGGCACCAACGATGCGAAGAAAAGGTCTTTCCCAAAATAATTGGACATGAAGGATCACATTCAATGTCCATGACAAGAAAATCAACGGGGACATAATTATCATTGACCAAGATAAGAACATCATCAACTCTCCCTATAGGTTTCCTAATGGAAGAATCAACAAGTCCAACAACCAAAGAGCAAGGATAATTATATTTTAATGCAAGCATATAATAAAGTCTCTTTGGCATAACGGATGCACTAGCTCCAAGATCACATAAATCATGGCAAGTGAAATCATTAATCTTAATTTTAAGCATAGGATCCGAACCATCTTCTAATTGTCTAGGGATAGAAACCTCTAATCTAATTTTTTCTTCCCTAGCTTTGATAAGAGCATTAGTGATATGCTCGGTGAAGGCAATATTGAGTTAAATAGTGTGGGGATATTTAGCCATCTTTTGTAGGTGTTTAATTACTTCCTTAATATTGCAACTATCAAAGTTGATTCAGGATAATGAAACTATCGCATAAAAGCATTCTTTCAACTAGTCCAAGAATCTTTTCTATCTAAGGGTAAAGAACGGAACCACTTCTTGGCTTTCCAGTGAAAGGAAAAGTAAAAAAATCAAGTTTAAACTGGTCACCGTCAATTCCCTGATTTTTTTGCTTATCACACGCCTTCTCATAATTACTCAAGTGGTAGAGGGCATCTTCTCCTTTTTCAGAAAATTGTTCATTTATATCAAACTTGAGAAAAGGTTTACTAATGGGTGTGCAAATATAATAACCTTTGTAATAACAAACATAGTGGAAAAGCTTGGGATCCTTAGAAGAACAGAAGCTAGGGGTTCCATGCCTAGGGAAAAATGAAACTTCAAGGCTAACAGAGTTCATGCTAGCAGCATCAGACTAAAACAAGGTAAACATTTTGTTTTTTTGTTTTTTTGGATATAAGACACACAAGTGATACGTCCAAAATGTATCTATAATTTCTTCTTGCTCCATGCCTCTTTTGTGTGATATTGCTATGATAATGATGAACTTCCATACACTTTTGATCATATTTGGACTAATCTATTAACTCAGTGCACCCCAGTGCCAGTTCCTGTTTTCTGCTGTTTTTCTATTTCAGGTTTCCCCCTTATTAAAAGTACCAGAAAAATTCCGGGAAAATATAGGAAAAATCAGCGTACCGGAAGCTTCACGAAGAGCCCAGGAGGGGCCAGAGGGGAGCCAGGGGGGCCCAGGCGGCCAGAGGGCGCGGCCAGGCCCCTGGCCGCGCCAGGGGGGCGCCTGGAGCCCCTGGCCCACCTCTGGCTGCCCCCTTTCGCCTATTTATTCCCCGTGACGAGAAACCCTCGGGGACGGAACCCTTTTTCAGGATCTCTCCTCTGTTCCGCCGCCACCGCGCTTCCAAGATTGGGAGCACCAGAAGACCTCTTCCCGGCACCCTGCCGGAGGGAGGATCCACCTCCGGGAGCTTCTCCACCACCATGGATGCTTCCCGTATGAACCGTGAGTAGTCCACCTTGGACCATGGGTCCATGATCAGTAGATATGTGATGTTCTCCTCCCCTCTTTGTTCTTCATGGATTAGACCTCGTGAGCTTCCCTACATGATCGAGGCACATATGTAATCTTTCTGTTGTTGCTATGTTGAGTTTGCTGGGATCCGATGTATTATGAGATTATGTTCAGATTGTGATTGAGTTATATATTTGATTCTCTTCTTTTATATTTATGTTCTTAAGTAACTCTTGCATGTTCTCCGGTTCTGTTTATTGCTTTGGCCAAGTAGTAGGTAGTGACTCCAAGAGGGAGCGTTATGCATGATTGTGGGTTCATGCCCCCCGATGACTAGCTTGAGTGACAAAAACATGAGTCTAGGGGATGTGATGTTGCCACAAGGGGGAAAACAACGGTGCTTGTACTTGCGGGTGCAAGGATTGTTTACTTTACGCAACGTTCTTTAGTGCCGTTGTCCGTTGTTTTAGTTTACACTTTGGGTGGGATTAGCAACTTAATACCAGCGAGATGTTCTGGATAGATATCTCAAGGTGGATAATTAGTGGGTAGATGCAGTTGGATTTCGGTCTACTTGTCTTGGCGTACCGCCCATGCTTTTGAGCCTCTTCCTTTCTGTTGTGCATAATTAGCATTGGTTTGCGCACATAATCCTATCAATTGCCCAGCTGTAATGTGTTTACCTCGCATGGCTATTTTATCGTCTTTTGGGAGAGAGACATCACTAGTGAACATCATGGGACCCCGGTCCATATTACCACCACTGTTTAAACTATCAATTTACTTTCAGTATTTACTTTTCCGTTGCTATCACTATCTATCATTATTATCCTGTGCATTTTATCCTTTGTAAACAACAAGGCCGGAGGTATTGACAACTCCTCTGAACTCATTGGGAGCAAAGCTATCTGTGTGTGTGCAGGTCCAGGAGAAGCAAGTGATTATCTTCAAACGGCGCCTCACTTGCCGAACCACCTACTTGTTGACCTTGGAGTCCTACGGGAGACAATCTTAAAACCTCGTTATCTTCACCCAGGGAAACTTGCCGTTACGCTACATCTCACCTTCCACTTGGGGTAACCAACAAGGGCGACAAGTTATCTCATGTATCAAGAAAAATTCTGGCGCCGTTGCCGGGGACTCCACTCTTCAAGATAAGGGAGTTGCACACTATCTTTTATCTTTGCTTTTTAGTCTTGTTAGTTTACCTTTCAATTTTTGCTTTAGTGAGTTTTATCAAAAATAAAAAAAATAGTTATCTTGCTTGTTGCTGCTATGGGTTCCTCTGAGAACACCAAGTTGTGTGACTTCACTAGTCACAACAACAGTGACTTTATCTGCACTCCTATTGCTACACCGTCTACTTCAGCACCTTCTTATGAGATTAAACCTGCTTTGCTGAACCTTGTTATGAAAGATCAATTTTCTGGTGCTAGAGATGATGCTGCTTTGCATTTAAATAATTTTATTGAGCTTCGTGATATGCAAAAGTACAAGGAAGTAGATGGTGATATTGTTAAGCTTAAGCTTTTGTCCTTTCTCCTTGAGGGATGAAGCTAAAATTTGGTTTCAATCCTTGCCTAAGAATAGAATAGACTCTTGGGATAAGTGCAAGGATGCTTTTATTGGGAAGTACTACCCCCTGCTAAGATTATCCAGTTGAGGAGCTTTATTATGAATTTTAAACAATTGGATAATGAACACGTTGTCCAAGCTTGGGAACGCATGAAATCTCTTGTTAAGAATTGCCCTACGCATGGTTTGACTACTTGGATGGTTATCCAGACTTTTTATGTAGGCTTGAACTTTACCTCGCGGAACTTGTTAGATTCGTCCGCTGGAGGAACCTTTATGTAAACTACACTTGGTGCTGCCACAAAACTTCTCGAAAAGATGATGACCAACTATTCCCAATGGCACACCGAAAGAGCTCCAACAGGTAGGAAGGTAAACTCTATCAAGGAGATCTCCTGCCTAAATGAAAAAGTTGACTTGATCATGTCTCTACTTACCAAACAATCTCCTATTGATCCTCAAAATGTTCCTTTAAATTATTTGATTGCTCAGGATCAAGTAGATGTGAACTTTATCTCTAGAAACAACTTCAACAAAAATTCTTATAGGAGTAACTTCGGTAGCAATCCTAGACCGTTCCCCTCCAAAAACTATGGGAACAACAACACTTATCCTAGCACCAAAAACTCCACTTCTGAATTAGAGAGTATGCTTAAAGACTTTATCACTACCCAAAAGGCCTTCAACAAGAGTGTAGAGGAAAAACTAGATAAACTAGATACCCTCTCGTCGAAGGTAGACAATTTAGCCCATGAAGTAGAATTTCTTAAAATTAGAACTTCTCCACTTGAGGAGAGGAAGGTTACTCCTTTGAATGCCATCCAATTGCAAATCAATGAAAACATTAGGATGATGGCTAAACTCAAAGAGAGATGGGCTAGAGAAAAGAGGAAGAGGATAGAATTAAGAGCCTTCCTACACACTATACTGTTGCTACTATCCAAGTGGTTGAGGATATCCAAACTCTTAGGACCCAATGTGTGGCACCCCGGCTCAGAGGACCGGAACGCCCCGTGCACCAGCCCAGAGATCAAGTCTTCTAGAACACGGCACGGCTTGGTATAGAACTGAACAACTTTCTATTACCGAAGATAGGGGTACACGAGGTCTATTACAATGCTAGCGGAGACACAACTTGCTCCTCAGGCTAGCCTCAGATCTACAACAAGCAGCAGCATAACTCTCTAGCAGCAGAATAACAATGGCAGCGGAACAATAACGGCGATGATGAACTCCACTCCACAGGGACACTGGCTGGGACACCTCCTAGCTCGCAAACACCGGCAACGTCGTCCTACTCGTCCAAAGCACGGCCTGCAAATCTGGCATAACACGCCAGGTCAGTACATTGAATGTACTTGCAAGCTCACAACAACCATGCAACAAGGAAAAACAATAACATGGCGACAAGTTAAAGTATATTAGTGAATTAAATAGGTGAGCAACAATATCATGCAAACAGATATTCATCAAGCATATTATCAATACTAAGACTAATGCACACACAATGGACCCCACATGATCATCGCATGATCACGTGGCTTACCTCGGAGTCCTTACAGACTCAAGCACTGGGTCACCTCGTGACCATTCAACGGGTTAGGTGTCCTTCGTTACCACCCAACCAATCCGGTCATCGCATGGCCAATCCACTTACCACAAACATACCACCGAACTCATGTTGATCATAAGGTGTGACCTAGTACGAACTGTGTCCATTACCGTGGACGCGGCTATTCGAATAGATTTGTGTGACTCTGCAGAGTTTGTGCACGTTACCCACACTATAGAGTTCTTCCTCCATCCAGCACCCCGGTACTTGTCCCACAAGATCCTTGGAACTCGCACTGCAGGAGTGAACTAGGAATTCTCCATCGAGAACGATGCTACCGCGTGTCCCTCTTACCGTATCACCGACATCCCGTCTTGGGTAGCCCCTATGTCCTTCCGACACTGACCATCACATGGCCCTGCCCATTACTTGGTCCATAAACTTTGTCCCCCGGCAGGGACCGCGCGCAAAACATACTTGGCTGTCAAGACTACCGCCGCCTGCCTGATCAGGGAAGCCGCATGCACGTAGCCTCCCCTGTTGGAAATATGCCCTAGAGGCAATAATAAAATGTTATTATATATATATTTCCACGTTCGTAATTAATGTTTATATTTCTGTGCTATAATTGCAATGACCCTGACTGTGAGATTCAGACGAAAACTCATTTGCATGTGTGGAAATGTAAACACCAAGAGTTCCTGGTTTAGCCTCTAAGACCAGCTCATGTGCTAACTGATGATTACATTTTCTTAATCATGGACATTGTTCTTGTAACAAGGATGTCAGTAGCAATGGGAACATATTGTTAGCAGAACAATGATGTTGAACCGACCCCAGTATTGAATGATATACTTAGAGATCACATCGTAACTACGTTATAAGTCATATCATGAAATGTTTTCATATACGTAATTCCTTAGACCATGAGAGTATCGAGTTGCTTCACACAGGAAGACATGCTTTGGTTCTTAGATGAATCCTCCTGTAAATGGGAAGTAGTAAAATAAGTTCTGGGTATGTCAGATGGTGTGGCTAGTGACTGTGATAGTTCAAGAATGGGATTTTCTCCTTCACGATGAAGAAGATATTCACTTCGGGCCCACTCGGTATGACGGTATCCATTATAGTCTGGCCAGACGCATTGTGATTCAGTCACGGGGATACCGGAATACGATAACGAGAAAAGGGACAAACGAGCAAAGAGGATAACGAGTGGCTTGTGTTCAAAAGTTGTTACACATGGGTGCCAAACTTCTCTCCTCTAACTTTGTCATATATCGCGAAGCAAAGGGAATGGTACATGAATAAACATAATGGTTCACTCGAAGTTTCTTCGTGTATGTGCGGGAGTCAACATGGGTGTCCATGGCTCCGCTGTTGATTATTGGCTATTGACGAAAGGCTGTTGACCTATGTCCGGAAGATGTTCTGAGTCATGTCCGCATTATACCGAACCTATTGGGTCACACACTTAACGAGCAATAGTCTGTTAGAATACTAGTATGGTAGAAGGTTTAGTGGAAGCAAAGCAGAATAGTTCATACGGGTACCGGAAGTAGTTCCGGAGATTTATGGAATTGTTCATAAGGGCACCAGAAGTAGTTCTGGGTATTTAAGGATATGTCCGGATCACTCTGGAGTAGTCCCAGGTGGTTTCGAATCATATGAGAATGGTACTGGGGAAGTCCTGGATCAACCGGAATAGTTTCTGGATAATCGCTGGGCGTCCCGACAACCTTCGCGGTCATCGGGTGGCTTAAACTGTAACTCGGATGGTCTTGGAAACTATCCGGATGGCTCCGGAACGTCCGAGAATGGTCTCGGAAGGTCCTGGAAGTGCTCCAGAAGTGTCCGGAATGTCCCGAAACGGTCCCGGTATGTCCCGGAAGGTCCCGGAAGCTTCTAGAAGGTCATGGAAGGTTCCGGAAGGTTCCGGGCTGTACCACCCACCCCCCTTATTGCGCCCCAAGGGCCTCTTGTCCACCTATATAATGTGGGGGAGGGGTGGGTGGCGCAACACAACTTGTCCCCAAGGCCTATGCGCCACCCTCCCTCCTCTAAACCCCGTTGCTCCACTTTTAGACCCCGGTTTAGATGCTGTTCTAGATCGGAATCCGTTAGGGTTTTCTCCCTCTAGTTTTCTAGGTGGCGTTCATCTCTGGACGGTGGAGCGCTGCTGGATTTCTGCTACGGGATGTGTGGATACTAATGGAGGGGTCGTACCTTCGACCCTTCTTCGAGGAGCTTGTTCATGGGACTTGTCCGTGGGACTAGATCGCGGGACTTGTTCGTGGGATTGATCAAGGGACTGTTCGTGGGAGAACTTGCGAGATCTAATTCCACTACGTCCACGAGCTTCACCAACTCTACTTCCGCTACATCAGTTGGTGAGCCATGACCTAAAACCTTGTATGCAATCTTCTTGGATGATCTTGGGTTCTTGATTCGTAGGCAGAAATTTTTGTTTTCTGCTACGTTTCCCAACATCCCCTACTTTGGTGATACGCGCAAGAGAACCGACCGGCAGACCAAATCAAGGCCCGCCCATACAGGCAAATGTGGCTGCATGGATAAGTTCGGTTCGGTGGCACCTGATCAACTTGTCACGAAGCATGTCTCCAACAACAAACACAAGTATCAAGTGCAACATGAGTAGATCATAACAATGCATAGCATACTAGCATAATGATTCCATATATGATCAAGCACATTTTAGATGGTGAACTTATCCGTGTTAAAAAGATTAAGTTATTAACATGGCAACATTATGAATGCAGTTAAGCATAGATTAGGCACAACATGAATTAGCATAGATATAACATGAGCATCTTAACATGGTGTTGGTATGGTGTGGTTACGATGATTCATGACATAACATGGCAATGACCTAATCAAAGCATGGCATGGCAAAGCATAGCAATAGCATATTCAATGATAGCATGACAATGATAACATCAATAATAACATGGAACATAATCACGATCACCGCTATAAGCATATCATCGAACAACCATTTTAGAAGCATGTCAAAGCTTTTCAAAGGTGCAAAGGGTATTGTGGCTTGCCTTTCACTAGAGGAGTGTGAAATACTCCCGGATCTCCAACATAAGAAAAACCCTGCAAAAATATTTCAAATAAAGAAACAGGGAAAAAGTCAAACATCATCTTTTGTTTGACCAGCAATTAACAACATCAAATCATGGCATGAAACCTATGCCAAACTGAACAGGAGCTCGATACGAAAACAACGCAAAAAGAATCGCCTCGTTTGGACTTACGGTTGCGGAGATATTCGCGAAACGGTGTCGGGGGGGCTGATTTGGGTGGAATACGCTTTCCAGAAGCTGAAAGCGTACCTCGGGCTGTTGTGGGAGGAAAATACGCCTCCTAACGGCGAAAACATATTTCTGGCTACAGAAGAACGGAATACGCCTTTGTTAGATGAAAACGCACTTTGAGCCGAAGGGAGCAGGAATACGTTTTCGGCAAATTGAAAACGTACCCGAGGGGATACGCCACCGCGTGGGGCCGGACCGTTAGTGGTGTGCGGCCACTTACAGTGGGGCCCGCACGGGTCTCTCTCTCCTCCCCTGCCTCCTTCTTCTTCCTCCCGATACGAAAACAGGGGATACATGGGAGGCCTCGACCGGCGGGGCCCGTGGAGGCTGCCGGCGCAGGAGGGGGTGATACGTCTAAAATGCATCACTATTTTATATAGTAATTCTTTCTTATTCATTGATATATTTCATGATATGATGCTATTCTTATGTTGTTTTGGCCTATTTTACACAGTTTGCAACTTTCCGGTGCCGAATCAGCAGACGCAGGATTCAACGGTAAAAAGTGGACGCTGAGTTGCTGAAGAAGAATACCTCCAAATTACCTGAAAATCGACGGAGGCTATTTTCCAGAAGGATCACGAAGACACGCAAAAGAGCGACCAGAGGGGGGCCACAGGGTGCCCAGGCGGCCACCTGGCGCGGCCCCCACCCTGGCCACGCCGGGAGGGCGCCTGGACCCCTGGGGCCACTCCCGGCTCCCCCCTTTGGCCTATATATCGCTCATATATCAGAAACCCTAAAACATGGGGAGTTTACGGAGTTCCGCCGCCGCTCCGTGGCGGAAACCTACAGAGAAGAAAAGCCATCTCTCGCGGGCAGATTCCGCCGGGGAGATCACCTCCCGGAAGGGGAGATCGTCACCATCGTCATCACCATCGTCACGGGCATCATCGAGATCATCATCAACATCATCCCCATCATCAGCACCATCTCCACCTCCATCCAAACTCATCTCACAATTGCAACTCGTGTTGTAATCCGTACTATCTATCCTCTCTACTCTATCGGTGTTGATTACTACTTTGTGGTGAATGCTATTGAGTTTTGTTGGAGAAATATTATTGTGTCCAGATTATTTATCATCTATTTATCCCCACTGATCATGATCTCTTTAATGTTTTGTGAGTAGTTACTTTAGTTCTTGAGGACATGGGAGAAGTCTAGTTGTTAGTAGTCATATGATGTTGAAGTAATATGTGTTGGTTGATATTTAAGTTGTGTTGTTATTTTCCTAGTGGTGTTGTGTGAGTCGAACACTCAACACTTCGCCTTATCAAGGACCTAGGGGAATACATTGTGTACAAAGGATGCTTATGGTGGGTTGCCGGAGTGACAGAAACCTAAACCCCAGTTTGCACGCTTTTTCACAAGGGAACAATGGATCAACGATCGTATTGCTATGATTAGGCTTTTTCCTTAATTACTATCTTGTATTTGCGGATTCTTGCAAGGTGTTTAACCATAAGAGTGCACTTATCTTAGTCTAGAGGGTGTACTAGCATAGATCCACCCACTCAACACTTATCAACACAGCACATAGTACCGATACGTAATATGGCGAAAGCACATGACTACCTCTCCCGTGTGTCCTCAAGAACACTTTAGCCTTTATAAGTTTAGTTACTAGGCCTCTCCTTTGCTCAGAAAGGATTGGGCCACTCGTTACTCTCCAGTGTCTTTTACTTTGCTCGTTTTACTTTCGTGTTGCTTATACCAAGAAAACCCCTAAGAATTTATCTTTCAGTGCTTGCAGTTATCTCCTTGCCAAAGTCACTTGCTATTACCTTCTGCTCCTCGTTGGGTTCGACACTCTTACTTATCGAAAACGCTGCAATAGATCCCTTACGGTTGTCGGTCATCAAGCACCGTTTTCTGGCGCCGTTGCTGGGGAGTGTAGCGCTATTAGTAAGTGAAGCTGATAAGGAAGTATTTATATTTTTGTTTTTAGTTTTGCTGTTGCTGCTTTTGTCCTTATGGACACCCCTACTCTTGGATCGTTGTTCTTGGGGAGCCTCCCCACTACTAAGGTAGTCACTCCTGACCCTGCTGAAATTGTGCCTTATAAGATACCATCTGGTATCATCGATTATGTCTTAGCTAATCGCTATGCAGGAGACAGACATCTAGGTGAACACTTGCTATATTTATCACGACTATGTTCATTATTCAAGCTTGCAGGTGTGTCACTAGAGTTCGTTATGAAGAAATTATTCTCCATATCGCTTACGGATAAAGCTTCAGATTGGTATAAGTTCCTCGATAACTCACATTCTCTTAATTGGGAAGAGCTTATGTCTCTCTTTTATACAAAGTTTTACCCTCTTCATGAAGTTCATCGAGACAGGAATTACATCTATAACTTTAGGTCTCGCGACGGAGAGAGAATCGCTCAAGCTAGGGGGAGGCTTAAATCCCTAATGTTCAAATGTCCTATCCATAAGCTCCCCAAAGATATTATACTTACAAATTTTTATGCCATGCTTTCTCGTCAGGATAAGCAAATATTGGATGCCTCCTCTAGCGGGGTATTTCAGACAAAGAGCGTTGAAGAAAGATGGGATCTCATCGAAAGGATCCAGAAGAATACTGAAGACTGGGAAATTGATAAAGGTATTGAACCTGCTATAAATTATGAGCATGATTATATTGAGAGCTATGTGAAAACTGATTATTTTAATACCTTTTGCTCTAAGATTGGTCTAGATTCCCATCTAATGATTGATTTTTGTAAGAACTTTGCCTCTCATGTTGATTCTTCTAAGATGAGGAAGGATCAGTACCATAAGCCTTTCAAGGAAGTGCCTATTGATATTCACGTTGCTGATCCTATTTTGCGTGCAGTTATATATGAACAGCCCCCTTTTCCTTCAAGGATAAGGGAGCACTCTTTTGTGACAGGCATAATAAATAAAAGTGAGAGGAGAACAAGCGAACCTGAGGAACAGATCAGAGTCGATCCTCAAGTTGCTATGGTTAAAGATTTAGTTACTAATGATGTTTCATATTCTATTATAAATTTTTGTGCTGTTTCAACTAACATTGTCACAGCCAAGAATAAAAGCCCAATTTCAGGTACACCAGTTGTATCTATTAAAATAGGAGATCACAATTATTATGGGCTATGCGATCTGGGATCAAGTGCTAGCGCGATTCCTTATTCGCTTTATCAAGAGATCATGGGTGAGATTTCACCCTGTGAACTCGAAGATATTGATGCTACTATTCATCTTGCAAACAAAGCTACTATCTCTCCTATCGGGATTGTGAGAGACGTTGAAGTCCTATGCAAAAAGGTAAAGTATCCTACCGACTTTCTCGTACTTGGTTCAGTGCAAGATAGTTTTTGTCCTATTATTTTTGGTAGACCTTTTCTCAGAACTTGTGGAGCTATTATAGATTGCAAGAAAGGTAAAGTTTCTGTTGAATTCAATGGTGAGCCGTATGAATTTAACTTTTCTAAGATCTCTAAGCAGCCTCGTGGTACTGAATTACCTAATGATGATAAAATTATTGAAAGTATTGCTTCTATTGCTATTCTCCCTAATGATCCTTTGCAGCAATACATGGAGGAGCACGAGAATGATACTCATATGCAGGAAAGAAATGAAATTGATGAAATATTCTTGAGACAACCTGCTATCCTGAAGAACAACCTTCCGGTTGAACCTTTAGGAATTCTATCCAAACCAAAAGAAGACCCGGTGTTTGATCTCAAACCTCTTCCCGATACGCTCAAGTATGCTTATTTAGATGAAAAGAAAGTATATCCTGTTATTATCAACTCTAACCTTTCAGGATATGAAGAAGAGCGATTATTGGAGATACTTCGTAAACACCATGGTGCAATTGGCTATACCCTTGATGACCTTAAGGGAATTAGTCCATCTATCTGCCAACATACCATCAACCTCGAGCCCGATGCTCAACCTGTTGTTGACCATCAACGACGGTTGAACCCAAAGATGATGGATGTTGTGAGGACCGAAATCCTCAAGCTTCTAGCCGTAGGTATTATCTACCCTATAGCCGATAGTAAGTGGGTAAGTCCAGTTCATTGTGTTCCTAAGAAAGGAGGGACAACTGTAGTCCCTAATGATAAGAATGAACTAATACCTCAGAGAATTATTATTGGATATAGAATGTGTATTGATTACAGGAAGTTGAACAAGGAAACTAGGAAGGACCACTACCCGCTGCCCTTTATCGATCAGATGCTTGAGAGGCTGTCGAAAAACACCCACTTTTGCTATCTTGACGGGTACTCTGGCTTCTCTCAAATTCATGTTAACACTGCCGATCAAGAGAAGACCACTTTCACTTGTCCTTATGGTACTTATGCTTATAGGCGTATGCCTTTTGGTTTATGCAATGCCCCTGCTACTTTTCACAGATGTATGTCTGCAATATTTCATGGTTTCTGTGAGGAGATTGTGGAAGTCTTCATGGACGATTTCTCCATCTATGGAACTTCCTTTGACCACTGTCTCCACAATCTTAATAAAGTTTTGCAGAGATGCGAGGATACAAATTTAGTTCTAAACTGGGAAAAGTGCCACTTCATGGTTAACGAAGGGATCGTGCTTGGCCACAAGATTTCCGAGAGGGGAATTGAAGTGGACAAAGCGAAACTTGAAGCTATCGAAAGGATGCCCTATCCAAGGGACATTAAAGAATTTGATTTGCAGATTGTTGATAGAAAAGGAGAGGACAACCCTGTAGCGGACAATCTTTCAAGGATGGAAGATATACCGCATGATACCATTCCAGTCAACGATAGTTTCCCAGACGAACACCTTGCCGTTGTTATAGTACAATCTCTTTCCGATCCTTGGTTTGCAGATTATGCTAATTTTATCGTTGCAAAGTATTTGCCTCCAAGTTTAACATTTCAACAAAGGAAGAAGTTCTTCCATGATTTGAGGCATTACTTTTGGGATGACCCACATCATTTCAAAGAAGGTCCAGACGGGATCGTGAGAAGATGCATACCGGAACACGAGCAGAAGGACATTCTCAAGCGATGTCACGATAGTCCCTATGGAGGACATCACGCCGGTGAGAGAACCGCACATAAGGTTCTCCAATCAGGTTTTTATTGGCCTACTCTCTTTAAAGATGCTAGAAATTATGTTTTAGCCTGTGATAAATGTCAGAGAGTTGGTAATATTAGTAGAAGGAATGAGATGCCTATGAATTACTCACTAGTGATTGAGCCTTTTGATTGCTGGGGTTTTGATTTTATGGGTCCTTTTCCTTCTTCGCACAAGTACACTCACATATTAGTTGCTGTTGATTATGTCACCAAGTGGGTTGAAGCAATCCCCACTGAGAGTGTTGATCACAAAACATCTTTGAAAATGCTCAAAGATGTAATTTTCCCTAGGTTTGGTGTACCTAGGTATCTCATGACTGATGGAGGATCACACTTCACGCATGGAGCTTTTAGAAAAGCTTTAGCCAAGTACGATGTCAATCATAGAATTGCTTCACCGTACCATCCTCAAACTAGTGGGCAAGTTGAGCTCACCAATAGAGAGATCAAGTTGATCTTGCAAAAGACAGTTAACAGAAATAGGAAGGACTGGTCAAATAAGATAGGAGATGCTTTGTGGGCGTATAGAACTTCTTACAAAAACCCCATGGGCATGTCTCCCTATAAAATGGTCTATGGCAAGGCTTTCCATTTGCCATTAGAATTAGAGCACAAAGCTTTCTGGGCTGTTAGATAGGTTAATGCTGACCCAAAGTTAGCTGGTGAAAAGCGTCTCATGAACTTGACTTCTCTAGATGAGTGGAGAAGTGAAGCTTACGAGAGCGCTAAAATGTTCAAGGAAAAGGTAAAGAAGTGGCATGACAAGAGGATTCTGAAACGTGAATTTAATGTTGGTGATAAAGTTTTATTGTTTAGATCCTGTTTTATGTTTTCTCCAGGTAAACTACTTTCCAGGTGGGAAGGGCCATTTCATATCGAAGAAGTCTACCGGTCTGGTGCAATCAAGATCAACAATTTTGAAGGCACCAAACCTCAAGTTGTGAATGGGCAAAGACTCAAGCATTACATGGCGGGAGATCCCGTCAATGTTGATGTAAATATAATACGCACAAAAACTCATGAAGAACATGCTGCAGCCCTGTTTCAGACACCGACAGAAGCAGAATAAGAAAAGGTATGTATTACGGTAAGGAAACATCGTGAACCGCCATAAAAGTTCCATATTATGAGTTTTTGCAAAATTAGGAAAATTCGAGGCCTAAGTGGAGCCGGAGAGGAGCTCCAGGGGGCCCAGGCACCCCCCTGGCGCGGCCTACCTCCTGGCCGCGCCGGGAGGCCGCCTGGGCACCCAGGAGTCCGTCTCCGACCCCACTTTGGCTCGTTACCTTCCTTTTGTTGCAGAAATTTTTGCTATATATTTGCCCGGATCGTTCTGGAAACGTATCTCGCGATTTCGTGTGTTTTCTCTTCAATTTGTTTCTGCCAGAAAATCTTTTAGCTAGCCCTAGGTGCCATGGCTTCCCCAAGTTCCCCCAAGGACAAGTTCGTCGTCAACACATCATCAACCCTTACCTCGCTGAGGTGAAAAAGCACCCCCAGGTCCTTCGTGTGGAGGACGGTGTTCTCCACAAGGAAGATCTGAAGGGACCAGTCATGGAGGGGAGCACCGAGGAGCGGCTGAAGGAGATGGAACATGAGGTCTTCAAGTTCAAGAAGATGGTGGAGCGTGGTGTTGAAGCCAACTTCGACATCAGGAACGAGATCGAGGCTTCCCATAAGAAATAATGAAGGAGATGTGGTCAAGTTTGTCCACACTAGAAGAATCCAAGCAGCAATCTATGATCTGCACAACCAGAACTGTGAGTATGAACTAAAGTTTCTGCGCATGGGTTTAGGTGCTGAGTGCAGGATCCTGGAGACGGGAATGTCCTTCGAGACTGGAGAGGAGCTACCATGGAAGCGCTTCGCCAAGGAGTACCTGACTGAGAAGAACAAGAATGAGGAGTGAAATCTCCTTGGGTAATGGCATCCCCTCAGCTTGTTCCAAGCTTGGGGGAGTGCCCGGTATCTTTATCTTTATCTTAGTCTTTTAGATTCAAGTAGAGTCGTATAATGTTTAGGGAAGTTATTATATGAAATAGGTGTTTGCATCGAGGTCTATCACTCCATCTGTGGAGAGATTGTATCCGTGAGTGTGGAGTCGTCTATAATGGAATATTGATGAGAAGTCTATTAGTTTCTTCGCTGCACTCGGTATTCTCTTCGCGCAATCGGCCTCATATGACGATTCTTATGGGGAGTATTCACCTTATATCAGGTATGGCTTTGAAAACTTTATTTAATTTTGGCAAACATAGCTTTGGTCATGACAACATGCATGTTTTCTCAAGTAGCGACATAGCCAAAACATTTATGTTATTATGCTTGAAGTGTTATGTTGATAAGGAAGACAACTTGATGTGTTATGCTTACCTTAATGTTTATGCCTTATATGTTTTGCATCTAAATTGGCATCAATTGTCTGTTCTCTCAAAGCCTTTGCTAGCCAAACTCTTTGCCAAGTAGATTTCTTCTTGTGCATCCATACCCTGAAACCAATACCTTCCATGTGAGTCCACCATACCTTCCTATTCGTGGTATTCCCCTACCACTCCTATAAGTATAGAACTTATGTGCTATCCTTAAATGTTCAAAATCTTCTGTTTTGTGCCTCTTGTTTAGCTCATGAGGAAGTAGTAGGTAATTCATGATCTTCTTAAGTTGGACAAGTTTTACCCCGGGATTGCATGTCTAATCTGCAAACCCATAATACGAGGAGGAACTGGCATGGGTGCGCCCAGCTCGAAAGATAATATAACAAACAAACCCTCCTTCACGCTTGGTCTATGAGAAATCAAAAACTTTGGCAGTGATAAACAAAGGAGATTAAGGGGATGTGATCGTCCCCACTTGGGAGCCGTTCCTCGAAACTTGTCCATCTTGAGAAGTAATTGAGTTATCTATTAGCATTCGTTGACAAACTATGCACCGCCCCAAAATCTATTTTTATTATGTTTGATTTAAGGATAGCACATGAGTTTTCCCTGCTTTCCCTTAACAAGGCCTTTCATCCACCTTCATGTTGAGTCAGTTGTCCCACTTCCTTCTTTTCCATAAGAGAACAGACATTTGATGTTGATGAGGATTCATCCTTATAAAGCTGCATTAAGTTTTGCCATGCCATATCCTTGTTGACATTATCTTTTGATAAGTAAGTTGTTTGAGAAAGCTTTTTCCAAGCAAGCATCTTCCTTTGTGTTGGCATTTACACTTCATGACTAATAACATGTTCTTTCAAAATCTTCAAAGTGTTTTATTACAAAGAAAGAGCAAGAGTAAAAGTTATTAGTTGTCCTTTGACCAAGGATATGTTTGCCATAATTTGATAAGTTTCCTCGGCCCTACTTTTGATTATAATTGTTATTACTTTCTCATAAGGGCCTTATGAGTTGAGGTTGTTGTTGAGGATGCTTGAGTTTGATGAAGGAACCTTGATGCTTCTTTTCCGTATTCTATTTATCGACGATTCACTCTCTAAACTTGTGGACAGGTTTACCAAGCTCAGTAATCGCTTGGAGACAAGCGAGGTCTAAGCTTGGGGGAGTTGATACGTCCAAAATGCATCACTATTTTATATAGTAATTCTTTCTTATTCATTGATATATTTCATGATATGATGCTATTCTTATGTTGTTTTGGCCTATTTTACACATTTTGCAACTTTCCGGTGCCGAAGCAGCAGACGCAGGATTCAGCGGTAAAAAGTGGACGCTGAGTTGCTGAAGAAGAATACCTCCGAATTACCTGAAAATCGACGGAGGCTATTTTCCAGAAGGATCACGAAGACACGCAAAAGAGCGACCAGAGGGGGGCCACAGGGTGCCCAGGAAGCCACCTGGCGCGGCCCCCACCCTGGCCGCGCCGGGAGGGGGCCTGGACCCCTGGGGCCACTCCCGGCTCCCCCCTTTGGCCTATATATCGCTCATATATCAGAAACCCTAAAAAAAGGGGAGTTTACGGAGTTCCGCCGCCGCTCCGTGGCGGAAACCTACAGAGAGGAAAAGCAATCTCTGGCGGGAAGATTCTGCCGGGGAGATCACGTCCCGGAAGGGGAGATCGTCACCATCGTCATCACCATCGTCACGGGCATCATCGAGATCATCGTCACCATCATCCCCATCATCAACACCATCTCCACCTCCATCCAATCTCATCTCACAATTGCAACTCGTGTTGTAATCCGTACTATCTATCCTCTCTACTCTATCGGTGTTGATTACTACTTTGTGGTGAATGCTATTGAGTTTTGTTGGAGAAATATTATTGTGTCCAGATTGTTTATCATCTATTTATCCCCACTGATCATGATCTCTTTAATGTCTTGTGAGTAGTTACTTTAGTTCTTGAGGACATGGGAGAAGTCTAGTTGTTAGTAGTCATATGATGTTGAAGTAATATGTGTTGGTTGATATTTAAGTTGTGTTGTTATTTTCCTAGTGGTGTTGTGTGAGTCGAACACTCAACACTTCGCCTTATCAAGGACCTAGGGGAATACATTGTGTACAAAGAATGCTTACGGTGGGTTGCCGGAGTGACAGAAACCTAAACCCCAGTTTGCACGCTTTTGTACAAGGGAACAATGGATCAACGATCGTATTTCTATGGTTAGGCTTTTGCCTTAATTACTATCTTGTATTTGCGGATGCTTGCAAGGTGTTTAACCATAACAGTGCACTTATCTTAGTCTAGAGGGTGTACTAGCATAGATCCACCCACTCAATACTTATCAACACAGCACATAGTACCGATACGTAATATGGCGAAAGCACATGACTACCTCTCCCGTGTGTCCTCAAGAATACTTTAGCCTTTATAAGTTTAGTTACTAGGCCTCTCCTTTGCTCAGAAAGGATTGGGCCACTTGTTACTCTCCAGTGTCTTTTACTTTGCTCGTTTTACTTTCCTGTTGCTTATACCAATAAAACCCCTAAAAAGTTATCTTTCAGTGCTTGCAGTTATCTCCTTGCCAAAGTAACTTGCTATTACCTTCTGCTCCTCGTTGGGTTCGACACTCTTAGTTATAGAAAACGCTGCAATAGATCCCTTACGGTTGTGGGTCATCAGGAGGTGTTGGGTCTCGCAGCAGAAAACAATATTTTTTCTAACTAGCGTCGCCCTTAACCCAAGATCTATCTAGCTGTAATGCCGTAACGGAAAGACTTGCGGAAACATAACTCGGGGTGTAGTCCGTTGCGCGGGAAATGTTCCCTCAAACGTGGTTGATGAAGCCGTAAACCTTTCACAGCCCCCTGGCTGTGTTAGCACCCTGTTGGGTGGTAGTGTCACACGTGCAGCACCTCATAGTACTCGCTCACGTACGGACTCGATGACGACCTCCGTTCTCCGATCCAGCGAAGGTGGCGGAAGTAGATCTCCCAGAACCGGAGTTTCGGCAGCACGCCGGCGTCCGCGTAGCAGAGAAGCCTCAATCCCAGCGTAGGTTCCAGACAAGGGGACCACGGCTTGAGAGAGACGAGAGAGGGGTGAAGACCGGTGAAAACCGATCTCAATTCCGAGTAATATTGAATTCTCTACGAATTTTTCTGTATTAAAGAAGTGCACCCCTGCCCATATATATATAGGCAGACGGAAGGAGTCAACCCCCTCCCCTAGCAATGTGGGACTAAAGTCCCTTGCCAGGGAGGGGGCGCCGGCCAGGGGGGAGGAGGTGGTCGCGCCACCACTTGGGCCCAAGGCCCATGGCGCCTCCACCCCCCTTTTTTTTCTTTTCCTTTTTCTCTTTTTCTTTTTGCCTTTTTTCTTCCACTAATGGGCTTCTTTCACAAATAAGGCCCATTGCACTTTTTAATCTGAAATAAATTATTATTAATTATTAATTCACTTACTTAATAAATAATACATATTATTTCATCTCCCGATGATCCGGAACTCCTTCCAGCTCACTCCGAACGTCCTTCGGACCAACACAGAACTTTTCCGGTGCGTCTTTCTCTCTTCTCCGGTAACTCCGATAGTTCCGAAAAGGTCTCCAATATTCATCGAGCCCTTAAGTGTGTTACCCTATGGTCCGAGAACACTCCAGCCATGACCGAGACAAATTCAACTGCCAATGATCAATAGCAGGACCTAGATGCCCATAATGACCCATGTGCATTCCGGAAGTAACCGAGTGAACCGTACACGTTGTATACCATTCCCTTTGTCATGCGATACTAGATTAGTCCAAGATTCGATCAACTGCATCCAATGCATTAGTTCTATCTTGTTACCGACAAATCTTATTCACTCGTTCCGTGATATTCATCCTTGTGACCTAGTCACACGCTGCGCGGCTTTATGGATGCAATCTCACCGAGTTGGCCATGAAGTATCTTTCCATTATATGGATTGACAAATCCTGCTCTTGAATAAACACTCCTCAACATATCCCATCGGATATCCCAAGATACACCTTTACGGTCACCATGTTTCAGTGTGACGGTTAATGCACTCAAAGCATCCTCAGAAGATAGCAATTATGCGTGATCTCACGGTCAAAGGAACAGCATACTACGTTCTGTAATTACAACACTGAACTTTTACGATTTGATCATGTTGCAATGCTTGCATTGGGTAATGTTCATCACGTCATTCATTCAATGAGGTGACCTTACCTTCAATTGACTTGATTGTCCATGATCGTGAAACCACAATCATCAGTTGACGATAAACCAGTCATCATGAGAGGCTGACTAGGAACTCTGGTTGTTTCTATACCACACCTGTATCATTGTTTCACTGATACAGTTCCAGCACAGTATGAAACTGGTCATGAACTTATTTAGATATATTGGAATAGTCATATATTATTTGCCTCTAGAGCATATATCCAACAGTCTCCCACTTGCACTAGATAGCAAATAATCTAGCTGCATATTTTATCGATCATAATCATCTTATCATATAAGTGTTTATTGATAATGCTTGCTCATGGAAGAGGTTTCGTCAACGATCTCTACCCGTTCAGATTTGTATGTTCCTTTGCAACAGGCATTGGTCAACTTGCTTGATATACCCTTCATTATCTAATAATGCTTGAATTATAAGTTTGGCGGGAGAGTGAGACTTCTTATTTTACAGTATTCTCTAATGACAAAATGGTTTTAGTCCCTAGGACTCCCATAGACATGTATACTGAAAAATACACTCAACCAGAAGTCTAAACTTCTTACGCTAAACTTTATTCAACCTTCTACTTCCTTAAGTAGATATTTATGTTTTGTAGAGTTTTGGTTCATGAAATTATAGCTCACATTTCCTTTCTATTCCTTTTGGTGATATCTCTAATTCATATAGACCCATAATAAGGCTTGCAAACGTAATCCAGTATTACATTCAAGTCTATTATATTTTCTATCATTTAGAGTATTGTCCTCAGTTTCTCTTCAGATACTGAATGCTTGGACTTTACTCAGGTTCTGTGTTTTTCCAACCAAGCACATCGGAACCTGTTCTTCTTCTAAGAACTTTTGAGTCATTCTGTTATTGGATTCACAACTTCCATTTTATGGTAGAATCATATGTCAAAGGTCATATAGGATCACATGTCTTGAGACAAAGTGCATCCCTATTCTTCCATTAAAACATTATTTTGTGATATTAAGGTTTTACATCCTTTATATAATTCCTAGCCACAAGAACCTTTTCTTGTTTAGGATATCATTCCAATCCTTTTGATGTTCATTACACGTGTCCTAATCTATCCTTATAGATTTTAGTGTGTGACACATCTGTATTTCGTTCATATAAGATTCTCGTAATCCTTTCGTCTTATTAGCCTTAATCTCCATGTATATCAACGTATATATATGATATTGTTTTCACATATATCATCGTGTATATATGAAATTGACATAGTGCTCCCACTCAAATATATTCGACATATATCTGTAAGTAAGATTTTATTAAGTTTCTATTCTAATTATGTCAGACATAATAATATTTCTCCCAAAGCTCCCACTCAGAAAATGCTCTCTGCATTCCAAGTTTTCAAGAAGTCTCCAAAGCTCCCACTCAGTTTCATGAAATTGCAGTCCATCTCAATATTTTGATTACTTCAAAATCACTTGATCAAATCAAGGTTGAGAGTTTCTGCCTTGAGATACTATGGTCCATCTTATCGAAACATTCTTTCGTTATGCCATTTGCTACTTCTCTTCAAATTCCAAATTTGAATGTGATGCAATTTTCTTCAGGCTATGGTCCCAGTATAGTGTTTGTGAATGAAATGCCCATATTGATTTAGCATTGCTACGCGTCCGTAGTCAATCATTATTGAATTTAGCCATAACATCTTTTATGTGCCAAATCATGCCTTTATGTGTTGCATCGTTCTTAATTAGTTCATGGTTATTCGGAATGTGAAATAACTACTTTATTTCATAGGATGTGAGCCATCCCATATGCAACTCAATATGATTTCTCCTTGTTTCCTAGGTAACCATCAATCCAAGTAATTTATGAGCAGTGTCCCTTTTGTTTCACTTAAGAAGACTCATGATTATTTTTCTGTACAGAACTTATTCATGCAATCTTCTTATTTTTAAACTAAAGCTTTAACTAATATACCATGATCATAATCAATAGCCTATTTCCTCTTCTCTTGGATTCATTTCAGCGGAACGTTTTCCGTTGCGTTACTCTGTTATCTGGAGGCAGGGTCAATCACCCTAGTCAAGGAATTCACTTTTCTCCCATTGGTTTATTCCTTGAGAACCATCTTCTCATTCACCAATTCAAGCAATACAAGTTTTGCTATTTGAGAGGGTGTGTTTTACAATTTCTCACAACTCTAGTACAAAGAAATTATATCATATAAAACTTCTAGAAACTTTCTAACACCATCATCATATGGAGTCATCAGCTTAATTAAATTCAGAATGGTTTCCTTATTTCATGAAGTGGGTGTTTTAACTTAATAAATTATAACAACTTTGTTCATTCAAAATAGCATTAGCGTAAGGGCAATGTATTTAGACCATACTACATTTTAGTATGACTACGAATGGTTCAGGTGCTTGAGCACTTTAAACTTCCATCGTAATTTGTGGCATTATTTCCACAAGTCTCCCATTTATGTCAACTATAATACTCATCACTTTGAGCACATCATGGTGATTTTTATTCTTATATCCAACTTCACTGTGATTCCGTAATCTCAGATTTATGATCTTAATTGAATGCCTTGTTCAATTAATCATGCGAAGTATCTTTAATGATTATTCATGCGCTTGGTTAATACATCATTTATGTACAATGTTTGGCGCAAGTTCTACTTTCCTAGAACTCCGTCATTAGTCATCTTGGTTGATAATAAATTCATGAGTTAATAGATCGAGTATCTAATGACTTCATCATTTATGAATTCATCTCATGCATTTAATCTAACTATGACTTTTGACTTCGTTGTTATTCATAATAACTCAATCATTAAACATTGAATATCACTTGACAATTATGGTGTTATATAAATGCTTCTATCATAATATAAACTCAGTTGTAATCATAGTATAAGCACACTTTATTCATCAAACTGGAACAACTAACTTGTCTCAAAACATGAATAACTTCGTCTTGCGAGATGCAAGACATATCACTAAGTGTTCATACTTAATCGATTACAAAAGATTTATCTAATACTCTAAGTATAATTCTATGATAGATGTCTTGGTGAAATCTTGGTGGCCATCAACTGTCTGGGTTGCCATCAATCCTGGATCGCACCTCTTCCCGTCCATGCAACGGCAGTCCCTGTTTTCATAAAACAGAACAAGTATCAAATACTTATTAAACTGCAAATGTTGTATAAGGGAACAAACACTCATAACGAGTATATCAAATATATACCTTCTCCATCAACAATTTCTCCTTCAATGGGTTCAACCTCTAAATCTCGGAGGTTGACCATGAACTCAAAGAACTGAAGGTTTCACCTCTTCCGACATAGTCATGGAAAAAGTATGTGTAACTCGGTGGAAGCGAGTGTAGCACCGTGTTTATAGCAGACTCCTCTGTGGTCCAATAGTCAAAGTCCTCCACGAGTTTCAGATGTATCCCATGAATCTTGGCTACGTGAATTTTCAGACAAGTGTTCTCTTCCATCTTTGTAGTAAGAAACTCATTTTCTAACTCAAATCTGGCCACTCTGAACTGATGTATAAACAATGACTTCATCATGTCGATTGTGTCAAACGTGTCCATATCCGCATATTGTTCACGTAAATCTTGCGGAAAGCTAGTTTCTATGACACTTTTAACCATGGCGTAAGTCCTTCGACGATTATAGTAATCAAGCATTACTTTTTCATCCATGTTGTCTACTGGAGGATCTCCCATACGCTCTTGTATCACGAACAAGAGGTTAGCTCTCTTGAGCACAGTCCTAAGGTATAAGTACCAATCAACGAAATTTGACCCATCATCTTTGAGTCTTTCACCACGTAAGAAAGTAACCAATCCATGATACTGATTCATGTCCATTTTAATTTTCTACAAAATATTTGCAAGGAAAACAATTAAGACTAGTTCATTACAATGAGTTCATAATAATCATATTATAGATGATCTCACACTAAAACAATCATCCCTAAGAAGTTTTAGTCATTACATGATCCAGATTCACTATCCGTCCTCGAATATCACAACGGCCGACGGATTAGTTTCAAAGGTAGACAACTAGTTTGTGCGATCACATCCTATATGTGACTCATGCTCGATCTTTCGATCTCTAGTATTCCGAGGCCATATCTACATATGCTAGGCTCGCCAAATTGACCTTAGTGTTATATGCTGCTTAGCAAGGCCATATCGACATATGCTAGGCTTGCCAGGCCCAACCTCATGCAAACTCTAATGTATGTATGACACCAGATCGTCATGGCCTGCCTATCATAAAGAGAACCTTCCAGGTGGTGCACACTTCGGTAGAATACTTATGTTTGGCATTTTATAAGGGATCATCTTATTTAATGCTACCGTCGTGTATCCTATACTAGCAAGTTTTAAGATGTATGATCATGGTGGCACTAAGTCTACAGTGTCTCCATTTAAGTTTGTTTCATCATGATGATCGTTTACTACTTTCTAGTAACACATAGCAAATCTATCACTACATCAAGATTAAGCAAACAACAATAGACCCCTCTGAAATATAAAGTTAGACGCCTCTATTTTGTATATTGCATGTTTTACGTGGCTGCTAGGGCTTTTCATAGATCAACCGTTTCTACGAACATTGAACCACAACGCTGATTATAGATTGTCTCTATTACACCCCATACGGGGCCCTCCGTTGTAAATGCCATATCCGCTAAAGTAAGAGAGACAGACACCTCCCAGAGCCACTTTATACGGTACAAGCCATATGTCAAGCGTGGAACCAGTCTCGCGTAAGCGTACGCGTAAGGTCGGTCGGGGGCCGCTTCATCAAACAATGCCACAGATATAACAAGTACACGTGAGAGGGTAACAATCGTAGAATCAACGCCCACATCCCCGATGTGTTCTAACCGTACAGCAATACAAAGCATAGATCTAGCTCATGATACCACTGTTGGCTCTCACAGCAAAAAACAATAATTTTTGTAACTAGCTTCGCCCTTAACCCAAGATCTATCTAGCTGTAATGCCGTAACGGAAAGACTTGCGGAAACATACCTCGAGGTGTAGTCCGTTGCGCGGGAAATGTTCCCGCAAACGTGGTTGATGAAGCCGTAAACCTTTCACAGCCCCCTGGCTGTGTTAGCACCCTGTTGGGTGGTAGTGCTGCACGTGCAGCACCTCGTAGTACTCGCACACGTACGAACTCGATGACGACCTCCGTCCTCCGATCCAGCGAAGGTGGCGGAAGTAGACCTCCCAGAACCGGAGTTTCGGCAGCACGACGGCGTCCGCGTAGCAGCGAAGCCTCAATCCTAGCACAGGTTCCAGACAAGGGGACCCCGGCTTGAGAGAGACGAGAGAGGGGAGAATACCGGTGAAAACCGATCTCAATTCGGAGTAATATTGAATTCTCTGCGAATTTTTCTGTATTAAAGAAGTGCACCCCTGCCCATCTATATATAGGCAGACAGAAGGAGTCAACCCCCCTCCCCTAGCAATGTGGGACTAAAGTCCCTTGCCAGGGAGGGGGCGCCGGCCAGGGGGAGGAGGTGGTGGCGCCACCACTTGGGCCCAAGGCCCATGGCGCCTCCCCCCTTTTTTTCATTTCCTTTTTCTCTTTTTTCTTTTTGCCTTTTTCCTTCCACTAATTGATTCTTTCACAAATAAGGCCCATTGTACTTTTTAATCTGAAATAAATTATTATTAATTATTAATTCACTTAATTAATAAATAATACATATTATTTCATCTCCCGATGATCCGGAACTCCTTCCAGCTCACTCCGAACGTCCTTCGGACCAACACAGAACTTTTCCGGTGCATCTTTCTCTCTTCTCCAGTAACTCCGATAGTTCCGAAAAGGTCTCCAATATTCATCGAGCCCTTAAGTGTGTTACCCTATGGTCCGAGAACACTCCAGCCATGACCGAGACAAATTCAACTGCCAATGATCAATAGCAGGACCTAGATGCCCATAATGACCCATGTGCATTCCGGAAGTAACCGAGTGAACCGTACACGTTGTATACCATTCCCTTTGTCATGCGATACTAGATTAGTCCAAGATTCGATCAACTGCATCCAATTCATTAGTTCTATCTTGTTACCGACAAATCTTATTCACTCGTTCCGTGATATTCATCCTTGTGACCTAGTCACACGCTGCGCAGCTTTATGGATGCAATCTCACCGAGTTGGCCATGAAGTATCTTTCCATTATATGGATTGAAAAATCCCACTCTTGAATAAACACTCCTCAACATATCCCATCGGATATCCCAAGATACACCTTTATGGTCACCATGTTTCAATGTGACGGTTAATGCACTCAAAGCATCCTCAAAAGATTGCAATTATGCGTGATCTCACGGTGAAAGGAACAGGCTACTACGTTTTGTAATTACAACACTGAACTTTTACGATTTGATCATGTTGCAATGCTTGCATTGGGTAATGTTCATCACGTCATTCATTCAATGAGGTGACCTTACCGTCAATTGACTTGATTGTCCATGATCGTGAAACCACAATCATCAGTTGACGATAAACCAGTCATCATGAGAGGCTGACTAGGAACTCTGGTTCTTTCTATACCACACCTGTATCATTGTTTCACTGATACAGTTCCAGCACAGTATGAAACTGTTCATGAACTTATTTAGATATATTGGAATAATCATATATTATTTGCCTCTAGAGCATATATCCAATGGGGGGGTCGCCGGGGCGCGGCTCGCCACTGGCCTTGGGCCACGTGGGGGTGACCGCGGCACCACCCTCCGTGGCTAGGCGCGGCGCGCCAGGAGGCTGCGGCCCGGGCGTGGTGAGGCTAGGCCGCGGGCAACGGCGGCGGGCCTCTGGCCAGACCAAGCGCGACAGAGGGGCGCGGGCGCCCGGGGTAGGCCACGACAGCGCAATGGAAGGAGGAGGGGGGCCAGATGGCGCGAATTTGGCCGGGGTCGGCGGCGCCAATGGAGAACAATGCGGCGCCCCGTGGAGAAATTGGAGTGGGGGAAGGCTAGGAGGAGGTGTGGGGGAGCTGCTGGAGTGCTCTGGAGCTCGGGTGCAGCTCCCTTCTTATAGGAGGGCAACGATGCCCGTGGTGGTGGCCGCCGAGGGGAAACGGCCATGGCATGGATAGCTGGCAGGGGTCGAGAGGCTCCGAGAGAGCTCGGGAGGGGGTGGCGTGGCACAGGCTGCGGAGGAAAGCCGTGCGGCGCGGCAGGACATGAAGAAGTGGCCAAGGGAGCACTGGTGCTGGACGTGGACATGTCAGGCACGCGCGGAGCACGGCCAGAGCACGCCACATGCTTGCTCCCCATGCGCACTGGTGATTCAGATAGGATTTCTTGTGGCCAAAGGTGTCCAGCCTGTAGTCCTTTGACTGTAGATCACCACTGTGCAAAAAGTTTGGCCAAAGGAGAAAAGGGTTGATCTTATCCTCAATGTGAAGATTGATGCAGCAAACTTGGGCAAGAAGAAGAGCTCACATGGTGGGGTTTTGGATAGGACCAAGTTGTCACTTGGCTTTAGGATAGGAGGGACTATTGATCTGGAAAGGTTGGGGCCAAAATGATCAATGTACTTAGTACCTCCTTTGCAAATGTAGCAATGCTGCAGAAGGTGTTTGTACTATAGCATGGCCTGTACATACCTCCCATAGGCATGATCTTTTGCATAGCTTAATTATACACTAGGGTGAGTGTGTATACCAAGTTTCATCTCATTTGGATCAAGTTAGCTAGCACTTCCTTTGTAAATGTCCAATTGGACCAGAATGCAAAGTTGAAGCTAGCATCTCATTGTCTTGGTGGATTTGGCTAAAAATTGGTGTACTCGGGTTATTTGGCATGGTGCAAATGTGTATAAAATTTCATAGCCATTGGACACACATAGCTAGCACTTGCTTAACAATGTGGCCCACTGGTCAGAAACTTAATATTGACAATTCACTCACATGGGTAATGGGATTTGGCTCCAATTTGGTTTGGTGGAGTTATTTTTTGGTAGGATCATGCTCAAAAAGTATCATGGCAAATGGGATCCCCTATCATGCACTTGCTTCACAATTCCCCCTTGTTGCATCCAAACTTTGGGAATTTATTGTGGGAGTTTGGCTAAGCCAATGGTTGTGGAATTTGTTGGAGACCAATCATATGATCATATGATATTGCACAAAAAGTTTCACCAGCAATGGATTAAGAGAAGTGGCACTCCCTTCACAAAGCTTCAATCTGCCCCCACAGACAAATGAATTTTTCTAGAGGAAAAATCCACTTTGGCCATGAAATGTTTTTGGCGAATTTGGCAAGATATGACATCAATGACATGTGGGAATTATTTGGGGATTTATGGAGCAATATAAATAGGGGTTGCTTCACAAACCTCAAATAATTGGAATATCCCTTTTAATGGAAAAGAGGAATATAAGGCTTGAATAAAATGGTGGCTTGGATGAGGTGGGTCAATGGAATGGCATGGGAAAGTCTTGGATTGTAGGTCCACTTGAGAATGGAAAGAAATTATGCTCAAGTTTCAAGTCCAACGAGGTGCTCAAAATCAAATCCAATAGCAAATCCAGAAATAAATCAGGAAAGTTTTTGGAAAAAGAAAGTTCCAAAATCCAGGGTGTCACAAACCTACCCCCCTTAGAAAAATCTCGTCCTCGAGATTTGGTTGCTCAGGGAACCATCGCAAACTTACCGTCCTTCGGAAACTTGCTGCTTCTCGGATTTACTTTTTACCGCATACTGTTCCCATGGTAGCATCCAATATATCTCTGCTGAGGGGGTTTACTTCACCCGATCTGTAGCTCTGACATAATGTTCTTCCTTGATACCTCACATCATTTCATGTTGATTTCCATCCTCATCTCTTCTGACTTGTATGGCAACGGGATGTCTTGTCATCGCTGAATGCTGACGATACCCATGTTGTTTCTGGGGTACCTCGGGTATTCTTCGTGGGACGGTCTTGAATCATTTGCATTGGCCTCTTTGAGAAGAGCTTGGCCTTCATCGGTAGTTGGTATCTTAGACTGTTTACCTTGGGACCTTGATTGATGGCACGTGGGGTTTCCTGACATTTCTTTTGGCCTATCCACCGTGCTCAAGGATTCAGGGCGGGGCACAAATTTTGGACATTCACTACACCTGGGATTTTCCTGACAGGTGGCCCTATCTGGGTGGCGATAGGTCATGATACGCTTCAATCCGGTTCTTGTATTTAAAATGCCGAGCTGAGCGGGTGACCTCTAATGAAGCAGACTGGGGTATCTTGGCAAGACGGACGATGCCGAACTTGAGTAATTGCTCGGGCTGATGGGCTGGGTACGAGGTACTTTGCCCATACCGAATGATATTTCTTTGCTGCAGGCATCCATGGTGGTCCACATGACGTCAACTGATCGAGGCAATTTTAACTTGAGGTTCATACAGTGCATTCTTTTGCCTTACCCGTCGGCTTGCAAGAGTTGCATACTTTTAACTGCTTACGAGGTGCAAAGCTCATTCCGGGGTATACCTTGCAGCAAGGTTTGACATATGCCAGATTTATCTGCCCTGGGTCTTGCTCCTATGGCAATCACCTTTCTTGTACTGGCTTTTCTACAGTTACGGTTCTTTTCTTCTTGCATCACGGCTTATTGTTCTGCTGAAATCTTCCTCTGAGATAGACAGTTTACCATCACCTTTTGTCTCTTGTTTCATCCTGATAACCTTGGTTGCAATGAACGGGGTCTCCCGATTATTCTGCTTCGGGGCCTTGTCGGTCGTGAGGAGCTGACCTTCATGACGGGAGCAGGATTCAATGCTCCTTGCTTCCTTTCTTCAGGGTGTTTCTTCACGACTCTGTCAGTCTTTCTTCCAGGCTGAGATGTGTATCCGCCTCTTCTGCTGACTTGTTTCACAAGAGTTGCGGTTTCTCACCGATGTTCAAGTGCATAACTCTTTCCCGATTGCAAGCATGGTGGTATCCACACCGGGGTAGCTTTCACACTTGATAAGAATACCCATAACCATATGCGGGTCCTGACGATGTTGAAGTCTTCATTGTCCTGCATGGCTGGATTTCTGACAATACTGTTGCAGGTATGATGACGCGTCGAGGAAGACTGTTGTCTTGTCCGCGAAGCTTGGGGTAGCTTGCTGGGGAAGGTTGGGTGTCGTACCCCAGAAGCTTTCTCTGGTGGCGTATCGAGGAAGGCAGGGTGTCGTACACGGGAAGCTGCCTCGATAGCTTGCTGAAGAAGGCGGGGTGTCTTGCCTTGGAAGCTTTCTTAATAACTTACTGACGAAGATAGGTTGTCTTGCGTTGGAAGTATGCCTCTTTATACTGTGGA
The DNA here is from genome assembly GCA_950022295.1 of Bromus sterilis. Classification (NCBI taxonomy): domain Eukaryota; kingdom Viridiplantae; phylum Streptophyta; class Magnoliopsida; order Poales; family Poaceae; genus Bromus; species Bromus sterilis. The sequence continues at coordinate 334,715,517 of OX465595.1, read as the reverse complement.
TACATCGGTTCCTTATGCTGGAATTTTCTGCGGCAGTTCACTGTAAACGACCGAGCGGCTTGTGCTGGAGTCCATCCCTGTGGCGTATCGAGCACGATCGAGTGTCTTTCACTGTAATCTTCTGTCGGTGGCTTGTGGAGGAAGGCTGACTGTCTTGGCTGAGAAGGTATCTCGGTAGTGTATTGAGGAAGGCTGATACACTATACAAGTCGGCTGTTGTAACAGCCCAGATTTCACAAAAATTAAAAAAAATTGTTTTCGGTGTGAATTGCTTGATTGTCTGATTTGTTTGCAGTGTTTGCTTCACCGAAATAATAATCGGTGAATATTTCTTCCCCTTATTCTCGTATCGGACGGAGACCGACCCTTGCCACCCTGACACTCGACCTTTGCGACACCAGGTTTCACCCGATCACCGTCGCGAAAACCGCACGAGGCCAGCCGCAGCCAACGGAACGAAAAACCCCGTTTAATAATTAAACGGGATATTTTTATAGCGCGCCGGAAAGTGTTTTCGGAATGGTTCCAGCGCGAGGTGAAAGCCTCCGGCTCGACGCACTGATCGCGCAGTTCGAGGTTTTACCCGAATCGGAGGTACTGCGGACCCCCGGCGGTCAGAAGCCCGAGATAAAAACCGATGATGTTTTTGCAAACTGCCAGCCACCCATGCTATATAAAGACCACCACACTCCCACCCACCTAGGGTTTCCCTAGGCAGCCACCAGCCCCAGATCTGAAAAAATACCCCAATTTTCGTCCAAACCCTAAATTTCAGATCTGAAATCCAACTCCCTGCGATCTGGACCGTCGGATCGGCCGATCCAACGGCCCAGACGCGCCCACAGCCCCACCTAGCCAACCTCTCTTCCACCTCCAGCCGTGGAGCCCCACGCCGCCTCCGGCCCCGCGCCCGAGCGCCGCCACCTCGTCGCCGAGCTCCGCCGGCCGGCCACCGGAGCGCCCCTGCCGCGCCTCCCTCTCCTCCCAGCCTTCCTTCAATTCCTCTTCTCCTCTCTCCCTCACCATCTTCTCTCTTCTCTTCCCGCAGCACAAGCAGTCGCCATGGACAGCCCGAGGCCGAGCTCGCCGCCGGCCCCTGCCCGTCGTCGCGCCGCCCCGGGGCCTCTCCTCCGCGCCTCCCTCCAGCAGCCGGACCGGCCCTCCTTCCCCTGCGCCTGCCCCGCCTTGCGCCGCGTGCTGCGCCTCGCCGGCCGGCGAGCCGAGCTCCAGCGCCGGCGCGCGCGTGCCCGCTCGGGACGAGGCTCCTGCCTCCAGCCGCTCGCTGTGCCTGCGTGGGCCGGCGCGCCCACAAGGCCCACTCCAGCGCCCACCGCAGCCAGGCCACTTTGGGCCAGATTCGGCCCAGTGGGGTGAGCGCCCCCTTTTTTCTTTTTTTTATTATTTACTGAGTTCTATTTTTTTTCCTGTTGGGCCCAAATAGCTAGATTCGGCCCGTTTAGCCTTTTTTTTTCTGCAGCTAGGTTTTTATTTATTTAATTAGGCAGTTTGTATTAGGATTTTTGCGGTGCCATAACTTTTTAATCGTAGCTCCGATTGTGACGATTTAAATATGAAACTTGCTTAGAATTGTGTCTAGTTTAATAATTTGTTGCTTGTTGCCATGTTTGAATTTGTTTACATGCTGTTTGACTGCTAATTACACTGCCTGCCACTGTAAACTGTAACTGCTATAACTTTTTATCCGTTGATCGGATTAAAATGTTTCTTATATGTAACTTGACTAGAATTGCATGTAGATTGTGTTTTTGCTGTTCTTGCTTGCTAATAAAAATAATAAAATATTGTTTAGGCAAAACAGTACCAAATGCAATATTTATCGTGGGGTCAGCAATAGTTTGCATGTCTAGGGTTTCACCCCACTTAATTTGACTACATCAGATAGTTTATTCTTGCTACACCTCTTGCCATGTTTGTGTGCTATGCCATGCTTGCTTGAGTTGCCATTTTAACAACCTTTGTTGGTCACCTGTAGCTAATCAACTTGAACCACCGTAAACGTGCGGTATCGTCGTGTGTAACGAGTACCCCACTTAAATTGTTAGCAACCGCTCTCGACGGTAGGTGCGATGTCCCGTATTGCTTCTTGTTGATGCTTGCTCGTGTTTGCTTCGTAGTAATAGATGCTTGCTCGTTGATTTTTTTCCAGTGTTTACTTCTTGTGTGCTCCCGCGGATACCTCTCGGAGACGATGTGAGCTTGCGATCAACTACACCTTCGGAACCCGACTTATCAACAGGCAAGGACTTGCATTACTTATGATCCATTCTATTTCAACCAGCGGTTTTCATGCTAGTATAGGTTAGGTTCGATGTTTGATCCTACCACATGTTTACAGCCACTTTTAAACCGATACAGCCATGTCCCTTCCCAGCAAACCTTGTACTGCTATGTTACTATTGCTCGTTGCTCAGCCCCTGCTTAGTATGCATGCTTAGGATGCTACGATGTTACCCTGTTACTCTTTGGGTTGGGATATCACCTGATTATTATATTATTGTTGATGATATGATTATTATAATGTTGACTATATTCGACGAAGGATGGAAGGTCTAGGCTATCCCGCCCCGACGCTTTGTTCCATTCGAGTCACCTAGGATCCGAGTTCCGGGTATTGGTTTTAAGACTAAGCGTGCCTAACCGCGTGTGGGATTTTATGGGGTCCCCTTTTCTTACCTATCTAGCTTCAAACAGTTCTAGTGGTGGCCCAAGCTGATTTACCATTTGAAACTCATGCATATACGTCTGTCGGGTAGCTCCTTGCAGATGTCTTTTCAAAACAACTGGGGCCAGCGGAGACATGGTTTCTTTGATTGGTCCACCCTTGGCCGGCGAGGGCCCGGTCTCATAAGAGAACTAACCGGTAACCCAAACCCTGTTGCGACGGAAGAGTCCGATCCGAGAGCGGCCAGCTTTTGGATTGGGTGTCGACTCCCCGGGGCCACCCGGATTTGTTCGTTGTTAGCTAGAGGGACCTGTCGTTTCGGATCTCTTGGAACTAAATCATAAAATGGTTGCCTATGATGGGTAGCAACTGAGAGTGATGGACGTGCGGGCGGAGCCTTGTAATGGGCAGTTGGTACACCCCTGCAGGGTTAAATCTTTTCGAGAAGCCGTGTCCACGGTTATGGACGACTTGAGACCTACTCCTTGTTCATAGACAACAACAACTGAGTTAATCTTAATATAACTTGATTAACGTGTGTGTGCCTTGACTGCTTCTTCTTCGTCGGGATGCGAAGAGGAGGACAAGGATAGGATAGGTGTTATGTTTGCATAGTAGGTGGATAGCAGACTTGTTGGAGGCGATTCCTCATTGAATGCTTGGCTTCTTATCTTACTCTCTAGATCGATAGCCACTTCATAAATGCTAGTGCGGCAGCAACCTCACCACTTACCCCTTCCTTACGGTAAACTACTAGTTGTCCTAGAATGACGAGTGATGAAGTCCTTGCTGGGTCAGATGACCACTACAGTTGGATGCTGAGTACCTCTGTACTCATGATACTACCCCCAAACTCTTTTTCAGGGTTCGTGATCGACAACAGGTATGGCGATCGACGTTTCACGTGGAGACTCGACGACGACTAGTTAGGCGGATCCCGGCGGACGGCCTGGACCCGTGTGGTTATGGGATCGTTGCTTTTCTCTTTGCCAGTAGGCATTTGCTTGTAGTCTGTACGCAGACATGTATCTTCCGCTGTTGTTTTATATTTGAGGCAGTTGTATGCCAATGGTATGAGATGTTGTATCCTTGTATCTGTAATGTTGTGATATCATGTTGGAAATCCGGGGCATATGGCTTTGTCATATGTCGCGGTGGGTCCGATATGTGCCTCGTCCTCGGGTTCGGGCGGAAACGTCCGAATCTGAAACAGTACCGCATATCGGGCCTTACAGCTGTGCCTGGTTCCTTGTCACAGAAGCTGAGGGTCCTTCTGTTCGAAGCTTTCGCTCACTGATGTGGGGACAAAACTGACTATGGTGCCTGAAAATTTTTTGACTGATGGCTTATCAGAGGAAACACTCTTCCAATCATTCCTTTGATGGATGCGAGCTTCATGATACTTTCTGACCATCTTCCGGAATATATCGAAATACTTTGCACCGGACAAGGTTGTAGCTGGTGCCTGCCATGTCTCGGACGCATATGCTTCTGGGTCACAATTTCTGCTTATCCTTGCATGAATCTTTGCGGCTGTCATAGCTGATGCAGATTTGATTCAAGTGATGGCTTGGGTAACGTCCCTTCATGAGCCACATGCTTCCAATGCGATTGGGCCTGAGTCTTGTTTGACTTGCTGATTTTCCACATCATCGCGGCCTTTAACTGATCAAATCTTTACGATTGTACTGTTTACAGGAGAAATGTATGCCTGACGCCGATGATGGTTGCCGTAAGATTCATACTTGAGCCAGAATGCTTCCGGTGCAAACGGGTACGAGCTCTTCTTTACTTGCTTATTTTCCTTATTTCTTTGCGGTCTTCCACTGATGGAATCTTCATGGCCATAACGGTTACTGGAGTGATGTTGACTTGATTCATTCGGGCAGAACTCATACGGGAGCTGAATATTCCTGCTGCAAGCTGGTGTGGGTCGTTGATTTGGTGGCTTCACGCTGCTCTGCGGTATTGCACTGGTTCTTCGAGGTATGCAGGGTTATGAGCAACTTTCCATTGGGGTGGAGCAACTGACACCGAAGAACCAAAAGAAGAACCAACGAAGAAAACCATAGAGCAAAAAGCAAACGAGGAACGGCTCGCTACCTCATCAGTTTTAGCGGTAGCCGATGACTATCCGGACTCCTTGCAAGAAAACAGCGAATAACCCAGTAGCCACCAGAACGGTTTTTACAACTCAGATCTGGGACTTGTACTGGAGTAGCTCAAGCATTGCTCAAGACGGCCGACCAAAATCAGCTCAGAGCAGGAGACAATGTTGATAAAAAGAATGCAGAGGTCCCCTATGACGGCCGAGAAAACAGCTCAGAACATAGGGTCTCCACTGCGAAAAGAAACTCAACAACTTCCCGAGACGGCCGAAAAGCAGCTCAGAACACGGGTCGGTTATTGAAAAGAGAAATGTAAAACAGGCATCCACTCCGAACGGCCGACGATGCATCAGCTCAGAACCAGACGTGGTGCCAATATCGAAGAACAATAAGCAAGGGTCCGTCCAAGTCATCTAACACCTTCCAAAACAGAGTTAGCAGCTGCCGAAGAAACTGAACAAAGAACCAGCAACGAGAACAAACTAAGCAATGCTGAACACGCACTGGGATCACATGCAGGCTCTCAACTTATTTCTATTCACATCAATATGCAACAAGCAACATGCAAAACTACTACTCATGCATCACGAACTACGCGAAGCTCAGGCGTTCCGATCTGACGGCGGGTTGCCGGGGGTGGAAGGAGTGGGCGGAGAAGTCGACAACGATAGGGCTGCGGAAAGAGCTCTTCTTGGCTCCCTTGCATCACGGACTAGCTTGATGAGGAGGGCGTACTGGGTGATCATGTAGCGGGACATGGTGATCACCGCTGGATCGGCTTCCGCCAAAGGGCGAGGAAACCTTACTTGCTGCGGAGTTGCGCCCAAGGTGGGGTAGAAATGGAAGGCGCGATTCTGATGCATCGCACTCTCCTGGTGGAGAAGGCCTAACAGGCCCTCCATCGCGGCAAACTGAATGGAACGATCCGGGGTAGAAGCGGGTCCACCATGGAAGTTGTAGGAGCGCATGCCAATGGGGATGGTGGTTGACACTTAGACGCTGGCACGGTACTCAAGCAGCTGCCCTCCTATCGGCGTCTGGGAAACTTGGTACCTTGGAATCTCTCCACTGGGGTAGAGAGTCCACCATACGTCTGCAAGGAGGTAGTCAAAGTTGGTCGCGGACGAGGATCCTGTGTAGCCCACCGGGTATTCCGCGATCTACACTCGTCAGATCAGATCGTTAGCGAAAACATAGCGACTATATGCAGCAAACAAATTCAGCAGGCAATAGTATCACACAAGCAAGCTATACACTAGCTCTAACGTCAATCTAACGTCCTTCTAACTTTCGCGCGGGCTAGCGGGTCCTACAGCCAGTCCTGCTCTGATACCAACCGTTGTGGCACCCCGGCTCAGAGGACCGGAACGCCCCGTGCACCATCCCAGAGATCAAGTCTTCTGGAACATGGCACCGCTTGGTATAGAACTAAACAACTTTCTATTACCAAAGATAGGGGTACAGGAGGTCTATTACAACGCTAGGGAGACACAACTTGCTCCTCAGGCTAGCCTCAGCTCTACAACAAGCAGCAGCATAACTCTCTAGCATCGGTATCATGAACTCCACTCCATAGGGACACTGGCTGGGACACATCCTAGGTCGCAACCACCAGGAACGTCGTCCTACGCATCCAAAGCACGGCATACAAATATGGCATAACATGCCAGGTCAGTACATTGAATGTACTTTCAAGCTCACAACAACCATGCAACAAGGCAAAACAATAACATGGCGACAGGTTAAAGTATATTAGTGAATTAAATAGGTGAGCAGCAATATCATGCAAACATATATTCATCAAGCATATTATCAATATTAAGACTAATGCACACACAATGGACCCCACATGATCATCGCATGATCACGTGGCTTACCTCGGAGTCCTTACAGACTCAAGCACCGGGTCACCTCGTGACCATTCAACGGGTTAGGTGTCCTTCGTTACCACCCAACCAATCCAGTCATCGCATGACCAATCCACTTACCACAAACATACCACCGAACTCATGTTGATCATAAGCTGTGACCTAGTACGAACTGTGCCCATTACCGTGGACGCGGCTATTCGAATAGATTTGTGTGACTCTACAGAGTTTGTGCACATTACCCACACTATGGAGTTCTTCGTCCATCCAGCACTCCGGTACTTGTCCCACAGGATCCTTGGAACTCGCACCACAGGAGTGAACTAGGACTTCTCCAACGAAACCGATGCTACCGCATGTCCCTCTTACCGTATCACTGACATCCCGTCTTGGGTGTCGGGACCTAGGGTTAGCGTATGCAAGACCCCCTACAACACAATCATATGGAGAGTCGAGAACCATATCCACTTGTCTAAGCAGACAAGGCCAAGCACAGAATGTTCTCGGAAAGCATCGAACGTGAGGGGCATCCCATGATGGGTCCTCATCGTCCGCACACAAGTCTAAATGATATGGGTGGTGAACTCCCATACTCATAGACAAGTCGCCTCAACCATACTATCGATTGTATTATAACCCTTACATAGACTTACTCCAGCCCGACCACTTAGTCGGGGTCTAGGGCGGGCTCGATCATACAACAAAGTGTGCACGTGACAGAGTCACGAGCAATCGCATCGCGATGCCCCAAGCTGCGCACATCTAAGGGCCCCTTGGTGCATAAAAGACCGCCAGCCAGATCACAAATAAGGTCTCGAAAACCCATACTAAGACATGCATGTTATAATCATACATGCAGCCCACATGTCTAGTATGAACAGCAGGTATCATTGCAATTCTCTACAAAGTTTACAACTTTATTGATAACTCTTACAGAGTGCACATAGAGATCACGAGACCGTGATTCAACATTACAACAAGCATGCGGAAGCAAAGTAGGTCTAACACATTTCCACCATCATCAACATGATTGCTACCATGCCGACTCACATAACAGTATCAACATTGTATCACTCTAAGCATGCAATAAGCAGTAATAGTTGCAGGGGCCACATGATATCAATCAACTCCTACATCTGCTAGGATTGTGGTTTGCTTACTACTGTGACAAAATGATAGGTCATGCAAAGGAATGGGTTCATCTATGCAGTAGAAGCGTAGAATGGTAATCATCCTAAACAATTCATAAGCGAGACTGAGAGTGAAGTGCGATTTTATCGACATGATCAATGGGGGTTTGCTTGCCTCGATGACGAGGGTCGTACACGGTATCTTCAATGGAGGGGGTGATCTCTGGTTCCGGCTCCACCTCTAATCGACAAACAACACAAACATGAGAAACAATAATAACACAATGCTCAAACACATGAGTTGAAGGTTGAAACTTGATGTATGTGTCACTGATGTGTGAGTTATTCCAATTATAAGGAGTGTATTACATTTGAAATGCAAATTCAAACTCCAATTTGAATTTCAAAAGAATGCATATGCAATGTTGCCACTGTTCACCCAATTTTATTTGGTCAAACATGAAAACAGATTGCTACTCGAGGCGGGGATGGGCGCGGTGAAAACAGAGGAGCAAGGAGAATGCGACGGACAAGGTTTCAGGCTCGATTTCTTAGCGGGAGCTCGCCGGCAATGACCACGGCGGCGAACTGCTTCGGCTCTCATGGCGGAACACGAATGAGACATGTATTGGGGGCGCTAGTAGGGGGGTTTTGACCATGAGCTCACCAGGAGTTCAATAGAGGTGACAGATTGAGCTGGGGTGGCTTGACGGCGACGCTATCTTCGTCGATCTCCCTCAGCTCCGGTGAGGGCTCGATCTCAAATTCTGCGGCTAGGTGGGCTCCGGCCATACCATCTTCTGCAGATCGAAGTTGTGCTCGGGGGAGAACTCGGGGGATAGCTTGGTGGAGGCCCTCGTCGACGTTGGCTACGGTTGTGCGGCTTCGTGCTCCGGCGAGTCCTCGGGTCATCTTCTATTCCGGCGAGGGAGGAGGGGAAGCAGGCGCTGGAGAGGGGCAAAGGGATCAGGAGGCAGCTGGGCGTCTCCTGGCGAGAGGATAACGGCAGGGAGGCAGCTTCGTGGCCTGGGCACGTCGGCGGCGTCGGCATGCTCGCCACGCACCTGTGTGTGCCCTTGCCTGGGGAAGACGACAGGGGAGGGAAGCTGGGCTTGTGCCGGGGGCGATGAGTTGGGCCTCTTTGCAGGTAAGCCCTCTCCTTTTTAATTCTTTTCTGTTTTTCTTTTCTGTCTCTTGTTTGTTTTGCTAATTAAAATAGCTAGGGATTTTATAAAATGCTGAAACTTTTTATATGGCTTCACAATATAATAGGCTAGCCACTTGTAAAGTTTGAACATTTTTAAAATTCAAATTATTTGAACTTTAATTCAAATAGGGGTTTAAATTTAAATCCATGCTCATGTTTGAATATTTGAAAAATCCATGAGCATGGGGTTGGTCCCACATCACTTGATATGTGATCACACTCATTTATGAGACTTTCCAAAAATGCAAAAGGAATTTTTGGAGCAACTTTTATTCTGGCCATTTGAATTAAATTCATCTGGGGGGTGTTCTCTCTCCCATTTCAATTTCTTTTGAAATTTTTAACATGAATGCAATGTATCTCTTGATCCTAGCACATACCTAACTTGGGGTTGTGACAACTCGCCCCCACTCAAAAGAATCTCGTGCCGAGATTCAGAAGTCTGCGGGAGGAAGAATGGATACTCGGCACTGAGACGGTCTTCTCTTTCCCACGTGGCTTCTTTCTCAAAGTGGTGTGACCATTGCACTTTCAGTAACTTAATCTTCTGACGACGAGTGACATGCTCTGCGGAATCAAGAATACAAATGGGGTATTCTCGATAAGAAAGGTTGTCTTGGAGATCAAGAATTTCATGGTCTACTTCGCGGATGGGGTCCTTGAAGCAATGCCCGAGTTGTGATACATGGAATACATCATGTACTCGGAAAAAGTGTGTGGGTAGTTCAAGTTGGTAGGCAACTTCTCCACGTTTAGCAAGAATGTGCAAAGGTCCAATGTAACGTGGGGCCAACTTGCCTTTGATACCGAATCGTTGGGTTCCCTTCAGAGGAGTAACCCGAAGGTAAGCCTTCTCATCCAGATTGTAGATTTCTTGCCTATGATGACGATCATAGTAGCTTTTCTGACGAGACTGGGCTGCTTTCAATTGATCACGAACAATGCGAACTTGCTCTTCTTCTTCCATGATCATATCCGGTCCAAAGAATTGTCTTTCACCGGTTTCTGACTAGTTTAGGGGTGTTCGGCATCTTCGTCCATAGAGGAGTTCAAAAGGATCCATGTTCAGACTAGATTGGAAGCTATTGTTATAAGCAAATTCGGAGAATGGTAGAGACTTCTCCCAATTCTTTCTGAATGAGATAACACAAGCTCTGAGCATGTCTTCGAGAATTTGGTTAACCCTTTCGACTTGACCACTAGACTGAGGATGGAAAGCTGTACTAAAGGAGAGATGAGTTCCCATAGCATTCTGAAAGCTTCCCCAGAATCTAGAGGTGAAAAGGCTACCACGATCAGAATTGATTTCCAAAGGAACACCGTGAAGAGACACAATTCTAGAGACATACAATTCCGCTAACTGGCTAGCAGTTATAGTCTCACGAACTGGAAGGAAGTGAGCAACTTTGGAAAGTCTATCCACAACAACGAAGATGGCATCATTTCCTTTCTGGGTTTTTGGAAAGCCAGTGATGAAATCCATACTAACTTTTTCCCATTTCCACTCTGGAATAGGCAAAGGTTGAAGTGTACCAACAGGTCTTTGGTGTTCTGCCTTAATGCGACGACAAACATCACATTCTGCAACAAATCGAGCAATGTCTCTCTTCATCCTAGTCCACCAAAATCTCTAGCGTAGATCTCGGTACATTTTTGTGCTACCGGGATGAATCGAGAGGGGTGTGTCATGGGCTTCTTTGAGGACGAGTTTCCTTAGTTCCCTATTCTTAGGTACTACCAAACGATTTCCAAAGAATACCGTTCCTTTACTATCTGTGGAGAAACATTTAGCAACTCCGCTAGCAATGTTCTCCTTGATCCGGTGAACACCTCGTGCACGCCTTTGGGCAACTATGAATTGATCCTCAAGAGTTGGTTTTGTCACCAAGGTAGAAAGATAGCCATGAGGAACAATCTCGAGATTGATCTTGCGAAATTCCTCATGAAGAAGTGTTTGACACTGTTGTAACATGAGGTTGTTACAATACGACTTACGACTTAGTGCATTAGCCATGACATTGGCTTTGCCTGGGGTGTAAGAAATTCCTAAGTCATAATATTTTATCAACTCAATCCAGCGTCTTTGCCTGAGATTAAAATCTGGCTGGGTGAATATGTATTTGAGGCTTTGGTTGTCGGAATAGATCTCACAACGATTACCAAGGAGGAAATGTTGCCAAGTTGTCAAGGCATGAACTACGGCAACGAGTTCAAGATCATGGGTAGGATAGTTCTCTTCATGTGGACGCAACTGGTGTGAAGTATAAGCTACCACATGTCTATCTTTCATAAGTATGCATCCTAACCCTTGCCGTGAGGCGTCACAAAAGATCTCGAAATCCTTTTTGGTGTCTGGAGGCGCAAGTACGGGTGCAGAAGTCCATCTTCTTTTTAGCTCTTGAAATATTTCCTCGCACTTTGGAGTCCATTGGAATTTCTTATCTTTCTTGAGGAGTTCAGTTAGAGGCTTTGCAACTTTAGAAAAGTTCTCGACGAAGCGGCGGCAATAGCTTGCTAATCCAAGAAAACTCCTAACTTGCTTAACCGATTTAGGTGGAGTCTAGTCAAGGACGGCCTGAACTTTCTCGGGATTGACAGCAATGCCTTTGGCAGAAATCACGTGGCCTAAGTAGGTCACTTCTGGTAGCCAAAATTCGCACTTAGAGAACTTGCTTAACCGATTCAGGTGGAGTCCAGTCAAGGAAGGCCTAAACTCTCTCGGGATTCACAGCAATGCCTTTTGCAGAAATTACGTGGCCTAAGTAGGTCACTTATGGTAGCCAAAATTCACACTTGGAGAATTTAGTATACAGGCGATGCTCTCGAAGTTTCATCAATACCAACCTAAGATGTTCGGCATGTTCTTCTTCGTTCTTCGAGTAGATGAGAATGTCATCAAGATAAACTAAACAAATTTATCCAAGTAATCCATGAAGATCGAATTCATCATGTGCGAGAAAGTGGCAGGGGCATTGGTTAAACCAAAGGACATGACGGTGTACTTGTAAAGACCATAACGAGTAGTGAAAGCCGTTTTTGGAATGTCCTCGTTTCGGATTTTGATTTGATGATGACCTAATCTCAAATCCATTTTGGAGAAGACAGAGGATCCAGCAAGTTGATCATAAAGATCATTGATCCCGGGCAGTGGGTACTTGTTCTTTATCGTCGCTAAATTTAGCGGGCGATAGTCTACGCACATCCTTTCTGTTCCATCTTTCTTCGTTACGAACAGAACGGGGCAACCCCATGGCGATGATCTATGGCGGATGAACCCTTTTTTCAACAAAGCTTCAAGTTGGATTTAAAGCTCAGCTAACTCACGTGGGGCCATTTTGTATGGGCGTCTGGAAATTGGTGCGGTGCCTGGCATAAGATCCACTATGAACTCTACACATCTGTCGGGTGACTAGGTTTAAGGAGTCGGATTACTTGGTAGTTTTCTAGAGAATGACCATGGCTTTCTAGGGGCTACAACAGATATGTCAGAGTAGCAAAGTACTCCAACACGATGGTTACTGAGGTTATTCTAGCTAGAAGAAACCTAAAGTGGGAGGAAGAACTGCAAATGCATCAATATAGGTTTCTAGAATAAACCTACATCAAATACTATGGAACTGTCGGGAATGCCACCTAACAAATCTTCTGGAAAGACAACCGAAATAGAGAGAAGGATTTTGCAAATGCAACAGATTTTGAAGATAACTGGAATGACTCAGACAGCATAACGACTGTAATTGCAAGAAAAGACAATTTTCTTACAACATAGAAACAACACTTACATACGATGTAAGTAATTAGGAAGCACAACAAATCTAGCAAATCGAACACAACTTTCCTACGGCTACAAGGAAGCAAACAACAAGATGTTCTAGTAAGACATAGATGAGCCTAGTCCTATCTTCCCGTAGAACAAGATGAGGTGACTCAGAACTCAGAACGATGAGGGTAAGGAGAAAAAGAAGCCTTACGTTGTTCCCTTATATACCCAGAGTAACTATATAACTATAGAAGGCTAGAATCAACTTCGACCAAGGCTGATAATCCTACAGTCAGTCCTGCTCTGATACCAAGTCTGTCGGGACCCGGGGTTAGCGTATGCAAGACCCGCTACAACACAATCATATGGAGAGCCGAGAACCGTACCCACTTGTCTAAGCAGACAAGGCCAAGCACAGAACGTTCTCGGAAAGCATCGAACGTGAGGGGCATCCCATCCAGGCCGGATGATCAACTGAGATGGGTCCTCATAATCCGCACACAAGTCTAAATGATATGGGTGGTGAACTCCCATACTCATAGACAAGTCGCCTCAACCAAACTATCGATTGTATTATAACCCTTACATAGACTTACTCCAGCCCGATCACTTAGTCGAGGTCTAGGGCAGGCTCGATCATACAAAAAAGTGTGCACGTGACAGAGTCACGAGCAATCGCATCACGATACCCCAAGCTGCGCACATCTAAGGGCCACTTGGTGTATAAAAGACTGCCAGCCAGATCACAACTAAGGTCTCGAAAACCCATACTAAGACATGCATGTTATAATCATACACGCAGCACACATGTCTAGTATGAACAACATGTATCATTGCAATTCTCTACAAAGTTTACAACTTTATTGATAACTCTTACAGAGTGCACACAGAGATCACAAGACCGTGATCCAACATTACAACAAGCATGCGGAAGCAAAGTAGGTCTGAGTACAGACAAGTTTAACAAATGGCTTAGAGAAGCCTTATTTATAAACAAGCCCTCCACGAGGGAACCAGTCTGCTGACTGGGACTACACAAGCTTGGTCTTCAGTCTTCGAGCTCGAGGAAGAATCCACCTTCGGGGTCAGTGGGTTCATCTAAAACATAGAATAAGCAAACGTGAGTACAAAGTCGTACTCAGCAAGACTTACGTAGGAACTATACTACTCATGCACATGTATCAAGGTAAAGGGAGGTGGGGTTCATAAGCAGAAGTGCCAGCTTTGACTTGGCTAGTCCTGAACTACGAGTACCAGACTTGAGGTAAGAAGCGTCACGAGTCCACTACATGTCTCCAACCAATTACACCACTATGTTGCCTTCCTCGACTTCCCACGAGAAAGCACGCCATAGCACTCACGCTTATCTTGGCAAGTTTTATTACTATCCAGTTCAAGTTTTCTAATAATCAAGCTAAGCTTTCCAAGGAGTCCCTTACCGCGGACGCGGCTATTCGAATAGTTTTGTTAACCCTGCAGGGGTGTACCGCTACACACACATGACCATCAGTTACCTCCTTTGGCCTCGACATCATTCAAGGGGTGTCGGCGAGGATCTTCACCACAACTGTTACCTCATAGCCGATCTAGTCCAAGAAAGCCGCCTACCTGGGTTGGCTACCACTATCGTGAACCCGGCCGGTTTACCGAAGTGGACCCAGATGATGTGTGCGTGGTGCATAAGCCGGTCTAGGTTGAGCCGTTCTCTCACTTAGCAGCCAGGACACAAACCTACCAGAACTCCGAACTACTGCGACATCTGGACATCGAAAGGGATGAGTTAGTAGGTTGAGAGGGGTCAGTGAGCCCAATGTGTGGTTGTACTCTTCATCTTGGATCACCACACAAGAACTCAGACTTAGGGTGTTGTTCAGAGAGACAACCCACTGTGTACTCCTACACAGCCTCTCATCGTTCACCTTGTATTAGGGTAGATTCACCAACACATTTCCACCATCATCAACATGATTTCTACCATCCCGACTCACATAACAGTATCAACATTGTATCACTCTAAGCATGCAATAAGAAGTAACAGTTGCAGGGGCCACATGATATCAATCAACTCCTACATCTGCTAGGATTGTGGTTTGCTTACTACTGTGACAAAATGATAGGTCATGCAAAGGAATGGGTTCATCTATGCGGTAGAAACGTAGCATGGTAATCATCCTAAACAATGCATAAGCGAGACTGAGAGGGAAGTGGGATTTTATCGACATGATCAATGGGGGTTTGATTTCCTTGATGACGAGGGTCGTACACAGTATCTTCAACGGAGGGGGTGATCTCGGGTTCCGGCTCCACCTCTATTCGACAAACAACACAAACATCGAAACAATAATAAGACAATGCTCAAACACATGATGTGAAGGTTGAAACTTGATGTATGTGTCACTGATGTGTGAGTTATTCCAATTAAAAGGAGTGTATTGCATTTGAAATGAAAATTCAAACTCCAATTTGAATTTCAAAAGAATGCATATGCAATGTTGCCACTGTTCACCCAATTTTATTTGGTCAAACATGAAAACAGATTACATATTCAGAATCCTTGCATTTTTCTCATAATTTTACATATATTATATGTTTAATTTGGAGTTAAAATAAATTAGTTATGAATTTCCAAAGTTTAAAGCATTTTCTGGAATTTCTGAGTTATTTCTTAAATAGAAATTCGATTAAATGCGTCATGCTGGCGTCAAGGTGACGAGGGGGGGGGCTCTGACTGGTGGGACCTCACTGTCAGTGTCACTGTTAATTAAATCTGTTGGTTTAAGTTAATTAGAGGGTTAACAGGGGTAGGGCCCACCTGTAAGTGACACTGGGGTGGGTTTAAGGGTTAAGTAACCCTGGCCACGTGGAGCTCACCGGCGGCGAGTCGCCGGCGACCCACCAGCACGGAGGCATTGCACGGGATCTTGATTCCGGCCACGGTTTGATGCGTGTCTAGGTGCGTTTGGAAGATGGGGGTGCCACGCGTCCATCTGGGCTAGGCTGGGTGGCTGGAGGGGCACTAGAGGCTTGCCGGCGACGAGTTTGGCGTCGACAGAACCACGGTGACGATGCTAAGCTTGCTATGGTGTGCTACTCGAGGCGGGGATGGGCGCGTTTGAAACAGAGGAGCAAGGCGAATGCGACGGAGAACGTTTCGGGCTCGATTTCTTAGCGGGAGCTCGCCGACAATGACCACGGCGGTGAAGTGCTTCGGCTCTCATGGCGGAACACGAATGAGACATGTATTGGGGGCGCTAGTAGGGGGGTTTTGACCGTGAGCTCACCAGGAGTTCAACAGAGGTGACGGATTGATCTGGGGTGGCTTGACGGCGACGCTATCTTCGTCGATCTCTCTCAGCTCCGGCGAGGGCTCGAGCTCAAATTCCGCGGCTAGGTGGGCTCGGGCCACGCCATCTTCTGCAGATCAAAGTTGCGCTCGAAGGAGAACTCGGGGGACAGCTTGGTGGAGGCCCTCGTCGACATTGGCTACGGTTGCGGCGTCGTGCTCCGGTGAGTCCTCGGGTCGTCTTCGATTCCGGCGAGAGAGGAGGGGAAGCTGGCGCTGGAGAGGGGCAAAGGGATTAGGACGCAGCTGGGCGTCTCCAGGCGAGAGGATAAGGGCAGGGAGGCAGCTGCGTGGCCTGGGCACGTCGGCGGCGTCGGCATGCTCGCCACGCACCTGTGTGTGCCCCTGCCTGGGGAAGACGATAGGGGAGGGAAGGTGGGCTTGGGCCGGGGGCGATGAGTTGGGCATCTTTGCAGGTAAGTCCTCTCCTTTTTAATTCTTTTCTGTTTTTCTTTTCTGTATCTTGTTTGTTTTGCTAATTAAAATAGCTAGGCATTTTCTAAAATGCAGAAACTTTTTATATGGCTTCACAATATAATAGGCTAGCCACTTGTAAAGTTTGAACATTTTTAAAATTCAAATTATTTGAACTTTAATTCAAATTATTTGAACTTTAATTCAAATAGGGGTTTAAATTTAAATCCATGCTCCTGTTTGAATATTTGAAAAATCCATGAGCATGGGGTTGGTCCCACATCACTTGATATGTGATCGCACTCATTTATGAGACTTTTCAAAAATGCAAAAGGAATTTTGGAGCAACTTTTATTTTGGCCATTTGAATTAAATTCATCTGGGGGGTGTTATCTCTCCCATTTCAATTTATTTTGAAATTTTTAACATGAATGCAATGCACATACCTAACTTGGGGTTGTGACATTGGGTAACCCCTGTGTCCTTCCGACACTGACTATCACATGGCCCTGACCATCACTGGTCCATAAACTTTGTCCCCCGGCAGGGACCGCGCGCAAAACATATTTGGCTGTCAAGACTACCGCCGCCTGCCTGATCAGGGCAGCCGCGCGCGGGTAGCCTCCCCTCTTTGGTGATATGCGCAAGAGAACCCACCGGCAGACCGAATCAAGGCCCGCCCATACAGGAAAATGTGGCTGCACGGATAAGTTCGGTTCGGTGGCACTTGATCAACTTGTCACGAAGCATGTCTCCAACAGCAAACACAAGTATCAGGTGCAACATGAGTAGATCATAACAATGTATAGCATACTAGCATAATGATTCCATATATGATCAAGCACATTTTAGATGGTGAACTTATCCGTGTTAAAAAGATTAAGTTATTAACATGGCAACATTATGAATGCAGTTAAGCATAGCTTAGGCACAACATGAATTAGCATAGATATAACATGAGCATTTTCACATGGTGTTGGTATGGTGTGGTTACGATTATTCATGACATAACATGACAATGACCTAATCAAAGCATGGCATGGCAAAGCTTAGCAATAGCATATTCAGTGATAGCATGACAATGATAACATCAATCATAACATGGCAACATAATCACGATCACCGCTATAAGCATATCATCGAACAACCATTTTAGAAGCATGTCAAAGCTTTGCAAAGGTGCAAAGGGTATTGTGGCTTGCCTTTCACCAGAGGAGTGTGAAATACTCCCGGATCTCCAACACAAGCAAAACCCTGCAAAAATATTTCAAATAAAGCAACGGGGAAAAAGTCAAACATCATCTTTTGTTTGACCAGCAATTAACAACATCAAATCATGGCATGAAACCTATGCCAAACTGAAGAGGAGCTCGATACGAAAACAACGCAAAAAGAATTGCCTCGTTTGGACTTACGTTTGCAGAGATATTCGCGAAACGGTGTCGGGGGGCTGATTTGGGTGGAATACGCTTTCCAGAAGCTGAAAGCATACTTTGGGCTGCTGTGGGAGGAAAATACGCATTCTAATGGTGAAAACGTATTTCTGGCTACAGAAGAACGGAATACGCCTTCGTTAGATGAAAACGCACTTTGAGCCGAAGGGAGCAGGAATACGTTTTCGGGAAATTGAAAACGTACCCGAGGGGATACGCCACCGCGTGGGGCCGGGCCGTCACTGGCGTGCGGCCACTTACAGCGGGGGCCCGCACGGGTCTCTCTCTCCTCCCCTGCCTCCTTCTTCTTCCTGCCGATACGAAAACAAGGGATACAGGGGAGACCTCGGTCGGCGGGGCCCGTGGAGGCTGCCGGCGCAGGAGGGGGGGGGGTCGCCGGGGCGCGGCTCGCCGGGGCGCGGCTCGCCGGAGGCCTTGGGCCGCGCGGAGGTGACCGCGGCGCGCCAGGAGGCTGCGACCCGGGCGTGGTGAGGCTAGGCCGCGGGAAACGGCGGCGGGCCTCTGGCCAGACCAAGCGCGACAGAGGGGCGCGGGCGCCCGGGGTAGGCCATGGCAGCGCAATGGAAGGAGGAGGGGGGCCAGATGGCACGAATTTGGCCGGGGTCGGCGGCGCCAATGGAGAACAATGCGGCGCCCTGTGGAGAAATTGGAGTGGGGAAAGGCTAGGAGGAGGTGTGGGGGAGCTGCTGGAGTGCTCTAGAGCTCAGGGGCAGCTCCCTTCTTATAGGAGGGCAACGATGCCTGTGGTGGTGGCCGCCGAGGGGAAACGGCCAGGGCGTGGATAGCTGGCAGGGGTCGAGAGGCTCCGAGAGAGCTCGGGAGGGGGTGGCGTGGCACAGGCTGCGGAGGAAAGCCGTGCGGCACGGCAGGACACGAAGAAGTGGCCAAGGGAGCACTGGTGCTGGACGTGGACATGTCAGGCACGCGCGGAGCACGGCCAGAGCACGCCACATGCTTGCTCCCCATGCGCACTGGTGATTCAGATAGGATTTCTTGTGGCCAAAGGTGTCCAGCCTGTAGTCCTTTGACTGTAGATCACCACTGTGCAAAAAGTTTGGCCAAAGGAGAAAAGGGTTGATCTTATCCTCAATGTGAAGATTGATGCAGTAAACTTGGGCAAGAAGCAGAGCTCACATGGTGGGGTTTTGGATAGGACCAAGTTGTCACTTGGCTTTAGGATAGGTGGGACTATTGATCTGGAAAGGTTGGGGCCAAAATGATCAATGTACTTAGTACCTCCTTTGCAAATGTAGCAATGCTGCAGAAGGTGTTTGTACTATAGCATGGCTTGTACATACCTCCCCTAGGCATGATCTTTTGCATAGCTTAATTATACACTAGGGTGAGTGTGTATACCAAGTTTCATCTCATTTGGATCAAGTTAGCTAGCACTTCCTTTGTAAATGTCCAATTGGACCAGAATGCAAAGTTGAAGCTAGCATCTCATTGTCTTGGTGGATTTGGCTGAAAATTGGTGTACTCCGGTTATTTGGCATGGTGCAAATGTGTATTAAATTTCATAGCCATTGGACACACATAGCTAGCACTTGCTTCACAATGTGTCCCACTGGTCAGAAACTTAATATTGACAATTCACTCATGGGTAATGGGATTTGGCTCCAATTTGGTTTGGTGGAGTTATTTTGTGGTAGGATCATGCTCAAAAAGTATCATGGCAAATGGGATCCCCTATCATGCACTTGCTTCACAATTCCCCCTTGTTGCATCCAAACTTTGGGAATTTATTGTGGGAGTTTGGCTAAGCCAATGGTTGTGGAATTTGTTGGAGACCAATCATATGATCATATGATATTGCACAAAAAGTTTCACCAGCAATGGATTAAGAGAAGTGGCACTCCCTTCACAAAGCTCCAATCTTCCCCCACAGACAAATGAATTTTTCTAGAGGAAAAATCCACTTGGGCCATGAAATGGTTTTGGAGAATTTGGCTAGATATGACATAAATGACATGTGGGAATTATTTGGGGATTTATGGAGCAATATAAATAGGGGTTGCTTCACAAACCTCAAATAATTGGAATATCCATTTTAATGGAAAAAGGAATATAAGGCTTGAATAAAATGGTGGCTTGGATGAGGTGGGTCAATGGAATGGCATGGGAAAGTCTTGGATTCAAGGTCCACTTGAGCAAGGAAAGAAAATATGCTCAAGTTTCAAGTCCAACGAGGTGCTCAAAATCAAATCCAATAGAAAAATCCAGAAATAAATCAGGAAAGTTTTTGGAAAAAGAAAGTTCCAAAATCGAGGGTGTCACACAATGCACCCCTAGTCCCATAGGACCTATTAATGGTGATGCTATGACCTCAACCGTAGAAGAAGAAATTCCTATGACTATAGAAGCTACCAAACAAGTGAGCCTAAAGGACACCACTACCACTTTACTTGATAGTAGTGACCTTGATTTTGATAATTGCACTCTTTCTGAAGTTATTCGTTTCCTTCACAATATGTCTCGAGACCCCCACACTAGCACACTTAATCTTGCCTTCATGGAGCATATCACTAATGCTCTCATCAAAGCTAGGGAGGAGAAGCTTAGGTTAGAAGCCTCCATACCTAGAAAGCTAGAAGATGGTTGGGATCCTATGATTAAAATTAAGTTGAATAACTTTTCTTGCTTTGCTTTATGTGATCTTGGAGCTAGTACCTCTGTTATGCCCAAAAGAACGTATGATATATTTGAGTTGAAACCTTTTGATGCTTATTCTTTTGGTGTTCGTCTCGTCGATTCTTCCGTAAAGAAACCTTTGGGGAAGATAGATGATGTTCTTATCATTGTCAATGACAATTACGTTCCCGTTGATTTTACTATTATTGACATTGAATGTGAACCTTCTTCTCCAATTATTTTGGGACGCCCTTTTCTTCGCACCATAGGTGCTGTTATTGATATGACAGAAGGGATTATAAAATTCCAATTCCCTCTCAAGAAAGGGATGGAACACTTCCCTAGGAAATAGATTAAGTTGCCTTTTGAGTCCGTCACACGGGCTAGTTATTTTCTTGAAAAGACTTGATCTATTTGCATTAAGCCTAGCTAATGGCTTTAAAGAAGCACTTTCGGGAGGCAGCCCGCAAGGAATTTAGGATTTTCTTTTTGTTTTTCTTTTGTTTTTAGTGGTCTTGATGATTGTTACTACTGTAGCAACATCATTGTATCTTTACTTTTCAAGCGTTGTGCCTTTTATAGCCTCATACGACAAGGAAAGTGAAAGTTGTGACATGCTGTCCAGAAAACAGATTCTGTCTTCGTGACTAGAAAAATCATAGAAAAATCCCATTTCATCTTTTTGAGCTTAATTTTTTACACAGCGTGATCTAAGAAATTACAAAACTTTAGTATGTTCTGAGTTTTTTTATTTGAGTTTCAGAAGTATCCCTAAAAAATTCGTTTTTACCTGCTGGTCTGTTTTTCACAGATTCTGTCCTGTTTTGCATTTTCTTCGTTTTGCAAACCTTAAGCTTGCTTTTTATTTGAAAAAACTTTTTTGAAATCTTGAGAAACAGTAGCTCTTCAAGGTTATCCTTATTTCCAGTAGAGAAAAAGTTATTTTATTATGGGTACTAACCTCGCTAATCAGATTATGATGAGTTATGTATGAAGGGAGTTTTCAAGTGTGCGAGGGAAGATGATGAAAGAAGATTAAGAAGTGTCAAGCGTTCAAGCTTGGGGATGCCCCCATCCACAAGAAATATTCAAGGCGA
This sequence comes from Bromus sterilis, assembly GCA_950022295.1. Lineage (NCBI taxonomy): Eukaryota > Viridiplantae > Streptophyta > Magnoliopsida > Poales > Poaceae > Bromus > Bromus sterilis. Next base: position 334,693,822 of record OX465595.1, on the reverse strand, counting down.
CTCAAGCGTCTAAGCTTGGGGATGCCCCCGTGCATCCCCTTCTCCATCGACAATTATCAGTTCGTCTCTCGTTTCACTATATTTGTATCGCTTCATGCGTTATGTGCTATTCTTGGAGCGTCTCACTCTTAGGTTTTGTTTTTAGTTTTATTTAGATTTGCTTGCTGTTCATAACAAGTTAGAACCCATCTTTGTTTGTGTGGGATAGAAACACGCTCCACTTCCAAAATTTAGAACACAACATAGGACTTTTTCCTGTTTATCTTTGCTGTGTTTGTTCTTTATCTTTCCATAGCTGATGTCATGCTTTGCTCTTAGCTTTCATGTTTATCTTTTAAAAGATCTTTTGTTTAGTTTGTTGCTGGAACTCTCTTGAGTTTTCATGTTTATCTTGTTTAGAGAGTTTGCCTGTTGCACTGAGTTTTGTGTCTTGACTTGAAGTAGGTAATTGAGGTTGCTATTCTTTTTGTAGTAGTAACTTGGAATAGTTTTGAGGTGTTGTCTTGAGTAATGTCTGGACTTTTGGTGTCAAGAGATTTAGCCTATTAGTGATAGATGTCGTGTTTTGGGCAATCCGTGTTTATTTTCAAGAATCTACAAATTAGTTGAGAACTTTAGCTACTAGTTGGATCACTACTCTTCTGAGGGGTCGAATATTAGAGTACACTCACGTACCATGAGTCAAGGATGCGCAAGGATAACCAAACCCCCATACACTCCTCCTCAGGGTAATTGTCTCTTTGTGAACCTCCTTATTAGATTGAGAGTTACCGATAATAAGTGCATGAGTTCTTCGGACTAATGTGAGTATTCGAAAGTTGACACTTCCACCTTCCCATATTTTGCTAGCCTTTCATGTGCCGTGCATTGCTTTCTTCTCACTCCGAGCGTTAGCGTCCACCTTCACCGGTACATCCAAACCCTTGGCACGATACGCTCTGTCATCATAAGCCTCCTTATATCCTTCCTCAAAACAGACACCATACCTACCTATCAAGGCATTTCCATAGCCTTTCCGAGATACATTGCCATGCAACATCCATCTTCTCATGACTTGATCTTCATGTCATACATGCTACTTGCTTGATCGATGAGCCGCATGCTAGTTGGGCCTTGCCCTAATCATTGCTACATGACGCGCTAGTATCATTTCATATCCTGCTACACTGGCAGAGGCATAAATTTGCATACATCATGATAGTTACATTTTCTTTATGATTTGAGTACTTTGTAAAGTGTGAAAGATCTTCTATACTTTTTGTAATATATAGAGTGTTTCCCCTAAAGTGAGGAAAAGATCCCAAAGTGGACAAATTAAAAGATCCCAAAGAGGACAAATTAAAAGATCCCAAAGAAGACAAATGAGAGTTAAATAGAAAGAGCCATTGAGGCCACACAAAAAAATACAAAAACTAGAAAAAAAAGAGAAGAAATAAAAAGAGAGAAGGGGGCACACTACTATTCTTTTTTTAGAAGATCCACACTCGTACTCCATCTTATATCTTGTACTCCATAGAGATTATCATTCATGCATATAACTATGTGGGGACCTTCACGCTATAGAACTTGGCTTGTATATTCCAATGATGAGCCTCCTCAAATGAGCTCTAGGTCTTCTTGAGCAAGCAAGTTAGTTTCACCCCCACTAGTTCCATTGGAGAGCTTACCTTAGCTCATATGTGCATCCGTTGCATGGCAATCCCTACTCCTCACATCATATCTATCATTTGGCTTTCTCTCGCCTATGATTGTCCTCATTGATGTGAGCCTTTCACACTTTTTTTGTCTTCCTCCTCCACCTTATTCTCTCTTTGCCATCCTAGGTGTCAAATTTCTTGCTTACGCTCATCCATTGCATGAGTGCTCACAATATCGAAAAGGAGTGGATCATTTTGACTTGTACCTGGCTAGTGGTCTGGGGATGAGTCAAGATAAGATTCCAAAGAAGACAAAGTGTGACACTTTAGTAGATTGAGTTCTCAACAATAATAATACTTTTTCTCGTATATCCCTATCCCCTTTCTTGCACGCAAACACCATTTGGAGACATTCGAGTCATGGACAGCGAGAGCTCTTGCACCTTTATGTTCTTATGTTGCTTATTTCAATGCTAGATATAGACTCTTGCCTGTTATGACTTGAATTGAATTGCATGCTTTGATTGCTTTACTTACAAAGTTCTTATATGGTTGTTAGCATGTCACCACAGAAATTATGCTTGAGGACGAGCAAGAATTAAGCTTGGGGATGTTGATACGTCCAAAACGTATCTATAATTTCTTCTTGCTCCATGCCTCTTTTGTGTGATATTGCTATGATATTGAAGAACTTCCATACACTTTTTATCATATTTGGACTAACCTACTAACTCAGTGCACCCCAGTGCCAGTTCCTGTTTTCTGCTGTTTTTCTATTTCAGGTTTCCCCCATATTAAAAGTGCTCCAAAAATTCAGGAAAAATCCAATAAAAATCAGCGTAGAAGAAGCTTTGGGAATCACCGAGGGGGCCAGAGGGGAGCCAAGGGGGGCCCAGGCAGACAGAGGGCGCGGCCAGGCCCCTGGCCGCGCCAAGTGGGCGTCTGGAGCCCCTGGCCCACCTCTGGCTGCCCCCTTTCGCCTATTTATTCCCCGTGACGAGAAACCCTCGGGGACAGAACCGTTTTTTTCGATATCTCCTCTGTTCCGCTGCCGCCGCGCTTCCAAGATCGGGAGCACAAGAAGACCTCTTCACGACACCCTGCCGGAGGGAGGAACCACCTCCGGGAGCTTCTCCACCACCATGGATGCTTCCCGGATGAACCGGGAGTAGTCCACCTTGGACCAAGGGTCCATGATCAGTAGCTATGTGATGTTCTCCTCCCCTCTTTGTTCTTCATGGATTAGACCTCGTGAGCTGCCCTACATGACCGAGGCACATATGTAATCTTTCTGCTGTTGCTATGTTGAGTTTGCTAGGATCCGATGGATTATGAGATTATGTTTAGATTGTGATTGAGTTATATATTTGATTCTCTTCTTTTATATTTATGTTCTTGAGTAACTCTTGAATGTTCTCCGTTGGTGTTTATTGCTTTGGCCAATTAGTAGGTAGTGACTCCAAGAGGGAGCGTTATGCATGATTCTGGGTTCATGCCCCCCGATGACTAGCTTGAGTGACAGAAACATGAGTCTAGGGGATGTGTTGTTGCCACAAGGGGGAAAACAAAGGTGCTTGTACTTGCGGGTGCAAGGATTGTTTAATTTACGCAAAGTTCTTTAATGCAGTTGTCCGTTGCTTTGAGTTTACACTTTGGGTGGGATTCGCAACTTAGTACCAGCGAGATGTTCTGGATAGATATCTCAAGGTGGATAATTAGTGGGTAGATGCAGTTGGATTTCGGTCTACTTGTCTTGGCGTACCGTCCGTGCTTTTGAGCCTCTTATTTTCTGTTTTGCATAATTAGCATTGGTTTGCGCACATAATCCTGTCAATTGCCCAGCTGTAATGTGTTTACCTCGCATGGCTATTTTATCATCTTTTGGGAGAGAGACATCACTAGTGAACATCATGGGACCCCGGTCCATATTAACACCACTATTTACACTATCAATTTACTTTTAGTATTTACTTTTCTGTTGCTATCACTATCTATCATTATTATCCTGTGCGTTTTATCCTTTGTAAACAACAAGGCCGGAGGAATTGACAACTCCTCTGAACTCGTTGGGAGCAAAGCTATCTGTGTGTGTGCAGGTCCAGGAGAAGCAAGTGATTATCTTCAAAAGGCGCCTCACTTGCCGAACCACCTACTTGTTGACCTTGGAGTCCTACGGGAGACAATCTTAAAACCTCGGTATCTTCACCGAGGGAATCTTTCCGTTACGCTACATCTCACCTTCCACTTGGGGTAACCAACGAGGGCGAGAAGTTATCTCGTGTATCAACAAGCAAATATAAAAAATGAAAGGTAAACTAGCAAGACTAAAAAGCAAAGGTAAAAGGTAGTGTGCAACTCCCCTATCTTGAAGCATGGAATCCCCCCCCAATGGCGCGTCATAAATTAGTTTGATAGGTGTCGATAACAACTCCTCGTTGGTTACCCCAAGTAGAAGGTTATGATGCACATACCGGTAATTTACCTCACAAATGAGAGTGTAAGGTTTTTCTCCAGTAGGATTCCTAAGACAACAAGTAGGTGGCAACGATGCTAGAAATTAGCTGGCACCTAGGTTGAACTGGACCTGCACACAAGACACAAGAAGCTTTGCTCCAAACAAGTAAAGAGAGGTTGTCAGTCTCTTCGGCCTTGCTGTTTACAAAGGTTAAACACAAAGGGGAAATAGTAGTGCAACGAAAGGAAAAGTAAAGCAGTAAATAGTGGTGGTGTAGACTTATGATGAGAACATGGATCGGGGCATCATGGTGCTCACTAGTTGTTTATCTCTCCCAAAAGACATTAAAAAATTATGCTGGGTGAACAAATTATAGCTGGGCAATTGACAGAATTATAAATGCACCACAATGCTAATTATGCTATAGAAAGTAAAAGGCTCAATCGTGTGGGCATTACTGTAAGAGCAAAGTTATGCCCCCATGAGTTTTGGATATTGTTGGACAAAACAGTAGAGGAACTAATAAGTTTTCAAGTGTAAAATAGATGGTTAGGTTCCTGAAGTTATAGGTTCGTGTTAAAGATTCAAGGAAGATCTACATATTTACTGAAGCATATCCTCTGGAGCGAAGCTCATCACGGATGTTGACCCCCAAAACGATAAGTAATCCTGAAGCACGCCTCGTCGAAGGAGATGACCAAGATGGCGCAAGACTTAGTAGTTTTTGTGTAGTTCTTTTTCACTTCTTTGAGTCGTAGGAAAAACCGTACTATCAAGAGGGGTTTAGTAAATGTACTCCGAAGGTTTTGGTGAAAAAAACTCAGATCGAATCCAAACCTGTGAGAAGCCAGAGATGAGAAATCTCATGTGCACTAGGTAATGCTTCACCAGCGAAGACTATGCTCTTTCGGCTCCTGAAGCATAACCAAGTCCATGAGTCGGCTTTACTTGTTCCGCAAGTAAAGTTGCGCATTGAACAAAAATCCGACCGTTGCGGACAGGTGTCAAGCTATCGCATCGGGTCACTTCATTCATTTCACACCTTGGGATCGCCACCTATAAATAGGCAAACCCCGCCCTCATTGGCGGGTGGCTGCTCCAAGATTATTCTCTGACAGTTAAGAGAGAGAGCAACCCCACCGAAGCAAAACAAAAACCCATCCACCGAAGAATAAGTCCTACTGATCTGAGTTGATTCACTATGACTTAGGAAGAAGTTTGCTAGCCTTATTATCTTGGAGAACTGCAATTCTCCTAGACGGTTAGAGTGTTGTTCTTCAGAGAGCGCAGAGTAATTGTCGCCTCGAAGTCCAGTTTGTCAAAGGTTTCTGTGATTTCCTCAATAATCAACCGCGAGTGAAGAACTGACCAAGCTCAAGCAGATTGGTGCAGTGAAGAAACTGACGGAGAGAGGTTAGCTCCTGTGTTCAATCACAAGTCCCTCCAACTAGACATAGCACTTTGCAGAGTGTGAACTGGTCGACCAAACATCGCCGAGTCAAGAATTCGTTTTACATTCCGCACTTACATTCAGTATTGCAATTGCTTCTCTGATTTGATTCAATGCAATTGATTCGATGCTTTTGATTCACTATGTTCTGCTTCACTCTAGTTCTGCTTCACTGTTTATCTTTCTGTTGAATTCCTTCTGCTGCTAAGTTGTGCATCACTTCAAAGTTTCATGTGAAAATTTGAAGTGATCATTCACCCCCTCCCCCTCTGATCACATACTTGGACTTTCAATTACACCAAGACAAGTAGATCATTTATTCATCAGCATCTACTTACTAATCATCCACCTTGAGATATCTTCCAGAACATCTCGCTGGTATTAAGTTGTGAGCCACAACTAATGTTGCGAACTCAAAGAAATGGACAACAACCTTAAGCCTCTATGCATAATGTAAGGAATCCTTATGACATGTAGTCATAAGCACCGCTATTTTACCCCTAATGACAACAACACATTCCCTAGTCCCATGTTTATCACTCAAGATGGACATGAGGAGGGATGAACCCATTATCTAGCATAACACTCCCTCTTGGAGTTACAACTTACTACTTGGCCAAAGCAACAAACTGTAATGGAGCAGATGTATGACTACTCAAGAACACAAATATAAAAGAGATCTAAATATATTACTTCCACAAATTGAACATAATCTCATAATCCATCGGATCCCAGCAAACACAATATAACAATTATAACATGTAACAATCTCACCAAAAGAAGGATGGAACAAGCAAAAGTTATAGATACATTTAGGGCGTATCAATGACCAAGGTGTTATTCATGGAGTTATGCAAAGATCGGTCATATGAGAGTAGAGCATATTGCAAGCATGTCTTAAAGAATAAGATTGTGTGAACACTCATTTTTACCTTCAAGACATCATCTTAATGAAGAGTATTGGAAAGATTCAAGGTTGATAAAGACAAAGCGCAAAGAGTGGAATCAATTTGATCAACACACAAAGCATAGAAGATATACCTTGTGAGATCATGTGATCTTACATTGTGGTAAGCATTGTCCATAGCCTAAGAGAGGATGACATCAAGTGGTGATAGCCATCAAGGTTGTGGTGTGAAAGTTCAAGAGGAGCATCATGAAGATATCATATGCTTGGAGCTTGCTGACCATCTGGTGATAATGGTCTTGTGAATATGTGCCTAAAAGAGGCCCCCCCATACTGAGTATGGGGGAGCAATCTGCTAGTCTTCATCGAGCCAGCGCAATCAAGAAAGGTGTTACAACTTGAGGCGGGTGTGATCGTCAGCATCAAGCTCAAGTGGATTATGCGCAAGGAAAATGTTTGACCCTGATAGATAGCCTAGTTTACCGGTCTCTTAGTGTTAGTTGGGAGACCGGGTTATAGGTTAGATTGCCGCTCTTTCAATGAGGGATCTCAAGTGAGTAGGTGATACGTCCCCAACGTATCTATAATTTCTGCTTGCTCCATGTATGTTTTGTGTGATATTGCTATGATCTAGATACACTTTCATACAATTTTGATCATATTTGGTCTAACTTATTAACTCAGTGCACCCCAGTTCCAGTTCCTGCTTTCTGCTGTTCTTCTATTTCACGTTTCCCCCATATTAAAAGTGCTCCAAAAATTCGGGAGAAATCAGATAAAAAATCAGCGTTTCGGAAGCATCTTGATTCTCCAAAGAATGGCCAGAGGGGCCCCAACTGTTTATCTTTCTGTTGAATTCCTTCTGCTGCTAAGTTGTGCATCACTTCAAAGTTTCATGCGAAAATGTGAAGTGATCATTCACCCCCTCCCCCTCCGATCACATACTTGGACTTTCAATTGGTATCAAAGCTAATCACTCTTTGTTTGGATTAACCTCCTCGAGTGTTTTGCAAGTATGTCTTTTGCAGCTATTCGCTCCGGCGAACCTATTCCTGTTTTCAATGGAATGGACTACCCGTACTGGAAGGACAAAATGAAGAGAAATATCATGGCTATCAATTCTCTTGCCTGGCAAGTTGTCTTATATGGAATCACAGTCGTGGATGTAAATTCCATCACTCCTGCTGAAGAAAAATTGATTGATCTTGATTCTGAAGTCTGGGTATTCATCACCAATCATCTGACTCTAGAGAAGTATCATGAAGTGAAGAATATCCCAACTGCCAAAGGTGACTATCTGGAAAAGATTGGAGAAGGTGTATCCACTCAGAAAGATGCCAAAATTGACACTCTCCGAAGCAAATTCTATCGATTCAAGAGAAACGAGGGCGAAAAAGTCAACTCCATTTACAGCAGACTCACAGCTCTTGCAAATGAGTTGATTTCCCTTTGTGCTGATGACATTACTCCTCACTCAGTTGTAAGAACTTTTCTTCACTCATTGGATGATTCGTTTGATCACATTGTGTTGATGATCAAGGAAAGAATTGATTTTAGAAATCTTGTTGCCGCTGACATCCTTGAGAGACTCAATACTTTTGAAATGGAAGAAGATGAGAAACGTGACATTAATGGCTCTCGAAGAAGATCACATGCTCTGAAAGAAAAAGCTTCGCATCATTCTTCACCCGAAGTTAGTTCTGCTTCAGGTGTCGAATCTGATGATCCTGCAAGCATTGGGGAGGATTTGGCATTGATCATGAGACGCTTCAACCGCTTTCAAAGAAAAGGTTTTTCTTCACCCAAGAAGAGTTACTCTTCAAGGAACTCAAGTCACTCATCTCATCGTTCATCCTCAAGAAGCTCTCCATCGAAGGACAACTGCTGCTACAAGTCCAAGAAACCAGGTCATTACATTGCTGATTGCCCTCTGTGGAAGCTGAAAACAGATTGAAGCATTTGCTCAGAGACTCCTCAACCAAGTCCCACAGATCCTCCAGAAGCTATGAGTCCAAGAGACATGATTCCAGTTCGAGAAGAGAAAAGAAGAAAGATTCTGATGATGACAAGAGGAAGAAGTATCATAAGAAGCGTGAGGGTTCTTCATCGAAGACTCACTCGTCTCGTCGAAGCATCTCTCACCGTGCCAAGGCCTATCTGGGAAAGGAAATGAAATCTGAAGATGAAGCCTCTGGATCTGAAGCTGAATCAGGCTCAAGGTCTGGGTCTGGGTCCGAATCAGATGGTGTTGCTGGTTTGGCATTCGCTTCAGCAGATGCTTCAACCAAAGCTTCGAGCTCATTCTTCACCAACAACAACAGTGAAGATGAAACTCCTGCATATTGCTTCATGGCTAAAGCAAAGGTGTCTTCATCCAAAGTTACCTATGATACTTCTGATTGTTCCTCATATGATAGTGATTCGAAGATAAGCTATGCTAAACTTTCTAAAATTGCTTCAATCCAACAAGATGAACTTGATTTGCTAAGCAAAACCATTAAGAAATCAAAAACTCTGTTGATCGATGAGATAGAGAAAGGTCAAACTTTAACTAATGAGCATGCTGCTCTGAAGGATAAGTTTGAAGAATTATCCTCTCGGCATGATCTTCTTTCAGTTGATTATGAGAAGCTCACCTATGAATTTCTTCAGAGGAAAATGGTTCTCGAAAGACTGAAAGAGGCTCATGAAGAGTTGGAAAATGTCAATCTCTCTCTCATGGCTCAACAAGGTTCTGAAGCAAATCATAAAACTGATTCACCTTGCTTGGCTTGTCTAGAACGAAGCAAAACTGATTCCAAAGGCAAAGCTCCTATTATTATTGATGATACTAATGCCTCAGATGAGGAAAATCCTGCTGTTACCGAGGAACTCCTTAGGTTGAAAAACTTATTTGAAACAGGCATGTTCAAAAGTGTGCAAGGTCACCAGTATCTTTGTGACATCCTGAGGAAGCCTCTCCTTCACAGGAACCCCAGGAATGAGGGTGTTGGTTTCGAGAGGAAGCTAAACCTTAAAAAAAGGACAAGGACCTTCGAAATCAATTTTTATTTGTACGATGGCACCTATTGGGAATCTGAGCAGTATCCTAAGACTGTTTGGGTCCTAGCGAAGGAGAAACCTATTGATATTGCTAACCTTTCAGGTTTCGATTGCAAAATGAACAAAGCTATTGTGGATGAATCACTTGATTCTAACTACAAGCTTATTAAAGATGAACAGGGAAATGTTACAGCAGAGTATGCTTGTACTCCTCCTAAGAATGGCTTCTACAAGAGGCAGATATGGGTGTAGAAAGCACTTGTGGAAAAACTGCCTGCTAACCATACTATGCAGGGAAAGTCTTCGGTACCACCGAATCACTTCTATTCACTAGAGGAGAGAAATGATTCACTGGTGCCCGAATCAAATGTTCCTCAGAAGCAATACTATCGCACTGGTCGTTATACTTATCGTCCTCATGATAACCATAATAAGATTGCATATGCTCATTCATATTCTAACCCTTCGCAGAGGACTTACATTTATGGTGTACTTGATGGTCCACCTAGGCAATATAACCCTGTTCGTTTTAACATTGCTTCAACAAGTGCTTCCACCTCTTCTAAGTCACCTGCTCGTTTGTGGGTGGTTAAGAAGAACTAATTCTTCTGCATGGCTATGTCTCCGGTGGATCTGAATGGGTCATGGATAGTGGTTGCACAAATCATATGACCGGACACAAGGAGTTATTCACCGAAGAAAAACTATCTCAATCTTCTCAGAAGTACATTACCTTCGGTGATAAAAACAAGGGTAAAGTTTTAGGTTTGGGTAAGGTTGCCATATCGAAAGGTAAGCACATTGACAAGGTTATGCTAGTCCAATCACTTGGATATAATCTTATGTCTATTTCGAAGTTATGCGATATGGGTATGCTTGTTCTATTTTGTGCTTCGCACTATGTTGTCTTTTCACAGGATGACTATATGTTTGTCTTCGAGGGTTACCGAAAAGGAGATTTATACATTGTTGATTTTTGTTTGGGCCCTGCTATATCCACATGCCTAATGGAAAAAGCTTCATCTGGATGGTTATGGCATCGAAGACTTGGTCATGCAGGGATGAGGAATCTTCAAAATCTAGTGAAGAAGAAGCATGTTATTGGCCTTAGCGAAGTAAAATTCGATAAGGATCGTCTCTGCAGTGCTTGTGAATCTGGTAAAATTACGAAGAAACATCATTCAGCGAAGACTATCATGACTACTAACCATCCTCTTGAATTGCTTCATATGGATCTTTTCGGTCCTCAAAATTATGCCAAGTCAGAGAGGAAACAAATATGGTCTTGTTATTGTTGATGATTTTTCTCGTTATACTTGGGTTTTCTTTCTGGACGACAGGAGCAAAGTTGTTGAAATCTTCAAGTCATTCGCTAAGAGAGATCAAACAGAATATGAATTATCTCTGAAGCATATCCGAAGTGATAATGGAACTGAATTAAAAAAAATACTCATATTGAAGAATTTCTTGATGATCATGGCTTTACTCATGAGTTCTCTGCTGCTTATACACCTCAACAGAATGGTGTAGTTCAAAGGAAGAATAATCTTATTGAAATGTCCAGAACTATGCTTGCTGAATACAATACTCCTATCAGGTTCTGGGCCGAAGCAATTAACACATCATGTCATATCATCAACAAGGTTTACCTTCACAAATTTCTAAAGAAAACTTCACATGAGCTTATCACTGGTAACAAGCAAAAGGTTTCATATCTTAGGGTATTTTGTGCTCCTTGTTTTATTAGAGATATGAACCATAGCTCCAAATTTTCCCCTAAGGCACATGAAGGTTTTCTTTTAGGTTATGGCTCAAATTCTCACACTTGCAGAGTGTATAACTCTCACTTTGGGAAAGTTATGGAAACTATAAATGTGAGGTTTGATGAAACTAATAGCTCTCAAAAAGAGCATTTGCCTCATGATCTAGATGAACCTACTCTTGATGAAGTGATCAGGTCCATGGCTATAGGAGAGATTCGCCCTGTTGAAGCAAATCCTCGTCAAGCTAATAGGGATGATGATGATGCAATGTTCCCACACCTAGCCCGGGGCGCTGGAGATCAGCATCCTGAAGCTAATGATGAACAGGACGAAGAAGGGCAAGGGAACGAACAAAATTCAAATCCTAAAGGAAATGCTGAAGCTGAAGCTGAAGCAGATCCTGAAGCAGAAGCTGAGCCTGAAGCAAATGACACTACATTATCACGATTTTGAAGAAGAGTTGATGTTGATTCGATCCTCGAAGACATTCGTCAACCAGGTCATCCCACTACTCGATCTCGTACTCGCTTGGCTAACTTATGTGGAAGTTTTTCTTTTGTTTCCATGCTAGAGCCTTCAAAATATGATGAAGCCATGAAGGACCCAGACTGGTTATTGGCTATGATGGAAGAACTTCACCAGTTTGAAAGAAACAAAGTTTGGTCACTAGTTGACAGGCCTGATCCCACGAAGCACAATATTATTGGCACCAAATGGATATTTCGCAACAAGCAAGATGAAGATGGTATTGTGACTGGTAGCACAAGGGTACACCCAAATCGAAGGCATTAATTTTGGTGAAACCTATGCTCCAGTGGCCCGTCTCGAATCCATTCGTGTCATGCTTGCTTTTGCCAACCACAAAAATATATTGCTATATCAAATGGATGTCAAAAGTGTTTTTCTTAATGGTGAGATAGAAGAAGAAGTCTATGTTATGCAGCCACCAGGTTTTGAAGACTCCAAGAATCCTGACATGGTGTACAGGCTTCACAAAGCTTTGTATGGACTGAAGCAAGACCTCGTGCTTGGTATGAAACATTGAAGAATTTCCTCCTGAAGAAAGGCTTCAGACCTGGAACCTCTGACCCCACTCTTTTCACTCGATCATATAACAATGATCTATTTGTGTGTCAGATATATGTAGATGATATTGTTTTTGGCTGCACTAACACTGAAATAAGCGAAGAATCTCCTTGGACTTCAGATTCGCCTACAGAAGAATGGCACCTTTATTTCACAAGAAAAATATTTGAAGGATTGCCTGAAGAATTTTGATCTTACTGATTGCAAGACTATCAGAACTCCCATGCCAACAAATGGTTTTATTGATGTCGATGAGAAGGGGAAACCCTTCGATCAGAAGAAGTATCGATCTATGATATGTTAAATCTTATACTTATGTGCATCTAGACCTGATATTATGCTATCAATTTGTATTTGTGCTCGTTTTCAGGCCAATCCGAAGGAATCACATCATACTGCATTAAAATGAATTCTTCGGTATCTAGCACATACTCCTTCTTTGGGACTTTGGTATCCCAAAGGAACTCAGTTTGATTTGATTGGATATTCTTATTCAGACTGGGCTGGTGATAGAGTTGACAGGAAATCTACCTCAGGCACTTGTCATTTTCTTGGTAGATCTCTTGTGTGTTGGGCTTCAAAGAAGCAAAACTGTGTCTCAATATCTACTGCTGAAGCCGAATACATTGCTGATGGCTCATGCTGCACTCAGATCCTTTGGCTTAAGCAGACGCTGAAAGATTATGGTATTTATGTGAAGAAAATCCCTTTGATGTGTGATAATGAGAGTGCCATCAAAATTTCACACAATCCTGTGCAACACTCTCGAACGAAGCCTATCGATATTCGCCACCATTTTCTTCCAGATCATGTTCAGCGCGAAGACATTAAGATCAATCACGTCAGAACTGAAGATCAATTGGCAGATATATTCACGAAGCCATTGGACGAGAAAAGGTTATGTGCATTAAGATGTGAGCTAAACATCCTAGACTCACACAATGTTCAGTAAGATCGAAACTTTTCCCTTGTACATATTCACCTTCATTGTGTGTTTGTTTATTTAGTTTCGCACGAGTTTTCTTTTGTCCATGTTTATATGTTTAGCTTCGTTTGCCATTTGCTTTCAGTTTTTTGTTGGTTTTATTCGTTTCGTTTGTCCCATGTGCTTATCACTTTTAGCTTCGTTGTTGTCTTTCCTCGAAGTGATAAGTTTCAGACCCTATCCCCTCCATTCTGATTCACTCCCAATCTACTCTGTCTTGAATGGTTAAGAACATTTGCAACGGAAAGCATATTGCTTCGAACATCATTAATTTCCGAATGAATTGCTTTAAACTTTATCGAAGTTTTTTTGCTCTCGGTCAAGAGTTATTCTTCGACCGATGAGTCCCCGTCTTTTTCGGTCCAATGAGATTCGCTCACGAACCGCCACTTCATAACCACCGTTGAATCGGAAGAGACACTCGCAGGGAGCCGTCCGATGCGATCTGATAACCGTTTCAGATCGACCACTATTGTCAAGACCCAGGGTTAGCGTATGCAAGACCCGTTACAACACAATCGTATGGAGAGCCGAGAAACGTACCCACTTGTCTAAGCAGACAAGGCCAAGCACAGAACGTTCTCGGAAAGCATCGAACGTGAGGGTCATCCCATCCAGGCCGGATGATCAACTGAGATGGGTGCTCATCGTCCGCACACAAGTCTAAAAGAGATGGGTGGTGAACTCCCATCCTCATAGACAAGTCACCTCAACCATACTATCGATTGTATTATAATACTTACATAGATTTACTCCAGCCCGATCACTTAGTCGGGGTCTAGAGCGGGCTCGATCATACAACAAAGTGTGCACGTGACAGAGTCACAAGCAATCGCATTGCGATGCCCCAAGCTGCGCACATCTAAGGGCCACTTGGTGTATAAAAGACCGCCAGCCAGATCACAACTAAGGTCTCGAAAACCCATACTAAGACATGCATGTTATAATCATACACGCAGCACACATGTCTAGTATGAACAGCAGGTATCATTGCAATTCTTTACAAAGTTTACAACTTTATTGATAACTCTTACAGAGTGCACATAGAGATCACAAGTCTGTGATCCAACATTACATCAAACATGCGGAAGCAAATTAGGTCCGAGTACAGACAAGTTTAACAAATGGCTTAGAGAAGCCTTATTTATAAACAATCCCTTCCACGAGGGACCAGTCGTCTGACTGGGTCTACACTAGCTTGGCTTCAGTCGTCGAGCTCCAGGAAGAATCCACCTTAGGGGTCAGTGGGTTCATCTAAAACATAGAATAAGAAAAGGTGAGTACAAAGTCGTACTCAGCAAGACTTACGTAGGAACTATACTACTCATGCACATGTATCAAGGTAAAGGGAGGTGGGTTCAAATGCAGAAGTGCCATCTTTGACTTGGCTAGTCCTGAACTACGAGTACCAGACTTGAGGTAAGAAGCGTGCACGAGTCCACTACATGTCTCCAACCAATTACACCACTATGATGCCTTCCTCGACTTCCCCACGAGAAAGCACGCCATAGCACTCACACTTATCTTGGCAAGTTTTATAAGTATCCATTGAAGTTTTCTAATAACCGAGCACAACTTTCCAAGTAGTCCCTTACCGCGGACGCGGCTATTCGAATAGTTTATTAACCCTGCAGGGGTGTACTGCTACACACATGAAACTATCAGTTACCGCCGGGATCTCGTCACCCTTCAAGCGTGTGTCGGCGAGGATAATTTCCACAACTTTTACCTCACAGCCAATTCAAATCCAATGGAGACGCCTATCTGGGCTGGATTCCACATCGTGAACCCGACCGGTTTACCGATGTGGTCCCAGAAGATGTGTGCAGGGTCCCAAGCTGGTCTGAATAGCCGTTCTTCCACTTCGCAGACCGTGCCACAGACCTACCAGAACTTCGAACTACTGCGACTCATTGAACTGAGAAGGGGTGAGTTAGTAGGTTGAGCGGGGGTCCATGTGCCCAACATGTGGTAGTGCTCTTCGTCTTGGATCACCACAAAAGAACTCGGGCTTAAGGCGGTGTTCAAAGAGACAACCCACTGTGTAGTCCTACACAGCCTCTCATCGTTCACCTTGTATTAGGGTAGATTCACCAACACATTTCCACCATCATCAACATGATCACTACCATCCCGAATCACAAAAGAGTAACCTCACTGTAACTCTAAGCATGCAATAAGCAGTAACAGTTGCAGGGGCCACATGATATCAATCAACTCCTACATCTGCTAGGATTGTGGTTTGCTTACTACTGTGACAAATGATAGGTCATGCAAAGGAATGGGTTCATCTATGCGATAGAAACATATCATGGTAATCATCCTAATCAATGCATAAGCGAGACTAAGAGGGAAGTGGGATTTTATCGACATGATCAATGGGAGTTTGCTTGCCTTGCTGACGAGGTTCAAACACAGTGTCTTCAACGAAGGGGGTGGCCTCCGGTTCCGGCTCCACCTCTATTCGATAGCAAACAAATGCAAACAAGCTATCAATATAAAGACAATGCACAATCACATGATCAAGTGCTATAACATGGTGTAAGGGGTGCTGATGTGTTTCCAATTCCATTTAAATGGAGTTTATAGCATTTTAGTTGCAAATTCAAACTCCATATTTTAATTTAAAAGGGTTCATATACATGTTTGCTTCTGTCCCCCCATTTTAAAATGGGCAAACATGAAGACAAAGTGCATATTCAGAATCCTTGCATTTTTCTGATATTTTTTCATATATTATATATTTAATTTGGAGCTAATATGAATTTTCTATGATTTATTGCAGTTTAAGCTATTTTCTGGAATTTCTTTGATTTCTTTTAAATAGAAATTGATTTATGGCGTCATGCTGACATCAGCATGACTTGGGGGGGCTTCTGACCACTGGGATCCATTTGTTAGCGTCACTGTTAATTAAATCTGTTGATTTAAATTAATTAGAGGGTTAACAGGGGCAGGGCCCACCTGTAAGTGACACTGGGGGTGGGTTTAAGGGTTAATTAACCCTGGCCACGTGGAGCTCACCGGCGGCGAGTCTCCGGCGACCCACCAACACGGTGGCGAGTCTCCGGCGACCCACCAACACGGCGGCGTGCACGGGAATGTGCTCTGGTCACATGATTGACGCGCCATGGCATCAAACAGGAGCTGGGAGAGCGCCGCATCGTTCTGGAGTGGAAGGAGGAGCTGGCGTGCACCGGAGGGCGATGGTGACATGCCCTAACGGCGGCAGAACCACGAGTTCGAGGTGGACCTCGCTGTGGAGCTCCACTTGAAGCATCAAAGGGCGCAATCGAAGCAGTGGAGCGCGGCGAAGACGACGGACAAGAATACGAGCTCGATTGCGCTACAGGCGGTCGTCGCCATGGATCCCGGCGGCGAGAAGCTCCGGCTCCCATGGCGGATCGTGCTAGAGAGGAGGAGGGAGACGATGGAATGGATCGAGTGAACCGTGAGCTCACCGTGAGTTCAACGGAAGCAGTGGCGCGGTCGTATCTGCTCTGTGGTGGCCGGAATCGAAGAAATCTCGCGGCGGCTCCGGAGAGAAGGAAACGGCGATTGCGGCGGCTCCTTGATCAATCAGGTCACCATCTTCGACGGCTTGGCGTGTACGACGGTGTTGCGCGAGGGGGACACGATGGCTGGCCTTCTCGTCGGTGGCTGCGGCTTCTCACGGCGATGAACCCCGGCGGCGCTCGGATGATTTGACGGAAACGTGGAGAGGGCAGGAGAGCTCCAGGGAGAAGGGGGAAGTGACGAGGCGTGTTCTTCTCGTCTCCGTGGCTAGAAGAGGGGGCTCGGGGACGCCTGGAACGTCGAGGGTGTCGCGGTGGTGGTCGCCGGCCGGGGCGTGCTCGATAGCGAGCTGCTTCGGCTTGCGGGGAGGGAGACGACAAGGCTCAGGAGGACTGGGCTGGCTAGCTGGCCTGTGGTGCGTTAAGTTGGGCTGCTTTCCAGGTAAGTTTTCTTTTTCTTTTCTTCTGTTTTTCTTTTCTGACATTTGTTTTGTCTTGGCTAAAAATATAGCTAGACATTTTTATAAATCTTCAAAACTTGTATGTGACCTTACATGGCATAACACTAGCCACTCACAAGTTTTGGGAATTTTTGAAATTCAAATAATTTGAATTTCAAATCAAATAGGGTTATTATTTAATTTCCAAGCCCTGTTTGGATTTTTTGAAAAATCTTGGTGCATGCAGTGGGACCCACTTCACTTTATATGTGATCATGCTTATTTATAAGACTTTTCAAAAATAGAAGAGGAATTTTTGGAAGAAAATTTTGGTCTGGCCTTTTGAATTAAATTCAATTAGGGATTTTCTTTTCCCCATTTGGATTTCTTTTGAAATTTTTCACATGATGCAAAGGACTAAGCTAACCCTAGCACATAACTAACTTGGGGTTGTGACAACTCACCCCAACTCAAAAGAATCTCGTCCCGAGATTCAGAAGTCGTCGGGAGGAAGGTGGGGTACTCGGCACGGAGGCGGTCTTCTCTTTCCCACGTAGCTTCTTTCTCGGAGTGGTGTGACCATTGCACTTTTAGAAACTTAATCTTCTGACGGCAAGTGACACGCTCTGCTGAATCAAGAATACGAACGGGGTATTCTCGATAAGAAAGGTCATCTTGGAGATCAAGCGTTTCATGGTCTACTTCGCGGATAGGGTCCTTGAAGCAACGCCTGAGTTGTGACACATGGAATAAATCATGTACTCGGAAAAGGTGCGGGGGTAGTTCAAGTTGGTAGGCAACTTCTCCATGTTTAGCAAGAATGCGGAAAGGTCCAATGTTACGTGGGGCCAACTTGCCTTTTATACCGAATCGATGGATTCCCTTCAGAGGAGTAACCTGAAGGTATGCCTTCTCATCCAGATTGTAGCTTTCTTTCCTATGACGACGATCATAGTAGATTTTCTGACGAGACTGGCCTGCTTTCAATTGATTACGAACAATGCGAACTTGCTCTTCTGCTTCCATGATCATATCTGGTCCAAAGAATTGTCTTTCACCGGTTTCTGACCAGTTAAGGGGTGTTCGACATCTTCGTCCATATAGGAGTTCAAAATGAGCCATGTTCAGACTAGATTGGAAACTATTGTTATAAGCAAATTTGGCGAATGGAAGAGACCTCTCCCAATTCTTTCCGAATGAGATAACACAAGCTCTGAGCATGTCTTCGAGAATTTGGTTACCCCTTTCAACTTGACCGCTAGACTGAGGATGGAAAGCTGTACTAAAGGAGAGATGAGTTCCCATAGCATTCTGAAGGCTTCCCCAAAATCTAGAAGTGAAAAGGCTACCACGATCAGAATTGATTTCCAAAGGAACACCATGAAGAGACACAATTCTAGAGACATACAAGTCCGCTAACTGGCTCGCAGTTATGGACTCGCGAACGGGAAGGAAGTGAGAAACTTTGGAAAGTCTATCAACGACAACGAAGATGTCATCATTTCCTTTCTGGGTTTTTGGAAAGCCAGTGATGAAATCCATACTAACTTTGTCCCATTTCCACTCGGGAATAGGCAAAGGTTGAAGAGTGCCAGTAGGTCTTTGGTGTTCGGGCTTAATGCGACGACAAACATCACATTCCGCAACATACTAAGAAATTTTTCGTTTCATCCTAGTCAACCAAAATATCTGGCGTAGGTCTCGATACATCTTTGTGCTACCAGGATGAATCGAAAGGGGAGTATCATGAGCCTCCTTAAGAATTAGCCTCCTAAGATTGTGTTTTCGTGGTACAACCAATCGAGTGCCAAACAAAACGACACCTTGATCATTTATGGAGAAACATTTAGCAACTCCGCTAGCAATGTTCTTCTTGATCTCTCGAATACCACTATCACGTTTCTGGGCGGCTATGATTTTATCCTCAAGGGTTGGTTTCACCACCAAGGTAGAAAGATAGACATGAGGAACAATCTCGAGATTGAGCTTTCGAAATTTCTCATGAAGAAGTGGTTGACACTGTTGTAACATGAGGTTGTTACAATACGACTTACGACTTAGTGCATCAGCCATGACATTGGCTTTGCCTGGGGTGTAAGAAATTCCTAAGTCATAATATTTTATCAACTCTATCCAGCGTCTTTGCCTGAGATTAAGATCTGGCTGTGTGAATATGTATTTGAGGCTTTGGTGGTCGGAATAGATCTCACAACGATTACCAAGGAGGTAATGTCGCCTAGTTGTCAGGGCATGAACTACGGCAGCGAGTTCAAGATCATGGGTAGGATAGCTCTCTTCATGCGGACGCAACTGGCGTGAAGCATAAGCTACCACATGTCTATCTTGCATAAATATGCATCCTAACCCTTGCCATGAGGCGTCACAAAAGATCTCGAAATCCTTTTTGGTGTCTGGAGGTGCAAGTACGGGTGCAGAAGTCAATCTTCTTTTTAGCTCTTGAAAGCTTTCCTCGCACTTGGGAGTCCATTGGAATTTCTTATCTTTCTTGAGGAGTTCAGTTAGAGGCTTTGCAACTTTAGAAAAGTTCTCAACGAAGCGGCGGAAATAGCTTGCTAAGCCAAGAAAACTCCTAACTTGCTTAACCGATTCAGGTGGAGTCTAGTCAAGGACGGCCTGAACTTTCTCGGGATTGACAGCAATGCCTTTGGCAGAAATCACGTGGCCTAAGTAGGTCACTTCTGGTAGCCAAAATTCGCACTTAGAGAACTTGGCATAAAGGTGATGCTCTTGAAGTTTCATCAATACCAACCTAAGATGTTCGGCATGTTCTTCTTCATTCTTCGAGTAGATGAGAATGTCATCAAGATAAACTACAACAAATTTATCTAGGTACTCCATGTAGATCGAATTCATCATTCGCGAGAAAGTGGCGGGGGCATTGGTTAAACCGAAGGACATGACGGTGTACTCGTAAAGACCATAACGAGTACTGAAAGCCTTTTTTGGAATGTCCTCGTTTCTGATTTTGATTTGATGATAGCCTAATCTCAAATCCATCTTGGAGAAGACAGAGGATCCAACAAGTTGATCATAAAGATCATTGATCCTGGGCAGTGGGTACTTGTTCTTTATCGTCGCTAGATTTAGCGGGCGATAGTCTACGCACATCCTTTCTGTTCCATCTTTCTTCGTTATGAACAGAACAGGGCAACCCCATGGCGATGAGCTAGGGCGGATGAAGCCTTTTGCAAACAAAGCTTCAAGTTGTATTTTAAGCTCAGCTAACTCACATGGGGCCATTTTTGTATGGGCGTCTGGAAATTGGTGCGGTTCCTGGCATAAGATCTACAATGAATTCTACACATTTGTCGGGTGGCATTCCTGGCAGCTCTTCAGGAAAGACATCCGGGAAGTCACGAACCACCGGAATATCTTCAAGGCCGGGAAGGGGAAACACATTCAAAGAATGTATCTGGGTTCTCGATCTTGGTGAAGAATAATCTATTGTCTGGCCTGAAGGATGGGTAAGTCTAACTGCCTTGACTTTACAATCAAGAAAAGCATTTTTTTTTCTTGATAACCAATCCATACCAAGGATGACATCAATGTCTGAAGACTTGAGGGCTATAAGTGAAGCAAGGAATACTAAACCCTCAATTGCAATTTGATTACCATGGCTTACTCTATTAGTTTGCCACTTGGAACCAGGATTTTGAATAATCATTGGGGTGAACATTTCATCAAAGGATATCTCATGCCAAAGTGCATAACTCTCCGACATGAATGAGTGAGATGCTCCTGGATCGAAAAGGACGGAGGTAGGAACATAATTTACTGGGAGCGTACCAAGAATGACGTCAGAAGTACCATCAGTCTCCTCAGCTGAGATTTAGTTCACACGTCCAAGACTTGCGGAAGAAGATGGCTTGGCGGTGGAGACCTTCGGGGGTGGCTTGGCACGAACATTGGGGTTCCCTTGGGCATGGGGTGGAGCATTCTGATTTATGACGCACTCACGAGAATAGTGACCAGGTTGGCCACATCTGAAGCAGGCTCCAAAGACAGTTTGGGGAGCTGGGTTGTTAGGTGGAGCTGGATGGAATGGAGCTGGTGGACTAGGCGCCACAAAGGATGGCCTCGGGGGGTTGTTCTGGCGGAACATGCTATTGGGGATCCAGATATTGCGCTTCTGAGGGCCTGAACTGGATGAACCATCATCTCTAGGGTGCTTGCGGGAATCCTCAGGAGTGATCATATCCTCCGCCTTGATGGCCTTGTTGACAAGTATCTGGAATGTGGCAAAGTCATGAAGATTGTGCTCACGACGAAGTCCAGAACTGACTCCTTTGCGGAACCTCTCTTGCCTTCTTGGAGTTGGTGGAGACCTCCTCGGGAGCATAGCGGGCAAGACGATTGAACTCCCGACTAAACTCATCAACGGACCTTCTTCCTTGGCTGAGATTGCAGAACTCCTCTCTCTTGCGGTCCATGATCAGTCCCTTAGGAATGTGATGCTCGCGAAAAGCGTCACATAACTCATTCCACGAAGTCAAGTGTCCAGCTGGACGCATGTTCAGAAAGTTCTCCCACCAAGAGCTAGCTGCACCCTCGAGGTGGTAGGTGGCATAGTTGACTCTGTCACCATCCGAAACATGTCCATAATGGAGATTTCTCTCGATGCTGGGAAGCCAGTCATCGGCGTCTAGAGGCTCAGTGGAATAGCTGAAAACTGGGGGATGAAGCTGGATGAAGTCATTCAACGACACAAGCTCATTCCGCTACTGGGAAGTGTTCCGATCAATGACCCCCAACAACTCATGAGAGTCCCTTCGGTTTCTTTAAACCTCCATGAGAACTTGATCCATCGTGGGTGACGGTGGAAGATTGATTTCCTCCGGATCATCCCCACGATCTTGGGCACGACCAAGGTGGCCACGGGTTCCTTGAGACATCCTGAAGGATAAGATCAATGTCAAAAGATGTTGAATGATTTTGCAAATGCATCAGATTATGAAGATAACTGGAATGACTCAGACAACATAACGGCGGTAATTGCAAGAGAAAAGGAAATTCTCACAACATTGGAATAGCAATTATACTAGGAAGTCCAAAACTTAAGGCACAACGAATCTAGACAACCGAACACAACTTTCCTACGGCTACAAGGAAGCAAACAACGAGATGTTCTAGTAAGACATAGATGTGCCTAGTCCTATCTTCCCGTAGAAAAGATGAGGGTGACTCAGAACTCAGAACGATGAAGGTAAGGAGAAAAAAGAAGCCTTACGTTGTTCCCTTATATACCCAGAGTAACTATATAACTATAGAAGCCTAGACTCGACTTCGACCAAGGCTGATAATCCTACAGTCAGTCCTGCTCTGATACCAAGTCTGTCGGGACCCGGGATTAGCGTATGCAAGACCCGTTACAACACAATCATATGGAGAGCCGAGAACCGTACCCACTTGTCTAAGCAGACAAGGCCAAGCACAGAACGTTCTCGGAAAGCATCGAACGTGAGGGGCATCCCATCCAAGCCAGATGATCAACTGAGATGGGTCCTCATCGTCTGCACACAAGTCTAAAAGAGATGGGTGGTGAACTCCCATCTGTTGGATATGTGCCCTAGAGACAAATTAATAAAGATATTTGTCACATATCCATTTTGTTCATAATACGTTTTATACTGTGCTATAACTGTATTACTTGGAAATACTAATACAGGTGTAGTATAAAACATGGTCCGTAGTTTAACTCGGGTAAACTATCTCATTGGGAAATTGATTGATCAAGCTTTCCTGATCATGGCGACACTTAAGTCCATTGACAATGAGGTCATATAGTTAAGGGGAATGATGTGATGGACGTACACCCACCTAAAGTATTGCAATGTGATCGAGTCACATAGTTCAGCGTTGCTATGACTTTGTAACGTATGGCTTAGTCCTTAGACCGTAATGATCATACGTAATTGTCATCTATGTGGAGACTTTGATTTGTATCCCACCGCCTGACTGAAATATGCTGGCTATAACGGTGCACTTTGGGTATTCCGAAATAGATGGTTGATGATTATGTTAATATATCAGAGAGGGATTTGTCAGTCCTGGTGACAGGACAGGTACTCTGGGCCCACTCGGTGATATTGCATCAACACCTTGCAAGGACGTGACTAGGTCACAAGAGATGCAATGATCATGGACGAGAGAAGTTGTTTGTTGTGAACGAGATGTGAACACGGTATGTAGGATACCGACGATCAAACCTCGGACAAACAAAGTACCGCAGCACAAAGGGATTACGTCGTATCGTTAACGGTTTCCAAAAGCGATCGAAGTTCATTCGATGGAAGCGCAGGGGTTGTCAAGGATTGTAACCAGGTCCAACTGACTAGTCATTGGTCAATGAGAAGAGTCTCGACCATGTCTGCTGTTTCCCGGACCGTTAGGGTGTTACACTTAAGGGCAATCGATGCATAGGACAGTTACGGGATCAATCGGTGAAATAGGAGAAATCACCGGAATAGTTCCGAAAGAGGACAGATAGGTTTCCGGACATTTTGAATAGTTCAAAATAAAGTTTAATTGTTTTAATAATTTTTTATTATTTAATTATGTGAAATAAATATTTAAAACATATTAAATAAATTAAAAAATGGGAAAAAGGCTAAATGGGCCCATGGGACCCATTAAGGGAGGAGGGGGTCTCCCCCCTTGGGCTTGGCGCCAAGGGTGGGGCCCATCCCCCCCTATGGGCGGCGCACTCCCCCCCCCCCCCTTGGGAGTTTACTCCCACATGGGGGAGGGGAGGAGGATCACACCCCCCCTTGGCCTATATAAGGAGGGGTAGCCCCCCCCCTTTTTCCAACACACCAATATCTCCTTCTTCCTCCTTCTCGGAAGTGGACTCCCCTTGTTTGGAGTCTGCACCTGGATTGGATTTCTCCACCATAAGGCAGGCCGTCGTTCTGCTGGAGTCGGGATCCGTAGCCGTTTTTCTTCCGCTGATCGCCTGGTTCGGGGCCCGGGAGGAACATCGATTGTATCGTACGTGTATAATCTCTTCGAGGCACTACACCTGTGGTGCTACTTCGTCGCTGGAGGTTTACCGGGAGTCATCCTCGCCGGTGGTGGTCTTCTACACGACAGGGAGGTCGTAGTTCCGAGTCTACGCCAGCCACGTTCGCAAGAACGTTTCCCTCTTTCGGTCTTCAAAGGTATGAACACCGATTCCCTCCGTTTCTTTACATCGCCATAGCATAGATCTTGGGTTCGGGTACCGTAGGTATGAAAATTTTGTGTTTTCTGCCCCGTATCCCAACAGTGGTATTAGAGCTAGCTATGCGTAGATGTATTGTACCGGTAGAACACATCTAGAATGTGGGCATCGAATCTTCATTCGTTACCCTCCCACGTGTACTCATTTAGCGTTGCGGCAATGTTTGATGAAGCGGCCCCGGACCGACCTTACGCGTTTACGCGAGACTGGTTCCACGCTTGACATATGGCTTGTACCATATAAAGTGTCTGGGGGTGTCTGTCTCTCTGCATTAACGATGCGAAGATGTTTGCAACGGAGGGCCCCGACAGGGGTGTAATAGAGACGGATGGGAGACGGTGTTGTGGCATGTTTTTCGCAGGATAGAAACGGTTCTCTCTCTCGAAACCCCTAGCAGCCACGTAAAACTTTCACAAGCTAAAGTAGAAAGGCGTTTAACTTTGCTTTGCATGAAGGGGGATCATAGGTTGTATGATTTACAATTTAACTTCCTGTTTTATGCTAGTATGTTAGATATATCGACGGTAGCACGAAACAGGACCATCTCTCACAATACCAACATTGTGTTCTCCCTTGGTGGGCACCGCCTGGAAGGTTCTCCCATATGTCTTGCTGCTCCGTACATACCGGAGTTGTCCTACATATTAAACGGAGTTCGCATGAGGTTGGGTTCGGCAAGCCTGGCATATGCAGATATGGCCTTGCTGAACAGCTAACATCAAGGTTCGATTGGCAGGCTTGACGTATGTAGATGCGGGCCTGGAACACAGGAGACCGAAAGGTCGAGCACGAGTCACATGCCTGATGTGATTGGCTTAGAGGCCTACCTGGTTCGCATACTGATGGCCATGACGATCGGGGGAGGTATGGGGGCTGGGACTGTGTAATCACTTAATTAAATTGAGAGGTGTTTATCTAAGTGGGAGCTTTCTAGAATTTTGAGGTTAAATTGAAACTCCACATTATGAACAAAAGTCTAAATATGTATCCTTGTGAATCAACCTTGTAGATGGCAGCACCTCGCCCCTCGTTCAACTTAGGATCATTCCTAGAGAAAGATAAGCTAAAAACAGATGGGACAAACTTCACCAACTGGTTCCGCACCCTGAGGATTCTCCTCGTTCCCCTCAAGATTGCATACGTACTAGAGGACGCGTTAGGTGACGCATCAGCAGATGATGCCAGTCAGGACGAGAAGAATGTCTATCTCTCCAGGACTGATGATTACAACCTTGTCCAGAGTGGCATGCTCTACTCCATGGAGGCTGAGCTGCAGAAACGCTTTGAGAGGATGGGTGCATATGAGATTATCACCGACCTCAAGGCGGTCTTCGCACCTCAAGCCAGGGCTGAACGGTACGAGGCTTCTGAAGCCTTCTTCTCAGCAAAGATGGACGAGAACGGCAGCATGAGTGAGCACGTAGTCAAAATTTCTGGCTACGTTCAGCGCTTGAATGCTCTGGAATGCCAGATTCCAGATGAACTTGCTGTTGATAGGGCGTTGCAGTCGCTTCCCCTTAGCTACAAAGGCTTTGTGCTGAACTACAACATGCAGGGGATGACCAAAACCCCTTCTGAGTTGTTCGCCATGCTGAAAAGCGCCGAGGTTGAGATCAAGGGGCAGCACGCCGTCTTCATGGTCAACAAGACCACTGACTTCAAGAAGTCAAGCAGGTGGGAGAAGGCCAAGAGAGGTGGCCCCAAGAGGGATGGCAAGTCAGTTGCCGCTCCTCCCAAGGCACCCAAGCCTAAACCCGGAGTGGAGTGCTTCTACTGCAAGGGTGAAGGTCACTGGAAACGCAACTGTCCCAAGTATCTAAAGGACAAGAAGGCTGGCAAGGTCGCCAAGAGAGACGAAGGTATATTTGATATACATATTGTTGATCTTCTCTTGACAAGCGCCGGGAACACATCCTGGATATTTGATACAGGATCTGTCGCTCGTATTTCTAATTCCATTCAGGGACTAAGGAATAGGAGACGCTTGCTCAAGGATGAAGTGACGATGCATGTGGGGAATGGCTGTCAGATTGAACTCTTGGCGGTCGGCACGAAGCATCTTATTCTCCCTTCGGGATTGGTTTTAGTTCTGAATAATTTCTACTATGTACCCGCGTTGAGTGTGAACATCGTTAGTGGCTCTTGCTTGAAGCGAGACCACTATTCTTTTAAGTCTGATACAATTGGTTGTTCGATTTATAAGGATGAAATGTTTTATGTTCACGCACCGGAGTTGCATGGTTTATTCGTACTTGATCTCGATGGTGACGTCTGTGACATTAACAATATTCAGGCCAAAAGATTGAAGCATGATGAAGATCACATGAAGATGTGGCATTGCCGACTTGGTCATATTGGTATAAAGCGCATGGAGAAGCTCCATAAGGATGGACTTCTTGAGTCATTGGATTTTGGATCCCTTGATACGTGTAAACCATGCCTCATGGGCAAAATGACAAGGACTCCATTTAATGGGATAATGGAGCGTGCGGATGTCTTATTGGGGATCATACACTCGGATGTATGTGGACCCATGAACGTCCCCACTCGCAATGGTCTTCGTTACTTCGTGACCTTTAATAATGACTTGAGTAGATATGGGTATATTTACTTGATGAAACACAAGTCTGAAACCTTAGAAAAGTTCAAGGAATTTCAGAATGAGGTCGAAAATCAACTCAGAAAGAAAATCAAGCACCTTCGATCGGATCAACTTGGCGAGTATTTGAGTCACGAGTTTGGCAATCATCTGAAGTCTTGTGGCATAGTACCGCAGCTTACGCCGGCAGGCACACCTCAGAGAAACGGTGTGGCTGAGCGACGTAATCGAACCGTATTGGATAGCGTACGATCAATGATGTCTCATACTGATTTGTCTGTGTCATTCTGGGGGTATGCATTAGAAACTGCCGTTCATATTCTTAATAGGGAACCATCCAAATCCGTAAAGACAACACCATTTGAAGAATGGCATGGCACAAAACCTAAGTTGTCTCACCTGAAGATTTGGGGTTGTGAGGCTTATGTTAGAAAACTACAGCCTGACAAACTTGAATCCAAGGCGGATAAGTGCATCTTTGTGGGCTATCCCAAGGAAACTTGTGGATACACCTTCTACAACAAGTCTGACAGCAAAACGTTTGTTGCCAAGACGGGACACTTTCTTGAGAAGGAGTTTCTCGCGAAAGAGTTGAGTGGAAGGAAAATAGACCTCGACGAAGTGACTGACCAATCACTCCAATTGGAAGATACGGCTACGGAAATTGTTCTGGAACCATCTTCCATAGTAGGAGCTGAAGAGAATGGCCAGAACGACATTCATAACGATCATGACATTGATGATGATCATGATGAGAATGAAGAGGAACCTTTTATGCCCCGTAGGTCATCAAGAGTCCGTCAACCTACTGAGTTTTATGGACAGCTTGTGAATGCAATCTCGGCTGATGAGTTGGATGAACCTACAAGTTACAAAGAAGCAATGGAGGGACCCGAGTCCGAGAAATGGCTTGAAGCCATGAAATCCGAAATAGACTCCATGTACACCAACAAAGTATGGACTTTGGTGGATATTCCCGAGGACCGCAAGGCCGTCGAGAATAAATGGATTTTCAAGAAAAAGACTGACGCAGACGGAAACGTATCTGTCTACAAAGCTCGACTTGTCGCGAAGGGTTTCCGACAAATTCAAGGAGTTGACTACGAGGAGACGTTCTCTCCTGTAGCGATGATAAAGTCTATTCGGATCCTACTAGCAATAGCTGCATATCATGATTACGAGATATGGCAGATGGATGTGAAAACTGCATTCCTAAACGGCAACATTGAGGAAGAGTTGTATATGATGAAACCAGAGGGGTTTGTCAATCCAAGGAACGCTGGTAAGGTGTGCAAGCTTCAACGGTCCATCTATGGGTTGAAGCAAGCATCTCGGAGCTGGAATCTTTGATTTGATGAGGTCATTAAAGCTTTTGGATTTGTCCAAAACGTCGAAGAGTTCTGCGTCTATAAGAAACTGAGTGGGAGCTCTGTAGCATTCCTTGTGTTATATGTAGATGACATATTACTAATAGGGAACGATAAGAAATTCTTAGAGGAAGCGAAGGAATATCTGAATGGACAATTTTCCATGAAGGACCTAGGTGAAGCTGCGTACATATTAGGGATTAAGATCTATAGAGATAGACCTAATCGACGGTTGGCCTTGAGTCAGAACACCTATATTGACAAGATATTGAAAAGGTTCAAAATGGATGACTCCAAGAGAGGTCTCTTGCCAGTTATAAAAGGTGTCAAATTAAGCGTGACTCAATGCCCAACCACAGCAAAAGAGAAGGAGGAGATGTCCTCAAAGCCCTATGCCTCAGACATAGGTTCTCTCATGTATGCTATGTTATGTACTAGACCGGATTTAGCGCTGGCCATTAGTATGACTAATCGCTACCAGAGTAACCCAGGAATGGCTCACTGGACAGCAGTAAAGAACATCCTTAAGTACTTAAGAAGAACCAAGGGTCTCTTTCTCGTTTATGGAGGAGTTGATGAGGAGCTCACCGTAAAAGGTTACGTTGACGCAAGCCTCGGCTCAGATCTAGATGACTCGAAATCCCAGACGGGATATGTTTTCATGTTGAACGGTGGTACAATTAGCTGGAGGAGCGGCAAACAGTCAGTCGTCGCTCAATCTACAATGGAGTCGGAGTATATTGCCGCTTGCGAAGCGTCAAACGAGGCGCTGTGGCTGAAGAAGTTCGTGATCGAGCTTGGCGTCTTTCCCAGTTGCACTGACCCCGTGGGAATCTTCTGCGACAACACGGGTGCCATTGCTAACGCGAAGGAGCCAAGAACTCACTCTACAGCCAAGCACATCCTCCGAAAGTTCCATGTGACGCGAGACTACGTCAGGGATGGACACACTAGGATTCACAAGATACATACGGATCTGAACGCAGCAGCCCCGATGACTAAACCTCTTCCACAGGGATAGTTTGAAGAACACCGAGAGACCATTGGTGTTAGATACATACCTGATGTAAACTAGTGTAATTTGTACTCTAGTGCAAGTGGGAGACTGTTGGATATGTGCCCTAGAGACAAATTAATAAAGATATTTGTCACATATCCGTTTTGTTCATAATACGTTTTATACTGTGCTATAACTGTATTACTTGGAAATACTAATATAGGTGTAGTATAAAACATGGTCCGTAGTTTAACTCAGGTAAACTATCTCATTGGGCAATTGATTGATCAAGCTTTCCTGATCATGGCGACACTTAAGTCCATTGACAATGAGGTCATATCGTTAAGGGGAATGATGTGATGGACGTACACCCACCTAAAGTATTGCAATGTGATCGAGTCACATAGTTCAGCGTTGCTATGACTTTGTAACGTATGGCTTAGTCCTTAGACCGTAATGATCATACGTAATTGTCATCTATGAGGAGACTTTGATTTGTATCCCACCGCCTCACTAAAATATGCTGGCTATAACGGTGCACTTTGGGTATTCCGAAATAGATGGTTGATGAGTATGTTAATAGATCAGAGTGGGATTTGTCAGTCCTTGTGACAGGACAGGTACTCTGGGCCCACTCGGTGATATTGCATCAACACCTTGCAAGGACGTGACTAGGTCACAAGAGATGCAATGATCATGGACGAGAGAAGTTTTTTGTTGTGAACGAGATGTAAACACGGTATGTAGGATACCGACGATCAAACCTCGGACAAACAAAGTACCGTAGCACAAAGGGATTACGTCGTATCGTTAACGGTTTCCAAAAGCGATCGAAGTTCATTCGATGGAAGCGCAAGGGCTTTCAAGGATTGTAACCAGGTCCAACTGACTAGTCATTGGTCAATGAGAAGAGTCTCGACCATGTCTGCTGTTTCCCGGACCGTTAGGGTGTTACACTTAAGGGTAATTGATGCATAGGACAGTTACGGGATCAATCGGTGAAATAAGAGAAATCACCGGAATAGTTCCGGAGGAGGACGGAATGGTTTCCGGACATTTTGAATAGTTCAAAATAAAGTTTAATTGTTTTAATAATTTTTTATTATTTAATTATCTGAATTAAATATTTAAAACATATTAAATAAATTAAAAAAATGGGAAAAAGGCTAAATGGGCCCATGGGGCCCATTAAGGGAGGAGGGGGTCTCCCCCTTGGGCTTGGCGCCAAGGGTGGGGCCCATCCCCCCTATGGCCGGCGCACTCCCCCCCCCCCTTGGGAGTTTAGTCCCACATGGGGGAGGGGAGGAGGATCACACCCGCCCCCTTGGCCTATATAAGGAGGGGTAGCCCCCCATTTTTCAACACACCAATATCTCCTTCTTCCTCCTTCTCCTTCTCGGAAGTGGACTCCCCTTGTTTGGAGTCTGCACCTGGATTGGAGTTCTCCACCATAAGGCAGGCCGTCGTTCTGCTGGAGTCGGGATCCGTAGCCGTTTTTCTTCCGCTGCTCGCCTGGTTCGTGGCCCGGGAGGAACATCGATTGTACCGTATGTGTATAATCTCTTCGAGGCACTACACCTGTGGTGCTACTTCGTCGCTGGAGGTTTACCGGGAGTCATCCTCGCCGGTGGTGGTCTTCTACACGACAGGGAGGTCGTAGTTCCGAATCTACGCCAGCCACGTTCGCAAGAACGTTTCCCTCTTTCGGTCTTCAAAGGTATGAACACCGATTCCCTCCGTTACTTTACATCGCCATAGCATAGATCTTGGGGTTGGGTACCGTAGGTATGAAAAATTTGTGTTTTCTGCCCCGTGTCCCAACACCATCCTCATAGAAAAGTCGTCTCAACCATACTATCGATTGTATTATAACACTTACATAGACTTACTCCAGCCAGATCACTTAGTCGGGGTCTAGGGCGGGCTCGATCATACAACAACGTGTGCATGT
Source organism: Bromus sterilis (assembly GCA_950022295.1). Lineage (NCBI taxonomy): Eukaryota > Viridiplantae > Streptophyta > Magnoliopsida > Poales > Poaceae > Bromus > Bromus sterilis. Next base: position 334,662,388 of record OX465595.1, on the reverse strand, counting down.
GACAGAGGTACAAGCAATCGCATCGCGATGCCCCAAGCTGCGCACATCTAAGGGACACTTGGTGTATAAAATACCGCCAGCCAGATCACAACTAAGGTCTCGAAAACCCATACTAAGACATGCATGTTATAATCATACACGCAACACACATGTCTAGTATGAACAACAGCTATCATTGCAATTCTCTACAAAGTTTACAACTTTATTGGTAACTCTTACAGAGTGCACACAGAGATCACAAGTCTGTGATCCAACATTACATCAAACATGCGGAAGCAAAGTAGGTCCGAGTAGAGACAAGTTTAAAAAATGGCTTAGAGAAGCCTTATTTATAAACAAGCCCTTCCACGAGGGACCAATTGTCTGACTGGGACTACACTAGATTGGCTTCAGTCGTCGAGCTCCAGGAAGAATCCACCTTTGGGGTCAGTGGGTTCATCTAAAACATAGAATAAGCAAACATGAGCACAAAGTCGTACTTAGGAAGACTTACGTAGGAATTATACTACTCATGCACCTGTATCAAGGTAAAGGGAGGTGCGTTCAAATGCAGAAGTTCCAGCTTTGACTTGGCTAGTCCTGAACTACGAGTACCAGACTTGAGGTAAGAAGCGTAGACGAGTCCACTAAATTTCTCCAACCAATTACACCACTATGGTTCCTTCCTCGACTTCCCCAAGAGAAAGCACGTCATCGCACTCACACTTATCTTGGCAAGTTTTATAAGTATCCATTGAAGTTGTCTAATAATCGAGCACAACTTTCCAAGTAATCCCTTACTGCGGACGCGGCTATTCGAAAAGTTTATTAATCCTGAAGGGGTGTACTGCTACACACATGAAACTATCAGTTACCGTCGGGATCTCGTCACCCTTCAAGCTGTTGTCGGCGAGGATAATTTCCACAACTTTTACGTCACAGCCAACTCAAATCCAATGGAGACGCCTATCTGGGATGGAGTCCACATCGTGCACACGGCCGGTTTACCGATGAGGTCCCACAAGATGTGTGCAGGGTCCCAAGCCGGTCTGAATAGCCGTTCTTCCACTTCGCAGACCGTGCCACAGACCTACCAGAACTCTGAACTATAGAGACTCATTGAACTAAGAAGGGGTGAGTTAGTAGGTTGAGCGGGGGTCCATGTGCCCAACATGTGGTAGTACTCTTCGTCTTGGATCACCACACAAGAACTCGGGCTTAAGGCGGTGTTCAACAAGACAACCCATTGTGTACTCCTACATAACCTCTCATCGTTCACCTTGTATTAGGGTAGATTCACCAACACATTTCCACCATCATCAACATGATCACTACCATCCCGACTCACAAAAGAGTAACCTCATTGTAACTCTAAGCATGCAATAAGCAGTAACAGTTGCAGGGGCCACATGACATCAATCAACTCCTACATCTGCTAGGATTGTGGTTTGGTTACTACTGTGACAAATGATAGGTCATGCAAAGGAATGGGTCCATCTATGCGGTAGAAACGTATCATGGTAATCATCCTAATCAATGCATAAGCGATACTGAGAGGGAAGTTGGATTTTATCGACATGATCAATGGGTGTTTGCTTGCCTTGTTGACGAGGTTCAAACACAGTGTCTTCAACGAAAGGGTTGGCCTCCGGTTCCGGCTCCACCTCTATTCGGTAGCAAACAAATGCAAACAAGCTATCAATATAAAGACAATGCACAATCACATGATCAAGTGTTATAACATGGTGTAAGGGGTGCTGATGTGTTGCCAATTCCATTTAAATGGAGTGTATTGCATTTGAGTTGCAAATTCAAACTCCATATTTGAATTTAAAAGAGTTCATATGCATGTTTGCTTCTGTCCCCCATTTTAACTTGGGAAAACATGAAAACAAAGTGATATTCAGAATCCTTGCATTTTTCTGATAATTTTTCTTATATTATATGTTTAATTTTGAGCTAATATGAATTTTCTATGATTTATTGAAGTTTAAGCTATTTTTTGGAATGTCTTTGATTTATTTTAAATAGAAATTGATTTATGGCGTCATGCTGACATCAGCATGACGTGGGGGGGGCTTTTGACCACTGGGACCCATCTGTCAGTGTCACTGTTAATTAAATCTGTTGATTTAAATTAATTAGAGGGTTAACAGGGGCCAGGGCCCACCTGTAAGTGACACTGGGGGTGGGTTTAAGGGTTAATAACCCTAGCCACGTGGAGCTCACCGGCGGCGAGTCTCCGATGACCCACCAACATGGCGGCGTGCACGGGAACGTGCTCTGGGCACGCGTTTGACACGCCAGTGGCATCAAACTGGGGCATGCTCGACAGCGAGTTGCTTCGCCTTGCGGGGAGGAAGACGACAAGGCTCAAGCGGGCTGGGCCGGCTAGCTGGGCTGCGGTGCGTTAAGTTGGGCTGCTTTCCAGGTAAGTTTTCCTTTTTCTTTTCTTCTGTTTTTCTTTTCTGACATTATTTTTTCTTGGTTAAAAATAGCTAGACATTTTTATAAATCTTCAAAACTTTAATGTGACCTTACATGGCATAACACTAGCCACTCACAAGTTTTGGGAATTTTTGAAATTCACATAATTTGAATTTCAAATCAAATAGGGTTATTATTTAATTTCCAAGCCCTTTTTGGAATTTTTGAAAAATCTTGGTGCATGCAGTGGGACCCACTTCACTTTATATGTGATCATGCTTATTTATAAGACTTTTCGAAAATAGCAGAGGAATTTTTGGAAGAAATTTTTGTCTGGCCTTTTGAATTAAATTCAATTAGGGCTTTTCTTTTCCCCATTTGGGTTTCTTTTGAATTTTTTCACATGATGCAAAGGACTAAGCTAACCCTAGCACATACCTAACTTGGGGTTGTGACAAATATATAAAGGAATGACACCCCTGCGAACCGCCCCCGGCTTATTCGTATCCTCTGCTCCCCTTCTCCCTCCTTGAGCACGCCGCTGAGCTCTCGCCTCCGACGACGATCGCGCCGCTTCACTACCGGACAGTCGCCGCCATGGACGTTCCCCGCCGACGAAGCGCACTTCACGGCCCTCTGTCGCCGTAGCCGCTCCGCGTTAGCGAGTTAGGGTACGCTGGGTTCTCCGATCCAACTTCCCTTCCGTGTTCTTCTCCTGCAGTTGGATCTGAGTTCTTGGGTTTTATCTTCTGTTTTCTAGGGTTGTTCTGATCCGTGTTGATCCTTGCTGTCTGGGTAACTTGTTGTAGCATCAAAGTATCCCTCCTATTCAGGTCAGTTTTAGAATTAGATCTATTTGTGTTTGGACTGAGTTAGAACTTGTTCTTGAATTTGTTCTAGCCTAATCCAACTCAAGATATGCATCTGATCTTGGCTTTGCCCTGAATTCTTGTCAAAACTTGTTTTGGTCGAAGCCTTTGCCTGTTCTTATCCTTCTCTATCCCATTTTCCCCTCTTCTATTATTCTGTTCACAGGATGTCTGATGAAGAGGCTACCTTCGGTAATGAATCACCAATTGTTGATGGGCTTGAGGATTTCCCTGATCCTCCGAAGCAAAAAGGCAAAGGAGGCAAAACGAAGGAAGTCAACAATGCCCGAGGAATTCCCGAAGCCATTCGTGTGAAAATGGGCTATGACACTCCACCCGAAGAAAATGATCGCATGAGAAAGACTCGCCTGCAAAAGATTCGCCGCTACTGGGCGATTTGATGGTACAAGTACAAGAGTGTTCCTGATTGGAAGTGGGCAATGCAGTTTGCCTTCAACCCACCATATCTGTATACTACTGCTATGTGTGCTCAGTACACTACTGAGAACCGAAGGAAATACTACCCAAGGCCACCAAAGGTTCCTCACCCCAACTCACTTAAGGCACCAGATGATTACCCCAAGGAGCAAGAAATACTTGCTATTTTGGCTGAGAAGAAAAGACTCAGAGAAGAGAAGAAGTCCAAAGCACAGACTGCTGAAGGCCATGATGAAGCTGGCACATCGAAGCCTAAGAGACGCAGGCTTAGGAAATTGAGTGCTTCACCACCTCCTGCTGTCTCAGATGACGACAGTGAGCAAGCTGCTGATGATGAAGCTGATGCTGCCGCATAGCTTGAGGATTCCATTGGTGAAGATCCTGCTGAAGATGCTGATAACGAGTCTGAGCACACCCCAGTTGCTCCAAGTCCCAAGAGGCAAAAGCTTCGGAAGCCTCTGAAGAAAAAGGCTGGGGAGAAACCGCCTGCTTCGAGAGGCGTGAGAATTCAAGATCCCACAGATACTCCTGCTCCGTGACCCCGAATTGACTTAACCAATTTTCTGGTAGAGGCTCCATTGGCTTCAAAGCCCCCTCGCCGCCTGATCCCAGTAGAGCAAAGGACAAAGGAAAGGCATGACCCGAAGCAGAAGCCTGCTGGTCAGCCCGAAGCTACTGCTCCTGAACTTGCCAGATCAACCAAAGCTTCGAAGTTGAAGTTAACAGTTGAAAAGCCTGGTCAAACTCATGCCCAGGTTGGCACTAAGAAATTTTCTGAAGCTTAACTACGCAAGAGAGATCGTGCTGAAGCTGAAAGACTTCACTCTGCAGCACAAGCCCAAGCTAAGGCTGATAAAGAAGCTCAAGCAAAGAAAGAGGCTAACAGAGAAGCTGCCTTTCTTGAAAAGCAAAGGAAGGACTTGGAGGAAGCCAATCAGAAAGCTGAAGCGAAGCGCAAGCTCGCCGAAGTAAAGAAGCAAGAAGCTAAGGCTGCTGCCGAAGCCAAACAGCTTAGTGAAGCCGAAGCCAAGTGCAAGGCTTCACTAAATATTTTAAGAACGAAGCAAGCAGAGAAATATGCTAGAGCTATTCAAAAGGAAGCTGATGTGGATATGACTCCAAAAGACATTGCTCCAAATCAAGCCACAGCTCCTTCCCCCGAAGCTCATGAAGAAGCTGAACATAGTCACCACAACTTCCCTGATCAAAAAGAAGGTGAACTATGGGATTGCCTTAGCCTGCATCAGGCTTTCTGCAAGCTAGCTGAAGCTATTGATCCCGAAGCAGTTGATGTTGGGAATGTATACATCTCACCAACACTCTATGCGATGATTGAAACTTTGTATAATCAGCTAAGGGACTTGCAAGCAAGGGACAGGTCCGAGTCTTCCAAGATTCTGAAGTTCAAGAAGAAAGCTGACGCAGAATCTGATGAAGACTTCAAGGCCGAAGCAGAAGCTGCTTCGAAGAAAATTGCTGATGTCAATGAGAAGACGAAGCACAACATTCAAATCTTTCAAGGCAAGATCAAATCTTCTGTTGAAGAATGTTGCAAGATGCATAATGCTTCTGTAATGGCTCTTGACTCCAAGAAGCGTGAAGCAATGCTCAAGCAACTTGCTTCTCCTCTTTCCCAGTTACAGCCAAGGAAGCAACTCTGATCACTGATGCTGTTGACGAAGCTGATGAGGTTAATTCTCATCCCACCAAGAAGATCCCAAGACGTGCTTCGCCCCCTCGATGCAAAATCATCCGCCTCCCCTCTCCCACTGCAAATCCACCTTCTCCCGAAGCCATTCCACCCTGTACTCCACCTCCACCTCCACCTCAAGCTGCTCCACAACCCTCGCACCAAGATAATTTTGAACCACAGCCTTCTCCCTAGGCTCAAGGCAGGCCAGTTCCTTTAAGAGATTACTCCTCGGCTAACTCTGTGGATGAGTCCGGAGAAGAAAAAGGCGAAGCCAAAGAAAAAGCTGTATCAGCAGAGCCCGAAGCCAATGCAGATGTTGATGAAGCAAATGAATTGGCCATCATGGCTCAACCTCAAGAACGAGCTATAGTTTCTCGAAGGCAGGCGCCCCATTGCAAACCTGCCCAGGATACTCAACTTGATTCCATCTACTCGCGCGAAACTTTTCCAATTTATCTGGGTGATGGTTCTTCAACAAGACATGGGCCAGAATTCGATGTCGAAGCGCATCGCCAAAAGCTTCGCTTCTTTTCCACAAGCCCGTATGATTCGCCCAGGACAGCTGATGATCTTCGATTCTGGACTGCTGAACATCAGATTCTATACATGAAGCTGTATTGCCAGAAGGGTGTTCTGTTTAGGCACAAGTATTTGGACATGCGAAGCCTATCATCTGCAACGTGCTTCCAGAATATCATGGAAACTATCGAAGCACAGAATCTGACAAGCTTGTTTGCCATAGAGACGCCATTCAACTCCGAATTGATCAAGCAATTCTATGCCACACTGTATGTATCTGGAAATCCTGATGATACTGATACTTGGGTACTGGAGTGGATGATTCAAGTCAAAGTATTTCACATGCATTCTCCCGAGTTCATGGAAATAGTGAATATCCCTCGGCATACTGGCAAGCTAGCAAAGGTCCATCTACTACCTGATCCTACGGAGGCTGAATTTGCTTCACTACTGGATCCCGAAGTCACTGGTGATCACATGATAGAAAACATTCGCCCGAAGCATCTGGTTTTCATTTCAAAGACTTGGTTTTATATCTTGTCTAATTCCTTGATGCCTCTCAGCACTGCCAATGATGAGTCCAACATTCACTATCATGTACGACATGCACTGCTGAAGCTCACTCATAGCCATGTGTTTGACTTTGAGGACTGCTCTCTTCGGTACATGGTTCAAGCTGCAGAACTGGTCCATCAATTGAAGTCGTATGCTCCCTGGCTCCAAGCCATATGCAATTATGGACGCAGTGAAGACTTTGTTGCCAAGCATCACCCGAAGTTGCTCTGTCCTCCTGTACGCGATACAATGAATATCTTCAGAAGGCCAAATGGTCCATTTGCCACTTATGTTGGAGTCAGACATCATGTTAATGAAAGGAATATGTCGAAGTATTTCCAGAAGGAAGTCTACCACTTTGAATTTGGAATTCGCTCGCAACAGATGCTGGAAAACTTCATCGAAGGCAATCAACGCCAAATGCAACATCTTTCAGATGAAATCAACAGAGTTGGAAACATTGCTTTGAACAACAATCAGTACCTGAAAGTTCTGAAGCGCCACTCATGGAAAGGACTGACGAAATTCAACTTCGTCAAGAAGCTTGAAGATGCCCGGATTTACAAGGAGTATCCACATCTTCAACGCCATTTCTCAAGAAATGATTCGATAGACCGCCCCAACCCAAAGATTCCTCCGTTTGAGAAGATTGACGAAGTTTTATTTTTCAACCCAGCTGAGCGGATTCGCCCTGACACATTTTCTGACAAAGACTCCCACACGTCGAAGCAAGAAGATGACCCTCTCAACGACAGTGACCTCGACTTGCTGCAGGCGCCAATGAACTTTGAAGAACTGGAGTCGCCTGCCTCGGCCGAAGGAGACACTTCTGTAGATGCATCTTCTTCGGGCGAAGACCGTCAGCGGGGGTCCCCGGGTTGCAGCCGACGCATAAATACTCTTGATCTACCTCTCAACCTTTTGTCCAATCATTTAAAAAAGGGGAGAATGTAGCATCGATTGAGTTTAGATTCGCTGCGGGGTTTAAGTGTTTTTTATTCGATTTGTTGCGTATTGAGTTACAACAAACTTTCCATTCGCTTCGATTGGGTTGTAACTTAAGTTTTACTTCGTCTGTGAACTGATACATGTTATGTGTTAATAACTCCCCGTGCTTGCAAGTTGCTCTCGTATATTTTTGTCTTGCAGGTGGTTATTTCCTTTAAGTTCACAGGTCATTGGATGATTGCATATTCTTCAAGACTAATATCTTCTAAATGCAATTGATTCACTAAGATAAGTGTTAGGCTTCCCATCAAAGATATCCTTCATCAAGAATTTACTTCGATTATATAAATCTACGATGCTTGCATTTAGGGGGAGTCAAAAGCTTCATATCTTAGAGTTTGCTCTCAACTCAACTCAAAATTCCATATTTTTATCGATGCCTATTTTGTCAAAAATAGTCCAAAAAGGGGGAGATTGTAAGAGCAAAGTTATGCCCCCATGAGTTTTGGATATTGTTGGACAAAACAGTAGAGGAACTAACAAGTTTTCAAGTGTAAAACAGATGGTTAGGTTCCTGAAGTTATAGGTTGGTGTTAAAGCTTCAAGGAAGATCTACATATTTACTGAAGCATATCCTCTAGAGCGAAGCTCATCACGGATGTCGACCCCCAAAAAGATAAGGAATCCTGAAGCACGTCTCATCGAAGGAGATGGCGCAAGACTTAGTAGTTTTTGCGTAGTTCTTTTTCACTTCTTTGAGTCGCAGGAAAACCCGTACTATCAAGAGGGGTTTAGTAAATGTACTCCGAAGGTTTTGGTGAAAAAACTCAGATCAAATCCAAACCTGTGAGAAGCCAGAGATGAGAAATCTCATGTGCACTAGGTAATGCTTCACCAGTGAAGACTATTCTCTTTCGGCTCCTGAAGCATAACCAAGTCCGTGAGTCAGCTTTACTTGTTCCGCAAGTAAAGTTGCGCATTAAACAGAAATCCGACCGTTGCGGACAGGTGTCAAGTTGTCGCATCGGGTCACTTCAGTCATTTCACACCTTGGGATCGCCACCTATAAATAGGCCAACCCCGCCCTCATTGGCGGGTGGCTGCTCCAAGATTATTCTCTGACAGTTAAGAGAGAGAGCAACCCCACCGAAGCAAAACAAAAACCCATCCACCGAAGCATAAGACCTACTGATCTGAGTTGATTCACTATGACTTAGCAAGAAGTTTGCTAGCCTTATTATCTTGGAGAACTGCAATTCTCCTAGACGGTTAGAGTGTTGTTCTTCAGAGAGCGAAGAGTAATTGTCGCCTCAAAGTCCAGTTTGTCAAAGGTTTCTGTGATTTCCTTAATAATCAACCACGAGTGAAGAACTGACCAACCTCAAGCAGATTGGTGCAGTGGAGAAACGGACGGAGAGAGGTTAGCTCATGTGTTCAATCAAAAGTCCCTCCAACCATACATAGCACTTCGTAGAGTGTGAACTGGTCGACCAAACATCACCGAGTCAAGAGTTCGTTTTACATTCCGCACTTACATTCAGTATTGCAATTTCTTCTCTGATTTGATTCAATGGAACTGATTCGATGCTTTTGATTCACTATGTTCTGCTTCACTCTAGTTCTGCTTCACTGTTTATCTTTCTGTTGAATTCCTTCTGCTGCTAAGTTGTGCATCACTTCAAAGTTTCATGCGAAAATTTGAAGTGATCATTCACCCCCTCCCCCTCTGATCACATACTTGGACTTTCAATTACACCAAGACAAGTAGATCATTTATTCATCAACATCTACTTACTAATCATCCACCTTGAGATATATTCCAGAACATCTCGCTGGTATTAAGTTGTGAGCCACAACTAATGTTGCGAACTCAAAGCAATGGACAACAACCTTAAGCCTCTATGCATAATGTAAGATATCCTTATGACATGTAGTCATAAGCACCGCTATTTTACCCCTAATGACAACAACACATTCCCTAGTCCCATGTTTATCCCTCAAGATGGACATGAGTATAAGGCCCGATATGCGGTACTGTTCCAGATCTAGATGTTTCCATCCAGATCCGGGGACGAAGCACATATCGGTCCCACCGCGACATATGACAAAGCCATATGCCCCGGATTTCCAACATGATATCACAACATTACAGATACAAGGATACAACATCTCATACAAACGGCATACAACTTCCTCAGATACAATACAACAGCGGAAGATACATGTCTGAGTACAGACTACAATCAAATGCCAACTGGCAAAGAGAAAACATCGATCCCATAACCACACGGGTCCAGGCCCTCCGCCGGGATCCGCCTAACTAGTCGTCGTCGAGTCTCCACGTGAAACGTCGATCACCATACCTGTTGTCGATCAGAACCCTGAAAAGAGTTTGGGGGTAGTATCATGAGTACAGAGGTACTCAGCATCCAACTTTAGTGGTCATCTGACCTAGCAAGGACTTCATCACTCGTCATTCTAGGACAACTAGTAGTTTACGGTAAGGAAGGGGTAAGTGGTGAGGTTGCTGCCGCACTAGCATTTATGAAGTGGCTAACGATCTAGAGAGTAAGGTAAGAAGCCAAGCATTCGATGAGGAATCGCCTCCAACAAGTCTTGCTATCAACTACTTACACAAACATAACACCTATCCTATCCTTGTCCTCCTCTTCGCATCCCAACGAAGAAGAAGAAGTCAAGGCACACACACACGTTGATCAAGTTATATTAAGATTATCTCAGTTGTTGTTGTCTATGAACAAGGAGTAGGTCTCAAGTCGTCCATAACCGTGGACACGGCTTCTCGAAAAGATTTAACCCTGCAGGGGTGTACCAACTGCCCATTACGAGGCTCCGCACGCACGTCCATCTCTCTTAGTTGCTGCCCATCACAGGCAACCATTTTATGATTTAGTTCCAAGAGATCCGAAACGACAAGTCCCTCTAGCTAACGACGAACAAATCCGGGTGGCCCCCGGTGAGTCGACATCCATCTCAGGAGCCGGCCGCTCTCTCGATCTGGTCTCTACCGTCTGTCGCAGGTTTGGATAGCCGGTTAATCACACATGGGAAACCGGGTCCTCAGCCGGACAAAGTGGGCCAGCAAGGGAACTATGTCCTCACTGGTCCGGGTTGTTTTAAATAATATCTGCCAGGAGCTACCCGACAGACACACACACGGTTTTCAAATGGTAAATCATCTTGGGCCACCACTAGAAATGTTTGAAGCTAGATAGGTAAGAAAAGGGGACCCCATAAAATCCCACACGCGGTTAGGCACGCTCAGTCTTAAAACCAATACCCGGAACTCGAATCCTAGGTGACTCGAATGGAACAAAGCGTCGGGGCGGGATAGCCTAGACCTTCCATCCTTCGTCGAAATATAGTCAACATTATAATAATCATATCATCAACAACAATAATAATAATGATAATGTGATATCCCAACCCAAAGAGTAACAGGGTAACATCGTAGCATCCTAAGCATGCATACTAAGCAGGGGCTGAGCAACGAGCACTAGTAACATAGCAGTACAAGGTTTGCTGGGAAGGGACATGGTTGTATTGGTTTGAAAGAGGCTGTAAACATGTGGTAGGATCAAACATCGAACCTAACCTATACTAGCATGCAAACCGCTGGTTGAAATAGAATGGATCATAAGTAATGTATAGTCCTTGCTTGTTGATAAGTCGGGTTCCGAAGGTGTAGTTGATCGCAAGCTCGCAACGTCTCCGAGAGGTACCCGCGGCAGCACACAAGACGATAAACACTGGAAAGCAATCAACGAGCAAGCATCTATTACTACGAGGCAAACACGAGCAAGCATCAACAAGAAGCAACACGAGACATCGCACCTACCGTCGAGAGCAGTTACTAACAGGTTAAGTGGAGTACTCGTCACACACGACGATACCGCACGTTTACGGTGGTTCAAGTTATTTAGCTACACAAGGTGAGCAAAGGTTGTTAACATGGCATACTCACTCAAGCATGGCATAGGTGTAGCAAAATAAACTACCTGATCTAGTCAATTTAAGTGGGGGTAAAACCTAGACATGGCAAACTATTACGGACCCCACGATAAATATTGCATTTGGTACTGTTTTGCCCTAAAAAATATTTTATTATTTTTATTAGCAAGCAAAAGCAGCAAAAACACAACCTACATGCAATTCTAGTCAAGTTACATATAAAGAACAATTAAAACAGAGCAACGGTTAAAAAGTTATTGCAGTTACAGTTTACAGTGGCAAGCAGTGTAATTAGCAGGTAAACAGCAGGTAAACAAGCTCAAACATGGCAACAAGCAACATTTTAATAATCTACGCGCAAAACGGAGCAACTTTCATGTAGAAAGCGTTTCCATTGGAGCTACCGGTGAAAAGTTATAAGCACCGCAAAATAAACAACTAAAACCGCCTAAATAAATAAATAAATCCTAGCAAAAAAAACTAAACGGGCCGAAACTAGACTACTGGGGCCAACAGGAAAAAAAACAGAACTAAATAAATAAAATAAAAAAAGGGGCTGGGGCAGCCTCACCCATGGGCTATGGCCCAAGTGGCCTGGAGAGGGGGGGCTGGTGCTGGGGAAGTGGGCCGCGCGGCTGCTAGGCCGCCTGGGGCTGGCCGGCCCACAGCGGTCACGGCGGTTGGGGACGGGGGCGCTGGCTCGGGGCCGTTCCCGTGGCCGCTCGGGTCACCGGCGGCGGCTGCCGCTGGCTCCGGCGAGGGGGCGAGCCAGGCGGTGGAGGAGACCGGCGTGGGGCGCGAGGGAGGCAGGCGGCGCCGGGGCGAGGTCCCAGGGCGGCGGTCCAAGGCGCGGATACGGCGAGCTCGCCTCGGCTCCATCCATGGCAGCGCGGCGGCGCGGGTGTCTGCAGGGAGAGACGAGGGAGGAAGTGAGAGGGGGAGAAGAAGGGAGAGGAAGGAGGAGAGGGCGCGGGGAGAGAGAGGTGGCCGGCGGCCCGGGATGCTCCGGTAGCCGGGATGGGCGGCGGCGGCCTGCTGTCCACGGGCACGGGAGGAGGGAGGCGGTTGGAGACGGAGGTTGGTGGAGCTCCAAGGGTGACGTGGCGGCTTCCGGGGCCGTCGGATCTTCGGATCTGACGGTCCAGGATGGATTGGGCGAAATCCAGATCTGAAATTTAGGGTTTGGACGAAAATTGAGGTGTTTTTTCAGATCTAGGGGGCTAGTGGCTTAGGGAAACCCTAAGTGGGGTGGTGGTGTGGTGGTCTTTATAAAGCCCCGGTGGCTGGCAGTTTGCAAAAACATCCCCGGTTTTTCTCTCGCGCGCGCGGTGCTCACGTTTCTGACTGCCGGGGGTCCGCACTAACTCCGATTCGGGTAAAACTTCGAACTGCGCGATCAGTGCGTCGAGCCGGAGGCGTTCACCTCGCGCTGGAACCGTTCCGAAAACACTTTCCGGCGCGCTCTAAAAATATCCCGTTTAATTATTAAACGGGGTTTTTCGTTCCGTTGGCTGCGGCTGGTCTCGTGCGGTTTTCGCGACGGTGATCGGGCGAAACCCGGTGTCGCAAAGGTCGAGTGTCAGAGTGGCAGGGGTCAGTCTCCGTCCGGTACAAGATAAGAGGGGGGATAATAATCGCCGATCGATAAATCGGGGATGCAGGCACCGCAAATAAATCAGACAATCAAACAATTCACACCGAAAACAAAATTTTTAATTTTTGTGAAAACTGGACTGTTACAATACAACACCACCAACAAGGGATCTCGTCCCGAGATCCAGGACAATCCGGGGGAGAGGGGAAGAGAAAAGAAAGACGACGATCTTGAACACCACCAACAAGGGACTCTGCTCCATGTCGACGTCGAACTTCTGTCGAGATAAATTTCCGCAGAGAGATGGCAACGTCGAAAGACGGAACCATCAGTGACAAGAGGAAGAACGATCGCGAAAGCCATATCAAGGGACAGTGCATTTCGACGCAAGTCGTGAAAACACTGGGCAAAAGGATGGATGGCAATGGATGACCCAGATGATAACCGAAATCGGAGAAGCTAAAGGTACTACAGGAATTCCCACCTGAGCTCGGAATCGAGACAATACGCTGCAAGCAAGGCATTGTAACTATTCCGACACTCCACACTCTCGAGATCCTAAAGTTTTGAAGGGGATAAGGCGATAATATAACACTTACGTCACTTGTCCTGACCAGAGCAAGGGTAAGGAGTAAAAAAATCCTACTCTCCGATAACTAACTTAGTAACTACGAAATAGTTTTGTCTAGACTCGACTTCGGCCAGAGAGGGGATCCTACGGTCGGTAAGGCTCTGATACCAAGTTATAAGGCCCGATATGCGGTACTGTTCCAGATCTAGATGTTTCCATCCAGATCCGGGGACGAAGCACATATCGGTCCCACCGCGACATATGACAAAGCCATATGCCCCGGATTTCCAACATGATATCACAACATTACAGATACAAGGATACAACATCTCATACAAACAGCATACAACTACCTCAGATACAATACAACAGCGGAAGATACATGTCTGAGTACAGAATACAATCAAATGCCTACTGGAAAAGAGAAAACATCGATCCCGTAACCACACGGGTCCAGGCCCTCCGCCGGGATCCGCCTAACTAGTCGTCGTCAAGTCTCCACGTGAAACGTCGATCACCATACCTGTTGTCGATCAGAACCCTGAAAAGAGTTTGGGGGTAGTATCATGAGTACAGAGGTACTCAGCATCCAACTGTAGTGGTCATCTGACCCAGCAAGGACTTCATCACTCGTCATTCTAGGACAACTAGTAGTTTACGTTAAGGAAGGGGTAAGTGGTGAGGTTGCTGCCGCACTAGCATTTATGAAGTGGCTAACGATCTAGAGAGTAAGGTAAGAAGCCAAGCATTCGATGAGGAATCGCCTCCAACAAGTCTTGCTATCAACTACTTACGCAAACATAACACCTATCATATCCTTGTCCTCCTCTTCGCATCCCGACGAAGAAGAAGCAGTCAAGGCACACACACACGTTGACCAAGTTATATTAAGATTATCTCAGTTGTTGTTGTCTATGAACAAGGAGTAGGTCTCAAGTCATCCCTAACCGTGGACACGGCTTCTCGAAAAGATTTAACCCTGCAGGGGTGTACCAACTGCACATTACGAGGCTCCGCACGCACGTCCATCTCTCTTAGTTGCTACCCATCACAGGCAACCATTTTATGATTTAGTTCCAAGAGATACGAAACGACAAGTCCCTCTAGCTAACGACGAACAAATCCGGGTGGCCCCCGGTGAGTCGACATCCATCTCAGGAGCCGGCCACTCTCTCGATCTGGTCTCTACCGTCTGTCGCAGGTTTGGATGGCCGGTTAATCACACATGGGAAACCGGGTCCTCAGCCGGACAAAGTGGGCCAGCAAGGGAACTATGTCCTCACTGGTCCGGGTTGTTTTAAATAATATCTGCCAGGAGCTACCCGACAGACACACACACGGTTTTCAAATGGTAAATCATCTTGGGCCACCACTAGAAATGTTTGAAGCTAGATAGGTAAGAAAAGGGGACCCCATAAAATCCCACACGCGGTTAGGCACGCTCAGTCTTAAAACCAATACCCGGAACTCGAATCCTAGGTGACTCGAATGGAACAAAGCGTCGGGGCGGGATAGCCTAGACCTTCCATCCTTCGTCGAAATATAGTCAACATTATAATAATCATATCATCAACAACAATAATAATAATGATAATGTGATATCCCAACCCAAAGAGTAACAGGGTAACATCGTAGCATACTAAGCATGCATACTAAGCAGGGGCTGAGCAACGAGCAATAGTAACATAGCAGTACAAGGTTTGCTGGGAAGGGACATGGCTATATTGGTTTGAAAGAGGCTGTAAACATGTGGTAGGATCAAACATCGAACCTAACCTATACTAGCATGCAAACCACTGGTTGAAATAGAATGGATCATAAGTAATGTATAGTCCTTGCTTGTTGATAAGTCGGGTTCCGAAGGTGTAGTTGATCGCAAGCTCGCAACGTCTCCGAGAGGTACCCGCGGCAGCACACAAGACGATAAACACTGGAAAGCAATCAACGAGCAAGCATCTATTACTACGAGGCAAACACGGTTTTTCTCGGTTACAGTTTGATCCTGTAATGGAGAGCAAACAAACTGTAATGGAGCAGATGTATGACTACTCAAGAACACAAATATAAAAGAGATCTAAATATATTACTTCCACAAATTGAACATAATCTCATAATCCATCGGATCCCAGCAAACACAATATAACAATTATAACATGTAACAATCTCACCAAAAGAAGGATGGAACAAGAAAAAATTATAGATACATTTAGGGCGTATCAATGACCAAGGTGTTATTCATGGAGTTATCCAAAGATCGGTCATATGAGAGTAGAGCATATTGCAAGCATGTCTTAAAGAATAAGATTGTGTGAACACTCATTTTTACCTTCAAGACATCATCTCAATGAAGAGTATTGCAAAGATTCAAGGTTGATAAAGACAAAGTGCAAAGAGTGGAATCAAGTTGATCAACACACAAAGCATAGAATATATACCTTGTGAGATCATGTGATCTTACATTGTGGTAAGCATTGTCCATAGCCTAAGAGAGGATGACATCAAGTGGTGATAGCCATCAAGGTTGTGGTGTGAAAGTTCAAGAGGAGCATCATGAAGATATCATATGCTTGGAGCTTGCTGACCATCTGGTGATAATGGTCTTTTGAATATGTGCCTAAAAGAGGCTCCCCCATACTGTGTATGGGGGAGCAATCTACTAGTCTTCATCGAGCCAGCGCAATCAAGAAAGGTGTTACAACTTGAGGCGGGTGTGATCGTCATTATCAAGCTCAAGTGGATTATGCGCAAGGAAAATGTTTGACCCTGATAGATAGCCTAGTTTACCAGTCTCTTAGTGTTAGTTGGGAGACCGGGTTATAGGTTAGATTGCCGCTCTTTCAATGAGGGATCTCAAGTGAGTAGGTGATACGTCCCAAACGTATCTATAATTTCTGCTTGCTCCATGTATGTTTTGTGTGATATTGCTATGATCTAGATACACTTTTATACACTTTTGATCATATTTGGTCTAACTTATTAACTCAGTGCACCCCAGTGCCAGTTCCTATTTTCTGCTGTTTTTCTATTTCACGTTTCCCCCATATTAAAAGTGCTCCAAAAATTCGGGAAAATCAAATAAAAAATCAGCGTTCCGGAAGCTTCTGGATTCTCCGAAGAAGGGCCAGAGGGGCCCCACCTGGTGCCCAGGCGGCCAGGTGGCGCGGCCTAGGGTGGGGCCGCGCCGGGAGGCCACCTAGACTTCTGGTGCCCCCCCCCCCCCCGGTGCCCCCCTTTGGCTCCTATTTATACTCCCGTCGTGAAAACCCTGATTCCAGACCCCTTTTCTCCAGAAGCAATTCCAATCTCCGCCGCCATCGCCGACAAGCTTCGGGGGACCAGAATTCCTGTGTTGGCACCCTGCCGGGACGGGGAAGTGCCCCCGGATTCATCTCCATCGACATTGCTTCCTCCCTCCATGATGCAGGAGTAGTCCCTCCTCGGGGCTGAGGTTTCTACAAGTAGTTATGTGGTCAATTGTGAGCTTCGTTGTGATCATAGGCTATGTTAATCTAGGGTGCTCTCATGATATTTCCCCTTCCTCTATGTATTGGATTGATGTACTCACTTGATATTATCTAGTAGAATCCCCGAGACCATGGTGACAGCGGTCTATTGGACATGGGTTAGAAGAATATTATCATGAGTGATTTCCTCTTTTGTGTGTTGATTGAAGATTGAGAGTATCTTGGTGCTTGTCTTTGACTATCCTTGAGATATGTTGTGGTGATTGTGGTACTCTCTTTGGATTGCGCGGTGATATTGGGAAATCCATAGATTGAGAACTACGAACTTTGAGGTGTGCTTTTGTAGCCCTACATAATTCTCGTCCTCTCTTGACCACAAAGGAATGACCTCCGAGTGCGTCTCCATTGCATGTTTTATGGGAAATATCATGTGATTAGACTATGTTAATGTTGTTGGGAGTTGCCACTAGTGAAAGTATGAAGCCTAGGCCTTATTTCCACCATTGTTACACCGTTTGTGCTCGCTTTTGTCACATGTTTGCTTGCTGCACTTTTATTACAGATTTATATTACCTTGCTTAGCCACACCTATCACTCTTATTTTTGCCATCTCTTCGCCGAACTAGTGCACCTATACAACTCCTAGTTGTATTAGGTGTGTTGGGGACACAAGAGACTTATTGTATATTAATTGCAGGGTTGCTTGAAAGAGACCATCTTCAACTTCTACTTCCATGAGTTCAATAAACCTTAGGTCATCCACTTGAGGGAAATTGTTGCTGTCCTACAAACCTCTACGCTTGGAGGCCCAACATAGTCTACAAGAATAGAAGCGTGTGTAGACATCAGTAGGTTGATCGCATCTTTTGTAGAGAGCTCAAACCATTGCATAATTACCTTGGTCTTTCTTGGTACTTTTTAGGATTTCCTATTTGTGAGTTTTGGAGCTTGTTGTCGTGTTCGCGACAAGCTATTGTTCATCGAAAACGGGTTGCCTATGCTTCATCCGTTGTACGTGTTTTCTATGTGGGAGTTTTGCCGGTTCTTCTTGGTTAGAGGTTTCACATCAATTTGTCAGGCACTTCTCCCTAGCCACTTAAGAATATTTCTTAATTAGGTACCTCTGTTCATTAGCTTTCCACCAAGCTTGAGTTTGTGTTAATCGGAGTTCATTTGCAGAAGCTATGGTTGTTCTGGTTTCCCTGTCGTTGACAGTTCTGGCCTGGATGGTTGTACTGGTCATGCTAGGCAGTTGTACTAGCCGGAGGCACTTTCCCTTCTAACCCGGGTCATTGGTGAGGTGGTGGTACCCCGGTTGTACCGGTAAATCTTTTTATCCGATACTACCGAGCATCTAGGCGGTTGTACTGCCCGGGCCACACCTGCCTCTGGCTAGGGCTTTAGTGTCGATTATGAAACCTGCAACTCGACTTGCTCGGCTGGTTGTACCGGCTATGTGTAGAACTGCACATAACTGTTAGATTTGTGGGGGCATATAAAAGGGGGGGGGTCTTCTTCCCCCTTTGTTCCTATCGTTCTTGAGCTCGTTTTTCGCCTCCATTCTAAATATCTATAAGCTCGAGTTATTTCTATTCCTCCCATGATTCTTGCTTCTTTTCGAGGGAAAAGAGAGAGGAGATCTGGATCTACATTCCGAATCAATCCATCACTCCTCTAAGTGAGGGAACCTTCTGGGTCTACATCTTGGAGTTCTTGGTGTTCTCCTTGTTCTTCCTCTCATATTCCTCCATAGTTTTTGTTGCTTTGGTGGGATTTTAGAGTGGGGGACTTGATCACTTCGTGTGTTCTTGCCATTGCATTTGGTAAATCATTTTGAGTTCTCTCCGAGGATACATTGTAGTGGTAGTTGAAGTTGAGAAAACTATTACTCTTGAGTGCATTGGCACTCTAGAGCTTGTTCCTCCTAGATGCATTAGCCCCTAGGGGCTTGGTGTTGTTGCAGAGCCAAATCATTGTGGTGCAAAGCCCCGTGACGCTACGGAAGCTTCCAATTAGGTTGTGGAGATAGCCCCGAGAATTTGTACGGGCACGTGACCGCCCCCAAGGGTTGCAAATTGTACGGGTTCGATGACCGCCCTCAAGTGTCCCTTAGTGGAATCACGACACCTCGCATTTGTGAGGGCATGAGGGGAATAAGGTGGCCCTACCTCGCTCCTAGGGGAGCATTGTGCCTCCATACCTTCTTCAAATGGAGACGTACTTCTCGCAAGAGAAGGAACTTCGATAACACATCCTTGTCTCCTTCGTCTCCACTTGCGGTTACTTCTACTTTGTGCAAGATTATTACCCTTGTTTATCTTGTCTGGGCTCATATTGTTGTCACGTTACTTGTCCTATAGGTTGCTCACCTAATTTCACATCTAGACAACCTATTTACATGTGCACTTACTTTGTGATATCCATAGGTTTTTTTTATTTATATTTCTATCACATAGTTGTTTATCTTGCTTAGTATAAGTCGTCGGTGCACATAGTTGAACCTAGCTTATTTAGGTTTCTTGCTTGGCGAATTAAACGCTAGTTTTACTCCGCATTTGTCAAGACTAAACTGTATTTTTAAGCGCCTATTCATCCCCTCTAGGCGACATCCACGTCCTTTCAATTGGTGACATGAGGGCTAATGCAAGGTGGAGTTCCTTGAAATTTATTGTAGTGTGATTTTAAAGGTTTTTATGTTGATTTGCTTCACAATTAGCTAACAAACTTGAAGCACACAAAATTATGGAGGAACATCTCCAATTACTACTGAGATAGGAAGTGATGAACGCCTAGGGACAGAAGTATTTACGAGATCAAAGTGCTAAACTAAGATCGTTGACAAGAACATAAAGATCTATTCATAGGTAATGGGTACATGATATCAAATATAGAGCTTCTAACCTCTATTATAGGCTTCATGGAACTATATAACTTAGCTACAACTCATGGAGAGCTAGCAACTTCACTTAATAAGGACTAAGAACAGTAAATATTATAACACATAACTTGTTGGTATATATGTTATCTAGAAGTAGAAATATAGAGTAAGGAAAATAGTACTTTATTGCCCATTATCATCCTTTTACTGGTTGTTTAGAACTCGATCTCAAATTTATCTTCATAAAGAGCCAAAAATTTACCAAAACCAAATATGTTGGATATTATATCTCCGTTGAGAGATGTACCACATAAGCCTTATAAGTCTCTTTCCCAGAATATAAAGTGTGTCATACTTCCATAATCTCAACTTTACTTTAACATCTTAAGCGAAATATTTATTTTTTAAGACATGCCACCACCTTAACACCAACTTGGAATGATTCAAACCTTCTCTTATAGGTGTCTTTGATCGTATTTTTTTTATTTTGTTCCCACAAATACACCGAAGTTCTTCCAAATATAATGCTGATCTTGAGTGCTCCTAGGATGCAAGCTTCACCAAAGCCACTCTTAACGAGATAACGAGATCTTCCATGTAGACTTACTTAGTTACTATAATACAGATCAACAAGATATAAGGTTGCATCTCTTTTCATTATATTTCCACACATGTAACAAATCAAAATGTCCAACTTGTAGACCACTTCAATTTGTTCAGTTGTGTTGCACCAATTCCACAAAATGAACCAAAATGGAACATAAAAGTTGCTACAACGACATGAAACGGTGGAACTTGGAATTATGAATACCGATCACTTCTCTGAAGAGCACATTTACCATATGATGTGTGTATTTTACGGTGGATGCAATGGACCAATTTGGAGAACGTATCTACCACCAAAACATGACATCACTTCTGAAAGCTCAAGAATGATCAGAGGGGGAGGGGGTGAATGATCACTTCTAAAAATTCAAAGGAACTTAGAAGGAATTCATACAAACTGCAAAGGACTAAGCACATCTCGAAGGAAATACAGTATCGAAGGTAATGCATAGCTCGAAAGGATTGGGAGCGAAGGAAAACATCGAAGACAAACAGGCAACGAGTAAATACTTAATATAAAAGCATGAAGGAAAACGAGCCTGACACGACGATGTTTGGTAAACCAGTTCACACTCTGCAAAGTGCTACGTCTGGTTGGAGGGACTGGTGATTGAACACCTGGAGGAAAACTCTCTCCATCCTATTCTCCACTGCAACAAACTCCTCGAGCTTGTTCAGTTTTCACTCGTGGTAGATGATTCAGGACATCTCCGAGACCTTTACAAACTTCCTTCAGCAGCGACAATTACTCTTCGACTGCTTGACAGGCGACGCCTAACCGTCTAGGAGACTTGCAGTTCTCCAAGATAAAAAGATCGGCTAATCTCAACCTAAGTCATAGTGAATAGCTCAACTCAGCTCAAACTTGGGATTTGGTTTTCTCTCGATGAATCTCTCTTGGGATGCTCACAGACTTCTATCTTAGAATCTTCAGTGGAGCAGCCAACCCGAAATGGCGGGTAGGTGCGGGGTATTTATAGTTGGCGATCCCGATGGGTAAAATGACTGAAGTGACCCGATGCAACCGCTTGACGCGTGTCCACAACGGTCGGATTCCAATCACTGCGCAACTTTACTTGAGGAACAAGTAAGCTGACTTACCGAACGAGTTCTCTCTCGAAGGCACGAAGTGCGATGACTTTGCCTTCGAGCTATTCACTCGGCTCAGTAAGATTTCTCTCGGTAGGCTTTTGTGGGTTTTGGTTGAGCAGAGAAAATTCACTTCGACTAAGATCTCAACTAGCAAACCCCTCTTGATAGTACGGTTTTTCCTACGACTCAAGAAAGTAAAGAGAAACTAGTAAAAAGACTAAGTCTTCGACCAGCTTCAGCTTTCTCCTCGTTGCGCTTTTACTCGAGAGAGACTTTTTCTTCGACTACATTTTTAGGGGTCGTCTTTCTTCAAAGGGTTCGATAGATGACTGCAGCTCTGCTGCAGTGAGTTGTCCTTCGACCTTCTACTTGCAAACTCCATTCTTTCGGAACCTAAGTATATGTTTATACTCGAAAACAATATTAGTTCCACTTCTTCTTTGTCCAACAATGTCCAAAACCATCGGGGGCAATACTTGCTCTTACAATGTCCCCCTTTTTGGAAGATTGTTGAAAAAACAGGCATCGATAAATAATTGAAATTTTTTGAGTTTTCGATGATAAACCAGTGCTAAGATCGATGAAATACTCCCCCTTGATGTATGCACGGAAGATAAGAGTTTCCTGTGAAGTGCATATTTTGACAAGTAGAGTCGAGGGAAAAACATCAATAATCTTAGCGAGTGAAATTGCCTTCCAGATAATATCCAATGAGAAACATGCAATCTCCTCGAATGACCTGTGAACTTATATGAAAGATAACTTCCTGCAAAAGGGTTAAGTATTGCAAGCAGCAGATAGATATCTTACGAAAAAGAGTAGCAGTTCACAGTCCTACTTAGAGTTAGTTACAACCAGATCGAATATGAATCGAAAGTTTGTTGAAACTACTCAGAAAACCTCAAATTTCAAAAGTTTGTCGAATGAAAAGCAAAGCCCTTAACCCCGTAGGCAAACTAATTTCTTCGATGCCACTACATCTCCCCCTTTTTGTCACAACGTACAAAAAGTAGAGAGAATAGGGTCGAAAGAAATCCCTACTCGCTGTGGCGACTCCGGCGATGTCGAGAGGATTCAGCGAGCGTTGGAGCACGACGAATTGGGAGAGCGCCTGGAGGAGTGATCTTCGTGCGGAAGGAGTGTTGATCTCCAGAAGATTCCAGCTGCGATTCCGGCGGGGTCCTGGGGCTTCGAGGGTGTGGAGTATAAACTCTTTCTGGACGTCGAGGGGCTTCATCTTTTTCGGAGTCGGAGGAGAAGGTGTCCAAAGTGATGTGGTAATAGTCATCAAAACTGAGTACATCTCTGTTCTTCGGCAGCCAAGGGATATTAGGATCCGAGCGATCTACTCGATCATCATTAGTCCAATTCCTGGTCAGATGGGGAGGATATTCTTCGAAGCCGCATCGTTGAAGTTGACCGAGGGAATTGAATTTCCGCAGTCCTTTCTAATCTCTGCGAAGACATTCACGCAACATCTGATTGTTGTTCATGGTAATATTGCGCAAATGATTAATCTCGTCCATCAAAGCTTGCTTCTGAATGAAATCTTGGTCGATGTGATGTTGAAGCATTTGCTGGGACCGAAGAGAAACTTCCATGTGATGCACTGGCTTGATAAACTTCGAGCGAACATTACGCTCAGTCAAATGTGCGCGGATGCCAGTGTGCTCAGCATATTGATCGTTGGGTCGAGCAACAATCTGCAACACTTCCCTAACAGGTGGAGTGAAAATCTTCGGGAAAATTGACACGGGGAATGGCATGTCCCGAGAGTAATTGCAGATAGCCATCAGCCATGGTGCATACGGCTTGTGGTAATTGTGATCATCAGCACAAGACACCAAAGTTCTGATGAAGTAGTCTTCAAAATCGAAAGGGTGACCATGGACTAACTTCAACAGAGCAAGTTGTACGTCATTGGGAATAGGAAAGTCATCGTGCACATCGAGCATTGGCATCAAAGTCTTCGAAAGAATATAAAACCATGCCTTTGCTTCAAAAACTAAGTGTCTTGGCTTCGGCTCAGTCGGATAGTTATCTCCTACGACATCTGGATTCATTATCGTTGAAAATTCAGCAGGAGTTGGAGCAGGTAAGTCATGAATCTTGTGTGGTAATCCTTCGAACCGAGGTAAATTAATGATGGCCAGAAATTGATCGACAGTCATATGAAATACTTGGCCTTGAATCATATAATCAAATTTCCACGTCTTCGAGTTCTCGGGATCACCAGTGACATAGAGCGTTGCATAAAATTGCTTGATAAGCTCGGGATTGTAGCCACAATCGAGAGAAAACATCTTGTGAGCGTGAAGACCATCAATCGTTTCGGCAACATTCTCGAAACATGAAGTGGAGTACACGGAAGGCATATTGAGGTATTGATGTTGGAACACTCTAGCCTTGTTGTACAGTACACGAGTATAATAAATGGCTTGCTCTTGGGTCCAAAACTGAAGAGAATATGCACTTCTGGGCTTCTCGTAGGGATTGGTCCCGAAGAAAAATGGCTTGTGTTCGCGCCTTTTGAAGATGGGGCCTCCTCGAGGAACATTTGAGCGGAACAGGGGCAGCATTTCTCTCGGATGAGCAGAATGGAGCAGCTCATCAACAGGAAAAACTTCGGCAGCATTGTCTGGCATTTGGAAAACAGGGTCAGCAGGGCGAGGAATTGAAGATGGAATATTGACAATGTCCTGAGCTGGGATGGCTGCAGGAGCATTTTCCTCGGCCTGCGCTTCGACGGCAACTCCTTCGTCGGCATTAGCATTCTGGGCGGCCTCTTCATTTTCCATGGCCTCCAAATCTTCGTCTAGTTGTGCGAATGCATCAACCATTTCTTCGTTGGAGGAACTTGATGAGGAGGAGGAAGAACTGTCACTTGAACCGTCATCTCCAGAACTATGTCCTTCAATGACATCTTGACGAGAGGAAACTGTCGTGATATCAACATCAGCGTCTTCTCCTTCATGCAGAGTGTGTGCTGAGGAATAATCTTTCTGAGCAGAGGAGATGTGGGCTTGAGGTTCTTTCTCGACCTGAGCAAGTTGCTCGGTCTCTTCTTGGGCTTGGGTCTCGATGGCTGGGGTGGTTGATGGAATAATGTTCGGTGGTGATGATGGTTTTGGTGGTGGCGACGAGGCTTTTGGTGGTGATGGTTGACGAGGTGGAGGTGTTTGTTAGCGAGGTGGAGGTGTTTGTAGGCGAGGTGGAGGTGTGGCTTGGCGAGGGGGTCGAGTTTTCTCACGAGGAGGAGTTGGTTCCTTGGTGGGGGTTGGTGCAGTTTCTTGTCGTGTTGATGCAGCAACGACCTCGGTAGACTTGGCCTTCTTTGCATTCTTCTCGATCTCTGGCGTCCCACGCGCAGAGGTTGGGGCAGCTGACTTTCTCTTACGAGATTGTCTCTTGTACAGGGCATCATTGTGCTCTTTGCATACGGCCGACACAATTTGTCGAACCTTTTCATACACAGCGGTCAGGTTTTCCTTCTGAGCCCTTCTGGATGCTTCAGCGGTGGCAATCTTGGATTTGAAAAACTTTCGAGACTCAATGTCCTCGGTTTCTTCTTGAAGTTGTCTGCAGTAAAAATTCACTTGCTACTTGTCCTTGCGATCCTGGGTGATATACCCTTCCCAGCGAATCATGTATCGAGCAACATGCTCTTGGATTTCAGCAGGGACATCATCCTCGACAGTGACTTTGCTCGGAGTGGTAGCCATCTTCCAGAGGATATGAGAAATATTTGCAGCATCCCAAGGAGCATGGGCAGCATAATCTCCTTCGTTTGAACTCTCTTCATCGGCACGAGGGCCGGAAACAACAGGTGCAGCAGGTGCAGGTGCAGGAGCTGGAGCTGGTGCGGCTCGAGGAACTGGAACAGCTTGAGCTTTTTTCCTAGCCTCCTTGGCTTTCTTCTCGGCCTCCATGGTGGCCTTGGCAGCAGCAATGGGTTTGGTGACGTCACTAGGGGCCACAGCTTTATCCTTCGAGGCACTTGGGGCCTCAGCATTTTTCTTCGCAGCACTTGTGGCTGCAACCTTTTCCTTCGTGACTGTGGGAGTCACAACTTTCTCGGTGGCGCTGGGGGCCACGACCTTTTCTTTCGGTGCATCAGGAATTTTGCCTTCAGCAATTTGTCGACGATACTTTTCACTGACCAAATGTAAAATGCCTAGTTGTTGAGCAACCTGGGCCTTTTTATGCTCGGGCTGGCTGTGAAAGTTCAGAAGCTTGGAATTTGTCAAGTCCTTTGCTTCTTGTTCTTTTTGCTTTGCCAGCCTTTCTTTATGTTGAACAAGTGTTTCTTCATCCTCAGAAACTTGAGCTTGCTTTCCCTTCGATTTAGTAGAAGGTTTTTGTTGACGAGCTTGAACTGGAGGAGCAGATGAAATGGGCGGATCAGTGACCAAGTTGGTAAAGTCAATATTTGCTCGTGGAGCCTGTGAGGCTAGCTCCTGGATCCTAATGCCTTTACTGATCGGCTTCTCCTTCAGAGGAATGTCCTCGACATCAGCCTCTGTACCAGGGTATTGATCATCAGAATTTGCTTCATCATTGGAGCTTGCATCTGGTGGCGAGACAATTACCACCCTTTTCTTTCGCTTGGCTGATTTCTTGCCAGCCTTCGATTTGGCACTAGGGCCAACATCCACGGTACCCTCAGCAGCAGCAGCCTCCTTTTTAGCTTTGGCTTCTTTTCTTTTCTGTGCTCGTGCTTCCCGAGCATCAACCAGCTCTTGAAAATCGGCAGGAGTTTTCAGAGAGGATGGATGAGCATCAGCTGTAGGAGGTGGTCGATTATCTTTCGTCCACTTTGGCCTTAAAGCTTTGACATCAGACCAAGGATTTTTCATAGCAAATAGCCTCTCCCAGCGTGGCATAAGAGACTTGTACTCATACCAACGAAGCGCTTGAAGTCTACGAATCTCTTGCAGACGGTTTTCTCTCGTACGTTCATCCTCAGAACCTTCAGGCGTTCTTAACTTCTTTTCGATGATCAATTCCTCTGATAATCCTTCAGAGTTGTTGGTGATTCTTGTTCGGCCTCCTACATGCTTGGGTGCTCTGACATTTTCTTCAATCCCAGACATTTTCCTGCGAAAAAGATAGGTACGAGGGAATATATGAAAGTTGTGAACAAGTACCAGTGGTTTTCGAGGAAAATCATTTTGAAAGCAGTAAACTTATCGATAAGCATGACTTGCAGCAAGTTTTTCAAGCAAGTGCTAGGCTAGATTTCCATCGGGTGTAAATCTAACGAAGAACTTGTATGAACGAATTGTGCAACCAAGTCTATCGATACGTTTCTGAGGAAATTGCTTAAGTGAGAGAATCCGAGGGATTTCTTACCTAGCGCAGATGGGAATCGACAGAAAACGATAGAAACTGATTTCCCAAGAATCAATGATCCAAACGGATCAAACAGACCTAAGAAAAAGAGAGAGAAAACAAGAATAAATCTAGGACTCGATGAACAGCAAGGATTGGAATCGAGTCTTAGAGCCGTGCATACCCTAACTCGGTGATGTACGGCGACTACGGCGACGCGGATGAAGTTCCTCGTCGACGGGAAGGTCTCCGGCGGCTTCCTTCCGGCAGCAAAGCGGCGAGGGAGTCGACAGCGACGAGCAGCACGGCGGCGCGCGAGAGAGAACTTCGGGAGCAGAGAGACGAAGTCCAGGAAATTGCGATGTCTGAGCCGGTGGCGGGGATCGGTATTTATAGGAGAGGGGGTCTGACATAACTGTCAGATCTGATTCAACGGCGCAGATTTCGCGTCTCTCCGCATTCAACGGACGGATTTTGTGGCGGTAATCGCGGGAAAATCCTAACGAACCGAAATAAAGTTGCTCCACGTCCAAGACCAAACTCATCGAACATCGAGTATAAAAGTAGGTAAACGTTCGATAGATTTACCTTCGGAATCAATGACATTCGAGGGGAATTTTGATCGAGTACATATATACATGTTCACGAGAGAGAAGCACAGATGGGGTAGGGATAGAATAGAGGGAAAACAGGGTCCGATGCTTACTCAATCCGAGGGGAAAACAGTGATAAAACTCGGAATGGTAAGTGTATAGGACAACACCAAACGAACAAAAACAAACGAAAAAGAAACACGATAGAAAATTAACGTAAGTAAACAACATAGAAAGAAAACATATAATACATAGTACCGATAGTTATGATCTTACTGCACATTGCGTGAGTCCAATATGTTTAACTCACACCTTAGTGCACAGAACCTCTTTTCATCCAAGGGCTTCGTAAAGATATCAGCCAATTGATCTTCGGTGCGAACATGG
This sequence comes from Bromus sterilis, assembly GCA_950022295.1. Taxonomy (NCBI): domain Eukaryota; kingdom Viridiplantae; phylum Streptophyta; class Magnoliopsida; order Poales; family Poaceae; genus Bromus; species Bromus sterilis. The sequence goes on along the minus strand of OX465595.1, from coordinate 334,634,472 downwards.
CTGATAACAATATCTTCTCGCTGAACGTGATCACGAAGAAAATGATGACGAATGTCAATATGCTTCGTTCGAGAGTGTTGCACAGGGTTATGGGCAATCTTGATAGCACTCTCGTTATCACATAGTAATGGAAGTTTCTTCACCAGAATACCGTAATCCTTCAGCGTTTGCTTGAGCCACAGAATCTGAGTGCAGCATGAACCGGCAGCAATATACTCGGCTTCAGCCGTAGAAATAGATACGCAATTCTGTTTCTTCGAAGCCCAACAGACAAGAGATCTACCGAAAAAATGACATGTGCCCGAGGTAGATTTCTTCTCGACTCGATCACCAGCCCAGTCAGAGTCAGAATATCCAACGAGATCAAACTGGGCACCCTTGGGATACCAAAGTCCCAAAGATGGTGTGTGAGCCAGATATCGAAGAATTCGCTTGACAGCAATATGATTTGATTCTTTCGGGTTTGCCTGAAAACGAGCACACATACAAACTGATAGCATAATGTCAGGTCTAGATGCACAAAGATAAAGAAGCGAACCGATCATCGAGCGATATTTCTTCTGATCGAAAGGTTTGCCCTTCTCATCTGCATCTAGATGAACATTCGTAGGCATAGGAGTCTTGATAGTTTTGCAACTGACAAGATCGAACTTCTTCAGGCAATCTCTGAGATACTTCTCTTGAGAGATGAAAGTCCCATTCTTCTGTTGACGGATTTGAAGCCCGAGAAAGAACTTCAATTCACCCATCATAGACATTTCATATTTCTTCGACATCATACGAGCAAATTCTTCGCTAATATCAGGGTTAGTACAGCCAAATATAATATCATCGACATAAATTTGACACACAAAAAGATCATTTTTGTATGCACGAGTAAAAAGAGTCGGATCAGTTATTCCTGGTTTGAAGCCCTTCTTCAGAAGAAAACCCTTCAGAGTTTCATACCAAGCACGAGGTGCTTTCTTTAACCCATATAGGGCCTTGTGCAATCTGTACACCTTATCAGGATTCTTCGGGTCTTCAAAACCTGGTGGCTGCATAACATATACTTCTTCTTCGATTTCACCGTTAAGAAATGCACTTTTGACATCCATTTGATATAGCAATATACCATTGTAGTTGGCAAAAGCAAGCATGACACGGATGGATTCAAGTCGAGCAACTGGAGCATAAGTCTCACCGAAATCAATACCTTCGATTTGGGTGTAGCCTTGAGCAACCAGTCGAGCTTTATTCCTTACCACAATGCCATCTTCATCTTGCTTGTTGCGAAAAATCCACTTCGTACCAATGATATTATGCTTCTTGGGATCAGGTCTATCAACAAGGGACCAGACTTTATTTCTCTCGAACTGATTAAGTTCTTCGAGCATTGCAGTCATCCAGTCTGAGTCCTTCATGGCTTCATCAAATTTTGATGGTTCTAGCATGGATACAAACGAGAAATTTCCACAGAAGTTAGCTAATCGAGTACGAGAACGAGTGGTGGGACGACCTGGTAAACTAATCTCTTCGAGAATTGAGTCGACGTCCACTCTTCTTCGAACACGAGGTAGAACTCCATCAACATCTTGCGGATTCGGTTGTCCTTCGGGATCAGCTTGACCTTCGGGATCAGCTTGTCCTTCGGGTTCAGCTTCTCCTTCGGGTTGGACATTTTCTTCGTTTACGCGTTCTCCTTCGACCTATACATCATTTGCTTCAGGATGTTGATCTCCAGCGCCCCGGGCTATGTGTGGGAACATTGGACCATCATCATCCTTGTTTGCTTGACGTGCATTTCCTTCGACAGGTCGAATATCTCCAATAGCCATGTACCTGATAACTTCATCCAAAGGTGGTTCATCCAGGTTAAGAGGTAATTGCTCTTTTTGAGAGCCGTTAGTTTCATCAAATCGAACAATTACAGTTTCTACAACTTTGCCAAGATGTGAGTTGTAAACTCTGTAAGTGTGAGAATTCGAACCATAACCTAGGAGAAAACCTTCGTGAGCCTTTGAGGCAAACTTGGAGCTGTGATTCATATCTCTGATATAACATGGAGCACCAAAAACCCTGAGATATGAAACATTTGGCTTTTTACCAGTAATAAGTTCATGTGAAGTTTTCTTCAGAAACTTGTGCAGATAAACCTTGTTGATGATATGACATGCAGTATTGATTGCTTTGGCCCAGAACCTGATAGGAGTCTTGTATTCAGCAAGCATTGTTCTGGCCATTTCAATAAGTGTACGATTCTTTCTCTCGACCACACCATTTTTTTGCGGTGTATAAGCAGCCGAGAATTCATGAGTAAAGCCATATTCATCAAGAAAATCTTCGATATGAGTGTTTTTGAATTCTGTACCATTTTCACTTCTGATATGCTTGAGAGATAATAGATATTCAGTCTGAGCTCTCTTTGCGAAGGTTTTGAAGATTTCAACAACCTTGCTCTTGTCATCTAGAAAGAAAACCCAAGTATATCGAGAGAAATCATCAACAATAACCAGACCATACTTGTTACCTCCAAGACTAGCATAATTTTGAGGACCGAATAAATCCATATGAAGTAATTCAAGAGGACGAGTAGTAGTCATTATAGTTTTTGCTGAGTGATGTTTCTTGGCAATCTTTCCTGCTTCACAGGCACTGCATAGACGATCTTTATCGAATTTAACATTATCAATTCCAATGATGTTCTTCTTCGAGATAAGAGTTTGAAGGTTTTTCATTCCTGCATGCCCAAGTCTTCGGTGCCATAACCAACCAGAAGTGGATTCGGCCATTAAACATGTGGACACTGCAGGTCCCGAAGAAAAATCAACGACATAAAGATCACCTTTGCGATATCCTTCGAACACGAAGGAATAATCATCCTGTGAAAAGACAACACAACGAGAAGCAGAAAACAGTACAAGCATACCCATATCACAAAGTTTTGAGATAGACATAAGATTATATCCAAGTGATTGAACAAGCATAACCTTATCAATATGTTTATCCTTCGATATAGCTACCTTACCCAAACCAATTACTTTTCCTTTGTTGTTATCACCGAAGGTAATGTATCTCTTTGAAGATTCAGTAAGTTTGTCTTCGGTGAACAATTCTTTGTCTCCGGTCATATGATTTGTACATCCACTATCCATGACCCATTCGGATCCACCGGAGACATAGCCCTGCAGAAGAATTAGTTCTTCTTAACCACCCACAAACGAGCAGGTGACTTAGAAGGCATGGAAGAGCTAGATGGGGTAGAAATATTATAGCGAACAGGATTGCATTGTCTATCTGGACCATCAAGCACACCATAAATATAATTCCTCGACGAGGGGTTAGAGTACTGATGGGTAACAGCAACTTTGGTTTTATTGTTACGATGACGATAAACATTTCTATCGATACGATAGTATTCCTTCTGGGGAACATTTGAAGCAGGCACCAAGGGTTCATTTCTATCCTCGAGAGAATAGTAGTGATTCGGTGGTACCGAGGATTTTCCCTGCATAGAATGGTTAGGGGGCAGTTTTTCTACGAGAGATTTGCGAACCCAAATCTGTCGCTTATAGAAACCATTCTTCGGAGGAGTACCAACGAATTCAGCTGACACCTTTCCTTCCTGATCTTTGACAAGCTTGTAGTCAGAATCAAGTGATTCATCAACAATAGCTTTGTCAATTTTGCAACTGAAACCTGAAAGGTTAGCAATATCAATGGGCTTTTCTTTCGCAAGAACCCAGAAAGTTTTAGGATACTGCTCGGGTTCCCAGTAGGTTCCATCAGGATTGATTTTCCTTTCGAAGCCAACTCCTTCGTTTCGGGGATTCCTGTGAAGAAGAGCCTTTCGTAGGATATCACATAGGTACTGGTGTCCCTGCACACTTTTGAACATGCCTGTTTCAAATAAATTTTTCAACCTGAGGAGTTCCTCGGTAATGGTTTCCTCGTTCGAGGGGTTAGTATCATCAATAACAATAGGTTGCTTTCCTTTCGATCTCTCAGAAATAGAGTCAATTTTACTTCGTTCCAAACAGGTTAAGCAAGGTGAAGTAGATTCATTTTCAGCTTCTGAGCCTTGTTGAGCCATGAGCGTGAGATTGACACTTTCCAACTCTTCATTAGCCTCTCTCAGTTTCTCGAGAGCCATTTTCCCTTGAATGAATTCATAGGTTAGCTTCTCGTAGTCCACTGAGAGAAGATCATGACGAGAGGAAAGTTCATCATACTTTTCCTTCAGAGCAGCATGCTCATTCGTCAAAGTTTGACCCTTCTCAATCTCATCGATCAACAAAGTCTCAGATTTTTGAATAGTTTCACTTAGAGAATCTAGCTCATCTTGTTGGATAGAAGCAATTTTGGCAAGTTTAGCATAACTTATCCTAGAGTTACTTTCATAAGCAGATCCATCAGAAGTATCGTAGGAATTCTTAGATGAGGATACCTTAGCCTTGGCCATGAAGTAGTAAGCTGGAGATTCATCTTCGCTGCTTTGGTTGGTGAAGAATGAACTTGAAGTCTTGCTCGAAGCAAATGCTAAACCAGCAACACCATCAGATTCAGAACCAAAACCAGAACCAGATCTTGGGTTTGATTCAGCTTTGGAACCGGATGCTTCATCTTCAGAGTTCATCTCTTTACCCAGATAGGCTTTGGCACGATGGGAATTCTTTCGTCGAGAGGAATGTGATTTCGAGGAAGAACCCTCTCGATGCTTGTGATACTTCTTCTTCTTGTCATCATCATAACCGTCTTTCTTGTCTTTTCTGGACTTTGAATCATATCTCTTCGACTCATAGTTTTTGCTCGATCTGTGAGACTTGCTCGAAGAATTGCTGTGAGAATGCTTTGATCTATGTTCAACTTCCCAGAGAGGACAATCAGCAATGAAGTGACCTGGATTCTTGCACTTGTAGCAACATTTATCTTTCGCTGATGAGTTTCTGGATGATGATCGATGCTGTGATGAATTGCTTGAATGTCTTGAAGAGTAGTTTTTCTTCGGTGAAGAGGAGTTCCTTCTCTGAAAGCGATTGAATCTTCTCATTATCAGTGCCAGATCTTTTCCAATGTTCTCCGGGTCATCTGAGGCACAACCCGATTCAGAACTAGCTTCAAGAGAGGAGTGATGTGAAGCTCTGGACTTCAGTGCATGAGATTTTCTTCGTGTCCCATTAATATCTCGTTTTTCATCTTCTTCCATCTCGAAGGTATTAAGTCTCTCGAGAATATCAGCGGCAACTAGATCCTTGAAATCAGTCCTTTCCTTGATCATCAGCACAATGTGATCGAAAGAATCATCAAGGGAACGGAGCAAAGTTCTGACAATAATCCGATTGGTAATGTCTTCGGCGCCGAGGGAAATCAGTTCATTTGACAGCGCAGTGAGTCTGTTGTATATGGAGCTAACTTTTTCTCCCTCGTGCCTCTTGAAACGATAGAACTTGCTTCGAAGGGTGTCAATACGAGCATCTTTCTGAGTGGAGACACCTTCACCAATCTTCTCGAGATAGTCCCAAACACCTTTGGCCGAAGGAATATTCTTGACCTCATGGTATTTCTCTGGAATCAGATGATTTGTAATGAAGACCCAGACTTCAGTATCTAGCTCTATCTTCTTTGCCTCTTCAGGAGTGATGGCATTTGTGTCTTTGACAGTTACACCATTTTTGACAACTTCCCAAGCGGCAGAGTTGATAGCCATGATATTCCTCTTCATTTTGTCCTTCCAATAGGGATAGTCCTTCCCATTGAAGATAGGGATTGGTTCCCCCGAGCGAACAGCTGCAAACGACATTCTTGACAACACTCCAGGTTGTTAGACCAAAATACGCAGAGCGTAGGGAGTGCCTAGCTCTGATACCAATTGAAAGCTCAAGAATGATCAGAGGGGGAGGGGGTGAATGATCACTTCTAAAAATTCTAAGGAACTTAGAAGGAATTCATACAAACTGCAAAGGATTAGCACATCTCGAAGGAAATACAGTATCGAAGGTAATGCATAGCTCGAAAGGATTGGGAGCGAAGGAAAACATCGAAGACAAACAGGCAACGAGTAAATACTTATTATAAAAGCATGACGGAAAACGAGCCTGGCACGACGATGTTTGGTAAACCAGTTCACACTCTGCAAAGTGCTACGTCTGGTTGGAGGGGCTGGTGATTGAACACCTGGAGCAAAACTCTCTCCGTCCTATTCTCCACTGCAACAAACTCCTCGAGCTTGTTCAGTTTTCACTCGTGGTAGATGATTCAGGACATCTCCGAGACCTTTACAAACTTCCTTCAGCAGCGACAATTACTCTTCGACTGCTTGACAGGCGACGCCTAACCGTCTAGGAGACTTGCAGTTCTCCAAGATAAAAAGATCGGCTAATCTCAACCTAAGTCATAGTGAATAGCTCAACTCAGCTCAAACTTGGGATTTGGTTTTCTCTCGATGAATCTCTCTTAGGATGCTCACAGACTTCTGTCTTAGAATCTTCAGTGGAGCAGCCAACCCGAAATGGCGGGTAGGTGTGGGGTATTTATAGTTGGCGATCCCGATGGGTAAAATGACTGAAGTGACCCGATGCAACCGCTTGACGCGTGTCCACAACGGTCGGATTCCAATCACTGCGCAACTTTACTTGAGGAACAAGTAAGCTGACTTACCGAACGAGTTCTCTCTCGACGGCACGAAGTGTGATGACTTTGCCTTCGCGCTATTCACTCGACTCAGTAAGATTTCTCTCGGTAGGCTTTTGTGGGTTTTGGTTGAGCAGAGCAAATTCACTTCGACTAAGATCTCAACTAGCAAACCCCTCTTGATAGTACGGTTTTTCCTACGACTCAAGAAAGTAAAGAGAAACTAGTAAAAAGACTAAGTCTTCGACCAGCTTCAGCTTTCTCCTCGTTGCGCTTTTACTCGAGAGAGACTTTTTCTTCGACTACATTTTTAGGGGTCGTCTTTCTTCAAAGGGTTCGGTAGATGACTGCAGCTCTGCTGCAGTGAGTTGTCCTTCGACCTTCTACTTGCAAACTCCATTCTTTCGGAACCTAAGTATCTGTTTATACTCGAAAACAATATTAGTTCCACTTCTGCTTTGTCCAACAATGTCCAAAACCTTCGGGGGCAATACTTGCTCTTACAACTTCCATGTATTGTTTTTCGTAAATGCAATAGAAAATCCACCCATGGCGATGAAGAAGATGCAAAGGCATCTACAAACATGTGTTTTGAAATTGAACATTGCAAGTCTGACTATAGGGAACCTTTGAGTGAGTGCAGAAATTTGGTTTACAAGCGATAGGTAGCTCGTTAGAAGGTACATTTGCATGGTCCTCGAGATGTTACCTTGTAAGAACTTTTGGGTTATAGGGTTTGTAATTCAGGGATTAAAAAATATGCACATTTGTCGGAGATGATTCCGGTGAATCCCTCGGCATGGTTTCCTAGATAGACAATCGATGACAATGGTAACATGAAACAAAAAGGACACACGTTTACCTAAGTCCACACTCTTCTATGGGGATAAAACCCTAATTCTACTTCTTCTTGATTATGATGGGATGTAATACAAAGTAAAATGACCAACATATTGTTGCTATTGTTGTTCTGCCTCTAGGGACCTCGTACCCTCGACTTACATACAATGTCGGGGGGTAAAAGGTTTACACAAGTCCTCCATCGATATGTTCAAGGAAACCTTTTATTTTTGGCAAGGAAACACATCTACGCTATCCATCATGTTTGGGCGACCACATATGTGACGATGCGGCGTTGTTGCACGAGCGCATCAACACAGGAAGCACCTTTACCTCCACACCTTGCTTGTGGCGTTGTTTTCGCTCACATTCGTCAATGTGACGGTCCATGTAACTGCCAATGGAGTAGTGATTACACCAACATGCTACTATGCACACTACCGGTTCTCATTTGTCAACATCCCGCTGACCGCTTCGACGTCAAAGCCATGCCATAGGTTGAACAAACAAGGTGATAAGCTCGGGCATGTGAGTGAAATCCCCTACCCACATAGTAATTGTATCTATTAATCATTTTAATATTAAAATACGTTTTTACATTCAAGGGCCTACTGAATATGTAACAAAATTTGAATATCCAAACAAAAAAACTCAACTTATAGTTGACAATATAAAGCAAGCTATTTTTACTACTAGTCTTCAGCCAATTAATGATTTACAAGTGGCACAAACATGCCCAATAAATTATAAATTGCACTGTAATATGTAATACACATTTGACAAAAAATGATAAAGTTGTGTGTTATTAAATGAAAACCTATCATAAATATCTCGTGTGACCTAGATTTCTCTATTTGTGTCAAAGACCGCTATCAAACTATTTTGTATACATACAGTAGAGATATAGAACAAGACCACATATTGTAAATAAAAAAATAATTTCTCTTTTTAATAATACACACAAACATATATACACTATATTCATGCAATAGTCACAAATTAATCCAAGAATAACATGTTATTTTGTAATTTATCATTTTCAAACATTTAGGTGGATTTGGTTTAATTACATTTAATGTGTCAAAAAATTAACTCATATTAAAAATATACTGTAATTTTATAGTATATTAATTATGATTATGTTGCAAAAATATATTAATAAATAAGTGATAAAGTTTAGTGTAAATGATTATATATATTTTGATTCGCATCGGGCCTAATATTCAATTAGATCGTCCCTGGGCTCTATCTGCATATTTCAACACTAGCAATGATAATCCTATGAATTTCTTAGTTAGTATGTAAAAATAATCACCTACTTCTTTTTATTTTATCAAGAGTCTGCAGCACAAATATTGGTCCCACTCTGGATCAATCTAAAGAAAAAGGTGAAAGTGCATAATTAGCATTGAATTTAGGAGCTCATCGTGAGTCTCATGACGCAATTTTTTTGAAGTAACCACAAAGCTTTAATTTTTTCGAAGCCACGGTTGACGTTTACAAGAATTCTTGAGTGCACAAGTCCCCAACAGAGAGCCTAGAGCTTCTTCTCCGTTACCTCTCCTTCATTATCGAAAGCATTTAACTCGCACTCCTGACAACAAAGAAGACAAATGTTGGATTCAGTAGTTAAGCAATTGTTCTGTTGTGCAATGTACTTTTTTTAATGAAAGTATATTAGAATGCGGATATATTAAGTACAAACACATATTTTGGTAAAGATTAACAAATACAACCGCCCGATAATAGGGTCACATGTCTGGGTTAACAAAACCCATCCTAGTCAGGCCGAGGTTCTGGTTCGTTCTCACAGTCAGCTAGCCAACAGGAGGTGGTCGTTCGTTGATTTTTAGCAAGCTTGATGAAGTAGAGAATGTTGTCTGGCCGATAGCTCATGTTCCTCTCCTTCCACATCTTCTAGAAGGTATAGATGATGACAGGAAAGTGATGTGCATCATTGTTTGAGACCAGTACTGCCACCAAGACTGAATGGAAGAGCAAGACTGAGCATTAGAGGCCAAAAGGCGGCAGTTCACCCAGTTACCCACAAGTAGCCAAATAGAGCGAGGGAAGTGGCACTGCAGAATAAGGATGGATCTTCCTCCTCTTCATCACATAAGATGCAACTATCCTTGGGGGGGTATACCCCTAAGTCAAGTCCACATGAGGATTTTTCACTTGGTCACCACTTTCGCCTTGCAAATCAGATCAAAAAGGATGAGGGGGGGGGGGGGGAGAATGGTCCGACAAATTGTGCTCGGTAAGCAGATTTAGCATAGTAATGGAAAGAGGGGTTGAGGTTACAGATGGATGAAACTCAAGTGAGGAAAATCATGCTTCCACTTTCCTTTGAAGCAATACTTATTCATGAACATTATATCTAACAATAGATACATGAATCTAATTAACACACATAATTGTATTAAAGCATCGAAAGAACATACATTTTCAACCAATTTCTGGGATGAAAGGAGCATTTCTCCCAGATTTATTGATGACACCAAATTCACAAAAACAGAGGTTTCTATATAGGAATTTAACACCCCACACAGGACAACATCACGATACCAAGAGCTAGCCTAGCACATTGGCATCTCACGGATTATATATTCACGATTATGTGAACCCATCTTCTGTTAGAATAAATCCGCAGCGCGTAGTAGATCATCCAAGGATCAAGCAATCACACGAGGCACGACATTGAGATTTGTTAACGAAGTTCATCGAACATTGGCTACATCTCCGGGGCTTGACTATAGGCGCTCCTCCTCATGACACCGCTACAATACCGCACATCGGCCACCCAGGCATCGGCACACGCCGCCGTCTCCCCCTTGCGTGCATGTGCTATTATGTTGGCATAGGTTACAACCGTGGGGTGCCCCTCATTATATGAAAGCCCAAGGATACAACGTGTCCGACTCCAACACTACACGTATCCTACCCACACTACAACTCCAAGTCCAATGTAACCTAACTAGTACACTATATTCGACACAAACTCAAGATCTTCCAGCCCACTATTACCAAGAAAACAGACAAGTAATGTAATACATACGTTAAAAAAAAGTAATGCACTATAACAAGATTAACCAGCGGATCTAGCCATCGGCAGAACAAAACACCAACTAGAATTTAGAAGATATCATCTTGTTAGTTATCTCCCCCGCGGATGGAAACCCTCTACTCGGTTCCTAAGAGATTCTGGATTAACAGATTCTCTAGACATACAGAACCCATCGAATTTCCCTCCCCTTTCCAACTCGCTTTCAACACTAGTTAGCGATACGGAAGGTATATCACTCTATGCCAAAAAACAATAAAATTTAGAAGATATCAGCAGAGCTATCAACTTGTTCCTGCAAGTTTCAGAAAATATCTATTACAACAACGCAACACTTCTATATCGATATCCACTCGCCTCTTGCGTATATCAAAACTGCATCAACTGTGCACATGGTTTCTCAAGAAACTCTGGATTAATAGACGACAAGACATAACACTAGGCGTCAAAAATAGCGAATTCTCAACAATATTTGGTCAAAAGTTGAGCGACTCGGCACGACGTTCACCAAATCAGTGGCCTATCCAATCAAATTCTAGGCCCGGTGCGAATACAAATAAAAATAATTATTTACACTAAATTGTATTACTTACTCCCTCCGTTCCATAATGTGGTATCATTTTAATGCTATTTTAGCTTGAAATACGATACTACATTATGGGACGGAGGGAGTATTTATTAATAGTTTTTTGCAAAATCATAATCATAATTAATATACTGTAGAATTACACTATATTTTTTAATATGAGTCATTTTTAACACATTACACATTAAATAAGTTAAACCAGATCCGCCTAAATGTTAGAAAATAATAATTACAAAATAACATATTTTTTCTTGGATTAATTTGTGTCTATTGCATGAATATATATATATATATATATATATATATATATATATATATATATATATTTGTTTGTGTATTATTAAAAAGAGTGATATTTCTTTATTTCCAATCCGTGGTCTTATTATATATCTCCAGTGTATGGTATAGAAAATATTTTGATAGCGGTCTTTGATTAGACGTACACAAATAGACAAATCTAGATCGCACAAGATATTTACAATGGGTTTTCATTTAATAAATATTACATAATTTTTTTTTCAAATGTGCCTTACATATTACAGTGGATTTGGTAATTTATTGGTGATGTTTGTACCAATTGTAAATCATTAACCGTCCGAAGACTAGTAGTAAAAATAACTTGCTTTATATTGTAAACTATAAATTGAGTCTTTTTTGTTTGGATATTCAAATTTTGTTGCATATTCAGTAGGCCCTTGAACATAAAAATATATTCTAATATTGAAATAATTAATATATAAAATTAGTATGTGGGTAGGGCCCTTCACTCACATGTACGGGCATGTCACCTTGTTTTTCGACCTATGAAATGGATTTGACGTCGAGGCAGTTGGCGGGATGTTGAAAAATGAGAACCAGTAGTGTGCACGGTAGCATGTTGATGGACTCACTGCTCCATTGTCGATTGTGACCACCACATTGACTAATATTAGTGGAAACAACGCCACAAGCAAGGTGTGGAGGTAAAGTGATATCTGGTGTTGATGCGCTCGTGCAACAACACCGCATCGTCACATACATGGTCACCCAAAAATGATGGATAACGTAGGTGTGTTACCTTGTCGACAATGAAAATGACTGCGAGGAGCAACACATCGTGTTTGGCATTGGCCATGACAACTCACACTTAAGAAGGGAACTAGGAGGAGAACTTCAAAAATCAAATCGGGTGGGAAAATCTCAAAGATACTTCCAATCATGGAGAAGCTCAAAAGTTCAAGCATGTTGCCACTCACCTTATCTATCATCTGTGGGGCAAGCGGTTAACATGGGATATAAATATACGATATACTTTAGTTGGGCCTAGCTACTAGAGCTCGTTCAGTGGATGCTTATGGTGCTATGAGACAATTTAGCCCTGATCATTGTACAACATTTTTTACTCATTTCAAGATTCTTTTGAGATTGACCTTTTTTATCAACATCATGGGGTTGTTGTTTGTTTGTGCTTTCTGGATTGAAGTGTGCATTGTGAGGAACAGACACATATCAGGTTGCATTGAGAATCTCGCATTGGATCAATCCTTAAAACCCCTATAAAAGTTTTGGACTTGTAGATTTACTATTGTTTGAGGGCCCTTGGTCTTGGAAGGCCCTATGCCAGTGCACCTATTGCACATGCTCAGGATCAGCCCTGATGGAGCCATCAACATTTGTATTGCCACAGGAGCAGTAGGGCATTGAGATTTATCGTTGCAGGCATACTGGACGTCGTTAGTGTTGTTACCATAGCAGCTGGTGGAGTTCTTACATGGTTTCACAAACATAATGTACATGAGGTAAAATTCAGTGTTTTGAAAGTTTGCATTCTTGTGGAGTCTCTGTCTGGTGGACTGCTATATTGTCTGCTTGTAGTTATTTTCACTGGCATAAATTTGAATTTAAGACCAATCTTATCTATTCTATGAATCACGTGGGGATCAAGATATATAAGATACACCACATAACTATTGTTTACAATTTTCCCCAACAATTTCTTTTGCATTAATCGTTGTTGTGTTTATAGAAATTAATCATGTGTAGCTCGCTAGCTATATAATATGACCAAGAATGTTGTATTGAACTAAAGCCAAATGAAAACACCACTTTAGCTCCTTGATTTCTTCAGTGCCTGCTTATTTTGGTTGATAGGTTCCCGAGGAGCAAGAATGCACCAGATAGCTTGTTCGCTATCTATGTTACTACTTATGTTACTCCCATTATGAGCAGTCTAACATGGGACCAACGTCGAGCCAAGTATCCATTTAGTATCTACATAATATAGCCGACTATTATCTTACCAAAGCTAGCACACACGAAAACTAATCTCTTTTTGGCTATGTATTTTTTTTGTCCCAAAATAAGTATCTTAACTTTAGTATAAAGTTTTACTCTCTTCGTTCATAGATATAAGGTATATAAGTTTTATAAAAATCATTTTTTTAACTTTGATTAAATTTATAGCAAAAAAAATATCAACATCTATGATATTTAATAAATACAATATAAAAATAAGTTTGATGATAAATCTGATGATACCATTTTGATATAATTTATATTGATATATTTATCTATAAATCTGGTCAAAGTTAAATGAGTTTAATTTTTTTACAAAACTTACACTACTGGAATTCATAAGTTTGCCATGTGCCAGGGTCTTCGCCGTCTGTTTTTTCGTCGGGGCGGACGGCAAAGTAGGGGTATATCGTATGCTTCCCTAGATATAGACGGCAAACCTCGGACATACGGTAAACAACTACTTTGCCATCCACGCTGGCCAATGCAGACGGCAAAGGTCTCTATGTCGTCCATAGGTAGACAACAAACAACCCAGTGGGCCCACTCAAGCGAGAGATACGGCCAGACTAACGGCCCTCGGCTTTGCCGTCTGTCGACGGACGGCATAACGGTCTTTGTCGTCTGTCCGCAGACGGCAAAGCCGAGGGCCGTTAACCCCGCACGGTCTCTCTCCTTCTCTCTCTCTCTCCTCTTTCCACTCTCTCTCCCAAACCCCTCTCTCTCCTGACCCGCGCCGCCGCCGCCCTGCCCCGCCACCCTGCCCCGTCCCGCTCGCCGCCGTCCCGCGTGCCGACGCCCTTCACTGCCGGTGACGCCCTGTCCCCCTCTCCTCCTCTCCTCTCCTCTCCTCCCCTCTCCTCCGACCGGCGCCGCTGCAGGTCTCGCCGTCATCGACGCCCCTCCTCGTCGGCGCTACCCTCCTCACCGGCGCCACCTCCCTCCACCGCAACCCCCTCCCCCACCACAGCCACCTCCCCCCACCCCTAGTAAGGCCTCCTCCCCCTGTTTTTTCTTATTTTCTGTTAATTAGATGTGGTCATTTTTATTAGTGTAGTTAGTTTAGGTTTTATTAGTTCTAGTTTAGTTAGTTTTTGCATATGTGTTAGTTTTTTAATTAGTTAGTTAGTTTTATGTTTTAGGTTGTGTTGAAGTTTTGCTTAGGTTTAATTAGATATTAGTTAGATATTAGTTTATTTAGTTTAGTTAGAAGAAATAAAAAAGACTCAGAGAAAAAAATAGGAGTAAAAGTACAATAGGAAAAGAAGAAGAGAAAAAAGAAAAGAAAGAAAATAAAAGAACAAGAGTGAGTTGAATGTGAATAAAAAGAAGAATTTGGAGGTGAAGAAGAAGAAGGTGGAGAAGGAGGAGAAGAAGGTAGTGGAGAGAAGAAGAAAGAAGAGATAGAAGGAGGAGGAGGAAGAGAGAAGAAAGAAGAGAAGGTAAAGGGAAAAAGAAATAATCTGTAAAAGAAAAAGAAAGAGGAGGAGAGAAGGTGGAGGCCGAAGGAGGAGGCCGGGAGGAGAGAAGGTGGAGGCCGGAGGAGGAGGCCGGGAGGAGAGAAGGTGGAGACCGGAGGAGGAGGACGGGAGGGGAGAAGGTGGAGAAGGATGAGGCCGAAGGAGAGGAGAAATTGCTTTTTTCTGTTAGCAAGACCATAGTACAGTCTGTCTTGAATCTTGACCGAAGAGCATCTCTAGCATAACCTGAAACAAAAAAATATCTGTAGCACACCGCAGAAGAGCTTATTGGTTTTTAATGTGCAGTTGTTCCCCCTTCACCTCGAGTCGTCGCATATCTAGTGTTCGACGACCTCCCCCTGTGTTCGACGATCTCCCCTGCACTCGAAGGTAAGCAAAACACGTCCTATCCTCCTAACCCCCCTTCATTTGCTCTGTTCCGACCTTTGTGCCGATGACACTAGCTAGTTATAGATAGTTTCAATATACAATCGCGTAACCAGTATGTGTCTCCCGTTCGAAAGGATTACAGTTATAAATATGCATTCATTTTCATATTTATAATAATAATTCTTTCGAATTGTCCAACGTTATCCATGGACAGCCCGAGTATGTGTAGATTTGGTCAATTTTCCATGCTCTGTTCCTGATCCGACGTGGAATTTTGTCAGCGCCTCCCTGTTGTTCTCCAGATACACAACCTCTCGGCTTGTTTTCGAGACATGTATTAGGAGAACAGCGGGGAGGTGTTGCCGAAATTTTGCGTCGGGTCGGGAGCAGAGCATGGGAAAATGAACCCAATCTACACATACTCGGGTGGGATTAGGACCTATCTTTACCTATAAGTGTGTAGGTTAATTAATTGCATATGCCGTAGCTATGTATAAAAGCAATAAAAAGTGGACGTAATAAAATTGACAAATTTGTATATTTGTTGTTTAGTAGCTAGCTAGTGACAAGATGAGTGATGATCGTGCCTGGATGTACACCGGTCGCCCTAATCAGAAAGAGATGACCACTGAATGGGAAATGAAAACCAAGGAGTTTCTGAGAGCAGCATTTGCAAATGGTCAGAGAAAAACCTGGTGCCCTTGTGTTAGGTGCGACAATTATAAACAGACGACAGAGGTCGATATGGGTAAACACTTGCAGAATTGGGGGTTTAAGCCTGATTATACGGTGTGGACTTTCCATGGCGAGTCTGCCGGACGCAGGAGAGAGGAGGTGGTCCGCCAGCGCACGGACGAGTACGAAACCGGGATCGAAGACATGGTGTAGGACTTTGACGATGCGCGGGATGAGGACGACAAGATGGAGGAAACTGCGAAGGCCTTCTATGAGATGTTGGAGTCCTCAAAACATCCTCTCCGCGCTCACACTGAGCTTTGTCAGCTCGATGTCATCGCACAAGTGATGGCTCTGAAGGCACAATTCAACTTGGGCACAGAATGCTACAATGCGATCATGACCCTATTTGGGCGGTTTCTACCAAAAGCTCATGTTATGCCTGCAAACCTGTACCAATCGGATAAGATCCTCAAGGTACTTAAGATGCCCTATGAGCAGATACATGCTTGTGAGAATGGATGTGCTTTATTTAGGAAAGAGTATGCACAGGAAGACTATTGTCCCAAATGCAAGTCATCCAGGTATGTTGTGGTACACAATGGTCAAGGTGAGAATACGTAGACCAAAATACCCGTAAATGTTCTTCGGTATCTTCCAGTGATACCAAGAATTCAACGCCTTTACATGATGGAAGAGATAGCTAGACAGATGACATGGCACAAATATGGGAAGAGAACGGAATTTGATCCAGATGGGAAGCCAATGTTGACTCACCCATCAGATGGTTTAGCATGGAAGCACTTCGATGAAAAACAGTGGAAAAAAGCTAAGGAGCCAAATCATTGCCGAATCGTCGTCGGCACGGATGGGTTCAATCCTTTCGGTCTGATGGCAGCCTCATATAGTTGTTGGCCTGTATTTGTCATGCCACTCAATCTCCCTCCCTCAGAGATTATGAAAAGGAAGAACATTTTCCTGACATTGATAATACCAGGGCCCAAATATCCGGGGAAGAATATGGATGTGTACATGCAACCGCTTAAGGAGGAATTTCAACAAGCTTGGGATGAAGGGTTCAAGACATATGATGCAGCTAGCAAAAAGACCTTCATAATGCATGTGTGGTACCAGTACTCAATGCATGACCTGTCGGCGTATGCTCTTTTCTCTGGCATGTGTGTTCATGGAAGGTTCGCATGCCCAACATGCAAGGCCTCTATTCAGTTTCATTGGCTGAAGGCGGGTGGCAAGTATTCATGCTTTGACTTGCATAGACAGTTTCTGCCTCCTAAGCATCCTTTCATAAGAGACAGGAAGAACTTCATCAAAGGAAAAGCTGTCAAAAACCTGGCAGCACCTACGATGACGGGTGAACAGGTCCTGGCTCAGTTGAACTCTCTCGTGCCTGATCCAGAACGTCCCGGGTATTTCAAGGGATATAATTCGGAACACGCATGGACTCACAATACATGCTTCTGGGATCTCCCCTACTTCAAGGACCTCGAACTTCCACACAACATTGATGTGATGCACACTGAAAAGAATATCGGTGAGGCCCTATTTAGTACATTTTTCGGCATAAATGGGAAGTCAAAGGATAATCCTAAAGCTAGAGTCGACCAGGAGACTCTATGTGATAGACCTTTACAGAACATGCGACAGCCGGAAGGAAGGAAGAATTGGTCGAAGCCAAGGGCCTGGTTCAATCTTTAAAGGGGGCATATGAGGGAAATTCTCTTGTGGGTGCAAAATCGTTTGATGTTCCCCGATGGGTATGCAGCGAATCTGAGGAGGGGAGCTAGTCCAGAAAAAATTAAAATATTTGGGCTCAAGAGTCATGATTGGCACATATGGCTTGAGCGGGTAATGCCGGTGATGTTGCGCGGCTATATCCCTGAAGAAGAATGGCTAGTACTAGCAGAACTGAGCTATTTCTTCCGTGTTCTTTGTGCTAAAGAACTATCCGATGGCGTGCTAGAAGACATGGAAGAGACGGCGGCGGAGTTGCTCTGCAAGTTAGAAAAGATCTTTCCACCGGGTTTTTTAATCAGATGCAGCATTTGATATTGCATCTCCCGACCGAGGAAAGATTGGGTGACCCTATGCAAAACCGTTAGTGCTATTCAACCGAGAGAATGCAGAAGACGCTTCGAGAAAAATGTAAAAATAAACGTAGAATTGAAGCATCCATGGCCGAGGCATTCATTACCAAGGAGGCGGCAAACTTCGTGACAGCACGCTATGAAGCCAAAAATCGCCATTTGCATAATTCAAAGCCTCGATACAATACTGGCGACCCCGAACGACGTCAATCCAACCTCAGCCTATTCAAAGGGGAGCTTGGACCTGTTGGTGCTTCGAGAAATATGATTTTGGATCTCGAAGAATGGAGGACCCTTACATTGTATATCTTCACCAACCTAACAGAAGTGCGTCCGTACATCGAGTAAGTGCTCGGTACGTAAAATGTTTTTCAGCTTCTTATAATTCTGGTGTCTCATTCACATCAATTGGTACAGTCGATACGTCGCCCAATACTTGAATGGAGCGGTTATTGAAAGGGATTCCATCACAGAGTTTGAGATTCTCGCCAAACATGGAGACGGCAATCCCGGTTTCATCTCTTGGTTCAAACGAACGGTAACTACCATTCATAAAGGGTTTCATTTGTTGGTCATATTTCCGACTAATATACCAATCTTTTCCTATTAAACTTATAGGAAAATTCACTTGACGAGCCTATGGACGCCGAATTGAGACTAGTTGCTAATGGTTTTGACTTTAAGGTTCGTACATTTGAGAAATACGACATCAACGGGTATCGCTTTCGTACCGTTGGCAAAGAACAAATAATGTCTGATCGGACATCTACAAATTCGGGTGTGTCGGCTGTTGGCGAAGGAGGTATCGAATATTATGGAAGAGTTGAAGCAATATACGAACTTCTATTCTATGGTGAAAACCCTCCAAACGTCGTTGTCTTCAAATGTCATTGGTTTCTTCCGTCAGATACTAGACGGACTCATGAACATGTAGGTCTAGTATAAATTCGACAAGACACACATTTAAATGTCCACGAGGTCTATATTACGGCTCAACAGGCCACCCAGGTTTTCTATCTATCCTACCCCTGCCAAACGGTTGAAAACCTGAAAGGTTGGGATGTCGTTTATGATGTGCCGCCACATCTTAGACCACCTCCCCCAAATGAAGATGATTATGAGACTCACATTAACCCGGAGACATATGAAGGAGAATTCTTCCAAGAAACCCGGAGCCTCAAAAAACGTTTCTGAAACCACTCTACACAACCCGAGAACATGGAACAAGACAATGAGAGTGAACCTGATACCGATGATGAGGAAGAATCCCATACCAATGATGTGAAAGAGCCTCCTGAAGAAGAAGAGGTTACTGCTCCAGATGACTTGTCAATGCTTGACCGTTTACAGAAAGGCCTTCCAAATGTTGGTGTTGTTGAACCCGATGATGCCGTCATTTACGACGACACGCGTGATAGTGATGATGATCCATCAATTGATCCCGGAGAAGAGACGGATGATCCCGACTATTGTTAGTTGTATGAATCCGAACTTTAATTAAATATATGTATATATATATTCTCATTGTAGTAATTACTTTTTTCTTTTTTAGTATTATTATTTCTTTTTCTCATTTGTACTAATTTTGTTTACTATGCTTTATGGCAGGTTTGTGACAGATATGGAGGGCGAGACCTCCGAGGGTGGTTCTTCGTCACGAGGTAGGGGCCGGGGTATTTCGCTCGCACCAGGGACTCTACGGAGGTCTTTGCTCGAGAGTATGTCCTCGCCTCCTACTTCTGAGGTGCCCAAGGGGAGAGGAGGTCAGACGAAGAGGGGCGGGAGAGGAGGCACAGTAGGTGGTGTCCGCACGAGAGGGAGGCGGACAGCTGCGCCTTCATCGCCACCACCTCCGACTGATTCACCAGAGCACAGGGTGGATCCCTCCTCGGAGAGTCCCGTGGTGGAGGAGGAGGAGGCTATGTCCCAGCGCACGTCCTGGGGTCCGTGGTCGGAGGTGGAGACGCCCGAGGGGGAGGTTGGTGAAGAGGAGGCGGTTCCCACTGATGATGAGGCTGAGGGGGCTGAGGGTAACACCGTGTACCAGCGTGGGGGTACACGGCTCCCGGCTGAGCCGGTGACTCCCGCCCATAGGTCGTTGATTACGCCTGATGGAGAGACGTAAGTGCAGTTAATTACTTTGTTTTAGTACGCCGAGGTTTATGCAAATATCTTATGCCTTTTTTACTTTTTTGTATTGCATGGGTTGGGCATACGCCTCGGGTGTCCGCATTCCCAACGGCATCCTTGGTGTGCTCATCAGGCAGAATTTCTCGGGGTTGGTTCAGTTGCCCGATGATGATTCGCCTCCGCAGCCTGGACTCTTTTGGGAGCACTATATAGCTGCCGAGGCCCCGTCAAATATGACCGTCAACGGGGTCAAATGCCACACCAGAGCGGACATGGTGTTGAACGGCTTTTGGGTAATTTCTCTTTCACACAATGAGAACTTGAGAATAGCTAGGTAATTGGTGCACTCATCAGTGTTGTCTCGTGCTATTAATTGCGGATCTATTACAAGGTCGAAGAGTCCATGGAGGAGGAGGCGGGAAAGGTGCTCATCCAAGAGTGCAAGCGCCTCTTGCAGAACACAAGGCACGAGATGCGAGTGCAGGCGGTCCGTGACTACTACGCGAAGTGTGGCCTTAAGTGTAGCAAGTCGGAATGTCGAAAGAGGTATCTGACGAGGGACCAGTACATGATGGTAACCCCTTCCTCCGTATTTTAGTTTCCTTTATTTGATTCCTAGCTAGATAGGCCTATAATAGCTAATCTTCATGTTTACTAACTTAGGCGCCACCGAGATGGTGTGCGGATAAGATGGATTGTTGGGAGGTCATTGTGTACCAGTGGTGCTCAGAAGCCTGGTTGGCCGCCCACAACAATGCCAAGGACCGGCGCGCCCAGATGGTTGGTGTGCCACACCATCAAGGCAGCCGCAACTTAGCTGGTTACGAGAAAAAATGGGTATGTGTGCTTTGCTAAAATTGTCTTTTACGCACCACAACTTAGCCGTTTACTAATATTGTGCTTTGCTTTGTCTTTTAGGCGGAGCGTAATAAAACAGAGCCGCTTGGGGTGTTCGACAATTATGGCATGGCCCATACAGCGTCGTACAAGAAGGCCAAGGCACTCTCAGAGTCGGATATTGCCACTCCGTCGACTTTCACCAACGTTGCCGCCTACGGTAAGATGAAGGCTTATACTGAGGTGGCAAAGGAGAAGCACGGGCAGGATTATACCCCGGTTGGGAAGCCTATTGACCCTGATCTGGTGATGATCTCTGGTGGCGGAAGGCGCCATGGCGCCATGGCCATTGGAGATAAGTTGATTTGGTGCAATAGGACTCTTCCTGAGATCAAGGCGCGCCAAACGATCTCTTCTCCTGCTATAAGGACTCGTGCGCGGCCAATCAATCTCGCTATCGAGGTTAGCCATAAGGACTCTTGCATTCTTGTGTTCTCTCATCGAATATTATAGTGCTAACTACATGAGTGGGGTTGCAGGAAGCTCTTGAGAGAGAGCGACAGAATACCCAGCGGCTACTCGAGGAGAAGGAGCGATTGGCGGAGGAGAAGGCAGCACAGAGAGAGCGGTTGGCGGAGGAGAGGACGGAGAAGGCTCTTGAGGAGGCCGCGGCACGCCACGATGCGTCGAACCGGGCCTTGTACGATCTCATCGTGGTAAGTCACTTGTTCATATTCACCCAAAGAATGCATGTTATAATGCTTCTTTATATTAGGAACTAATATGGTTGACTCGTGGAAAAACAATGTGTAGACTATGTGCGAGAAGACTGGCCAGGCCGCTCCACCGATGCCGATCATTTCTCCTGCGGGGATAGTGAGTATCTTTCAATGATCATCAATACCTTATTGAGTGGTGTCATGCTAACCGCTAGTTGATCTTTTCGTGCAGCATAACTCTCGGGCTGCATCCCATGACCCTTCTCCCCCGTCAACCTCTGGCAACCAGACTGATGCTTCTCAGCCACCTCAGCCTTGAGGGCTACACTCCGATAAGTTGTCTTCCATACTTACCTTTAGAATTTCTATATTTATCCGAAAAATATCATAGTTTGCTTATTTTGCACCAAAAGGGCATAATTAGCTTGTTACTTCAAAAACTGACATAGTCAACTTAGTTAGACATAGTTATCTCAAAACATATCATAGTGAGCTTAGTTATCTCAAAAAATGACATAGTTAGCTCAACAAATGGTATAATTAGCTAAGTCGGCTCAAAAATGGCATTATTAGCTAAGTTAACTAAAAATGATATAATTAGCTAAGTTAGCTCAAAAATGGAGGCTTCTTCATCTTCTTCACCATGCATCATCTTCTCTCCTTCTTTCTCTCCTTCTTTCTTCTCTTATTTCTTCTTCTTCTTCCTCTCCTTCTTTTCTTCTTCTTCTTCTTCTAACTTTCTTTTCTTTCATTTTGCAGATTAGCTTCACGGGAGTCATGCATTCATGGAGTGGTGCTTCTTCACTTGTAGTATACTTGTTTATTTTGAGACTTGTGTTTGATGGAGTAATGTATGTGTTTGACACTTGTGTGCACTATGTATATAGATCACTTGATGTTCATTATGTATTTGGAGACTATATAGATCACTTGAGGTTTATTATGTGTTTGGATCACTTGATGAGATGTGATATGTGCTTCTGGTACTGCTGGTATATATGTATATATATTTTGTTTTGTCAAATGCAAGGAATTATAAGAAAAGAAAAAAAAACAGTGGTTATGCGGCCTCTTTGCCGTCTGCTTGCAGTCGGCAAACGTCTTTGCCGTCTGCTGGTGGTCGGCAAAGGTGACACGTGGCACCCAGTTGTGCAATCTGGCAACAGACTGGGTGCCATTTGGTCAGTATGTCGTCTACATAACCCTGGCAGACGGCAAAGAGCATCACTATGTCGTCTGTCCGACAGACAGCAATGATCTGACGAGAGGTGACATCCTATGACGTCACCATTTTTTTGCCGGCTGTCGGTAGACGGCACACCTCGCCGTTAACACCCTGACGGAGGGATCGTAATCTTTTTGCCGCCAGGCTCCCGTTGCTGTCTACTTGCCAATATACGGTCGGCAAATGTCTTTGTCGTCCGTCGATTATATGCAGACGGCAAAGCACCTTTTTACCAAAGAAACGGTTGACAGGAGTTGTGCCGTCCGTGGACAGACGACAAAGACATTTGCCGACAGCTGGAATTCCAGTAATGTTATACACTTTGTATATACTCCCTCCGTCCTTGAAAGAGTGTACTTTCAACTTTGTGGGAAAGTTAAAATTTGAAAACTTTGACCATAATTATATAAAAATACAATAACATTTACAGCACCAAATTAGTATCACTAGATTTGTTATGAAGTATATTTTTATTATATAATTATCTGATTTCATAAGTATTATTATATTTGTGTGAATTTAATCAAAATTTAAAATAGTTTGATTTTTTTTTGGAAATGCACTCTTTCAAGGACAGATGGAGTAGGATGGAAGGGAGTACTAAAAAGTATACTGGCATTCATCAGGACCACGAGGGAAAAGAAGAGGCGCATCGATAGCTCCTCTAGGGTTTAGCTAGAATGTCGATTTGGTTGTTGGCTCCTAATCATTCACTCGCCCAATCACACACTACATGCTGGCTCTGTGACGGAATGCAGATTTAACTTTGTCGGCATCATGCTGCTGAAATCTGCCGCTCGTTTCACACCAAGTCAGGAACTCGGTCAGGTTATCCACCATTAGCACGTAGGACATGTTTGAATTATTTCCAACAATTCAAATTATAAAAAGTCTTTTAAAATGTCCAACCAGTTCAAGTAAGTTGTGGCCTGATAATAAATACTCACTAGTGGACAGACCCCCATATTTTCCCGGTTCATAAGGGCCTTTGGTCCCGGTTTCACACCCGGGACCAATAACTCGGGACTAATGATGGTCCCGGTTGGCCCACGAACCGGGACCGAAGAGGCTCCACGTGGCCAGGCGCGCAGCGAGAGGGGAGGGGTCATCGGTCCCGGTTGATAGGAAGAACCGGGACCGAAGAGGCTCCATTTTCTGATTTTTTCCATTTATTTATTTTTTTTCTTATTTACTATTTATTATTTATTATTTATTATTTATTATTCTTAATCTAAGATCATTATGGTTAATCTCAAATCAAATTGACCTTCGTGGTCAAACTTCCCCAAGGGTCACCCATCCTCACACTACTCCAGTCCCAGCACGCTTAACTTCTCAGTTCCATTCAACACCTACCCAACTCGCTTAACACACACTTGTTGATATATGTATCATATCAATCCTATTAAACCTTGTTGATTTCTAGGACCTTGTTGATGTCTATGTTGTGATGAAATTTAAAAAAAAAATGAAACTTCCCGATCGGTTACCTATTATATTTTAAATGTTTTTAAATTATTTTTTTGAAAAAATATATTTCTTTTTAATTTTGAACACACATTTTTCATTTTCGGAGTGACAAAAATGTGGTTTTTTGTGAAGATTCTACCAAATATTTGATGTCAACTTGAACCACTTTATTTTTGTAAAATACTGGACCATATTTTATTTACAATTGACCAAAGTTTCCATGTAATATGGTTTTTATATACCTCTTCTGAAAAAGACAAATTTCCGCAGATTCAGCTGGAACGGGGTCAAATTTGAACTACATGTGCTTGATAGCTTGCTCTTTATTTTTTGAAAAAATCATTTCTAGATACACAAGTAGTCATTTCATCAGGGATCCACCAAGACTTTTGTAAGATTCCACCCCTATCTATTACCGGTCATGCCCTCCATTTTGACTACTTTTTGAAATCGACAAAAATAATTCAAAAAAAATAAAAAAATTGTAAAACCTTCGCGTTGCATCCTAATTTATGTCTTAGTAACCATACAAAACAACAAACTTGGAATAAAGCAAATATCTTATAAAAGTCTTTTCAAAATGAGCTATCGAGTATGAAGATTCATGACTTTCAAGCCAAATGACCGGTGTTACAGCTAGTTTGAAAGGATAGTTTTCCCAAATGATCTCATATTTTGCACATGTGTGTATATTATACTAGCCAACAAGTTTGCCAAAGGAAGTTTTTATTTTCTTTGCACGAAAAATCCATTTTCCATTTTCCGAGTGACAAAAGTAGGGGTTTTTTGTGAAGGATCTACCAAATATTTGATGTCAACTTGAACCACTTTATTTTTGTAAAATATTAGACCATGTGTTATTTACAATTGACCAAAGTTTCCATGTAATATGGTTTTTATATACCTATTCTGAAAAAGACAAATTTCCGCAGATTCAGCTGGAACGGGGTCAAATTTGAACTACATGTGCTTGATAGTTTGCTCTTTATTTTTTGAAAAAATCATTTCTAGATACACAACTAGTCATTTCATCAGGGATCCACCAAGACTTTTGTAAGATTCCACCCCTATCTATTACCGGTCATGCCCTCCGTTTTGACCACTTTTTGAAATCGACAAAAATAATTCAGAAAAAAAATTTGTAAAACCTTCGCGTTGCATCCTAATTTATGTCTTAGTAACCATACAAAACAACAAACTTGGAATAAAGCAAATATCTTATAAAAGTCTTTTCAAACTGAGCTATCGGGTATGAAGATTCATGACTTTCAAGCCAAATGACCGATGTTACAGCTAGTTTGAAAGGATAGTTTTCCCAAATGATCTCATATTTTGCACATGTGTGTATATTATACTAGCCAACAAGTTTTCCAAAGGAAGTTTTTATTTTCTTTGCACGAAAAATCCATTTTCCATTTTCCGAGTGACAAAAGTAGGGGTTTTTTGTGAAGGATCTACCAAATATTTGATGTCAACTTGAACCACTTTATTTTTGTAAAATATTAGACCATGTGTTATTTATAATTGACCAAAGTTTCCATGTAATATGGTTTTTATATACCTATTCTGAAAAAGACAAATTTCCGCAGATTCAGCTTGAACGGGGTCAAATTTGAACTACATGTGCTTGATAGTTTGCTCTTTATTTTTTGAAAAAATCATTTCTAGATACAAAACTACTCATTTCATCAGGGATCCACCAAGACTTTTGTAAGATTCCACCCCTATCTATTACCGGTCATGCCCTCCGTTTTGACCACTTTTTGAAATCGACAAAAATAATTCAGAAAAAAAATTGTAAAACCAACGGTCCCGGTTTTTGCGACAAACCGGGATCAATGCCTCGCCAGAGCATTGGTCCCGGTTGGTGGCAAAAACCGGGACCGTTGCCCCAGTTGAACCGGGACCAATGCCATATCCAGACGAACCGGGACCGTTGCCCGGCATCGGTCCCGGTTCTGTAATGAACCGGGAGCGATGCCTCTTTTGGGCTGGACGAAAGGGGGGTCTGTCTACTAGTGACTGCCTTTTGTGATGCTGGGCGCGTACGGGTTTTTGTGCACCGAGACGATGCAAGAAAAACGCGGGCCAATCTATCTCCACAGGTACAGCCGTCTTCTCCTCCACTTGCCCAGTTTGGATATTCACCGGATACGAGCTCCGGTTTTCATCGGCGAGAGGCAACGTGCCACTCTTCTCCCCAAAGCAAATGCATTTTACTCGGTTGTGCTTGGATGGTTCAATCTCGATCAATTGCGTGCAGAGCCAGTCCCCATTTTTTTTTAAACCAGAGCCAGTCCCCGTTGTCTTGACGCGTCCATATCTCTATCCACAGACCTCGAACATGTAGGCGAACAAACAAGAACGATCCGTCGTCACCAACACAAAGTTGGTGTGCACTATAGGGGGCCAAGAAGAAGCGGGTTTAAAAACTTCAGCACACTTTGACCCTTCGTCGAAACTATGTCAAAATTTAACCCAATAGGGCAACGCCCGTCCAAATGACGTTACCGTCTGTGGGATAGCGCCGTCGACAATGGCGTTACCATAATGTCACCGTAGCACGTTGGGCCTCGCATCCTGGTAGGGTAGCGTCACTGTAGACGAAGCTACTGTACGTAGGGTAGCGTCATCGATCAGTGGCGCTACCCTCCTGCATGCAAACGAGCTGAGGGGATAGGGTGACAGCGACGTGTCTGCAGGTAGGTATGTTCAAAGACGCTACGTGGTCGACGTCGCGACCAAGTTCATGCATGCACCACCCCCGACACCACACGTACACGTTACACAAGCTTTTTACACTCTTGGACGGATGCGTTCATCTTGCTGGAGATAAGTACGTAGAAAAGGACAGTGCTCAAAGAAAAAATATAATTAGCTATGATGGTTTTCACGCTTTGTTAACTACTAGCATCCTAAAACAAGATAGTGGAGTTATCACTAGCTTTTTAGAACCTACTGAAACTTGCATTTTTTTTAATATATGTTTGCATTTTTTATAGGTATTTCGAATTTGATACTACATTATGTACGTGTGTGTAATTCAAAAATGAAATGGGTTGCTTCCGCTACCTTTTTCTAGCTGCAGCCACTTCAAAAAATTGTGAGCTTTCTCGAAAAGAACTGTGCATCCTAATGTGATGCTAGGCAATGAGTAGAGTATATAGGATTGGGCAGCAAATACTGTCAACATATATCGTTTTGTCACATGCAAAAGTGTTGAAGAGGATATATTGGAGCGGGCAAAGGAAAAAATGGTGCAGACACCTAATGTCTTCATATACTTCATATATCGTTTAACATGAAAATGCATGAGATGTGTTTAACTATTTTACTTATCTATTTCAGGCTCTTGATCACTTGGTGATTCAGAAGCTAAATGTTGAGGGCAGGCTCGAGAAGAAAGGAACCAAAAAGGGTGGCTCCATGTTTGATACCAAGAGAACAAGCACTTCCAGAGAAAAGACCAGGAAAGCAGATTGAATGGGTGTGTTTTTATTTGTTAACACTCATTCAGAAGAGTAGGATGGGCAACAACCTTTGTGCCTTTTAGTTGTTTTTCATTCAACTGGAGTCTCAACCGTTGGCTCCTGGCTTGCTTGCTACTAATAAATTTGGGTTGATTCGAATGTTAGATTTTTCTCCTTCTGGAGGAGCTACTTGCAGCTGTGGATAATACGATGTTTGCTTATGCGGCTGTTCTATTGCCACCTCTGAGGAGCAAATTGTTTTATTTTCATGCGGATCTCGATGCATTAGTGAACGACGATGATATAACATGTACCCGCTTGTAAAGGTACATAATCCACACTCATAAGAATAAACCATGATCAACATCATGAATTTTGTTATTTCTTCTCATGTTGAAATCGATAATGAGAGAAGAAAAATAGGTGAAAGGCAGCAAAACCACATTGTAGCGGTCGCCCTCAGCTACAGTGGTGTGCATTCCTTGCCACCGGTAATAGGCATGTGACATCATGGAGGGGAGAAGAGGGGCGTGTGATACCGTGGAGGGAAGACACAGTTAGAGAAAGGTGCCGGTTGAATGTCGTGTTGTAGAAGGAAGGTGGCAGAGAAGCCGCGGTGGGGAGGCATGGCGGCGACGACGCCGTGTCGAAGAGAATGAGATTTGAGGGTGAGCATTGTGCCGTGTGGTAAGGGTATAAGAGAGTGAATTGCTTTTTTTAAGATAAAAAGAAAAGGATTGGTTGTTTACTTTTGTAAGGGAAAGACGACTGTTTGCTATGAGAGAAATGTCACATTCATTTTATATAGTGAAAAATATTGCATACACTAACAAGTTACTTATGAAGAAGAAGAATGAACAGGTGATATAGTTTTAAGTAGGAAGCCACTTACTACGACTAAAAACACTCAAGTGATCCCGAGCTCATATGAGCTCGGTATGAACAGGCGCTACCCTACGTACAGTAGCGCCGTCTACAGTGGCGCTACCCTATCAGGATGCGGGATCTAGCGTGGCACGGCGGCACTATGGTAGCGCCATTGTATAGAGGGTAGCGCCACTTGGGCGAGGGCTACCCTATTTGGGTTAAATTTTAAAATAGTTTCGACGGAGGGTCAAAGTGTGCTGAAGTTTGAACAAAAGGTCAGAATAGTGATTTTCGACCTCTATCACTGGGTCTGTGGTCTAACAGGGAAACAGAGCTTGGCTAAAGAGGCTTGACCGGTCTCAGCATCCACAGCGAGGTCGTAGAAGTCTGTGAAGTCCCAACAGAGCCAGTGTGCTGTGCCCCTTTGCACGGCGGCATTGTTCTGCATCAGAATGCAAGCCTTGTTTTTCTCCAAACGGTACAGGCAAGTGGTAGGCGCACTCCAGCTCGGTTGATCAGATGAGAACATGTGAAGATTGTAGTGGTGTCCATCCGAGATTTTGCCGATGATCAGCACTTTGAATACGGCAATGGCAGTGGCAGGAGCCTTTGTCGGCCGCTAGAGTTGGAGCAGAAGTCAGCCCCTGTTAGAATGGCAAAGCCATCCATGCTAACGTTGTTCTCACATGACTTGTACTCCAGTGGTGGAAGCATTTCACAGGTGCCGGTAAGCAGGTTACACATGGCAAGGTGGATGAGGCGAAAAACGTTCTATGAAGCACAGGATCCTGTCCACCCGCTGGCATTGAGATATGTTGCTAGCTTAAACCCTAATGGTGATCACATCAGCTCATGTCTGTAGATTCCTCATCGCTTTTTGCAATGTTCCTGTAACATATGTTTTTTTTAAACGGTGGCAAAATCTTTGCCACATCTATTAAATAAGAAGAAGAGAGTTGCCCAGTTAATTAACGGAAAACCGGGCGAAAACCGATACAAATTAGCCACATGCGAACTACTCACAAAGCATACAACCCCATACACACATGAACAACCTGACAGCCAAACCCAACACGCAAGGACCCTCGACCCTTACACTGCTACAACACAAGAAATCCACAACAAACAAACCTCGACGAAAAACCATGAGAACCTCCAAATCCATGAGCACATGCCACGCCAAAAGGACGCTCTAAAAGAACCGAAGCCAAGCCGTAAGGACCCCCCAAAAGACAGGTGACCAATCATCAAGCAGCTATAGACTTCTTCCATGTGACGTCACTCTTCTTACTTTTTTCCTTGAGAGCCTCCTCCACAATCTTTTTGCCACATCAGGGCTAACCCTCTCCAAACGTTTGAGCAAGCAGTGAATCTCTAACTCAAAGAGAATCTCATTAACCTTCTCACGCGCGGATAACTGCCGAACGGTCACATGCGATTGGGTGATCGCAGCGTTGGATCCTCCATGATCCACATGGGCGAACTACTGACATGGCTCCAAAGGATCTGGCGTCAACAAACCGCCCTCCTCAAAATCACCAACCACAGGTACCACCGACACGAAGGACTCATCCATCTCCATTTGCTCACATGACTTCATCAACTCAATAGCCTGAACACCCACAGGCGCCACCGGATCAACAGTCAGAGGCGACAGAGCAATAGCAGCATCCAAACCTCCACGATCCAAAGAGGCGAGCGGTTGAATGGGCTCCAACAACGGCGACGAAGGAGCAACCGCCCCTCCAAGCGTCTGCAACTCCTTAGGAAGCACCATCGAAATAGGCGGAGTTGACTCCTCACAAAGCTTCTGCAACTCAGGCATAATCTATAGCACCGGAGGAATGATATCGACAACGATTTCACTCACAGAAGCAATCGACACAGCTGGCGGCATCAAGGGTCAAGGTGTAGCACGAGGGGAAAGGTCTCCATACATGCTTGCTTCCCCAGCAGTAGAACCAACCTGGATCTTGAACAACATGGACACAACGGGAACAACCTGGAACTTGGCGAGAGCAGCCTCCACACTCGTCACACGCGCAATGCACTCGCGTAGCTCAGTGCGGAGGAGCTTAGTCTGCTCCGCGATGAGCTGCGCCGTCTTGACCTGCTTCTCCGGGGTGGTCGGGGCAACAAAACCAATGGTGGAGAAATCCTCGTCAAGGCGGGTGTCGGCGTCTCCAAGCCTTGGCATGGTAACACTATCACTGATGGCTTCGTGAAGTGGCAGAACCTCCCAGCCCCTCCCTGCACCAAGCCGCGGCTCCGAACACAGCGGCGGCACGACCGTGGGACGAGGTAGAGGCGGAGGTAACGAGAGGCAGACAAGTGAGCTGAGGGGGTGCCACGGGTTGCGGCAGCCAAGAGCACGGTGGCCGTTCTCCAAGCACTTGAAGCAGCGGAGGGGGTCACGACAGACGGAAGCTCGATGCCCAGAGGCAAGGCACCGACAACAACGACCTCTAAGCCAGGTCGGAATTGATGGCGTCTTCAAAGACGGAGCGACCATAGCCGGGCACCGCGGAGCGCGGGGCGATGTGACAACCTGCCAGGCGCCATCTCTACCCGTCACAGCCTCCTCCACGCGACGCGGCTGAGCAGCACAGCAACGGACGATCCAGAAGGGCGCACCAGCAGCGAAGGCAGCGCCCCATGAGGATCCGCTGCAGCGGACAATGGACGCGACCCGCAGCGTCCGCCTTGCAGCTCGGGCGACATCTCCAGGACCACGCCGACACTCGCCGCCTCGTTGATCCGTTCGCCAGTTGTCAGGGAAGCAACGCAGGGGATGCATCCTCGAGGCAGGCTGGGCGGCAGGGGTGGCAGCAGGAACGGAAGGGGCGCGAGGCTGGCGCAGATGTCTGGCGAGGTCGGAGCGACGGTCGCCGGAAGGGGCCCGCCGGAGGGCACCGGCAGCCGCCCGAAGGAGACACTGACACGCCCCCGCACAGCCGGACCAGCCTTGCGGCCGGCGAGGAAGGCCGCGGCGAGCGCGGCGGCCAGAGCAGGGGCGGTCAGTGGCGAGGCCGGACAGGGCGCTGCCGCGGACGTGGCATCCATCAGCCCCGTCATGGGCTACCCGGGAACGAAGGGAAGCGGAGGTTGGGATGGACGGCAAGCGGGCAGGGCGTAGCTTCCGGATCCGGAGCCGCCGGAGGCAGGGGAGGCCGGGGGAAGGAAATCAGCCCGGCGGCGGCGGAGCGCGTCCGCCCGTGCTCATGTTTCAGTCGGGCCGTGGTGTTTCCTCTGACTAGCATCCCTGTAAAATATGTAGTTGTGTAGACTGAAAAGGCTAGTGGACCCGAATAGTGTTCATATAAGGACAACAGAGAAAATGACAATTGGATAGCAGTCCATTTTCTACACATAAGCTATCGTGTTTTAGGAACAGGAAAAGATAGTTAGCTAATATATTTATTAGAATGGATTAAGTACAGTAGAGCATAGGCGTTCCTGTCCTTTCATGTAAATATTTCATGAAACATAAAATGAATGAATAGGTAGCTTACACATTACATATTTGAAACCGAAAAACAATATGTACTTGGGACAGATTTTTACAAACGAGCCAAATATAACATGATACATCTAAATATTCATGAGAGATAAAATAAATGAATACGTTTACTGCTCATCACATATTTGAAAGCATGTGTTGGGCACAAGTTCATACGAACGGGCTAAATATAGCATGTTATACATGTAAATATTCATAAAACATAAAATGAATGAATAAGTGTCTTGCTCATTACATATCTGAAACCGAAAAAAACATGTAGTTGGCATAGATTTTTACGAACGATGTGATCATGTGGTTAACCAAATTGCAATTGCTATTGTTTGTTCTTTGAAAACCATATGATCATGTGTGTAATATGTCTCTGATGTACAAGTGACCAAGTTTACATTGTATTGGTTTAAAGTGGAAAAGCATTTGAATTAAATTTGAATTAATTCTAATTAAACCAAATAGCAAAAGCTACTGGTCTCAATTTAAAATCAACTCAAACATGGTTGAAAGTTGGATATTTGGATAGAGCATTTTCTGCTGATCATTTTTCATATATTATTTGTCCAATTTGGAGCTAATATGAATTTCCAAAGTTTATTGCTTTTTCTGCAATTTCTGCAATTTAAATAAACAGAGAAAAATGGAGTTATTGCATCAGCATGATGCAATGCTGATGTCACAGGGGGGGCTGACATGTGGGGCCTACATGTCAGTTGCCCAGTTTTAATTTCTGTTTAGTTTAAATTAAACAGTGGTTAAGGGGGGGGCGGGCCCCACTTGTCATCGTCACTGGGGAAGTATTAAGGGCTGATTAGCCCATAAGCTAATCCACCCGGCCGGCGGCTAGCCGCCGGTGCCACTGGGCACGGCGGAGCCGCGCCGGAGTGGGCTTCCCAGCCACAGTTTGGCACGGGGAAAGCATGGGGCTGCTCCCCAGCCTCAGCTGCGTCGCCTCGCGGCCACGGGAAGGCCTCGGGGCCACTGGAGCCTCGCCGGCGTTGAGGAATGCGGCATCCGGAGCACTGACCATGGCGAGGAGGCGATTCCTGCCACGGGGAGACGCGCGGGAGGGGGCAAAAGAAAGAGGGTCTCACCCCGGACGCGAAGGCGTCGACGTTGAATACGGAGAAGGCGCGGTGGCGGTGTATTTCCCAATGGGGTCCACGGCGGCCGGCGGCAAATCGGCGAAGATGGCGTCGTCTCCAGGGGCTCCTCGGCTCGATTGGATGCGCTACTCGACGAAGGCTTCAACGGCGGTGCGGCTGGACATGCTTGCGCGGTAAGTGGCTGCCGTTAGCCACGGTGGCGCACGGTGCCGTGCTCCGGTGAGCTCACTGGCGGCGGCGAAATCGCGAGAGAGAGGGGGAGAGGGCAAGCGGCGAGTGAGGGGAAGGAGGCAGGGGACTCGGGGCGTCTCCGTGGCGCAGATAGAAGGCAGGGGAAGGACTAGAGGGGACTGATGACGGGAAAATGGGGCGATAGAAATAATAATAATAATACTAACGCGTCCATGTCATAGAGACAGATAGTATAATTAAGATGCATAAAATTAAAGAGAGATCAAACATTGCAGGTACTTTATTTTCAGAACTCTTACATATACATAAAAGAACTGTTAATTACATCTCCGGAGAGAAAACCCCTGATTAAGAATTCCAACATATCTATTACATAGCATTACAACATATAACCATTACAAAGTGTAGAAAGGAAAACTGCAAAATGTAAAATAAGAGTCCTCCTCGCTGGCGTCGATGTCGGCGTAGTCGGGGCGTCATGAAGTACGCTTATGTTAATATATGGGTAGCATAATCTTCGTCATTTGATGATGTGATTTTTATAGCACACACGTGACTTGGCTATTTTTTACCTAGTTCATTAACCATTCGAGATTTGATAATACATAGCGTTTTATGTTATATGAGCATTTTTAACGGTTAATGGCTAGTTTGGCAAGCATGTGTGCAATATATAGTATAACTCGTTTTGTGAGCCAAATTTATCATGCATGTGATTTCTATATGCATGCATGGAGTATAAGAAGTGTGTAATGTGTTTGGTGACGACACACACATCTTTATGTTGAGCTACCGTATGAGGAGGCTATATGAAATATGATGATGAAATGCACTATGTTTTATTTAGTGCAAGTAACACGGGTTATGAACCTAGTTATTTTTTAATTCGGTGGATGCATGCACCTATATGAAAGGAATGCATGGTTTAATATATATATGAGAAATGATGGCCATATGACCATGCATGAAGATTAATCATGTACTTAATATCCCTAGCTAGGTTGGGAACCTATATGAAGGCATTTTATCAACTTAATTAGCTAGGTTGCAAGCCAGAGTCATTTTCTATAGCATCAAGTAATAACATTATAATGTCAAGTACATGCATGTCATTATCTTATATATGGGGAGTGCGATTTAATGAGCACTACTCTCTTCACTTATTTCTTTCTTTTATCGGTTCAAGTCACTAGTTTTCCTGACACAAAACATACACGCTCTTTAATTTGAACCAGAGGGACGATTTAATGAGATGTATATATGTTTGAAATGGCTTGATTTGTGTCAACATGACCAGACCGAGCACATATTTAGTGATAGATGAATTCGGAGTGCACCTTGGTCTGTGTCGATATGACCAAACCAAGAGCCAAATTTAGCAAGATATATGATTCTCAAGCGACTTGGTTCGTGTCAACATGACCAAACCAAGAGCCGATAATTTATCCATATGTATGATTTTAACGCAACTTGGTTCATGTCCATATGACCAAACCAAGAGCCAATATTTCGTTGATATATATAATTTAATGCAACTTGGTTCGTGTCAATATGACCAAACCAAGAACCCAAATTTTATGATTGGTGTATTTTATAGAATTTGCACTATGTTATCATGACTAAACAAGGGGGCATGAGCATATGATTTTAGTGCCACAAGGATTAGATTTTCATGAGTAGGAGCAACAGTGGCGGAGCCAGGAATACGAAGTTGTGTTGTCAATTTAGAGTTGTGATGCCAAATACACGCAGTTGTATAAATTTTATATATTTTTTGTTTGATTTTTACCCTAAATAAAAAGTTTTTGTCAAAAACCTGTGTAGTCAATTGACTACACAGCCAACGACTGGCTCCGCCACTGAGGAGCAAACAACTTAACACCTAAAGATCAAGAATAATAAACTCAATGGATGTGTCAACATAACCATCCATGAAGCAAGATAACATATATGTTGCAATGAAATGGGGAAGATAGCTCTTTAGATGTGTCAATATGACCACCCAAACAGCAAAATAGCATATGTTGCAAACAATATGATGAGATAGCCCTTTAGATGTGTCAATATGACCACCCAAACAGCAAAATATAATGTTGCAAACAATATGATGAGATAACCCTATGGATGTGTCAATATGACCACCCAAACAGCAAAATAGCATGTTGCAAAAAATATGATGAGATAGCCCTTTGGATGTGTCAATATGACCACCCAAACAGCAAGGAGATTAGGAGAGGCTCATTATTCTCACCTTGTCTACCTCCAAATTCATGGCCGGAAGTTCTTCAAGCTTCTGATCGAACCACGATCCAGCAGCAGCAATCGTGTGCGCATTCCTTTTTACAGCAGCAGTTTTGTGGATGTGTGTGCGAGAGTAGTAGCGAGGTGCCGGGCGAATGGATGATTTAGCAGCAGCTTGGCGTAGAAAACTAAGCAGGGATTCTCTCAAAAAAAAAAACTGAGCAGGGATTCGGGGCAGCGATTGAGGAAGCCGCGGGTATTTATAGGAACCAGGGAGCGACGAAGCCAGCGCAGGTACGTGGGCACTCACGTCTTGGTCGTGGGATCGTGTGAATCGTGGGGCGTAGTTAGCGTGTGGGCTGCTCCTTTCCCTTTTCTTAATCGCTGGCAACTTCTAATTAGCTGCTATGGGCTCGAGCTTTGAACACCAGCGCATATATATGCATGTACGTATGGGCTAATGGGCTGGATTCAACTTGATCATTAATTAGCGGTAATCTTGCAGGCGCTAATCCATGCATAATCCCATGCACGTACGTAGATCTTCTGCCACGCATGGTTATGGATATGGGTTATGATTGTTTTATCGTGGACTTGCATGCAAATGGGCCATAGTAATCTAATTAGACTCTCTTTAATTAATTAGTTGTGTAATGATGCTGGCTAACCCATGCATGTACGCGGATGAATCTTTACGTAGACTTTGTATTTGGCCGTATAATATGAGCTAGCCAGTACACTAAATATCAAAATTCACTAGCCAACATTTTCCATGCGTATTTATATATTTATTTTAAGAATCCCCTTTTCTTTTATCTTATAAATTTCTATCTATTCTAGTACAATGCAATTGTACTTTATAAGTCGCCGGAATATAGCCGGGTTTTATCTGCGGACGATATTTTTAGAACGTTTATTGATTATTCGCGGCATCGTAAATTTAGGTCGATATTTGACCAATGTCGTTGAACAAAACAAAATTCATTTTGATAAATAGTTTAATTTAATTTATTTACCATATTTTATAATGGGAAACAATTTATATAATTTGCGACATAATCGGTGTCAACAGGGACGTGGCCCTCGCCGACGTCGGCATGCTCGCCACCGAGCAGCTTGTCGACGCGGCGGTGAAGATGACAAGGGCAAGGTGGGCCTGGGCCGTGGGTGAATTAGTTGGGCCCAAGGCCTGGTAGGGTGGGCTGGGATTTCTTTTTCCTTTTTCTTCTCTGCTTTCTTCTATTTTTCTTTTTCTGCCATTTGTTTTGCCCCAAATAAAATAGCAAGGCAATTTGTAAAATCTTCAAAACTTTTATATGGGCTTATAATATAAATAGCTAGCCACTCACAAGTTTTGGAGATTTTTGAAATTCAAATAATTTGAATTTCAAATCAAATAGGGGTTTAATTTAATTTCCATGCCCTCTTTGGAATTTTTGACAAATCTTGGTGCATGCAGTGGGACCCACTTCACTTTATATGTGATCATGCATATTTATAAGACTTTTCAAAAATAACAGGGCAATTTTTGGAAGCAATTTTTGTCTTGCCATTTAATCAAATTCTTTAGGGCTTTTCTTTTCCCCCATTTTTGAATTTCTTTTGAAACCTCTTCATGATGCAAAGGGGCACTCAAATCCTAGCACTTACCCAAGTTGGGATTCTGACAACTCGCCCCCACTCAAAATAATCTCGTCCCGAGATTCAGAAGTCGTCGGGAGGAAGGAGGGGTACTCGGCACGGAGGCGGTCTTCTCTTTCCCAGGTTGCTTCTTTCTCGGAGTGATGTGACCATTGCACTTTGAGAAACTTGATCTTCTGACGGCGAATGACACGCTCTGCATAATCAAGAATACAAACAGGGTACTCTCGATAAGAAAGGTCATCTTGGAGATCAAGCGTTTCATGGTCGACTTCGCGGATGGGGTCCTTGAAGCAACGCTTGAGTTGTGACACATGGAATACATCATGTACTCGGGAAATGTGCGGGGCTAATTCAAGTTGGTAGGCAACTTCTCCACGTTTATCTAGAATGCGGAAAGGTCCGATGTAACATGGGGCCAACTTGCCTTTGATACCGAATCGTTGGGTTCCCTTAAGAGGAGTAACCCGAAGGTAAGTCTTCTCGTCTAGATTGTAGCTTTCTTGCCTATGATGACGATCATAGTAGCTTTTCTGACGAGACTGGGCGGCTTTCAATCGATCACGAACAATGCGAACTTGCTCTTCTGCTTCCTTGATCATATCCGGTCCAAAGAATTGTCTTTCATTGGTTTCTGACCAGTTTAGGGGTGTTCGACATCGTCGTCCGTAGAGGAGTTCAAAAGAAGCCATGTTCAGACTAGATTGAAAAGTATTGTTATAAGCAAATTCGGCAAATGGAAGAGATTTCTTCCAATTCTTTCCGAATGAGATAACGCAAGCTCTGAGCTATGTCTTCGAGAATTTGGTTAATCCTTTCAACTTGACCCCTAGACTGAGGATGGAAAGCTGTACTAAAGGATATATGAGTTCCCATAGCATTCTGAAAGCTTCCCCAGAATCTAGAGGTGAAAAGGCTACCACGATCAGAATTGATTTCCAAAGGAACACCATGAAGAGACACAATTCTAGAGACATACAAGTCCGCTAACTGGCTAGCAGTAATAGACTCGTGAACTGGAAGGAAGTGAGCAACTTTTGAAAGTCGGTCAATGACAACGAAGATGGCATCATTTCCTTTCTGGGTTTTTGGAAAGCCGGTGATGAATTCCATACCAACTTTGTGCCATTTCCACTCGGGAATAGGCAAAGGTTGAAGTGTGCCAGCAGGTCTTTGGTGTTCTGCCTTAATGCGATGACAAACATCACATTCGGCAACATATCGAGCAATGTATCTCTTCATCCTGGTCCACCAAAATCTCTGGCGTAGATCTCGGTACATTTTTGTGCTACCGGGATGAATAGAGAGGGGTGTATCATGAGCTTCTTTGAGGATGAGTTGCCTTAGATATCTATTCTTAGGTACTACCAAAAGATTTTCAAAGAATACCGTTCCTTTACTATCTGTGGAGAAACATTTAGCAACTCCGCTAGCAATGTTCTTCTTAATCGGGCGAACACCTCGTGCACGCCTTTGGGCAACTATGATTTGATCCTGAAGGGTTAGTTTCGCCACCAAGTTGAAAAGAGATCCACGAGGAACAATCTCGAGATTGAGCTTTCGAAATTCCTCATGAAGAAGTGGTTGTGACGAGGGGGTGACCCCACGACTCCTACGGATAGGCCTACCCAGTGTCCTTGAAGATAGAAGGCCCATGAAGACCCGCCTGGACCCGCCTTGGCCCGCTAATTGGCACCGACGTAGGAGTCTGCGACTCACAAGGAAGGTGCGAAGACCTGTCGTACGGAGCAAGCTAGGGTTAGGAAATCTTACTTGTAAACGTAGATGAACTCCCCGAGACCTAGCCCAGTATATAAGGGCTAGGAGGGGCGACGCCAAAGCCATCCAATATCATCTGTAACCCTAGCCTTGAGCGCTCCAGCCTTGACCTCCACTGTAATCGCATCTCCCTCATCAATAATATCGAGCAGGAACGTGTCCTCCTGTTTGCCGATGAGCTATCGTCCAACCTGTGCCTCTCATGACTAACCCAGGGTCCCTGACCATGGGATTTGCCGGGGTTGATCCCCGTCAATTGGCGCAGTCTGTGGGAACCGCGCAGGTTGGGAACGCGATCTCGGCGGCCTCATCATCATCGGAACTCATCGACTCGGCGGCTCCGGCAAGATCTAATCTGTCTGAGTCCCTTGGATTCACGGCCTACCTCCCGGCCCTCCAGCCAGTCTTTACTGATCTACACTCCGGCGTCAATCTGATCTTCGGAACGTATCAGATCTACATCAACCATTGGGGGACTCTTCGCCTCACCGACAGCACCCGCGCACCCACGGCAACACCCGCAGCAGTGACCGGAGCGGACGCCGCCCGCACGGTTAACCTATCTGGCAGCCGTAGCTACCCACCCAACTCAAGGCTCCACGCCACTCGCGACCGCTCGAGTGGAGCCCCAACATGGAGAAGCACCATCACACGTATCAACAAGGAGGTGACAAGGACACCATCGCAGGTGTTCATGGCAGAAGTTGGCGCACCAGCGTCAGGTAACAACGGACGAGTCGACGACCCGGGCACTCGTCAAGACACCCCAACCACCAGCAGGGCGGCAGGTCCCGGCAACACCAGTCAGATGGTCGTAAAACTAGGAGAACCGGGGTCCATACCAATGAAAGTCTCGGTGGAACAAGGACCCAGCAATCAAAAAAGCAGTCAGCCGCCAAGCAGCAAGCACCCGGCCAAGGCGGCCAGCCATCACACAGCAGGCAGCAAACCTCGGTTGCAGCGACAGACGAACCACCCAAAGAAAAAATATACTTGTCCAAGGAATCAATGGCAATGGTAAAGGAAGCAGTCGCCCGCGGCAGGCTACTACCACCAGATGCCTCAAGGGACGAGCTAAGGGCATACAACAAGCTAGCGGGCGAGCTAACCCAGCAGACGAGACAGTGTCGCCTAGCCATGGAGAAGCAAGAGAAGGCGGAACTCGAAAAGAAAAGCAGTCGCAGACAACCTCCCGGAAGTGACTCACCAGGCCGCGACTCCCCCACCCGCAACAGATCGAAACTCAACAATCTGCGGAAGACAAAAAGGGCGAGAGTGGTGCGGAAACTCGAAGACGACTTCAGATTAGAGGAAGACGACGACGAAGAAGAGCCCCTCACTCCGGCAGAAGCACTCATAAGCGCCCAGGACTACCTGTCTCGTGCCCAGAAAAGCAGAAAGGGAAAGCCAGATCGCTACAAATCCATTGCTTTGCAGATAATGAAGGACGCCATCGATGCCTCGGTGCCTAAGAAATCCAGCACAAAACGGCAGACTCGCGAGCGGACACCGGATAGGGACCCCAGTTCACTAGACGACGACGACAACAGTAACGACGACAGGCGCAGACGCTCCGACAGGAACAAGAAGCACGACAGCGACGACAACAATAGGCGCCGCAGCACTCGACGAGATGCGTGAGATGACATCACACAGAACAGAGTCAACCGCAGCAGGCGAAGACGCGCAGCACGCGAGGAATACTCGGACGAAGAGGCTTCCGACGAGGAAATCGAGTCATGTGGAGCACTATGCTTCACACGTGCCATACGTGAGACGCGTATGCCAAACGGGTTCAAACTGAACTCCACGACACTAAAGTACAACGGACTCGAGGAGCCAGAGGCCTGGCTCGACGACTACCTAACAGCCGTCAAGTTTTAGAGAGGAACCAACGTCACGGCAATGCAGTACGTGCAGCTCATGCTCGAGAGCTCCGCTCGGCATTGGCTGAAGAATCTCCGGCACGGATCCATCAGCTCCTGGAGACAATTCCGAGGAGCCTTCATAGAAAACTTAAAATCCACATACAAGCGACCAGCCTCACTCGAGGAACTGCGGG
This sequence comes from Bromus sterilis, assembly GCA_950022295.1. NCBI lineage: Eukaryota > Viridiplantae > Streptophyta > Magnoliopsida > Poales > Poaceae > Bromus > Bromus sterilis. The sequence continues at coordinate 334,593,216 of OX465595.1, read as the reverse complement.
CATGCAAACAAGGAACGAGGGAGACCCTGCGAGCATACATCCAGCGATGGACGATACTCAAGAATTCAGCGGAATACATCTCGGACGAAAGTGCGATCGACGCGTTCAGGCGAGGCCTACAGCGCGTTGAATTCAAGGAGCGGCTCGGGCAGATGAAGGTCCGAACACTCGCACGGCTGTTAGAACTAGCCAACAGCTGGGCGGACGGAGAAGATTCCGTTTGTAATGAAACAGAAACCCACACTGCACGATCAAAGTACGACTACGACTACGACTACAACGGAGATAGAGGAGCCGACAGAAGAAGGAAGTGACCCAGACGGAACTTCTACGACGACAGAGGACCTGACATGGTCGCCGCCGGTTTCTCTGATGATCGGAACGGCAGGCACCACGACGACAACAGGCCACAACGAAGATACAATCCAGACGACGAGCCCCAGGCTCAGAAACAAGAATGGAGGACAAGGCAGCCACGCGACGGCACTCGCGCATTCCGCTCCGCCAAAGAACAACTCGACGGACCGTGTTCTATACACGGATTCAGAAACGAGCGAGGAGAGCTCAGATCGTCCCACACCCTCAGGAATTGCAGAAGCTTCAACGAGTTGGCCGAGGAGAAAATCCGCTCCACGGTCGCAACAGTCCGACCACTCGCAAGCATAGCAGTCGGGCCGGTCGCCCACAACGCGCCACCAGCCCCTCCTCTGCCAACAAGACAGGTGGCCGCCATCCAGGAACGGCAAAGGACACCAGAAGAAGAAGACCAGTACCCAGAAGCCCACGGGAGGATCTACATGATACAAGAAGGCAGGACTTCCAACAGGCAGCAGAAACAAGTCACCAGACAAGTCTTCCTGGCAACCTCCGTACACCCGGCCGTCCCAGAGTACCTGCGCGGGTCGGAGACAGAAATCACCTTCTCCCGGGACGACCACCCGCCAGTCGTTCCCCAACCAGGGCACGCCGCGCTAGTACTCGAGGCCAGAATCGGAAACTACGACATGTCGCGAGTATTCATGGACAGCGGCAGTGGGATCAACAGCATCTTCACCTGAACACTCGACGACATGCTCATCCAAAACAACGCACTCAAGTCCTCAGGCACAACCTTCCATGGGATCGTACCAGGAAAAGCAGTTTACCCCTCGGAAGGATAAGCCTGGAGGTAGTCTTCGGGAACGCGACAAACTTCTGCAAGGAAACGCTGGACTTTGAAGTAGTCGACTGGAAGTCGCAATACCACGCAATCCTCGGGCGACCAGCTTTCGCTCGCTTCATGGCCGTACCCGATTACGCCTACCTCAAGCTGAAGATGCCAGGCCCACACAGGGTCATCACAATCAGCGGCAGTTTCGTCAGATCCGACCGATGTGACAAGGAATTCCACAAGATAGCAGAAGCCTTCGTAGCCCACCAAGGCAGCAGGACCACGGGACTCGCAGAAGAAGCGCTCCCGTAGAAGGAAAGGAACATCGCCCGAAGAACCCAGTCACTCGGAGACAAAGCTACCAGGCCTTTAAGGTCACTACATCATTGTTTTAAGCAAAAGGGATATGTCTTCAACAGAACCCCCCTTACTCCTTGTAAGAGACAGCAGGAAAAGTATTACATAAATATTTTTCCCCAAAATCTGTTGCCACTCGGGGGCTCACCGAAGCAGCCACCCCCCGAGGCGTCCTCCGCAATCGCGGCACACTAACTTGGCACTCGGGGGCTCGCCGAAAGCAGCCACCCCCCGAGGCGTCCTCCGCAATCGCGGCACACTAACTTGGCACTCGGGGGCTCGCCGAAGCAGCCACCCCCCGAGGCGTCCTCCGCAATCGCGACACATTAACTTGGCACTCGGGGGCTCGCCGAAGCAGCCACCCCCGAGGCGTCCTCCGCAATCGCGGCACATTAACTTGGCACTCGAGGGCTCGCCGAAGCAGCCACCCCCCGAGGCGTCCTCCGCAATCGCGGCACACTAACTTGGCACTCGGGGGCTCGCCGAAAGAAGCCACCCCCCGAGGCGTCCTCCGCAATCACGGCACACTAACTTTGCACTCGGGGGCTCGCCGAAGCAGCCACCCCCCGAGGCGTCCTCCGCAATCGCGGCACATTAACTTGGCACTCGGGGGCTCGCCGAAGCAGCCACCCCCCGAGGCGTCCTCCGCAATCGCGGCACATTAAACTTGGCACTCGGGGGCTCGCCGAAGCCGCCACCCCCCGAGGCGCTCTTCGCAACCGCGACACATAAAAACTTTTACACTCGGGGGCCTGCCGCGACAACCCCCTGGAACGTCCCCTGCGACAAAACCAAGACAGCATGGAATATACACCACCAAGAAGAAGCATATATAATGAAGGGAAGCACCTAATCTTCAGGCTCCAACTTCGCCTTAATAAGTGCACCCAGATGGCGGTCATTCTCTTCGCAAAATCGCCTCACAACCTGGCGCGCAGGTTTATCTACAGCCATGTAGTGCCCATTCATCGGATGATCCCTGCCGCCTGGAGGACCCGCCACCACCTGAGCAAAATCCACCCCCGACCAATGACTATGGACCAAACCCAAAGCAGCTCGGGCTTCAGCACGAATCTGATGATCCATCACTCGACGTAACTCGGCAGGCTGAGAAAATACGCGACAGAGCCTCTCAAGGGATGAAGGAACCACCTCCAGCGGATAGAACTCAGCATGGATACCACCCAATACCCGCAGGCAGTATTTGAGAGCATCCGGCACCCGCTCAACCTGGAGACGAAGCAAAGCAAACGCTCGAGCACGAGACCCATCCGCCCAAAAGGGATTGCTCGCCTGCACTCTGGGATCATCAAGCCGTGACATCTCCGACTGAACGGCTCTCTCTTCATCCCGAGATCGCCCTGCCAGCACTTCGAAAGTCAAAAACTACGATCAAGACAGAGACAGCAAAACCTACTAAATGGAATCGAGCAACCAAGCAGAGGCGAAACTCACCCCGCAGGAGGTCGAACAACTTCACCACCCACGAAGCAAGGTTCTCAACCATGGCCTCGGCACGCTCGCGCCGAGTACGCTGAATGGCTACGGATCCCTTCAGTCGAACAATCTCCCGCTCAACGTTCTTCAGACGCAAGCAAACGAACTCATAGGCACCCTCGCGAGCGTCATCCTTCAGCGAATTCCAAGGACGAAGAACGCCCGGAGTGGCCTACCGCAGGATGAACAAAACAAAGAAATCAAAAAGCAGCAAGAGGAACAGCCAAGCAGTCACTCAGATAAAGGTAGCAAAAGATCAACCATCACAACGGAGTCACGAATTACAGACAAAGTTTCAAAGCGACGCAACACTACTGTGCCTCCCCCTCACCTACGACAGGGGGATCCTGAGCATCTACAACCTGTTGCAGGAGACGAGCCAGTTTATCGGCTCGGCCGTTCTGCTCATCAGAATAGTCCGGGATAGTCTCAACCAAGGAATCATCAATGGAAATCCCATTCCCCATAAGGACGACAAGGGCCGTGGAAGAACCACTCACCACGCTCTCCGCAACTAGCTCCACCATACGCCCCCCATCCGGGCCGAATGCAGCCACCCGAGCGCCCAGGCCATCATGCACCTTTGAACCCTCTGGCATAAGGTGTTCGTGCGCAAGACCCACAAGATCGGAAGCCCGGGTGCAGACGTCCCCAACCACTATAACAGCACCTGCAACAACATCTACAGCACCTTGAAGAACTCCAGACCCTGACGCAGCAGCTTCCATTGGTTTCGCACCTATAGCAGCTGCATCAAGCAAAGAAACGTCATCATGGGAAGACAGTAGGAACAACAAGACCAATGAATGAATGCCAAACTTACACACAAGCGAGTCCGCCAAAGCACGAAGACATTTGCCCTCAACTGCTTCCGCCCGCGCACGCGCGTCCTCAGCCTGACGAAGGTGAACCAGCTCCTTGTGTTGACCATGCAACTCCGCCTCCTTGGAAGCCAAGGTAGCCTTAAGAAGGGAAACCGTCCTCCCCGCCTTCTCGGCTTGCTCCTCGGCAGCCTGGCGACGGTCTGCGAGGCAAGACAACACTCAAAACAAAAGGCCCAGTGGCCAAAACTCAGCAGCGCAAGAATGAAAAATCACCGCTCATAGCAGACAAAGCATCCTGGGCAGAATCATGGGCCCGTTGCCAACGCTCAGCATCAATCACCAAACGCTCATAGTGTTGGAAAACAGGCTGCAAAATCCAGACAATCAGATGATAAGGAAAGACAAGACTACAAGCAACTGCAAGCAGTTACTTGTAGCCTCGGGGTATGGTGACTCCATCGGGGTATGGTTTTCCATCTAAAACATAGAATAAGAAAACGTGAGTACAAAGTCGTACTCAGCAAGACTTACATCAGGACTATATTACTCATGCTCAAGTATCAAGGTAAAGGGAGGTGGGGTTTCATCATGCAGAAGTTCCAGCTTTGACTTTGCTAGTCCTGTACTACGAGTACCAGACTTGAGGTAAGAAGCGTACACGAGTCCACTACCAAGTCTCCAACCAATACACCACTATGGATACTTCCTCGACTTCCCCACGAGGAAGCACGCCATAGCACTCACACTTATCTTGCGAGTTTTAGAGTATCCATTCAAGTTGTCTAATAATCAAGCACAGCTTTCCAAGTAGTCCATGACCGCGGACGCGACTATTCGAATAGTTTTGTTAACCCTGCAGGGGTGTACCGCTACACACACATGACCATCGGTTACCGCCAGGTCTCGGCACCATTCAAGGGGCGTCGGCAAGGATGTTCACCACAACACTTCGCCCACAGCTCCGTTCTAGTCCAAGGAGTCAACTGTCTGAGTTCCAAACCTAACTGGAGTTCCGGCCGAGCTTCCAGTCAGGACTCAAACCATGTAGGCATGACTGACAAGCCCACCTCGACGGATGGTTCTCCGCTTGACAAGCCATGTTCTACAAGCCCTACCATGAATGCCACATTTCATTTCCTTTATCTTTCTATGCATATGCCGAATGGAAAACCCGAACTAGGTGTGACTCCTGGACTTGGATCGGGGTGAGTTACTAGGTCGAGAGGGGTCAGTGAGCCCAATGTGTGGTTGTACTCTTTGTCTTGGATTACCATAAAAGAACTCGGGCTTAAGGCGGTGTTCAATGAGACAACCCACTGTGTACTCCTACACATCCTCTCATCGTTCACCTTGTATTAGGGTAGATTCACCAACACAGTTTCACTTTCATCAACACCATGTTCACTATCATCCCGACTCACATCAAAAGCATCCTCATTGTAAACTCTAAGCATGCAATAAGCTTTAATAGTTGCAGGGGCCACATGATATCAATCAACTCCTATGTCAGCTAGGATTATGGTTTGCTTACTACTGTGACAAGATGATAGGTCATGCATCGGTTATGGGTTCAACTATGCGGTAGAATCGATAACAAGGTGATCTCCTAAACATGCATAAGCGAGACTGAGAGGGAAATGGGATTTTATAGACATGATCAATGGGGTTTGCTTGCCTTGCTGACGATACACGGGTCTTAACGGTGGTCTTCTTCTTCGGGGGTGATCACCGTCTCGAAAGCACTGTTACCGGCACAATCATCAACAAAGGGGGGCAACATTGAAATAGAATGCACATACACATGATACAGTTGTCCATGATGTGATTGCTTCTGTTTTGTGGCAAATTCAATTTAAATGAAGTGAATTGCATTTGAAATGCAAATTCAAACTCCACATACGAATTTCAATTTAACCAAATTGCAATTGCTATTGTTTGTTGTTTGAAAACCATGTGATCATGTGTGTAATATGTCTCTGATGTACAAGTGACCAAGTTTACATTGTATTGGTTCAAAGTGGAAAAGCATTTGAATTAAATTTGAATTAATTCCAATTAAACCAAATAGCAAAAGCTACTGGTCTCAATTTAAAATCAACTCAAACATGATTGAAAGTTGGATATTTGGATAGAGCATTTTCTTTTGATCATTTTTCATATATTATTTGTCCAATTTGGAGTTAATATGAATTTTCTATGAATTTCCAAAGTTTATTGCTTTTTCTGCAATTTCTGTAATTTAAATAAACAGAGAAAAATGGAGCTATTGCATCAGCATGATGCAATGCTGATGTCACAGGGGGGGCTGACATGTGGGGCCTACATGTCAGTGGCCCATTTTTAATTCCTGTTTAGTTTAAATTAAACAGTGGTTAAGGGGGTCTGGCCCCACCTGTCATCGTCACTGGGGAAGGATTAAGGGCTGATTAGCCCTTAAGCTAATCCACCCGGCCGGCGGCTAACCGTCGGTGCCACTGGGCACGGCGGAGCCCCGCCGGAGTGGGCTTCCTAGCCACGGTTTGGCACGGGGAAAGCATGGGGCTGCTCCCCAGCCTCGGCTGCGTCGCCTCGCGGCCACGGGTAGGCCTCGGGGGCACCGGAGCCTCGCCGACGTTGAGGAACGCGGCAGCCGGAGCACTGACCATGGCGAGGAGGCGATTCGGACCACGGGGAGACGCGCGGGAGGTGGAAAAAGAAAGAGGGTCTCACCCCGGACGCGAAGGCGTCGACGTTGAAGACGGAGAAGGCGCGGTGGCGGTGTATTTCCCGACGGGGTCCACGGCGGCCGGCGGCAAATTGGCAAAGATGGCGTCGTCTCCAGGGGCTCTTCGGCTCGATTGGATGCGCTACTCGACGAAGGCTTCAATGGCGGTGCGGCTGGACATGCTTGCGCGACAAGTGGCTGCCTTTAGCCACGGTGGCGCACGGTGCCGCGCTCCGGTGAGCTCACTGGCGGCGGCGAAATCGTGAGAGAGAGAGGGGGAGAGGGCAAGCGGCGAGTGAGAGGAAGGAGGCAGGGGACTCGGGGCGTCTCCGTGGTGCAGATAGAAGGAAGGGGAAGGACTAGAGGGGACGTGGCCCTCGCCGGCGTCGGCATGCTCGCCACCGAGCAACTTGTCGACGCGGCGGGGAAGACGACAAGGGCAAGGTGGGCCTGGGCCGTGGGGGGATTAGTTGGGCCCAAGGCCTGGTAGGGTGGGCTGGGATTTCTTTTTCTTTTTCTTCTCTGCTTTCTTCTGTTTTTCTTTTTCTGCCATTTGTTTTGCCCCAAATAAAATAGCAAGGCAATTTGTAAAATCTTCAAAACTTTTATATGGGCTTATAATATAAATAGCTAGCCACTCACAAGTTTTGGAGATTTTTGAAATTCAAATAATTTGAATTTCAAATCAAATAGGAGTTTAATTTAATTTCCAAGCCCTCTTTGGAATTTTTGACAAATCTTGGTGCATGCAGTGGGACCCAATTCACTTTATATGTGATCATGCATATTTATAAGACTTTTCAAAAATAACAGAGCAATTTTTGGAAGCAATTTTTGTCTGACCATTTAATTAAATTCTTTAGGGCTTTTCTTTTCCCCCATTTTTGAATTTCTTTTGAAATTTCTTCATGATGCAAAGGGGCACTCAAATCCTAGCACTTACCCAAGTTGGGATTCTGGCAATATCTAACAATGAACATGTTCGTCTTCAATTGGTATCTCATTTTAAATACTTTCACTACACAATCATTCAAATACATGCATCGTTGTTCAATTATTCTTACAAACGATCAAATTAATTGATATTTTGCATAAGCCCGAGTCAAGCACGTGGTATTCGAGGACAAGCAGTGTGAAGATCTTGATGATTATATTTGACATAGGAAGCTACACAGGAGGGTCAGTTATCTATACAGATATCATCATTTCTATCTAAGTTTTACAAGTTATGTACATTTTGTGAAGAAACATATATAGTACATAACCACTACAGTTGGAATAATGTATAATGTCACTTCATGTATAAGTTCACCAGAAGGAATATGTTGCATGTTTGGAATGCAACATGAACATAAATTATGTGCTTTCTTTAACACTTCCATTATCAACAACTTGATACACTAGAAAATTCTATGAGGTATCGGAACAACATATTGTTGGGTTCGCAGCAGAAAACACAAATTTTTTTAACTAGCGTTCCCATAACCCAAGATCTAGCTAGCCGTATTACCGTAACGGAAAGGAGTGCGGAAATAACATACCTCGGGGTGTAGTCCGTTGCGCGGGAAACGTTCCCGCATACGTGGTTGATGTAGCCGATCAAGTTTCATAGCCCCCTGGCTGTGTTGAGCACCCGGATGGGTGTAGTGCCACACGTGTAGCACCTCGTAGTACTCGCACACGTACGAGACTCGATGACGACCTCCGTTCTCCGATCCAGCGAAGGTGGCGGAAGTAGACCTCCGGACGGAGCTTCGGCAGCACGACGGCCTCCGATTCTAGCAGAGTAGCATCAATTCCACTATAGGCTCACACTAGGGAGCCCACCGTGAAAGAGACAAGGGAGGGGAGAAGACCGGAGAAAACCGATCTCAATTCGGAGTAAATACTAATTTAATCCGATTTATTGTGTATTTTGGCTTAATTAAATATGTGCACCATGGCTCTCTTTATATAGGGGTAGGGGAGGGAGTCAACCCCCCTCCCTTAGCAATGTGGGACTATCCCACATGCTAGGGGGGGGCGCCGGCCAAGGGGGGAGAGGGGGCGCCACCCTCATGGGCCCTAGGGCCCATGGCGCCTCCCCCCCCAACTCCCTTTTTTTTCCCTAATGGGCCTTTTTCTCCACTAAGGCCCATTGCACATATTAATTAGAAATAAAATGATTTTAATTATTAATTCAATTAATTAATAACTAAAACATAATATTCCATCTCCCGGTGCTCCGGAACACCTTCCGGTTCACTCCGAACTTGTTCGGTTCAACACGGTACTTCTCCGATGTTGTTTCCTTTATTCTCTGGTTACTCCGATGGTTTCGAAAAGGTCTCCGATTTCATCGAGCCCTTAAGTGTGTTACCCTACGGTACGAGAACACTCCAGCCATGACCGAGATGAGGCTACGGTCAATGATCATCAGCGGGACCTGGATGCCCATAATGACCCATGTGCATTCCGGATATCAAACACCGATTGGACCTTACGTCGTATAGCATTCCCTTTGTCAGCGATACTGGATTGTTCCGAGATTCGATCAATGACATCCTATGTCTGGTTCAACCTCGTTCTGAACTAATCCTCATTCACTCGTTCCCGTGATATTCATCCCCGTGACCTAGTCACACGCTGCAGCTTTATGGATGGAATCTCACCGAGTGGGCCCCGAGAATCTATCCATTATATGGATTGACAAATCCCTCTCTTGTAACAATACTCCTCAACATATCTCCACGGAATACCCAAGATACAACCGTTATGACCCGCATATTTCAGTCAGGTGGTGAGATGTAGGTCAAATCATCCAGGAAGATAGCAATTATGCACGTACTCATGGTCAAAGGAACGGTCTACCACATTCTGTAATTACAACACTGAACCTTCACAAGATTTGATCATGCTGTAATGATTACTTTGGGTAATGTTCATCACGTCACTTAACCAGTGAGGTGATCTCATAGTCAAGAGACTTAATTGTCCATGATCGCGAAACCACGACCATCATGTTGACCATGAACTAGTTATCGATGTAGAGGCTAAGTAGGAACTCTGGGGGTTTCTATACCACACCTGCATCATTGTTTCACTGACACAGTTCTAGCACGATATGAAACTGGTTATGAACTTGCTTAGATATATTGGAATAATCATATATTATTTGCCTCTAGAGCATATATCCAAGAATCTCCCACTTGCACTAGAGTGCTAATAATCTAGCCGCATTTTTCCGATCATAATCATCTTATCACATAAGTGTTCATTGATCATGCATGCTCATGGAAGAGGTTTCGTCAACGAACTGCACCAATTCAGATTCGTATGTTTCCTTTGCAACTGGTACAGGTCAAAAGCTCTTTTGACATACCACTCATTATCATATAATGGTTGGATACAAGTTTCGCGGGAGAGTGAGACTATTATTTCACAGTATCCTCCAATGATCTCTTGGTTCAGTCTTTAAAAGGCTCATCCTTAGTCATATATACTGGGAAATACACTCAACCAGAAGTCCAATACTTCTAACGCTAAACTTTTATCCATACGTCTACTTTCTTAAGTAGTATTATGTTTGTAGTGCCGTGAATTTTGCTCACATTTCTTTCATGTCTTTGGTGATGTCTCTAATTCCATATAGACCCATAATATGGCTTGCAATTGTAATCTTGCATTACATTCAAGTCTATTATCCTTTCTATATTTTAGAGAATAGTCCTCAGTATTCCTCATATACTGAATGCATGGACTTTATTCAGATTCTGTGTTTTACTCCTAAAGCACATCGGAATCTGTTCTTCTTCCAAGAACTTTTGAGTCATTCTGTTGTTGGATTCACAATGCATGTTATATGGTAGAATCATATGTCAAGAACATATAAGATCACATGTCCAGTACATGGTGCATCTCTATTCTTCCATCAAGACATTGCTTGTGATATTTGGATTTCATCCATTATATAATTTCTAGCCACAAGAACCTATTTCTTGTCTTAGAAGATTATTCCAACCTTCACTTCGTTTCATTATCCGTATCTTAATCTACTCATATAGATTTCAACGTGTAATGTGTTGGTATTTCACATAAAAGAAGATTCTTGCAATCTTGTATTTTATTTGCCTTATGCTCTATATATATCATAATGCACATATGTATATAAGACGATTCTCTATATACACAATCAATGCATATCCATATATATACATATGAGATCATTCTTCACACATATCAATGCATATATGGTTGAGACAATGATCATGCTCCCACTCAAATATATCCATCATATACTCATATATTTGTGGTTCAGCTTTCATCAAGTCATTTTATTTTTCACTATGTCTCACATAATGACAAAGCTTCCAAAGCTCCCACTCAGAAAATTCCCTCTGCATTCCAAGTTTCCGGGAAGTCTTCAAAGCTCCCACTCAGTTTCATGAAACTGCAAGCCCACTCAATATTTTGGTCATCACAAAATCACTTGATCAAATCAAGGTTGAGGGTTCCTGTCTTGAGGTACTATAGTCCATCCTTTTAACGAAATAACCTTCGTCATGCCCATTGCAATTCTCTTTCAAATCCCAAATTTGACTGAGATGCAATTTCAGGCTATGGTCCATCGTAGTGTAAATGAAATATTTTATTGATTAAAGCATTCCTACGTTTCCGTAGTCAATCACCATTGAACTTTGGTCATAACCAAATAATGCCTTATGCCCATTACATTATTCTCAATAACTCTCCAGTTTGTCGAGAATATGAAATAACCGATTTATTTCACGGGACGTGAGCCATCCTATATGTAACTCAATATTATTTCATTTCTCCTCGTGTTCTAGGCTACCATCATTCCTTTGTGTCTCAAGCAATGTTATTCTTTATTGTTTTATTAAGAAGACTCATGATTATTGTTCTGTACAGAACGTATTCATGACAACCTTCTAAATTCAACAATGGCTTCAATTCATATACCAAGATTAATCATCTATGGCATATCCTTCCTTATACAGTGTCATTACAGCGGAACATGCTTCCGTTGCAATACTCTGATATTCTGAAGGCAAGGTCCAATACCCCGGTCAAAGTTTCCATTATCTCCCATTGGATCCGTGTCGAGAGACTTCTTCTCGCATTACCAATCAAGCAACACACATTTTGCTATTCGGGGAGAATATGTAATTTCAATTGCTTGTAGTTTTATTACAAAGAAATTCTTTCTTTTAAGAAACCTTATAACACCATCAGTTATGGAGCTATCATGTCTCGTTAGATTCAGGATGGTTTCCTATTCATGAAGTGGGTGTTTTAACTTAATGAATTAAACAACCTTATTCGACAATAACTATAGTGCTAGGGGAAAGAACGTTTAGACCATACTACGGTTTAGTATGACTACGAATGGTTTAAGTAGTCTAGCACTTTCAACTTCCATCGTAGTTTGTGGTACAACTTCCACAAGTCTCCCATTATGTCAATATCAATACTTATCACTTCGGATCGTAGCGTAGTGATATTTATCCTTGTATTCTCACTTCTCACTGTGATTCCTGAATCTCAGTTTTATGATCTCAATTGAATACAACTTTCAATTAATCATATGAAGTCTTTAATGATAACTCACGTGCCCATTTAGTACATCATTTATGTATAATGATTGGCACAAGTTCTACTTGCTAGAACCCTGTCATGGTTATATCTATTGCAGAGGTTCATAGATCGTGTATCTAATCCATCTCATGCAATCAAGTTATGACTTTCATTCGATAATGAACTCACAAGTTAATAGATCATACATTTAATGAATTCATCAGTTATGAAGTCACCTCATGCAATCAAATCTTTGACTTGTTATAATCAAGACAACTTTATCATTAAACATTGAATATTTCTTGACAATAATAGCAGTATTATAAATGTTTTCTATCATATCATAAGTCAAGACGTAATCAAAGTATAAGCACACTTTTATTCATAAAGATGGAACAACTGACTTGTATCATTACATGAATAACTTTGTCTCGCGAGATGCAAGACACACAACTAAGTGTTCATACTATAATGATTACATAAGATTTATCTAATACTCTAAGTATCTCCTATGATAGATGTCTCGGCGGAATCCATGCTGGCCATCAACTGACTTGATATCCATCAATCCTCGATTTCACCTCTTCCCGTCCATGCAACGGCAAGTCCTGTTTTCATAAAATAGAATAAGTATCAGATACTCATTTACTGCAAATGTTGTATAAGGGAATAAACATTTATAAAGTATATCAAGTATATACCTTCTCCATCCACGACTTCTGCATCCTCGATAGGAGCAATGTCCGCGGCCAAGAGATCAGTCATGAAGTTCTGGAGACTCATATTAGCTCCTCTTCCGACATAGCTATGAACATAATCACCATAACTCGGAGGGAGTGAGTGCAATAACGTGTTTATTGCAAACTCTTTTGTGGTGCTTTCGTTCGTCCAATATTCATAGTCCTCCACCAGGGTCAGGTACATCTCATGCATCTTGTCCAAGTGATCACCAAGGCTTGTGCGTTCTTCCATCTTTGTAGATAGAAACTTGCTTTCTAACTCAAAACTGGCAACTCTGAACTCACGTAAGAACATTGTCTTTAGCGTTTCCATCATGTCATATGAGCCAGTGTCCTGAAACTATATGCCCAAAACCTCTGACATGCTGAAGATCATGACATTCCTGACTACGGAGCATTTCTGTCGGCGAGCATAATGATCAAGTATCCCTTGATCGCCAACATGATCGTCCGGATGTTCTTCCACATGCACTTCTATTGTAAACAAGATGTTTGCTCTCTTGAGCGACGTCCTAAGGCGTAAGTACCAGTCAGCAAAGTTTGACCCATTTTCTCTAAGTCTTTCACCTTCCATGAAGAAAGATAATTCACGTTGCTTTAGTGCATTCATTTTCTACAAACATAATTGCAAGGAACACAATTAAGACTAGTTCACAACAATGAGTTCATATAATCATATTATAAATGAGCTCGCACTAAAACAATTCATCCCTAGGAAGTTTTAGTAATTACATGATCCAGATTCACTGCCCGACCTCGAATATCACACGGCCGACGGGTCAGTTTCAAAGGTAGACAACAACTTGTGCAATCACATTATCTTATATGTACTATGACTCATGCTCGATCTTTCGATCTCTAGTATTCCGAGGCCATATCTGCATATGCTAGGCTCGCCAAATTAACGTCCATGTTATATGCTGCTCAGCAAGGCCATATCTGCATATGCCAGGCTTGCTGAACCCAACCTCATGCGAACTCCATTGAATATGTAGGACAACTCCGGTATGTACGGAGCATCAAGCCATATGGGAGAACCTTCCAGGCGGTTCACACTTCGGTAGAATACTTGTGTTTGGCTTTGTTAAGGGATCATCTTATCACATGCTACCGTCGTGTATCCTATACTAGCAAGTTTTAAGATGTCTGAGCTATGGCAACACTAAGTCTACAGTGTCTCCATTTTAGTTTGTTTTATGATGACGATTACTACTTACTAGTAACACATAGCAAAGCTATCTCTACATCACAAACAAACGAATGATAGCCCCCACTTAGCAATACAAGGTTTAGACGGTCTAGTTGTATATTGCAAGTTTTACGTGGCTACTAGGGCTTTCATAGTTAAACAGGTTTTAACCTACGAGTCAACCACAACGTCAACCATACGATTGTCTCTATTACACCCAGCACGGGGCCCTCCGTTGCAAATGCCACATCCGCTAAAGTAGAGAGACAGACACCTCCCCAGCCACTTTATACGGTACAAGCCGTATGTCAAGCGTGGAACCAGTCTCGCGTAAGCGTACGCATAAGGTCGGTCGGGGGCCGCTTCATCAAACAATGACGCAGATGTGAACAAGTACACGTGGGAGGGTAACAATCATACAATCAACGCCCACATCCCCGATGTGTTCTATACGTACAGTAATACTAAGCATAGACCTAGTTCTGATACCACTGTTTGGGTTCGTAGCAGAAAACACAAATTTTTTTAACTAGCGTTCCCATAACCCAAGATCTAGCTAGCCATATTACCGTAACGGAAAAGAGTGCGGAAATAACATACCTCGGGGTGTAGTCTGTTGCGCGGGAAACGTTCCCGCAAACGTGGTTGATGTAGCCGATCAAGTTTCACATCCCCCTGGCTGTGTTGAGCACCCGGATGGGTGTAGTGCCACACGTGTAGCACCTCGTAGTACTCGCACACGTACGAGACTCGATGACGACCTCCGTTCTCCGATCCAGCGAAGGTGGCGGAAGTAGACCTCCGGACGGAGCTTCGGCAGCACGACGGCCTCCGATTCTAGCAGAGTAGCATCAATTCCACTATAGGCTCACACTAGGGAGCCCACCGTGAAAGAGACAAGGGAGGGGAGAAGACCGGAGAAAACCGATCTCAATTCGGAGTAAATACTAATTTAATCCGATTTATTGTGTATTTTGGCTTAATTAAATATGTGCACCATGGCTCTCTTTATATAGGGGTAGGGGAGGGAGTCAACCCCCCTCCCTTAGCAATGTGGGACTATCCCACATGCTAGGGGGGGGGGCGCCGGCCAAGGGGGGAGAGGGGGCGCCACCCTCATGGGCCCTAGGGCCCATGGCGCCTCCCCCCCCCCAACTCCCTTTTTTTTTCTTTTTCCCTAATGGGCCTTTTTCTCCACTAAGGCCCATTGCACATATTAATTAGAAATAAAATGATTTTAATTATTAATTCAATTAATTAATAACTAAAACATAATATTCCATCTCCCGGTGCTCCGGAACACCTTCCGGTTCACTCCGAACTTGTTCGGTTCAACACGGTACTTCTCCGATGTTGTTTCCTTTATTCTCTGGTTACTCCGATGGTTTCGAAAAGGTCTCCGATTTCATCGAGCCCTTAAGTGTGTTACCCTACGGTACGAGAACACTCCAGCCATGACCGAGATGAGGCTACGGTCAATGATCATCAGCGGGACCTGGATGCCCATAATGACCCATGTGCATTCCGGATATCAAACACCGATTGGACCTTACGCCGTATAGCATTCCCTTTGTCAGCGATACTGGATTGTTCCGAGATTCGATCAATGACATCCTATGTCTGGTTCAACCTCGTTCTAAACTAATCCTCATTCACTCGTTCCCGTGATATTCATCCCCGTGACCTAGTCACACGCTGCAGCTTTATGGATGGAATCTCATCGAGTGGGCCCTGAGTATCTATCCATTATATGGATTGACAAATCCCACTCTTGTAACAATACTCCTCAACATATCTCCACGGAATACCCAAGATACAACCGTTATGACCCGCATATTTCAGTCAGGTGGTGGGATGTAGGTCAAAGCATCTGGGAAGATAGCAATTATGCATGTACTCACGGTCAAAGGAACGGTCTACCACGTTCTGTAATTACAACACTGAACCTTCACAAGATTTGATCATGTTGTAATGCTTACTTTGGGTAATGTTCATCACGTCACTTAACCAGCGAGGTGATCTCATAGTCAAGAGACTTACTTGTCCATGATCGCGAAACCACGACCATCATGTTGACCATGAACTAGTTATCGATGTAGAGGCTAACTAGGAACTCTGGGGGTTTCTATACCACACCTGCATCATTGTTTCACTGACACAGTTCTAGCACGGTATGAAACTGGTTATGAACTTGCTTAGATATATTGGAATAATCATATATTATTTGCCTCTAGAGCATATATCCAACACATATATGCACACAACACAAACAAGAGTATATAACCACACACACAAGTAATTATAAAAGACTATTAGCGCAACTCTGGATCCAGTCCTCAAGAGGGACATATAATTCTTTTCCTAGCAAGATTTATAGTCATCTGTAAGAACCTGCTACTCCTGGCATTTAAGATGTACACAAAAGTTGATGGGGCATCGACACTTTACAGCCATAGGTACCAAACCAACAAGGTTGGGGAGAAAGAACGAGATTACCTGGTTGTTGCCATACTGGGTGACGATGCAACAGGTTGTCGGCGTCCTCTTCGGCGGGGCGGCACACATGAAGCAGATGCGCTCCTCAGTCCGCAACACCGTGTGGTCTACATAAATAACATCAGATTAACTTAAAGGCAGGCAGCTCCTATCCTATATATGCAAGCACAAATTGATGATGTGGTATAAGATATCTAGAATTGGCAGTAGAGAAATGAGAAAGGATAAACCTATTAAAGTTTTTAGAATTGGCCAATTTTTAGATTGATGATGGACTAAACTGAAGCAAATTTTTAGTTAACTAACTAAACCTTGTAAAGGCTGCTGTTACTGTACTGAAATTTAAATTTCAAGAAACAATTTCATTTGCACAAACTCACATGATATAAGTGTATCAAGTGGGAAAACAATAAGAATAACCTCAAACCATATTTGGAATCCTAATGTAAGGTTATAGTGTTAAAAGTATTCCATTTTCAAAAGACCTTCTACTATACGAGGTCTAGCTAGCTTAAAATATATCCATAAAGACTTATATTTAGGGATGGAGAGACTATAAGTTAGACTTTTACCCTTTAGATAGTTGATCACTTGATCGTGCATGTTTTTCAGTTTCTTCTTTTTTCACATATACTATTATGACTCAAACTATCATTTTACGTGAGTACACAAATAATTTGCAAAGTAACTATTCCAGCAGCAGCAAACAGGCAAAACATGTACTAGATTAGTATGATAATATTCTAATCTCCTTTCGTTTTTTACGGATAATACTACTAAAAAGCCTGGCATAAGGGGGTACAAACTATGGCTTGCTCTGCCAACTGTATCCTAACGATCGAACTGTGTGTGATCTCTCCTTTGCTACTGCGCCAAAAACAATTGCACCCTGATGCACAGCTAGTAACTTCACCTGATGCACAAGTTAATTAGCCAGCCTAATCACCATTGAATAAAATTTTCGACCCTGATGCCTGTGTATCATGGTGTTTCCATGCAGCTCCGCCCCAGCAAATGGGGAACAAAACCGCCCCGGCTCACTTGGGGTGCTCGGGGTCGCGATCTTCAACGGCGAGGGCACCTTCCTCATCGGGGTCGACAACTGATGGCACCGAAGTAGTGCTCCTCGTTGGTTACCCCAAGTGGAAGGTAGAGATGTAAATAGTGGCTAATTTCCCTTACACGATGTAAGTAAGGTTTATCGAATCCAGGAGGACTCCAAAGATCGACAAGTAAGTGGTGTTGTAAGTGATTGCGCCGTTTGAATGATAATCACGTACGTTACCTGGACCTGCACACAGAAACAAATAACTTTGTTCCCAACGAGTACAGAAAGGTTTTCAATCTCTCCGGCCTTGCCGTTTACAACGGATCAAACGCAAGAGATAATGGTAGTGATAAATGCAACGAAAGTAAAAACAGTAAAATAAAGTGGAGGTGTAAACAGTGGTGGAAATATGAACCGGGGTCCCGTGAAGTTCACTAGTGATGTCTCTCTCCCAAAAGACGATAGAAAAGCTAAGCCGAGTGAACAAATTACAGCTCGGCAATTGATAGAATTATAAACGCACCGCAATGCTAATTATGCTACTTGAAAGTAAGAGTGCTCAAAAGTATGGGCAGTACGCCAAGACAAGTAGACCAAAATCCATCTGCATCTACTACTAATCATCCACCTTGAGATATCTATCCAGAATATCTCGCTGGTATTAAGTTGCGAGCCCCACCCAAAGTGTAAACTCAAAGCAACAGACAATTGCATTAACAATCTATGCGTAAGGTAAACAACCCTTGCAATCGCGGTTACAAGCACCGTTGTTTTCTCCCTGGTGGCAACAACACATCCTCTAGACTCATGTTTCTGTCACTCAAGCTAGTCATTAGAGGGCATGAACCCACAATCATGCATAACGCTCCCTCTTGGAGTTACTATCTACTACTTGGCCAAAGCAACAAAAAACAACGAAGAACATGCAAGAATTACTAAGAACAAAATATGAAAGGTAAACCAAATATATAACTCATCACGATCTCAACATAATCTCATAATCCATATGATCCCAGCAAATTCAGCATAGCAACAGCAGGAAAATTACATAGGCGCCTTGGTCATATAGGGCAGCTCACAAGGTCTAAACATTGAAGAACAAAGGTGGAGAGAAGACATCACATAGCTACTGATCACGGACCCATGGTCCAAGGTAGACTAATCACGGCACATCCAGGAGGCGTCCATGGTGGTGGAGAGGCTCCCGGAGGTCAACCCTCCCTCCGGAAGGGTGCCGGGAAGGGGTCTTCTGGTGCTCCTGATCTTCAAAGCGCGGCGGCGGCGGAACAGAGAGGTAATTCGTGATGCGGGGTTCTCCTCGAGGGTTTCCTCGACGGGGGGGGGGGGGGGGGGGGGGGGTAAAAATAGGCCGAAGGGGGCACCAGAGGTGGGGCCCACCTCCCAGGCGCCCTGGTGGCGCGGCCAAGGGTGTGGCGGCGCCACCTGGCCGCCTGGCAGGGGGTGGACCCCCTCCGGCTCTCCTTCGGTGCTTCCGGAAGCTTCCTGAACGCTGTTTTTTATTCTGAATTTTCCTGAATTTTTCTGGAATTTTAAATTGGCAAAAAATCACTGCAACGAAAGACATCAGCAAACAGGAACTAACACTGGGTGCACTGAGTTAGTAGGTTAGTCCAAATATGTGTAAAATGATATAAAAGTGGAGAAAAACATGTAGCAATGTCACATAAAAGTGCATGGAACAAGAATAAATTATAGATACGTTTGGGACGTATCAACGGCGTCTACGAACGGCCGGGAGGAAGATGACTAGCGTGGAGAAGGAACAACGGAGGTATGAGGTTGTGGTCATCGTGGAAATCATGTCCATGGCGGATGTGTCCTTCCTGATCTGAGTGAAAGAGAGAGAGAGGGTGTGAGGAAGAGAGGAGAAGGAGGAGAGGGACAAGAGCGGCAACCTGTGGGCGCGGAGGAGCGGTCAGAGCTTGCTGGTACGGGTGTGTTGGGGCTGGGGCGACGTGAGGGAAGGCAGGGAAGAGCTCCTCCACGAGCTGGGCGGCCGTGCTTGGTGAGGAGGGGGCAACGCGGGTGTTCTCTGGAGTCATTGATCTGCCAGCGAGGTGAGAGAGAGGGAGTCATAGATCTAGATCGGGGAGAGGGAGAGAGGCGGCGGCGCGGGTGTTCTCTGGAAGGAAGGGGATCGAGCGGCCACACGCTACTAGGGTTTGGGTTGGTCGGCCTGCGTGCATTTAGGAGAGGTGAGTGAGACTGTGAGAGACGTTGGATCCATAGGTGTGGACGACTCAGATTGGATAAAGTGGGTGATCCGTGGGAAGAGTGATTCTATGTTCTGATTGGCTGGGAACATGTGTGGTTTAAAATAGTTTCTAAGTGCTAAAATATGAGTATTTTTTGAAGCAACTCTCAAAAATAAATTTTCAAATGTGCCCATATTGTCCACAAGTGTGCACCTTGGGATGGCAAACAATGTTGTTGAATGATTTCTTAATTTTCTTTGCACGAAAAAATTTATTTTCCATTTTTTAAGTGCCCAAAATAAAAAAATTCCGAGTACCAAAAGTAGGGTTGTTTTGTGAAGAAGCTACCAAATATTTTGTGTGAATTTAAACCACTCCATTTTTGTAAAATACCACACCATATTTTATTAGCAATTGAATAAATGTTTGCATGATAAATGATTTTTATACACCTTTCCTGAAAAAGACAAATTTCCGCAGATTCAGTTGGAACGGGGTCAAATTTGAACTACATATGCTTGATAGTTTTCTCTTTATTTAAAAAAATCATTTCTAGGTACACAATTAGTCATATAATCAGAGATCCACCAAGAGTTTTACAAGATTCCACCCCTAGCTATCACCGGTCATGCCCCCCTCCCCCGTTTTGACGACATTTTAAAACCGGCTTACACAATTGAAAAATAAAATAAAATAATGTAAAACCTTCGCATTGCATCCTAATTTATGTCCTAGTAACCATACAAACCAACAAAATTGGAATAATGCAAATATCTTTATAAAGTCTTCTCAAAATGAGCTATCGAGTATGAAGGTTCGTGGCTTTCAACCAAATGACCGATGTTGGTGCTAGTTTTAAAGGATAGTTTTCCCAAATGATCTCATATTGTGCAAATGGGTGCATATTGTAATGGGAAACCAGTTTGCCAAAGGAAATTTTCATTTTCTTTGTACGAAAAATCCATTTTTTAATTTCCGAGTGCCAAAAGTAGTGTTGTTTTGTGAAGAAGCTACAAAATATTTGGTGTGATTTTGAACCACTCCATTTTTGTAAAATGCTAGACCATATTTTATTAACAATTGACCAAATTTTTGTATGATACATGATTTTTATACACATCTCCTGAAAAAGACAAATTTCTGCAGATTCAATTGGAACGGGGTCAAATTTGAACTACATGTGCTTGATAGTTTGCTCTTTAATTTAAAAAAAATCATTTCTAGGTACACAATTAGTCATTTAATCAGGAATCCACCAAGAGTTTTGCAATATTCCACCCCTAGCTATCACCGGTCATGCCCCCCCTCCCCCGTTTTGACCGCATTTTGAAACCGGCTTAAACAATAAAAAAAATAAAAAATGTAAAACCTTCGCGTTGCATCCTAATTTATGTCCTAGTAACCATACAAACCAAAAAAATTGGAATAATGAAAATATCTTTAAAAAGTCTTCTCAAAATGAGCTATCGAGTATGAAGGTTCGTGACTTTCAAGCCAAATGACCGATGTTAGTGCTAGTTTCAAAGGATAGTTTTCCCAAACAATCTCATATTGTGCAAATGGGTGCATATTGGAATGGGCAACAAGTTTGCCAAAGAAAGTTTTCATTTTCTATGTACGAACAATCCATTTTTCATTTTTCGAGTGCCAAAAGTAGGGTTGTTTTGTGAAGAAGCTACCAAATATTTGGTGTGAATTTGAACCACTCCATTTTTGTAAAATACTAGACCATATTTTATTAACAATTGACCAAATGTTTGCATGATAAATTATTTTTATACACCTCTCCTGAAAAAGACAAATTTCCGCAGATTCAGCTGGAACGGGGTCAAATTTGAACTACATGTGCTTGATCGTTTGCTCTTTATTTTTTCAAAAAATAATCTATAGATACACAAGTAGTCATTTAATTAGAGATCCACCAAGAGTTTTTCAAGATTCCACCCCTAGCTATCACCGGTCATACCCCCTCCCCTGTTTTGATCGCATTTTGAAACCGGCTTAAATAGTTAAAAAAAAAACGTAAAACCTTTGCGTTGCATCCTAATTTATGTCCTAGTAACCATACAAACCAACAAACTTGGAATAATGAAAATATCTTTAAAAGGTCTTCTAAAATGAGCTATCGAGTATGTAGGTTCGTGACTTTCAAGCCAAATGACCGATGTTAGTGCTAGTATGTGCAAATGGATGCATATTGGAATGGGCAACAAGTTTGCCAAATATTAGAACATATTTGATGTATAATTTACTAAATGATTGCATGTCAAGTGCATCTTGGAATTTCAAACAATGTTGACGAAGGAAGTTTTCATTTTTTTCCTTTTTCTTTCTTTCTTTGTATTCAACGGCTACTTATTATTCTTTGTTTACATTATTTTGCACTAGTTTTTCAGTTTTCGATTTGGTTTCGTTTTTTCTTTCATTTCGTTTGTTTCTTTTTTTGGTTTTCAATATTTTTTGCATTTTTCTTTTTTTCTTTTGGTTTTCATTCTACCTTTTTCGTATACGTCAAGAACATTTTTCTAATACATGTTTAACATTTTTCAAATAAAATTTGAAGGTTCTTTCATACTTGTTTGACATTTTAAACATTCTTCAAATGCTTGGTTAACATTTTTCAAATACAAGATTATTATTTTTGAATACATGTTAAAAAAAACATTATACACATTTTAACATTGTCAAATGCTCGAATAACATTTTTTATGTAAAAGATTAACAATTATTTAATACATGGTCAACCTTTTTTATACACATTTTAACATTTTTCAAATGCTTTATTAAAAATTTCATATAGAAGATTAATATTTCTTGAATACATGGTCAACATTTTCTATACACATTTAAACATTTTCAAATGCTTGCTTAAAATTTGAACTCCCTTTATTTATATGGACTCAAAGATGTGCGAAGCCGTCATTTTCCACACATGCATATTCTATTGGCCTATGGGCTGTTAGCCCACTCGTCACATATAAAAAGGAAAAACATGGTCTTGTCCAACCGAGGCCCAAAAGCAGCAAGGAATTTTCTGTTTAAAACGAGCCGAATGGGGTTTCACACAAGTCGTGTCGTGGTCTGGTGAGCCTCGCCAGATGAACGTAGAGGGGGCTCGGGTTCGAATCCCCCTGACCATATTTTTGTTGGTTATAAATTGAGATGAAGAGAGAGCTATCTCTATTATAAAAGTTGTTTTGCGTGTTATCACAAGTTGAGGCTGACCCGATGGTTGGTGCTCTCTCTCCGCACCGCAAGGTTGCGGGATCGACCCCGTCTGCCCTCTTTTCTATTACTTGAGAATATTTCCACCATCCACTGTTGACATGTAGACCCCCTGGTCCCACATGTAAGTATGGCGGGTCCTGTGTTGTTATTGGTTGGTGTGGTGGGTCCTACATGTCATTGGAAACCCGTAAGTGGGGCATGCCTCACATGTCAAATGGGATGTGGGTGGTGTTGGTCCTACGCGTAAGATCAACGGGCCCCACCTGTCAATAGGAAAAAAATAAGTACTAAGTAGTGACATGTAAGTGAGAATGACACCTAAACACGCCATGTAAGCGAGATTGCTGAGGTGTCTACCAAGTCATGCCAAATCAAATCATCGTAGAAACTACGACTATCTAAAATTCTAAATTGGTCATAATCGACAAGAAATAAAATTATAAATCATGTTCATAAATTTTCGACCATTTCACGTAAGGAAACAACGACTTTTCTGACCAAAATGGTCGTTATAGTTTAGGATTTGGACTCTCCCAAACAGCTTACGACCAATTGGTTTGAAATGATCGTAGATTTACGACCAATTCACCCACGGTCATTGAGAAAAGATCACAAGTTGACATATTTCTTATAGTGCGTGACGCTTGATCGGGCCTGCGCCATGCAGGGGGGACTCCTCCTCGCCACCATCCCTCCAACTCCTTAGACGGCGGCGAGGTGAGGAGGAGAGGAGGGGGCGGAGGTAGGCGGCGCCAGTGTGTTTCCCCCATGTCGTGAGAAAGGATACGCAAGTTTTATGTATTCGTGTTTTATCGTTTGTACGTCGACTGAGCTATCCACCGCAGGTGCACGGACACCTAACCACGTAAACGTACGTGTACGCCTGTCGCAATCCACGTAAACAACACCCGTGGCACACGGTCGACAACACGTATGCGCTCGCATCCTCCCAGATTACTAATCATGCTACGCCTGTGTATCCATCTCCCAGAAGCCTCTAGCCAGCGGGCACGTGCCAGCCAGTCGGCACGCCGACATGCCGTCCCATCCGGAGGCCAGGCCACGTACTACGTGATGTGCCGCGGCGCACCCACCGGCCCAGCGAGGTACTATAAAATATCATCATGTGGCAATGTTAAACAGCACACAACAACACTATCTACTACTCCTACACACCATCTGTCTGTCTGTCTGCCTGTTCTCTCATCGCCTCAAGAAACTCTGCCTTGTTTACAAACGGCCGCAAGATGTGGATGAGGAAGAAGAAGGTGGCGACGACGGCGAGGCCAGCAGCCCGGAGGAGGGCGCCGACGTCGCTCGGGGCGCTATGGCGGCGCGTCGTCGGGCCGGGGCGCGGCGGCAAGGCCAAAAAGACCAAGACCAAGAAGAGCAAGACCGTGACACTCTCGCGCGCGCTCCGGGTCTTCTCCTGCGTCCGCGGCCATGGCAAGGGGAGGATGGCTGCCCGCGCCGCGCGCCGGTATTGATCGGAGAAGGACTCTCACGGCGCACGTCCTCTGCCCGACTGCCCGGGCATCGAAAGAGTGGCAGGCTGGCAGCTAGCGGCTGCCGGCTACGTGTCTTATTCGTCTTAGCAGATCGAGCGGGACAAATTGTATGTTAACTTTGTACTATATCCTGTATCCAGTGGTTCTACTGCCTGCTGTTTGTAAAAAAAGATGTAACTGTGTTTCCGTTCGAAAAGATAAATTTAAGCACATTTCGTTATCTGGTTTCATAGTGCGGGGAAAGTTTGTGCGCAATGGGCAGCGGTGGTGGTCGACTTCTGCCCATACTAGTTCCTTTTTTTTCGAGAATATGGCAACGAAAAAGACGTCAAAAACCCGCATTATCTCTACTATTAAAGCGCTAGGGAACGTCGTGGTGATGGTTCAACCTGGTATCCTACAATCCAGCGTCGTCGTGATGGTTCAACCTGGTATCCTACAATCCCTCTCTTCCTCCCACGCGCGAGAACAAAAAACGGCAACGAAAATTGGGAAGCATCATTCACGATACCCGCGGCTGTGGAGTTGTGTATGGCCCCCCCTGCCCGCCTCCTCACACCGTCCTTGCTCCAATCTGACGCCCGGCCCGGCCGCCGCCGACGATATGTGGGACGTCGTCAGCCCGTCACCAGTAACCGAAAGTGCCTCGCCGTCCCACTCCCTCGCCGCCAACGCCAACATCATCTCCCCGACCCGGTGGCCGCCTCGCTCGTCGTGGCCTCAAGTACGTAGGTGGGGAGGAGGTGCTCCGATCTGACGCCCGTTCGACCGCCGATAGCGGGGCCAGTGCCATGGAGGCCGACGAGGACGGCGCCGTCACCAGCAACCGAAGCGCCGGATCATTGTGCAGATCTCCATGGGCGGCGCTGACAAGCGCACGACAGACAGGCTGGAGCGCACCTACTCGGAGCTCAACCACGACATGCGCGTGGCCATCGACCTGCCTGGTTTCGCATACCATGAGGCACTCCTGTGACGCCCCCAAAATCAACCCGTGTACAGTAATCATACACGCAGGGTACACGGCTGAGATTAGGGTGCCACGGTGAGAATATCACAGCACAACAATAAACACAAAAGGATAAACAAATATATTACAATAAAGGGGGGTCACGCGGACCTGAATACATAAGTCATACAAGCCATAATATCTGAGTACAGACATAGTTAGTCAAGTTTTGCCTTAAGAAGGCTAGCACAAATCACATCAGAGATACAGATCGAAAAGGCGAGGCCTCCTGCCTGGGTTCCACCGAACTACTCCTGGTCAACGGGGAACTCGACGTCATAGTAGGCGCCTCCGGGGTACTCCTGCTCCTGGGCTCCCACGTCGGCTGCAGCGGCCGATCAGGAAAAACAGTAAAGGAAATAAAGCAGGTTAGTATCTAGTATACCCGCGAGTCTTACGTCCGCTACTAAGCATTATGCATTGTATCAACGGAAAGAAGAGGCTGTATATAGTGGACTGAAAGACAGAAATCCAGAGCAAGGGTAAGAAGCTAGGCCTATCGACGACTAGCATCTTCCGACGATGTCTTGCAGCATGAGGTAAGAATCAGCCAACAGTTTATATAAAGCATAAAGTAACAATGCAGCAGAACTTGCTGCAGCATTGTATAATAATAAGTTGTAAAAATTAACAACGCCTTCGAGTTCACCTCCTCGACATCCCCGCGAGGAAGAAAACCCGGAACCATACAGTTTAATAATAATAGTTTCTAGTGGTAAGATCCAACTTCAGCATAAAGCGTCCTGTTACCGTGGACACGGCTATTCGAATAGATTAATCTTCCCTGCAGGGGTGCACTTGTGTTACGCTACACGCACGGATCTCCAGGGTGGCGGGAACCTTGTTAGGGAACGCTCCACCGAGGCTATCCGACACTTCATAGCCCATCTTTCAAACTCAACAGAGAGGTCATCCGCCGGACTATATCCTATGTACGCGGGGTTTTGGACCCTAACCCCGACGTACTCCTGCACGGTGCGAGGCTGGCCGGTGAAGTTAAATCAAAGCAAATACAAATCACACTGCCGTGGCAAATAAGACAACACCACTTCCCGGCGCAGGCCGCGGTACTGCTGACGTCTGAAGAGTCCTCGGACGACACTACGAAGCAGAGGAGCCCATAAACTCGTAATTCCCACGGGTAGGTAGTGCGTACATGGCATATAGCCAACTCAAGACATTCACTGAACCATTTAGCATTTTAATTAACCTGCGTGACAACCGTTATCGTTGCCTCGACTTAACTGACCCGCGGACAACGACAACAGCCAGGACCACCAGTACATCGGTGCCTTCCCTGTCGTCCCACCAAGTCACTGCGGTTACCAACAAGGTGAACCGTCTCCTTACCTTGTCTCGCGTGTGCTCCTGGAGGAGCTCGACTTTCGTGGGTTGGTAACTCTCGCGACCAATGATCAGGGGCCAAGCACACCGGTACACTGGTCGTACCCTCCGTATCGTCCCGTCGCAATACCTCTCGCGGGCACCGTTGGGTCGCCCGACTTCTTACCTGAAGGAAAATCGCCGTTCAGGACCCTATGGCGGTAAGACAAAGTCAGCCTCGAGTGGAGTACAAGGATTACTCCTTGATAGCTCACACTTGAGGTGACTAGGCATAACCCAGATAGGGGCCTTTGGCGATGTCTGCTTTGTACCGTACCTGTGCAGTTATAATATTTGTACCCGCTTTCACTCCCCTGAGTGATCACGGCCCTCTATCTAATCCTAACTAACAATGCGCAGGGCTCACTGCTGAATAATGCATAATAATAATAGGCAGCATAGGATAAAGAAGGCACATCAAGGGGCGACAAAATCAGGCTATGCAATTGAATAGGCTTGTAATCGTAGCAGCAGCAGTAACAATGCCTAGTGCAAGAAAGTACGGAAAGGTAGGCGATATCTGGGGAAGAGAATGGCTCTGCTTGCCTGGAAGCTCGACGGTAGTAGTAGGGTCGTCGACGAAGTAGTCGTACTCAGCAGCGGTGTAGTCGACGGCAGCAGCGGGGTCTACCGGAGATTAAGGGGGGGAAGAAACAGTAAATACACAGCAAGCATATACAAACAGATGCATGGCATGACAGATGAAATGTTAACGGTATTCTAACGCAGTGCAAGGCACATTGCTCGGAACGGAGATTCATCCGGGGATGAACTGCCAGCTCCGGGTGACTATCGGACAGGGTGTCCGGAGGGGCGGGGGGGAAGGATCAAGCCGGAGGTGTCATGGGTACCGGACAAACATAAGGGGGGTGTATCCGTGTAAGTTGATCTATTCCGAGAAACATTCGTGTTCGGAATAAATTCATCCGGGAACTCTAACAGTACCAGACAGTTTATCGGACAGACGGTCCGAAGGGGGACGGTTCGATGTTCGTTGTGTTAGAGGGGTGTAATAGACATACGAATAGCGTATTCATATTCGTTATATTTTTCTGATCAATTTCCATGTATAAAGTTTTTGAATCCGAGTTACGGTTTAAAAGTTATTGAATTTCAAAGTTTTAAATCATTTAAATGATTTTCTGAATTTCTTTTATTATTAAATTCCAACATTATCCAAAACATTATCCAAAACAGGGCCTGACAGGTGGGCTCCACATGTCAGCCTCACATTTTACCAATTCTTTTTATTTAATCTAAAATATCAGAGGGCCCACATGTCATACACTAATTATCTCTAAAACAATTTATTTAACTAAACAATGGTGCGGTCCCTCTGTCATACACTTAGGGTGGTTTTAATCCCCGTGGGCCCACACGTCAGTGGGGGAGGGGGTGGGGGTTTATTTCTTATATGATTTTGTTAACAGGGGGATTAGCCCCGTGCCCAACCCGTACAGGCTCACCGGCGGGGAGCCGGGGCACGACGAGGGTGCGAGTGGCGGAGCAGGGCAGGGGGTGGGCGTGGCGCGTGGGTGCGGTGCCGGCGGCTGCAAGGCGAGCGGCGGAGGTGGGCTCTAGGGCGAGTCCGAGCGTGGATAGGAGGCGGGCAGCGGCGAGCATGGCCTCTGGCCATGGCGGCGACGAACGGAGGGGGGGGGGTGGGCAGCCCGGTGGAAAATGGATGCAAGGGAGGGCGGGAATCGAAAGCAGCGCTCACTGTGGTGGCAGGGACGAGCACGGGGAGGCTGGAGGTCCGGCGTCGACGGCGAATCGAAGAGGTTGTTGCCGGTGGCCGGGGCGGTGATGGGGATGATGGCGACGGGCGTGGTGCTCCGAAGCTTCGTTCCGCCGCAGAGGTTGAAGGAGGGCTCGACGGTGCAGCTCCTGGACTCCTCCACGCTGCTCGAGGACGCGGCTGGCCACGAAGACGCTGAGCTCGTGGCGGCGGCGGCTCCGGGGTGGTACAGTGCAGGAGGGAGGGGCGAGGTGAGGGGGAAATGGAGGTGGCCTCCGATCCAGGTTTGTAGGGGCCAGGGTCCCTATCCCCTACGGGGCAGGTGAGGGGGGAGCAGGTAGGGGGGCCGACGGCGTGGCCTCCCTGCCATGGCGCGTGCGGCATGGCCACAGTGCCGGGAGGAAGAAGACAAAGCAGGGGTGGGCCGGGGGTGGGCCTCGCCCCAGGCGAGGAATAACCATTTTCCTTTATTTGCCTTTTTCCTTTTTTGTTACTACTAGAAACAATTAATTTAAATGCTAAAATATTTTTATAAAAGGTGCCAGGGGTTTCTAAATTAGGTGTATGTCACATGTAAGTGACAAAAGATTTGGTGCATTTTAAAACTCAGTGGGTATTTCTTTTAAATATTTTATGATTAAAAAGGACCTTACCAGCTACTGTTATAATTGTTTGAGATTTTTCATAACTTCAAAAATTACCAAAGTTGGTCCAACATGATTATAATGATTTTAGGCAATTTACAAAAATGGTTTCAGAATTTATGGAACAACTTTATTTGAACACTTTTGTTTTAATTTTTATTCAAAGCAGTTCCAACTAGGGTATAGTTTCTTGATGAGGAAGATGCATTGGGATTTGGGTTTTGATTACCAACCAGCATGGTTTGACAAGAGCAGAAGCAAAGTTTGATTAAGGACAGGGGATAACAGTGATTAACAAACAGTGATGGTCAACAGTGATGATTATTACTGTTACAGAAATTGAGGGTGTTACAAATCTCCCCCACTACAAGAATTCTCGTCCCGAGAATTTAAGTGGTAGCGAGGAAAAGTTTGGGGTATTCATCGCGAAGGCGATCTTCGGGTTCCCAGGTGGCTTCATCTTCAGAATGATTCGACCACTGAACCTTGAGGAACTTGATGGTCTTGTTGCGGGTTCGGCGTTCAGACTGATCGAGAATGCGGCTCGGATGTTCTCGATAAGTCAAGTCTTGTTGCAGCTCGATCATATCATGATCCACTTTGCGGATTGGATCCTTGAAGCAGCGACGGAGTTGCGACATGTGGAAGACATCG
This sequence comes from Bromus sterilis, assembly GCA_950022295.1. Taxonomy (NCBI): domain Eukaryota; kingdom Viridiplantae; phylum Streptophyta; class Magnoliopsida; order Poales; family Poaceae; genus Bromus; species Bromus sterilis. Next base: position 334,563,257 of record OX465595.1, on the reverse strand, counting down.
TGGACTTGGGAGAGGTTTTGCGGCAATTCCAACCGGTATGCCACGGGTCCACTCCTGGAAAGGATACGGAACGGGCCAATGTAGCGAGGAGCCAACTTGCCCTTGATACCGAAGCGATGAGTGCCCCTCATGGGAGTGACACGGAGGTAAGCGTATTCACCAGGTTGATACTCCATTTCACGGTGTTTGCGGTCATAGTTGCTCTTCTGACGAGACTGTGCGGCCTTGAGATTTTCTTGCACAAGGCGAACTTGTTCTTCAGCCTCTTGGACAAGATCCGGTCTGAAGTAGGGTCGTTCCCCAGTTCCTGACCAGTTCAGGGGGGTTCGACATTTACGCCAGTATAGAACTTCGAAGGGGGCCATCTTCAAGCTAGCCTGATAGCTATTGTTGTACGAGAATTCCGCGTACAGGAGGGCATCCTCCCATTTCATGCCGAATGAAAGGACACAAGCGCGAAGCATGTCTTCCAGCACTTGATTAACTCGTTCAACTTGGCCTTGAGACTGGGGGTGATAAGCGGAGCTGAGATTCAGACGAGTCCCGAAGGCTTCCATGAAACTCGTCCAGTATCGTGAGGTGAAAATGCTGCCACGGTCTGAACTGATCTCCAGCGGAATACCATGGAGTGACACAATTCGGGAGATATACAAGGCTGCTAGCTGACTAGCAGTGATCGTCTCCTTGACCGGCAGGAAGTGAGCAATCTTGGAGAATCGGTCGATGACGACAAAGATGGCATCGTTACCTTTCCGTGACTTAGGAAAACCGGTGACGAAGCCCATCTCGACTTTGTCCCACTTCCAATCAGGAGGAGGGAGTGGTTGCAACCAACCAAGAGGTTTTTGATGTCCGGCCTTGACGCGACTGCAAACGTCACATTTGGAAACAAAGCGAGCGATATCTTGCTTCATGTAAGGCCACCAGTACCGTTGACGATGGTCTTTATACATCTTGGTACTGCCAGGGTGGATTGACAAGGGAGAATTATGGGCTTATTCCATGATATCCGGACCACAGTTAATGATGGCCGGGCTCACAGGAACTACTAAGCGACCCTTGAAGTACACAGTATCACCATCATTAGCATCAATGGTAAAAGAGGAGGGCTTTCCTTCTGCGATGTCCTGCTTGATCTTCACAATGTCAGGGGCCAGAGATTGTCTACTCTTGATGAGGGCGTCGAGTTTTGACTCGAGAACCAGGTTATTGACGTAACCTTGAGGAACAATCTCGAGGTTCAACTTGCGAAACTCTTCATACAGAAGTGGTTGCTGCACCTGAACCTCAAGTTCAGAACAGTAAGCTTTGCGGCTCAAGGCATCGGCCATCACATTAGCCTTGCCCGGGGTATAAGAAATATCCATGTTGAAGTCGGCTATTGTCTCGAGCCATCGTTGTTGACGAAGATTCAGGTCTGGCTGAGTAAACAGGTACTTCATACTTTGGTGATCGGTGTAGACCTCGCAACGATTACCGACGAGGTAATGTCGCCACAGCTTCAATGCATAAATTACTGCTGCCAATTCGAGATCATGTGTTGGGTATTTGTCTTCGTGAGTACGCAACTGACGAGATCCATAAGAAATCACCTTGCGCTCTTGCAATAGGACACAGCCTAATCCTTGACGAGACGCGTCGCAGTATATCACGAAGTCCTTCTGAGTGTCAGGGGGAGCGAGCACCGAGGGAGAAGTTAGCTTGTCCTTGAGCGCTTGAAAACTTTCTTGACATTTATCTGTCCACTCAAACTTGACGCCTTTGTGAAGCAGATTAGTCAGAGGCCTGGCAATCTTGGAGAAATTCTCGACGAAATGGCGGCAATAGCTAGCGAGCCCGAGGAAACTGCGGACTTTCTTGACGGTCTTGGGAGGAGTCCAGTCAAGAATAGCCTGGATACGTTCTGGGGTGACGGCAATGCCATCCTTGGAAATCACATGCCCAAGGTAGGTTACTTCGGGAAGCCAGAAATCACACTTAGAATACTTAGCGTAGAGTTTGTGTTCTCGAAGCTTCTCCAGTATAAGACGAAGATGTTCAGCATGTTCTTCTTCATTCTTGGAATATATCAATATATCATCCAGATAAACCACGACGAACTGGTCGAGGTACTCCATGAAAATATAGTTCATCAATCTGGAGAAGGTGGCTGGAGCATTGGTTAAGCCAAAGGACATGACGGTGTACTCGTATGAACCATAGCGAGTAATGAAGGCAATTTTCGGAATGTCTTCATCACGGACTCGGATTTGGTGATAACCCAACCTCAAGTCGAGTTTAGAAAACACCTTGGATCCGGCAAGTTGATCATACAGATCGTTGATCCGGGGAAGTGGGTATTTGTTCTGGATGGTGGCTTGGTTAATGGGCCGATAATCTTGGACCAATCGGTTTGTCCCATCGCTCTTCTTGACAAAGAGCGAAGGTGCTCCCCAAGCTGAGGAACTGGGGCGAATGAATCCCTTCTGAAGTTCCTTGTCGATTTCCTCCTTAAGTTCAAGGAGTTCATGTGGCGGCATCTTGTAAGGACGCTTGGCAATAGGAACAGTGCCGGGCTTCAAGTCGATGACAAATTCAACTTCTCTGATCGGGGGTATTCCCGGCAGTTCTTCGGGGAAGACGTCGGGAAAGTCGCGGACGACCGGAACGTTCTCAATCCCTTCCAGAGGTCAGATATTCAAAGCATTCATCATAAAGATCCGCATTTCTGCATTACGGGTTACTCGGGGGGTGTGGTTAACAATCTCGCCGGAGGGGTGAAAAAGTTGGACAGACTTGGTGCCACAATAGAGTGCGGCATCGTGAAATTTCAACCAATCCATTCCCAGAATGAGGTCTATGGTGGAAGACTTCAGGAGGATGGGCGAGGCAAAGAATTCAACTCCTTCGATTTCAATGGTGGTGTTTGGCACAAGCATGGTGGTGCGGCATTGGCCTATTGGGGTGCGAACAACCATCGGGGGTTTCATCGTTTCATACTTGAAGTTATGCGAAAATGCAAATGCTTCCGACATGAATGAATGCGATGCTCCTGTATCAAATAAAACAGTAGCAGGTACGGAATTAACGAGAAGGGTACCCATCACGGTAGCGGGTTGTTGCTGAGCTTCTTCAACATTGACGTGGTTAGCATGTCCACGAGCATAAGAAGCAGACCCAGTATTATAGTTGGGGGTCCTGTTGTTGCCACGGCCATTTCCACGGCCAGCGGGGTGAACTACCAGTTGCTTCTGTTTCTGGGGGCACTCTCTGGAAAAATGCCTAGGTTGGCGGCACATGAAGCATAATCCATCCTGAGGACGAAGGGGTGCAGCATTGGGTGGTGCAGGCAGAGCTCTTGGCATCTGCGGTGGCGGAGGCAGACGGGGTGCAGCATAAGACGGCCTTGGAGAAGGGACAGCTGAATGGGTCACACTGGTAGGGAGCCAGATACGACGCTTCTGCGTTGCGCCCGAAGATGAGCCAACGTCACGATAACGCTTCAGAGAGTTCTTGTGCTCCGTCTGGGCAGTCTCGACGGTGATAGTCTTGTTCACCATGGTGGCGAAGTTGGCGAAATCATGAACGGCAAGAGCGAGCCTGAGGTCTGGGTTGAGGCCACGACGGAACTTCTGCTGCCTGCGAGCATCAGTGGTGATCTCTCCTTCCGCATAGCGAGAGAGGTTGAGGAACTCGCGCTGATAGGCTTCAACAGTCATGTCGCCCTGAGTGAGGTTACGAAATTCTTCCGCCTTACGATCCATGATCCCCTGAGGAATGTAGCGGGCGTGGAAGGCAGACTGAAATTCATCCCAAGTGATGACTTCTTCAACTAGCAGGGAACGCTTGTGGGTGCTCCACCACTGAGCAGCGGCGCCTTTCAGATGGTAAGACGCAAAGTTCACATAGTCGGCTGGATCGACATTAGCAGACTCCAGCTCGTGAGTGATGTCGCGAAGCCAGTCATCAGCATCCAACGGCTGAACAGTGTTGCGGAACATAGTGGGGTTGAGGCGGGTGAAGTCGTGCAGAGTCACGGTGGCATGCTGATGGTGGTTCCCATTCTGATTCGGCTGGGGGAACTGAGCCATGATATTCTGCATGAACTGACGGTTCATCTCGAACTGCTGCATCATCGCGGCCATGTAATCCGGCGGCGGAGGTGGGTCGTTGGCACCACGACCACGACCACGACCACCACGACCAGCCATCCTGCTAGAATTTAACAGGGGTATTTCAACGATGAAAATTTAACGAGATACCGGAATCAAGCCTGAAGTAAAACGACAACGAAAAGGAGGCGCAGATATATATAGAAGTAGTCATATAAGACATACACATTCACACACAGAGTCAATCGAAAATCGGGCAGCGTAACGTCGTAGAAATTAAGGAAAAAGGACACACTAGGCGGCGCGCAGACCGCGGTAAGGATTACACGACGCGACATGGATTCCACTATGTCAATCACGCCGCAAGAAAACTGTTGGCCACAGGAGTTAATGCAAGAGAACACGCGGCCTGCCCAGAATGAGAATGGGATCCGCGGTCCGGGACCTGGGGTATGACTCCTGCGACACGACTCAATCAATGGGGGAAGCACCAAAAACGCCGGGTGGAATCAAGAGAACGTGATCCTAATGTCAGAGTTTGTAAAACTTACCAGCAAGGATAAGAGAGCAGATTCCCAGAGCATAGGTAAGGAGAAAAGGATCCTAATACCATAGATATCACACGTAGTGACATCGATGTGGGCCCGTAAGCCAAATATTAAGTTAGCAAAATAGTTTTTCAAAGTCTAGACTCAACTTCAACCAAGTAGTGGTGGGGTGGCTTCCTACAGGCAGTCGGCTCTGATACCAACTTGTGACGCCCCGAAAATCAACCCGTGTACAGTAATCATACACGCAGCGTACACGACTGAGATTAGGGTGCCACGGTGAGAATATCACAGCACAACACTAAACACAAAAGGATAAACAAATATATTACAATAAAGGGGGGTCACGCGGACCCGAATACATAAGTCATACAAGCCATAATATCTGAGTACAGACATAGTTAGTCAAGTTTTGCCTTAAGAAGGCTAGCACAAATCACATCAGAGATAAAGATCGAAAAGGCGAGGCCTCCTGCCTGGGATCCACCGAACTACTCCTGGTCAACGGGGAACTCGACATCGTAGTAGGCGCCTCCGGGGTACTCCTGCTCCTGGGCTCCCACGTCGGCTGCAGCGGCCGATCAGGCAAAACAGTAAAGGAAATAAAGCAGGTGAGTATCTAGTATACCCGCGAGTCTTACGTCCGCTACTAAGCATTATGCATTGTATCAACGGAAAGAAGAGGCTGTATATAGTGGACTGAAAGACAGAAATCCAGAGCAAGGGTAAGAAGCTAGGCCTATCGACGACTAGCATCTTCCGACGATGTCTTGCAGCATGAGGTAAGAATCAGCCAACAGTTTATATAAAGCATAAAGTAACAATGCAGCAGAAGTTGCTGCAGCATTGTATAATAATAAGTTGTAATAATTAACAACGCCTCCGAGTTCACCTCCTCGACATCCCCGCGAGGAAGAAAACCCGGAACCATACAGTTTAATAATAATAGTTTCTAGTGGTAAGATCCAGCTTCAGCATAAAGCGTCCTGTTACCGTGAACACGGCTATTCGAATAGATTAATCTTCCCTGCAGGGGTGCACTTGTGTTACGCTACACGCACGGATCTCCAGGGTGGCGGGAACCTTGTTAGGGAACGCTCCACCGAGGCTATCCGACACTTCATAGCCCATCTTTCAAACTCAACAGAGAGGTCATCCGCCGGACTATATCCTATGTACGCGGGGCTTTGGACCCTAACCCCGACGTACTCCTGCACGGTGCGAGGCTGGCCGGTGAAGTTAAATCAAAGCAAATACAAATCACACCGCCGCGGCAAATAAGACAACACCACTTCCCGGCGCAGGACGCGGTACTGCTGACGTCTGAAGAGTCCTCAGACGACACTACGAAGCAGAGGAGCCCATAAACTCGTAATTCCCACGGGTAGGTAGTGCGTACATGGCATATAGCCAACTCAAGACATTCACTGAACCATTTAGCATTTTAATTAACCTGCGTGACAACCGTTATCGTTGCCTCGACTTAACTGACCCGCGGACAACGACAACAGCCAGGACCACCAGTACATCGGTGCCTGCCCTGTCGTCCCACCAAGTCACTGCGGTTACCAACAAGGTGAACCGTCTCCTTACCTTGTCTCGCGTGTGCTCCTGGAGGAGCTCGACTTTCGTGGGTTGGCAACTCTCGCGGCCAACGATCAGGGGCCAAGCACACCGGTACACTGGTCGTACCCTCCCTGTCGTCCCGTCGCAATACCTCTCGCGGACACCGTTGGGTCGCCCGACTTCTTACCTGAAGGACAATCGCCGTTCAGGACCCTATGGCGGTAAGACAAAGTCAGCCTCGAGTGGAGTACAAGGATTACTCCTTGATAGCTCACACTTGAGGTGACTAGGCATAACCCAGATAGGGGCCTTTGGCGGTGTCTGCTTTGTACCGTACCTGTGCAGTTATAATATTTGTACCCGCGTTCACTCCCCTGAGTGATCACGGTCCTCTATCTAATCCTAACTAACAATGCGTAGGGCTCACTGCTGAATAATGCATAATAATAATAATAGGCAGCATAGGATAAAGAAGGCACATCAAGGGGCGACAAAATCAGGCTATGCAATTGAATAGACTTGTAATCGTAGCAGCAGCAGTAACAATGCCTAGTGCAAGAAAGTACGGAAAGGTAGGAGATATCTGGGGAAGAGAATGGCTCTGCTTGCCTGGAAGCTCGACGGTAGTAGTAGGGTCGTCGACGAAGTAGTCGTACTCAGCAGCGGTGTAGTCGACGACAGCAGCGGGGTCTACCGGAGATTAAGGGGGGGGGGAAGAAACAGTAAATACACAGCAAGCATATACAAACAGATGCATGGCATGACAGATGAAATGTTAACGGTATTCTAACGCAGTGCAAGGCACATTTCTCGGAACGGAGATTCATCCGGGGATGAACTGCCGGCTCCGGGTGACTATCGGACAGGGTGTCCGGAGGGGCGGGGGAAGGATCAAGCCGGAGGTGTCGTGGGTACCGGACAAACATAAGGGGGGTGTATCCGTGTTAGTTAATCTATTCCGAGAAACATTCGTGTTCGGAATAAATTCATCCGGGCACTCTAACAGTACCGGACAATTTATCGGACAGACGGTCCGAAGGGGGACGGTTCGATGTTCGTTGTGTTAGAGGGGTGTAATAGACATACGGATAGCGTATTCATATTAGTTATATTTTTCTGATCAATTTTCATGTATAAAGTTTTTGAATCCGAGTTACGGTTTAAAAGTTATTGAATTTCAAAGTTTTAAATAATTTAAATGATTTTCTGAATTTCTTTTATTATTAAATTCCAACATTATCCAAAACATTATCCAAAACAGGGCCTGACAGGTGGGCTCCACATGTCAGCCTCACATTTTACCAATTATTTTTATTTAATCTAAAATATCAGAGGGCCCACATGTCATACACTAATTATCTCTAAAACAATTTATTTAACTAAACAATGGTGGGGTCCCTCTGTCATACACTTAGGGGGGTTTTAATCCCTGTGGGCCCACACGTCAGTGGGGGAGGGGGTGGGGGTTTATTTCTTATATGATTTTGTTAACAGGGGGATTAGCCCCGTGCCCAACCCGTACAGGCTCACCGGCGGGGAGCCGGGGCACGGCGAGGGTGCGAGTGGCGGAGCAGGGCAGGGGGTGGGCGTGGCACGTCGGCGCGGTGCCGGCGGCTGCAAGGCGAGCGGCGGAGGTGGGCTCTAGGGCGAGTCTGAGCGCGGCAAGGAGACGGGCAGCGGCGAGCATGGCCTCTGGCCATGGCGGCGACGAACGGAGGGGGGGGGGGTGGGCAGCCCGGTGGCAAATGGATGCAAGGGAGGGCGGGAATCGAAGGCAGCGCTCACTGTGGTGGAAGGGACGAGCACGGGGAGGCTGGAGGTGCGGCGTTGACGGCGAATCGAAGAGGTTGTTGCCGGTGGCCGGGGCGGTGATGGGGATGATGGCGACGGGTGTGGTGCTCCGAAGCTTCGTTCCGCCGCAGAGGTTGAAGGAGGGCTCGACGGTGCAGCTCCTGGACCCCTCGACGCTGCTCGAGGAAGCGGCTGGCCACGAAGACGCTGGTCTTGTGGCGGCGGCGGCTCCGGGGTGGTACAGTGCAGGAGGGAGGGGCGAGGTGAGGGGGAAATGGAGGTGGCCTCCGATCCAGGTTTGTAGGGGCCAGGGTCCCTATCCCCTACGGGGCAGGTGAGGGGGGAGCAGGTAGGGGGGCCGGCGGCGTGGCCTCCCTGCCATGGCGCGTGCGGCATGGCCACAGTGCCGGGAGGAAGAAGACAAAGTAGGGGTGGGCCGAGGGTGGGCCTCGCCCCAGGCGAGGAATAACCATTTTCCTTTATTTGCCTTTTTCCTTTTTGGTTACTACTAGAAACAATTAATTTAAATGCTAAAACATTTTTATAAAAGGTGTCAGGGGTTTCTAAATTAGGTGTATGTCACATGTAGGTGACACAAAAGGTTTGGTGCATTTTAAAACTCAGTGGGTATTTCTTTTAAATATTTTATGATTAAAAAGGACCTTACCAGCTACTGTTATAATTGTTTGAGATTTTTCATAACTTCAAAAATTACCAAAGTTGGTCCAACATGATTATAATGATTTTAGGCAATTTACAAAAATGGTTTCAGAATTTATGGAACAACTTTATTTGAACACTTTTGTTTTAATTTTTATTCAAAGCAGTTCTAACTAGGGTATAGTTTCTTGATGAGGAAGATGCATTGGGATTTGGGTTTTGATTACCAACCAGCATGGTTTGACAAGAGCAGAAGCAAAGTTTGATTAAGGACAGGGGATAACAGTGATTAACAAACAATGATGGTCAACAGTGATGATTATTACTGTTACAGAAAATGAGGGTGTTACAACTCCGTACCCGACGCAATCTGGTTGGGGTGCATTAGTGCGTGCTGAACGAGCGGCGCGCCAGGGGCATCCCCGACTAGGGTGAGCGGCAGCTGCAGGACCAAGAGATCCGACGTGCTCGTCATGTACCTTAGCGTCGGCCATGAGCCCTTCTGCTACATCAACCATGTGGTACACCGTACACTATGTTCCTGCATGAGAACCCCGACATCCTCGCCAAGTCCGCCAAGGTACCTACTGCGAACAAGATCGCCATGGATGGATGGAAGCTTCACAAGATCACCATGAATAATTGATGAATCTTCCCGTTGTTGTTCAGGCCCATTGTTGTTCAGGCGTAGCAGGAGGGGATCATGGGGAGCATTCTGCCCGGGTAGAAATGCTACTGTCCTCGGGACTTCAGGAAAACGGCTTACCTCTCATAGGTATGATATGCATATATCCTGCTGCTCTGATCTGAAAAGTGCTACTGTGCTAGCTGAAAGAATCATCGTCGCGCCGCAGTACTGACCAGCTGCCGTTGTCGAGGCTGCCCATGCCTCCCCACTCGCCGGCGGTCTCCGGGCCTTTGTCGCAGCTCTCGCACTCAAGAATCCTCGTGGGTCTGTCACCTCCCGCCGCAACTGTCAGGAAGGAGGCGGCGCTCGTCGTGGTGCGTGGGAGCACGAGGCCTCAAACTGAAATCAAGCAATGCATACTTCGAAGCAGAGAAACATCTCTACAGGTTCAGGCTTAGGAGCAAAGCAACATTTTTACAGTTTCAGGATTAAAATCAGAGCAACATTTTTACAGTTTCAGGATTAAAATCAGCGCTAGGGGACGTCGTCGTGATGGTTCAACCTGGTATCCCTACGATCCCTCTCTCCCTCCCACGCGCGAGAACAAAAAACAGCAACGAAAATTGGGAAGCATCATCCACGCAGCAACCGCCACCCACGACTTCCACCCATGTCCCGCGACCCGCGGCTGTGGAGTTGTGCGTCGGCCTTTCCACCCCCCGCCCGCCTCCTCACACCGTCCTTGCTCCAATCTGACGCCCGGCCCGGCCGTCGCCGACGACATGTGGGGCGTCGTCAGCCCGTCACCAGTAACCGAAAGTGCCTCGCCGTCCCACTCCGCCGCCGCCAATGCCAACATCATCTCCCCGACCCGGTGGCCGCCTCGCTCGTCGTGGCCTCAAGTACGTAGGTGGGGAGGAGGTGCTCCGATCTGACGCCCGTCCCGACCGCTGATAGCGGGGCCAGGTCCATGGAGGCCGACGAGGACGGCGCCGTCACCAGCAACCGAAGCGCCGGATCATCGTGCAGATCTCCATGGGCGGCGCTGACAAGCGCACGACATACAGGCTGGAGCGCACCTACTCGAAGCTCAACCACGACATGCGCGTGGCCATCGACTTGCCTGGTATCGCTTTCGCGTACCATGAGGCACTCCGTACCCGACGCAATCTGGTTGGGGTGCATTAGTGCGTGTTGAACAAGCGGCGCGCCAGGGGCATCCCCGACTAGGGTGAGCGGCGGCTGCAGGACCAAGAGATCCGACGTGCTCGTCATGTACCTTAACGTCGACCATGAGCCCTTCTGCTACATCAACCATGTGGTACACCGTACACTATGTTCCTGCATGAGAACCCCGACATCCTCGCCAAGTCCACCAAGGTACCTACTGCGAACAAGATCGCCATGGATGGATGGAAGCTTCACAAGATCACCATGAATAATTGATGAATCTTCCCGTTGTTGTTCAGGCGTAGCAGGAGGAGATCATGGGGAGCATTCTGCCTGGGTAGAAATGCTACTGTCCTCGGGACTTCAGGAAAACGACTTACCTCTCATAGGTATGATATGCATATATCCTGCTGCTCTGATCTGAACAGTGCTACTGTGCTAGCTGAAAGAATCATCGTCGCGCCGCAGTACTGACCAGCTGCCTTTGTCGCGGCTGCCCATGCCTCCCCACTCTCCGACGGTCTCCGGGCCTTTGTCGCAGCTCTCGCACTCAAGAATCCTCGTGGGTCTGTCACCTCCCGCCGCACCTGTCAGGAAGGAGGCAGCGCTCGTCGTGATGCGTGGGAGCACGAGGCCTCAAATTGAAATCAAGAAATGCATACTTCGAAGCAGAGCAACATCTCTACAGGTTCAGGCTTAGGAGCAAAGCAACATTTTTACAGTTTCAGGATTAAAATCAAAGCAACATTTTTGCAGGTTCAGGCTTCAAAGCAGAGCAACATCTCTACGGGTTCAGGCTTCAGAGGTGTAGCAATGTTCAGGGTAGACGACAAGAATTCAGTAAAATGGATATGCATGTGTTTGCTTCACTTGCAACTGTAACATAATGTTCAGGAGTAATGATGGTGCATGCACCCAACTGAATAATCACATCCAGTCAAGGCACTTGGTTGGATCTTCCTTGCCTGTGGATGGTACCTGTGATTCAGCAAGAAAACCACCAGTGGTAAACTGGGTATAGTTGGTATAGTAAATAATTTAACTGGATTCCAAAATTTAATATGCACATGTACTTGCAATGTTGATGGGTGAAACTAGAACTACTAATCTAAGTTTTTCCTTTTATTACTCGATCATACTCTTTTTAGTGAACTATAATTGATCATGGCGATGAACAGATCATCTTCCTTGGACTATTTCTGGTATACAAAATCATGAGCCTAAATATAGAATGACAAATTCATCGAGAGCTTACGTGAAGCAAATTTTTGTTTAAAACTTTCTCTTGAAATCTCGTAGCATGGTCGATATACATTTCGTTTGCATTCTAAACAATTTTCACCCCCGCTGAGGAATTGGTTGTTGTGAAGCCCGAGGCAAATTTGGTTGCACATTTGTTCACATTATCGAGTGTGGGTTGCAGGGATATTGTGATTGTCACATGTACTTCTTGATTTCCTATATTCATGTTTTCCCTTCACGTACTATTCTTGTAGAAAACATCGAGAGTTCGGCAGTGCCTGTGCTTCATTGGGGTGGTGGTGAACAAGGACAATACTAGAAGGAGCTCCTTGGAGTGGGGATCCAGGGCCTGGACGGCCAACTCCAGGCCACACAACCTGCAACAGTAGTCTATGTTGATCCATTATTTGAAAGAGGCATTTAGAGTCTAACGATTTATATGACTTGCATGCATGCAAACTTTGCATGCTATTTTTAGATCAAATAATTGATTGATTAATTAATAAAGTAGAATTATTCTTCTATGCTTTTGTGCTCTTTCTATCGCTGAGTTGACGTATCATGTTACTTGGACAATTCCATGGACGATCCTCTTTTTTCGCGACGGGTTATTTGTATTATTAAGAAGCGTTACAGATATGTAACCAACATCCGTTATGTGAAATAGGTCATTTGAGAACAAAAGAGTCATATAGTGTGGATTTATGGAGCGTATTACAAATGACTGCTTAACCAACATCCGTTATGTGAAATAGGTCATTTGACAACAAAAAAGTCATATAGTGTGGATTCATGTAGCGTTTTAAGTTCTTTGATGTGAACATTTTTAATGTTCTTAGTTATTAGTATTGAGAATAAATATATTTAGCCTTTATCGATGTATTTGATATTCTGTGACACGCACGGGCAACCAACTAGTCTCTGCTATTAAAGAGCTACACGACGTCGTTGTGGTTCGACCATGCCCATCCCTCGCTCATACGCTCCACGAGGGACCCACGACCCCACCCCCGCGGTAAAACTCCCACCATCCGAAGCCGTGGCGCATCTGCAGGCGAGGCCAACACAGGAACGGAGAAAAGGGAGCATCACATCACCTTTCCCAGCCCGCCAATCTGCCTCCTCTTCGGCATCACGCGCCCTCCTATCTGCTGATTGGCCCTCCGCACCCGTAAGGCGCCGCTCGCGGGGAGTGGTGGCGTGGCTAACCAAGGCGCTGCTGCGAGGTCAAGTGCGTGGATGAGAACCTCCTGTCCGTGACCCCGCGCCTCGGTCGCCACGCGCTGGCCGCCTGCGCGTCCGTGAACACCGGCGGCGGCTCGGTCCGCGTTCGCTTCGCGCCGAGGGCACCCGGCAACCTCCACGTCGACGTCGCCCGCACATCGCTCTTCAACTATCTATTCGCGCGCTCCAGGGGCTGAAAAATCGTCGTCCGCGTCGAGGACGCTGGTCTCGAGCGCTCCGCCAAGAAGTCCAAGGAGGCCGTCCCCAACGACCTCGCTTGGCTTGGCATGGACTGGGATGAGGTAGTATTTTCTTTCGTTTTCATATCAGGGTTCTTCATCTCAGACTTTTCTACTCTGGATTGTGTGTGCAATGATGGTTTTTGTATTAGAAATTTGCAATGGTGGAATTGCTTCGCAAGGTCATGTGTGCACCTATTTTGGATTCAGAACTTACCGTTAGTCAGAGCGCACAATGTCTGTACAAAAGGATGCGCAGAAGATGAAGTTTCCCCTCCCTCTCCTGATTTTTTCCAACCGCCGCCCACAACGGGGAGGCAACCTGGTCTCCCACGGCCTACCTCGCCGCCATGCCCCGCCCTCTCCCCCACCGCCGCGCAGCCTGTGGAAACAGGCTCGAGAAGGTCGTCCTCCGCAGTGTCCGGGGCGCCGAGGTATGTTGTTGCCTGTCTGTCTCAGTTCCGCACGCTAGGCGTTCCGACGGTTATGTTTTGGCACTGATCCGTGGTGGCACTGGATGTTTTTTTCTCCAACAGTAGAAGATCTCATAGGGGATTTTCCAAACATATGTGTCCTTTAATTAATACTCTGTCGTAGCACACATATAGGTTCATATGGAATCCAAAATACTGCCCATCCTTTCATGCATGACCTTTTTGTTTCTGTGAACTGTTTTGTTGTCTAATTAATAGCTCACATATAATTTGATATATACACGATATAAAAATATACCCAAATCACAAGTTTAGTTACCAACACAAATTTTTCGCTTCAACGTAGAAAGTGGCAGTTTGTATATAAAAGCTATCTATAAAACCCAAAACAGTAGTACTACTTAGCTCTGTACATCACACCTTCAAAACAGTAGTACTCTATAGCTCTATACAGCCTGCAGTGGCAGTTGATTTTGCACAGAACTGCTCGAATACGTAGCCATGGGGTGCTCGCATAACGTTTGCTAAGAAATGTACTGATTATTCAGTCAAGCCATTAGTTGTCAGATGTACGAAAGCGTAATGTACTCCTCATGTCTATTCTGATATTTCAAGTATACTACTTCTCTCAAAAATGTTGTAATCAAAGAGGTAGCGCATAACTATGTTTGAGTCATTGTTCAAGTTGAGGTTTTTACGTTGGACATAACAGCTGCAGAAGAGGAGATTAAAGGATGGAAGATGGCAGAAGAGGAGGAATCTAAAACTGGTAGATCAATTGAGCAAGAGTTCCAGACTCAGGTGCGTTTATAATCAAGTTGTTTGGTAAAACCACTGCTACAAATATTTTCTGTTGGAAGTCGTGCCTTTTTTATAAATAAATTCATGTGGAAAATTATTCGTTTCGAGGCAACCAAAGTCAAGAATTCGCATTAGTGGTTGGACGTGATAATATAGTAACTTTGCATGTTATACTAGCGAGCAGAACGTTATAGAAATTTGTTAAGAAGAGTTACAAGAGCCTTAATCATTATTATTTTTCTTGTTCCTTTCTGGTTTTAGAGAAGCACTTTCGAGTAGATAATCTCAATCCTTCTAATATAACAGTAACTGGAGTAGAGCAACGGCTGCCTCAAACTACGTGGAATATGGACATGAATGGATGATTTGGTTGCAGGCTAGCTACTAATTCCCGAGAACTAAATATAGGCATGATTTGGTTGCAGGCTACTCCGAGAACAAGTGCATAGTATTTCCATGTATTCAGTAGCTTATGCAGCATATAATTAGTTTCAGAGATGAGTAGATGATTTATGTGAAGATGAATAGATGGACACTCCACCATTTACAATGTTATTATAATTGCTCTCTATTTGATTTAACTCCATGATGTTTGCACCTATGCAAAATCTATAATATTATTTGAACAATCTATCTGAGAAAGGTTTAACTTTTGTTGTTGTTATTGCAGAAAATAGATGACAACACTGAATTGACCATTGTTAAGGATTTTGATAACTGACCTTCAAAGAAAGCCAAATATTCCGATTCGGGTGTTTTGGAGCCATCATCTACGTCACGAAACATATCAATAATATCTCCGAAATGAGAATGCCTTGCCATGATCTGCGTCACCAACCAGATCGACATTATTTTCGGTTACATCTTCCGATCTTGCTGTTGTTTGTAGTTGTAGGTGTATGTAACAAGTTTTGCAAGGCCAGTGATTACTGAACAAGGAGGTTCCTCTGGTTAGAAAGAAATGGTTCATGTTTTTTTTAACAAACAAAATTCTTCTATCTTTAATATTTTTTATTATACTGGCCTAATTGTTTTGGTAGCAGTGTGCACAAGAGGAATATAATATGAGCTTGAGATCATAGCAGTGGAGTACCACTTAATACATCTAATTTACTTGCACGATCACCTTTCATATTGCTATGTGTCGAGTTGGATCGATTCTTAACATATCAACTTGTTGCCTGTAAGCAAACCTAATATGGATTCTGGATTAATATGGATGATATGGCATGCCCTATTATTTCATATGTGTCAAATGGTTTGACCTATGATGGATAGTGTTGATTTATTTTCTCCTTATAACTAAAGTACTTAGTGTTAGAGTACAAATATTTAGGAGTTAGAGATAAATATGTATTAGAGATAGAATAGGTTTAAATAACCTTGCCTTGTACTCCAAGTCTCTATCCCTCTATTGTACTCCTATATATAGCCCATGTGAGGGTTAGATCAATACATCAAACTATTCATCACATCATAGAGTTTTACATGGTATTAGAGCGGTTAGTCTCTGATGTGCGAGGTAATGATAGTGATTTCTCGCCCTTCGTTGGTGAGCCCCAAGTGGAAGGCGTGATGTAGCACAGCAGCAAATTTCCCTCAGTAAAGATACCAAGGTTTGTCTCCAGTAGGACTCCGGAGATGATAAGTAGGTGTCAGCGGCGCTACTGACGCGGACCTGCACACAGACACAAATAACTTTGTTCCCAACGAAGTTCAGAGAGGTTGTCAATCTCTCCGGTCTTGTTGTTCACAAAGGATCAAACACAAAGGATAATGATAGCAACTGAAAGTAAAAGCAGAAAAGTAAATGAGCGTGTAAACAGTGATGAGGATATGGACCGGGATACGTGATGTTCACTAGTGATGTCTCTCTCCCAAAAGACGATAAAACTGCTATGCAAGGTGAACAAATTACAGAAGGGCAATTGACAGGATTATGAACGCATCGCAATGCTAACTATGCTACAAAAGAAAGGAATAGGCTCAAAAGCACGGGCAGTACGCCACAATAAGTAGATCGAAATCCAACTGCATCTACTACTAATCATCCATCTTGAGATATCTATCCAGAACATCTCGCTGGTATTAAGTTGCGAGCCCCACCCAAAGTATAAACCCAAAGCAACAGACAACTGCATTAAAAAAGCACTTTGCGTAAAGTAAACAATCCTTGCAACCGCGGTTACAAGCACCGTTGTTTTCCCCCTTGTGGCAACAGCACATCCCCTAGACTCATATTTCTGTCACTCAAGCGTGTCATCGGGGGGCATGAACCCACAGTCGAGCATAATGTTCCCTCTTGGGGTTACTACCTACTACTTGGCCAAAGCAATAAACAGCAACGGAGAACATGCAAGAATTACTTAGGAACAAAAATATAAGAGATAAGAACCAAATATATTACTCAATCACAATCTGAACATAATCTTATAATCCATCAGATCCCATCAAACTCATCATAGCAATAGCAGAAAGATTACAAAAGTGCCTCGATCATGTAGGGCAGCTCACGAGGTCTAAACCATGAAGAACAAAGAGGGGAGGAGTATATCACATAGCTACTGATCACGGACCCATGGTCCAAGGAAAACTACTCACGAGACATCCGGGAAGCATCCATGGTGGAGAGGAGACTCCCGGAGGTCGGCCCTCCCTCGGCAGGGTACCGGGAAGAGGTCTTCTGGTGCTCCCGATCTCGGAAGCGCGGCGGCGGCGGAACTGAGGAGAGATCGCGAAAAAGGGTTCTGTTCTCGGAAGTTTCCCGTGACGGAGAATATATAGGCGAAGGGGGGCAGCCAGGCGGGCCACCAGGGGTCCAGGCGCCCCCCTGGCGCGACCAAGCCCTAGGGCGCGCCACCAGGGCGCCTGGGCCCCTGGTGGTGGCCCTCTGGCCCCACCTAGGTTCTTCCGGAAGGTTCCTTCACGCTGATTTTTTATCTGAATTTTCCCGAATTTTTGGAGCACTTTTTATATGGGGGAAAACTGAAATAGAAAAACAGCAGAAAACAGAACTGGCACTGTGGTGCACTGAGTTAATAGGTTAGTCCAAATATGATCAAAAGTGTATGAAAGTGTATCTAGATCATAGCAATATCACACAAACATGCATGGAGCAAGCAGAAATTATGGATACGTTTTGGACGTATCAACATCCACAAGCTTAATTCCTGCTCGTCCTCCAGTTGGTAAATGATAACAACATAATTTCCGTGGTGACATGCTAGCAACCATATAAGAACTTTGAAAAGTAAAGCAATCAAGGTTAGAAATTCAATTCAAGTCATCACATGCAAGAGTCTATATTAGCATTGAAACAAGTAACAAAAGAACATTAGGTGCAAGAGCTCTCGCTGTCCGTGACTCGAATGTCTCCAAATGGTGTTTGCGTGCAAGAAGGGGGATAGGGAATACGAGAAAAACAATTTATTTGTTGAGAACTCAATCTACTAAAGTTTCACACTTGGTCTTTTTCTGGAATCTTATCTTGACTCGTCCCCAGACCACTAGCCAGGTACAAGTCAATTTGATCCACTCCTTTTTCAATATTTTGAGCACTCATGCAATGGATGAGCGTAAGCACGAGAGTTGACACTTGGGATGGCAAAGAGAGGAGTATGTAGGAGGAAGACAAAAAAGGAGGAGAAAGGCTCACATCAATGAGGACAAACATAGGCAAGAGATGCCAAATGATAGATATGATGTGAGGAGTAGGGATTGCCATGCAATGGATGCACATACGAGCTAGGAACCTCTCTAATGGAACTAGTGGGGGTGCATCTAACTTGCTCGCTCATGAAGACCTAGAGCTCGTTTGAGGAGGCTCATCCTTAGAATATGCAAGCCAAGTTCTATAGTGTGAAGGTCCCCACATAACTATATGCATAAAGATCATCTCTATGGAGTACAAGGATATAAAGGGAGTACTAGTGTGGATCTCTCAAAAGGATAGTAGTGTTGCCCCTTTCTCTCTTTTTATTTCTTTTTCTCTTTTTTCTATTTTTTTGTATTTTTTGAGGCCTCAATGGCTCTTTCTATTTAACTCTCATTTGTCCTCTTTGGGATCTTTTATTGTGTCCACTTTGGTATCTTTTCCTCACTTAAGGGCAACACTCTATTTTACAAGAAGGTAAAGGAGATCTTTCACACTTTACAAGGTACTGAAAATCATAAAGAAGATGTAACTAACATGATGTATGCAATGTATGTCGCTGCCAGTGTAGCAGGAACATGTATGACATGAAGATCAAGTCATGAAGAGGTGGATGTTGCATGGCAATATATCTCGGAAAGGCTATGGAAATGCCTTGATAGGTAGGTATGGTGGCTGTTTTGAGGAAAGATATAAGGAGGTTTATGATGACAGAGCGTATCATGCCAAGGGTTTGGATGTACCGGCGAAGGTGGATACCAACTCTCGGAGTGAGAAGAAGGCAATGCACGGCACGGGAGATGCTAGCAAAATATGGGAAGGTGGAAGTGTCAACTTTCAATACTTACATTAGTCCGAAGAACTCATGCACTTATTATCGGTAACTCTCAATCTAATAAGGAGGTTCACAAAGAGACAAGTACCCCGAGGAGGAGTGTATGGGGGTTTGGTTATCCTTGCGCATCCTCGACTCATGGTACGTGAGTGTACTCTAATATTCGATCCCTCCAAAGATTAGTGATCCATCTAGTAGCTAGAGTTCTCAATTGGTTTTGTAGGTTTTGAAAATAAACACGGATTGCCAAAAATACGACATCTATCACTAATAGGCTAGAGCTCTTGACACCAAAAGTTCAAACATTACTCACAACAATACCTCAAAACTATTGCAAGTTACTACTAAAATTGAATAGCAACCTCAATTACCTACTTTCAAGACAAGACACAACTCAGTGCAACAACTAACTCTCTTTAACAAGATAAACATGAATACTAAAAAGAGTTCCAGCAACAGACTAAACAAAAGCCAAGGCTCTTGCTAAAGACAAACTAAGACTAAAACTAAACATGGCAGCAGCTATGAAAAGATAAAGAACACACAACAGCAAAAAAGATAAGAAGGAAAAATCCTATGATGTGTTCTAGATTTTGAAAGTGGAGCGTGTTTCTCTCCCACACAAAGTAAGACGGGATCTAACTTGTTATGAACAGCAAGCAAAACTAAAGAAAACTAAAAATAAAACCTAAGAGCGAGACGCTCCAAGCATAGCACATAACGCATGAAGTGATAAAAATATAGTGAGACGAAGGACGAACTGATGATTGTTGATGGAGAAGGGGATGCACGGGGGCATCCCCAAGCTTAGACGCTTGAGTCTCCTTGAATATTTATTGGGGATGCATGGGGGCATCCCCAAGCTTGAGCGCTTGACACTCCTGGATCTTCTTTCATCATCTCCCATCGCACACTTGAAAACTCCCTTCATACATAACTCATCATAAACTGATTAGAGAGGTTAGTACCCTTAAGAAAATATTTTTTCCCCACTGGATATAAAGATATTCTTGAAGAGATACTGTTTCTCAAGAGTGCCAAAAGGTTTTTGCAAAGAAAAAGCAAGCTTAAGGTTTGCAAAAGTTAGGAGAGACAAAACGTGGCAGAATCTGTGAAAAACAGAACAACATGTAGTAAAGAATTTTTTAGGGGCACTTCTGCAACTCAAATAAAAAAACTCAGAACATACGGAAGTTTCACAATTGTATAGAGCACGCTTTCAAAAAAAATTCAGATCAAAAAGATGATCTGGTGATTTGATTCGGATTTTTCTGTCAAGGGACAGAATCTGTTTTCTGGACAACATGTCACAACTTTTGCTTCCCTTATCATAAGAGGCTATAACTTGGCACAAAGCTGAAAAATAAAGATACAATGATGTTGCTACAGTAGTAACAAACATCAAGACACAACAAAAGCAAAAAGAATAACCTAAATTCGTTGCGGGCTGCCTCCCGAAAGCGCTTTCTTTTATGCCTTTAAGCTAGGCATGATGCAAAAGATCAAGTTGTATCAATCGAATCATTATCAAGATCATCAAAAAGCTCCTCAATTGTACAACTAGTCTTAAGAGGTCTTTCAAATAAAGGCCTAATGAAGATACTTCTAGGGAGAAAACCAAAAGGCGGAAAATCAATGGAAGATTCATTTATAAAATTATCAAAGAGAGGTATTTCTTCCAAAGTTTTCACGGTTTCAACTTCTTTGGCAATGGGTGGTTTGCTTTTAGGTCGGGGTGGCCTAGGGACATAATTGAACTTAGGTTCCCTTCTTGCTGAAGTCTCTACCTTTTTTGGTTTGATTGAGGAAAATGTAGTTCCTAGAGTATTAATGATTTCCTCAATCTTATCAATCCTAGAAAGATCCGTATCATGGGATTTGATGACCTCCAAAGTTTTAATAATTTTAAGCATGGAGCTATCAAGCCTATTCAAATTCCCTTGAATCTTGCGATCCAACTCATTTATCCTAGTTATACTTGGTATTTCTAACTCTATCTTTTCAAGTTTCTTCATAATGTGAGCTAGAGTTATACTTTCTTGTATGCTAGCAATAGGGAGATTTCCAACGAGATTTTCAATAGCATTAAGAGACTCCCAAATCGGGGCTTCTAGAAAATTCCCATTGTTAGCAGTATCTAATATGAACCTATTCCAAGGAGTAATCCCGACATAAAAATTTCTAAGCAGGATAGTAGTGGATTGCTTCTTGGTGGCTCTTTTTTGAGAATCATTAATTCTATACCAAGCATCTTTTACACTTTCACCACCTTTTTGTTTAAAGGTGAGAACCTCTGTCTCAACAAAGGCAAAAGGGCCAGATATAATGATAACTACTAGCAAGATAAACAATTTTTTGTGATTTTTAATATAAGACTCAAAGATAAAAACTGAAAGGTAAACTAACAAGACTAAAAAACAAAGGTAAAGGGTAGTGTGCAACTCCCCTATCTTAGCACTCGGAGTCCCCGGCAACGGCGCCAGAAATTTGGCTTGATGTGCGAGGTAATGATAGTGATTTCTCGCCCTTCGTTGGTGAGCCCCAAGTGGAAGGCGTGATGTAGCACAACAACAAATTTCCCTCAGTAAAGATACCAAGGTTTGTATCCAGTAGGACTCCGGAGATGATAAGTAGGTGTCAGCGGCGCTACTGACGCGGACCTGCACACAGACACAAATAACTTTGTTCCCAACGAAGTTCAGAGAGGTTGTCAATCTCTCCGGTCTTGTTGTTCACAAAGGATCAAACACAAAGGATAATGATAGCAACTGAAAGTAAAAGCAGAAAAGTAAATGAGCGTGTAAACAATGATGAGGATATGGACCGGGATACGTGATGTTCACTAGTGATGTCTCTCTCCCAAAAGACGATAAAATTGCTATGAAAGGTGAACAAATTACAGAAGGGCAATTGACAGGATTATGAACGCACCGCAATGCTAACTATGCTACAAAAGAAAGGAAGAGACTCAAAAGCACGGGCAGTACGCCAAAATAAGTAGACCGAAATCCAATTGCATCTACTACTAATCATCCACCTTGAGATATCTATCCAGAACATCTCGCTGGTATTAAGTTGCGAGCCCCACCCAAAGTGTAAACCCAAAGCAACAGACAACTGCATTAAAAAAGCACTTTGCGTAAAGTAAACAATCCTTGCAACCGCGGTTACAAGCACCATTGTTTTCCCCCTTGTGGCAACATCACATCCCCTAGACTCATGTTTCTGTCACTCAAGCGTGTCATCGGGGGGCATGAACCCACAATCGAGCATAACGTTCCCTCTTGGGATTACTACCTACTACTTGGCCAAAGCAATAAACAGCAACGGATAACATGCAAGAATTACTTAGGAACAAAAATATAAGAGATAAGAACCAAATATATTACTCAATCACAATCTGAACATAATCTCATATTCCATCAGATCCCATCAAACTCAGCATAGCAATAGCAGAAAGATTACAAAAGTGCCTCGATCATGTAGGGCAGCTCACGAGGTCTAAACCATCAATAACAAAGAGGGGAGGAGAACATCACATAGCTACTGATCACGGACCCATGGTCCAAGGAAAACTACTCACGAGACATCCGGGAAGCATCCATGGTGGAGAGGAGACTCCCGGAGGTCGGCCCTCCCTCCGGCAGGGTGCCGAGAAGAGGTCTTCTGGTGCTCCCGATCTCGGAAGCGCGGCGGCGGCGGAACAGAGGAGAGATCGCGAAAAAGGGTTCTGTTCTCGGAAGTTTCCCGTGACGGAGAATATATAGGCGAAGGGGGGCAGCCAGGGGGGGCACCAGGGGTCCAGGCGCCCCCCTGGCGCGGCCAAGCCCTAGGGCGCGCCACCAGGGCGCCTGGGCCCCTGGTGGTGGCCCTCTGGCCCCACCCAGGTTCTTCCGGAAGGTTCCTTCACGCTGATTTTTTATCTGAATTTTCCCGAATTTTTGGAGCACTTTTTATATGGGGGAAAACTGAAATAGAAAAACAGCAGAAAACAGGAACTGGCACTGTGGTGCACTGAGTTAATAGGTTAGTCCAAATATGATCAAAAGTGTATGAAAGTGTATCTAGATCATAGCAATATCACACAAAACATGCATGGAGCAAGCATAAATTATAGATACGTTTTGTACGTATCAGTCTCGCGACGCCGATCCTAGGTTTTTCCACCACTTTCGCATCGCGCCGCCCCCGGGGAGATTAATCTCTTCTCCTCGGGGGCGCGGCACCCGATCAAAATCAATGATTAGATCGGTTCTATAGTTTAGATTAAATCAAATTTTCGTCTATTAGATCAATTTCAATTTTCGTCCATATAGTAGATTAGGTTTTCTTTTTAGCCACAAATAAATCCGGTGATCTTCAACCCAGCGGCAGACCGACGGAGAAGACGGAAACATGGGCGTCCCTCCCTCTCCAGCGCGCAGCTAAACTGCACGCGCCAGACAAGGGCGCCATAGACGGACGGGACGGGGAATGACGTGCTTGGGAGCAGCGATGGCACTTTGATCCGTTGTCCAACGCATCAGCCCGACACCGTCTAGCGACGATCTACGTCAACACCACGGGTAGACAGCAACCAGTTGCGCGTACGATAGCGTCGACACCCAACCGGTGATACTAGTTCGATCAAATCTACGTCGACAGGCGCCGCCGGGTCTCCAGCTTTCCACCAGACGAATCCATCAACATACAGCAGCGATCGGCCAGCTGATTCAATCCGATCGACATCAACCTGTTCGGTACCGAAGATTCAACATCGACCCAGAGGGCCACAGGTGACACATACGCTGGCGCGGCGACGAGTGTGCTTCTGATAGGACTAGGATTCCTACCAGACCTGCTGCGTAGATTATATGGATGAGGTGGAGGAGGGCCTGGCGAGGAGCGGGCGCGCCGGCGGCTGGGCGCCATCGCGAGCTAGGAGGAGGAAGGCGGTGGCTAGGGCTGAGGGCGGTTAGGGTTCCGGCTCCCTGGGAGCCGGGCAATAGGAGATGAATATCTTTATTGCTTAATTCTCAAACGGTGTCTTACATGAGGTATTTATAACGAAAAAGTGTAAGATAACTTGAAGCCTAAGATAACTTGTGGGCTAAGCCATTAACTAAACGTGCCCATTGGGCCTAAGTGACGCCGGCCATAACATCTCTCCCCGCCCGCGCAAACAGCTCGTCCTCGAGCTGGAAGTCAAGAAGTGCTGGCAGGTATCAAGTGATTCCCTCGGCGACCTCTGCGGCAAGTGGGGCAGGCAGGTTGCCCCGCACGGCAGCGGCGGCGTCCTCCTCGATGTAGTCCGCGGCCTCCAAGTAGAAGAGTTGCGTGCAGATGTGGCCCCGAACGTAGGGCTTGTCACAGTTGTAGCACAGCCCCTGCCGACGGCGCTTCAGTTGCTCGGCTGGTGTGAGATGACGGAGTGGACGCGCCGTGGGTGCGGCGTCGGGCGGCGCAGGGGCCTGGGGAGGACGGCCCGACGCAGGAAGCGTCTGCCGGGGGACCGGGCGGCCGACTTGGAACGGTGGTGCCTGCTGCAGGGCCACCGTGCGGCGCTTGAAAGCTCGGGCATAGTACATGGCCATCTAAAGGTCCTTAGATCCCTGGAGATCCACTTCCACGCGGATATGATCCGGCAGACCGCCCACGAAGAGCTCGGCCCGCTGGCGAGTCGTCTCGCCGGGCGCGTGACACGCCAGGGCCTGAAAGCGGTCGGCGAAGTCCTGCACCGTGGAGGTGAAGGGTAGGCGGCCAAGATCCGCCAGCCGACTCCCGCGGATCGGAGGCCCGAAGCGGAGGAGACAGAGCTCGTGGAAACGCTCCCATGAGGGCATGCTGCCCTCGTCCTGCCCGAGAGCGTAATACCACGTCTGAGCGGCGCCTCGGAGGTGATACGAAGCGATCCACGTGCGGTCCGACGCGGGTGTCCGTTGCCCTCGGAAAAACTGGTCACACTGATTGAGCCAGTTCAGGGGGGTCGTCGGTACCGTCGTAGGTGGCGAAGTCCAGTTTGGCGTAACGCGGCGGCGCGTGGGTATGGCCGCCGTGGTGGTACGGCTCGGCGGCGCGGGTCAGTGCGGGGGTCGGCGTCGGGGCGGTGACCACGGAGCGCCCCTCGTGGAACGGAGCATCGTTGTGGTCAGCGTACGAACCGGCAAAGCTGGAGGGACCGCCGTTCTGCGGGGGTGGCGCCGGTGGCGACTGGATGTGGGGCGGCGTGTGGTTATGGCCGCCGTGGTGGTACGACTCGTCGGCGCGTGGAATTGTGTGCGTCGGAGCCGGTGCGTCGGATCCGGAGCGCCCTCCATGGAACGGAGCGTCGTACGGTCCGGCGAAGCCGAAGGGCCCGCCGTACAGTGGAGGAGGCGCCGGTGGCGCCTGGACGTGCGACGGCGCCCAGGCCGACGTGTAGACCGGCTGGGACGACTCGATCGCCCAGGCGGGGAGTGGCGATGGCGATGGGGGAAACCGGAGTTGATGTAGAGGTACCCCCGGAGCGGATGTGGCAGCCGGCCCGGCGGCGCTGGGCACGGCCAGCGGCTGCTGCGGTGTCCCGGCGGCGGCCGCATGCGACGGTAGCGGCCCGACGAGCACGCCCGAGGACGGGGCGGCCAGGGGGTCCGGGAGCGCAGCCGGCAGCGGCTGCTGGCCCGGCCAGTAGGCCGCGGAAGACGCGGGCGCCCCTGGCCAGAAGGGCGCCGAGGCCGGCGATGGCCCGTGCGATCCTGGCGCCTGGGGCGGCACCAGCAGCGGCCCGCCATACGCGTGCGTGGCCTGGAGTGGCCAGGGCGCGTGGCCGTAGGCAGGAAAGGGCGCCGGCGGCGGGGGTGCGTAGGGCGCGGCCCCGTACTGCTGCTGTTGAAGCTGGAGGCCCTGGACCGCGGCGACCAGGTGCTGGAGGGTGGCCGCAATCTGCTTGGAGGAGAGGAAGACGGACGGCGGTGGCGCGGACGAACCCGGGGGCGGCAGCGTGGTCGGCGCCGCGGTGGAGATGGGTCC
The DNA here is from genome assembly GCA_950022295.1 of Bromus sterilis. Classification (NCBI taxonomy): domain Eukaryota; kingdom Viridiplantae; phylum Streptophyta; class Magnoliopsida; order Poales; family Poaceae; genus Bromus; species Bromus sterilis. Next base: position 334,537,389 of record OX465595.1, on the reverse strand, counting down.
GACCAGCGAGGTACCGCGCGGACGTCACCGGCACGGTGAGGTTCGGCGCCGTCGGGAGCGGCGCGGTGGCACCGCTGGTGGGCGGCAGCAGCGACATGATCGCAACGTGGTCTCTGATTACCAAATTGATAGGACTAGGGTTCCTACCAGACCTGCTGCGTAGATTATATGGATGAGGTGGAGGAGGGCGTGGCGAGGAGCGGGCGCGCCGGCGGCTGGGCGCCGTCGCGAGCTAGGAGGAAGAAGGCGGCGGCTAGGGCTGAGGGCGGTTAGGGTTCCGGCTAGAGCCGGGCAATAGGAGATGAATATCTTTATTGCTTAATTCTCAAACGGTGTCTTACATGAGGTATTTATAATGAGAAAGTCTAAGATAACTTGAAGCCTATAACCTGTGGGCTAAGCCATTAACTAAACGTGCCCATTGGGCCTAAGTGACGCCGGCCATAACAGCTTCATACGCGCATCTGGGAGCAGCGCACACGCGAGGACGAGCAACGCCTTCAGGCGCGCGTGCAGATCCGCATTCCCTATGCAGCGGCCGGCGGTTACGGCAAATCCCGACGGCACTCAAGCAAAGCATGAACGAAAATCCAGTCGAAGCACACCTATGCAATGGAGTTATGCAGCCTGGTGCAGCGCCTCCACCATGGATGCATGCATCACGGAGTGTGTGCACATGCCGTCAGCCATCAGCCATGGAAGCTTCAATTTGATTATGTTTTAGCATGTACGCGTGCATCACATAAAAATATTGGAGCAATCCACGAGACCGACGACTTCGCGATCACGCCAGCAACGCCCACAACACCTTAACTTCATTGCATCAGCAACACCCGCTGAGGCACCAGATGCAACTCAGCGCACCTCGACGGCGCGTTTGGATCACGGGAGGGCCATCTTCCACGGCACCAATAGTCCAATACACCAAGATACCTGCTCGTTCTACTTCTGAACCGTTTTCTACACCGGGTCTACACATCGATCTGTACTGCACCGAGCAGAATATCAATATTGAGCTGTACGACTACATCAAGCGCAGAAACAATCTTCGTCGAGCATATCCATGAGAAGCGACCATATGCACCATCCACACGCCAGGCCGGTGTGGAAAGAGATGCAATTTTTCATCAACTTCTCCGGCAAGACACGGCATCGACATCGACATTCATCGCTGCAAGGGACGCCTGCAAGCGACATCTCAACGTCGACACGCCGCTGCAGTGCCATCGCCGACATATCATCGCCAAGGTATTCATCAACGTGGTTTTCATCGACATCATCGTCAACACACCGCCGCCGGCTCGTCCACAAGATGGACATCTTCAGCGTCCTCTGACAGACCCTTCCGCAAGACGCGTCCTCGACGTCGGCAAGACCGCGTCACGATGACGGCATCGACCGCGTCCTTCGACGGCACGACTGCATCGACACGGCGTCACTTTAGTGACGACCCCTTCATGGCCACACGGTCCTGGCAAAACCGACGTGTGCTCGATGGGTTTCCTTCGTTCCTGGCAAAACCGGTGGACTCATCGCCGACGGCACCCTCTGACATCCGCAAGGTGCAACGTCCACGACTGCAGCTCCGTCATCTACATCATCAGCGCAATTTTTTTTGCGCCTCCGGCTTTGTGCGGTTCATCATCCACGACGACTACATCATCGACCACGATTACCTCGACCACGACTACATCATGATCGGCTACCTCGACATCGACATACAAGGCTACGTCTACAGCTACTCATCGGCAACTACTCCAGTCAACAGCGTCCGTCTCGTCACTTGCGTCCATGACACTCCCGCTGTGACTGCGGTAGGGAATAGAGGGAAGGCACCAGAAGGGACGCAGTCACCGTCCTAGGTATCGACCTGTCAGCCATTAGAGACACAGTTGATGATGGCGCAGCGGAGAAGACGACAGAAGCAAAAGACTTCAAATTCAGTCGCAATCGTCCGCTTCACTCCCGCTACGACCGAGGGGGAATGTTAGAGTACAAATATTTAGGAGTTAGAGATAAATATGTATTAGAGATAGAATAGGTTTAAATAACCTTGCCTTGTACTCCAAGTCTCTATCCCTCTATTATACTCCTATATATACCCCATATGAGGGTTAGAGCAATACATCAAACTATTCATCACATCATAGAGTTTTACACTTAGATGGTTTGTCGAGTTAGATCGTTTCTGAACTTCTTGCCTCTAAACGAACTTAATATCGATTTTGGATTAACATATGAACTTCTTGTCTGTAAACAAATCCACACACAGTTAGGCCTGAAGATTTGTAACATATATGTTTTAGTGCTTCTGGGAGGAGCTACATGGTACCCTTTCATTGAAGACATACACTTGGCCTTGAGGGCATGTAATGGTAATGCAGATTGTTGCATTGCTCCTTTCAAACATCGACCATTATTACTTAAATTTTTGTTCTTTTTCTTGTTGGCTCGTAGCCTTTAGTAACCAGAATTCCCGACCTTTCTTAGGTGATAATTAACAATTTGAAGTTGCACACGTTGGGAATGCACTCGCTCTGGAGGACATGGCGGTCACCATGCCAATTGTTGTCCTGGGTTTGAGCGCAACAAGGGCACTCGAGATGTTGTGATAGTGACACGCTTCTTGATGCTTGAGAAATCTTTCTACCGGTAAATAATTTTTCCTTTTTAATTTAAAATTCATAGGATATGAGGTCATGGGGTAATTATGAAAAATATCCGTAATAGTGAATGTTATATGTAGTAGTCCCTCCATTCCTAAATATATATTTAGGAATGGAGGGAGAGCTATTTAAGCAAGCTACGTGATATACTAATTTGGATTTTTATTCCTTTGTTTTCATCAGTTATTAATTGACAACGGACTTTCTATGGTGAGCTAGAATGTGCAGAAGGTTGTTTCAAGTACTAGGAGATCAAGGGTTTCATGACAGTGTATTACAACAGAGTATACATCTCGATCATCTTATCTTGAATTGCCATAATCAACTTTTGAATGACAAAGAAGCTAATTGTCAAGCACACATAGAAGTGAGAAGCCATAATTTTCAAGAGGACTTTGCTGAATTCATCCCTATATTTTTGGTGAGTTGTAAGTTATAATCGCATGCCATTGCATGAGTTACAGCTAAAGTTGGCATGCTACAGGGTTTGTATACCTTTGGCATGTCTGACAAAATGCTCCCAATACCTTGAAAGACACAAAATTACCAAAATCTATTGTAGTCGTGCTTGATATATGTGTGCTAAATATATGTGTTTTGTTTGTGTCCATTGTGTCCGCACTCACCACCTCCATTGTGTTCGATGAACAAGATTTTTATAACTAACAGTCAACTTTGAATTTATAATTTAGAGACTTTTAACTACATGAAAAATTCACGAGGAGATGATAAGTGAGGAATCTTGGACAAATAATACTATGCTAGGCGAAAGTAAACCATAAAAGCATGACTTGCAAAGAGAATAACATGTATATTAACATTTTATAAAACTACACATGACAATTTTCAATCCAATACAATAGCATATATTTTTATTGTTTCCGTGGCAACGCACGGAAAACTAACTACTCCCTCCGTCCCGGTATATTGGGCCCAAAGACCATTTCTCTAATACTAAGGTATATACTGATTTGCTCACATTAATCACTTTATGCCATTCCCAATGCACTCTCTCATATGCTAGTTTTCACATGCAACCAATGAAAAAACTTGCATGCGGTGTATTTATTTTCTAGCAATGGGACTAACAACAATAACTCCTCGTGCAACCGATGAAAAGGATGAATGCACACAACTTTCCAAGACGAGGCCTTATAAAAAGGGACATGCTTATACTGCTTACAGACCTAATAAACCGGGACGGAGGGAGTAGTGTTGTGTATATATATCTATCTCTACCTAATTATAAAGGGAGGTGGCTTTCTTAGTCCGTCCTGGCATTTTTGCAAAAAAAGTCCCTCCTTTTTTGGTAAATCAACCTGCAGCCCAGTAGTTTAAACAAAAGAAAAAAAATGTTTCGCTGCTCAATTATTTTGTTGGGCCACTTTCTCTTGGGCCATGACCACTAGAAGAAAAAAGCGAGGCAAACCAGAAAACGTTTAGGCCTTGCCACGAGTAATATTTATTTTTCTTTTTCGGATACATTTAGTCTATTAAACTTATACAATATTTTCTGCCTAAATTTATAATATTTTAAATTTTTTCAGGAAAACTAAAAAATATTTACACTTAAAAAATATTTGCTTTGCTCGGAATTCAATTTTTGCATCAGTTTCGAAGATGTTTAAACTAATTAAATGATTATTTTACTTTTTTTTCTTGAAAACCAGTTAGTGTGTTATTTTTTTAAAGATGGCTCCAAAATTTATTAAATTTGAAAAAGTATTCATTAGATTTTTAAAAATGTTTGCACTTAAAAATATTTGCCCAGTCCGGAATTCATTTTTACAATACTTTTCAAACATGTTTAAACTAAATAAATATATATTTAAACAATTGTACGTACAAAATTTATTAATAAGCATTAACGAATCTACTAAATAGAACATACTTTTACATATGTTAAATGTTCGCGCACTTAAATGTATCAAATTTTTCGCATACAAACATTTTTTAGTGTGAATTTTATTTATATATTAATTATAATTAAGTTCAATTTTTTTTTAAATATCAAAGCAGAGTGAGCTCGCGAGCGACGTGCTAACATTTTAATGCATTTTTATAGTGCAATTTATTTTTAAATGATTCAAGTACTAACAATTGTGTAAATACGTTATTTTTTTTTATTTTGAATTTTCTTTAAGCCTTGAAATCTTACGAAAGGATTGAGGGCTCTTGATTCAGAGTATTAAACCGAAATTCCATGGCAATGGATATGGATCCGCTCATTCGCGGCTATTCTGTTTTTTACTCTGGGCTTTCAACTTTTAAAAAAAAACTGGTTATATTTTTTTATCAGATTGAAGCTTACTTAGAAAATATTTAGAAACAATTCAATGTTTACTAAGAAAAAACTACACTGTCCATTAAAAAAAGTTCATTTCCTGCTTTTTTTCTCTGGCTTTCAACTTCTTACAAAAAAGGTTTATATTATTTTAGCAGTTTGAAGATTATTCAGAACTAGAAAATATTTCAAAACAGTTCAATTTTTATTAATAAAAAACTACATTGTCCATTAAAAACAGTTCATTGTGTCGAAAAAGTCCATTGTATTAAAAAAATAGATTCATCATGAATTAAAAAAAATCGACATATATTTATAATGTAGTTGTATAGTAAAAATTGTTCATTGTATATTTAACAAATTCATCATGCATTTAAAATATTCATCATGAATTTAAAAAGGAAACCCATAAATCATTTGAAAACAAAAAACAATGAAAAAACCAAACAAAAAAATAAAAAATAAAAGGTAAAACTGCTGGAAAGCGAGCAAACACCATCTTGAACCGTTTCTCAGGAGCGAGCGCCCTAGGCATTGCATCAATTATTTGATGCTTACGGGTGTCAACTAGGAAAATCCAGTTTTTACATCGAGCACTGCACATAATTATTTTTATTAAATTATTCCACAAAGAGTTACAAAATAAATACATAAACCTCAACCCAAAACTACCTTTATGGCAAACATTATATCCAATCCTATAAGCTTGATGATGTGCCTTGACTTCCACGCTGTCGGCGCGTGTTGGTGAACACCAACCGTTCTAGCTAACCCACAACGTGTCGGATCCACACACTCTATATTCCACTGCACCATCTGCCACAATCTCATCTTCAAGAGTGACCCATGCATTGAGCTTGCCAGACCCTTCTACCGTAGATGCCACCATGACGCCAGACAACGCCACCCTCCTATTTACGGCCATCAACACACGTCCAACACCGATAACCGATTGCCCCACGCCACCGAGACCTACTATTGTCGACACGATAGATGTAGCTCCAACGATGGGCTCTTTCAGTCAGTGTTTGCTCCAAAACAATGCCCCCAAGACTAAAGGTTGTGGCCCGACTTTATAAATAAAGTCATGAAGGCAACGGTTCACAACAATTCACCCAACGAGGTTCCATGATTAACAAACTGAAGTTGCTTTATAGGCCATCAATGGATGATCAGATTTAGGCACGCAGGCCCCCTACCTACATAACCTAGATACGAGCAAGGAGGAAGACACCAAAATAACGAGCGGAAACAGAGAAACGACAGCTTCATGGCGGGGTTGCGGAAAGACGTCTGGCAGCTTCGTGGATGAGGGTGATAATCACGTACATCATAGATATTTTATCATAAGATTAAAAAAAATTCCCGTTGCAACGCACGGGCATTGTCCTAGTCTATACTATAAAAAACCACTATAGCAGATCTAAAACAGCCTTATTTATAAGCAGATTTACATCTAATGACTACAGTAATCCATAACAACGTTGAGCGCCCACGATTTGCTAATCCTTCCGCTCCCGACTCTCCAACCGCTATGCCCGCCCGACTTCTTCTCTCCACTCCCGTTCTTCGCCGTGACCCTCCCCGAAGAGGACTGGACATCAACCCCATGGCCAGGCTGCAAAGAGGAGCAAGAAGGTAGCCGCTAGATATTACTGTCTGTATGCGTTTGGCTGTTTCGTTGTTCACATGTACTCAAGATTGTTGTTGTACAGTTGTATAATCTGCACAGATTCGATTGAAAAAAGTGTTGCTTGGAATACCATTCTTGATTTTTAGATTATGCAGTTATAGAATGTGTTTAATATAAAATTTCGAACTGCTTCTTAGGGATTTCAGTCTAGCACTGCTACTTTCTTGATTAAGTTAAACAGCAATGTTGATGCACATGGACTGGTGAATCTACTGTTTGGTAGAAAAAATGGAACATCTTAAAGAATCGAGAAAAAAACATCTAGGTTGTAGCCTCTACTCGGTACTGCAATTGATGTGCACTGCAATTAAATTCTTTTTGGTTATTAGCCTATTCTCCGTTGTATAGAAGAATCAGACGGCAAGGATGGCAGGCTGATATTAAATAGTTGTTGAAGAAATAATAAATAGTTTCATGTATAAAGTTTTTTAATCTGACTTACGGTTTAAAAGATATTAAATTTCAAAGTTTAAATAATTTTTAATTCAATTCTTGAATTTCTTTTATTTATTAAATAAGAATTATCCAGAACAGTTATTTTGACTGGTCAAACCTGACCAGTGGGTCCCACTGGTCAGCCTCTGTTTAATAAAATGTTTTAACTAAATCTAATTAATCCAATGGACCCACAGGTCATAGACTATTAGCAATTTCTATTACATTTTATTTAAAATAAGACAGATTTACATCTAATGACTACAGTAATCCATAACAACGTTGAGCGCCCACGATTTGCTAATCCTTCCGCTCCCGACTCTCCAACCGCTATGCCCGCCCGACTTCTTCTCTCCACTCCCGTTCTTCGCCGTGACCCTCCCCGAAGAGGACTGGACATCAACCCCATGGCCAGGCTGCAAAGAGGAGCAAGAAGGTAGCCGTTAGATATTACTGTCTGTATGCGTTTGGCTGTTTCGTTGTTCACATGTACTCAAGATTGTTGTTGTACAGTTGTATAATCTGCACAGATTCGATTGAAAAAAGTGTTGCTTGGAATACCATTCTTGATTTTTAGATTATGCAGTTATAGAATGTGTTTAATATAAAATTTCGAACTGCTTCTTAGGGATTTCAGTCTAGCACTGCTACTTTCTTGATTAAGTTAAACAGCAATGTTGATGCACATGGACTGGTGAATCTACTGTTTGGTAGAAAAAATGGAACATCTTAAAGAATCGAGAAAAAAACATCTAGGTTGTAGCCTCTACTCGGTACTGCAATTGATGTGCACTGCAATTAAATTCTTTTTGGTTATTAGCCTATTCTCCGTTGTATAGAAGAATCAGACGGCAAGGATGGCAGGCTGATATTAAATAGTTGTTGAAGAAATAATAAATAGTTTCATGTATAAAGTTTTTTAATCTGACTTACGGTTTAAAAGATATTAAATTTCAAAGTTTAAATAATTTTTAATTCAATTCTTGAATTTCTTTTATTTATTAAATAAGAATTATCCAGAACAGTTATTTTGACTGGTCAAACCTGACCAGTGGGTCCCACTGGTCAGCCTCTGTTTAATAAAATGTTTTAACTAAATCTAATTAATCCAATGGACCCACAGGTCATAGACTATTAGCAATTTCTATTACATTTTATTTAAAATAAGACAGATTTACATCTAATGACTACAGTAATCCATAACAACGTTGAGCGCCCACGATTTGCTAATCCTTCCGCTCCCGACTCTCCAACCGCTATGCCCGCCCGACTTCTTCTCTCCACTCCCGTTCTTCGCCGTGACCCTCCCCGAAGAGGACTGGACATCAACCCCATGGCCAGGGCTGCAAAGAGGAGCAAGAAGGTAGCCGCTAGATATTACTGTCTGTATGCGTTTGGCTGTTTCGTTGTTCACATGTACTCAAGATTGTTGTTGTACAGTTGTATAATCTGCACAGATTCGATTGAAAAAAGTGTTGCTTGGAATACCATTCTTGATTTTTAGATTATGCAGTTATAGAATGTGTTTAATATAAAATTTCGAACTGCTGCTTAGGGATTTCAGTCTAGCACTGCTACTTTCTTGATTAAGTTAAACAGCAATGTTGATGCGCATGGACTGATGAATCTACTGTTTGGTAGAAAAAATGGAACATCTTAAAGAATCGAGAAAAAAACATCTAGGTTGTAGCCTCTACTCGGTACTGCAATTGATGTGCACTGCAATTAAATTCTTTTTGGTTATTAGCCTATTCTCCGTTGTATAGAAGAATCAGACGGCAAGGATGGCAGGCTGATATTAAATAGTTGTTGAAGAAATAATAAATAGTTTCATGTATAAAGTTTTTTAATCTGACTTACGGTTTAAAAGATATTAAATTTCAAAGTTTAAATAATTTTTAATTCAATTCTTGAATTTCTTTTATTTATTAAATAAGAATTATCCAGAACAGTTATTTTGACTGGTCAAACCTGACCAGTGGGTCCCACTGGTCAGCCTCTGTTTAATAAAATGTTTTAACTAAATCTAATTAATCCAATGGACCCACAGGTCATAGACTATTAGCAATTTCTATTACATTTTATTTAATAACTGACAGGCGGGGCCAGGTGTAAGTGTCTCAGGGATTAGTTAACCAATTTATTTAATCTAACATGGGGTTAAGTGAGCTGGGCCCACATGTCATAAGGTGAAGGGTTATTTTTCCATTTTAACTAACAGAGATAATTATCGTCGGGGTGGCCCACATATAAGTGGCCCTTAGGGGTGAGATTAACCCCTAATCACGTTTCTGACGTGGGGCCCCCACCGGGCAGCCGCACTGGACGACGCCGGTGAGGCAGAGCTCCGGCGAGCTCGAGCTAGCGGTCGATACTGGCGTCCATTTGGCACGCCGTTTGTTGCTACGCGCGCAGCACGAAGAGCCGCGTCCAGCCCTACCCTAATCGCGAGCCGAGGTGGCCGGAGACGAGCGCATGGACGACGACGGCGGCGGTTGTCCACGACCAGCAATGGAAAATCGCTAACCGAGACGAAATCGAGCACACCACGGGGTGGAATCGAACCTACGGAGCACTAAGAACATCCTGGAGCCAAAATCGCGAGCTGCAAGGGCTTGGGAGCGTGGCAATGGCGACGACGACGGTGGCCAGAGCGAGCGAAAGAGGGGAAACGCCTACGGCCCTATCGAGCACCTACGGACAGTTGGTGATGACAGATGTGCTCACCACGAACGCGTCGGGGTTGGCAGCGGGCTCGGGGAGGGGCGGAGGCGGCCGGAATTGCTCGGGGATCTCGCCGGCCCGAGGTTGAAGATGACGACGATGGCGTCTCCCGTGATGCGCTTCGGTTCGATTCCGTGCGCAGGGGGAAGTAGTTGACGTCGGCGAACAACTTGGACACGGCGGCGACGCGAGGCTAGGTCAGTGGCCGCGCAAGGCCACGACAATGGCGACGGGGGCGCTCGGGTGCTTTTCCCCGAGGCGTGCGAGGCGAGGAGGAGGGGAAATGGAGGGGGAGGCTGTCCAGGGGGTGGCTGGGCTCGAGCTTATCGTCTCTGCGGCACAGGGGAGGTGGGTCGGTCGGCAGAGGCGCCAGCCACGGCGAGCTTGCCACGGCGTCGGGGGTAGGTGGGGGATGGGAAGGGAGCAGGTGGGAGGGGAGGTGGCCCGGGGTGGGCTTTCGTCCTGGGCGGTATATAGGTTGTTTTTTATTTTCTTTTCTTTTTCTTTTCTGTTAATTCTTTTAGGTATTTATTTTAATGGCTTTGCATTTTATAAAATGTGTAACTTGCTGATATCTTAGTGTTGCATTTTATAATAGTGCCACAAAAAGTTTGGGGCCAATATAAATTCATTTGAATCATTGCTATATTTAAAATAATTAAATATTGCTGTTTTGCTACTGTTAAGATTTGTTTGTAATATTTAAATATTCAAATAAATCCCAATGGTGGTTCAACATGGTTTACTGATTTTTAGGTATTTTCCAAAAGTGGTTGCATGAATTTTGGGCAAAGTTTTATCTGTCACCTATTTTTAGTAACCACCAAAAGGTATTTGAATTTGTTTTGATTCAAAGTTGATCAAGGTCAAGATTAGCAACAGTAATAGTCAACAGTCAAAGTGATTACTATTACAGACACTGAGGGTGTTACATTTAAGTTACCACATAATTAATTTTCTTAGAATGACCATTTCTGGGTTTTTTCTTTAAAAAATGTTTTGTAGTACCGTGTACCACATTTAAAGAGTTAGAACCAATTAACATGTTATTATCTATATGCATGCCTTAGGTAAACTTTGATAGGATACAAAGTTTTTTTATTGCTTGTATTTGGTAAAAAGAATAACACATGAGAATATTAATGATCTTTTGTGCTGGTTTTATTTTGCTTTTATACTAGGTCATTTCATGAGCATAACGTCCAATTCTTAAATAGTACTCCCTCCGTTTCAAAATAACTGTCTCGACTTTGTACTAGCTCTAGTACAAAATTATACTAAGTCTATGACAGTTATTTTGGAACGGAGGGAGTAGTAAAAAAATCTATGGAAAGTTCTGCAGGTGCGCGTGAGCAACAGAAAAATGTTAAGTAGAACATATTCTCTGATGGTCCAGTGAGAAAGAAATTTAAGCCTGCTGATGAGTGGAACGACTAGCCCAGAGGATCTACTAATGGATCACACATACGTTTGTGTGCTTGGTCGATGGTGCAACTACCGCAACATCCTTGGTGCATTCTCTGATGACGTCCCTTGAGCCAGGCTATGAAGATGGATTACGTTGATTGATTATATTTTCATCTGGGATATATAGTTTTTATTTAGGTGTGAATTCTTAGTATATGACTATTACGTAACCAACATGCTGTTTGCAGGTTCACATAAGCATGAGTGTTTTTCTCAGCTTTTAGTTGTTAATTGTTTACACCATGTATATTGATGTTAAGACCAATTATAGGATTGAGATCTCCACAGTTTCAACATAATGCAAGACTGCATTCCAATCATAACTAGATTTTATCTTCCTCTTTCACAACCTATCGAAACACCTAATGGATGAAACAAAATATATTAGTGTAACTATGCAACAACATGATCATAGTTGTGTCTCATTTAAAATATAACTTAGGAGTCTTGACAATGTTGTTTCTTAATTTTATATTATATGTATATTTTAAAACATTCGTTTTTGTTTTCATGGATCTTAATTGATCAACTTGTGAGACGTGAGTTCCACGTGCAATCATACTAGTATTAGGGCCAACCCGTGCCTTGGCCCGCCCACCATTTCAAAATCTGTATACTGTACATACACTAATGAGCCATAAAACATCAACCGATAGACTAATTCTTGCTGTTTGGCCCGCCCAGCATTATGCTTCAAGCTCCGCCACTGCTAGTATTGTATAAAATTTAAAAAATTCACGTTGCTGGCTTTTGACAAACCTGGTTTAGATTCTTGAAATGCCCTTGGTTTTAGAAAACAATCACAATTTCTAAAAAAAATCATGGATTTCTAAAAGGCATTCATGTTAAAAAAATGTTCACAAAAATAAATTTATATATTTTAAAAAATCCTTTAATTTTTGAAATGTTCATGAATTTTAAAATATTAAAATATGAATGAGTGAAAAATAGGAAATCATGCGGTACCCATCCGATCCGTTCCGTAACTTGTTTAAATTTTGTATACATGCATCGTGAGTTGGTCTATGATGAGGACAACATGCTACGTACATACCAGTAAATACATCGGCCAGTGAAAAACATGCCACCCTCCCGGACAGAGTTTAAAGGCAGCCAGGTCTAACCCATACTATGCATACATGCCAGTAAATCCATCACGTAAAATCTATCGTAAGCACACATCATTTCAGCGACACGCATGAGCTACCACCCCACAAGCCACAACCCATCAGCAGGCCACGCGACACACTCGCAGGCAAGAGCTTTTATTCAACGCATGCGTGCATTCGTATCACGACGGAACGGCCCATTCGCAGGAAAGACTTTTTGCTTTTGTTTTTTTTCTATATTATTTTTACCACTCAAAAAAACATTCTATGATATTTTTTTCTTATTGTATTTCCCAGATTTGAAATTATATATTTTTTAAATATGTAATAAAAAAAATTCGTATTATAGAAATAAAAATTAAATGTATATTAATATAATATTTTATATTAAAAACTATTTTGATGCTTATTAAAAATATTAATTTTATAAAATAAGATACTTACTGTATATCAAAATTCTTGCACTTATATTTTTTTTCAATATGTACTTTTTTTAGACATATTTATTAAATTATAAAAAAATTGTTCCACATATATAAAAAATTCACTATATATTCTGAAAATGTATAAAAAATATTTCGAAAATAATTATCTAAACTGAAAAACAAATTTTAAGAAAAAGATAAAAACAGAAAATAAGGAAAAAAGGAAATCAGAAAAACCGAACTGGGTTGGCCCATCTGGAGCGTCCTTCAGCAAAAGGTCGCAATTCAATGCACATGTGCCGAGAGAAATCAGCTCTAGAATACTCGTTTGCAGTCTGGCCCAGCGAACAACGTCATGTGTCGCGTTCAAAGCGTTCTTTCGAAATTTTGTTTTTAAAACTTTTGTGTACATATTGTTGTTGTTCAAAATTGGTTTTTTCGATGTTTTTTTTTACTTTCTCAATTTTCGCACGTTTTTTATACATTTTGGTGAAAAAAAACAATTTTCCAAAAAAAAGAGGCACGGCCTTGCCTCCGCGGGAGGCACGAGCCGTGCCTCAAAAAAGAAGGCACGAGTCGTGCCTCATGCCTCCGCGAAAGGCATTCGTGACTCCGTGAAAAGGCACTGTCGTCGTGCCTTCGCGAAAGACACTCGTGCCTCTGTAAAAACGCATTATCGTGCCTCTAAAAACAGGAAAAACAGAAAACTTACAGAGCGCTCCAGTTGACGCGCGCGCGAAGCGCGCCCGGAAAAACACATTGTTCGTTGCTACGAATACTTTAAAACTAATGATTTCGACATGTGCCTTGAATATAATGATTTCGACATGTGCCTTGAATACAATTATGGCTCGCACAATGCAGGAGAATATAACGGTCCACCAGCCACTGCAAATCCGCAGATCACCCGAACGTTGGCCTATATATAATCGCGATTCCCCTAAGAAATATAGAAAAAAAATATAATCACGATTCCCCTAAGAAAAAAATATCACGATTGAACCTGTAGGAGATATCTGTATCCTTGCACTTACGCGACTCTGATATGATGTTTGTTGTTTAGATGATGATTTACATAGGGTGGTCATTTGTTTTCATCGTTCGAAATTTGTCGGATGTGTTTCGAGTGGTGGAGGACCCCGATGGGCAAGGTGTAGCGGCGGCCACACCTCAATTTTGCATAGAATAAATTTTATATATGGTATGCATTATCACTAATTCACTTGAGTTTTGCTAATTGGTCGGGATCTTCTCTAATTCATTGTTAAGTTAATTGACCATTGAGACCGAGGCACATCAACAAGCAGGCATGCTTGTTCAAAAAAAAGCAGCCATGCATGCTTGCAAGAACGCAAGTCAGACCAAAACAAGATGGGTTTGCGCTAAGCTCCGGTCGGCCGATCAATTTCATGCAGCAAAATTGAATTATTGTTGTAATAAATTAGATCGTTAGATGGCAGTGAAATTTATCCTCCACGTTTATATATATATATATATCTATAATATCTAAATAGTTTATCCTAACTAAAATATCTATCTTAACATGCAAGCTATCCATATCATCAAATAGGTCTACTAACTTTTCATGTACATATCTATTAAATCTGCATTTGCATGCACACTTTTACAATAAATATTAACTACTTTTTGCACTCAACCTCACGATTTAGAACCGATTTATTTTATAGAAAATCAAATTATGAGTTACCTTATATTTCTTTTCTATGCGGCAACTTTTTTATTAATGCACATATGTAATTGTTATCATTGTTTTGGGTTTAGCCAAGGATGGTGTCTCCACTGTCTCTATTTAACGTTGTTTTTACTTCATACCGTCTTTCCGATATATTGTCAAGGTAATAAATTAACAAAAAAAACACTCATTTTTTGATTTTTCATCAAATTTTCTTGGATTTTAATTTAAAAATATTTATTTCAAAAATATTTTATAATCAAATTATACTATGTTTCATAAATTTTCTCAGTTTTTAAAATATTAAATTATTTGTTAATAGTTCACGTAGCAATGCACGGGGGTGTCATCTAGTTTTTATTAATTTTTGGCATCAGCGATAGTTGAAATGACCTTTTCATCAATGAAAATCATCAAGACCAAGTTGTTCGATGAGTCGCCTAATGATTTATTGGTATGCTACATTGAGCGAGAGATCTTCAAAAGTCTAAATTTTGTCAAAATTAAGTTATCAAAAAGAGGATATGTCATTGTCATTGCGTGGATCTTCAAGACGCTATTTTTTTTGTTTTCAATATGTTTTAGGCTATTTTTATTAAAGTATCTTATGATTGTATTTAGATATTCATTTGTACCATGCATTATTAGCGTGAATTGATTTTTTTGGTTCGTATTTAAAAAAAATCTTTGCTTAAGACTTTGCCATACCGTAATTTTTTTCAGTCCTCCGCCACTGTGTGTTTCAACTTTCAACGCTCCTCTCATATCTCCAATATATTTGATTTTTTGATATAAGCTCATAGAGAGCAACTTGCTCGTGCAAAGGAGTTGAAAAAGTCTATCTATTTGTCTTTCTATAGATAGATTTTGTGGGGTTATTACTGAATAAGTTTATTTGTACAAGAACCCCTCCTCCTATCTGATATATACAATAAAAAAGTTTTGTTTTGTATACTATGTGCTAATCATTCTTTTATAATTTATGATCGATGAACTTTTCATAATAAAATAGAAGGATTCTATTATGAATTTTTTGAAAAGTGAAGTATTCTTACAATAGGGCTTACAACTTCCACCTATCTTATCCAGTCTTATAGTTATCCCTTTGGGATATCATTTTATTTTAGCCGATCTTAGTATATCTGTTTTTATGGGTTGTTGTTTCAAGTATTTCTTATGTTGGTCTTCTTATGGAAGGACATAGCTTAAATATTACTTTTTCCAGGCGGTCTACGAGTTGTTGCTCAATCGCTTAGTTATGTGATACAATTAACTTCTCTTCTTGGAAGCTCCCACATGCGAAGTTCTCATTGTTATATACAATTTAGTTGGAGTTCCACCTATTTTTGACACAAGCCATGAGATCACTTTAGAACATTTTATGAGTAAATTTGAGAAGTTAGAAAAAGAGATGCCAAGTATGAGTACACATTTTTGCTACATGTTACACTAGTATCATTGCATATTCTGCTACACTGGTAGAGACATAACTTGTGTACATCATGATATAATTTCAGTTTTATTATGATTACCTTGTAAAAGTTTGTTGATCATGTTCATCTTTATATAGAGTGTTGCCCTTAATGTGAGTAAAAAATCCCAAAGAGGACAAAAATAAAAAATCCCAAAAAAGGACACATGAAAAGATCCCAAAGAGAACAAATGAGAGATATAATAGAAAGAACAATAAAGGCCACAAAAAATTATAAAAAACTAAGAAAAAGAAAATAAAAAGACAGAAAGGGAAACACTACTATTCTTCTTTTAAAGATCCACACTTGTGCTCAAAGTAGCACTTGTACTTCATAAAGAGTATTCATATCACTCATGCATAACTAAGTGGGTATCCTTACACTATAGAACTTGCCTTGTATAGTCTAATGATGAGCCTCCTCAAAAGAGCTATAGGTGTTCTTGAGCAAGCAAGTTGGATGCATCCTCAATAGTTCCATTGGAGAGTTTTCATACACTCATAGCTCTATGTGCATCCGTTGCATGGCAATCCCAACTTTTCACACCATATCTATCATCAGGGTTACTCTCGCCTAAGTTTGTTCTTATTGATGTGAGCCTTTTTCACTTTTGACTCCCTATCCCCATTATTTATTCTATTCGCCATCATAAGTGCCAACTAATCTTTCTTGCGCTCATTCATTAGTAGATTGAGTTTTCAACAACTATTAAGTATTTTTATACTCTAAACCCATCTCCCATTATGCACGGAAACATTGATTGGATACATTCGAGTCACGAACAGCGAGAGATCTTACACCTTTATGTTCTTACTTTACTAGTTTCAATACTAGATATAGACTCTTGTTTGTTATTATCTTGTCTCGATTTATATATATTGCTTGGTGTACTTAAAAGTTCTACTTATGATTGATAGCATGTCACAACAAAAATTATCTTTGTGGTCATTTACCTACTCGAAGACCAGCAGGAATTAAGCTTGGGGATGTTGATACTTCCCAAATAATTTTTTGCTTGTTTCATGTTTATTTTGGTAACTTTGCTATAAGTTTCAATACTTTTTCATACCATTTGCATCATATTTGGGACTAACCTATTAACCTAGTGTCCAGTGTCAGTTTCTGTCTGTTTTTGTCCGTGTATTGCTGAAAAAGCTGAAAAATCAATATCACCGAAAAAAATCAAGAAACAAAAATCTAGAAATACTTATTTATCGGAAGACTCCACAAGCCCGAAGGGGAGCCAGAGGGGGCTACCCCAGGTGGCCACCTGGCGTGGCGAGGGCCTGGTCATGTGGCTCTACCTCTAGTGCCACTCTTTCGCATATATTTACCCCTTGTTCTGAAAACCCTCAGGGAGGACTCTTTTTCGCCATCTACACCACTATTCCGCCGCCAACTGATACGTCCAAACGTATCTATAATTTCTGCTTGTTTCGTGCACTTTTATGTGACATTGCTATATGTTTTGCTACACTTTCGTATCATTTTATACATATTTGGAGTAACCTACTAACTCAGTGCACCCAGTGTCAGTTCCTGTCTGCTGATGTCTTTAGTTGCAGTGATTTTTTCCCAATTTAAAATGCCAGAAAAATTCCAGAAAAATCTGAATAAAAATCACCGTCAAGGAAGCTTTTGGAACCACCGAAGAAGTGCCGGAGGGGGGCCACCCCCTCCCAGGAGGCCAGGTGGCGCGGACCCACCCCTGGCCGCGCCACCAGGGCGCCTGGGAGCTGGGCACCACCTTTGGTGCCCCCCTTCGGCCTATTTTTACCCCTCGTCGCAGAAACCCTCGAGGAGAATCCCGCATCGCAAAATACCTCTCCGTTCCGCCGCCGCCGCAATTCCAAGATTGGGAGCACTAGAAGACCTCTTCCCGACACCCTGCCGGAGGGAGGATTGACCTCCGGGAGCTTCTCCACCACCATGGACGCCTACCGGATGTGCCGTGAGTAGTTTCCCTTGGACCATGGGTCCATGACCAGTAGCTATGTGATGTCTTCTCTCCATCCTTGTTCTTCAATGTTTAGACCTTGTGAGCTGCCCGACATGATCAAGGCACCTATATAATTTTCCTGCTGTTGCTATGCTGTGTTTGCTGGGATCCGATGAATTATGAGATTATGTTCAGATCGTGATGAGTTATATATTTGGTTTACCTTTTATATTTTTTTCATGAGTAATTCTTGCATGTTCTCCGTTGCTTTTTATTGCTTTGGCCAAGTAGTAGATAGTGACTCCAAGTGGGAGCGTTATGCATGATTGTGGGTTCATGCCCCCGATGTCTAGCTTGAGTGACAGAAACATGAGACTAGGGGATGTGTTGTTTCCATGAGGGAGAAAGCAATAGTGCTTGTAACGGCGGTTGCAAGGATTGTTTACCTTACACATAGATTGTTAATGCAATTGTTTGTTGCTTTGAGTTTACACTTTGGGTGGGGCTCACAACTTAATACCAGTGAGATGTTCTAGATAGATATCTCAAGATGGATGATTAGTAGTAGATGCAGATGGATTTTGGTCTACTTGTCTTGGCGTACTGCCCATACTTTTGAGCCTCTTACTTTCAAGTAGCATAATTAGCATTGCGGTGCATTTATAATTCTGTCAATTGCCCAGCTATAATTTGTTCATCTAGCTTAGCTGTTTATCGTCTTTTGGGAGAGAGACTTCACTAGTGAACATCATGAGACCCTGGTCCATATTTCCACCACTGTTACACCTTCACGTTCATTTCCTGTTTTTTTACTTTCAGTTGCAGTTATCACTACTATCTACCCTTGCGTTTTATCCTTTGTAAACAACAAGGCCGGAGAGATTGACAACCTCTCTGAAGTCATTGGGAGCAAAGCTATTTGTTGTTGTGTGCAGGTCCAAGTCAAGTAACGAACCTCGGTTGTAAACGGTGCCATTGATTCCTTGCCCCCTACTTGTAGAATTCGGAGTCCGCCGAAGACATAAACCTCGGTATCTTCACTGAGGGAAACTTGTTGCTAGGCTACATCTCAACCTTCCACTTAGGGTAACCAACGAGGGGCGAGAAGCCATCAAGCTAATTTCTGGCGCCGTTGCCGGGGACTCCACTCTTCAAGATAGGGGAGTTGCACACTATCTTTTATCCTTGCTTTTTAGTCTTGTTAGTTTACCTTATCGTTTTTATCTTAGTGTCCTTTATCAAAAACCACAAAAAAATTTAGTTACCTTGCTTTGTTTAGTCAGTATGTCAAAATCCTCTGCCTTTGGTTCTGCACCCGAAGGGGAGATTCTCACCTTCAAACAAAGAGGCGGAGAAAGTATAAAAGATGCTTCGTTTAGAATTAATGATTCTCAAAATAGAGCCACCAAGAAGCAATCCACCGCTATCTTTCTTAGAAAATTATATGTTGGTATTACTTCTTGGAGTAGGTTTGTTTTAGATACTGTTGTCAATGGGAATTTCTTAGAATCCCCAACTTGGAAATCTCTTAATGTTATGAAAAACCTTTTTGGATATCCCCCAATTGTTAGTACTCAAGAGAACATTACTTTAGCTCACATTATGAATAAACTTGACAAGATAGAGCTAGAAATGCCAAGCATGGGAAGAATAAATGAAGTAGATCGTAGGATTCAAGGGAATTTAAATATAATTGATAGCTCCATGCACAAAATTTATACCACTTTGGAGACCCTTAAATCCCATGATTTAGACCCTTCTAGGATTGACAAGATTGAGGATATTATTGAAACTTTAGGAACTACTCTTTCCTCTATCAAAACTAAAAAGGTAGAAACCCCTCAAAGAAGGAACCCAAGTTCATCTACGTACCCAAGGTTCCTCAACCCAAAACAAATAAATCCGTGGTTAGGGGTGTGGAAACTGTGAAGACTTTGGAAGAGATACCACTCTTGAATAGAATTAGAAATGAAATTCCAATTGATCTCACTACCTTTGCTTTTATTCCTAGAAGTGTTATCACTAGGCCTATATTTGAAAGTCCTCTTAAGACCAGTTGTACTAATGAAGAGCTTTTTGATGATCTTGATGATGGTTCAATTGTTACAACTTGATCTTTGTATCATGCCTAGCTAAAAGGCATAAAAGAAAGCGCTTGTTGGGAGGCAACCCAAGATGTTTTTTACTTTCAATTTTAGTGGTCTTGATGCTTGTTACTACTGTAGCAACATCATGGTATCTTTATTTTCAAGCTTTGTGACAAATTTTAGCCTCCGACTGCAAGAAAGTTCAAAAGTTGTGACATGTTGTCCAGAAATAGATTCTGTCCCCTTGACGAAAAAATTCAGCTAAAATCACCAAAACATCTTTTTGATATAAACTGTTTTGACAGCGTGCTCTATACAATTGAATTTCGTGCGTCTGTTCTGAGTTTTTTTTATTTGAGTTGCAGAAGAACCTCGAAAAAATTATTTACTACATGTTGCTCTGTTTTTCACAGATTCTGCCACGTTTTGCGTTTTCTTCATTTTTCAAAATTTAAGTGTGCTTTTTATTTGCAAAAAACTTTTTGGCAATATTGAGAAATACTAGCTCTTCAAGAATATATTTATTGAAAGTAGATAAAAAATATTTTATCATGGGTACTAACCACTCTAATCAGCTTATGATGAGTTTCGTATGAAGGGAGTTTTCAAGTATGCGAAGGAAGATGATGAAAGAATATTCAGGAGTGTCAAGCGCTTAAGCTTGGGGATGCCCCCATTCTCCCCAAGAAATATCCAAGGAGACTCAAGAATTTAAGCTTGGGGATGCCCCCGTGCATCCCCTTCTCCATCAACAATTATGAGTTCGTCCTTCTTCATGATATATTTTTATCGCTTCATATGTTATGTGCTAGACTTGGAGCGTCTCGCTCTTTAACTTTTAGTTTGTTTTATTCTTTCTTGCTGTTCATAACAAGTTGGATCCTAGCCTTCATTGTTTGGGAGAGAAACACACTCCACTCCACCGTAGAACACAACATAGGCTTGCATGCTTATCTTTCTTTTTGTGTGTGTTCTATATCTTTTCATAGTGGCTGTCATGTTTAGCTCTTAGTTTTCATGCTTATCTTTTAAGAGATTTTGTTTAGGTTGTTCTAGGAACTCTCTTGAGTCTTCATGTTTATCTTGTTTAGAGAGTTGGCTTGTTGCACTGAGTTGTATGTCTTGCATGAGTAGGTAATTAAGGTTGCTATTACAAGTGTAGTAGTAACATGCAATAGTTTTGAGGTATTTCTTAGAGTAATGTTTGGAAAGCAAGGTGCCAAGATCTTGAGCCTATTAGTGATAGGTGTCGTATTTTGGGCAATCCGTGCTTATTTTCAAAAAGTACAAAAATTAGTTGAGAACTCTAGCTACTAGATGGATCGCTAACCTCTGGAAGGGTTGGAATATATAGAGTACCCTGACGTACCATGGGTCTAGGATGCGCAAGGATAACCAAAACCACATACGCTCCTCCTCGGGGTACTCGTCTCTTTGTGACCTCCCGATTAGATAGAGAGTTACCGATAATAAGTGCATGATTCTTCGGACTAATGCGAGTATTCGATTGTTGGCACTTCCACCTTCCCATATTTTTCTAGCCTCTTCGGTACCGTGCATTGCCCTTTCTCACCTTGAGAGTTGGTGCATACTTCGCCGGTGCATCCAAACCCTTGGCATGATACGCTCTGTCATCGTAAACCTCCCCTTATCTTCCTCAAAACAGCCACCATATCTACCTATCAAGGCATTTCCATAGCCTTTCTGAGATACATTGCCATGCAACATCCAACATCTCATGACTTGATCTTCATGTCATAAATGCTTTTGCTTGATCGAGGAGCCATATGATAGTTGGGCCTTTCCCTTATTATTACTACATGACGCGCTAGTATCATTGCATATCCTGCTACACTGGTAGAGGCATACATTTGCATACATCATGATAGTTTTCATTCACCTTTATGTCGAGTCCTTCTTGTAAATTGTGAAGATCTTCTATACTCTTGTAAAATATAGAGTGTTGCCCTTAAGTGAGAAAAAGATCCCAAAGAGGAAAAATTAAAAGATCCCAAAGAGGACAAATGAGAGATAAATAGAAAGAGCCAAAGAGGACACAAAAATACAAAAAAAAAATAGAAAAAAGAGAAAAAGAAATAAAAAGAGAGAAGGGGGCACACTACTATTTCTTTTGAGAGATCCACACTCGTACTCCCTCTTATATCTTGTACTCCATAGAGATTATCATTCATGCATATAGCTATGTGGGGACCTTCACACTTTAGAACTTGGCTTGTATATTCCAATGATGAGCCTCCTCAAATGAGCTCTAGGTATTCTTGAGCAAGCAAGTTGGATGCACCCCCACTAGTTCCATTTGAGAGATTACCTTAGCTCATATGTGCATCCGTTGCATGGAAATCCCTTCACACCTTTTTTTCTTCCTTCCCCATCATTTCTCTATTTTCCATCTTAAGTGCTAACATATCTTTCTCGCGCTCATCCATTGTATGAGTGCTCAAAGTCGAAAGGGAGAGGATCAGTTTGACTTCTACTTGACTAGTGGTCTGGGATGAGTCAAAATAAGATCCCGAAGGAGTCTAAGTGTGAAACTTTAGTAGATTGAGTTCTCAATTAAACTATATATATATATATATATATTATCTCTAATCCCATCTCCCATTGCTTGCAGGCAAACACCATTTGGAGACATTCGAGTCACGGACAACGAGAGATCTTGCACCTTTATGTTTTTGCTTTGCTAAATTAATACTAAGACTCTAGCTTGTTATTATCTTGACTTGAATTGCATCTCTTACTTGCTTTACTTTGAAGTTCTTATATGTGTGTGTTAGCATGTCACCACATAAATTATCTGTGTTATCATTTAACTACTCGAGGACGAGCAGGAATTAAGCTTGGGGATGTTGATACGTCCTAAACGTATCTATAATTTCTGCTTGTTCCGTGCACTTTTATGTGACATTGTTACATTTTTGCTACACTTTCATATAATTTTACACATATTTGGACTAACCTACTAACTCAGTGCACCCAGTGCTAGTTCCTGTCTGCTGATGTCTTTTGTTGCAGTGATTTTTTCCCAATTTAAAGTGCCAGAAAAATTCCAGAAAAATCTGAATAAAAATCAGTGTCAAGAAAGCTTCTGGAACTACCAAAGAACTGACATAGGGGGGCCACCACCCTCCCAGGCGGCCAGGTGGCATGGCACCACCCCTGGCCACGCCACCAGGGCGCCTGGGAGGTGAGCCCCACCTCTGGTGCCCCCTTTGAGCCTATTTTTACCCCTCGTCGCAGAAACCCTCGAGGAGAATCCCGCATCGCGAAATACCTCTTTGTTCCGCCGCCGCCGTGCTTCCAAGATAGGGAGCACCAAAATACCTCTTCCCGGCACCCTGCCGGAGGGAGGATTGACCTCCGGGAGCTTGTCCACCACCATGGACGCCTCCCGGATGTGCCTTGAGTAGTTTCCCTTGGACCATGGGTCCATAACCAGTAGCTATGTGATGTCTTCTCTCCATCCTTGTTCTTCAATGTTTAGACCATGTGAGCTGCCCTACATGATCAGGGCACCTATGTAATTTCCTGTTGTTGCTATGTTGTGTTTGCTGGATCCGATGGATTATGAGATTATGTTCAGATCGTGATGAGTTATACATTTGGTTTACCTTTTCTATTTTGTTCTTGAGTAATTCTTGCATGTTCTCCGTTGCTTTTTATTGCTTTGGCCAAGTAGTAGATAGTGACTCCAAGAGGGAGCGTTATGCATGATTGTGGGTTCATGCCCCCCGATGTCTAGCTTGAGTGACAGAATCATGAGACTAGGGGATGTGCTGTTGCCACCAGGGAGAAAACAACGGTGCTTGTAATCACGGTTGCAAGGATTGTTTACCTTACGCATAGATTGTTAATGCAATTGTCTATTGCTTTGAGTTTGCACTTTGGGTGGGGCTCGCAACTTAATACCAGCGAGATGTTCTGGATAGATATCTGAAGGTGGATGATTAGTAGTATATGCAGATGGATTTCGATCTACTTGTCTTGGCGTACTGCCCATACTTTTGATCCTCTTACTTTCAAGTAGCATAATTAGCATTGTGGTGCGTTTATAATTCTGTCAATTTCCCAACTGTAATTTGTTCACCGAGCTTAGTTGTTTATCGTCTTTTAGGAGAGAGACATCACTAGTAAACATCATGGGACCCTGGTCCATATTTCCACCACGGTTACACCTTCACTTTTATTTCCTGTTTTTACTTTCAGTTGTATCTACCCTTGCGTTTTATCCTTTGTAAAAAAACAAGGCCGGAGAGATTGATAACCTCTCCGAACTCGTTGGGAGCAAAGCTATTTGTTGCTGTGTGCAGGTCCAGGTCAAGTAAGCAACCTCGGTTGTAAACAACGCCATTGTTTCCTTTCCACCTTCTTGTCGAATTCGTAGTCCGCCGGAGACATAAACCTCAGTATCTTCACTGATGGAAACTTGCTGCTAGGATACATCTCAACCTTCCACTTGGGGTAACCAACGAGGGGCGAGAAGCCATCACCAACGCGATCCTGAGATCGGGTTCAGTAGAGGTTACTATCCCGGCACCCTGCCGGAGGGAGGATTGATCTCCGGAGGCTCCTCCACCACCATGCTTGCCTCTGAGATGGTTCATGAGTAGTTCCACCTAGGACCTAAGGTTCGTGGCAGCAATATAGATGATGTCTTCTCTCCAATCTTGTGCTTCATTGATTATACCTTGTGAGCTACCTATCATGGTCAAGGCATATTTGTTATAGTTTCTATGTTGTTATGTTGGTTTTGCTGGGATCCGATGGATCATGATATTATGTTAAGATTGTGAAAGTAATATATCTTGATCTCTTTTATATTGTTTTCTTGAGTAGTCATGCATGTTCTCCGTTGTAATTTATTGCTTTGGACAAGTAATAGGTTGTGACTCCAAGAGTGAGTGTTATGCTAGATAATGGGTTCATGTCTCTTGATGTCCGGCTTGAGTGACAGAAACATGGGACTAGGGAATATGCTGTTGCCATTAGGGGTAAAAAGCGGTGCTTGTGACTACGTGTCACAAGGATTGCTTGCATTATCCAGTGTTAATGTAGTTGTCTGTTGCTTTGAGTTTACACCTTTTAGTTGGGGCTCGCAACTTAGTACCAGCGAGATGTCATAGATAGATATCTCAAGGTGGATGATTAGTAAGTAGATGCTGATGAAGAAACGACCTACTTGACTTAGTATAACGCCCATACAATTGAACCTTGCACTCTCTGCTAGCATGATTACCATCTCAAGGTGCGTTTATAATTCACTATCATTTACATGCTTCACTTTTCTTTTTAGTTATACTATTACTATGTCTTGCATTTTAATCATTTGTAAACAGGAAGGACGAAGAGATTGACAACCTCTCTGTACTCGTTGGGAGCAAAGTTAGTTGTGTCTGTGTGCAGGTCCAGGAAAGTAATTTCTAAGCGTTAAGGAAGTTATTAGCCACCAACTTGTTGTCTGCAGAATTCTATGGGAGACATAAACCTTGGTATCTTTACCGAGGGTAATTTTCTTCTATCTATATCATAACCTTCCACTTGGGGTAACCAACGAGGAGGTTTTATTCACACCCATCGGAGGCCCGTGCGCACGGGGTACTCAGGGATTGATCACCCACCCCGTAGGCACGGGGTACCCAAGGATTGAACTCCTACCCCATGCACACGGGGTACTCAGGAAGTTTTCTTGTAGGCGTTCCATCCCTGGGTACTTCGTGCGCACGAGATGGGGTACCCAGCAACTTAACCTAAGGTTCCTTCACAGAGTAGCCGCAAGGCACATATAAAAAGCACAACTCCAAAGGGAAAATTGGTTGGAATGGCAATACGGTAAATGTGTTCCCACACATACTTTAACCTCGTTGATCCCTCTTGATAGTGCGGTTTTCCTACGATTCAAAGCAATCCGAAATAAAACCTTTGAGCCGCCAAAGAACCACGCCTTTTTAATTTTTGTAGAGGGGCCAATCATCCTTCAAAAAATAACCCTCCATGAAACCAATGACCCGAGATACATCTTTTAACACCCGTCATTAGTCCCACTAATGAAATTGTCATAATGCCCAAACACTATTTGGGAGTAAATGCACTTTCAATTTGCATGATATTTAAACTTTTTAGTAACATCACAAATTTGCGTATAAATTAATAAAAATAGGTACAATAATTTTTCCATGATGTTATAATAAAAACACCATGATATATATTTTCTTCTTTCATTACATTTGAGTCACATGCAATGATAATTCTCATTGATTTGCACCACTTAATCCTAATTTATCTTTATAAACAAAATTGCCATGATATATTTTACCTATATATAATATTTGATTGTTTCATGCTATTATATTGTACGTTTCATATACTTTTTATAAATTTTTATAGCATTTTGATGGACTTACGTATTAATTTAGTGCCCAGTGTCAGCTCATGTTTTCTATTTTTTTGGTTTTATAGAAAACCCTTATCTATAGACGTCAAAATACCGTGCCAATTTTTTTACGATTTTTTCTAGACCAGAAAAGACCCGAGAAGCTCCGAGAGGGAGTCGGTAGAGGTGCGAGGGCCCCACATATATTTGTTGCGCGCCCTGGTTGCCACCTGCCCGTGTGGGAGCACCATGCACTCCTTACGTCAATTCCACCGTCGTAAATCCTTATATATTCCGAAAACCATGAATATCCAGAAGAATGTCTGTTATCACCGCTGCACGCTCCTGTTTTACGAACAACCAACATGGAAGTTTTCTCGGGAGTGCTCCCTTTTATCATTGGCTGATGTGTCTGCGAGGCAACAAAGCTATTTTATTTTGGGTAATTAGGTTGCTGGGAATCTATCTCGCACAAATAGGTTGTGGTGTTATGTATACTTACTACCCCACCAGTACTAGACTATATATGGAAACACACCACAATTTCTTTTACTAGCCCACTAACAAATAAACCTTGACCCCATAAATTTCCGTGGCGAGGGCCGGGTCCAACATGTCATAAGTAGTTTTCGTTCGAGGTGAACCCTATGTACACCACATTCATCCTCCCCACACACCTGCACTCTTCACAACCACCACGACGCCTCTTCACAGTCGCCCGTCCCTCTTCCTCGTCTCCCTCCTCGCCTCGCCGTCACCCACCCAGCATCTTCATTACCCTCCTCGCCTCGACGCCGACCACCACTCTGAGCCTTCTCCCGCCCAAAGATCTGCCCACCACGCCTGCCGCCACCATAAGATCATTGTAGCCAATGAAGAGCTTCGAGAGCAGCAACTGTGTAATTCAATAGTTTGCTACATATATGTGTGTGAAAATGTCAATTAGAAATATAGTTAGTTTGTTAGCTACATAGATGTTTGTGAAAATGTCAATTAGGAATATCGTTAGTTGGCCAGCTACATAGATGTTTATTAAAACCCCAATTAAAACTCTAACATTATTAAGAAGTTGGTCCCAATTCTCTCAACATGCAAGGTGTCCACCTCACTATCCCACTAAGCCAATCATTTTAATTTTCTTTCTCACTAGGCCATGCAATGTATGCCACATAAGGGAGCTCCCATTAACTTCACATGCGCATGCAACTTATCACATATAAATATTAACTTTCTTTTGCACTCAAATTTATAAGTGACTTTTTTATAGAGAATCAAATTATAAGTTACCTCATTTTTTTTCTATGCAATAATTTTTTTATGAATGCACATATATAATTGCTATCATTGTAATATGTTTAATCAAAGGTGATGTCTCCACTGTGCCTACTCAACGTTTTTTCATCTTATATCATCTCACCGATATATTGTGAAGGTAATAAATTAGAAAATAAATAAAAGACACTCATTTTTTATTTATCGTCATTTTTTCTTAAAAAATTCTTATATTTTGACTCTAAACAATATTAGTTTCAAAGAAATTATAATAAACTTATATTATGTTTCATATTTTTTTTTATATTTGAAATTATTAAATTATTTATTAACAGTTTCCGCAGCAACGCGCAGGGTATCATCTAGTATTATTAGCTTGATTGCTACATAGATGATTGCTAAAATGTCAATAATAAATATAGTTACTTCGCTAGCTACATAGATGTTTGTGAAAATGTTATCATAAATATTGTTAGTTTACTAGCTACATAGATACTTTCGTGAAAATATCAAATAGAAATAGTGTTTGTGTTCTACTCCCTCCGTTCCAAAATAACCGTCTCAACTTTATACTAGCTCTAGTACAAAGTTGTACTAAGGCTACGACAATTATTTTCGAACGGAGGGAGTAGCTACATAGATGTTTGTGAAAATATCATTTATAAATCATATGACCAAATTTATTTCTTGATTTGCTAGCTAACTAGGTCTTATTTGTTTGCTAGCTAAGTATTCATTTCTTCAATTTTATTTGTTGATTCTCTTGTAGGTCTGTTATGCTAGTATGATATGCAGACCACGAAGATCCTTCATAGGCACAATGAATCTATGATCGTTTTACTGAAAACGCATTTAGAAGAGCTAGAAAAGGAGAAAGATGAATTGATAGACGAGAAGGTTGATCTGGTGAACGAGGTGAACAAGCTGAAGGAACGGACGAACGAGTTGATCAAAGCTGTGAAATCACGGAATCTTCACAAGATCAAAATTATCCTTAGGGCCAGTTCTTTTGGCGGCTTCACCCAGAAGCTGCCAAAAGAACTGGCCCTTAATATCTAGTGATCGAGTACTTATCTAAGTTGTTAGATGACTATGCTTAATTGATTACTTATGTAATTTGTTACACAACTATGTGCTTAATTGATTACATATCTAAATTGCTAGAAGACTACACTAAGTTGAGTATCATTGTTCTGTTAATAGTAGTTATGTGTCGCTAAAAGAGAAACACAACTCTTTTTTTTCTAAGACATTTAATTAGTGGTGTTGAACAAATAAACTATGCCACAACTCTAAAAGAGGCAACAATGGAGAATGTTGATACCCAGGTCACCACTCACCAGTATTACATTAGCTATCATTAATAATTATCAGTGATGCGATATTGATAGCATGAGAGGTACACACTATCAAGATTGATTTTGGCATTGTTATCATTGGGTTTTTCTGCACTACTGTGAAGGCGTGCTTAGCTAGCCCTGAGACTTTGTTACAACAAAACTCGATAATCCTTTTTGTAGATTAAAGGCTATTGCCTAACTTTATAAATAAAGCCATGCGCGGCCACGACTGCTACTGCAGAAAGTTCACACAGGAAACACATCCGGGCGAACAAACGCCAAACCCAAATCAAGTGCACAGACAAGTTAAGAATAGACCCTACAAGCCTAAGGGCACAACCAGGCACGCAGGCCCCAATGGTAGACAACAAGGAACGAGAGCGAGGACACCGGCCACCAACAGAGGACGAGTTCAGAGATGCGGAAGGCATGCCACCGCAGTTGACTTCATCCGCGCGATGATGATCTCCATGTCCTCCGTGTCGTCGCTCTTACATAGTGGCTTCCAAATCTGTAAAAACCAACGAGCTTAAAAATAAGGGAAGCAGGGCATTTAGGAAAAACACGTTCGATGATCATCTTATTACGGATATTCCACAGAGCCCAGCAAGCCGCAGCAAAGGCAGTCCAGAAGAGACGGCGGATGCGAGAAGATAGCCCTCTAGCTAATCTGCGAACATCAGCAAAGGAGCTCTGGTTCCTGGAATTACCCATCCAATCTCTAAAACAGCTCCACATAAAACCAGCAAGAGGACACCTAAATAAATGTGTTGAGTGCTCTCAGGAACCCCACACACCACACATCAAGCATTCCTGGTAGGGTTACGTTTGTTGATCTCCTCTGAGCAAGGCAGCTTTCCTCTGAAATTCTGCCAAAGGAAAACTTTAAATTTGGGAGGGATCCGAGCTCACCAAGCTGGCGAAAATCGGGACGTGCGACTACCATCCACCAAGGCGGAGTACAAAGATTTTACCAAAAACTTTCTAGAACTAGAGAGAGTCCAGGGAACTTCGTCCCTTCCCTCCGAGAGCACTGGGAGGAGGGCAACAAACCTTTGCTATTCCACCAACTCTGCAGGAGACAAGGTCCGTCGAAACCCTAGCTTCCAGCCCGCCCGGGCCACCTTGGAGACAGAGATGTCAGGGTTAGGGCAATACGAAAACAAAACCGGGAAAGCGTCACACAGCCGACCCACCAGCGACCACTAGTCTAACCAAAAACGAACCGACTTCCCATTATTAACCGAGAAACGGACGAACTTGCGAAAAACATCTCGCAATTTTACAAGAGCACGCTGATGTCACGAGAGTTTACTTCTCGCCCCTCGTTGGTTATCCAAAGTGGAAGGTTGAGATGTAGCGTAGCAACAAATTTCCCTTAGCGAAGATGCTAAGGTTGAGTGTCGACCAGTAGGACTCCAACAGATACAAGAAGGTTGTGAAGTGAGCAATGGCGCCGTTTACAACCGAGGTTGCTAACTTCACCTGGACCTGCACACACAACAAATAGCTTTGCTTCCCAACGAGTACAGAGGATTTGTCAATTCCTCCGGCCTTGTTGTTTACAAAGGATAAAACGCACGGGATAATAATGATAGTGATAGCAACGGAAAAGTAAACAAAGCAGTAAATTGATAGTGGGTGTAAACAGTATTGGAAATATGGACCGGGGTCCTATGATGTTCACTAGTGATGTCTCTCTCCCAAAAGACGATAAAATAGCCATGCGAGGTAAACAAATTACAGCTGGGCAATTGACAGGATTATGTGCGCAAACCAATGCTAATTATGCTATAAAGAAAGGAAGAGGCTCAAAAGCACGGGCGGTACGCCAAGACAAGTAGACCGAAATCCATCTGCATCTACCTACTAATCATCCACCTTGAGATATCTATCCAGAACATCTCGCTGGTATTAAGTTGCGAATCCCACCCAAAGTGTAAACTCAAAGCAACAAACAACTGCATTAAAGAACTTTGCGTAAAGTAAACAATCCCTGCACCCGTAAGTACAAGAACCGTTGTTTTCCCCTTTGTGGCAACATCACATCCCCTAGACTCATGTTTCTGTCACTCAAGCTAGTCATCGGGGGGCATGAACCCACAATCATGCATAACGCTCCCTCTTGGAGTCACTACCTACTACTTGGCCAAAGTAATAAACATCAACGAAGAACATGCAAGAATTACTCAAAAACATAAATATAAAAGAGGAGAATCAAATATATTACTCAAACACAATCTGAACATAATCTCATAATCCACCGGATCCCAGCAAACTCAGCATAGCAACAACATAAATATTACATATGTGCCTCGATCATGTAGGGCAGCTCACGAGGTCTAATCCATGAAGAACAAAGAGGGGAGGATAACATCACATAGCTACTGATCATAGACCCATGGTCCAAGGTGGACTACTCACGGTTCATCCGGGAAGCATCCATGGTGGTGGAGAAGCTCCCGGAGGTGGTTCCTCCCTCCGGCAGGGTGCCGGGAAGAGGTCTTCTTGTGCTCCCGATCTTGGAAGCGCGTCGGCGGTGGAACAGAGGAGAGATCGCGAAAAAGGGTTCCCGTCTCGGGGTTTTTGCGTCACGGGGAATAAATAGGCGAAGGGGGGCAGCCAGGGGGGCCACCAGTGGTCCAGGCGCCCCCCTGGCGCGGGCCCACCCTGGGGCGCGCTGGGAGGGCGCCTAGGGCCCTCGTGGGTCCCCTCTGGCCCCCCCTTGGTGATTCCGGAAGCTTCCTATACGCTGATTTTTTATTGGATTTTCCCGAATTTTTGGAGCACTTTTAATATGGGGGAAACCTGAAATATAAAAACAGTAGAAAACAGGAACTGGCACTGGGGTGCACTGTGTTAATTGGTTAGTCCAAATATGATCAAAAGTGTATGCAAGTTCATCATTATCATAGCAATATCACACAAAAGAGGCATGGAGCAAGAAGAAATTATAGATACGTTTTGGACGTATCAACATCCCCAAGCTTAATTCCTGCTCGTCCTCGAGTAGGTAAATGATAAAATCATAATTTCTGTGGTGACATGCTAACAACCATATAATAACTTTTAAGTAAAGCAATCAAGGCAAGTAATTCAATTCAAGTCATAACAGGCAAGAGTCTATATTTAGCATTGAGACAAGCAACATAAGAACATAAAGGTGCAAGATCTCTCGCTGTCCCTGACTCGAATGTCTCCAAATGTTGTTTGCGTGCAAGAAAGGGGATATGGATATACGAGAGAAAAAAGTATTTTTGTGTTGAGAACTTAATCTACTAAAGTTTCACACTTGGTATTCTTTGGAATCTTATCTTGACTCATCCCCAGACCACTAGCCAGGTACAAGTCAAAATGATCCACTCCTTTTCAACATTTTGAGCACTCATGCAATGGATGAGCGTAAGCAAGAAAGTTGACACTTAGGATGGCAAAGAGAGAATATGGTGGAGGAGGAAGTCAAAAAGGTGTGAAAGGCTCACATCAATGAGGACAATCATAGGAGAGAGAAAGCCAAATGTTAGATATGATGTGAGGAGTAGGGATTGCCATGAAACGGATGCACATATGAGCTAAGGTAAGCTCTCCAATGGAACTAGTGGGGGGTGCATCCAACTTGCTTGCTCAAGAAGACCTAGAGCTCATTTGAGGAGGCTCATCATTGGAATATACAAGCCAAGTTCTAAGTGTGAAGGTCCCCACATAGCTATATGCATGAATGATAATCTCCAAGATATAAGAGGGAGTACGAGTGTGGATCTCTCAAAAGTAATAGTAGTGTGTCCCCTTCTCTCTTTTTATTTCTTTTTCTCCTTTTTCTATTTTTTCTATTTTTTGGTGGGCTCAATGGCTCTTTCTATTTCTCTCATTTGTCCTCTTTGGGATCTTTTAATTTTTACACTTTGGGATCATTTCCTCACTTTAGGGGCAACATTCTATATATTACAAGAAGTATAGAAGATCTTTCACACTTTACAAAGTACTCAAATCATAAAGAAGATGTAACTATCATATTATATGCAGATGTATGCCTCTGCCAGGGTAGTAGGATATGCAATGATACTAGCGCGTCATGTAGCAATGATTAGGGCAAGGCCCAACTAGCACGCGGCTCATCGATCAAGCAAGTAGCATGTATGACATGAAGATCAAGTCATGAGAAGATGGATGTTGAATGGCAATGTATCTCGGAAAGGCTATGGAAATGCCTTGATAGGTAGGTATGGTGTCTTTTTTGAGGAAGGATGTAAGGAGGTTTATGATGACAGAGCGTATCGTGCCAAGGGTTTCGATGTACCGGCGAAGGTGGATGCCAACTCTCGGAGTGAGAAGAAAGCAATGCACGACACAGGAGAGGCTAGAAAAATATGGGAAGGTGGAAGTGTCAACTTTCGAATACTCACATTAGTCCGAAGAACTCATGCACTTATTATCGGTAACTCTCAATCTAATTAGGAGGTTCACAAAGAGACAAGTACCCCGAGGAGGAGTGTATGGGGGTTTGGTTATCCTTGCGCATCCTCGACTCATGGTACGTGAGTGTACTCTAATATTCGACCCCTCAGAAGAGTAGTGATCCATCTAGTAGCTAAAGTCCTCAACTAATTTTGTAAGTTTTGAAAATAAACACGGATTGCCCAAAATACGACATCTATCACTAATAGGCTAAAGCTCTTGACACCAAAAGTCCAAACGTTACTCAAAACAATACCTCAAAACTTTTGCAAGTTACTACTACAAAATAATAGCAACCTCAATTACCTACTTCAAGTCAAGACACAAAACTCAGTGCAACAGGAAAACTCTCTAAACAAGATAAACATGAAAACTCAAGACAGTTCCAGCAACAAACTAAACAAAAGCTCTTTGAAAAGATAAGCATGAAAACTAAGAGCTAAACATGGCAGTTGTGACGCCCCCAAAATCAATCCGTGTACAGTAATCATACACGCAGGGTACACGACTGAGATTAGGGTGCCACGGTGAGAATATCACAGCACAACACTAAACACAAAAGGATAAACCAATACGTTACAATAAAGGGGGTCACGCGGACCCGAATACATAAGTTATACAAGCCATAATATCTGAGTACAGACATAGTTAGTCAAGTTTTGCCTTAAGAAGGCTAGCACAAATAACATCAGAGATACAGATCGAAAAGGCAAGGCCTCCTGCCTGGGAGCCTCCGAAACTACTCCTGGTCCTGGTCAGCGGGGGTCTCGACGTAGTAGTATCCGCCTCCGGGGGACTCCTGCTCCTGGGCTCCAACGTCGACTGCAGCGGCCGATCAGGAAAAACAGTAAAGGAAATAAAGCAGGTGAGTATCTAGTATACCCGCGAGTCTTACGTCCGCTACTAAGCATTATGCATTGTATCAACGGAAAGAAGAGGCTGTATATAGTGGACTGCAAGATAGAAATCAGAATAAGGATAAGAAGCTAGGCCTATCGAAGACTAGCATCTTCCGACGATGTCTTGCAGCATGAGGTAAGAATCAGCCAACAGTTTATATAAAGCAATAAAGTAACAAGGAAGCAGAAGTTGCTGCAACAATGTATAATATAAGTTGTAATGATTAATAATAATAATGCCTCCGAGTTCCCCTCCTCGACTTCCCTGCGAGGAAGAAAACCCGGACCCATACAGTTTAATAGTAATAGTTTCTAGTGGTAAGATCCAGCTTCAGCATAAAGCGTCCTGTTACCGTGGACACGGCTATTCGAATAGATTAAACTCCCTGCAGGGGTGCACTACTGTTCAGCCTGAACGCTCGGATCTCCAGGGTGGCGTGAACCTTGTAAGGGAACGCCCCACCGTGGCTATCCGACACGACGCAGCCCATCCTAGGCTCAACAGAGAGGCCATCCGCCGGACTATATCCTATGCGCCAAGGGGTCTAGGTCCCTCACCCTTGCACGCTCCTGCACGATGCGAGTCTGGCCGGTGAAGCAAAAGCAAATCCAAACACACCTGCTGCAGCAAATAAGACAAGACCACTTCCCGGCGATCAGGCCGCAGTACTGCTGACGTCTGAAGAGCTTTCGGACAAACTACGACGCGGAGGGCCCACACCGTAATCCCACGTGTAGGTAGTGCGAACAGACCAACGGGCCTCTCAATTCATCCGCCGAACCATTTAGCATTTTAATTAACCTGCGTGACAACCGTTATCGTTGCCTCGACTTAACCGACCCGCGGTCAACGACAGCAGTCAGGACCACCAGTACATCGGTGCCTGCCCTGTCGTCCCACCAAGTCACTGCGGTTACCAACAAGGTGAACCGTCTCCTTACCTTGTCTCGCGTGTGCTCTTGGTAGAGCTCGACTTCTCGTAGTTTGGTAACTCTCGCGAGATACGAGCAGGGGCCAAGCACGCCAGTAACGTCGGTCGTACCCTCCCTGTCGTTCCCGACAATATACCTCTCGCGGGCACCGTTGGGTCGCCCAACTCTTACCTTTAAGGACACCAGTTGATTCGAGTGCCTACCATTAAGTGAAACCAGGAGGTATCACCCTCAATGGCACACTTAAAGAGGTTTGACAGAGACATCAGCGGAATGAACTAAAGAGGTAAACCTCGTATCATTCCGGTGATGCTACGCTACTGAGCCGACGAGAGTGAAATACGAGTCCATTCCACTCGTAAGTCAAACTCGAAGCGACTCGGCGGAGTCTCGCCGTTGTAGGTTCCCTAGGGTGTCTGCATTGATCCGTACCTGTTGCAGTTGTATATGTTTTGTATCCGTGTCACTCCCCTGAGTGACCATGGCCCGCTATCTAATCCTAGCTAACAATGCGCAGGGCTCACTGCTGAATATAATGCATAATTATAATAGGCAGCATAGGATAAAGGAGGTACATCAAGGGCGACAAAATCAGGCTATGCAATTGACTAGGATTGTAACGTAGCAGCAGCAGTAACAATGCCTAGTGCAAGAAAGTACGGAAAGGTAGGCGATATCTGGGGAAGAGAATGGCTCTGCTTGCCTGTAAGCTCGACGGTAGAGGTACGGTCGTCGACGAAGTAGTCGATCACAGGGGCATCAGCAGCGGACGTCGAGACTACCGGACAATAAGAGAGGGGGGAGAAACAATAAATACACAACAATAATAACAATACAAATACAAGACATGACATATGAAATGTTAACGATACTCTAACGTTGTACGATACACGTAGCACGGAGCGGGAATTCATCTGTGGATGAACCGTCGGCTCCGGGTGATTACCGGACAGGGTGTCCGGAGGGGGAAGGGTTCATGCCGGAGGTGTCGTGGACATCCGACACATGTGTGGGTGGTGTATCCGGGTTAGTTGATCTATTCCGAACAACTTTCGTGTTCAGAATAAATTCATCCGGAGGGTTTATCGGTATCGGGCAATTATCGGACTGACGGTACCGGAGGGGGACGGTTCGACGTTCGGTATGTTAGAGGGGTGTGGTTGGTATACGGATAGCGTATCCGTATTCGTTATATTTTTCTGAGCAACTTTGATGTATAAAATATTATGATCTGAGCTACGGTTTATTTTATATTATTTTCTAAAGTTTTAAATCAATTTAAATCATTTTTTTGGATTTTCTTTATTATTAAAATGCAACATTATCCACAAAGGGTTGATTGGTCAAACTTGACAGAGGGGACCCACCTGTAAGGTTGACTGGTCAACAGACCAGTGGGGCCCACATGTCAGCCTCTAGCCATTTTATTAAATCTTTAATTTTATTCTAAAAACTACTGGACCCACATGTCATCGCCATGTTCCTAGATTGCTATGAAATTTGGTTAAGTCTGGGGAACTCCGGTTTTAACATCCATTGGCGTTTTCGGACGGCTACGATTTTGGGTTCGTCTCATCCGCCGAGTTAGTACCTTATATCAAGTCGAACAATTTTCTGTGATGTCGAATCTGGTATGGAAGCCAAATTTATCGGGGTTCATTTACTTAATTAAAACCTTCCTTTAAAATTCCGCAAAAATGTTAACCGCAGAAACTTGTTAAGTTCAGCAAATTTTGATTGATGATTGCATCAAATCGATAGCTCCTTCGATGATGATTCCTAAAGATGTTTTTATACACAACAAGTGTGTTATAATGTCAAGTCATCAGTTGCCATGATAGGGCAATGTATCATGTCCAAAACTTGCTCTAAATTAGCTATGGTGATATAACTATTTTGCTTTTAACAGAAATTTGCATTTTGTCAATTTTATAGCAATTAATCCTTGCATCAATTGGAGTTGGTCCAGTGGGATAAATTGAAGGTTGATATGTGTACTTTCTGCCCATACCATTTTATCCATTTTAGAAATTGCATAGTTAGTTGTTTGCTGATGTCAAGAGGGCATAACCAGTAGCAGTTGGGAGGGTAGCAGCAGCTATTAGTAGCTTCAGCACAGGCAGCAGTACACAGCATCTGCAAGCAGAGTACAACATCAGCAGCACGCAGCCGGCGGCAGCAGTGCACGACCAGGGAGCTCACAGGGGGGTTGGGCGTCGCGGTGGCTCGGGGAAGGAGAAGCACGGCGGCGGAACTCCAGGCGCGCGCGGACGGCGCGGGGCTCGCGGGTCAGAGTGACGCGGTGGCCGTCGGCACCATGGGGCGGCCGAGGCGAGGAGCGCGGACGAAGGCGGCCAGGACGGCGGCGCGGCAAGGCCACGCAGGGGCGAGCACACCGAGAGGCGCCGGAGGTCGCGGCGGCGTCCATGGCGGCCCCGAGCACCGAAGGCGACGAGGACGACGGCTAGGGTTAGATGGGGCGACGCCAAGAGGAGGTGAGCGGCGGGTCAATGGGGTGGAGGAGGAGCTCCACCACGAGGTGGAGCGGCAGGGAGCGGCGCGGTGGCCCGCGAAGCCGGCGGCGGCGGGGATCGGGCGGCGGCCGCGGTGTCCAGATGGAGAGGGGGGCGGGACCGAGCTAGATCGAGAGGGGGGAGGGGAAGCAGCGCCACCGGGGGGGGGGGGGGGGGGCGTGCTGGGGCGGTGCTGGACGGCGCCGGAGCGGGCACGGCTCGCCGGATCCGGCAGCTGCCGCGCCGCCAGGAGTAGAGGAGGGGTTGGGAGGAGGGGATCGGGATCGGGTGGGGAGGGAGGCCGAGCGAGAGAGGAGATGGGGTGCGGCTCGGTCGTTCGTGTTAGGGCGCCGGTGGAGAGGTGGGGTGGGCTGGGGTTGCCTGGCAGGCCGACCTGTGCTGGCTGGGCACTAGGCCCAGTCGGCCTGGGCCAGTGCTTTTTTTTGTATTTACTTTTCTGTTTTTTTTTTCTATTTATTTAAATTAGCTAGCCTTAGGATTTTACGAAAATGGGTAACTAGCACCAATAATATTTTTAATCAGTATATGAGTGCCACAAAATGTCTTGGGCACAAATAAAAGTCATTTAATATTTGAATTAAATATTAAATGGTTAATAGGGGGTTTTTGGCTACTGTTTATAATTGTTTGCATTTTACCATAGCTCAATAAATAACCACAACCATACCAACATGGTCCAAAGATTATTAGTGATTTTCTAAAGGTGGTTTCATAATTTTTAGGCAAAGTTTATTTTCCACATGGTTTTTAATATTCAACCAAAAGCATTTGAGCTTTGATTGATCTCAAATCAAAGGGCATTTGATTTGAGCTTGGACTGTATTTGATTCATGATGATCAAGGTCCATGACCTCATTGCTTTCAACAATATGAAGGGGGAATTTGAATGTGAACTGACCCAAGTTGATCAAAGCAAAATTTTGATCAAGGCCATTTTGAGCAACAGAGATTATCCACAGTGATTAGCAACAGTAATCCTGATTACTGTAGGTGATTACTGTAGCGTGACACCCGGTGTGTTACAAATCTCCACCACTACAAAGAATTCTCGTCCCGAGAATTAAAAGTAGGGCAAGGGGGTAAGGTTTCGGTTTCGTATTCTAATGATTCTTCTTGGTGCTTGTTGTCCTTCTCAAAGGGGTTGATCCTTCTTGTTGAAGTCTTGATTTCTCTGCATCGTTGCATCTCGACGAGTTATCATCCTTCATTCAGGGTCTTCATCGTACTTACGAATAGGTTGGGGGTTAAACTCAGGGTGTCGGATCGGTACCAGGTTGATCAACCGAGGTTGTTCAACGAAAAAGGGGATACAGAGTATCTTCTGAGTTTATCTCAGAGGAATACATCGGGAGAAACAAAAGAAAGCATGAGGTGCTCCAAGAGGATTGGCATGCATTCGATGCCGATGACGGATGGCGAAAGAGGGGTACATAGCAGCAGGCAAAAGCACCAAGTCTGACATCAGACTGAATATTACAAGGTAGGGGACTCGTGAAGTGCATACGAGGTCAAGAACGAATAACCTCGAAATCAGAAAGGTAAAAAAAAAGAGTCAGGTTTCGGTCCTGTGGAACTGTGGGTTATGGGCCCCATTGAACCAGGGTGGTGACATTCAATGCGATCAAGTTGGAAGGGTATGACGGAGATCAACTTGTAAACTATGTCGGCAACAACATCAGTGCCAAGGGCGAGGGACGAAGAGAACCATTTTCCTGCTCGTTAAGACGAGGCGGACCAATTGGCAAAGTTCTCGTCCATCGGTGGTCACCGAAAAGTCATCAACAATCGTAACTAGTTGTACAGACAATGTAGCACACCAAAGTGTTTACATAAGCAGGGAATTATCACTGCCCAGATAATTTATATTAAAAGAAAGATTAAACAGACCAATGGAAGGTAAAACATGGTTGTCTGATCAAACAGACCAACGGAAAGGTAAATGTCATTGTCTGATCAACAGATCAATGGACGGGAAAAAGTGATGATACACAAGTATCACGTGTATAACCTTCCCAAGGGAAAGCAAAGCACGATATATGTGACCAAGTTGTATTGGCACGGAGACAAGGGAGGTTGTCGACGATAACACAAATCATCAAGGGGCATGGAGGGTATTTCACACGATGAATCCAATTGACACATGGAATAAGCCATGTAAGAATAGTCGGATAGTAATCCACAAAAAGGTCGGATGGTTCGCGAAGGATCCGATGTGAGTATGGGCACTCAACCAGAAGGGGAATGAATGCCAAGGCATCGGGTGACAGAAGCACCGGAATAACTTGATGCTTAAGTACAAGGAAATTGTGATTTCTAGATCGGGAGGTCGATGCAATTATCCACACAGACTTATCGGTGGCATGGGATTACAAAGGCGATGAACACGTAGGATCTCGGGAATTCATCGGAGAGTAATCGTCAAAACCTTCAGGTGGATCAGGCGATCATCGGGAATGCAGAGGTCTCCGGGAGGAAGGAGGTACGTGACCCTAAGTCGGAGTTAGTAAAACTTTACCAGCAAGGATATGAGAGCAGATTCCCAGAGCATAGGTACGGAGAAAAAGATCCTAATACCAAAGATATCACACGGGGCGATAACAATGTGGGCCCGTAAGCCAAACATTAAGTTAGCAAAGTAGTTTTGCAAAGTCTAGACTCAACTTCGACCGAGGAGTGGTTAGGGGCTTCCTACAGGCAGTCGGCTCTGATACCAACTTGTGACGCCCCCAAAATCAATCCGTGTACAGTAATCATACACGCAGGGTACACGACTGAGATTAGGGTGCCACGGTGAGAATATCACAACACAACACTAAACACAAAAGGATAAACCAATACGTTACAATAAAGGGGGTCACGCGGACCCGAATACATAAGTTATACAAGCCATAATATCTGAGTACAGACATAGTTAGTCAAGTTTTGCCTTAAGAAGGCTAGCACAAATAACATCAGAGATACAGATCGAAAAGGCAAGGCCTCCTGCCTGGGAGCCTCTGAAACTACTCCTGGTCCTGGTCAGCGGGGGTCTCGACGTAGTAGTATCCACCTCCGGGGGACTCCTGCTCCTGGGCTCCAACGTCGACTGCAGCGGCCGATCAGGAAAAACAGTAAAGGAAATAAAGCAGGTGAGTATCTAGTATACCCGCGAGTCTTACGTCCGCTACTAAGCATTATGCATTGTATCAACGGAAAGAAGAGGCTGTATATAGTGGACTGCAAGATAGAAATCAGAATAAGGATAAGAAGCTAGGCCTATCGAAGACTAGCATCTTCCGACGATGTCTTGCAGCATGAGGTAAGAATCAGCCAACAGTTTATATAAAGCAATAAAGTAACAATGAAGCAGAAGTTGCTGCAACAATGTATAATATAAGTTGTAATGATTAATAATAATAATGCCTCCGAGTTCCCCTCCTCGACTTCCCTGCGAGGAAGAAAACCCGGAACCATACAGTTTAATAGTAATAGTTTCTAGTGGTAAGATCCAGCTTCAACATAAAGCGTCCTGTTACCGTGGACATGGCTATTCGAATAGATTAAACTCCCTGCAGGGGTGCACTACTGTTCAGCCTGCACGCTCGGATCTCCAGGGTGGCGTGAACCTTGTAAGGGAACGCCCCACCATGGCTATCCGACACGACGCAGCCCATCCTAGGCTCAACAGAGAGGCCATCCGCCGGACTATATCCTATGCGCCAAGGGGTCTAGGTCCCTCACCCTTGCACGCTCCTGCACGGTGCGAGTCTGGCCGGTGAAGCAAAAGCAAATCCAAACACACCTGCTGCAGCAAATAAGACAAGACCACTTCCCGGCGATCAGGCCGCAGTACTGCTGACGTCTGAAGAGCTTTCGGACAAACTACGACGCGGAGGGCCCACACCGTAATCCCACGTGTAGGTAGTGCGAACAGACCAACGGGCCTCTCAAGTCATCCGCCGAACCATTTAGCATTTTAATTAACCTGCGTGAGAACCGTTATCGTTGCCTCGACTTAACCGACCCGCGGTCAACGACAGCAGTCAGGATCACCAGTACATCGGTGGCTGCCCTGTCGTCCCACCATGTCACTGCGGTTACCAACAAGGTGAACCGTCTCCTTACCTTGTCTCGCGTGTGCTCTTGGTAGAGCTCGACTTCTCGTAGTTTGGTAACTCTCGCGAGATACGAGCAGGGGCCAAGCACGCCAGTAACGTCGGTCGTACCCTCCCTGTCGTTCCCGACAATATACCTCTCGCGGGCACCGTTGGGTCGCCCAACTCTTACCTTTAAGGACACCAGTTGATTCGAGTGCCTACCATTAAGTGAAACCAGGAGGTATCACCCTCAATGGCACACTTAAAGAGGTTTGACAGAGACATCAGCGGAATGAACTAAAGAGGTAAACCTCGTATCATTACGGTGATGCTACGCTACTGAGCCGACGAGAGTGAAATACGAGTCCATTCCACTCGTAAGTCAAACTCGAAGCGACTCGGCGGAGTCTCGCCGTTGTAGGTTCCCTAGGGTGTCTGCATTGATCCGTACCTGTTGTAGTTGTATATGTTTTGTATCCGTGTCACTCCCCTGAGTGACCACAGTCCGCTATCTAATCCTAGCTAACAATGCGCAGGGCTCACTGCTGAATATAATGCATAATTATAATAGGCAGCATAGGATAAAGGAGGTACATCAAGGGCGACAAAATCAGGCTATGCAATTGACTAGGATTGTAACGTAGCAGCAGCAGTAACAATGCCTAGTGCAAGAAAGTACGGAAAGGTAGGCGATATCTGGGGAAGAGAATGGCTCTGCTTGCCTGTAAGCTCAACGGTAGAGGTACGGTCGTCGACGAAGTAGTCGATCACAGGGGCATCAGCAGCGGACGTCGAGACTACCGGACAATAAGAGAGGGGGGAGAAACAATAAATACACAACAATAATAACAATACAAATACAAGACATGACATATGAAATGTTAACGATACTCTAACGTTGTACGATACACGTAGCACGGAGCGGGAATTCATCTGTGGATGAACCGTCGGCTCCGGGTGATTACCGGACAGGGTGTCCGGAGGGGGAAGGGTTCATGCCGGAGGTGTCGTGGACATCCGACACATGTGTGGGTGGTGTATCCGGGTTAGTTGATCTATTCCGAACAACTTTCGTGTTCAGAATAAATTCATCCGGAGGGTTTATCGGTATCGGGCAATTATCGGACTGACGGTACCGGAGGGGGACGGTTCGACGTTCGGTATGTTAGAGGGGTGTGGTTGGTATACGGATAGCGTATCCGTATTCGTTATATTTTTCTGAGCAACTTTGATGTATAAAATATTATGATCTGAGCTACGGTTTATTTTATATTATTTTCTAAAGTTTTAAATCAATTTAAATCATTTTTTTGGATTTTCTTTATTATTAAAATGCAACATTATCCACAGAGGGTTGACTGGTCAAACTTGACAGAGGGGACCCACCTATAAGGTTGACTGGTCAACAGACCAGTGGGGCCCACATGTCAGCCTCTAGCCATTTTATTAAATCTTTAATTTTATTCTAAAAACTACTGGACCCACATGTCATCGCCATGTTCCTAGATTGCTATGAAATTTGGTTAAGTCTGGGGAACTCCGGTTTTAACATCCATTGGCGTTTTCGGACGGCTACGATTTTGGGTTCGTCTCATCCGCCGAGTTAGTACCTTATATCAAGTCGAACAATTTTCTGTGATGTCGAATCTGGTATGGAAGCCAAATTTATCGGGGTTCATTTACTTAATTAAAACCTTCCTTTAAAATTCCGCAAAAATGTTAACCGCAGAAACTTGTAAAGTTCAGCAAATTTTGATTGATGATTGCATCAAATCGATAGCTCCTTCGATGATGATTCCTAAAGATGTTTTTATACACAACAAGTGTGTTATAATGTCAAGTCATCAGTTGCCATGATAGGGCAATGTATCATGTCCAAAACTTGCTCTAAATTAGCTATGGTGATATAACTATTTTGCTTTTAACAGAAATTTGCATTTTGTCAATTTTATAGCAATTAATCCTTGCATCAATTGGAGTTGGTCCAGTGGGATAAATTGAAGGTTGATATGTGTACTTTCTGCCCATACCATTTTATCCATTTTAGAAATTGTATAGTTAGTTGTTTGCTGATGTCAAGAGGGCATAACCAGTAGCAGTTGGGAGGGTAGCAGCAGCTATTAGTAGCTTCAGCACAGGCAGCAGTACACAGCATCTGCAAGCAGAGTACAGCATCAGCAGCACACAGCCGGCGGCAGCAGTGCATGACCAGGGAGCTCACTGGGGGGGTTGGGCGTCGCGGTGGCTCGGGGAAGGAGAAGCACGGCGGCGGAACTCCAGGCGAGCGCGGACGACGCGGGGCTCGCGGGTCAGAGTGACGCGGTGGCCGTCGGCACCATGGGGCGGCCGAGGCGAGGAGCGCGGACGAAGGCGGCCAGGACGGCGGCGCGGCAAGGCCACGCAGGGGCGAGCACACCGAGAGGCGCCGGAGGTCGCGGCGGCGTCCATGGCGGCCCCGAGCACCGAGGCGACGAGGACGACGGCTAGGGTTAGATGGGGCGACGCCAAGAGGAGGTGAGCGGCGGGTCAGTGGGGTGGAGGAGGAGCTCCACCACGAGGTGGAGCGGCAGGGAGCGGCGCGGTGGCCCGCGAAGCCGGCTGCGGCGGGGATCGGGCGGCGGCCGCGGTGTCCAGATGGAGAGGGGGGCGGGATCGAGCTAGATCGAGAGGGGGGAGGGGAAGCTGCGCCACCGGGGGGGGCGTGCTGGGGCGGTGCTGGACGGCGCCGGAGCGGGCACGGCTCGCCGGATCCGGCAGCTGCCGCGCCGCCAGGAGTAGAGGAGGGGTTGGGAGGAGGGGA
Source organism: Bromus sterilis (assembly GCA_950022295.1). Lineage (NCBI taxonomy): Eukaryota > Viridiplantae > Streptophyta > Magnoliopsida > Poales > Poaceae > Bromus > Bromus sterilis. The sequence continues at coordinate 334,492,698 of OX465595.1, read as the reverse complement.
TCGGGATCGGGTGGGGAGGGAGACCGAGCGAGAGAGGAGATGGGGTGCGGCTCGGTCGTTCGTGTTAGGGCGCCGGTGGAGAGGTGGGGTGGGCTGGGGTTGCCTGGCAGGCCGACCTGTGCTGGCTGGGCACTAGGCCCAGTCGGCCTGGGCCAGTGCTTTTTTTTGTATTTACTTTTCTGTTTTTTTTCTATTTATTTAAATTAGCTAGCCTTAGGATTTTACGAAAATGGGTAACTAGCACCAATAATATTTTTAATCAGTATATGAGTGCCACAAAATGTCTTGGGCACAAATAAAAGTCATTTAATATTTGAATTAAATATTAAATGGTTAATAGGGGGTTTTTGGCTACTGTTTATAATTGTTTGCATTTTACCATAGCTCAATAAATAACCACAACCATACCAACATGGTCCAAAGATTATTAGTGATTTTCTAAAGGTGGTTTCATAATTTTTAGGCAAAGTTTATTTTCCACATGGTTTTTAATATTCAACCAAAAGCATTTGAGCTTTGATTGATCTCAAATCAAAGGGCATTTGATTTGAGCTTGGACTGTATTTGATTCATGATGATCAAGGTCCATGACCTCATTGCTTTCAACAATATGAAGGGGGAATTTGAATGTGAACTGGCCCAAGTTGATCAAAGCAAAATTTTGATCAAGGCCATTTTGAGCAACAGAGATTATCCACAGTGATTAGCAACAGTAATCCTGATTACTGTAGGTGATTACTGTAGCGTGACACCCGGGGTGTTACAGCAGTAGCTATGAAAAAGATAAAGAACACACACAACAAAGATAAGCATGAAGAATCCTATGTTGTGTTCTAGATTTTGAAAGTGGAGCGTGTTTCTCTCCCACACAAAGAAAGCTGGGTTCTAACTTGTTATGAACAGAAAACAAAGCTAAATAAAACTAAAAATAAAACCTAAGAGCGAGACGCTGCAAGCATAGCACATAATGCATGTAGTGATAAAAATATAGTGAAACGAGAGACGAACTGATAATTTTTCATGGAGAAGGGGATGCACGGGGGCATCCCCAAGCTTAGACACTTGAGTCTCCTTGAATATTTCTTGGGGATGCATGGGGGCATCCCCAAGCTTGAGCGCTTGACACTCCTGAATCTTCTTTCATCATCTTCCCTCGCACACTTGAAACTCCCTTCATACATAACTCATCATAATCTGATTAGCGAGGTTAGTACCAATAATAAAATAATTTTTCTCTACCGGAAAGAAAGATATTCTTGAAGAGCTACTGTTCCTCAAGATTTCCAAAAAAAATTTGCAAAGAAAAAGCAAGCTTAAGGTTTGCAAAACGAAGAAAAGGCAAAACAGGGCAGAATCTGTGAAAAACAGACCAACATGTAGTAAAGAATTTTTTAGGGATACATCTGCAACTCAAATCAAAAAACTCAGAACATACGAAAGTTTCGTAATTGTATAGAGCAAGCTGTGTACAAAAGATCAGCTAAAAATATGAACTGGGATTTTTCTGTGATTTTTCTAGTCACGAGGACAGAATCTGTTTTCTGGACAGCATGTCACAACTTTCACTTCCCTTGTCATATGAGGCTATAAAAGGCACAAAGCTTGAAAAGTAAAGATACAATGATGTTCCTACAGTAGTAACAATCATCAAGACCACTAAAAACAGAAGAAAAATAAAAAGGAAAGCCTAAATTCGTTGCGGGCTGCCTCCCGAAAGCGCTTCTTTAAAGCCATTAGCTAGGCTTAATGCAAATAGAAGGAATCAAAGATCATCATAATAATCGGAGTTGTAAATTGATTCAAATGGTTCCTCAATAAGTTCATCCTTGTTTCTTTTAGGAAAGGGGTAAATACCTTTTTCCTTCCCGCGTAGGCGTATTTGTCCCTTACCTATATCAATGAAGCCTTTTACGGCCCGGAGGAAATCCCTCCCAAGCACTATGTTTCCTTGGTTTGGCTTCATGACGAAGAAATCAACCATTGCAATCCCTTTAAGGAATGTCACTGGTACATCTTTTATCCTTCCCTGGATCTCAGAAATATCTCCATTAGCATGTTCATGATAGGATGATAATTTGTCCATGTTGATTTTAAAGAATCATAAAATTTTGGCATAGTAGAAACCATGGATCCAATGTCGCAGAAAGCAAGGAAGTCTTGGTTAGAGATGCTAATTCTAGCAAAGGGTTCCCAGTCATCATCTATCTCATAAAAATCTTTCTTATTTGGCTGGGTTTCTTTACTTTTTTCAAGTCTAGAGCATCCAATCTATTTTCAATAGTAGCAAGTCTAACTATAACAGTATCAAAACTATGATCATAAACAAAGTAACTAGATAGACCATGTATAATTTCAAGAGCTCTAGATTCATCACAAGCTAAGAAATCCCCTTCGGCTATAATATCAAGAGAGTGTTTGCACCATCTAAAAAGACCATGGTAAGAATTTCTAAGCACAACTTTTATAGGTATCCAAGGCATAATTCTCCTATGTGCATCCGAAATTCTGTCCCATGCCTTCTTCATATTTTCTCCATCCCTTTGATGGAAATCTAAGGCCTCCGACTCTCTCAAGGCAACAAATCCTAGCATGCTTGACTAAACAGAAGGATAACTAAAAGCAAGATAACTATTTTTTTGATTTTTGATAAAGGACACTAAAGCAAAAACTGAAAAAGGTAAACTAACAAGACTAAAAAGCAAAGATAAAAGATAGTGTGAAACTCCCCTATCTTGAAGAGTGGAGTCCCCGACAACGGCGCTGGAAATTGCTTTGATGTCATGAGAGTTTACTTCTCGCCCCTCGTTGGTTACCCAAAGTGGAAGGTTGAGATGTAGCGTAGCAGCAAATTTCCCTTAGCGAAGATGCTAAGGTTGAGTGTCGACCAGTAGGACTCCAACAGATACAAGAAGGTGGTGAAGTGAACAATGGCGCCATTTACAACCGAGGTTGCTAACTTCACCTGGACCTGCACACACAACAAATGGCTTTGCTTCCCAACGAGTACAGAGGAGTTGTCAATTCCTCCGGCCTTGTTGTTTACAAAGGATAAACGCACGGGATAATAATGATAGTGATAGCAACGGAAAAGTAAATAAAGCAGTAAATTGATAGTGGGTGTAAACAGTATTGGAAATATGGACCGGGGTCCTATGATGTTCACTAGTGATGTCTCTCTCCGAAAAGACGATAAAATAGCCATGCGAGGTAAAAAAAATTACAGCTGGGCAATTGAAAGGATTATGTGCGCAAACCAATGCTAATTATGCTACAAAGAAAGGAAGATGCTCAAAAGCATGGGCGGTACGCCAAGACAAGTAGACCGAAATCCATCTGCATCTACCTACTAATCATCCACCTTGAGATATCTATCCAGAACATCTCGCTGGCATTAAGATGCGAATCCCACCCAAAGTGTAATCTCAAAGCAACAGACAAGTGCATTAAAGAACTTTGCGTAAAGTAAACAATCCTTGCACCCGCAAGTACAAGCACCGTTTTCCCCCTTGTGGCAATAACACATCCCCTAGACTCATGTTTCTGTCACTCAAGCTAGTCATCGGGGGGCATGAACCCACAATCATGCATAACACTCCCTCTTGGAGTCACTACCTACTACTTGGCCAAAGCAATAAAAAACAACGGAGAACATGCAAGAATTACTCAAGAACATAAATATAAAAGAGGAGAATCAAATATATTAATCAAACACAAGCTGAACATAATCTCATAATCCATCCGATCCCAGCAAACTCAGCATAGCAACAGCAGAAATATTACATATGTGCCTCGATCATGTAGGGCAGCTCACGAGGTCTAATCCATGAAGAACTAAGAGGGGAGGAGAACATCACGTAGCTACTGATCATAGACCCATGGTCCAAGGTGGACTACTCACGGTTCATCATGGAAGCATCCATGGTGGTGGAGAATCTCCCGGAGGTGGTTCCTCCCTCCGGCAGGGTGCCGGGAAGAGGTCTTCTGGTGCTCCCGATCTTGGAAGCGCGGCGGCGGAGGAACAGAGGAGAGATCGTGAAAAAGTGTTCCCATCTCGGGGGTTTTTGCGTCACGGGGAATAAATAGGCGAAGGGGGGCAGCCAGGGGGGAACCAGGGGTCCAGGCGGCCCCTTAGCGCGGCCACACCCTGGGACGTGTCGGGAGGGCGCCTGGGGACCTGGTGGGTCCCCTCTGCCCCCCCCTCGGTGAATATGGAAGCTTCCTGTACGCTGATTTTTTATTGGATTTTTCCCGAATTTTTGGAGCAGTTTTAATATGGGGGAAACCTGAAATAGAAAAACAGAAGAAAACAGGAACTGGCACTGGGGTGCTGTGAGTTAATAGGTTAGTCCAAATATGATCAAAAATGTATGGAAGTTCATCAATATCATAGCAATATCACACAAAAGAGGCATGGAGCAAGCATAAATTATAGATACGTTTTGGACGTATCACACGTCAAAACTGCGACCCAAAAGAAGCAAAAGAGAACAAAAGCGAAGAGGACGGAAAATATTTGGCCTTAAGGAGACGAAACCAGAGGTTCTGATCATTTCCAGTGAAAATCTTCCACCACTATTTGATCAAAAGAAAATCATTCATAACCGAGGTGTTGGTGATGCCCAAGCCACCCATCTTCTTGGGAAGGCACATAAACTTCCATTTGACTAGCCTATATTTCCTCCGGTTATCCGCATTATTGCAGAAAAAGCCACTGCGATGTTTATCAAGGCCCTCATGGGTCACTTCAGGAAGCTTGTAGAAACCCATTGTATATACAGAAAGTGACGAAAGACATGCATTAATCAAGAAGACTTTCGCGGCCGAGGAGTGATGCCTTCCCCTCCAAGGAAGGACCCGATTACCCACTTTAGCAACAACAGGGGCAAGGTCCTTAGCAGAAACGTGATCCGGAGAGATAGCAAGGCCCAAATATTTAAGAGGGAAAGAACCTAACACACAGTTCATAAGAATGACAACTCGATTAGCTTCAATCTCAGAACATCCGAGAGCCACTAGCTCACTCTTGGCAAAATTAATCTTGAGCCCCGACAAGGATTCAAAACATAAAAGACGGAACTTAAGATTCGTAAGGCAGAGGTCATTGTACTACACAAGAATGATCGTATCATCGGCATATTGAAGATGGGTGATACCCGCCGGAATAAGCGAACAGACCACATGAGGAATATGCCTAGCTTCCAAAGCACGGTCCAACATGTTAGCGAGAGCATCAGCCACGAAATTAAAGAGAAGGGGGGAGATAGGGTCTCCTTTCCTCAAGCCGCGACCGTTAGGAATTTTTTTGGCCCACCGAACCATTAACAGCCACTGCCGTATGACCAGCAGTGACTAACTGCATGATACAATGCACATAGGCCCCATCGAAACCCTTGGCAAGCAAGACATCATGCAGGAAGGTCCAACTCACACAGTCATAGGCTTTCTCAAAGTCTAGTTTTAACACAATCGCCCTACTTTTGCGTCGCTTAAGTTCATGAAGAATCTCTTGAAGGGAAAGGATCCCGTCAAGAATAAACTTACCTTTGATAAACGCCGACTGACAAGGATTGATAACTTCATTAGCAACAGGCCCCAACCTGGTTGCGAAAACCTTGGAAGGGAACTTGGCAATGTTGTCGATAAGAGCAATGGGACGAAACAACTTAATGGAGTCCGCACCTTTAACTTTGGGGATCAAGGTTAAGACAACATAGTTGAGGCGAGAGATGTCCACCATGCCTAAACAGAAGCCTTGCTATATAGCATAGACCAGGAAACGAATTTGAGGCCAAAATTTCTGGAAGAAGGTTATAGAAAAACCATCCGGACGTGGGGCAGAGTTAGCATTGGACGATAACACTGCAACATTTATTTCTTCCTCAGAGAGAGGCATCATTAACAAGCCATTATTATCCGCCGAGACCAGCAAACTCGCAGGCCAGAAAGATCCAGAAAGGGGCACAGCCGCACCAGGTTGCGCCGCAAGGAGGGAGGAATAGAAATCAAAGACATGATTAACAATAACATTCATGTCGTGACACATGACACCATCAATAGATAAGCAGGATATCAAACAGCGACGACGCCTCCCCTTAGCAATAGCAATGAAATAGGCCCTAAGTGAATCCCCTTTAAGAACCCAGTTAATTCTACCTCTTTGGCGCCAAAATTCCTCCTCTAATTGATGAACTTCAAGAAGTGAGGTTTCCAGAGAGTATCTGAGGTCCCATCCAGCCTCATCCAACCCGACCGAATCAGCAATTGAATCCAACTGTTTAATCCGATCCGGTAAGTCCCTTTTGGTATCCCTTTCAGTAACCGCCCTATTGGCCCCCCAGCCACGCAGGAACTGACGAAGACCGCAAGAAACGAACCGTCAGCCATCAATCAGACCAAAGGAACGATGGTCTGAGGAAAGCAAGCCCAAAATTTTAGCAACCATAAGCGGGCAAAAACCCTCGCAGCTGAGCCAAGAGGAATCAAAACATAATTTGGCGGGGGGGTCTCACCGTCCCACCAGAATCAAGGACCAGGGGCGTATGGTCAGAACCAACAAAAGGCACAGCCAGCAAAGAAACACTCGGGTACCAGGCCTCCCTCCCAGCCACCATGAAGACCCGATCAAGGAACGAACGCATGGGGTCCAGTTGATGATTATACCACGTGTATCTAGCACTTGACCGGTATAACTCGCGCAAGGCATGATCATCAATAAAGGAATTAAAAGCGGCCTCCCTCGGCCAAGAAAAATTTGCGGAGCTCTTGTCCCGGGGGGAACGAATCAAGTTGAAATCACCCCCAACAAGCAAAGGACTGATTGCTGAGAAAGCCGATCACTGAGGGAGGAAAGCAAGCGATCAGTTAAAGAATGATCCGAAGGACCATACACAGCAATGATATCCCACGTCCGATTTGAAGCACAACACAAAAGCTGAAGGCTAAGGAAGAATTCAGCGATCTGAACCGAAACCACATCAAACAAATCGTTTTTAACACCCATAAGAATACCCCCAGCAGAACCAACGGAGGCCGTCCAACGCCAAGTGTAAACGTCGCCACCAAAAGAAAAAATGTCCGAATTAGAAAAATCGGCGCGCTTAGTTTCTTGGAGACAGAGGATGTCAATATGTTCTTGAAAGATCAAATCACGTAACTGATTTTGGCGCCCTCTACCCCCGAAACCTCTAATATTCCAGAAAAGCACTTTCATTTGGAGGAGAGGTTACGAATACGAAGACTAGATCGCCTAGGGCCGCTTAGCGCAACTTTCTTTTTAGGCCTAGGAACCGCAACATTGGAGAGTGAGGCCTGGCCTCTACCAGGTTCTGACCCACCCACCGCCCTAGCCGAGAAAGGCTGCGCAACCGCAGCACGGGCAGCCTCAGCCGCCTTGGCAAGGCAAGCCTGCGGAACCTCGTTCGCACGGAGCACGAAGAGCATAGCAGAGGCAGAAACCGAACTATCCCCCAAAACCACACCCGAATCCGTAGCAACCCGCATAAAATGAGAATCAGAAAAATCAGAGAGTAGAGTACGTTTCGGGGATCGCAAGGACGTACCAATCACCGGGGAGTCGCGAGCCGCCACCAGCCTCTCGGCCCGCGCGAGAATCAGGGTCCCGTCGTGCGCCACCCTTTTGCTCTTACGAGCCGTCAAGAGGGGCGTCTTGAGCGAGACGGAAGCCGAGGCAGGAGCTGGAGAAGCCATCATAACAGGGTACGGAGGAGCCACCACATCATCATCCAAGTCAAGCGAGCTGAATAGGGTAGGACCAGAGACCTTGGAGCTCTCCGCTTCCTTATGGGCGTGGGCACGGAGCGAGGTCTTCTTAACAGTCTTTCTAGGACGGCGGCGGGACGACAGGTTCTCCTCCTCTTCAACCACCACACGGGATGGAGAATCAAGCACATCAGAGAGGGACGGGGAGGTCGCCAGCGCAGGGTGGTTGGAGCACACAGCAGAGGCGGGGGAAAGCATCTTGTAATACCCTCACTGTCATGAACAGTAACCCCTCTTGTTAATCCAGTTTACTGTTCCTAAATCTTGCTTTGATCAACCATGATCATGTAACATCCCAATTTTCTAAATTCGGATGTTAATAGATCATCATATGCATCTCATGCTGTTTCCTCATTTTTCTGGAGTTTTTAAAATATTTTTAAACATTTTTCAACACATGGCAGTTCGTTGGAGAGGATATAAAAGGACTTATCCCCATTTTTAAATTGTTGGAAAATAGTTTAAAATATTTGTGGGAGACTTTTTAAATTTACTTTGGGGTTATAAATAATTTCTAAATATATTTTGGGAATTTATTTATGCTCCGGAAAAGTTCTAAAATCATTTTCGGAGTTTTTCGGTATTTTTAAAGTGCCAGAAAAGTATTTAAAAATATTTCAAATAAGTTGCAAAGTTTTTATTTTTATTTAATATTTTGGTCAAGCCAAAAATTCCATTTTATTATTTTAAAAATGTTGGTGAAGACGGAAATTAAAAATAATTATCCGTGATTTTTCTAAAACTATTTTGGGCCTAATGGGCCGTACTGTTTTTTTTTCAACCCGGGCGCGGTTTAGTATTCGGGCTGGAGTCGGTTAGGATAAAAAAGTTAATTCGGGCTGGTTATAAATAAACCCAAATTATTTTTCTTTTAACCTTTTAGTTAGCCCACCCCTAACCTTAATCCGCCGAGTTAATCCGCGGGTCCCGCGAGTTAGCCACTAATCCGCCGCCGCCGGAGTTTCGCCGGAAACCTCGCCGGAGTCGCCGGTTTCGCCGCCCCGCAAGCCGAGGTGAGCCCCGCCACCCTAGCCGCTCCACCCCGCCCCCTAGTGCCGTCAGCGCCGCCTCTCTTGCGCCGCCGCACCCCGCCCCGCAGCGCTCGCCGGCAGCCGCCGCTTGCGCCGCCGCCCGCGCCAGCCCTGCCGCCAGACGCCGCGCCGCCCGCGTGCACACCACCCCGCGCCCTCCGCCCGCACCGCGCGCGCGCTGCCCTCTGCTAGCCGCCGCGCCACGGCCGAGCTCATCGGCCGCCGCCCTCCCTGGCCATGGCGTCGGGCTGTAGGTGGGAGAGGAAAGAGATTAGGAAAAAAAATAGAAACGCGTTGCGAAAAAAGAAAAAAAAACGAGTCCAGATCTGGTCAACTGTCGGCTAGGGACCTGATCGCGTTTTTGTGTTATTTTATTTACAGATAGGTCCTTTTTGCAGTATAGACCCCGATTTCCACCCGGTACCGTTTTCGCGAGTACTTTTTAACCGTAACTCGGAATTGAGTGATTCCAGTTGCGTTGCGACCGTGTTGAAAAATTCTAGACAGTAGACTAAGTTTTACAGAATTTTTAAGTTTTCAAATTTGAATCCCAAGCAGATCCAAATTTGAACTTACGGTAGCCGTATCTTTATAACGGTGCGCCCGTTTGCACCGTTTTTTTTGCGTTAGTTTTCTTTTGATGGGTACTTTATGTTTAGCTTCTGTTTAGTAAGTTTTGCTACTGTTCTTTGAATGTTTATTACTGTTTGTGTATATTTGTATTGAATATATGTTGATTGGTGCTATGTTTGCTCGTATAGATTGTCCGGAGTGCGCCGCCTCGTTTTGTGAGGATTGTGATCGTCAGGAACAGGAAGAAGGAAAGTGATGCTTTGACCATACTCATACCTATATTTTATATATGCATTATGTTAAGGATATCACCTTATTGCATGATAGGTAGTTTATTTTACTGTTGCTGCAAAACCAGTTAGGATAGCCACATGTCTTGACTTGTATTTGTAGATCAACCTAGCACGTGCTGTTACTTTATTTCTATGCTTTGTAGACGTGGTTTGGGTTGTGTAAATTCATGGAGTGCATGTGAGCTATTTAATAATTTGTGTAGCAACTTTACAATCAATAGAAATCACCTCTGGACGGGCAGGGAGTGCTTCTTGGGGGCTCGTGCCTTATCTAAGGGCGAGACCAGGTTGTACCCCTAATGGTTGGTTTTGGTGGTTGACAGTACGTCATGGTGCTACCCTATGAACGTAAGTGGGCGCAGTCCAGGCTCAAAAAGATCAGACATACTTGGTGACTAGTAGCTTCCATGTACAGCCGCTGGCCATATGGGCTCTGGCTTAGTTGAGTATGATGTAGGAAGCCTCTCCCGTGAAAAGCGAGCAGATGTAGATGTGATAGGTGTACCGGCTTGCCGTTGGGTGTAGGTGACCTCTTCTGAAAGACTTCGTCTCAATCTTCGGGTTGAGTCCAGCGGGGAAAGTGTACTAACCCCTGCAGAGTAAAAACTAATCATGATTAGCCGTGTCCCCGGTTATGGACATCCTTGAGCTACTAGACATTACTGTTACTGGAGGATCTTGACATATGAATCACCATAATAATTTGAGTGGGCAAGATTAAATAAAGGGTGTGGTGTTGGAACTGGTGTGCCCAGTTCGTTCTTAAGTAGTAAGTTCAACTTAAAATTTTGACTAGTTTAGTTCAGGAGAAATTTGGCTTTCTGCAAAACAAAACCATAATCCTTTCCTTTGACTCACCTTGCATGTAGTTGTAAGTCCTTTATATAAAATTTTCCGTGTCACTTGCCGTAAAAATCAGATGTACTGACCCGTTGTCGGGCTGTAACCTTCGGTGTTGCAGGTTTTTCAGACGACCAGTAAGGTGTGTTTAGGGTTGCGGGTCTACACTCAGCATGTTCGCTTTTGGATGTTGATGGGACTCCTCCTTACTTGCTTTTGCTTCCGCTATATTTATGTTGAATAAGCTAGCCTTGAGCTATGCAACTTGTTATTTATTTTACTCTGGATCATACGTTGTAATAATGATGCACTTGTACTTTGATATACATCTATGATACTGTGTGTGCTAGCGAGTTCAATCCAGGGACTGGCACTTGAGTACAGAGACTTCAATTCTGTGTGAATTGGGTCGCTACAGATGGTATCAGAGCAGTGTGTTGACTGTAGGACGTGACCCTAGAAAATGGACTAGAAAAGCCATAGGAATAAAAATATTACTTTATATCACTCTGTCTTGTACTTACTTACCTTCTCTATCTCGTATTCATACATGTTCTAATCTTGCCTTACCTCTCTTTGATTATAGCTGACCGCTTTGTCATACCGAGCTATGGCGTTTGGACCTGAGCTCGGGGGGATTTGCCACTACCTGAACATCTATGCGCCAGTCTGTCAGCCGTACATAGTGGAGACAAGGGGAGCTGATGACTACTGGCAAGTGGAGACTTCTATCCTAGGAAGCATGACGAATGAGGAAAGGGTGATCACGGAGTCATTCGAGGTGCATGCCCAGGAGAAGGAGCAGTGTGTGCGCATAGCCGCTCACATAGCTCTTGGACGCATTGTTGAGACGTATGCCGCCCAACTAAAGGGTACGGTGTACGCGGAGATGGCCAAGATCCTTCCATCGGGGAACATATGGCCAAAGAAGTTCAAGTATGTGCCTGGGGCTATCTGTACAGGTACAACTAGCTACTTCATCCAGATCCTGGAGAAGTGATGTCTACGCACGCTTCTATTCTTGTAGACTATGTTGGGCCTCCAAGCGCAGAGGTTTGTATGACAGCAGCAATTTCCCTCAAGTGGATGACCTAAGGTTTATCGAACTCAGGGAAGTAGAGGTTGAAGATGTTCTCTCTCAAGCAATCCTGCAATTAAGATACAAGAAGTCTCTTGTGTACCCAACACACCTAATACAACTTGGAGTTGTATAGGTGCACTAGTTCGGCGAAGAGATGGTAAAATATGGGTGATAGGTGCGGCAAAACAACGTAATATTAATCTGTAATAAAAAGTGCAGCAAGCAAACATGTAACAAAAGTGAGTGCAAACGGTGTAACAATGATGGAAACAAGGCCTAGGCTTCATACTTTCACTAGTGGCAACTCCCAACAACATTAACATAGTCTAATCACATGATATTTCCCATAAAACATGCAATGGAGACGTACTCGGAGGTCATTCCTTTGTGGTCAAGAGAGGACGAGAATTGTGTAGGGCTACAAAAGCACACCTCAGAGTTCGTAGTTCTCAATCTATGGATTTCCCAATGTCACCGCGGCCATCCAAAGAGAGTACCACAATCACCACAACATATCTAAAGGATAGTCAAAGACAAGCACCAAGAGACTCTCAATCTTCGATCCACACACAAAAGAGGAAATCACTCATGATAATATTCTTCTAACCCATGTTCAATAGACCACTGTCACCTTGGTCTCGGAGATTATACTAGATAAGATCAATTGAGTACATCAATCCAATAGATAGAGGAAGGGGAAATATCATGTGATCACCCTAGATTAACATAGCCTATGATCACAACAAAGATCACATCATGGGAAAGAGAGAAATCACATAGATCAAGATATAAGCCTTAGCCCCGAGGGGAACTACTCACACATGGACATGGTGAGAGGGAGAGTTGTTGATGGAGAGGTGCAGCCCGGAGGAGATGAAGGAGACGGCGACGGCAGCGCCCACGGCCACGGCCACGGCCCTTGGGGCAGCGGCCCTTGGCCCCTTCTTCTTCCTTGGAGATGGTGCTGCTGTGGAGATTGATCTCCCCCTTAATATGGCTGCCAAGGGGAGGAATTTTCGTGGTGCCCTTTGACCTAGGTTTCCTCTCTTTATATAGACTCTCGGATTTCCGTCATCCAGATTACGTCTTCTGTATTTCGGGGTTTCTGTAAGCATCCTAAATCCGTATGGACCTAATTTTATGTCTAAATCCACCGGAAAAAAAATTCCCTACAACTTTGTAGTTTGAAGTTTTTCCGTTTGAGGCCATCTTCTAGCATTTCCGAGGCTATTTTTAAAACCTGTCTGGTGGGGACAGATTTCGGGAAAAGTTAGAGTCCAACTCTTACAAGGCTTCCTTTTATGATCTTTCCTTTATCCAAAGAATTCCTACACATAAAGTAGAAAAACAAGAACTTGTGCACTCTTGCAACCATTAATAGGTTAGTTCCAAAATATGTTATAAAGATATATGAAAGTATATAAAAAACATAGCAATATCACACAAAACATGCATGGAGCAAGCAGAAATTATAGATACGTTTGGGACGTATCAACATCCCCAAGCTTCATTCCTGCTCGTCCTCGAGTAGGTAAATGGTAATAAGCATAATTTCTGTGGTGACATGCTACCAACCATATAAGAACTCTTAAGTCAAGCAATCAAGGCATGTATTTCAATTCAAGTCATAACAGGCAAGAGTCTATATTACCATTGAAACAAGCAACATAAGAACATAAAGGTGCAAGAGCTCTCGCTGTCCGTGACTCGAATGTCTCCAAATGGTGTTTGCTTGCAAGAAAGGGATAGGGATATACGAGAAAAAATATTTTTGTGTTGTGAACTCAATCTACTAAAGTTTCACACTTGGTCTGCTTTGGAATCTTATCTTGACTCATCCCCAGATCACTAGCCAGGTACAAGTCAAAATGATCCACTCTTGTTCGATATTTTGAGCACTCATGCAATGGATGAGCGTAAGCAAGAAAGTTGACACTTAGAATGGCAAAGAGAGAAAACCTAGAGCTCATTTGAGGAGGCTCGTCATTGGAATATACAAGCCAAGTTCTATAGTGTGAAGGTCCCCACATAGCTATATGCATGAATGATAATCTCTATGGAGTACAAGATATAAGATGGAGTACGAGTGTGGATCTCTCAAAAGGAATAATAGTGTGCCCCTTTCTCTCTTTTTATTTTTCTTTTTCTCTTTTTTCTCTTTTTTTGTATTTTTTTGTGGCCTCAATGGCTCTTTCTATTTAACTCTCATTTGTCCTCTTTGGGATCTTTTGATTTGTCCACTTTGGGATCTTTTCATCACTTAAGGGCAACACTCTAATTTACAAGAGGGTATAGAAGATCTTTCACACTTTACAAGGTACTCAAAACATAAAGAAGATGTAGCTATCATGATGTATGCAATGTATGTCGCTGCCAGTGTAGCAGGAACATGTATGACATGAAGATCAAGTCATGAAGAGGTGGATGTTGCATGGAAATATATCTCAGAAAGGCTATGGAAATGCCTTGGCTGTTTTGAGGAAAGATATAAGGAGGTTTATGATGACAGAGCGTATCATGCCAAGGGTTTGGATGTACCGTCGAAGGTGGACGCCAACTCTCGGAGTGAGAAGAAAGCAATGCACGACATAGGAGAGGCTAGCAAATATGAGGAGGTGGAAGTGTCAACTTTCAATACTTACATTACTCCGAAGAACTCATGCACTTATTATCGGTAACTCTCAATCTAGTAAGGAAGTTCACAAAGAGACAAGTAGCCCGAGGAGGAGTGTATGGGGGTTTGGTTATCCTTGCGCATCCTCGACTCATGGTACATGAGTGTACTCTAATATCCGACCCCTCAGAAGAGTAGTGATCCATCTAGTAGCTAGAGTTCTCAACTAGTTTTGTAGGTTTTTGAAAATAAACACGGATTGCCAAAAATACGACACCTATCACTAATAGGCTAGAGCTCTTGACACAAAAAGTTCAAACATTACTCACATCGATACCTCAAAACTATTGCAAGTTACTTCTAAAATTAAATAGCAACCTCAATTACCTACTTTCAAGACAAGACACAACTCAGTGCAACAACCAACTCTCTTAACAAGATAAACATGAAAACTAAAGAGAGTTCCAGCAACAAACTAAACAAAAGCCAAGGCTCTTGCTAAAGAAAAACTAACCATGGCAGTAGCTACGAAAAGGTAAAGAACACACAACAGAGAAAGATAGAATGAAAAATTCTATGATGTGTTCTAGATTTTGAAAGTGGAGCGTGTTTCTCTTCCACACAAAGTAAGACGGGATCTAACTTGTTATGAACAGCAAACAAAGATAAAGAAAACTAAAAATTAAACCTAAGAGCGAGACGCTCCAAGCATAGCACATAACGCATGAAGTGATAAAAATATAGTGAGACGAAGGACGAACTGATGATTGTTGATGGAAAAGGGGATGCACGGGGGCATACCCAAGCTTAGACGCTTGAGTCTCCTTGAATATTGGTTGGGGATGCATGGGGGCATCCCCAAGCTTGAGCTCTTGACACCCGAATCTTCTTTCATCATCTTCCATCGCACACTTGAAAACTCCCTTCATACATAACTCATCATAAGCTGATTAGAGAGGTTAGTACCCTTAATAAATAAATTTTTTCCACTAGATATAAAGATATTCTTTAAGAGCTACTGTTTCTCAAGATTGCCAAAAAGTTTTTGCAAAGAAAAAGCAAGCTTAAGGTTTGCAAAAGTTAGGAGAGACAAAACGTGGCAGAATCTGTGAAAAACAGAACAGCAGGTAGTAAAGAATTTTTTAGGGGTACTTCTGCAACTCGAATAAAAAAACTCAGAAAATACGCTCGAAAGTCAATTGTATGGAGCACGCTTAAAAAAAATTCAGATCAAAAAGATGATCTGGTGATTTTAGGCTAATTTTTCCGTCCAATGACAGAATCTGTTTTCTGGACAGCATGTCACAACTTTTGAACTTTCATGCAATCGGAGGCTAGACTTGGGACAAAGATTGAAAATAAAGATACAATGATGTTGCTACAATAGTAAAAATCATCAAGACCACTAAAAACTGAAAGTATAAAACTCAAACTAAAGATAACAAGGGTTGTCTCCCTAGAGCTCTTTCTTTATAGCCATAAAGATAGGCTTAAGATTTTAATGTTGCTCTCATAGGAATAAGAGTTGAAGCACAAAAGAGAGCATCAAGAAGCAAATAACAAACACATTTAAGTCTAACATGCTTCCTATGCAAAGGGATCTTGTAGAGGAAAAACTCATTGAAGCATAAAGATATTAGCATAGGAAGGCAAAATAAGTGCAACTTCAAAGCCTTCAACATAAAGAGAGGGAACTTGATATTATTGAAATATCTATAAGAATATGTTCCCCTCTCATAATAATTTTCAGTGGGATCATGAATAAACTCAATAATATAAGTATCACATAAAAAATTCTTATCATGATCCACAAGCATAGAAAATTTGTTACTCTCCACATAAGTAAAATTCTTCTCATTAGTAATAGTGGGAGAAAACTCAAGAAAATAGCTATCACACGAATCATTCTTATCATGATACACTTTCAAACATTTATTCTTTATAGCATAAGTGTCATCACAATAATTATCATAGATAGGAGGCAAAGTATCATCAAAATAAATTTCCTCATCAAAACATGGGGGGCTAAAAAGATAATCTTCATCAAACGTAGCATCCCCAAGCTTATAGCTTTGCATATCATTAGCATCAAAAGTATTCAAAGAAGACATGCAAATAACATTACTACTATCATGAGTGTTGTGCAAATAATAAAGCTCCATATGCTTTTTGATCTACTCCTCAAACACTTCATTTCCTAACTCAAGATAGAGCTCATAAAGCTCTCTCATAATTTTGTTGTTGTTTTCCATAAAGCCTAACTAGTAAAAATAATAAACAAGAAACAAAAAGAATTAATTGCAAGATCTAAAGATGTATCTTCAAGCACTCACATCCCCGGCAACGGTGCCAGAAATAGCTTGATGTCTACACACGCTTCTATTCTTGTAGACTATGTTGGGCCTCCAAGCGCAGAGGTTTGTATGACAGCAGCAATTTCCCTCAAGTGGATGACCTAAGGTTTATCGAACTCAGGGAAGTAGAGGTTGAAGATGTTCTCTCTCAAGCAATCCGACAATTAAGATACTAGAAGTTTCTTGTGTCCCCAACACACCTAATACGACTAGGAGTTGTATAGGTGCACTAGTTCGGCGAAGAGATGGTAAAATATGGGTGATAGGTGTGGCAAAACAAAGTAATATTAATCTGTAATAAAAAGTGCAGCAAGCAAACATGTAACAAAAGTGAGTGCAAACGGTGTAACAATTATGGAAACAAGGCCTAGGCTTCATACTTTCACTAGTGGCAACTCCCAACAACATTAACATAGTCTAATCACATGATATTTCCCATAAAACATGCAATGGAGACGTACTCGGAGGTCATTCCTTTGTGGTCAAGAGAGGACGAGAACTGTGTAGGGATACAAAAGCACACCTCAGAGTTCGTAGTTCTCAATCTATGGATTTCCCAATGCCACCGCGGCCATCCAAAGAGAGTACCACAATCACCACAACATATCTAATGGATAGTCAAAGACAAGCACCAAGAGACTCTCAATCTTCGATCCACACACAAAAGAGGAAATCACTCATGATAATATTCTTCTAACCCATGTCCAATAGACCGCTGTCACCTTGGTCTCGGAGATTATACTAGATAAGATCAATTGAGTACATCAATCCAATATATAGAGGAAGGGGAAATATCATGGGATCACCCTAGACTAACATAGCATATGATCACAACAAAGATCACATCATGGGAGAGAAACAAACCACATAGATCAAGATATAAGCCTTAGCCCCGAGGGGAACTACTCACACATTGACATGGTGAGAGGGAGAGTTGTTGATGGAGAGGTGCAGCCCGGAGGAGATGAAGGAGACGGCGACGGCGGCGCCGCCCACGGCCACGGCCACGACCCTTGGGGCAGCGGCCCTTGGCCCCTTCTTCTTCCTTGGAGATGGTGCTGCTGTGGAGATTGATCTCCCCCTCAAATCCAAAAACACACCGTCCGGACGAAGAAGACACCACTTCCCAGTGCAGGCCGCGGTACTGCTGACGTTTGAAGAGCTTTCGGGAAAACTACGACGTAGGCGAGCCCATAACTCCTTATCCCATGTGAAGGTAGTGCGTACAGACTAACGGGCCTCTCAAGTAATCCGCCGAACCATTTAGCATATTAGTTAACCTGCGTGACAACCGTTATTGTTGCCTCGACTTAACCGACCCGCGGTCAACGACAGCAGTCAGGACCACCAGTACATCGGTGCCTGCCCTGTCGTCCCACCAAGTCACTGCGATTACCAACAAGGTGAACCGTCTCCTTACCTTGTCTCGCGTGTGCTCTTGGTAGAGCTCGACTTTTCGTAGTTTGGTAACTCTCGCGAGATACGAGCAGGGGTCAAGCACGCCAGTAACGTCGGTCGTACCCTCCATGTCGTTCCCGACAATATACCGCTCGCGGGCACCGTTGGGTCACTCGACTCTTACCTTGAAGGACACCAGTTGGTTCGAGTGCCTACCATTAAGTGAAACCAGGAGGTATCACCCTGGATGGCACACTTAAAGAGGTTTGACAGAGACATCAGCGGAATGAACTAAAGAGGTAAACCTCATATCATTCCGGTGATGCTACGCTACTGAGCCGACGAGAGTGAAATACGAGTCCATTCCACTCGTAAGTCAAACTCGAAGCGACTCGGCAGAGTCTCGCCGTTGTAGGTTCCCTAGGGCGTCTGCATTGATCCGTACCTATTGCAGTTGTATATATTTTGTATCCGCGTCACTCCCCTGAGTGACCACGGCCCGCTATCTAATCCTAGCTAACAATGCGCAGGGCTCACTGCTGAATAATGCATAATTATAATAGGCAACATAGGATAAAGGAGGTACATCAAGGGCGACAAAAATAGGCTATGCAATTGAATAGGATTGTAATCGTAGCAGCAGCAGTAACAATGCCTAGTGCAAGAAAGTACGGAAAAGGTAGGCGATATCTGGGAAAGAGAAAGGCTCTGCTTGCCTGGTAGCTCGATAGTAGGGGCAGGGTCGTCGACGAAGTAGTCGTACCCGACAGGAGTGTAGTCGGCGATAGCAGCGGGGTCTACCGGAGAATAAAAGGGAGGGGGGGAGAAACAGTAAATACAAAGCAAGAATAGCAAACAGATGAATGGAATGACGTAAGCAATGTTAACGGCGTTCTAACGCAGTGCAATGCACGTTTCTCGGAGCGGGAATTCATCCGATGATGAAATACTGGCTCCGGGTGATTACCGGACAGGGTGTCCGGAGGGGGAAGGTATCATGCCGGAGGTGTCGTGGACACCCGACAAACATAAGGGGGGGGGTGTATCCGTGTTAGTTGAACCATTCTGAACAACATTCGTGTTCGGTATAAATTCATCCGACAGGTTTTTATCGGCATCGAGAATTATCGACAGACAGCCCGGAGGGGGGAATGTTGATGATCGGTGTCATAGGGGGGTGGGGTAGACATTCAGATAGCGTATCCATATTCGTTATATTTTTATGATCAATTTTCATGTATAAAGTTTTTGAATCTGACTTACGGTTTAAAAGATATTGAATTTCCAAATTTAAATCATATTATAACATTTTTAGAATTTCTTTAATTAAAAAAATAAAAATTATCCACAACAGTGAAGTTGACTGGTCAAACCTAACCAGTGGGACCCACTGGTCAGCCTCACATTCCTAATAAATCATTTAATTAAATTAAAACAGAGCCAGGGCCCACATGTCAATCACTACTGTTTTATAATTTTCTTTTTAATTAATCTAATTACTAGTGGGACCCAGGTGTCATTGACACATTTGTTTAATTAACAGTTTAATTAGTTTTAAAAGGCCTAGGGCCCACTGTCATACACACATGGGGTTTATTAACTTCAGTGTTAATTTTAACAACGTGATTAGCCAGGGCCTGGCCCACCCGTCGGTGACCCAGGGGGCCTAATTAAACCCCTGACCACGAGGGCCCGCACGTCAGCCACCGAAGGGGCTCGCCGACGACGAGCAAGCTCGTAGCCGGTGACCGTGCCGATGATTTAGGGCGCCGTTTTGGGTCCCGTCTGTTCCTACAGGTGCAGCGCGTCGAGCCGCACCCATTCCTATCACAAGCTCGAGCCGAGGTGGCTGGAGCTGAGCTCCAGGCCATCAATGGCGGAGGCCATTTTCTGGCAAGAACAGAAGCAAACCGGGGAGGGATTCGGGGGGGGGGGGGGGGGCGTGTGCTAGTCTATCACGACCGGAGACTCACGGGGAGCACACGGGTGCCAAACGCACAAACTAGGGGCACGGGAAGCGCGACCAAAACCAGCCACGGCGGCGGCCAGGACACAACCCGTGGCAACCACAACCTAGTGCAGCAAACCAAAGATTGGGAGAGGGGAATTGAGCGTAGGCTCACCCCGGAGGCGCATGATGGCCCGTTGCAAGCTTAGAAGCGGAGGCGTGCGCGAATCGAACGGAGGATCTCGCCGGAGCCGGAAAGAAAGACGGCGACGTTGCACTCGACACAGGGGCTCCCGACCCGATTCTCCACGGGGGGTGGTGAAGACGTTGGTGGCGGAGCTCCTAGACACCCGGGTTCGCCGTGGGGTGGCCGGTGGCCGCGCGTGTTCACAAGCGCGCGTCCATGGCGGCGACTGCGGCTCTGGTTGTGCCACGGGGAGAGGGGGGGGGGCTTGACGGGATCGAGATCTACGGGGCAGGGGGGTCTAGGGTTGGGGCGCTGGGGCTTGGGGTCTTATCCCCACCGGGGATACACCGGATGGATGCCACGCACGGCCGGCCAGCGTGGCCGTGCTGGATGCTCTCCACGCAAGGGGGTGAGCAGTGGAGAGGACGACGGGGGTGGGCCTAGTGGGCTAGCTGGGCTGGGTTGGCTAGTAGGCTAGGGGGAAACAGTGGTGGGCTCCTTCTCTTTATTTTTTTTGTTCTATTTTCTTTTTTGTAATTCTTTTCTGTTTGTATTTGTTGTGTTGCACTATATAGCAGTGCCACAAAAAGTGTTGTGCCCAAATAAATTCATTTGCATTTTTGTTTTATTAAAAAGGTGTTAAATGCCACTGTTTTACCACTGTTATGAATTGTTTGATTTATTCAGTGGCATGATAAATACCCAAAACCATATTGTCATGGACCACTGATTATTAGTGATTTTGCAAAAGTGGTTCCACAATTATTGGACAATGTTTTATTCATCACTTATTTTTAATATTTATCAAAAGGCATTTTTGGGTTTCTTTGAATTCAAAGATGAACAAGGCATGATCAAAGGTGATTAGAGGCTTACTAATCACAGAGAATTATATTAACAAAAGTTTTATTGATGCCTGACACTGAGGGTGTTACAAATCTCCCCCACTACAAAGAATTCTCGTCCCGAGAATTTAAAAGGTAGTGGAAGGGGTAATACTTTGGTTTCGTGTTCTAACGAGTCTTCTGGTTCTTGTTGTCCTACTCGAAGAATTTAATCCTGCATGTTGAGGTCTTCACTGCACTGCATCGGTGTATCTCGATGAGTTTTCATCCTTTCTTCGGGGGCTTCATCGCACTTACGAATAGGTTAGGAGGGAAAACTTAAGGGGGTCGGCTCGATACAAGGTTAATCAACTGAGGGTGTCCAAGGGAAGGGTGTACAAAGTATCTTCCGAGTCTAAACTAAGGGAATACATCGACAAAAACAAAAGAAGGTATGAGAAGTTTCAAGCGGATAGACATGCATTCGATGTCGGTGACGGATGATGAAAAGGGGGTCAGAGCATCAGGCACAAGCACTGAGTCTGATATCAGTGGGAATATCAGAAGGTAGACGACATGAGTCAGGTTTCGATCCTGTGGAACTATGGGTTATGGGCCCACCAAGAATAGGGAGGGTGGCGACATGTTATGCGATCACGACGCAAGGTTGGCAGAGAATAGTTTGTCAGCTATATCAGCAACAATGTCGGTACCAGGGGAAGTGGACATTGAGAACCATTTCCTTCTCGTTAATACAAGGCGGACCAATTGGCAAAGTTCTCGTCCCGGTGGTTACCGAAAAGTCATCAACAATGGCAACAAGAGGTTACTAACGAGGTTGTACACCGAGGTGTTTACATAAGCAGGGGTATTATCACTGCTCAGATAAGATATATTACAAGAAAGGTTAAACAGACAAATGGAAAAGAAATTGTGATGATACACAAGTATCAGGTGTATATCTTTCCCAAGGGAAAGCAGAGCATGATATACACGACCAAGTTGTACTGGCAGGGAGCCAAGGGAGGTTGTCGATGATAACAAAAATCATCGAGGGGCAAAGATGATACTTCACACGATGAATCCAATTGACACATGGAAGAAGCCATGTAAGATTATTCGAGTAATAATCCCCCAAAGGTCGGGTGGTTCGCAAAGAATCTGATGTGAGTATCGGCACTCAACCAGAAGGAGAAAGAATGCAAAGGCATCGGGTGATAGAAGCATCGGAATAATTCGATGCTGAAGTACAAGGGAATTATGATTTCCAGATCGGTAGGTGGATGTAATTGACCACACGGACTTGTCGATGGCAGAGGATTGCAAAGGCGATGAACACGTAGGTTCTCGGAAATTTATCAGATAGTATCTTCGAAACCTTCAGGTGAAGCAAGCGATCATCTTGGGTGAAGGGCTCTCCGGGTAGATGCGACCACGAGATCCTAATGTCAGAGTTAGCAAAATTTCCCGAAAGGATAAGAGAGTAGAATCCCAGAGTAAAGGTACGGAGAAAAGGATCCTAAAACCATCAAGTTTGCGACGTGGGCCGATAAGCCACACGATACTGTTAGTAAAGTAGTTTTGCAAAGACTAGACTCGAATTCGACCAAGGAGCTGGAAGGGGGTATCCTACAGGCAGTCGGCTCTGATACCAACTTGTGACGTCCTCAAAATCAAGCCGTGTACAGTAATCATACACGCAGGGTACACGACCGAAATCAAGGACTCACGGTAAGGTAATCACAGCACAACTCTATAAATAAAATAATACAAGCTAAATATTACAAGCCAGGGGCCACGAGGGCTCGAATACAATAGCTCGAGAGCACAAAGTTAGCGGAAGCAATAGTATCTGAGTACAGACACAAGAATACAAGGTTTCCTTAAGAAGGCTAGCACAAAAACAACACGATCGAAAAGGCGAGGCCTCCTGCCTGGGAACCTCCAAACTACTCCTGGTCTTGGTCATCGGGGATCTTCACGTTGCGGTGGTCGGCATCGGGAACTTCTGCTCCTGGGCTCCAACGTCGACTGCAGCGGCCGACCAGGCAAAACAAAAAAAGGGGGAAATAAAGCAAAGGTGAGTATCTAGCATACCCGCGAGTCTTACGTCCGCTACTAAGCATTATGCATTGTATCAAATGGAAGGGGAGGCTGTATATAGTGGACTGCAAGATAGAAATCAGAATAAGGATAAGAAGCTAGGCCTATCGAAGACTAGCATCTTCTGACGTGTCTTGCAGCATGAGAAGATAAACAACCAACAGTTCAAATAAAGCATAAAGTAACAACGAAGCAGAAGTTGCTGCAACATTGTATAATATAAGTTGTAATGATTAATAATAATAATGCCTCCGAGTTCCCCTCCTCGACTTCCCTGCGAGGAAGAAAACCCAGAACCATACAGTTTAATAGTAATAGTTTCTAGTGGTAAGATCCAGCTTCAGCATAAAGCGTCCTGTTACCGTCGACACGACTATTCGAAAAGATTAAACTCCCTGCAGGGGTGCACTACTGTTCAGCCTGCACGCTCGGATCTCCAGGGTGGCGTGAACCTTGTTAGGGAATGCCCCACCGAGGCTATCCGACACGACGCAGCCCATCCTAGGCTCAACAGAGAGGCCATCCGCCGGACTATAACCTATGCTCCAAGGGGTCTAGGACCCTCACCCTTGCACGCTCCTGCACGGTGTGTGGCTGGCCGGTGAAGCGAAAGAAAATCCAAAAACACACTATCCAGACGAAGAAGACACCACTTCCCGGCGCAGGCCGCAGTACTGCTGACGTCTGAAGAGCTTTCGGGCAAACTACGACACAGGGGAGCCCATAACTCCTTATCCCACGTGAAGGTAGTGCGTACAGACCAACGGGCCTCTCAATTCATCCGCCGAACCATTTAGATTTTTTAATTAACCTGCGTGACAACCGTTATCGTTGCCTCGACTTAACCGACCCGCGGTCAACGAAAGCAGTCAGGACCACCAGTACATCGGTGCCTGCCCTATCGTCCCACTAAGTCACTGCGGTTACCAACAAGGTGAACCGTATCCTTACCTTGTCTCGCGTGTGCTCTTGGTAGAGCTCGACTTTTCGTAGTTTGGTAACTCTCGCGAGATACGAGCAGGGGCCAAGCACGCCAGTAACGTCGGTCGTACCCTCCCTGTCGTTCCCGACAATATACCGCTCGCGGGCACCGTTGGGTCACCCGACTCTTACCTTGAAGGACACCAGTTGGTTCGAGTGCCTACCATTAAGTGAAACAAGGAGGTATCACCCTCGATGGCACACTTAAAGAGGTTTGACAGAGACATCAGCGGAATGAACTAAAGAGGTAAACCTCGTATCATTCCGGTGATGCTACACTACTGAGCCGACGAGAGTGAAATACGAGTCCATTCCACTCGTAAGTCAAACTCGAAGCGACTCGGCAGAGTCTCGCCATTGTAGGTTCCCTAGGGCGTCTGCATTGATCCGTACCTGTTGCAGTTGTATATATTTTGTACGCGCGTCACTCCCCTGAGTGACCACGGCCCGCTATCTAATCCTAGCTAACAATGCGCAGGGCTCACTGCTGAATAATGCATAATTATAATAGGCAACATAGGATAAAGGAGGTACATCAAGGGCGACAAAAATAGGCTATGCAATTGAATAGGATTGTAATCGTAGCAGCAGCAGTAACAATGCCTAGTGCAAGAAAGTACGGAAAAGGTAGGCGATATCTGGGGAAGAGAATGGCTCTGCTTGCATGGTAGCTCGACGGTAGGTGCAGGGTCGTCGACGAAGTAGTCGTACCCGGCAGCAGTGTAGTCGGCGGTATCAGCGGGGTCTACCGGAGAATAAAAGGGGGGGGGGAGAAACAGTAAATACAAAGCAAGAATAGCAAACAGATGAATGGCATGACGTAAGTAATGTTAACGGTGTTCTAACGCAGTGCAATGCACGTTGCTCGGAGCGGGAATTCATCAGGGGATGAAATACCGGCTCCGGGTGATTACCGGACAGGGTGTCCGGAGGGGGAAGGTATCATGCCGGAGGTGTCTGGAAATCCGACAAACATAAGGGGGGTTTATCCGTGTTAGTTGAACCATTCTGAACAACATTCGTGTTCGGAATAAATTCATCCGACAGGTTTTTACCGGAATCGAGAATTATCGACAAACAGCCCGGAGGGGGGAATGTCGATGATCGATGTGATAGGGGGGTGGGGTAGACATTCAGATAGCGTATCCGTATTCGTTATATTTTTCTGATCAATTTTCATGTATAAAGTTTTTGAATCTGACTTACGGTTTAAAAGATATTGAATTTCCAAATTTAAATCATATTATTACATTTTTAGAATTTCTTTAATTAAACAAATAAACATTATCCACAACAGTGGAGTTGACTGGTCAAACCTGACCAGTGGGACCCACTGGTCAGCCTCACATTCCTAATAAATCATTTAATTAAATTAAAACAGAGCCAGGGCCCACATGTCAATCACTACTGTTTTATAATTTCTTTTTAATTAATCTAATTACTAGTGGGACCCAGGTGTCATTGACACATTTGTTTAATTAACAGTTTAATTAGTTTTAAAAGGCCTAGGGCCCACTGTCATACACACATGGGGTTTATTAACTTCAGTGTTAATTTTAACAACGTGATTAGCCAGGGCCTGGCCCACCTGTCGGTGACCCAGGGGGCCTAATTAAACCCCTGACCACGAGGGCCCGCACGTCAGCCACCGGAGGGGCTCGCCGGCGACGAGCAAGCTCGCAGCCGGTGACCGTGCCGACGATTTAGGGTGCCGTTTTGGGTGCCGTCTGTTCCTACGGGTGCAGCGCGTCGAGCCGCACCCATTCCTATCACAAGCTCGAGCCGAGGTGGCGCGTGTGCTAGTCTATCACGACCGGAGACTCACGGGGAGCACACGGGTGCCAAACGCACAAACTAGGGGCACGGGAAGCGAGGCCAAAACCAGCCACGGCGGCGGCCAGGACACAACCCGTGGCGACGGCAGCCTAGTGCAGCAAACCAAAGATGGGGAGAGGGGAATTGAGCGTAGGCTCACCCCGGAGGCGCACGATGGCCCGTTGCAAGCTTAGAAGCGGAGGCGTGCGCGAATCGGACGGAGGATCTCGCCGGAGCCGGAAAGGAAGACGGCGACGTTGCACTCGACACAGGGGCTCCCGACCCGATTCTCCACGGGGGGTGGTGAAGACGTTGGTGGCGGAGCTCCTAGACACCCGGGTTCGGCGTGGGGTGGCCGGTGGCCGCGCGTGTTCACAAGCGCGCGTCCATGGCGGCGACTGCGGCTCTGGTTGTGCCATGGGGAGAGGGGGGCTTGACGGGATCGAGATCTACGGGGCAGGGGGTCTAGGGTTGGGGCGCTGGGGCTTGGGGTCTTATCCCCACCGGGGATACACCGGATGGACGCCACGCACGGCCGGCCTGCCTGGCCGTGCTGGATGCTCTCCACACAACGGGGTGAGCAGTGGAGAGGACGACGGGGGTGGGCCTAGTGGGCTAGCTGGGCTGGGTTGGCTAGTGGGCTAGGGGGAAACAGGGGTGGGCTCCTTCTCTTTATTTTTTTGTTCTGTTTTCCTTTTTGTAATTCTTTTCTGTTTGTATTTGTTGTGTTAGCTTAAACATTTTTGTAAAACTTGAAACTTACATGTATAATTGTGTTGCACTATATAGCAGTGCCACAAAAAGTGTTGTGCCAAAATAAATTCATTTGCATTTTTGTTTTATTAAAAATGTGTTAAATGCCACTGTTTTACCACTGTTATGAATTGTTTGATTTATTCAGTGGCATGATAAATACCCAAAACAATATTGTTATGGACCACTGATTATTAGTGATTTTTCAAAAGTGATTCCACAATTATTGGACAATGTTTTTTTCATCACTTATTTTTAATATTTATCAAAAGGCATTTTTGGGTTTGTTTGAATTCAAAGATGAACAAGGCATGATCAAAGGTGATTAGAGGCTTGCTAATCACAGAGAATTATATTAACAAAAGTTTTATTGATGCCTAACACTGAGGGTGTTACAGCTGCCAAGGGGGAGGAATTTTCGTGGTGCCCTTTGACCTAGGTTTCCTCTCTTTATATAGACTCTCGGATTTCCGTCATCCCGGATTACGTCTTCTATATTTCGGGGTTTCTGTAATCATCCGAACTCCGATTGGACCGAATTTTATGTCTAAATCCACTGGAAAAAAATTCCCTACAACTTTGTAGTTTGAAGTTTTTCCGTTTAAGTCCATATTCTAGCGTTTCCGAGGCTATCTTTAAAACCTGGATGGTGGGGATAGATTTCGGGAAAGTTAGAGTCCAACTATTACAAGGCTTCCTTTTATGATCTTTCCTGTATCCAAGTAATTCCTACACATAAAGTATAAAAACAAGAACTTGTGCACTCTTCAACCATTAATAGGTTAGTTCCTGTCGGGACCCGGGGTTAGCGTATGCAAGCCTCGCTACAACACAATCATATGGAGAGCCGAGAACCGTACCCACTTGTCTAAGCAGACAAGACCAAGCACAGAACGTTCTCGGAAAGCATCGAACGTGAGGGGCGTCCCATCCAGGCCGGATGATCAACTGAAATGGGTCCTCATCGTCCGCACACAAGTCTAAATGATATGGGTGGTGAACTCCCATACTCATAGACAAGCCGCCTCAACCATACTATCGATTGTATTATAACCCTTACATAGACTTACTCCAGCCCGATCACTTAGTCGGGGTCTAGGGCGGGCTCGATCACACATCAAAGTGTGCACGAGACAGAGTCTCGAACAATCGCATCGCGATGCCCCAAGCTGCGCACATCTAAGGGCCACTTGGTGTATAAAAGACCGCCAGCCAGATCACAACTAAGGTCTCGAAAACCCATACTAAGACATGCATGTTATAAACATACACGCAGCACACATGCCTTGTATGAACAGCAGGTATCATTACAATTCTCTACAAAGTATATATCTTTATTAATAACTCTTACAGAGTGCACACAGAGATCACAAGCATGTGATCCAACATTACAACAAACAAGCGGAAGCAAGTAGGTCTAAGTACAGACAAGTTTAACAAATGGCTTAGAGAAGCCTTATCTAAAAACAAGCCCTCCACGAGGGAACCAGTCGTCTGACTGGGACTACCCTAGCTTGGTCTTGGTCTGAGTCTTCATTCTTCGAGCTTCAGGTAGAAATCACCAACGGGGTCGTGGGTTCATCTAAAACATAGATTAAGCAAACGTGAGTACAAAATCGTACTCAGCAAGACTTACATAGGAGCTATACTACTCATGCATATGTATCAAGGTAAAGGGAGGTGGGGTTTCACTTGCAGAAGTGCCAGCTTTGACTTGGCTAGTCCTGAACTACGAGTACCAGACTTGAGGTAAGAAGCGTACACGAGTCCACTACATCTCTTCAACCAATTACACCACTATGGTTACTTCCTCGACTTCCCCCACGAGAAGCACACCATAGCACTCACGCTTATCTTGCGAGTTTTAGAAGTATCCAGTTCAAGTTGTCTAATAATCGAGCACAACTCTCCAAGTAGTCCCTTACCGCGGACGCGGCTATTCGAATAGTTTTGTTAACCCTGCAGGGGTGTACTGCTACACACATGAAACTATCAGTTACCGCCTTTGTACTCGACACCGTTCAAGAGGTGCCGGCGAGGATAATTCCCACAACTTTTACCTCACAGCCAACTCAAATTCAATAGAGACGCCTATCTGGGCTGGAATCCACATCGTGAACCCGGCCGGTTTACCGATGTGGTCCCAGAAGATGTGTGCAGGGTCCCAAGCCGGTCTGAATAGCCGTTCTTCCACTTCGCAGACCGTGCCACAGACCTACCAGAACTCCGAACTAATGCGACTCATTGAACTGAGAAGGGGTGAGTTAGTAGGTTGAGCGGGGGTCCATGTGCCCAACATGTGGTAGTACTCTTCGTCTTGGATCACCACACAAGAACTCGGGCTTAGGGCGGTGTTCAACGAGACAACCCACTGTGTACTCCTACACAGCCTCTCATCGTTCACCTTGTATTAGGGTAGATTCACCAACACATTTCACTTTCATCAACATCATGTTTATCATCATCCCGACTCACATCATAAGCAACCTCATTGTACCACTAAGCATGCAATAAGCAGTAACAGTTGCAGTGGCCACATGATATCAACCAACTCCTACATCTGCTAGGAATGTGGTTTGCTTATTACTGTGACAAGATGATAGGTCATGCAAAGGATATGGGTTCAACTATGCGATAGAAACGTTATCATGGTGATCATCCTAAATAATGCATAAGCGAGACATGAGAGGGAAGTGGGATTTTATAGACATGATCAATGGGGGTTTGCTTGCCTTGCTGACGAGGTTCAGTCACGGGGTCTTCAACGAAGGGGGTGATCTCGGGCTCCGGATCCACTTCTATCCGAGCAAACAATATAAACAAAGCATAAATAAGTTGCAATGCTCAAGCACATGATTATGTTGTCAAATGATGTGAATTGTATTGATGTGATCTAGGTTCCATTTGCAACAAGTTAATTGAAGTTGATTTGAAAGTGAATTCAAATTCAAACTCCAAATGTATTTAAATTGGTCCAAGTTGCATTTGCTAGTATTTGTATTTTGTAATCCAAATGATCATGTGTGTGATAAGCTTCTGAAGTGTAGGTGATCATATGTGCATTGCAAAGGTTCAAAGTGGAATTGCATTTGGATTAAATTTGATTTAATTCCATTTAAATCAAATAGCAAAAGCTACTGATCATAATTTAAATTCAACTCAAACAAAGTTGAACGTTACATATTTGGATAGATAATTTTCTCCTGATCATTTTTCATATATTATTTGTCCAATTTGGAGTTAATATGAATTTTCTATGAATTTCCAAAGTTTGGGCTAATTTCTGCCTTTTCTGGAATTTCTGTAATATTTAAATCTCTGGTAAAAAAATCCTTTATTGCGTCATCACTACATCAGCATGACATCAGGGACTTGACTCTGGTCAAACTGACCTGTGGGGTCACCTTGTCAGCCTCTCTGGGATAAATCCCTGTTAATTAAATTAACAGAGAGATTAGTGGGGGCCCTGGGCCCATCTGTAAGTGACTCTGGGGGGTGGTTAATTAATGTAATCACCCGTCCACGTCATCTCGCCGGCGGCTCAACGCCGGCGACCATCCAGCACGGCGGAGCTCCTCGGGACGGCGGTGCGGGGCATGATTCGCAGCGCCAGAGGCACTGGAGTGCAGCCCGTGCACTCGCGCTTCACGTGGAAGCCACGTCGCGGCCAGGGGGTGACGGAGGCGACGGCGGGGACCTCCTCGGCGGCAACCGGAGCACGGCGGCAACGCGGATGGCGCTACCGTGCAAGGCAAAGGGCCAGAGGTAGGGCGTTGCGCTCCTGGTGGCTCCGGGAAATCAATGGGCACCATCACGAGGGAAAAGGTGCACAGGAGCGACCTCACCGTCGGCCATGGCGGCAACGGAGCTCGGCTCCCATGGTGGCGCAGGACACAGGGCGAGAGGGGGCTAGCTAGGTGAGGGGAAAAGCTCACCGAGATGCGGGGAGTGCGGTGGTGCACAGGTTGGAGGCGGGGAGGGCTCAACGGCGACGGAATTCGGCGAGGATCTTCACGGCGGCCGGCGAGAACTCGATGAAGAATCCGGCGGCTCGGGGTCGAATTGGCTCGCGATCTTCCGCACGGTGATGAAGACGAAGGCGGCGAGGAGGAAGCACAGCTTGGTGCAGCCTGGAGCTGACGATGGCCACGTGTTCTTCACGGCATGGCGACGGCGGCGCTCGGGTCGTCGTCGGGCTCGTCGCAGGAGTGAGAGGGAGAGGCTCTGGAGGGGGGAATGGAGGCGTGGCACTCGTGTGCGTCTCCAGGGGCACGTAGAAGGACCGGGAAGGGTAGGTGGAGGCTGGGAGGACGACGCCGTGCCCGGCTGTCTAGGTGGCATTCCACCGAGCAGCTTGGAGGCGCGGGGAGGAAGACGACAGGGGAGGGGTCCAGGTGGGCTGGGCCGTCCAGGGGAGTTGGGCCTCGCCTGGTGCGAGAGGTTACTCCCTTTTCTTAATTCTTTTCTATTTTCTTTTCTGTAATATGTTGGCCATGCTAAATTAAATAGCTAGGCATTTTTAAAAATGCTGAAACTTTTTATATGGCCTCATATTATAATAGAGTAGCCACTTATAAAGTTTGGCACTTTTTAAAAAATCAAAACATTTGAACTTTAATTCAAATGGGGGTTTAAATTTAATTCCATGCTCCTGTTTGAATATTTGAAAAATCTATGAGCATGGGGTGGGTCCCACATCACTTGATATGTGATCACACTCATTTATAAGACTTTTCAAAAGTGCAAATGGAATTTTTGGAGAAACTTTTTATCTGGCCTTTTGAATTAATTCATCTGGGGGGTGTTCTCTCTCCCATTTTGATTTCTTTTGAAATATTTATCATGATGCAAAGGGTCTTGCTAATCCTAGCACATACCTAACTTGGGGTTGTGACAGTTCCAAAATATGTTATAAAGATATATGAAAGTATATAAAAAACATAGCAATATCACACAAAACATGCATGGAGCAAGCAGAAATTATAGATACGTTTGTGACGTATCAAGAAGCACATCCGCTGCCAGGAGAAGGATACCCAGTCAGACCTCTACACCATCACTGAGTTGACGCAGAAGAACACCAGGCTCAAGAGGGATAACAACAAGCTGAAGAAGGAGAGGTTGGAGATGCAAGCAGAGATAACGAGGCTGAAGGAGAAGATGAAGGCCAATGTGATTGAAGAACCAGAAGAGGAGTCAGAAGTAGAGACCTCGGCAGAAGAAGAGGAGCCGAGTCCCAAAAGGCGCAACCGCATTAGTGGGCGCGAATACCGCATGCTGTTTAGCAAAGACAGCATTCGGAATTACTTCACCAGAAATTAGTTTGCTATCGTTATCGTGTTAGCGTATTTGACCATGTAGACTTATTCGGTGTGGAAATACTAGGTTGCTTGATATACTCTTATTCGTGGTTGTGTTGAGGATTTTATAATATTCGTGGTTGTGTTGAGAATCTTATATCAGTTATACAAAATATTTTAAACTATATGGTGTGATATGTGATGGTTTTTCGTATGAGTACATTGGTTGATGAATGTTATATGTTTGATGCTATGGTGATATTGTTTGGTGAAGTTGATTGGTGATATATGTATTGTATATATAATGCTTGCCATGATCATCATAAGCATATGGGGTAGGATATATTTCCCTAGCTACTTTCTGTCTACAACTTACCTATTCTTGCCCAACAGATGCCGCCGAGACGTGATCCCACGGGGAATGAGAACAACAACAATGAAGTGCCAGCTTACATGCAGCAGTTACTTCAAGGACAAGCTCAGTTGATCCAGTTTCTCACTCAGAATATGGGCAACAACAACAGTGCGCCACCACCACCACCTGTGGACACGCTTTCAAGGTTCCTGAGGTTGAATCCTCAGAGGTTCTCTAGCACTCCTGAGCCCATAGTGGCGGATGACTGGCTTCGTTCAGTGGGCCGGAACTTGGAGACAGTTGGCTGTACTGAGGCAGAGAGAGTGAGGTTTGCCTCACATTTGCTGGAGGGTCCAGCCGCAACATGGTGGGACAACTACTTGGTGACTTATCCCATCGACACCATCACTTGGGCGAAGTTTCAGTCTGCTTTTCGCGCCGCACATGTTTCAGCAGGCGCCATGAGCTTGAAGAAGAAGGAGTTCCGCAGTTTACGTTAGGAAGGTCGTTCAGTGGCCGAGTATGTTGATGTGTTCAAGAAGCTTGCAAGATATGCTCCAGATGATGTCAGGAATGATGCAGCAAGGCAGGAGAAGTTCTTGGAGGGGCTGAATGATGATTTGGGAGTCCAGTTGACAGTGGCTACTTTTGCTAACTGCCATGGGCTCATAGACAAAGCTATTGTGTTGGAAGGCAAGCATCAGGCCATTGAGAACCGCAAGAGGAAGTACAACAACAACAATGGTGGCAAGTATAACTCTGGACCGCATCAGAAGCCACATAATTCTTATGGTGGCAATGGAGGACATAACCATGGACATAACCACAATGGTGGGAATGGCCATGTTCACAGTGGAGGACACAATTATAATGGAGGTAATGGCCACAACCATAATGGCGACAATCATCACAATGGGCACAACAATGGCAATGGCAATGGGAAAGGAAATGGAAATGGAGGGAACTACAACCAGGATCGTCAAGTGGTGAATGCTCAGAAGGACCTTAGTCGAGTTCAGTGTTTCAAGTGCAGGAAGATGGGACACTACTCCAACATGTGCCCGGAGAATAAGGACAACAATGGGAATTCCGGAGTCAGCAAGCCCAATCCTTTCAACAAGGGGCATGTGAACCATGTCAACGTGGAGGAGATTTATGATGAGACTGATGCTGTGATTGGTAAGTTCTTTATCAATTCAGTACCCACACTTGTTCTTTTTGATTCTGGTGCATCGCATTCTTTCATATCGAGGGTATTTGTGGATAAGCATGAGTTACCTACCGTAGTTCTTAAGTCATCTATGCTCATAAGTTCACCGGGAGCGGAGATGTCAGCTAGTTTGGGATGCTGTCAGTTGAGACTATCCATAGGGAAGCATGTTTTTCCTACATATTTTATTGTATTGAAGTCACAAGGTTTGGATGTTATATTGGGCATGGATTGGCTAGCTAAGTACCAAGGTGTTATTGATTGTGCCAGTCTGTCTATCACTCTCTGTACACCGAATGGGCAGAAGATCAGATATGTGTCCAAGTATAAACATCAGCACGCTCAGGTGAATTCTCTTAAGGGGGGTAGCCTGGATGATGTGCGTGTTGTGAGGGATTATCCGGATGTGTTTCCAGATGAGTTGCCAGGTATGCCACCGGATAGGGAGATTGAGTTCCTTATTGATTTAATACCAGGCACTGGGCCTATTGCTAAGAGACCATATAGGATGCCCACTAATGAAATTGCAGAGTTGAAGGAACAGATCAGATAGTTGCAGGCAAAGGGATTCATTCGCCCAAGCTCGTCACCTTGGGGATCTCCAGTGTTGTTTGTTGAGAAGAAGGATGGAACCCAGAGGATGTGTGTGGATTACCGTTCTCTGAATGATGTTACTATCAAGAACAAGTATCCTTTACCTGTGATTAATGATCTATTTGACCAGTTGGAGGGAGCTTGTGTATTCTCTAAGATTGATCTTCGTTCTGGTTATCATCAAGTGAAGATTCGGGAGAAGGATATTCCGAAGACTGCTTTTACTACAAGGTATGGGTTGTATGAGAAAACCGTTATGTCATTTGGATTGACTAATGCTCCTGCATACTTCATGAATATGATGAACAAGGTGTTTATGGAGTTCTTGGATAAATTCGTTGTGGTGTTCATTGATGATATATTGGTGTATTCCAAGAATGAGCAAGAGCATGAGGCACATCTGCGTTTGGTATTGGAGAAGCTCAGGGAGCACAAGTTGTATGCCAAGTTCATCAAGTGCGAGTTTTGGTTGAAGGAGGTAGGATTCCTTGGACATGTTGTGTCAGGAGAAGGAGTAGCTGTGGACCCATCCAAGGTTTCAACAGTTACGGAATGGGAGACACCCACGACAGTTGGAGACATTCGCAGTTTCTTGGGTCTTGCAGGATATTATAGGAGGTTCATTGAAAATTTCTCCAAGCTTGCCAAACCAATGACTGAGCTGTTGAAGAAAGAGAATAAGTTTGATTGGAGTGAGGCATGTGAAACCAGCTTCCAGGAGTTGAAGAAACGGTTAGTAACTGCACCTGTTTTATGTTTGCCTGATATACATAAGGATTTCCAAGTATATTGTGATGCATCTCGTCGAGGACTTGGTTGTGTTTTGATGAAAGGAGGTAGAGTTTTTGCTTATGCTTCACGTCAGCTTAAGAACCATGAGCAGAACTATCCTACACATGATTTGGAGTTAGTTGCAGTTGTTCATGCATTGAAAACATGGAGGCAATATCTTGTTGGAAATCATTGTGATTTTTTTATTGATCATAAGAGTTTGAAGTATATCTTTACTCAGAAGGAGTTAAATCTCAGGCAGAGTAGATGCCTGGAGCTTATTAAGGATTATGATTTGAATATGCAGTATCATCCTGGTAAAGCGAATGTGGTTGCTGATGCATTGAGCCATAAGAGTCATGTCAATGTTGCTAATGTTGAGGAGATGCCACTTGAGTTATGTGAGAAGTTCAAGAATCTCAGGTTGGAGATAGTTCTTAAGGGATATGTGGCAACATTGGAGGTGAAGCCAAATCTGTTGGAAAGAATCAGAGAAGCTCAGAAGGGTGATGCAGAAATTGATGAGATAAAGGTGAATATGACCAAAGGGAAAGCAGAGGGGTTCCGTGAGGATGAGCATGGAGCCATTTGGTTTGAGAAGCGCATTTGTGTACCGCAGGATGTAGAGATCAGGAAGTTGATTCTTCAGGAGGCACATGATTCACCTTATTCTATTCATCCCAGGAATACCAAGATGTATTTGGACTTGAGGGAGAGATTTTGGTGGCCTAGCCTGAAGCGAGAGATAGCCTAGTATATTGCATTGTGCGATGTTTGCCAGAGAGTCAAAGCTGAACATCAGAAGCCAGCAGGATTGTTGCACCTTTGCCTATACCAGATTGGAAGTGGGATAAGATAGGTATGGACTTTATTACTGGTTTACCCAGGACTCGTTCAGGATATGATTCTATTTGGGTGATTGTTGATCGCTTGACCAAGGTTGCTCACTTCATTCCAGTAAAGACAACTTACAACAGTGCCAAGCTAGCCAAGATTTATATGTCCAGGATCGTGTGTTTGCATGGAGTTCCGAGCAAGGTGGTGTCTGATAGAGGTACTCAGTTCACATCCAAGTTTTGGCATCAGTTGCATGAGACTTTGGGCACTAGGCTGGAGTTCAGTACAGCTTTTCATCCACAGACAGATGGGCAGACCGAGAGAGTCAATCAGATCTTGGAGGATATGTTGAGAGCTTGTGCGTTGGATTATGGTTCGAGTTGGGATGACAACTTACCGTATGCTGAGTTCTCATACAACAATAGTTACCAGGCTAGTCTTCAGATGGCACCATTCGAGTTACTGTATGACAGGAAGTGCAGGACTCCGTTGATGTGGGATGAGGTAGGAGAGCGTCAGTTTTTCGGACCTGACCTGATCAGAGATGCTGAAGAGAAAGTCAAGTTGATCCGTGATAGACTGAAGATAGCACAGTCCAGGAAGAAGAGTTATGCAGATACTAAGCGCAAGGATGTAACCTATGAAGTTGGAGACCGTGCGTATCTCAGAGTTTCACCAATTCGCGGAATCAAGAGGTTTGGAATCAAGGGCAAGTTAGCACCACGTTTTATGGGGCCTTACAAGACCCTGGAGCGCCGCGGAGAGGTAGCTTATCAGTTGGAGTTTCCAGAAGCTTTGTCAGGAGTTCATGATGTGTTTCACGTATCCCAGCTGAAGAAGTGTTATGCAGAGATGGCAGATATTCCTTTGAGAGATACAGTGCCACTTGAGGCAATTCAGTTGGAGAGTGACTTGACTTATGAGGAGAAACCTGTGAAGATTCTGGAGACTGCAGAAAGGGTTACCCGCACAAGGACGATCAGGCTATGCAAGGTTCAGTGGGATCACCATACCGAAGAGGAGGCAACTTGGGAGCGTGAAGAAGATCTGAAGCAAGACCACCCGCACCTCTTTGCTAGCCAGCCCGAATCTCGAGGACGAGATTCATCTTAAGGGGGGTAGGTTTCTAACATCCCAATTTTCTAAATTCGGATGTTAATAGATCATCATATGCATCTCATGCCGTTTCCGCATTTTTCTGGAGTTTTTAAAATATTTTTAAACATTTTTCAACACATGGCAGTTCGCTGGAGAGGATATAAAAAGACTTATACCCATTTTTAAATTGTTGGAAAATAGTTTAAAATATTTTTGGGAGACTTTTTAAATTTACTTTGGGGTTATAAATAATTTCTAAAAATATTTTGAGAATTTATTTATGCTCCAGAGTTCTAAAATTATTTTCGGAGTTTTTCGGTATTTTTAAAGTGCCAGAAAAGTATTTAAAAACATTTAAAATAAGTTGCAAAGTTTTTATTTTTATTTTTATTTAATATTTTGGTAAAGCTAAAAAATCAATTTTATTATTTTAAAAATGTTAGTGAAGAGGGAAATTAAAAATAATTATCCGTGATTTTTCTAAAACTATTTTGGGCCTAATGGGCCGTACTGTTTTTTTCCAACCCGGGCGCGGTTTAGTATTCGGGCCGGAGTCGGTTAGGAAAAAAAAGTTAATTCGGGCTGGTTATAAATAAACCCGAATTATTTTTCTTTTAACCTTTTAGTTAGCCCACCCCTAACCCTAATCTGCCGAGTTAATCCGCGGGTCCCGCCGATTTAGCCACTAATCCGCCGCCGCCGGAGTTTCGCCGGAAACCTCGCCGGAGTCGCCGGTTTCGCCGCCCCGCAAGCCGAGGTGAGCCCCACCTCCCTAGCCGCTCCACCCAGCCCCCTAGTGCCGCTAGCCCAGCCTTCCTTGCGCCGCCGCACCCCGCCCCACAGCGCTCGCGCCGCCGCGCCGCTCGTCGGCAGCCGCCTCTTGCGCCGCCGCCCGCGCCAGCCCCGCCGCCACACGCCACGCCGCCCGCGCGCACACCACCCCGCGCCCTCCGCCCGCACCGCGCGCGCGCGCCTCCTGCTAGCCGCCGCTGCTAGCCGCTACGCCACGGCCGAGCTCGCCGGCCGCCGCCCTCCCTGGCCATGGCGTCGGGCTGTAGGAGGCAGAGGAAAGAGATTAGGGAAAAAAATAGAAACGCGTTGAGAAAAAAAAGAAAAAAAACGAGTCCAGATCTGGTCAACTGTCAGCCAGGGATCCGTTCGCGTTTTTTTGTGTTATTTTATTTACAGATAGGTCCTTTTTGCAGTATAGACCCTGATTTCCATTCGGTACCGTTTTCGCGAGTACTTTTTAAACGTAACTCGGAATTGAGTGATTCCAGTTGCGTTGCGACCGTGTTGAAAAATTCTAGCCAGTAGAGTAAGTTTTATAGAAGTTTGAAGTTTTCAAACTTGAATCCCAAGAAGATTCAAATTTGAACTTCCGGTAGCCGTATCTTTATAACGGTGCGCCCGTTTGCACCGTTTCTTCTTGCGTTAGTTTTCTTTTGACGGGTAATTTATGTTTAGCTTCTGTTTAGTAAGTTTTGCTACTGTTCTTTGAATGTTTATTACTGTTTGTGCATATTTGTATTGAATATATGTTGATTGGTGCTATGTTTGCTCGTATAGATTGTCCGGAGTGCGCCGCCTTGTTTTGTGAGGATTGTGATCGTCAGGAACAGGAAGAAGGCAAGTTATGCTTTGAACATACTCATACCTATATTTTCTATATGCATTATGTTAAGGATATCACCTTATTGCATGATAGGTAGTTTATTTTACTGTTGCTGCAAAACCAGTTAGGATAGCCACATGTCTTGACTTGTATTATTAAATCAACCTAGCACGTGCTGTTACTTTATTGCTACGCTTTGTAGACGTGGTTTGGGTTGTGTAAATTCATGGAGTGCATGTGAGCTATTTAATAATTTGTGTATTAACTTTACAATAAAGAGAAATCACCTCTGGACGGGCAGGGAGTGCTTCCTGGGGGCTCGTGCCTTATCTAAGGGAGAGACCAGGTTGTAGCCCTAATGGTTGGTTTTGGTGGTTGACAGTACGTCATGGTGCTACCCTCTGAACGTAAGTGAGCGCCGTCCAGGCTCAAAAAGATCAGACATACATGGTGACTAGGAGCTTCCATGTACAGCCGCTGGCCATATGGGCTCTGGCTTAGTTGAGTATGATGTAGGAAGCCTCTCCCGTGCAAAGCTAGCAGATGTAGATGTGATAGGTGTACCGGCTTGCCGTTGGGTGTAGGTGACCCCTTCTGAAAGACTTCGTCTCAATCTTCGGGTTGAGTCCAGCGGGGAAAGTGTACTAACCTCTGCAGAGTAAAAACTAATCATGATTAGCCGTGTCCCCGGTTATGGACATCCTTGAGCTACTAGACATTACTGTTACTGGAGGATCTTGACATATGAATCACCATAATAATTTGAGTGGGCAAGATTAAATAAAGGGTGTGGTGTTGGAACTGGTGTGCCCAGTTCGTTCTTACGTAGTAAGTTCAACTTAAAATTTTGACTAGTTTAGTTCAGGAGAAATTTGGCTTTCTGCAAAACAAAACCATAAGCCTTTCCTTTGAATCACCTTGCATGTAGTTGTAGGTCCTTTATATAAAATTTTCCGTGTCACTTGCCGTACAAATAAGATGTACTGACCCGTTGTCGGGCTGTAACCTTCGGTGTTGAAGGTTTTTCAGACGACCAGTAAGGTGCGTTTAGGGTTGCGGGTCTACACTCAGCATGTTCGCTTGTGGATGTTGATGGGACTCCTCGTTACTTGCTTTTGCTTCCGCTATATTTATGTTGAATAAGCTAGCCTTGAGCTATGCAACTTGTTATTAATTTTACTCTGGATCATACGTTGTAATAATGATGCACTTGTACTTTGATATACATCTATGATACTGTGTGTGCCAGGGAGTTCGATCCAAGGACTGGCACTTGAGCACAAAGACTTCAATTCTGTGTGAATTGGGTCGCTACAGATCAACTTGGGTCAATTCAAAATTCAAATGCCCCTTTGATAATATAAAAAAAAACAATGTGGCAATTAATACTTTGTCCAAAAATTGTGAATACAATTTTGTAAAATGCACAATAATCACTTGATCATGTCCATGTAGTTTGGGGAATTTACTAAGCTATAAAATAATTCAAACAAACCAAATAGTAGCTTGAAAACTCCCCTTTTTAACCATTTAATATTTAAATGAAATATCGAATGAGTTTATAAAAACTCCAAAACTTTTGTGGCACTGTCATACAGTGCAATACTAATTTAGGGACACATTACATATTTTACAAAAATGTAAAATAACTAAAAGAAATGAAAAAGAGAAAAGAACAGAAAAGAACAGAAAAGAAAAACAAAAGGGAATAAAAACATGACCTAATCTAACACCCATGGGGCAGGAGCCCACCCCTCTCCTCTCCCCCTGGGCCAAGCACAACCACCAGCCCAACTAAAACCCCCTCCCCTGTTCACCTCGCGGTGGCGCTCGTCCATGGCGCCATGGCCACGGCAGTCGCCGTGGCGGCCATCGTGTGGTCGCCGGCGTGGTTAAGGTCGACCCCGAGCCCCTCCAATCCTAGCTCGAACCCAGCTTCCCCTGTTGTCTCCCTCGGGCCACCATACCCCCTCCTATCCTCTGGTTCAGACGCGCCCGTGGCCGCGCCATCTCGATCTCGCGGCCAATGGCCGAACCAAGCACAACCGGCGTGTCCGTGGTGTTCGCCGGGGTCGTATTTGTCGTCCTGCGCGCAGAATCGGAATGGGACGCCACCAACTCGCCGCCCGCGCCGTATTCCCCGCCCACGGCCGCCACGACCTCGCCGCCGATTAGTCGCCCTCGAGCCCTCCCTCGAGCCCACTGCCATCCCCATCATGCTCACGGTGAGCATGCGCTTCGCCCCCCTCCTTCCGCGCCTAGATCCGTGCATCCGGTCGCCATCTCTGCTTGCTCACGCTCCGGCCGCCGCCGCAGCGCACGTCGTTGTCGCTGTGGTCCGCCCCAGCTCGCGAGAACGCTAGGAATAGATTAGGTTCACGGCCAGGAACCCGTAGGACTCAACGGCGCATCAAACCGATCCCTAGAACAACCGCACGGCCGTCGCCGGCGTCGGCACCGCCGGCGTGGGCGTGACCTGGCTCAAGCCAGTGGGTTATCCCACTGACCCGTGGGGCCGCTGGGTTAGTTAACCCCACGTTAGAGCTAATCTACTTTTAAACATTAACCCCCCCCCCCCCACTATGTGCCTATGACAGTGGGCCCAACCCTTTTTTAACTAACCAGAGGTTTAAGTTAAAAGAAACACCCCCTGAGAGACTGACATGTGGGCCTTAGCACCTAAAATAAACACTGGTTTAATTAACTAGATTAAGTAGGTGTCTCACTGACATGTGGGACCCTACTGTCAGTTAGTTAAATTAAATAGATTTATTAGTTGTGTGTATGACATGTTGGTCCCACCTGTCAGTACTGTTTGGGTAAGGTTCTGGATAAGGCTGGAATTAAAATAATAAAAGAAATTCCAGAAATTGATTTAAATCATTTAAACTTTGAAAATCATTATCTTTTAAACCATAAATCAGATGGAAAAACTTTATAAATGAAAATTGATCAGAAAAATATAACGAATACGAATACGCCACCCGTACACCCACCACCCACATCTAACATACCAAACAAGAGACATTCCTCCTCCGGTTGCACTGTCCGGTAATTTTCCGGTGCCGGTAAAACTTGCCGGATGAAAATGTTATGTATATGAAAGTTGTTCAAAATGGATCAAC
Source organism: Bromus sterilis (assembly GCA_950022295.1). Classification (NCBI taxonomy): domain Eukaryota; kingdom Viridiplantae; phylum Streptophyta; class Magnoliopsida; order Poales; family Poaceae; genus Bromus; species Bromus sterilis. Next base: position 334,451,219 of record OX465595.1, on the reverse strand, counting down.
GATCACGGATACACTATCCACATGCCTGTCAGATGTCTCTAACACTGCAGACATGGAACCTTCCCCCTCCGGATCATCTATCCGGTAATGAACCGGTACCGATTAGTCATCCCCGGATAAATTCCCGCTCCGAGCAAAGCACATTGCACTTCGTTAGTTCACCCCTAGCATAATGTATTGCCATTTCTTGTATTTGTATTGCTATTATTGTTGTGTATTTATTGTTTCTCCCCCTCTTATTTTCCGGTAGACCCCGCGACTACCGCCACCGACGTTGCTAGGTTCGACTACTTCGTCGACGACCGTACCCCTACTGTCGAGCTTCCAGGCAAGCAGAGCAATTTTCCTTCCCCAGATATCGCCTATCTTTCCGTACATTTCTTGCACTAGGAATTTTATGCTGCTGCGCTACGTTACATTCCTATTCATTGCATAGCCTGTCATTGTATACCTTCCGTTAATCCTATGCTGCCTATAATTACTTATGCATGCCCTATGGAACCTACAATGGCGAGACTCTGCCGAGTCGCTTCGAGTTTGACTTACGAGTGGACGGACTCGTATTTCACTCTCATCGGCTCAGTAGCGTAGCATCACCGGGATGATACAAGGTTTACCTCTTTAGTTTATTCTGCTGATGTCTTTGTCGAACCTCTTCAAGTGTACCATCGAGGGTGATTCCTCCTGGTTTCACTTGATGGTAGGCACTCGAATCAACTGGTGTCCTTAAAGGTAAGGAGTCGGGTGACCCAACGGTGCCCGCGTAGGGATTGTATCGGGATGGTAGGACAGGAGGATACCATCGTGGGCCTGGTCCTTGCTCGTTGGACGTGAGATACCCCGTTGTATGAAAGTTGAGCTCTTAAAAGAGCAAACGCGAGACAAGGTAAGGAGACGATTCACCTTGTTGGTAAGCGCACGATTTGGTGGGGCGACAGGGCAGGCGTCCACCGGCTTTGGTTATGGGGGTGGACCTGGCTACTGTCATTGTCTGCGACTCACCCGGATAGGGGCAACGATAACGGTTGTCCCGACAGAAAATAATAAAATGCTTAATGGGTCAGGTGGATGACTTGAGTGGGTTGACGTGCCCTATACGCACTACCTCCACGTGGGATTACGGTGTGGGACCTCTGCGTTGTGGCCTCATTCGATGGCTCTTCAGACGTCAGCTTTACCTCGGAATGATTGTCGGGCTTGGACCGCCTACTCCGGTAGTGGGAGGTGGGTCTGCATCACCGGCCAGCCACGTACCGTGCAAGAGTACAAAGGTGTCCCGATGTTTTGATGAGATGGTGGAGATCGATTATGGTGGAGACGACTTTCACGACCCGACTACGAACGTGCGAAGACGTTGCGCCTTAGCGATCGCTAAACCAACTCCGAGAGGTTATTGATTCTGCGGATGCACGATCAACCTGCCCACGAAGGTCTAATTCCTGCAAGCAATCGAAAGAACAAGCAAGAACTAAGAATTGCAATCTTCATATTGCGAATATAAGATGAATGATTGACGAAAATTGGGGTTCCAATGCGGTCTTGGCCTGGTCGGATGACACAAACGAAGAACTCGAAGTTGCTGCTATGGCTAACTTAAATCTAATTAAAACCCAAGTCTAAACAAAACCCTAAGGGCGGTATATATGGGGGAACAGAGGGGATTTTCTTGACCCCTTGGAGGAGGGGTCCGAAAACAACCCTAACTCGGTTTCCCCACACATACGGACTCTAAAAACAGCCTATTATGTGTTATTTCGAAAATACATGGACCCAACCCGATAATAAGGTGACGCAACACCTAGAATAACCCTTGGACGAAAATAATGAAGTGGCATCTCGTGTATTTCGTCCAAGCCTTCGTGTACTCCTTATGGTGGCTTTAAAGTGCGAATATCACCACTGGAAACTCCATTGTCCTTTCCTGCGCGCGCACCCTCTTCTCCATGCTTGATCCCGCTCCAATGACCATCCTTCTTGTCCATGCTAGGTTCTTCATTCATAAGCAAAAAAAGTATCTAATTTAGGAAGCATCATATGTTCATGAACATTAGAAGGATTCGCAAGAAACGAAAGTACCCGATAATTTAGTTGACATGCGCGTGCTCTAGTAACTGGTCCAATATGTGTAGTTGGTGAGGATATAGGTGTAACATTAGTAGGGATGTCCTCATCATCCTCCCCTTCTTGAATTGAAGTCGTCCTCGACGGAAGCTCATCATCTTCTCCCAAATAAGGCTTCAAATATGCAATATTAAATGTGGGACTAACCCCAAAATCTGCAGGTAGCTCCAGTTTATATGCATTCTCATTAATTTTTTGCAAAACCTTAAAGGGACCATCAGCTCGTGGCATTAACTTAGACTTGCGCAAATCAGGAAACCTATCTTTACGTAGATGTAACCAAACAAGATCTCCTGGTTCAAACACAACATGTTTTCTACCCTTATCACCAGCAAGCTTGTATCTAGCATTCATTCTCTCAATGTTTCCTTTAGTTAACTCATGCATTTTTAATATCAATTCAACACGTTGCTTAGCATCAAAATTAACCTTCTCCAAAGATGGAAGAGGCAGCAAATCAATAGGTGCACGAGTTAGAAAACCATAAACAATCTCAAAATGGCACATTTTAGTGGTAGAATGCAATGAACGATTATAAGCAAATTCAATATGAGGTAAACATTCTTCCCACATTTTCAATTTACTCTTTAAAACAGCCCTATGCATAGTAGACAAAGTCCTATTGACTACTTCAGCTTGTCCATCAGTTTGGGGATGACATGTAGTACTAAAAAGTAGTTTAGTCCCCAACTTAGCCCATAAGCATCTCCAAAAATGGCTAAAAAACTTAGTATCACGATCCGAGACAATAGTATTGGGAACACCATGTAAGCGAATAATCTCACGAAAGAATAAATTAGCAACATTAGCAGCATCATCGCTTTTATGACATGGTATAAAGTGTGCCATCTTAGAAAATCTATCCACGACAACAAATATGCTATCCCTCCCCTTCTTTGTTCGAGGCAAGCCTAAAACAAAGTCCATGGATATGTCCTCCCACGGAACACTAGGTATAGGTAAAGGCATGTATAAACCATGAGGATTGAGTCGTGACTTAGGTTTTTGACATGTAGTGCAGCGAGCAACAGAACGCTCAACATCCCGTCTCATCTTTGGACAAAAGAAATGTGTAGCAAGTACATCCTCCGTCTTCTTCACGCCAAAGTGTCCCATTAATCCTCCTCCATGCGCCTCCTGCAACAAAAAAAGACGAACAGAGCTAGCTGGAATGCATAGCTTGTTAGAATGGAACACGAATCCATCATTAAGCACAAACTTGCTCCATGTTCTACGTTCTCTAAAATTCTGCAAGACATCTTTAAATTTCGCATCATGCACATATTGATCTTTGATTGTCTCTAAACCGAGTATCTTAAAGTCAAGTTGTGAAAGCATAGTATAACGACGAGACAATGCATCAGCAATAATATTATCTTTACCCTTCTTGTGTTTAATGACATAAGGAAAAGTCTCAATAAATTCAGCCCACTTAGCATGTCTACGATTAAGTTTTGCTTGACTTCTTATGTGTTTCAAAGATTCATGATCAGAATGTATAACAAATTCTTTGGGCCATAAATAATGTTGCCAAGTTTCTAATGTCCGAACAAGAGGATATAATTCCTTATCATAAGTAGAATAGTTTAGACTAGGCCCACTCAATTTTTCAGAAAAGTATGCAAGCGGTTTAACATTTTGTAATAACACACCTCCCAAACCAATCCCACTAGCATCGCATTCAAGCTCAAAAGTCTTATTAAAATCAGGAAGTTGGAGCAAAGGAGCATGTGTTAACTTATCTTTCAATACCGTGAAGGCTTCTTCCTGTGCGGTACCCCAAGTAAAAGGCACATCCTTGCGTGTAAGCTCATTGAGAGGTGCAGCAATGGTGCTGAAATCTCTCACAAAACGCCTATAAAATCCGGCGAGGCCAAGAAAACTCCTCACTTGTGTGACTGTTTTGGGCTGCGGCCAACTCTCAATCGCCTCGATCTTGGCTTTATCAACTTCAATTCCGTGTGGAGTAACAACATAGCCAAGAAACGATACTCGGTCGGTGCAAAAGGTGCACTTCCCAAGGTTACCAAACAAACATGCATTACGTAGAGCAATAAAAACAGTACGTAAATGATCCAAATGTTCCTCCAAAGATTTGGTATAAATCAGTATATCATCAAAATAGACTACCACAAATCGTACAATGAAAGCACGTAAAACCTCGTTCATTAATATCATGAAAGTTCTAGGTGCATTAGTTAACCCAAAAGGCATGACGAACCACTCATATAGTCCAAATTTAGTTTTAAATGATGTTTTCCATTCATCTCCTAATTTCATGCGAATTTGATGGTATCCACTACGCAAATCAACTTTGGAAAACATGGTAGAGCCACTTAATTCATCAAGCATATCATCTAACCTAGGAATAGGATGACGATAACGAATAGTGATGGCTTCTCGCCCCTCGTTGGTTACCCAAAGTGGAAGATTGAGATTTAGACAGCAGCAAATTTCCCTCGGTGAAGATACCAAGGTTTGTCTCCAGTAGGACTCCAACAACGACAGGAAGGTGAAAACGACGCCAGCAATTAGGCGGTTGACGTGGACCTGCACACACACAACAGATAGCTTTGCTCCCAACGAGTTCAGAGAGGTTGTCAATCCCTCCGGCCTTGTTGTTTACAAAGGATCAAACACACGGGATAATAATGATAGTGATAGCAACAGAAAAGTAAATAAAGCAAAAAATAAATAGTGGGTGTAAACAATATTGGAAATATGGACTGGGGTCCCATGATGTTCACTAGTGATGTCTCTCTCCCAAAAGACGATAAAATAGCCATGCAAGGTAAACAAATTACATCTGGGCAATTGACAGGATTATGTGCGCAAACCAATGCTAACTATGCTATAAAGAAAGGAAGAGGCTCAAAAGCATGGGCGGTTCACCAAGACAAGTAGACCGAAATCCATCTGCATCTACCTACTAATCATCCACCTTGAGATATCTATCCAGAACATCTCGCTGGTATTAAGTTGCGAATCCCACCCAAAGTGTAAACTCAAAGCAACAGACAACTGCATTAAAGAACTTTGCGTAAAGTAAAAAATCCTTTCACCCGCAAGTACAAACACCGTTGTTTTCTCCCTTGTGGCAACAACACATCGCCTAGACTCATGTTTCTGTCACTCAAGCTAGTCATCAGGGGGCATGAACCCATAATCATGCATATCGCTCCCTCTTGGAGTCAATACCTACTACTTGGCCAAAGCAATAAACAGCAACGGAGAACATGCAAGAATTACTCAAGAACATAAATATAAAAGAGGAGAATCAAATATATTAGTCAAACACAATCTGAACATAGTCTCATAATCCATCAGATCCCAGCAAACTCAACATAGCAATAGCAGAAAGATTACATATGTGCCTCGATCATGTAGGGAAGCTCACGAGGTCTAAACCATGAAGAACAAAGAGGGGAGGAGAACATCACATAGCTACTGATCATAGACCCATGTTCCAAGGTGGACTACTCACGGTTCATCCGGGAAGCATCCATGGTGGTGGAGAAGCTCCCGGAGGTTGTTCCTCCCTCCGGTAGGATGCCGGGAAGAGGTCTCCTGGTGCTCCCGATCTTGGAAGCGCGGCGGCGGCGGAACAGAGGAGAGATCGCGAAAAAGGGTTCTGTCCCCTAGGGTTTCTCGTCACGGGGAATAAATAGGCGAAGGGGGCAGCCAGAGGTGGACCAGCCCCCCCCCCTGGCACGACCTAGGGGGTGGCCGCGCCAGGTGGACACCTGGACCACCCCTGGCTCCCCTCTGGCCCCACCTGGGCTCTTTTGGAAGGTTCCCGTATGCTGATTTTTCCTATATTTTTCCCGAATTTTTCTGGTACTTTAAATAATGGGAAAACCTGAAATACAAAAACAGCAGAAAACAGGAATTGGCACTGGGGTGCATCGAGTTAATAGGTTAGTCCAAATATGATCAAAAGTGTATGGAAGTGCATCAATATCAGAGCAATATCACACAAAAGAAGCATCGAGCAAGCAGAAATTATAGATACATTTTGGACGTATCAAATAGTAATATTATTAATGGCTCGACAATCAACACACATATGCCATGTTTCATCCTTTTTGGGCACTAATATAACAGGAACATCACAAGGACTATGGGATTCGTATATAACCTTTGTCGAGTAGCTCTTGTACTTGACGCTGGATCTCCTTCGTCTCCTCCGGATTGGTATAGTATGGCGCACGGTTGGGCAGCGAAGCACCGGGAATTAAATCAATCTGATGTTCAATCCCTCGAATAGGTGGTAATCCCGGTGGCTCATCTTGTGGAAAGACGTCAATAAACTCCTGCAAAAGGTCAGTGACAACAGGAGGCATAGAAGGAGGCAATTCCTCAAATGAAAATAAAGCTTCTTTGCACACAAAATAAAAGCACACATATTGACTAACATCCAAATCCGAAATATCAACCTTAGTGGCAAGCAAAGTTGGACTAGTCAATTTAATTTCATTAGAGACAGCAGGTGAAGATTTTCTATTAGTCTTATGTTGTTGCTCAAATTCTTTAGCTGCTATCTCATTTTCACTCTTATTTTTCTCCTGTTTAGCTTTACTAGCTCTAGCAAGATCATCTTTCACAATTTGTTCAGGATACATAGGAAGTAAAGGAATATTTTTATCCATATGAACAAGAGTAAACGGATTTTCCCTACCATGGTGTACAACATTCCTATCAAATTGCCATGTTCTACCAAGTAAAAGAGAGCATGCTTGCATGGGTACCACATCACAATCAACATAATCAGCATATGCAACAATGCTAAAGTGGACACAAACAGAACGCGTTACCTTAATCTTACCACTATTATTAAACCACTGAATATAGTATAGATGAGGGTGTGGTCGTGTGGTGAGAGATAGCTTCTCCACCAACTCCATGCTAGCCAAGTTGTTGCAACTCCCTCCATCAATAATTATGCGAACCGAACATTCTTTCACCACTCCCTTTGTGTGGAACAAATTATGCCTCTGGTTTTTCTCGACCTTCATTACCTGCACACTTAACACACGTTGAGCAACCAAACTAGCATATTTATCCGGATCATCAAGAGCCATATACTCTATATCATGAGCATCATCATGGGCACCCTGTTCCTCATTAGCAATGAGGACTAAATTCTCCTCATCATTGTCACTCGCTGACTCATACCCACCATCCGCCGTAATAGTCATCACACGCTTGGAGGGACAATCTTTTGCGAAGTGACCTCCACCTTGGCACCTGCGACATTTAATATCACGATCTCGTGTTTGCTCCATGGAAGCCATGGATGAAGAGGAACTCGCCTCTAGACCACTCTGTGCACCCTTGAATGGTGGCACTGGCTGTTTTGGTGGCTCCCTGTAAGAATGAGCGGCTGAAGTAGATGGTGGTGCAGCAGGACGTGTGGATGTAGAAGGTCCACGAGATGTCCATGATGTATTTCGTCCTGCAGAAAAGTTAGTTCTCATAGTGGCATGTCGATCCTGCACTTCAAGTTCAGCTTTACAAGAAAGATGAAACAAACGAGTGATAGTAGCATAGTCCTTGTATTCTAGAATAGTTTGTATCTCCTTGTTTAAGCCACCCATAAAACGTGCAAGCATAGCTTCATTATCCTCTACTAGGCCACATCTAATCAATCCAGTTTGTAATTCCTAATAATATTCCTCTACAGAATTTTTTCCCTGTCTCAAACGCTGTAATTTTTGTAGTAATTCACGTTGATAATAATGAGGAACCCAACGAGTACGCATAGCATCTTTTAAAGCAGCCCAAGTAGTTGGAATATTATTAGCATGCAATCTACAATGTTCAGACCACCAAATAGATGCAAACCCCGTGAATTCACAAACAACAGCAGTAACACGTCTATTCTCAGGATATTGTAAACATGTAAAGCGTTGTTCAGTTTCTAACTCCCAAGTAAGATAAGCATCAGGAATATATCTACCCTCAAAAGGTTTAAGATTCAGTTTCAGTTTAGGCACATGTTCATCATCGCGTACCTGAGGGTGTGGCGGGTGTCGACCTTGTCGAATGTTGGGACGTGGACGTCCAGCTGGTTGTTCATAGGGCGCTTCCTGTTCCACCTCATCCTCGTAATCACCCTCGAAGTCGTCATACTGGCCAACGTTAGAAGCAGCAGCAACAACAACTGCAGCAGCAGCAGGAGGAGCACCAATACCAACAGCTTGTGCGGCCGGAAACAGAATATGTCATGCACGTCGTGGGGGCGGTGGCTGTGCCGCAGCGGCAGCAGGATGTGGAGGTAGACGTGCAATCAACTCAGCAAACTTGGCGTCGAGCTGGGTGTCGATCATCTTCTCCACACCATCAATCGCCTCTGTAAATCTGGTCTCGATGTCATGCACCTATTTAGACATCATTTGTGCAAATTTATCATGTAGCTCCTTGTTTGTCATGTTCTCCCAATCGGGCGCGTCCTGCACCACTTCATCATGTGATCCTGGCATGGTTAGCAAAAATAGAAAGCACACAGAAATATGATCCTACTTCTACGAATGGGATGTGGTGTGGTGGAACTCACAAATCCGTCAAGCTTTTCTCTTGTTCTTACCTAGCAGCAGGTGGTGATGTACAACCAACGGATCAAAACTCTCAAAGATGTGGTAAAGCGATGGCCAGGAGGTGTCAAAACGCACAATGTAGAATATATGTGGAGCTGTAGGAAGGCTGACAAGTATGGTAGAAAAAGCTCAACAGTAATCAAGACAGAGATGCAAAGCTGAATAAACACTCAACGTCGACACTGTGCTGATCCTAGGCTAGACCGTACTAGAGACGCGAGCCTAAAACACCAACGAAAGCACGACGTGGCACGTAAATAGCTGAGAAGCACACTCTGAATTTTTTTCTTTTTTTTTGGTGGCGCTTTTTTTTGCGCTCTTTTCAACGAAAAATCACTATAATGGGGAGTGTCTCAAAATACTTCTCAAGCCTAGAAAACAGGATAGGCACGGATTTTTTTTTTTGCAATTTTTTTTGACTGTCCGGATCAAAAATTTGGATTTCGGGCACGAAAATTTGCTATGATGGCGAGTGTCTCAAAACGCTCTACTAGACCTAAAAATAGGATAGCCCGAAATTTTTTTGACAACTGCGTTTTTTTCGGAAATTTTGGCCCAAAACTGCGCGGGGGTCTCCAGACTGTTTTTTTGGAAATCACCCGCTTCTACATACGACAAAAGTTTGGTGAAATCCGACTCTAATAACTCAAAACTAAACTAGGTCGCGGTGGTGTATATGGACTCGGATTGGCAGAACGTGGTGGTGTATATGGACTCGGATTGGCGGAACGTGGTGGTGTATATGGACTCAGATTGGCAGAATGTGGTGGTGTATATGGACTCGGATTGGCGGAACGTGGTGGTGTATATGGACTCGGATTGGCGGTACGTGGTAGGATGACTACTGTGCAGCGGCGGCGTGACAAACTGTGATCAGAACTCAAAACTCTAAGGGAACTAGACTCTAAGATCAGAACCTTGACACAACGATGCAACCGCAAATTCAACAAAGAAAGTACTGAAAAGAAAACTGGACAAAGGCTAGGACTGTCGTGGGACGTGATGATCTAACCCTAATTTTTTTGTTGGTTTTTTCGTGGACTGTAGGTATGAAGAACAAAACTAATCTAGACTACGAAAAACTGGTAAATCTCACCGATCAACCTGGAAATCTGATACCACTTGATAGAGACAAAGGTGTCCCGATGTTTCAATGAGATGGCGGAGATTGATTATGGTGGAGACGACTTTCACGACCCGACTACGAACGTGCGAGGACGTCGCGCCTTAGCGATCGCTAAACCAACTCCGAGAGGTTATTGATCCCGCGGATGCACGATCAACCTGACCACGAAGGTCTAATTCTTGCAAACAATCGAAAGAACAAGCAAGAACTAAGAATTGCAATCCGGATATTGCGAATATAAGATGAATGATTGACGAAAATTGAGGTTCCAATGCGGTCTTGGCCTGGTCGGATGACACAAATGAAGAACTCGAAGTTGCTTTTATGGATAACTTAAATCTAATTAAAACCCAAGTATAAACGAAAACCTAAGGGCGGTATATATGGGGGAATAGAGGGGATTTTCGTGACCCCTTGGAGGAGGGGTCCGAAAACAACCCTAACTCGGTTTCCCCAAACATACGGACTCTAAAAACAACCTATTATGTGTTATTTAGAAAATACATGGACCCAACCCGATAATAAGGTGACGCAGCACCTCGAATAACCCTTGGAAGAAAATAATAAAGTGGCATCTCGTGTATTTCGTCCAAGCCTTCGTGTACTCCTTATGGTGGCTTCAAAGTGCGAAAATCACCACTGGAAACTCCATTGTCCTTTCCCGCGCGCGCACCCTCTTCTCCATGCTTGATCCCGCTCCAATGACCATCCTTATTGTCCATGCTAGGTCCTTCATTCATAAGCAAAACAAAAGTATTTAATTTAGGCATCATCATATGTTCATGAACATTAGAAGGATTCACAAGAAATGAAAGTACCTGATAATTTAGTTGACGTGTGCGTGCTCTAGCAACTGGTCCAATATGTGTAGTTGGTGAGCATGTAGGTGTAACATTAGTAGGGATGTCGTCATCAGCAGGGGTCCAAAGTTCCTTTGTGCTTAGAATTTAGACCGGCGGATGGCCTCTCTGTTGAGCTTGAAGGATGGACTTCGGCGTATCGGATAGCCTCGGTGGGGCATTCCCGAACAAGGTGTACGCCACCCTGGAGATCCGAGCGTGTAGGGTAACAGTAGTGCAGCCCCTGCAGGGATGATAATCTATTCGGATAGCCGTGTCCACGGTAACAGAACGCTTTATGCTGAAGCCAGACTCTACTACTACAAACTACTACTATTAAACTGTTGGTTTCAGGTTTTCTTCCTTGCAGGGAAGTCGAGGGAGGATTCTCGGAGGCATTGTTAATTTTTATCAAATACAACTTACTATTATACAATGCTGCAGCAACTTCTGCTGGATTGTTACTTTATGCTTTCATTGAACTGTTGGCTATTCTCTTCTCATGCTGCAAGACTCGTCGGAAGATGCTAGTCTTCGATAGGCCTAGCTTCTCTTCCTTATTATGGTTTTCTGATTTTCAGTCCACTATATATGGCCTCCCCTTTCCATTTGATACAAATGCATAATTGCTTAGTAGCGGAGGTAAGACTCTCGGGTATGCTAGATACTCACCCTTGCTTTATTTCCCCCTTTTTGTTTTGCCTGATCGGCCACTGCAGTCGACGTTGGAGCCTAGGAGCAGAAGATCCCCGTTGCCGACCACCGCAACATGGATATCCCCGACGACCAGGAGTAGTTTGGAGGTTCCTAGGCAGGAGGCCTCGCCTTTTTGATCGTTGTTGTTTTTGTGCTAGCCTTCTTAAGGCAGATCATGTGTACCTTGTGTCTGTACTCAGATACTATTTCTTTCGCTAAATTTGTGCTTTCGAGCTGTTGTATTCAAGCCCTCGTGGCCCCTGGCTTGTATTAAACAGCTTGTATTATTTTATTTGTAGAGTTGTGTTGTGATATCTTACCGTGAGTCCCTGATCTCGATCGTGTACCTTGCGTGTATGATTACTGTACACGACTGGATTTTGGGGGCGTCACAAGTTGGTATCAGAGTCGACTTTCTGTAGGACACCCCCTTCCAACTCCTTGGTCGAAGTCGAGTCTAGTCTTTGCAAAACTACTTTACTAATAGTGTCGTGTGGCTTATCGACCCACGTCGCAAGCTGACTGGTATTAGGATCTTTTTCTCCGTCCCTTTACTCTGGGACTCTGATCTCTCTCCTCTTTCGGGTTAATGATTTTTCTAACACTAACTTTAGGTTCTCAGACCTCCTTCCTTCCAGAGGGCCCTTCACCCAAGATGATCGCTTGCTTCACCTGAAGATTCCGAAGATTACTCTTCGATAAATTCCCGAGAACCTACATGTTCATCGTCGTTGCAATCCCCTACCACCGATAAGTCCGTATGGATAATTACATCCACATCTCGATCTGGAAATCACAATTCCCTTGTACTTGAACATCGAATTATTCTGATGCTTCTATCACCCGATGCCTTTGAATTCTTTCTCCTTCTGGTTGAGTGCCAATACTCACATCAGATTCTTTGCGAACCACCCGACCTTTGGTGGATTATTATCCGACTAATCTTAGATGGCTTCTTCCATGTGTCGATTGGATTCATCGTGTGAAATACCATCCTTGCCCTCGATGATTTGTGTTATCATCGACAACCTCCCTTGACTCTCTGCCAATATAACTTGGTCAAGTATATCGTGCTGTGCTTTCCCTTGGGAAATACATACACCGGATACTTGTGTATCATCACATTTTCCTTTCCATTGGCATGTTTAACCTTTCTAGTATTATAAATTACCTAAGCAGTGATAAATTCCCCTGCTTATGTAAACACCTTGGTGTACAACCTCGTCAGTAACACCTTGTTTCCATTGTTGATGACATTTCGGTAACCACCGGGACAAGAACTTTGCCAATTGGTCCGCCTCGTATTAACGAGCAGGAAAATGGTTCTCAATGTCCACTGCTCCTGGTACCGATGTTGTTGCCGACATAGATGACAAGATGTGATGGGTTCGTTGCATAGAAAACAAAAAATTTCCTACGGTTGTAACAGCCAAGATCACATCTAGAAGATCACTTGTAACGGTTTGAGAAGGACTCACCCTCGAAGACCAAAAGCTTTAACGAGAACTATTCTCGTGGGTGATGTAGTCGAACACTCGCCGACCTCAAGGTCGTGATGAAGACTTGACGCCACGAACGGGCAGCGTCTCCGTAGTCGGTCACACGTACAGATCAGTGACGACCTCCGCCCCTTGCTCCAGTTGGGCAGCGGAAGTAGTGGATCCTCGGGAACTCCAGCAGCACTACAACATAGTGGTGGTGGTGGTAGAGAAGATCTTGAGCAGGGCTTCGCCTAAGCACCGTACTCGTGAAACTGGATCAGCTAGCAAGGGGAGGAAGATGCCAACCAAAGGGCATATGAGAGATGGAGGAATTAGTGTGTAGAGGGGTCTCCACCCATCTATATATAGGAGGGTGAGGTAGCCCCCAAGGGGTAGCACGCCCCAAGAGGTGCCCCCACCTCTCCCCTCATCATGTGGGTGGACTCTCCACTCACAAAATCAAAGGGTCACACATTATTCCCATAACTTCCATAATTCTCCACTCAAAATTCCAAGAGTTTTATCACATTAAAACACTTTTAATTATCTTGTTTAATGTCACTCAAATTAATGAACACTTCATTCAATGAGTACTTCATTGATGAACACTTCATTCAATGAACACATTAACAATTATCCCCTTGCACTATTTTGATATACCGAAACTATTCCAGCAGTTTTATCAAAACAGTCCATGTGCTGTCCTGTATATTCTCCGGCGTTCCGTATCCACTCAAACGCGTCAACGAATCCTTAAGTGTGTCACCCTATGGTTCGTGAATAAAATGGACATGACTGAGACTCTTCTCCGATCAATAATCATCAGAGGGATCTGGAGATCCATGATGACTCCCACTTACTCAACGATGAACTAGTGATCGTGTGAACCATTACTCCGTAACCAATTCCTTTTGTCTCGCGATATTTTACTTGTCCGAGATCCGATCATTTGGTATCATCCATACCTAGTTCGATCTCGTTACCGACAAGTACTATTTACTCGTTCCGTGATATAACATCCTCGTGAGCCAGTCACGTGCTTGCAAGCGATGTCAATGTGATATCACCGAGAGGGCCCAGAGTATATCTCTCCGTCATCTGGATGGACAAATCCCACTCTTGATCCACGAGCCTCAACTAACACTTTCCATGTACCCAACGACACCTTTATAATCACCCTGTTACGGTGTGACGTTTGATGGAATCAAAGTACTCTTCCGGTGTCAGTGATTGACGTGATCTCATGGTCTAAGGATTAGAGTTACTTCGTGAAAGTTTGATACAGCAATAGAAACTTGATGACATGATCGTATTGCTATAACTACTGTGGGTGTATGTTCATCACATCATTCTCCAATGACATGACCTTGTTATTAACAACATCCAATGTTCATGACCAGGAAACCTTGATCATCCGTTAATCAACAAGCTAGTATAAAGAGAGGCATTACTAGGAACCTTTTCTTTGTTTATTAAACACACATGTATTAACGTTTCCGGTTAACACAATTATAGCATGAAAATAAACATTTATCATAAACATGGAATAAGATAATAACCACTTTATTATTGCCTCTCGGGCATATTCCCTTCAGTCTCCCACTTGCACTAGAGTCAATAATCTAGTTTGGTACTTGCGCATCCAACACCTATGGCATTCAGGTGTTATCCATATGCATTGCTAGTGGTAAACCTAATATCCAGATCTGACACTTCAGGTCCGTGTGTATTTGCATTTCTTTGCGTATCTACGCATCACTCATTCACCAATGAGATGGCATTGCATAAATTTGGTCCTCCGGTGAGACCTTAGTCCCTTGAGCTCAAAACATGTTGAATCTATTGTCATACAATAGATCTTCATAGTATTAGCCCGTTTTGAACTACACCTAGTTTTTCAAACAAACTTCTTGACACAAATGCCCTCCTTTGCTGCTGCTAGAGCAGTCATATACTTAGCCTTTCGTTGTAGTATTCGTTATAATGTCTTAACTTTGGAACTCATCCAAATCCATTTGGAACTATTCCAAATCTATCATGGAACTTTCTTCCATTACATTTTGCCACCTTAACATACCGCCAAAATTGAGATAAATTTAGATTGTATCTTGCGACAAAACTAGTATCAATGTAACACTTTACAATGAACTATTGTCCAACATACATAATATATATTCTTAGTCCTTCCAAAGCACGTAAGGATATCTTTACTATTGTCCAATGATCATCTTATGAATCATTCTGGTATATGCTCATAACATTTAGAGCATAGGACATTCTGGAATTGTACATATCATGGGGTACATGATTGATTAAATCATTCATGTGATTTTACTCGCCAAGTGTCAAAACACTTGAATCTCGCTTCAACCTTTTCCATGCGGCAAGAACCTTTCTCGTCGTTTCCATATTGAACTTATTCAATATTTCATATATGTACTTCGGCCCAACCATATTAGCACCTCAATCTATCTATATAGACCATATTAGCCCAATATAGTGGTTTTGCCCAAATCTTCCATTAAAATCAAATTTTCAATGAAACTTCACCCGTGTCAATAAAAGATACATCATTTCCAATCAACAATATGTCTTCTACATAATGTATTAGAAATATGTCTCTGCGCTCCCACTTAATTTCTTGCAAAAGCAAGCATCTTCACCGTCTCTGATGAAACTAAACGTTTTAACAATTTCATCATGATGAAGATTCCAACTCCGCGAATGCTTATTTCAACCATTGAAATTTGCATGCTATTTTAGCATCCTTTGAATTAACAGAACCCTTTGGACCGTGTCCTGTACACGTCCTAGGTAACCATTCTATTAGAAGAACGTTGTTCCGTTTGTTCAACTACCATATACAAAAATTAGCATATGTAGTGGTTGCTACAATAATCCGTCCAGACTAAATATCGTTATGAAAGATCAAATCTTGTCATAGCCAACTCTTTGAACATAATCGTAAACCATTTTAACGATATGTCGAATATTTCATAGATGTGAGAACATCCACGTCTGTTTCTTTATAGATCCAAACACGGTATCTAGAGGGTCTTCCAAGTTCAGAAACTTGGTTTCTCGTGTATGGAACTATCACGGATTTTATAGCTCCCAGCCATTTTGACGGAGTCAGGGCCCATCATCGCTTCTTTGCATGTAGTCGGTCCATTATTATCAAATAACAATGATTCAATCTCAAATCTTACTATTTGATCGATTACCCGAACTACGCAGTTCAATAGGAACTTAGATCGCCGTGACCACAACCTTTGGGACACGGGAGCCAAGAGCATTGCGGCCGCTTCCAGGACACTTTCCGGCGCTGCGCCACTTAGCACATAAAGCTTAGGTTCAACAACCTAATCGAAGTTCTACTGTCCTCCCACTTAACTTTTCGCAAAAAATTCCTTCTCAAGAAACTTGATGCACTTAGCCACAAAACACTTTTGTCTTTAGTGTTATGGAGGAATACCCAACGGTTACTTTGGGATAACTTACAAAGACGCATTTTATCCGACTTTGGTTGTAAACATTTTACATATGCCTTGCATACCAAAATTTAAGAAAAGACAAATTGGATTTTATCCCATTCCATAACTTATATGGTGTCATTTCAACGGATCTCGATGGCGCTCTTTTCAGTGAAAAGCGGTAGTCTCTAAAGCTTAATCCTTAAAATATAATGGCAATTTTTATAAATAACACCTTTGATCCTTACCATGTCAAACAAGGTTTGATTACATCTCTCGAACACTCCATACTCCTATGGTGTTTCGGGAAATGCAAGTTTTGGAACGATTCCTAAACTCTCAGGCATTTGCTAAACTTTTAACTCAAAATCTTCTTTTATGATCCAATCATAAACTCTTATTTTCTCGTTACAATGATTTTCACTTCATCTTGAAATTTATTTGAACATTTTCAAACATTTCATACTTCTTCCTTATCAAGTAAATATACACATATATCCACTCAAAACCTCGGTTAAAGTATATGAAGTTATAAGACGCACCACACACGGCTACACATAATGAACTATACACATCAACATGTATAATGTCCAATAAGTTAGTCGTCCGTCCTTCTTTGCCTATGAACGGAGTTTCAATCATTTCTAGGAAATTCTTACAAGCGTCAGTTGATTCAAAATCAAAAGACTCCAAAATTCCACCAACATGGAGTTTCTTCATGTTATCTTTCCAATATGATTTAAACGGTGTTTCAATCATCTCTAGAAATTTCTCACAACCGTCAATTGATTCAAAATCAAAAGACTCCAAAATTCCATCACCATGGAGTTTCTTCATGTGTTTCTTTCCAATATGATTCAAACGGTGGTGTCACTCATAAGTGATCTTATAATCATTTGTCTTGCGACATGTTTAGCATCAGTTATTATGGATGTGATTTCTCCAACAAGATTTATAGAGTTCATCCATCTTCTATGAATATGGTGATAATTTGAACAACTATTGTTCGTATAACACCAGAACAGAATAACAATTATTCAAATAAATATTGAAGGCTAGGTTTAATTCCAACGATAAACACAATAACACTTTATTTTGTTTTTGATGAGAATCATCCCATATTCATTTGCTAGTTACTCAGGCCATTGCAACTCTTGTATTGCGTTGTTCCGTATGACACTTCATACCAACCAATCAGTATCCAATACTCAAGAATCACATTGTTTAACAAGCAATGAATATACCCATAACATGTATATCATCTATATACCCGAGCTGGACATTTCCAGTCTTTTCCTTTTTCTTTTTGCCAAAATATTTTTTCAGATCCTCTTTCAGCAATTCCTTTCCTTATTAGAAGAATTTATCAACATCACTTGTGGCACCATTCATATGACACATAATCCAAAGTGTGTTAGTCAAATACTAACACCCTTTGATTCTCACTTTGATGTAGATCACCGTCATCAAATGTTTGGTGTTCTTCCAAATTCCATTCTTTAGTAATCTTATAGTGTAGTAAACATTTTACCTACATCTTCCATTCATCCTATCATGACAACTTTCATGACAAAACTACCATAGCTCATAGAGACAAACTGTGAGTACAATATTAGTTCCCAAAACCTTTTTGAGAGATTAGGACACATAGTGTCTCCAACCTTCACAAATTCTCATACAATATGAGAACATGTTTCTCACTAAATTTTACTCTATCACATTGCAACTAAACATTGTTTCAGATATCGCTATATCTTCCACACATGATAGTTTCTGAAACAATCCTTTCAGCTCCTAGATAACCTTGATAATAACAAACAACATTTGAATATCAAGGATCATGGAGGAAAGTGTGATACTTAGACACTAACACTGGAATTGTTACTCTCGATTTAATACACATTATTAAACTTCATGGAGTAAGCAAGGTTTGCTTAAGTTTTCAATAAGACTTTAAACTTTAGATTGACACTCAAACAATACGGTACCAGTCCGTAAAGTTAAATATCCAGAATTCTATAGTTCTGTTATCTCAATTATAGCTAAGCGCAAAGGTAGTAAACAAATGCCAATGACTACAACGAACTATGCAAATTCACTTTGATTTAGTTCATGATAAAATGAGTTCATCTAACTCCCACTCAAAAACAACATCCCTCGAGTCGTCTTTGGTGATTACACGAACCAAATTCACTACACCACGACCGATCATCACGTGAGGCAGTGTAGCTGCAATGGCGAGCATCTCAATATGGTTCATCATATCATCCATATGACTCGTGCTTAACCTTTCGGTCCATGTTCCGAGGCCATGTCTGTACATGCTAGGCTCGCCAAGTAGAACCTTAGTATTTGCATGTGTTTCAAGGCCATGTCTGTACATGCTAGGCTTGAAAACACCCGTTGTATGCGAACGTAGAGTCTATCACACCCGATCATCACGTGGTGTCTCGAAACGACGAAATTTCTTAACGGTGCATACTAAGGAAGAACATATAATTATCTTGATATTAAGTGAGAGGGATCATCTTATAATGCTACCGCAGCGATCATGATCGTAACTAAGCAAAATAAGATGCATAAAAGGATAAACATCACATGCATGGATAATGTGATATGATATGGTCCTTCTCGCAATAGATCTCCATCTTTGTGCGTCTTGGTATGATCTCCATCATGCCACCGGCGCGGCACCAAGGTCCATGACGCCACCACCATGGTCGTCCTTCTCCATTACAATATATCTCATGGATATATCTACAGCACGCAGGCCTTAAAAAGGAAAAACACAACCATATGGCTCCTGCCGGTTGTTTACAATAAATCTCATTTCATACAACAATTTTGTAACAATGACCATATCACATCACATGCCCTGCAAAAACAAGTTAGACGCTTCTAAATTATCTTTGCAAATTTTACGTGGTTTTGGGCTTCCTAGGAAAGAACCGATCTTACCTACGGACAAGAACCACAACGTTGATTCGCTAGTTGTTTCTTTTCATCCCTTTCCAGGGCCCTCCGTTGCAAATGCCATATCACTAATGTTAGAGAAACTGACACCCCCAAAGCCACTTTATACGGTACAAGCCGTATGTCAAGTGTGACACGCAATCTGCGCTTAGGGCCGCTTCAATCCAACATTGCCGCAATATGAACAAGTGCACAAAAGAGGGTAACAACTAGAGGATCAACGCCCACATCTCTATGTGTTCTAACCGTACAAAGCATCTACGCATAGACGAGGCTCTAATACCACTGAAGGGGTCTTTGCATAGAAAACAAAAAATTTCCTACGGTTGTAACAGCCAAGATCACATCTAGAAGATCACTTGTAACGGTTTGAGAAGGACTCACCCTCGAAGACCAAAAGCTTTAACGAGAACTATTCTCGTGGGTGATGTAGTCGAACACTCGCCGACCTCAAGGTCGTGATGAAGACTTGACGCCACGAATGGGCAGCGTCTCCGTAGTCGGTCACACGTACAGATCAGTGACGACCTCCGCCCCTTGCTCCAGTTGGGCAGCGGAAGTAGTGGATCCTCGGGAACTCCAGCAGCACTACAACATAGTGGTGGTGGTGGTAGAGAAGATCTTGAGCAGGGCTTCGCCTAAGCACCGTACTCGTGAAACTGGATCAGCTAGCAAGGGGAGGAAGATGCCAACCAAAGGGCATATGAGAGATGGAGGAATTAGTGTGTAGAGGGGTCTCCACCCATCTATATATAGGAGGGGGAGGTAGCCCCCAAGGGGTAGCACGCCCCAAGAGGTGCCCCCACCTCTCCCCTCATCATGTGGGTGGACTCTCCACTCACAAAAACAAAGGGTCACACATTATTCCCATAACTTCCATAATTCTCCACTCAAAATTCCAAGAGTTTTATCACATTAAAACACTTTTAATTATCTTGTTTAATGTCACTCAAATTAATGAACACTTCATTCAATGAGTACTTCATTGATGAACACTTCATTCAATGAACACATTAACAATTATCCCCTTGCACTATTTTGATATACCGAAACTATTCCAACAGTTTTATCAAAACAGTCCATGTGCTGTCCTGTATATTCTCCGGCGTTCCGTATCCACTCAAACGCGTCAACGAATCCTTAAGTGTGTCACCCTACGGTTCGTGAATAAAATGGACATGACTGAGACTCTTCTCCGATCAATAATCATCAGAGGGATCTGGAGATCCATGATGACTCCCACTTACTCAACGATGAACTAGTGATCGTGTGAACCATTACTCCGTAACCAATTCCTTTTGTCTCGCGATATTTTACTTGTCCGAGATCCGATCATTTGGTATCATCCATACCTAGTTCGATCTCGTTACCGACAAGTACTCTTTACTCGTTCCGTGATATAACATCCTCGTGAGCCAGTCACGTGCTTGCAAGCGATGTCAATGTGATATCACCGAGAGGGCCCAGAGTATATCTCTCCGTCATCTGGATGGACAAATCCCACTCTTGATCCACGAGCCTCAACTAACACTTTCCAAGTACCCAACGACACCTTTATAATCACCCTGTTACGGTGTGACGTTTGATGGAATCAAAGTACTCTTCCGGTGTCAGTGATTGACGTGATCTCATGGTCTAAGGATTAGAGTTACTTCGTGAAAGTTTGATACAGCAATAGAAACTTGATGACATGATCGTATTGCTATAACTACTGTGGGTGTATGTTCATCACATCATTCTCCAATGACATGACCTTGTTATTAACAACATCCAATGTTCATGACCAGGAAACCTTGATCATCCGTTAATCAACAAGCTAGTATAAAGAGAGGCATTACTAGGAACCTTTTCTTTGTTTATTAAACACACATGTATTAACGTTTCCGGTTAACACAATTATAGCATGAAAATAAACATTTATCATAAACATGGAATAAGATAATAACCACTTTATTATTTCCTCTCGGGCATATTCCCTTCAAGATGTTCTCTGACAATCCTTGCATCGTGATCGCGTAATATGCCACCACTCTAAGCCACACTTCCACAGGATCGAAACCTGGCTCTTTTGTACATCACCGTTCCCAAGGTTATTCTTGGTGATTGACCTCGTGTGCAATTAACGAGTCCCCTACCTTGTGATGTCAGTGCGATATCAGACTCAATGCTTATGCCTGATGGTCTCGACCCCTTTCCATCATCCGTCATCGGCACTGAATTCTTCCTTATTCGCATGAAAACTTATCATACCTCCGTTGTCTCTCTCGATGTATTTCCCTGCATTTAAAAATCGAGAGATACTTTGTACCCCATTCCCTCGGCCAGCCTTGGTTGATTAACCGGGTACTGTTCCGACCACCCTTAAGTCTCCCCTCCTACCCTATCCGTAGGTACGATGAAGTTCCGAAGGAAGGATGACAACTCGTCGAGATGCACTGATGCAGAGAAACCGAGACATCGACAAGAAGGATTAACTTCTTCGTGAAGGGAAACAATAACTAGAAGAATCGCTAGAATACGAAAGCAAAGCTTTACCCCATACACTACCTTTAATTCTCGGGACGAGAATTCTTTGTAGTGGGGGAGATTTGTAACACCCTTACTGTCATGAATAGTAACCCCTCTTGTTAATCCAGTTTACTATTCCTAAATCTTGCTTTGATCAACCATGATCAACTCGGGACAACTCAAAATTCAAATGCCCCTATGGTAATATAAAAAAAACAATGTGGCAATTAATACTTTGTGCAAAAATTGTGAATAAAATTTTGTAAAATGCACAATAATCACTTGATCATGTCCATGTAGTTTGGGGAATTTACGAAGCTATAAATTAATTCAAACAAACCAAACAGTAGTTGGAAAGCTCCCCTTTTAACCATTTAATATTTAAATGAAATATCAAATGAGTTTATAAAAACTCCAAAACTTTTGTGGCACTATCATACAGTGCAATACTAATTTAGGGACACATTACGTATTTTAGAAAAATGTAAAACAACTAAAAGAAATACAAACGAGAAAAGAACAGAAAAGAAAAATAAAAGGGAATAAAAACATGACCTAATCTAACGCCCATGGGAAGGAGCACACCCCACCCCTCTCCTCTCCCCCCCTGGGCCAAGCCCAACCCCCAGCCCAACTAACCCCCCCTCCCATGTTCACCTCGCTGTGGCGCTCATCCATGGTGCCACGGCCACGGCCGTCGCCGTGGAGGCCATCGGGTGGTCGCCGGCGTGGTTAAGGTCGACCCAGAGCCCCTTCAACCCTGGCGCGAACCCTAGCTGCCCCTGTTGTATCCCTCGCGGCACCATACCCCCTCCTCTCCTCTGGTTCAGACGCGCCCGTGGACGCGCCATCTCGATCTCGCGGCCAACGGCCGAACCAAGCCCAACCGGCGTGTCCGTGGTGTTCATCGGGGTCGTGTATATCGTGCTCTGCTTTCCCTTGGGAAAGACATACACCGGATACTTGTGTATCATCACATTTTCCTTTCCATTGGCCTGTTTAACCTTTCTAGTATTATAACTTACCTAAGCAGTGATAATTCCCCTACTGATGTAAACACCTTCGTGTACAACCTCGTTAGTAACACCTTGTTTCCATTGTTGATGACATTTCGGTAACCACCGGGACGAGAACTTTGCCAATTGGTCCGCCTCGTATTAACGAGCAGGAAAATGGTTCTCAATGTCCAGTGCTCCTAGTACCGATGTTGTTGCCGACATAGCTGACAAGCTGTTCTCTGACAATCCTTGAATCGTGATCGCCTAATATGCCACCACTCTAAGCCACAGTTCCACAGGATCGAAACCTGGCTCTTTTGTACATCCCCGTTCCCAAGGTTATTCTTGGTGATTGACCTCGTGCGCAATTAACGAGTCCCCTACCTAGTGATGTCAGTGCCATATCAGACTCAATGCTTATGCCTGATGGTCTCGACCCCTTTCCATCATCCATCATCGGCACTGAATTCTTGCTTATTCGCATGAAAACTTATCATACCTCCGTTGTCTCTCTCGATGTATTTCCCTGCCTTTAAAAATCAAGAGATACTTTGTACCCATTCCCTCGGCCAGCCTTGGTTGATTAACTGGGTAATGTTCCGACCCCCCTTAAGTCTCCCCTCCTAACCTATCCGTAGGTACGATGAAGTTCCGAAGGAAGGATGACAACTCGTCGAGATGCACTGATGCAGAGAAAGCGAGACATCGACAAGAAGGATTAACTTCTTCGTGAAGGGAAACAATAACCAGAAGAATCGCTAGAATACGAAACCAAAGATTTACCCCATACACTACCTTTAATTCTCGGGAGAGAATTATTTGTAGTGGGGGAGATTTGTAACACCATAACTGTCATGAACTGTAACCCCTCTTGTTAATCCAGTTTACTATTCCTAAATATTGCTTTGATCAACCATGATCAACTTGGGTCAATTCAAAATTCAAATGCCCCTATGATAATATAAAAAAAACAATGTGGCAATTAATACTTTGTCCGAAAATTGTGAATACAATTTTGTAAAATGCACAATAATCACTTGATCATTGATACGTCCCAAACGTATCTACAATTTCTTCTTGCTCCATGCATGTTTTGTGTGACTTTGCCATGTTTTGCTTGAACTTTCATACACTTTTGAGCGTATTTGGACTAATCTATTAACCCAGTGCACCCAGCTGCCAGTTGTTGTTTTCTGCTGTTTTTGTATTTCAGGTTTTCTGGCCATTAAAAGTGCTCCAAAAAGTCCGGAAAAATCAGATAAAAAATCAGCGACCCAGAAGCTTCCGGAATAACCAAGGCAGCGGAGGGGGGCCACTACTAGGAGACCAGGAGGGTCCCTGGCGCGGCCCCACCCTAGGCCACACCAGGAGGCCTCCTGGCTGCCTGGTGGGTCCCCTCGATACCCTCCTCCGCCTATATTTAGCCCTCGGCGTGGAAACCCCCTAATATCGATCTCTTTTCCGCGATCTCGCCTCTGTACCACCGCCGCCGCCGCTTCAAGATCGAGGCTTCCTGGAGAAGCTGCTCCGGCACCCTGCCGGGAGAAGCTACCCCCTCCGGGAGACCATCCATAGCCATGGACGCCTCCCGTATGTACAGTGAGTAGTTTCCCTTGGACCATGGGTCCGTGACCAGTAGCTATGTGATCTATCTCTCCCTTCTTTGTGCCCCCACTTTCGAGACCTCGTGATCATCCTCACATGATCGAGGCACCTTTGTAATTTTCTGCCGTTGCTATGTTGCGTTTGTTGGGATCTGATGGATCATGAGACTATGTTCTGATTGTGATGAGTAATATATTTGGTTCTTCTCTTTTGATATTTTTTTCTTGAGTAAATTCTTGCATGTTCTCCGTTGCCGTATTTTACTTTGGACAAGTGATTTTTTTCAACTCCAAGAGGGAGCGTTATGCTTGATTGTGGGTTCAGCCCCTTCATGTCTAGCTTGAGTAACAGAAAAATGAGACTAGGGGATGTGTTGTTGCCATCAGGGATAAAACAACGGTGCTTGTATCCGCGGATACAAGGATTGTTTACTTTACTCAAAGTTCTTTTAATGAAGTTGTCTGTTGCTTTGGATTTACACTTTGGGTGGTATTCGCAACTTAATACCAGCGGGATGTTCTGGATAGATATCTCAAGGTGGATGATTCGTAGTAGATGCAGATGGATTTCGGTCTACTTACCTTGGCGTACTGTCCATTGCTTTTGAGCCCTTCCTTTCTTTGCAGCATAGTTAGCATTGCGGTGCATTTATAATCCTGTCAATTGCCCAACTGTTATTTGTTTACCTCGCTAGCACTTTTATCGTCTTTTGGGAGAGAGACATCACTAGTGAAAATCACGGGACTGATACGTCCCAAACGTATCTATAATTTCTGCTTGTGCCATGCATGTTTTGTGTGACTTTGCCATGTTTTGCTTGAACTTTCATACACCTTTGAGCATATTTGGACTAACCTATTAACTCAGTGCACCCAGTTGCCAGTTCCTGTTTTCTGTTGTTTTTGTATTTCCGGTTTTCCGGCCATTAAAAGTGCTCCAAAAATTCCGGAAAAATTATATACAAAATCAGCGTCCCGGAAGCTTCCGGAAACACCAAGGAAGGAAGGGAGGGCCACCACCAGGACTCCAGAAGGGTCCATGGCGCGGCCCATCTCTAGGCCGCACCAGACACCCTCCTGGCTGCCTGGTGGCCCCTCTCGGTGCCCCCTTTGGCCCCTATTTTTACCCCCGAGGTGGAAATCCCTAATATCAAAGTACTTTTTCCAGAAGAGATTTCGATCTCCGCCGCCATCGAAAACTAGCTTCGGGGGTCACCAGGATCCTGCTCCGGCACCCTTCCGGGGAGGGCCTTGGCCCCCGGGGCCATCTTCATCGACTCTCCTTCCCCCATGATGCTTCTTGAGTAGTTCCTCCTTGGACTACGGGTTCTTGGCAGTAGCTATGTGGTATTCTCTCCCCCTAGATCCTCAATACAATGTTCTCATGAGCTGCCCTACATGATTGAGATCCATATGATGTAATTGGTGTTGTGTTTGTTGGGATACGATGAATTTTTACCTTGTTCAGTCCTAAGAGGTTTATGAATTATTGTTGCTGCAATTTGTTGTTCTTAATGATTGTTACTATTGCACGAGTAGCATGATCTCAGATCTGAGCACGTTATGGTTGCATGATTATAATTGTTGTTCTAGATCTTATCTACGGTTGTATGCACCTATTATAGTCCGGAACCGGCGATCCCAATAGTGACAGCTTGGGACACCAAAGGGTATGGGCTATAATTTGAGGATCACATGTGTTCATGAAGTGTTAATGCTTTGTTCCGGTGCTCCGCCGCAGGAGCACCTTAATCTCCATAAGTTCCTTAAGTGGCCCCGTTCGTAGCGGGATGGTAGGACAAAAGATGTTGTGCAAAGTTATTATTGCAAGCATGTACAACTACATACGGAACACATGCCTACGTTTGGTTCTTAGACTAGGATGCTCTAGTTTGTTCTTTGGATAGAGTTCGTGCAATTCTGTCAATTGCCCAACTGTAATTTGTTCACCCAGCACCTTGTTCTTTTGCCTAGAGAGGTACCTCTAGTGAAACCTTGAACTCCGGTCCATCTTTCACCTTCATTGCCTTCGTTGTTACTTTTACTTTCTTTGCTGCTCCTACTACTTTGTTACTACTTTGTGGTGTTGGTGATTGGGGAAGTCTTAAAGGCTACACCCGTCAACACACCATTGCTACTTATATCTTGTCTAGTTCTTTTTCAGGTGTGGTTGAATTGACAACTCAACTTCTAAGGCTTATAAGTATTCTTTGGCTCCCCTTGTGTCGAATCAATAAATTTGGTTATTCTTACCCGCGAAGACTGTTGCGATCCCCTACACTTGTGGGTTATCAAGACTATTTTCTTGCGCCGTCGCCGGGGAGTATAGCTTTACTTATAAGTTCACTTGATAAGTACACATTTGCTTATTACTCTGTTTTCTACTAATGACTACTTTGTTTGAGACTAGATCTTATTGGCAAGGCGGATTCACGGAGGATCAACAAAAACATTACAAGGAATACCGCTTGTCTCAAAAAGGGATACACTCATGGGGACTAATACAAGAGTTGTATGACTATGCTAGAAATTTGTGCTCAATATATAATATATCTTTCAGAAGGGATGAATCTTGTTGCTTTATGAGGCACAAACACCTTGATTTCCAATGTGAGTACAATGATGATGAAACCTTAGCTTCTTATGTTAAGGGAAACTATGATTTTTATGATGCAGAACAAATAGAAGAAGTTGTTATCTTTAAGGGTGCCTATGAAATTGCTTCCCTTGTTGAAAATATTGATGATGCCCCTTACAAATCCGAGAGTCTTGAAATACTTAATTATTGCTTTGAGGATTTTAATGACAATTATTATATTATTGACCATCTCAAAAGGTTCTCTCCACAAGAGGAAGAGACTAATGCTTTGCAGGACTCTACGGAAGAAGAAATTGCTGAAATTGAATGCTCCTTGGATGAAAAAGAGGAGGAGAGTGAAGAACAAAAGGAGGAAGAATTGAGTAGTTACCCATCTCTACCTACCAATGAGAGTAACTCTTTGACTCTTACTTTATATGATTGCCCTCCATGCTTACCAAAGGAGGATGAATGCTATATTGATTGCTATGATCCTATGGATTCTTTTGAAATATCCCTTTTTGATGAAATTGATGCTTGTGGTCACGATGCCCCTATGAATGGTACTTGCAAGGATGATTTTGCTACTGTTCGTTATGATAAACCTTGCTATCTTGATGAATCTTATGATAAACCTCTATTTTTTCCTACTATGGATGTTCTTAATGACGATGAGGTTTGCTTAGAAAGTCTACATGATTATGTGCTAGTAGATCATGAAAATCACGCTTTGTGTGATAATTATATTGTTGAGTTTGTTCATGATGCTACTGAAAATTATTATGAGAGAGGGAAATACGGTTATAGAAATTTTCATGTTAGGAAAACACCCCTCTCCATGTTGAAAATCTTGAAGGTGCTCATGTTTTACTTTCCTATGCTTGTTGCGTTGTGCTTCATTTATTTATTTTGTTTCAAGTTGCCCATGCATAGGAAGAATGTTAGACTTAAATGTGGTTTGTATTTTCTCCTTTCATGCTCTCTTTTGTGCTTCAACTCTTATTCTTTTGTGAGCATCGTTAAACTCATGCCTAGCTAATGGCTTTAAAGAAGCGCTTTCGGGAGGCAGCCCGCAACGAATTTAGGTTTTTCTTCTTGTTTTTATTCTGTTTTTAGTGGTCTTGATGATTTTTACTACTGTAGAAACATCATTGTATCTTTACTTTTCAAGATTTCTGCCATTTATAGCCTCATACGACAAGGGAAGTGAAAGTTGTGACATGCTGTCCAGAAAACAGATTCTGTCCTCGTGACTAGAAAAATCACAAAAAAATCCCAGTTCATCTTTTTGAGCTGAAATTTTTACACAGCATGCTATATACAATTACGAAACTTTCGTATGTTCTGAGTTTTTTTATTTGAGTTGCAGAAGTATCCCTAACAAATTCTTTTCTCTCTGCTGTTCTGTTTTTCTCAGCTTCTGCCCCGGTTTTTCTTTTCGCAGTTTTGCAATCCTTAAGCTTGCTTTTTCTTTGCAAAATCTTTTGTGCAGGCAAGATAAACAGTAGAACTTCCTGGAAATCTTTATTTGCAGTAGAGGAAAATTATTTTAATAGGGTACTAACCTCTCTAATCAGCTTATGATGAGTTATGTATGAAGGGAGTTTTCAAGTGCGCGATGGAAGATGATGAAAAAAGATCTTGGAGTGTCAAACGCTCAAGCTTGGGGATGCGCCAGGAACACGCAAGAAATATTCAAGCAGACTCAAGCGTCTAAGCTTGGGGATTCCCCCATGCATCCCCTTCTTCATCAACAATCATCAGTTCGTCCCTCGTTCCACTATATTTTTATCACTTCATGCGTTATGTGCTATGCTTGGAGCGTCTTCTCTTTACTTTTCTTAGTTCTTTTGTTTTGTCTGCTGGTCATTAAAATGTCGGAACCTAACATGCTTGATTGGGAGAGATACACGCTCCGCTTAAACAAGAACACCTCATAGGATTTTCATGCTTATTCTTTGCTGTGAGTTGTTCTTTATCTTTTCTTAGCTGCTGCCCTGTTTAGTTCATGTGCTTTAGAGTTTTCTTCTAGAGCTTTTAATTGGTTCAGGATTGAACTTTCTATAGTTTGCATGCTTATCTTGTTTAGAGAGTTTTCCTGTTGCACTGAGTTCTGTGTCTTGACTAGAAAGTAGGTAGTTGAAGTTGCTATTCTCTTTGTAGTAGTAACTTGCAATAGTTTTGAGGTATTGACTTAAGTAAATGTTTGAACTTATGGTGTCAAGAGCTTTAGCCTATTAGTGATAGATGTCGTATTTTGGGCAATCCATGTGATTTTCGAAAACCTAAACCCTGTTGAGAACTCTAGCTACTAGATGGATCACTAATCTCTGGAGGGGTCGAATATTAGAGTACACTCACGTACCATGAGTCGAGGATGCGCAAGGATAACCAAACCCCCATACACTCCTCCTCGGGGTACTTGTCTCTTTGTGAACCTCCTGACTAGATTGAGAGTTACCGATAATAAGTGAATGAGTTCTTTGGACTAATGTGAGTATTCGAAAGTTGACACTTCCACCCACCTATACTTTTTCTAGCCTCTTCGGTAACGTGCATTGCCCTTTCTCACCTCGAGAGTTGGCGCATACTTCGCCGGTGCGTCCAAACCCTTGGCACGATATGCTCTGTCATCATAAGCCTCCTTATATCTTTCCTCAAAACAACCACCATACCTACCTACAAGGCATTTCCATAGCCTTTCCGAGATACATTGCCATGCAACATCCATTGTTCTTCATGTTCATATGACTTATCCTTCATTGTCATATTGCCTTGCATGATCTCATAGCCTTCATGTAGTTGGTCTTTGCCCGCTATTCATATTTTTGCTGCATGTTGCACTTGATCATTGCACATACTGCTACATTGGCAGAGGCATTCATATAGAGTCATTACTTTTTGATTCAGAGTTGTAAGTAGATAAAAGTGTGTTGATGTTCTTCTAGAGTGTTGCCCATACAGTGAGGAAAGGAATAAAAGATCCCAAAGTGGATAAAATACAAAAAAAATACAAAAAAAGAGAGAGGGGGCAACACTACTATCCTTTATTCCACACTTGTGCTTCAAAGTAGCACCTGTACTTCAGTTTGTAGAGTGTTTTCATGTTGTACTTGCTTAACTAAGTGGGGATCCTTACACTATATAACTTGGCTTGCATATTCCAAGGATGAGCCTCCTCAAAAGAGCTCTAGGTCTTCATGAGCAAGCAAGTTGGATGCACCCCCACTAGTTCCATTGGAGGGCTTTCATACACTTATAGCTCTATGTGCATCCGCATGTTGCATGGCAATCCCTACCCCTCATATCATATCTATCATATGGCTTTATCTCGCCTATGATTGTCCTCATTGATGTGAGCCTTTCACACCTTTTTGTCTTCTTCCTCCACCATCTTTCTATTTCGCCGTTTAGGTGTCAACTTTCTTGCTCACGTTCATCCATTGCATGAGTGCTCAAAATATCGAAAGGGAGTGGATCAGTTTGACTTGTACCTGGCTAGTGGTCTGGGGACGAGTCCAGATAATACTTAAAAGGAGACTAAGAGTGAAACTTTAGTAGATTTAGTTCTCAACAATAAAAAGTTTTCTCTCTCGTATTCCAAAATTACCATTCTTGCACGCAAACACCATTTGGAGACATTTGAGTGACGGATAGCGAGAACTCTTGCACCTTATGTTCTTTTGTTGCTTGTGTCGATGCTAATATAGACTCTTGCTTGTTAAGACTTGAATTGAATTGCATGCTTTAATTGCTTTACTTAAAAGTCCTTATATGGTTGTGTGGCATGCCACCATAGAAATTATGTTTGTTATCATTTACCTACTTGAGGACGAGCAGGAATTAATCTTGGGGATGTTGATACGTCCCAAACGTATCTATAATTTCTGCTTTTGCCATGCATGTTTTGTGTGACTTTGCCATGTTTTTCTTGAACTTTCATACACTTTTGAGCATATTTGGACTAACCTATTAACTCAGTGCACCCAGTTGCCAGTTCCTGTTTTCTGCTGTTTTTGTATTTCAGGTTTTCCGGCCATTAAATGTGCTCCAAAAATTCCGGAAAAATTATGTAAAAAATCAGTGTCCCGGAAGCTTCCGGAAACACCAAGGAAGGAAGGGAGGGTCACAACCAGGACTCCAGAAGGGTCCATGGCGCGGCCCATCCCTAGGCCGCACCAGGCACCCTCCTGGATGCCTGGTGGCCCCTCTCGGTGCCCCCTTTGGCCCCTATTTTTACCCCCGAGGAGGAAATCCCTAATATCGAAGTACTTTTTCCAGAAGAGATTTCGATCTCCGCCGCCATCGAAAACTAGCTTCGGGGGTCACCAGGATCCTGCTCCGGCACCCTGCCGGGGAGGGCCTTGGCCCCCGGGGCCATCTTCATCGACTCTCGTTCCCCCATGATGCTTCTTGAGTAGTTCCTCCTTGGACTACGGGTTCTTGGCAGTAGCTATGTGGTATTCTCTCCCCCTAGATCCTCAATACAATGTTCTCATGAGCTTCCCTACATGATTGAGATCCATATGATGTAATTGGTGTTGTGTTTGTTGGGATCCGATGAATTGTTACCTTGTTCAGTCCTAAGAGGTTTATGAATTATTGTTGCTACAATTTGTTGTTCTTAATGCTTGTTACTAGTGCACGAGTAGCATGATCTCAGATCTGAGCACGTTATGGTTGCATGATTATAATTGTTGTTCTAGATCTTATCTAGGGTTGTATGCACCTATTATAGTCCGGAACCGGCGATCCCAATAGTGACAGCTTGGGACACCAAAGGGGATGGGCTATAATTTGAGGATCACATGTGTTCATGAAGTGTTAATGCTTTGTTCCGATGCTCCACCGCATGAGCACCTTAATCTCCATAAGTTCCTTAAGTGGCCCCGTTCGTAGCGGGATGGTAGGACAAAAGATGTTGTGCAAAGTTATTATTGCAAGCATGTACAACTACATACGGAACACATGCCTACGTTTGGTTCTTAGACTAGGATGCTCTAGTTTGTTCTTTGGATAGAGTTGGTGCAATTCTGTCAATTTCCCAACTGTAACTTTTTCACCCAGCACCTTGTTCTTTTGCCTAGAGAGGTACCTCTAGTGAAACCTTGAACTCCGGTCCATCTTTCACCTTCAGTGCCTTCGTTGTTACTTTTACTTTCTTTGTTGCTCCTACTACTTTGTTACTACTTTGTGGTGTTGGTGATTGGGGAAGTCTTAAAGGCTACACCCATCAACACACCATTTCTACTTATATCTTGTCTAGTGCTTTTTCAGGTGTGGTTGAATTGACAACTCAACTGCTAAGGCTTATAAGCATTCTTTGGCTCCCCTTGTGTCGAATCAATAAATTGGGTTATTCTTACCCGCGAAGACTGTTGCGATCCCCTACACTTGTGGGTTATCAGGGACTCCGGTCCATCTTCACATTACTGTTTACATCCTTAGTTTACTTTGCAGTTGCTATCACTATCACTATTATCTCTTGCGTTAATCCTTTGTAAACAGCAAGGCCGGAGGAATTGACAACTCCTCTGTACTCGTTGGGAGCAAAGTTATTTGTATCTGTGTGCAGGTCCAGGTGAAGTTAGCAATCCTAGGTTGTGAACGGCGCCATTGTTCACTTTACCACCTTCTTGTATTTCTGCGAGTCCTACGGGAGACAAACCCTATCCTCTATATAGGGGAAATTTGCTGCTACGCTACATCTCACCTTCCACTTGGGGTAACCAACGAGGAGTGAGAGATCCTCACCGTATCAAGCCAATTTCTGGCGCTGTTGCCGGGGACTCCGGTCTACAAGATAGGGGAGTTGCACACTATATTTTATCTTTGCTTTTTAGTCTTGTTAGTTTACCTTTTAGTTTTTACTTTTGTGTCCCTTATCAAAAATACCAAAAATACCTGCTGCTACTATGGGTTCCAATGAAAACACCAAGTTGTGTGACTTCACTAGTCACAACAACAGTGACTTTATCTGCACTCCTATTGCTCCACCTGCTACTTCAACACCTTCTTATGAGATTAAACCTGCTTTGCTGAACC
Source organism: Bromus sterilis (assembly GCA_950022295.1). NCBI lineage: Eukaryota > Viridiplantae > Streptophyta > Magnoliopsida > Poales > Poaceae > Bromus > Bromus sterilis. The sequence goes on along the minus strand of OX465595.1, from coordinate 334,418,181 downwards.
TTGTTATGAAAGATCAATTCTCTGGTGCTAGAGATGATGCTGCTTTGCACTTAAATAATTTTATTGAGCTTTGTGATATGCAAAAGTACAAAGAAGTAGATGGTGAAATTGTTAAGCTTAAGCTTTTTCCTTTCTCTTTGAGGGATGAAGCTAAAATCTGGTTTCAATCCTTGCCTAAGAATAGCATAGACTCTTGGGATAAGTGCAAGGATGCTTTTATCGGGAAATACTATCCCCTGCTAAAATTATTCAATTGAGGAGTAACATTATGAATTTCAGGCAATTGTATAATGAACACGTTTCCCAGGCTTGGGAACGTATGAAGACGCTTGTCAAGAACTCCCCCACACATGGACTGACTACCTGGGTGGTTATCCAGACTTTTTATGCAGGCCTGAACTTTACCTCGCGGAACCTGTTAGATTCGGCCGCGGGAGGAACTTTTATGTCAACCACACTTGGTGCTGCCACAAAGCTACTTGATGAGATGATGCTGAACTACTCTCAGTGGCACACCGAAAGATCTCCAACTGGTAAGAAGGTAAATTATGTCGAGGAGATCTCCTCTCTATATGAAAAGGTTGACCTTATCATGTCTCTACTTACCAAGCAAGCTCCTATTAATCCTCAGGATGTTCCTTTAAATTCTTTGGTTGCTCAAGAACAAATAGATGTGGACTTTATCTCTAGAAACAACTTCAACAATAATGCTTATAGGGGCAACTTTGCTAGTAATCCTAGACTGTTTCCATCCACTTATGGGAACAACAACACCTACCCTAGCACCAAAAATCCCACCTCTGAACTAGAGAGTATGCTTAGAGACTTTATCACTACCCAAAAAGCCTTCAACAAGAATGTGGAAGAAAAACTAGTTAAATTAGATAATCTTTGTTTGAAGGTAGACAACTTAGCCCTTGATGTTGAGATGTTAAAAATTAGAACCTCTCCCCTTGAGGAGAGTAAGGTCACTCCTATTAATGCTATCCAGTTACAAATCAATGAAAACATTAGGATGATGGCTAAACTCAAAGAAAGATGGGCTAGAGAAAAATAGGAAGAGGAGAGAGTTGAGAGCCTTCCTACCTACCACACAGTAGCTACTATCCAAGTAGTTGAGGATGTCCAAACAGTTAGCACCCATCACACCCCTAGTCCCACTGGAACTATCAATGGTGATGCTACCACCTCAACCATAGATGAAGAAACCTCTATGAACATAGAGGCTTTCAAACAAGTGAGCCTAAATGATATCACTACCTCCCTGATAGATAGTAGTGACCTAGACTTTGACAACTGCACTTTACCTGAAGTTATTGGTTTCCTACACAAGATGTCTAGAGACCCCCACACTAGCACACTTAATCTTGCCTTCACAGAGCATATCACCAATGCTCTAATCAAAGTTAGGGAGGAGACACTTAGACTAGAAGCCTCCATACCTAGGAAGCTAGAAGATGGTTGGGATCCTATGATAAAAATCAAATTAAATAACTTCTCTTGTTATGCTCTTTGTGATGTTGGAGCAAGTACCTCCGTTATGCCCAAAAGAATGTATGATATGCTTGAATTGAAACCTTTTGATCCTTGTTCTTTTGGTGTTCGTCTGGTTGATTCTTCCGTAAAGAAACCTTTGGGGAAGATCGACGATGTTCTTATCATTTTCAATGACAATTATGTTCCCGTTGATTTCACTATTATGGACATTGAGTGTGAGCCTTCTTGTCCAATTATTTTGGGACGTCCTTTTCTTCGCACAGTTGGTGCTGTTATTGACATGAAAGAGGGGAATATCAAGTTCCAATTCCCTCTCAATAAAGGAATGGAACACTTCACTAGGAAAAATATTAAGTTACCTTTTGAGTCCGTCACGCGGGCTAGTTATTCTCTTAAAAATACTTGATCTTCTGCTTTAAGCCTAACTAATGGCTCTAAAGAAGCGCTTTCGGGAGAAAGCCCGCAACGAATTTAGGTTTTCTTTTTTCTTTTCTTCTGTTCTTAGTGGTCTTGATGATTGTTACTACTGTAGCAACATCATTGTATCTTTACTTTTTAAGCTTTGTGCCTTTTATAGCCTCATACGACAAGGGAAGTAAAAGTTTTGACATGCTGTCCAGAAAACAGATTCTGTCCTCGTGACTAGAAAAATTATGGAAAAATCCCAGTTCATATTTTTGAGCTGAAATTTTTACACAGCGTGCTCTCTACAATTACTTAACTTGCGTATGTTCTGAGATTTTTGATTTGAGTTGCAGAAGTACCCCCAAAAAATTCGTTTCTATCTGCTATTCTGTTTTTCACAGATTCTGCCACGTTTTGTCTCTCTCTACTTTTTCAAACCTTAAGCTTGCTTTTTCTTTGCAAAAACTTTTTGAAATCTTGAGAAACAGTAGCTCTTCAAGTTTATCTTTATTTCAAGTAGAGGAAAAATCATTTTAGGAGGGTACTAACCTCTCTAATCAGTCTACAATGAGTTATGTATGAAGGGAGTTTTCAAGTGCACGATGAAAGATGATGAAAGAAGATCTTGGAGTGTCAAAAGCTCAAGCTTGGGGGCATCCCCAAGAAATATTCAAGGAGACTCAAGCGTCTAAGCTTGGGGATGCCCCCGTGCATCCCCTTCTCCATCAACAATTATCAGTTCGTCCCTCGTTGCACTATATTTTTATCACTTCATGAATTATGTGCTATGCTTGGTGCGTCTCGCTCTTTACTTTTCTTAGGTTTGTTTTTGCTTTGTTTGCTGTAGTAACAAGTTAGACCCCAGCTTACTCTTTTTTTGTGGGAGAATTACATGCTTCGCTTGAACTAGAACTCCTCATAGGATTTGCATGCTTATTATTTTAGCTGTGAGTTATTCGTTTTCTTTTCTTCGCTGCTGCTCTGTTTAGTTGTAGTGTTTTAGTTTTTCTAGAGCTTTTCTTTTGTTTTAGGTTGAACTTTCTATAGGTTGCATGTTTTATCTTGTTACAGAGTTTGCCTGTTGCACTGAGTTTTGTGTCTTGACTAGAAGTAGGTAGTTGAAGTTGCTTTTCTCTTTGTAGTAGTAACTTGCAATAGTTTTGAGGTATTGACTAGAGTAATGTTTGAAATTTTGGTGTCAAGAGCTCGAGCCTATTAGTGATAGATGTCGTATTTTGGGCAATCCGTGTGTTTTTCGAAAACTAAAACCCATGTTGAGAACTCTAGCTACTAGATGGATCACTAACCTCTGGAGGGTTCGAATATTAGAGAACCCTCACGTACCATGAGTCGAGGATGCGCAAGGATAACCAAACGCCCATACACTCCTCCTCAGGGTACTTGTCTCTTTTTGAACGTCCTGATTAGATTGAGAATTACCGATAATAAGTGCATGAGTTCTTCGGACTAATGGGAGCATTCGAAAGTTGACACTTCCACCCACCTATACTTTTCTAGCCTCTTCGGTACCGTGCATTGCCCTTTCTCACCTTGAGAGTTGGAGCATACTTCGCCGGTGCATCCAAACCCTTGGCACGATACGCTTTGTCATCATAAGCCTCCTTATATCTTTCCTCAAAACAGCCACCATACCTACCTACAAGGCATTTCCATAGCCTTTCCGAGATACATTGCCAAGCAACATCCACCTTCTCATGACTTGATCCTCATGTCATACCTTTGCATCATGATAGTTATATCTTCTTTATGTGAGTACCTTTGTAAAGTGTGAAAGATCTCCTATATTCTTGTAAAATATAGAGTGTTGCCCCTAAAGTGAGGAAAAGAATTCTCGGGACGAGAATTCTTTGTAGTGGGGGAGATTTGTAACACCCTCATTGTCATGAACAGTAACCCCTCTTGTTAATCCAGTTTACTGTTCCTAAATCTTGCTTTGATCAACCATGATCAACTTGGGTCAATTCAAAATTCAAATGCCCCTATGATAATGTAAAAAAACCAATGTGGCAATTAATACTTTGATGCACAATAATCACCTGATCATGTCCATGTAGTTTGGGGAATTTACGAAGCTATAAATTAAATCAAACAAACCAAACAGTAGTCGGAAAACTCCCCTTTTAACCATTTAATATTTAAATGAAATATCAAATGAGTTTATAAAAACTCCAAAACTTTCGTGGCACTGTCATACAGTGCAATACTAATTTAGGACACATTACATATTTTAAAAAAATGTAAAACAACTAAAAGAAATACAAAAGAGAAAAGAACAGAAAAGAAAAACAAAAGGGAATAAAAACAGGACTTAATCTAACGCGCATGGGAAGGAGCACACCCCACCCCTCTCCTCTCCCCCCGGGCCAAGACCAACCCCCAGCCCAACTAACCCCCCCTCCCATGTTCACCTCGCCGTGGCTCTCATCCATGGCGCCACGGCCACGGTCGTAGCCGTGGCGGTAATCGGGTGGTCGCCGGCGTGGTTAAGGTCGACCCCGAGCCCCTCCAACCCGAGCACGAACCCTAGCTGCTCCTGTTGTCTCCCTCGCGGCACCATACCCCCTCCTCTCCTCTGGTTCAGACGCGCGCGTGGCCGCGCCGTCTCGATATCGTGGTCAACGGCCGAACCAAACCCAACCGGCGTGTCCGTGGTGTTCGTCAGGGTCTTCTTCGTCGTCCTGCGCGCGGAATTGAAACGGGACGCCACCATCTCGCCGCCCGCACCGTGTTCTCCGCCCATGGCCGCCACGACCTAGCCGTCGATTAGTCGCACTCGAGCCCTCCCTCGAGCCCACTGCCATCCCCATCGTGCTCATGGTAAGCATGCGCTTCGCCCCCCTCCTTCCGCGCTCAAATCCGTGCATCCGGTCGCCATCTCTGCTTGCTCGCGCTCCGGCCGCCGCAGCGGCGCAGGCCGTCGTTGCTGTGGTCCGCCCCAGCCCGCGAGAACGCTAGGAATAGATGCGGTTCGTGGCCAGCAACCCGTAGGACTCAACGGCGCATCAAACCGAGACCTAGAACGACCGCACGACCGTCGCCGGTGTCGGCCTCGTCGGCGTGGGCGCGACCTGGCTCAAGCCAGTGGGTTATCCCACTGACCCGTGGGGCCCGCTGGGTTAGTTAACCCCATGTTAGAGCTAATCCACTGTTAAAAATTAACCCCCCCCCACTGTGTGCCTATGACAGTGTTCCCAACCCTTTTTTTATTAACCAGAGGTTTAAGTTAAAAGAAACACCCCCTGAGAGACTAACATGTGGGCCCTAGCACTTAAAATAAACACTGGTTTAATTAACTAGATTAATTAGGTGTCTCACTGACATGTGGGACCCTACTATCAGTTAGTTAAATTAAATAGATTTATTAGCTGTGTGTATGACATGTAGGTCCCACCTGTCAGTACTGTTTGGATAAGGTTCTGGATAAGGTTGGAATTAAAATAATAAAAGAAATTTCAGAAATTGATTTGATTGATTTAAACTTTGAAAATCATTATCTTTTAAACTGTAAATCAGATGGAAAAACTTTATACATGAAAATTGATCAGAAAAATATAAGGAATACGGATATGCCTCACGTACACCCACCACCCCCCTCTAACATACCGAACACGAGACATTCCTCCTCTGGTTGCACTGTCCGGTAATTTTCTGGTGCCGGTAAAACTTGTCGGATGAAAATGTTCTGTATATGAAAGTTTTTCAAAATGGATCAACGATCACGGATACACTATCCACATGCCCTGTCAGATGTCTCTAACACTGCAGACATGGAACCTTCCCCCTCCGGGTCATCTGTCCGGTAATCAACCGGTACCGGTTAGTCATCCCCGGATGAATTCCCTCTCCGAGCAAAGCACATTGCACTGCGATAGTTCACCCCTAGCATAACGTATTGCCATGTCTTGTATTTGTATTGTTATTATTGTTGTGTATTTATTGTTTCTCCGCCCTCTTATTGTCCGGTAGACCCCGCGACTACCGCCGCTGACGTTACTGGGTTCGACTACTTATTCGACGAGCGTACCCCTACTGCCGAGCTTCCAGGCAAGTAGAGCCATTTTCCTTCCCCAGATATCTCCTATCTTTCCGTACATTTATTGCACTACGCATTTGCTGCTGCTACTGCTACGTACATTCCTATTCATTGAATAGTCTGTCATTGTAGCCCCTTGATGTACCTTTCGTTAATCCTATGCTGCTTATTATTACTTATGCATTATTCAGCAGTAAACCCTACGCACTGTTAGCTAGGTTTAGAATAGCGGGACGTGATCACTCTGGGAGTGATCCCGGAAGTGATATATTACAACTGCCACAGGTACGAATCAAATGCAGACGCCCTAGGGAACCTACAACGGTGAGACTCTGCCGAGTCGCTTCGAGTTTGACTTACGAGTGGACGGACTCGTATTTCACTCTCGTCGTCTCAGTAGCGTAGCATCACCGGGATGATACGAGGTCTACCTCTTTAGTTCATTTCGCTGATGTCTCTATCGAACCTGTTCAAGTGTACCATCGAGGGTGATTCCTCCTGGTTTCACTTGATGGTAGGCACTTGAATCAACTGGTGTCCTTAAAGGCAAGGAGTCGGGTGACCCAACGGTGCCCGCGCAGGGATTGTATAGGGACGGCAGGACAGGCGGATACCATCGTGGGCCTGGTCCTTGATCGTTGGTCGTGAGATACCCTGTTGTACGAAAGTGGAGCTCTTCAAGGAGCAAACACGAGACAAGGTAAGGAGACGGTTCACCTTGTTGGTAACCACACGAGTTGGTGGGACGACAGGGCAGGCGGCCACCGGCTCTGGTTATGGGGGTGGACCTGGCTGCTGTCGTTGTCCGCGACTCACCCGGATAGGGGCAACGATAACGATTGTCCCGACAGAAAACAATAAAATGCTTAATGGGTCAGGCGGATGACTTGAGTGGGTCAACGTGCCCTACACGCACTACCTCCACGTGGGAATATGGTGTGGGCCCTCTGCGTTGTAGCCTCGTTCGATGGCCCTTCAGACGTCAGCTTTACCTCGCGCTGATTGCCGGGCTTGGACCGCCTACTCCGGTAGTGGGAGGTGGGTCTGCTTCACCGGCCAGCCACGTATCGTGCAGGAGTACAAAGGGCAGGGGTCCAAAGTCCCTTTGTGATTAGGATTTAGACTGGCGGATGGCCTCTCTGTTGAGCTTGAAGGACGGACTTCGGCGTATCGGATAGCCTTGGTGGGACATTCCCTAACAAGGTGTACGCCACCCTGGAGATCCGAGCGTGTAGGGTAACAATAGTGCAGCCGATGCAGGGATGATAATCTATTTGGATAGCCGTGTCCACGGTAACAGGACACTTTATGCTGAAGCCAGACTCTACTACTACAAACTACTACTATTAAACTGTTGGTTCCGGGTTTTCTTCCTCGAAGGGAAGTCGAGGGAGGACTCTCGGAGGCATTGTTCATTGTTATCTAATACAACTTACTATTATACAATGTTGCAGCAACTTCTGATGCATTGTTACTTTATGCTTTCATTGAACTGTTGGCTATTCTCTTCTCATGCTGCAAGACTCGTCGGAAGATGCTAGTCTTCGATAGGCCTAGCCTCTCTTCCTTATTCTGGTTTTCTGATTTTTAGTCCACTATATATAGCCTCCCCTTTCCATTTGATACAAATGCATAATTTCTTAGTAGCGGACGTAAGACTCGCGGGTATGCTAGATACTCACCCTTGCTTTATTTCCCCCTTTTTGTTTTGTCTGATCGGCCGCTGCAGTCGACGTTGGAGCCTAGGAGTAGAAGATCCCCGTTGCCGACTACCGCAACATGGATATCCCCGACGACAAGGAGTAGTTTGGAGGTTCCCAGGCAGGAGGCCTCGCCTTTTCGATCATTGTTGTTTTTGTGTTAGCCTTCTTAAGGTAGATCATGTGTACCTTGTGTCTGTACTCAGATACTATTGCTTCCGCTAACTTTGTGCTTTCGAGCTGTTGTATTCGAGCCCTCGTGGCCCCTGGATTGTATTACATAGCTTGTACTATTTTATTTGTAGAGTTGTGTTGTGATATCTTACCGTGAGTCCCTGATCTTGACCGTGTATCTTGCGTGTATGATTACTGTACACGACTTGATTTTGGGGGCGTCACACATCTCCTTGAGGGGGGCCAATGAGGGAGGAAGAGGAACATCCACAGGGGCGCGAACAGGAGAAGCCATGGAAGGCATGGATCAAGGCAGGTCCTCAGCAGGTAGCGCATTGTCACCGGTTGACGGGGATCAACCCCGGAAAATCCCATGGTCAGGGACCCTGGGTTAGTCATAGAGATGGCACAGGTTGGACGATACTCGTCGGCTAACAGGAGAAGCACTTCCTTCTCGATATTATTACGTGAGGGGGCGATTACAGTGGAGGCCAAGGCGAGTTCTCGCAAGGCAAGGATGAGTAGATGCGTATTGAGTTGTCCTGGATCTCTCCCCTCCTAGCCTTTGTATACTAGGCTAAGTCTCGGGGAATCCGTGCTAGGTTACATAGGTAGTTTCCTAATTCTAGTCCTACCTTTGTGACGCCCCCAAAATCAGACCGTGTACAGTAATCATACACACAGGGTACACGACTGAGATTAGGGTGCCACGGTGATAATATCACAGCACAACACTAAACACAAAAGGATAAACAAATATATTACAATAGAGGGGGTCACGCGGACCCGAACATATAAGTTATACAAGCCATAATATCTGAGTACCGACATAGTTAGTCAAGTTTTGCCTTAAGAAGGCTAGCACAAATCACATCAGAGATACAGAACGAAAAGGCGAGGCCTCCTGCCTGGGATCCACAGTACTACTCCTGGTCAACGGGGAACTCGACGTCGTAGTAGGCGCCTCCGGGGTACTCCTGCTCCTGGGCTCCAACGTCGGCTGCAGCGGCCGATCAGGCAAAACAGTAAAGGAAATAAAGCAGGTGAGTATCTAGTATACCCGCGAGTCTTACGTCCGCTACTAAGCATTATGCATTGTATCAACGGAAAGAAGAGGCTGTATATAGTGGACTGAAAGCCAGAAATACAGAGCAAGGGTAAGAAGCTAGGCCTATCGAAGACTAGCATTTTCCGACGATGTCTTGCAGCATGAGGTAAGAATCAGCCAACAGTTTATATAAAGCATAAAGTAACAATGAAGCAGAAGTTGCTGCAACATTGAATAATAATAAGTTGTAATAATTAACAATGCCTCCGAGTTCACCTCCTCGACATCCCCGCGAGGAAGAGGAACCGGAACCATACAGTTTATTAATAGTTTCTAGTGGTAAGATCCAGCTTCAGCATAAAGCGTCCTGTTACCGTGGACACGGCTATCCGAATAGATTAATCTTCCCTGCAGGGGTGCACTGGTGTTACGCTACACGCACGGATCTCCAGGGTGGCGGGAACCTTGTTAGGGAACGCTCCACCGAGGCTATCCGACACTTCCTAGCCCATCTTTCCAACTCAACAGAGAGGTCATCCGCCGGACTATATCCTATGTACGTGGGGCTTTGGACCCTAACCCCGACGTACTCCTGCACGGTGCGAGGCTGGCCGGTGAAGTTGAAGCAAATCCAAATAAAACACACCGCTCGAGCAAATAAGACAACACCACTTCCCGGCGCAGGCCGCGGTACTGCTGACGTCTGAAGAGTCCTCGGACGACACTAAGAAGCGGAGGAGCCCATAACTCGTAGTTCCCACGGGTAGGTAGTGCGTACATGGCATATAGCCAACTCAAGACATTCACTGAACCATTTAGCATTTTTATTAACCTGCGTGACAACCGTTATCGTTGCCTCGACTTAACTGACCCGCGGACAACGACAGCAGCCAGGACCACCAGTACATCGGTGCCTGCCCCGTCGTCCCACCAAGTCTCTGCGGTTACCAACAAGGTGAACCGTCTCCTTACCTTGTCTCGCGTGTGCTCCTGGAGAAGCTCGACTTTCGGGGGTTGGTAACTCTCGCGGCCAACGATCAGGGGCCAAGCACACCGATACACTGGTCGTACCCTCCCTGTCGTCCCGTCGCAATACCTCTCGCGGGCACCGTTGGGTCGCCCGACTTCTTACCTGAAGGACAACCGTTTACAGGACCCTATGGCGACAAGACAAAGTCAGCCTCGAGTGGAGTACAAGGATTACTCCTTGATAGCTCACACTTGAGGTGACTAGGCATAACCCAGATAGGGGCCTTTGACGGTGTCTGCATTGTACCGTACCTGTGCAATTATAATATAAGTATCCGCGTCCACTCCCCTGAGTGATCACGGCCCTCTATCTAATCCTAGCTAACAATGCGCAGGGCTCACTGCTGAATAATGCATAATAATAATAATAGGCAGCATAGGATAAAAGAGGTACATCAAGGGGCGACAAAAACAGGCTATGCAATTGAATAGGATTGTAACGTAGCAGCAACAGTAACAATGCCTAGTGCAAGAAATGTACGGAAAGATAGGCGATATCTGGGGAAGAGAATGGCTCTGCTTGCCTGCAAGCTCGACGGTAGTAGTAGGGTCGTCGACGACGTAGTCGTACTCAGCAGCGGTGTAGTCGACGGCAGCAGCGGGGTCTACCGAAGATTAAGGGGGGGAAGGAAACAGTAAATACACAACAATAATATACAAACAGATGTATGACAAGACAGATGAAAATGTTAACGGTATTCTAACGCAGTGCAATGCACATTGCTCGAAGCGGAAATTCATCTGAGGATGAACTACCGGCTCCGGGTGATTACCGGACAGGGTGTCCGGAGGGGGAAAGATCAAGCCGGAGGTGTCGTGGTTACCGGAACAACATAAGGGGGGTGTATCCGTGCTAGTTGAACCATTCCGGACAACTTTCGTGTTCGGAATAAATTCATCCGGGCACTCTAACAGTACCGGACAATTTATCGGACAGACGGTCCGGAGGGGGAATGTTCGATGTTCGTGGTGTTAGAGGGGTGTGTTAGACATACGGATAGCGTATTCGTATTTGTTGTATTTTTCTGATCAATTTTCATGTATAAAGTTTTTGAATCCGAGTTACGGTTTAAAAGTTATTGAATTTCAAAGTTTAAATCAATTTAAATGATTTTCTGGATTTCTTTTATTATTTATTCAACATTATCCAAAACATTATCCACAACATTATCCAGAACAGTGCTGACATGTGGGACCCACATGTCAGCCTCTGTTATTTATAAATCATTTAGTTAAATTAGAAAATGCTTCTGGACCCACCTGTCAGTGACTCAATTTTAATTATCTGATTAATCTAAATCATTTAGTTTTATCTCGATTCCTCCGGCAGCTTGGGGTAGTCGACGACGGAGCGGCTTCTGGACAACACGGCGAGATGGCTGGAGCGCGTTGGCCGCGCTTGGCCACGGTAATGGCGACGGCGGGCTCGGGGGATTTTTCCCCGACGATGGCGAGAGGAGGAGGAGAGGAATGGGGTGGGGGGAGTTGTCCAGGGGGCTGCGGGGGTTGGCCTTATCGGGTCCATGGCGGGAGGGAGCAGGTGAGGGAGGGGAGGACTCCAGGGGCGCCCGTGGCCACGGCGGCGCCACGGCGTCGAGCAGGTGGCGGACGTGATGGGGGCAGGTGGGAGGTGGAAGACGGGCCGGGGTGGGCTGGGCTGAGGTGGCCGTCGCCCCAGGCGAGTTATTGCATTTTTTCCATTTTCTGGTTTTCTGTTTATTCAAATTCTTTTCTGTAATTGATTTGTTAACCCTAGCATTTTTGAAAAATATAATTGGTGTTTGCAAATTAGTTTTATATATTACTGAGGTGCCACAAAAAGTTGTGCAGCAAAATAAATTCATTAGGCATTTCTTTTACATATTAAATGCCCAAAGTGGGGATTTTAATCTACTGTTTGAATTGTTTACAATTTTCTGCAACTCCAAAAATTACCAAAGTTGGTCCAACATGATTGTAATGATTTTAGGCAATTTACAAAAATAGTTCCATGATTTTTGGAACAACTTTATTTCAGCACATTTGTTTTAATTTCCATTTGAGGTAGTTACAACCTAGGGTTGGTTTCATGATGAGCAAAAATGCATTGGGCTTTGTGTTTTGATTACCAACCAGCATGGTTTGAATAGAGCAGAAGCAAAGTTGATTAGGGACAGGGGATAACAGTGATTAGTAAACAGTGATAGTCAACAGTGATGATGATTACTGTTACAAGCATCTGAGGGTGTTACAAATCTCCCCCACTACAAGAATTCTCGTCCCGAGAATTTTAAGTGGTAGCGAGGAAAAGATCGGGGTATTCATCACGAAGGCGATCTTCGCGTTCCCAAGTGGCTTCATCTTCAGAGTGATTCGACCACTGAACCTTGAGGAACTTGACGGTCTTGTTGCGGGTTCGGCGTTCAGACTGATCGAGAATGCGGCTCGGATGTTCTCGATAAGTCAAGTCTTGTTGCAGCTCGATCATATCAGGCTCCACTTCGCGGATAGGATCCTTGAAGCAGCGACGGAGTTGCGACACATGGAAGACATCGTGGACTTGGGAGAGGTTCGGCGGCAATTCCAACCGGTATGCCACGGGTCCACTCCTGGAAAGGATACGGAACGGGCCAATGTAGCGAGGAGCCAACTTTCCCTTGATACCGAAGCGATGAGTGCCCCTCATGGGAGTGACACGGAGGTATGCGTATTCACCAGGCTGATACTCCATTTCACGGTGTTTGCGGTCATAGTTGCTCTTCTGACGAGACTGTGCGGCCTTGAGATTTTCTTGCACAATGCGAACTTGTTCTTCAGCTTCTTGGACAAGATCCGGTCCGAAGTAGGGTCGTTCCCCAGTTCCTGACCAATTCAGGGGGGTTCGACATTTACGTCCGTATAGAACTTCGAAGGGGGCCATCTTCAAGCTAGCCTGATAGCTATTGTTGTACGAGAATTCCGCGTACGGGAGGGCATCCTCCCATTTCATGCCGAAAGAAAGGACACAAGCGCGAAGCATGTCTTCCAGCACTTGATTAACTCGTTCAACTTGGCCTTGCGACTGGGGGTGATAAGCGGTGCTGAGATTCAGACGAGTCCCGAAAGCTTCCATGAAACTATTCCAGTATCATGAGGTGAAAATGCTGCCACGATCTGAACTGATCTCCAACGGAATACCGTGGAGTGACACAATTCGACAGATATACAAGTGTGCCAACTGACTAGCAGTGATCGTCTCCTTGACCGGCAGGAAGTGTGCAATCTTGGAGAATCGGTCGATGACGACAAAGATGGCATCGTTACCTTTCTGTGACTTAGGAAAACCGGTGACGAAGTCCATTTCGACTTTGTCCCACTTCCAATCAGGAGGAGGGAGTGGTCGCAACCAACCAGCAGGTTTCTGATGTCCGTCCTTGACGCGACTGCAAACGTCACATTGAGAAACATAACGGGCGATGTCTTGCTTCATGTAAGGCCACCAGTACCATTGACGAAGGTCTTTATACATCTTGGTACTGCCAGGGTGGATTGACAAGGTAGAGTTATGGGCTTCTTCCATGATATCCGGACCACAGTTAATGTGGGGCGGGCTCACAGGAACTACTAAGCGGCCCTTGAAGTACACAATATCACCATCATTAGCATCAATGGTAAAAGAGGAGGGCTTTCCCTCGGCGATGTCCCGCTTGATCTTCTCAATGTCAGGGGCCAGAGATTGTCTACTCTTGATTAGGGCGTCGAGTTTTGACTCGAGGACCAGGTTATTGGCGTAACCTTGAGGAACAATCTCGAGATTCAACTTGCGAAACTCTTCATACAGAAGTGGTTGCTGCACCTGAACCTCAAGTTCAGAACAGTAAGCCTTGCGGCTCAAGGCATCGGCCATCACATTAGCCTTGCCCGAGGTATATGAAATATCCATGTTGAAGTCGGCTATTGTCTCGAGCCATCGTTGTTGACGAAGATTTAGGTCTGGCTGAGTAAACAGGTACTTCAGACTTTGGTGATCAGTGTAGACCTCGCAACGATTACCGACGAGGTAATGTCGCCACAGCTTCAATGCATAAATTACTGCTGCCAATTCGAGATCATGTGTTGGGTATTTGTCTTCGTGAGTACGCAATTGACGAGAGCCATAAGCAATCACCTTGCGTTCTTGCAATAGGACACAGCCTAAGCCTTGACGAGACGCGTCACAATATATCACGAAGTCCTTCTGAGTATCAGGGGGAGCGAGCACCGGGGGAGAAGTCAGCTTGTCCTTGAGGGCTTGAAAACTTTCTTGACATTTATCTGTCCACTCAAACTTGACGCCTTTGTGAAGTAGATTAGTCAGAGGCCTGGCAATCTTGGAGAAATTCTCGATGAAACGGCGGCAATAGCTAGCGAGCCCGAGGAAACTGCGGACTTGCTTGACGGTCTTGGGAGGAGTCCAGTCAAGAATAGCCTGGATACGTTCTGGGGTGACGGCAATGCCATCCTTGGAAATCACATGTCCAAGGTAGGTTAGTTCGGGAAGCCAGAACTCACACTTAGAAAACTTAGCGTAGAGTTTGTGTTCTCGAAGCTTCTCCAGTATAAGACGAAGATGTTCAGCATGTTCTTCTTCATTCCTGGAATATATCAAGATATCATCCAGATAAACCACGACAAACTGGTCGAGGTACTTCATGAAAATATAATTCATCAATCTGGAGAAGGTGGCTGGAGCATTGGTTAAGCCAAAGGACATGACGGTGTACTCATATGAACCATAGCGAGTAATGAAGGCAGTCTTCGGAATGTCCTCATCACGGACTCGGATTTGGTGATAACCCAACCTCAAGTCGAGTTTAGAAAACACCTTGGATCCGGCAAGTTGATCATACAGATCGTTGATACGGGGAAGTGGGTATTTGTTCTGGATGGTGGCTTGGTTAATGGGTCGATAATCTTGGACCAATCGGTTTGTCCCATCGCTTTTCTTGACAAAGAGCGAAGGTGCTCCCCAAGCTGAGGAGCTGGGGCGAATGAATCCTTTCTGAAGTGCCTTGTCGATTTCCTCCTTAAGTTCAAGGAGTTCATGTGGTGGCATCTTGTAAGGACGCTTGGCAATAGGAACAGTGCCTGGCTTCAAGTCGATGACGAATTCAACTTCTCTGATCGGGGGTATTCCCGGCAGTTCTTCTGGGAAGACGTCGGGAGAATCGCGAACGACCGGAACGTTCTCGATGCCTTTCAAAGGGGAGACATTCAAAGCGTTCATCATAAAGATCTGTGTTTCAGCATTACGGGTAACTCGGGCGGTGTGGTTAACAATCCCACCGGAGGGGTGAAAAAGTTGGACAGACTTGGTGCCACAATACAGTGCGGCATCGTGAAATTTCAACCAATCCATTCCTAGAATGAGGTCTATGGTGGAAGACTTCAGGAGGATGGGCGACGCAAAGAATTCAACTCCTTCGATTTCAATGGTGGTGTTTGGCACAATCATGGTGGTTCGGCATTGGCCAATCGGGGTGCGAACAACCATCGGGGCTTTCATCGTTTCGTACTTGAAGTTATGCGAAAATGCAAATGCTTCCGACATGAATGAATGCGATGCTCCTGTATCAAATAAAACAGCAGCATGTACGGAATTAACGAGAAGGGTACCCATCACGGTAGCGGGTTGTTGTTGAGCTTCTTCAACACTGATGTTGTTCGCGCGACCACGAGCATGAGCAGTAGACCCAGTATTATAGTTGGGGGTCCTGTTGTTGCCACGACCATTTCCGCGGCCAGCGGGGTGAACTACCAGTTGCTTCTGTTTCTGGGGGCACTCTCTGGAAAAATGCCCCGGTTGGCGGCACGTGAAGTATAATCCATCCTGAGGACGAAGTGGGGTAGCATTGGGTGGTGCAGGCAGAGCTCTTGGCAACTGCGGTGGCGGAGGCAGACGGGGTGCAGCATAAGACGGCCTTGGAGCAGGGACAGCTGAATGAGTCACACTGGTAGGGAGCCAGATACGACGCTTCTGCGTTGCGCCCGAAGATGAGCCAACGTCACGATAACGCTTCAGAGAGTTCTTGTGCTCCATCTGGGCAGTCTCGACGGTGATAGCCTTGTTCACCATGGTGGCGAAGTTGGCGAAATCATGAACGGCAAGAGCGAGCCTGAGTTCTGGGTTGAGACCACGACGGAACTTCTGCTGCCTGCGAGCATCAGTGGTGATCTCTCCTTCCGCATAGCGAGAGAGGTTGAGGAACTCGCGTTGATAGGCTTCAACAGTCATATCGCCCTGAGTGAGGTTACGGAATTCTTCCGCCTTACGATCCATGATCCCCTGAGGAATGTAGCGGGCGCGAAAAGCAGACTGAAAGTCATCCCAAGTGATGACTTCTTCAACTGGCAGGGAACGCTTGTGGGTGCTCCACCACTGACCAGCGGCGCCTTTCAGATGATAAGACGCAAAGTTCACATAGTCGGCTGGATCGACATTAGCAGACTCCAGCTCGTGAGTGATGTCGCGAAGCCAGTCATCAGCATCCAGCGGCTGAACAGTGTTGCGGAACATAGTGGGGTTGAGGCGGGTGAAGTCGTGTAGAGTTACGGTGGCATGCTGATGGTGGTGCCCATTCTGATTCGGCTGGGGAAACTGAGCCATGATATTCTGCATGAACTGACGGTTCATCTCGAACTGCTGCATCATCGCGGCCATGTAATCCGGCGGCGGAGGTGGGTCATTGGCAGCACGACCACGACCACGACCACCACGACCAGCCATCCTGCTAGAATTTAACAGGGGTATTTCAGCGATGAACAACTTAACGAAATACCGGAAACGAGTAAGAGGTAAAGCGACAACAAAGAGGAGGCGCGGATATATAGGAGTAGTCATATAAGACATACACATCCACACATAGAATCAACCGAAAATCGGGCAGCGTAACGTCGTAGAAATTAAGGAAAAAGGACTCTCTAGGCGGCGCGCAGACCGCGGTAAGGATTACACGACGCGACATAGATTCCACTATGTCAATCACGCCGCAAGAAAACTGTTGGCCACAGGAGTTGATGCCAGAGAACGCGCGGCCTGCCCAGAATGAGAATGGGATCCGCGGTCTGGGATCTGGCGTACGACGCCTGCAACACGACTCAATCAATGGGGGATGCACCAGAAAAACGCCGGGTGGAATCAAGAGAACGTGATCCTAATGTCAGCTTTTGTAAAACTTACCAGCAAGGATAAGAGAGTAGATTCCCAGAGCATAGGTAAGGAGAAAAGGATCCTAATACCATAGATGTCATACGTAGTGACATCGATGTGGGCCCGTAAGCCAAATATTAAGTTAGCAAAATAGTTTTTCAAAGTCTAGACTCAACTTCGA
Source organism: Bromus sterilis (assembly GCA_950022295.1). Classification (NCBI taxonomy): domain Eukaryota; kingdom Viridiplantae; phylum Streptophyta; class Magnoliopsida; order Poales; family Poaceae; genus Bromus; species Bromus sterilis. The sequence goes on along the minus strand of OX465595.1, from coordinate 334,400,946 downwards.
CCAGGTAGTGGTGGGGTGGCTTCCTACAGGCAGTCGGCTCTGATACCAACTTGTGACGCCCCCAAAATCAGACCGTGTACAGTAATCATACACACAGGGTACACGACTGAGATTAGGGTGCCACGGTGATAATATCACAGCACAACACTAAACACAAAAGGATAAACAAATATATTACAATAGAGGGGGTCACGCGGACCCGAACATATAAGTTATACAAGCCATAATATCTGAGTACCGACATAGTTAGTCAAGTTTTTCCTTAAGAAGGCTAGCACAAATCACATCAGAGATACAGAACGAAAAGGCGAGGCCTCCTGCCTGGGATCCATAGTACTACTCCTGGTCAACGGGGAACTCGACGTCGTAGTAGGCGCCTCCGGGGTACTCCTGCTCCTGGGCTCCAACGTCGGCTGCAGCGGCCGATCAGGCAAAACAGTAAAGGAAATAAAGCAGGTGAGTATCTAGTATACCCGCGAGTCTTACGTCCGCTACTAAGCATTATGCATTGTATCAACGGAAAGAAGAGGCTGTATATAGTGGACTGAAAGCCAGAAATACAGAGCAAGGGTAAGAAGCTAGGCCTATCGAAGACTAGAATTTTCCGACGATGTCTTGCAGCATGAGGTAAGAATCAGCCAACAGTTTATATAAAGCATAAAGTAACAATGAAGCAGAAGTTGCTGCAACATTGAATAATAATAAGTTGTAATAATTAACAATGCCTCCGAGTTCACCTCCTCGACATCCCCGCGAGGAAGAGGAACCGGAACCATACAGTTTATTAATAGTTTCTAGTGGTAAGATCCAGCTTCAGCATAAAGCGTCCTGTTACCGTGGACACGGCTATCCGAATAGATTAATCTTCCCTGCAGGGGTGCACTGGTGTTACGCTACACGCACGGATCTCCAGGGTGGCGGGAACCTTGTTAGGGAACGCTCCACCGAGGCTATCCGACACTTCCTAGCCCATCTTTCCAACTCAACAGAGAGGTCATCCGCCGGACTATATCCTATGTACGCGGGGCTTTGGACCCTAACCCCGACGTACTCCTGCACGGTGCGAGGCTGGCCGGTGAAGTTGAAGCAAATCCAAATAAAACACACCGCTCGAGAAAATAAGACAACACCACTTCCCGGCGCAGGCCGCGGTACTGCTGACGTCTGAAGAGTCCTCGGACGACACTAAGAAGCGGAGTAGCCCATAACTCGTAGTTCCCACGGGTAGGTAGTGCGTACATGGCATATAGCCAACTCAAGACATTCACTGAACCATTTAGCATTTTTATTAACCTGCGTGACAACCGTTATCGTTGCCTCGACTTAACTGACCCGCGGACAACGACAGCAGCCAGGACCACCAGTACATCGGTGCCTGCCCCGTCGTCCCACCAAGTCTCTGCGGTTACCAACAAGGTGAACCGTCTCCTTACCTTGTCTCGCGTGTGCTCCTGGAGGAGCTCGACTTTCGGGGGTTGGTAACTCTCGCGGCCAACGATCAGGGGCCAAGCACACCGGTACACTGGTCGTACCCTCCCTGTCGTCCCGTCGCAATACCTCTCGCGGGCACCGTAGGGTCGCCCGACGTCTTACCTGAAGGATAACCGTTTACAGGACCCTATGGCGACAAGACAAAGTCAGCCTCGAGTGGAGTACAAGGATTACTCCTTGATAGCTCACACTTGAGGTGACTAGGCATAACCCAGATAGGGGCATTTGACGGTGTCTGCATTGTACCGTACCTGTGCAGTTATAATATAAGTATGCGCGTCCACTCCCCTGAGTGATCACGGCCCTCTATCTAATCCTAGCTAACAATGCGCAGGGCTCACTGCTGAATAATGCATAATAATAATAATAGGCAGCATAGGATAAAAGAGGTACATCAAGGGGCGACAAAAACAGGCTATGCAATTGAATAGGATTGTAACGTAGCAGCAACAGTAACAATGCCTAGTGCAAGAAATGTACGGAAAGATAGGCGATATCTGGGGAAGAGAATGGCTCTGCTTGCCTGCAAGCTCGACGGTAGTAGTAGGGTCGTCGACGACGTAGTCGTACTCAGCAGCGGTGTAGTCGACGGCAGCAGCGGGGTCTACCGAAGATTAAGGGGGGGAAGGAAACAGTAAATACACAACAATAATATACAAACAGATGTATGACAAGACAGATGAAAATGTTAACGGTATTCTAACGCAGTGCAATGCACATTGCTCGAAGCGGAAATTCATCTGAGGATGAACTACCGGCTCCGGGTGATTACCGGACAGGGTGTCCGGAGGGGGAAAGATCAAGCCGGAGGTGTCGTGGTTACCGGAACAACATAAGGGGGGTGTATCCGTGCTAGTTGAACCATTCCGGACAACTTTCGTGTTCGGAATAAATTCATCCGGGCACTCTAACAGTACCGGACAATTTATCGGACAGACGGTCCGGAGGGGGAATGTTCGATGTTCGTGGTGTTAGAGGGGTGTGTTAGACATACGGATAGCGTATTCGTATTTGTTGTATTTTTCTGATCAATTTTCATGTATAAAGTTTTTGAATCCGAGTTACGGTTAAAAGTTATTGAATTTCAAAGTTTAAATCAATTTAAATGATTTTCTGGATTTCTTTTATTATTTATTCAACATTATCCAAAAAATTATCCACAACATTATCCAGAACAGTGCTGACATGTGGGACCCACATGTCAGCCTCTGTTATTTATAAATCATTTAGTTAAATTAGAAAATGCTTCTGGACCCACCTGTCAGTGACTCAATTTTAATTATCTGATTAATCTAAATCATTTAGTTTTATTAATCCAGGGGGACCCACCTGTCAGTGACTGAGAGGGGTATTATTTCTCTGGTTTATTTTCTTATTAAGCTAACTAAGTAATTAGCCGGGGGGGTCCAGTGTCAGTGGCTCATTAGGGGTGAGATTATCCCCTAATCAACTGGCTGACACGAGGGACCCGCTGGTCAGCCTCACCGGAGGGCTCACCGGAGCCCGTCGCCGGCGAGGTCGACGGGGAGCACGCCACAGGCTACGGGAGAGGGCGTGGAGGGGTTCGTTCGAACGGGCACTCCAACGCGCGTCTTCTGGTTGTCTTGGCTGGAGCGGGGGTGACCGGAGTGGACGCCACGGTCGACGGCGGCGGCGAACGGCGCACGGGTCAGATGGCCAGCGACGAAACGGAACGCGAGCGAGCGACCTACGGGGTGGAATCGACGCAGCGTTCTACGGGGAACACGTTGGCGCCATTTGCGTGAGCTGGGGAGCACTTGGTCGAGCCCGCGGTCATCCATGGCGGAGACCGAGCTTGGCCATCAATGGCGGGACGGCCTACGGTTCAAGGGAGCAGGCGAGAGAGCATGGGGACGACGGGCGCGCTCACCGTGATCCTGTAGGTGAGCTTAGCGTGCGTGATGGCGAGTTGTGGTGGCCGGAATCGACGACGACGACGGCGCGATGCAGAAAAGGGGCCGGTGACGATGCGTCGCACGGAGGGCTTGCCGGCTCGATTCCTCCGGCAGCTTGGGGTAGTCGACGACGTTGCGGCTTCTGGACAACACGGCGAGATGGCTGGAGCGCGTTGGCCGCGCTTGGCCACGGTAATGGCGACGGCGGGCTCGGGGGATTTTTCCCTGACGATGGCGAGAGGAGGAGGAGAGGAATGGGGTGGGGGGAGTTGTCCAGGGGGCTGCGGGGGTTGGCCTTATCGGGTCCATGGCGGGAGGGAGCAGGTGAGGGAGGGGAGGACTCCAGGGGCGCCGGTGGCCACGGCGGCGCCACGACGTCGAGCAGGTGGCGGACGTGATGGGGGCAGGTGGGAGGTGGAAGACGGGCCGGGGTGGGCTGGGCTGAGGTGGCCGTCGCCCCAGGCGAGTTATTGCATTTTTTCCATTTTCTGGTTTTCTGTTTATTCAAATTCTTTTCTGTAATTGATTTGTTAACCCTAGCATTTTTGAAAAATATAATTGGTGTTTGCAAATTAGTTTTATATATTACTGAGGTGCCACAAAAAGTTGTGCAGCAAAATAAATTCATTAGGCATTTCTTTTACATATTAAATGCCCAAAGTGGGGATTTTAATCTACTGTTTGAATTGTTTACAATTTTCTGCAACTCCAAAAATTACCAAAGTTGGTCCAACATGATTGTAATGATTTTAGGCAATTTACAAAAATAGTTCCATGATTTTTGGAACAACTTTATTTCAGCACATTTGTTTTAATTTCCATTTGAGGTAGTTACAACCTAGGGTTGGTTTCATGATGAGCAAAAATGCATTGGGCTTTGTGTTTTGATTACCAACCAGCATGGTTTGAATAGAGCAGAAGCAAAGTTTGATTAGGGACAGGGGATAACAGTGATTAGTAAACAGTGATAGTCAACAGTGATGATGATTACTGTTACAAGCATCTGAGGGTGTTACAACCTTGTACGCCAAGTTGCACCTTCCATGTTAGTTGCGGACTCCTACGTCGGTGCTTGGTTGGGCCAATCGTGGGCTTGTCGTATGTTCCCAGCGGGCCTTCTATCTTTACACGCACCAGGTAGCCTCACACGTAGGAGTCGTGGGGTCACCCCCTCATCACCGGTGGATCCCTTCGCCACACCATGGCCAGCAGGTTTCCTGTTCGGGTGCTAAGGGCCTCCCATTCACTAGACGTGAATGGTTCCCCAGACACACCCTGACTCTCACTGAAGGGCGGCCCCCCTTGGACAGGGTCATTAGGAGGCGGCGGAGGAGGAATGGAACTGTCAGCAGGGGAAGGGGCTCCTTCCAGCCTGACCTTGATCAAGAATGCCTTGCGGGACGGCACAAACTCCAGGAATCCTTTGACCATCGAGGGATTGCGAAGACTGAAGAGCATGCGAACAGCGCCACACCGAGACAAAGAGTCTGAATCCACCGAGACAAGGATCCCAATCAGTTCCCCGTAATCCATGAGGATGGCCACATTTCTCATCTCCGGCGGAACATCATCCAGCAACACCCACGCGTCAACCAAGGATCCAAACGACCGATCGATCTCCACGGCCTCACGCACCGCAATGACCGTCTGGTGAAGAGGAAGGGTAAAGCTCGCACTTTTAGCCACCATACGAAGACTTTCTCAAGACGGAAACACCACGCAGAACTCCTTCTCCGAGAGTTGTTCAAGATGCCAATCCCAGTTCTCCAGGCCCCATTCCTTGAGCTCTACCGCCATGGTCTCCAGAGAAGCCGTCCCATCAAGGACCGAGATCACTGCCGCATTCTGAGGGATATGGGTCGCCACAACCACCCAGGGCCCACCCACCATTCCATAGAAGCCACACCCAGGAAGACCAGCGCCAAAATGCTTGAGAGCGGGGGGAGGGGACCTAGCCTCACACTCGACAGTAAGGTGACCTTCCTCGCGGCAGCTGAGGCAGAAGGGGGGAGCCTTGCACTGCACTTGAAAGTGGTTCGGACGATGGCAAGCAAAGCAAGTGATCTGACCAGAGCGGAACGAAGATGCGTCGGTCGGCGAAGGGAGCAGGCCCGCACCCTCACCCCCAGCTCCGCTAGAGCCGTCGCGGAAGTCGAACTTCCGCTTGTTGGAGTTGGAGGAATGGAAGTTAGGGTTACCGCCGCCCGAGGACCGGAAGCCACCAGATCCAGGGCGCTGATTGCGAAAGCCCGACGCCGCAAAGCTGCCGCGGCCACCTCCGCCTCCGCCCGCCGCCATCATTGGAGGCCTCGGCCCCATGGGAGGGGGAGGAGGGGGAAGCTGCCCCAAGCCCGACGCCGCAGAAGCCGCGGCATCCCAGGGGTCTGACGTAGGACGCAACGAGGCCGACCCCTCCGCCGTCGCACGACCACGCTTCTCCTACTCAAGACGCGGACGGAGGGTCGCCTCGAGCTCTCTGCCCTCCACATCCCCACCGCCGCCCACGGAAGGAGAGGGAGCCCGGGAGGAAGGCTGGGAACCCGCCATGGACACAACAGCAGCAAAGGATCGAGACAAGGGAGGGGGAGGTGGGGGAGGGGGCGGATCTGGCGAGGAGGAAGGCGATGCGAGCCAAGGGCGAAGCGGCGCAGATCCGAGAGGGAAGGGGTGTGAGCTAGGGTTAGGTCACACGAGCCCCGCGGGATCCATATGTATCCACCGCGGGGGGGGGGGGGGGGACCAGGCCAGGGGGCGGAGGTGGGCCGCGAGGGAGGCACGGAGGCCCAGGAGGGGCAGGGACGCAACCCAATCGCGGGGGAAATTCAGACACAGAGAGAGAAAAAAGGCACATAGGCCGGCGAATCTGCTACCAGTCCCAACGGCCCCACGCCAGCCCACGGCCCAGCCGAGCCCACCAGCCTAGGAACATCGGAACAGCCAGACAACACCAACCCCGCTAGTGTTCCGCCTCCCTCCGCCGCCATCAACGGGGAGGGCAGGTCACCGGGGCCGGAGAGGAGCAGCATGATTCCAGTCAGCCAGTCACCGGGACAGTCCCAGGATGCTAGGGGAAGGCGACACGTCGGGCACACGTTTACCACGGCGACGCCGCCGCGCCAACGTCCATCCTGCCTCCAACTCCCTGGAGGAGAACCACCGTGCGCCGCCCCCGGGAGCGAAACGGCGAGCAACAACCTCAGATCCCGTAGGAGCCCAGACCGACACAGCAACCCTCTCCGCGGGAACCTCACCATCATCGGAGTCCTCGTCCTCCTCCACGGACAAAGCCCAAAATTTACCACCACCAAAACCAATCAAATGGACGGAAGGGGAACAAACAGCAGCCATGACGAGCTCCTCGCGCTCAGATCCAGAACCAGAACCAACGCCGCACTGCCCGGGAACCGGGACAGAGGTGGATGGGGGAGAAGAGGGAGGAGGGGAAGGTGGAGACGGACTAACACCCTCCGTGACACCATCGGGAGCATCAGAGAAGGGCACATGGAGAGGGGACGGGGAGGGGAGGAGGGGAGGGGAGGGCGCCGGAGCGCAGGGGGAGAGGGGGGAGACCGAGACAGAAGCCATCTGTCGTCCAACAAAACCGTTCACACCCGATATTCCTTTTCGGTCTTAATCAATCTTAATGAATGAATATGTAAAGCTCTTGCATGATTTCAAAAGGAAAATATACATGAAGAATGGGCAAAACAGATAGAGCGGATTTAAGAATGCGGGAGTGAAAGTGATAGTGTACGTCAAACTCTGGAGTACTTGGCCTGGTGCTTTGCATGCTCACTTGGCTGCAAATGAGACAGCCACCTAGCTTGACAGTAAAGGGATGCGGGATAATTGGATAAACAGTAGTACTACTAATCCTCTTAATTGGTCCGATTAAGTAAATACATGAGCTACTAGTGCTGTTGGGTCATTTGCAGTCCGCGTAGGCCATCGCGGAGGCGTAAGCTGGAAAATGATAAAAAGAGAATACGCTTTGCCTTTAATTGTGGTTTGTCCCGAATAATTAATTAATTATATTTCGCTTCGTGGAATCTTCTCATGTTTGAAAGGACAAGAAATGACATCACTGCGCATGTCATTTACCAACCTAGCCTCCACGATCAATATTGACCTTTCTACTAATGCTTTCCATGCATGCATGATATAGTTTAAAAAAAAATAGTTGGTGTTGTGTTGCCCAAACCTCAGGCCCGGACCCGCAAAGGTCCTTTACTAATGCCTTCCATGCACGAATGACATAAAAAGAAATGTAGGTATTGTGTTGCCCAAACGTCAGGCCCGGACCCACAACGATCGTTGGTTGAATGCACTGTCACCCCCAGGTTGATTCTTATAAACCTACGGATTCGCTCACGCTGATTTTTCGTAGTAGTAACAAGGCTGGATAGTGATGTACTGAGGTGGCACATTATGACAACAGAGTCCCGCGAGTGAGAGGCAAATGTCAAAAAATTTCTTTCTTGCAACTTTATAGGAGTAATATAAGCACCTCGAATGCACTGCATTGATAAAACAAAGATCCTCATGCTTACATCTTTTGCAATGGGTAATATTATAAATTATATTCGGCATATGAAATTAGTGTATGATACCATTTCGGTAATGTATAATATCATAGCTTAGTAAGATATTAGATGACATTATTTATTATATCATGTCAGATACATACTAACATAATACTCAACTCTCTATTTATTTATTTAACTATATGTTATATCACCAAAATTACTTAGTTATATGCATGGTACTAGCTATAATACTCTCAATACGGAAGGTCCTACATACAATCTATAATAATGGCGCATCATGAAAGCATTATGTCATTGTTATTTGCTCAAAATATCAATGGTGTAATAAAGTAATAAAACATTATTGAAACCTATTAGAAGTGGCGTTTGTTCCTTTAATTATATTGTATATTTGTGTCTATGTGACTTTTGCTTCTATATAATTTACAGTTTACCGTACACTTTTGAGTAATATAGTTAGATGAAGAAGCTTCTTCCGCGTGATTTAAAAAAAAACATACTACTAATGGCCTGAGGCAATGACACACGACATAGGTGTGACCCAAAGAAAAGACAAAGCAAAAGTTACTATTGGCGTGGTTACAAACTGCTGCACCACTAGTATCTATTCCCCTGGGTTACTTACATACGGGTCACTTAGTAATAATGCATCCGTTTGAAAAAATTTAAATAAAATTAATGAACTACATACCAATGATGTGTTTGAGGACCCACACGTCACTACGGTGGTATGCTAATAATAAGGTTTTTTGAGAGACTCTCCTTCTTCCTCTTCCATCTTCATTTCTTTCTGCCATTTATCCTCTAACTCTCTCAATACACTTCCTCATGATCTTTCTTCGCTTCTCTTCTTCTTATTCTTTCTATTCTTCTTCCCTTTTTCCTTTCTCTCCTAGCTATGAGATCGTGAATGCATCCATCGAAGCTTGGGGAAGTAGTACGAGCCCTGAATTTGAGCCCATTTTGACCGAGCGCATTGTAATATTGGCATTCATTGTCATGGCCGAGCTTCCCATCGTTCAACCATGAGCTCACCGTTGTGACCTATACAACTGATGAGTGTATTTTTATATTCATTCCATGATTGTTTAAACAGGATAATCCAAGATAATATGAGATAATCACTCTAATCTTATCACTAGTGACTAATACATATAAAAATGTAAAACATTATGTTTAATTTGTTTCTAGATGGAATGTACCTTTAGAGGAAAGAGAATGAATCTATACATGGGAATAATGTGGAGATCAACAAAAATCAATTGGAGGTGCAAAGAAGCCACAACATATAAGAGGAACCCTGGTAAGAGCAAGAGCGCTCATACCACTCCCGCCAAGTCTGTAACATCATACCCAACACACTTTATAGAAGTAATGAGGCCGGGGCCATTAGCAACATAAGAGTCATTGAGAGAGGAACAAGTTGCGGGGATCACCGCCGCCATTCCAAGGTGGAACCCTAGCCGCTGTCGTCTCCATCTCCATAGCCATTCACCCTCATAGCTTCCCATAATTGTAAATGACACATCACATACAACGATATTTTAAGACTTTTATCAATCATTCATTTATCAATATTAATGACATCTACAATATTTTCCTATCTGTAATCCGATTGCGTTGTGTGATTAATTGCTATAGGACATTTACTGAGGCATAGCCTTGTAGACCTATGTACTTGTGCACAGAATAATAGATATTGATTTTTCTTAATTGAACGTTATTTATATGTATTATTCTCAAGGATTTTTTCTTGTCTCTTTCTCTTTTTAAGCCCCCTGGGTACCCCGTGACCCCATAGATCGATCGAGCAGGAGGTAAAGTATGAGGACACATGAAAAGTAATACCGAAATGTGCTCACAGTATGGATTGTTTCAATAGCTGAAAGAAATTCCTTTGGGACCATGAGGTGCAGTTGTTGCACGCCTAATACGTTGTTCTAGTGAAATCCTTAATAACTAGGGTAAACCCTCGTGGTGGATAAAGGCTTTGGTTGGACAATAGACTGACAATGCAACTTGCTTATCAGTTAGTTTGGCTGGGTAACCCCCCCCCCCTACAAGTCAGCAGGCACATCTGGGTGTGCTGGACAACGACAGATGGATCCTAATTTTTCTCCTAGAAAACAACAACAACCCTCATAATCAAATCTTATCCATGTGCGTCCATCATATAGTAAAAATTTATCACAAATTCAGCAATGCAAAAAATGGAACTATAAATCACAATTCAACACATGATAAATTAAAGAAAATAAAATAATTCATATATAGGCGATACGACAATGAATCGTTCGGTGGTCGCTTTATGGATGTTGATCACCTTCTTCCCCTCAAGCCACTTCTGGCCTTCCTGATCCAAGAGAGAAGTGTCGGCCAACATGATCACCCAATCATGTGTGTCCCGAGATAGGTGCAAATCCTATTTAACTATCTCAATTCATCTAAAAGTCTTCGACTTCTAAAGTTTCAATTTAAACTACACCTCATGCTTCTCTAAGTTTATCTTCTCCTTCTGAAGTTGCAATTTGTAGTTCACCCTCTCCCGGTCCCAATCCCATCCTCTCTTTTTCGGGCATCCAATTAGAACTTTCACATCTCCTTCTTCTCCACCATGGTGCAAGAAATGTCCATCCATGTGGTGCACATTATGCTCGCCACATCATCGGAAACGACCCTACACTTCTTCCACTTGTTTCCCATCACTTGTCGGTTCCTTTTTGGCATGATGTCTTTTCTATCAGTTCCTCTTTGGCATGACGTCTTTTCTGTCGGTTCCTATTTGGTATGATGTCTTGTCTACGGTTCCTCTTTGTTACGATGTCTTTTCTAACCTTTCTCCTCCTTCCTCATCATCGTCATCCAATCCAATAGATTGTGGGAGCTTGTGCCATCGTCTTTCTTCAACTTCTTGTTGTCTGTTTTGTGTGTCATCGATGAGTTGTTGACAATTTGGTTTCCCATTCAATTGAAACCAACAATGCTACACGTAATGTACGACTTACCTTTGGATTTTTGCTACAAATTGCCCGTCAACCCCATATATCAAATAATAATCACTTTGGAGAATGCAAAATACAAAGCTAGCAATATAAAATGATGAAAAAATTAAGCAACTGAACCTACATGACTATTGACTTCGGTTAAGTCCAACCACGAAATAGTAGTGCCCTTTTTTCCAGACTCTCTTAGATGATGGACCACCTATGTTGGAGACGGGCCTCATTGCGAGTTGTATAGATAGGGCATTGCTCCACATATTCTTTGTGTTTATGGTAATACTTGTGGATCTTTTCTCAATACTGGTTGCCTTTTTGCTCGGTTTCACACATATGGTTCATGATTCTACACAACCAAGCTTGACACAAGAAATTATATTCATGGCTTATGAATGTCAGACCTCTTGCCTTTCTTACTTTCTTCTTATTTTTTGTTAAGAGAGTCAGCTCTATTCCCAATCATCATACATCGGAGAGTTGATATCCCCCAAGTCATAACACATAGGCTCTTGATAATAATTGATCATGTATGTCATGATAGACTCCTAAAATGATCATGATCACAAATAAACTAATAGCATATGCAATAAATGGATTCAACAACATATTCATCCCTAAATTGATCTAATGACATACGAAACAAAAGAACGAGACAATACAAAATGGAAAAAATTACCTTCTCCAGCTTCGGTATTTTGTCGATCATAACCTAGTCAGACCCAACGTTGGAGCTTCTTGGGGTTGTACATGACCGAGGCAGTTGCAACGGGTCATAGACCATCTCCGACACATCCTTTTGCATCAAGCCATTCGAACATCATAATGAACTAAATACCAAGCGTGGTGGATGCCATCTTCCTTCTTCACGGGGGTGAAAGAGGTTGGGGAAGACGGACGCACCAGAGCAGACACGTACACGTCGACCGCCAACACCATAGCTTCCCGATTACCCTTGTTCTATCACTGATCCTTCTGGACGATGTTCTTTCCCTGACAACTGACCCTCATAGATGGGACCCCATGGACACCGTTAAGGCATCATCTGTGGCAGCAATGAGGCACGGGATTCTTGGTGATGACATCTACAACCACAAATCACCACTAGATAAAAGGATATAGGGGGATTCCTTATTAGTGGCGCATTTGGTATGTAATGCGCCACTACTTGTATGGGATGACGCACTGGTTAAAAATGTGCCACCCATAAGCTCTTATTAGTGATTAATTTTTTTAAATGCACCACCCCTCAGACTGGGCCAAACTGGATCCTCTTATTAGTGGCGTATTTTGCAAAATGCGCCATTATTAATTACCTTAGGGAAGGCACATTTTGCAAAATGCGCCACTAATAAGAGTTTATGAGTGGCGCATTTTGGAAGTGCGCCACCCCTTAGGAATTATTAATGACACATTTCGAAATGCGCCACCCCTAAGGAATTAGTAGTGACGCATTTTGAAAATACGCCACCCCTAAGGAATTATTAGTGCCGCATTTTGCATATGCGTCACTACTAACCGAAAAAAAATGTGAGGTGCAAAAGTTTCCAACACACAAAGAGACCCCCCCCCCTGTGGATCGCCTTTTCAGTTTGAAAAAAATAAAAAAATGATTGAAATATCAAAAAATAAAATCCTTTGAGATGTCCATGTGTTATGTGGTCTAGATGTTAGGAAAATTTACAAACATGAATTTCAACTTTTTTGCAAAATCTCTTTAGAATTTTTTAAATGGACATAACTTTTGCATACGAACTCCGATGAAAAAGTTTTTTAAATGAAAAATCATCTACTAAAAAAGTTATATTTGAATTCAATTGGGGAAATCCCGTTGAAGATTTTTAGAATCCTCAAAAACCTAACAGAAAAAAGTTATGATGCTTTTAACATTTGGAGGCAAAAAAGTTCGAAAAAAACTAACCTTAGTAGTGGCGCACCTAGCAAAATAAGCCACTATTAAGGATCTTCCCGCCTTCAATATTAAAAATAAACCAAAAATATTTTTTTTTAATAGTGGCGGATTTTACAAAATGCACCACCCATAAGGAGTATATAATGGTCGGCCCGCCTCTTTCTCCTCCTTACCTCTTCATTCTTATCCTTCTCTCCTCATCTCCTCATTTCCTCTCAACCTTCTCCATGCATGGCGCCCTCCTCCTCATTGGATCTTCTTCTTCCTCCTCCTCCATGGATCCTCCTCCTCCTCCAAAGCTCCACCTTCCTCATCCCCTCCTCCATGGCTCCTCCTCCTCCCCTCCTCCAAGGTTCCTCCTCCTCTAAGACTACAAGGCTCCAAGGCTCCTCCTCCTCCCCTTTCTCGATGACTCCTTGATACGCGAGAGATGATAATGGGTTCTCGTCCTTCGTTGGTTACCCCAAATGGAAGGTGAGATGCAGCGTAGCGGCAAGTTTCCCTTGGTGAAGATACCAAGGTTGACTATCGACCAGTAGGACTCCAAGGTCGACAAGTAGGTGGCAACGGCGCTAGAAATTAGGCGGTTGACGTGGACCTGCACACAGATACAAGTAACTTTGCTCCCAATGAAGTTCAAAGAGGTTGTCAATCTCTCCGGCCTTGTTGTTTACAAAGGATCAAACGCAAGTGATAATGATAATGATGATTGCAATTGGAAAGTAAAAGCAGGAAATAAATTGAGCGTGTAAACAGTGATGAGAATATGGACTGGGGTCCCATGATGTTCACTAGTGATGTCTCTCTCCCAAAAGACGATAAAATTTCTATGCGAGGTAAACAAATCACAGCTGGGCAATTGAAAGGATTAAAAATGCACCGCAATGCTAACTATGCTACAAAGAAAGGAAGAGGCTCAAAAGCATGGGCGGTACGCCAAAATAAGTAGACCAAAATCCAACTACATCTACTACTAATCATCCATCTTGAGATATCTATCCAGAACATCTCGCTGGTATTAAGTTGCGAGCCCCACCCAAAGTGTAAACCCAAAGCAACAGACAACTGCATTAAAAGAACTTTGGGTAAATTAAACAATCCTTGCAACCACGGTTACAAGCACCGTTGTTTTCCCCCTTGTGGAAACAGCACATCCCCTAGACTCACGTTTATGTCACTCAAGCTAGTCATCAGGGGGCATGAACCCACAATCGAGCATAACATTCCCTCTTGGAGTCACTACCTACTACTTGGCCAAAGCAATAAACAACAACGGAGAACATGCAAGAATTACTCAAGAACTAAAATATAAAAGATAAGAACCAAATATATTACTCAATCACAAACTGAACATAGTCTCATAATCCATCAGATCCCAGCAAACTCAGCATAGCAACAACAGAAATAATTACATATGTGCCTTGATCATGTAGGGCAGCTCACAAGGTCTAATCCATGAAGAACAAAGAGGGGAGGAGAACATCACATAGCTACTGATGATGGACCCATGGTCCAAGGTAGACTACTCACGGATCATCCAGGAAGCGTCCATGGTGGTGGAGAAGCTCCCGGAGGTCAATCCTCCCTCCGGCAGGGTGCCGGGAAGAGGTCTGCTAGCGCTCCCGATCTTGGAAGCGCGGCGGCGGAACAGAGGCGAGATCGCGAAAAATGGTTTTGTCTTCCGAAGTTTTTCGTCATGGAGAATATATAGGCGAAAGGGGGCAGCCAGGGGGGCACCAGGGGTCCAGGCGTTCCGCTGGCGCGGCCCCACCCTAGGGCGCGCCGGTAGGGCGTCTAAGGCCCTGGTGGGTCCCCTCTGGACCCTCCTAGGTGTTTCCCGAAGCTTCCGGTACGCTGATTTTTTATTGTATTTTTCCAGAATTTTCGGAGAAATTTTAAAATGGGGGAAACCTGAAATAGAAAAATAGCAGAAAACAGGAATTGGCACTAGGGTGCACTGAGTTAATAGGTTAGTCGAAATATGATCAAAAGTGTATGAAAGTGTATCTAAAACATAACATTATCACACAAAACATGCATGGATCAAGCAGAAATTATAGATACGTTTGGGATGTATCAACATCCCCAAGATTAATTCCTGCTCGTCCTCGAGTAGGTAAATGATAACAAGCATAATTTCTATGGTGACATGCTAACAACCATATAAGAACTTTGAAAGTAAAGCAATCAAGGCATGAAATTCAATTCAAGTCATAACAAGCAAGAGTCTATATTAGCATTGAAACAAGCAACATAAGAACATAAAGGTGCAAGAGCTCTCGATGTACGTGAATGGAATGTCTCCAGATGGTGTTTGCGTGCAAGAAGTGGGGGATGGGAATAGGAGAGAAAATATGTATTTGTTGAGAACTCAATCTACTAAAGTTTCACACTTGGTCTTCTTTGGAATCTTATCTTGACACGTCCCCAGACCACTAACCAGGTACAAGTCAATTTGATCCACTCCCTTTCGATATTTTGAGCACTCATGCAATGGATGAGCGTAAGCACGAGAGTCGACACTTAGGATGACAAAGAGAGAGATATGGTGCAGGAGAAAGACAAAAAAGGTGTGAAAGGCTCACATCAATGAGGACAATCATAGGTGAGAGAAAGCCAAATAATAGATATGATATGAGGAGTAGGGATTTCCATGCAATGGATGCACATATGAGCTAATAAAGCTCTCCAATGGAACTAGTGCGGGTGCATCTAACTTGCTCACTCAAGAAGACCTAGAGCTCATTTGAGGAGCCTCATCATTCGAATATACAAGCCAAGTTCTATAGTGTGAAGGGTCCCCACATAGCTATATGCATATATGATCATCTCTATGGAGCACAAGGTATAAGAGGGAGTACGCGTGTGGATCTTTAAAAAGGAATAGTAGTGTTTCCCCCTTCTCTCTTTTTATTTTTTTTCTCTTTTTTCTATTTTTTTTTATTTTTTGGTGGCCTCAATGGATCTTTCTATTGAACTCTCATTCGTCCCCTTTGGGATCTTATAATTTGTTCCTCTTTGGGATCTTTTCCTCACTTAAGGGCAACACTCTATTTTACAAGAAGTATAGAAGTTCTTCACACTTTACAAGATACTCAACATAAAGAAGATTTAGCTATCATGATGTATGTGTTGGAAATATGCCCTAGAGGCAATAATAAAATGTTATTATATATATTTCCACGTTCGTAATTAATGTTTATATTTCTGTGCCATAATTGCAATGACCCTGACTATGAGATTCAGAAGAAAACTCACTTGCATGTGTGGAAATGTAAACACCAAGAGTTCCTGGTTTAGCCTCTAAGACCAGCTCATGTGCTAACTGATGATTACGTTTTCTTAATCATGGACATTGTTCTTCTAACAAGGATATTAGTAGCAATGGGAACATATTGTTAGCAGAACAATGATGTTGAACCGACCCCAGTATTGAATGATATACTTAGAGATCACATCGTAACAATGTTATAAGTCATATCATGAAATGTTATCATATATGTAATTCCTTAGACCATGAGAGTATCAAGTTGCTTCACACAGGAAGATGTGCTTTGGTTCTTAGATGAATCTTCCCGTTACTGGGAAGTAGTAAAATAAGTTCTGGGTACATTGGATAGTCGTCTAGTAACTGTGATAGTTCAAGATTGGGATTTGCTCCTTCACGATGAAGAAGATATTCACTTCGGGCCCACTCGGTATGACGGTATCCATTATAGTCTGGCCAGACGCATTGTGATTCAGTCACGGGGATACCGGAATACGATAACGGGAAAAGGGACAAACGAGCAAAGAGGATAACAAGTGGCTTGTGTTCAAGAAGTTGTTACACATGGGTTCCCAACTTCTCTCCTCTGACTTTGTCATATATCGTGAAGCAAAGGGAATGGTACATGACTAAACATAGTGGTTCACTCGAAGTTTCTTCGTGTATGTGCGGGAGTCAACATGGGTGTCCATGGCTCCGCTGTTGATTATTGGCTATTGACAAAAGGCTGTTGACCTATGTCCGAAAGATGTTCTGAGTCATGTACGTATTATACCGAACCTATTGGGTCACACACTTAACGAGTAGTAGTCTATTAGAATACTGGAATGGTAGAAGGTTTAGTGGAAGCAAAACGGAATAGTTCATACGGGCACCGGAAGTAGTTCCGGGTATTTATGGAATTGTTCATTAAGGGCACCAGAAGAAGTTCTGGGTATTTAAAGATATGTCCGGATCACTCTGGAATAGTATCAGGTGGTTCTGGAACATATGAGAATGGTACTGGGGAAGTCCTGGATCAACCGGAATAGTTTCCGGTTAATCGGTGGACGTCCCGAAAATGACCGACGAACCGACACAGGGCATCGGGCAGGCTAGACCGTAACCCGGATCGTCCCAGAACCTATCCAGATAGTTCCGGAACGTCCAAAAACGGTCCCAAAAGGTCTTGTAAGTGTTTCAGAAGGTTCCGGAATGTCCCGAAACCATCCTGGAAGGTCCCAGAATGGCCGAGAATGGTCCCGGCGGGTCCTGGAAGGTCATGGAAGGTTCTAGAAGCTTCCGAAAGGTTCCACAAGGTTCCGGACAGTACCATATGCGCCGCACCACCCTTAGACTTGGGGGAAAGGCTCCCCATAGGGGCTGGCCGAAATTTGGCCCTAGTCCTATTAGGACTAGGCTTTCCAAAGTGGGAAGGACTCCTCACAAGGAAGGAGTCCTAGGAAAAAGTTTTCCCATCAAGGGAGGAGTCCTGGAAGGACTCCACCCCCCTTATTTCCACCAAGGGCCCTCCTGGCCATCTATATAATGAGGGGAGGGGTGGGGGGCGCAACACACTTTATCCCCAAGGCCTATGCGCCACCCTCCCTCCCTCTAAACCCCGTTGCTCCACAACTAGACCCCGGTTTAGACGTTGTTCTAGATCGGAATCCGTTAGGATTTTCTCCCTCAAGTTTTCTCGGTGGCGTTCTTCTCTGGAAGGCGGAGCACTGCTGGATTGCTGCTACAGGATGTGTGGATACCGGTAGAGGGATCATAACTTTGATCCTTCCTCGAGGAACTTCATCTTCTTCTTCCTCGGAGATCTGTTCGAGGGAATTGCTCGAGGGATTCGTTCATGGGATAGATCATGGAACGGATCGTGAGACGCATCACGAGATCTACTTCCACCCGCTTCATCAACTCTTCTTCCGCTGCAACCGTTGGTGAGCAATGGCCTAAACTTTGTATGCCATCTTTCTTGGATGATCTTGGGATCTTGATTCGTAGGCACGAAATTTTTGTTTTCTACTACGTTTCCTGATGACCCACAACCGTAAGGGATCTATTGCATCGTTTTCGATAAGTAAGAGTGTCGAACACAACGAGGAGCAGAAGGTAATAGCAAGTGACTTTGGCAAGGAGATAACTGCAAGCACTAAAAGATAACTTTTTAGGGGTTTTCTTGGTATAAGCAACAGGAAAGTAAAAACGAGGAAAGTAGAAGGCACTGGAAAGTGAGGAGTGGCCCAATCCTTTCTGAGCAAAGGATAGTCCTAGCAACTGAACTTAAAAAGGCTAAAGTGTTCTTGAGGACACACGGGAGAGGTAGTCATGTGCTTTCGCCATATTCCGTATCGGTACTATGTGCTGTGTTGATAAGTGTTGAGTGGGTGGATCCATGCTAGTACACCCTCTAGACTAAGACAAGTGCACTCTTATGATTAAACACCTTGCAAGCGTCCGCAAATACAAGATAGTAATTAAGGAAAAAGCCTAACCATAGCAATACGATCGGTGACCCATTGTTCCCTTGTGCAAAAGCGTGCAAACTGGGGTTTAGGTTTCTGTCACTTCGGCAACCCACCGTAAGCATTCTTTGTACACAATGTATTCCCCTAGGTCCTTGATAAGGAGAAGTGTTGAGTGTTCCACTCACACAACACCACTAGGGAAATAACAACACAACTTAATTATCAAACAACACATATTGCTTCAACATCATATGACTACTAACAACTAGACTTCTCCCATGTCCTCAAGAACTAAATTAACTACTCACAAGACATAAAAGAAATCATGATCAGTGGGGATAAATATATGATAAACAATCTGGACACAATGATATTTCTCCAACAAAACTCAATAGCATTCACCACATAGTAGTAATCAACACCGACAGAGTAGAGAGGATAGATAGTACGGATTACAGCACAAGTTGCAATTGTGAGATGAGATTGGATGGAGGTGGAGATGGCGCTGATGATGGGGACGATGTTGATGATGATCTCGATGATGCCCGTGATGATGGTGATGACGATGGCGATGATCTCCCCTTCCGGGAGGTGATCTCCCCGGCGGAATCTGCCCGCCAGAGATGGCTTTTCTTCTCTGTAGATTTCCGCCACGGAGCGGCGGCGGAACTCCGGAAACTCTCCCCTTTTTAGGGTTTCTGGATGATGTGTGGTATATAGGCCAGAGGGGGAACCGGGAGTGGTCCCAGGGGTCTAGGCGCCCTCCCGGCGCGGCCAGAGTGGGGGCCGCGCCAGGTGGCCGCCTAGGCACCCTGTGGCCCCCCTCTGGTCGCTCTTTTGCGTGTCTTCGTGATCCTTCTGGAAAATAGCCTCCGTCGATTTTCAGGTAATTTGGAGGTATTCTTCTTCAGCAACTCAGCGTCCACTTTTTACCGCTGAATCCTGCATCTGCTGCTTCGGCACCAGAAAGTTGCAAACTATGTAAAATAAGCCAAAACAACATAAGGATAACATCATATCATGAAATATATCAATGAATAAGAAAGATTTACTATATAAAATGCATTTTGGACGTATCAACTCCCACAAGCTTAGACCTCGCTTGTCCCCAAGCGAATACTTAGCTCGGTAAACCTGTCCACAAGTTTAGAGATTGAAGTGTCGATAAATAGAATACGGACAAAAAGTATCAAGGTTTGTTCATCAAACTCAAGCATCCTCAACAGCAACCTCAACTCATAAGGCCCTTATGAGAAAGTAATAACAATTATAATCAAAAGTAGGGTTGAGGAAACTCATCAAATTATGGCAAACATATCCTTGGTCAAAGGACAACTAATAACTTTTACTCTTGCTCTTTCTTTTTAAAGAAACAATTTGAAGATTTTGAAAGAACATGTTATTAGTCATGAAGTGCAAATGCTAACACAAAGGAAGATGCTCGCTAGGCAAAAGCTTTCGCAAACAACTTACTTATCAAAAGATAATGTCAACAAGGATGTGGCATGGCAAAACTTAATGCAGCTTTATATGGATGAATCCTCATCAACATCAAATGTGTGTTCTCTTAGAGAAAAGAAGGAAGTGGGACAACTGACTCAACATGAAGGTGGATGAAAGGCCTTGTTAAGGGCAAGCAGGGAAAACTCATGTGCTATCCTTAAATCAAACAGAATAAAAATAGATTTTGGGGCGGTGCATAGTTTGTCAACGAATGCTAATAGATAGCTCAATTACTTCTCAATATGGACAAGTTTCGAGGAACGGCTCCCAAGTGGGGATGATCACATCCCCTTAATCTCCTTTGTTTATCACTGCCAAAGTTTCTGATTTCTCATAGACCAAGCGTGAAGGAGGGTTTGTTTGTTATATTATCTTTCGAGTTGGGCGCACCCATGCCAGTTCCTCCTCGTATTATGGGTTTGCAGATTAGACATGCAATCCCGGGGTAAAACTTGTCCAACTTAAGAAGATCATGAATTACCTGCTACTTCCTCATGAGCTAAACAAGAGGCACAAAACAGAAGATTTTGAACATTTAGGGATAACACATAAATTCTATACTTATAGGAGTGGTAGGGGAATACCACGAATAGGAAGGTATGGTGGACTCATATGGAAGATACTGGTTTCAGGGTAAGGATGCACAAGCAGAAATCTACTTGGCAAAGAGTTTGGCTAGCAAAGGCTTTGAGAGAACAGACAATTGATGCTAATTTAGATGCAAAACATATAAGGCATAAACATTAAGGTAAGCATAACACATCAAGTTGTCTTCCTTGTCAACATAAAACTTCAAGCATAATAACATAAAGGTTTTGGCTATGTCGCTACTTTTGAAAACATGCATGTTGTCATGACCAAAGCTATGTTTGCCAAAATTAAATAAAGTTTTCAAAGCCATACCTTATAAGGTCAATACTCCCCATAAGAATCGTCATATGAGTCCGATTGCGCGAAGAGAGTACCGAGTGCAGTGAAGGAACTAATAGACTTCCCATTAATATTCCATTATAGACGAATCCACACTCACGGATACAATATCTCCACAGAAGGAGTGATAGACCTCGATGCAAACACCTATTTCATATAATAACCTCCCTAGACATGATATGACTCTACTTGACTCTAAAAGACTAAGATAAAGATAAAGATACCGGGCACTCCCCCAAGCTTGGAACAAGCCAAGGGGATGCCATTACCCAAGGACATTTCACTCCTCATTCCTGTTGTTGTTGATTCTTCAAATCTCTGATGACACGGCGAAGGGTTTGGTTTTCCTCCTCCAAAATCTCCACTTGCACCTTTAGTACACGGCAATCTTCACACAGTTGATTAGTGATGCGGTAAGCTTCGGAGATGGTGGAAATCGTACGTTGATTTTCAAGTGCAGGGGTTGTTCCTAAAAGGTTAAGAGAAAGATCATAATAAGGTTGGACACTCCCCACCATGATGGGGTTGCTTGATCTTCCTCCTTGTGTTGATGGACCCCCTAATTTCTAGGCGGTGATAATCTTGACTTCTTCTCTCACGGAACACTCCATCTCCGCTTGCCTTGCAGCGATTTCTTCTTTCGTGGCCCAATCTACGTATTTCCCTTGGTTGAGATCTTTCTGAACTTCACGTAGACGTCGTCCCATGAAGTCTTCTCCACTTGAGCCAAAAGAAGAAATCTCTAACAATAACTTTTTACCCTGGCAGAAACAGATTGAAAAGAAAACACACGAAATCGCAAGATACGTTGCCGGAACGATCCGGGGAAATATATAGCAAAAATTTCTGCAACAAAAGGAAGGTAACGAGCCAAAGTGGGGTCGGAGACGGACTCCTGGGTGCGCAGGCAGCCTCCCGGCACGGCCAGGAGGTAGGCCGCGCCAGGGGGGCGCCTGGGCCCCCTGGAGCTCCTCTCCGGCTCCACTTAGGCCTCGAATTTTCCTAATTTTGCAAAAACTCATAATATGGAACTTTTTATGGAGGTTCGCGATGTATCCTTACCGTAATACATATGTTTTCTATTCTGCTTCTGTTGGTGTCTGAAGCAGGGCTGCAACATGTTTTTCATGAGTTGTTGTGCGTATTATATTTACATCAACATTGACGGGATCTCCCTCCATGTAATGCTTGAGTATTTTCCCATTCACAACTTGAGGTTTGGTGCCTTCAAAATTGTTAATCTTGATTGCACCAGACCGGTAGACTTCTTCGATATGAAATGGCCCTTCCCACCTGGAAAGTAGTTTACCTGGAGAAAACCTGAAACGGGATCTAAACAATAAAACTTTATCACCAACATTAAATTCAAGTTTCAGAATCCTCCTGTCATGCCACTTCTTTACCTTT
Organism: Bromus sterilis; assembly: GCA_950022295.1. Classification (NCBI taxonomy): domain Eukaryota; kingdom Viridiplantae; phylum Streptophyta; class Magnoliopsida; order Poales; family Poaceae; genus Bromus; species Bromus sterilis. Next base: position 334,378,523 of record OX465595.1, on the reverse strand, counting down.
TCCTTGAACATTTTAGCGCTCTCATAAGCTTCACTTCTCCACTCATCTAGAGAAGTCAAGTTCATGAGACGCTTTTCACCAGCTAACTTTGGGTCAACGTTAAGCTCTCTAACAGCCCAGAAAGCTTTGTGCTCTAACTCTAATGGAAAATGGCAAGCCTTGCCATGGACCATTTTATAGGGAGACATGCCCATGGGGTTTTTGTAAGCAGTTCTATACGCCCACAAAGCATCTCCTAACTTATTTGACCAGTCCTTCCTATTTCTATTAACTGTCTTTTGCAAGATCAACTTGATCTCTCTATTGGTGAGCTCAACTTGCCCACTAGTTTGAGGATGGTACGGTGAAGCAATTCTATGATTGACATCGTACTTGGCTAAAGCTTTTCTAAAAGCTCCATGCGTGAAATGTGATCCTCCATCGGTCATGAGATACCTAGGTACACCAAATCTAGGGAAAATTACATCTTTGAGCATTTTCAAAGATGTTTTGTGATCAACACTCTCAGTGGGGATTGCTTCAACCCACTTGGTTACATAATCAACAGCAACTAATATGTGAGTGTACTTGTGCGAAGAAGGAAAAGGACCCATAAAATCAAAACCCCAGCAATCAAAAGGCTCAATCACTAGTGAGTAATTCATAGGCATCTCATTCCTTCTACTAATATTACCAACTCTCTGACATTTATCACAGGATAAGACATAATTTCTAGCATCTTTAAAGAGAGTAGGCCAATAAAAACCTGATTGGAGAACCTTATGTGCGGTTCTCTCACCGGCGTGATGTCCTCCATAGGGACTATCGTGACATTGCTTGAGAATGTCCTTCTGCTCGTGTTCCGGTATGCATCTTCTCACGATCCCGTCTGGACCTTCTTTGAAAATATGTGGGTCATCCCAAAAGTAATGCCTCAAATCATGGAAGAACTTCTTCCTTTGCTGAAATGTTAAACCTGGAGGCAAATACTTTGCAACGATAAAATTAGCATAATCTGCAAACAAAGGATCGGAAAGAGATTGTACTTTAACAACGGCAAGTTGTTCGTCTGGAAAACTGTTGTTGACTGGGATGGGTCATGCGGTATATCTTCCATCCTTGAAAGATTGTCCGCTACAGGGTTGTCTGCTCCTTTCCTATCAACAATCTGCAAATCAAATTCTTGAAGGAGGAGTACCCATCTCATGAGTCTTGGCTTGGCATCCTTCTTCGTCATAAGATACTTAATGGCAGCATGGTCAGTATGAATAATAACTTTAGAATCAACAATATACTGCCTAAACTTATCACAAGCAAACACTACTGCTAAGAATTCCTTCTCAGTAGTAGCATAATTCTTTTGAGCACTATCAAGGGTTTTACTAGCATAATGTATAACATTCAATTTTTTATCAACCCTTTGTCCTAAAACAGCTCCAACAGCAAAATCACTAGCATCACACATAATTTCAAAGGGCAAACCCCAGTCAGGCGGTTGTACTATAGGAGCGGTTATTAAAGCTTTCTTAAGAACTTTGAAAGCCTCCTTACAATCTTCATCAAATACAAAAGGAACATCCTTCTGGAGAAGATTAGTGAGGGGTCTCGAGGTCTTAGAAAAGTCTTTAATAAATCTTCTAGAGAAACCAGCATGACCGAGAAAACTACGAATACCTTTAATGTCCCTTGGATAGGGCATCCTTTCGATAGCTTCAATCTTCGCCCTGTCCACTTCAATTCCCCTCTCGGAAATCTTGTGGCCAAGCACGATCCCTTCGTTAACCATGAAGTGGCACTTTTCCCAGTTTAGAACTAAGTTTGTATCCTCGCATCTCTGCAAAACTTTATTAAGATTGTGGAGACAGTGGTCAAAGGAAGTTCCATAGACGGATAAATTGTCCATGAAGACTTCCACAATCTCCTCACAGAAACCATGAAATATTGCAGACATACATCTCTGAAAAGTAGCAGGGGCATTGCATAAACCAAAAGGCATACGCCTATAAGCATAAGTACCATAAGGACAAGTGAAAGTGGTCTTCTCTTGATCAACAGTGTTAACATGAATTTGAGAGAAGCCTGAATACCCGTCAAGATAGCAAAAGTGGGTGTTTTTGGACAGCCTCTCAAGCATCTGATCGATAAAGGGCAGCGGGTAGTGATCCTTCCTAGTTGCCTTGTTCAACTTCCTGTAATCAATACACATTCTATATCCAATAAGAATTATCTGAGGTATTAGTTCATTCTTATCATTAGGGACTACAGTTGTCCCTCCTTTCTTAGGAACACAATGAACTGGACTTACCCACTTACTATCAGCTATAGGGTAGATAATGCCTGCGGCTAGAAGCTTGAGGATTTCGGTCCTCACAACATCCATCATCTTTGGGTTCAACCATCGTTGATGGTCAACAACAGGTTTAGCATCGGGCTCGAGGTTGATAGTATGTTGACAGATAGATGGACTAATTCCCTTAAGGTCATCAAGGGTATAGCCAATTGCACCACGGTGTTTACGAAGTATCTCCAATAATCGCTCTTCTTCATATCCTAAAAGGTTAGAGTTGATAATAACAGGATATACTTTCTTTTCATCTAAATAAGCATACTTGAGCGTATCGGGAAGAGGTTTGAGATCAAACACCGGGTCTTCTTTTGGTTTGGATAGAATTCCTAAAGGTTCAACCGGAAGGTTGTGCTTCAGGATCGCAGGTTGTTTCAAGAAGATTTCATCAATTTCATTTCTTTCCTGCATATGAGTATCGTTCTCGTGGTCCTCCATGTATTGCTGCAAAGGATCATTAGGTGGAATAGCAATAGAAGCAATACTGGAAAAACACTGTTTGCCGTCAGTTTCTGGCTTTGCCGTCAGCTTTTTCACGGGGCTGACGGCATAGGATCTATGCCTTCAGCCAGGACAAAAACTGACGGCATAGACCTGGCTGACAGCAGAGAAATCCTTTGCCGTCAGCCCCTTCTAAGCCGTCGGCTGGCTGACGGCATAGAACCCAAAGGCTGACGGCACAGGCGGGCTGGCGGCATAGGCTGCTTCTCGGCCCCCCCAGCAGCTCTGCTTAACAGAACCCGTCTTTGCCGTCAGCTGGCCGACGGCAAAGACTAACGGCCGTCTTTGCCGTTAGCCGGCTGACGGCAAAGCCGGGGGTTATCCCCACCCCGTGGCCACGCCCAGCCCCATATCTTGTCTCCACTCAAACCCGCGCCGCCGCCGCCGACCCGCCCCGTGCCGCCGCCGCCGACGACCCGCCACCGCGCCCGAGCCGCCGACGTCAAGCCCCTGCCCCCGCGCCCGACCGCCGCCGTCAAAGCCTCCCCCGCGCGCGCCCGAGCCGCCGCCGTCGAGGCCCCGAGCCCGAGCCGCCGAGGCCCCCCCGCCCTGGTGCTCCTCCTCCTCGCCGCCGCGTCCAAGCCGCCGTCTCCCCGCCGCCGGTGAGTAATCTCCCATGTTTTCCTTTTTTAGTTGATTTTAGACAATTAGTAGTTAATTTGTTAGTAATTAGTTAGTAGTTAATTTGTTATTAAATTTATTAAGAATATATGAATTAGTTAGTAGTTAGTATTTAGACAATAGGAATTATTAGTTAATTTGTAGTTAATTTGTTATTAGACAATAGGAATTATTAGTTAATTTAGACAATAGGAATTATTAGTATTTAGATTTAGTTAGCAATTAGTAGTTTATTTGTTATTAAATTTATTAAGAATATATGAATTAGGTAGTAGTTAGTATTTAGACAATAGGAATTATTAGTTAGTATTTAGACAATAAGACCCTAGTACTTAGTTAGTAGAAGTAGGAAGAGAAAGAGAGGAGAAAGAGATTGAGAGAAAAAAATAGAAGAATGAGGAGAAGGGTATGAAGAGAAAAAGAAGAAAAGCAAAAGGAAGAAGAAGGGGAATCAGATTAAGAGAATAAGAAGAAAAGGAAAAAGAGGAAGAATGAAGAGATGGAGAGAAGAATAATAATTGAAGAATGAGGAGAAGGAGATGAAAAGAAAAAGAAGAAAAGGAAAAGGAAGAAGAAGGAGATTAAGAGAATAAGAAGAAAAGGAAAAAGTGGAAGAAGGAGAGAATAATGAAGAAAAGAAGAAAATAAGAAGAAGAATAGAAATAGAAGAAGAGAAGAGTAAAGAAAAGGAACTATTAGCTTTATAGTAGTGATATTAATTAGCTTTATACTTTTAATATTGTAGTTGTCAATTAGATGTTGGTATTAGTTAGATTAGTTATCGCGAGTGCGTATTTGTTTTGATTGATTGCATTTAAATGTGCAGTAGCTTCGTGAGGGTTTGGTTTTCGACGACCTCCACTGCATTCGAGAGTGAGCACATTTGTTAACTCTTCCTTCTCCACCTTTATATTGCTCTGTTCCGGCCTTCGTGCCGATGACACTATCTAGATAGGTAGTTTTAGTATTGAAATGCAAAGTCTTCGCGTAACCAATATGCGTCTCCCGTTCGAAAGGGTTACGGTTATAACTATGCATGCATTTGCATATTTATAACGGTGATTCTTTCGAATTGTCCAACGTTATCCATGGACAGCCCGGGTATGTGTAGATTGGGTCATTTTCCTATGCTTTGTTCCGGATCCGATGCAGAGTTTCGACAGCGCCTCCTTGTTGTTCTCCAAGTACACATCCTCTCGGTTAGTTTCCGAGACGTGTATTAGGAGAACAGCGGGGAGGTGCTGCCGAAATTTTGCGTTGGATCGGGAGTAGAGAATGGGAAAATGACCCAATCTACACATACTCGGGTGGGATTAGGACCCATATTTACCTAGTAGCTGGTAGGTGTGCATGCCGTGCATCCCAATGTTTTAACCATGATTAAAAAATGACCATAATTAATTTGACATACTTGATGAACTGATAATTTATATTGTTCATATGTGGATACTATATAGCTAGCTTGACAGAATGACTGATCGTGAATGGATGTACTCCGGTCACCCTAGTCAGAAAGACATGACCGATGAATGGTTGAGCAAAACCTATGAATTCCTGCAAACGGCATTTTCTAAAGGCCAGCCAAAAACATGGTGCCCCTGCACTAAGTGCAAGAATTATTCGCGACAGACAAAGGATGTAATGGGTAAACACTTGCAGATGCGTGGTTTTACTCCCGGCTATACCTTGTGGACATTTCATGGTGAGCCGGGCCAACGTAATAGAGACGAAGTTTTGCGTCGGCGCACCGACGATTATGGTACAGGGATTGAAGACATGGTCAATGATTTTGATGATGCTCGGAACAAGGACGAAGAGATGGAGGAATCCGCAAAGGCCTTCTATGCCATGTTGGAGTCTTCAAAACTTCTTCTTCACGAGCACACTAAGATTTCTCAGCTAGATGCCATCGCACAAGTAATTGCTCTGAAAGCCCAATTCAACATTGGAAGAGACCTGTTTGACTCAATGATGACCCTATTTGGGCGGTTTCTACCCGAAGGTCATATTATGCCTTCAAACCTATATGAGTCAGACAAAATCCTTAGTGCACTCAAGATGCCGTATGAGCAGATACATGCTTGTGAGAAAGGATGTGCCTTATTTAGGAAAGAGTATGCGGACGAAACATATTGTCCATTTTGCAAGTCCTCCAGATATGTTGAGGTAGAAAACGGTGAAGGTGAGAAGAAGCAGAGCAAAATCCCTGTGAGTGTTCTACGGTATCTGCCGATCCTACCAAGAATTCAACGACTTTACATGCTCGAAGAAACAGCAAAACAGATGACATGGCACAAACATGGAATTAGGAAAGAATTAGATGAAAACGGAGATCCGATGTTGATACACCCTTCGGATGGTGACGCATGGAAGGCATTTGATGCTAAACATACGGAAAAAGCTAAAGAGCCAAGGAATTGCCGAGTCGCCATCGGTCTCGATGGGTTCAATCCTTTTGGTATGACGGCTACCCAATATAGTTGCTGGCCTGTGTTTGTTATTCCGCTCAATCTTCCACCATCGTCCATTATGCAAAGAAAGCACATATTTCTGACGTTGATAGTTCCAGGGCCAAACTATCCGAGGAAGAATATGAGTGTGTACATGCAACCGCTGATGGATGACTTGAAAGAAGCTTGGGTGAATGGGGTCAACACATACGACGCAGCTAAGAAAGAGAACTTTCAAATGTATGTTTGGTACCAATACTCGTTGCATGATCTGCCGGCATTTGCGATTTTCGTTGCCTGGTGTGTGCATGGAAGGTTCCCATGCCCACAATGCAAAGCAGCTCTTAAGTTTCATTGGTTGCCGGCGGGTGGAAAGTATTCCTGCTTTGACTTGCATAGACAGTTCTTGCCTATGGACCATCCATTCAGAAAAGACAAGAAGAATTTCATGAAAGGTAAAGTTGTCAAACACTCGGCAACACCTGCGTTGACGGGCACACAAATTCATGAACAGTTAAAATCTATGGAGCCTGATCCAAACCGTCCAGGGTATTTCTTGGGTTATAATGAGGAACACGCCTGGACCCACAAGCCATGCATCTGGGATCTCCCCTACTTCGAAGACCTCTTACTACCACACAACATTGACATGATGCACACTGAAAAGAATATCGCCGAGGCCCTTCTTGGCACATTTTTCGGCACTGATAAGGGCAAAGATAATACAAAGGCTAGAGTTGACCAGGAGACTCTTTGTGATAGGCCATCACTAAACATGCGACAACCTAAAGGAAGAAAAAATTGGTCCAAGCCACCTGCCTGGTACAATCTTGAGAAGGGAGCAATAAGGGAAATCCTCTTGTGGGTGCAACAAAAGTTGTTGTTCCCTGATGGGTATGCTGCGAATGTAGCGAGGGGAGCGAGCATTGAAAAAATGAAAATTTTTGGGCTCAAGAGTCATGATTGGCACATATGGCTTGAGCGGATAATGCCAGTGATGTTGCGCGGCTATATCCCAGAGTCTGAATGGCTAGTATTGGCAGAGTTAAGTTATTTCTTCCGTGTTCTTTGTGCTAAAGAGTTGTCGCGTGCCGTGATAGATGACATGGAAGAGTTGGCGCCTGAGTTGCTCTGCAAGTTAGAGAAGATTTTTCCACCGGGCTTCTTTAATCCGATGCAACACATGATTTTGCATCTCCCGACCGAGGCAAGATTGGGTGGCCCTGTGCAAAATCGTTGGTGCTATGCAACTGAAAGAATGCAGAAGACACTTAGAGCAAAATGTAAAAATAAACGTAGAATTGAAGCATCGATGGCCGAGGCGTTCATTACCGAGGAGGCGGCAAACTTCGTAACAGCACACTATGATGCCACTTTGCACAGCTTGCATAATCCAAAGCCTCGGTACAATGTGGGCGACCCCAAACGACGTGAATCCAAACTCAGCCTCTTCAAAGGGAAGCTCGCTCCTTCTGGTGTGGGAAAATCAAAGTTTCTGGGCGTCGAGGAGTGGCGCACACTAACGATGTATATATTGAACAACTTAACAGAAGTTCGGCCGTACATCGAGTAAGTCCTCGATACATTGTTTCGCAACTTTTTAACAAGTTTTGTGTCTAACAACTGTTATTAATTGATACAGTCGATACGTCGAACAGTTCTCGAATGGTGTTGCAATCGAAAAAGAATCCATTCTCGAGTATGAACTTCTTGAAAAGACAGGAGGCGGCTATCCCGGTATCATCTCTTGGTTCAAAAAAATAGCTAATTCAGATGAGCAAGTCGACGATGAAGTGAGACAAATAGCAAATGGTTTTGACTTTAAGGTCCGGACATTTCAGAAGTACGACATCAACGGGTATCGCTTTCGTACTGCTAGCAAAGAGCTTTCAATGCCCGGTCGAAAAACAACCAATTCTGGTGTCTCTGCTATAGGCGAGGGAGGTGTCGAGTATTATGGAAGACTTGAAGAAGTTTACGAACTTCATTATTATGGTGAAAATCCTCCAAATGTTGTTGTGTTCAAATGTCATTGGTTCGATCCTACTAAGACAAGACGGGCTCATGAACATGTTGGGCTAGTCGAAATCCGACAAGACAGGAAGTTAAGCGGTGATGATGTCTTTATTGTGGCTCAACAAGCCACCCAAGTTTTCTATCTGCCATATAGTCGTCAAAGTGTTAAGAACCTGGAAGGTTGGTATGTCGTGTACGATGTGCCGCCCCATCTTAGACCACCTCCACCAAACGAAGAGGATTATGAACCTCAAATTGACCCAATAACATATGATGGAGAATTCTTCAAAGAATCACGTGGTGTGAGACGTCGTCTCCGGAACTGCTCTACGTCCACCCTGAACACGGAGGAACAAGAATCACGTGATGATGAGGAAGAAGTGGAAGTAGAAGAGGTTACCAATCCGGATGAGCTAACAATGCTTGATCGGTTACAAAAAGGCCTTCCACATGATGTCCCTGAACCCGATGACGATGTCATTCATGACGACACGTATGATACTGATGATGATTATGCTTCAGTTGACCTTGGAGAAGAGACAGATGATCCCGACTATTAGTACTTTGCATGCATCCAAACATTGTTGTTTAATTATTTAATTAATTGTTTAATTATTCATGTATTTATTATTGTTCATTTAATTATTGTGCGAGCGTGGCCGACAAGGTGTTGGCTGATTTTTGGGTAACTATTATTTTACCCAATAATAAGTATACAATATCCAATGTTATATCTTGTTATTTCCTATTCATCTGTGCATATATATGGCATAATTGCAGAGTTACGATAGGGTCGAGGAGGGGACGGAGGAGGCGGCCAAGAAGAATCTCGAGAAAGAGTGCAAGAGATTATTGAATAACACGAGGCATGAGATGCGTGTTCAGGCCGTTCGAGATTGGTACGCGAAGCAAAACGAGCCGAAGACGAAGGCTGAATGTCGAAAGCTTTTCCCTGATAAGACCGAGTACATGGAGGTACGTAGATTCCTTAGTTACATTCTTTATTAGCTATGTTAGGGCTAGTTACAATACTTAGTTTCATTCATAGGTGCCCCCGAGATGGTTGGCGGATAAGATGGATTGCTGGGAGATGATAGTGGACAAGTGGTGCACAGAGGCTTGGTTGACCACCCACAATGTGGCCAAGGAGCGTCGTGCCCAATTGGTTGGTGTGCCACACCACCAAGGAAATGCCAACATCAAGCAATACGCCAAAAAATGGGTATGTGTGCCTTGTTTTCTTTCATCATTAATTCATTTGTGCATTATTTTTGTTGTACTAACTCTTTGCCTTTTCTTGTAGGCCAAACACCATAACCAGCCCGAGCCTCAGGGATACGCCGCGTTTGGCATGGCCCATAAGGGCTCGTACAAGACGGCGACACCATATTCTGAGGCGGACGGGTCATCGTCGTACACAAGGCTGTCTGCCTACAACAAGATGACGTCTTATTCTCAGGTTGTCAAACAACTGCGCGGCCCTGACTTTGACCCGAGCCTGAATCCTATGGATGGGGAGGCGTTGATGATCTCTGGTGGCGGTAAGAGTCATGGCACGCTGGCCATGTGTGATGTCTTCGTCCCTATCACTGAGTCTCTCTCTCAGATCAAGGCGAGGCAAACTAGCTCGGCTCCTGTAATACGGCAGCGCGCGAGGCCAGTTGACCTTGCCATCGAGGTTAGTTTTCCTTCATTATTTCTTTAGTTCATTTGACCCTGGATGGATGATGATGAGAAGTGGTTGCAGGCCGCACTTGAGAAAGAGAGGGAGGCCACCAGACTCTTGTTGGAGGAGAGGGACCGGAATACCCAGAGGCTGTTGGAGGAGGAGAGGGCACGCAATAATGCCCATGCGAAGGCTATGCACGACTTCGTTGCGGTAAGTCAGTTGTGTGAGAAGCAAGGCTATGTGTGAGAAGCAACAAGACTATTTCTTTGACTTCTCGAAAACTAATTTGCAGGCTATGTGTGAGAAGCAAGGTTTGCCACCCCCTCCGCCGATGCCTTCTCCGGTGGGAACGGTGAGTTCCCTTTCAATGACCAACCTTGCACGGACTTATATCGTTGTATGTTGCCATGCTAACCACATATTTCAACTCTTGCCTTGTTGCAGCATCATTCCAGAGTCGCATCCCACAATCCCTCTCCCTGTCAGAGCCCTACCAACCCAGCGACCAACCGAGATGGTGCTTCTCCTCCATGACTTGGCATTTGTTAGTTATTCCTCTCCTTCTTATTCGTATTTCTTAGCTCAACTTAGACTATGCCATGCTTTAGTTAGCTTAGTAAATTCTAGTTAGGCAAAAAATTGCATAATTAGCTTAATTACATAAAAATTTTACATAATTAGCTTACTTACCTACAAAATGACATAGACTTTTCTTATTTGGTAAAAACATGACATAATTACTTGATAACACCAAAAATAGCATAATTAGTTGATATTAGAGCTCAAAAATGACATGCCTAGCTCAACTTAGACTATGCCATGCTGTAGTTAGCTTAGTAAATTCTAGTTAGGCAAAAATAGCATAATTAGTTGATATTAGAGCTCAAAAATGACATAATTACTTTAGAAATCTTCAAAAGAAACCATAAGAGAAGAACAAAACAGAAGAGAAGAACAAAGAAGAGATGAAAAATAAGAGAAGAAGAAAGAGGAGAAAAAGATAGATTAAGAAGAACCAAATCTTCTTATTCTTCCTTTTTCTCTTCTTTCTTTTTCTCCATCTTTTTCTTCTTCTTCTTATTCTTCTTCTTCTTCTTCTTCTTCTTCTTGTGTCCTTCTTCTTCTTCTTCTTCTTCTTCTTCTTCTTGTTCTTGTCTTCTTCTTCTTGTTCTTCTTCATCTTCTAATTACTTAGCGCTAAATTCTTTCTTCTTCTCATTATGCAGATTTTGATAAAGCAGCATGGCACATGGATGGATGCTCCAGGAACTCTAGCTAGTTGTAGTCTTAGATGCTTTGTAATGCACTTTGTAATGCACTTGGGATTCTTTGCGATACTTTGTGATGCCATCTTTGTTGTTTGCACTTTGTGTTATTTATATCGTGATGTTTTGTGATGCTTTGCGATGCTTTGTGATGCACTTGTGGTGCTGTTTAGGGCCTGGCAGAATATTAATTTTGTTATATATATTGTTGTTTGAAAATGCAGGGAAATAACAGAAACAAAATTTAAAAAAAAACAGGGAAAGTCTTTGCCGTCAGCTTCCTGATGGCAAAGCCTTTGCCGTCGGTGGGCTGACGGCAAAGGTGGACACGTGGCAGCGAACTGTTAAATCTGGCAACTCTGGGACGACCAAATGTCCCAGGTTGCCAGCTTTGCCGTCAGCTGGTCTCTGGCTGACGGCAAAGGCAAGGACCACACGTGGCACTAACCGCGACTCCCCTGACAAGCATGGCCCACAAGCAGTATCTTTGCCGTCAGCTGGTCGCCAGCTGACGGCAAAGCCTGCCGTTAACCCCCCTGACGGGGCTGGGCTTAAATCGTTGCCGTCAACGTTCTATGCCGTCAGCCTCCGCTCCCTAGCTGACGGCATAGGCTTTGCCGTCGGCGATTTCCAGCTGACGGCAAAGAAGCTGTTTGCCGATAAAATCGTGGCCAGTCTCTTTGCCGTCAGCAAGCTGACGGCAAAGCCTTTGCCGTCGGTTAAAGTGGCCTTTGCCGTCAGCTATGGCTGACGGCAAACTAGCAGATTCCAGTAGTGTAATTCAGTACCACGAGGCTGCTTAGAGATCTTAGAAAAGTTAAATTTATGTGGCTCACCATTGAATTCAACAGAAACTTTACCTTTCTTGCAATCTATAATAGCTCCACAAGTTCTGAGAAAAGGTCTACCAAAAATAATAGGACAAAAACTATCTTGCACTGAACCAAGTACGAGAAAGTCGGTAGGATATTGTACCTTTCCGCATACGACTTCAACATCTCTCACAATCCCAATAGGAGAGATAGTAGCTTTGTTTGCAAGATGAATAGTAACATCAATCTCTTCAAGTTCACAGGGTGAAATCTCACCCATGATCTCTTGATAAAGCGAATAAGGAATCGCGCTAGCACTTGATCCCAGATCGCATAGCCCGTAATAATTATGATCTCCTATTTTAACAGATACAACTGGTGTACCTGAAATTGGGCTTTTATTCTTGGCTGTGACAATGTTAGTTGAAACAACACAAAAATTTATAATAGAATCTGAAACATCATTAGTAACTAAATCTTTAACCATCGCAACTTGAGGATCGACTCTGATCTGGTCCTCAGGTTCGCCTGTTCTTCTCTCACTTTTATTTATTATGCCTGTCACAAAAGAGTGCTCCCTTATCCTTGAAGGAAAAGGGGGTTGTTCATATATAACTGCAGGCAAAATAGGATCAGCAACGTGTATATCAATAGGCACTTCCTTGAAAGGCTTATGGTGCTGATCCTTCTTCATCTTAGAAGAATCAACATGAGAGGCAAAGTTCTTACAAAAATCGATCATTAGATGGGAATCCAGACCAATCTTAGAGCAAAAGGTATTAAAATAATCGGTTTTCACATAGCTCTCAATATAATCATGCTCATAATTTATAGCAGGTTCAATACCTTTATCGATTTCCCAGTCTTCAGTATTCTTCTGGATCCTTTCGATGAGATCCCATCTTTCTTCAACGCTCTTTGTCTGAAATACCCCGCTAGAGGAAGCATCCAGCATTTCCTTATCCTGACGAGGAAGCATGGCATAAAAATTTGTAAGTATAGTATCCTTGGGGAGCTTATGGATAGGACATTTGAACATTAGGGATTTAAGTCTCCCCCAAGCTTGAGCGATGCTCTCTCCGTCACGAGACCTAAAGTAATAGATGTAATTCCTGTCTCGATGAACTTCACGAAGAGGGTAAAACTTTGTATAAAAGAGAGACATAAGCTCTTCCCAATTAAGAGAATGTGAGTTATCGAGGACCTTATACCAATCTGAAGCTTTGTCCGTAAGCGATATGGAGAATAATTTCTTCATAACGAACTCCAGTGACACACCTTCAAGCTTGAATAATGAACATAGTTGTGATAAATATAGCAAGTGTTCACCTGTATGTCTGTCTCCTGCATAGCGATTAACTAAGACATAATCGATAATACCAGATGGTATCTTAAAAGGTACAATTTTAGCAGGGGTAGGAGTGACTACCTTAGTTGTGGGGCGTTTCCCCAAGAACAACGATCCAAGAGTAGGGGTGTCCATAAGGACAAAAGCAGCAACAGCAAAACTAAAAACAGAAATATAAAAACTTCCTTACCAGCTTCACTTACTAATAGCGCTACGCTCCCCGGCAACGGCGTCAGAAAACGGTACTTGATGACCCACAACCGTAAGGGATCTATTGCAGCGTTTTCGATAAGTAAGAGTGTCAAACCCAACGAGGAGCAGAAGGTAATAGCAAGTGACTTTGGCAAGGATATAACTGCAAGCACTGAAATATAACTTTTTAGGGGTTTTCTTGGTATAATCAAAAGGAAAGTAAAAACGAGCAAAGTAGAAGGCACTGGAGAGTGACGAGTGTCCCAATCCTTTCTGAGAAAAGGATAGGCCTAGCAACTGAACTTAAAAAGGCTAAAGTGTTCTTGAGGACACACGGGAGAGGTAGTCATGTGCTTTCTCCATATTCCGTATCGGTACTATGTGCTGTGTTGATAAGTGTTGAGTGGGTGGATCCATGCTAGTACACCCTCTAGACTAAGACAAGTGCACTCTTATGATTAAACACCTTGCAAGCGTCCGCAAATACAAGATAGTAATTAAGGCAAAAGCCTAACCATAGCAATACGATCGGTGACCCATTGTTCCCTTGTGCAAAAGCGTGCAAACTGGGTTTAGGTTTCTTTCACTCCGGCAACCCACCGTAAGCATTCTTTGTACACAATGTATTCCCCTAGGTCCTTGATAAGGAGAAGTATTGAGTGTTTGACTCACACAACACCACTAGGGAAATAACAACACAACTTAATTATCAAACAACACATATTGCTTCAACATCATAAGACTACTAACAACTAGACTTCTCCCATGTCCTCAAGAACTAAAGTAACTACTCACAAGACATAAAAGAAATCATGATCAGTGGGGATAAATAGATGATAAACAATCTGGACACAATGATATTTCTCCAACAAAACTCAATAGCATTCACCGCATAGTAGTAATCAACACCGACAGAGTAGAGAGGATAGATAGTACGGATTACAACACAAGTTGCAATTGTGAGATGAGATTGGATGGAGGTGGAGATGGTGCTGATGATGGAGACGATGTTGATGATGATCTCGATGATGCCCGTGATGATGGTGATGACGATGGCGATGATCTCCCCTTCTGGGAGGTGATCTCCCCGGCGGAATCTGCCCGCCAAAGATGGCTTTTATTCTCTGTAGGTTTCCTCCACGGAGCGGCGGCGGAACTCCGGAAACTCTCCCGTTTTTACGGTTTCTGGATGATGTGTGTTATATAGGCTAGAGGGGGAACCGGGAGTGGTCCCAGGGGTCTAGGCGCCCTCCCGGCGCGGCCAGGGTGGGGGCGCGCCAGGTGGCCGCCTAGGCACCCTGTTTACCCCCTCTGGTCGCTCTTTTGCGTGTCTTCGTGATCCTTCTGGAAAATAGCCTCCGTCGATTTTCAGGTAATTTGGAGGTATTCTTCTTCAGCAACTCAGCGTCCATTTTTTACCGCTGAATCCTACGTGTGCTGCTTCGGCACCGGAAAGTTACAAACTGTGTAAAATAATCCATAACAACATAAGGATAGCATTATATCATTAAATATATCAATGCATAAGAAAGATTTACTATATAAAATAGTGATGCATTTTGGACGTATCATTTCCCAACAGTGGTATCATGAGAGATCCTTGATTAGATGCATGTTTAGGTTTAGATCATATGTGTGATATGAGACATTGATTTTCTTGTTGCTTCCCGGTCATGTGATTTTTTCTATGCTTGATGGGAAGTTGAGGTTTTGCTACAAGGATTGAATTTTCCATGGATCCCTCTATGCTGCTTTCAGTATGCTGGTTGCCTTGATCATGGTCTACATAAAACTCCTTGGATCTCATCTTAGTCTCGCAATAGAAGATTTAACATGGAGGGGCTTATGGATTTTATGAACTCAAATCCACACGGGGGTCACGCGTTGAACGAAGTTTGGCTTGTGGCATTAGTTGTTGCACGCACCCCGAACGTTAAACTAGAAACAATGAAGTATCGTGTTTGGTTTGTATAGGGAACAACGTTTGCATGTAACCTGCTAATCAACCACGATAAAAGTTGCAACAACCCGTGTAGATGGCGATCTAACTCATTTTTTTGCAGAATGTGCATGTGATGTGGTATAGCCTTCAAGATTTGCAATGTATTTGTATGAGATGCTATATGTTATGTAATATTTATTCGCGACCTGCGTGTCGTGGTACGGCATGATGACTGGAGTCAAATGATTATAACTTAATTATGGCCTGCGTGCCAGAACTGTTTATTAGCTCGAGGCAAAGCAATAGATAGATGCAAGGTGATGATCTACGATGCGGAGGTGGACCCCGACGCACATGCCGGAAGCCGTGGTGTTGGTCCCGGCGCCAAGGAGAAAGTTGGTGGAGACGGTGACTTCTACCACGACGACGTGAAGACAACGAAGACTTCACGAAGCAAAGGGCTATACTATATCACATAATTTTATGAACTGCCTGTGATATTTATCCCTTTGATGCACCCTTGTTTGATGCGCGGTAGTCGTATTTTATTAGGGTGATCTCTCGCAAAACAATATCAAGTTGATAGTGTTCTTCCAACTATAGCACCGTATATACTATGTTTCACATCGGAGCAGGTCATGTCACATGGGTGCACACGGTGTGACACATAAAAGGCGGGTGTGTTAAGAACACACTGCAATTACACTTGGTTGTCTTGACGGTTTGGATAAAAGTTTGCTACCGGAACACGCCCATCGAAAGATGAACAAGAATCACCTTTGGCGTGATTGGCAAGTTGGCCTACCGGTCCAGTCAAAGTCATCAGTGATGTCACATCAATGGCAGACGATTGGGTCGGATCTTGAATCACTCCAGCATCAATTACGAGAGATATTGATCTGAGTGGGAGCGCACTAAGTAATTAAATTGATTAATCACAAGTGCAACTTAATTATGAACAAAGTCTAAGTATTTTCATTATCGTTGTAGAATAATGGCTAGTGTTACCACCTTCCCAATTGATTTTGATTAACTGTATTATCTGGTAAAAACTTCACGATTGGTACCGTATTGTGAGGACTATCCTCAATAGTGTCGAGAAGGAGCTTGTGCTATCGTAAAATTTTTATGCTCTCCCGCTGATGCTATGGATGATGTGTCTTACGTCCATCAATCCAAAATGCTAAGAATTCTACCACAGCTAAGTGTATTGTCGTAATCACCATGAAACCCGAACTTCGAAACGTTTGGGATAGTTACTTGACATTCATGGAACTGAAAAACTATTTTCAGTAGTAAGACAATTGATATAGGATATAAGATATCTAGTACAATGTATGATTGTAAGCATTAGTGAAAAATGTTCATTGTTCTCAAACAAAACTGATAAGTGTGGGATTCAGAAGAACACCGATCATATGATGATGGGAATTAAGGGAAAGGAAATTCCAAAGGGTGTTAGTAAGACTTACACGCCGGAAAGTCCATGGCCTGCGCCATCCTTAATCATATGTGATCTTCTGTGAGTAGGAATGACATTGGAAATAGAACTATGATACGTATAAAGGCAAAGCGAAAGAAGACTGGAATATCCAGCTCAGAAATGAAAGTCATACGAAGTTATAGATGAATTCATTGCTGGTCAAAAGATGTAATTCTTGGGAATCATGATTAAGCGGTTAATCTTAATTCTTGTATATTGTGATTAAGTTGTTGATCACTAGAATATCACTTCAATTGCATATTGTTGCAAGTCGATGCAAGAAATACTATGGCCTTTATGACTAGCTAAATGATGAGTTTTGACACGCTCGGGAACACGGTAAAAGGTTTACTATACCGTGTGTTGACTCTATAATTATCTTCATAATTCATTTTAGAGATGAGTAAATTGTTACTACACTTTAGCCTTGTTGCAAAACATCATTTTGAATCATGTTAGTTGCAAGAGAGTTGTTCAAAGCTATGAATAACGTAAAGGTCATACTTCCATTATGAATAGGTTGTATGTTATGAATCTTGATAATAATACTAAACATCATAACACTGACGCTAAACGTCGCAAGACTGACAGAAATACCACATAGATGTGGCACTGCCGTTTATCACAAGTGACATAACATGCATGAAGAATTTCCATAAGTGATGGACTTTTGAGTCATATGATTATGAATCACTTGACGCTTGCGATCTTTGTCTCGCAGTAATGTGACTAAAACACCGTTGGTAGGCCATACATAAACGGGCAACTAAACCATTGGTAATCATACATGATGATGTGTGTAGTCCAATAAGTGTAGTTGTGTGCAGTGGATTCCCTATCTTCACTCATGAGTTGAAGTAGATATGTGGATATCTGTTCAATAGAGACATACGTCTGAAATCTTTGAAATGTTCAAGGAATTTTAGAGTGAAATAGAAATTCATTGTAACGAGAAAATAAAGCTTCTGCAAATTAGATTGTAGAAAGTAATATTTGAGTTACGAGTTTAGCGAACGTCTGATGAATTATGAAGAAGTTTCATAACTTGCGTCTCCCGGAACACCACTATGAGTAAAGTGTTCGAGAGATGTAATCAAGCCATGTATGACACGGTAAGATCAAATATGACGTTTATCAATTTTCCGTTATACTTATTAAAGTTATGCGTTAGTGACTACGGCTTTTACACTGAAAAGGGCACCATCAAATATGTTGAAATGACACCATATTAGATGTGGTATGAACTGTTAAAACCATGTTGTCTTTTCTTAAAATTTGGGTATATGAGGCATATGTTTGACATACTCAAAACACCAAATTAGATAAGTGCTACTTTGTTAAGGTTATTCCAAAAGTTTTGGTATTCCTCTATCACTACACAAAAGCAAAACTGTTTGTTGTTAAGAACGGTGTGTTTTGAAGAAAAATAGTTTTTTACAAAAGAGTGAGTGGGAGGAAAGTGCAACTTGTCAAAGATTGTTGAATCTTCAGAGAAGTGCGCAGCTGAACCACACAGGTTAGACAAAACTCGTACAAACAATTTTATGTAAACGAGATATTGTTGTTCGACAACGATAAACCTGTGATATACAAAGAAGCGTTGATGGGCCCTGACTCCGGGATTTGGCTAAATGCCAAATAATCCGAGATAGTATCCATGGAAGTAAGTCAAGTTTTGAACTTGGTAGACCCTCCGAAAGACCAAATGTTTGAAGAATATATATATGGATCTATAATTGATTCGGAGGAAATTGTTTTATCCATAAAGCTCAACTCGTTCGAAAATTGTTTTCTAGCAAGTTCAAAGGTTGACTACGGCGAAATAGTTTCGACCGTAGAGATGCTTTAGTCAGTTCGGGTTATATTAGCAATTACTACATATCTCATTTATAGGATATGGTAGAATGAACGTCAAAACCAAGTTCCTACACGGAAATATAACAAAGGACGCATATGTGATACGACCGGAATGTTTTGTCGATTCAAAGGATGCTAAAATAGATGAAAGCCTTGGATATCCAGTGATGGACTGAATCTGGCATAATGGAGTTGGAATTTTCGTTGTGATGAAATTGCCAAAAGAGTTTGTTTTCATCAGGAATAACGAAGATTCTTGAATGTTCAAGAAAGTAAGTGGGAGCTGGATGATATTTCTAAAACCTTATGTAGATGACATATTGTTGATTAGAAATGTTTTAAATTTCTTGACACGAATAAGGACTTCATTGGAAATAGTTTTCAGTTGAAGAACTTGGGCTAATATAGCATTTGTATTGAGCACAGTGATCTATGCAGATAGTAAGTGCTTGATCATGCTAAAGCCAACGTTACATGTTGACATGATACTAAAGTAGTTTAGTATGAAAAAGCCAGGAAGGATGTTCTTGCCGAGGTCACGGTGAAATTTTTTTGCGGAAATCGGTGTTCATGAACACAGATAAGCAAAACACATGAATTGAATTTCACACACATGTGTGTTTGGATTAATCATGTACACCATAATATGTAAAATGACCAGATATGTCTAGTGCTCCAAAAGGTTGTGAGCAAGATACCAAAGCGATCAACATGTTGATCATTGGACAAACAGTGAAAAGTTAAACTTATGAAAGATAAGATATGTTTCTCGGAAAAATGGAGAGAATGAAGAGCTCGTTGTAATGAGTTACACCAACTGAATTTTTGATTTAAAAAGTTACACCAATTCAGTCTTCATACTTACTCCGACCGATTTTTGATTTTAATTGGGATTATGTGTTTCACACGTAAGGGTGGCACAGTATGAAGGAACTGTGTTAAGTTAGATACTGTGGCGAATTCTATAACAGAGGCTAAGTATATTGTTGCTTAAAGAAGTAACAAGGGAGGGTATTTTAAAACATCAGTTCATTTATGAACATGGTATGGTTTCCTAGATGCTTGAAGCTCATGAAACATTGATGAAATGATTTCATGACTTATTCTAAGGAACCAAGGTCCTGCCAAATGATTCAAACATATACAAAGAAAAACTGATAAAATTAGTGAATTTTATGATAGCGTGAAAATGCGAAGATATGCAAGATACAAACGGGCCTGAAACGTCAGATCCGATGATGAAGTCTATACCACAAATGAAGCATGTATTACACCGGTATGCCATAGGTGTAAAGTTCTCAAGCACTGATAACATTATTGACTCTAGTGCAAGTGGGAGTCTGTTGGAAATATGCCCTAGAGGCAATAATAAAATGTTATTATATATATTTCCACGTTCTTAATTAATGTTTATATTTCTGTGCTATAATTTCAATGACCCTGACTATGAGATTCAGAAGAAAACTCACTTGCATGTGTGGAAATGTAAACACCAAGAGTTCCTGGTTTAGCCTCTAAGACCAGCTCATGTGCTAATTGATGATTACATTTTCTTAATCATGGACATTGTTCTTGTAACAAGGATGTCAGTAGCAATGGGAACATATTGTTAGCAGAACAATGATGTTGAACCGACCCCAGTATTGAATGATATACTTAGAGATCACATCGTAACAACGTTATAAGTCATATCATGAAATGTTATCATAGACGTAATTCCTTAGACCATGAGAGTATCAAGTTGCTTCACACAGGAAGATGTGCTTTGGTTCTTAGATGAATCTTCCCGTTACTGGGAAGTAGTAAAATAAGTTATGGGTACATTGTATAGTATGTCTAGTAACTGTGATAGTTCAAGATTGGGATTTGCTCCTTCACGATGAAGAAGATATTGACTTAGGGCCCACTCGTTATGAAGGTATCCATTATAGTCTGGCCAGACGCATTGTGATTCAGTCACGGGGATACCGGAATACGATAACGAGAAAAGGGACAAACGAGCAAAGAGGATAACAAGTGGCTTGTGTTCAAGAAGTTGTTACACATGGGTGCCAAACTTCTCTCCTCTGACTTTTTTATATATCGCGAAGAAAAGGGAATGGTACATGACTAAACATAATGGTTCACTCAAAGTTTCTTCGTGTATGTGCGGGAGTCAACATGGGTGTCCATGGCTCCGCTGTTGATTATTGGCTATTGACAAAAGGCTGTTGACCTATGTCCGAAAGATGTTCTGAGTCATGTACGTATTATACCGAACCTATTGGGTCACACACTTAACGAGTAGTAGTCTATTAGAATACTGGAATGGTAGAAGGTTTAGTGGAAGCAAAACGGAATACTTCATACGGGCACCGGAAGTAGTTCCGGGTATTTATGGAATTGTTCATAAGGGCACCAGAAGAAGTTCTGGGTATTTAAAGATATGTCCGAATCACTTTGGAATAGTCCCAGGTGGTTCTAGAACATATGAGAATGGTACTGGGGAAGTCCTGGATCAACCGGAATAGTTTCCGGTTAATCGGTGGACGTCCCAAAAATGACCGACGAACAGACGCAGGGCATCGGGCAGGCTAGACCGTAACCCGGATCGTCCCAGAACCTTTCCAGATAGTTCCGGAACGTCCGAAAACGGTCCCGAAAGGTCTTGGAATTGTTCCAGAAGGTTCCGGAATGTCCCGAAACCATCCCGGAAGGTCCCGGAATGGCCGAGAATGGTCCCGGCGGGCCCTGGAAGGTCATGGAAGGTTCTGGAAGATTCCACAAGGTTCCGGACAGTACCATATGCGCCCCACCACCCTTAGACTTGGGGGGCAAGGCTCCCCATAGGGGCTGGCCGAAATTTGGCCCTAGTCCTATTAGGACTAGGCTTTCCAAATTGGGAAGGACTCCTCACAAGGAAGGAGTCCTAGGGGAAAGTTTTCCCATCAAGGGAGGAGTCCTGGAAGGACTCCACCCCCCTTATTTCTGCCAAGGGCCCTCCTGACCACCTATATAATGAGGGGAGGGGTGGGGGGCGCCACACACTTGATCCCCAAGGCCTATGCGCCACCCTCCCTCCCTCTAAACCCCGTTGCTCCACAATTAGACCCCGGTTTAGACGCTGTTCTAGATCGGAATCCGTTAGGGTTTTCTCCCTCTAGTTTTCTCGGTGGCGTTCTTCTCTGGATGGCGGAGCGCTGCTGGATTGCTTCTACGGGATGTGTGGATACCGGTAGAGGGATCATAACTTTGATCCTTCCTCGAGGAACTTCATCCTCTTCTTCCTCGGAGATCTGTTCGAGGGAATTGCTCGAGGGATTCGTTCGTGGGATAGATCGTGGGACGGATCGTGAGACGCATCACGAGATCTACTTCCACCCGCTTCATCAACTCGTCTTTCGCTGCAACCGTTGGTGAGAAATGGCCTAAACTTTTTATGCCATCTTTCTTGGATGAACTTGGGATCTTGATTCGTAGGCACGAAATTTTTGTTTTCTACTACGTTTCCCAACATTATGCAAATGTATACCTCTGCCAGCGTAGCAGGAACATGTATGACATGAAGATCAAGTCATGAGAAGGTGGATGTTGCATGATAATATATCTCGGAAAGGCTATGGAAATGCCTTGATAGGTAGGTATGGTGTCTGTTTTGAGGAAAGATATAAGGAGGTTTATGATGACAGAGCGTATCATCCCAAGGGTTTGAATGCACCGGCGAAGGTGGACGCCAACTCTTGGAGTGAGAAGAGGGCAATGCACGGTACCGAAGAGACTAGCAAATATGAGGAGGTGGAAGTGTCAACTTTCAATACATACATTAGTTCGAAGAACTCATGCACTTATTATCGGCAACTCTCAGTCTAATAAAGAGGTTCGCAAAGAGACAAGTACCCCGAGGAGGAGTGTATGGGGTTTGGTTATCCTTGCACATCCTCGACTCATGGTACGTGAGTGTACTCTAATATCCGATCCCTCCAAAGATTAGTGATCCATCTAGTAGCTAGAGTTCTCAACTAGTTTTTGTAGTTTTTGAAAATAACATGGATTGCCCAAAATACGACACCTATCACTAATAGGCTAGAGCTCTTGACACCAAAAGGTCAAACATTACTCACAACAATACCTCAAAACTATTGCAAGTTACTAGTACAATTAAATAGCAACCTCAATTACCTACTTAAAGACAAGACACAACTCAGTGCAACAACCAACTCTCTTAACAAGATAAGCATGAAAACTGAAGAGAGTTGCAGCAACAAACTAAACTAAAACTAAAGCTCTTGAAAAAGATAAACATGAAAACTAAGAGCTAAACATGGCAGCAACTATGAAAAGATAAAGAACACAGAACAAAAGAAAGATAAGCATGAAATCCTATTATGTGTTATAGTTTGGAGTGGAGCGTGTTTCTCTCCCATACAAAGTAAGTTGGGTTCTAAATTTTTATGAACAACAAACAAAGCTAAAGAAAACTAAAAAGGAAACCTAAGAGTGAGACGCTCCAAGCATAGCACATAACGCATGAAGTGATAAAAATATAGTGAGACAGAGGACGAACTGATGATTGTTGATGGAGAAGGGGATGCACGGGGGCATCCCCAAGCTTAGACTCTTGAGTCTACTTGAATATTTATTGGGGATGCATGGGGGCATCGCCAAGATTGAGCGTTTGACACTCCTAGATCTTCTTTCATCATCTTCCCTCGCACACTTCAAAACTCCCTTCATACATAACTCATCATAAGATGATTAGAGAGGTTAGTACCCTTAATAAAATAATTTGCCTCTACTGGAAATAAAGATTTTCTTGAAGGTATACTGTTAGTCAAGATTTCCAAAAAGTTTTTGCAAATAAAAAGCTAGCGCAAGTCTTGCAAAAGTAAGGAAAGGCAAAACGTGGCGGAATCTGTGAAAAACGGAACAACGGGTAGTAAATAATTTTTTGGGGGTACTTCTGCAACTCAAATCAAAAAACTCAGAACAGATGCTCGAAATTCAATTGTATGGAGCACGCTATCAAAAAATTCAGATCAAAAATATGATCTGGTGATTTGTCGTGAATTTTTCCGTCCAAGGAAATAATCTGTTTTCTGGACAACATATCACAACTTTTGAACTTTCTTGCAATCGGAGGCTAAACTTGGCACAAAGCTTAAAAATAAAGATACAATGATGATGTTACAGTAGTAACAATCATCAAGACCGCTAAAAAAAGTAAAAAAATCTTGGGTTGCGTCCCAACAAGATCTTTCTTTTACGCCTTTAAGCTAGGCACAAAGATTATAAAAGATGCTCTCATAAGAATAAGGATTTGAAGAAAAAGAGAGCATCAAGAAGAAAATATGAAATACATTTAAGCCTAACCCACTTCCTATGCCTAGGAAACTTGTAAATAAATAAATCAAAGAAGCACAAAGTGACATGCATAGGAAGGTGGAAAAAGAACAACTTCAGAACTTTCAACACAAAGAGTGGTGTTTTAGTGGTATGGAAGTTTCTACAACCAAACCCCTGGCTGCCCCCCTTCGCCCATATATTCTCCGTGACGCAAAAACCGCGAGAGGGGAACCCTTTTTCGCGATCTCTCCCCTTTTCCGCCGCCGCCGCGCTTCCAAGATCGGGAGCACCAGGAGACCTCTTCCCGGCACCCTGCCGGAGGGAGGAACCACCTCCGGGAGCTTCTCCACCACCATGGATGCTTCCCGAATGAACCATGAGTAGTCCACCTTGGACCATGGGTCTATGATCAGTATCTATGTGATGTTCTCCTCCCCTCTTTGTTCTTCATGGATTAGACCTCGTGAGCTGCCCTACATGATCGAGGCACATATGTAATATTTATGCTGTTGCTATGCTGAGTTTGCTGGGATCCGATGGATTATAAGACTATGTTCAGATTGTGTTTGAGTAATATATTTGATTCTCCTATTTTATATTTATGTTCTTGAGTAATTCTTGCATGTTCTCCGTTGCTATTTATTTCTTTGGCCAAGTAGTAGGTAGTGACTCCAAGAGGGAGCGTTATGCATGATTGTGGGTTCATGCCCCCTAATGACTAGCTTGAGTGACAGAAACATGAGTCTAGGGGATGTGTTGTTGCCACAAGGGAGAAAACAACGGTGCTTGTACTTGCGGGTGCAAGGATTGTTTACTTTACGCAAAGTTCTTTAATGCACTTGTCTGTTGCTTTGAGTTTACACTTTGGGTGGGATTCGCAACTTAATACCAGCGAGATGTTCTGGATAGATATCTCAAGGTGGATGATTAGTAGGTAGATGAAGTTGGATTTTGGTCTACTTGTCATGGCGTACCGCCCATGCTTTTGAGCCTCTTCCTTTCTTTATAGCATAGTTAGCATTGGTTTGCGCACATAATCATGTCAATTGCCCAGCTGTAATTTGTTTATCTCGCATGGCTATTTTATCGTCTTTTGGGGGAGAGACATCACTAGTGAACATCATGGGACCCCGGTCCATATTTCCAATACTGTTTACACCCGCTATTTATTTACTGCTTTATTTAACTTTCCTTTGTTATCACTATCATTATTATCCCGTGCATTTTATCCTTTGTAAACAACAAGGCCGGAGGAATTGACAACTCCTCTGTACTCATTGGGATCAAAGTTATTTGCTGTGTGTGCAGGTCGAGGTGAAGTTAGCAACCTCGGTTGTAAACGGCGCCATTGTTCACTTTACCACCTTCTTGTATCTGTTGGAGTCCTACTGGTTCGATACTCAACCTTAGCATCTTCGCTACGGGAAATTTGCTGCTACGCTACATCTCAACCTTCCACTTTGGGTAACCAACGAGGGGGGAGTAGTAAACTCTCGTGACATCAAAGAAATTTCTGGCGCCGTTGCCCGGGACTCCACTCTTCAAGATAGGGGAGTTGCACACTATCTTTTACCTTTGCTTTTTAGTCTTGTTAGTTTACCTTTCTTTTTTTGCTTTAGTGTCTTTAATCAAAAATCAAAAAAATAGTTATCTTGCTTGCTGCTGCTATGGGTTCCTCCGAGAACACCATGTTGTGTGATGTAACAGCCCAGATTTCACAAAAATAAATTTTTTTGTTTTCGGTGTGAATTGTTTCATTCTCTGATTTTTTTGCGGTGTCTGCATCCCCGATTTATCGATCGGCGATTATTTCCCCCCTCTTATCTCGTATCGGACGGAGACCGACCTTTGCCCACCCTGACACTCGACCTTTGCGACACCGGGTTTCGCCCGATCACCGTCGCGAAAATCGCACGAGACCAGCCGCAGCCAACGGAACGAAAAACCCCGTTTAATAATTAAATGGGTTATTTTATAGTGCGCCGGAAAGTGTTCTCAGAACGGTTCTAGCGTGAGGTGAACGCCGCCGGCTCGATGCGCTGATCGCGCAGTTCGAAGTTTTACCTGAATCGGAGGTCATGCGGACCCCCGGCGGTCAGAAACGTAAACACCACGCGCGCGAGAGAAAAACTGGGGATGTTTTTGCAAACTGCCAGCCACCTGGGCTATATAAAGACCACCACACTCCCACCTTCTTCTAGGGTTTCCCTAGCCACAAAATTGCAGCCACCCCCTCAGATCTGCCACCAAATTTGCCCAATAGCCCCAATTTTCGTCCAAACCCTAGCCCCATCTGATCTGGACCGTCAGATCCGGAGATCCGACAGCCTAGATCGCCCCTCATCCCCACCTTCTCTCTCCAACCCGTGGAAGTCTCCACCGCGCCGCCCGATCCGGCTGAGGCCGCCGCCGCCTCCTCTGGCCGGCGAGCCGCCGCCCGCCGGCAGCAGCCGCCCCTCCTCCTCACCTCTCTCCCCTTCCTCTCCTCCTCACCGTCTTACCTCACCTCCGCCCGCTCTCCCTCTGTAGGACGGCCGCAGGCGAGCCCATGGTCGGCCGAGCTCCGCCTCCCGAAGCACGGGCCCGCCCCGCCCTGGACAGCGACGGCCGACGTCGCCCCGCACCGCCTCCGGCCCTATCTGGCCCGATCCGCGCCGCGACGCCCTCCTTCGGCCTCCCGTGGTCGCCTCAGTCCCCGCCGCGCCGCCGCACGACGCCGGCAAGCCTCACTTCCGCCTTGGCCTCGCTCCAGTCGGGAGGAGCCCCGACCCGGGCCGTCGTCGACGTGGCCTCTGGGGCTGGCCCAGCAAGTGGCCACGGCCCAGCCTCCCCTCTAGGCCCAGCCGCCAGCCCGCGCGCCACTTTGGCCTGATGGGCCTCGGCCCATGGTGAGATCCCAGGCCGCCTTTTTTTTCTTCTGCTGTATATGTTTATTCTTTTTTTTGCTAAGTCCCTGGTATATTGTGCTGCTGATTCGTTTTTGCGTTGTCGTTCGCGAGTAAACCGTAGCCCGGATCGCGTCGCGCCCAAAAGGAAAATTGTTTAGAATTGTGTGTACTTCAGTTCATATTTTGTGAGCATTTTGATTTGAGGCCATCTTGATGGTGCAAATCTGTGTTGAAGTGGGCATCAGACTGTTAACTGCTACTAATTTCTGTTATGTGATGTTGCTGTTATTTTATTGCAAGTTTGCATGATGATTGTGACACATCCATGAGGCCTATTGCATTGATTCTTTTTGCATACTGTTAAGCATCATGTCTACTTCTATTAAATGTATTGCATTGTCATGTTTGCATTCCTGGTCATAGTTATTTTTAGCTCCAAAGTTGCTATGCTGCTGGTTTTGACAGCCACCTCTGTTTTTCTCCAAGTCTGTAACGTTCCGATGCCATGTTGCATGCTTAATATCTTTTGATCTATGATGTCTATGACCTTGATTCTTGTTTCTACCTAATCATCATCATGTCTACTTCATGCCCATGTATTTCTATGTCATGTTGCTACACTTTTGCATATAGTTTTGCTCCTGTTTGTACAACATAAAAATAACAGTTTCAGCCATGTTTTCTTGATTTTCACGAAGTCCTTGACCAGTAATGTTTTATTGCATTTTGCATGAGCTATAATTAGTTGTTCATGATGCCTTTTTGCATGATTCCTTTTGAAATGCCTTCCCTGCCATGTATACTTTAGTTGCATATCATTTGTGAGCATGTTTGCATTCATTATCCTGTTTATGCAATGCTCTAAAGTGTGCTTCCTGATGTTGGCAGATTGTGTTCCAAACTTGTTTTGCTTGTATCTTTTTAACCGTAACTCCGTTTGGAGTGTTCTTTATATGTAACTTGATTAGTTTTTCGTTTATTTTGTGTTTACGCTATTGTTTTCTGCCGTTAACCAACCTAAAATATGGTTTAGGGCAGAACAATACCAAATCTTTTAATTGTCGTGGGGTACTTAGTGTTATGCCATGTTTAGGTTGTGCCTCACTTAAATTGACTAGCTTAGATAGTTTACCTTATGCTTCACCTCTTGCCATGTTTGTGTGCCATGCCATGCTTGAGTGAGATGCCATGTTAATAACCTTTTCTCACCTTGTGTAGCTAAATAACTTGAACCCTTGCTAAATGTGTGGTATCGTCGTGTGTGACGAGTACTCCACTTAACCTGTTAGTAATCACTCTCGACGGTAGGTGCGATGTCTCGTGTTGCCTTCTTGTTGATGCTTGCTCGTGTTTGCTTCGTAGTAATAGATGCTTGCTCGTTGATTGCTTTCTAGTGTTTACCGTCTTGTGTGCTTCCGCGGGTACCCTTCGGAGACGATGCGAACTTGCGATCAACTACACCTTCGGAACCCGACTTATCAACAGGCAAGGACTATACATTACTTATGATCCATTCTATTTCAACCTGCGGTTTGCATGCTAGTATAGGATAGGTTCGATGTTTGATCCTACCACATGTTTACAGCCTCTTTCAAACCGATACAGCCATGTCCCCTCCCAGCAAACCATGTACTGCTATGTTACTATTGCTCGTTGCTCAGCCCCTGCTTAGTATGCATGCTTAGGATGCTACGATGTTACCCTGTTACTCCTTGGTTTGCGCTATCACATTATTATATTGTTGTTGATGATATTGATTATTATAATGTTGACTATATTCGACGAAGGATGGAAGGTCTAGGCTATCCCGCCCCGACGCTTTGTTCCATTTGAACACCTAGGACCCGAGTTCCGGGTATTGTGTCTCTTGACGAGCGTGCCTAACCGCGTGTGGGATACTATGGGGTCCCCTTTTCTTACCTACCTAGCTTCAAACATATCTAGTGGTGGCCCAAGCTAATTTACCATTTGAAACCGTGTGTGTGCTGGTCGGCCGCCAGTAGTTTACAAACCACCTCGGGCCAGGAGGACTTGTTCCTTAGCTGGCCCACCTTGTCCGGCTGAGGACCCGATTTACCATGTGAGATTAACCGGCTATCCAAACCTGCGACATACGGTAGAGACCGATTTGAGAGCGCGGCCGACTTTTGAGTTGGGTGTCGACTCACCGAGGGCCACCCGGATTTGTTCGTTGTTAGCTAGAGGGACCTGTCGTTTCGGATCTCTTTGAACTAAATCATAAAATGGTTGCATGTGATGGGTAGCAACTGAGAGAGATGGGCGTGCGTGCGGAGCCTTGTAATGGGCAGTTGGTACACCCCTGCAGGGTTAAATCTTTTCGAGAAGCCGTGTCCACGGTTATGGACGACTTGAGATCTACTCCTTGTTCATAGACAACAACAACAACTGAGATAATCTTAATATAACTTGATCAATGTGTGTGTGCCTTGACTGCTTCTTCTTCGTCGGGATGCGAAGAGGAGGACAAGGATAGGATAGGTGTTATGCTTGTGTAAGTAGGTGGATAGCAGACTTGTTGGAGGCGATTCCTCATCGAATGCTTGGCTTCTTACCTTACTCTCTAGATCGTTAGCCACTTCATAAATGCTAGTGCGGCAGCAACATCACCACTTACCCCATCCTTACCGTAAACTTCTAGTTGGCCTAGAATGACGAGTGATGAAGTCCTTGTTGGGTCAGTTGACCACTACAGCTGGATGCTGAGTACCTCTGTACTCATGATACTACCCCCAAACTCTTTTCAGGGTTCCTGATCGACAACAGGTATGGTGATCGACGTTTCACGTGGAGACTCGACGACGACTAGTTAGGCGGATCCCGGCGGAGGGTCTGGACCCGTGTGGTTATGGGGATCGATGTTTTTCTCTTTGCCAGTAGGCATTTGATTGTAGTCTATACTCAGACATGTATCTTCCGCTGTTGTATTGTAATTAAGGCAGTTGTATGCCGATTGTATGAGATGTTGTATCCTTATATCTGTAATGTTGTGATATCATGTTGGAAATCCGGGGCATATGACATTGTCATATGTCGCGGTGGGACCGATATGTGTTTCGTCCCCGGATCTGGATGGAAACATCTAGATCTGGAACAGTACCGCATATCAGGCCTTACATGTGACTTCACTAGTCATAACAACAGTGACTTTATCTGCACTCCTATTGCTACACCTGCTACTTCAGCACCTTCTTATGAGATTAAACCTGCTTTGCTGAACCTTGTTATGAAAGATCAATTCTTCGGTGCTAGAGATGATGCTGCTTTGCACTTAAATAATTTTATTGTGCTATGTGATATGCAAAAGTACAAAGAAATAGATGGTGATATTGTTAAGCTTAAGCTTTTTTCCTTTCTCCTTGAGAGGAGGAGCTAAAATCTGGTTTCAATCCTTGCCTAGGAATAGCATAGATTCTTGGGATAAGTGCAAGGATGCTTTTATTGGGAAGTACTACCCCTCTGCTAAGATTATCCAATTGAGGAGTTATATTATGAATTTTTAAGCAATTGGATAATGAACATGTTGCCCAAGCTTGGGAACGCATGAAATCTCTTGTTAAGAATTGCCCTACGCATGGTTTGACTACTTGGATGGTTATCCAAACTTTTTATGCAGGCTTGAACTTTACCTCGCGGAACTTGCTAGATTCGGCCGCGGGAGGAACCTTTATGTCAACTACACTTGGTGATGCCACAAAACTTCTCGATGAGATGATGACCAACTATTCCCAATGGCACACCGAAAGAGCTCCAACAGGTAGGAAGGTAAACTCTGTCGAGGAGATCTCCTCCCTAAATGAAAAAGTTGACTTCATTATGTCTCTACTTACCAAGAAATCTCCTATTGATCCTCATGATGTTCCTTTAAATTCTTTGATTGCTCAAGATCAAGTAGATGTGAACTTTATCTCTGGAAACAACTTCAATAACAATGCTTATAGGAGTAATTTTGGTAGCAATCCTAGACCGTTCCCCTCCAACAACTATGGGAACAACAACACTTATCCTAGCACCAAAAACTCCACTTCCAAACTAGAGAGTATGCTTAAAGACTTCATCACTACCCAAAAGGCCTTCAACAAGAGTGTAGAGGAAAAACTAGACAAATTAGATAATCTCTCGTCGAAGGTAGAAAATTTAGCCCATGAAGTAGAATTGCTTAAAATTAGAACTTCTCCCCTTGAGGATAGGAAGGTCACTCCTATGAACGCTATCCAAGTGCAAAGTAATGAAAACATTAGGATGATGGCTAAACTTAAAGAGAGATGGGCTAGAGAAAAGGAGGAAGAAGATAGAAATAAGAGCCTTCCTACACACCATACCATTTCTACTATCCAAGTGGTTGAGGATATCCAAACTCTTAGCACCCAATGCACCCCTAGTCCCATAGGACCTATTATGATGATGCTATGACCTCAACCGTAGAAGAAGAAATTCCTATGACTATAGAAGCTACCAAACAAGTGAGCCTAAAGGACACCACTACCACTTTACTTGATAGTAGTGACCTTGATTTTGATAGTTTCACCCTTTCTGAAGTTATTCGTTTCCTTCACAAGATGTCTAGAGACCCCCACACTAGCACACTTAATCTTGCCTTCACGGAGCATATCACTAATGCTCTCATTAAAGCTAGAGAGGAGAAGCTTAGGGTAGAAGCCTCCATACCAAGAAAGCTAGAAGATGGTTGGGATCCTTGTTGGAATTATGCCCTAGAGGCAATAATAAATTGTATTATTATAATTCCAGGTTCATTATTAATGTTTATATGTCTGTGCTATAACTGCAATGGCTTATGCGGGGGTTTGCCAAGTATCATGTTAACTGCCTCCGGAGGAAAACCCATATGCAGGTGTGGAGTATAAACACCAAGTGTTCTTAGTCTGCCTCTAGGACTAACCCGTGTGTTATGGATGACATGTTTTCCTGTTCATAGGGCATTGTAAATGCCGGTAACACATGGGAGCACATTGTTGCCAGAATAAGGGTGCTGAACCGACCCAATTGTATGATTTACTTTGAGATCACATCGTTTTCATGTTATAAGTAAAATCATCTAAAGTTAATATACATGTGTCCTTCATGACCATAAGAATGTTTCGTAACTTCATACCGGAGGGTGGGTTTTGACACTGTCCCAACACCACCCGTAACAGGCGTGGCAATAACGGCTTTGATCACTCACACCCGAAAGTGTGTCAAGGGACTTAACGATTCGAGTTGGGAATTTGCTCCTCTAACGATGGAGAGATACTTTTGTGGGCCCTCTCAGTATTACGGCATCCAACATCGTCTGGCCAGACACTGTGAATTGATCACAAGGGATACCGGAATACTAAACGAGAAAAATGGAACAAAACGAGAAGGAGGATGACCTGGTATAATGATTAATGGTTAATCATGCGGATACCTAATAGATCTCACCTCAGGTTTTGTATAGTATCGTGAAGCAAATAGGACTGGCATGTTAAGCTTGTGGTTCACTCGAATTTATATTCGTGTAGGTACTGGAACCGTTATGGGTGTCCATGGCTCCGCTATCAGTTATTGTTTCCGGTTCATGTCTGTATTCTACCGAACCTATGGGGTCACACACTTAAGGGTGGAATATTTGTTGAGTAGTAGAGTGATAGGAGCATGAGTATAACATACCGGAAAAGTTTCGGAGTGATTGAGATTTAATCGCAGAGAAAACCGGAATCGTTTTGGGGCACCGGTAAAGTATGGGGAAGAGTCTTAAGAAAACCGGGTAAAACCGGAGGGCAGGAAAAGTTCCGAGTTGGTATAGATATATTTGATATTAATTTATTATGTATTTCAAAAAGGTTTTGGAATTAATTTAATGAATATAATATCAATGGGCTCCCTCTCACTTGGAAAGCCCAAGTGGGGAGGGAGCACATGGGCCAATGGGGCCCAAGAGGGAGGGCGCCTTGGGGGGAGCTTCCAGGAAGCTTCCCCCCTCCCCCTGGCGCAACCCTAAGGGAGGGGAAACCCTAGGGCTCCACCCCTAGGGATGCCCCCTCCTCCAAGGTGGCCTCCCCTCCCCTCCCACTATAAATAGAGGAGATGGGGGCACCCCTTCAACACAGAAGTTGTTCTATTTTTCCGAAGGGATGCCCCCTCTCTCTTTCTCTTGTAGATCCAATCTCCACCATAGCCCCTAAGGGCTGCTCCTCCCTCCTCTCTACTCCGGAGGCGCCGAGCTCTAGACGGCGGAGCCCTGCCGGATCTTCCATACCGTACGTGTGGATCAACCGTAGAGAGATCGTTCGTTCGATCTTTGTTCGAGGTACTCCACGGTGATTAGATCTATTCGTGGGATTTTTCATCTTCACGCTTCTTCAACTCTCCATCAACATCTTCCGCTGCAAGAGAGAGTGCATCCGTTGAACGGTTGCAAAAGGTAACAAGATTGATATTCTCATCTGCATCTTCCTAGATCCGTTCTTGGGTTTGGTTTCGTAGTGCCGAATTTTTTTGTTTTCTACTCTGATTCCCAACAGCGGTATCATGAGCTAGTCTAGTGCTAGATGCAGGTTCAATCTAGAGTTCATAAGTGATGAACGGGCATTGCACAAAAAATTTCATTGTGCGCGGTTTTTTGATAATAGATCTAAACTGAATCTTCTAGTTGCTTCCCCTCTAATTGCACAAGTTGATCCCTCCTGCATTGCTTGATTTTGTTACAAACACCTTGCCCCTCGGGGTCCTTCTATGCTGCTCCTGAGTATTCTGGTCGCGCGAAGATGATTTGGGTCTTGATTTTGGTGTGGAGAAATTGTGTAACAAAAGGGGCGTGTTAGATTGTTGATCTAGCACGGGGATCACGTGTATTCACGATTGTTCAGTATTGGTCATGAGATTAAATTGTAGTCTCATGGTTGATACGCCTCGAGTGTTAATCTAGCAACTTAAAGATTGTGCTTTATGTGGTTATGTAGCTAGAAAAACGTTTTGCCTTGCAAACCCTAGCAGCCACGTAAAAGGTGCAAAGAACGAGTAGAAGAACGTCTAACTTGTTTTTGCAGGAACATGTGATGTGGTATAGTCTTCGTCATGATAAAAGTTGTATGAGATGATTATACTTTGTACATGTTAAATTTGCATGAATTGCACGTCATGGTACCGCATGATGGCTGGAGCCATATGATTGTCATTTATTCGGCCTGCGTGCCAAACTTCATGTAATTTTCTTTTAGTAGAATAGATGCTAGCAATAGTTGTAGTATCTACATGAAGATGATGATCATAAGTCATGGTTCTTGACGACATGTCGTGCGTGGAGTTGATGCTCTCCGCCAAAAGAAGATGAAGAAAGAAAAGCATGGTGCTTGGAGCTTCTTGAAGAAAAGGGCTATACCATATCACATACATTAAACTGCCTGTGATGTTAATCCTTTTCATTGCCTGTTTTGATTGCGCACTAGTCGTAATTTTAATAGGATGATCTATCTTAAAATATCAAGAAGTTCGTGCTCTCCCAACCGTGCAACCGCCTGTAATAAACGCCACCCGAGGTGCGTCGTGTAACACGAGTACCAACGGAAAGGTAACAAAGAGGCGGGTGGATTGAGTTGTCTCCACAGCAATAGCGCTTGGTTGTCTTGACGTTCTAGCTTATCCGATCTGAGCTCGAAGCACAAGTGTCGAAAGACTAATACAAGAGTCATAAGTCGGTTATGATTGGTTTAGTTAGACCTACCGGGTTGATCTCCTCCATGGCTGAGTGTTACATCGGTGGCAGTTGTATTGATCCGTATCTTGATTACCCTAAGATAAATTTCGAGAGATATTAGTTTTAGTGGGAGCATTAGATTAAACTTGTTAAGATTAATGCAATTAATTTTGAACCATGTCTAAATCAATCTGTTTATATCGTTGTAGAGAGATGGCCGCAACAACAAGGCTTTTAGCTTAGGACCGATGCTTGAAAAAGAGAAGCTTGCTGCAAATGGTGGCAACTATGCGGATTGGTTCCGTAATCTTGGGTTTGTCCTCAAAGTTGCTAAGAAGGACTATGTTCTCAAAGAAGATCTCCCAGCCGCTCCCGCTGAGGATGCATCGCAGGACGATAAGAATGTCTATGCGACTAAAGTAGATGACCACACTGCAGTACAATGCTTGATGCTTACATGCATGGATACAGAGCTTCAGAAGCGGTTTGAGAACTTCTCCGTTGTGGACATGGTGACACAACTGAATGCCCTGTATTGGAAGCAGGCTAGAACTGAACGTTACGAGGTAACGAAGCAGCTGTGGGAATTTAAGATGGCAGAAGGTAGCTCCCTAAGCGAGCACGTGATCAAACTTGTTGGTTACGCACAGAGGCTGAATGCTCTGGGATTTGCGATCCCTACGACACTCGGCACTGACATTCTCCTTGTGTCTCTCCCTCCGTCTTACAACGGATTTATCATGAATTAAAACATGAATGGGCTTGACAAGACCACAGACGAATTGTTCGCTATGCTTAAGACTGCGGAAGCATCTATGCAGAAGGATGCAAGCCACGTGTTGGCTGTGATGAACACTACCAGTTTCAAGAAGAAGGGCAAGGTCAGAAATGCCAAGAGCGGTGGTAAGACCAAAGCTCTGGTGAAGACCAAGACCGGTCCAACTAAAGATTCTGAGTGTCACTACTACAAGAACAAGGGGCACTGGAAGAGGAATTGCAAGAAGTATCTGGGAGATCTGAAAAATGGTCTGATCACCAAAGGTATAAATAAGTTATACTAAGTTAATAGACAAACTTCATTATTTCACCTTCATAGGTATAATTGATACCATATCGACTGCTAATGGTTCGCAAATTGGTACAAGGAATTCTCAGAATCCAAAGGAGAAGAATGAATGAAGTGCAAGTCCACGTCGGAAGTGGTGCCCAAGTCACCCAAGGCCGTCGTCGTTCGTCTATCAAGATTTATCTTAGAATTTAAATAAAAGTTATTTGATTCAGAGGTTGTGTAAAACATTAATATCGTATTATGTCATCTACACGGTGGATGTGTTATCCACGTTTTGAATAATGGTTGTTCGGAAATTATTACTCTCTGAATGTCACCCTTCGTGGTGAATTATTTAAGTTAAAATCTTGATGTTATGTCTATTTTCTTGATTGCTGAATAAATTAAGTTATGTGATGACAATGCCATTATTGTAATAGCATAAATGACTTAGTCGCATTAGAAGAAAGGGCATGCAGAAGTTTCATATCGATGAAATCATGCAATCTCTTGACTTTGAGTCATTTGACACATGCAATGTTTTTCTAATAGACAAGATCGTTGATTAAATGAATTGTTCAAGTGTTGAGTAAACTATTGGTAATAACACATATCGATGTGTGAAGATCCAATAAATAGTACTTTACATAAAACTTTGTGAAGATGACTTGTATAGATATACCGATATTTAGAAAAGACATAAAGTCTGAAATTTTGAATATGTTCAAAACCGTTTCAACACGAAGAGGATCATCATGACACATAGATCAAATATTTGACGATCTGATCGTAAAATAAATGAGTTAAAGAATTTAGCAAACACTATCGAGTGTATGAAGTCACCTGAAACCCCGTATAGCTACGAAGTATCTTGACGCATAACCAAGCCCTATATGACATATTGGAATTAAAATCGTTTTCTACCCTGAATTCCAGCATGACATAGTGAGGTCGGTGATGAACTTAAACCACACTCCCATTTACTACACTGCTTAACACTTTTGAGAAACCACTTACGAACTAAATAGAGCATCGTCATATGATTGTTGAAACAATGCCCTATAAAGAATATGGCATGGATGAGAACTCCAATTGTTGTTTCATAATTTCGGAGATGTATTTAGAATATACTCGATCCCGAATATAAGTATTGTAGAAACATCATGTTACGAACAACACTTCCACTACCATACCCGGGAAAAATGTTTATCACGGGACATGGGATTTTTCTTGAGAAAATTGCTCTCTTGAAACAATTAAGTGGGAGTACTAATAGCTTGATAATGATTACATTGAATCATTTGGTTCTACGGAATGAAACTCAGAAACTCGTTCTAGAGATAAACTCTGTGACCAAACCAGAAATTCCTACATTTGACGAAAAGGAAGGATAAAACTCTGAAATGTGTTCAAGAGATGAAATGATCAAGTCCTATGATGTATCACACAGCTTTGTAAATTCACGTTGGACCAAGGTGGTTCTATAGTGTGATAAACCTGTGAACTACAAGAAACCATGACGAGCACTAACTCCACAGTATGGCTTAAAAACCATAAAAACTATATGAAAGCCATCCAAATCAACTTGAGAAGTTGGTAAAACCCTCCTAAGGATACCTGATCATTAGAGTGGATTTGACTTTCATAGATATGAACAGAGACGATAAGCTTCATCGATGATATTGCTCAACTTATCGTAAAATAAAGTTTTTCGATAGATTTCAAAAGGTTGACTACAATATGTGTAGTGATGCAAATTTTCATATGGAAAATTACGGATAATCGCGACATACTTCTGAAGTATGATATATGGATTTTTCTTCTGAGAAAATTAAACAAAGGGTGTATGCTTGATACAACCTGAAAGGATTTAATGATCTATACGATATTAGTA
Source organism: Bromus sterilis (assembly GCA_950022295.1). Lineage (NCBI taxonomy): Eukaryota > Viridiplantae > Streptophyta > Magnoliopsida > Poales > Poaceae > Bromus > Bromus sterilis. The sequence continues at coordinate 334,341,197 of OX465595.1, read as the reverse complement.
AAAGTGAGAATGCTTAAAAGATCAGTCCATGGTTGAAGCAAATATCACAGAGCTAGAGTAATAGTTTTATGAAGTTATAAAAGTTATTATTTCATCAACAGTCATATAAGATATGTAATTAAGTGGGAGCACGATTCTAATCATATATGTGAATAACATATGAGTGATTGAGAATAAATATTTTAGCAAAATAAAGCACTAAGTATTGGATGTCCTGAAAGTGCAACGAGCACCAAAGTACTCTAATTAGTGGATTAATTCTCTTGAAGTACCTCAGATGAAGAAAGGTTCTATGAGAAAAACTGAAGAGTTCATTACAAATAGATGAAAGAAATTTTCATAATGATTTTTAATATTTTTAATCGGTCTATAGCTAAGTAGAAAAATTGGATGTTGAAAATTGTTTTCCAAACTAAGGCACATAGCGGGATTTCTACAACGTAGACGTGAAACTTGGCAACTCTGGTAGTTGCATAGGAGGGTATTTGGATCAGGAACACCATCATAGTGATTGGCATAGTTCCGAACGCTTGATCTACAAAAACCATATTTTGATATGAGCATCATGATCAAAGCAAAGTAAGTTGAGAGCTCACTGTAGTCCAAACATGTTGAACGATAGTGCCCTATCTTTAAATACTTCATAAAGTATGAAGGGGTACATTAAGATAAGCAGGATTGAGATGAGCCTAAAAGCGTTAGGCTCCGTGACGAAGTCTGTACCACGAGAAAGCATGAAGACCAAAGTGCCATTGGTCTGAGTAAACCATGCAACTAGATTATTGTCTCTAGTGCAAGTGGGAGACTGTTAGAATTATGCCCTAGAGTCAATAATAAATTGTATTATTATAATTCCAGGTTCATTATTAATGTTTATATGTCTGTGCTATAACTGCAATGGCTTATGCGGAGGTTTGCCAAGTAGCATGTTAACTGCCTCCGTAGGAAAACCCATATGCAGGTGTGGAGTATAAACACCAAGTGTTCTTAGTCTACCTCTAGGACTAACCCGTGTGTTATGGATGACATGTTTTCCTATTCATAGGGCATTGGAAATGCCGGTAACACATGGGAGCACATTGTTGCCAGAACAAGGGTGCTGAACCGACCCAATTGTATGATTTACTTTGAGATCACATCGTTTTCATGTTATCAGTAAAATCATCTAAAGTTAATATGCATGTGTCCTTCATGACCATAAGAATGTTTCATAACTTCATACCGAAGGGTGGGTTTTGACACTGTCCCAACACCACCCATAACAGGCGTGGCAATAACGGCTTTGATCACTCACACCCGAAAGTGTGTCAAGGGACTTAACGATTCTAGTTGGGAATTTGCTCCTCTAACGATGGAGAGATACTTCTGTGGGCCCTCTCGGTATTACGTCATCCAACATCGTCTGGCCAGACACTGTGAATTGATCACAAGGGATACCGGAATACTAAACGAGAAAAATGGAACAAAACGAGAAGGAGGATGACATGGTATAATGATTAATGGTTAATCATGCGGATACCTAATAGATCTCACCTCAGGTTTTGTATAGTATCGTGAAGCAAATAGGACTGGCATGTTAAGCTTGTGGTTCACTCGAATTTATATTCGTGTAGGTACGGGAACCGTTATGGGTGTCCATGGCTCCGCTATCGGTTATTGTTCCGCGGGAAAATAAGTTTCCGGTTCATGTCCGTATTCTACTGAACCTATGGGGTCACACACTTAAGGGTGGAAGATTTGTTGAGTAGTCGAGTAATAGGAGCATGAGTATAACATATCGGAAAATTTTCGGAGTGATTGAAATTTAATCGGAGAGAAAACCAGAATCGTTTCGGGGCATCGGTAAAGTATCGGGAAGAGTTTTAAGAGAACCGGGTAAAACCGGAGGGCCGGAAAAGTTCCGAGTTGGTATAGATATATTTGATATTCATTTATTATGTATTTCAAAAAGGTTTTGGAATTAATTTAATGAATATAATATCAATGGTACATATGTCAAGCCTGCCAATCCAACCTTGATGTTAGCTGGTCAGCAAGACCATATCTGCATATGCCAGGCTTGCCGAACCCAACCTCATGCGAACACCGTTTGACATGTGTGACACCCATTGTGTGGTATGTCGGCCATATGGGAGCTTCCTCTCACTTAGAAGGCCCAAGTGGGGAGGGAGCACATGGGCCAATGGGGCCCAAGAGGGAGGGCGCCTTGGGGGGAGCTTCGAGGAAGCTTCCCCCCTCCCCCTGGCACAACCCTAAGGGAGGGGAAACCCTAGGGCGCCACCCCTAGGGCTTCCCCCTCCTCTAAGGTGGCCTCCCCTCCCCTCCCACTATAAATAGAGGAGATGGGGGCACCCCTTCAACACTGAAGTTGTTCTATTTTGCCGAAGGGCTGCCCCCTCTCTCTTTCTCTTGTAGATCCAATCTCCTCCATAGCCTCGAAGGGCTGCTCCTCCCTCCTCTCTACTCCGGAGGCGCCGAGCTCTGGACGGCGGAGCCCTGCCGGATCTTCCATACTGTACGTGTGGATCAACCGTAGAGAGATCGTGCGTTCGATCTTTGTTCGAGGGACTCCACGGTGATTAGATCTGTTCGTGGGATTGTTCATCTTCACGCTTCTTCAACTCTCCATCAACATCTTCCGCTGCAAGAGAGAGTGCATCCGTTGAACTGTTGCAAAAGGTAACAAGATCGATATTCTCATCTGCATCTTCCTAGATCCGTTCTTGGGTTTGGTTTCGTAGTGCCGAAATTTTTTGTTTTCTACTCCGATTCCCAACAGCGGTATCATGAGCTAGTCTAGTGCTAGATGCAGGTTCGATCTAGATTTCATAAGTGATGAACGGGCATTGCACAAAAAATTTCATTGTGCGCGGTTTTTTGATAATAGATCTAAACTGAATCTTCTAGTTGCTTCCCCTCTAATTGCAAAAGTTGATCCCTCCTGCATTGCTTGATTTTGTTACAAACATCTTGCCCCTCGGGGTCCTTCTATGCTGCTCCTGAGTATGCTGGTCGCGCGAAGATGATTTGGGTCTTGCTTTTGGTGTGGAGAAATTGTGTAACAAAAGGGGCGTGTTAGATTGTTGATCTAGCACGGGGATCACGCGTATTGACGATTGTTCAGTATTGGTCATGAGATTAAATTGTAGTCTCATGGTTGATACGCCTCGAGTGTTAATCTAGCAACTTAATGATTGTGCTTTATGTGGTTACGTAGCTAGCAAAACGTTTTGCCTTGCAAACCCTAGCAGCCACGTAAAAGGTGCAAAGAAGGAGTAGAAGAACGTCTAACTTGTTTTTGCAGGAACATGTGATGTGGTATAGTCTTCGTCATGATAAAAGTTGTATGAGATGATTATACTTTGTACATGTTAAATTTGCATGACTTGCACGTCATGGTACGGCATGATGGCTGGAGCCATATGATTGTCATATATTCGGCCTGCGTGCCAAACTTCATGTAATTTTCTTCATTTTGCAAACCTTAAGCTTGCTTTTTATTTGCAAAAACTTTTTGGCAATCTTGAGAAACAGTAGCTCTTCAAGATTATCCTTATTTCTAGTAGAGAAAAAATTATTTCATTATGGGTACTAACCTCGCTAATCAGATTATGATGAGTTATGTATGAAGGGAGTTTTCAAGTGTGCAAGGGAAGATGATGAAAGAAGATTCAGGAGTGTGAAGCGCTCAATCTTGGGGATGCCCCCATGCATCCCCAAGAAATATTCAAGGAGACTCAAGCGTCTAAGCTTTGGGATGCCCCCGTGCATCCCCTTCTCCATCAACAATTATCAGTTCATCTTTCGTTTCACTATATTTTTATCACTTTATGCGTTATGTGCTATGCTTGGAGCGTCTCGCTCTTAGGTTTTAGTTTTAGTTTTCTTTAGCTTTGCTTGTTGTTCATAACAAGTTAGAACCCAGCTTTCTTTTTGTGGGAGAGAAACACGCTCCACTTTCAAAAATCTAGAACACAACATAGGATTTTTCTTGCCTATATCTTTGTTGTGATTGTTCTTTATCTTTTTCATAGCTACTGCCATGTTCATCTCTTAGTTTTCATGCTTATCTTTTTAAGAGCTTTTGTTTAGTTTGCTGTTGGAACTCTCTTGATTTTTCATGTTTATCTTGTTTAGAGAGTTTGCCTGTTGCACTGAGTTTTGTGTTTTGACTTGGAGTAGGTAATTGAGGATGCTATTCAGTTGTAGTAGTAACTTGCAATAGTTTTGAGGTATTGCTTTGAGTAATGTTTGGACTTTTGGTGTCAAGAGCTTTAGCCTATTAGTGATAGATGTCGTATTTTGGGAAATCCGTGTTTATTTTCAAAACTTACAAAATTAGTTGAGAACTTTAGCTACTAGATGGATCACTACTCTTCTGAGGGGTCGAATATTAGAGTATACTCACGTACCATGAGTCGAGGATGCGCAAGGATAACCAAACCCCCATACACTCCTCCTCGGGGTACTTGTCTCTTTGTGAAACCTCCTTATTAGATTGAGAGTTACCGATAATAAGTGCATGAGTTCTTCAGACTAATGTGAGTATTCAAAAGTTGACACTTCCACCTTCCCATATTTTTCTAGCCTCTCCTGTGTCGTGCATTGCTTTCTTCTCACTCCGAGAGTAGGCGTCCACCTTCGCCGGTACATCCAAATCCTTGGCATGATACGCTCTGTCATCATAAACCCCCTTATATCCTTCCTCAAAACAGCCACCATACCTACCTATCAAGGCATTTCCATAGCCTTTCCGAGATACATTGACATGCAACATCCACCTTCTCATGACTTGATCTTCATGTCATACATGCTACTTGCTTGATCGATGAGCCGCATGCTAGTTGGGCCTTGCCCTAATCATTTCTACATGATGTGCTAGTATCATTGCATATCCTTCTACACTGTCAGAGGCATACATTTGCATACTTCATGATAGTTACATTTTCTTAATGATTTGAGTACCTTGTAAAGTGTGAAAGATCTTCTATACTTCTTGTAATATATAGAGTGTTGCCCCTAAAGCGAGGAAAATATCCCAAAGAGGACAAAATCAAAAGATCCCAAAGAGGACAAATGAGAGAGAAATAGAAAGAGCCATTGAGGCCACCAAAAAAATAAAAAAAATAAAAAAAAGAGAAAAAAAAGAAGGGGGCACACTACTATTCCTTTTGAGAGATCCACACTCGTACTCCCTCTTATATCTTATACTCCATAGAGATTATCATTCATGCATATAGCTATGTGGGGACCTTCACACTGTAGAACTTGGCTTGTATATTCCAATGATGAGCCTCCTCAAATGAGCTCTAGGTCTTCTTGAGCAAGAAATTTGGATGCACCCCCACTAGTTCCATTGGAGAGCATACCTTAGCTCATATGTGCATCCGTTGCATGGCAATCCCTACTCCTCACATCATATCTATCGTTTGGATTTCTCTTGCCTATGATTGTCCTCATTGATGTGAGCCTTTCACACCTTTTTGTCTTCCTCCTCCACCATATTCTCTCTTTGCCATCCGAAGTGTCAACTTTTTTGCTTACGCTCATCCATTGCATGAGTGCTCAAAAAGTCGAAAAGGAGTGGATCATTTTGACTGGTACCTGGCTAGTGGTCTAGGGATGAGTCAAGATAAGATTCCAAAGAAGACCAAGTGTGAAACTTTTGTGGATTGAGTTCTCAACACAAAAATACTTTTTTTCTCGTATATCACTATCCCTTTTCTTGCACGCAAACACCATTTGGAGACATTCGAGTCACGGACAGCGAGAGCTCTTGCACCTTTATGTTCTTATGTTGCTTGTTTCAATGCTAAATATAGACTCTTGCCTGTTATGACTTGAATTAAATTACATGCCTTGATTGCTTTACTTAAAAGTTCTTATATGGTTGTTAGCATGTCACCACAGAAATTATGCTTTTATCATTTACCTACTCGAGGACGAGCAGGAATTAAGCTTGGGGATGTTGATACGTCCAAAACGTATCTATAATTTCTGCTTGCTCCATGCCTCTTTTGTGTGATATTGCTATGATATTGATGAACTTACATACACTTTTGATCATATTTGGACTAACTTATTAACTCAGTGCACCCCCGTGCCAGTTCCTGTTTTCTGCTGTTTTTCTATTTCAGGTTTCCCCCATATTAAAAGTGCTCCAAAAATTCGGGAAAATCCAATAAAAAATCAGCGCTTCGGAAGCTTCGGGAATCACCGAGGGGGGGCCAGAGGGGACCCACGAGGGCCCCAGGCGCCCTCCCTGCGCGCCCTAGGGTGGGGCCGCGCCAGGGGGCCGCCAGGACCCTTGGTGGCCCCCCTGGCTGCCCCCCTTCGCCCATATATTCTCCGTGACGCAAAAAAACCCGAGAGGGGAACCCTTTTTCGCGATCTCTCCTCTGGTACGCCGCCGCCGCGCTTCCAAGATCGGGAGCACTAGGAGACCTCTTCCCGGCACCCTGCCGGAGGGAGGAACAACCTCAGGAGCTTCTCCACCACCATGGGTACTTCCCGGATGAACCGTGAGTAGTCCACCTTGGACCATGGGTCTATGATCAGTAGCTATGTGATATTCTCTTCCCCTATTTGTTCTTCATGGATTAGACCTCGTGAGCTTCCCTACATGATCGAGGCACATATGTAATATTTCTGCTGTTGCTATGCTGAGTTTGCTGGGATCCGATGGATTATGAGACTATGTTCAGATTGTGTTTGATTAATATATTTGATTCTCCTGTTTTATATTTATGTTCTTGAGTAATTCTTGCATGTTCTCCGTTGCTATTTATTGCGTTGGCCAAGTAGTAGGTAGTGACTCCAAGTGGGAGCATTATGCATGATTGTGGGTTCATGCCCCCTGATGACTAGCTTGAGTGACAGAAACATGAGTCTAGGGGATGTTCTGTTGCCACAAGGGAGAAAACAACGGTGCTTGTACTTGCGGGTGCAAGGATTGTTTACTTTACGCAAAGTTCTTTAATTCAGTTGTCTGTTGCTTTGAGTTTACACTTTGGGTGGGATTCGCAACTTAATACCAGCGAGATGTTCTGGATAGATATCTCAAGGTGGATGATTAGTAGGTAGATGCAGTTGGATTTCGGTCTACTTGTCTTGGCGTACCGCCCATGCTTTTGAGCCTCTTCCTTTCTTTATAGCATAGTTAGCATTGGTTTGCGCACATAATCCTGTCAATTTCCCATCTGTAATTTGTTTACCTCGCATGGCTATTTTATCGTCTTTTGTGAAAGAGACATCACTAGTGAACATCATGGGACCCCGGTCCATATTTCCAATACTGTTTACACCCGCTATTTATTTACTTCTTTATTTACCTTTCCTTTGTTATCAGTATCATTATTACCCCGTGCGTTTTATCCTTTGTAAACAACAAGGACGGAGGAATTGCCAACTCCTTTGTACTCGTTGGGAGCAAAGTTATTTGCTGTGTGTGCAGGTCCAGGTGAAGTTAGCAACCTCGGTAGTAAACATTGCCACTGTTCACTTTACCACGTTCTTGTATTTGTTGGATTCCTACTGGTTCGATACTCAACCTTAGCATCTTCGCTAAGGGAAATTTGCTGCTACGCTACATCTCAACCTTCCACTTTGGGTAATCAACGAGGGGCGAGAAGTAAACTCTCGTGACATCAGTACGCCAAAATAAGTAGACCGAAATCCAACTGCATCTACTACCAATCATCCACCTTGAGATATCTATCCAGAACATCTCGCTGGTATTAAGTGGCGAGCCCCACCCAAAGTGTAAACCCAAAGCAACAGACAACTGCATTAAAAGAACTTTGAGTAATGTAAACAATCCTTGCAACCGCGGTTACAAGCACCGTTGTTTTTCCCCTTGTGGCAACAACACATCCCCTAGACTCATGTTTCTGTCACTCAAGCTAGTCATCAGGGGGCATGAACCCATAATTGAGCATAACGTTCCCTCTTGGAGTCACTACCTACTACTTGGCCAAAGCAATAAACAGCAACGGAGAACATGCAAGAATTATCAAAAACTAAAATATAAAAGATAAGAACCAAATGTATTACTCAATCACAAACTGAACATAGTCTCATAATCTATCAGATCCCAGCAAACTCAGCATAGAAATAGCATAAAGAATTACATATGTTCCTTGATCATGTAGGGCAGCTCACAAGGTCTAATCCATGAAGAACAAAGAGGGGAGGAGAACATCACATAGCTACTGATCATGGACCCATGATCCAAGGTAGACTACTCACGGATCATTCGGGAAGCGTCCATGGTGGAGGAGAAGCTCCCGAAGGTCAATCCTCCCTCGGGCAGGGTGCCGGGAAGAGGTCTACTGGCGCTCCCGATCTTGGAAGCGCGGAGGCGGCAGAACAGAATCGAGATCGCGAAAAAGGGTTATGTGTTCTGAACTTTCCCGTCACGGAGAATATATAGGCGAAAGGGGGCAGCCAGGGGGGGCACAAGGGATCCAGGCGGCCCCCTGGCGCAGCCCCACCCTATGGCGTGCCGGGAGGGTGCCTGGGGCCTTTGTGGGTCCCCTCTGGCCCCTCCTAGGTGTTGCCGAAGCTTCCGGTACGCTGACTTTATATTGTATTTTTTCCGGAATTTTTGTTGCAATTTTAATACGGGGGAAACTTGAAATAGAAAAAGTGCAGAAAACAGGAACTGGCACTGGGGTGCACTGAGTTAATAGGTTGATCCAAATATGATTAAAAGTGTATGAAAGTGTATCTAAAACATAGCAATATCACACAAAACATGCATGGAGCAAGCAGAAATTATAGATACGTTTGGGAGGTATCACTCGTCCTCCTCCCTCCTCCCTTCCACCACCCATGGCGCCCTCCATCCTCCAATTTGAAGATCAATCTAATTCGAAGAATAAAAACGAGCAAAAAAATTTGGCTAGATGGACGAGACAAATAATTTAGAAAACAAAAACGAGAAAAAAAACGAGCAAAAAATCGTGAACCAGATCCAGATTCAAAATTAGTTTTTTCTAATGGTGTGCATCTACAAAATGCGCCACTAATAAGAATCTCGTAGTGGCGCATTTTCAGAATGCGCCACCCTAAGGGTTTAATAGTGGCGCATTTTAGAATGCGCCACCCCTGAGAGTCTTAGGGGTGGCGCATTTGAAATGCGCCACTATTAAGCCCTTATTAGTGGCTTGTCCTTAGTGGCGCATCTATAATGCACGACTAAAGACAAAAAAAGGGCGCCACTATAAAGACTTTTTCTACTAGTGCACGTGGGAAGCCGCGTCCATAGGGGCAATGGTGTACAATGGGATGGATTAGACACGGGAAATGGAGGAAGGGCGAGAGGAAGACGGTCAATTTTGGTGGAGTAGGGTCAATTTGGAAGGGTTTTGGATGGTTCAGGTCCAGTAGGCGATGTGGTAGACGTGACGAGAGCACCGGGCCTCCCCATTTTTGTCCTAGATATGGGCTAATTTTTAAGGGTGTCTGATAATCCAAACCTATAGGGACATTCCGAGGGGGGCAATTAGGTCACAAAATTGTGGCTGGTCGCTGACCGGGTCGTCCGCCCGGACATAAAGATACAGTTTGATGGGTTCGATATGGAAACCACATCGACAAGAATATCTTGTTTTGTCAATCAACAACACTTCTTGTGTGTTCAATACATAGGTTAACCCTTGGAGAAAATGTAGAGACTATATACATCTAAAACCAGATCAAAGGTAATCAACCTTTTGTAGCGTCGTTAGTGGAGAAGCATCTTTTTATCCTGTCGGTGCTTGGCATTTGTATCCCCTCTTTGTGGGGGAGGGGAGAATTTTCTTGATCATCCACTGGCCTTCTATCAAATTACATAGGTGTCATTGAATACTTTAAAATTGCGCAAAGGGCCTTAACTTTTTGTAGAAATCATGAGGGACTACAAGAAAAATATTTTTGGCATCAGAAAAAAAAACAAAATAGGGGAACGTAGAGGGAACCTAAGACAAATAAGATAAAATAACAAGAGATTAAGAAAAATGGCAAAGCCTTCATGTCACCTATTTGCTACCGTTCCGGTGGAGATTTCATCACCTACTAGAAGTGTTTAGCGCGCTTTGCTGCACCGAAAAAATTCATTATTTATTTTTCATGAACAAATGTAACTAATGAGATTTCAAAGTAACCCCACCAACAAAATGATCTTTGGAAGTGTTGAGTTTCTTAGGTTTATTTTTGCTTTCTAGAAAGAGTAATGTGGTCTAATTGGCATGCTAGTATGACAATAACTATCTGAAATGTCACTGACCACTCTATGATTTCATAGTAAACTCACAAGCAACTCAAAGCAAAGAAAAACCTTATAAACATCTCCAAAGAATACAGTGAAATGGGACTGGATCTAAAAACACAATCTTAGCACTTTATGCAACAACTATAGACAACACAATGTAGAGCTTGATCCCTGGAATCTGTAACATCAACTTCTGGCTTGAGAATAGTTGTGTAGGTGTACAACAAAGAGTAATGCCTTGAGATAAATGGTTCAGTGCCCACTCATTTTCCTTTTCTACAAGTACTTTAAGTTGAATCCGGCGAAACAACTTGAGGCTATTACATCACACAGAAACTCGTTAGCAAATAAATTAATAACAAAATCCAATTTGATCTATACTCGCATACCTTGTACCTGATTGCTTTACAATACCACATTGGGGGTTCAGTTCGTGCTTGATCGCATGAATGGGATGGATGAGATCACATTTGCAAACATAAGATATCTCTAACTGGGATAATGACAAAGTAAATTGACCAAGAAGTTCATCAAAGTCTCAATCAAAATGACTTCGCATAGTTCATGAAAGTGCAAGCCTTGCAAAATAGTAGTGTCCCTTTTTCGTTGACGCATCAAAAAGGAAACAAACAAGGCGACATAAATATAAACCATATTACTTTGTAAATCATAGAAAAAGTTGAGAAATCACTACATTAATTTTGTAGAATATTGACACCACAAAATAATATCTATGATGTAAATTTCACCCCAAAAATACATAAATGGATCAGGGTAAGAAACGACCGAAATGAACAATTGAATTACACATACATATTTCTTAATTGTTGGTGACTACTAATAGGTGTAAGTGTAATAGTGGAGTACTTATCAAGAGTTTCCATAAGTTCTTTCTGCTTCCCAGTGTGAGTTTAATTTGCATTGCAAGCTGAAGTCTAGAACAAAAACAGACTAAAGTTGTTGACCTAAGTCATTGCATCCCTAGTGTCAGTTTAATTAGCATTGCAAGAATGTGAGTTTAATTAGCATTGCAAGTTGAGCTACTGAAAACAAATAACATGCTATACAAATTAAGCTCACATTTTTATCCAAAACATTAATGGTTGGAAACACTCATCAGAAGGCTGACAACTCCACAATCAGAAAATCTTCACCGCGACAATTATGTTCTGCAAGTAAACCATGAAGAAAAAATTGAAATGTGAACAAATAAAACAGCGGCTGGCGTTCCATGATAGTGGTAAGGATATGTGATTATAGTACAAAGAACATACTTATGGCATTGGCACCAGCACTGTAAGCCCCTTGTCTGAACCTGCTCTAGAATTAATAACGTAAACATAATATCTAGCTACCATGAATTTTCTAAACAAATTCAATTAACTATGCTAACTTCACACAAATGATAACAACTAAATAGTATTATTTAGATGACACCTAATTATCATGAATTAAGGGTGTTCGTTGTTGGAACCGGATGCCCTCTGCTACTCCCTCGCAGCTCTTGGCAGACAGAGTCCGGATGCCCTATGCTACTCCCTCGCAGTTCTTAGCATACAGAGGAGGAAGAAGAACAGAGGTGGACAATGAATTTTTTCTCTGCTTGAACACCTGCAATTTTTCCTTCAAAGATCAAACTCCGGCGCACACATCTGCTACCTTTGGCTACTATCCTTGAAATCTGATGACATGGCTCTTGTGCAGATCTTTCACCGGTTGGTGACCTTTCCCAGCGACTCGCTACCCAACGATTGAGTCTAAATTCACCGGACCAAGCACCACATCTCAGTACTGACGCAGATCATATCTTGGGATTTTGGCAAAGTGATATGGGAGGACACAGCCTGGTTTGTCGGGAAGAATGGGATGGTAAGGTGTCAACCATGGTTGATGCATGTGACAACGGGGAAGAAGGCATAGGAGGGTCCGTACGATTGATTTCAACCTTCTCAGTGAGAGGAGTGAAATTTTCTCTGGCTACATCCATACTTGATGTCGTGAGAGCCCGCAGGATAAATCATGAGAAAAAAGATGTTAATTTTGGTTCAGATACCTTGTTGGGGACCTTGCTGGATAGTTGCCGTAAGCTCACGAATCTTCTTGGCGCGAACAGGCGTCCCTCCGCCGCAACCGCCGCCTGCGTACGCTGGAGGGTAGCAGGTCACGACGCCCTTCCCTGGCGAGCAGGACAGATGGCGGTTCAAAGGAAGAAACTGAACCTCTGGCGCATCGGAGTAGCCACCCATCCCCTCCTCTCCCTCGCAGGCACCGACAGATAGGGAACGACGCGTGGCAGAGACGAAGCCTCCAGACGCCACGCCACCCCTTGCCCTCCAGCGAATCCCAGAAGAGGCTGGACCCTCATAAGGCTGGCCCCAATGGGCAGTAACTTAGCAGTAACATAGAGTCCAACTCTGCAATTTTGCTTATGTGGCAATGAGTTAATGAGGAGAGAGATGTTTGTAGTAACTTAGCTAGTTACTAGCTCTTTGAGTAACATCACACTTACTAAGACAATATGAGTCTATAATCTAATAAATGAAGTCTTATATGACACTACATATATGTTACTACCCATTGTGGAGGTAGTAACATAGACTCGAAATCCGTGTATGTTACTAGTCTAAATTACTCCCCATTGTGACCAGTCTAAGATCATCTTCAATGGTTGTAAGATAGGTGTTGGTAAAATTGCCACCTAGGACATATAGATGATGTGGCATGTAATAAATGAGGTGAGAGAGCAAAGTTGTATGTAGATTAACCAACACATCTTGCACAAGCTCCAAGGTAGAATAGAGAGAAATCACATTAATTTCTCTTCTTTTATTGAATGACTTACATACAACCCATTGGAGTACTTGTATGTTAGCTTGTTGATAGATGACATGGACATTCTACCAACACAACTTACATACAACCTATTGGAGATGCCCTAACACAAGCCCCCACGACCGCCGCAGATCGAAAGATGGACCAAGTCAAAATAGGGATTGTGAATCGCAATTTTAGTGCTCAATCGATTCTGATGACTCTAAACTTAGGGAGCATAGTGAATTTAGAGATTTGTTACCTAGCCCTCTCTCTAGGAGCTCAAAAAAACGAGGGGAAACATGTCCAGAAAAATAAATGAGGTATCCCAAGACCCTTCGGACTTCCCAAGAAATGTAGAGGGACCTATATTCTTGCAATCTATCCTCAAAGATGGAACTTAATACAAAAATAGTTGCGTTTTTGATAGGATATCTTCACTAGCATGACCATAAAAATTTCCATGGTGCCCCAATTTTCCACAAAATGTTTTATGAATTTGGGAAGGCCGTATAATTTCCGTAGGGACATGAATTCCTACGGGGTGTCTTCTTAATCGAACATGGACATAAAATTTGCGGAGGTGTCCAAATCCTTGTAAGGTATTTTTGTAGTCGTTCTCGACTCCATAAAATTTGTAGAGGTGACCTATATTTCCACAAGGTATTTTCCAAAATTATTTCTGACCCCATAAAATTTACGGAGGTGCCTAATTCATCGCAAGGTATTTTTTGAAATTGTTACCGGTTCCTTAAATTTGCGGAGGGGTGTTGAATTCCCACGAATCTTTATAAGGTGTGATATATCTCCATCAAAATTGTGGAAGGGTCCCATATCCCTGCTGAATTTTTCAGGCACCCTCGGAGAACCCACCGAAATATGGTCACGAAGCGAATCAGCCTGTGGTTGAGTTGGTGAGACGGACATTGGTGTTTCCAGTCCACCAGAGTTTAAATCACAGATGTGACATTGATGTCGCATTTTTCTGGATTTAATTCAGGTCTTTTTGCGATGTGCTTTCAGTGGTAGGAGACGTTTCCGTCGAAGACGAGGTGGTGACTTCGTTAATTTCAAGATGATGTGTCGGCTCAGTATTGTGAAAAAGCTCATAAGGGTAGGGTGTACGAGTGTGCGTTCATAGGGGTGAGTTTATACTCATGTATGTGAGCGTCTGCGTTGTACTGTGTTTTGTCAAAAAAAATGGTCACGAAGGTTAAGGGGACTTGCTAGCGCTAATAGTTGATTCTTGATTAAAAATGAAATCTTCTAATTTATTAAAGTCCCTAGGGGTAAAATCCCTAGGAATCAATTGAGATGTGGGTGCTTAATTTTGACCTGGTCCATCCTGAACTGGCTAGTTTTTTCATGTGGGCCCCTTTCTCCAGATGGTGTTCTCTCATCGAATAAAAAAAATCATGGAAGGTTCCTGCCAGCCTGCGTGAAATCTACGTGCGTAGGAGGATTTAGGGGTTTCAAATATGGGCATGTGGTTGTACGTTATTTTAGGGTGCTATTTATAGTATGTATATGCATGCATGATTCAGCTGCTTCGGCCAATTAGATGTAAGCATGAAGGATCAGTTGCGCATATTGATTGTGTGACTGAACGTATACATGTTCGGCAGGGGTCAGAGCAGATGCGCTATACTTCTTTAAGACCGTAAATATTTTGCAGGCAATCGCGAAATCACCTACTGCCGCTATATCTACGGCGCGGAGGAGGATTTAGGGTTCTCGTGTTGTCCCAAACTTTACCTCTCGTGAACGCGATCAAAGAAGCGGTTGTCGCCGGTGAGGAAGACACGGCCGAGCGTGTAGAGGCGGTCAACGATGAGCTTGAGCTCGCGGAGGTCGTGAAGACTTCCGCGGTCGACTACTAGCTCTACCGCAACTACAAGTGAGACGGCTCCCGGCATTCTCCGATTACCATGTAGTAGATGTTCCTTTTTTTCATGTTTGAGTGCTTCGACGATGTTTCGATCAAAATGTATACCGCGAACTCTCTATCTAAAAATTGCGTAAATATGCCATTAGTTATGCCGTATCTGTTTTGCTGCGACGAATTTAGTACTGCATATGTGTTTTTGCGGCGAACCACATCCGGAATATGGCGATCAGAATTATAGCACATCTTCTAGAGTTGTATTTATGTATGATCAAAAGTGAGAGAATATTCGTGAGCCATATCAAGATCTCTTGCGGGCGATTCTACGATGGTCACCACAATGTGTTGAGTGTCACTTCTAGCCTTACCGGCTGAAGTTTTTTTATCACACACGATTAACACCACCAACAACAGTATTTTTTTTCTACGAAACGCCAGTTTCAACAGACCCATGGATATTCAGGTCCCAGCCCACAAAAAGGAGGATGTAGCCAAGTTCAAGACCCAACGCTAAGTAAACAATTCCCAACGACATCTCAATACCATAGCCGGCGCGGCAAAGCGCGCTCGGTACTTCTAGTATAATTGATTCTTGAACGTCAATCCATAAATTCTATTTGCTTCCCATGTTAGAGCATGGTTAATAGTATAGCTAGCTGATGGCTATAAGGTGTTGCCATATCATCTATAGCCAACCTTATAGTCCACAAGTACAATAGTTTAGGAGGAATAATCCTATATGACGTGGGTCTCACGACTTCGAACTGTAGACCAACCCCACTGAATAACACGTGAAAAATACGAATCTTAATGCAACCTGTAGATTCCTCTTCAATTCCCCTCCGTAAAATCCCAACTAGCGCTCGTCCATTCCCGTCGCAGAATTCATGAGCCCTGGCGCTAGTGCTCAGCCCTAGCCGGTGCAAGAGAGCCAGCCGCGAGTGCTCGCGCCCCCACCGGTGCACGCGGGCCCTCGCCGATGGAGCCACACTCTTCGTCGCCGGTGTGATTTCCTCCATGCTCACAATGTCCCAGCCGCTCGTTTCCATCGGTCACGACCATACTATTCCCTCCGTTTCATAATATAATAACAATTTTAAGCTAATTTAATTTTAAAAATGATACTATATTATAGAAGAGAGGTAGTACTTCTCAACGCCGGCGCAACCGTTGCTCGCCCCGGTCCTTTGTAGCCACCAGCGGAACTCCGCTGCTCGCTGCTGGTGCCGTGAGCCCTTTCTTCTCGGCACCGAAGGAATCTGGTAAAATCCATCCAGTCCGACGGGACGATGATGAAGTTTATTGCCTGGTCGCTACCGTTTGATCATGGCACCATTGGCAGTTTTCCATCGGGAAGGAATTCACTGTACTTGCAATTGCAATTGATCGAGATTTGGCAGAGTCAAAGATAGTCGAGGAGAAGGACCAAGATGCTTTGAGATTCGTAGTTTCCACGTGTCGTCCAGCAGGGTTGGTCTACAGATCGGAGTCCTGCGACCCAGGTCGCATAGGATATTTTTCCAATAGTTAGGTAGATAAGTGTACTACATATCCTATGCGACCTGGCGTATTGCAGCCCGCTAAAAAATACAATTTTTTATTTTTTATAGCCTGCCTACGATCACTTTATTGTACTTGCTTTTAGGTGTAATTTATGAAATTTCGTATCGAGACAGTAGCAGGTGTCATGACAGCACTTAGGCCTTCCACGTGTTGCGGCAACTGTGCTACACGGTAAAAGTTGGCGTCCCATGTGTTGCGAATGCAAAGGATCACACGTCGAAATCAAAAAAGCAAAACACACATGCAGCATGCACCTGATCAGCTTCAGAAACCCCATGGTGTGTGGGCCAACCATGTTGGCTCCGAGGACATGAATGCTTTTCACTGATATTTTGAGGTTTATTTCACAAGGTAATTAATGCAATGCCAATAGCGGAAGGTGGAAAATTGCCTTGGATCGTAGTTCCCGACGAGGCAATATATTTTACTTTGGAAACCCCCATATATTTATTAAAAAAAAGTCATACAGTTATTCTCTCCGTCACGGTTTAGAAGACACGTTTGAAAAATCTCTGCGATCAAGATAATCACCGATTAGTTGTGAGATGTAGCAGATGTATCATCAATAGATGAGTGCAGTAATAGTATTAGTTACATTCACATGCATGCATCAACTTCATTCCGCGTGAGCAACAAAAATTAAGTACCTGTTTGGTCCAAATAAATCACCAACTTATAAGTTAAAAAGTGAAAAAAAACGACTTATTTTGCCAAACACTCTCAACTTATAAGTCATCCCAACTTATAAGTCATAAGTTGCTCCATCCCAACTTAAAACTTATAAGTCATCACTTTTGGCATGGGTCCCACAACTTTTTCGCATGGAAAGGTGTGATTAACTGACTTATAAGTCAGATGAGAACTAAACAAGCGTGACTTATAAGTCACTGGTTTTAAGTCACCTCACTTATAAGTTGGTAACTTATTTGGAACTAAACATGCCCTAAGAAAATGCATGCATACGTAAATGGAGTACTAATTAATAAGAGTAATTGTCTTCACGCCTTAAACCTTGTCTATTACTCCGTCTCGGTTTATTAGGCCCGTAAGAAGCATAAGGGCTCTTCCAATGCATTGTTTCTTAGCACAATATCATAGGAGCAATAAATATTTACGATACCACCCCCACAATGCATTGTTTCTTAGTGGTTGTATCTTATTTAATGATTTTGGTTGCATGCATAAATATGATTGGTCTAACCATACTTTTTGCATATGACCACGTGCAAGGGTTGTATCTTAGCTAAGATACAACCTCACCCTCTTTCTTCATTAAATACCATGCCACATAAGCAAAATGCTTATGATTTCGTGCTAAGATACTAGCATTGGGAGTGCCCGTATGTCCCTTTTTATAAGGCCTCGTCTTGGAAAGTTGCGTGAGAAGTTATTGTTGTTAGTCCAATTGCAAGAAAATAAATACACTGCATTCAAGTTTTTTCATTGGCTGCATGTAAACCTAGCATATGAAAAAGTGCATTGAAATGATATAAAGTGATTAATGTAAGCAAATTATTATATACCTTGGTATAAGAGAAATGATCTTTGGGCCTAATAAACCGGGACGGAGGGAGTATGAAAAAACACACAAGTTTAACTGTGCCTTCTAAACCGTAATGGAGGGAGTACTATGTGTTACAAAATATGTCATGTTGGATAGAACAGTACCAACTAATATCGTGTCAGATTTGAACATTATATAGTACCTCCACCGTTTAAATTTGAATTATATTCATATCATTTACTTTTTAACAGAGGAAATATTTAGCAATCTCATATGCGGCCCAATTCGCGTCTCTATAGATCTTCCTTAGAGAAAGTTTCTGCAGGAGAGCCGGACTATATTTCTACCGCCACTTTCTTCAAGTGCAAAGGTGGTATCATAAAATGCACATTTCTGTAGCAAGGATCTGCATCCCAGTGTGATTCTTTCAGTTCATCTCTAGGCCAAGCTGCTGATCGATGCTTGCGTGTATGTACACAGAATACGGTTAATTAGATTTCTGCTACTGTAACACTATTATTAAAAGATCTCCCAAATAGTGTGGCAATTATGAGAGATATCCTGTCCAGAAGCCGGCAGCCAGTTATGTGGATCCATCTGAGACCTAACTACAGTTGGATCATATCTCGCATTTGCATGTGTAGCTAGCCTAGCTAGTGTAGACACAGGAAACTCACAAAGAAGGGAGAGAAAACGAGATAGAGGTAGCCAGCCAGCCAGGTTGGGAAAAAGAAAGCAGCTTTTTGGAGGATGGCTACATGTCGTCAATAATAAGCGGCTTGAAAAGGAAGACAAACACAACAAACAACAGTGCTCCTACATGCAACGTGGAAGGTAGTAGCATCTATCCATGTCAAGATCAACGCATATATAACGGCCCACCAATGATTAACGCCATCAAGAACATCAGCACGATCAAGAGGAGCACTTAGCGTGTAAGCATGACAAGTAAGTTGTCTAGCTAGCTTAGCCAGGGCTTGCTGGGATTCCCTGGCGATAGCATCAGGGAATGACGCGTACTAAGATAAAATGTGCCGGCCTTTTCTCTTTCTTATATACTCCTGTTCAATTTTCGTCACCTGGACAGCAACTGTTTACATATCCTCCAGGTTCGATCATTGTTCGAAAATATATTCTCTGGTGTCGACCCAAATGTCCTTAATATTCCTTAACCGTATATATCGTTGCTAGCTGGCCGTCATCTAGTGGCAAACAATATGTTTCCCATTTATTCTCATTTTAGAGCTACCGTGCGTGTTAATTTATCTTCAAGTTTTGGATAGGTAGAAAATGAATATGGTAGTATTGCTGGATTAATAAAACACAAATACCCTACATACCAAATTTTGACCCTTGTTTTTAAATCTAAGACAGTATAATTAACATGTACTCACTAGTGGAGAGACACCCTTTTCGTCCAGCCCAAAAAAGGCATCGGTCTCGGTTCATTTCAGAACCGGGACCGATGCCGGACAACGGTCCCGGTTCGTCTGAATATGGCAACGGTCCCGGTTCAACTGGGGCAACGGTCCCGGTTTTTGCCAACAACCGGGACCAATGCCTCGCAGTGCGCCACGTGTTGATCGGGAAGTTTCAATTTTTTTTTAAATTTCATCACAGCATAGACATCAACAAGGTCTTAGACATCAACAAGGTTTAATAGGAATGATATGATACATATATCAACAAGTGTCTGTTAAGCGAGTTGGGGTAGGTGTTGAATGGAACTGAGAAGTTAAGCGTGCTGGGGCTGGAGTAGTGTGAGAATGGGTGACCCTTGGGGAAGTTTGACCACGAAGGTCAATTTGATCTGAGATTAACCATAATGATCTTAGATTAAGAAAAATAATAAATAATAAATAATAAATAATAAATAATAAATATGGAGGCCCGATCCCGGTTCTTCCTATCAACCGAGACCAATGACCTCTCCCCCCTCTTCGGTCCCGGTTCGTGGGCCAACCGGGACCAGCATTGGTCCCGGGTGTTGAACCGGGACCGAAGGCCCATTTGAACCGGGATAATATGGGGGTCTATCCACTAGTGGTACTCCATCTGTAAAGAAATATAAGAGCATTTACATCACTACTTTAGTAATCTAAACACTCTTATACTCCCTCTGTTCATTGATATATGTGCCTAAAGTTTTGAGAAAAATTCCAAAATACATGGCATATTAGTATTATACCATCCAATTAGGCAAATATATCTACGGAAAGAGATAGAACAGAGGGTCTCTTTCCTATTATTGGCTGATTCGAACTGTTTTCTTCCGATTTTTTCTATGGATAGATCAATCCAATTGTAGCATTACACTACGCGTTAATATCCGTGCAAAAAGTTTAGGCACCTTATATCAAGAAAACGAAGGGAGTATTTCTTTACGGAGGGAGTACTGAACAATTGTGTTCTACGGTTACTGCCTAAGAACATTAGCTTGTACTATCCTTCCAAAAGAAGGTGTATTTTTTCTTATCAAAAGTCAAATGTATTTAACAAAAGTAGTAACAACATCCCTGGTAGGAAATAAATAAAATATGAAAATATATTTCATGATGAATCTAAAGATATTAATTTGGTACTGTATTATAGTTATTGATATATTTTTCTATAAACTTTGTCAAACATATTAAACACATTATGTTTTGGAATTGAGGAAGTATAATAATAGAATCATGGCCAGTGCTGCTTTAATTCACGTCCTATCAAAAGTAAGTGGTTGTGTGCCGATTAGATAGCTAGCCCACCATTTTGGACTGTTCAAATATGCAAATGCCTTTTGCCTAACCTTATTCTGACAATTAATTCCATGCATGCATGAATGCACGATATACAAGTGCTGGACATTGAGCTAAATGCATACTCACTCCGTTCCAAATGTTTAAAGTTGAAGCTTTGTCGTAGGTGAAAAATTAAGTTTGATCAAGTCTATAGGAAAATGTGCTAATACCTAGAATATCATATATAGGGTGTCAAAATATTTTAGCACATATCTAATTAAACTAATTTTGAGTTGTACACGTTTGATGTTCGTTTTCTGTAGGCCCAGCCAAGATTAAAGAACTTTTACATAATTAGAAGAAAAACCGATACTTCAAATAATGTAGAATTAATGGAGGGAGCATATGCATGCTAGAGAGTAGAGAGTATATTGTTGTCAAGTTATTATCTAGATTGCTCATGTTTTGACAGGTGCAAGCACATATAGCATGTAGCTAGCCGCCTAGAGCTGGCTACCTTACACTAGAATTATGCAGATGAGTAGGAGTATCTTATGTGCTGGTGACGATGACCTTGCATGGAATGCGACTAATCATTGAGGTCTCTGTCCCACATATTCATCCGGTATGGAGACCTTAATATACACTGAACTTGCAGACATGATCGGGGCCATTTTGTGCACCTAGATTCTTCAGATGCTTAGCTAATTAAAACGCCGACTTACTTGTAACAAGCCAGCATAGTTCATACAAATGAACCACGTAACCGACGAGGTAACTCGTCACCTGCTTTTCCGTAGCTAGCTAGCTCGATAAATCACCTTTAGTACTTAGTCAAACTATTGGAAATTGTAATAGTGGTGAATAATCATACACTAGCTATAGCTAGCTAGATAACTCAATAAGAGGCAATTCCGCATTTTCCTTTCAAATCCTAATCAAACATTAAGGCATGTGCATCACGCTAGCATGTGTTGAACCAGAAAGTTCACAACAATCATACTGAAAATAGTACTCAAATTTAGACAAAACTCCTTATGTGCTCCCTATTGCACTACCACTACGGGAGAGGAGGCTGACGCCTACGGACGAAACCTACGCCGACGGCCAAATGTCGGGGCCTTCGGCGTAGACAGCCCGGCTCGTCAGCCCTGGTGGTGGGCCGTCGGCGCCCCAAAGCCATCGGCGTAGCCGTACCTAGGCCGACGGCCGCCGTCGGCGTAGGCACCATTTAGGCCGACGGCCGCCGTCGGCGTTTAATGGGCCGTCGGCGTAGGCCTACCAGGTGGGCCCCGGTGGCGGCCGGACGTTACGGCGTCAGCCCAGCAGGGGCTACGCCGACGGCCCCGACCTTTGGCCGTCGGCGTAGACCCCGGGTTGTTTTTTTTGTTTAACTATTTAATCTTATATTACTAATACTAATACATCAAATAATATTGGAAATGGAATTATAGTATATATCATCTCATTTCAACACTCGATATACGTATGCCTCTTTATTCTTTTAATGTCTACTAATTAATACATAAAATAATATAATAACAAATTATAATACTAAATTAAAATATATTATGCTACTATTACTATATTAATATGTATGCTCCACAGTTGTACCTCGTGCGGAGAAAGCTATAAGAGTACACCGCCGGCCCCCTCCCGGCCGGCCCCGGCCTCGCGCCCGGACTAAGCCGGGTTTCGGTGAAGAAAGACCGCCGTAGTACCGCATTAACTTGCATGTGATTAATTGTAGGGTTTGTGTCCAAGTGTGGTGTAAGATCAATGCATAAATGCAATGTCTAGCTGCTTGGTGTGACCATTTTCACATTCATGTGATAGCACTATTCAAAGTCATGGACATGTAGGTGGAAATACACCCGTTTGCGGGTATTCCGGGGGCTACGAAAGGTTACAAGGTCCCAACCTTGTTTTCCATGTAGTTTTGTCCTAAACAAATCTTAACAAACCAAAAAGTACATTGTTGAAACATCATGCGGAGAAAGCTATAGGGGTAGACCGCCAGGCCCCCCTCCGAAGCAGGATGTCGCAGGTGAATAACCGCCAGAGCGTCGGAATCCCACAAAAATTTGCATGTGGACCTAGTTTATGTGTTCAAGTGTGGTGGAAGGCCCATAGATGCAAAACATAGATCCCGGGTGTGACCTTCTTCATACATGAATGCGATAACACTTAGAAAAAGATTCGTGCACACGTGTAGACGTGTACTCCTGGAGGTGAATGATCTTGTGGTGAAATGTGTCCAACCTTGCTTCTCCATGTACATATATATGTGCTAAACAAGCACAGATGGAGACAAGAAGTCCATTATTGGTCCACCCTGGTACGGAGAAAGCTATAGGGGTAGACCTGCTGCTCCCCCCGATCGTCTACCCCCCTAGATATTCTCCGGATGGGGGTAGCCCGGTGGAAATTTGTCTTGGGTTGTGTTTGGTTAGGTCATAGCTAAGGTCATTACAAACCATGTCTAGGGTTTCGGGGGTAAATGACCGTCGGAGGGCCGGAATCATTTGGAAAACCTGCATGTGGAGCTAGGTTATGTTTATAAGTGTGATTTAATGTTTGTAGATGGCATATGTAGGTCATGTGTCTGACGTTGTTCACGGACATGGGCTAACACTTAGTAAAATCGTCGATCCGTATGTGGAAACTCCTGGTACGGGTCTACCGGTGTGAATAATGTGGTGAAATGTGTTCAACCTTGGTTTTCCATGTACATATGTGCTAACCAAACATAGATAGATAAAAAAAGTCCATTGGTCCATCCTCGTACGGAGAAAGCTATAAGGGTAGATCTTCGGGCCCCCCTGATCTAGGGTTTCGGAGGTGAATGACCGTCGGAGGGCCGGAATCATTGGAAAACCTGCATGTGGAGCTAGGTTATGTTTATAAGTGTGATTTAATGTTTGTATATGGCATATGTAGGTCATGTGTCTGACGTTGTTCACGGACATGGGCTAACATTTAGTAAAATCGTCGATCCGTATGTGGAAACTCCCGGTACGTGTCTACCGGTGTGAATAATGTGGTGAAATGTTTTCAACCTTGGTTTTCCATGTACATATGTGCTAAACAAACATAGATAGATAAAAAAGTCCATTGGTCCATCCTCGTACGGAGAAAGATATAAGGGTAGATCTTCGCCCCCCCCCCCCGATCTAGGGTTTCGGAGGTGAATGACCGTCGGAGGGCCGGAATCATTGGAAAACCTGCATGTGGAGCTAGGTTATGTTTATAAGTGTGATTTAATGTTTGTAGATGGCATATGTAGGTCATGTGTCTGAAGTTGTTCACGGACATGGGCTGACCCTTAGTAAAATCGTCGATACGTATGTGGAAACTCCCGGTACGTGTCTACCGGTGTGAATAATGTGGTGAAATGTGTTCAACCTTGGTTTTCCATGTACATATGTGCTAAACAAACATAGATAGATAAAAAAGTCCATTGGTCCATCCTCGTACGGAGAAAGCTATAAGGGTAGATCTGCGGGCCCCCCCGATCTAGGGTTTCGGAGGTGAATGACCGTCGGAGGGCCGGAATCATTGGAAAACCTGCATGTGGAGCTAGGTTATGTTTATAAGTGTGATTTAATGTTTGTAGATTGCATATGTAGGTCATGTGTCTGACGTTGTTCACGGGCATGGGCTAACTTTTAGTAAAATCGTCGATCCGTATTGGGAAACTCCCGGTACGTGTCTACCGGTGTGAATAATGTGGTGAAATGTGTTCAACCTTGGTTTTCCATGTACATATGTGCTAAACAAACATAGATAGATAAAAAAGTCCATTGGTCCATCCTCGTACGGAGAAAGCTATAAGGGTAGATCTGCGGGCCCCCCCGATCTAGGGTTTCGGAGGTGAATGACCGTCGGAGGGCCGGAATCATTGGAAAGCCTGCATGTGGAGCTAGGTTATGTTTATAAGTGTGATTTAATGTTTGTAGATTGCATATGTAGGTCATGTGTCTGACGTTGTTCACGGGCATGGGCTAACTTTTAGTAAAATCGTCGATCCGTATGTGGAAACTCCCGGTACGTGTCTACCGGTGTGAATAATGTGGTGAAATGTGTTCAACCTTGGTTTTCCATGTACATATGTGCTAACCAAACATAGATAGATAAAAAAGTCCATTGGTCCATCCTCGTACGGAGAAAGCTATAAGGGTAGATCTTCGGGCCCCCCGATCTAGGGTTTCGGAGGTGAATGACCGTCGGAGGGCCGGAATCATTGGAAAACCTGCATGTGGAGCTAGGTTATGTTTATAAGTGTGATTTAATGTTTGTAGATGGCATATGTAGGTCATGTGTCTTACGTTGTTCACGGACATGGGCTAACATTTAGTAAAATCGTCGATCCGTATGTGGAAACTCCCGGTACGTGTCTACCTGTGTGAATAATGTGGTAAAATGTGTTCAACCTTGGTTTTCCATGTACATATGTGCTAAACAAACATAGATAGATAAAAAAGTCCATTGGTCCATCCTCGTACGGAGAAAGCTATAAGGGTAGATCTTCGGGGGCCCCCCGATCTAGCGTTTCGGAGGTGAATGACCGTTGGAGGGCCGGAATCATTGGAAAACCTGCATGTGGAGCTAGGTTATATTTATAAGTGTGATTTAATGTTTGTAGATTGCATATGTAGGTCATGTGTCTGACGTTGTTCACGGGCATGGGCTAACATTTAGTAAAATCGTCGATCCGTATGTGGAAACTCCCGGTACGTGTCTACCGGTGTGAATAATGTGGTGAAATGTGTTCAACCTTGGTTTTCCATGTACATCTGTGCTAACCAAACATAGATAGATAAAAAATTCCATTGGTCCATCCTCGTACGGAGAAAACTATAAGGGTAGATCTTCGGGCCCCCCGATCTAGGGTTTCGGAGGTGAATGACCGTCGGAGGGCCAGAATCATTGGAAAACCTGCATGTGGAGCTAGGTTATGTTTATAAGTGTGATTTAATGTTTGTAGATTGCATATGTAGGTCATGTGTCTGACATTGTTCACGGGCATGGGCTAACATTTAGTAAAATCGTCGATCCGTATGTGGAAACTCCCGGTACGTGTCTACCGGTGTGAATAATGTGGTGAAATGTGTTCAACCTTGGTTTTCCATGTACATATGTGCTAAACAAACATAGATATATAAAAAAGTCCATTGACCCATCCTCGTACGGAGAAAGCTATAAGGGTAGATCTTCGGGCCCCCCGATCTAGGGTTTTGGAGGTGAATGACCGTCGGAGGGCCGGAATCATTGGAAAACCTGCATGTGGAGCTAGGTTATGTTTATAAGTGTGATTTAATGTTTGTAGATTGCATATGTAGGTCATGTGTCTGATGTTGTTCACGGGCATGGGCTAACATTTAGTAAAATCGTCGATCCGTATGTGGAAACTCCCGGTACGTGTCTACCGGTGTGAATAATGTGGTGAAATGTGTTCAACCTTGGTTTTCCATGTACATATGTGCTAAAAAACATAGATAGATAAAAAAGTCCATTGGTCCATCCTCGTACGGAGAAAGCTATAAGGGTAGATCTGCGGGCCCCCCCGATCTAGGGTTTCGGAGGTGAATGACCGTCGGACGGCCGGAATCATTGGAAAACCTGCATGTGGAGCTAGGTTATGTTTATAAGTGTGATTTAATGTTTGTAGATTGCATATGTAGGTCATGTGTCTGATGTTGTTCACGGGCATGGGCTAACATTTAGTAAAATCGTCGATCCGTATGTGGAAACTCCCGGTACGTGTCTACCGGTGTGAATAATGTGGTGAAATGTGTTCAACCTTGGTTTTCCATGTACATATGTGCTAACCAAACATAGATAGATAAAAAAAGTCCATTGGTCCATCCTCGTACGGAGAAAGCTATAAGGGTAGATCTTCGGGCCCCCCTGATCTAGGGTTTCGGAGGTGAATGACCGTCGGAGGGCCGGAATCATTGGAAAACCTGCATGTGGAGCTAGGTTATGTTTATAAGTGTGATTTAATGTTTGTATATGGCATATGTAGGTCATGTGTCTGACGTTGTTCACGGACATGGGCTAACATTTAGTAAAATCGTCGATCCGTATGTGGAAACTCCCGGTACGTGTCTACCGGTGTGAATAATGTGGTGAAATGTTTTCAACCTTTGTTTTCCATGTACATATGTGCTAAACAAACATAGATAGATAAAAAAGTCCATTGGTCCATCCTCGTACGGAGAAAGATATAAGGGTAGATCTTCGGGCCCCCCGGTCTATGGTTTCGGAGGTGAATGACCGTCGGAGGGCCGGAATCATTGGAAAACCTGCATGTGGAGCTAGGTTATGTTTATAAGTGTGATTTAATGTTTGTAGATGGCATATGTAGGTCATGTGTCTGAAGTTGTTCACGGACATGGGCTGACCCTTAGTAAAATCGTCGATCCGTATGTGGAAACTCCCGGTACGTGTCTACCGGTGTGAATAATGTGGTGAAATGTGTTCAACCTTGGTTTTCCATGTACATATGTGCTAAACAAACATAGATAGATAAAAAAGTCCATTGGTCCATCCTCGTACGGAGAAAGCTATAAGGGTAGATCTGCGGGCCCCCCCGATCTAGGGTTTCGGAGGTGAATGACCGTCGGAGGGCCGGAATCATTGGAAAACCTGCATGTGGAGCTAGGTTATGTTTATAAGTGTGATTTAATGTTTGTAGATTGCATATGTAGGTCATGTGTCTGACGTTGTTCACGGGCATGGGCTAACTTTTAGTAAAATCGTCGATCCGTATTGGGAAACTCCCGGTACGTGTCTACCGGTGTGAATAATGTGGTGAAATGTGTTCAACCTTGGTTTTCCATGTACATATGTGCTAAACAAACATAGATAGATAAAAAAGTCCATTGGTCCATCCTCGTACGGAGAAAGCTATAAGGGTAGATCTGCGGGCCCCCCCGATCTAGGGTTTCGGAGGTGAATGACCGTCGGAGGGCCGGAATCATTGGAAAGCCTGCATGTGGAGCTAGGTTATGTTTATAAGTGTGATTTAATGTTTGTAGATTTCATATGTAGGTCATGTGTCTGACGTTGTTCACGGGCATGGGCTAACTTTTAGTAAAATCGTCGATCCGTATGTGGAAACTCCCGGTACGTGTCTACCGGTGTGAATAATGTGGTGAAATGTGTTCAACCTTGGTTTTCCATGTACATATGTGCTAACCAAACATAGATAGATAAAAAAGTCCATTGGTCCATCCTCGTACGGAGAAAGCTATAAGGGTAGATCTTCGGGCCCCCCGGTCTATGGTTTCGGAGGTGAATGACCGTCGGAGGGCCGGAATCATTGGAAAACCTGCATGTGGAGCTAGGTTATGTTTATAAGTGTGATTTAATGTTTGTAGATGGCATATGTAGGTCATGTGTCTTACGTTGTTCACGGACATGGGCTAACATTTAGTAAAATCGTCGATCCGTATGTGGAAACTCCCGGTACGTGTCTACCTGTGTGAATAATGTGGTGAAATGTGTTCAACCTTGGTTTTCCATGTACATATGTGCTAAACAAACATAGATAGATAAAAAAGTCCATTGGTCCATCCTCGTACGGAGAAAGCTATAAGGGTAGATCTTCGGGGCCCCCCCGATCTAGCGTTTCGGAGGTGAATGACCGTTGGAGGGCCGGAATCATTGGAAAACCTGCATGTGGAGCTAGGTTATATTTATAAGTGTGATTTAATGTTTGTAGATTGCATATGTAGGTCATGTGTCTGACGTTGTTCACGGGCATGGGCTAACATTTAGTAAAATCGTCGATCCGTAAGTGGAAACTCCCGGTACGTGTCTACCGGTGTGAATAATGTGGTGAAATGTGTTCAACCTTGGTTTTCCATGTACATCTGTGCTAACCAAACATAGATAGATAAAAAATTCCATTGGTCCATCCTCGTACGGAGAAAACTATAAGGGTAGATCTTCGGGCCCCCCGATCTAGGGTTTCGGAGGTGAATGACCGTCGGAGGGCCAGAATCATTGGAAAACCTGCATGTGGAGCTAGGTTATGTTTATAAGTGTGATTTAATGTTTGTAGATTGCATATGTAGGTCATGTGTCTGACATTGTTCACGGGCATGGGCTAACATTTAGTAAAATCGTCGATCCGTATGTGGAAACTCCCGGTACGTGTCTACCGGTGTGAATAATGTGGTGAAATGTGTTCAACCTTGGTTTTCCATGTACATATGTGCTAAACAAACATAGATATATAAAAAAGTCCATTGACCCATCCTCGTACGGAGAAAGCTATAAGGGTAGATCTTCGGGCCCCCCGATCTAGGGTTTTGGAGGTGAATGACCGTCGGAGGGCCGGAATCATTGGAAAACCTGCATGTGGAGCTAGGTTATGTTTATAAGTGTGATTTAATGTTTGTAGATTGCATATGTAGGTCATGTGTCTGATGTTGTTCACGGTCATGGGCTAACATTTAGTAAAATCGTCGATCCGTATGTGGAAACTCCCGGTACGTGTCTACCGGTGTGAATAATGTGGTGAAATGTGTTCAACCTTGGTTTTCCATGTACATATGTGCTAAAAAACATAGATAGATAAAAAAGTCCATTGGTCCATCCTCGTACGGAGAAAGATATAAGGGTAGATCTTCGCCCCCCCCCCCCCCCCGATCTAGGGTTTCGGAGGTGAATGACCGTCGGAGGGCCGGAATCATTGGAAAACCTGCATGTGGAGCTAGGTTATGTTTATAAGTGTGATTTAATGTTTGTAGATGGCATATGTAGGTCATGTGTCTGAAGTTGTTCACGGACATGGGCTGACCCTTAGTAAAATCGTCGATCCGTATGTGGAAACTCCCGGTACGTGTCTACCGGTGTGAATAATGTGGTGAAATGTGTTCAACCTTGGTTTTCCATGTACATATGTGCTAAACAAACATAGATAGATAAAAAAGTCCATTGGTCCATCCTCGTACGGAGAAAGCTATAAGGGTAGATCTGCGGGCCCCCCCGATCTAGGGTTTCGGAGTTGAATGACCGTCGGAGGGCCGGAATCATTGGAAAACCTGCATGTGGAGCTAGGTTATGTTTATAAGTGTGATTTAATGTTTGTAGATTGCATATGTAGGTCATGTGTCTGACGTTGTTCACGGGCATGGGCTAACTTTTAGTAAAATCGTCGATCCGTATTGGGAAACTCCCGGTACGTGTCTACCGGTGTGAATAATGTGGTGAAATGTGTTCAACCTTGGTTTTCCATGTACATATGTGCTAAACAAACATAGATAGATAAAAAAGTCCATTGGTCCATCCTCGTACGGAGAAAGCTATAAGGGTAGATCTGCGGGCCCCCCCGATCTAGGGTTTCGGAGGTGAATGACCGTCGGAGGGCCGGAATCATTGGAAAGCCTGCATGTGGAGCTAGGTTATGTTTATAAGTGTGATTTAATGTTTGTAGATTGCATATGTAGGTCATGTGTCTGACGTTGTTCACGGGCATGGGCTAACTTTTAGTAAAATCGTCGATCCGTATGTGGAAACTCCCGGTACGTGTCTACCGGTGTGAATAATGTGGTGAAATGTGTTCAACCTTGGTTTTCCATGTACATATGTGCTAACCAAACATAGATAGATAAAAAAGTCCATTGGTCCATCCTCGTACGGAGAAAGCTATAAGGGTAGATCTTCGGGCCCCCCGATCTAGGGTTTCGGAGGTGAATGACCGTCGGAGGGCCGGAATCATTGGAAAACCTGCATGTGGAGCTAGGTTATGTTTATAAGTGTGATTTAATGTTTGTAGATGGCATATGTAGGTCATGTGTCTTACGTTGTTCACGGACATGGGCTAACATTTAGTAAAATCGTCGATCCGTATGTGGAAACTCCCGGTACGTGTCTACCTGTGTGAATAATGTGGTGAAATGTGTTCAACCTTGGTTTTCCATGTACATATGTGCTAAACAAACATAGATAGATAAAAAAGTCCATTGGTCCATCCTCGTACGGAGAAAGCTATAAGGGTAGATCTTCGGGGCCCCCCCGATCTAGCGTTTCGGAGGTGAATGACCGTTGGAGGGCCGGAATCATTGGAAAACCTGCATGTGGAGCTAGGTTATATTTATAAGTGTGATTTAATGTTTGTAGATTGCATATGTAGGTCATGTGTCTGACGTTGTTCACGGGCATGGGCTAACATTTAGTAAAATCGTCGATCCGTATGTGGAAACTCCCGGTACGTGTCTACCGGTGTGAATAATGTGGTGAAATGTGTTCAACCTTGGTTTTCCATGTACATCTGTGCTAACCAAACATAGATAGATAAAAAATTCCATTGGTCCATCCTCGTACGGAGAAAACTATAAGGGTAGATCTTCGGGCCCCCCGATCTAGGGTTTCGGAGGTGAATGACCGTCGGAGGGCCAGAATCATTGGAAAACCTGCATGTGGAGCTAGGTTATGTTTATAAGTGTGATTTAATGTTTGTAGATTGCATATGTAGGTCATGTGTCTGACATTGTTCACGGGCATGGGCTAACATTTAGTAAAATCGTCGATCCGTATGTGGAAACTCCCGGTACGTGTCTACCGGTGTGAATAATGTGGTGAAATGTGTTCAACCTTGGTTTTCCATGTACATATGTGCTAAACAAACATAGATATATAAAAAAGTCCATTGACCCATCCTCGTACGGAGAAAGCTATAAGGGTAGATCTTCGGGCCCCCCGATCTAGGGTTTTGGAGGTGAATGACCGTCGGAGGGCCGGAATCATTGGAAAACCTGCATGTGGAGCTAGGTTATGTTTATAAGTGTGATTTAATGTTTGTAGATTGCATATGTAGGTCATGTGTCTGATGTTGTTCACGGGCATGGGCTAACATTTAGTAAAATCGTCGATCCGTATGTGGAAACTCCCGGTACGTGTCTACCGGTGTGAATAATGTGGTGAAATGTGTTCAACCTTGGTTTTCCATGTACATATGTGCTAAAAAACATAGATAGATAAAAAAGTCCATTGGTCCATCCTCGTACGGAGAAAGCTATAAGGGTAGATCTGCGGGCCCCCCCGATCTAGGGTTTCGGAGGTGAATGACCGTCGGACGGCCGGAATCATTGGAAAACCTGCATGTGGAGCTAGGTTATGTTTATAAGTGTGATTTAATGTTTGTAGATTGCATATGTAGGTCATGTGTCTGATGTTGTTCACGGGCATGGGCTAACATTTAGTAAAATCGTCGATCCGTATGTGGAAACTCCCGGTACGTGTCTACCGGTGTGAATAATGTGGTGAAATGTGTTCAACCTTGGTTTTCCATGTACATATGTGCTAACCAAACATAGATAGATAAAAAAAGTCCATTGGTCCATCCTCGTACGGAGAAAGCTATAAGGGTAGATCTTCGGGCCCCCCTGATCTAGGGTTTCGGAGGTGAATGACCGTCGGAGGGCCGGAATCATTGGAAAACCTGCATGTGGAGCTAGGTTATGTTTATAAGTGTGATTTAATGTTTGTATATGGCATATGTAGGTCATGTGTCTGACGTTGTTCACGGACATGGGCTAACATTTAGTAAAATCGTCGATCCGTATGTGGAAACTCCCGGTACGTGTCTACCGGTGTGAATAATGTGGTGAAATGTTTTCAACCTTTGTTTTCCATGTACATATGTGCTAAACAAACATAGATAGATAAAAAAGTCCATTGGTCCATCCTCGTACGGAGAAAGATATAAGGGTAGATCTTCGCCCCCCCCCCCCGATCTAGGGTTTCGGAGGTGAATGACCGTCGGAGGGCCGGAATCATTGGAAAACCTGCATGTGGAGCTAGGTTATGTTTATAAGTGTGATTTAATGTTTGTAGATGGCATATGTAGGTCATGTGTCTGAAGTTGTTCACGGACATGGGCTGACCCTTAGTAAAATCGTCGATCCGTATGTGGAAACTCCCGGTACGTGTCTACCGGTGTGAATAATGTGGTGAAATGTGTTCAACCTTGGTTTTCCATGTACATATGTGCTAAACAAACATAGATAGATAAAAAAGTCCATTGGTCCATCCTCGTACGGAGAAAGCTATAAGGGTAGATCTGCGGGCCCCCCCGATCTAGGGTTTCGGAGGTGAATGACCGTCGGAGGGCCGGAATCATTGGAAAACCTGCATGTGGAGCTAGGTTATGTTTATAAGTGTGATTTAATGTTTGTAGATTGCATATGTAGGTCATGTGTCTGACGTTGTTCACGGGCATGGGCTAACTTTTAGTAAAATCGTCGATCCGTATTGGGAAACTCCCGGTACGTGTCTACCGGTGTGAATAATGTGGTGAAATGTGTTCAACCTTGGTTTTCCATGTACATATGTGCTAAACAAACATAGATAGATAAAAAAGTCCATTGGTCCATCCTCGTACGGAGAAAGCTATAAGGGTAGATCTGCGGGCCCCCCCGATCTAGGGTTTCGGAGGTGAATGACCGTCGGAGGGCCGGAATCATTGGAAAGCCTGCATGTGGAGCTAGGTTATGTTTATAAGTGTGATTTAATGTTTGTAGATTGCATATGTAGGTCATGTGTCTGACGTTGTTCACGGGCATGGGCTAACTTTTAGTAAAATCGTCGATCCGTATGTGGAAATTCCCGGTACGTGTCTACCGGTGTGAATAATGTGGTGAAATGTGTTCAACCTTGGTTTTCCATGTACATATGTGCTAACCAAACATAGATAGATAAAAAAGTCCATTGGTCCATCCTCGTACGGAGAAAGCTATAAGGGTAGATCTTCGGGCCCCCCGATCTAGGGTTTCGGAGGTGAATGACCGTCGGAGGGCCGGAATCATTGGAAAACCTGCATGTGGAGCTAGGTTATGTTTATAAGTGTGATTTAATGTTTGTAGATGGCATATGTAGGTCATGTGTCTTACGTTGTTCACGGACATGGGCTAACATTTAGTAAAATCGTCGATCCGTATGTGGAAACTCCCTGTACGTGTCTACCTGTGTGAATAATGTGGTGAAATGTGTTCAACCTTGGTTTTCCATGTACATATGTGCTAAACAAACATAGATAGATAAAAAAGTCCATTGGTCCATCCTCGTACGGAGAAAGCTATAAGGGTAGATCTTCGGGGCCCCCCGGATCTAGCGTTTCGGAGGTGAATGACCGTTGGAGGGCCGGAATCATTGGAAAACCTGCATGTGGAGCTAGGTTATATTTATAAGTGTGATTTAATGTTTGTAGATTGCATATGTAGGTCATGTGTCTGACGTTGTTCACGGGCATGGGCTAACATTTAGTAAAATCGTCGATCCGTATGTGGAAACTCCCGGTACGTGTCTACCGGTGTGAATAATGTGGTGAAATGTGTTCAACCTTGGTTTTCCATGTACATCTGTGCTAACCAAACATAGATAGATAAAAAATTCCATTGGTCCATCCTCGTACGGAGAAAACTATAAGGGTAGATCTTCGGGCCCCCCGATCTAGGGTTTCGGAGGTGAATGACCGTCGGAGGGCCAGAATCATTGGAAAACCTGCATGTGGAGCTAGGTTATGTTTATAAGTGTGATTTAATGTTTGTAGATTGCATATGTAGGTCATGTGTCTGACATTGTTCACGGGCATGGCCTAACATTTAGTAAAATCGTCGATCCGTATGTGGAAACTCCCGGTACGTGTCTACCGGTGTGAATAATGTGGTGAAATGTGTTCAACCTTGGTTTTCCATGTACATATGTGCTAAACAAACATAGATATATAAAAAAGTCCATTGACCCATCCTCGTACGGAGAAAGCTATAAGGGTAGATCTTCGGGCCCCCCGATCTAGGGTTTTGGAGGTGAATGACCGTCGGAGGGCCGGAATCATTGGAAAACCTGCATGTGGAGCTAGGTTATGTTTATAAGTGTGATTTAATGTTTGTAGATTGCATATGTAGGTCATGTGTCTGATGTTGTTCACGGGCATGGGCTAACATTTAGTAAAATCGTCGATCCGTATGTGGAAACTCCCGGTACGTGTCTACCGGTGTGAATAATGTGGTGAAATGTGTTCAACCTTGGTTTTCCATGTACATATGTGCTAAAAAACATAGATAGATAAAAAAGTCCATTGGTCCATCCTCGTACGGAGAAAGCTATAAGGGTAGATCTGCGGGCCCCCCCGATCTAGGGTTTCGGAGGTGAATGACCGTCGGAGGGCCGGAATCATTGGAAAACCTGCATGTGGAGCTAGGTTATGTTTATAAGTGTGATTTAATGTTTGTAGATTGCATATGTAGGTCATGTGTCTGATGTTGTTCACGGGCATGGGCTAACATTTAGTAAAATCGTCGATCCGTATGTGGAAACTCCCGGTACGTGTCTACCGGTGTGAATAATGTGGTGAAATGTGTTCAACCTTGGTTTTCCATGTACATATGTGCTAACCAAACATAGATAGATAAAAAAAGTCCATTGGTCCATCCTCGTACGGAGAAAGCTATAAGGGTAGATCTTCGGGCCCCCCTGATCTAGGGTTTCGGAGGTGAATGACCGTCGGAGGGCCGGAATCATTGGAAAACCTGCATGTGGAGCTAGGTTATGTTTATAAGTGTGATTTAATGTTTGTATATGGCATATGTAGGTCATGTGTCTGACGTTGTTCACGGACATGGGCTAACATTTAGTAAAATCGTCGATCCGTATGTGGAAACTCCCGGTACGTGTCTACCGGTGTGAATAATGTGGTGAAATGTTTTCAACCTTTGTTTTCCATGTACATATGTGCTAAACAAACATAGATAGATAAAAAAGTCCATTGGTCCATCCTCGTACGGAGAAAGATATAAGGGTAGATCTTCGCCCCCCCCCCCGATCTAGGGTTTCGGAGGTGAATGACCGTCGGAGGGCCGGAATCATTGGAAAACCTGCATGTGGAGCTAGGTTATGTTTATAAGTGTGATTTAATGTTTGTAGATGGCATATGTAGGTCATGTGTCTGAAGTTGTTCACGGACATGGGCTGACCCTTAGTAAAATCGTCGATCCGTATGTGGAAACTCCCGGTACGTGTCTACCGGTGTGAATAATGTGGTGAAATGTGTTCAACCTTGGTTTTCCATGTACATATGTGCTAAACAAACATAGATAGATAAAAAAGTCCATTGGTCCATCCTCGTACGGAGAAAGCTATAAGGGTAGATCTGCGGGCCCCCCCGATCTAGGGTTTCGGAGGTGAATGACCGTCGGAGGGCCGGAATCATTGGAAAACCTGCATGTGGAGCTAGGTTATGTTTATAAGTGTGATTTAATGTTTGTAGATTGCATATGTAGGTCATGTGTCTGACGTTGTTCACGGGCATGGGCTAACTTTTAGTAAAATCGTCGATCCGTATTGGGAAACTCCCGGTACGTGTCTACCGGTGTGAATAATGTGGTGAAATGTGTTCAACCTTGGTTTTCCATGTACATATGTGCTAAACAAACATAGATAGATAAAAAAGTCCATTGGTCCATCCTCGTACGGAGAAAGCTATAAGGGTAGATCTGCGGGCCCCCCCGATCTAGGGTTTCGGAGGTGAATGACCGTCGGAGGGCCGGAATCATTGGAAAGCCTGCATGTGGAGCTAGGTTATGTTTATAAGTGTGATTTAATGTTTGTAGATTGCATATGTAGGTCATGTGTCTGACGTTGTTCACGGGCATGGGCTAACTTTTAGTAAAATCGTCGATCCGTATGTGGAAACTCCCGGTACGTGTCTACCGGTGTGAATAATGTGGTGAAATGTGTTCAACCTTGGTTTTCCATGTACATATGTGCTAACCAAACATAGATAGATAAAAAAGTCCATTGGTCCATCCTCGTACGGAGAAAGCTATAAGGGTAGATCTTCGGGCCCCCCGATCTAGGGTTTCGGAGGTGAATGACCGTCGGAGGGCCGGAATCATTGGAAAACCTGCATGTGGAGCTAGGTTATGTTTATAAGTGTGATTTAATGTTTGTAGATGGCATATGTAGGTCATGTGTCTTACGTTGTTCACGGACATGGGCTAACATTTAGTAAAATCGTCGATCCGTATGTGGAAACTCCCGGTACGTGTCTACCTGTGTGAATAATGTGGTGAAATGTGTTCAACCTTGGTTTTCCATGTACATATGTGCTAAACAAACATAGATAGATAAAAAAGTCCATTGGTCCATCCTCGTACGGAGAAAGCTATAAGGGTAGATCTTCGGGGCCCCCCGGATCTAGCGTTTCGGAGGTGAATGACCGTTGGAGGGCCGGAATCATTGGAAAACCTGCATGTGGAGCTAGGTTATATTTATAAGTGTGATTTAATGTTTGTAGATTGCATATGTAGGTCATGTGTCTGACGTTGTTCACGGGCATGGGCTAACATTTAGTAAAATCGTCGATCCGTATGTGGAAACTCCCGGTACGTGTCTACCGGTGTGAATAATGTGGTGAAATGTGTTCAACCTTGGTTTTCCATGTACATCTGTGCTAACCAAACATAGATAGATAAAAAATTCCATTGGTCCATCCTCGTACGGAGAAAACTATAAGGGTAGATCTTCGGGCCCCCCGATCTAGGGTTTCGGAGGTGAATGACCGTCGGAGGGCCAGAATCATTGGAAAACCTGCATGTGGAGCTAGGTTATGTTTATAAGTGTGATTTAATGTTTGTAGATTGCATATGTAGGTCATGTGTCTGACATTGTTCACGGGCATGGCCTAACATTTAGTAAAATCGTCGATCCGTATGTGGAAACTCCCGGTACGTGTCTACCGGTGTGAATAATGTGGTGAAATGTGTTCAACCTTGGTTTTCCATGTACATATGTGCTAAACAAACATAGATATATAAAAAAGTCCATTGACCCATCCTCGTACGGAGAAAGCTATAAGGGTA
The DNA here is from genome assembly GCA_950022295.1 of Bromus sterilis. Lineage (NCBI taxonomy): Eukaryota > Viridiplantae > Streptophyta > Magnoliopsida > Poales > Poaceae > Bromus > Bromus sterilis. Next base: position 334,303,585 of record OX465595.1, on the reverse strand, counting down.
GATCTTCGGGCCCCCCGATCTAGGGTTTTGGAGGTGAATGACCGTCGGAGGGCCGGAATCATTGGAAAACCTGCATGTGGAGCTAGGTTATGTTTATAAGTGTGATTTAATGTTTGTAGATTGCATATGTAGGTCATGTGTCTGATGTTGTTCACGGGCATGGGCTAACATTTAGTAAAATCGTCGATCCGTATGTGGAAACTCCCGGTACGTGTCTACCGGTGTGAATAATGTGGTGAAATGTGTTCAACCTTGGTTTTCCATGTACATATGTGCTAAAAAACATAGATAGATAAAAAAGTCCATTGGTCCATCCTCGTACGGAGAAAGCTATAAGGGTAGATCTGCGGGCCCCCCCGATCTAGGGTTTCGGAGGTGAATGACCGTCGGACGGCCGGAATCATTGGAAAACCTGCATGTGGAGCTAGGTTATGTTTATAAGTGTGATTTAATGTTTGTAGATTGCATATGTAGGTCATGTGTCTGATGTTGTTCACGGGCATGGGCTAACATTTAGTAAAATCGTCGATCCGTATGTGGAAACTCCCGGTACGTGTCTACCGGTGTGAATAATGTGGTGAAATGTGTTCAACCTTGGTTTTCCATGTACATATGTGCTAACCAAACATAGATAGATAAAAAAAGTCCATTGGTCCATCCTCGTACGGAGAAAGCTATAAGGGTAGATATTCGGGCCCCCCTGATCTAGGGTTTCGGAGGTGAATGACCGTCGGAGGGCCGGAATCATTGGAAAACCTGCATGTGGAGCTAGGTTATGTTTATAAGTGTGATTTAATGTTTGTATAGGGCATATGTAGGTCATGTGTCTGACGTTGTTCACGGACATGGGCTAACATTTAGTAAAATCGTCGATCCGTATGTGGAAACTCCCGGTACGTGTCTACCGGTGTGAATAATGTGGTGAAATGTTTTCAACCTTTGTTTTCCATGTACATATGTGCTAAACAAACATAGATAGATAAAAAAGTCCATTGGTCCATCCTCGTACGGAGAAAGATATAAGGGTAGATCTTCGCCCCCCCCCCCCCCCGATCTAGGGTTTCGGAGGTGAATGACCGTCGGAGGGCCGGAATCATTGGAAAACCTGCATGTGGAGCTAGGTTATGTTTATAAGTGTGATTTAATGTTTGTAGATGGCATATGTAGGTCATGTGTCTGAAGTTGTTCACGGACATGGGCTGACCCTTAGTAAAATCGTCGATCCGTATGTGGAAACTCCCGGTACGTGTCTACCGGTGTGAATAATGTGGTGAAATGTGTTCAACCTTGGTTTTCCATGTACATATGTGCTAAACAAACATAGATAGATAAAAAAGTCCATTGGTCCATCCTCGTACGGAGAAAGCTATAAGGGTAGATCTTCGGGCCCCCCTGATCTAGGGTTTCGGAGGTGAATGACCGTCGGAGGGCCGGAATCATTGGAAAACCTGGATGTGGAGCTTGGTTATGTTTATAAGTGTGATTTAATGTTTGTAGATGGCATATGTAGGTCATGTGTCTGACGTTGTTCACGGACATGGGCTAACACTTAGTAAAATCGTCGATCCGTATGTGGAAACTCCCGGTACGTGTCTACCGGTGTGAATAATGTGGTGAAATGTGTTCAACCTTGGTTTTCCATGTACATCTGTGCTAACCAAACATAGATAGATAAAAAAGTCCATTTGTCCATCCTCGTACGGAGAAAACTATAAGGGTAGATCTTCGCCCCCCCCCCGATCTAGGGTTTCGGAGGTGAATGACTGTCGGAGGGCCGGAATCATTGGAAAACCTGCATGTGGATCTAGGTTATGTTTATAAGTGTGATTTAATGTTTGTAGATGGTATATGTAGGTCATGTGTCTGACGTTGTTCATGGACATGGGCTAACACTTAGTCAAATCGTCGATCCGTATGTGGAAACTCCCGGTACGTGTCTACCGGTGTGAATAATGTGGTGAAATGTGTTCAACCTTGGTTTTCCATGTACATATGTGCTAAACAAACATAGACAGATAAAAAAGTCCACTGACCCATCCTCGTACGGAGAAAGCTATAAGGGTAGATCTGCGGGACCCCCGATCTAGGGTTTCGGATGTGAATGACCGTCGGAGGGCCAAAATCATTGGAAAACCTGCATGTGGAGCTAGGTTATGTTTATAAGTGTGATTTAATGTTTGTAGATGGTATATGTAGGTCATGTGTCTGACGTTGTTCACGGACATGGGCTAACACTTAGTAAAATCTTCGATCCGTATGTGGAAACTCCCGGTACGAGTCTACCGGTGTGAATAATGTGGTGAAATGTGTTCAACCTTGGTTTTCCATGTACATATGTGCTAAACAAACATAGATAGATAAAAAAGTCCATTGGTCCATCCTCGTACGGAGAAATCTATAAGGGTAGATCTTCGGGGCCCCCCGATCTAGGGTTTCGGAGGTGAATGACCGTCGGAGGGCCGGAATCATTGGAAAACCTGCATGTGGAGCTAGGTTATGTTTATAAGTGTGATTTAATGTTTGTAGATGGCATATGTAGGTCATGTGTATGACGTTGTTCACGGACATGGGCTAACACTTAGTAAAATCGTCGATCTGTATGTGGAAACTCCCGGTACGGGTCTACCGGTGTGAATAATGTGGTGAAATGTGTTCAACCTTGGTTTTCCATGTACATATGTGCTAAACAAACATAGATAGAGAAAAAAGTCCATTGGTACACCCTCGTACGGAGAAAACTATAAGGGTAGATCTGCACCCCCCCCCAATCTAGGGTTTCGCCGGACGAACACCGCCAGAGTGTGGGAATCACTTGAAAACAACATAGTTTGTTAAACGGAGGCCATATTTGGCACACGCGTGTGTTTTGGGATGGCAACCAATATTGTAGAAGGAAGTCCCCCCTTCCGGCGGATGAAAGTTTGAAAACATAAAAAAATAATTGAAAAGTTGGCGAACGATGTAAAAGGAATTTATATGCTTACTATTAGAATGCTGTAAAAAAGTATAAAAGTAAAAAAGAATTTATATGCTTGAAAACAGAAAAGAGTACGGAAACAAAAAAATGAAAAAAAATGAAAATACACCTAAGCCGACGGCCTGGCCGTCGGCGTATCTATCTTTTTTTTAAAAAAACAACGAAGCCGACGGCCTGGCCGTCGGCGTAGGTCCCCGCCCCCATATCCCGACCAGGACCCCCTGGGTCAACCGTTGTCTCCACACTCTCCCAAATCGAGATCCGACCACACCGACCCCTCCCGCCGCCGGCCGACCGTGACCCCGACCCGACCCCTCCCGCCGCCGGCCGACCCCGACCCCGACCCTCCCGCCGCCGGCCGCCCTGCCGCCGAGCCCCTCCTCCACCGAACTGCCCCTCCACCGAACCGCCCCGCCGCCGAGCCCTTCCTCCACCGAGCACCTCCCCGCCGAGCCCCCTCCGCCGTTGCTCCTGCTCCGCGGAGCCCCCTCCGTCGTCGCTCCTCCTCCACCGAGCCCCGCCTCCGACCCGCCTCCCGAAAATCCCTCGCCCCCGGCGCCACACTACGGCCCTCCCCTCCTCGGTGAGCAGTTGAACTTTTTTTTTGCAAAAAAAATCCCATGATGATGTGAGCTACTGCTAATTGTATTGCATGATTTAGAGTATTCCTTGTATTGCCATGTGTTCATAGGTAGAAACAGTGGCAAAATATTTGCCTTATATATTAATTAAGAGGAGAATAGAGTTTTATGAAATTACAATCACCATTAGATCGACATAGACGATTACTCGCTTGATATGAGTACCCCTAAATGTTTCGCACCCGCCGTTATCCCGTGGTGCCTTGTTGAAAATCAATACTACTCAACCGTTGCTTCAGGTAAATAAGCATAAAAATGGCGTGGTGTGGTGCGATGTGGTAAGTGTGGTGTTCTAGGGTAGGAATCATGACCTAGTGTCGGTTTACAACATCTTTAGGACCTTTTTTTTCTTAGTGATAGTCACCACCTAATTTTTTTGTGATATGTGTAAATTATTGAGAATCTGAGACTAAATTGTTGTTTATATGGTAATTACAGACTATCTCGGAGCCACCGTCGTCTCGGAGCCCCCTCCGTCGCCTCGCACCCCCCGTCGTCGATCACGCTTCAAGGGTGAGAATTGGTTCACCCCTCTCTGTTGGAAATATGCCCTAGAGGCAATAATAAAATGTTATTATATATATATTTCCACGTTCGTAATTAATGTTTATATTTCTGTGCTATAATTGCAATGACCCTGACTGTGAGATTCAGAAGAAAACTCATTTGCATGTGTGGAAATGTAAACACCAAGAGTTCCTGGTTTAGCCTCTAAGACCAGCTCATGTGCTAACTGATGATTACGTTTTCTTAATCATGGACATTGTTCTTGTAACAAGGATGTCAGTAGCAATGGGAACATATTGTTAGCAGAACAATGACGTTGAACCGACCCCAGTATTGAATGATATACTTAGAGATCACATTGTAACTACGTTATAAGTCATATCATGAAATGTTATCATATACGTAATTCCTTAGACCATGAGAGTATCGAGTTGCTTCACACAGGAAGACATGCTTTGGTTCTTAGATGAATCCTCCCGTAAATGGGAAGTAGTAAAATAAGTTCTGGGTATGTCAGATGGTGTGGCTAGTGACTGTGATAGTTCAAGAATGGGATTTGCTCCTTCACGATGAAGAAGATATTCACTTCGGGCCCACTCGGTATGACGGTATCCATTATAGTCTGGCCAGACGCATTGTGATTCAGTCACGGGGATACCGGAATACGATAACGAGAAAAGGGACAAACGAGCAAAGAGGATAACGAGTGGCTTGTGTTCAAAAGTTGTTACACATGGGTGCCAAACTTCTCTCCTCTAACTTTGTCATATATCGCGAAGCAAAGGGAATGGTACATGACTAAACATAATGGTTCACTCGAAGTTTCTTCGTGTATGTGCGGGAGTCAACATGGGTGTCCATGGCTCCGCTGTTGATTATTGGCTATTGACAAAAGGTTGTTGACCTATGTCCGGAAGATGTTCTGAGTCATGTCCGCATTATACCGAACCTATTGGGTCACACACTTAACGAGAAGTAGTCTGTTAGAATACTAGTATGGTAGAAGGTTTAGTGGAAGCAAAGCAGAATAGTTCATACGGGTACCGGAAGTAGTTCCGGAGATTTATGGAATTGTTCATAAGGGCACCAGAAGTAGTTCTGGGTATTTAAGGTTATGTCCGGATCACTCTGGAGTAGTCCCAGGTGGTTCCGGAACATATGAGAATGGTACTGGGGAAGTCCTGGATCAACCGGAATAGTTTCTGGATAATCGCTGGGCGTCCCGACAACCTTCGCGGTCATCGGGTGGCTTAAACTGTAACTCGGATGGTCTTGGAAACTATCCGGATGGCTCCGGAACGTCCAAGAACGGTCTCGGAAGGTCCTGGAAGTGCTCCAGAAGTGTCCGGAATGTCCCGAAACGGTCCCGGTATGTCCCGGAAGGTCCCGGAAGCTTCTAGAAGGTCATGGAAGGTTCCGGAAGGTTCCGGGCTATACCACCCACTCCCCTGCGCCCCTAGCCTTGGGGGCAAGCCACTTAGGCTGCCCTGGCCGGCCAAGGGGTGGGGGCGCACCAAGGGGAAGGAATCCCCCTCCAGGTGGAAAGTCCAACTCTCCAATATGGCAGGTTTCCGGTGGGAAGGTTTGGGAGGTTTGGGAGTCCAAGTTGGACTCCCCACCCCCCTTATTGCGCCCCAAGGGCCTCTTGGCCACCTATATAATGTGGGGGAGGGGTGGGGGGCGCAACACAACTTGTCCCCAAGGCCTATGCGCCACCCTCCCTCCTCTAAACCCTGTTGCTCCACAATTAGACCCCGGTTTAGACGCTGTTCTAGATCGGAATCCGTTAGGGTTTTCTCCCTCTAGTTTTCTCGGTGGCGTTCATCTCTGGACGGCGGAGCGCTGCTGGATTGCTGCTACGGGATGTGTGGATACCAATGGAGGGGTTGTACCTTCGACCATTCTTCGAGGAGCTTGTTCATGGGACTTGTCCGTGGGACTAGATCGCGGGACTTGTTCGTGGGATTGATCGAGGGACTGTTCGTGGGAGAACTTGCGAGATCTACTTCCACTACGTCCACGAGCTTCACCAACTCTACTTCCGCTACATCGGTTGGTGAGCCATGACCTAAAACCTTGTATGCAATCTTCTTGGATGATCTTGGGTTCTTGATTCGTAGGCCGAATTTTTTTGTTTTCTACTACGTTTCCCAACAGTGGTATCAGAGCGATCCTTGATTAGATGCATGTTTAGGTCTAGATCATATGTGTGATATGAGGCATTGATTTTCTTGTTGCTTCCCTGTCATGTGATTTTTTCTATGCTTGATGGCAAGTTGAGGTTTTGCTACAAGGATTGAGTTTTCCATCGATCCCTCTATGCTGCTTTCAGTATGCTAGTTGCCTTGATCATGGTCTACATCAAACTCCTTGGATCTCATCTTAATCTCGCAATAGAAGATTTAACATGGAGGGGCTTGTGGATTTTATGAACTCAAATCCACACGGGGGTCACGCGTTTAACGAAGTTTGGCTTGTGGCATTAGTTGCTGCACGCACCCCGTATGTTAAACTAGCAACAAAAGAAGTATCGTGTTTTGTTTTATCTAGGGTTTCTCGTTTGCCTTGTAAACCTACTTAACAACCACGATAAAAGTTGCAACAACCCGTGTAGATGGCGATCTAACTCGTTTTTGCAGAGTATGCATGTGATGTGGTATAGCCTTCAAGATTTGCAATGTGTTTGTATGAGATGCTATATGATGTAATATTTATTCGCGACCTGCGTGTCGTGGTACGGCATGATGACTGGAGTCATATGATTGTCACTTAATTATGGCCTGCGTGCCAGAACTGTTTATTAGCTCGAGGCAAAGCAATAGATAGATGCAAAGGTGATGATCTACGATGCGGAGGTGGACCCCGACGCACATGCCGGAAGCCGTCGTGATGTTCCCGGCGCCAAGGACAAAGTTGTTGGACACGGTGACTTCAACCACGACGACGTGAAGACAATGAAGACTTCACGAAGCAAAGGGCTATACTATATCACAAAATTTTATGAACTGCCTGTGATGTTTATCCCTTTGATGCACCCTTGTTTGATGCACGATAGTCGTATTTTATTAGGGTGATCTCTCGCAAAACAATATCAAGTTGATAGTGTTCTTCCAACTGTAGCACCGTCTATACTATGTTTCACATCGGAGCAGGTCATGTCACATGGGTGCACACGGTGTGACGCATAAAAGACGGGTGTGTTAAAAGAACACACAGCACATTACACTTGGTTATCTTGACGGTTTGGATAAAAGTTTGCTACCGGAACACGCCCATCGAAAGATGAACAAGAATCACCTTTGGCGTGATTGGCAAGTTGGCCTACCGGTCCAGTCTAAGTCATCAGTGATGTCACATCAATGGCGGACGATTGGGTTGGATCTTGAATCACTCCAGCATCAATTACGAGAGATATTGATCTGAGTGGGAGCGCACTAAGTAATTAAATTGATTAATCACAAGTGCAACTTAATTATGAACAAAGTCTTAGTATTTGCATTATCGTTGTAGAATAATGGCTCGCGTTACCACCTTCCCAATTGATTTTGATTAACTGTTTTATCTGGTAAAAACTTTACGATTGGTACCGTATTGTGAGGACTATCCTCAATAGTGTCGAGAAGGAGCTTGTCCTATCGCAAATTTTTGATGCTCTCCTGCTGATGCTATGGATGATGTGACTTATGTCCATAATCCAAAAATGCTAGAATTCCACGACAGCTAAGTGCATTGTCTTCACCACCATGAAACCCGAACTTCGAAAAGTTTGGGATAGTTATGTTATATTCATGGAACTGAAAAATAAGTTTTCAGTAGTAAGACAATTAATGTTGGATATAAGATATCTAGTACAATGTATGATTGTAAGCATTAGTGAAAATGTTCATTGTGCTCTAAACAAAAGTGTGGGATCCAGAAGAACAATGATCATATGATGATGAGGATTACGGGAAAGGAAGTTCCATAGGGTGTTAGTAAGACTTACACGCCGGAAAGTCCATGGCCTGCGCCACCCTTGATCATGTGTGGTCTTCTGTGAGTAGGAGTGACATTGGAAATAGAACTATGATACGTATAAAGGCAAAACGAAAGAAGACTGGAATAACCAGCTCAGAAATGAAACTCATACGGAGTTATAGATGAATTCATTGCTGGTCAAGAGATGTAATTCTTGGGAATCATGATTAAGCAGTTAATTGTGGATTCTGTATATTGTGATTAAACTGTTGATCGCCGGAATATCACATCGATTGCATATTGTTGCAACTCGATGCAAGAAATACCATGGCCTTTATGACTAGCTAATGATGAGTTTTGACACGCTCGGGAATACGGTAAAAGGTTTACTATACCGTGTGTTGACTCTATGATTATCTTCATAATTCATTTTAAAGATGAGTAAATTGTTACTAGACTTTAGCCTTGTTGCAAAACATCATTTTGAATCATGTTTGTTGCAAGAGAGTTGTTCAAAGCTATGAATAACGTAAAGGCCATACTTCCATTATGAATAGATTGTATGTTATGAATCTTGATAATAATACTAAACATCCATAACACTGACGCTAATTGTCGCAAGACTGACAGAAATACCACATAGATGTGGCACTGCCGTTTATCACAAGTGACATAACATGCATGAAGAATTTCCATAAGTGATGGACTTTCGAGTCATATGATTATGAATCACTTGACGCTTGCGATCTTTGTCTTGAAGTAATGTGACTAAAACACCGTTGATAGGCCATACATGAATGGGCAACTAAACCATTGGTAATCATACATGATGATGTGTGTAGTCCAATAAGTGTAGTTGTGTGCAGTGGATTCCCTATCTTCACTCATGAGTTGAAGTAGATATGTGGATATCTGTTCAATAGAGACATACGTCTGAAATCTTTGAAATGTTCAAGGAATTTTAGAGTGAAATAGAAATTCATTGTAACAAGAAAATAAAGCTTCTGCAAATTAGATTGTAGAAAGTAATATTTGAGTTACAAGTTTAGCGAACGTCTGATGAGTTGTGAAGAAGTGTCATAACTTGCGTCTCCCGGAACACCACTATGAGTAAAGTGTTCGAGAGATGTAATCAATCCATGTATGACACGGTAAGATCAAATATGACGTTTATCAATTTGCCATTATACTTATTAAAGTTATGCGTTAGTGACTACAGCTTTTACACTGAAAAGAGCACCATCAAATCTGTTGAAATGACACCATACTAGATGTGGTATGGACTGTTAAAACCATGTTGTCTTTTCTTAAAATTTGGGTATATGAGGCATATGTTTGACATAATCAAAACCCCAAATCAGATAAGTGCTACTTTGTTAAGGTTATGCCAAAAGTTTTGGTATTCCTCTATCACTACACAAAAGCAAAACTGTTTGCTGTTAAGAACAATGTATTTTGAAGAAAAATAGTTTCTTACAAAAGAGTGAGTGGGAGGACAGTGCAACTTGTCAAAGATTGTTGAATCTTCAGAGAAGTGCGCAGCTGAACCACACAGGTTAGACAAAACTCGTACAAACATTCATGATATGTAAAACGAGATATTGTTGTTCGACAATGATAAACCTGTGATATACAAAGAAGCGTTGATGGGCCCTGACTCCGGGATTTGGCTAAATGCCAAATAATCCGAGATAGTATCCATGGAAGTAAGTCAAGTTTTGAACTTGGTAGACCCTCCGAAAGACTAAAAGTCTGAAGAATATATATATGTGGATCTATAATTGATTCGGATGAAATTGTTTTATCCATAAAGCTCAACTCGTTGGAAAATTGTTTTCTAGCAAGTTCAAAGGTTGACTACGGCGAAGTAGTTTCGACCGTAGAGATGCTTTAGTCAGTTCGGGTTATATTAGCAATTACTACATATCTCATTTATAGGATATGGTAGAATGAACGTCAAAACAAAGTTCCTACACAGAAATATAACAAAGGACGTATATGTGATACGACCGGAATGTTTTGTCGATTCAAAGGATGCTAAAATAGATGCAAGCCTTGGATATCCAGTGATGGACTGGAGCTAGCATAATGGAGTTGGAATTTTCGTTGTGATGAAATTGCCAAAAGAGTTTGTTTTCATCAGGAATAACGAAGATGCTTGAATATTCAAGAAAGTAAGTGGGAGCTGAATAATATTTCTAAAACCTTATGTAGATGACATATTGTTGATTAGAAATGATATAAATTTCTTGACACGAATAAGGACTTCATTGGAAATAGTTTTCGGTTGAAGAACTTGGGCTGATATAGCATTAGTATTGAGCATAGTGATCTATGAAGATAGTAAGTGCCTGATCATGCTAAAGCCAACACTACATATTGACATGATACTAAAGTAGTTTAGTATGAAATGCCAAGAAACATGTTCTTGCCGAAGTCGTGGTGAAAAGTTGTTTGCAGAAATCGGTGTTGATGAACACAGATAAGCAAAAAAACACGTGAATTGAATTCCACTCACCCGTGTGTTTGGATTAATCATGTACACCATAATATGTAAAACGACCAGATATGTCCAGTGCTTCAAAAGGTTATGAGCAAGATACCAAAGTGATCAATATGTTGATCATTGGACAAACAGTGAAAAGTTAAACTTATGATAGATAAGATATGTTTCTCGGAAAATGGAGATAATGAAGAGCTCGTTGTAACAAGTTACACCAGCTGAATTTTGATGTAAACAGTTACACCAATTCAGTCTTCATACTTACTCCGATCGATTTTCGATTTTAATTGGGATTATGTGTTTCACACATAAGGGTGGCACAGTATGAAGGAACTGTGTTAAAGTTAGATACTGTGGCGAATTCTATAACAGAGGCTAAGTATATTGTTGCTTAAAGAAGTAACAAGGGAGGGTATTTTGAATCATCAGTTCATTTATGAACATGGTATGGTTTCCTAGATGCTTGAAGCTCATGGATGATTTCATGACTTATTCTAAGGAACCAAGGTCCTACCAAATGATTCAAACATATACAAAGCTAAACTGATAAAATTAGTGAATTTTATGATAGCGTGAAAACGCGAAGATATGCAAGATACAAACGGGCCTGAAACGTCAGATCCGAAGATGAGGTCTATACCACAAATGAGGCATTTATTACACCGGTATGCCATAGGTGTAAAGTGCTCAAGCACTGACAATATTATTGACTCTAGTGCAAGTGGGAGACTGTTGGAAATATGCCCTAGAGGCAATAATAAAATGTTATTATATATATATTTCCACGTTCGTAATTAATGTTTATATTTCTGTGCTATAATTGCAATGACCCTGACTGTGAGATTCAGAAGAAAACTCATTTGCATGTGTGGAAATGTAAACACCAAGAGTTCCTGGTTTAGCCTCTAAGACCAGCTCATGTGCTAACTGATGATTACGTTTTCTTAATCATGGACATTGTTCTTGTAACAAGGATGTCAGTAGCAATGGGAACATATTGTTAGCAGAACAATGACGTTGAACCGACCCCAGTATTGAATGACATACTTAGAGATCACATCGTAACTACGTTATAAGTCATATCATGAAATGTTATCATATACGTAATTCCTTAGACCATGAGAGTATCGAGTTGCTTCACACAGGAAGACATGCTTTGGTTCTTAGATGAATCCTCCCGTAAATGGGAAGTAGTAAAATAAGTTCTGGGTATGTCAGGTGGTGTGGCTAGTGACTGTGATAGTTCAAGAATGGGATTTGCTCCTTCACGATGAAGAAGATATTCACTTCGGGCCCACTCGGTATGACGGTATCCATTATAGTCTGGCCAGACGCATTGTGATTCAGTCACGGGGATACCGGAATACGAGAACGAGAAAAGGGACAAACGAGCAAAGAGGATAACGAGTGGCTTGTGTTCAAAAGTTGTTACACATGGGTGCCAAACTTCTCTCCTCTAACTTTGTCATATATCGCGAAGCAAAGGGAATGGTACATGACTAAACATAATGGTTCACTCGAAGTTTCTTCGTGTATGTGCGGGAGTCAACATGGGTGTCCATGGCTCCGCTGTTGATTATTGGCTATTGACAAAAGGCTGTTGACCTATGTCCGGAAGATGTTCTGAGTCATGTCCGCATTATACCGAACCTATTGGGTCACACAATTAACGAGCAGTAGTCTGTTAGAATACTAGTATGGTAGAAGGTTTAGTGGAAGCAAAGCAGAATAGTTCATACGGGTACCGGAAGTAGTTCCGGAGATTTATGGAATTGTTCATAAGGGCACCAGAAGTAGTTCTGGGTATTTAAGGTTATGTCCGGATCACTTTGGAGTAGTCCCAGGTGGTTCCGGAACATATGAGAATGGTACTGGGGAAGTCCTGGATCAACCGGAATAGTTTCTGGATAATCGCTGGGCGTCCCGACAACCTTCGCGGTCATCGGGTGGCTTAAACTGTAACTCGGATGGTCTTGGAAACTATCCGGATGGCTACGGAACGTCCGAGAACGGTCTCGGAAGGTCCTGGAAGTGCTCCAGAAGTGTCCGGAATGTCCCGAAACGGTCCCGGTATGTCCCGGAAGGTCCCGGAAGCTTCTAGAAGGTCATGGAAGGTTCCGGAAGGTTCCGGGCTGTACCACCCACTCCCCTGCGCCCCTAGCCTTGGGGGCAAGCCACCTATGCTGCCCTGGCCGGCCAAGGGGTGGGGGGCGCACCAAGGGGAAGGAATCCCCCTCCAGGTGGAAAGTCCAACTCTCCAATAGGGCAGGTTTCCGGTGGGAAGGTTTGGGAGTCCAAGTTGGACTCCCCACCCCCCTTATTGCGCCCCAAGGGCCTCTTGGCCACCTATATAATGTGGGGGAGGGGTGGGGGGCGCAACACAACTTGTCCCCAAGGCCTATGCGCCACCCTCCCTCCTCTAAACCCTGTTGCTCCACAATTAGACCCCGGTTTAGACGCTGTTCTAGATCGGAATCCGTTAGGGTTTTCTCCCTCTAGTTTTCTCGGTGGCGTTCATATCTGGACGGCGGAGCGCTGCTGGATTGCTGCTACGGGATGTGTGGATACTAATGGAGGGGTTGTACCTTCGACCCTTCTTCGAGGAGCTTGTTCATGGGACTTGTCCGTGGGACTAGATCGCGGGACTTGTTCGTGGGATTGATCGAGGGACTGTTCGTGGGAGAACTTGCGAGATCTACTTCCACTACGTCCACGAGCTTCACCAACTCTACTTCCGCTACATCGGTTGGTGAGCCATGACCTAAAACCTTGTATGCAATCTTCTTGGATGATCTTGGGTTCTTGATTCGTAGGCCGAAATTTTTTGTTTTCTACTACGTTTCCCAATACTCTCGTGTACCTAGGTTTATTTTCGTGTCTAGATCACCAACTCAAGTCGCGTCACCTAGGCTTCATCCCGACTGTAAGTGTTACGCGGATAAATATGCATTAGTGGTCTCGCATATTTTGAACCATAACGCTTACGGCTTTTATCGGGCAGTCGGCGGATTCGTAGTTGGGTATGGTTCTCGCTGGCTCTTCCTCGATCCGAGACAGGATTTCGGCGGCGCCTCCTCGTTGTTCTCCGGATGCACATTCTCTCGGCTTTTAGTCGAGACGTGTATCGGGAGAGCAGCGGGGAGGTGCTGCCGAAATTCTGCTCGGATCGGGGTAGAGCCAGGGAGACCTTACCCAATCTACGGATCCGGCGGCTGGTTAGGACCCACTTTCCTATTAGACATGTAGGTTGATGCTTGCGTAAAAAATGAAGCATTTTAATCTCCCGTTTGATATTAAATGCTATGTTTGTCGTTTGGCTCTCAATAAAGCAGAAGAGGATGGCTGATAATGGGTGGATGTATAGTGGACGTACTAGTGATGTTGACAGAACAGATGAGTGGGCATGGAAGACCGCTATGGTAGTGCAGGATATAGCCCGTGGTCCAAAGACACTTGATCCCCGTTGCCCTTGCGTCCGTTGTAGAAATCGTCATCGCGCTAGAAAGGAGGTTATGAAACAACACCTTTGGGCTTATGGGTATATGTCGGGCTTCGTCACGACGGTCGACTTTAGTCAGAATGAACGTGATAGAGTTGACGTGATGCGGCAGCGGATCGATGGCATAAAGTACGATGGCATGCGAAACTTGCTGGAGGATTTCCGTGATGCCATGCCGGAGTCTCCACCTTGTGCTGAATCAGAGGGACCGCCGGAACCGGAGCAACCGCCTGAACCACAGGATCCCGAGCCATCCGCTAAGGCGTTCTATGATATGATGGAATCGGCTAAGAGGCCTCTGTACCCGTGTGCAAATGTTTCTCAGCTCGATACCATCTCGCAAGCACTAGCCTCAAAGCTCCAGTTCAACATGACGCGTTCATGCTTTGAAGCCACTCTGGTAAGACATGCTAACACGTTGCCCGATGGTCATTGTCTGCCTAAAACCTTGTACGAATGCAAGAAAATCACGCGAGCGCTCAGCATGGACTACATAAAGATAGATTGTTGTCCAAAAGGTTGCCTTCTGTTTTGGAAACAGTTTGCGGATGACAAGTACTGTAGCTTGTGTGGGGCCTCTAGGTATCTTGATTCCAAGGGAGCCGATGGTCAGCCCAAGGTGCAGACAAAGGTCCCCGCTTTGATTCTTCGTTATCTCCCATTCATAAAAAGAATCCAACGACTTTACATGACCTTGGAGTCTGCCAAACAGATGATGTGGCACAAGGACGGGAAGAGATACCCTGACGAGCACGAACGGGAAACAATGGGACATCCATCTGATGGCAGGGCATGGAAGAAGTTCGATGAAGACCACCCCGATCTGGCGGCAGAGGCCCGACACTGCAGAATTGCCATATCTATGGATGGATTCAATCCATATGGCATGTCGAGTTCCTCGTACAGCTATTGGCCGGTGTTTGTTATTCCGCTCAATCTCCCTCCCCCAGCCCTAATGCAAAGGAATACCATATTCTTGACGCTGATCATTCCAGGGCCTGACTACCCGGGGAAGAATTTGAGTGTCTACATGCAACCGCTTGTGGATGATCTGAACCACTCTTGGCACCACCCAATGTTGACATACGACCGTGCATCAAAGTCAAACTTCTTCATGAAAGTTTGGTACCAATATTCCATGCACGACATGCCTGCGTATGCCCTATTCTGCGGCCACTGTACAGCTGGTAAGTGGCCATGCCAGTGTGCAGGCAACTACTTGAGTTCCTTTGGCTAAAAGCGGGTAAAAAATATTCCGCCTTTGACACGCATCGGGCGTTTCTCAAAAGAGATCATCCGTTCAGACAGGACAGAAGGAACTTCAAGAAGGGAAAAGTTGTGCTTGAAGAAAGACAGATACCAACGTTCAATGGTGCAGCTGTTAAGGCCGAGCTAGCCGCTCTCGTGCGTACTGAATCTGGTGTCCCAGTATTTGACGGATATGGTAAGGAGCACAACTGGACTCACGAGGCAGGCATAACGAAGCTCGACTATTATCAGGAATTAGCACTTCCCCATAACATCGATGTGATGCACACCGAAAAGAATGTCGCAGAGTCCCTTTTTAACACAATCCTGAACATTTCTGAGAAGACAAAGGATAATGTCAAGGCTAGAGTCGATGTTAACGAGCTGTGTGATAGGCCGAGACAACACATGCAGCCTCCTGAAGGCAAACGAAAAGGGTGGTTGAAGCCGCATTCGCAGTTTGTGCTTGATAAGGACCAAAAGAAGGAGTCATTCACGTGGCTGAAATACGTCGTGATGTTTCCTGATGGTTATTGTTCGAATATAAGCAAGGGAGTCAATATTGAGAAGGGAAAAGTCACTGGGATGAAGAGTCACGACTATCATATATGGATTGAGCGATTGATGCCGGTGATGCTTCGAGGTTATCTCCCTGAGCGTATCTGGCGAGTGCTAGCGGAGTTGAGCCATTTCTTCCGCACGCTCTGTGCTAAGCAGATATGTCCCGTGATGATTGAGAAGCTGCATGATCTAGTGCCGGAGTTGCTATGCAAGTTAGAGAAGATATTTCCGCCAGGCTTCTTTACTCCAATGCTACATCTCATTGTGCATCTCGCGAACGAGGCACTCTTGGGTGGACCGGTGCAGTTTCGTTTGCAGTTTTGTATTGAGAGAGAGTTCAAGTATATTCGGCTCAAATGTGGAAACAAAAATAAGATTGAAGCATGCATAGCTGAGGCAACTATCCTCCAGGAGATAGCAAACGCCACGACAACATACTATGCGGATGAAGTTCCCACTATGCATAACCAGGTACCTCGGTACAATGTCGACGAGCCCAAGCGTGACCCCAAGCTCCTCCTCTTCAAGTTTCCCGGTGGCAAGGCCGGTGGCGCAAAACCTCATACCTTGTCCAACCAAGATAAGGAGTGCATAATGCTCTATGTGCTTATGAACATGGGGGAAGTGGTGGAGGACCAGAAGAAAGAGAGCGGGGAGGAGGAGGAGGAGGTGCCCAGTTTCCTTAGGTAAAATGGCGACTTAATTACTTTGCAACTGGTAAGTCGGTTTTGTTCTAATACGTATTTTCTCCTTCTAGCCAATTCGTAGATGAGGTGTGGTCGGGACCAACAGATCCCGATGCTGCGCAGTTGGATGCTCTTCTGAAAGGGGGTGCCCCGGGAAGAAGTTTCACGTCATGGTTCAGGGAAAAGGTAATCCGTAACCTATCCCTCTTAATTACCTGGCAACTTGGCCCTCTTATTACACGTAACTAATGCACGATTCGTACTAAACTTGTAGGGATCTGATCCCACAGTGATGATGTCAGATGAGTTGAGAAGTGTCTCTCAGGGTTTCAACAGTAAAGTCAACATGTATGAGAAGTATGATGTGAATGGGTATCACTTTCATACAGAGGGCCACCAAAATAGTCGCCCGGGTGGAAAAACTATAAATACCGGGGTCTTCACCAAGGTACAAGATGACTTTGATTACTACGAAAGGTTGCAGAACATATACGAGTTGACGTTCAACAATGGGCCCGTAGAACTCAATCTCGTTGTGTTCAGATGCCACTGGTTCGATCCACACCATGGACAAAAAAATACCCCTTCCATTGGGTTAGTTGAAGTTAGGCCTTCAACCACCTATAGCGGATCCGATGTCTTTGTTGTGGCTCACCAAGCGAAGCAAGTTTATTACTTGCCCTACCCATGCCAGAAAGAATACCTCCAGGGCTGGGAAGTCGTGTACCAGGTATCGCCACATGGTAAACTACCCATGCCCTCCGAGGACGATTACAACAACATTAACCCTCAAACATACGAGGGAATTTTCTATCAAGAGTAAGAGAACTTTGGGGACTTTGGCTTAGAAGGTCTTGAGGACCTCGAGAACGATGCACACACCCGTGGTGAGATAGTCACGGATATAAGTGACATAGAGATGCTCAACAAGGCACATGCCAATGATGAGCCTCAGAGTGATGATGATGATGAGCCTCCACCGTCCGAGGATCCCGACGCTTTATACGCACGTGATAATGATAGTGATGATGGAGATGAGAATGAGCCTCAGAGTGATGATGATGATTATTAGTATTTATGTATCTCGATACTATATGTATGTTATTTTGGATGATGATGATGATTGTGTGCGGATGTGCTACGATGAATTGATGATGATGTTATTTTGTATCTTGTCGATGTGCACGTGCTATTTAAAATACTCTATGTTCCATGACAATGATGAGTCTCCACCGTGCGAGGATCCCGAGGCTGAGAGTGATGACGAGTATTAGTATTTATTTTCATCTTAATTGCATTGCGTCTTTATGCTTCTTAATTTCATTGCATCTTTATGCTTAATTGTTTTATTTTTCTCAATGCAGGTGATTGGCCAATATGAGCAGTGGCAAGGCATCACTGCAGTCCTTGCTTCAGGGGATAAAGAAGACGAAGAGTGGAAGAGCAACCACCTCAAGGTACGGCGCCGAGGAGGTAGGAGGTAGGAGGAGGAGGAGGAGGGGATGCAGGACGAGGAGGAGGAAGAGGGGGACGTCCCCCGAGGTCAGACCGAGGAGGTACATTGCATCTTCATTATGCTTGGTATTTATTTTTCAACATGCTTCTTAATTGTTTGCCTTTTCCGATTGCAGGAGGCCGAGGACGAGGGCGAGGTACCATCCTTCTAAGTGACATACCCTCCGCTTCCGGCGACGTGGCTTCACAGACCGCGATCTCGGAGTCTCCAGACGAGGAGATTGACTCTCGAGACTTGGAAGCGGAGTCTCGAGACGAGGAGATGGTGACTGCATCGGGGCCATCGAGTGCGTCGACGAAGAAGGAAAAGGTTCATGGGGAAACAGAAGTCCCTAAGGAGGAGCCTGCCCCGGAGGCTCGGACCCTCATTGAACCTACTAGAACTGAGTAAGTGGCTATAGTTTCATTTCGTTGATACCAACTTGGCATGTACTAATGTTTGATTCTTGTGCAGCAATTGGCTTCATCCTGCGGGGACCCGAGTCCCTGGCTGCATGCTTGGAGCTATCATTAGGAAGTTTTGGCCGGGCTTCTACACCACAGACAAAGGCGAGAGGAAGCTAGCCACGACTTGGAGACACTACGAGCTCGCAGATTGTCCCCCCTACGGGAAAGCTTCTGACGCCGTGATCAATAAATTTTGGGTAAGGCAAAATCATGACTCTTCACACTTTTTTTGTTCATAGTTGATGACCCCGCCATGCTAACTCATGAATCCCACACTTTTTTGATGCATGATTTCAGAGATTCTATAGGGTGGCTCCGGAGCACCAGGAGACGGCGAACAAGACACTGCAGGATCATTGTAAGAGGTTGACTAATCAGCAGTTCTATAACCAGGGTCATACCGCCAGGAGTCAATACAACATGGCGAAATCGGGCAAGCCGTCGCCGAAGCACGAGAATGTCAAGTCACGCTCGACGATGAGTGAGGAACAGTACGACGAGGTAAGTAAATTCTCGATGAGATTCTATGTTGATGCTAAGTTGCAATTGCATCATCTGTTCTTCACATGCGTATTGATTTTTCAGGTTAGGCCCGATTGGGCCTATGGCAAGGAGGAGGCATGGAGGGCGTTGACTGTGAGGTGGCGCGGGGAAGACGAGGAGTGGAACGCCTTGAGCGAGCGGAACAAGGCGAACCGCGGCAGCGGAGGGACACATCGGGCTGGAAACCTAGGCAGTGAGCGCTACAAGGCCAAGCTGGTATACACATACATGGAACAACCTGCATTTATTTCCCCTCATGCATGTTCCTACTTGGTACTCATAAAATCTCTTTGGCGATGCAGGAGGATAAACTAGGGAGGCCTGTCAGCTCATATGAGTCATGGGACTCGATGAGGATGATGGCGCCCGATCTCTCCCAGCCTCAGCCTCAGCTTCCCGAGTACTTCGGCACTGCTCAGGAGGACGGTGCTAAGTACCTCGAGGCGATGATCGCTTTTAATCAGGAGTTGGACGACCCCAGAAGTGCGGAACCCGACCCCAGAGCGTTGGTCGTGTCTGGGGCAGGCCTTCAGCACGACCGTCTAAAGGTCATGGATAAGATGACCCCGCGCAGTCCCAATTTGAGCCTCACGCGGATCAAGGCTACCCTCGGTCCCGACGACCCCGCACCGCCTCCTCGACGACGGCCTTCTCAGACTGGCTACGATGTAAGTTTCTCTCATTTCCATCCTTTTTGTGACAACACTACTTCCTCAGTGGCTTAGTTGATGAGATGGTTCAATTTTTGTAATTGTAGGCTGCTTTCGAGGCGGCCTACAAGGCCCACAACGACGCCTATTTGGTGGACCTTGCGCAGTGGAGACAGAGAGCACAAATACACGAGGAGTGGAAAGAGGCAAAAGAAGTTGTAAGTTCCAACCTTTCTTTTTTTCAAAAGATGAGAAGTCTCAATTTTCATACTTTTGTGCAATGCCTGACATGTTAACTATCTTGCAGGCTCTAGAGAGTGCTCGGCTTACGGGAGTGCTCGTCGATATACCGCCACGACCTCCTCGAGCCGGGCTTAAGCCGGAGTTTGTATCGAAGGAAGAGTTCGCCCAGAACTACTACTACACCGGCTTAACTCCGGTAATTTACTTGCCCAATCAGTTGCTACCACTTTCATGTGCCTTGGCGGTTGCTAACTATTGCTCAAACGTGTAGGGAACGGGAGCCTCCGGGACTGGACCCTTTGGTCGTGCTGCTGCCTCGCCGTCGGCGTCCCGCACGGTCACACCGGTGCACCCTGGCCCCGGTGGTAGTGGTGCCTCGCGCGAGAGCACACCGGTTCATGGTGGCGCGGGATCACCTGCTTCCGGTGCTGGTTCGACGGCGCCTCCGCACCGTCAGTCGCCTATCTTCACGCGGAGACCTCGGCTTCTCCGGCTCGACTCCCTCTCCGGACGCGATGAGCTGACGTGTAGAGGTCTCGTTTGTACCGAAACGATGTTTGGGATGTTGTTATACTTTGTATCCATACTATGTCTCTTATTTTGCATGTTTGGAACTTGTTATGCTATATATGTATAAGATGTTGTTATACTATGTCTCTTATTTTGCATTGTTTGGTCTTTGTCAATGTGCATTTGTAATATAAATGCCTATAATGCCTGGCTCTGATCTGGGTATGAATAATATAATGGCTATATGCTTATGAGAATTTTAAATATGCAGGAAATGAACCAGAAATGAAAAAAAGGGAAAACATGTCAGGACCTACGCCGACGGCCTGCCGTCGGCGTAGGCCTTGTTTTGTTCCAAATGGCAAAGCCTACGCCGACGGCCTGGCCGTCAGCGTAGACCTGCTGCCCAGGCGCGAGGAGGAGGTGACGCGTGGCCTGGCTGGGAGGGAACCTAAGCCGACGGCCAGGCCGTCGGCGTAGGCCTGAAGCCCAGCCGCCCCACTGCCTGCCGCGTGGCACCCTAGGCCGACGGCCAGGCCGTCGGCGTAGAGGGCAACCAGGCCTAACGGCCGTTAAGCCCAGGGTGGGGCCCACTGGTGCTACGCCGACGGCCGCACAAAAACCGTCGGGTCAGACCGTACGCCGACGGCCGCCCCTACGCCGACGATTTTTAGGTCAAGCCCAAGAAAACCCATGCCCGACGGCTATACGCCGACGGCGGCCGTCGGCGTAGGCCTAAGCCGACGGCTTTCTTGCCTACGCCGACGGTGGCCGGCCGTCGGCGTACGTCTGCCGTCCCGTAGTGTACTTATGGGGCTTTGTTTCGGAGATACATATACACATTATCACTTTATCTATCACCCCACGGTAGCAATGTCTGAGACGCAAAAAACTTCACAGGGATCCGTTGATTTTTCTGCAGAAAGATTATTCACACGCACCGTACGGGCTGGGCTCGATCCGGCGACACATTTCAGAGATAACACAGGATAAAACCCTTTGAGGTGTACAGGGAGGAAGATTCGGCGAGATCCGATATCCTTTGTGCTGGCGCCACATCTTTAATTTTGGCGCCTTTAATATGGCTTTAGCAAAAGAAGAAGCACGCAAAGAAAAAGGAGCGGACGGGGCGTCGTGTCGATCTACGTACGTACGTGTGCCTCTGCATGCGGCTGGAAATTAACAATGCAGGTCAATCGTATGTGTGCACAAGCTAAGCTAGGTCTAGTACGTGCAAGATATGTTATCTCCATGCTTGTAAAGATGCGTATCGATCTATGCACTGCTATTGGTTGACCCGTGTTTTGGAACTTGATTTCAAGCGGTATGATCGACCTCATAGATCATGTAGTGTGGAGTGCGTTGCAAGGATTGTTATGCCAGATCTTGCAATGCTCCAATACCTTTGGGGCTTGGGTTAGCGTCCAACCTAAGCTATGATCGATTGATGTATATTTAATTGTTTAACTAAGCATCGGATCGATCGTATAGTGGTCTCATTTTCAGAAAAAGATATGTATGTGCTCTTTGGTTGGAAAATACAGTACTAGGAGCTGTAAACCCTTACTTTGATTGGAATTTCATTTAGACAATCATGTTGAAACACAATTGCAATACTTGAAAGAGGAAAACGGAGCGAAGGTTCCTAAACTTCCTTCCATGCCATTGATTAGTTTTACACTCAGCTGCCTTTTCCATTGTAGAGTATAGAGAAGATTATTCCAACAAAAAAAGCAACGGTGCACTACCACTACGCTGCTAATGTGTGGGCCCGCACTATTTCTCTGACCCAGGACGGCAGCCCCGGCCGATCCACGCGAGAGCCACGAGGCGACACGTGCCCGCCCAGTCCACTCACTATCCCCCTTCGCTGGTTGGCCTGCTGCAGATAAAGAAGCTCCACTGACTGCGAGAGCCCACCCCAAGCGTCCCCGGCATGGATCTCCATCCACACCACGATGGGATCCATGACATCCATATTTTCCCGGTGTTTGTCATGCAGCGCGCGCGCACACACACACTAATCGAGCGCCGGCCTGATAATAAAGCCTTAAACACATGGGTCAATGGGCGCTCACAGCTCACGTACACATTGCCAGCGACAAAAAGCTAGGGTTTGAGCGTGTTGCTGACCAAGCAGAAGCGCGGGATCGATCGATTGACGGCTATCTCCATCTCCCACATGCATGGGCGATGCGTCGTCCGTCCTCTTTTGCTCCAACGGGCCAGCAGCCGCACACCTGTGCCGCCCTGCGCCACTGCCGCCACTGCGGCGCGATCAACCATATATACAACCTGCTCCGCTTTAACGCTTTAATTTGGACACAAAGTTAAAAGCTTATCTATCTATCTATGTGTGCAATGTGTGGATGGTCATTGGTTCAATGCACTGCTCTCGGCCGATCCATCGATCGATCGATGACCCTGGCTCTTTCTTTAGGTCCATCTATCTGGTCCGCACCTGGAGCTACGTGTTTCTCGCATGGCCGGTAAGTAACTGACAGTGCATGCATGATTTTGTATGTGGAAATCGGAATCCTGATTTGATGCCCTGATCGAGCCGCCAATGGCGTCGGGTGATCGATAGAAGCCTTTCGCGAAAGGCTCGACAGCCGGCCGATCAAAGCTAATCGTAGTCAATTACCACGTCACGGTCGGTAGGAGTAGGAGTAGGATGGATATCATCTTGAGAACGATATCGGCTGACTGAAAAGATAGATGGATCTGAGTGCGTGTGTGCGCGTAGGTGCTGGCCATTGGAGGATGCATGTAAGTGACTAGACCATTTACATTCATTCAACTAAAAGATGCCCTGCATTGCTAGCTGAACGTGAATGGACGATTTTTTTTTCTATGGACTGGCATGTTCCAGTGCGGGCTATGGCCGGCCGAAGGCGAGGTGTACAGTACCGAACTTCACTTTATGCGGATGATACAACAATTTTTGTGGCACCTATCAAAGAAGGCATCTCCGCCCTTTCCAATATCTTGAAGGGGTTCGGTGACGTGATCAGCCTTGTTACAAACTTTCACAAGAGTCAAGTAACCTATTTTTTAAAATATATATTTCTTCAGAAATTCAAAATACATACGCAGAAAATAAAATATTACAAATGTATTAGCCTGTCGGCCTACTACCTACCGACAACCCGCTATCGGTAGGCAGTCTACCATAGCGCCCACAAGGTCAACGTGGCACGCTCTACATGAAGATGTTGATAGTTGGTAAACCGATAACGGCCATTGGCCTCCTACGTACCGATGGCATGCTATCGGCATGTAGGTTACCAATAACCCCACGCATATATCACCTCCTTCCTGTCTTGCCTTCTTTCTTCTTACTCTCTTTCTACTCTTCTTTTTTTCCTCTCATTGTAGCAAATTTCAGATAAAATCCACGTAGCCGCTTCCACAAATTAACGCATATTGTAGATTCTCGTATTCTCCTTCAAATAAAAAAAAATCGATTCCAAAGAAAATAAATCAACGGCGATGTTATGAGGGGAGTATTGGAGTTGAGGTTGATTTGGAGGAGCAAGACAAGAAGATCAACTCGGCAACACATGCTTCAAGTGTATAAATATTTGTTCTTACGTACTTTTTATGTTAGGTGATATTTATTTGTTAGATGTAATAGTTAGTAGATGTAAGTTGAGCGAACGGGGGTTAGGATTTCAAGATGTTTGAACTTGGCATTTCCTATTTCCGCCTGTAGAATGGATGAAAAATGTCGTGGTCTAATTGAGTGTGAAATGACAACAAGCATCCTCACTAAGTTTTTGGAGGTGGATCTCATTTCTAACTAATTAATCGTAAGACACCCTTGGAGCTCCCTTATGCATGTGCTTCATTCTAACATCATCTCTCAAAACATAGAATGTCATCATTGGTGTAAATGGGCGAGAGGGGTTGGCAGACATGATTTAAAAAATGGTTAAGTGAGGAAGAAATAGTTCTGTGATGATCACACCATTGGGACTACGAGTTTTATAGACTGGGGTGCGCAAGGGTTGGCGGGAAGAAAAAAAGCGCGGGAAGAAAAAAGTGTGGGAGGAATAATTGGCGGGAGGAAGAATAACTAGCGGGAATAAGGAAAAAAAAGGGTGCTATCAGTAGGCTACATGCCGACAGCGTATCCTTGGTTGGTAGGTGGTCGAGAACTAGCTATCGATTTACTGAGTACCGATAGCTCCATCTAGAGCGTGCCACATTGCTCTAGGGGTGTTATTGATAAACTGCCTACTGGCAGCGGGATGTCTGTAGGTATTCGGTCGATAGGCCCATACATTGGTAATATTTTGATTTCAGCATAAATATATTATAAAAATCGAAGTAACACTCATTCGATGTCATGGCATCAACCTCCAAGACATCCTCACTGACCTTCCCGCAATTATCACTACCTTTTAACTAAGTATCTTAGCGAATCACTCTCCATTAAAAATTAAACCAAGTTTGTTGTCACTACCTAGAGGATTGGGTCGCTGCCAAGTTAAACCCCTGGCTAGGCCGCTACTTCATGTCGGTTGGGAGGCGCACCCTTGTGCAATCTGTGCTCACCTCGCAAGCAATTGACCACCTTACCTCCCTTAAATTCGCACCGGGCACCAAAATTATCTTTGTCATGCTTTGTATGACCTTCCTTGTGGTGGATTTCGATAGAGACTTGGGAGGCAAGTGCAAGGTGAAATGGGAGTTGGTGAGCCGACCAACCAAGCTTTCTGTTGCATTATCCACGATTCCCATTGGGAAGGTCCTGGATCTCTTGACACTTGTACCAGGGAAGACGATCTTAATGAGGAGCACCACATTATCGAATGGCAGCTCAACTCTGATATTCGCTATTCCACCGCCTAGGCTTACGATGCTTAGTTTCTTGGCATGACCTCGTCGATGATCAAGTTGGGCGTTTTGAAAGCTTGGGCACATCCAAAGTGCAAATTATTTGCCTCGCTTATAATACCAAACCGAATTTGAACTAATAATAGATTCGAGAATAGAGGTTGGCCTAATTTTGGACTCTATCAGCAATGTCACCCGGAGACAGACGCACACATCCTTTTCCAATCCCGATGCACAAAGAGGATTTCATGCATGATGTCCACACTTGGTGGACCGAAATGGTTAAATCATCAAGCGCCCTACCCAGCAAGGTGTTGACTTCGTGTCTAATGCTTGTGTCTAGTGAGATTTGAAATGAGAGGTACTCTAGAGTTTTCCGCAAATTTGCAACTATGCCGACAATTGTAGTAAATAATACAAAAGATAGGTTAGGTTGTGGTGTATCGTCGGGGCAAAGCACTTAGGGGCTATCGTACCGGGAGAGTAGTCCCTTGTGGCTTAGGACTTGTACATACTCTTTGTCTATGTTTAATTAATGAAAATCCAAAGTTTTTGTTGTGTTTCAAAAAAAAAAGTAGGTTGTGCCTCACTCGGCCAGCGATCGGTAGCCACCAGTATACATGGCGATCTACCAGTTGTCGGGATAAGAGCATCTCTAGAAGATGCGCAATCCTTCCACCGGTCCATATATATACAGACTTTTTGGTAGAGGGGAGAGGTTTTCTGCCAGAACATATGCGCTTAAGTAAGGCCGACCCATAAATATTATGCGAGCGACCCGTATAAATTCGCCCACTGCTGCTATATCTATGATGCGGCGGGGGGGGGGGGGATTTAGGGTTGTCGTTCCTTATCTACTTCACCTCCAACCGCCGCATCCACTCCCGATTCACCTCTAGCCATCCCTATTCCGACGAGCAATTGCGATGGCCTTCAGAGGATTCAGCCGGCGCGGTGGCCGCCGCGGGTCACCGCCGGCCAAGCGTAGTCGGAACAACCACGAGGCGGATATAGGTCCCACGGCCCAACGCCTCTCCCTGGGCCATCGGTCGACCTGGCGCAAGCTCGCACCCGCGTTGCCCTATCCTGCAACGGGAAGAGCGCGTGGGTGCACTTCCATTAGTTGGGGGACCTCCTCTACCACACCCCCCCACTCATCACTAGCGCATGGCGCACCGAGACCTCCTAGCCGCCAGAGAAGCGATGGATGTCGGCGAGGAAGGCTCGGCCGAGGGCCTCGAGGTGGCGGAGGACGAGTTTGAGCTGGCGGAGGTCTAACCTCCGTTGTCGACTAGTACCTCTGCCGCCCCCTCCGGCAACCTCTGACAACCCCTATTGTGTTTTTTTTTTCACATTTCTAGTTCTGGCGATGTTCCGACATATAATTTGTAGTGGCTAGTTGAACTTTTCGAATAGCTATTTTTTCCTGTTCGAAATGGCACTTTTGTTCTGCCCCGACACCTTTTGCGTCCGATTTCGTTTTTGTGGCTACCCACATCTCGTTTTTTGCGGGTTAGAAAAATGGCGTACCTGCTAGAGTTGCTTCGTCGGCTAAATTTTTGAATCTTTTGAATACTACTCCCTTTGTTTTTAAATATAAGTCTTTAGAGATTGCATTATAAACTACGTATGGATGTGTATATACATATATAGTTCTAGTGCAATCTCTAGAAGGACTTATATTTAGAAACGAAGGGAGTAGATCCTAAGGGAAAATTGTCAGATGTAAACGAGGTACCACCGTATAGTGTACAAGTTTCAGGCTAACAAGATGAGAATAATCGACATACAATGGGGGTAGTAGGTGCAAACAATGTGCAACGAATTTTGTAACTTTGCTTTAATCAAAGAGAGATTTCTACCCAAGAAACTTAGTAACCATATTGTTTAGTACAAAATAGTATCCACCCAAGTACTAGTTTGGTTTTCACATTGTTTAGCAACACAGAGTATAAGCTGGATGTGCATCTCCACAAATACACACTCGCACAACTTCTACAGAGACTGTATCTTGGCAAAATATCACTATAAATAATAGAAAATTATTGTAGAACTATTGTTCTACGTTTCGAGGCTTAAAAAAAAAACATCACTAAACCTAATAGTACCTAAAAGGGTATACATTCTGATGCTCACATTGTATCAATTAGCACCGTAGCATAGATATCATTCTTCCGGCCAGCTAGGACTCCATATAACAAGATATCGCAATGCCTTTGTGAATGTACCTGCAGATAGTGGGTAACTAAACTATCAGCAGTACACTATATGTAGACCATGATTGAAGGATCAAGGAGAGGCTGGCAGCAATTTAGCCTACAAAATCAATTGAAGTCGCCAAAATAATGCACGCCTACATGGCGGGATGGATGGCCATGAGAGCAAGCACGTCCACACACAGATCTTTGTTTCAAACCGATCGTCCTGGAATCATGTTCTTGCTTGACAATGGACGCAAACAAGCAAAGCTTGTCTTTTCTATTAGTTAATCATCATGATAATACATGTACATCCTGTACGTCCTTGTTTTATGCCCTTGTTCTCTCCGCATCATTTGGCAATATTTTTGTTTTTGCCGGAATTATTTGGCAATGTTTAATTTATGACCGCGATACGTGCCGAACGAGGTTTTGAAACAAAGATCGCCCGAACGTCGCACACCAATATTGATGCACTTGCATATATTGCCATTTTTTACGTATTTCTGTTTTTAAAATGTTTTATCTTTCAAATGAAAATTTCAAATAAATTTTCATTTTTACTACTAAATCTGTCGCGACGAGATTTTCGAAACTAGATCCCTTATCGATATGTTTCGATAACTATTTTTTTCAGGTTTAAAATTGCCATGTCTATTGCACGTAAATTGACGTGTTGTTTGCACTAAAATTACCGTCATTTGCTTCAACTATTTTTTTAACGTTCTATGTAAATTTGTCGTAATTCATAAAATAAAACTGTAAAAACTTACCTTGGGTAAACACATATTTTTTTGCCATGGCAAAAACACATTTTAAATTGTCATGTCGAAAGATATATTAAATTTGCCATGGACACAAAGAGGAAATAGTTTATCATTGAGATAGAAAAAACTTGGGATGCTGATAACTACTACATGTGTGACACTAGTACATGAAAATCCCTGATATTTTTGATAGCAAGTTTAGTTATGTGAGGGTGGTAACTTCAATTTGTAGACGCTAGTCTCGTGAATAAGAATTGTCATGTCCTACGAATAGAAATTGTCATGCCCTATGAATAAGAATTGTCATGTCCTATGAATAAAATTTCCATATATAGGAGGCACTTCCGCCTACACGTTTTTTAGATGCTAATTTTAGGTGTACATAGATGACAATTATTAGCCAAAGTTGACATGTATTTAGCGAAGTTGCTATGTATTAGCAGAAATTGTCATCTCACATGTGCTAAAGTTGCCGCCAAAGTGTGTGGACTTGTCATCTTTCCACCCACAGGTGTGACACATTTTTAGGGAAATGCTGATAATTATCACATGTGTGACACGAGTATATGGATTTCCCTGATGTTTTTGATGGCAAGTTTAGTTATGTGAGGATGAAAACTTCAAGTTGTAGACGCTAGTACTGCGAATAAGAATTGCCATGTCCTATGAATAGAAATTGTCATGTCCTATGAATAAGAATTGTCATGTCCTATGAACAAGAAAACGTGTGGGCTTCCCATCTTTCAACCCACATGTATGGCACGTCTTTGTGGCAATTTTATCATGCGCAGGTGGCAAGTTATCTGTTTTACCGAAAATTGCCATTCTCGCATTCTTAAAGTTGCCATCCAAAAATATGTAAGGGCGAGGTGTCTTGGCATTGATGCTAGGTCGTTAACATTTGGAAAAAGAAAGAGTTTTCCATATGTAGATAGAAGAAAATTGTCGTGGTTTGTATAACAAAAAAAAAGTCGCCGCCAGATCAGCACCACACCGTCGACAAACTCTCCCCCCGATCCATGTCCCTTTTCCCACCGTCACGCGTTGAGATGCGTCTAAGGATCTCCTCGACGCATTCGTAACCTAGGAGACCGTCATGTGCCCCCCTCCCCCCCCCCCCCCGCGCCAGATATTTGCTCGAGGTCCACTGTGTTGGGGTTCGCAGCAGAAAACAAAAAAAATTCTAACGAGCGTTCCCAATTTGTCATAACCCTCTGTTAGGTAATGTGCTAGGATCAAAGTCACCTTGCATTCATCAAAGAAAAACAAATGGAAATCAAATTCAAATGCAAAATGGGAGAAGGAACCCCCCCAGTTGAATTAATTCAAAAGGCCAGAAATAATTCTTCTCCAAAAATTCATGTTTGATTTTTGAAAAGTCTTATAAATGAGTGTGATCACATATCAAGTGATGTGGGACCCACCCCATGCTCACGGATTTTTCAAATATTCAAACAGGACCTTGGAATTAATCAAAAACCCCTATTTGATTTAAGATTCAAATAATTTGAATTTTAAAAAGTGCCAAACTTTGCAAATGGCTAGTATATATTATTATAGGGCCATATAAAAAGTTTTAGCATTTTACAAAATGGTTTGCTATTTTATTTAGCAAAACCAAAACAAAGACAGAAAAGAAATTAGAAAAGAAAAACAGAAAGGAGAGAGAAAGGCTTACCTGTCGCCTAGGCGAAGGCAGCCCAGCCAGCCCACCCGGCCCAAAGGGGCAAGGGGGTCTTCTTCCCCGACCTCGCGCCTCCAAGCTGCTCGGTGGAATGCCACCGAGCTAGCCGAGCACGGCGACGTCCCTGCGGTCACCACCTGCCCCTCTTGAGCCTCCAAGACGTGCCACGGAGACGCCCAGGAAACGCCGCATCCATTCCCCCCCCCCTCCAAAGCCTCTCCCTCTCTCTCTCGCCGAGTTCGACGACGAACCGAGCGCCGCCGTCGCCATGGATTGAGGCCCGCGTGGCCACCGTCATCCCCGAGCCACGCCGTTGTGTCCATCGTCTTCGTCACCGTCGACCGCATCTCCGTGCAGAAGGAATCGAGCGCGGAGCCCCTTGAGCTAAGGAATCGGGTCGTCTTCTTCAACTATGGCAGCCGCGCGCCATCACCGGATTCTCCATCACCAGGACCTCCCCGTGCAAGCCGTCACCGTCGTTGCACTCAGGGTGAGCTTCTGAGCAAAACCCCTCTGGTCCCGCGCCCTCCCCGCAGCTGTAGCCGGATCCACCATGGGAGCCGTAGCTCAACGCCGCCGTGGTGCTCGTCGGCGAGCACCCGTGAAGCAATCGAGCTCGGGGCCATGTCCTTCGCAACCGCCGTGCTCCTCTGCTTCAAACGCGCCTAACCCCGCTCCTTTTAGTGCACCGTAGCGATTTTTGCCTCCCAGCCGTACCACTGTCGCCGCAAAGCTCGTCGCCGGTGAGCCTATAGGGCACCCTAGCCCCTGTTCTTGGTCCCATTCGACGCGCGGCACCAAGAGCTACGTCTCAGTGGTTGCAGTGCTCGATTTGGGCCACGGGACCGCCATCTCCGCGGACACCACCGTCCCTGTACGTCGCCGGCGTCTAGCCGCCGGCGAGGCTGACGTGTCCGGCGAGTTTAACCACTAAATCCAACCCCCTGGGCCACTGACCAGTGGGCCCAGGCCACTAACTAATCCTTGGTTAGTTTAAACTAACCGGGTTAGTTAACTAACCAACTGACAGTGAGGCCCCACATGTCAGCACCCCCCCACGTCACTGTGACGTCATGCCTACGCAATAAACCCTTTTTCCAATTTAAAGAAATTTAGAAAATTCCAGAAAAAGGCTTAAACTTTGGAAATTCATAGAAAATTCATATTAACTCCAAATTTAACATATAATATATGAAAAATGATCAGGAGAAAATAATCTATCAAAATATACAACTTTAAACTATGTTTGAGTTGAATTTAAAATGGGACCAGTAGCATTTGCTATTTGGTTTAATTGGAATTTAATCAAATTAAATTCAAATGCTTTTGCAATTTGAACCTTAGCAACATACCCCAATTCACTTGAACATCAGAGGCATATCATACACATGTCAAGATGAATTACATTGATCAAACAATAGCATTTGTAACTTGGCTAAATTGAATTCAAATTGGAGTTTGAATTTGCAATTTCATTTGCAATATACTCCATTTAAATGGAATTGCCTCACACATCAGAAGCATGCAAACCAAGTTTCAACCTTCAACCATGTGCTTGTGCATTGTATTTACTTTGCTACCTTGTTTGTTGTTTGTCGAGTAGAAGTTGAACCGGAACAGGAGGCTGCCCCTTCGTTCAAGATCCCGAGACTGAACCTCGTCAGCAAGGCAAGCAAACCCCCATTGATCATGTCGATAAATCCCACTTCCCTCTCATGTCTCGCTTATGCATTGTATAGGATGATTACCATGCTACGTTTCTACCGCATAGATGAACCCATTCCTTTGCATGACCTATCATTTGTCACAGTAATAAGCAAACCACAATCCTAGAAAAATGTAGGAGTTGGTTGATATCATGTGGCCCCTGCAATTGTTACTGCTTATTGCATGCTTAGAGTGATACAATGTTGTTGCTGTTATGTGAGTCGGGATGGTAGTGATCATGATTGATGATGGTGTAAATGTGTTGGTGAATCTACCCTAATACAAGGTGAACGATGAGAGGCTCTGTAGGAGTACACGGTGGGTTGTCTCGTTGAACACCGCCCTAAGTCCGAGTTCTTGTGTGGTGATTCAAGATGAAGAGTATAACCACACATTGGGCTCACTGACCCCTCTCAACCTACTAACTCATCCCTTTCGATGTCCAGATGTCGCAGTAGTTCGGAGTTCTGGTAGGTTTGTGGCCTGGCTGCTAAGTGAGAGAACGACTCAACCGAGACCGGCTTATGCACCACGCACACATCATCTGGGTCCACTTCGGTAAACCGGCCGGGTTCACGATAGTGGTAGCCCACCCAGGTAGGCGGCTTTCTTGGACTAGATCGGCTATGAGGTAACAGTTGTGGTGGCATCCTCGCTGTCACCTCTTGAACGGTGACACGCAAAAGGCGGTAACTGATGACACGTGTGTGTAGCGGTACACCCCTACAGGGTTAACAAAACTATTCGAATAGCCGCGTCCGCGGTAAGGGACTGCTTGAAAAGCTTAGCTTGATTATTAGACAACTTGAACTGGATACTTATAAAACTTGCCAAGATAAGCGTGAGTGCTATGCCGTGCTTTCTCGTGGGAAAGTTGAGGAGGGCACCATAGTGGTGTAATTGGTTGGAGATGTAGTGGACTCGTGTACGCTTCTTACCTCAAGTCTGGTACTCGTAGTTCAGGACTAGCCAAGCCAAAGCTGGCACTTCTGCAATTGAACCCCACCTCCCTTTACCTTGATACATGTGCATGAGTAGTATAGTTCCTACATAAGTCTTTCTGAGTACGACTTTGTACTCACGTTTGCTTATTCTATGTTTTAGATGAACCCACTGACCCCGAAGGTGGATTCTTCCTCGAGCTCGACGACTGAAGACCAAGCTAGTGTAGTCCCAGTCAGCAGACTGGTTCCCTCGTGGAGGGCTTGTGTTTAAATAAGGCTTCTTAAGCCATTTGTTAAACTTGTCTGTACTCAGACCTACTTTGCTTCCGCTTGTTTGTTGTAATGTTGGATCACAGACTTGTGATCTCTGTGTGCACTCTGTGAGAGTTATCAATAAAATGTATACTTTGTAGAGAATTTCAATGATACCTGCTGTTCATACAAGGCATGTGTGCTGCGTGTATGTTTATAACATGCATGTCTTTGTATGGGTTTTTGAGACCTTAGTTGTGATCTGGTTGGCGGTCTTTTATACACCAAGTGGCCCTTAGATGTGCGCAGCTTGGGGCATCGCGATGCGATTGTTCGAGACACTTTCTCGTGCACACTTTGTTGTATGATCGAGCCCACCCTAGACCCCGACTAAGTGATCGGGCTGGAGTAAGTCTATGTAAGAGCTATGAGATAGTTGATAGTAAGGTTGAGGCGACTTGTCTGTGAATATGGGAGCGCATCACCCATATCATTTAGACTTGTGTGCGGACCTTGAGGATCCATCTCAGTTGATCATCCGGCCTGGATGGGATGCCCCTCACGTACGATGCTTTCCGAGAACGTTCTGTGCTTGGCCTTGTCTGCTTAGACAAGTGGGTACGGATCTCAGCTCTCCATATGACTATGTCGTAGCGGGACTTGCATACGCTAACCCCGGGTCCCGACAGACTTGGTATCAGACCAGGACTGGTTGTAGGATTATCAACCTTGGCCGAAGTCGAGTCTATCTTGCTATAGTTATATAGTTACTCTGGGTATATAAGGGAACAACGTAAGGCTTCTTTTTTCTCCTTAACCTCATCGTTCTGAGTTCTGAGTCACCCTCATCTTATTCTACGGGAAGATAGGACTAGGCTCATCTATGTCTTGCTAGAACATCTCGTTGTTTGCTTCCTTGTAGCCGTAGGAAAGTTGTGTTCGGTTTACTAGCGATGTTGTGCTTCTTGATTTCTTACATCGTATGTAAGTGTTGTTTTCATGCTGTAAGAAATTGTCTTTTCTTGCAATTACAACCGTTATGCTGTCCGAGTCATTCCAAGTTTCTTCATAATCTGATGCAATTGCAAAATCCTTCTCTCCATTTCGGTTGTCCTTTTAGAAGAACTTCTAGGTGGCATGCCCGACGGTTCCATAGTGTTTGTTGTAGGTTTTTTCCTAGAAACCTATACTGATTCATTTGCAGCTCTTCCTCCCACTTTAGATGTCTTCTAGCCAGAAGGACCACACTAACCATCATGTTGGGGTACTTTGCTACTCTGACATATCGGTTCTAGCCCTAGTAATCCATGGTCATCCTCAGGAAAACCATCCAGTAACCCAACTCCTTAAACCTATTCACCCGACAGATGTGTAGAGTTCATAGTGGATCTTATGCCAGGAACCGCACCAATTTCCAGACGCCCATACAAAATGGCCCCACGTGAGTTAGCTGAGCTTAAAATCCAAATTGAAGCTTTGTTGGAAAAAGGCTTCATCCGCCCTAGCTCATCGCCATGGGGTTGCCCCGTTCTGTTCGTAACGAAGAAAGATGGAACAGAAAGGATGTGCATTGACTATCGCCCGCTAAATCTAGCGACGATAAAGAACAAGTACCCACTGCCCAGGATCAATGATCTTTATGATCAACTTGCTGGATCCTCTGTCTTCTCCAAGATGGATTTGAGATTAGGTTATCATCAAATCAAAATCCGAAACGAGGACATTCCCAAAACGGCTTTCACTACTCGTTATGGTCTTTACGAGTACACCGTCATGTCCTTTGGTTTAACTACTTTCTCGCGCATGATGAATTCGATCTTCATGGAGTACTTAGATAAATTTGTTGTAGTTTATCTCGATGACATTCTCATCTACTCGAAGAACGAAGAAGAACATGCCGAACATCTAAGGCTGGTATTGATGAAACTTAGAGAGCATCGCCTGTATGCTAAATTCTCCAAGTGTGAATTTTGGCTACCAGAAGTGACCTACTTAGGCCACGTGATTTCTGCAAAAGGCATTATTGTGAATCCCGAGAGAGTTCAGGCCGTCCTTGACTGGACTCCACCTGAATCGGTTAAGCAAGTTAGGAGTTTTCTTGGCCTAGCCAGCTATTTCCGTCGCTTCGTCGAGAACTTTTCTAAAGTTTCAAAGCCTCTAACTGAACTCCTCAAGAAAGATAAGAAATTCCTATGGACTCCCAATTGCGAGGAAAGCTTTCAAGAGCTAAAAAGGAAGATTGACTTCTGCACCCGTACTTGCTCCTCCAGACACCAAAAAGGATTTCGAGATCTTTTGTGACGCCTCTCGGCAAGGGTTAGGATGCATACTTATGCAAGATAGACATGTGGTAGCTTATGCTTCACGCAAGTTGCGTCCACATGAAGAGAACTATCCTACCCATGACCTTGAACTCGCTGCCGTAGTTCATGCCCTGACAAGTTGGCGACATAACCTCCTTGGTAATCGTTGTGAGATCTATTCCGACCACCAAAGCCTCAAATACATTTTCACCCAGCCAGATCTTAATCTCAGACAAAGACGCTGGATTGAGTTGATAAAAGATTACGACGTAGGAATTTCTTACACCCCAGGCAAAGCCAATGTCATGGCTGATGCACTAAGTCGTAAGTCGTATTGTAACAACCTCATGTTACAACAGTATCAACCACTTCTTCATGAGGAATTTTCAAGCTCAATCTTGAGATTGTTCCTCATGGCTATCTTTCTACCTTGGTGGCGAAACCAACTCTTGAGGATCAAATCATAGTTGCCCAAAGGCGCGCACGAGGTGTTCGCCGGATCAAGGAGAACATTGCTAGCGGAGTTGCTAGATGTTTCTCCATAGATAGTAAAGGAACGGTATTCTTTGGAAATCGTTTGGTAGTACCTAAGAATAGGGAACTAAGGCAACTCATCCTCAAGGAAGCCCATGACACACCCCTCTCGATTCATCCCGGTAGCAAAAAAATGTACCGAGATCTACGCCATAGATTTTTGTGGACTAGGATGAAGAGATACATTGCTCAATTTTTTGGCGAATGTGATGTTTGTCGTCGCATTAAGGCAGAACATCAAAGACCTGCTGGTACACTTAAACCTTTGGCTATTCCAGAGTGGAAATGGGACAAAGTCGGTATGGACTTCATCACCGGCTTTCCAAAAACCCAGAAAGGAAACGATGCCATCTTCGTTATCATAGATAGGCTTTCCAAAGTTGCTCACTTCCTTCCAGTTCGCGAGTCTATAACTGCTAGCCAATTAGCGGATTTGTACGTCTGTAGAATTGTATCCCTTCACGGTGTTCCTTTGGAAATCAATTCTGATCGTGGTAGCCTTTTCACCTCTTGATTTTGGGGAAACTTCCAGAGTGCTATGGGAACTCATATCTCCTTTAGTACAGCTTTCCATCCTCAATCTACCGGTCAAGTCGAAAGGGTTAACCAAATTCTTGAAGACATGCTCAGAGCTTGTGTTATTTCATTCGGAAAGAATTGGGATAAGTCTCTTCCATTCGCCGAATTTTCTTATAACAATAGTTTCCAATATAGTCTGAACATGGCTCCTTTTGAACTCCTATATGGACGACGATGTCGAACACCCCTAAACTGGTCAGAAACCGATGAAAGACAATTCTTTGGACCGGACATGATCATGGAAGCAGAAGAGCAAGTTCACATTGTTCGTGATCAATTGAAAGCAGCCTAGTCTTGTCAGAAAAGCTACTATGATCGTCATCATAGGCAAGAAAGCTACAATCTGGATGAGAAGGCTTACCTTCGGGTTACTCCTCTGAAGGGAACCCAACGATTCGGTATCAAAGGCAAGTTGGCCCCACGTTACATCGGACCTTTCCGCATTCTTGCTAAACGTGGACAAGTTGCCTACCAACTTGAACTACCCCCGCACCTTTCCCGAGTACATGGTGTATTCCATGTGTCACAACTCAGGCGTTGCTTCAAGGACCCCATCCGCGAAGTCGACCATGAAACGCTTGATCTCCAAGATGACCTTTCTTATCGAGAGTACCCCGTTCGTATTCTTGATTCCGCAGAGCGTGTCACTCGTCGTCAGAAGATTAAGTTTCTGAAAGTGCAATGGTCACACCACTCTGAGAGAGAAGCCACGTGGGAAAGAGAAGATCGTCTCCGTACCGAGTACCCCACCTTCCTCCCGCGGACTTCTGAATCTCGGGACAAGATTCTGTTGAGTGGGGGCGAGTTGTCAGAACCCTCTGTTAGGTAATGTGCTAGGATCAAAGTCACCTTGCATTCATCAAAGAAAAACAAATGGAAATCAAATTCAAATGCAAAATGGGAGAAGGAACCCCCCCTAGTTGAATTAATTCAAAAGGCCAGAAATAAATCTTCTCCAAAAATTCATGTTTGATTTTTGAAAAGTCTTATAAATGAGTGTGGTCACATATCAAGTGATGTGGGACCCAACCCATGCTCATGTATTTTTCAAATATTCAAACAGGACCTTTGAATTAATCAAAAAACCCTATTTGATTTAAGATTCAAATAATTTGAATTTTAAAAATTGCCAAACTTTGCAAATGGCTAGTATATATTATTATAGGGCCATATAAAAAGTTTTAGCTTTTTAAAAAATGGTTTGCTATTTTATTTAGCAAAACCAAAACAAAGACAGAAAAGAAATTAGAAAAGAAAAACAAAAAGGAGAGAGAAAGGCTTACCTGTCGCCTAGGCGAAGGCAGCCCAGCCAGCCCACCCGCCCCAAAGGGGCAAGGGGGTCTTCTTCCCCGACCCCGCGCCTCCAAGCTGCTCGGTGGAATGCCACCGAGCTAGCCGAGCACGGCGACGTCTCATGGCTTCTCGCCCTTCGTTGGTTACCCCAAGTGGAAGGTTGAGATGTTGCGTAGCAGCAAGTTTTCCTCAGTGAAGATACCAAGGTTTTTCTCCAGTAGGACTCCAGAGATGATAAGTAGGTGTTAGCGGCGCAACTGACGTGGACCTGCACACAGACACAGATAACTTTGTTCCCAACGAAGTTCAAAGAGGTTGTCAATCTCTCCGGTCTTGTTGTTCACAAAGGCTAAAACACAAAGGATAATGATAGCAACTAAAAGTAAAAAGAAGGAAAGTAAATATAGCATGGAAACAGTAATAAGGATATGGACCGGGATACGTGATATTCTCTAGTGATGTCTCTCTCCCAAAAGACGATAAAACTACTATGCGAGGTAAACAAATTACAGAAGGGCAATTGACAGGATTATGAACGCACCGCAATGCTAACTATGCTACAAAAGAAAGGAAGAGGCTCAAAAGCACGGGCAGTACGCCAAAATAAGTAGACCGTAATCCAACTGCATCTACTACTAATCATCCACCTTGAGATATCTATCCAAAATATCTCGCTGGTATTAAGTTGCGAGCCCCACCCAAAGTGTAAACCCAAAGCAACAGAAAACTGCATTAAAAAGCACTTTGCATAAAGTAAACAATCCTTGCAACCGCGGTTACAAGCACCGCTGTTTTCCCCCTTGTGGCAACAGCACATCCCCTAGACTCATGTTTCTGTCACTCAAGCGTGTCATCGGGGGGCATGAACCCACAATCGAGCATAACGTTCCCTCTTGGAGTCACTATCTACTACTTGGCCAAAGCAATAAACAGCAACGGAGAAAATGAAGAATTACTTAGAAAAAAAAATGTAAGAGATAAAAACCAAATATATTACTCTATCACAATCCGGACATAATCTCATAATCCATCAGATCCCATCAAACTCAGCA
This sequence comes from Bromus sterilis, assembly GCA_950022295.1. Taxonomy (NCBI): domain Eukaryota; kingdom Viridiplantae; phylum Streptophyta; class Magnoliopsida; order Poales; family Poaceae; genus Bromus; species Bromus sterilis. Next base: position 334,264,943 of record OX465595.1, on the reverse strand, counting down.
TAGCAATAGCAGAAAGATTACAAAAGTGCCTCGATCATGTAGGGCAGCTCACGAGGTCTAAACCATGAAGAACAAAGAGGAGAGGAGAACATCACATAGCTACTGATCACGGACCCATGGTCCAAGGAAAACTACTCACGAGACATCCGGGGAGCATCCATGGTGGAGAGGAGACTCCCGGAGGTCGGCCCTCCCTCCGGCAGGGTGCCGGGAAGAGGTCTTCTGGTGCTCCCGATCTCGGAAGCGCGGCGGAGGCGGAACAGAGGCGAGTTTGCGAAATAGGGTTCTGTCTTCGGAGTTTCCCCGTGACGGAGAATAAATAGGCGAAGGGGGGAAGCCAGAGGTGGACCAGGGGCCCCAGGCGCCCCTCTGGCGCGGCCAGGGGTGGGGCCGCGCCGGGTGGCCGCCTGGGCCCCCTGGCTCCCCTCTGTCCCCTCTCGGGCTCTTCGCGAAGCTTCCTGTCCGCTGATTTTTCCTGTATTTTTCCCGGAATTTTTCTGGCACTTTTTATATGGGGGAAAACTGAAATAGAAAAACAGCAGAAAACAGGAATTGGCACTGGGGTGCACTGAGTTAATAGGTTAGTCAAAATATGATCAGAAGTGTATGAAAGTGTATCTAGATCATAGCAATATCACACAAAATATGCATGGAGCAAGCAGAAATTATAGATACGTTTTGGACGTATCAACATCCCCAAGCTTAATTCCTGCTCGTCCTCGAGTAGGTAAATGATAACAGCATAATTTATGTGGTGACATGCTAGCAACCATAAAAGAACTTTTAAAAGTAAAGCAATCAAGGTTAGAGATTCAATTCAAGTCATAACATGCAAGAGTCTATATTAGCATTGAAACAAGTAACAAAAGAACATTAGGTGCAAGAGCTCTCGCAGTCCGTGACTCGAATGTCTCCAAATGGTGTTTGCGTGCAAGAAGGGGGATAGGGAATACGAGAAAAAGTATTTTTTATTTGAGAACTCAATCTACTAAAGTTTCACACTTGGTCCTCTTTGGAATCTTATCTTGACTCATCCCCAGACCACTAGCCATGTACAAGTCAATTTGATCCACTCCTTTTCGATATTTTGAGCACTCATGCAATGGATGAGAGTAAGCACGAGAGTTGACACTTAGGATGGCAAAGAGAGAAGTGCGGAGGAGGAAGACAAAAAGGATGAGAAAGGCTCACATCAATGAGGACAATCATAGGCAAGAGATGCCAAATGATAGATATGATGTGAGGAGTAGGGATTGCCATGCAACGGATGCACATACGAGCTAAGAAGCTCTCCAAAGGAACTAGTGGGGGGTGCATCTAACTTGCTCGCTCATGAAGACCTAGAGCTCATTTGAGGAGGCTCATCCTTGGAATATGCAAGCTAAGTTCTATAGTGTGAAGGTCCCCACATAGCTATGTGCATAATGATCATCTCTATGGAGTACAAGGATATAAAGGGAGTACTAGTGTGGATCTCTCAAAAGGATAGTAGTGTTGCCCCTTTCTCTCTTTTTATTTCTTTTTCTTTTTTTTGCTTTTTTTTGTATTTTTTTGTGGCCTCAATGGCTCTTTCTTTTCAACTCTCATTTGTCCTCTTTGGGATCTTTTATTGTGTCCACTTTGGGATCTTTTCCTCACTTAAGGGCACCACTCTATTTTACAGAAGGTAAAGGAGATCTTTCACACTTTACAAGGTACTCAAAATCATAAAGAAGATGTAACTATCATGATGTATGCAATGTATGTCGCTGCCAGTGTAGCAGGAACATGTATGACATGAAGATCAAGTCATGAAGAGGTGGATGTTGCATGGCAATATATCTCGGAAAGGCTATGGAAATGCCTTGATAGGTAGGTATGGTGGCTGTTTTGAGGAAATATATAAGGAGGTTTATGATGACAGAGTGTATCATGCCAAGGGTTTGGATGTACCGGCGAAGGTGGACACCAACTCTCGGAATGAGAAGAAGGCAATGCACGGTACGGGAGAGGCTAGCAAAATATGGGAAGGTGGAAGTGTTAACTTTCAATACTTACATTAGTCCGAAGAACTCATGCACTTATTATCGGTAACTCTCAATCTAATAAGGAGGTTCACAAAGAGACAAGTACCCCGAGGAGTAGTGTATGGGGGTTTGGTTATCCTTGCGCATCCTCGACTCATGGTACGTGAGTGTTCTTCTATATTCGATCCCTACAAAGATTAGTGATCCATCTAGTAGCTAGAGTTCTCAACTAGTTTTTTAGGTTTTGAAAATACACACGGATTGCCAAAAATATGAAACCTATCACTAATAGGCTAGAGCTCTTGACACCAAAAGTTCAAACATTACTCACATCAATACCTCAAAACTATTGCAAGTTACTACTAGAAGAAAATAGCAACCTCAATTACCTACTCTCAAGACAAGACACAACTCAGTGCAACAACCAACTCTCTTTAACAAGATAAACATGAAAACTAAAAAGAGTTCCAGCAACAAACTAAACAAAAGCCAAAGCTCTTGCTAAAGAGAAACTAAGACTAAAACTAAACATGGCAGTAGCTATGAAAAGATAAAGAACACAAAACAGCAAAAAGATAAGCAGGAAAAATCCAATGATGTGTTCTAAATTTGAAAGTGGAGCATGTTTCTCTCCCACACAAAGTAATACGGGATCTAACTTGTTATGAAAATCAAGAAAAGCTAAAGAAAACTAAAAATAAAACCTAAGAGCGAGACGCTCCAAGCATAGCACATAACGCATGAAGTGATAAAAATATAGTGAGACGAAGGACGGACTGATGATTGTTGATGGAGAAGGGGATGCACGCGGGCATCCCCAAGCTTAGACGCTTGAGTCTACTTGAATATTTTTTGGGGATGCATGGGGGAATCCCTAAGCTTGAGCGCTTGACACTCCTGGATCTTCTTTCATCATCTTCCATCGCACACTTGAAAACTCCCTTCATACATAACTCATCATAAGCTTATTAGAGAGGTTAGTACCCTTAATAAAATAATTTTTACCCACCGGATATAAAGATATTCTTGAAAAGCTACTGTTTCTCAAGAGTGCCAAAAATTTTTGCAAAGAAAAAGCAAGCTTAAGGTTTGCAAAAGTTAGGAGAGACAAAACGTGGCAGAATTCGTGAAAAACAGAACAACAGGTAGTAAAGAATTTTTTTAGGGGCACTTCTGCAACTCAAATCAAAAAACTCAGAACATACGGAAGTTTCGTATATGTATAGAGCATGCTGTGTAAAAATTTCAGCTCAAAAAGATGAACTGGGATTTTTCTGGATTTTTTCTGGTCACGAGGACAGAATCTGTTTTCTGGACAGCATGTCACAACTTTTACTTCCCTTGCCGTAAGAGGCTATAACTTGGCACAAAGCTAAAAAATAAAGATACAATGATTTTGCTTAAGTAGTAACAATCATCAAGACACAAAAAAAGAAAAAAGAAAAACCTAAATTCGTTGCGGGCTGCCTCCCGAAAGCGCTTCTTTAAAGCCATTAGCTAGGCTTAAAGATTATGAAAGATGCTCACAAGAGAATAAGAATAGAAGCAAAAGCGAGCATCAAGAAGCAAATGTGAAACACATTTAAGCCTAACCCACTTCGTATGCATAGGCATCTTGTAATAAAATAAATCAAAGAAGCACAAAGAAACCAACATAGGAAGGTGGAACAAGAACATCTTCAAAACTTTCAACATAAAGAGAGTAGTTTTAGTAATATGGAAGTTTCTACAACCAAACTTTCCTCTCTCAAAATATTTTTCAGTAGTATCATGAACAACATCAAGAATATAGATATCACATAAATCAAATTGTTCATGACCTACGAGCACACGTGTATTATTTTCAACACGGTTTTTAGGATCATAAGATAAATGCAACCCAACATATTGAGATTTGATAAGAGGAAAATTCTCCGGAGTTGGAGATTTCAAAAGGATAATAGGACAATCAAGTGTGGGTGCAATAGAAACAATTTCATGCTTAACATAAGGAACTATAGAGAGTTCATTTTTGTCAGCATCATCCATAGTGGCATCTTGGCCATCAACAAAGCAAGTATCAAAAATTTTAGAAAGGGATATTTCAAGTGAGTCCTCGGAATCATAAGATTCCTCTTCATAGCAATAATTAGCCTCTTCTTGGGGAGCAAGCATTCTATTTTTAAAATCCTCAATATAAGCATTGGAAGTATAATTCTCAAAGCAATAAGCAAGAACAGCAAAGTTTTCAGACACGAAAATAGTATCGTGATACTTTTCAATTAAAGAAGCAATCTCATAGGCACCTTTAAAAGCAACAAACTCTTCAATCTTTTCAACATCAAAGTAATCATAAACACCTTTAGCATAAGAAGATAATATCTCATTTTCATTAAACTCACATTGGAAAGGAAGGTGTTTATGATCTATATTAGAACAGCAAGTAAAATCATAAATGTGGCACAAAAGTTTAGCATGGCAATAAGAAACATGTATTTGGTCCCATAAGTGTTTCCCTTTCTGAGATAGGCGGTGCCGCGTATAATGAGCATGCTCATCCAATGATTTCCCCTCAACCAAGTCAGTTGGGTTTTTAGCGCGAGCACAAATTGATCGAAGACGAGCCAAGTGAAACATGTCCATCCTACCATATTTGGGTGGTTCAACACCCATGGTAAAGATAGCATTAGCAAGCAAGGTAACATGTATTTTTGGTATTTTTGATAAAAGACACAAAAGTAAAAACTGAAAGGTAAACTAACAAGACTAAAAAAACAAAGGTAAATGGTAGTGTGCAACTCCCTTATCTTAGCACTCGGAGTCCCCGGCAACGGCGCCAGAAATTCTCTTGATGGCTTCTCGCCCTTCGTTGGTTTCCCCAAGTGGAAGGTTGAGATGTAGCGCATCAGCAAGTTTCCCTCAGTGAAGATACCAAGGTTTGTCTCCAGTGGGACTCCAGAGATGATAAGTAGGTGTCAGCGGCGCAACTGACGTGGACCGGCACACAGACACAGATAACTTTGTTCCCAACGAAGTTCAGAGAGGTTGTCAATCTCTCCGGTCTTGTTGTTCACAAAGGGTAAAACACAAAGGATAATGATAGCAACTAAAAGTAAAAAAGCAGGAAAGTAAATATAGTGTGGAAACGGTAATAAGGATATGGACCGGGATACGTTATGTTCGTTAGTGATGTCTCTCTTCCAAAAGACGATAAAACTGCTATGCGAGGTAAACAAATTACAGAAGGGCAATTGACAGGATCATGAACGCACCGCAATGGTAACTATGCTACAAAAGAAAGGAAGAGGATCAAAAGAATGGGCAGTACGCCAAAATAAGTAGACCATAATCCAACTGCATCTACTACTAATCATCCACCTTGAGATATCTATCCAGAACATCTCGCTGGTATTAAGTTGCGAGCCCCACCCAAAGTGTAAACCCAAAGCAACAGACAACTGCATTAAAAAGTACTTTGCGTAAATTAAACAATCCTTGCAACCGCGGTTACAAGCACCGTTGTTTTCCCCCTTGTGGCAACAGCACATCCCCTAGACTCATGTTTCTGTCACTCAAGCGTGTCATCGGGGGGCATGAACCCACAATCGAGCATAACGTTCCCTCTTGGAGTCACTACCTACTACTTGGCCAAAGCAATAAACAGCAACGGAGAACATGCAAAAATTACTTAGGAACAAAAATGTAAGAGATAAAACCAAATATATTACTCTATCACAATCTGAACATAATCTCATAATCCACCAGATCCCATCAAACTCAGCATAGCAATAGCAGAAAGATTACAAAAGTGCCTCGATCATGTAGGGCAGCTCATGAGGTCTAAACCATGAAGAACAAAGAGGGGAGGAGAACATCACATAGCTACTGATCACGGACCCATGGTCCAAGGAAAACTACTCACGAGACATCCGGGGAGCATCCATGGTGGAGAGGAGACTCCCGGAGGTCGGCCCTCCCTCTGGCAGGGTGCCGGGAAGAGGTCTTCTGGTGCTCCCGATCTCGGAAGCGCGGCGGCGGCGGAACAGAGGCGAGTTTGCGAAATAGGGTTCTGTCTTCGGAGTTTCCCCGTGACGGAGAATAAATAGGCGAAGGGGGGCAGCCAGAGGTGGACCAGGGCCCCCAGGCGCCCCCCTGGCGCGGCCAGGGGTGGGGCCGCGCCGGGTGGCCGCCTGGGCCCCCCCGGCTCCCATCTGGCCCCTCTCGGGCTCTTCGCGAAGCTTCCTGTACGCTGATTTTTCCTGTATTTTTCCCAGAATTTTTCTGGCACTTTTTATATGGGGGAAATTGAAATAGAAAAACAGCACAAAACAGGAACTCGCACTGGGGTGCACTGAGTTAATAGGTTAGTCCAAATATGATCAACAGTGTATGAAAGTGTATCTAGATCATAGCAATATCACACAAAACATGCATGGAGCAAGCAGAAATTATAGATACGTTTTGGACGTATCAACATCCCCAAGCTTAATTCCTGGTCGTCCTCGAGTAGGTAAATGATAACAACATAATTTCTGTGGTGACATGCTAGCAACCATAAAAGAACTTTGAAAAGTAAAGCAATCAAGGTTAGAGATTCAATTCAAGTCATAACATGCAAGAGTCTATATTAGCATTGAAACAAGTAACAAAAGAACATTAGGTGCAAGAGCTCTCGCTGTCCATGATTCGAATGTCTCCAAATGGTGTTTGTGTGCAAGAAGGGGGATAGGGAATACGAGAAAAAGTATTTTTGTGTTGAGAACTCAATCTACTAAAGTTTCACACTTGGTCCTCTTTGGAATCTTATCTTGACTCATCCCCAGACCACTAGCCAGGTACAAGTCAATTTGATCCACTCCTTTTCGATATTTTGAGCACTCATGCAATGGATGAGCGTAAGCACGAGAGTTGACACTTAGGATGACAAAGAGAGAAGTGCGGAGGAGGAAGACAAAAAGCATGAGAAAGGCTCACATCAATGAGGACAATCATAGGCAAGAGATGCCAAATGATAGATATGATGTGAGGAGTAGGGATTGCCATGCAACGGATGCACATACGAGCTAAGAAGCTCTCCAAAGGAACTAGTGGGGGTGCATCTAACTTGCTCACTCATGAAGACCTAGAGCTCATTTGAGGAGGCTCATCCTTGGAATATGCAAGCTAAGTTCTGGTGTGAAGGTCCCCACATAGCTATATGCATAACGATCATCTCTATGGAGTACAAGGATATAAAGGGAGTACTAGTGTGGTTCTCTCAAAAGGATAGTAGTGTTGCCCCTTTCTCTCTTTTTATTTCTTTTTCTCTTTTTTTTCTATTTTTTGTATTTTTTTGTGGCCTCAATGGCTCTTTCTATTTAACTCTCATTTGTCCTCTTTGGGATATTTTATTGTGTCCACTTTGGGATCTTTTCTTCACTTATGGGAAACACTCTATTTTACAAGAAGGTAAAGGAGATCTTTCACACTTTACAAGGTATTCAAAATCATAAAGAAGATGTAACTATCATGATGTATGCAATGTATGTCGCTGCCAGTGTAGCAGGAACATGTATGACATGAAGATCAAGTCATGAAGAGGTGGATGTTGCATGGCAATATATCTCGGAAAGGCTATGGAAATGCCTTGATAGGTAGGTATGGTGGCTGTTTTGAGGAAATATATAAGGAGGTTTATGATGACAGAGCGTATCATGCCAAGGGTTTGGATGTACCGGCGAAGGTGGACACCAACTCTCGGAATGAGAAGAAGGCAATGCACGGTACGGGAGAGGCTAGCAAAATATGGGAAGGTGGAAGTGTTAACTTTCAATACTTACATTAGTCCGAAGAACTCATGCACTTATTATCGGTAACTCTCAATCTAATAAGGAGGTTCAAAAAGAGACAAGTACCCCGAGGAGTAGTGTATGGGGGTTTGGTTATCCTTGCGCATCCTCGACTCATGGTACGTGAGTGTTCTCTGATATTCGATCCCTACAAAGATTAGTGATCCATCTAGTAGCTAGAGTTCTCAACTAGTTTTGTAGGTTTTGAAAATACACACGGATTGCCCAAAATACGAAACCTATCACTAATAGGCTAGAGCTCTTGACACCAAAAGTTCAAACATTACTCACATCAATACCTCAAAACTATTGCAAGTTACTACTAGAAGAACATAGCAACCTCAATTACCTACTCTCAAGACAAGAAACAACTCAGTGCAACAACCAACTCTCTTTAACAAGATATATATGAAAACTTAAAAGAGTTCCAGAACCAAACTAAACAAAAGCCAAGGCTCTTGCTAAAGACAAACTAAGACTAACACTAAACATGGCAGTAGCTATGAAAAGATAAAGAACACACAACAACAAAAAGATAAGCAGGAAAAATCCTATGATGTGTTCTAAATTTGAAAGTGGAGCGTGTTTCTCTCCCACAAAAAGTAAGACGAGATCTATCTTGTTATGAACATCAAGCAAAGCTAAAGAAAACTAAAAATAAAACCTAAGAGCGAGACGCTCCAAGCATAGCACATAACGCATGAAGTGATAAAAATATAGTGAGACGAAGGACGAACTGATGATTGTTGATGGAGAAGGGGATGCACGGGGGCATCCCCAATCTTAGAGGCTTGAGTCTCCTTGAATATTTGTTGGGGATGCATGGGGGAATCCCCAAGCTTGAGCGCTTGACACTTCTGGATCTTCTTTCATCATCTTCCATCGCATACTTGAAAACTCCCTTCATACATAACTCATCATCAGCTGATTAGAGAGGTTAGTACCCTTAATAAAATAATTTTCCCCCACTGGATATAAAGATATTCTTGAAGAGCTACTGTTTCTCAAGAGTGACAAAAAGTTTTTCCAAAGAAAAAGCAAGCTTAAGGTTTGCAGAAGTTAGGAGAGACAAAACATGGCAGAATCTGTGAAAAACAGAACAGCAGGTAGTAAAGAATTTTTTTAGGGGCACTTCTGCAACTCAAATCAAAAAACTCAGAACATACGGAAGTTTCATAATTGTATAGAGCATGCTGTGTAAAAATTTCAGCTCAAAAAGATGAACTGGGATTTTTCTGGAATTTTTCTGGTCACGAGGACAGAATCTATTTTCTGGACAGCATGTCACGACTTTTACTTCCCTTGCCGTAAGAGGCTATAACTTGGCACAAAGCTGAAAAATAAAGATACAATGATGTTTCTACAGTAGTAACAATCATCAAGACACAACAAAAGCAAAAAGAAAAACCTAAATTCGTTGTGGGCTGCCTCCCGAAAGCGCTTCTTTCAAGCCATTAGCTAGGCTTAAAGATTATGAAAGATGCTCACAAGAGAATAAGAATTGAAGCAAAAGAGAGCATCAAGAAGCAAGTGTGAAACACATTTAAGCCTAAACCACTTCCTATGCATAGGCATCTTGTAATAAAATAAATCAAAGAAGCACAAAGAAACCAACATAGGAAGGTGGAACAAGAACATCTTCAAAACTTTCAACATAAAGAGAGTAGTTTTAGTAATATGGAAGTTTCTACAACCAAACTTTCCTCTCTCAAAATAATTTTCAGTAGTATCATGAACAACATCAAGAATATACATATCACATAAATCATATTGTTCATGACCTACGAGCACACGTGTATTATTTTCAACACGGTTTTTAGGATCATAAGATAAATGCAACCCAACATATTGACATTTGATAAGAGGAAAATTCTCCGGAGTTGGAGATTTCAAAAGGATAATAGGACAATCAAGTGTGGGTGCAGTAGGAACAATTTCCTGCTTAACATAAGGAACTATAGAGAGTTCATTTTTGTCAGCATCATCCATAGTGGCATCTTGGCCATCAACAAAGCAAGTATCAAAATTTTCAGAAAGGGATATTTCAAGTGAGTCCTCGGAATCATAAAATTCCTCTTCATAGCAATCATTAGCCTCTTCTTGGGCAGCAAGCATTCTATTTTTAAAATCCTCAATATAAGCATTGGAAGTATAATTCTCAAAGAAATAAGCAAGAACAGCAAAGTTTTCAGACTCGAAAATAGTATCTTGATACTTTTCGATTAAAGAAGCAATCTCATAGGCACCTTTAAAAGCAAAAAACTCTTCAATATTTTCAACATCAAAGTAATCATAAACACCTTTAGCATAAGAAGATAATATCTCATTTTCATTAAACTCACATTGGAAAGGAAGGTGTTTATGATCTATATTAGAACATCAAGTAAAATCATAAATGTGGCACAAAAGTTTAGCATGGCAATAAGAAACATGTATTTGGTCCCATAAGTGTTTCCCTTTCTGAGATAGGCGGTGCCGCGTATAATGAGCATGCTCATCCAATGATTTCCCCTCAACCAAGTCAGTTGGGTTTTTAGCGCGAGCACAAATTGATCGAAGACGAGCCAAGTGAAACATGTCCATCCTACCATATTTGGGTGGTTCAACACCCATGGTAAAGATAGCATTAGCAAGCAAGGTAACATGTATTTTTGGTATTTTTGATAAAAGACACAAAAGTAAAAACTGAAAGGTAAACTAACAAGACTAAAAAAACAAAGGTAAAGGGTAGTGTGCAACTCCCCTATCTTAGCACTCAGAGTCCCCGGCAACGGCGCCAGAAATTCGCTTGACAGCTTCTCGCCCTTCGTTGGTTACCCCAAGTGGAAGGTTGAGATGTAGCGCAGCAGCAAGTTTCCCTCAGTGAAGATACCAAGGTTTGTCTCCAGTAGGACTCCAGAGATGATAAGTAGGTGTCAGCGGCGCAACTGACGTGGACCTGCACATAGACACAGATAACTTTGTTCCCAACGAAGTTCAGAGAGGTTGTCAATCTCTCCGGTCTTGTTGTTCACAAAGGGTAAAACACAAAGGATAATGATAGCAACTAAAAGTAAAAAAGCAGGAAAGTAAATATAGTGTGGAAACAGTAATAAGGATATGGACCGGGATACGTGATGTTCTCTAGTGATGTCTCTCTCCCAAAAGACGATAAAACTGCTATGCGAGGTAAACAAATTACAGAAGGGCAATTGACAGGATTATGAACGCACCACAATGCTAACTATGTACAAAAGAAAGGAAGAGGCTCAAAAGCACGGGCAGTACGCCAAAATAAGTAGACCGTAATCCAACTGCATCTACTACTAATCATCCACCTTGAGATATCTATCCAGAACATCTCGCTGGTATTAAGTTGCGAGCCCCACCCAAAGTGTAAACCCAAAGCAACAGACAACTGCATTAAAAAGCACTTTGCGTAAAGTAAACAATCCTTGCAACTGCGGTTACAAGCACCGTTGTTTTCCCCCTTGTGGCAACAGCACATCCCCTAGACTCATGTTTCTGTCACTCAAGCGTGTCATCGGGGGGCATGAACCCACAATCGAGCATAACGTTCCCTCTTGGAGTCACTACCTACTACTTGGCCAAAGCAATAAACAGCAACGGAGAACATGCAAGAATTACTTAGGAACAAAAATGTAAGAGATAAAAACCAAATATATTACTCTATCACAATCTGAACATAATCTCATAATCCATCAGATCCCATCAAACTCAGCATAGCAATAGCAGAAAGATTACAAAAGTGCCTCGATCATGTAGGGCAGCTCACGAGGTCTAAACCATGAAGAACAAAGAGGGGAGGAGAACATCACATAGCTACTGATCATGGACCCATGGTCCAAGGAAAACTACTCACGAGACATCCGGGGAGCATCCATGGTGGAGAGGAGACTCCCGGAGGTCGGCCCTCCCTCCGGCAGGGTGCCGGGAAGAGGTCTTCTGGTGCTCCCGATCTCGGAAGCGCGGCGGCGGCGGAACAGAGGCGAGTTTGCGAAATAGGGTTCTGTCTTCGGAGTTTCCCCGTGACGGAGAATAAATAGGCGAAGGGGGGCAGCCAGAGGTGGACCAGGGGCCCCAGGCGCCCCACTGGCGCGGCCAGGGGTGGGGCCACGCCGGGTGGCCGCCTGGGCCCCCCTGGCTCCCCTCTGGCCCCTCTCGGGCTCTTCGCAAAGCTTCCTTTACGCTGATTTTTCCTGTATTTTTCCCGGAATTTTTCTGGCACTTTTTATATGGGGGAAAACTGAAATAGAAAAATAGCAGAAAACAGGAACTGGCACTGGGGTGCACTAAGTTAATAGGTTAGTCCAAATATGTTCAAAAGTGTATGAAAGTGTATCTAGATCATAGCAACATCACACAAAACATGCATGGAGCAAGCAGAAATTATAGATACGTTTTGGACGTATCAACGTCCCTGCGGTCGCCACCTACCCCTCTCGAGCCTCCAAGACGTGCCACGGAGACGCCCAGGACACGTCGCATCCATTCCCCCCTCCAGAGCCTCTCCCTCTCTCTCTCTCGCCGAGTTCAACGACGAACTGAGCGCTGCCGTCGCCATGGATTGAGGCCTGCGTGGCCACCGTCGTCCCCGAGCCGCGCCGTTGTGTCCATCGTCTTCGTCACCGTCGACTACGTCTCCGTGCAGAAGGAATCGAGCGCAGAGCCCCTGGAGCTAAGGAATCGGGTCATCTTCTTCAACTACGGCAGCCGCCCGCCATCACCGGATTCTCCATCACCAGGACCTCCCCGAGCAAGCCGTCACCGCCGTTCCACTCAGGGTGAGCTTCTGAGCAAAACCCCTCTGGTCCCGCGCCCTCCCTGCAGCTGTAGCCGGATCCACCATGGGAGCCGTAGCTCAACGTCGTCGTGGTTCTCGTCGGCGAGCACCCGTGAAGCAATCGAGCTCGGGGCCATGTCCTTCGCAACCGCCGTGCTCCTCTACTTCAAACGCGCCTAACCCCGCTCCTTTTAGTTCACCGTAGCGAGTTTTGCCTCGCAGCCGTACTACTGTCGCCGCAAAGCTTGTCGCCGGTGAGCCTACATGGCACCCTAGCCCCTGTTCTTGGTCCCATTCGACGCGCGGCACCAAGAGCTACGTCTCAATGGTTGCAGCGCTCGATTTGGGCCACGGGAGCGCCGTCTCCGCGGACACCGCCATCCCTGGACGTCGCCGGCGTCTAGCCGCCGGCGAGGCTGACGTGTCCGGCGAGTTTAACCACTAATCCAACCCCCTGGGCCACTGACCAGTGGGCCCAGGCCACTAACTAATCCCTGGTTAGTTTAAACTAACCGGGTTAGTTAACTAACCCACTGACAGTGAGGCCCCACATGTCAGCACCCCCCCACGTCACTGTGATGTCATGCCTACGTAATAAACCCTTTTCCAATTTAAAGAAATTCAGAAAATTCCAGAAAAAGGCTTAAACTTTGGAAATTCATAGAAATTCATATTAACCCCAAATTTAACATATAATATATGAAAAATGATCAGGAGAAAGTAATCTATCCAAATATACAACTTTCAACTATGTTTGAGTTGAATTTAAAATGGGACCAGTAGCATTTGCTATTTGGTTTAATTGGAATTTAATCAAATTAAATTCAAATGCTTTTGCAATTTGAACCTTACCAACATACCCCAATTCACTTGAACATCAGAGGCATATCATACACATTTCAAAATTATTTACATTGATCAAGCAATAGCATTTGTAACTTGGCTAAATTGAATTCAAATTGAAGTTTGAATTTGCAATTTCATTTGCAATATACTCCATTTAAATGGAATTGCCTCACACATCAGAAGCATGCAAACCAAGTTTCAACCTTCAACCATGTGCTTGTGCATTGTATTTACTTTGCTACCTTGTTTGTTGTTTGTCGAGTAGAAGTTGAACCGGAACAAGAGGCTGCCCCCTTCGTTGAAGTTCCCGAGACTGAACCTCATCAGCAAGGCAAGCAAACCCCCATTGATCATGTCGATAAAATCCCACTTCCCTCTCATGTCTCGCTTATGCATTGTATAGGATGATTACCATGCTACGTTTCTACCGCATAGATGAACCCATTCCTTTGCATGACCTATCATCTTTCACAGTAGTAAGCAAACCACAATCCTAGCAAATGTAGGAGTTGGTTGATATCATGTGGCCCCTGCAATTGTTACTGCTTATTGCATGCTTAGAGTGATACACTGTTGTTAGTGTTATGTGAGTCGGGATGGTAGTGATCATGATTGATGATGGTTGAAATGTGTTGGTGAATCTACCCTAATACAAGGTGAACGATGAGAGGTTGTGTAGGAGTACACGGTGGGTTGTCTCGTTGAACACCGCCCTAAGTCCGAGTTCTTGTGTGGTGATCCAAGATGAAGAGTACAACCACACATTGGGATCACTGGCCCCTCTCAACCTACTAACTCATCCCTTTCGATGTCCAGATGTCGCAGTAGTTCGGAGTTCTGGTAGGTTTGTGGCCTGGCTGCTAAGTGAGAGAACGGATCAACCGAGACCGGCTTATGCATGCCGCACACATCATCTGGGTCCACTTCGGTAAACCGGTCGGGTTCACGATAGTGGTAGCCCACCCAAGTAGGCGGCTTTCTTGGACTATATCGTCTATGCGGTAACAGTTGTGGTGGCATCCTCGCTGTCACCTCTTGAACGGTGACACACAAAAGGCGGTAATTGATGACACGTGTGTGTAGCCGTACACCCCTGCAGGGTTAACAAAACTATTCGAATAGCCGCGTCCGCGGTAAGGGACTTCTTGGAAAGCTTAGCTTGATTTTTAGACAACTTGAACTGGATACTTATAAAACTTGCCAAGATAAGAGTGAGTGCTATGGCGTGCTTTCTCGTGGGAAAGTCGAGGAAGGCACCATAGTGGTGTAAACTGTTGGAGATGTAGTGGACTCGTGTACGCTTCTTACCTCAAGTCTGGTACTCGTAGTTCAGGACTAGCCAAGTCAAAGCTGGCACTTCTGCAATTGAACCCCACCTCCCTTTACCTTGATACATGTGGATGAGTAGTATAGTTCCTACGTAAGTCTTGCTGAGTACGACTTTGTACTCAAGTTTGCTTATTCTATGTTTTAGATGAACCCACTGACCCCGAAGGTGGATTCTTCCTCGAGCTCGACGACTGAAGACCAAGCTAGTGTAGTCCCAGTCAGCAGACTGGTTCCCTCGTGGAGGCCGGGCTTGTGTTGAAATAAGGCTTCTTAAGCCATTTGTTAAACTTGTCTGTACTCAGACCTACTTTGCTTCCGCTTGTTTGTTGTAATGTTGGATCACAGACTTGTGATCTCTGTGTGCACTCTGTGAGAGTTATCAATAAAATGTATACTTTGTAGAGAATTGCAATGATACCTGCTGTTCATACAAGGCATGTGTGCTGCGTGTATGTTTATAACATGCATGTCTTTGTATGGGTTTTCGAGACCTTAGTTGTGATCTGGCTGGCGGTCTTTTATACACCAAGTGGCCCTTAGATGTGCGCAGCTTGGGCCATCACGATGCGATTGTTCGAGACACTGTCTCGTGCACACTTTTTTGTATGATCGAGCCCGCCCTAGACCCCGACTAAGTGATCGGGCTGGAGTAAGTCTATGTAAGAGCTATGAGATAGTTGATAGTATGGTTGAGGCGACTTGTCTGTGAATATGGGAGCTCATCACCCATATCATTTATACTTGTGTGCGGACGTTGAGGACCCATCTCAGTTGATCATCCGGCCTGGATGGGATGCCCCTCACGTACGATGCTTTCCGAGAACATTATGTGCTTGGCCTTGTCTGCTTAGACAAGTGGGTACGGTTCTCGGCTCTCCATATGACTATGTCGTAGCGGGACTTGCATACGGTAACCCTAGGTCCCGACACAATTGCCCAAGATCTATCTAGCCGTAATACCGTAACGGAAAGACTTGCGAATAACATACCTCGGTGTGTATTCCGTTGCGCGGGAAACGTTCCCGCAAACGTGCTTGGTGTAGTCGATCAAAGTTCACATCCCCCTGGTTGTGTTAGCACCCTATCAGGTGGAGTGCCACACGTGTAGCACCTCGTAGTACTCGCACACGTACGGAACTCGATGACGACCTCCGATCTCCGATCCAGCGAATGTGGCGGAAGTAGACCTCCGAAACTGGAGTTTCAGCAGGGCGAGGACGTCTGTTTGGTGGAGAAGTGTCAATCCCACTACAGACTCCAAACAAGGGGAGCCCACGTGTTAGATACGAGGGAGTGGAGAAGACCGGATAAAACCGATCTCAATTCGGAGTTATATTTATTTTCTCACGAATTTCTGTGTATTAAATATGTGCACCCTACCCATCTATATATAGGTGGAGGGGAGGGAGTCAACCCCTCTCCCCTAGCATGGTGGGACTAAAGTCCCTTTCTAGGGGGAGGTGGCCGGCCAAGGAGGGGAGGGGGGTGCACCCCACATGGGCCCTAGGGCCCATGACGCCTCCCCCTTCCTTTTCTTTTTTTCTTTTTCCTTTTCCCTTTTATTCCCCTAATGGGCTTATTTCATAAATAAGGCACATTACACTTTTTAATTATAAATAAAATGTTTTTAATTATTAAATCACTTAATTAATAAATAAAATATATTATTTCATCTCCCGGTGATCCGGAACACCTTTCGGCTCACTCCGAGCATCCTTCGGACCAACACGAAAATTTTCCGGTATCTCTTCCCTTATTCTCCGGTAACTCCTATAGTTCTGAAAAGGTCTACGATAACATGGAGCCCTTAAGTGTGTTACCATATGGTCCGAGAACACTCCAGTCATGACCGAGATGAGGCTATGGTCAATGATTATCAGCGGAGCCTGGATGCCCATAATGACCTTTGTGCATTCCGGATATTAACACTGATTTGGATCTTATGTCGTATAGCATTCCCTTTTTCATCGATACTAGATAAGTCTGAGATTCAATTAATGACATCCTATGTCTGGTTCTATCTCCTTACCGACAAATCTTATTTCACTCGTTCCGTGATATTCATCCCCGTGACCTAGTCACACGCTGCATAGCTTTATGGATGCAATCTCACCGAGTGGGCCCATAGTATCTTTCAATTACATGGATGTAACACTCTCACTGTCAGTGAACAGTAATCACCATTACTATTGATCTTTACTGTTCAAAACTTTTGTTTGATCAACTTGGTTCAGTTCAAATTCAACTTCCTTTTTTATATTGTTGAAAGTCATGTTATCATGGACCTTGGTCAACTTGAATCCAAACAATTCCAAGCTCAAATTAAATACCCTTTGAATTGAATTCAAATCAATCTAGTTCAAAATTCCTTTGGTGGATTATTAAATGATAAAACCAAGGTGCAAAATAAACTTTCTCCAAAAATTGTGAAACTACTTTTATAAAATCACAAATATTCAGTGGGCCAAATCCAAATGGGTTTGGGTATTTATTAAGTTATAGAAAATTCCAAAAAATTCAAACAGTAGGTTAAAACCCTTACTTTGGGCATTTAATATTTAAAAGAAATATCTAATAATTTTCTTTTGCTGCAAAAACTTTTGTGGCACTGCTATATAATGATATACTAATTTTGAGGCACCTAACACATTTTACAAAATGCCTAAGCTAGGAAAACAATTACCAAAAGAAAATACAGAAAAGAAAAGAGAGATAAAATAGTAAACCTAGTCTACCCCCATGGGCGAAGCCCACCCCAACCTCCCCTTCCCCCTGGACCGAATCCGGCCCACCTAGCCCAGACCCCCCCACGGTTGTCTTCTTCCTCCAACTGCCCCCCCCCCCCACCTGCTCTCATACGGCCGAGGCCGCCGTCGACGCTGGCGAGCTGGCCCCGCACCCACCTGCCCCCTCCCTTCGCGGAGGCAATAAGGGCGACGCCCCCTCCCTCCTGGACATCCTCCCCCGCCCTTTCCCCTCCTCCTCTTCTCGCACGCCTCGGGGGAAAACTCCTGAGCGCCGCCGTCGCCATTGTCGTGGCCCGTCGTGGCCAACGAGCACGGTCCGCCCCGACGTGGTGTCCAGCAACTGCGCCGTCGTCGTCTTCGTCGACTACAACAGCCAATCGAGCCCGGGGAGCACCGCAGGCGTCGCCCGCGTCTTCTTCCCCCACTCCGGCCGCTGCAACCTCAACGTCGATTCCGGCCGCCTCATCCCCTCCCCGAGCCCGCTGACAACCCGGACGCGCTCGTGGTGAGCACCTCTGTCGTCGCCAACTGTCCATAGGTGCTCGTTAGACCCGTAGGCGTTTCCCTCTTCCGCTTTGCTCCGGCCGCCGTGGTTCGTCGTCGTAGCCGTGTCCCCTGGCCACCACAGCCCACGCCGGTTGCACCAAAAGGTTCCCCGTGGATCGTATGTTCGATCCAACCCCGCAACGCCTTCAGTTTCGTCGCGTATAGCCAAGTGCCATTGGAGCCCGAGACCCCCCTCCGCCATTTTGAGCTCGAGCTCGTGCCTGTCCACCCCAAGCCACCGGACCGCCACCAAACTCCTCCCCGTAGTCGTCCGCGTCGATTGGTACCAGCCGCGCCTCCTCCCGTGCACCACAGCGAGGGCAGCGTCGGCCTCGCCGGCGTTCTGTCGCCGGTGAGCCTCCGGCGAGCCTCACGGTCTCTGCCAGTGGGTCCCGTGGCCCAGTTGACTGGGTTGACCAGTCAACTGTGCTGACTGGGCAACCCTAGTCACTGACAGTGGGCCCTCCCCGGTTAATTACTTTGTTAACTTAACAGGAAAATTAAACAGAATAATAAACCCCTCCCAGACACTGACATGTGGGCCCTGGCCAATTAACTTAGTTAAATAAGTTTAGTTAACACTGGAGTCACTGACCACTGGGCCCCCCTTGTCAGTGTAATTTTAAAAGAATTTATAAATAAACAGAGGCTGACATGTGGGTCCCCCCATGTCAGGCACTGTTTTGGATAATGTTCTGGATAATGTTGAATAAATAATAAAATAAATTCAGAAAATCATTTAAATGATTTAAAACTTTGAAATTCAATAACTTTTAAACCGTAACTGGGATTCAAAAACTTTATACATGAAAGTTGATCATAAAAATATAAAGAATACGAATATGCTATCCGTATGCCTATCACACCCCTCTAACACAACGAACATCGAACCGTTCCCCCTCCGGACCTGCAGTCCGATAAATTGTCCGGTACTGTTAGAGTGCCCGGATGAATTTATTCCGAACACGAATGTTTCTCGGAATAGATCAACTAGCACGGATACACCCCCCTTATGTTTTTCCGGTACCCACGACACCTCCGGCTTGATCCTTCCCCCTCCGGACACCCTGTCCGGTAATCATCCGGAGCCGGTAGTTCATCCTCAGATGAATTTCCGTTCCGAGCAATGTGCATTGCACTGCGTTAGAATACCGTTAACTTTTCGTCTGTCATGTCATTCATCTGTTTGTATATGCTTGTTGTGTATTTACTGTTTTCTTCCCCCCTTAATCTCCGGTAGACCCCGCTGCTGCCGTCGACTACACCGCTGCTGAGTACGACTACTTCGTCGACGACCCGACCCCTACCGTCGAGCTTCCAGGCAAGCAGAGCCATTCTCTTCCCCAGATATCGCCTACCTTTCCGTACTTTCTTGCACTAGGCATTGTTACTGCTGCTGCTACGATTTCAATCCTATTCAATTGCATAGCCTGATTTTGTCGCCCCTTGATGTGCCTTCCTTTTTCCTATGCTGCCTATTATTATTATCATCCATTATTCAACAGTGAGCCCTGCGCATTGTTAGCTAGGATTAGATAGAGGGCCGTGATCACTCCGGGGAGTGAACGCGGATACAGTTATTATAACTGCACAGGTACGGTACAATACAGACACCGCCTGAGGCCCCCTAGCTCGGCCCTGCCGAGCCACCATCAAGTGTGAGCTATCAAGGAGTAATCCTTGTACTCCACTCGTTGTTGATTCTGTATAGCCGCTCTAGGTACCTGAGTAACGGTTGTCCTAAAGGTAAGAACTCGGGCGACCCAACGGTGCCCGCGAGAGGTATTGCGACGGGACGACAGGGAGGGTACGACCAGTGTACCGGTGTGCTTGGCCCCTGATCGTTGGCCGCGAGAGTTACCAAACCACGAAAGTCGAGCTCCTCCAAGAGCACACGAGAGACAAGGTAAGGAGACGGTTCACCTTGTTGGTAACAGCAGTGACTTGGTGGGACGACGGGGCAGGCACCGATGTACTGGTGGTCCTGGCTGTTGTCGTTGTCCGCGGGTCAGTTAAGTCGAGGCAACGATAACGGTTGTCACACAGGTTAATTAAAATGCTAAATGGTTCAGTGAATGTCTTGAGTTGGCTATATGCCATGTACGCACTACCTACCCGTGGGAATTACGAGTTATGGGCTCCTCTGCTTTGTAGTGTCGTCCGAGGACTTTTCAGACGTCAGCAGTACCGCGGCCTGCGCCGGGAAGTGGTGTTGTCTTATTTGCCGCGGCAGTGTGATTTGTATTTGCTTTGATTTAATTTCACCGGCCAGCCTCGCACCGTGCAGGAGTACGTCGGGGTTAGGGTCCAAAACCCCGCGTACATAGGATATAGTCCGGCGGATGACCTCTCTGTTGAGTTTGAAAGATGGGCTATGAAGTGTCGGATAGCCTCGGTGGAGCGTTCCCTAACAAGGTTCCCTCCACCCTGGAGATCCGTGCGTTTAGCGTAACACAAGTGCACCCCTGCAGGGAAGATTATTCTATTCGAATAGCCGTGTCCACGGTAACAGGATGCTTTATGCTGAAGCTGGATCTTACCACTACAAACTATTATTATTAAACTGTATGGTTCCGGGTTTTCTTCCTCGCGGGGATGTCGAGGAGGTGAACTCGGAGGCATTGTTAATTATTACAACTTATTATTATACAATGCTGCAGCAACTTCTGCTGCATTGTTACTTTATGCTTTATATAAACTGTTGGCTGATTCTTACCTCATGCCGCAAGACATCGTCGGAAGATGCTAGTCTTCGATAGGCCTAGCTTCTTACCCTTGTTCTGGATTTCTGTCTTTTAGTCCACTATATACAGCCTCTTCTTTCCGTTGATACAATGCATAATGCTTAGTAGCGGACGTAAGACTCGCGGGTATACTAGATACTCACCTGCTTTATTTCCTTTACCGTTTTGCCTGATCGGCCGCTGCAGCCGACGTTGGAGCCCAGGAGCAGGAGTACCCCGGAGGCGCCTACTACGACGTCGAGTTCCCTGTTGACCAGGAGTAGTTCGGTGGATCCCAGGCAGGAGGCCTCGCCTTTTTGATCTGTATCTCTGATGTGATTTGGGCTAGCCTTCTTAAGGCAAAACTTGACTAACTATGTCTGTACTCAGATATTATGGCTTGTATGACTTATGTATTCGGGTCCGCGTGACCCCCTCTATTGTAACATATTTGTTTATCCTTTTGTGTTTAGTGTTGTGCTGTGATATTATCACCGTGGCACCCTAATCTCATTCGTGTACCCTGTGTGTATGATTACTGTACACGGATTGATTTTGGGGGCGTCACAATGGATTGACAAATCCCGCTCTTGAATCAAAACTCCTCCACATATCTCAACGGAAAACCCAAGATACACCTTTACGTCCATCATATTTCAGTCAGGCGGTGGATGTAGGTCAAAGCATCCGAGAAGATAACAATTATGCATGATCGCACGGTCTAAGGCACGGTCTACTACGTTCTTTAATTACAACACTGAAACTTCATGTCTTGATCATGTTACAATCCTTACATTGGGTAATGTTCATCACGTCATTCATCTAATGAGGTGACCTCACAGCCAATTGACTTAATTGTCCGTGATCGCGAAACCACGATCATCAGTTGACCATGAACTAGTTATATAGAGGCTAACTAGGAACGTTGGTTGTTTCTATACCACACCTGTATCATTGTTTCACTGATACAGTTCTAGCCCAGTATGAACCTGGTTATGAACTTTCTTAGATATACTGAAATAATTACATATTATTTTCCTCTAGAGCATATATCCAACACAATGAGCATCACCACTGCTCTCCCATTCCTCGCCGATGAGTCAAAGGGCGTTAAAATACAATGGTAGCTTTAAATATAGAAAAAAAATAGATGAAAGAAATCATGGCGACTTTAGTGTAAACAGGATGACAACTTCAGTGTAAACAGCTGATGTGCGAGAGATAATAATGGCTTCTCGCCCTTCGTTGGTTACCCCAAGTGGAAGGTGAGATGTAGGATAGAAGCAAATTTCCCATATGTGGAGGATAGGGTTTGTCTCCCGTAGGACTCCGAAAGCGGCAAAGTAGGTGACAACGACGCTAGAAATTTAGAGGTTGACGTGGACCTGCACACAGAAACAAATAACTTTTCTCCCAACGAAGTTC
The DNA here is from genome assembly GCA_950022295.1 of Bromus sterilis. Taxonomy (NCBI): domain Eukaryota; kingdom Viridiplantae; phylum Streptophyta; class Magnoliopsida; order Poales; family Poaceae; genus Bromus; species Bromus sterilis. The sequence goes on along the minus strand of OX465595.1, from coordinate 334,242,731 downwards.
AGAGAGGTTTTCATCTCTCCGGTCTTGTTGTTTACAAAGGATCAAACACAAGGGATAATGATAATGGTGATAGCGACTGAAAAATAAAAGCAGAAAATAAATGAGCGTGTAAACAGTGATGAGAATATGGACCGGGGTCCCATGACGTTCACTAGTGATGTCTCTCTCCCAAAAGACGATAAAACTGCTATGCGAGGTAAACAAATCATAGCTGGGCAATTGACAGGATTAAAAACACACCGCAATACTAACTATGCTACAAAGAAAGGAAGAGGCTCAAAAGCATGGGCAATACGCCAAACTAAGTAGACCGAAATCCAACTGCATCTACTAATAATCATCCACCTTGAGATATCTATCCAGAACATCTCGTTGGTATTAAGTTGCGAGCCTCACCCAAAGTGTAAACCCAAAGCAACAGACAACTGCATTAAAAGAACTTTGCGTAAAGTAAACAATCCTTGCAACCGCGGTTAAAAGCACCGTTGTTTTCCCCCTTGTGGAAACAACACATCCCCTAGACACATGTACCTGTCACTCAAGCGTGTCATCAGGGGGCATGAACCCACAATCGAGAATAACGTTCCCTCTTGGAGTCACTACCTACTAATTTGCCAAAGCAATAAACAGCAATGGAGAACATGCAAGAATTACTTAGGAACAAAAAATATAAAAGATACGAACCAAATATATTACTCTATCACAAACTGAACATAGTCTCATAATCCATCAGAACCCAGAAAACTCATCATAGCAACAACAGAAAGAATTACATATGTGCCTCGATCATGTAGGGCATCTCACGAGGTCTAATCCATCAAGAACAAAGAGGGGAGGAGAACATCACATAGCTACTGATCACGGACCCATGGTCCAAGGTAGACTACTCACGGATCATCCGGGAAGCGTCCATGGTAGAGTAGAGGCTCGCAGAGGTCAATCCTCCCTCCGGCAGGGTGCCGGGAAGAGGTCTGCTGGCGCTCCCGATCTTGTAAGCACGGCGGCGGCGGAACAGAGGCGAGCTCGAGAAAAAGGGTTCTGTCTTCGGAAGAATAGTGTCACGTAGAATAAATAGGCGAAGTGGGCAGCCAGGGGGACCACCAGGGGTCCAGGCGCCCCCCTGGCGCGGCCAAGCCCTAAGGCGCGCCACCAGGGCGCATGGGCCCCTGGTGGTGGCCCTCTGGCCCCACCTAGGTGATTCCGGAAGGTTCTTTTGCGCTGATTTTTTATATGATTTTTCCCGAATTTTTGGAGCACTTTTAATATGGGAGAAACCTGAAATAGAAAAACATAAGAAAACGGGAACTGGCACTCGGGTGCACTGAGTTAATAAGTTAGTCCAAATATGATCAAAAGTGTATCTAGATCATAGAAATATCACACAAAACATGCATGGAGCAAGCAGAAATTATAGATACGTTCGGGAAGTATCAACATCCCCAAGCTTAATTCCTGCTCGTCATCGAGTAGGTAAATGATAACAAGGATAATTTCTGTGGTGACATGCTACCAACAATATAAGAACTTTGAAAGTAAAGCAATCAATATATGTAATTCAATTCAAGTCATAACAAGCAAGATTCTATATTCGCATTGAAACAAGCAACACAAGAACATAAAGGTGCAAGAGCTCTCGCTGTCCATGACTCGAATGTCTCCAAATGGTGTTTGCGTGCAAGAAGTGGGAGATGGGAATACGAGAGAACAAATATATTTGTTGATAACTCAATCTACTAAAGTTTCACACTTGGTCTTCTTTGGAATCTTATATTGACTCGTCCCCATACCACTACCGGGTACAAGCCAATTTTATTCACTCCCTTTCGATATTTTGAGCACTAATGCAAAGGATGAACGTAAGCACGAGAGTTGACACTTAGGATGGAAAAGTGAGAGATATGATGGAGGAGGAAGACAAAAAGGGTGTTAAAGGCTCAGATCAATGAGTACAATCATTGGCAAGAGAAAGCCAAATGATAGATATGATGTGAGGAGTAGGGATTGCCATGCAACAAATGCACATATGAGCTAAGAAAATCTCTCATCCAACTTGCTCACTCATGAAGACCTAGAGCTCGTTTGAGGAGGCTCATCCTTGGAATATGAAAGCCAAGTTCTATAGTGTGAAGGTCCCCACATAGCTATATGCATATATGATCATCTCTATGGAGTACAAGGTATAGAGGGAGTACGAGTGTGGATCTTTCAAAGGAATAGTAGTGTTGCCCCTTTCTCTCTTTTTATTTCTTTTTTTTCTTTTTTTCTATATTTTTTTGGTGGCCTCAATGGCTCTTTCTATTTAACTCTCATTTTTCCTCTTTGGGATCTTTTAATTTTGTCCACTTTGGAATCTTTTCCTCACTTTAAGGGAAACACTCTATTTTACAAGAAGGTATAGAAGATATTCATACTTTACAAGGTACTCAACATAAAGAAGATGTAGATATCATGATGTATGCAAATGTATGCCTCTGCCAGTGTATCAGGAACATGTATGACATGAAGATCAAGTCATGAAGAGGTGGATGTTGCATGACAATATATCTCGGAAAGGCTATGGAAATGCCTTGATAGGTAGGTATGGTGGCTGTTTTGAGGAAATATATAAGGAGTTTTATGATGACAGAGCGTATCATGCCAAGGGTTTGGATGCACGGGCGAGGTGGACGCCAACTCTCGAAGTGAGAAGAGGGAAATGCACGGTACCGAAGAGGCTTGCAAATATTAGGAGGTGGAAGTGCCAACTTTCAATACTTACATTAGTCTGAAGAACTCATGCAGTTATTATCGGTAACTCTCAATATAATAAGGAGGTTCACAAATAGACAAGTACCCCGAGGAGGACTGTATGGGGCTTTTTTTATCCTTGCGTATCCTCGACTCATGGTACGTGAGTGTACTCTAATATCCGATCCCTACAAAGATTAGTGATCCATCTAGTAGCTAGAGTTCTCAACTAGTTTTTGTAGGTTTTGAAAATAAGCACGGATTGCCCAAAATACGACACATATCACTAATAGGCTAGAGATCTTGATACCAAAAGGTCAAACATTACACACAACAATACCTCAAAATTATTGAAAGTTACTACTACAATTGAATAGCAACCTCAATTACCTACTTCAAGACAAGACACAACTCAGTGCAACAACTAACTCTCTTAACAAGATAAACATGAAGACTAAAGAGAGTTCTAGCAACAAACTAAACAAAAGCTAAAGCTCTTTCAAAAGAAAGACACGAAAACTAAAAAACTAAACATGGCAGTAGCTACGAAAATATAAAGAACACACAACAGAAGAAAGATAGGCATGAAAAATCCTATGATGTGTTCTAGCTTGAAGTGAAGCGTGTTTCTCTCCCACACAAAGAAAGCTAGGTTCTAACTTGTTATGAACAGCAAGAAAAACTAAAGAAAACTAAAAAGGAAACCTAAGAGCGAGACGCTCCAAGCATAGCACATAACGCATGAAGTGATAAAAATATAGTGAGACGGAGGACGAACTGATGATTGTCGATGGAGAAGGGGATGCACGGGGGCATCTCCAAGCTTAGACGCATGAGTATCCTTGAATATTTATTGGGGATGCATGGGGGCATGCCCAATCTTGAGAGCTTGAGGATACGTCCAAAACGTATCTATAATTTCTTCTTGCTCCATGCCTCTTTTGTGTGATATTGCTATGATATTGATGAACTTCCATACACTTTTGATCATATTTGGACTAACATATTAACTCAGTGCACCCGAGTGCCAGTTCCTGTTTTCTGTTGTTTTCCTATTTCAGGTTTCCCCCTTATTAAAAGTACCAGAAAATTTCCGGGAAAAATATAGGAAAAATCAGCGTACCGGAAGCTTCGCGAAGAGCCCGAGAGGGGCCAGAGGGGAGCCAGGGGGCCCAAGAGGCCAGAGGGCGCGGCCCCACCCCTGGCCGCACCAGGGGGCGCCTAGAGCCCCTGGCCCACCTCTCGCTGCCCCCTTTCGCCTATTTATTCCCCGTGACGAGAAACCCTCGGGGACAGAATCCTTTTTCACGATCTCTCCTCTGTTCCTCCGCCTCCGCACTTCCAAGATCTGGAGCATCAGAAGACCTCTTCCCGGCACCCTGCCGGAGGGAGGAACCACCTCCGGGAGCTTCTCCACCACCATGGACACTTCCCGGATGAACCGTGAGTAGTCCACCTTGGACCATGGGTCTATGATCAGTAGCTATGTGGTGTTCTCCTCCCCTCTTTGTTCTTTATGGATTAGACCTCGTGAGCTGCCCTACATGATCGAGGCACATATGTAATCTTTCTGCTGTTGCTATGCTGAGTTTGCTGGGATCCGATGGATTATGAGATTATGTTCAGATTGTGATTGAGTTATATATTTGATTCTCTTCTTTTATATTTATGTTCTTGATTAATTCTTGCATGTTCTCCGTTGCTGTTTATTGCTTTGGCCAAGTAGTAGGTAGTGACTCCAAGAGGGAGCGTTATGCATGATTGTGGGTTCATGCCCCCCGATGACTAGCTTGAGTGACAGAAACATGAGTCTAGGGGATGTGTTGTTGCCACAAGGGGGAAAACAACGGTGCTTGTACTTGCGGGTGCAAGGATTGTTTACTTTACGCAGAGTTCTTTAATGCAGTTGTCTGTTGCTTTGAGTTTACACTTTGGGTGGGATTCGCAACTTAATACCAGCGAGATGTTCTGGATAGATATCTCAAGGTGGATGATTAGTGGGTAGATGCAGATGGATTTCGATCTACTTGTCTTGGCGTACCGCCCGTGCTTTTGAACCTCTTCCTTTCTGCATAGCATAATTAGCATTGGTTTGCGCACATAATCATGTCAATTGCCCATCTGTAATTTGTTTACCTCGCATGGCGGTTTTATCGTCTTTTGGGAGAGAGACATCACTAGTGAACATCATAGGACCCCGGTCCATATTTACCATATTGTTTTCACTTTCAATTTACTTTCAGTATTTACTTTTCAGTTGCTATCACTATCATTATTATCCCGTGCGTTTTATCCTTCGTAAACAACAAGGCCGGAGGAATTGACAACTCCTCTATACTCGTTGGGAAGCGAAGATATTTGCGTGTGTGCAGGTACAGGTGAAGTAATCAACCTTAGGTTGTAAACGGCGCCATTGTTCACTTCACCACCTACTTGTCGATGTTGGAGTCCTACTGGAGACAATCTCAAACCTTAGGATCTTCCCTAAGGGAAATTTGCCGCTACGCTACATCTCACCTTCCACTTGGGGTAACCAACGAGGGACGAGAATCTATCTCGTGTATCAAGCAAACCTCTGGCGCCGTTTCCGGGGACTCCACTCTTCAAGATAGGGGAGTTGCACACTATCTTTTATCTTTGTTTTTTAATCTTGTTAGTTTACCTTTCAATTTTTGCTTTAGTGTCTTTTATCAAAAATCAAAAAATAGTTACCTTGCTATTAGTTATCATTATGTTTGGTCCTTTTGCCTTTGGTGAGGCAGAAGTGCTCACCTTTAAACAAAGAGGTGGTGAAAGTCTGAAAGATGCCTGGTATAGAATTAATGATTCTCAAAAGAGAGCCACCAAGAAGCAAACCACTACTATCCTGCTTAGAAACTTTTATGTTGGAATTACTTCTTGGAATAGGTTTATTCTAGATACTGCTATCAATGGGAATTTCATAGAAGCCCCTGTTTGGGAAGCTCTTATTGTTATGGAAAATCTTGTTGGAAATCTCCTTGTTGATAGCATTCAAGAGAACATTACCCTAGCTCATATTATGAAAAAACTTGAAAAGATGGAGCTAGAGATGCCAAGTATTAATAAAATAAATGAGTTGGATCGTAAGGTTCAAGGGAATTTGAATAGACTAGATAGCTCCATGCATAAAAAAATTAAAACCTTGGAGACCATCAAATCCCATGACTTGGACCCTTCTAGGATTGATAAGATTGAGGAAATCATTGACACTCTAGGAAATACTTTCTCCTCAATCAAAACCAAAAAGGTGGAAACTCCAGAAAATAAGGAACCTAGGTTCGTTTACGTTCCAAAGGCTCCTCGTTTCAAAAATAATCTACCCATTGCCAAAGGGGTTGAAACTGTGAAGACTTTCGAAGAGATACCTCTCTTCAATAGGATAAATGATACTCCAATTGATCTTCCACCTTTTGCTTTTATTCCTAGAAGTATCTTTATTAGGCCTTTATTTGAAAGACCCCTTAAGAGTGGTTGTATTATTGAAGAGCTTGTTGACGATCTTGATGATGGTTCAATTGATACAACTTGATCTTTTTGCATTAAGCCTAGCTAATGGCTTTAAAGAAGCGCTTTCGGGAGGCAGCCCGCAACGAATTTAGGATTTCCTTTTTGTTTTTCTTCTGTTTTTAGTGGTCTTGATGATTGTTAATACTGTAGCAACATCATTGTCTCTTTACTTTTCAAGCTTTGTGCCTTTTATAGCCTCATACGACAAGGGAAGTGAAAGTTGTGACATGCTGTCCAGAAAACAGATTATGTCCTCGTGACTAGAAAAATCACATAAAAATCTCAGTTCATCTTTTTGAGCTGATTTTTTTTGCACAGCGTTCACTATACAATTATGAAACTTTCGAATGTTCTGAGTTTTTTATTTGAGTTGCAGAAGTATCCCTAGAAAATTCTTTACTACTTACTGGTCTATTTCTCACAGATTCTGTCCTGTTTTGCCTTTTCTTCGTTTTTCAAACCTTAAGCTTGCTTTTTCTTTGCAAAAACTTTTTGGAAATCTTGAGAAACAGCAGCTCTTCAATATTATCTTTATTTACAGTAGAGAAAAATTATTTTATTATGGGTACTAACCTCGCTAATCAGATTATGATGAGTTATGTATGAAGGGAGTTTTCAAGTGTTCGAGGGAAGATGATGAAAGAAGATTAAGAAGTGTCAAGCGTTCAAGCTTGGGGATTCCCCGATGCATCCCCAAGAAATATTCAAGGAGACTCAAGCGTCTAAGCTTGGGGATGCCCCCATGCATCCCCTTCTCCATCAACAATTATCAGTTCGTCTCTCGTTTCACTATATTTTTATCACTTCATGAGTTATGTAATATTCTTGGAGCGTCTCGCTCTTAGGTTTTATTTTTAGTTTTCTTTAGCTTTGTTTGATGTTCATAACAAGTTAGAACCCAGCTTTCTTTGTGTGGGAGAGAAACACGCTCCACTTCCAAAATTTAGAACACAACATAGGACTTTTCATGCTTATCTTTGATGTGTGTGTTCTTTATCTTTTTCGTAGCTGCTGTCATGATTTGCTCTTAGCTTTCATGTTTATCTTTTTAAAAAGAGCTTTTGTTTAGTTTGTTGCTGGAACTCTCTTGAGTTTTCATGTTTATCTTGTTTAGAGAGTTTGCCTGTTGCACTGAGTTTTGTGTCTTGACTTGAAGTAGGTAATTGAAGTTGCTATTCTTTTTGTAGTAGTAACTTGCAATAGTTTTGAGGTGTTGTCTTGAGTAATGTTTGGACTTTTGGTGACAAGAGATTTATCCTATTAGTGATAGATGTCGTATTTTGGGAAATCCGTGTTTATTTTCAAAACCTACAAATTAGTTGAGAACTCTAGCTACTAGATATATCGCTACTCTTCTGAGGGGTCGATTATTAGAGTACACTCACGTACCATGAGTCGAGGATGCGCAAGGATAACCAAACCCCCATACACTCCTCCTCGAGTTACTTGTCTCTTTGTGAAACCTCCTTATTAGATTGAGAGTTACCGATAATAAGTGCATGATTTCTTCGGACTAATGTGAGTATTCGGAAGGATACACTTCCACCTTCCCATATTTTTCTAGCCTCTCCTGTGCCGTGCATTGCTTTCTTCTCACTCCGAGAGTTAGCGTCCACCTTCGCCGGTACATCCAAACCCTTGGCATAATACGCCCTATCATCATAAACCTCCTTATATCCTTCCTCAAAACAGCCACCATACCTACCTATCAAGGCATTTCCATAGCCTTTCCAAGATACATTGCCATGCAACATCCATCTTCTCATGACTTGATCTTCATGTCATACATGCTACTTGCTTGATCGATGAGCCGCATGCTAGTTGGGCCTTGCCCTAATCATTGCTACATGACGCGCTAGTATCATTGCATCTCCTGCTACCCTGGCAGAGGCATACATTTGCATACATCATGATAGTTACATTTTCTTTATGATTTGAGTACTTTGTAAAGTGTGAAAGATCTTCTATACTTTTTGTAATATATAGAGTGTTGCCCCTAAAGTGAGGAAAAGATCCCAAAGAGGACAAATTAAAAGATCCCAAAGAGGACAATTTAAAAGATCCCAAAGAGGACAAATGAGAGAAATAGAAAGAGCCATTGAGGCCACCAAAAAATACAAAAAAGAGAAAAAGAAATAAAAATAGAGAAGGGGGGAACATTACTATTCCTTTTGAGAGATCCACACTCGTACTCCATCTTATATCTTGTATTCCATAGAGATTATCATTCATGCATATAGCTATGTGGGGACCTTCACACTATAGAACTTGGCTTGTATATTCCAATGATGAGCCTCCTCAAAAGAGCTCTAGGTCTTCTTGAGCAAGCAAGTTGGATGCACCCCCACTAGTTCCATTGGAGAGCTTACCTTAGCTCATATGTGCATCCGTTGCATGGCAATCCCTACTCCTCACATCATATCTATCATTTGGCTTTCTCTCTCCTATGATTGTCCTCATTTATGTGAGCCTTTCACACCCTTTTTTTCTACCTCCTCCACCACATTCTTTCTTTGCCATCCTAAGTTTCAACTTTCTTGCTTACGCTCATCCATTGCATGAGTGCTCAAAATGTCGAAAAGGAGTGGATCATTTTGACTTGTGCCTGGCTAGTGGTCTGGGGATAAGTCGAGATAAGATTCCAAAGAAGAAAAAGTGTGAAACTTTAGTAGATTAAGTTCTCAACAATAAAAAATACTTTTTCTCGTATTCCCTATCTCCCTTCTTGCACGCAAACACCATTTGGAAACATTCGAGTCACGGACAGCGAGAGCTCTTGCACCTTTATGTTCTTATGTTGCTTGTTCCAATGCTAAATATAGACTCTTGCCTGTTATGACTTGAATTGAATTGCATGCTTTGATTGCTTTACTTACAAAGTTCTTATACGGTTGTTAGCATGTCACCACAGAAATTATGCTTGTTATCATTTACCTACTCGAGGACGAGCAGGAATTAAGCTTGGGGATGTTGATACATCCAAAATGTATCTATAATTTCTGCTTGCTCCATGCCTCTTTTGTGTGATATTGCTATGATATTGATGAACTTGCATACACTTTTGATCATATTTGGACTAACCTATTAACTCAGTGCACCCTAGTGCCAGTTCCTGTTTTTTGCTGTTTTTCTATTTCAGGTTTCCCCCTTATTAAAAGTACCAGAAAATTTCCGGGAAAATATAGGAAAAATCAGCGTACCGTAAGTTTCGCGAAGAGCCCGAGATGGGCCAGAGGGGAGCCAGAGGGCGCGGCCCCACCCCTGGCCGCGCCAGGGGGGCGCCTGGAGCCCCTGGCCCACATCTGACTGCCCTCTTTCGCCTATTTATTCCCCGTGACGAGAAACCCTTGGGGACGGAACTCTTTTTCGCGATCTCTCCTTTGTTCCGCCGCCTCCGCGCTTCCAAGATCTGGAGCACCAGAAGACGTCTTCCCGGCACCCTGCCGGAGGGAGGAACCACCTCCGGGAGATTCTCCACCACCATGGATGCTTCCCGGATGAACCGTGAGTAGTCCACCTTGGACCATGGGTCTATGATCAGTAGCTATGTGATGTTCTCCTCCCCTCTTTGTTCTTCATGGATTAGACCTCGTGAGCTGCCTTACATGATCGAGGCACATATGTAATCTTTCGGTTGTTGCTATGCTGAGTTTGCTGGGATCCGATGGATTATGAGATTATGTTCAGATTGTGATTGAGTTATATATTTGATTCTCTTCTTTTATATTTATGTTCTTGAGTAATTCTTGCATGTTCTCCATTGTTGTTTATTGCTTTGGCCAAGTCGTAGGTAGTGACTCCAAGAGGGAGTGTTATGCATAATTGTGGGTTCATGCCCCCTGATGACTAGCTTGAGTGACAGAAACATGAGTCTAGGGATGTGTTGTTGCCACAAGGGGGAAAACAACGACGCTTGTACTTGCGGGTGCAAGGATTGTTTACTTTACGCAGAGTTATTTAATGCAGTTGTATGTTGCTTTGAGTTTACACTTTGGGTGGGATTCGTAACTTAATACCAGCGAGATGTTCTGGATAAATATCTCAAGGTGGATGATTAGTGGGTAGATGCAGATGGATTTCAGACTACTTGTCTTGGCGTAACGCCCGTGCTTTTGAGCCTCTTCCTTTCTGCATAGCATAATTAGCATTCGTTTGCGCACATAATCCTGTCAATTGCCCAGCTGTAATTTGTTTACCTAGCATGGCTGTTTTATAGTGTTTTGGGAGAGAGACATCAATAGTGAACATCATAGGACGCCGGTCCATATTTACCATATTGTTTTCACTTTCAATTTACTTTCAGTATTTACTTTTCAATTGCTATCACTATCATTATTATCCCGTGCGTTTTATCCTTTGTAAACAACAAGGCCAGAGGAATTGAAAACTCCTCTGTACTCGTTGGGAAGCGAAGCTGTCTGTGTGTATGCAGGTCCAGGTGAAGTAAGCAACCTTAGGTTGTAAACGGCGACATTGTTCACTTCACCACCTACTTGTCGACGTTGGATTCCTACTGGAGACAATCTCAAACCTTGGCATCTTCGCTAAGGGAAATTTGTATCTACGCTACATCTCACCTTCCACTTGGGGTAACCAACGAGGGACGAGAAGCTATCTCATGTATCACTTGACACTCCCGGATCTTCTTTCATCATCTTCCCTCGCACACTTGAAAACTCCCTTCATACATAACTTATCATAAGCTGATTAGAGAGGTTAGTACCCTTAATAAATATATTTTTCTCCACTGGAAATAAAGATATTCTTGAAGAGCTATTGTTTCCCAAAATTGCCAAAAAGTTTTTGCAAAGAAAAAGAAAGATTAAGGTTTGCAAAAGTGAGGAAAGGCAAAACGTGGCAGAATCTGTGAAAAACATAACAACAAGTAGTAAATAATTATTTCGGGGTACTTATGCAACTCAGAACAGACTCTCGAAAGTCAATTGTATGGAGCACGCTGTCAAAACAATTCAGATAAAAAAGATGATCTAGTGATTTTAGGCTAATTTTTTCGTCCAAGGACAGAATTTGTTTTCTGGACAACATGTCACAACTTTTGAACTTTCTTGCATTCGAAGGCTAAACTTGGCACAAAGCTTGAAAATAAAGATACAATGATATTGCTACAGTAGTAACAATCATCAAGACCACTGAAACAGAAGTAAAAGAATCTTGGATTGACTCCCAACAAGCTCTTTCTTTTACGCCTTTAAGCTAAGCATAAAGCAAAAAAGATCAAGTTTTATCAAGAGAGAGAGAATAGCTAGCCCGTGTGACGGACTCAAAAGGTAACTTAATCTTCTTTCTAGGGAAATGTTCCATCCCCTTTTTAAGGGGACATTGAAATTTTACCCCTCTTTCATGTCAATAAAAGCACCCACGGTGCGAAGAAAAGGACGTCCCAAAATAATTGGACATAAAGGTTCACACTCTATATCCATAATAATAAAATCGACGGGAACATTATTGTCATTCATAATGATAAGAACATCGTTGATCTTCCCCAAAGGTTTCTTTACGGAAGAATCAACGAATCGAACACCAAAAGAACAAGGATCAAAAGGCTTCAATTCAAACATATCATACATTGTTTTGGGCATAACAGAGGTACTAGCTCCAACATCACATAAAGCATAGCAAGAGAAGTTATTCAATTTAATTTTTATCATAGGATCCCAACCATCATCTAGCTTCCTAGGTACGGAGGATTCTATTCAATGCTTCTCCCCCCTAGCTTTGTTGAGAGCATTAGTGATATGCCGTGAAGGCAAGATTTATTGTGCTAGTGTGGGGTTCTCTAGACATTTTGTGTAGCAAGCTAATAACTTCTAAGAGGGTACAACTATCAAAATCAATGTCACTTCTATCAAAGGTGGTAGTGGTTGATACACGAGATAACTTCTCGCCCCTGTTGGTTACCAAAAGTGGAAGGTGAGATGTAGATACCAGCAATTTTCCCTTAGCAAAGATGCTAAGGTTGAGTGTCGGACCAGTAGGACTCTGATACGTCTCAAACGTATCGATAATTTATGCTTGCTCCATGCATGTTTTGTGTGATATTGTTATGATTTTGATACACTTTCATATCTTTTTATAACATATTTTGGAACTAACCTATTAATGGTTGCAAGAGTGCACAAGTTCTTGTTTTTTTACTTTATGTGTAGAATTACTTGGATAAAGGAAAAATCACAAAAAGGAGCCTTGTAGGAGTTGAACTCTAACTCTCCCTAAATCTGTCCCCACCAGACAGATTTTAAAAATCGTCTCGGAAACGCTAGAAGACGGCCTCAAACGGAAAAACTTAAAACTACAAAGTTGTAGGGAATTTTTTTCCGGTGGATCCAGACATAAAATTCGGCCCAATCGGAGTTCGGACGCTTCCAGAAACCCCAAAATACATAAGACGTAATCTGGATGACGGGAATCCGAGAGTAGAGGAAACCTAGGTCAAAGGGCACCACGAAAATTCCTCCTCCTTGGCAGCCGTCTTGAGGGGGAGATCAATCTCCACAGCAACACCATCTCAAAGGAAGAATAAGGGGCCAAGGGCCGCTGCCCCCAAGGGCCGTGGCCGTGGCCGTGGGCGCCGTGGCCGCCGCCGTCGCCGTCTCCTTCATCTCCTCCGGGATGCACCTCTCCATCAACAACTCTCCCCCTCACCATGTCCATGTGTGAGTAGTTCCCCTCGGGGCTAAGGCTTATATCTTGATCTATGTGGTTTCTCTCTCTTCCATGATGTGATCTTTGTTGTGATCATAGGCTATGTTAATCTAGGGTGATCTCATTATATTTCCCCTTCCTCTATGTATTGGATTGATGTACTCAATTGATCTTATATAGTATAATCTCCGAGACCAAGGTGACAGCGGTCTATTGGACATGGGTTAGAAAAAATATTATCATGAGTGATTTCCTCTTTTGTGTGTGGATTGAAGATTGAGAGTCTCTTGGTGCTTGTCTTTGACTATCCTTTAGATATGTGGTGGTGATTGTGGTACTCTCTTTGGATGGCCGCGGTGACATTGGGAAATCCATAGATTGAGAACTACGAACTCTGAGGTGTGTTTTTGTAGCCCTACACAATTCTCGTCCTCTCTTGACCACAAAGGAATGACCTCCGAGTACGTCTCCATTGCATGTTTTATGGGAATATCATGTGATTAGACTATGTTAATGTTGTTGGGAGTTGCCACTAGTGAAAGTATGAAGCCTAGGCCTTGTTTCCATCATTGTTACACCGTTTGCACTCACTTTTGTTACTTGTTTCTTTTCTGCACTTTCTATTACAGATTTATATTATTTCGTTTTATCACACCTATCACCCATATTTTACCATCTCTTCGCCGAACTAGTGCACCTATACAACTCCTAGTTGTATTAGGTGTGTTGGGGACACAAGAGACTTCTTGTATCTTAATTGCAGGGTTGCTTGAGAGAGACCATGTTCAACCTCTACTTCCCTGAGTTCGATAAACCTTAGGTTATCCACTTGAGGGAAATTGTTGCTGTCCTACAAACCTCTGCGCTTGGAGGCCCAACATAGTCTACAAGAATAGAAGCGTGCGTAGACATCAGACTCCAACAGATACAAGTAGGTGGTGAGGTAAACAATGGCGTCGTTTACAACCGAGGTTGCTAACTTCACCTGGACCTGCACACACAACTGATAGCTTTGGTCCCAACGAGTAAAGAGGAGTTGTTAATTCCTCCGGCCTTGTTGTTTACAAAGGATAAAACGCACGGGATAATAATGATAGATAGTGATAGCAACGGAAAAGTAAATACTGAAAGTAAATAGACGGTGTAAACAATGGTGGAAATATGGACCGGGGTCTCATGATTTTCACTAGTGATGTCTCTCTCCCAAAAGATGATAAAATAGCCATGCGACATCAACAAATTACAGCTGGGAAATTGACAGGATTATGTGCGTAAACCAATGATAATTATGCAAAACAGAAAGGGAGAGGCTCAAAAGCACGGGCAGTACGCCAAGACAAGTAGACCGAAATCCATCTGCATATACCCACTAATCATCCACCTTGAGATATCTATTCAGAACATCTCGCTGGTATTAAGTTGAGAATCCCACCCAAAGTGTAAACTCAAAGCAACGGACAACTGCATTAAAGAACTTTGCGTAAAGTAAACAATCCTTGCACCCGCAAGTACAAGCACCGTTGTTTTCCCCCTTGTGGCAACATCACATCCCCTAGACTCATGTTTCTGTCACTCAAGATAGTCATCGGGGGGCATGAACCCACAATCATGCATAACACTCCTTCTTGGAGTCACTACCTACTACTTGGCCAAAGCAATAAACAGCAACGAAGAACATGCAAGAATTACTCAAGAACATAAATATAAAAGAAGAGAATCAAATATATAACTCAATCACAATCTGAACATAATCTCATAATCCATCGGATCCCGACAAACTCAACATAGCAACAGCAGAAAGATTACATATGTGCCTCGATCATGTAGGACAACTCACGAGGTCTAATCCATGAAGAACAAAGAGGCGAGGAGAACATCACATAGCTACTGATCATGGACCCATGGTCCAAGGTTCACTACTCACGGTTCATCCGGGAAGCATCCATGGTGGTGGAGAAGCTCCCGGAGGTGGTTCCTCCCTCCGGCAGGGTACCGGGAAGAGGTCTTCTGGTGCTCCCGATCTTGGAAGCGCGGCGGCGGCGGAACAGAGGAGAGATCGCGAAAAAGGGTTCCGTCCTCGAGGGTTTCTCGTCACAGGGAATAAATAGGCGAAAGGGGGCAGCCAGAGGTGGGCCAAGGGATCCAGGCGCCCCCCTGGCGCGGCCTGGCGCCTGGCCGCCTAGGCCCCCTGGCTCCCCTCTGGCCCCTCTCGGGCTCTTCGCGAAGCCTCCGGCACACTGATTTTTCCTATATTTTTTCCAGAATTTTTCTGGTAGTTTAATAAGGGGGAAACCTGAAATAGAAAAACAGCAGAAAGCAGGAACTAGCACTGGGGTGCACTGAGTTAATAGGTTAGTCCAAATATGATCAAAAGTGTATGGAAGTTCATAAATATCATAGCAATATCACACAAAAGAGGCATGGAGTAAGCAGAAATTATAGATACATTTTGGACGTATCAACATCCCCAAGCTTAATTCCTGCTCGTCCTCGAGTAGGTAAATGATAACAAGCATAATTTCTGTGGTGACATGCTAACAACCATGTAAGAACTTTGTAAGTAAATCAATCAAAGTATGCAATTCAATTCAAGTCGTAACAGGCAAGAGTCTATATCTAGTATTGAAACAAGCAACATAAAAACATAAAGGTGCAAGAGTTCTCGTTGTCTGTGACTCGAATGTCTCCAAATGGTGTTTGCGTGCAAGAAAGGGGATAGGGATATACGAGAAAAAGTATTTTTATTGTTGAGAACTCAATCTACTAAAGTGTCCCACTTGGTCTTCTTTGGAATCTTATCTTGACTCATCCCCAGACCACTAGCCAGGTACAAGTCAAAATGATCCACTCCTTTTCGACATTTTGAGCACTCATGCAATGGATGATCTTAAGCAAGAAAGTTGACACTTAGGATGGAAAAGATAGAATATGGTGGAGGAGGAAGAAAAAAAAGGTGTGAAAGGCTCACATCAATGAGGACAATCATAGGAGAGAGAAAGCCAAATGATAGATATGATGTGAGGAGTAGGGATTGCCATGCAACGGATGCACATGTGAGCTAAAAGCTCTCCAATGGAACTAGTGGGGGTGCATCCAAGTTTATTGCTCAAGAAGACCTAGAGCTCATTTGAGGAGGCTCATCATTGGAATATACAAGCCAAGATCTATAGTGTGAAGGTCCCCACATAGTTATATGCATGAATGATAATCTCTATGGAGTACAAGATATAAGAAGGAGTACGAGTGTGGATCTCTCAAAAGGAATGGTAGTGTGCCCCCTTCTCTTTTTTTATTTCTTTTTTTCTTATTTTTCTATTTTTTGTATTTTTTTGGTGGCCTCATGGCTCTTTCTATTTCTCTCATTTGTCCTCTTTGGGATCTTTTTATTTGTCCACTTTGGGATCTTTTCCTCACTTTAGGGGAAACACTCTATATATTACAAAAAGTATAGAAGATCTTTCACACTTTACAAAGTACTCAAATCATAAAGAAAATGTAACTATCATGATGTATGCAAATGTATGCCTCTGCCAGTGTAGCAGGATATGAAATGATACTAGCGCGTCATGTAGCAATGATTATGGCAAGGCCTCAACTAGCATGCGGCTCATCGATCAAGCAAGTAGCATGTATGACATGAAGATCAAGTCATGAGAAGATGGATGTTGCATGGCAATGTATCTCGGAAAGGCTATGGAAATGCCTTGATAGGTAGGTATGGTGGTTGTTTTGAGGAAGGATATACGGAGGCTTATGATGACAGAGCGTATCATGCCAAGGGTTTAGATGTACCTGCGAAGGTGGACGCTAACTCTTGGAGTGAGAAGAAAGAAATGCTCGGCACATGAAAGGCTAGCAAAATATGGGAAGGTGGAAGTGTCAACTTTCGAATGCTCACATTAGTCTGAAGAACTCATGCATTTATTATCGGTAACTATCAATCTAATAAGGAGGTTCACAAAGAGACAAGTACCCCGAGGAGGAGTGTATGGGGGTTTGGTTATCCTTGCGCATCCTCGACTCAGGCTACGTGAGTGTACTCTAATATTCGACCCCTCAGAAGAGTAGTGGTCCAACTAGTAGCTAAAGTTCTCAACTAATTTGTAGGTTTTTGAAAATAAACACGGACTTCCCAAAATACGACATCTATCACTAATAGGCTAAAGCTCTTGAAACCAAAAGTCCAAACATTACTCAAAACAACACCTCAAAACTATTGCAAGTTACTACTAAAACAAGAATAGCAACCTCAATTACCTACTTCAAGTCAAGACACAAAACTCAGTGCAACAAGCAAACTCCCTAAACAAGATAAACATGAAAAATCAAGAGAGTTCCAGCAACAAACTAAACAAAATCTCTTTAAAAAGATAAACATGAAAGCTAAGAGCAAAGCATGACAGCAGCTATGAAAATATAAAGAACACACACAACAAAGATAAGCAGGAAAAATCCTATGTTGTGTTCTAAATTTTGGAAGTGGAGCGTGTTTCTCTCCCACACAAAGAAAGCTGGGCTCTAACTTGTTATGAACAGAAAGAAAATCTAAAGAAAAATAAAAACAAAACCTAAGAGCGAGACGCTCCAAGAATAGCACATAACGCATGAAGTGATAAAAATATAGTGAAACGAGAGACGAACTGATAATTGTCGATGGAGAAGGGGATGCACGAGGGCATCCCCAAGCTTAGACGCTTGAGTATCCATGATTATTTCTTGGGGATGCATGGGGGAATCCCCAAGCTTGAACGCTTGACACTTCTTAATCTTATTTCATCATCTTCCCTCGCACACTTGAAAACCCCATTCATACATAACTCATCATAATCTGATTAGCGAGGTTAGTACCATATTAAAATATATTTTTCTCTACTGGAAATAAGGATAATCTTGAAGAGCTACTGTTTTTCAAGAGTGCCAAGAGTTTTTGCAAAGAAAAATCAAGCTTAAGGTTTGCAAAACGAAGAAAAGGAAAAACAGGACAGAATCTGTGAAAAACAGACCAGCAGGTAGTAAAGAATTTTTTAGGGGTACTTATGCAACTCAAATCAAAAAACTCAGAACATACGAAAGTTTCGTAATTGTATAGATCACGCTGTGTAAAAAAGTAAGATCAAAAAGATGAACTGGGATTTTTATCTGATTTTTCTAGTCACCAGGACAGAATCTGTTTTCTGGACAGCAAGTCACAACTTTCACTTCCCTTGTCCTATGAGTCTATAAAACGCATAAAGCTTGAAAAGTAAAGATACAATGATGTTGCTACAGTAGTAACAATCATCAAGACCACTAAAAACAGAAGAAAAACCAAAAGGAAATCCTAAATTCGTTGCGGGCTGCCTCCCGAAAGCGCTTCTTTAAAGCCATTAGCTAGGCTTAATGCAAATAGATAATGTCTTTTCAAGAAAATAACTAGCCCGTGTGACGGACTCAAAAGGCAACTTAATATTTTTCCTAGGGAAGTGTTCCATCCCTTTCTTGAGAGGCAATTGGAATTACATAATCCCTTCTTTCATATCAATAACAGCACCCACGGTGCGAAGGAAAGGACGTCCCAAAATAATTGGACAAGAAGGTTCACCTTCCATGTCCATAATAGTAAAATCAACGGGAACATAATTGTCATTGACAATGATAAGAACATCATCTATCTTCCCCATGGTTTCTTTAAGGAAGAATCGATGAGACGAACACCAAAAGAACAAGCATCAAAAGGTTTCAATCCAAATATATCATACATTCTTTTGGGGATAACAGAGGTACTATGTGACGCCCCCAAAATCAATCCGTGTACAGTAATAATACACGCAGGGTACACGACTGAGATTAGGGTGCCACGGTGAGAATATCACAGCACAACACTAAACACAAAAGGATAAAACAATAAGAAGGCTAGCACAAATAACATCAGAGATACAAATCGAGAAGGCAAGGCCTCCTGCCTGGGAGCCTCCGAAACTACTCCTGGTCCTGGTCAGCGGGGGTCTCGACGTAGTAGTATCCGCCTCCGGGGTACTCCTGCTCCTGGGCTCCAACATCGACTACAGCGGCCGATCAGGCAAAACATAAAAGGGGAAATAAAGCAAAGGTGAGTATCTAGCATACCCGCGAGACTTATGTCCGCTACTAAGCATTATGCATTTGTATCAAATGGAAAGGGGAGGCTGTATATAGTGGACTGCAAGATAGAATTCAGAATAAGGGTAAGAAGCTAGGCCTATCGAAGACTAGCATTTTCTGACGATGTCTTGCAGCATGAGGAGAGAAACATCCAACAGTTCATATAAAGCATAAAGTAACAACGAAGCTGAAGTTAATGCAACATTGTATAATATAAGTTGTAATGATTAATAATAATAATGCCTCCGAGTTCCCTTCCTCGACTCCCTGCGAGGAAGAAGACCCGGAACCATACAGTTTAATAGTAATAGTTTCTAGTGATAAGATCCAGCTTCAGCATAAAGCGTCCTGTTACCGTGGACACGGCTATCGAATAGATTAAACTCCCTGCAGGGGTGCACTACTGTTCAGCCTGCACGCTCGGATCTCCAGGGTGGCGTTAACCTTGTTAGGGAACGCCCCACCGAGTCTATCCGACACGACGCAGCCCATCCTAGGCTCAACAGAGAGGCCATCCGCTGGACTATATCCTATGCGCCAAGGGGTCTAGGACCCTCACCCTTGCACGCTCCTGCACGGTGTGTGGCTGGCCGGTGAAGCGAAAGCAAATCCAAAAACACACCGTCCGGACGAAGAAGACACCACTTCCCGACGCAGGCCGCGGTACTGCTGACGTCTGAAGAGCTTTCGGACAAACTACGACGTAGGGGAGCCCATAACTCCTTATCCCACGTGAAGGTAGTGCGTACAGACCAACGGGCCTCTCAAGTCATCCGCCGAACCATTTAGCATTTTAATTAACCTGAGTGAAAACCGTTACCGTTGCCTCGACTTAACCGACCCGCGGTTAATGACAGCAGTCAGGACCACCAGTAACGTCGGTGCCTGCCCTGTCGTCCCACCAAGTCACTACGGTTACCAACAAGGTGAACCGTCTCCTTACCTTGTCTCGCGTGTGCTCTTGGTAGAGCTCGACTTTCATGGTTTGGTAACTCTCGCGAGATACGAGCAGGGGCCAAGCACGCCAGTAACATCGGTCGTACCCTCCCTGTCATTCCTGACGATATACCGCTCGCGGGCACCGTTGGGTCGCCCGACTTCTTACCTTTAAGGACAACCGCTGTTCAGAACCCTATGGCGGCAAGAGAAAGTCAGCCTCGAGTGGAGTACAAGGATTACTCCTGGATAGCTCACACTTGAGGTGACTAGGCATAACCCAGATAGGGGCCTTTGGCGGTGTCTTCTTTGTTCCGTACCTGCCACAGTTATAATTAATGTATCCGCGATCGCTACCATAGTGATCATGGCCCGCTATCTAACCCTAGCTAACAATGCGCAGGGCTCACTGCTGAATAATGCATAAGTAATAATAGGAAGCATAGGATAAAGGAAAAGTACATCAAGGGGCGACAAAATCAGGCAATGCAATTGAATAGGATTGTAATCGTAGCAGCAGCAGTAACAATGCGTAGTGCAAGAAAGTACGGAAAAGGTAGGCGATATCTGGGGAAGAGAATTGCTCTGCTTGCCTGGAAGCTCGGCGGTAGAGGCAGGGTCGTCGACGAAGTAGTCGTACCCGGCAGCAGTGTAGTCGGCGGTAGCAGCGGGGTCTACCGGAGAATAAAGGGGGGAGAAACAGTAAATACAAAGCGACCTGTCCCAGCCGCACCCTGGCCGGCTCGGCCGAAGGAACAGGACGGGGAGGCAGATGAATGAAAAAAAGGAAGAAGGGGCCCGGGTGGGCCAGATCAGTGGGCTTTTCCCCGTGCGACAATTAACCAGAGCCCCATTTTTGTTCTTTTCTTTTTCTGTAAAACTCTGTTAGCATTTATTTAAATGGCTTAGGCATTTTTGTATAATACAAATATTGTTCCATAATTAGTAGAGCATATACCTAGAGTACCACAAAAAGTTTAGTGTTTTTCTAAACTCTTTTGCTATTTTATTTTATTATTAACTGAGCAATTTGCCTGGAATTTCTACTGTTATTATTTGTTTGGAATCTTCCATAACACAATAAATACCCATGACCACATTGGCATGGTCCAATGATTATTTGGGATTTTATAAAAGTGGTTCCAAGATTTTTGGAAAAGATTTTCTTGTCACCATATTTTTAATATTCACCAAAAAGGCATTAAGGGTTTGTGTGAATCAAAGATGAACAAGGCATGATCAAGGTGATTAGAGACTTGCTAATCACAGAGGTTTAATAATTAACAAAAGTTTTTCTGATGCCTGACACTGAGGGTATTACAAATCTCCCCCACTACAAGAATTCTCGTCTCGAGAATTTAAGTGGTAGCGGGAAAAAGATCGGGGTATTCTTCACGAAGACGATCTTCACGTTCCCAAGTGGCTTCATCTTCAGAATGATTCGACCACTGAACTTTGAGGAACTTGGTTGTCTTGTTGCGGGTTCGGCGTTCATACTGATCGAGAATGCGGCTCGGATGTTCTTCATAAGTCAAGTCCTGCTACAGCTCAATCATATCATGTTCCACTTCGTGAATAGGGTCTTTGAAGCAGCGTCGGAGTTGCGACACGTGAAAGACATCGTGGACTTGAGAGAGGTTTGCCGACAATTCCAATCGGCATGCCATGCGTCCACTTCTGGAAAGGATACGGAACGGGCCAATGTAGCGAGGAGCTAACTTGCCTTTGATCCCGAAACGATGAGTGCCTCTCATCGGAGTGACACGGAGGTACGCGTATTCGCCAGGCTGATAGACCATTTCCTTGTGCTTGCGGTCATAGTTGCTCTTCTGACGAGACTGAGCAGCTTTCAGGTGTTCACGGATAACGCGAACCTGATCTTCGGCATGCTGAATAATGTACGGACCAATGAGGGTTCGTTCTCCAGTCTCTGAC
Organism: Bromus sterilis; assembly: GCA_950022295.1. Taxonomy (NCBI): domain Eukaryota; kingdom Viridiplantae; phylum Streptophyta; class Magnoliopsida; order Poales; family Poaceae; genus Bromus; species Bromus sterilis. Next base: position 334,220,822 of record OX465595.1, on the reverse strand, counting down.
CAATTCAGAGGGGTTCGACACTTACGTCCATAGAGAACTTCGAAGGGTGCCATCTTCAGACTAGCTTGATAGCTATTGTTGTACGAGAATTCAGCAAATGGAAGAGATTCCTCCCACTTCTTACCGAATGAAATGACACAAGCTCGAAGCATGTCTTCAAGCACTTGATTAACTCGTTCGACTTGTCCTTGCGACTGGGGGTGATAAGCGGTGCTGAAATTCAGGTGGGTGCCCATAGCTTCTTGGAAACTATCCCAGAACTTCGAGGTAAAAATGCTGCCATGATCTGAACTGATCTCCAACGGAATACCGTGGAGGGAAACAATTCTGGAAACATATAAGTCTGCTAACTGACTAGCAGAGATCGTCTCCTTGACTGGCAGAAAGTGGGCAACTTTGGAGAATCGGTCGATGACGACAAAGATCACATCATGACCCTTCTGTGATCGCGGAAAACCGGTGAAGAAGTCCATTTCAATCTTGTCGCATTTCCATTCAGGAATAGAGAGTGGTTGCAGAGTTCCAGCAGGTCTTTGATGTTCGGCTTTTACGCGACGGCAAACGTCACAGTCATCAACATAACGAGCGATGTCTTGCTTCATGTTAGACCACCAGTACCGCTGACGAAGGTCTTGGAACATCTTGGTGCTACCAGGGTGAATCGACAAAGGAGTATCATGAGCTTCTTTCATGACGCGCGGGGTCAAGTTTAGATTGGGCTTACTCCTAGGGACCACTAAACGATTCTTGAAATACAACGTACCATCATCAGTAACAGTGAAGCATGATGGCTTCCCACTAGCGATATACTTCTTGATCTTCTCGACATCAGAGTCACATTTTTTGTATCCACTTGATGGTGCTGTCGAGTTCCGGCTCAACAACAAGGTTACTCACATGTCCCTGCGGAACAATTTCAAGGTTCAACTTGCGGAGCTCTTCATACAGAAGTGGCTGCTCTATCTGGACTTCGAGTTAAAAACAGTAGGCTTTGCGGCTTAAGGCATCGGCCACCACATTAGCTTTGCCAGGGGTGTAAGAAATTCCCATGTTGTAGTCGGCTATTGTCTCGAGCCATCTCTGCTGGCGGAGATTCAGGTCTGGTTGAGTAAATAGGTACTTCAGGCTTTGGTGGTCGGTGTAGATCTCGCAACGATTACCGACGAGGTAATGTCGCCACAGCTTCAATGCATAAATTACCGCTGCCAATTCGAGATCATGTGTTGGATAGTTTTCTTCGTGAGCACGCAATTGACGAGAGCCATAAGCAATCACTTTGCGCTCTTGCATTAGGACACAACCTAATCCTTGACGAGACGCGTCGCAATAAATCACGAAGTCCTTCTGAGTATCAGGGGGAGCAAGCACTGGCGGTGAAGTGAGCTTGTCCTTGAGAGCTTGAAAACTTTCTTGACATTTATCAGTCCAATCAAACTTGACGCCTTTGTGCAGCAGGTTAGTCAGAGGCCTGGCAATCTTGGAGAAATTCTCAACAAAACGGCGGCAATAGCTGGCAAGGCCGAGGAAACTTCTGACTTGCTTGACAGTCCTGGGCGGAGTGCAGTCAAGAATAGCCTGAATGCTTCGGGGTTGACGGCAACACCATCCTTGGAAATCACATGACCAAGGTAGGTTACTTCGGGAAGCCAGAATTCACACTTTGAGTACTTAGCATACAGTTTGTGTTCTCGAAGCTTTTCCAGTATAAGGCGAAGATGTTCAGCATGTTCTGCCTCGGTCTTGGAGTAAATCAATATATCATCCAGTTAAACCACGATGAACTTGTCGAGGTATTCCATGAATATATAGTTCATCAACCTGGAGAAGGTGGCTGGTGCATTCGTCAAGCCAAAGGACATGACAGTGTACTCGTATGAACCATAGCGAGTAATGAATGCAGTCTTCGGGATGTCCTCATCACGGACCCGGATCTGATGGTAACCCAACCTTAAGTCGAGTTTTGAAAATACCGTGGATCCAGCAAGTTGATCATAAAGATCATTGATCCGAGGGAGGGGGTACTTGTTCTGTATCGTGGCCTGGTTGATAGGTCAGTAATCTTGGACCAAACGGTTCGTGCCATCACTCTTATTGACAAAGAGCGAAGGTGCTCCCCAAGCAGAGGAACTAGGACGGATGAAGCCTTTCTCGAGGGCCGTGTCGATCTCCTTCTTCAATTCAAGGAGGTGGTGAGGTGGCATCTTATATGGGCGCTTGGCAATAGGGACGGTGACAGGCTTCAAGTCGATGATGAATTCAACCTCTCTGATCGGGGGTATTCCCGGCAGTTCTTCTGGGAAGACGTCGGGAAAATCACAAACCACCGGAACTTTCTCAATTTCTTCAAGAGGCGAGACGTTCAAAGCATTCATCATATAGATATGTGTTTCAGCATCACGGGTAATTCGGGTGGTGTGGTTAACAATCTCACCGGAGGGGTGAAAAAGTTGGACAGAGTTGGTACCACAATACAGTGCGGCATCGTGGACTTTCAACCAATCCATTCCCAGGATGAGGTCTATGGTGGAAGACTTCAGAATGATGGGGGACACGTGGAATACAACCCCTTCGATTTCAACGGCGGTATTGGGCACCATCATGGTGGTTCAGCATTGGCCTATCGGGGTGCGAACAACCATCGGTGTGTTCATCTTTCCAAGCGTAAAGTTATGCGATAATGCAAATGCTTCCCACATGAATGAATGCGATGCTCTTGTATCAAATAAGACAGTAGCAGGTATTGAGTTAATGAGGAGAGTACCCATCACTGTAGCGGGCTGTGCCTGAGCTTCCTCAACGTCAATGTGGTTAGCATGTCCGCGAGTGTGAGCAGAAGACCCAGTGTTATAGTTGGGGGTCCTGTTGTTTCCACGGCCAGCAGGGTGAACTACCAGTTGATTCTGTCGCTGAGGACAGTCTCTGGAAAAGTGACCTGGCTGATGGCACTTGAAGCACAAGCCATCTTGAGGACGAAGAGGTGCAGTCTCAGTCTTCGGCTGTCTCGGCGGAGGCGGAGGCAGAGGAGGTGCAACATACGACGGCCTTGGTGCAGGGGCAGGTGGACGATACACACTGTGTGGAAGCCAAACGCGTTGCTTTTGTGCTGTGCCCGAAGATGAGCCAGCATCACGGGGGCGCTTCGGCGAACCACCGAACTTAAGTTGAGCGGTCTCAAGAGTGATAGTCTGGTTCACCATGGTGGCGAAGTCGGGGAAGACGTGCAAAGCTAGTGCAAGCTGGAGATCTGCGTTGAGTCCATCACGGAACTTCTCTTGCCTACTTGCATCATTGGGGAGGTCACTTGCAGCATAGCGGGAGAGGCGGAGGAATTCCCTTTGATATGCCTCGACAGTTTTGTTGCCCTGAACGAGGTTGCGGAACTCAGCCTTCATACGGTTCATAATCGCCTGGGGAACATAACAAGCACGAAAGGCAGACTTGAACTCATTCCAGGTGATGACATTCCCTTCAGCTAGCGAGCCCTTGTAAGTGTCCCACCACTGAGCAGCGGGACCACGCAGGAAATAGGACGCGAAGTTGACATAATCAGCAACGCTCACATTAGCGAACTCTAACTGACGGTTGATGTCACGAAGCCAATCATCGGCATCCAGCGGCTGTTCAGGCTGGTGGAAGAGAGGGGGATTGAGACGCATGAAATCCCGCAGAGTAACCACAGGCGGTTGGTTCTGGTGCTGGTTCTGGTTCTGATTCTGGTTCTGGAGCTGATCTATGACTCCTTGCATAAATACTTGGTTCATCTGAAACTGATGCATCATCGCGGCCATGTAGTTCGGCGGCGGAGGTGGATCGTTGGCACCACGACCACGACCACGACCACCACGACCAGCCATCCTGCTAGAATTTAACAGGGTTATTTCAGCGATGAACATTTTAACGAGATGCCGGAAACGAGTAAGAGGTAAAGCGACAACAAAGAGGAGGCGCGGATATATAGGAGTAGTCATATAAGACAATACACGTCCACACATAGAATCAATCGAAAATCGGGCAGCGTAACGTCGTAGAAATTAAGGAAAAAGGACACACTAGGCGGCGCGCAGACCGCGGTAAGGATTACACGACGCGACATAGATTCCACTATGGCAATCACGCAGCAAGAAAACTGTTGGCCACAGGAGTTAATGCCAGAGGACGCGCGGCCTGCCCAGAATGAGAATGGGATCCGCGGTCCGGGACCTGGGGTATGACTCCTGCGACACGACTCAATCAATGGGGGAAGCACCAAAACGCCGGATGGAATCAAGAGAACGTGATCCTAATGTCAGCGTTTGCAAAACTTACCAGCAAGGATAAGAGAGCAGATTCCCAGAGCATAGGTAAGGAGAAAAGTATCCTAATACCATAGATATCACACGTAGTGACATCGATGTGGGCCCGTAAGCCAAATATTAAGTTAGCAAAATAGTTTTTCAAAGTCTAGACTCAACTTCGACCAGGTAGTGGTGGGGTGGCTTCCTACAGGAAGTCGGCTCTGATACCAACTTGTGACGCCCCCAAAATCAATCTGTGTACAGTAATCATACACGCAGGGTACACGGCTGAGATTAGGGTGCCACGGTGAGAATATCACAGCACAACACTAAACACAAAAGGATAAACCAATATGTTACAATAAAGGGGGGTCACGCGGACCCGAATACATAAGTTATACAAGCCATAATATCTGGGTACAGACATAGTTAGTCAAGGTTTTCCTTAAGAAGGCTAGCAAAAATAACATCAGAGATACAGATCGAGAAGGCAAGGCCTCCTGCCTGGGAGCCTCCGAAACTACTCCTGGTCCTGGTCAGCGGGGGTCTCGACGTAGTAGTATCCGCCTCCGGGGTACTCCTGCTCCTGGGCTCCAACATCGACTGCAGCGGCCGATCAGGCAAAACATAAAAGGGGAAATAAAGCAAAGGTGAGTATCTAGCATACCCGCGAGACTTATGTCCGCTACTAAGCATTATGCATTTGTATCAAATGGAAAGGGGAGGCTGTATATAGTGGACTGCAAGATAGAATTCAGAATAAGGGTAAGAAGCTAGGCCTATCGAAGGCTAGCATCTTCTGACGATGTCTTGCAGCATGAGGAGAGAAACAGCCAACAGTTCATATAAAGCATAAAGTAACAACGAAGCAGAAGTTACTGCAACATTGTATAATATAAGTTGTAATGATTAATAATAATAATGCCTCCGAGTTCCCTTCCTCAACTCCCTGCGAGGAAGAAGACCCGGAACCATACAGTTTAATAGTAATAGTTTCTAGTGGTAAGATCCAGCTTCAGCATAAAGCGTCCTGTTACCGTGGACACGGCTATTCGAATAGATTAAAATCCCTACAGGGGTGCACTACTGTTCAGCCTGCACGCTCGGATCTCCAGGGTGGCGTGAACCTTGTTAGGGAATGCCCCACCGAGTCTATCCGACACGACGCAGCCCATCCTAGGCTCAACAGAGAGGCCATCCGCCGGACTATATCCTATGCGCCAAGGGGTCTAGGACCCTCACCCTTGCACGCTCCTGCACGGTGCGTGGCTGGCCGGTGAAGCGAAAGCAAATCCAAAAACACACCGTCCGGACGAAGAAGACACCACTTCCCGGCGCAGGCCGCGGTACTGCTGACGTCTGAAGAGCTTTCGGACAAACTACGATGTAGGGGAGCCCATAACTCCTTATCCCACGTGAAGGTACTGCGTACAGACCAACGGGCCTCTCAAGTCATCCACCAAACCATTTAGCATTTTAATTAACCTGCGTGACAACCGTTATCGTTGCCTCGACTTAACCGACCCGCGGTCAACGACAGCAGTCAGGACCACCAGTAACGTCGGTGCCTGCCCTGTCGTCCCACCAAGTCACTTCGGTTACCAACAAGGTGAACCGTCTCCTTACCTTGTCTCGCGTGTGCTCTTGGTAGAGCTCGACTTTCGTGGTTTGGTAACTCTCGCGAGATACGAGCAGGGGCCAAGCACGCCAGTAACATCGGTCGTACCCTCCCTGTCGTTCCCGATGATATACCGCTCGCGGGCACCGTTGGGTCGCCCGACTTCTTACCTTTAAGGACAACCGCTGTTCAGGACCCTATGGCGGCAAGAGAAAGTCAGCCTCGAGTGGAGTACAAGGATTACTCCTGGAGAGCTCACACTTGAGGTGACTAGGCATAACCCAGATAGGGGCCTTTGGCGGTGTCTTCTTTGTTCCGTACCTGCCACAGTTATAATTAATGTATCCGCGATCGCTACCATAGTGATCACGACCCGCTATCTAACCCTAGCTAACAATGCGCAGGGCTCACTGCTGAATAATGCATAAGTAATAATAGGCAGCATAGGATAAAGGAAAAGTACATCAAGGGGCGACAAAATCAGGCTATGCAATTGAATAGGATTGTAATCGTAGCAGCATCAGTAACAATGCCTAGTGCAAGAAAGTACGGAAAAGGTAGGTGATATCTGGGGAAGAGAATGGCTCTGCTTTCCTGGAAGCTCGGCGGTAGAGGCAGGGTCGTCGACGAAGTAGTCGTACCCGGCAGCAGTGTAGTCGGCGGTAGCAGCGGGGTCTACCGGAGAATAAAGGGGGGGAGAAACAGTAAATACAAAGCAAGCATAAACAAACAGATGAATAGCATGGCGTATGCAATGTTAACGGTGTGCTAACGCAGTGCAATGTATGATGCTCGGAGCGGGAATTCATCCGGGGATGAACTGCCAGCTCCGGCTGATTACCGGACAGGGTGTCCTGAGGGGGAAGGGTTCATGCCGGAGGTGTCGTGGACATCCGACAAGCATAAGGGGGGTGTATCCGTGTTAGTTGAACCATTCCGGACAACTTTCGTGTTCGAAATAATTTCATCCGGAAGGTTTTTATCGGCACCGGGAATTATCGACAGACAGCCCGGAGGGGGGAATGTCGATGATCGGTGTGTTAGGGGGGTGGGGTAGACATACGGATAGCTTATCCGTATTCGTTATATTTTTCTGATCAATTTTCATGTATAAAGTTTTTGAATCTGAATTACGGTTTAATTTCTATGATTTTCTAAAGTTTTAAGCATTTTAAAACATTTTCTAAATCATTTTGAATTTTTTTATTAACAGAAACATTATCCACAACAGTGCTGACATGTGGGACCCACATGTCAGCCTCTGTTACAAAATCAAATCATTTTATTAATTCAAAAAGTCACTGGGCCCACATGTCATACTAACAATTTAATATTTCTTTTATTAAAACTTAAATTTCCGGGGGGGTGGGTCCCACTTGTCATACAGTTAGTGTGTGGGGGGGTTTCTTTTCTGTTAATTAGGGGGTTAGGGGGTGGTGGGGCCCCCTTGTCAGCGGGGTAACCCCACTGTTACTGGAGGGGAGTGGATTAAGGGGGGGGGGGGTTTAGCCCTAGGTGGCCACGGCGGCGACCTTGGCCAGAGCCCCGGCGGCGAGGCCACCTTGGCACACTCCGGCGACCAAAAGGCGGGCGTAGGGGGGAATCGAATGCGGCGTTCCGCGCGCGTCCGTTGTCGTACCCCACGGACGACGGGGACAACCGTGGCGGCGGCTACGACGAAGGCCGCGGCGGCCGGAGCTAGGCCTCGGCGGCGAGGTGGCAAACGGGCACCAAATCGAGCGCAAGTTGGGGGGGGGGGACAAGTGCGGCTCACAGTGATGGCGAAGCGGCCCGCGGGGAAGGCTGGGGCGGTGCGGACTCGCCGGAATCCCCGCCGGGGCGCGGCGGCTGTGCGGCGGGGCGGAGCTCGATTCGTCGACGTGGGTGCGGCTCGACTCAAATCACAGCTCGGAGAAGACGAAGGCCTCCATGGGGATGCTCCAGGACAGCTCCGCTCGCCGGAAGGAGGCTGTTGGCCACGGGTATGCTCATCGGCGGCGACTGCGCGTGCTCGGGTGGCAATGGAGTGAGACGCAGGAGAGAGACAACCCAGGGGGAAGGAGATATTTCCTCTCCACGGGGGCACGGCCTCGGCCTTATCCCCTCCAAGCAGCTCCTGTAGCGACCGCGGCGCCGAGCTGTCCCAGCCGCGCCCTGGCCGGCTCGGCCAAAGGAACAGGACGGGAGGCAGTTGAAAGAAAAAAAAGGAAGAAGGGGCCCGGGTGGGCCAGATCAGTGGGCTTTTCCCCGTGCGACAATTAACCAGAGCCCCATTTTTGTTCTTTTCTTTTTCTGTAAAACTCTGTTAGCATTTATTTAAATGGCATAGGCATTTTTGTATAATACAAATATTGTTCCATAATTAGTAGAGCATATACCTAGAGTACCACAAAAAGTTTAGTGTTTTTCTAAACTCTTTTGCTATTTTATTTTATTATTAACTGAGCAATTTGCCTGGAATTGCTACTGTTATTATTTGTTTGGAATCTTCCATAACACAATAAATACCCATGACCACATTGGTATGGTCCAATGATTATTTGGGATTTTATAAAAGTGGTGCCAAGATTTTTGGAAAAGATTTTCTTGTCACCATATTTTTAATATTCACCAAAAAGGCATTAAGGGTTTGTGTGAATCAAAGATGAACAAGGCATGATCAAGGTGATTAGAGACTTGCTAATCACAGAGGTTTAATCATTAACAAAAGTTTTTCTGATGCCTGACACTGAGGGTGTTACATACTAGCTCCAAGATCACATAAAACAAAGCAAGAAAAGTTATTCAACTTAATTTTAATCATAGGATCCCAAACATCTTCTAGCTTTCTAGGTATGGAGGCTTTTACCCTAAGCTTCTCCTCCGTAGCTTTGATGAGAGCATTAGTGATATGCTCCGTGAAGGCAAGATTAAGTGTGCTAGTGTGGGGGTCTCTAGACATCTTGTGAAGGAAACGAATAACTTCAGAAAGAGTGCAATTATCAAGGTCACTACTATCAAGAAGATTAGTAGTGATGTCCTTTAGGCTAACTTGTTTGGTAGCTTCTATAGTCATAGAAATTTCTTTTTCTGCAGTTGAGGTCATAGCATCACCATTAATAGGTCCTATGGGACTAGGGGTGCATTGGGTGCTAAAAGTTTGGATATCCTCAACCACTTGGATAGTAGCAATAGTATGGTGTGTAGGAAGGCTCTTAATTCTATCTTCTTCCTCCTTTTCTCTAGCCCATCTCTCTTTGAGTTTAGCCATCATCCTAATGTTTTCATTAATTTTCAATTGGATAGCATTCATAGGAGTGACCTTCCTCTCCTCAAGGGGAGAAGTTCTAATTTTAAGCGATTCTACTTCATGGGCTAAATTGTCTACCTTCGACAAGAGGGTATCTAGTTTTTCTAGTTTTTCCTCTACACTCTTGTTGAAGGCTTTTTGGGTAGTGATAAAGTCTTTAAGCATATTCTCTAATTCAGAAGTGGAGTTTTTAGTGCTAGGATAAGTGTTGTTGTTCCCATAGTTGTTAGAGGGGAACGGTCTAGGACTGCTACCAAAGTTACTCCTATAAGAATTGTTGTTGAAGTTGTTTCTAGAGATAAAGTTCACATCTACTTGATCCTGAGCAATCAAAGAATTTAAAGGAACATTTTGAGGATCGATAGGAGATTGCTTGGTAAGCAGAGACATGATCAAGTCAACTTTTTCATTTAGGGAGGAGATCTCCTCGACAGAGTTTACCTTCCTACCTATTGGAGCTCTTTCGGTGTGCCATTGGGAATAGTTGGTCATCATCTCATCGAGAAGTTTTGTGGCAGCACCAAATGTAGTTGACATAAAGGTTCCTCCCGCAGCCGAATCTAGCAGGTTCCGCGAGGTAAAGTTCAAGCCTGCATAAAAAGTCTGGATAACCATCCAAGTAGTCAAACCATGTGTGGGGCAATTCTTAACAAGAGATTTCATGCGTTCCCAAGCTTGGGAAACGTGTTCATTATCCAATAGTTTAAAATTCATAATAAAGCTCCTCAACTGGATAATCTTAGCAGGGGGATAGTACTTCCCGATAAAAGCATCCTTACACTTATCCCACGAATCTATGCTATTCTTAGGCAAGGATTGAAACCAGATTTTAGCTTCATCCCTCAAGGAGAAAGGAAAAAGCTTAAGCTTAACAATATCACCATCTACTTCTTCGTACTTTTGCATATCACAAAGCTCAATAAAATTATTTAAATGCAAAGCAGCATCATTTCTAGCACCAGAGAATTGATCTTTCATAACAAGGTTCAGCAAAGCAGGTTTAATCTCATAAGAAGGCGCTAAAGTAGCAGGTGTAGCAATAGGAGTGCAGATAAAGTCACTGTTGTTGTGACTAGTGAAGTCACACAACTTGGTGTTCTCAGAGGAACCCATAGCAGCAGCAAGCAAGATAACTATTTTTTGATTTTTGATAAAAGATACTAAAGCAAAAACTGAAAGGTAAACTAACAAGACTAAAAAGCAAAGATAAAAGATAGTGTGAAACTCCCCTATCTTGAAGAGTGGAGTCCCCGGCAACGGCACCAGAAATTTGCTTGATACACGAGATAACTTCTCGCCCCCGTTGGTAACCCCAAGTGGAAGGTGAGATGCAGATAGCTGCAAGTTTCCCTTAGAAAAGATGATAAGGATGAGTGTCGGACCAGTAGGACTCCAACAGATACAAGTAGGTGGTGAGGTAAACAATGGAGCCGTTTACAACCGAGGTTGCTAACTTCACCTGGACCTGCACACACAACAGATAGCTTTGCTCCCAACGAGTACAGAGGAGTTGTCAATTCCTCCGGCCTTGTTGTTTACAAAGGATAAAATGCACGGGATGATAATGATAGATAGTGATAGCAACGGAAAAGTAATAACTGAAAGTAAATAGACATTGTAAACAATGGTGGAAATATGGACCGGGGTCTCATGATGTTCACTAGTGATGTCTCTCTCCTAAAAGACGATAAAATAGCCATGCGAGGTAAACAAATTACAGCTGGGCAATTGATAGGATAATGTGCGCAAACCAATGCTAATTATGCAAAGATATAAAGAAAGAGGCTCATAAGAACGGGCAGTACGCCAAGACAAGTAGACCGAAATCCATCTGCATCTACCCACTAATCATCCACCTTGAGATATCTATCCAGAACATCTCGCTGGTATTAAGTTGCGAATCTCACCCAAAGTGTAAACTCAAAGAAACGGACAACTACATTAAAGAACTTTGCGTAAAGTAAACAATCCTTGCACCCGCAAGTACAAGAACCGTTGTTTTCCCCCTTGTGGCAACAGCACATCCCCTAGACTCATGTTTCTGTCACTCAAGCTAGTCATCGGGGGGCATCAACCCACAATCATGCATAACTCTCCCTCTTGGAGTCACTACCTACTACTTGGCCAAAGCAATAAACAGCAACGGAGAACATGCAAGAGTTACTCAAGAACATAAATATAAAAGAAGAGAATCAAATATATAACTCAATCACAATCTGAACATAATCTCATAATCCATCGGATCCCAGCAAACTCAACATAGCAACAGCAGAAAGATTACATATGTGCCTTGATCATGTAGGGCAACTCACGAGGTCTAATCCATGAAGAACAAAGAGGGGAGGATAACATCACATAGCTACTGGTCATGGACCCATGGTCCAAGGTGGACTACTCACGGTTCATCCGGGAAGCATCCATGGTGGTCGAGAAGCTCCCAGAGGTGGTTCCTCCCTCCGGCAGGGTGCCGGGAAGAGGTCTTCTGGTGCTCCCGATCTTGGAAGCGCGGCGGCGGCGGAACAGAGGAGAGATCGCGAAAAAGGGTTCCATCCTCGAGGGTTTCTCATCACGGAGAATAAATAGGCGAAAGGGGGCAGCCAGAGGTGGGCCAGGGGCTCCAGGCGCCCCCCTGGCTCCCTACTGGCCCCTCTCGGGCTCTTCGCGAAGCTTCCGGTACGCTGATTTTTCCTATATTTTTCCCGGAATTTTTCTGGTACTTTTAATAAGGGGGAAACCTGAAATAGAAAAACAGCAGAAAACAGGAACTGGCACTGGGGTGCACTGAGTTAATAGGTTAGTCCAAATATGATCAAAAGTGTATGGAAGTTCATCAATATCATAGCAATATCACACAAAAGAGGCATGGAGCAAGCAGAAATTATAGATACATTTTGGACGTATCAGTGGTGTCATCTAGGATCACTTGTTTGAAACCCTCTATGTTCATAGGAGTTTCTCCTTCTATGGTTGGGGTAGTAGCATCACCATTAATAGGTCCAATGGGACTAGGAGTGTGTTGGGTGCTAATAGTTTGGGTGTTCTCAACAACTTGGATAGTAGCAACAGTGTGGTGTGTAGGAAGGCTCTTAATTCTATCCTCTTCCTCTTTTTCTCTAGCCCATCTTTCCTTAAGTTTAGCCATCATCCTAATATTTTCATTAATTTGCAATTGGATAGCATTAATAGGAGTGGCCTTCCTCTCCTCGAGGGGAGAGGTTCTAATTTTAAGCATCTCTACATCAAGGGCTAACCTATCTACTTTCAAAGAGAGATTATCTAATTTGTCAAATTTCGCTTCTACACTCTTGTTGAAGGCTATTTGGGTAGTGATAAAGTGTTGTTATTCCCATAGTTGGACGGAAACGGTCTAGGATTGCTAGCAAAATTACCCCTATAAGCATTATTGTTGAAGTTGTTTCTAGCAATAAAGTTCACATCTACTTGTTCCTAAGCAACCAAAGAATTTAAGGGGGCATCATGAGGATCAATAGAGGGTTGCTTGGTAAGTAGAGACATAATTAAGTCAACTTTTTCATTTAGGGAGGTAATCTCCTCGACAGAGTTTACCTTCCTACCTGTTGGAGCGAATTCGGTGTGCCATTGGGAGTAATTGGTCATCATCTCATCTAGAAGTTTTGTGGCAGCACCAAGTGTTGTTGACATAAAGGTTCCTCTTGCGGCCGAATCTAATATGTTCCGCGAGGTAAAGTTCAAGTCTGCATAAAAAGTCTGGATAACCATCCAAGTCATCAAACCCTGCGTAGGGCATTTCTTAACAAGAGATTTAATTTGTTCCCAAGCTTGGGCGACGTGTTCATTATCCAATTGCTTAAATTCATAATGTTACTCCTGAACTGGATAATTTTAGCAGGTGGGTAGTACTTCCCAATAAAAGCATCTTTGCACTTATCACATGAATCTATGCTATTCCTAGACAAAGATTGAAACCAGATTTTAGCTTCTCCCCTCAAAGAGAAAGGAAAAAGCTTAAGCTTAACAACATCACCTTCTACTTCTTTATACTTTCGCATATCACAAAGCTCAAAAAAGTATTCAAGTGTAAACTAGCATCATCTCCAGGACCAGAGAATTGATCTCTCATAACAAGGTTTAGCAAGGCATGTCTAATTTCATAAGAGGTAGCTGAAGTGGCAGGTGTGGCAATAGGATTGCAGATAAAGTCATTGTTTTTGTGACTAGTGAAGTCACACAACTTGGTGTTTTCAGTGGAACCCATAGCAGCAGCAGAGACAAGCAATTTTTTTCTGATTTTCAATAAAAAAAACTAAGATAAAAATTGAAAGATAAACTAACAAGACTAAAAAGCAAAGGTAAAAGATAGTGTGCAACTCCCCTATCTTGACGATTGGAGTCCCTGGCAACGGCGCCAGAAATTTGCTTGATGTGCGAGAGATGATAATGGCTTCGCTCCCTTCGTTGGTTACCCCAAGTGGAAGGTGAGATGTAGGATAGCAGCAAATTTACCCGATGTGAAGGATAAGGTTTGTCTCCCGTAGGACTCCGAAAGCCGCAAAGTAGGTGAAAACGGCGCTAGAAATTTAGCGGTTGACATGGACTTGCACACAGACACAAATAACTTTGCTCCCAATGAAGTTCAGAGAGGTTGTCAATCTCCGGTCTTGTTGTTTAAGAAGGATCAAACACAAGGGATAATGATAATGGTGATAGAGACTGAAAAGTAAAAGCGGAAAATAAATGAGCGTGTAAACAGTGATGAGAATATGGACCGGGGTCCCGTTATGTTCACTAGTGATGCCTCTCTCCCAAAAGACGATAAAACTGCTATGCGAGGTAAACAAAACACAGCTGGGCAATTGACAGGATTAAAGACGCACCGCAATGCTAACTATGCTACAGAGAAAGGAAGAGGCTCAAAAGCATGGGCGGTACGCCAAAATAAGTAGACTGGAAATCCAACTGCATCTACTACTAATCATCCACCTTGAGATATCTATCCAGAACATCTCGCTGGTATCAAGTTGGGAGCCCCACCCAAAGTGTAAACCCAAAGCAGCAGACAACTGCATTAAAAGAACTTTGCGTAAAGTAAACAATCCTTGCAACCTCGGTTACAAGCACCGTTGTTTTCCCCCTTGTGGCAACAACACATCCCCTAGACTCATGTTTCTGTCACTCAAGCGTGTCATCAGGGGGCATGAACCCACAATCGAGCATAACGTTCCCTCTTGGAGTCACTGCCTACTACTTGGCCAAAACAATAAACAACAACTAAGAACATGCAAGAATTACTTAGGAACAAAAATATAAAAGATAAGAACAAAATATATTACTCGATCACAAACTGAACATAGACTCATAATCCATCAGATCCCAGCAAACTCAGCATAGCAACAACAGAAATAATTAGATACGTGCCTCGATCATGTAGGACAGATCACAAGGTCTAATCCATGAAGAACAAAGAGGGGAGGAGAACATCACATAGATACTGATCACGGACCCATGGTCCAAGGTAGACTACTCACGGATCATCCGGGAAGCATCCATGGTGGAGGAGAGGCTCCCGGAGGTCAATCCTCCCTCCAGCAGGGTGCCGGGAAGATGTCTGCTGGCGCTCCCAATCTTGGAAGCGCGACGATGGCGGAACAGAGGCGAGATCGCGAAAAAGGGTTCTGTCTTCGGAAGAATCCCATCACGGAGAATAAATAGGCGAAGGGGGCAGCCAGGCACTACTGGAATTCACCAGTTTGCCATGGGCCAGTGGCTTTGCCGTCTGCATTTTGTCGGGGCGGACGGCAAAGCAGCGGTATGTCGTCCGCTGCCCTAAGCACAGACGGTAACACGTAGACATACGAGAAACCACATGTTTGCCGTCTGCGTGGACGCAGGAAGACGGCAATGACACCTATGCCGTCTATCGACAGACGGCAAAGCTCCAGCTGGGGCTCACCTAAGCGAGGCACGCGGCCTGGCTAACGGCCCACCGCTTTGTCGTCTGCCTACGGACGGCATAGGTGCCGTTGCCGTCTGTCGGCAGACGGCAAAGCGGTGGGCCGTTAACCCCCCGCACGGTCTCTCTCCACTCTCTCTCCCAAACTCCTCTCTCTCCCGACCCCCGCCGCCGTCGTCCTGCCACGCCGCCCTGCCCCGTCCCGCGCGCCGCCACCTTCACCTCCGGTGAGGCCCTCCTCCTCTCCTCCTCTCCTCCCCTCTCCTCCTCTCTTCTCCTCTCCTCTGACCGGCGCCGCTGCAGGTCTCGCCGCCGACGACCCTCCTCGCCGGCGCCACGCTCTTGACCGGCGCCACCTCCCGTCACCGCCGCCACCTCCCCCCACCCCTGGTAAGCCTCCTCCCCTGTTTTTTTTCTTTTTTTCTGTTAATTAGAGTTGTTAGTTTAGGTTTAGGTTAGTTTAGGTTTATTAGTGTAGTTAGTTTAGGTTTATTAGTGTAGTTAGTTTAGGTTTTATTAGTTCTAGTTAGTTTAGGTTTTATTAGTTCTAGTTTAGCTAGTTTTAGTTAGCAATTAGTAAGAAAGAAATGAAAAGGACAGAGAATAGGAGAGTGAGTGTAATGAGTTGATTGCGTGTAATTAATGTGTTATATGTAATTACCGGGACTGAGTGTCTGGGTTAATCGGTTGCTTATTCATGTGCAGAACTTTCCTGTGCGAGGGTCTGGTGTTCGACAACCTCCCCCGGAGTTCGACGATCTCCCCCTACGTTCGATGGTGAGAACAAATGTCATATCCTCCTCCTCCCCTCCTTTGTTGTGTTCCGGCCTTCGTGCCGATGACACTAGCTAACTAGGTAGATTTAGTATATTTATATGTAAAGTCGCGTAACCAGTATGCGTCTCCCGTTCGAAAGGGTTACAGTTATAAATATGCATTCATTTGCATATTTATAATAGTGATTCTTTCGAATTGTCCAACGTTATCCATGGATAGCCCGAGTATGTGTAGATTGAGTCGGTTTCCCATGCTTTGGTCCCGATCGGACGCGGTATTTCGTCAGCGCCTCCCTATTGTTCTCCGGATACACAACCTCTCGGCTCGTTGTCGAGACGTGTATTAGGAGAACAACGGGGAGGTGCTGCCAAAATACCGCGTCGGATCGGGACCAAAGCATGGGAAACCGACCCAATCTACACATACTCGGGTGGGATTAGGACCTATCTTTACCTATTAGTGTGTAGGTTAATTGCATATGTCGTAGCTATGTATGATAAAAGCAATAAAAAGTGGACGTAATAAAATTGACAAACTGGTATATTTGTTGTTTAGTAGCTACAAGATGAGCGATGATCGTGCGTGGATGTACACTAGTCGCCCTAATCAGAAAGAGATCAGCAATAAGTGGGCCATGAAAACCAAGGAGTTTCTGAGAGCGGCGTTTGCAAATGGGCAGAGAAAAACCTGGTGCCACTGTGTTAGGTGCGACAATTATAAATAGGCGACAGAGGTGGATATGGGTAAACACTTGCAGAAGTGGGGTTATAAGTCTGGTTATACGGTGTGGAGCTTCCATGGCGAGTCTGACGGACGACGGAGAGAGGAGGTGGTCCGTCAGCGCACGGATGAGTACAGAACCGGGATCGAAGACATGGTGCATGACTATGACGATGCGCGGGATGAGGACGATGATATGGAGGAATCTGCGAAGGCCTTCTATGAGACGTTGGAGTCTTCGAAACGTCCGCTGCACGCTCACACTGAGCTTTGTCAGCTCGATGCCATCGCACAGTTGATGGCTTTGAAGGCACAATTCAACTTGGTCATAGATTGCTACAATGCGATCGCGACCCTAATTGGGCGGTTTCTACCAAAAGATCATGTTATGCCTGCAAACCTGTACCAATCGGATAAAATCCTCAAGGTACTTAAGATGCCCTATGAGCAGATACATGCTTGGGAAAAGGATGTGCTTTATTTAGGAAAGATTATGCGGACGAAGACTATTACCCCAAATGCAAGTCATCCAGGTATGTTGTGGTAGACAATGGTCAAGGTGAGAAGACGCAGACCAAAATACCCGTAAATGTTCTTCGGTATCTTCCAGTGATACCAAGAATTCAATGCCTTTACATGATAGAAGAGACAGCCAGACATATGACATGGCACAAACATGGGAAGAGAACAGAATTTGATGCAGATGGGAAGCCGATGTTGACTCACCCATCGGATGGTTCACCATGGAAGCACTTTGATGAAAAACATTCGTAAAAATCTAAGGAGACAAGGCATTACCGAATCGCCGTCGGCACAGATGGGTTCAATCCTTTCGGTCTGATGGCAGCCTCATACAGTTGTTGGCATGTATTTGTCATGCCACTCAATCTCCCCCCTCAGAGATTATGAAAAGGAAGAACATTTTCCTGACATTGATAATACCAGGGCCCAAATATCCGGGGAAGAATATGGATGTGTACATGCAACCGCTTAAGGAGGAATTGCAATAGGCTTGGGACGAAGGGTTCAAGACATACGATGCATCTAGCAAAAAGACCTTCAAAATGCATGTTTGGTACCAGTACTCGATGCATGACCTGCCGGCGTATGCGCTTTTCGCTGGCTTCTGTGTTCATGGAAAGTTCGGGTGCTAACGAGGGGGTGACCCCACGACTCCTACGGATGAGCCTACCTGGTGTCCATGAAGGCAAAAGGCCCATGAAGATACGGCCTCGGCCCACTAGTTGGCACCGACGTAGGAGTCCTTGACTCACAAGGAAGGTGCGAAGACCTGCCGTACGGAGCAAGCTAGGGTTAGGAAAGTTTACCTGTACACGTAGATGAACTCCCCGAGACCTAGCCCGGTATATAAGGGCTAGGAGGGGCGATGCCAAATACATCGAATCTCACCTATAACCCTAGCCTTGAGCACTCCAGCCTTGGCCTCCACTGTAATCGCATCTCCCCAATCAATAATATCGAGCAGGAGCGAGCCTTCCTATTTGTCGACGAGCTATCGTCCAACCTGTGCCTCTCATGATTAACCCAGGGTCCCTGACCATGGGATTTGCCGGGGTTGATCCCCGTCAATTGGCGCCGTCTGTGGGAACTACAAAGGTTGGGATCACGATCTCGGCGGTCCCGTCCACAGCAAGCTACGACTCAAGGTCAAGACCCAGATCTAGCCCACTCGAAGGATTCAAGATCACGGCGAACATCTCCGCCGCCCCGTCAAGACCACTCAAGCCACAGTCGTGCCAACACCGATACTACGGTAACGACCAGATACAGCGCCGGCGCCAGAAGAGTCGACGACCTAGAAGAACGGCGAGGGGCCTCTACGAAGGAATCCCACTCGACGAACTACGACGCGCAGCCGAGGACTCGCAAATCTTTCGACAACCCACCACCGCCCGGGCACCCGCCGCACATCAAGACGAAGACTGCGAGATTGAATCCAGCGATCAGCAGAACCACCACCAAGCAAGAAGAAATCGACGACCCAAAAGGCACGCGCGGGATATCTACGGCGAGGCCCCAACGAACGAGCCACATCACGCAGCCGCACAACCGACGACCACACGATGACACGCAGTCGCGCGAGCATCTGCCGCCAACCAAGACAGCGACTCCGAGACACCTGTAGGCGAGTACTATACCCAGATCGAAGACCGGATGAATTCGCCAACCTAATCAAGTACCAAGACACGAGTCGAGCAGTCGAAACCGACCCTCGCTTCCACGAGCACCCGGAGGATCACGAGCAGATCTTCAGAATCTCAAGAAGGAAGAGGCACGCCGGATCTAGCAAACTCATGGCTAGAGAGCAGCTAGCAGGACCCTGCATGATCCACAGCTTCGAGGACGACTGGGGACGCGTCAAGTCAGGTCACACTTTGAGAGACTGCCGCCTGTTCAACGAGTTAGCCGAGGACCTCAAGAAGGAGAAGCAGAAGGAAGACAGAAGCAACCAGCGACCCGAGCAATCGCCGACCTCAAGCCCGGAAGGATGTCACAGCCCGCTGCAAGCACAGGTGCTCATGATCCAAGAAGGAAGGGTACCGCAAGCACAACGCGACGCCCAAACCCTGCAAGCCAGAGCAGCTGAGAGCATAAACATAGT
Organism: Bromus sterilis; assembly: GCA_950022295.1. Lineage (NCBI taxonomy): Eukaryota > Viridiplantae > Streptophyta > Magnoliopsida > Poales > Poaceae > Bromus > Bromus sterilis. The sequence continues at coordinate 334,201,589 of OX465595.1, read as the reverse complement.
CGAAGTCTACCAACTACATGACGCGGAGACCAGCGTCACGTTCTCACAGGACGACCATCCACCCACAGTACCCAGACCGGGGCACGTGCCCCTAGTACTCGATGCACAAATCGGAGGATATGACATGGATCGGGTCTTCATGGACGGAGGTAGCAGCATGAACATCATCTTCGCCAGCAGCCTGCAAAAGATGCTGATCCCACGATCAGTATGGAGAAAATCAAGCACCGAGTTACATGGGATAGTCCCGGGAGAAGCAGCCACATCCCTCGGAGTCATCGAACTCGAGGTTGTCTTCGGCAACCGACGCAACTTCGCAAAGCACGTCCTCGAGTTCGAGGTACTAGACTGGCAATCACAGTATCACGCCATATTGGGACGGCCAGCATTCGCGTAGTTCATGGCGGTCCCACACTACGCCTATCTCAAGCTCAAGATGCCAGGATCAAGAGGCGTCCTCACGATAAACGGAAGCTTCATCAAATCCGATGAATGTGATCGCGACTTCCACAGAATCTCCGACACATTCGGAGCCGAACAAGAACTCAGAGAAATAGCCATGGTCACGGACAAGAGTACCTTCCCGCTGGTAAGCCGAAGCGAATCCAGGGAGTACGGACGCGACTTCAGCATCGACAGCGACACAGTCACACACCAAGTGCACCCGACGGACCCGGACAAAATAGTCCGCGTGTACGCCCACCTACCAGGGGAACAGGCGACGACTCTCGTCGCTTTCCTTCGAGACGAGTGGGAAATATTCGCCTGGTGCCCAGCTGACATGCTTGGGATACCACGCGAATTCGCGGAACACGCCCTACGCATCAAGCCAAACACGAAGCCGGTGAAGCAAGCACTGAGACGATTCTCAGAGCCCAAGCGCAGAGCAATCGGAGAGGAAGTCAACCGGTTACTCGACACTCAGTTCATCCGAGAAACGAAGAAAGCCACCTGGATAGCCAACCCAGTGCTGGTGCCCAAGAAAGACACGACCGTGCTGCGCATGTGTGTCGACTACGGGCCAGTCAACAAGCATTGCCCGAAGGATCACTTCCCCCTTCCCAGGATCGATCAGATAATCGATTCAACAGCAGGGTGCGATCTGCTTTCCTTCCTCGACGCTTACTCAGGGTACAACCAAATCAGGATGAAGGAAGAAGACGAAGAGCACACATCGTTCATCACCCCATATGGCGTATTCTGCTACAGGACCATGCCCTTCGGGCTCAAAAACGCAGGCGCCACTTACTAACGAATGATGCAGGCCTTCCTGAAAGAGCAAATCGGAAGAAACATGCAAGTCTACGTAGATGACATCTTCATCAAGACCTACAAAGCAGCCACACTACTCGACGACCTACGCAAAACCTTCGCGGTGCTCAACAAATACAGATTCAAACTCAACCCAAAGAAGTGCGCATTCGGCGTACCGGCGGGAAAGCTGCTTGCCTACATGGTCTCTGCCCGAGGAATCGAGGAAAATCCTGAGAAATTCCAAGCCATCACCCGCATGCAAGAACCAACCGACGTCAAAGGAGTACAGCAGCTCACTAGAAAACATGCAGCCCTAAGCCACTTCATTAGCAGGCTGGGAGAACACACGCTGCCTTTCTATCGGCAGCTCAGAAAAGGAGAGAAATTTGAGTGGACGGAGGAAGCCCGGCAAGCAATCGCGGACCTGAGAAAGACACTCTTGACTAAACCAATACTGGCGGTACCCAAGGAACGAGAGAAGGTATACCTCTACGTGGCAGCACGTAGCACTGTAGTAAGCACAGCGCTCGTTGTCGAGCGCGCAGAAGAAGGCAAGGTCCAGAGCATCCAGAGACCAATCTACTACCTCAGCACGCTCCTGACCAAATCCCAGTAGCGGTACCTGCACTATCAGAAGCTACTACTGGCCATCGTCATGACCTCAAGAAAGGTGTCCCAATATTTCGACGAGCACCCCATCACAATCGTGAGTAGCGCGACTCGCCGACATACTCAACAACCCTGGAGCAACCGGGCGAGTCACCGAGTGGAACATCGAGCTCAGCCCACGAGACCTACAGTTCAAGCACCCAACATCCATCAAAGCCCAAGTACTCCCAGATTTCCTGGTTGAGTGGACGGAGGTTCAAACACCAGGCCCCCCAGACCTATCTAGCTCATGGTCAATGTTCTTCGATGGATCCAAAAGACAACAAGGAGCTGGGGCAGGAGTTGTACTCATCTCTCCCAAAGGAACAAACCTGAAATACGTCCTCCATATCAACTTCAGTCACGCCTCCAACAACGAAGCAGAATACGAGGCACTCCTCCATGGCATGCGCATGGCCAAAACATGCGGAGCCACTCGCCTCATAATTTACGGGGACTCCAATCTCGTCGTCCAGCTGCCAATGAGAAACTGCAACTCAATAGCCGACAACATGGTGGCCTACCAAAAGCTCTACAACGAACTCGAAGGAAATTTCGACGGTTGTGAGCTCAACTACATCACCAGGGACAACAACACAGAAGCTGATGAGCTCGCGAACATCGGTTCGACCAGGGCGCCTGTACCACCCGGCGTTTTTCTCGAAAGAATCAACCGGAGGTCCATCAAGGTGCAGGCAACAACACCTGAAGCAGTTGTGGACGGCGAGGACGCAACCGAAACAGCGCAGGTGGCAGCAACAACCCTATCAGAAGGCAAAAGTATCAGCACATCCGACAGCACAACCCCGACAGAGTTTGAAGGACCTGTCTGGACGAAACCGTTCCTTCGATTCCTAATCGAAGGCACGCTACCACAAGACGTGGCCGAAGCACGACGCATCATCCGACGATCCAAGGCATTCACGGTGATCAACAGACAACTATATAAGCGCAGCATCACCCAGATACTCCAAAGGTGCATTGACGAAGAGGACGGCAAAGCTCTGTTACTCGAAATCCACGAAGGCACCTGTGGGCACCACGCGAGCAATCGAGTGCTTGTGTCCAAAGCATTCCGAGCTGGGTTCTACTGGCCCACATCCATGAAAAACGCAGAGGAAATCGTGCGACGTTGTGTCGCCTGTCAAAAATTCGCCAACAGGCCACACGCTCCCGCATCAGAGCTCAAGACCATACCACTATCCTGGCCGTTCGCCACCTGGGGACTCGACATGGTGGGCCCACTAAAGAAATCATCAAAGGGCGGAAGGACACACCTGCTCGTCGCAGTCGACAAGTTCACCAAATGGATTGAAGCAGTGCCCATCACCAGCTCTACAGCTCTCACGGCTGTGAACTTCATCAAGTCGATCATCATTAGATTCGGAGTGCCACACAACATCATCACGGACAACGGCACGAACTTCACGGCCGCAGAATTTCAGAACTTCTGCGAAGAACTGGGCATCAAAATGAATTATGCATCAGTCGCGCACCCATAGTCCAACGGCCAGGTGGAAAAAGAACACGGCCTTGTCTGTGGGGGAATCAAGAAACAGCTCCTCGCACCACTCGAGCAAGCCGCCGGCAACTGGGTAGAAGAACTCCCCGCGGTCCTATGGATCTTACGAACCACACCAAACACTGCGACCCAATACACACCCTTCTTCATGCTGTACGGGGCAAAGGCAGTCCTACCACATGACCTCAAGTTCGGAGCACCCCGGGTCACCGAATACGAGGAAGAAGAAGCAGAAGAAGCACTACAAGACGACAAAGATACGGCTGACGAAGCAAGAGACACAGCCCTGACAAAATCAGAAGGGTACCAAGACAAACTACGTACCTACCAAAGCAGTCGACTACGCACTAGAACCTTCAACAAAGGTGACCTAGTCCTACGACTAATACAAGAAAAGGTCCACAAACTTGCCCCCCAATGGGAAGGACCATTCATAATCTCAGAAGTCATCGGAGGCGGCGCCTATAGGCTGAAGAACCCAAAGACAGACGAGGATGTGGGCAACCCATGGAACGTAGCAAACTTGCGCCAGAATCCCTCCTCCAAGGGAGAGGAGGAAGGCACTGGCGCCGCACCATGGTGACCACCGCGGCAGGAGCGTGGTGCGCGGCCACCACGGCTACGACGAACACGGCCACGGCCAACACCTCGCCTAGGAACCATGAGCAGAAGAAGAGATGAAGGAAGAGCCAAAGCAGCGAGTTGGATAGAGGCGTGGAAGAGAAAGGCCTATTTATAGAACAATAATCCTCAAAGCACAGAGAAGCCAAGACGACAGCAGCAATTAATTCATAGACCAAACGTTCCAGCCGTCTCGGAATCCAAGACAAAGATGCCTTCCCACGGGACGCACTGTACGCAAGACGCGTCAATTCGCGCGCGTTTCCAACGCGCGTATGGGAAACTCAACCGGCGCCTGCCGCACGCCACAGCGGCCATTATTATGACCGGTCCTGAAGACGTGACGGTTCACTGGCAGATGCATCGTTACCCCTGACAAGCGGCAAATAAAACCAAACAGACATCAAAAACCCTGAGATTCCATCTCTCAGATCTTTTCCCCAAAGAAGAAAAACATCTTACTCCCATCGGGAGCGTACATCATAAGAGTCCCGGGTGCTCCCTCACACAAAGGTCAGCCACGTGCTCGAGTGAACACTCGCACTTATGAGAGTCTCGGGTGCTCCCTCAACCCGACGTAAGACAAACAAACATTCGCCAAGACCACACGACGCTAAGAGTCTCGGGTGCTCCCTCACCTGAAGAGCCGAAACGGCGTTTGAGTGATTACTCGCGGAAAATACCCCGACTGAGCACTCGAAAATAAAGCTCCTCGGGTGAATGAGTGAGCAGCTCGCTTGATGTTTTGTTCCAAGAGGGTGCAATGCTATAACGCTCCGCGCCTCAAAAACACACATTCCTGGAACACGATACACTGTGCCCAGATGCCACACAAGATTAGCGTGTAGGTAAGACCCCGCTGCGAAGTACGGCCGGGCTGGGACTTGCCGAAGAGCGATTTCACTCCCAACCTTTCCCATGCGCAGAGCATGATAGAGAAGCCGGGCGGACGCGCCTTAGGCTACACACATTACTGGCGGCAAATGAACACCGTAAGACCTGAAGCGGCCGGACTTTTGCTCGACACAAGTGTTCCAAGCTCACGTCGAGGGACGTGGGATTGATTGGGCTATTGTGGTATTTTCCCTAGTGCAATTCACCAAGGCTCGACCCATCGATTCCTTGGGCTATTTCAGCTTAGAATCCCTCTAAACAGATTTTTGTCATGGCCACCAGACTGCCAGCGACCCACGGATGAACCGTGCATATCAATGAACGACAAATGAATGTACTCGAGTCCCTGCGCAACTCTTCGAGTCCCCCAGGCACTCGGGGGCTACTGACGAGGGGGTGACCCCACGACTCCTACGGATGAGCCTACCTGGTGTCCATGAAGGCAGAAGGCCCATGAAGATAAGGCCTCGTCCCACTAGTTGGAACCGACGTAGGAGTCCTCGACTCACAAGGAAGGTGCGAAGACCTGCCATACGGAGCAAGCTAGGGTTAGGAAAGTTTACCTGTACACGTAGATGAACTCCCCGAGACTTAGCCCGGTATATAAGGGCTAGGAGGGGCGACGCCAAAGACATCGAATCTCACCTGTAACCCTAGCCTTGAGCGCTCCAGCCTTGGCCTCCACTGTAATCGCATCTCCCCAATCAATAATATCGAGCAGGAGCGAGCCTTCCTGTTTGCCGACGAGCTATCGTCCAACCTGTTCCTCTCATGACTAACCCAGGGTCCCTGACCATGGGATTTGCCGGGGTTGATCCCCGTCAGGTGCCCAACATGCAAGGCTGCTCTTCAGTTTCATTGGCTGAAGGCGGGTGGCAAGTATTCCTGCTTCGACTTGCATAGACAGTTTCTTCCTCCTAAGCATCCTTTTAGAAAATACAAGAATAACTTCATCAAAGGCAAAGTTGTCAAAAACCTGGCAGCACCTACGATGACAGGCGAACATGTCTTGGCACAGTTGAACTCTCTCGAGCCTGATCCAGAACGTCCCGGGTATTTTAAGGGATATAATTCGGAACACGCCTGGACTCACAAGACATGCTTCTGGGATCTCCCCTACTTCCAAGACCTCGAAGTTCCACACAATATTGACGTGATGCACACTGAAAAAAATATCGGCGAGGCCCTGTTTGGTACATTTTTCGGCATAGATGGGAAGTCAAAGGGTAATCCTAAAGCTAGAGTCGACCAGGAGACTCTATGTGATATACCCTCACAGAACATGCGATAGCCGAAAGGAAAGAAGAATTGGTCCAAGCCAAGGGTCTGGTTCAATCTTGAAAGGGGGCATATCAGAGAAATTCTCTTGTGGGTGCAAAATAGTTTGATGTTCCCCGATGGGTATGCAGCGAATCTGAGGAGGGGAGCGAGTCCTGAAAAACATAAAATATTTGGGCTGAAGAGTCATGATTGGCACATATGGCTTGAGCGGGTAATGCCGGTGATGTTGCGCGGCTATATCCCCGAGGAAGAGTGGCTAGTACTGGAAGAACTGAGCTATTTCTTTCGTGTTCTTTGTGCTAAAGAACTATCCGATGGCGTGCTAGAAGACATGGAAGATATGGCGCCAGAGTTGCTCTGCAAGTTAGAGAAGATCTTTCCACCGGGTTTTTTTTAATCCGATGCAGCATTTGATATTGCATCTCCCGACCGAGGCAAGATTAGGGGGCCCTGTGCAAAATCGTTGGTGCTATTCAACGGAGAGAATGCAGAAGACGCTTCGAGCAAAATGTAAAAATAAACGCAGAATTGAAGCATCGATGGCCGAGGCTTTCATTACCGAGGAGGCGGCAAACTTCGTGACATCACATTATGAAGCCAAAAATCGCCATTTGCATAATCCAAAGCCTCGGTACAATACTGGCGACCCCCAACGGCGTCAATCCAACCTCAGCCTATTCAAAGGGAAGCTCGGACCTCTTGGTGCTTCGAGAAATAAGATTTTGGATATCAAAGAATGGCGGACTCTTACACTGTATATCTTCACCAACCTAACAGAAGTGCGACCGTACATCGAGTAAGTGCTCGGTACGTACATTGTTTCGCAACTTCTAATAATTCTTGTTTCTTATTAATTCCCATGAATTCATACAGTTGATACGTTGCCAAATTCTCGAATGGAGTGGTTATTGAAAGTGATTCCATCGCATAGTATGAGCTTCTTGCCAATCAAGGAGACGGCAATCCTAGTTTCATCCCTTGGTTCAAACAAACGGTAACTATCATTCATATATAGGGTTTCATTTGTTGGTTTGACCTATTTTTCACTAATATACCAATCCTTTCCTATTAAACTTATAGGCAAATGAGGAGCCTATGGACGCCAAATTGAGACAAGTCGCTAATGGTTTTGACAATAAGGTCCGTGTATTTGATAAATACGACATCAACGGGTATCGCTTTCGTACCGTTGATAAAGAGCGAAAAATGGCCGATCGAAAAAGTACAAATTCGGGTGTCTCTGCTGTCGGCGACGGAGGTATTGAGTATTATGGAAGAGTTGCAGCAATATACGAACTTCTATTCTATGGTGAAAATCCTCCCAACGTTGTTGTCTTCAAATGTCATTGGTTTCTCTCGTCGAGGACTAGACGAACTCATGAACATGTAGGTCTAGTCGAAATTCGACAAGACACCCATTTTAATGTCCCCGATGTCTATATTACGGCTCAACAGGCCACCCAGGTTTTCTATCTATCCTACCCCCGCCAAACGGTTGAAAACCTGAAAGGTTTGGATGTCGTTTATGATGTGCCACCACATATTAGACCACCTCCCCCCAATGAAGAGGATTATGCACCCCACATTGACCCAGAGACATATGAAGGAGAATTCTTCCAAGAAACACGCGTGATAAAAAAAACGTTTCCGAAACCGCTCTACGCAACCCCAGAACATGGAAGAAGACAATGAGAGTGAACCCGATAACGATGATGAGAGTGAACGACCTGAAGAAGAAGAGGTTACTGCTCCAGATGACCTGTCAATGCTTGACCGTTTACATAAAGGCTTCCCAAATGTTGGTGTTGTTGAACCTGATGAGGCCGTCATTATCGACGACACGCGTGATAGTGATGACGATCCTTCAATTGATCGCGGAGAAGATACCGATGATCCCGACTATTGTTAGTTGTATGCATCTCAACTTTAATTATATATATATAATCTCATTATTGCAGTAATTACTTTTGTATTATTAATTCTTTTTCTCATTGTACTAATTATTTTATTTTAATTCTTGGCAGGTTCGTGACAGATATGGAGGGCGAGACCTCAGGCTCGCGAGGGAGGGGTCATGCGCTCCCACCTCTGGCTCTACGGAGGTCTTTTCTCGAGAGTATTTCCTCGCCTCCTCCTTCTACTGATGAGGTGCCCAGGGGGAGAGGAGGTCGGAAGAAGACCGGGAGAGGCAAAGCAGGTGGTGGTCGCGGGAAAGGGAGACGGACACCTGCTGCTGCTTCCTCGCCGCCACCTCCGGCTGATTCACCAGAGCACTGCAGGGTGGATCCCTCCTCGGACACTCCGGTCCACCAGCCTGAGGTGGAGGAGGAGGCTACGTCCACCCGCACGACCTGGAGTCCCTGGCCGTACCATCCGGAGCAGCACACGCCTGAGGGGGAGGCTGGTGCCGAGCTGGACACTATGGATGAGGAGGAGGTGGCTGAGGGTACCACCGTGTACCAGCGTGGGGGTACACGGCTCCCGTCCGTGCCGGTGACTCCCGCCCATAAGTGGTTGATTACGCATGATGGAGAGACGTAAGTGCACTTATACTCTCTTCCGGTACCTTCTATACTTATGTCTATCTGATGGCTTTATCTTTTTATACTGCAGGGGTTGGATATACAGCAATGGTTTCCGCAATCCCAACTCCATCCTTGGTTTCCTCGTCAGGGAGAACTTCCCGGGGCTGGTTCAATTGCCCGGACCTGATGAGGTTCCGCAGCCTGGACTCAAATGGGAGCACTATTGTGCTGCCCCGGCCCCGCCGGATACGACCATCAACGGGGTTGAATGCCACACCAGAGCCGACATGGTGATCAACGTCTTTTGGGTAATTTCTGTTTCACACAATAAAATCTTGAGAATAGCTAGTTGGTGCACTCATCAGTGTTGTCTCGTGCTATTTCAGGTCTACTACAAGGTCGATGAGTCCAAGGAGCAGGAGGCGGAGGACGTGATAGTTGCAGAGGCCACGCGCCTCTTGCAGAACACAAGGCACGAGATGCGAGTGCAGGCGGTCCGTGACTACTACGCCAAGCAAGGGTGCAAGCGTAGCAAGAAGGACTGCCGCAAGAAGTTTCTGACCAGGGCCCAGTACATGACGGTAACCCTTCTTAAGTCTTGAATAGTTTTCTTGATTTGATTCCTATCTAGGCTACTTATTAGTTTCCTTGTTTACTAACTTAGGCGCCGCCGAGATGGTGTGCGGACAAGATGGATTGTTGGGAGGTCATTGTGGACCACTGGTGCTGAGATGCCTGGTTGGCCGTCCACAACAATGCCAAGGACCGGCGCGCCCAAATGGTTGGTGTGCCACACCATCAAGGCAGCCGTAACTTAGCTGGTTACGGGCATAAATGGGTATGTGCAAATTCTTCTTTGCTTTGTCTTTTAGGCACCCACTTACTAATATCATGCTTTGCTTTGTCTTTTAGGTGGAGCATAATAAAACGGAGGTGCCTCAGGTGTTCGACATGTATGGCATGGCCCATACAGCGTCGTACAAGAAGGCCAAGGCGCTCTCAGAGTCGGATCTCGCCACTCCTTCGACTTTCACCAACATTACCGCCTATAGTAAGCTCAAGGCTTATACTGAGGTGGCGAAGGAGAAGCACGGGGAGGCTTACACCCCGATTGGGAAGCCTATTGACCCGGAGATGGTGATGATCTCTGGTGGCGGAAGGCGCCATGGCGCCATGGCCATTGGAGATAAGTTGATTAGGTGTGATAAGACTCTTCCTGAGATCAAGGCGCGCCAAGCGAGTTCTTCTGCTGCTATAAGGACTCGTCCGCGGCCAGTCGACCTCGCTATCCAGGTTATCCATAAGGACTCTTGCATTCTTGTTTTCTCTCATCGAATATTACAATGCTAACTAGAGGAGTGGGGTTGCAGGAAGCTCTTGAGAAAGAGCGACAGAACACCCAACGGCTACTGGAGGAGAAGGAGCGGTTGGCAGAGGAGAAGGCAGCGGAGAGAGAGCGGCTGGTGGAGGAGAGGACGGCGAAGGCTCTTGGGGAGGCCGCGGCACGACACGATGCATCGAACCGGGCCTTGTATGAGCTCTTCGTGGTAAGTCACTTGTTCATATTCACCCAAAGAATGCATGTTATAATTTTTGTTTATATTAGTAACTAATATGATTGACTCATGGAAAACAAATGTGCAGACTATGTGCGAGAAGACTGGTCAGGCCGCTCCACCGATGCCGATCATTTCTCCTGTGGGGACGGTGAGTATCTTTCGATGATCATCAATACCATATTGAGTGGCGTCATGCTAACCTCTAGTTGATATTTTCGTGCAGCATAACTCTCGGGCTGCGTCCCATGACCCTTCTCCCCCGTCAACATCGGCCAACCCGACGGATGCTTCTCAGCCACCTCAGCCTTGAGTGCTTCTCGGACACTCCGGTAAGTTGTCTTGTATATCTTTCTTTTTAAATGCTTAGTTAGTTTGAAAATGCATATTTAGCTTCTGAAATATTATGAAATTCTTAAATATAGCTAAGTTACCCTAATAATAGCATGATTAGCCAGATTTGCTCACAATATTAAGTTAGCTTGATTTGCTCACAAAATTCTAAAGTTACCTTAAGTGGCTCAAAAAATGCTTAAGTTAGCTTCATTTGTTCAAAGTTGCCAAAGTTAGCTTAATTTTCTCACAAAATGGTAAAGTTAGCTTGAATCTCTCACAAAATGCTAAAGTTAGCTTGATTCACTTAAAAAATTCTAAAGTTAGCTAAAGTGGCTCACAAAATGCTAAAGCTAGCTTAATTGGCTCACAATATGCTAAAGTCAGCTTAATTCCTCAAAACATGCTAAAGTTTTTGCTCACAATATGCTAAAGTTAGTTTCATTGGCTCAAAATATGCTAATGTTTGCTTAATTGCTCACAAATGCTAAAGGTTAGCTTAATTTCTCAAAATGTGCTCACAAATGCTAAAGGTTAGTTTAATTGCTCACAAATGCTAAAGAAAACAGAAGAAGAAGAAGAAGAAGAAGAAGAAGAGAGAAGAAGAACAAGGAGAGGAGAGAAGAAAAACAAGGAGAAGAAGAAGAAGAGAGAAGAAGAACAAGGAGAGGAGAGAAGAAAAACAAGGAGAACTCCTTCTCCTTGTTTTTCTTCTCTCCTCTCCTTGTTCTTCTTCTCTCTTCTTCTTCTTCTTCTTGTCCTTCTCCTTCTCTTATTACTTATTCTTCTTGTCCTCCTTCTTCCGCTAACTTTCTTATTTTGATTTTGCAGATTTTCTTTATGAGGGTCGTGCATCGATGGAGTTGCTGTATTTTCACTTTCAATATATCTTAGAAACAGTTTATTGTTGTTATGAAGACTTTGTGTAATGAACTATGTATATATTATTGTTATCCTTGTTTGGAAACAATGTGTTATACTTGTTGGAGATTCATATGTTGTTTGATATGATGTGATGTGGTGTTAAAATGTGCTTCTGGTTCTGCTGCTATATATATATATATATATATATATATATATATATGTATTTATTTTTTTCAAATGCAGGGATTAAAAGAAAAAACAGAGACAATATAGGCTCTTTGCCGTCTGCTGGTGGTCGGCAAAGAGGACACGTGACGCCGAGCTGTGCAATCTGGAAACAGCTGGGTGACCATTTGGTCATTTTACCGTCTGCCTGGCGGCACGGCAGACGGCAAAAAGGATAGGTTTGTCGTCTGCTGGTCGACGGCAAAGGCGGGGGGGGGGGGGGGGGGGGGGGGGGGACGTCATCAAACTTTTAGATGACGTTAGTGAGCTTTGCCGTCTGCAGGCAGACGGCAAACTACGCCGTTAACGGCCTGACGGAGTCGATTGAAAAAGCTTCGCCGTCACGCTTGCGCTGCTGTCTGCTTCCACTAAAGCAGACGGCAAATAGCTTTGCCGTCCGTCGATATACGACAGACGGCAATGCACCTCTTTGCCAAAGAAATAGCTGATGATTGCTTTACCGTGTGGAGGCAGACGGCAAAGAGCTTTGCCGTCCGCCATATAGGTGTTTGCCGAACGCCTTGGCGGACGGCAAATTGGCGAATTCCAGTAGTGAGGTGGGCCACCAGGGGTCCAGGCGCCCCCTGGTGCGGCCAAGCCCTAGGGCGCGTCATCAGGGTGCCTGGGCCCCTGGTGGTGGCCCTCTGGCCCCACCCAGGTGATTCCGGAAGGTTCTTCTGTGCTGATTTTTTATCTGATTATTCCCGAATTTTTGGAGCACTTTTAATATGGGGGGAACCTGAAATAGAAAAACAGCAGAAAACAAGAACTGGCACTAGCGTGCACTGAGTTAATAAGTTAGTCCAAATATGATCGAAAGTGTATGAAAGTGTATCTAGATCATAGCAACGTTTTTTTGAACCTGTGAGTAAGGCATGAAGCCCCATATCATTTTATTAATAAAAGGATATTTACAAATGTACAAACTGGTCTACCAGAAGTAGAAACCAGGGGGAAGTCATACAAGTTCAAAAAAATCCCATTCAGGGTGGTAAAAAATCTATCCATCTCAAAAGATCCTCCTTAAATCTAGGCTTAATTCTATGATAAAGCAAGGTAAGATCATGTACAAAACCACTACGCAATTTGGCAAAGTAAGTTCTCTCATGTCTGAAAACTTTGGCATTGCGAGCTAGCCAAATATGCCACCAGGCAGTAGACACAACCTCTGCAAAGAATGGTTTGCTGAAAGACCTCCTGGCTTGCTGAGAAATCTGATTCATATCAGTTCCAGGAAGCAATTCTATCTAAAGGTAGTTCCATACCCTACAACTGAAGTTGTAGGAAAAAAGAACACAATTTGGACCATCATCAATTTTCCAGTGTCTTCGTTGCAACCTGTCCTTTATGTTGAGCCTATCCATGATCAGCTGTCAGGCAAACACTTTGATCTTCAATGTGCAACAAGATTTCCAAACCCAGTGGAGCAACTGATTGGACTGTATTGGGGCATGTACCAAAGTATAGTATTTTTTAGCTTAGTATTTGACCTTTTCCTTGTGTTTGCCTTTCCAGTACCAGTTGTCAGTGTCTCCATTATCAGGAATTAAAGCCATCGTGTGCTGCAAATTTGTGAGTTCATTGTAAGCCTGGAGTGTTAAGGGCAGATGGAACAGTGTGCTCACTTCTAGTGTAGATCTGAACTCTAAAAGGGACAAATTGGGTTCCTTGGCAAAAGAGAACAATCGGCTGAAGCTCTGCTGCATGGAGTTGGGAGTTAAATCCACACTCCAATTATCAGTCTAGAATAGAACAGTGCCTCCATTTTCAGGTGTGATAGAAGAGCATGCTCTAAATTTGTCCATCAATTTACTGGTATCCTTCCACCAGGAAGACCCACATAGATCAGTGGCATGTGGAAGTCTATCATAATAATAAGAGTCCCAAACAAGCTGCACCCATGGTACATCCATTTTGTTATAAAACTTATCCAGATGCTTCATGAGCAATGCCTCATTTTGTAGACTGAGATTAACAATGCCCAATCCACCTTTGTTCTTTGGCCTGCAAATTAAATCTCAAGCTGCCAGAGAATGCCCATAGGCATGTCCTTGTTTTCTCCATAAGCATTGCCTTTGGATTCTCTCTAACTGCTTGATGATACCTGGAGGGATGTGCAGAGAACACAAAAAATAGATGGGCATGGAAGATATAACAGAATTCAAAAGATGTAGCCTTCCACCCTGATTAAGAAACTGAGAACTACCAGTTAGTCTACTTTCCATGCAATCCACCAGAGGCATGAAATCAGCCATTTTGGGCCTAGTGGTGCCAACAGGTAACCCCAGGTATGTGAATGGCAAGGTCCCTACTCTACATCCAAACCCATGTGCAAGCTCAGCAAGTCTCTCATCTGAAAGGTTGATAGGAATCATGCAGGACTTATGAAAGTTAATATCAAGACCAGTAGATGTAGAGAAAAGCTCAAGGGACTCCTTGAGTGCAGACAACTGTGAGGATCCGCTTGCATGATAAGAACAGTGTCATCTGCATATAGAACTATTGGGAAGTCCAAATCATGACATGGGATTGGTAAGTGGATCTTGCCATCATTTAGCAGCCTGTTGACCACAGACTGTAACAAATTAGCAGCCAGAACAAATAGCAAAGGGGATAGTGGGTCCCCTTGCCTAACCCCTCTTCTGCATTTAAACTGCTTTCCAGGTATGCCATTTAGAAGAACAGCAGAAGAACCAGAGGTTAGAAGTTCCTCAATATGACATCGTAGCAACGTCTCACAAAACATGCATGGAGCAAGCAGAAATTATAGATACGTTTGGGACGTATCAACAGCATGGAAACTTTTAGTTCAAAAAAAGTTCTCGAAACATATCAATATGACATCAGGTTTTGAAGATCTCGTCGCGACGAATTTAATGTTGAAAACGGTATTTTAATCGGATTTTTTATTTAGGAGATAAAACTTTTTTCAATTTGAAAAACACAAAAGCTGACTATAGATGCTAAGTGCATCAAAATTAGTGTGCGGGCGTTCGGGCGGACCTCCCGCTGCCGAATGTTTGGCACCTATCATTAGCGCTAATTTAATAGGACCTCCTTTAAAAGAGGCGTACAGCATGACGAGCATGTATAAGTATCCTGTATAGACTTTATAGTACAAGGAATATATTTTCCCCCTTGCAAAAGCTAATTTATTAGGTCAGTGCTATTTATTTGTTGGAATATACTTTTTTCTTTAGCAAGTGCAATAGGGAGTTTTATTTCAAAGTTGCAAGGTTATAAGAAGCTCGATAAAAAATATTATGTGCATTGTAATGATGGAAATCCAAAAGTTCACCCCTTTCTAAAGAGAAACTTAGGGAAATATCCTCCCTTCATTCCTTCTAGTTTTCTTCACTTTCTAAAATACATAAAATTTTATATGTGAATGCAATATAACGATGCTTGAAGTTAATTAGACATATTTGGTTGCACGTCCTCTAGGACATCATCCTTGCAGGTTGTTAACCAAAGGTGGATGAGGAAGGGGACTAAGAGCATCTCCAATGCTGATTTTTAAAACAGACATGATATTAATTTCAACTCGTCCGCGAACAAGGATATGAGAACCGTGTAGCTAAGTTTCCTGACGCGTATCAAACAAAATTTGAACAAACCAGGTGTTATTGTGCAAGCCGTCGGTTTTCATTTAAATCGGATTAAATACATGAGATTTTGAACATATTTCATTAACTAAAGTTAATCTAGTCTAAAACTAAACTGGCGTGCAATTAAAGCTTCTTCACTGTCGGCATTCAAAAGTAAAGTTTTGGGAGACCGGACACCGACAGTTAAGCATAGAGTGAGTGCCCACATTGGTCACTCATGTCCTACTCTTCGTTGTCAGAGTTTGAGAGTTTGACGTGTGCACGTTGTTAGTTGAGGTGAGGTCAGTGATCCACATGGATGACGTACGACACGAATGACACAGAGCTTCCCACGGTATCGTGCATGATCGCCTGTGTTGCTTCGTGCCTACATTCACCACGATCCCATTTTAGCCCATGCGAGCAAGGCGCCTGGCCTCGTAGATCGACCGCTGCTGCTCGACGAAGTTCGGATCCTTCGCGGCCATGGCCGCCATGATCTCCTAGATTGCGAACTCGCTGTAGATTTGGCTCTCCATCAACCGGTGCTGCTTGAGAAGGGAGAGGTTGTAGCGTTGGTACTCTTGGGCCAACCAGAATACTGATACTGATGGTGTATGCTCCTCCTCCGTTGTGACCCCGTTGAATTATACCCATGCCTGCTCCACGGTGACGTCAGCATGGACCGCGCGCACGCCAATTCATCGTCGAATGGCTCCTACATCATCGAATCATTGCCTCTCACATCTATTCATTGCGCACATCAAGTCTTGACAGTTAGCTGCAATGCCAATCAACTTGTGCTTCTCCTCCATCAAGAGATTAACCCACAACGCTCTAGAGTTTGTGCTCATGATGGATCCAAAGCACAGAGGATGAACTCAACACCGAGGAGAACCCTTCTGACGAGGCGGATCACCACATAATCGATAAGAACCATGCCCTCTCTTTGGGAATCATAACGTCGCCTTGTGTATGAATCCCTGGTGTATGGCGAATCATCCACTAGTATAGAAAAGTTCTTCTATGGCGTGCTAAAAAAGAGGTTTGCTGACGTGGAGACTCGACGCCAATAATATTGCGCCGGTGATAAAATATAGTCCTGACGTTGGGTTTCCACGCCAGCTATAATTTATATACCTATGGTGTGGTAGATATTCAAATGTCAGCGAAGTTGTTTTAATTTAACAATAAAAGAAGCATACCATTTTGCACCCCACAAAAAAATGTTCAACAACAAACAAAATTATTGTTCCATCACATATATAAACTTATATATCGATTTCAGAAGATATATATTGTTATATATTGTTCCAACGGCATAGTACTACTTATTAACACATAACTACTAATTATGAACACTTATCCCACATGCACGCCGACCACCTCATTACTCTTAAAGGGAGTCGATGAAGACAAATTCTTCCCAACGAGGAAGTCTCTTCATTCTCCCTCCGTGCCTAAGATAAGGCGATCGTCCATGCCCACCTTTTAGGCATAGGGGTCGAGGGTGCGCCCCTTGCTCTAAGTCGAACTCTAGCAAGGCCATTCTCGATCCATGATGCCATAGGACTAAGCAATGATTGTGGACATTTTATGAAACCAACATATATCAAAGATTTTAAATAATAAGCTTCACACCACAAACACATTACACAAATATGCCCTAAACATATCAATCACATTATCTACACTAATAAAAAAAACCAAATTCTACACAAGTGTGCATTGAGCATACATATATTAAGAAAGTGTACACTAAGCATATTATATCAATCACATTAATTATATTGTACACGCATGTACACTAGGCATATCAAAGAAGCATATCAATCATATAATTATATCGTACACAAATGTACATAGGCATATCAAACAAGAGAGGTAACTTAGGTAATTAGTAAAAATATGTTCATAGTGATGGTGTTCAACTGTAAACAACGCAACCACAATCTATTCATTCTATAGCATGTTACCTCTTTACTACAACATCAATATTAGTTCTCTGTTCAGCACATTTGGTCCCACATAGTGATGGCTTGCCTTAAATTTCCACGCCAGCAATAATCGTATAAACTGGTGTACCAAAAGACACGACGCCAATACTATTTGATAAAAATAACTCTGGCATGGTTTTAATTTGGTGCGCCAGCAATGACAGTTAGGAATAATATTTTCTCTAATAGTGATCATGATGCCAAGAATACTCAGGACACCACCTTGGTGATTGGTCTTCACATTGATGAGGGGAATCACATGTCCTCCATGATGAACCGCCGTTGCGCCGATGAAGCGAATCCTCCTTACAATGACTGACATTTCTCCCGACTGTTAGCACGTTGATTGCTTGCTAGCCGGGGATGGGAGCAAGCAACAATTTGAAATTGATAGTTCATTGCCCCCCGCACCCAAATTCGAGACATCAACCTCTCTCGTGATTGAGAGATCTTCAGGTACTACGCCAATGCCACATGCAAGAACGTTCGAATAGCCTAAAAATGATCTGGAGGTGGTCGCTTGCCACTCTTCTATTGCCGCCTCAAGGTATCTTCCAATTGAGTGGAAACAAGGGTGTTGTTGAAGGGGGGGGGGGTAATGGATACGAACATCACCGGACTCCCTGATTGCAAAGGTGTTTTTGATGTCACGGTCTCGCGTAGCCTTGGAATTTGCAGGATGATGGTTGAAATCGAGTAACCCCATGTCATATCCCACTCTTTAGCCTCCAGGCCATGCTAAAGCTACGCTAGACGCGCATGCTCCCCAAGAGTCACCTGACGAGCAACCTCCATAGTGATTTTAGCTGGTGTGGTCCCTGTGATTGGGGTTTGAAGTCTCTCCTCTACAACATGAAGCTACTCGAGATTGAGCTCCACACCAGGCATCCCACCACCCATCATACTCGCTTTTTGCGATGCCTGCTGCAGAGGTGTTCTTGCCATGAAGACCTCATCCACAAATTGCTTGCTCCCAGGATTGTCCTCCTCCCCAGAGCCCAATTCTAGAAGTGGGAACAACAATTCGATGTCAACAACACCGACCAGTCGTGTTGCATTGCGACGTAAATGAATCTTACCCGAGAACTTCCAACATTGCCTCCTCAGCAGGCGGCGGAAGAGCCGACTCCTTCAGGCATAAGAGCATGGTTAATAGTATAGCCAGTTGCCGGCTATAAGAGGTTGCCATGTCATCTATAGCCAACCTTATAGAATACTTTGTTGATATATGGCCCACTTGACAATCTCACAATATGCCTAAGAGCACGTGTTGCAGCCGGCTGTTAATTAGTAGCCCGCTTCTCTTCTCTCTCCTCTTCTCTCTTTTCCAACTCATCCAAAATATTATATTATATGCCTTACAGCCCGCCTACGTCATTCTATTGTACTTGCTCTAAGGCACTCTACGTTGTTGAGGCATAAGTGCGTACTCCCACCCTTCACCAATGTTACGCCTCCCAGTGGGGCATATGGGCATCACGTTGAACCGCCAATGATGAAGTCGAGTGAACCAAAGTGAATGTTGTCGAAAGGAATCTCAACGGATGATGCCATATGCACCCTAGCTCCAAAATATGTTATGCCCCACGATGGGCGCCAATTGTCGTGGTAATATTTTCGACAGTGTGTATGGGGGAACTAATGAGTGAGGAATCATATCTTCGGAATATGTGAAATGGAGTACGCGCAAGGATGTATGGTTCATGCCCTCAATGGTGAAGTTAATATCATAGTCCTGTGTGATGGTGTTTAGCTTCTTTAGCATAAGATTTCAAGTGAGTGTCTAGTATCATTCTTTTCCCCTCCTTGACTTATAGAGTGTAAGAGTTTATAGAGTACATACACATTTCTAGATCAATGAACTCTTTATAGTATTATAGAACACAAAAGAGCATACCATTTTAAGTTTTGATTTTCTTCTAATCATACATATTATTGGAATATACTCCATTCGTCCTTGAAAGAGTGTACTTCCAACTTTGTTAGAAAGTAAAACCTTTTAAAATTTGACATTGATTATATAAAATACAGCAACATTTATACCACCAAATTAGTATCACTAGATTTTCTATGAAGTATATTTTTATTATATATTTTTTTGGTTTCATGAGTATTTTTATATTTTTGTGTAAACTCAATCAAAGTTTAAAACAGTTTGTCTCTCCATAAAAGTTGAAAGTACACTCTTTCAAAGACGGAGGGAGTAACATGTATTTAGTTGATCAAATTGATGTTCTAGTGGTACATATGTCTCAACAAATTGAAAGAAAGTAGTACATTATGTTCTGTTCCAACATTAAGACTAAGCATAACAAGAGTAACATAGATAGTTATATGCATGTCATATAGATAAGAAAGAAGATACAACACGTAATTACATAAGAAATAGAAATAGAGAACGTAATATATGTTATTATAACGTAGTGTTTTTTAATAAAAATGACTGTACAAAGTAATAAATGAAGGTTTTTATTTTATCAAACATATAACAATTTTGATTATAAATATAGTAATATATGTATTTTACTAATCAAATTAATCATCACTATGATCACCTTTTAGTTGCTTCAAAGGAAGATCACGTGACATGCTACTGAAAGTTAATTCTAGTTCCAGCCAAACATTTTGGGTAGTAAATGCTGACGTTAGGGTATGGGCAGAGAAGAACTCTTGTTCCCTCTTAAAGAAGCTAACAAACAAGAAGAGAACAAAGTGGTAATTAAACACCCAAAAAGTGCCTTATATCCAATACTTATACTATAGCTCTAACATTAATATTTGAGGAAATGTCACATCTTTTCAGAAGAAGAATATGTAGGTTACATGGTCCATATTGAAGAAGAATTAGTTATCATTTAAATATTCTGCTCTCTACTTAAATTAGTATGCATCGTCTTATGCTTAGGCCCCAGACCCGAGTTATCTTCTTTTCGAAAAAGAGAAGAGATAAAAATTAAATTACGCTAGTATAAAGCAGAGAATGCTTATAAATCAAATCAAACGCATTCTTGTCATTGGGTACCACTCGATCAGCCTTTTACCTTTTGTCTTTTTTTCTTATGTAAAAAAAGGTGGAGAAAAGCAGCTAACTAAAGAACTTAGTTAATAGCAGAAGCATCGTACACTCACTTGAGCTATACGCTTCCAGCTAACCCTGACGATTAGCATGACAATTGTCTATGAGTATCTTGCATTGTTTATCAGACCTTGCACCTATTTTTATTTTATTTTTTACCGGACAATGGCAGGTGCTTTGCCTTTTCATTATAGATTAAAAAAAGAATTGTCCAATTAATCACGGAAAACCGGGCAAAAATCGGAACATCATGGGCCAAGACCACACACGAACACACACAGGACAAAGCCCATTCTCGTCGACGACATGTCAAACACAACAGCATCAATGACAACCACGTCGCCCGAGCGACACGGGCAACACGAGGTCCATGACCTCAAAGCTGCAAGTCTCTCGAGGCCGCCACCTCGACTGCTCTGATGCGCCCTGCGCAGTCAACCGACACCACCTTTCGGGGCCGCCGTCCCGACATGTCACAGCTCGCCGTTGAGCAGCAACGCCGCACGATATGGCTACCCGCAGCCCACACTGCTCAGGACAACCACACGCAGACCACGAACGTCGCACCAAATCCGGGGCCGCCGCCCCGACATGCCGTCCAACCGCCCCCGCTGGGACGCATCGGCCGGGCCGACAACCTTGCTGCCCTCGCAGCTCAAGGTCCTCACCCAAGCCATGCCGACAGGCAGCCCTTTCTCATGGGGCCGCCGTCGCACCGCTGCCCGAGGCCGCCTCCTCGGCTTTCCACTAAAGGTCCCAGAGCCGCCGCCCTTGAAACATGCCTGTAAGTGGTAAAGAATGTTGGAGTGTACATATAACCTGATCCAGTGAGATATCTAGAACTACGATACTTCCCCTTGGAATTCAGATTTTCTTGGTACGACAGAAGACGATTATATGGTAAAAATGGAACGAATGGTAGCAAACTTGGTGCCTTCTGTTGCCGCGAAGAATCATTTTAGAACATGCTGCTAGTTTGCCCATTTTCGTATTTTACCAAAATTTAGGGAGTTCATTACTAGAGATATGTTATTTTGTCATATGCTTTGCATGAAATTATATTATTTTATGACTAGGCCATTTCTTATCATATACATTGCTACACGCCTACACTAGATGGTTGTTCATCCTGAGTTCCTGACACATCACGAGAGGCATAATATTAAGATTATTTTATATTGATAATGAGATATTGCTTAATTTGCAGAGTACAATTGTACTTATCTCAGCTTTTCCCGGTTTATTAAATGTTGATTCAAAAATGTACATACTTTGATCCTTCTTCCGGGCGATATTCGTGGAGCACATACCGGACGATGATGCATACTTCGTAGAGTAGTGGATTCGGTTTTTGCTATCCGATCCATGGGATGGGCCTTTTTAGGCTGTTTGCATCTTTTATATGTATCCAGACTCACATTTTGCTTCCGCGTGATGTTATGATATAAGATTGGTCCAAGTTGACCTCTAGATGATGTATTAACTATTTTTGCCTCTCTATGCCCTTGTTTTATATGATACTCTATTATGTCTTTTGCTAGCTTGGAATTGCAATGCACAGGTTGTGGAAAATCCTGCAGCGATAAATTGTTTGGATCGTAATCAGGTAGTACACTATGCGCTTTCAACTCTAAATTGGCACAAAAGTTCTGAATCAGAGTTGGTACCGCGTAACGGGACTTACACAACGCTGCCTGGATGAGAGGGGCCTAGTCAAGAGTGTCCAATGTCCCTTTCTAAAGGCATTTCTGCAGATGAAGTCGGCATAGTCGTCGGCGTTACATTTATATCTTGTAATGGTTTTGTCGTAGTTGCTTTTTCTATGTATTTCACTTGTTCGTGATTTTAGCATCGTTACGTGACATTGATTTTAATAAAAATAGTTTTATGGATCAATTGATGCAGAGGTCCAAGGTTTAAAGCGCCTTTAAAAAAATAGATGACAAAAGTGATTCAACAATGTAGTTCGGACGTATACGAAAGCTTGGAAGATCACTTTTGAAGAGGCTCTATTCCGGGATTTGACAAAGGGCTACGGTTTTCGGTGGCATTGACAAAGCTACGCACTCTTATGTCACTGATACGTTCTTATGCCTAGATGAGAAGATACTTAGTGATCTTGAAGTGTCACTTATTATGGATCATTTCCCTTTTGTATGTCACTTAACATTTCCCCTTTTTAAAAGAAGTAACGCGGGGTTTGACAAAGTGCTGCTGCTCTCTACAAAATTAGGCACACTTATGTCACTGATACGTTTTTATATAGCAAGATGAGTATATATCGTACTTATCTATCTTGCCAACCATACCAAGCAAAAGCAACAGACGATTGACCTCAAGTAAGTGCACACGTACTAGATCGCGCGCGGAGAGGTAGCTAGTTTGGTGATGTGGTACACTTTGTTTGCATGCACGCAAGGTGGTGTCCACGTCGCGCGCGAGTCCAAGGCAAGGGTCGCCGGTTTCCTGCCGGGGTATGGTGACCGAGGAAGAGGGATGGAGGAAATCAACGCAAGCATTCAAGCGCGTATGCGAGCGCTTGTCATGGTGGAGGAAAACCAAGGCCGCTGCACACCAGCTAGCTCGCCACCTACGTCTACGTCTACGCTCATCACCTGCCTGCCTGCCTGCCGTTGCGACCCTATCTATATCTAGGGCTCTACTAGATGAGTACATAGATTAGCATGCAGTGCTAGTAGAAAGTAGCTTGGATCCTTTCGAGTCTGCAACGTACGTGCAGCTGTACGTAGGCGTACCCATCCATTTGCCGCTGCATGCAACACGCGTTACTAACTGCAACAGAAAGGGTGGGAAGCCTGCAGCTACGTGAAAACGGCTTCCTCGGTTCAGTTCACCGGCTGGAGACTCTACTGCTAGAGTGACGTACTCGCATACTACTACACCGCGCTAGCTAGCCCGGATGCCACCGCGTCTTAATTGACCCATCGTCTCGGCGCGTGGGGAACACACGTCTGACCCCCGTCCGATACTGTTTTTTTTTTCAACAAGAAGATCTCGAACATCCGAGACTGCACTAATCCAAACCATTTAAACATTTTACAAAGAAGCCCCTTCAAAAATTAGGAATAACAATAAAGAGCTTGAGAATCACATAGGAACCATAGAAGTAAAACTTAAAAAGGTAATCCGGTCCTCCGCCACCGTACAATCGCCCGAGCTTCCCGTCGCGGCAAGCATAATCTTTATCGGGGAACAAGCCACTTGGACGAGGATCCCGAAAAACACCACGCTACAGGAGCTAAAGAGCCTCCACTTTGGCTCGTCGACCTAGAGGTTGAACTGAACCCGGCAGAATGTTGCCTGCGCCGAGACTTGAGGTTGCCGCCATTCGGTAAGAAAAGTCGACGGAGAGACGACAAAGAATTGCCGATGTGTCACCATCGAGGATGAGCTCGCGAAGGGATCAACAACACCGAGTCTCTGATAGGCAAATCCGCTTAAAGACGCACGCGACCAACCTCCTCGTCCTCGTGATGGAACAGGAGGAGAGTACCAGCGGCAACTCGCAACAACAACAGATCCTTCATGCCTGCTAAATCGAGCTTATTGAGGAAACTTTGGAGCGCCTTGTCCTTTCCCGTCATCCATCAAGAACACCATAGAAATAGCGAAAGCATCCCGACCCCGCCGCCGCTCGCCGGTGACGAGGAGAAGCTCCGGAAGAGGAGAAACAACCTAACTACAGGAGGACAAACCCGACCCCCTACTCCACTCTGGCCAGTGGCACCCCCATTCGGTACTGTTGCAAGCATCTACCATTACAAGCGTGCTCATTCAAGGATATTGGCAAATAAAAGAGAAAAATCGTATGAAAATAGTATCCACTTTTTGGTGTACCAACAATTGGTCAACTCCACATTTGATTTTTGAACTTCAACATCATACTTAGCATTTGAGACATGAAATTCTTATATTTTTACACTTTGTAAACGCGATACAACATATGATTTAGTGCAATGTCATGCTTTCACAAATAAAAACTAAAAATAAAATAGCTAAGAAAAACGAGAGAAAGCCAAACTATCGAAGAATGTAGGGAAACTATAAAATTGTTAGACATTTACTAAAAGTACTATTTTACATTTTTCTCAAAATTGGACTGTTCAAATGATGAAAATATTAAAGCATAATTATTATCACCGAAGTTGGAATTCAAGAAAAGGGCAAACAGTTCACCATTTTTCTATTTAACATTATTGTTTCTATACCATTTTACAGTTCTCATGAATTTATAAAAACAATGGAATACTAATGTTATTGTTTTTAACCAAATTTATAACTTTCAATCATTATTTACAGATTCCATGGTTTCTATGTTTTTCCTTAAGATGTGAACTAATATTTAGAAGGGTCTAGTATAATTTGAAGTGTTTCTACCCTTGAAATATATCAGATTTTATGCCATTTCTTGAGTCCATCTAGTAAAATTTTAGTGTTTCTACAACATCAACTTTCCTTTTATTTTTCCAGCGCTTTCTTTTTTATTTATGTTGTTTGTTTTCTATTTTTTGTGTTTCTTTAGCCTTCTATTTTTTCACATGCATAAAAGTATTAATACTCCCCATATAAGAAAAATCTTACTCATTAGTATTAGTGGGAGTAAAACTATCAAAACTATCATTGCAATCATCAAATTAGGAGGTATATCATAATCATAATAAATTTCTTCCCCAATAGTAGGTGGATTGAAAATATCACATTCATCACTGTAATCATCATAAATAAGAGGCATGATATGACATAATAAACTTGCTCATCAAAACTTAGGGGGCTAAAAATAAAATCTTCATCAAACATAACATCCCCAAGCTTATGTCGTTGCATATCATTAGCATCATGGATATTTAAAGAAAACATACTAATAACATTGCTACTATCATGATTGTTATGCAAAAAATAAATCTATATAAGATTTTTAATTTTCTCTTAAAACACTTCATGTCCTAATTCAACATAAATCTTTAAGCTCTCTCGTAATTTTTTGGTGTTTGCTTCCATAAGCCTAACTAGTAAAAATAAAAATAATAAATGAAAAAAAATTCAAATGCAAGATCTAAAGATATACCTTCAAGCACTCACCTTCCCCGGCGAAGGCGCCAAAAATATGCTTGATGTCTACTACACGCTTCTATTCTTGTAGACTATGTTGGGCCTCCAAGCGCAGAGATTTATAGGGAAGCATCAAATTTCCCTTGGGTAGGTGATCAAAGGTTTATCGAACTCATGGAGATATATGTCGAAAAGTATCCCTCTCAAACAATCTTGCAATGAAAAACAAGAAATCTCTTTTCACTAGTGCAAAACAGGTCATTAGAACCGGTTCTGGGAGGCCATTAGAACCGGTTTTGGCAACCGGTGCTAAAGGTTCGGTGCTAGAGGTTGAACCCCTTTAGAACCGGTTGCTCACGAACCAGTTCTAAAATCTCTGCAGCCAGCCACGTGGTGGCAGGTCGGGAGCGAGGGCTCGGGAACCTTTAACACCGGTTTGTAACACAAACCGATTCTAAAGGTTTAGAGGTTTAAGTTTTTTTAATTATTTTCTTTTTGGTTTTAATAGTTTAGGGTTTAGGGTTTATTAATTCTTTTCTTTTGGGTTTAGGATTACTGTTTATTTTACGCTATTACATAATGTACAATGCATATATATATATATATATATATATATATATACATGTAGAATATCTCGTAGCTAGCTAGAACCATCATATATAGTAGAATTATCGTACCTCCAACATATATATACATCGATCATATATAGTACTAGTGCCTCACCATCGTCCCTCTTTGCTTGCCTCGAGCCCACAACAGTGGAGGGCATTTGAATATACATACAGTTACATCATATGGACAACACACCAGTTTCCTATTACATATGGTAAGGGAATTCTCCGGTCGACTTATTTATGACTTCACGAAGAAGAAATCCCGCTATTTCCTCTTGAAGTGCTCGCATGCGATCATTTATGTCGAGTTTATCCCGCTTCTCCCAAATCTTATTATTTAAAGAAGATGATCAATATATGAATATATTACATATGGTAAGAACAAAGTCTAGATAGTATTTACGTACCATCATTGTTCTTTGATTAAACTTTTGGGTCATATAGCGAATGTTCTCCATTACGATGTAAGCACAAGGTTTAGTCCCCGATGTCTGCCTCATACACTTCACAACAAAATAGAATTCAAACAGATTTAATAATCAAGCATATATATGATAATGGTATATTGAAACTAGAAATATAATTAAATCGAATGTTCTCTCACATATTTATCGTACTGCCACGTCAGCTTCTCCTTCCATTCACCGCGCTCGAGTTTTTTGAACTTTCCCCAAACTCTGTCGTCAAAGAAAATGAATAAAGGAGTTAATTACTTGATATAACAGAAACTTAAAGTGAACACTAAAGAAGCCCACATGTGTGATAATGATTAAAATTATCTGGCGAATGAGTTCTTAATTTCTTTATACTCACTAATATCTTTACGTAGTGAGTCCATTACTGTAACCATTCCTCTTTCCATTTCAATGTCGAGCAGGATGAAGTGATAGCTGCGCACAGTAAGCGGGTATCACTTATATAACAATATCGAGTAAACAAAACTATAATTTGTAGTACAAAATAATGACACTCACTTGAAGTTGTAAGGAAATAGTATATGTTCTTCTGCATGTAGATCCCTCAAACTTTTAAGCAAAAGGATCTCCGTGAAATCTGTATTATGTTTTACTGTTACTTCATGTATGGTATTTGGGTCAATGAACCCAATGCCAAAGACTCCAGCTTTTCTCATTTCGTACATCTTCATTCTGCGTAATACCACACACAAAAGAATATATATAGTGAGGATAATACGGTCAATGACGTACGAGCTGAGCTAGAAAGAAATCACTTACAAACAATACAAATAAACTATAGATTTGTCGAGTGCCAATTGATGGAATAACTGAAATAATTCTTCATTTGCAATCCACAAGTCACCAGTTCCATTGTCGAAATAATCTGGCCTGATCGGAATCCAGAAGTCGGTCATGTCGAACGGTATAGCTTCTGTGATGTACCACTTATGCAAGTTGCGCAATTGCGTTGATAATAGCTTCTCTTCTTCTTCAGTGACCATAGGCTCCCCTTTTGCATATTTCCTTTTTGGAGATGGCTCACCGGACAAGTCATCAAGGTTTAAAAATTGTTCAATAGTAAGACCCGCCTCTCTATAAAATGCTCTTTGTTCGTCGGTTATCTCTTCCTGCTGCTTGGTATTCACCTTAAGCGGGGCTATCGATTGCACTGTCTGTTCTCCGAGTTGGGCAACAGTTTTCCCGCATTTTTTACTGCCTGAGTGGCTGCTTCTTGAACCCTTTTGCAGAAATGACTTGTTAATAGAGCGTTCGTAGTCCGAGAACACGGTCTTAACAGGGGGTTGAAACATCTTCAAGAAGTGTTGTACTGTTACCTCGGGTATTTTCTCCTTCGGTGGCGGGGGAGGTTTCGGTGCAAGGTGCTTCGCCACGGCTTCATCCACTATGGCCTTGGTTTCAGCTACACTCCTATCCCAGGGTAAGACCGGCGGACTCTTCTAGGGTTTAATTTTCTTTGTTTTCTTCTTCGGTGGACTGCTATCATGCGGCGGAGGTCGATTAATTTTTGATTGTCGTGTTTGCCTTCTATCCATCACGGGGGGAGCTGGTGGGATCGGTTGGCGCTACAAACTCGCGATGTGGGTGGTTGTGGTGGAATCGACTGACGCAGCGGAGTCGCGCTGCACTCCACGGGGATGGATGGTGCAGGACTCGGCTGACGTCGCAGCAGATCAGTCCCACTGTGCTCCATCTCGGGGATGGATGGTGCAGGACTCGGCTGATGTTGCGAAGTCGCACTGCGCTCCATCTCGGGGAGGGCAGGACTCGGCTGGTGCTGCGGAGTCGGGATGCACTCCATCTCGGGGGGTGGTGGTGAACTTGATGTCGAACGCGTTGGACTTGACATAATGGATGGAAATATGATCCATTGTTTTCTCCATAGATAGATACCACTTTGTTTGGCTTCTCTGAGGGTCTTCTGCCCTTCACCTCCAGGCATATCAAGGTTTAGTTCTTGATATTCCGTCACAACTTCATCCACCCCGACACGAGCATAGCCAGGTGGAATCAAATTGCAGTGATGCAGTGCTCCAGGTGGGTTCGTTAAAGCAAAGTCGTCCGCCACCTTAATGGATATATTATTCATTTTGAAGATTAGCTCGCAACGTTTCTGCTCTGTGATATCATCCACGGGGTAGTGACCATCATCGACCCCCGTGGAGCCCACACTGCTTTTCGTCATACATGGGACGGTAGTTGCTTCAGGTGGATCTTGAGTTGGCTGCGGTTGCTGGCTAAGTGACGCCTGTAGTCGCTCCTGCATTTCCTTCATAGCATTTTCCAACTTTGAAAGACGGTCTGCTTCCAGCTTCTTCTTTCTTGCACGACTTTTGTAAGTATCTTTATACTCCGCAAACCCCTCATACCATGAAACAACGCCTACGCCTCGCGTTCGTCCCGGATGTTCAGGATTCTTGAGGGCGCGTGTAAGCTCGTCGTTCTCTCTCTCGGGGATGAAAATCCCATTCCTAGCATCATCAATTGCATTTAGTATCTCTTGATCGGCTCCTCTAAGACTTGCCTTTATAATCACCTTCCCTGTCTTTGGGTCCAACTTTCCCCCATGCCCAAAATACCAACTCCTGCACCTGGGTGAAAAATATATTGTGACTGGAGTGACCCCTACAGCAATCAACTTCTTCTCAAATGCATCCCACTTAGGCGACGCAGACTTGTAGCCACCTGTCCCCATGGTATGGAAAAGCTTATGCTTCTCAGCATTAATCTTGTTTATTTCCGACCGAAGTTCAGCTTCATCTGATTCGTTGTTCTTCACAAATTTGTCCCAATGTGCTTGTACCTTCGCTAGTGCTCCAGTGAAATTTGGAGTCTTCTTATTATTAGCGACGTATTTGGACCATAGCTTTACCTTCCAAGATCGGAATAGTTCTCCCATCTTCTTAAGAGCAGCATGCTTGACTTTCAACACATCGTCTGGTGGCGCCCAATCTGGTAGGGTGAAATATGATAAGAGTTTAGCCCAAAGATACTCTTTTGCTCTATCGCTGACAAAACTCTTGTTTCCACCTTCCTTTGGCTGATGCCATTCTTGAGTGCTAATCGGGATGTTATCTCTAACAATTACTCCGCATATAGCTATCCATTTCTTCACGTGAGCTTCCGGAGCATTCGGCTGGCCACTCAAACCGATCCCATCGATGTTGTACTTTACATCATCCCGCGGCAATTTGGCCGGGCCACGTTTTGCTTTGCTTGAAGAAGATTTGCTCGATCCGGGTTTCTAGAAGAAGAAATATTTGTTAACTATTAGTGATAAATAAATTATTTGTAAATTTTATGATCACCAGAGGCCTTATATATATATTTATATATATACCTCGGCAGACTTTGTTGTTAATTGAAGATCTTGTTCGTCTCCTTCGTCGAACATTCCCTCACCGGAATCGTTCAGATATCGTGAGCCGTCATCATCGATATCGGCGTCATCATGAGGACCGATATCGGCGTCATCATGAGGACCGATATCGGCTTCGGCGATAATTTCGTACATATCATCTTCTTGCTCTCTGCCGCTATTGAACACGTCGTCCATAGCTTAACTAATATCGACGAGATGCAGAAAAACCTAAAACAATTTAGTATAAGCAAATATATAAAATGACATCTCAAATAATCAAGTTCACATGCAACAATAATATTAGAATAATAATCCAGCTTACATCTCGAATAATCCAGTTCACATATATGCAACACTAATATATATGTCGATCACTAGAGCTAGTACATATATATATATAACATATCACTAGCTAAAACAGTAAACGACGCCGGCTCTGGCTGGCGGTGGACACCCAAAGAAAAGGAACCATCACCCACTCGTAGCTAGGGTGAGATCCCTGAAGCACCTGCCATAAACTATAGTACCCGGCGTCCAACGCCGCCATGTAGCGACGGAGTGGTCTTCCTCCTCCCTGATACGTCGGCATACAACCTCCTCGGGGGCCGGCTCCCTCCGCACCGACTATGGCCCACGCGACCGCCACCAAAGAAGATCCGGGTCGACGACAAGACCCGGATTCCTCGCTAAGCGATGCACCCCGGAAACCACCTCCCAGTGCCATCCCGGCGGAGCCCAGTCCAAGACATTGCGCATCCCGTCAAGAAATCCCGGAGCGCGACGGTAACGAGGATGCGGGCCCGACATTCTCACTAATGAAACTAATAAAATTACAACTAAAAATATCTTAATATTTTCATGTTAATAGCTATTGATCTATAGCTCAAATTGTAGAACATCTCATATATATATATACTAATAATATTTAGAACAATATATATACTAATAATATTTATAACAATATATATACTAACAAAATTTCATATATATACTTGACTACAAGGCTTACAACAAAAAAATTCATCTAGCAAAGTCCATCTAGCAAAATCCATCTAGCAAAGTCCATCTAGCAAAATATTCATCTAACAAAGTATTCATCTAGCAAAGTCCATCTAGCAAAATATTCATCTAGCAAAGTATTCATCTAGCAAAGTCCATCTAGCAACATTTTCATCTAGCAAAATATTCATCTAGCAAAGTATTCATCTAGCAAAGTATTCATCTAGAAAAATATCCATCTAGCAAAATATTCATCTAGCAAAGTATTCATCTAGCAAAGTCCATCTAGCAGCATGTGGTCGGACAGGGGGAAGAGGAGAGCTCACCAGCGGCGGCGCCGGCGGAGACGAAGGCGAGGAACGGCGGAGACGGCGACGGCGACGACGGCGGCGGAGTGAGGGCGACGTCGGCAGCGGAGCGCAGCAGCCAGGCGGAGGGGGCGATGACGACGGCAGAGCGCAGCAGCCTGGGGGCGTCAAGTTTCGATCTGGGCGGCGGTGGTTTTCCCCGTGAGGAGGCGGAGTTATATAGCGGATACCTTTAGAACTGGTTTGTATCACAAACCGGTACTAAAGACCCTTTAGCACCAGTTGCTAACACAAACCGGTGCTAAAGGTCTCCAATTTACTCAATTTTCGGGCAAATTTTCAGCGGGAAGAGTGGAGACCTTTAGCACCGGTTCGTATCACAAACCAGTACTAAAGATATATACTTTATATTTATTGATTATTTGTTTTTAGTAATTCTTTTGAAGTCATTTGGCACAAAATAAATCATTAAATGCATGGAAAATAGCAAATGAAGTCAGAAAGGGTTCAAATTTTAGTATGTGGCTTTGAATGGTGCATATTGAATGCTCAAAAAGTCTTGAGTTCAAAAAAGTTTAGAAAAATGAAATGCCTTTGTAACAGATGAGTTTTCGTCTAAAACCCTCACACTTCGAAAGAGATGCTCCAGTTTGTACACAAAGTGCATCCAGTTTTTGTCGTAACCCTCTCAACTTTTGCACACATGTTATATGGGTCAAGTGATGATACCATGCCAAGTTTCCACCTTTTCTGAGTTCATCTTAGATGTTTTCCATTTTCAGGGTCATTTGGCACAAAATAAATCATTAAATGCATGAAAAATAGCAAATGAAGTCAGAAAGGGTTCAAATTTTAGTATGTGGCTTTGAATGGTGCATATTGAATGCACAAAAATTCTTGAGTTCAAAAAAGTTTAGAAAAATGAAATTCCTTTGTAACAGATGAGTTTTCATCTAAAACCCTGACACTTCGAAAGAGATGCTCCAGTTTGTACACGAAGTGCATCCAGTTTTTGTCGTAACCCTCTCAACTTTTGAACACATGTTATATGGGTCAAGTGATGATACCATGCCAAGTTTCAACCATTTTCAGGGTCATTTGGCACAAAATAAATCATTAAATGCACTCATGAGCCACCGTCGGGCTGTATGCAGGGGAGACCTTGTGTTTTGTTCTACACATAGAAATATTTCAGTTCATGATCGACCGAATACAAATCATTCGGATTCCCTGCATACGTCTGATGGTGCATTGATATGCTTCCACTCATGAGCCACCGTCGGGCTGTATGCAGGGGAAACTTTGTGTTTTGTTCTACACATAGAAATCTTTAAGTTCATCGACCGAATAAAATCATTCGGATTCCCTGCATACTATTTCTTCGCGTGTTTCCCTTTCTTTTTGCACCGTAACCATGGACAATCTTCTTCATTTAACACGATGCTTGGGTCAATCTTTACTGTGAAGGGAGGAATTTCATGAAACTTTTCATAATCTTCTGACTTGTCTGTCTTGTCCTCCACTCCCACAAGGTTTCTTTTCCCTGAATGAACTATGTGGCGCTTTGGCTCACCGTATGATGTATTCGCTTCCTTATCTTTCCTTTTTCTCGTTTTGCTAGACGTGTCCTTCACATAGAAAACCTGAGCCACATCATTGGCTAGGACGAATGGTTCCTCTCTGTACCCAAGATTGTTGACATCCACTGTTTTCATTCAGTACTGCGGGTCTACCTTTACCCCTGTCAGATTGAACCATTTGCACCGAAACAAAGGGACCTTAAAATCATGTCCATAGTCAAGTTCCCATATCTCCTCTATGTAACCATAATATGTGACCTTTTGCTTATTGTTGATTGCATCATCAAAGCGGACAGCACTGTTTTGGTTGGTGCTCTTTTCATCTTGGGCGATCGTGTAAAATGTATTTCCATTTATGTCGTACCCTTTGAAAGTCATTATAGTCAAAGATGGTGTGCCGGACAACAAGTACAACTCCTCTTCAACAGTTTCGTTACCCGTGAGATGGTCTTGCAACCAACCGCTGAAAGTCCTATTGTGTTCCTTCTTAATCCAGACTTCAGACTGCTCCTGGTTTTTTAAGCGTAGAATATTCTCGTGTTGATCGATATACGGGGCCACCAATGCAGAATTATGTAGAACAATATTGTGTGCTTTCTTCCAAGATTCTATGTCCCTACATATTATTGGGCGCGATGCTAGCGTGCCTTTTCCACCCATTCTCCCCTCATGCCGCGATTCAGGAAGACCAATCGGCTTAAGGTCAGGAATAAAGTCAACACAAAACTCAATGACCTCCTCTGTTTGATGGCCCATGGAGAAGCTTCCTTCTGGCCTAGCACGGTTACGCACATATTTCCTTAAGACTCCCATGAACCTCTCAAAGGGGAAAATATTGTGTAGAAATACAGGACCCAGAATTGCAATCTCCTCGACCAGGTGAACCAGCACGTGCGTCATAATATTGAAGAAGGATGGTGGGAACACCAACTCATAAACGACAAGACATTGGACCAAATCATTTTGTAACCTTGGTAGACTTTCTGGATTGATTACCTTCTGAGAAATTGCATTGAGGAATGCACATAGCTTCACAATGGCTAATCGAACATTTTCTGGTAGAAGCCCCCTCAATGCAACCGGGAGCAGTTGCGTCATAATCACGTGGCAGTAATGAGACTTTAGGTTCTGAAACTTTTTCTCTGTCATATTTATTATTCCCTTTATGTTCGACGAGAAGCCAGACGGGACCTTGATACTGAGCATGCATTCAAAAAAGATTTCCTTCTCTGCTTTGGTAAGAGCGTAGCTGGCTTGACCCTCGTACTGCTTTGGGGCATGCCTTCTTTTTCGTTCATATGTTTCTTCTCCTCTCTTGCCTCCGGTGTATCTTTTGTTTTCCCATACACACCCAAGAAGCCTAGCAGGTTCACGCAAAGATTCTTCGTCACGTGCATCACGTCGATTGCAGAGCGGACATCTAGGTTTTTCCAATAGGGTAGGTCCCAAAATATAGATTTCTTCTTCCACATGGGTGCGTGTCTGTCAGCGTCATGCGGAACAGATTTTCCACCAGGACCCTTTCCAAAGACTACTTGCTCTGGTAAATCCTTGACCATATCAAGTATATCATCACCAGTACGGGGGACAGGCTTCTTTCGGTGATTTGCCTCGCCTTTGAAATGCTTGCCTTTCTTTCTTAAGGGATGATTGGTCGGAAGAAACCGACGATGTCCCAGGTACACATTCTTATTGCAGTTGGGCAAATATATACTTTCAGTCTCATCTAAACAGTGTGTGCATGCCTTGTATCCCTTGTTTGTCTGTCCTGAAAGGTTACTAAGAGAAGGCCAATCATTGATGGTTACAAACAGCAATGCTCGTAGATCAAATTCCTCCTGTTTGTTCTCATCCCACACACGTACACCTGGTTTAGCCCACAACAGTAAAAGTTCTTCAACTAATGGCCTTAGGTACACATCAATGTCGTTGCCGGGTTGCTTAGGGCCTTGGATTAGCACTGGCATCATAATGAACTTCCGCTTCATGCACTTCCAAGGAGGAAGGTTGTAGATACATAGAGTCACGGGCCATGTGCTATGATTGCTGCTCTGCTCCCCAAAAGGATTAATGACATCTGCACTTAAACCAAACCATATGTTCCTGGGGTCCTTTGTAAACTTGCCATTTTCCTTTTCTTCCATTCTCTCGATTTTTCTCCATTGTGACCCATCAGCGGTGTGTCTCAAATTCCCGTCTTTCTTACGGTCTTCGTTGTGCCATCGAAACAACTTGGCATGCTCTTTGTTTCTGAACAGTCGTTTCAACCGTGGTATTATAGGAGCATACCACGTCACCTTGGCAGCAACCCTCTTCCTGGGGTGCTCGCCCTCAACATCACCAGGGTCATCTCGTCTGATCTTATAGCGCAATGCACCGCATACCGGGCATTCATTCAAATTCTCGTACTCACCACGGTAGAGGATGCAGTCATTAGGGTATGCATGTATCTTCTGCACCTCTAGTCCTAGAGGCCAGACAAGCTTCTTTGCTTCGTAAGTGTTGTCAGGCAATTCGTTATCCTTTGGAAGCCTCTTCTTAAATATTTTCAGTACCTTCCCAAATCCCTTGTCAGGTATACCATACTCTGCCTTCCATTGCAACAATTCCAGTGCGGCACCGAGCTTTGTGTTTCCCTCTTCGCAATTTGGGTACAATCTTTTTTTGTGATCCTCTAACATGCGATTGAACTTCAACTTCTCCCTTTCGCTTTCGCATCCTCTCCGTGCATCAACAATGACACGGCGAAGCTCATCATCAGGCTCATGTGATGCCTTTTCTTCACCTTCTTGTTCTTTCTCTTGTTCTTCATTCTGTTCCCCCATTGTACCACCGTATTCAGGCAGCTGGAACCCAGGATACCTGTCACCATCCTCATCTTCTTCATTCTCTTCCATCAGAACCCCTCTTTCTCCGTGCTTGGTCCAGCAGTTATAGCCGGACATGAAACCATGCTTAAACAGATGGAGGTGAATATCTTTTGAGTCAGACTAGCTCTTATTATTCTTGCAGACACCACATGGACAACACATAAAACCATCCGTTTGTTAGCCTCAGCCACTTGCAGAAAACTATGCAAGCCATTAATGAACTCGCCAGAGCGTCGGTCTTCGTCGTACATCCATTGCCGACTCATCTTCATAATGGCACAACATCGAAAAGATAAAATTAATACAAGTAATTCATATACATAAAATTGATCATACATGCATAAAGGTTGTTCATACATAAAGTTGATCATACATAAAGTTCATACACATACTTATTATCATAAAAACAACATAAAACTATCTACCTAAAGCATTTAAATGCAATAATTAATGCGATCAATATCGCAACAAAGGTACCAATTGCTCCAACAGCATAATGATACCAAGCCTCTTTAGTCAGGGCATATTTTCTAATTTTCCTAATCTTCATGCGCATTACATCCATCTTGTTCTTGTGATCGCCGACGACATCGGCAACATACAACTCCAATATCATCTTCTCTTCTTCAACTTTTTTCAATTTTTCTTTCAAATACTCGTTTTCTTTTTTCAACTAAATTTAACCGCTCAACCAGAGGGTCAGTTTCAATCTCCGGTTCACATACCTCCTAGATAAAAATATCTATGTCAACTTAATTGGTCATCATTGTCAAACACGAAAAATGGAACAAATTAATAGTTTTAAAAGATAATATATATATATACCACATCCGAATCATAGACAGGACGAGGGCCGACATGCGCGGACACCATAACCATCGCACTATGTATAACAAACAATCATACAAGTAAGAAAATTAGACAAGTATCTATCTAAATCATACAAATAAAATTTCTTATATAAAAAAATAAGAAACACATATATAGAGGCTCACCAAGGTGGTGCCGGTGAAGAGGGACGATGGGGGCGATCGACGGTGGTAACTATACGTCCGTGTGCGGGAAGGCACTAAGCAATCACTACAAATATGCATACTAATTAACTTGAGCTCAAAGTGCATATAAATCAAATAAACTCCACATATCACTATATAGCTAGCTCCCAAACTAAAGTCCACAAATCTACACATATAGAGCATAGCACAAGCTAATCTAGCAAAACTGAGAGAGGAAAAAACTGCTAACCTTTGTGAACACTTGGATGTAGAAGGTTTTCTCCAAATCTTCACAAATCTTGGCCAAAATGGAGGATGAACTCGAGCAAAGAGAGAAGTGAGCTTCAAAAACAGAGAATGAGCTTGGCCGGCTCATGTTGAAGAAGAAGGAGTATATATAGCTATATCTTTAGCACCGGTTGGTAGCACCAGCCGGTTCTAAAGGTGGGACACTAGAACCGGCTGGTAGCACCAACCGGTGCTAAAGGTTCTAGCGGGCCCCCAGCCCAACGGCAATCTGCCGCCACACCTTTAGCACTACAAACCGGTTCTAAAGGTGTGGTGGCAGGTTGCCGTTGGCCTCGGGCCCATCACACGAACCGGTTCTAAAGCCCGGCCTCACGAACCGGTGCAATTCGGCCAGTAGAACCGGTTTGTGTTCGGGCCGTGGACTTTTCTCATATCCAAAGGCCTGTTTTGTACTAGTGTTTGTCCCAACGCACCTAATACAATTGTCAATTGTATAGGTGCACTAGTTTGACAAAGAGTTGGCAAAATGGGTGATAGGGGTGGTAAAACAAAGTAATATAAATCTATAATTAAAATTACAGCAAGCTAACTAGCAACAAAAGTGACTAAAAACGGTGTATCAATGCTTGGAACCAAGGCATAGGCTTCATAATTTCACTAGTGGCAACTCTCAACAACATTAACATAATTGAAACTCATGATAAACCCTCAAGTAGTGGCAACTCTCGAAGATCATTCTTTTGTGGCTCAAAAGAGGACGAGAATTGCGTAGGTCTACAAAAGAACATCTTAAAGTTCATATTCCACATCTATGGACACCCACACTGTCACTGAGAGCATCCAGAGATAGTACTAACAAACACCCCAACATATATATATATATATTTATTGAATAGTATACTTCTAATATAACAAAGTGCTCTTCCTTTCACCGAAGCACTATGGAAATTATACTAAACACAAGCATCAATAGCACTCAATTCCATTATTCAATCCACAACAAAGAAGAATAATATCATGATCATATTCTTCAAATCCATGTCCGAAGAGACCCAATGTCACCGCGGTTTCCGGAGATTATACTAGATATCATCAAGTGAGCACATCATATCCAATATATAAAGGAAATATGGGGGAGAAACATCATGAGATTCAACTAGATTAACATAGCTCATGATCACAATAAAGATCACATCATGGAAGAAAGAGATACCACATAGCTACTGGTAGGAGCCTCAACCCCTGAATGGGAACTACTAATGCATCATCATGGTGAGTAAGAGCTTGATGGATAGGTGCATGCCGGAGAGGAAGCGACGTCCCTTATCCCCCATTCTTCCTTGGAGATGGTGCTGGTATCGAGGTGGTTCCCTCCCTCAAAGCGGTTGCCTAGGAGGAGGGAATGTCATGGGCCTTGGTGACAAGGTTTTCTCTCTTTATATAGACTCTCGAGGTCATGTCATCCAAATGAGGGCTTTAGTAAAATGGAGCTTTCGGGCGCATACGGACTCGAATAGGGTCAAATTTTATGGGTAAATGATCTATATCACCCGGTGGATAAAAACGCATGCGTCGATCTCTTTCAATGCTTGCCACGTGTTGTCATAGGGTCCACCTGCTACACTCCATCTTATATGTATACTATTTTAGGATTGCAACAATGCTTCTGTTGCGAAGCACTATGCGCAACAAATACCTTGTTGCAAAAACTCAAGACAAAGAAAAAAATAAAATAAAAAAACTATTCGAATGATTGGAACAACTCTCGTGTTGCAAATCATTGAACGCAACATATATGAGCCTTTTTACAAAGGCTACGAGAGCATATCAAATGACTATCGTGGATTTTTTTTAAGGATTGCAACAAGCCTCGTGTTTCGCTCAACGGTTCACAACACGAAGGTTGTTGCAAGGCTGAACAACATGTGAAAAGAAAAAAATGTTCGAACAGATTGCAATAAGGCTCATATTGCAAAACGCTAAGTGCAACACGGGATTTGTGACAAATACGCATCTCACGTAAAAAGAAAAAAGAAAACAAAATTGTTCGTATGATTGCAACAAGCCTCAAGTTGCAAAACTTGAATGCAACACAACGTTTGCTACAAAGTGTGTGTAACTCACAAGAAGAAATCTTTCGCTTGTCCGTAACTCTATCGAATGGTTATTCAGGCGGTCGATCTTTTTACTTCATCATCCGGCGGACGCGTAGCATCACCCAATTTTATGTCAAGAATCATTTCCAGAAATTTCCACACTTTTTGACGTGGTTGGTCCACGGCAAATTTCATAGTTAGGTACCTAGGGTTTCATAGAAAAGGAAGGATACAACGATGGTGATCTCGTCGGCTAACAGGACACAGGGATTTCCCAGGTTTGGAGCCCATATGGCAGTAAAACTCCTACCCCTGCTTGTCTAATTATACTGATTGGGTGTTACAGAGGTGTTATCGGCGAGATTTCTCTTGCCGAGGTTTGAGGTATTGAGTATTGCGCGTACTGATTCGCCGCCCCTCACAACCTTTATATAGTAGGCTGAGTCTCGGGATGTCCGACTCAGGTTGCAGATCGAATTTAGCCTAACTTGTTTTGCACTCCAAGCTTCAACCTTCTAAGTCGGCGCGGTTTGAACGGGCTTCACATGGAACCATGGAGCTCTGAGTGGCCCCCCAGCCCTTGCACGCAACAGTTATGGCCATGGTGAGCATCCGCGGGATATGCACATGTCACTTTTGTAGTTTTAACTTTTTTCGTTTGAGATCGTCTTCTCATGTTTTCGAGGAGATCACTAAAACCTATTTGGTGGGGACAGATTTCAAGAAAGTGTTGAGTCCACCGCAACGAAAAATCCTTTTATAAGTTTCTATTTATCCAAGTAATTCCTACACATAAAGTATAAAAACAAAAACAAAAACACTTTTGCAACCATTAGGCCTTGTACAATGGGGAATTCTTATGACAAGTGCTTAAGAAGAGAGAATATCCTATATTCTTAATAAAAATGATACCTACAACGGAAAAGTTCTTCCATGCAGGTGCTTGGGCTAAATTAATACAAGCAAATTACTACTTAAAACCTGAAGCATCGATACCAACCGGAAGCAAACTTTGGCACCTTTTTCCTTTTTGAAGCACCTGTTGAAGCATACAGGAGCAAAAAATGGTTTTTATTTTAAAGCATTGACACGTCCCAAACGTATGTACAATTTCTTCTTGTTCCATGCTTTTTTAGGTGACATTGCTATGTGTTTTCTACACTTTGTAACAGCCCAGATTTCACAAAAATTGAATTTTTTGTTTTCGGTGTGAATTGTTTGATTGTCTGAATTGTTTGCGGTGTTTGCATCCCCGATTTATCGATCGGCGATTATTTTTTACCCTCTTATCTCGTACCGAACGGAGACCGACCATTGCCACCCTGACACTCGACCTTTGCAACACCGGGTTTCGCCCGATCACCGTCGCAAAAACCGCACGGCCCAGCCCGTCCAAGACGCCAAGTCCAGGCCGCCTCCTCTGCCTGTTGGGCTCGGCCCAACTGGGGGTGAGCTTTTTTTTTCCAGTCTCTGTTTTTATTTTCTCTAAGTCTGTTAATATTGTGCTGCCGTTTCAATTTTGCGACGTAATTTGCGATTAAACCGTAGCTCGGATCACGATGCGCCCAAAAGGAAAATTTCTTAGAATTGTGTGTACTTCAGTCCATTTTTTGAGCATTTTGATTTCAGGCCATCTTGATGTTGTTAATCTGTGTTGAAGGGGGCATCAGGCCGTTAAACTGCTACTAATTGCTGTTATGTGCTGCTGTTGTTATTTTATTGCAAGTTTGCACGATGATTGTGACACATCCATGAGGCCTATTGCATTGATTCTTTTTGCATATTGTTAAGCATCATGTCTATTTCCATTATATGTATTGCATTGTCATGATATGCTTGCTGGTCATATAGTTATTGAGCTCCAAAGTTGCTATGCTGCTGTTGTTGACAGTCACCTATGTTTTTCACTAAGTCTGTAACGTCCCGATGCCATGTTGCATGCTTAATATCTTTTGATCTGTGATGCCTATGACCTTGATTCTTCTTTGTACCTGATCATCATCATGTCTACTTCATGCCCATGTATTGCTATGTCATGTTGCTACATTTTGCATATAGTTTTTCTCCTGTTTGTACAGCATAAAAATAACAGTTTCTGCCCTGTTTTCATTATTTTCACCAAGTCCTAGATCAGTAATGTTTTATTGCATTTTGCATGAGCTATAATTAGTTGTTCATGATGCCTATTTGCATGATTCCTTTTGCCATGCCTTCCCTGCCATGTCTACTTTAGTTGCATATCATTTGTGAGCATGTTTGCATTCATTATCATGTTTATGCACTGCTCTAAAGTGTGCTTCCTGATGTTGACAGATTGTGTTCCAAACTTGTTTTGCTTGTATCTTTTAAACCGTAACTCCGTTTGGGGTGTTCTTTATATGTAACTTGATTAGTTTTTCGTGTACTTTGTGTTTATGCTATTGTTTTATACTGTTAACCAACCTAAAATATGGTAACAGTACCAAATTCTTTAATTGTTGTGGGGTACTTAGTGGTATGCCGTGTTTAGGATTGTGCCTCACTTAAATTGTCTAGCCTAGAGCATAGATAGTTTATTTTATGATTCACCTCCTGTCATGTTTGTGTGCTATGCCATGCTTGAGTGAGATGCCATGTTAACAACTTTGTTGATCACCTATAGCTAAACAACTTAAACCCTTCTAAACGTGGGGTATCGTCGTTTGTGACGAGTACTCCACTTAACCTGTTAGTAACCGCTCTCGACGGTAGGTGCGATGTCTTGTGTTTCCTTCTTGTTGATGCTTGCTCGTGTTTTCTTCGTAGTAATATATGCTTGCTCGTTGATTGCTTTCCAGTGTTTACCTCTTGTGTGCTTCCGCGGGTACCTCTCGGAGACGATGCGAGCTTGCGATCAACTACACCTTCGGAACCTGACTTATCAACAGGCAAGGACTATACATTACTTATGATCCATTCTATTTCAACCAGCGGTTTGCATGCTAGTCTAGGTTAGGTTCGATGTTTGATCCTACCACATGTTTACAACCTCTTTCAAACCGATACAGCCATGTCCCCTCCCAGCAAACCATGTACTGCTATGTTACTATTGCTCGTTGCTCAGCCCCTGCTTAGTATGCATGCTTAGGATTCTACAATGTTACCCTATTACTCCTTGGTTTGGGCTATCACATTATTATATTGTTGTTGATGATATGATTATTATAATGTTGACTATACTCGATGAAGGATGGAAGGTCTAGGCTATCCCGCCCCGACGCTTTGTTCCATTCGAGTCACCTAGGACCCGAGTTCCGGGTATTGGTTTTAGGACTGAGCGTGCCTAACTGCGTGTGGGTATTTATGGGGTCCCCTCTTCTTACCTACCTAGCTTCAAACATTTCTAGAGGTGGCCCAAGCTGATTTACCATTTGAAACCGTGTGTGTGCTTGGTTGGCCCCCCAGCAGTTTTAAAACAACCCGGACCAACGGAGACATAGTTCCTATTGTTGGTCCACACTGGTGAGCTAGGGAAGTCCCCTGTTATATAGGTGAGACTAACCCCAACCTTAGCCATATGGAAGAGTCCGATCCGAGGGCGCGGCCGGCTCTTGGATTGGGTGTCGACTCCCCGGGGGCCACCCGGATTTGTTCGTTGTTAGCTAGAGGGACCTGTCGTTTCGGATCTCTCAGAACTAAATCATCAAA
This sequence comes from Bromus sterilis, assembly GCA_950022295.1. NCBI lineage: Eukaryota > Viridiplantae > Streptophyta > Magnoliopsida > Poales > Poaceae > Bromus > Bromus sterilis. Next base: position 334,158,922 of record OX465595.1, on the reverse strand, counting down.
TGGTTGCCTATGATGGGTAGCAACTGAGAGAGATGGGCGTGCGTGCGGAGCCTTGTAATGGGCAGTTGGTACACCCCTGCATGGTTAAATCTTTTTGAGAAGCCGTGTCCACGGTTATGGACGACCTGAGACATACTCCTTGTTCATAGACAACAACAACTGCGATAATCTTAATATAACTTGATCAACGTGTGTGTGCCTTGACTGCTTCTTCTTCGTCGGGATGCGAAGAGGAGGACAAGGATAGGATAGGTGTTCTGTTTGCGTAAGTAGTTGATAGAAAGACTTGTTGGAGGCGATTCCTCATCGAATGCTTGGCTTCTTATCTTACTCTCTAGATCGTTAGCCACTTTATAAATGCTAGTGCGGCAGCAATCTCACCACTTACCTCATCCTTACCGTAAACTACTAGTTGTCCTAGAATGACGAGTGATGAAGTCCTTGCTAGGTTAGTTGACCACTACAGTTGGATGCTGAGTACTTCTGTACTCATGATACTACCCCCAAACTCTTTTCAGGGTTCCTGATCGACAACATGTATGGTGATCGACCTTTCACGTGGGGACTCAACGACGACTAGTTAGGCGGATCCCGGCGGAGGGCCTGGACCCGTGTGGTTATGGGATCGATGTTTTTGTCTTTGCCATTAGGCATTTGATTGTAGTCTGTACCTAGACATATATCTTCCGATGTTGTATTGTATTTGAGGAAGTTGTACGCCGATTGTATGAGATATTGTATCCTTGTATCTGTAATGTTGTGATATCATGTTGGAAATCCGGGGCACATGGCATTGTCATATGTCGCGGTGGGACCGGTATGTGCTTCGTCCCCGGATCTGGATGGAAACATCTAGATTTGGAACAGTACCGCATATCGGGCCTTACACACTTTCATATATTTTTACACATATTTAGACTAACCTAATAACTCAGTGCACCCAGTGTCAGTTTCTGTCTGCTGATGTCTGTGAATTACAGGTTTTTACCCATATTTATAAAACTCAAAAAATTCCAATAAAAATATAAAAAATTAGCGCAACAGAAGCTTCGGGAATCACCAAAGAGGGCCAGAGGGGGCCACCCCATTCCCAGGCAACCAGAGGGCGCAACCCTACCCTAGGCCACGCCACCAGGGTGCTTGGGGGGAGGGGCCACCCCCTGGTGCCCCCCTTCAGAATATATTTACATTGTTGGGAAAACATAGTAGAAAACAAAAAAATCGGCCTACGTAGCGATCACCCAAGATCATCTATGAAGATTGCATCCAAGGTTTTAGGTCATGGATCACCAACCGATGTAGAGGAAGTAGATTTTGTGAAGACCATCGATGCAGATCCCCGAAGCTAGGAATCTCAATGACCTCTCAACCGCGAGTATATCGATCCCTCGAACCGTCCAATGATCTAGTCCCACGGACAAGTCCCACGAACAAGATCCTCGAAGAAGGGTCGAAGGAAAGACCCCTCCATTAGTATCCACACATCCCTTAGCAGAAATCTAGCAGCGGATAAAACTAGAGGGAGAAAACCCTAATGGATTCCGATCTAGAACAACGTCTAAACCGGGGTCTAATTGTGGAGCAACGGGGTTTATAGGGAGTAGGGTGGCGCAGGGGGGCTAGGGTTAAGTTGTGATGCGCCCCCCCACCCCTGCCCCTCCTTATATAGGTGTCCAGGAGGGTTCCTGGCCGACCTAAGGGGGTGTGGAGTGCCCCTGGGACTCCTACTCCCAAAGGGAGTCCTTCCCACCAGGGAGTCTAAGTCCAAGGAGGACTCCTCCCCAAGTAGGGCGCCCCCCCCACCATATTTCTGCCATCCCCCTTGGGGTGCCTTGCCCCCCAAGGCTAAGGGTCGTGGGGCGCACATGGTACTGTCCGAAAACTTGTTGAACCTTCCAGAAGCTTCCGAAACATTCTAGGACCTTCTAGGACCCTTTGGGACCATTCTCAGCCATTCCGAGACCTTCCGGGATGGTTTCGGGACATTCCGGAACCTTTTGGAAAACTTCCAAGACCTTCCGACACCGTTTTCGGACGTTCCAAAACTATCTGGATAGGTTTCGGGACCATCTGAGTTACAGTCTAAGAAATCCGATGACCACGTAAGTTTGTCGGGACATCCACCGATTAACCGGAAACCATTCCAATCAATCCAGGACTTCCCCAGTACCATTCTCATATGTTCCGGAACCACCTGGGACTATTCCAGAGTGATTCGGACATATTCTTAAATACCCAGAACTATTTCTGGTGCCCTTATGAACAATTCCATAAATACCCGGAACTACTTCCGGTGCCCGTATGAACTATTCTGCTTTGCTTCCACTAAACCTTCTACCATTCCAGTATTCTAACAGACTACTGCTTGTTAAGTGTGTGACCCAATAGGTTCGGTATTATGCAGACATGACTCAGAACATCTTCCGGACATAGGTCAACAGTCTTCTGTCAATAGTCAATAATCAACAGCGGAGCCATGGGGACCCATGTTGACTCCCGCACATACACGAAGAAACTTCGAGTGAACCATTATGTTTAGTCATGTACCATTCCCTTTGCTTCGCGATATATGACAAAGTCAGAGGAGAGAAGTTTGGCACCCATGTGTAACAACTTCTTGAACACAATCCACTCGTTATCCTCTTTGCTCGTGTGTCCTTTTCTCGGTATCGAAATTCCGGTATCCCCATGAATAAATCACAATGCGTCTGGCCAGACTATAATGGATACCGTCATACCGAGTGGGCGCGAAGTGAATATCTTCTTCATCGTGAAGGAGCAAATACCAGTCTTGAACTATCGCAGTCACTACACACACTATCCGATGTACCCAGAACTTATTTTACTACTTCCTAGTAACGGGAAGATTCATCTAAGAACCAAATTACATCTTCATGTGTGAAGCAACTCGATACTCTCGTGGTCTAAGGAATTAAGTATATGATAACATTTCATGATATGACTTATAACGTTGTTACGATGTGATCTCTAAGTATATTATTCAATACTGGGGTCGGTTCAACATCATTGTTCTGCTAACAATATGTTCTCATTGCTACTGACATCCTTGTTACAAGAACAATGTCCATGATTAAGAAAACGTAATCATCAGTTAGCACATGAGATGGTCTTAGAGGCTAAACCAGGAACTCTTGGTGTTTACATTTACACACATGCAAATGAGTTTTCTTTTGAATCTCACAGTCAGGGTCATTGCAATTATAGCACAGAAATATAAACATTAATTACGAACGTGGAAATATATATATATAATAACATTTTATTATTGCCTCTAGGTCATATTTTCAACATACACCCCGTCACAGAAACTCTCAAGGAGAACCCCGCATCACGATTTTCACCTCTGTTCCGTCGCCGCCTCGCTTCCAAGATCGGGAGCACCAGAAGACCTCTTCCCGGCACCCTGCCGGAGAGAGGATTGACCTCCGGGAGCTTCTCCACCACCATGAGCACTTCCCGGATGTGCCATGAGTAGTCCCCCTTGGACCATGGGTCCATGACCAGTAGCTATGTGATGTCTTCTCTCCAATCTTGTGCTTCAATTCTTAGCCCTTGTGAGTTGCCCTACATGATCAAGGCATCTATGTAATTCTTTCTATTATTGCTATGATGTGTTTGCTAGGTTCCGATGTATTATGAGATTATTTTCAGATTGTGATGAGTTATATATTTGGTTCTCCTTTTATATTTTGTTCTTGAGTAATTATTGCATGTTCTCCGTTGCTTTTTATTGCTTTGGCCAAGTAGTAGATAATAACTCCAAGAGGGAGCGTTTATGCTTGATTGTGGGTTCATGCCCCCCCGATGTCTAGCTTGAGTGACAGAAACATGAGACTAGGCGATGTGTTGTTGACACCAGGGAGAAAACAACAGTGCTTTTAACCGCGGTTGCCAGGATTGTTTACCTTACACAAAGTTTATTAATGCAGTTGTCTGTTTCTTTGGGTTTACACTTTGGGTGGGGCTCACAACTTAATACCAGCGAGATGTTCTGAATATATATCTCAAGGTGGATGATTAGTGAGTAGATGCGGTTGGATTTCGGTCTACTTATCTTGGCATAGTTCCCTTACTCTTGAGCCTCTAAGTTTTTTTGCAGCATAATTAGCATTGCGATGAGTTTATAATTCTGTCAATTGCCCAGCTGTAATTTGTTCACCAAACTTAGCTATTTTATCATCTTTTGGGAGAGAGATGTCGCTAGTGAACATCACGGGACACCGGTCCATATTTTCACCACTGTTTACACCTAACTTTATTTACTATTTTATTTCCTTTCAGTTGCAATCACCATTATATTTCCACCTTGCGTTTGATCTTTTGTAAACAACAAGAACAGAGAGATTGACAACCTCTCTGTACTCGCTGGAAGCAAAGTTACTTGTTGTGTGTGCAGGTCCACGTCAACTTATTATCTGGCGCCGTTGACACCTACTCGTAAAGTTGTATTATCATGACATCAACCTTCAAAAAAGGAAAATTCTACAACTTTACAAAAGGGGATCTAAATTTAATGATTGAGAAAAAAATTATGAAATGATTTTGTGAACATTACAATTGAACTATGCAACTAACAAATACTTCATCTATTCACAATTATAAAATATGTTCTGTAACAAAATATGTATATAGATATTTTAATGTGTTTGTTTACTCATTTCAACTATATGTAGTACATATTTAAATATTCAAAACATTTATATTTATAAATAAAGAGTGTATACTATGTTTTACACTGTTCCAGATATCTTCCAGGCCTAGATGATGTGCAACGACTCAGTTGATCTAGGAACAATAATATTTCACAAGTAATTATGACTAGCAAATTATTTTCTTCTCGTCCTCCCCACGAGCGACTCCACCAACTAGGGTTTTCAGGCCTTCCACCGACACCGTCATCAATATGTGTCGCTTCTTGTGGTCTTAGAGCCATGGAGGCACGATGGATTCTGACACTTGCCAGAGTAAGGTCTCCTCCTCCTTTTAAATGTTTTTTGATTGTTTAGGGTTTGTATCCTCTTCAGAAAGGAGAAACGTGGAAGCTCCCTAAAGATGGAATAAGGTTCTCCCGCCTATCCCCCGTATCGGTGGTGTGTCTATCATTGTTGAAGGGTGTGTGAAGGTGATGATGACATGTCTACCACGGTTACACCCATAGCTCATGCTGCTACACATATTGAACAGGCTACAAGAGCTCGCGCAAGCCAACTGAATTACCAGGTACTTTCATTTCCTGGAAATCCTTCTAATGTTTAAAAACATATGATGTTGCCTAAATTAGATACTTTTGTTTGTTTATCAATGAAGGCCTAACATGGACAAGAGGGATGCCCATTGGAGCGAGATAGCTTAAAGAGAAAGGAGCGCGCGATAAATGATAATGGAGTTTTCAGTAGTGATTTTCGCACTTTTGAAGCCACCATAATAAGTATATGAAGACTTAGACGAAATATACAAAGATGTCACTTTAAAATTTCATGCATGGGCTATTATAGGTGTTGCGCCACCTTATTTCTTGGATAGGCTAATGTAATTTGGGAATAGTTCTTAATGGGCAGTTTTAGAGTCTGTATTGTAGGAAAAATGGCTCAAGATGAATTTTAGTCCCACCTTGTCAAGGAAGGACGAAATCCCCTCTCTTTTCCCCTATATATACACCAGTAGGGCATCATTTTGACTTGGGTTTTGTCTAATTATTAGTTAGGCATTGCAACATCGTGTACTTTGTTTGTGTCCTACGATCAGGCGAAGATCGCTTCAGAACCCCAACTTTTATCCATACTTCATCTATATACTCGCAATATTCAGATTGGTTTATCATAGTTCTTACTTGTTATTCGTTTGCTTGTAGGCACTGGATCTTCGTGGTCAGGCTGATCGTGCTCCGACGTGGTCAGTAACCTCCAGGAGATTGGTTTAGCGATTGCTAAGGCGTGACGTTGTTGCACGTTTGTCTAGTCAGATCATCAAAATCAACTCCACCAAAATCAATAGTTATCATCTAATCGAAAGATCGAGAAACCCAACGTGTGTGTGCCTTGACTGCTTCTTCTTCGTCGGGATGCGAAGAGGAGGACAAGGATAGGATAGGTGTTCTGTTTGCGTAAGTAGTTGATAGAAAGACTTGTTGGAGGCGATTCCTCATCGAATGCTTGGCTTCTTATCTTACTCTCTAGATCGTTAGCCACTTTATAAATGCTAGTGCGGCAGCAATCTCACCACTTACCTCATCCTTACCGTAAACTACTAGTTGTCCTAGAATGACGAGTGATGAAGTCCTTGCTAGGTTAGTTGACCACTACAGTTGGATGCTGAGTACTTCTGTACTCATGATACTACCCCCAAACTCTTTTCAGGGTTCCTGATCGACAACATGTATGGTGATCGACCTTTCACGTGGGGACTCAACGACGACTAGTTAGGCGGATCCCGGCGGAGGGCCTGGACCCGTGTGGTTATGGGATCGATGTTTTTGTCTTTGCCATTAGGCATTTGATTGTAGTCTGTACCTAGACATATATCTTCCGATGTTGTATTGTATTTGAGGAAGTTGTACGCCGATTGTATGAGATATTGTATCCTTGTATCTGTAATGTTGTGATATCATGTTGGAAATCCGGGGCACATGGCATTGTCATATGTCGCGGTGGGACCGGTATGTGCTTCGTCCCCGGATCTGGATGGAAACATCTAGATTTGGAACAGTACCGCATATCGGGCCTTACACACTTTCATATATTTTTACACATATTTAGACTAACCTAATAACTCAGTGCACCCAGTGTCAGTTTCTGTCTGCTGATGTCTGTGAATTACAGGTTTTTACCCATATTTATAAAACTCAAAAAATTCCAATAAAAATATAAAAAATTAGCGCAACAGAAGCTTCGGGAATCACCAAAGAGGGCCAGAGGGGGCCACCCCATTCCCAGGCAACCAGAGGGCGCAACCCTACCCTAGGCCACGCCACCAGGGTGCTTGGGGGGAGGGGCCACCCCCTGGTGCCCCCCTTCAGAATATATTTACATTGTTGGGAAAACATAGTAGAAAACAAAAAAATCGGCCTACGTAGCGATCACCCAAGATCATCTATGAAGATTGCATCCAAGGTTTTAGGTCATGGATCACCAACCGATGTAGAGGAAGTAGATTTTGTGAAGACCATCGATGCAGATCCCCGAAGCTAGGAATCTCAATGACCTCTCAACCGCGAGTATATCGATCCCTCGAACCGTCCAATGATCTAGTCCCACGGACAAGTCCCACGAACAAGATCCTCGAAGAAGGGTCGAAGGAAAGACCCCTCCATTAGTATCCACACATCCCTTAGCAGAAATCTAGCAGCGGATAAAACTAGAGGGAGAAAACCCTAATGGATTCCGATCTAGAACAACGTCTAAACCGGGGTCTAATTGTGGAGCAACGGGGTTTAGAGGGAGGAGGGTGGCGCAAGGGGGCTAGGGTTAAGTTGTGTTGCGCCCCCCACCCCTGACCCTCCTTATATAGGTGGCCAGGAGGGCTCCTGGCCGACCTAAGGGGGTGTGGAGTCCCCCTGGGACTCCTACTCCCAAAGGGAGTCCTTCCCACCGACGAGTCTGAGTCCAAGGAGGACTCCTCCCCAAGTAGGGCGCCCCCACCACCATATTTCGGCCAGAACCCTTGGGGGTGCCTTGCCCCCAAGGATAAGGGTGGTGGGGCGCATATGGTACTGTCCGGAAACTTTTGGAACCTTCCAGAAGCTTCTGAAACCTTCCAGGACCCTTTAGGACCATTCTCAGCCATTCCGGGACCTTTCGGGATGGTTTCGGGACATTCCGGAACCTTCTGGAACAATTCCAACACCTTACGAGACCGTTTTCGGACGTTCCAGAACTATATGGATAGGTTCAGGGACCATCCGACTTACAGTCTAAGAAATCCAATGACCGTGTAAGTTTTTCGGGACGCCCACCGATTAACCGGAAATCATTCTAGTCGATCCAGGACTTCCCCAGTACAATTCTCATATGTTCCGGAACCACCTGGGACTATTCCAGAGTGATTCGGACATATCCTTAAATACCCAGAACTATGTTTGCTGCCCTTATGAACAATTCCATAAATACCTGGAACTACTTCCGGTGCCCGTATGAACTATTCTGCTTTGCTTCCACTAAACCTTCTACCATTCCAGTATTCTAATAGACTACTGCTCGTTAAGTGTGTGACCCAATAGGTTCGGTATTATGCAGACATGACTCAGAACATCTTCCGGACATAGGTCAACAGCCTTCTGTCAATAGTCAATAATCAACAGCGGAGCCATGGACACCCATGTTGACTCCCGCACATACACGAAGAAACTTTGAGTGAACCGTTATGTTTAGTCATGTATCATTCCCTTTGCTTCGCGATATATGACAAAGTCAAAGGAGAGAAGTTTGGCACCCATGTGTAACAACTTCTTGAACACAAGCCACTCATTATCCTCTTTGCTCGTTTGTCCTTTTCTCGTTATCGTATTCCGGTATCCTTGTGACTAAATCACAATGCGTCTGGCCAGACTATAATGGATACCGTCATACCGAGTGGGCCCGAACTGAATATCTTCTTCATCGTGAAGGAGCAAATCCCAGTCTTGAACTATCGCAGTCGCTAGACACACTATCCGATGTACCCAGAACTTATTTTACTACTTCCCAGTAACGGGAAGATTCATCTAAGAACCAAATTACATCTTCATGTGTGAAGCAACTCGATACTCTCGTGGTCTAAGGAATTACGTATATGATAACATTTCATGATATGACTTATAACGTTGTTACGATGTGATCTCTAAGTATATTATTCAATACTGGGGTCAGTTCAACATCATTATTCTGCTAACAATATGTTCTCATTGCTACGGACATCCTTGTTACAAGAACAATGTCCATGATTAAGAAAATGTAATCATCGGTTAGCACATGAGCTGGTCTTAGAGGCTAAACCAGGAACTCTTGGTGTTTACATTTCCACACATGCAAATGAGTTTCCTTGTGAATCTCACAGTTAGGGTCATTGCAATTATAACACAGAAATATAAACATTAATTACGAACGTGGAAATATGTATATATAATAACATTTTATTATTGCCTCTAGGGCATATTTCCAACAGTCTCCCACTTGCAATAGAGTCAATAATATTGTCAGTGCTTGAGAACTTTACACCTATGGCATACCGGTGTAATGCATGCTTCATTTGTGGTATAGACTTCATCTTCGGATCTGACGTTTCAGTCCCGTTTGTTTCTTGCATATCTTCGCGTTTTCACGCTATCATAAAATTCACTAATTTTATCAGTTTAGCTTTGTATATCTTTAAATCAATTGGAAGGACCTTGGTTCCTTAGAATAAGTCATGAAATCATTCAACAATGTTCCATGAGCTTCAAGCATCTAGGAAACCATACCACATTCATAAATGAAATTATGATTCAAAATACCCTCCTTGTTACTTCTTTAAGTAACAATATACTTAGCCTATGTTATAGAATTCGCCACAGTATCTAACTTGACAAAGTTACCCATACTGCGCTACCCTTACGTGTGAAACACACAATCCCAATTAAAATCGAAAATCGGTCGGAGTGAGTATGAAGACTGAATTGGTGTAACTGTTTACATCAAAATCCAGCTGGTGTAACTTATTACAACGATCTCTTCATTATCTCCATTTTCCGAGAAACATATCTTATCTATCATAAGTTTAACTTTTCACTGTTTGTCCAATGATCAACATATTGATCACTTTGGTATCTTGCTCACAACCTTTTGGAGCACTGGACATATCTGGTTGTCTTACATATTATGGTGTACATGATTAATCCAAAAACACAGGTGAGTGTAATTCAATTCATGTGTTTTGCTTATCTGTGTTCATGAACAATGATTGTCGCAAACAACTTTTCACCGTGACCTCGGCAAGAACATCCTTCTTAGCGTTTTCATACTAAACTACTTTAGTATCATGTCAACATGTAATGTTGGCTTTAGCATGATCAGAAACTTATTATCTGCATAGATAATTATGCTCAATACTAATGCTATATTAGCCCAAGTACTTCATCTGGAAACTATTTCCAATGAAGTCCTTATTCGTGTAAAGAAATTTATATCATTTCAAATCAACAATATGTCATCTACATAAGATTTTAGAAATATTATTCAGCTCCCACTTACTTTCTTGAATATTCAAGCATCTTCGTTATTCCTGATGAAAACAAACTCTTTTGGAAATTTCATCACAACGAAAATTCCAACTCCATTTTGCTAGCTTCAGTCCATTACTGGACATCCAAGGCTTGCATCTATTCTAGCATCCTTTGAATAGACAAAACATTCCGGTCGTATCAGATATACGTCCTTTGTTATATTTCCGTGTAGGAACTTTGTTTTAATGTTCATTCTACCATATACTATAAATGAGATATGTAATAATTGCTAGTATAACCCGAAATGACTAAAGCATCTCTACGGTCGACATTACTTCGTCGTAGTCAACCTTTGAACTTGCTAGAAAACATATTTCCAACGAGTTGAGCTTTATGGACAAAAGAATTTCATCTGAATCAGTTATAGATCCATTTATATATTCTTCAGACTATTAGTCTTTCAGAGGGTCTACCAAGTTCAAAACTTGACTTACTTCCATGGATACTATCTCGGATTATTTGGCATTTAGAAAAATCCCTGAGTCAGGGCCCATCCACACTTCTTTGTATATCACAGGTTTATCATTGTCGAACAACAATATCTCGGTTACATAACATAAATGTTTGTACGAGTTTTTCCTAACCTGTGTGGTTTAGCTACGCAATTCTCTGAAGATTCAACAATCTTGATAAGTTGCACTGTCCTCCCACTCACTATTTTGCAAGGAACTATTTTCTTCAAAACACACCGTTCTTAACAACAAACATTTTTTGCTTTTGTGTAGTGATAGAGGAATGCCAAACCTTTTGGAATAACCTTATAACAAAGTAGCACTTATCTGATTTAGGCTTTTGAGTATATCAAACATATATATCATGTACCCAAATTTTAAGAAAGACAATATGGTTTTAACATTCCATACCACATCTAATATGGTGTCATTTCAACAGATTTGATGGTGCTCTTTTCAGTGTAAAAGCCGTAGTCACTAACGCATAACATTAATAAGTATAATGGAAAATTGATAAACGTCATATTTGATCTTACCGTGCCATACATGGCTTGATTACGTCTCTCAAACACTTTACTCTTAGTGGTGTTTCGGGAGGCGCAAGTTATGTCACTTCTTCACAACTCATCAGACGTTTGCTAAACTTGTAACTCAAATATTACTTTCTACAATCTAATTTGCAGAAGCATTATTTTCTTGTTACAATGAATTTCTATTTCACTCTTAAATTCCTTGAACGTTTCAAAGATTTTACACGTATGTTTCCATTTAGCAGATATCCATATATCTACTTCAACTCATGAGTGAAGATAGAAAATCCACTGCACACAACTACACATATTGGACTACACACATCATCATGTATGATTTCCAATGGTTTAGTTGCCCGTTCATGTATGGCCTATCAACGGTGTTTTAGTCACATTACTTCAAGACAAAATTCGCAAGCGTCAAGTGATTCATAATCATATGACTTGAAATTCCATCACTTATGAAAATTCTTCATGCATGTTATGTCACTTGTGATAAACTGCAGTGCCACACCTATGTGGTATTTTTGTCAGTCTTGCGACTTTTAGCGTCATTGTTATGGATGTTTTAGTATTATTATCAAGATTCATAACATACAATCTATTCACAATAGACGTATGGCCTTTATGTTATTCATAACTTTGAACAACTTTCTTGCAACCAACATGATTCAAAATGATGTTATGCAACAAGGATAAAGTGTAGTAACAATTTACTCAACTCTAAAATGACTTATGAAGATAATCATAGAGTCAACACACGGTATAGTAAACCTTTTACCGGGTTCCCGTGCGTGTCAAAACTCATCATATGCTAGTCATAAAGGCCATAGTATTTCTTGCATCGACTTGCAACAATATGCAATTGAAGTGATATTCCAGTGATCAACTTGTTTAATCACAATATCTAGAATCTACAATTAACTACTTAATCATGATCCCCAAGAATTAAATCTTTTGACCAACAATGAATTCATCTATAACTTTGTATGACTTTCATTGATGAGCTGGATATCCCAGTCTTCTTTCGTTTTTCCTTTATACGTATCATAGTTCTATTTCCAATGTCACTCCTACTCATAGAAGATCACACATGATCAAGGGTGGCGTAGGCCTCGGACTTTCGGGTGTGTAAGTCTTACTAACACTCTTTGGAACTTCCTTTCCCTTAATTCCCATCATCATATGATCGGTCTTCTTCTGGATCCCACACTTATCAGGTTTTTTTAGCACAATGAACGTTTTCACTAATGCTTGCAACCATACATTGTACTAGATGTATTATAACTTACATCAATTGTCTCATTACTGAAAACAGTTTTTTAGTTCCATGAATATCACATGACTATCCCAAATGATTTGAAGTTCGGGTTTCATGGTGGTGATGACCATGCACTTAGCTGTGGTGGAATTCTAGCCTTTTGGATTGAAGGACGTAAGTCACATTATCCATAGCATCAGCGGGAGAGAATCACAAATTTGCGATAGGACACGGTCCTTCTCGGCACTATTGAGGATAGTCCTCACAATACGGTACCAATCGTAAAGTTTTTACCAGATAATACAGTTAATAAAAAATAATATGGAAGGTGGTAACGCGAGCCATTATGTTGGGAATGTGCCCTAGAGGCAAATAAAATATGTTTTATCGAGCATATTCCATTAGTTCATAATACGTTTGATACTATGCTAGAACTGTATTAAGCGGAAACATTAATACAGGTGTGGTATACAAACAACCAGGTCCCTAGTTAACCCTAGTATACTAGTCCATTGGGCGATTGATGATCAAGGTTTCCTGATCATGAGACAATGGCGTCTGTTGACAATGGAGTCGTATCATTGGATAATGATATGATGGACATACACCCACCAGAAGTGTTGCGATGTGATCAAGTCACATAGTTCGACATTGCGATAACTATAACGTAGTGACCAGATCCTTTGACCGTAATGATCATACGTAATTACGATCTATTAGGATGCTTTGATTTGTATCCCACCGCCTGACTGAAATATGCTGGCTATAACGATGCACTTTGGGTATTCCGAAATAGATGGTTAATGAGTATGAAAATAGATCAAAGCGTGATTTGTCCATCCGTGTGACGGATAGGTACTCTGGGCCCACTCGGTGATATTGCATCATAAAGTTTGCAAACGTGTGACTAGGTCACGGAGTTGTAATATCACGGGAACGAGTAAACTTGTTTGTTGAGAACGAGGACGAACTAGGTATATTGGATACCGATGATCAAACCTCGGACAAGCAAAGTACCACGGGACAAAGGGAACAGGCACACGGTTAACGGATCCAACAGCGATTGAAGTTCATTCGATGGAAGCGCAGGGGCTATCAAGGATTGTAACCAGGTCCAATTGATTAGTCATTGATTAATGAGAATTGTCTCGATCATGTCTGCTGTTTCCCGGACCGTAGGGTGTTACACTTAAGGGTACTCGACGCAGTAAGGATTGATTCGGGATCACCGGAGAAATTGGAGAGAACACCGGAATTGTTCCGGTGATGACCGGAATTGTTCCGATGAAGGCCGGAAGTTGTTCTGGGTATTTTGAAAGGTTCAAAATATATTTAATAATGTTTAATATATGTTTTATTATTTAATTATCTGAATTAAATATTAAAATGTATTTAAATATAATTAAAAATGAATTAAAAGGCATATGGGCCTCATAGGGCCCATTAGGGGGAGAGGGAGTCCTCCCCCATGGGCCATGGCGCCATGAGGGGGCCCACCCCCCTTAGGGCTGCGCCAAAACCCTCCCCTTGGGATTAGTCCCACCCCGGAAGTGGAGGGGAGGGTGTCACCCCTCCTTGGCCTATATAAGGAGGGGTAGAGGTGCCCTTTTAATCATGAATTTTTGAGAAAAGTTTCTCATCTCTCTCCCTCCTTTCTCCTTCCTTTGAGCGGACTCCCCTTGTTTGGAGGCTGCTCTGGGTTGGGGATTTCTCCACTATACGCACGCCGTCGTGCTGCTGGAATCGGGATCCGAATCCATCTTCTTTCCGCTGCTCTACTGGTTCGGAGCCCGGAGGGACGTCGGGTATACTGTATGTGTATAATCCCGCGAGGCACTACACTTGTGGTGCTACTTCATCGTCGTGGCCGGATCGCGAGGTCTTCATCAGCAACGTTCCGACGGGGACGTAATCCCGTCATCGGTCCGCAAGGATCGGGTGGCTACAGGAGTCATCGTGGATCTGCGCGGCATCGGGGATTGCCGGTACGACTACACCAACCACGTTCATGCGGGAACGTTTCCCGCTTAACGGACTACATACTGGTATGTGATCTATTTCTGTCCGTTACTTGCATCAGCATAGCATAGGTCTTGGGATTGGGTATCGTAGGTCAAGGAAAAATTTGTGTTTTCTGCCCCGAACCCCAACAGTGGTATCATGAGCAAGGCTATGCGTAGATGTATTGTACGGATAGAACACATCTAGTATGTGGGCATAAATTCTCAATTGTTACCCTCTCACGTGTACTCATTTAGCGTTGCGGCAATGTTTGATGAAGCGGCCCCCGACCGACCTTACGCGTATACGCGAGACTGGTTCCATGCTTGACATATGGCTTGTACCATATAAAGTGGCTGGGGGGGTGTCTTTCTCTCTGCATTAGCGATGCGAAGATGTTTGCAACGGAGGGCCCCGACAGGGGTGTAATAGAGACAATTGCGGGATTGGTGTTGTGGCTTGTTTTCGCAGGATAGAAAGCGGTTCTTTTCTCGAAACCCCTAGCAGCCACGTAAAACTTGCAAAAGATAAAGTAGAAAGGCATTTTCAACTTTAATTTGCATGTCGGGGGGAATCATAGCATGTATGATTTATGTTGCATCCTGTTTTGCTAATATGTTAGATATACGACGGTAGCATAATAGGATGATCCCTCACTAATCCAACAAAGTGTCCTTCCTTAGTGAAGCACCATATGGAAAGTTCTTCATTATGGAGGCATCACGTGTCACACGGGTGTCAAACATTTTTACGTTCACAAGAGATGGGTGGAGCAAGCCTAGCATGTCCAGAAACATGGCCTTGCATACACAGCATATACTCACTAAGGTTATTGTGGCGAGCCTGGCATGTGCAGACATGGCCTCGGGACACAAGAGACCGAAAGGTCGAGCATGAGTCACATGGATGATGTGATTGGCATGATGGCCTACCTTGAACAACATACTGATGGTCGTGTCACACGGGGGAGGTATGTTCTTCAAGGATCGTGTAATCACTTAGAATAAACTATGAGGGATGTTCGTTTGAGTGGGAGTTCCAGAATTGTTTTTGAAACATGAACTCCATATTATGAACTTAATCTTCATGTCTTTGCAAATATCATTGTAGATAACGTCATACCAATGTTTAGAACTATGGCTCTTTTAGTATGATAGAACTTAATGTAAATGGGTCTTACTTCATTGATGTGTACCAACACCATTAGAGACATACTCGTTAGTAATGACTTGTTAAACATAATACGAAGAACTGCTAGGAGATACACCTGATAACTCCGTATTCAAGGAAGATGATGATGAGTATCGTACTCACCGTCACTTATGAATGACTGTCCAATACACCATACTTCATTCTATGAGTCTGAATTGTGAATGCATGTTAACCAACACGTATGACGTGCTAGGTGAACTTGAAAGCACTTGGTCACAAATCAGAGAAATGGAATATGAGTATATGGACGGGGTTTCTTTCAACTATGGTGGAAGGAACAACCTGCTGAGAAAGTCACTTGGAAAATGTATAAGATACATGGAACACCTTGTGTATAACTTGGACTACTGAATGACTGGTTACTTTGCGATAACTAGGGTGTTACATCCGCTTCCTCCTAGTTACAAAGACCATGTCTGGACTATGTCATGAAGGAGAATCGTTCACCTGTCATGAGGTCATGGTTAAAGTTAAGAACTTTAAGAGTAGAACCAATGCAGGAATGGTCATTGACGGAGAAGGTATATTTGATATACGAGTTATAAATGTCTTTCCCACGAAACACTAATTGCGGTTGATTAAGTATTCGATGCTTGAACTTACTGCTTGAGAGTGGCTTGGAAGGGATGAGGTGACAATGTGTGCTGACGGCAATCAAGATAGTTGATGGTCGACAACACTCTCCCTCTACATCTATCAATTGATTAATATATGAATAAATTTTATGATCGTTTGAATGAGGACTTTATTAGTGTGTCTTGCATCTCGCGAAGACAATTATTCATATTAGTGAGAAACAAGTCAGTTGTTCTCCTTTTATGAATGATATCTATTATGGTCACATTACGATTATGAATGAGCTATTCTTATATTGATGATAGTTGTTTGATCATTTATAAGAAATATTGTAATGCCAAGAAATATCCAGGCTTAATAATGACACTACAGTTTAAGTCATGAATGGTATGATGATGTCTTAAGATACTTGATCTCTTGACATATACAAACCATGCCTTTGAGGTGAGATGACTAAAACCTCGCATTCTGGTCAAACGGAATGTGTACTGATTGTTGAGTATCATACATTGTGATGTATCGTATGTCAGCATGTGGTGAATTTCATTATTTCGTGAACTTCGTATGTGGACTTAGATGAATATTTGTATTCACTAATGAAACATGAGTCTGAAATAGTTTGATATGATCAAAAGGGATTTCAGAGTAAAAATGGATATTAAATTAACAAGAAAGACAAGTCTCTACGATTTAATCAAAGTGACAAATGTTTTGAGTTAGTCTTGGGCATAAAGACTTGTGTGAAAGTTGTTCCACTAATTGCAATGTCTTGAGACACTTCAATATGATTGACGTGCATGAACATTGTGATCATATTCTATGAAAAAGTGTATGGTCTAAGTTATCTCTTACCAAGTTACGTTATTATTGTTTAGAGTTATTAATTTAATATGCAAACACTCACTTCAGCATAGGGAACCATCTGAGTTCGTGGAAACCAACACTATATATGTCATGGTGTGTTGTGGTTTCTAGGAAGCTTGATTTATGTAAGATAAATTATCTTTGTAGTGTATCCTTAGACAACTATGGATGCATCTTCCACAACTAGAACCAAAAGGAGCAAAACTTGTATTGCTATGTTTGGTGTTTGTCAAGAATTGTTCTTGATAAATGTGGTAATGGAAGAAAAGTGAAAGTTCAACCAAGGTAATTGACCTTGCCTCCAAATGTCAGAGTAGTGCAACGGAATATGTTCTGAAAGCAAAACTCTACAATAAGAGGAGAAACTAATGATAATGATCATGATTTTTCTGATGGGAGCTTTTACTGAGAAAGGTAGGATTCAAGAATATATATTTTCCCTTGATGCAAAATGATATTCATGATTCACTTGTCATGTTAATGGAACAAGACATTCCTACGAACTACAAAGAAGCGATGGTGGACCTAAGTACGAGATATGACTATGAGTCATAAAATCCTATGTTGAGTTACATTTAAGATTGCTTGAATCTTATCAAGTAAGGAGGTTACTTGATATTCACAATAACTTCAGAGTTATGAGGAATAAATGTGAACATCAAAGGGACGTCAAGATTGGTTTGTCACAAAGATTGTTTCTGACAAATTCAATGGGTTGACTACAATGTGTAGCAATGCTTGAGTCAAAGGGATATTCACTACGATTGATCCAGGATTGTTATCAATACCGTGACTTCCTCAAATCCTGTATTTGAAGAAGTGTTGTAATTGGTACAACCAGAAGGTTTTGGAAAAACATATGGATACTAGTGTCTCGTAAACTGAATTCTCGATTTGATGAATGATCAAAGGATTTTGGACTTAGCCAAAATATCGAGGAAACATGCATTTGCATGAAACTGAGTGGGAGCTGAATAGTTTCCTGAAACTTGATATATGTAGACGACATATTTTGAGTGGGAGCTATGGGAGTATTATCCTAGCCTTATATGTAAATGACATATTTGAGTAGGAGCCATGTGGTTAGTATCCTGAACTTAATATGTGTCTGACATATCTAAGTGGGAGCCATGTGGATGTTATCCTTGTCTTATATGTGGCCGACATATTTGAGTGGGAGCAATATGAGTGTTATCCAAAGACTTAATATGTGCATGACATATTTGAGTGGGAGCATGATAACATTCTCATATATGGATAACATATTATGAATGGTGCAGTTGGTGTTAATGATTATTTGAATCTTTCATAAATGAAGATGAATAAGTATTAAGCATTGAAGATCTATTGAGATAGATATGTGTTTAATAACATTGAGTCGTAATACTTTCCTAGATAAGATTCTGAAGGAGTTCAGAATGGGACAAGTCAAGAAGTGGTGCTTACTTGTATATCCAAGAGAAGTGTTGAGTTAGTCTCAGTACAAGAACAATGGTTAATGGTTAATGAAAGAAATGGATGTGTTGGATCCTCTATGCCTTTGTCATAGGTTCTTTCATATAAAACCAGAGTTATGTACTCGACGTAATGTGACCCAAGTTCTTAGAAGTAAGAACATGTTGTGATATGATTTATGAGTAAATCATTGAACAAAGAGTTAAGTTTATCCTTCAGTGTCTGAAGAGAACTGAGGATACATCTCAAATTTGTGAAGGATAGTGGACTTGACCATAAATGTTATGTTGGTTCAAGTTTTGACACTAACCTAGAAAATTGAGATATCATACTAATGAATGTCTAAGTTGAAAGAAACTTGGTTAGACATCAAAGTTGCATACAATGCACTAAGGATTGAATCTACATTGATGTGGCTGCTTTAGAAGTAGCAGGAGTTATATTATGGCTTAAGAAGTTAGACTTCTGATTGAGTGAGTTTCAAGTGTGCATGACTATGGGAAAGTCCGCGTGACCCACCGGATGTCATTGCTATGACACAGCAAACGAAGTCTCACTTCACCGCCAAAATATATACCTCATCATTATAGTGGATAATGAAGGAATGTCAAATTAGGTGACATTATGATTTGCAAAAGGACATACGGTTCTGAATGGTACCCAGACCGTTGATACAACCTCTTCCACGGGCAAGCATGATCAATAAGGAGTTATGATCCAGAGAAAATGCAACTAGTTTATTTGTACTCTAGTGCAAGTGGGAGACTGTTGGGAATGTGCCCTAGAGGCAAATAAAATATGTTTTATCGAGCATATTCCATTAGTTCATAATACGTTTGATACTATGCTAGAACTGTATTAAGTGGAAACATTAATACAGGTGTGGTATACAAACAACCAGGTCCCTAGTTAACCCTAGTATACTAGTCCATTGGGCGATTGATGATCAAGGTTTCCTGATCATGAGACAATGGCGTCTGTTGACAATGGAGTCGTATCATTGGATAATGATATGATGGACATACACCCACCAGAAGTGTTGCGATGTGATCAAGTCACATAGTTCGACATTGCGATAACTATAACGTAGTGACCAGATCCTTTGACTGTAATGATCATACGTAATTACGATCTATTAGGATGCTTTGATTTGTATCCCACCGCCTGACTGAAATATGCTGGCTATAACGGTGCACTTTGGGTATTCCGAAATAGATGGTTAATGAGTATGCAAATAGATCAAAGCGGGATTTGTCCATCCGTGTGACGGATAGGTACTCTGGGCCCACTCGGTGATATTGCATCATAAAGTTTGCAAACGTGTGACTAGGTCACGGAGTTGTAATATCACGGGAACGAGTAAACTTGTTTGTTGAGAACGAGGACGAACTAGGTATATTGGATACCGATGATCAAACCTCGGACAAGCAAAGTACCACGGGACAAAGGAAACAGGCACACGGTTAACGGATCCAACAGCGATTGAAGTTCATTCGATGGAAGCGCAGGGGCTATCAAGGATTGTAACCAAGTCCAATTGATTAGTCATTGATTAATGAGAATTGTCTCGATCATGTCTGCTGTTTCCCGGACCGTAGGGTGTTACACTTAAGGGTACTCGACGCGGTAAGGATTGATTCGGGATCACCGGAGAAATTGGAGAGAACACCGGAATTGTTCCGGTGATGACCGGAATTGTTCCGATGAAGGCCGGAAGTTGTTCTGGGTATTTTGAAAGGTTCAAAATATATTTAATAATGTTTAATATATGTTTTATTATTTAATTATCTGAATTAAATATTAAAATGTATTTAAATATAATTAAAAATGAATTAAAAGGCATATGGGCCTCATAGGGCCCATTAGGGGGAGAGGGAGTCCTCCCCCATGGGCCATGGCTCCATGAGGGGGCCCACCCCCCTTAGGGCTGCGCCAAAACCCTCCCCTTGGGATTAGTCCCACCCCGGAAGTGGAGGGGAGGGTGTCACCCCTCCTTGGCCTATATAAGGAGGGGTAGAGGTGCCCTTTTAATGATGAATTTTTGAGAAAAGTTTCTCATCTCTCTCCCTCCTTTCTCCTTCCTTTGAGCGGACTCCCCTTGTTTGGAGGCTGCTCTGGGTTGGGGATTTCTCCACTATACGCACGCCGTCGTGCTGCTGGAATCGGGATCCGAATCCATCTTCTTTCCGCTGCTCTACTGGTTCGGAGCCCGGAGGGACGTCGGGTATACTGTATGTGTATAATCCCGCGAGGCACTACACTTGTGGTGCTACTTCATCGTCGTGGCCGGATCGCGAGGTCTTCATCAGCAACGTTCCGACGGGGACGTAATCCCGTCATCGGTCCGCAAGGATCGGGTGGCTACAGGAGTCATCGTGGATCTGCGCGGCATCGGGGATTGCCGGTACGACTACACCAACCACGTTCATGCGGGAACGTTTCCCGCTTAACGGACTACATACTGGTATGTGATCTATTTCTCTCCGTTAGTTGCATCAGCATAGCATAGGTCTTGGGATTGGGTATCGTAGGTCAAGGAAAAATTTGTGTTTTCTGCCCCGAACCCCAACACATTATTCTATAACGATAATGCAAATACTAAGACTTTGTTCATAATTAAGTTGCACTTGTGATTAATCAATTTAATTACATAGTGTGCTCCCACTCAGATCAATATCTCTCGTAATTGATGCTGGAGTGATTCAAGATCCAACCCAATCGTCCGCCATTGATGTGACATCACTGACGACATAGAATGGACCGGTAGGCCAACTTGCCAATCACGCCAAAGGTGATGCTTGTTCATCTTTCGATGGGCGTGTTCCGGTAGCAAACTTTTATACAAACCGTCAAGACAACCAAGTGTAATTGCAGTGTGTTCTTAACACACCCGCCTTTTATGCGTCACATCGTGTGCACCCATGTGACATGACCTGCAAAAACAAGTTAGATTGCCATCTACACGGGTTGTTGCAAATTTTATCGTGGTTGATTAGCAGGTTACATGCAAACGTTGTTCCCTATACAAACTAAATACGATACTTCAATGTTCCTAGTTTAACGTTCGGGGTGCGTGTAGCAACTAATGCCACAAGACAAACTTCGTTCAACGTGTGACCCCCGTGTGGATTTGAGTTCATAAAATCCACAGGCCCCTCCATGTTAAATCTTCTATTGCGAGATTAAGATGAGATCCAAGGAGTTTGACGTAGACCATGATCAAGGCAACCAGCATACTAAAAGCAGCATAGAGAGATCGATGGAAAACTCAATCCTTGTAACAAAACCTCAACTTGCCATCAAGCATAGAAAAAATCACATGACAGGGAAGAAACAAGAAAATCAATGCCTCATATCAACATATGATCTAGACCTAAACATGCATCTACTCATAGATAGCTCATGATACCACTGCTGGAAAACACAGTAGAAAAAAAAATCCGGCCTACGTAGCAATCACCCAGGATCATCTATGAAGATTGCATCCAAGGTTTTAGGTCATGGCTCACCAACCGATGTAGCAGAAGTAGAGTTGGTGAAGACCGTCGGTGCAGATCCCCGCAGCTAGTAATCTCAATGACCTCCCAACCGCGAGGATATCGATCCCTCGAACCGTCCCACGATCTAGTCCCGCGGACAAGTCCCACGAACAAGCTCCTCGAAGAAGGGTCGAAGGCACGACCTCTTCATTAGTATCCACACATCCCGTAGCAGCAATCCAGCAGCGCTCCGCCGTCCAGAGAAGAATGCCACCGAGAAAACTAGAGGGAGAAAACCCTAATGGATTCCGATCTAGAACAACGTCTAAACCGCGGTCTAATTGTGGAGCAACGGGGTTTATAGGGAGTAGGGTGGCGCAGGGGGGCTAGGGTTAAGTTGTGATGCGCCCCCCACCCCTGCCCCTCCTTATATAGGTGTCCAGGAGGGTTCCTGGCCGACCTAAGGGGGTGTGGAGTGCCCCTGGGACTCCTACTCCCAAAGGGAGTCCTTCCCACCAGGGAGTCTAAGTCCAAGGAGGACTCCTCCCCAAGTAGGGCGCCCCCCCCACCATATTTCTGCCATCCCCCTTGGGGTGCCTTGCCCCCCAAGGCTAAGGGTCGTGGGGCGCACATGGTACTGTCCGAAAACTTGTTGAACCTTCCAGAAGCTTCCGAAACATTCTAGGACCTTCTAGGACCCTTTGGGACCATTCTCAGCCATTCCGAGACCTTCCGGGATGGTTTCGGGACATTCCGGAACCTTTTGGAAAACTTCCAAGACCTTCCGACACCGTTTTCGGACGTTCCAAAACTATCTGGATAGGTTTCGGGACCATCTGAGTTACAGTCTAAGAAATCCGATGACCACGTAAGTTTGTCGGGACATCCACCGATTAACCGGAAACCATTCCAATCAATCCAGGACTTCCCCAGTACCATTCTCATATGTTCCGGAACCACCTGGGACTATTCCAGAGTGATTCGGACATATTCTTAAATACCCAGAACTATTTCTGGTGCCCTTATGAACAATTCCATAAATACCCGGAACTACTTCCGGTGCCCGTATGAACTATTCTGCTTTGCTTCCACTAAACCTTCTACCATTCCAGTATTCTAACAGACTACTGCTTGTTAAGTGTGTGACCCAATAGGTTCGGTATTATGCAGACATGACTCAGAACATCTTCCGGACATAGGTCAACAGTCTTCTGTCAATAGTCAATAATCAACAGCGGAGCCATGGGGACCCATGTTGACTCCCGCACATACACGAAGAAACTTCGAGTGAACCATTATGTTTAGTCATGTACCATTCCCTTTGCTTCGCGATATATGACAAAGTCAGAGGAGAGAAGTTTGGCACCCATGTGTAACAACTTCTTGAACACAATCCACTCGTTATCCTCTTTGCTCGTGTGTCCTTTTCTCGGTATCGAAATTCCGGTATCCCCATGAATAAATCACAATGCGTCTGGCCAGACTATAATGGATACCGTCATACCGAGTGGGCGCGAAGTGAATATCTTCTTCATCGTGAAGGAGCAAATACCAGTCTTGAACTATCGCAGTCACTACACACACTATCCGATGTACCCAGAACTTATTTTACTACTTCCTAGTAACGGGAAGATTCATCTAAGAACCAAATTACATCTTCATGTGTGAAGCAACTCGATACTCTCGTGGTCTAAGGAATTAAGTATATGATAACATTTCATGATATGACTTATAACGTTGTTACGATGTGATCTCTAAGTATATTATTCAATACTGGGGTCGGTTCAACATCATTGTTCTGCTAACAATATGTTCTCATTGCTACTGACATCCTTGTTACAAGAACAATGTCCATGATTAAGAAAACGTAATCATCAGTTAGCACATGAGATGGTCTTAGAGGCTAAACCAGGAACTCTTGGTGTTTACATTTACACACATGCAAATGAGTTTTCTTTTGAATCTCACAGTCAGGGTCATTGCAATTATAGCACAGAAATATAAACATTAATTACGAACGTGGAAATATATATATATAATAACATTTTATTATTGCCTCTAGGTCATATTTTCAACATACACCCCGTCACAGAAACTCTCAAGGAGAACCCCGCATCACGATTTTCACCTCTGTTCCGTCGCCGCCTCGCTTCCAAGATCGGGAGCACCAGAAGACCTCTTCCCGGCACCCTGCCGGAGAGAGGATTGACCTCCGGGAGCTTCTCCACCACCATGAGCACTTCCCGGATGTGCCATGAGTAGTCCCCCTTGGACCATGGGTCCATGACCAGTAGCTATGTGATGTCTTCTCTCCAATCTTGTGCTTCAATTCTTAGCCCTTGTGAGTTGCCCTACATGATCAAGGCATCTATGTAATTCTTTCTATTATTGCTATGATGTGTTTGCTAGGTTCCGATGTATTATGAGATTATTTTCAGATTGTGATGAGTTATATATTTGGTTCTCCTTTTATATTTTGTTCTTGAGTAATTATTGCATGTTCTCCGTTGCTTTTTATTGCTTTGGCCAAGTAGTAGATAATAACTCCAAGAGGGAGCGTTTATGCTTGATTGTGGGTTCATGCCCCCCCGATGTCTAGCTTGAGTGACAGAAACATGAGACTAGGCGATGTGTTGTTGACACCAGGGAGAAAACAACAGTGCTTTTAACCGCGGTTGCCAGGATTGTTTACCTTACACAAAGTTTATTAATGCAGTTGTCTGTTTCTTTGGGTTTACACTTTGGGTGGGGCTCACAACTTAATACCAGCGAGATGTTCTGAATATATATCTCAAGGTGGATGATTAGTGAGTAGATGCGGTTGGATTTCGGTCTACTTATCTTGGCATAGTTCCCTTACTCTTGAGCCTCTAAGTTTTTTTGCAGCATAATTAGCATTGCGATGAGTTTATAATTCTGTCAATTGCCCAGCTGTAATTTGTTCACCAAACTTAGCTATTTTATCATCTTTTGGGAGAGAGATGTCGCTAGTGAACATCACGGGACACCGGTCCATATTTTCACCACTGTTTACACCTAACTTTATTTACTATTTTATTTCCTTTCAGTTGCAATCACCATTATATTTCCACCTTGCGTTTGATCTTTTGTAAACAACAAGAACAGAGAGATTGACAACCTCTCTGTACTCGCTGGAAGCAAAGTTACTTGTTGTGTGTGCAGGTCCACGTCAACTTATTATCTGGCGCCGTTGACACCTACTCGTAAAGTTGTATTATCATGACATCAACCTTCAAAAAAGGAAAATTCTACAACTTTACAAAAGGGGATCTAAATTTAATGATTGAGAAAAAAATTATGAAATGATTTTGTGAACATTACAATTGAACTATGCAACTAACAAATACTTCATCTATTCACAATTATAAAATATGTTCTGTAACAAAATATGTATATAGATATTTTAATGTGTTTGTTTACTCATTTCAACTATATGTAGTACATATTTAAATATTCAAAACATTTATATTTATAAATAAAGAGTGTATACTATGTTTTACACTGTTCCAGATATCTTCCAGGCCTAGATGATGTGCAACGACTCAGTTGATCTAGGAACAATAATATTTCACAAGTAATTATGACTAGCAAATTATTTTCTTCTCGTCCTCCCCACGAGCGACTCCACCAACTAGGGTTTTCAGGCCTTCCACCGACACCGTCATCAATATGTGTCGCTTCTTGTGGTCTTAGAGCCATGGAGGCACGATGGATTCTGACACTTGCCAGAGTAAGGTCTCCTCCTCCTTTTAAATGTTTTTTGATTGTTTAGGGTTTGTATCCTCTTCAGAAAGGAGAAACGTGGAAGCTCCCTGAAGATGGAATAAGGTTCTCCCGCCTATCCCCCGTATCGGTGGTGTGTCTATCATTGTTGAAGGGTGTGTGAAGGTGATGATGACATGTCTACCACGGTTACACCCATAGCTCATGCTGCTACACATATTGAACAGGCTACAAGAGCTCGCGCAAGCCAACTGAATTACCAGGTACTTTCATTTCCTGGAAATCCTTCTAATGTTTAAAAACATATGATGTTGCCTAAATTAGATACTTTTGTTTGTTTATCAATGAAGGCCTAACATGGACAAGAGGGATGCCCATTGGAGCGAGATAGCTTAAAGAGAAAGGAGCGCGCGATAAATGATAATGGAGTTTTCAGTAGTGATTTTCGCACTTTTGAAGCCACCATAATAAGTATATGAAGACTTAGACGAAATATACAAAGATGTCACTTTAAAATTTCATGCATGGGCTATTATAGGTGTTGCGCCACCTTATTTCTTGGATAGGCTAATGTAATTTGGGAATAGTTCTTAATGGGCAGTTTTAGAGTCTGTATTGTAGGAAAAATGGCTCAAGATGAATTTTAGTCCCACCTTGTCAAGGAAGGACGAAATCCCCTCTCTTTTCCCCTATATATACACCAGTAGGGCATCATTTTGACTTGGGTTTTGTCTAATTATTAGTTAGGCATTGCAACATCGTGTACTTTGTTTGTGTCCTACGATCAGGCGAAGATCGCTTCAGAACCCCAACTTTTATCCATACTTCATCTATATACTCGCAATATTCAGATTGGTTTATCATAGTTCTTACTTGTTATTCGTTTGCTTGTAGGCACTGGATCTTCGTGGTCAGGCTGATCGTGCTCCGACGTGGTCAGTAACCTCCAGGAGATTGGTTTAGCGATTGCTAAGGCGTGACGTTGTTGCACGTTTGTCTAGTCAGATCATCAAAATCAACTCCACCAAAATCAATAGTTATCATCTAATCGAAAGATCGAGAAACCCAACTTATATCAGAAGGTGTGTCTTGAGCAGATCACGCGAGATTCCGTCGATGTTTATCTTCGATGCATCTGCATGGAACCATACTCGTTGCTACCAAGTTCGAGATGGATAAGGATCTTCACTCAGATCTCTCGAAAATAAACGAAAGAAAACAACACCCATGAATGACAGGAAGGTAGGATGTTTTCAATGTATGCTTCTCTTCATTGACAAACGATGTTGTTCTCCTACGCTGATTCTTTGAGGAGTTAACGCAATGGATTTTTAATTGTTTATTACAACAAGATTTACCCGATTTCGATAAGGAAGAAGCGATGCCGGCGGCAAGCCTTCAACCCGCTTCAATACTTGTAGCTGTCGTTAGATGTTCTATGGATCCGGTTGTATTTATCTATTCACTTTTAATCTTTCCTATACTGCTATTATATTTGAAGCACATTTTTTAAGAGACATTTTTTTTAGAATAAAATACAATGCAGATATTTTCATATACAAGCATACACTCATCCTTATGAATACATACACGAACCTTATCCTCTATGAACATCTTTGTTATACTGAACCGGTACATTATTTTAAGATTAACAAAGTCATCACCTTGTTTTTGGCGAAAACATCTCCTCCCGTTGAAAGCACATCACAAAAAAACTAAAATATATTTGAAAAAAATGCAAACACCAATATTATTTCTAAGATTTGAACTCTGTTAAACTGGAGATACAGTAGATGGAGGAAAAAGAAGTCAATAGCCACTTTTTAAAATATCAGCGACCGTGGGTAGGTTTGTTAATATTAACCGCCCCGGCACAGTCGGAGGGCTCCTGCAGCTGCTTGTTGTGGTGGGGGCACGCAGGTGCGCTGCGCTGATGCCACCGCACCACCTCGCGCACCCGATCGATCGCCCACCATCTTCCCGCCCCGCGCGCTTTTCTTCCTCGCTTCGATTCCCCGAACCGAACCAAACCTAGCCCCCGCAGCAACGTGCCTTCACTCCTCCCCTCTCCTCCCTTCTCTTCCACGGCGACCCCAGCGGCGCCGGTCCAACCAAAAAGGTGCCGCGCGCCAAAAGCACACCGCCGCCGGTGGGCCCGCCGCTCCACTCGCCGCGCCACGTGCCGCCTCCCCTCCGCCGGTGACGTGTCCCTCACCACCTCCATGTCCATGTGCCATGGCCTCCTCCTCCTTTATATACCCCTCCTACCTCCCACATCCCCTTCGATCTTCTCATACTCCATCCATCCACCATCATCCCGCCCGATCGAGCTCGCCGCGCCAACCACCTCCACTCCCCTTCGTCTACCCCGTCAGATATCCACTCTCGCTCGCTCGCTCTTTGCCGTCATCGTCTCTGCTCGTCATATCGATCGATCGTGCAAAGATTAAGCTCGAGCTGCGACCGCGATGCCTCCCAACGGGCAGAACGTGCATGGCGGCGGCGGAGGCATGGTCGCGCCAGCGGCGCCTTCGTCCAAGATGGACTGCTTCTTGACTTCCGTCTGCACGCCGCTAAACCTCCAGGTACGTTCGCCGGCACATGCATGGCCGATCGTGCGCGCGCACGGTTTGAACTTTGGAGTTTGGATCACGGTCTTGTTTGTAACGGCGGGCGTGACTGATTCATGATGTGTTGCAGTTCATCGACGTTGCGTACCGCGTCAAGGTGGAGAGGACGGCAGCGCCGGCGAAGGAGCCGCCGGGAAGGATATCGCACTCGGGTGGCGGTGGTGGCACCGGCGGCTTGTCGGCCGTCGTTGAGGAGAGGACGATACTCAAGGGGATCACCGGCGAGGCGCGGCCCGGGGAGGTCCTGGCTGTGCTAGGCCCGTCCGGCAGCGGCAAGTCGACGCTCCTGTCCATCCTCGGTGGCCGCCTCGCCAGCCGCTACTCCGGCACGGTGCTAACCGGCGGCCGCGCCCCGTGCCGCGCGGTGCAGCGGCGCACGGGATTCGTTGCTCAGGACGACATCCTCCACCCGCACCTCACAGTCCGCGAGACGCTCGCGTTCTGCGCCATGCTGCGCCTCCCCACATCGGCCCCCACCTCCGCCAAGCTCGCCGCCGCCGACGCCGTGATCGCGGAGCTGGGGCTGGGCGCCTGCGCAGACACGATCGTGGGCAACGCGTTCGTGCGCGGCGTGTCGGGCGGGGAGCGGAAGCGCGTGAGCATCGGGCACGAGCTGCTGGTGAACCCGAGCCTGCTGGTCCTGGACGAGCCCACCTCCGGGCTGGACTCCACGGCCGCGTCCCGGCTGGTGGCGACGCTGTCGGCGCTGGTGCGCAAGGGGCGCACGGTGGTGCTGTCTGTGCACCAGCCGTCGAGCCGCGTGTACCGGGCGTTCGACTCCGTGCTGCTGCTGTCGGAGGGGAGCTGCATGTACTACGGGCCCGGGCGCGACGCCATGGACTACTTCGCCTCCGTGGGCTTCGCTCCGGGGTTCCACGTCAACCCCGCCGACTTCATGCTCGACCTCGCTAATGGTGAGTACAAACTCATAGTACTACTACGTAGTACTCCAGTTATCATTTGCAACATCTGGTCTCCATGAAACTTCGCTAACTAGAGTCTTACGAGATGTTTCCAACACGAGCAAGAACTCAAGTGTAGATTCACCCAAAGCATAAACGATCTAGAGGTAGCAGGAAGAGTAGTGCACTACATGTTTATGTTCCCCTTTTAGTATTGCGAGCGACTAAACATTTGGATGAGTGATGATGAGATTGGAGACGAGTAAGACATGAGGTAGGCGAGTGTGGAGTGCACCCAACAAAAAGATCACAAACAAAAGAGCGGTGTGAGTGAGTGAGTGCCCTAACTAGCCTCTAGTACCGCCAGTAGTAGTATGCTCTCTTCTCTAGTAGCTTTTGCGCAAAGCACTTTAATTATGGCTGAATAATCGCACCCACGAGACACCGGACCGGACACATGTCAAGGAGGTTCCGATCCGTGGGACACTGCTAGTGGGGCTGCGCACACATTTGGAACGATAGGTACATCGCAGTCCAATGCGTTCCCCCTGTGCTGCTCTGCTTCTCCCCGGTGCAGCAGTCTCGTCAAGAAAGAAAGAGCTTTCGTCGGGCAATCTGCCCGGATTTCAGGGGACCGTGCTCACCATTTCGCCGGTGATTTGATTTGTCCTTCTGAAGATAAGGAAATTCCCAAGAACACGTCTCTAACCATTTGCGCTCATCAACAACATCCCATCATGCTTGTCCTCCTAACCCCACTTTATATGGAATACAGTTTGCTAAGTAAACTTTGCAAATAATCTCGGTGCCGTACTTTGAGACAAGCGAAAAATACAAGTTGATAGTACTGTATGTAGATCCGACACCTATGGCAGCTTTCAGTTGGATCCGTTTCTGACTGTGGCAGCTAGCGTCTTCTTTCCTCCCGTGGCCACCTCATCGGAGGAGAAGCGGATCCCGGGAACAACCACCGTCGATATTGTTCCAAGTGCCTGTGTCACTACAGTTGGGAGATATATCATCCCACTTTAGACAGGAGGAATCGTTTCCCGGCCGGTGCAATTCCGCGTCCTTTTAGATATCCAAGAGCCCTTCTCTGTTTCCCCTCCGCTGCTCGGCACGGCACGACCCTGCTTTGTTTGAGTGCACCAGCACAACAACAAAGCAGAGCGAGCACGAAAGACGAAACTCGTTGTCATCCGTTCACTGCAAACTGAACGTTCGTTGTTGGCGTTGATCATGATTTCCATTATCTATCTGCAGCTTTGCTTTTTGTTTGTGGAGCACGTCAAAGGTTTGTTTCTTTTCTGACCGTTCGATGTGCACGTTGGGTTCGTGCAGGCTTTGCTCAAGAGGCGGAGGGAGGCGGCGTGAAGCAGTCGCTCATCGCGTCCTACAGCAGGGTGCTCGCCCCCAAGGTGAAGGCCGCCATCGGCACCGGCGCGCAAACGGCCGCGGGTGAGCAGCAGCAGCAGCAGCCGTTGGAGAGCTGCAGCGGGTGCACCACCTGGACGAACCAGTTCACCATCCTGCTCCGGCGCAGCCTCAAGGAGCGCCGCCACGAGACCTTCACGTCGCTCCGCCTCTTCCAGATCATCGCGCCGGCCCTCGTGGCCGGGGCCATGTGGTGGCGCTCCACGCCGCTGGAGGTGCAGGACCGGATGGGCCTCCTCTTCTTCATCTCCATCTTCTGGGGCGTCTTCGCCTCCTTCAACGCCGTCTTCGCCTTCCCGCAGGAGCGCCCCGTGCTGGCCCGCGAGCGCGCCTCCGGCATGTACTCCCTCTCCGCCTACTTCATGTCCAGGATGGCCGGCGACCTGCCCATGGAGCTCGCGCTGCCCACGGCCTTCACCGTCATCGTCTACCTCATGGCCGGGCTCAACCCGGCGCCCGCCGCGTTCGCGCTCACGCTCCTCGTCATCCTCTCCTACGTGCTCGTGGCCGAGGGCCTCGGGCTCGCCATCGGCGCCGTCATGATGGACGCCAAGCGCGCCTCCACGCTCGCCACCGTAATCATGCTCGCCTACCTCCTCACCGGCGGCTTCTACGTGCACAACGTCCCGGTGTTCATGGTGTGGGCCAAGTACTCCTCCTTCACCTACTACTGCTACCGGCTGCTCATCGCCGTGCAGTACAGCGGGCACCTCGGGCGGTTGCTCCCGGCGGAGTCCACGCGCGGCGAGGCCGGCACGTGGACCTGCGTGGCGGCGCTCGTCTCCATGTTCTTCGGGTACCGCCTGCTGGCCTACTTCGCCCTGCGCCGGGTTAGGAGTTAGGACGTGATCGGCACTCCGTCCACGGCCAATTAACCATTCCGGCCAGGCCACGGGATATATAAGTAACGGACTCCGGCGAACGCGCGCGCGCGCACGGCAACGGAATTCAACTGATCCGTGTGTGCCGCCGATCGCTGGCGGGGAAGATGACTCCATGGGGTGCTGAAACTGACGAAGAGGTTGTTGTTGTTGGCAACCAGGGTTTCTAGTTATTCTCTTGCTATTTGTTCCCTCCCTTTCTGTTAGTTGGTTTCGTTTCTTGCTGGATCAAGAAGTCTCTTCTGGCAAGCCAATTACGATTAATCAGGTGTAATGTTATTCCTCTAATCAGATCGATTCATTACAATTATAATCGATGAATGTGTATGAGAATGCAAATTTCTTCCTTTGACATAGCGCTGACCAGTCCAAATTAATGTGCTACTAGTACTATTTTCCTTTTTGAGGGGTTGTGCTACTAATTCTAAGAGCATTTCTATGAGGTAAAATTGCACCAGTGGTGTTTGAACTTGGCACGAACTAGTACTAAATCTAGGCACGAACATGTAAATACGGTGCTAACCACATTCGTATACGGTAAAATGGGTCCTCGTAACTCATAAATATTAGTAAGATATTTGAATAATTATACACACATTTTTATAAATCATTAGTATGATTTTTAAGTAATGTTCTCTATAATTACAACAAAAAACATATTTTTAAATTTAAAATATTTATATGAATATCACTTGTGTATTATATCTATCTTATACAAAAATATATTAATATAAGCCATGAATGAAATTATACACTCGTGAATATTCATAAATATTTATTAGAGGTTGTTATCCATAATTTATATAATTTAAATATAAGCCATGTGTGTATAACTTTTCTTGTATTCAATGACATTTTACTTTTTTATGAAATAAATATTCTTAAGTGAAATCCTTAATCGTATATTTTAAAAAATATGCACATGGATATTTGTATATCATGATGTAATTATTAATAGCACAGTATTATATGAAACTAACTTTTATTTATTACAATTTCAATTTATAGAAGTTCACATTTTTAAAGAATAACGTGTGCAAAATGTTTCATTGGGCGGGCCCAATTTAAGTATCACAAGCATTTGTGTTAAATAGATTATTAGACTTAAAGTGTCGTAGGTATATCAACTGTGTCAGTGGATTGGTGTGGTTATCTGAGGCTGTTCAAAACCTACGAGTAGCAGTTTCAAGTTGAAGGGCACATTTTTGTGCCAATTTTTCTTTGGACTTCTTTTTGAACTAATTTTTCATTTGTACTAAAGTCAGGACGCACTAATCATAGAGATATAATACCCAATTAAATATTGTCTCGTCGCTATAGTGGCCCATGTTACATATACGAATGTGGTTATCATCGTATTTGCACTTTGATGCCAAGTTTTAGAACCAATTCGATGTATTTTTCAAGTTCAGACACTAAAATGAACATTCGTGCCAAGTTCAATCATCAATGGTGCATTTACCTCTTATTGGCTAAAAAGGATAAATTCACCTTTTTTTTCTAGCGTCACCTTTTATTTTCTAATGTGCACCCAATCGATCTCCTAAAACCTTTAGGTGAGATAAATTCTACTCCAGCCACACCCTGATCCTTAAATATACTAAAAAATAACCAATTTATAATACCTAAATAGTTCATCTTTATTAACCTATTTTTCATGACAGGTAAGCTATCCACATCATTAAGTAGATCCATCTCTTTTTCACTATTTTTCATGCACATCCTTTATTAAATCCACATGCACATGCAACCTATCACAAATAATTGTTAACTTTTTCATACACTAAGTCTCACTATTTAGAAGCGATTTTTTTATATAAAATCAAATTATGAGTTAGTTTGCATTTTATGTTTTATGTGACAATTATTTTATGAATGCATATATGTAATTGCAATCATTGTTTTAGTTTTATCTACAACTCAAAGTTGTTTTTGTCTCATATCATTCCACCGGTATGTTTTAATATAATAAATTAATTAAAAAACCACACTAATTTTTTGATTTTCATCATTTTTTAGTTTTTTTACACTAAACAATATTTATTAAAAATAGATTAATAATTAAATTATACTAAATTTCATAATTTTCTCATATTTTAAAATTTCCGTAGTAACGCGCGGGGTATCATCTAGTTAGAGTGAAAATTTTACCGCCCATCATTAACAAACCTTTGAAGTATCCAGCAGCGCGCTTACTGCCTAGTATCGTGTTGTCACCTATCTCGGATCCGTCCGTAATACGGTACTTTGTGCTTTCTTACCGTCGTTGTTCATGATGGATACCATGTTTAATAAGTGTTCGGTCAAATGTTATTGAACTTTTTTTATGGTTTCTTGTTCCTATAGATCACAATGGCAGTATATTTAGTAACGGAGGACGAGTTATTGTGCGCTGCTTGGTTATTTGTGTTTGCGAACTTCCTAGGCAGAAAGCAAGTGAGCATGAGATTTTGGCAAAGCATCCATTCTTCGTTTCATGAGCAAAAGCACAATGGATAGTACAACCTGCACATGAGCATGACCGTAATGCTAAGACGCTAGCCTATCGATGGTACGCTATCTTCAACTCCGTCAATAAATACCATTGTGTGGTTAGTACAGTGAACAATATGATGCAGGAGATCACCCTAACTATGAAAATCGTAAGTTTTTGTTCATTCTTGTTCTATATATTGATCAATTCATTGATTCGCTCAATGCTAGAACTGATTATCATCACATTGTATACATTGGACGCATTGTCATGTTGTATCAAACAAACGAAGGTGGGTCGTTAAATTGATGCATTGTTGGCTAAAGCTGAGGAGACGACTTGAGTAGGACGACTTCTTTTCATTTTATTATAATTCGATGAATTTTAGAATCTTGTACTATTTATGAATGAATTGTGTTATTTTATATATTTAATTTGAACATTGTCGATTTTCGAAATAAATACCTGGGAATGAACTTTAGGGGATATGATTGAATGACCGACTTTAGTATCATGTTCGTGGATTCCATAAACGGATAAAGTTTCCATTTTAAGGGGGGGGGGGTTTAGCATTGAAGATGCCCTTTGAACATATGGATCCAAATTATCAATAAACATTAAACCCAAAAAAATATCACCACACGAAGATTCGATAACCGTGGTCCGTGTGTGAACCTACTTTTGCTTTTAATTTCATTATTTATGTGCTGAAAACTAGCACCCATAAGTTACAATAAGTTTATAGAGAAAATCCTGACAACTCAGATTTAAAATTATTTTGATCACTTCAACATGATCAACAACCTTTGATTCGTATGGTAACGAAGTTGGGTCACATTTTTTAGCATATGTTATGAAAAGATGATTTTTTTAATAGTTAGAACTTTTAGTGGTAAAATTTAGTAGTTTGAAATAACTAATAGGAAATTTGATAGAAAGAAAATAAGAAGTATATATGTACTAGCTAAGTGTATATGCATTGCAGCCAGAGAAAAATAGTGATTCAATACTAATTATTGAATTACGAGTACCTCAATAAAGACACCGCAAGTGTTTTTCTTTTCTATGAGCCATCCTACATCGATGTCATTCCTTAAGACCAGGTGGTGGAATGTAAAGATGATGAGAAGAGCCTACATATAGTTTACCTAAATTAAGGTGGTCCTAACTTGAGGTATTTAACCGCAGTACACATGCTATAGTCAAAATGAGAAAAACATACTCTCCATAATTAACGTCATTCTTTTGTCCAACCTAAATGATACTTTTCATAAATTATATAATATTATTTTTTGTTTGAAATGGATAAGTAGGACAAGTAAAGAAAAGTATCGATTCAGTTTAGATTATTTTATATTATTTTATAAACATTAAATTTTATTTATATATCATTGTTTGTGATTGTATTAATAAAATTACAAAAGATCAATAAAAAATGAAGACATATAACCAAAAAAAAAGGAAAATATATAAAAATGATCTATCAACTTCCTTTTAATAGTGGAGATACAATATATTTTTAGGGAAAGCAGAGATATAGTTGGTACATCATGCTTGTTGGGTCTAACTAAATCGGGGAAGAAGGAAGGAAATAGTGAAATCATTATTTGGAGGGTACACTTCATGGAGGTCATTCGCCCACGGTCCAAACACAACAAGTGTCGTATTGTGATGCGTTTCAGGATTGTTTTAGTGAACCTCCGTGTTCGATATTTGTCGAGTGGAGGAAGTTCCCCTATTTCCGAATTTCTTGCCACAACCACAACGTGTAGCCACATCCTCATCCACAGCCACGGACAAAGCCACAGATGCAGCCATAGTTCGCGCACAACCATAGTTTTGCATTACGCGGGTGCACTCAAAACACGACATGTAGCAATCTTCGAACGTACTGAAAGTGACCTCTACAGGTGCTCCCGAGAGGGTACCCTCTGTAAGGCCCGATATGCGGTACTGTTCCAGATCTAGATGTTTCCATCCAGATCTGGGGACGAGGCACATATCGGTCCCACCGCGACATATGACAATGCCATATGCCCCGGATTTCCAACATGATATCACAACATTACAGCTACAAGGATACAACATCTCATACAATCGGCATACAATTGTCTTAAATACATTACATCAGCGGAAGTTACATGTCTGAGTACAGACTACATTCAAATGCCTAGTGGCAAAGGTAAAACACACAATTCCCGTAACCACACGGGTCCAGGCTCTCCGCCGGGATCCGCCTAACTAGTCGTAGTCGAGTCTCCGCGAAGGCATCCAGAAGAGGGGTCGTCGAGCTCCTCTGAAGTCCAAGATCGTTGCATAACGTGCGTAGAAGAAAAAAGAAAGAGGTGAGCTATATCAAAAATCTTGTAACTAACTTCTCACGGGGTAGTGATGAGGTTGCAGTCGCACTAGCAATATATGAGTGGCTAACGGTCTATTTTAGAGTAAGATGAGAACCAAGCATTCAATGAGGAATCGCCTCCAACAAGTCTTGCTATCAACTACTTACGCAAACATAACACGTATCCTATCCTTGTCCTCCCCTTCGCATCCTGACGAAGAAGAAGCAGTCAAGGCACACACACATGTTGATCAAGTTATTAAGATTATCTCAGTTGTTGTTGTCTATGAACAAGGAGTAGGTCTCAAGTCGTCCATAACCGTGGACACGACTTCTCGAAAAGATTTAACCCTGCAGGGGTGTACCAACTGCCCATTACAAGGCTCCGCACGCACGCCCATCTCTCTCAGTTTCTACCCATCACAGACAGCCATTTTATGATTTAGTCCCGATAGATCCAAAACGACAGGTCCCTCTAGCTAACAACGAACAAATTCGGATGGCCCCCGGTGAGTCGACATCCAACTCAAAAGCCGGTCGCGCTCTCGAATCGGCCTCTACCGTATGACTCGGGTTTGGATAACCGGTGAATTATCACATGAGTCCGGGTCCTCAACCGGTCAGGTTGGACCAATAGGGAAACCATGTAACCACTGGCCCGGTTTGTTTAAAGAATATCTGCTAGGAGCGACCCGACAGACACACACACACGTTTCAAATGGTAAATCAGCTTGGGCCACCACTAGAAATGTTTGAAGCTAGGTAGGTAAGAAAAGGGGACCCCATAGTATCCCACACGCGGTTAGGCACGCTCGTCAAGAGACACAATACCCGAAACTCGGGTCCTAGGTGACTCGAATGGAACAAAGCGTCGGGGCGGGATAGCCTAGACCTTCCATCCTTCGTCGAATGTAGTCAACATTATAATAATCATATCATCCACAACAATATAATAATGTGATAGCCCAATCCAAGGAGTAACAGGATAACAGTTGATAACATCCTAGCATGCATACTATGCAGTGGCTGAGCAGCGAGAAATAGTAACATAGCCGAACAAGGTTTGCTGGGATGTGGAGAACATGGCTGTTTGGGTTTATTTGAGAGGCATGAATATGAAGTGGTAGGATCAAGCAATCGTTCTATCCTACACCTAGGTGCGAGTGAGCTGAAAGTTATAAGCATGATATATGCTCCCCCTTACCTGATGAGAAGACGAAACCGAAGGTGTAGTCGATCGCAAGCTCGCATCGTCGCCGAGGGGTACCCGCGGAAGCACACAAGAAGGAAACACTAGAAAAAGGCAATCGATGAGCAAACATCTATTACTACGAAGCAATCACGAGCAAGCATCAACAAGAAGGCAACACGATACAACGCGCTACGGTATCTCATCTATCGTCGAGAGCGATTACTAACAGGTTAAGTGAGATACTCGTCACACACGACGATGCCGCACATTTATCACGGTTCAAGTTGTTTAGCTACACAACATGAGCAAAGGTTGTTAACATGTCATCTCACACAAGCATGGCATGTAACACAATCATGACAAGAGGTGAAGCATAAGTAACCTACCTATACTAGTCAAGTTAAGCGGGTAAAATTCCTACACATGGCATATCGCTATTTACCCCGCAAAATAAATATGTTTGATACTATTTTGCCCTAAACAATATTTTATTATTTTTATTAGCAAAAAAGAGCAGCATATTCATGATCTAGACGAAATTCCAGTCAAGTTAAATATAAAGAACATTTTAAACGAAGCAACGGTTGAAAAGTTATTAAAGAAACACTTTATGGGGGCAAGGGTTGTAATTAGCAGGTAAACAGCATGTAGACAATTGCAAACATGGAAAAGAAGTACATTTTCATAATCTACACAAAATTCTAAGCAAGTTTCATATTAAACTCGTCGCAATCCGAGCTACCGTTAGAAAGATACGGGCCCCTAAGAAAAAACTAGGGCCGAACAAGATCAACAACAACAAAGCTATTATAATCTGCCAATATTGATAAACTCCTAAGAAAAAAAATTAACTATTCGGGCCGAACAACAAAGAACTAGGCCTATCAAGGGGGGCACCGCTTAACTAATGATCGCACATGGCGTCATATAGTACTGGGCTGAGGCCAACAAGATCAACAACAAAAAAGAAAAGAAAAAGAAATGGGAGGCTCACCTAGTGGGCTGCGGCCCAGGAAGTGGGGTGGGCGCAGGTTAGCGCCAGCTCGCCCAGGGCGGAGGATTGCGCGGGGACGGGAGGTGGCCTGGGCCGCGGGGGTGGAAGGCTGCTGGGCTCGGGTGTTGGGCCGCTGGAGAAGCATCGTGCGGGGCCCATGTTGCAGTGGCCAGTTGGTGTTGTTCTGGATCAGGTCGATCCTGATCCTGTCGGCAACTGGCGACGGCGCCGCTCCGGCGAGCCGGCGAGGAGGCGTGGGCAGGCCTACCGTGGCAGGATCCGGAGGAGGGCGTGACGAGAAGCCACGTGGGCGCGGCGCGGCGCAGGAGACCGCGGGAGGACGAGATCCGGCCGACGACGGCGCGAGGTCCAAGGGACGCCGGGCATGGCGCGACGAGGCCGGCTTCGCCTGCAGAGAGAGAGGAGGCGATGAGAGAGGACAGGGGAGAGGGAAGGAGAGGCACGAGGCGGTCACAGGAGGGAGCGGCGGCGCGGCGGAGCTCGCCGTGGTTGCCTGGGTGGCGGCCGGTCGCCGGAGACGAACGGCGGCGGTGTGGCTGCGGGCTAGCCGCGGCCCGGTTCGGCCCGACGGCGGCCCTGCGGGGCCCGAAATGGCTGTGGAGGCTGGTGGAAGGCTTATGGGGCGACATGGACGATTGTGGGCGCTCCGATCTGCGATCCGACGGCCAGGATTGGCTTGGTTCTAGGGTTTCGGGAGAGAGAGGGGAAAATGGGTAGATCTGAGAATTGTGAGGGGTGCCTGCAAATTTTCCAGAGGGTAACCCTAGAAGGGCTAGGAGAGAGTGGGGGTCTTTATATAGCCCAGGTGGCTGGCAGTTTGCAAAAACATCCCCAGTTTTTCTTGCACGCGCGCGGTGTTAACGTTTCTTACCGCCGAGGGTCCGCAGGACCTCCGATTCGGGAAAACTTCGAACTGCGTGATCAGCGCGTCGAGCCGATGGCGTTCACCTCGCGCTGGAACCGTTTCGAGAACACTTTCCTGCGCGCTATAAAATATTCCGTTTACTTATTAAACGGGTTTTTTAGCTCAGTTGGCTACGACTGGTCTTGTGCGGGTTTTCGTGACGGTGATCGGGTGAAACCCGGTGTCGCAAAGGTTGAGTGTCAGGGTGGCAAGAGTCGGTCTCCGTCCGGTACGAGATAAGAGGGGGGAAAATAGTCGTCGATCGATAAATCGGGATGCAAACACCGCAAACAAATTAGACAATCAAACAATTCACATCGAAAACAAAATTTTTAATTTTTTATAAAATCTGGGCTGTTACACCCTCTAACTAGTTGCTCTTAGAAATAGAGAAAAGACTGGATACCTTCTGATATTATCCTTCATTGTGGGCCACCTCATTTGCGTATTTGGGTTGTGAACCGCCGAATGATTCAAGGATAGCCAAAACTGACGTATGAGAGATTTGTTGTAGGACGCTCGTGAGTGGCAAAAAGCCGCAAGTTTGCCGAAGGCACACCCTATTAAATCGATCCATTTGTGGAATATGTTTATTTTAGACTTTTTTACTTTAAGTTTTTGGTCTGTTCTTTATAACATATTCTTTTTACTATTTAAATATTGAAAGATTATAAAAAAAATTAAAAAAGTTGAAGAATGTGTTTTATAAAAAAGTTCAACCTGTATTAAAAAATTATCACTCTGTATTTAAACAAATTTTTGGTGTGTATTAAAAAATATTTATCATATAAAGTTTAATGTACATTAACGAAATGAACGCATATATTAAAAAACTGTTCATAGTATAATATAAAAATGTTCCATGTATATTAAAGGAGTTCAATGTATATTATTTTTCAAGTGTTCATTACAAAACAATTCACCATATTACATAATTTATTTAATCTATATTAAATATCTTCAAGTTATATAACAATGAGTTTTAATGTGTTTTTACAATAGTTCACCATTTTATTAAAGATAGTTACCTAAATATTTAAAAATACTCATCGTGTATTATATAGATCACTGTATATTTTATGAAGTTGTAAAAAAGTTCAAAAATAAAAAGTAAAGTAAATATAAAATGAAAAAAGACAAATATTAAAACATGAAAAGAAAACTGCAGCCGAACGTGTATCAACCCGATTTCGAAGTGGGCCCCTTCAGCTAAAATGTCGTCCTACTGACTGACGTCCAGAAACGTCAAATAGGATTATTTTTTGGAGGTAACGTCAAATAGGATTTGCCAACGCTCGTGGGCGTTAAACAGATGTGTCTTTCCTGAAGGCCCGCATAAAATGGGCTGGTTCAATCTTGTTGCGAGAATTGTATTTTTTTTATTAATCTGAATCTATTTTGAGAATAATATATTTATATAACAAATCTATAATAACTAAATAGTTTATCACATTAACATATTTATCTTGACATGCAAGCTATCCACATAATCAGGTGGGTCCATCATGTAAAAAAAAATTCACTAACTCTTCATGCACATGCTCCAATTAACTTTGCATGTGCATGCAACCTATCAAAAATAAATAATAACTTTTTTTATACACTCAACCTCACAATTTATAAGCAACTTTTTTTTATAGAAAATCAAATTACTAGTTACATGTCTACATCACAAAGTCTCAAACTTGGCAGAATGTGGCTTCCTAGTACCACGGATGAACGGATTTTTATTAACGCAAAGCTTCAAATCTTCCTATTTGAACGTGTTTTGTAATTTTACGTGGACCTTTATCCATTTATGAATCAGTTAATTTCTTTGTTTTCTCAGAAATTCAGGGGGCCTTTATGGGCGCTAAACCGAAGCTACGTCCATGCTTGACACTTGCGTCTCACCTAAATTCTTTCGTGTGAAAAAACCTTTTACGCGTGCGAAGTGGTGGTCGAACATTCATGCCGGTCAGTCCGCTCGAGAGCGTACACGCTAATTCACTAGAGTCGACATTGATGCCATCCTAAAGCGACACGACGACTCATTGGAGCCGAAGATGTGCTCCGGACGAGAAATTCGATCTCCATACTTGTTCAATGTCAAAGAGATGCGATGGGATGATTATCTGCTAAATTCAAACCAGTTGCATATTTGTCCGCCTACCGGCATTGAACATGCACAACCGATGGGGAACTCATTCGGGTGTCCCGCATTCAAACCACATTCAACCGACACCCTCATAGACGTCCTATATTAAATCACGTTCATGCAGTGCACTATCCTCACTACACCATGTTTGCTTCCAATCCTCCTCCTCCTACACATCTGACATGACGGTGAGTTCTAAAGCCTTGGTTGTAGAGCCTCTCGATGGAGCAGAAGCATGCGTTGGTTAACATCGTAGGAAATTGACAGGTCTGCCATGCATGAGAGATAGAGGCCGACTTGCCGCCAAGCTCTTCGAAGTTGAGTGAGCACGACTCGGTGATGGAGGAGGTGCTTGATCATGAGTCGGAGCCCTTTTGTGCACCTTTCCTTGTTAGTATCAGCACGGAGCAGGCGCACTGGCGCATTTCTATGAAGTCACGGCGGAGGTGCAACTGACGTAGACGTCAGTTTTGGATTTCTGACAGGCTCAGGAGGACGAACGCCATAACATGAACCTCCTTGCGCATACCCAACCACCGCGACCATCAGTGTTGTAGTGCACTCTTATTTGCTCGTACTTTGCATGTGCGCTCCACGGGCTATCTCTCAACTCCAACCCCCCCCCCCCCCCGCCGCCACCAGTTCTTCTCGATTTTCAACTTAGTCCTTTTTGTTATACTCATTAGTCACTCAATTTCTTAATATATTCAGCTATTTTCATTTTTGAGTTTTATGACAGTGACAAACAAGATGGATCAAGCTACAATTCCTTTTTATCAAGGAGGCATTGACTAGGATGTGACAATCTAAGCCAAGTTATTTTCGTAGAACATGCCCATCCCAATCTTTTTTTAGACAAATTGTCCATTAAGCCCAACATATATTTTCATCGACCAGCTTAGATGTAAAATATTTCTGGAGGACGAATGGATTTGGGCCTTAAAAAATCTTATGTTTAATTTTTTGTAAGTGGGCTGCCCATAGAGTGGGTTGTAAATTATAAAAAAGTTATTGGCCGTAGGTCTTTTATAGAGATAGGAAGGCTGGCATTTGAGATCCACAACGTGGATAAATGCAAGGTTTGTCAACGTAGTGAAACAACAAATATGTCTAAATCCATTGGATTGATATCCAATGCTTGTACGCCCCCCACTTCGCTCAGGGACATATCCATGCTTTTTCAAGAGAAAATTTTGTTCTTGCTATTAGGGAAGGACATTCCCATGCGACAAAACTGAGGCCGACCGGGGATGGACCCCTCGGCTTCCCTCCCCTCCCCTCCTCCTCCCCGCACCCAGTCCTTCGCCGAGAAAACCTAGCTCCCCGTCCTCCGACTAGCTCGGGTCCCCTCCCCTCTTACTCTCGTTGCGTCACATCCCCCCTCCTCCTCGCCAGGTCCCGGATCTGAGGGAGATCTGCTACCCCCTCTTGGCCCGATTCATAACAAGTTTTGGGCGCTTCCCATGGAGGGCGAGCTCTTGGACTCCGACGAAGAGAGTTATCCTTCCGGCTCGGAGGTGGTGGCCTCCGGGACGACGTGCTCGTCGGTGGCGTCTTTTCGGCTGGGCATGGGCCGAATGTTTGCACCGGGGGGCGGGCTCGCCATGGTGGTCATTTGTGCCCGTTAGATCTGGGCGAGGGTTGGTTCTGCAGGGCCCGCCGCCACCCCTCTGTCCTGCAATCTTGACAGCTCTCCCCGTTTTTGGAATCCCCGTCATCGCCCCTCTCCATCTAGCCGTGCGTGGATCTGCTCCGCTGCTCGTCGGCGGTGTTCCTGGGGGGGGCAGTGAGGAGGGCGGCGCGATGGAAACCCTAGGGGATGGGGATTCTCTCATGGACCGTGATGGGCCATCTGGGTCATGGGCCCCTACCCCTCTTCCCTTTTTGTGTCATCCACGGTGGACTTCCCCTCTCTCCTGGGTTGTGCGGTAAGTTTGGGGCTTTATATGGCTCCCTCGTGGGTGCTACGACCCATTTCTAGGGTTCCCTGCCGCCCGCTCGCGATCTGTCTCACATCCGCGCCCCCATCCGCAAGCTTCGTCTCCCCACTCCCCCCTTCCTCTCCTCCTTCCTTTCACAGTGGTTGCGGCCATGGGTTCCTCCAGTGACGAGGCACCATCCTCCAAGCGCTGCCGTGACGACTCCCCCCTCTCAGGACCCGGTGGCCGTGGAATTGGCTCTACGGGAACAGCTGCTCCAGGAGCGAGAGGCTGGTGCGGCCCCTTCCTCCTGGACAGCGTCAGACGGTGAGAAAGGGATGGATCCGTGGGAGGCCGCGGTCTCCTCCTCCAAAACTAGGTCTTCGTCTCCTATTCCTCCACCTCCCCTAGGCAGGCCACCCGCTTCTCAGATCCAAGCTCCCCCCACCTTTCGTGCT
Organism: Bromus sterilis; assembly: GCA_950022295.1. NCBI lineage: Eukaryota > Viridiplantae > Streptophyta > Magnoliopsida > Poales > Poaceae > Bromus > Bromus sterilis. The sequence continues at coordinate 334,114,807 of OX465595.1, read as the reverse complement.
CGCCCTCAACAAGATTTTCGACCGCCCCCTCGCTATCCTCCCAACTCTCGCCCCCTCCCCTACCAGTCCAATACGAAGTACCGTTATTTCAACTCGATGGGATCTGGATCTGGTTCGACCCCAAGCGAAGGGGCTGGAATCCTTCCCTCGCCGCGCTCGACCCCTCTCCCCTAATCTTCCACCCCGCGACCTTCTCCTCCCAACCTCACTTTATTTGCATGCCATCGCCCAGATCACTTCCAAGCGCAATGCACGGACCCTCCCTTCTGCTTGATCTGTCGTGAAGAGGGTCACTTGACCGCTGATACGTCCAAAACGTATCTATAATTTCTGCTTGCTCCATGCCTCTTTTGTGTGATATTGCTATGGTATTGATGAACTTCCATACACTTTTGATCATATTTGGACTAACCTATTAACTCAGTGCACCACAGCACCAGTTCCTATTTTCTGCTGCTTTTCTATTTCAGGTTCCCCCCTTATTAAAAGTACCAGAAAAATTCCGGGAAAAATATAGGAAAAATCAGCGCACCGGAAGCTTCGCGAAGAGCCCAGGAGGGGCCAGAGGGGAGCCAGGGGGACCAGGCGGCCAGAGGGCGCGGCTAGGCCCCAGGCCGCGCCAGGGGGCGCCTGGAGCCCCTGGCCCACCTCTGGCTGCCCTCTTTCGCCTATTTATTCCCCGTGACGAGAAACCCTCGGGGACGGAACCCTTTTTCGCGATCTCTCCTCCACCTTGGACCATGGGTCCATGATCAGTAGCTATGTGATGTTATCCTCCCCTCTTTGTTCTTCATGGATTAGACCTCGTGAGCTGCCCTACATGATCGAGGCACATATGTAATCTTTCTGCTGTTGCTATGCTAAGTTTGCTGGGATCCGGTGGATTATGAGATTATGTTCAGATTGTGATTGAGTTATATATTTGATTCTCTTCTTTTATATTTATGTTCTTGAGTAACTCTTGCATGTTCTCCGTTGCTGTTTATTGCTTTGGCCAAGTAGTAGGTAGTGACTCCAAGAGGGAGCGTTATGCATGATTGTGGGTTCATGCCCCCCCGATGACTAGCTTGAGTGACAGAAACATGAGTCTAGGGGATGTTTTGTTGCCACAAGGGGGAAAACAATGGTGCTTGTAATTGCGGGTGCAAGAATTGTTTACTTTACACAAAATTCTTTAATGCAGTTGTCCGTTGCTTTGAGTTTACACTTTGGGTGGGATTCGCAACTTAATACCAGCGAGATGTTCTGGATAGATATCTCAAGGTGGATGATTAGTGGGTAGATGCAGATGGATTTCGGTCTACTTGTCTTGGCGTACCGCCCGTGCTTTTGAGCCTCTTCCTTTCTGTTTTTCATAATTAGCATTGGTTTGCGCACATAATCCTGTCAATTGCCCAGCTGTAATTTGTTTACCTCGCATGGCTATTTTATCATCTTTTGGGAGAGAGACATCACTAGTGAACATCATGGGACCCCAGTCCATATCACCACTACTGTTTACACCTTCAATTTACTTTCAGTATTTACTTTACCGTAGCTATCACTATCTATCATTATCCCGTGCGTTTTATCCTTCGTAAACAACAAGGCCGGAGGAATTGACTACTCCTCTGTACTCGTTGGGAAGCGAAGCTATCTGTGTGTGTGCAGGTCCAGGTGAAGTCAGAAACCTCGGTTGTGAACGGCGCCATTGTTCACTTCACCACCTTCTTGTATCTGTTGGAGCCCTACTGGTCCGACACTCAACCTTAGCATCTTTGCTAAGGGAAACTTGTCGTTACGCTACATCTCACCTTCCACTTGGGGTAACCAACGAGGGCGAGAAGTTATCTCGTGTATCAACCGCATATTGCACCAATCGCTCACCACCCCCAGCTCTCAAACGCTTCGGATCTGGACTGCCGGGTTGCGAGTTCTTTTCTCTGTCCGATCTCGCTGAGGCGATGGTGCCAAATCCCAGCCCTTCCAATGCCGTGGTGGTTGATGTCCTTTCCGCTAATGATTCCCTTGACCTACTGGCGGCGGAGCACGCTGCTTGGAGCAATGAGGGCTGGGATTGGCAGATTCGTCAGATTTCAGCTTTGGAATTCGGCATCCTCTTTCCCTCCCGTGACAGTTTGTGCATGGCGACGCGCAGCTCCAATCTCACTCTCAATCAGTTGGCTGGTGGTGTCTGTATCGGAGGAGGTCGAGGTTTTCCGTCCTTGCGGGAAGCTATTTGATGTTTGGGTTCTTCTAGATGATGTCCCACCTCTGATGTGCCGCCCGAAGACGATGATGGCTTTTGCTGAGCTGGTGGGGCTCCCTCGTGAGGTGGACGAGCTCTCCATTTCCCGGGTGTGCGCGGTGCGGGTGTGTGTGGCCTCCCCGGTCCCGGAGCGGCTGGCAGGTTTGGTGCAGATCTTACCATCGGTTGACGGCTTCGCCATTCGGGTGCGGGTGGAGGGTGACCCCGCGCTTGCCCCCTTCCTCCTAGCCTCCCCCACCGCCTCCTAAAGACGATGATTGACCTTGGCAAATCCCATGGTTGGGAACCGTGGGTTAGATCGTAGAGGAGATGTGCAGGTTGGCGATACTCGTCGGCTAACAGAAGGAAGCACTTCCTGCTTGATTGTATTGTAATGAAGGCGATTACAGTGGAGGTCCAGGAGAGATCGCTCGGGACCGGAGGTGTAGCTACGATATTCGATGCCCTAGACGTCCCCTCTCCCAGCCTTTATATACTAGGCTGAGTCGCAAGGAGTCCGTCTAGGTATATAGAGAGGGTTTCCTAATCTATCCTTAGTCTTGGACGCCAAGTTGCGGTTTCCATGATCGTCGAGGACTCCTTATGGAGGTTTCCTCGAGTGGGCCATGTGTGGGCCGCTCGGGGCTTCCCGTGGGCCCTCTAGCTTGATACGCACCAGGTACTCTCATCTATAGGAGTCGTGGGGTTACCCCCTCGTCAGTAGCCCCCGAGTGTCTGGGGGACTCGAAGAGTCGCGCGGGGACACGAATCCGTAATTGTCTTCAAGCGTGCAGCGCAGCTGCGAGTCGTCGGTTTTTAGCCATAAAAGATAGTTTATTCGAGGGATGATAAGCGAGAGAGTCCCAAGGTAGTCGACTAGTCGAGCCCTAGTGAATTAGTGCAAAAACCTCAAAATCCCAATATCAAGCAGCGTCCCTCGACACGAACTTGGGAAACAATCGGTGCCTAGCAAGTCCATGCCGCTGTAGGTCTTATAGGATCAGTGCCGCCGGTCTCAGAAAATAGCCTTGACGCGTCCGCCATTGGCTCTACTTCTCCATACGCTGCGCATGGGAAAATATTGGGAGTGAAGTCGCATCTGTGGCAAGTCCCGACCCGGTCGTCTGTGCAGCGGGGTCTTACCTACGCGCTAAGCTTGCGCGGCATCTGGGGTGCAGTGTATCTCCGCCCAGGCATCATTTTTCTGAGGCGCGGAGTATAATTTAGACAAGCATCCACTTGGAAAACCAATCAAGTGGACGAATAGTGGTCACTCACAGATTACTGATGAGCTCAGACGAGGAGTCGATAAGAGCCGCACCCACGCGGATGGTCATCGAGTGGGCTGATCATGTAGGCGCCCATGCGACACTTCGAGTGCTCAGGCGGATTTGTTCTTTTGGATGTTTTGATCCAGTTTTGCCTTATTGTGCGAGTAATTACTCGAGCACTTCATCATCTTCTTGGTGAGGGAGCACCCGAACTCTATAGATGTGTTAGTCCTTGGTGGTGCGAGTGGGCACTCTAGTATGTTGCGGCATGCAGGGTGAGGAAGCACCTGAACTCTATAGACATGCTTGTTTTTTATGACGGGAGTAACCACTCGCATCCTCGGGGCTTAACCCTTGCTCCGTTTTTGCAAAGACGGGGAGCTCCCGATGGGAGTAGATTTTTGAAAATGCGGTCAAAAAGGTTTTGAAGTAGCAAATTAGGGAATCTTTCCATTGTTCTGCCTTTTGTGATGTCTTGTCTTGAATCAATCTTGTCTGGGCTGTCACAATGCCCAGTTTTGCGATGATGCCTCTAATGACGTGTTTTGATGACAAGGGCTTGCTTGTGAATCGTCACATATTTTGTGTAGTCATAATGACGCCCTGCTGCGGCCGTTTGGGTTTCCAATGCGCGTATTGGAAACGTGCGAGGGTTTGATGTCTTAAATATTTGCAAAATGCGAAGGGGCATATTGCATTGGGACCCGTACCGTCACGCGCTCCAGCTTTGAGTTAATGACGACGCCGATTGGATTTCCACCGTGGTCGCCTTCCTTGCCCCTTGCCTGGGCTATAAATATTTGTTCGCTCTTGTTCGCTTAGCACTATCTCTTCGTTCTTCTTTGATCCCTCTTCTAGTTTCCTTAGTTCTTCAGCGTTCCTGAGCTGGTGCTTCTTTCGACATGGCTCGCCGAGGTCGTGGTCGGCGAGGCCGTGGTGGTCGTACGTCTCGATCGTCCTATCGTGGGCGTGGCGGAGCGACTGCATCATCCTCCTCCTCCTCTGAGAGGGAGGGTGTTTGGCGTTATGATTTTCTGCTTGGAATTCTTAGTCCATCTGCTGGACGGATCCCTCTTTCTTTTTTATTTTGCTTCTATTGTGTCCGAGCTCAATCTGAGGGGCCTTTGGATCCGTCTTCAAGGGTGCCCTCGTTCTCCCGTGTGGATAGATCTTGAGGTTGACAACTCCTTCTTGGATTTCTTGGGGCCTGGTTGGAGGTCTTTTTCTCGTCGGCGGAACTTGCGTGCTCGAGATAGTCTTTGCTGTCGGTTTGATGGCGAAGACACTCTTACTGTTCGCGCTTTTGATGATGGTGGAAATCGGCTGGATCCATATTGGGAGAAAACAAGCAGCGACAGCTCTGGTGGGTCAAGGGGCACTTCGACTTCTTCTCCTATGGCTTCATCTTCTGCCAACTCCTCGGCTGGTGGTGCTTGCTCATCTAGTTCTAAGGAGTCGTCGGACGTCAAGCCGCCGAGCAAGCGGGTGCGCCGATAGGCAAGGTCACCAGGCTTAGGAAGGCATCGCGTGGCGCTTCACAGACTTAGGCTTACTTTGTCTGTGATGATTCTCGTCAAGATGTGGACCAAAGTGCCAATTATCTCAGCATGTGCTCACATGTAGAAGTCATAATTCCTTGGGATGGTTGGCCTTGTAGTCCTTTTGATAGCTGCTCTAGTCCTTTATCTTGTAAACTTTGATGTGCGGCAGAAAACTTTTGTACTGATGTATCTCTGGTGAAAATGTCCTTCGAGTGCTTGACCTTGTAATGATAATTGTCTTCGATTGGTTGACCATGTAATTAAAACTGTCTTCGGCTCCTTGACCTTGTAATGAGAACTGTCTTCAATTGCTTGACCTTGTAATCAGAAATGTTCTTCAACTTCTTGATCTTGTAATTAGATTCTATAATATCAGGTGTGCGACAATGCTCCTGATGGGAGTAGCCCACGAGGCTATGCTTGATTCGTAGATTCGGGCATAGGATTGAACTGGCCCGTTTTAAGTTTGCCCTGCTGTTCAAAAAAATTTATCGGGTGCGCGATAGCACTCCAGATGGGAGTAGCCCCCGAGTCTTTAGGTGATCACTTGTGATCGGGTGATGACTTAAGAAATTATCCTGCTTTGGTGTCCGTCTTGGACTTCCTTATGAGCCCGATTTTTGTCTTCTAAAGGTGTAGGGTTGCCTCTCTTATCATCACCGCGATGGGGAAGCGGTGACGCCTTGGCGATTCGGCCGTGGGATGCCTTGGGGGCTGTGCCTGCGTCCTCTGCTTATTGTTGGGTGCGGATGTGGGTAGAAAGATTATGCTTAGATCCCCGAGTCTTTAGGTTTGTTTCGTCGCGTGAGCGAGAGAAAGCGTCTTTCGGGGGGGGGGGGGGGGTCCATGCTCAAGCCCCCCCCGAGTGCTTTAAGTGGGGTCGCGCGTAAGAGAGAGAGCGTCTCTCGGGTGAAGTCCGTGCTCAAGCCCCCGAGTGCTTTAGGTTAATTCGTCGCGTAAGCGAAAAAGCGTCTCTCGGGGGAGTCCGCGCTCGAGCCCTGGAGTGCTTTAAAACTATGTCGTCACGTAAGCGAAAAAGCATCTCTCGGGGGGGGGGGGGGTCCGTGCTCGAACCGCCAAGTGCTTTAAATTATGTCATCGCTTAAGCGAAAAGTGTCTCTCGGGGGGGGGGGTCCGTTCTCGAGACCCCAAGTTCTTTAGATTATGTCGTCGCGTAAGCGAAATGCTCTCTCGGGGGGGGGGGGAGGGGGAGGGAGTCCGCGCTCGAGCCCCCCGAGTGCTTTAAATTATGTCGTCGCGTAAGCGAAAAGCGTCTCTGGGGGGGAGTCCGTGCTCGAGCCCCCGAGTTCTTAAAATGGCGTCTTTAGGCAACACATTTTTATTGCTTCGAGTGTTTTACATGGGTTGCTAGTCAGCGCTACTGCCGATCCTTGCGTTGCTGGGGGACGTTGCCGAATGAGTAGTCTATGGGTAGAAGAGGCGCAAGTTTTCCATGTTCCATGGGTTTCCCACATCTTCGTTGATCTTTGGGCTATTTAGATTGTGGACCTTCTCTTGTATTAGTCGCAGGACGAGGTCGCCTTCTTGGAAAGTTCTTGTTCGCAGGCGTCTTCTTTGATAAATGCGCAGCTTGTCCTGGTATCCTTCTGATTTTGTGAGAGTTGTGTCCCTTGCCTCATTCGCGACGTGCTTATCGTCTTCGAGTGCGTCTTTTGCTTCTTCCTCTTCATGTCCGGTTATCTGGGGAGCTCCAAACTTGAGGTCGTGCGGTAGTACAGCCTCCGCTCCGTACACCAAGAAAAATGGTGTGTACTGGGTTGAAGCGTTGGGAGTAGTGCGCAGGCTCCATAGGACTATGGGGAGCTCTTCTATCCAGTTTCCTGCGGCCTTCTTGAGTGGCGCGAGGAGCCGTTTTTTGATTCCTCCACACACTAAGCCATTTGCTTTTTGTACTTGGCCGTTGGATTGTGGGTGCGCGACTGAGGCATAGTTGAATTTGATGCACAGCTCCTGGCAAAAGTTATAGAATTCTGCTGCCGTAAAGTTTGTTCCGTTGTCCGTGATGATGTTGTGTGGTACGCCGAATCGAAAAATGATCGACTTGATGAAGTTGACTGTTGTGAGGGCCGTCGAGCTGGTGATTGGTGATCCTTCAATCCACTTGGTGAACTTGTCGACTGCTACTAAGAGGTGTGTTCTACCGCCCTTTTTGGATTTCTTGAGTGGTCCTACCATGTCGAGCCCCCACGTGGCGAAGGGCCATGATAGTGGTATCGTCTTGAACTCAGATGCTGGGGCGTGCGGCCGACTGTCGAATTTTTGACATGCGATGCAGCGTCGCACGATGTCTTCCGCGTTTCGCATTGCGTTTGGCCAGTAGAAACCTGCTCAAAAGGATTTGGCCACGAGTGCGCGGCTACTCGCGTGGTGCCCACATGTGCCTTCGTGGATCTCGAGCAGTAGGGCTTTGCCGTTTTCCTCTTCGATGCATTTTGAGTACTTGGGAGATGTTGCGCTTGTAGAGTTGTCAATTGATTATGGTGAACGCCTTTGATCGTCGGCTGATTTATTAGGCTTCTGCGACATCTTGTTTCAGGGTGTCTTGTATCAGGAATCTGAGGAAGGGTCTTGTCTAGAATGGGCTTTCGAGTCCTGTTGGCTCACCCTCCTCGATTGCGTTGTTGGCTTCTTCGTCGGCGAATGGGTCTGCTGCTTCTACTTGTGCGGGCTTGGTTGTGCTGTCATCTTCTGCGGCTTCCTCTGGTACAGGCGCCCTGACTTTGATCGATATCTGGCCGATGCTTTCGAGGAAAACTCCTGGGGGGACTGGTCTCGGGTGGACCCGATGTTGGCGAGCTCGTCTTCTTCTGTGTTATTTTCTCTGGAGACGTAGTTGAGCTCGCATCCATCAAACTATCCTTCTAAGATGTTGTAGAGATTTTGGTAGGCTAACATGTTGTCTGCGACGGCTTCACAAACCTTCATTGTTTGCTGGACGACGAGGTTGGAGTCGCCGTAGATTATGAGGCGAGTGGCACCACGGGCTTTCGCCATGCGCATCCCATGCAGTAGTGCCTCATACTCTGCTTCGTTGTTTGATGCTTTTCTAAAGTTGATCTGGAGTACGTATTTGAGCTTATCTCCTTTGGGTGAGATTAGCACAACGCATGCTCCAGCCCCTTGGTGCCTTTTAGACCCATCGAAGAACATCTTCCATGAGTTGGAGAGGTCTGGAGGATCGGGTGTTTGTACTTCCATCCACTTGACCAGAAAGTCTGGGAGTACTTGAGCTTTGATCGCCGTTGGGTGCCGGAATTGAAGGTCGCGAGGGCTGAGCTCGATGTTCCACTCGGCGACTCGACCCATTTCTCCTGGGTTATTTAGAATATTGACGAGTGGTGCGCTGCTGTCGACCGTGGTGAGGTGCTTGTCGAAGTAGTATGTTACTTTCTGCGGTGTCATGACGATGGCATATACGAGCTTCTGGTAGTGCGGGTACCGCTGCTGGGATCTTGTGAGGATCTCGCTGAGGTAGTAGATTGGTCTCTGTATGCTTTGTATTTTGCCTTCTTCCGAACAATCGATGGCAAGCACTGTGCTGACCACGCTGCTGCGTGCTTCTATGTAGAGGTACAGAGGTTCCCGCTCCTTTGGTACTGCCAAAATTGGTGGGGTTGATAGAATTTTCTTGAGGTCCGCGAATGCGTTCCGGGCTTCTTTGGTCCACTGACATTATTCTCCTTTTCTGAGCAGTTGGTAAAATGGCAGGGTTATTTCCCCTAATCTACTGATGAAGTGGCTCAGGGCTGCGAGTCGTCCTGTAAGTTGCTGGACGCCTTTGACGTCGACTGGTTCTTTCATCCTTGCGAGTGCTTGGAATTTCTCTGGGTTTGCTTCGACTCCTCGGGCGGAGACCATGTACCCGAGTAGTTTCCCGGCCGGGACGCCGAACACACACTTCTTCGGGTTGAGTTTGATCATGTACTTGTTAAGCGCTGTAAAGGTTTCTCGGAGGTCGTCGAATAGTGTGTCTGTGCTGTATGTCTTGATGATGATGTCATCGACGTACACTTGGACATTCTTGCCGATTTGGTCTCTTAGGCATGACGACATCATCCGCTGGTACGTGGCTCCAGCGTTCTTCAGCCTGAATGGCATTGTCCTATAGCAGAATACGCCGTAGGGTTTGATGAATGAGGTGTGCTCTTCATCTTCTTCCTTCATCTTGATTTGGTTGTATCCTGAGTAGGCGTCGAGGAAAGACAGCAGGTCAGATCCCGCCGTTGAGTCGATGATCTGGTCGATCCTTAGAAGAGGGAAGTGGTCCTTTGGGAAATGCTTGTTGACGGCCCCGTAGTCGACGCACATGCTTAGTACGTCAGTGTCTTTTGGGCACGAGAACTGGGTTTGCGACCCAAGTGGCTTTCTTCGTCTCTCGGATGAATTGTGCATTGAGTAGTCGGTTCACTTCTTCTCCAATGGCTCTGCGCTTTGGCTCAGAGAATCTACGTAGCGCCTGCTTTACTGGTTTGGTGATCGGGTAGATTTGCAGTGCGTGTTGTGCGTACTCCCGGGGTATTCCGGGCATGTCGACCGGACACAAGGAGAAGATTTTCCATTCCTCACGGAGGAAACCTATGAGGGTTGTTGCTTGATCTTCTGGTAGGTGGGCGTAGATTTGAACCGTCTTGGCTGGGTCGGTCGGGTGCACTTGATGAGTTGTTGTGTCGCTGTCGATGCTAAAATCGCGAGTGAATTCATTTTTCTCGCTTTTGCTTGCTAGCGGAAAGACGTTTTTGTCTACCACCATTGCTATGCTTTTGAGCTGCTGATGTGCTCCAAACGTGTTGGAGACTTGATGGAAGTCTCAGTCACATTGGTCTGATTTGATGAAGTTTTCGTTAATCGTGATGACTCCCAAAGGCCCGGGCATCTTGAGATTGAGGTATGCGTAGTGCGGGACTGCCATGAACTGTGCGAACGCAGGTCATCCAAGTATGGCATGCTACTGGGAATCCCAGTCGAGTAATTCGAACTCGAGGATTTTTCTTGCGAAGTTGCCCTTGCTGCCAAAGATGACGTCGAGCTCGATTGATCCCAGGGAGGAGGATGCTTCCCTTGGTACTACGCCATAGATTGTGACGCCTGAGTTTTTCCAGACTGATTGTGGGATTGACATCTTGCGCAAGGTTTTGGTGAAGATGATGTTTAGGCCGATGCCCCCGTCCGTGAATATTTTGTCCATGTCGTAACCACCGATATGAGCTTCGAGAACCAATGGTGCGTGCCCTGGTCTTAGGATTGCAGGCGGATGGTCGTTGAGAGAGAAGGTGATGTTGGTTTCTGAACCATATAGGTGGTAGGTTTCTTCTGTCAACAGGTCTTCGGCTGCTCGAGCTTGCAAGGTGTGTACCTCCAATTTTATCTTTAATGGTCGTCCCTCTTGGATCATGCAGACTCGTCTGTGGGACGACGGGTACTGTTCTTATGAGCTAGGCGCTAGTGGTTGCGCTGTCTCTCGAGCCCGTTTGGCTTTGCGTTGCTTCTCTTTCTTGAGCCTGTCGGATAGTTCGGTGAACAAGCGACAGCTCCTCAAGGTGTGGCTTGATCTGATGCCTCCCCAATCGTCCTTGAAGCAATGGGTTGTGCATGGCCCATCAGCTGCTCCTGGGCTGTGATTTTGCTAGAGCTGGCGTGTCTTCTTCTTCTTCTGATATGAAAAGACTGCGAGTGGTCTTCTGAACAGGAGTGGAATCTTGGGTCGAGCTCGATTTCGTCGTTGATTGAGTAGTTGCGAATCATCTTGGCGAATTCGTCCGATCTTCGGTCGGGGTCGTAGTACTCGCCAGATTGAGTTTCGAAACCCTCTTTGGTTGCTCGGGCGGGGGCGGGTTCTCGGGTGGTTGTTGGTGTTGTTGCTCTAGGAGGCGGCCCTCGAGTGGGACTTCGACTTGGACTTCCTGTTCTGGCTCCGCGATTGGTCCTGCAGCTGGGGTTTGTGTTTTCCTTATGCGTCCTTGAGTATTTCTTCGCTGAGCGCGACTTTGATAGTCGCCGAAGGACTTATCTTGGCGCAGTCGCCGACTGAGTGATCTTGGAGGCGCGATGGAGAGGCTTGTGATGAACGTGAGCTCTTCGAGTGGATTGGATCTGGCTCGAGTCCTCGAGTTGCGTTTCGCTAATTATGGGACCACCAAGATCGTGATTGCAACCTGCGTAGTCCCCACGGTCGGAGACAACTGACGAGGATTGAACTGGGCAAATCCCATGGTTGGGAACCCTGGGTTAGCTCGTAGAGGAGATGTGCAAATTGGCGATACTCGTCGGCTAACAGTAGGAAGCACTTCCTGCTCGATTGTGTTATAATGGAGCCGATTACAGTGGAGGTCCAGGCGAGATCACTCAGGACCGGAGGTGTAGCTACGATATTCGATGCCCTAGACGGCCCCTCTCCTAGACTTTATATACTAGGCTGGGTCGCAAGGAGTCCGTCTAGGTTTACAGAGAGGGTTTCCTAATCTATCTTTAGTCTTGGACGCCAAGTCGCGGTTTCCATGATCGTCGTGGACTCCTTATGGTGGTTGCCTCGAGTGGGCCATGTGTGGGCCGATCGGGGCTTCCCGCGGGCCCTCTAGCTTGATACGCACCAGGTACCCTCATCTGTAGGAGTCGTGGGGTTACCCCTCGTCAATGATGCTGATGATGACAAGGAGGAGGGGGAGGATGGGGAGGATGAGGAGAGGCATCCAATCTCTAGGCGCACCCTTTCTCGCCCTCCCTGTCTGGAATTGAGGATTCCCAGATCGAAGGGTCGGGGCCGATGGCCGAGGCAGTGCTGCCGGTGTCCCACCCCTCCAAGCGGCTGAATACAGTCAAGAAGACCACCCCAAGACTCAAAAAGGTCAAGGAGGAGGCGGAGCGTTCTGCCAAAGTGGCGGCCACTAGCGAGGCATTGATACGTCTCAAACGTATCTACTTTTCCAAACACTTTTGCTATTGTTTTGCCCTCATTCTTGCATGATTTGAGCTAAACTAACCCGGACTGACGCTGTTTTCGCCAGAGCTGCCTGTATGGTTTTATTGTGCGCATGAAAATGGATTTTTGGACAAATCAGAAAATTCCCAGAAAAAATACAGAAAATCCGCGCACTCGAAGGGACTCAGGGCCAGAAGGTGGGCCAGAGGGGAGCCAGGGGCCCCAGGCGCCTAGCTGGCGCGGCCACCCCCTTGGCCGCGTCGGATGGCCGCCTGGGTGGGTCCTACCCCCTCTGGTGACCTACCTTGGCCCCTATTTATTCTTGTGATGAGGAAACTCTGAAACATAAGTCGCTTTTCCAGAACCCGTTGCGGAGCCGCCGCCACCCTCTGTTCTTCCTCGGGAGGGCTAATCTGGGGGCTGATTTGGCCTCCGAAGAGGGGAGATTGTCGCCATTGTCATCACCATCATCACTCCATCCTCCCTCCATGACTTCTCTTCACATGTGTGAGTAATTCCCTACTGTAGGCAAAGGGGATGGTAGGGATTGGATGAGATTGATCATGTAATAGTTCGTCAGATTGTTGGGGGCATGTTGCCTATCATCTACTATGGTGTTTATCATCTTTGCTACAACTTGTTGCTCTTAATGCTTGTCACTTTGGGACTGAGTGCCATGTTTTCAAATCTGAACCACTTGTGTTTTCATGAGTATATTTATGTTCTTGATCTTATCTATGAGTTGTATGCACCTATTATGGTCCGGAACCGGCGATCCCAAAGGTGACAGCTTGGGACACCAAAGGGGATGGTCCATAATTTGAGGACTTCATGTATCCATTGAGTTTATTGCTTTGTTCCGGTGCTCTTTGACAGGAGAACCTTAATCTCCATAAGTTCCCTTTGGACCCGTTCGTAGCGGGATGGTAGGACAAAAGATGTTGTGCAAGTTCTTATTGCAAGCACGCACAACTACCTACGGGACACATGCCTAATGTTTGATATTTGCTTAGATGATCTTTTCTTTTCTGTGTGCCATGCCCCGTGTTAGAACCTTTTACATGTTCATTCTTATTCATGCAGCTCCAGACCATCCATCTCCCTAGCCTACAGTGCTTTAACCCTGCTGGTTACTACTAGTGTAATTCTGCTGTTTTACTTTTGCTGTTACCACCATCACTATCACTATCATACCACAGTTGCTATTAATACTTTGTTGCAAGCAAGTATCTTTCAGGTGCAGTTGAATTGAAAACTCAACTGTCAAAGCTTATAAATACTCTTTGGCTCCCCTTGTGTCGAATCAATAAATTGGGTTAACTTACCCGCGAGAACACTACAATCGATCCCCTATAGTTGAGGATCATCAAGTACTGTTTTCTGGCGCCGTTGCCGGGGAGCATAGAAATATTTACAAGTCTACTTGAAGTATCCTGCCTGCCACACTTCATCCGCTATGGGTAAGAAAGGAGACCCCAAGGTTCCGATCTTACCATCCACTACAAGAAAAGGTACCGTTCTGAGTACCAGTGCTACGCTTGATAAACCTTCTGTTATAAGTAAGTTTGCTTCACCACTACCACCACATGCTACTTCTACTGAGTCTGTTACTATGTCCGATACTTTTGATGATGCTTCCCCTACGCTTGATGATACTAGTTTTCTTGGTCACTATATTGAAACTCAGACTCCTAAGGTTGCGGCAGAATCCGAGACCGAGACTCCTGTTACCTATATTCCTACTTGCAAAACCTTTGGTTACCCAGACTTAGATGAACTCAAGGAGAGGATCCTTGATGATGATTATATTACTCTTGATGATGATTTTTGCAGGGAACTCAAAGAGTGTGTCGACTCTAACCCTGATGTTGTTACGGAGCTGCTCGAAAAGCACTCCATGAAGAACAAGATTATTGCTGATCCTAAATTTTCCACATCTCCTATATGCATCTCTGATCCAGATTATGATTGCTCCGTTGATCTTTCACTTATATATACAGTCGAGGCTGTCCCTTTTTATGGCAGAGAAAATGATGATGCTATAGCACACCTGACCAAACTCGCTGAGTTAGGTGACTTGTTTACTACTGATGAAAAGATACGAAACTTCTATGTGGCCAAGATTTTTCCTTTTTCCTTGAATGAAGACGCTAAATCATGGTACGATGCATTACCCTATGGTTCCATTGAGAATCCTCAGGACTTGGTTCAATTCTTTGTTGATAAATATTTTCCTGCTCATATGCAACATGCTGCTTTGCAAAGAATCTATAACTTTAAACAATTGCAGGATGAGCACCTCCCTAAAGCTTGGGGGAGCTATTGTGATTTAATCAAGGCTAGACCGGGACATGAAGTCCCAAAGAACGAATTACTTGATATATTTTATGCTGGTCTAACCGATGAATCCAGGTCCTATCTGGATAGTTGTGCTGGTTGTGTTTTCAGGGAAAGAACACCGGACGAAGCCGAAGAATTAATGGGAAAGTTTGCCAATAACCACGAAGATTGGTCCATCCCTGAACCACCTCCACCACCGAAGAAGAGGGGCATGCTTGTTCTGAGCCACGAAGAAATGCAAGAAGCAAAGAAATCTATAAAGGAGAAAGGCATCAAAGCCGAAGACGTGAAGAATCTACCACCTATCGAGAAGTTGTGTGAGCCTACTACTCATCCTCCCTTTGTAGAGGGTACACTCTCTACTAGACTTTACAGAAAGTAACATCCCTAAAGGTAAGCCTCCCGACTAATGATTAGATGAGCTTGATAATTTTATTATTAAGCAAGACAACTTTAATAGGAGGATACAAAGTCAGTTGCATGATAATTCACTTGCTATCAAAAGTTTACTTGGTGTTCTTGAAAGAACAATTAATGATGTTAAATGTCTTGTTAAGCATTTTCATATGGTTCAAACTCAGCTTGAACAATTTTCTAATGTGCAAAAAGATTTACTTGCTAACAATGCCAAACAGGATATACAAGCTTATGGCATCAAGACCAGGGGTGGAACACACACCCAGGACCCCTCTATCCTGAGGGGCATCCAAAGAGGATCGAGCAAGATTCTCAAGTACAAGTAGAAGACGAGATTGTTAGCTCTCCAAAGAAGAAAACGAAGAAGAAGAAACGCAAGGAAGCTGACAACTCCAATGATCCTATTACAAGTGAAGAACCTGCTGTTGATCCTAACAACATATCTACCTCCGATGCTGAAACAGAAGACGGTGCCGAGCCCGAAGAAAATGATAAGGAGAAGAATGATCCTCCCGAGGTGCGAGAAGAAGAAGCACCCGATACACGCAAGAAGTATACTAGAGAAGACTTCATCACAAGAAGACACGGGAAGGAAAGAGAACCATGGGTACAAAAACCCATGCCCTTTCCAGGTAAGTCTCTCAAAACTAAAGAAGAAGAGCATTATAATAAAAAATTTGAATGGATGAAACCTCTTTTTCTGCAAATTCCCTTGACCGATGCTATCAAGTTACCTCCTTATTCCAAATATATGAAAGATATTGTTACTAATAAAAGAAAAGTTCCTAATGAGTCAATACCTACTATGCTTGCTAACTACTCTTTCAGTGGAAAGATTACTGAGAAGCTTGGTGATCCAGGTACTCCCACCATTCCTTGCTCCATACAAAATAATTATGTCAAAACTGCCTTATATGATCTCGGAGCAGGAGTGAGTGTTATGCCTTTTTCTCTTTATAAGAGGCTATGTTTAGATAAGATAATACCTACAGATATCTCTCTTCAGATGGCTGACAAGTCAACAACCGTCCCGATAGGTATTTGTGAGGATGTTCCCGTTGAAGTTGCTAATTGCTTAATTCTTACAGATTTTGGTGTGCTTGACATGCCCGAGGATGGGAGCATGTCCATTATTCTTGGTAGACCTTTTCTTAACGCCGCAGGTGCCATTATTGATTGCAATAAAGGAAAGGTCACCTTCAACGTAGACGATAAAGAACAAACGGTGTATTTTCAAAAGAAGATCGACAAAAGGCATGGCCTTAACTCTATAGAGAATATCGAGACCGTGAAGATTGGAGAATGGGATTGTCCTCTACACGTGCACCACAAATACAAAATCATTATGGTGGGGCAATGTCCATTAAAGTAAAGGTGCAATGATCACTTCATAAGAGGTGAGACTTTTTGTTCTAGATATCGCCGATTCGTTGGTAAGACTTGATCAACCTTGCTAGTTGGCATGTTTTATATAGTTAAAAAGTAGAGCTTGTTATGTTTTCATTTGCTTTAGCTTTTATTCTCTTTGTTGTACCAAGTTTATATGTTTTTGAAGCTTCACAATTCTAATCGCTGCTTCAAGTTTTCAGAAAGTTTTGCAGCTTTCTGAACTCCGAATTTTTTTCAACACTGAAGTTTTCAGAAAAATTCCAGAAAATTTAGAATAAAAATTTCCATGCAGGGAGTGACCCAAAGGTACCTGGGGCTGACCAGGGGGCCCACCAGTGGCCCATCCGGCCAGCTGACGCGGACAGCCCCCTGGCCGCGCCCGTAGGCCCCACCTCCAGGTATGTCTTCTTCCTCCTCCTTCCTCTCTCTCCAAAAACACGAGTTCTGCTCCAGTTCTTGCATTCTTGCTGTTCTTGGAGGCGATTTTTGATCTCTCTCTACAGCCCACCACTTGAGCTGAGATTTTAAGTAAATACTCCCTGGTATGCAACTCCTTCACCCCTCCAATTAGATTTTTGATTGGTAGCTTCATTTGTGAGTATTTAGTAGTTCTTGGTGCTGTTTAGATGAGCTTGCATGCATTTGTAGAAATTTATTTTCCAAGTTATGCAAGTTTATACCTTAGATAAGTGAGTAGAGTAGTTTGCCTCAACTCACTTTGTTTAAATCCTTGTTTTTGTGAATTGTCAAAAAAAATAGAAATGAGTTTGCTAGGAAAAGCAAAGGGGTGGCTTAGGAAGAAGAAGCCTGAGCGCTCCGATCGAGTTACTAGAGCTGTAGCTTCACCCTCAGCTGCTCGGGTGAGCTACAATGAAGATCATGTGCCCCTGGAGTTATTGGAAGATACGAGTCCAGCATGCGCGATGTTGTACCCGTGCGATGAATTTCTTGAATCTGCAGGAATTAAGGAGGATTTTTATGGCCTTTGCGCCAATGCAGGTTTGACACGGCTAGCACTATGCCGTGTGATACAATACAAGAAGCTTACCTCCTTCTTTGTTAACAGTTTTTTTAAAACCATACTGCTGGAACCGTCGAGTTCAAACTTTATAATAATCTTATAACCATGTCTTTGGCATAGTTTTGTGATATAATAGGTGTGCCGAACGCTGGTCAGACGGCGAGGATGAACACTCAACCCTCCGAGTTGAGGACTCTCTTAAACTCCCTTTGTAGCCAGGAGGAGAGCGACATTCGACGTACAAAGATTTCCAGCATTTTATTCCCCCACATCAGGTATTTCGCGTACTTTATTGCTAGAGGGGTGTTGGCTCGTGACAAATCGAGCAACGGTTCTGCATCGGATTTCTCTATCTATGCGAACGCCCTCTCTGATAGGAATGATTATAATGTGGGTGCCTTAATTGATCGACGCCTTGTTACGAATAGTAACAAGGGTGGTTTATTTGGTGGTGTTTACGCCACACTTATCCTTGAGTCTCTTAACGGCACCCCGCATCCTGATGATGTTCCCTTTTCTTACGCAAGAATTGACCTTGCTGCTATGAAGAGGCATAAGTTTGTTACCATGACTTCCCAGTTTGTTAACCTTGTTTATATTTTGAGGTTTGAAAAGACCCTTACTCGTGAGATCCGTCTACCTGCACCACTTTTGTTTGATCACACCCGCAGGAACGGATGGTCCTTCAATGATGTCCAGTTCAATGAGTTCATGGACCAGTATCAACTGCATAATCCCATGGAGGGAGTTGTGCCCGACGAGGAGGAGCATGGTGAGTTCCCACCTTTCCAGGGGGAGACCTTCACCCAGCAGGGTGAGGGGTCTTCTTTTGCTTGGAGCGCAGGACCTTCCTCAAGGGAGGACCCGAGTACTTCGGTGTACGCATCGGAGGGCTCATATGACTCCTAGACTTACCATTACCCCAGAGCAGGAGGCTCTTGGGGGAAGTAGCTGCTACCAACTTAGGCCAAAAGCCTAAACTTGGGGGAGTACGTGCCCTTCTCACCTTTCCATTGTATTATCCATTTTATTTTGTTCGCTTTCATCTTTTCAAAGTTTTTCCCTGTTCTTCTTTGTTCTTTTAAATTGCAAAAACAACAAAAAGATTTCCCTTTTCTTTTGCTTTCGTTAAACCTTTGAAAAAACCCAAAAAGATTTCCTTTCTTTCTTTAGTTTGCTTTGTTTTCAGAGTTCAGCTCGAGTCCGTGATGGCATTTGATTATATTTACCACGTTCGGTCGTGCAAGTGACAAGGCAATAATGACGAAGATCGACGAAAGGGAAGCAACAAGGAAAATCGGTATGAACTCTTCTTGTTTCTACTTTCACTACTGGAAAAACATAATTTGCCGTCAGCCTTTGGCTTTGCCGTCAGCTATTTCACGGGGCTGACGGCAAAGAGGCTTTGCCCACAGCCAAACAGAGAGCTGACGGCATAGACCCGGCTGACGGCATAGAAAACCTATGTCGTTCGCTCTATCTAAGCCATCAGCCAGCTGACGGCAAAGACGAAAAAGACTGACGGCATAGGTCGTCTAACGGCATAGGGAACTTAACTGGCCCACGTTCGATCACTGCTTAACGGGAGCCAGCTATGCCGTCAGCCAGCTGACGGCAAAGCCTAACGTGTGTCTATGCCGTCAGCTGGCTAACGGCATAGCCTGGTAGTTATCCCCCCGTGGCACGACCTAGTCGGCCCTATCCTATCTCTCTCACCTCTCTCAGCTAGCTCTCCCGACCCGCCGCCGTCGTCGACCCGCGCCCACCCCAACTCGTCGCCGCCGCCCCGCGCCAGCCCCGCCGCGACCACGCGTCGTGGCCCCGCAGCAGGCCCGCCCTGAGCCGCCGCCATCGCCCCGCCCCCGAGGTCTCCCCTCCCAGACCCTCCATCATCGTTGCCCCTGGGCTGCGGTCGCCGTCCCAGCCGAGACCCTCCACCGTCGCCGCTCATCAGGTCGTCCCCTCCCCAGTAAGACAGTCTACCTCCCCTACTCCTCTCTCTTCCTCCCCCGATCCCTAACCCGAGATCCACAGGTGACTTGCGCCGTGTCTGCCCGCGCCGCCGTCCGTGAGCCGCAGAAGTTGACCGTAGGCCTGCCGTCGCCATACTCAGGTGAGAACTGACCTCCTCTATTTTTTTTATTTTTTTTGCAATTTTTAGGCTTGGAGACCACTAGTCCACAGATGTAGAATCGACCGTTTGAACAAATGAACCAGTAGTCCATCATGTCTGCTAGTTGCATTCCAATAGTTTCTTGACTATAATGAAACATAAAGAAAACAATATGGAATGCAATCAATTAACAAGAAATAGTTACATAGATGTTCCATTGCATTACCTTTGTTAAGAAATAGCATTACCTTTGTTACTTCTATTAAAAAATAGCATTACCTTTGTTGCATTTAGTTACAAAGTAGTGCATTAGTAGAAGCTTAATGTTACTTATAATATTTGCATCCACACTTCAAGTGACACACGCAAGACAAAAACTGAACGATCTCTGCTAGAAAAACATGGCAACCAAAAAAGAATGGACAAACAGAAGAGTCACCAGGGAAACCAGTGGTAATCATAAACTATAAAAAATCTCATACATCATGTTGATCCAAATTCTAATTTATTTTGCTTAGTCATTATGTGACTTGGGGAAGCAACAGAGACAATGCCTACAAGTCTAGAAGTCTAGCAACTATGACAATGCTTAAGTATGTTAGTATTAGTTTGAAAAAGAATAGTAATTTTGTTAATCATGTCATCTCCTCCCCCTCCTTTATATTGCTCTGTTCCGGCCTTCGTGCCGATGACACTATCTAGATAGGTAGTTTTAGTATTGAAATGCAAAGTCTTCACGTAACCAATATGCATCTCCCGTTCGAAAGGGGTACGGTTATAACTATGCATGCATTTGCATATTTATAACGGTGATTCTTTTGAATTGTCCAACGTTATCCATGGACAGCCCGGGTATGTGTAGATTGGGTCATTTTCCCATGCTTTGTTCCGGATCCGATGCAGAGTTTCGACAGCGCTTCCTTGTTGTTCTCCGAGTACACATCCTCTCGGTTAGTTTCCGAGACGTGTATTAGGAGAACAGCGGGGAGGTGCTGCCGAAATTTTGCGTTGGATCGGGAGCAGAGCATGGGAAAATGACCCAATCTACACATACTCGGGTGGGATTAGGACCCATCTTTACCTAGTAGCTGGTAGGTGTGCATGCCGTGCATCCCAATGTTTTAACCATGATTAAAAAATGACCATAATTAATTTGACATACTTGATGAACTGATAATTTATATTGTTCATATGTGGATACTATAGAGCTAGCTTGACAGAATGACTGATCGTGAATGGATGTACTCCGGCCACCCTAGTCAGAAAGACATGACCAATGAATGGTTGAGCAAAACCTATGAATTCCTGCAAACGACATTTTCTAAAGGCCAGCCAAAAACATGGTGCCCCTGCACTAAGTGCAAGAATTATTCGCGACAGACAAAGGATGTAATGGGTAAACACCTGCAGATGCGTGGTTTTACTCCCGGCTATACCTTGTGGACATTTCATGGTGAGTCGGCCCAACGTAACAGAGACGAGGTGTTGCGTCGGCGCACCGACGATTATGGTACAGGGATTGAAGACATGGTGAATGATTGTGATGATGCTCGGAACAAGGATGAAGAGATGGAGGAATCCGCAAAGGCCTTCTATGCCATGTTGGAGTCTTCAAAACGTCCTCTTCACGAGCACACTAAGATTTCTCAGCTAGATGCCATCGCACAAGTAATGGCTCTGAAAGCCCAATTCAACATTGGAAGAGACCTATTTGACTCAATGATGACCCTATTTGGGCGGTTTCTACCCGAAGGTCATATTATGCCTTCAAACCTATATGAGTCAGATAAAATCCTTAGTGCACTCAAGATGCCATATGAGCAGATACATGCTTGTGAGAAAGGATGTGCCTTATTTAGGAAAGAGTATGCGGACGAAACATATTGTCCATTTTGCAAGTCCTCCAGATATGTTGAGGTAGAAAACGGTGAAGGTGAGAAGAAACAGAGCAAAATCCCTGTGACTGTTCTACGGTATCTGCCGATCCTACCAAGACTTCAACGACTTTACATGCTCGAAGAAACAGCAAAACAGATGACATGTCACAAACATGGAATTAGGAAAGAATTAGATGAAAACGGAGATCCGATGTTGGTACACCCTTCGGATGGTGACGCATGGAAGGCATTTGATCGTAACATACGGAAAAAGCTAAAGAGCCAAGGAATTTCCGAATCGCCATCGGTCTCGATGGGTTCAATCCTTTTGGTATGACGGCTACCCAATATAGTTGTTGGCTTGTGTTTGTTATTCCGCTCAATCTTCCACCATCATCCATTATGCAAAGAAAGCACATATTTCTGACGTTGATAGTTCCAGGGCCAAACTATCCGGGGAAGAATATGGGTGTGTACATGCAACCGCTGATGGATGACTTGAAAGAAGCTTGGGTGAATGGGGTCAACACATACGACGCAGCTAAGAAAGAGAACTTTCAAATGTATGTTTGGTACCAATACTCGTTGCATGATCTGCCGGCATTTGCGCTTTTCGTTGCCTGGTGTGTGCATGGAAGATTCCCATGCCCACAATGCAAAGCAGCTCTTAAGTTTCATTGGTTGCCGGCGGGTGGAAAGTATTCCTGCTTTGACTTGCATAGACAGTTCTTGCCTATGGACCATCCATTCAGAAAAGACAAGAAGAATTTCATGAAAGGTAAAGTTGTCAAACACTCGGCAACACCTGCGTTGACGGGCACACAAATTCATGAACAGTTAAAATCTATGGAGCCTAATCCAAACCGTCCAGGGTATTTCTTGGGTTATAATGAGGAACACGCCTGGACCCACAAGCCATGCATCTGGGATCTCCCCTACTTCGAAGACCTCTTACTACCACACAACATTGACATGATGCACACTAAAAAGAATATCGCCGAGGCCCTTCTTGGCACATTTTTCGGCACTGATAAGGGCAAAGATAATACAAAGGCTAGAGTTGACCAGGAGACTCTTTGTGATAGGCCATCACTAAACATGCGACAACCGAAAGGAAGAAAAAATTGGTCCAAGCCACCTTCCTGGTACAATCTTGAGAAGGGAGCAATAAGGGAAATCCTCTTGTGGGTGCAACAAAAGTTGTTGTTCCCTGATGGGTATGCTGCGAATCTAGCTAGGGGAGCGAGCATTGAAAAAATGAAAAATTTTGGGCTCAAGAGTCATGATTGGCACATATGGCTTGAGCGGATAATGCCGGTGATGTTGCGCGGCTATATCCCAGAGTCTGAATGGCTAGTATTGGCAGAGTTAAGTTATTTCTTCCGTGTTCTTTGTGCTAAAGAGTTGTCGCGTGCCGTGATAGATGACATGGAAGAGTTGGTGCCTGAGTTGCTCTGCAAGTTAGAGAAGATTTTTCCACCGGGCTTCTTTAATCCGATGCAACACATGATTTTGCATCTCCCGATCGAGGCAAGATTGGGTGGCCCTGTGAAAAATCGTTGGTGCTACGCAACTGAAAGAATGCAGAAGACACTTAGAGCAAAATGTAAAAATAAACGTAGAATTGAAGCATCGATGGCCAAGGCGTTCATTACCGAGGAGGCGGCAAACTTCGTAACAACACACTATGATGCCACTTTGCACAGCTTGCATAATCCAAAGCCTCGGTACAATGTGGGCGACCCCAAACGACGTGAATCCAAACTCAGCCTCTTCAAAGGGAAGCTCGCTCCTTCTAGTGTGGGAAAATCAAAGTTGCTGGGCGTCGAGGAGTGGCGCACGCTAACGATGTATATATTGAACAACTTAACAAAAGTTCGGCCGTACATCGAGTAAGTCCTCGATACATTGTTTCGCAACTTTTAACAAGTTTTGTGTCTAACAACTGTTATTAATTGATACAGTTGATACGTCGAACAGTTCTCGAATGGTGTTGCAATCGAAAAAGAATCCATTCTCGAGTATGAACTTCTTGAAAAGACAGGAGGCGGCTATCCCGGTTTCATCTCTTGGTTAAAAAAAATAGCTAGTTCAGATGAGCAAGTCGACGATGAATTGAGACAAATAGCAAATGGTTTTGACTTTAAGGTCCGGACATTTTAGAAGTACGACATCAACGGGTATCGCTTTCGTACTGCTAGCAAAGAGCTTTCAATGCCCGGTCGAAAAACAACCAATTCCGGTGTCTCTGCTATAGGCGAGGGAGGTGTCGAGTATTATGGAAGACTTGAAGAAGTTTACGAACTTCATTATTATGGTGAAAATCCTCCAAATGTTGTTGTGTTCAAATGTCATTGGTTTGATCCTACTAAGACAAGACGGACTCATGAACATGTTGGGCTAGTCGAAATCCGACAAGACAGGAAGTTAAGCGGTGATGATGTCTTTATTGTGGCTCAACAGGCCACCCAAGTTTATTATCTGCCATACAGTCGTCAAAGTGTTAAGAACTTGGAAGGTTGGTATGTCGTGTACGATGTGCCGCCCCATCTTAGACCACCTCCACCAAACGAAGAGGATTATGAACCTCAAATTTACCCAATAACATATGATGGAGAATTCTTCCAAGAATCACGTGGTGTGAGACGTCGTCTCCAGAACTTCTCTACGTCCACCCTGAACACGGAGGAACAAGAATCACGTGATGATGAGGAAGAAGTGGAAGTAGAAGAGGTTACCAATCCGGATGAGCTATCAATGCTTGATCGGTTACAAAAAGGCCTTCCACATGATGTCCCTGAACCCGATGACGATGTCATTCATGACGACATGTGTGATACTGATGATGATTATGCTTCGGTTGACCATGGAGAAGAGACAGATGATCCCGACTATTAGTACTTTGTATGCATCCAAACATTGTTGTTTAATTATTTAATTAATTGTTTAATTATTCATGTATTTATTATTGTTCATTTAATTATTGTCTTTGAATTTGTACTAAGTATTTAACTATGTATTGTTGCAGGTGGTGAGACATGGCAGGCGGGGATAAGTTGAGGATAGCACCTGGGCAGCTACGGAGATAGTTGTTGCAGAGCTTTACCGAGGAGCCCCGTGGGAGAGGCGGAGGAAAGAAGAGAGGCAGAGGACGTGGTCGCGGGAGAGGGAGGCTGCCTAATAGGAGCCAGTCGCCACCACCCTCAGCTACTTCAGTCTCAGCCACTTCACCCCTGCAGACAAGGGTGTCACCGGTGCGGGATCCTCCCGTCCAGGAGCGGACACCGATGCAGGATCCTCCCGTCCAGGAGCCGACACCCTCACACGAGGAGTGGGGGAGTTGGGGGGCTGGGGCGGATGTGGAGGCTGAGGTTGAGGTGGAGGATGAGGGGGCTGAGGCGGAGGATGAGGGCCCGTCTGCCAGCAAGTCGGTCTACCAACGTGGTATGACACGAGTTCCAGACCGATTGGAGTTGCAGCACAGGGAGTTGATTTCACCAGATGGCGAGAAGTAAGTTGATGTCTATTGTGTACCTTATATCATTATTTTCCACCAAGTAGCTAATGTCTTTGCCTTCTCATTATGCAGGGGGTGGAATTACCCGGAGAATACCCGGAATCCAAACTGCCTCCTTGGTGCTTTGCTTAGGGAGCACTTTCCCGGGATAGTGCAGTTGCCCGGGGAGGGTATGGTTCCTGAGCCAGGACTCAAGTGGGAGCACTACCAAGCCGCGCTTATCCCGGAAAACACTCACGTGAACGGTGTTGTTTGCGCGAGCGTGGCCGACAAGGTGTTGGCTGATTTTTGGGTAATTATTATTTTACCCAATAAAAAGTATACAATATCCAATGTTATATCTTGTTATTTCCTATTCATCTGTGCATATATATGGAATAATTGCAGAGTTACCATAGGGTCGAGGAGGGGACGGAGGAGGCGGCCAAGAAGAACCTCGAGAAAGAGTGCAAGAGATTATTGAATAAAACGAGGCATGAGATGTGTGTTCAGGCCGTTCGAGATTGGTACGCCAAGCAAAACGAGCCGAAGACGAAGGCTGAATGTCGAAAGCTTTTCCCTGATAAGACCGAGTACATGGAGGTACGTAGATTCCTTAGTTACATTCTTTATTAGTTTTGTTAGGGCTAGTTACAATACTTAGTTTCATTCATAGGTGCCCCCGAGATGGTTGGCCGATAAGATGGATTGTTGGGAGATGATAGTAGACAAGTGGTGCACAGAGGCTTGGTTGACCACCCACAATGTGGCCAAGGAGCGTCGTGCCCAATTGGTTGGTGTGGCACACCACCAAGGAAATGCCAACATCAAGCAATACGCCAAAAAATGGGTATGTGTGCCTTGTTTTCTTTCATCATTAATTCATTTGTGCATGATTTTTGTTGTACTAACTCTTTGCCTTTTCTTGTAGGCCAAACACCATAACCAGCCCGAGCCTCAGGGATACGCCGCGTTTGGCATGGCCCATAAGGGCTCGTACAATACAGCGACACCATATTCTGAGGGGGACGGGCCGTCGGCGTACACAAGCCTCTCCGCCTACAACAAGATGACGTCTTATTCTGAGGTTGTCAAACAACTGCGCGGCCCTCACTTTGACCCGAGCCTGAATCCTATGGATGCGGAGGCGTTGATGATCTCTGGTGGCGGTAAGAGTCATGGCACGGTGGCCATGTGTGATGGCTTCGTCCCTATCACTGAGACTCTATCTCAGATCAAGGCGAGGCAAACGAGCTCGGCTCCTGTAATACGGCAACGCGCGAGGCCAGTTGATCTTGCCATCGAGGTTAGTTTTCCTTCATTATTTATTTAGTTCATTTGACCCTGGATGGATGATGATGAGAAGTGGTTGCAGGCCGCACTTGAGAAGGAGAGAGAGGCCACCAGACTCTTGTTGGAGGAGAGGGACCGGAATACACAGAGGTTGCTGGAGGAGGAGAGGGCACGCAATAATGCCCATGCGAAGGCCACGCACGACTTCGTTGCGGTAAGTCAGTTGTGTGAGAGGCAAGGCTATGTGTGAGAAGCAACAAGACTATTTCTTTGACTTCTCGAAAACTAATTTGCAGGCTATGTGTGAGAAGCAAGGTTTGCCACCCCCTCCGCCGATGCCTTCTCCGGTGGGAACGGTGAGTTCCCTTTCAATGACCAACCTTGCACGGTCTTATATCATTGTATGTTGCCATGCTAACCACATATTTGAACTCTTGCCTTGTTGCAACATCATTCCAGAGTCGCATCCCACAATCCCTCTCCCGGTGAGAGCCCTACCAACCCGGCGACCAACCGAGATGGTGCTTCTCCTCCGTGACTTGGCATTTGGTAAGTTATTCCTCTCCTTCTTATTCTTATTGTTTAGCTCAACTTAGACTATGCCATGCTTTAGTTAGCTTAGTAAATTCTAGTTAGGAATTTTTTTGCATAATTAGCTTAATTACATAAAAAATTACATAATTAGCTTACTTACCTCAAAAATGACATAGACTTTGCTTATTTGGTACAAACATGACATAATTACTTGATAACACCAAAAATAGCATAATTAGTTGATATTAGAGCTCAAAAATGACATAATTACTTTAGAAAGTTTCAAAAGAAACCAGAAGAGAAGAACAAAGAAGAGATGAAGAAATAAGAGAAGAAGAAAGAGGATAAAAAGATAGATTCAGAAGAAACAAATCCTCTTATTCTTCCTTTTTCTCTTCTTTCTTTTTCTCCATCTTCTTCTTCTTCTTCTTCTTGTTCTTGTTCTTCTTCTTCTTCTAATTGCTTATCGCTAAATTCTTTCTTCTTCTCATTATGCAGATTTTGATAAAGCAGCATGGCACATGGATGGATGCTCCAGGGACTCTACTTGTAGTCTTAGATGCTGTGTAATGCACTTTGTAATGCACTTGTACTTGCGGATGCACTTGTGATTCTTTGTGATGCTTTGTGATGCACTTTGTGATGCCATCTTGTTGTTTGCACTTTAATTACTTTGTGATGCACTTGTGATGCACTTGTGGTGCTGTTTAGGGCCTGGCAGAAATATATATTGTGTTATTTATATTGTTGTTTGAAAATGCAGGGAATTAACAGAAATTAAATATAAAAAAAACAGAGAGGGCCTTTGCCGTCAGCTTACTGACGACAAAGCCTTTGCCGTCGGTGGGCTGACGGCAAAGAAGGACGCGTGGCAGCAGCCTGTTCAATCTGGCAACTCTGGGACGACCAAATGTCCCAGGTTATCAGCTTTGCCGTCAGCTGGCCCGTGGCTGACGGCAAAGAGGGGACCCACGTGGCAGTGGTTGCAGCTTCCCTGGCAAGTATGGCCCACCAGCAGCAGTAACCGTTGCCGTCAGCTATGGGCCAGCTGACGGCAAAGCCTGCCGTTAACCCTCTAACGGGGCTGGGCTTACGACGTTGCCGTCAAGGCTCTACGCCGTCAGCCTTGGCCCCCTAGCTGACGGCAAAGGCTTTGCCATCGGTCGAATTCCAGCTAACGGCAAAGAACCTGTTTGCCGATAAAATCGTGGCCAGTCTCTTTGCCGACAACAAACTGACGGCAAAGCCTTTGCCGTCAGTTAAAGTGGCCTTTGCCGTCAGCTATGGCTGACGGCAAACCAGCAGATTCCAGTAGTGTTTTGTACATATGCATATACTTATGATCTAGAGACTAACTTGTAGCGACATAGTACTATGTTTACAATGCTTTCCCAGTGTTCATGCTTTCTTTGTGGCTGATCTCAAATAGCTAGAGTGCATAATGTGTTGTTGAAATGATTTACATGCATTGCATTGTTCATGGTTTGGCATATTGAAGTGTTATTTCCCTTCGGAGAATTCTTGGATTGACTTGGCACATGTTCACACATGTTTATGACTAAAATGTCTATCATGCCTTGATGACCTTTTTATTTCAGAATAGTAATATCACTTTCATGCCCGATTCAATGTTGCTTTGTCGCTCTGCATGATTATGACATTTATTGCTCTCAAGTTGTTCGCTTCCCAATCTTTTGCTAGCCTTCGCTCACACTAAGCGGAATTCTGCTTGTGTATCCAAACTCATTTTCAAACCAGTTATTCCACATGAGTCCACCATACCTTCCTATCTGTGGTATTTACCGGCCACTCCTAACTTAGACTTTCTTGTGCCATCTCGAAATTTATTCAAAAGCTTCCCTTTTGTAACCGTACAAGCTCATGGTGCGGTGAGGGAAAATCAGTATCTATCATGCCAAAAATATTTTGACGAAAGTTTTAACTAGTCAATAAAAAAATAGAGAGTTACACATTCCCCCATACTTGATGATGGAATGAAATGGACCAAATGATGCTAATGATAGATGGAATGACAACCTCCTTCCATACTTGAGGCAAAATAAAAGGTTCCATAGACCATCAAACGATGGATGGATAAGGAAGCAAAAGTGTAAGCAAAAAGCATTAATATGGTTGGCATGGGAGATATTGAGAGACCTTTACCGTTCACCGTTGACTGGAAAGTTGCACTCCTCAAAAGAAATTTTGTCTCTATTTTCAAAACCAAGAGCTCTAGCACATGTTTAGTCTTTGCTTCCAATCACGGGTTTTCAATCTTGCCATCAAAAAGCCACGGTTCGAGAGTCTCCCCTTCTTTCTTCAAAGCACCAACTATTGAGAGCATAATTGTCATTCTTAGTGTAACATGCATTGTCCCAAAGTATTACATTTTCTTCTGCATGCTTGTGATATTGCTAGTCTGAAATTCTTAGTTCTAGTCTCCTTTAAAACTCCAGAGGAGTTTCTGCATTTATGTTTTGCTTCACTCATGGAGGCTAGCGAGATACCACTCTAGTATGTTCAAGCTATGTACATTGTGATCTTGTCTTGATTTTTAGTAGCATATTATTTACTTTTGGTTGTTTGTGATTGATCACTTGAAAGAAGAATTGCTTCGTGCATTGTCCTCATAGCATTGTTTTGATACTTTCTAAACTCTTTTCGTAGTACCGACTAATATACATATTATGAAGCAAAAGAGTTTGTCAAAGTTGTCTTTGTCGCGTCTAGTTCGTTGAACTGAATTGCTTGAGCACAAGCAATAGGCTAAGCTTGGGGGAGTTGATACGTCTCAAACGTATCTACTTTTCCCAACACTTTTGCTATTGTTTTGCCCTCATTCTTGCATGATTTGAGCTAAACTAACCCGAACTGACGTTGTTTTCAGCAGAGCTGCATGTATGGTTTTATTGTGCGCAGGAAAATGGATTTTTGGACAACTCTGAAAATTCCCAGAAAAAATACAGAAAATCCACGCACCCGGAGGGACTCAGGGCCAGAAGGTGGGCCAGAGGGGAGCCAGGGGTCCCCAGGCGCCTAGCTGGCGCGGTCAGCCCCCTGGCCGCGTCGAGTGGCCCCCTGGGTGGGTCCCACCCCCTCTGGTGACCTACCTTGGCCCCTATTTATTATCGTGACGAGGAAACCCTGAAACAGAAGTCGCTTTTACAGAACCCATCGCGGAGCAGCCGCCACCCTTTGTTCTTCCTTAGGAGGGCTAATCTGGAGGCTGATTTGGCCTCCGGAGAGGGGAGATCGTCGCCATCGTCATCACCATCACCACTCCATCCTCCTTCCATGAATTCTTTTCACATGTGTGAGTAATTCCCTCCTGTAGGCAAAGGGGATGGTAGGTATTGGATGAGATTGATCATGTAATAGTTCGTCAGATTGTTGGGGGCATGTTGCCTATCATCTACTATGGTGTTTATCATCTTTGCTACAACTTGTTGCTCTTAATGCTTGTCACTTTGGGCTCGAGTGCCATGTTTTCAAATCTGAACCACTTGTGTTTTCATGAGTATATTTATGTTCTTGATCTTATCTATGAGTTGTATGCACCTATTATGGTCCGGAACCGGCGATCTCAAAGGTGACAGCTTGGGACACCAAAGGGGATGGTCCATAAGTTGAGGATTTCATGTATCCATTGAGTTTATTGCTTTGTTCCGGTGCTCTTTGACAGGAGCAACTTAATCTCCATAAGTTCCCGTTGGCCCCGTTCGTAGCGGGATGGTAGGACGAAAGATGTTGTGCAAGTTCTTATTGCAAGCACACACAACTACCTACGGGATACATGCCTAATGTTTGATATTTGCCTAGATGATCCTTTCTTTTCTGTGTGCCATGCCCCGTGTTAGAACCTATTACATGTTCATTCTTATTCATGCAGCGCCCGACCATCCATCTCCCTAGCCTACAGTGCTTTAATCCTGCTGGTTACTACTAGTTTATTTCTGTTGTTTTACTTTTGTTGTTACCACCATAACTATCACTATCATACCACAGTTGCTATTAATATTTTGTCGCAAGCAAGTATATTTCAGGTGCGATTGAATTGACAACTCAACTGTCAAAGCTTATAAATACTCTTTGGCTCCCCTTGTGTCGAATCAATAAATTGGGTTAACTTACCCGCGAGAACATTACAATCGATCCCCTACAGTTGAGGGTCATCAGGCATCCAAGGTGTCGGCGGTGCCGCTCTTCCGTTCTCTGGAGGGAGACCTGGGAGGTGAAGATCATCCTGTCTCACCACCTGGGTTCCCCTCCCACTTGCACTGCCCTGCCCCCGTGAGGACTCCGACCTCCACCGCGCGCAAGAGCGAGAGGGCCAGCCATCGGACAGGCTCTATCCTGGACCAGGACAAGTCGCGCGCCGCTGCCTGCGATGACACTGCAGGTGTGGCTCTTACCCGCTCCCCTATTCGTATTATTCTTTCTGATTTGAGGACTGGTCATTGCTTTGGGGTGGTGCGGGTGCTGGGTTGGTCGTTGATCCGTCCGTGTCCTTCCCTTCCTCGTTCATTTCGTTGTTGCGGGCTAACGAATTGGCCCATGCCAACTTGGCAAAGGCCAAGGCGATGGCGTCTGAGAGACCTCTGGAAGTTGGGGTCCGTTGACCTATGATCCTAATTCGAATCCTTCATTGTTGCCTGGGAGTGTAGGGCTGATTCCTCCGCACCTAATTCGAGGAAACCGAGACACGTGGTGGCGCCGTCTCGGTCGAGCCTCCGCATCAAAAACCTCTCGATCAGATGAAATTCTTATTCTGGAATGTCCGGGGTCTCGCCGCAGTGGTAGACGAGACCAGCTCCGCTCTCTCCTCCTCTCTTCTCATGTGGATATCATCTATCTCCAGGAAACGAAAAAAGAATATTTTCCCCTTCTGAGCTCTCTCGTCTTGTACCTAGGGGCCATTTTCATTGGCATTTCCTTCCTTCTGTGGGTACCGCAGCAGGCATTTTATTGGGCACGAACAAAGATCTTTTCGATGTAATCGCGGTGGATTCTGGACGGTTTTATGTGAGTATGTGGCTTTTCAAGATTTCTAATAACAACTCTTGGCAGTTGATTGCAGTGTATGGCCCCGCTGATCATAGCTTACCTCGGTTATTCTTGGAGGAAATGGCTAACAAAATGATCTCGTACCCGGTCCCACACATCTTAGGTGGGGATTTCAACTTGATCAGGTTTCCGTATGAAAAAATCTTCTAACTTCTCCTGGTCGCGTGCCAATGCCTTTAACGACTTCATTAGTGATGCTGCGCTACGTGAAATTGATTGTTCTGGGGATTGTTATACCTGGTCTAACAAACAAGTGGCCCTTGTACGCTCGGTTCTTGATCTTGTCCTGATATCTGCGGACTGGGGCTGCATCTTCCCTCGCTCCTCTCTCCTTGCTCAACCCATTGTGGGATCGGATCACACCCCTCTTATTTTGGACATGCGGGAGAATTCTAGTCGCCAAATTGGCCATTTTCACTTTGAGGCAGCGTAGTTGGAGATCGAAGACTTCATCTCGTCCATCTCAGCCCGTATTGCTCTATCTGTCTATCTCCCCATCGCTCTTTCTGTCCCATGGATGATTGGAACTTTCTGTCACAATCCCTGCGTCGCTTCCTCAGAGGCCGGAGTGCCAATCTTGTTGCGAATTCTAAAGCAATCCAGGAGGACTTCACTTATCAAATCAAAATTTTGGATGATCGGGCGGACTCGATTGGTATTTCTGATGCCCAGTGGGAACTGCACACTCTCTCGACTGCTTTCTCATGAGCTTCCATAAAAGAGAGGAAATTTACTGGCTTGAACGTGGTCGATCTTCGTGGCTTCTGCGGGGTGATCGACCCACTAAATACTTCATTGCAATCACCAATGGGAGGCGTCGCAGATGCGAAATTTCGCGGTTATTTATTGACAACGTGCTTTCTTCTGACCCGGTGGCTATCATGTCCCATATCTTTGGCTTCTACAAACAATTGTACTCCAAGAGGCCCGCTTCCCCTATACGTCTCGCCTCTTCTTTCTGGAATCCCCTCTCGATGATCTCGTATGCTGAGAATGTGGGCCTGATGGTTCCATTGTCCAATGGGGAAATCAAGAGTGTTGTTTTCTCCTCCAAAACTGGCTCAGCACCGGGCCTGGATGGCTTTTCTAATATCTTTTTCCAGAAATTTTGGGATGTTCTTAGACCTCTGATCACGGCTATTCTTGCTGGTTTCTGCCTTGGGACGGTGGACATCTCTTGTCTGAATTACACTGTCCTCTCTCTCCTCCCTAAGGTGAACGGGGCCGATTCCATCAAGTTGTACCGTCCCATCGCACTGATTAATAATGTGGCCGAATTCCCGTCTAAAGCCTTCTCGATTCGCCTCGACCCGGTTGCTCGCAAACACATTTCTCATACTCAGTCTGCTTTTATCAAGGGCCATTTTATATTGGATGACATTGTCAGTCTCCATGAGCTCGCTCATGAGCTTGGCAACCGTAAGTCAAAATCCAATCTTCCGAAATTGGATTTCGAAAAAGCCTATGATTCTATCAGCTGGGATTTCCTTCGTTCTGTGCTTCTCTCTCGTGGTTTTGAGGGTAGCTACGTCCATCACATTATGCAATTGGTGGAAGGTGGTCACACGACAGTAAAGGTGAACGGAGTTATTAGCCCCTTCTTTAAAAATGAGAGGGGTCTGCGACAAGGAAACCTGATCTCTCCCCTGTTGTTTAACTTTTTCGCTGATTCTTTTGCGTGCATGCTGGACCGTGCGATCGCGGCTAAACATATTCTGCCCGTGGCCTCTCATTTGATCCCGGAGGACATCTCTCACTTACAATACGCCGACGATACTATCATCCTGGTTGAGGCCTCGGACCTCTATCTCGCCAATATCAAGCTCTTGTTGTTATGTTTTGAGAGCCTTTCGGGTCTAAAAATCAATTTTCTTAAATCTGAACTCTTTGCCTTCGGCTGTGATTTGGTGGAATCAACCAGGATGGCAGATCTAATGAATTCCTCCGTGGGCTCATTCCCAGTTTATTACCTAGGCATTCCCATTGCGGGCAATCGTCTCCCTGCTGCGACTTTCAATCCGGTGGTGGCAAACTGGGAAAAAAATCCTTCCGTTGAAAGGGAGATATCACTCCCAGGCAAGCAAGGTGTGCTTGATCAATTCCTGCCTCTCTTCGCTTCCCACCTACACGATGGGTTTCCACCTCCTCCCCCAATCCTGTCACGAGGGCTTTGATAAACATCGCAGCAACTCCTTTTGGAATTCCTCGGAGAACAAAAAGAAATAACATATGGTGAGATGGGATATAATCTGCCGGCCCAAGGCGAAAGGTGGTTTGGGAATTACCAACACTCTGATCATGAATACGTGTCTATTTACTAAGTGGTGGTGGAAAATTCTTATGGAAGATCCTAGCGCCCTTTGCTATCAACTTATAAAAACCAAATACTTCCCACTTTCTCCTCCTCTTATGGCTGAATCTGGTGGAGCTACTCAATTTTGGAAGGTCCTCCAAAAGGTCAAAGATAACTTTAGATCCCTTATTAAATTCTCGGTGGGAGATGGATCATCTATTAGATTTTGGCTGGACTGGTGGACTGGGGATGGTCCCTTATCATTGACCTTCCCCAACCTTTTTTCGTACTGTTCGAACCCTCATATTTCCATCTCGGAATTAGCTCTGGCTGGTTGGTATTTTCAGTTTCGCAGCTCCCTGTCTCTTGTAGAGTTGGAACAATGGCATCAACTTGTTGCTCTGTTTCCTTCGCTCTCGGAGAACAAGGACGACGTCAGCCTCTGGAACCTTCTCGGTTAAGTCTCTTTACAATCACTTGTGCGCCCCATCCGCGGGATTGCGGCTCTCTCACATGTGGAAAGCTAAGATCCCTCCCAAGATTAATACTTTCTTGTGGCAGGAAGCTAGAGGCAAGTTGCCTGCCTTTGATCAAATCCTTAAATGCAACGGCACCGCCAACGCTGCATGTGCTCTTTGTGGCGTCAGGGAAGACACCAACCACATCTTATTCACATGTTCCCTGGCCAAGGTGGTTTGGGCCTATGTTCGAGAATGCTTTCATGTCTCATGGAACCCGTCATCCTTCTCGGATATTTTCTCCTTCTCTAGATCTATCTCGGGATCTAAAAAGCGTATCTCTTGGATTTTTTGGGGCGTTGCGGCTTGGGTGTTGTGGACCACCCGTAACAAATTTACCCTTGAACACAAGTTCCCCGAAAATCCGGCTCATTGCCTTTATGTTATTTTTTTCAGTCCTATTGCAGTGGAAATCAACGACTAAGGTGGATGATCATGCTGGCTTGGACGCAATCATCATTCACGTTCGCGATGCTGCCAGACGTCTCTCCGCACCCTCGACTTGACTTGGTCTTTTGCTACTTCGCCCTTTATTAGTGTTTATTTCCCGTCCTTCTAGGTTCTGTAGGTAGGGCCCCGCGTGCCTGGAGCCGACCATCCGTTGATGGTCTGTACTGCAACTCTATTTTATTCTCTCGCTGCATCTCGTTGAACCTCGTTTTGTGATGGGTTGTGAATCGTTGCCTTCATGGCTTTATTTATAAAGTCGGGCCAGGACCTTTAGTCTAAAAAATATCCAATTCTTGTCGCCCTTGTTCAATCTCCCGTCCTGATCACTCAGTCAATCA
Organism: Bromus sterilis; assembly: GCA_950022295.1. Taxonomy (NCBI): domain Eukaryota; kingdom Viridiplantae; phylum Streptophyta; class Magnoliopsida; order Poales; family Poaceae; genus Bromus; species Bromus sterilis. The sequence continues at coordinate 334,079,688 of OX465595.1, read as the reverse complement.
TTCCACCGCCAAAAGTATTGCATGCTCCCGCTCCCGCAATTGGCGCTACTGTGGCTCATGCTTTGCCTCCCTACCATACGGGCATACCCTAAACCTCCAGAAATGACATCCCTCTACTCAACGAAACCTCATGTTATTCTGCAACGATGGAAGCCTCATCCTGTACTCGAACCAGTCAATCGTCGTGCCCGGATCCGGTTGCGACTCCACCACCGTGTGTTCTTCGGATTGGGGTTGTTCCCAGGGGAAGCCTCGCTATTACCCCCTTCTTGGTGCGCCCAACGCTGCAATGTCATCTTGCGTTATCAATGTGGTCAATGAACAAGAGCCATCGGGAGAGGACTGTGCATGGAATGTTGGATATGCGCCCTAGAGAAAGTAATAAGATTTATTTATTTATATTAAAGTTCATAATTTAAGGCTTATTTTTCTGTGCTATATCTGCAATGATCCTATCTATGAGAATCAGAAGAAAACTCATTTGCATGTGTGGAAAACTAAACAACAAGAGTTCCCTGTGTAGCCTCTAAGACCAGTTCATGTATTACTGATGATTAAGTTTTCTTGATCATGGACATCGTCATTGTAACAAGGATGTCGGCAACAATGAGAACATAGTTTTAGCAGAATAATGGTGTTGAACCGATCCCAAATTAATGATATACTTCAAGATCATATCGTAACGACGTTATAGTCATATCATAGAATGCTAATCATATACATAGTTCCTTAGACCATGAGAGTAACGAGTTACTTCACGCTAGAGATGTTATTTTGTTATCAAATGAACCTGCCCATAACAGGGTGATGGTGGGGTGAGTTCCAGGTATATTTGATACTGTGGCTAGCGATCGTGATAGTTCGAGATCAGGATTTTCTCCTTCACGATGAAGAGATATTTACTTCGGACTCACTCGGTATATCAGTATGCATTATAGTCTGGCCAGATGCAGTATGACATAGTCACGTGAATACCGAAATACGATAACAAAATAACAAGTGAAGGAGACAAACTTGCAAAGATGTTAATGCACATTCCTAGTACGAAGTGAGTAAGCAAGCAAGAACATGTTAGCATGTGAGAAAGCACTCAAGGATAGGCCATCACGTGAGTAAGAGAGCAAGCAAGAATATCTTTTGATAAAGGGCACTTTATTACTTAATGGTTATAAATATTACACCCGACCTTTACATAACTAGGATGCACACAGCCACTCCGTGTCTGAACATAAAAGAGAAAGGTAAAAATACTCGGAAAAATACAAGCACTAGGTAGAGTTATTGTTCGCCGTTGATGAAGGAGGGGCAATTCATAGATTAAGCTGCCATCCACGTTGTGAAAAAATATCCCTCGCCGTGGCCTCCAAGCGTGTACAAACCTCCATAAACAGGTCGTGATACTCCACACGCTGTAGCGACGACTATAAACGGAGCATACTCATACATCGGTAAATAACCTGCAAAAAGGAAGTTATCTTGGCATTAAAAATCTTATCATTTCTAGATAGCCATAGCGACCAAATAACGGCAAGCGCTGCCACCCTAAAAAGATTCCTAAACCTGTTATCTATTCCATGCAGCCAGTTGCCGAATATGTTAGCAACGCTGCATGGCGGATACAGGCCAGAAGCTACTTGAATGACAAACCATACAGAACAAGAAAATTTACATTGAAAGAACAAATGCTTAATTATTTCGTCGTGATGACGAAAACGCATTGTGAACTACCATGTCAATTCCTCTTGATAAGATTATCTCAGTAAGAATCACTCCCCTTCGAAGATACCACGCAAATATCTTTGTTTTGAATGGTATCTTCAAACGCCAGATCATCCTATTATTCTCAACTAGCACCTGTTGGAGTACGGCTCTATACATAGAATCTACTGTGAATTGACCATTCTTTTGTATACTCCAACGAAATACATCGCCCCAGGTGATAGCTGAATTGTGGATAAGCGTTGTTGTAATGAGTTTTACGATTCTAGTCTAGTGCCGATTAAATCCCTTCTGAACGTTATATTAGGTGGGTAAGTTTTCATGACTGTAGGAATAGTCTCACCCTTGTGACGAACAATGTTGTATAGAATGGGATATTGTTTTCACAGAGTAGCATTATCTAGCTACTTATCCTCCCACAATCTAATCTTCGAACCATCCTTAATCGCGAAGGATAGCAAGAATATACCATGAAGCATATCTCTAGCAAGAACACGTCATGAAGCATTGCACTAGCACGAATGAAAGGATCAAGATAGGAAAAAAATAATCTTAAGGATTCTTGCTCTCCAAAAGCTTAATAGAATTCCTTTGAATCAAAAGGAGCCCTTACAAGTATGGACCTGTAAAAACGCCAAAAGGAGTTGTAATGGGCTCTCAGCCGCTACAACAATCATAGCCGCGACCATTACTGCACTGCACGTCCGGTCGCCCATAGATTACATCCACTTGGTGCTCCATGTCCCAATCCTTCTTAAAATAGCTTGTGACATTTGAAAAATGAACCAGGGTTCTTGCTGTGTGGTTCAACACAGCCAGCACGACGTTGCCTTCCCTTTGGAACCCCAAATATAGTAATACTGACTTCCTTTGGAATCATTATTTCTCCGATATACACGAAAGTTCCGTGTGTAGGTTTCAAAGATAAAATTCGGTTTGGATGGTGCGCGGGAGTGTAGTGTACTGTAAGCGATTTCCTCCTTTATTTTACATGTTTGGTGCCTACATAAAGCAAAGGGAGACCAATTTAGGGAAGTTGTTGTGAATTCGCAATGATGGCATTCATTATCCCACGCATGAACTCTCGTATATACTCTCGTGCGGCAATTGCATTTTTTTTTTGAAATAGAGTATGGCAATAGCATATTGAACTATAAAACTATTCTAAGAGCAACTCTAGCAGATCCGCTAAAACTGATCAAACTTTTAAATTTGTAATATAGATATCGTGAAAAGCACATGATAGATCCCATAAAATGACTGATCCGTATTTTTCTTAGAGCAAATACAATAAGGTACAGTCAGCAGGCTGTAAGCATTAAAATATTATATTTGAAGTGAGATGGAGAAGAGAAAAGAGGAAAGAGAAGAGAAGCGGGCTACAGATTTTTAGCCAGCTGCAGCACGTGTTCCTAGGCACTTTGTGAGATAGACATGTGGGCCATGTATCAATAGAGTAGTACATATTTATACCTAACCATTGTACTAGTTGGCTATAAGATTGGCTATAGATGACATGACATCTCTTTATAGCCAACAACCGGCTATACTATTAACCATGCTCTTACAGGTTGCCCTATATGCTATATGTTGGAGTTTTTTGATTTGCAAGTCTTTGTATAGTGAAACTGTAGCTGCAGCAGGCAACCTGAAGCTCCGTAACGGCAACCGGAGCCTCGTCGGAGCGGGCGGAGGAGCTCGGCGGCGGCCATCCAAGCCTCACCAGAGTAGACGGACTGTCAGAGTGCCGCTGTAGTAGGCGAACGACCGAAATGTCGTCGGAGTGTCGTAGGAGGAGCTTGACAGCGGTCGCCAAAGTAGGCGAACGGCCGTAGCATCACCAGAGCATCGCCGAACATTACAGTTTTGCGGTATCTGTTCTGACGAAAAAAAATCATACTACAAAAATATGAAAAAATATTTTGTAACGAGCTGCAAATTATTTTTGCAGTACGCTGTACACAATTTTAGGGTATTTGATAGAGTCGCTCTAAAGTAGATGCGCTCCACTCGGGCCCAATCATGAAAAGTTTCATTTATAATAATTTGGTTCAAATATATGATTACGTGCATCATGTACAAAAAAATAACAAAGTATAATAGTTATATTTTATAAAAAGATATACGCCAGCCTCAGCGACTGATGAGCATACTCTTGATGTTATAAGTATTGTTGAAAATTGTGCAGAGAAGTGACTATCTTCTTGCTATCGACTTGATGTTATAAGAAGTGAAAATTTTACGAAAGACAATAGCAGCTGGGAATCATAGGATAAGTGCCCCTTGCAATTCAAGAAATGATATATGTAGGCTAGTTACGTTGAATTTAGTAATGAATTACTTGAAAAAAATTCAAAAATTACTCCTTCGATTCTAAATTATTTAAAGCTCTAACTTTGTCCCAGATATAATTTCTGTAAGTTTGACCAACTAATATTGCAAATTCTGCGAAGAAGTGACTATGTTCTTCCTCCCAACCCGGATGCTAAAAGTAGTGAAGAACTGCAAATGGCAGCGGCAGCTCGACATCATGGGGTTAGTGCCACTTGTAATTCCTAAAGTTATTATATGTAAGTTAGTTTTTTTGCGGGTTTATATGTAAGTTAGTTAGGTTGAATTCAGATATAAATTAATTGACTATATTCAAACACTCTCTTCTTTCTAAATTACTTAAAGTTTGAATATTATAAATTATTATCTTTTCAAAAGAAAAATACAGCACAGCCCCATATGCTCATATAGACATACATATACTTACAAAATCCGAACTATTTCTTGTTTTTTGTGGAAAAAATCAGAACTGTTTCAACGAACCTCTCCTGCATTTAGAGTAGCTCCGAGTTCACTATCAGGCATCAACGTGCCGACGTTGTTAACCATATGCAATGGGCATCAGCAATCATACACATTCGAACTCAAGTTTAACAAACAGGGACGTGACATCCATCTGCTTTTCTCTGTTGTCAGCTAGTACTCCTACTATCCGCCGGCTAGCGGCGATCCCGATGAAGTTTTATGGCTAACTTAATACACTTGTCTGCCCACTCGCACCTGCATCGCCTCAGAGATTTAGAAATTTTAGTGAATGGAGCACAGCTACTCGACAAATAATTCACGGCCAGGAGCAGTCCTACGTCCCCACGAACATTAATAAACGTTGCGGTTCCGCTTCAGCCAGTGAGATAGATCCAAGCGATTCTTCTGTTCTCCGGTAGGCAGGACGTCGAATATTGTGACATTTTTTAGTACTTAATATATTTTCTTCACCTTTTTTCATTTTTAAAAGTTAATATGTTAAAATTTATATTAATTACATCCGACCTCTGCAACAACACAATATTCACACCTGATCAAAACATTAATAATGTGTAAATCCAAAAAGAAATGAGAAAAAACAATGAAATCCAACGCGGCTAACCACATGCAGAAGAGAAATAAGAACACCATTCATCATCTTGGATAACGCGTGAATTATGAGAAAGTTTCATGAAAAAATGACGTATAATCACCACCGTTAACTATAGAAAGTCAACGGCTAAAAATATATGATATCAATGATTTTCATCCTAAAGAGCATGTGTCAGCAATATCCAAAGCAATGCCTTTCTCAGGACACATTGTGTACGCATCGACATTGCAAGTTGTAACCATCCAAAATCGAACGTAGAGTTTTCATCATGAAGTTTAAGACCCGGTACTAAAGGTTCATGCTAGTAATGGAGGTATTTTGCTATTTTTTTGGACGATTAGAAAATAACTATTCTTAACTCAGGAATGTGGCTTCAATCAAGAAGAATAAGTATAAGTGTAAAAGAATACAAATACGTTGATCGATGACTATAACCATTATGTGAGAAATATTTTTTATCAGATATCCCAAGTATGATGTATAACATCACCACCACATGCACACATTCACTAAATGCGTAGTTTTTGTAAAATGGAGGCAAATATTTGCCTCATTCATTAATTAAAAGAGAATTGAGATTGTTTGGTTTACAACAACACTCCCAAAAAGGTATTACTCTTCCGACATGATTGTCCCCAATTACTTATCACCCGTTGTCAACCATTACAATGCTTGTTTTTCATTTTCTAAGGAGAACCGCCAGTGTCATGAGCTTGTTGCGGAAGACACGTGTGTTCATTTCATTTGAAATGGTTCACGAGGTGAGCATAGTGAGTGAAGCCATAATATTTTTATTTGGGACGAGAATGTCAGATAATCCAACCCACCAATCTTTAGTGGAGCACATCAACTGCCACGTGGAAGTATCGATGTGCTAAAGTTGAAGTCAATCTTTGAGCATGCCATATAGCCCTATCGTGAACCTTCATTTGTAGAGGTGATCAACAAAATCTTCTTCCCACTTAGATTGGGAGCAAACTTTGATTGTCGGTAACAATACCCAAAAACCTTTCTCGGATTCACCATGGGTGAAAAACCACAAACCAAAGAACATCACTCCCTCTCCCCCTAATTTGTAGGGCATCGACAAGAAAGACTTGGAGAGTGCAGCAGGCCCTAAAGGACGAGGCATGGGTTTCCAAGATCAAAATGACATCAGGATTTTCCTTACACCACTTTCGTCACTTCATTGAGCTTTGGGCCACAGTTTGTGACTTCCACCTTGGGAGGATGTGGAAGATGACATTGTGTGGAAGCACACCAAGTGTGGACACAACTTGGTGCACACCGCTTACATGGCTCAGTTTGTTTCCACAATCTGCTCTCCTATGGAGCACACGGTGTGGAAAAGCATGGGAACCGCTTAAGGTTAAGTTATTTGCTTGATTGGCCATCTAAAATAGAATTCAAACCACGAATAGATTGGTGATACACAACGCAGGTTGAAAAGCAGAGTCAATAAATTTGAATATTGAAGAATCACCATAAACATTGTCCTATCCACTCTACAAAATTCGAATAATGTCCTCCATATTTCTATCCCCGTTCATTGTTGCATCTAGCATCGACAGACAACGTGTGGAGGTATGTCTCTGTCATATCTTCTTGGATCTGATCAAATATGTCTTCTGGTGGATCTTCTTGGATCTGATCATCGTTCGTCTTTGGTCGATCCGTTTGGATTCAACCATTCCTCTTCTTTGTTGGTGTGTTTCAAGGTATGATCATTCCTATCTACACTTCTCATCATCAGTTATGGTTGTTGTTATGGTATGCTAATCCTTTGGTGTATTAGCATGACAACTTCTTAACTGTCTACTACAATAAAAATTCCCGGCATCAATGAGGAAGGGGCATTGACGGACACACTCCTTTGGCACGATCTAATGATTATGGTTGTCTCTAGGTGCTTCATGGACCTAGTTATATTTTTTTATTTTTTGAGAACTTTGCGTTGTGATTGCATATTTTAATGGATCAGGGGACTTGCTTGTGGAAAAAAAGACATCACCTCCAACAAAGAAATATTTCATCTTTATATACCACATATGGTTTCAAACTTCGAGGTTGATCCTTGATATGACATGGTACAATAATCCTTCTAACCATCCAATAAAATATTGTAAAAGCATTGTGCATGCATACAGAGACAACATGATCCATTGGTTACTTGTGAATTCGTTCAAAAATTGGTTGCATTCAAATTTTTAACCCTTAGTTCTAGTCGATGCAATTTTTGAACTCCCGTCAAAGAAACCTAAAGCTTTGAGAAGATTTATATACTTATACACTATTGTAAATATATTTCTAAATGAACATTACTCAAAAGCTCATGTTTTTCTATAGTTTGTTCTTCTGAAAAAGTTGTCTATCCATGGATCTGTTGCAATATTATACTTTTAATTTATTTAAAAACTTGTAGTATCTAAAATTCTAAATAGTTTAAGAACACAAGATGAATGGCCTAATTTACGGGTCCTTTCTTTAGTTGCAGTCTACAATCATCTTAGCTTGCTTGACTGGCATATGTCTACCCAAGTCAACTTGTGGTCAATAGTCTTAGAGATTTAAACTTTAGCTACTGCTAAGAAGGTTCTTTCTCAAAAAGTTATTGTTCATTGCCCCCAAAAAATGATGTATCGCGCAACCTTGCAACTGTGGAACAAAAACCCCCTATTGAACTCGCAAAATAAAAAATATTTAATGATTAAAACACATAAATTTTTGCAAAAGCTTTATTATTTAAAAATGGCGGTAAAACACATTATTGACATATATATACAAAAGAGCCATATAAAATATATCGGTTGCTATATCACTTTTTCTCAAATGTAGGTATGAATCACATCCACTAAATAGCTGAATTCATATTACCATCAAAGTACACGCAAAAGAAAAGAAAAGAAATGAAAAGAAAAGGTGAGGTTTCTTTTCGATATTTTCCCACCACTCACTGCGCACATCCATTATTTATGTACCTGGTCGAGCCCCACACAATTGTTGATGGATCTCAGAAGTCGGAAGGGCCCTATCTCTTGCCGGGCCGGCCAGCGCGGCCCTGGCCCGCCCGTCCCACGGGAACCACCACCGGTCGGCGTACGACGAAGGCGCCCTCGGCGACGCCCATGGCGTTCTTGCAGCCGTACAGGTCCAGTAATCCAGCCACCCCGCCAGCGGCAATGGACCACCGCCGCGGCCCGGCGCGGACGGCCGACGCCGGCTTAGGAGGAAACAGCGCGTCGATGTCGAGGGCGTTGGCGCGCTCCCTGGTGCACTCTGCAAGCGCGGCCGCGAACGGGTCGGCGGCAACGGAAGCGCCTGGCGACGATCGGTTGGCGCGACGCCGGGAGGGCGGCGCACGGAGCGGTGGCGGGAGCGGGAGCGGCGCGGACTGTGAGGCAGCATGGTCCGCGGCACCGCGGAGGAAGGCGTGGTTCTTGGGGATGCCCGGGTGGTGCTCCCAGGAGAAGGGGATGGAGGTGGTGCGCGGGGAGGGCGACGGCGAGGAGGCCGTGGAGGAGGCCGTGGAGAAGGACGAGGAGGAGGAGGATGACGAAGACGAGTTGGAGGCCGCGCGTTGGCGCCGGTGAGCCTGAGCCGGCCGCGTCGGCAGTGGTGGTTGCGTCCTGGTCGCCATGGGCGCGAGCGAGGAAGGTGGTAGCTAGCTAGATGGTAGGCGAGTGTGGGCAAGGCGGGGACACAACACAAGGGGCAGATAAATACGTACACTAAATACTCCATGGAGGAGCCATTAGCATTTGAGGCCCTTCTGTTTATCAAAATTACATATACCGGTTTATACATTCGTCCTTTTTTTTTATTCGTCTCCTTTTCTTTTCCCATTTCTCTCTTTTCTGGCTGCTAAGGGATTGGGTTCCCCATTTTGCACTTTATTTGCAAAGTTGTTGATACGTTATTAGACAACGACTATCCAATGGCTGCTTAGAAGTTCGTTGAATTGCTGCGGATACTGCGTATGATTTCCTACTCGAAAACATTATTTCTATAGAGTAGGCACGGTAGTGCAATTTTTCAAAGAAATTGCTAAATCTTAATCGATTGAGATTTAACCAAGTATCAGTCGATGTTATATTCATGAGATCGTGTGTGAAGATTTGTACAGTTCTTTTATTTATTTCTTTTTACATATTCTATCACTTGATTAAGACTTCGTCAAATCTCAGTCGACTGAGATCTAGACATACTTTTTTTAAAACTAAAGCAGGTCTAAAGTCATGCAAATTTTGTCCTACAAAAAAAGACATTTGAAATAAAAATAAAGCAGGTTTAGAAGGAATCCATGCATCTTCCTTCCACAAAGACAAAACGATGTCCTTGCACACAAATTAAATTGCAGATGTATTTTATGGTTAGTAGCACTAGTTAGGACCAAGCACAGATACCGTGTTGGTTTCCAACTTTTCTTCTCTAGTATCCAATTTCTAAATCCTGCACGCGGGCCTTTAAATTCAGCAGCACAGAAATAGTCCAATTTCATCATCTTTGTTCCCGATCTGATTAGTTGGTACAGTCCTACCATATATATTAAACGCACATAAGATGACTTGGCTTCTATTTGGAGCTAATGGACGAATTAACAATGTTGGTTAGAACTAATAAATTTACATGTGCTAGTAGCAGATAGCTTAACTTTGTTTTTCAGCTAAAGAGAGAGAAGTTAACAATGATAATGCGCACTGTTGTAAAGCCTTGCTTCAATTGCACAGCACTGAAGTGATCGATGCGGTGGGCTCATGTAAGATCGTATTTGTACATAACATATTATACGGTGTATCTTTTAGGCCGTATGCAGTGGGTGACACGTGGCCCGTACACGTATGTAATGGTTATCCGTAGAAGAGGGGACGAGTGAGGTGCAAGGTTGGCTAGCTGGTTCACTCCTTTCTTGCCATGTACATTCAGAATCCGGTTTCGAGAAACTGACGAACGTACTGTATAATGTACTGCATTCAGAGGGCTTTGTACCTGAATCTTCCGGCGGTTGGGCTGCTTTTTCTCACATGGCATTCATGTTTGGAGGTGGAGAAGGTCGAAAGCAACGTAGATCAACCGTCATTCGTAAATGTATTGAGGAAAAAGAATGCTTGTTTCACGACACCGTAAATATTTGCAGGGTGGAATGGAAGCAAGAACTCAGTACAGCGTTTGTTGTGCATTGGAAAATCATCCTCCAATTAAGGAAGCTAAAGGTCCCCTGAACAAAAGGAAGGAACACATTCGATGCCCGGCCGCTAACCTAAGCGAGCCCATTCAATGCCTGGAGTACTAGCAACATTATGATTACAACATAATGATTCCTACACATGAGCACCGCACTCATCACCTAATCAACTGTGCATTGCTGCTTCGCTGTGCAGAATGGAGCACTGTGCAGTGTACAACGTAGTTAATCACTTAACATCAGGAGGGGTCTACCATGAATCACCAGGATCTCGTCCTAATGCAACGTTTGATTTGCCGCGCGTGCGTGTAGTGGACTAGACCACTGCCCGTCAAATAAAAACTGAAAAATATAGTGGACTGGACTACTGCCCGTCAAAGAAAATGAAAAAACAGTGGACTAGAGTAGACTGCTGGAGAGAGAGCGTGGTGACTGGTGAGGTTTTGTAATTTGATTTTGCCCCGGTTGGTGGATCTACGCGTGCTTGGATAGTGGTGGTGGTAGATAGGACCAGAGGAAGAGCGTGCGTGCCTTTCGTTTCCAGTCTTCTTCCTAAGGTTTACCTTTCTTTGCCTGCTGCATTTCACATGCCTTTTGCGCCCTTTTCCATTCATATTTTGAGGTGTGTAAAATACATTTCCATATTGCAAAAAAAGGCAGTGCTTGGCATAACGGCGACATCATGCCTTGCAAGTTAATATTGAGATCGAGTACGGTACCGTTGGGTGTTCCCTTGGCCGCATCAGGTGTTCCGTATTGTCCCCCTTCCGTAACATATTTGGTGGAAGAAATGGTTTCTCCATGAAGACGTGAACCGGACACCAGTTCTGTTCCTGTCCATCATCATCACTCTCGAACTCTGAACAGACCAGTTTGGCATGTGTTTGCAGTCAATCTGGCCATGATCTAACTCTCCCTTTCCCAGATTTGGGGAAGAAACTACGTTCTTGTCTGATCCCACCCATTCTACTTGTTCCTTCTCACCATCACGAATGAGACATTTTCACTTTCAGAGGTTAATATGTCAAGTCAGCAGCACACTAAGCGGGTTGATGCAGGCTATATTCCAGCAAGTGGCTATGCTTTGCAAAATGCCGCTGACAAGTGACAATACCCTCACTGATGAGCTTTGCGTCTTAAATTACTTGGAAACAAATTATTTGCTGATGGCGTGTACTTGGCGTCCGAAGCTTACAAGGCGCAATTTGAGGGTTTTACAGTCTCGGCCATGTCAAGCTATATGGAAGTGGCATGCTAAAGGAACCTACTCTGCGAACTCGGCATATCATATGCTCTCGAAAGGGGACACACGGACACGGGCTGTGTATGGGAGGGCGATCAGGGGCTGTTGGGACCCTTTAAACTGTAAACTTTTCATTTGGTTAGCAATCAAAGTATCGAGCCTAAAAAAAGGAAAACAAATCCAGTATCGGGTTCTGATCGGAGGGTTTGATTCGAACTGCAGGATCAGACATCAACTTGCTATCTGTGTGAGCAAGAGGCGGACACTATCAACCATATTCTTTTGCAATGTTGCTATTCCCGATGGGTCTTGATGGAAACCTTCAAACTAATGAAGAGAGGGAAGGCCTCGAACCTCTGAGGTATGACCGACTGTAACAATGGTGGTGTGATATGAGGAAGAGGGCCTCCAAGATCGATAGAAGGAGTTTTGACTCTCTTTTTTGGATATGTCACCAGGGAAGAGGAGCCTCCACCTGAATAGTTATTTTTATTCAAAGAAAATGATCCAGTTTATGAGGAGAACCAGGTCAAAAACCATGATGCGGTTTATGAGGAAAACCAGATCAAAAACCTTAACAAGTTGACCCCGTTTATGAGGGAAACCGGGTCGAAAAACCGCACAAGAGGGAACATTACATATGGTGAGAACATATCGATGCCCTAAAGAAGGCTCTACCTAGTAAGCAAAACCGAGAGGCCAACACCATGAAACTCGAGTGGAAGTGGTGTGTTGTTGAGGGATCACAATACCAACACTAAACAACTATCCTAACGCACCACACCGACGTGCGTACCGACCCCTTGGCACAGTAGGAGCATCACCAAGCAATGTGTGACCCATCAGGAACCTTGCCTAGAGATTCCACCATAGCAAGCCGACACGATTAGCAAGGTGGAGAGGCATCATTGCGTCATTGTTGAGCAAAGATGAACCGATATAACACCAAGAGCACGAAGCTCGCCATATAGACGACGACCACGAGAGGGTTTTGAGAAAGCAAAGCAAAGGATGACCAACCACCAATGGCAACAGAGGATGAATGCGACAAATAGCTCCCCCGTGATGCCTTCAAAAGGCAAACGGCATCCAAAGATGACGCTGTCACAGAGCTTTCGCCTGGAGCATAACCGGTTAAATCCGCAGAGAGCAACAAAGTTGTGAGAAGCGAATCCAGACAGAGACACAAGAGTATCACATGAGCCACACCCCAAAGATGGTAAGCGACGTCAGAGTAGTGCCGTCGTGGTCAGCTGATGAAGGTCAATGGTGATTTCTCTCGTAGCACATCCGTCAACGGTGAGCCGCTGATACGGTGAGGATCTCTCACTCCTCGTTGGTTACCCCAAGTGGAAGGTGAGATGTAGCGTAGCAGCAAATTTCCCCTATGTAGAGGATAGGGTTTGTCTCCCGTAGGACTCGCAGAGATACAAGTAGGTGGTAAAGTGAACAATGGCGCCGAGGTTGCTAACTTCGCCTGGACCTGCACACAGATACAGATAACTTTGCTCCCAACGAATACAGAGGAGTTGTCAATTCCTCCGACCTTGCTGTTTACAAAGGATTAACGCAAGAGATAATAATGATAGTGGTAGCAACTGAAAAGTAAATTGAAGGTGTAAACAATGATATGAAGATGGACCGGGGTCACGTGATTTTCAATAGTGATGTCTCTCTCCCAAAAGATGATAAAAGTGCTAGCGAGGTAAACAAAACACAGTTGGAAGATTGACAGGATTATGAAGGCACCGCAATGCTAACTATGCTGCAAATAAAGGAAGGGCTCAAAAGCAATGGGCAGTACGCCAAGGTAAGTAGACCGAAATCCATCTGCATCTACTACGAATCATCCACCTTGAGATATCTATCCAGAACATCTCGCTGGTATTAAGTTGCGAATCCCACCCAAAGTGTAAATCCAAAGCAACAGACAACTGCATTAAAAGAACTTTGCGTAAAGTAAACAATCCTTGCATCCGCGGATACAAGCACCGTTGGTTTATCCCTGGTGGCAACAACACATGCCCTAGTCTCATGTTTCTGTCACTCAATCTAGACATCAAGGGGTTGAACCCACAATCAAGCATAACACTCCCTCTTGGAGTTGCAATAAATCACTTGGCCAAAGTAAAACGGCAACGGAGAACATGCAAGAATTTACTCAAGAACAAAATGTAAAAGAGAAGAACCAAATATATTACTCATCACAATCAGAACATAGTCTCATAATCCATCAGATCCCAACAAACTCAGCATAGCAACGGCAGAAAATTACAAAGGTGCCTCGATCATGTGAGGCAGCTCACGAGGTCTCGAAAGTGGAAGCACAAAGAAGGGAGATATAGATCACATAGCTACTGGTCACGGACCCATGGTCCAAGGAAAACTACTCACGGTACATACGGGAGGCGTCCATGGCTATGGATGGTCTCCCGGAGGGGGTAGCTTCTCCCGGCAGGGTGCCGGAGTAGCTTCTCCAGGCAGCCCCGATCTTTAAACGGCGGCGGCGGCGGAACAGAGGCGAGATCGCGAAAGAGGAGTCTGTATTAGGGGTTTCCACCCCGAGGGGTGAATATAGGCGAAGGGGGGTGTCGAGGGGACCCACCAGGTAGCCAGGAGGCCTCCTGGCGCGGCCTAGGGTGGGGCCGCGCCAGGGGCCCTCCTGGCCTCCTGGTGGTGGCCCTTCTCCGCTCCTTTGGTGTTTCCGGAAGCTTCCGCGACGCTGATTTTTTATCTGATTTTCCCAGATTTTTTGTAGCACTTTTAATGGCCGGATAACCTGAAATACAAAAACAGCAGAAAACAGCAACTGGCAGCTGGGTGCACTGGGTTAATAGATTAGTCTAAATATGCTCAAAAGTGTATGAAAGTTCAAGCAAAACATGGCAAAGTCACACAAAACATGCATGGAGCAAGCAGAAATTATAGATACGTTTGGGACGTATCAACATACCCAAGCTTAATTCCTGCTCGTCCTCAAGTAGGTAAATGATAACAAGCATAATTTCTGTGGTGACATGCCACACAACCATAAAAGGACTTTTAAGTAAAGCAATCAAAGCATGCAATTCAAATCAAGTCTTAACAAGCAAGAGTCTATATTAGCATTGACACAAGCAACAAAAGAACAAAAGGTGCAAGAGCTCTTGCTGTCCGTGACTCGAATGTCTCCAGATGGTGTTTGCGTGCAAGCAGGGGATAGGTAAATACGAGAGAAAAAGTAAGGTTGTTGAGGACAACTATCTACTAAAGTTTCACACTTGGTCTCCTTTGGATTCTTATCTTGATTTGTCCCCAGACCACTAGTCAGGTACAAGTCAACTGATCCACCCCCTTTCGATATTTTGAGCACTAATGCAATGGATGAGCGTGAGCAAGAAAGTTGACACCTAAAAGGCGAAACAGAAAGAAGGTGGAGGAGGAAGACAAAAAAAGGTGTGAAAGGCTCACATCAATGAGGACAATCATAGGCGAGAGAAAGCCACATGATAGATATGATGTGAGGAGTAGGGATTGCCATGCAACGGATGCACATGTGAGCTAAAAGCTCTCCAAGGGAACTAGTGGGGTGCATCTAACTTGCTTGCTCAAGAAGACCTAGAGCTCGTTTGAGGAGGCTCATCATTGGAATAGACAAGCCAAGTTCTATAGTGTGAAGGTCCCCACATAGCTATATGCATGATGATGATCTCTATGGAGTACAAGGGATAGAGGATGAAGTACTAGTGTGGATCTCTCAAAAGGAATAGTAGTGTGCCCCCTTCTCTCTTTTTATTTCTTTTTCTCTCTTTTCTATTTTTTTGTATTTTTTGGTGGCCTCAATGGCTCTTTCTATTTAACTCTCATTTGTCCTCTTTGGGATCTTTTGATTTTCTCCTCTTTGGGATCTTTTCCTCACTTTAGGGGCAACACTCTATATTTTACAAGAGTATAGGAGATATTTCACAATTTACAAAGGTACTCACATAAAGAAGATATAACTATCATGATGCAAATGTATGCTTCTGCTAGGATAGCAGGAACATGTATGACATGAAGATCAAGTCATGA
Organism: Bromus sterilis; assembly: GCA_950022295.1. Classification (NCBI taxonomy): domain Eukaryota; kingdom Viridiplantae; phylum Streptophyta; class Magnoliopsida; order Poales; family Poaceae; genus Bromus; species Bromus sterilis. The sequence continues at coordinate 334,064,085 of OX465595.1, read as the reverse complement.
GAAGATGGATGTTGTATGCAATGTATCTCGGAAAGGCTATGGAAATGCCTTGTAGGTAGGTATGGTGGTTGTTTTGAGGAAAGATATAAGGAGGTTTATGATGACAGAGCGTATCGTGCCAAGGGTTTGGATGCACCGGCGAAGTATGCGCCAACTCTCAAGATGAGAAAGGGCAATGCACGGTACCGAAGATGCTAGAAAAAGTATAGGTGGGTGGAAGTGTCAACTTTCGAATACTCACATTAGTCTGAAGAATTCATGCACTTATTATCGGTAACTCTCAATCTAATAAGTAGGTTCACAAAGTGACAAGTACCCCGAGGAGGAGTGTATGGGGGTTTGGTTATCCTTGCGCATCCTCGACTCATGGTACGTGAGTGTACTATAATATTCGAACCCTCCAGAGGTTAGTGATCCATCTAGTAGCTAGAGTTCTCAACAGGGTTTTTTTTGGTTTTCGAAAAACACACGGATTGCCCAAAATACGACATCTATCACTAATAGGCTCGAGCTCTTGACACCAAAAGTTCAAACATTACTCTAGTCAATACCTCAAAACTATTGCAAGTTACTGCTACAAAGAGAATAGCAACTTCAACTACCTACTTCTAGTCAAGACACAAAACTCAGTGCAATAGGCAAACTCTCTAACAAGATAAAACATGCAACCTATAGAAAGTTCACCCTATAACAAGAGAAAAGCTCTAGAAAAACTAAAGCACTACAACTAAACAGAGCATCACCTAGGAAAAGAAAAAGAACAACTCACAGCTAAAAGAATAAGCATGCAAATCCTATGAGGAGTTCTAATTCAAGAGGAGCGTGTATCTCTCCCACACAAAAGAGTAAGTAAGCTGGGATCTAACTTGTTACTACAGCAAACCAAGCAAAAACAAACCTAGAAAAGTAAAGAGCGAGACGCTCCAAGTATAGCACATAACGCACGAAGTGATAAAAATATAGTGCAACGAGAGACGAACTGATAATTGTTGATGAAGAAGGGGATGCACGGGGGCATCCCCAAGCTTAGACGCTTGAGTCTCCTTGAATATTTATTGGGGGTGCACATGGGCATCCCCAAGCTATAGCGTTTGACACTCCAAGATCTTCTTTCATCATCTTCCATCGCGCACTTGAAAACTCCCTTCATACATAACTCATTGTAGACTGATTAGAGAGGTTAGTACCCTAATAAAATATTTTTTCTCCACTGGAAATAAAGATAATCTTGAAGAGCTAATGTTTCCCAAGATTTCCAAAAAGTTTTTGCAAAGAAAAAACAAGCTTAAGGTTTGCAAAAGTAAAGAGAGACAAAACGTGGCAAAATCTGTGAAAAACAGAACAACAGATAGAAAAAAAATTAGGGATACTTCTACAACTCAAATCAAAAAACTCACAACATACGCAAGTTTCGTAGTTGTATAGAGCACGCTGTGTAAAAATTTCATCTCAAAAAGATGAACTGGGATTTTTCTTTGATTTTTCTAGTCACAAGGACAGAATCTGTTTTCTGGACAGCATGTCACAACTTTCACTTCCCTTGTCGTATGAGGCTATAAAAGGCACAAAGCTTGAAAATAAAAGATACAATGATGTTGCTACAGTAGTAACAATCATCAAGACCAGTAAAAACAGAATACAATCAAAAATAAAAACCTAAATTCGTTGCGGGCTGCCTCCCGAAAGCGCTTCTTTAAAGCCATTAGCTAGGCCTAATGCAAAAGATCAAGTCTTTTCAAGAAAATAACTAGCCCGTGTGACGGAATCAAAAGGTAACTTATTATTTTTCCTAGGGAAATGTTCCATCCCTTTCTTGAGAAGGAATTGGAATTTGATAATCCCTTCTTTCATATCAATAATAGCACCAACTGTGCGAAGAAAAGGACGTCCCAAAATAATTGGACAAGAAGGTTCACATTCAATGTCCATAATAGTGAAATCAACGGGAACATAATTGTCATTGACAATGATAAGAACATCGTCGATCTTCCCCAAAGGTTTCTTTACGGAAGAATCAACAAGACGAACACCAAAAGAACAAGCATCAAAAGGTTTCAATTCAAGCATATCATACATTCTTTTTGGCATAACAGAGGTACTTGCTCCAACATCACAAAGAGCATAACAAGAGAAGTTATTCAATTTGATTTTTATCATAGGATCCCAACCATCTTCTAGCTTCCTAGGTATGGAGGCTTCTAGTCTAAGCTTCTCCTCCCTAACTTTGATTAGAGTATTGGTGATATGCTCTGTGAAGGCAAGATTAAGTGTGCTAGTGTGGGGGTCTCTAGACATCTTGTGTAGGAAACCAATAACTTCAGATAAAGTGCAGTTGTCAAAGTCTAAGTCATTGCTATCTATCAGGGAGGTAGTGATATCATTTAAGCTCACTTGTTTGAAAGCCTCTATGTTCATAGAGGTTTCTTCGTCTATGGTTGAGGTGGTAGCATCACCATTGATAGGTCCAGTGGGACTAGGGGTGTGATGGGTGCTAACAGTTTGGACATCCTCAACTACTTGGATAGTGGCTACTGTGTGGTAGGTAGGAAGGCTCTTAACTCTGTCTTCTTCCTCCTTTTCTCTAGCCCATCTCTCATTAATTTTAGCCATCATCCTAATGTTTTCATTGATTTGTAACTGGATAGCATTAATAGGAGTGACCTTACTCTCCTCAAGGGGAGAGGTTCTAATTTTTAACATCTCAACATCAAGGGATAAGTTATCTACCTTCAAACAAAGATTATCTAATTTAACTTGTTTTTCTTCCACATTCTTGTTGAAGGCTTTTTGGGTAGTGATAAAGTCTCTAAGCATACTCTCTAGTTCAGAGGTGGAGTTTTTGGTGCTAGGATAAGTGTTGTTGTTCCCATAGTTGTTGGATGGGAAAGGCATATGATTACTAGCAAAGTTGCCCCTATAAGAATTATTGTTGAAGTTGTTTCTAGAGATAAAGTTCACATCTACTTGATCCTGAGCAATCAAAGAATTTAAAGGAAAATTTTGAGGATCAATAGGAGCTTGCTTGGTAAGTAGAGACATGATAAGGTCAACCTTTTCATTTAGAGAGGAGATCTCCTCGACAGAATTTACCTTCTTACTAGTTGGAGGTCTTTCGGTGTGCCACTGAGAGTAGTTCAACATCATCTCGTCAAGTAACTTTGTGGTAGCACCAAGTGTGGTTGACATAAAAGTTCCTCCCGCGGCCGAATCTAATAGGTTCCGCGAGGTAAAGTTCAAGCCTGCATAAAAAGTTTGGATAACCATCTAGGTAGTCAGTCCATGTGTGGGGCAGTTCTTGACAAGCTTCTTCATACGTTCCCATGCTTGGGCAACGTGTTCATTATCAAATTTCCTGAAATTCATATTGTTACTCCTTAATTGAATAATTTTAGCAGGGGGATAGTACTTCCCAATAAAAGCATCCTTGCACTTATCCCAAGAATCTATGCTATTCTTAGGCAAGGATTGAAACCAGATTTTAGCTTCATCCCTCAAAGAGAAAGGAAAAAAGCTTAAGCTTAACAATTTCACCATCTACTTCTTTGTATTTTTGCATATCACAAAGCTCAATAAAATTATTTTAAATGCAAAGAAGCATCATCTCTAGCACCAGAGAATTGATCTTTCATAACAAGGTTCAGCAAAGCAGGTTTAATCTCATAAGAAGGTGCTGAAGTAGCAGGTGTAGCAATAGGAGTGCACATAAAGTCACTGTTGTTGTGACTAGTGTTTCATTGGAACTCATAGTAGCAGCAGGTATTTTTGGTATTTTTGATAAGGGACACAAAAGTAAAAAACAGACAGGTAAACTAACAAGACTAAAAAGCAAAGATAAAAGATAGTGTGCAACTCCCGTATCTTTTAGACTGGAGTCCCCGGCAACGGCGCAAGAAATTTGCTTGATACGGTGACGATCTCTCACTCCTCGTTGGTTACCCCAAGTGGAAGGTGAGATGTAGCGTAGCAGCAAATTTCCCCTATGTAGAGGATAGGGTTTGTCTCCCGTAGGACTCGCAGAGATACAAGTAGGTGGTAAAGTGAACAATGGCGCCGAGGTTGCTAACTTCGCCTGGACCTGCACACAGATACAGATAACTTTGCTCCCAACGAGTACAGAGGAGTTGTCAATTCCTCCGGCCTTGCTGTTTACAAAGGATTAACGCAAGAGATAATAATGATAGTGGTAGCAACTGAAAAGTAAATTGAAGGTGTAAACAATGATATGAAGATGGACCGGGGTCACGTGATTTTCACTAGTGATGTCTCTCTCCCAAAAGACGATAAAAGTGCTAGCGAGGTAAACAAATCACAGTTGGCAATTGACAGGATTATGAAGGCACCGCAATGCTAACTATGCTGCAAAGAAAGGAAGGGCTCAAAAGCAATGGGCACTACGCCAAGGTAAGTAGACCGAAATCCATCTACATCTACTACGAATCATCCACCTTGAGATATCTATCCAGAACATCTCGCTGGTATTAAGTTGCGAATCCCACCCAAAGTGTAAATCCAAAGCAACAGACAACTGCATTAAAAGAACTTTGCGTAAAGTAAACAATCCTTGCATCCGCGGATACAAGCACCGTTGTTTTATCCCTGGTGGAAACAACACATGCCCTAGTCTCATGTTTCTGTCACTCAAGCTAGACATCAAGGGGTTGAACCCACAATCAAACATAACGCTCCCTCTTGGAGTTGCAATAAATCACTTGGCCAAAGTAAAATATGGCAACGGAGAACATGCAAGAATGTACTCAAAAACAAAATATAAAAGAGAAGAACCAAATATATTACTCATCACAATCGGAACATAGTCTCATAATCCATCAGATCCCAACAAACTCAGCATAGCAACGGCAGAAAATTACAAAGGTGCCTCGATCATGTGAGGCAGCTCACGAGGTCTCGAAAGTGGAAGCACAAAGAAGGGAGATATAGATCACATAGCTACTGGTCACGGACCCATGGTCCAAGGAAAACTACTCACGGTACATACGGGAGGCGTCCATGGTTATGGATGGTCTCCCGCAGGGGGTAGCTTCTCCCGGCAGGGTGCCGGAGAAGCTTCTCCAGGCAGCCCCGATCTTGAAACGGCGGCGGCGGAACAGAGGCAAGATCGCGAAAGAGGAGTCCGTATTAGGGGTTTCCACCCCGAGGGGTAAATATAGGCGAAGGGGGTGTCGAGGGGACCCACCAGGTAGCTAGGAGGCCTCTTGGCGCGGCCTAGGGTGGGGCCGCGCCAGGGGCCCTCCTGGAGTCCTGGTGGTGGCCCTCCTCCGCTCCTTTGGTGTTTCCGGAAGATTCTGCGACACTGATTTTTTATCTGATTTCCCCGGATTTTTTGGAGCACTTTTAATGGCCGGAAAACCTGAAATACAAAAACAGCATAAAACAGCAACTGGCAGCTGGGTGCACTGGGTTAATAGATTAGTCCAAATATGCTCAAAAGTGTATGAAAGTTCAAGAAAAACATGGCAAAGTCACACAAAACATGCATGGAGCAAGCAGAAATTATAGATACGTTTGGGACGTATCAGCCGCCATCCACGAGAAATCGAGGGGTGACAAGGACCGAGACATACAGAGAGTGGTGGATGGTGAACTGAGAAGGAGGCGGTGAGCATTGGGCTTGCGGAGTCGGAGGTGAAAGACAAAACCGATGGGAATGAACCGAGGTTGGAGTGGGGGCAGCAGGTCGTCGTCGTTGGAGGGAAGTCAAGGAGCATCCGCGGTAGAGCAACAACGTCCCTCCCTGAGGGAGGCCGGATCCGCCGCCGGCTCCAATGGAACTGCCATAGCCCGCCCGGCTCGGGCGCGCAGGGGTGCGGGGACGGGGAGGAGCCACGGATGGAGAGTTAAGAGGAGTAGGGACGCCGTCGAGGGTGCAGCAGGTCGACAGAGCGAGGCATACGCCGCATATGATGGGATGCGAGGAGAGGAGGCAACAGACCGAAGGGATCCATATCTGAGACCGACCCCGCCAGATTCCACGCGGAGGCGGACACACGAGCACATTTTCTGCGAGCCACAGATCCTCCATGGCAAGGCTCGCGGGCGCTGACGCAAGGATCCCCACCGCCACCCTCCCCGAGGTGCACATGGCTTCACATGTGTCCCCTACGGTGGCGGCAAAGCGGGAGAGCTGATTGATGACACTGAAGTAGTGATCCTCGTTGGCTACGCCAAGTGGAAGGTTGAGATGTAGCGTAGCGTAATTTCCCATGGTGAAGATACCAAGGTTTGTCTCCAGTAGGACTCCAGCTACGACAAGTAGGGGACAAAGGTGCTAGAAATTACTAGCACGAGAGTTGACGTGAACCTGCACACAGATACAAATAACTTTGCTCCCAACGAGTACAGAGAGGTTATCAATCTCTCCGGCCTTGCTGTTTACAAAAGGTCAAACGCAAGAGATAAAAGGTAATGATAATTGCAACTAGAAAGTAAAACAGGAAGTATATTGAGGGTGTAAACAGTGGTGGACATATGGACTGGGGTCCCGTGAAGTTCACTAGTGATGTCTATCTCCCAAAAGACGATAAACAACTATGCAAGGTGAACAAATTACAGCTGGGCAATTGACATGATTAAAAACGCACCGCAATGCTAACTATGCTACAAAATAAAGGAAGAGGCTCAAAAGCATGGGCGTACGTCAAAACAAGTAGACCGAAATCCATCTGTATCTACTCACTAATCATCCACCTTGAGATATCTATCCAGCACATCTCGCTGGTATTAAGTTGCGAGCCCCACCCAAAGTGTAAACCCAAAGCAACAGACAACTGCATGAAAAGAACTTTGCGTAAAGTAAACAATCCTCGCAACCGTGGTTACAAGCACCGTTGGTTTCCCCCCTGTGGCAACAACACATCCCCTAGACTCATGTTTCTATCACTCAAGCTAGTCATCAAGGGGCATGAACCCACAATCAAGCATAACGCTCCCTCTTGGAGTTACTACCTACTACTTGGCCAAAGCAATAAACAGCAACGGAGAACATGCAAGAATTACTCAAGAACAAAAATATAAAAGAGAAGAACCAAATATATTATTCATCACAATCTGAACATAGTCTCATAATCCATTAGATCTCAGCAATCTCAACATAGCAACAACGGAAAGAAATACATATGTGCCTTGATCATGTAGGGCAGCTCACAAGGTCTAATACATGAAGAATAAAGAGGGGGAGAGGACATAACATAGCTACTGATCATGGACCCATGGTCCAAGGTGGACTACTCACGGCTCGTCCGGGAAGCGTCCATGGTGGTGGAGAAGCTCCCGGAGGTCAATCCTCCCTCCGGCAGGGTGTCGGGAAGAGATCTTCTGGTGCTCCCGATCTTGGAAGCGCGGAGGCGGCGGAACAGAGGCGAGATCGCGAAAAAGGGTTCTGTCCTCGGGGGTTTTGGGATGAGAGAAATATATAGGCGAAGGGGGAAGCCAGGGGGCCACCAGGAGTCCAGGCGGGCTCCCGGCGCGGCCCCACCCTAGGCTGCGCCCCCTGGCCGCCTGGGCACCAGGTGGGGCCCCTCTGCCCCCCCTTCAGGCATCTGGAATCTTCCGGTACGCTGATTTTTCATATATTTTCCCCGGATTTGTTCTGGCACTTTAAGTAATGGGAAAACCTGAAATAAAAAGACAGTAGAAAAAATAAACTGGCACTGGGGTGCACTGAGTTAATAGGTTAGTCCAACTATGATCAAAAGTATATGAAAGTGTATCAAAAGCATAGCAATATCACCCAAAACATGCATGGAGCAAGCAGAAATTATAGATACTTTTGGGACGTATCAACATCCCCAAGCTTAATTCCTGCTCGTCCTCGAGTAGGTAAATGATAACAAGCATAATTTCTGTGATGACATGCTACCAACCATATAAGAAATTTTAAGTAAAGCAATCAAGGCATGTAATTCAATTCAAGTCATAACAAGCAAGAGTCTATATTAGCATTAAAACAAGCAACATAAGAACATAAAGGTGAAAGATCTCTCGCTATCTGTGACTCGAATGTCTCTAAATGGTGTTTGCGTGCAAGAAGTGGGAGATGGGAATACAAGAGAGAGAAAACATAATATTTTTTTGGTTGAGAACTCAATCTACTAAAGTTTCACACTTAGTTTTCTTTAGAATCTTATCTTGACTCGTCCCCAGACCACTAGCCAGGTACAAGTCAAACTGATCCACTGCCTTTCGATATTTTGAGCACTCATGCAATGGATGAGCATAAGCAAGAAAGTTGACACTTAGGACGGCAAAGAGAGAGAGATGGTGGAGGAGGAAGACAAAAAATGGTGTGAAAGGCTCACATCAACGAGGACAATCATAGGCGAGAGAAATCCAAATGATAGATATGATGTGAGGATTAGGGATTGCCATGCAACGGATGCACATATGAGCTATGGAAAGCTCTCCAATGGAACTAGTGGGGGTGCATCCAACTTGTTTGCTCAAGAAGCCCTAGAGCTCATTTGAGGAGGCTCATCATTGAAATATAAAAGCCAAGTTCTATAGTGTAAAGGTCCCCACATAGCTATATGCATATTGTTCGATGAAATTTTGTGCCGCAAATAGCATGAAATAACGAACATAGATAAATAATTGTTGATTATCTTATATGCAGATTTTTCTTCAATATGCATATATATCACTAGTGGACAGATCCCCATATTATCCCGGTTCATATGGGCCTTTAGTCCCGGTTCCACACCCGGGACCAATAACTCGGGACCAATGATGATCCCGGTTGGCCCACGAACCGGGACCGAGGAGGCTCCACGTGGCCAGGCGCGCAGCGAGGGGGGGAGGGGTCATCGGTCCCGGTTGATAGGAAGAACCGGGACCGAAGAGGCTCCACTGCCCTCCTTTTTAGCCCTATTTTCTGATATGTTTTTTCATTTATTTATTTTGTGTTTTGTATTCAATTAAATAGTACCATATATATATAAATTAAAGCAACAATGAAGGAACCACAATATATATTACACATTATCGTCACGAATATATCATATACACCATCTCATTCGTCGTGCTTGGTCGAACATGTATTACACAAACGGTACTCACACGAGTTCGATCTAATTTACATCGGTCCTTGGCCGCTTTTCTTCCAAAAAATGAGGGTGAAAGAACTCTCCGGTCGGAGCTATGACATGGTCTAATAAGAATCCGGCGATTTCCTCTTGAATTGCTCGCACGCGTTGTCGTGGTAGAAGACCGTCCCGCATTCGTTCGATCTAATTAAAAGAAAGGGATCAATATATATGAATGAAACTAAACACAATTTAACGCAATAAATTAAAGTATTGAATGTTGTTTATCGTACTTCAATTTTCCTTATGTTTCGGGTTGCGGCCGTCTCTTTGGTCGTCTGGCGAATGAACTCGCAGACATAATATCCACATAAGTTATTCCCGTGTCCCTGTCTCAAACACTTTACGAGAACGGAGATCAATGAATATTATAATCAGCATGATAATTATACTGAAACTAGAATCAAAAAGATGCACGGATCTAGCAAGTACTACTTACATTCAGTGATTCAAATGTAAGCTTTGCCGGAAGACCCGGTGTTTTGGCGGTGAACCGTTTCCAAACCCTCTGGAGGCATGCTTGCATGTCCTCCCATGATTTCATAGATTTGTGTCCCGGGTCCATGACTTTTACTACTCCTTCGTCCGGAACAATGATCAACAGAATAAAGTGGAAGCTGCACACGCATAAAGAGTCAATTATACGCTTAACACCGAGCAAGCAAAATAGAATGTGTGCGAGACAGTAACACTCACTCGAAGTTGTAAGGAAATAGTATTTCCCTTCTTGTGCCAAAATACGTCAACGATTGCAACAAGTTGTTCTCTGTCTGGTTGGGCTTCTCTTTGAGAGTTCTTTCATGAACGAACTGGCAGTCAACGAACCCAATGTCATAGATTTGTCCTTTCTTGCATTCGAGAATCTTCATTCTGCATATATAATTAGTTTAGTGATGAGTGTAAGATTGTACATGAAACGAATGAACTGAGCTAGAAAGGCTTGATCACTGAAACTAATGGTACTTACAGACAATATGCACTGACGATAGATTTGTCGATGGCGTCTCCATTGTAAAACTGAAATAATTCTGAGAATTCAATCAGATCGAAGCCTTGTCCATGCCCGTAATGCTCGTTCTGAAATTTAGCGTAGATCCAGTTTTCGGATTTAGCAGATTTTTCCATGTACCAGTCATGCAATTTTCGTATCTTTGTTGGTAGATCGTTGACTAACTCGGGTTTGACGAGAGGATACCCGTGTTGGTATTGGTATGCCGGTACGAATTCCTCATCGTTCCCGAACTCATCCAGACGGCTCAGGTAATCAGTAATAGACAATCCTACTGCCTGGGCTTTTGCTCCGTACTGTCTTATAAACTCCGGATCTTTGTTCGGATCATACGCATCGACCTAATGCTGCTGGGGGCGCGGCCAAGTGTGCACTTTGAGCGGTTCGATCGATTGTTCTTTCTGTAGTCCGAGCTGGGCAATCTCTTTTCCGACTCTCCGCTCTTTTGCCTCAGCCGACTTTGTAATAGAGCGTTCATAGTCTGATGTGAGCGATATGGGGTTGTGAAGCTTCTTCTTCGGTTTCGCGCACGCGGTGTGATCTTCTGGGGTGCGCGGGAACAATGGCTCTGTCGGCTTCTTCTTGTTGGCCACATCAATCTTCCACTTTTCATAAGACATTTTTACGGACACTTCCAGTTCCTCAGGTGTCATCTCTCTGGGTAGCTTCTTCATCTTCTGATGAGGAACTTTTGGGAGGGGTGATCGCTTACGTTTCGGTGATTTCTTGCTGCCCCTCCTAGTATAGGTACGCTTCCGCTTCTGTCTCTGAGGCTCAGAAGATGGAGACGGTTGAGGCGACGGTGGAGATGCCTGAGGCGACGGTGGAGACGGCTGAGCCGGAGAGTGGTGAGGCGGTGAAGGCGATGGTTGCGGTGAAGAATAGTCACGTGGCGGCGAAGGTGGATTGCTCTTCTGAAGAGTGGGTGACCTTGGCGGCACATAATTTGGAAGCACGATGTGCTCCTTTCGCCATAGAACACTCTCCTTTTTTGCTTCTCCTAGTTCTTTCAGCTCCCCATCTTCACCTGCAGGGTGGTCCAGCTTCAGCTCCTCATAATCATCCATCACATCATCCACCATGACGACAGCGTATCCTTCTGGAGTCGGGTTGCAATGATAAGTTGGTTTCTCCGGGATTGATAGGGCCATGCCGACCGCCACCGTCACCTTTAAGTTCATCACTTGCACCTTAAGCTCACAACGTGTGCTCTCCGTGATATAATCCACTGGGTAGCGTTTAGGAGCAGCCGTTGTCAGTGCATCATCATCATCCTGCTGGAGCTGCGTGGAAGCTTGGGACCTTTTCCGATTCGATGGGGCGCCGGTAGCATCGAATCCAGTTTCTAACAAGAGCTGTTGAGGTTGGCCGCCACTTTGCTGGCTAAGTCTGCCGATCAGCTCCTCCGCCCGCTTTAAGCCTTCTTCTACATTACGTAGCCGCTCTTTGGTAGCCATTTTCTCAGCCTCATTCGCCACTTTCTCTCTCTCAGCCGCCGCTTTCTCAGCTGCCTCCCTTTCCTTCCTCCTCTGATGGCTTTTATTTGGATATTTCTTGCTTTCCGAAGGGAAGGAAAGTTTCCAACACTTGGAGCCTGGCGTGCCTCGTGCTCGTCCTGGGTGTTCTCTATTTTTTAGGGCGCGTGTGAGCTTGTCGTCCTCTCTATCGGGAATGAACCGTCCCTCTTCAATATCACGTACTGCATCTCTAATATCATCGATGGGCAGCAGGGGATCATCTATGTGTGACTGGTTATATATTGCCATCCCATCTTTGTCCAACGTGCCCCCATGGCCGTAAAACCAGTTTCTTGTCCGTTCGTTCCATGTTGTAGGCTCTGGAGTGATCCCGACATCAAAATACTTGGCCTCAATTGTCTCCCACCTAGGCATGCAACCGGCGTAGCCAGCAGGCCCCATTTTATGGTGGTAAATCTTCTTAGCGGCATTCGTCTGATTTACTTCAGACCTTTGCTGCGCGTGCTCCGATTTCTTGTACGCCAGAAAATCATCCCACTGCTCTCTTATCTTACCATAGCCGTGTTCGAAATCCGGAGTCTTGTCTAACTTGACATATTTTAGGTACAAGTTTTTCTTCCAATTCTTGAATTTCTCGGCCATCTTGCTGAGAGCAAACTTCTTGACTCTAGCCTCTAGCTCCAGTCTAGCTGCCGCCTCCTGAGCTGGATTATCCACCTCTGGCATCCGCAGGAGGAAATTATGCATGAGCATGTTCCAAAGCCTGTCTTTCATGGTGTCGCACACAAACGAGATTGTACGGTCCTTTAGCTGCATCCATTCTCGAATGGTGATCGGGATGTTGTCCCTCACGAGAGTTCCGCATGCCTTCACAAATTTTTTCTTGACATCGTCCGGAGCTAACGGTTCGTCGTCTGGACCGACCTCTTCGATCCTATACCTCACATTGTCAGCCAACTTTTTGGTTGGGCCTCGTTTCGGTCTTGCGGAGGAATGGCCGGATCCGGATCCGGAGGGCTAAAAGAAGAAAGAGTGTTAATATATGCATGTACATATACAGCTGCATTTTAATTAAAGGTAATTTACATATATATCAACCTCGCCGGTGTTTTCGAGATTAAATGTTCCGCCGGAGCCGGAGCCGGCTTGTCTCCCGTCCGATGCTTCTTCTCGGTGGAGAGACTCGTCTCCCTCACCGGATACGTTCAGAAACCGGCGGGTGACATCTTGACCTTCATTGTCGTTGATCATATCGTGAAGCAAGTTTTCCTCATTTTCATCTCTATGAAATATTGGTTCCATAGTATCTGCAAATTAACAATTGCAAGCTATTATAATGCAAATCGTAGGCGGCAGCGGTGTAGTCAACGGTAGAAGCAGAGTCTACCGGAGATTAAAGGGGGGGAGAAACAGTAAATACACGGCAATCATAGCAAACAATACAAGGCATGACAAATGAAATGCAATCCGTGTGATCTAACGTAAAACGATGCAATAAGCTTGGCGCTAATGGCGACCTCGCCGGTGATTACCGGACAGGGTGTCCGGAGGGGGGGGATCAAGCCGGAGGTGTCGTGGGTACCGGACAAACATAAGGGGGGTGTATCCGCGCTAGTTGATCTGTTCTGAGAAACATTCGTGTTCGGAATAAATTGATCCGGGTACTGTAGTAGTACCGGACAATTCATCAGACAGACGGTCCGGAGGGGGACGGTTCGAGTTACGGATTAAAAGATATTAAATAAACAAGACAACAACAATGTAAACATCACATTGCAATGCACAATCAAGAATGAATCATGGCATGGTACTGATGTGACGTAGGTTCAATTTGTCACATATTAATTGAAGTTGATTTGAATAAGAAATTCAAATTCAAACTCCAAATGTTGTTCATATTGTCCCAAGTTGCATTTGCTAATGTTTGGTTATTATAAACCATGTTGACATGTGTATGATATGCCTCTGATCTTCATGTGATAAGGTTGGCATTGCAAAGATTTAAATTGAAATGATTTAAACATTTAATTTGAATTATTCCAAATAACCCAAATAGATAAATGATACTGGTCCATCATCATAGATGTGTTTTTCATCTATGAAAATATGATATTTGGAATTCTTGAATTTTTCTGTTGATTTTTCATATATAACACTTTTTATTTGGAGTTACAGATAATTCTCTATGAATTTTTGAAGATTTAAACATTTTCTGGAATTTCCTGGAATTTAATTAAACAGAGAAAATGGGTTATAGCATCATGTTGATGCAATGATGACCTCACCAGGGGCCTGACCAGTGGGGCCGCAGTGTCAGTGGCACAGAGTTTAATTCTGTTTAATTTAAACTTTTGATTTAATTTGGGGGGGCTAGCCCCACCTGTAAGTGGCTTAGGCCAACTAATCAGGGGGGTTAACCCCCTAATGACAGGCCACGCCGGAGAGGAGGCCGGCGGCGACCTCAGACCGCGGCGGCGCTCTCCTGGGTGGCGATTACGGTCGTGTGGCTGGGCTCGAGGAGGGCATCAAAACGTGCCCCGTGCACGTGCGCTTCAAGGGGGCATCAAGGGAAGGCAGGGGGCGCCGGAGTTGATGGCGGGGAGGAGCTTCGCGGCGGCGCCGCTCGGCCGGTGAGAGAAGCAGGGCTCCAGGGCATGTGGATGGCTCGGGAAGGGGGGAATCGAGTCGCCTGCTTACCCTGGTGATGCTTGTGAAGTAGGGAGCGACGAAGAGCTCGGGGAGGCGCTGGAGACGGCGAATTCGGCCGGCGGAGGCGTCCACGGCGGCCGTGGCGATTCCGGTGACACGCTGGCGTCGTTACGGTCCAAAGCCGTCGAGCTCCACGCCCAGGACAACGGGGAGGCGCCGGCGAGGCGAACGTCGACGAGAATCAGGCAGCCTGCCGGCGTCGATGACGAATTCCACGCGGGCAGACTGAGTTGGGGGATTTTGTGGAGTTGCGGGAGGAAGAAGAGGTTGCGCGTATTATAGTAAGGGCCATCGGTCCCGGTTGGTAGCACCAACCGGGACCAAAGACTCAACGGTCCCGGTTGGTGCTACCAACCGGGATCGTTGGCCTGTGCGGGGAGGGGCATGGGGCTGCCACATCGCACCAGGGTTATCGATCCCGGTTGGTAGCACCAACCGGGACCGTTGAGTCTTTGGTCCCGGTTGGTGCTACCAACCGGGATCGTTGACCCTTTTATGCAATGTTTCGGCTTCCCGCCCTTTTCAAATTTATTTTCTTTTTTAATTAGTTAGGTGTTCAATTTAAAATGATTTTTTGTTTGGAATTTGAAAAAACTTTTAACAGCAAAAGTGCTTCAATTTAATTAACTAATCCAAAACCATTTTTTGTTTTGAAAAATATTTTTTTAACTATACAATTTTACTATTTTCAATTAAAAATGCATTTTCAAATGACCGAAGTTATAGCTAATTTAAAATGATAGTTTCCCCAAATGATCTCATATTTTGCATATGTGTGTATATTTGAATGGCCAACAAGTTTGCCAAAGGAAGTTTTCATTTCCGTTGCACGAAAAATCCATTTTTCATTTTCCGAGTGCCGAAAGTAGGGTCTTTTTGTGAAGGATCTACCAAATATTTGATGTCAATTTGAACCAACCCATTTTTGTATTATACTAGACCATATTTTATTAACAATTTACAAAAGTTTATATGTAAAATGTTTCTTATGCACCTCTGCTGAAAAAGATAAATTGCCGCCAATTCAGCTGGAACGGGGTGAAATTTGAACTACAAGTGCTTGATAGTTTGCTCTTTATTTTTTCAACAAAACATTTCCAAGTGCACAAGTACTCATTTCATCAGAGATCTACAAAGAGTTTTGCAAGATTCCACACCTAGCTATCACCGGCCATGCCCCCCTCCCCCGTTTTGACCGCATTTTGAAATCGGTGCTTAAACAATTCAAAAAAAATCAAAAAAATATAAAACCTTCGCGTTGCATCCTAATTTATGTCCTAGTAACCATAAAAACCAACAAACTTGGAATAATGCAAATCTATTAACAAAGTCTTCTCAAAATGGGCTATCGAGTATGAAGATTCATGGCTTTCTAGCCAAATGGCCGAAGTTATAGCTAATTTCAAATGATAGTTTCCCCAAATGATCTCATATTTTGCATATGTGTGTATATTTGAATGGCCAACAAGTTTGCCAAAGGAAGTTTTCATTTCCATTGCACAAAAAATCCATTTTTCATTTTCCGAGTGCCGAAAGTAGGGTCTTTTTGTGAAGGATCTACCAAATATTTGATGTCAATTTGAACCAACCCATTTTTGTATTATACTAGACCATATTTTATTAACAATTTACAAAAGTTTCTATGTAAAATGTTTCTTATGCACCTCTGCTGAAAAAGACAAATTGCCGCCAATTCAGTTGGAACGGGGTGAAATTTTAACTACAAGTGCTTGATAGTTTGCTCTTTATTAAAAAAAACATTTCCAAGTGCACAAGTACTCATTTCATCAGAGATCTACAAAGAGTTTTGCAAGATTCCACACCTAGCTATCACCGGCCATGCCCCCCCTCCCCCGTTTTGACCGCATTTTGAAATCGGTGCTTAAACAATTCAAAAAAAATCAAAAATATATAAAACCTTCGCGTTGCATCCTAATTTATGTCCTAGTAACCATAAAAACCAACAAACTTGGAATAATGCAAATCTATTAAAAAAGTCTTCTCAAAATGGGCTATCGACTATGAAGGTTCATGGCTTTCAAGCCAAATGGCCGAAGTTATAGCTAATTTCATATGATAGTTTCCCCAAATGATCTAATATTTTGCATATGTGTGTATATTTGAATGGCCAACAAGTTTGCCAAATGAAGTTTTCATTTCCATTGCACGAAAAATCCATTTTTCATTTTCCGAGTGCCGAAAGTAGGGTCTTTTTGTGAAGGATCTACCAAATATTTGATGTCAATTTGAACCAACCCATTTTTGTATTATACTAGACCATATTTTATTAACAATTTACAAAAGTTTCTATGTAAAATGTTTCTTATGCACCTTTGCTGAAAAAGACAAATTGCCGCCAATTCCGTTGGAACGGGGTGAAATTTGAACTACAAGTGCTTGATAGTTTGCTCTTTATTTTTTCAAAAAAACATTTCCAAGTGCACAAGTACTCATTTCATCAGAGATCTACAAAGAGTTTTGCAAGATTCCACACCTAGCTATCACCGGCCATGCCACCCCTCCCCCGTTTTGACCGCATTTTGAAATCGGTGCTTAAACAATTCAAAAAAATTCAAAAAACATATAAAACCTTCGCGTTGCGTGCTAATTTATGTCCTAGTAACCATAAAAACCAACAAACTTGAAATAATGCAAATCTATTAAAAAAGTCTTCTCAAAATGGGCTATCGAGTATGCAGGTTCATGGCTTTCAAGCCAAATGGCCGAAGTTATAGCTAATTTCAAATGATAGTTTCCCCAAATGATCTCATAGTTTTCATATGTGTGTATATTTGAATGGCTAGGAAGTTTGCCAAAGGAAGTTTTCATTTCCGTTGCACGAAAAATCCATTTTTCATTTTCCGAGTGCCGAAAGTAGGGTCTTTTGTGAAGGATCTACCAAATATTTGATGTCAATTTGAACCAGCCCATTTTTGTATTATACTAGACCATATTTTATTAACAATTTACAAAAGTTTCTATGTAAAATGTTTCTTATGCACCTCTGCTGAAAAAGGCAAATTGCCGCCAATTCAGTTGGAACGGGGTGAAATTTGAACTACAAGTGCTTGATAGTTTGCTCTTTATTTTTTCAAAAAAAACATTTCCAAGTGCACAAGTACTCATTTCATCAGAGATCTACAAAGAGTTTTGCAAGATTCCACACCTAGCTATCACCGGCCATGCCACCCCTCCCCCGTTTTGACCGCATTTTCAAATCGGTGCTTAAACAATTCAAAAAAATTCAAGAAACATATAAAACCTTCGCGTTGCGTCCTAATTTATGTCCTAGTAACCATAAAAACCAACAAACTTGAAATAATGCAAATCTATTAAAAAAGTCTTCTCAAAATGGGCTATCGAGTATGCAGGTTCATGGCTTTCAAGCCAAATGGCCGAAGTGATAGCTAATTTCAAATGATAGTTTCCCCAAATGATCTCATAGTTTTCATATGTGTGTATATTTGAATGGCTAGGAAGTTTGCCAAAGGAAGTTTTCATTTCCGTTGCACGAAAAATCCATTTTTCATTTTCCGAGTGCCGAAAGTAGGGTCTTTTGTGAAGGATCTACCAAATATTTGATGTCAATTTGAACCAACCCATTTTTGTATTATACTAGACCATATTTTATTAACAATTTACAAAAGTTTCTATGTAAAATGTTTCTTATGCACCTCTGCTGAAAAAGACAAATTGCCGCCAATTCAGCTGGAACGGGGTGAAATTTGAACTACAAGTGCTTGATAGTTTGCTCTTTATTTTTTCAAAAAAACATTTCCAAGTGCACAAGTACTCATTTCATCAGAGATCTACAAAGAGTTTTGCAAGATTCCACACCTAGTTATCACCGGCCATGCCCCCGCTCCCCCGTTTTGACCGCATTTTGAAATTGGAAAGCACTACAATTGGAAAGCATCATGTTCAAACTTGGCTAATTGCAAACATCACAAAAAAATCACCAATGGTTCAATACATTATTACACATCACTTGTTTCCTACATTGCTTATGATCGCTTCTTGGGCCGTAACCACGGAGCATCTTCATTGCTTAATGGGATAGTTGGGTCAGTTTTCACTGTGAATGGAGGAATTTCATGAAACTTATCGTAATCTTCGGACATGTCTGTCTTGTCCTCGACTCCCACGATGTTTCTTTTTCCTGAAAGAACTATGTGACGCCTGGGCTCATTGTCTGATGTATTCGTATCCTTGTTTTTCCTTTTTTCGGTCTAGAAGACATGTCCTTCACATAGAAAACCTGAGCCACATCTTTGGCTAGGACGAATGGGTCGTCTGTGTGACCAAGATTCTTGAGATCCACTGTTGTCATTCCGTACAGCTGGTCGACCTTTACCCCATCTACATTCATGTTGACCCAACTGCACCGAAACAAAGGGACCTTAAAAGTAGGTCCATAGTCAAGTTCCCATATCTCATCTATGTAACCATAGTATGTGTCCTTTGTACCATCCTCGTTTGTTGCATCAAAGCGGACACCACTGTTTTGGCTGGTGCTCTTCTTATCTTGGGCGACCGTGTAAAATGTATTCCCATTTATCTCGTACCCTTGGAAAGTCAATACAGTCTCAGACGGTGTCGCGGCCAGGAAGTAGAGTTGATTTCCAATAGTGGTGTCATGCATGAGACGTAATTGCAACCAAGTGCCGAAAGTCTCCATGTGTTTGACTTGAATCCATTGGTCATCCTCCCCCTGGAACTTGGAGCGTAGAACATTCTTGTGTTCCTCGATATACGGTTGGACGAAGATAGAACTTTGTAGAACTGTGTAGTGTGCTTGAGTCAAAGAATGCCCGTCCTGAAATATCTTTGCTTTCTTTCCTAGCGTTCCTTTTCCACTCAGTCTCCCCTCATACCGCGATTCAGGAACACCAATCGGCTTAAGGTCAGGAATAAAGTCAACACAGAACTCAATGACCTCCTCTGTTCCATAGCCCTTGGAGATGCTTCCTTCTGGCCTTGCACGATTACGAACATATTTCTTTAAAACTCCCATGAACCTCTCGAAGGGGAACATATTGTGTAGAAATACAGGACCTACAATGGCAATCTCGTCGACCAGGTGAACCAGCAGATGCGTCATAATATTGAAGAAGGACGGGGGGAACACCAACTCAAAACTGAAGAGACATTGGACCACATCCTTCTGTATCCTTTCCAGACTTGCATGATCGATTACCTTCTGAGATAATGCATTGAGAAATGCACATAGCTTCACAATGGGTACTCGAACATTTTCTGGTAGAAGCCCCCGCAATGCAACCGGAAGCAACTGCGTCATAATCACGTGGCAATCATGAGACTTGAGGTTCTGGAATTTTTTCTCTGCTATATTTATTATTCCCTTTATATTTGACGAGAAGCCTGCCGGGACCTTGATACTTCTAAGGCATTCAAAAAAGATTTCCTTCTCTGCTTTGGTAAGAGCGTAGCTGCTTAGACGCCCTTTATCAGTATGCCTGTGGTATGGGTCTTTCATACGTTGCTGGTCCTCCCGTGCTTCTGGTGTATCTTTTGACTTCCCATACACGCCCAGGAACCCTAGCAGGTTCACGCAAAGATTCTTCGTCACGTGCATCACGTCGATTGAAGAACGGACCTCTAGGTCTACCCAATAGGGTAGCTCCCAAAATATAGATTTCTTCTTCCACATGGCCGCGTGTCCGATAACGGCGTCTTTCGGAACAGATTGACTGCCAGGACCCTTTCCAAAGATTACTTCTAGGTCATTCACCATACCAAATACATCAGCACCTTTAGGGAGCTTAGGATTTTTCCGGTGATCTGCCTCACCGTTGAAATGCTTGCCTTTCTTTCTCACGATATGATTGGGCGGCAGAAATACACACCCCAGGTACACAACCTTCTTACATTTATCCAAATATATACCTTTAGTCTTATCTAAACAGTGCGTGCATGCATTGTATCCCTTGTTTGACTGTCCTGAAATGTTACTAAGAGCGGGCCAATCATTGATGGTTACGAAAAGCAACGCTCGCAGGTCAAATTCCTCCTGTTTGTCCTCATCCCATACGCGTACACCTGGTTTGGCCCATAGCTCCAAAAGTTCATCGACTAATGGCCTTAGGTACACATCAATGTCGTTGCCGGGTTGCCTCGGTCCTTGGATGAGCACTGGCATCATGATAAACTTCCGCTTCATGCACACCCAAGGAGGAAGGTTGTAGATACATAGAGTCACAGGCCAGGTGTTGTGACTGCAGCTCTGCTCTCCAAAAGGGTTCATGCCATCTGTACTTAGACCAAACCATAAGTTTCTTGCTTCATCTGTAAAGTCTGAGTGGCGCCTCTCGATTTTTCTCCACTGCGACCCATCAGCGGGGTGTCTCAACTTCCCGTCTTTCTTACGGTCTTCTTTGTGCCATCGCAGCAACCTGGCATGCTCCTTGTTTCTGAACAGACGTTTCAACCGTGGTATTATAGGAGCATACCACATAAACTTAGCAGGAACCCTCTTCCTCAGGGGCTCGTCATCTCCCTCAGCATCACCAGGGTCATCTTGTCTGATCTTGTACCGACTCGCAGTGCCTACCGGGCATTTATCAATACTCTCATACTTTTCACCGCGGTACAGGATGCAGTCATTAATGCATGCATGTATCTTCTGCACATCTAATCCTAGAGGGCAGATAACCTTCTTTGCTTCGTGTGTTGTCGCGGGAAATTCGTTATCCGGTGGAAGCTTCGACTTCATTATTTGCAGTAACTGCTCAAATCCGGTGTCAGAACAACCAAAATCTGCCTTCCATTTCAACAGTTCCAGTGTGGTACCGAGCTTTGTGCTGCCATCTTCGCAATTTGGGTACAAGGGATTTTTGTGATCCTCTAGCATGGTCTCCAACTTTTCCTTCTCTTTTCCTGTTTCACAATCTCGCTTTGCATCAGAGATGACCCGACCAAGACCATCCGCGGTCTCATCCGATTCCCGTTGTTCTTCTTCATTGTCACCTCGAGGAGCTCCATCTTCTTCATTGTCTTCCATTGCAGTGTCACCGAATTCTTCAGGGGACATAGGATAGCTATCATCATCCTCCTCTTCTTCATTGTCTTCCTGCCTAACCCCTCTTTCTCCGTGCTTGGACCAACAATAATATCCGGGAATGAAACCTCTCCGAAGCAGGTGGCCTTGAAGTGTTCTCGAGGAAGAGTACTCCGCCACGTTCCGACATTCAATACAGGGACAAGGCATAAAATTATCCACTTTGTTTGCACTAGCCACATTGAGAAATGTATGCAGGTTTGTAATAAACTCGGACCCGCGTCGATCGCTGTACATCCATCGCATCCGTGCTTCGATCTGCGTCATATAATTAACCATTACAATAACTTCATGAATAGTGAAAAGACCACTATATATGCACACGTGCATTATTTTTGTATCAGTTACAGATGGAGAAGATAGGGTTGCTAACCTCGGCCAAGGATACGGTGTTCTGAGGACCTAAGTGTGGCTCGGACATTTCGTCGAACACCTGGTGTGCAATCAAAGGAAAAAAAATCTAGCACCCACCCCACCCCAACACAATCCTGAAATTTTTTGAGGCAAAATGACAAAGTGCTGGTTGGGGGTTATATAGCCAGGGCAACAGTCCCGGTTTTTTCCAACAACCGGGACCAATGCCTCGCAGTGCGCCACGTGTTGGTCGCCAGAGCATTGGTCCCGGTTTGTGGCAACAACCGGGACCGTTACCCCACATGAATCGGGACCGTTGCCCTTTCCAGACGAACCGGGACCGTTGCCCGGCATCGGTCCCGGTTCTGAAATGAACCGGGAGCGATGCCTTTTTTGGGTTGGACGAAAGGGGGGACTGTCCACTAGTGACCTTGTTCTAGGGGTAACACACTACTCTTGCTAGGTTTTTCTCTCGCATAAAAAATATAGTTGCAAGGAGGGTTTGATGACCGTGGATGATGCATCTGCTAGTGATGGTGGGTATGTATATTCTTTTCCTCGAAAACTGTCGGCATCCTCACCTTGTATTGCACGAGTGGAGCTTAATGAAGTTCATTAATAATGAAATCACCCTCACGAAAAAATGAAATTACAACGCATGACATAATGTTATCGTGAAGGTGTTGGTAAAGTCTCCATTGATTGACCATGTCTGGTCGAATCGAATGGACATTGCGATAGTTATTAGCCAGATGGGCTCTACGACCCAGTCCAGCCGAGTGATTCTCCTATAATGCGGACTCGGATTATTTAAGCTTTCTAGGCCAAATCCTCTTCATGGGTCTACCCCAAGGGGATCCCACATTCAGTCGTGTTTGGGGAAGACGAAGGCAATGGATGTGATTCGATGTGTCTCGCCTCGATTCCATCTAGGCGGAAGAAGAGGGCGTTGAAACTGAGCTCACACATACAATAGTTCAACGAGGTGATGAAGGTGGCGACGCTATGCTCTTGTTGCGGTGATAGAGGTGTTGAAATATAAATATATTTCCTAGCCTTTCTCTATCAGTTTGAGCTTTTGGTTGAGCTGGCTGGTGCATGAATTTAATATGATATCAAAGCCAAAAGGTCATGAGTTCAAGACCCTACCAACCCAGTATTAAAAAAGTATTCTCCGGCCTACACCAGTCCCACGCTAAAGACTAAAATAGCCTAGGCGTGAGGGGGAGTGTTGAAATATAAATATATTGCCTAACCTCTCTCCATCAGTTTCAACTTTTGGTTGAGTTGGCCAGTGCATCAATTTAATAAGAGAGAGAGAGAGAGACTTGCCTAATGGCACAAGGTGGAAGATGAGCTCGTCCTTGGTGGGTTAGGCTTGTGTGACGCCCCCAAAATCAGACCGTGTACAGTAATCATACACGCAAGGTACACGATCGAGATTAGGGACTCACGGTGGGATATCACAACACAACTCTACAAATAAAATAATACAAGCTGTTTAATACAAGCCAGGGGCCACGAGGGCTCGAATACAACAGCTCGAGAGCACAAAGTTAGCGGAAGCAATAGTATCTGAGTACAGACACAAGAATAAAAGGTTGCCTTAAGAAGGCTAGCACAAATAACAACAGATCGAAAAGGCGAGGCCTCCTGCCTGGGAACCTCCAAACTACTCCTGGTCAATGGGGGACTCGACATCGTAGAAGGCATCTGGGATCTTCATGTTGCGGTGGTCGGGTCGGGGATCTCCTGCTCTTGGACTCCAAGGCTCCAATGTTGACTGCAGCGGCCGATCAGGCAAAACAAAAAGAGGAAATAAAGCAAATGTGAGTATCTAGCATACCCGCGAGTCTTACGTCCGCTACTAAGCATTATGCATTGTATCAATGGAAAGGGGAGGCTGTATATATAGTGGACTGCAAGATAGAAATCAGAATAAGGATAAGAAGCTAGGCCTATCGAAGACTAGCATCTTCTGACGTGTCTTGCAGCATGAGAAGAGAAACAACCAACAGTTCAATAGCATGAATGTAATAACAATGCAGCAGAAGTTGCTGCAGCATTGTATAATAGTAAGTTGTAATAATTAATAATAATAATGCCTCCGAGTTCCCTTCCTCGACTCCCTGCGAGGAAGAAGACCCGGAACCATCCATTTTAATAGTAGTAGTTTCTAGTGGTAAGATCCAGCTTCAGCATAAAGCGTCCTGTTACCGTGGACACGGCTATTCGAATAGATTAATCTTCCCTGTAGGGGTGCACTGGCGTGACTCTACGACACTCGGATCTCCAGGGTGGCGTACACCTTGTTAGGGAACACCCCACCGAAGCTATCCGACACAAAGGAGCCCATCCTTCGGCAATCAACAGAGAGGTCATCCGCCGGACTATATCCTATGTACGCCGGGCTTTGGACCCTAACCCGAACGTACTCCTGCACGGTGCGTGACTGGCCGGTGAAGCAAAATCAAAGCAAATACAAATACACCGCTCGAGCAAGAGAAGACAACACCACTTCCCGGCAATCAGCCCGCGGTACTGCTGACGTCTGAAGACCCTCGAACGAGACTACGATGCAGGGGAGCCCACACTCCTCGTCCCACGTGTAGGTAGTGCGTACAAGCCAAAAGGCTACTTAAGACATCCGTCGAACCATTTATCATTTTAATTAACCTGCGTGAAACCGTTATCGTTGCCTCGACTTAACTGACCCGCGGTCAACGACAGCAGTCAGGACCACCAGTACATCGGTGCCTGCCCTGTCGTCCCACCAAGTCTCTGCGGTTACCAACAAGGTGAACCGTCTCCTTACCTTGTCTCGCGTGTGCTCTTGGTAGAGCTCGACTTTTCGTGGTTTGGTAACTCTCGCGAGATACGAGCAGGGGCCAGGCACGCCTGTAACGTCGGTCGTACCCTCCCTGTCGTTCCCGACAATATACCTCTCGCAGGCACCGTTGGGTCACCCGACTTTATTACCTTGAAGGACAACCGTTGCTCAGGTACCTAGAGCGGCTATACAGAGTCAGCAACGAGTGGAGGTACGAGGATTACTCCTCGATAGCTCACACTTGATGGTGGCTCGGCAGAGCCGAGCTAGGGGACCTTAGGCGGTGTCTGCATTGTACCGTACCTGTGCAGTTATATATATCGTATCCGTGTTCACTCACCAGAGTGATCACGGCCCGCTATCTAATCCTAGCTAACAATGCGCAGGGCTCACTGCTGAATAATGCATAGTTATAATAGGCGGCATAGGATAAAGGAAGGTACATCAAGGGGCGACAATATCAGGCTATGCAATTGAATAGGATTGTAACGTAGTAGCAGCAGTAACAATGCCTAGTGCAAGAAAGTACGGAAAGGTAGGCGATATCTGGGGAAGAGAATGGCTCTGCTTGCCTGGAAGCTCGCGGGAGGGGTACGGTCGTCGTCGTAGTAGTCGAACACATGAGCATCGGCAGCGGTCATCGAGACTACCGAACAATAAGAGAGGGGCAAGAAACAATAAATACATGGAAATAATAGCAATACAAATTCAAGACAAGGCAACGCATTGCAGGCGGTGTTCTAACGCAGTGCAATGCACGTTGCTCGGAGCGGGAATTCATCCAGGGATGAACTGCCAGCTCCGGGTGATTACAAGACAGGGTGCCCGGAGGGGGAAGGTATCATGCCGGAAGTGTCGTGGACATCCGACAAAGATAATAGGGGTGTATCCGTGTTAGTTGAACCATTCCGGACAACTTTCGTGTTCGGAATAAATTCATCCGGCAGGTTTTTTACCGGCACCGGGAATTATCGACAGACAGCCCGAAGGGGGGAATGTCGATGATCAGTGTGTTAGGGGAGTGGGGTAAACATACGGATAGCGTATCCATATTCGTTATATTTTCCTGATCAATTTTCATGTATAAACTTTTTCTATCCGAGTTACGGTTTAAAAGATATTGATTTTTGAAGTTTAAATCATTTTAAAGAATTTTTGGAATTATTTTTATTAATAAAAATCCAACATTATCCATAGAGGTTTGACTGGTCAAACTGACATGGAGGTCTCACATGTCAGTGACCCAATTCTAATAAAACATTTTTATTAATAAAAACAGGGGGTGGCCCACATGTCATATTCACAATTTAATATTTCTATTTATTTTAAAAGCTTATAGGTGGGGCCCATGTGTCATTGACACATTGTTTATAAAACACTTTATTTAATCTAACAGGGGGTTAAGTGGGGCTGGGTCCCACATGTCATAGATACATGTTTAATTATGCAACTTAATTAACCAAGGAATTAGGTTAATGGCCTAGGGCCCAATTGTAAGTCTAACAAGGGGGGGGGGGAGTTATCTCCTTAACTAATTCCATTAGGGGCTAATTACAAGGGTGGGGGCACCCGTCAGTGGGACATCCCCACCGGCTGTTAAACACAGCACGGCGACGGCGAGGTCCGACCACGGCGACGGCACACCGGAGTCGCGCTCCGGCGACCGTGGGCACGGCGGAGGGCTCAAAACGGCGGGGGTTCAGATCGCGCGTCAACTGGGACAAGCAGCGCGGGCTGGGGCAGGCGGTGCTCGCCGGAGTCGAGCCCGCCGCGGTGACCGGAGCACGGTCTCGGCGGCCAGAGTCCAGGGGGCTAGTACAACGCAAATGGGAGGAGGGAAGGGAGGCCTGAGCTCACCAGGGAGCTCGGGGGAGCGCTCGATGAGGCCGGGGGCAAGGACGGCGAGGAAATTGGCCGTCGGTTGCAGTGATCGAGGCGGAGGGGAGTGGCGCGATTGTGAGGTAGCGGTGGCTCCCGGCCTCGATTCGCTGGTGTAGCCGAAGGAGGCGACCGCGGCGAAGCCCGTGGACAACGCAGCGCAGCCCCAGCCGGACGGGGGACGCGTCCACAGCGACGACGCTCCAGCAATGTCCACGGCGCGGGCTCGCGCACAGTGAGGACAGAGCGCGAGGGGGTGACGGGAGAAGGAAAAGAGCGACGGCTAGGGTTTCCTGGGAGGGGGGGGTCGCGGGGCTCAGGATCTTATCCCCCGCCGGCAAGCCGTCGATGGCTGCCACGGCGTGGCCAGCCGGGGGATGGCTGCCACGCATGCCATGAACAGGGAGGGAGATGAAGTGGGAGGGAGTTGGGCCAGGCCCAGTGGAGGGGAGGGGTGGCCTGGGCCTGGGTTGGGGGTTTTGCTCTAGGCGAAGGATAGGATTTTTTCCTTTTTTTTGTTTTCCTGTACATTTTTCTTTCTGTTTTATTTTATTTTGGCTAGTAAAAGTTTTTTTTGTAAAATGTGAAACATGTACCAAAATTAGTAATGCACTTTGTAACAGTGCCACAAAAAGTTTTGTGCCCATATAAAATAATTGCATTTGTATTTTATTTAAAAGGGGTTAAATGCTACTGTTTTGGTAATGTTTAGATTTGTTTACAATATTTAAACCTTGTAATAATTGCCCACTATTATTCTAATATGACTTAATGATTATAATGTATTTAATAAAATTGTTTGCAACATTTTTTATTTCACTTTTATTTCCACTTTGTTTTTAATTCCATCCAAAGGGGTTTTACTATTATTTGATTTTGAACATGATCAAGGAAATATTAATCATTGAGATTAACCATTAACAATAGGTGGCCACTATAGCTTGACACCGAGGTTGTTACAGCTTGCTGAAGTGCTGGGCCAGGCTTACAGCTATCGTCATTTTTTTTAAGTTTCATTTCTTTTAAATGTGCTATTGTTTTGAATTTGTTTGAAGACTCAAACCGGTGTCAAATCTTCTAAAACTTTGTATGTAGCTTCGCTAAACCATTCCAATGCTACATAAATAATATATTTTAGGATATTTGGCATTATATTTTTATTTCTAAAGATTTAATCTCCATGAAAATACATCATAATTTAATTCTGAAAGTCTAAAAATATTTTCTTTAACCTTAAATTTTTTGGGATGAGTCCAAATGGTTGATATGAGGTCATGCCAAAATTACCAGGGTTTAGAAGGGCACTTTGCATACATTGAAACAATATTTTAGGGTTTCAGCGTTTAATAAATCTGAGGCTTTCAATTTCCTCAAGTTCATAATTCATTTGAATCAAAATTGATGACATGATATGCTTAACTACTCAATTACATCACCATCAACTAGAGATGTGAGAAAGTGATATTTTCCGGTGTATAATTCAAGGTGAAATATGCATAGTTTTTTTAGGCAGTAACCATACTACAATTGTTCTATGGTATATTTTCTATTTTATCATGGTATCAATGGTACAATGGTATAATACAACGGCCAAATGATACATAGGCAAAATAAAAAGATTGAGAAAGGGATCAACCAACTCCAGTTTTCTCTAACATAAGGGAATTAAATAAGATGATTGTTAATCCACTCTTGAAGTTTGGTTTGAGGCCCTCTATTATTATGTGTTGAAGGAGATTGAGGTCTTGTGTTAGATTTATTCTCCAAGCTTGTACTGAAGTTCGCTCATTTATGAAGACTTTCCCATTTCTATGTATCCAAATGTGCCAATACCCCAGGATTATGATTTCTAGCCCAAAATCTTATAGGACCTGTTGCAAAGCTAGCATTGTTTCTTCATATATTGAATTTCCTCTTCTTTTGAAAGGGATGAGTGAAATTCAGCATCTATGAGCATAGCTACAGTCTCAAAGAAGATGAAGAAGTGTTTCACTTGCTTGGTTTGAGCAGCAGGGGCAGTAGTAGTTATCCAAGTGGAAACCTTTTCTTTGGAGCATGGATCTGGTGTTAATTCTGTTATTCAAAACTAGCTCGAAAAACATTTTGTGTTTGAGTCTACTAGCATTTTTTTAGATAAAAGGCTATTGCCCGACTTTATAAATAAAGCCATAACCGGCCCAAACGAGTTCACAAACTTCCACAGCAGTACAAGATCAGACACCACGGCATAACAAACCCATGAACAAAGGCAAAGTATCGCCACTACAGCAGGAAAGTTCTTACAGGCCCAAGGCTAACCAGGCACGCAGGCCGAAGAGAGAGAGGACGACGAACTAGGGGCAAATAAACGCGCAAAAGAGCTGCCAAGGCCACCACCGAGGATATGGAGTCACTAACGAGGCGGAAGACAAGCAGCAACTGTGGTCTTCATTCTTGAGATGATCGTCTCCAAATCCTCCAGGTCAGTACTCTTACATAGCGGCTTCTAGATCTGTAGAAAGCCAATTAGTTTAAAGATATGCTTAGGAAAAATATGCTCGATAGTTAATTTGTTACGAATGATCCACAACACCCAGCAATCCACAGCAAAACAGTCCAGAAAAGACGCCGGAAGCGGGCAGACAGAGGGCGAACCAAGCCTCGAACCTCCACAAAAGTTCGAGGGTTCCACGAGTTACCCAACCACTCCCAGAAGCAACTCCACATGAACTTAGCAAGCGGACAACGGAAGAAGATGTGTAAGGTGTTGTGACGCCCCCAAAATCAATCCGTGTACAGTAATCATACACGCAGGGTACACGGCTGAGATTAGGGTGCCACGGTGAGAATATCACAGCACAACACTAAGCACAAAAGGATAAACAAATATATTACAATACCAGGGATCACGAGGATCCGAATACATAAGTCATACAAGCCATAATATCTGAGTACGGACATAGTTAGTCAAGTTTTGCCTTAAGAAGGCTAGCACAAATCACATCAGAGATACGGAATGAAAAGGCGAGGCCTCCTGCCTGGGATCCACCGAACTACTCCTGGTCAATGGGGAACTCGACGTCGTAGTAGTCGCCTCCGGGGTACTCCTGCTCCTGGGCTCCAACGTCGGCTGCAGCGGCCGATCAGGCAAAGCGAAAAAGGGGAAATAAAGCAAAGGTGAGTATCTAGCATACCCGCGAGTCTTACGTCCGCTACTAAGCATTATGCATTGTATCAACGGAAAGAAGAGGTTGTATATAGTGGACTGCAAGATAGAAATCAGAATAAGGGTAAGAAGCTAGGCCTATCAAAGACTAGCATCTTCCGACGATGTCTTGCAGTATGAGGTAAGAATCATCCAATAGTTTATATAAAGCATAAAGTGACAATGCAGCAGAAGTTGATGCAGCATTGTATAATAATAAGTTGTAATAATTAACAATGCCTCCGAGTTCCCCTCCTCGACATCCCAGCGAGGAAGAAAACCCGGAACCATACAGTTTAATAATAATAGTTTGTAGTGGTAAGATCCAGCTTCAGCATAAAGCGTCCTGTTACCGTGGACACGGCTATTCGAATAGATTAATCTTCCCTGCAGGGGTGCACTTGTGTTACACTACACGCACGGATCTCCAGGGTGGCGGGAACCTTGTTAGGGAACGCTCCACCGAGGCTATCCGACACTCCATAGCCCATATTTCAAACTCAACAGAGAGGTCATCCGCCGGACTATATCCTATGTACGCGGGGCTTTGGACCCTAACCCCGACGTACTCCTGCACGGTGCGAGGCTGGCCGGTGAAGTTAAATCAAAGCAAATACAAATCACACTGCCGCGGCAAAGAAGACAACACCACTTCCCGGCGCAGGCCGCGATATTGCTGACGTCTGAAGAGTCCTCGGACGACACTATGAAGCAGAGGAGCCCATAACTCGTAATTCCCACGGGTAGGTAGTGCGTACATGGCATATAGACAACTCAAGGCATTAACTGAATCATTAGTCATTTTATTAACTTGTGGGGCAACCGTTATCGTTGCCTCGACTTAACTGACCCGCGGACAACGACAGCAGCCAGGACCACCAGTACATCGGTGCCTGCCCTGTCGTCCCACCAAGCCACTGCGGTTACCAACAAGGTGAACCGTCTCCTTACCTTGTCTCACGTGTGTTCCTGGAGGAGCTCGACTTTCGTGGTTTGGTAACTCTCGCGGCCAACGATCAGGGGTCAAGCACACCGGTACACTGGTCGTACCCTCCATGTCGTCCCGTCGCAATACCTCTCGCGGGCACCGTTGGGTCGCCCAACTTCTTACCTGAAGGACAACCGTTTCTCCGGTACCTAGAGCGGCTATACAGAGTCAGCAACGAGTGGAGTACAAGGATTTCTCCTTGATAGCTCACACTTGATGGTGGCCCGGCAGAGCCGAGGTAGGGGCCTGAGGTGGTGTCTGCATTGTACCGTACCTATGCAGTTATAATATTTGTATCCGCGTTCACTCCCCTGAGTGATCACGGCCCGCTATCTAATTCTAGCTAACAATGCGCAGGGCTCACTGCTGAATAATGCATAATAATAATAGGCAGCATAGGATAAAGGAGGTACATCAAGGGGCGACAAAAACAGGCTATGCAATTGAATAGGATTGTAACGTAGCAGCAGCAGTAACAATGCCTAGTGCAAGAAATGTACGGAAAGATAGGCGATATCTGGGGAAGAGAAATGGCTCTTCTTTCCTGGTAGCTCGACGCTAGGGGTAGGGTCGTCGATGAAGTAGTCGTACTCAGTAGCAGTGTACTCGACGGCAGCAGCGGGGTCTACCGGAGATTAAGGGGGGGAAGAAACAGTAAATACACAGCAAGCATATATGAACAGATGCATGACATGACAGATAAAAAGTTAACGGTGTTCTAACGCAGTGCAATGCACGTTGCTCGGAGCGGCAATTCATCCGGGGATGAACGACCAGCTCGGGGTGATTATCGGACAAGGTGTCCGGAGGGGGGAGATATCATGCCGGAGGTGTCGTGGACATCCGACACATGTGTGGGTGGTGTATCCAGGTTAGTTGTTCTATTCCGAACAACTTTCATGTTCGAAATAAATTCATCCGGGTACTTTAGCAGTACCGGAAAATTTATCGAACTGCTGTTCCGGAGGCGGACGGTTCGATGTTCGTTGTGTTAGAGGGGTGTGATAGACATACGGATAGCGTATTCGTATTCGTTATATTTTTCTGGTCAATTTTCATGTATAAAGTTTTTAAATCTGAGTTACGGTTTAAAAGTTATTGAATTTCAAAGTTTTAAATCAATTTAAATGATTTTCTGAATTTATTTTATTATTAAATTCCAACATTATCCAAAATATTATCCACAACAGTGCCTGACATGTAGGGCCCACATATCAGCCTCTGCTTATTTATAAAACATTTTAATAAATCAGAAAAGCCTCTGGACCCACATGCAAGTCACTGGAATTCCTAATAAATTCTTTTAATCAATAAAACTGACAGTGGGTCCCAGTGGTCAGTGACACATAAGCTAATTAAATCTGTTTAATTAAATTAAATGGCCAGGGGCCCACCTGTCATAGACAGTGGGGGGGTTTAACTCCAGTTTAGTTTAACAAAGGGATTAGAGGGGGGCGGGCCCGTTGTCAGTGGCTCATTAACCACTGATGCTGAACCTGACAGGGGGGACCCAAGGGTCAGTCTCACCGGAGGTTAGCCGGCGGCAGAACGCCGATGAGGTCGACGTTGCCCCCGCCGTGGTGTACGGGAGGAGACGCGGGTGGGCTTGTTCGAACCGGGGGAACATCGCGCATCAACTGGTGGTCTCAGGGCGGCCGGGCACTCAACGGAGCGGCGTCGGCGGCGGGTGAGGCGGCGGTCAATGAGGGTGCGGCAACGAGGAAGTGGTTACGAGGGGTTTTGGCGAGCGGGGGTTGGGGCATTCGACTCATGCGAGCACCACAGGCAAAACGACGTGAGTGGCTGTCCAAATGGGTGCTCTGGGCCACGGGGAGGAGCTCGACGGCGGCGAGGAGCTTCTGCCCTAATGGCAGATCGGCCTATGGGGCACGGGAGGAGCAACGGGGCGTTGCCGGTGGTAGGGGAGCTCACCAGGAACGCGTAGAGTCTGGCAGCGAGCTCGGAGACGACGCGGCGTGGCCGGAATTGGTCGGAGAGCTTGCCGGAACCGAGGTTGAAGACGAAGACGTAGTCGTCGCAAAGAGGCACCACGGCTCGATTCCTCCAGCAGCTTGGTGTAGTCGTCGATGGCGAGTCCAGTGGGCAAGGTGTAGTGGGCTGGTTCGGCTAGTGGACGCGCGAGCTCACGACCGTGTCCATGGCGGGTTCTACGGATTTCCCCGACGAGAGCTTGACGAGGGAGGGGAAAGAGGAGGGGGTGGGGTGTCCAGGAGGTGGCTGGGGGCTGCCTTATCCCTTCCCCGACCATAGTGAGGGTGGGGGAGGCCTGCAGGCGCGGCGGCCACCGCGGTGCCGCCAAGGCACCGGAGCAGGTGACGGAGGGGACGGGGGCAGGTGGGGAAGGGGGAGTGGGCCGGGTGGGCTGTCGCCTGGGGCGAGATTTAGTTTTTTTATATATATATTTATTTATTTCCTTGCCTTTTTGTTTTCTGTTACTGCTAGAAACAATTAATTTAAATGCTAAAACATTTTTATAAAAGGTGCCAGTGGTTTCTAAATTAGGGCAATACCACAAGGAGCTGATACAACAAGTTTGGTTCATTTTAAAATTCAATGAATATTTTAATTAGATTTAAAATTGCTAAAATGGAATTTAGGTGTTGCTGTTATAATTGTTCACAATTTTCTAAAGCTTTATAATTTACCAAAGTTAGTCCAATATGCTTCTAATGATTTTTGGCAATTTACAAAAGTGGTTCCAGGATTTATGGAACAACTTTATTTGAACACTTTTGTTTTAATTTTCATTCAAAGCAGTTTCAACTAGGGTTTGGTTTCTTGGTGAGCAAGATGCATTGGGCTTTGGGTTTTGATTACCAACCAGCATGGTTTGAAAAGAGCAGAAGCAAAGTTTGATTAAGGACAGGGATAACAGTGATTAACAAATAGTGATGGTCAACAGTGACAATGATTACTGTTACAGACACTGAGGGTGTTACAAATCTCCCCCACTACAAGAATTCTCGTCCCGAGAATTTAAGTGGTAGTGAGGAAAAGATCGGGGTATTCATCGCGAAGGCGATCTTCGCGTTCCCAAGTGGCTTCATCTTCAGAATGATTCGACCACTGGACCTTGAGGAACTTGACGGTCTTGTTGCGGGTTCGACGCTCAGACTGATCGAGAATGCGGCTCGGATGTTCCCGATAAGTCAAGTCTTGTTGCAGCTCGATCATATCATGCTCCACTTCGCGGATAGGGTCCTTGAAGCAGCGACGGAGTTGCGACACGTGGAATACATCATGGACTTGGGAGAAGTTTGGCGGCAATTCCAACCGGTATGCCACGTGTCCACTCCTGGAAAGGATACGGAACGGGCCAATGTAGCGCGGAGCCAACTTGCCCTTGATACCAAAGCGATGAGTGCCCCTCATGGGAGTCACACGGAGGTAAGCGTATTCACCAGGTTGATAGACCATTTCCCGGTGTTTGCGGTCATAGTTGCTCTTCTGACGAGACTGTGCGACCTTCAGGTTTTCTTGCACAACGCGAACCTGATCTTCAGCTTGTTGGACAAGATCCGGTCCGAAGTAGGGTCGTTCCCCAGTTCCTGACCAATTCAGGGGGGATTCGACACTTAGGTCCGTATAGAACTTCGAAGGGGGGCATCTTCAAGCTAGCCTGATAGCTATTGTTGTACGAGAATTCCGCGTACGGGAGAGATTCCTCCCATTTCATGCCGAATGAAAGGACACAAGCCTGAAGCATGTCTTCCAGCACTTGATTGACTCGTTCAACTTGGCCTTGCGACTGGGGGTGATAAGCGGTGCTGAGAGACAGACGAGTCCCGAAGGCTTCCATGAAACTACTCCAATATCGTGAGGTGAAAAGGTTGCCACGGTCTGAACTGATCTCCAGCGGGATACCGTGGAGTGACACAATCCGGGAGATATACAAGTGTGCTAACTGACTAGCAGTGATCGTCTCCTTGACTGGCAGGAAGTGAGCAATCTTGGAGAATCGGTCGATGACGACAAAGATGACATCGTTACCCTTCTGTGACTTTGGAAAACCGGTGACGAAGTCCATCTCGACTTTGTCCCACTTCCAATCAGGAGGAGGGAGTGGTCGCAACCAACCAGCAGGTTTCTGATGTCCGGCTTTGACGCGACTGCAGTCACATTGAGAAACATAGCGGGCGATGTCTTGCTTCATGTAAGGCCACCAGTACCGCTGACGAAGGTCTTTATACATCTTGGTACTGCCAGGGTGGATTGACAAGGGAGAATTATGGGCTTCCTCCATGACATATGGACCACAATTAATGATGGCAGGGCTCACAGGAACTACTAAGCGGCCCTTGAAGTACACAATATCACCATCATTTGCATCAATAGTAAAAGGGGAGGGCTTCCCTGCTGCGATGTCCCGCTTGATCTTCACAATGTCAGGGGCCAGAGATTGTCTACTCTTGATGAGGTTGTCGAGGCTTGACTCGAGAACCAGGTTATTGACGTAACCTTGAGGAACAATCTCGAGGTTCAACTTGCGAAACTCTTCATACAGAAGTGGTTGTTGCACCTGAACCTCAAGTTCAGAACAATAAGCTTTGCGGCTCAAGGCATCGGCCATCACGTTAGCCTTGCCCGGGGTATACGAAATATCCATGTTGAAGTCGGATATTGTCTCGAGCCATCGTTGTTGACGAAGATTCAGATCTGGCTAAGTAAACAGGTACTTCAGACTTTGGTGATCGGTTTAGACCTCGCAACGATTACCGACGAGGTAATGTCGCCACAGCTTCAATGCATAAATTACTGCTGCCAATTCGAGATCATGTGTTGGATACTTGTCTTCGTGAGCACACAACTGACGAGAGCCATAAGCAATCACTTTGCGCTCTTGCATTAGGACACAGCCTAATCCTTGACGAGACGCGTCGCAATATATCACGAAGTCCTTCTGAGTATCAGGGGAGCGAGCACCGGGGGAGAAGTTAGCTTGTCCTTGAGCGCTTGGAAACTTTCTTAACATTTATCTGTCAACTCAAACTTGACGCCTTTGTGAAGCAGATTAGTCAGGGGCCTGGCAATCTTGGAGAAATTCTCGACGAAACGGCGGCAATAGCTAGCGAGCCCGAGGAAACTGCAGACTTGATTGACGGTCTTGGGAGGAGTCCAGTCAAGAATATCCTGGATACGTTCTGGGGTGATGGCAATGCCATCCTTGGAAATCACATGTCCAAGGTAGGTTACTTCGGGAAGCCAGAACTCACACTTAGAATACTTAGCGTAGAGTTTGTGTTCTCGAAGCTTCTCCAGTATAAGACGAAGATGTTCAGCATGTTCTTCTTCATTCTTGGAATATATCAATATATCATCCAGATAAACCACGACGAACTTGTCGAGGTACTCCATGAAAATATAATTCATCAATCTGGAGAAGGTGGCTGGAGCATTGGTTAAGCCAAAGGACATGACAGTGTACTCGTATGAACCATAGCGAGTAATGAAGGCAGTCTTCGGAATGTCCTCATCACGGACTCGGATTTGGTGATAACCCAACCTCAAGTCGAGTTTAGAAAACACCTTGGATCCAGCAAGTTGATCATACAGATCATTGATCCGGGGAAGTGGGTATTTGTTCTGTATGGTGGCTTGGTTAATGGGCCGATAATCTTGGACCAATCGGTTTGTCCCATCGCTCTTCTTGACAAAAAGCGAAGGTGCTCCCCAAGCTGAGGAACTGGGGCGAATGAATCCCTTCTGAAGTGCCTTGTCGATTTCCTCCTTAAGTTCAAGGAGTTCATGTGGCGGCATCTTGTAAGGATGCTTGGCAATAGGGGTGGTGCCGGGCTTCAAGTCGATGACAAATTCGACTTCTCTGATCGGGGGTATTCCCGGCAGTTCTTCTGGGAAGACGTCGGGAAAATCGCGAACGACTGGAACGTTCTCGATGCCTTCGAGGGGGGCGGCATTCAAAGCATTCATCATAAATATCTGTGTTTCAGCATGACGGGTAACTCGGGTGGTGTGGTTAACAATCTCGCCGGAGGGGTGAAAAAGTTGGACAGACTTGGTGCCACAATAAAGTGCGGCATCGTGAAATTTCAACAAATCCATTCCCAGAATGAGGTCTATGGTGGAAGACTTCAGGAGGATGGGCGAAGCAAAGAATTCAACTCCTTCGATTTCAATGGTGGTGTTTGGCACTATCATGGTGGTTCGGCATTGGCCTATCTGGGTGCGAACAACCATCGGTGGTTTCATCGTTTCGTACTTGAAGTTATGCGAAAATGCAAATGCTTCCGACATGAATGAATGCGATGCTCCTGTATCAAATAAAACAGTAGCAGGTACGAAATTAACGAGAAGGTTACCCATCACGGTAGCGGGTTGTTGCTGAGCTTATTCAACATTGATGTTGTTAGCATGTCCACGAGCATAAGCAGCAGACCCAGTATTATAGTTGGGGGTCCTGTTGTTGCCACGACCATTTCCGCGGCCAGCGGGGTGAACTACCAGTTGCTTCTGTTTCTGGGGCCACTCTCTGGAAAAATTCCCAGGTTGGCGGCACGTGAAGCATAGTCCATCCTGAGGACGAAGGGGGGTAGCATTGGGTGGTGCAGGCAGAGCTCTTGGCATCTGCGGTGGCGGAGGCAGACGAGGTGCAGCATAATATGGCCTTGGAGCAGGGACAGGTGAACGGGTCACACTGGTAGGGAGCCAGGTACGACGCTTCTGTGTTGCGCCCGAAGATGAGCCAACGTCACGATAACGCTTCAGAGAGTTCTTGTGCTCCATCTGGGTAGTCTCGACGGTGATAGCCTTGTTCACCATGGTGGCGAAGTTGGCGAAATCATGAACGGAAAGAGCGAGCCTGAGGTCTGGATTGAGGCCACGACCTGCTGCCTGCGAGCATCAGTGGTGATCTCTTCTTCCGCATAGCGAGAAAGGTTGAGGAACTCGCGCTGATAGGCTTCAACAGTCATGTCGCCCTGAGTGAGGTTGCGGAATTCTTCCGCCTTACGATCCATGATCCCCTGAGGAATGTAGCGGGCGCGAAAAGCAGACTGAAATTCATCCCAGGTGATGACTTCTCCAAGTGGCAGGGAACGCGTGTGGGTGCTCCACCACTGAGCAGCGGCGCCTTTCAGATGATAAGACGCAAAGTTCACATAGTCGGCTGGATCGACATTAGCAGACTCCAGCTCGTGAGTGATGTCGCGAAGCCAGTCATCAGCATCCAACGGTTGAACAGTGTTGCGGAACATAGTGGGGTTGAGGCGGGTGAAGTCGTGCAGAGTCACGGTGGCGTGCTGATGGTGGTGCCCATTCTGATTCGGCTGGGGGAACTGAGCCATGACATTCTCCATGAACTGACGGTTCATCTCGAACTGCTGCATCATCACGGCCATGTAATCTGGCGGTGGAGGTAGGTCGTTGGCAGCACGACCACGTCCACGACCACGACCACCACGACCAGCCATCCTGCTAGAATTTAACAGGGGTATTTCAGCGATGAAAATTTAACGAGATAACGGAATCAAGCCTGAAGTAAAGCGACAACGAAGAGGAGGCACGGATATATATAGGAGTAGTCATATAAGACATACACATTTACACACGGAGTCAATCGAAAATCGGGCAGCGGAACGTCGTAGAAATTAAGGAAAAAGGACTCACTAGGCGGCGCGCAGAGCGCGGTAAGGATTACACGACGCGACATAGATTCCACTATGTCAATCACGCCGCAAGAAAACTGTTGGCCACAGGAGTTGATGCCAGAGGACGCGCGGTCTTCCCAGAATGAGAATGGGATCCGCGGTCCGGGACCTGGGGTAGAACTCCTGCGACACGACTCAATCAATGGGGAAGCACCAAAACGCCGGGTGGAATCAAGAGAACGTGATCCTAATGTCAGAGTTTGTAAAACTTACCAGCAAGGATAAGAGAGCAGAGTCCTAGAGCATAGGTAAGGAGAAAAGGATCCTAATACCATAGATATCACACGTAGTGACATCGATGTGGGCCCGTAAGCCAAATATTAAGTTAGCAAAATAGTTTTTCAAAGTCTAGACTCAACTTCGACCAAGTAGTGGTGGGGTGGATTCCTACAGGCAGTCGGCTCTGATACCAACTTGTGACGCCCCCAAAATCAATCCGTGTACATTAATCATACACGCAGGGTACACGGCTGAGATTAGGGTGCCACGGTGAGAATATCACAGCACAACACTAAGCACAAAAGGATAAACAAATATATTACAATACCAGGGATCACGAGGATCCGAATACATAAGTCATACAAGCCATAATATCTGAGTACAGACATAGTTAGTCAAGTTTTGCCTTAAGAAGGCTAGCACAAATCACATCAGAGATACGGAACGAAAAGGCGAGGCCTCCTGCCTGGGATCCACCGAACTACTCCTGGTCAACGGGGAACTCGACGTCGTAGTAGTCGCCTCCGGGGTACTCCTGCTCCTGGGCTCCAACGTCGGCTGCAGCGGACGATCAGGCAAAGCGAAAAAGGGGAAATAAAGCAAAGGTTAGTATCTAGCATACCCGCGAGTCTTACGTCCGCTACTAAGCATTATGCATTGTATCAACGGAAAGAAGAGGCTGTATATAGTGGACTGCAAGATAGAAATCAGAATAAGGGTAAGAAGCTAGGCCTATCGAAGACTAGCATCTTCCGACGATGTCCTGCAGCATGAGGTAAGAATCAGCCAACAGTTTATATAAAGCATAAAGTAACAATGCAGCAGAAGTTGCTGCAGCATTGTATAATAATAAGTTGTAATAATTAACAATGCCTCCGAGTTCCCCTCCTCGACATCCCAGCGAGGAAGAAAACCCGGAACTTTACAGTTTAATAATAATAGTTTGTAGTGGTAAGATCAAGCTTCAGCATAAAGCGTCCTGTTACCGTGGACACGGCTATTCGAATAGATTAATCTTCCCTGCAGGGGTGCACTTGTGTTACACTACACGCACGGATCTCCAGGGTGGCGGGAACCTTGTTAGGGAACGCTCCACCGAGGCTATCCGACACTCCGTAGCCCATCTTTCAAACTCATCAGAGAGGTCATCCGCCGGACTATATCCTATGTACGCGGGGCTTCGGACCCTAACCCCGACGTACTCATGCACGGTGCGAGGCTGGCCGGTGAAGTTAAATCAAAGCAAATACAAATCACACTGCCGCGGCAAATAAGACAACACCACTTCCCGGCGCAGGCCGCGGTACTGCTGACGTTTGAAGAGTCCTCGGACGACACTATAAAGCAGAGGAGCCCATAACTCGTAATTCCCACGGGTAGGTAGTGCGTACATGGCATATAGCCAACTCAAGACATTAACTGAATCATTAGTAATTTTATTAACTTTCGGGGAAACCGTTATCGTTGCCTCGACTTAACTGACCCGCGGACAACGACAGCAGCCAGGACCACCAGTACATCGGTGCCTGCCCTGTCGTCCCACCAAGCCACTGCAGTTACCAACAAGGTGAACCGTCTCCTTACCTTGTCTCGCGTGTGCTCCTGGAGGAGCTCGACTTTCGTGGTTTGGTAACTCTCGCGGCCAACGATCAGGGGTCAAGCACACCGGTACACTGGTCGTACCCTCCCTGTCGTCCCGTCGCAATATATCTCGCGGGCACCGTTGGGTCGCCCGACTTCTTACCTGAAGGGCAACCGTTTCTCAGGTACCTAGAGCGGCTATACAGAGTCAGCAACGAGTGGAGTACAAGTATTTCTCCTTGATAGCTCACACTTGATGGTGGCCCGGCAGAGCCGAGG
Source organism: Bromus sterilis (assembly GCA_950022295.1). NCBI lineage: Eukaryota > Viridiplantae > Streptophyta > Magnoliopsida > Poales > Poaceae > Bromus > Bromus sterilis. The sequence goes on along the minus strand of OX465595.1, from coordinate 334,023,715 downwards.
TAGGGGCCTGAGGCGGTGTCTGCATTGTACCGTACCTGTGCAGTTATAATATTTGTATCCGCGTTCACTCCCATGAGTGATCACGGCCCGCTATCTAATTCTAGCTAACAATGCGCAGGGCTCACTGCTGAATAATGCATAATAATAATAGGCAGCATAGGATAAAGGAGGTACATCAAGGGGCGACAAAAACAGGCTATGCAATTGAATAGGATTGTAACGTAGCAGCAGAAGTAACAATGCCTAGTGCAAGAAATGTACGGAAAGATAGGTGATATCTGGGGAAGAGAAATGGCTCTGCTTGCCTGGTAGCTCGACGGTAGGGGTAGGGTCGTCGACGAAGTAGTCGTACTCAGTAGCGGTGTAGTCGACGGCAGCAGCAGGGTCTACCGGAGATTAAGGGGGGAAGAAACAGTAAATACACAGCAAGCATATATGAACAGATGCATGACATGACAGATGAAAAGTTAAAGGTGTTCTAACGCAGTGCAATGCACGTTGCTCGGAGCGGGAATTCATCCGGGGATGAACGACCAGCTCCGGGTGATTATCGGACAAGGTGTCCGGAGGGGGGAGATATCATGCCGGAGGTGTCGTGGACATCCGACACATGTGTGGGTGGTGTATCCGGGTTAGTTGATCTATTCCGAACAACTTTCGTGTTCGAAATAAATTCATCCGGGTACTTTAGCAGTACCGGACAATTTATCGGACTACCGGTCCGGAGGGGGACGGTTCGATTTTCGTTGTGTTAGAGGGGTGTGATAGACATACGGATAGCATATTCGTATTCGTTATATTTTTTTGATCAATTTTCATGTATAAAGTTTTTAAATCTGAGTTACGGTTTAAAAGTTATTGAATTTCAAAGTTTTAAATGATTTTCTGAATTTCTTTTATTATTAAATTCCAACATTATCCAAAACATTATCCACAACAGTGCCTGACATGTAGGACCCACATGTCAGCCTCTGCTTATTTATAAAACATTTTAATAAATCAGAAAAGCCTCTAGGCCCACATGTAAGTCACTGGAATTCCTAATAAATTCTTTTAATCAATAAAACTGACAGTGGGGCCCAGTGGTCAGTGACACATAAGCTAATTAAATCTGTTTAATTAAATTAAATGGCCAGGGCCCCACCAGTCATAGACAGTGGGGGGGTTTAACTCCAGTTTATTTTAACAAAGGGATTAGAGGGGGGGCGTTGTCAGTGGTTCATTAACCACTGATGCTGAACCTGACAGGGGGGACCCAAGGGTCAGTCTCACCGGAGTTTAGCCGGCGGCAGAACGCCGACGAGGTCGACGCTGCCCCCGCTGTGGTGTACGGGAGGAGACGCGGGTGGGCTTGTTCGAACCGGGGGAACATCGCGCATCAACTGGTGGTCTCAGGGCGGCCGGGGACTCACCGGAGCGGCGTCGGCGGCGGGCGAGGCGGCGGTCAGTGAGGGTGCGGCAACGAGGAAGTGGCTACGGGGGGTTTTGGCGAGCGGGGGTTGGGGCATTCGATTCATGCGAGCACCACGGGCAAAACGACGCGAGTGGCTGTCCAAATGGGTGCTCTGGGCCACCGGGCGGAGCTCGACGGCGGCGAGGAGCTTCTGCCCTAATGGCAGATCGGCCTATGGGGCACGGGAGGGGCAACGGGGCGTTGCCGGTGGTAGGGGAGCTCACCAGGAACGCGTAGAGTCTGGCAGCGAGCTCGGAGACGACGCGGCGTGGTCGGAATTGGTCGGAGAGCTAGCCGGAACCGAGGTTGAAGACGAAGACGTAGTCGTCGCAGAGAGGCACCACGGCTCGATTCCTCCAGCAGCTTGGTGTAGTCGTCGATGGCGAGTCCAGTGGGCAAGGTGTTGTGGGCTGGTTCGGCTAGTGGACGCGCGAGCTCACGACCGTGTCCATGGAGGGTTCTGCGGATTTCCCCCCGACGAGAGCTTGACGAGGGAGGGTAAAGAGGAGGGGGTGGGGTGTCCAGGAGGTGGCAGGGGGCTGCCTTATCCCTTCCCCGGCCACAGTGAGGGTGGGGAGGCCTGCAGGCGCGCCGGCCACTGCGGTACCGCCACGGCACCGGAGCAGGTGACGGAGGGGACGGGGGCAGGTGGGGAAGGGGGAGTGGGCCGGGTGGGCTGTCGCCTGGGGCAAGTGGGGAAGGGGGAGTGGGCCTGGGGCAAGATTTAGTTTTTATATATATTTATTTATTTATTTCCTTGCCTTTTTGTTTTCTGTTACTGCTAGAAACAATTAATTTAAATGCTAAAACATTTTTATAAAAGGGCCAGTGGTTTCTAAATTAGGGCAATACCACAAGGAGCTGATACAACAAGTTTGGTTCATTTTAAAATTCAATGAATATTTTAATTAGATTTAAAATTGCTAAAATGGAATTTAGGTGTTGCTGTTATAATTGTTCACAATTTTCTAAAGCTTTATAATTTACCAAAGTTAGTCCAATATGCTTCTAATGATTTTTGGCAATTTACAAAAGTGGTTCCAGGATTTATGGAACAACTTTATTTGAACACTTTTGTTTTAATTTTCATTCAAAGCAGTTTCAACTAGGGTTTGGTTTCTTGGTGAGAAAGATGCATTGGGCTTTGGGTTTTGATTACCAACCAGCATGGTTTAAAAAGAGCAGAAGTAAAGTTTGATTAAGGACAGGGGATAACAGTGATTAACAAACAGCGATGGTCAACAGTGACGATGATTACTGTTACAGGCACTGAGGGTGTTACAGGTGTCCTCCGTAGTCCCACAGATCACGCAGTTCGCCGATCTAGCCGAATTACATTTATTAATTTGTTCAGAGGACGGCAACTTCAACTTAAACGCCTGCCACAAAAAGACCTTAATCTTAGGAGGGATGCGCGCTTTCTAGACTGGAGAAAAACGGGAAGTTTGTCTCCCAGCCACAAGCTCAACATAAAGAGATTTAACCAAAAACGCACCCGATCTGGAGAGAGTCCAGACGACCTCGTCCCTACCCTCCGAGAGTACAGGAAGAAGGGCAACAAGCCGTTGCCAATCATCCAACTCAGAAGGAGAGAGCAACCTGCGAAACCCAAAGTCCCAGTTTGACGCAGCCAGCTCAGAGATTGAGATGTACGGCTTGGGACAATAGGAAAACAGAACCGGGAACACATCACAAATGCGGCCCACAGGTGACCAAAGGTCAAGCCAGAAGCTCACCGCAGAACCGTCTTTAACCGAAAAACGAACAAAAGTATGGAAGGTGTTCCGAAGTCTGCACAAGGAGCGCCAAAACTGGGATCCTCCCGCAGCAGAAGAGAGAAGAGGCGAAGAAATAGGGAAGTATTTAGCCTTCAGAATCTTAAACCAAAAAGCGTCCGGGCTGCCCGTGCAAATTTTCCACCACCATTTCCTAATGAGGCAGTCATTCATAACCGCAGTATTAATGATGCCCAGTCCCCCCATGCACTTGGGGAGACACATTGACTTCCACTTCACATAACGATATTTCCTCCGGTTATCAGCCGCGTTCCAGAAGAAACCACTATGGTGTTTGTCAAAGCCTTCATGGATAGAACCAGGAAGCCGATAGAACCCCATGGTGTAGGTAGGAAGGGAGGAAAGGCAGGCATTAATCAGGCAGACTTTGGCGGCGGAGGAGTAATGTCTACCCCGCCAAGGTAGCACCCTATTGCCAACCTTACGAACCAGCGGAGCCATCACTTTAGCCGAGACCAAGTCCTGCGAGACAGGGATCCCAAGGTACCGGAAAGGGAAACTCCCCAGAGCACAGTTCATAAGAGAAGCAACCCTGCGCCCTTCCTCCAAGGAACACCCGGGCGCGAAAATCTCACTTTTAGAGAAGTTAAATTTGAGGCCCGACAAGGCCTCAAAGCAAAGCAGAAGGAATTTGAGGTTAGAGAGACAGAGATTATTATTTTCCACCAAGATGACCGTATCATCAGCATATTGGAGGTGAGTGAGCCCCGAAGGGAGAAGGGAGCAGAGAACCGCAGAGATGTGGCCAGCTCCAGCCGCACGGTCAAGGATACCCGAAAGGGCATCAGCAACGAAATTGAAGAGCAGGGGAGAGATAGGGTCGCCTTGCCTAAGGCCTCTGCCATTAGGAAAGAAAGGGCCCACACGGCCATTAACCGAAACAGCAGTATGGCCCCCAGTAACCAATTGCATGACACGATGGATGTACGCACCATCAAAACCTTTAGCCAAAAGGACAGCACGAAGGAACGACCAACTCACACAGTCGTAGGCCTTTTCAAAGTCTAGTTTGAGCACTATCGCGTTGATTCTAGACCGTTTAATTTCGTGAAGCACCTCATGAAGACTGAGGACACTGTACCGAATGAACCGCCCCTTAATAAACGCAGATTGATTGTGGTTAATCACTTTGTGAGCAATCGGCCCCAACCGAGAAGCGAACGCTTTGGAAGGAAACTTAGCAAGATTATTAATAAGCGCAATAGGTCGAAAGAGTTTGATGTTGTCAGCCCCTTTAACCTTGGGGGTCAAGGAAAGGGTAGCGTAGTTGAGTCTCGAGATGTCCACGGTGCCCAAACAAAAACCCTGGATAATAGCATAAACCAGAAAGCGAATAGATGCCCAGAACTTCTGGAAGAAAGTGATAGAGAAGCCATCCGGACCCGGGGCAGAGTTAGCATTAGAAGATAACACCGCGGTGTCGATCTCCTCATCGGACAAAGGGAGCATGAGGGCATAGTTGTCCTCATGCGAGACCCGAGCCTCAGCCGGCCAGAAGGATCCACAAAGGAGAACACCCACATCAGGACGAGCCGCAAGAAGAGAAGAATAGAACTGTGTTATATGGGAGGTTATAGTTTCTAAGTCTTCGCAAATCGCTCCATCAATGTGCAACCTAGAAATAAGACAACGACGACGACGGCCATTAGCAATGGCAATGAAATACGCAGTGAGGGAATCACCTTTAAGCACCCAGGAAATGCGACCTCTCTGCCTCCAGAATTCCTCCTCAGTGGAATGAACCTCGAGCAGCGAGCTCTCAAGCTCGTATCGCTGGTTCCAACCATTCGCGTCAAGACCCACCGAATCCGCCAAATCATCCAAGGTTTTAATTTTACTGAGCAGCTCAGCCTTGACCGCACGATCACAGATCGCCTTATTGGCACCCCAGCCTCTAAGGAACTGTCTCAGGCCCCTCGAACAAAAGCGACAGTCGTCTAACGGTCCAAAAGAACGATGAGGTGAAGCGAGGAGGCCAAGGATCTTAGACAAAACCAGCGGAACGAAACCCTCACACCTAAGCCAGGATGAGTCAAACCTGAATCTAGGGGGGACCGCAACCCACCCCCAGAGGCCAGCACAAGAGGAGTATGGTCAGACCCAACCGAGGGGATAGCCAGCAAGGAACACCTAGGATAGATCGCCTCCCAACCAGCACAGCAAATCGCCCTGTCCAACACCGATCGGACAGGGTTGGCTTGGTTGTTCGATCATGTGTATCTAGCCCCCGATCGCTGAAGTTCACGTAAAGCATGATCAGCAATCAGGCCATTGAAAGCTTCGGCCCTGGCCGCACAAAAATTATCGGAACTTTTCTCGGAGGGAAAGCGAAGGAGGTTAAAGTCCCCACCCAAGAGCACAGGAAAAGTTTGGTTCGAAAGATGAACATCCAACGCCTCCAAAAAACGAGCAGAGAGAGTGTGGTCCGAAGGCCCATAAACAGAAATGAGGTCCTAGGAAACAGAGGAGACCCGGCAAGTCAACCGGAGGGAAAGGAAAAATTCAGAAATCAGGACGTTCGAAACATCAAATAAATCATTCCGAGAGCCAATAAGAATACCACCGGCGGAACCAACGGCTGCCACCCAGTTCCAAGTAAAATCAGAGCCCCCTAAACCATTAAAATCCGTCAAAGAAAAATTCTCACGTTTAGTCTCTTGAAGACAAAGGATGTCGATATGTTCACAGAAGAGAAGGTCACGAAGCTGGTTCCGGCGCCCCCTAGTGCCAAAACCCCGAATATTCCAGAAAAGAATTTTCATTTGGCAGATAAATTACGGATACGAAGACTAGAGCGCCGAGGGAAATTGGCAGAGAGCTGCTTCTTAGCACACGCCCCAAGGCGTGGGACCCTCGAGGTTTGGCGTCTACCAAGACCTTGAGGGCCAGGAGAACCCAGCGGGTTGGGAGAAGAAGAACTAGCCTTCGCGGCTTCCGCAGCTTTGGCAAGACTGGCTTGAGCCAACTCATTAGCACTGACAACTGAGAGAAGGGCCAAAGCCGCAGGGAGATCCGTCCCCAGAGATAAACCTGAATCGGACGCCACATTAACAAAATGCTCGACCGAGAAGTCAGACAAAACCGTACGTTTAGGGGAGAGGGGGGACATACCAATCACAACAGTGTCCCGGGCCGCCCTCCTACTCTTGCGAGCAGTGGAGAGAGGCGTCTTGAGAGACACCGAAGCCGAGGCCGGAGCCGGGGAGGGGAACGTAGCAGGGGACGAAGGGCCATCCACGGGTCCCTCCCCTGCCTCATCCATGTTGAGGGAGCGGAAGAGGCCCGAGCCAGAAATTTTCGACGCAGCGGCTTCCTTACGAGCCCCGGCTCTGGCAGAAGTCTTCTTGACAGTTTTCCGGTGACGCGAGCCCGCTGGCCGCAGGGCATCCTCCTCCTCAGCCAGCCTAGATGGAGAATCCAGAACATCTGAGAGGGAAGGCGAGGCCGCCCGGGTAGGGTGGTTCGAGCACACCGCCGAGGTTGGGGAGCGGATACCTCTAGGGGAGTCCACATGAGGCATAGTGGAAGCCGGAGGAGGGGCCTGAGCAGGGGCTTGGGAGGAAGGAGGAATGACACCATTGACATCAGGCGACTCCTCAACTGCAGCCTTGCCTTTAGGATCGCTGCCACTCACTGGCCTGCGGTTAGGATAAAGCTCTTGAAGACGCGGCCCGAGCGCCTCCCACTCCCTGGGAGTAAAAGGCTCACCCGAGGCCCCCTGACTCTCACTGAACAGGTTCTCTCTCTGGATCGGGTCGTTGGGAAGAGGAGGGTTGGGAACAGCAACATCAGGGGGCGCATGGGCATCCTCCAACCGAACTTTGATACGAAACGCCTTACGATACGGAACAAACTCAACGAATCCTTTAACCATGGAAGGGTTGCGCAGACTGAACAACATCCGAACGGCACCACGGCGGCCAAGGGAGTCAGAGTCAACAGAGATAGGTTTACCAATCAATTCGCCGAACGCCATGAGCATCGCTGCATTCCGCATCTCCGGCAGCACGTCCTCCAGCAGAACGTAAGCATCAACCAGAGAACCAAAGGAACGGTCAATCTCAACAGCCTCCTGCACCGAGACCGCAGTTTGGTGCAACGGAAGAGTACAGCTAGCGCTCTTGGCAACCATGCAGAGGCTTTCATGCGAAGGGAATATCACCCCGAATTCATTATCAGACAACTTCTCAAGCTGCCAGTCCCAACCTTCCATGCCCCATTCACGAAGTTCAGCAGCCATAACCTCAAGAGATCCCACGCCGTCCAGCACAGAGATGACAGCCGCATTTTGGGGGGTAGGTGTCGCCACAACCACACCATTCCCACCCACAATCCCGAAGAATCCACACCCCGGCAGACCACGGCCGAAATGCTTAAGGACTGGAGGCGGGGCTCGCGAGACACAGTCCACAGTCAGATGCCCCTCAGCACGGCAGATAAGGCAGAAGGGCGGAGCAGTGCATTGCGCTTGGAAATGATTGGGGTGATGGCAAGCAAAACAAATCAGTTGGCTCTGACCAGAGCGGGGAGCGACCGGATTCGGGGGAGACGGAAGAATACCAGCACCGCCACCCGAGCCGCTAGCCCCATCACGGTTGTCGAACTTGCGTTTGTTGGAGAAGCCCTGCGAGGAAGACGAGTCGGGGTTGTGGTAGCCGCCCGACGGCCGGAAGCCGCCAGATCCAGAACGGAATCCGCCACGGAAGCCGTGACCGCCCCGTCTACTAGCATTTTTCCATAGTTCATTCAGCAGTTGAGTTCCTTGATTATCAGTAATAAGCTCCTTGTATATTGCCATGGAGGAATAGTTTTGCTTTCCTTGGCAAGTCCATATGCACAGGTCGTTGTCGTCAGTTATTTGGAGTCGGCTGCAGATTCATTGTGTTCTTCACCCCTCGTGATTAGTTTTTTTTTTTGGAAAAGGAGGCGTACCCCGGCCTCTGCATCAAAAAAAAAAAGAAAAAAACCAAACAAAGGAGTATTGACAAGATTCTGGTACAAAAAATGGTTCCCACGTCCTTAAACTGGCACAGTCAGGTGAACAACCATGTTTACATAGACAAACAGGAACACGAACTGTTACCATCTACCTGAACAGGAGTGCAGGACTAGTCCTAATATTCTACTGTAGTATATAATATGCAGATTAGGTCATATAAGCCTTACTCTAATTTGGTGTTAGATTTACAGATCTTCAGGTTGACGTGTTGATTAACAGAAAACAGTGGTGAATTACCAACTGCAAATTCTATTGAAGAATAAAATAATTCTTCCTACATCTATATAGATTAGGAATTCAATTATTACAGATATAGTCGTTTCCACGAATCCAGACGCTCCAAGTAACCAGGATGATCAGATCCATAAACAATGGGACCTCCAAGGCGCTCTTCAACCTCCCCAGGTTAGTCTACAGTCATCAGTTATTTTTTCTTCGAAAAGGAGGATAACCCCCAACCTCTGAATCCAATGATTCACACAGCCAAACAGGTCATAAGTTAACTGAACATCTGGGCACAATGCCAACAATACTGTGCAAAAGGGTAACCGGGAAAGTTTTTGTTGATGCGTTGATTGCACATCACACACTCATGAGAGAGCGAGTAGAAAGCTCCATTGCAGCATAGTCCTAGTATTCAACCTGTCCATAAGCTTTAAGCAGAAGAAGACTTGATGTTTACGCTGCACAGAGGATTTCCATAGCCATGCAATTGAGGTGTTGATTTGTAAATGAATAATAAGATGTTGGCTTCAACTCTGACCTCACAGTCGGTGTCCTAAATACGTTTTTTTTTTGCGGTTTGGTGTCCTAAATACGTTTAATCAACCTGATTAAGCAATGAGTTCGGTAGGCTCTCATTTTCTGATAAACAGTTGCATGCATAAATGCAAACAGTCGATGTGAATCTGATCGGTTCATCTCCCTGTCATTTGCCCCTTTTTGTGGACATTAATGCATGCGCAGTTTAGGACTGACGAAGAACGCACCTATTTCGTTCATGTTAACCACTGCTGATTTCGACCCGGGTCCTAAATCAAAATATTAGTATACATCAACTGAGATTTTAATTCAGCATAACTCGCTATTTTCTGAACAAAAAACCCACTAGTACAATTAACTAATTAACCCTTGCAAAATGACGAATAACTGGAGTACTGGACCGAGATCATTCATCTGCACAAGAAAGTAGTCAAGGAAGATGGTGGTGAGTGGTGACAGTCATGCATCATGGAGTGTCAGCCTTTCCATATCTTCTCACAACAGAGATGAATGGTCTTGTTAACAGCGGAAATTCGCTTTGGCTCTCGGGCTTCATGGCACCCTTTAAAATCTGAACTTGAAAATTCATCAAAATTTATATTTTTACATTTCAAAAAATTCTGAAAAAAAATACTGATATACATGAAGCCATAAATCACAAGTGCGTAAATTTTCAGGACAAAATTCGTTGAAATGAGTATATAAAAAAGACAAATTCATGACTTGGGAGGATGAATAGTACACATGATGCTATTCATCTTCTGAGGCCATGAATTTGTCTTTTTTGCACAGCCCTCATTTCAACGAATTTTGACCTGAAAATTTACACACTTATGATTTATGACTTCGTGTATATCTGTATTTTTTTTTAGAATTTTTTAAAATGTAAAAATACGAATTTTGGTTTTTGGAAAAAACCGGGAGCCAAAATGCTGCACTCTGTTAACAGTCGTATACTACTGGTACACTGCTACTCGTAATGCGTGTTACTGACGAGATACATGCTGGATCTTCATTGGATTGGGGGAGGCAGCTTCTCCGTCGCTCTCATGAAATCGTTTTCAGTGCTCAAAGTTTGTGATTTATTGATCGGGGCTCATGGAGAACGAAAGCTCAATCACTGAGCTCGCATGCGAAGTTGGATCAGTGCAGCAAGCTCACTGTCAGAACGCTGAGATCACAAGCGGTTGAGAAGTGACTTCTGGCTACAGATCATCATTATGCTTTGTAGCCTTAGGCTTAGGACCCGATTTGGATGTCATAACAGGAGAGCCAATTAAGTTCATAAAGTTTACAACTTAGTGTCGTGTCAAGATTTTGAGCACTCTGAAAAGACACTCAGCACTAGTTTTTTCTTTAGGTCGTCAGGGATTGGCTCAACAGTACCATTTGATAGAAACGAAACCAAAATATTCAGACGAGATTCAGGCCGGCAGCCGGCCATGACATGGAAACTCGAACAAACTAAGGCCTCCTTTGGTTTGCAGAAATTTTAAAGGTTCTAAAAGTTGGAAATTTTATACAGTATAATTTTTTCTTTGAAGCCCTTTGATTTGTAGGAATAGAGTCCTCTTTCTATGAACGATAGGAACCAATCTTTAATATTTCACATAAAAACTTTAGCATATACTCAATGAAAAAATTACTACCCTGTGAGTCAAATAACATTCCTTTCCTTATAAGAAAGTAAGATACATGTCATGTTAATTTCTATGATTCCTCTATTTCCATAGCGTTCCTATCCTATGAACCAAAGGAGGCCTAATAAAACCAAAAGTAGAAAAGGATTTGCATAAAGTTGCCCTATTGTCCACATCGTTGTTGGTTTGCACAAAGCCATACTCAAGATGGTGTTAAACGGGAAAGTGCTAACATGAAATGTTTTGCGTTTGATTGAGATGAACAACTTTGCATTTTTTGTATAATTTCAATTTGAGGAAGTATGCAACCTCTAGAGCCAAAAACAAGATTAAAAAAATTGAAAGCTTGCAAAAACACATCAGAGCTGGCTAGGAGGCTCTGGGATCCCTCTGAGCCTGGCCAGAAGCGTGTACAAAAATTAGCTCAAAGGCTCCAAGATCACTCCAAGCGTTTCAAGGAGCATGGACAAATTGCTCGAAGGGCCCTCGAAGGGGTCCTAGAGGCTCCAGGACAGCTCAGATGCTCCTAAGCAGTGCCTAAAACATAGTAGATTTCAGGGTATTAATGAGATTTCAGTCATTTTTTACACATCAAGTCCATCAACTCATATATAGATGATAGGTGACGTGCGATTGATACAACAACACAAATGATCAAATCAATTTACTACTTTAATCCCTTTTTCCCTCTCCTTTCTTCTTGCTCCCTCCTTCACGGTTTTTGAGGACTAGTGGGGCCAGTCGCAAGACTTTCTCTACGAGAATAAAGGGAATAAAATCTGTATACCTCATGTTAAACCTCAGAGGGCTAAACAATGTCTCGAGAGATTTCTTGAAGTGCACCGGCAGATTGAAAACTGCAAGAGGAATTGATACTCAATTTTGCATCAGTATTTTATATCATAATTTGTTCTTATCCATTGATATATTTCGTGTTATGATGTCTACCTTATGTCATTTTGCCCTCTTTTTCATACTTTACAGTTTCTAGGAAATTATCTGTCAAAGTCAAAGAAATAGTGTGGAAAAGAACCTATCAAGTGGCAATACTTTTGGAGCTCCAAATAGCATGAAAAAAATGGGAAATGTATTTTTTGGAGAAAAAAAAGACCCAGGGAGCCATAAGGACTCCCGGAGGGGGCCACCGGGAGAGGAGGCGGCCAGGGGGCGCGACCACCCCCATGGTCTCGTCGTTTAGTCGTCTGGGAGGTGGGCCCGCCTATAGAGCTCTCCTTCAGCGTACTTATGTCTCCTGACCTAAAACAGATGGGTCCTCCTTCAGACAATTCAATATGCCACCTCTGCGAGGCCGAAACCAAATAGAGAGAAGAAGACCTCTCAGTCAGCCAGATTCTGCCGAGGAAACTCTTGGAGGGGGAGATCATCACGTCGGGCATCATCGAGATCATCATCAACATCATCCCCAATATTAGCGTCATCATCCCATTCATCTCGTCTCATCTCATCTCATCACACCATTGCAATTAGATTTGTATCTTATGCTTTCATTGGGATCACTGTGCCAGTTTTGATTACCTTATTGTAGTTGATGCTATTGAGTTTTATCATTGAATCCTTGTTATGACCAGATTGTTCTTCATATATTTATCAACTCTGATCATGATCTCTTTTATGTCTTGTGAGTAGTTCGCTTAGTTCTTGAGGACATGGAAAAAGTTTTGTTACAAGTAGTCACATTATATTGACTAATATTTGTTGGTTTGATATTTATGTTATGGTGTTATTCTTCTAGTGGTGTCATGTAAACGTCGACTACATGGTACTTCACTTTTTATGGGCCTAGAAAAATGCATTGTGTAATAAGTTTGCGTATGGTGTGTTGCCGGAGTGATAGAAACCTGAAACCCAGTTTGCATGCTCTTACATTATAAGGGAGTGTAGGATCCTAGAGTTTATGACTACGGTAAGATTAATCTTAACCACTTTCTTGTAGTTACGGATACTTGCTAGAGGTTTAATTGTAAGTGTGCATTTTCCTTGGATGGGAGGGTGCACTAGCATATAGATTCACCCCACACAATACTTATCAAAACAGTGAATGTTAGTCAACAGTATATGGTGAAAGTGACTTGACTAAACTTCCCGTGTTTCCTTAGGAATGTTTTATCCTTTATAACTAATACATTCGGCTTGTCCTTTGTGCTAAAAAGGATTGGGTCACTTGCCGCATTTTATTGTCTCTTACTTTTATTTATTATTTTTCAATTTATCTGCCATCAAAAGCCCCCTACAAAGTTGTCTTGCAGTATTTACAGTGAAATCTTACTCCAAACCACTTGTCAACACCTTCTGCTCCTTGTTGGGTTCGACATTCTTATTTATCGAAAGAACTATGATAGATCCCTTATACTTGTGGGTCATTAGGAATGAAGAACGTCGTGATGACTTTGAGTCCAAACGCTTATTTTGGATCTTTTTCTCGGCCGCTTGCTGGTCTATTTGGACTACTCATAACAAGTTTACTATTGGACTAACCTTTCCTAAATATCTTTTTGTTTGTATTTATAATTTGATTGGCTTCTTACATATGTGGAGATCCCTGTGTAAAGAAGACTTGGAGGAGGACATGACGACGACTATCGACCGCATGAAGATCACGGCGGCGTCATGTCTCCCCTCAGGATCGGGCTAGTTGCGGTTGATGTCCCCATTGCAAGTCTTCACCTTCTCCAGTTCCTGTTGTCCTGGTTCTGTTTGCCTCGTAGGTTGTGGATCTATGTGCCATCAATGGGTGATTGCCTTGTATCAGCACTTCTTTCATTTTTCTTGTCTGGTATGCTTGCTGGCTGTTGGCCGAACTGCTTGATTAGTTTGGTTATTTTGTGAATCTGCCTGTGTGGCTTTATTTATAAAGTCGGGCTATGTCTTTTATCTAAAAACTCTGTTGAGCATTCATGAGTAATTTTTTTTTTCATATTATGGTTACTTATAATGCTTTTGAGCATTTATTTTGTTTACTTTTAATCATTTGGGCCATTTTTATGTTCAATTTTGAATTTAGAATCTAATTTCGTAGATTGTGGATTTGAAATGATGTACAACCATGCAATTCTTACAAATCATTATTTGAATCATGATGTTGATAGAATGGACATGCATATATATTTCATATGCAAGTTTAAAGGAAAATTAGAAAGCAAAAACTATTTATTAGAAATTTGCTCGAGCATTCATACATAATAATCAAAAAATAGTAGAGAGAATTCCTTCTATGACACTACTCCTAAAACATGATGCCTTATGTGACACTCTTAACTTTTTGCTTCCTTCTATGGCCACTTGTATAAAATTTATGCCTCACATGACAATCTAGTGTATTTTTAGAGCTAACAATGTCAATTTTTCATATACAAAGTCATTTTTGCCCCTGGTGCAATGTGTGACAAAAATACAAATAATATTGTAATATGAAATTGTGCATGTAATTCATAATAACTGAAACGCTAATTCAAAAAAATCAAAAAATCGCCAGAACCTCCCTTGTATTTTGATGCCATATTCCCTGTATTTTTTGAATTTTCTTGAATTAGCGTTTCAGTTATTACGAATCTACAAACACGGTTCCATATTTCATAGTACAACAATATTTTTGTATTTTTGTCACACATTCCATCAGGGACAAAAGTGACTTTGTATGTAATCATTAGTTCTAAAAATACACTAAAGTGTCATGTGAGGCATAAATTTTACACAAGTGGCCATAAAAGGAAGTAAAAAGTTGGGAGTGTCACATAAGGCATCAAATTTAAGAGTGGTGTCATAGAAGGAATTCTCTCAAAATAGTATTGGAGATCCAAGTCAAGCTCATGTAATTAAATAACTTAGAAATTATCACACTCACTGTTTATTCGAGTGAATTGCATTATTCTCATGAAAATATTCTTCAAAAATGCAATTCCCCCGCTATGATAATTGATTTATTCCTCCAAAGAAATAATTACTAATATGCATCTATTTTGTAAGACTAATTCTTCCTCGGTGCATACATTCAAGGGGAGTATTTATATATCTTAGTTTTTATATGTATCATATTTACAATTCGTATTTGTTATCGATGTCTGGCATATACGGTGGTTGGTAAGGTAATCTTGAATCCACCATGTACTCTCGAAATGACAATAAAAAAATGTGTACAATGAGTACATCTTAGTCTTATCTCTAATAACTAGGCATTGATATATATGTAGTGAGAGTATTTATAATAATACCTAAATAGTTCATCCCCACTAACATATTTATCTTGACATGCAAACTCTCCACATCATCATGTAGGTTCATCTTTTTCCCACTACTCTTCATGCACATATTCCATTAAATTCGCATGCGCATGGAACCTATCACAAATAAATATTAAAAAAATTACACTAAGCCTCAAAATTTATTAAGATTTTTTAATAAAAATCAATGTATGAGTTACCTCGCATTTTATTTTTCTATTCGTCATTTTTTATGAATGCTCATATGTTTTTGCTATCATTGTTGTAGGTTTAGCTAAGAGTGATGTCTCCACCCTCTCACTCAACGTTGTTTACCTCTCAAATCATCTCATCGGTATATTTTCAAGGTAATAAATTAATAAAACAAAAATCACACTCATTTTCATATTTTTCATCAAAATTTCTTAAAATTTTACTCTAAGCAATATTTTTTATTTAATAATTAATTTTATAATTTTCACATATTTTAAAACAATAAATTTTTTATTAACAGTTTTCATAGCAACGCGCGGGGTATCATCTGGTTGTTGTTAAGGATATGTACAACAGTGATAAGATAATCTTATCTTAAAACCGTCGCATAATCTAGATAGGGCAACAAAAAATATTATATGATAAGTTATTTCTTAGTTTTATCTTTAATAACTAGATATTTCTAAATATGAAGAGAAAACATATTATTATTAAAATATCATCTCCTAAATAAGAGAAGACAATATCTTTTCTTATGATACTTCTCTTTTCCATATCAACATTAATTATACGTGAAAGTGCTAAGACATCATCATTTTATTTCATTTCTTACATAAAAGAAGCCAGTTTTATTTTTAAAATATATCTCTTCTTCATTTCAAGATTTATCATTTCCTAAATAAAAGAAAATAATTTTTCAAATTTATCACTCCTTCATTTAAGTATTTATCCTTCATGACACTCCTACCATTAAAGATGACCTTAACATCATCTCAATCCATCCATCCCCGCGATAGTAATATATGTACTCTTCATCCAATATTAGGCGTGCCAACGAACAATCTCGGCCATAACAACCCATGGTCTCCACAGGTAGAATTTTCTCCTTCCTCCTCTTGCCCGACCCAATGAAACCCAACTAAAATCTTCTTCTAACCATTGATGTGCCCTAGGGCCCCTGACGTCGGACCCTCGCCTTCCAACCCGACGGTTCCCTTTATACCTCATCGCACCCCTCCCCCGTGCTTTCTCCGCACCGTTCATAGTCTTGGGCATTGGTTTCTCAGGGTATGAGTTTTGTACTCATCTAGTGCTTGCATAATCCCAAACAAACAGACATTCACCTTTTTACCACTAACTCTTTATGCACATGTTCCATTAAATTCGCATGCGCATGCAACCTATCACAAATAAATATTAAAAAAATTGCACTAAGCCTCACAATTTTTATTAGGATTTTTAATAGAAAATCAATGTATGAGTTACCTCGCATTTTATTTTTCTATTCGTCATTTTTGTATGAATGCTCATATGTTGTTGCTATCATTGTTGTAGGTATAGCTAAGAGTGATGTATCCACCCTCTCACTCAATGTTGTTTTCCTCTCATATCATCTCGTCGGTATATTTTCAAGGTAATAAATTAATAAAACAAAAATCACACTCATTTTCATATTTTTCATCAAATTTTCTTAAAATTTTACTCTAAGCAATAATTTTTTATTTAATAATTAATTTTAGTAAATTTATATTTTTTCACATATTTTAAAACATTAATTTTTTTATTAACAGTTTCCGCAGCAACGCACGGGGTATCATCTGGTTGTTGTTGAGGATATGTACAACAGTGATAAGATAATCTTATCTTAAGACCGTCACGTAATCTAGATAGGGCAACAAAAAATATTATATGATAAGTTATTTCTTAGTTTTATCTTTAATAACTAGATATTTCTAAATATGAAGAGAAAACGTATTATTATTAAAAGATCATCTCTTAAATAAGAGAAGACAATATCTTTTCTTATGATACTTCTCTTTTCCATATCAACATTAATTATACGTGAAAGTGCTAAGACACCACCATTTTATTTCATTTCTTACATAAAAGAAGCCAGTTTTATTTTTAAAATACATCTCTTCTTCGTTTCAAGATTTATCATTTCCTAAATAAAAGGAATTAATTTTTCAAATTTATCACTCCTTCATTTAAGTATTTATCCTTCATGACACTCCTACCATTAAAGATGACCTTAACATCATCTCAATCCATCCATCTCTGCGATAGTGATATATGTACTCTTCATCCACTACTAGGCGTGCCAACGAACAATCCCAGCCATAAAAACCCATGGTCTCCACAGGTAGAATTTTCTCCTTCCTCCATTATCCTTTCTTCCTCCTCTTGCCCGACCCAATGAAACCCACCTAAAATCCTCTTCTGACCATTGATGTGCCCTAGGGCCCCTGACGACGGACCCTCGTCTTCAAACCCGATTGTTCCTTTTATACCTCATCGCACCCCTCCCACGTGCTTTCTAAGCACCGTTCATAGTCTTGGGCATTGGTTTCTTCGAAAGTACTGACGTAGTAGCTGGCGCCTTCCTTGGGGTAGCCTCCTTATGGGTAGCATGGTTACCAGAGAGGGTTTGGAACCATGTGGTGGGAGGTGTGTGAATGACCGACTTTTGTAGACATTTATGGGGTGGTTTTCTATTCACTTTGAACAACAACGACTAATTCATCCGCCAATATATTTGTCGTGGGAAAGTCACGACAGATGTTCGAAGAGTCGAACTTAACGTGGGACCTTTCCTGCGAGGCGATTTCGTGGAGAGAGTCGACATTGACAAGAGACTCAGCGATTTACCCAGGTTTCGGCCCCTCTTTGTCTCGAGGTAAAAGCCTACTCCTGCTTCCTCTTATTATGAGTTCCGACTCTCCAAAGAAGAGTCGGTTTGGTCGATTACAAGAGAGTCGATCGAAAACTTAGTCTCGATGAGATCTTGGTTTCGCCGACAAGTGTCTAGTCCTATCTTAGGCTAAGATTGTTCTTTGACCCTGGATCCCACGGACCTCGGCTTATAAAGGCGCCAGTGTCCCGGGATTCCGCGAGTCCGACTCCGACACGAGGTGGAGTACTATTCTACTTTACAAATATGTTATGTGCTATAAAAGGTAAGTCGAATTCCTTCTACGGCTTCAATCTTATTTCCTTGCGCAACCGACCTTGGGCCGGGTCTTTCTCTCGTGGGCCTTCCGTAGGTGAGTCGGCCTATATACCTAATGTCGGGTCATGGGCTTGGTCTATCCCCCCCGACAATATTCCCGAAAAGTCGAAAGCTAAGGGATAATGGTTTTTTTATGAGTTTTGTACTCATCTAGTGCTTGCGTAATCCCAAACAAACAGACATTCACCAACACCCCTAGCAAGAAAAGGGGGGTCGACCTAGTTAAGACCCGACAGAGATACGAAAAGTCATGTGCACGGGATTCCAAACTTAAACTCTCTATTTAGGGAACATACTACGGATGTGAGTACACACATTGGCGTGGAAAATCTAAAGGACCTCACTTCTATAATGGGAGCAAGAGGTAGCACCACATATGCGCCATGTCAAAATGACCATAAATCATATAAATAAGGGAGAGTCAAGGAACCAAGCAATGATGATTATCGACATTAACTTTGAGAAATTACCTCAATCATAGATCGTGACCCTAGGCCTAACAATCTCCCTGATTTAAAAAAAGGTAAGATTGGCAGAAGACAATTACATCACAATGGAGGGGGTTCAGTACAAAGACAGGCTTGTTGCTTAAGGGTTCACTCAACACCTAGATGTCGATTTTAATGAAAATTACTCCCTAGTCATGGATGGTATAACCTTTAGATATGTGATCTCGTTCGCAGTAAATCTGGACTTAACAATGAAATTGATGGACGTTTATCTATATGGTAACCTTGATTCATATATTTACATGAAGATATCGGAAGGTGTCCCCATTCTGAACCAACATAGAGCAAATCGGGGTCTATACAACGTTATTCTCAATAAGTCATTGTACGAACTTAAACAATTTGGTAGGATGTGGCATAACCTCTTAAGTGGTTTCCTTCACCAGAAGGGGTACACAAGGAATGAGGATTGGCCATGTGTATTTATATGATGATCCTATTATGAATTCAGTATAATATCGGTATATGTGGATGATGGGAATATAATCGGAACACCTAGAGATATTGAGGAAGTGAGTTCCTACCTAATATCAGAATTTGAGATGAAGGATTTGGGTAAAACCAAGTCAGAGTTTTCAACTTGAACATTCCCCTGCTGGGATTCTAGTGCGCAAGTTTTCCTACATCCAAATGTTGTTGGAGAGATTTTGGATTTGATAAGGCATATCCTTCTAAGATCTCAATGATTGGGAGGACTTTGCAGCAAGATAAGGACCAACCTAGGCCTAAGGAAGAGAGACGGGAAATTCTGGGAACTAAATTCTCGTACTTGAGTGTCGTTGGAGGATTCATGTACCTCACAAAGTGTACATGAACCAACATTACGTTCGTTGTTAATTTGCTTGCTTCGTACAGTTCTGAGCATACCAAAAGACATTAGGAAGGCATCAATGACGTATTTCAATATCTGCAAGGCACCAAAGATCTTGGGATGTTGTGTAGGAGGAATCAAGACCTATCACTGGCAATCTATGCTGATGAAGGGTACCTATCAAACACACACACACTCCCAAATCACAGATTGGATATGTTTTCCTTTGTGGTGGAACTGCAATTTCCTGGAAATTGTCTAAGAAAATTCTTGCATTGATTTCAAAGAACTATTCATAAATCATAGCACTGTATGAAGCATCACGTGGGTGTATATGGCTTCGATGGATCATTCACCATATTCAACAGACGTGTGGACTGAACATCGTACAAACCTACAACTATCTATGAAGATAATGTCGGTTGTGTTGCACAAGTGCAGTCAGGGAATGTGAAGAGAAATCTCACAAAATATATCAACCTCAAGTTTTTCTATGTGCATGAGTTGCAGAAGATAAACGAGGAGAGAATTTTGCGTACTAAGTCATGTGGCATGTCACTGATTTGTTCACTAAATCATTGTCGGCATCATCTTTCGAGAGTTGTTCATGGAATCGACATGATGAGACTTGAGAAATTAGTTCACACCCCATTTGTGAATTTCGATCCAGATGCTCAAGTACTATGACGCCCCCAAAATCAAGCCGTGTACAGTAATCATACACACAGGGTACACGGCCGAAATCAGGGTGCCACGGTGAGAATATCATAGCACAACACTAGACACAAATAAGATAAATTTTTAAGTTACAAACCAGGGATCACGAGGATCCAAATACATAAGTCATACAAACATAATATCTGAGTACAGACATAGTTAGTCAAGTTTTGCCTTAAGAAAGCTAGCACAAATAACATCAGGGATAAAGATCAAAAAGGCAAGGCCTCCTGCCCGGGAACCTTCGAAACTACTCATGGTACTGGTCAGCGGGGGTCTCGACGTAGTAGTATCCGCCTTTGGGGTACTCCTGATCCTGGGCTCCAACATCTGATTGCAGCAATCCGGGTATATAAAACAAAGGTGGGAAATAAAGCAAGGGTGAGTATCTAGCATACCCGCAAGTCTTACGTCCGCTACTAAGCATTTATGCACTTGTATCAAATGGAAATGGGAGGCTATATATAGTGGAATGAATGGCAAAAAGTCAGAATAAGGATGAGAACCTAGGCCTATCAAAGACTAGCATCTTCCGACGAGTCTTGCGGCACAAGAAGAGAATAGCCAACAGTTCATATAAAGCAAAAAGTAACAATGCAACAGAAGTTGTTCTAGCATTGTATAATAGTAAGTTGTAATGATTAACAATTATAAATGCCTCTGAGTATCCTTCCTCGACTTCCCTGCGAGGAAGAAAACCCGGAACCAACAGTTTAATAGTAGTAGTTTGTACTAGTAGGATCCGGCTTCAACATAAAGCGTCCTGTTATAGTGGACACGGCTATTCGAATAGATTAAACTCCCTGCAAGGGTGCACTACTGCTCAGCCTGCACGCTCGGATCTCCAGGGTGGCGTATACCTTGTTAGGGAACACCCCACCGAAGCTATCCGACACGCCGTAGCCCATCCTAGGCTCAATAGAGAGGTCATCCGCCGGACTAAATCCTATGCGCTCAGGGGTCTAGGTCCCTCACCCTTCCACGCTCCTGCATGGTGCGAGTCTGGCCGGGGAAGCAAAAACAAATGCCACTGCTCACGAGAAAAGAAGCCACCACTTCCCGGCAATCAGGCCGTGGCACTGCTGACGTCTGAAGAGCTTTCAGAAGAACTACAACGCGGAGGGCCCACACCGTAATCCCACGTGTAGGTAGTGCGTATAGGCCTTTGCAGCCTCTCAATTCATCCACCGAACCATTAGTCATTTTATTATTTTCTCGCAGGCAACCGTTATCGTTGCCTGACTAATTCACACAACGGACAAAGAACAGCAGCCAGGACCACCAGTACATCGGTGTCTACCCCTGTCGTCCCGTCAAAGCTCTGCGGTTACCAACAAGGTGAACCGACTCCTTACCTTATCTCGTGTGTTCTCCTAGAGGAGCTTGACTTTCTTGGTTTGGTAACTCTCGTGAAATACGATCAGGGGCCAAGCGCGCCAGTACGTCGGTCGTACCCTCCCCACCGTTCCCGTCGCAATACCGCCAGCGAGCACCGTTGGGTCGCCCGACTTCTTACCTTAAGGACAACCGTGGTTAAGGACCCTAGGGCGGCTATACAGAGTCAGCAACGAGTGGAGTACGAGGATTACTCCTCGATAGCTCACACTTGATGTGGCTTGGCAGAGCCGAGGTAGGGGCCCTAGGCGGTGTCTGCATTATACCGTACCTGTTACAGTTATATATATTATATCCGCGTTCACTCCCCAGAGTGATCACAGCCTGCTATCTAATCCTAGTTAATTAACATGGTGCAGGGCTAACTTCTGATTATTGCATATTTATAATAGGCAGCATAGGATAAAGGAAGGTACATCAAGGGCGACAATGACAGGCTATGTAATGAATAGGATTGTAACGTAGTAGCAGCAATGCCTAGTGCAAGAGATGTACGGAAAATATAGGGGATATCTTGGGAAGGAAAATGGTTCTGCTTGTCTGGAAGCTCGGTAGTAGGGGTGCCGTCGTTGACGAAGTAGTCGTACACAGCAGCGGTGTAGTCGGGAATAGTCGCGGGGTCTACCGGAGATTAAGGGGGTGGGGTCCAGCAGTCAGTGAAAGTGGAGGGGGATTAAGTTAATCCTAATTATGATCCTGATGGGCGGGGTCCACAGGTCAGCCGAAAGGGAGGTTACCGGCGACGACAGCACTTCGTCGAGGTCGTCAGAAGGCTCGCTGCAGTGCATGGGAGGAGGAGCGGCTAGGCTTAATCGAACGAGGAGGCACGTGCGAGGAGTTTGGTGGTGGTGGCGTGGCTTGGGGTCGCCGAATTCGTCGACGGTGACGAGCGCGGTGGCGGACCCGAACACGAGCACGACGATAACGATGTTTCCGTGGGAGAAATCGAACATGCGCTACGGGGATCAGCTCCTGGGCTCATCGCGAGAAAAATGACGTGGTCAGCGCGCCATATGCACGCTCCAGGTCACGGGAAGGAGCACTGCGGCGGTGGCGGAGCCACGGCTTCCATGGCGGCTTGAGTTACGGGGCACGGGGAGCTACGGGGGAGGTTGGGGACGGGGGAGAAGCTCACGGTGAGTCTGTAGGCGAGCAAAACAAGCGAAGGGGAGGCTCGAGGCGGCCGGCGATGATGGCGCGGATGCAGAAAAGGGGGCGGCGGGATGCACGCGTTGTAGTCGTCCTCGGGCCGATTCGCTCCGCACGGTGGTGAATACGATGCCGGCGCACGTCCTAGACACAATGGTGAGATGGCGCGAGCTCGATGGCCGCGACTGGCCACGAGAATGGCGACGGCTGTTGATACGTCCAAAACGTATCTATAATTTCTTCTTGCTCCATGCATGTTTTGTGTGACTTTGCCATGTTTTGCTTGAACTTTCATACACTTTTGAGCATATTTGGACTAATCTATTAGCCCAGTGCACCCAGCTGTCAGTTGTTGTTTTCTGCTGTTTTTGTATTTCAGGATTTCCGGCCATTAAAAGTTCTCCAAAAAATCCGGAAAAATCAGATAAAAAATCAGCGTCACGGAAGCTTCCGGAAACACCAAAGGAGCGAAGTGGGGCCACCACCAGGCAGCCAGGAGGGCAGGTGGCGCGGCCCCACCCTGGGCCGCGCCAGGGACCCTCCTGACTGCCTCGTGGGTCCCCTCGACACCCCCCTTCGCATATATTTACCCCTCGGGGTGGAAACCCCTAAGAGGGACTTCTCTTTCGCGATCTCGCCTCTGTACCGCCGCCGCCGCCGTTTCAAGATCGGGGCTGCCTGGAGAAGCTGCTCCGGCACCCAGCCGGGAGAAGCTACCCCCTCCGGGAGACCATCCATAGCCATGGACGCCTCCCGTATGTACCGTGAGTAGTTTCCCTTGGACCATGGGTCCGTGACCAGTAGCTATGTGATCTATCTCTCCCTCCTTTGTGCTTCCACTTTCGAGTCGTGAGCTGCCTCACATGATCGAGGCACCTTTGTAATTTTCTGCCGTTACTATGCCGAGTTTGTTGGGATCTGATGGATTATGAGACTATGTTCAGATTGTGATGAGTAATATATTTGTTTCTTATCTTTTGTATTTTGTTCTTGAGTAAATTCTTTCATGTTCTCCGTTGCCATATTTTAGTTTGGCCAAGTGATTTGTTGCAACTCCAAGAGGGAGCGTTATGCTTGATTGTGGGTTCAGCCCCTTGATTTCTAGCTTGAGTGACAGAAACATGAGACTAGGGGATGTGTTGTTGCCACCAGGGATAAAACAACGGTGCTTGTATCCGCGGATGCAAGGATTGTTTACTTTACGCAAAGTTCTTTTAATGCAGTTGTCTGTTGCTTTGAGTTTACACTTTTGGGTGGGATTCGCAACTTAATACCAGCGAGATGTTCTGGATAGATATCTCAAGGTGGATGATTTGTAGTAGATGCAGATGGATTTCGGTCTACTTACCTTGGCGTACTGCCCATTTCTTTTGAGCCCTTCCTTTCTTTGCAGCATAGTTAGCATTGCGGTGCCTTCATAATCATGTCAATTGCCCAACTGTGATTTGTTTACCTCGCTAGCACTTTTATCGTCTTTTGGGAGAGAGACATCACTAGTGAAAATCACGCGACCTTGGTCCATCTTCATATCATTGTTTACACCCTCAATTTACTTCCAGTCTTTACTTTCAGTTGCCACTATCATTATCTCTTGCGTTGAACTTTTGTAAACGGCAAGGCCGGAGGAATTGACAACTCCTCTATACTCGTTGGGAGCAAAGTTATTTGTATCTGTGTGCAGTTCCAGGTGAAGTAGCAACCTCGGCGCCATTATTCACTTTACCACCTTCTTGTATCCTTAGGAGTCCTACGGGAGACAAACCTTGGTATCTTTGCCAAGGGAAAACTTGCCGCTACACTATATATCTAACCCTGCACTTGGGGTAATCAACAAGGCCTTGAAGAGTATAACACTCTCTTTCCATCAGTTGTGTCTGCGCGTTTTTGCCCTACTGAGGGAGAGGCGAGGAGGGGGAACTAAGGTTAGGGTTTCGCTAGGGGTGTCATCGGGGAGTATTTAACCACGACTGCGGCTCTGTAGCAGCGCGATGGCAACCATCGCGCGTTGCATCGCGTTGAGCACCCCTGCCATGACGCCACGCACGGCTCGGGTGAACAGGGGAGGGAGGCGACGCCAGGGTGGGCCTGGTGGGCTGGCATGGGCTGCACTGTGCACTTGCTGCACTAGTGGGGTGGGCTTCTCCTCCCCCTTTCTTTTTATTCCTTTTTTGTTATTCTTCCAATTTTGTTTTGTTTTGTTTGACACTCAAATGATTTTTGTTAAACATGAGACTTGCTCCTATATTAGTGCAACACCACATCAATGTTCAAGATATCGCTTATC
Source organism: Bromus sterilis (assembly GCA_950022295.1). Classification (NCBI taxonomy): domain Eukaryota; kingdom Viridiplantae; phylum Streptophyta; class Magnoliopsida; order Poales; family Poaceae; genus Bromus; species Bromus sterilis. The sequence continues at coordinate 333,998,760 of OX465595.1, read as the reverse complement.
GTTAACTTATCGGCCGAGCCCCGATAAGGGCTAAATCGGCTTATCGGCCGATTTATCGGTTATATCGGTCGATCATTTGACGACAATGGAGACAGTTGCGTCTGCGCGTTTTTTCCCGAGTGAGGGAGAGACGAGGAGGGGGAACTATGGTTAGGGTTTCGCCAGGGGTGTCGCCGGGGAGTATTTAACCACGACGGTGGCTCTGTAGCAGCGCGGTGGCAGTCATCGCGTGGTGCATCGCGTCGAGCACCTCTGCCATGGCTCCACGCACGGCTCGGGTGAACAAGGGAGGGAGACGACGCCGGGGTGGGCCTGGTGGGCTGGCCTGGGCTGCACTGTGCACTTGCTGCACCAGTGGGGTGGGCTTCTTTCCCCCTTTTCTTTTTATTCCTTTTTTGTTATTCTTTCAATTATGTTTTATTTTGTTTGACACTCAAATGATTTTTGTTAAACATGAGACTTGCTCCTATATTAGTGCAACACCACATAGTGATGACACAAAAAGTGTGGATGCAAAATTAAATCACTTGCATTTTATTTTATTTCCAAAGGAGTCAAATGGGATTACTTGGCACTGTTTTTTATTTATTTTAGCTATCAAATGATTTTCATTCAATGTGAAACTTGTTGGTAAATTTGTGTTGCACCTTAGGGAGTTTCCACAAAAAGTTTGGGCAATTAATAGAATAATTTGGTATTTGTTTTTGGACTGCAACTGATTAAAGGTGACTTTTGGCTGCTGTTTATATTTGTTTGAGTTATTCTATAGCTTAGTATGTACCCAAAGTTGGTTTATCATGGTACAATGATTTTTTAGGGTTTTAACAAAATTGGTTGCACCATTTTGGAAAAAGTTTCATTTGGCACTTTGTTTTTAATATCAACCAACATGGTTTTTGGCTATGATCAAATACAAAGATGATCAAGGCATGATTAGAGACAGTAATTGTCATTAGCAAAAGTGATTACTGTTACATGACACTGAGGGTGTTACAAATCTCCCCCACTACAAGAAATCTCGTCCCGAGAAGCGATAGAGGGGAAAAGATCGGGGTATTCTTCACGAAGGCGTTCTTCGCGTTCCCAGGTGGCCTCATCTTCAGAGTGATTCGACCACTGAACTTTGAGGAACTTGGTTGTATTGTTGAGGGTTCGACGCTCAGACAGATCAAGAATGCGGCTCAGATGTTCTTGATAAGTCAAGTCCTGCTGTATTTCCAGCATTTCATGTTCCATTGCTCGTATAGGATCATTGAAGCAGCGACGGAGTTGCGACGCGTGAAATACATCATGGACTTGGGAGAGATTTGATGGCAACTCCAAACGGTATGCCACCGGTCCACTTCTGTAGAGGATACGGAACGGGCCAATGTAGCGAGGAGCTAACTTGCCTTTGATTCCGAAACGACGAGTTCCCCTCATGGGAGTGACACGAAGGTAAGCTTGTTCGCCGGGTAGATAGACCATTTCTTTGTGCTTGCGGTCATAGTTGCTCTTCTGGCGGGAGTGAGCAGCCTTCAAATGTTCACGAATAACGCGAACCTGATCTTCAGCATGCTGTATAATGTCCGGAACAATGAGGGTTCGTTCCCCAGTTTCTAACCAATTCAGAGGAGTTCGACACCGACGTCCATAAAGAACTTCAAAGTGGGCCATCTACAAACTAGCTTGATAGCTGTTGTTGTACGATAATTCAGCAAATGGAAGGGATCCCTCCCATTTCTTACCGAATGAAATGACACAAGCTCGAAGCATGTCTTCAAGTACTTGATTGACTCGTTCAACCTGTCCTTGCGACTGGGGATGATAAGCGGTGCTGAAGTTTAGGTGAGTGCCCATAGCTTCTTGGAAACTACCCCAAAGTCTTGAGATGAAAATGTTGCCACGGTCTGAACTGATCTCCAACGGAATACCGTGGAGGGATACAATTCTGGAAACATACAAGTATGCTAACTGACTAGCAGAGATCGTCTCCTTGACTTGCAGAAAGTGAGCAACCTTGGGGAACCGGTCAATGACGACAAAGATAGCATCATGACCCTTCTGTGATCGGGGAAATCCGGTGATGAAGTCCATTTCGATCTTGTCCCATTTCCATTCAGGAATAGAAAGTGGTTGCAGAGTTCCAGCAGGTCTTTGATGTTCTGCTTTGACACGATGACAAACGTCACACTCATCAACATAACGAGCAATGTCTTGTTTCATGTTAGACCACCAGTATTGGAAATCGAAGTAGAAAACAACAGAAAAATCTTCGCACTACGAAAACCAAACCCAAGAACGGATCTAGGAAGATACAGACAAGGAGATCGATCTTAGTACCTTTGCAACCGTTCAACGGATGCACTCTCGCAGCGGAAGATGTTGATGGAGAGTTGGAGAAGCGTGAAGATGAACAATCCCACGATCCGATCTAATCACCGTGATGTCCCTCGAACAAAGATCAAACGCACGATCTCTCTACGGTTGATCCACACGTACAGTGTAGATGATCCGGCAGGGCTCCGCCGTCCAGAGCTCGGCGCCACCGGAGTAGAGAGGAGGGAGGAGCAGCCCTTCGGGGTTATGGTGGAGATTGGATCTAATGAGAGGGAGAGAGAGGGGGCAGCCCTTCGGGAGAGAACAATCTAAATTGTGTCTTGAAGGGGTGCCCCCACTTCCTCTATTTATAGGTGGAGGGGGAGGAGAGCCACCTTGGAGGAGGGGGCAGCCCTAGGGGCTGCGCCCTAGGTTTTCCCCTCCCCTAGGGCTGCGCCAAAGAAGGGGGGAAGCTTCCTGGAAGCTCCTCCCAAGGCGCCTCCCCCCTTGGGCTCCCTTGGCCCAAGTGCTCCCTCCCCACTTGGGCCTTCCAAGTGAGAGGGAGCCCATTTATATTAAATTCATTAATTTAATTCCGAAACCTTTTTGAAATACATAATAAATGAATAATAAATATATCTAGACCAACTCGGAACTTTTCTGCCCCTCCGGTTTTACCCGGTTTTCTTAAAACTCTTCCCGGTACTTTACCGGGTCCCCGAAACGATTCCGGTTTTCTCATCGATTATAACCCGATCACTCCGAGACTTTCGCGGTGTGATAAATACATGCTCCTATCACTCTAGTACTCTATAGATCATCTACCTTTAAGTGTGTGACCCCATAGGTTCGGTAGGATACATACATGAACCGGAAACTTATTTTGCCGCGGAACAATAACCGATAGCGGGGCCATGGACACCCATAATGGTTCCCGTACCTACACGAATATAAATTCGAGTGAACCACAAGCTTAACATGCCAGTCCTATTTGCTTCACGATACTATACAAAACCTGAGGTGAGATCTATTAGGTATCCACATGATTAACCATTAACCATTATACCAAGTCATCCTCCTTCTTGTTTTGTTCCATTTTTCTCGTTTAGTATTCCGGTATCCCTTGTGATCAATTCACAATGTCTGGCCAGACGATGTTGGATGCCGTAATACCGAGAGGGCCCAAAGAAGTATCTCTCCATCGTTAGAGGAGCAAATTCCCAACTCGAATCGTTAAGTCCCTTGACACACTTTCAGGTGTGAGTGATCAAAGCCGTTATTGGCACACCTGTTACGGGTGGTGTTGGGACAGTGTCAAAACCCACCCTCCGGTATGAAGTTACGAAACATTCTTATGGTCATGAAGGACACATGCATATTAACTTTAGATGATTTTACTTATAACATGGAAACGATGTGATCTCAAAGTAAATCATACAATTGGGTCGGTTCAGCACCCTTGTTCTGGCAACAATGTGCTCCCATGTGTTACCGGCATTTCCAATGCCCTATGAACAGGAAAACATGTCATCCATAACACACGGGTTAGTCCTAGAGGCAGACTAAGAACACTTTGTGTTTATACTCCACACCTGCATATGGGTTTTCCTCCGAAGGCAGTTTACATGCTACTTGGCAAACCTCCGCATAGGCCATTGCACTTATAACATAGACATATAAACATTAATAATGAACCTGGAATTATAATAATACAATTTATTATTGCCTCTAGGGCATAATTCCAACAGTCTCCCACTTGCACTAGAGAAAATAATCTAGTTACATGATTTGTTTAACACCAATGTCACTACGGTGTTCTTCATGCTTTGCGAGTGGTAGAGGCTTCGTCAACGGGTCTGACACATTCAGAGTCGTATCAACCTTGCATATCTTTAAGTACCCGTCTTTGATGAAGTGACGAATAAGATGGTACTTGCGGTCGACATGTTTGGATTTCTGATGAGCCCTTGGCTCCTTTGCTTGAGCCATTGCGCCAGTGTTATCACAGTATAACTCCAGTGGGTCTCTTGCACTCGGGACGACATCAAGTTCGATGATGAAGTTCCTAATCCAAATGCCCTCCTTAGCCGCTTCTGAAGCCGCAATGTATTCCGCCTCCGTTGTAGAATCCGCGATGGTATTCTGCTTGAAACTTTTCCAGCTTACTACTCCACCATTTAATGTAAATACATAACCTGACTGAGATTTGAAATCATCATGATCAGTCATGAAGCTAGTGTCTGTGTAACCTTTTGCAAGGAGCTCTTCATCACCTCCGTACACGAGAAACAACTCTTTTGTTCTCTTGAGGTACTTGAGTATATTCTTGACAGCAGCCCAATGAACCAATCCAGGGTTGCTTTGGTATCTACTACAAGCACTAAGTGCGAATGAAACATCTGGTCTGGTGCACACCATGGCATACATGATCGATCCAATGGCTGAAGCATATGGATTCTTGCTCATCTCTTCTCGTTCTGCAGCCGTCTGAGGCGACTGACTTCTACGAAGTACTGTGCCATGTGACATTGGGAGATTGCCTTTCTTTGCACTCCCCATTCTGAACCTTTTCAGAATCTTGTCAAGGTACGTGCTTTGGCTAAGCGCTATTAGGCGTTTTGATCTATGTCGATAGATTTGGATGCCTAATAAATATACCGCTTACGAATGTCTTGGTACATCTTGGTACTACCAGGGTGAATCGACAAGGGTGTATCATGAGCTTCTTTCATGACATCAGGGGCGTAGTTCAGGTTTGCCTTGGCTATCGGAACCACTAAACGACCTTTGAAGTACAACGTACAATCATCATTTGCATCAATAGTGAAGAATGAGGGCTTTCCGCTGGCGATATGGCGCTTAATCTTCGCAATGTCAGAGTCATAATGTTGTACCGTCTTGATGCGGTCGACGAGATCTGATTTAAGAACCAGGGAATTCACATGTCCCTCTGGAACAATCTCAATGTTCAACTTGTGGAGCTCTTCATACAGAAGTGGTTGTTGTACTTGAACTTCAAGTTCACTACAGTAGGCTTTGCGTCTCAGGGCATCAACCATCACATTAGCTTTGCCAGGGGCGTAAGAAATTCCCATGTTATAGTCGGCTATTGTCTCAAGCCATCTCTGCTGGCGGAGATTCAGGTCGGGCTGAGTAAACAGGTACTTCAGGCTTTGGTGGTCGGTGTAGATCTCGCAATGATTACCAACAAGGTAATGTCGCCACAGCTTCAATGCATAAATTACAGCTGCCAATTCGAGATCATGTGTCGGATAATTATCTTCGTGAGAACGCAACTGACGAGAGCCATAAGCAATCACTTTGCGCTCTTGCATTAGGACACAACCTAATCCTTGACGAGACGCGTCACAATATATCACAAAGTCCTTCTGAGTATCAGGGGAGCAAGCACTGGGGGAGAAGTGAGCTTGTCCTTCAGAGCTTGAAACTTTCCTGCATTTATCGGTCCACTCAAAGTTTACACCTTTGTGAAGCATATTAGTCAGAGGTTTGGCAATCTTGGAGAAGTTCTCGACGAAACGGCGGCAATAGATAGCAAGGCCAAGGAAACTTCTGACTTGCTTGACAGTCTTGGGAGGAGTCTAGTCAAGAATAGCCTGGATACGTTCTGGGTTGACGGCAACGCCATCCTTGGAAATCACATGACCAAGGTAGGTTACTTCAGGAAGCCAAACTCACACTTAGAATACTTAGCATAAAGTTTGTGTTCTCGAAGCTTTTCCTGCACAAGGCGAAGATGTACTTCATGTTCTTCATCATTCTCGGAGTAAATATATATATCATCCAGATAAACCACGACAAACTTGTCGAGATATTCCATGAATATATAGTTCATCAATCTGGAAAAGGTGGCTGGTGCATTGGTCAGGCCAAAGGACATGACGGTGTACTCGTATGAACCATAGCGAGCAATGAAAGCGGTCTTCGGGATGTCCTCTTCGCGGGCCCGGATCTGATGGTAACCCAACCTTAAGTCGAGTTTAGAGAACACCTCTGATCCAGCAAGTTGATCGTAAAGATCATTGATCCGAGGAAGTGGGTACTTGTTTTGTATTGTGGCCTGGTTTATAGGTCGTTAATTTTGGACCAAACGGTCCGTTCCATCGCTCTTCTTGACAAAGAGTGAAGGTGCTCCCCAAGCATAGGAACTTGGACGGATAAAACCTTTGTCGAGTGCCATCTCGGTCTCCTTCTTCAGCTCAAGGAGGTGATGAGGCGGCATCTTATAGGGACGTTTAGAAATAGGGACGGTGTCGGGCTTCAAGTCAATGACGAATTCAACTTCTCTGATCAGGGGTATCCCCGGCAGTTCTTCTAGGAAGACGTCAGAAAAATCACAAATGACTGAAACTTTCTCAATCCCTTACAGAGGTGTGGCATTCAAAGCATTCATCATATAGATCTGCGTTTCAGCATCTCGGGTAATTCGGGCAAGTGGTTCACAATTTTGCCGGAGGGGTGAAAGAGTTGGATGACTTTATTGCCACAAAAGAATGCAGCATCGTGAGCCTTCAACCAGTCCATTCCAAGGATAACGTCGATGGTGGAGGTTTTCAGAATGTGTGGAGAAACAATGAATTTGAATCCTTCAATCTCGACGGTGAGATTAGGTGCAACCTGTCAACACGACACTGGGTACCGGGAGTCTGGACTATTAACGGGGCATGCATCTTTTCGTGTTGTATGCCATAATTGAATGCAAATGCTCCAGGCATGAATGAATGTGATGTTCCTGAATCAAATAAAATAGTAGCAGGTATTGAGTTAACGAGGAGAGTACCCATCACTATAGCGGGTTGTGCCTGAGTTTCCTCAACATCAATGTGGTAAGCATGACCATGAGTGTGAGCAGAAGACCCAGTGTTATAGTTGGGGGTTCTGTTGTTGCCACGACCATTTCCGCGGCCAGCAGGGTGAACTACCAGTTGATTCTGTCGTTGGTGGCAGTCTTTGGAAAAGTGACCTGGGAGGTGACACTTGAAACAGAGTCCATGTTGAGGACGGAGGGGTGCAGTGTTATGCGGAGCAGTCTCAGCCTTCAGCTATCTCAGCGTTGGAGGAGGCAGAAGGGGTGCAACATACGACGGCCTTGGTGCAGGGGCAGGTGGACGATACACGATGTGCGGAATCTAGACGCGCTGCTTTTGTGCTATGCCCGAAGATGAGCCATCGTCACGGTAGCGCTTCTGCGAACCCTTGAACTTAGACTGAGCGGTCTCAAGAGTGATAGTCTGGTTCACCATAATGGCGAAGTTGGGGAAGACATGCAGGGCCAGAGCAAGCTAGAGATCTGAGTTGAGTCCATCACGGAACTTCTCTTGCCTACTTGCATCATCTGGGAGGTCGCTTATCGCATAGCGAGAGAGGTGGAGGAATTCTCTCTGATATGCCTCGACAGTTTTACTGCCCTGAACGAGGTTGCGGAACTCGGCCTTCATGCGGTTCATAACCTCCTGGGGGACGTAACGAGCACGGAAAGCAACCTTGAACTCATTCCAGAAGACGACAATCCCCTCAGCTAGCGGACTCTTGTGGGTGTCCCACCATTGAGCAGCGGGGCCACGCAGGAAATAAGTCGCGAAAGTGACGTAATCAGCAGCGTGCACCCTAGTGAACTCCAGCTGACGAGTGATGTCACGAAGCCAATCATCGGCATCCAGCGGCTGTTCAGGTTGGTGGAAGGTAGGGGGATTGAGACGCATGAAATCCCGTAGAGCAACCATAGGCGGTTGGTTCTGGTGCTGGTTCTGGTTCTGGTTCTGGAGCTGATCTATGACTCCTTGCATAAACACTTGGTTCATCTGAAAGTGTTGCATCATCGCGACCATGTAGTCTAGCCGCAGAGGTGGATCGTTGGCACCACGACCACGACCACCACCACCACGACCAGCCATCCTGCTAAAATTTAACAGGGGTATTTCAGCGATGAAAATTTAACGAGATACCGGAAACAAACATGAGGTAATGCGACAACGAAGAGGAGCCGCAGATATATAGGAGTAGTCATATAATACATACACATCCACACACAGAGTTAATAAAAAATCGGGCAGCATAACGTCGTAGAAATTAAGGAAAAAGGACACACTAGGCGGCGCACAGACCACGGTAAGGAATACACGACGCGACATAGCTAAGGCTATGTCAATCACGCCGCAAGAAAACCGTTGGCCACAGGAATTGTGCCAGAGAACGCGCGGCCTGCCCCAAATGAGAAAGGGGATCCGCGGTCCGGGACCTGGGTCAGAACTCCCGCGACACGACTCAATGGAGGGTTTAGAAGAAGAACGGCGGGTGGAATCAACGAGCACGTGATCCTAATGTCAGAGTTTGTAAAACTTATCAGCAAGGACAAAAGACCAGAGTCCCAGAGCATAGGTATGGAGAAAAAAGATCCTAATACCATGGATATCACAACGGGGGTGATATCGATGTGGGACCGTAAGCCAAACATTAAGTTAGCAAAATAGTTTTTCAAATACTAGACTCAACTTAGACCAAGGAGTGAGTGGGTTGCTTCCTATAGGCAGTCGGCTCTGATACCAACTTGTGACGCCCCTAAAATCAAGCCGTGTACAGTAATCATACACGCATGGTACACGACTGAAATCACGGTGCCACGGTGAAAATACCACAGCATAACACTAGACAAAAATAAGATAAATCTTTTAAGTTACAAACCAGGGATCACGAGGATCCAAATACATAAGTCATACACACATAATATCTGAGTACATACATAGTTAGTCAAGTTTTGCCTTAAGAAGGCTAGCACAAATAACATCAGGGATACAAATCGAAAAGGCAAGGCCTCCTGCCCGGGAACCTCCGAAACTACTCCTGGTCCTGGTCAGTGGGGGTCTCGACATAGTAGTATCCGCCTCCGGGGTACTCCTGCTCCTGGGCTCCAACGTATGATTGCAGCAATTCGGGTATATAAAACGAAGGGGGGAAATCAAGCAAGGGTGAGTATCTAGCATACCCGCGAGTCTTACGTCCACTACTAAGCATTTATGCACTTGTATCAAATGGAAAGGGGAGGCTATATATAGTGGAATAAATGGCAGAAAGTCAGAATAAGGATGAGAACCTAGGCCTATCGAAGACTAGCATCTTCCTACAAGTCTTGCAGCACAAGAAGAGAATAGCCAACAGTTCATATAAAGCCAAAACTAATAATGAAACAGAAGTTGCTGCAACATCGTATAATAGTAAGTTGTAATGATCAATTATAAATGCCTTTAAGTATCCTTCCTCGACTTCCCTGCGAGGAAGAAAACCCGAAACCAACAGCTTAATAGTAGTAGTTTGTAGTAGTAGGATCCGGCTTCAGCATAAATCGTCTTGTTACCGTGGACACGGCTATTCGAATAGATTAAACTCCCTGCAGGGGTGCACTACTGTTCAGCTTGCACGCTCGGATCTCCAGGGTGGCGTATACCTTGTTAGGGAACACCCCACCGAAGCTATCCGACACACCGCAACCCATCCTAGGCTCAATAGAGAGGTCATCCGCCGGACTAAATCCTATGTGCTCAGGGGTCTAGGTCCCTCGCCCTTCCACGCTCCTGCATGACGCGAATCTGGACGGGGAAGAAAAAACAAATACCATCGCTCGCGAGCAAAGAAGACACCACTTCCCGGCAGCAACACTGCTGACGTCTGAAGAGCTTTCGAACGGACTATGACGCGGATGGCCCACACCGTAATCCCACGTGTAGGTAGTGCATATAGGCCTTTGCGTCCTCTTAAGTCATCCACCAAACCATTAGTAATTTTATTATTTTCTCACAGGCAACCATTATCGTTGCCTGACTAATTCACACAACAGACAATGAACAACAGCCAGGACCACCAGTACATCGGTGCCTTCCCTGTCGTCCCGTCAAAGATCTGCGGTAACCAACAAGGTGAACCTACTCCTTACCTTATCTCGCGTGTGCTCCTAGAGGATCTCGACTTTCGGGGTTTGGTAACTCTCGCGGAATACGAGCATGGGCTAAGCACGCCAGTACGTCAGTCGTACCCTCCCTGTCATTCCCGTCGCAATACCGCTCGCGGGCACCGTTGGGTGGCCCGACTTCTTACCTTAAGGACAACCGTGGTTCAGGATCCTAGGGCGGCTATATAGATTCAGCAACGAGTGGAGTACGAGGATTACTTCTCGATAGCTCACACTTGATGTGGCTCGGCAGAGCCGAGGTAGGGGCTATAGGCGGTGTCTGCATTGTACCGTACCTGTTACACTTATATATATTATATCCGCGTTCACTCCCTAGAGTGATCACGGCCCGCTATCTAATCCTAGTTAATTAACAGGGCGCAGGGCTAACTGCTGAATATTGCATATTTATAATAGGCAGCATAGGATAAAGAAAGGTACATCAAGTAATATGCTATATTTATAATAGGCAACATATTTATCGGTTATATCGGTCGATCATTTATCGGCAATTTTTTTTAAACTCATGTTTTCCTAAGAAAAATAATATAAAATATGCTATATTAACTATTACACACATGAAAAATAAGTGCTTTTAGCATTCAAAATATGCTATATCAGTGTAGAAGCGCGAGCAATCTGAAGCAGACATCTACATAAATAAAAGGAAACAACCATATCAGCCATCTACATAGTTTACCAATGATTAACTAATATAATTACAATCTTCCATTTAATGGATTAACTAATAAATTTGAGATGATAAAATCAAGCATCACCCATTGCACTGCCTAATATCATCTCAAAATTTGCTAACTACAAAAATAAAATCAGGGGAGAAGAGAAATCCTACCGTGGTGCTGCTCTTCTGTAAAAATCGGTAAAAATTGTAAAAAAATCGGTAAAAAGGTAAAAATCGGTCTGACAGACAATTTATCGGCTAGAGCGATAAATCATGAAGATAAGTGTTTATCCTATCGATAGGACCCCGATAAGCGATATATCGACCGATATATCAGAATATCAGCCGATATTTGGAACACTGCACCACATAGTGATGCCACAAAAAGTGTGGATGCAAAATTAAATCACTTGCATTTTATTTTATTTCCAAAGGAGTTAAATGGGATTACTTGGCACTATTTATTTATTTATTTTAGCTATCAAATGATTTTCATTCAATGTGAAACTTGTTGGTACATTTGTGTTGCACCTTAGGGAGTTTCCAAAAAAATTTTGGACATTTAATAAAATAATTTGGTATTTGTTTTTGGACTACAACTGATTAAAGGTGACTTTTGGCTGTTGTTTATATTTGTTTGAATTATTCTATAGCTTAGTAAATACCCAAAGTTGGTTTATCATGGTCCAATGATTTTTTAGGGTTTTAACAAAATTGGGTTGCACTATTTTTGGACAAAGTTTCATTTGGCACTTTGTTTTTAATATCAATCAATAGGGCTTTTGGATATGATTAAATACAATGATGATCAAGGCTTGATTAGTAACAGTAATTATCATTAGCAAAAGTGATTACTGTTATATGACACCGAGGGTGTTACAAGTACTCAACCTGATGTGCAATGAATTGTACTCTTTTTCTCTTATGTGAGTTTTCTCGATGTTTCTCACAATGAGATTTAATTTCCCTTTAGATTTTGTCATCTCCATTTATAAATTTTGAAATGTTGGAAAACCATCATACGCCACATACGGATCTCACCCTTTCTTGGGGTGGGGTTTTCCATATAGATTTGATCATCTCTATCTATCCCCACTCCGCCTATATATACCTATGTATTGTATAGAGAAAAACACATCAGTTGATTAATAATGACCAATTCTGCTGTTCCTTGGTATCCCTTTACTTTCCGTATACTTTCTCCGTCTGTTGAAGAGTGTACTTCCAACTTTCTTGGAGAATCAAACCATTTTAAAGTTTGACCAAGTTTACACAAAAATATAACAATAATTATGAAACTAGATAGATATACAACAAAAATATACTTCATAATGAATCTAATGATACTAATTTGGTGGTATAAATATTGATGCATTTTTATATAATTATGGTCAAAGTTTAAAAGTTTGACTTTCTAATAAAGTTGTAAATACACTCTTCAAAGGACGGAAGGAGTATGCGATTGTGCCACATGTACGACTATTTCAACTACGCTCTCACTCCATGTCTTTGGATCGAACTTGATGGCAAAAGCTATGAAACAAATTATACGTGACACTGGTAAGATAGCATCAGTCTAGGTCATTTCTTAAATAAAAGGAGACCATTTAAAAAATCTCCTTCATTTGAGCATCTACCATTTCTTAGATATAAAATACTTTTTTTTTCATTTTTTGGCCTTTCTTCTGGGGAAACGTTTGCAATCGGCCGAGATAGGCCGCGTCGCGCGCTAGCGACCATTTTTTGCTACAATCGAGCAACGATGAAAGTTGCAATCGTAATTCGTAACACTAAAATGTTACTATCTCAACAATTGTGACACTAAATTGCTACTATCTTCGATTCATATTATCTGTCGTTCAAACGGATGTATCTAAATGTATTTCAGTGCTAAATACATTTATTTGAAAGTAAACACAAAATTTATACTTACTTCGATCCATATTACTTATCGCTTAATCGGATATATTTAGATTTATTTTAATAATAAATACATCCATTTGGAAGAGTGTGGTCGGTAATGATGGGGCTATGTTTTTGCTGCAACGTGCAGTGAAGAAAGCTACGACTAACCATTGATTTTGCTGCAAGAAAATATGATGAAGTATGACAACAATGATGGGTTGGGAATTTGCTGCAACTGCAGGGAGATAGCTACCATCGACAATCAAATTTACTGCCATAGGTGCGATGACAATGCCATGATTTTTACTGCAACGTCACCAAAATTGAAAGACCAAAATACATACGAGGGCAAGATTTTTTTTTACTGCAAGTGGATGGTTCAATTTACTACATGGATAATTCGCTGTTGCTACATGGAACCAGTTGGCCCAAATTTTGGTCAGCTAATCTGACTAAAATTTGGACTTTTGATTAGCAGCAATCGGCTGTACCTTTTGTACGTTGATTTGATAAGCTAGAAGAATTGTTCAGCGGTACAAGAGCAAATAAATCACAATTAGTTGTATACATGGAAGAAGCTCTAGCTAAGGCATAAATAAATAAATTATGACATGCACACGTGCCAAGCAAGGAGAGAATGGCGGCCAACACTTAGATTGCACGGGATGAACGATAGCTTAGCTGGTTTGTACGGTTAGTATATATATATAAATACTTCCTTCGTTTTTTTTACTTCGCATGTAAGATTTGATCAAAGTTAAATTTGATAAAATTTGACCAAATTTATATTAAAAAGTATCAACATCCATAACATCAAAGTTATATCATATGAAAATTAATATCATAATGTTTCTAATGATACTGATTTTATATTATAAATATTGATAGATTTTTATATAAAAATGATCAAACGGTATTAAGCTTGACTTTGATCAAATCTTATATGTGAAATAAAAAGAAACAGAGGGAGTACTATATTGTAGTACTCCAGACCATCCACCAGTAAGATCTCTACTCTCCATCCATTGTTAGGCGTGCCAGCGAACGATCTGAGCCGTCAAAATCCATTGCCTCACGGGTAGACTTTTCCCCATCCTCCGTTATCCTTTCTTCCTCCTCCTGTCCGACCCAATGCTACTCAACTAAAAAAAATCTCTTCTGACCACCGCTGCCCTAGGGCCGCCGCCGTCCGACCCCGGCCCTTCCCGTTATACCTCATCGAGCCCCCCTCCCCCGTGCTTTCTCCGCCCCGCCCGCAGTCTTGGGCATTGGTTTCTCAGGTACGAGCTTTGTAGTCATCCAGTGCTTGCTTAATCCCGAACTAACCTCCACAAATTTTGGGTGCGCATCCGGCATAGCTCCTAGATCCACCCCTTATTTCAATGGCTCATACGATTAGATTTCCCCTTTTCCTTGGCTCTCGAGATCGGTCTCAGTTCATGCCGTAGGACTTGCAACCCAGCATGCAGATTCAGTTTTCCTCCCGTAAATGGGGAGAGGTGGTTTACCATTGGATGAGCTCTTTTCCGTGTAATGACTACTCCCTCCGTCCCATAATGTAGTAACGTTTTTTGAGCTAGTCTAGCTTAAAAACGTTACTATATTATGGGACGGAGGGAGTACATGCTTGTGCTGATACTGGTACTTTTTATACCAATGAAATGGCTCTTCCTTGCGTTAATAGCTATTTGGTTGTGCTAATGTTTGCAGGGCAGTGCTTCTGGAGGTATAGGGGGGAATCTCTTCCGTTGTCTGATGTTTTTATCAGTCAGAATAAAGTAATTTTATCTGCACTAGAGCTGCTCAATTATGGAGGACAGACAGGTTTTGGTTCAGGCGGAAGATAGTCAGGCTTTAGTTCAGGCAGAAGATAGTCAGGCTTTAGTTCAGGCTGAGGATAACCAGATTTTAATTCAGGCAGAAGATAACCAGATTTTAGTTCAGGCTGAGGATAGCCAGATTTTAGTTCAGGAGAAAGATGGTCAGGCATTAGGTGAGACGGAGGATGACCAGATTTTAGTCGAGCCAGAGAAGGACCTTGTACCGCGTGAGCAATTCCTTATCATCGGCCAGGAGTTTACCAATGTTGACACTTGCCGGAGGGCAATCAAGGATATGGCCGTTGCTCTGCATTTCCAGCTCCGCGTCGTGAAATCGGACCGTAGCCGATTCATTGCCAAATGCAGTACAGAAGGATGCCCGTGGCGTGTGCATGTGGCCAAGTGCCATGGTGTTCCAACTTTCACAGTCCGGACATTGCAAGGAGAGCACACATGTGAGGGTGTTCAGGACCTACATCATCAGCAGGCCACTGTTAACTGGGTGGCTAGGTCTGTTGAGGCAAGGCTAAGGGATAATCCGCAGATTAAACCCAAAGAGATATTGCAGGATATTCGGGATCAGCATGGCGTTGCTGTGTCTTATATGCAGGCATGGCGCGGAAAGGAGAGGAGCATGGCTTCTGTTCATGGTACCCTTGAGGATGGATATCGCCTTCTTCCTGCATACTGTGAGCAGATTGCAAAGACAAATCCTGGTAGCGTTGCGGTATACAAAGGAGCCGGGCCGGAGAATTCCTTCCAGCGTCTCTTTGTTTCATTTCGTGCATCTATTTATGGTTTCTTAAATGCGTGTAGACCCCTTTTGGAAATTGACAAGGCAGATCTAAAGGGAAAGTATCTTGGGACATTGCTATGTGCTTCAGCTGTTGATGCTGATCACATGATGTTCCCTGTAGCATTTGGTGTTGTCGATTCTGAAAGTGATGAGAACTGGATGTGGTTTGTCTCAGAACTGAGGAAGATGCTTGGAGTTAACACAGATAAGATGCCTGTCTTAACAGTAATCTCTGAGAGACAACCACAGGTGGTTGAAGCTGTCGAGGTCAACTTCCCCACTGCTTTTCATGGATTTTGCTTGAGATATGTGAGTGAGAATTTCCGTGAGGAGTTCAAGAGTCCTAAACTTCTGAACCTTTTCTGGAGTGCTGTCTATGCTCTCACAACAGCAGAATTTGATTCGAAGGTAAAAGATATGATGCAAGTTCAAGATGTCATGCCATGGTTCCAGAATTTTCCACCAAACCTCTGGGCAGTTGCTTACTTTGAGGGTATCCGATATGGCCATTTTAGTCTTGGGATAACTGAGATATTATATAACTGGGCCCTGGAGTGTCATGAGCTTCCTATTGTGCAAACTGTTGAGTACATCAGGCACCAACTAACCTGCTGGTTTACGGAACGTCAGGGCTTTGCACTATCCCACAACTCAGTTCTTGTTCCATCGGCTGAGAAAATTATTTCTGAATCCATTTCTGATTCACGGTGTTATCAAGTACTCCGAGCAAACAAGGTGGAGTTTGAGATTGTGTCATCTGAGCGAACAAACATTGTGGATACTCAAACCAGGTTCTGCTCGTGCCGTCGGTGGCAAATTTATGGTATTCCATGTGCACATGCTGCTGCTGCACTACTTTCATGTGGTGAAGATCCTCGCCTGTATGCACATGACTGCTTCAGTGTAATGAAGTATAGGGAAACTTACTCTCAGCGGATCTATCCAATTCCAGACAGGATCCACTGGAGTAATACGTCCTCGGGGCCTCAAGGCCTATACAAATCAGACGTGATACTTCACCCACCAAAGATCCGAAGGCCTCCTGGCCGTCCCAAAATGAAGATTCTCAAGATGGAAAGCTTGAAACGGCCAAAACGGATCGTTCAGTGCGGTCGGTGTCATCTTCTTGGGCATTCTCAGAAAAAGTGTTCATTACGAAGCTGACACTCATATTTCTATCCATCTCCCTTCTTTCTTGTATGTCCAATAGTATTAGTTTTGAGTAGTTTCCTTGTTGGCATTTGGCAAGGTAGGAAAATTTATTTGTCTTCAGATTAGAGCATACTATCATGTATCTTGCGATGATCATATTCATAGGTCTTCTTTTCTGCACATATTTTCATGTAACGCGTCGCAAGCTATCCTCCCCTGTGACAGCTTCTCGTTAGTTACTTGTTATTCAAGTAGATAGAATAAATTGTGCTGGTTAATTGTTGGTGTTGAGATGTGTAAGGGAGCCTGACCTCTTCTGAAAACCATGAACTGATTGCTAGCGTTAAGTGCATGTATGTATGGTTTTATACTTAGGCCCCTTGCCTGTTTCTTCCTGGACATGTCTTTCTTGTTATGACTCCAAAGTTAAATAGATCTGTTCACTTTGTATTGTGTTCAGCATAACAAACTATGCAGCAGGTGTCCTGTTTTTGGAATTGGCCATGTTTTGGGAGAAGGATGCAAATAATGTATTCTTTACAGGTATATTGTGCAGTGGGCATGCAGTTCTACTTAAGAAATTAGCCCTCATAATGATTGATTTGTCGGTACAAGTATCATCTCCCCCAGTTAAGCCTGCTACAGCGTTGGTATCTTCAGTCCTATATGCTTGTTTCACAGATTGATTGGGAATCTCTGTCACTTTTATTCTAGCCGTGTAGTATGCAACCAATATTTGTTGATTTCCCTTTTCAGTTTTTGCTTTGCCTTTGACCGGACAGTTCAATGTGTACCTGTCCTGTTCGAGGAAGTGTTTGATCTACTCCACCTTACTTACAACGATCCATTTATCCAGTCTTCGCCTCAAGGAGCGGAAGAGGGAGTGTATTGGTGGGTAATGGCGATGAAGAGGGCAGAGTAATGGCGCCTCAAGAGGTGGCGCAGATGCGTGCATAGAGAAGGGTAGATTGAAGATGGCACACGCTTTGTTTCAGTAGTCTGATAGGAAATTTTCACCAGACCGGCTCTCAGTCGTTGGTTCTTATTTAATCCTATGGTGTATATTTCTATCCAATCCGTCAATTAATCGCAAGCTTTTATTGTTTCCTAATCTCACAGGAATCTCGCCTCCTCGACCCACCTAGCCCACCCCGTCTCCCAACGTGCGGGTGAGGCCATTCCCGAAACCGTCGAGCTCGCAACACGGCAGCTACCTCCGCCCCCTTCTTGGTCTGCACCATCAGCTCCGCCGGCTACAAGTTCTCCGACGTCGCTGCTGCGTCCCGCTCCTGTATGCTCCACCAAACACTGCTCTCATCAACGTACAGCCTAACACCCATCGATAGTTGTACAGTCACCATGATCTTTTGCCTTTGTTGCTGCTCTGGCCATCTGATATGTGATGCTCCCATCTGTTTCCAAGATGCACTGCATGTGCTTCTTCTATCCGCTTCTTCCATGGAAGTACTATGTGATACTATGAAGATAGCATCAGCTATCTTCTATCCACGAGATGAGTTTTTCCCCCTCTAAAATGTGATGCTTCATTCATATCACATCATGCTTCCATCAAGTCCAGCACATGATACCATAGATTTGCATCTGAGCATCGGCAACCATCAAAAGCCATCCAACAAAGCTCCATACATAAGTAAAATAATTATAATGTTACATACTAATGAATATCATGCTTCCACATCAACTATTTTTTCCCATAAAAATGATGCGATAACTTAGTCACCCGAGATTTCAACTACGTATCTTATGTTTCATTCATATCACAATTTGCTTCCAGGCAACATACTAAATGCTTCCCTAAATTACCACTTGTGTATGCTTCATTGTCTTATTCACAATGCGTCCTACAATACACACTAATGCTTCATTCATGAATAAAAAATCTAACCATCTACAACCGGGCCACCATCGATGCACCTTCAATGCTTCACACACGAATCACTTCTTCCTAGTTAACAAGTACTCATATACATCCATGCCAACGAAGCAGAAGGACGACCCGGATTAGGGAGCCATGCTACTCAATTTGTTGAATGAGGTGCCCCAATGGCGTGATCTACACAGAAACCCCCAAGCAGGAAGCACCCTTGATGGTGACATGCATGCGTCCCGGGAGCAGGTACTAACGAGGAGGGCACGTAATTAGCGAACGAAATAACATCTCACGAAGCTGAAGCACCCAATCGGCATGGGGCCGAAGCAGCCAATCGGCGTCCATAGTGCTTCGGATCCAACGGTGTATGACTAGTCTGATGGATTGCACTTTAGCAATAGTCTGATGCCTAGCGTTATCCATAAGATCTCGGTCCCTGTGGGCTCATCAATGGCATCAGAATCAGCTAAGCTTTCAGCCCCAAAGAGGCATTTTTTAAGGAAAATGTTTAATATCAACCGGTTGAAAAACAAGAAAGATAAGAGCATGGTTAATAGTATAGCCGGCCGTTGGTTATAAGGAGATGTCATGTCATCTATAACCAGCCTTATAGCCAACTAGTACAATGGTTAGGGATAAATATGTACTACTTTATTGATACACGGCCCATATGTCTATCTCACAAAGTGTTTAGGAGCACGTGCTGCAGCGGGCTATTAATCTGAAGCCCGTTTCTCTTTTTTCTCCTTTTCTCTCTCCTCCATCTCACCTCAAATATAATATTTTAATGCTTATAGCCTGTTGACTGTATCTTATTGTACTTGCTCTAAGCCCCGTTCAGCTATAGACTCGCGTCCCTGGCTGGCTATGCCCCACCGCCGCTTTAGCACTCACCATATCCCCTCACGCAGGGCCACAGCCAACCATTTTTCCATTTTTTGTGCCGCATCGTCATCTTCCCCTTTCTCTAGATGGAGGCCAACACCGGTCATCGATGCCACAAGCGCTGCTCCTCCTTCGCGGCTTCTTCTGTCCGCTGCTGCTAAGCAAAAGGAAACGACCATTGCTCGCCGTTAATTTTTTCTGTTCTACAATGAAGTCGCGCGGCACAGCAATGGGGACCGCTGGGCATTGCTCGCTGGTGCTACAATTGATCGGTCATTGCTACCGGCGGCGCGACAAGTCAAGCATGGCGGCGTGCAATGGAGCAGGCACTGCTTTCGATTGCACGACAATGATGTTTCAATGGAGCGGGAGCCGCTGCCATCGGTGTGACAAATCGAGGATGACGGCACTGTAATAGAGTGGGCGGCGGCAGGCGGCGGCGCTGCTGCCGGTGATGTTGCAATGAAGTGGGAGTCATGGCCGTCGCGCGACAAATCAAGGACGACGGCGACGCTGTAATGGAGCCGGCAGCAGCGCTGCTTCCGACGACGCTGCCGTCCGTGTGATAAATCGAGGACGGCGGCGCTGTAATGAAGCGGTCGACGGAGCTGCTGCCGCCGGCGATGCTGCAATGAAGCGGACGGTTGTGCTGCGAAAAGGGCAGTTGCATCTGGCGCATTGCGGTGACATCAGGACGAAGCAACAGAGGCATTCAGCGAGGTGTTGATAAAATCCGACGGATATGATGCGTCCCGATCTCAATGATCGAACAACTCACAAAGCGGCTTAACCACTTATCAGAGTGGTGGCAACGTACATGTATGACCAACTAGAAACAGAAATTACATTGAAGTTCTTAAAATTAGCAAAAAGGATTCTGGATAAACAGAAGAAAGCGCCACCGGGTCCGGCTACAATCTTATCGTCGACGAACACGACGCAACCAAGCACCACACTGCGGGGGATGAGACCACCTAGGGTGCAGCACTGGGAGCTCACTGCGTCGAGGTTGAAAGGCCTCCATCTTGGCACAACAGCCTGGAGGTTAAAGAGAGTCTGCATACGCCAGATGCATCTGAAATATGGTGAAGAGGGAAGGGTCGCCTGGCGACCATCTTGGGCAGTGACCAGCGAAGAGCCACCATGGATGTACTTCTCGAAGCCGCTTCTGAGTTCCCCTGTTGTGGATCTATTATCCACCAAAGAGAAATCTAGAGGAACTCCTCGATCTCGTCCCCATGACGAGCTTGAAGGAAGAACACCTCACCTCCACCTAGAGTACCGGATCTGCGATAAACCAGCTTAATTATTAGAGAAGCTTTAGCCAGATCCCACCCGTACCGCCTCCATCCACCATAGATTGAGCTCGATAAAGGGGCCCAGAACACCACCTGCACCGTCGGGGAGAGACAGGAGCTTGAAGCCGATACACGCCACTAGGGGTAAATAAAAACTACTAAGTACAAGAGCTCCGACACCTCTCTCCGTTTCCATCTCCGGGTGACGGCACCTCCAGGGGAGGCTCGAGATCGGACCGGGAAGACTCCAGAGACTCTCAAGGTGGGCTAGGAAAACGAGAGGGACTAACAAGTGAACTTGACCCAAAGAGGCATATTAATGGTCATATTCTAACATAGGGTGTCTTTGCACCATGCCGCACAAAACACTTCAATGTTATCTGAAAGAAAATAAACAGAGATTGTAGAGGTGCGAACCTAAATTAATTCTTTCCTAATCCATTCCACATGAATTTGGCAACCTCAATTCCTTGATCTAGACGATCATTATACGGAAATTCCGTTCATGGATGCGTTCAGATGCATCCGCGGACATAGGTATAAAAGTCGTTTATTCAATCATGTTCATCAAACAATTGTTCATGTTTATTTATCTAAGTCTCCATGACTCTAAATAACTATATATAAATAGCATAAAACTTTAGGTGGCCAAAAATATACAAATGCAATGCTAGTTAAAATTTAAATATAACAATTTAAACATTAAGTTTCAATTATAATCGAAACTTATGTTCTAGTTGTTTAGATTAAACACCCGTAGATGCTCAATAAAATCATTCGTAAGTTGATCATGTGTTTCTCAATGCCGAATATACTGATGCATTTGAATCAATTTCTAAAACGTGGTCGGATCCTGAGATGGAAGATGGTAGGATCACTCATGTCCTTAAATTCCAGATCTTCAATAGGTCCTTCAACCTCATCCTCCGCAATTATGTTGTGCATGATCACATAAACTGTCATCACCTTTCAAAAGGTCTCTGAATCCTATATTTTTGCCGGTCCTCCAAGAACTGCAAAACAGACTTGAAGCACTCAAAATGCCCTTTTCACATATTCTTTAGTTTCTTCTTATTTTTGGGCAAAGTGAGCTCTTCTCTGACCAAGTGTCTCACCATGGTCTTGGTGAAGGTAGTAACCCATGTTTTAGTCATGACTATTGGTGGTACAGTTGCACATCCTATCAAACAATGAAGACTGTTGCAACACATTAATGTGATTGTGAGACCCAAACATGCTAAAAAAAGTGTGCAGAATCTAGAGATATTAGAGTGCAACTGCTTCAAGAATAATGATGAGCTTCTTAATATGACCCTGATATTTTCCGTGTAGAGTATATGGGCAATTCTTCCATCTAATTCAGTGCATGAAATCAAGGGATCCGAGAATATCTGTCCACCCTCTTGCTTCTGAGCGCCATGAGCCTTTCGGTGTCTACGACAGTTGGTTCTTTAAAGTATTACGGTCCAAACACATTGAGCAATATCAAACCCAACCATGGATACCCTTCATGTGTCTTCATAATGTCGAAGGTACTTATCCCTCGAATTTGCGTTGTGCCATAGGCAAGCATCCTCAATGCACACGTGCACTTCTCGTAATATAAGAATCCAATTCTTCCAGCGACATCCTTTTTCAAGATGAAGTAGTCGTCATAGGCCCAGACACCATTGTAGAAGTGGTCAAAGAATTTCGGCATCGAAAGCATCGGTGAAAATTATTTGCAAATAGGGCATAAGGAAAAAAAATAGTCGTTCATCAGTGTCAAATGCCCTCGTGCCCTATTTTGAATCAACACTCGATGTCTCTTGCTTGATCCTATGAAACTCAGTACATGCTCCTCCGCATGCTTCACATCTGCAAGGATCGCCTACATAATATGTGTTTCATCCTCATATTCGTCCTCCTCATATAAGAAGGACGGATCCATGAAGTTGGTATGAACTTAATCATTGTCTGGATCCATTGTGTTTGCTTCAAAGTAAGAAGAAAATTCTCAATAATTTAGCTATGTCATTCGGACAAACACTTGTCGGTTGTGGAGTCTGCCATGAACGGTAGCTACAGGGGGCGGAGGGTTCTTGAGTGGTGAACGGGTGAGGGGTGGAACAAAGACATAAGAAAAGTGGGCATAGTCCCTTGGTATAGAAGTGGAGCTTTGGTAAGGCCTGGGTTGGTGATCGAGGTGGTACAAGTACAATGGCGGCTTCGTCCTAGCAGGGAGAGGATACAGAACAAGGGGGAGACGGAGTGACAAAGACACGAACTCCGGGTGCGGTTTTGGGTGGACCGGGGTGTAAGAGTACTACGTGGAGAAGGTCCAAACTCTGGAAAACCTCTCTCGGCTTTGCATTCGATTTGCAGAAACACGGAAATATGGAGTCGTATGCGGCACCACATTTAATGGCAAAAAACTTTCAAATAACTCAGTCCAGATGTGATCGATTTGCAAGAAATCGTTGGAGACACCCTTTCATTTTAATGGGACCGTTGGAGATGCCCTAGTGATTCAAATGTTGGAAATATACCCTAGAGGCAAATAATAATGCATGTTTATTACCATGTTTCATTAGTTCATAATAAATAATATCATGCTATAACTGTCATCGTTTAGTAACAACAGATGCCATAGGGATGGCTAAAGAGAGGGGAAGACTCGAGGGAGAACGATGTCGATGGTGCCGGAAACGGGTTGGGCACAAGCACGGTGAAGGACACCACGATGTACCCAGGTTCGGGGCTCTCCGGAGAGATAACACCCCTACTCCTGCTTGTCTGCTTGCTATAAATGAACTCACGAACTACAATCAATGCTCATGGAGCTGCTCAGAGGAAGAAGAGACCTGCCGTGGGCATGGCTCTCCTCTGCTTCTCTACGGGTTCTACTGTGTGAAGTAAATGCGAATGGGGGAGTCCCTCTCACAGGAGGGGTACCCCGGGCTCTTATAGTGTGAGCTCGGGGTACTACGGTCATTTCAGTCGGGGGCTGGCCCCAGCTGTCATTCTCTCGTCGGCTGGGGTCCACCGACTGCAAATCTCCGGTTGATCCGGACTTGTCAAGCGGCTGCCCATGTTGTAGCTTCTAGGTAATGATGATGAACAGTGGAGCTACGTCCTCTGATCTCGTCGTCCTGTCTCCGGATTCAGACGAAAAGGGTGACAACACTCCTTTGACAGATCGGCGAAGTGACTTGGCTTACTGCCATCCGGATCTCTCGGGATCCCGCATTTATGACCTTGTACCAGAGACATCCGATCTGGATAAGGTCAACTCCTGAGCCGATTGAGGAGTGTGCCGATTGCGCCTGGGCCGACTGCTCGCATTCGGCATGGTCGATTTCTTGGGAGCAATCGGCCATGCGATTGCCTAGCTCGGCCCAGCAGCAGCCCAATCGGCCTCCTCCTTGTCTTGAAAGACTGCTTTCGTCTGGGTGACCCTACCCGGGTATCATTCCCCCGACACTAGCCCCTAAAGCTGTAAGGGTCCCACGGTTACTTGACTGCGGGGCTCTTGCAGTTTTTCTTTTCTTATCCTTGCGCTTTGATTGCTCTGGCCTCATCAGACATCTCGATCCGATCTGAACGCTCAGATCAGAGATTCTGCCCGGCTGACCAGTCCAATAATGGTTCGATACAACTTCTCCAACCTCGGCTCCCAGCTCGCCGGTTGCTCTTGTGCTTCTCTGATAAACGATCGTTGCCAAACCTTGGTCGAGCTGAGATCTGGCTCATCCGATTGCTTCTCCAACGGTTACTTTTGACCAGTTCTGATCAACCCACGTCGCATGTCGCTTCCGATTCCCCGGGGCAGTTAATGCTCCGGTCCCCACGACCCACGCGCGACGGGACGTTACTGCGCATGCCTCGCATTCCGCGCCATGATCCTCTGCGCCGATCCAGTCCAACCTCCTCTTGATACACGCGGCCACACCGGGCCACACGTGCCGCACCTGCGATCCCACTTGCCCCCGCCGCCCATATAAGCCAATGGGGGAAAGGACTCCTCGGGCTCAACCGCAATTCTTCTTCCTCGCTCTCCTTCTTCTCTTCGCGCCGACGCAACGCTTTTGCTCCGTCGACCTTGGTCTGGTGTGCCTGTATCGCCGCCGCACCGTACCCTCTCTTTGTGCAATTGCTTGCGCCCTATGCCGCCGCCGCGCCTCCATTCGCCAGCATCCGCTGCCGGATCCCTCTCGCCCTTCTCTAAAGATTCAACCTTCATCGCCCTGGAAGACGCCATGGCCGCCGCAGACGAGAAATCCGCCGCAAGCTGTGGCCGGTGGAAGGGTTCCACCGTCAACGACGACGAGATCCGCCAGCTCCTCCACGTGCGCAAGATGCCGGCTGGCATCCAGTGGTGTGCCCCCGGCGAGGAGATCGTGCCGGAACCGCGCGCCGGCGAGCGCGTGGTTTTTGCGGCGCACTTCGAGCGCGGCTTCGGGCTGCCAGTGAGCACCTTTTTTCGGGAGTTCTTGGATTTCCACCGACTGCAACCACACCACATCGCCGCTAACTTCATCATGACGATGTCGGGATTCGTCACCCTTTGCGAAGGCTATCTCAGCATCCGGCCGAGCATTGGGCTGTGGAAGCGCCTCTTCCACCTCCGAGGTCACATGGCTCGGACCGGGAGGCTTCTGCCGAATCCGGACGGAGATGAGCCGATTCACGAGACCGCCATGACCGACTGCGGCGGCTGCATCCTTTATTCAAGCAAGCAAGGCTATGAGTCCCCTGCTATCATTCAGTCGGACAAGGATTGGCAGACCACTTTTTTCTACGTCCGATCTCCGGACAAGGGCCCTGACCTCATCAACCTGCCCGAATTTCAGCTCGCCCCTCCCACGGAGAAGTACCATTGGTCGACCAAGCTTGGGGTCGGCGACTGCGACATTGACGCTCAAGTAGCTCGGATTGCACAGCTTGAGAAAGATGGCCTTAAGGCCTACGACCTCGTGGCCACCTGGCTTCAGGTCCGAGTGCTCCCGCTTCAGCGCCGAGTGCACCGCATCTGCGACATGGCAACCTGGAGGGATCCCACTCGGATCTGTACCAAGAAGCTGACCAACCAAGCGTTGCGCCTCCGAGTGAGAGCACTCACCACCACTCCCTTGCCAAAGCCATTTCGATTCGGCCTGAAGTGCCTTCACCGCGGAATCACTCCTCCTGAGGTATGCCCTGATTTCTTTCTTTGTTCGCCCGATTGCTCGATTTCTCACTTGCTCTTCTGATGCTTTGCTCCTTCTTCAGTACTTTATCGTGACTGCTTTGATGCAAGACGGCCAAGTCGCTGGCGAATTCACCCCTGACCGCGAGGAGGAGGATCTAGCCGACCTCGAATACGACGACTCCCCCGCCTCAGATTCCGACGCCGAGGACAACCCCGCCACCGCCGGTGCAGCCGACCAAGGGGGTATGCATGATTCCTCCTTCGAACGATTTCTGGATGAATGGAGTGACGACGACAGCGCCTCAAAGGTTGGAGGTTCCGGTGAAGATTTGCATCCCGACCCCAAGAAGGAGTCGCTTAAACGCTCCCGAGCTGACGGCCCGTCAACCGGTGCTGCGCCGAGAAAGCACGCGAAGACAACGGTGGTCGCCCCGAGAGGGAAGGCCGCACAGACGGGGCGCACTCGATCCCAGCCGACAGGGAAGGTTCCTGGTACCAAGCCCAAGGTCGGCCCCTCTCTGCAGGATATTCCTCTGGATATCCCGCCTCTGCGCTTCTGGATGCCCCCAGGAGCACCGATGACTGTGGGGTAATTATTTCTCCTTCCTTCTCTTTCTTTACATTCTCCTTTCCTTGTTGCTTATCTCTCTTTTCTGCTCAGGGCTGCCATTGATTTGGACGATATTGACCGGGACGTCCCTGCCGTCACCGGCCCAGCTCCCTCTGCCACTTCCGCTCATATTGATGCTGCCAGAAAACGGCCACCGATTATTCCTCTCTCGGCCAAGGATGCCGAGCGCAAGGCCAAGAAACTTCGCCCCGACCTCGCCAAGCCTCCAAGCCAGCCTCCGAGCAAGCCTCTGCCCAAAGCCTCCGTGGCTCCAAAGGACATCGTCGACCTGGAGTCCACCGACGCCGAGGGATTGCAATCGGAACATCCGATTGCTCCTTCCCCGCCGCAGTCCTTTGGTTAAATCTTAACTGCCATCGCAACGACCACCCCGCCGATCGTGACAGTATCTCCTCCTTCAACGACTGCTCCGACGCCGAGTGCTGCTCCTCCGCCAGCCACCTCGGCGCCACCCTTGACTACTGCTGCCTCCAAGGCTATAATCCTTCAGCCGACGCCGATGACGACCTCGACAACCTCCTCTGCTGCTCCCGAATCGCAGATGCACTCGATGGAGCATTTCCGAATGGCTTACTCTCGCACCAGTCCAGCCGACTCCGAGCCTGAAGCCTCGCGCCACTTTCCCTTGGCCTCCCATGGAACCATGGCTTCGGCTTATGACCGAGTGAAGGCACTCTCCACCGGCGTGCTTCAGGAGCTCGAGCTCGTCGACCGCAATCATACTATAAGTCTTCTTTTCCAAGTGGGGGTGCGCAAGCGCACCCACTGGGTGTAGTCCCCGAGATTCGAGCCGATTGCATGCAATCAGCTCGGATCTTCTTCTTACTTTTGCTTTCTTATGTCGTCTTTAGATCGGTGGATCTGCCCTCGAGTGGGTGCGCGCAAGCGCACCCAGTGGGTGTAGTCCCCGAGATTCGAGCCGATTGCGTGCAATCAGCTCGGATCTTCTTCTTATTTTGGCTTCTTATGCCTTCCTCAGATCGGTGGATCTGCCCTCGAGTGGGTGCGCGCAAGCGCACCCACTGGGTGTAGTCCCCGAGATTCGAGCCGATTGCGTGCAGTTAGCTCGAATCTTCTTTTTACTTTTGCTTTTGTCAACTTTCTTACTGATTCTCTTTTAATGCCCAGGCTGCTGCTGAGGAGAAACGAAAAGTTTTCGAGACCTTGCTCGAATCTTATGCCGCCATATTGCGACTCCTCGCCTCTGTTCAGCTTCAGGTGAACCAGCAGACTGCCAAGATCGCCGAGCTGACAGGTAATTCTGCTGATTCCCGCCCGATTAATTACATTTTCCGATTCCGATTTCTTCTTCCGATCTGCTTTTGCAGCTGCTACCGCACCTCTTCCCACCATTACTGCTCTTCAGGGTCGTGTGGCCGAGCTGGTGGATCAGCTCGGTCGACAAGGCTCCGAGCTTGCCGCTGCTCAGCAGGAACTTGAGCGCCTTCGAGCTGCTGAGGCTGATTTATCTCGCACTGCGGAGCTGCAGCAAAGTGAAATGGCTGCACTCAGAACCAGTCACCAAACGGAACTGGAGACGGTGATTTCGACCCAGGCCAAGACTGCCGACATCCTGCGCTCGGAGCGTGATGCCGCCGTGTCAGCTCGGACAGCCGTGCAAGCTGAACGGGACGACGCAGTAGCCAAGCTGGATGCTATGACACTGCGCCATAATGATGAGCTAACCAAAACCCGACGTGAGGCCCGGACTAATCTCGAGGGACTTCGCGAGATGGACTCTCTTCTTTCTGGTGAGCTATCTCTCGTGTCTTGATTCCCCTATTGACTTATTCTCTTTTGTATCTTCTCATATCTAACTT
The DNA here is from genome assembly GCA_950022295.1 of Bromus sterilis. Taxonomy (NCBI): domain Eukaryota; kingdom Viridiplantae; phylum Streptophyta; class Magnoliopsida; order Poales; family Poaceae; genus Bromus; species Bromus sterilis. The sequence goes on along the minus strand of OX465595.1, from coordinate 333,970,449 downwards.
CTTGATGCAGAACATTGGCCTGCCTCTGAATCCGCCGCTCAACGCGCAGTCTCTAAGGAGAGGCGCATCCGAGCCGAAGAAGGCTGGCCTGTAAGATCTGAGGCTGAAGGATGGAGTCCTCGGGATTTCATCATTGCCACCGAAGCTCGTATCCCAGTTTTACTTGGTAGCGTCTTCGCATTCAAATTGGGCGTCCAGAAACTTGCCGAGCTGCTTTGGGGGCCTGCCGAACTGAAGCAAGCACTCGGGCGTGTGCGCCATGATGAAGGATCCTCAGCAGGTCCTCATGACTCCGATGACAAGGGTTCGGAGCAAGGTGATGCCCCGACTGCCACTCATGATCAAGTGCTAACGCTCCTGAAAGCTACTCCCCGCCGAGTCGAGGCTTTGCTGGATTCAGCTGCCCGGACTGGCGCCGAGATGGCGCTTCAGACTGTGCTGAGCTGGTATCCCAAGCTGAACCTAGCTCGGCTCTACACTATACGGGACGGGGCAGCCGACCTCCTTGAGATGGCCTATACTCAGGTAAACCGTCTTGCCACAGCCATGTCCGGGTGGTTCCCTCACACTGAATACACCCCTGTTCTTGACGACGTCGGGATGCCGATTGCGCCTCTTCCTATCACTTCTCTGGCTGATGGTAGTCCTTCCGCTGGCGGTCGTGCCCGAGGAGGTCAAGGCAGCCAACCTGCGCGCTCTTCAAGCTCTTATCTCTATCACGATGACTTGTCCGACAGCGGCTCGCCCCGTACTTTACCTAAGGCCACCTCCAAACAGACAAGTGCCAAGCCGACTGATGTCGGGCCCTCCAAGGCGCGGGAAGACTCAAAGGGGCCTAAAAAATCGGAGGTGACTGCTATGCCAGAGGGTCTGACTGCGCCGGAGCAAGCAGTTCCAACCGTTACACCAGTGCCAACCACTGCTCCGACTGCTTCGACCGTGCCGCCGACCTCCAACGTTCCCAACGCCTAGCTAGTGAATCTTATGTCTTTTACTGCAACTTTTTCAAGACTTTGCTAAATTTTAAGGACACCCACTGGGGATGTTGTGATGTAATGAACTCATTCGGCCTTGAGCCTCTTATCTTTGCTAATTGCATAACTTTCTTATGTGATCAACTTCCTGCTTTTCGCTTTATCTTTTTGCTCTTTGCCACTTTCCCTTGGGGGTATAAATCCATGTTTGCCAACAGCCGACGTGCGGTCTGGTGTCGGCCCACAAGATCATACACCGCTGGGTTTGGTCATTGAGGCTGAACTGTTCTAGCGTTAGAGCAGAAGGATTCTGCATAGACTTGGTTAGCCGATTGCTCCATGCCAATTGCTTGGCGCATCGGTCGGGGACGCAATCGGCGGATGGCGCCGTCGGCCATGACCCTCTTTCAGAGTGTTTTTACGTGTGAGACGTGGTACTACAGGTCCGACCAGCTACTGCTTCATCGATGCCACAGTCAATTTGTGAACTGTGCTCGTGTCGCATGCTAGCTTTCCTTCGACACTGTAGTTCTCACATTTTTCTTTCTTTTATACTTGCGACCGCGCGGTCGGTCAGTCCCCGAGTGAGGTTGTTCACCTACCTCGGGAATGATGAGGCTTTGCCCTCTGAGGTTTTCTCAGAGATGAGAACTTATATAAAGACAATCGAATGCCATCTCTCGGATGCATGACAGCTTTACTGATTGAATGCTTGATAGCTTGAATACACTCACATGACTCAACTGTAAAACGGGCATAACAACTCGGCGTTCCAGGGACGTTGTGTCTCCACTCCTGAAGTGTCTTTATGCCGAGTGCCTTTCGTGCAATCGATGAGGTAATATGCATTGTTCTTGAGTGCTCTGCTGACAATGAAAGGACCCTCCCAGGGTGATGATAACTTGTGCTGACCATCCGACTTCTGGATTCGGCGGAGCACCAAATCGCCTTCGCGGAATGCGAGGGGGCGAATCTTCTTGCTGTGGTAGTGTCTCAGCCTCTGCTGATAAATCGCCGACCTAGACAGAGCCAACAGACAAGCTTCTTCCTTCATATCAACACCATCTTCTCGCGCTTCCTTGGCCTCCGCTTCGGTGTATAGGGCACACCGAGGTGAATCGAATTCTATGTCGGCTGGGATGACTGCTTCTGAACCATACACCAGGAAGTATGGAGTGAATCCGGTTGATCTGTTGGGCGTGGTTCTCAGACTCCACAAGACTGCTGGGAGCTCATCAATCCAGGCCCCAGGTGCTCTTTCGAGTGGCTCGATCAATCTGGGCTTGATGCCTGCAAGGATGAGACCATTGGCCCTTTCTGCCTGTCCGTTCGACTGAGGGTGCGCTACTGACGCCACATCGAGCCGGATGCCGTACTCGGATGCGTACCGAGCTAATGCCCCCTTTGCAAAATTTGTGCCGTTGTCGGTGATGATGCTGTTTGGCATTCCATATCTGCTTGCGACATCGGCGATGAAACAAACTGCTGTCGGACCATCCAGCTTCTTGATCGGGCGTGCCTCGATCCACTTGGTGAACTTGTCGACTGCGACCAGTAGGTGGGTTAGACCACCCCTTGCCTTTTTGAACGGCCCAACCATGTCCAGCCCCCAAACTGCAAACGGCCATGTTATTGGAATTGTTTTGAGCGCCGATGCCGGGAGATGACTCTTGGCCTTGAAACGCTGACAACCGTTGCAGTGCTTAACCAGATGTTCTGCCGCGGCTCGCGCTGTCTGCCAATAGAAACCATGGCGAAATGCCTTGGCTACTATTGCAGCTGCTGATGCGTGATGACCGCATTCGCCTTGATGAATATCCCGGAGCAGCTCGAGCCCCCTGTCCTCCTCTACACATCGCTGGAGAACTCCGGTTACACTTCTGTGCATCAGTTCATTGTTGATGATGGTGTATGCACCAGATCGGCGCTGTATCTGCCTGGCTTCCACTTCATCTGGGGGGAGAGTTCCATCGACCAGGAAATTTCTGATCGGCTGTGCCCAGGTCGGAGCGCTGACAACTGTCATGACCATTGCATGATGTGGTGCAATTGCTTCTTCTTGCTCGGCTTCTTGTACTTCTGCCATCTCGGAGTCAATCTCCGAGCTGATGATTTCAACCTCTGGCTTGCCGTCGTCAGCCCCTGGTACTGCTTGCTCTGCTGAGACCGGGGCCTGAGAATCTACTGGCTCTTCCCTTGAAACTGGTATCTCTAGCTCGGAATCGGCAGCCCCTGATGTCAATGGCTCGGATGAGTTCCCGACACCTGGTGCTGCTGCTACTTTTGCCTTCAACTTCTTTTTCTTGCCGAAATCGCCAGCCCCTGGACCGCAATCGGCAGTATCTGGGCTTGCCAGGCTTGCCGACCCCGCCGCTTCCTGGGCGTCTGTCTGCCGCTTCAGCGTCGGAATCTTCATTGGTTGAACCAACTTTGCTTGCCTCAATGCCTCCAGGTCGGTTTCCGATATGAAAATGGACTCAGACTCTGGTGATGGCGTGATAGACGGCTTCTTGATGTGCTCCAATGATACCCCTGGTGGAATGCTTTGCCTGGTGGAGCCGAGCTTGGACAGGGCGTCTGCTGCTTCATTGTTTGCTCTGGGAACGTGGTGAAATTCATAGCCTTCAAAGTATCCACTTAGCTGCTGCACCAAAAAACGGTAGCTTGCCATATTTGCATCTTTGGCGTCCCAATTGCCTGAACACTGCTGCACCACCAGGTCGGAATCGCCAAAACACTCTATGTTTCGAATGCCGATCTCCTTGGCTAGCTTGATGCCATGCACAAGGGCCTCGTATTCGGCAACATTGTTTGATGCTGCGAAATGGATTTGCAATACATAATGCAGCCGATCTCCTTTTGGTGATGTGAGGACAATGCCAGCCCCTAGGCCATTCTTCATCTTGGACCCATCAAAATGCATTCTCCAAAAGTCCGATCCTGGGACGGGTGGCATATATTGAGTTTCAGCCCAGTCCACCAGGAAGTCGGCCAACGCTTGAGATTTGATTGCTGTTCTCGGCTCATACTGGATGCCATGGTTGGCGATCTCAATTTCCCACTTGGCCACTCTACCGGTTGCATCTCTACTGCCAATGATGTCGGCTAATGGGGTCGAGCTGACCACCACAATCGGATGAGCTTGAAAATAGGGCGTCAATCTCTTGGCCGCCATGTAGACTCCGTAGCACATCTTCTGGTTGTGGGGATAATTTTTCTTGGACATTGATATTACCTCGCTGATGTAATAAACTGGCCGCTGAATCGGCTGCGCTTTGTCCTTTTCAGGACGCTCTACCACCATCACTGCACTGATCACCCGATTGGTTGCCGCGATATACAACATCATCGGCTCCTTCTCAACCGGTGCGGCCAGAATTGGTGCGGTGGAGAGCATATGCTTCAGCTCTTTGAATGCCTCATCTGCTTGTGGAGTCCATGTGAACTTCTCCGTCTTCTTCATGAGCTGATACAATGGGATTGCTTTCTCTCCCAGGCGACTGAGAAATCGGCTGAGTGAAGCCAAGCCACCGGTGAACTTCTGTACTTGCTTCAAATTCCTGGGTCGATCCATCCGTTCGATTGCGGCTATCTTCTCGGGATTTCATTCGAATCCTCTTTCAGAAACGAGAAACCCCAAGAGCTTGCCGGCTGGAACACCAAACACACACTTCTCTGGATTCAACTTGATCTGGTAGACCCGCAAATTGGAAAATGTTTCCTTGAGATCGTCCAGGAGTGTGACCCCTTTGACTGTCTTCACCACCAAATCATCTACATATACATGCAAGTTTATGCCGAGCTGAGAATGAGTACATCGTTGGATGGTGCGCTGATAAGTAGCTCCTTCATTCTTCAGACCAAAAGGCATGGTGATATAGAAATAAGCCCCAAAGGGGGTTATAAAGACAGTTTTTATTTGATCTTCCACAACAAGTTTAATCTGGTGATAGCCAGCAGTGGCATCCAGAAATGACAAAAACTCGCAGCCAGCCGTAGAGTCAATGACTTGATCTATACGGGGCAGAGCAAACGGATCTTTGGGGCATGCCTTGTTCAGGCAGGTGTAATCGATACACATGCGCCAAGTCTTGTTCTTATTCATCAAGAGGACTGGGTTTGCCAGCCACTCGGGGTAGAATACCTCCATGATAAAACCTGCAGCCTTGAGCTTGACGATCTCCTCGCCGATTGCTCTTCTCTTGTCTTCGGAGAAACGCCGAAGAGGTTGCTTGACCGGTTTAGAACCTGGCCGAATGTGGAGCTTGTGCTCGGTGAGTTCCCTCGGCACTCCAGGCATGTCTTGTGGAGACCATGCAAAGATGTCCCGGTTCTCACGGAGGAACTCGACGAGCTCGCCTTCCTATTTTTTGCTAAGTCCTGCTCCGACCACAACAAACTTGGCTGGGTCGGAGGGATCTAGAGCAAATTTCTTGCTGTCCTTGGATGCCTGGAAGGCTGTCTCCTCATCTGCTCGCTTGGCTTGGCCGACTGGGAGAGGAGCCTTGCTTTGAGCTTGGGCCATTTCCACCACCTTGTCGAGCTGGCGCTTCTCTTCGACCACCACCAAGGAATCGGCCAGGTTTGCACCGGAGGAAGAGCATTCGAGAGACTTCCTGAAATCTCCGGCGACCGTGATGATGCCATTCGGACCTGGCAGCTTCATCTTCAGGTAAGGCATATATGCGCCAAGCATGAACTTGGTGATTGCGGGCAATCCCAATAGGACATGGTATGGGCTACTGAGGTCGGCGACCTCGAACCAGATCGGCTCTCTTCTGAAGTTCTCCTCTGTCCCAAAGATCACATCCAGCCGAATGCGACCCATGGGAGTGCATGATAGGCCCGGGACAATCCCATGGAAAGTCGTCCGACTGCGCTCCATGTCTTTCTCCGTGAGTCCCAACTTGACCAATGTGTCCCTGTACAGAATGTTGATTGTACTCCCTGAATCAATGAGCACTCGGGAAAACAGACATGAAAACTTTGGTGCCGCAAACAGGGCATCCACCACGAGCGGATAGGTGCCTGGATTCGGCATGATGCTTGGGTGATCTTCCCTGCCCCAGGTAATCTTGCAATCGGACCAGTGCATATAATGGGGAATCGGGGGCATTGTGGCGTTGACCTCCTGAGCTCGGGCCCTCTGACTGCCTTGTCACTTGACTCGCTGGTAAAAATCATATATGCGGCATCTTGCCCCAGGAATTCGTTCTGCGCCTGAGGTGGTGCTCTGTTCTGAGGTGGTGGTGGGGGTGGAGGTGGTAATGCTTCTCCCTTTGCTATGCGCTTGACAAAATCACATTGCCGAGTGGTATGCGCCGCTGGCTTGCCTGGACTGCCGTGCATCTTGCATGGATGATCCAGCATGTCCTCGAATGTGTATTTGGGCTTCATCGGCCATTGCGGCTTCGCATTCGGCTTCATCTTCCGACTGCCACTTGTAGCCCCTTGTTCATCTTGATCCTGGAAAGCGGCCACCTGCCGACCGCCATACTGAGCATCTGGCTGCTCATCTTTCCTCTTTCCACTATTTTGCTGGTTGTTGTTGTTGTTCCGATTGATATCTCTGCGCTCTCGCCGACTGAGCCCCTGGTTCCCTGTCTCTGCCGCTTGCGCAACCCCTTGTGTCTGAACCACACCGCCGACGCCGAGCTGAATAGGCTCGCGCATCGCGGAGTCGGAGACGGCAAATGCGTTGGCTACCTTCATGAGCTCGACCAGTGACGAAAAATCTTTGCGGAGCAGTTTGTGCTTCAGCATTGATCCAGCCAGACACCCATCAGTGAAATACTGGATGGCCTGGATCCCATGAACTCCTTCACATGAATTCTTCAGCTTGATCCACCGAGCCAAGTATTCTCGGAGCGGCTCATCCTTGCCCTGCACGCATAAAGCGAGCTGCCGAGGAAGATGCGGCCGATCATACGTGCCGGTGAAGTTGCGAATGAAGGCTTCCGAAAAATCCTCCCAGCAGTTGATGCTGTTGCCGGGCAGACTGTTCAACCATGTACGAGCTGACCCCTGTAGCATCAGAGGAGCGTAGCGTACAGCTACACGCCGACTTCCGCCGGCAATGCCGACTGCGGTCATGTAATCTGTCAGCCAGTCCTCTGGCTTAACAGAGCCGTTGTACTTGGGAGTGTCTCTGGGCAGGGTGAATCCCTTGGGGAACTGCTCGGTCCGAATGCGATGCCCGAAGCATGCTGGGCCGACTGCTCCCTCCTCTTCTTGCTGCGCATCTCTTTCCAACAGCTCAATGCGATGCCTGGCATCATTCTGGCCGATCTGACGAGCACCCAGCCGATTGTTGATTGCTGGCCTTGCTTCTGGCTGACGAGGTGGGTCATTGCTCCTGCTGCTCACGGCTGTCTCTTCTGCTCTATGGTTCATGACTGGGGGACCCCGGTTGCTTCTGACCCTGCTCTCACGTCGGGACTGACCTGGCTGCCTGTTTTGCCGCGACGCATTCGGCCGCTGGCTGACCTTTGGAGCTGGCCTCGCAGTCCTTCTCGATGCTTCAGGGCCTGCCCCTGGATTGTCCAATGCCGCCTATATCCAGATCAGTGTGAACTTGATCGGCATCACCATTCCTGTTCACGGGTGTGTACAACACATCCCGCAACGCACTGGTGCCGACTCTTTCCGCGGCATCCGCTGCCTCCTTGGCCTTCCTAGCCGCACTCGCTGCGCCTTGATTGCTTGACGCAGTCGTTCCTCCCATCATCACAGCCGCATGCACACGCGACTCCTCTCTGCCGGGAGCTGCTGTGCAGCCCATGGTCGGGAGCGGATCCGTGGCACTGGAGAAGATGCGTACCTCCCTGGGATACGCCTCAGGGAAACAGCTGATGAAGAGACGGTGACTACCGATCTGCAACGATACGCCGGGCGGCAGGGGTGCGCCGACCCCGAACCGCGCTGCATAATCCACCACAAAGTCCACTGCCCCATGCCTAAAGATCAGGCCAGAGGCGTGGCTCATGCTCGACGACGAGGAAGATCCCGTCCGGATCAGAACTCCAGTCGACGCCTCGGTCTGCCCCACGGTGGGTGCCAACTGTCGTCGTTTAGTAACAACAGATGCCATAGGGATGGCTAAAGAGAGGGGGAGAATCGAGGGAGAACGATGTCGATGGTGCCGGAAACGGGTTGGGCACAAGCACGGTGAAGGACACCACGATGTACCCAGGTTCGGGGCTCTCCGGAGAGATAACACCCCTACTCCTGCTTGTCTGCTTGTTATAAATGAACTCACGAACTACAATCAATGCTCATGGCGCTGCTCAGAGGAAGAAGAGACCTGCCGTGGGCATGGCTCTCCTCTGCTTCTCTACGGGTTCTACTGTGTGAAGTAAATGCGAATGGGGGAGTCCCTCTCACAGGAGGGGTACCCCGGGCTCTTATAGTATGAGCTCGAGGTACTACGGTCATTTCAGTCGGGGGTTGGCCCCAGCTGTCATTCTCTCGTCGGCTGGGGTCCACCGACTGCAAATCTCCGGTTGATCCGGACTTGTCAAGCGGCTGCCCATGCTGTAGCTTCTAGGTAATGATGATGAACAGTGGAGCTACGTCCTCTGATCACGTCGTCCTGTCTCCGGATTCAGAGGAAAAGGGTGACAACAGTCCTCTGACAGATCGGCGAAGTGACTTGGCTTACTGCCATCCGGATCTCTCGGGATCCCGCATTTATGACCTTGTACCAGAGACATCCGATCTGGATAAGGTCAACTCCTGAGCCGATTGAGGAGTGTGCCGATTGCGCTTGGGCCGACTGCTCGCATTTGGCATGGACGATTGCGATTGCCTAGCTCGGCCCAGCAGCAGCCCAATCGGCCTCCTCCTTGTCTTGAAAGACTGCTTTCGTCTGGGTGACCCTACCCGGGTATCATTCCCCCGACAATAACTGTATTAAAAGGAAACATTAATACATGTGTAGTATGTAAGCAAACCATGTCCCTAGTAGCCTCTATTCAACTAGTTCGTTGGTCATCTGTTGATCAAGGTTTCCTAATCATGAGATATTTATGCCTTTTTTTTTGAACTCACATGTATGTCTATTGACAATGGGGTCATATCATTATGTGAATGATCTGACGGATACATACCCAATATAAATATTGCAACGCGATCAAGTCACAAAGTTCAGTGTTGAGATAATTATGAAACATAGTAACCTACTACTTAGACCATTATATGATATTTAATCACTATCGCCGGAGGCTACCTTGATTGAATCAATAGTCACACCGTAACAAAATGATCATAAAGGTGTCTCTCAGGTATTCCAAAGGGATATCTTGAGGTGCGTGTATCAAGATCGGGATTTATTCTTCCGCGTGACGGAAAGATACTCTGGGCCCATTCGGTGAGATTACATCTGAAGCTGTAGTGTGTCACTAGGTCACGAGGATGGAATATCACGAGAACGAGTTAAGTAGCACTTGTCGGTAATGATGTTGAACTAGGTATAATGATAACGACGATCAGATCTCAGACAAGTCAAGTATCGCAGTCACACAGGGAATAAGACTCAACGTTTAAGGTTCAAGAGATAAATTCAATTCATGGAAAGCACAAGGGCCGTCATGGGTTTCCAGATCCCTCTATTGTTTATTGATCGGAGAAGTCTCTCTGTCATGTCTGGAGTTTTCCTGAACCATAGGATGGCACGCTTAAGGGTATACGATACTTAGGGATATATTCGGAGTCATCGGGATCAGCGAAGAAATAAGAGAGAACTCCGAAATCGTTCCGGAGGGGTATTGAAAAAAGTTGTGGAGTCTGTGAATTGTTTGGAGACTTAAATAATTTTATTATTTAAATAAATCAATTAAATATTAATATATATTAAAAATAATTAATTATGTAGGCTAACCCCTAATGGGCCACCAGATTGGGCCCATTAGGGGATGGCGCCTCACCCAAGGGAGAGGACTACCCTTGTGGTGGCACCTATCCTTCCAAGCCCTAGATGGGGCGCACCAAGGGGTGGAGGGAGCCCCTCCCCTGCCACACCACTATATAATGGGATGAGGGGTGCCCCCTCCTCTACATTAATTCATATGCCCCATCTTCCCTCTCCTCTCTCCCTCTCTCCTTCACGTGTGGTTCCCTAGATTGAAACAAGCATACAAAGTTTGGAGATACGAAATTTTGGAGAGGTCTCCACCATACACACGTCGTCGTGCTGCTGGACTCCTGGTCCGGATCTGTCTTCTTCCGCTGCTTCGCTGGACCGGAGCCTGGGGACGTTGTATACAACGAATGTGTGTATAGAGCTACGAGATGCTGCCTTTATGGACTCAACATCGCCGGTATGTCTACGCGCCCTTGAGATCTGTGTGGACGTACGTCGTCGACGACAACGTTTGAATGGGGACGTAATACTGTCTTCGGCCTTCAGGACCGAGTGGCTCCTGGAGTCATGCGAGGATCTTCAAGGCATCGAGGATGGATAAGTACGACTACATCAACCACGTTCACGCGGGACCGTTTCCTACTTAACGGTCTACATATGAGTATGTCACCGAATTCCCTCCATTACTTCACGTCTGCATAATAGAGATCCTTGGGTATATGGTTATCGTAGCTCGAAAAAATATTGTTTTCTGTCCCGGAACCTATCATCAAATCCCCCAGAACTTGTCTAAATAAATGATGGCGCATAAACACCCTCAATGAGGGGGGAGGGGGGAGGCGTCCACCCTCCTTAACAACCATCAATTATGCAACTAAGTGTACTTCAGATGGTTATATTTTTTGTGATGGGACTAGTTCGCCAACGTTGGAACCATAGGCTTGGCATCGATGGTTGCATTTTTCTGATTTTATTTTATATTATTCAACGATTTTCTTTCAAGAGGGAAGATGTTTCCATTGATTACAAAACGTCTGTGACGACTTTATCAATTTTAAAATGTTACGACGACTTAGTAGCTAGAAGATGTTGTGGGTTCATAAAAATGATTGTATGACACTGACGTAAACATATACAAATATATAATTGTATTGTGTCAAGAAAACTAGGGATCATTTCACAAAAACAGAAAAAACATAACACTGAAGGCAAATTGTTATAATCCTAAGAGCAACTCTAGCAAATCCGCCAAAAGGTTTCGACCCGCAAAATAACCTTCAATACGGCATACCGGTATGCTAAAGAACAGATATGCTAAATCACTTTTGCAGTACGTGAATATGGCACGTCTGCTAGAGTTGCTTGCCTTAAAATATCACTTGTCTAAATTATGTCTCCACATCAGAAATTTGTTGGGAGAAGGCAGGGCAGGCAGGCCAATGCCGTATGCCGATTTCTCGATGGGCGAAGCAAAAGCGAAACACCCGCAACGCGCGGCCGCCGCACCAGCTCGTGGCCCCCGCGAAGCCGCACCACCCATGCACCTCACCCGCGCACGCACGCGCATGCAATGCAATGCATGACGACCGACCGACGCCCTGACGCCCACCACCGCCCATGGCCGGCTTCATCCAGCGCCACGTCCTCCCGCCCTTCCGCCGCCCGCCGCTCCCCTTCTTCCGCGCCGGCGCCGCGTCCTCCGCCGCCCAGCCAAGCCGCCGGCCATGGACGCCCAGCCGCATCCTCGACCCCGGCGACGACGTCGTCCTCAACTGGAACCGCCTCTTCCTCGTCACCTGCATGGTGGGCCTCTTCGTCGACCCCATGTACTTCTACCTCCTCTACTCCGAGGAGCAGCTGTGCGTCAAGATGAACATGGGCATCGGCGTCGCCGTCACCGCCGTCCGCACCGTCGCCGACCTCTTCTACCTCGCCCACATGATCCTCAAGTTCCGCACCGCCTTCGTTGCCCCCAGCTCCCGCGTCTTCGGCCGCGGCGAGCTCGTCAGGGACCCCGACCAGATCGCCATCCGCTACCTCAAGAACGACTTCATCATCGATCTCGCCGCCATGCTCCCCATTCCTCAGGCATCCCCCCTCCTCTCCCTATCGTCCTTCAATGGACATATCCACAAACAACCACGCATTTTCAAATCCGGCAATTTTTGTGTCAATCGACATCATTGCTCATTGCATGCATGTGTTAAGTTTCTTTTCAGAATAGGTCATTTCAGTGTGATGAATTTTGACGCACGCATGACATTGTGATTAAGGCACATGCATGCAACAACAGAGTGTTCAGATCTTGATACAGCTTCCCTTATCCAAATTTTGTGTTATAAACTTATAATTCAGCTCAAATGTATACGGATGATTTGTTTCAGAGGGTCAAAACACAATATTAGCTAATTTGATGTGTTGAGCAATGGTCACAAACTGAATCTACGATAAGCTGAGCAGGTCTGTTTTTTCAGGTGATTATCTGGTTCGTCATACCCGCCGTGAGCACCTCATCCGCAAACCACACCAACAACACGCTCTCGATGATCGTGCTCATCCAGTACATACCAAGGGTGTTCCTCATCATATCCCTCAACTCCAAGATCGTCAAGTCCAGTGGAGTGGTCACAAGAACCGCCTGGGCAGGGGCTGCTTACAACCTGCTCCTCTACACACTGGCCAGCCATGTATGCATGCCGTCATCTCCTGCGTTCCTCCTTCCATTTCATTTTGAACAGACGAATGACTGAATGAATTCATAATTTCATATGCTGCATCTCCATGCAGGTTCTGGGAGCCCTGTGGTACCTCCTGTCCATCGAGAGGCAGTACACCTGCTGGGTGGAGCAATGCACGTTGGACAATGGCACTGACCCCAGAGTGCCCGAATGCTCCATGAGCTACCTGGACTGCAAATCGGTGACGGATCCTTATCGGGTCAAGTGGCACGCGGCTAGCAACATCACTGCCCAGTGCGGGCTTCCTGGGGCGCTTTATAAGTACGGGCTGTTCGAGGATGCTCTCAAGCTCGACATCGTCAAGGCGTCCTTCTTCGAGAAGTATCTCTACTGCCTCTGGTGGGGGTTCAGGAACTTGAGGTAATGATGTTTGAGAACTGAATATGCGGTCATTGTTTATAATGGAGATGCATGATGATGATGATGCAAGGATGGATAACTGATTTTGTGTTTGTTTTGTGCAAATTATTACCAGTTCTTATGGACAGAACTTGCAGAACAGCACCTACGCAGGGGAGACCATATTCTGCATCCTGATATGCATCATGGGCCTTGTGTTCTTCTCTCATCTCATTGGAAACATGCAGGTATTTATTTCTGTATTTGTTATCCTCACACTTATGCTTTGGTGCGCAAGGATTGTTATCAACAGAAACTGTTTTGTGGCTTGGCAGACGTACTTGCAGTCGATGACGGTGAGGCTGGAGGAGTGGCGGGTGAAGCGGCGCGACATCGAGGAGTGGATGCGTCACCGGCAGCTTCCGCTGGAGCTCCAGGAGCGCGTCCGGCGGTTCTTCCAGTACAAGTGGCTGGCCACCAGGGGCGTGGACGAGGAATCCATCCTCCAGTCGCTGCCCCTCGACCTCCGCCGCGAGATCCAGCGCCACCTCTGTCTCGCGCTCGTCCGCCGAGTACGCCGCCATACGCAGTTTCCTCTCCGCTGCCATCATTCACGTCGGCATTATTAACTCAACTGTGGCGTGTGGTGTTGCATTGCATTGCATTGCAGGTGCCCTTCTTCTCGCAGATGGACGAGCAGCTGCTGGACGCCATCTGCGAGCGGCTGGTGTCGTCGCTGAGCACCAAGGACGCGTACATCGTGCGGGAGGGCGACCCGGTGAGCGAGATGCTCTTCATCATCCGCGGCGAGCTGGAGAGCTCCACGACGGACGGCGGCCGGACCAACTTCTTCAGCTCCATCACGCTCCGGCCGGGGGACTTCTGCGGCGAGGAGCTGCTGACGTGGGCGCTGATGCCCAACCCCAGCCTCAACTTCCCGCAGTCCACGCGCACGGTGCGCTCCGTCACGGAGGTGGAGGCCTTCGCGCTACGCGCCGAGGACCTCAAGTACGTGGCCAACCAGTTCAAGCGCCTCCACAGCAAGCGGCTGCAGCACGCGTTCCGATACTACTCCCACCAGTGGCGGAGCTGGGGCGCGTGCTTCGTGCAGGGCGCGTGGCGGCGGTACAAGAAGAGGAAGCTCGCCAGGGAGCTCATGAAGCAGGAGGGGCTCCTCTACGACGGCCAGGGCGACGACGACGGCCAGGGCGGGGCTGACGCCGCTGATGCCGGCGCCGACGCCAGCACGCCGCTGCTCGGGGAGTACAAGGACGGCGGCGGCGCCGGCGCGGCGTCTTCGGCGGAGGGCGGCGGCACGCACCTCGGGGTCACGTTCCTGGCGTCCAAGTTCGCCAAGAACACCAAGAAGGGCGCGCACAAGGAGGTGTCGCAGCAGAGGATGGACGACGTGTCCACCATGAAGTTCCCCAAGCTGGCCAAGCCCGACGAGCCGGATTTCTCTTTGCACAGCGACGACACGCTGTAAAAAAAACAGCATCTCTTCGTACGCTGTGTGCTGCCGAAACCACTGCCGTTTGTTGTTCTCTTGTTCGTCGTCGTCCTCCTCCTCCTCCTTTGCATATGCAGGGTCGTCACTAACGCTGGTCAGGATCATCAAAGTGTTGTGTTGCTTACGTAGATAGATGAAGCTGGAGTCGCATGTTGTAATGTGTATACTAGTGCTGATTTAGTAAAGTTGGTCTCACTCTCACTTCACAGTGTTCAGTGTTTTATCTATTTAAATTTTAAATGCATTCCTAGCTTATCCGTTAAAATCCGAAGGCGCCTTCAAGCGGTTCGAGGCGGAGAGCACCGATGAGGCGTACGTGGCTGAGTTTCGCTGAAATAATCCAGAGCTCGTTGCTGAGGAGTATTGGCGTCTCGAGCTCTACAAGGTGGTCAGACGAGGCCTGGCCTTTCGATGGTGCGATAGTAGACCTTTGGTACATTCACTATAGCTTCGGGCCTGGCGATGACGACTTCGATGAGAACATGGATTGGGGGGAAAAATGAGCATTTCTCGTTTTTGAATTGATAAAAGATTGAGTGAAAAATGGGCTTCGACGAGCAAAAAGGATTGCATTGAGCTAATCAAACTGGACTCTATGCCGCGTCGTTCATGTGCCATGTGTCCATGACTAAGCTGTCTGCAATACGACCCTTGTGACAAACAATCATACCCCTACGCTTTGAAAGGAGTGCAATATGGTTCATGATGCATGATGGTGTGTTATACCGGAGGTGACCCACACACAGTCTAGTTGGGCTCTCGCAGCTCAAAGCGCTCCCACGGTGCGTACCTCATAAGGTCTCCGGATGGAGCACGAAGACCTTTTTCCAGAAGCTACAAGACTTGGCACAAGGATATGATTTCTAGTATCTAACATCTAACATTCTTAAAAAGTTGCTCCCCACTACTATCCATTTTCTTATCATGCAAATTGTCTACATCAGCCTCATGCCACGTCGTCATCCAGTTTTCCAAAAAAACGAATCAAAGCAGCGAATTATCTTTATTTCATCGGGTCTCCTCGCTGCGCGCTGTGCCGACGGCGATCTCGCCTCCACCATGCAACCACCGGAGCGCCTCCCGTATGGCGCACTTCCTCCTCTCCTCCCTTCGGTCCCCTCCTCCTCCCGCGCTGCGCCCAGCAAGCCACGCCTCCGCCGTGCCACCGGCAGAGCGCCGGCTGTCTGCCGCAACTTCTCCTCTCCTCCCTTCGGTCTCATGCTCCTCCCGATGTGCCCTGCGCCCTGGCATACCCTTGCGAACTATTCCAGCCGCCGCCCATATACGCTTCCTTCTCCGTCAAGTTGAAGGAACCTCTGTGCGTCGTTGCTCTGCTGTGCGGCGTGGATGGCGAGGACCCCGATTCCATGGCGAGGTGAGCACCTCTGCAATTACTTCACTTCTGCTCGCTAGGCTTGTGGAGGTCTCCAATTTTTCCGTTTACCGAAAAAACCCCACACAACCCACTTTGTGGATGCATCTGCAGCCCAATGCTCCAAATGGCCCAACACTAGTTATCTTCAATGTTACCATCACTTAAACCCTTTTTCTGCAGGTCATAATGATTGACGCTTCACTTCCTCTTCCCACGATCTCTGCATAAGAAACTGATGGATTCATCTTTAAATTCAGTGCTCCATCTAAATTCAATTTGTGCCAATCCTCCTCCATATGGGTGGGCGTCTGGCATACCGCTCATACCGGTACCATTGGTGAGCCACTCCATCCCCTATCCTTCTCGAAATTCTCTTATGACATATTGCAAGTTGAATCATAATGTCGGACTTCCTCATGAACTGGACAAATTGGACGCCATAGCCTCCATCTTGGTTGTTCTTCCCCTGCTGCATACCAAGAGCCTCGAATTTATAACAACTATATAAGTAAATATTGTTCCATCTATTGCTAATTCTTTCCCTTGATTACTATCTGAAGTTAACTCCTATTTCTGAATTTTGGTATGCTTCATTCATTTTGCCCCATGACATATAGTGGTTGAATAAGAAATCTGGAATTTCTCTGGTGTTGGTTTATTTGGACACTCGGATATTGATCTTGGTTGTTCTACGCTCGCTGCGTACACAGACATCCCATCCTATATGGTTGGCGAAGCTAACTTCAACGTTGGGTTGGTTCCAGTTATATCCAATGGGATCTGATCAGGTGTACAGGTGTCCCGTGCTGGCTTCGTTTCAGGCTAGGAGAGGAACAGGAAAGTGGAGACACCGGCCAGGTATTGGTACCAATGATGCCCACACCTCTACTACTAATCCCTCTACCTTTGGATTTTGCATTTTGGTTTAACCCACCCGCTAATATGATTTCGGTCATAGTCGTGTAGTTTGATTTGATAGTCACCAATGGGCTAATTCTACAGCGTTGGATCTTCATTTTTTAGATAAAGGCCTTTATTACTTAAAGTTTAAGTAAGTACATCCGGCCTCTACATAACAAAGATGCACACAGCCGCAAAGTCACAGAATAAAAGGAACAAGGAGCAAGCGCCAAGTTACAAAAGAACTATCGCCACTCAAGGTAGCTCTATGCATAGATCACGCGGCCACCCATGTTGGATAAAAATATCCCTCGCCACCGCTTCCAGTCGTGCACATGCCTCCATAAAAAGGCCTCGATATTCCACTCGTTGTAAGATGGACCACGAACGGAGAATACCCGTGCTGCGATAAAGAACCTGCAAACAAGTGAAGTTTTTATCAGAAAATATCTTGTCATTTCTACTTAGCCAGAGCGACCATATTACGGCTAGCGCTCCTACCCTAAGAATGGTTTTAAACTTATTGTCTATCCCGTTCAGCCAATTGCCAAAGATATTAGCAACGGATGTGGGTTGATATAAGTTTGAAGCCATTTGGATAGCTGACCATATAGAACGTGCAATCTTACAAGTGAAGAATAGGTGTTTTATTGTCTCGTCATGAGCATATGAAACACATTTCTTACTTCCTCGCCAGTTGCGCTTGACAAGATTGTATTTCGTTAGAATGACACCTTTTCGAAGATACCATGCAAAGACTTTAATCTTTAGAGGTATCTTCATTTGCCATATTTTATAATTATTATCGACTGGTATTTCAGGTTGGACAAGCGCCCTATACATAGAATCCACAGAGAATTTTCCATTCCTATTGAGATTCCATCGAAACTCATCGTGGCCTTGTGACAGCTGCACTACCGCTAGCCGTTCTAGCAAGGCGTTCCAAGACGCTAGTCTGGGCCGATTAAGTCTCTCCTAAAGGCCACATTAGGGGGTGATTCTTGCATGACCGTGGCCAGCGTATCTCCCTTATGTCGCACAATTGCATATAGGGCCGGATATTGATCTTGGAGTGTGGCATTTCCTAGCCATTGATCCTCCCAAAATCTTATTTCCGATCGATCCTTAATCTTGAAAACCCCAAAGCGATAAAAATATTTCTTTGTCGCCATGAGACCAGCCCAAAAGTGTGAATCTCCAGGCTTCCATACAACCTGAGATAATGCTTTTGTGCCAATGTATTTTCGCTTAAGGAGTGTTTGCCATACACCATCCGAAGTCAGTAGCTTAAATAGCCACTTACCTAGGAGAGCAGAGTTCTTGACCTGAAGGTCATGAATACCCAATCCCCCTAGGTCCTTCGGACGGCAAACGACATTCCACCTGGTCAGTCGATATTTCTTCTTCTCGTTATCCCCTTGCCAAAAGAATCTCGATCGAAAATAATCCAATCTATGTAAGACCCCTTTAGGTATTTGGAAGAATGATATCATATACAATACCATGTTGGTTAAAACTGAATTTATGAGTACCAATCTTCCACCCATGGATAACAATTTCCCTTTCCAGCTAGCTAGTCTATTTTGCAAACGATCTTTGACGTGCTTCCATTCCGCATTAGTCAGCCTCCTATAGTGTATGGGTATCCCCAAGTACGTAATAGGAAATTGACCTTGCTCGCATCCGAATATCTCGGCATATTGAGCTGCTGCATCGTGGGCGTCGCCGAAACAGAACAATTCACTTTTATGAAAATTAATCTTCAATCTGGATAGCTGCTCGAATGCTGACAATATTAATTTCAGATTCGCTGTTTTATCTAGATCATGTTCCATAAAAAGAATTGTGTCGTCCGCATATTGAAGGATAGATAGCCCCCATCCACTAGGTGTGGGACTACCCCCTCAATTTGACCGTCTAACTTGGCACGTTCAATCATGATCGCTAACATATCAGTAATAGCTTCTCGCCCTTCGTTGGTTACCCCAAGTGGAAGGTTGAGATGTAGCGCAGCAGCAAGTTTCCCTCGGTGAAGATACCAAGGTTTGTCTCATGTAGGATTCCAGAGATGATAAGTAGGTTTCAGCGGCGCAACTGACGTGGACCTGCACACATACACAGATAACTTTGTTCCCAACGAAGTTTAGAGAGGTTGTCAATCTCTCCGGTCTTGTTGTTCACAAAGGGTGAAACACAAAGGATAATGATAGCAACTGAAAGTAAAAAGCAGAAAAGTAAAGATAGCGTGGAAACAGTAATAAGGATATGGACCGGGATACGTGATGTTCGCTAGTGATGTCTCTCTCCCAAAAGACGATAAAACTGCTATGCGAGGTAAACAAATTATAGAAGGGCAATTGACAGGATTATGAATGCACCGCAATGCCCACTATGCTACAAAAGAAAGGAAGAGGCTCAAAAGCACGGGCAGTACGCCAAAATAAGTAGACCGTAATCCAACTGCATCTACTACTAATCATCCACCTTGAGATATCTATCCAGAACATCTCGCTGGTATTAAGTTGCGAGCCCCACCCAAAGTGTAAACCCAAAGCAACAGACAACTGCATTAAAAAGAACTTTGCGTAAAGTAAACAATCCTTGCAACCGCGGTTACAAGCACCGTTGTTTTCCCCCTTGTGGCAACAGCACACCTCCTAGTCTCATGTTTCTGTCACTCAAGCGTGTCATCGGGGGGCATGAACCCACAATCGAGCATAACGTTCCCTCTTGGAGTCACTACCTACTACTTGGCCAAAGCAATAAACAGCAACGGAGAACATGCAAGAATTACTTAGGAACAAAAATATAAGAGATAAAAACCAAATATATTGCTCTATCACAATCTGAACATAATCTCATAATCCATCATATCCCATCAAACTCAGCATAGCAATAGCAGAAATAGTACAAAAGTGCCTCGATCATGTAGGGCAGCTCACGAGGCCTAAACCATGAAGAACAAAGAGGGGAGGAGAACATCACATAGCTACTGATCACGTTCCCATGGTCCAAGGAAAACTACTCACGAGACATCCGGGGAGCATCCATGGTGGAGAGGAGACTCCCGGAGGTCGGCCCTCCCTCCGGCAGGGTGCCGGGAAGAGGTCTTCTGGTGCTCCCGATCTCGGAAGCGCGGCGGCGGCGGAACAGAGGCGAGTTTGCGAAATAGGGTTCTGTCTTCGGAGTTTCCCCGTGACGGAGAATAAATAGGCGAAGGGGGGCAGCCAGAGGTGGACCAGGGGCCCCAGGCGCCCCCTGGCGCGGCCAGGGGTGGGGCCGCGCCGGGTGGCCGCCTGGGCCCCCTGGCTTCCCTCTGTCCCCACTTGGGCTCTTCGCGAAGCTTCCTGAACGCTGATTTTCTTGTATTTTTCCGGGAATTTTTCTGGCACTTTTTATATGGGGGAAAACTGAAATAGAAAAACAGCAGAAAACAGGAACTGACACTGGGGTGCACTGAGTTAATAGGTTAGTCCAAATATGATCAAAAGTGTATGAAAGTGTATGTAGATCATAGCAATATCACACAAAACATGCATGGAGCAAGCAGAAATTATAGATACGTTTTGGACGTATCAACATCCCCAAGCTTAATTCCTGCTCGTCCTCGAGTAGGTAAATGATAACAGCATAATTTCTGTGGTGACATGCTAGCAACCATAAAAGAACTTTTGAAAAGTAAAGCAATCAAGGTTAGAGATTCAATTCAAGTCATAACATGCAAGAGTCTATATTAGCATTGAAACAAGTAACAAAAGAACATTTGGTGCAAGAGCTCTCGCTGTCTGTGACTCGAATGTCTCCAAATGGTGTTTGCGTGCAAGAAGGGGGACAGGGAATACGAGAAAAAGTATTTTTGTGTTGAGAACTCAATCTACTAAAGTTTCACACTTGGTCCTCTTTGGAATCTTATCTTGACTCGTCCCCAGACCACTAGCCAGGTACAAGTCAATTTGATCCACTCC
This sequence comes from Bromus sterilis, assembly GCA_950022295.1. Taxonomy (NCBI): domain Eukaryota; kingdom Viridiplantae; phylum Streptophyta; class Magnoliopsida; order Poales; family Poaceae; genus Bromus; species Bromus sterilis. Next base: position 333,949,788 of record OX465595.1, on the reverse strand, counting down.
TTTTCGATATTTCGAGCACTCATGCAATGGATGAGCGTAAGCACGAGAGTTGACACTTACGATGGCAAAGAGGGAAGTACGGAGGAGGAAGACAAAAAAGGATGAGAAAGGCTCACATCAATGAGGACAATCATAGGCAAGAGATGCAAAATGATAGATATGATGTGAGGAGTAGGGATTGCCATGCAACGGATGCACATATGAGCTAAGAAGCTCTCCAATGGAACTAGTGGGGGTGCATCTAACTTGCTCGCTCATGAAGACCTAGAGCTCGTTTGAGGAGGCTCGTCCTTGGAATATGCAAGCCAAGTTCTATAGTGTGAAGGTCCCCACATAGCTATATGCATGAAGATCATCTCTATGGAGTACAAGGATATAAAGGGAGTACTAGTGTGGATCTCTCAAAAGAATAGTAGTGTTGCCCTTTTCTCTCTTTTTTTTCTTTTTTTTTCTTTTTCTATTTTTTTGTATTTTTTTTGTGGCCTCAATGGCTCTTTCTATTCAACTCTCATTTGTCCTCTTTGGGATCTTTTATTGTGTCCACTTTGGGATCTTTTCCTCACTTAAGGGCAACACTCTATTTTACAAGAAGGGTAAAGGAGATCTTTCACACTTTACAAAGTACTCAAAATCATAAAGAAGATGTAACTATCATGATGTATGCAATGTATGTCGCTGCCAGTGTAGCAGGAACATGTATGACATGAAGATATAGTCATGAAGAGGTGGATGTTGCATGGCAATATATCTCGGAAAGGCTATGGAAATGCCTTGATAGGTAGGTATGGTGGTTGTTTTGAGGAAAGATATAAGGAGGCTTATGATGACAGAGCGTATCATGCCAAGGGTTTGGATGTACCGGCGAAGGTGGACACCAACTCTCGGAGTGAGAAGAAGGCAATGCACGGCACGGGAGAGGCTAGCAAAATATGGGAAGGTGGAAGTGTCAACTTTCAATACTTACATTAGTCCGAAGAACTCATGCACTTATTATCGGTAACTCTCAATCTAATAAGGAGGTTCACAAAGAGACAAGTACCCCGAGGAGGAGTGTCTGTGGGTTTTGTTATCCTTGCGCATCCTCGACTCATGGTACGTGAGTGTACTCTAATATTCGATCCCTCCAAGGATTAGTGATCCATCTAGTAGCTAGAGTTCTCGACTAGTTTTGTAGGTTTTGAAAATAAAAATGGATTTCCCAAAATACGACACCTATCACTAATAGGTTAGAGCTCTTGACACCAAAAGTTCAAACATTACTCACATCAATACCTCAAAACTATTGCAAGTTATTACTAGAAGAAAATAGCAACCTCAATTACCTACTTTCAAGACAAGACACAACTCAGTGCAACAACCAACTCTCTTTAACAAGATAAACATGAAAACTAAAAAAAGAGTTCCAGAAACAAACTAAACAAAAGCCAAGGCTCTTGCTAAAGACAAACTAAGACTAAGATTAAACATGGCAGTAGCTATGAAAAGATAAAGAACACACAACAGCAAAAAGATAAGCAGGAAAAATCCTATGATGTGTTCTAGAATTTGAAAGTGAAGCGTGTTTCTCTCCCACACAAAGTAAGACGGGATCTAACTTGTTATGAACAGCAAGCAAAGCTAAAGAAAACTAAAAATAAAACCTAAGAGCGAGACGCTCCAAGCATAGCACATAACGCATGAAGTGATAAAAATATAGTGAGACGAAGGACAAACTGATGATTGTTGATGGAGAAGGGGATGCACGGGGGCATCCCCAAGCTTAGACGCTTGAGTCTCCTTGAATATTTGTTGGGGGTGCATGCGGGCATCCCCAAGCTTGAGCGCTTGACACTCCTGGATCTTCTTTCATCATCTTCTATCGCACACTTGAAAACTCCCTTCATACATAACTCATCATAAGCTGATTAGAGAGGTTAGTACCCTTAATAAATAATTTTTCCCCACTGGATATAAAGATATTATTGAAGAGCTACTGTTTCTCAAGAGTGAAAAAAAGTTTTTGCAAAGAAAAAGCAAGCTTAAGGTTTGCAAAAGTTAGGAGAGACAAAACGTGGCAGAATCTGTGAAAAACAGAACAGCAGATAGTAAAGAATATTTTAGGGGCACTTGTGCAACTCAAATCAAAAAACTCAGAACATACGGAAGTTTCTTAATTGTATAGAGCATACTGTGTAAAAATTTCAGCTCAAAAAGATGAACTGGGATTTTTCTGGAATTTTTCTGGTCACGAGGACAGAATCTGTTTTCTGGACAGCATGTCACAACTTTTACTTCCCTTGCCGTAAGAGGCTATAACTTGGCACAAAGCTGAAAAATAAAGATACAATGATGTTGCTACAGTAGTAACAATCATCAAGACACAACAAAAGCAAAAAGAAAAACCTAAATTTGTTGCGGGGTGCCTCCCGAAAGCGCTTTCTTTTATGCCTTTAAGCTAGGCATAAAGATTATAAAAGGTGCTCTCATAAGAATAAGAATTTGAAGCAAAAGAGAGCATCAAAAAGCAAATGTGAAACACATTTAAGCCTAACCCACTTCCTATGCATATCCATCTTGTAAGAAAATAAATCAAAGAAGCACAAAGTGACATGCAGAGGAAGGTAGAACAAGAACAACTTCAAAACTTTCAACATGAAGAGAGGTGTTTTTGTAACATGGAAGTTTCTACAACCAAACTTTCCTCTCTCAAAGTAATTTTCATTAGCATCATGAAAATATCAAGAATATAACTATCACATAAATCATGTTGTTCATGACCTACAATCACACGTGTATTTTTTTCAACACGGTTTTTAGGATGATAAGATAGATGCAACCCATCACATTGAGCTTTGATAAGAGCAAAGTTCTCCGGGATACGAGTTGGAGATTTCAAAAAGATAATAGGACAATCAAATGTGGGTGCAATAGCAAAAATTTCATGCTTAACATGAGGAACTATAGCAAGTTCATCTCCGTAAGCATCATCCATAGTGGCATCAACTTCATCAAAAAGGGATATTTCAAAAGAATCCATAGGATCATAACACTCATATAAGGTAAGAGTCAAAGAGTTACTCTCATTAGAAGGTAGACATGGATGGCTCCATTCTTCCTCCTTTTGTTCGTCACTCTCCTCCTCTTTTTCATCCAAGGAGCTTTCAGGTTCAACAATTTCTTCTTCCATTGAGTCCTGCAAAACATTAGTCTCTTCCTTTGGGGGAGAGATTCTCTCAAGATGATCAGTAATATAATAATTTGCATCGTAATTTTCCAAACAATAGTTAAGTATAGGAAGACTCTCAGATTTGTAAGGGGCATCATCAATATTTCTAAGAAGAGAAGTAATTTCATAGGCACCCTTATAAGCTACAAATTCTTCTATTGGCTCTGCATCATAAAAATCATAGTTTCCCTTAGCATAAGAAGCTAAGGTTTCATCATCATTGTACTCACATTGGAAAACAAGGTGTTTATGCCTCATAAAGCAACAAGATTCATCCCTGCAGAAAGATATATTATATATTGAGCACAAGTTTCTAGCATACTCATACAACTGATGTATTTGTTTCCATAAGTGTATCCCCTTTTGAGACAAGCGGTGTTCCTTGTACCACTTTTGTTGATCCTCGGTGAATCCTCCATGCCAATAAGATCTGGTTTCAAAGAAGTCAGCCATTTTTTGGCAAGTAAGAAACTAGACATAATATATATATTTTTGGATTTTTGATAAAGGACACCGAAGCAAAAACTTAAAGGTAAACTAACAAGACTAAAAAACAAAGGTAAAGGGTAGTGTGCAACTCCCTTATCTTAGCACTCGGAGTCCCCGGCAACGGCGCCAGAAATTCGCTTGATGGCTTCTCGCCCTTCGTTGGTTACCCCAAGTGGAAGGTTGAGATGTAGCGCAGCAGCAAGTTTCCCTCGGTGAAGATACCAAGGTTTGTCTCCAGAAGGACTCCAGAGATGATAAGTAGGTGTCAGCGGCGCAACTGACGTGGACCTGCACACAGAAACAGATAACTTTGTTCCCAACGAAGTTTAGAGAGGTTGTCAATCTCTCCGGTCTTGTTGTTCACAAAGGGTGAAACACAAAGGATAATGATAGCAACTGAAATTAAAAAGCAGAAAAGTAAAGATAGCGTGGAAACAGTAATAAGGATATGGACCGGGATACGTGATGTTCACTAGTGATGTCTCTCTCCCAAAAGACGATAAAACTGCTATGCGAGGTAAACAAATTACAGAAGGGCAATTGACAGGATTATGAATGCACCGCAATGCCCACTATGCTACAAAAGAAAGGAAGAGGCTCAAAAGCACGGGCAGTACGCCAAAATAAGTAGACCGTAATCCAACTGCATCTACCACTAATCATCCACCTTGAGATATCTATCCAGAACATCTCGCTGGTATTAAGTTGCGAGCCCCACCCACAGTGTAAACCCAAAGCAACAGACAACTGCATTAAAAAGAACTTTGCGTAAAGTAAACAATCCTTGCAACCGCGGTTACAAGCACCGTTGTTTTCCCCCTTGTGGCAACAACACATGCCCTAGACTCATGTTTCTGTCACTCAAGCGTGTCATCGGGGGGCATGAACCCACGATCGAGCATAACGTTCCCTCTTGGAGTCACTACCTACTACTTGGCCAAAGCAATAAACAGCAACGGAGAACATGCAAGAATTACTTAGGAACAAAAATATAAGAGATAAAAACCAAAGATATTACTCTATCACAATCTGAACATAATCTCATAATCCATCAGATCCGATCAAACTCAGCATAGCAATAGCAGAAATATTACAAAAGTGCCTCGATCATGTAGGGCAGCTCACGAGGTCTAAACCATGAAGAACAAAGAGGGGACGAGAACATCACATAGCTACTGATGAAGGACCCATGGTCCAAGGAAAACTACTCACGAGACATCCGGGGAGCATCCATGGTGGAGAGGAGACTCCCGGAGGTCGGCCCTCCCTCCGGCAGGGTGCCGGGAAGAGGTCTTCTGGTGCTCCCGATCTCCACCTATTAGTATAGGATGTGGATCATTATTCACTATGTTCACCAGTTCACGCAGAAAAGTAGCCTTACGCTCCTCCTGAGTAGCACCATACACGGCAACCAGACTCCATATAAAACCATCAACTTTGTTACGAATATGGAATTTTATATGAAATTCCCCACTCGTATAAGCTAACACTTCCATGGATTCTGAAAGAACACCGAGTAAAATGCCACCAGATCTTCCATGAGGAGGGATAGAGTGCCAAGTAAAGTCCATGCCACCTGAAAGGCGATCTAGAACACTCACTGGAAAATCCCTCCTCCCAGTTTCCGAAATAGCCAAAAAATCCAATTTATGATCCCGAACATATTGGGCAATATTCAAGGGCTTAGCCAAGACACCAAGACCTCTGCTATTCATGAAGATGCCATTCATTGGGAAACAATTGGATATTTTGGCTGTTTCTCAAACTTTCTCACTTTTTATTCTTTTTATCCTTGGCAGTTTTGGATTTCCGGCCTGAAGCATGAAGATCATAAATAGATCCAAGCTCGACCTCATCCATGTCCACCTCTGTCACCTCACCCACAAGATGCGATAAAAGTTGTCCGTCAATAGTGGCATTCGCTTCTTCCTCATCTAAGGGTGTGATAACCGAACTACTAGATGCACCTGGATGTACCGTGAGACGGTCATACTCCATGTGCTTCAAAGCGTTGGTCGAGACAAGTATATCATTTTCATTTCTACCTAGGTTGACTCCTACTTTGGCTAGGTTTGAAGAGATCTTATAGGATGGAAAAGATAGAAATGACTTTTTAACTTTAGACGTACCCGAATGTGTAGTTTAGAAAAGTTCTGCCTTGCGTCGCATCGCCTTGGCCAGCGCATTTTCGTTGGTCGTCGACGATCCATCTGAAGCCACTGGATGGCGCAAGCTACGCCTGGGTGGAGGCCTAGGTTGCGCCTCCATCCCAAGACCTTGCACCACCGCGCGGGGGGGGGGGGGGGTGGAGTTGGAGATCCCCCTCGGCCCCTTGCGGCCCTGCAAGAGAGAGTGTCGGCGACGAAGCCTCCCCCTTGGCTCCTTGCGGCGCAGCATGAGGGGGTGACGCCGGTGGAAGGGGCAGCGTCCCGGGCTGCACCGCCAGCCCATGTCTTGGCGACGGAACTCGAGGGGGTGGATCTGGTGAAGACCCCCTCGACACCATGGCGCGCTGCATGAGGGGGTGGCGTTGATGAAGAAACCCCCTCACCCGCAGTGGCGCCGATGAGATCCTCCTTTGCATGCACCTTTCCGGCCTTGCTCACCGCCATGGAGACCGGTGTGTGCACTGCACACTTGGTCGTTGGCATCAACAGAGGCTGCGACTCCACGAACGCAGTTCTCTCCTGTCCAAGAACCATAGTAGCCAATGTTTGCTTCGCACTGGAAGGATGTAGCGTAGAAGTGGAGCTTTCTGAGCCGCAGTCCTGTGTCGTCTTCGGAGTCATGGCTGCGGGCGAAGAAGCACGTGGTGGCGTGAGTGTCCCATATTGCACCTCACGCTGCACCTCACCATGTGCCGCCTCAGTCCTCACAGGTAGCGGCTTGGGGATCAAAGTTGTATTCCTCAAGGCCACCAAGCGGTTCAACCCTCCTGCCATCTTCATTTGTCTCACCAGCTCTTTACCTCTTGGTGTCGTTGGATTAGGATTTAATGGCGTAATAGCCATCCCTTGAAGCAATTGGGCGACTGATGTAGTCTGAACTGAGCTTTGACCCAAGCTGGTATCTATGATCATGTCACTAGAACTTGCCTTCTCAACCGTGGGGGTGATACGTCCAAAATGCATCACTATTTTATATTGTAATTTCATCCTATTCATTGATATATTCCACTTTAAAGTATTGTTCTTATGTTGTTTTGGCTTGTTTTACACAGTTTACAACTTTCCGGTGCCGAAGCAGCAGAACCAGAATTCAGCAGTGAAAAGTGGACACCAAGTTGCTGAATCAGATCAAGTCCAAATGCGATTAAAATTTACGGGGAGCGTTTTTATGAAGATTGACTAGGGATCACCGAGGATGGAGTGAGGGGACCCACCAGGCAGCCAGAAGGGTGCCTCGCGCGGCCCCCCTCCTGGCCGGGCTAGGCACCCTCCTAGATGCCTGGTGGCCCCCCTCGGTGCCCCTTCTCGCCTATAAGACCCCCTGGGGTGAAAACCCTAAAAGGAGAAGAGTTTCCGTGTTTCGCCGCCGCCACGGGGCGGAAACCTACAGAGGAGAAAAGCCATCTCCGGCGGGCAAATTCCGCCGAGGAGATCACCTCCCAGAAGGGGAGATCGTTGATGGCGGTGAAGTTAATAGGTTTAGTTGGGATGCCTCCCCTGTTAACCGCGCCAATAAACGATTCTTGATAACCAACAAGTCTAGGGGATCAATTATAGCTTTTCGATAAATAAGGATGTCGATCCCACGAGGAGCAGAAGGTGCTGATAAGTGATACTGGATAAGGAAAGGCTCCACACACTCAAAGGTAAATATTTAGGGGGTTTTGGTTTAAGCAACAGAAAAGTAAAAGACCAGCAAAGTAAACAGGATAACTGAGGAGTAGCAAGTGGCCCAATCCTTTCACAAGGATAAGCCTAGGAACTAAACTTATAAAAGTTAAAGAGTTCTCGAGAACACACGAGAGAGATAGCCAAGTTACTTTCACCATACTCCGCCAAGTAATATGTATTGTGTCGATAAGTGTTGGTGGGTGGATCAATGCTAGTACACCTTCTAGACTAAGATAAGTGTACTCTTATGATTACACACCTTGCAAGCATCCGCAAATACAAGGTAGTAATTAAGTCATAAGCCTAACCACAACATTACGATCAAGGATCCATAACTCCCTTGTGCAAAAGTGTGCGAACTGGGGTTCAGGTTTCTGTCACTCCGGCAACCCACCATAAGCATCCTTTGTGCACAATGTATTCCTCTAGGACCATGAAAGGTGAAGTGTTAAGTGTTCGACTCACATAACACCACTAGAGAAATAACAACACAACTTAAGTATCAAACAACACATAGCACTTCAACATCATATGACTACTAACAACTAGACTTCTCCCATGTTCTCAAGAACTAAAGTAACTACTCACAAGACATAAAATAGATCATGATCAGAGGTGATAGATGGGTGGAAAACAATCTGGACACAATGATATTTCTCCAACAAAACTCAATAGCATTCACCACAAAGTAGTAATCAACACCAAAAGAGTAGAGATGATAGATAGTACGGATTACAACACAAGTTGCAATTGTGAGATGAGATGGGATGGAGATGGAGATGGTGCTGATGTTGGGGATGATGTTCATGATGATCTCGATGATGCCCGTGACGATGATGATGATGATGATGATGATGATGGCGACGATCTCCCCTTCCGGGAGGTGATCTCCCCGGCGGAATCTGCCCGCCGGAGATGGCTTTTCTCCTCTGTAGGTTTCCTCCCGGTGGCGGCGGCGAAACACGGAAACTCTTCTCTCTTTAGGGTTTTCACCCCAGGGGGGTCTTATAGGCGAGAGGGGGCATCGAGAGGGGCCACCAGGCATCCAGGAGGGTGCCTGGCGTGGCCAGGAGGGGGGCCGCGCCAGGCACCCTTCTGGCTGTCAGCCAAGCCTAATGATTGTTGTTCCTAATGATAAAAATGAACTAATACCTCAGAGGACTATTATTGGATATAGAATGTGTATTGATTTCAGGAAGTTGAACAAGGCCACCAGGAAGGACCACTATCCTCTGCCCTTTATTGATTAGATGCTCGAGCGGCTGTCTAAAAACACCCACTTCTGCTATCTTGATGGGTATTCTGGCTTCTCCCTGATTCACGTTAACCCCGCGGATCAAGAGAAGACCACCTTTACATGTCCTTACGGTACTTATGCTTATAGGCGTATGCCTTTTGGTTTGTGTAATGCACCTGCTACTTTTCAGAGGTGTATGTCTGCAATATTTCATGGTTTCTGTGAGGAGATTGTAGAAGTTTTCATGGACGATTTTTCCGTCTATGGAAACTCCTTTGACCACTGTCTCCACAATCTTAATAAAGTTTTGCAGAGATGTGAAGAAACGAATTTGGTGCTCAATTGGAAGAAGTGCCATTTCATGGTTAACGAAGGGATAGTTCTTGGACACAAGATTTCCGAAAGGGGAATTGAAGTGGACAAGGCAAAGATTGAAGCTATTGAAAGGATGCCCTATCCAAGGGACATCAAAGGTATTCGTAGTTTTCTAGGTCATGTTGGTTTCTATAGAAGATTTATCAAGGACTTCTCTAAGACCTCGAGACCCCTTACCAATCTTCTCCAGAAGGATTCTCCTTTTGTATTTGATGAATATTGTAAGGAATCTTTCGAAGTTCTTAAGAAAGCCTTGATAACCGCTCCTATAGTACAACCACCTGACTGGAATTTTCCCTTTGAAATTATATGTGATGCTAGTGATTTTGCTGTTGGAGCTGTTTTAGGACAAAGGGTTGACAAGAAGTTGAATGTCATCTACTATGCCAGCAAGACACTTGATAGTGCTCAAAATAATTATGCTACTACCGAGAAGGAATTCTTGGCAGTGGTGTTTGCTTGTGATAAGTTTAGGCAGTATATTGTTGATTCTAAGTTATTATTCATACTGACCATGCTGCCATTAAGTATCTTATGCAGAAAAAGGACGCCAAACCAAGACTCATTAGATGGGCACTCCTTCTTCAAGAATTTGATTTGCAGATTGTCTATAGAAAAGGAGAAGATAATCCGGTGGCGGATAATCTTTCAAGGATGGAAGATATCCCGCACGATCCTATTCCATTCAACGAAAGTTTCTCAGATGAACAGCTTGCTGTTGTAAAAGTACAATCTCATTCCAACCCTTGTTTTGCAGATTATGCTAATTTTATCGTTGCAAAGTTTTTGCCTCCAGGTTTTACATTTCAGCAGAGGAAGAAATTCTTCACGGATTTGAGGAACTACTTTTGGGATGATCCACATCTTTTCAAGAAGGTCCGGATGGGATCGTGAGAAGATGTATACCGGAGCACGAGCAGCAGGACATTCTTCGACAATGTCACGATAGTCCCTATGGAGGACATCATGCCGGTGAAAGGACCGCACATAAAGTCTTACAATCAGGTTTTTATTGGCCTACTCTTTTTAAGGACGCCCGAAGGTACGTTCTATCTTGTGATAAGTGTCAGAGAGTTGGTAACATTAGCAGGAGAAATGAGATGCCTATGAATTACTCACTAGTGATCGAACCTTTCGATTGCTGGGGTTTTGATTTTATGGGTCCTTTTCCTCCTTCACAAAAGTACACACACATCTTAGTTGCTGTTGATTATGTAACCAAGTGGGTTGAAGCAATCCCCACTGAGAGTGCTGATCACAAGACATCTTTGAAAATGCTCAAGGATGTAATTTTTCCTAGGTTTGGAGTACCAAGGTACCTCATGACAGATGGAGGGTCACACTTCACGCATGGAGCTTTTAGGAAAGCTCTAGCCAAGTACGATGTCAATCATAGGATTGCATCACCGTACCACCCTCAAACTAGTGGGCAAGTTGAGCTCACCAATAGGGAGATCAAGTTGATCTTACAAAAGACAGTAAAAAGTTCTAGAAAGGACTGGTCAAAGAAGTTAGGAGATGCTTTGTGGGCGTATAGAACTGCTTAAAAAAACCATGGGCATGTATCCGTATAAAATGGTCTATGGCAAGGCTTGCCATTTACCATTAGAGTTGGAGCACAAGGCTTTCTGGGCTGTTAGAGAGCTAAATGTTGACCCAAAGTTAGCTGGTGAAAAGCGTCTCATGAACTTGACTTCTCTAGATGAGTGGAGGAGTGAAGCTTACGAGAGCGCTAAAATGTTCAAGGAAAAGGTAAAGAAGTGGCACGATAAAAGAATTCTGAAACGTGAATTTAATGTTGGTGATAAAGTTTTGTTGTTTAGATCTCGTTTCAGGTTTTCTCCAGGTAAACTACTTTCCAGATGGGAAGGACCTTTTCATATCGAAGAAATATATCGGTCTGGTGTAATCAAGATAAATAATTTCGAAGGCACCAAACCTCAAGTTGTGAATGGACAAAGACTCAAACATTATATGGCAGGTGATCCAATCAATGTGGATGCAAACATGATATATACAACGACTCATGAAGAACATGTTGCAGCCCAGTTTCAGACTCCGGAAGGAGCAGAATAAGAAAAGGTATGTATTACGGTAAGTAAACATCGCGAACGTCAATAAAAGTTTACTTTTCAAAGTTTTTGCAAAATTAGGAAAATTCCAAGCCCGGGTGGAGCCGGAGAGGAGCTTCAGGGGGCCCAGGAGGCCTCCTGGAGCGGCCCCCCTCCTGGCCGCGCCAGGCACCCTCCTGGGTGCCCTAGACTCCGACTCCGACTCCACCTAGGCTTGAAAGCTTCCTTCCGTTGTAGAAATTTTTGCTATATATTTGCCCGGATCGTTCCGGCAGCGTATTTCTCGATTTTGTGTGTTTTCTTTCTCGGTCTGTTTCTGCCAGGAAAACTTTCAGCAGATCTAGGTGTCATGGCTTCCCCAAGTTCCCCCAAGGACAAGTTCGTCGTCAATGTCATCAAACCTTATCTCCCTGAGGTGAGGAAGCACCCCCAGGTCCTTCGTGTGGAGGACGGTGTTCTCCACAAGGAAGATCTGAGGGGACCAGTCAAGGAAGGGAGCACCGAGGAGCGGCTAAAGGAGATGGAACATGAGGTATTCAAGTTCAAGAAGATGGTGGAGCGTGGTGTTGAAGCTAACTTCGACATCATGAACGAGAGCTTCCCACAAGAAGGAGATGAAGGAGATGTGTTCAAGTTTGGTCGCACTAGAAGAAAAAGTTTATGAACTCCAAGCACAGATCTATGATCTGCAGAACCATAACTGTGAGTATGAACTAAAGTTTCTGCGCATGGGTTTGGGTGCTGAGTGCAGGATCTTGGAGACGGGAATGTCCTTTGAGACTGGAGAACAACTGCCATGGAAGCGCTTCGCCAAGGAGTACGTGACCAATAAGAAAAGGAATGAGGAGTAAATCTCCTCGGGTAATGGCATCCCCTTAGCTTGTTCCAAGCTTAGGGGAGTGCCGGGTATCTTTATCTTTATCTTTGTTTTTAGGAGTCAAGTAGAGTCGTATCATGTCTAGAGAAGTTACTTTATGAAATAGGTGTTGCTTTGAGGTCTATCACTCCTTTTGTGGAGAGCTTTGTATCCGTGAGTGTGGGGTCGTCTATGAAGGAATATTAATGAGAAGTCTATTGGTTTCTTCGCTGCACTCGGTATTCTCTTCACGCAATCGACATTATGAGCTGATTCTTATGGGGAGTATTGACCTTATATCAGGTATGGCTTCGAAAACTTTATTTAAATCTTGGCAAGTATAGCTTTGGTCATAACAACAAGCATGTTTTTCTCAAAGTAGCGACATAGCCAAAACCTTTGTGTTATTATGCTTGAAGTGTTATGTTGACAAGGAAGACAACTTGATGTTTCATGCTAGTTTTAATGTTTATGATTTGTATTGCTTGCATCTAAGTTTTCATCAATTGTCTGGTCTCTCAAAGCCTTGCTAGCCAAAACTCTGTACTAAGCGGAATTCTGCTTGTACTTACATACCCTGAAACCAACATCTTCCACTTGAGTCCACCATACCTTCCTATTTGTGGTATTCCATTACCACTCCTAAAGTATATAATTTATGTGCTATCTTTAGATGTTCAAAATCTTCTGTTTTGTGCCACTGATTCAGCTCATGAGGAAGTGGTGGGTAACCCATGATCTTCTTAATTTGGACAAGTTTTATCTTGGGATTGCATGTCTAATCTGCAAACCCCTAATACGAGAAGGGACTGGCATGAGTGCCCAGCTCGTAAAAGATAAATACTAACGGACAAGTTCCTTCGCCCATTTATGAGTGATAAACAAAGGAATTTAAGGGGATGTGATCGTCCCCACATGGGAGTCGTTCCTCGAAACTTGTCCAAATCATGAAGTGAGTGAGTTATCCATCAACAGTCGTTGACGGATCATGCACCTCCCAAAAGTCTGTTTTTATTCTGTTTGATCTAGAGATGGAACATGAGTTTTCCCTGCTTACCCTTTTGCACGGGGTTTATCCTTTATTTTGTGCTGAGTCAGTCCTTCCTACTTCCTTCCTTCTTGAGAGAGAACAAACACTTGATGCTAATAAAGATTCTTGCATACAAAGATGCATTGAAAGTTAGCATGTTACATATTTGTTGACATTATCTTTTGATAAGTGAGTTGTTGCAAAATCTTATGCTTAGTAAACATCTTCCTTTGTGTTAACATTTGCACTTCTTGACTGATAACATGTTCTTTCCAAAGCTTCAACTGGTTCCATTATAAGTGAAAGAGCAAAAGTAAAAGTAATTAGTTGTTCCTTGACCAAGGCTATGTTTTTCATGATTTGATGAGTTTTCCAGGTCCTACTTTGTTATAATTGTTACTACTTTCTCATAAGGACCTTATGAGTTGAGGTTTCTGTTGAGGATGCTTCAGTTTGGTGAGAAATCTTGATGCTTCTTGTCCGTATTATTTTATCGACGCTTCACTCTCTAAACTTGTGGACAGGTTTACCGAGCTCAACAATCGCTTGGGGACAAGCGAGGTCTAAGCTTGGGGGAGTTGATACGTCCAAAAAGCATCACTATTTTATATTGTAATTTCATCCTATTCATTGATATATTCCACTTTAAAGTATTGTTCTTATGTTGTTTTTGTTTGTTTTACACAGTTTACAACTTTCCGGTGCCGAAGCAGCAGAACCAGAATTCAGCGGTGAAAAGTGGACACCAAGTTCTGAATCAGATCAAGTCCAAATGCGATGAAAATTTACGGGGAGCGTTTTTATGAAGATTGACTGGGGATCACCGAGGATGGAGGTGAGGGGACCCACCAGGCAGCCAGAAGGGTGCCTGGCACGGTCCCCCTCCTGGTCGCGCCAGGCACCCTCCTGGATGCCTGGTGGCCCCCCTCGGTGCCCCCTCTCGCCTATAACACCCCCCTGGGGTGAAAAACCTAAAAGGAGAAAAGTTTCCGTGTTTCGCCGCCACCACGGGGAGGAAACCTACAGAGGAGAAGAGCCATCTCCGGCGGGCAGATTCCGCCGAGGAGATCACCTCCCGGAAGGGGAGATCGTCGCCATCATCATCATCATCGTCACGGGCATCATCGAGATCATCATCAACATCATCCCCAACATCAGGACCATCTCCATCACCATCCCATCTCATCTCACAATTGCAACTTGTGTTGTAATCCATACTATCTATCCTCTCTACTCTGTTGGTGTTGATTACTACTTTGTGGTGAATGCTATTGAGTTTTGTTGGAGAAATATCATTGTGTCCAGATTGTTTGCCACCCATCTATCACCTCTGATCATGATCTCTTTTATGTCTAGTGAGTAGTTACTTTAGTTCTTGAGAACATGGGAGAAGTCTAGTTTCTAGTAGTCATATGATGTTGAAGTGTTATGTGTTGTTATTTCTCTAGTGGTGTTATGTGAGTCGAACACTTAACACTTCACCTTTCATGGGCCTAGAGGAATACATTGTGCACAAAGGATGCTTATGGTGGGTTGTCAGAGTGACAGAAACCTGAACCCCAGTTCGCACACTTTTGCACAAGGGAGTTATGGATCCTTGATCGTAATGCTGTGGTTAGGCTTATGCCTTAATTACTACCTTGTATTTGCGGATGCTTGCAAGGTGTGTAATCATAAGAGTACACTTATCTTAGTCTAGAAGGTGTACTAGCATTGATCCACCCACCAACACTTATCAACACAATACATATTACTTGGCGGAGTATGGTGAAAGTAACTTGGCTATCTCTCCCGTGTGTTCTCGAGAACGCTTTAGCTTTTATAAGTTTAGTTCCTAGGCTTATCCTTGTGAAAGGATTGGGCCACTTGCTACTCCTCAGTTACCCTGTTTACTTTGCTTGTCTTTTACTTTTTTGTTGCTTAAACCAAAAACCCCTAAATATTTACCTTTGAATGTGTGCAACCTTTCCTTATCCAGTGTCACTTATCAGCACCTTCTGCTCCTCGTTGGGATCGACATCCTTATTTATCGAAAAGCTACAATTGATCCCCTAGACTTGTGGGTTATCAAGAATCGTTTATTGGCGCGGTTAACAGGGGAGGCAACCCAACTAAACCTATTAACTTCACCGCCATCAGGGGGTTGCTTCCCCAAGCGCCCATTCGCATCTTTCCCATTAGAATCTTGATTTGCCGAGTCATCCTTATCTTTTCGTTCCCAAATGAGAGGAACAAACTCAGGATCCAGAATGAAATCGGCAGCCTCAGGACGGAAGGTGAGAGCATATCCTTTCAGGACCAAGACACCGTGGTCTTGATGTAAGGTCCCAAAGTATCGACATTCTTAAAACAATCTTCCGCAACCATGCCAACCAGGATACGACATATACCCCGACGTCTCAGAGCAAGCAAGTCCACATCAATAGTATCCCCGATGAGGGTTCCTACAGCCCAAAGTCCCAAGAAATGTTTCATCGAAGGAGGGACTCCAGAGACATGTACGCAAGTTTGGTGTAACTCCATGATAGGTTCCACCTCCTCCGGCTTCCACTGGCTAAACAACAATCTTGTGTCTTGGGATGGAATTCTGAGCACAAGTCCATCGATGCGTAGAAGGTCTTCCGTGGACGGAAAACTAAGAGTGAAGGAATTGGTCCCATTGGGCACCGCCTCCCATACCCAAGATGGATTAGGGCATATCCGCGCCACTTGTGTCTCGACTTGCGACACCGTAATCGCCAAGCCCTCGACACTCACCAACGCCGTGGGTAATCCGCTGTTAAGCAACTGTGGCTTATGCACACTCGACGGAAACAAGCTGAACATCGTCTCATGATCGCCCTGGCCTGCCACAATGACTGTCGGCTTCGGGAGCTTCAACGTAGCACACTTTTTCATCGGGTGTGTATAATCGTCGCAAATGTAGCAGTAGTGTGCAACCTTACAGTCCTTGGTTGCATGCGTGTCCACTTCACACTTCCAAGATCTAGTTTTTACTTTCTTAAGTTCCAGTCTTGATTCATCGGCTACGGTCTGCCCCGTCTCGGCGATAGGAGCAACCGGCTGTAATACAGGAGCCACTTGTGCCTGCGGCAATCCAGTCCCGGTCTTCTTCTTCTTCTTCCGTTTCTGTCCTGCCTTCGGTTGAGTAGCAGTTGTGCCAAATGCAAAACCCGACGTAGTCGCTTGAGCCCCAGCAGACTGGGCACTTCCAGCCCCAAAGACCTTCACAACCGGAGGCCCCAACGAGGCTCCAAACCCAACCTTGCCCTGTCCAGGAGCTCCCGCTGAGATCACAGGCAGGCCCGGGCCTGGACATCCCAAACCCGAAGGCGCGGCCATGGGCGGCGGCGCGACGACCTCAGCCCAGGTCCGCAGGTGCTGTCGGGCGTTATCTCCTGGCGGCGATGCTGTTGCTGCCTGGGTCGTTGGGCGGCTGGTCGCAGGAGAAAGCGGAGGCGGCTGCGGATCGAGGAGGACGGGAGTCTTGGTAGGGAAAGTGTATGATCGGTCGAGGCCTCTGAAGCGGTGGCCCAAGTGCTTCAAGAATTTGTCCACGCTGGACCCAGAGAGTCCGGCCCCACCCCGATTCAAAATCCCAGCGGGCGCGGTGATCACGTGTGACCCCGCAGACACCGGATCGGATGGAACGTCGGCTTGCTCCACACGCCCTGCCGCCGACGCTGTGGATTGGATCACCGCCGGGAAGAACTGACCCAAGCAGGGGGGCGGTGTGACCCGTGGTCGAGGGAGAGGACCTCTCCATCCCACTCGAATCGCTGGCTTGTGGAGTCTTCTCGGTTTGAACTTATCGAGCCGATCGCCAGCCGGTGGCGAGACCTCAATCGGGCTAGCACCATCTTTCTTCTCCCAATGACGAGAATCCTTGGAAGCAAACCCAGCGTAAGCCCAAAATTCCTCCACAAGTTTTTCTTTTGGGATAGATGGTCTAGCCTGCACTTCCTCGGCGATCTCTCTCTTCTCCGCTAGAACGTCCGATGCAACGCCAATAGCCAGCTGAGCCGCGCGATCATCGTCGCAGTCCGCATCGTTGAGCACCCAGAACAACGAACCAATGGGCTCGCGGACCCCAACCGCAGAACTAGGACGGGAGACTGCCGGAGGAGAACCACACCATGGCTTGGCCGATCTACGAGCTCCGACTCTTTGAACTAAATCGGCCGCCTTGGCAGAGGGAGATCCTGACACTCCTTCCAGCTGCTGTTGTTCTCTCGCCGGGTCCGATTCCGGAATCTCAAGAACTGCGCCGACCTCCCCCGCCGAGTACCCCGCGACTCGGAGGTCGTCCACCCAGCGAGAGGGAGTCGCCGATGGATCTTCATCTCCACTCGGCTCGTCGTCATGGACGCCATCTGCTCGTCCGCGGAGGAGATGCGACGGGATCGCCGCGGAGACTTGGCCGCCGGCACTCTCCCTCCCCATCGCCGCGGAGGGGATTTGTGTCAATGAACAGTTAAGCTCTCAACTACATATACTTCAGATTTGGTTCTTGGACGAAGTTTCCCACAAAGTAGAAATATACATACCCCTCAAAAAGAAGTAGGAGTCATGGCTGCGGGCGTTGGATCTTCATTGAGTGCCCAAACTTCAAAAGCGTTTGAAAAACTATGGATCTTATGAGATATTTGTGGAGCTGACATCGTTGTTTTCGCAGCAGGCAAGGGTCGAAAGATATGAGATATACAAGTACTTATTTGAGTGCAATATGAAATAGGGATATTCATTTAGTCAACACTTACTCAAGTTAGTTGGGTATTGGAATCGGCTGGAGGCTTTGGGCCTCTTATTTTTCCCGTCAGACTGGCCAATCTTGTCCTGACATCTCTACCATCGAACTATAATAGATTTATCATGAATTATAACATGAGTGTACAAGGTTTTAAAATAGTTTTCAACATGCTCAAGACTACAGAATGTGGAATAAGGAAGGACACCAATCATTTGACGATGGTGAATAAAACAATCTAGTTTTAATAAAAAAGGGTAAGGCCAAGAAGAAGGGGAAAATCAAAGAGTTATGGTAATACCAACACACATGAAAAACCTAAAGGAGGCACCGCTTCTGAATGTGAGTGTTTCTTCTATAAGGACATGGGTCACTGGAATGGAATTGACAAGACATATTCGGTAGAGAAAAAGAATAAGACTGGAAATTCTAGGTCAGGTATGAGTGTCATATACATTATTGATGTTTTTCTTGTTAGTCCTCACTATAATTTTTGGATATTAGATAACGTATTGGTTGCTCACATTTCCAAATCGATACAGGAACTATAGAGGCCTAGAATACTGTGAAAGGACGAGGTGTTGTCAAAGTCATTGACTTCGTTCATCTACATCTACCTTAGGGAATCATTTTAGAGTTTAGTAATTGTAACTATGTTCCGACCATTTGCAATAATATTATAAGGATCATGTTTATTGCAAGATGGTTATTCGTATAAGTAAGAGAATAATGGTTGTTTAATTTTTATGAATAATGTATTTCATGGTTGTGCACTTATTGTGAATGATTTGTCTTTATAAATATTGATGGTGATACTAACATCCATAACATTGGTGCTAAACTCCTTAAGACCGATAAAATAAATACTCCCTCCGATCCATAATAAGTGTCGCTCATTTTGTACTAAACTAGTACAAACTTTGTACTAGATGAGCGACACTTTTTATGGATCGGAGGGAGTACCACTTATTTTCACATAGTTATCTAGGTCATATTAGCAAAAGACACATGAACAAACTCCATAGTGATAGTATTTTTGAGTCATATGATTATGAATCATTTGATACTTGCGAACGCAATATAATGTTTAAAATGTCTAAGCTCCGTTCATATGCCATATGGAACGACCGCCTGACTTATTATAAATAATACATAATGATGTATGCGGTTCGATGAGTGTAGTTGTCTGCGATGGATACCTCTAACTCATTACTCTTACCTATGATTTGAGTAACTATGATTAAATTTACCGAACAAGACATATGTTTGAAGATAAAATTCAAGGAATTTCATAATGAAGTAGATTTTCACTCTGAAGCTCGAGACGAGGTGCACGAGTAGTACATCCTTAAAGTCAATTATGTTCTGTCCACCACTTTTCGAAGATCACGATAGCTACATGTCATATATAGCCTGATGTCACCGTACTATCATAATCTCTGTGTCAAGCCTTCATCCATAGACTGCATCTGACAAAGTTCATTATAAACCCTAAATTCATAGAGGTTCGGCGATTTAAACCCTGAAGTCAAAATCCGATCGTTCACACCCTAAACTATTGAATGCTGGTCTAAATTGAATCCGGCATATGTTTGGCGCACCGGAAAATAGAAAGTCGTGGCCGCGATAGCTTCCTAGACTTTACAACAAATTGGGTCGAACCATTAGCGCAGTCGCTCCCGCTCACTCTGCTTTGTTTTTTTCCTTTTCATTTCCTTTGCATGGAAAAATGAACATTTTGTGTGTTACTGATAAAAGTTTCACACTCCAAAATTGCAATATTAGAAAATATTCGCAATCAATTTATTATTAAAAAAAAGGTTCGCACGTAAAAATGTTTGCTCTGCTTGGAATATTTATTTTCTTAGTATTTTCCTTTTTATTTTTTTATTTTTTGCATCATTTTAATAATATGTTTGCACTAAAAAAATAAAATCTAAAAAAATATTTGTACTTAGAAATGTATTGAAATATGCTAACACATTTATTAAATAGTAAAATACATTAAATATGTTGTAGACTTAAATATATTAAACTATTGACACATAAAGTTATTTTTAGGGTGAATGTTTTTAAAATTTAAATTTTTGTAAGTGGAACTACTTTTGAAATGCGTGGATATTTTTAAAAATTTCCAAACACTTTTTAAATGTATGGAAAAACCTAGAGCGGAGCGAGTGCGCGAGCATCTACAATGACATTAATGAACACTTTAAGGCATTTTTCAACATTGGACAATTAAAAAAATGCATTTTAACGCATTTTTAAGTGCCAATTTTTTAAATAGGCGAAAAATTTCAATTTTTGAAATTTCTTGAGTGCAATTTTTTAAAATGTAATGCAAAAAATGAACAAAAGAGAAACAGAAAAGAATAATTTCTGAGCAGAGTGAACATTTTGAAATGCGACCATACTTTAAAATTTGAGTGTGAATTATTTAAAATTATAAAATTTTGGAGTGTGAACAGTTTTGAATATGTTAACGCATATTTTTTTTTCTTGCTAAAAAAGAAAACAAAAAATAAAAATAAATAAAGGAAAGAAAACACAAAATAGAAAAGTATAGTAAAGCAAGCGACTACACAAATGGGCCGGCCTAAGACAGCCAACCTGATCGTGATTCTCCATTTTTCTATGCGTCAACAGGTATCAAGTTTGATTTAAACCGGAGATTCAATAGTTCAAGGTGCGAACGACAGAGATTTCTACTTCGAGGTTCTAATTGCCGAACCTCTACGAGTTCATGGTCTACAATAAACTTTTTTCATTACATCTCGGTTCCAAATGCAAACATCAGATCTCGAGAGAAACCCTCGCGTAGACCTTACGATTGTCACCGTAATCCGCAATGAGGAGGGCGGCGTACGCTGGCATGGTCACCACACGACCAAGAACAACGACAAAACACACCACCACCGGTTGCCATCTCAAGAGAGTTCCCTTTACAGGACCGTTGGCATGGGGTCGACATGACTGGATCTAGGAGCATGAAAGGAAGATCCGCCTGACGGCCAAGACCAAGGCTCCACAACCCTCCTCGCCACAACACCCAAAACCCCATGCCCACCATCTCGTTGACACCAGGCCACGACTCCCGAGAGGAGCCACTTCTTTGGATCCGGTAGGGTGTGGCCAAGTACACACCGCGGTAGTGTTCGCGACCCATAGGCCACATATTCGCATCCATGGCGTCCGCCAGCACACCTCCGGAGGACGATCTCTCGTGAGCACGGGAGCAAGCAGCATGGGATAACACTAGCGAAGAGAGAATGCAAGGTCAATTGCCAGATCCAGTGGCCACCGCTCGCTGAGAAGCCGACGTCGTGCCACCACCTGCGGTTGTCGCCACGATTTCGAACCCCCCTACAACAAATGGATGAGGCGTCTAGATCCTCGTCGCACCTTCACCAGCAACCAACTCCTACGGCAATAAGAGAGGAGGATGAGGGAGGGTCTACGACAACGGGCTTCTATGCGCTAGTCGCTGCGGGGGTTGAGACCTGCGTTTTGAGAAACTAGATAGAAACTAAATCTACAAAAGTTTGGAAAATTTTACCTTAAAGTCACGCGACGAAAGTGGTGGTGCGAGAAAACTGCAAAGCCACGCTAGGAGGCCTACAAATAGCTTAGCGGAGGCCATGAGGGCTAGATCGCGGTGGAACAAGTGTGGTAAAATGTTGGTTTGCACCAATATTAAAATAGATAGAGGATGCACCATATCGTTTTGCTTATTCTGTGATTATAAAAGCTCATGTGACGGTTTTGAAACGTGCTTTAAAAATTACGACGATCGATCGAAACGTATGATGATTGTGCTAAATTTTCTTTTCTCGATTAAAATAAATATATTAACAATTATTATTGTGATCGGGTCGGTATGTTGAAGCATCCGTGCCATGTACTCCAAGCTTTGCCGTTAAGCGCGGAGACAGCGAACGTGGAGGTCTGTTAGGCCTTGTACCATGCAAGGTGCTTAGGGGAGTGCTTAGTAAAATAAACCGATCTTTTTTGTAGCACTAATGCTTATTTCTATAGAAGATGTGCCTAATTAAGCGTCTATCCTTTACATCTAATGCTTATTTCTAAGAATAATTTGGTTTTTTCTCTAAGCACCTCTTCTAAGCACCTTGCATTGTATATGGTTCTTAGTGGACACTTATTTGGTCCGTGATGCGTCGGCCCTTGCGTGTAGAATCCGGCGTGAAGGTGACGCTTCGTCCTGTCATCCATGTGCCCACTCCTGCCGGTCGCCACAAACCTAAAATGCTGGTTTTGGCTTCCCAGCTTGCCGCGACGGCTAACAAACAATCAATCACAAGGAGAATGTTCGCACGAAAGAATCAGCAAGAACCTCATCAATAATAAACAAATGTAAAATCAAGGAAATCGTGCAATGATTCAATTGCGTCCTACCCCATGTTCTTCATGCTCATATGCCATACCCAATACATTGCAATCAGCCTTGCCTAGCTAGTACTCTTATTAAATATTAAATAAGTGGATAGATGCATTATTAGAACAAAGAAAAAGTAAGCTAAACTTGGGTATTCGAATTTGATCTCTAGTTAGTTGTGTGTCCGATACTCGATGAAACGGGAAATGGTACTTTCTCCGATTTCATAATATAAAATATTTTTATAGTTTAAAAATAAAACTGTAAACACATTTTATATTATGGAACAGAGATAGTATTTGCTAGCCAGTTGCATGTACGTATGTTTGGAGTACGCATCGCACCTCTTGGTATTCCATCGTTTAAATTTTTTTTTGAAACGAGACAAAAGATTTGCCATTTTCATTGATTAAGAAGAAGAGAGTTGCTCGGTTAATTAACGGAAATCCGAGCGAAAACAGATACATCACGCCCAAAAAACGGGCACACCGATCGATCCGCCACCCACAGGACCACAAACACCGTCGAGGTTGCCTGCAATGTCATCGTCATCACCTCTCCCCGAGCAGGCGACTCCGACTTCGCCGCCGACGACTTGTCAAGACCTCACCAAGCGAACGACACCCGAGGACCTCGTCGGCCATAGCCAAACCGACCGAGACGTCGAGGACCGGCAACTCCGATTTTGTTGAAGCGCTTCACGAGAGAAAGTTGCACGCCTCGCACCGACCTATTCCAACGCCACCTCCGAAGAACACTGTCCGCGGAAACCGCCCTCATGGAGTCATCGTTGCAGCACGGGCTCCGCCACGCGCAACGCCGACTTCTCTGTCACAGCGAGAAGCACACATAGGAGCACCCGTTGGCGCACCGGACATGCGACACCAGAAAGACCAACCACAACCAAGCTCCACGCTTCATCATTGTCGTCGCCACACAAGTCGCAACGCCCACCACATAAAGAACCACATCGCCGGACGGACACCTGCCGACCGCAATGCCGCGAACGTCCAGCCCATGGAGCGCGCAAACGGGATCCAGAACTCTTCAAAACGACGCCCCAAAGAGGGAAGTGACGATGACGACGCCGTCGCCCGACCCGACTGGGTCTTAGGCTTTCACCCAAAGAGATGGAACCGAAGGTGTGCAGGGGGTGAACTCCACAACGGCGCCTTCAAGAAGGTGACACGACGTCCATGAACGTTGTCGCTGACGCCGGCCTTCGCCGGTAAGCTTTCGCCCGAAGCACCGTCCAACACCACACCCACACGCAGAGCACCTCCGCTGACCCGCACACCTTCAATGAAGCCTTCACGCCAAGACTGCATAGAAGCCACCACCGATCTCGTCGTCGCCGGCCACAGCGAGCGAGCCATAGCCGCCCAAGGACAAGCAGATCAGGCACCCTCCCCGTCCCAGCACCACGCAGCCGTCGTCCTCCTCTCCCATCGCAGCCACACCGAGCTCCCAGCCAGAGCCGCCACCCCACCAGATCCAGCGAAGGGGAGCCACCACGCGCGCGGAGGGCCCCGGCGAGGACGCCACGGTTGCCGTCGGGGGCGCGCTGTGCTGGCCAGGGGAGGGCCGAGCTTCCCCCACCGCGAGATCCGTCGGAGCGCGAGAATGGCGCCCCGCCGCCGCCGTCTGCCGGGCAGGCTTCGCCTGTCGGCGTCCTCCGGCGATGGCGAGGAGGGGGGAAGCAGGGAAGGGGAGGGGGCGGGGGAGGCGCGCCGGCGGCTAGGGATCGACCTGAGCCGCCCTGGAAGAGCGACGCGGGTCCGTTGTTTGATTTGATGCTACATGTAGCTAGAAGGGAGGCGTTAAGGAAGGATTGATTAGCCGTGTGGGACGTGAATCTACTATATCTACTTGAAATGACAAGTGGATACTAGAGACATTGCCTATGACGTTGACCTTCAAGCCACAAAACGCCATACTGTGTATGATCAGAGAGTTGATATACACAGAAAATTGGGCATGGCTTAGAGAGTTGATTCATGCCAATCTTCTATCTCCAACAATTCTGAACATTTCGTTGCAGATTTTTTCCTTTTTTGAAAAAGAATTTGGACCCCTGATCTCTACCTGATTCATGCTGACGAAGGAACAATGCTTCGAGAACCTACCTGTGGGGGGTGGTTAAAAGGATTTTGATATCCCCAATCCATAAGGGATCAAATCCTAGGTACAGTATAATGCTTTGTTATTTCATTAAAAAAGAATATTTTTTTAATGAAAGAAGATGTACCCGTCGACAACAAGTCTCATGTAAATTTTAATACTCATAGAACAAGATTAGTGTTTAATACTCATAGAACAAGATTAGTGTTTCGAAAGTGCTCATAAGGATATGATATATGTGTGTGCACTCATCTAACATTCTTAAGAAGATTTTTTTTTTTGCGGGTAAACATTCTTAAGAAGTTGCTCCCCACTATACCTATTCTCTTGCCATGCACATTGTCCACATCAGCTTCATGCCACATCACCATTTACTTCTTTCATCTAGGAATATTGTAGCATGCATATTGGCAGGTCATGCGTTGGGTTTCCAGATGAATGTGTTGTGTCTTTGTTTCTGTTAGGATTAGTTTGAAACCGCCATATGCGGTTACCTTTGTGCCCAAAGCGGCAGCCGCATGTTTCCTACACACACATGTTCAGCCTAAACAGGCACCTCCTAATGTAAACCGACGCCTACTACAGGCGCCTCACTTTGTAACGATGCCTTCAACAGGCACCAACCCTTGTATAAATACCCACTATTGAGAATCAATGAACAACATATATTTTCTCTCAATCATTTCATTCTAACACGTTATCAGCCACGCTACTCTCTAGCGAGAGAGCGAAAAGGCCCCGACGCGCCGCCCTCATCCTCGACGGAGAAGACCACGGACCGAGGACGCGCCACCCTCGGCCTCGACCCCGGCGAAGCGATTCCATCAGCGCAAAAGTTCCCGGCCTCCTCTTGGTGGCGTCCGCTGCCGCAGGCACCAGTACGGTGGTGCACAGCAACGGAGGCGCATCCCTAGGCGACGTCTCTAATAAGGCACTTGTAGCGGCGGCCACGAATTTTGGCCACTGAACCAAGGCAGGGCAGCGGACGATGAACAACGAAGCAGGAAAATATCATCCTGCCATGGACAGAAAAGAGGCGGCAAGAGATGGACGTAAGCAAATTAAAATTCCTGGTCTAATTCCTACGGGGAAACATCAGGTGCTACTATACCTACCTTTTCTCTCATTGCTCTCTGCACACCATCGGTTACTAGCAGGAGAAGTTGGCTTGAATCATGGCTACTTCATCCTGGCCATCCGCGGAGAAGCGCATACATCGGCCTTCTCGGCTGGCCCTAAACTTCGGTCGCGGTTCGCCCAGAGCACGGCGCAGCGGCGCGGCCTTGGCCTCCTCTCCAGGCGGCGCCCGCGCATCAGCCACAGCGAAGCCGGCGAGTGCCTCGCGCGCTCAGGCCGAATACCACACGAAGCCAGGCGATGGCCGCCTTCAGCCCGCGACGCCCTCAAGCGCTTGCGGCGCGGAGGCTCCTTTTCTCTGGCATCGGCGCTCAATGTGGCCTCCCTCTCCTCTGCAGCGGTGGATTTGGGAACGAAATCCCCACCCCGCACGGAAGAGAAATTTGAGGATCTTATCCTCTTCAATGAATTTTCTATTTAGTCCTCGTATTATATGTTATTTCATATAAGACTTTTTGTTTCTGTTCGGCCCCCAGGTCAACAGAACATTAATTAGCATAAATTGTAGATTACACCTTTTTGGCTGACCTGAATATTTACATCAGAGACCGCATGGTTTCTCTGTATTATATTTACATCAAGTAAATGATAGTTTCAGACGGACTTTCTGAAATTCTTGACATGTTCAATGTGTTTGCTATTTTGGCAATCCCTATAACATGTCTAATGGTGCATTTGAGGTTTATATTTCTTGCAAAAGAAATTATTAATTCATCTTAATTAAGTCTGAAATGCCTATAAAAGGCACTAAATCGACTTGATTCGAGCAGAATTATCATGCAAAATAAAATATCAACTCACCATCAATTAAGTCCAAAAATGCCTAAAAGGCATAAAATTGACTTAATTCGAATTGAATTGATATGCAAAAAATTTGTGAAGTGAATATCTCAAATTTATATATGGAATTACAAGGTAATGTGGCATCTAATGAACAATATGCAGATTATCCACAATTACTATAAGGTCTACATTTTGTCAAAATTGACATTATGACTACCTTTATAGTGCTCTTTCATATTATTTAATCATATAATAACATAAGGTACTAAGACCAAGGCATCTACTGACTATAGTCAGACTATGTTTATTAGTACTGCGAGATATACTCATAATATATGTAATTATCTCCAAAGTGTTATCATAGATGATTTGAGATCTACATTCAAGTCTTCACTTGAACTCACAACTTTGCAAAATTTTATTACAACATTACCATGATGACTTCTAATTTACTGACAAGTAAATAAATAAATAAAAGTCTATGGTTTGAACTCCATGTAAGCCAAGATGACCATAATTCGATGAGCGAACTCTCGACGGTCACAACTAAATCTACATGACATATGGATGTTGAGGTCAACAATGTGTCTCATGAAATTATAGCGGCACGTCAACCACCTCATGGTGCAGGCCCCGCTAACAAATCAAAATTATGAATCAACATGTGGCAAGTTATCAACAAAGGTATGAACATCATGAGGCAATCATCTTGCCGAAAGCAAATCATGATTGAACACATCTCCCACTCCAAGGTTTAAATCTGTGGGAGAATACAATCATGAGGTTCATAAAATTTGCTTCAACTTGCAATTTGCAAAAACTACCCACATTATGGTGAAAATAGAAGACATTATCTACTATTTTTATCGTTGATAGGATCTTAATTATAGCAACAAAATCGTGCAAAAGATACCTATTTTATCTCCAATTTCCTACATTTACTACTCTAGGAGGAGAAACTTGATGAAATCTTTAACAATCATCATTACAACTATGTTGGTTTTTCTCCTCTACATGTTCTATATGCACATTTTCGGGATATCAAGTTTGATGGTTCTCCTAGAAGCCAATCAATAAACTGCAAAGGGAAATGCAAATGCAATAAGAAGCACAAGCCACATGCATCGAATCATGGGGAAGGCACTACAAAAACGAAGTTTCATAAAAACTAATCTTTGTCAAAAGCGTGTATGCTACCAGCATCTCCCAAAATGCCATACCCTACGACATATGATCAATTTGTTCAAATAATCCATGACACAACCGACCAGTTGAAGGGTAAAGATATGAAAAACACTTCAATCTTCAATCTGACTGTATCCAGGAAGTTATTGTTCACATCATGTAACAAAAAAGCTCTCCGACAGTCATGAAACCCCATGAACAAGGAGAACATGGTCATTAAATATGCTTTACATGACATGTTTTTGAGACTTCACTAGTCTCCTAACTCCTTATCAACATCCATTTATTGTTGTAATACATATATTGTTGTCGTTGTCATCATATATTATTCATCACAATATAATGTATTAGCACATTGATACAATTACATTTGTATGAGTTCTATATATATAATAAAGATTTCTCATATTGAGAATCTTCAAAACTATATATAGATTTCTATGGGGTCAATCTGATGAAAGAGTATAAGTGCTTGTGGACATATACACCACAAACTCTATAGTTAGGGCAGTAAAAAATACATTTCCACTCTTACTTAGAGAAAAGGAGATATTTTAACAATCGCTAGACGCGATGATATAATTATTGGTTCAATTCGAATCATATTATTGTCCCTATGGATACTCAAGAACCATCAAGGATGATTTTTTATAGAGTCCAGGTTCAACTCGTATCCCACTAAACTATAGAGATATCTGTCAAAATAGTTTCTATATAGAAACTCATGATGACAACAAAGAGAAATATATTCTATTTACCATAAGCAACAGATATAAAAGCACATTCTCTGTGTATCATCAGAATTACACTATTCAGCCTACAAAGCCCGTAGCATATGTTGCATACAAGATAGTTTTTCAGAATGTTATTTACATAACAAACTTGACACACTTGCCTTGGTCATTTTGACATTGACTTGAAATGAAAACTATCAACAATTCCATTAATCATGCCTAAAATGATGCTAAGTTCTAACAATATTTGGATTTTATGTGCACTACATGTGACAAGGAAAGCTAATTTTAAGGTCCAGACACCTTAAAGTGTTTAACCACTCAGATCCCTTGAACACATCAAGTCGAGGTAAGTGGTTCTTCTTAACCATTGATTGGACTATTCAGGTTATTCCATGGTTCTAAAAGACACATCTACACGATGGTCTTCTGTGTGCATCTACCCACATATGAACCATTGACTCATTATCCTGAAGATCAATTTCAATGAAATTCGAATGGACAATGTTGCAAATCTCTTTGCGTGCCATAAATATGGCCATGTGATGTAAATTAAGCACTTTGTCCCATATGTCCAGTTTTAAAATGGTTTGATAGCATCCTGTATCCAAATAATTAAGCTCATTGCATGATCTTTACTTCGGAATTGTAGCTTACCAACTTCACGTTGGAGTCATGGTGTTTTACACACCGCTGACTTAATTCAACATTAAATACTACATATCGTAGTACACCCCTCTGAAATTAGTACGTGCAAATCAGAAGTATTTCCCATCTGCGATAATTCGGTTCCATACCGAAATCACCACCATAGCATACATCAATGGCCCTTCACATAAAATTTGGGATCTATGTGAGGAATAACTGTATTTCCGTCATCTTTAAATACCTTAAGCCCCTATCAGGGGGAGTTATTCATGGCTCGTATGCTCAATGAGGAATATTTCCAGGCATTAGGGGGAGATTTTTAGTACCAAAAAGAATGCCAGGAAATCACTTGGAATGTTCAACACATTTCCACCTCAAATCCACGTACTCGAAGATCTAAACCCATTGTTTAGAAGATTTGCAACACATTGCAAATAACCTGCCAATCTCATTTATCGACTATAATGGTGTCACACAATCCTATAATCCTACGAAAATGCGCCCAACAGAGTGGAGGTACCAACAAAAACCACTCTACTACCCATTCAAAACAAGAAGGGTAGAAGTACGGCCACAACATCTCAGGATTCAGCTTTCCGCAAGCAACAAAGGATATCGAGGCCTCTGACTCGGTAAATGCAAGTCAACTTCACGTTGATAGACACCTAATGGGTAGTATACACCCAATGAGAGGGAAACCTCCATAACCCAGCTCAATAGTGCACACGATGACTGGGACATCGGAAACCTAGACTCGACCGTATTGGGAAACACGAAGATTCATCAAGGGTAACAAGATTTCACAAAAACTTTATACATTCATGAGAATCATACAAATGAAAGCCTACAACTGTCGACATAAATTTCTCATGATTGCAAACAACCTTTACAATGATCCGGATCCAAAGACCATGGCCATGGCAGAGTTTAAATAATACTCGCTCGGACTGGATTCAAACAAAGGATGCAATCCAAGAAGAAATAGCCTTGCTCAACAAAAGGAAGGTATTCACAAAAGTAATACCTACACTAGTTTTCATTCTAAAGTGGAATGAGAACATAAATGTGGTGAATAGCAAGGCTTGTAGCATAAGGGTCCACGCGGATACCCAAATCAATTCTCCATACACAAGTGAAATCAATTTCCGATAATTATCTCAATGGCAGTACAAATCATCTATTTATGCAGTTGATAGATGTAGTGACTACATATATTAATGTGTCACTTGATTCAAACATATCAGTTCCTCATGGGAATCCCAATTCTGAATCCAAAATGAAAGCGCAACATATTTTGTGTAAACTCAATAAGTCACTACATGACTTACAATAGTTGAAATAAATTTGGTACAATCGACTTACTGAGTTCCTTATGCCAAAGGATACTCCAATAGTGATGATTTCCCATGCGTGTTCATCAACAAATCCTCATTAGGATTCCACTATCAGTGCATGGTAATGATTATAACATCATTGACAACACACACGATATTGATGAAGAACGTAATCATCCATAGACGGAATTTGAGATGAAGGATGTAAGTAAAAAACAAACTTTGCTTCAGCTAAAATTCAAGCCCCTTCACTCATCTATTATGATACACCATGTTGTCTATATCCATAATATATTGGACATGAACAAGTATTATCCATCTATAACTTTCATGGTTGTTCAATCTCTAGACGTAGAGAAAGATCCATTTTAAACCATGAGAAGATGGAAATAAGATATTGGAACCCAAGGTTCCATACTCTAGTGCCACTAGATCCACCAAACACAATTGGTTTGGACTCGTGAATATCTTTGATATCTCCAAGGCACAAAACACATTGTCCTAGTTTTTCAATTAAATATGGACACCAATATCATCGGATACATCGATCAGATCCCCACTATGTCAGATCGTAGACACACATCGTGTACTCACTTGATGTGATAGCCATCCTATGGAAGTCTTTGAAATAGACATTAGTGGCTACATCAACCAATCATTCTGAAATACATGACCTCATATTAATATATGTTGCTTTACAGAATGATAAACCACATACAACATTCATGTGGAATTGGTTCTATTGAATCACCAACTATCATCTATAACGATAATAATACTTGTGTTGCTTAGATGCAAAGGGGTTATATAAGAAGCAATATCACTAAGCATATTGCCCCAAATTACAAGGATCAGGGGGAGTCTCTCCTGAAATATAACCTATAAAAACATTATATTATACTCTTTTTCCCTTTATGAGTTTACTCTCAAGGTTCTCATCAAGGTTTTTAATGAGGTAATATCAACTCAAGAATATATGTCATACCTCCTTTTTTCCCCACCGGGGTTTTTAACGGATGTATACAAGGCATATTAATTGTCCTCTAAACTTACTAATTGAGTTTTGTCCTTTCAAGGTTTTCTCATATAAGTTATCAAAGAGACAATTATCATCATATGTCATATCATTTTCTCCTTATATTTTTTCCACTAGGTTTTAAAGGAGTTTTCAATGACATATCAGATCACACTCTTTTTCCTTATGAGCTTTCTATCGAAATCTCTCATAAAAGGTTTTAATGAGGTGATATATGCAATACTTTCAACATTCCTCAATAGGGATTTTAAATGAAAGTATATCAAGCATATATATTGTTCTCCAAACTCATCAACGAGTTTTTCTCCTTCTTTAAAGTTTTTTCTCAAATGAGTTATCAAGGAGACAATAATCATTATATGTTGCATCATTTTCTTCTTATTTTCCCACTGGGTTTAAAGTAGTTTTAGCAACATATCAAACACTATCCTCCTCATATTTTTCCCACAGGGTTTTGGAGGAGTTATTATATATTTGTGATCAAGCTCAAAGGATTCTCAAGACGCATACAAGAAGAAGCTTTGTGCAAGGGGGAGTGTTAGGATTAGTTTGAAACCGCCATATGCGGTTACCTTTGTGCCCAAAGCGGCAGCCGCATGTTTCCTACACAGACACATGTTCAGCCTAAACAGGCACCTCAGAATGTAAACCGACGCCTACTACAGGCGCCTCACTTTGTAACGATGCCTTCAATAGGCACCAACCCTTGTATAAATACCCACTATTGAGAATCAATGAACAACAGATATTTTCTCTCAATCATTTCATTCTAACAGTTTCCTTCCATAAATCACCCATCGGTCCATCAATTTAACCAGTAGAAAATGCAATTGTTTTAATGCTGACCACTACATATGTTTAGTGGAGTCTTTCTCCCTTACATTACGACCATGCCTTCTCCTCTTCCAATCATCTCGATATAAAGGATCCACTTGATCAAGCTGAGCACCTGTTGCTGTCTGTCATCAGCGCCAAGCTCTTTGTGTCCTTGCTCTTGGGAGTCTCCTGGGGACCTTCGCACCTACCTGCCGACCGGCGCTTGGTACCATGTAGATCTCCATTCACTGTCCTCATCCTCATCACTCATGGCCGCCACTGGCACAACCATTGTTTATCTGGTGAGCCATTGATCTAATCTGTTGTAGCGCAGCGGAGAGGCAAAACAATGATACACCTTTGTTCTCCAGGAGTATGTGGCAAGCGCCGGAGAGCAGGTTCCAGGCAGCGAGACGGTCGACACTGTGTTTTGTTTGCGCATCGCCGCTGAAGCACACGAGGTGGACATGGCGATGTGACACGAGCGGCATTACACAGTCGTTGAAGAGGCCGGCCATGCCCGGAACGAAGGAGCCGAGCAGAGGACGCCGGGACCAATGGAGGAGGACCTAACGCGACGCTTGGAAGAAATTCGAGGCGGGGGGCTTCCCCTTTGTGGCGCCGCTCTTGGACGAGGAAGCCAGCGATGAAGGATCGGTGGCAGGCGCCCTCTAGCCAGTGGCGGCGCAGCGTGCAGGAACGTCGGATCAATGATAAGTGTGCGCTAGCGCTTGCGCATGGCGGGGCACCGCAAAGGTTGGCTATGCCGGGCCGTGCGTCAGGATCTTCAGCACGTCAACCTCCAAAAGACTCACCAACGAGAGCGCTTCTGTTATGCATGTGTACACATCGTTGCTGCTAATAGAATGCGCACGTACGAATGCAGATAAGCATGATTTCTAATTACAGTAGGTACGTAGCCAATGGAGCCTAGCTAAGAGATACATGCAACCTAATTGCAATACATATGTGAAATTATTGCATCCGCAGCAAGGAGATGTTTGAATTTTTTCTTCAGTAGTATTTCTTCTCGATTGGTTTGCTTTCATTGGTTATACTGTACTAAACTTTCTTTCTTCCTTGAAAAAGGAAACTTCTTCACTAAAATAATATTGCATATTTCAACAAAATAAATTTGTAAATTTCAATGTTTACCTTTGGATGCTAAAACAATTCCGCAGCAACGCGCGGGCTGTTATCTAGTATGGATAAATGTACGTACATAACTGTGAGCGTCCATGTTTTTACTGTTTCCTAGAAAAAGAAAGAACGCTTCTACATGATAAAGTTTTATCGCAGAATTAAAGGGTTTTTAGAATGCCGTAATGAAAACATAGTAAACCTTTGAAAATCTCATCACAATTCATGATTAGTTGTGGCTCCGCTTCTAATGGGTATTGTGGATTTATTCTTTTTTTCTCTCTATTCAACATGTATCTTATTGCAAAAAAAAAACATGTATCTGGACATTCCAATCTTCCTGCTGCAAGTGACCGAACCTTGTACTGACTACTGAGATTGACTTGCCATTTCTGACTTCCCGATTGGCAACCCGATGGCTGACTGTGCAGGTGTGCTTCTGTTGACTAAAGACGTCAAAATTCCACTAAAAAAAGTAGCTAGCAGCCAGAAGATTAAAAAAATGTCAATATGAAATTACCAAGGTATTATTATATCGTAAGGTCACCAGAAACTTGTATGGTTAACTGGAAGTGGAGAACAAAATTACACGATAAAAAACAATCCACATCTGTAGTTTTAGAGAGATCATAGGGCCAAATACTGTCATCGTGAAATGGTCCTCACTGTATGATGAACTGAGTTTTCATCATAAACCAAAATCATATTTTATATTTGCAGAGTAAACAATTTAATTTACTTAGATACAAGAAGAAAACGAACATAAAAAGAACTACAGTAAGAAAAT
The DNA here is from genome assembly GCA_950022295.1 of Bromus sterilis. Classification (NCBI taxonomy): domain Eukaryota; kingdom Viridiplantae; phylum Streptophyta; class Magnoliopsida; order Poales; family Poaceae; genus Bromus; species Bromus sterilis. The sequence goes on along the minus strand of OX465595.1, from coordinate 333,915,824 downwards.
ATCAGGGGGGTGATCAGAGAAACAAGTGGCTGGCGGAACTTTACACTTCAGCACAAGATAAAATAAGATGTTTCCGAGAGAGAGAAAAATACATATAAAAAATAAATAAAAACGGCTCGTTTTAAATAAGCAGAGTCAGCAAGGGAAACGATGTCCTCCTTTCTTTGTCCCGGAGGAAACAGAGCAAGCAACCCGACGAGGCATCCATGGTAGCAGCCTCGCCCTCTTTCTAGAATCGGAGTAGATAGATGCATGGGGCGCTCCCGCGCCGTGCCGGCGTGTCGTTCGGCGTTCTTGGCGGCCGTGTCAATCTGCCTCCTCCCGGTCGTCGTGCCGCTGGTGCTCCTCTGGCTGCCGCTTCTCTCCTTCGCCGTCGCCGTCGTCCGGTTCCGCCGCCGACGGAGGAGGATGATGATGATGGCTAGGGGCGGCCGCTGCTTTGACGGCCGCGATCGATCGCCTGCTCCAGAGAGTGATCCGGATGGCCACCGGGCGGCGCGGCTGCACAAGTACCTCGAGGACCAGATGGAGCTGGTGGAGGAGGAGGCCGGGGACGCCATGTCGGCCGTGCTCGCAAGAAATCCATGGGCGGCGTGAGGAAATAGGGAATTAAATCCGTGCTTTCTTGCCTGAAACTGCTCCTCCTTTTTGTCGAATTTCTTGGCTCCGGCAGATGTTGCTCGCGAGGTTAGTGCTAGCAAGTTGCTCGTGATTAGCTGTGTTGACGGACGCGGGTTGTTGGATTGATATGTTGGTTGGAATGATTGGAGTTCTTGTGGATTTCATCTCAGCGTATGTATCTTTCCCCTTTTTTTTGAGTTAGCGAGTACTCTCTCTTCAGAATTTCTCCTCTCTCAACCCTGAGTCGTGACAAGTGAGACCATACGGAGTAAGCGTGACAAATAATCTCTTTGGCGGTCCTCGACCCCTCGCCCTCCCGCGCCGCCCCCGCGCGACGTCGGGGAGGTAATTTCGCGCGCCGTCTCCGGCCTCTCCCCCTCCCCTGCCGCCGCCGGGCGCCCCGGCGGGCAAAGCTCGACCGGGCCGGCAGCGGCGGGGCGCTCTCGTTCCTCCGCGGGCAGGGGCGCGGCGCGGGCTGGCCTTTCCGGTAGGGGTGCGGCGCCTACGACGGGCGTCGCGGCGCGGGCCGCACAGGCGTGGTGGCCTCGCTTCGGGCATCGTGGCCAGTGGTGGCGGCGCGGTGGGGGCTGGTGGAGTCTCGGCCAGATCTGGCCCTCGGCCGGCGCGGGCTGTGTGCAGCTTGGGTCACGGGCGGCATGCTGCGGTGATGGCGGAGGTGGCGGCGTGACAGGTCCGTGGTCGGCATTTCTGCGGTGATGGCGGCACGGCGGCGGTGGATCTAGCGTGGGTGGCCAGCCGGCGGCGCTGGTGGTGAGTGCCTGGGGATGCGGCGTCTTCTCTTTGGCGGCTCGGGCCGGGTGCATGGCGGCTGGGGCTACAGGCGGCTCCTCTGCGGTGATGGGTGGAGGGGCGGTGCGGTGGCGGTGGTTGGCGCATTCGATGGGATCCAGCCTGATCTATCGGTGGTGGCGCGATGGTCCCTCCGGTGAGCTGTCTAGGGGACGGCGGCGGTCTTCGGGGTTCCCCGGCCGGTGGACGGGTCGACATTGGTGGCCTTGCGTGGATCTGCTTCGTCTGCCGCGGTGGGGTTGTGGGGAGCTTGGTGGGAGGGATGGGCAGCAGCGCTCCGGCTGTCCGTCGCCGGCACGGGGTGTGCCGGTCTGGATGAGTCCGCTCCCCCTCCTCCTCTTTACCATGTCTGTCTGTGTGCAACGGCAACTTCGATGATGTTCAAGACGGGATGTGGGCTGCAGTTTCGTCGGTCGTGGGCGTTCCGTGGACCAAAGTCGGTAACTTTGGCTGGTCTTCGGGTGATCCGGATGCAGGGCGGCGGCCTTGGCGGAGGGAGGCGTGCTGATCGTGGGAGGAGAAGTCGCCTCGGGTGCGGGCAGGCAACCTTGGCCACGTGGGTGGCTTGGTTGTTGGTGAGCGACACAACGTGGTGGTGAAGATGTCGGAGCGCCGGGGTGCATAACCTGCCCGGTATCGTCCGACCGATGGTGGCGGTGTTTGCGGACACTGCAACCTTCTTGAAGGCTCCGTCGCGGTGGCTTTCTCGTCTTCGCGTACTCCTGGTGAAAACTCGATCCTTTGGATCTGGCGGTGGCGACTCTACGGGGTCGTTCCCTTCTTGGAGGCACCTCTTTGGAGTCCATGCTTTGTTGTATTGGGCACCTTTGTATCTTGCCTAAGGTGTGTGTTCGGTGTGTGTGTGGGGGGGGGTGAGTTTGTATTGGTGCTCGAGATGTATGATGATTTGCTTTATATATAAAGCGGGGCGCGGACCTTTTTCGGTCGACAAGTGAGACCATAGAAGTCGAGCAAGCAACCCTGAGCCGAGCAAAGCAACACCGTGCTTTTCGTCGTGCCTAATCCCCGTCATTGAGTTAGGATTACTGCATCCATTGTTAAGTTAAGAAAGATAAAATGTGTCTTCAATGCTGGATCCTCAAACCTTTTGTAAAATATTGATTGAGTTGTTCAGGTCAGTTTTAATTTCAACGCAGTAATGTATCCATCTACGCGGTTTGATCCAGTTCATTTTTTCACAAATCTGATCCAAACCAAGGGGTCTTTGTAGAAGTTTAGATCACATAAATGTTATAGCCTAACATCCCCGATTCGCGCCGAAACTCTTCGCACCAAAAATCCTCTTCGTGCGTGAAATGATTAGCGGGTATGCATGCCGGTCAAGCCGCTTCAGAGCGGACACGGCTCATCGGTATTGATTCTGGTCAGAGTTACGTGATCGGTCACTGTAGCGGTGCCTCTGTTTTCTGCATATGTTCAATATCAAAGATACGCCAACCAACTCCGGCCGTATTGAAGGCACTAACTTGCATAAGTACGGCTCCGACATCGTCCACGTCCCCAAACCGCGCCCTTCTCCTCTCCTACCCACTCCGTCTGCGCACTCTATCGCCGCCATCGATCTCGATGTTGAATTCATGGTTCTCCGCGCCGGTCGACAGCGACAGTGAAGGCGGATCTCCAACGTAATCCTAGAGGCGGCATCATAGATCTCTTAGTCGACGCCCGGGTCCTCCGGCAACGAGATCGTCGTCTCATCTGATGATGACGAGAACCAGGTGTCGCAGCAGCCGCCACCACTCCTCGTCGAGGTCACCCAAACGGACAAGGATTTTGTGACACAGTTGGACTATGCCATCGAACACTCGCGCCTCTACGACAGCGGGTTCAGCGCCATCGTCTCTTCTCTGACAGCCCGTCAAGGAGGAGTTCCCGTCGCCGCTACCTCTCCATCGGGTCAAGGAGGAACGCGCCTCACCATCCCCGATCTACCGCAACCGCGGCGTCTAGATCGAAATCCGCATTAAGGACGAGCTGACCTCGCAGCCCCCGATCCACCGCGATGGCATCGAGATCGGACATTACATTAAGGATGAGACGACCTCCCTGCCCTACAGTGCTTACGCGACATTCAACCGCAGGGTGTCGCCGCCACGATGCCAGCATTAGCTCGGCAAGGCGATCAAGGAGGAGCCGCCGCCGCCGATCACGAAGGAGCACGGCCGCTAACTGCACTACCTTAGCGGCGCTGGTTCCTCCTCGTTGCGATCCCTCGCTAATGCCAAGGAAAGGATGAAGAGGGAGGAGGTGGGGTATGAGCATCACAACAAGGCACGTCGCTTCACCTTCGTGACGTCCGGCGTGACACCCACATGGGTCCTCGCAGACGAGAACCTCGTGGAAGAATGGGTTCACGATCGTTCGCTAACCAAGGTGGAGACGTCCAAGTGGCTCCTCTTCTAGCTGGACCAATAGGTCGGCAGAATGGGCGACCGGTGGGCCTTGAGCGTCGCCGCCGCCCTTGGCAGTTCCAAGGCCCCGAGCAAGCACTACTACCAAACACAACTATTAATCTCCATGTACCGCACATGATAGCGTGAAACTCTATGCGATGACTTCAAAGCACGTGGTACGATAATTGATGGGTGTACCAAAAAGTGAACCGTGGACGATGAACTAGACAACACTAACGATCAAATCCTAAAACGCGTGGGCGATGAAATACACACAGTTCTGTCTGATCAATCATGTTTAATGTAATAGTACTATTCAAACGGTTGGACTAACTGGTCCGTATGCGAACACATTATGAAGGTTCTATAGCGAAGAGGGTCTAGGATGCAGGTTATCATCACACACAGTTTGAGCACTCCAACCGTGTGCCGTAATGTACATGCAACAAATTTTATACTTTACAAAACATTTAAAATTAATAAGTATAAAACGTACATAACTTTGGGCAAATCTTACTTTTCATGCATGGGTGATGGCACTGAAGTAGTGCCCTTGTTGGCTACCCCAATGTAACAGCCCAAATTTTGCAAAAATTAAAATTTTTGTTTTCGGTGTGAATTGTTTGATTGTCTGATTTGTTTGCGGTGTTTGCATCCCCGATTTATCGATCGACGATTATTTTTCCCCATCTTATCTCGTACCGGACGGAGACCGACCCTTGCCACCCTGACACTCGACCTTTGCGACACCGGGTTTCACCCGATCACCGTCGCGAAACCGCACGAGACCAGCCACAGCCAATAGAACGAAAAACCCCGTTTAATAATTAAACGGGTTATTTTTATAGCGCGCCGTAAAGTGTTCTCGGAATGGCTCCAACGTGAGGTGAACGCCGCCGGTTCGACGCGCTGATTGCGCAGTTCGAAGTTTTTCCCGAATCGGAGGTCCTTCGGACCCCCGGCGGTCAGAAACGGAAACACCGCGCGCGCGAGAGAAAAACCGGGGTTGTTTTTGCAAACTGCCAGCCACCTGGTCTATATAAAGACCACCACTCTCCCACCTCTTTCTAGGGTTTCCCTAGGCACAAAATTGCAGCCACCCCCTCACAATAGCCCCAATTTTCGCTTTTGCCCATTTTTCTAGCAAATTTGAGCCAGATCCATCCTGGACTGTCAGATCTCGCGATCCGACGGCCCAGGGAGCTCCCCACCAACCCCCTTCTTCTCTCTCTCCTCACACATCGCGCCGCCGCCTGCAGCCCGTGGGCGCCGCCACCGCGTTTTGGCCGGCGAGCCGCCGCGCCGCAACCTCCCTCTCCCCGCGCTGCTCCTCCCTCTCCCTTCTCTTCCTCTCCCTCCTCCTCTCACCGCCCGTCCTCTGTCCTCGCAGGCCGGCCGCCGAGCCATGTCCACGGGAGTTCGCCGACGCCAACCCCCCTTTTTTTTTCTGTTACGGTAGTGGGCTCGGCCCAGCACTGGTTAGGCCGTAGTAGCCAGTTTCGGCCTGATAGATGTTTTTTTTCCTTTTCTAGTTTGTTTAATTGCAGATTTTGTTAGTATCTTGCGATGCCCGTATCTTTTAGACCGTAGCTCGGATCGCGACGCGTAAAACATGAAACTTGCTTAGAATTTTGTGTAGATTATTAAAATGTGCTCTTTCTCCATGTTTGACTTTGTTTACATGCTGTTTTACTGCTAATTACAACCCTTGCCACTGTAACTTGTTTATTTAATAACTTTTCAACCGTTGCTCCGATTAAAATGTTCTTTATATGTAACTTGATTAGAATTTTGTGTAGATTGTGTTTATGCTGCTCTTGCTTGCTAACAAAAATAATAAAATATTTTTTAGGGAAAAACAGTACCAAATTCTATTTTTGTCGTGGGGTCCGCAATAGTTGCCATGTATTGGTTTTACCCCCACTTAAATTGACTAGCATAGATAGTTTACCTTATGCTTCACCTCTTGCCATGTTTGTGTGCTATGCCATGCTTGAGTGTGATGCCATGTTAACAACCTTTGTTTATCACCTATAACTAAACAACTTGAACCTTTCCAAATGTGCGGTATCGTCGTGTGTGACGAGTACTCCACTTAACTTGTTAGTAACCGCTCTCGACGGTAGGTGCGATGTCTCGTGTTGCCTTCTTGTTGATGCTAGCTCGTGTTTTCTTAGTAATAGATGCCTGCTCGTTGAAATGCTTTCCAGTGTTTACCGTCTTGTGTGCTTCCGCGGGTACCTCTCGGAGACGATGCGAGCTTGCGATCAACTACACCTTCGGAACCCGACTTATCAACAGGCAAGGACTATACATTACTTATGATCCATTCTATTTCAACCAGCGGTTTGCATTCTAGTCTAGGATAGGTTCGATGTTTGATCCTACCACATGTTTACAACCTCTTTCAAACCGATACAGCCATGTCCCCTCCCAGCAAACCTTGTACTGCTAAGTTACTATTGCTCGTTGCTCAACCCCTGCTTAGTATGCATGCTTAGGATGCTACGATGTTACCCTGTTACTCCTTTGTTTGGGATATCACATTATCATTATTATTATTGTTGTTGATGATATGATTATTATAAATGTTGACTATATTCGACGAAGGATGGAAGGTCTAGGCTATCCCGCCCCGACGCTTTGTTCCATTCGAGTCACCTAGGATCCGAGTTCCGGGTATTGGTTTTAAGACTGAGCGTGCCTAACCGCGTGTGGGATTTTATGGGGTCCCCTTTTCTTACCTACCTTGCTTCAAACATTTCTAGTGGTGGCCCAAGCTGATTTACCATTTGAAACCGTGTGTGTGCTGGTCGGCCGCCAGTAGTTTTCAAACCACCCTGGGCCAGGGGGACTTGTTCCTTGGCTGGCGCACGTTGTCCGGCTGAGGACCCGGTTTCCCATGTGTGATTAACCGGCTATCCAAACCTGCAACAGACAGTAGAGACCGATTCGAGAGCGCGACCGGCTTTTGAGTTGGGTGTCGACTCACCGGGGGCCACCCGGATTTGTTCGTTGTTAGCTAGAGGGACCTGTCGTTTCGGATCTCTTGGAACTAAATCATAAAATGGTTGCCTGTGATGGGTAGCAACTGAGAGAGATGGTCATGCGTGCGGAGCCTTGTAATGGGCAGTTGGTACACCCATGCAGGGTTAAATCTTTTCGAGAAGCCGTGTCCATGGTTATGGACGACTTGAGACCTACTCCTTGTTCATAGAAAACAACAACTGAGATAATCTTAATATAACTTGATCAATGTGTGTGTGCCTTGATTGCTTCTTCTTCGTCGGGATGCGAAGAGGAGGACAAGGATAGGATAGGTGTTATGATTGCGTAAGTAGTTGATAGCAAGACTTGTTGGAGGCGATTCCTCATCGAATGCTTGGCTTCTTATCTTCCTCTCTAGATCGTTAGCCACTTCATAATGCTAGTGCGGTAGCAACCTCACCACTTACCCCATCCTTACCGTAAACTACTAGTTGTCCTAGAATGATGAGTGATGAAGTCCTTGCTGGGTCAGTTGACCACTACAGTTGAATGCTGAGTACTTCTATACTCATGATACTACCCCAAACTCTTTTCAGGGTTCTTGATCGACAACAGGTATGGTGATCGACGTTTCATGTGGAGACTCGGCGACGACTAGTTAGGCGGATCCCGGCGGAGGGCCTGGACCCGTGTGGTTATGGGATCGATGATTTTCTCTTTGCCACTAGGCATTTGATTGTAGTGTGTACTCAGACATGTATCTTCTGCTGTTGTATTGTATTAAGGCAGTTGTATGCCGATTGTATGAGATGTTATATCTTGTATCTGTAATGTTGTGATATCATGTTGGAAATCCGGGGCATATGACTTTTTCATATGTCGCGGTGGGACCGATATGTGCTTCATCCCCGGATCTGGATGGAAACATCGAGATCTGGAACAGTACCGCATATCGGGCCTTACACCCAAGTGGAAGGTTGAGATGTAGCGTAGCGGTAATTTCTCGTGGCAAAGATACCAAGGTTGAGATCGAACCAGTAGGACTCCAACGACGACAAGTACGTGGTCGTGGGTTCGATTCCCACAGACGGCGCCAATTGACGGGGATGTACCCCGGCAAATCCCACGGTCAGGGACCCTGGGTTAGTCATGAGAGGCACAGGTTGGACGATAGCTCGTCGGCTAACAGGAGGATACGTTCCTGCTCGATGTTATTGATTGGAGATGACGATTACAGGGGATCCAAGGCTAGTGCGCACAAGGCTAGGGTTACAGATTGTGTATTGGATGTCGGACGACGTTCAAGCGACACACGGGGCACGATTTACCCAGTTTCAGGCCCCGGAGGGAAAACCCTACATGCTGCTTATCTGATCTTGTATTGCTGATGAAGTACAGGGGTGCCGTGAGGGCTTTGGTGGAGAGAGATCTGTCTAGTTCTATACGTGGGGGTTGAGAGCTTGTGAGTTGATGTCTAGAGATGTGCCCCTGCCTCTCTTTATATAGATAGCCAGGTAGGGGTTTACATGAGTCCTATTCAATTACAAGTAGGAGTCCTTGTCTTGCGCCTCAAGTCTTCGGCTTCACGTCTTATTCCATTATGTTGGTGTCCACGAGTGGGCCTCTGGTGGGCCACCAGCCATGACACGCACTAGGTACCCTCACGTAGAGGAGTCGTGGGGTCATCCCCTCGTCAATGACGTTGTTCACAACTCAGGGTTGCTTACTTTACCTGGACCTGCACACACAACAAGTAACTTTGCTCCCAATGAGTACAGAGGGGTTGTCAATCCCTTCGGCCTTGTCATTTACAAAGGATCAAACACAAGATATAATGATACTGGTAGTGATAACAACTGAAAGTAAATGTAGAAAGTAAAGTAGTGCTGTAAACAATGGTGGAAATATGGACCGGGGTCCCATGATGTTCACTAGTGATGTCTCTCTCCCAAAAGACGATAAACAGCTAAGCTGGGTGAACAAATTACAGCCGGACAATTGACATAATTATAAACGCACCGCAATGCTAATTATGTAGGAGATTGCGCGATAGAAAAGAAAAAATTCTCTCACATGCAGAAGCAACATCCAAGATCCAATCTAGAAGATGCTAGTAACGGGGAGAGTAGGTCATCATACCCTCGAAGAACACGCGCGTTGAACGTTTATTTCAACGCAGCTTGGTGAAGTTGTTGGTGAAGTTCGATCCGATCAGCACTGCAAACGAGCAGTACCTCCGGAGGCTTGCACACGTACAACTCGATGACGTCTCCTTCTTCTTGATCCAACAAGCAAGAGGGAGAAATAGATGGGATCGATTCCAGCAGCACAACGGCGTGGTGGTGGATATGGTGAAGAGTTTCTCGCGGGCAGGGCTTCGCCAAGCGATGCACGTGAGGGAGGAGGAGGCGTGGAAGGACCTGGGTGTTCTTCGTGAGCCTCTCCCCTCTCTTATATAGGCAAGGAGGTTGTAGCCACTTCAATTCCCAAGTGAAAACCCCTCTCTCATTAAAAAGATGGTAACACCTTTCTTTTAAGAGTGGTAACCCTCCCATTGAAGGGCTTCCCATTTATTGGCATAATAAACCAAGGAGGGCTGGTCACATGGACTATTGGACCACCCTTGGTCGTCCAAAACAGGTGGGGCCCATAGTGGGACCCTTTGGAACCTTCTAGAACATTCCGACACTGCCGAAAAAATCCCGAACTTTTCCGGAACCCTGAAATCAACTTACCTTATATAAATTTTTACATCCGGACTCTTCCGGAGCTCCTCGTGATGTATAGGATCTCATCCGAGACTCCGAAAAATATTCGAACACCATTAATAAAATTATCCCAGAGTTATTCTAGCGTTACCGAGCGTTAAGTGTGTGACCCTACGGGTTCGAGAACGTGCAGACATGATCGAGACATCTCTCTGATCAATAACCATTAGAGGGACCAGGATATCCGTAATGACTCCCACACATTCAACGAAGATTTTTATCGATTGAATCACTATGTCTTGGACTACTATAATCCATACACAATTTCCTTTGTCACACGATATTTTACTTACCCGTGATTCGATCGTCGGTATCGCTATACCTAGTTCAATCTCGTTACCGGTAAGTACTCTTTACTCGTTCTATAATACAACATTCTCTGTGACTAACTCATTTGTCACGTGCGTGCAAGCGTTATCGAATGTGCATTACCGAGTGGGCCCAGAGTATATCTCACCGTCACACGGATGGAGAAATCCCAGTCTTGATTCATGTAATTCAACAAGTACTTTCGGAGATACCCGTAAGAAATTTTATGATCACCCTGTCACGATGTGATGGTTGATGTCCCCAAAGTATTCTTCCGGTACCCGGGAATAACATAATCTCATGGTCTAAGAAACATGATACTTGAAAATAAAAGGCATGCCAATATAAAATTAATGAAACGATCAATATTTTTATGCTTAGTTGGGTCTGTCCATTGCGTCATTCTTCTAATGACATGATCCCATTAATTAATACACAACTCATGTTCATGGTTAGGAAACCATAACCATCATTAATTAACGCGCTAGTATAGTAGAGGCTTACTAGGGACGCGATGTTGTTTATGCAACCACATATGCATTATGTTTCCGGTTAATACAATTATAGCATGGAAAATAAACATATATCATGAACACGGAAATATGATAATAACAATTTTATTATTGCCTCTAGGGCATATTTCCAACAGTCTCCCACTTGCACTAGAGTCAATAATCTAGTTTACATTGGCAGAAATCTAACACTCATGGCATTCTGGTGGGTATCATGTTTTGTTTGTGGAAGAACTTTAGTCAATGGATCCGCGATATTCTGATCCGTATGTAATTTGCTAATGGTAATATCTCCTTCAATGACATGCTCACGAATTTGATGAAACCGACGTTTGATATGCTTGGAGCTCTTGTGACATCTTGGTTCCTTGGCTAGAGCAATGGCACCAGTGTTGTCACAAAAGATCTCCATGGGATCCAGTGCACTCGGAACAACGCCGGGTTCAGTGACAAATTCCTTCAGCCATATCCCTTCTATTGCTGCTTCAGAAGCGGCCATATACTCCGCCTCTAATGTAGATCTTGAAATGACGCTCTGCTTTCAACTCATCCAGCTGACCGCAGCTCCGTTCAAAATAAAGACATACCCTATTTGAGATTTTGAGTCATCTGGATCAGTATTGAAGCTAGCATCGACGTAACCTTTTACGAAGAGCTCTTCATCACCACCATAGACAAGAAACATGTCCTTAGTCCTCTTTAGGTACTTAAGGATATTTTGAACTGCTGTCCAGTGAGCCTCTCCAGGATCACTCTGGTACCTGCTCGTCAAACTAAGAGCATGGGACACATCTGGTCTAGTACACAACATGGCATACATAACAGAACCTATGGCCGAGGCATAGGGGATTTTATTTATCCTTTCCCTTTCTGTTGCCGTAGTTGGACACTGAGTCTTACTCAATGGTTTACCTTGTAACATGGGCAAAGAACCTTTCTTTGCATCGTGCATATTGAATTTCTTCACTATCTTCTCAAGGTATGTACTTTGACTAAGTGCTATTAAGCGTCTCGATCTATCTCTATAGATCTTAATGCCTAATATGTATGCAGCTTCACCAAGATCTTTCATTGAAAAACTATTATTCAAACAATCTTTCACACTGTTAAGCAGCTCCACGTCATTCCGAATTAGTAATATGTCATCTACATATAAAATTAGAAATGCAATCGAGCTCCCACTCACTTTCTTGTAAACACAAGCTTCTTTATAATTTTGGACAAATCCAAAAACTTTGATAACCTCATCAAATCGAAGATTCCAACTCTGGGATGCTTGCTTTAGTCCATAGATGGAACGCTGAAGCTTGCACACTTTACCAGCATCCTTAGGATTGACAAAACCTTGGGGTTGTACCATGTACAACTCTTCTTCAATGTTTCCATTGAGGAATGCAGTTTTGGCATCCATCTGCCAAATTTCATAATCGAAATAAGCAGCAATTGCTAGCAGAACCCTAACAGACTTAAGCATCGCTACGGGTGAGAAGGTCTCATCGTAGTCAACTCCTTGAATTTGTCGAAAACCTTTTGCGACAAGTCGAGCTTTATGTACAGTAACATTACCGTCAGCGTCTGTTTTCCTCTTGAAAATCCATTTACATTCAACAGCCTTGCGGCTATCAGGAAGGTCAACCAAAGTCCACACTTGGTTTTCTTTCATGGATTCCATTTCAGAGTTCATGGCGTCTTGCCATTTTCCAGAGTCTGGGCTCATCATCGCTTCCTCATAGTTCATAGGTTCATCAGTGTCTAACAATAAAACATTCATGACAAGATTACCGTACCACTCAAGAGTAGTACGTAACCTAGCCGACCTACGAACGGGAACTTCGACCGAAGCTTCATGATCATTATCATCAGCTTCTTCATCTCTAGCTGGTGAAGGCGGCACCAAAAGATCCAAATCTTCTTGCGCCGCGCTACTCTCCAATTCGGGAGAAGGTTCAATAACCTCGTCTAGTTCTATTTTCCTCCCACTCACTCGTTTCGAAAGAAACTCCTTCTCAAGAAAGGATCCGTTCTTAGCAACAAAGACTTTGCCTTCGGATCTGTGATAGAAGGTATACCCTATAGTTTCCTTAGGATATCCTATGAAGACGCATTTTTCCGCTTTGGGTTCGAGCTTATCAGGTTGTAACCGTTTGAAATAATCCTCACACCCCCAAATTTTAAGAAACGATAATTTAGGATTCTTGCCAAACCTCAACTCATATGGTGTCGTCTCAACGGATTTAGACGGTGCCCTATTTAAAGTGAATGGAGCTGTCTCTAATGCATATCCCCAAAATGAGATTGGTAGATCGGATAGAGACATCATAGAGCGCACCATATCTAATAAAGTACGATTACGACGCTCAGACACACCATTATGTTGTGGTGTTCCAGGTGGCGTGAGTTGGGAAACAATTCCACAGTTTTTCAAGTGAATGCCAAACTCGTAACTCAGATATTCCCCTCCGCGATCAGATCGTAGAAATTTGGTCTTTTTGTTACGATGATTTTCTACTTCACTCTGAAATTCTTTGAACTTTTCAAATGTTTCAGACTTGTGTTTCATTAAGTAAATATACCATATCTACTTAAAACATCAGTGAAAGTTAGGAAGTAACGATATCCACAACGTGTCGAAATGCTCATTGGTCCACACACATCAGTATGTATGATTTCCAACAAGTCACTCGCCCGTTCCATCGTACCAGAAAACGGGGTCTTAGTCATCTTACCCATGAGGCATGGTTCACATGTGTCAAATGATTCCAAGTCAAGTGACTGGAAAAGTCCATCAGAATGGAGTTTCTTCATGCGTTTTACACCAATATGACCTAAACGGCAGTGCTACAAGTATGTGGAATTATCATTATTCATTTTGCATCTTTTAGCATCAATGTTATGGATGTGTGAAGTACTACTATCGAGATCCAACAAGAATAAACCATTTACGTCGGGTGCATGACCATAAAAGATATTACTCACAAAAATATAACAACCTTTATTCTGTGATTTAAACGAGTAACCGTCTCGCAATAAACAAGATCCAGATATAATGTTCATGCTTAACGCAGGCACCAAATAACAATTATTAAGGTTTAAAACTAATCCCGAAGGTAGATGAAGAGGTAACATCCCGACGGCGATGACATCGACCTTCGATCCATTCCTGACGCGCATCGTCACCTCATCCCTCGCCAGTCTCCGTTTATTCTGAGGCTCCAGTTTCGAATTGCAAATATGAGCAACCGAACCAGTATCAAATACCCAGGCACTACTACGAGAACTAGTAAGGTACACATCAATAACATGTATATCAAATATATCTTTGACATTGCCAACCTTCTTATCCGCCAAGTACTTGGGGCAGTTGCGCTTCCAATGACCTTCTCCCTTGAAGTAGAAACACACAGTGTCCGGCTTAGGACCAGCCTTGGGCTTCACAGGAGAGACAACAGGCTTGCCGCCCCGAGCGGCAGCTGACTTTCCACTCTTCTTGAAGTGTCCCTTTTTGGCTTTAGACTTCTTGAAACTTGTGGTCTTATTGACCATCAACACTTGATGTTCTTTCTTGATGTCCACTTCCACAGATTTCTGCATCGCGAAAAGCTCATTGAGAGTCTTATTCATGCCTTGCATGTTATAGTTCAGCACAAAGCCTTTGTAGCTCGGAGGGAGCGACTGCAACACCCTGTCAGTGATTAACTCATCTGGGATCACACATCCCCACTGAATTAGGCGCTGGATATAGCCTCCCATTGTTACAACATGTTCACTGACAGAGATGTGCTCCTCCATCTTACATTTATAGAACTTATCAGAGATCTCATATCTCTCAGCGCGGGTCTGAGTCTGAAACATGGTTTTCAGCTCTTCAACCATCTCATAGGCGCCGTGATGTTCAAAACGTTTCTGGAGATCAGTATCCAGAGATGTAAGGATGGCACAAGAAACTATAATGTGATCATCTTTGCGTGTCTCAAAGACGTTATGTTCTGCTTCTGGAGCATCGTTTGCAGGTGGGTCACCTAGCGCAACATCGAGCACATATTGCTTCTTACACCTAGTGAGGATAATCCTCAGGTTGCGGTGCCAGTCAATGAAGTTTGAACCAGATGATTTTAGTTTTTCTTTCTCAAGGAATGCGCTGAAGTTGAACTGAGCTATGCGGGCCATGATCTACAACATTTTAGGAAAATAAAATTTTGGACTATGTTCATGATAATGAGTTCAGTTTAATCAAATTACCAACGAACTCCCACTTAAATCAACATCCCTCATAGTTTCCTAGTGGTACACGATCCAAATCCACTACACCAAGTCCGATCTTCACGAGAGAAGATGTAGTTTCAATGGTGAACATCAAAATGTTGATCATATCATTCATATGACTCGTGTTTAACCTTTTGGTTCGTTGCGTTCTGAGGCCATGTCTGTACATGCTAGGCTCGTCAAGTTAATCAAAGTATTTTTGCATGTGTAAAACTGGCTTACACCCATCGTATGTGAACGTAGAGTTTACCACATCCGATCATCACGAGATGCTTCAAAACGACGAACTTTTGCGACGGTGCATACTTAGGGAGAACACATTTATCTTGATATTTAGTGTGAGGGATCATCTTATAATTCTACCGTTGTGCACACGCAAAATAAGATGCATAAAAGGATAAACATCACATGCATAAAATATGTGACATGGTATAGCCCTTTTATTGCGCCTTGATCTCCATCTTGAACGCACCGACAAGATCTCCATTATGGCACCATGTTGGTCTCCACCTTATGGAATCTTGGTTGTCTACACCACGTTGCATCTACAACTTTTGCTAACTCATAGCGATAAAGTAATGCAATTACATGGCGTTTGAAGTTGACACGCAGGCCATGCAATAAATAATTAAGACAACCATATGGCTCCTGCTAGTTGCCGTACTCATCGACATGCAAGTCGTGAAACATTACAAAACATGATCATCTCATACATTACAAATATATCATATGAACAGTTTGGGCTATACCACATCACAAGCACCCCTGCAAAAACAAGTTAGACGCCTCTCCCTTATTATTTTCAATTTTACGTGGCTTCTAGGGTTTTGCATAAGAACCGTTCTTACCTACAAAAAAAAACCACAACGTGATATAACAAATTGCTTCTTAATCTCATAAGAGCCCTCCTTTGTAAATGTGGTTAATACTATGGTAAGAGCGACTAACACCCGCAGGCCACATGTGCAATACAAGTTGCACGTCAAGTGTGGAACCGGTCTCAATTCGAAGATTGTAAAGTTGGTCCGGGCCGCTGCATCAAACCATACCGGAAAATAAAAATACACATGGAAGGGTAGCAGTAAGAAGATCAATGCCCACAACTCATTGTGTTCTAACCGTACAAAGCATCTACGCATAGAACTAGCTCTGATACCACTGTAGGAAATTGCGCGATAGAAAACAAAATTTTTCTCTCACATGCGGAAGCAACATCCAAGATCCAATCTAGAAGATGCTAGTAACGGGGAGAGTAGGTCATCATACCCTCGAATAACACGCGCGTTGAACGTTTATTTCAACGCAACTTGGTGAAGTTGTTGGTGAAGTTCGATCCGATCAGCACTGCAAACGAGCAGTACCTCCAGAGGCTTGCACACGTATAGCTCGATGACGTCTCCTTCTTCTTGATCCAGCAAGCAAGAGGGAGAAATAGATGGGATCGATTCCAGCAGCACAACGGCGTGATGGTGGATATGGTGAAGAGTTTCCTGCGGGCAGGGCTTCGCCAAGCGATGCACGTGAGGTAGGAGGAGGTGTGGAAGGACTTGGGTGTTCTTGGTGAGCCTCTCCCCTCTCTTATATAGGCAAGGAGGTTGTATCCACTTCAATTCCCAAGTGAAAACCCCTCTCTCATTAAAAAGATGGTAACACCTATCTTTTAAGAGTGGTAACCCTCCCATTGAAGGGCTTCCCATTTATTGGCATAATAAACCAAGGAGGGCTGGTCACATGGACTATTGGACCACCCTTGGTCGTCCAAAACATGTGGGGCCCATAGTGGGACCCTCCGGAACCTTCTAGAACATTCCGACACTGCCGAAAAAATCCCGAACTTTTTCGGAACCCTGAAATCAACTTGCCTTATATAAATCTTTACCTTCGGACTCTTCCGGAGCTCCTCGTGATGTCTAGGATCTCATCCGATACTCCGAACAATATTGAAACACCATTAATAAAATTATCCCAGAGCTATTCTAGCGTTACCGAGCGTTAAGTGTGTGACCCTACGGGTTCTAGAACATGCAGACATGATCGAGACATCTCTCTGATCAATAACCATTAGAGGGACCAGGATATCCGTATTGACTCCCACACATTCAACGAAGATCTTTATCGATTGAACCACTATGTCGTGGACTAGTAGTATCCGTACACAATTTCCTTTGTCACACGATATTTTACTTACCCGTGATTCGATCGTCGGTATCGCTATACCTAGTTCAATCTCGTTACCGGTAAGTAATCTTTACTCGTTCTGTAATACAACATTCTCTGTGACTAACTCATTTTTCACGTGCTTGCAAGCGTTACCGAATGTGCATTACCGAGTGGGCCCAGAGTATATCTCACCGTCACACGGAGGGACAAATCCCAGTCTTGATTCATGTAATTCAACAAGTAATTTCGGAGATACCCGTAAGACATTTTTATGATCACCCTGTCACGATGTGATGGTTGATGTCCCCAAAGTATTCTTCCGGTACCCGGGAATATCATAATCTCATGGTATAAGAAACATGATACTTGACAATAAAAGGCATGACAATATAAACTTAATGAAATGATCAATATTGTTATGCTTAGTTGGGTCTGTCCATCACGTCATTCTTCTAATGACATGACCCCATTAATTAATACACAACTCATGTTCATGGTTAGGAAACCATAACCATCATTAATTAACGAGCTAGTATAGTAGAGGCTTACTAGGGACGCGGTGTTGTTTATGCAACCACACATGCATTATGTTTCCGGTTAATACAATTATAGCATGGAAACTAAACATATATCATGAACATGGAAATATGATAATAACAATTTTATTATATCCTCTAGGGCATATTTCCAACAAATAGGCTCCTTGAAATTAAGTGTGCTCTAAAGTATGGGCAGTACGCCAAGACAAGAAGACCGAAATCCATCTGCATCTACTCACTAATCATCCACCTTGAGATATCTATCCAGAACATCTCGCTGGTATTAAGTTGCAAGCCCCACCCAAAGTGTAAACTCAAATCAACAGATAATTGCATTAACAATCTATGCGTAAGGTAAACAATCCTTGCAACCGCGGTTACGAGCACCGCTGTTTTCTCCCTGGTGGCAACAACACGTCCCCTAGTCTCATGTTTCTGTCACTCAAGCTAGACATCGGGGGGCTGAACCCACAATCATTCATAAAGCTCCCTCTTGGAGTCACTATCTACTACTTGGCCAAAGCAATAAAAAGCAACGGAGAACATGCATGAATTCCTAAGAGAAAAATATAAAAGGTAAACCAAATATATAACTTATCATGATCTGAACATAATCTCATAATCCATTGGATTCCAGAAAACACAACATAGCAACAGCAGGAAAATTACATAGGTGCCTTGATCATGTAGGGCAGCTCACAAGGTCTAAAAATTGAAGAACAAAGGTTGAGATAAAACATCACATAGCTACTGATCATGGACCCATGGTCCAAGGTATACTACTGACGGCTCATCCGGGAGGCGTCCATGGTGGTGGAGAGGCTCCCGGAAGTCAATCCTCCCTCCGGCACGGTGCCGGGAAGGGGTCTTCTGGTGCTCCCGATCTTCGGAGTGCGGCGGCGGCGAAACAAAGAGGTAATTCGCGATGCGGGCTTCTCCTCGAGGGTTTCCTTGATGGGGGGTAAAAATAGGCCGAAGGGGGGCACCAAAGGTGGGGCCCACCTCCCAGGCGCCCTGGTGGTGCGGCCAGGGGCAGGGCCGCGCCACCTGGCCGCCTAGGAGGAGGGTGCCCCCCTTCGGCTCTCCTTCGGTGGTTCAGGAAGCTTCCTTGACGGTGATTTTTATTCTGATTTTCCAGAATTTTTCTGGGATTTTAAATTGGCGAAAAATCACTGCAACTAAAGACATCAGCAGACAGGAACCGACACTAGGTGCACTAGTTTAGTAGGTTAGTCCAAATATGCGTAAAATGATATAAAAGTGTAGCAAAACATGTAGCAATGTCACATTAAAGTTCATGGAACAAGCAAAACTTATAGATACATTTGGGACATATCAATGGGACGATCATAACTAATTAAATACTGAAAAAATTACACACACACACACACATATATATATACACACACATATATATATATATATATGTGTGTGTGTGTGTGTGTGTGTATAAAGGGTGGGTCTATTCTACTAACACCCTCTAAGACCTTATTATCCTATCACTAACTCTTATTCTCCTAACACTAAAACCATAAAAAGAAAAAACCCGAACTGACAAAATAAAAACACCACCCACCCACCCACCCTCTTCTCCCACGCACGACACCCCCACCCACGTTTCCACGCACTCCACCCACCCCACCGCCCCCGCCCCCAGCCACGGGATCCCGCCGCCTAGTCCCGTCCACCGGATCCCGGCGCCCAACCTGGGCCACCAGATCCCGCCGCCCTGCCTCGGCTACCGGATCTCGCCGCATCGCCGCCCGCCGCCCTCCTCGGCCACCAGAAAGCCTCCCCCGGCCACCGCACGCCACCACTCCCCGACCATCGGAGCGCGGTGCCCCGACCCGGCCACCAAATCGCGCCGCTGCCCACCGACAACCAGACCGTGCCACAGGTCCCTGCCATGGGGGCGGGGGCTCAGATTCGAGCGTCGCCATCCTATTTTGGCTGCCAGAGATCCCGCCCTCCTCGCCGGCGCCCCATCCCGGCGGTCCTCTCCGGCCGACTATCACCTCGCCGGCGCCCCCTGATGACCCACAAGTATAGGGGATCACGATAGTCTTCGCGGGTAAGATAACCCAATTTATTGATTCGACACAAGTGGGGCCAAAGAATATTTATAAGCTCTAATAGTTGAGTTGTCAATTCAACCGCACCTGAAAGATACTTGCTTGGCAATGAGATGTAAGCAGTAACGGTGATATGGGAGTGATAGTGGCAGTGCATATATTAATGGCAAAGCAACGAAAGTAAAAACGGTAAGGTAAAGTAACTTATAACAAGCAGAATTAAAAGCACTGTAGGCTAGGGGGGCGGATGGTTGGGTGCTGCATGGATGAGAGACATCATGTAATTTATTTGGGACAAGGCACACAAAAAAGTAATGATCATCTAGGAATATATCAAACATTAGGCATCTGTCCCGTAGATAGTTGTACGTTCTTGCAATAATAACTTGCACAACATCTTTTTTCCTACCATCCTGCTACAAACGGGGCCAAAAGGAACTTATGGAGATTAAGGTGCTCCTGTCAAAGAGCACTGGAACAAAGCATTAACAATCAATGGATACATGGAATCCTCAAATTATAGTCCATCCCCTTTGGTGTCCCAAGCTATCACCATTGGGATCGCCGATTCCGAACTATAACAGGTGCATACAACTCATAGATAGGATCAAGAGCACAAATATATTCATGCAGACACATAGGGTTCAGATCTGAAATCATGGCACTCGGGCCCAAAGTGACAAGCAATAAGAAGAACAAGTCGTAGCAAAGATGATAAACACCATAGTAGATGATAGGCAACATGCCCCCAACAATCTGATAAAAAATTACATGATCTAACTCATCCAATCTGTACCATCCCCTTTGCCTACAGCAAGGAATTACTCACACATGAAAGGAGAAGTCATGGAGGGATGATGGAGTGGCGATGGTGATGACGATGGCGATGATTCCTCCTCACCGGAGGCCAAAACAGCCTCCAGATTAGCTCTCCCGGAGAAGAACAGAGGGTGGTGGCGGCTCCGCGACAAGAATTGTAAAAGCGACTTCTGTTCAGGAATTTCCTCATCGAGGGTAAAAATAGGAGTCCTGGTAGGGCACTAGAGGCGGTGGGGCCCTCCCAGGCGCCCTGGTGGCGCGGCCAGGGGTCAGGCCGCGCCTCCTAGCCGCCTGGGCCAGGGGAAACCCCCCTCTGGCCCTTCTTTTGACATGTGTCTCCTCCCGGTGCGTGGTTTTTCTGTATTTTTATGGGAATTTTCTAGGACACCTAAAAATCCATTTTCCTGCACACAAGAAAACCATACATGCAGCTCTGCTGAAAACAACTTTAGTCCCGGTTAGTTTCATTCAGATCATGCAAGAATGAGGCAAAAACAATAGCAAAAGTGTTTGGAAAAGTCGATAATGAGGCCAAAACAATAGCAAAAGTGTTTGGAAAAGTCGATACGTTTGAGACGTATCAACTCCCCCCAAGCTTAGCATATTGCTTGTCCTCAAGCAATTCATTTCAACGAACTGGACGCGACAAAGAAAACTTTGACAAACTCCTTTTGCTTCATTAGATGTATATAATCCTGTACTACGAACAAGACTGGAAAGTGTTGGCACAATGCTACAAAGACAATGCACGAAGCAATCCTTATTTCATGTAAAAAGTTTCAAACAACCACTAATGAATAATATGCTACAAATCAAAACAGGATCACAATGCACGTGACTTGAACATACTAGAGTGGTATCACGCTAGCCTCCATGAGTGAAGCAAAACATAAATGTAGAAGCTCCTTCGGAGTTTTAGAGGAGACTAGAACTAAATATTTCAAAATAAGAGATAACACAAGC
This sequence comes from Bromus sterilis, assembly GCA_950022295.1. Taxonomy (NCBI): domain Eukaryota; kingdom Viridiplantae; phylum Streptophyta; class Magnoliopsida; order Poales; family Poaceae; genus Bromus; species Bromus sterilis. The sequence goes on along the minus strand of OX465595.1, from coordinate 333,894,586 downwards.
ATGCAGAAGACAATGTGGTACTTTGGGACAATGCACATTACACTCAGAATGACAATTATGCTCTCAATAGTTGGTGCGGTGAAGAAAGAAGGAGAGACTCTCGAACCGTGGCTTTTGATGGCAAAGTTGAAAACCCGTGGCTGGAAGTAAAGACTAAACAAGTACTGGAGCTCATGGTTTTTAAAACAGAGACAAAATGTTTTTTGAGTGTAACTTTCCAGTCAACGGTAATGGTAAAGGTTCTCAATATCTTCCATACCAACCATATTAATGGCGGTTCCCATGCTTCTGTATTATGCCTACACTTTTGTTCCCTTTCCATCTATCATAAACGGTCCATGGCCAGCAATTGTGTGGTGCCTTTTATCTTGCCTCAAGTATGGAAGAGAAGATTGTGAGTCTCTCTCCACCTATCATTAGCACTTAGTGGCCAACATTTAGTTCCATTTCATTCCGTCATCAAGTATGGAGGTCAAGTGCAAAATTTAATAAAAATGTACAATAAGTGAGAACTAGGCATTCTCCAGACCGGCCTCTTCCTCATAAATTTGACTAGAATAAACTTTTTCAAGGAGTAAAACATTTTAAGCATGGAAGATAATGATTCCGTCTAACGCTCCATGAGCTTGTACGGATACAAAAAGAGAAGTGCATTTGAATAATTTTTGAGATGGTACAAGAAAGTCTTCGTTAGGATGGCGGGTAAATACCATATATAGGCAGGTATGGTGGACTCATATGGTGCAACTTGTTTCAAGGATTTTGATGCACAAAAATAATTCCGCTTATTATGGGCGAAGGCTAGCAAAAGACGAGGAAGAGGCCAACTAGAGAGCAATAACGTCCATAATCATGCAGAACGACAAAGCAACGTTGCATCAGGCATGAAAGTGATATAACTATTATGAAACAAAAAGATTATCAAGGCTTGATAGAATTTTAGTCATAAACATGTGTAAGCATGTGCCAAGTCAATCCAAAAATTCTTCGAAGGGAAATACTACTTCAATATGCCAAGTCATGAACAATGTAATGCATTTAAATCATTTCAATAACACATTATGCACTCCAACTATTTGAAACTAGTCACAAGAAAGCATGAACTACTGGGAAAGCATTGTAAACATATCAGTATGTCGCTACAAGCTGGTCTCTAGATCATAAGTACAGGCATATGTACAAAAGTAGAAACAAAAAGAGTTCATACCGGCTTTCCTTGTTGCATCCCTTCCGTCGATCTTCGTCATTATTGCCTCATCGCTTGCTCAATCGAACGTGGGAATATATAATCAAGTGCAAATGCAACCATGGATGTGAGCTGAAATCTGCAAACAAAGAAAACTAAAGAGATAAAGGAAATCTTTTTGTAATTTCAAAGGTTAATAGAAAGTAAAAGAAAGGAGAAATCTTTTTGTTGTTTTTTCAAAGTAAGATAGAACGAAGAAGAACAAGCAAAAACTTCAAAAAGATAAAAGAGAATACGAATGGATAATACAATGGAAGGGGAGAAGGCACGTACTCCCCCAAGAGTAGGCTTTTGGCATAAGTCGGACTCGGCTACTACGGGCCCCAGGAGCTTCCTACAGCTCTGGGGTAGTACTGGTACGTACATCCCTCGTATGGGGTCTCGGGTGCGTAGACGGACATTCTGCTTTCCTCCCAAGAAGAAGGCTCCCCACCCCAAGAAGAAGGTCCCTCGCCCCACCGGGCGACGGGCTCCTCCTGGGGGTGCGGAATCTCTTCCGTCTCCTCCTGAGCAACCCCCTCCGTGCGGTTATGGAACTGCTGCTGGACAACGAACTCATCCAGCTCGATTGCGGTGAAAGGCCATCCGTTCCTGCTAGTATAATCAAACAAAAGTGGTGCAGGTAGATGGATATCGCGAGTGGTAGTCTCGCCAAATCTCATAACATAAACAAGGTTACCAAACTCGGAAGTCCTAGTAACAAACTCATGCCTCTTCATAGTAGCAAGATCAAAGCGCAAGAATGGAAAAGGCACATCATCAGCACGTGCAGCGAGCTCAAGCCTCTCAAGAATGAGCGTGGCAAAAACGCCACCAAAGTGAGGCCCTTTGCCGCTGTTAGCAACAAGGCGGCGAGCAATTAAAGCACCAATATTATACTGGCTATCTCCTGAGAGGGCGGCTGCCAAGATAGAAATATCTGGCCCCAAAATGTTGCTCGTGTTGTCACGAGCTATCACCCCTCAAGAAATATAGTACGCGAAATAACTGATGTGAAGAAACAAAATGCTGGAAATCTTTCCCCGGTGAACGTCCTTCGGATCCTTGCTGCAAAGAGAAGTGAAAAGGGCCTGCAACTCGTTTGGGTGAGTAGGTATCTTGGTCTTCCAACCGCATGATAATACTTTCTCATAAATTCTAAACTCAACCATGGCAGTTTTCCCATTATATTTAAACCAAATGACAAAATAATACCCGAGTTTTGGATATTGTGGCACCTGATGTGTCACAAGGTGTGTCAAACCTGCAGCTGCACAAAGGTTATCAAATTCATTCTTAATACCTGCAGCCGTAAGAAAGTCCAAACACGGGTACGTCATGGCACGTGTCGTGTCCGTCTCGTAGAGTAACTCCGGTGGCACAATATCATCATTGTAACTCATCCTCGCATAAGAGGATGAAGTTGCAGCTCTAGTTACTCTATCCGTAGGCTCGGGTCTCTTCTTCCCAAGCCATCCCTTAGCCTTTCCAAATAAACTCATTTCTGGTTTTTTGACAAGTTACAAAAACTAATATTTAAGCAAAATGAGTTGAGGAAAACTACTATACTCACTTCCCCAAGGCATAAACTTGCATCAAAACTCCAAAAATAAATTTCTAAGCATGCATGCAAGCTCATATGAACAATACCAAAAACATCTAAATACTCATAGATGTGACCACCATTCAAAATTCTAATTGGAGGGGCGGAGGAGTCACATACCAGGGAGAAAATGCTCACAATCTCAACTCAAATGATGGGATGAATGAAGAGATCGAAATTTGGCCCCAAGAATAGCAAGAACTCGGGTTCAGCAACAATACATGAGTTTGTGGAGGGAGAGAGAGACGGGAAGAAGACACACCTGAAAAGGGGGCCTGGTGGGCCCAGACACCCTTATGGCATGGCCAGGGGCCAGGCCGCGCCACCTGGCCGCCTGGACCAGGGGTGGCCCCCCCTGGTCAGCCCCAGGTGCCCTTGAGCTTCTTATTTTGTGAAAAAAATTAATATAATTTTTCTGGAATTTTTCTGAGAACTTCATTTTTGAAAAAAATTCGAGGTAGCAAAAGCTGCAAAAACTTCCGGAGGGCTCGAAACAATGGTTAAACATATGAAGTTTCAAAAGCAAAAACTTTGGTACAACAAGGTAAATGAAAGCTAAAAGAAATGCAAATATAATAAGTTGCCCTTTTTACTCATATAAAACTTGTTTATTAGCAAGGTTGATCAAGTATTACTACTAAATAAGTTATATATCAGGCAAAAAGTTTCTCTTCTTATAAAGCAATTCATGGTACCTTTATTTGGAGGGAGACTGTGCCTACCATGATTGTTTTATATTTGCGATGCACATGTAGAGGAAATCCCAATCACCAATCTTCACGGTCTCAATATTCTCAATGGAGTTAAGGCCATGCCTTTTATTGATCTTTTTTGGAAAATGTACCGTGTGTTCTTTATCATTAACATTGTAAGTGACCTTTCCTTTGTTGCAATCAATAATAGCACGTGCGATGTTAAGAAAAGGTCTACCAAGAATAATATACATTCCCCCATGTTCGGGCATATCAAGCACAACAAAATCAGTAAGAATTAAGCAATTAGCAACTTCAACAGGAACATCCTCACAAATACCAATGGGAATGGTTGTTGACTTCTCAGCCATTTGAAGAGAGATATTTGTGGGGATAAGTTTATCTAAGCAAAGTCTTTTGTAAAAATATAAAAGCATAACACTCACTCCCGCACTAAGATCACATAAAACAGTTCTAACATAATTATTCTTTATGGGGCAAGGAATGGTGGGTATACCTGGATCACCGAGCTTCTCAGGATCTTGCCGCAGAAAGAGTAGTTAGCAAGCATAGTAGATATTGCTTCAGTATGAACTTTTCTTGTACTAGTCATAATATATTTCAAATACCTCGAGTACAGAGGCAGCTTAATAGCATCTGTCAAAGGAATTTGCAGAAAAAGAGGCTTCATCCATTCAATTTTTTTGTAGTGCTTTTCTTCTTTAGTTTTGAGAGACTTACCTGGGAAGGCATTGGTTTTTGTACCCATGGTTCTCGTTCCTTCCCGTGATTCCTTGCGATGAAGTCTTCTCTAGTATATCTCTTGCGTTTATCGGATGCTTCTTCTTCTCGCACTTCAGGAGGATCATTCCTCTCTTTGTCTTTATCAGGTTCAACACCGTCTTCAGTTTTAGCATCGAAAGTAGATATACTATTAGGATCAATCATAGGCTCTTCAACTATGGGATCATTTGGATTGTCGGCTTCTTTGTGTTTGTTCTTCTTCTTCTTCTTCTTCTTCTTAGGGGAGCTGACAATGTCTTCTTCCTGCAATTGAGAATCTTGCTCGATTCTCTTAGGGTGTCCCTCTGGATAAAGAGGATCTTGGGTGTGTGTGCCACTGATACGTCTCAAACGTATCGATAATTTATGCTCGCTCCATGCATGTTTTGTGTGATATTGCTATGATCTAGATACACTTTCATACACTTTTGATCATATTTGAACTAACTTACTAACTCAGTGCACCCCAGTGCCAGTTCGTGTTTTCTGCTATTTTTCTATTCCAGGTTTCCCCCATATAAAAAATGCTCCAAAAGTTTGGGAAAAATCGGATAAAAAATCAGCGCAACGGAGTCTTCCAGAAGCACCCAAGTGGGGCCAGAGGGCCACCACCAGGGTGGCCCCCTGGCTTCCCCCCTTCGCCTATTTATTCTCCGTCACGGGGAAACTCCAAAGACAGAACCCTATTTCACAAATTCTCCTCTCTTCCGCCGCCGCCGCGCTTCCAAGATCGGTAGCACCGTCAGGACCCTTCCAGGCACCCTGCCGGAGGGAGGATCGACCTCCGGGAGCTTCTCCTCCACCATGGACGCTTCCCGGATGTGCCGTGAGTATTCTACCTTGGACCATGGGTCCGTGATCAGTAGCTATGTGATGTTCTCCTCCCCTCTTTGTTCTTTATGGTTTAGACCTCGTGAGCTGCCCTACATGATCGAGGCACATATGTAATTCTTTCTGCTTTTTCTATGCTGAGTTTGATGGGATCTGATGGATTATGAGATTATGTTAGATTGTGATAGAGTAATATAATTGGTTCTTATCTTTTGTATTTTCGTTCCGAAGTAATTCTTGCATGTTCTCCGTTTCTATTTATTGCTTTGGCCAAGTGGTAGGTAGTGACTCCAAGATGGAACGTTATGCTTGATTGTGGGTACATGCCCCCTGATGACACGCTTGAGTGACAGAAACATGAGTCTAGGGGATGTGCTGTTGCCATATGGGTGAGAACAACGGTGCTTGTAACCGCGGTTACAATGATTATTTACTTTACGCAAAGTTCTTTTAATGCAGTTGTCTGTTGCTTTGGGTTTACACTTTGGGTGGGGCTCGCAACTTAATACCGGCGAGATGTTCTGGATAGATATCTCAAGGTGGATGATTAGTAGTAGATGCAGATGGATTTCGGTCTACTTATTTTGGCGTACCGACCATTCTTTTGAGAATCTTCCTTTCTTTTGTAGCATAGTTAGCATCGCGGTGTATTTATAATCCTTTCAATTACCTGTCTGTAATTTGTTTACCTCGCATAGCAGTCTTATCGTCTTTTGGGAGAGAGACATCACTAGTGAACATCACGGGCCCCGGTCCATATTCTCATCACTGTTTACACGCTCATTTACTTTATTGCTTTTACTTTCAGTTGCTATCATTATCATTATCCTGTGTTTTTTATCCTTTGTAAACAACAAGACCGTAGAGATTGACAACCTCTCTGAACTTCGTTGGGAGCAAAGTTAATTGTGATGTGTGCAGGTCCACGTCAGGTGAACCGCTGACACCTACTTATCATCGCCGGAGTCCTACTGGTCGATACTCAACCTCCGTATCTGTGACGCCCCCAAAATCGGACCGTGTATAGTAATCATACACGCAAGGTACACGATCGAGATCATAGACTCACGGTGAGTTATCACAACACAACTCTACAAATAAAATAATACAAGCTGTTTAATACAAGCCATGGGCCACGAGGGCTCGAATACAACAACTCGAGAGCACAAAGTTAGCGGAAGCAATAGTATCTGAGTACAGACACAAGGTACAAGTTTGTCTTAAGAAGGCTAGCACAAAAACAACAACGATCGAAAAGGCGAGGTCTCCTGACTGGGAACCTCCAAACTACTCCTGGTCAACGGTTAACTCGACGTCGTAGAAGGCATCAGGGATCTTCATGTTGCAGTGGTCGGCATCGGGGATATCCTGCTCCTAGACTCCAAGGCTCCAACGTCGATTGCAGCGGCCGATCAGGCACAACAAAAAGGGGGAAATAAAGCAAGGGTGAGTATCTAGCATACCCGCGAGTCTTACGACCGCTACTAAGCATTTATGCATTGGTATCAAATGGAAAGGGGAGGTTTTATATAGTGGACTACAAGGTAGAAAGTCGGAATAAGGATGAGAAGCTAGGCCTATCGATGACTAGCATCTTCCGACGAGTCTTGCAGCATGAGAAGAGAATAGCCAATAGTTCAAAAGCATCAATGTAATAACAATGCAGCAGAAGTTGCTGCAGCATTGTATAATAGTAAGTTGTATTATATAACAATTATATATGCCTCCGAGATCCCCTCCTCGACTTCCCTGCGAGGAAGAGAAACTGAAACCAACAGTTTAATAGTAGTAGTTTGTAATAGTAGGATCTGGCTTCAGCATAAAGCGTCCTGTTATCGTGGACACGACTATTCGAATAGATTATCTTCCCTGCAAGGGCTGCACTACTGTTACCCTTTACGCTCGGATCTCCAGGGTGGCGTACACCTTGTCAGGGAATGCCCCACCGAGGCTATCCGATACGCCGAAGTCCATCCTTCGAGCTCAACAGAGAGGCCATCCACCGGTCTAAATCCTAAGTACAAAGGAACTTTTGGCCCCTGTCCTTTGTACTCCTGCACGTTACGCGACTGGCCGGTGAAGCATACCCAGCTCCCACTACCGAAGTAGGCGGTCCAAGCCCGGCAATCAGCCCGAGGTAAAGCTGATGTCAGAAGGGCCCTCGAACGAGGCTACAACGCAGAGGGCCCACACCGTAATCCCACGTGGAGGCAGTGCGTATAGGAATATAGCCACTCAAGTCATCCGCCGAACCTATTAAGCATTTTATTGATTTTCTATCGGAACAAACGTTATCGTTGTCCTTATTTAGGTGAGTCACGGACAACGACAGCAGCCAGGTCCACCCCCATTACCAGAGCCAGTGGCCGCCTGCCCTGTCGTCCCACCAACTCGTGCGGTTACCAACAAGGTGAACCGTCTCCTTACCTTGTCTCGCGTTTGCACTTGGAAGAGCTCGACTTTCGTACAACAGAGTATCTCTCGGCCGTCGAGAAAGTACCAGGCCCACCACATACCGGTGGAATACACGTGTCATGTCGGGCCGATACGATACCCTGCGTGGGCACCGTTGGGTCACCCGACTCCTTACCTTTAAGGACACCAGTTGATTCGACTGCCTACCATCAAGTGAAACCAGGAGGAATCACCCTCGATGGTACACTTGAAGAGGCTCGACAGAGACATCAACAGAATGAACTAAAGAGGTAAACCTTGTATCATCCCGGTGATTCTACGCTACTGAGCCGACGAGAGTGAAATACGAGTCCGTCCACTCGTAAGTCAAACTCGAAGCGACTCGGCAGAGTCTCGCCGTTGTAGGTTCCCTAGGGCGTCTGCATTGATCTGTACCTGTTGCAGTTATCATATTTTGTAATCCGCGTTCACTCACTAGAGTGATCACGGCCCGCTATTGTAAACCTAGCTAACAATGCGCAGGGTTTACTGCTGAATATTATATATATTTATAAGGTAGCATAGGACAGAAGAAAGGTAATAAAGGGGCGACAATGACAGGCTATGCAATTGAATAGGATTGTGACGTAATAGCCGCATGAATGCCTAGTGCAAGAAATGTACGGAAAGATAGGCGATATTCGGGGAAGGAAAATGACTCTGCTTGCCTGGAAGCTCGACGGTAGGGGTACGGTCGTCGACGAAGTAGTCGATCACAGGGGCAACGGCAGCAGACGTGGAGACTATCAGAAAATAAGAGAGGGGGAAGAAATAATAAATACACGGCAATAACAGCAATACAAATTCAAGACTAGGCAAACACATGGTTGGCGGTGATCTAACGCGGTGTTAAGTATTTTTAGGCGGAGCGGGAATTTATCCGGGGATGACTCATTAGTATCGGTTGATTTCCAGACAGATGATCCGAAGGGGAAGGTTCCATGTATGCAGTGTTAGAGACATCTGACGGACATGTGGTTAGTGTAACCGTGCTCGTTGATCCATTCTGAACAACTTTCATATTCAGAATAATTTCATCCGGAAAGTTTTACCGGCTCCGGTCGTCTGACAGACAGATGAATCGGAGGAGACATGTTCCACATTCGGTAGGTTAGGGGGGTGCGGTGGGTATACATATATCATATTCTTATTCGTGATATTTTTCTGATCAACTTTGATATATAAAATATTTTCATCGGAGTTATGGTTTAAAAGATATTGATTTTTAAAGATTTAATTATTTTAAATCATTTCCTAAATCATTTTATATTTATTTTATTATTTATTTAATATAAATAATAATCATTTTAATACTGACCAGTGGGTCCCACTGGTCAATGACACAACTAATAATTAATTTAATTTAAAACTAATTAAAAGTGGGGGACCCACATGTCATTCATAGATTAGTTTTCTATTTTAATTAAACAATTTAACTAGCAAGTGGGCCATAGGTGTCAGTCTAACAGTTATTACTAACAACTTTTAATTAGGGGCCAGGCCCCACATGTCATTTGGAGGGGGTTTATTTGCCTCTGCTAATTAGTTCTAAACAGGGGGGGGGGGGCGTTTATACAAATCATGGATTAGCCCCTAGTCCTAATGGAGTGGTCCCACACGGCAGTAGGACACAGGCCACAACGGGTCCTCGCCAGCGACGAGGCCACGACAGAGGAGCCCGGCGAGGCGTGCTCTCTGCACAGGGGGACAAAAGGGGCGCCGTTGGCTCGTACGCGCGCGGGGGATCACCAAGGCGCACCCGTAGGTGCCATTCGCGCGAGATGGAGCGGCCCAGGGCTGGACGGCGGCCTCGAGCTGGGCGGCGCCGGTGCACTGGACGTGGCTGCGAAGGCGATGCGTTGCACGATATCGAGCGGGGGAGGGGGAAAATCGGTGCTGCGCTCATCGGGGGGCTCGTAGGGGTGGCAATGGGCCGGGGAGGGCTTGTCGTGGACGGAATTCGTAGATGGGGGCGGCGGCCGTCGACGGAGGAGACGAGCTCGGGGCGTCGCATACGGGGTGGCGGGGTTCGATTCCTCCCGGGAGGTGACGAAGTCGACGACCCGGAGGCGGCCGGACACGCTGGCTGGAGCTGGGGAGGGCGGTGGCCGCGTTAATGGCGTGGCGGCGGCGACTGGGTGCTCGGTCCCGTGGTGGAAGATGGCGAGGGCGAGTGGATCCGGGGGGAACGGACGAGATCTGTGGGGGTGCGGGGTTAGGGTTTCTCCACGGCGCGAGGGTGGTCTTATCTCCCGCCGGCGTCGCCCGATGGCCGACACGGCAGCGTCGCCCGCGGTGGCCATGGCCGATGCGTGCCACCGGGGGGGGGGGGGTGCGTGAATAGGAGGTAGGGGACGGTTGCGGGGGTGGGCTTGTGGGCTGGGTTAGCCCAGTGGGGGAGAGGGGAGGTGGGGTGGGGTTGGGCCTTTGTCCAGTGCTGTAGATAGGTCCTTCTATTTTTCTTTTCTTTTCCTCTTTTTCTTTTTCTGTAAAATTCCTTTTGTATTTGTTTTAACTAGTTTTGCTACTTTGTAAATTATGTAGCGTGTCTCTAAATTAGTAGTGCACTGGATAAAAGTGCCACAAAAGTTTTGGTGATTTTATAAAATCCTTTAGTATTTTATTTAATTAACAAATGATTAAAATGGACAAATTAAGCTACTGTTTTAATTGTTTGATTTATTTGGTAGTTCAATAAATTTCCCAAACTATAGGGACATGATGAAATGATTATTATACATTTCACAAAATTGGTTTCACCATTTTTGAGCAAAGTTTAATTGTCACCTATTTTTAATATTCACCAGAAGGCACTTTGAGTTTTGATTTGATTTCAATTCAAAGGGGTTAGACTTGTTGTGATTCAATATGATCAAGGCCCATGGCCATATTGCTTTCAATAACATCACAAGGGCAATTTGAATTTTTGAACTGACCCAGGTTGATCAAAGCAAAATTTTGAACAGTAATGATCAACAGTAATTGTGATTGTTGTTCACTGACAGTGAGAGTGTTACAGTATCTTCACCGAGGGAAACTTGCTGCTACGCTGCATCTTATTTTCCTCTTAGGGTAACCAACGAAGGGCGAGAAGCAACCCTCTCTCGCGTATCAAGCAAATTTCTGGCGCCGTTGCCCGGGACTCCGAGTGATAAGATAGGAGAGTTGGCCACTACCTTTTACCTTTACTTTTTAGTCTTGTTAGTTTACCTTTCTGTTTTTATCTTTGTGTCTTATATCAAAAATTACAATTTTTTTTGCCACACCTGCTGCTACTATGGGTTCCACTGAAAACACCAAGTTGTGTGACTTCACCAGTCACAAAAACAAAGACTTTATCTGCACTCCTATTGCCACACCTGCCACTTCAGCTACCTCTTAAGAAATTAAACCTGCTTTACTAAACCTTGTTATGAGAGATCAATTATCGGGTGCTGGAGATGATGCTTCTTTACACTTGAATAATTTTGTCGAATTATGTGATATGCGAAAGTATAAAGAAGTAGAAGGTGATGTTGTTAAGCTCATGCTTTTTCCTTTCTCTTTGAAGGAAGAAGCTAAAATTTGGTTTCAATCTTTGCCTAGGAATAGCATAGATTCTTGGGATAAGTGCAAATATGCTTTTATTGGGAAGTACTACCCACCTGCTAAAACTATCCAATTGAGGAGTAACATTATGAATTTTAGGCAATTGGATAATGAACACGTTGCCCAAGCTTGGGAACGTATGAAATCTCTTGTTAAGAAATGCCCTACACATGGTTTGACTACCTAGATGGTTATCCAGACTTTTTATGCAGGCTTGAACTTTATCTCGCGGAACCTGTTAGATTCGGCCGCGGGAGGAACCTTTATGTCGACTACACTTGGTGCTGCCACAAAACTTCTCGATGAGATGATGACCAACTATTCCCAATGGCACACCGAATGCGCTCCAATAGGTAGGAAGGTAAATTCTGTCGAGGAAATTACCTCTCTCAATGATAAAGTTGATTTAATTATGTCTCTACTTACCAAGCAACCCTCTATTGATCCTGATGATGTTCCTTTAAATTCTTTGGTTGCTCAGGAAGAAGTAGATGTGAACTTCATTGCTAGAAACAACTTTAATAATAATGCTTATAGGGGCAACCTTTGCTATTAATCCTAGACCGTTTCCATCCACTTATGGGAACAACAACACCTACCCTAGCAACAAGAACTCCACTTCTGAATTAGAAAACATGCTTAGAGACTTTATCACTACCCAAAAAGCCTTCAACAAGAATGTGGATGAAAAGCTAGCTAAACTGGATAATATTTGTTTGAAGGTAGATAACTTAGCCCTTGATTTTGAGATGTTAAAAATTAGAACCTCTCCCCTTGAGGAGAGTAAGGCCACTCCTATTAATGCTATCCAGTTAAAAATCAATGAAAATATTAGGATGATGGCTAAACTTAAAGAAAGATGGGCACACCCCACTGTTGCAACTATCCAAATTGTTGAGGACACAGAAACTATTAGCACCCAATGCACTCCTGGTCCCATTGGACCTATTAATGGTGATGCTAATACCTCAAAAGTAGAAGAAGAAACTCCTATGAACATAGATGGTTTCAAACAAGTGAGCTTAGAGGACACTACTACCACCTTTGATAGTAGTGATATTGATTTGGACAGTTGCACCCTCTCAGAAGTTATCAGCTTATTACACAAATGTCTAGAGACCCCCACACTAGCACACTTAATCTTACCTTCACGGAGCATATCACAAATGCTCTTATCAAAGCTAGGGAGGAGAATCTTAGGATAGAAGCCTCCATACCTAGGAAGCTAGATGATGGTTGGGACCCTATGATAAAAATTAAATTAAATAACTTCTCTTGCTATGCTTTATGTGGCGTTGGAGCTAGTACCTCCGTCATGCCCAAAAGAATGTATGATATGTTTGAATTGAAACCTTTTGATTCATGTTATTTTGGTGTTCGCCTTGTCGACTCTTCCGTAAGGAAAACTTTGGGGAAGATCGACGATGTTCTTATCATTGTCAATGACAACTATGTTCCCGTTGATTTTATCATTATGGATATAGAGTGTGAACCTTTATGTCCAATTATTTTGGGACGCCCTTTTCTTCGCACCGTTGGTGCTATCATTGACATGAAAGAAGGGAATATGAAATTCCAATTCCCTTTAAAAAAGGGGATGGAACACTTCCCTAGAAAGAAAGTCAAGTTACCTTTTGAGTCCGTTACACGGGCAAGCTATTCTCTTTCTCTTGGTAAAACTTGATTCTTCTTTTTCCTTATGCCTAGCTTAAAGGCGTAAAAGAAAGCGCTTGTTGGGAGGCAACCCAAGTTGTTTTTACTGCTGTTTTTAGTGGTCTTGATGATTTTTACTACTGTAGCAACATCATTGTATCTTTATTTTTCAAGCTTTGTGCCAAGTATAGCCTCATATGACAAGGGAAGTGAAAGATGTGACATGCTGTCCGGAAAACAGATTCTGTCCTCATGACGGGAAAAGTCAGAATAAACCACCAGTTCATCTTTTTGAGCTGAATTGTTTACACATCGTGCTCTATACAATCACGGAACTTTCGTATGTTCTGAGTTTTTTGATTTGAGTTGCAGAAGTTCCCCTAAAAAATTCTTTACTACCTGATGTTCTGTTTTTCACAGATTCTTCCACGTTTTTGTCTCTCCTAACTTTTGCAAACCTTAAGCTTGCTTTTCTTTGAAAAAACCTTTTGGAAATCTTGAGAAACAGTAGCTCTTCAAGAATATCTTTATATCCAGTGGGGAAAATTATTTATTAAGGGTACTAACCTCTCTAATCAGCTTATGATGAGTTGTGTATGAAGGGAGTTTTCAAGTGTGGGATGGAAGATGATGAAAGAAGATTCGGGAGTGTCAAGCTCTCAAGATTGGGGATGCCCCCATGCATCCCCAATAAATATTCAAGGAGACTCAAGCGTCTAAGCTTGGGGATGCCCTAGAGCATCCCCTTCTCCATCAACAATCATCAGTTCGTCCTTCGTCTCACTATATTTTTATCACTTCATGCGTTATGTGCTATGCTTGGAGCGTCTCGCTCTTAGGTTTTGTTTTTAGTTTTCTTTAGCTTTGCTTTCTGTTCATAACAAGTTAGACCCCGTCTTACTTTGTGTGGGAGAGAAACATGCTCCACTTTCAAAATCTAGAACACATCATAGGATTCTTCATGCCTATCTTTTTGCTGTTGTGTGTTCTTTATCTTTTCGTAGCTACTACCATGTTTAGTTTTAGTTTTAGTTTGTCTTTAGCAAGAGCCTTGGATTTTGTTTAGTTTTTTCCTGGAACTCTGTTTAGTTTTCATGTTTATCTTGTTAAGAGAGTTGGTTGTTGCACTAAGTTGTGTCTTGTCTTGAGAAGAAGGTAATTGAGGTTGCTATTTAATTTTAGTAGTAACTTGCAATAGTTTTGAGGTATTGATGTGAGTAATGTTTAAACTTTTGGTGTCAAGAGCTCTAGCCTATTAGTGATAGGTGTCGTATTTTGGGCAACCCGTGTTTATTTTCAAAATCCTACAAAACTAGTTGAGAACTCTAGCTACTAGATGGATCACTACTCTTCTGAGGGGTCGGATATTAGAGTACACTCACGTACCATGAGTCGAGGATGCGCAAGGATAACCAAAACCCCATACACTCCTCCTCGGGGTACTTGTCTCTTTGTGAACCTCCTCATTATATTGAGAGTTACCGATAATAAGTGCATGAGTTCTTCGGACTAATGTGAGTATTTAAAGTTGACACTTCCACCTCCTCATATTTGCTAGCCTCTCCTGTGCCGTGCATTCCCTCCTTCTCACTCCGAGAGTTGGCGTCCACCTTCGCTGGTACATCCAAACCCTTGGCATGATACGCTCTATCTTCATAAACCTCCTTATATCTTTCCTCAAAACAGCCACCATACCTACCTATCAAGACATTTCCATAGCCTTTCCGAGACATATTGCCATGCAACTTCCACCTCTTCATGACTTGATCTTCATGTCATACATGTTCCTTCTGCACTGGCAGCGGCATACATTGCGTACATCATGATAGATACATATTCTTTATGATTTGAGTACCTTGTAAATTGTGAAAGATCTTCTATACCCTCTTGTAAATGAGAGTGTTTCCCTTAAGTGAGGAAAAGATCCCAAAGTGGACAAAATAAAAGATCCCAAAGAGGACAAATGAGAGTTAAATAAAAAGAGCCATTGAGGCCACCAAAAAATACAAAACAATAGAAAAAGAAAATAAAAAGAAAGAAAGGGGCAACACTACTATCCTTTTGAAAGATCCACACTAGTACCCCCTCTTATCCTTGTAGTCCATAGAGATGATCATTTATGCATATAGCTATGTGGGTACCTTCACAGTATAGAACTTGGCTTGCATATTCCAAGGATGAGCCTCCTCAAACGAGCTCTAGGTCTTCATGAGAGAGCAAGTTAGATGCACCCCCACTAGTTCCATTGGAGAGTTTTTAGCTCATATGTGCATCCGTTGCATGGCAATCCCTACTTCTCACATCATATCTATCATTTGGCCTTCTCGGTTATGATTGTCCTCATTGATATGAGCCTTTCTCATCCTTTTCGTCTTCCTCTTCCACAATATTTATCTCTTTGCCATCCTAAGTGTCAAATCTCGTGCTTACGCTCATCCATTGCATGAGTGCTCAAAATATCGAAAAGGAGTGGATCAAATTGACTTGTACCTGGCTAGTGGTCTGGGGACGAGTCAAGATAAGATTCCAAAGAAGACCAAGTGTGAAACTTTAGTAGATTGAGTTCTCAACAAAAATACTTTTTTCTCGTATTCCCTATCCCTCTTCTTGCACGCAAACACCATTTGGAGACATTCGAGTCACGGACAGCGAGAGCTCTTGCACCTAATGTTCTTTTGTTACTTGTTTCAATGCTAAAATAGACTCTTGCATGTTATGACTTGAATTGAATCACATACCTTGATTGCTTTACTTTTCAAAGTTCTTATATGGTAGCTAGCATGTCACCACGGAAATTATGCTTGTTATCATTTACCTACTCGAGGACGAGCAGGAATTAAGCTTGGGGATGTTGATACATCCCAAACGTATCGATAATTTCTGCTTGCTCCATGCATGTTTTTGTGATATTGCTATGATCTAGATACACTTTCATACACTTTTGATCATATTTGGACTAACCTACTAACTCAGTGCACCCAGTGCTAGTTCCTGTTTTCTGCTATTTTTATATTCCAGGTTTCCACCATATTAAAAATGCTCCAAAATTTCAGGAAAATCGGAAAAAAAAATCAGCGCAACGGAGTCTTCCAGAAGTATCCAAGTGGGTCCAGAGGGGCACCACCAGGGGCCCAAGCGGCCACCCGGGGCGGCTAGGGGCCTGGCCTCTCCAGGGGGGCGCATGGACCCCTGGTGGCCCCCCTGGCTGCCCCCCTTCGCCTATTTATTCCGCATCACGGGGAAACTCCGAAGACAGGACCCTTCCCGGCACCCTGCCGAAGGGAGGATCGACCTCCGGGAGCTTCTCCTCCACCATGGACGCTTCCCGGATGTGCCGTGAGTAGTCTACCTTGGACCATGGGACCGTGATCAGTAGCTATGTGATGTTCTCCTCCCCTCTTTGTTCTTCATGGTTTAGACCTCGTGAGCTTCCCTACATGATCGAGGCACATATGTAATTCTTT
The DNA here is from genome assembly GCA_950022295.1 of Bromus sterilis. Taxonomy (NCBI): domain Eukaryota; kingdom Viridiplantae; phylum Streptophyta; class Magnoliopsida; order Poales; family Poaceae; genus Bromus; species Bromus sterilis. Next base: position 333,878,293 of record OX465595.1, on the reverse strand, counting down.
CTGCTTTTTCTATGCTGAGTTTGATGGAATCTGATGGATTATGAGATTATGTTCAGATTGTGATAGAGTAATATAATTAGTTCTTATCTTTTGTATTTTTGTTCTGAAGTAATTCTTGCATGTTCTCTGTTGCTATTTATTGCTTTGGCCAAGTGGTAGGTATTGACTCCAAGAGGGAACGTTATGCTCGATTGTGGGTACATGCCTCCTGATGACACGCTTGAGTGACAGAAACATGAATCTAGGGGATGTGTTCTGGCCACAAGGGGGAAAACAACGGTGCTTGTAACCGCGGTTACAAGGATTTTTTACTTTACGCAAAGTTCTTTTAATACAGTTGTCTATTGCTTTGGGTTTACACTTTGGGTGGGGCTCACAACTTAATACCAGCGAGATGTTCTTGATAGATATCTCAAGGTGGATGATTAGTAGTAGATGTAGATGGATTTTGGTCTACTTATTTTGGCGTACTGCCCATGATTTTGAGCCTCTTCCTTTCTTTTGTAGCATAGTTAGCATCACGGTGCGTTTATAATCCTGTCAATTGCCCGTCTATAATTTGTTTACCTCGCATTGCAGTCTTATTGTCTTTTGGGAGAGAGACATCACTAGTGAACATCACGGGACCCCGGTCCATATTCTCATCGCTGTTTACACGCTCATTTACTTTATTGATTTTACTTTCAGTTTCTATCATTATCATTATCCTGTGTTTTTTATCCTTTGTAAACTACAAGACCTGAGAGATTGACAACCTCTTTGAACTTCGTTGGGAGCAAAGTTATTTGTGTTGTGTGAAGGTCCACGTCAGGTGCGCCGCTGACACCTACTTATCATCGCCGGAGTCCTACTGGTCGATACTCAACCTCGGTATCTTCACCGACGGAAACTTGCTGCTATGCTGCATCTTATCTTCCACTTGGGGTAACCAACGAAGGGCGAGAAGCAACCCTCTCTCGCGTATCAGCCACCCCGAGTTTTAAATCCAAAAGCCTGCATATCTTTTTTGGCACTGTTAGCAAGAAAATCTTTTTGCACATTAGAAATTTGTTCAAGCTGAGTTTGAACCATATGAAAGTGCTTAACAAGGCCTTTAACAACATTAACAATTCTTCCTAAAACATCTAGCAAACTTTTGATAGCAAGGGTATTATAATGCAACTGACTTTGAATCCTCTCATTAAAGTGATTTTGCTTTATAATAAAGTTATCAAGCTCATCTAAACATTGATCAGGAGGCTTACCGGGAGGGATGTCAGTTGCATTGAAATCAAAAAGAGAGTGTACTTCTACCGTAGGAGGGTGAGTAGTAGGATCACAAAGTTTTTCAATATGAGGTATATTCTTCACATCTTCAGCTTTAATACCTCTCTCTTTTATAGACTTCTTAGCTTTTTGCATATCTTCGGGGTTCAAGACGAGCATTCCCTGCTTCTTTGGTGGTGGAGGTGGTTCAGGGACGGACCAATCTTCGTGATTTTTGGCGATCTTTCCCATTAGTTCTTTATCATCGTCCGGTGTTCTTTCCCTGAAAACAAAACCAACACAACTATCTAGACATGTTCTAGATTCATCGGTTAGACCAGCATAAAATATATCAAGCAATTCATTCTTCGGGACTCCATGTCCCGGCCTAGCCCTGAGCAAAGTGCAATACCTCCCCCAAGCAATAGGGAGGTGCTCATCCTACAACTGTTTAAAATTATAAATTCTTTGCAAAGAAGCATGTTGCATATGAGCAGGAAAATATTTAGCAACAAAATATTGGGCTAATTCTTGAGGAATTTTAATTGAACCATAAGGTAGTGCGTCATACCATGCTCTAGCACCTTCCTTCAGAGAAAAAGGAAGAAGCTTAGTAATATAATAATTTCTCTTCTTGCCCTGAGTAGCAAATAAGCCGCACAACTCAGTGAGTTTGGTAAGGTGTGCTATAGCGTCTTCATTTTCTCTGCCATAAAAGGGGTCAGCTTCTACTGTAAATATAAGTGAAAGATCAACAGAGAAATTAAAATCAGCATCTTCAATGCAAATACGAGATGAAGCAAATTTAAGGATAAGGAGTAAACTTGTTCTTCATGGAGTGCCTTTCAAGGAGCTTCCTAACAGCACCAGGGTCAGAGTTAGCACACTCTGTTAGTTCCCTGCATAAATCATCATCAATGATTCTTTCCTTGAGTTCACTCAAGTCCGGGTAACCAAAGGATCTGCAAGTAGGATAACGTGAAGCAGAAGTTTCAACTCCGGACTGTTTTGCAGTGTTAGCAATTTGAGATTCAAGATAGCGACCAAGAAAACCAATATCTTCAAAAGTAGTGGTAGCATCTGTAGGAGATATGCCCTAGAGGCAGTAATAACATTTATTTTGTATCTCCGAGTTTGTAATGAATGTTTATGTTCCATGCTATAACTGCAATGATTCTCGAGTCTGCAATATCCACGAGGCTCGGAGGGAAACTCATGTGCACGTGTGGTATAATAAACAGTAAAATGTATTCCTAGTCATGCCTCTAAGACTGGCTCATGTATTGCATGATGATCCTGTTTTCCTGATCATGGGCATGTCTATGCCGGCAATTTTGAGGGCACAATGTTAGAAGAACATTTGTGTTGAATCGACCCGAATTGATGTTATGCTATGAGATACATTCGTCACAAGTTAATGGTTAATAACATAGAGAAAGTTGTGCGTTTGCATAATTCCTTAGACCATGAGAGTATCGAGTTCCTTCGTACTTGCTTCGTGAACTTTGGGGTTTTGTTAAACGTCATCTGTAAAAGGGTGGCTATTACGGCAGCTTGCGGGTTCACGGAAAAGTATGACAAGGAACTAGGTAGCTCGAGATTGGGATTTGCTCCTCCGTCGTTGGAGAGATATTCTTAGGGCCCTCTCGGTGTTACGGTATCCACCATCGTCTGGCCAGACACAGTGTGATTTGATCACAAGGATGCCGGAACGCGGGAACGAGAAAAGAGAACAATACCAGGAACGAGGTAACTGGCATAGTGGACAAGTTGTTGATTCACGGGGATGCCAATAAGTCTCACCTCGGGTATTTGTAATATATCGCGAAGCAACAGGAATAGCACACAGCAACTAAAGGTTCACTCGAATAATTCTTCGTATGGGTATAGGGATCAATATGGATGTCCTCGGTTCCGCTATTGATCATTGATCGGAAAGTGTTCTGGTCATGTCTATACTTCATCGAACCTACAGGGTCACACGCTTAAGGGTCATCTATCTGTTGAATACTAGACAGGGAGTCTGAGATAAAGTCACCGAAAAGGTTTCGGAGACGGCGGAAAAGTTCCGAGAGAGAAAACCGAAAAGTTGTTTCGGGGTAAACCACTAAGCCGAAAAGTTTTCGGAGAGCACCTGGTAATTTTGGAGAGTGCCAGAATTGTTCTGGTAACTTCTGGACATTTTCTGGAGAAAAGATTAAAATATTTTTTTCGGAAATATTTCGGAGCTGCCGGAAATGTTCCGGAGTTGCCGGAAATGCTTAGGTTGCTTTTCGCAGATGAAAATCACTAATCCGGAATTGTTTCGGAATGCGCCCAAAATCATTTTAGTGGGTGTTGGAATTATTCTAAGACCCACAGAAATATTTTCGGAATTTTCGGACGCGAAAAAGTGGTGTCATGAATAGTAAAAAGTACTACTTGAGATATTTTTGGAAAGCCTTCTAGAAGGACTTGGGAGCCAAGAAAGCCCCCTTGGGTTTCCTATAAATAGAGGGGTGAGGGCAGCCCCATATCCTTGATCCAAGCTCTCACTTGAGTTCTCAACACATGCCATGCAATTATCTGGCTTCTTCTCTCCCTCACACGAAAGAGTTTCGTAGAGCCGAAAGGCTGTCTGGGTTCCGGCAGGAACTAGTTCTGGACGGCGAAGCCCTGCTGGATAGCTGACACCGTATGTGTGCAACTTGGTAGAGAGGTCGTTGTTTCGATCTTAGTTCGAGTGTGCCTCCCGAAGGGCTGTCCGAGTTACAGATCGAGTTTCGAGGGTCCTCCCTAAGGGCTGTCCGTGACATCGTCCGAGGGACTGTCCGACCGCCTCCCGGAGCGCTGTTCGTGGGGCAGACGAGGGAATACATTCTCGCGGTTGGGAGGTTGTAAATCCTAGCTGCGGGGATCTGCACCGACGATCTTCATCGACTCTACTTCCCGCTGCGCTACGAGTCGGTAACGATCAGATCAAAACCTTGTATGCGTCTCCATAGTGGTCCTGGGCGTGCTCGCTATACCGAATTTTTTTGTTTTCTGTTGCGTTCCCCTACAGTGGTATCAGAGCCGTGCTAGGCTTAGATGCATGTTATGATCTAGAATACATGGAGATGTATGGGTATTGCATAATATAATCTTGGAGTAGATCAGATCTATTGCTGAAAATTATTTATGCGGGTGGCAGATGAAATCTGTTACCCGATATTCTTGTTGCTTCCCTAGAATTTGCATATTTCTGATCTCGAGACAGCATGGTGGAATTTTACAAAGTTCTGGCAATCCGCGATCCTGATTGATCAACGAAGTGCTATCAGTTCTTTGGGTTCCGCCATAGTCAAAAGAAAGATGAAATTCGCAGACTAAAGGGCAATGCAGATATGATCTGCACGGGGATCACGCGTATGACGAAGTTCAGTATGGGGTTCGAGATTTTATTATCTCGTGCTTCATACACCCCGTAATGTTAATCTAGTGACTTGAATAATCATACTTGATGATAAAACGTTGGTAGTTGCGGTTTAAGTCAAAACCTTAGAAGCCACGTAAAATAAAATTTTGCATAAACCGGTTTAGAGGCGTCTAACTTGTTTTTGCAGGATGTGCATGTGATGTGGTATAGCAAAGCTCATATTAATTCGATTATATATGAGATGACTATATAATGTAAATTTATTAACATGACCTGCGTGTCATGATTCGGCATGATGGTTGGAGCCATATGATTGTCACTTTAATGACCTGCGTGTCAACCTTAGGTAATGCACTTATTCATTTGCTATAAAGATAGCAATATTATTTGGTGCATCGACAAGGTGGTGGCAATCTTCGCGAAGGTGAACTCCGACGCAAATGCCAAAGACGAAGAAATACTTGACTTCTCCGTTAGAAGGGGCTATACCATATCATGCTATTATGAATTGCATGGGATGTTTATCCCTTATGTTGCACCCTTCTTGATTGCGCGGTAGTCGCTTTTTATTAGGGTGATCTCTCACTTAAAATATCAAGTAGTTAGTGTTCTCCCAAGTGTAGCGCCGTCACAGCATCTATACTCTCGGGGTGCGCCATGGATGCATGGGTACGAACGATTGGAGAAATGTAAGGCGGGTGAGGTCAGACCTCGCAGCAAGATCACTTGGTTGTCTTGACGTTCATGGCAGGATCGTCCTGAGCTCGGAACACACGCATCGAAAGATGAACAAGAGTCACATAGAGATGTGATCGGCAAGTTGGCCTACCAAATCAAAATCCTCGTCATGAGATGATGATTCTATGGCGTTGTATTGATATTTGGATCTTGAATCACTCATAATCAATTTTGAGAGATATTGATTTAAGTGGGAGCACACTTTAGAATAAAATTGTTTATTCACTAGTGCAAAAATCATTATGAACAAAGTCTAAGTGAAACTTGTGTTTACCGTTGTAGATCAAATGGCTCGCAACACCGCTTTCAACTTGGGGCCATTGTTAGAGAAAGAAAAGTTAGCTGCGACTGGAAACAACTATGCGGACTGGGTCCGTAACCTGACGATTGTCCTCAGGAGCGCTAAGAAAATCTATGTGCTTGAAAAAGCTCTTCCAGCTAAACCGGCGGCAGGTGCCTCGGAAGATGAACAAAATGTCTGGGCCACTCAGGATGATGATCACAACGCAGTACAGTGCCTCATGCTAGCTTGCATGAGTCCAGAGCTCCAAAAACGTTTTGAATTCCATAAACCCCGTGATATGATCCGGGAATTGGATGCTCTGTACAAGGAAACCGCAAGGTCTGAACGTTTTGATATCATGAATATCTTGATGAATTTAAAGATGGCTGAGGGTGGTTCAGTTGGCGAACACATAGTCAAAATGATTGGCTATGCTGAAAGGCTTAAAACCCTGGAATTTCCAATTCCAGCATCCCATATGATGGACATGATGCTTTCTTCACTCCCCCCGTCTTACAACGGTTTTGTCATGAATTACAACATGAGTGGGATGGAGAAAACACCAGAAGAGGTGCTCGCCATGCTGAAAACTGTGGAAGAAGGACTGCGGAAAAATCACAAGCAAGTGTTGCTTGTGAATAAAACCGCCAGTTTCAAAAAGAAAGGCAAGCCAAAGAAGGGCAAGGGTGCCGGTAAGACCGGCTCCCAAAGCAACTCTAAGGGCGGAGCCAAGAATGAAACTGAGTGCTTCTACTGCAAGGGCACAGGACACTGGAAGAGAAACTGCAAGAAGTATCTGGCCGATAAGAAGTCCGGGAAAACCGGAAAAGGTATAATTGTTATACAAGTTAATGTCATTGATGTTTTGCTTGCTAGCGAAAATTCTAAGTCTTGGGTATTTGATACCGGATCGGTTGCTCACATTTGCAACTCGATACAGGGACTGCAGAAGGTCCGCAAGCTAGCAAAGAATGAAGTCATGATGCGCGTCGGGAACGGCGCTGGGATCGCCGCTCAAGCCGTCGGCATTATGCCTCTACGTCTCCCTTCAGGATTTATCTTAGAGCTAAATAAATGTTATTTTGTTCCACTATTGTGTAGAAACATTATCTCTGGATCATGTTTAGTACACGATGGGTATTCGTACAAGTCTGAGAACAATGGTTGTTCACTTTATTGTAAGGATATGTTTTATGGATTTGCACCCATTGTTGGGGGCCTTTTCATACTAAATCTTGAATGTGAAAATGATGTCTTTAACATGAATGCTAAACGCCTTAAGAAGGTTGATACCACAACCACTTATTTGTGGCACTGTCGGCTTGGCCACATCGGAAAGAAACGCATGCAAAGACTCCAAAGAGATGGAGTTTTACCGTCCTTTGATTTTGAATCATTTGACACATGTGAAGCTTGTCTAATGGGAAAAATGACCAAGATGCCGTTCAAGGGTCATCCTGAACGGGCGGGTGAATTATTGGAAATAATACATAGTGATGTATGTGGTCCAATGAGCACAGCCGCACGGGGTGGGTATTTCTACTTCGTGACTTTTACTGATGATTTAAGTCGGTATGGCTACATCTACTTGATGAAGCATAAGTCGGAAACCTTTGAAAAGTTCAAGGAATTTCAGAATGAGGTAGAAAATCATCGTGACAAAAAGATTAAGTTTCTGCGGTCTGATCGCGGAGGCGAATACCTTAGTCATGAGTTTGGCCAACATCTAAGTGACCGTGGAATCGTTTCACAGCTTACGCCTCCCGGAACTCCACAGCGAAATGGAGTATCGGAAAGACGTAACCGAACCTTGTTAGACATGGTAAGGTCGATGATGTCTCTTACAGATCTGCCGATATCTTTTTGGGGTCACGCACTAGAAACTGCCGCTCACACACTAAACCGAGCACCGTCTAAGTCTGTTGAAACGACACCACATGAGATGTGGAATGGGAAGAAACCCAGTTTGTCGCACCTTAAAATTTGGGGATGTGAGGTACTTGTAAAACGTTTACAACCAACCAAACTCGATCCCAGATCAGACAAATTTAACTTTGTAGGTTATCCAAAAGAAACAATTGGGTATTCCTTCTACCTACCCTCCGAGCACAAAGTGTTTGTCGCTAAAAGCGGAGTCTTTCTTGAGAAAGAGTTTCTCGCCAAAGAAGTAAGTGGGAGGACAGTACAACTTAATGAGATTAGTGAATCTTCGGCAACCGTTGCTATGGCTAAAGAACCGGAAGTAATTCCGCAAATTATCCCTACAACCGAGCCGGAAGTTGTCGCATATAATGCAAAAACTTCAGACAATGTTGTAACTGAACCGCGTAGATCAGGTAGGGCTGTCCAGCCACCTGAGTGGTTTCATGATGAAATCTTCATTCTTGAAGACGATGAACCTGCGCACTACAAAGAAGCGATGGCGGGGCCCAGCTCAAGGGAATGGCACAGAGCCATGAAATCCGAGATGGAATCCATGTACGAAAACCAAGTTTGGAACTTGGAAGAACTTCCAGAAGGCGTAAAGCCCATTGGTTGTAAATGGATTTTCAAAAGAAAGACGGACGCGGATGGTAACATTACTATCCACAAAGCTAGACTTGTCGCGAAAGGGTTCACGCAAGTTCCAGGAGTGGACTACGACGAGACGTTCTCGCCAGTAGCTATGCTTAGGTCTGTACGGATATTACTAGCAATTGCTGCTTATTTCGACTATGAAATATGGCAGATGGACGTCAAAACGGCTTTCCTAAATGGAAACCTCAAAGAGGATGTATACATGATACAGCCAGAAGGTTTTGTCATTCATAAGGATGCTAAAAAGGTATGCAAGCTTCAGAAAGCCATTTATGGTCTGAAGCAAGCATCAAGGAGCTGGAACATTCATTTTGATGAAGTAGTCAAACGGTTTGGCTTCATCAGGAATGACGAAGAATCTTGTGTTTACAAGAAGTTTAGTGGGAGCGCAAAAGCATTTCTAATCTTGTATGTGGATGACATATTGTTGATTGGAAATGATGTGAATTTCCTTAGCGAAATAAAAGACTCATTGAAAAGGAGTTTTTCAATGAAAGACTTAGGCGAAGCGGCATATGTATTGGGCATTAGGATCTATAGAGATAGATCAAGACGCCTGATAGCGCTTAGCCAAAGCACGTACATTGACAAGGTGTTGAAAAGGTTTAACATGGAGAACTCTAAGAAAGGCCTACTCCCCATGTCACCTGGCACAGTGCTTTGCAAGAATCAGTGTCCTCGGACTCTCGATGAGCGAGTACAAATGAATGATGTTCCATATGCCTCGGCAGTTGGTTCTATTATGTATGCCATGCTATGTACAAGACCGGACGTTTCCTATGCGCTAAGTGTTAGCAGCCGGTACCAAAGTGATCCAGGATTGGAACACTGGGCCGCAGTCAAGGGTATTCTTAAGTACCTCAAACGGACCAAGGATTTACTCCTTGTGTACGGAGGTGATGAAGAGCTCATTGTAAGTGGTTACACTGATGCAGGCTTCATGACTGACCTAGATGACTTCAAATCTCAATCAGGCTATGTTTTCATATTGAACGGCGGCGCAGTTGATTGGAAAAGTTCCAAACAAAAGACTGTGGCGGATTCTACGACAGAGGCGGAATATGTTGCTGCTTCAGAAGCCTCCAAAGAGGCGGTATGGATCAAGAAATTTCTTGAAGACCTTGGTGTGGTTCCAAGTGCTCTGGACCCGGTGGAGATCTATTGTGATAATAGTGGCGCCGTGGCTCAGGCAAGGGAGCCAAGTTCGCACCATAAGACAAGACATATTGAACGCAAATATAAACTCATTCGACATCATGTCGAAGCGGGTTTAGTGAAAGTACGCAAAGTTCACACGGATCTGAACGTGTCAGACCCGATGACAAAGCCTCTACCACGAGCAAAGCATGAGCAGCACCGGATAGCCATTGGTGTTAGGGAAGCCATGTAACTGGATTATGACTCTAGTGCAAGTGGGAGTCTGTAGGAGATATGCCCTAGAGGCAGTAATAACAGTTATTTTGTATCTCCGAGTTTGTAATGAATGTTTATGTTCCATGCTATAACTGCAATGATTCTCGAGTCTGCAATATCCACGAGGCTCGGAGGGAAACTCATGTGCACGTGTGGTATAATAAACAGTAAAATGTATTCCTAGTCATGCCTCTAAGACTGGCTCATGTATTGCATGATGATCCTGTTTTCCTGATCATGGGCATGTCTATGCCGGCAATTTTGAGGGCACAATGTTAGAAGAACATTTGTGTTGAATCGACCCGAATTGATGTTATGCTATGAGATACATTCGTCACAAGTTAATGGTTAATAACACAGAGAAAGTTGTGCGTTTGCATAATTCCTTAGACCATGAGAGTATCGAGTTCCTTCGTACTTGCTTCGTGAACTTTGGGGTTTTGTTAAACGTCATCTGTAAAAGGGTGGCTATTACGGCAGCTTGCGGGTTCACGGAAAAGTATGACAAGGAACTAGGTAGCTCGAGATTGGGATTTTCTCCTCCGTCGTTGGAGAGATATTCTTAGGGCCCTCTCGGTGTTACTGTATCCACCATCGTCTGGCCAGACACAGTGTGATTTGATCACAGGGATGCCGGAACTCGGGAACGAGAAAAGAGAACAATACCAGGAACGAGGTAACTGGCATAGTGGACAAGTTGTTGATTCACGGGGATGCCAATAAGTCTCACCTCGGGTATTTGTAATATATCGCGAAGCAACAGGAATAGCACACAGCAACTAAAGGTTCACTCGAATAATTCTTCGTATGGGTATAGGGATCAATATGGATGTCCTCGGTTCCGCTATTGATCATTGATCGGAAAGTGTTCTGGTCATGTCTATACTTCATCGAACCTACAGGGTCACACGCTTAAGGGTCATCTATCTGTTGAATACTAGACAGGGAGTCTGAGATAAAGTCACCGAAAAGGTTTCGGAGACGGCGGAAAAGTTCCGAGAGAGAAAACCGAAAAGTTGTTTCGGGGTAAACCACTAAGCCGAAAAGGTTTCGGAGAGCACCTGGTAATTTTGGAGAGTGCCAGAATTGTTCTGGTAACTTCTGGAATTTTTCTGGAGAAAAGATTAAAATATTTTTTTCGGAAATATTTCGGAGCTGCCGGAAATGTTCCGGAGCTGCCGGAAATACTTAGGTTGCTTTTCGCAGATGAAAATCACTAATCCGGAATTGTTTCGGAATGCGCCCAAAATCATTTTAGTGGGTGTTGGAATTATTCTAAGACCCACAGAAATATTTTCGGAATTTTCGGACGCGAAATAGTGGTGTCATGAATAGTAAAAAGTACTACTTGAGATATTTTTGGAAAGCCTTCTAGAAGGACTTGGGAGCCAAGAAAGCCCCCTTGGGTTTCCTATAAATAGAGGGGTGAGGGCAGCCCCATATCCTTGATCCAAGATCTCACTTGAGTTCTCAACACATGCCATGCAATTATCTGGCTTCTTCTCTCCCTCACACGAAAGAGTTTCGTAGAGCCGAAAGGCTGTCTGGGTTCCGGCAGGAACTAGTTCTGGACGGCGAAGCCCTGCTGGATAGCTGACACCGTATGTGTGCAACTTGGTAGAGAGGTCGTTGTTTCGATCTTAGTTCGAGTGTGCCTCCCGAAGGGCTGCCCGAGTTACAGATCGAGTTTCGAGGGTCCTCCCGAAGGGCTGTCCGTGACATCGTCCGAGGGACTGTCCGACCGCCTCCCGGAGCGCTTTTCGTGGGGCAGACGAGGGAATACATTCTCGCGGTTGGGAGGTTGTAAATCCTAGCTGCGGGGATCTGCACCGACGATCTTCATCGACTCTACTTCCCGCTGCGCTACGAGTCGGTAACGATCAGATCAAAACCTTGTATGCGTCTCCATAGTGGTCCTGGGCGTGCTCGCTATACCGAAATTTTTTGTTTTCTGTTGCGTTCCCCTACAGTGGTATCAGAGCCGTGCTATGCGTAGATGCATGTTATGATCTAGAATACATGGAGATGTATGGGTATTGCATAATATAATTTTGGAGTAGATCAGATCTATTGCTGAAAATTATTTATGCGGGTGGCAGATGAAATCTGTTACCCGATATTCTTGTTGCTTCCCTAGAATTTGCGTATTTCTGATCTCGAGACAGCATGGTGGAATTTTACAAAGTTCTGGCAATCCGCGATCCTGATTGATCAACGAAGTGCTATCAGTTCTTTGGGTTCCGCCATAGTCAAAAGAAAGATGAAATTCGCAGACTAAAGGGCAATGCAGATATGATCTGCACGGGGATCACGCGTATGACGAAGTTCAGTATGGGGTTCGAGATTTTATTATCTCGTGCTTCATACACCCCGTAATGTTAATCTAGTGACTTGAATAATCATACTTGATGATAAAACGTTGGTAGTTGCGGTTTAAGTCAAAACCTTAGAAGCCACGTAAAATAAAATTTTGCATAAACCGGTTTAGAGGCGTCTAACTTGTTTTTGCAGGATGTGCATGTGATGTGGTATAGCAAAGCTCATATTAATTCGATTATATATGAGATGACTATATAATGTAAATTTATTAACATGACCTGCGTGTCATGATTCGGCATGATGGTTGGAGCCATATGATTGTCACTTTAATGACCTGCGTGTCAACCTTAGGTAATGCACTTATTCATTTGCTATAAAGATAGCAATATTATTTGGTGCATCGACAAGGTGGTGGCAATCTTCGCGAAGGTGAACTCCGACGCAAATGCCAAAGACGAAGAAATACTTGACTTCTCCGTTAGAAGGGGCTATACCATATCATGCTATTATGAATTGCATGGGATGTTTATCCCTTATGTTGCACCCTTCTTGATTGCGCGGTAGTCGCTTTTTATTAGGGTGATCTCTCACTTAAAATATCAAGTAGTTAGTGTTCTCCCAAGTGTAGCGCCGTCACAGCATCTATACTCTCGGGGTGCGCCATGGATGCATGGGTACGAACGATTGGAGAAATGTAAGGCGGGTGAGGTCAGACCTCGCAGCAAGATCACTTGGTTGTCTTGACGTTCATGGCAGGATCGTCCTGAGCTCGGAACACACGCATCGAAAGATGAACAAGAGTCACATAGAGATGTGATCGGCAAGTTGGCCTACCAAATCAAAATCCTCGTCATGAGATGATGATTCTATGGCGTTGTATTGATATTTGGATCTTGAATCACTCATAATCAATTTTGAGAGATATTGATTTAAGTGGGAGCACACTTTAGAATAAAATTGTTTATTCACTAGTGCAAAAATCATTATGAACAAAGTCTAAGTGAAACTTGTGTTTACCGTTGTAGATCAAATGGCTCGCAACACCGCTTTCAACTTGGGGCCATTGTTAGAGAAAGAAAAGTTAGCTGCGACTGGAAACAACTATGTTGACTGGGTCATTAACCTGACGATTGTCCTCAGGAGCGCTAAGAAAATCTATGTGCTTGAAAAAGCTCTTCCAGCTAAACCGGCGGCAGGTGCCTCGGAAGATGAACAAAATGTCTGGGCCACTCAGGATGATGATCACAACGCAGTACAGTGCCTCATGCTAGCTTGCATGAGTCCAGAGCTCCAAAAACGTTTTGAATTCCATAAACCCCGTGATATGATCCGGGAATTGGATGCTCTGTACAAGGAAACCGCAAGGTCTGAACGTTTTGATATCATGAATATCTTGATGAATTTAAAGATGGCTGAGGGTGGTTCAGTTGGCGAACACATAGTCAAAATGATTGGCTATGCTGAAAGGCTTAAAACCCTGGAATTTCCAATTCCAGCATCCCATATGATGGACATGATGCTTTCTTCACTCCCCCCGTCTTACAACGGTTTTGTCATGAATTACAACATGAGTGGGATGGAGAAAACACCAGAAGAGGTGCTCGCCATGCTGAAAACTGTGGAAGAAGGACTGCGGAAAAATCACAAGCAAGTGTTGCTTGTGAATAAAACCGCCAGTTTCAAAAAGAAAGGCAAGCCAAAGAAGGGCAAGGGTGCCGGTAAGACCGGCTCCCAAAGCAACTCTAAGGGTGGAGCCAAGAATGAAACTGAGTGCTTCTACTGCAAGGGCACAGGACACTGGAAGAGAAACTGCAAGAAGTATCTGGCCGATAAGAAGTCCGGGAAAACCGGAAAAGGTATAATTGTTATACAAGTTAATGTCATTGATGTTTTGCTTGCTAGCGAAAATTCTAAGTCTTGGGTATTTGATACCGGATCGGTTGCTCACATTTGCAACTCGATACAGGGACTGCAGAAGGTCCGCAAGCTAGCAAAGAATGAAGTCATGATGCGCGTCGGGAACGGCGCTGGGATCGCCGCTCAAGCCGTCGGCATTATGCCTCTACGTCTCCCTTCAGGATTTATCTTAGAGCTAAATAAATGTTATTTTGTTCCACTATTGTGTAGAAACATTATCTCTGGATCATGTTTAGTACACGATGGGTATTCGTACAAGTCTGAGAACAACGGTTGTTCACTTTATTGTAAGGATATGTTTTATGGATTTGCACCCATTGTTGGGGGCCTTTTCATACTAAATCTTGAATGTGAAAATGATGTCTTTAACATGAATGCTAAACGCCTTAAGAAGGTTGATACCACAACCACTTATTTGTGGCACTGTCGGCTTGGCCACATCGGAAAGAAACGCATGCAAAGACTCCAAAGAGATGGAGTTTTACCGTCCTTTGATTTTGAATCATTTGACACATGTGAAGCTTGTCTAATGGGAAAAATGACCAAGATGCCGTTCAAGGGTCATCCTGAACGGGCGGGTGAATTATTGGAAATAATACATAGTGATGTATGTGGTCCAATGAGCACAGCCGCACGGGGTGGGTATTTCTACTTCGTGACTTTTACTGATGATTTAAGTCGGTATGGCTACATCTACTTGATGAAGCATAAGTCGGAAACCTTTGAAAAGTTCAAGGAATTTCAGAATGAGGTAGAAAATCATCGTGACAAAAAGATTAAGTTTCTGCGGTCTGATCGCGGAGGCGAATACCTTAGTCATGAGTTTGGCCAACATCTAAGTGACCGTGGAATCGTTTCACAGCTTACGCCTCCCGGAACTCCACAGCGAAATGGAGTATCGGAAAGACGTAACCGAACCTTGTTAGACATGGTAAGGTCGATGATGTCTCTTACAGATCTGCCGATATCTTTTTGGGGTCACGCACTAGAAACTGCCGCTCACACACTAAACCGAGCACCGTCTAAGTCTGTTGAAACGACACCACATGAGATGTGGAATGGGAAGAAACCCAGTTTGTCGCACCTTAAAATTTGGGGATGTGAGGTACTTGTAAAACGTTTACAACCAACCAAACTCGATCCCAGATCAGACAAATGTAACTTTGTAGGTTATCCAAAAGAAACAATTGGGTATTCCTTCTACCTACCCTCCGAGCACAAAGTGTTTGTCGCTAAAAGCGGAGTCTTTCTTGAGAAAGAGTTTCTCGCCAAAGAAGTAAGTGGGAGGACAGTACAACTTAATGAGATTAGTGAATCTTCGGCAACCGTTGCTATGGCTAAAGAACCGGAAGTAATTCCGCAAATTATCCCTACAACCGAGCCGGAAGTTGTCGCATATAATGCAAAAACTTCAGACAATGTTGTAACTGAACCGCGTAGATCAGGTAGGGCTGTCCAGCCACCTGAGTGGTTTCATGATGAAATCTTCATTCTTGAAGACGATGAACCTGCGCACTACAAAGAAGCGATGGCGGGGCCCAGCTCAAGGGAATGGCACAGAGCCATGAAATCCGAGATGGAATCCATGTACGAAAACCAAGTTTGGAACTTGGAAGAACTTCCAGAAGGCGTAAAGCCCATTGGTTGTAAATGGATTTTCAAAAGAAAGACGGACGCGGATGGTAACATTACTATCCACAAAGCTAGACTTGTCGCGAAAGGGTTCACGCAAGTTCCAGGAGTGGACTACGACGAGACGTTCTCGCCAGTAGCTATGCTTAGGTCTGTACGGATATTACTAGCAATTGCTGCTTATTTCGACTATGAAATATGGCAGATGGACGTCAAAACGGCTTTCCTAAATGGAAACCTCAAAGAGGATGTATACATGATACAGCCAGAAGGTTTTGTCATTCATAAGGATGCTAAAAAGGTATGCAAGCTTCAGAAAGCCATTTATGGTCTGAAGCAAGCATCAAGGAGCTGGAACATTCATTTTGATGAAGTAGTCAAACGGTTTGGCTTCATCAGGAATGACGAAGAATCTTGTGTTTACAAGAAGTTTAGTGGGAGCGCAAAAGCATTTCTAATCTTGTATGTGGATGACATATTGTTGATTGGAAATGATGTGAATTTCCTTAGCGAAATAAAAGACTCATTGAAAAGGAGTTTTTCAATGAAAGACTTAGGCGAAGCGGCATATGTATTGGGCATTAGGATCTATAGAGATAGATCAAGACGCCTGATAGCGCTTAGCCAAAGCACGTACATTGACAAGGTGTTGAAAAGGTTTAACATGGAGAACTCTAAGAAAGGCCTACTCCCCATGTCACCTGGCACAGTGCTTTGCAAGAATCAGTGTCCTCGGACTCTCGATGAGCGAGTACAAATGAATGATGTTCCATATGCCTCGGCAGTTGGTTCTATTATGTATGCCATGCTATGTACAAGACCGGACGTTTCCTATGCGCTAAGTGTTAGTAGCCGGTACCAAAGTGATCCAGGATTGGAACACTGGGCCGCAGTCAAGGGTATTCTTAAGTACCTCAAACGGACCAAGGATTTACTCCTTGTGTACGGAGGTGATGAAGAGCTCATTGTAAGTGGTTACACTGATGCAGGCTTCATGACTGACCTAGATGACTTCAAATCTCAATCAGGCTATGTTTTCATATTGAACGGCGGCGCAGTTGATTGGAAAAGTTCCAAACAAAAGACTGTGGCGGATTCTACGACAGAGGCGGAATATGTTGCTGCTTCAGAAGCCTCCAAAGAGGCGGTATGGATCAAGAAATTTCTTGAAGACCTTGGTGTGGTTCCAAGTGCTCTGGACCCGGTGGAGATCTATTGTGATAATAGTGGCGCCGTGGCTCAGGCAAGGGAGCCAAGTTCGCACCATAAGACAAGACATATTGAACGCAAATATAAACTCATTCGACATCATGTCGAAGCGGGTTTAGTGAAAGTACGCAAAGTTCACACGGATCTGAACGTGTCAGACCCGATGACAAAGCCTCTACCACGAGCAAAGCATGAGCAGCACCGGATAGCCATTGGTGTTAGGGAAGCCATGTAACTGGATTATGACTCTAGTGCAAGTGGGAGTCTGTAGGAGATATGCCCTAGAGGCAGTAATAACAGTTATTTTGTATCTCCGAGTTTGTAATGAATGTTTATGTTCCATGCTATAACTGCAATGATTCTCGAGTCTGCAATATCCACGAGGCTCGGAGGGAAACTCATGTGCACGTGTGGTATAATAAACAGTAAAATGTATTCCTAGTCATGCCTCTAAGACTGGCTCATGTATTGCATGATGATCCTGTTTTCCTGATCATGGGCATGTCTATGCCGGCAATTTTGAGGGCACAATGTTAGAAGAACATTTGTGTTGAATCGACCCGAATTGATGTTATGCTATGAGATACATTCGTCACAAGTTAATGGTTAATAACACAGAGAAAGTTGTGCGTTTGCATAATTCCTTAGACCATGAGAGTATCGAGTTCCTTCGTACTTGCTTCGTGAACTTTGGGGTTTTGTTAAACGTCATCTGTAAAAGGGTGGCTATTACGGCAGCTTGCGGGTTCACGGAAAAGTATGACAAGGAACTAGGTAGCTCGAGATTGGGATTTTCTCCTCCGTCGTTGGAGAGATATTCTTAGGGCCCTCTCGGTGTTACTGTATCCACCATCGTCTGGCCAGACACAGTGTGATTTGATCACAGGGATGCCGGAACTCGGGAACGAGAAAAGAGAACAATACCAGGAACGAGGTAACTGGCATAGTGGACAAGTTGTTGATTCACGGGGATGCCAATAAGTCTCACCTCGGGTATTTGTAATATATCGCGAAGCAACAGGAATAGCACACAGCAACTAAAGGTTCACTCGAATAATTCTTCGTATGGGTATAGGGATCAATATGGATGTCCTCGGTTCCGCTATTGATCATTGATCGGAAAGTGTTCTGGTCATGTCTATACTTCATTGAACCTACAGGGTCACACGCTTAAGGGTCATCTATCTGTTGAATACTAGACAGGGAGTCTGAGATAAAGTCACCGAAAAGGTTTCGGAGACGGCGGAAAAGTTCCGAGAGAGAAAACCGAAAAGTTGTTTCGGGGTAAACCACTAAGCCGAAAAGGTTTCGGAGAGCACCTGGTAATTTTGGAGAGTGCCAGAATTGTTCTGGTAACTTCTGGAATTTTTCTGGAGAAAAGATTAAAATATTTTTTTCGGAAATATTTCGGAGCTGCCGGAAATGTTTCGGAGCTGCCGGAAATACTTAGGTTGCTTTTCGCAGATGAAAATCACTAATCCGGAATTGTTTCGGAATGCGCCCAAAATCATTTTAGTGGGTGTTGGAATTATTCTAAGACCCACAGAAATATTTTCGGAATTTTCGGACGCGAAATAGTGGTGTCATGAATAGTAAAAAGTACTACTTGAGATATTTTTGGAAAGCCTTCTAGAAGGACTTGGGAGCCAAGAAAGCCCCCTTGGGTTTCCTATAAATAGAGGGGTGAGGGCAGCCCCATATCCTTGATCCAAGATCTCACTTGAGTTCTCAACACATGCCATGCAATTATCTGGCTTCTTCTCTCCCTCACACGAAAGAGTTTCGTAGAGCCGAAAGGCTGTCTGGGTTCCGGCAGGAACTAGTTCTGGACGGCGAAGCCCTGCTGGATAGCTGACACCGTATGTGTGCAACTTGGTAGAGAGGTCGTTGTTTCGATCTTAGTTCGAGTGTGCCTCCCGAAGGGCTGCCCGAGTTACAGATCGAGTTTCGAGGGTCCTCCCGAAGGGCTGTCCGTGACATCGTCCGAGGGACTGTCCGACCGCCTCCCGGAGCGCTTTTCGTGGGGCAGACGAGGGAATACATTCTCGCGGTTGGGAGGTTGTAAATCCTAGCTGCGGGGATCTGCACCGACGATCTTCATCGACTCTACTTCCCGCTGCGCTACGAGTCGGTAACGATCAGATCAAAACCTTGTATGCGTCTCCATAGTGGTCCTGGGCGTGCTCGCTATACCGAAATTTTTTGTTTTCTGTTGCGTTCCCCTACAGTGGTATCAGAGCCGTGCTATGCGTAGATGCATGTTATGATCTAGAATACATGGAGATGTATGGGTATTGCATAATATAATTTTGGAGTAGATCAGATCTATTGCTGAAAATTATTTATGCGGGTGGCAGATGAAATCTGTTACCCGATATTCTTGTTGCTTCCCTAGAATTTGCGTATTTCTGATCTCGAGACAGCATGGTGGAATTTTACAAAGTTCTGGCAATCCGCGATCCTAATTGATCAACGAAGTGCTATCAGTTCTTTGGGTTCCGCCATAGTCAAAAGAAAGATGAAATTCGCAGACTAAAGGGCAATGCAGATATGATCTGCACGGGGATCACGCGTATGACGAAGTTCAGTATGGGGTTCGAGATTTTATTATCTCGTGCTTCATACACCCCGTAATGTTAATCTAGTGACTTGAATAATCATACTTGATGATAAAACGTTGGTAGTTGCGGTTTAAGTCAAAACCTTAGAAGCCACGTAAAATAAAATTTTGCATAAACCGGTTTAGAGGCGTCTAACTTGTTTTTGCAGGATGTGCATGTGATGTGGTATAGCAAAGCTCATATTAATTCGATTATATATGAGATGACTATATAATGTAAATTTATTAACATGACCTGCGTGTCATGATTCGGCATGATGGTTGGAGCCATATGATTGTCACTTTAATGACCTGCGTGTCAACCTTAGGTAATGCACTTATTCATTTGCTATAAAGATAGCAATATTATTTGGTGCATCGACAAGGTGGTGGCAATCTTCGCGAAGGTGAACTCCGACGCAAATGCCAAAGACGAAGAAATACTTGACTTCTCCGTTAGAAGGGGCTATACCATATCATGCTATTATGAATTGCATGGGATGTTTATCCCTTATGTTGCACCCTTCTTGATTGCGCGGTAGTCGCTTTTTATTAGGGTGATCTCTCACTTAAAATATCAAGTAGTTAGTGTTCTCCCAAGTGTAGCGCCGTCACAGCATCTATACTCTCGGGGTGCGCCATGGATGCATGGGTACGAACGATTGGAGAAATGTAAGGCGGGTGAGGTCAGACCTCGCAGCAAGATCACTTGGTTGTCTTGACGTTCATGGCAGGATCGTCCTGAGCTCGGAACACACGCATCGAAAGATGAACAAGAGTCACATAGAGATGTGATCGGCAAGTTGGCCTACCAAATCAAAATCCTCGTCATGAGATGATGATTCTATGGCGTTGTATTGATATTTGGATCTTGAATCACTCATAATCAATTTTGAGAGATATTGATTTAAGTGGGAGCACACTTTAGAATAAAATTGTTTATTCACTAGTGCAAAAATCATTATGAACAAAGTCTAAGTGAAACTTGTGTTTACCGTTGTAGATCAAATGGCTCGCAACACCGCTTTCAACTTGGGGCCATTGTTAGAGAAAGAAAAGTTAGCTGCGACTGGAAACAACTATGCGGACTGGGTCCGTAACCTGACGATTGTCCTCAGGAGCGCTAAGAAAATCTATGTGCTTGAAAAAGCTCTTCCAGCTAAACCGGCGGCAGGTGCCTCGGAAGATGAACAAAATGTCTGGGCCACTCAGGATGATGATCACAACGCAGTACAGTGCCTCATGCTAGCTTGCATGAGTCCAGAGCTCCAAAAACGTTTTGAATTCCATAAACCCCGTGATATGATCCGGGAATTGGATGCTCTGTACAAGGAAACCGCAAGGTCTGAACGTTTTGATATCATGAATATCTTGATGAATTTAAAGATGGCTGAGGGTGGTTCAGTTGGCGAACACATAGTCAAAATGATTGGCTATGCTGAAAGGCTTAAAACCCTGGAATTTCCAATTCCAGCATCCCATATGATGGACATGATGCTTTCTTCACTCCCCCCGTCTTACAACGGTTTTGTCATGAATTACAACATGAGTGGGATGGAGAAAACACCAGAAGAGGTGCTCGCCATGCTGAAAACTGTGGAAGAAGGACTGCGGAAAAATCACAAGCAAGTGTTGCTTGTGAATAAAACCGCCAGTTTCAAAAAGAAAGGCAAGCCAAAGAAGGGCAAGGGTGCCGGTAAGACCGGCTCCCAAAGCAACTCTAAGGGCGGAGCCAAGAATGAAACTGAGTGCTTCTACTGCAAGGGCACAGGACACTGGAAGAGAAACTGCAAGAAGTATCTGGCCGATAAGAAGTCCGGGAAAACCGGAAAAGGTATAATTGTTATACAAGTTAATGTCATTGATGTTTTGCTTGCTAGCGAAAATTCTAAGTCTTGGGTATTTGATACCGGATCGGTTGCTCACATTTGCAACTCGATACAGGGACTGCAGAAGGTCCGCAAGCTAGCAAAGAATGAAGTCATGATGCGCGTCGGGAACGGCGCTGGGATCGCCGCTCAAGCCGTCGGCATTATGCCTCTACGTCTCCCTTCAGGATTTATCTTAGAGCTAAATAAATGTTATTTTGTTCCACTATTGTGTAGAAACATTATCTCTGGATCATGTTTAGTACACGATGGGTATTCGTACAAGTCTGAGAACAATGGTTGTTCACTTTATTGTAAGGATATGTTTTATGGATTTGCACCCATTGTTGGGGGCCTTTTCATACTAAATCTTGAATGTGAAAATGATGTCTTTAACATGAATGCTAAACGCCTTAAGAAGGTTGATACCACAACCACTTATTTGTGGCACTGTCGGCTTGGCCACATCGGAAAGAAACGCATGCAAAGACTCCAAAGAGATGGAGTTTTACCGTCCTTTGATTTTGAATCATTTGACACATGTGAAGCTTGTCTAATGGGAAAAATGACCAAGATGCCGTTCAAGGGTCATCCTGAACGGGCGGGTGAATTATTGGAAATAATACATAGTGATGTATGTGGTCCAATGAGCACAGCCGCACGGGGTGGGTATTTCTACTTCGTGACTTTTACTGATGATTTAAGTCGGTATGGCTACATCTACTTGATGAAGCATAAGTCGGAAACCTTTGAAAAGTTCAAGGAATTTCAGAATGAGGTAGAAAATCATCGTGACAAAAAGATTAAGTTTCTGCGGTCTGATCGCGGAGGCGAATACCTTAGTCATGAGTTTGGCCAACATCTAAGTGACCGTGGAATCGTTTCACAGCTTACGCCTCCCGGAACTCCACAGCGAAATGGAGTATCGGAAAGACGTAACCGAACCTTGTTAGACATGGTAAGGTCGATGATGTCTCTTACAGATCTGCCGATATCTTTTTGGGGTCACGCACTAGAAACTGCCGCTCACACACTAAACCGAGCACCGTCTAAGTCTGTTGAAACGACACCACATGAGATGTGGAATGGGAAGAAACCCAGTTTGTCGCACCTTAAAATTTGGGGATGTGAGGTACTTGTAAAACGTTTACAACCAACCAAACTCGATCCCAGATCAGACAAATGTAACTTTGTAGGTTATCCAAAAGAAACAATTGGGTATTCCTTCTACCTACCCTCCGAGCACAAAGTGTTTGTCGCTAAAAGCGGAGTCTTTCTTGAGAAAGAGTTTCTCGCCAAAGAAGTAAGTGGGAGGACAGTACAACTTAATGAGATTAGTGAATCTTCGGCAACCGTTGCTATGGCTAAAGAACCGGAAGTAATTCCGCAAATTATCCCTACAACCGAGCCGGAAGTTGTCGCATATAATGCAAAAACTTCAGACAATGTTGTAACTGAACCGCGTAGATCAGGTAGGGCTGTCCAGCCACCTGAGTGGTTTCATGATGAAATCTTCATTCTTGAAGACGATGAACCTGCGCACTACAAAGAAGCGATGGCGGGGCCCAGCTCAAGGGAATGGCACAGAGCCATGAAATCCGAGATGGAATCCATGTACGAAAACCAAGTTTGGAACTTGGAAGAACTTCCAGAAGGCGTAAAGCCCATTGGTTGTAAATGGATTTTCAAAAGAAAGACGGACGCGGATGGTAACATTACTATCCACAAAGCTAGACTTGTCGCGAAAGGGTTCACGCAAGTTCCAGGAGTGGACTACGACGAGACGTTCTCGCCAGTAGCTATGCTTAGGTCTGTACGGATATTACTAGCAATTGCTGCTTATTTCGACTATGAAATATGGCAGATGGACGTCAAAACGGCTTTCCTAAATGGAAACCTCAAAGAGGATGTATACATGATACAGCCAGAAGGTTTTGTCATTCATAAGGATGCTAAAAAGGTATGCAAGCTTCAGAAAGCCATTTATGGTCTGAAGCAAGCATCAAGGAGCTGGAACATTCATTTTGATGAAGTAGTCAAACGGTTTGGCTTCATCAGGAATGACGAAGAATCTTGTGTTTACAAGAAGTTTAGTGGGAGCGCAAAAGCATTTCTAATCTTGTATGTGGATGACATATTGTTGATTGGAAATGATGTGAATTTCCTTAGCGAAATAAAAGACTCATTGAAAAGGAGTTTTTCAATGAAAGACTTAGGCGAAGCGGCATATGTATTGGGCATTAGGATCTATAGAGATAGATCAAGACGCCTGATAGCGCTTAGCCAAAGCACGTACATTGACAAGGTGTTGAAAAGGTTTAACATGGAGAACTCTAAGAAAGGCCTACTCCCCATGTCACCTGGCACAGTGCTTTGCAAGAATCAGTGTCCTCGGACTCTCGATGAGCGAGTACAAATGAATGATGTTCCATATGCCTCGGCAGTTGGTTCTATTATGTATGCCATGCTATGTACAAGACCGGACGTTTCCTATGCGCTAAGTGTTAGCAGCCGGTACCAAAGTGATCCAGGATTGGAACACTGGGCCGCAGTCAAGGGTATTCTTAAGTACCTCAAACGGACCAAGGATTTACTCCTTGTGTACGGAGGTGATGAAGAGCTCATTGTAAGTGGTTACACTGATGCAGGCTTCATGACTGACCTAGATGACTTCAAATCTCAATCAGGCTATGTTTTCATATTGAACGGCGGCGCAGTTGATTGGAAAAGTTCCAAACAAAAGACTGTGGCGGATTCTACGACAGAGGCGGAATATGTTGCTGCATCAGAAGCCTCCAAAGAGGCGGTATGGATCAAGAAATTTCTTGAAGACCTTGGTGTGGTTCCAAGTGCTCTGGACCCGGTGGAGATCTATTGTGATAATAGTGGCGCCGTGGCTCAGGCAAGGGAGCCAAGTTCGCACCATAAGACAAGACATATTGAACGCAAATATAAACTCATTCGACATCATGTCGAAGCAGGTTTAGTGAAAGTACGCAAAGTTCACACGGATCTGAACGTGTCAGACCCGATGACAAAGCCTCTACCACGAGCAAAGCATGAGCAGCACCGGATAGCCATTGGTGTTAGGGAAGCCATGTAACTGGATTATGACTCTAGTGCAAGTGGGAGTCTGTAGGAGATATGCCCTAGAGGCAGTAATAACAGTTATTTTGTATCTCCGAGTTTGTAATGAATGTTTATGTTCCATGCTATAACTGCAATGATTCTCGAGTCTGCAATATCCACGAGGCTCGGAGGGAAACTCATGTGCACGTGTGGTATAATAAACAGTAAAATGTATTCCTAGTCATGCCTCTAAGACTGGCTCATGTATTGCATGATGATCCTGTTTTCCTGATCATGGGCATGTCTATGCCGGCAATTTTGAGGGCACAATGTTAGAAGAACATTTGTGTTGAATCGACCCGAATTGATGTTATGCTATGAGATACATTCGTCACAAGTTAATGGTTAATAACACAGAGAAATTTGTGCGTTTGCATAATTCCTTAGACCATGAGAGTATCGAGTTCCTTCGTACTTGCTTCGTGAACTTTGGGGTTTTGTTAAACGTCATCTGTAAAAGGGTGGCTATTACGGCAGCTTGCGGGTTCACGGAAAAGTATGACAAGGAACTAGGTAGCTCGAGATTGGGATTTTCTCCTCCGTCGTTGGAGAGATATTCTTAGGGCCCTCTCGGTGTTACGGTATCCACCATCGTCTGGCCAGACACAGTGTGATTTGATCACAGGGATGCCGGAACGCGGGAACGAGAAAAGAGAACAATACCAGGAACGAGGTAACTGGCATAGTGGACAAGTTGTTGATTCACGGGGATGCCAATAAGTCTCACCTCGGGTATTTGTAATATATCGCGAAGCAACAGGAATAGCACACAACAACTAAAGGTTCACTCGAATAATTCTTCGTATGGGTATAGGGATCAATATGGATGTCCTCGGTTCCGCTATTGATCATTGATCGGAAAGTGTTCTGGTCATGTCTATACTTCATCGAACCTACAGGGTCACACGCTTAAGGGTCATCTATCTGTTGAATACTAGACAGGGAGTCTGAGATAAAGTCACCGAAAAGGTTTCAGAGACGGCGGAAAAGTTCTGAGAGAGAAAACCGAAAAGTTGTTTCGGGGTAAACCACTAAGCCGAAAAGGTTTCGGAGAGCACCTGGTAATTTTGGAGAGTGCCAGAATTGTTCTGGTAACTTCTGGAATTTTTCTGGAGAAAAGATTAAAATATTTTTTTCGGAAATATTTCGGAGCTGCCGGAAATGTTCCGGAGCTGCCGGAAATGCTTAGGTTGCTTTTCGCAGATGAAAATCACTAATCCGGAATTGTTTCGGAATGCGCCCAAAATCATTTTAGTGGGTGTTGGAATTATTCTAAGACCCACAGAAATATTTTCGGAATTTTCGGACGCGAAAAAGTGGTGTCATGAATAGTAAAAAGTACTACTTGAGATATTTTTGGAAAGCCTTCTAGAAGGACTTGGGAGCCAAGAAAGCCCCCTTGGGTTTCCTATAAATAGAGGGGTGAGGGCAGCCCCATATCCTTGATCCAAGCTCTCACTTGAGTTCTCAACACATGCCATGCAATTATCTGGCTTCTTCTCTCCCTCACACGAAAGAGTTTCGTAGAGCCGAAAGGCTGTCTGGGTTTCGGCAGGAACTAGTTCTGGACGGCGAAGCCCTGCTGGATAGCTGACACCGTATGTGTGCAACTTGGTAGAGAGGTCGTTGTTTCGATCTTAGTTCGAGTGTGCCTCCCGAAGGGCTGTCCGAGTTACAGATCGAGTTTCGAGGGTCCTCCCGAAGGGCTGTCCGTGACATCGTCCGAGGGACTGTCCGACCGCCTCCCGGAGCGCTGTTCGTGGGGCAGACGAGGGAATACATTCTCGCGGTTGGGAGGTTGTAAATCCTAGCTGCGGGGATCTGCACCGACGATCTTCATCGACTCTACTTCCCGCTGCGCTACGAGTCGGTAACGATCAGATCAAAACCTTGTATGCGTCTCCATAGTGGTCCTGGGCGTGCTCGCTATACCGAAATTTTTTGTTTTCTGTTGCGTTCCCCTACAGCATCATCAAAAGTATCAGACATTGTAACAGACTCAGTAGAAGCATCATGTGGTGGTGGTGAAACAAACTTACTCATAACGGAAGGTGAATAAAGTGTAGCACTAGTGCTAAGAACGATACCTTTTCTTGTAGTGGATGGTAAAATTGGAACCTTGGCGTCTCCTTTCTTACCCATAGCGAATAAATTGCAGCAAGTGAAATAACTTCAAGTAGACTTATAAATAAAGCTATGCTCCCCGGCAACGCCGCCAGAAAACAGTCTTGATGACCCACAAGTGTAGGGGATCGCGATAGTCTTCGCGGGTAAAATAACCCAATTTATTAATTAGACACAAGGGGAGCAAAAGAATATTTATAAGCTTTAACAGTTGAGTTGTCAATTCAACCACACCAGAAAGATACTTGCTTGGCAACGAGATGTAAGTAGTAACGATGATATGGAAGTGATAGTGGCAATGGATATTGTGATGTCAAAGCAACGAAAGTAAAAACGGTAAAGTAAAGTAACTTGTAACAAGAATAATTAGAAGCACTGTAGGCTAGGGGGACGGATGGTTGGTAGCTGCATGGAAGAGAAACATCATGTAATTTACTTGGGGCAAGTCACACGGAAAAGTAATGATCAACTAGGCATATATCAAACATTAGGCATGTATCCCATAGGTAGTTGTACGTGCTTGCAATAAGAACTTGCACAACATCTTTTTTCCTACCATCCAGCTACAAATGGGGCCGAAAGGAACTTATGGAGATTAAGGTGCTCCTATCAAAGAGCACCGGAACAAAGCATTAACAATCAATGGATACATCGAATCCTCAAATTATAGTCCATCTCTTTGGTGTCCCAAGCTGTCACCATTGGGATCGCCGGTTTCGTACTATAAAAGGTGCATACAACTCATAGATAGGACCAAGAACACAAATATATTCATGAAAACACATTGGGTTCGGATCTGAAGTCATGGCACTCGGGCCCAAAGTGACAAGCAATAAGAACAACAAGTTGTAGAAAAGATGATAAACACCATAGTAGATGATAAGCAACATGCCCCAACAATTTGATAAACAATTACTTGAGCTAACTCATCCAATACCTACCATTCCCTTTGACTACATCAGGGAATTACTCACACATGAAAGAAGAAGTCATGGAGGGATGATGGAGTGGCAATGTGATGACGATGGCGATGATTCCCCCTCACCGCAGGCCAAAACAGCCTCCAAATTAGCTCTCCTGGAGAAAAACAGAGGGTGGCGGGGGCTCCGCGACGAGAATTTGAAACGCGACTTTTGTTCTGGAATTTCAGAGTCCTGTTAGGGCACTAGAGGGGTGGGCCCCTCCCAGGCGCCATGGTGGCGCGACCAGGGGCCAAGCCGCGCCACCTGGCCGCCTAGGCCAGGGGCAACCCCCCTCTGGCCCTTCTTCTGACATGTGGCTCCTCCCGGTGTGTGGATTTTCTGTATTTTTTATGGGAATTTTCTGGGACACCTAAAAATCCATTTTCCTACACACAAGAAAACCATACATGCAGCTCTATTGAAAACAACATCTGTCCGGGTTAGTTTCATTTAAATCATGCAAGAATGAGGCCAAAACAATAGAAAAAGTGTTTGGAAAAGTTGATTCGTTTGATATGTATCACCCCCTGGCACTCCTCGCCGCCAACACCCCTACGCCCCCATGATGGAGGAGAACCCGCCGCCCCCGATCTTCACAACACGAGCGTCGCCCGCCCCGGCCTCGGCACCATCCCCTCCCCCTGTCCTGAATCCTCCCGGCGATGCCACACATGGCTCTAGCGGCCGCATGATCCTTTTGTAATTTTGTTTGGTTCACAACCCTGAGATGTGTAGTTCATTTCCTTTCTTTTTGCAGTGCAAATTTTGTTGTTTTCGCATGACAACAGAAAAACAAGGAAAAATGGATTACTGTAGTTCATCTTGAGTAAAGAAAGTAACAAACAAAAGCGCATGAAAAATGTCGCAGTTCTATTGCTTCGTTCATGTAATTTTTTTTCCAGAAGTTCTCTTATTTAAATATTTTGGTGAAAGTTTATGATCTATGATGTAGTTCATGTTACGGTGGTGGATAGTTCACTTTGTGAATAAAAGGTAAAAAACTATTGCAGTTCGCTTTTATCAAATGAAATTCACAGATGAGGTTCATTTGTAGCTCGCTGTCTATATATGGTGCAAAAAGATGAAAAAAAAATCATGCAATTAGCTTCGGTTTATCCCGCGGTTTATTTTTTGCGAAATGAAGTGTGACGTTATGAAGAATGAATCAAAAACCGCGTGCAGTTCTCTCCGTTTGACATTGCAACGTGGTCGCTCGTCAAATGCAGTTCACTTCGTCGATTTTTTTTTTCGCGAAAAACACATGCGTTTATGTTTGCTGATAATGCAGTGCGGTTGCTCGTTGGATGCAGTCACATGCAGTTCACTTCGCCGATTTTTGTTCCGCGAAAAAACAGAGTTCCCCGTTGTACTAAGATCAACGTAGATTTTACACCGTAAGGAATTAGAGAGTGTGTTCTACATAAAATTGAGCGCCTCGATGATACCTATCCAATGGTATATCAATTGCATCGATCGGACGAGAGAATCAAAAAAATTTACGCAAATACGTCCGCTGCCAACACGAGGGCAACACACTGTTTTTTAAATTATTTCAAAACCGCGAAGAATCTCAAAAAGTGTTAAATGTATGGATTGTTCTCCTACTCCATAGGAATCCAACGATGTATCAGATGCATCGTTCTGACAAGCGGTTATATTTTTTGACTCTCTACAAGATCCGCCGGCGAAAAACAAAGTGTGCGCATTTTTTAGAGCTAAATTTCTCTCAAACCATAGAGAATTAGGAAAAGTGTTCTACATATGGATGGAGAGCCTGATCGATATCTTTCAAACAGTATATCGTTTGCAGCATTCCGATAAACGAGTTAAGAGAAATCCCGGAAGAACTGCCACTGTGAAAGTGTGCTGCCGCACCATTTTCAAAGCTGCTCTTTATCCGCGAAGAATCGGAGAAAGTGTTCAACATACGGAAGATGCTCCATTTACATACGAATCCAAAGGCGTATCACCCGCTCAATTACGATAAACGGTTTAAAAGTGATAGAAAAAACGATGCATGCGGTTCATTTTCACCCGAGCTGCAGGGCTTTAAGTCAACAGTGCAGTCCTCTTAGCGTCCTGATGCAGTGCGAAGTGTTGGCAGAATAATATTCTTCTAATATTAGTAGAATAGACCGTCTGTATATATAGGGTGGGTGTATTCTAAAATTGATTATAGAATAATATTCTACAATGGCTCCTTCCTACATAGAGAAATTTCCGAAATGAAAAAAATAATTCACCTCCCCACGTATGCCCCCACCTATCTCTCACCCATCTGATCCGCCGCCCACCCCGACCTTCCAACCACGTTGGCCACGCTTCCCTCCCCCGACACTGGCCCTCCCCACCCTCGTCCTCAATCCTCGACCTACCCTCCTCCCCGAGCACGACTCTTGCGCGCGCCGCCGACCGCCTCCCCGCTGCTCCGGC
This sequence comes from Bromus sterilis, assembly GCA_950022295.1. Lineage (NCBI taxonomy): Eukaryota > Viridiplantae > Streptophyta > Magnoliopsida > Poales > Poaceae > Bromus > Bromus sterilis. The sequence goes on along the minus strand of OX465595.1, from coordinate 333,848,448 downwards.
CACACCCCCTTCTCCGTCCTTCCTCCCTCCGTTCGCGCCCGACGTCCTTCCTATACAGCTAGGTTCGCGCCATGGCTAAGCCGCCACCGTGGATCCCGACGGTGCTCCCTGCGACCTCCTCCTCGCTCCCCGGCGGGGGGAAGGGCGACCAACATGCAGGGCGAGGCGCATGCCGGCGCCGGCAGATCCCGCTCGTCGGCCTCGGCCGCAAGGATATGGACGGAGGAGGCCCTGGCCGACGTGATTGCGGGGGCTGGGATGGACCACCTCGCCCAGCGTACCTCCGCCACGGTCCTCTTCGATGGCTGGCGCACGTCCACATGGACTGGCTACCTTCTCTACCTCCTAGCGCTCCTACAACTCCATAACATTTGTATAAGAATGCACTTGATACACTCAACCGTATAGTGACACAATTCTCAAGTTGGTTGTTCACAAGGATCATTACTCGTTGAATACCTGCACAACAACATTCTACTTTTATTTAAAAAACCACGGTCACGGTGGTGAATCTTTGTTGATCGCGTCCTTCCTGTTAGCAATTTGAATGCATCAGTGGAGGCGGTGGCAGGGGTCCTTCGATGCTTAAACCATCAAATTGCCTCCCCACGGGACCCCGACCGCCTCCTTCCCCCTGGCCTCGCGCGCCTGGCCTGCCGGTGTAGAAGAGCCCGAATGGAGGGGTCTGCAGCCGCCGCTGTTGGACCTGATGAATGAGCCAAATTTTTTTATGAGAAAGCATCAGATCCTATTCACATTTGGATGAACTGTTTCTGTTCAACTCAATGTCTATATTGTTTTACTTTGTAATGATCGTATTCACAGGTTACTGAGATAATCACATAGTTTATGATTTTGTGTAACATGACATTGCTGCTAGTTTTACTCCCTTAATTTGCTTCTCTTCGTGGGAAGTAAATATATTTTATTGTTGGGAAGTACATACTACAAAAGAAATACAAGAATCACGCTGAGAAGTACCATGGATGCGTTCTGGGTAGTACAAATTATTTATTTTGAGCAGTACAAAACCTTTTTATTGTTGATCAGTACAAAACTTATATTTCTCTCAAAATACAAGATACATGTCGAGGGACTTGAGTTATTTGAAAAAATGTCGGCAAAATTTATTCATTTTTAGCAGTACATTTTTTTATTACCGGACAGTACCATTGATTCATTCTGGGAAATACATACATATTTCCCGGGCAGTAGGATTGATTCATTGTGATCGGTACACTAGTAGAACATGAAGTACAAAACATTAAGATCGAGAAGTACAAAAATAAATTTTAGGGAGGTATAAAAACATCAAGGTTAGGAAAGAAACACTAGTGAAAATTGAAAAACATGGTCTTCTATAATTGAATGAAAAATTGACTCTGATTACAGGAAGTACAATACTGTAGCAATGTGTAGGGATAATTTCATATCCAGGAAGTACGAGATATATATGAAGGGAAGTACAAAAACTATGTTTCTCATAACAGAGAAAATATCGGTATTTTGAATATTCTTCAAAAACCATGAATAATTGCAAACCCCTTAAAACATACTAAAAGGTTGTGAAATTTAATTATCTTTCTAAAACCATATCATTTGTATCATTCTGAAAAACGGTTTAAAAATCATACTCAAAATACTAGACGATGTTTTTGAAGAAATTTCGATATTTTCAAAACTACTCAAAAACTATGCAGAATTTAAAAAATATTAAAACATGAAAAGGTTGTGAAATTTCAGTACATTTGCAACATCATATCATTTGCACCATTTTGAGATTCAAAATCTACATGTTGTCATCTTTAAATTGATCTAAATTTTGGTGTTTTCAAAACTATTCAAAAACTGTGCGGAATTTAAAAAATATTTAAACATGAAAAGGTTTGTAAATTTCACCACCTTTCCAACGGTATATCATTTTCTCTATTCCGACAAGTGGTTAAAGAATTTCTTTCAAAACACTTTCAATCAGCTTATGATGAATTCTGTTATTCTCAAATTTAAAATAAAAACCAAAAATTTGAAGAAAAATAGAATACGAAAAAGTTTAGTATTTTATTTAGCTTGCCAATGATATATCATTTGTGTAATTATGAGTAATGGTTTAAAATCTACAAGAAAATTACCATAGAGGTACGAAAAAGCAGTATCGTGTTTACGAAAAAGCATTAAAGTAGTGTTATACGGAAGCAGTACCAGATCGTCATCCCGGGAAGTATGAAACTCAAATTCCACAGAAAATACAAGATGCATGCTGATGGAGGTTGAGTTCTATAAAAAATTATGGGCAATACAATTTACTCATTTTAAGTAGTACCAGAACTTTGTCTTTATTCGACAGTACGAAAATCCTATTCCAGAGAAGTAAAATACTTTGTTTTCTTAGAACTGGAATAATTTCGGTATTTTGAATATTGTTAGAAAATCAAGAAGAATTAGAAAAAGGTTACAACATGAAAAGGTGCTAAATTTCAATAGCCTTCTAACGCCATATCATTTGCATCATTTCGAGGTCCAAAAAACGACAGTGGCCATCTTTTAATAAATCTAATTTTTTTTTATTTTCAAAACTATTAACAAACGATGCTGATTTTGTAAAAAGTCTTAAAACACGATTAAAAAATTCTTGTCCGTCAATTTTGAATAAATCTCAGTATTTTTAAAAATTTCTCAAAAATTATGCAAAATTTGAAAAATATGTATACACAAAAAAGATGAGTAATTTCAGTAGCTTTCCAATGCCATATCATTTGCATCATTTTGAGGTCCAGAAACTATTCATGATCATCATATAATAGATCTGAATTTTAAGATTTGCAAAACTGTTCAAAAATTGTAGATAATTTGAAAAAACTTAAAACATGAAAAAGTTTGGAAATTTCAGTAGCTTTCCAATGGGATAAGTGGTTAAAAAGTTTTAGTATCCACAATAAGTGGTTAAAAGGTTTTCTTCAACACACTTTTCAACCAGCTTTTGATGATTTATGTTTTTTCAAAGTTCATAATAAAAAAGCCAAAATTTTGAAGAAAGTGCCAATACGAAAAAGCTTTCCAACGGTATGTCATTTGAGAAATTCCGAATAAAGGTTTAGTATCCACAAGTGAATTACCACATAGGTACAAATAAGAAGTACCGTCTTTACGAACAAGCAGTACGGTAGTGCTGCACAGAAGCAGTTCGAGATCTTCAATCCGAGTAGTACGGGATTATTGCAGAATATTATTCTATCATCGATTGTAGAATAGATGGCAGCAGTATATATATATATAGGGTGGGTCTATTCTAAAATAGATTGTAGAATATTATTCTACAATAGACTTCACTTTATAGATAGGGCATGATGTCGTAATCCTCTCAGCCCACGAGCCCACCCCACATGACTAACCTCCCATCTCCCTTCGACTCTGCCAAGGCCGCCGCACGGGCCTGCGCCACCACCACCCGACACCTCCGTGGCGCTGCTGCGCGCACCAACTTCCCCGCTGATACGTCCAAAACGTATCTATAATTTCTGCTTGCTCCATGCCTCTTTTGTTTGATATTGCTATGATATTGATGAACTTCCATACACTTTTGATCATATTTGGACTAACCTATTAACTCAGTGCACCCTAGTGTCAGTTCCTGTTTTCTGCTGTTTTTCTATTTCAGGTTTCCCCCATATTAAAAGTTCTCCAAAAATCCGGGAAAAGTCCAATAAAAAATCTGCGCGGAAGAAGCTTCGAGAATCACCGAGGGGGGCTAGAGGGGACCCACCAGGGCCCCAGGCGCCCTCCCAGCGCGCCCTAGGGTGGGGCCGCGCCAGGGGGCCGCCTGGACCCCTGGTGCCCCCCTGGCTACCCTCCTTCGCCTATTTATTCCTCGTGACGTGAAACCCCCGTGAAGGGAACCCTTTTTCGCGATCTCTCCTCTGTTCCACCCCCGCCGCGCTTCCAAGATCAGGAGCACCAGAAGACCTCTTCCCGGCACCCTGTCGGAGGGAGGAACCACCTCTGTGAGCTTCTCCACCACCATGGATGCTTCCTGGATGAACCGTGAGTAGTCCTGCTTGGACCATGGGTCTATGATCAGTAGCTATGTGATGTTCTCCTCCCCTCTTTGTTCTTCATGGATTAGACCTCGTGAGCTGCCCTACATGATCGAGGAACATATGTAATATTTCTGCTGTTGCTATGCTAAGTTTGCTGGGATCCGATGGATTATGAGATTATGTTCAGATTGTGTTTGAGTAATATATTTGATTCTCCTCTTTTATATTTATGTTCTAGAGTAATTCTTGTATGTTCTCCGTTGCTGTTTATTGCTTTGGCCAAGTAGTAGGTAGTGACTCCAAGAGGGAGCGTTATGCATGATTGTGGGTGCATGCCCCCCGATGACTAGCTTTAGTGACAGAAACATGAGTCTAGGGGATGTGTTGTTGCCACAAGGGGGAAAACAACGGTGCTTGTATTGCGGGTGCAAGGATTGTTTACTTTACGCAAAGTTCTTTAATGCAGTTGTCCGTTGCTTTGAGTTTACACTTTGGGTGGGATTAGCAACTTAATACCAGCGAGATGTTCTGGATAGATAACTGAAGGTGGATGATTAGTAGGTAGATGCAGATGGATTTAGGTCTACTTGTCTTGGTGTACCAACCATACTTTTGAGCCGCTTCCTTTCTTTATAGCATAATTAGCATTGGTTTGCGCACATAATCCTGTCAATTTCCCAGCTGTAATTTGGTTACCTCCCATGGCTATTTTATCATCTTTTGGGAGAGAGACAGCACTAGTGAACATCATAGGACCCCCGGTCCATATTTAGAATACTGTTAACACTCACTATCAATTTAATGCTTTATTTACTTCTCAGTTGCTATCACTATCATTATTATCCCGTGCGTTTTATCCTTTGTAAACAACAAGGCCGGAGGAATTGACAACTCCTCTGTACTCGTTGGGAAGCAAAGTTATTTGCTGTGTGTGCAGGTCCAGGTGAAGTAAGAAACCTCGGTTGTGAACGACGCCATTGTTCACTTCACCACCTTCTTGTACCTGTTGGAGTCCTATTGGTTCGACACTCAACCTTAGCATCTTCGCTAAGGGAAATTGCCGCTGTCTACATCTCAACCTTCCACTTTGGGTAACCAACGATGGGGCGTTAAATCGTACCATCACCCGCCTCCCTCTCCACGCCGAGTTATCTGCCCGGAAGTATCGCCAAGGCCTGTGCGTCACTTACCCGGACCTCCCCGACCACCCGCACCACGGTCAGCTGCACGCCATAGGAAACCCGGGGTACGGTGCCAGCTGTATGATGTGTGTGGATATGGGCACCGAGGAGCGCGCTAACTGCCACATGCACCACCTGTAGAACACGAGGCTGTGGCTGGAACCTGACGCCCACGCCACAGTTCATGCAGTCATGGACGGAGAGGTTGAGGGCGAGCACGTTCGCCGGCCACAAGCACCGCTAATGCCGGGAGAGTTCGGACACGCGCACAACCAACGGGGTGGGAAGGATGGTGAGGATGCGCCCAAACGCATCGACGGGAAGGCCGTCGAGCCGATCGACCCTCCGCGAATCCAACTTTCGGTCCCATCCATCATGCGATTCGTCATGGCGAGCGCGTGCACGTGCACTTGGTGTGCTTTGGTTCAGCGCAAAATCACCCAGTTCGGTATCATGGTCATTAGCCTTTGCTACTATGACACGCTCATGTACTGCTCCGCCAATAGCACTAGAATTGAACCAACATGGACCCTCGAGAATGGCTCCAGCGCCGACATATCCCCTGGCCTCATCCGCATGTTTTTGGGCTATGAGCAGCTCGAATGCGCCCTCGCGCTCATGAACCAAGAGACCCCCGCTACCAAGTACGACAAGGTCGTCTCACAAGCACAAGAGATGTTAGGGCATGTACAATAGTGCTAGCTTAGTCTTATTATGCTGATGTGGAGGAGAGATAAATTGTAAAAAAAGCTTTGCCTTCTCTTATTTAAGAGATGATCTCTTAGCAATAATTCTCTCACCACAAATTTAGGAATCTCTATCTATTATAGCGAAGCTAAGATAGAACCATTGTATATCACTTTTTTTTGTCATATCTAAATTACGTGGTGGCGCTAAGATAGAACGGTCTTATCAACCATTGTACATGCCCTTATGTCAATCACTAAGCAATGAATAATTATGCCGTATTGCCGTGTAGAATTATCCATACTCCTATTAGTACACTAGCTAAGTACGTACGGTCAACCGCCATCTGAACCTGATCAGATGGATGTACATGCCAGTGTGTTAAGAAGCACACTTAATTAGTCTTTGGAAAGTGTACTGCAAGATGCATTATACATTGTATCGACAGAATAAATTGTTTAATTCCATCCCGCAATATTTTTTAGTCGTAAGTTTCGGTTCTGCATTTATTGTGTCCATATCATCAACACAAGCATTGTTTCAACAATAAACATAAAGCTCTAGTTTCTGTCCATATCATCAACACAAGCATTGTTTCAACAATAAACATAAATCTCTAGGCATTACTAACAATTTACAATGTTATGTCTGTGACCTCATTCCGATAATTATGGGTAGTATAATTATTTTAAGAAGTACAAATACTTTTATTGCGCAATACCACTGCATCAGTCTGGGCAGTACAACATTTCTGTTCTAGACAGTACAATATATTCATTTGAGCGGTAAAAAATTATTTATTTATAACAATTTTTTTAATTATCGAGCAGTACCATTGAATCACTATAGGCAGTACAATTGATTCATTTTATGTAAAAATTTTACGGACAGTACCATTTTTTTCATTTTGAGCAGTATAATTTTTTTTCTCGGCAGTACGAAACTTATATTTCATAGAAGTACAATTTTTAAAACTACCCAATAATTATGCAAAATTTGAAAAACCTTAATATACAAAAAAGATGTGAAATTTTAGTACTTATCTAACGTCATATCATTTGAATCATTTTGAGGTCCAAAAATTACCCGCGATTTACCTTTAATAGATATATATTTTAATGTCTTAAAAAATGTTCAAAAACAACGCAGAATTTAAAAAAAACGTAAAACACGAAAAAGTTGAGAAATTTGAATACCATTCTAATGGTATATCATTTGCTCCATTCCGACAAGTGGTTAATCAATTGCGTGCAAAAAACTTTTCAATCAACTCATGATGATTATTGTGTTTAAGATATTCATAATAAAAAACCCTAAATTTTGAAGAAAGTTAGAATACAAACAAGTTGAGTATTTTCTATAGCTTTCCAATGGTATATCATTTATGCAATTTTGATTAATGGTTTAGAATCTAAAAGTGAATTATTATAGAGTTACGAAAAAGAAGTACCATATTTATGAAAAAGCAGTACGATTGAGTTATACAGAAGCAGTACCAGATTGTTATCCCGGGAAGTACGAAACTCATATTCCATAGAAAATACACAATGCATGTGGGGCGAATTTGTGCTCTCTGGAAAAAATTATGGGCAGTACAGTTTAATCATTTTGTGCAGTACAAAAAACTTCTTTATTGTCTGGCAGTACGAAACTCATATTTCACAGAAGTACAATGTTATGTTTCCTTGGAACAGGAAAAATCTCAGTATTTTGAATATTGTTCAAAAACCGTAAAGAATTAGAAAATGTTAAAACACAAAAAAGTTGCTAAATTTTAGTACCTTTCCAACGCCATATCGTTTGCCTCATTCCGAGGTCAAATGAACATCAACGATCATCTTTTAAAATATTTTATTTTTAGTATTTTCAAAACTGTTCCAAAACAAGGAATAATTTGAAAAAACTTAAAACATGAAAACGTTTGTAAATTTCAGTAGCTTTCCGATGGTATATCATTTGCGCTATTTGGAGAAGTGGTTAAAAACTAATATCAAATTACTGTTTGTCTATTTTCAATGAATCTAGGTATTTTAAAAACATCTCAAAAATTATGCAAAGGTGGAAAAACCTTAATACACAAATAATATGGGAAATTTTAGTAGCTTTCCAACCGTATATCATTTGCACTATTCTGAGAAGTGGGTAAAAATTGCGTTCAACACACTTTTCTATCAGCTTGTGTTGATTTTTCTGTTTTTTGAAATTCATAACTAAAAATCTAGAAATTTGTAAAAATTCACAATACAAACAAGTTGAGAGTTTTATGTAGCTTTCCAACGGTATATCATTTGTGCAATTCCGATTAACGGTTTAGAATTTACGATTGAATTACTACGCACATATAGAGGAGCAGTACCTACTTCACGAAAAAGCAGTACGACAGTGTAATGCGGATGAAGTACGTGATCTTTTTCCCGGGCAGTACGAGATTATTGCAGAATATTATTCTATCATCGATTTTAGAATAGACGACATCAGAATGTTGCAGAATATTATTCTATCATCGATTTTAGAATATATATCGATTTCTCTCAAACCGTTCATCAGAATGTTGCAAATGATACACGGTTAGATAGATATCGATCAGGCGCTCCATCATATGTAGAACACTATGTCTAATTCTCCATGGTTTGAGAGAAATTTTGCTGCAACCAAAACGCGCATACTCTGTTTTTCATCGGCTGATCTTGTAGAGAGTAGAACTTTTTAACTGCTTGTCGAAACGATACGTATGATACACCGTTGGATTCGTATGGAATAGGAGAACAATACATATGTTGAACAATTTTTTATATTCTTCGTCGTTTTAAAGTAATTTGAAAAACGGTGCGACTGCACTTATGTGGGCAGCGGAGAGTTTTTGCATATAAACTTTTGGTTAGCTTGTCCGATCGATGATTTTGATACACCGTCAGATAGGTATCGTCGATGCGCTCCATTTTATGCAGAACACATCCTACCATTCCTTACGGTTTAAGAGCAAAGCCAATTTTAGTAAATCGCGGAACTCTGTTTTTTCGCGTACCCGAAATCGATGAAGTGAACTACATCAGCTGAGGGATCGCACCGCATTTGTCAACAGGGAGAACTGCACACGTTCTTTGTTTATCTATCAGAACTTCACAGTTCGATTCGGAGGAAGTGAACGCGGGCACAACGAAAGTGAACTGCACGTTTTTTTGTCTTTTTGAACGTATGTATGTAGAGAACCATGTGCAGTGAACCGCACTTCATGAACTATATTTTTTCATGAACAAGAGTGGATCGAAAAAAGGAAAGTGAACCATAATACTATTAAAAAGTGAACCATGTTATTTTTTTGTTCTTTACATAACCTTTTTCTCACTTCACGGTAACCGCAAGTGAACAACTTCATTAACAGAAGTGAACCACAATAGTTTTTTTGTTCCCCAACAAGCTCCCGTGTTGATGAAGTGAGCTGCATTATTTCTCTACATCAATGACATGTGCTCTGAACTACAAAAGAAGGGAGTAGTGAGCTGCACAAATCTTACAACCACACATTTTTTTAAATACAACTTATATAGCAATGAACTTCACAAAAAACTTTGATCGAAAAACCATCTACACCCCACGGGTGCAGATCGGGATTGCTGAGGTGAGAAAGCTGGTTGTGCACCACGTCTAGCACAACGGCATCTCCAAGACGCCGGTGCACCACCACCACGTCATCTCCAAGCGTCGGTGCCCTCATATCGCATGCGTTCTCCCACCGTGCAGTTCGTGGATCGGGGCGCTCGGATGTGGCCGCGGTTGTGCATGGGAAGCACCAGGCTGGCCACCGCGGAGATGGGGGGCAGGGGGCGGAGCTGGCGCTGGCAACGACCGTTTCCGGTCGTTGATGCAGGCGGTGAAGGGAAGCCGCTCTGTCCGGCGGCCATGTTCGTCGGATCTCGACCGTGGTAGCCTCGCTGGCCGGCGGCGAGAGGGTAGGAAGGACGCGCTGGAGGGCGGCGGCGGGGGGAGCAGATCCAGGCGGTGGGGGGACCGAATCCCGGCGGCGGCGCGCTCTAGTGGCGACGGGGATGGAAGTAGGTGGCTTCGGGATGGCCGATGTGGGGGAGATACGGAGGTGGCCGCCGTGGGGGGTGGCCGGCGGGGAGAGAGATGGAGGTGGCCGGCGCGGGGGAGAGAGAGGCGGCTCGCATGGAGAGAAGGAAGTAGGAGGAGTGGGGGTGGTGTGGATCGGGGTGGGCATCTTTTCTAATCTCGGGTGGGTGGTTTGATTCGGGTTTCGCAGCGACGAGGTGTTAGCAGAATAAGGTTATTATTAGTAGAATAAAGTCTTAAGGGGTGTTAGCAGAATAGACGCACCATATATATATATATATATAGTGAAGCTATTAATCACCCAGGGTACAGAATAATTTATTCTTCACCCGAGGTAATTTTACGAACCTTTCATAAAAAAATTACGTTTGTAATACAAATAATTACATTAATATGGATTCACTTCATAAATTTTGACATAAAAAAACAAAAAAATTGGTCATAAAATAAAAAAAATTACATTTTATGTATATTTTACACCATCATTTTTACCTTTGTAATTTTACGTAATATAAAATATATTTTATGGTGATTATATTTTTTTACGTTTTCTTTTTACGTATGAAATAAGACAAAATTTACAAAATGTAAAATTACGGTACATTGATGTAAAAACAAAGGGGGGGTGAAGAATAATTATTCCTCACCCAGGGTGACGAATAGTCCATCCCTATATACACAACCGGTCTATTCTGACATCGATGTCAGAATAACTATTCTGACAACATCCCGAACTGCAAGAGAAAGCTACGCGCACTGCTTCTGTCTACTGTTTCCAACCTCATACGAGGGTGCAGAGAACTGCATCAGCGTTCTAGCGTATCAAACTAGGTTTGATCGACTCTGCTTGTTTACTCGCGTTCACGATAATCCGCGATGATGTATTGTGTGCTAAAACACTAATTTTCGCGAAAAAATCACCGGAATCGATGTAGATGGCGGAATTGTGTCTGTTCTTCCTCGAGAGCAGCGCACTGTCATCGTTTTTGTCGGGTTGACGATCAATTATGCCGCAATTTATTGTGTTTTGTAAGATTGCGAATCTATTTTATGTTAATCCGCGACGAATTGAGTTGCTAATTCGTCCATTTGGTTGGTTATTTCGTCGAATTTCTGTCTGTAGGCGAAGAACTCTGCCCCCGCGGGCACGTGACGCGTTTCGACTTGTGCCACGGTTTGTCAAATGCACGCTCGATATGTTGCACATTTTCTAATTGTTGTTGTTTACGTGTTTGCGCGAATTGAAGAGGGATCTAGGAAGATCGAATTTGTTAGTTAGCAATTTGATTTTTTAATGTGAACACACAACGAGCTGCAATGGTCTTTAATGTGAGCTGCATTTGATCACCGTATAGCAGTGCATCTGATCATATCTCCGAACTGCATTGTTTCTGATTTTGCATCTTTTTTTCTTGGTGTCCGCTGTGTGTATATACAGCTGGGTCCATTGCGACCCATCTTATCTTATCCGCGGAGGCCATCTGATAGTCCCCTCCCCTCCCCCAACCCCACCCTTGTATTACCATCAGATCCATGATCTCTCTCTCCCCCCCTCGCCCCCAACCATATCCTCTTCCCATCAGTAAAATGGATTACTCGTGCGGATGCTTAGCAAGGATGGAGCCCATGCTGGAGACCTGCGTGTTCTCTGAAGGTCTTATTCTGAATCACAAGCAGCGGCACAACACTCTCTGTTCCCTTCTGTACTCTCCATTCATTGGATTCAGAGCTCCATTCGTCCACCAAATGACCCAAGTTGATGTCGATGATTCATGGGTATGTATGATTCATATTTTTTTGCAGCAGCAGTAGTGAACTGCTTTCATATAGATCTTTATATTATGAAGATTTCAGCAGAATTTAGTTTCTGAAAGAAGTATTTTTTAATTTTTTTTGTGTTAGTTTAAGTGAACTGCTTTCATATACAGGGTTTTTATATTCTTTGAAGACACATTTTTCTGAGCAGCACTAGTGAACTGCTTTCATATATATCTTTCAGCAGAATTAGATTGTGAATAAGCATTTTTTTAATTTTTTGTGTATTTTAAGTGAACTGCTTTTATATTTTTTTATTATGAAGATTGTAAACAACAACATCTGTTGAATATGTCCTGTGCTACACTTTATTTTATAATTTTTTGTTGTTGTTGTTGTGCAGAAATTTCCTTCTAGTCTAGTCAGGGTTTCAGAAAGTTGTGTTAACCTGGTCTTTGTTAGCAAGAATGGGTATCATAATGTTGACGTCGTGTACTCTGTCGGCTCTGATTGATTGTTTGGTTCTCAAAGATGGCTGGAAGGAATTGGTGGAGGAATCTGGTCTCTTGGCTGGGGATGTTGTCATGGCTATGTTTTATAGGCATGCAAATTGTTTGGAAATCAAGTAAAATTTGCTTTAGCTCAGTTCTGTTGTTTTTTAGCAGCTGCGTGAAAACATTTTGTTGTAATAATGTGCTATACTGTGTGGCATCTAGTTATCATGTAAGTTTGAATGGCGAAAACCTTTTCGGAAAAGGCAGTGAAACATTTTATTAATATTTTTGTCCACTTTTCTGCTGAGAATGGCAAGCGTTTCCTGCTTGATATGTTACCTTCTTTTTCGACAAGATTTTATAAGTGAACTGCTTTTTAGGAGTGAACAAGAGTAGAAGTGAACATCAGTTGAAGAGATATACATAATTGAAGCACCCAGATAGCTTCATTTTTCCAAGCAGACCACACACGGAACTACAGTTGCAATAAAATAGGACTGCATCGACCTTTGTATGTGAACCACTTCGATAACACATTCAGAACTGGAAATTGTTCATATATACAAACCAAGGGGTTTCTGTGCTCATAACAAGCAAAGTACATCATCAAGCAAACCTAAACCACTCGAGAAAATATTGTTCCAAAGCAAACTACAACGAAAGCAAACTTTTCTTGACCTATGCAGAAGGAAATAACTCGAGCACTCGTGACTTGAACCCCTTTGGTTTTACCAGCATATGGACTGCATCATCAGTCCCACTCGTCCCAGCCGGAGGTGGAAGGTGATCCTGCGCTCCCCTTGCCCTAGCTCCCCTTGCCCCAGGATCCGCTCAGGCGCTTCCTGGTCCGCTCCTTTATAGCGTGTGTGAGGCCGTCCAGCACTGTTGTGATGCGGTTCCATATCTCGAACGCAGCGTAGGCGTCCTTCGCAGCATACTCAATGTGCTTCTTGGTGAGAACATCATTCCAGTGGTTGTGCTCTTCGTTCGTCATCTTTCTCTTCATATCCGCGTAGTAGTCATTGATGATGGCGGCAGACACATCGCCAAGTGAGTAGAGCTCCGTTGTTCCTTCAGGCACCCTCCAATTCTCCTGAATGTCGGTGAAGTTGGATACGTATAGGTTTCTCCGCAAAAGCTTTTCTTTGTCCTGGTCTATGCTGAAACCAGCGAACTCGTACCTACGTGGACCACAAGTTATTCATTAGAGAACTTCATACAGACGGCAAACAGAACCGCATACAGACGTCAAACAGAACTGCATACAGAGTGAAGGAGATATCCACAGGCCTTCAACTATGTATTACACCAGTATAAAAGAAGTGCTTACTTCGAGTTGGCGAGGAACTTGTCGAAGGCGATGCATCTGTCGCCTATAGTAGCGCATACCTGGAAAAGGAGCACCGTGTGATCCTTGCCTATCGAGAGCTGAATCAGGGCGGCGTCCCTCCTGTCAGGTGTGTACTCGACGTCGATGCCTACGATCTTCTGGCGGTGGCCCTGCAGAGCTTCCTTGTAGTCGTTGATGTACATCTCCACGGTGCTCACGTCGTTGGTGTAGACCATCGTGAGCACTGTCTTGCCGTGCGCCTCGACATCTTTGAAGATTTTGGTGAACGGCATGGCTGTAATGAGGAGGAACAGTGGGGGAAGCGTAGTAGTTTGTGAACAATCAAGCGTGGGACGCCGGAATTTAAAGGGGAGCGGCCGCAACATCTGCCCAGCCCACGTTCTTCTTCTCCAACCGGCACGGGGAGTGGGGGCGATCATGGTTGCGCCCGTTGTGATCGTGGTGATCGTGGCCTTAGTACTTTCTTGAACTGTGCGGATAGAGGAGCAGGGCGCGCGGCGATTCGATTCAGTCTGGAGATCGTGGCCCCGTATTTTTCGTGGGCGGCTCTTAAACGAAGCAACTGAAGAGATTGGAGGCGAACGGCATCAATTTTCATTAACCGAACTGCATCAATTTCATTAACCGAACTACATCATCAAAATAGATCGAGCCGTTGTTGGTTCCTGTATATGACTTGTGGGCTGATAAGGTAGATTTTTTTATTTATGTATAACGCACGTCGCTGACTCATGGGCCCGGATGGAGTCATTAACCGCCCCCGCCTCCTCTGCTTCTCTCCGTACCCTCCTCATTCTCCCCGCCGCCCCCGTAGGGAAAAAACCCCCGCTCGGTCTCGTGGCTCAGAGGGACGACGCCCGCAGACGCCGCCGTTCGCCGCCGTCTGCTGCCCCGTCCCCCTGCTGTTCCACCGCTCATCACAGCGTCCCACGGTTAGTTCCGCCGCTCCATAGATATTCTCTCCTCTCCGTCGATTTTCGTCGCCGGAAATCGTCATCGTCGTCCCCGATTTGTTTCTAGGGTTAGTTTTTGGAGCGACCAACTTCTTTTTTTCTTTTTTAACTATCGTTTTTCAGGCTCGAATCGCAACATGCGTTTGTTTTTAAGAGAAGGTTGTGGTATTAGTGGCCTTGAAATCCTAGCAATGTCCACCTAGGTTTTTTTTACCCTTACGCGCTCAGGTTTGCTTTTCTAGGGTTTGATTATTTATCCGTTGTTGTTCGCAGATTTAGCATGGCTTCTCCTACTAGAAGAAGTCCAAGGTTTGGAGGAAATTGTATGTGAACTGCTTTCCCATATCATTTGTTCTTTTTCTTTTCTTTTTGTCACTACGCTTCAGGCTGATTCTTTTATCTTTTTGTTTTACAGGTTCTTCATCACCCATTAATGTCTCACCAATCAGCGCGGCTGCTCCATCTGGTAATTTACAATGTCTCCTTTACCCCTGTCGCCATAAGGTTGTTAGGAAAATCTCAACTCGTTCAAGTTTTTGCTCACCAGGAAGAAGTGATAAAATCTTATAGCATCTTCCTTTTTTGTTATGGGAGAACTGCATTATATATTTTACTTACAAACCTACATCTGTTTTTAGACAAGTTTGTGAAATTGATATGAACTGCAGCTAGTTAATTGTTTTAATTTTATTGTCTTGGAATGAAGTGCAATAAGTTTTTTCTTTTTTCATATGCCAATGAACTGCATCAAGTTATTGTGTCTCCATAAATCTTTTATATTATTATTTTTGGTAAAAGTGCACTGCATTTATGTACATTGCCTTTTTTGCCATATATGTGTGGCCCAATTTATATTAGTTGTATTTAGTTTACTTTTTCCTCTCACACACATACTTTCTTCCACCTACAGTTTTATGCCCTGGTGGGTCTGGTGGTGGGGTGTTAACTATTTGATTACCCGTTATTTCTCAGCCGATGTTGTCGGGGACGGGACATTCGGTGTACCTGAAATTACCGATACTCAGTCGCAATCTGTTGATGGCACAGAACCAGTGACTCAGGATTGGATGGTGCCCGATCAGATTGCAGCCGACAACGAGAGGAAAAGGCAGAAAGCGATTGCGCTTGCTAATCGTTTCGAGAAGGAGCACAAGGCGAAGCAGGATCACAAGGCGAAGCGAATAATGTTTGAGGAGGGCAAGGAGATAGGAAGGAGGATTGCAGACTCAAATAAGTCTACTAAGTTTGTCCCTTCAAAGAATACTGTTAAGAGAAAACTCAACACTGTTGCAGAGGAAGGCTTAATCTCTCCACGGCGCAGTCCCCGGGTTGATAGCTCAAAGAGGCCCAATTATGCCGAGGTTCAAAGAAAGAGGCCAAGTGTTGACGATTACTCCGGTGTTGATTTTGATGGCCCATCCAAGCGTGCACGCTCAAAGGCAGCTGCAGAAATGCTTTTCAACGACTCTGGTGAGGAGGATTCTGACGGGGAGGATAATGATGCTGCGAAGGTATCTTGCTGTTTGTCACTCTTTTTTGCTGATGTTTTTATTTGGTGCTTTTAATTTATCTCCTTGTCACTCGAGCTACTGATGTGAACTGCATCAACTTTTTACATTGTATAAATGAAACCTAGCAGTTTTTACACTAGGTTTTAATGTAGTATATATGCAACGCACCGCATTTTTGTATATGAGTTTGTTTAAGGGGAGGTTGGGGGGGCATATATGGTTTAACAAAAAATAGAAGATAACTGCATTTTAATACCACATTCTCATATCATCTTGTTTTTATATAGAAGAGAACTGCATTTATTTTGTATATGAGTTTGTTTAAGGGGAGGTTGGGGGGGCCCATATTTTTGTATATGAGTTTATTTAAGGGGAGGTTGGGGGGGGGGACCTCCCATATATGGTTTAACAAAAAATAGAAGATAGCTGTATTTTAATACCACATTCTCATATCATCTTGTTTTTATATAGAAGAGAACTGCATTTATTTTTTATATGAGTTTGTTTAAGGGGAGGTTGGGGGCCCCCCATATTTTGGTTTAACAAAATATAGAAGAGAACTGCATTTTAATAGCACATTGTCATATCATCTTGTTTATATAGAAGAGAACTGCATTTTTTAACAACCCACTGCCAACTCATTTTCTTTTTGTTACATAAGAGAACTGCATTATCAAGATAACATTCAGATGCTAACGTGAACTACATCTTTATTTCTTTTTCTGTAGATTGGCAAGAGTTCCAAAAGGAAGAAGTCCGAAGACGATGCTACGGGGGAATGGCGATTCAACAAGACTGTTCAGCTGTCTATTCCAAATGTATGTAAAGCCGTTGATTTGTTGAAGGAGCCGCACAGAATTTTGGTTCAGCTAGCAGGTTTCGGCATTGTCTTCTATCTAAAAGTGAAGAAGAACGTGTCTCGTGTGCTTATGTGCAAGTTGATGGGAAAGATCAACCCCGAGACGATGAAACTAGATGGTGGGCCAAACAAGGTTCTGGAAGTAAATCGTGAGGCTGTTCATCACATTTTTGAGTTCCCTATGGGTACTCGCACCGCTCCCAGGCCTGCCGAAAGCGGCCATGATGATTATCTGGCTACTCTGGAGGACGAGCTTGGTTTTAACCTCTCTCGTAGCATAGATGTGAAAGATCTTCTTGAACTACTCCGTAACTTGGTTAATGATCCTGCAAAGGTTGATATGGCTGTGAAGGTTTTCTTTCTCATTGTTTTTCAAAGTTTGCTTTGCCCCAGCCCTGCCACTCGGTTGTCCAGGGTAGCTGCCATGGTTGAAAACCTGAACTTTGATTCCATGACTGAGATGGACTTTTGCCAGCTAGTTGTTGATGAGCTACAGGCTGCATTGTACAAGTGGAATTCTGAAGGGAGCAAGCAGAACAGTGCTGAGGGCTGCACCATTGTGCCTCTGTTCATGTACCTCGATAGCTTGAATCTTCACAATGTATCTGTTATGCATACACGCACGCCACGTGCTGCAATTCTGTCCCATCAGGAGTTGAAGAAGATTCACAACGCCGACATGATTGTAAGGGGAAAGATTCATCTGGATACCTACAAGTTTGGCAAGTTGCCTGTATGTTCACATTTTTCAGTTTCTTTATGTTTTGTCATTATCTTCTTTTTTTGTTTTTTCGACATGCTAAATGTGAATCTCTTACTTTTTTACATGTGCACTGCTTTCTTTTTTTGTTCAGTGGAAAGCGATAGGGGACATTGTGTACAAGCGGACTGCAGCCGCCGCTGACCTGCATCCCATCTTCCGTGAGCCTCTTTCTAGGGGTTCACCCATTCGGCAGGTTGATGGTGTTGCTAGGTGTTCACCCATTCGGCGGGTTGATGGTGTTGCTAGGGGTTCTCCAC
The DNA here is from genome assembly GCA_950022295.1 of Bromus sterilis. Taxonomy (NCBI): domain Eukaryota; kingdom Viridiplantae; phylum Streptophyta; class Magnoliopsida; order Poales; family Poaceae; genus Bromus; species Bromus sterilis. Next base: position 333,830,532 of record OX465595.1, on the reverse strand, counting down.
TTAGGCGGGTTGATGGTGTTGCTAGGGGGTCTGCTAGAGGTTCTCACGACGAGGCTCATGATGACCGCAATATTTTCGTCCAGGTTGACGAGCTTCTTGACAGGGTTATCAATTTAACTTCCGATCTCCCAACATCTGGCGCTAGGATGAGGAATATTGCTGGACTGTTTACTCCTGGCAAAGGACCTTCTGAAGCAGAAATCGATGCCCCTCACAACTTTGATTGTGGGCAGCTTCAATTCCTTAATTTGTCAGTTTCGAATGTCAGGGCGGCATTTCTTCAGTTCAAGCATTCCCAGGATGTCAAGTGCGCTAGGTATGAGCAGGAAGCTGAGGCACTTGTGAAGGAAATGGACAGGTGTGAAAATGTTGTTAGGGCTTCCTTGTCTGATCGCGCTGCTGCTGATGTATGCTTCTTTTCATGTCATACATGAACTTCTTTTGTATCAATTTTTTCTTTTGTTTTTAATATTCTTTTATTTTCCTATGCCATTGACATTTGTTGTTTGCATGCTTTTTTTATTATTGCAGTGCGGAGGAGATTCTTCTAACGCAAACGCGCGACCCGATAATGACCCGAACGACCAACATGCTTTCGACTCAGATATCGTGTCTGATAGGCAGCAGCCCCCTGTTGTTGATGCTGTTGGAGACAATCTTGTCGACGAAGGCGTCATAGACAATGTTTGAATTTTTTTGTACCTTTTCTACTGTACATTTTCATTATGTTTTAATGTTACTGTAGTGTTCAAATCAAAGATTCATATGCGGACTAGCAGCGGCAGTGAACTGCAGTTTATTCTTTTACGTAGTGTGTAAAAACAAAGAAATACAACCGCACAAGAAGTGGTAGTGAACTGCAGTTTATTGTTTTGCAGTTTAAAAACCAAAGAATTATACATGCACCAGCAGCGTCAGCGAACTGAATTTTCCTGAAAAAATATGTAACAGAGAAGGACTAGCATTTTTTCCAGCAGTGAACTACAAATAATATGTTTTATAGAACTGCATTTTGTTTTTTTAGGATTGCGAAACAATTGTTGAAACTCATGGGAAGGAAGCAGACGGTGGCGCTGACAAGGTTGATGAGGCTAACGTGTCCAGAGAGACGGAAGGAGATGCTGGTCTGGTGAGCACAGAGAACTTCATTCATGTTATTATTTTTTTAATATTTGACGCGTGGTGCATTTTGGTTTTTTTCGCTTTTTTCGCTTAGTGAACTGCATCAGCATCATTTTGTTTAATGTTTTGTCTTAATTCATCAGGACCGTGTGTTAAATGATGAAATCCAAGGGGAACGCACTACAGAGGCTGACAATGTAGAAGTGAGAGAAGGAGGTGATGCCAATGTGGAGGTTGACAAGGCAGATTTTAGAGAAGCAGGCGAGGGCTGTGCCGAGGCTGAAAAGGCAGAAGAAAGAGAAGGTAGGGAGGATTCTGTCGTTGCCGATAATGCAGAAAGGGTTGAAGGAAGGGAGGATGTAGCGGATGCTAAAAAGGCTGGAGAGAGAGAGAAGGATTTCCTTGCGCTACAGCCGAAACTACAGAAGAGAGCGAAGGAGCTAGAGCTGTAGCTGATGCTTCTGGCACAGCTGCCGGAATTGATCATGTTGCTTCACCATCTGTTTTGTTGTCTGGCGATAATATTCCCGAGATTTTTCATGTTGCCCCTCGGGCCACCGAGCAGCCTCAAGGAAATCTGGCTGGGACCAATCTGGATGTTCCAGGTGAGACAAGCAATGCTGCAGGTGAGACTGTTTTGATCAGATCTGAAGAGGAACAGCCAAGTAGTGTACAGAACATGAGCATTCTGGACGATGACGTCATTGGCTTGGAAAAGTTGACTCTCAGCGAAGATGTCCCCGCGGATGTGCAGGATGTGGACTCCGAAACCGAAGGTAAGTGAACTGCATTATTTTTTGTTCTAGTCTGGCTAAACTTATGGTGTTTTATGCTCTATTGTGTGACATTGGGGTTTTTCTATGTTTTTTAGATGAGGAATTACTTGTTGTCACTTCGTCCAGTATCGATCCAGCTCTTCTGAGGAGATACAACGAGTTATTTGATGCTGTTACAAGGGCTAGGAGGGATAAGAAGAAGAAGTATGTTCTTTCTCTTCGTCCTTATATCTGCTTTATATTTGTTTTTATTTTTGTAAGGTACGTGCAGCTTATTACCTTTTTGCTGCGATTTTTTCTTATATTCCTGAAGGGATTTACTTGCATTCAAGGACGAGTTTGGTGATATTACTGTTGGTCATGTTGGCGAGTCGTTTTGGGCATACGGAACGCTGAGCACTCGTCTTGCAAATATCGGTGTATCTATGCTAGCTGAGAGGTTCAAAGGATCACAAACTATGATTGTCCCGTATAACCTATGTGTAAGTGTTTTCTTTAATTATATCACACGCCTCCCCTCGCCTATGTTTTATTGTGCTTATTTTTCAGCGGCCACATTAACTTTCTTGGTTTTGTATTTTTCGACAGAATTCAATTTGGAACGGCGGTTCCACAAATAGGGCTTTGAAAAAGATGTTTTCTTCAAGCGCAGACGAACGTGTGGACAAGAAAAATTTGGTATTGCATCATTTTGCTCTTCCCAGTCATTTTTTAGATGTAGTTTCTTTTTTTACTTTGTTCTCATCCGGTTTGTTCTATTCAATTTTTTAATCAGATTATGTTCGCAACATTTGATCCTCCTCCTGCATCAATGAAGGATGCGATTGGCCACTACTGCTTTGTCACTTTGAACCTGTCTGCAAAGAGATTTGAGTTTCTTGACTCAATAAACGGCCCTGAAAGTGAACATGGAAGCATTGTATTTAGGAAAATGGTTAAGAACATCTAAAAAGTCTGGAAAGACGGCAACGCAAGCTGCGATGAGCTGTTGAACCCCCCACTCTTGACGGCTTTGTGTTGAGTCATGTCAATGTTCGACAGCAGGGAAACGGGTTCGCACTTGTTCTTCTATATTTTTTATTATTTTGTATATTTAGCGTTATGCTTTTGCTTTACTGAACCCAGAAACATTTCTCCCATTTGAGCGAACTGCATTAACAATGTGTCATTAGTTTCTTTTTCCTTTTGAGAGAACTGCATTATAACCATTGTGTTATAAGTTGTTTCTCTGTTCATTTGTTTCTTTGTGTATATCGAGCTGAACTTCTTTACTAAATTAGTACCACATTTTCCCCTACTTTTATACTTTTATTTAGAACTGCATCAGCGTTCTGTATAGCGATCTGCATTGGTTTTACTAGTATCAGAAGCAATTCGTTCTTGAGTGAACTGCATTTATTAATGTGTTTGTTTTTTTTCTACAGGCATGATTGTGGATTTTTCATGTTCCAATTCATGCAGAGCTGGGATGGTGAAGCTGTTGCTAAGTTTGGCAAAGAGCACATTGGCTACATCCGGAAGGCAATGCTCTACAGTTGGCTGACATCTTCGTATTGCTGTCTGGACTTGACATCCCTTTTAATTTTTAAAGAAGGTTATTACTTTTTTTTGTCCGCACAACGTTTTTTCTATTAAGAGAACTTCATTTGGCACAGAAACGGGGGGAAGTCCTACTTTGTTTTGTTAATTATTTTAGTATAATATAGGACCGTACGATCATTATCATAATCATTTATATATGGACTGCATGCACGTAACAGCTTTGTATCGTTTTGTGTATGAAGGTGCAGTGCATTTAGTTTCATGTGTTTTTTCTTCATAGAAAAAGTGCACTGCATTACACAATGCCTGTTAGTATGTTGCATTATTCCCTTTTTTCTTATTGAATTTCACGATTTTTTTCGCAGGATTTGATGAAGGCGCGTACCAAGGTGGAATTTCATTGTTTGAAACTCAGGTCCACACTCCAAGCATTAAGAATTATGTTATTGAAGACCCCCCTGTCAAGGATGCAAAGGAACATGTGTGTAAGAGGACGAGGAGTGCACAATCTCCTGCGAAGCCTGTGAAGAATGCACCCAGTAAGAGGTCCAGGAGGGTAGTCAACCCTCCGAATGACGAAAGCACTGATGAGGACTTTATGACTCCGCCACCAGTTTGCAAGAGGACGAGGAGTGCAACTGTGGAACGTCAAAATGAAAGTGAGGCAGTTATTCTATCCAACAAGAGGTCTGTGCAGAAGCCATCAAAATATAGAACACCGGTACAGAAGTTGCAGCCTGCGAGGGTCAGCTCTCTAGCGGAAGGGAGGAAACTATTGGAACTTGTGTCGAGCCCTGCGTTCAGGAAGAAACACAACCAGTCAGTTCCTTTTTCTATAGTTTTCTTCTTTGCTTATAGCTGTAGCTATGTCGTTTATTTTGTTGTTGTGTGCCTTTATTTGCGTTCTTAACCCTATCCTGCTCTGGACTTTGCCTTCTTCCGCGCGCTCGACGATGAGCACCGTGCTGACTACGCTGTTGCGTGCTGCTATGTAGAGGTACAGGGGTTCTCACTCCTTGGGTACCGCCAGGATTGGTGGTGTCGAGAGGGTCTTTTTAAGGTCTACGAATGCGTTTCGAGCTTCCTCAGTCCGCTCGAATTTCTCTCCTTTTCTGAGAAACTCGTAGAATGGTAGGTTCCTTTCTCCCAGCCTGCTGATGAAGTGGCTCAGTGCTGCGAGTCTTCCTGTGAGTTGTTGTACACCTTTGACGTTCACTGGCTCTTGCATCTTGGCAATTTCTTGAACCTTTTCAGGGTTCGCTTCGATTCCCCGAGAAGAGACCATGTATCCGAGCATTTTTTTCGGCTGGGACGCCGAACACACTCTTCTTTGGGTTGAGCTTGATTCTGTATTTGTTGAGTGCTGCAAAGGTTTCGCGGAGGTCGTCGAGTAGCGTATTTGCGTTGTACGTTTTGATGACGATGTCGTCGATGTAGACTTGGACGTTTCTGCTGATTTGGTCTCTCAGGCATGCTTGCATCATCCATTGGTACGTGGCTGCGGCGTTTTTCAGTCCGAAAGGCATTGTTCTGTAGCAGAATACGCCGTAGGGGATGATGAACGAGGTGTGTTTTTCGTCTTCTTCCTTCATCCTGATTTGGTTGTATCCTGAGTAGGCGTCGAGGAAGGATAGGAGGTCGCATCCTGCGGTGGAGTCGATTATCTGGTCTATCCTTGGCAGAGGAAAGTGGTCCTTTGGGCAGTGTTTGTTGACGGCCCCGTAGTCAACGCACATCCGTAGTACGTCGGTGTCCTTTTTAGGTACCAACACTGGGTTTGCGATCTAGGTGGCCTTCTTCGTCTCCCGGATGAATTACGCGTCGAGTAGTCGGTTGATCTCTTCTCCAATGGCTCTGCGCTTGGGTTCTGAGAATCGGCGCAATGCCTGCTTTACTTGTTTGGTGTTTGGATATATGTGTAGCGCGTGCTCTACGAACTCTCGTGGTATTCCGGGCATATCGGCAGGGCACCAGACGAAAATTTTCCACTCCTCGCGGAGGAAAACCATGAGGGAAGTTGCTTGTTCTTCTGGGAGGTGGGCGTAGATTCGGACCGTCTTGTCTGGGTCCATTGGGTGCACCTGATGGGCGACTGTGTCGCTGTCGACGCTGAAGTCGCGAGTAAATTCTTTTGATTCGCTTCTTCTTGCCAGTGGAAAAATGTTCCTGTCTGTTACCATGGCTATCTCTTCGAGCTGCTGCTGAGCTCCGAACGTGTCGGAAACTTCATAAAAGTCTCGGTTGCATTGGTCTGATTTGATAAAACTCCCGTTGACCGTGATTACCCCTGAGGGTCCTGGCATCTTGAGCTTGAGGTACGCGTAGTGCGGGACCGCCATAAATGGAGCGAATGCGGGCCGCCCGAGTATGGTGTGGTATTGGGACTGCCAGTCGAGTACTTCAAACTCGAGGACTTTTCTTGCGAAGTTTCCCTTGCTGCCGAAGAAGACATCGAGCTCGATTGTTCCGAGGGAGGCGGCTGCTTCGCCTGGGATTATGCCGTAGAGTGTGACGCCTGGCTTCTTCCAGACTGACCGCGGAACCAACATCTTGCGTAAGGTGCTTGTGAAGATTATGTTTAAACTGCTACCCCCGTCCATGAAAACTCTGTCCATGTCGTAACCGCCTATCTGGGCGTCGAGGACCAGCGGCGCGTGCCCTGGCCTTGGAATTGCGGGTGGGTGGTCGCTTTGTGAGAAGGTAATGTTGGTCTCTACGCCATACAGATGGTAGGTTTCTGCTGTTTTTAGGTCCTCGGTTGCTCGGGTCTGCAGGGAGTGGGCGTCATGTTTTGCTTTTGAGGGTTGTCCTTCTTGGATCATGGAGACCTGTCCATGAGACATAGGGTATTGCTCTACTGTATTTGGTGTTGGCGACTGCGTGGTTCCTCGAGCCCGTTTGGCTTCGCGCTGCTTCTCTTTCTTGAGGTTGTTGGAGAGTTCGATGAACAGACGACAATCTCTTAGGGCTCGTTTGGATGCAAGGGAACCCGGAGGGATCACTGCTTGTTCCCCGGGCGAACAAAGCACGGGCCAGATTAACCCGTGGAAATCCACCGTGACATTTGGATGAGTCCGTTGGGGAGGTATTCATCCCCGACCCGCGTCGTTTCCCCGGGATATCGTTCCACGTATCCAGGGTTCGGGGCGAAAAGCCACGATTCAAGCGAGAAACCGGCGCGGAGCCTCCTCCCGCACCTGTCCCTGGCCGGCGGCCAGCACTCCTCCTCCTAGTGGATTCCTACCGCGCCGCCGCCCACCCTCCGCGCCGCGCACGCGCATCCTCCTCCAGCACCTCCCATCCGCCGCCGTCGCCAGGTCGCCCAGTCAAGCTCGTTTAGGCCTACGCCGCCTGACCGTGAGCGGAGGCGGAGCTAAACAGAGACCAAGATCCAGCGCTTTGACTTCGATCTTCTCCGCCGGCGACTGGAGAAACAGATCGACCCCTCTTCCTCCATTGATTTTCCCCTTAAGCACACGCGACATCCATGCGTAGTCCTGATGCTACTCCTTCCCTGGATCTCTTCTCCGTCTTGAAGTTTTTGTCCCCAAATGGCAACTGGGTATTCCCCCGTGGTTTGTACCGGGATCCCGGTGAGCAGGGAAGTACTCCCTTGGGGGTTTAATATCTAGGGTTTTCCATCCCCCAAAACCAAATGAGCCCTTAAGGTGTGGCCTGCCCTAAGGCGCCCCCAGTCTTCTTCGAAGCATTGGATTGTGCAGGGTCCATACAGTTGTTCTTTGGATGTGAGCTTGCTGGAGCCAGCGTTCCTTCTCCTTCTTGCGACTTGGAACGACTTCCAGTGGTCTTCTGAGCGGGAGTGGAACCTTGGGTCGAGCTCTATCCCATCGTTGATCGAGTGGTTACGAATAAACTTGGCGAACTCATCTGGTCTTCGATCTGGATCGTAGTACTCGCCGGTCTGAGTTTCAGAGTCGCTGTCCTGTCCCGCGGCGGGTGTCCAGGTGGCGGAGGGTCTTTGAGTGGCTGGCAATGCTTCTGTCACACATTGCGACTCCTCGAGTGGGATTTCTATGAAGATTTCTTGTACTTGTTCCAGCGTCCTGGTTGGTTTCGCGGTCGCGGCTTGCGCTTGGCTTCTGGATTGTTGAGTTCTTTTGCGCCGGTGATGACTTTGGTAGTCGCCAAAAGATTGAACTTGGCCTAGCTACGGGCCAAGCAATCTTGGTGGTGCGATGGAGAGTTTTGCGATGAACTTGAGTTCTTCGAGTGGGTTGGATCTTGCACGAGCCCTTGAGTTGTGGCTTGATCGAGACGGGACCACCGAGATCGTGATTCCAACTTGTGTAGTTCCCATAGACGGTGCCAATTGACGAGGATTGGCCTCGGCAAATCCCATGGTCAGGGACCCTGGGTTAGATCGTAAAGAAAGAATAGGTTGGTGATACTCGTCGGCTAACAGGAGAAGCACTTCCTGCTCGATTGTATTATGCGAGGGGAAGATTAAAGTGGAGGTCTAGGCGAGTTCGCTCAAGACTGGAGGTGTCGATTTTAGATTGGATGTCCTGAGGCGTCGCCCCTCCCAGCCTTTATATACTAGACCGGGTCGCGGGGAGTCCACCTTAGGTTACAAAGATGATTTCCTAAACTAGCTTCGACTTGGACGCCAAGTCTTGACTTCCTTGTTGGTCGCAGACTCCTACGTCGGTGCTTTTAGTAGGCCAATCATGGACCTGTTGAGGCTTCTATCGGGCCCTCCGTCTTTGTACGCACCACGTATCCTCATACGCAGGAGTCATGGGGTTATCCCCTCGTCATGCCCGCCGGAGATTCCTTTTCTTCTCTGTAGGTTTCTGTCACGGAGCGACGGAGGAACTCGCGGAACTGCTCTCTTTTTAGGGTTTTTGTATAACGGCGGATATATAGGCAAGAGGGAGGAGCCGGGAGTGGACCCAGGGGTCCAGGCGGCCTCCCGACGCACCCCTGGTGGGGGCCACGCAAGGGGGGCGCCTTGGCACCTGGTGGCCCCCCTCTGGTTCTTGTTTTGCGTGCCTCCATCATTCTTCTGGAAAATAATCTCCGTCGATTTTCAGGTAATTTGGAGGTCTTCTGATTCAGCAAATCTGTGTCCACTTTTTACCGCTGAATCCTGCGTCTGCTGCTTCGGCATCGGAAAGTTGCAAACTTTGCAAAACAAGATAAAACAACATAAGAATAGCATAATAACATGGAATATGTCAATGAATAGGGGTGAGTTACGATATAAAATAGTGATGCATTTTGGACGTATCAACTCCCCAAGCTTAGACCTCGCTTGTCCCCAAGAGAATATTGAGCTCGGTAAACCTGTCCACAAGGTTAGAGAGTGAAGTGTCGATAAATAGAATACGGACAAGAAGCATCATGATTTCTTCACCAAGCTCAAACATCCTCAAAAGCAGCCTCAACTCGTAAGGCCCTTATGAGACAGTAATGACAATTATACTCAAAAGTAGGGCTAAGGAAACTCATCAAATCATGGCAAACATATCCTTGGTCAAAGGACAACTAATAACTTTTACTTTTTCTCTTTCACTTTATAATGAAACAATTTAAAGGTTTTGAAAGAACATGTTATTAGTCATGAAGTGAAAGTGTTAACACAAAGGAAGATGTTTTCTTGGTGTAAGCTTTTGCAAGCAACTTACTTATCAAATGATAATGTCAACAAAGATGTGGCATGACAAAACTTAATGCATCATTATATGAATGAATCCTTGTCAACATCAAATGTCTGTTCTCTTTAAGAAAGGAAGGAAGTAGGCAGAACTGACTCAGCATAAAAGTAAAGGACATGCCCTGCAATAGGGAAGTAGGGAAAACTCATGTTCTATACTTAAATCAAACAGAATGAAAACAAATTTTGGGAGGTGCATAGTTTGTCAACAAATGCTAGTAGATAGCTCAATTACTTGTCAAGCTGGAAAAGTTTTGAGGAACGGATCCCAAGTGGGGACGATCGCATCCCCATAATCTCCTTTGTTTATCACTGCCAAAGTTTCTGATTTCTCATAGACAAAGTGATATGTCTCAAACGTATCTACTTTTCCAAACACTTTTGCTATTGTTTTGCCCTCATTCTTGCATTATTTGAACTAAAATAACCCAGACTGATGCTGTTTTCAGCAGAGCTGTTTGTATGGTTTTATTGTGCGCAGGAAAAATGGATTTTTGGATATCTCAGAAAATTCCCAGAAAAAATACCAAAAAAATCCATGCACCCGAAGGATCCCGGAGCCAAGAGGGGGGCCACATGGCAGACATGGGGATCCAGGCGCCCTGCTAGCGCGGCCAGGGGTGGGGCCGCGCCAACTGGCCGCCCGGACGACTCCCCCCTCCCCTGGTGCCCTACTTTGACTAATATTTATTCCCGTGACAGGGAAACTCCGAAACAGAAGTCGTTTTTCCAGAACCCGTCGCGGAGCCGCCGCCAACCTCTGTTCTTCCTTGGGAGGGCTAATCTGGAGGCTGATTTGGCCTCCGGAGAGGGGAGATCGTCGCCATCGTGATCACCATCACCACTCCATCATCCCTCCATGACTTCTCTTCACATGTGTGAGTAATTCCCTGCTGTAGGCAAAGGGGATGGTAGGGATTGGATGAGATTGATCATGTAATAGTTCGTCAGATTGTTGGGGGCATGTTGCCTATCATCTACTTTGGTGTTTATCATCTTTGCTACAACTTGTTGTTCTTAATGCTTGTCACTTTGGGCCCAAGTGCCATGTTTTCAGATCTGAACCACTTATGTTTTAGTAAGTTTATTATGTTCGAGATCCTATCTATGAGTTGTATGCAACTATTATGGTCCGGAATCGGCGATCCCAAAGGTGACAGCTTGGGACACAAAAGGGGATGGTCCATAATTTGAGGACTCCATGTATCCATTGAGTTTATTGCTTTGTTCCGGTGCTCTTTGACAGGAGAAACTTAATCTCTATAAGTTCCTTTTGGCCCCGTTCGTAGCGGGATGGTAGGACAAAAGATGTTGTGCAAGTTCTTATTGCAAGCACGCACAACTACCTATGGGATACATGCCTAATGTTTGATATTTTCCTAGATGATCATTGTTTTTCTGTGTGCCTTGCCCCGTGTTAGAATCTATTACATGTTCATTCTTATTCATGCAGCGCCCGACCATCAAGCTCCCTAGCCTACAGTATTTTAGTTCTGCTGGTTACTACTAGTTTACTTTCGCTGTCATCACTATTTCTATCATATCACAGTTGTTGTTAATACTTTGTTGCAAGAAAGCATATTCAGGTGCGGTTGAATTGACAACTCAACTGTCAAAGCTTATAAACACTCTTTGGTTCCCTTTGTGTTGAATCAATAAATTGGGTTAACTTACCCACGAGAACACTACAATCGATCCCCTACAGTTGAGGGTCATGAAATACTGTTTTCTGGCGCCGTTGCCGGGGAACATAGCAATATTTACAAGTCTACTTGAAGTATCCTTCCTGCCACACTTCATCCGCTATGGGTAAGAAAGGGGACTCCAAGGTTCCGATCCTACCATCCACTACAAGAAAAGGTACCGTTCTGGGTACCAGTGCTACGCTTGATTCACCTTCCATTATAAGTAAGTTTGCTTCACCACTAGCACCACATGCTACTTATACTGAGTCTTTCAATATGTTCGATACTTTTGATGATGCTTCCACTACTCTTGATGATACTAGTTTTCTTGGTCACTATATTGAAACTCAGACTGCTAAGGCTGCAACAGAACCCTTGACCAAGACTCCTGCTACCTATATTCCTACTTGCAAAACCTTTTGTTAACCAAACTTAGATGAGCTCAAGGAGATGATCCTTGATGATGATTATATTACTCTTGATGATGATCTTTGCAGGGAACTCAGAGAGTGTGCCAACTCTGAACCTGATGCTATTAAGGAGCTGCTCGAAAAGCACTCCATGAAGAACAAGAATATTCCTGATCCTAAATTTGCCACATCTCCTATATGCATCAATGATCCTGATTATGATTTCTCTGTTGATCTTTCACTTATATCTATAGTCGAGGCTGACCCTTTTTATGGCAGAGAAAATGATGATGCTATAGCACACCTGACCAATCTCACTGAGTTAGGTGACCTATTTACCACTGATGAGAAGATACAAAATTTCTATGTGGCCAAGCTTTTTCCTTTTTCTTTGAAGGGAGATGCTAAATCCTGGTACAATGAACTACCTATGGTTCCATTGAGCGTCCTCAGGACTTAGTTCAATTTTTTGTTGATAAATACTTTCCTGCTCATATGCAACATGCTGCTTTGAAAAGAATCTATAACTTTAAAAAGTTGCAGAATGAGCACCTCCCTACAGCTTGGGGGAGGTATTGTGACTTAATTAAGGCTAGACCAGGACATGAAGTCCCAAAGAATGAATAACTTGATATATTTTATGCTGGCCTAACCGATGAATCCAGGTCCTATCTGGATAGTTGTGCTGGTTGTGTTTTCAGGGAAAGAACATCGGCCGATGCTGAAGAATTAATGGGCAAGATCGCCAAGAACCATGAAGATTGGTCCGTCCCTGAACCACCTCCACCACCAAAGCAGAGGGGAATGCTTGTTTTGAGCCCCGAAGATATGCAAGAAGCAAAGAAGTCTATTAAGGAGAAAGGCATTAAAGCCGAAGACGTGCAGAATCTACCGCCTATCGAGAAGTTGTGTGAACATACTACTCACCCTACCTTGGTAGAGGTACACTCTCTATTAGACTTTACTGAAAGTGACATCCCTAAAGGTAAGCCTCCCGACCAATGCTTAGATGAGCTTGATAATTTTATTATTAAGCAAGACAACTTCAATAGGAGGATACAAAGTCAGTTACATGATAATTCTCTTGCTATCAAAAGTTTGCTTGGTGTTCTTGAAAGAACGGTTAATGATGTTAAATGTCTTGTTAAGAATTTTCTTATGGTTCACACTCATCTTGAACACATTTCTAATGTGCAAAAAGATTTGCTTGCTAACAATTCGAAACAGGACATGCAAGCTTATGGCATCAAGACCAGGGGTGGAACACACACCCAGGACCCACTCTATCCTGAGGGGCATCCGAAGAGGATCGAGCAAGATTCTCGAGTGCAAGCAGAAGACGAGATTGTTAGCTCTCCAAAGAAGAAAAAGAAGAAGACGAAACGCAAGGAATCTGACAACTCCAATGATCCTATTACAAGTGAAGAACCTGTTGTTGATCCTAACATCATATCTACCTCCGATGCTGAAACTGAAGACGGTGCTGAGCCCGAAGAAAATGATAAGGAGAAGAATGATCCTCCCGAGGTGCGAGTACAAGAAGCACCCGATACACGCAAGAAGTATACTAGAGAAGACTTCATAGCAAGAAGACATGGGAAGGAAAGAGAAACATGGGTACAAAAACCCATGCCCTTTCCAGGTAAGTCCCTTAAATCTAAAGAAGAAGAGCATTATAACAAATTTTGTGAATGGATGAAACCTATTTTTCTGCAAATTCCTTTGACTGATGCTATCAAGTTACCTCCTTATTCCAAATATATGAAATATATTTTCACTAATTAAAGAAAAGTCCCTAATGAGGAAATATCTACTACGCTTGCAAACTATTCTTTCAAGGGCAAGATTCCTGAGAAGCTTGGTGATCCATGTAACGAACCGATTCACTAAAGAATCCAAGTCTCTGTGCATTCTGTGCTAGTCCCTGGATCAATAGCTAGCACACACAGTACATGATTTAATATCAAGAATAAACCACATGTCATAAATATTACATCGAAGATCCAGTATTACAAATAAACATACCTGCATAGCTCAAGGCTAGCTTACAAATATAATACAACGGAAAAAAAATAAAGAGCTTCGTGGCGTTCATCAACTCCACCGGCAAGTTGAGTATTGACATCGTAACCCTACCTCGCATCACTTACTCGTTGTATACAATCCTGCAACACCGACGGTTACAGCCCGACAACGGGTCAGTACATCTGATTTGTACGGCAAGTCACACGAAAAAGGATATAACAGACCTATCACTACATGCAAGGATAAGTCAAAGGAAAGGCTTATGGTTTTATTTTGCAGAAAGCTGATTTTTCCCAATCTACCTAGTCAAAATTTTATTTTAACTTACTACTTAAGATTGAACTGGCCACACCAGTTCCAATCCACACCCCATTATTAAATCTTGCCCACTCAAGTTTATTATGGTGAATCATCTGTCAAGATCCTCCAGTAACAATAATGTCTAGTAGCTCAAGGATGTCCATAATCGGGGACACGGCTAATCATGATTAGTTTTTACTCTGCAGAGGTTAGTACACTTTTCCCGCTGGACTCAACCCGAAGATTGAGACGAAGTCTTTCAGAAGAGGTCACCTACACCCAACGGCAAGACGGTACCACCTATCACTTCTACATCTGCTAGCTTTGCCAGGGAGAGGCTTCCTACATCGTACTCAACTAAGCCAGAGCCCATATGGCCAGTGGTTGTACATGGAAACTTCTAGTCACCAAGTATGTCTAATCTTTTTTGAGCCTGGACGGCGCCCACTTACGTTCAGAGGGTAGATACCATGACGTTCTGTCGACCACCAAAACCAACCATTAGGGGGTACAACCTGGTCTCGCCTTAGATAAGGAACGAGCCCCCAGGAAGCACTCCCTGCCCGTCCAGAGGTGTATTCTAATTAAGGTTTGCTAGTCAAGTCATTAAATCCTCACACGACTCAATGTATTCTCAAACCAATCCCCGTCTACAAGCATAGCAATATATAACCAACACGAACTAGGGCGACAAAGAATACAGGATCAGATCATATGGCTATCCTACCAGGTTTGCTGCATAAGTATATATACTAGTCCTACACATGCATAGAGTGATAGATTGCTAAATGCATAATGAAAAATATAGGTTAAGGTATGGTCAAAGTGTAACTTGCCTTTTCCATTCGGTGAAGTTCTTCGCTCTCGCGGTACAGTCAACTCTACTCGTCACACTCCGAGAAATCTATCATCAACGAAAGAACTCAAATAAGCAATCACATCACAACAAGACAAACAAAGGATCAACAAAAAAACAAAGGTTCTAGCAACAAAACAAAAGTCTTGACACGGTACAAGTGTCGATGTGCTCGAAGGTGATCGGTGGAAGTGAACTCGAGAGAGTCAACAGATAAAGATTCATCGGTAAGTAGTTGTGACCATGGACATTTATGAATCCAAGGTGAATATCATGCCCACATGAAAAGTGTGTGAATCTTACCGATAACCTGTCTCAAGTGATCCGATATGCAAAAAGAATCACGTGAAACGGAATACTACAACACATGTCATAGCAAGTTCAAATTTGAATTGAATTTGACTTTAAACAGATCAAGAAACTTGTGAAATTTTGTGTACACATTATATAGACAGAAAGTACATGACACGAGTGATCCAACGCAAAAAGAATCACTCGATTTGGATTAACGGTTGAAAAGATACGACCTCCGGAATTTGAATTTGAATTTGAAATAAATTCAAATTCAAAAGTGTGCAAAAGTTTGAAAAGTTGATTCTATGCTAAAGTACAGAACAACACAAGCGTGTAGGAACAAGACTCACCGAAATCCGACTTACGGTGGAGGAGATATTGCGAGTACGGTGCCGGGGGGTTTTCTGCAGAAAAGGACTTGATCGCAAATAAATTTTTCTGGAAAAATCGATCGGGTCCCTAGAGAGTTTTGAATAGATCTGACCGGAGTACTCCGGCGAACTGACGAATTCCGGCGAGGGCTCGCGCACTCCGGCGAGGTGGCGGCGCTCCGGTGAGTGGGAGGCGGCCGGCGAGGTGCGGGGTGGCGCACGACGAGTGGCCGGCCGTGGCGCGGCGGCGCGTGGCGTCCGGGAGAGGAGGCGGTCGGGGTGGCGGTCCGGCGAGGCCTCGGCCGGGGTGGCCGGCGCGGCGAGGGAGGCGCGGGCCTCACGCGTGGTGGGTGGCGCGCACGGCGCAGCCGGCGGCGCTCCGGCCCGGCGGTGGTCCCGGCGGCGGCGAGGCAGGACCCGCCGGCTAGGGTTGTTGTTTTTTTTTGACGAAAAATAATAGAAAAGAGAGAAAATTTTCTCTAAAAAAACAATTTCTATATAGGATGACTGTAAAAAAAACGAATCTGTTTTGAGCTCTAATTGTGCTCGTGGGTGAGGCGTAGTTGTGGGCCGGCCGGGCTACAGTTTTTTTCTATTAACACTCAAACTTCAAACAATTAAATAAAATCAACCGTAACTCCGAAAAATATGAAACAAAATCCTAAATTCATCAAATAACCTAAAGAAAATTATGCAATGAATAAATTTAACAAATCTATAACTAAAATAATGACATTTTTAATGCCTTTATTTAGTTATAACATATCTGAAAAATCAATAAAAATCTCAAATACTCGTTTAAATAATTTCCACTCAATTTTTGAAGAAGTCATTTTATCTTCTCACAATTATAACTATTCTTGAATGGAAAAATTATTTAAATAACTCCAATTAAAGTAAAATAAAACCATATCTAAAACATTTCCAATTTTTATATTTTTATATTGAAGGAGTCCTATTACCTTCTCTCAATTTAATTTATTGGATTTGTTTTAAATATTAAATTCTAAAACTCCAACAATGAATATTAGGGAAAGTCCTTTTATTACCTCTCATTTTAATATTCACTTTAAACTCCAAAAGTTTTAAATCCCAGAGAATTTCAACACATCAAGCAACCAATCATTAATCTATTTAATTTATTAACATTCCAAAATTTAGAAAATTTTGGGATGTTACACACTACCACCCTTAAAAGGAATCTCGTCCTCGAGATTCGACAAGGCTAGAAAGAAAGGCTAGGGTTTGGGTCTTCACAACAATCCTTTGATCCTCCGAAGGTCTAGGGTACTACCACCCTTAAAAGGAAAGCAACATGGTCTTCAAAAAGCTTGGTCCCTCAGCGAGCTCCTCACACATAATCTTCATACTCCATTGGGGCATTGAGTCCTTCACCCAGACTTCCTATATTCCATGGGGCATTGAATTCTTCATCGTAAGTGTGGGCTTCCAGTATCTTAATCCATCGGTGACATTCTTCGTAAAGATTTCACCTTCGGTCTTCGAGGTTTCAAGAATTCCTCCTTTGAGGTTTCCATTCCTTAGCAAGAGAGTGGTCTTCCAATTCCACTGATCTTCCAGAATATTACTCCTCCGACTACATCCTCCGAATAGTTCATATACTCCGTCGTTGTCTTGAATACCGCATCCAAAAGACGGGTCCTCCAAGTACTGAGACTTCATAGCTGACGGTCAGGCGCCAATACTAACCAACTATCGATACACTCTTGGTGGTCATCAAGAATACTTCTACGGGATACCTGCAGCAAACGGTCTTGGTCTATACTTCACCGTATAACACAAACGGTAATCTCCTACAGGGGTCACGCATCGTACCATTCTATGGTTTAGGTTTTAACATCGTCGTCTCTCAAACATAGGTAAGTCACTCAAGATTTACTATCCCGCATAGCAAGAGCAAATAATAAGAGTAGTCGTCATGGGGGCCAATCCATTCCGTACCCAAATCATTACCTTGTATATGGTTTAGCGAATCTCGCAATCTAACACTCGGTCATCCTCACAAGCATTGCAGAAAGTTCCTCTTGATATTGAACTGCGTTCAGATAAATCCATTGGTTCTGCAAGCCAACCAAACATCTATCATTTCTTCACAACACTCGGGTTTGCGCAAACTACTACAAAACGTGCACTGGTGAACTACAACTTGCTCCATGGTCCTTCCTTCAGCAAGATTGTGCTTGCTTGTTGTAAGATCCTGGCACATGGGGTTAACTTTGAACTCATCATCGGTTGCATCCATCTTTATTCCATCCTTGACATTTGCAGCCATTGTAGTAGCTTCTTCAGTTTAGGGATGAGGATGAGTGGGAATAGAATGTACACAGCGAGGTAGAGAGAGATAGAGGGAGGTACCCATACAAACATCACACTAGTTTTGAAAATATAAGTTTTGAGGTGTAGCTGTCGGTAAAGCAAGAAATGACAGCTCACAGAACGATCTAACGGTAGAAACTTTGAATCTCCAGGTCTTCAAGTCTTCAATGACGGTAGCTTCAGTTTTGCATTGTCGAAGAAATCTTCGTATCGTCGAGTCACTTGCCAACGTATTCTTCTTCTTGTTGTGTATCCTTCAGTCTTGAAGCATACTAAATAGATGAGGGGTCTAATGAAACGTAAACTTATTCCACTCGCATAGAAGAAACACCAAGGACAACACACAACATCAATCAAAGACATATCAGGGCCACAGGGCACAAGACAAAACTTAACAACACAAAATCATGACATAACACATACAGTTAATCAACAACAAAACATGCATCGATCCACATCTCCAACTAACATGAAAAGGTAACATCATACACTTAGTGCACACCTACGAACATTTATCCTCCAATCGCCAAACATAAGCCTCATTATGGTGACATCTTCTTCTTTTTCTTCAATTATGGGCACATGTTGGCGTAGTGTCCCTTGTTCCTGCACCGTAGCGCTCAATTTGTCTAAGGTCCTTCTTTTTCTTCTTCATGGGTGCTTTCCTCAATTCCTGGATAATCCGCTTCATTCCTTCCTTTTGTTGTTGAATTACTTGTTGTGACATGATGAAAAATTGACACTGAGCGGGGTAATGATTATTTCCTTCACACACAAAACATGTGACTTGAGCAGTGGGAAATTCTTCACCCGAGTGAGTTTCCTCACAATAGGGACATCCATCTTGGTGACCTTCATAGGACTGTCCTACTTCCCCGCTAATTTTTCAGGCACGAGGCCTCTTACGGGTTACCATCCATTGCATCGGGGTGACGAGGCGAGATCCCAACAAAATATTTGTAAATTCCTTCCAAGTAATCTTATTTCTTGATTCGTTAATTGCCTGGTGCATTGTCCACCAAGTAGCAGCCCCTTCTACAAAGTACTTGACAACATAGTGGACCATGTCCTCACTTCCAACCTTGTTATTCTCCATGTGCTCCTCCATATTATGAATCCATTGCTCCACCTTCAGTCTTGTCATCGCCTCTGAGAAGGTGAGTCCTACTTCATACTCCATCTATTGAGCCCAAACGACAAGGGTTAGGGCAACTAGTATACTGACCGGAAAACAAACCTAAAGGTAGCACCAAGCATATGCACACAAACAAGAATAAGGCAAACACCTACTTGCAAACAACACCACATAACAACAATCAATCAAGTCACAAGAATCAAACCACACAAACAACTCCTAGAGTAAGGTCATATGTGCAAGACATACGATCTCATCATACTACGCACAATTCGTTTAACTAACTTCACCTGAAATTGGTGGTCTGAATCTAATGCTTCATCCTTCTCAGCTAAGCTGATCTTGAAGATCCTTTCGTAGTACGAAAACTCATTAAACCCCATAGGATACTCCTTCTAGTTCTGGTAGTCGCAACTTCAATTGATCCACGATGTTGATGATCTACTTCTCAAAAATCATATCTCCAGGGGCATAAGCAACTCGGGGGGTATTTACAATAAAACAAGATAAGGAGTTTAGAAAATGCATAATAGATGAGATACACTAGTGGAGAGAGTAAGTAATCAAAGAGTGATAAAATAATTTTGTTCCTATGGCTTTTCCTATCCATTTTCTAGGGTCACGACCTACAGTCAACATGGGCTCTGATACCATCTGTAAGGACCCGATTCACTAAAGAATCCAAGTCTCTGTGCATTCTGTGCTAGTCCCTGGATCAATAGCTAGCACACAGAGTACATGATGTAATATCAAGAATAAACCACATGTCATAAATATTACATCGAAGATCCAGTATTACAAATAAACATACTTGCATAGCTCAAGGCTAGCTTACAAATATAATACAGCGGAAAAACACTAAAGAGCTTCGTGGCATCCATCAACTCCACCGGCAAGTTGAGTATAGACATCGTAACCCTACCTCACATCACTTACCCGTCGTATACAATCCCGCAACACCGAAGGTTACAGCCCGACAACGGGTCAGTACATCTGATTTGTACGGCAAGTCACACGAAAAAGGATATAACAGACCTATCACTACATGCAAGAATAAATTTAGCAAATCTATAACTAAAATAATGACATTTTTAATGCCTTTATTTAGTTATAACATATCTGAAAAATCAATAAAAATCGCAAATACTCGTTTAAATAATTTCCACTCAATTTTTGAAGAAGTTATTTTATCTTCTCACAATTATAACTATTCTTGAATGGAAAAATTATTTAAATAACTCCAATTAAAATAAAATAAAAGCATATCTAAAACATTTCCATTTTTTTCTTTTTATATTGAAGGAGTCCTATTAACTTCTCTCAATTTAATTTATTGTATTTGTTTTAAATATTAAATTCTAAAACTCCAACAATGAATCCACTTATTTGAATATTTTAATAATGACGGGGAAAGTCCTTTTATTCCCTCTCATTTTAATATTCACTTTAAACTCCAAAAGTTTTAAATCCCAGTGAATTTCAACACATCAAGCAACCAATCATTAATCTATTTAATTTATTAACATTCCAAAATTTAGAAAATTTTGGGATGTTACAATCCAGGTATACCCACCATTCCTTGCTCTATAATTTTTTTTATGTCAAGACGGCCTTATGTGATCTCGGATCAGGGGTGAATGTTATGCCTTTTTCTCTTTATAAAAGGCTATGTTTAGATAAGCTAATCCCTACAGATATCTCTCTTCAAATGGCTGACAAATCAACAGCCGTCCTGATAGGTATTTGTGAGGATGTTCCAGTTGAAGTTGCAAATTGTTTAATTCTTACATATTTTGTTGTGCTTGACATGCCCGAGGATGGGAGCATGTCTATCATTCTTGGTAGACCTTTTCTTAACACCGCAAGTCATTATTGATTGCATCAAAGGAAAGGTCACCTTCAACGTAGAAAATAAAGAACACACGGTGTATTTTCCAAAGAAGATCGACAAAAGGCATGGCCTTAACTCAATAGAGAATATCGAGACCGTGAAGATCGGAGAGTGGTATTGCCCTCTACACGTGTACCACAAAAATAAAACCATCATGGTGGGGACAACGTCCATTAAAGTAAAGGTGATCACTTCATAAGAGGTGATACTTTTTGTTCTATATATCCCCGGTTCGTTGGTAAGACTTGATCAACCTTGCTAGCTAGCATGTTTTATATAGGTAAAAAGTAGAGCTTGTTATGTTTTCATTTGCTTTATAGCTTTTATTCTCCATGCTGTACCAAGTTTATATGTTTTTGATGATTTAAAATTCTAATCACTGCTTCAAGTTTTCAGAAAGTTTCGCAGCTTTTTGAACTCCGGAAAATTTTCAATAGTGAAGTTTTCAGAAAAATTCCAGAAAAATAAAAATAAAAATTTCCATGCCGGGAGTGAACCAGAGGTGCCTGGGGCTGACAGGGGGGCCACCAGTGGCCCAGGCGGCCAGCTGGCGCGGCCAGCCCCCTGGCCGCGCCCACAGGGCTCCTGGGCCCACAGGCCCCGCCTGCAGGTATTTCTTCTTCCTCCTCATTCCTCTCTCTCAAAAAACACGAGTTCTGCTTCAGTTCTTGCGTTCTTGCGGTTCTTGGAGGTGATTTTTGATCTCTCTCTACAGCCCACCATTTGAGCCGAGATTTTGAGCAAATACTCCTTGGTATGCAACTCCTCCACCCCTCCAAATAGATTTTTATTGGTGGCTTCATTTGTGAGTATTTAGTAGTTCTTGGTGCTGTTTAGATAAGCTTGCATGCATGTGTAGAAATTTATTTTCCAAGTTTTGATGCAAGTTTATGCCTTAGGTAAGTGAGTAGAGTAGTTTGCCTCAACTCACTTTGCTTAAATCCTTATTTTTGTGAATTGTCAAAAATCTCAGAAATGAGTTTGCTAGGAAAAGCAAAGGGGTGGCTTGGGAAGAAGAAGCCTGAGCGCTCCGATCGAGTTACTAAAGCTGCAGCTTCACCCTCGGCTGCTAGGGTGTGCTACAATGAAGATCATGTGCCCTTGGAGTTGTTGGAAGACACAAGTCCAACATGCGCAATTATGTATCTGTGCGATGATTTTCTTACAGCTGCTGGAATTAAGGAGGAATTCTACGGGCTTTGTGCCAATGCAGGTTTGACACGGCTAGCACTATGCCGTGTGGTACAATACAAGAAGCTCATCTCCTGCTTTGTTAACAGTTTTTGTTATAACCATTCTGCTGGAACCGTCGAATTCAAACTGTATAATGATCTTATAACCATGTCTTTGGCATAGTTTTGTGATATAATAGGTGTGTCGAACGCTGGTCAGACAGCAAAGATAAACACTCAGCCCTCTGAGTTGAGGACCCTTTTCAACTCCCTCAGTTACCAGGAGGAGAGCGACATTCGGCGTACAAATATTTCCAACATTTTATTCCCACATATCAGGTATTTCGCGTACTTTATTGCTAGAGGGGTGTTGGCTCGTGACAACACGAGCAATGGTTCTGCACCAGATTTTTCTATTTATGCGAACGCTGTCGGGGGAATATCCCTCGGCTAGAACCGACTTGGAGACAGAGCCGGTCGGATGACAAGAGCCGGCTCGCGGAGATGAAAGCCGGACGAAGGGATCAAGTCGGAGTCCACCTAACTTGAAAGATACGAAAAGCTACAAGACTTAGAGTAGGACCCGGATTGATATCCAACTTTTAATAGAATAAGAGACTAGTTTGTATCCTACTAGAACTATACATGTAAGCCTCCCCCTTCCACCTATATAAGGAGGGGTAGGGCGCGTCAAACGGGACAACTCAAGCAGACTCAATAGACCACAATAGGCTCTAAATTAGAGACTAGTCTCGCGTCATCTAAACCCGGGACAATTAGACACAACTATAGGAGAGCCGGTCATATGCCGGCGACCTTCGTGAGCAAAGGAATAAGACCTAGCCACAAACAGCATGTAGAGTTTTTACCGGACGATGTTTCCCGAGCCGGAAGCTGTATAAATCGCGTTTCTCTCTCTGTGTGATCTTCTTCCTCGTACACTCGTAGCAAAGGCCCATAATCAAGTCCGACTCTACGGACATCTGGCGTGACTTTTCCACGACAGTTGGCGCACACCGTGGGGCCTACGCACAAGGGTGTTGTCATCTTGAAAGAAGTCCTCACAGGGACCAAGAAGCACGTGATCGGCCGGACAAGGAAGAACCGGCACGAACCGCTCTACATCAACTTCGATCATATGTCGTCAACAGAAAGGTTTCACTAGCATCGACCAAGCTATCGAATCGGCCTACAAGATGGATTTCGCCATGATCCGGCGAGCATGTACTGCGACGGCCGCCATGTGCGCGTTCAGAACAAACTCGACGCTGATCGCTGCAAGGCTTGGAAAAATCAGCCTCCAACATTGCTTCTTTGGTCAAAGTCTCGCTGCGGGCGTAGTTACCATACAGTACACGAGAAGAGTCAAGAAACTAGATTGATTCGGGCTAGTTGGCGTGTACGGGACAAAAATTTAAAAAAACATAAGGGGCAGCGCCTATGCAGACTCCGGATCGAACATGAAGTGGCAGCTTGCCAAGTTGGGATCAAATCCCGTGATAACAAGCATAATTGAAGAAACTAGTACTACTCGTACTAGTACATGCACCCACCGGGTCAAATAAATTCCATCAAAAAGAACAAGTTTCACATTTGTTCAAACCGACTAGTACTACTAGTACTATTCCCTACGGAAAGATCTGCAAACTCAGCTCTACAACGATCCGGATTCAAAATATTTGCAGGAACCACCAATTTCCACCAGATGGTCAACAACGAGTGGCCATCAAAGATCAATTAGCCAAATTCTCTAAACCAGCCGGCTTACAAAGTCGCGTCCAATGACCACACGCCGCGCTCTAAGACACCGACTTCACGCGGAGCTCAAAAAATCACCTGCTTCAGGCCGCACTCCTCAATTTCTATGCTGCGCCAGCCTGCGCAAAGTTGCCAGCCGCGAAGCCACCTCCGGCTCCGCGCAGCAGTTTCCAGTAAAGACCACATCTGCGTCGGCTTACAATGCCGCACTCCACGTCTACATCACCACGCTCGACATTCATGTCCACACCCGCATTCAGCATCACACCCGGTTATAATGTTTCTAACGTCTCCTAGCGCTGCAAACAATTCTCGCGCGACGCACTGGTTTCCAGCGCCGCCCTCGAGACTCACATCCGCGCTAGCTTACGCTCCGCGCCTGACGCTTAAATCCACCGCTGACTCGTTATGATGCCTGGGTTATCAAGTGTCGACTCGTACGAGATCGACTACAACCTCACCACGGTCGACTTCCATGGTGTTTTGGGCTTATTCTGCATCATCAGATCAGTACAAGGAATCCCCAGCCGACTCCTCGAGTCGACTCAAGACTCGTGGGCTACGCCTCCTATAGGATCCATCAGAGATTGAGATATATTATGTTTCAACGACGGATTATAATTGACCATCACAAATTTTGGTCCATTGTTTTCGATGGTAAAATCCCGGCTCAGATTCCGGTTCATCGGGAAAATTCCGGCTCTTTCATTGAGTACCGGATCATCGGTAAAATCCCGACCCAGATTCCGGTTCGATGGAAAAATTCCGGCTCTTTCATTAAGTTCTGGATCATCGGAAAAATCTCGGCTCCCTTCTCAAGTTCCGGTTTATTGGAAAATCTCGGCTCCACAATGAGATTCCGGGTCATCAAAAATTCTGGCTCCTTTATGAATTTAGGATCATTACAAAACACCGGTTTTCGCCATAAATATATAAAGTCGACATTCGTCGCACGGGCTTTCGCCATAAATATATAAAGTCGACATTCGTCGCACCGGCTTTCGCCATAAAATATATAAGTCGACCTTCGTCACACCAGCTCTCACCGCACAAAATACAAGTTGACTCTCGTCGCACCGTCTTTCGCCACACTATGGTACGCCGACCTTGGTCATGCCAACTTCTCCATACATTGCATCTTATGCACTATGAATTTACTCACTTCTCATATTGCATCATACACTACATGTCATGATGCATTGCATCTTCTGCATTCTCATATCTCAGAGACCTGGGGGCTTGATCAACCCCTCTATTTGTACTGAGCATGTATATTGCTTATCCAGGGGAATCGGGGGGATCGATGACATTCATCGACTCTTATCTGAGAACTCGGCATATATATGTAAAACTCCACATGTGTATGGCTTATTCAGGGGAAGTAGGGGAGGTCGATGGCATCCATCGACTCTTATCCGAAGAAATCCCGACATATACATGAACTGGCTAACCACGCCTTAATCTTGGCTTGTATAGCTCAAGCTCATACGACGTACGTGTACCCGACTTAAGTCTAAAAACCTTGGGGCTTACAGAAACTCCTATCGAGTTTGGGTTTAAGCACAGGGAACGCTAGTCATATGTGCCGGCTTACAGAGAGTTTTTGACTCCTGGATAACCCAATAATCTCTTTCAACGCGAGAAGATGAGGCATGTTCAATCCAGAACCGACTTCTATATGAGCCTTTGCACTTTAATTTTTGCATACATCATCATCATAAGCATATTTTTTATTTGCATATATACAAAATCCTTGCAGGATACAGAGTTAAAACCTATGCGACTCGGTAATGCGTCAATACACACATGCCGACTCATAGGGACCACAACTCAACGCAAGTTCTTATGTGACTCGGTAATGTGTCAATACACACATACCGACTCATGGGGACTATACCTTTTGCATAGCACATTCTGCATTCTTAAAGTCGACTTCGGTCGCAACGGCTCTCGCCATACATAAAGTCAACTTCGGTCGCAATGGCTCTCGCCCTACATAAAGTCGACTTCGGTCGCAATGGCTCTCGCCATATATAAATTCGACTTCGGTCGCAATGGCTCTAGCCATATATATAAAGTCGACTTCGGTCTCAACGGCTCACGCCATATATAAAGTCGACTTCAGTCGCAACGGCTCTCGCCATATATAAAGTCAACTTCTATCGCAACGACTCTCGCCATATGTATAAGTCGACACTCGTCGCACTGGCTCTCGACATATAAAATATATAAGTCGACTTTCCTCGCACCGGCTCTCGCCGAACTAGATGTCATACCGACTTAGAGTTGGCACACATTATTCCGGGTTGCTGAAGGAAACATATTCCAGCACTCGAAGGGTCACTCTAGTTGGAAGTTGGGAACACAACCCATCATATCATATCTACCGGATTCAGCAAATTCGCATTCATCAGTTTTTATCAGCAAGCAAACATTTGCTGGCTTCAACAAAAATTGCCAGCTTTGGCATATAATGCTTGCCGATGTCAGAAAACAAGCAAGAAATTGTAAGTCACAGGTTGCTGCAGGCAAGACAACCCGGCACTTGGGGGCTACACTACTTCGAAGCAAATTTCACAAAGTAAAAATCCCAGGTTGCTGCAAGCAAGATAACCTGGCACTTGGGGTTTACACCAGAAAGGCTATTTAATATACAAAAACTCCAAGTCATCACGAGATGATAAACTCGGAGCTTGGAGGCTACAGGTGATATGGACATAAAATTGTCCGTAATTTTTTTCCCAAGTCCTTTTTGACAAAGACACGGAAGAGCACAAAGCAACATTGAACTCAAACATAGAAGAGCTCAAAATTGGATCATATCGGGTTCATTGACATGAATCAGTGGAGCGAGCCGGTTTAATGGTTTGGTCTCCAGACCCGGTCCTTCTCCTTACTATTCATCATAGTGGAAGTTTACCACGGACACGCACCTGGCGTTCTCTTCTACGACAAACTGACATTACCAAAGACAAGCAAACAAAAAATGAAGCCCACGCCAAGATTGCGTCCAAGCTAAACTTGGGGGCTAATGTCGGGGGAATATCCCACGGCTAGACCGAACTTGGAGACAAAGCCGGTCGGATGACAAGAGCCGGCTCGCGGAGTTGAAAGCCGGACGAAGGGATCAAGTCGGAGTCCACCTATCTTGGAAGATACGAAAAGATACAAGACTTAGAGTAGGACCCGGATTGATATCCGACTTTTAATAGAATAAGAGACTAGTTTGTATCCTACTAGAACTCTACATGTAAGCCTCCCCCTTCCACCTATATAAGGAGGGGTAGGGCGCCCCAAACGGGACAACTCAAGAAGACTCAATAGAACACAATAGGCTCTAAATTAGAGACTAGTCCGGGGTCATCTAAACCCGGGAAAATTAGACACAACTATAGGAGAGCGGTGATATGCCGGTGACTCTCCATGAGCAAAGGAATAAGACCTAGCCCCAAACAGCATGTAGGGTTTTTACCGGACGATGTTTCCCGGGGCCCGAAGCTGTATAAATCGCGTCTCTCTCTCTGTTGATCTTCTTCCTCGTACACTCATAGCAAAGGCCCCATAATCAAGTCCAACTCTACGGACATCTGCCGTGACTTTTCCACGACAAACGCCCTCTCTGATAAGAATGATTATAATGTGGGTGCCTTAATTGCTCGGCTCCTTGTTATGAACAGTAACAAGGGCGATTTTTATATGGTGGTATTTACGCCACGCTTATCCTTGAGTCTCTTAATCGCACCCCGCATCCTGATGATATTCCCTTTTCATACACAAGTCTCGATCTTGCTGCTATGAAGAGGCATACGTTTATTACCATGACTTCCCAGTTTGGTAACCTTGTTTATATTTTGAGGTTTGAAAAGACCATTACTCGTGTGATCCGTCTACCTGCACCACTTTTGTTTGATAACACTCGCAGGAACGGATGGTCCTTCAATGATATCCAGTTTGATGAGTTCATGGCTCAGTACCAGCTGCATAAACCCATGGAGGGGGTTGTGCCCGACGAGGAGGAGCATGGGGAGTTCCCACCTTTCTAGGGGGATACCTTCACCCAGCAGGGTGAGGGGTCTTCTTCTGCTTGGAGCGCAGGCCCTTCCTCATGGGAGGACCCGAGGACTTCGGTGTATGCACCGGAGGGCTCATTCGACTCTTGGACTTACCCGTACCACCCCGGAGCAGGAGGGTCCTGGGGGCAGTATCTGCTACCAACTTAGGCCAAAAGCCTAAGCTTGGGGGAGTACGTGCCCTTATCACTTTTCCATTGTATTATCCATTTTTTATTTTATTTTCTTTGATATTTTTCGAAGTTTTTGCTAGTTCTTCTTTGTTCTTTTAATTTGCAAAAACAAAAAAAATATTTCTCTTTTCTTTTGTTTTTGTTAAACCTTTGAAAAAAACCAAAAAGATTTCCTTTCTCTCTTTAGTTTGCTTTGTTTTCAGAGTTTAGCTTGAGTCCGTGATGGCATCTGATTATATTTCCCACGTTCGGTCATGCAAGTGACAAGGTAGTAATGACGGAGATCGACGGAAGGGAAACAACAAGGAAAACCAGTATTAACTCTTCTTGTTTCTACTTTTGTACATATGCGTGTACTTATGATCTAGAGACCAGCTTGTAGAGACATAGTGCTATGTTTACAATGCTTTCCCAGTGTTCATGCTTTCTTTGTGGCTGATCTCAAATAGCTAGGGTGCATAATATGTTGTTGGATTGATATAGATGCATGGCATTGCTCATGGTTTGGCATATTGAAGTGGTATTCCCTTCGGAGAATTCTTGGATTGACTTGGCACATGTTCACACATGTTTATGACTATAATGTCTATCATGCCTTGATGACCTTTTTATTTCAGAATAGTTATATCACTTTCATGCCCGATTCAATGTTGCTTTGTCGCTCTGCATGATTATGACAATTATTGCTCTCTAGTTGGTTGCTTCCCAGTCTTTTGCTAGCCTTCGCTCACACTAAGAGGAATTCTACTTGTGTATCCAAACTCCTTTTCAAACCAGTTATTCCACTTGAGTCCACCATACTTCCTATATGTGGTATTTACCGGCCACTCCTAACTTAGACTTTCTTGTGCCATCTCGAAATTTATTCAAAAAACTTCCCTTTTGTAACCATACAAGCTCATGGTGCGGTGATGGAAAATCAGTATCTACCATGCCAAAAATATTTTGACGGAAGTTTTAACTAGTCAAATTTATATAAAAAAAGAGAGAGTTACACCTCCCCCGTACTTGATGATGGAATGAAATGGACCAAATGCTGCTAATGACAGATGGAACGATATCCTCCTTCCATGCTTGAGGCAAAATAAAAGGTTCCATAGACCATCAAAGGATTTATGGATAAGGGAACAAGTGTAAGAAAAATGCATTAATATGGTTTGCATGGGAGATATTGAGAGACCTTTACCGTTCATCGTTGACTGGAAAGTTGCACCTCTCAAAAGAATTTTGTCTCTGTTTTCAAAACCAATAGCTCTGGCACATGTTTAGTCTTTGCTTCCTTTCATGGGTTTTCAATCTTGCCATAAAAAAGCCACGGTTCGAGAGTCTCACCTTCTTTCTTCAAAGCACCAACTTTCGAGAGCATAATTTTCATTCTTAGTGCAACATGCATTGTCCCAAAGTATTACATTGTCTTCTGCATGCTTGTATATTGCTAGGCTGAAATTCTTAGTTCCAGTCTCCTTTAAAACTCCGGAGGAGTTTCTGCATTTATGTTTTGCTTCACTCATGGAGTCTAGCGAGATACCACTCTGATATGTTCAGACTATGTGCATTATAATCTTGTCTTGATTTTCGGCAGCATATTATTTACTTTAGGTTGTTTGTGATTGGTTACTTGAAAGAAGGATTTCTTTGTGCATTGTCCTCATAGCATTGTTTTGATACTTGCTAAACTCTATTCGTAGTACCGACTTCTATACATCTTATGAAGCAAAAGAGTTTGTCAAAGTTTTCTTTGTCGCGTCCAGTTCATTGAACTGAATTGCTTGAGGAAAAACAATAGGCTAAGCTTGGGGGACTTGATACGTCTCAAACGTATCTACTTTTCCAAACACTTTTGCTATTGTATTGCCCTCATTCTTGCATGATTTGAACTAAACTAACCCGGACTGACGCTGTTTTCAGCAGAGCTGTTTGTATGGTTTTATTGTGCGCAGGAAAATGGATTTTTGGACATCTCAGAAAATTCCCATAAAAATACCAAAAAATTCACGCACCTGAAGGAGCCCGGAGACAGAAGGGGGGTCAGAGGGCAGCCAGGGGGCCCCAGGCGCCCTGCTGGCGCGGCCAGGGATGGGGCCGCGCCAGCTGGCCGCCTTGGCGAATCCCCCCTCCCCTGGTGCCCTACTTCGACTCCTATTTATTCCCGTGACGGGGAAACTCCGAAACAGAAGTTGTTTTACCAGAACCCGTCGCGGAGCTGCCGCCAACCTCTGTTCTTCCTCGGGAGGGCTAATCTGGAGGCTGATTTGGCCTCTGGAGAGGGGAGATCGTCTCCATCGTCATCACCATCACCACTCCATTATCCGTCCATGACTTCTCTTCACATGTGTGATTAATTCCCTATTGTAGGAAAAGGGGATGGTAGGGGTTGGATGAGATTGATCATGTAATAGTTCGTCAGATTGTTGGGGGCATGTTGCCTATCATCTACTTTGGTGTTTCTCATCTTTGCTACAACTTGTTGTTCTTAATGCTTGTCACTTTGGGCCCGAATGCCATGTTTTCAGATCTGAACCACTTATGTTTTCATGAGTTTATTTATGTTTGAGATCCCATCTATGAGTTGTATGCACCTATTATGGTCCGGAACCGGCGGTCCCAAAGGTGACAGCTTGGGACACCAAAGGGTATGGTCCATAATTTGAGGATTCCATGTATCCATTGAGTTTATTGCTTTGTTCTGGTGCTCTTTGACAGGAGCACCTTAATCTCCATAAGTTCCTTTTGGCCCTGTTCGTAGTGGGATGGTAGGGAAAAAGATGTTGTGCAAGTTTTTATTGCAAGCACGCACAAGTACCTATGGGATAAATGCCTAATGTTTGATATTTGCCTAGATGATCATTGCTTTTCTGTGTGCCTTGCCCCGTGTTAGAATCTATTACATGTTCATTCTTATTCATGCAGCGCCCGACCATCCATCTCCCTAGCCGACAGTATTTTAGTTCTGCTAGTTACTACTAGTTTACTTTCTCTATCATCACTATTGCTATCATATCACAGTTGCTATTAATACTTTGTTGCAAGCAAGCATATTTCGGGTAGGGTTGAATTGACAACTCAACTGTCAAAGCTTATAAATACTCTTTGGTTCCCCTTGTGTTGAATCAATAAATTGGGTTAACTTACCCGCGAGAACACTACAATCGATCCCCTACAATTGAGGGTCATGACCAAGCGTGAAGGAGGGTTTGCTTGTTGTATTATCTGTTGGAATACGAGGCAGAAAACACAAAATTTTCACACCTACGGTACCCGAACCCAAGATCTATGCTATGGCGATGTAAAGTAACGGAGGGAATCGGTGTTCATACCTTTGAAGACCGAAAGAAGGAAACGTTCTTACGAACGTGGTTGGCGTAGACTCAGAACTACAACCTCCCTGTCGTGTAGAAGACCACCACCGGCGAGGATGACTCCCGGTAAACCTCCAGCGACGAAGCAGCACCACAGGTGTAATGCCTCGAAGGGATTATACACGTACGGCACAATCGATGTTCCTCCCGGGCTTCGAACCAGGCGAGCAGCGGAAGAAAGATGGCTACGGATCCCGACTCCGGCAGAGCGACGGCCTGCCTTATGGTGGAGAACTCCAATCCTGGTGCAGACTCCAAACAAGGGGAGTCCACTTCCGGAAATGGAGAAGGAAGAAGAAGGAGATCAATTGTTGTATGGAAAAAGGGGGGTCTACCCCTCTATATAAAGGCCAAGGGGGGGTGTGATCCCTCTTCCCTCCCCCATGTGGGACTAAACCCCCAAGGGGGGAGAGGTGCGCCGGCCAAGGGGGGGTTGGGCCCCACCCCTTGGCGCCAAGCCCAAGGGGGGGAAACCCCCTCCTCCCCTAATGGGCCTCTAAGGCCCATATAGCCTTTTTTCCATTATTTTAATTATTTAATAAGTTTTAAATATTTAATTCAGATAATTAAATAATAAAAAATTTATTAAAACAATTAAACTTTATTTTGAACTATTCAAAATGTCCGGAAACCATTCCGTCCTCCTCCGGAACTATTCCGGTGATTTCTCCTATTTCACCGATTGATCCCGTAACTGTCCTATGCATCGATTGCCCTTAAGTGTAACACCCTAACGGTCCGGGAAACAGCAGACATGGTCGAGACTCTTCTCATGGACCAATGACTAGTCAGTTGGACCTGGTTACAATCCTTGACAGCCCCTGCGCTTCCATCGAATGAGCTTCGATCGCTTTTGGAAACCGTTAACGATACGACGTAATCCCTTTGTTCTGCGGTACTTTGTTTGTCCGAGGTTTGATCGTCGGTATCCCACATACCGTGTTCACATCTCG
Organism: Bromus sterilis; assembly: GCA_950022295.1. NCBI lineage: Eukaryota > Viridiplantae > Streptophyta > Magnoliopsida > Poales > Poaceae > Bromus > Bromus sterilis. The sequence continues at coordinate 333,798,626 of OX465595.1, read as the reverse complement.
TTCACGACAAACAACTTCTCTCGTCCATGATCATTGCATCTCTTGTGACCTAGTCACGTCCTTGCAAGGGGTTGATGTAATATCACCGAGTGGGCCCAGAGTACCTGTCCTGTCACAAGGACTGACAAATCCCGCTTTGATCTATTAACATACTCATCAACCATCTATTTCGGAATACCCAAAGTGCTCCGTTATAGCCAGCATATTTCAGTCAGGCGGTGGGATACAAATCAAAGTCTCCTCATAGATCGTGATTACGTATGATCATTACGGTCTAAGGACTAAGCCATACGTTACAAAGTCATAGCAACGCTGAACTGTGTGACTCGATCACATTGCATTACTTTAGGTGGGTGTCTGTCCATCACATCATTCCCCTAATGATATGACCTCATTGTCAATGGACTTAAGTGTCGCCATGATCAGGAAAGCTTGATCAATCAATTGCCCAATGAGATAGTTTACCCGAGTTAAACTACGGACCATGTTTTATACTACACCTGTATTAGTATTTCCAAGTAATACAGTTATAGCACAGTATAAAACGTATTATGAACAAAACGGATATGTGACAAATATCTTTATTAATTTGTCTCTAGGGCACATATCCAACAGTCTCCCACTTGCACTAGAGTACAAATTACACTAGTTTACATCAGGTATGTATCTAACACCAATGGTCTCTTGGTGTTCTTCAAACTTGCCCTGTGGAAGAGGTTTAGTCATCGGGTCTGCTGCGTTCAGATCCGTATGTATCTTGTGAATCCTAGTGTGTCCATCCCTGACGTAGTCTCGCGTCACATGGAACTTTCAGAGGATGTGCTTGGCTGTAGAGTGAGTTCTTGGCTCCTTCGCGTTAGCAATGGCACCCGTGTTGTCGCAGAAGATTCCCACGGGGTCAGTGCAACTGTGAAAGACACCCAGCTCGATCACGAACTTCTTCAGCCACAACGCCTCGTTTGACGCTTCGCAAGCGGCAATATACTCCGACTCCATTGAAGATTGAGCGACGACTGACTGTTTGCCGCTCCTCCAGCTAATCGCGCCACCGTTCAACATGAAGACATATCCCGTCTGGGATTTCGAGTCATCTAGGTCTGAGCCGAGGCTTGCGTCAACGTAACCCTTTACGGTGAGCTCCTCATCAACTCCTCCATAAACAAGAAAGAGATCCTTGGTTCTTCTCAAGTACTTAAGGATGTTCTTCACTGCTGTCCAATGGGCCATTCCCGGATTACTCTGGTAGCGATTAGTCATACTAATGGCCAGCGCTAAATCCGGTCTGGTACATAACATAGCATACATGAGAGAACCTATGGCTGAGGCATAGGGCTTTGAGGACATCTCCTCTTTCTCTTTAGCTGTGGTCGGGCATTGAGTCACGCTTAGTTTGAAACCTTTTATAACTGGCAAGAGACCTCTCTTGGAGTCATCCATTTTGAACCTTTTCAAAATCTTGTCAATATAAGTATTCTGACTCAAGGCCAACCTCCGATTAGGTCTATCTCTATAGATCTTAATCATCTTAATCCCCAGTATGTACGCAGCTTCACCTAGGTCCTTCATGGAAAATTGTCCATTCAGATATTCCTTCACTTCCTCTAAGAATTTCTTATCGTTCCCTATTAGCAATATGTCATCTACATATAACACAAGGAATGCTACAGAGCTCCCACTCAGTTTCTTATAGACGCAGAACTCTTCGACGTTTTGGACAAATCCAAAAGCTTTAATGACCTCGTCAAATCGAAGATTCCAGCTCCGAGATGCTTGCTTCAACCCATAGATGGACCGTTGAAGCTTGCAAACCTTACCAGCATTCCTTGGATCGACAAACCCCTCTGGTTGCATCATATACAACTCGTCCTCAATGTTGCCATTTAGGAATGCACTTTTCACATCCATCTGCCATATCTCGTAATCATGATATGCAGCTATTGCTAGTAGGATCCGAATAGACTTTATCATCGCTATAGGAGAGAACGTCTCCTCGTAGTCAACTCCTTGAATTTGTCGGAAACCCTTCGCGACAAGTCGAGCTTTGTAGGCAAATATGTTTCCGTCTGCGTCAGTCTTTTTCTTGAAAATCCATTTATTCTCGACGGCCTTGCGGTCCTCGGGAATATCCACCAAAGTCCATACTTTGTTGGTGTACATGGAGTCTATTTCAGATTTCATGGCTTCAAGCCATTTCTCGGACTCGGGTCCCTCCATTGCTTCTTTGTAACTCGTAGGTTCATCCGACTCAACAGCCGAGATTGCATTCACAAGCTGTCCGTAAAACTCAGTAGGTTGACGGACTCTTGATGACCTACGGGGCATAAAAGGTTCCTCTTCATTCTCATCATGATCATCGTGAATGTCATGATCGTTATGAATGTCGTTCTGGCCATTCTTTTCAACTCCCACTGTGGAAGATGGTTCCAGAACAAATTCCGTAGCCATTTCATCCAATTGGAGTGTTTGGTCAGTTACTTCATCGAGGTCTATTTTCCTCCCACTCAACTCTTTCGCGAGAAACTCCTTCTCAAGAAAGTGTCCCGTCTTGGCAACAAACGTTTTGCTGTCAGACTTGTTGTAGAAGGTGTACCCACTAGTTTCCTTGGGATAGCCCACAAAGATGCACTTATCCGCCTTGGATTCAAGTTTGTCAGGCTGTAGTTTCCTAACATAAGCCTCACAACCCCAAATCTTCAGGTGAGACAACTCAGGTTTAGTGCCATGCCATTCTTCAAATGGTGTTGTCTTTACGGATTTGGATGGTGCCCTATTAAGAATATGAATGGCGGTTTCTAATGCATACCCCCAGAATGACACAGGCAAATCAGTATGAGACATCATCGATCGTACACTATCCAATAGGGTTCGATTACGTCGCTCAGCTACACCGTTTCTCTGAGGTGTGCCTGCCGGCGTAAGCTGTGGTACTATGCCACAAGACTTCAGATGATTGCCAAACTCGTGACTCAAATACTCGCCACCTCGATCCGATCGAAGGTGCTTGATTTTCCTTCCGAGTTGATTTTCGACCTCATTCTGAAATTCCTTGAACTTTTCAAAGGTTTCAGACTTGTGCTTCATCAAGGAAATATACCCATATCTACTCAAGTCATCAGTAAAGGTCACGAAGTAACGAAGATCATTGCGAGTGGGGACGTTCATGGGTCCACATACATCCGTGTGTATGATCCCCAAAAAGACATCCGCACGCTCCATCACACCATTGAATGGAGTCGTTGTCATTTTGCCCATGAGGCATTGTTCACATGTATCAAGGGATCCAAAATCCAATGAGTCAAGAAGTCCATCCTTATGGAGCTTCTCCATGCGTTTTACACCAATATGACCAAGTCGGCAATGCCACATCATCATGTGATCTTCATTATTCTTCAATCTTTTGGCCTCAATATTGTTAACGTGACTCACGTCACCATCGAGATTAAGTATGAATAAACCATGCGACTCCGGTGCGTGAACATAAAACATATCATCCTTATAAATCGAACAACCAATTGTATCGGATTTAAAAGAATACTGGTCTCGCTTCAAGCAAGAACCACTCACGATGTTCACACTCAACGCGGGTACATAGTAACATTTATTCAGAACTAAAACCAATCCCGAAGGGAGACTAAGATGCTTCGTGCTGACCGCCAAGACTTCAATCTGGCAGCCATTCCCCACGCGCATCGTCACTTCATCCTTGACCAAGCGTCTCCTATTCCTTAGTCCCTGAATGGAATTAGAAATATGAGCGACAGACCCTGTATCAAATATCCAGGATGTGTTCCCAGCGCTTGTCAAGAGAAGATCAACAATATGTATATCAAATATACCTTCGTCTCTCTTGGCGACCTTGCCAGCCTTCTTGTCCTTTAGGTACTTGGGACAGTTGCGCTTCCAGTGACCTTCACCCTTGCAGTAGAAGCATTCCACTCCGAGTTTAGGCTTGGGTGCCTTGGGAGGAGCGGCAACTGACTTGCCATCCCTCTTAGGGCCACCTCTTCTGGCCTTCTCCCGTCTGCTTGACTTCTTGAAGTCAGTGGTCTTGTTGACCATGAAGACGGCGTGCTCCTTCTTGATCTCAACCTCAGCGCTCTTTAGCATGGCGAACAACTCAGAAGGGGTTTTGGTCATCCCCTGCATGTTGTAGTTCAGCACAAAGCCTTTGTAGCTAGGGGGAAGCGACTGCAACATCCTATCAACCGCAAGTTCATCTGGAATCTGACATTCCAGAGCATTCAAGCGCTGAACGTAGCCAGACATTTTGACCACGTGCTCACTCACGCTGCCGTACTCATCCATCTTTGCTGAGAAGAAGGCTTCAGAAGCCTCGTACCGTTCAGCCCTGGCTTGAGGTGCGTAGACCGCCTTGAGGTCGGTGATAATCTCATATGCACCCATCCTCTCAAAGCGTTTCTGCAGCTCAGCCTCCATGGAGTAGAGCATGCCACTCTGGACAAGGTTGTAATCATCAGTCTTGGAGAGATAGACATTCTTCTCGTCCTGACTGGCATCATCTGCTGGCGCGTCACCTAACGCGTCCTCTAGTACGTATGCCCTTTTGAGGGGAACGAGGAGAATCCTCAGGGTGCGGAACCAGTTGGTGAAGTTTGTCCCATCTGTTTTTAGCTTATCTTTCTCTAGGAATGATCCTAAGTTGAACGAGGGGCGAGGTGCTGCCATCTACAAGGTTGGATTCACAACGATACATATTTAGACTTTTGTTCATAATGTGGAGTTTCAATTTAATCTTAAAATTCTAGAAAGCTCCCACTTAGATAAACACCTCTCAATTTAACTAAGTGATTACACAATCCCAGCCCCCATACCTCCCCCGATATGTACGGCCCAGTATGCGAACCAGGTAGGCCTCTAAGCCAATCACATCAGGCATGTGACTCGTGCTCGACCTTTCGGTCTTCTGTGTTCCAGGCCCGCATCTACATACGTCAAGCCTGCCAATCGAACCTTGATGTTAGCTGTTCAGCAAGGCCATATCTGCATATGCCAGGCTCGCCGAACCCAACCTCATGCGAACTCCGTTGAATATGTAGGACAACTCCGGTATGTACGGAGCATCAAGCCATATGGGAGAACCTTCCAGGTGGTGCCCATCAAAAGGGAGAACACAATGTTGGTATTGTGAGAGATGGTCCTGTTTCGTGCTACCGTCGATATATCTAGCATACTAGCATAAAACAGGAAGTAAAACTTTTAAATCATACAACCTATGATCCCCCTTCATGCAAAGAAAAGTTAAAACGCCTTTCTACTTTAGCTTGTGCAAGTTTTACGTGGCTGCTAGGGGTTTCGAGAGAGAGAACCGATTTCTATCCTGCGAAAAACATGCCACAACACCGTCTCTTATTCGTCTCTATTACACCCCTGTCGGGGCCCTCTGTTGCAAACATCTTCGCATCGCTAATGCAGAGACACAGACACCCCCCAGCCACTTTATATGGTACAAGCCATATGTCAAGCGTGGAACCAGTCTCGCGTAAACGCGTAAGGTCGGTCGAGGGCCGCTTCATCAAACATTGCCGCAATGCTGAATGAGTACACATGGGAGGGTAACGAATGAAGATTCGATGCCCACATCCTAGATGTGTTCTATCCGTACAATACATCTATGCATAGCTAGCTCATGATACCACTGTTGGAATACGAGGCAGAAAACACAAATTTTTCACACCTACGGTACCCGAACCCAAGATCTATGCTATGGCGATGTAAAGTAACGGAGGGAATCGGTGTTCATACCTTTGAAGACCGAAAGAAGGAAACGTTCTTACGAACGTGGTTGGTGTAGACTCAGAACTACGACCTCCCTGTCGTGTAGAAGACCACCACCGGCGACGATGACTCCCGGTAAACCTCCAGCGACGAAGCAGCACCACAGGTGTAATGCCTTGAAGGGATTATACACGTACGGCACAATCGATGTTCCTCCCGGGCTCCGAACCAGGCGAGCAGCGGAAGAAAGACGGCTACGGATCCCGACGCCGGCAGAGCGACGGCCTGCCTTATGGTGGAGAACTCCAATCCTGGTGCAAACTCCAAACAAGGGGAGTCCACTTCCGGAAATGGAGAAGGAAGAAGAAGGAGATCAATTGTTGTATGGAAAAAGGGGGGTCTACCCCTCTATATAAAGGCCAAGGGGGGGTGTGATCCCTCTTCCCTCCCCCATGTGGGACTAAACCCCCAAGGGGGGAGAGGTGCGCCGGCCAAGGGGGGGTTGGGCCCCACCCCTTGGCGCCAAGCCCAAGGGGGGGAAACCCCCTCCTCCCCTAATGGGCCTCTAAGGCCCATATAGCCTTTTTTCCATTATTTTAATTATTTAATAAGTTTTAAATATTTAATTCAGATAATTAAATAATAAAAACATTATTAAAACAATTAAAATTTATTTTGAACTATTCAAAATGTCCGGAAACCATTCCGTCCTCCTCCGGAACTATTCCGGTGATTTCTCCTATTTCACCGATTGATCCCGTAACTGTCCTATGCATCGATTGCCCTTAAGTGTAACACCCTAACGGTCCGGGAAACAGCAGACATGGTCGAGACTCTTCTCATGGACCAATGACTAGTCAGTTGGACCTGGTTACAATCCTTGACAGCCCCTGCGCTTCCATCGAATGAGCTTCGATCGCTTTTGGAAACCGTTAACGATACGACGTAATCCCTTTGTTCTGCGGTACTTTGTTTGTCCGAGGTTTGATCGTCGGTATCCCACATACCGTGTTCACATCTCGTTCACGACAAACAACTTCTCTCGTCCATGATCATTGCATCTCTTGTGACCTAGTCACGTCCTTGCAAGGGGTTGATGTAATATCACCGAGTGGGCCCAGAGTACCTGTCCTGTCACAAGGACTGACAAATCCCGCTTTGATCTATTAACATACTCATCAACCATCTATTTCGGAATACCCAAAGTGCTCCGTTATAGCCAGCATATTTCAGTCAGGCGGTGGGATACAAATCAAAGTCTCCTCATAGATCGTGATTACGTATGATCATTACGGTCTAAGGACTAAGCCATACGTTACAAAGTCATAGCAACGCTGAACTGTGTGACTCGATCACATTGCATTACTTTAGGTGGGTGTCTGTCCATCACATCATTCCCCTAATGATATGACCTCATTGTCAATGGACTTAAGTGTCGCCATGATCAGGAAAGCTTGATCAATCAATTGCCCAATGAGATAGTTTACCCGAGTTAAACTACGGACCATGTTTTATACTACACCTGTATTAGTATTTCCAAGTAATACAGTTATAGCACAGTATAAAACGTATTATGAACAAAACGGATATGTGACAAATATCTTTATTAATTTGTCTCTAGGACACATATCCAACATTATCTTACAAGTTGGGCGCACTCATGCCAGTTACTCCCCATATTAGGGGTTTGCAGATTAGACATGCAATCTCGGGGTAAAACTTGTCCAACTTAAGAAGATCATGAATTACCTACTACTTCCTCATGAGCTAAACAAGAGGCACAAAACAAAATATTTTGAACATTTAAGGATAACACATGAAATCTATACTTTTAAGAGTGGTAGTGGAATACCACGAATAGAAAGGTGTGGTGGAGTCATCTGGAAGATATTTGTTTCAAGGTATGGAAGCACAAGCATAAATCTACTTGGCAAAGAGTTTGGCTAGCAAAGGCTTTGAGAGAACAGAAAATTGATGATGACTTAGATGCGAATAATATAAAGCATAAACATTAAGTTGAGCATAACACATGAAGTTGTCTTCCTTGTCAACATAACACTTCAAGCATAATAACATAAAGGTTTTGACAATGTCGGTACTTGAGAAAAGCATGCATGTTGTCATGACCAAAGCTATGTTTGCCAAGATTAAATAATCTTTTTAAAGCCATACCTGATATAAAGTCAATACTCCCCATAAGAATCATCATATAAGGTTGATTGCGTGAAGAGAATATCAAGTGCAGCGAAGGAACCAATAGACTTCTCATTAATATTCCATCATAGACGACTCCACACTCACGGATACAAGACTCTCCACAAAGGAGCGATAGACCTCAATGCAAACACCTATTTCATAAGATAACTTCCCTAGACATGATACGACTCTACTTGACTATAAAAGACTAAGATAAAGATAAAGATACCGGACACTCCCCCAAGCTTGGAACAAGCCAAGGGGATGCTGATACGTCTCAAACATATCGATAATTTATGCTTGCTCCATGCATGTTTTGTGTGATATTGCTATGATCTAGATACACTTTCATACACGTCTGGTCATATTTCGACTAACCTACTAACTCAGTGCACCCCAGTGCCAATTCCTGTTTTCTGCTGTTTTCCTATTTCATTTTTCCCCATATAAAAAATCTCCAAAAATCCGGGAAAAATCAGATAAAAAAGTAGCGTATCGGAAAACTCCAGAAGACCGAAGGAGGGCCAGGGGGCCACCACCAGGCACAAAGGCGGCCACCTGGCGCGGCCAGGGGCCGCCTGGGCCTCTGGCGGGCCCCCTGGTTGCCCCCTTCGCCTATTTATTCTCCGTCAGGGGGAAACTCGGAAGACAGAACCCTATTTCGCAAATTCTCCTCTGTTCCGTCGCCGCCGCGCTTCCAAGATCGGGAGCAGCGTCAGGACCCTTCCCGGCACCCTGCCGGAGGGAGGGTCGACCTCCGTGAGCTTCTCCTCCACCATGGACGCTTCCCGGATGTGCCGTGAGTAGTCTACCTTGGACCATGGGTCCGTGATCAGTAGCTATGTGATGTTCTCCTCCCCTCTTTGTTCTTCATGGCTAAGACCTCGTGAGCTGCCCTACATGATCGAGGCACATATGTAATTCTTTCTGCTTTTGCTATGCTGAGTTTGATGGGATCTGATGGATTATAAGATTATGTTCAGATTGTGATAGAGTAATATAATTGGTTCTTATCTTTTGTATTTTTGTTCCTAAGTAATTCTTGCATGTTCTCCGTTGCTATTTATTGCTTTGGCAAAGTGGTAGGTAGTGACTCCAAGAGGGAACGTTATGCTCGATTGTGGGTACATGCCCCCTAATGACACGCGGTTACAAGGATTGTTTACTTTAAGCAAAGTTCTTTTTAATGCAGTTATCTGTTGCTTTGGGCTTACACTTTGGGTGGGGCTCGCAACTTAATACCAGCGAGATGTTCTGGATAGATATCTCAAGGTGGATGATTAGTAGTAGATGCAGATGGATTTCGGTCTACTTATTTTGGCGTACTGCCCATGCTTTTGACCCTCTTCCTTTCTTTTGTAGCATAGTTAGAATTGCGGTGCGTTTATAATCCTGTCAATTGCCCTTCTGTAATTTGTTTACCTCGCATAGCAGTCTTATCGTCTTTTGGGAGAGAGACATCACTAGTGAACATCACGGGACCCCGGTCCATATTCTCATCACTGTTTACACGCTCATTTATTTTCTTGCTTTTTACTTTCAGTTGCTGTCATTATCATTATCCTGTGTTTTTTATCCTTTGTAAACAACAAGACCGAAGAGATTGACAACCTCTCTAAACTTCTTTGGGAGCAAAGTTAATTGTGTTGTGTGCAGGTCCACGTCAGGTGCGCCGCTGACACCTACTTATCATCGCTGGAGCCCTACTGGTTGATACTCAACCTCAGTATCTTCACCGAGGGAAACTTGCTGCTACGCTGCATCTTACCTACCACTTGGGGTAACCAATGAAGGGCAAGAAGCAATACTCTCTTGCCTATCAAGCGAATTTCTGGCGCCGTTGCCGGGGACTCCGAGTGATAAAATAGGGGAGTTGCCCACTACCTTTTACCTTTACTTTTTAGTCTTTTTAGTTTTCCTTTCTGTTTTTATCTTTGTTTCTTATATCAAAAATCACAAAAAATATATTTATCTTGATGTTAGTAGTCATCCTTGTTGAGATGAACATGTTAGGACTTGGTGCTTTGCGGGAATCGGAAGTTCTCGATTTCCGCCAAAGGGATGGAGAAAATATGAAGAAGGCATGGGACAGAATTTCTGAAGCACACAAAAGAATTATGCCTTGGATACCTATAAAAATTGTGCTTAGGAATTTTTACCATGGTATTTTTTAGTGGTGTAAACACTCTCTTGATATTATAGCTGAAGGAGACTTTTTAGAGTGTGATGAAGCTAGAGCTCTTGATATTTTGCATAGTCTATCTAGTTATTTTGTTTATGATCATAGTATTGATACTGTTACAGATAGACTTGCCACTATTGAAAAGAGGATGGATGCTCTAGAATCGAGGAAGGTAGAATAACTTAAATCCAACAAGAAAGAAATGTTGGAGATAGATGATGATTGGGAGCCCTTTGGTAGGATTAGCATCTCTAACCAAGACTTCATTGCTTTTTGTGACATTGGATCCATGGTTTTACTATGCCAAAATTAGTTTACGATTCTTTGAAACTAGATATGGATAAATTTTCATCTTATCATGAACATGCTAATGGAGATACTTCAGAGGTCAAATTAAAGGTAAAAGAATTCCAAGTTACATTCCTTCATAGGATTGCACCAATGGATTTCTTCGTCATGGAGCCAAACCAAAGCAACATTGTGCTTGGAAGGAACTTCCTTCGAGCCATGAAAGGCTTCATTGACATTGGTAACGGGTTCATACGCTTACGCAGTAAGGAGAAAGGTAAGTATCTCTTTCCTAGGAATAAGAAGAATGAGCTTATTGAAAATCAATTTGAAGGTTTTTATGATTCCGACGATTTTGGAGACCTTTGATTCTTCTTTTTCCTTATGCCTAGCTTAAAGGCGTAAAAGAAAGCGCTTGTTGGGAGGCAATCCAATATGTTCTTACTTCTGTTTTTAGTGGTCTTGATGATTGTTACTACTGTAGCAACATCATTGTATCTTTATTTTCAAGCTTTGTGCCAAGTTATAGCCTCATATGACAAGGGAAGTGAAAGTTGTGACATGCTGTCCAGAAAACAGATTCTGTCATCGTGACGGGAAAAATCAGAATAAATCACCAGTTCATATTTTTGAGCTGAAGTTTTTACACAGCGTGCTCTATAAAATAATGGAACTTTCGTATGTTCTGAGTTTTTTTATTTGAGTTGCAGAAGTGCCCCTAAAAAATTATTTACTACCCGTTGTTCTGTTTTTCATAGATTCTGCCACGTTTTGTCTCTCCTAACTTTTGCAAACCTTAAGCTTGCTTTTTCTTTGAAAAAACCTTTTGGAAATCTTGATAAACAGTAGCTCTTCAATAATATCTTTATATCCAGTGGGGAAAAATTATTTATTAAGGGTACTAACCTCTCTAATCAGCTTATGATGAGTTGTGTATGAAGGGAGTTTTCAAGTGTGTGATGGAAGATGATGAAAGAAGATTCGGGAGTGTCAAGCGCTGAAGCTTGGACATGCCCCCATGCATCCCCAATAAATATTCGAGGAGACTCAAGCGTCTAAGCTTGGGGATGCCCCCTACAATCATCAGTTCGTCCTTCGTCTCACTATATTTTTATCACTTCATGTGTTATGTGCAATGCTTGGAGCGTCTCGCTCTTAGGTTTTGTTTTTAGTTTTCTTTAGCTTTGCTTGCTGTTCATAACAATCTAGATCACGTCTTACTTTGTGTGGGAGATAAACACGCTCCACTTTGAAAATCTAGAACACATCATAGGATTCTTCATGCCCATCTTTTTGCTGTTGTGTGTTCTTTATCTTTTCGTAGCTACTGCCATGTTTGGTTTTAGTTTTAGTTTGTCTTTAGCAAGAGACTTGGCTTTTGTTTAGTTTGTTGCTGGAACTCTCTTTAGTTTTCATGTTTATCTTGTTAAGAGAGTTGGTTGTTGCACTGAGTTGTGTCTTGTCTTGAAAGTAGGTAATTAAGGTTGCTATTTAATTTTAGTAGTAACTTGCAATAGTTTTGAGGTATTGATGTGAGTAATGTTTGAACTTTTGGTGTCAAGAGCTCTAGCCTATTAGTGATAGGTGTCGTATTTTGGGAAATCCGTGTTTATTTTCAAAAACCTACAAAACTAGTTGAGAACTCTAGCTACTAGATGGATCACTACTCTTCTGAGGGGTCGGATATTAGAGTACACTCACGTACCATGAGTCGAGGATGCGCAAGGATAACCAAAACCGCATACACTCCTCCTCGGGGTACTTGTCTCTTTGTGAACCTCCTCATTAGATTGAGAGTTACCGATAATAAGTGCATGAGTTCTTCGGACTAATGTAAGTATTGAAAGTTGACACTTCCACCTCCTCATATTTTCTAGCCTCTCATGTGTCGTGCATTGCCTCCTTCTCACTCCGAGAGTTGGCGCCCACCTTCGTCGGTACATCCAAACCCTTGGCATGACACGCTCTGTCATCATAAACCTCCTTATGTCCTTCGTCAAAACAGCCACCATACCTACCTATCAAGGCATTTCCATAGCCTTTCCGAGATATATTGCCATGCAACTTCCACCTCTTCATGACTTGATCTTCATGTCATACATGTTCCTGCTACACTGGCAGTGGCATACATTGCATACATCATGATGGCTACATCTTCTTTATGATTTGAGTGCCTTGTAAAGTGTGAAAGATCTTCTATACCCTCTTGTAAATTAGAGTGTTGCCCTGTAGTGAGGAAAAGATCCCAAAGTGGACAAAACAAAAGATCCCAAAGAGGACAAATGAGAGTTAAATAGAAAGATCCATTGAGGCCACCAAAAAATACAAAAAAATAGAAAAAAGAGAAAAAGAAAATAAAAAGAGAGAAAGGGGGAACACTACTATCCTCTTGAAAGTTCCACACTAGTACTCCCTCTTATCCTTGTACTCCATAGAGATGATCATGCATATAGCTATGTGGGGACATTCACACTATAGAACTTGGCTTGCATATCCCGAGGATGAGCCTCCTCAAAAGAGCTCTAGGTCTTCATGAGCGAGCAAGTTAGATGCACCCCCACTAGTTCCATTGGAGAGCTTTTTAGCTCATATGTGCATCCTTTGCACGGCAATCCCTACTCCTCACATCATATCTATCATTTGGCCTTCTCGCCTATGATTGTCCTCATTGATGTGAGACTTTCTCACCTTTTTGACTTCCTACTCCACCACATTATCTCTTTGCCATCCTAAGTGTCAACTCTCGTGCTTACGCTCATCCATTACATCAGTGCTCAAAATATCGAAAGGGAGTGGATCAAATTGACTTGTACCTGGCTAGTGGTCTGGGGACGAGTTAAGATAAGATTCCAAAGAAGACCAAGTGTGAAACTTTAGTAGATTGATTTCTCAACTAAAAATACTTTTTATCGTATTCCCTATCCCCCTTCTTGCACGCAAACACCATTTGGAGACATTCTAGTCATGGACAGCGAGAGCACTTGCACCTAATGTTCTTTCATTGCTTGTTTCAATGCTAATATAGACTCTTGCATGTTATGACTTGAATTTAATTACATACCTTGATTGATTTAATTTTCAAAGTCCTTATATGGTTTCTAGCATGTCACCACAAAAATTATGCCTGTTATCATTTACCTACTCGAGGACGAGCAGGAATTAAGCTTGGGGATGTTGATACGTCTCAAACGTATTGATAATTTCTGCTCGCTCCATGCATGTTTTGTGTGATATTGCTATGATCTAGATACACTTTCATACAATTTTGATCTTATTTGGACTAACCTACTAACTCAGTGCACCCCAGTGCTAGTTCCTATTTTATGCTGTTTTTCTATTTCAGTTTTTCCCCATATAAAAAATGTTCCAAAAATACGGGAAAATCAGATAAAAAATCAGCGTGTCAAAAAACTTCAGAATCCCGAAGGAGGGCCAGGGGGCCACCACCAGGCACCCAGGCGGCCACCTAGCGCGGCCAAGGGCCTGGCCGCGCTAGGGGGGCGCCTGGGCCCCTGGTGGCCCCCGTGGCTGCCCCCGTTCGCCTATTTATTCTCTGTCACGGGGAAACTCCAAAGACAGAACTCTATTTCGCAAATTCTCCTCTGTAGCACCGCCGCCGCTCTTCCAAGATCGGGAGCACCATTAGCACCCTTCCCGGCAACCTGCAGGAGGGAGGGTCGACTTCCGGGAGGTTTTCCTCCAACATAGACGCTTCCCGGATGTGCCGTGAGTAGTCTACCTTGGACCATGGGTCCGTGATCAGTAGCTATGTGATGTTCTCCTCCCCTCTTTGTTCTTCATAGTTCAGACCTTGTGAGCTTCCCTACATGATCGAGGCACATATGTAACTCTTTATGCTTTTGCTATACTAAGTTTGATGGGATCTGATGGATTATGAGATTATGTTCAGATTGTGATAGAGTAATATAATTGGTTCTTATCTTTTGTATTTTTGTTCCGAAGTAATTCTTGCATGTTCTCCGTTTCTATTTATTGCTTTGGCCAAGTGGTAGGTAGTGACTCCAAGAGGGAATGTTATGCTCGATTGTGGGTACATGCCCCCTGATGACACGCTTGAGTGACAGAAACATGAGTCTAGGGTATGTGCTTTGGCCACAAGGGGGAAAACAACGGTGCTTGTAACCGCGATTACAAGGATTGTTTACTTTACGCAAAGTTCTTTTTAATGCAGTTGTCTGTTGCTTTGGGTTTACACTTTGGGTGGGGCTCGCAACTTAATTCCAGCGAGATGTTCGGGATAGATATCTCAAGGTGGATGATTAGTAGTAGATGCAGATGGATTTTGGTCTACATATTTTGGCGTACTGCCCATGCTTTTGAGCCTCTTCCTTTATTTTGTAGCATAGTTAGCATTGTGGTGCGCTTCTAATCCTATCAATTGCCCTTATGCAATTTGTTTACCTCGCATAGCATTCTTATCGTCTTTTGGGAGAGAGACATCACGGGACCCCGGTCCATATTCTCACCACTGTTTACACGCTCATTTATTTTCTTGCTTTTTACTTTCAATTGCTATCATTATCATTATCCTGTGTTTTTGATCCTTTGTAAACAACAAGACCGGAAAGATTGACATCCTCTCTGAACTTCTTTGGGAGCAAAGTTAATTGTGTTGTGTGCAGGTCCGCGTCAGGTGCGCCACTGACACCTACTTATCATCGCCGGAGTCCTACTGGTCGATACTCAACCTCGGTATCTTCACCGAGGGAAACTTGCTGCTACGCTGCGTCTTACCTTCCACTTGGGGTAACCAACGAAGGGCGATAAGCAATCCTCTCTCGCGTATTAGATGCCATTACCCAGGTAGATTTTACTCCTCATTCCTATTCATGTTGATCATGTAGTACTTAGCGAAGCGCTTCCATGGCAGGGGTTCTCCAGTCTCATAAGACATGTCGGTCTCCGGGATCCTGCACTTAGCACCCAAACCCATGCGCAGAAACTTTAGTTCATACTCACAGTTGTGGTTGTGCGGATCATAAATCTGCCCTTGAAGCTCTATCACTCTTTCTTCTGATGCGGTGATGATTGACCACATCTCCTTCTTCAAGTAGGTCTTTAGTTCGTTGATGATGTCAAAGTTAGCTTCAACACCACGCTCGACCATCTTCTTGTACTTGAAGACTTCATGCTCCACCTCTTCCATCCTAGCCTCGACGCTCCCCTCCTTAACAGGTCCCTTCATATCATCTTGATGGAGGACACCATCCTCCACCCGAACGGTTTGAGGGTGCTTCTTCACCTTAGCGAGGTAAGGGTTAATGAAGTTGACGACGAACTTGTCCTTGGGGGAACTTGGGGAAGCCATGGCACCTAGGTCTAGTTGAAAGAACTCTTGCCAGAAACAGCTCAAAAAGAAAACACGCGAAATCAAAAGATACGGTGTCGGGATGATCCGGGAAAATATATAGCAAAAATTTCTGCAACAAAAGGAAGGTAACGAGCCAAAGTGGGGTCGGAGACGGACTCCGGGGTGCCACGGCGGCCTCCTGGCGTGGCCAGGAGGTAGGCCGCGCCAGAGGGGCGCCTGGGCCCCCTGGAGATCCTCTCCGAATCCACTTAGGCCTCGAATTTTCCTAATTTTGTAAAAATCCATAATATGGAACTTTTTATAGCGGTTCGCGATGTTTCCTTACCGTAATACATACCTTTTCTTATTCTGCTTCTGCTGGTGTCTGAAACAGGGCCGCAACATGTTCTTCATGGGTTGTTGTGTATATAGAATTCACATCAACATTGACAGGATCTCCCACCATGTAATGCTTGAGTCTTTTCCCATTCACAACTTGAGGTTTGGTGCCGTTAAAATTGTTAATCTTGATTGCGCCGGAGCGGTAGAGTTCTTTGATATGAAATGGCCTTCCCATCTGGAAAGTAGTTTACCTGGAGAAAACTAGAAACGAGATCTAAACAACAAAACTTTATCACCAACATTAAATTCACGTTTCAGAATCCTTCTATCATGCCACTTCTTTACCTTTTGCTTGAACATTTTAGCACTCTTGTAAGCTTCACTTTCCCACTCATCTAGAGAAGTCAAGTTCATGAGACACTTTTCACCAGCTAACTTTGGGTCGGCATTAATCTCTCTAACAGCCCAGAAATCTTTGTGTTCTAACTCTAGTGGCAAATGGCAAGCCTTGCCATAGACCATCTTATAGGGAGACATGCCCATGGGGTTTTTGTAACCAGTTCTATACACCCACAAAGCATCTCCTAACTTCTTTGACCAGTCCTTCCTAGAACTATTAACTGTCTTTTGTAAGATCAACTTGATCTCTCTATTGGTGAGCTTAACTTGCCCACTAGTTTGAGGATGGTACGGTGAAGCAATTCCATTATTGACATCGTACTTGGCTAAAGCTTTTCTAAAAGCTCCATGTGTGTAGTGTGAACCTCCATTAGTCATGAGGTACCTTGGTACACCAATCCTAGGAAAAATTACATCTTTGAGCATTTTCAAAGACGTCTTGTGATCAGAACTTTCAGTGGGGATTGCTTCAACCCACTTGGTTAGATAATCAACAGCTACTAAAATATGATTGTACTTGTGTGAGGGAGGAAAAGGACCCATAAAACCAAAACCCCAACAATCAAAAGGTTCAATCACTAGAGAGTAATTCATAGGCATCTCATTCCTCCTACTAATATTACCAACTCTCTGACACTTATCACAAGATAAAACATAATTTCTAGCATCCTTAAAGAGAGTAGGCCAATAAAAACCTGATTGGAGAACCTTATGTGCGGTCCTCTCACCGGCATGATGTCCTCCATAGGGACTATCGTGACATTGTCTGAGAATGTCCTTTTGTTCGTTCTCCGGTATTGTGACGCCCCCAAAATCAGACCGTGTACAGTAATCATACACACAGGGTACACGACTGAGATTAGGGTGCCACGGTGATAATATCACAGCACAACACTAAACACAAAAGGATAAAAAAAATATTACAATAGAGGGGGGGGGGTCACGCGGACCCGAATACATAAGTCATACAAGCCATAATATCTGGGTACAGACATAGTTAGTCAAGTTTTGCCTTAAGAAGGCTAGCACAAATCACATCAGAGATACGGAACGAAAAGGCGAGGCCTCCTGCCTAGGATCCACCGAAACTACTCCTGGTCGACGGGGAACTCGACGTCGTAGTAGGCGCCTCCGGGGTACTCCTGCTCCTGGGCTCCAATGTCGGCTGCAGCGGCCGATCAGGCAAAACAGTAAAGGAAATAAAGCAGGTGAGTATCTAGTATACCCGCGAGTCTTACGTCCGCTACTAAGCATTATGCATGGTATCAACGGAATGAAGAGGCTGTATATAGTGGACTGAAGACAGAAATTCAGAGCAAGGGTAAGAGGCTAGGCCTATCGAAGACTAGCATCTTCCGACGATGTCTTGCAGCATGAGGTAAGAATCAGCCAACAGTTTATATAAAGCAATAAAATAACAATGAAGAAGAAGTTGCTGCAACATTGAATAATAAGAAGTTGTAATAATTAACAATGCCTCCGAGTTCACCTCCTCGACATCCCCGCGAGGAAGAGAACCCGGAACCATACAGTTTAATAATAGTTTCTAGTGGTAAGATCCAGCTTCAGCATAAAGCGTCCTGTTACCGTGGACACGGCTATTCAAATAGATTAATCTTCCCTGCAGGGGTGCACTTGTGTTACGCTACACGCACGGATCTCCAGGGTGGCGGGAACCTTGTTAGGGAACGCTCCACCGAGGCTATCCGACACTTCATAGCCCATCTTTCAAACTCAACAGAGAGGCCATCCGCCGGTCTAAATCCTAAGTACGCCGGGCCTTGGACCCCAACCCGAACATACTCCTGCACGGTGCGTGGCTGGCCGGTGAAGTTGAAGCAAATCCAAATAAGACATCACCGCGCGAGAAAATAAGACAACACCACTTCCCGGCAATCAGCCTGCAGTACTGTTGACGTCTGAAGAGTCCTCGGACGACACTAAGAAGCGGAGGAGCCCATAACTCGTAGTTCCCACGGGTAGGTAGTGCGTACATGGCATATAGCCAACTCAAGACATTCACTGAACCATTTAGCATTTTAATTAACCTGCGTGACAACCGTTATCGTTGCCTCGACTTAACCGACCCGCGGACAACGACAGCAGCCAGGACCACCAGTACATCGGTGCTTGCCCCGTCGTCCCACCAAGTCACTGCGGTTACCAACAAGGTGAACCGTCTCCTTACCTTGTCCCGCGTGTGCTCCTGGAGGAGCTCGACTTTCGTGGGTTGGTAACTCTCGCGGCCAACGATCAGGGGCCAAGCACACCGGTACACTGGTCGTACCCTCCCTGTCGTCCCGTCGCAATACCTCTCGCGGGCACCGTTGGGTCGCCCGACTTCTTACCTGAAGGACAATCGTCATTCAGGACCCTATGGCGGTAAGACAAAGTCAGCCTCGAGTGGAGTACCAGGATTACTCCTGGATAGCTCACACTTGAGGGGACTAGGCATAACCCAGGTAGGGGCCTTAGACGGTGTCTGCATTGTACCGTACCTGTGCAGTTATAATATTTGTATCCGCGTTCACTCTCCTGAGTGACCACGGCCCTCTATCTAATCCTAGCTAACAATGCGCAGGGCTCACTGCTGAACAATGCATAATAATAATAGGCAGCATAGGATAAAGGATGGCACATCAAGGGGCGACAAAAATCAGGCTATGCAGTTGAATAGGATTGTAATCGTAGCAGCAGCAGTAACAATGCCTAGTGCAAGAAATGTACGGAAAGATAGGCGATATCTGGGGAAGAGAATGGGTCTGCTTGCCTGCAAGCTCGACGGTAGTAGTAGGGTCGTCGACGACGTAGTCGTACTCAGCAGCGGTGTAGTCGACGGCAGCAGCGGGGTCTACCGGATATTAAGCGGGGGGGGGGGGAAGAAACAGTAAATACACAGCAAGCATATACAAACAGATGCATGACATGATAGATGAAATGTTAACGGTGTTCTAACGCAGTGCAATGCACATTGCTCGGAACGGAAATTCATCTGAGGATGAACTACCGGCTCCGGGTGATTACCGGACAGGGTGTCCGGAGGGGGGAAGGATCAAGCCGGAGGTGTCGTGGTTACCGGAACAACATAAGGGGGGTGTATCCGTGCTATTTGATCTATCCCGAGAAACATTCGTGTTCGGGATAAATTCATCCGGGCACTCTAACAGTACGGGACAATTTATCGGACAGACGGTCCGGAGGGGGAATGTTCGATGTTCGTTGTGTTAGAGGGGTGTGGTAGACATACCGATAGCGTAATCATATTCGTTATATTTTTCTGATCAATTTTCATGCATAAAGTTTTTGAATCCGAGTTATGGTTTAAAAGTTATTGAATTTCAAAGTTTAAATCAATTGAAATGATTTTCTGAATTACTTTTATTATTTATTAAACATTATCCAAAACATTATCCACAACATTATCCAGAACAGTGCTGACATGTGGGACCCACATGTCAGCCTCTGTTATTTATAAAACATTTAATTAAATTAGAAAATGTCTCTGGACCCACATGTCAGCCTCTGGAATTTCTTTTAAAATCTTTTAAAAATCAAACTGACAAAGGGGGCCCAGGTGTCATTTACTCCAGTGTTAATTAAACATGTTTAATTAATTTAATGACTAGGAGACCCACATGTCAGTGACTGTGGGGGTTTATTATTCAGTTAAACTTCTCAGTTAACCTAACAGAGTAATTAGCCGGGGGGGGGGGTCCACTATCAGTGGCCCATTAGGGGTGAGATTAACCCCTCATCACGTTTCTGACGTGGGGGCCCCACTGGTCAGCCGCACAACTCGCCGACGGCGAGGCAGAGCACGCCGGCGTTGGCCGGGCGCTCGCCATAACACACGGGAGGAGGCGTGGTTGGTGGCGTTCGGAAGAGGGGCTCCTCCCGCGTCGAACGGTGGCTATCCCGTGGCCGGAGGTGGTCGGAGACGACGCCACGGTCGACGACGGCGGAGGCCAGTACACGGACCCGACGGGGACGTCCTTCTAGCGCGTTGGGTTGGGAGGGTGCTACTAGTTTCAGCTCAGGGGAGCATGCAGTACGCGACGACGCGTATGGCGTGCCAAACGCGGGCTCTACGCCACGGCGGCGAACCCCACCACGGCGACAATCTCACGGCTACAATGGCGGGGATGGCAACGGCGCAAATGGGGCCACGGGGGAACTTGGCGATGGTGCAGCAGCTCACCGAGGAGGTGTAGAGGAGGGCAGCGGGCTCAGGGAGGGCTTGGAGCTGCCGGAATTCGTCGCGGATCCCGCCGGAGCCGAAGACGAAGTCGGTGAAGTAGCGCTCGATGTGGTGGACTCGGGCTCGATTCCTAGCGGTGGGTGACGTAGTCGACGGCGAGGCGGCTCCTGGACAACACGGCAAGGCGGCGTGAGCACGTTGGCCGTGCTTGGCCACGGCAATGGCGACGACGGCCCTCGGTGATCTTTCCCCGAGGCGTGAGAGAAGAGGAGGAGGGGAAGGAGAGGGGGAGGGTGTCCAGGGGGTCGGGGGCTTCGTTCTTATCGCGACGGCGGCGGCAGGGAGCAGGTGAAGGGCGGGGCCGGCCTGGCAGCGGCGTGCCCACGGCGGCCGCCGTACGGGAGCAGGTGGGGGTGGTTGGGGGGAAAAAGACAACCGTGGGGGGTGGGCCTGGGCTAGGTGGGCCGTTGCACAGGGCGATAGATAGAGTTTTTTCCAATATCTTTCGTTTTGTATTCTGTAGATCTTTGTTGCAACAAAAATAACTGCCTCCCTATTTTTTTTAAATGTTTCTGTGTTTGTAAATTAGTGTAACATATTACTTAGGCGCCACAAAAAAAAAATTTAGTATAATAAAATCATTAGGTATTTCTTTTAATTATTAAAAGCCCAAAGTAGGGGTTTTAACCTACTGTTTGAATTGTTTGGAATTTTCTGCAACTCCAAAAATTACCAAAGTTGGTCCAACATGATTATAATGATTTTAGGCAATTTACAAAAATAGTTCCATGATTTTTGGAACAACTTTATTTGAGCACTTTTGTTTTATTTTCCATTTAAAGTAGTTTCAACTAGGGTTTGGTTTGTTATATGAGCAAGGTGCATTTGGCTTTGGGTTTTGATCCCAAGGGCTCAAGTACATGGTGCATGGGGTGTTGATCAACCACAGCAAGGTTTGATCATTAGCATCACAAAGTTTTATCAAGTACAAGGGAGATCAAACAGTGATAATCCAACAGTGATGATCAACAGTGATGATGATTACTGTTACAGCAACCGAGGGTGTTACAAATCTCCCCCACTACAAGAATTCTCGTCCCGAGAATTTAAGTGGTAGTGAGGAAAAGATCGGGGTATTCATCGCGAAGGCGATCTTCGCGTTCCCAAGTGGCTTCATCTTCAGAATGATTCGACCACTGAACCTTGAGGAACTTGACGGTCTTGTTGCGGGTTCGACGCTCAGACTGATCGAGAATGTGGCTCGGATGTTCTCGATAAGTCAAGTCTTGTTGCAGCTCGATCATATCATGTTCCACTTCGCGGATAGGATCCTTGAAGCAGCGACGGAGTTGCGACACATGGAAGACATCATGGACTTGGGAGAGGTTCGGCGGCAATTCCAACCGGTATGCCACGGGTCCACTCCTGGAAAGGATTCGGAACGGGCCAATGTAGCGAGGAGCCAACTTGCCCTTGATACCGAAGCGATGAGTGCCCCTCATGGGAGTGACACGGAGGTAAGCGTATTCACCAGGTTGATACTCCATTTCACGGTGTTTGCGGTCATAGTTGCTCTTTTGACGAGACTGTGCGGCCTTGAGATTTCCTTGCACAATGCGAACTTGTTCTTCAGCTTCTTGGACAAGATCCGGTCCGAAGTAGGGTCGTTCCCCAGTTCCTGACCAATTCAGGGGGGTTCGACATTTACGTCCGTATAGAACTTCGAAGGGGGCCATCTTCAAGCTAGCCTGGTAGCTATTGTTGTACGAGAATTCCGCGTACGGAAGGGCATCCTCCCATTTCATGCCGAAAGAAAGGACACAAGCGCGAAGCATGTCTTCCAGCACTTGACGAACTCGTTCAACTTGGCCTTGCGACTGGGGGTGATAAGCGGTGCTGAGATTCAGACGAGTCCCGAAAGCTTCCATGAAACTATTCCAGTATCGTGAGGTGAAGATGCTGCCACGGTCTGAACTGATCTCCATCGGAATACCGTGTAGTGACACAATTCGGGAGATATACAAGTGTGCTAACTGACTAGCAGTGATTGTCTCCTTGACCGACAGGAAGTGTGCAATCTTGGAGAATCGGTCGATGACGACAAAGATGGCATCGTTACCTTTCTGTGACTTAGGAAAACCGGTGACGAAGTCCATTTCGACTTTGTCCCACTTCCAATCAGGAGGAGGGAGTGGTCGCAACCAACCAGCAGGTTTCTGATGTCCGGCTTTGACGCGACTGCAAATGTCACATTGAGAAACATAGCGGGCGATGTCTTGTTTCATGTAAGGCCACCAGTACCGTTGACGAAGGTCCTTATAAATCTTGGTACTGCCAGGGTGGATTGACAAGGGAGAATTATGGGCTTCTTCCATGATATCCGGACCACAGTTAATGAGGGGCGGGCTCACAGGAACTACTAAGCGGCCCTTGAAGTACACAGTATCACCATCATTAGCATCAATGGTAAAAGAGGAAGGCTTTCCTCCGGCGATGTCCTGCTTGATCTTCACAATGTCCGGGGCCAGAGATTGTCTACTCTTGATGAGGGTGTCGAGTTTTGACTCGAGAACCAGGTTATTGACGTAACCTTGAGGAACAATCTCGAGATTCAACTTGCGAAACTCTTCATACAGAAGTGGTTGCTGCACCTGAACCTCAAGTTCAGAACAGTAAGCTTTGCGGCTCAAGGCATCGGCCATCACATTAGCCTTGCCAGGGGTATACGAAATATCCATGTTGAAGTCGGCTATTGTCTCGAGCCATCGTTGTTGACGAAGATTCAGGTCTGGCTGAGTAAACAGGTACTTCAGACTTTGGTGGTCGGTGTAGACCTCGCAACGATTACCGACGAGGTAATGTCGCCACAGCTTCAATGCATATATTACTGCTGCCAATTCGAGATCATGTGTTGGGTATTTGTCTTCGTGAGCATGCAACTGACGAGAGCCATAAGCAATCACCTTGCGCTCTTGCAATAGGACACAGCCTAATCCTTGACGAGACGCGTCGCAATATATCACGAAGTCCTTCTGAGTATCAGGGGGAGCGAGCACCGGGGGAGAAGTTAGCTTGTCCTTGAGTGTTTGGAAACTTTCTTGACATTTATCTGTCCACTCAAACTTGACGCCTTTGTGAAGCAGATTAGTCAGAGGCCTGGCAATCTTGGAGAAATTCTCGACGAAACGGCGGCAATAGCTAGCGAGCCCGAGGAAACTGCGGACTTGCTTGACGGTCTTGGGAGGAGTCCAGTCAAGAATAGCCTGGATACGTTCTGGGGTGACGGCAATGCCATCCTTGGAAATCACATGTCCGAGGTAGGTTACTTCGGGAAGCCAGAATTCACACTTAGAATACTTAGCGTAGAGTTTGTGTTCTCGAAGCTTCTCCAGTATAAGACGAAGATGTTCATCATGTTCTTCTTCATTCTTGGAATATATCAATATATCATCCAGATAAACCACGACGAACTGGTCGAGGTACTCCATGAAAATATAGTTCATCAATCTGGAGAAGGTGGCTGGAGCATTGGTTAAGCCAAAGGACATGACAGTGTACTCGTATGAACCATAGCGAGTAATGAAGGCAGTCTTCGGAATGTCCTCATCACGGACTCGGATTTGGTGATAACCCAACCTCAAGTCGAGTTTAGAAAACACCTTGGATCCGGCAAGTTGATCATACAGATCGTTGATCCGGGGAAGTGGGTATTTGTTCTGGATGGTGGCTTGATTAATGGGCCGATAATCTTGGACCAATCGGTTTGTCCCATCGCTCTTCTTGACAAAGAGCGAAGGTGCTCCCCAAGCTGAGGAACTGGGGCGGATGAATCCTTTCTGAAGTGCCTTGTCGATTTCCTCCTTAAGTTCAAGGAGTTCATGTGGCGGCATCTTGTAAGGACGCTTGGCAATAGGAACAGTGTCTGGCTTCAAGTCGATGACGAATTCAACTTCTCTGATCGGGGGTATTCCCGGCAGTTCTTCTGGGAAGACGTCGGGAAAGTCGCGAACGACCGGAACGTTCTCGATGCCTTCGAGGGGGGCGGCATTCAAAGCATTCATCATGAATATCTGTGTTTCAGCATTACGGGTAACTCGGGCGGTGTGGTTAACAATCTCGCCGGAGGGGTGAAAAAGTTGGACAGACTTGGTGCCACAATAGAGTGCGGCATCGTGAAATTTCAACCAGTCCATTCCCAGAATGAGGTCTATGGTGGAAGACTTCAGAACGATGGGGGAAGCAAGGAATTCAATCCCTTCAATTTCAACAATGGTTCCGGGCACTATCTTGGTGGTTTGACATTGGCCTATCGGGGTGCGGACAACCATCGGTGGGTTCATCTTTTCTAGCGTGAAGTTATGCGACAATGCAAATGCTTCCGACAAGAATGAATGCGATGCTCCTGTATCAAATAAAATAGTAGCAGGTACGGAATTAACGAGAAGGGTACCCATCACGGTAGCGGGTTGTTGCTGAGCTTCTTCAACATTGACATGGTTAGCATGTCCACGAGCATAAGCGGCAGACCCAGTATTATAGTTGGGGGTCCTGTTGTTGCCACGACCATTTCCACGGCCAGCGGGGTGAACTACCAGTTGCTTCTGTTTCTGGGGGAACTCTCTGGAAAAATGCCCCGGTTGGCGGCACGTGAAGCATAATCCATCCTGAGGACGGAGGGGTGTAGCATTGGGTGGTGCAGGCAGAGCTCTTGGCATCTGCGGGGGTGGAGGCAGACGGGGTGCAGCATAAGACGGCCTTGGAGCAGGGACAGCTGAATGGGTCACACTGGTAGGGAGCCAGATACGACGCTTCTGCGTTGCGCCCGAAGATGAGCCAACGTCACGATAACGCTTCAGAGAGTTCTTGTGCTCCATCTGGGCAGTCTCGACGGTGATAGCCTTGTTCACCATGGTGGCGAAGTTGGCGAAATCATGAACGGCAAGAGCGAGCCTGAGTTCTGGGTTGAGGCCACGACGGAACTTCTGCTGCCTGCGAGCATCAGTGGTGATCTCTCCTTCCGCATAGCGAGAGAGGTTGAGGAACTCGCGCTGATAGGCTTCAACAGTCATGTCGCCCTGAGTGAGGTTACGGAATTCTTCCGCCTTACAATCCATGATCCCCTGAGGAATGTAGCGGGCGCGGAAAGCAGACTGGAATTCATCCCAAGTGATGACTTCTTCGACTGGTAGGGAACGCTTGTGGGTGCTCCACCACTGAGCAGCGGCGCCTTTCAGATGATAAGACGCAAAGTTCACATAGTCGGCTAGATCGACATTAGTAGACTCTAGCTCGTGAGTGATGTCGCGAAGCCAGTCATCAGCATCCAGCGGCTGAACAGTGTTGCGGAACATAGTGGGGTTGAGGCGGGTGAAGTCGTGCAGAGTCACAGTGGCATGCTCATGGTGGTGCCCATTCTGATTCGGCTGGGGGAACTGAGCCATGATGTTCTGCATGAACTGACGATTCATCTCGAACTGCTGCATCATCGCGGCCATGTAATCCGGCGGCGGAGGTGGGTCGTTGGCAGCACGACCACGACCACGACCACCACGACCAGCCATCCTGCTAGAATTTAACAGGGGTATTTCAGCGATGAAAATTTAACGAGATACCGGAATCAAGTCTGAAGTAAAATGACATCGTAAAGGAGGCGCAGATATATAAAGGAGTAGTCATATAAGACATACACATACGCACACAGAATCAATCGAAAATCGGGCAGCGTAACGTCGTAGAAATTAAGGAAAAAGGACTCTCTAGGCGGCGCGCAGACCGCAGTAAGGATTACACGACGCGACATAGATTCCACTATGTCAATCACGCCGCAAGAAAACTGTTGGCCACAGGAGTTGATGCCAGAGAACGCGTGGCCTGCCCAGAATGAGAATGGGATCCACGGTCTGGGATCTGGCGTACGACGCCTGCGACACGACTCAATCAATGGGGGAAGCACCAAAAACGCCGGGTGGAATCAAGAGAACGTGATCCTAATGTCAGATTTTGTAAAACTTACCAGCAAGGATAAGAGAGCAGATTCCCAGAACATAGGTAAGGAGAAAAGGATCCTAATACCATAGATATCACCCGTAGTGACATCGATGTGGGCCCGTAAGCCAAATATTAAGTTAGCAAAATAGTTTTTCAAAGTCTAGACTCAACTTCGACCAGGTAGTGGTGGGGTGGCTTCCTACAGGCAGTCGGCTCTGATACCAACTTGTGACGCCCCCAAAATCAGACCGTGTACAGGAATCATACACACAGGGTACACGACTGAGATTAGGGTGCCACGTTGATAATATCACAGCACAACACTAAACACAAAAGGATAAACAAATATATTACAATAGAGGGGGGGGGGTCACGCGGACCCGAATACATAAGTCATACAAGCCATAATATCTGGTTACAGACATAGTTAGTCAAGTTTTGCCTTAAGAAAGCTAGCACAAATCACATCAGAGATACGGAACGAAAAGGCGAGGCCTCCTGCCTGGGATCCACCGAAACTACTCCTGGTCGACGGGGAACTCGACGTCGTTGTAGGCGCCTCCGGGGTACTCCTTCTCCTGGGCTCCAACGTCGGCTGCAGCGGCCGATCAGGCAAAACAGTAAAGGAAATAAAGCAGGTGAGTATCTAGTATACCCGCGAGTCTTACGTCCGCTACTAAGCATTATGCATGGTATCAACGGAATGAAGAGGCTGTATATAGTGGACTGAAGACAGAAATTCAGAGCAAGGGTAAGAGGCTAGGCCTATCTAAGACTAGCATCTCCGACGATGTCTTGCAGCATGAGGTAAGAGTCAGTCAACAGTTTATATAAAGCAATAAAATAACAATGAAGCAGAAGTTGCTGCAACATTGAATAATAAGTTGTAATAATTAACAATGCCTCCGAGTTCACCTCCTCGACATCCCCGCGAGGAACATAACCCGTAACCATACAGTTTAATAATAGTTTCTAGTGGTAAGATCCAGCTTCAGCATAAAGCGTCCTGTTACCGTGGACACGGCTATTCAAATAGATTAATCTTCCCTGCAGGGGTGCACTTGTGTTACGCTACACGCACGGATCTCCAGGGTGGCGGGAACCTTGTTAGGGAACGCTCCACCGAGGCTATCCGACACTTCATAGCCCATCTTTCAAACTCAACAGAGAGGCCATCCGCCGGTCAAAATCGTAAGTACGCCGGGCCTTGGACCCCAACCCGAACGTACTCCTGCACGGTGCGTGGCTGGCCGGTGAAGTTGAAGAAAATCCAAATAAGACATCACCGCGCGAGCAAATAAGACAACACCACTTCCCGGCAATCAGCCCGTAGTACTGTTGACGTCTGAAGAGTCCTCGGACGACACTAAGAAGCGGAGGAGCCCATAACTCGTAGTTCCCACGGGTAGGTAGTGCGTACATGGCATATAGCCAACTCAAGACATTCACTGAACCATTTAGCATTTTAATTAACCTGCATGACAACCGTTATCGTTGCCTCGACTTAACCGACCCACGGACAACGACAGCAGCCAGGACCACCAGTACATCGGTGCCTGCCCCGTCGTCCCACCAAGTCACTGCGGTTACCAACAAGGTGAACCGTCTCCTTACCTTGTCTCGCGTGTGCTCCTGGAGGAGCTCGACTTTCGTGGGTTGGTAACTCTCGCGGCCAACGATCAGGGGCCAAGCACACCGGTACACTGGTCGTACCCTCCCTGTCGTCCCGTCGCAATACCTCTCGCGAGCACCGTTGGGTCGCCCGACTTCTTACCTGAAGGACAATCGTCGTTCAGGACCCTATGGCGGTAAGACAAAGTCAGCCTCGAGTGGAGTACCAGGATTACTCCTGGATAGCTCACACTTGAGGGGACTAGGCATTACCCAGGTAGGGGCCTTAGACGGTGTCTGCATTGTACCGTACCTGTGCAGTTATAATATTTGTATCCGCGTTCACTCTCCTGAGTGACCACGGCCCTCTATCTAATCCTAGCTAACAATGCGCAGGGCTCACTGCTGAACAATGCCTAATAATAATAATAGGCAGCATAGGATAAAGGATGGCACATCAAGGGGCGACAAAAATCAGGCTATGCAGTTGAATAGGATTGTAATCGTAGCAGCAGCAGTAACAATGCCTAGTGCAAGAAATGTACGGAAAGATAGGCGATATCTGGGGAAGAGAATGGCTCTGCTTGCCTGCAAGCTCGACGGTAGTAGTAGGGTCGTCGACGACGTAGTCGTACTCAGCAACGGTGTAGTCGACGGCAGCAGCGGGCTCTACCGGAGATTAAGGGGGGGAAGAAACAGTAAATACACAGCAAGCATATACAAACAGATGCATGACATGATAGATGAAATGTTAACGGTGTTCTAACGCAGTGCAATGCACATTGCTCGGAACGGAAATTCATCTGAGGATGAACTACCGGCTCCGGGTGATTACCGGACAGGGTGTCCGGAGGGGGGAAGGATCAAGCCGGAGGTGTCGTGGTTACCGGAACAACATAAGGGGGGTGTATCCGTGCTATTTGATCTATTCCGAGAAACATTCGTGTTCGGAATAAATTCATCCGGGCACTCCAACAGTACCGGACAATTTATCGGACAAACGGTCCGGAGGGGGAATGTTCGATGTTCGTTGTGTTAGAGGGGTGTGGTAGACATACCGATAGCGTAATCGTATTCGTTATATTTTTCTGATCAATTTTCATGTATAAAGTTTTTGAATCCGAGTTACGGTTTAAAAGTTATTGAATTTCAAAGTTTAAATCAATTGAAATGATTTTCTGAATTACTTTTATTATTTATTAAACATTATCCAAAACATTATCCACAACATTATCCAGAACAGTGCTGAATTAGAAAATTAGAAAATGTCTCTGGACCCACATGTCAGCCTCTGGAATTTCTTTTAAAATCTTTTAAAAATCAAACTGACAAAGGGGGCCCAGGTGTTATTGACTCCAGTGTTAATTAAACATGTTTAATTAATTTAATGACTAGGGGACCCACATGTCAGTGACTGTGGGGGTTTATTATTCAGTTAAACTTCTCAATTAACCTAATAGAGTAATTAGCTGGGGGGGTCCACTGTCAGTGGCCCATTAGGGGTGACATTAACCCCTAATCACGTTTCTGACGTGGGGGCCCCACTGGTCAGCCACACAACTCGCCGACGGCGAGGCAGAGCACGCCGGCGTTGGCCGGGCGCTCGCCATAACACACGGGAGGAGGCGTGGCTGGTGGCGTTCGGAAGAGGGGCTCCTCGCGCGTCGAACGGTGGCTATCCCGTGGTCGGAGGTGGTCGGAGACGACGCCACGGTCGACGACGGCGGAGGCCAGTACACGGACCCGACGGGGACGTCCTTCTAGCGCGTTGGGTTGGGCGGGTGCTACTGGTTTCGGCTCAGGGGAGCATGCAGGACGCGACGACGCGTATGGCATGCCAAATGCGGGCTCTACGCCACGGCGGCGAACCCCACCACGGCGGCGAGCTCACGGCTACAATGGCGGGGATGGCAATGGCGCAAATGGGGCCACGGGGGAACTTAGCGATGGTGCAGCAGCTCACCGAGGAGGTGTAGAAGAGGGTAGCGGGCTCGGGGAGGGCTTGGAGCTGCCGGAATTCGTCGCGGATCCCGCCGGAGCCGAAGACGAAGTCGGTGAAGTAGCGCTCGATGTGGTGGACTCGGGCTCGATTCCTAGCGGTGGGTGACGTAGTCGACGGCGAGGCGGCTCCTGGACAACACGGCGAGGCGGCGTGAGCACGTTGGCCGTGCTTGGCCATGGCAATGGCGACGACGGCCCTCGGCGATCTTTCCCCGAGGCGTGAGAGAAGAGGAGGAGGGGAAGGAGAGGGGGAGGGTGTCCAGGGGGTTGGGGGCTTCGTTCTTATCGCGACCGCGGCGGCAGGGAGCAGGTGAAGGGCGGGGCCGGCCTGGCAGCGGCGTGCCCACGGCGGCCGCCGTACGGGATCAGGTGGGGGTGGTTGGGGGGAAAAAGACAACCGTGGGGGGTGGGCCTGGGCTAGGTGGGCCGTTGCACAGGGCAATAGATAGCGTTTTTTCCAATATCTTTCATTTTGTATTCTGTATATCTTTGTTGCAACAAAAATAACTGCCTCCCTATTTTTGTAAAATGTTTCTAGTGTTTGTAAATTAGTGTTACATATTACTGAGGCGCCACAAATTTTTTTGTAGTATAATAAAATCATTAGGTATTTCTTTTAATTATTAAAAGCCCAAAGTAGGGGTTTTAACCTACTGTTTGAATTGTTTGGAATTTTCTGCAACTCCAAAAATTACCAAAGTTGGTCCAACATGATTATAATGATTTTAGGAAATTTACAAAAATAGTTCCATGATTTTTGGAACAACTTTATTTGAGAACTTTTGTTTTATTTTCCATTTAAAGTAGTTTCAACTAGGGTTTGGTTTGTTATATGAGCAAGGTGCATTTGGCTTTGGGTTTTGATCCCAAGGGCTCAAGTACATGGTGCATGGGGTGTTGATCAACCACAACAAGGTTTGATCATTAGCATCACAAAGTTTTATCAAGTACAAGGGAGATCAAACAGTGATAATCCAACAGTGATGATCAACAGTGATGATGATTACTGTTACAGCAACTGAGGGTGTTACAGGTATGCATCTTCTCACGATCACGTCCGTACCTTCTTGGAAAAGGTGAAGGTCATCCCAAAAGTAATGCCTCATATCATGGAAGAACTTCTTCCTTTGCTGAAATGTTAAACCTGGAGGAAAAAACTTTGCAACGATAAAATTAGCATAATCTTCAAACCAAGGGTCGGAAAGAGATTGTACTTGAACAACAGCTAGTTGCTCGTCTAGAAAGTTGTCTTTGACTGGAATGGGATCATGTGTTATATCTTCCATCCTTGAAAGATTATCCGCCCCTGGATTGTCTGCTCCTCGCCTATCAACAATCTACAAATTAAATTCTTGAAGAAGGAGTACCCACCGGATGAGCCTTGGTTTGGAATCCTTCTTCTCCATGAGATACTTAAGGGAAGCATGGTTAGTATGAATAATAACCTTAGAATCAACAATATAGGGTCTAGACTTATCATAAGCAAACACTACTGCTAAGAATTCCTTCTCAGTAGTAGCATAATTCTTTTGTGCACTATCAAGGGTTTTGCTAGCATAGTGTATAACATTCAACTTCTTATCAACACTTTGTCCTAAGATAGCTCCAACAACAAAATCACTAGCATCACACATAATTTCAAAGGGCAATTTCCAATAAGGTGGTTGTACTATAGGAGCGGTTATTAAAGGTTTCTTAAGAACTTCGAAGGCTTCCTTACAATCTTCATCAAATACAAAAGGAACATCCTTCTGGAGAAGATTAGTGAGGGGTCTCGACGTCTTAGAAAAGTCTTTAATAAATCTTCTATAGAAACCAGCATGACCGAGAAAACTACGAATACCTTTGATGTCCCTTGGATAGGGCATCCTTTCAATATCTTCAATCTTCGCCTTGTCCACTTCAATTCCCCTCTCGAAAATCTTGTGACCAAGAACGATCCCTTCGTTAACCATGAAGTGGCAACTTTCCCAGTTTAGAACTAAATTTGTATCCTTGCACCTCTGCAAAACTGTATTAAGATTGTGGATACAATGGTCAAAGGAAGTTCCATAGAAGGAGAAATCGTCCATGAAGACTTCCACAATCTCTTCAAAGAAACCATGAAAAATAGCAGACATACATCTCCGAAAAGTAGCAGGTGCATTGCATAAACCAAAAGGCATACGCCTATAAGCATAATTACCGTCAGGACATGTGAGAGTGGTCTTCTCTTGATCGGCAGTATTGACATGAATCAGAGAGAAACCAGAGTAGCCGTCGAGATAGAAAAATTAGGTGTTTTTGGACAACCTCTCTAGCATTTGATCAATGAAGGGCAGCGGGTAGTGGTCCTTACTGTTTGCCTTGTTAAATTTCCTGTAATCAATACACATTATGTATCCAATAACAACTCTTTGAGGTATTAGTTCATTTTTATCATTAGGAACAATAGTCATACCTCCTTTCTTAGGAACACAATGAACTGGACATACCCCACTTACTATCAGCTATAGGATAGATGATACCTGCGGCTAGAATCTTGAGAATTTCTGTCTAACCACGTCCTTCATCCTTGGGTTCAACCGTCATTGATTATGTTGGCAAATTGATGGACTAATCCCCTTAAGTTCATCAAGGGTATAGCCAAGGGCACCACGTTTTCTGCGAAGTGTCTCCAATAATCGCTCTTCTTCAAATCCTGAAAGTTTAGCATTGATAATAACATGATATATTCTCCTTTCATCTAAATAAGTATACTTGAGTGTATCGGGAAGTGGTTTGAGATCAAACATCGGTTCTTCTTT
This sequence comes from Bromus sterilis, assembly GCA_950022295.1. NCBI lineage: Eukaryota > Viridiplantae > Streptophyta > Magnoliopsida > Poales > Poaceae > Bromus > Bromus sterilis. The sequence continues at coordinate 333,765,588 of OX465595.1, read as the reverse complement.
TGGTTGTGCAAGGATTCCTAAAGGTTCAACCGGAATGTAGTGCTTCGGGATAGAAGTTTTCCTTGAAAATATTTCATCTAACTCATTTATTTATTGCATATGTATATCGTTCTCGTGGTCTTCCATATATTTTTGCAAAGGATCATTAGGAGAAATAGCAATGGAAGCAATATCTTCAATAATTTTATCACTACTAGACAAATCAGTACCACGAGTGTGCTTAGAGAACTTAGAAAAGTTAAATTCATATGGCTCACCATTGAATTCAATAGAAACTTTACCTTTCATGCAATCTATTATAGCTCCACAAGTTCTGAGGAAAGGCCTTCCAAAGATAATAGGGAAAAAACTATCTTGTAGTAAAACCAAGTACTAGAAAGTCGATAGGATACTTTACCTTTCCACATAGAACTTGAACATCTCTCACAACTCCAATGGGAGAGATAGTTTCTTTATTTGCTAGATAAATAGTGACATCAACCTCTTCAAATTCACAAGGTGAAATCTCACCCATGATCTCCTGATAGAGTCAATAAGGAATAGCGCTAGCACTCGATCCCAAATCACATAGCCCGTAATAATTGCGATCTCCTATCTTCACAGATACAACTAGTGTACTTGAAATTGGGCTTTTATTCTTGGTTGTAACAATGTTAGTGGAAACAGCACACAAATTTATATTGGAATCTAAAACATCATTAGTAACTAGATCATTAACCACCGCAACTTGAGGATCGTCCTTGATCTAGTCCTCAGGCTCGTCAGTTCTTCTCTCACTTTTATTTATTATTCCTGTCACAAAAGAGGGGCCCCTTATCCTCCTTAGAACTGCAGGAAAAATAGGGTCAGCAACATTAATAGAAACAGGTAATTCTTTAAAGGGTTTATGGTACTGATCCTTCTCCTCCTTAGAAGATTCAATATGAGAGGCAAAGTTCTTACAGAAATCAATCATTAGCTGGGAATCAAGACCAATCTTAGAGCAAAAGGTATTAGTGTAATCATTTTTCACATAGCTCTCAATATAATCATGCTCATAATTTATAACGGGTTCAATACCTTTATCAATTTCCCAGTCTTCGGTATTCTTTTGGATTCTTTCAATGAGATCCCATCTTTCTTCAACGCTTCTCGTTTGAAATACTCCACTAGAGGATTCATCCAACATCTCCTTATCCTGACGAGAAAGCCTAGCATAAAAATTTGTAAGTATAATATCCTTGGGGAGCTCATGAATATGACATTTTAGCATTAGGGACTTGAGTCTCCCCCAAGCTTGAGCGATGCTTTCTCCGTCACAAGACCAAAAGTTGTATATGTAGTTCCTGTCTCGATGAATTTCATGAAGCGGATAAAATTTTGTATAAAAGACAGACATAAGATCTTGCCAATTAAGCAAATGTGGGTTATCGAGGAGCTTGTACCAATCTGAAGCTTTATCTATAAGTGATACGGAGAATAATTTCCCCATGACAAACTCCATTGATACACCTGCAAGCTTAAATAGTGAACATAATTGTGATAAATATAGCAAGTGTTCACCTGGATGTCTGTCTCCTGCATAACGATTAGCCAAGACATAATCAATAATACCAGTTGGTATTTTATAATGCACAATTTCAGTAGGTGTGGGAGCAACCACCACAGTAGTGGGGCGTTTCCCCAAAATCAATGAACATAGAGTAGAGGTGTCCATAAGGACAAAAAGTAGCAATGGAAAAATAAAAACAGAAATATAAAGGTTTGCTTACCAGCTTCACTTACTAATAGCGCTACACTCCCCGACAACGGCGCCAGAAAACTGTACTTGATGACCCTCAACTTTAGGGGATCGATTGTAGCGTTATCGATAAGTAAGAGTTTCGAACCCAACAACGGGAGAAGAAGGTATTAATAAGTGACTTTGGTAAAGGAATATTTGCAGGCACTAAAAGATAAATTTTTAGGGGTTTTCGGTATAAGCAACAAGAAGGTAAAAGCGAGCAAAGTAAAAGATACTGTGGAGCAACATGTGGCCCAATCCTTTTGAGTAAAGGATAGGCCTAGCAAATGAACTTATATAGGCTAAAGCGTTCTTGAGGACACACGGGAGAGGTAGTAACGCGCTTTCGCCATATTCCGTATCGATACTATCTTTTGTGTTGATAAGTGTTGAGTGGGTGGATCTATGCTAGTACACCTTCTAGACTAAGATAAGTGCACTCTTGTGATTAAACACCTTGCAAGAATCCGCAAATACAAGATAGAAATTAAGGCAAAATCCTAACCATAGCCATACGATCAAGGATCCATTATTCCCTTGTGCAAAAGCGTGCAAACTGCGGTTCAGGTTTCTGTCAATCCGGCAACACACCGTAAGAACTCTTTATACACAATGAATTCCCCTAGGTCCTTAATAAGGTGAAGTGTTGAGTGTTCGACTCACACAACACCACTAGGAAAATAACAAAACAACTTAAATATCAAACAACACATATTACTTCAACATCATATGACTACTAACAACTAGACTTCTCCCATGTCCTCAAGAACTAATGTAACTACTCACAAGACATAAAAGAGATCATGATCAGTGGTGATAAATAGATGATAAACAATCTAGACATAATAATATTTCTCCAACAAAACTCAATAGCATTCACCACAAAGGAGTAATCAACACCGGTAGATTAGAGCGGATAGATAGTACGGATTACAACACAAGTTACACTTGTGAGGTGAGATGGGATGAAGATAGAGATGATGCTGATGTTGGGGATGATGTTGATGATGATCTCGATGATGCCCGTGACGATGGTGATGAAGATGGCGATGATCTCCCCTATCGGGAGGTGTTCTCCCCGACGGAATCTGCCCGTCGGAGATGTCTTTTCTTCCCTGTAGGTTTCCGCCATGGAACTCGTGAAAATCCTCTCTTTTTAGGGTTTTTTGGATAACGGGGGATATCTAGGCCAGAGGGGGGAGCCGGGAGTGGCCCCAGGGGTCCAGGCGGCCTCCCGGCGTGCCCCTGTGGGGCCGCGCCAGGGGGGGTGCCAGGGCACCTGGTGGCCCCCCTCTGGCTCTCATTTTGCTTGCCTCCGTCATTCTTTTGGAAAATAACCTCCTCAATTTTTAGGTTTCTGATTCAGCAACTCCGAGTCCACTTTTTACAGGTGAATCCTGCGTCTGCTGCTTCGGCATCGGAAAGTTGCAAAATGTGTAAAACAAGACAAAACAACATAATAATAGCATCATAACATGGAATATATCAGTGAATAGGGGTGAATTACGATATAAAACAATGATGCATTTTCGACGTATCAGTGGAAAACACCCAAAGATAGGGAACCTCCACAAGAACATAGCTCAGGTGAGAGCTGTGAAGAACCTGCCAGGTATTGGCAGTGGAGACCCCGACGTCCAACGCATTTAAGTAGCGACGGACGTGCTTGTCCTCCTCCCTGACCCGGCGACGTACCACCTCCTCGGGGGGCAGATCCCTCTGCAGCGACTGTGGCCCACGTGACCGCCACCAAAGAAGCTCCGGGTCGATGATAGGACCCGGGATCCTCACCAAACAGTGTGCCCCGGAAACCAACTCCCAGCTCGGGGGAGCCCAGTCCCGAACATTGCGCATCCCATCAAGCAGCTGCTCTGCGCCGCGGCGACGGGGATGCGGGCCAGGCATCGTCGCCGAGAACTTATTTAATATACAAAGTTTTATAAAAATGTAGGAGTGAAAAATTATACTAAATAAAAAATTAAAAAATTAAGACAAAAGTACTTTTAATAATGCCTCATACTTATATTGGACACATAAGCGATTCCAGGGAGAGTGTGGCAGCGAACCCAAATAGGATGCATAAGTTCCGTACTTGTACATATCACAAGGGTTCGCTTCACACTCTCCCCGATGTCACATAGTGTCACAATATATTTAAATCATCGGCATTCTAAAAAAATAGCAAAAGTAATGATTAAAAGTAATTCGATGCCGAAACACCGTTTAATTCCCGTTTTGACAAATCTCGGGCACTTGATGTGTCCTACTTTTCTAGCACAAGTCATGCCGAAATCCACGGAAAATTTTGGCATGACATTTGCTAAAAATTCGACATATCGAGCGCCTGAAATTTGCCGAAACGGAAGTGAATCGACATTCCGGCAAAACATAGGCCACTCATATCCTGCAAACAATGATCCTAATTACTCAATATGCTAACAAAAGGACAATTTAAACTACACAAGCACCACACACACATATTTAAACTAGAGTAGGATCACTAATGATCTTGTGTGCTGCTCAAGTTACAATATTTTCTTCCCTAGAAATAATATGAACCCTAATAATGCATCCATAGCAATAGAAATTTTTCATAGCAATAGCAAATTTTCAAACTCTAACAATGCATGAGGTAGAGGTGGATGCGGGAGTGGGTAGGAGGCGAGAGATATCACCTGGGACGGAGGCGGCGACGCCGTCGTGTGTACAGCGGCGACGGCATCGAGTGGACAGCGACGGCGTCGACTAGACGACGGTGGTGGCGACGGCGTCGACTGGAGTGCGGTAGCGGCGACGACGGCGTCGAGTAGAGGGCGGCGGCGGCGGCGACCGAATCCGGTAGCAGGGCGGCTCTGTCGGCGCCGAGCGCAGAGGAGGAGAGTCGGGAGAGGGAGTTGCGTGAGGAGAGAGTGAGGGCAGGCCAACCTGGTTTTAGGTATACCAACTACAGCGCGGGGTGTAGGAACCGCGTTGTAGATGAATAGGGCATCTACAACGCACGGTAAAAGGGGCGCGCTGCTGATATGTGGGCCCAAAAAACCTGGTCCGTTGTAGCCAAATTAGCATCGCGGATTTAGAACACCCACTGCAGATGTCATATACATCTACAGTGCATCCATTGACATACGCGCCACTAAAGTGGTTAGCCACGGGCACACAAATTCTGAACCCATATTATCAGTGTGCGTCTCCACGACCCGCGCTGCGAATTCTCAATCTCGTGCAACGCATCCCTGCTCCCCGCGCTGCTAAAGTACACCTGCAGCACATGTATAGTGGCCCGCGCTGCTGATGTCCATTCTTGTATGGCCAAAATCCTAGTAGTGAGCCCCGGTGCCCCTCTTTGGCATATAATTACATTGTGCCCCGAAAACTCCAGACGAGGAACCCTTTTTCCCGAATACCCTACTGTTTCGCCGCCCCGATTCCGAGATTGGGGTCAGCAGAAGTTCTTGTCCCGACACCCTACCAGAGGGAGGATTGGTCTCCGGAGGCTCCTCCATCACCATGATCGCCTCCGGGATGCATTGTGAGTAGTCCCCCTTGGACCACGGGTCCATGATCAGTAGCTAGTATATGTCTTCTCTGCAATCTTGTGCTTTAATGTTTAGCCCTTGTGAGTTGACTATCATGATCAAGGCACATATGTATGAATTCTTGATTTTCTATGTTGTGTTTGTTGGGACCCGAGGGATTATGAGATTATGTTCAGATATGTGAATGTAATATATTTTCTTTACCTTTATATTTTTGTTCTTCAGTAGTCTTGCATATTCTCTGTTGTCGTTTATTGCCTTGGCCAAGTAGTATATTGCAACTCCAAGAGGGAGCGTTATTCTAGATGGGTTCATGCCTCCCGTTTTCTAGCTTGAGTGACAGAAACATGAGACTAGAATATGTCATGTTGCCACTAGGGGTAAATCAACGTTGCTTATGATTGTGTGTCATAAGGATTTCTTACATTACGCATAGACTGTTAAGGCAATTATCCGTTGCTTTGCGTTTGCAACATTAGTTGTGGCTTGTAACTTAATACCAGTGAGATGTTCTGGATAGATATCTCAAGCTGGATGATTAGTGAGTAGATTCTAGTTTACTTTATAAAAAAATTCTTTGCTTGTGTGTCGTATATAAAAAAACCCAAAATAATATTTGTCTTTTGTTAGGTCAATATGTCTAGTTCTTTTACCTTTGGTGTTGCACCCGAGGCTGGAGTCCTCACCTTCAAAAAAAGAGGTGGGGAGAGTTTGAAAGATGCTTGGTATAGGATTAACGATTCTCAAAGTAGAGCCACCAAGAAGCAATCCACCACTATCCTTCTTAGAAATTTTATGTTGGTATCACTTCTTCGAATAGATTTATATTTGACACAACAATAAATAGTAACTCCCAAGAAGCCCCCATTTGGGAGGCTCTTAATGTTGTGGAAAATATAGTGGGAGTTCCCCCAGTTGCTAATACAAAGAATGGTATCACTCTAGCTCACACTAATAGTAAACTTGAGAAGATGGAAGTAGATGCTAGTTTCACTATTGAAGAAATATTTGATAGGAGGTTCACTAATAGGAGGTTTACTAATGTGAGCCAAGGGGAATGAAATTGTTTGAAAGTCCTTTTAAGAAGACTAGTTTCACTATTGAAGAACTTTTTGATGATCTTGACGATTTTTCAATTGATGCAACTTGATCTTTTTGCTTCTTGCCTGGCTAAAAGGTGTAAAAGAAAGCGCTTATTCAGAGGCAACCCAAAATGTTTTTACTTCCATTTTAGTGTGTCTTGCTTCTTTTTACTACTATATAAACATTATTGTATCTTTATTTAAAGTTTCGTGTCAAGTTTTAGCCTTAGTTGATAAGGGAACCAAAAGTTGTTACATGTTGTCCAGAAAATAGATTTTTTCTACTCCACGAAATAATTCGTTAAAAATCACCATATCATATTTTTTATCTGAATTTTTTACACAACATGCTCTATACAATTTGTAATCTTTAACCTGTTTTGATTTTTTTTATTTGAGCTACATAAGTGCCCCAAAGATTAAGTTTCATATGATGTTATGTTTTCCCAGATTTCTGTCCTGTTTGCATTCTCTTCTGTTGAACACTTTGTTCTTGGTTTTTCTTTGTATGAATCTTCAAAAGTTGGGGAACAGTACCAGTTGTTGAAATTGAGTGTTTCAACAGTACCCAAGTGAAATTTATTTATTATTGGCACTAGCCGCTCTAACCAGTTTATGAGAAGTTTCATGTGAAGGAAGTTTTCAAGTATTGCAAAGGAAGATGATGAAAGAAGATTTAGGAGTGCCAAAAGCTTAAGCTTGGGGATGCCCCTGGCACTCTAAGGAAATATTCAAGAAGACTCATGCGTCTAAGAATTATCAGTTCATCTTTCTCATCACCATATTTTATTTTTTCGCATGTTATGTGCATTGCTTGGAGCTTCTTGCTCTTTACTTTTTAGTTTTTCTTTTCTTAAGTTTCGTTTTGTTTTCTAGTCATAACAAGTTGGATCCTGGCATGCCTTGTTTTGGAGAGAAAAACACTCCATTTTTTCCTAGAATGCTCATAGTTATCTTTGTTACTAGCTGTTGTCATGTCTAGCTCTTGTTCTTCATGTTTATTTGTTTCTAAGGGCAGCGAATTAGAATTTTAGGACTTTGTTGAGTTTCATGTTTATCTTGTTTAGATAGTTGGCCTTAGTTACACTAGTTGTGTATCTTGCTTTGAGTAGGTAATCAAGGTTGTTAATTTTAGTAGTAACTCACAATAGTTTTGAGGTGTTGTTACAAGTAATGTTTGAACTTTTGTGTGTCAAAAAGCTCAGGCCTATTAGTGATAGGTTTCGTATTTTGTTTCAATGTGCTTATTTTTTAAAACTACAAAAAAATAGTTGAGAACTTTAGCTACCGAAAAGACCACTAATCTTTGCGGGATTGTAAAAGAGTACCCTCACGTATCTTGGGTCGAGGATGCGCAAGGATAACCAAGCCCCCAAACACCCCTCTTAGGGTGCTCGTTTCTTTGTGAATCTCTTGACTAGATAGAGAGTTACCGATAATAAGTAGATGAGTTCTTTGGAATAATGCGGGTATTCAATTCTTGGCACTTCCACCAGCCATATTTTGCTAGCTATTCGGTATCGTGCATTGCCCTTTCTCAACTTGAGAGTTGGTGCAAAATTTGCCGCTGCATCCAAATTCTTGGCGTGATACGCTCTGTCATACATAAGCCTCATTATATCTTCCTCAAAACAGCCACCATAACTACCTATAAGGCATTTCCATAGCCTTTCCGAGATATATTTCCATGCAACATACATCTTCTCATGACTTGATCTTTCATTGTCATACATGCTTTCGCTTGATTGTAGAGCCGCATGCTAGTTGGGCTTCGCCCTTACATAATTTCAAAATGACGCGCTAGTATCATTGCATATCCTGCTACACTGGCAGAGGCATACATTGCATACATCATGATATAGTTTTAGTTTTATTATGAGTACCTTGTAAAGTGTGTTGATCTTGTTCATCCTTGTATATATAGAGTGGTTCCCTGAAAGTGAGGAAAAGATCCCAAAGAGGACACAAATAAAAGATCTTAAAACAGGACACATTAAAAGATCCCAAAGAGTTCAAATGAGAGATAAATAGAAAGATCCAAAGAGGCCATACAAAAAAGAGAGAAGGGGGCAACACTACTATTTCTTTTTTTTAATCCACACTTGTTCTTCAAAGTAGCACTTGTACTTCATAGAGAGTTTTCATATCATTCATGCATAACTAAGTGGGGACTTTTACACTATAGAACTTGGCTTGTATATTTTGATGATGAGCCTCCTCAAAAGAGCTCCAAGTCTTTGTGAGCAAGCGAGTTGGATGCACCCCCACTAGTCCATTGGAGAGATTTCATATACTCATAGCTCATTGTGCATCTGTTGCATGGTGCTTGCGTGCGAGGTGACGATAATTTCTCGCCCTTCGTTGGTAAACCCCAAGAGGAAGGTGTGATGTAGCACAGCAGAAAATTTCCCTCAGTAAAGATACCAAGGTTTGTCTCCAGTAGGACTCCGGAGATGATAAGTAGGTGTCAGCGGCGCAACTGACGCGGACCTGCACACAGACACAAATAACTTTGTTCCCAACGAAGTTCAGAGAGGTTGTCAATCTCTCCGGTCTTGTTGTTCACAAAGGATCAAACACAAGGGATAATGATAGCAACTGGAAGTAAAAGCAGAAAAGTAAACGAGTGTCGAAATAGTAATGAGGATATGGACCGGGATACGTGATGTTCACTAGTGATGTCTGTCTCCCAAAAGACGATAAAACAGATATGCGAGGTGAAAAAATTACAGAGGGGCAATTGACAGGATTATGAACGCACCGCAATGCTAACTATGCTACAAAAGAAAGGAAGAGGCTCAAAAGCATGGGCAGAACGCCAAAATAAGTAGACCGAAATCCAACTGCATCTACTACTAATCATCCACCTTGAGATATCTATACAGAACATCTCACTGGTATTAAGTTGCGAGCCCCACCCAAAGTGTAAACCCAAAGCAACACACAACTACATTAAAAAGCACTTTGCGTAAAGTAAACAATCCTTGTAACCGCGGTTACAAGCACCGTTTTTCCCCCTTGTGGCAACAACACATCCCCTAGACTCATGTTTCTGTCACTCAAACGTGTCATCAGGGGGCATGAACCCACAATCGAGCATAACGTTCCCTCTTGGGGTCACTACCAACTACTTGGCCAAAGCAATAAACAACAACGGAGAACATGCAAGAATTACTTAAGAACAAAAATATAAAAGATAAGAACCAAATATATTACTCTATCACAATCTGAACATAATCTCATAATCCATCAGATCCCATCAAACTCAGCATAGCAACAACAGAAATATTAAAAAAGTGCCTCGATCATGTATGGCAGCTCACGAGGTCTAAACCATGAAGAACAAAGAGGGGAGGAGAACATCACATAGCTACTGATCACGGACCCATGGTCCAAAGGAAACTACTCACGGCACATCCGGGAAGCGTCCATGGTGGAGAGGAGACTCCCGGAGGTCGGCCCTCCCTCCGGCAGGGTGCCGGGAAGAGGTCTTCTGGTGCTCCCGATCTCGGAAGCGCGGCGGCGGCGGAACAAAGGCGAGATCGCGAAAAAGGGTTCTTCTTCTAAGGGTTTCTCGTCACGGAGAATATATAGGCGAAGGGGGGCAGCCAGGGGGGCCACCAGGGGTCCAGGCGCCCCCCTGGCGCGGCCAGCCCCTAGGGCGCACCACCAGGGCACCTGGGCCCCTGGTGGTGGCCCTCTGGCCCCACTCAGGTCCTTCCGGAAGGTTCTTCTGCGCTGATTTTTATCTGATTTTCCCGAATTTTTGGAGCTCTTTTTATATGGTGGAAAACTGAAATAGAAAAACAGCAGAAAACAGGAACTGGCACTGTGGTGCACTGAGTTAATAGGTTAGTCCAAATATGATCAAAAAGTGTATGAAAGTGTATCTAGATCATAGCAATATCACACAAAACATGCATGGAGCAAGCAGAAATTATAGATACGTTTGGACGTATCAACATCCCCAAGCTTAATTCCTGCTCGTCCTCGAGTAGGTAAATGATAACAGCATAATTTCTGTGGTGACATGCTAGCAACCATATAAGAACTTTAAAAAGTAAAGAAATCAAGGTTAGAGATTCAATTCAAATCATAACATGAAAGAGTCTATATTAGCATTGAAACAAGTAACAAAAGAACATTAGGTGCAAGAGCTCTCGCTGTCCGTGACTCGAATGTCTCCAAATGGTGTTTGCGTGCAAGAAGGGGGATAGGGAATACGAGAAAAATATTTATTTGTTGAGAACTCAATCTACTAAAGTTTCACACTTGGTCTTTTTCTGGAATCTTATCTTGACTCGTCCCCAGACCACTAGCCAGGTACAAGTCAATTTGATCCACTCCTTTTTCAATATTTTGAGCACTCATGCAATGGATGAGCGTAAACACGAGAGTTGACACTTAGGATGTCAAAGAGAGAAGTACGTAGGAGGAGGAGGAAGACAGAAAAGGATGAGAAAGGCTCACATCAATGAGGACAATCATGGGCAAGAGATGCCAAATGATAGATATGATGTGAGGAGTAGGGATTGCCATGCAACGGATGCACATATGAGCTAGGAAGCTCTCCAATGAAACTAGTGGGGGTGCATCTAACTTGCTCGCTCATGAAGACCTAGAGCTCGTTTGAGGAGGCTCATCCTTGGAATATGCAAGCCAAGTTCTATAGTGTGAGGGTCCCCACATAGCTATATGCATAATGATCATCTCTATGGAGTACAAGGAAATAGAGGGAGTACTAGTGTGGATCTCTCAAAAGGATATTAGTGTTGCCCCTTTCTCTCTTTTTATTTCTTTTTTCTCTTTTTTTTTATTTTTTTGTGGCCTCAATGGCTCTTTCTATTTAACTCTCATTTGTCCTCTTTGGGATCTTTAATTGTGTCCACTTTGGGATCTTTTCCTCACTTAAGGGCAACACTCTATTTTACAAGAAGGTATAGGAGATCTTTCACACTTTACAAGGTACTCAAAATCATAAAGAAGATGTAACTATCATGATGTATGCAATGTATGTCGCTGCTAGTGTAGAAGGAACATGTATGACATGAAGATCAAGTCATGAAGAGGTGGAAGTTGCATGGCAATATATCTCGGAAAGGCTATGGAAATGCCTTGATAGGTAGGTATGGTGGCTGTTTTGAGGAAAGATATAAGGAGGCTTATGATGACAGAGCGTATCATGCCAAGGGTTTGGATGTACCATCGAAGGTGGACACCAACTCTTGGAGTGAGAAGAAGGCAATGCACGGCACGGGAGAGGCTAGCAAAATACGGGAAGGTGGAAGTGTCAACTTTCAATACTTACATTAGTCCGGAGAACTCATGCACTTATTATCGGTAACTCTCAATCTAATAAGGAGGTTCACAAAAGAGCAAGTACCCCGAGGAGGAGTGTATGGGGGTTTGGTTATCCTTGCGCATCCTCGACTCATGGTACGTGAGTGTACTCTAATATTCGATCCCTCCAAAGATTAGTGATCCATCTAGTAGTTAGAGTTCTCAACTAGTTTTTGTAATTTTTGAAAATACACACGGATTGCCCAAAATACGACACCTATCACTAATATGCTAAAGCTCTTGACACCAAAAGTTCAGACATTACTCACATCAATACCTCAAAACTATTGCAAGTTACTACTAAAATTAAATAGCAACCTTAATTACCTACTTTCAAGACAAGACACAACTCAGTGCAACGACCAACTCTCTTAACAAGATAAACATGAAAACTAAAAAGAGTTCCAGCAACAAACTAAACAAAATCCAAGGCTCTTGCTAAAGACAGACTAAGACTAAAACTAAACATGGCAGCAGCTACGAAAAGATAAAGAACACACAACAGCAAAAAGATAAACAGGAAAAATCCTATGATGTGTTCTAGATTGGAGTGGAGCGTGTTTCTCTCCCACACAAAGTAAGATGGGGTCTAACTTGTTATGACCAGCAAGCAAAACTAAATAAAAAAAAACCTAAGAGCGAGACGCTCCAAGCATAGCACATAACGCATGAAGTGATAAAAATATAGTGAGACGAAGGACGAGCTGATGATTGTTGATGGAGAAGGGGATGCACGGGGGCATCCCCAAGCTTATACGCTTGAGTCTCCTTGAATATTTATTGGGGATGCATGGGGGCATCCCCAAGCTTGAGCGCTTGACAATCCTGGATCTTCTTTCATCATCTTCCATCGCACACTTGAAAACTCCCTTCATACATAACTCATCATAAGCTGATTAGAGAGGTTAGTACCCTTAATAAAATAATTTTCCCCCACTGGATATAAATATATTCTTGAAGAGCTACTGTTTATCAAGAGTTCCAAAAGGTTTTTGCAAATAAAAAGCAAGCTTAAGGTTTGCAAAAGTGAAGAGAGGCAAAACGTGGCAGAATCTGTGAAAAACAGAACAGCAGGTAGTAGAGAATTTTTTCGGGGCACTTCTGCAACTCAAATCAAAAAACTCAGAACATACGAAAGTTTCAAAATTGTATACAAAACACTGTTAAAAAAATTCAGATCAAAAAGATGATCTGGTGATTTTATTCGATTTTTTCTGTCCAGGGACAGAATCTGTTTTCTAGACAGCATGTCACAACTTTTGCTTCTTTTATCATAAGAGGCTATAACTTGGCACAAAGCTGAAAAATAAAGATACAATGATGTTGCTACAGTAGTAACAAACATCAAGACACAACAAAAGCAAAAATAAACCTAATTCGTTGTGGGCTGCCTCCCAAAAGCGCTTTCTTTTATGCCTTTAGCTAGGCTTAAAGATTATAAAAGCTGCTCTCACAAGAGAATGGGAATTTTAGCAAAAGAGAGCATCAAGAAGCAAATTTGAAACACATTTTAAGCCTAACCCACTTCCTATGCATAGGCATCTTGTAAGAAAATAAATCAAAGAAGCAAAAAGTGACATGCATAGGAAGGTGGAACAAGAACAACTTCGAAGGTTTCAGTGTAGAGAGAGGTGTTTTTGTCACATGGAAGTTTCTATAACCAAACTTTCCTCTCTCAAAGTAATTTTCAGTAATATCATGAACAACATAAAGAATATAACTATCATATAAATCATATTGTTCATGACCTACAAGCACACATGTATTGTTTTCAACACGTTTTTTAGGATCATAAGATAAATGCAACCCATCACAATGAGCTTTGATAAGAGGAAAATTCTCCGGAGTTGGAGATTTTAAAAGGATAATAGGACACTCAAGTGTGGGTGTGATAGCAAAAATTTCATGCTTAACATGAGGAACTATAACAAGTTCATCTCCGTAAGCATCATCCATAGTGGCATCAAGGCCATAAGCATAGAAGGCATCAACTTCATCAAAAAGGGATATTTCAAAAGAATCCATAGGATCATAATACTCATATAAGGTAAGAGTCAAAGAGTTACTCTCATTATAAGGTAGACATGGATGGCTCCATTCTTCCTCCTTTTGTTCGTCACTCTCCTCCTCTTCTTCATCCAAAGAGCTTTCAGGTTCAGTAATTTCTTCTTCTATAGAGTCCTGCAAAACATTAGTCTCTTTCTTTGGGGGAGAGATTCTCTCAAGATGATCAGTAATATAATAATTTGCATCATAATTTTCCAAACAATAGTTAAGTATAGCAAGACTCTCAGATTTGTAAGGGGCGTCATCAATATTTTCAAGAAAAGAAGTAATTTCATAGGCACCCTTAAAAGCAACAAATTCTTCTATTTGTTCTGCATCATAAAAATCATAATTTCCCTTAGCATAAGAAGCTAAGGTTTCATCCTCATTGTACTCACATTGGAAAGCAAGGTGTTTGTGCCTCATAAAGCAACAAGATTCATCCCTGCAGAAAGATATATTATATATTGAGCACAAGTTTTTAGCATACTCATACGATGGATATATGAGTCTCCATAAGTGTATCCCTTTTTGAGACAAGAGGTATTCCTTGTAATATTCTTGTTGATCCTCGGTGAATCGTCCATGCCAATAAGATCTAGTTTCAAAGAAGTTAGACATTGATTGGCAAGTAAGGAACTAGACATACTATATATTTTTTTTGATTTTTGATATAGGACACAAAGATAAAAACTGAAAGGTAAACTAACAAGACTAAAAAACAAAGGTAAAGGGTAGTGTGCAACTCCCCTATCTTAGCACTCGTAGTCCCCGGCAATGGCGCCAGAAATTCTTTGCTTGCGTGCGAGGTGATGATGATTTCTCGCCCTTCGTTGGTAAACCCCAAGAGGATGGTGTGATGTAGCACAGCAGAAAATTTCCCTCAGTAAAGATACCAAGGTTTGTCTCCAGTAGGACTCCGGAGATGATAAGTAGGCGTCAGCGGCGCAACTGACGCGGACCTGCACACAGACACAAATAACTTTGTTCCCAACGAAGTTAAGAGAGGTTGTCAATGTCTCCGGTCTTGTTGTTCACAAAGGATCAAACACAAGGGATAATGATAGCAACTGGAAGTAAAAGCAGAAAAGTAAATGAGTGTGGAAATAGTAATGAGGATATGGACCGGGATACGTGATGTTCACTAGTGATGTCTCTCTCCCAAAAGATGATAAAACTGCTATGCGAGGTGAAAAAATTACAGAGGGGCAATTGACAGGATTATGAACGCACCGCAATGCTAACTATGCTACAAAAGAAAGGAAGAGGCTCAAAAGCATGGGCAGAACGCCAAAATAAGTAGACCGAAATCCAACTGCATATACTACTAATCATCCACCTTGAGATATCTATACAGAACATCTCGCTGGTATTAATTTGCGAGCCCCAGCCAAAGTGTAAACCCAAAGCAACAGACAACTGCATTAAAAAGCACTTTGCGTAAAGTAAACAATCCTTGTAACCACGGTTACAAGCACCGTTGTTTTCCCACTTGTGGCAACAGCACATCCCCTAGACTCATGTTTCTGTCACTGAAACGTGTCATCAGGGGGCATGAACCCACAATCGAGCATAACATTCCCTCTTGGGGTCACTACCTACTACTTGGCTAAAGCAATAAACAGCAACGGAGAACATGCAAGAATTACTTAAGAACAAAAATATAAAAGATAAGAACCAAATATATTACTCTATCACAATCTGAACATAATCTCATAATCCATCAGATCGCATCAAATTCAGCATAGCAACAGCAGAAAGATTACAAAAGTGCCTCGATCATGTAGGGCAGCTCACGAGGTCTAAACCATGAAGAACAAAGAGGGGAGGAGAACATCACATAGCTACTGATCACGGACCCATGGTCCAAAGTAAACTACTCACGGCACATCCGGGAAGCGTCCATGGTGGAGAGGAGACTCCCGGAGGTCAGCCCTCCCTCCGGCAGGGTGCCGGGAAGAGGTCTGCTGGTGCTCCCGATGTCGGAAGCGCGGCGGCGGCGGAACAGAGGCGAGATCGCGAAAAAGGGTTCTTCTTCTGAGGGTTTCTCGTCACGGAGAATATATAAGCGAAGGAGGCAGCGAGGGGGGCCACCATGGGTCCAGGCGCCCCCCTGGCGCGGCCAGCCCCTAGGGCGCGCCACCAGGGCGCCTGGGCCCCTGGTGGTGGCCCTCTGGCCCCACTCAGGTCCTTCCGGAAGGTTCTTCTGCGCTGATTTTTTATCTGATTTTTCCCGAAGTTTTGGAGAACTTTTTATATGGGGGAAAACTGAAATAGAAAAACAGCAGAAAATAGGAACTGGCACTGTGGTGCACTGAGTTAATAGGTTAGTCCAAATATGATCAAAAAGTGTGTGAAAGTGTATCTAGATCATAGCAATATCACACAAAACATGCATGGAG
The DNA here is from genome assembly GCA_950022295.1 of Bromus sterilis. NCBI lineage: Eukaryota > Viridiplantae > Streptophyta > Magnoliopsida > Poales > Poaceae > Bromus > Bromus sterilis. The sequence goes on along the minus strand of OX465595.1, from coordinate 333,749,420 downwards.
CAAGCAGAAATTATAGATACATTTTGGACGTATCACATGGCAATTCCTACTCCTCACACCATATCTACCATTAGGCTTACCCTTGCCTAAGGTTGTCCTCATTGGTGTGAGACTTTCTCACTTTTTGACTTCATATCCCCATTATTTATTATCTTTGCCATCCTAAGTTCCAACTATTCTTTCCCGCGCTCATTCATTGCATGAATGCTCGAATTCGAAACGGGCAGGATCAAATTGATTTGTACCTGTCCGACGGTCTGGGGATGAGTCATAATAAGATTACAAAGAGACTAAGTGTGAAATTTAGTAGATTCATGAAACATCCTGGGATTTTCACCCAAATTAAAAAAATTGTTTGTTGCTTTATTTTGTTGATGGATATAATTGTTTGTAGTATTTGCTTAGTTGATTTATTAATCGGTGAATAATGCCCCCCTATTTCTCGTATCGGATGCGGGACCGATATGTGCTTCATTCCCGGATCTGGATGGAAACATCTAGATCTGGAACAGTACCACATATCGGGCCTTACAACTTGGTATCAGAGCCTTACCGACCGTAGGATCCCTTTTCTGGCCGAAGTCGAGTATAGACAAAAACTATTTTGTAGGTACTAAGTTAGTTATCTAAGAGTAGGATTATTTTTCCTCCTTACCAATGCTCTGGCCAGGACAAGTGCCCTAAGTGTTTTAATTCTCGCCTTATCCCCTTCAAACTCTAGGATCTCGAGTAAGTGGAGTTTCAGAACCGTTACAATGCCTTGCTTGCAGCGTATTGTCTCGATTCCGATCTCAGGTTGGGGAATTCTTGTAGTACCTTTAGTTCTTCTGAATCTTGGTAAACATCTTGGTCATCTATTGACTTCAGTCCTCTTTCCTAGTATCCTCACGATTTCAGTGAGAATGATTCCCTTGACCATCATTCTGAATTTTCATTCTTCCTCTTGATCACCTGATGGTTTCGTTCTTCGACGTTGCCGTCTCTCTAGGGAAATTTATCTCGACGGAAGTTCGACATTGACATGGAGCAGAGTCTCTTGTTGGTGGTGTTGAAGGACGTTGACTCTCTTTTCTCTTCCCCCTCTCCCCCGGATTGTCCTGGATCTCGGGACGAGATCACTTGTTGGACGTGTTGTATTGTAACAACCCGGGATTTTCACCAAATTAAAAAAATTGTTTGTTTCTTTATTTTGTTGATTGCTATAATTGTTTGTAGTATTTGCTTCGCTGATTTATTAATCGGTGAATAATGCCACCCTCTTTCTCGTATCGGATGCGGGACCGATATGTTCTTCGTCCCTGGATCTGGATGGAAACATCTAGATCTGGAACAGTACCGCATATCGGTCCTTACAATTCAGTTCTCAATTAATATTAAGTATTTTTATTCTCTAAACCCATCTACCACTTTCTGCACAGGAACACCGATTGGAGACATTCGTGTCACGAACAGCGAGAGCTCTTCACCTTTATGTTCTTACTTTGCTAGTTTCAATACTAGATATAGACTCTTGCTTGTTATTGCTTTGACTTGTATTACATCTTTTTCTTGTTGTACTTTAAAGTTCAAACTTATGTTCATAGCTTTTCACCACAAAACATATCTTTGTTGTCATTTACCTACTCGAGCAGGAGCAGGAATTAAGATTGGGGATGTTGATACGTCCCAAATGTATCTATAATTTTTTCTTGTTCCGTGCTTCTTTTGGTGATATTGTTGTATGTATTGATGCACTTTCATATCATTTTCAACATATTTCAGACTAACCTATTAACCTACTGCACAGTGCCAGTTTTGTCCCTGCATTGCAGAAAAAAGGTGAAAATCAAAGCGCTCAGAAAATTCTAGAAAAATTCCTAAAAATATTTTACGCCGGAAGACTACGGAAGCCAGAAGGGCTCTCGGAGGGGGGCCACCCCTTTGGCCTCATGGGCCAGTGGGGCCTCCCCCGGTGCCCCCCTTTGTCATATAATTACCTTGTGCCCCGATAACTCCAAAGGAGGAACCCTTTTCGCGAATACCCTACTATTTCGCCGCCGCCGCGATTTCGAGATCAGTATTAGTAGAAGTTCCTGTCCCAGCACCCTGCCGGAAGGAGAATTGATCTCCGGAGGCTCCTCCATTATCATGTTCGCCTCCGGGATGGGCTGTTAGTAGTCCCCCTTGAACCATGGGTCCAGGATCAGTAGCTAGTAGATGTGTTCTCTCCAATATTGTGCTTCAATGTTTAGCCCTTGTGAGTTGCCTATCATGATAAAGGCACGTATGTATGAATTCTTGCTTTTCTATGTTGTGTCTATTGGCTTTCCGATGGTTTATGAGATTATGTTCAGATTTGTGAAATTAATATATTTGGTTTACCTTTTTTCAGTAGTCTTGCATGTTCTCCGCTGCCATTTATTATTTTGTCCAAGTAGTAGATTGCAACTTCCAAGAAGGAGCGTTATGCTAGATTATGGGTTCATGTGTCCCGTTGTCTAGCTTGAGTGACAGAAATATGAGACTAGAATATGTGGTGTTGCCATTAGGGGTAAAACAGCAGTGCTTATGACTGCGTGTCATAAGGATTGCTTACATTTCGCATAGAGTGATAAGGCAGTTGTCCGTTGCTTTGAGTTTGCAGCATTAGTTGTGGCTCACAACTTATTACCAGCGAGATGTTCTGGATAGATATCTCAAGGTGGATGATTAGTGAGTAGATGCTGATGAATAAACGATATATTTTTCTTGGTGTAATGCCCATACGATTGATCCTTTTACTTTTCCAGTAGCATAATTAGCATTGTGGCGCGTTTATAGTTCTGTCAATTTCCCAGCTGTAATTTGTTTACCCAGCATAGTTGTTTACTGTCTTTTGGGACAGAGACACTACTAGTGAAAGTCATGGTACCTCGGTCCACCATCGCATCATAGTTTACACTATCTACATTCACTGCTTTACTTGTACTTTCTGTTGCATTACTATTTCCCCTTTTGTGTTTGACCCTTTCTATACAGCAAGGACGGAGAGATTGACAACCTCTCTATACTCATTGGGATAAAAGTTATTTGTGTTCTTGTGTGCAGGTGTGCGTTATCTTTAGGCATCAACAAACTTCTGGCGCTATTTTCACCTACTTGTTGTCTCCCGAATCCTACGGGATTGATATCCTTGGTATCTTCACCGAAGGAAATTTGCTGCTATCTACATGATAACCTTCCACTTGGGGTAACCAACGAGGAGGTGTTATCTATACCCATCATTCCCTATTAGAAACATAGAATCTTCATAAGAGATGGCTCTATTTGTGAAGACTTTACATGGAAACAATCTCTGTCCAATCTAAGATTTTATCACCCCATTGTGTAGTCAATCCTTGGCACCATGCCAATTTTCACCTTTATTTTACTTCATTTACATGTTTAAATTTTTCGACAACAAAAAAGTCAATTTTTTATGTGGTTGCACACAATTATTTGGCATATTGCCCTTCTCATTTTTCTTGAACAAGGCATCCACATGTGGATAAGATCATAAGAGAGAATTTTCTGACCATTTATATCCACTAATTTCTATACTTCTAGTTCAAATTTGAATTAGTTGCATTAAATATAAAAACTATAATTCACTTAAGCATAGCAAATGAACCCCAGAAATGCCAAACTTTCAGAATCATGATTTCATAGAGTATGTTGAGCATACAAAAAAATCATATTAAAACAAATAAGATACCTCAACCATCTCTCAAAATTTAAGCGGTTCTCTCTCGTAACCATGAAACTTTGTTGGAGATGGCTCGATTTGCGAAGACTCTACATGGTAACAATCTCCAAACCATCTCACATTTTTAGCACAACATTATGAAGTCAACTCATGGCACCATGCCAAGTTTCAACTTTTTTGTCTTTATTTACATTTTCAAAATTTCCATCAGTGTCGGAGAGCAGGAGCTCACTTCACCAAGCCGGAAAGCTTCGACGCCCGCCCGGAAAGGATCCCACATCAAGCATCCCAGACCCAACCGGAAAGGGCTTGCTACGACACCTTGATACGTCCCAAACGTATCTATAATTTCTGCTTGCTCCATGCATGTTTTGTGTGACTTTGCCATGATTTGCTTGAACTTTCATAAACTTTTGAGCATATTTGGACTAATCTATTAACCCAGTGCACCCAGCTGCCAGTTGATGTTTTCTGCTGTTTTTGTATTTCACGTTTTCCGGCCATTAAAACTTCTCCAAAAAATCCGGAAAAATCAGATAAAAAATCAGCGACACGGAATCTTCCGGAAATACCAAAGGAGGCAAGGGGGGCCACCACAGGGACTCCAGAAGGGTCCCTGGCGCGGCCCCACCCTAGGCCGCGCCAGGGAGCCTGCTGGCTACCCTGTGGCCCCTCTTTGTGCCCCCCTTCGCCTATATTTAGCCCTTGGGGTGTAAACCCCTAATATCGATCTCTTTTCCGCGATCTCGCCTCTGTACCGCCGCCGCCATTTCTAGATCGAGGCTGCCTGGAGAAGCTGCCCCGGCACCCTGCTGGGAGGAGGAACCCCCTCCGGAAGTCCATCCATAGCCATGGACGCCTCCCGTATGTACCGTGAGTAGTTTCCCTTGGACCACGGGTTCGTGACCAGTAGCTATGTGATGTACTTCTCTCCTATTTGTGCTTCCACTTTCGAGACCTCGTGAGCTGCCTCACATGATCGAGGCACCTTTGTAATTTTCTGCTGTTGCTATGCTGAGTTTGCTGGGATCTGATGGATTATGAGACTATGTTTAGATTGTGATGAGTAATATATTTGGTTCTTCTCTTTTATATTTTGTTCTTGAGTAAATTCGTTCATGTTCTCCGTTGCCGTATTTTACTTTGGCCAAGTATTTTCTTGCAACTCCAAGAAGGAGCGTTATGCTTGATTGTGGGTTCAGCCCCTTGATGTCTAGCTTGAGTGACAGAAACATGAGACTAGGGGATGTGTTGTTGCCACCAGGGATAAAACAACGGTGCTTGTATCCGCGGGTGCAAGGATTGTTTACTTTACGCAAAGTTCTTTTAATGCAGTTGTCTGTTGCTTTGAGTTTACACTTTGGGTGGGACTCGCAACTTAATACCAGCGAGATGTTCTGGATAGATATCTCAAGGTGGATGATTCATAGTAGATGCAGTTGGATTTCGGTCTACTTACCTTGGCGTACTGCCCATTGCTTTTGAGCCCTTCCTTTCTTTGCAGCATAGTTAGCATTGCGGTGCCTTCATAATTCTATCAATTTCCCAGCTGTGATTTGTTTACCTCGCTAGCACTTTTATCGTCTTTTGGGAGAGAGACATCATTAGTGAAAATCAAGGGACCCCGGTCCATCTTCACATTATTTTTTACACCTTCAATTTACTTTCAGTTGCCACTATTATTATCTCTTGTGTTGATCCTTTGTAAACTGCAAGGCCGGAGGAATTGACAACTCCTCTGTACTCGTTGGGAGCAAAGTTATTTGTTGTTGTGTGCAGGTCCACGTCAACCGCTTAATCTCTGGCGCTGTTGTCACCTTCTTGTATCTCTTGGAGTCCTACTAGTTTGATAACCTTGGTATCTTCACCGAGGGAAATTTGCTTCTACGCTATATCTCACCTTCCACTTGGGGTAACCAACGAGGAGTGAGAGAACTATCCTCACAGTATCAAGCCAACTTCTGGCGCCGTTGCCGGGGAATCCAGTCTACAAGATAGGGGAGTTTCACACTATCTTTTATCTTTGCTTTTTAGTCTTGTTAGTTTACCTTTCAGTTTTTTACTTTTGTGTACCTTATCAAAAATACCTGTTGTTACTATGGGTTCCAATGAAAACACCAAGTTGTGTGACTTCACTAGTCACAACAACAGTGACTTTATCTGCACTCCTATTGCTCCACCTTCCACTTCAGCACCTTCTTATGAAATTAAACCTGCTTTACTGAACCTTGTTATGAAAGATCAATTCTCTGGTGCTAGAGATGATGCTGCTTTGCACTTAAATAATTTTATTGAGATTTGTGATATGCAAAAGTACAAAGAAGTAGATGGTGAAATTGTTAAGCTTAAGCTTTTTCCTTTCTCCTTGAGGGATGAAGCTAAAATCTGGCTGCAATCCTTACCCAAGAACAGTATCGATTCTTGGAGTAAATGCAAAGATGCTTTTATAGGGAAGTATTATCCCCTTGCTAAAATTATTCAATTGAGGAGTAACATTATGAATTTTAGGCAATTGGATAATGAACACATTTCCCAAGCTTGGGAACGCATGAAATATCCTGTCAAGAACTGCCCCACACATGGACTGACTACCTGGATGATTATCCAGACTTTTTATGCAGGCTTGAACTTTACCTCGCGGAACCTGTTAGATTCGGCCGCGGGAGGAACTTTTATGTCAACCACACTTGGTTCTGCCACAAAGCTACTTGTTGAGATGATGTTGAACTACTCTCAGTGGCACACTGAAATATCTCCAACTGGTAAGAAGGTAAATTCTGTCGAGGAGATCTCCTCTCTAAATGAAAAGGTTGACCTTATCGTGTCTCTACTTACCAAGCAAGCTCCTATTGACCCTCAGGATGTTCCTTTAAATTCTTTGGTTGCTCAGGAACAAGTAGATGTGAACTTTATCTCTAGAAACAACTTTAATAAAAATGCCTATAGGAGTAATTTTGGTAGCAACAATCCTAGACCATTTCCATCCACTTATGGGAACAACAACACCTACCCTAGCAACAAGAACCCCACCTCTGAACTAGAGAGTATGCTTAGAGACTTTATCACTACCCAAAAAGCCTTCAACAAGAATGTGGAAGAAAAACAAGCTAAATTAGATAATCTTTGTTTGAAGGTAGACAACATAGCCCTTGATGTTGAGATGTTAAAAATTAGAACCTCTCCCCTTGAGGAGAGTAAGGTCACTCCTATTAATTCTATCCAGTTACAAATCAATGAAAATATTAGGATGATGGCTAAACTCAAAGAAAGATGGGCTAGAGAAAAAGAGGAAGAGGATATAATTAAGAGACTTCCTACCTACCACACAGTAGCCACTATCCAAGTAGTTGAGGATGTCCAAACTGTTAGCACCCATCACACCCCTAGTCCCACTGGACCTATCAATCGTGATGCTACCACCTCAACCATAGATGAAGAAACCTCAATGAACATAGAGGCTTTCAAACAAGTGAGCCTAAATGATATCACTACCTCCTTGATAGATAGTAGTGACCTAGACTTTGACAACTGCACTTTACCTGAAGTTATTGGTTTCCTACACAAGATGTCTAGAGACCCCCACACTAACACACTTAATCTTGCCTTCACAGAGCATATTACCAATGCTCTAATCAAAGTTAGGGAGGAGAAGCTTAGACTAGAAGGCTACATACCTAGGAAGCTAGAAGATGGTTGGGATCCTATGAAAAAAAATCAAATTGAATAACTTCTCTTGTTATGCTCTTTGTGATGTTGGAGCAAGTACATCTGTTATGCCCAAAAGAATGTATGATATGCTTGAATTGAAACCTTTTGATCCCTGTTCTTTTGGTGTTCGTCTTGTTGATTCTTCCGTAAAGAAACCTTTGGGGAAGATTGGCGATGTTATTATCATTTTCAATGACAATTATGTTCCCGTTGATTTTACTATTATGGACATTGAATGTGAACCTTCTTGTCCAATTATTTTGGGACGTCCTTTTCTTCGCACAGTTGGTGTTGTTATTGACATGAAAGAGGGGAATATCAAATTCCAATTCCCTCTCAAGAAAGGGATGGAACATTTCCCTAGGAAAAAGATTAAGTTACCTTTTGAGTCCGTCACACGGCTAGTTATTCTCTTGAAAAGACTTGATCTTCTGCTTTAAGCCTAGCTAATGGCTCTAAAGAAGGGCATTCGGGAGGCAGCCCGCAACGAATTTAGGTTTTTCTTTTTGCTTTTCTTATGTTCTTAGTGGTCTTGGTGCTTGTTACTACTGTAGCAACATCATTGTATCTTTACTTTTCAAGCTTTCTGCTTTTTATAGCCTCATACGACAAGGGAAGTAAAAGTTGTGACATGCTGTCCAGAAAACAGATTCTGTCCTCGTGACTAGAAAAATCAGAGAAAAATACCAGTTCATATTTTTGAGCTGAAATTTTTACACAGCGTTCTCTATACAATTACGAAACTTGCGTATGTTCTGAGTTTTTTGATTTGAGTTGCAGAAGTATCCTTACAAAATTCTTTACTACCTGCTGTTCTGTTTTTCACAGATTCTGCCACGTTTTGTCTCTATTTACTTTTGCAAACCTTAAGCTTGCTTTTTCTTTGCAAAAACTTTTTGGCAATCTTGAGAAACAGTAGCTCTTCAAGATTATCTTTATTTCCAGTAAGGTAAAAAATATTTTAATAGGGTACTAACCTCTCTAATCAGTCTACAATGAGTTATGTATGAAGGGATTTTTCAAGTGCGCGATGGAAGATGATGAAAGAAGATATTGGAGTGTCAAACGCTCAAGCTTGGGGATGCCCATGTGCACCCCCAATAAATATTCAAGGAGACTCAAGCGTCTAAGCTTGGAGATGCCCCCGTGCATCGCCTTCTTCATCAACAATTATCAGTTCGTCCCTCGTTGCACTGTATTTTTATCACTTCATGCGTTATGTGCTATGCTTGGAGCGTCTCGCTATTAGGTTTTATTTTTAGTTTTATTTAGCTTTGCTTGTTGTTCGTAACAAGTTAGACCCCATATTACTCTTTTGTGTGGCAGAGATACACGCTCCGCTTGAACTAGAACTCCTCATAGGATTTACATGCTTATTCTTTTAGCTGTGAGTTGTTCTTTTCTTTTCTTAGCTGCTCCTATGTTTAGTTGTAGTGCTTTAGTTTTTCTAGATCTTTTATTTTTTTAAGGTTGAACTTTATATAGGTTGCATGTTTTATCTTGTTAGAGAGTTTGCGTGTTGCACTGAGTTTTGTGTCTTGACTAGAAGTAGGAAGTTGAAGTTGCTATTCTCTTTGTAGTAGTAACTTGCAATAGTTTTGAGGTATTGACTAGAGTAATGTTTGAACTTTTGGTGTCAAGAGCTCGAGCCTATTAGTGATAGATGTCGTATTTTGGGCAATCCGTGTGTTTTTCGAAAACCAAAAACCCCTGTTCAGAACTCTAGCTACTATATGGATCACTAACCTCTGGAGGGTTCGAATATTAGAGAACACTCACGTACCATGAGTCGAGGATGCGCAAGGATAACCAAACCCCCATACACTCCTCGGGGTACTTGTCTTTTTGTGAATCTCCTGATTAGATTGAGAGTTACCGATAATAAGAGCATGAGTTCTTTGGACTAATGTGAGTATTCGAAAGTTGACACTTCCACCCACCTATACTTTTTCTAGCAGCTCCTTTGCCGTGCATTGCTTTCTTCTCACTCCGAGAGTTGGCGTCCACCTTCGCCGGTACATCCAAACCCTTGGCACGATACGCTCTGTCATCATAAGCCTCCTTATATCTTTCCTCAAAACAGCCACCATACCTACCTACAAGGCATTTCCATAGCCTTTCCGAGATACATTGCCATGCAACATCCACCTTCTCATGACTTGATCCTCATGTCATACATGCTACTTGCTTGATCGATGAGCCGCATGCTAGTTGGGCCTTTCCCTAATCATTGCTACATGACGCGCTAGCATCATTGCATATTCTGCTATCCTGGCAGAGGCATACATTTGCATCATAATAGTTATATCTTCTTTATGTGAGTACCTTTGTAAAGTGTGAAAGATATCCTATATTCTTGTAAAATATAGAGTGTTGCCCCTAAAGTGAGGAAAAGATCCCAAAGTGGACAAAATCAAAAGATCCCAAAGAGGACAAATGAGAGTTAAATAGAAAGAGTCACCAAAAAACACAAAAAAAATAGAAAAATAGAAAAAGAAAAATTTAAAAGAGAGAAGGGGCACACTACTATTCCTTTTGAGAGATCCACACTAGTACTTCATCCCCTATCCCTTGTACTCCATAGAGATCATCATCATTGTTACATCCCAAAATTCTCCGGATTTTGGAATGATAATAAAAAAAATAGATAATGATTGTTTGCTTGATGTGTTTGATTTTCTCTGGGATTTAAAACTTAGGGAGTTTATTGAATATTAAAAAGAGAGGGAATAAAAGGACTTTCCCTAATATTCATAATTGGTGTTTGTGGAATTTATTATTTAAAACAAAACCAACAAAACAAAATGAGAGAAGGTAATATGACTCCTTCAACGTATTAAAAAGGGTTGGAGAATGTTTTAAATCATTATTGGAATTCTTCTGAATATTCTAAACATTTTTCAACTCAAGGAAATTCATTTGATAGGATATAAAATGACTTATCCCCTTTTTAAATAAAGTTGGAAAATATTTAGAATATTACTTTAAGGTTTTTAAAATTTATTATGAGTATTATAAAAAACTCTAAAATTATTTTAGGGATTTTATAATGCTAAGAGAGTTTTTATTTCATTAAAATGATTTATTAAATATTTTAAAAGAGTTGAAGGAAAATATTCCAATGGGATATTTTTATTTTACCAAATTATTTGTTGGTGTGACAATTTTAAAATTTATATTTTATTATTTAGAAATGGTTTGTCAATGCTTTTGACCAAATAAAAATATTTTTAATAAATTATTGGATTTTATTTGATTTATAAAAAATATCATATATTTAAATAAAGTATTATTTGATAAAGTATTATATACCTTTGTAAAGTGTGAAAGATATCCTATATTTTTATTTTCTTTTTTGGAAATTCATTAAATAAATTTCTTTGTATTATTTGATGAATTTAGAAATTTATTTCAAAATTTTCTGATGAGTATTTATTTTTCTACAATTGTTTGAAGTTTCGATTTTTAAATAAAAAGAAAAATCCGTAGCCCGGCCCAATAGCTTATTTCTGCCCGCGAGCGCAGTAGAGCCCGTTTCGGATCCGTTTCATTTTTTTTCTCTTTTCTTTTCTGGGTATAAATGGTTTTCCTAGTTTCCTTTTTCGTTTTTATTTTTTTTCGAAATTGGAAACCCTAGCGCCGCACGTGCGCCACGCGGCCACGCCGCCCGTCGCGCCGCCCGCGACGCTTCGCCGCCGAGCCGGCCGGCCACCACCGTCGCCGGAGCCGCCACTGTCTGGCCGTGCCGCGCCCCCGTGCGCCGCCGGCCTCGACGCCACGCCGCCATACGCCACTGGCCGCCTTGCGCCGCCCCTCGCCAGAGCCGGCCCCCCCCCACACCCTCGCCGGAGCAAAACGGAGTTCGCCGGAGCTCCATCTCCGGCCAGATCTGGCAGAGGGACCCGATTGCTTTTTTTCCAAAGAAAGATATTTGCGGATCAGTCCTGTTGGCAGAAAACACCCCGGCGCCGTACGTGCAATAGCTCCTTCGCCGTGCGTCGGATCGAGGTGAAACTTTTTGCTACACGCTCATGTTGTTCTGTACTTTAGGATGGAATAAATTTTTGCACACTTTTCACACTTTTGAATTTGAATTTATTTCAAATTCAAATTCCGGTGGCCGTATCTTTTAAACCGTTGATCCAAATCGAGTGATTCTTTTTGCGTCGGATCACTCGTGTCATGTACTTTCTGTCTATAGCATGTGTACACAAAAATTCAAATGATTCTTGATCTGTTTAATTTCAAATTCAATTCAATTATGCACTTGCTATGACCTGCGTTGTGGTATTCCGTTTCACATGATTCTTTTGGCATATCGGATCATTTGAGACATGTTGTCAGTAAGATTCACACACTTTTCAGGTGGGCATGATATTCACCTTGGATTCATAAATGTCCATGATCACAACTACTTACCGATGAATCTTTATCTGTTGACTCTCTCGAGGTCACTTCCACCGATCACCTTCGAGCACATCGACACCTTTACACTTCAAAACCTTTTTGTTTTGTTGCTAAAACCTTTGTGTTTGTATGTTGATCTTTTCATTGTCTCATTGTGATGTGATTGCTTATTCGAGTTCCTTCATTTGCGATAGATTTATCGGAGTGTGACGAGTAGAGTTGACTGGATCGCGAGAGCGAAGAACTTCGCCGAATGGAAAAGGCTAGTTACACTTTGACCATACCACAGCCTATATTTTGTATTATGCATGCAGCAAATTATCACTCTATGCATGTGTAGGATTATATATTAGTTATGATTTAAACCTAGTAGGATAGCCATATGTTCTGAACTGGTATTTCATTGTCGCCCTAGGATCGTGGTTGTTATACATTGCTATTGCTTTGTAGACGGGGATTGGTTGAGTTATCATTGAGCTATGTGAGGATTAATGACTTGACTAGCGAACTTAAATAGAAATCACCTCTGGGCGGGCAGGGAATGCATCCTGGGGCTCGTGCCTTGGATAAGGAGGGACCAGGTCTAAATGCTTCCCGAATGGTTGTTTTGGTGGTGAACCGGGTGCGTCATGGTGACTACCCTCTGAACGCAGTGGGCGCCGTCCAGGCTCAAAACGATCGGACAGACAGTGTGACTAGTAGCTTCCATATACAACCACTGGCTATATGGGCTCTGGCTTAGATGAGTAAGTTGTGGGGAACCTGGCCCTGGTAGCTAGCTGATGTAGATATGATAGGTGTACCGGCTACCAAAGGGTGGAGGCAACCTCTTCTGAAAGACTATGTCTCAATCTTCGGGTTGAGTCCAGTGGGGAAAGTGTACAAACCTCTGCAGAGTGTAAAAACAGATCATGATTAACCGTGTCCACGGTTACGGACAACTTTGAGCAACTGGGCATTATTGTTGTTGGATGGTCTTGATAGATAATTCACCTTAATAAGTATTTGAGCGGGAACTTTTAATAAAGGGATGGTTGGAATTGGTGTAGCCCGATTCAACCATACTTAGGACTAGCAAGATAAATTAAAATTTGATTAGTTGTAGTATGTGAGGGAAAAACTGGCTTTCTGCAAAACTAAACTATAAACCTTTCCTTTGACTTACCTTGCATGTAGCGATAGGTCTGTTATATCCTATTTCGTGTGACTTTCCTTACAAATCAGATGTACTGACCTGTTGTCGGGCTGTAACCTTCGGTGTTGCAGGATTGTATACGACGAGTAAGTGATGCGATGTAGGGTTACAATGTTTATACTCAACTATGTCGGTGGAGTTGATGGACGCCACGAAGCTTTTATTGTTTTCTGCTGTATTCTATTTGTAATCTAGCCTTGAGCTATGCAGGTATGCTATATTGTAATACTGGATCTTCGATGTAATATATATGACATGTGGTTTATTCTTGATATTACATCATGTACTGTGTGTGCTAGCTATTGATCCAAGGACTAGCACAGAATGCACAGAGACTTGGATTCCTTAGCGAACCGGGTCGTTACAGATGGTATCAGAGCCCATGTTGACTGTAGGTCGTGACCCTAGAAAATGGATAGGAAAAGCCATAGGAACAAAAAAATATTTTATCACTCTTTGATTACTTAATCTCTCCACTAGTATCTCTCATCTATTATTCAGTTTCTAAACTCCTTGTCTTGTTTAAAGTAAATACCCCTCCGAGTGGTTTATGCCCCTAAAGACATGACTTTTGAGAAGTTCATCAACAACCTCGTGGATCAATTGAAGTTATGACCACAAGAACTAGAAGGAATAACCTACGGTGATCAATGAGTTTTGACACTATGAGAGGAATCTTTAAGATCAGCCTAGCTGAGAAGGATGAAGCCTAGCATCAGACCACCAACTTTATATGGAGATAGATGAACGAATTTCGTGTAGTATGATGATATCGTATGTCTTGCACATATGACCTTACTCTAGGAGTTGTTTGTGTGGTTTGATTTTTGCGACTTGAGTGATTATTGTTATGTGGTTGTTTGCGTGTAGGTGTTTTGCCTTATTCTTGTTTGTGTGCAATTGTTTGGTGTTATCTTTAGTTGTTGTCTTGTCGGTGTTATAGTTTTGCCCTAACCCTGGTCGTATGGGTTTAATAGATGGAGTATGGAGTAGGACTCGCCTTTTCGGGGGCGATGACTATACTGGAGGTGGAGCAATAGATTCGTAGTATGGAGGAGCACATGAAGATAAACAAGGTTGGAGGTGAGGACATGCTCCCCTATGCAGTTAAGTACTTGGTAGAAGAGGCTGCTACTTGGTGGAGAATGCACCAAGCGATTGACGAATCCCGAAGGAAGATTACTTGGAAGGAGTTCACAAGGATTTTGTTGGGATCCCGCCTTTGTCACCCCGACGCAAAGGACAGTAAACCTTAAGAGACCCCGTGCCTGCAAAATTTGCGGAGAAACAGGACACTCCTATGAAGGACACCAAGATGGATGCCCCTATTGTGAAGAAATTCATTGGGGTGAGGAATGTCCCACTGCTCAAGTCACATGTTTCGTGTGTGAAGGAACTGATCATTACTCCATTCAGTGTCACCTTTACACCATGACACAAAAAGTGATTCAACAACAAAAGGAATGGGTGAAGAAGATTACCCTAGAGTTCAAGGAAGCACCTGTGAATAAGAAAAGGAAAAATCTTAGCGAAATTCAGTGTTACCGATGCAGGAATATGGGACATTACGCCAACATGTGTCCATAATTGAAGGGAAAGAAGAAGTTGTGAAAGCGGAAGCAAGGATGCTGACTCGAAGAAGCTTATGTTTGGAAATTGGAGGACAGACGTTCGTAGATGTGCACTAAGTGTACGGTGGTACATTTTAATGTTAGTTGGAGATGTGTATCGATGCATGTTTGCTATGGATTGACTAGATGTTTTATGTCGTGTTTGTTTTGTTAAGTTTTTTCTTGTGCCTTGTGGCCCTGATATGTCTTTGATTGATGTCGTGTGTTGTCCTTTGTGTTTCTTCTATGCGAGTAGAATAAGTTTACGTTTCATTAGACCCCTCATCTATTTAGTAAGCTTCAAGACTGAAGAAGACACATCAACATGGAGAATAACTCGACAAGTGACAACAGTCTATGAAGATTGCTTCGACAATGCGAAACTGAAGCTACCGTCATTAAAGACTTGAAGACCTTTAAGATTAAAAGTTCTAACGTTAGATCGATTGTGTGGGCTGGCATTTCTTGTTTTACCGATAGCTACACATCAAAACTTATGTTTTCAAAACTAGTGTGATGTTTGTATGGGTATATCTCGCTATCTCTCTCTCTAACTCTCTATCCACATTCTATTCCCCCTCATCCCCATCCCTAAACTGAAGGAGTTACTACAATGGATGCTAGTGTCAAGATTGGAATAAAGATGATGCAACCAATTCCAAGTTCAAAGTTAACCCCGTGTGCCAGGATCCTACAACAAGCAAGCACAATCTTGCTGAAGGAAGAACCCTCAAAGAAGTTGTAGTTCACCACTACACGTTTTATAGCGGTTTGCGAAAACCTGAGAGTGGTGAGGAAACGATAGATGTTTTGGTTGGCTTGCAGAACCATGGATTTATCTGAACCCAGTTCATGAACAAGAAGAACTTCCTGCAACGCTTGTGAGGATGTCCGAGTTTTAGATTGCGAGATTCGCTAAACCATATAAAAGGTAATTATTTGGCCCCCATGACGATTACCCTTATTATTCGCTCTTGCTATGCGGGATAGTAAATCTTGAGTGACTTACCTATAGCAGAGAGACGACGATGTTAAACCTGAGCCATAGAATGGTACGATGTGTGACCCCTGTAGGAGATTACCGTTTGTGTTACACGGTGAGTATAGACCAAGACCATTTCCTGCAGGTATCCCGTAGAAGTATTCTTGATGACCACCATGAGGAAATCGATAGATGCTTAACATTGGCGCCTGACCTGTCAGCCATGAAGGTTCAGTATACGGAAGACTTCTCTTTTGCTAAGGATTCAAGACCTGATAGGAGGAGGTGAATCTCTTTGAAGGATGTTATCGATGGAGTAAGATTTTCAAGACAATTTCGTATTCCTTTTAAGAGTGGTAGCACCCTAGCTCATCGGAGGATCGATGGACTGTCCTGCAGACCCGAACCGTAACCTTTTCTTTCTAGGCTTTTCGAATCTCGAGGACGAAATTCCTTTTAAGGGTGGTAGTGTGTAACATCCCAAAATTCTCCGAATTTTGGAATGTTAATAAAATAAAATAGATAATGATTGTTTGCTTGATGTGTTTGATTTTCTCTAGGATTTAAAACTTTTGGAGTTTATTGAACATTAAAAAGAGAGGGAATAAAAGGACTTTCCCTAATATTCATAATTGGTGTTTTTGGAATTTATTATTTAAAAGAAAACCAAGAAAACAAAATGAGAGAAGGTAATATGACTCCTTCAACATATTAAAAAGGGTTGGAGAATGTTTTAAATCATTACTGGAATTCTTCTGAATATTCTAAACATTTTTCAACTCAAGGAAATTCATTTGAGAGGATATAAAATGATTTATCCCCTTTTTAAATAAAGTTGGAAAATATTTAGATTATTACTTTAAGTTTTTTAAAATTTTATTATGAGTATTATAAATAACTCTAAAATTATTTTAGGGATTTTATAATGCTAAGAGAGTTTTTATTTCATTGAAATGATTTATTAAATATTTTAAAAGAGTTAAAGGAAAATATTCCAATGGGATATTTTTATTTTACCAAATTATTTGTTGGTGTGACAATTTTAAAATTTATCTTTTATTATTTAGAAATGGTTTGTCAATGCATTTGACCAACTAAATTTTTTTTTAATAAATTATTGGATTTTATTTGATTTATGAAAAGTATTATATATATAATAAAGTATTTAGAAAATGTTTTTATTTTTATTTTCTTTTTTGGAAAATGTGTTCATTAAATAAATTTCTTTGTATTATTTGATGAATTTAGAAATTTATTTCACATTTTTCTGATGAGTATTTATTTTTCTACAATTTAGTAGCCCGGCCCAATAGCTTATTTCTGCCCGCGAGCGCAGTAGAGCCCGTTTTGGAACCGTTTCATTTTTTTTCCTTTTTTTCTGGGTATAAATGGTTTTCCCAGTTTTCTTTTTTGTTTTTAATTTTTTTTCGAAATCGGAAACCCTAGCGGTGGGTCCCACAACGCCGCCGCCGGGACCGCCGCCGCCGGGCCGCATCGCCGCCGCCGGCCACTGCCGCCGCCGCCGCCCCGGCCGGAGCCGCGCCGCCCGTGCGCCTCGCAGCCACGCCGCACGTCGCGCCGCCCGCGACGCCCCGCCGCCGAGCCGGCCGGCCACCATCGTCGCCGGAGCCTCCACTGTCGGGCCGTGGCGCGCCCCCGTGCGCCGCCGGCCTCGACGCCACGCCGCCGTATGCCACCTCCCGCGCGCCACCGGCCGCCTTGCGCCGCCCCTCGCCGGAGCCGGCCCCCCCCCACACCCTCGCCGGAGAAAAACGGAGTTCGCCGGAGCTCCATCTCCGGCCAGATTTGGCAGAGGGACCCGATTGCTTTTTTTTCCAAAGAAAGATATTTGCGGATCAGTCCTGTTGGCAGAAAACACCCCGGCGCCGTACGTGCAATAGCTCCTTCGCCGTGCGTCGGATCGAGGTGAAACTCTTTGCTACACGCTCGTGTTGTTCTGTACTTTAGCATGGAATAAATTTTTGCACACTTTTCACACTTTTGAATTTGAATTTATTTCAAATTCAAATTCCGGTGGTCGTATCTTTTAAACCGTTGATCCAAATCGAGTGATTCTTTTTGCGTTGGATCACTCGTGTCATGTACTTTCTGTCTATAGCATGTGTACATAAAAATTCAAATGATTCTTGATCTTTTTAATTTCAAATTCAATTCAATTATGCACTTGCTATGACCTGCGTTGTGGTATTCCGTTTCACGTGATTCTTTTGGCATATTGGATCATTTGAGAGATGTTGTCGGTAAGATTCACACACTTTTCAGGTGGGCATGATATTCACCTTGGATTCATAAATGTCCATGATCACAACTACTTACCGATGAATCTTTATCTGTTGACTCTCTCGAGGTCACTTCCACCGATCACCTTCGAGCGCATCGACACCTTTACACTTCAAAACCTTTTTGTTTTGTTGCTAAAACCTTTGTGTTTGTTTGTTGATCTTTTGTTTGTCTCGTTGTGATGTGATTACTTATTCGAGTTCCTTCGTTTGCGATAGATTTCTCGGAGTGTGACGAGTAGAGTTAACTGGATCACGAGAGCGAAGAACTTCACCGAATGGAAAAGGCAAGTTACACTTTGACCATACCTCAGCCTATATTTTGTATTATGCATGTAGCAAATTATCACTCTATGCATGTGTAGGAATATATATTAGTTATGATTTAAACCTAGTAGGATTGCCATATGTTCTGAACTGGTATTTCATTGTCGCCCTAGGATCGTGGTTGATATACATTGCTATTGCTTTGTAGACGGGGATTGGTTGATTTATCATTGAGCTATGTGAGGATTAATGACTTGACTAGCGAACTTAAATAGAAATCACCTCTGGGCGGGCAGGGAATGCATCCTGGGGCTCGTGCCTTGGATAAGGAGGGACCAGGGCTAAATGCTTCCCGAATGGTTGTTTTGGTGGTGAACCGGGTGCGTCATTGTGAATACCATCTGAACGCAGTGGGCGCCGTCCAGGCTCAAAAAGATCGGACAGACAGTGTGACTAATAGCTTCCATGTACAACCACTGGCTATATGGGATCTAGCTTAGATGAGTAAGTTGTGGGGAACCTGGCCCTGGTAGCTAGCTGATGTAGATATGATAGGTGTACCGGCTACCAAAGGGTGGAGGCAACCTCTTCTGAAAGACTATGTCTCAATCTTCGGGTTGAGTCCAGTGGGGAAAGTGTACAATCCTCTGCAGAGTGTAAAAACTGATCATGATTAGCCGTGTCCACGATTACGGACAACTTTGAGCAACTGGGCATTATTGTTGTTGGATGGTCTTGACAGCTAATTCACCTTAATAAGTATTTGAGCGGGAACTTTTAATAAAGGGATGGTTGGAATTGGTGTAGCCCGATTCAACCATACTTAGGACTAGCAAGATAAATTAAAATTTGATTAGTTGTAGTATGTGAGGGAAAAACTGGCTTTCTGCAAAACTAAACTATAAACCTTTCCTTTGACTTACCTTGCATGTAGCGATAGGTCTATTATATCCTATTTCATGTGACTTGTCGTACAAATCAGATGTACTGACCCGTTGTCGGGCTGGAACCTTCGGTGTTGCAGGATTGTATATGAAGAGTAAGTGATGCGATGTAGGGTTACGATGTCTATACTCAACTATGCCGGTGGTGTTGCAGGATTGTATATGAAGAGTAAGTGATGCGATGTAGGGTTACGATGTCTATACTCAACTCGTCCCCACACCTTTTTGTCTTCCTCCTCCACCTTCTTTCTGTTTCGCCTTTTAGGTGTCAACTTTCTTGCTCACGCTCATCCATTGCATGAGTGCTCAAAATATCGAAAGGGAATGGATCAGTTTGACTTGTACCTAGCTAGTGGTCTGGGGACGAGTCAAGATAAGAATCCAAAGGAGACTAAGTGTGAAACTTTAGTAGATAGTTGATCTCAACAACCTGTTTTCTCTCTTTTTCCCAGTCCCCTGCTTGCACGCAAAAACCATCTGGAGAAATTCGAGTCACGGACAGCGAGAGCTCTTGCACCTTTTGTTCTTTTGTTGCTTGTGTCAATGCTAATATAGACTCTTTCTTGTTAAGACTTGAATTGAATTGCATGCTTTGATTTCTTTACTTAAAAGTCCTTATATGTTTGTGTGGCATGTCACCACAGAAATTATGCTTGTTATCATTTACCTACTCGAGGAGGAGCAGGAATTAAGATTGGGGAAGTTGATACGTCCCAAACGTATCTATAATTTCTGTTTGCTCCACACATGTTTTGTGTGACTTTGCCATGATTTGCTTGAAATTTAATACACTTTTGAGCATATTTGGACTAATATATTAACCCAGTGCACCCAGCTGCCAATTGTTGTTTTCTGCTGTTTTTGTATTTCAGGTTTTCCGGCCATAAAAAGTGCTCCAAAAAAATCCGAAAAATCAGATAAAAAATTAGCGACATGGAAGCTTCCAGAAACACCAAAGGAGGGAAGGGGGGCCTCCACAGGGACTCCAGAAGGGTCCTTGGCGCGGCCCCACCTTAGGCCGCGCCAGGGAGCCTCCTAGCTGCCCTGTGGCCCCTCTCGGTGCCCCCTTCGCCTTTATTTAGCTCTCTGGGTGGAAACCCCTAATATCGATCTCTTTTCCGCGATCTCGCCTCTTTACCGCCGCCGGCGCCGTTTCTAGATCGGGGCTGCCTGGAGAAGCTGCCTCGACACCCTGCCGGGAGGAGGAACCCCCTTCGGGAGACCATCCATAGCCATGGACGCCTCCAGTATGTACCGTGAGTAGTTTCCCTTGGACCATGGGTCCGTGACCAGTAGCTATGTGATGTACTTCTCTCCTCTTTGTGCTTACAATTTCGATACCTCGTGAGCTGCCTCACATGATCGAGGCACCTTTGTAATTTTCTGCTGTTGCTATGCTGAGTTTGCTGGGATCTGATGAATTATGAGACTATGTTCAGATTTTGATGAGTAATATATTTGGTTCTTCTCTTTTATATTTTGTTCTTGAGTAAATTCTTGCATGTTCTCCGTTGCCGTATTTTACTTTGGCCAAGTATTTTGTTGCAACTCCAGGAGGGAGCGTTATGCTTGATTGTGGGTTCAACCCCTTGATGTCTAGCTTGAGTGACAGAAACATGAGACTAGGGGATGTGCTGTTGCCACCAGGGATAAAACAATGGTGCTTGTATCCGCAGGTGCAAGGATTGTTTACTTTACGCAAAGTTCTTTTAATGCAGTTGTCTGTTTCTTTGAGTTTACACTTTGGGTGGGACTCGCAACTTAATACCAGCGAGATGTTCTGGATAGATATCTCAAGGTGGAGGATTCGTAGTAGATGCAGTTGGATTTCGGTCTACTTACCTTGGCGTACTGCCCATTGCTTTTGAGCCCTTCCTTTCTTTGCAGCATGGTTAGCATTGCGGTGCCTTCATAATTCTGTCCATTGCCCAGCTGTGATTTGTTTACCTCGCTATCACTTTTATCGTCTTTTGGGAGAGAGACATCACTAGTGAAAATCACGAGACCCCGGTCCATCTTCACATTATTGTTTACACCTTCAATTTACTTTCAGTCTTTACTTTCAGTTGCCACTATTATTATCTGTTGCGTTGATCCTTTGTAAACTGCAAGGCTGGAGGAATTGACAACTCCTCTGTACTCGTTGGGAGCAAAGTTATTTGTTGCTGTGTGTAGGTCCACGTCAACCTCTTAATCTCTGGCGCCGTTGTCACCTTCTTGTATCTCTTGGAGTCCTACTGGTTCGATAACCTTGGTATCTTCACCGAGGGAAATTTGCTTCTACGCTACATCTCACCTTCCACTTGGGGTAACCAACAAGGAGTGAGAGAACTATCCTCACCGTATCACACTTTCCGGAGGAATGCCGGCCACCGCCTCCCTTGAGCGGTGGAGAGTCAGACACGGCCCCACTGCATGCAGAACATTCCAAGTCACATTAAATGTCCTGCCCCTGGCCTAGGGTACAACAACTGCAGTGGCGCCGTCCATTCCATTCGATCCTCGTACATGCCAGAAGCCCACACAACAGTGCTGCAGGGGCGGCGGCCCCTCCCCACGTATTCTTCCAAAAATAAGCCTGGCAACAACACTGACAACCGTCGCTGAAGAAGATCCACCTGGAAGAACCGTTGTGGTGACCCCCTTCGTTTATAAAAGGGAGGCCCAGGCTACAAGAGAAAGGATTTGACCCCTCAAGAACACATGTCATCGCGCGGAGAGCTGGTATTCCCTCCCGGAAAGAGCTCTTGGCATTTGTAATCTTCACCAAGCAATCCAGACAAGTAGGAGTAGGGTCTTATGTCTCCGGACGGCCTGAACCTGAGTAAATCCTAGTGTCTCTGCTGACGGCGGTTTCCTTCGTGTTTCGTGTGCGCGTATCGGAATCGTCACACCCGTGGGATCGTACCCGCGACATTTGGCACTAGAAGGAGGGCGCGCATGGACGTCATCTTAATTTCTTCGTCGCCACTACACCGACTTCATCACCAAACCACCCTCGCGATGGTGGCTCAACGGAACACATGGGCTCATCCCTAGCGTGACGTCGATGGAGGGCTCTCCGTCTTGGATACGCTCTCTCGTTGTCGAGCTCGGAGCGACCAATTGCCATTGGGATGGCAGGGAGGCGAGACCGTCTCCGAGGGAGGCCGCCATGTTGGCGACCCCCCACCCCTGGAGTGTGATGGCGGGCATTGCGGGGAAGGCGGACCCGCAGTACCCCCTCTTTTGGGAGAAGATTCATCTGGGCGCCGCCGCGAGGAGGAGAGGCGCGCCGAGATCGTTGCCGAGAAATGTGCGGCCCGTCCTAACGAGCCGCCTCCAGGGATGGCACACTTTTGCCAGCGGGGCCGGACCCTCTCACAGTTTGCCAGCGCGCCCAGGAGGGGCGATGCAAGAAACGAGAAGGGTCAGTTCCCATGATCGGAGTGGTGGGACTCGACGTATCCCCACTCTTGACGGCCTACGTATCGTCAGTCAATTTCTCCCCTACGACGATCGGTTGGAGACATGGAGGCTCACCATTGCCCAGCTTTCCGCGTGGGCATTGTAGAAGCAGCAGGAGATCGATCATCAGACCCCTGCGTCATCCCGATAGCGAGCGGGGCAGACCGGCCGTCCCAATGCATCAGCACGCAAGAAGGAGCACACCAAGCACTCCGCTCAGCACTAGCATAGACATGACCAACCCCGAGAGGACCGCTGTCGCGACCCCGCTGTCCGGCAGGCTGAACCTCAGCGAGATGGAACTCCTGGTGCGGCTTTTGTGGCCTCTTTCGGACATCGCGGATCCCCGGATCAACGCACCCGCCTGGACGACCGTCGCCATGAAGACGCCCGGACCACCATCGTCAGGCACAAGAGACCCATCGGCGTTCTGACGCCTGGATCTCTCCTGTCGATGTCGCCTAATAAGGAATCATTGCTGGTGAGAGCGACTACAACACTATGTGCTTGGCGTTCACCCAAGATATCTGCTGCGTCAAGTGACCCAAGAAGTTCCGGATAGATGGTCCTCCTTCGTATGACGGGAAGAACATGTTGGGAATGTGCCCTAGAGGAAAATAAAACATGTTTATTGGCATATTCCATTAGTTCATAATAATTTTTATACCGTGCTATAACGGTATTAAGCGGAAACCTTAATAAACGTGTGGTATAAAACAACTAGGTCCCTAGTTAAATCTAGTATACTAGTCCATTGGAAAATCGGATAATCAAGGTTTCCTGATCATGAGAACATAATAGTCTATTGACAATGGGGTCGTATCATTAGGTGAATAATATGATGGACACACACCCCCAGAAGTGTTGCAATGTGATCGAGTCACATAAGTTCAACATTGCGATTACTATAACGTAGTGACCAGATCCTTAGACCGTAATGATCATACGTAATTACTATTTATTAGGATGCATTGATTTGCATCCACCGCCTGACTAGAGTATGCTAGCCATAAAGGTGTACTTCATGTATTCGGAAGTTGATACGTTAATGAGTAGGCAAATAGATCAAAGAGGGATTTATCCATCCAAGTGTTGGATAGGTACTCTGTGCCCACTCGGTGATATTGCATCATAAAGTTTGCAAACGTGTGACTAGGTCACGGGGTTGTAATATCACGGTAACGAGTAAACATGTTTGTCGGTAACAAGGATGAACTAGGTATATTGGATACCGATGATGAAACCTTGCACAAACAAAGTACCGCATGACATAGGGAACATGCTCAACGTTAACGGATCCAACAATGATGAAGTTCATTCGACGGAAGTGCAGGGGCCATCTAGGATTGTAACCAGGTCCAACTGATGGTCATTGATCAAGAGAGTGTCTTGATCATGTATGTTGTTTCCACCTTAGGGTGTCACACTTAAGGGTATTCGACGCAATAAGGATAGATTCGGGATAACCGGAGAAATTAGAGAGAACACCGGAATTGGTCCGGTGGAGGCTAGAAATGGTTCTGGGTATTTTGAAAGGTTCAAAATATTATTTAATAATGTTTAAATATGTTTTATTATTTAATTAACAGAATTAAATATTAAAATATAATTAAATATAATTAATAATGGAAGAAAAGGCATATGGGCCTAAAAAAGCCCATTAGGGGAGGAGGGAGCCTCCCCCCTTGGCCCATGGCGCCAAGGGAGGGGCCCACCCCCCTATAGCGCACTCCCCCCTTCCCTTTGGTTTAGTACCACATGCGAAGTTGAGGGAGTTGTGCACCCATCCTTGGCCTATATAAGGAGGCGTAGGTTGCCCTTTTCCATAATCAATTTTGAGACTAGTTCTCATCTCTCTCTCTCCTTTCTCCTTTCCTAGAGTGGACTCCCCTTTTTTGGAATCTGCACTTGGTTGGGGATTTCTCCACCATACGCACGCCGTCGTGTTGTTGGAATCGGGATCTGAATCCATCTTCTTTCCGCTACTCGCCTGGTTCGGAGCCCGTAGGGAACGTCAGGTACACCGTATGTGTGTAATCCCGCAAGGCGATACACTTGTGGTTCTCCTTCATCGTCGGGGCCATATCGCGACGTCTTCACCGACAACTATCCGACGAGGATGCAATACCATCGGTCTACAAGGATCGGGTGGCTTCTGGAGTCGTCGAGGATCTCCGCCGCATCGAGGATCGGCGCGTACGACTACATTAACCACGTTCACACGGGAACGTTCCCCGCTTAACAGACTACATACTGGTATGTGACCTATTTCCATATGTTACTTGCATCGCCATAGCATAGGTCTTAGGTTTGGGAGTTGTAGGTTAAGAAAAATTATTGTTTTCTGTCCCGTTCCCCAATAGTGGTATCATGATCAAGGCCATGTGTAGATGTATTGTACAGATAGAACACATCTAGTATGTGGGCATCAACTCTCCAATTGTTACCCTCTCACGTGTAGTCGTTTAGCATTGAGGCAATGTCCTGATGAAGCGGCCCCGAACGACCTTACGCGTTTATGCAAGACTGGTTACACGCTTGACATATGGCTTGTACCATATAAGTGGCTGGGGGTGTCTATCTCTCTAACATTAGCGTTGCGAAGACATTTGCAACGGAGAGCCCCGACAATGGTGTAATAGAGAAAATTGCGGGATTGGTGTTGTGGCTTTTTTTCGTAGGATAGAAAATGGTTCTTTTCTCGGAACCCCTAGTGGCCACGTAAAACTTGCAAACATAAAGTAGAAGGCGTTTTAACTTTAAGTTTCAATCGAGGGGAATCATAGCATGTATGATTTATTGTTTTACTTCATGTTTTGCTAATATGCTAGATATAACGACGGTAGCATAATAGGACCATCTCTCACAATACCAACATTGTGTTCTCCCTTAATGGGCACCGCCTGGAAGGATCTCTATTATGGCCGACATACCGTACATCGGGTGTCACACATAATAAACAACGTTCTCATGAGGTTGGGTCTAGCAAGCCTAGCATATGCAGATATGGCCCTTCTAAGCGGCTAACATTAGGGTCAGATTGGCAGGCTTGACGTATGCAGATGCGGGCCTGGAACACAGTAGATCGAAATATCGGGCACGAGTCACATAACTGATGTGATTGGCATGATGTCCTACCTTAAACACATACTGATGGCCTGTGACAATCGGGGGAGGTATGGTGTTCTTGGATTGTGTAATCACTTAGTAAAATTGAGATGTCTTTTTCCTAAGTGGGAGTTTTAGAATTAATTAAAAGTGAACTCTACATATTATGAACTTAATATTCATGTCTCAGCAAATATCATTGTAGATAATATCATACCCAAAAAAATTATAACTATGGCTCTTTTAGTGTGATGAAGAACTTAAGGTAGATGGGTCTTACTTCATTGATTGTTACCAACACCGTTAGAGATATACTCATTAGTAATGACTTGCTAAACGTAATACGAGAACTTCTAGGAGATACACCTGACAAATCCGTAATTAAGGAAGATGATGATGAGTATCATACTCACCGTCACTTATGAATGATTGTCCAATACACCATACGTCGTTCTATGAGATCTGATTTGCAAGTGTGTGTTAAACGATATCAACACGTTTGACGTGGTAGATGAACTTAAAAGCACTAAGTCAAAAATCAAAGTTATGGAATATGAGTATATGGACGGGATTTATTTCAACTATGGTGGAAGGAATAACTTGCTGAGCAAGTCACTTGGAAAAATGTATAAGATACATGAACACCTTGTGTACAACTTGGACTACTAAATGACTGGTTATTTTGCGATAACTGGGAAGTGGCATCCGCTTCCTCCCAGCTACAAAGACCATGTCTAGACTATGTCATGAAGGAGAATCGTTCACCTATCAGCAGGTCATGGTTAAAGTTGAGAACTTTAAATGTAGAACCTAGGCAGGAATAGTCATTGACGGAGAAAGTATATTTGATATGCAGGTTATAATTGTCTTTCCCACAAAAACACTAATTGCGGTTGATTAAGTATTCGATGCTTGAACTTACTTCTTATAGAGTGTCTTGGAAGGGATGAGGTGACAATGTGTGTTGACGGAAATCAAGATAGTTGATGGTCCACAACACTCTCCCTCTACATCTATCATTTGATTAATTATATGAATGAATTTATGATCGTTTGAGTGCAACTTTATTAGTGTGTCTTGCATCTCACGAAGACAATTATTCATATTAGTGAGAAACAAGTCAGTTGTTCTCCTTTTATGAATGATATATTTTATGGTCACATTACGATTATGAATGAGTTATTCTTATATTGATGATAGTAGTTTGATCATTTATAAGAAATATTGAAATGTCAAGAATTATCCAAACTTAATAATGACACTACCGTTTAAGTCATGATTGATTTGATAAAGTAATTGAGATAATTGATCTCTTGACACATGCAAACCATGCCTCTTTAGGTGAGATGAGTAAAACCTCGCATTTTGGTAAAACAGAGTTTGCGATGATTGTTTATACCATACATAATGATGTATCATATTTCAGCATGTAGTGAATTTCATTATTTCGTGAACTTCATATGTGGACTTGGATGAATATGTGTATTCACTAATGAAACATGAGTTTGAAATAATTTGAAGTGATCAAGGGATTTCAGAATAAAGATGGGTATTAAAATTAACAAGAAAAGACAAGTCTCTATGATTTGATCAAAGTGATAAATGCTTTGAGTTAGTCTTGGGCATAAAGACTTGTGGAAGCTGTTTCACAAATTAAGATGTTTTGAACCACTTCAATACGGTTGATGTGCCTGAACATGATAATCATACTCTCTTGAATAGTGTATGGTCTAAGTTATCTCTTAACGAGTTACGTTATTATAGTTTGGAGTTATTAATTTAATATGCAAACGCTCATTTCAATATAGGGAAACTTCTGAGTTCGTGGAAACCAACACTATATATGTCATGGTGTGCCTTGGTTTCTAGGAAATTGATTTATGTGATAAATTATCTTTGTAGTATGTCCTTAGACAACTATGGATGCATCTTCCATAACTAGAACCAAAGGAGCAAAACTTGTGTTGCTAAGTGTTTTGGTATTTATCAAGAAATGTTCTTGATGAATGTGTTAATGGAAGAAAAGTGAAAGTTCAACCAAGGTAACTGACCTTGCTTCCAGATGTCATAGTCGTGCAATGGAACATGTTATAGAAGCAAAGATCTACAATTAGAGGATAAACTGATGATAATGATCATGATGTTTCGGTTAAAGCCTTTACCGAACAAAGTAGGATTCAAGAATACATATTTGCCCCTTGTGCAAAATGATATTCATGATTCACTTGTAAAGTTAATAGAACAAGACATACCTATGAACTATGAAGAAGCGATGGTGGACCTAAGTACGAGATATGACTATGAGTCATGAAATCCTATATTGAGTTACATTTAAGATTACTTGAATCTCATCAAGTAAACAAGTTACTTGATATTATTAAATTACTTCAAAGTTATAAGGAATAAATGTGAACATCAAAGAAGACATCAAGTTTGATTTTTCTCGTGAGAGGACCACCCACCAGCAGTCCCTAGGCTAGGACACGCCTCTATAGTGCTCGAAGCTCGAATTGGAAACTATGACATGTCACGCGTGTTTATGGATGGGGGCAGCGGTATCAACATGATATTCACAAAGACCCTAGAAGAGATGTTCATCCCAACCTTCATACTCAAGACGTCGTGTACCACTTTCCACGGTATTGTGCCCGGAAAAGCAGTTTATCCCCTTGGCAAGATCAGTCTAGATGTCGTTTTTGGGAACGAAGGCAAATTCAGGAAGGAGAACCTTGATTTTGAGGTGGTGGACTAGAAGTCGCAGTACCACGCAATCCTGGGGCGGCCAGCTTTCGCCAGGTTCATGGTCGTCCCCCACTATGCTTACATCAATATCAAGATGTCCGGACCATGGGGAGTCATCACCATCAACAGAAGCTTCATCAGATCAGACCGATGCGACAGAGAATTCCATAAGATCTCTGGAACTTTCGAAAAACACCAAGAACTCGCAGCAGCAGACCTAATAACCATCCAAGACCCATGCACCGGCAAGGCTTGAAGAACCTGAAGATCCACAAGGGCAGCAGCAACATAGTAGAATTTGGCGCTTCACGCCTCCTTTCTACTCCTATCTTAGTGGCATTTTTACATTCCTAGGGCTACCAAGCCATGGATCCAAGTAAGGCTACTTCGCCATTAGTGTAAGCACTTTGGGAAGCAATAAAAAGGGAAGCTTTTCCAAGTATCTTACCAAAGCTCAACTGGCACTCGAGGGCTCTCGCAGGAAGCCACCCTCGAGGTGTTACTTGCACTCGCGGCCTAAAAGCACCTATAACTAGCACTTGGGGGCTCGCGCACGATGCCACCCTCGAGGAGTTACTGGCACTCGCGACCTAAAAACACCTCAAACCAGCAGTCGGGGGGCTTATGCACACAACCATGCTCGCCGCCCCCCCCCGAGCCATTATATACACTTACAGACAACTCAAAGGCACTCGGGGGCTAGACCGCACCACACCCGAGGCGTTAATAGCACCCGCGAGAAACTAAGAAAAAAACTCGAATGGTCAAGCCGACGTAATAGCACCCGACCGGCCGGAGTCACCAAGCACTCGAAAAAATATAACATTTTACAAAAATAGACCGCAACCAATGCTTGGGGGTTGCGCCTCATAATAGCAAAACACCATTGCACAACCCTACAACAATTTACAAAAGTCAAGTTACAACAAAGGAAAACCTATGACTCTGGCTCGTCCTTCACTTTATAACGGGCGCAACTATTTGGTCGGACTCCGCCAAGATTTTCTCAACCACAACCCCAGAGGTAGCAGTCATAGAAGTGCAATGTTCTGACATAGGCTCGTCTCTGCCAAGCGGCGGACCTATCACCACCTCCATAAGATCCACCCCCAGCCAATGAGAGCGCACAAATGCCAAAGCACATTGAACACCCACATGCATCTGCATCCTTTCCATATGAAGAACCTCACTGGGTCGAGAAAATGGTGGGGAGAGTTCATCGAGCATCTGAGGTGCTGGATCCAGCGGGAACATCTCATCGTACACATTACGGAGAAGTCGAAGAAAATAATCAAAAACTTTGTGAACCTGATTGGCATGCTCACGTAGGACGGCAAAGACACGGGCCCTATCTCTGTTAGCTGATACGTCCAAAATGTATCTATAATTTCTGCTTGCTCCATGCATGTTTTGTGTGATATTGCTATGATCTAGATACACTTTCATACACTTTTGATCATATTTGGACTAACCTATTAACTCAGTGCACCACAGTGCCAGTTCCTGTTTTCTGCTGTTTTTCTATTTCAGTTTTCCCCCATATAAAAAGTGCTCCAAAAATTCGGGAAAAATCAGATAAAAAATCAGCGCAGAAGAACCTTCCGGAAGGACCTGAGTGGGGCCAGAGGGCCACCACCAGGGGCCCAGGCGCCCTGGTGGCGCGCCCTAGGGTCTGGCCGCGCTAGGGGGCACCTGGACCCCTGGTGGCCCCCCTGGCTGCCCCCCTTCGCCTATGTATTCTCCGTGACGAGAAACCCTTAGAAGAAGAACCCTTTTTTGCGATCTCGCCTCTGTTCCGCCGCCGCCGCGCTTCCGATATCGGGAGCACCAGCAGACCTCTTCCCGGCCCCCTGCCGGAGGGAGGGCCGACCTCCGGGAGTCTCCTCTCCACCATGGATGCTTCCCGGATGTGCCGTGAGTAGTTTTTTTTTTGGACCATGGGTCCGTGATCAGTAGCTATGTGATGTTCTCCTCCCCTCTTTGTTCTTCATGGTTTAGACCTCGTGAGCTGCCCTACATGATCGAGGCACTTTTGTAATCTTACTGCTGTTGCTATGCTGAGTTTGATGGGATCTGATGGATTATGAGATTATGTTCAGATTGTGATAGAGTAATATATTTGGTTCTTATCTTTTATATTTTTGTTCTTAAGTAATTCTTGCATGTTCTCCGTTGCCGTTTATTGCTTTGGCCAAGTAGTACGTAGTAACCCCAAGAGGGAACGTTATGCTCGATTGTGGGTTCTTGCCCCCTGATGACACGCTTGAGTGACAGAAACATGAGTCTAGGGGATGTGTTGTTGCCACAAGGGGGAAAACAACGGTGCTTGTAACCGCGGTTGCAAGGATTGTTTACTTTACGCAAAGTTCGTTTTAATGCAGTTGTCTGTTGCTTTGGGTTTACACTTTGGGTGGGGCTCGCAACTTAATACCAGCGAGATGTTATGGATAGATATCTCAAGGTGGATGATTAGTAGTAGATGCAGTTGGATTTCGGTCTACTTATTTTGGCGTTCTGCCCATGATTTTGAGCCTCTTCCTTTCTTTTGTAGCATAGTTAGCATTGCGGTACGTTCATAATCCTGTCAATTGCCCTTCTGTAATTTGTTCACCTCGCATAGCAGTTTTATCGTATTTTGGGAGAGAGACATCACTAGTGAACATCACGTATCCCGGTCCATATCCTCATCACTGTTTCCACACTCATTTACTTTTCTGCTTTTACTTTCAGTTGCTATCATTATCCCTTGTGTTTGATCCTTTGTGAACAACAAGACCGGAGAGATTGACAACCTCTCTGAACTTCGTTGGGAACAAAATTATTTGCGTCTGTGTGCAGGTCCGCGTCAGTTGCGCCGCTGACACCTACTTATCATCTCCGGAGTCCTACTGGAAACAAACCTTGGTATCTTTACTGAGGGAAATTTTCTGCTGTGCTACATCACACCTTCCTCTTGGGGTTTACCCATGAAGGGCGAGAAATCACTATCATCACCTCGCACATCAAGCAAAGAATTTATGGCGCCATTGCCGGGACTCTGAGTGCTAAGATAGGGGAGTTGTACACTACCCTTTACCTTTGTTTTTTAGTCTTGTTAGTTTACCTTTCAGTTTTTATCTTTGTGTCTTATATCAAAAATCACAAAAAAATCTGCCACACTTGCTGCTGCTATGGGTTCCACTGAAAACACCAAGTTGTGTGACTTTACTAGTCACAACAACCAAGAATTTATCTGCACCCCCATTGCCACACGTGCCACTTCAGCTACCTCTTATGAAATTAAACCTGCCTTGCTAAACCTTGTTATGAGAGATCAATTCTCTGGTGCTGGAGATGATGCTGCTTTACACTTGAACAATTTTGTTGAATTATGTGATATGCAAAAGTATAAAGAAGTATAAGGTGATATTGTTAAGCTCAAGCTATTTCCTTTCTCTTTAAGGGGAGAAGCTAAAATCTGGTTTCAATCTTTGCCTAGGAATAGCATAGATTCTTGGGATAAGTGCAAAGATGCTTTTATAGGGAAGTACTAGCCACCTGCTAAAATTATCCAATTAAGGAGTAACATTATGAATTTTAAGCAATTGGATAATGAACACGTTGCCCAAGCTTGGGAACGAATAAAATCTCTTGTTAAGAAATGCCCTACACATGGTTTGACTACCTGGATGGTTATCCAGACTTTTTATGCAGGCTTGAACTTTACCTCGCGGAACCTGTTAGATTCGGCCGCGGGAGGAACCTTTATGTCAACTACACTTGGTGCTGCCACGAAGCTTCTCGATGAGATGATGACCAATTATTCCCAATGGCACACCGAACGCTCTCCAACAGGTAGGAAGGTAAACTCTATCGAGGAAATTACCTCTCTCAATGAAAAAGTTGATTTAATTATGTCTCTACTTACCAAGCAACCCTCTATTGATCCTCGTGATGTCCCTTTAAATTCTTTGGTTGCCCAAGAACAAGTAGATGTGAACTTTATTGCTAGAAATAACTTCAACAACAATGCTTATAGGGGTAATTTTGCTAGCAATCCTAGACCGTTTCCATCCAACTATGGGAACAACAACACCTACCCTAGCAACAAGAACCCCTCTTCTGAATTGGAAAACATGCTTAGAGATTTTATCACTACCAAAAAAAGCCTTCAATAAGAATGTAGAGGAGAAATTAGCTAAATTAGATAATCTCTCTTTGAAGGTAGAAAGCTTAGCCCTTGATATTGAGATGCTTAAAATTAGAACCTCTCCCCTTGAGGAGAATAAGGCCACTCCTATTAATGCTATCCAATTGCAAATTAATGAAAATATTAGGATGATGGCTAAACTTAAAGAAAGGTGGGCTAGAGAAAAAGAGGAAGAGGATATAATTAAGAGCCTTCCTACACACCACACAGTTGCCACTATCCAAATTGTTGAGGACACCCAAACTATTAGCACCCAATGCACTCCTAGTCCCATTGGACCTATTAATGGTGATGCTAATACCTCAACCGAAGATGAAGAAACTCCTATGAACATAGAGGGTTTCAAACAATTGAGCCTAGACAGCACTACTACCACCTTTGATAGTAGTGATATTGATTTTGATAGTTGCACCCTCTCAGAAGTTATTAGCTTGCTACACAAAATGTCTAGAGACCCCCACACTAGCACACTTAATCTTGCCTTCACGGAGCATATCACAAATGCTCTCATCAAAGCTAGGGAGGAGAAGCTTAGAGTAGAAGACTCCATACCTAGGAAGCTAGATGATGGTTGGGACCCTACGATCAAAATTAAATTAAATAACTTCTCTTGCTATGCTTTATGTGATGTTGGAGCTAGTACCTCCGTTATGCCCAAAAGAATTTATGATATGTTTGAATTGAAGCCCGTTGAGCCTTGTTCTTTTGGAGTTCGTCTTGTTGATTCTTACGTAAAGAAACCTTTGGGGAAGATCGACGATGTTCTTATCATTGTCAATGACAACTATGTTCCCGTTGATTTTATTGTTATGGATATAGAGTGTGAACCTTTGTGTCCAATTATTTTGGGACGTCCTTTTCTTCGCACCGTTGGTGCGGTTATTGACATGAAAGAGGGGAATATAGAATTCCAATTCCCTCTCAAGAAAGGGATGGAACACTTCCCTAGAAAGAAAATCAAGTTACCTTTTGAGTCCGTTAGACGGGCTAGTTATTCTCTTTCTCTTGATAAAACTTGATTCTTATTTTGCATCATGCCTAGCTTAAAGGCATAAATGAAAACGCTTTTGGGAGGCAGCCCACAACGAATTAGGTTTCTTTTTGCTTTTTTTTGTGTCTTCATGTTTTTACTACTGTAGCAACATCATTGTATCTTTATTTTTCAGCTTTGTGCCAAGTTATAGCCTCTTATGATAAGGGAAGCAAAAGTTTGACATGCTGTCTAGAAAACAGATTCTGTCCCTGGACAGAAAAAATGGAATAAAATCACCAGATCATCTTTTTGATCTGAATTTTTTTGACAGCATGCTCTATACAAACTTTCGTATGTTCTGGGTTTTTTATTTGAGTTGCAGAAGTGCCCCGAAAAAATTCTCTACTACCTGCTCTTCTGTTTTTCACAGATTCTGCCACGTTTTGCCTCTCTTCACTTTTGCAAACCTTAAGCTTGCTTTTTCTTTGCAAAAACTTTTTGGCACTCTTGAGAAACAGTAGATCTTCAAGAATATCTTTATATCCAGTGGGGAAAAATTATTTTATTAAGGGTACTAACCTCTCTAATCAGCTTATGATGAGGTATGTATGAAGGGAGTTTTAAAGTGTGCGATGGAAGATGATTAAAGAAGATCCAGGAGTGTCAAGCGCTCAAGCTTGGTGATGCCCCCATGCATCCCCAATAAATATTCAAGGAGACTCAAGCGTCTAAGCTTGGGGATGCCCCCGTGCATCCCCTTCTCCATCAACAATCATCAGTTCGTCCTTCGTCTCACTATATTTTTATCACTTCATGCGTTATGTGCTATGCTTGGAGCGTCTCGCTCTTAGGTTTTATTTTTAGTTTTCTTTAGTTTTTCTTGCTGGTCATAACAAGTTAGACCCCATCTTACTTTGTGTGGGAGAGAAACACGCTCCACTCCAATCTAGAACACATCATAGGATTTTTCCTGCTTATCTTTTTGCTGTTGTGTGTTCTTTATCTTTTCGTAGCTACTGCCATGTTTAGTTTTAGTATTAGTTTGTCTTTAGCAAGGGCCTTGGCTTTTGTTTAGTTTGTTGCTGGAACTATCTTTAGTTTTCATGTTTATCTTGTTAAGAGAGTTGGCTGTTGCACTGAGTTGTGTTTTGTCTTGGAAGTAGGTAATTGAGGTTGCTATTTAATTCTAGTAGTAACTTGCAATAGTCTTGAGGTATTGATGTGAGTAATGTCTGAACTTTTGGTGTCAAGAGCTTTAGCCTATTAGTGATAGGTGTCGTATTTTGGGCAATCCGTGTGTATTTTCAAAACCTACAAAAAACTAGTTGAGAACTCTAACTACTAGATGGATCACTAATCTTTGGAGGGATCGAATATTAGAGTACACTCACGTACCATGAGTCGAGGATGCGCAAGGATAACCAAACCCCCATACACTCCTCCTCGGGGTACTTGTCTCTTTGTGAACCTCCTTATTAGATTGAGAGTTACAGATAATAAGTGCATGAGTTCTTCGGACTAATGTAAGTATTTTAAGTTGACACTTCCACCTTCCCATATTTTGCTAGCCTCTCCCGTGCCGTGCATTGCCTTCTTCTCACTCCGAGAGTTGGTGTCCACCTTCGCCGGTACATCCAAACCCTTGGCATGATACGCTCTGTCATCATAAGCCTCCTTATATTTTTCCTCAAAACAGCCACCATACCTACCTATCAAGGCATTTTGTAACATCCCAAACTTTTCAAAATTTTGGAATGTTAATAAATAATATAATATTGATTGAATTGTTTTGATTTTGGGATAAATGAAAACTTTCCCTTGAGTTTTTGTTTAAACCTTTACAAACTATTTAATAAAATTGGATAATCTTTTATTCAATAATGAAAATTTTGGTAGTGAACTTTATTCAAAATTTCAAAGAATGATTTTCTTTCTTTTGTCCTTTTGAAATTTGGTACGAACCACAATTAAATATTTCCGAGTGAGAATAAAATGACTTTCTTAAATTTATTGTGGTCCCATACTCATTCTCGAATTCTTATTTTGGAGTTTATTGGATATTGACGTTTAAGAGATATTTAAATATTTCCAATAATTTAATAAACAAAATGAGAGGAGATAATATGACTTCTCCAAAAGCAGTATTGAATTTTTTTAATAATGTCGTTAATGAGTTTTTTTTTATAAAAATATATTTCTAAAATGTATTCTGAGAGGGAAATATAGTTTTCCTAGACTCTCTATGTTTTATTTGGCCTATACAATTTTATTTGAGAGTGTTTAACCCAAATAATAAAATAGGATTCCTAAGTCAATTGGACTGAGGTCATCAATCTAATTTTTCCCCTATCTCTCTTTCCTTTTTCTTTATCTTGGGCCAAATTTCCACTAAGGCCCATAGCCCGAGCGAGCTGTCTTCTTCCTCTCGTTCGTTCATGTGTACGTGAACACAGAAGCAAATGGCCATGGCAACTGAAGCTCTTCCTCCTTTCGTCCCATATACTCTTTTGACTGATTCACTTCAGAACCTACACAAAAATCGTGGACAAGTTCATGAGGAATCCATTCATGGAAACAAATACGTGTTTTAATGCTTTTAATTTTCCATAATTTTCTCCATGAATGCCATTAAATTCATTTCCAAAACCTCGCTTTTAATGCCCATTATGTCTCCATAAATGCCATTAAATATATTTCCAAAACCTCTCTTTTAATGCCCATTATTTCTCCATAAATGTCATTAAATCTATTTCCAAAACCTCGCTTTTAATGCCCATTATTTCTCCATGAATGCCATTAACTCCATTCCAAAACCACACCCACTCTCCTTCTATGGACCTCCCATGACCCTATAAATACCGCCCTTAGGACCCCTTTGAACCACACATCCCCACGCATAAATCCCTCTTCAAAGCCCTATCCTTCGTGCGCAATTTCTCGTCGGAGTAAAGATGCATCCACACTTCCGGTGAAGATTTTTGTCGACATGAAAGGTACCTAGTCCATATTTCTTCCTCTAGTTTCTTCCCCTTGCCGATGC
This sequence comes from Bromus sterilis, assembly GCA_950022295.1. Classification (NCBI taxonomy): domain Eukaryota; kingdom Viridiplantae; phylum Streptophyta; class Magnoliopsida; order Poales; family Poaceae; genus Bromus; species Bromus sterilis. The sequence goes on along the minus strand of OX465595.1, from coordinate 333,712,805 downwards.
GTACGGTTGTGACATATTTTTCCTCTCGATTGCAAGGCCGGAGCATGCCGTCCGTGTCATTGTGCTCTTCATGCGTTCTTCTCTACTCCGGTGGAACTTCTCGGCTATCCGAAGGCGAACATGGAGCTATAATCTTGTCCATCGAGTAGCCCAAATCATCATCTACACCGTTCGGCTGTTCGTTGACGCCGGAGACCTTTTTCCAAAATTCCGGCGAGATCTCTGGTAAGATTTTCTCCCCTTTGTTCATCATTTTTTTTAAAAAAAAATTGAAAAGGTGCGGACCTATCAGAACTCGCCACGTGGCATCCTTTTATTAATCCCGTAATTCATTTTAGCAAAAATATATAAACTTCAAAAATTCATATCTTCTAGCCCGTAAGTCGGATTTCGACAAATTTTATATCCCCGGATTCCTTGGAAAATGTAGTTTATTATTTTCCAGTAATATTCCACTTTTGATAATTTGAAATTTAACTCAAATTTATTTCTATAATTTGAGTATATTTGATATACATCTTATTCTATAATTTATTTAGAATATTTTCTTCATCAAATTTGATCCTTAAAATCAAATCTTTCTGTTTGGACAATTGTCACATTCTTTCCATCGTATAAATACACTATTTAGTTATATCTCTTTTTTATATAAATTTGGCTACAAAAATTCAATCTTCTCAAAAAGATCATCACGATTTCTATCGGATCTTTTTGAATCCAATCCAAGAATTGATTTCCTATTCTAATATGCATATGGACAAACCAACTGAGTTTGACATACTCTCCATCCAATTGATTTTATAATCAACCTCCAACATATCCAATTGATTTTACAATCCTCGGATATATGATTGCCATCATATTTCCATCCAATCCAACTTGATCCTATCTCAACCTATCCATGCCATAGTAATTAGTTTATTAATAGTAATAACTAAATATTTATGTTGTAATTGTATCTTATTTGGATCTTCACTTTGGATTGAGTTGTGTGTTGAAGTGTTTCTCTTTTACCGTTAGATATATTGTAACGAGATGGAGAGATGACTACGAGTAGAATATTTCATCGCCAGGATCCAGGCAAGTTACTCTTGTGGTCATACTCCAGTTATACCTATATTTTTCCTATGCATTGTAGTCCAACTTAAATATTATGCATTGATAGGATTATGTAGTATGCTATGCTATTACACCCAGTATTTCATTGAGGTAGGTCTGAACCTTATATCATTGTCACCACCGTGTAGAATTATACTGCTTTGCTAATTAGACGTGAATTGGGAAGTGATCCATTATGAGGTATGAGTGACTAAGTAGTAAACAGGACCAAGATAATCTTAATGAACCACCTGGGTGGAACGGTTGGAGGCACCCTGGAGGAACCCGTGGAGATGCCTATGTGACCTGGAGATGGCCAGGGATCACTGCGGAAAGCCACCCGGGCTTAAAGAGATTTTATCATATTGTCATTTCTAGAAGCTTACGTGTGCAGCCACAATCCATTATGGGCTCTGGCTTGGTTAATTAGTAGTAGTGACTCTTGCTAGGTGGTGCTACGAACGTAGTGTTGGTAGGTGGGATGGGCACCGCCAGAGTAAGGGAAACTCTTCTAAAAGACCATGTCTCGACCTTCCGGTTCTCATACAACATGCAGTGTGACGAACTAAAAAGGAGGTGGTCGAGTCTTGTGGGGAAAAGTGCACAAACCTCTGCAGAGTGTACAAACTGATCATGATTAGCCGTGTCCCCGGTTACGGACAACTTTGAGCATCTAGAAGTGGGAATGTTGATGGATCTCATCATATTTAATTAATCAATCGGGTTTAATCAACTTTGGGAATAGATTGACTTGGAGAAACCAATTCAATCATATTATGAGCTTTGTAGTACTGTCATGATAATATTTGAGTAAGACAAAATCAGCTTTATGCAATCTGAAACTCTTAGAGCTTTTCCACCAGCCAAAAATTGCATGTAGAAGATAGGTCTGTTATATATTTTTTTGGGACTAACTTACCGTACATTCAAAGTACTGACCAATTTTGGGTTGTAACCTTCGGTGTTGTAGGATTGTATATGCCGAGTAAGTGATGCGATGTAGGGTTACGATGTCTACACTCAACTTTTCCGTTGGTGTTGATGGGACTCCACTTATGTATTGTTTGTTTCCGCGGTGTATTCTATCCCAAAGGCTAGAAGGTAATAAATACCATGTATTTACGTTACTTTTTGACATGTGATTATGGTATTTCATCGAGTACTGTGTGTGCGAGCATACTGATCCAGGGATAGCACAAAAGTACAGTAGACTTGGTTCCCTTCGGGACCGGGTTGTTACACATTTCCATAGCCTTTCTGAGATATATTTCCATGCAACTTCCACCTCTTCATGACTTGATCTTCATGTCATACATGATTTTGCTTGATCGATGAGCCGCATGCTATTGGGGACTTGCCCTAATCATTGCTACATGACGCGCTGGTATCATTGCATCTTCTGCTACACTAGCAGACGCATACATTGCATACATCATGATAGTTACATCTTCTTTATGATTTTGAGTACCTTGTAAAGATTTCCTATACCTTCTTGTAAAATAGAGTGTTGCCCTTAAGTGAGGAAAAGATCCCAAAGTGGACACAATAAAAGATCCCAAAGAGGACAAATGAGAGTTAAATAGAAAGAGCCATTGAGGCCACAAAAAATACAAAAAAATAGAAAAAAGAGAAAAAAATAAAAAGAGAGAAAGGGGCAACACTACTATCCTTTTGAGAGATCCACACTAGTACTCCCTCTATATCCTTGTACTCCATAGAGATGATCATTATGCATATAGCTATGTGGGGACCTTCACACTATAGAACTTGGCTTGCATATTCCAAGGATGAGCCTCCTCAAACGAGCTCTAGGTCTTCATGAGCGAGAAAGTTAGATGCACCCCCACTAGTTTCATTGGAGAGCTTCCTAGCTCATATGTGCATCCGTTGCATGGCAATCCCTACTCCTCACATCATATCTATCATTTGGCATCTCTTGCCTATGATTGTCCTCATTGATGTGAGCCTTTCTCATCCTTTTTTGTCTTCCTCCTCCTCCTCCGTACTTCTCTCTTTGACATCCTAAGTGTCAACTCTCGTGCTTACGCTCATCCATTGCATGAGTGCTCAAAATATTGAAAAAGGAGTGGATCAAATTGACTTGTACCTGGCTAGTGGTCTGGGGACGAGTCAAGATAAGATTCCAGAAAAAGACCAAGTGTGAAACTTTAGTAGATTGAGTTCTCAACAAATAAATATTTTTCTCGTATTCCCTATCCCCCTTCTTGCATGCAAACACCATTTGGAGACATTCAAGTCACGGACAGCGAGAGCTCTTGCACCTAATGTTCATTTGTTACTTGTTTCAATGCTAATATAGACTCTTGCATGTTATGACTTGAATTGAATCTCTAACCTTGATTGCTTTACTTTTTAAAGTTCTTATATGGTTGCTAGCATGTCACCACAGAAATTATGCTGTTATCATTTACCTACTCGAGGACGAGCAGGAATTAATCTTGGGTATGTTCATACGTCCAAAACGTATCTATAATTTATGCTTGCTCCATGCATGTTTTGTGTGATATTGCTATGATCTAGATACACTTTTATACACTTTTTTATCATATTTGGACTAACCTATTAACTCAGTGCACCACAGTGCCAGTTCCTGTTTTCTGCTGTTTTTCTATTTCAGTTTTCCCCCATATAAAAAGTGCTCCAAAAATTCGGGAAAAATCAGATAAAAAATCAGCGCAGAAGAACCTTCCGGAAGGACCTGAGTGGGGCCAAAGGGCCACCACCAGGGGCCCAGGCACCCTGGTGTCGCGCCCTAGGGTCTAGCCGCGCTAGGGGGCGCCTGGACCCCTGGTGGCCCCCCTGGCTGCCCCCCTTCGCCTATATATTCTCCGTGACGAGAAACCCTCGGAAGAAGAACCCTTTTTTGCGATCTCGCCTCTGTTCCGCCGCCGCCGCGCTTCCGAGATCGGGAGCACCAGCAGACCTCTTCCCGGCACCCTGCTGGAGGGAGGGCCGACCTCCGCGAGTCTCCTCTCCACCATGGACGCTTCCCGGATGTGCCGTGAGTAGTTTCCTTTGGACCATGGGTCCGTGATCAGTAGCTATGTGATGTTCTCCTCCCCTCTTTGTTCTTCATGGTTTAGACCTTGTGAGCTGCCCTACATGATCGAGGCACTTTTGTAATCTTTCTGTTGTTGCTATGCTGAGTTTGATGGGATCTGATGGATTATGAGATTATGTTCAGATTGTGATAGAGTAATATATTTGGTTCTTATCTTTTATATTTTTGTTCTTAAGTAATTCTTGCATGTTCTCCGTTGCTGTTTATTGCTTTGGCCAAGTAGTAGGTAGTGACCCCAAGAGGGAACGTTATGCTCGATTGTGGGTTCATGCCCCCTGATGACACGCTTGAGTGACAGAAACATGAGTCTAGGGGATGTGGTGTTGCCACAAGGGGGAAAACAACGGTGCTTGTAACCGCGGTTACAAGGATTGTTTACTTTACGCAAAGTGCTTTTTAATGCAATTGTCTGTTTCTTTGGGTTTACACTTTGGGTGGGGCTCGCAACTTAATACCAGCGAGATGTTCTGGATAGATATCTCAAGGTGGATGATTAGTAGTACATGCTGTTGGATTTCGGTCTACTTATTTTTGCGTTCTGCCCATGCTTTTGAGCCTCTTCCTTTCTTTTGTAGCATAGTTAGCATTGCGGTGCATTCATAATCCTGTCAATTGCCCCTTTGTAATTTGTTCACCTTGCATAGCATTTTTATCTTCTTTTGGGAGAGAGACATCACTAGTGAACATCACGTATCCCGGTCCATATCCTCATTACTATTTCCACACTCATTTACTTTTCTGCTTTTACTTCCAATTGCTATCATTATCCCTTGTGTTTGATCCTTTGTGAACAACAAGACCGGAGAGATTGACAACCTCTCTGAACTTCGTTGGGAACAAAGTTATTTGTGTTTTTGTGCAGGTCCGCGTCAGTTGCGCCGCTGACACCTACTTATCATCTCCGGAGTCCTACTGGATACAAACCTTGGTATCTTTACTGAGGGAAATTTTCTGCTGTGCTACATCACACCTTCCTCTTGGGGTTTACCAACGAAGGGCGAGAAATCATTATCATCACCTCGCACATCATTAGCCCACAAAGGATTCCTGGACTGAATCACGGGGTCTTCAAGATGGGAGAGTTCAGCCTAAACCACTTCAGCCTCTCGGCGAGTGTCACCACATATCACTACAAACAAAAACAACCAATAAGCAAAGCAACAGGAGGAGGATGACACCGGCTGACGATGCCTCGTTTGCTACCTCAAGTGGTAGGTTATGATGTAGATAGAAACAAATTTCCCCTAACTTGAGAGGATAGTCTTATGTCTCACATAGGACTCCAAGCGCAAAAGGAAGGTGGCGAAGCAAACAATGGACTGTTTATAAACCAAAGTTTGTTTACTTGACCTAGACCTGCAAACAGACGCAAATAAATTCTCTCCCAACGGGTTCAGAGAGTTTGTCAATCTCTCCGGCCTTGTTATTTACAAAGGATCAAACACAAGGGTGGAAATAGTAGTGGAAACTGAAAGGAAAGTAAAAAAGTAAATTGGAGCGGTGTAAAATATGATAAAAATATGGATCGGGGTCCCATGATTTTCACTAGTGATGTCTCTCTCCCAAAAGACGATAACAACTATGCTCGGTGAACAAATTACAGCTAGGAAATTGACAGAATTATAAACGCACCGCAATGCTAATCATGCTACAAGAAAGTTAGAGGCTCAATCATGTGGGCATTATACCAAAACAAGTAAACCGTTTATCCATCAACATCTACTCACTAATCATCCACCTTGAAATATCTATCCAGAACATCTCACTAGTGATTAAGTTGCGAACCCCAACCAAATTGTCGGCTCAAAAACGAACGACTTCCTTAACACTCTATGCGTAATGTAAGCAATCCTTGCAACCGCAGTTACAAGCACCGTTTTTTCTCCCTGGTTGCACAACACATCCCCTAGTCTCATGTTTATGTCACTCAAGCAAGACATCAGGGGGCATGAACCCACAATCATGCATAGCACTCCCTCTTGGAGTTACAATCTATTACTTGGCCAAAGCAAGAAACATAACGGGGAATATGCAAGAACCCTCAAGAACTAAGATATAAAGGTAAAACTAATATATTACTCATCACAAATTGAACATAATCTCATTATCCATCGGATCCCAGCAAACACAACATAGAAAAACAGGAACTAATACATAGGTGTCTTGATCATGATAGGCAGCTCACAAGGGCTAAACATAGAAGCACAAGATTGGAGAGAAGACATCACATAGCTACTAGTCATGGACCCATGGTCCAAGGGGGACTACTCACGGCACATAACGGAGGCGATCATGATGGTGGAGTGGCCTCCAAACGTCAATCCTCCCTCCGGCATGGTATCGGGAGGGCTTCTCCTGGTGATCCCGACATCAGAAACGCGGCGACGGCGGAACAATAGATGAAATCGCGTAACGGGGTTGCTAACGAGGGTTTTCGGAGCGAGGACTAAATATAGGCCAAAGGGAACCCTGAGGGGTGGCCCCCTGTCCCAGATGGCCAGAGGGCGCGGCCACCCCCTAGCCAAGCTAGGAAGTCACCTAGCTGGGGGTGGCCCCCCTCGGGGCCCCCTTCTGGCTCTAGGTCTCTTCTGTCTTACATATTTTTTATATGATTTTTCTGGAATTTTCTGAGCACTTTGATTTTTGACATTTTCCTGCAAGCACGGACAATAGCAGACATAAATTGGCACTAGGCATTGAGTTAATAGGTTAGTCCAAATATTTTGTAAAATATATGAAAGTGCAATAAAACATATAGCAATATCATCAAAATAAGCATGGAACAGCTGAAATTATAGATACGTTTGGGATGTATCGTCAAGCTCCTTGCGCTGCGACTCAAGGTCCTCGGTTCTAACCTTAAGGTCCCTGGGTAGCAGGGAAAGCTCCTCCTCCATCTTAGCAGCCCAGGCCTCGGTTGCGTTCTTCTAAGCTCAATGAGGAATTAAACAAAGTCCACTTACCGTCAAGACAACTAAATGAGGAATCACACAAAGCAAGAAGCACTCGAAACAAAGGAACACAACTTACCGGCCACTTGGACCACCTTTTTACCAACCTCATCACGCTCATCCCTATACTGAATTGTGTGGTTCAGAAGATGGTCAGCCTCCTGGAAGATTGGTTGCAGTAGAAAAAGAAGATAAAAGTCATTGTACAAGAAATATTAAACAAGCCTACGCCCAACCGCAAATGGTTGCACATAACCTCGGGGGATACTCCCATCGGGAGCGCTGTCGCGCACCCGGTAAATTTCCACCAGAACAACTCAAACAGCCAACAGACAGAGCAATTCACAAACCTGCATGGCCATTCGATTGAACTACGCCGCCTTTTCCTCAAGAGATAGCTCCTTATCAATCCCATGAACCTCATCCTTCACAGGAGGAGCAGTTGAAGTCGAAGGACCACCTGCCACTAGCACAGTCTCCGCAGTCGCCTCCGTGTTAACCCTTGGCGGTCTCAACGTAGGCGCGGCCTGACTCCTCGATGACGGAGATGGCGATGCAGTAGTTCCAACACTATAGATGAACGACATGGGAAGACTTCACAATTGAGATGCACGAACAAAAATCAAAATTCAATAATAAGCTCACTACTTACCTAGCAGCAGTAGCTGTTGGGCATAACGCCCAATCCATCCATAGTATTTTCAGTCCAGTGCGAGGAGGTTGTGCAGCCACGAGTGTCTCGGGGGTTGCTTCTTGGGCCCTCCGTCTAGCGTCGGATATCGGGGTTCAGGCCTAGCCTTTTCCAGTGCTAGAGGTCGGGGAGTACAGTGGCGGCGCCACCCCGAACGGTCCTTCTGGAAGGCTTCTTCCGGAAAGGCGCAGCCCCGGAGGCCACACGGAACGTGGAGCACGATGCGCTCCCGCTTGCTTCATGTAGACAAAGGTTTTTATTAGCGTCGAAATGGCATTCGAGAGTATGAAATGGCACGAGCAAACATGGGGTTTACCCAGGTTCGGGTCGTCCGAAGACTAAAAGCCCTACTCCTACATGTCTGATCTTGATAACGGAGCATGACATAGTACAAGGAGACCCTCAGGGAGAAGAGACCCTACACTTGTCGGGACCCGGGGTATGCGTATGTAATTCCAGTCACAACTCAATCACATGGAGAGCCGAGAGCCGTACCCACTTGTCCAAGCAGACAAGGCCAAGCACAGAACACTCTCGGAAAGCATCGTACGTGAGGGGCATCCCATCCAGGCCGGATGGTCAACTGAGATGGGTCCTCATCGCCCGCTCATAAGTCTAAATGATTATGGGTGGTGAAATCCCATACTCATAGACAAGTCGCCTCAACCATATTATCGATTGAATCATAACCCTTACATAAACAAACTCCAGCCCGATCACTTAGTCGGGGTCTAGGGCGGGCTCGATCATACAACAAAGTGTGCACGTGACAGAGTCACGAGCAATCGCATCGCGATGCCCCAAGCTGCGCACATCTAAGGGCCACTTGGTGTATAAAAGACCGCCAGCCAGATCACAACTAAGGTCTCGAAAACCCATACTAAGACATGCATGTTATAATCATACACGCAGCACACATGTCTAGTATGAACAGCAGGTATCATCACATAACTCTACAAAGTACTTCTTTATTGACTTACACATAGAGCATACAAAGATCACATGTCTGTGATCAACATTACATCATACAACGGAATAAAATTAGGTCTGAGTACAGACAAGTTTAACAAATGGCTTAGAGAAGCCTTGTAAACATACATGCCCTTCCACGAGGGACCAGACTGCTGTCTGGGACTATGCTAACGTAGTCAACGTCGAGCTTCAGGAAGGTGTCTCCATCGGGGTCTGGGTTTTCATCTAAAACATAGAATAAGAAAATGTGAGTACAAAGTCGTACTCAGCAAGACTTACATCAGAACTATACTACTCATGCTCAAGTTTCAAGGTAAAGGCAGGTGGGGTTTCATCATGCAGAAGTGCCATCTTTGACGTGGCTATTCCTGTACTACGAGTACTAGACTTGAGGTAAGAAGCGTACACGATTCCACTACCAAGTCTCCAACCAATACACCACTATGGATACTTCCTCGACTTCCCCACGAGGAAGCACACCATAGCACTCACGCTTATCTTGCGAGTTTTATAAGTATCCATTCAAGTTGTCTAATAATCAAGCACAACTTTCCAAGTAGTCCATGACCGCGGACGCGGCTATTCGAATAGTTTTGTTAACCCTGCAGGGGTGTACCGCTACACACACACATGACCATCAGTTACTGCCAGGTATCGGCACCATTCAAGGGGTGTCGGCGAGGATGTTCACAACAACACTTCGCCCACAACTCCGTTCTAGTCCAAGGAGTCAACTGTCTGAGTTCCAAACCCAACTGGAGTTCCGGCCGAGCTTCCAGCCAGGACTCAAACCATGTAGGCACGACTGACAAGCCCACCTCGACGGATGGTTCTCCGCTTGGAAAGCCATGTTCTACAAGCCCTACCATGAATGCCACATTTCATTTCCTTTATCTTTCTATGCATATGCCGAATGGAAATACCGAACTAGGTGTGACTCCTGGACTTGGATCGGGGTGACTTACTAGGTCGAGAGGGGTCAGTGAGCCCAATGTGTGGTTGTACTCTTTGTCTCGAATTACCATACAAGAACTCGGTCTTAAGGCGGTGTTCAACGAGACAACCCATTGTGTACTCCTACACAGCCTCTCATCGTTCACCTTGTATTAGGGTAGATTCACCAACACAGTTTCACTTTCATCAACACCATGTTCACTATCATCCCGACTCACATCAAAAGCATCCTCATTGTAAACTCTAAGCATGCAATAAGCAGTAACAGTTGCAGGGGCCACATGATATCAAATAACTCCTATGTCAGCTAGGATTGTGGTTTGCTTACTACTGTGACAAGATGATAGGTCATGCATCGGATATGGATTCAACTATGCGGTAGAATCGATACAAGGTGATCTCCTAAACATGCATAAGCGAGACTGAGAGGGAATTGGGATTTTATAGACATGATCAATGGGGTTTTGCTTTCCTTTCTGACGATACACGGGTCTTAACGGTGGTCTTCTCCTTCGGGGGTGATCACCGTCTCGGAGGCACTGTTACCGAAGCAATCATAAACAAAGGGGGCAACATCGAAAGTAGAATGCACAAGCACATGTTAAGGTTGTGACATGAAGTATATAGCACTGATGTGTGGAAGATTCAAGTTAATTGAAGTGTATTGCAATTGAATTACAGATTCAAACTTCAAATTCAAATTCAAATTATGCCATATGCATGTTTGCTACTGTTCACCCATTTTAAAATGGTCAAACATGAAAAAAATTACATATTCATACTCCTTGCATTTTTCTGATAATTTTTCAGATATTATATGTTAAATTTGGAGTTCATATGAATTTTCTATGATTTATTGAAGTTTAATTGATTTTCTGTCTTTTTCTGTAATTCTTTTAATCCAAAATCTAATTACTACGTCAGCATGACATCATGCTGACGTAGGGGGGGGCCTCTGACCAGAGGGACCCACTAGTCAGCCTCTCTGGGTTAATCCCCGATTTAAATTAAACAGGGGGGTTTATTAGGGGGTTGGGCCCACCTGTCATTGGCTATGGGGGGATTAGCTGGGTGGTTAAGGGTTAATTAACCCGGGGCATGTCGCCGGCTCGTCGCCGGTGTCACTAGACGCGGCAGTGCCCTCGCCGGAGTGGCTTCCCGGCCACGGGCTGGGTTGCAAAGGGCACCAAAACGATTCCCGTGCTCCCGCGCGTCGCCCAGTGCACGCACTTGTCACGAGGATGGCCGCGGAGCACGACAGCGTCGAGGTGGCACGGTGGCCGTGGTACTGAAGAGGGGGCACGGGGCTACGGGCTGCGGCGAGATGCGCGGAGGAGCTGGGGAGAACGGGGAGCTCACCCTGGTGCTACTGGAGCCGACGGGGAGGCCAGAGGGTGGCGGGACGGAGTGGAATCGCTCGCCGGAGGGCTTCGGTTGCGGTGGAGGAGAACGAAGCGGGCGTCGTATTCGGGGTGCCTCGGGATCGATTGACGACGCAGGTCGACGAAGTCGACGCCGGCGGAGCTTCTGGACACGTCGCCTCGGGTTGGAACGGCCGGTGGCCGCATCGGAGCACGGCGGCCGCTCCGGCTGGTCTCGGTGGTGCGCTAGAACGAGAGAGGGAGAGGAAGGGGGATGGACCTGGAAGGGGGGGAAAGAAACAGGGGCCTTCCAGGCGTCCACGACGAGGGGATAGGGCCAGGGGGAAGCAGGAGGTGGCCGGCTGCCGTGGCATGGCCGCCACACAGCTCCCATCCTGCCTGGTGCGGGGTAGAAGACGACCCTGCCCCTGGTGGGCTGGTCCGGCTTGCTGGCCAGGCTGGGCCACATGGGCCAGAAGCAGAGGTAAGTTTCCCTTTTTTCTGTTTTTTTGTTTCTGTTTTCTTTTGTTTTCTATGATAAATAAATACCAAAACATTTTATAAAAATCCCAAAACTTTAATTTGGACTTATGTGACATATAACTAGCCACTCCCAAGTTTTGGAGATTTTTGAAATTCAACTAATTTGAATTTCAAATCAAATAGGGTATTTAATTAATTTCCAAGCCCTATTTGGAATATTTTAAAAATCTTGGTGCATGCAGTGGGACCCACTTCACTTTATATGTGATCATGCATATTTATAAGACTTTTCAAAAATACCCAAGGAATTTTCGGAAGCAATTTTTGTCTGGCCATTTAATTAAATTCTTTAGGGCTTTTCTTTTCCCCATTTTTGAATTTATTTTGAAATTTTCATATGATGCAAAGGACACAAGCCACCCTAGCACTTACCCTAGTTGGGGTTCTGACAACACTACACTCGACCCTCCTTCTAGTACGGAGATTGTCCGGTTTCCCCCAAGTAGTTCTTGGGATTTTCTTACACTACCGAGGAGCTCAGGGGATGAACTCCTCGAGACCAGCCCTCTATGTTGTTGGTCCTCTCCTCCAACCCGACCTCCCCTTTTATGGTGGTCGACGCCTCCCTTTTATAGCTTAAGGGGATCGTCACAGGACCACTGATAGCTATAGTGATGGTTGTTATCCTCTCTTCCTTCACGTGGACGCGGAGGGTCTTGGTGCTTTCTGGAAAGGTCCAGCAGTGTCGCGGGGACAGCTGGCTCATGCGCGGGTTGAGTAGCCGCGGGGACGTACGCCAAGTGTCGGCGTCCTCATGTCGTGCGGTGACAGTCGTCTTCTAGTGAATTAAATGAACTGGTTGCTTGGTCGGGCGGTAGAAACTAGCCGAGGCCCCACAATTTTGTAGGCTGGGTGAAGGAGTCCCCCAGGATACGGTATGGATGGATGGTGCTGATACATCCCAAACGTATCTATAATTTCTTCTTGTTCCATGCATGATTTTTGTGACTTTACCATGTTTTGCTTGAACTTTCATACACTTTTGATCATATTTGGACTAACCTATTAACTCAGTGCACCCGGTTGCCAGTTCCTGCTTTCTGCAGTTTTTATATTTCAGGTTTTCTGGCCACTAAAAGTGCCAAATAAATTCCGGAAAAAGTATATAAAAAACCAGCGTCCCGTAAGCTTCCCGAAGAACCAAGGATGGAAGAGAGTGGACCCACCAGGGCCCCAGGAGGGTCCCTCGCCCCCCCCCCCCCGCTAAGGCGCGCGCGTCGGGCACCCTCCTGGCTGCCTTGTGGCCCCCTCGGTGCCCCTTTGGCCCTTATTTATTCTACCGTCGCACAAACCCTAATTCCAGACCACTTTTCTCCAGAAGCAATTCCGATCTCCGCCGCCATCGCCAACAAACTTCGGGGGACCAGAATTCATGTGTCGGCACCCTGCCGGGATGGGGAAGTGCCCCCGGATTCATCTCCATCGATGTTGCTTCCTCCCTCCATGAAGCGATAGTAGTCCCTCCTCGGGGCTGAGGTTTCTACCAGTAGCTATGTGGTCAATTCTCTCTCCCATGATGTGATCTTCGTTGTGATCATAGGCTATGTTAATCTAGGGTGATCCCATGATGTTTCCCCTTCTTCTATGTATTGCATTTGATGTACTCACTTGTTTTTATCTAGTATAATCCCTGAGACCAAGGTGACAGCGGTCTATTAGACATGGATTAGAAGAATATTTTCATGAGTGATTTCCTCTTTTGTGTGTTGATTGAAGACTGAGAGTCTCTTGGTGCTTGTCTTTGACTATCCTTGAGATATGTTGTGGTGATTGTGGTACTCTGTTTGGATGGCCGCGGTGACATTGGGAAATCGATAGATTGAGCACTACGAACTTTGAGGTGTGCTTTTGTAGCCCTACATAATTCTCGTCCTCTCTTGACCACAAAGGAATGATCTCCGAGTGCGTCTCCATTGCATGTTTTATGGTAAATATCATGTGATTAGACTTTGTTAATGTTTTTGGGAGTTGCTACTAGTGAAAGTATGAAGCCTAGGCCTTGTTTCCACCATTGCAATACCGTTTGTGCTCACGTTTGTCACATGTTTGCTTGCTGCACTTTTTATTACAGATTTATATTACCTTGCTTTGCCACACCTATCACCCATATTTTACCATCTCTTCGCCGAACTAGTGCACCTATACAACTCCTAGTTGTATTAGGTGTGTTGGGGACACAAGAGACTTCTTGTATCTTAATTGTAGGGTTTCTTGAGAGAGACCATCTTCATCCTCTACTTCCCTGAGTTCGATAAACCTTAGGTCACCCACTTGAGGGAAATTTATGTTGTCCTACAAACCTCTGTGCTTGGAGGCCCAACATAGTCTACAAGAATAGAAGCATGCGTAGACATCAAGCTATTTCTTGCGCCGTTGCCGGGGAGGTAAGCGTTGAAGGTATATCTTTAGATCTTGCAATTAAATCTTTTCGTTTCTTGTTTTTATTTTCACTAGTTATGCTTATGAAAAACTGCACTCTTAGTTGGCTGTTTGGGGAAGGCCGCTTTACCACACCCGTGGTAGAGAAGTCTCCTCCACCTACTGAATGTATCCCATTCAAAATACCACTTGGGATAATTGAAATAATTAGGAATGATTGTTATGAAGGGTATGGAATAGTTCATCCTAGTACTCATTTGTTGAAACTTACAGAACTTTGTGAGTTGTTTAAGATTTAATGTTTGACAAGAGATGGAGTCATGAGGAAATTATTTGTCTTGTCACTGAAAGGAAAAGCATTGGAATGGTATAGGCTACTAGATGATTCTCACCTACGAGATTGGGAAGAGATCCAGTCTCTCTTCTACTCAAAGTTTTACCCTCTTCATGAAGTTCATGAGAATAGGAATTATGTTTATAATTTCTATCCTCATGATGCAGAGAGCATATCTCAAGATTGGGGGATACTGAAAACATTAATGCTAAAATGTCCTAACCATGGGCTCCCAAAAGATATAATTATTACTATTTTTTATGCGAGGCTCTCTCGACAGGATAAAGACTTGCTCAATGCTTCCTCTATGGGTTCTTTCACAAACTAAAAGATTGATACTAAATGGGAACTTCTTGAAAGAATTCAACGCAATACTGAAGATTGGTAGATCGACAAAGGTAAAGAGTCAGGTATAAATTATGAGTATGATTGCATTAAGTCCTTTGTTGAAACTGCAAGTTTTAATAAGTTTAGTGCTAAGTTTGGGCTTGATTCACGACTCCTTGTTAATTTCCTCAAATCTTTTGCCTCACATCTTAATATGCCTAAGGAGAATTGGATCAAGCATCATGAACCTTTTAAAGAGATTTGCAAAGAAAATGAAATTATTCATGATGATTTCAACATGCATGATCCAATTCCTGAAAATGAAGTTTTATATAAGCATGTTAATTTTTGTGTAGTGGATAGACCTTGTGAAAGGCCTATGATTGAAGAAGAGAAGTATTGTAAGCAACATAAGCATGAAAGAACAATCACTTGGGTCAAAGGTTTAAATGAAATTGCTAGAGAATTGTGTGACCTTTATCCTTTTACTTGTGAACTTTGATGTATAGAGGGTCACTTTAATTTTCATTGCATGAACTTACAAAGCATAACTGTTAATCAGTTGTGTGATAACATGATCACTTCTGATCTTTATGATGAACTTATGTTATTTTTATGTGTGAAGAGCTATCAGAAAAACTTCTTGGCTAGATGTTAATGCCTTAGGAATAAAATAACACTTTGCAAAATTTCCATCTCTATTGTGTTGTTAATTGCCTTGAAAATGATTACATAAGTAAGATTAGAAAGGAGAGAACTTTACCAAAGTATAAAAATGTCTCTTATATCTCTACTAATAAAAAGGAGAGTTTATCCCAAGTTTCCCCTGTTCTTTCTAATGATAAACCAGGATATGTGGAGAAGCTTCATCTCCAACCACTCCCTCCTAAGGTAAATAAGAAGAAAAATAAGAGGAGGAGGAAGAGGAGCAAGAAGGAAGAAGAATGGGTATCAACCTGGCCTGAGCATATTCCTCGCATCAATTTTTATCCGAACGGACATAAATTTTTGGAGGACGGTGAGCTTGATTGCATTCATTATTATCCTGATGTTAAGTCCGTATGCACTATTGAAGATGATTTTGATTATGATATGCATGTTACTTTTTGTGATTGGGAAAATGATGATAATACTACTTATGATCTTGAAATTCTTTTTGGTACCAACTCTGAGAGTGATGATATGGAAAGCTCTAAGCTTGGGGATGATAGGATTGCAAGTCCTTTACCCATTAGTTATGTGGTAATTGATAATTCTTTTGCTAGTAAGAATAAAGACAACATGTTTACAAATATAGTTGCTAGCAATGATAATGCTCTTCTCTACTATGATGATGTTATAACTCCTATCTATAGTGATTATAAAGGTACCCATGACATAAGGAGAAATTATCCTTATGAAACTTGTCATAATCATGGAGGGAATTACACCCTTGGTTAACACCATCTTTCTAATACACAATTAATCTATAGTGTTCAAGTTGTTTATCATAGTCCTACTCCCACTATTACCAATGAGAAAGATTATGTTTATGTGGAGAGTAAGAGTACCATTTTGCATGTGGATCATGGTAACAATGCTTTAAGTGATGCTTATATTGTTGAGTTTATTCGTGATCCTACTGGAAATTATTATGAGAAGGGAATATATTCTTATAGATATTTCAATAATATCAAGTTCCCTCTCTTTATGTTGAAGGTTTTGAAGTTGCACTTATTTTTCCTTCCTATGCTAATATCTTTATGCTTCAATGAGTTATTCCTCTACAAGATCCCTTTGAATAGGAAGCATATTAGACTTAAATGTGTTTATTATTTGCTTCTTGATGCTCTCTTTGGGTCTTCAACTGTTATTCCTTATTCCTATGAGAGCATCATTAAAATCTTAAGCCTATCTTTATGGCTATAAAGAAAGAGCTCTAGGGAGACAACCCTTGTTATCTTTAGTTTGAGTTTTTACTTTCAGTTTTTAGTGGTATTTATGAGTTTATAGAATGCGGTGTGGGGGCGTGGCCACTGGCCAGAGGGCGGCGAGCGCGCGCCATGGCCCTGGCGCACAAAGGCTGCAGTTGGGCGGGGTCGTGGCCATGGCGTGGCCACAGCGCGGCCGGAGCAAGGCAGTAGGGGCGCGGGCGCGGCTCCAGGAGCGAGTGGTGCGCGGGTGCGGCCACGGGCGTCAAGTGAGCACGAGCACCGAGGAGGCCGGCCGGAGACAGAGGCCACGACGGTGAGCGGTGCGTAGGGGGGGAAGGGATACGACGCGTAATCGTCAGAGAGAAGAGGGGGAAACGGCGATGCGGCTCACTGTGAGGGCAGGGGAGAGGTCTAGGAGGCCGGAGGGGGAGCGGCGGCGAGGAATTTGACGCGGCGGGGCAGTGGCCGTGGCGGAGATGTCGGGCCCGATTCCGGTGAAGCAGAAGACATTGGCGACGATGGACTGCTGGGGGCGAGGGAGTCGACCTCGGGGAGGACTCTGGACATGCTGGCGCCGCTTGGCATGGCCGTTGGCCGCGCGAGCTCATGAGCCCATGGCCATGGCGGCTCGGGAGTGATGGCGGCGCGAGGAGGAAGGGGGCGGGGTTTAGGGTTTGTCCAGGGGGCACGGTGGCGGCTCGGGCTCATAAGCCCGACGGCTAGCCGGTGGATAGCCTCCACGGTGTGGCCATGGCGTCGCCGGCCGCGGGATGCGCGCCACGCACGCCATGAACAGGGGAGGAGGGAGGGAGAGCCCCGGGTGGGCTGGGCTGATGGGAGAAGGGGAGATGGGCCGGGGTGGGCTTGGGAGCGGCCTCGCCTAGAGCAATAGATAGGCATTTTCTATTTTCTTTTATTTTTCTTCTTCCTGTATTCTTTCCTTTTGTTTTAATTTGTGTTAGCTACTTTAGCAATTTTGTAAATCATAAAACTTGTTCCAAAATTAGCATTTCACAATACTAGAGTGCCACAAAAAGATTGGGACTTTTATAAAATCTTTTTGCATTTTTGTTTTATTCAAAAGGAATTAAATGCCACTCTTTTGCTACTATTTAGAATTGTTTGATTTATTTTATAACTTAATAAATTCCCATATCCACATGGACATGGTCCACTGAATATTGGGCATTTTACAAAAGTGGTTGCAAGGTTTTTGGTTGAACTTTTATTTGCCACATTGTTTTTAATTTCAATCACAGGGGAATTTGAATTTGAATTGATCCAAAGATGATCAAGGACTGATTTGCAACAGTAAACTTTATTAGGAAAAGTGATTATTGTCCTCAGACACTGAGGGTGTTACACTCGTCGTGTCCCCAACTCCCGCATACTAACACAGTGTGCCCGAAACTGTAACGGATGCACATATCTCTTGACGAACAAAGCAATGAGTTGGAGGCCAGTCACCTGTTGCTCACCCTTTGCCCTCAGTTGTGCCACTCGGTGGATCATCGACTCCACCTTCTTCATTTCATACGGCGACATCTCGTGCTCCCAATAAGAACACCTAACCGCTCGCGCCACATGATCAAAGGGTGCGAGCCCATACTTCTGACCAATGGAGGTCTGGTCCTTCACGTAGAACCATTTCTTCCGCCAGCCTTGAACA
Source organism: Bromus sterilis (assembly GCA_950022295.1). Lineage (NCBI taxonomy): Eukaryota > Viridiplantae > Streptophyta > Magnoliopsida > Poales > Poaceae > Bromus > Bromus sterilis. The sequence goes on along the minus strand of OX465595.1, from coordinate 333,694,531 downwards.
AAATTCAGCTTGTCCAAGTTAATGTAGGCATCATTTTCCTTGATGGAGATCGCAATCCCTCCAAGAGCGTACTCCCCGCAAGATATTTTCACATTGAAAAGATACTTCCAGAGACCCCAGTGAGGGTACACCCCCAATAAGCAGTCGCACATCATGGTGAAACACGCTATATGCTGGATTCCATTGGGGGTGAGATCATGCAGTTGCACTTAATAAGCAAGCAGAAACCCACGGAGGAACGGATGGACGGGTAAAAACAGACTGCGCTGAACGAAGCTAAGAAAGCATACCCGCTCATCGGGCTATGGGATCGGCACGTCTTCATCTCCAGAAATTCTGACGGCATCCTCTGCAACGAGACCCTCTCACCTCAGGGAGGCCAGATCGGCAGCACGGAAAGTGGATGGTTCCCAGCCACTCGAGGACTTCTTCGCAGAAGCCACGGTTGTCGTCTCCTTCTTGCCAACCCTCATTGACCTTGAGCTCTCCGTATGATTGGACATGGTGTCGGGGGCGAGAAGAATAGAGCAAGATCACAAGGAACAGTGGAAGCAGAAGGATGGCAGAGGAAGGCAAGATGGCGAAGGCAGGATAAAATCCCCTTTACCTCCATCCTCCTTATAAATACAGCAGCACTGGTCTACCAATCCACTGTTCACACAAGATACTGAATCAACGGGCACGATCTCCTGCCTTCCACGCAGCGTGAAAATCTCAACCGGCTTAGTAACCACGCCGCCCATTACGCACGAAAAACGAGGCATCGTCATCACAACTCTCAAAATTAATGCGCCATGATGAGTGAAATCAACTCTGATTACGGCGCGCAACTATTCACAACCGTCAAAGATCGTTGTGACATCCCATCTCCGCAGCAACATCGTATGCACGCCATGCATAACAACGTCACATTGGCCACAACGATGACATCCTTACTATTGAACTCTTTTTTTTCTTTTTTTCTAATTGTTTTTCTTTGATTCTTCATCAAATAAACTCCCATCGGGAAAGTATTATTTCCCTGATCGCAGGAAGCCAAGGCATATTACATGGGCTCGAGTGCTCACTCAACCCCGCATAAAAAAACTCTATGACATGACGACCTTTCTAGTTCACATTCGAAGAGGAAAAGCGTTGACCACAAACTGAAGTAGCCACTCGACTAATCCGTCGACTTCCCACCGGCGGTCACTCCAAATAGATCCTTCAAACAAAGTCAAACAATGAAAAATGTTCACTCGAAAAATTTCCGAGTGAACAAATCATTATGGCACTCACCCTCAACTTCAACCTAGGCTGCGAACAAGCACCCTAGAAGCCACGTCGACGCACGTGTAGGTAAGACCCCGCTGATTTGTCGGTCGGGCCGGGACTTGCCACAGCACGACTTCACTCCTGTTTTTACCGCACCCAGGGTGTGAAGAAAATCCTGACGGACGCGTTGGGTCAATAAATCATATTCGCTGGCAGTATTGATTATGTAAGCCCTCCGCGGCATGAATCTTACTTACCCTAGCCTCGCCAAGTTTGAGTTGGGGGGCTCGGGCTTGATTGGACTACTGAGGTATTTTCCACTAGCGCAATTCGCTGGTGCTCGATCCATCGAGTGCCTCAGGGCCTTTAGTTGAACATCCCTCACAGCCCACAAGAGTCATCATATAAGAGGTATTTACTATATAAAATATGTATGATGACACACACACTTACAAATACTGCAGATTGGAGTCCTTACGCGACCCTTCGAGTCCCCTAGGAACTCGGGGGCTATTGACGAGTGGTTACCCCCACGACTCCTCTTCGTGAGGGTACCCGGTGCTAGTCAAGACCGGTGGACAGCTAGAAACCTCAGGAGGCCCAACGGCAACCTGTCAAACCCAACTGACGCACCGACGACTACGCCGACATAGAGTCCAAGACTTGGCATAAAAAACTATGTAGAATAGGAAACCCCTCTATAAACTTAGACGGACTCCTCGAGACCTAACATGGTATATAAAGGCTGGGAGAGGGGACATCTAGGGCATCACATATACATATCGCAATACCTCTGGCCTGAGCAATCTCGACGGAACCACTAATTTAATCGCCTCCATCATATAATACATCGAGTAGGAAGTAGGGGGGTTTTACTGATCAAGGGCCCTAAACCTGGTTAAATCCCTGTCTCCTATTAACCGGTGAGATCACCAACCATGAACTCTCCTTCCCTTCAATATAACCTAGGGTACCTAACCATGGGATTTGATGGAGTCCACCCTCGTCACTCTCAAACTACGCAATTCAAGACGAAGCAATAAAGGTTAAAGTATTTAGCAAAGACCATGATGAATTTGATATCTTCCTCAAGATTGTGGCAGACGGTTGGGCGGTCGTCACAAAGGATTGGACCAAGATTGTTAAAGCCTTGCACATGAAGGAGGGCTCAATATGGGGTCGGGACCCGGAATATGCGTATGTAATTCCAGTCACAACTCAATCACATGGAGAGCCGAGAGCCGTACCCACTTGTCTAAGCAGACAAGGCCAAGCACAGAACACTCTCGGAAAGCATCGTACGTGAGGGGCATCCCATCCAGGCCGGATGATCAACTGAGATGGGTCCTCATCACCCGCTCACAAGCCTAAATGATTATGGGTGGTGTAATCCCATACTCATAGACAAGTCGCCTCAACCATGTTATCGATTGAATCATAACTCTTACATAAACAGACTCCAGCCCGATCACTTAGTCGGGGTCTAGGGCGGGCTCGATCATACAACAAAGTGTGCATGTGACAGAGTCACGAGCAATCGCATCGCGATGCCCCAAGCTGCGCACATCTAAGGGCCACTTGGTGTATAAAAGACCGCCAACCAGATCACAGCTAAGTTCTCGAAAACCCATACTAAGAAATGCATGTTATAATCATACACGCAACACACATGTATAGTATGAACAGCAGGTATCGTCACATAACTCTACAAAGTACTTCTTTATTGACTTACACATAGAGTATGCAAAGATCACATGTCTGTGATCAACATTACATCATACAACGGAAGAAAATTAGGTCTGAGTACAGACAAGTTTAACAAATGGCTTAGAGAAGCCTTGTAAACATACATGCCCTTCCACGAGGGACCAGACTGCTGTCTGGGACTATACTAACTTAGTCAACGTCGAGCTTCAGGAAGGTGTCTCCATCGGGGTCTGGGTTTCCATCTAAAACATAGAATAAGAAAACGTGAGTACAAAGTCGTACTCAGCAAGACTTACATCAGAACTACACTACTCATGCTCAAGTTTCAAGGTAAAGGGAGGTGGGGTTTCATCATGCAGAAGTGCTAGCTTTGACTTGGCTAGTCCTGTACTACGAGTACCAGACTTGAGGTAAGAAGCGTACACGAGTCCACTACCAAGTCTCCAACCAATACACCACTATGGATACTTCCTCGACTTACCCACGAGAATGCACGCCATAGCACTCACGCTTATCTTGCGAGTTTTAGAGTATCCATTCAAGTTGTCTAATAATCAGGTACAGGTTCCAAGTAGTCCTTAACCGCGGACGCAGCTATTCGAATAGTTTTTTTAACCTTGCAAGGGTGTAAACTACACACACATGACCATCAGTTACCGCCAGGTCTCGCCACCGTTCAAGAGGTGACAACGAGGATGTTCACCACGACACTTCGCTCACAACCGGTCTATTCCAGGAGTCGACTATCTGAGTTTGTCACCGCTCGAGAGTCCGGTCGGATCAACGATACGGACTCAGATAATGTAGGCAACCGAGATGCCACCTCTGACAGATGGTTTCACTGCCTCACAGATCCACCCATATATCTAGGATGATGCAACATTTCCACTCACTCTTTTTCTATGCATATGTCAAATGGAAGGCCCGAACTAATGTGACTCCTGGACGTCAACACGGATCAAGGTACTAGGCCGAGATGGGTCAGTGAGCCCAATGTGTGGTTGTACTCTTTGTCTTGGATTACCATACAAGAACTCGGTGCTTAAGGCGGTGTTCAACGAGACAACCCACTGTGTACTCCTACACAGCCTCTCATCGTTCACCTTTGTTTAGGGTGGATTCACCAACACGTTATCATCAGCACCAATATGTTCAAACCATCCCGACTCACAAACAAAGTAACCTCATTGTATCACTAAGCAGCAATAAGAAGTAACAGTTGCAGGGGCCACATGCTCATCATTCAACTCCTATATCTGCTAGGATTGTGGTTTTCTTAATACGGTGACAAAATGATAGGTCATGCATCGGAATGGGTTCAACTATGCGGAAGAACGTATCTCGGTGATCTCCTAAACATGCATAAGCGAGACTGAGAGGGAAGTAGGATTTTATAGACATGATCAATGAAGTTACTGCAACATTGTATAATAATAAGTTGTAATGATTAATAATAATAATGCCTCCGAGTTCCCCTCCTCGACTTCCCTGCGAGGAAGAAAACCCGGAACCATACAAATTAATAGTAGTAGTTTGTAGTGGTAAGGTCCAGCTTCAGCATAAAGCGTCCTGTTACCGTGGACACGGCTATTCGAATAGATTAAACTCCCTACATGGGTTCGCTACTGTTCAGCCTGCACGCTCGGATCTCCAGGGTGGCGTACACCGTGTTAGGGAATGCCCCACCGAGGCTATCCGACACATCCCAGTTCATCCTAGGCTCATCAGAGAGGCCATCCGTCGGACTATATCCTATGCGCCAAGGGGTCTAGGTCCCTCACCCTTGCACGCTCCTGCACAGTGTGAGTCTCGCCGGTGAAGCAAAAGCAAATCCAAACACACCTGCTGCAGCAAATAAGACAACACGGCTTCCCTGCGATCAGGCCGCAGTACTCCTGACGTCTGAAGAGATTTCGGACGAACTACGACGCGGAGGGCCCACACTGTAATCCCACGTGTAGGTAGTGCGTACAGACCAACGGGTCTCTCAAGTCATCCGCCGAACCATTTAGCATTTTAATTAACCTGCGTGAAAACTGTTATCGTTGCCTCGACTTAACTGACACGCGGACAACGACAGCAGTCAGGACCACCAGTACATCGGTGCCTGCCCTGTCGTCCCACCAAGTCTCTGCGGTTACCAACAAGGTGAACCGACTCCTTACCTTATCTCGCGTGTGCTCTTGGTAGAGCTCGACTTTCGTGGTTTGGTAACTCTCGCGAGATACGAGCAGGGGCCAAGCACGCCAGTAACGTCAGTCGTACCCTACCTGTCGTTCCCGACGCAATACCGCTCGCGGGCATCGTTGGGTCGCCCGACTTCTTACCTTAAGGACAACCGTTGCTCAGGTACCTAGAGCCGATATACAGAGCCAGCAACGAGTGGACTACAAGGATTACCCCTTGATAGCTCCACATGATGTGGCTCGGCAGAGCCGATGTAGGGGCCTTAAGCGGTGTCTGCATTTCACCGTACCTGTGCAGTTATAATCATAGTATCCACGTTCACTCCCAGAGTGATCATGGCCCTCTATCTAATCCTAGCTAACAATGCGTAGGGCTCACTGCTGAATAATGCATACTTATAATAGGCAGCATAGGACAAAGGAAGGTACATCAAGGGGCGAAAAAAGAAGTCTATGCAATTGAATAGGATTATAACGAAGCAGCAGCAGTAACAATGCCTAGTGCAAGAAATGTACGGAATAGATAGGCGATATTTGGGGAAGAGAATGTCTCTGCTTGCCTGGAAGCTCGACGGTAGGGGTACACGGTCGTCGACGACGTAGTCGATCACAGGGGCATCGGCAGGGGTCGTCGGGACTACCGGACAATAAGAGAGGGGGAGAAACAATAAATACACAACAATAATAGAAATAAAAATACAAGACATGGAAAAAGCAATGTTAACGGTGTTCTAACGCAGTGCAAGGTGTATTGCTCGGAGCGGGAATTCATCCGGGGATGAAATACCAGCTCCGGGTGATTACCGGACAGGGTGTCCGGAGGGGGAAGGGTTGGACATCCGACAAACGTGTGGAAGGTGTAACCGTGCTAGTTGAAACAATCCAAACAACTTTCGTGTTCAGAATAAATTCATCCGTATACTTCGACAGTACCGGACAAATCATCGGACAGACGGTCCGGCGGGGGACAGTTCGATGTTCGGTGTGTTCGAGGGGTGTGGTTGGTATACGGATAGCGTATCCGTATTCGTTATATTTTTTCTGATCAATTTTCATGTATAAAGTTTTTGAATCTAACTTACAGTTTAAAAGATATTCAAATTCAAAGTTTAAATCAATTTCTAGATTTTCTTTCATTAATAAAACCTAACATTATCCACAGAGGGGTTGACTGGTCAAACCTGACCAGTGGGTCCCACTGGTCATCCTCACAGGTAATAAAACCATTTTAATAATTTAATTAACAGTGGGGTCCCACATGTCATTGACACAGTTTCTCAAATCCATTTTAATTAATCTGTTAACCCAGTGGGGCCTAGCTGTCATTCACTTAGCAATCTAACAGAGGGGTTATTTAAAGGGCTGGGCCCATTGTCATTGGAGCAAGGAGCTAACCCAATTAAATTAAACAGGGGGTATTAGCTTAACAGTGATTAGCACTAATCTAAATGGAGAGGGCCCACCGGTCAGGGAGATACAGAGGGGAGTTACGCTCCAGTGGCCAAGGCCACGTCGGCCTGGACGGCGGCTCGACGCCGACGACTATGGATGCGGCGACGACGGCGTGCGGTGAGCGGCAGCGGGTAGCAGCGGTGCCAGCTGCAAGCCCGCGAGCATGGGCGTGTGCGCGTATAGAATGCGGTGTGGGGGCGTGGCCACTGGCCAGAGGGCGGCGAGCGCGCGCCATGGCCCTGGCGCACAAAGGTTGCAGTCGGGCGGGGTCGTGGCCATGGCGTGGCCACAGCGCGGCCGGAGCAAGGCAGCAGGGGCGCGGGCGCGGCTCCAGGAGCGAGTGGTGCGCGGGTGCGGCCACGGGCGTCAAGTGAGCGCGAGCACCGAGGAGGCCGGCCGGAGACAGAAGCCACGGCGGTGACCGGTGCGTAGGGGGGGAAGGGATACGACGCGTAATCGTCAGAGAGAAGAGGGGGAAACGGCGATGCGGCTCACTGTGAGGGCAGGGGAGAGGTCTAGGAGGCCGGAGGGGGAGCGGCGGCGAGGAATTTAACGCGGCGGGGCAGTGGCCGTGGCGGAGATGTCGGGCCCGATTCCGGTGAAGCAGAAGACATTGGCGACGATGGACTGCTGGGGGCGAGGGAGTCGACCTCGGGGAGGACTCCGGACATGCTGGCGCGGCTTGGCATGGCCGTTGGCCGTGCGAGCTCATGAGCCCATGGCCATGGCGGCTCGGAAGTGATGGCGGCGCGAGGAGGAAGGGGGCGGGGTTTAGGGTTTGTCCAGGGGGCACGGTGGCGGCTCGGGCTCTTAAGCCCGACGGCTAGCCGGTGGATAGCCTCCACGGTGTGGCCATGGCGTCGCCGGCCGCGGGATGCGCGCCACGCACGCCATGAACAGGGGAGGAGGGAGGGAGAGCCCCGGGTGGGCTGGGCTGATGGGAGAAGGGGAGATGGGCCGGGGTGGGCTTGGGAGCGGCCTCGCCTAGAGCAATAGATAGGCATTTTCTATTTTGTTTTATTTTTCTTCTTTCTGTATTCTTTCCTTTTGTTTTAATTTGTGCTAGCTACTTTAGCAATTTTGTAAATCATAAAACTTGTTCCAAAATTAGCATTTCACAATACTAGAGTGCCACAAAAAGATTGGGACTTTTATAAAATCTTTTTGCATTTTTGTTTTATTCAAAAGGAATTAAATGCCACTCTTTTGCTACTATTTAGAATTGTTTGATTTATTTTATAACTTAATAAATTCCCATATCCACATGGACATGGTCCACTGAATATTGGGCATTTTACAAAAGTGGTTGCAAGGTTTTTGGTTGAACTTTTATTTGCCACATTGTTTTTAATTTCAATCACAGGGGAATTTGAATTTGAATTGATCCAAAGATGATCAAGGACTGATTTGCAACAGTAAACTTTATTAGGAAAAGTGATTATTGTCCTCAGACACTGAGGGTGTTACACTCGTCGTGTCCCCAACTCCCGCATACTAACACAGTGTGCCCGAAACTGTAACGGATGCACATATCTCTTGACGAACAAAGCAATGAGTTGGAGGCCAGTCACCTGTTGCTCACCCTTTGCCCTCAGTTGTGCCACTCGGTGGATCATCGACTCCACCTTCTTCATTTCATACGGCGACATCTCGTGCTCCCAATAAGAACACCTAACCGCTCGCGCCACATGATCAAAGGGTGCGAGCCCATACTTCTGACCAATGGAGGTCTGGTCCTTCACGTAGAACCATTTCTTCCGCCAGCCTTGAACAAAATTCAGCTTGTCCAAGTTAATGTAGGCATCATTTTCCTTGATGGAGATCGCAATCCCTCCAAGAGCGTACTCCCTGCAAGATCTTTTCACATTGAAAAGATACTTCCAGAGACCCCAGTGAGGGTACACCCCCAATAAGCAGTCGCACATCATGGTGAAACACGCTATATGCTGGATTCCATTGGGGGTGAGATCATGCAGTTGCACTTAATAAGCAAGCAGAAACCCACGGAGGAACGGATGGACGGGTAAAAACAGACCGCGCTGAACGAAGCTAAGAAAGCATACCCGCTCATCGGGCTATGGGATCGGCACGTCTTCATCTCCAGAAATTCTGACGGCATCCTCTGCAACGAGACCCTCTCACCTCAGGGAGGCCAGATCGGCAGCACGGAAAGTGGATGGTTCCCAGCCACTCGAGGACTTCTTCGCAGCAGCCACAGTTGTCGTCTCCTTCTTGCCAACCCTCATTGACCTTGAGCTCTCCGTATGATTGGACATGGTGTCGGGGGCGAGAAGAATAGAGCAAGATCACAAGGAACAGTGGAAGCAGAAGGATGGCAGAGGAAGGAAAGATGGCGAAGGCAGGATAAAATCCCCTTTACCTCCATCCTCCTTATAAATACAGCAGCACTGGTCTACCAATCCACTGTTCACACAAGATACTGAATCAACGGGCACGATCTCCTGCCTTCCACGCAGCGTGAAAATCTCAACCGGCGTAGTAACCACGCCGCCCATTACGCACGAAAAACGAGGCATCGTCATCACAACTCTCAAAATTAATGCGCCATGATGAGTGAAATCAACTCTGATTACGGCGCGCAACTATTCACAACCGTCAAAGATCGTTGTGACATCCCATCTCCGCAGCAACATCGTATGCACGCCATGCATAACAACGTCACATTGGCCACAACGATGACATCCTTACTATTGAACTCTTTTTTTTCTTTTTTTCTAATTGTTTTTCTTTGATTCTTCATCAAATAAACTCCCATCGGGAAAGTATTATTTCCCTGATCGCAGGAAGCCAAGGCATATTACATGGGCTCGAGTGCTCACTCAACCCCGCATAAAAAAACTCTATGACATGACGACCTTTCTAGTTCACATTCGAAGAGGAAAAGCGTTGACCACAAACTGAAGTAGCCACTCGACTAATCCGTCGACTTCCCACCGGCGGTCACTCCAAATAGATCCTTCAAACAAAGTCAAACAATGAAAAATGTTCACTCGAAAAATTTCCGAGTGAACAAATCATTATGGCACTCACCCTCAACTTCAACCTAGGCTGCGAACAAGCACCCTAGAAGCCACGTCGACGCACGTGTAGGTAAGACCCCGCTGATTTGTCGGTCGGGCCGGGACTTGCCACAGCACGACTTCACTCCTGTTTTTACCGCACCCAGGGTGTGAAGAAAATCCTGACGGACGCGTTGGGTCAATAAATCATATTCGCTGGCAGTATTGATTATGTAAGCCCTCCGCGGCATGAATCTTACTTACCCTAGCCTCGCCAAGTTTGAGTTGGGGGGCTCGGGCTTGATTGGACTACTGAGGTATTTTCCACTAGCGCAATTCGCTGGTGCTCGATCCATCGAGTGCCTCAGGGCCTTTAGTTGAACATCCCTCACAGCCCACAAGAGTCATCATATAAGAGGTATTTACTATATAAAATATGTATGATGACACACACACTTACAAATACTGCAGATTGGAGTCCTTACGCGACCCTTCGAGTCCCCTAGGAACTCGGGGGCTATTGACGAGTGGTTACCCCCACGACTCCTCTTCGTGAGGGTACCCGGTGCTAGTCAAGACCGGTGGACAGCTAGAAACCTCAGGAGGCCCAACGGCAACCTGTCAAACCCAACTGACGCACCGACGACTACGCCGACATAGAGTCCAAGACTTGGCATAAAAAACTATGTAGAATAGGAAACCCCTCTATAAACTTAGACGGACTCCTCGAGACCTAACATGGTATATAAAGGCTGGGAGAGGGGACATCTAGGGCATCACATATACATATCGCAATACCTCTGGCCTGAGCAATCTCGACGGAACCACTAATTTAATCGCCTCCATCATATAATACATCGAGTAGGAAGTAGGGGGGTTTTACTGATCAAGGGCCCTAAACCTGGTTAAATCCCTGTCTCCTATTAACCGGTGAGATCACCAACCATGAACTCTCCTTCCCTTCAATATAACCTAGGGTACCTAACCATGGGATTTGATGGAGTCCACCCTCGTCACTCTCAAACTACGCAATTCAAGACGAAGCAATAAAGGTTAAAGTATTTAGCAAAGACCATGATGAATTTGATATCTTCCTCAAGATTGTGGCAGACGGTTGGGCGGTCGTCACAAAGGATTGGACCAAGATTGTTAAAGCCTTGCACATGAAGGAGGGCTCAATATGGGGTCGGGACCCGGAATATGCGTATGTAATTCCAGTCACAACTCAATCACATGGAGAGCCGAGAGCCGTACCCACTTGTCTAAGCAGACAAGGCCAAGCACAGAACACTCTCGGAAAGCATCGTACGTGAGGGGCATCCCATCCAGGCCGGATGATCAACTGAGATGGGTCCTCATCACCCGCTCACAAGCCTAAATGATTATGGGTGGTGTAATCCCATACTCATAGACAAGTCGCCTCAACCATGTTATCGATTGAATCATAACTCTTACATAAACAGACTCCAGCCCGATCACTTAGTCGGGGTCTAGGGCGGGCTCGATCATACAACAAAGTGTGCATGTGACAGAGTCACGAGCAATCGCATCGCGATGCCCCAAGCTGCGCACATCTAAGGGCCACTTGGTGTATAAAAGACCGCCAACCAGATCACAGCTAAGTTCTCGAAAACCCATACTAAGAAATGCATGTTATAATCATACACGCAACACACATGTATAGTATGAACAGCAGGTATCATCACATAACTCTAAAAAGTACTTCTTTATTGACTTACACATAGAGTATGCAAAGATCACATGTCTGTGATCAACATTACATCATACAACGGAAGAAAATTAGGTCTGAGTACAGACAAGTTTAACAAATGGCTTAGAGAAGCCTTGTAAACATACATGTCCTTCCACGAGGGACCAGACTGCTGTCTGGGACTATACTAACTTAGTCAACGTCGAGCTTCAGGAAGGTGTCTCCATCGGGGTCTGGGTTTCCATCTAAAACATAGAATAAGCAAACGTGAGTACAAAGTCGTACTCAGCAAGACTTACATCAGAACTACACTACTCATGCTCAAGTTTCAAGGTAAAGGGAGGTGGGGTTTCATCATGCAGAAGTGCTAGCTTTGACTTGGCTAGTCCTGTACTACGAGTACCAGACTTGAGGTAAGAAGCGTACACGAGTCCACTACCAAGTCTCCAACCAATACACCACTATGGATACTTCCTCGACTTACCCACGAGAATGCACGCCATAGCACTCACGCTTATCTTGCGAGTTTTAGAGTATCCATTCAAGTTGTCTAATAATCAGGTACAGGTTCCAAGTAGTCCTTAACCGCGGACGCAGCTATTCGAATAGTTTTGTTAACCTTGCAAGGGTGTAAACTACACACACATGACCATCAGTTACCGCCAGGTCTCGCCACCGTTCAAGAGGTGACAGCGAGGATGTTCACCACGACACTTCGCTCACAACCGGTCTATTCCAGGAGTCGACTATCTGAGTTTGTCACCGCTCGAGAGTCCGGCCGGATCAACGATACGGACTCAGATAATGTAGGCAACCGAGATGCCACCTCTGACAGATGGTTTCACTGCCTCACAGATCCACCCATATATCTAGGATGATGCAACATTTCCACTCACTCTTTTTCTATGCATATGTCAAATGGAAGGCCCGAACTAATGTGACTCCTGGACGTCAACACGGATCAAGGTACTAGGCCGAGATGGGTCAGTGAGCCCAATGTGTGGTTGTACTCTTTGTCTTGGATTACCATACAAGAACTCGGTGCTTAAGGCGGTGTTCAACGAGACAACCCACTGTGTACTCCTACACAGCCTCTCATCGTTCACCTTTGTTTAGGGTGGATTCACCAACACGTTATCCTCAGCACCAATATGTTCAAACCATCCCGACTCACAAACAAAGTAACCTCATTGTATCACTAAGCAGCAATAAGAAGTAACAGTTGCAGGGGCCACATGCTCATCATTCAACTCCTATATCTGCTAGGATTGTGGTTTTCTTAATAGGGTGACAAAATGATAGGTCATGCATCGGAATGGGTTCAACTATGCGGAAGAACGTATCTCGGTGATCTCCTAAACATGCATAAGCGAGACTGAGAGGGAAGTAGGATTTTATAGACATGATCAATGGGGTTTTCTTGCCTTGCTGACGATACACGGGTCTTAACGGTGGTCTTCTTCTTCGGGGGTGATCACCGTCTCGGAAAGTCTGTTACCGGAACAGTCATCAACAAAATGGGGGCAACATTGAAATAAAATGCACATACACATGATATAGTTTTCCATGATGTGATTGCTTCTGATTTGTGGCAAATTCAATTTAAATGAAGTGTATTGCATTTGGAATGCAAATTCAAACTCCACATATGAATTTCAATTTAACCAAATTGCAATTGCTATTGTTTGTTCTTTGAAAACCATGTGATCATTGTATAATATGTCTCTGATGTACAATTGACCAAGTTTACATTGTATTGGTTCAAAGTGGAAAAGCATTTGAATTAAATTTGAATTAATTCCATTTAAACCAAATAGAAAAAGCTACTGGTCCCATTTTAAATTCAACTCAAACATAGCTGAAAGTTGTATATTTGGATAGATTATTTTCTGCTGATCATTTTTCGTATATTATTTGTCCAATTTGGAGTTAATATGAATTTTAGAAGTTTCAATTATTTTTTGCAATTTCTGGATTTATTTAAATTCCTTTTCTCTTTATTGCGTCATGGTGACGTGGGGGTGATGTCACAGGGGGGGCTGACAGGTGGGGCCCTGTGGTCAGTCTCTCTGGGGGTTAATCCCTGTTAGTTATAAACTAACAGTGGTTAGCTTAGTGGTAGGGCCCACTATCAGTGGGGGTTAGGGGGTAATTAGTGGGGGTTAGGGCTCGGGTTAGGCCTCTAATGGAGGGGCTCGTCCGCATTGCCACTGTAGGCCGCCGGAATTTTGCCGGAGTAGGCGTTTAGGACACGGGGAACACGGGCTTTGCACGGGGGCACTCCTCGTGCATGCCCGCATCCAGCGGTGCTAGCCTCGGACCCGAGGAGGCCCGAGGCCACGGCGGCAATGAAACCCGCGGCGGCCGGAGCACACACCTCGGTGAACTGGTGCCTGGGGCTTCGAGGGGGAGCATGGGAGGGCGTAGAAGAACGGAGATCTCACCCCGAGTGCGTTGATCCCGTCGGGGAGGCCGGAGAGGCGATGATGGCGCGGCAATTGCTCGCCGGAGCTTGCTGTGGCCGGCGGCAATTTCTTGAGGCGAGCGTCGTCTCCGGTTGATCCTGGCGCGAGTCGAAGAGGGGGATCGACTAAGAAGACGATGGCCGACGTCTTGGACAGCTTGGAGCGGAGAGGGGAGGCCAGTGGCCGCGGTGGCGCACGTCGGCGTACTCCGGGCGCTTCGGGATCTCGTGGAACCTCGCCCGGGACGAAGGGGAAGGAGTCCAGAGGAGGGGGAAATGGCTTGGGGCTTCTCCAGGGCCTCCACGGCGCGGGATAAGGACGGCGGGGAGCCGTGGGCGGCCTGGCGACGCCGGCATGGTCGCCACGCAGCGCCCTGCCTGCCTGGCTCGAGGAAGAAGACGGTGGTGCCCTTGGGCTGGGCCACCTCCCCGAGTTGGGCCGGTTTCCTGGTAAGCTTCATTTTCCATTTTCTGTTTCTTTTTATTTTCTGTATTTTGTTTTGCCTTGCTGAAAAAAATAGCTAGGCATTTTCTAAAATGCCCCAAATAATTTTATAAACCCTAGGTGACCAGAAGCAAGCCACCCCTAGGTTTTGAGAATTTTTTAAAATCAAATTGGGGTATTATTTAATTTCCAGGGCACCTTTTGAATTTTAGAAAATTCCTTGGGCATGGGATTGAAACCAAACCACTTTTGAAATGATCACCATCATTTATAGGAATTTTCCAAATGTTCAAATGATTTTTGGAATAAGATTTTTATCTGGCCATTTATTTAAAATCTCAGGGCTTTTCTTTTCTCCATTTTTGAATTTCTTTTGAAATTTTCACATGATGCAAAGGGGCACTCAAACCCTAGCACTTACCCAAGTTGGGGTTCTGACAATTCTGCTTCTCCAACTTCTACAACAACCAAAACCTGTTTTGCCTGTCTTTAACGTCTCTAAATTTGTTCTGCTGTGAGGGGTTGTAATGCATACACTTGTATGTTGTTGTATAAAAAGTTCTGTTAAACTGGACTATGTGTACTTGTTGAAGTGCTTCCTGATAACAAAGATGTTCTGTTATGCCTGCATTCAAATTGGAAATAAATATGGTTAATTGTCAATTATAATAATTAATTAAATATAATGCAATGCTTGTTACATGACATAACATTGCACACAATTCATGAGTAAAAAACATTAGCTTTAAACTTAACAAAGCACATAGGTCATGAGTAACAAACGTCAACTTTAAACTTAACAAAGCACACAGTTGCTGAGTATAAATCGTCAGCTTTAGACTTAACAAAGCACACAATTCACGAGTAAAGAATATCAACTTTAAAACTTAACAAAGCACACAGTTCATGTGTAAAACACATCAGTCTTGGACTTAACAAAGCACACAATTCGTGCATAGCACTCGGGTGTGATCGATCATTATTGCATACGATCGTCAAAGACACATTGTTTAAAATAGGTACCTTCAATGCACACAGTTGTGCTGAAAACATTGTATGGGATCAAGCGGTCATCTGACACGTTCCTTGTTGCAAAATCGTGGGGGATGCAAACATTATTGGCACATGTTTCATTCCAACAGACCATTAGGGAAGCAACCATTCATCACAAATAGTTTTCATATCGTGTGCGA
Source organism: Bromus sterilis (assembly GCA_950022295.1). Taxonomy (NCBI): domain Eukaryota; kingdom Viridiplantae; phylum Streptophyta; class Magnoliopsida; order Poales; family Poaceae; genus Bromus; species Bromus sterilis. The sequence goes on along the minus strand of OX465595.1, from coordinate 333,679,099 downwards.
TGGAACCCCTCATCGCCTACCCATGCAAGCACACGGTTCCAAAAATCATATGGAAAGGGGGTAAAAAACCGTGTGCATAGCTTCGCTCGGTACTAGTGAAGGGTCGGGTCGTTCAATCGGTAATCACGCGCACATCCATTGCCACACCGCCATTTGTGTTGCGGACGACTACGGCTAGTTCTGCCGCGAGCGGCAGGGGATGCCCCGGCATGGTTGTCGTGACCCCAGGCTCTTTCGCTGTTGGAATCACGACGACGATGACAATGATGACGACGAGGATGGGGACGAGGACGGCGACAAAGATGTTGCAGAGCCATACCTACGAGGTAACCGTTCGGGGTTATTATTAAAATTTTACTTTTATTTAGTAGTTCATTAAACAAAATATCTTCTAATATATGTAAATTATGACCAAATTTGAATGAAAGCTTTCTAGTTTGTATCACATTTGTGTTATTTTTCTGAATTTTTGTTGAACTGCTGGCGGACGGATGCGGCTAGGATTGGATGGTCGCATGTCGCATCAATGTCCGTGGATTGTTTCAGACTGATCCCCGACGGATACGGCCGTTTTAGGGGATAGCCTTGGAGATAACATAAGTGCATCTCCAACGCTTACTCCTAAAATGGATCGAACAATGATGCGGGAGACGACCATCCAACCATAGCCACATCCATACGCCAGCAATTTGACATATTTGTCGGGACCCGGGGTTAGCGTATGCAAGTCCCGCTACGACATAGTCATATGGAGAGCCGAGAACCGTACCCACTTATCTAAGAAGACAAGGCCAAGCACAGAACGTTCTCGGAAAGCATCGTACGTGAGGGGCATCCCATCCAGGCCGGATGATCAACTGAGATGGGTCCTCATCGTCCGCACACAAGTCTAATGATATGGGTGATGAACTCCCATATTCACAGACAAGTTGCATCAACCATACTATCGACTATCTCATAACTCTTACATAGACTTACTCCAGCCCGATCACTTAGTCGGGGTCTAAGGCGGGCTCGATCATACCACAAAGTGTGCACGAGACATAGTCTCCAGCAATCGCATCGCGATGCCCCAAGCTGCGCACATCTAAGGGCCACTTGGTGTATGAAAGACCGCCAGCCAGGTCACAACTAAGGTCTCGAAAACCCATACAAAGACATGCATGTTATAAACATACACGCAGCACACATGCCTTGTATGAACAGCAGGTATCATTGAAATTCTCTACAAAGTATACATTTTATTGATAACTCTTACAGAGTGCACACAGAGATCACAAGTATGTGATCCAACATTACAACAACAAGCGGAAGCAAAGTATGTCTGAGTACAGACAAGTTTAACAAATGGCTTAAGAAGCCTTATTTAAACACAAGCCCTCCACGAGGGAACCAGTCGTCTGACTGGGACTAGACTAGCTTGATCTTCAGTCGTCTATCTCGATGAAGAAGCCACCTTCGGGGTCAGTGGGTTCATCTAAAACATAGAATAAGCAAACGTGAGTACAAAGTCGTACTCAGCAAGACTTACATAGGAGCTATACTACTCATGCACATGTATCAAGGTAAAGGGAGGTGGGGTTTCACTTGCAGAAGTGCCAGCTTTGACTTGGCTAGTCCTGAACTACGAGTACCAGACTTTGAGGTAAGAAGCGTACACGAGTCCACTACTTTCTCCAACCAATTACACCACTATGGTGCCTTCCTCGACTTCCCCACGAGAAAGCGCGCCATAGCACTCACACTTATCTTGGTGTGTTTTAGAAGTATCCAGTTCAAGTTGTCTAATAATCAAGCTAAGCTTTCCAAGAAGTCCTTAACCGCGGACGCGGCTATTCGAATAGTTTTGTTAACCCTGCACGGGTGTACCGCTACACACACATGATCATCTGTTACCGCCTTTGTACTCGACACCGTTCAAGAAGTGTCGGCGAGGATGCTCACCACAACTGTTACCTCATAGCCTATCTAGTCCAAGAAAGCTGCCTACCGGGGTTGGCTACCACTATCGTGAACGCGTCCGGTTTACCGAAGTGGACCCAGATGATGTGTGTGTGGTGCATAAGCCGGTCTCGGGTGAGCCGTTCTCTCACTTAGCAGCCAGGCCACAGACCTACCAGAACTCGGAACTATTGCGACATCTGGACATCAAAAGGGATGAGTTAATAGGTTGAGAGGGGTCAGTGAGCCCAATGTGTGGTTGTACTCTTCATCTTGGATCACCACACAAGAACTCGGACTTAGGGCGGTGTTCAACGAGACAACCCACTGTGTACTCCTACATAGCCTCTCATCGTTCACCTTGTATTAGGGTAGATTCACCAACACCTTTCCACCAACATCATCATGATCACTACCATCCCTACTCACATAACAGTAACATCATTGTATCACTCTAAGCATGCAATAAGCAGTAACAATTGCAGGGGCCACATGATATCAATCAACTCCTACATTTGCTAGGATTGTGGTTTGCTTACTACTGTGACAAATGATAGGTCATGCAAAGGAGTGGGTTCATCTATGCGGTAGAAACGTAGCATGGTAATCATCCTATACAATTCATAAGTGAGACATGAGAGGGAAGTGGGATTTTATCGACATGATCAATGGGGGTTTGCTTGCCTTGCTGACGAGGTTCGGGTTCGGGGTCTTCAACGAAGGGGGCAGCCTCCTATTCCGGTTCCACCTCTACTCGACAAACAACAAACAAGGTAGCAAAGTAAATACAATGCACAATCACAAGATTGAAGGTTGAAACTTGATGTATATGTTTCTGATGTATTTGGGAAATTCCATTTAAATGGAGTATATTGCAAATTGAATTGCAAATTCAAACTCCAATTTGAATTCATTTTAGCCAAGTTATAATTGACATTGTTTGATCAAGTTGAACCATTTTGAAATGTGTATGATATGCCTCTGAAGTTCAATTATATGTGATATGTTGATATGGTTCAAAATGCAAAAGCATTTGAAAAGAATTTGATTTAATTCCATTTAAATCAAATAGCAAATGCTACTGATCACATTTTAAATTCAACTCAAACATAGTTGAAAGTTGGAAATTTGGATAGATTATTTCCTCCTGGTCATTTTTCATATATTATTTGTCCAATTTGGAGTTAATATGAATTTTCTATGAATTTCCAAAGTTTCAGCCTTTTTCTGGAATTTCTGTAATTTCTCTGATTTCTTTTATTCTGGAAATTCTTTTATTGCGCCAGCACTGCATCAGCATGACGTCAGGGGGGTTTTGACCCCGGTCAAACTGACCAGTGGGCCTGGGCTGTCAGCCTCTCATCTAATTTCCCTGTTAGATTAATCTAACAGAGAGGATTAGAGGGGGTTGGGCCCACCTGTAAGTGACCCAGGGGGTGAGTTAAGGGCTAACCACCCCGGCAACGTCGGCGGGCTACCGGCGGTTAGACGCCGGCGACCAAATCCGCGGCGGCGCTCTGCTCTCCTCCTCTCCTGGCCACCATTCGAAGTGCTGAGACCACCGGGACGTAGCCCATGTTCTCGCACGTCGCCTGGTGCACGCGGGCGTCCAAGGAGACGACCATAGCGACGACGGCGACCTCGCCGGCGGCAACAGAAGCACGGTGACGACGTCGACGGGGCTAGGGGGCATGCTTTGCGGTGAGCTTTGGCGCGTTCGAAAGCTAGAATGCCCGTGAGTCAAACGCGCGCACTGGGGCGCCGTGAGGAGCACGAGGGCGAGCTTGCTCGGCTCCCATGGTGGATCCGGCTACAGCCGCGGGGAAGGTTCAGGTTAAGAGGGGTTTTGTGCGGTAGCTCACCCTGAGTCGAACGGAAGCGACGGTTTGCTCGGGGAGGCTCCAACGGCGGCGAATCGACGGCGGCGAGCTCGCGGGTCCAGCGAGAGGTTGAAGACGATGGCGTCGGCTCGGGGAGGAATTAGGGCTCCAGCTTCTGCGTGAAGACGAAGTCGAGGACGAGGAACACGGTGGACTTGCTGGTTGGAGCTCTAGGGCACGGTGGCCACGTCGTCCATGGCGGTGCGCTCCGGTGAAGCTTCGGGCGGCGACGAATTCGAGCGTAGGAGGAGGGGAAGAAGCTTTGGAGGGGGGGAATGGACGTGGCGTGCTCCAGGGCGTCTCCAGGCGCGAGAAGGAGGCGTGGGGAGGCCTGGAAGGCTCTCGGCGGCGACGTGGCGTCCACGGCTGGCTCGGTGGCATTCCACCGAGCAGCTTGGAGGTGCGGGACGGGGAAGAAGACCTTTCTGCCCCTGGTGGGCCGGCTGGGCTGGGTGGGCTTTTCTCTCCTGGGCGCCAGGTAATCTTTTCCTTTTTCCTTTTCTGTTTTTCTTTTTTGACAATTTTTTTGGCTAGCAAAAATAAATACCTAGCCATTTTCTAAAATGCTGAAACTTTTTATATGGCCTCATAATAATATAGACTAGCCATTTATAAAGTTTGGCACTTTTTAAAATTCAAATAATTTGAATCTTAACTCAAATAGGGGTTTTTGATTAATTCCAAGGCACTGTTTGAATATTTGAAAAATCCATGAGCATGGGATGGGTCCCACATCACTTGATATGTGATCACACTCATTTATAAGACTTTTCAAAAATCGAACATGAATTTTTGGAGAAGATTTTTATCTGGCCTTTTGAATTAATTCATCTGGGGGGTGTTCCTCCTCCCATTTTGCTTTTGAATTTGTTTTCAAAGATTTCTTTTGAAATTTTTAACATGATGCAAGTGACTTGCTAACCCTAGCACATTACCTAACAGAGGGTTCTGACAACTCGCCCCCACTCAAAAGAACCTCGTCCCGAGATTCAGAAGTCTGCGGGTGGAAGGTGGGGTACTCGGTACTGAGACGGTCTTCTCTTTCCCAGAGTGGTGTGACCATTGCACTTTCAGAAACTTAATCTTCTGACGACGAGTGACACGCTCTGCGGAATCAAGAATACGAACGGGGTATTCTCGATAAGAAAAGTCATCTGGGAGATCAAGCGTTTCATGGTCGACTTCGCGGATGGGGTCCTTGAAGCAACGCCTGAGTTGGGACACATGGAATACATCATGTACTCGGGAAAGGTGCGGGGGTAGTTCAAGTTGGTAGGCAACTTCTCCACGTTTAGCAAGAATGCGAAAAGGTCCGATGTAACGTGGGGCCAACTTGCCTTTGATACCGAAACGTTGGGTTCCCTTCAGAGGAGTAACCCGAAGGTAAGCCTTCTCATCCAGATTGTAGCTCTCTTGCCTTTGATGACGATCATAGTAGCTCTTCTGACGAGACTGGGCTGCTTTCAATTGATCACGAACAATGCGAACTTGCTCTTCCGCTTCCTTGATCATGTCCGGTCTAAAGAATTGTCTTTCACCGGTTTCTGACCAGTTTAGGGGTGTTCGACATCGTCGTCCATAAAGGAGTTCAAAAGGAGCCATGTTCAGACTAGATTGAAAACTATTGTTATAAGAAAATTCGGCGAATGGCGGAGACTTCTCCCAATTCTTTTCGAATGAGATAACACAAGCTCTGAGCATGTCTTCAAGAATTTGGTTAACCCTTTCGACTTGACCGCTAGACTGAGGATGGAAAGCTGTACTAAAGGAGAGATGAGTTCCCATAGCATTCTGAAAGCTTCCCCAGAATCAAGAGGTGAAAAGGCTACCGCGATCAGAATTGATTTCCAAAGGAACACCATGAAGGGATACAATTCTAGAGACGTACAAGTCCGCCAACTGGCTAGTAGTTATAGACTCGCGAACTGGAAGGAAGTGAGCAACTTTGGAAAGCCTATCTATGACAACGAAGATGGCATCGTTTCCTTTCTGGGTTTTTGGAAAGCCGGTGATGAAGTCCATACCGACTTTGTCCCATTTCCACTCTTGAATAGGCAAAGGTTGAAGTGTACCAGCAGGTCTTTGATGTTCTGCCTTAATGCGACGACAAACATCACATTCGGCAACAAATCGAGCAATGTCTCTCTTCATCCTAGTCCACCAAAATCTCTGGCGTAGATCTCGGTACATTTTTGTGCTACCGGGATGAATCGAGAGGGGTGTTGTAGGGGAACGCGGCAGAAAACAAAAAAATTTCCGCACTACGAACAGCCCAGGACCACTATGGAGACTGCATACAAGGTTTTTGATCTGATCGTTACCGACTCGTAGCGCAGCGGAAGTAGAGTCGATGTAGATCGTCGGTGCAGATCCCCGCAGCTAGGATTTACAACCTCCCAACCGCGAGAATGTATTCCCTCGTCTGCTCCTCGGACAGCGCTCAGGGAGGCGGTCAGACAGTCCCTCGGACGATGTCACGGACAGCCCTTCGGGAGGCCCCTCGAAACTCGATCGGTAACTCGGACAGCCCTCCGGGAGGACCCTTGAAACTCGAACGATAATTTGGACAGCCCTTCGGGAGGACCCTCGAACAGCCCCTCGGGCAAAAGATCGAAACTACGACCTCTCTACGGGGTTGCACACATACGGTGTCAGCTATCCGGCAGGGCTTCGCCGTCCAGAACTAGTTCCTGCCAGAACCCAGACAGCCTTTCGGCTCTACGAAACTATTTCGCGGGGAGCGAGAGAGAATGCCAGATCATGCATGGCTTGTGTATTGAACTCAAGGGAGAGCTTGGATCAAGGATATGGGGCTGCCCTCACACCTCTATTTATAGGAAACCCAAGGGGGCTTTCTTGGCTCCCAAGTCCTTCTAGAAGGCTTTCCAAAAATATCTCAAGTAGTACTTTTTACTATTCATGACACCACTTTTTCGCGTCCGAAAATTCCGAAAATATTTCTGTGGGTCTTAGAATAATTCCAACACCCACTAAAATGATTTTGGGCACATTCCGAAACAATTCCGGATTAGTGATTTTCATCTGCGAAAAGCAACCTAAGCATTTCCGGCAGCTCCGAAATATTTCCGAAAAAAATATTTTAATCTTTTCTCCAGAAAAATTCCAGAAGTTACCAGAACAATTCTGGCACTCTCCAAAATTACCAGGTGCTCTCCGAAACCTTTTTGGCTTAGTGGTTTACCCCGAAACAACTTTTCGGTTTTCTCTCACGGAACTTTTCCGCCGTCTCCGAAACCTTTCCGGTGACTTTATCTCAGACTCCCTGTCTAGTATTCAACAGATAGATGACCCTTAAGCGTGTGACCCTATAGGTTCGATGAAGTATAGACATGACCGGAACACTTTCCGATCAATGATCAATAGCAGAACCGAGGACATCCATATTGATCCCTATACCCATACGAAGAATTATTCGAGTGAACCTTTAGTTGTTGTGTGCTATTCCTGTTGCTTCGCGATATATTACAAATACCCGAGGTGAGACTTATTGGCATCCCCGTGAATCAACAACTTGTCCACTATGCCAGTTACCTCGTTCCTGGTATTGTTCTCTTTTCTCGTTCCCGCGTTCCGGCATCCCTGTGACCAAATCACACTGTGTCTGGCCAGACGATGGTGGATACCGTAACACCGAGAGGGCCCTAAGAATATCTCTCCAACGACGGAGGAGCAAATCCCAATCTCGAGCTACCTAGTTCCTTGTCATACTTTTCCGTGAACCCGCAAGCTACCGTAATAGCCACCCTTTTACAGATGACGTTTAACAAAACCCCAAAGTTCACGAAGCAAGTACGAAGGAACTCGATACTCTCATGGTCTAAGGAATTATGCAAACGCACAACTTTCTCTGTGTTATTAACCATTAACTTGTGACGAATGTATCTCATAGCATAACATCAATTCGGGTCGATTCAACACAAATGTTCTTCTAATATTGTGCCCTCAAAATTGCCGGCATAGTCATGCCCATGATCAGGAAAACAGAACCACCATGCAACACTTGAGCTAGTCTTAGAGGCGAGACTAGGAATATATATTTTTTATCCGTTTATTATTCCACACGTGCATATGAGTCTTCCTCCGAGCCTCGTGGTTATTGCAGACTCGAGAACCATAGCAGTTATAGCATGGAATATAAACATAATTAGGAACATGGGGATAAATAATAACATTTATTATTGCCTCTAGGGCATATCTCCTACAGGTGTGTCATGGGCTTCTTTGAGGATGAGTTGCCTTAGATCCCTATTCTTAGGTACTACCAAACGATTTTCAAAGAATACCGTTCCTTTACTACCTGTGGAGAAACATTTAGCAACTCCGCTAGCAATGTTCTCCTTGATCCGGCGAACACCTCGTGCACGCCTTTGGGCAACTATGATTTGATCCTCAAGAGTTGGTTTCTCCACCAAGGTAGAAAGATAGCCATGAGGAACAATCTCAAGATTAAGCTTGCGAAATTCCTCATGAAGAAGTGGTTGATACTGTTGTAACATGAGGTTGTTACAATACGACTTACGACTTAGTGCATCAGCCATGACATTGGCTTTGCCTGGGGTGTAAGAGATTCCTACGTCGTAATCTATTATCAACTCAATCTAGCGTCTTTGCCTGAGATTAAGATCTGGCTGGGTGAAAATGTATTTGAGGCTTTGGTGGTCGGAATAGATCTCACAACGATTACCAAGGAGGTAATGTCGCCAAGTTGTTAGGGCATGAACTACGGCAGCGAGTTCAAGGTCATGGGTAGGATAGTTCTCTTCATGTGGACGCAACTGGCGTGAAGCATAAGCTACCACATGTCGATCTTGCAGAAGTATGCATCCTAACCCTTGCCGTGATGCGTCACAATAGATCTCGAAATCCTTTTTGGTGTCTGGAGGTGTAAGTACGGGTGCAGAAGTCAATCTTCTTTTTAGCTCTTGAAAGCTTTCCTCGCACTTGGGAGTCCATAGGAATTTCTTATCTTTCTTGAGGAGTTCAGTTAGAGGCTTTGCAACTTTAGAAAAGTTCTCGACGAAGCGGCGGCAATAGCTGGCTAGGCCAAGAAAACTCCTAACTTGCTTAACCGATTCAGGTGGAGTCCAGTCAAGGACGGCCTGAACTCTCTCGGGATTCACAGCAATGCCTTTTGCAGAAATCACGTGGCCTAAGTAGGTCACTTCTGGTAGCCAAAATTCACACTTGGAGAATTTAGCATACAGGCGATGCTCTCTAAGTTTCATCAATACCAGCCTTAGGTGTTCGGCATGTTCTTCTCCGTTCTTCGAGTAGATGAGAATGTCATCGAGATAAACTACAACAAATTGATCTAAGTACTCCATGAAGATCGAATTCATCATGCCTGAGAAAGTGGCGGGGGCATTGGTCAAACCAAAGGACATGACAGTGTACTCGTAAAGACCATAACGAGTAGTAAAAGCTGTTTTGGGAATGTCCTCGTTTCGGATTTTGATTTGATGATAACCTAATCTCAAATCCATCTTGGAGAAGACAGAGGATCCTGCAAGTTGATCATAAAGATCATTGATCCTGGGTAGTGGGTACTTGTTCTTTATCGTCGCTAAATTTAGCGGGCGATAGTCTACGCACATCCTTTCTGTTCCATCTTTCTTCGTTACGAACAGAACGGGGCAACCCCATGGCGATGAGCTAGGGCGGATGAAGCCTTTTTCCAACAAAGCTTCCAGTTGGGTTTTAAGCTCAGCTAACTCACGTGGGGCCATTTTGTATGGGCGTCTAGAAATTGGTGCGGTTCCTGGCACGAGATCCACTATAAACTCTACACATCTGTCGGGTGGCATTCCCGGCAGCTCTTCAGGAAAGACATCCGGGAAGTCACGAACCACCGGAATATCTTCAAGTTCGGGAAGGGGAAGTACATTCAAAGAATGCACTTGGGTTCTTGTTCTGGGTGAGGTGTAGTTGACGGTCTTGCCTGAAGGGTGGGTGAGTTTCACTGATTTGCCTTTGCAATCTAGGTAGGCATTCTGTCTTGATAGACAATCCATGCCAAGGATGACATCAATGTATGAAGACTTGAGGGCTATGAGGGAAGCAAGGAATACTAAACCCTCAATTGCAATTTGATTACCATGGCTTACTCTATTAGTTTGCCATCTTGACCCTAGAGTTTGAATAATCATGGGGGTGGACAATTCAACAAAGGATAACTCATGACGAAGTGCATAACTTTCCGACATGAATGAATGAGATGCTCCTGGGTCGAAAAGAACGGAAGTAGGAACATAATTGACTGGGAGCGTACCAAGAATGACGTCAGTGGTGTTGTCAGTCTCTTCGGCAGCAATCTGATTCACACGTCCACGAGTGGCGGGAGGAGCGGGTTTGGTGGTGTAGACCTTCTGGGGGGGCTTGCCACGACCATTTTTGTTGCCTCCGGCACGGGGTGGAGCATTCTGATTCTGGAGCTGGTTCTGGGGGCACTCGCGGGAGTAGTGGCCTGCCTGACCACACTTGTAACAGGCTCCAAAGACAGTACGTGGAGCTGGGTGGAACTGAGTTGGTGGACGAGGCGCCACATAGGATGGCCTCGGTGGGTTGTTCTGGCGGAACATACTGTTGGGGATCCAGATCTTGCACTTCTGAGAGCCGGAACTGGATGAACCATCGTCTCTAGGGTGTTTGCGGAAGTCATTGGGGGTGTTCATGTCCTCTGCCTTAATGGCCTTGTTGACAAGGACCTGGAAGGTGGCAAAGTCATGTAGGTTGAGCTTACGACGGAGTCCAGAATTGAGTCCACGACGGAACTTCTCTTGCTTCTTTGAATCGGTGGAGACCTCTTCAGTAGCATAGCGAGCCAGTCGGTTGAACTCACGACTAAACTCGTCAACAGTCCTTCTGCCTTGGGTGAGGTTGCAGAACTCCTCACGCTTGCGGTCCATAAGACCCTTTGGAATGTGGTGCTCACGGAAGGAAGTGCAGAATTCATCCCAAGATGCGGGCGGTCCAACGGGACGCATGTTCAGGAAGTTCTCCCACCAAGAGCTAGCTGCACCCTCAAGGTGGTAAGTGGCATAGCTGACCCTGTCGCCATCTGCAACATGGCCTGCCTGGAGCTTCCTCTCGATGCTGCGAAGCCAGTCATCGGCGTCAAGGGGCTCGGTGGAGTAACTGAAAACCGGGGGATGAAGCCGGATGAAGTCGTTCAGAGACACCAACTCGTTGCGCTGCTGAGTGGTGTTGCGGGCAATGACCTCCAGCAAATGGTGAGAGTCTCAGCGGTTCCTCTCAACCTCCATCAGAACCTGAGCCATCGTGGGTGGGGGTGGAAGGTTGCCTTCCTCCTATTCATTCCCATGACCCTGGGCACGACCAAGCTGGCCACGGGTTCCTTGAGACATCCTGAAGGTGAAAACCAAAGTCAACAGAGTTGATTGGAAGAATCTAATCAAGGTATTGAAGTACTGGAAGGATTACAGAGCAAAGGAAGTAATCATCTTGACAACATGGTGATAAAAGCATACAAGCCATATATTCACAAGCTGTCATACAAACCATACATCGTTTTAGTACAAGCACCAAGCTAATACAACGTGATGAAGATGATACATCCTTCAGAGGCACTCTCACTTCCTATACATTATTTATCTAAGCCTCTGGAACTTAGAACACCTTGCGTACAACATACTAAGATACTACTACATCCTCACTAAGTAAGACCACAGGCGGTCTCACTCATCTCCATCTCCATAGTAGTCCTCGTAAAACTTACCCGTGTATCCCGGTAGCTGAAGGTGACCATCGGAAAACACGGAGGCCTGTGGACCCTGATATCCATTTGGGGAAGGATGGGGCCTAGGTCCAGCGTAGGGTGGAAGTAGAGGACCACGGGGTGGAAAAATGCCTCCAATCTCGGGCCAAGCAACTCGAGAAGGCATCTGAGTCCTCACAGGGTAGATAGCATCATACTCGACTGATCCAACACTCACGAAGGGTGCCAAGAGTGTCAGTGCTCGATACAGACGAACACGGGTGGCGTGAAGCTCAAAACGGAGAGCACGTGCATCACGATCTCGATCACAAGCAAACCTAGCAGTCATCTGAAGTATTGGATCCTCTGCAGAGTGATCTGAGTACAGTCCGGTGTAATACCCCTCTTCTCCTAGAAGTGCAGCAGGGATATAGCGGAACGAGGTCTCTCTCAGCATAGTGTGCTCCTCTCTCAGTAGTGTAATGCATGAATATGCAGCATCCTGCACAGCCATGTTCTCAGTCATGCCAATGCCATGTCCAAAGTGGATAGTCTGAGTGACTCCATTGTGGTGCGGGTAGATCCTGACAATGCAGTGGAACTGGGTCTGGTTGAAGTCGTGGAACTGCTCCTCGACGGTGTACTCAGGATACCATCGATATCCCACATAGGACATCATCTCGATCAACGTGGCGGGATGGCCACGCACACCGAGGCACCTGGTCATACGAACAATCTGCCGAGGGGGAAGATCTGCCATCTGAAACAGAAAGAAGGAGTTTGCAAATGCATCAGATTATGAGATAAACCTGGAATGACTCGGACAGCATAACGGCTGTAATTCTAAGAAATGTCTTTTCTTGCAATGTAGAAACATCACTTACATACGATGTAAGAAATCAGTAAGCGCAACAACTCTAATAAACCGAACACAACCTTCCTACGGCTACAAGGAAGCAAACAATGAGATGTTCTAGTCAGACAGAGGAGAGCCTAGTCCTATCTTCCCGTAGAATAAGATGAGGGTGACTCAGAACTCAGAACGAAGGGGGTAAGGAGAAAAAAGAAGCCTTACGTTGTTCCCTTATATACCCAGAGTAACTATATAACTATAGCAAGCTAGACTCGACTTCGGCCAAGGCTGCTAGTCCTACAGTCAGTCCTGCTCTGATACCAAGTCTGTCGGGACCCGGGGTTAGCGTATGCAAGTCCCGCTACGACATAGTCATATGGAGAGCCGAGAACCGTACCCACTTGTCTAAGCAGACAAGGCCAAGCACAGAACATTCTCGGAAAGCATCGTACGTGAGGGGCATCCCATACAGGCCGGATGATCAACTGAGATGGGTCCTCATCGTCCGCACACAAGTCTAATGATATGGGTGATGAACTCCCATATTCACAGACAAGTCGCCTCAACCATACTATCGACTATCTCATAACTCTTACATAGACTTACTCCAGCCCGATCACTTAGTCGGGGTCTAGGGCGGGCTCGATCATACCATAAAGTGTGCACGAGACAGAGTCTCGAGCAATCGCATCGCGATGCCCCAAGCTGCGCACATCTAAGGGCCACTTGGTGTATGAAAGACCGCCAGCCAGATCACAACTAAGGTCTCGAAAACCCATACAAATACATGCATGTTATAAACATACACGCAGCACACATGCCTTGTATGAACAGCAGGTATCATTGCAATTCTCTACAAAGTATACATTTATTGATAACTCTTACAGAGTGCACACAGAGATCACAAGTATGTGATCCAACATTACAACAACAAGCGGAAGCAAAGTATGTCTGAGTACAGACAAGTTTAACAAATGGCTTAAGAAGCCTTATTTAAACACAAGCCCTCCACGAGGGAACCAGTCGTCTGACTGGGAGTAGACTAGCTTGATCTTCAGTCGTCGAGCTCGATGAAGAAGCCACCTTCGGGGTCAGTGGGTTCATCTAAAACATAGAATAAGCAAACGTGAGTACAAAGTCGTACTCAGCAAGACTTACATAGGAGCTATACTACTCATGCACATGTATCAAGGTAAAGGGAGGTGGGGTTTCACTTGCAGAAGTGCCAGCTTTGACTTGGCTAGTCCTGAACTACGAGTACCAGACTTTGAGGTAAGAAGCGTACACGAGTCCACTACTTTCTCCAACCAATTACACCACTATGGTGCCTTCCTCGACTTCCCCACGAGAAAGCACACCATAGCACTCACACTTATCTTGGTGTGTTTTAGAAGTATCCAGTTCAAGTTGTCTAATAATCAAGCTAAGCTTTCCAAGCAGTCCTTAACCGCGGACGCGGCTATTCGAATAGTTTTGTTAACCCTGCAGGGGTGTACCGCTACACACACATGATCATCTGTTACCGCCTTTGTACTCGACACCGTTCAAGAAGTGTCGGCGAGGATGCTCACCACAACTGTTACCTCATAGCCTATCTAGTCCAAGAAAGCCGCCTACCTGGGTTGGCTACCATTATCGTGAACCCGGCCGGTTTACCGAAGTGGACCCAGATGATGTGTGTGTGGTGCATAAGCCGGTCTCGGGTGAGCCGTTCTCTCACTTAGCAGCCAGGCCACAGAACTACCAGAACTCTGAACTATTGCGACATCTGGACATCGAAATGGATGAGTTAATAGGTTGAGAGGGGTTAGTGAGCCCAATGTTCTGTTGTACTCTTCATCTTGGATCACCACACAAGAACTCGGACTTAGGGCGGTGTTCAACGAGACAACCCACTGTGCACTCCTACACAGCCTCTCATCGTTCACCTTGTATTAGGGTAGATTCACCAACACCTTTCCACCAACATCATCATGATCACTACCATCCCGACTCACATAACATTAACATCATTGTATCACTCTAAGCATGCAATAAGCAGTAACAATTGCAGGGGCCACATGATATCAATCAACTCCTACATTTGATAGGATTGTGGTTTGCTTACTACTATGACAAATGATAGGTCATGCAAAGGAATGGGTTCATCTATGCGGTAGAAACGTAGCATGGTAATCATCCTATACAATGCATAAGTGAGACATGAGAGGGAAGTGGGATTTTATCGACATGATCAATGGGGGTTTGCTTGCCTTGCTGACGAAGTTCGGGTCCGGGGTCTTCAACGAAGGGGGCAGCCTCCTGTTCCGGTTCCACCTCTACTCGACAAACAACAAACAAGGTAGCAAAGTAAATACAATGCACAATCACATGATTTAAGGTTGAAACTTGATGTATATGTTTCTGATGTGTTTGGGAAATTACATTTAAATGGAGTATATTGCAAATTGAATTGCAAATTCAAACTCCAATTTGAATTCATTTTAGCCAAGTTATAATTGACATTGTTTGATCAAGTTGAACCATTTTGAAATGTGTATGATATGCCTCTGAAGTTCAAGTATAATGTGATATGTTGATATGGTTCAAAATGCAAAAGCATTTGAAAAGAATTTGATTTAATTCCATTTAAATCAAATAGAAAATGCTACTGATCACATTTTAAATTCAACTCAAAAATAGTTGAAAGTTGGAAATTTGGATAGCTTATTTTCTCCTGATCATTTTTCATATATTATTTGTCCATTTTGGAGTTAATATGAATTTTCTATGAATTTCATAGTTTCAGCCTTTTTCTGGAATTTCTGTAATTTCTCTGATTTCTTTTATTCTGGAAATTCTTTTATTGCGCCAACACTGCATCAGCATGACGTCAGGGGGGTTTTGACCCTGGTCAAACTGACCAGTGGGCCAGGGCTGTCAGCCTCTCATCTAATTTCCCTGTTAGATTAATCTAACAAAGAGGATTAGAGGGGGCTGGGCCCACCTGTAAGTGACCCAGGGGGTGGGTTAAGGGCTAACCACCCCGGCCACGTCAGCGGGCTACCGGCGGCTAGACACCGGCGACCAAATCCGCGGCGGCGCTCTGCTCTCCTCCTCTCCTGGCCACCATTCGAAGCGTTGAGACCACCGGGACGTAGCCCATGTTCTCGCACGTCGCCTGGTGCACGCGGGCATCCAAGGAGACGACCATAGCGACGACGGCGACCTCGCCGGCGGCAACAGAAGCACGGTGACGACGTCGACGGGGCTAGGGGGCATGGTTTGCGGTGAGCTTTGGCGCGTTCGAAAGCTAGAACGCCTGTGAGTCAAACGTGCGCACTGGGGCGCCGTGAGGAGCACGAGGGCGAGCTCTAGCTCAACCATGGCGGCGAGCTTGCTCGGCTCCCATGGTGGATCCAGCTACAGCCGCGGGGAAGGTTCAGGTCTAGAGGGGTTTTGCGCGGTAGCTCACCCTGAGTCGAATGGAAGCGACGGTTTGCTCGGGGAGGCTCCAAAGGCGGCGAATCGACGGCGGCGAGCTCGCGGGGTCCAGCGAGAGGATGAAGACGATGGCGTCGGCTCGGGGAGGAATTAGGGCTCCAGCTTCTGCGTGAAGACGAAGTCGAGGACGAGGAACACGGTGGACTTGCTGGTTGGAGCTCTAGGGCGCGGTGGCCACGTCGTCCACGGCGGTGCGCTCCGGTGAACCTTCGGGCGGCGACGAATTCGAGCGTAGGAGGAGGGGAAGAAGCTCTGGAGGGGGGTAATGGACGTGGCGTGCTCCAGGGCATCTCCAGGCACGAGAAGGAGGCGTGGGGAGGCCTGGAAGGCTCTCGGCGGCGACGTGGCGTCCACGGCTGGCTCGGTGGCATTCCACCGAGCAGCTTGGAGGCGCGGGATGGGGAAGAAGACCCTGCTGCCCCTGGTGGGCCGGCTGGGCTAGGTGGGCTTTTCTCGCCTGGGCGCTAGGTAAGCTTTTCCTTTTCCTTTTCTGTTTTTCTTTGTTGACATTTGTTTTGGCTAGAAAAATTAAATACCTAGCCATTTTATAAAATGCTGAAACTTTTTATATGGACTCATAATAATATAGACTAGCCATTTATAAAGTTTTGCACTTTTTAAAATTCAAATAATTTGAATCTTAACTCAAATAGGGTTTTTTGATTAATTCCAAGGCACTGTTTGAATATTAGAAAAATCCATGAGCATGGGATGGGTCCCACATCACTTGATATGTGATCACGCTCATTTATAAGACTTTTCAAAAATCTAACATGAATTTTTGGAGAAGATTTTTATCTGGCCTTTTGAATTAATTCATCTGGGGGGTGTTCCTTCTCCCATTTTGCTTTTGAATTTGATTTCAAAGATTTCTTTTGAAATTTTTAACATGATGCAAGTGACTTGCTAACCCTAGCACATTACCTAACAGAGGGTTCTGACAATATTTCATTAAAATTCCTATAAACTTGGATGAAATTGATAAATTCAAACAAAATCCATTGTTATTAGGATAATTTTACTTAATCAGATGATATTTCATCTGTTGAACTATAAATAAAATTTTAAAAACTTAATCGGACATCACGTCCAGCTTCATGCCATTGTCCTCCACCTCCATATCCTCGGCGACGTCAATTTGCACTCCTACGTCAGCAGCAGGAGTAGGCCCGACGTTGAAGTAGTTGATACTCTCCTATTGCTCATGGAAGAAGTGGTGGTGGCTTCCACCTTGCACTCCGACTGAATGGATTCGAGGATCACCTTATGTTCCACCGTGGCGGGATTCAAGAAAATGGACTCCATGGCGGTGTGCCTCTTTTGTATTTCCCAATAGATCTACCAACGGCGCTGTCGTGGGAAAAACACGTCAGATGTCCTCATAGAGAACTTAAAGCGGGACCTTTGCTACGAGTGATTTCGAGGAGGGAGAGTCGATCTACGAGGAGTCGAAACAAGAGAGACACAGGGATTTACCCTGGTTCGGCCCCTCGATGAGGTAAAGACCTACTTCCTTCCTTATTTGTATTATATGTGGGATATCTCGATTACAAGGGCGCTAGAATTCGTCGCTGTCTCAAGAACCTATCTAAGTTGATTCTCCCTTAGGACGTCCCAAGGCCTCGGCTTATATACACGCCGGGTCCTAGGGTTTTACAATGAGGACGACTATGACACCAGGTGGAGTCCTATTCTATCTCTCGATGGCTATCTTGTCCTCCAAGGCTCCTTGGACTCCTTCCTTTGGCGTCGGTCTTCATCTTATAAGTCGGTCGGCTTATAGGGCGAACCTTCTTCTGGGAATTCTCTTCAATGAGCCGACCCACACGCCAACTCCTTCATCTAGAATATGGAGGCCCTCTTGATGATCCTGTCGGTCTGTGAATTATCCCCCCGACAACAGCCCCCAACTGTCGTGGGAAAAACATGCCAGATGTCCTCATAGAGAACTTAAAGTGGGGCCTTTGCTACGAGTGATTTCTAGGAGGGAGAGTCGATCCACTTAGAGTCGGCACAAGAGAGAGACACATGGATTTACCCAGGTTCGGCCCCTTGATGAGGTAAAGACTTACTTCCTGCCTTTTTGTATTATATGTGGGAGCTCTCAATTACAAGGGCGCTAGAAGTCGTCGGTGTCTCAAGAACCTATCTAAGTTGATTCTCCCTTAGGACGTCCCAAGGCCTCGGCTTATATACACGTCGGGTCCTAGGGTTTTACAATGAGTCTGACTATGACACCAAGTGGAGTCCTATTCTATCTCTCCGATGGCTATCTTGTCCTCCAAGGCGGCTTGGACTCCTTACTTTGGCATCGGTATTCATCTTGTAAGTTGGTCGGCTTATAGGCCGAACCTTCTTCTGGGCCTTCTCTTCAATGAGCCGGCCCACAGGCCGACTCCTTCATCTGGCATATGGAGGCCCTCTTGCTGATCCTGCCGGGTCTGTGAATTATTCCCCCCGACAGGCGCACTGGAGTAAGCTGGTCCTCCTCCGCCGCCTATTCATGCTCCTCCTCGTCGCACTCCTCCTCCTGCTTCTCCACCTCCTTCACCTGCTTTGTGACCTCCTCCGCCTCAAGGCATCGGGCCTCCTCCGCCTCCACCAAGATTTCGCTCACCTTTTCCAGAGTGGGCATATTTGTAAGTGGCGATCTTAGAGCGAACCATGGTGTTCGGATTGGCACAGATGATATTGAGCGCGGATGAGAGTTTGGGGCGGAGGCTCACCGCACCGCTTTATATAGATGTGGGAAAGAGGACGAGTGTGCAACCGACTACAATGTCGTCAAGATAGGCTTCTCAGCCGACATGTCCATATTGAGGTGTCGTCGTCGCTTCGAATATGTCTCGTTGTGTCTCCGTCATTGAACATGCGCAGAAAACATTACGTTGATAACATCACCGTCATTCGGCGCCATCCTGTTACATCTCTTCGACATTAATGCGCACGCGGAGAATGCAGCTCTGACCGGAGACCTCCAACCGTGTCTCTCCGGCATTGAACGACAGGGCCCAACCGGCAACCGCTTCGCGTGTGAGGATGAATTTTGGCGTGGAGGGCATTTGGGTGGGTCAGGGTTGTCAGGACGGAACATGTTTGGTGTCTGGACTCCAGCGAAGTCCCCTTTGGTCTGAGTCAGATTTGCGGGAAATGGACATGCGGACCAGCCCACGGACGGAGACATGGTCGCTTTGGATGGCAAAAATGGTTCGAATAGTTCAGTCTGAATGGATGCGGGAGGTCTGAGGGTTCGCGTTGGCGGTTGATATGTCCAAAACGTATCTATAATTTCTTCTTGCTCCATGCATCTTTTGTGTGATATTTCCATGATATTGATGCACTTCCATACACTTTTGATCATATTTGGACTAACCTATTAACTCAGTGCACCCCAGTGCCAGTTCCTGTTTTCTGCTGTTTTTGTATTTCAGGTTTCCCCATTACTTAAAGTGCCAGAAAAATTCCGGGAAAAATATAGGAAAAATCAGCGTACAGGAAGCTTCGGGAAGAGCCCAAGTGGGGCCAGAGGGGAGCCATGGGTGGCCCAGGCGGCCACCCCCTAGGCCGCGCCAGGGGGGGCGCCTGGGGCCCCTGGTCCACCTCTGGCTGCGCCCCTTCGCCTATATATCCCTCTCGTCCCGAAACCCTCGAGGACAGAACCCTTTTTCGCGATCTCTCCTCTGTTCAGCCGCCACTGCACTTCCAAGATCGGGAGCACCAGGAGCCCTCTTCCTGGCACCCTGCCGGAGGGAGGAACCACCTCCGGGAGCTTCTCCACCACCATGGATGCTCCCGGATGAACCATGAGTAGTCCACCTTGGACCATGGGTCCATGATCAGTAGCTATGTGATGTTCTCCTCCCCTCTTTGTTCTTCATGGTTTAGACCTCGTGAGCTTCCCTACATGATCGAGGCACATATGTAATCTTTATGCTATTGCTATGTTGAGTTTGCTGGGATCTGATGGATTATGAGACAATGTTCAGATTGTGATTGAGTAATATATTTGATTCTCCTCTTTTATATTTATGTTCTTCAGTAATTCTTGCATTTTCTCCGTTGCTGTTTATTGCTTTGGCCAAGTAGTAGGTAGTGACTCCAAGAGGGAGCGTTATGCATGATTCTGGTTCATGCCCCCTGATGACTAGCTTGAGTGACAGAAACATGAGTCTAGGGGATGTGTTGTTGCCGCAAGGGAGAAAACAACGGTGCTTGTACTTGCGGGTGCAAGGATTGTTTACTTTACGCAAAGTTCTTTAATGCAATTGTCTTTTGCTTTGAGTTTACACTTTGGGTGGGATTCACAATTTAATACCAGCGAGATGTTCTGGGTAGATATCTCAAGGTGGATGATTAGTAGGTAGATGCAGATGGATTTCGGTCTACTTGTCTTGGTGTACCGCCCATGCTTTTGAGCCTCTTCCTTTGCTTATAGCATAGTTAGCATTGGTTTGCGCACATAATCCTGTCAATTGCCCAGCTGTAATTTGTTTACCTCGCATGGCTATTTTATCGTCTTTTGGGAGAGAGACATCACTAGTGAACATCATGGGACCCTGGTCCATATTTCCAACACTGTTTACACCCACTATTTATTTTCTTCTTTATTTCCTTTTCTGTTGCTATCGCTATCATTATTATCCTGTGTGTTTGATCCTTTGTAAACAACAAGGCCGGAGGGATTGACAACCTCTCTGTACTCGTTGGGAGCAAAGTTATCTGTTGTGTGTGCAGGTCCGCGTCAACCGCCTAATTGCTGGCGCCGTTGTCACCTTCCTGTCGTTGTCGGAGTCCTACTGGAGACAAACCTTGGTATCTTCACCGTGGGAAATTTGCTGTTGTCTACATCTCAACCTTCCACTTTGGGTAACCAACGAGGGGCGAGAAGCCATCAGCGGTGCCCTAAACAGGTTACGAATAAGTGTCAAGAAGCTAACACCATTATAGCTACAACTCAAACAGAAGCACTCATGCTAACTATCAACATATGACCAATGATATATAGACCTAGACATGTGAAGCCCGGCCTGAATAGCCCGCCCAAGCCCTGCCTAAATACCCCGGGCCTGGGCCTATAAAAGAATAGAATTAGTGCGGGGGCAGCCGCCTCACCGAGAGCTGATATACTCGTGACATTTCATAAATCTGAACTTGGAGAGGTGGCATTCAAGAGAAAGAGCAACATATCAGAGAATTAAATTAATCTTTCACTGGCTTGAACTCAAACAATAAGTCATTCCATTTTTCAAATACTTCCATGTTTGTCTACTCAATAAAGCAGAGCACACAACATATATAGGTCTACTGTAACCTCTTCATGTACTTGACTTTGCATGGGCTCACATTATCATGGATTTTGTGGAAGGATTACTAGTGTTAGAACACAAAGATATGATCCTAGTCATCACGGACAGATTCACTAAGTATGCCCATTTCATTGCAATGAAACACCCTATATCTATGCAAAGTGTTCCTAGAACATTTTCATACACAATTTTCATAGTGACTGACATGCATATAATATTTACCAGCAACTGTTCAAAAACGTCAACATTAAACTACATTTGGGCACTACTTATCACACCCCCTCCCCCAGTCTGATGGACAGACTGAAAGGGTGAATCAATGATTGGGAAACTACCTCAGATGCACGTGCTTTCGACAACCAAGGAAATGACACAGTTGGTTGACTTTAGTGGAGTGGTGGTACAATACCAGCTTTCACACTTCCTTACAAATGACCCTATTTCAAGCCCTCTATGTTTTTTCTGTTTACCCTCTATGGCTTTGCACCTCCTATGGTTGCAGAATCCTCACTACCTAGTAGTATTTGTGTGGACAATGAAAATTTGCTCCAAAACAGAGAACTGGCATTGGAAGTTATCAAAAACAACTTGCTGAAGCAAAAGAAAGGATGAAGCACTATGCTGACAAGAAGAGGTAGGACAAGGTTTTTCAAGTGGGAGATATGGTCTATCTGAAATTGCAACCTCCGAAAACAGGCTTTCGCCCCCCTTTATAGATAAAGGACCGGAACAAGGTACACAGCCGATCGGTACAAGATGGTGGGGTAGCCCCCTTACAAAGCTGATCCTAGGATAGTCGGCGCACGCAGGCGCACGCGAACATCAGGAGGCATCGAAAGAACTAACCACCCACGCAACACCCTAACACACCTAAGCTCCACGACAACACCCTCAGGAGGGACTACGACGCAAAGTGTCGCCGCTGCCGAGTCCAGTCGGACAACGGTCTTCAACCGGAACCTTGACACGGAGAGCAGATCCTCGACGACGTCTTCAAGAAGATCACGACACCCACGGGTGTCGCCGTCGCCGGCGCAAGGCACTGAGCTTTCGCTCGGCAACTCGCCCGTGCCACCGATACCGTCAGAGGTACGCGAAGGTCAGTCCCTAGATCCGGACCAGGACACCGCCCCCATGGAGGCATGTTCGGGCTACCCACCACTCCACCACCCGTTGCCCCCACAACCCAGGGGAGAGCCACCACCACCACAATGGCGCCTGCCGGAAAGCAACCATGTGAACCACCATCCGAGGCCGCCGCCCCAGCATCCATGCCGCCAGATATTATCCGTTGGTCACGTCAATGCACCCTCGACCCTGGTGAGGAAAATGACGACACACCATCATCTCTCCGCCCGGCATCAACCCATGAGTCTGGGTAGGCGTCTCCATCGTCAGAAGCCCCCACACCTGCATCCCCATCCAGTATCGGTGCACTAGGGGGGACGCGACTCCGAGATTGCCGACGGCCACCGAAGAGCCAACCCAATCCACATGACCGAGCGAGCTCATAAGACGCCAAGTCCAAGGCCACCGATGCTGATCTGCGACCAGACGAATCGCTACCACGACCACCACCTACGAGCACCGTACTCGCGAGACGGGCATCACCACCCACGAGCACCTCCTGGGCCAAGCCCAGCCACGCCTATCCGAAGCGCAAGCTCCGATCCGCCCCGGGCTCCGACTGACCCGCCCGTGCACGAACCCTAGATCTGGTCCACCCCAAGGTGCGTGCGGCGGTGCCCACCCAGCCCCGCACATCGTCGGGCCAGATCTAGGAGACAGCTGACCGCCACCACCATCCTGCGCTGCCTGTGCAGTAATGGCCGTCAGATCTGCACTACCGCTAGCACCACCACCATCCTGACCCGGCTCACCACAGATTGGGCAAGCGCAGGTCAGGCCACCGCAGCCACTGACCAGACCTGCAAAAGGAAGGGATCTAGTCGCCGGCCAGCGCCGCCGCAGCCCACGCCGGGGATGCCATCGGCCCGCGCAGCCTCACGGCCAGACCGGCGGGGCCATGGCTGATTGACGAACGCTAAGATCCATAGCTTACCATCGAGCACACTTCACACCCCACCACAAGCGCCTCCACTCCCTGGCCAGATCCATCTAGCATCCCGCCACCTTAGCAGGGCCGCAGGTCAGCCCTGCCGCCGGCACCATCCCCACCAGCCGGATCTGGGCAGGGGTGCCCAGAGCCGCCGCCGCTAGCCAAGATCTCGCCCCACGGTCGCCGCTGCAGGGAGAGGCGGGGGGAGGAGAGGGAACTGGCGGGCCACCAGGGCGCAGGGAGGATGGCCGGACCAGGGGCAGGCGCCGCGCCCGACACCGTCACCACATGAGGAGGCGCCCCGCGACTCCCCACCAACGCGAGGGCGAGGAAGGCTCCCCGCCGCCGCCTGCGCCACGCGGCATTTGGCCGGCGACGCCACCGGCGGCGGCGGGGGAGGGGAGGCCGGGGAGCGGGGTCGAGGGCGGCGGCGCTAGGGTTGCCTCCCTGAGTCGCCCGCGGGAGCGACTCGGGAGGAGGAGCGGGGAAGTTCGTGTCCTGATTGTTGAAATTGCAACCTTACAGGCATACATCTCTTAATCTGCACAAACACCTCAAATTGCACTCCAAATTCCATGGACCATCAGGGTATTACAACTCAGGTCATCCCAACTAAATACCTTCCTCTAGTGGATGAGAATGGGCTCATCAAAATGGCCCATGAAGAAATTCTTGAAAGGAAATTAATCCCTCGAGTCGAAGGTTCTATCAGTATTTTTGTGGTACGTTGGATGTTCAAGTGGGTCAATATGCCAAGAGAAGCAGCTACGTGCGAAGACTCAGTGTTCATTCAGAAAATTTTCCAGGAATTTCAGTCTTGAGGGCAACAACGATCTTCTATAGGGGGTATTGTTAGGGTACTAACTGAATCTTCTGAAGATTAAGACACCTCCCTTGTTTCTCGCCGTGTATCCGTTCATCTCGCATTCGACGGCTCGCGTTCTCACTTACCCCTTCGCTAGCTGGAATGCTCGTGACCCTTGCTTGACAATCGAACGGCTCACAAGCGCTAGGATGTTGTTGTTCATCGCCCAGCAGTCACTCTCCCTTTTTCTTACTTTTTACATGCTCGGCACTGTAATGGCTGTAAATCCAACATTTCTAGTTGATTTTTGACATGTTATGTAATTTGGGTTGTAAACCCTAGCTGCCGGTGGCATGCTACTCCTACTTTCCCCCTCCTTCACAATATAAATCCGATCGGGACGATCCCTTGCTCTGTATTTCGCCTTGTTCATCTTAAAATCCAATCAGTTCTTAGTTCGTTCCTGACAGATCACTAACAGCTCCCGCTCGCAGGGCAAGTTAATACTTCTTACAGATCCATAGGGTGAGGGAAACATTGAGTGTGATAAATTTTAGCCACTGTGTTAGGCTAATTATCAGCTCCTATTTGTGCTTGCACTAAATCAACTGTGTAATATGAACTTCCATTGCTTGGTGTAGAGTCATAC
The DNA here is from genome assembly GCA_950022295.1 of Bromus sterilis. NCBI lineage: Eukaryota > Viridiplantae > Streptophyta > Magnoliopsida > Poales > Poaceae > Bromus > Bromus sterilis. The sequence goes on along the minus strand of OX465595.1, from coordinate 333,654,388 downwards.
AGGTTCTGCGGTGCTGTTAGTTTGTTTCTCAATATGTTTATGCAATAGGTAATATAAAGTTCATTTTTTTGGCACAGACGCTCGCGCACAGTAAGCACACCAATCTACATATTTACTATTTTAGGCCCGGATATTATTTATCTCCACTAACACCATGCAAACAATTCTCAAGTCAAACCTCAGCTTGGGTATTATAGTCAATATAGGCTGTGTTATATTCTGAAAACGAGGCTATCTTTGATTGCAGACGACAACTGCATCTCTGCGTTGGAATTTCATATCGACAACCACACGATTTGGCATCTCTACAGTCTACTGCTCTTTACCTACGACAAAAAAATGTAAGGAATTTTCTATGCGTAACTGCCACTTACAACAACTTACAAACATATACCGGTACTCTAGATCATCATGCTTCAGCTTGCTGACACATGCAGTCCGGCATCGGGAGGTTGTATATCGATCCATGCTGTTTCCTCAATCCAAAACCTTTCGATTCACTGTGGCGACGAATATCCTGCATGAGGTGCCTGAACCGATCCCATCTGCGGTCAAAGCAAGCAAGTTGGATATCAGAGATTCAGTTACAGCCTTACATTAGGCTAAAGTGTACTTCAGTGTTTACATTTTTTCGATGGAGGGTGGATTTTCTTAACTCAAAATGAAGCATCAAATCTCAGTGTGTGCATATAAAATAATATGGACACTAGTTAAAATTTAGTATGATTTTCTACAATAACATGGACGGTCCAAATGGAAACTAGCTAAATGGCGATATCCATATTTGATGTGGTAAAATTCAGGCCTTCTCGCTTTCGTCGTGCACTTACACATATCGGACAAGGGTTACTCAAAGCTGACCTGATATCCGGGTTGTCAAAGAGTAGCACCATTTTCCGTTTATCCGGTTTTATTGTCTTTGCATGCCCCCCATACAAATAACGCCTGTGTCCCATCAGGAAATGAGGGAAATTGCTTCCTTGAGTCGTTACAAATGCTTCGCTCCGTAGGCAGACTGTGTAGTCCAATGCTGCCAGTCTAGATGAATGCCCCTGGATATAGGAATGTGAGTCATAGGCAGTCCGTCATGGAGATAAGAAATGGCTCTTATCCAACTGTTACACTCCCTTAGACTGAACAGGAATTCTTGATGCTTGCTGTAAGATAATGAAAGAATGCATCCTTTCTAACATTTTTATGATAAAAATCGAGTAACTAAGGGAGGGGAATACCTTGAACTGTGCAAGCTCCTCAGTTGAAGTGAGTGTTTCTTTTGTTTGTATAAGTGGAAACAACTGGCGAAGAGGAGTCATATACTTCTCAGCATTGTATATTTTACCGGAGGCAACATAGAGTGAGGTCGTATTATCAAATCCCATGCCGCGCAGCATCATTCCAACCTGCATAAACTAAACTAGTGAGGCAAAGGTAAAGTTGTACGATGATATCACGGAAACAAGATCTCCTTTTTGGCAGCTTGCAGCAAGGCCTATTGGAATGCCTTAGAAATTTGCGGTGGCAAGATACATTTACCAAAGCTTTAACTTTAGTTTAACTAATCAATCCACTGAAAAATAACGAACTATGATAAGGAATTCTACAAATGGTCTGAAAACATGACGTCCAGCACTACCTACTGTAGTCTGCAGTGCAACTTCCTACAAGATGCTTTTTGCACCAATGCACAACACCATAGGTGCTATTTGGACTGTCCAATTTTATTCTCTCAACATTTGATAGCCTAAGGAGGGAAGAACATGATTTGAACTCAGAAACAAAAAATAGAGTAAGGCTCCATTTAGTACTGCAGTGGCAACTTACAAACACTTACTCCCTCCGTACCAAAATATAGGTAGTTGGACTTCCTTCGTGCAAGGAAGCCCAACTACCTATATTTCGGTACGGAGGGAGTATTATTCTTGGATGTAACAGTTAAGAACATCTTTACTGAAATTAGTAAATGTCCCCCAAACTAGCCCTAGAAGTGTTGCAATACAAACATGCTCAAAACAATTGCGGGGAACTAACATTTCAACCTCTAGAGGAGCTAAAGGACATCTCCCATTCCTCCGGTTGGCCTCGGGATTTATCACACGACCTGGTCGGCGAAACTTCCCTTTCCAGCTCCTTTCACGAGCATTCTCCATTGCAATATTCTCCTTCCCATCACCATCATATATACAGCATGAGAAAGCTACCATATCCTAAAACGCAGCACGCACAATCATCATACAACTCGGTCTTAGTGAAAAGATATAATAACAGGCACCAAGTAGCATGGTATATTGTGTTTGAACCTCTTCAAAGCGAAGATGAACTGACACGTACTTCCCACCGGTCAAAGAACTCTTCTTGATCATTCGGTCAACCATTGTATCTGCAAGAATTCTTATGGGTTCAGAAAATCTCAATGCCTCATAGTTTGCCAAACATCTCAACGCATGGATATTTGATGGAACTGAATTAGCCAATCTATTTGAGAAAGGAGCAATACGCACAGCCCTGTGTCATAGAACAGAAAATGAGCAAAGACATGGTAGTACACAACGCCTTTGGTCACAAGAATTTCACGCTATATCAAAGGAAGGAGCAACAGGAGCACATACCCTAGCTCCAACAGTTTTGGAAGCACCTTTTCTAGGTAGTAACTGTGAGACGAGAAGGCTTTGGTTCTCATATTCGGTATACTGCTGATATTATGGTCAAACTGCACAGAAACATCTTCAGGAAGTTCTTTGACAACCCTTACATGTTTACGGAGTGTCTCAATAAAATGATCTTCATCAAAGATATCACCAAAATTGCTGAAAGAAATTATGCAGGAATAAAAAAGAATTATCCTTATGACAAAGTGGTGAGAAATCAAAAACTTATAAACGACATGGCATGAGGGGAATATACAGAAACATAATAACATATGAAAGAACACCAAAGCTGCATTAAAAATAACAACTCTTTCTTCAATCAAGTATTTTCATAGGGATACAGCTTATAAAATGGCAAATGGAAAGACTGATGTGATACTTACGACATTTTTGAGGTACATGTTTAACAAGGAATAAAAGAAGAGTGCTGAAAAATGCATTGTTAAAATGGAAACACAAGAGAAATGACACAACAAAAAATAGTGAGTTGATGATACAAAAAAAACCTGCAGACAAGAAGGGCTTGAAGAAACATAATGAAGTTTCTCTTTTCCACAAAAGAAAAGGATACTGATACATTTACTTATCTGGAGCAGATAAAACAATGGGCAAAGAAATAATGTTTATTTGTATAATATAGAAATGCTAACTGAAGTAAATTTGCAACTTAATTATGCAAACGACGTTTTTACAGAGCTAATCCTCAAGAAAGTGACCCAGGGGTGCATCTATTGTGTGCCTAGGCAAAATAGTTACCTAGAATCACGCCAAACACTGTTCAGATGAAAAGCTGGGCTGACAAGGGTTGCATTAAGTAAGCTTGCCACAGCAACGGCATCACAAATCTGCATTTAGACATCTCTGTTAGACTCAGATAAACACTTAGATCATACATGTTGTAAAGTTTAAATTTCAAATTAGCACTTAAGATACTAGAAAAAGTTATAGAATTATACATATGAAGATCAATGCAGTGCGTAATGACTTTTGAGTGTATTGAGATTTGAGAATTTAGTGGAAGATAAAAGGGTAACATGCAACAAAACATGAAATAGCATGTTCACGCAAGACATAAGTTCAAAAAGGATCCAAGGGGAACCGCAAAATAAAGGGTTTGGTGTTTGGATAGCTAATATGGAACCATGGACCATTAAAGATGACTCTGAGTAAATATATCTAGTTGGTCCACGTTCATAAGAAATTGATCACGCAACTTACAGAAATGCGTTGCTGATTCAGACCACCATTTGCTTCAACCACGAGAAAACCATTTGAAGGTGGTAACACTGAAAAGTGTAATGTGGACCATCAATAAAAAGTTAAAAACTACTTAGCTATGTCGTCTGTTACTGCTTATGCTAAAGCTAATTCTGACTGGCTGATCTTGGTACATTTGGTTATAGATTTTCATACAAAGCATTTCAAATTTGCACCTGATTGTGTCAACCTCTTTCTGATGCAAGGTACCCATCTCTTTCCAGAATTTTTATAATGAGATGTCATTAACTGCAATGACACGGCAAAATCATGTTACTTATATGCGAAGAGTGATCATAGGCATTGAAAGAAATGTTGTTATCCAAAGTGATCATAGGCATTGAACATTTGTTTTGATAGGATTATGAGCACTATAGTAGTAAAAATGATCATCACCATGACACCATTGTTACAATCCATAACTGACAGATAAATCCTATTTGACCTTTAAAATGCTCCCAGTGTCAAGCATCTCCCAAGTTGCAGAACATAATGTAGACCTACCACATGACGGCCTAGCTAACACATTTTTGGCATATGAACATAAAACAGAACTCACATGCTAGTCTTACAAGTATATTATTTATGCCAATATGTATTGCCATCTCAAGGTGCCAAGTATATTCATTGGACTGCAATAGCGCATTACGTCAATATGAATAAATGATTCAATGGTTGTCTCCTACAAGCAGCCAAAATCAGTGTCTCACCACCAGTTCCATTAGATATCTACTCCCTCCGTAACTTAATATAAGACGTTTTTTTGACACTATGACAGTATCAAAAAAACATCTCACAATAAGTTACAGAGGTACTATAGTAGTGAGCTATGTAGCATTGTACAGTATTTGTGTCACAAATAGCCAACAGACTAGCATGTAATGTGTGGTAAAGTTATAAACAGTCTTGGGACGATTTATAATCAAACTATGAGCATCCAATGGAAAATTAAAGAGTGGACAAGAAAATTTCCACCAGTTTTTTAGGGACAATCCACCCATTCCGCTAGCTCCAACATACCGCCAAGAATACATCGCATAAACATTCAACTCCCACGGACACAAGCCAAGAAGCATCTTAGGCACTCACCGGGCTAGGACGAGAGGCGGCGGCGCGCATTTCCGGCAGGAGGCGCTCGAACACTAAGTGGCTGCGGTACACCGACCCAGGCGGAGCAGGCGCCGGCGCCCGCCGGCGCAGTGCGCCTGCCACCAGGCCGCCACCGCCGGTTCCCAGGCCCGCGCCGTCACCGCCCAGGAAGATCACGGTCACCGCCGCGGCGTAAACTAGAGCGAGGATCAACACGGCAGCTCGCCGCCGGCGCCCGGCCAGCACGCGTCCTGGGCGCCGCGCCGCGGCCTTCGCGCCATCGCTGCCGCGCATCGACGCCGACGCCACGGCCACCGACGGCGGCATCACCGGGAGCACTCCAGTGGGATCATGCGACGCGTAGAGGAGGGAGTAATGGAGGCGAGCACACGAAACGAGGGCGAGAATCAGGAATGGCAAATGTAGGAGAGGCAGATAGGTGCCCGAGTGCCCGCCATTAAGCGTAGGTGGAAACGAGAGAGAAAATTCGATCGACTGGTTTTTCATTTTTAGAATATATGTTTTCGGTCGACTTCATCATCATCCGTAGATGCGCGATTATATACATAGTGGTCTAAAGATTCTTTTCTTTCAATTCTATAGTGTTCTAAATCAGAATCTATCTATCTATTATATAATTAAAACAAGAGACAAGCAAAGCATCACATTCATCCACATAGATTAAATTATATCAACCATTAATTTTACATATAAATGGCTAAGATTTAATAATATATACGTTACATACAAATATTGTTCACACAGATTATTTGGCATATGCAACCTATCACGTACGAAACCAATAAAAAAAGTGCAACATGAATCACGTGCATGAGAAGCTATCCTTAAAAAAAATTAATTTTCACCGGGGGTGAGAGAACTCTCCCACGTGTCTATCCTTGGATTTAAGGGAGCCAGCATCACGTTTGTGTTACGTATCAAGTACAGTCAGGTAATCAATTCCTCCAAGAATTTTATCAAGAAAAAAAAAACTCCCGCAGTCCAAAGCCAACCATGATACACAAAGGAACCTGCCATATATTTTTTTAGTGGGAAACCTGCCATATTTTTTGTTCTTTGAAATGGAAAACCCGCGGGATCTCTTTTTTTGTGGAAACCTGCCATATCTATAACCCTTATTTGACGCTTTATCAAATCCAAAGTTTTATGGCCAAATAGTGGCGAGCGATCAATGAAAAAAAGAAACCAAGCAGTAAAAGTTTAAAATCTTAAAAACAAATATCCATCAAATCAATATAAAACACTTATGAGATGAATAGACAATACAGTTTTAAACATTATATGAAATTACAGAAAAACAACGTAAATCTGCTTTTCTACAAGGAAATGTATTTGCTTAATATTATTGTACGCCGGATCCTGATACAAACAAGGTTTCAAAAAAAAAGTTGGATTGATATAGATTTTTATTTTTAGTCGTTTCAAATGATAATATTAAACATATATTATTAATTAGACGGAATAATAATATACTTATTTTTATTTATAAGTTGCTGGATAAAAATACAAAAAAAAAATATTTAATGTACTTCCTTCATATAATATTTATCTATACGTCTTAAATATAAATTTTAACCAGTCAAGTTGAACAATAAATTAAAGTCAAAACAAATTATCGTGTGATTTTGATCTCAGTAAAATATAAATCAAACCCAACAGCAAGGACACCAAAAATAATCCAGACTAACAGTAACACCATTTTAAATGAATATACACTAATACTTTCTCAGACTTAGATAGCCGAAAAACACAATTACTGAGAGAGTAAGAAAACATTGCGAGAATCTAGAAGTGATACCACTTGGCATAAGTGGTAATCTACCTCAAAACAATGAACCATATATATGATTATGTGGATATATGACATTGTACTAACAAAAAATGTACACATTGAACCACATTTTTTAATCCAAACACCGATGAAGTGTAAAGAAGAAATGGAAACAAAAAAGGTATTCTAGCCGCGCAAATACGCGGGACACCATGCTAGTTATATATTATGAGGGAAAATCATTCAAACATAGCATAGTCGCATTAAATATTGGACGCGTGATTGGGATCAATTACCCCACGCATCATTCCATTGCATTGGTTGTTTCCCTCTCCTCTGGCGGTGCTGCCTCGGGCTCCTCCCTGGGTGCTGCTGGTGTGGGCCAGCTCCCCCGCTCTCCCCAGGCCTCTTCCTTGGCCGCCCTGCGCTCTCAGTCGGCCCCGGCCAAGGGGTCGGTTGGAGGGGCGCTCACGGCTGCTCACCCCATCCAGCAGTACGGGTCGTTCCTGGGTGGGCGGCAGGCTAACCCGGCCCCCTCCCCGGTGGGCTCGGGTGGCGGATCCCCGGCTCACTCCTTCACCGGCTCCGGCGTGGAGAGTGCGGGGCCCCTCCTCGGTGTGGGGATGGAGGTGCTCCCACCCTCCTCCCCCCGCTCGCCTGGTGTCGTCTGCTACAGCAGGGCACCGGACTCTCCGCTGGCCTCAGGCATCCGCACTCCGTCTGTGGTGCCCACCTCTCCTGCTCCGGCCGCGGTGGTGCTAGTCACGACCCGCACCGACACTCCCGTGGCTGGCCGCCGCTCCCTCTCTTCTCCCCCTATTGCCTCTAGGCAGAGCGTGCGTCTTGGGAGTGCTCGGGCTGGGAGCTCGGCCACGGAGCCGACTGTCGCGCGGCAGTGCGCAACTTGGATCCTGGTACGTCCGTACCTCCTCCTCCTTCTACGACATCTGGATCTCGGTTTTTGATTCTTGGGGATGTTCCCTTGGGCCATCTGGCTGAGGTGGCCGAGGATTGTGGCATTGTGTTCCGTGGTGAATGGGGCCCTAGGCTTGGCCAGATTGCGTCCTTTTCAGGCCAAAGAGTGCTTGGAGGGTGCCTTGGCGGCTGCGCGCGCCCTGCAGGAGGCGGCACGAGCCCAGGAGGCTCAGTTGGATGCCTTGGCTCCTATCGAGCCAGGGCCCTCTGCCGGCGACGAGGGCCCCCTTGGGGAGACGGACTCGCTGGTGACTTCGGTGCTCCCCCGTAGGCGCGGGCGCCCCCGGAAAGGGGAGGCGCCCGCTGGTAGTTGTCGTCCACCGTCGGCGTGCCCCCAGACATAGGGATCCGGGGCCGCACTAGGTCCCGCTCGTCTCAGCCCCCGACGTCTAGTGGGGCTCGTTCGACCTCGCGTAGGGGGTCCAGCCGTGTTCCTGGATGAGGCTCCTTTGCTGGAACATACGGGGCTTTGGTCAGCTTGGCCGTCGGCGACAGCTGATCAATTACGTGCGCGAGGAGAACATCGATATTGTGGGGATTCAGGAAACGATCCGGCAGGATTTTTCAATCCAGGAGTTGGAAGGGTTAAGCCCCCATAGGTTCGCCTGGCTGTGGTTGCCGGAGACTGGTCGGTCGGGGGGTATCTTGCTCGGCGCGAAGGAGGAGAAGTTCGAGGTTGAAGACATGGATCGTGGGGAGTTCTTCTTGAGTATGACTCTCACCGACCGGTCATCTCATTTCTGCTAGGAGGCTATTATTGTCTATGGCCCGACGGATCATAGTAGGTCCGCCGAGTTCTTGGCCGAGATTGTGTCGAAGGTGGAGAGGGCCCCCACCCCGGTCGTGGTGATCGGCGACTTCAATCTCATCCGCTCCCCTGATGAGAAGTGCTCTAGAAATGTCGATGCCCCCCGTATGCAGGCTTTCAATGACTGTATTGCTCGCCTTGCCCTACGGGAGATTGAGCGCATCGGGGGGCGTTTCACTTGGTGTAATAATCAGCAGGCCTCGATACGTTGTGTGCTGGATCGGGCCTTAGTCTCGGTGGAATGGGAATTAGCTTTTCCACTCTACTCTCTGCGGGTGGTCGAGATGATTGGCTCGAACCATTCGCCCCTCCTCCTCTCTTCTAGGGAGGGGTCGCCACCTTCTACGCGGTGATTTAGGTTCGAGGATTCCTGGCTCCTCCAGCCTGGCTTCATGGAGGCGGTGCGGGAGCGCTGGGAGGCGGCGGCCAGTTTGCCTCCCCGCCTCTTCTCTGCGGTTGACCTCTGGCAGCACTGTGCTAAGCTTGTGAGGTAGTTTATGCGGGGCTGGGGGGCTAACCTGGGTGCAGAGTTCAAATCCCGCAAGGTGGAGGCCCTGGATAGGGTGGACGATACGGGGCCGGGTCTCTCGGCCGACGGTTGGATCCAGCGGTATGCCCTGGAGGCATCTCTGATGGAGATCTTTAAAGGCGAGGAACTTTTCTAGAAACGCCGGGGGGGGGAAGAACTGGCTCCTAAAAGGGGAATCCAACACGGGCTACTTCCACGCCATTGTGAATGGCCGTCGCCGTTGGTGCTCGATCCCGTGCCTCTGGAATGATGGTGTCTTATTAGAGGACGCGGCAGGGATTGCAGACCATATTTACTCTTTCTACAAAGAGCTATTTTCGGCGGACCCGCGCTCGGGGGTCTCCTTGGTGGAGGATTTCTGGGCTGGCGATGCACGGGTCACTCCGGCTAAGAACTGGGACCTTTTGGCCCCTTTCTCGGTAGACGAAGTTCACTCCGCGCTGCTTGCTATGAAGGGGTCCTCGGCGCCTGGCCCTGACGGTCTGTCGGTGACCTTTTTCCAGCGTTTCTGTCCCGTAGTCAAGTACGCCATCATGCCCATTTTCCAGGAATTCTATACGGGTACCTTGGACATGGCGCGACTCAATTACGACATTATTACCCTGATCCCCAAAGTAGTTGGGGCGAGGGACGTTCGTTAGTTCCACCCCATCACGGTTATTAATGTGCTGGAGCGTCTCGTGGCGAAGGTGTGCGCTATTAGGATGGCCCCGGTGGCCTGCCGTATCGCACACCCCCTTCAATCGGCCTTCATGAAGGGCCGCCTTATCCACGATGGGATTTTGGCCCTTCATGAGATTGTCCATGAGGTCAAGTCCAAGGATCAATGGGGGATCTTCCTGAAGTTAGACTTCCAGAAAGCCTATGACCGTCTTGACTGGGAGTTCCTGTGGCTGGCCCTCGATCGTAGAGGGTTTGATGACCGGTGGTCCAGCTGGGTCATGCAGCTGGTCCGGTCGGGCTCCACGGCCATTAATATTAATGGTGTGGTGGGCCCGTATTTCCGCTCCTCTAGGGGCGTCAGGCAAGGGGACCCTATTTCTCCCCTCCTGTTTAACCTGGCCGTCGACGTCCTCGCTTCCATCCTCGACAAGGCGAGGGCCGCCTGCCACATACATGGTGTGGTCGGCCACCTGATCCCGGGAGGTGGCATAACTCACCTCCAGTATGCTGATGATACCATGATCATGATCGAGGGGTCAGACCTCGATATTATTAACCTGAAGTTCCTCCTCCAATGCTTTGAGGCCATGCCGGGCCTCAAGATCAACTTCGACAAGAGCGAAGTTATGGTCCTTGGGTTCCCGGAGGAGGATCGGCGCCGCGTGGCGGACAATCTTAACTGTAGGCTGGCCGAATTTCCGGTAACCTACCTAGGGATGCCTCTTTCGGAATCCTCCCTTTTTATTAGGAATTTCCACCCGGTTATGGACCGGGTGGCCTCGCGCTCGGATCCATGGCGTGGTCGCTTTACCTCCAAGGGAAGTAAAACGGTCCTTATAGACGACTGCCTTTCGAGCTTGCCTATGTAAAAAATGGGTCTGTTCCTCCTCCCGGAGGGCGTGCATGCCGCTTTCGATCGCGAGCTAGCGTGCTTCTTCTGGAAGGGGTATGATGGCCACCAGAAGTACCACATGGTCCAGTGGGCTGATATGTGCGTCCCTCGCTCGGCCGGCGGCCTTGGGATTATTGCCTCGCATCGGATGAACGTCTCGCTTATGTTACGTTGGGTATGGCGCATCCTGAGGGACGAGGGTGGGCTATGGTTACAGCTCATCAAAGCTAAATACCTCCGGGGCCGGCCGCTATTGGCCTGCTCGACCGGCCAGGGGTCCTAGTTTTGGCAGGCCATCCAGTCTATCAAGCCTGAGATCAGACGGGGCCTGGCCTACACGGTTTGCAATGGGGAGCGAACCTTGTTCTGGTTGGACCCATGGGTAGATCGGTCCCCCCTGTGCCTCACCTTCCCCGGCTTGTTTTCGATCTGCTCGGAGCCTAGTATTCTGGTTGCGGCTGCCGGGGCCAATGGACGGTGGAATATCTCGTTCCGGCGCACCTTCGGCCCCGCTGAGCTGGGGGGTTGGGAAACCCTTGTAGCCTCCCTTCCCCCGCTTCACCCGGAGAAGGAGGACGACGTCTCTTGGCTATTGGCGCCTTCGGGATGTTTCTCGATTAAGTGCTGCTACCGGATGCTATGTCGGCCCCCGGACCTTCCTTGGATTGATCACCTATGGAAGGCCCCGCTGCCCTTGAAGATCAAGATCTTCGTCTGGCAGATCCTCCGAGATCGCCTCCCGCCTGGTACCGAAGTCCAGAAAAGACAGGGCCCTGGCGATGGTATATGCCCCCTTTGTAGGGTCCCCGAGACAGGAACCCACATTTTCTTTTCGTGCCTGACTGCCAGGTTCCTGTGGCGTTATTTACGTGAGGCCCTTGGCCCAGATTGGGAGGCCGCGGACCTGGACGGGTTCCTCCAGGCGAGGGCCCATCAGCCTAATCAACGTAGGCGCCTATTTTGGCTGGTCTTTGCTGCGTTTGCTTGGACGCTGTGGAACGCTAGGAACAAGATGGTTATTGAGAGGATCTTACTCCGGCGCACCTCTGACTTGATCTTCTCCTTCCTCTCTTATTTGCAGCACTGGCACCCTCTATCCAGGCGCAGGGATAGAGACTACTTGCTCCGCATGATGGACTCCCTGGTGGCTTCGGGGCGAGCTCTGTCACGCCCCCCGCTCACGACAACTTGATGTGAGGCGCCTTCTCATGGCGACCGTGCTGTGGTGGATACCCTTTGAGTACTTTTTGTGGTGTAGTTCCCCTTTTTATGTTTTGGGCTTTTTTGTTGTGCTCATAGCGCTTATTACACTCGTGTCTCACTTGCCCTCGGATTTGTGGTCGTTGCTTTATCTATAAAGAGGGGTGAAAGCCTAATTTCTATTGTTTCCTCTCCTCTTGTGTCCCCTTTTTTCATAGTAATTATCTTTGTCACTTCCATCATAAGCAATCACCATCAAAGAACAAACTAAGAGCATCTTCAGCCGTTCGGCCTCCCAAGCCGTTTTTCGGCGCTATTTTAGCGCCGTTTGGGGGGTTCCGCCGGCGCAAATTTCGGCTTGGGACGGTTTTCTTCCCAGTCGCGCATTAAGAGTCGCCCCCCTAACGAAATGGCGGGATCGCGTAAAATTCGAAATATGTCTTCCCGCTTTCAAATAATTGCAAGGTTTGACGATTAAACATGCCATGGTTCGGCGTTCGCATGTCACAGACGGCGTGATCTAAGCGGGGGAACAAAAGGGTGATAGTACGGTCGGCGCATGTTTTCAAATGGGGACGTCGAGGTCGACGGCAGGCGCCATGGGATCAGCGAACTCGGCGGATGGCGTGGGCGGCGTGCTTCAGGGCGAGGCAGTTGGCGTGGCGTTTGTCGAGTGAGCTCCCGGTGTGTTCTCGGGTGCTGCCATTTGAGTCAAGATCTTGTCCTGCTCGGACACGAACCGCGCCCTGACCGGCGCGTTGATACGTCCAAAACGTATCTATAATTTTTTCTTGCTCCATGCATGTTTTGTGTGACTTTGCCATGTTTTGCTTGAACTTTCATACACTTTTGAGCATATTTGGACTAATATATTAACCCAGTGCACCCAGTTGCAGTTCCTGTTTTCTGTTGTTTTTGTATTTCAGGTTTTTCCAATAATTAAATTTCCCAATAAATCCCAGAAAAACTATATAAAAAATCAGCGTTCCGGAAGCTTCCGCGAGTCCAAAGGGGGGCCACAGGGCAGCCAGGAGGGTGCCTGGCGCGGCCCAGCCCCTGGCCGCGCCACCTGCCCTCCTGGCTGGGCCCCACACCCCTGGTGCCCTACTTTGGCTCCTATTTATTCTCCCGTCGCGGAAACCCTGATTCCAGACCCCTTTTCTCCAGAAGCAATTCCGATCTCCGCCGCCATCGCCGACAAGCTTCGGGGGACCAGAATTCCTATGCCGGCACCCTGCTGGGACGGGGAAGTGCCCCCGGATTCATCTCCATCGTCGTTGCTTCCCTCCTCCATGAAGCGGGAGTAGTTCTCCCTCGGGGCTGAGGTTTCTACCAGTAGCTATGTGTTCTTCTCTCTCTCCCATGATGTGATCTTCGTTGTGATCATAGGCTATGTTAATCTAGGGTGATCCCATGATATTTCCCCTTCCTCTATGTATTGGATTGATGTACTCAATTGATCTTATCTAGTATAATCCCCGAGACCAAGGTGACATCGGTCTATTGGACATGGGTTAGAAGAATATTATCATGAGTGATTTCATCTTTTGTGTGTGGATTGAATATTGAGAGTCTCTTGGTGCTTGTCATTGACTATCCTTGAGATATGTTGTGGTGATTGTGGTACTCTCTTTGGATGGCCGCGATGACATTGGGAAATCCATAGATTGAGAACTACGAACTTTGAGGTGTGCTTTTGTAGCCCTACATAATTCTCATCCTCTCTTGACCACAAAGGAATGACCTCCGAGTGCGTCTCCATAGAATGTTTTATGAGAAATATCATGTGATTAGACTACGTTAATGTTCCAAGCTCATCGTCTTCCACGCTTCGGCGAGGCATTCATCTTCCTTGGCCGACCAGTTGACGCGATTCATCCCACCCCCCTTGCCGATCTTCCTCTTCTTCTTTCCTTTGGCCGCCTGCTGCTCCAACGCTTCTTGCATGTCCTCTTACTCGGCGTCCTCCTCGGCGGCCTCCTCTTGCTCATCGCCACCCACCTGCTACTCTGGCGCTTTTTCCACTTCAACTGTGTCGGCATAGGCGGCGGAGCCGGCGGTGATGATGTCCTCCATCTCCGTGGAGAAAGGTATGGCTCCGCGGCATAGGGAAGGAGAGGAGGCAGACGTGTAGGACGACGAATAGGCGGCCGAGGTTTGGACAGCCCGGGGGGGGAGCAGAAGCATGTGGGAAGGCAAGGTTGGGGTCAAAGCCACTCGCCGAGATATCACCGTAGTCCGACGAGCACCCCCACACCGAGGGTGTCGAAGGAGAGAATTTCCCGGCAGGCGAAACAATGCTCTGCTGGGTGGGTGGGCGGAACTGGACGTCCCTGCCGATCGAGACATGGTAAGCGCCGCCGCATCTTTCGCTTCCTGCAACTCCTGCTTCGTCGCCACCGCATCCTCGCGAATTTCCTCAAGCTCCACCTTCGCCGTATCCACCGTCTCTCAGGCTTTCTAGGAGGCGAGCCTTCTCCACCGCTTGGTTGTTGAAACGGCGCGACGCTCGCAGTCGGCCTTCCACTCGTTGTCCGTCAACCCCGTCGGCCTTGCTAGCGGCGCTCTCTGCTTCCTCGCCTTGGGTAATTGTGGTGGTGGTTAATCAGTGCACCGGGGGGGGTCACAAATTTCGACTTATTCGGCGGCATGGCTGGTGGATCTGTAGGAAAATGGCGGGAGCTACGGCGGGGAAGGGAGGGAAATGGAGGAAAAAGGAGGGAGACACAGCCTCACTCGCCGACACCGCGGCCCCACTCTTTGTTTCACTTCATCCTGCGCCCCCAGGAGCCCCCCCAGCGAGCTGGGTTCAGCTTGGGATCGCCGGATCCACTTTAGGCCCAATCCGGCACTATTTGGGCTCTTGGGGGCACGGCTGGGCGGAATTCTTTCGTCCTGCGCAAATACCGTCACCTTGGGGATCTCTTGGGGGCGCGGCTAGAGATGCTCTAAGGAGCTCCTTGCAGCATCGGGCGACCTTTACAACACTAGTGACACCCCCTTGCATCATCGACAATAATCAATACAGTGTAGATGAAATTACATCTAGACCCTTAATGATGTTTTGATATTGATGACACATAATTGTAGCGGACTAGTACGTTTACCAAGTGAATCCAATGGTTTTAGTCACGTGTGTAATGATGTGTCATGGATCATCGACCCCTCCTCCCTCCTCCCAATGACTGGGCTCGAGACATGTGCAACAACAAAGACAAAGCTTAGCTTTTATTCTTGTTCTTCAATCGTAGGGATCATGCAACATTAAGAAGGGGTCAAGGGAAGCGAACGGGTTTTCTCAAGTCAACCATCATCATGTTCCTGGCATACCTTCCTTCAACTCCAAAAATAGAAAGCCACAAGATCACCTAAAGTCAAAGGCACTCAAAAGGGTTGAAGGCAAGCGGTCAGACTATCCGGGTCATATCTCATGGTCTCAAGGTGTTCCAAAGACGAGCATCACCAGACTCTTCGGGTGTTTAGTTGGGTCAACTCGGTTAGTATCGAACAGGTGCCCGGGGTGTTGAGGTGCGCTTGGGCTTAGGGTGTTCCCGAGCCGAACAAGTGTCGGGCAGTTGATACGTCCCAAATGTATCTATAATTTTTGCTTTTTCCATGCTCCTTTCGGTGATAATGCTATATGTTTTGATGCATTTTCATATCATTTACAACATATTTGGACTAACCTATTAACCTAGTGCCCAGTGCCAGTTTCTATCTATTTTTTCTGTGCATTGCAGGAAAAATGTGAAAAATCAAAGTGCTAGGAAAATTCCAGAAAGAATCCTAAAAAACTTTTACGCTAGAAGCCGAAAGGGCTCCTACAGGGAAGCCACCCCTGGCCCACGCGCCCCTAGGGCGCGGTCAGGGGGCACGCCCTCTGGCCACCTGGGCCAGTGGGGCCACCCTCGGTGCCCCCTTTGGCATATATTTATGTCGTCACCCGAAAACTCTAGAGGAGGAACCCTTTTTTGCCAATAACCTACTGTTCCGCCACCGCCACGATTCAACGATTGGATCAGCAGATGGTCCTGTCCCGGCACCCTGCCGGAGGGAGGATTGATCTCCGAAGGCTCCTCCACCACCATGCTCGCCTCCGGGATGCGCAGTCAGTAGTCCCCTTGGACCATGGGTCCATGATCAGTAGCTAGTATATGTCTTGTCTCCAATCTTGTGCTTCAATATTTAGCCCTTGTGAGCTGCCTATCATGATCAAAGCATCTATGTATGAATTCATGTTTTGCTATGTTGAGTTTGATGGGATCCGATGGATTATGAGATTATGTTGAGATTTGTGAGAGTAATATATTTGTTTTTCCTTTATATTTTTTGTTCTTGAGTAGTCTTGCATTTTTCTCTGTTGTCGTTTATTGCTTTGGCAAAGTAGTAGATTGCAACTCCAAGAGGGAGCGTTATGCTAGATGATGGGTTCATACCTTCGGCCTCCCGATGTCTAGCTTGAGTGACAGAAACATGAGACTAGGGAATGTGTTGTTGCCATTAAGGGTAAAACAACGGTGCTTATGACTGCGTGTCATAAGGATTGCTTACATTACTCATAGAGTGTTGATGGCGAGTTAACGGTAATAGACTTTTGTAGAGCGTCTCCAGCAATGGCGCTGAAAGTTAGATGACTTCTCGCCCCTCATTGGTTACCCCAAGTGGAAGGTTAAGAAGTAGACAACAACAAGTTACCCTTGGTGAAGATACCAAGGTTGAGTCGACCAGTAGGATTCCAAGTTCTTCAAGTAGGTGGCAAGAAAACAATGGCATCGTTTACAACCTAGGGGTTGCTTACTTGACCTGGACCTGCACACAAAATAAAATAACTTTGCTCCCAACGAGTTCAGAGAGGTTTTCAATCTCTCCGTTCTTGTTCTTTACAAAGGATCAAAACACAAGCAGGAATAATAGTGATGATTGTAACGAAAAGGAAATAAAAGTGGTAAAAAGGTGAGGTGTAAACAATGGTGTAAATATGGACCGGGGTCCCATGATGTTCACTAGTGATGTCTCTCTCTCAAAAGACAATAAAACAACTATGATGGGTGAACAAATTACAGCTAGGCAATTGACAGAATTATAAACGCACCACAATGCTAATTATGCTACAAGAAAGTTAGAGGCTCAATCATATGGGTAGTACACCAAGACAATAGACCATTTATTCATCAGCATCTACTCACTAATCATCCACCTTGAGATATCTATCCAGAACATCTCACTGGTATTAAGTTGTGAGCCCCACCCAACGTGTAAACTCAAAGCAACAGATAACTGCGTTAACAAACTATGCGTAAGGTAAACAATCCTTGCAAACGCAGTTACAAGCACTGTTGTTTTATCCATGGTGGCCAACACATCCCTAGTCCCATGTTTCTATCACTCAAGCTAGACATCGGGGGGTTTGAACCCACAATCATGCATAACGCTCCATCTTGGAGTTCCAATCTACTACTTGGCCAAAGCAATAAAAAGCAACGGAGACCATGCAAGAATTACTCAAGAAATATTATATAAAAGGAGAACAAAATATATAACTCATCACAATCTGAACATAATCTCATAATCCATCGGATCCCAGCAAAGACGACATAAAACACACATAAACTATTACATAGATGCCTTGATCAAGTAGGGCAGCTCACAAGGGCTAAGAATTGGAGCACAAGATTGGAGAGAAGAAATCACATAGCTACTGGTCATGGACCCATGGTCCAAGGGGGACTACTCACGGCACATCCGGGAAGCGCTCATGGTGGTGGAGAAGCTCCCGGAGATCGATCCTACCTTCGGCAGGGTGCCAGGACAAGGTCTTCTGGTGATCCTGATCTCGGGATCGCGGTGGCGGCGGAACAGTGGTGAAATTCGTTATACGGAGACCTCCCGAGGGTTTACAGAACGGGGGCTAAATATAGGCCAAAGGAGAGCACCATGGGAGGTCCCACCCCTCGGGGAGGGTCCCTGGCGCGGCCTCCCTGGTGGTCGCGCCACCTGGCCGCCCGAGGGGGGTGACCCCCCCTCTGGCCCCCCTTCGGGCGTCTGGAGTCTTGTGGAACGCTGATTTTTTATATATATTTTTGTGGAATTTTCCGAGAACTGTAAATATGGGTATAAACCTACAATGCATAGACATCGTCAGACATAAACTGGCACCTGTAGGTTAGTCCAAATATGTTGAAAATGTATGAAAGTGTAGCAAAACACATAGAAATGTTACCCATATAAGAATGGAACAAGCAGAAATTATAGATACGTTTGGGACGTATCAAGTGTTAAGGCAGTTGTCTGTTGCTCTGGGTTTACAGCTTTAGTTGTGGCTCGTAACTTAATACGATCGAGATGTTCTGGATAGATATCTCAAGGTGGATGAGTAGTGAGTAGATTCTAATGAATAAACAATCTACTTGTCTTGGTATAATTGCCCATACGATTGAGCCTTTTACTTTTCCAGTAGCATATTAGCATTGTGATGTGTTTATAATCATGTCAATTTCCCATCTGTAATTTGGTAACATTGCATAGTTTTTTACCGTCTTTTGGGAGAGAGACACTACTAGTGAAAGTCATGGTACCTTGGTCCATCTTCGCATCATAGTTTACACCGTCTACATTTACTACTATACTTGTCCTTTCAGTTGCATTATTATTTCCTATTTGTGTTTGACCCTTTGTAAACAATAAGGCCAGAGAGATTGACAACCTCTATGTACTTGTTGGGACCAAAGTTATTTGTGTTTTTGTGTGCAGGTCCACATCAACTTAGCCATCAAGCAAACTTCTGGCGTCGTTTCCACCTACTTGTCGTCTTTGTAATCCTACTGGATTGATAACCTTGGTATCTTCATCAAGGGAAATTTATTTCTATCTACATCATGACCTTCCACTTGGGTTAACCAACGAGGAGGTGTTATCTACACCCATCTAGCAATTTTCTGGTATCGTTGCCGGGGATTCCAAGCTTCAAGATAGGGGAGTTGCACACTACCCTTTACCTTTGCTTTTTAGTCTTGCTAGTTTACTTTATAGTTTTTATTTTGCTTGTGTGTCTTATATCCAAAATACCAAAATAAATTATTGCCTTGTTCTTAGTTTTTTCCTTTGGTTAGGTTAGTATGTCTAGTTCTTTAGTCTTTGAAACTTTTCCTGAAGCTGAGGTTGTGAACTTTAGGCAAAATAATGGTGAGATCTTGAAAAAGGCTTGGGATAGACCTTCCGAAGCCCATAAAATAATTATGCCTTGGATACCTATGCAAATTTTTCTTACAAATTTTTATTATGGTGTCTTTAAGTGATACCTAGCTAAAAGGCGTAAAAAGCGCTTATTGGGAGGCAACCCAAAATGTTTTTTTACTTTCAGTTTTAGTGTGTCTTGATGCTTGTTACTACAGTAGCAACATCATTTCATCTTTATTTTCAAGTTTTGTGCCAAGTTTTAGCCTCTGTTGATAAGTGAACCAAAAGTTGTGACATGCTGTCCAGAAAACAGATTATGTCTGCTCCACAAAAATATTCGTTAAAATCACCAGATCATATTTTTGATCTGGATACTTTATACAACATGCTCTATACAATTGGGAAAATTTCTCCAGTTTGAGTTTTTTGATTTGAGCTACAGAAGTGCTCCGAATAAATTAAGTTTTACCTATTGTTCTGTTTTCCCAGATTTCTGTCCTGTTTTGCATTCTGTTCTTTTGGACACTTTGTTCTTGGTTTTTCTTTGCAAGAACCTTCAAACAAAGTTGGGGAACAATACCCAAGTGGAATTTATTTATTATTGGCACTAACCGCTCTAATCAGTTTATGAGTTTCGTGTGAAGAAAGTTTTTAAGTGTTGTGAAGGAAGATGATGAAAGAAGATTCAGGAGTGTCGAAAGATTAAGCTTGGGGATGCCCCCGTAGATCACCTTCTTCCTCAAAAATTATCAGTTCGTCTTTCTCATCACTATATTTTTATTGCTTCACATGTTCTGTGATTTGCTTGGAGCGTCTTGTTCTTTACTTTTTAGTTTTTCTTTGCTTAGTTTTGTTTTGTTTTCTGGTCATAACAAGTTGGATCCTAGCATTCCTTGTTTGGGAGAGAAAAATGCTCCACTTTTGCCTAGAATGCTCATAGTTTTCACTTCTTTCTTTTTGAGTGTTCAATCTTTGTTACTATAAGATGTCATGTTTAGCTCTTGTTCTTCATGTTTATTTTCATTCTAAGAGATGAGAATTAGAATTTTAGGACTCTCTTGAGTTTCATGTTTATCCTGTTTAGAGATTTGGCCTTGTTGCACTAGGTGTGTCTCTTACTTTGAGTAGGTAATCAAGGTTGCTAAGTTAAGTTTAGTAACTTGAAATAGTTTTGAGGTGTTGTTACAAGTAATGTTTGAACTTACGTGTGTCAAGATCTCAAGCCTATTAGTGATAGGTGTCGTATTTTGGTTCACCGTCCTTATTTCCGGAAGCTACAAAAAAATAGTTGAGAACTCTAGCTGCTGAAAGGATCATTAATCTTTGTGGGTTGTAAAAGAGTACCCTCACGTATCATGGGTCGAGGATGCGCAACGATAACCAAGCCCCCAAACACTCCTCTTAGGGTGCTTATTTGTTTGTGAATCTCTTGACTAGATAGAGAGTCACCGATAATAAGTGGATGAGTTCCTTTGACTAATGCGAGTATTCGATTCTTGGCACTTCCACCGGCCATATTTTGCTAGCCTCTTCGGTACTGTGCATTGTTCTTTCTCATCTTGAGAGTCGATGCAAACTTCGCCGGTGCATCCAAATCCTTGTCATGATACGTGTTATGTCCCAAACGTATCTATAATTTTTGCTTGTTTCATGCTTATTTTGGTGATATTGATATATGTTTTTATGCACTTTCATATCATTTACAACTTATTTGGACTAACCTACTAACTCAATGCCCAGTGCCAGTTTGTGTTTGTTTTTGTCCATGCATTGCAGAAAAAGGTGAAAAATAAAAGTGCTCAGAAAAATCTAGAAAAAATCCTAAAAAAATATCCAAGTCGAAAGACTCCAGAAGCCCGAAGGAGGGCCGGAGGGGGTCCACCCCCCACCTAGCCGTCTGTGCCAGGGGGCACCTCCCATGTCCCCCTTTGGGCTATATTTACCTCTCTTCCAGAAAACCTTGAGAGAGAACTCTGTCATGCGAAAAGACCTACTGTTCCGCCGCCGCTACGATTCCGATCTCGGGATCGCCTGAAGAACCTGCCGCGGCACCCTACCGGAGGGAGGATTGACCTCTGAAGGACTCTCCACCACCATTATCGCCTCTGGGATGCGTCGTGAGTAGTCCCCCTTGGACCATGGGTTCATGATAAGTATATAGATGATGTATTCTCTCCAATCTTGTGCTTCAATGTTTAGCCCTTGTGAGTTGCCTATCATGATCAAGGAACCTATGTATTAATTCCTGCTTTGCTATGTTGTGTTTGGTGGGATCCGATGGATTATGAGTTTATGTTGAGATTGTGATGAGTAATATATTCGGTTTACCTTTTTATTTTAGTTCTTGAGTAGTCTTGCATGTTCTCCGTTGTGTTTGTTGCTTTGGCGAAGTAGTAGATTGCAACTCCAAGAGGGAGTGTTATGCTAGATAATGGATACATGCCTCCTGATGTCCGGCTTGAGTGACAGAAACATGGGTCTAGGGAATGTGTTGTTGCCATTACGAGCTTATGACTGCGTGTCATAAGGATTGCTTACATTAGCCATAGAGTGTTAAGGCAGTTGTCCGTTGCTTTGAATTTACAATTTGGTTGGGTTCGCAACTTAATACCAGCGAGATGTTCTAGATAGATATATCAAGGTGGATTATTAGTGAGTAGATGTTGATGAATAAACGATCTACCCGTCTTGGTGTAATGCCCGTACGAATGAGCCTCTTTGCTTTCAAGTAGCATAATTAGCATTCGGTGCGTTCATAATCCTGTCAATTGCCCAGCTGTAATTTGTTCACCAAGCATAGTTTTTCACTGTCTTGTGGGAGAGAGACATCACCAGTGAAATTCATGGCACCCCAGCCCATATTCTCACCATAGTTTACACCATTACTTTTACCGCTTTATTTCCTTTCAGCCACACAATTATTATTTCCCCCTATGTTTTGATCCTTTGTAAACAGCAAGGCCGGATTGACAACCTCTATGAACTCGTTGGTAGCAAAGTTATTTGTGTTCTTGTGTGCAGGTCCACGTCAACTGGTGTTCCTAGAGAAAATCTCTGGCGCCGTTGCCACCTTCTCGCGATCTTCAGAATCCTACTAGAGACAAACCTTGGTATCTTCACCGAGGGAAATTTACCGTTGTCTGCATCATAACCTTCCACTTGGGGTAACCAACAAGGAGGTGTTGTCTGCACCCATCAAGCTAAATTTCTGGCACCATTGTCGGGGATTCTGAAGTGCGACAAGAGCTTGGACCCGACAACTTACACACTAGAGTAAATTTTTGGCGTCGTTGCCAGCGATTCCAAGTCTCAAGATAAGGGAGTTCACACTACCTTTTATCTTTTCTTTTTAGTCGCGTTAGTTTACTTTCCAGTGTTTCTCTTTGCTTGTGTGTATTATACCAAAAAAATAGTTACTTTGTTCTTGCTTGTTGCTGTTACTATGGGTTCCACTAAAAACACTAAGCTTTGTGACTTCACAACTCACAAGAATAGTGAATTTATTTGCAGCCATATTGCTTCACCCGCCACCTCGGCGCCTTCTCATGAAATCAAACCTGCTTTGCTCAATCTTGTTATGAAAGAACAATTCTCCGGAGCCGGAGATGATGCTGCTTTGCATTTAAATAATTTCTTTGAGCTTTTTGATATGCAAAAGTACACAGAAGTAGATGGTTATATTGTTAAACTTAAGCTTTTCCCTTCTCTTTGAGAGGAAGAGCTGAGGAGTGGCTCCAGTCCTTACCTAGGAATAGCATAGATTCTTGGGATAAATGTAAGGATGCTTTTATTGGGAAGTACTACCCACCTACTAAGATTATTCAGTTGAGGAGTAACATTATGAATTTTAGACAACTTGATAATTAACATGTTTCTCAAGCTTGGTAACGTATGAAATCTCTTGTTAAGAATTTCCCCACTCATGGATTGACTACTTCGATGGTTATCCAGACTTTCTATGCAGGATTGAACTTTGCGGCGCGGAATATCTTAGACTTAGCCGCGGGAGGAACCTTTATGTCAACCACACTTTTTGTTGCTACAAAGCTATTAGATGATATGATGAAAAAACTACTCTCAATGGCACACTGAACGATCTCCAACGGGTAGAAAGGTAAACTCTGTTGAGGAGATCTCCTCTTTAAATGAAAAGGTTGACTTGATCATGTCTTTACTTACTAACCAAGATCCCGTTGATCCTCGTGAAGTTCCGTTAAATTCTTTGGTTGCTCAAGAGAAAGATCAAATAGATGTTAACTTTATTTCTAGGATCAAATTCAATAAGAATGCTTATAGGATTAATTTTGGTAACAACAATCCTAGACCATTCCCTTCCTCTTATGGGAACAACAACACTTATCCTAGTACAAAAAACTCCACTTTTGACTTAGAGAGAATGTGATGGCACTGAAGTAGTGCTCCTCGCTGGTTACCCCAAGTGGAAGGTTATGACGTAGACAACAGAAAATTTCCCTCTGTGAAGATACCAAGGTTGTCAATCCATTACGACGCCAAGGATCAACAAGAAGGTGGTCAAACGAGCAAGGCGCCGTTTGAGATAAGGAACTCACTTGACCTGGACCTGCACACAAAAGAAAATAACTTTGCTCCCAACGAGTCAGAGAGGTTGTCAATCTCTTTGGTCTTGTTGTTTACATAGGATCAAACTCACGATGGAAATAGTGATGGTGATTGCAACTGAAAGGAAATAAAGCAGTAAACGAGTTGAGGTGTAAACAATTGTGGAAATATGGACCGGGGTCCCATGATGTTCACTAGTGATGTCTCTCTCCCAAAATACGATAAAACAACTAAGCTGGGTGAACAAATTACAGCTGGTCAATTGACAGAATTATAAACGCACTGCAATGCTAATTATGCTACAAGAAAGTTAGAGGCTCAAAAGTATGGGCACTACGCCAAGACAAGTAGACCGTTTATCCATCAACATCTACTCACTAATCATCCACCTTCAGATATATATCCATAACATCTCGCTGGTATTAAGTTGCGAGCCCCACCCAAGGTGTAAACCCAAAGCAACAGACAACTGCATGAACAAACTTTGCGTAAGGTAAACAATCCTTGCAACCGCGGTTACAAGAAACGTTGTTTTCTCCCTGGTGGCAACAACACATCCCCTAGTCTTATGTTTCTGTCACTCAAGCTAGACATTAGGGGGCATGAACCCACAATCAAGCATAAACGCTTCCTCTTGGAGTTACTATCTACTACTTGGCCAAAGCAATAAAAAGTAATGGAGAACATGTAAGAATTACTCAAGAACAAAATATAAAAAGAGAACCAAATATATAACTCATCACAATCTGAACATAATCTCATAATCCATCGGATCCTAGCATAGCAACAGCAGGAAAATTACATAAGTTCCTTGATCATGTAGGGCAGCTCACAAGGGCTAAGAATTGAAGAAGAAGATTGCAGAGAATACATTACATAGCTACTGGTCATGGACCCATGATCCAAGGGGGCTACTCACGGCACATCTGGGAAGCGCTCATGGTGGCGGAGAAGATCCCGGAGATCAATCCTCCCTCCGGCAAGGTGCAGGGACGAGGTCTTCTGGTGCTCCCGATCTCGGAATCGCGACAGCGGAGAAACAGAGGGGAAATTCGCGATGCGGGGTCTCTTTTAAGGGTTTCTGCATTGAGGAGATAATATAGGCCAAAGGGGGGGCACCAGGGGAGGGCCCCACCTCTCAGGCGGCCTTGGGGCGCGGCCCCACCCCTGGCCGCGCCAGGTGGCCCCTCTCCGGCTGCCCTTCGGTGTTCTGGAAGCTTCCGTTACGCTGATTTTTTATATATTTTTCTTGGAATTTATTGGGCACTGTAAATATGGGTAAAAACGTACAATTCATAGACATCAGCAGACGGAAACTAGCACTGGGTGCACTGAGTTAGTAGGTTAGTCAAAATATGTGTAAAAAGGTATGAAAGTGCAGCAAAACACATAGCAAAGTCACCCAAATGAGCATGGAACAAGCAGAAATTATATATACGTTTGGGACGTATCAACATGCTTAATGACTTTATTATCTCTCAAAAATCTTTCGATAAGAATGTAGAGGAAAAACTAGAAAAACTTGATAGTCTCTTTTTGAAGGTTGATAATATTTCTCATGATGTTGAGATGCTTAAAATTAGGACTTCTCCCCTAGAGGAAAAGAAGACTACACCTTTAAATGTTATTCAAGTGGAAATTAATGGGAACATTAAAATGCTAGCCAAACTTAAGGATAGATGAGATAGAGAGAAACATGAGGAAGAGAGAGTTAAGAACCTTCGTACACACACTACACTTTCTACTTTACAAGTGGTTGAGGACTTAAATTTTTTTAGCACACATCACATCCCTAGTCCAACCAATGGACCTATCAATGGTGATGCTAAAACCTCAACCTTTGGACAAGAGAGTTCTTTAACTTGGAGGTTGCCAAAGATAAAAAAAACTTAGATAATAACACTCCCTAAAGCCCCCCACACTAGTTCACTTAATATTGCCTTCACCGAGCATATCACTAATGCTCTTATCAAAGATGGGGAGGAAAAACTTAGACTAGAAGTTTATATTCCTAGAAAACTAGAATATGGTTGGGATCCTATGGCCAAGATCTAATTGAATAACTTTGCTTGCTTTGCTTTATGTGATGTTGGAGCTAGTGCCTCTGTTATGCCCAAAAGGATGTATGATATGCTTGAATTGAAACCTTTTGATCCTTGTTCTTTGGGTGTGATACCTCCAAAATGCATCACTATTTTATATAGTAATTATTTCTTATTTATTGATATATTTCATGTTATGATGCTATTCTTATGTTGTTTTGGCTTATTTTACACAGTTTGCAACTTTCCGATGCCGAAGCAGCATACGCAGGATTCAGCGGTAAAAAGTGGGCGCTTAGTTGCTGAAGAAGAACACCCCCAAATTACCTGAAATCGACGGAGGGTGTTTTTCAGAAGAATGACGAAGACACGCCGAAGAGGGGCCAAAGGGGGCCACAGGGCGCCCAGGCGGCCATCTGGCGCGGCCCCACCCCTGGCGCGCCGGGAGGGAGCCTGGACCCCTGGGCTACTCCCGGCTCCCCCTCCGGCCTATATATCACACATCGTCCAAAAACCCTAAAAAGGGGAGAGTTTTTGGAGTTCCGCCGCCGCTCCGTGGCGGAAACCTACAGAGGAGAAAAGACATCTCCGGCGGGCAGATTCCGCCGGGGGGAACACCTCCCGGAAGGGGAGATCATCGCCATTGTCATCACCATCGTCACCGGCATCATCGAGGTCATCATCAAAATCATCCCCAACATCAGCACCATTTCATCTTCATCCAATCTCACCTCACAAGTTCAACTTCTGTTGTAATCCGTACTATCTATCCTCTCTACTCTACCGGTGTTGATTACTACCGTGTGATGAATGCTATTGAGTTTTGTTGGAGAAATATCATTTTGTCCAGATTTTTTATCATCTATTTATCCCCACTGATCATGATATCTTTTATTTCTTGTGAGTAGTTTCTTTAGTTCTTGAGGACATGGGAGAAGTCTAGTTGTTAGTAGTCATATGATGTTGAAGTAATATGTGTTCTTTGATATTTAAGTTGTGTTGTTATTTTCCTAGTGGTGTTGTGTGAGTCGAACACTCAACACTTTGCCTTATTAAGGATCTAGGGGAATGCATTGTGTATAAAGAATGCTTACGGTGGGTTGCCGGAGTGAAAGAAACCTGAACCCCAGTTCAAATGCTTTTGCACAAGGGAACAATCGATCATCGATCGTATTGCTATGGTTAGGCTTTTGCCTTAATTACTATCTTGTATTTGTGGATGCTTGCAAGGTGTTTAATCATAAGAGTGCACGTATCTTAGTCTAGAGGGTGTACTAGCATAGATCCACCCACTCAACACTTATCAACACAGCACATAGTACCGATACGGAATATGGCGAAAGCACATGACTATTTCTCCCGTGTGTCCTCAAGAAAGCTTTAGCCTTTATAAGTTCAGTTGCTAGGCCAATCCTGTACTCAAAAGGATCGGGCCACTTGTTACTCCTCAGTGCTTTTCACTTTTCTCGCTTTTACCTCTTTGGTGCTTATATCAAAAACCCCTAAAAAGTTATCTTTCAGTTCCTGCAGCTATTTCTTTGCCAAACTCACTTGCCAATACCTTCTGCTCCTCGTTGGGATCGACACTCTTATTTATCAAAAACGCTACAAACGATCCCCTACAGTTGAGGGTCATCAAGTACTATTTTCTGGCACCGTTCCCGTGGAGCGTAGCGCTATTAGTAAGTGAAGCTGGTAAGGAAGTTTTTATATTTCTGTTTTTATTTTGCCGTTGTTGCTTTTGTCCTTATGGACACCTCTACTCTTGGTTTGTTGTTTATGGGGAAACCCCTCACAACTATGGTGGTCACTCCTACCCCTACTGAAATTGTGCCTTACAAAATACCGTCTGGTATTATCAATTACGTCTTATCTAATCGTTATGCAGGAGATAGACATGAAGGTGAACGCTTGCTATATTTAACACAACTATGTTCATTATTTAAGCTTGCAGGTGTGTCGCTGGAATTAATGATGAAAAAATTATTCTCCATATCACTTATAGGTAAAGCTTCAGATTGGTATAAGCTCCTTGATAACTCACATCTACTTAATTGGGAAGAGCTTATGTCTCTCTTTTATACAAAGTTTTACCCTCTTCATGAAATTCATCGAGACAGGAATTACACCTACAACTTTTAGCCTCGTGACGGAGAGAGCATCGCTCAAGCTTGGGGGAGACTTAAATCCCTAATGTTCAAATGTCCTATCCATGAACTCCCCAAAGATATTATAATTACAAATTTTTATGCCAGGCTTTCTCGTAAGGATAAGAAGATGTTGGATACCTCCTCTAGCGGGGTATTCCAAACACGAAGCGTCGAAGAAAAGTGGGATATCATTGAGAGGATCGAGAAGAATACTGAAGACTAGGAAATCGATAAAGGTATTGAACCTGCTATAAATTATGAGCATGATTATATTGAGAGCTATGTGAAAACTGATTATTTTAATACCTTTTGTTCTAAGATTGGTCTTGATTCTAGCTTATGATTGATTTTTGTAAGCACTTTGCCTCTCACATTGACTCTTCTAAGAAGGAGAAGGATCAGTATCATAAACCCTTTAAAGAGTTACCTGTTGATATTCATGTTGCTGACCCTATTCTGCCTGCAGTTTTTTATGAAAAGCCCCCTTTTCCTACAAGGATAAGGGAGCACCCTTTCATGACAGGCATAGTAAATAAAAGTGGGAGAAGAAATGACGAACCTGAGGACCTGATCAAGGTCGATCCTCAAGTTCGATGGTTAAAGATTTAGTTACTAATGATGTTTCAGATTCTAAGATAAATGTTTGTGTTGTTTCAACTAACATTGTCACAGCTAAGAATAAGAGCCCAATTTCAGGTACACCAGTTGTATCTTTCAAAATAGGAGATCACAACTATTATGGGCTTTGCGATCTGGGGTCCAGTGCTAGCGCTATTCCTTATTCACTCTATCAGGAGATCATGGGTGAGATTTCACCGTGTGAACTTGAAGAGATCAATGCTACCATTTATCTAGCAAACAACGAAACTATCTCTCCCATTGGAATTGTGAGAGATGTTGAAGTCCTATGTGGAAAGGTAAAGTATCCTACCGACTTTCTCGTACTTGGTTCAATTCAAGATAGTTTTTGCCCTATTATCTTTGGTAGAAATTTCCTCGACACTTGTGGTGCTGTTATAGATTGTAAAAAAGGTAAAGTTTCTGTTGAATTCGATGGTGAGCCTTATGAATTTAAATTTTCTAAATTTTCCAAGCAACCTCGTGGTACTGATTTACTTAGTGATGATAAAATTATTGAAAATATTTCTTCTATTGCTATTCCTCCTAATGATCCTTTGCAGCAATATATGGAAGACCACGAAAATGATATGCATATGCAGGAAACAAGTGAGTTAGACGAAATATTCACAAGACAAACTGCTATCCTGAAGCACAACCTTCCAGTTGAGCCTTTGGGGATCCTAGCACAACCAAAAGAAGACCTGGTGTTTGACCTCAAACCATTGCCCGATACGCTCAAGTATGCCTATTTAGATGAAAATAAAATATATCCTGTCATTATCAATGCTAACCTTTCTGGATTTGAAGAAGACCGATTATTGGAGACACTTCGCAGACACCGTGGTGCCTTGGGCTATACCCTTGATGACCTTAAGGGGATTAGTCCATCGATTTTCCAACACACTATCAATCTCAAGCCCTATGCGAAGCCAGTTGTTGATCATCAACGACGGCTGAACCCAAAGATGAAAGACGTGGTTAGGACGGAGGTTCTCAAGCTTCTAGCCGCAGGTATCATCTATCCTATTGATGATAGTAGGTGGGTAAGTCCAGTTCATTGTGTTCCCAAGAAAGTAGGTATGACTGTTGTTCCTAATGATAAAAATGAACTAATACCTCAAAGATTTGTTATTGGATATAGAATGTGTATTGATTACAGGAAGTTGAACAAGGCAACTAGGAAGGATCACTACCCGCTGCCCTTTATTGATCAGATGCTAGAGAGGTTTTCTAAAAACACCCACTTTTGCTATCTTGATGTGTAACACCCCGATAATCAGGCAAAAGTAATTCAACAGTGGTCACCTTGTTAAATGCCTTGCCACCATGATAACCCCTCATTAAAAAAATTGCATTAGGAAATATTTCCACTCCAAGTCCTTTTCAAAAGGCAGGTTGAGATAAAGCCTTTGAAAATAATTAGACCGATTATTCTTGGCATTTTGAAAGATCCCAAGTCAATAATAAATAGTGAAACCCATAATGGTTGGATATTAAATTGCCCCTAGGAATTAAATAAAAGTGGAAAATAAAACTTTGTCCAAAAATTGTGGAACCAATTTTGTAAAATCCCTAAAAACCAGTGGACCATGATTAACTTGCATTGAGCATTTATTGCAATTTCTAAAAATTGCAAGCAATCCAAACCAGTAGCAAAACAACACCAATTGTCAGTTGCGTTTATAAAAGAAATATTAAATGATTTTATTCTTGCCTCAAACTTTTTGTGGTAGCACTGTATGGTGTTACACTAATTATGCAACAGGTCCCACGTTTTACAAAATTCTGTTGTGGATAAAACAAATAAAAAATAAAATAACAGAAAAAATAAAAAAAAGAAAAAAAAAGAAATAGAAGACCTAACTAGCGCCAGGGCACCCCCAACCGGCCCAACCCACTTGTGCCGCGTCAACCGACCGAGCCCCCCACCCATCTCTCTCTCTCTCTCTCGCCCGACTCCTCCCTCCCCGATCCCCTCCCTCTTACCGCTGCGGCCGCCGCCGGCCCTCCCGGCCGCTGTGCTGCACCGCCGCGGCACCCCCGGCCTCGGCCACCCCCTAGAGCCCACGGACAACGCGCCGCCGCTGTGCGCCACCGCCTGACTCGCCGCTCCCCTCCTCCTGGCGCTACCCCTCGGTTAACCCTAGCTGCCACGGCTCGAGCCCGGCGCCAGGGTCACCGACGCCATGGATCCCGGCGTGGTTCCGGTGATCTTCCCCCCACGCCCCGGTGCTCTGCCCCGACCGCCTTTGGCCTGCCCTCGAACCTCCCAGTGAGCACGCCGCCCCCTCCCCTCTCCCCCGTCTCACACGGTCGCCGCTGCGCGTCCCAGAGTCCCCTGATGGCGCGCCACGCTCACCGTCCCATGGTCGTGGCCGGCCGAGCCTTGGCCGCCCCAGGGTCGCGCCGGTGCGTGCCCATCCACCGTGGACGCCCGCCCAGCTAGCCATGGCCGTGCTCCCCGCGTGCCTCTGCTACCCGAGCCCTGCCCTTCCCTGCTTGAAAAACAGGCTGCTGCTGAAGTTGCTAGCTGTTGTAATTGCTACACTGGATACCCCTTTGAACAACAACAAACAACGTGAAATCAAAAGTTAACATAGATAAAATTAATATGGGCATGTAGTACACTTAACAAGCTTCATTTTGTTCCATTGGACCAATTTCAAATAAGGCATGGATTTAATCCTATGAAGTTCGCAAATTGCAAGTTTCTGTTAATAGAAAAATGACAGACCACATATTATTTCATAGCTACTTTAGAGCAAGTTTTGGACATGTTAGAGTACCCTATCATGGCAGCTAATGACATGGCATTATTGCACACTTGTTGTGCATCAAAACATCATTAAGATTCTTCCTCAAAAGAATAGTAGATTTGTTGGAATCATCAATCAAAGTTTGCTAAGTTTAACAATTTCTGGAGCTTACATCAAGTTGCACTTTTCCGTCAAAGATTTGATGAAGTAATTGAACTCTGATAAATTTTCCTTCCGTACCAGATTCGAGATCGCAGAGAATAGCTAAACTTTGATATAGGGCACTAACTCGCCGGATGGTCAGGACCTCAAACCGTAGGCTTCCGAAGACAGCTAATTGGTGTTAAAGCGGAGCAATACCTAGACTTAGTAAAATTTCGGTGGAACCTAAATGAGGCAATGACAAGTTGGCCCCACTTGCTATTAAATAAATATAATGATTAATTTAAATGCCGGAGTATGACATATGGGTCTCAACTGTTAGGTTGACCAGTCAATATTACTATTGTGGATAATGCTGATTTAAATATTAAAATAAATTCCAGAAATGATTAAAAACGATTTAAACTTTGAAATTGAATATCTTTTAAATCGTAACTCCGATGAAAATAATTTATATATCAAACTTGATCAAAAAATACAACGAATACGAATATGGTACCCGTATACCCACCGCACCCGTCTAACATACCAAACATGAGCCATTCCCCCTCCGATTACACTATCCGATAATTCCCGGTGACGGTAAAACTTTGCCGGATGAAAATATTCTGAACATGAAAGTTGCTCAGAATGGATCAACTAACACAGATACACTACCCACATGTCTGTCAGATGTCTCTAACACTACAGACATGGAACCTTCCCCCTCCGGATCATCGGTCCGGTAATCAACCGGTACTGATGAGTCATCCCGGATAAATTCTCGCTCCGCCTAAAAATACTTAACACTGTGTTAGAGCCCCGTTGCTTTGTATCTTCTATGTCATACATTTGTATTGCTATTATTGCTGTGTATTTATTGTTTCTCTCCCCCTTTGTTCTCTGATAGACCCCGATGCTGCCGCCGACTACACCGTTGTTGAGTACGACTACTTCGTCGACGACCGTACCGCTACTACCGAGCTTCCAGGCAAGCAGAGTCATTCTCTTCCCCAGATATCTCCTATCTTTCCGTACATTCTTGCACTAGGCATAGTTACTGCTGCTGCCACGTTACAATCCTATTCAATTGCATAGCCTGTTTTTGTCGCCCGTTGATGTACCTTTCCTTGTCCTATGCTGCCTTATAAATATATATATAATATTCAGCAGTGAACCCTGCGCATTGTTAGCTAGGTTTAGAATAGCGGGCCGTGATCACTCTGGTGAGTGAACGCGGATTATAAAATATTATAACTGCAACAAGTACGGATCAATGCAGACGCCCTAGGGAACCTACAACGGCGAGACTCTGCCGAGTCGCTTCGAGTTTGACTTACGAGTGGACGAACTCGTATTTCACTCTCGTCGGCTCAGTAGCGTAGCATCACTGGGATGATACGAGGGTATTCCTCTTTAGTTCATTCCGCTGGTGTCTCGGCACCACCGGGGTGATACGAGAATATTCCTCTTTAGTTCATTTCGCTGATGTCTCTGTCGAACCTCTTCAAGTGTACCATCGAGGGTGATTCCTCCTGGTTTCACTTGATGGTAGGCACTCGAATCAACTGGTGTCCTTACAGGTAAGGAGTCGGGTGACCCAACGGTGCCCGCGCATGGTATCTTAGCGGAACGACAAGTCAGGTGTATTCCACCGGTGTGCGGCGGGCCTGGTACTGTTCGTGGCCGACAGATATCGTGTTGTACGAAAGTCGAGCTCTTCAAAGAAATAACGTGAGACAAGGTAAGGAGACGGTTAACCTTCTCGGTAACTGCACGAGTTGGTGGGACGTCAGGGCAGGCACCGACGTTACTGGTGGTCCTGGCTGCTGTCGTTGTCCGCGACTCACCCAGATAAGGGGCAACGATAACGGTTATCTCGACAGAAAATTAATAAAATGCTTAACAGTTCAGGTGGATGACTTGAGAGGCCGCAAAGGCTTGTACGCACTACCTTCACGTGGGGTTACGGTGTGGGCCCTCCGCGTTGTGGTCTCGTTCGAAAGCTCTGAAAGACGTCCAGTTTCAGCATTGTGGTTGGGTCGGATCGTGCTGCGGCACTGGATCCACTTGGCGCACAACGACCCGGAGTGCGAGAGGTGATGGCCCATGAAGCTCTTGCGCTTAGGACTGTAGACCGGCGGGGACCTCTCTGATGAGCCGTAGGATGGGCCTCGGCGTGTCGGATAGCCTCGGTGGGGCATTCCTAACAAGGTGTACGCCACCCTGGAGATCGGAACGTGCAGGCTGAACAGTAGTGCACCCCTGCAGGGAGTTTGATCTATTCGAATAGCCGTGTCCACGGTAACAGGACGCTTTATGCTGAAGCCAGAGCCTACTACTACAAACTATTACCATTAAACTGTTGGTTCCGGTTTCTCTTCCTCGCAGGGAAGTCGAGGAGGGGATCTCGGAGGCATATATAATTGTTATCTAATACAACTTATTATTATAAAATGCTGCATCAACTTCTGCTGCATTGTTATTACATTCATGCTTTTAAACTGTTGGCTGATTCTTACCTCATGCTGCAAGACTCGTTGGAAGATGCTAGTCTTCGATAGGCCTAGCTTCTTACCCTTATTCTGATTTCTATCTTGCAGTCCACTATATATAGCCTCCCCTTTCCATTTGATACATGCATAAATGCTTAATAGCGGACGTAAGACTCACGGGTATGCTAGATACTCACCTGCTTTATTTTCCCCTTTTATTGTTTTTCCTGATCGGCTGCTGCAGTCGACGTTGGAGCCTTGGAGTCCAGGAGCAGGAGTTCCCCGATGCCAACCACCGCAACGTGAAGATCCCCGATGCCTTCTACGACGTCGAGTTCCCCTTTGACCAGGAGTAGTTTGGAGGTTCCCAGGCAGGAGGCCTCGCCTTTTCGATCATTGTTGTTTTTGTGCTAGCCTTCTTAAGGCAACCTTATATTCTTGTGTCTGTACTCAGATACTATTGCTTCCGCTGACTTTGTGCTTTCGATCTGTTGTATTCGAGCCCTCGTGGCCCCTGGCTTGTATTAAACAGCTTGTATTATTTTTATTTGTAGAGTTGTGTTGTGATATCTCACCGTGAGTCCCTGATCTCGATCGTGTACCTTGCGTGTATGATTACTGTACATGGTCTGATTTTGGGGGTGTCACATGATGGGTACTCTGGCTTCTCTCAAATTCATGTCAACACTGCCGATCAAGAGAATACCACTTTCACATGTCCCTACGGTACTTATGCTTACAGGCGTATACCTTTTGGTTTATGCAATGCACCTGCTACTTTTCAGAGATGTATGTCTGCAATTTTTCATGGTTTCTGTGAGGAGATTGTGGAAGTCTTCATGGACGATTTCTCCGTCTATAGAACATCCTTTCACCACTGTCTCCACAATATTAATAAAGTTTTGCAGAGATGCGAGGACACAAACTTAGTTCTAAACTGGGAAAAATGCCACTTCATGGTTAATGAAGGGATCGTACTTGGTCACAAGATTTCCAAGAGGGGAATTGAAGTGGACAAGGCGAAGATTGAAGCTATTGACAGGATGCCCTATCCAAGGGACATTAAAGGTATTCTTAGTTTTATTGGTCATGCTGGTTTGTATAGAAGAAATCCAAGACTTTTCTAAGACCTCGAGACCCCTCACTAATCTTCTCCAGAAGGGTGTTCCTTTTGTATTTGACGAAGATTGTAAGGAGGCTTTCGAAGTTCTTAAGAAAGCTTTGATAACCGCTCCTATAGTACAACCACCTGACTGGAATTTTCCCTTTGAAATTATGTGCGATGCTAGTGATGTTGCTGTTGGAGTTGTTTTAGGACAAAGGGTTGATAAGAAATTGAATCTTATACATTATGCTAGCAAAACCCTTGATAGTGCTCAAAAGAATTATGCTACTACTGAGAAGGAATTCTTAGCAGTAGTGTTTGCTTGTGATAAATTTAGGCCTTATATTGTTGATTCAAAAGTTATTATTCATACTTACCATGTTGCGCTTAAGTACCTTATGACAAAGAAGGATGCCAAACCAAGACTTATCAGGTGGGTAATCCTTCTTCAAGAATTTGATTTACAGATTGTTGATAGAAAAGGAGCAGACAATCCGGTGGCGGACAACCTTTCAAGGATGGAAGACATACCGCATGACCCCATCCCAGTCAACGACAGTTTTCCAGACGAACAACTTGTCGTTGTAAAAGTACAATCTCTCTCCGATCCTTAGTTTGCAAATTATGCTAATTTTATCGTTGCAAAGTATTTGCCTCCAGGTCTAACATTTCAGCAAAGGAAGAAGTTCTTCCATGATTTGAGGCACTACTTTTGTGATGACCCTCATCTTTTCAAAGAAGGTCCTGACGGAATCGTGAGAAGATGTATAACGGAACATGAGCAAAAGGACATTCTCAAGAAATGTCACAACAGTCCCTATGGAGGATATCACACTGGTGAGAGGACCGCACATAAGGTTCTCCAATCAGGTTTTTATTGGCCTACCCTCTTTAAAGATGCTAGAAATTATGTTTTCTCTTGTGATAAGTATCAGAGAGTTGGTAATATTAGTAGGAGGAATGAGATGCCTATGAATTACTCACTAGTGATTGGGCCTTTTGATTTCTGTTGTTTTGATTTTATGGGTCCTTTTCCACCTTCAAACAAGTACACTCACATTTCAGTAGTTGTTGATTATGTAACCAAGTGGGTTGAAGCAATCCCCACTGAGAGTGCTGATCACAAAACATCTTTGAAAATGCTCAAAGATGTAATTTTCCCTAGGTTCGGTGTACCTAGGTACCTCATGACTGATGGAGGATCACACTTCACTCATGGAGCTTTTAGAAAAGCTTTAGCCAAGTATGATGTCAATCATAGAATTGCTTCACCGTACAATCCTCAAAACAGTGGGCAAGTTGAGCTCACCAACAGAGAGATCAAGCTGATCTTGCAAAAGACAGTTAACAGTTCTAGGAAGGACTGGTCAAAGAAGTTAGGAGATGCTTTGTGGGCATACAGAAGTGCTTACAAAAACCCCATGGGCTAAAGTTTTGTTGTTTAGATATCGTTTCAGGTTTTCTCTAGGTAAATTACTTTCTAGATAGGAAGGACCATTTCATATCGAAGAAGTTTACCGGTCAAGTGCAATCAAGATTAATAATTTTGATGGCACCAAACCTCAAGTTGTGAATGGGCAAAGACTCAAGCATTACTTGGCGGGAGATCCCGTCAACGTTGATGTAAATATAATACACACAATATCTTTCAGTTCCTGCAGCTATTTCTTTGCCAAAGTCACTTGCGAATACCTTCTGCTCCTCGTTGGGTTCGACACTCTTATTTATTGAAAATGCTACAAACGATCCCCTATAATTGAGGGTCATCAGGGTGTTCGACTTGTTGAATCTTCCTTATATAAACCTTTAGGAATAATATATTATGTTCTTATCTTGGTCAATGATAATTATGATCCTGTTGGTTTTCTTGTCATGGATATTGAGTGTGATCCCTCATGTCCTATTATTTTGGGACGACCTTTTCTTTGCACCGTTGGTGCACTCATTAATATGAAAGAAGGGATTATAAGATTCCAATTTCCCCTCTATAAGGGCATGGAACGTTCCCCTATAAAGAAGATGAAGTTACCTTTTGAGTCCGTTATACGGGCAAGCTATGCTTTTGATATTGACAAAACTTGATCTTGTTGCTTCATGCCTAGCTAAAGGCATAAAATAAAGCGCTTATTGGGAGGCAACCCAAAATGTTTTTACTTTCAGTTTTAGTGGTCTTGATGCTTTGTTACTACTGTAGCAACATCATTGTATCTTTATTTTCAAGCTTTGTGCCAAGTTTAGCCTTTGGTGATAAGTAAACCAAAAGTTTTGACATGCTGTCCAGAAAACAGATTTACTCTACTCAACGAAAAAATTCGTATAAAATCACCAGATCATGTTTTTGATCTGAATTTTTTTGACAGCATGCTCTATACAATTGGTTAACTACCTTCAGTTATGAGTGTTTTTATTTGAGCTATATAAGTGCCTCGAAAAAATTAATTACTACCTTCTGTTCTGTTTTTCCCAGATTCTGCCCTGTTTTACGCTTCTTGAGTTTTGAAATTCTTGCACATGTTTTTTCTTTCGAAAAAACTTTTTGGTATTTTTGAGAAATATTAGACACTGTTGAAAATATATTTTTCCAACAAAGGCTAGGTAGAATTAATTTATTATTGGCACTAACCGCTCTAATCAGTTTATGATGAGTTTCTTATGAAGGGAGTTTTCAAGTGTGCCAAGGAAGATGATGAAAGAATATTCAGGAGTGGCAAGAGCTTAAGCTTGGGGATGCCCCCGACACCCCCAAGTAATATTGAGGAGACTCAAGAGTCTAAACTTAGGGATGCCCTCGTGCATCCTCTTCTTCATCGACAATTATCAGTTCGTCCTTCTCCACACTATATTTTTATGGCTTCATATGTTATGTGCTTTGCTTGGAGCGTCTTGCTCTTTACTTTTAAGTTTTTCTTTGTTTAGTTTAGTTTTGTTTTCTGGTCATAAAAAGTTGGATCCTAGAATGCCTTGTTTGGGAGAGAAACATGCTCCACTTTTGCCTAGAATGCTCATAGTTTTCACTTCAATCTTTGTTGAGTGTTCTTCATTTGTTCTAGTTGTTGTCCTGTTTAGCTCTTGTGTTTCATGTTTATTTCTTTTATAAGAGCTGAGAATTAGATTTTTTTAGTACTCTCTTGAGTTGCATGTTTATCTTGTTTAGAGAGTTGGCACGTTGTAGTGAGTGTGTGTCTTACTTTGAGTAGGTAATCAAGGTTGATATGCTAAGTTTAGTAGTATCTTGCAATAGTTTTGAGGTGTTGTTTCAAGTAATGTTTGGACTTTTGTGTGTCAAGAGCTCAAGCCTATCAGTCATAGGTGTCATATTTTGGTTCAATGTGCTTATTTTCGAAAACTAAAAAAATTAGTTGAGGACTCTAGCTACTAGAAAGATCACTAACCTCTGCGGGGTTGTAAAAGAGTACCCTCACGTATCATGGGTCGAGGATGCGCAAGGATAACCAAGCCCCCAAAAACTCCTCTTAGGGTGCTCGTTTCTTTGTGAATCTCCTAACTAGATGGAGAGTTACCGATAAGAAGTGGATGAGTTCCTTTGCCTAATACGATATTCGATTCTTGGCACTTCCACCAGCCATATTTTGCTAACCTCTTCGGTACCATGCATTGCCCTTTCTCATCTCGAGAGTCGGTGCAAACTTCGCTGGTGCATCCAAATCCTTGGCATGATATGCTATGTCATCATAAGCCTCATTATATATTCCTCAAAACATCCACCATACCTACCTATCAAGGCATTTCCATAGCCTTTCCGAGATATATTGCCATGCAACATCCAGCTTCTCATGACTTGATCATTCATTGTCATACATGCTTTTTCTTGATCATAGAGCCGCATGATAGTTGGGCTTTGCCCTTATAATTTCTACATGACGTGCTAGTATCATTGCATATCCTGCTACACTGGCAGAGGCATACATTTGCATACATCATGATATAGTTTTAGTTTTTATGTTGGTAACTTGAAAAAGTGTGTTGATCTTGTTCATTATTGTAATTATAGAGTGAGGAAAAGATCCCAAAGAGGAGAAAAATAAAATATCCCAAAAGAGGACACATGAAAAGATCCCAAAGAGGACAAATGAGAGATGAATAGAAAGAGCCAAAGAGGCCAAACAAAAAAGAGAAAAATGAAAAATAAAAAGAGAGAAGGGGGCAATACTACTATTCCTTTTCAAAAGATCCACACTTGTGCTTCAAAGTAGCACTTGTACTTCATAGAGAGTTTTCATATCATTCATGCATAATTAAGTGCGGACCTTTACACTATAGAACTTGGCTTATATATTCTAATGACGAGACTCCTCAAAAGAGCTCTAGGTCTTGGTGAGAAAGCGAGTTGGATGCATCCCACTAGTTCCATTGGAGAGATTTCATATACTCTTAGCTCATTATGCATCCGTTGCATGGCAATCCCTACTCCTCAAAGCATATCTACCATTAGGCTTACCCTCGCCTAAGGTTGTCCTCATTGGTGTGAGACTTTCTCACTTTTTGACTTCCTATCTCTTTATTCTCTTCGCCATCCTAAGTGCCAACTAATCTTGCTCGGGCTCATTCATTGCATGAGTGCTCGCAGTCGAAAGGGAGAGGAAAGAATTGACTTGTACCTAGCCGACTGTCTAGGGATGAGTCATAATAAGATTCCAAAGAGACCATGTGTGAAATTTAGTAGATTCAGTTCTTAACAAATATTAAGTAATTTTTGCTCTAAGCCCGTCTCCCACTTTCTGCACGGGAATACCGATTGGAGACATTTGAGTCACGGACAACAAGAGCTCTTGCACCTTTATGTTCTTACTTTTCTAGTTGCAATACTAGATATAGACTCTTGCTTGTTATTGCTTTGACTTGAATTACATCTCATGCTTGCTGCACTTTAAAGTTCAAACTTATTTCGATAGCATGTCACCACAAAAATTATCTTGGTTGTCATTTACCTACTACCAGTTTATGTCTGTTTTTGTCCGTGCATTACAGAAAAAATGTGAAGATCAAAGTGCTCGGAAAATTCTAGAAAAAGTCCTAAAAATCTTTTACGCCAGAAGACTCTAGAAGCCGGAAGGGCTCCCGGAGGCGGTCCACCGCTGGCCGCCGCCTGGGCCAGTGGGGCCACCCCCGCTACCCCCCTTTGGCATATATTTACGTCGTCCCCCGAATACTCTAGAGGAGGAACCCTTTTTCGCGAATACTCTATTGTTCCGCCACCGCCGCGATTCCGAGATCGGGATCAACAGAAGGTCCAATCCCGGCACCCTGTCGGAGGGCGGATTGATCTCCGGAGACTCCACCACCATGCTCACCTCCAGGATGCGTCATGAGTAGTCCCCCATGGACGATGAGTCCATGATCAGTAGCTAGTAGATGTTTTCTCTCCAATCTTGTGCTTCAATGTTTAGCCCTTGTGTGCTACCTATCATGATCAAGGCATCTATGTATGAATTCTTTTTTTGCTATGTTGAGTTTGCTGGGATCCGATGGATTATGAGATTATGTGTGTATCATGATCAAGACATCTATGTATGAATTCTTGTTTTGCTATGTTTAGTTTGCTGGGATCCGATGGATTATGAGATTATGTTCAGATTTGTGAGAGTAATATATTTGGTTTGCCTTTATATTTTTGTTCTCAAGTAGTCTTGCATGTTATCTGTTGCCGTCTATTGCTTTGGCCAAGTAGTAGATTTCAACTCCAAGAGAGAGCATTACGCTAGATGATGGGTTCATGCCCCCCGATGTCTAGCTTGAGTGACAGAAACATGAGACTAGGGAATGTGTTGTTGCCATTAGGGGTAAAACAACGATGCTTATGACTGTGTGCCATAAGGATTTCTTACGTTGCGCATAGGGTGTTAAGGAAGTTGTCCGTTGCTTTGGTTTTATAGCTTTAGTTCTGGCTCGCAACTTAATATCAGTGAGATGTTTTGGATAGATATATCAAGGTGGATGATTAGTGAGTATATGATGATGAATAAACAATCTACTTGTTTTGAGGTAATGCCCATGCGATTGAGCCTTTTACTTTTCCAGTAGCATAATTAGCATTGCGGTGCGTTTATAATCCTGTCAATTGCCCAATTGTAATTTGTTCACCTTGCATAGTTGTTTACCGTCTTTTGGGAGAGAGACACTACTATTGAAAGTCATGGTACCTCGGTCCATCTTCGCATCATAGTTTACACCGTCTACATTTACTGCTTTACTTTTCCTTTCCATTGCATTATTATTTCCCCTTTGTGTTTGACCCTTTTTAAACAACAAAGCCAGAGAGAATGAAAACCTCTCTATACTTATTGGGAGCAAAGTTATTTGTGTTCTTGTGTGCAGGTCCACGTCAACTTAGCCATCAAGCAAACTTCTGGCGCTGTTGCTACCTACTTGTCGTCTCTGGAATCCTACTAGATTGATCACCTTGGTATCTTCACCGAGGGAAATTTGCTACTATCTGCATCATAACCTTTCCACTTGGGGTAACAAACGAGGAGGTGTTATCTACACGCATAAGCAGTCTAGGAGTCGTCCGGGTGCCCTCAACGTACTAATTCATCGAGAAGGGTTGTCTGGACCGAGTTTGGTTGCACTGTCTGGCATGTGTTCTTCACTCAGATGGTTTCCCACTGATTTTGTTGGTAGTTCAATTCAAAAACCAATAGCTAAAGTGTCTGACACTTTTGGAAGCGATTGTCCATGTATGTTTTTCACACACTATAATGGCTAGTTGCTCCTCCAGTATATTGGCTAGGTTATGTTTGGGACTGCTCCACTCTTCCACTTAGAAGTGGAGCATGTGAAGTATTATTAAAGTTGACCCAAACACCTCTATTAGCGTTTCGAATCTCCTAGGCAGATGTCGGCAATTCATGCAACATATCTCAAGTAACCAATGTCTCCTTCAAGTTCATTTCAGGAAATTTTCCTTTTAGATACAACAAAGGAATAGAAGATGGCCCCTAAAAAATCTTAAAGACAAGTGTTGGAAAAGACAAAGGATTTTACACTTTATTTTTAGTGATCTAAGATCACATTGAGTCCATAGGCAAGCCGACACTTTGAGAGGGTGAAGATGTCGTAATGAGCCTTTTTATCCATGTGCTTAAGGATCGATCTCCAAAACTCAATATATACTTTGAAGATTCCACTCTACTACCTGATTCCTTTGAACTTAGATCTTCCAAGCTCTTCTAGTCAGAACCATCGATTAACTCTAGATATAGTCATTATATAACCCTAGTCCATCTTTTCCACTTTAGTGGGAAAGGGGCAATAGTTTGGAGAGGTGCGCCTAAATTTTTTTTCGCTTTTACCGTAGGAAGTTCTCCAAAAGTATGCAAGGTTGGAGGACTTTGTACCAACCATTCTTGTATCAGAGACTTCAAAGATTTCATTTAGAATCGTCAAAGGCACTTGGCCAACCTTCCTTAACCACGTCATAAGTTTTGAAGTGAACACAGAGAGTGTACCACTATCAAAGTGTTCACCTCAGAGACAGGTCGATTTAAGTCGGACCACCAATGCCTTTGAAAGTTACTACCTTTGATCCCATTGGATCCACCAACCAATTCCAATCAAAGCCTCCGAGATGTACATCGCAATTATTAATGGTTAGATTTCTGGTCCAACCTATTCATAACTCCCCTCCGTGTGGACACACACACACACACATACACACATCCCGCATATGCCTCTCGAAGCAAACTTCACTCTCATCATTTTTTCTAAGAGTGAACTCAACCTCGATGTGTTGATTTCAAAGGGCTTTCCACTCCAACCATCCAATAAATTCCTTTGAGATCTAATCCCATCTTTATTTCCACTCTATTTCTCCAACTCCAAAGTCAAATCTTCTGAGAGTTTGAGTATTGATGATATTCTCCTTTGAAGCACAAGAGCGAGGAGTTCATTACCACGCAACCTCTATTTTGTTACTTTTGGAGGGTGTTTGAATCCAACATCGTTTAGGTGTGCTTGAAAGTCTTAAATGTTTGTGAAGAACCCAACAAGTTTTGTAAGGGATCGAAGATCGCTATTATATGAAGATCTACCCTAGTGAGGTTTGTCCTTTATTGGCATAATCCATGGAGTAATAGGAGTCTACCTTGGACCATGGTTCCGTGATCAGTAGCTATATGAAGATCTACCCTAG
Organism: Bromus sterilis; assembly: GCA_950022295.1. NCBI lineage: Eukaryota > Viridiplantae > Streptophyta > Magnoliopsida > Poales > Poaceae > Bromus > Bromus sterilis. The sequence continues at coordinate 333,611,319 of OX465595.1, read as the reverse complement.
TGAGCTTCTCCTCCACCATGGACGCTTCCCGGATGATCTGTGAGTAGTATACCTTGGACCATGGTTCCGTGATCAGTAGCTATTTGATGTTCTCCTCTCCTCTTTGTTCTTCATGGATTAAACCTCGTGAGCTTCCCTACATGATCGAGGCACATATGTAATTCTTTCTGCTGTTGCTATGCTGATTTTGCTGGAATCTGATGGATTATGAGACTATGTTCAGTTTATGATTGATTAATATATTTGGTTCTTATCTTTTATATTTTTGTTCCTAAGTAATTCTTGCATGTTCTCCGTTGTTTTTTATTGCTTTGGACAAGTAGTAGGTAGTGACTCCAAGAGGGAACGTTATGCTCGATTGTGGGTTCATGCCCCCTGATGACACGCTTGAGTGACAGAAACATGAGTCTAGGGGATGTGCTGTTGCCACAAGGGGAAAAACAACGGTGCTTGTAACCGCGGTTGCAAGGATTGTTTACTTTAAGCAAAGTGCTTTTTAATGCAGTTGTCTGTTGCTTTGGGTTTACAATTTGGGTGGGGCTCGCAACTTAATATCAGCGAGATGTTCTGGATAGGCATCTCAAGGTGGATGGTTAGTAGTAGATGAAGTTGGATTTCATTCTACTTATTTTGGCGTACCGCCCATGCTTTTGAGCCTCGTCCTTTCTTTGTACCATAGTTAGCATTGTGGTGCGTTTTTAATCCTGTCAATTCCCCAACTGTGATTTGTTTACCTCGCATAACAGTTTTATTGTCTTTTGGGAGAGATACATCACTAGTGAACCTCACAGGACCCCGGTCCATATTCTCATCACTGTTTACACGCTCTTTTATTTTCCTGCTTTTACTTTCAACTGCTATCACCATTATCACTATCCCCCGCGTTTGATCCTTTGTAAACAACAAGACCGGAGAGATTGATAACCTCACTGAACTTCGTTGGGAGCAAAGTTATTTGTTGTGTGTGTGCAGGTCCACGTCAACCGTTAAATTTGTAGCGCCGTTGTCACCTACTTTGCCGCCTTTGAGTCCTACGGGAGACAAACCATATCCTCTACATAGGGGAAATTTTCTAATATCCTACATCTCACCTTCCACTTGGGGTAACCAACAAAGGGCGAGAAGCCATTATCATCTCTCGCGTATCAAGAAAATTTCTGGCGCCGTTGCCGGGGACTCAAAGTGTCAAGGTAGGGGAGTTGGACACTATCTTTTACCTTTGCTTTTTTGTCTTGTTAGTTTACCTTTCAGTTTTTTCTTTTGTGTCTTATATGAAAAAACCCAAAAATAGTATTTCTAGTTACTTGTTTGCCACCAATGCCTAACTTATTTGAAACCAGATCCTATTGGCATGGATGATTCACTAACGATCAACAAGGATTGTACAAGAAACACCGCTTGTCTCAAAAGGGGATACACTTATGGAAACAAATATATCAGTTTTATGAGTATGCTAGAAACTTGTGCTCAATATATAATATATCTTTCTGCAGGGATGAATCTTGTTGCTTTATGAGGCATAAACACCTTGTTTTCCAATGTGAGTACAATGATTATGAAACCTTAGCTTCTTATGCTAAGAGAAATTATGATTTTTATGATGCAGAGAAAATAGAAGAATTTGTTGCTTATAAGGGTGCCTATGAATGTACTTCTCTTCTTAAAAATATTGATGATGCCCCTTACAAATCTGAGAGTCTTTCTATACTTAACTATTGTTTGGAAAATTACGATGCAAATTATTATATTACTGATCATCTTGAGGGAATCTCTCCCCCAAAGGAAGAGACTAATGTTTTGCGGGACTCTATGGAAGAAGAAATTGCTGAAACTGAAAGCTCCTTGGATGAAAAAGAGGACGAGAGTGAAGAACAAAAGGAGGAAGAATAGATCCATCCATGTCTACCTTCTAATGAGAGTAACTCTTTGAATCTTACCTTATATGAGTGTTATGATCCTATGGATTCTTTTGAAATATACCTTTTTGATGAAGTTGATGCCTTCTATACTTTTGGCCATGATGCCACTATGAATGATGCTTATGGAGATAAACTCGCTATAGTTCCTCATGTTAAGAATGAAATTATTGCTATTGCACCCGCACTTTATTTCCCTATTATCCTTTTGAAATCTCCAACTCATATTCCGGAGAATTTTTCTCTTATCAAGGATCAATGTGATGGGTTGCATTTATTTTATGATCCTAAAGACCGTGTTAAAAACTATACATGTGTGCTTGTAGGTCATTGATACGTCCAAAACGTATCTATAATTTCTGCTTGCTCCATGCATGTTTTGTGTGATATTGCTATGATCTAGATACACTTTCATACACTTTTGATCATATTTGGACTAACCTATTAACTCAGTGCACCACAGTGCCAGTTCCTGTTTTCTGCTGTTTTTCTATTTCAGTTTTCCCCTATAGAAAAAGTGCCAGAAAAATTCCGGGAAAAATATAGGAAAAATCAGCGTACAGGAAGCTTCGCGAAGAGCCCGAGTGGGGCCAGAGGGGAGCCAGGGGTGGCCCAGGCGGCCACCCAGCGCGGACCCACCCCTGGCCTCGCCAGGGGGGCGCCTGGGGCCCCTGGTCCACCTCTGGATGCCCCCCTTCGCCTATATATTCTCTGTCACGGGAAACTTCGGAAAAAGAGAACCCTTTTTCGCGGTCTCGCCTCTGTTCCGCCGCCGCCGCGCTTCCGAGATCGGGAGCACCAGAAGACCTCTTCCCGGCACCCTGCCGGAGGGAGGGTTGACCTCCGGGAGTCTCCTCTCCACCATGGATGCTCCCCGGATGTCTCGTGAGTAGTTTTCCTTGGACCATGGGTCCGTGATCAGTAGCTATGTGATGTTCTCCTCCCCTCTTTGTTCTTCATGGTTTAGACCTCGTGAGCTGCCCTACATGATCGAGGCACTTTTGTAATCTTTCTGCTGTTGCTATGCTGAGTTTGATGGGATCTGATGGATTATGAGATTATGTTCACATTTTGATTGACTAATATATTTGGTTTTTATCTCTTATATTTTTGTTCCTAAGTAATTCTTGCATGTTCTCCGTTGCTGTTTATTGCTTTGGCCAAGTAGTAGGTAGTAACTCCAAGAGGGAACGTTATGCTCGATTGTGGGTTCATGCCCCCCGATGACACGCTTGAGTGACAGAAACACGAGTCTAGGGGATGTGTTGTTGCCACAAGGGGGAAAACTACGGTGCTTGTAACCGCGGTTGCAAGGATTGTTTATTTACGCAAAGTGCTTTTTAATGCAGTTGTCTGTTGCTTTGGGTTTACACTTTGGGTGGGGCTCGCAACTTAATACCAGCGAGATGTTCTGGATAGATATCTCAAGGTGGATGATTAGTAGTAGATGCAGTTGGATTTCGGACTACTTATTTTGGCGTACTTCCCGTGCTTTTGAGCCTCTTCCTTTCTTTTGTAGCATAGTTAGCATTGCGGTGCGTTCATAATCCTGTCAATTGCCCTTCTGTAATTTGTTTACCTCGCATAGCAGTTTTATCGTCTTTTGGGAGAGCGACATCACTAGTGAACATCACGTATCCCGGTCCATATCCTCATTACTGTTTCCACGCCCATTTACTTTTCTGCTTTTACTTTCAGTTGCTATCATTATCCCTTGTGTTTGATCCTTTGTGAACAACAAGACCGGAGAGATTGACAACCTCTCTGAACTTCGTTGGGAACAAAGTTATTTGTGTCTGTGTGCAGGTCCGCGTTAGTTGCGCCGCTGACACCTGCTTATCATCTCTGGAGTCCTACTGGAGACAAACCTTGGTATCTTTACTGAGGGAAATTTGCTGCCATGCTGCATCACGCCTTCCACTTGGGGCTCACCAACGAAGGGCGAGAAGACTACACCCGTCAACTCTCGCGCCATCAGTCATGAACAACATGATTTATGTGATAGTTATATTCCTGATGTTGTTCATGATACTAATGAAAATTATTTTGAGAGAGGGAACTTTGGTTGTAGAAACTTCCATATTACTAAAACTCCTCTTTTTGTGTTGAAAGTTTTGAAGTTATTCTTTTTCCACCTTCCTATGCATGTCACTTTGTGCTTCTTTGATTTATTTATTTACAAGTTTCCTAGGCATAGGAAGTGGGTTAGGCTTAAATGTATTTCATATTTTCTTGTTGGTGCTCTCTTTTGCTTCAAATCCTTATTCTTATGAGAGCATCTTTTATAATCTTTATGCCTAACTTAAAGAGGTAAAAGAAAGCGTTTGTTGGGAGGCAACCGAAGATGTTTTTACTTATGTTTTTAGTGGTCTTGATGATTGTTACTACTGTAGCAACATCATTGTATCTTTATTTTCAAGCTTTGTGCCAAGTTCTAGCCTCTTATGATAAGGGAAGCAAAAGTTGTGACATGTTGTCCAGAAAATAGATTATGTCTGCTTGACGGAAACACTCGAAACAAATCACCAGTTCATCTTTTTTAGCTGAATTTTTTACATAGAATGCTCTATACAATTTTGAAACTTTTGTACGTTCTGAGTTTTTTGATTTGAGTGGCAAAAGTACCCCGAAAAAATTCTTTACTACCTGTTGTTCTGTTTTTCACAGATTCTGCCACGTTGTGCCTTTCTTCACTTTTGCAAACCTTAAGCTTCCATTTCGTTTGCAAAAACTTTTTGGAAATCTTGAGAAACGGTAGCTCTTCAAGAATATCTTTTTTTCCAGTGTAGAAGATTTATTTTATTAAGGGTACCAACCTCTCTAATCAACTTATGATGAGTTATGTCTGAAGGAAGTTTTCAAGTATGCGAGGGAAGATGATGAACGGAGATCCGGGAGTGTCAAACGCTCAAGCTTGGGGATGCCCCCATGCATCCCCAATAAATATTCAAGGAGACTCAAGCGTGTAAGCTTGGGGATGCCCCCGTGCATCCCCTTCTCCATCAACAATCATCAGTTCGTCCTTCGTCTCACTATATTTTTATCACTTCATGTGTTATGTGCTATGTTTGGAGCGTCTCGCTCTTAGGTTTCCTTTTTAGTTTTCTTTAGCTTTGCTTGCTGTTCATAACAAGTTAGACCCCAGCTTACTTTGCATGGGAGATAAACATGCTCCACCTTCAAACTAGAACACATCATAGGATTTTCATGCTTATCTTTCTCTGTTGTGTGTTCTTTATCTTTTCGTAGCTGCTGCCATGTTTAGTTTTAGTGTTTGTCTTTAGCAAGAGCTTTAGCTTTTGTTTAGTTTTTTGCTGGAACTCTCTTTAGTTTTCATGTTTACCTTGTTAAGAGAGTTGGTTGTTGCACTTTAGTTTTCATTTTTGTCTTGAAGTAGGTAATTGAGGTTGCTATTCAATTGTAGTAGTAACTTGCAACAGTTTTGAGGTATTGTTGTGAGTAATGTTTGACCTTTTGGTGTCAAGAGATCTAGACTATTAGTGATAGGTGTCGTATTTCGGACTTGGAGAACATGGAGAACATGGTGGAGGATGAAGACAAAAAGGGTGAGAAAGGCTCACATCAATGAGGACAATCATAGGCGAGAGAAGGCCAAATGATAGATATGATGTGAGGAGTAGGGATTGCCATGCAACGGATGCACATATGATCTAAGAAAAGATCTCGAATGGAACTAGTTGGGGTGCATCCAACTTGCTCGCTCATGAAGACCTAGAGCTCGTTTGAGGAGGCTCATCCTTGGAATATGCTAGCCAAGTTCTATAGTGTGAAGGTCCCCACATAGCTATATGCATGTATGATCATCTCTATGGAGCACAAGATATAGAGGGAGTACGAGTGTGGATCTTTCAAAAGAATAGTAGTGTCCCCCCTTCTCTCTTTTTATTTTCTTTTTCTATCTTTTCTATTTTTTTTGTATTTCTTGGTGGCCTCCATGGCTCTTTCTATTTAACTCTCATTTTCCCTCTTTGGGATCTTTCAAATTTGTCCACTTTGGGATCTTTTCCTCACTTAAGGGCAACACTCTATTTTAAAAAAGGTATAGAAAATCTTTCACACTTTACAAGGTACTCAACATAAAGAAGATGTAGCTATCATGATGTATGCAAATGTATGCCTCTGCCAGTGTAGCAGGAACATTTATGACATGAAGATCAAGTCATGAAGAGGTGGATGTTGCATGGCAATATATCTCGGAAAGGCTATGGAAATGCCTTGATAGGTAGGTATGGTGGATGTTTTGAGGAAAGATATAGGGAGGATTATGATGACAGAGAATATCATGCCAAGGTTTTGGATGCACCGGCGAGGTGGACGCCAACTCTCGGAATGAGAAGAGGGCAATGCGCGATACCGAAGAGGCTAGCAAATATGAGGAGGTGGAAGTGTCAACTTTCAATACTTACAGTAGTCCGAAGAACTCATGCAGTTATTATCGGTAACTCTCAATCTAATAAGGAGGTTCACAAAGAGACAAGTACCCCTAGGAGGAGTGTATGGGGGTTTGGTTATCCTTGCGCATCCTCGGCTCATGGTACGTGAGTGTACTCTAATATCCGATTCCTCCAAAGATTAGTGATCCATCTAGTAGCTAGAGTTCTCAAATAGTTTTTGTAGGTTTTTGAAAATAAACACGGATTGCCCAAAATACGACACTTATCACTAATAGGCTAGAGCTCTTGACACAAAAATTTAAAAATTACTCACATCAATACCTCAAAACTATTGCAAGTTAATACTACAATTGAATAGCAACCTCAATTACCTACTTTCAAGACAAGACACAACTCAGTGCAACAACTAACTCTCTTAACAAGATAAACATGAAAACTAAAGAGAGTTCCAGCAACAAACTAAACAAAATCCAAGGCTCTTGCTAAAGTCAAACACTAAAACTAAAACTAAACATGGCACCAGCTACGAAAAGATAAAGAACACACAACAGAGAAAAGATAAGCATGAAAATCCTATGATGTGTTCTAGATTGGAGTGGAGCGTGTTTCTATCCCACACAAAGTAAGATGGGGTATAACTTGTTATGAACAGCAAGCAAAGCTAAAGAAATTAAAAAAGAAAACCTAAGAGCGAGACGCTCCAAGCATAGCACATAACGCATGAAGTGATAAAAATATAGTGAGACGAAGGACGAACTGATGATTGTTGATGGAGAAGGGGATGCACGAGGGCATCCCCAAGCTTAGATGCTTGAGTCTCCTTGAATATTTATTGGGGATGCATGGGGGCATCCCCAAGCTTGGGCGTTTGAAAAACCTGGATCTTCTTTCATCATCTTCCCTCGCACACTTGAAAAATCCCTTCATACATAACTCATCATAAGCTGATTAGAGAGGTTAGTACCCTTAATAAAATATTTTTCCCCACTGGATATAAAGATATTATTGAAGAGCTACTGTTTCTCAAGATTTCCAAAAGGATTTTGCAAAGAAAAAACAAGCTTAAGGTTTGCAAAAGTGAGGAAAGGCAAAACGTGGACGAATCTATGAAAAACAGAACAATAGGTAGTAGAGAATTTTTTCGGGGCACTTCTGCAACTCAAATAAAAAAACTCAGAACATATGAAAGTGTCACAATTGTATAGAGCATTCTGCGTAAAACATTCAGCTCAAAAAGATGAACTGGTGATTTTTTTTCCGTCAAGCAGACAGAATCTGTTTTCTGGACAGCATGTCACAAATTCTGCTTCCCTTATCATAATAGGCTATAACTTGGCACAAAGCTTGAAAATAAATATACAATGATGTTGCTAAAGTAGCAACAATCATCAATACCACTAAAAACAGAAGTAAAAACATCTTGGGTTTCCTCCAAACAAGCGCTTTCTTTTACGCCTTTAATCTAGGCACGAAGATTATAAAAGATGCTCTCATAAAAAAATAAGGATTTAAAGCAAAAGAGAGCATCAAGAAGAAAATATGAAACACATTTAAGCCTAACCCACTTCCTATGCCTAGGAATCTTGTAAGAAAATAAATCAAAGAAGCACAAAGAGACAAGCATAGGAAAGTGGAACAAGAACAACTTCAAAAGTTTCAACTTAGAGAGAGGTGTTTTTGTAACATGGAAGTTCCTATAACCAAAATTTCCTCTCTCAAAGTGATTTTCAGTAGTATCATGAACAACATCAAGAATATAACTATCACATAAATCATATTGTTCATGACCTACAAGCACACGTGTATTTTTTTCAACACGGTTTTTAGGATCATAAGATAAATGTAACCCATCACATTAAGCCTTAATAAGAGCCAAATTCTCCGGAGTAGGAGATTTCAAAAGGATAATAGGACAATCAAGTGTGGGTGCAATAGCAACAATTTCATGCTTAACATGAGGAACTATTGCAAGTTCATCTCTGTAAGCATCATTCATAATGGCATCATGGCCACAAGTATAGAAGGCATCAATTTCATCAAAAAGGGACAATTCAAAAGAATCCATAGGATCATAACACTCATATAAGGTAAGAGTAAAATAGTTACTCTCATTAGAAGGTAGACATGGATGGCTCCATTCTTCCTCCTTTTGTTCGTCACTCTCCCCCACTTTTTCATCCAAGGATCTTTTAGGTTCAACAATCTCTTCTTCCATAGAGTCCTGCAAAACATTAGTCTCTTCCTTTGGGGCAGAGATTCTCTCAAGATGATCAGTAATATAATAAGTTGCATCGTAATTTTCCAAACAATAGTTAAGTATAGAAAGACTCTCATATTTGTAAGGGGCATCATCAATATTTTTAAGAAGAGAACTAATTTCATAGGCACCCTTATAAGCAACAAATTCTTCTATTTGCTCTGCATCATAAAAATCATAATTTCTCTTAGCATAAGAGGCTAAGGTTTCATCATCATTGTACTCACATTGTAAAGCAAGGTGTTTATGCCTCATAAAGCAACAAGATTAATACCTACAAAAGATATATTATATATTGAGCACAAGTTTCTAGCATACTCATACAACTGATGTATTTGTTCCAATAAGTGTATCCCCTTTTGAGACAAGTTGTGTTCCTTGTACCATTCTTGTTGATCCTTAGTGAATCCTCCATGCCAATAGGATTTGGTTTCAAAGAAGTTAGGCATTAGTGGCAAGCAAGTAACTAGACATACTATTTTTGGGTTTTTTTGTATAAGACACAAAGATACAAACTGAAAGGTAAACTAACAAGACTAAAAAGCAAAGGTAAAAGATAGTGTGCAACTCCCCTATCTTAGCACTCGGAGTCCCTGGCAACAGTGCCAGAAATTTGCTTGATAATCTCTCCTCGTTGGTTACCCCAAGTGGAAGGTGAGATGTAGTGTAGCGGCAAATTTCCCTCGGTGAAGATACCAAGGTTTGTCTCTAGTAGGACTCCGGAGATGATAAGTAGGTGCCAATGGCACAATTGACGTGGACCTGCACACGACACAAATAACTTTGCTTCCCAACGAGTACAGAGAGGTTGTCAATCTCTCCGGCCTTGTTGTTCACAAAGGATCAACGCAACAGATAATAATGATAATGGTGATAGTAACTAGAAGTTAAAAGCAGGAAAATAAAAGAGCGTGTAAACGGTGATGAGAATATGGACTGGGGTCCTGTGATCTTCACTAGTGATGTCTCTCTCCCAAAATACGATAAAACAACTATGTGAGGTAAAAAAATTACAGCGGGCAATTGACAGGATTAAAAACGCACTGCAATGCTAACTATACTACAAAGAAAGGACGAGGCTCAAAAGCATGGGCGGTATGCCAAAATAAGTAGACCGGAATCCAACAGCATCTACTACTAATCATCCACCTTGAGATATCTATCCAGAACATCTCGCTGGTATTAAGTTGCGAGCCCCACCCAAAGTGTAAATCCAAAGTAACAGACAACTGCATTAAAAAGCACTTTGCATAAAGTAAACAATCCTTGCAACCGCGGTTACAAGCACCGTTGTTTTCCCCCTTGTGGCAACAACACATCCCCTAGACTCATGTTTCTGTCACTCAAGCGTGTCATCGGGGGGCATGAACCCACAATCGAGCATAACGTTCCCTCTTGGAGTCACTACCTACTACTTGGCCAAAGCAATAAACAACAACAAAGAACATGCAAGAATTACTTAGGAACAAAAATATAAAAGATAAGAACCAAATATATTACTCAATCACAATCTGAACATAGTCTCATAATCCATCAAATCCCAGCAAACTCAGCATAGCAACAACAGAAAATTACATATGTGCCTCGATCATGTAGGGCAGCTCACGACGTCTAAACCATGAAGAACAAAGAGGGGGGAGAACATCACATAGCTACTGATCACGGACCCATGGTCTGCTGGCGCTCCCGATCTTGGAAGCGCGGCGGCGGCGGAACAGAGGCGAGATCGCGAAAAAGGGTTCGCTCTCGGAGGTTTCGCATCACGGGGAATAAATAGGCGAAGGGGGCAGCCAGGGGGGCACCGGGGGTCCAGGCGCCCCCCCCCAGGCGCGGACAGACCCTAGGCCGCGCCAGGTTGCCGCCTGGGTACCTGGTGGTGGCCCTCTGGCCCCACTTTGGTGATTCCGGAAGGTTCCGATGCACTGATTTTTTATCTGTTTTTTTCCGATTTTTTGGAGCATTTTTCATATGGGGGAAACCTGGAATAGAAAAACAGCAGAAAACAGGAACTCGCACTGTGGTGCACTGAGTTAATAAGTTAGTCCAAATATGATCAAAATTGTATGAAAGTGTATCTAGATCATAGCAATACCACACAAAACATGCATGGAGCAAGCAGAAATTATAGATACGTTTGGGACGTATCAGTTCTTGAGACACCGGCGACTTCTAGTGCCCCTGTAATCAAGATCTCCCACATATAATACAAGAGAGGCAGGAAGTAGGTCTTTACTTCATTGAGGAGAGGAACCTAGGTAAATCCCTCTGTCTCTCTTATACCGAATCATCGTCGCTGACTCCCTACCGACCGACTCTCCCTCCTCGTATACACTCGTAACTAAGACCCCACTTAAGTTCTCCTATGAGTACATCTGGCGTGTTTTTCCCACGATAGTTGGCGCCCACCGCGGGGCCTACGTGCAAGGGTGTTGAGATTCGGGAGGGAACTCGACATGGTACGGAGGAGATCACTGCCAGCCGGATGACCAGAAACCGACGCGGCCGCCTCTCCACCAACCTCGCCGCCGAAAACCCATGGACGGATCTCGTCTATGAGGTCCCTGTCGGTTCAGTCCTCCTCTCCATCAACAAAAACAACGGATTCACGCCAGCGCTATCTCATGCACACATAGTTGTCGGGACCCGGGGTTAGCGTATGCAAGTCCCGCTACAACACAATCATATGGAGAGCCGAGAGACGTACCCACTACTCTAAGCAGACAAGGCCAAGCACATAACGCTCTTGGAAAGCATCGAACGTGAGGGTCATCCCATCCAGGCCGGATGATAACCTGAGATGGGTCCTCATCGTTCGCACACAAGTCTAAATGATATGGGTGGTGAACTCCCATACTCATAGACAAGTCGCCTCAACCATACTATCGATTGTATTATAACACTTACAAAGTCTTACTCCAGTCCGATCACTTAGTCGGGGTCTAGGGCGGGCTCGATCATACAACAAAGTGTGCACGTGACAGATTCACGAGCAATCGCATCGCGATGCCCCAAGCTGCGCACATCTAAGGGCCACTTGGTGTATAATCATACACGCAGCACACATGTCTAGTATGAACAGCAGGTATCATTGCAATTCTCTACAAAGTTTAAAACTTTATTGATAACTCTTACAGAGTGCACACAGAGATCACGAGACCGTGATCCAACATTACATCAAGCATGCAGACGCAAAGTAGGTCTGAGTACAGACAAGTTTAACAAATGGCTTAGAGAAGCCTTATTTATAAACAAGCCCTTCCACGAGGGAACTGATACGTCCAAAACGTATCTATAATTTATGCTTGCTCCATGCATGTTTTGTGTGATATTGCTATGATCTAGATACACTTTCATACACTTTTGATCATATTTGGACTAACCTATTAACTCAGTGCACCCCAGTGCTAGTTCCTGTTTTTTGCTGTTTTTCTATTTCATTTTTCCCCCTTGTAAAAAGTGCCAGAAAAATTCCGGAAAAAATACAGGAAAAATCAACGTACAGGAAGCTTCGCGAAGAGCCCGAGTGGGGCCAGAGGGGAGCCAGGGGGCCCAGGCGGCCACCCGGCGCGGCCCCACCCCTGGCCGCGCCAGGGGGGCGCCTGGGGCCCCTGGTCCACCTCTGGCTGCCCCCCTTCGCCTATTTATTCTCCGTCACGGGGAAACTCCGAAGACAGAACCCTATTTCGCAAACTCGCCTCTGTTCCGCCGCCGCCGCGCTTCCGAGATCTGGAGAACCAGAAGACCTCTTCCCGGCACCCTGTCGGAGAGAGGGCCGACCTCCGGGAGTCTCCTCTCCACCATGGATGCTCCCCGGATGTCTCGTGAGTAGTTTTCCTTGGACCATGGGTCCGTGATCAGTAGCTATGTGATGTTCTCCTCCCCTCTTTGTTCTTCATGGTTTAGACCTCGTGAGCTGCCCTACATGATCGAGGCACTTTTGTAATATTTCTGCTATTGCTATGCTGAGTTTGATGGGATATGATGGATTATGAGATTATGTTCAGATTGTGATAGAGTAATATATTTGGTTTTTATCTCTTATATTTTTGTTCCTAAGTAATTCTTGCATGTTTTCCGTTGCTGTTTATTGCTTTGGCCAAGTAGTAGGTAGTGACTCCAAGAGGGAACGTTATGCTCGATTGTGGGTTCATGCCCCCCGATGACACGTTTGAGTGACAAAAACATGAGTCTAGGGGATGTGCTACTGCCACAAGGGGGAAACAACGGTGCTTGTAACCGAAGTTGCAAGGATTGTTTAGTTTACGCAAAGTTCTTTTTAATGCAGTTTTCTGTTGCTTTGGGTTTACACTTTGGGTGGGGCTCGCAACTTAATACCAGTGAGATGTTCTGGATAGATATCTCAAGGTGGATGATTAGTAGTAGATGCAGTTGGATTACGGTCTACTTATTTTGGCGTACTACCCGTGATTTTGAGCCTCTTCCTTTCTTTTGTAGCATAGTTAGCATTGCGGTGCGTTCATAATCCTGTCAATTTCCCTTCTGTAATTTGTTTACCTCGCATAGCAGTTTTATCGTATTTTGGGAGAGAGACATCACTAGCGAACATCACGTATCCCGGTCCATATCTATATTACTGTTTCCACGCTATCTTTACTTTTATGCTTTTTACTTTCAGTTTCTATCATTATCCTTTGTGTTTTACCCTTTGTGAACAACAAGACCGGAGAGATTGACAACCTCTCTGAACTTCGTTGGGAACAAAGTTATCTGTGTCTGTGTGCAGGTCCACGTCTGTTGCGCCGCTGACACCTACTTATCATCTCTGGAGTCCTACTGGAGACAAACCTTGGTATCTTCACCGAGGGAAACTTGCTGTTGCGCTACATCTCAACCTTCCACTTGGGGTAACCAACGAAGGGAGAGAAGCCATCAGGAACCAGACTGTTGACTGGGACTACACTAGCTTGGTCTTCAGTCGTCGAGCTCGAGGAAGAATCCACCTTCGGGGTCAGTGGGTTCATCTAAAACATAGATTAAGCAAACATTAGTACAAAGTCGTACTCAGCAAGACTTACGTAGGAGCTATACTACTCATGCACATGTATCAAGGTAAAGGGAGGTGGGGTTCAAAAGAAGAAGTGCCAGCTTTGACTTGGCTAGTCCTAAACTACGAGTATCAGACTTGAGGTAAGAAGCGTACACGAGTCCACTATGTGTCTCCAACCAATTACACCACTATGGTGCCTTTTTCGACTTCCCACGAGAAAGCACGCCATTGCACTCACACTTATCTTGGCAAGTTTTATAAGTATCCAGTTCAAGTTGTCTAATAATCAGGCACATCTTTCCAAGTAGTCCCTTACCGCGGACGCGACTATTCGAATAGTTTATTAACCCTGCAGGGGTGTACTGCAACACACATGAAACTATCAGTTACCGCCTTTGGCCTCGACACCATTCAAGCGGGTGTCGGCGAGGATAATCTCCACAACTTTTACCTCACAGCCAACTCAAGTTCAATGAAGACGCCTATCTGGGATGGTTTCCACATTTGTAACCCGGCCGGTTTACCGAAGTGGTCCTAGAAGATGTGTGCGTGGTGCATAAGCCGGTCTCGGTTGAGTCGTTCTCTCACTTAGCATCCATGCCACAAACCTACCAGAACTCCGAACTACTGCGACTCATTGAACTGAGAAGGGGTGAGTTAGTAGGTTGAGCAGGGGTCCGTTGGCCCAACATGTGGTAGTACTCTTCATCTTGGATCACCACACAAGAACTCGGGATTAAGGCGGTGTTCAACGAGACAACCCACTGTGTACTCCTACACAACCTCTCATCGTTCACCTTGTATTGGGGTAGATTCACCAACACATTTCCACCATCATCAACATGATTGCTACCATCCAGACTCACATAACAGTATCAACATTGTAACACTGTAAGCATGCAATAAGCAGTAACAGTTGCAGGGGCCACATGATATTAATCAACTCCTACATCTTCTAGGATTGTGGTTTGCTTACTACTGTGACAAATGATAGGTCATGCAAAGGAATGGGTTCATCTATGCGGTACAAACGTATCATGGTAATCATCCTAAACAATGCATAAGAGAGACTGAGAGGGAAGTGGGATTTTATCAACATGATCAATGGGGGTTTGCTTGCCTTGCTGACAAGGGTCGTACACGGTATCTTCAACGGAGGGGGTGATCTCGGGTTCCGGCTCCACCTCTATTCGATAGAAAACAATGCAAACAAAGTGATAAATATAAAGACAATGCACAATCCCGTGATATGATGTTATAGCATGAGGTTCATGGTGCTGATGTGTTGAACATTCTATTTAAATGAAGTTCATTGCATTTGAGTTGCAAATTCAAACTCCATATTTGAATTTAAAAGGGTTCATATGCATATTTTCTTCTGTTCCCCCATTTTAAAATGGTCAAACATGAAAACAAAGTGCATGTTCAGAATCCTTGCATTTTTCTGATAATTTTACATATATTATATGTTTAATTTGGAGTTAAAATGAATTAGTTATGAATTTCCAAAGTTTAAATCATTTTTTGGAATTTCTTGACTATTCTTTAAATTGGAAAAGGGTTTATTGCGTCCCTGTGATGTCAGCATGACATTAGGGGTTTGACTCTGTTCAAACTGACATGTGGGACACGGCTGTCATTGCCTCAGTTAATTAAATTGTTTTGTTTTAAAATTAACAGGGGGTTTAAGGGCCCTGGGCCCACCTGTAAGCCTCACAGGGGTGGATTAGTGGCTAATTGATACGTCCCAAACGTATCTATAATTTCTGCTTTCTCCATGCATGTTTTGTGTGACTTTGCCATGTTTTGCTTGAACTTTCATACAATTTTGAGCATATTTGGACTTATCTATTAACCCAGTGCACCCAGCTGCCAGTTGCTGTTTTCTGCTGTTTTCTATTTCAGGTTTTCCGGCCATTAAAAGTGCTCCAAAAAATCCAGGAAAATCAGATAAAACATTAGCGTCGCGGAAGCTTCCGGAAACACCAAAGTTGCGAAGGGGGGCCACCACCAGGATGCCAGGAGGGTCCCTGGCGCGGCCCCACCCTAGGCCGCGCCAGGAGGCCTCCTGGCTGCCTGGTAGGTCCCCTCGACGCCCCCCTTCGCCTATATTTACCCCTCGGGGTGGAAACCCCTTATACGGACTCCTCTTTCGCGATCTCGCCTCTTTTCCGCCGCCGCCGCCATTTCAAGATCGGGGCTGCCTGGAGAAGCTGCTCCGGCACCCTGCCGGAAGGAGCTACCCCCTCCGGGAGACCATCCATAGCCATGGACGCCTCCTGTATGTACCGTGAGTAGTTTCCCTAGGACCATGGGTCCATGACCAGTAGCTATGTGATCTATCTCTCCCTTCTTTGTGCCTCCACTTTCGAGTCCTCGTGAGCTGCTTCACATGATCGAGGCATCTATGTAATTTCTGTTGTTGCTATGCTGAGTTTGTTGGGATCTGATGGATTATGAGACTATGTTCAGAATGTGATGAGTAATATATTTGGTTCTTCTCTTTTATATTTTGTTCTTGAGTAAATTCTTGCATGTTCTCCGTTGCGGTATTTGCTTTGGCCAGTTATTTTATTTGCAACTCCAAGAGGGAGCGTTATGCTTGATTGTGGGTTCAGCCCCTTGATTTATAGCTTGATTGACAGAAACATGAGACTAGGGGATGTGATGTTGCCACCAGGGATAAAACAACGGTGCTTGTACTTGCGGGTGCAAGGATTGTTTACTTTACGCAAAGTTCTTTTAATGCAGTTGTCTGTTGCTTTGAGTTTACACTTTGGGTGGGATTCACAACTTAATACCAGCGAGATGTTCTGGATAGATATCTCAAGGTGGATGATTCGTAGTCGATGCAGATGGATTTCGGTCTACTTACCTTAGCTAACTGCCCATTGCTTTTGAGCCCTTCCTTTCTTTGCAGCATAGTTAGCATTGCGGTGCCTTTATAATCGTGTCAATTGCCCAACTATGATTTGTTTACCTCGCTAGCACTTTTATCGTCTTTTGGGAGAGAGACATCACTAGTGAAAATCACGGGACCCCGGTCCATCTTCATACCATTGTTTACACCCTCAATTTACTTTCAGTCTTTACTTTCAGTTTCCACTATCATTATCTCTTGCGTTGATCCTTTGTAAACGGCAAGGCCGGAGGAGTTGACAACTCCTCTGTACTCGTTGGGAGCAAAGTTATTTGTATCTGTGTGCAGGTCCAGGTGAGGTTAGCAACCTCGGCGCCATTGTTCACTTTACCACCTTCTTGTATCCTTCGGAGTCCTACGGGAGGCAAACCTTGGTATCTTTGCCAAGGGAAAACTTGCCGCTGATCTACTATATCTCACTCTGCACTTGGGGTAATCAACGAGGGCTTGAAGAGTATAACACTCTCTTGCCATCAACAAGTTTTCTGGCGCCGTTGCCGGGGACTCCAGTCTACAAGATAGGGGAGTTGCACACTATCTTTTACCTTTGCTTTTTAGTCTTGTTAGTTTACCTTTCAGTTTTTACTTTTGTGTCCTTAATAACAAATACCAAAAATACCTACTACTATGGGTTCCAATGAAAACACTAAGTTGTGTGACTTCACTAGTCACAACAACAATGACTTTATCTGCACTCCTATTGCTCCACCTGCCACTTCAGCACCTTCTTATGAAATTAAACCTGCTCTGCTTAACCTTGTCATGAAAGATCAATTCTCAGGAGCAGGAGAAGATGCTTCCTTGCACCTAAACAACTTTATCGAGCTCTGCGACATGCAGAAGTACAAGGAAGTGGATGGAGACATTGTCAAGCTGAAGCTTTTTCCTTTCTATTTTAGAGGAAGAGCCAATGAGTGGCTATCTTTGCCCAAGAACATTATCGATTCTTGGAGTAAATGCAAAGATGCTTTTATAGGGAAGTACTATCCCGTTGCTAAAATTATTCAATTACGGAGTAACATTATGAATTTCAGGCAATTGGATAATGAACACGTTGCCCAGGCTTGGGAACGTATGAATACGCATGTCAAGAACTGCCCCACACATGGACTGACTACCTGGATGGTTATCCAAACTTTTTATGCAGGCTTGAACTTCACCTCGCGGAACCTGTTAGATTAGGCCGCGGGAGGAACTTTTATGTCAACCACGCTTGGTGCTGCCACAAAGCTACTTGATGAGATGATGTTGAACTACTCGCAATGGCACACCGAGAGATCTCCAACTGGTAAGAAGGTAAACTCTGTCGAGGAGATCTTTTCTTTAAATGAAAAGGTTGACCTTATCATGTCTCTACTTACCAAGCAACCCTCTATTGATCCTCAAGATGTTCCTTTAAATTCTTTGGTTGCTCAGGAGAAAGTAGATGTTAATTTTGTCTCTAGAAACAACTTCAACAATAATGCTTATAGGAGTAACTTTGGTAGCAACAATCCTAGGCCTTTCCCATCCAACAACTATGGGAACAACACTTATCCTACCACCAGAAACTCCACTTCAGAACTAGAGAGTATGCTTAGAGACTTTATCACTACCCAAAAAGCCTTCAACAAGAATGTGGAAGAAAAAAAGTTAAATTAGATCATCTTTGTTTGAAGGTAGACAACTTAGCCCTTGATGTTGAGATTTTAAAAATCATAACCTCTCCCCTCAAGGAGAGTAAGGTCACTCATATTAATGCTATCCAGTTACAAATCAATGAAAATATTAGGATGATGGCTAAACTCAAAGAAAGATGGGCTAGAGAAAAAGAGGAAGAGGATAGAATTAAGAGCCTTCCTACTTACCACACAGTAGCTACTATCCAAGTAGTTGAGGATGTCCAAACTGTTAGCACCCATCACACCCCTAGTCCCATTGGACCTATCAATGGTGATGCTACCACCTCAACCGTAGATGAAGAAACCTCTATGAACATAGAGGCTTTCAACCAAGTGAGATTAAATGATATCACTACCTCCTTGATAGATAGTAGTGATTTAGACTTTGACAACAGCACTTTACCAGAAGTTATTGGTTTCCTACACAAGATGTCTAGAGACCCCCACACTAGCACACTCAATCTTGCCTTCACAGAGCATATAACCAATGCTCTAATCAAAGTTAGGGAGGAGAAGCTTAGACTAGAAGCCTCCATACCTAGGAAGCTAGAAGATGGTTGGGATCCTATGATAAAAATTAAATTGAATAACTTCTCTTGTTATGCTCTTTGTGATGTTGGAGCAAGTACCTCTGTTATGCCCAAAAGAATGTATGATATGTTTGAATTGAAACCTTTTGATCCTTGTTCTTTTGGTGTTCATCTTGTTGATTCTTCCGTAAAGAAACCTTTGGGGAAGATCGACGATGTTCTTATCATTGTCAATGACAATTATGTTCCCGTTGATTTTACTATTATGGACATTGAGTGTGAACCCTCTTGTCCAATTATTTTGGGACGTCCTTTTCTTCGCACAGTTGGTGCTATCATTGACATGAAAGAGGGAACTATCAAATTCCAATTCCCTCTCAATAAAGGGATGGAACATTTCCCTAGAAAAAAGATTAAGTTACCTGTTGAGTCCATCACACGGGCTAGTTATTCTCTTGAAAAGACTTGATCTTTTGCATTAAGCCTAGCTAATGGCTTTAAAGAACCGCATTCGGGAGGCAGCCCACAACGAATTTAGGTTTTTCTTTTTGCTTTTGTTCTGTTCTTAGTGGTCTTGATGATTCTTACTACTGTAGCAACATCATTGTATCTTTACTTTTCAAGCTTTGTGCCAAGTTTAGCCTCATACGGCAAGGGAAGTAAAAGTTGTGACATGCTGTCCAGAAAACAGATTATGTCCTCGTGACGGGAAAAATCATAGAAAAATACCAGTTCCTCTTTTTGAGCTGAATTTTTTACACAGTGTGCTATATACAATTACGAAACTTGCGTATGTTCTGAGTGTTTTGATTTGAGTTGCAGAATTATCCCTAATTTTTTTTTCTACCTTCTGTTCTGTTTTTCACAGATTCTGCCACGTTTTGTCTCTCTTTACTTTTGCAAACCTTAAGCTTGCTTTTTCTTTGCAAAAAGTTTTTGGAAATCTTGGGAAACAGTAGCTCTTCAAGTTTATCTTTATTTCCAGTAAGGGAAAAATTATTTTATTAGGGTACTAATCTCTCTAATCAGCCTACAATGAGATATGTATGAAGGGAGTTTTCAAGTGCGCGATGGAGGATGATGAAAGAAGATTCAGGAGTGTCAAACGCTCAAGCTTGGGGATGCCCATGTGCACCCCCAATAAATATTCAAGGAGACTCAAGCGTCTAAGCTTGGGGATGCCCCCGGTCCATCCCCTTCTTCATCAACAATTATCAGTTCGTCTCTCGTTGCACTATATTTTTATAACTTCATGCGTTATGTGCTTTGCTTGGAGCGTCTCGCTCTTTACTTTTCTAGGTTTTTTTTATTTCTTTGCTGTAGTAACAAGTTAGATCCCAGCTTACTTACTCTTTGTGTGGGAGAGATTCACGCTCCGCTTGAACTAGAACTCCTCATAGGATTTGCATGCTTATTCTTTTAGCTGTGAGCTGTTCTTTTTCTTTTCTTAGCTGCTGTTATGTTTAGCTGTAGTGCTTTAGTTTTTCTAGAGATTTTCTTTTGTCTTAGGTTGAACTTTCTATAGGTTGCATGTTTTATCTTGTTAGAGAGTTTGCCTGTTGCACTGAGTTCAGTGTCTTGACAGAAATTAGGTAGTTAAAGTTGCTATTCTCTTTGTAGTAGTAACTTGCAATAGTTTTGAGGTATTGATTAGAGTAATGTTTGAACTTATGGTGTCAAGAGCTCTTTCCTATTAGTGATAGATGTCGTATTTTGGGCAATCCATGTTTATTTTCAAAACCTACAAAACCCCTGTTGAGAACTCTAGCTACTAGATGGATCACTAACCTCTGGAGGGTTCGAATATTAGAGTACACTCACGTACCATGAGTCGAGGATGCGCAAGGATAACCAAACCCCCATACACTCCTCCTCGGGGTACTTGTCTCTTTGTGAACCTCCTGATTAGATTGAGAGTTACCAATAATAAGTGCACGAGTTCTTCGGACTAATGTGAGTATTCAAAGGTTGACACTTCCACCCACCTATACTTTTTCTAGCCTCTCTTGTGCCGTGCATTGCCTTCTTCTCACTCTGAGAGTTGGCGTCCACCTTCGCCGATACATCCAAACCCTTGGCATGATACGCTTTGTCATCATAAACCTCCTTATATGTTTCCTCAAAACAGCCACCATACCTACCTACAAGGCATTTCCATAGTCTTTCTGGGATACATTGCCATGCAACATCCACCTTCTCATGACTTGATCTTCATGTCATACATGTTCCTGCTACCCTGGCAGAGGCATACATTTGCATCATGATAGTTACATTTTCTTTATGTGAGTACCTTTGTAAAGTGTGAAAGATCTCCTATATTCTTGTAAAATATAGAGTATTGCCCCTAAAGTGAGGAAAAGATCCCAAAGATGACAAAATCAAAAGATCCCAAAGAGGACAAATGAGAGTTAAATAGAAAGAGCCATTGAGGCCACCAAAAAAATAAAAATAAAGAGAAAAAAGAGAAAATAAAAATAAAAAGAGAGAAGGGGGCATACTACTATTCATTTTGAGAGATCCACACTAGTACTTCATCTTCTATCCCTTGTACTCCATAGGAGATCATCATCATGCATATAGCTATGTGGGGACCCTTCACACTATAGAACTTGGCTTGTATATTCCAATGATGAGCCTCCTCAAACGAGCTCTAGGTCTTCTTGAGCAAGCAAGTTAGATGCACCCCCACTAGTTCCCTTGGAGAGCTTTTAGCTCACATGTGCATCCGTTTCATGGCAATCCCTACTCCTCACATCATATCTATCATATGGCATTCTCTCGCCTATGATTGTACTCATTGATGTGAGCCTTTCACACCTTTTTGTCTTCCTCCTCCACCTTCTTTCTGTTTCGCCTTTTAGGTGTCAACTTTCTTGCTCACGCTCATCCATTGCATGAGTGCTCAAAATATCGAAAAGGAGTGGATTAGTTTGACTTGTACCTGGCTAGTGGTCTGGGGACGAGTCAAGATAAGAATCCAAAGGAGACTAAGTGTGAAACTTTAGTAGATAGTTGTTCTCAACAAAAATACTTTTTTCTCTCGTATTTCCCTATCCCTTTCTTGCACGCAAACACCATTTGGAGACATTCGAGTCACGGACAGCAAGAGCTCTTGTACTTTTTGTTCTTTTGTTACTTGTGTCAATGCTAATATAGACTCTTGCTTGTTAAGACTTGAATTGAATTGCATGCTTTGATTGCTTTACTTAAAAGTCCTTTTATGGTTGTGTGGCATGTCACCACAGAAATTATGCTTGTTATCATTTACCTACTCGAGGACGAGCAGGAATTAAGCTTGGGGATGTTGATACGTCCCAAACGTATCTATAATTTCTGCTTGCTCCATGCATGTTTTGTGTGACTTTGCCATGTTTTGCTTGACCTTTCATACACTTTTGAGCATATTTGGACTAATCTATTAACCTAGTGCACCCAGCTGCCAGTTGCTGTTTTCTTCTGTTTTTCTATTTCAGGTTTTTCGGCCATTAAAAGCGCTCCAAAAAATCCAAGAAAATCAGATAAAAAATCACCGTCGCGGAAGCTTCCGGAAACACCAAAGCAGCGAAGGGGGGCCACCACCAGGAGGCCATGAGGGTCCCTGGCGCGGCCCCAACAGGAGGCCAGGAGGGTCCCCTCGACGCCCCCTTCGCCTATATTTACCCCTCGGGGTGGAAACCCCTAATACGCACTCCTCTTTCGCGATCTCGCCTCTGTTCCGCCGCCGCCACCATTTCAAGATTGGGGCTGCTTGGAGAAGCTGCTCCGGCACCCTTCCGGAAGGAGCTACCCCCTCCGGGAGACCATCCATAGCCATGGACGCCTCCCGTATGTACCGTGAGTAGTTTCCCTTGGACCATGGGTCCGTGACCAGTAGCTATGTTATCTATCTCTCCCTTCTTTGTGCCTCCAATTTCGAGTCCTCGTGAGCTGCTTCACACGATCGAGGCATCTATGTAATTTCTGTTGTTGCTATGCTGAGTTTGTTGGGATCTGATGGATTATGAGACTATGTTCATAATGTGATGAGTAATATATTTGGTTCTTCTCTTTTATATTTTGTTCTTGAGTAAATTCTTGCATGTTCTCCGTTGCGGTATTTGCTTTGGCAAGTATTTTATTTGCAACTCCAAGAGGGAGCGTTATGCTTGATTGTGGGTTCAGCCCCTTGATGTCTATCTTGAGTGACAGAAACATGAGACTAGGGGATGTGATGTTGCCACCAGGGATAAAACAACGCTGCTTGTACTTGCGGGTGCAAGGATTGTTTACTTTACGCAAAGTTCTTTTAATGCAGTTGTCTGTTGCTTTGAGTTTACACTTTGGGTGGGATTCCCAACTTAATACCGGCGAGATGTTCTGGATAGATATCTCAAGGTGGATGATTCGTAGTAGATGCAGATGGATTTCGGTCTACTTACCTTGGCGTATTGCCCATTTCTTTTGAGCCCTTCCTTTCTTTGCAACATAGTTAGCATTGTGGTGCCTTCATAATCCTGTCAATTTCCCAACTGTGATTTGTTTACCTCGCTAGCACTTTTATCGTCTTTTGGGAGAGAGACATCACTAGTGAAAATCACGGGACCCCGGTCCATCTTCATACCATTGTTTACACCCTCAATTTACTTTCAGTATTTACTTTCAGTTGCCACTATCATTATCTCTTGCGTTGATCCTTTGTAAACGGCAAGGCCAGAGGAATTAACAACTCCTCTGTACTCGTTGGGAGCAAAGTTATTTGTATCTGTGTGCAGGTCCAGGTGAGGTTAGCAACCTCGGTGCCATTGTTCACTTTACCACCTTCTTGTATCCTTCGGAGTCCTACAGGAGACAAACCTTGGTATCTTTGCCAAGGGAAAACTTGTCGCTGCTCTACTATATCTCACTCTACACTTGGGGTAATCAACGAGGGCTTGAAGAGTATAACACTCTCTTGCCATCACTAATCCACTTGCCCACGTGGACCTCACCACCGGCGTGTCTTTGGCGACCACCTGAGACGGCGGCGTCCAAGGGGAGGGCGTTTCCGGGCACCAAATGATGCGCTGCGTCCACTAAGACGCAGCTCTTGGCGTCGCGCATCGATTGGGCCAAGTTGGGTGGCTAGGGTGCTCTGTAGGCTCGCCGGCGTCAAGCTTTGCGGCGATGGAGCCACGGCCGCGAGGTGGAATTGGCTAGGAGGCGCGACTTGGAGCATGGATGGGTGGGTGAGGAGCAGAAACGCACGGCAATGACGAAGGACATGGCCGTGTGGATGTTTGCTTAGCGGAAGCTCGCCGACGACGAGCACAGTGGCTTTGTACTCCGGCTTCCATGGCGATTCGAGCTAGAGGAGGGGATGGGTGCCGCGGCTTGAGGGGAAAAGTGCAGAGGCTCACCGTGGATGCGACGGGATGGCTAGCGGGCTCGGCGAAGCTCTAGAGGCGGAAAATCGAAGACGGCGAGCTTGCGGGTCCGTCGAGGTCTCGGCGGCGATTTCGGCTTCTACGGGGGCTCCGGGCTCGTGATCCCTTGCATGGTGACGAAGTCGACGGTGGTGAAGCTGATGGACAAGCTCTCCGGGGCTCTAGCGCACGTCGGCCGCGTATTCCACGGTGGTGCGCTCTGGTGAGGCTTCGGGTGGCGACGAAAACGAGCACGGGAGGAGGGTGAAGAAGCTCTGGAGGGGGTATGGATCGGGGAAGCTGCGAGGCGTCTCCAGGCGCGAGGATAAGGCCTAGGATGCAGCTGTATGTCTAGGGCACGTCGGCGGCGTCGGCATGCTTGCCACGCACCTGTGCGTGCGGCTGCCCGAGGAAGACGACAGAGGAGGGAAGCTGGGCTGTGCCGGCTGGAGTTTAAGTTGGGCCTGAACCAAGGTAAGCCTCCTTTTCTTTTTCTGTCTGTTTAATCTTTCCTTTCTTTTCTGTTATTTGTTTTAGCTTGCCAACTAAGTTAGCTAGCCATTTTATAAAATGCCCCAATTTTTTATATGGACTTCTAATGCATATTGCTTGCCACTTATAAAGTTTGGGCATTTTTTAAATTCAAATAATTTGAAGTTTAATTCAAATAGGGGTTTAAATTTAAATCCAAGCTCCTATTTGAATTTTTGAAAATTCCATGAGCATGGGAATGCTACCACATCACTTTATATGTGATCACACTCATTTATGTGAGTTTTCAAAAGTCCAACAAGAATTTTTGGAGCAACTTTATTTCTGGCCATTTGAATTAATTTAACTGGGGGGTGTTCTATCTCCCATTTCAATTTCATTTGAAATTTTTGACATGAATGCATTGTGAACCTTGACCCTAGCACATACCTAACAGAGGGTTCTGACAACCCGCCCCCACTCAAAAGAATCTCATCCCGAGATTCAGAAGTCGTCGGGAGGAAGGAGGGGTACTCGGCACTGAGACGTTCTTCTCTTTCCCACGTGGCTTCTTACTCAGAGTGGTGTGACCATTGAACTTTCAGAAACTTAATCTTCAGACGACGAGTGATACGCTCTGCTGAATCAAGAATACGAAAAGGGTACTCTCGATAAGAAAGGTCATCTTGGAGATCAAGGGTTTCATGGTCGACTTCGCGGATGGGGTCCTTGAAGCAACGCCTGAGTTGTGACACATGGAATACATCATGTACTCGGGAAAGGTGCGGGGGTAGTTCAAGTTGGTAGGCAACTTCGCCACGTTTAGCAAGAATTCGGAAAGGTCCAATGTAACGTGGGGCCAACTTGCCTTTGATACCGAATCGTTGGGTTCCCTTCAAAGGAGTAACCCGAAGGTAAGCCTTCTCGTCCAGATTGTAGCTTTCTTGCCTATGATGACGATCATAGTAGCTTTTCTGACGAGACTGGGCTGCTTTCAATTGATCGCGAACAATGCGAACTTGCTCGTCTGCTTCCTTGATCATATCCGGTCCAAAGAATTGTCTTTCACCGGTTTCTGACCAGTTCAAAGGTGTTCGACATTTTCGTCCATAGAGGAGTTCAAAAGGAGCCATGTTCAGACTAGATTGGAAACTATTTTTATAAGCAAATTCGGCGAATGGAAGGGACTTCTCCCAATTCTTTCCGAATGAGATAACACAAGCTCTGAGCATCTCCTCGAGAATTTGGTTAACCCTTTTGACTTGACCACTAGACTGAGGATGGAAAGTTGTACTAAAGGAGAGATGAGTTCCCATAGCATTCTGAAAGCTTCCCCAAAATCTAGAGGTGAAAAGGCTACCACGATCAGAATTGATTTCCAAAGGAACACCATGAAGAGACACAATTCTAGAGACATACAAGTCCGCTAACTGGCTAGCAGTTATAGACTCGCGAACTGGAAGGAAGTGAGCAACTTTTGAAAGTCTATCAAGGACAACGAAGATGGCTTCATTTCCTTTCTGGGTTTTTGGAAAGCCAATGATGAAGTCCATACTGACTTTGTCCCATTTCCACTCGGGAATAGGCAGTGGTTGAAGAGTACCAGTACTTCTTTGGTGTTCGGCCTTAATACGACGACAAACATCACATTCAGCAATGAACTGAGAAATTTGTCGCTTCATCCTAGTCCTCCAAAATCTCTGGCGTAGGTCTTGGTACATCTTTGTGCTACTAGGATGAATCGAAAGGGGAGTGTCATGAGCTTCCTTGAGAATCAGCCTCCTAAGATTGTGTTTTCGTGGTACAACCAATCGAGTTCCAAATAAAACGACACCTTGATCATTTATGGAGAAACATTTAGCAACTACGCTAGCAATGTTCTTCTTGATCTCTCGAATACTACTATCACGTTTCTGGGCGGCTATGATTTTATCCTCAAGGGTTGGATTCTCCACCAAGGTAGAAAGATAGCCATGAGGAACAATCTCGAGATTGAGCTTGCGAAATTCCTCATGAAGAAGTGGTTGATAATGTTGTAACATGAGGTTGTTACAATAGGACTTACGACTTAGCGCATCAGCCATGACATTGGCCTTGCCTGGGGTGTATGAGATTCCTATGTCGTAATCTTTTATCAACTCTATCCAGCGTCTTTGCCTGAGATTAAGATCTGGCTGGGTGAATATGTATTTGAGGCTTTGGTGATCTGAAAAGATCTCACAATGATTACCAAGGAGGTAATGTCGCCATGTTTTGATTGCATGAACTACGGCAGCGAGTTCAAGATCATGGGTAGGATAGTTCTCTTCATGTGTACGCAACTGGCGTGAAGCATAAGCTACCACATGTCTATCTTGCATAAGTATGCATCCTAATCCTTGCCGTGAGGCGTCACAAAAGATCTGAAATCCTTTTTGGTGTCTGGAAACGCAAGTACGGGTGCAGAAGTCAATCTTATTTTTAGCTCTTGAAAGCTTTCCTCGCACTTGGGAATCCATTGGAATTTCTTATCTTTCTTGAGGATTTCAGTAAGAGGCTTTGCAACTTTAGAAAAGTTCTCGACGAAGCGGCGGCAATAGCTTTCTAAGCCAAGAAAACTCCTAACTTGCTTAACCGATTCAGGTTGAATCCAGTCAAGGACAGCCCGAACTCTCTCGGTATTCACAGCAATGCCTTTTTCAGAAATCACGTGGCCTAAGTAGGTCACTTCTGGTAGCCAAAATTCACACTTGGAGAATTTAGCATACAGGCGATGCTCTCGAAGTTTCATCATGACCAACCTAAGATGTTCGGCATGTTTTTATTCGTTCTTCGAGTAGATGAGAATGTCATCAAGATAAACTACAACAAATTTATCCAAGTACTCCATGAAGATCGAATTCATCATGCGCGAGAAAGTGGCAGGGCATTGGTTAAACCGAAGGACATGACGGTGTACTCGTAAAGACCATACCGAGTAGTGAAAGTCGTCTTGGGAATGTCCTCATTTCTGATTTTGATTTGATGATAGCCTAATCTGAAATCCATCTTGGAGAAGACTGAGGATCCAGCAAGTTGATCATAAAGATCATTGATCCTGGGAAGTGGGTACTTGTTCTTTATCGTCGCTAGATTTAGCGGGCGATAATCTACGCACATCCTTTCTGTTCCATCTTTCTTCGTTACGAACAGAACGGGGCAACCCCATGGCGATGAGCTAGGGAGGATGAAGCATTTTGCCAACAAAGATTCAAGTTGGATTTTAAGCTCAGCTAACTCACGTGGGGCCATTTTGCATGGGCGTCTGGAGATTGGTGCGGTTCCTGGCATAAGATCCACTATGAACTCTACGCATCTGTCGGGTGGCTAGATTTAAGGGGTCGGATTACTGGATAGTTTTTCTGAGGATGAACATGGCTTACTACGGAACACAACAGATATGTCAGAGTAGCAAAGTACCCCAACACAATGTTTAGTGTGGTTATTCTGGCTAGAAGACATCTAAAGTGGGAGGAAGAACTGCAAATTTATCAATATAGGTTTCTAGAATAAAACCTACAACAAACACTATAGAGCTGTCGGGCATGCCACCTAGAAGTTCTTCTAAAAGGACAACCGAAATGGAGAGAAGGATTTTGCAAACGCATCATATTATGAAGAAGCCTGGAATGACTCGGACAGCATAACGGCTGTAATTTCAAGAAAAGACAATTTCTTAGAACATGGAAACAACACGTACATACGATGTAAGAAATCAGGAAGCACAACAACTCTAGCAAACTGAACACAACTCTCCTACGACTACAAGGAAGCAAACAACGAGATGTTCTAGTAAGACATAGATGAGCCTAGTCCTATCTTCCCATAGAAGAAGATGAGGGTGACTCAGAACTCAGAATGATGAAGATAAGGAGAAAAAAGAAGCCTTACGTTGTTCCCTTATATACCCAGAGTAACTATATAACTATAGAATGGTAGACTCGACTTCGACCAAGGCTGCTAATCCTACAGTCAGTCCCACTACAATACAATCATATGGAGAGACGAGAGCCGTACCCACTTGTCTAAGCAGACAAGGCAAAGCACAGAACTCTCTCGGAAAGCATCGAACTTGAGGGTCATCCCATCCAGGTCGGATGATCAACTGAGATGGGTCCTCATCGTCCGCATACAAGTCTAAATGATATGGGTGGTGAACTCCCATAATCATAGAAAAGTCACCTCAACAATACTATCGATTGTATTATAACACTTACATAGACTTACTCCAGACCGATCACTTAGTCGGGGTCTAGGGCGGGCTCGATCATACAACAAAGTGTGCATGTGACAGAGTCACGAGCAATCGCATCACGATGCCCCAAGCTGCGCACATCTAAGGGCCACTTGGTGTATAAAAGACCGCCAGCCAGATCACAACTAAGGTCTCGAAAACCCATACTAAGACATGCATGTTATAATCATACACGCAACACACATGTCTAGTATGAACAACAGGTATCATTGCAATTCTCTATAAAGTTTACAACTTTATTGATAACTCTTACAGAGTGCACACAGAGATCACGAGACTGTGATCTAACATTACATCAAGCATGCAGAAGCAAAGTAGGTCTGAGTACAGACAAGTTTAACAAATGGCTTAGAGAATCCTTATTTATAACCAAGCCCTTCCACGAGGGAACCCGTCTGCTGACTGGGACTACACTAGCTTGGTCTTCAGTCGTCGAGCTTGAGGAAGAATCCACCTTCGGGGTCAGTGGGTTGATCTAAAACATAGATTAAGAAAATGTGAGTACAAAGTCGTACTCAGCAAGACTTACGTAGGAGCTATACTACTCATGCACATGTATCAAGGTGTAACATCCCAAAATTTTCCAAATTTTGGAATGTTAATAAATAGAATAATATTGATTGACTTGTTTGAATTTTAGAGTAAATGAAAACTTTTCTTTTGAGTTTTTGTTTAAACCTTTACAAACCATTTAATAAAATTGGATAATCATTTATCCAATAATCAAAATTTTGGTTGTGAAGTTATTCAAAATTTAAAGAATGATTTTTTTCTTTTGTCTTTTTAAAATTTGGTAGGAACCACAATTTAATATTTTAGAGTGAGAATACTCATTTTCAAAACTGGATATTTTCAAAACTGGATAATCATTTATCCAATACTCATGCCACTTTGACCACTGAGAAGGATTGTGTTATGTCTCTTCGGGAAGGACAATATATTGGACAACTCAAGACCATTTCGGAGAATAGGTGTTTTCAACGTGAATTAGAAGTATGGAAGTATGGAAGACTCGAAGAATTTGAAGACTCTAAAGATCCCAAGATTATTTAAGACCCATAGAAGACCCGGATACATCCGAGACTAAGATGCTTGTGAAGAAGTTAAGGAATATATTACACAATACCAATAGTATCCAAGCCCACCATGAGAGTTGTGAAATGAACGAAAGAGTGCGAGTAGAGTGCCCAACCATGCGAGCTCATGTGGAGGAAGGTACCATAGGAATTGTTTGATTGACTTTATGAGTGATATTTGGAGTTATCTCGGAGTTCTCGCTATTGATTTAATGATTGGTGTCACTTGAACTGTTAAATTTAAATTGGAATTTTTGGGATACGTATTTCGTAGGATTTATTATTAATTGAACCTTGAGAGTTGTGAGAAAAGGATGATGTATCAGAAGACCATCACATTGACGAAACTCCTTGTATCGAAGACTTTCAAGAACCGAAGAGAATGAAGACTTCCTGACGAAAACGTAGTAAACGAGTCTATTATGTATGTTAGTTGTTTGATAATTGTTGTGTAGGTATCCATCTCCTCTTGTCTCTAAAATTCTATCTCATCTCCGACCAACCTTAAAACCCATAGATGGAAATTAATATTTTGATGAGACCAGTGACCCAGTCAAAGTAGAAGAGTGGATTCAAAATATAGAATGGACAAGAATCACCCATTTGCAAGGACAACACAATTGTTGAAGACGGAAGTTCCCTATTATATGGATGCAAGTGTTAGCACAAACGATATAGGATCATCGCCACCCAAAACGTTTTATTAGTTTTGCAGGTGAAGACCTCTTTAAGAGGAGTGAGAAAGACTGAGTGTTAGAATACAAGATTCATCTATCTAAATATTAAGTAATGATTAGAGTACGGGATGGATTGGCCCCCATACCGAAGACTCTTATTATATACTTTTGTATGTTAGATTGGTAAATCAGAGAGCCTAAAAACCCGTAGTAAAGTGCCGATGCGACAAGCCTAAACCATAGAATGGTAAGAGGCATTACCCTTTGTAGACATGCATCGTGCCTAACGTAGGTTGTACGGTGAGTAAGAAACATGAAGATTTTCAAGAAAATCCATTGGGAAGTTATTTGACCACCATGAGCGTCTCGATAGTTAGTTTTGGAACCCATGTATTTTTAGCAAGACTTGTTCCTTGGGGAGATGCAGATTCTTATCTGTAGAAGCTTGATGAAGAACCATCATGGAATGAAGGATTTTGAAGACCCCATAAGCTTTCTTCTAAGGGTGGTAGTTTCCTAACACCCTCGTGGCTAAATGATACGAACCACACCTTGGTTGAGGTTGAGAACTAGTGTCTAAAGCTGCGAGCCCAAGATATGATTTAAGTAATGGAAGCATATGGAATTGTACCGATGGGAGGCAAGCCTCAGATGATAAGTGAAAGATAAACTGCAAGCCTCAAAATGTTATGCCAAGACCATGGGGAAGTAACCCAAAAATCCTCGAGCCTAACCCATTTCTTTCTAGCCTTTGCAAATCTCGAGGACGAGATTTCTTTTAAGGGTGGTAGTTTGTAAAATCCCAAAAATTTCCAAATTTTGGAATGTTAATAAATAAAATAATATTGATTGACTTGTTTGAATTTTAGAGTAAATGAAAACTTTTCTTTTGAGTTTTTGTTTAAACCTTTACAAACCATTTAATAAAACGGGATAATCATTTATCCAATAATCAAAATTTTGGTTGTGAAGTTTATTCAAAATTTAAAGAATGATTTTTTTTTCTTTTGTCTTTTTGAAATTTGGGAGGAACCACAATTTAATATTTTAGAGTGAGAATAAAATGACTTTCTCAAATTTATTGTGGTCCCATAATCATTCTTGAATTCTTATTTTAAATTTGGAGTTTATTTGATACTCGGTTTAGGTGATATTTAAATATTTCCAATTATTTAATAAATATAATGAGAGGAGATAATATGACTTCTCCAAAAAAATAGTTTTGGAAATACTTAATAATGCCTTCAATAAAAAAATTGTTCATAAAAATCTATTTATAAAATTTTGTTCAGAAAAGGAAATATATTTTCTTAAACTCTCTATATTTTATTTGACCAATAAAGTTTAATTATTTATTTGGGAGTAATTATTCTCAAATTATATTGTTATTACAAAAAAACGAAATCCTAGGTCAATTGGACCTAGCCAGTATCTCTATTTTTTCCTCTATTCTGTTTTTTTTCTTTCTTGGGCCTAATTTCCCACTAAGGCCCAAACCCACCAGCCATCGTCTTCCTCCTCTTTTCGTTCGTTCATGTACGTGAACACACAGAACATGAACGCCATGGCCTGGACATCTTCCTCTCCTCCTCCCATCTATTCCTTTGATCGATTCACTTCAGAACCTACACGGAAATTGTGGCCAAGTTCATGAGGAATCCATTCAGAGAAACAAACACACATTTTAATGCTTTAAATGTCCAGAAATTTCTCCACGACCGCCATTAAAATATTCCAATTTTGTGTGTGGATCTCAATGTATGGACCTCCTTAGCACCTATAAATAGTACCGTGTGCGAAAATCACAGTGCTCGGCCACCTCCCACAAAATCCCTCTCCAATTTGCACTGTACTAGGAGAAATTGCTCGCCGAAGTTCTGTATTTCGTCGAAGTCCGGTGTAGATGCCGACTCATACTAGGTGAACCAGACTTCTTTTCTACCTTTCTCCGAGTTTCATTGTTCCACATCACCTTGACATGAATGCGGATCCGATTCCTCAGCCGGAGCACGCCGTATGCATCACCGTGCTCTCTACGCATTCCTCTCTATTCCGGCGAGACTTCACGGCTATTCGAGGATGAACTCGGAGCTATAAACTTGTCCCTCGAGTTTTTCGTGTTGCCCTCTACACCGTTTGGTAGCTCGTCAACGGCGGAAACAATTTTAATCAACTCCGACGAGAATTCCGGCGAACTTTCCGGTGAGCTCTCTTCCCTCTATTTTTTCTGTTAAAAAAACGAATAGGTAGCAGCCTATCAGAATTCACCACGTGGCAGCCCATTTTCCATTCCCGTAATTCATTTTCACAA
This sequence comes from Bromus sterilis, assembly GCA_950022295.1. Taxonomy (NCBI): domain Eukaryota; kingdom Viridiplantae; phylum Streptophyta; class Magnoliopsida; order Poales; family Poaceae; genus Bromus; species Bromus sterilis. Next base: position 333,578,423 of record OX465595.1, on the reverse strand, counting down.
AAATAGCCAAACTTCAAAAGTTCATATCTTCTAGCCCGTAAATCGGATTTTGACAAATTTTATATCCCCGGAATCCTTGAAAAATGTAGTTTTTTATTTTCCAATAATATTACACTTTTGATAATTCTAAATTTAACTTAAATTCATTTTTTTAATTTGAGTATATTTGATCCACATCTTATTCTATAATTTATTTGGAAATCTTTCCTTCATCAAATTGATCCTTACTATCACACCTTTCTTTTAGACATTTGTCACATTCTTTCCATCATGTTAATACTTTATTTTTTACCTCAAGCCTTTGTTTCAACTTTCATTTAGTTATATCATTTTCCCTTATAAATTCGACCTTATAAACAAGTCAATCTTTTCAAGATTTCTATTGGATCATTTTTATATGGTCAAACAAACTAAAGTTTGGCATACCCCCAATTTAATTGATTCTATAATCAATGTTTCCTTGTATAAATTTGATCCAATTCATGGAATATGATTTGCATCATATTTCCATCCAAGCCTACATGATCCTATCTCAACCAAGCCCCTCCATAGTAATTAGTTTATTAATAGTAACAACTAAGTATTTATGCTGTTAATTGTATTTTTGTTTGTATCTTCAATTTGGATTTGTGTTGTGTGTTGAAGTATTTCTCTTTTACCGTTAGATATATTGTAACGAGAAGGAGAGACGACTACGAGTAGAATATTTCATCTTCCGGATCCAGGCAAGTTACTCTTTTGATCATGCTCCAGTATTACCTATATTTTTGATATGCATTGTAGTCCAACTTAAATATTATGCATTGATATGATTATATATTATGCTATGCTATTACACCCAATAGTTCATTGAGTTAGGTCCGAACCTTATATCATTGTCGACATCGTGTAGAATTATACTGCTTTGCTAAGTAGACGTGGATTGGGAAGTGATCCATTATGAGGTATGAGCGACTAAGTAGTAAATAGGACCAAGATAATCTTAATGAACCACCTGGGTGGAATGGTTGGGGGCACCCTGGAGGAACCAGTGGATTTGCCTGAGTGACCTGGAGATGGCCAGTAATCACTGCGGAATGCCACCCAGGCTTAAAGGGATCAATCATATTTTTCATAACTAGAAGCTTAAGTGTGCAACCACAAGCTATTATGGGCTCTGGCTTGGTTGATTAGTTGTAGTGACTCTTACTAGGTGGTGCTACGAACGTAGTTATGAGTAGGTGGGATGGCACTTCCAGAGTGAGGGAAACTCTTCTAAAAGACCATGTCTCGACCTTCCGATTCTCATACAATGTGAAGTGTGATGAACTACAAAGGAGGTGGTCAAGTCTTGTGGGGAAAAGTGCACAAACCTCTGCAGAGTGTAGAAATTGATCATGATTAGATGTGTCCACGGTTACGGACAAATTTGAGCATCTAGAAGTGGGGATGTTGACGGATCTCATCATCTTTAATTCATCAATCGGGTTTAATCAACTTTGGGAATAGATTGACTTGGAGAAACCAACTCAATCATATTATGAGCTTTGTAGTACTGATATGATACTCTTTGAGTAGGACAAAATCAGCTTTATGAAAATTGAAACTTAGAGATTTTCCACCAGCCAAATTGCATGTAGAAGATAGGTCTGTTATATATTATTTTGGGAGTAACTTGCCATACTTTCAAAGTACTGACCCATTTTGGGCTGTAACCTTCGGTGTTGCAGGATTGTATACGACGAGTAAGTGATGCGATGTAGGGGTACGATGTCTACACTCAACTTTGTCGTTGGTGTTGATGGGACTCCACTTATGTATTGTTTGTTTCCGCGGTGTATTCTAGCCCAAAGGCTATAAGGTAATAAATACCATGTACTTACGTTACTTTTTGACATGTGATTCATGGTATTTCATCGAGTACTGTGCGTGCTAGCATACTGATCCAGGGATAGCACAGAAGCACAGTAGACTTGGTTCCTTTTGGGACCGGGTCGTTACAAGGTAAAGGGAGGTGGGGTTCAAAATAAGAAGTGTCAGCTTTGACTTGGCTAGTCCTGAACTACGAGTATCAGACTTGAGGTAAGAAACGTACACGAGTCCACTACGTGTCTCCAACCAATTACACCACTATGGTGCCTTCCTCGACTTCCCACGAGAAAGCAGGCCATAGCACTCACACTTATTGACGAGGGGGTGACCCCACGACTCCTATGGATGAGCCTACCTGGTGTACCCGAAGACAGGAAGCCCACAAAGATGCCGCCCGGACCCAGCCTTGGCCCACTAGTGGCACCGACGTAGGAATCCGCGACTCATAAGGAAGGTGCAAACTTGCCGTACGGAACAAGATCATGGTTAGGAAACCTCATTTGTAATCCAGGACGGACTCCCCGATACCTAGCCTAGTATATAAAGGCTAGGAGGGGAGACGTCGAGATGAAGCAATACACAATCTGTAAGCCTAGCCTTGTGCGCACTAGCCTTGGCTCCCCTGTAATCGCCATCTCCAATCAATAAGATCGAGCAGGAACATATCCTCCTGTTAGCCGACAAGCTATCGTCCAACCTGTGCCTCTCATGACTAACCCAGGGTCCCTGACCATGGGATTATCCGGGGTACATCCCCGTCAATTGGCGCCGTCTGTGGGAACTACACAGGTTGGAATTACGATCTCGACGGTTCCGTCTCCAGCAAGCCACACAAGAGCAAGAACCAGATGCAATCCACTCGAGGAATTCAAGATCACGGCGAATATCTCTGCCGCCCCAGCAAGATCGCTCAACCTGCAGCCGTGCCAAGACCAATACAACGGCGGCAACCGAGCCTACCGCCAGCGAAGGACAACTCGACGACCCAAAAGAAAGGCGCGAGGGTTCCACATGGAGACCCCGATTGACAAACTACAGCATGAAGAAGAGGGCACGCCGACCACTCGACGACCCACCGCCACCCAGGCACCCGCCGCACAACAAGACACCGACTCCGAGCTCGAGATCAGCGACCGCCGAGATCATCGCCAACAAGGAAGAAATCGACGACCCAGGAGACAGGCGCGAGGATCCTACGAAGAGACCCCACTCGACGAATCGAACTATACAGCCACGCGCTCGCCGACCACTCGACGACCCGCCGCCGTGCGGACAGCCGCCACCCACCAGGACAGCGACTCTGAGACTCAGACCGGCGAATACTAAGACCCAGATCGAAGGCCTGACGAATTCTCCAATCTCATAAGGAACCAGAATCTAAGCGAGGGGGTCGAAACTGACCCGCGAGTTCACGAGCACCCAGCGAATCACGCGTCGTTCTTCCGAATCTCAAGGAGGAAACGGCATGCCGGATCCAGAAAGCTCACGGTCAGGGAACAACTAGAAGGACCCTGCACGATCCACTGCTTCGAAGACAACTGGGGAAACGTCAGATCGAGCCACACCCTGGGAGATTGCCGCATGTTCAACGAACTCGCCGACAGCCTCAAGGAGGAAAAACAGCGAGAAGCCAAGCGCGCCCGGCGAACCGAGCAGTCGCCCACTCAAGGACAGGTGTACACGATCCAAGAAGGCAAGGTATCGCAAGCCCAACAGGACGCCTACACCCTGCAGGCCAGAGCAGCCGAGAGCCTAAACACAGTCGAAGTCTACCAGCTACACAATGCAGAAACCAGCATCACATTCTGCCAGAGCAATCAGCCGCCTGCAGTCCCAAGGCCGGGGCACGCACCCCTGGTACTTGACGCCCAAATTGGAGGGTACGACATGGACAGAATCTTCATGGACGGAGGCAGCAACATGAACATAATCTTTGTCAGCACCCTATGCAAGATGCTGATACCACGATCAGTATGGAAGAAATCAAGCACCGTGTTATACGGAGTAGTCCCAGGAGACGCAGCTACTTCCCTTGGACTAATCGAGCTCGAAGTCGTCTTTGGCAGCAGACGCAATTTCGCAAGACACACCCTCGAGTTCGAAGCACTCGATTGGCAATCACAGTATCACGCCATATTGGGACGTCCAGCGTTCGCACAATCCATGGTGATTCCTCACTACGCCTACCTCAAACTCAAGATGCCAGGATCCACGGGCGTCATCACAGTCAATGGGATCTTCACCAAATCAGACAAATGCGACCGCGATTTCCACAAAGTCTCCGACACCTTCGGAGCCGAGCCAGAACTCACAGAAACAGTCATGGCGACAGATAAAAGCATCTTCCCACTAGCAAGCCGAAGCGAGTCAAAAGAGTATGGGCGGGACTCCAGGATCAACAACGACACGGTCAACCACCAGATCGGTGGAAACATCCAGCCCTACATAGACGAGATCATCACCACAATCAAAGAACTCGGACCAGAAGCAGACACAGAGGATGAAAAAACAGGTGAACCAGCACAATTAGCAGCCGCAAACCCAATAGTTAATGAAGAAGCCAACAACGCAGTCGAGGATCCAGAGCCAGCAGCACCCGAGGACCCATCTTGGAGAGATCCACTCCTCAGGTTCCTAATCGACGGCACCCTACTGCAGGATGTCGTAGAAGCCAAACGCATCAGTCGGCGCTCCAAAACATTCACAGTAATCAACGGACAACTCTACAAGCATAGCATTTCCCAGGTACTACAAAAATGCATAGACGAGGAAGACGGCAAAACCCTACTACTGGAGATCCACGAAGGCACCTGCAGGCACCATGCCTGCAGTCGAGCACTCGTGGCAAAAGCCTTTCGAGCAGGACTCTATTGGCCAACAACCATGAGAAACGCAGAGGACATCCTGCGACGTTGCATTGCCTGTCAAAAATTCGCCAGCAGACCGCACGCTAGAGCATCATAACTAAAAACCATACCACTATCATGGTCGTTCGCCACCTGGGGACTCGACATGGTGGGCCCGCTCAAGCAATCATCGAAAGGAGGAAGAACACACCTGCTGGTAGCAGTCGACAAGTTCACTAAGTGGATCGAAGCAGTGCCCATCACCAGCTCCACAACCCTCACGACAGTGAATTTTATCAAATCAATCATCTTCAGGTTCAGGGTGCCGCACAACATCATCACGGACAACGGTACGAACTTCACAGCGGCAGAATTCCAGAACTTCTGCGAAGAACTAGGCATCAAAATCAACTATGCATCAGTCACACACCCGCAATCCAACGGCCAGGTGGAAAAAGCAAACGGTCTAGTATGCGGAGGACTCAAAAAATGGCTCCTTGCACCACTCGAGCAGGCCGCGGGCAATTGGGTAGAAGAACTCACTGCAGTACTATGGAGCCTGCGCACCACCCCAAATACCGCAACCCAGTACACACCTTTCTTCATGGTGTACGGGTCGGAGGCAGTACTACCACATGACCTCAAATTCGGAGCACCCCGGATCTTGGGGTACGAAGAAGAAGAAGCAGAAGAAGCACTGCAAGATGACAAGGACACAGCAGACGAAGCAAGGGACACAACCCTAGCAAGGTCAGAGGGGTACCAGGAAAAACTGCGCACTTACCAAAGCAGCCGCCTGCGCACCAGAACCTTCAATAAGGGCGACCTTGTCCTACGGCTCATCCAAGAGAAAGTCCACAAGCTTGCCCCCCAATGGGAAGGACCGTTCATAATCACGGAAGTCATAGGAGGAGGCGCCTACAGACTAAAGAATCTGAAGACTGACGAGGACGTGGGAAATCCATGGAACATAGCGAACCTACGCCTGTTCTACCCATAGTCCCCACCAGTCATGCTCATCTGGAAGCTCATGTAAACCTTCGACGCAATAAAATGATGTTGCCCAAATACTACCACCTCAAAGCACTCGGGGGCTCGAGTACAAAGATGCTATCATCGCTCACGCGATCTTCACATCAAAGCACTCGGGGGCTCGAGTACAAACTCCCCCCGAGAGACGCTATCATCGCTCACGCGATCTTTACATCAAAGCACTCGGGGGCTCGAGTACAAATTCCCCCGGGAGACGCTATCGTCGCTCACGCGATCTTTACATCAAAGCACTCGGGGGCTCGAGTAAAACTCCCCCGAGAGACGCTATCATCGCTCACGCGATCTTCACATCAAAGCACTCGGGGGCTCGAGTACAAACTCCCCCCGAGAGACGCTATCATCGCTCACGTGATCTTTACATCAAAGCACTCGGGGACTCGAGTACAAACCTCCCCCCGAGAGACGCTATCGTCGCTCACGCGATCTTTACCCAAAGCACTCGGGGGCTCGAGTACAAAACTCCCCGCGAGAGACGCTATCAGCACTCACGCGATCTTCACTCAAAGCACTGAGGGGCTCGAGCACCACCTCCCCCCAAGAAAAGCTCACGCAGTCCGAGACTTAAAGGGCCCAAGCAAAAAACACCAGACAGGCCCCACCTGCTGAAAAACGGCTCGGAAGACATGGCCACAATCAGATGGAACACAAAGCACTCTGAAGAAATATGGACGGGGCGCAGGACGCAGACAATTCTTTAGTCTTCACCTGGTCGCCAACGATCACCTAAAGACTCGGGGGCTACTCCCATCGGGAGCGCTGTCGCGCACCCGATAAAAGACAGAAAATAATGGAAGAACAACAAAGGAAACAAATCTCAGCCTACGTTCGACTCTCCGACTCAAACGTAGCCTTGGGGGCTACTCCCATAGGGAGCGCCGTCGCGCACCCGATAGAACACACAGTGCACAGTTTTGAGGGACTCGAGGACAAATCTTGATCGCAAAGGACTCGAACATAGCTCTCGGTTGCAAAGGACTCGAAGACAAATTCCATTAAAAAGACTCAAGCACAGTTTGCATCACAAAGACCTGAAGATCATTCTCAGTACAAAAAGATTGAAATTACATTGGATAGAAGGCAGCTCTGATTACTCAAAGGCAATCCTCATTACATGGAGAACTAACGTAGTTACAAAAGACGCAAGCAGCCAATAAAGCCTACAGCATCAATCACCCAAGGAATTATGACTTCTACATGTGTGCCCTGGATTTTGGAACTTTCATTTTCCAAAAACTTTTCGGATTTATTTCTGGATTTACGATTGGATTTGATTTTGATCACCTCGTTAGACTTGAAACTTGAGCATATTTTCTTTCCATGCTCAAGTGGCCCTTGTTTCCAAGCCTTTCCATTGCCATTTCATTGATCCACCTCATCGAAGCCACCATTTTATTCAAGACATATATTCCTTTTTCCAATAAAAGGAATATTCCTATTATTTGAGATTTGTGAAGCAACCCCTATTTATATTGCTCCATAAATCCCCAAATAATTCCCACATGTCATTGACATCATATCTTGACAAATTCTCCAAAAACATTTCATAGCCCAAGTGGATTTTTCCTCTGGAAAAAATCATTTGTCTGTGGGGGCAGATTGGAGATTTGTGAAGGGAGTGCCTTTTTCCTTGATCCATTGCTGGTGAATTTTTTTGTGCAATCTCATATGATCATATGATTGATCTCCACAAAATGTCACCACCACTTGATTAGCCAAACTCCCACAATAAATTCCCAAAGTTTGGGTGCAGCAAAGGGGCATTGTGAAGCAAGTGCATGATAGGGGATCCCATTTGCCTTGAAACTTTTTGAGAATGATGCTACCACCAAATAACTCCACCAAACCAAATTGGAGCCAAATCCCATTACCCATGTGAGTGCATTGTCATGTTTAAGTTTCTGACCAGTGGGCCACATTGTGAAGCAAGTGCTAGATATGTGTGTCCCATGGCTATGAAATTTTACACACATGTGCACCATGCCAAATGACCAAGATACACCAATTTTCAGCCAAATCAAACATTCCAGTGAGATGCTAGCCTCACCAATGCATTCTGACCTATTTGGTGCTTTACAAAGGAAGTACCAAAAATATTGCTCCAAATGATGTGAAACTTGGCATACATACTCATACTAATGTATGATTGAGCTCTGCAAAATATCATGCTTAGGGGATCTATGTACAAGCCATGCCACATTACAAACACCTTCTGCAGCATTGCTACATTTACAAAGCAAGTACCATGTCCATTGTTTTGTTTGACCCCAAACTACACAGAATCCTTGTCCCTGGTACCCCTAGCCCAGAAGACATCTTGGTCCTATCCAAATCCACCCCATGTGAGCTTTGCTTCTGCTCAAAGTTTGCTGCATCAAACTTAGCATTGAGATAGAGATCAATCCAGAGCACCATCTTGCCAACCAAGCATACCCATGTGATCAGCACTCAAAGGACTACGGGCTGGACACGATTGGCCACGTGAAAACTCTATCCAAATCACCAGTGCATCTTGTAGCCATGTGCTTGGACGCACTTGGCGTGCTCTGGCCGCGCTCAGCGCGTGCTGTTCATGTCCATGTCGTGCTACAGAGCGTCCGCGGCGTCTTCTCCGTGTCCACCCGCGCCGCACGCCTTTTCCACCTCCCCATGCAGCACGCCGCTCATTCCCGTCGCTCGCATCGCCTCTGTTTACTCCCGCACGCCTCGGATGCGGCCGCCCGGCGTCTTCCGGCCACGGCATCGTCACCGTGGCTATAAAAGGAGGCACCCCCAAGCCCCTCCAGAGCACACCAACATCCTCCCCACCCCTCCTAGCCGAGCTCCCCCACTCCAATTCCTCGTCGGATCCGCTCCATTGCTCCCGCGGCCATCGTAGCTACCGCCGGTCTCCTCCGGAATCCGAGCCACCCGAAGCCGCCCCCTCCTCCTAGCCGCGCCCGGAGCCATCTCCTTGCAGCAGCCCCCCTGGTGGTCGTGTCTCCTCCGGCGGGGACCCCGCAGCCGGCCCAGCCCGCGCTAGCCACGGCTCACTCCCGCCGCGCCCCGCCGCGGTGTTGCCGGTGCTGGCCTCCCCGCGTTGGAGCCGCCGCTGGCTACGCCCCGCCTGACTCCACTGCCGCCGGCGGACTCGCCCCGGCCCCCTTCCCTCGCCGGCGCCGCCCAGGCCGTGGCCATCCTCTCTTCCCGGATCGGCGCGAGGGGAAGAAGAGGGAGAGCAGAGGAGGAGGAGACTGACGTGCGGGCCCCGTTTGTCAGCAGCCCCGAGCCCGCTTTCCACTTCGGAAGGCGCATTCCCTTCTTCCTCAGCCGGAATACGTGTTCACCACTGGGAAGCGTATTCCTTGCTCCTTCAGACAAAAATGCGTTTTCTGATACAGAAAGCGTATTTCTCCCTGCAATAGCCCAAAGTGCGCTTTCACTGTCTGGAAAGCGTATTTCCACCTCAGCTAGCCCCCTGATACCGTTTCGCGAATATCTCCGCAACCGTAAGTCCAAACGGGTTGATTCTTTTTGCGTTGGTTTCGTATCGAGCTCCTCTTCAGTTTGGCATAAGTTTTGTGCCATGTTTTTATGTTGTTATTTGCTGGTCAAACAAAAGATGATTCTTGACTTTTTCGCCGTGTCTTTTTATAAAATGATTTGCAGGGTTTTGCTTGTGTCGAAGATCCGGGAGTATTTCACACTCCTCTGGTGAAAGGCAAGCCACAATACCCTTTGCACCTTTGCAAAGCTTTGACGTGTCCTTAAAAGTTGCTTTACCGTGATGTGCTTATATCGTTGACCGTGATCATGTTGCCATGCTATGATTGATGTTATCATTGCCATGCTATCCTTGATATTCTACTACTATACTATGTTTTTCCATGTTACATCCATGCTATGTTTTAATCATGGCATTGCCATGTTATACTCTGAACCATCGTAACCACAACAACACCATGCCAAGTTGATCATGTTATCTCTATGCTAGTTCATGCTATGCCTAAGTTATGCTTAACTACATTCATAATGTTGCCATGTTAAATAATCTAATCTTTGTAACAAGGATAAGTTCACCATCTAAAATGTGTTTGATCATATCTGAAACTGTCATGTTAATATGTTGTGCATTGTTATGATCTGATACTCATGTTGCACCTGATACTTGTGTTCGCTGTTGGAGATATGCTTCGTGACAAGTTGATCGGGTGCCACCGAACCGGACTTATCCGTGAAGCCGCATTTGCTTGTATGGGCGGGCCTTGATTCGGTCTGCCGGTGGGTTCTCTTATTTGTATCACCATCTAGGGGAGGTTATGCACACACGCTACCCTGGCCCGGTAGGTGGTGATAACCTTGAAAGCCAGTGTTGTTATGAGCTCAGTCCCCATTGGGACAATATTTGCCACAAGGTGGCCGAGTGGTTCTGGTGGTAACGTGGACACCTAACCACAGGGCTACCCAAGACGGAATTTCGGTGATACGGTAAGAGGGACACTCGGTATATCGGTCTCGTTGGAGATGTCCTAGTTCACTCCTGCGGTGCGAGTTCCAAGGATCCTGTGGGACAAGTACCGGGGTGCTGGATGGAGGAGGAACTCCATAGTGTGGGTAACGTGCACAAACTCTGCAGAGTCAAAATCTATTCGAATAGCCGCGTCCTCGGTCATGGGACATAGTTCGTACTAGGTCACACCATATGATCAACTTGAGTATGGTGGCAAGTGTGTGGTAAGTGGATGGTTATGCGATAAGTGGATTCGTTGGGTGGTAACGAGGGACACCTAACCCGTTGAATGGTCGTGCAATGACCCGTTCGGTCACGCGACGACCCGTGGAAGTGATTGGTCACGAAGTGGCCCGGTGCTTGAGTCTGTAAGGACTCCGAGGTAAGCCACGTGATCGTGCGACGATCATGTGGGGCCCATTGTGTGTGCATTAGTCTTAATACTGTTAATATGCTTGATGATTATCTGCTTGCTTGATATTGCTGCTCACTTGTATAATTCACTAATATACGTTAACTTGTTGCCATGTCATTGTTTTGCCTTGTTGCATGGTTGTTGTGAGCTTGCAAGTACATTCAATGTACTGACCTGGCGTGTTATGCCAGATTTGCAGGTCGTGCTTTGGATGCGTAGGAAGACGTTCCCGATGTTTGCGAGCTAGGAGGTGTCCCAGCCAGTGTCCCTGTGGATTGGAGTTCGTCATCGCCGTTATTGTTCCGCTGCCGTCGATATTCCGCTGCTAGAGTTATGCTGCTGGTTGGTGTAGAGCTGAGGCTAGCCTGAGGAGCAAGTTGTGTCTCCGCTAGCATTGTAATAGACCTCGTGTACCCCTATGTCGGTAATAGAAAGTTGTTCAGTTCTATATCAATCAGTGCCGTGCTCCAGAAGACTTGATCTCTGGGCTGGTGCACGGGGCGTTCCGGTCCTCTGAGACGGGGTGCCACACCGTTTGACCGGTGGCTTGACGTCGAGGACCTCTTCAGAGCCGGAGGGGGAAGCAGTTGAAGACGGCTCAGCATCAGCACCCGAAGAGTCGCCGGAGGAGGAAGCAGTTGAAGACGCAGGCAAAGGACTCCTCGACCTGTCAGAACAATCGTTGCTTGTCTCCGGCCAGTACGGATCCATGCGGTTGCCTCTCGGGTCAAAGGCGCGGATGACAAGAATGTCTTCGCCATAAAAACGGCAACAAAGAGTGTCACCATCAAGCAAGTTCAAGCGTCGAGCAAACGACTTCCAGCCAAAGCCAAGAAAAATCAAGCGAGAACTATTGATCTCCAACTTAACATAAGAAGGAGATCGAGCGCACTCCTGAAGACGAAGCAGCAAGCCATCAAGAGTCCGCTCAGAAACAAGGGCAGAAAATGCAGAAGGCAGCAGAATGCGAGCGGCGTTCTGGCCACGGACGCGTAGAAGGAAATCATAGCGCCAAAAACCCTCCGTCGAGGAAGAGGAAGAAGGCGTCGATGGGGCACCACGACGGCCACCACGAGAAGAGCGCGGAGTACGACCGTCGCGACCACGGCGAACGCGGCTGCGGCTAGTCGTACCTGCACCTCGCTTTGGCCCCATGGGAAAATGAAGAAGAGGAGCAAGATGGGCAGAGGATGAACATTACTGCCAGATGAACAAAAGGGGGCTATTTATAGCACAAGTTCAAGAGCATGCAGAAGCCCATAGGACGAAAGCAATTAATTCAAAGACCAATCATGCCAGGCAATTCGAATTCCGAGACAAAAATGTCTTCACATTGGTGGCACTGTGCGCTGGACGCGTCAAATCTCGCGCGTTTTCAATGCGCGCATCGATAACTCAATAGGCGGCTGCAGCACGCCACCAAAAGCCACCCTTATGACCGGTCATGAAGACATGACGGTTAGCAGACAGAGCAACTTTGACGGTCCTCCAGCAAGGATATACTTATCTTCACCAACAAGAGGTAAATCAAAGGGGCAGCGAACAGAAAATGCAGCTTGCAAGCACCGTTTTCTACATGGTTTAAATACATTTTTTCAAATATATCTTACTCCCATCGGGAGCGTATCCACCCATGAGAGTTTCGGGTGCTCCCTCACCTACAAGTAAAAACGTGCTTGAGTGATTACTCGCACCCATGAGAGTTTCGGGTGCTCCCTCACCTAGAAGTAAAAACGTGCTCGAGTAATTACTCGCACTCATGAGAGTCTCGGGTGCTCCCTCACCACGACAGAAGATAAGTAGACCTGCACTCGCCAGATCGAGCGGTCCCAGAGTATCGGGTGCTCCCTCACCCCGAGAGAAAAACCAATACTCGAGTGATTACTCGCAAAACTCTGAGAATCCGAGCACTCGACGACCTTCCGAGCAAGTACCCCTCTACATCACTCCTCGCCCGAGCGCTCGACCAAGCTCCGCGAGTGACTGCTAACACAACTCACTTGATTGTTTATTCCAAGTGGGTGCATTTATCAACTAGGCTCCGCGCCTCAATAAAAAATACATGTTCCTGGAACACGATACGCTGTGCCCAGATGCCACGCAAGCTTAGCGTGTAGGTAAGACCCCGCTGCGCAGATCGGCTGGGCAGGTACTTGCCGCGGAGATATTTCACTCCCAACCTTTTCCATGCGCTTGCATGATAGAAAAAGCCGGGCGGACGCGCCTAGGATACGAACTTTACTGGCGGCAATTGATCACTGTAAGACCTGCAGCGGCATGACTTTTTGTTGACACCAATGTTCCAAGCTCATGTCGAGGGACATGAGTTTGATTGGGCTACTACGGTTTCTTCCACTAGTGCAATTCACTAAGGCTCGACCAGTCGACTCCTTGGGCCCTTTCAGCTTAGCATCCCTCGAAACAGGTTTTGTCATGGCCCCAGACTGATAGCGACCTGCGGTTGAACCGTGCATACATCAAAATGATGCAAGAATAGACTCGAGTCGCTGCGCGCCTCTTCGAGTCCCCCAGGCACTCGGGAGCTACTGACGAGGGGGTGACCCCACGACTCCTATGGATGAGCCTACCCGGTGTACCCGAAGACAGGAAGCCCACAAAGATGGCGCCTGGGCCCAGCCTTGGCCCACTAGTAGCACCGACGTAGGAGTCCACGACTCATAAGGAAGGTGCAAACTTTTCGTACGGAACAAGATCATGGTTAGGAAACCTCATTTGTAATCCAGGACGGACTCTCCGATACCTAGCCTAGTATATAAAGGCTAGGAGGGGAGACGTCGAGATGAAGTAATACACAATCTGTAACCCTAGCCTTGTGCGCACTAGCCTTGGCTCCCCTGTAATCGCCATCTCCAATCAATAACATCGAGCAGGAACGTATCCTCCTGTTATCCGACGAGCTATCGTCCAACCTGTGCCTCTCATGACTAACCCAGGGTCCCTGACCATGGGATTTGCCGGGGTACATCCCCGTCAATTATCTTGGAAAGTTTTATAAGTATCCAGTTCAAGTTGTCTCATAATCAGGCACAACTTTCCAAGTAGTCCCTTACCGCGGACGCGACTATTCGAATAGTTTATTAACCCTGCAGGGGTGTAATGCTACACACATGAAACTATCAGTTACCGCCTTTGGCCTCGACACCATTCAAGCGGGTGTCGGCGAGGATAATCTCCACAACTTTTACCTCACAGCCAACTCAAGTTCAATGAAGACACCTACCTGGGATGGTTTCCACATTCGTAACCCAGCCGGTTTACCAAAGTGGTCCCAGAAGATGCGTGCGTGGTGCATAAGCCAATCTCGGTTGAGTCATTCTCTCACTTAGCAGATGTAACACCCTCAAAATCAGTAACAGTAATCACTACAGTGATTCCACTGTTAGTGATCATTACTGTTGATGATCAAGCCTTGGACACCTTTGATCACAGCTCATCGAAATTCCAACCCTGATAAAATTTTCAAATAAGTGTGGATTGCAAATCTTGCTCCAAAAATTGTGGATGCCAGTCAATCAACATGATCATGGTTAAACCAAGTCATCCTTAGTCATTTGGATAATCACAAGTCAATGATTATTTTGAATCCAATGGTTTGGGGTTATCACAATTATTTTGAAGATTAATATAAAAAGGGAAATCTTAGTTGAACCAAAATAATGGAATCTATTTATAAAATGCCTAGCCATCTTAAGCCATGATAATATAACAATAGTTGTTTTATCAAAAATGGTATAGTAATATAAAGGGATAATATTTAAAATAAAAACAATCGTTGGGGTTTATTAAATTACCATGAAATTATAATAAACAAGTGGAAAATAAAGTTGATCCAAAATTTATGAAACCATTTTTATAAAATGCCTAAAAACCAGTAGGCTTTAATAAAAGTGGAATGGGATTTTATTACCATGTTTAAAAATGCTAAACAAATAAAACAGTAGAAAAACAGTACCATTTACTATCCTTTTTATCTAAGACAAAATGAAAATGAATTTATAAATGCCCCAAACTTTTCGTAGCACTAATATGGAGCATAACACTAATTATGGAACCTATTACATCTTTTACAAAATTACAAAAGTATTTAGAATAAATTAAAACAGAAAAGAAAGAAAAGCAAATAACAAAAAATAGGAAAAACCTAATCTAACGCCTGGGGCAACGGCCCACCAGGCCCAGCCCCCTCTCTCTCTTCCCTCTCCCCTGTTCCCCACCTGCCCCCCCCCCCCCCCACCCCGTACGGGCCCATGGACATGGCCACTGTGGCCACGCCATGGCCGAGCTCACCGCTCCCTCCCCTCCTCACCTGCCCCCCTTGAAGATAAGGCCGAACCCCCCCTGTCATTCCCCCCTTGCTCAGCCCCCTCCCCCGCAGATCCCACCTCCTCCCTCGCCGCTCTCGGTCTTCCCGAGAAACCGCCCGTGGGAGCGTCGCCGCCGTGCGTGCGGCCACCGGCCACTGCGAGCCACGCCGGTGTGTCCGGGATCTTCGCCGTGCTCTTCCACGTCTTCCTCGCCACCGAATCGAGCCCGGGGCGTACTGGGTGCTCGCCATAGAGCTCCTCCCTTCAACCGCGACCGCGGTCTTCGTCGCCCAATTCCCCACCAACGGTTGCGCCGCCGGCCTCCCTGACCTCGCCTCTGCCTCAAAGTGAGCATCGCGTTCGATTCCCCCTATTTCCCGCCTCGTTCCGCTGTCGTAGGCCATTCCCCGTCGACGTCGTGACCGTCGTCCGCCATGGACGCCCTAGCCAAGCTCAGCTCACCGCGCCGCGCACTCTGGCCACACATAGTTGTGCCCTGGGGCACTCCGCGCGTGCGCTATACCGCGCGTGGCCACGCCCGCCGCGCCCCTTCCCCCCCGGCCTGTGGCTGCTCGCCGCTGCTACGGTTCCGCCGTGGCTGCCTCCGCGCATGGCTGCGCACCCCTGGACATACCCGCGCTCAGCACTCTCCGGTCGCCGTGGCCGTGGCCTCGCCCCGCGCCATGGCCTCCCCCCCACCTCCCTCGCCGGCACGGCCAAGCGCGGCCGTGCCTCGGCTCGTCGCCGTCGGGCAGGCGTGTGGATTAGCCACGGGCTAACCCCCCCCCCTCACACTGACGAAGGGCCCCACCCCCCTAATGACCCCCTGGTTTAATTAACTAGTGGAAAAATTAGTGTGTACTACAGGTGGGTCCAGCCCTTAAAATAACCCTCTGGATAATTAAGTTGATTTATTAGGACCTGTCTCAATGACAACTGGGTCCCACTGATAGGTTAAATTAAATAAATGGATTTTATTAGAGGTGTCTATGACACATGGGACCCACTGGTCAGTTGACCAGTCAAAGGCTCCAGCCTATGACATGTGGGCCCTCTGATAATTTTGATTTAAATAAAATGAGTTAAATGCCTCTGTGTATGACATGTGGGTCCACCCTGTCAGCACTGTTGTGGATAAGGTTCTGGATAAGGTTGGATTTTAATAATAAAAGAAATTCAGAAAATTGATTTAAATGATTTAAATATTAGAAATTCAATATCTTTTAAACCGTAACTCTGATGAAAATAATTTGTATATCAAAATTGATCAGAAAAATACAACGAATACGGATACGCTATCTGTATTTCTACCACCCCCCTCTAACGTACCGAGCATCGACATTCCCCCCTTCAGGTCGTCTGTCGATAATTCCCGGTACCGATAAAAGTGGTCCGGATGAAAAACTTTTGTATACGAAAGTTACTCGGAACGGATCAACGATTACAGATACGATACCCATATCCTCACCACACCCCTCTAACATACCGATCATCGAACTGTTCCCCCCTCCGGTGGCCCTGTCCGATAGATTGCCCGATAACCGTTAAACTGTCCGGTACTGTTAGAGTGCCCGGATGAATTTATTCCGAACACAAATGTTGTTCGGAATAGATCAAATAGCACGGATACACCCCCCTTATGTTTGTCCGGTAACCACGACACCTCCGGCTTGATCCTTCCCCCTCCGGACACCCTGTCCGGTAATCACCCGGAGCCGGTAGTTCATCCTCAGATGAATTTCCGTCCGAGCAACGTGCATTGCACTGCGATAGAACACCGTTAACTTTTCATCTGTCATGTCATGCATCTATTTGTATATGCTTGCTGTGTATTTACTGTTTCTTCCCCCCTTAATCTCCGGTAGACCCCGCTGCTGCCGTCGACTACACCGCTGCTGAGTACGACTACGTCATCGACGACCCTACTACTACCGTCGAGCTTGCAGGCAAGCAGAGCCATTCTCTTCCCCAGATATCGCCTACCTTTCCGTACTTTCTTGCACTAGGCATTGTTACTGCTGCTGCTACGATTACAATCCTATTCAATTGCATAGCCTGATTTTGTCGATGTACCCCCTTTATCCTATGCTGCCTATTATATTTATGCATTATTCAGCAGTGAACCCTGCGCATTGTTAGCTAGGACTAGATAGCGGGCCGTGTTCACTCAGGGGGGTGAACACGGATACTATATATACAACTGCACAGGTACGGAACAAAGCAGACACCGCCAAAGGCCCCTATCTGGGTTATGCCTAGTCACCTCAATTTTGGGCTATCAAGGAGTAATCCTTGTACTCCGCTCGAGGCTGACTTTGTCTTGCCGCCATAGGGTCCTGGACAGCGGTTGTCCTTAAAGGTAAGAAAGTCGGGCGACCCAACGGTGCCCGCGAGCGGTATATCGTCGGGAACGACAGGGAGGGTACGACCGACGTTACTGGCGTGCTTGGCCCTTGCTCGTATCTCGCGAGAGTTACCAAACCACGAAAGTCGAGCTCTACCAAGAGCAAACGCGAGACAAGGTAAGGAGACGGTTCACCTTGTTGGTAACCGCAGTGACTTGGTGGGACGACAGGGCAGGCACCGATGTACTGGTGGACCTGACTGCTGTCGTTGACCGCGGGTCGGTTAAGTCGAGGCAACGATAACGGTTGTCCCGCAGGTTAATTAAAATGCTAAATGGTTCGGCGGATGTCTTGAGTAGCCTTTTGGCTTGTACGCACTACCTACACGTGGGACGAGGAGTGTGGGCTCCCCTGCATCGTAGTCTCGTTCGAGGGTCTTCAGACGTCAGCAGTACCGCGGGCTGATTGCCGGGAAGTGGTGTTGTCTTCTCTTGCTCGAGCGGTGTATTTGTATTTGCTTTGATTTTGCTTCACCGGCCAGTCACGCACCATGCAGGAGTACGTTCGGGTTAGGGTCCAAAGCCCGGCGTACATAGGATATAGTCCGGCGGATGACCTCTCTGTTGATTGCCGAAGGATGGGCTACTTTGTGTCGGATAGCTTTGGTGGAGCGTTCCCTAACAAGGTTCCCGCCACCCTGGAGATCCGAGCGTCGTAGAGTCACGCCAGTGCACCCCTGCAGGGAAGATTAATCTATTCGAATAGCCGGGTCCACGGTAACAGGACGCTTTATGCTGAAGCTGGATCTTACCACTAGAAACTATTATTATTAAACTGTATGGTTTCGGGTTTTCTTCCTCGCGGGGATGTCGAGGAGGTGAACTCGGAGGCATTATTATTATTGTTAATCATTAAAACTTATATTATACAATGTTGCAGCAACTTCTACTTCGTTGTTACTTTACGCTTTATATGAACTGTTGGCTGATTCTTACCTCATGCTGCAAGACATCGTCGGAAGATGCTAGTCGTCGATAGGCCTAGCTTCTTACCCTTGCTCTGGATTTCTGTCTTTCAGTCCACTATATACAGCCTCTTCTTTCCGTTGATACAATGCATAATGCTTAGTAGCGGACGTAAGACTCGCGGGTATACTAGATACTCACCTGCTTTATTTCCTTTACTGTTTTGCCTAATCGGCCGCTACAGTCGACGTTGGAGCCCAGGAGCAGGAGTACCCCGGAGGCGGATACTACTACGTCGAGACCCCCGCTGACCAGGACAAGGAGTAGTTTCGGAGGCTCCCAGGCAGGAGGCCTTGCCTTTTCGATCTGTATCTCTGATGTTATTTGTGCTAGCCTTCTTAAGGCAAAACTTGACTAACTATGTCTGTACTCAGATATTATGGCTTGTATAACTTATGTATTCGGGTCCGCGTGACCCCCCTTTATTGTAACATATTGGTTTATCCTTTTGTGTTTAGTGTTGTGTTGTGATATTCTCACCGTGGCACCCTAATCTCAGTCGTGTACCCTGCGTGTATGATTACTGTACACGGATTGATTTTGGGGGCGTCACAGCAGACAGGCCACAAACCTACCAGAACTCCGAACTACTGCGACTCATTGAACTGAGAAGGGGTGAGTTAGTAGGTTGAGCGGGGGTCCGTTTGCCCAACATGTGGTAGTACTCTTCATCTTGGATCACCACACAAGAACTCGGGCTTAAGGAGGTGTTCAACGAGACAACCCATTGTGTACTCCTACACAGCCTCTCATCGTTCACCTTGTATTACGGTAGATTCACCAACACATTTCCACCATCATCAACATGATTGCTACCATCCTGACTCACGTAACAGTATCAACATTGTAACACTAAGCATGCAATAAGCAGTAACAGTTGCAGGGGCCACATGATATCAATCAACTCCTACATCTGCTAGGATTTTGGTTTGCTTACTACTGTGACAAATGATAGGTCATGCAAAGGAATGGGTTCATCTATGCGGTAGAAACGTATCATGGTAATCATCCTAAACAATGCGTAAGCGAGTCTGAGAGGGAAGTGGGATTTTATCGACATGATCAATGGGGGTTTGCTTGCCTTACTGACGAGGGTCGTACATGGTATCTTCAACGGAGGGGGTGATCTCGGGTTCCGGCTCCACCTCTATTCGATAGCAAACAATGCAAACAAAGTGATGAATATAAATACAATGCACAATCCCATGATATGATGTTATAGCATGAGGCTCATGGTTCTGATGTGTTGAACATTCTATTTAAATGAAGTTCATTGCATTTGAGTTGCAAATTCAAACTGGTCAAACATATGCATGTTTGCTTCTGTTCCCCCATTTTAAAATGGTCAAACATGAAAACAAAGTGCATATTCAGAATCCTTGCATTTTTCTGATAATTATACATATATTATATGTTTAATTTGGAGTTAAAATAAATTAGTTATGAATTTCCAAAGTTTAAATCATTTTCTGGAATTTCCTGATTATTCTTTAAATTTGAAAAGGGTTTATTGCGTCACTGTGATGTCAGCATGACATCAGGGGTTTGACTCTGGTCAAACTGACATGTGGGACCCGACTTTCATTGGACAAGATGAACTTGCAAATCAGGAACTCCTCCGAGGAATCAAACCTCGACTCCTCGTCCCTTTCGAACAGTCCCCGGGTTGCTGGGAAGACGAACTTCCCTACATGTTGTTGAGTATTTGAACATCTCCAAACCGATCGACCGGGGATTAACCTTTCTTTCTCGTCTATGGAGCCGAAGCGATTGTACCAAGCGGCATAATACACGCCTCACCCCGAGTCATGGCATACGTTGAAGACGACAACGAGAAAGCAAGACAAGACTCCCTCCATCTCCTCGACGGAGAGCCCGATCTTGCCGCGGCCAAGTCCGCAATTTATCAACAAGACTTGCGGAGATACCACAAGAAGGTGACTTAGTTCTATGCCTCATACAGAAAAAAGGCGGCATGCACAAATTATCTTCACCATGGGAAGGATTGTTCATGGTAAGAAAAAACCTACACAATGGGTCATATTGTTTGCTGGATGTACGGGAGCCGTCCAAATCACAAACATTGGGGGAAGAAATGCCTCG
This sequence comes from Bromus sterilis, assembly GCA_950022295.1. Classification (NCBI taxonomy): domain Eukaryota; kingdom Viridiplantae; phylum Streptophyta; class Magnoliopsida; order Poales; family Poaceae; genus Bromus; species Bromus sterilis. Next base: position 333,557,974 of record OX465595.1, on the reverse strand, counting down.
ACCATGGAATATCGCTCAACCCCGTCCCTACTACACATAGTACCAATGGTAAAGCCGTCACATGTTCTCTCCCTATCTCTCCTTATCTCTCCCTGTCTTCTTGTACAATAAACATGAAGTCGATTCCGCGAAGACACGACTCTGCTTATTTCTTTATTATATAAAGAAGTTGAGTTGTTGTCCTTTTACTTTTCTCAGAAGTACTTTTTCTCTTTCTCAGAAATACTGCTTGTAAGCTTGATGCATAATCGTACCTATATGACCTGGTGGTATCGGGTTTTGATTCACTCGACAACAGCTCTATCTGATGCCACGTTGACCGTGAATCTAAGTCAGCATAACACCAGAATAAGTCATGCGACGTCAGCTTACAGAGAAGTTCGACCTACGCGCAATATGTGACCAGTAATTCCTTTTCATAAGTCAATCGGAGGCATCCGATCGTGGAGCCGACCGACCCTGAACTTATTCGATTAAGGGCTACTGCCTAGTCACGCGCACAGCCGACTTTCTATATGAGCTATTTAATTTCCAGTACTAAAATTCTTTTACACATAAATACTTGCAAAAACAAGTTATTTTTATACATTTTTTCCGCTTACATACAAAGAAAAGAAGCTACGCACAAAACTATCCTTTCAAGGCCTCTCACTAGTTCCTAGAACCGACTCCTTTGCACGACCCGGTTTCTCAACTCCAGGCTTGGGGGCTGTCCCCACAAAAGGAGTCTACGGGTCTACCAGTGGCATTCAAAAGCCACCTGGCCTCAAATCCACAGGACCTGGAGTCGGCATAGGACGATTTTGACCTTGTTCATCATAACCAGGCTCAAATTTCTCCACATTGTTGTCATCCGCTATAATTTACGCCTACACGTGAGTCGCCCATAAAACTTTATGGTAATCTTCCTTCTCAAACAAACGACCATTGACTCTTCTTGCTGGAAAACACTCTACTAGACGAGTCGGCTCGAAAGAGGGATCATATACCCTGCACAGAGCAAGAGCCCTCAAAGCCCCTTGACGACAAGTCGACCTCTTGGATTCCTGGATCCAAGCAGGCACTTTTGATAGCTCTTCTAACATCTCAGAAATAGCCTGGGGATATCAGGAAGGGTTGAGGCAAATGTAATTGCCCGACACCCGCCAGTGTGAAGATCACGAAGAACATTCATGATTGCCCTTAACTTATTTGCTCGCGACTCAACCATTAGAGGATCTTCTGAACCTAAAGGAAAATTCAATAAAACATATCAAATGACAAGCCAAAAGGGCCATTCCTAAAACAGATGGATGGAGTAAAAAATTGCTGACCAAAAATGGCTTTGACCATCCTAGTAATGCTCTGACCTAGGTTAACCTCTTTGTCATCCCTGTGTTTTAGTCTAGCTTCCAATTGCCTAATACGCTTGTCCTTTTTCGACGAGCCGGCCTGAGCAGTTTCCAGTTGACTCGCCATCTTTTAATGACGATCCATCAGCAAAGATATCCTCCTTTCAGCTTCTTTAAGCTAACAAGTTTAATGGATAACTCGTTTCTTCAAAGTCGCAGCGACACCTCCAGAATTGTTGGACATATCCTGCAAACATAAGACAGGGGATTATCGTTTTATGACTCGGACCAATGACTTATATCATTATCCTGACTCATGGGGGCTACAGTACTACCATGCAGTACAAAAATTACCTCATATTTCTTCCTCATAAGGCCAAGAACATCTCGCTAATGATCCATCTGTCCCACAAGACTGTTATACAGCCCGGGAAACGTCGGCTCATCCTCCAATGGAGTCGATATCCTCTGGCTAGAATCCAGCTTGTCTTCTTCAAAGGGACAAGTCATAGGAACCAAAGGATCTGGAAGATCTCAATGATCATCCTGCACCCTGAAAATAGACAAATTACATATCGTCATCTAGTCAAGAGGATAAAAGAAAAATATATGGTCTACCTCTTTGCTATCTGATAATCTCAATCGTCATCAAATAAATCAATAAGGGAGCCAACTCAGGTCGACTCATATGAGCAAAAGGAGAAAGCTGACCGGGCAAAGTTACATCATCCGGACGGTACAGATCCTCAGATTCGTAAGACTCGATTCTTCATCTTTTCACCGACTCCTCCCACTTGTAAATCAAGCAACGAATAAACAAGATTTGAAAGGACCTGGGTGAGATAAATTAAAGAGATGTGAAATAATACCCCCTCCTCGAAAGAACCTTCTAGCTCTTCGTCGTGATTGACAAACTCGAAATCATCATCATAGCCCTCTACTATGAAGGGGGAATTTTCTAAAGTCCACGTGTCCGACTCCTACACGAATAATGCATACAATCAGTCGATTCTATTACTCAAAGTAAAACACGTCGAAAGACAAAGGCATATACAAAAATCGATCAAAGAACTGAGTTGGTTTTCTAGTTCATTTCATAAAGCCAAGGCTTTGCCTTTTTTACATAAGTCGATTAGCCTGGTATCCCTAGAAGGCATCATCACATACAATGGAAAATAAATCCTAAGTCTACTTGCGAGCGCACCTTGGGATCGGTTAGACATCTTTGACATCTCACTCATAGCCGGAGTAGCTATCACCACCTCCACCACCATGGACGCGTTCATCAGACGACGAGTCGGAGGAGCCAGAGCTAGTGATGATCCTGTCATCGTGGTTATTCGTGGCAGGAGAGTCGTCTTCATATTCTGAGCCGGATTCACTAGAGCTCTCCGTGCAGCACTCCAAGTGGTCGCCATGGGCATTGAATGCCTTCAACAACAGGTAGTCTTTTCCATCAAACCTGTAGCAGAGACAATCTCCCCTGCGCAGGACATACCAATGGGAGAAAGTTTCCCACCCTTTCCCTAGGAGCATTGAGCCTCCCTCTTCAAAACTCGCCTCCACCTAGATGGTACCATATGTGCATCCTCTGACATGCAGAAACAAGCCTGGGGGCTCGAGGTACGCCATGTCAACGCCAAAGGAGAGAGGAAGGTCGATATGGTTGCAGATGTGGGAGTGAATATTTACCATGAAATCGTGGCCGAAGATTCCTTCATGGGCGGCCGGATTACGAACGACGACTGTTGCGCCTCCCCGACCGCCACAGCCACGCCCAACGTGGCCTCCTCGACCTCGACCACGACGGCCTCGACCCCTGGCACCCTGACTTCTGCTAGGGTTCATCTCTTGAGGATCGCGGAGGGAGAGATTGGGGGGGCCATGGTGGAAGGTGTGGGTACGAATAAGGAGGGAAGCGAAGGAGAAAGTGTGTGGGTGAACCGTGCCTGCACGCAAGTTTAAATATCCAAAATTGGGGTATAGCAGTAAATTCATAAATGGTGACGATAAAGATTCCCACGTCTGCCTTTAAAGCGCAGAACTCCTCGGTTCCCCATATGACAAGACTTAACGCCGACGCCTCGGTAACTGCGAGATCACGGATCGTGTTCATACTTTAGTATTTCTTTAAAACGATGCGTCTTTCACGTTGACCAAAGTAGAAGGCATGAAGGATACTGGTTATGTGGATTACCAGGTTCGACGATGAGGTTTTCCTTTTTATGGAAGCTTGCCTTGAAGCCGGCTTCACGCCAATCTTGTGGGCTACTGTCGGGGGATAATTTAGAGAGCCGGCAGAATTAACGAGGTGGCTTTGCTAAATCAAGATGAAGAGGAGTCGCCCATAGGCCGACTCATGGAAGGGAAGGCCCAGAAGAAGGGATCGGTCTATGGATTGGCCGAATTACAAGATGAAGACCGACATACAAGTAAATGGATCAAGTCATCTTGGAGGACAAGACGAACCGCCGAAGAGATAGATTGGGATTCCATCTCGTGTTGTAGTCAAACTCATCTTTACAAACCCTAGGACTAGTCAACTTAGATTAGGCCGAGGTCCCGGGACGTCCCGAGGGCTAGTCAACTTAGATTAATTCTTGAGATACCGGCGACTTCTAACTCCATTGCAATCGAGATCTCCCACATATAATACAAGAATGGCAGGAAGTAGGTATTGACCTCATCGAGGGGCCGAACCTGGGTAAATCCTTGTGTCTCTCTTGTGCCGACTCATCTTTTCCGACTCCCTACCGATCCACACTCCCTCATCGTCTACACTCGTAGCTAAGGCCCCACTTAAGTTCTCCTATGAGGACATCTGGCGTGTTTTTCCCACGAGAGGACAGCTGAAAGAGAAAGCAGAGGCATCGAATGGTGGGCTATTGCATGCTCCACACCGACTACTTCGTCGATGCTCCACTTCACGGCGAGAAAGTATTTCTGCACCGTTATCGGATGAGTCAGAAGCTCTTCCCTAGGATTGTGAATGCCATCTGGGAGTTCAACAACTATTTCATTTGCAAGAAGCATTGCACTGGCATAGTTGGATTCTCCTCACTCAATAAGTTCACGGTGGATATGGGATGCCTGGATACGGACCTCCCGGTGATATACAGGAAGACTATGGATGCATGGCCGAGTCCACCACCATTGAGTGTTTGTAAAAGTTAGGTGTCACAACCCTATGTTAGGTATGTGCTAGGATAGCATGCTACTTTGCATCATGTCAAAAATAAAATCAAAAGTCCAAATGAGGAGAAGAAGAGCCTCCAAATGAATTTTATTCAAATTGCCAGACAAAAATTGCTTCCAAAAATTCTTCTGAACTTTTTGAAAAGTCTTTTTAATAGGCATGATCACATATCAAGTGAAGTGGATTCAATACCATGCTCTATGATTTTTCAAAAATTCTAGAAGTGTTTTGGAAATTAAATCAAACCCCGATTTGAATTTGAATTCAAATGTTTTGAATTTCAAAAATGCCCAAAACTTGGGAGTGGCTAACTATATGCCATGTAAGTCCAGATAAATGCGTTGGGATTTTACAAATTTGTTTTGGTATTTTCCCAAAACAGAACCAAGAAACAGATAACTTTTTAAAAAGGAAACAAAAGATAGAAGGAAAGAGGCCCAAATTACCTGTGAAGCCCACCTGGCCTGGCCCAGGCCCACCCCGACTCCCCTATCGTCTTCCTTCCCGCAGCTCCAAGCTGCTCGGTGCCAGCCGAGCACGTGGACGGCTCCACCTTGACGTCGAGGGGCTTATAGGCCTCCCCGGGCCTCATCGCCTTGCCACGAGGACTCCTAGAACCACCACCTATTTTCCCTCTCTCTCCGCTCACCTTCCCCGCCTCCCCTCGCCGATTTCATCGCCACTAGAGAGCTTCCGCCGCCCGCCTTCGCGCTCCGCCGCGGCCAAGGCCGATGAGACGCTTGGCCACCGTGTCTAGGGAGTTCGAACTCCTCGCTTTAGTCTTCCAGCGCGTACATTCGACCCCGAGAGGATTTGGAGTCGACGCCATCGTCACCAACTCGTCGTCGGCAACCGTGGAGTCCTCGTCAGAATCTGTCGATGGCCGCCTTCCCCAACTCTCCTCGACCTTACCAATCCGCTCCAGGGTGAGCTGCTCTTCATTTTCCCTCTATCCCCGGCTCCTCATATTCCCTAAATTGTCGTGCCCATCGAGCCCATACTCTGTCACCGCGCAAGTCATCGCCAACGACGACCTCGACCACCCCCGTGTCGCCCGCGTGCACCGCGTGAAGCGCAGGAGCACGGGCATCGTTCTGGTGCAAACGACGCTCCAAATGGCGCACTGCACCTCCCTCCTCGTGCCACACCGCCGTGCGGGATGGTCACCGGTGGCTCAACGCCTGCAAGCCGACGTGGCCACGGCTTAACTCGCACTAATGACCCCACAATGATAGTGACTGTGGGCCCCAGAGCCCTCTAATTTAATACACATGTAAAATAAACCAGGGATTAATCCACTGCCACTGACAAGCCGACCCCGTTGGTCTGTTTGAATAGTCAGACGCTCCCTGACGCCAGCATGATGCAATGCTGATGCAATTAATCTTTTTCTTTGTTTAATAGTAATTCCAAAAAAGGCAAAAACTTGTAGATTCAATATATTTTAAACCATAACTCCAAATGAAATAAATTATATATGAAAAATTAACAAAAACATTCAAAGATTCTGAATATGCATTTTTTCATATCAAACCATTTTAAAATGGAGAAACAGAATCAAATGTGCATATGGATATTATGGAGATCTTATATGGAGTTTGAATTTGTAATTCCATTGCAATATGCATCATTTAAATAAAATCTTCAGTACATCAACACCATGTACATCATATTACAACACTTTATCATGTGCTTGAGCGTCTTGCATGTATTGATTGTTACATTATGTATTGCTTGCTATCGAATAGAAGTGGAAACGGAACCAAAGTTCATCCCCGATGCAGAAGACTGTTAGTATGATCCCCGTCAACAAGGCAAGCAAACCCTCATTGATCATGTCGATAGAAACCCATTTTCCTCTCATTCTCGCTTATGCATGTTTAGGATGTCACTATGATACGTTCTACCTCTAGTCGAACCTATTCCTTTGCATGACCTATCATTTTGTCACAGTAGTAAGCAAACAACAATCCTAGCAGATTTAGGAGTTGATTGAGATCATGTGGCCCCTGGAACTGTGACAGCTTATTGCATGCTTAGAGTGGTACAATGATGATACTGTTATGTGAGTCGGGATGGTAGTGATCATGTGAATCATGGTGGTAACGTGTTAGTGAATTTGACCTAAACAAGGTGAACGATGAGAGGTTGTGTAGGAGTACACAGTGGGTTGTCTCGTTGAACACCGCCTTAAGCTCGAGTTCTTGTGTGGTGATCCAAGATAAAGAGTTCTACCACATGTTGGGCAAACGGATTCCCACTCAACCTACTAACTCACCCCTTCTCAGTTCAATGAGTCACAGTAGTTCGGAGTTCTAGTAGGTTAGTGGCACAGATGCTAAGTGAGAGAACGACTCACTCGAGATTGGCTTATGGGCCCTGCACACATCTTCTGGGACCGCATCGGTAAACCGGACGGGTTAACGATTGTGGAATCCGGTCCGGATAGGCGTCTCCACTGAACTTAGAGTTGGTCGTGAGGTAAAAATTTTGGGAATTATCCTCGCCAACACCCTCTTGAAGGGTGACAAGTTCTTGGCGGTAAGAGATTGTTTCATGTGTGTAGCAGTACACCCCTGCAGGGTTAACAAAACTATTCGAATAGCCGCGTCTGCGGTAATGGACTACTTGGAAAGAGGCATGGCGTAGCCACTGACTACCCATGACCCTATTTCCGGCGGGAACTGGACATCCGATACAGCGATGTACCGGACGTCAGACACCTTTTGGACGTCCGATTAGGCCAGACAGGTAGAGTTGCAAACTGAATGTTGCAACAGCCATAAGTGAGATATTTGATGTATAAGATATATTATGGCACATGATTTCGGTTTATTGATGAATTTAGCAAGCCTATGAGCACAAACCCACTGATCCCCTCTTAATAGTGCGGGGATCCCTATATTCAAGAAAAACCGAAAAAGCTTACGCTTCAAATCCGTTGGTTCCACATTCTTGAGCATGTAATATATATCATGGGTCCATGATCCATCCACACAGTTGATTCCGGGAACTAATACCTGAGATATACCTGACAAAAATTATTAGTCCCCTATATGTATATTGTCATCAACATCAAAATATGATTAAGGGCATGATTTCTCTTTCAATCTCCCCCTTTTTGGTAGTTTATGAGAACATACATATTGCTCCCTCAATGATATTCAATTGAAACTAGTGGGAGCAAGTTTTACGGTGAAAGCTCCCACAATGTGTGCATATAGGATTATTACCAAGATGCAAGATGCACATATTTGATAAAAGTACGCACAAGTTATTTCATATTTGAGAATTATGTCAATGTCTCATTTTATGCATGCAATGTACTAAGAATGTGAGTGACAAGAATTGCAAGATTATCAATCCATTTCGAGACAAGCCAAGACACATACAAGATCCATGCATAAAAGTGCTCAAATACCAAGTTCAACCACAAGACACAAAACGATAGCAATAGTCACTTATTACAATAACGGTAATGGAAGAAAACTAAAGGTAGAAGAAATAAACTCAAGCACACACACACACTAGTAAAATGAACGATATATGTCTCTGCCCCTTTGGCAACAAGTACCAAAAAGGGGCAACACCAGAGGGAACGAACTAGTGCGTCCCACTGCCACTAGCACCCGAAGCATTGGGGAAGAAGTCAGCCCACTCCGGTCCCGCGGGGAAGTCAAAGCCAAGGTCGGGACGAGGGGAATCAGGAAGACACTCATCATCACTGACATCGGCCTCACCAGCGGCGCGAAAACGTGCCTTGAGCTTGTTCTTGGACGCGACGAGGCTGGAGACGACAGTGTGGTTCGACCGGCAGTTGAAGGAGATTGCACGCATCATCGCTGCTTTGGCCTTTCCCAAGAACAGAGCAATCCTCCGCATCGGAGCCTGCTCCGTAGCCTGACAACGAAGCGTACCCTCGATCGTGGCAGACTCAGGCATCGGACGTGAGGGAGCAGGAGCAGGAGTCGTGATGTAAAGGTGTGCTGGAATGGTCCACATAGCATGACGTTAAGTGATCTTGAGAGGAGCAGCAACATGAGACTGAATGAGCGCCATGATGACCGGAGCATGGGGGAAACCGTGTCGAGTCTGAATGCTCGCCAAACGAATCTCATGCCAGAGATAGTGTAAGATGTTGAGCAGCTTCGTGGGGTGTTGATACGTCCCAAACGTATCTATAATTTCTTCTTGATCGATGCATGTATTGGGTGATATTGCTATGCTTTTGATACACTTTCATACACTTTTAATCATATTTGGACTAACCTATTAACTCACTGCACCCTAGTGCCATTTTCTGTTTTCTGCTGTCTTTTTTTCAGGTTTTTCCAATACTTAAAGTGCCAGAAAAATTACGGGAAAATATACAAAAAATCAGCGACCCGGAAGATTACAGATGCTCGAAGGGGGGCCCAACTGGTGCCTAGGAGGCCAGGGGGCGCGGCCCCACCCTAGGCCGCAACAGGGGGGCACCTGCACTCCCTGGTGCCCCCTGACTGTCCCCCTTCGCCTATATTTACCTCTCGTCCCGAAACCCTCAAAGACAGAACCCTTTTTTGCGATCTCCCCTCTGTTCCGCCGCCGCCGCGCTTCCAAGATCGGCGCTGCCAGGAGACCCTGTCCCGGCACCCTGTCGGGGGGAGGATTGACCTCCGGGAGCTCCTCCACCACCATGGATGCTTCCCAGATGAGCCATGAGTAGTTTCCCTTGGACCATGGGTCCATGATCAGTAGCTATGTGATGTCTTCTCTCCACCTTTGCTCTTCAATGTTTAGACCTTATGAGCTGCCCTACATGACCAAGGCACATATGTAATTTTCCTGTTGTTGCTATGCTGAGTTTGCTGGGATCTAATGGATTATGAGATTATGTTCAGATTGTGATGAGTAATATATTTGGTTCTTCTCCTTTTATCTTTATGTTCTTGAGTAATTCTTGCACGTTCTCCGTTGTTGTTTATTGCTTTGGCCAAGTAGTAGGTAGTGACTCCAAGAGGGAGCGTTATGCATGATTGTGGGTTCATGCCCCCCGATGACTAGCTTGAGTGATAGAAACATGAGTCTAGGGGAAGTGATGTTGCCACAAGGGGCAAAACAACGGTGCTTGTACTTGCGGGTGCATGGATTTTTTACTTTACGCAAAGTTCTTCTAATGCAGTTGTCTGTTCCTTTGGGTTTACACTTTGGGTGGGGCTCGCAACTTAATACCAGCGAGATGTTCTGGATAGATATCTCAAGGTGGATGATTAATGGGTAGATGTAGATGGATTTCTGTCTACTTATCTTCGCGTACTGCCCATGCTTTTGAGCCTCTTCCTTTCTTTTGTAGCATAGTTAGCATTGCGATGCGTTTTTAACCCTGTCAATTACCCAGCTGTAATTTCTTCACCTTACATAGCTGTTTATCATCTTTTGGGAGAGAGACATCACTAGTGAACTTCATGGGACCCCGGCCCATACTTCCATCACTGTTTACACCTTCAATTTACTTCCTGTTTTACTTTCCAGTTGCAATTATCACTATCATTATCTCTTGTGTTTGATCCTTCGTAAACGGAAAGGCCGGAGGGATTGACAACCCCTCTGTACTTGTTGGGAGCAAAGTTATTTGTTTCTGTGTGCAGGTCCAGTCAAAGGAAGTGATTATCGTAAACGGCGCATCACTTGCCGAACCACCTACTTGTCGTTGTTGGAGTCCTACGGGAGACATAAACCCTATTCTCTACGTTAGGGGAAATTTGCTGTTGAGCTACATCTCAACCTTCCATTTGGGATAGCCAACGAGGAGCACTACTTCAGTGCCATCAGGTGTGCCTCCATTGGATACATAAGGTCGATGGCATATCTACTGCATGTGTACTTATCCCCAGACTTGGGATACAGAGTCCGAAGAACGCATGATGGTACGATTTAACGCCCCCTCGTTGGTTACCCAAAGTGGAAGGTTGAGATGTAGACATCAGCAAGTTTCCCTTAGCTAAGATGCTAAGGTTGAATGTCGAACCAATAGGACTCCAACAGATACAAGAAGGTGGTGAAGTGAACAATGGGGCCGTTCACAACTCAGGGTTTCTTACTTTACCTGGACCTGCACACACAGCAAATAACTCCGGCCTTATTGTTTACAAAGGATAAAACGCATGGGATAATAATGATAGTGATAGCAACGGAAAAGTAAATAAAGCAGTAAATTGATAGCGGGTGTAAACAGTATTGGAAATATGGACCGGGGTCCTATGATGTTCACTAGTGATGTCTCTCTCCCAAAAGACGATAAAATAGCCATGCGACGTAAACAAATTACAGCTGGGCAATTGACAGGATTATGTGCGCAAACCAATGATAATTATGCTATAAAGGAAGGAAGAGGCTCAAAAGCATGGGCGGTACGCCAAGACAAGTAGACCGAAATCCATCTGCATCTACCTACTAATCATCCACCTTGAGATATCTATCCAGAACATCTCGCTAGTATTAAGTTGCGAATCCCACCCAAAGTGTAAACTCAAAGCAACGGACAACTGCATTAAAGAACTTTGTGTAAAGTAAACAATCCTTGCACCCGCAAGTACAAGCACCGTTGTTTTCCCCCTTGTGGGAACAACGCATCCCTAGACTCATGTTTCTGTCACTCAAGCTAGTCATCGGGGGGCATGAACCCACAATCATGCATAACGCTCCCTCTTGGAGTCACTACCTACTACTTGGCCAAAGCAATAAACAGCAACGGAGAACATGCAAGAATTACCCTAGAACATAAATATAAAAGAGGAGAATCAAATATATTACTCAAACACAATCTGAACATAATCTCATAATCCATCGGATCCCAGCAAACTCAGCATAGCAACAGCAGAAATATTACATATGTGCCTCGATCATGTAGGGCAGCTCACGAGGTCTAATCCATGAAGAACAAAGAGGGGATGAGAACATCACATAGCTACTGATCATAGACCCATGGTCCAAGGTGGACTACTCACGGTTCATCCGGGAAGCATCCATGGTGGTGGAGAAGCTCCCGGAGGTGGTTCCTCCCTCCGGCAGGGTGCCGGGAAGAGGTCTTCTGGTGCTCCCGATCTTGGTAGCGCGGCGGCGGCGGAACAGAGGAGAGATCGCAAAAAAGGGTTCCCCTCACGGGGGTTTCACGTCAAGAGGAATAAATAGGCGAAGGGGGGCACCAAGGGGGGGCCACCAGGGGTCCAGGCGGCCCCCTGGCGCGGCCCCACCCTAGGGCGCGTCGGGAGGGCGCCTGGGGCCCTGGTGGGTCCCCTCTCCCCCCCCCCTCGGGGATTAACGGAGCTTCTTCTGCGCTGATTTTTTATTGGATTTTCCCGAATTTTTGGAGCACTTTTAATATGGGGGAAACCTGAAATAGAAAAACAACAGAAAACAGGAACTGGCACTGGGGTGCACTGAGTTAATAGGTTAGTCCAAATATGATCAAAAGTGTATGGAATTTCATCAATATCATAGCAATATCACACAAAAGAGGCATGAAGCAAGCAGAAATTATAGATACATTTTGGACGTATCAACATCCCCAAGCTTAATCCCTACTCGTCCTCAAGTAGGTAAATGATAAAAGCATAAATTATGTGGTGACATGCTAACAACCATGTAAGAATATTTAAGTAAAGCAATCAAGGCATGTAATTCAATTCAAGTCATAACAGGCAAGAGTCTATATTAGCATTGAAACAAGCAACATAAGAACATAAAGGTGCAAGAGCTCTCGCTGTCCGTGACTCGAATGTCTCCAAATGGTGTTTGCGTTCAAGAAAGGGGATAGGGATATACGAGAAAACGTATTTTTGTGTTGAGAACTCAATCTACTAAAGTTTCACACTTGGTCTTCTTTGGAATCTTATCTTGACTCATCCCCAGACCACTAGCCAGGTACAAGTCAAAATGATCCACTCCTTTCGACATTTTGAGCACTGATACAATCGATGAGCGTAAGCAATAAAGTTGACACTTAGGATGGCAAAGAGAGAATATGGTGGAGGAGGAAGACCAAAAGGTGTGAAAGGCTCACATCAATGAGGACAACATAGGCAAGAGAAAGGCAAATGAAAGATATGATGTGAGGAGTAGGGATTGCCATGCAACGGATGCATATATGAGCTAAGGTAAGCTCTCCAATGGAACTAGTGGAGGTGCATCCAACTTGCTTGCTCAAGAAAACCTAGAGCTCATTTGAGGAGGCTCATCATTGGAATATACAAGCCAAGTTCTATAGTGTGAAGGTCCCCACATAGCTATATGCATGAATGATAATATCTATGGAGTACAAGATATAAGAGGGAGTACGAGTGTGGATCTCTCAAAAGGAATAGTAGTGTGCCCCCTTCTCTCTTTTTATTTCTTTTTCTCTTTTTTCTATTGTTTTGTATTTTTTTGGTGGCCTCAATGGCTCTTTCTATTTCTCTCATTTGTCCTCTTTGGGATCTTTTAATTTGTCCTCTTTGGGATATTTTAATTTGTCCACTTTGAGATCTTTTCCTCACTTTAGGGGCAACACTCTATATATTACAAAAAGTATAGAAGATCTTTCACACTTTACAAAAGTACTCAAATCATAAAGAAAATGTAACTATCATGATGTATGCAAATGTATGCCTCTGCCAGTGTAGCAGGATATGCAATGATACTAGCGCGTCATGTAGCAATGATTAGGGCAAGGCCCAACTAGCATGCGGCTCATCGATCAAGCAAGTAGCATGTATGACATGAAGATCAAGTCATGAGAAGATGGATGTTGCATGGCAATATATCTCGGAAAGGCTATGGCAATGCCTTGATAGGTAGGTATGGTGGCTGTTTTGAGGAAGGATATAAGGAGGTTTATGATGACAGAGCGTATCGTGCCAAGGGTTTGGATGGACCGGCGAAGGTGGACGCCAACTCTCAGAGTGAGAAGAAACAAATGCACGGCACAGGAGAGGCTAGAAAAATATGGGAAGGTGGAAGTGTCAACTTTCGAATACTCACATTAGTCCGAAGAACTCATGCACTTATTATCGGTGACTCTCAATTTAATAAGGAGGTCCACAAAGAGACAAGTACCCCGAGGAGGATTGTATGGGGGTTTGGTTATCCTTGCGCATCCTCGACTCATGGTACGTGAGTGTACTCTAATATTCGACCCCTCAGAAGAGTAGTGATCCATCTAGTTGCTAAATTTCTCAACTAATTTTGTAAGTTTTGAAAATAAACACGGATTGCCCAAAATACGACATCTATCACTAATAGGCTAAAGCTCTTGACACCAAAATTCCAAACATTACTCAAAATAATACCTCAAAACTATTGCAAGTTACTACTACAAAAGAATAGCAACCTCAATTACCTACTTCAAGTCAAGAAACAAAACTCAGTGCAACAGGCAAACTCTCTAAATAAGATAAACATGAAAACTCAAGAGAGTTCCAGAAAAAAACTAAACAAAAGCTCTTTGAAAATATAAACATGAAAATTAAGAGCTAAACATGACAGTAGCTATGAAAAAGATAAAGAACACACACAGCAAAGATTAGCATGAAAAATCCTATGTTGTGTTCTAGATTTTGGAAGTGGAGTGTGTTTCTCTCCCACACAAAGAAAGCTGGGTTCTAACTTGTTATGAACAGCAAGCAAATCTAAAGAAAACTAAAAATAAAACCTAAGAGAGAGACGCTCCAAGCATAGCACATAACGCATGAATTGATAAAAATATAGTAAAACGAGAGACGAACTGATAATTGTTGATGGAGAAGGGGATGCACGGGGGTATCCCCAAGCTTAGACGCTTGAGTCTCCTTGAATATTTCTTGGGGTGCATGGAGGCATCCCCAAGCTTGAGCGCTTGACACTTCTTAATCTTCTTTCATCATCTTCCCTCGCACACTTGAAAACTCCCTTCATACATAACTCATCATAATCTGATTAGCGAGGTTAGTTCCCATAATAAAATAATTTTTCCTCTACTGGAAATAAAGATATTCTTGAAGAACTACTGTTTCTCAAGATTGCAAAAAAGTTTTTGCAAAGAAAAAGAAAGCTTAAGGTTCGCAAAATGAAGAAAAGGCAAAACAGGACAGAATCTGTGAAAAACAGACCAGCAGGTAGTAAAGAATTTTTTAGGGATACTTATGCAACTCAAATAAAAAAAATCAGAACATAAGAAAGTTCCGTAATTGTATAGAGCACGATGTGTAAAAAACTCAGCTCAAAAAGATGAACTGGGATTTTTCTGTGATTTTTCTAGTCACGAGGACAGAATCTGTTTTCTAGACAGCATGTCGCAATTTTCACTTCCATTGTCATATGAGGCTATAAATGGCACAAAGCTTGAAAAGTAAAGATACAATGATGTTGCTACAGTAGTAAAGATACAATGATGTTGCTACAGTAGTAAAGACCACTAAAAACAGAAGAAAAACAAAAAGGAAATCCTAAATTCATTGCGAGCTGCCTCCCGAAAGCGCTTCTTTAAAGCCATTAGCTAGGCATAATGCAAAAAGAAGGAATCAAAGATCATCATAATAATCGGAGTTGTAAATCGATTCAAAAGGTTCCTCAATAAGTTAATCCTTGTTTCTTTTAGGTAAGGGGTAAATACCTTTTGCCTTCCCGTGTAGGCGTATTTGTCCCTTACCTATGTCAATGAAGCCTTTACGGCCCAGAGGAAATCCCTCCCAAGCACTATGTTTCCTTGGTTTGGCTTCATGACAAAGAAATCAACCATTGAAATCCCTTTAAGGAACGTCACTGGTACATCTTTTATCCTTCCCTGGATCTCAAAAATATCTCCATTAGCATGTTCATGATAGGATGACAATTTGTCCATGTTAAATTTTAAAGAATCATAAACAACTTTTGGCATAGTAGAAACCATGGATCCAATGTCACAGAAGGCAAGGAAGTCTTGGTTAGAGATGTTAATTCTAACAAAGGGTTCCCAGTCACCATCTATCTCATAAACACCTTTCTTATTTGGCTGGGGTTTATTTGCTTTTCTCAAGTCTAGAGCATCCAATCTCTTTTCAATAGTAGCAAGTCTATCTATAACAGTATCAAAACTATGATCATAAACAAAGTAACTAGATAGACCATGTATAATTTCAAGAGCTCCAGCTTCATCACAAGCTAAGAAATCCCCTTCGGCTATAATATCAAGATAGTGTTTTCACCATCTAAAAAGACCATGGTAAAAATTTCTGAGCACAATTTTTATAGGTATCCAAGGCATAATTCTCCTATGTGCATCAGAAATTCTGTCCCATGCTTTCTTCATATTCTCTCCATCCCTTTGATGGAAATCTAAGACTTCCGATTCCCTCAAGGCACCAAATCCTAACATGCTTGACTAAACGGAAAGGATAACTAAAAGCAAGATAACTATTTTTTGATTTCTGATAAAGGACACTAAAGCAAAAACTGAAAGGTAAACTAACAAGACTAAAAAGAAAAGATAAAAGATAGTGTGCAACTCCCCTATCTTGAAGAGTGGAGTCCCCGGCAACGGCGCCAGAAATTGCTTTTGATGGTACGATTTAACACCCCCTCGTTGGGTACCCAAAGTGGAAGGTTGAGATGAAGACAGCAACAAGTTTCCCTTAGCTAAGATGGTAAGGTTGAATGTCGAACCAATAGGACTCCAACAGATACAAGAAGGTGGTAAAGTGAACAATGGCGCCGTTCACAACTCAGGGTTGCTTACTTTACCTGGACCTGCACACACAGCAAATAACTTTGCTTCCCAACGAGTACAGAGGAGTTGTCCATTCCTCCGGCCTTGTTGTTTACAAAGGATAAAACGCACGGGATAATAATGATAGTGATAGCAACGGAAAAGTAAATAAAGCAGTAAATTGATAGCGGGTGTAAACATTATTGGAAATATAGACCGGGGTCCTATGATGTTCACTAGTGATGTCTCTCTCCCAAAAGACGATTAAATATCCATGCGAGGTAAACAAATTACTGCTAGGAAATTGACAGGATTGTGTGCGCAAACCAATGCTAATTATGCTATAAAGAAAGGAAGAGGCTCAAAAGCATGGGCGGTACACCAAGACAAGTAGACCGAAATCCATCTGCATCTACCTACTAATCATCCACCTTGAGACATCTATCCAGAACATCTCGCTGGTATTAAGTTGCGAATCCCACCCAAAGTGTAAACTCAAAGCAACGGACAACTGCATTAAAGAACTTTGTGTAAAGTAAACAATCCTTGCACCCGCAAGTACAAGCACCGTTGTTTTCCCCCTTGTGGGAACAACGCATCCCTAGACTCATGTTTCTGTCACTCAAGCTAGTCATCGGGGGGCATGAACCCACAATCATGCATAACGCTCTCTCTTGGAGTCACTACCTACTACGTGGCCAAAGCAATAAACAGCAACGGAGAACATGCAAGAATTACGCTAGAACATAAATATAAAAGAGAAGAATCAAATATATTACTCAAACACAATCTGAACATAATCTCATAATCCATCGGATCCCAGCAAACTCAGCATAGCAACAGCAGAAATATTACATGTGTGCCTCGATCATGTAGGGAAGCTCACGAGGTCTAATCCGTGAAGAACAAAGAGGGGAGGAGAACATCACATAGCTACTGATCATAGACCCATGGTCCAAGGTGTACTACTCACGGTTCATCCGAGAAGCATCCATGGTGGTGGAGAAGCTCCCGGAGGTGGTTCCTCCCTCCGACAGGGTGCCGGGAAGAGGTCTTCTGGTGCTCCCGATCTTGAAAGCGCGGAGGCGGCGGAACAGAGGAGAGATCGCGAAAAAGGGTTCCCGTCACGGGGGTTTCACGTCACGAGGAATAAATAGGCGAAGGGGGCAGCCAGGGGGCACCAGGGGTCCAGGCGGCCCCCTGGCGCGGCCCCACCCTGGGGCCCTGGTGGGTCCCCTCTGCCCCCCCCCCCCCCCACAGTGATTCCCGAAGATTCTTCTGCGCTGATTTTTTATTGGAAAATTCCCGAATTTTTGGAGCACTTTTAATATGGGGGAAACCTGAAATAGAAAAACAGCAGAAAACAGGAACTGGCACTGGGGTGCACTGAGTTAATAGGTTAGTTCAAATATGATCAAAAGTGTATGGAAGTTCATCAATATCATAGAAATATCACACAAAAGAGGCATGGAGCAAGCAGAAATTATAGATACATTTTGGATGTAACAACGCACTGCTAAAGTAAGTGGAATGGTGGCTTCCAAAGAGACACGTCATTTGGCCTCCGGTGACGGTCATCATCCTCAATTCAAGGCCAAACAAATCAAAGACAGCCATTCACGGTCATGGGCTTGTGGTCTTTGTTTGCATTGTGAATCCGGAACCCAGAAGATCTAAAACCAAGTGCCTCGACAAATTGATCATATGTAGAAGAGAGACAAGTCTCAGCAGTCATCTATGTAACCTCTTGGTTGCGGAAGTGGCATGTGGCATAGAACTGAAGTATCGCAGCAGTGTTCCAATCGCGTTGAAACCCAAATGCCGGACTAAGGCCCATAGCATCAACACACCCAATTACCTAAGGAAACTTGGATGGATGAGCACGGATGAACAGAAGAGGGATGCAGGCATGGGAGTTTGCCAACCCCTTAGGCAGAACCACAGAAGAGAAGATATATGCATGCACGTTTGTCCAAAAGTGACCATCCAAACAGTCCTGAGGAGCCTCAAACTGATTTACATCAAGCCTCAAAGACTAATAATCAGAGGCAGACAAAGTCATGTAGTCAGTGGCTCGACACCCATGAGTGGCGACCTGTTCCCCGGAGATGTGAACACGAGCCACGGGAGGGGCATCATCGGGGGGCACATCATCGCCAACATGAGCACCATATGCAGAGGAGGAGGCCCGAGAACCACGACGTGATCCAAGTTTGTCACGCGCGGTCGGGACAACAGGAGCCTATGGGATAAGATCTTCCGCAACCAAATCAGCCTCAATCTCCTCATTGATTTCATCCTCAAAAGTAATATCCGGATCAGAAGGGTCATCACTTGGGGTGGTGTCACTGTCGGAAGTAGGCTCGTCATAATTGGGCTGCCCACGACGAGGAACATGGCGAGGGCGAGCCCGCTCCATGGCTTCCCTAGATGCACTTCCATCACGAGAGACCGGGCCACCAATATTCTTGCGAGCACCCCGCTTGATTTTCATCATCTCCAAACCCTAGGGGAAAGATGGGGAATGTGAGTCAAACCCAAACCCGAATCACAAAATAAATCGTATAGGAACGCAGATCGGGATGAGTAGTACCAGTGGTGAAGAGATCCGGAGGAGGAAGACCAGTGGACGACCAGGGCGGCCGGCGGCGGTGGGGGCGACTCAGGTGGCAGCTGCGCTAGGTTTTGGAGAAGGCCCGAGTGGGGAGGATAAATTGCTCCGCCCCACGCGGCCACAGTATTTATAGGCCGTAATGTGTCGGACATCCGGTGTGGGTCAAAAGTCTGTGACGACGGACATCCGAAGAACACCGGATTTATGCCAGTGAGGTGTGGGCTCCAGGTAACAGGAAGTGTTCGGCGGTCCAGGTAATGGACGTCTAGTTTTGGCCGGAAGTCCGATGCCTAGGATAAAGACAAGGTGCTGACATGGGCAGAAAAGGGATGCGAAGGTCATAATATTTTCGAGGGGCATTTGTACCAGGGGCAGACATTTGATAGTGTCAAAATATCAATTTATATATATAGGCATATAAGCATGAATACCACCAAGCACACAAGAAACAACCAATCCGTCCAAAAGGAAGGGCGGTGGCCGAAGCCACCATGTTTGAGTGTATGCGCTTTGACACCGCGAAGATGTACCTCGGGTCCAAAGCCACTACTCCATCGTTAACCTCTACACATGGATTCACCGTAGTGAGCATGCGGATTGTTGATGTGTTGATCTATTTGTGCATCACGTAGAGAATCGAGAACTTATGAATTAAGTTTCTCCCCCCTACATACATGCCTACATCTAGACAAGTTATTTTCTATGTGCATGAATGAGAGTAAGATACCCCTAAGCCGTAAAGCTATAACGTTCCCAGATACCAAGTTCACCTCTTAGTTGGCAAAACCTTGCTTCATCCAATGTCTTGGTGAAGATATCGACAAGTTTCTTGTCGGTGATGTAAGGCCCGATATGCGGTACTGTTCCAGATCTAGATGTTTCCATCCAGACGAAGCACATATCGGTCCCACCGCGACATATGACAATGACATATGCCCCGGATTTCCAACATGATATCACAACATTACAGCTGCAAGGGTACAACATCTCATACAATCGACATACAACTGCCTTAAATACATTACATCAGCGGAAGATACATGTCTGAGTACAGACTACAATCAAATTCCTAGCGGCAACGAGAAAAAGACATCGCTCCCATAACCACACGGGTCTAGGCCCTCTGGCCGGATCCTCCTAACTAGTCATTGTCGAGTCTCCACGTGAAACGTCGATCACCATACCTGTTGTCGATCAAGAACCCTGAAAAGAGTTTGGGGGTAGTATAATGAGTACAGAAGTACTCAGCATCCAATTGCAGTGTTCAACTGACCCGACAAGGATGTGACGCCCCCAAAATCAGACCGTGTACAGTAATCATACACGCAAGGTACACGATCGAGATCAGGGTGCCACGATGAGATATTACAACACAACTCTATAAATAAAATACTACAAGTTGTTTAATACAAGCCAGGGGCCACGAGGGCTCGAATACAACAGCTCGAAAGCACAAAGTTAGCAGAAGAAAAAGTATCTGAGTACAGACACAGGGTACACATGATCTGCCTTAAGAAGGCTAGCACAAAACAACAACGATCAAAAAGGCGAGGCCCCCTGCCTGGGAACCTCCAAACTACTCCTGGTCAACGGGGAGCTCGACGTCGTAGAAGGCATCGGGATCTTCACGTTGCGGTGGTCGGCATCGGGGATCTCCTACTCCGGGACTCCAAGGCTCCAACGTCGACTGCAGCGGCCGATCAGGCAAAACAAAAAGGGGGAAATAAAGCAAAGGTGAGTATCTAGCATACCTGCGAGTCTTACGTCTGCTACTAAGCATTTATGCATTGTATCAAATGGAAAGGGGAGGCTATATATAGTGGACTGCAAGGTAGAAATCAGAATAAGGGTAAGAATCTAGGCCTATCGAAGACTAGCATCTTCCGACGAGTCTTGCAGCATGAGGAGAGAATAGCCAACAGTTCAAATAAAGCATAAAGTAACAATGCAGCATAAGTTGCTGCAGCATTGTATAATAATAAGTTGTAATAATTAGCAATGCCTCCGAGATCACCTCCTCGACTTCCCTGCGATGAAGCAAACCCGGAACCATACAGTTTAATAATAATAGTTTGTAGTAGTAAGATCCAGCTTCAGCATAAAGCGTCATGTTACTGTGGACACGGCTATTCGAATAGATTAATCTTCCCTGCAGGGGTACACTTGTGTTACACTACACGCACGGATCTCCAGGGTGGCGTACACCTTGTTAGGGAATGCCCCAGCGAGGCTATACGACACTCCATATCCCATCTTTCAAACTCAACAGAGATTCCATCCGCCGTTCTAAATCCTAAGTACGCCGGGCCTTGGACCCCAACCCGAACGTACTCCTGCACGGTGCGTGCCTGGCCGGTGAAGTTAAAGAAAATCCAAATAAGACACCACCGCGCGAGCAAATAAGACAACACCACTTCCCGGCGCAGGCCGCGGTAATGCTGACGTCTGAAGTGTCCTTGGACGACACTACGAAGCAGAGGAGCCCATAACTCATTATCCCACGTGTAGGCAGCGCGTACAAGCCAAAAGGCTACTCAAGTCATCTGCCGAACTCTTTAAGCATTTTATTAATTTTCTGTCGAGACAACCATTATCGTTGCCCCTTATTGAATGAGTCGCGGACAACGACAACAGTCAGGACCACCAGTAACATCGGTGCCTGCCCTGACGTCCCACCAACTCGTGCGGTTACCAACAAGGTGAACCGTCTCCTTACCTTGTCTCGCGTTTTCTCTTTGAAGAGCTCGACTTTCGTACAACAGGATATCTGTCGGCCACGAACAGTACCAGGCCCGCCGCACACCGATGGAATACACCTAACCCGTCGTTTTGCTAAGATACCCTGCGCGGGCACCGTTGGGTCACCCGACTCCTTACCTTCAAGGACACCAGTCGGTTCAGGTTCCTACCATCAAGGGAAGACCGGAGGTGTCACCCTCATTTGTCCACACTTGATTTACGGTTCAACTGAGACATCACCGGGAGTGATCTAAAGAGGATTCACCCTCAATGAGATCACCCCGGGGGTGCTACACTACAGAGCCGAAAACAAGAGTGATATAAGAGGATTCACCCTCGAGATCACTATCAGTGCGACTCGATAGAGCTTAGCCGTTGTAAGTTCCTTTGGGCGTCTGCTTTGTACCGTACCTGTAGCAGTTGTATATATATAGTATCCGCGATCACTCCCAGAGTAAGCACGGCCCGCTATACAGGGTTCAATGATGTATAGAATATACAGACATAGCAGGCAGCATAGGATAAGGAAGGTACAACAAGGGGCAACAAAATCAGGCTATGCAATTGAATAGGATTGTAACATAGCAGCAGCAGTAACAATGCCTAGTGCAAGAAAGTATGGAAAGGTAGGCGATATCTAAGGAAGAGAATGGCTCTGCTTTCCTGGAAGCTCGACGGTAGGGGTACGGTCGTCGACAAAGTAGTCGTACTCGGCAACGGTGTAGTCGGCGACAGCAACGGGGTCTACCAGAGAATAAGGGGGGAAAGAAATAATAAATACACAACAATAATAGCAATACAAATGCAAGACAAGTAAAACACATTGTTGGCGGTGTGCTAACGCGATGTTAAGTATTTTAGTCGGAGCGGGAATTTATCCGGGGATGACTCATCAGTACCGGTTGATTACCGAACCGATGATCCGGAGGGGGTGGTTCCATGTCTGCAGTGTTAGAGACATCTGACAGACATGTGGATAGCGTATCCGTGATCGTTGATCCATTCTGAACAACTTTCATGTTCAGAACATTTTCATCCGGCAAGTTTTACCGGCTCCGGGTGATTACCGGACAGTGCAACCGGAGGGGGAATGTCTCGTGTTCGTTGTGTTAGAGGGGGGTGATTGGAATACAGATAGCGTATTCGTATTCGTTGTATTTTTTGAGAAATTTTGATATATAAATTATTTTCATCTGATTTAAAGTTTAAAAGATATTCAATTTAAAAGTTCAATTCAATTTAAATTATTTTATGAATTTCTTTTATTATTTAAAACCAACATTATCCACAACAGTGGAGTTGACTGGTCAAACCTGTCATACACAGTGGGTCCCACTGGTCAGCCTCACAGTATTAACAAATCTTTTAATTAAATTTAAATAGCCACTGGGCCCACATGTCATACACAGTAACTAATATTAATTTATTTTAATAAATAAACTGACAGGTGGGTCTCAGGTGTAAGTGACTCAGTACTAATTAATCACTTTTTAATTAGGTTTAAGGCATGGGGCCCATCTGTCATACTCACCAGGGGTTATTATCTAACAGTTTTTTTATTAGCATTAATACCAATGGCCTTGGGCCCACTATAAGTGACTTGGGGGGTATTTGGTTAAGGGTTAATTAGTAGGGAGGTTAGCCTGGGCGCTAATAAAAAGGCCAGGCCAATGGCGTCCTCGCCGGCGACGACCATGGGGCTCGGCGGCGCTAGCCGAGATGGTGCTCCGGTGGGCAGTCTAAGCGGCGGAGGGACCAAGCCGGGCGAGGGCCGCGTTGTGCATGCATGGGTTGTACCAGGAGAACACGAGGGAGACGGGAGCAATGTCCACGACGATCTAAGGCGGCGGCCGGAGCTCGGCCGGCGCAAGGAGCGCACGCGGCGAGTCACGGGGGTGTGGCCGCGCGGCAAGTGCGTGTGTGGGTCGCAGAGAGGAGGCGCCAGGACGCGGCCAGAGCACAGCCAACGCGAGGTGAGCGTGGGCGCGGCTCGGCCGGAGCATGACCGTGACGGGGACGACGACCAGCGCGCGATAACGTGTGTGATTAGAGGAGAAATGCATCTGCGCTCACCGAGAGTGATTTGGTGCAGGCGGACAAAGCTGGGGGAGGCCAGAGGTGGCGAATCGGGCGGCGGACGGCGATGACCATGGCGGGGAAGAGGAGAAGGGGGCGGCGCCTCCCACCCTTCCCGGCCCAAATTGACGCGCGAGGAGGGCGTGGCGGCCGACGGGCGAGCTCCTAGACAAGTTACCCCATGCCGGGGAGCTTGGTGGCCACGGCGGCCATGGAGGTGCGGCCATGGCGGGATCGAGGTGGTTCAGATCGAGAGAAAAGAGGTGGGGCAGTGGCGTGCTAGGGTTTTGGGGGCTCGGGGGGTCCTTCTTATCCATCCCCGGCCACTGTAGCGAAGCAAGGTGTGGCGGGGTGGTCCAGCGGCGACGAGCGGCTCGGCTCGGTCGGCATGTCTCCCTGCACTGTAGCGGGAGGTTGAAGACATGGGAGAGAGGTGGTGGGCTGAGGAAGATGGGTCGGGTGGGCCTCGCCCTAGGCGAGGGTTTAGTATTTTCTTTTTTCTTTTATTTACTGTCTTCTGTTCTTCTTTTCGTTTTATGTTTTAATTTGTTTTAGCTACTTTAGCATTTTTGTAAATCTTGTAGGTGGCTCCATAATTAACATTGCACAAAACTAGAGTACCACAAAAAGATTGGGACCTTTTATAAATTCTTTTGCATTTTATTTTTATTAAAAAGGTATTAAATTCCATTGTTTTTCTACTGTTTTAATTGTTGGATTTATTTTATAGCATAATAAATCCCCAAGACCACATGGAAGTAATCGACTGAATATTAGGCATTTTACAAAATTGCTTTCACAATTTTTGGACAAAGTTTTATTTGCCACATTGTTTTTAATTATCAGACAAAAAGCATTTTGAATTTGTTTCATCTGTGAATTCAATGATCAAACACAGTGATTTAACTGTAGCAAGGTGATTACTGTTCCATAAACAGTAATTACTGTTACAAGACCTGGGGGTGTTACAAATCTCCCCCACTACAAGAATTCTCGTCCCGAGAATTAAAAGGTAGTGTAAGGGTTAAAGCTTTGGTTTCGTATTCTAACAAATCTTCTGGTTCATGTTGTCCTTCTCGAAGAAGTTATCCTTCTCGTTGATGTCTTCATTTCTCTGCATCAGCGCATCTCGATGGGTTGTCATCCTTTTTTCCTGGCTCCATCGTATATACGAATAGGTTAGGGGGAAAACTTAAGGGGGCGGATCGGTACAAGCCTAATCAACTGATATGGTCGAAGGGAATGGGTTACAAAGTATCTCACGAGTTAAACTCAGGGAGATACATTGAGAGAAACAAAAGAAGGCAAGAGAAGTTTTCAAGCGGACATGCAATCATTCGATGCCGATGTCGGATGATGAATAGGGGTTCAGAGCATCAGGCATAAGCAATGAATCTGATATCGAACTGGATATCACAAGGTAGATCACTCGTGAGTTGCATACGAGGTCAAGCAAGAGGAATAACCTTGAGAACAGAAAGGTACAAGAGAGTCAGGTTTTGATCCTGTGGAACTGTGGGTTATGGGCCCACATTGAATAAGAAGGGTGGTGACAAACAATGCGATCAAGTTGTAAGGTAATTCAGAGAACATCTTGTTAGCTATGTCGGCAACAACATCAGTGCCAAGGGCGAGGGACGAAGAGAACCATTTTTCTGCTCGTTAAGACGAGGCAGACCAATTGGCAAAGTTCTCGTCCATCGGTGGTTACCGAAATGCCATCAACAATTTTAACAGGTTGTACGGACAAAGTAGTACACCGAAGTGTTTACATAAGAAGGGAATTATCACTGCTCAGACAAGACACGTTAAAAGAAAGATTAAACAGACCAATGAAAGGAAAATGTGATGATACACAAGTATCAGGTGTGTATCCTTCCCAAGGAGAGTAGAGCACGATATACACGACCAAGTTTGTATTGGCAGGGAGTCAAAGGAGGTTGTCGATGCTAACACAAATCATCGAAATCAAGGATGGTATTTCTCACCATGAATTCAATAGACACATGGAAGAAGCAAAAATGCTGATGATGACCTCGACACATCATGTCAAAAAATTTCCAGAAAATACAATCGAACAACGGCGACATCAAGTAAAAGGAATGGTGAAGCAAAAGTATTTGATGTTCCCGGTTGACGACAACCCAGAACCAAGAAATTTCTATGACAGGGATAGGCATTGTTTCATCCAAATTCTTAAGATGTAGTGCAAAGGCATGATATCGTCGAGATACGAGGGGTAATACTCGATGGTAGAATGGTGGATCACAGGTGTAGAAGAATTTATACCAAGGGGGTTAATTATCTTTACGATAAGCTTTCATGATAAGTTCTACATAGTATCCATGGGCATGAACACAAGGTTCAGGGTCGACTCCCACTTCATCAATGCATAACCCCTCATTCACTTCTTGCTGTCGATGAATTTGTAGCGTTCAAAAATTTATCTGGCATAACACCAGTAGGGTATGACCCGTAGAAGTTCATGGGTTCACACAGATGGATGAAGCATAGATACAACCCAAAGGGACATTTTACGAATCTATACAACAATCAACAGGAACAAGAGATACAAGTTTGAAAGCAGAAGGCTGATGACACGGACCAGATGATGCCGTTCGCCAAAGGCATTTTGTATTCGGGGAAGCTCGTCAATGATGTAGGACACAAGGGGACGGCAGTTAGTAATCCACCAAAAAGGTCAGGCATCGTACAGAGAGTCTGGTGCGAGTATCGTTACTCAACCATAAGAAGAAAGAATGCCATAGCATTAGAGATAAAAGCATCAGAATAATTCGATGCTTAAGTACAAAGGAATTATTACTTCCATATTGGTGTATCAGATTCAGATACATCGATCAAACATGAATAAGTTGAATAGAAGCTTGACGGTTAATCAATTAAGGCTTCATTTACCGAGAACCAACTCATGTACGGAATGACGTCTGATCCAGAAGAATGGATTCATAGGTATCAACTGATAATTGTGTGCACTCACGCACACGATGATTCAACAGATCGGAATGACAATGCCAAGGGAGGGCATCAAAGACCACAAGACAAACGAGATTAATCATAGCGCGAGAAGTAAGAAGAATCTCCAAAGCAGTAGGCTGCCGAGGATTGTCGCGAGATCGAATAGTATCTCAAAGTATTTTTTGAATCACAGAAACCACTTAGAATGAACGGATCCTCGATAAATGTGAGGAATTATCCGCAGGGTGAAAATAAGCTGCAAGGTAGTAGGCTCAAAGGATTCTCGAGACAACAAAAAGTATTTCGAAGCATCTTGTGAACACAAGAGCAACTGGGATTGAATGGATGAATGGAAGGTGTATGTGGTTATACATACAGACTTATCGGTGGCACTGAATTGTAAAGGTCATCGACACATATGGTCTTAGGAATTTATTGCAGAGTAATCTTCGGCATCTTCAGGTGAAGCAAGCGATCATCTTGGGTGAAGGGCTCTCCGGGTAGATGCGACCACGAGATCCTAATGTCAGAGTTAGCAAAATTACCCGAAAGGATAAGAGAGTAGAATCCCAGAGTAAAGGTACGGAGAAAAGGATCCTAATACCACCAAGGTTGCGGCGTGGGCCGATAATGTCGGGACCCGGGGTTAGCTTATGTAATTCCAGTCACGATGCAATCACATGGAGAGCCGAGAACCATACCCACTTGTCTAAGCAGACAAGGCCAAGCACAGAACGTTCTCGGTAAGCATCGAACGTGAGGGGCATCCCATTCAGGCCGGATGATCAACTGAGATGGGTCCTCAACGTCTGCTCACAAGTCTAAATGCTTATGGGTGGTGAATCCCATATTCATAGACAAGTCGCCTCAACCATGTTATCGATTGAATCCTAACTCTTACATATACTTACTCCAGCCCGATCACTTAGTCGAGGTCTAGGGCGGGCTCGATCATACCACAAAGTGTGCACGTGACGGAGTCACGAGCAATCGCATCGCGATACCCCAAGCTGCGCACATCTAAGGGACACTTGGTGTATAAAAGACCGCCAGCCAGATCACAACTAAGGTCTCGAAAACCCATACTAAGACATGCATGTTATAAACATACACGCAGCACACATGCCTAGTATGAACAGCAGGTATCATCACATAACTCTACAAAGTACTCTATATTGATATACACATAGAGCATACAAAGATCACATGTCTGTGATCAACATTACATCATACAACGGAAGAAAATTAGATCTGAGTACAGACAAGTTTAACAAATGGCTTAGAGAAGCCTTGTAAACAAACATGCCCTTCCACGAGGGACCAGACTGCTGTCTGGGACTATGCTAACTTAGTCAACGTCGAGCTTCACGAAGGTGACTCCATCGGGGTCCGGGTTCTCATCTAAAACATAGAATAAGCAAACGTGAGTACAAAGTCGTACTCAGCAAGACTTACATCAGAACTACACTACTCATGCTCAAGTATCAAGGTAAAGGAGGTGGGGTTCAACATGCAGAAGCGCCAGCTTTGACTTGGCTAGTCCTGAACTACGAGTACCAGACTTGAGGTAAGAAGCGTACACGAGTCCACTACCAAGTATCCAACCAATACACCACTATGGTTACTTCCTCGACTTCCCCACGAAGAAGCACGCCATAGCACTCACGCTTATCTTGCGAGTTTTATAAGTATCCATTCAAGTTGTCTATGATCAAGTAGAGGTTTCCAAGTAGTCCATAACCGCGGACACGGCTATTCGAATAGTTCATTAACCCTGCAGGGGTGTACATCTTCACACGCGTGTCATCACTTATCGCCTCGTTCTTGTCACCCTTCAAGCGGGTGTCGGACGTGGATGAAACCAAGGCACTACCCTCACATCACCTTCTCTAATCCAGGAGTCGACTACCTGAGTTTTTCACCGCTCGAGAGTCCGGCCGGTTCCACGAAACGGACTCAGATAATGTAAGGGACCGAGATGCCACCTTTGAAAGATGGTTTCACTGCCTCACAGGTCCACCCACATATCTATACATAAATCAAATGGAAAGCCCGAATCTAGTGTGACTC
Organism: Bromus sterilis; assembly: GCA_950022295.1. Classification (NCBI taxonomy): domain Eukaryota; kingdom Viridiplantae; phylum Streptophyta; class Magnoliopsida; order Poales; family Poaceae; genus Bromus; species Bromus sterilis. The sequence goes on along the minus strand of OX465595.1, from coordinate 333,529,295 downwards.
CTGGACTGGATCGGGTACGTAAAGAGGCCAAACGGGGCTCCCATAAAACCCTACATGTGGTCATACTCTTTGTCTTGGATCACAAAACAGGAACTCGGGGCCTAGGGCAGTGTTCAACGAGACAACCCACTGTGTACTCTTACACAGCCTCTCATCGTTCACCTTTGTTTAGGGTGGATTCACCAACACGTTTATCATCAGTATCACTGTGTTCATTCCATCCCGACTCACAATCATAACATCCTCATTGTATCACTAAGCAGCAAAAGCAGTAACAGTTGCAGGGGCCACATGCTCATCATTCAACTCCTAAATCTGCTAGGATTATGGTTTGCTTAATACGGTGACAAAATGATAGGTCATGCATCGGAATGGGTTCAACTATGCGAAAGAACGTGTCTCGATGATCTCCTAAACATGCATAAGCGAGACTGAGAGGGAAGTAGGATTTTATAGACATGATCAATGGGGTTTGCTTGCCTTGCTGACGGTACACGGGTCTTAACGGTGGTCTTCTTCTTCAGGGTGATCACCGTCTCGGAACGTCTGTCATCGGAGGCAATCATCAACAAGGGGGGGGACAACTTCGAAAGTAAAAATGCACATACACATGATAAGGTTGTCCATGATGTGAATGGTACTGTTTTGTAGCATATTCAATTTAATTGAAGTATATTGCATTTGAAATGCAAATTCAAACTCCAAATTCAATTTCAAATTAAGTCATATGCATGTTTGCTACTGTTGCCCCATTTTAAAATGGTCAAACATGAAAACAAATTGCATATTCTTAATCCTTGCATTTTTCTGATAATTTTTCATATATTATATGTTTAATTTGGAGTTAGTATGAATTAGTTATGAATTTCCAAAGTTTAAATGATTTTCTGAATTTTTCTGGATTATTTTAATTCTCTGGAAAATTGGTTTATTGCATCAGCCATGCATCAGCATGACATCAGCAGGGGGCTGACCAGTGGGGCCAGAGTGTCAGCCTCAGTGGTTTAATCCCGGGTTTGAATTAAATTAGCAGAAGCTTAATTAGGGGCAGGGCCCACCTGTCTATCTCTGTGGGGGTGGGTTAGGGGTGGATTAGGTTTAAGTGCCTGGCGGCTTGACGCCGGCGGCTCGGGCACGGCGGCGGTCTCGCCGGACTGTGGATTTGGCCACGGGAGGGCATGGGGGAACCACCAAATTGAAGCCCGCAAGCTCCTGCATACGCTGAAGCCACCAGGGGGTCTCCAGGGGCACGGGGGTGACGGCGGCTTCAAAAGGCGCGGCGGCCGGAGCTCTCGTGCGACGGACTCGGTTCTCCAGGCCACGGGATGTGTCGAGGGGAGAGGGGAAATGGGCGCGAGCTCACCCTGAGGGTGAAGGGGCCGTCGAGGAGGCCGGAGGAGGGCTGACGGTGGAGCAATCGACGGAGAGCTTCGCGGAGGCCGGCGGCGAGTTCTTGAGGCGGGCGTCGTCTCCGGGGCTCCTTGGCTCGAATTGGAGGCGCCGCTTGATGAAGACTTCGATGGCGCAGCGTCTGGACACGTCGGAGTGTCCTCGGGGTGGCTCGGGGCACGGGGGGCGCACGACGGCGTGCTCCGGTGTCCGTCGGGTGTGGATGAGCACGGGCGTGAGAGAAGGGGAGAGAAACTGCGAGGAGGGGAAAAGGGGAAGGGACCTTCCAGGCGTTGCCACGGCGTGCAGAAGAGGAGAGTGGGAGCAGGAGGTGGCGTCGGCGGCGGTTGCATGCTCGCCACCGAGCTGCCTGCCTGCCTGGCGCTGGGAGGAAGACGACCATGCCCCCTTAGTGGGCTGGGCTGGCTGGTTCAGCAAGTCGGGCCAGATGGCCAGGGGTCCCCCTTTTCTATTTCTTTGCTCTTTTCTTTTTTTTGTTATTCTGTTGTGCCTAGAAATAAATATCTAGGCATTTTAGTAAAATGCCCAAACATTTTTATAAACCCTAGGTGACCAGTAGCTAGTCACATTTAGGATTTGGGCACTTTTGAAATTCAAAACATTTGAATTCCAATTCAAATAGGGGTAAACTTTAATTTCCAGAGCACTGTTTGAAATTTAGAAAATTCCATGAGTATGGGAAAATACCCAAACCACTTTTAAAATGATCAGCATCATTTATAGGAATTTTCCAAATATTCAAAAGATTTTTGGAAAAAGATTTTTATCTGGCTATTTAAAATAATTTCTCAGGGCTTTCTTTTCCCCATTTTTAATTTCATTTGGAATTTTTGCATGATGCAAAGGGCACAAACAAACCCTAGCACTTACCCTAGTTGGGGTTCTGACAGATAAGCCACACGACACTGTTAGCAAAGTAGTTTTGCAAAGACTAGACTCGACTTCGACCAAGGAGTTGGAACGGGTTGTCCTCTAGGCAGTCGTCTCTGATACCAACTTGTGACGCCCCCAAAATAAGACTGTGTACAGTAATCATACACGCAAGGTACACGATCGAGATCAGGGTGCGACGGTGAGATATCACAACACAACTCTACAAATAAAATACTACAAGTTGTTTAATACAATCCAGGGGCCACGAGGGCTCGAATACAACAGCTCAAAAGCACAAAGTTAGCGGAAGAAAAAGTATCTGAGTACAGACACAGGGTACACATGATCTTCCTTAAGAAGTCTAGCACAAAACAACAACGATCGAAAAGGCGAGGCCTCCTGCCTGGGAACCTCCAAACTACTCCTGGTCAACGGGGAACTCGACGTCGTAGAAGGAATCGGGGATCTTCACGTTGCGGTGGTCGGCATCGGGGATATCCTGCTCCTGGACTCCAAGGCTCCAACGTCAACTGTAGCGGTCGATCAGGCAAAAAAAAGGGGGAAATAAAGCAAAGGTGAGTATCTAGCATACCCACGAGTCTTACGTCCGCTACTAAGCATTTATGCATTGTATCAAATGGAAAGGGGAGGCTATATATAGTGGACTGCAAGGTAGAAATCAGAATAACGGTAAGAAGCTAGGCCTATCGAAGACTAGCATCTTCCGACGAGTCTTGCAGCATGAGGAGAGAATAGCCAACAGTTCAAATAAAGCATAAAGTAACAATGCAGCATAAGTTTCTGCAGCATTGTATAATAATAAGTTGTAATAATTAGCAATGCCTCCGAGATCACCTCCTCGACTTCCCTGCGAGGAAGCAAACCCGGAACCATACAGTTTAATAATAATAGTTTGTAGTGGTAAAATCCATCTTCAACATAAAGCGTCATGTTATCGTGGACACGGCTATTCGAATAGATTAATCTTCCTTGCAGGGGTGCACTTGTGTTACACTACACGCACGGATATCCAAGGTGGCGTTCACCTTGTTAGGGAATGCCCCACCGAGGCTATCCGACACTCCATAGCCCATCTTTCAAACTCAACAGAGAGTCCATCCGCTGGTCTAAATCCTAAGTACGTCGGGCCTTGGACCCCAACCCGAACGTACTCCTGCACGGTGCGTGGCTGGCCGGTGAAGTTAAAGCAAATCCAAATAAGACACCACCACGCGAGCAAATAAGACAACACCACTTCCCGGCGCAGGCCGCGGTACTGCTGACGTCTGAAGAGTCCTCGGACGACACTACGAAGCAGAGGAGCCCATAACTCATTATCCCACGTGTAGGCAGCACGTACAAGCCAAAAGGCTACTCAAGTCATCCGCCGAACCCGTTAAGAATTTTATTAATTTTCTGTCGAGACAACCATTATCGTTGCCCCTTATTGAATGAGTCGCGGACAACGACAGCAGTCAGGACCACCAGTAACATCGGTGCCTGCCCTGACGTCCCACCAACTCGTGCGGTTACCAACAAGGTGAACCGTCTCCTTACCTTGTCTCGCGTTTGCTCTTTGAAGAGCTCGACTTTCGTACAACAGGATATCTGTCGGCCACGAACAGTACCAGGCCCGCCGCACACCGGTGGAATACACCTGACCCGTCGTTCTGCTAAGATACCCTGCGCGGGCACCGTTAGGTCACCCGACTCCTTATCTTCAAGGACACCAGTCGGTTCAGGTTCCTACCATCAAGGGGAGATCGGAGGTTTCACCCTCATTTGTCCACACTTAATTTATAGTTCAACTGAGACATCACCGGGAGTGATCTAAAGAGAATTCACCCTCGATGAGATCACCCTGGGGGTGCTACAATACAGAGCCGACAACAAGAGTGATATAAGAGGATTCACCCTCGAGATCACTATCGGTGCGACTCGATAGAGCTTAGCCGTTGTAAGTTCCTATGGGCGTCTGCTTTGTACCGTACCAGTAGCTGTTGTCTATATATAGCATCCGCGATCACTCCCAGAGTAATCACGGCCCGCTATCTAATCCTATTAGCTAACAAAGCGCAGGGTTCACTCCTGTATATAATATATAGACATAGCAGGCAGCATAGGATAAGGAAGGTACAACAAGGGGCAACAAAATCAGGCTATGCAATTGAATAGGATTGTAACATAGCAGTAGTAGTAACAATGCCAGTGCAAGAAAGTACGGAAAGGTAGGCGATATCTAGGGAAGAGAATGGCTCTGCTTGCATGGAAGCTCGACGGTAGGGGTACGGTCATCGACGAAGTAGTCGTACTCGGCAAAGGTCTAGTCGGCGGCAGCAACGAGGTCTACCGGAGAATAAGGGGAAAGAAATATTAAATACACAACAATAATAGCAATACAAATGCAAGACAAGTAAAACACATTGTTGGCGGTGTTCTTACGCGATGTTAAGTATTTTAGTCGGAGCGGGAATTTATCCAGGGATGACTCATCAGTACCGGTTGATTACCGAACCGATGATCCGGAGGGGGAGGTTCCATGTCTGCAGTGTTAGAGACATCTGACAGACATGTGGATAGCGTATCCGTGATCGTTGATCCATTCTGAACAACTTTCATGTTCAGAACATTTTCATCCGGCAAGTTTTACCGGCTCCGGGTGATTACCGGACAGTGCAACCGGAGGGGGAATGTCTCGTGTTCGTTGTGTTAGAGGGGGGGTGATTGGAATACGGATAGCGTATTCGTATTCGTTGTAATTTTTGAGTGATTTTGATATATAAATTATTTTCATCTGATTTACAGTTTAAAAGATATTCAATTTCAAAGTTTAATTCAATTTAAATTATTTTATGAATTTCTTTTATTATTTAAAACCAACATTATCCACAACAGTGGAGTTGACTGGTCAAACCTGACCAGTGGGTCCCACTGGTGAGCCTCACAGTATTAACAAATCTTTTAATTAAATTTAAATAGCCACTGGGACCACATGTCATACACAGTAACTAATATTAATTTATTTTAATAAATAAACTGATAGGTGGTTCCCAGGTGTAAGTGACTCAGTACTAATTAATCACTTTTTAATTAGGTTTAAGGCATGGGGCCCATCTGTCATACTCACCAGGGGTTATTATCTAACAGTTTTTTTTATTAGCATTAATACCAATGGCCTTGGGCCAACTGTAAGTGACTGGGGGGTATTTGGTTAAGGGTTAATTAGTAGGGAGGTTAGCCTGGGTGCTAATAAAAAGGCCAGGCCAATGGCGTCCTCGCCGGCGACGACCATGGGGTTCGGCGGCGCTAGCCGAGACGGTGCTTCGGTGGGCAGTCTAAGCGGCGGAGGGACCAAGCCGGGCGAGGGCCGCGTTGTGCATCCACGGGTTGTACTAGGAGAACACGAGGGAGACAGGAGCAATGTCCACGACGAGCTAAGGCGGCGGCCAGAGCTCGGCCGGCGCAAGGAGCGCACGCGGCGAGGCACGGGGGTGTGGCCGCGCGGCAAGTGCGTGTGTGGGTCGCAGAGAGGAGGCGCCAGGATGCGGCCAGATCACAGCCAACGCGAGGTGAGCGTGGGCGCGGCTCGGCCGGAGCATGACTGTGACGGGGACGACGACCAACGCGCGAGAACGTGCGTGATTAGAGGGGAAATGGAGTTGCGCTCACCGAGAGTGATCTGGTGCAGGCGGACGAAGCTGGGGGAGGCCAGAGGTGGCGAATCGGGCGGCGGACGACGATGAGCATGGCGGGGGAGAGGAGAAGGGGGCGGCGCCTCCCACCCTTCCCGGTCCAAATTGACGCGCGAGGAGGGCGTGGCGGCCGACGAGCGAGCTCCTGGACAAGTTACCCCATGCCGGGGAGCTTGGTGGCCACGGCGGCCATGGAGGTGCGGTCATGGCGGGATCGGGGTGGTTCAGATCGAGAGAAAAGAGGTGGGGCAGTGGCGTGCTAGGGTTTTGGGGGCTCGGGGGGGTCCTTCTTATCCATCCTCGGCCACTGTAGCGACGCAAGGTGTGGCGGGGTGGTCCGGCGGCGACGAGCGGCTCGCTCGGTCGACATGTCTCCCTGCACTGTAGCGGGAGGTTGAAGACACGGGAGAGAGGTGGTGGGCTGAGGAAGATGGGTCGGGGTGGGCCTCGCCCTAGGCGAGGGTTTAGTGTTTTTCTTTTTTCTTTTATTTACTGTCTTCTGTTCTTCTTTTTGTTTTATTTTTTAATTTGTTTTAGCTACTTTAGCATTTTTGTAAATCTTGTAGGTGGCTCCATAATTAACATTGCACAAAACTAGAGTGCCACAAAAAGATTGGGACCTTTTATAAATTCTTTTGCATTTTATTATTATTAAAAATATATTAAATGCCACTGTTTTTCTACTGTTTTAATTGTTGGATTTATTTTATAGCACAATAAATCCCCAAGACCACATGGAAGTGATCGACTGAATATTAGGCATTTTACAAAATTGCTTTCACAATTTTTGGACAAAGTTTTATTTGCCACATTTTTTTAATTATCAGACAAAAAGCATTTTGAATTTGTTTCATCTGTGAATTCAATGATCAAGGCAATGGTCAAACACAGTGATTTAACTGTAGCAAGTTGATTACTGTTCCATCAACAGTAATTACTGTTACAAGACCTGAGGGTGTTACAAAGGACTTCATCACTCGTCATTCTTGGATAACTAGTAGTTTATAGTAAGGATGGGGTAAGTGGTGAAGTTGCTGCCGCACTAGCATTTATGAGGTGGCTAACGATCTAGAGAGTAAGATGAGAAGCCAAGCATTCGATGAGGAATCGTCTCCAACAGGTCTTGCTATCAGCTACTTACGCAAACATAACACCTCTCCTATCCTTGTCCTCCCCTTCGCATCCCGACGAAGAAGAAGCAATCAGGGCACACACACACGTTGATCAAGTTATTAAGATTATTGATACGTCTCAAACGTATCGATAATTTATGCTCGCTCCATGCATGTTTTTTGTGATATTGCTATGATCTAGATACACTATCATGTACTTTTGATAATATTTGGACTAACCTACTAACTCAGTGCACCGGCAGTGCCAGTTTCTGTTTTCTACTGTTTTTCTATTCCAGGTTTCCCCCATATTAAAAGCGCTCCAAAAATTCGGGAAAACGGATAAAAAATCAGCGTAACGGAGTCTTCCAGAAGCACCCAAATGGGTCCAGAGGGCCACCACCAGGGCCCCAGGCGGCCACCTGGCGCGGCCAGGGGCTTGGACGTACCAGGGGGCGCCTGGTCCCCTGGTGGCCCCCCTGGCTGCCCCCCCCCCTTCGCCTATTTATTCCTCCGTCACGGGAAACTCCAAAGACAGAACCCTAATTTCCAGTCTCGCCTCTGTTCTGCCGCCGCCGCGCTTCCAAGATCGGGAGCACCGTCCGGACCCTTCCCAGCACCCTGCCGGAGGGTGGATCGACCTCCGGGAGCTTCTCCTCCACCATGGACGCTTCCCGGATGTGCCGTGAGTAGTCTAACTTTGACCATGGGTCCGTGATCAGTAGCTATGTGATGTTCTCCTCCCCTCTTTGTTCTTCATGGTTTAGACCTCGTGAGCTTCCCTACATGATCGAGGCACATATGTAATTCTTCTGCTTTTGCTATGTTGAGTTTGATGGGATCTGATGGATTATGAGATTATGTTCAGATCGTGATAGAGTAATATATTTGGTTTTGATCTCTTATATTTTTGTTCCTAAGTAATTCTTGCATGTTCTCTGTTGTTGTTTATTGCTTTGGCCAAGTGGTGGATAGTAACTCCAAGAGGGAACGTTATGCTCGATTGTGGGTACATGCCCCCTGATGACACGCTTGAGTGACAGAAACATGAGTCTAGGTGATGTGTTGTGGCCACAAGGGGGAAAACAATGCTGCTTGTAATCGCAGTTGCAAGGATTGTTTACTTTATGCAAAGTTCTTTTAATGCAGTTGTCTGTTACTTTGGCTTTACACTTCGGGTAGGACTCGCAACTTAATACCAGCGAGATGTTCTGGATAGATATCTCCAGGTGGATGATTAGTAGTAGATGTAGATGGATTTCGGTCTACTTATTTTGGCGTACTGCCCATGCTTATGAGCCTCTTCCTTTCTTTTGTAGCATAGTTAGCATTGCGGTGCATTCATAATCCTGTCAATTTCCCATCTGTAATTTGTTTACCTCGCATAGAAATTTTATCGTCTTTTGGGAGAGAGACATCACTAGTGAACATCACGGGACCCCGATCCATATTCTCATTATTGTTTACAAGATATTTTCAGTATTGTATCGTGTGCAGGTCCAGGTGAAGTAAGCAACTCTGAGGTTGTGAACGGCGCCATTGTTCACTTCACCACCTACTTATCATTGTCGGAGTCCTACTGGTCGATCTCAACCTCGATATCTTCACCGAGGGAAATTTGCCGCTACACTGCATCTCACCTTCCACTTGGGGTAACCAACAAAGGGCGAGAAGCCATTATCACTTCTACGTTATCAAGCAAATTTCTGGCGCCGTTGCCGGGGACTTCGAGTGATAAGATAGGGGAGTTGCCCAGTAACCTTTACCTTTACTTGTTAATCTTGTTAGTTTACCTTTCTGTTTTTATCTTTGTGTCTTATATCGAAAATTACAAAAAAATCTGCCACACCTGCTGCTACTATGGGTTCCACTGAAAACACAAAGTTGTGTGACTTCACCAGTCACAACAACAAAGACTTTATCTGCACTCCTATTGCCACACCTGCCACTTCAGCTACCTCTTATGAAATTAAACCTGCTTTAATGAATCTTGTTATGAGAGATCAATTCTCTGGTGCTGGAGATGATGTTGCTTTACACTTGAATAATTTTGTTGAATTATGTGATATGCAAAAGTATAAGGAAGTAGAAGGTGATGTTGTTAAGCTCAATCTTTTTCCTTTCTCTCTGAAAGGAGAAGCTAAAATCTGGTTTCAATCTTTGCCTAGGAATAGCATAGATTCTTGGGATAAGTGCAAAGATGCTTTTATTGGAAAGTACTACCCACCTTCTAAAATTATCCAATTAAGGAGTAACATTATGAATTTTAGGCAATTTGATAATGAACACGTTGCCCAAGCTTGGGAATGCATGAAAACTCTTGTTAAGAAATGCCCTACACATGGTTTGACTACCTAGATGGTTATCCAGACCTAATATGCAGGCTTGAACTTTACCTCGCGGAACCTGTTAGATTCGGCCGCGGGAGGAACCTTTATGTCAACTACACTCGGTTCTGCCGCCAAACTCCTGGATGAGATGATGACCAACTATTCCCAATGGCCCACCGAACGCACTCCAACAGGTAGGAAGGTAAATTCTGTCGAGGATATTACCTCTCTCAATGATAAAGTTGACTTAATTATGTCTCTACTTACCAAGCAACCCTCTATTGATCCTCATGATGTTCCTTTAAATTCTTTGGTTGCTCAGGAACAAGTAGATGTGAACTTCATTGCTAGAAACAACTTTAATAATAATGCTTATAGGGGCAACTTTTCTAGTAATCCTAGACCGTTTCCATCCACTTATGGGAACAACAACACCTACCCTAGCAACAAGAACCCCACCTCTGAACTAGAGAGTATGCTTAGAGACATTATCACTACCCAAAAATCCTTCAACAAGAATGTGGAAGAAAAACTAGACAAATTAGATAATCTCTCGTCGAAGGTAGACAATTTATCCCATGAAGTAGAACTGCTTAAAATTAGAACTTCTCTTCTCCCCTTAGCCCTTGATGTTGAGATGTTAAAAATTAGAACCTCCCCTTATCCCATGAAGTAGACAAATTAGATAATCTTTGTTTGAAGGTAGACAACTTAGCCCTTGATGTTGAGATGTTAAAAATTAGAGCCTCTCCCCTTGAGGAGAGCAAGGCCACTCCTATTAATGCTATCCAGTTACAAATCAATGAAAATATTAGGATGATGGCTAAACTTAAAGAAAGATGGGCTAGAGAAAAAGAGGAAGAGGATAGAATTAAGAGCCTTCCTACATACCGCACTGTTGCCACTATCCAAATTGTTGAGGACACAGAAACTATTAGCACCCAATGCACTCCTGGTCCCATTGGACCTATTAATGGTGATGCTAATACCTCAACAGTAGAAGAAGAGACTCCTATGAACATAGAGGGTTTCGAGCAAGTGAGCCTAGATGACACTAATACCACCTTTGATAGTAGTGATATTGATTTTGATAGTTGCACCCTCTCAGAAGTTATCAGCTTATTACACAAAATGTCTAGAGACCTCCACACTAGCACACTTAATCTTGCATTCACGGAGCATATCACAAATGCTCTTATCAAAGCTAGGGAGGAGAATCTCAGGATAGAAGCCTCCATACCTAGGAAGCTAGATGATGGTTGGGACCCTATGATAAAAATCACATTAAATAACTTCTCTTGCTATGCTTTATGTGACGTTGGAGCTAGTACCTCCGTCGTTCCCAAAAGAATGTATGATATGTTTGAATTAAAACCTTTTGATTCATGTTCTTTTGGTGTTCGCCTTGTCGACTCTTCCGTAAAGAAACCTTTGGGGAAGATCGACGATGTTCTTATCATTGTCAATGAAAACTATGTTCCCGTTGATTTTATTATTATGGATATAGAGTGTGAACCTTTATGTCCAATTAATTTTGGGACGTCCTTTTCTCCGCACAGTTGGTGCTATCATTGACATGAAAGAGGGGAATATAAAATTTCAATTCCCTCTCAAAAAGGGGATGGAACACTTCCCTAGAAAGAAAGTCAATTTACCTTTTGAGTCCATTACACGGGCTAGCTATTCTCTTTCTCTTGATAAAACTTGATTCTTCTTTTGCCTTATGCCTAGCTTAAAGGCGTAAAAGAAAGCGCTTGTTGGGAGGCAACCCAAGATGTTTTTACTTCTGTTTTTAGTGGTCTTGATGATTATTACTACTGTAGCAACATCATTGTATCTTTATTTTTCAAGCTTTGTGCCAAGTATAGCCTCATATGACAAGGGAAGTGAAAGTTGTGACATGCTGTCTAGAAAACAGATTCTGTCCTCGTGACGGAAAAATTCGAAAAAAAATCACCAGTTCATCTTTTTGAGTTGAATTGTTTACACAACATGCTCTATACAATCACGAAACTTCCGTATGTTCTGAGTTTTTTTATTCGAGTTGCAGAAGTACCCCTCAAAAATTCTTTACTACCTGTTGTTCTGTTTTTCACAGATTCTGCCACGTTTTGTCTCTCCTAACTTTTGCAAACCTTAAGCTTGCTTTTTCTTTGCAAAAACCTTTTGGAAATCTTGAGAAACAGTAGCTCTTCAAGAATATCTTTATATCCAGTGCGGAAAAATTATTTATTAAGGGTACTAACCTCTCTAATCAGCTTATGATGAGTTGTGTATGAAGGGAGTTTTGAAGTGTGCGATGGAAGATGATGAAACAAGATTCGGGAGTGTCAAGCGCTCAAGCTTGGGGTTGCCCCCATGCATCCCCAATAAATATTCAAGGAGACTCAAGCGTCTAAGCTTGGGGATTCCCCCGTGCATCCCCTTCTCCATCAACAATCATCAGTTCGTCCTTCGTCTCACTATATTTTTATCACTTAATGCGTTATGTGCTATGCTTGGAGCGTCTCGCTCTTAGGTTTTATTTTTAGTTTTCTTTAGCTTTGCTTTCTGTTCATAACAAGTTAGATCCCGTCTTCCTTTGTGTGAGAGAGAAACATGCTCCACTTTCAAAATCTAGAACACATCATAGGATTCTTCATGCCTATCTTTTTGTTGTTGTGTGTTCTTTATCTTTTCGTAGCTAGTGCCCTGTCTAGTTTTAGTCTTAGTTTGTCTTAGCAAGAGCCTTTGCTTTTGTTTAGTTTGTCGCTGGAACTCTCTTTAGTTTTCATGTTTATCTTCTTAAGAGAGTTTGTTGTTGCACTAAGTTATGTCTTGTTTTTGGGAAGTAGGTAATTGAGGTTGCTATTTAATTTCAGTAGTAACCTGCAATAGTTTTGAGGTATTGATGTGAGTAATGTTTGAACTTTTGGTGTCAAGAGCTATATCCTATTAGTGATAGGTGTCGTATTTTGGGCAATCCATGTGTTATTTTCAAAAACCTACAAAACTAGTTGAGAACTCTAGCTACTAGATGGATCACTACTCTTCTGAGGGGTCGAATATTAGAGTACACTCACGTACTATGAGTCGAGGATACGCAAGGATAACCAAACCCCCATACACTCCTCCTCGGGGTACTCATCTCTTTGTGAACCTCCTTATTAGATTGAGAGTTACCAAAAATAAGTGCATGAGTTCTTCGGACTAATGTAAGTATTGAAAGTTGACACTTCCACCTCCTCATATTTGCTAGCCTTTCATGTGCCATGCATTGCCTCCTTCACACTCCGAGAGTTGGCGTCCACCTTCGCTGGTACATCCAAACCCTTGGCATGATACGCTCTGTCATCATAAACCTCCTTATATCTTTCTTCAAAACATATGCAATACCTACCTATCAAGGCATTTCCATAGCCTTTCCGAGATATATTGCCATGCAACCTCCTCCTCTTCATGACTTGATCTTCATGACATACATGTTCCTACTACACTGGTAGCGGCATACATTGCATACATCATGATAGCTACATCTTCTTTATGATTTGAGTACCTTGTAAAGTGTGAAAGATCTTTTATACCCTCTTGTAAATTAGAGTGTTGCCCTTAAGTGAGGAAAAGATCCCAAAGTGGAAAAAATAAAAGATGCCAAAGAGGACAAATGAGAGTTAAATAGAAAGAGCCATTGAGGCCACAAAAAATAGAAAAAATAGAAAAAAGAGAAAAATAAATAAAAAGAGAGAAAGGGGCAACACTACTATCCTTTTGAAAGATCCACACTAGTACTCCCTCTATATCTTTGTACTCCATAGAGATGATCATGCATATAGCTATGTCGGGACCTTCACACTATAGAACTTAGCTTGCGTATTCCAAGGATGAGCCTCCTCAAAAGAGCTCTAGGTCTTCGTGACCAAGCAAGTTAGATGCACCCCCACTAGTTCCATTGGAGAGCTTTTCAGCTCATATGTGCATCCGTTGCATGGCAATCCCTACTCCTCACATCATATCTATCATTTGTCCTTCTCGCCTATGATTTTCCTCATTGATGTGAGCCTTTATCATCTTTTTGTCTTCCTCCTCCACCATATTATCTCTTTGCCATCCTAACTGTCAACTCTCGTGCTTACGCTCATCCATTTCATGAGTGCTCAAAATATCGAAAGGGAGTGGATCAAATTGAGTTGTACCTGGCTAGTGGTCTAGGGAAGAGTCAAGATAAGATTCCAAAGAAGACCAAGTGTGAAACATTAGTAGATTGAGTTCTCAACACAAAAATACTTTTTTCTCGTATTCCCTATCCCCCTTCTTGCACGCAAACACCATCTGGAGACATTCGAGTCACGGACAGCAAGAGCTCTTGCACCTAATGTTCTTTCGTTGCTTGCTTCAATGCTAATATAGACTCTTACATGTTATGACTTGAATTGAATTAAATACCTTGATTGCTTTACTTTTCAAAGTACTTATATGGTTGCTAGCATGTCACCACAGAAATTATGCATGTTATCATTTACCTACTCGAGGACGAACAGGAATTAAGCTTGGGGATGTTGATACGTCTCAAACGTATCGATAATTTCTGCTCGCTGATACGTCCAAAATGCATCACTATTTTATATTGTAATTTCATCCTATTCAGTGATATATTCCACTTTAAAGTATTGTTCTTATGTTGTTTTGGCTTGTTTTACACAGTTTAAAACTTTCAGGTGCCGAAGCAGCAGAACCAGAATTCAGCGGTCAAAAGTGGACACCAAGTTGCTGAATCAGATCAAGTCCAAATGCGATGAAAATTTACGGGGAGTGTTTTTATGAAGATTGAGTGGGGATCACCGACGATGGAGGTGAGGGGACCCACCAGGCAGCAAGAAGGGTGCTTGGCGCGGCCCCCCTCCTGGCCGCGCCAGGCACCCTCCTGGATGCCTGGTGGCCCGCCTCGGTGCCCCCTCTCGCCTATAAGACCCCCTGGGGTAGAAACCCTAAATAGAAAAGAGTTTCCGTGTTTCGCCGCCGCCACGGGGCAGAAACCTACAGAGGAGAAAATCCATCTCCGGCGGGCAGATTCCGCCGGGGAGATCACCTCCCGGATAGGGAGATCGTCGCCATCATCATAATCATCATCGTCACGGGCATCATCGAGATCATCATCAACATCATCCCCAACATCAGCACCATCTCCATATCCATCCCATCTCATCTCACAATTTCAACTTGTGTTGTAATCCGTACTATCTATCCTCTCTACTCTGTTGGTGTTGATTACTACTTTGTGGTGAATGCTATTGAGTTTTGTTGGAGAAATATCATTTTGTCCAGATTGTTTGCCACCCATCTATCACCACTGATCATGATCTCTTTTATGTCTTGTGAGTAGTTACTTTAGTTCTTGAGAACATGGGAGAAGTCTAGTTGTTAGTAGTCATATGATGTTGAAGTGTTATGTGTTGTTTGATACTTAAGTTGTGTTGTTATTTCTCTAGTGGTGTTATGTGAGTCGAACACTTAACACTTCACCTTTCATGGGCCTAGAGGAATACATTGTGCACAAAGGATGCTTATGGTGGGTTGCCGGAGTGACAGAAACCTAAACCCCAGTTCGCACACTTTTGCACAAGGGAGTTATGGATCCTGGATCGTAATGTTGTGGTTAGGCTTATGCCTTAATTACTACCTTGTATTTTCGGATGCTTGCAAGGTGTGTAATCATAAGAGTACACTTATCTTAGTCTAGAAGGTGTACTAGCATTGATCCACCCACCAACACTTATCAACACAATACATATTACTTGCCGGAGTATGGTGAAAGTAACTTGGCTATCTCTCCCATGTGTTCTCGAGAACGCTTTAGCTTTTATAAGTTTAGTTCCTAGGCTTATCCTTCTGAAAGGATTGGGCCACTTGATACTCCTCAGTTAACCTGTTTACTTTGCTTGTCTTTTACTTTTCTGTTGCTTAAACCAAGAACCCCTAAATATTTACCTTTGAGGTGTGCAGCCTTTCCTTATCCAGTGTCACTTATCAGCACCTTCTGCTCCTCGTTGGGTTCGACGCTGTTATTTATCGAAAAGCTACAATTGATCCTCTAGACTTGTCGGTTATCAAGAATCGTTTATTGGCGCGGTTAACAGGGGAGGCAATCCCACTAAACCTATTAACTTCACCGCCATCAACGAGCATTTCTGGCATTGTTGCCGGGGAGTGTAGCGCTATTGGTAAGTGAAGCCGGTAAGGAAACCTTTAATTTCTGTTGTTACCTTCAGTCCTTATGGACTCTTCTACTGTTGGTTCGTTGCTGGTAAGGAGCCGCCCCACGACTGTGGTGGTCACTCCTACCCCTACTGAAATTGTGCCCTACAAAATACCATCTGGTATTATTGATTATGTCTTGGTTAATCGTTATACGGGAAAAGGACATCCGGGAGAACACATGCTATATTTATCACAATTATGTTCTTTATTTAAGCTCGCAGGTGTAACAATGGAGTTTGTCATGAAGAAACTATTCTCCGTATCACTCAAAGATAAAGCTTCAGATTGGTATAAGCTACTCGATAACTCTGATCTGCTTGAATGGCCAGAGATTATGTCTCTCTTTTATGCAAAGTTTTATCCTCTTCGTGAAATTCACCAAGACAGGAACTACATCTACAACTTTTGATCTCGCCACGGAGAGAGCATCGCTCAAGCTTGAGGGAGACTGAAGTCCCTGATGCTCAAATGCCCAAACCATGAGCTCCCCAAGGAAATTATACTTACAAATTTTTATGCCAGGCTTTCTTGTCAGGAGAGGGAGATGTTGGATGCCTCCTCTAGTGGGGTATTCCAGACCAGAAGTATGGAAGAAAAATGGGATCTTATAGAAAGGATCCATAAGAACACAGAAGACTGGGAAATTGATAAAGGTATTGAACCCGCTATAAACTATGAGCATGACTACATTGAGAGTTATGTGAAGACTGATTACTTTAATACCTTTTGCTCTAAATTTGGTCTTGATTCCCAGCTAATGGTTGACTTTTTCAAGGACTTTGCTTCTCATATTGATTCTTCTAAGAAGAAGGAGAGTCAACATCATAAACCTTTCAAGGAGTCACCTATTGAGATTAATGTTACTGATCCTGTTTTACCTGCAGTTGTGTATGAACAGACTCCTTATCCCTCAATGATAAAGGAGCACTCTTTTGTTACAGGTATTCTAAACAAAAACGGAAGGACCACTGACGAACCTGAGGACATGATCAAGGTCAAGCCTCAAGTTGCAATGGTCAAGGATCTGGTAAGCAGTGATATTGAAGAATCCACTATTTGTTTTTGTGTTGTTTCCACTAACATTGTCACAACCAAGAACAAAGGCCCAATTTCAGGTACACCAGTTGTATCTGTCAAAATAGGATATCATAATTACTCTGGGCTATGTGATTTGGGATCTAGCGTCGGCGCTATTCCCTGCACACTTTATCAAGAGATCATGCACGAGATTCAGCCGTGTGAGATCGAGGACATTGATTTCACGATTCATCTTGCGAATAAACAAACAATCTCTCCAGTTGGGATTGTGAGAGATGTTGAAGTACTCTGCGGGAAGGTAAAATATCCTACTGACTTTCTTCTACTTGGTTCAGTGCAAGATAGTTTTTGCCCTAATATCTTTGGTAGGCCCTTCCTCGGCACTTGTGGAGCTATAATAGATTGCAAAAAGGTAAAGTTTCTGTTGAATTCAACTGTGAGCCGTATGAATTTAATTTTTCTAAGTTTTCTAAGCAGCCTCGTGGTACTGACTTGTCAACTAATGACAAAATTATTGAAGAAATTGCTTCTATTGATATTCCTCCTGATGATACTTTGCAGCAATTTATGGAAGACCATGAGAATGACATACATATGCAGGAGAGGGATGAACTAGAAGCACAACCTCCCGGTTGAACCTTTAGGAATCCTCTCGCAACCAAAAGAAGACCCGGTGTTTGATCTAAAACCACTACCCGATACGCTCAAGTATGCTTATTTAGATGAAAAGAAAGTATATCCTGTTATTATCAATTCTAACCTTTCAGGGTATGTAGAAGAGCAATTATTGGAGACACCCCGCAGACACCGAGGTGCTATTGGCTATACTCTTGATGATCTCAAGGGTATTAGTCCATCCATTTGCCAACATACTATCAATCTGGAGCCCGATGCTAAACCAGTTGTTGATCATCAACGACGGTTGAACCCAAGGATGAAGGACGTCGTTAGGACGGAGGTTCTCAAACTTCTAGTCGCAGGTATCATCTATCCTATAGCTGATAGTAAGTGGGTAAGTCCCGTTCATTGTGTTCCTAAGAAAGGAGGTATGACTGTTGTTTCTAATGATAAAAATGAACTAATACCTCAGAGGACTATTATTGGATATAGAATGTGTATTGATTTCAGGAAGTTGAACAAGGCCACCAGGAAGGACCACTATCCTCCGCCCTTTATTGATCAGATGCTCGAGCGGCTGTCTAAAAACACCCACTTCTGCTATCTTGATGGGTATTCTGGCTTCACCCAGATTCACGTTAACACTGCGGATCAAGAGAAGACCACCTTTACGTGTCCTTACGGTACTTATGCTTATAGGCGTATGCCTTTTGGTTTGTGTAATGCACCTGCTACTTTTCAGAGGTGTATGTCTGCAATATTTCATGGTTTCTGTGAGGAGATTGTAGAAGTTTTCATGGACGACTTTTCCGTCTATGGAAACTCCTTTGACCACTGTCTCCACAATCTTAATAAAGTTTTGCAGAGATGTGAAGAAACGAATTTGGTGCTCAATTGGGAGAAGTGCCATTTCATGGTTAACGAAGGGATAGTTCTTGGACACAAGATTTCCGAAAGGGGAATTGAAGTGGACAGGGCACAGATTGAAGTTGTTGAAAGGATGCCCTATCCAAGGGACATCAAAGGTATTCGTAGTTTTCTAGGTCATGTTGGTTTCTATAGAAGATTTATCAAGGACTTTTCTAAGACCTCGAGACCCCTTACCAATCTTCTCCAGAAGGATTCTCCTTTTGTATTTGATGAAGATTATAAGGAAGCTTTTGAAGTTCTTAAGAAAGCCTTGATAACCGATCCTATAGTACAACCACCTGACTGGAATTTGCCCTTTGAAATTATGTGTGATGCTAGTGATTTTGTTGTTGGAGCTGTTTTAGGACAAAGGGTTGACAAGAAGTTGAATGTCATCCACTATGCCAGCAAGACACTTGATAGTGCTCAAAAGAATTATGCTACTACCGAGAAGGAATTTTTGGCAGTGGTGTTTGCTTGTGACAAGTTTAGGCAGTATATTGTTGATTCTAAAGTTATTATTCATACTGAACATGCTGCCATTAAGTATCTTATGCAGAAAAAGGACGCCAAACCAAGACTCATTAGATGGGTACTCCTTCTTCAAGAATTTGATTTCCAATTGTCAATCGAAAAGGAGAAGACAATCCGGTGGCGGATAATCTTTCAAGGATGGAAGATATCCCGCACGATCCTATTCCAGTCAATGACAGTTTCCCAGATGAACAGCTTGCTGTTGTAAAAGTACAATCTCATTCCGACCCTTGGTTTGCAGATTATGCTAATTTTATCGTTGCAAAGTTTTTGCCTCCAGGTTTTACATTTCAGCAGAGGAAGAAATTGTTCACGGATTTGAGGCACTACTTTTGGGATGATCCACATCTTTACAAAGAAGGTGCGGACGGGATCGTAAGAAGGTGTATACCGGAGCATGAGCAGCAGGACATTCTTCAACAATGTCATGATAGTCCCTATGGAGGACATCATGCCGGTGAAAGGACCGCACATAAAGTTGTACAATCAGGTTTTTATTGGCCTACTCTTTTTAAGGACACCCGAAGGATCGTTCTATCTTGTGATAAGTGTCAGAGAGTTGGTAACATTAGCAGGAGAAATGAGATGCCAATGAATTACTAGTGATCGAACCTTTCGATTGCTGGGGTTTTGATTTTATGGGTCCTTTTCCTCCTTCACACAAGTACACATACATCTTAGTTGTTGTTGATTATGTAACCAAGTGGGTTGTAGCAATCCCCACTGAGAGTGCTGATCACAAGACATCTTTGAAAATGCTCAAGGATGTAATTTTTCCTAGGTTTGGAGTACCAAGGTACCTCATGACAAATGGAGGGTCACACTTCACGCATGGAGCTTTTAGGAAATCTCTAGCCAAGTACGATGTCAATCATAGGATTGCATCACCGTACCACCCTCAAACTAGTGGGAAAGTTGAGCTCACCAATAGGGAGATCAAGTTGATCTTACAGAAGACAGTAAACAGTTCTAGAAAGGACTGGTCGAAGAAGTTGGGAGATGCTTTGTGGGCGTATAGAACTGCTTACAAAAACCCCATGGGCATGTATTCGTATAAAATGGTCTATGGCAAGGCTTGCCATTTACCATTAGAGTTAGAGCACAAGGCTTTCTGGGCTGTCAGAGAGCTAAATGCTGACCCAAAGTTATCTGGTGAAAAGCGTCTCATGAACTTGACTTCTCTAGATGAGTGGAGGAGTAAAGCTTACGAGAGCGCTAAAATGTTCAAGGAAAAGGTAAAGAAGTGGCACGATAAAAGAATTCTGAAACGTGAATTTAATGTTGGTGATAAAGTTTTGTTGTTTAGATCTCGTTTCAGGTTTTCTCCAGGTAAACTACTTTCCAGATGGGAAGGACCTTTTCATATCGAAGAAGTATATCGGTCTGGTGCAATCAAGATCAATAATTTCGAAGGCACCAAACCTCAAGTTGTGAATGGACAAAGACTAAAACATTATATGGCAGGTGATCCAATCAATGTGGATGCAAACATGATATATACAAAGACTCACGAAGAACATGTTGCAGCCAGTTTCAGACTCCGGCAGGAGCAGAATAAGAAAAGGTGTGAATTATGGTAAGAAAACACCGCGAACGTCAATAAAATTTTACTTTTCAAAGTTTTTGCAAAATTAGGAAAATTCCAAGCCCGAGTGGAGCCGAAGAGGAGCTCCAGGGGGCCCAGGAGGCCTCCTGGCGCGGCCCCCTCCTGGCCGCGCCAGGCACCCTCCTGGGTGCCCTGGACTCCGACTCCGACTCCACCTAGGCTTGAAACCTTCCTTCTGTTGCAGAAATTTTTGCTATATATTTGCCCGGATAGTCCCGGCACCGTATCTTGCGATTTCGTGTGTTTTCTTTCTCAGTCTGTTTATCCCAGGACTAAAAGTTGATTAGTAGAGATGTCTTCTTGTGGCTCGAGCGGAGAGGACTTCTTGGGATGGAGACTACGTCAAGTCCAGAAGGATCTTAATCAAGGGAAGCACGTTGATTGGGCTACCGAAGAAGAAATTGCCGCAAGACAAGCGGAGATGGAGCGCTCCGTGAGAGAGGAAGTCAAGACTATCACTGCCCAACAACAAGGAGGTCCAAGAAATGCCATCATGGTGGGATCTGTCCAACCTCAATATGATCTTTCTCTTAACCTTTCAGGGCCCTCCGCTTCACTTGAAGATCAACGCATGCTTTCCACCATCTCCGAGGCCTACCGCATCACCAACCAACTCTTTGAAGATTTCCGTGTACTAAAAGTATAAGTGGAAGTCTTGGAGTCAGAGAACCGAACCCTTCGCCGTGTCATCAGGGATCTGAAGAAACAACCACAACAGGATGAGGAGTAAAACTCCTCGGGTAATGGCATTCCCTTAGCTTGTTCCAAGCTTGGGGGAGTGTCGGGTATCTTTATCTTTATCTTTGTCTTTAAGAGTCAAGTAGAGTCGTATCATGTCTAGGGAAGTTACTTTATGAAATAGGTGTTGCTTTGAGGTCTATCACTCCTTTTGTGGAGAGCTTTGTATCCGTGAGTGTGGGGTCGTCTATGAAGGAATATTAATGAGAATTCTATTGGTTTCTTCGCTGCACTCGGTATTCTCTTCACGCAATCGACATTATGAGCTGATTCTTATGGGGATTATTGACCTTATATCAGGTATGGCTTCGAAAACTTTATTTAAATCTTGGCAAGTATAGCTTTGGTCATAACAACAAGCATATTTTTCTCAAAGTAGAGACATAGCCAAAACCTTTGTGTTATTATGCTTGAAGTGTTATGTTGACAAGGAAGACAACTTGATGTTTCATGCTAGTTTTAATGTTTATGCTCTGTATTGCTTGCATCTAAGTTGTCATCAATTGTCTGGTCTCTCAAAGCCTTGCTAGCCAAAACTCTGTACTAAGCGGAATTCTGCTTGTACTTCCATACCCTGAAACCAACATCTTCCACTTGAGTCCACCATACCTTCCTATATGTGGTATTCCACTACCACTCCTAAAGTATATAATTTATGTGCTATCTCTAGATGTTCAAAATCTTCTGTTTTGTGCCACTGATTCAGCTCATGAGGAAGTGGTGGATAACCCATGATCTTCTTAATTTGGACAAGTTTTATCTTGGGATTGCATGCCTAATCTGCAAACCCCTAATACGAGAAGGGACTGGCATAAGTGCCCAGCTCGTAAAAGATAAATACTAATGCACAAGTTCCTTCGCTCATTTATGAGTGATAAACAAAGGAATTTAAGGGGATGTGATCGTCCCCACATGGGAGCCGTTCCTCGAAACTTGTCCAAATCATGAAGTGAGTGAGTTATCTATCAGCAATCGTTGACGGATCATGCACCTCCCAAAGGCCTATTTTTATTCTGTTTGATCCCGAGATGGCACATGAGTTTTCCCTTCTTACCCTTTTGCACGGGGTTTATCCTTTATTTTGTGCTGAGTCAGTCCTTCCTACTTCCTTCCTTCTTGAGAGAGAACAGACACTTGATGTTAATAAAGATTCTTGCATACAAAGCTGCATTGAAAGTTAGCATGTTACATCTTTGTTGACATTATCTTTTGATAAGTGAGTTGTTTGCAAAAGCTTATGCTTAGTAAACATCTTCCTTTGTGTTAACATGTGCACTTCTTGACTGATAACATGTTCTTTCCAAAGCTTCAACTGGTTCCATTATAAGTGAAAGAGCAAAAGTAAAAGTTATTAGTTGTTCCTTGACCAAGGCTATGTTTGCCATGATTTGATGAGTTTTCCAGGTCCTACTTTGTTATAATTGTTACTACTTTCTCATAAGGACCTTATGAGTTGAGGTTGCTATTGAGGATGCTTCAGTTTGGTGAGAAATCTTGATGCTTCTTGTTCGTATTCTTTTATCGACACTTCACTCTCTAAACTTGTGGACAGGTTTACCGAGCTCAGCAATCGCTTGGGGACAAGCAAGGTCTAAGCTTGGGGGAGTTGATACATCCAAAATGCATCACTATTTTATATTGTAATTTCATCCTATTCATTGATATATTCCACTTTAAAGTATTGTTCTTATGTTGTTTTGGCTTGTTTTACACAGTTTACAACTTTCCGGTGCCGAAGCAGCAGAACCAGAATTCAGCGGTGAAAAGTGGACACCAAGTTGCTGAATCAGATCAAGTCCAAATGCGATACGGGGAGTATTTTTATGAAGATTAACTGGGGATCATCGAGGATGGAGGTGAGGGGACCCACCAGGCAGCCAGAAGGGTGCCTGGCGCGGCCCCCCTCCTGGCCGCGCCAGGCACCCTTCTGGATGCCTGGTGGCCCCCCTCGGTGCCCCCTCTCGCCTATAAGACCCCCCTGGGGTAGAAACCCTAAATAGAAAAGAGTTTCCGTGTTTCACCGCCGCCACGGGGCGGAATCCTACAGAGGAGAAAAGCCATCTCCGGCGGGCAGATTCTGCCGGGGAGATCACCTCCCGAAAGGGGAGATCGTCGCCATCATCATCATTGTCGTCACGGGCATCATCGAGATCATCATCAACATCATCCCCAACATCGGCACCATCTCCATCTCCATCCCATCTCATCTCACAATTGCAACTTGTGTTGTAATCCGTACTATCTATCCTCTCTACTCTGTTGGTGTTGATTACTACTTTGTGGTGAATGCTATTGAGTTTTGTTGGAGAAATATCATTGTGTCCAGATTTTTTGCCACCCATCTATCACCTCTGATCATGATCTCTTTTATGTCTTGTGAGTAGTTACTTTAGTTCTTGAGAACATGGGAGAAGTCTAGTTGTTAGTAGTCATATGATGTTGAAGTGTTATGTGTTGTTTGATACTTAAGTTGTGTTGTTATTTCTCTAGTGGTGTTATGTGAGTCGAACACTTAACACTTCACCCTTCATGGGCCTAGAGGAATACATTGTACACAAAGGATGCTTATGGTTGGTTGCCGGAGTGACAGAAACCTGAACCCCAATTCGCACACTTTTGCACAAGGGAGTTATGGATCCTTGATCGTAATGTCGTGGTTAGGCTTATGCCTTAATTACTACCTTGTATTTGCGGATGCTTGCAAGGTGTGTAATCATAAGAGTACACTTATCTTAGTCTAGAAGGTGTACTAGCATTGATCCACCCACCAACACTTATCAACACAATACATATTACTTGGCGGAGTATGGTGAAAGTAACTTGGCTATCTCTCCCATGTGTTCTCGAGAACGCTTAGCTTTTATAAGTTTAGTTCCTAGGCTTATCCTTGTGAAAGGATTGGGCCACTTGCTACTCCTCAGTTACCCTGTTTACTTTGCTTGTCTTTTACTTTTCTGTTGCTTAAACCAAAAACCCCTAAATATTTACCTTTGAGTGTGTGCAGCCTTTCCTTATCCAGTGTCACTTATCAGCAACTTCTGCTCCTCGTTGGGTTCGACACTCTTATTTATCGAAAAGCTACAATTGATCCCCTAGACTTATGGGTTATCAAGAATCGTTTATTTGCGCGGTTAACAGGGGAGGCAATCCCACTAAACCTATTAACTTCACCGCCATCACTCGCTCCATGCATGTTTTGTGTGATATTGCTATCATTTAGATACACTTGCATATACTTTTGATCATATTTGGACTAACCTACTAACTCAGTGCACCCCAGTGCCAGTTTCTCTTTTCTGCTGTTTTTCTATTCAAGGTTTCCCCCATATTAAAAGCGCTCAAAAAATTCAGGAAAATCGGATAAAAAATCAGCGTAACGGAGTCTTCTAGAAGCACCCAAGTGGGGCCAGAGGGCCACCACCAGGGCCCCAGGCAGCCACCTGGCGCGGCCAGGGGCTTGGCCACGCCAGGGGGGCGCCTGGTGGCCCCCCTAGCTGCCCCCTTCGCCTATTTATTCCTCCATCACGGGAAACTCCGAAGACAGAACCCTAATTTCCAATCGCGCCTCTGTTCTACCGCCGTCGCGCTTCCAAGATCGGGAGCACCATCAGGACCCTTCCCGGCACCCTGCCGGAGGGAGGATCGACCTCCGGGAGCTTCTCCTCCACCATGGACGCTTCTCGGATGTGCCGTGAGTAGTCTACCTTGGACCATGGGTCCGTGATCAGTAGCTATGTGATGTTCTCCTCCCCTCTTTGTTCTTCATGGTTTAGACCTCGCGAGCTGCCCTACATGATCGAGGCACATATGTAATTCTTCTGCTCTTGCTATGTTGAGTTTGATGGGATCCGATGGATTATGAAATTATGTTTAGATCGTGATAGAGTAATATATTTTGTTTTGATCTCTTATATTTTTGTTCCTAAGTAATTCTTGCGTGTTCTCCGTTGCTGTTTATTGCTTTGGCCAAGTGGTGCATAGTAACTCCAAAAGGGAACGTTATGCTCGATTGTGGGTACATGCCCCCTGATGACACGCTTGAGTGACAGAAACATGAGTCTAGGGGATGTGCAATGGCCACAAGGGGGCAAACAATGGTGCTTGTAACCACGGTTGCAAGGACTGTTTACTTTACGCAAAGTTCTTTTAATGCAGTTGTCTGTTGCTTTGGGTTTACACTTTGGGCGGGACTCGCAACTTAATACCAGCGAGATGTTATGGATAGATATCTCAAGGTGGATGATTACTAGTAGATGTAGATGGATTTCGGTCTACTTATTTTGGCGTACTGCCCATGCTTATGAGCCTCTTCCTTTCTTTTGTAGCATAGTTAGCATTGCGGTGCGTTCATAATCTTGTCAATTTCCCATCTGTAATTTTTTTACCTCGCATAGCAGTTTTATCGTCTTTTGGGAGAGAGACATCACTAGTGAACATCACGGGACCCCGGTCCATATTATCATTATTGTTTACAAGCTATTTTTAGTATTTACTTTCAGTTGCTATTATTATCATTATCCTTTGTGTGTTTGACCCTGTGTAAACGACAAGACCGGAGAGATTGACAACCTCTCTGAACTTCGTTGGGAGCAAAGTTAATTGTATCGTGTGCAGGTCCAGGTGAAGTAAGCAGCCCTGAGGTTGTGAACGGCGCCATTGTTCACTTCACCACCTACTTATCATTGTCGGAGTACTACTTGTCGATCTCAACCTCGGTATCTTCACCGAGGTAAATTTGCCACTACACTGCATCTCACCTTCAACTTGGGGTAACAAACGAAGGGCGAGAAGCCATTATCACTTCTACGCTATCAATTATCTCAGTTGTTTTGTCTATGAACAAGGAGTAGGTCTCAAATCGTCCATAACCATGGACATGGCTTCTCGAAAAGATTTAACCCTGCAGGGGTGTACCAACTGCCCATTACAAGGCTCCGCACGCACGCCCATCTCTCTCAGTTGCTACCCATCATAGGCAACCATTTTATG
Organism: Bromus sterilis; assembly: GCA_950022295.1. Lineage (NCBI taxonomy): Eukaryota > Viridiplantae > Streptophyta > Magnoliopsida > Poales > Poaceae > Bromus > Bromus sterilis. The sequence continues at coordinate 333,503,212 of OX465595.1, read as the reverse complement.
ATTTAGTTCCGAGAGATCCAAAACAAAAGGTCCCTCTAGCTAACAACGAACAAATCCGGGTGGCCCCCAGGGAGTCGACATCCAATACAAAAGCCGGTCGCGCCCTCGGATCGGCCTCTTCCGTCTCAACAGGGTTTGGGTTACCGGGACACCTCACATGGGGCCGAGCCCTCGCCGGCCAAGGGTGGGCCAACAAGAAAACCATGTTCTCAGTGGTCTGGGTTTTTTTAAAGGATGTCTGCTAGGAGCGACCCGACAGACATATATGCATGGTTTGCAAATGTTAAATCAGCTTGGGCCACCACTAGAAATGTTTGAAGCTAGGTAGGTAAGAAAAGGGGAACCCATAAAATCCCACACGCGGTTAGGCACGCTCAGTCTTGGAACCAATACCCGGAACTAAGATCCTAGGTGACTCGAATGGAACAAAGCGTCGGGGCGGGATAGCCTAGACCTTCCATCCTTCGTCGAATATAGCCAACATTATAATAATCATATCATCCACAACAATATAATAATGTGTAGCCCAATCCAAGGAGTAACAGGTAACATTCGTAGCATCCTAAGCATGCATACTAAGCAGGGGCTGAGCAACGAGCAATAGTAACATAGCAGTACATGGTTTGCTGGGAGGGGACATGGCTGTATCGGTTTGAGAGAGGTTGTAAACAGGTGGTAGGATCAAACATCGAACCTAACCTAGACTAGCATGCAAACCGCTGGTTATAATAGAATAGATCATAAGTAATGTATAGTCCTTGCCTTTTGATAAGTCGGGTTCCGAAGGTGTAGGCGATCGCGAGCTCGCACCGTCAATGAGAGTATCCGCGGGAACACACAAGTAAACACTGGAAAAGGCAATCGACGAGCAAGCATCTATTACTACGAAGAAATCACCAGCAAACAACATCAAGAAGGCAACACGAGACAACACACTACGGCATCGCATCTATCGTTGAGAGCGGTTACTAACAGGTTAAGTGGAGTACTCGTCACACACGATGATACCACACGTTTACAAGGGTTCAAGTTGTTTAGCTACACAAGATGAGCAAAGGTTGTTAACATGGCATCTCACCCAAGCATGGCATATCACACAATCATGAAAAAAGGTGAAGCATAAGTAAGCTATCTAAGCTAGTCATTTTAAGTGGGGCAAACTCCTAAACATACTTATCACTATTTACCCCACGAAAAATATAACGGTTGGTACTGTTTTTCCCTAAAAATATTTATTATTTTTATTAGCAAGCAAGAGCAGCATAAACACAATCTACATGCAATTCTAGTCAAGTTACATGTAAAGAACATTTTTAACAGGGCAACAGTTAAAAGCGCTTATGACCTCCCCCTCTATGCCTTGCGGTAATGCTTATTAATTCAACAGTTTACGGTGGCAAGCAGTAAAACAACATGTAAACAAAGTCAAACATGGAAAATGGCAACATTTTATTAATCTACACGAAAAACTAAGCAAGTTTGACGTTGGAACCATCGCAATCCGAGCTACGAGCAAAAAGATATTCGCATTGCAAAAATACTACTACAATCTGCCAAAATATATAGAAAATGAGCTAAACTGCTACTGGGCTGAAAGTATTGCTACTAGGTCAAACAGGGGCGGCGCTCGATATCTATATTACGCACTGGGCGCTATACAGCAATGGGCCAAGCCCAACAGCAGCACAATAAGTATAAAGGAAAAAAAGGAAGAAAAAAAGAGGGCGCCTCACCTCATGGGCTCGGCCCAAGATGCAGCGTGTGCGCGGGAATGCAGGCGGCTCGCCCAGGCGAGGAAGGCCGTGGGCTGGAGGGGGTTTCTGGGCCGCGGCGAGGAGATGGGCCACTTGGGGCGCGCGGCCCAACTGGCGGCTGGCGGCCTCCGCTCGTCCCGATCCAATCGGGATCGAGGACTCGAGCTCCCTGGCGGCGACAACGAGCAGGCAGGCGGTGATACGTTGAGGATAGTTCTCTCACTCCTCGTTGGTTACCCCAAGTGGAAGGTGAGATGTAGCGTAGCAGCAAATTTCCCTCGGTGAAGATACCAAGGTTTGTCTCCAGTAGGACTCGCAAAAATACAAGAAGGTGACAACGGTGCCAGATTGGGCGCTTGTCGTGGCCTGCACACAGAAACAAATAACTTTGCTCCCAATGAGTACAGAGGAGTTGTCAATTCCTCTGGCCTTGCTGTTTACAAAGGATCAACACAAGAGATAATAGTGCAACTGAAAGTAAGAACTGAAAGTGAATTGAAGGTGCAAACAATGGTGTGAATATGGACCGGGGTCCCGTGATGTTCACTAGTGATGTCTCTCTCCCAAAAGATGATAAAAGTGCTAGCGAGGTAAACAAATCACAGCTGGGCAATTGACAGGATTATAAACGCATCGCAATGCTAACTATGCTACAAAAGAAAGGAAGAGGCTCAAAAGTAATGGGCAGTACGCCAAGGTAAGTAGACCAAAATCCATCTGCATCTACTATGAATCATCCACCTTGAGATATCTATCCAGAACATCTCGCTGGTATTAAGTTCTGAATCCCACCCAAAGTGTAAACTCAAAGCAACAGACAATTGCATTAAAAGAACTATGAGTAAAGTAAACAATCCTTGCACCCGCAAGTACAAGCACCGTTGTTTTATCCCTGGTGGCAACATCACATCCCCTAGTCTCATGTTTCTGTCACTCAAGCTAGACATCAAGGGGCTGAACCCACAATCAAGCATAACGCTCCCTCTTAGAGTTGCAACAAATCACTTGGCCAAAGCAAAATACGGCAACGGAGAACATGCAAGAATTTACTAAAGAACACAAATATAAAAGAGAACCAAATATATTACTCATCACAATCTGAACATAATCTCATAATCCATCTGATCCTAGCAAACTCAGCATAGAAATACAGAAAATTACAAAAGTGCCTCGATCATGTTAGGCAGCTCACGAGGTCTCGAAAGTGAAAGCACAAAGAGAGGAGGAGAACATCACATAGCTACTGTTCACGGACCCATGGTCCAAGGGGGACTACTCACGGCACATCTGGGAGGCGTCCATGGCGATGGATGGTCTCCCGGAGGGGATTCGTCCTTCTGGCAGGTTGCTAGGGAAGCTTCTCCTGGCAGCCCCGATCTTGAAACGGCGGCGGCGGAACAGAGAGGAGAACGGGAATAGCATATCAATATTAGGGGTTTCCGTCATGGGGGGTAAATATAGGCCAAAGGGGGCACCGAGAGGGGCCATAGGGCAGCCAGGAGGCCTCCTAGAGCGACCTAGGGTGGGTCGTGCCAGGGACCCTCCTGGGGCCCTGGTGGGTCCACCCCCTTCCTTCCTTGATGATTCGGGAAGCTTCCGGGTCGCTGATTTTTTATATAATTTTTCCGGGATTTATTTGGAAATTTTAATGGCCGGAAAACCTGAAATACAAAAACACCAGAAAACAGGAACTGGCAACTGGGTGCACTGAGTTAATAGGTTAGTCCAAATATGATAAAAAGTGTATGAAAATTCAAGCAAAACATGGCAAAGTCACACAAATCATGCATGGAGCAAGCAGAAATTATAGATACATTTGGGACGTATCAACATATTACATACCCAAGCTTAATTCCTGCTCGTCCTCGAGTAGGGAAATGATAACAATCATAATTTCTGTGGCGACATGCCACACGACCATATATGGACTTTGAAGTAAATCAATCAAAGCATGCAATTCAATTCAAGTCTTAACAAGCAAGAGTCTATATTAGCATTGACACAAGCAATAAAATAACAAAGGGTGCAAGAGCTCTCGTTGTCCGTGACTCGAATGTCTCCAAATGGTGTTTGCGTGCAAGAAAGGGGATAGGGAATACGAGATAAAAAAATAGTTGTTGAGAACCACTATCTACTAAAGTTTCACACTTAGTCTCCTTTGGATTCTTATCTGGACTCGTCCCCAGACCACTAGTCAGGTACAAGTCAAACTGATCCAATCCCTTTCGATATTTTGAGCACTCATGCAATGGATGAGCGTGAGCAAGAAAGTTGACACCTAAAAGGCGAAACAAAAAGAAGGTGGAGGAGGAAGACAAAAAAGGTGTGAAAGGCTCACATCAATGAGGACAATCATAGGCGAGAGAAGGCCATATGATAGATATGATGTGAGGAGTAGGGATTGCCATGCAACATATGCACATGTGAGCTAAAAGGTCTCCAAGGGAACTAGTGCGGGTGCATCCAACTTTCTTGCTCAAGAATACCTAGAGCTCTTTTGAGGAGGCTCATCATTGGAATATACAAGCCAAGTTCTATAGTGTGAAGGGTCCCCACATAGCTATATGCATGTATGATGATCTCTATGGATTACAAGGGATAGAGGATGAAGTGCTAGTGTGGATTGATACGTCCAAAACGTATCTCTAATTTCTGCTTGCTCCATGCCTCTTTTGTGTGATATTTCTATGTTATTGATGAACTTCCATACACTTTTGATCATATTTGGACTAACTTATTAACTCAGTGCACCCCAGTGCCAGTTCCTGTTTTCTGTTGTTTTTCTATTTCAGGTTCCCCCCCCCATATTAAAAGTGCTCCAAAAATTCGGGAAAATCCAATAAAAATTCAGCGCTTCGGAAGCTTCGGGAATCACCGAGGGGGGGCCAGAGGGGACCCACCAGGGCCCCAGGCGCCCTCCCGGCGCGCCCTAGGGTGGGGTCGCGCCAGGGGGGCGCCTGGACCCCTGGTGGGCCCCCTGGCGCCCCCCCCCCTTCGCCCATATATTCTCCGTGACGCAAAAACCCCGAGACAGGAACCCTTTTTCGCGATCTCTCCTATGTCCCGTCGCCGCCGCGCTTCCAAGATCGGGAGCACCAGGAGACCTCTTCCCGGCACCCTGCCGGAGGGAGGAACCACCTATGGGAGCTTCTCCACCACCATGGATGCTTCCAGGATGAACCGTAGCTATGTGATGTTTTCCTCCCCTCTTTGTTCTTCATGGATTAGACCTCGTGAGTTGCCCTACATGATCGAGGCACATATGTAATCTTTATGTTGTTGCTATGCTGAGTTTGCTGGGATCTGATGGATTATGAGACTATGTTCAGATTGTGTTTGAGTAATATATTTGATTCTCCTCTTTTATATTTATGTTCTAGAGTAATTCTTGCGTGTTCTCCGTTGTTGTTTATTGCTTTGGCCAAGTAGTAGGTAGTGACTCCAAGAGGGAACGTTATGCATGATTGTGGGTTCATACCCCCTGATGACTAGCTTGAGAGACAGAAACATGAGTCTAGGGGATGTGTTGTTGCCACAAGGGGGGAAACAACGGTGCTTGTACTTGCGGGTGCAGGGATTGTTTACTTTACGCAAAGTTCTTTAATGAGTTGTCTGTTGCTTTGAGTTTACACTTTGGGTGGGATTCGCAACTTAATACCAGCGAGATGTTCTGGATAGATATCTCAATGTGGATGATTAGTAGGTAGATGCAGATGGATTTAGGTCTACTTGTCTTGGCGTGCCGCCCATGCTTTTGAGTCTCTTCCTTTCTTTATAGCATAGTTAGCATTGGTTTGCGCACATAATCATGTCAATTGCCCAGCTGTAATTTGTTTACCTCGCATGGCTATTTTATCATCTTTTGGGAGAGAGAAATCACTAGTGAACATCATGGGACCCCGGTCCATATTTCCAATACTGTTTACACCCGCTATAAATTTACTTCTTTATTTATTTTTTCGTTGCTATCACTATCATTATTATCCCGTGCGTTTTATCCTTTGTAAGCAACAAGGCCGGAGGGATTGGCAACCTGTATGTACTCGTTGGGAGCAAAGCTATCTGTTGTGTGTGTAGGTCCAGGTAAAGTAAGCAACCTAGGTTGTAAACGGCGCCATTGTTCACTTCACCACCTTCTTGTATCTTTTGGAGTCCTACTGGTTCGACACTCAACCTTAGCATCTTTGCTAAGGGAAATTGTCGCTATCTACATCTCAACCTTCCACTCTGGGTAACCAACGAGGGCCGAGAAGTAAACTCTCGTAACATCAAAGCAATTTCTGGCGCCGTTGCCAAGGACTCCACTCTTCAAGATAGGGGAGTTGCACACTATCTTTTATCATTTCTTTTTAGTCTTGTTAGTTTACCTTTCATTTTTTGCTTTAGTGTCCTTTATCAAAAATCAAAAATATAGTTATCTTGCTTGCTGCTACTATGGGGTCCTCCGAGAACACCAAGTTGTGTGACTTCACTAGTCACAGCAACAGTGACTTTATCTGCACTCCTATTGCTACACCTGCCACTTCAGCACCTTCTTATGAGATTGAACCTGCTTTGCTAAACCTTTTTATGAAAGGTTAATTCTCCGGTGCTGGAGATGATGCTGCTTTGCACTTAAATAATTTTATTGAGCTCTGTGATATGCAAAAGTACAAAGAAGTAGATGGTTATATTGTTAAGCTTAAGCTTTTTACTTTCTCCTTGAAAGGAGGACCTAAAAGCTGGTTTCAATCCTTGCCTAGGAATAGCATAGATTCTTGGGATAAGTGCAAGGATGCTTTTATTGGGAAGTACTACCCCCCTGCTAAAATTATCCAATTGAGGAGTTATATTATGAATTTTAAGGAATTGGATAATGAACACGTTTCCCAAGCTTGGGAACGCATGAAATCTCTTGTTAAGAATTTCCCTACGCATGGTTTGACTAGTTGGATGGTTATCCAAACTTTTTATGCAGGCTTGAACTTTATCTCGCGGAACTTGCTAGTTTCGGCCGCGGGAGGAACCTTTATGTCAACTACACTTGGTGCTGCCACAAAACTACTCGATGAGATGATGACCAACTATTCCCAATGGCACACCGAAAGGGCTCCAACAGGTAGGAAGGTAAACTCTGTCGAGGAGATCTCCTCCCTAAATGAAAAGGTTGACTTGATTATGTCTCTACTTACCAAGCAATCTCCTATTGATCCTCATGATGTTCCTTTAAATTCTTTGATTGCTCAAGATCAAGTAGATGTGAACTTTATCTCTAGAAACAACTTCAACAACAATTCTTATAGGAGTAATTTTGGTAGCAATCCTAGACCGTTCCCCTCCAACAACTATGGGAACAACAACGCTTATCCTAGCACCAAGAACTCCACTTCTGAATTAGAGAGTATGCTGGAAGACTTTATCACTTCCCAAAAAGCCTTCAACAAGAGTGTAGAGGAAATACTAGACAAATTAGATAATCTCTCGTCGAAGGTAGACAATTTATCCCATGAAGTAGAACTGCTTAAAATTAGAACTTCTCCTCTTGAGGAGAGGAAGGTCACTCCTATGAACGCTATTCAAGTGAAAATTAATGAAAACATTAGGATGATGGCTAAACTTAAAGAGAGATGGGCTAGAGAAAAGGAGGAAGAAGATAGAATTAAGAGATTTCCTACACACCATACCATTGCTACTATCCAAGTGGTTGAGGATATCCAAACTCTTAGCACCCAATGCACCCCTAGTCCCATAGGACCTATTAATGGTGATGCTATGACCTCAACCGTAGAAGAAGAAATTCCTATGACTATAGAAGCTACCAAACAAGTGGGCCTAAAGGACACCACTACCACTTTACTTGATAGTAGTGACCTTGATTTTGATAATTGCACCCTCTCTGAAGTTATTCGTTTCCTTCACAAGATGTCTAGATACCCCCACACTAGCACACTCAATCTTGCCTTCACGGAGCATATCACTAATGCTCTCATTAAAGCTAGGGAGGAGAAGCTTAGGGTAGAAACCTCCATACCCATAAATCTAGAAGATGGTTGGGATCCTATGATTAAAATTAAGTTGAATAACTTCTCTTGCTATGCTTTATGTGATGTTGGAGCTAGTACCTCCGTTATTCCCAAAAGAATGTATGATATATTTGAATTGAAACCTTTTGATCATTGTTCTTTTGGTGTTCGTCTTGTTGATTCTTCCGTAAAGAAACCTTTGGGGAATATCGACAATGTTATTATTATTGTCAATGACAATTATGTTCCCGTTGATTTTACTATTATGGACATTGAATGTGAACCTTCTTGTCCAATTATTTTGGGACGTCCTTTTCTTCGCACAGTGGGTGTTGTTATTGATATGAAAGAAGGGATTATAAAATTCCAATTCCCTCTCAAGAAAGGGATGGAACACTTCCCTAGGAAAAATATTAAGTTGCCTTTTGAGTCCGTCACACGGGCTAGTTATTTTCTTTAAAAGATTTGATCTATTTGCATTAAGCCTAGCTAATGGCTTTAAAGAAGCGCTTTCGGGAGGCAGCCCGCAACGAATTTAGGATTTCCTTTTTTCTGTTTTTAGTGGTCTTGATGATTGCTACTATTGTAGCAACATCATTGTATCTTTACTTTTCAAGCTTTGTGCCAATTATAGCCTCATATGGCAAGGGAAGTGAAAGTTGTGACATGTTGTCCAGAAAACAGATTTTGTCCTCGTGACTGGAAAAATCACAGAAAAATCCCAGTTCATCTTTTTGAGCTGAAATTTTAACACAACATGCTCTATACAATTAAGGAACTTTCGTATCTTCTGAGTTTTTTTATTTGAGTTGCAGAAGTATCCCTAAAAAATCTTTACTACCTGCTGGTCTGTTTTTCACAGATTCTGTCCTGTTTTGCCTTTTCTTCTTTTTGCAAACCTTAAACTTGATTTTTCTTTGAAAAAACTTTTTTGCAATCTTGATAAACAGTAGCTCTTCAAGAATATTTCCAGTAGAGAAAAAATATATTTTATTATGGGTACTAACCTCGCTAATCAGATTATGATGAGTTATGTATGAAGGGAGTTTTCAAGTGTGCGAGGGAAGATGATGAAAGAAGATTCAGGAGTGTCAAGCGCTCAAGCTTGGGGATGCCCCCATGCATTCCCAAGAAATATTCAAGGAAACTCAAGTGTCTAATCTTGGGGATGCCCCCGTGCATCCCCTTCTCCATCAACAATTATCAGTTCGTCTTTCGTTTCACTATATTTTTATCACTTCATGCGTTATGTGCTATGCTTGGAGCGTCTCGCTCTTAGGATTTATTTTTAGTTTTCTTTAGCTTTTCTTGCTGTTCATAACAAGTTAGAACCCAGCTTTCTTTGTGTGGGAGAGAAACACGGTCCACTTTCAAAATCTAGAACACAACATAGGATTCTTCATGCTTATCTTTGTTGTGTGTGTTCTTTATCTTTTTCATAGCTACTGCCATGTTTAGCTCTTAGTTTTCATGCTTATCTTTTTAAAGAGCTTTTGTTTAGTTTGTTGCCGGAACTCTCTTGAGTTTTCATGTTTATCTTATTTAGAGAGTTTGCATGTTGCACTGAGTTGTGTGTCTTGACTTGAAGTAGGTAATTGAGGTTGCTATTCTTTTGTAGTAGTAACTTGCAATAGTTTTGAGGTATTGTTTTGAGTAATGTTTGGACTTTTGGTGTCAAGAGCTTTAGCCTATTAGTGATAGAAGTCGCATTTTGGGCAATCCGTGTTTATTTTCAAAAATTACAAAATTAGTTGAGAACTTTAGCTACTAGATGGATCACTACTCTTCTGAGGGCTCGAATATTAGAGTACCCTCACGTACCATGAGTCGAGGATGCGCAAGGATAACCAAACCCCCATACACTCCTCCTCAGGGTACTTGTCTCTTTGTGAACCTCCTTATTAGATTGAGAGTTACCGATAATAATTGCATGAGTTCTTCGGACTAATGTGAGTATTCGAAAGTTGACACTTCCACCTTCCCATATTTTGCTAGCCTCTCCTGTGGCGTGCATTGCCTCCTTCTCACTCCGAGAGTTGGCGTACACCTTCGCCGGTACATCCAAATCCTTGGCATGATACGCTTTGTCATCATAAACCTCCTTATATCCTTCCTCAAAACAGCCACCATACCTACCTATCAAGGCATTTCCATAGCCTTTCCGAGATACATTGCCATGCAACATCCACCTTCTTATGACTTGATCTTCATGTCATACATGCTACTTGCTTGATCGATGAGCCGCATGCTAGTTGGGCCTTGCCCTAATCATTGCTACATGACGCGCTAGTATCATTGCATATCCTGCTACACTGGCAAAGGCATACATTTGCATACTTCATGATAGTTACATTTTCTTTACGATATGAGTACTTTTGTAAAGTGTGAAAGATCTTCTATACTTCTTGTAATATATAGAGTGTTTCCCCTAAAGTAAGGAAAAGATCCCAAAGATGAGAAAAATAAAAGATCCCAAAGAGGACAAAATTAAAATATCCCAAAGAGGACAAATGGAGAAATAGAAAGAGCCATTGAGGCCACAAAAAAATACAAAAAAATAGAAAAAAGAGAAAAAGAAAATAAAAAGAGAGAAGGGGGCACACTACTATTCCTTTTGAGAGATCCACACTCGTACTCTATCTTATATCTTGTACTCCATAGAGATTATCATTCATGCATATAGCTATGTGGGGACCTTCACACTATAGAACTTGGCTTGTATATTCCAATGATGAGCCTCCTCAAATGAGCTCTAGGTCTTCTTGATCAAGCAATTGGATGCACCCCCCACTAGTTCCATTGGAGAGCTTACCTTAGCTAATATGTGCATCCATTGCATGGCAGTCCCTACTCCTCACATCATACCTATCATTTGGCTTTCTCTCGCCTATGATTGTCCTCATTGATGTGAGCCTTTCTCACCTTTTTGACTTCCTCCTCCACCATATTCTCACTTTTACATCCTAAGTGTCAACTTTCTTGCTTACGCTCATCCATTGCATGAGTGCTCAAAATGTCGAAAAGGAGTGGATCATTTTGACTTGTACCTGGCTAGTGGTCTGGGGATGAGTCAAGATAAGGTTCCAAATAAGACCAAGTGTGAAACTTTAGTAGATTGAGTTCTCAACACAAAAATACTTTTTTCTCGTATATCCCTATCCCCTTTCTTGCACGCAAACACCATTTGGAGACATTCGAGTCACGGACAGCGAGAGCTCTTGCACCTTTATGTTCTTATGTTGCTTGTTTCAATGCTAAATATAGCCTCTTGCTTGTTATTACTTGAATTGAATTACATGCCTTGATTGCTTTACTTAAAAGTTCTTATATGGTTGTTAACATGTCACCACATAAATTATGAGTTTACCATTTACCTACTCGAGGACGAGCAGGAATTAAGCTTGGGGATGTTGATACGTCCAAAACGTATCTATAATTTATGCTTGCTCCATGCCTCTTTTGTGTGATATTGCTATGTTATTGATGAACTTCCATACACTTTTGATCATATTTGGACTAACTTATTAACTCAGTGCACCCCAGTGACAGTTCCTGTTTTCTGCTGTTTTTCTATTTCAGGTTTCCCCCATATTAAAAGTGCTCCAAAAATTCGGGAAAAATCCAATAAAAATCAAAGCTTCAGAAGCTTCGGGAATCACCGAGGGGGGCAGAGGGGACCCACCAAGGCCCCAGGCGCCCTCCCGGCGCGCCCTAGGGTGGGGCCGCGCCAGGGGGGCGCCTGGACCCCTGGTGGCCCCCCTGGATGACGCCCTTCGCCCATATATTCTCCATGACGCAAAAAAACCGAGACGGGAACCCTTTTTCGCGACCTTTCCTCTGTTCCGCCGCCGCCGCGCTTCCAAGATCGGGAGCGCCAGGAGACCTCTTCCCGGTACCCTGCCGGAGGGAGGAACCACCTCTGGAAGCTTCTCCACCACCATGGATGCTTCCCGGATGAACCGTGAGTAGTCCACCTTGGACCATGGGTCTATGATCAGTAGCTATGTGATGTTCTCCTCCCATCTTTGTTCCTCATGGATTAGACCTCGTGAGCTGCCCTACATGATCGAGGCACATATGTAATCTTTCAGTTGTTGATATGCTGAGTTTGCTGGGATCCGATGGATTATGAGACTATGTTCAGATTGTGTTTGAGTAATATATTTGATTCTCCTCTTTTATATTTATGTTCTAGAGTAATTCTTGCATGTTCTCCGTTGTTGTTTATAGCTATGGCCAAGTAGTAGGTAGTGACTCCAAGAGGGAGCGTTATGCATGATTGTGGGTTCATGCCCCCCAATGACTAGCTTGAGTGACAGAAACATGAGTCTAGGGGATGTGTTGTTACCACAAGGGGGAAAACAACGGTGCTTGTACTTGCGGGTGCAAGGATTGTTTACTTTACTCAAATTTCTTTAATGCAGTTGTCTGTTGCTTTGAGTTTACACTTTGGGTGGGATTCGCAACTTAATACCAGCGAGATGTTCTGGATAGATATCTCAAGGTGGATGATTAGTAGGTAGATGCAGATGGATTTCGGTCTACTTGTCTTGGCGTACCGCCCATGCTTTTGAGCCTCTTCCTTTCTTTATAGCATAGTTAGCATTGGTTTGCGCACATAATCATGTCAATTGCCCAGCTGTAATTTGTTTACCTCGCATGGCTATTTTATCGTCTTTTGGGAGAGACATCACTAGTGAACATCATGGGAGCCCGGTCCATATTTCCAATACGGTTTACACCCACTATCAATTTACTGCTTTATTTAATTTTCTGTTGCTATCACTATCATTATTATCCCGTGCGTTTTATCCTTTGTAAACAACAAGGCCGGAGGGATGACAAACTATGTGTACTCGTTGGGAGCAAAGCTATCTATTGTGTGTGCAGGTCCAGGTAAAGTAAGCAACCTCGATTGTAAACGGCGCCATTATTCACTTCACCACTTTCTTGTATTTGTTGGAGTCCTACTGGTTCGACACTCAACCTTAGCATCTTCGCTAAGGGAAATTGACGCTATCTACATCTCAACCTTCCACTTTGGGTAACCAACAAGGGTCAAGAAGTAAACTCTCGTAACATCATGGATCTCTCAAAAGGAATAGTAGTGTGCCCCCTTCTCTCTTATTATTTTTCCTTTTCTCTTTTTTCTATTTTTTTGTATTTTTTTGGTGGCCTCAATGGCTCTTTCTATTTCTCTCATTTGTCCTGTTTGGGATCTTTTGATTTTGTCGTCTTTGGGATCTTTTCCTCACTTTAGGGGCAACACTCTATATTTTACAAGAATATATAGGAGATCTTTCACACTTTACAAGGGTACTCACATAAAGAAGATGTAACTATCATGATGTAAATGTATGCCTCTGGCAGGGTAGAAGGATATGCAATGATACTAGCGCGTCATGTATCAATGATTAGGGCAAAGCCCAACTAGCATGCGGCTCATCGATCAAGCAAGTAGCATGTATGACATGAAGATCAAGTCATGAGAAGGTGGATGTTGCATGGCAATGTATCTCGGAAAGGCTATGGAAATGCCTTGTAGGTAGGTATGGTGGCTGTTTTGAGGAAAGATATAAGGAGGTTTATGATGACATCGCGTATCATGCCAAGGGTTTGGATGTACCGGCGAAGGTGGACGCCAACTCTCGGAGTGAGAAGGAGGCAATGCACGACACAGGAAAGGCTAGCAAACTATGGGAGGTGGAAGTGTCAACTTTCGAATACTCACATTAGTCTGAAGAACTCATGCACTTATTATCGGTAACTCTCAATCTAATCAGGAGGTTCACAAAGAGACAAGTACCCCGAGGAGGAGTGTATGGGGGTTTGGTTATCCTTGCGCATCCTCGACTCATGGTACGTGAGTGTACTCTAATATTCGAACCCTCCAGAGGTTAGTGATCCATCTAGTAGCTAGAGTTCTCAACAGGGGTTTTGGTTTTCGAAAATCACACGGATTTCCAAAAATACGACATCTATCACTAATAGGCTCGAGCACTTGACACCAAAAGTTCAAACATTACTCTAGTCAATGTGACATCCTGGCTTAATAGGAATGATAGACTACTCATATCAACAAGGTGCACCTTCTTTTCCAGGAGCCCAGATCCAAAGAACTCCAAAGTTAAGCGTGCTTGGCTTGGAGCGATTTGAGGATGGGTGACCGACCGGGAAGTTGTTCCCGGGTGCGCACGAGTGAGGACAAAGTGCGCAGGAAAGACTAGTGTTGGTCTGTGGGGACAGTCTAGATCCCGCCAGGCGTACGCCGGGAACCGGTGGGTGTGGCCGGGGCGTTACAAATGGTATCAGAGCCGACCCTCGCGGTTACACGGGCGTGTGTGGGTTAGTTGCGCGAACATGTGGGACATGTGTCGGCACTGGACACACTGACGTGTGCCAAGGGGGAACGTTCCTGTGGGCCGATGAGGACATCGGTTCCTTTGAGTGGGGGTGTATGTGACATCCTGGCTTAATAGGAATGATAGACTACTCATATCAACAAGGTGCACCTTCTTTTCCGGGAGCCCAGATCCAAAGAACTCCAAAGTTAAGCGTGCTTGGCTTGGAGCGATTTGAGGATGGGTGACCGACCGGGAAGTTGTTCCCGGGTGCGCACGAGTGAGGACAAAGTGCGCAGGAAAGACTAGTGTTGGTCTATGGGGACAGTCTAGATCCCGCCAGGCGTACGCCGGGAACCGGTGGGTGTGGCCGGGGCGTTACAAGTCAATACCTCAAAACTATTGCAAGTTACTACAACAAAGAGAATAGCAACTTCAACTATCTACTTTCTAGTCAAGACACAAAACTCAGTGCAACAGGAAAACTCTCTAACAAGATAAAGCATGCAACCTGTAGAAAGTTCAACCTAAGACAAAACAAAAGCTCTAGAATAAAACTAAAGCACAACACCTAAACAGGGCAGCAGCTAAGAAAAGAAAAAGAACAACTCACAGCTAAGAGAATAAGCATGCAAATCCTATGAGGAGTTCTAGTTCAAGCGGAGCGTGTTTCTCTCCCACACAAAAAAAAGTTGGGATCTAACTTGTTACTACAGCAAACAAATAAAAAACAAACCTAAGAAAAGTAAAGAGCGAGATGCTCCAAGCATAGCACATAACGCATGAAGTGATAAAAATATAGTGAAACGAGGGACAAACTGATAATTGTTGATGAAGAAGGGGATGCACGGGGGCATACCCAATCTTAGATGCTTGAGTCTCCTTGAATATTTATTGGGGGTGCACATGGTCATTCCCAAGCTTGAGCGTTTGACACTCCAGGATCTTCTTTCATCATCTTCCATCGCACACTTGAAAACTCCCTTCATACATAACTCATTGTAAACTGATTAGAGAGGTTAGTACCCTATTAAAATAATTTTCCTCTACTACAAATAAAGATATTCTTGAAGAGCTATTGTTTCTAAAGATTTACAAAAAGTTTTTGCAAAGAAAAAGCAAGATTAAGGTTTGCAAAAGTTAGGAGAGACAAAACATGGCAGAATTTGTGAAAAACAGAACAGCAGGTAGTAAAGAATTTTTAGGGGTACTTCTGCAACTCAAATCAAAAAACTCAGAACATACGAAAGTTTCGTGATTGTATAGAGCAAGCTGTGTAAAAAATTCAACTCAAAAAGATGAACTGGTAATTTTCTACGATTTTTTCCGTCACGAGGAAAGAATCTGTTTTCTGGACAGCATGTCACAACTTTCACTTCCCTTGTCATATGAGGCTATAATTGGCACAAAGCTTGAAAAGTAAAGATACAATGATGTTGCTACAGTAGTAACAATCATCAATACCACTAAGAACAGAAGAAAAACAAAAAAGGAAAACCTAAATTCGTTGCGGGCTGCCTCCCGAAAGCGCTTCTTTAAAGCCATTAGCTAGGCTTAAAGCAAAAGATCAAGTCTTATCAAGAAAATAACTAGCCCGTGTGACGGACTCAAAAGGCAACTTAATATTTTTTCTAGGGAAATGTCCCATCCCTTTCTTGAGAGGGAACTGGAATTTGATATTCCCCTCTTTCATGTCAATAACAGCACCCACGGTGCGTAGAAAAGGACGTCCCAAAATAATTGGACAAGAGGGCTCACACTCAATGTCCATAATAGTAAAATCAACGGGAACATAATTGTCGTTGACAATGATAAGAACATCGTCGATCTTCCCCAACGGTTTCTTTATGGAAGAATCGACAAGACGAACACCAAAAGAACAAGGATCAAAAGGTTTTAATTCAAGCATATCATACGTTCTTTTGGGCATAACGGAGGTACTAGCTCCAACATCACAAAGAGCAAAGCTAGAGAAGTTATTCAATTTTATTTTTATCATAGGATCCCAAACATCTTCTAGCTTACTAGGTATGGAGGCTTCTAGTCTAAGCTTCTCCTCCCTAACTTTGATTAGAGCATTGGTGATATGCTCTATGAAGGCAAGATTAAGTGTTCTAGTGTGGGGGTCTCTAGACATTTTGTGTAGGAAACCCATAACTTCAGGTAAGGTGCAGTTGTCAAAGTCTAGATCACTACTATCTATCAAGGAGGTAGTGATATCATTTAGGCTCACTTGTTTGAAAGCCTCTATGTTCATAGAGGTTTCTTCATCTATGGTTGAGGTGGTAGCATCACCATTGATAGGTCCAGTGGGACTAGGGGTGTGATGGGTGCTAACATTTTGGACATCCTCAACAACTTGGATAGTAGCTACTGTGTGGTCGGTAGGAAGGCTCTTAACTCTCTCTTCTTCCTCCTTTTCTCTAGCCCATCTCTCTTTAAGTTTGCCCAACATCCTAATGTTTTCATTAATTTGCACTTGGATAGCATTCATAGGAGTGGTCTTCCTCTCCTCGGGGGGAGAAGTTCTAATTTTAAGCATCTCAACATCATGGGCTATGTTGTCTACCTTCGAAAAGAGAATATCTAATTTGTCTAATTTCTCTTGTACACTCTTGTTGAAGGCCTTTTGGGTAGTGATAAAGTCTTTGAGCAAGGTCTCTAGTTCAGAGGTGGAGTTTTTGGTGCTAGGATAAGTGTTGTTGTTCCCATAGTTGTTGGATGGGAAAGGTCTAGGATTGCTGCTACCAAAATTACTCCTATAAGCATTATTGTTGAAGTTGTTTCTAGAGATAAAGTTCACATCTACTTGTTCTTGAGCAACCAAGGAATTTAAAGGAACATCCTGAGGATCAATAGGAGCTTGCTTGGTAAGTAGAGACATGATCAAGTCAACCTTTGATGGAACATTTCCCGTCCTTGGTTTTGGTGTTGATTACAATACCGGATTACATATCTAACCACGTTTCGAGTGTTTCAGGTTCACCCACAGGACACGATGCTGCGGAGCCATTTCGGTCCAAGCGCGAAGAGATCAAGAAGCCTGCTCTGCCTGGTCATCAGCTGGCCGGTTGTACCGGGGTACAAGGCCGGTTGTACCGCTTTGTTCAGGGGCCGGTACTACCGGCCCTACACCGGTGCTTCCACCATGGTGGTAGGGAATCCCCTCTGACCCGGGCCGATAGCCGAGCGGTGGTGGCCCGATTGTACCGGTAAATCCGGTACAACCGGTGCCAGGAGCGGTACAACCGCTCTCCCCTCGCTACGGGCTAGGGTTTGGGGGTGGCACGGTTGTATCGGGCCCCCTACCGGTCCTTCCACCGGACCCATGCCCATGGCCCTCTGACCTAGGCCGGTGGTGGAGCGGTGGCCCACCGGTTGTACCGGTAAATCCGGTACTACCGGTGTGGTCGCGGTTGTACCACTGTGTCCACTCCACCTCTGGCTAGGGTTAGGGCTTTCGGCTGGCTCAGGGTGGCTGGCCGGTTGTACCGGAGTGGCAGGCCGGTTGTACCGGCCTGTGTTCTTTTCTGCACATAACGGTTGGATTGAGTGGGAGGTATAAAAGGGGGGGCGTTTCTTCCTCATTGCTTTTCACCTCAAGCTACACTCATTCTCCATTGACGCCAAAAAGCTACATTGACTCCGATCTCCATCTCTAGCCAATCAAACTTGTTGTGCAGCTAGGAATTGAGGGAGGAGACCTAGATCTAAAGTTCCATTCAATGGTAATATTGTTTCTCATCCTTATTGTTGTGGATCTTGTTACTCTTGTGGTTTGGGGCCATCAAGAGCTTGAGGCCACCTCGGAGCCACAATCCATTGTGGTGAATCTTCGTGGTGTTGGTGGGAGACTCCGGCATTGTGTGGAACTGCCCCACCCTTGTGTAAAGGTTTCGTGTGCTCCTTCAAGGCACCGATAGTGATTTCACGGCATCTTACATTGGTAAGAGCGTGGGGAGAAATAGGGTGGCCCTCGTTGGCTTCGTGTGAGCATTGGGCTCCTCGCCCTCTCCAAACGGAGACGTACTTCTCGAAAGAGAAGGAACTTCGGAAACATATCCTTGTCTCCCGTGTTCCCCTTTACCTTTACTTTGTGCAAGTTACTTTCCTTGCTTATCTATTGCTTGCTTGTTGTTTCGTAGTAGTTGGCATATAGGTTGCTCACATAGTTGCATATCTAGACAACCTATATTCCTTGTTGAGCCTAAATTGTTAAGAAAAGTTTAAAAAGTGTTAGTCGCCTATTCACCCCCCCCCCCTCTAGTCGACATTCCGATCCTTTCAATTGGTATCAGAGCCTCGTCTCTTACTAAGGGCTTCACCGCCTTAAGAGGATGTCGCAAGAGGATAAACCAAAAGAGGTTGAGGTTCCGGGCGCTACTTCGAACCCTCCCCTCTTGGAAAGGGTTCCGAGTACCGAGGGCTTCACGAATGCATTCGCGAAGGATGACTCGTCATCTATATCTCGACATGAGTACAATGAAGGCATGTCCGCCATTAAGGCGCACATGAATAAAGTTACCGACATGCTTGGTAGCCTCATGTCGAGGATGCCCTCGGAGAGCAACCCCACCATCATCCCCAACATTCCAACGATGGGTGGAGGAGATGTCATCTCCCAACCTAGTGATGATGGTAGGAATGATAGCCGATCCATTCCTCGTTCAGGGAATGGATCGGGTATTCATTCCGCGGTGGCTCCTCCTGTTACCTATAACTCACTACCTCTTCCCGAGCCTCATTTTGCACATGCAGGCACTATTCCCGTCCTTAACAAAGATGCTTATCCGGTTTGGGCTCATCGCATGAAGAGACATTTGAAGGGGTCCTCCGTGGAACTGTGGCGCATCGTTGAGGAGGGATTCAATCCTCGTGACCGCCACAACATGACCCCAAGAGAATATCGGGACAACACCATCAACAGTCATGCTATGCTCGTGATAGGAAATGGGTTGAAGGAAGAGCAATGCAATCTTGTCCTAAAGTGTGAAACGGCCAAAGAGATGTGGGATATTCTTGAGAGGACTCTCATGGGAAGCTCTAGCATACGGTGCTCGAAGTTTTACAAGATTCAAGATCAAGCCGATCATTTTGTCAGGAATGAAGGGGAGTCTTCCGAGGATGTTCATCAAAGATTGGTGGCTCTCGCCAACTCCATGACGGACCACGGGAGCATGGACACCGACGACGGGTGGATAAAGAGAAAGTTCATCACGGCTATGATCCTACACAAGAAGCATATCACCAAGGTCATTCGTCAAAGGCCCGACTTTCGCGAGTTGAGTTCAAACCAAGTCTTGGATGAATTCATTGCCATGGAAATCTTGGACCCCACGGCCGAGTTAAAATTGGCTCGCCAAAGTGGCTCCAAGATGCCATCTCTCGCCTTGAAGGCCAAGGAGGTTCAAGTTGAGGAGGATGAAGATGAAGAGGATGTGGGTCCGGAAAACACCAAGTATGCTTACAATGAGCACATGGCTCTAGCCTCAAGTCAATTTTTGGGCAACAAGAAGAACTTCAAGTCCAACACAAGTAGCTTCAAGCCAAAGGGCCAAAGAATAAGGACTTGCTTCAATTGTGGCAATGTGAGTCATTTTGTTGCGGAGTGTCCATATGAGAAAAGAGAAGACCACGGTGGAAAGCTCATCCGTAAGGACAAGAACAAGGCACCATTGAACAAGACCTTTGTGAAGAAGAATCCACAACGTGTTTTGGTGGCTCAAGAAGAATACTATTCCGATGATGAGGAGGATGAACAAAGTGGTGAGATTGTGGCAACCTCCACCGTTGCTATCGCCATTGAATCCCCCTCATCAACGTCTCTCTTCAACTCCCCCAACGAGAACCCTCACATCATCCACAAGTGTCTTATGACCAAGACTACCTCGATAACTCCTCACTCTAAACCGTTTACTCCCACTAACCCTTCATTGTTGGATTGTGTGGAGGAAAATGAGTAGCCCAAAGCACAAGAAGAAAATGAATTCGAACTATTCATGTCCAAGCTCAAAGGTGTTGCCAAGGGACACTTTGTGGCTCTCTTGGAACAACTAGGCGAAGCCCATGCTCACATTGAGCAACTTGATGAGACTATCACCGAGTTGCAAGGTCATAGTCGCGACTATGCGAATGAGATAGGGGAGCTATCTCATTCTCTCGAAGAAGAGCGTGAGCTTAAGTTGTCTCTTGATGAGACGTATGCTAGTGATATCTCTAAGCTAAAACTTGACCTTAAACATTCTAATGCAATTGCGTGTGATCTCAAGACTAAAAATGATGAACTTGTTGAGGATCATGAAAGACTTCTTGTGGATCATGAGAAAGTCGAAAAGGACCACAAGTCCTTAAAGCACGAACTCATGGCTCTCAAGAAGGCTCATGATGAAACAAGTATGCAACTCACTAAATAAATTACTACCTTTTCTCCTATTATTGTGGTAGAGAAACCTAGTTCCTCTAACTCTTGTTGTGAGCATACTCCTCTCGTTGAGGAAAACGTTAGGTTGAAGGCACAACTTGAGAAGGGACTTGTCTCGTGCATTCAAGGAGAAAAGAACCTTAATGATCTCTTCAGTTCCCAAAAGGAGGTCATTGGCAAAGAAGGCATTGGTTTTGGTGCAAGCTCATCAAAGAAGAAGAACAAGAAGAGGAAGAACAAAAAGAAGAAAGGCAAGGCCCCTCCTCCTTCAAAGGAAGTCACATTTGTGAAGGAAGGGGAGAAGCCTCAAGAAAAGGTGGCAAAGGCCATTGAGGGTGGAGTGACTAAGAGAAGTGGTGCCATTCCCAATGACTTTGCCGGACCAACTAACCCCTCTTATGTTCTTTGTTGCACTAATGATGGGCATGTTTATGCCAAATTTGTTGGTTCATTTGATGAGTATATTGCATGGTCCATTTGGGTGCCTAAGACCCTCGTTACTAACGCAAAAGGACCCATTCGTGAATGGGTACCTAAACCCAAGCATTGATCTCATGTAGGTGGAGGCTTCCGGTGGTGGTTCATGGATACTTGATAGCGGGGCTACAAGTCATATGACCGGAAGCAAGGATATGTTGGTGGACATTGATTTTGGACCATCTCGAACCACCCGTGTCCAATTTGGAGATGCAAACACGTCAAAGGTATTAGGTCTTGGCAAAGTGATAATTTCTCCGGACTTGTCCATTGAGAAAGTATTGCTAGTTGATACTTGTGCCTTTAATTTACTTTCCGTTCGTCAACTTGCCATGATGGTCCTTTGCACTTTCTTTGATAAAGACATGGTCACCTTGATGTGGAGCAAAACTCTTAAAGTGGCCTTTGTTGGACACGTGGAGGACGGTATGTATGTGGTGGACTTTTCAAAAGTCCCCACCAAAACCGCCATGTGTCTAATGGCTAAAGTTGATGTGGGATGGCTTTGGCACCGCCTACTAACCCATGTCAATATGAGGTCTTTGCAAACACTTCTCAAGGGTGAGCATGTCATTGGACTAACAAATGTTAGCTTTGCCAAAGATCGTTCTTGTAGGGCATGCATTGAAGGGAAACTACATGAGAAGAAACATCCCGTCAAGAATATCATCTCCACCAAGAGGCCTCTGGAGCTCCTTCACATGGATCTCTTTGGGCCTCCATCATATGATAGCCTTGGTGGAAAGAAGTATTGCTTAGTTATTGTTGATGACTATTCAAGATATACATGGGTTTATTGCTTCAAGAAAAAAAGTGAGACCCAACAAACCGTCATCGAGTTTGCCAATGAAGCTCAACGTCAACACAATTCAAAGATTTTGGCAATTAGGAGTGACAACGGCACCAAGTTCAAGAACTACACCTTGGATGAATTCCTTGGAGATGAGGGGATTAAACATCAATATTCCGCTGCTTATACCCCTCAACAAAATGGTGTTGCGGAGAGAAAGAATCGCACTCTGATTGACACAGCAAGAACAATGATGGCGGAGTTCAAGAGTCCATACAACTTTTGGGCAGAGGCCATCAACACTGCTTGTCATGCAACCAACCGTCTTTATCTCCGCAAGATCTTGAACAAAACACCATATGAAATCATCACCGGAAAGAAGCCCAACATCATGTATTTTCGGGTCTTCGGGTGTAAGTGTTTCATTCTCAAGAAAGGTGCTCGTTTGTCTAAGTTTGAGTCTAAGAAAAATGAGGGCATATTTGTTGGTTATGCTTCAAACTCTCACGCCTATAGAGTCTACAACAAGTCTTCCGGACTTGTTGAAGAATCTAGCAACGTGGAGTTCGATGAACATAATGGATCCCAAGTGGTGCAAGGTGATCTTAATGATGTAGGTGATGAAATTCCTCCTCAAGCCATAAGAAGAATGGGTGTGGGTCATTTCCTACCCATTGAGGAACCCCTTGTGGTGGAAGGAGAAGGACAATGCTCTACGCACGTGGAGCCATCACCTCCTCAAGATACACAAGCAAACCAAGAACAAGACTAAGGCCCTCTCTCGCCCGAACAAGATCAAGGTCAAGATCCAATCATTGAAGATGGCGGTGCACCAAATGATGACCAAGATCAAAATGGTGAGCAAGTCCTTGAGGATGCTCTTTCTTCCGAAGATGGTCTTCGTGCTCTCCCTCAAGAAACTTTGGAAGAAGAAAGAGTTCGCCGATCACTCAAGATTGCATCCCGGTTAAAATCACAAGATATTTCGGTGGATCAAGTGCTCGGAAGCATCCAAAAGGGGGTAACAACTCGTAGTCAATTGAGAAACTTTTGTGCCCATAATGCATTTGTTTCTTGTGTTGAACCCCAAAAGGTAGGTGAGGCGCTTGAAGATCCGGATTGGCTTGAGGCCATGCATGATGAGCTCAATAACTTCAAGCGCAACAAGGTGTGGACTTTAGTGGAGAGACCCAAAGGTGATCATAATGTTATTGGGACCAAGTCGATTTTCAAGAACAAGCAAGATGCACTTGGCATTGTCATCCGTAACAAGGCAAGGTTGGTGGCTCAAGGTTTTTCCCAAGTAGAAGGTATTGACTATGGTGAAACTTTTGCCCCTGTGGCTCGTCTTGAGTCCATTCGTATTGCTCTTGCTTATGCTTCTCATCACAACTTCAAGTTATATCAAATGGATGTGAAGAGTGCTTTTCTTAATGGTCCCATTAATGAGTTGGTATATGTCAAGCAACCCCCCGGGTTCGAGGACCACAATTTCCCCAATCATGTCTATAAACTCGACAAGGCGCTCTATGGCCTTAAGCAAGCACCACGCGCTTGGTATGAGCACCTTACCGAGTTCTTAGTCGATTATGGGTTTGAAATTGGGCAAATCGATCCCACTCTTTTTACCAAGAGGGTTAGTGGGCAATTGTTCATATGCCAACTATTATCTTTGGCTCGATTAACAAATCTTTTAATGAGGAATTTGCTAAGCTAATGACCGACAAGTTTGAGATGTCTATGATGGGAGAGTTGGAGTTCTTTCTCGGTTTTGAAGTCAAGCAATTATCAAGAGGAACTTTCATCAACCAAGCCAAATATACTCAAGACATGCTCAAGAGGTTCAAGTATGATGGTCTTAAAGGAGCCAAGACCCCCATGCCACTCAAGTGTCAACTTGACCTCGACCGGAACGGTAAAGAGGTAGACCAAAGGGAGTATCATTCTATGATTGGTTCTTTGTTGTATCTTTGTGCATCTAGGCCGGATATCATGTTGAGTGTGGGCATGTGTGCAAGATTTCAATCCGCACCAAAAGAGAGTCACGTAGTGGCTGTCAAAAGAATCTTTTGATATTTGGTTCATACCTCAAACTTTGGATTGTGGTATCCTAAAGGCTCAAGCTTCAACCTCGTCGGGTACATGGATTCGGATTGGGCGGGAGACAAGGTGGAGAGGAAGTCCACTTCCGGAGGATGCCAATTCCTTGGTAGGTCTTTGGTGTGTTGGTCATCCAAGAAGCAAAATTGTGTTTCCCTCTCTACGACCGAAGCCGAGTACATTGCCGCCGCAAGTTGTTGTGCACAATTATTATGGATGAGGCAAACTTTGAAGGATTACGGTGTCATATGTGACAAGTGCCTCTTTTATGTGACAATGAAAGTGCTATCAAGATCGCCTACAAGCCCGTCCAACATAGCAAGACGAAGCATATAGAGATTCGTCATCACTTTATTCGAGATCATGTGAAGCGGGGTGATATTGACCTTTCATATGTGGGCACCGGAGATCAACTTGCGGATATTTTCACCAAGCCTTTGGATGAAGCAAGATTTCAAGAGTTAAGGCATGAGCTAAATATCATTGATTCAAGTAATGCGGTTTGAAGACTTGCCCACACTTCCCATCTCAACATGAAGTCTAGCTTGGATGTAGGCATGGACATAGGGGGAGTGTTGCTTAATTCATAGGCAACCACTCCACCTATTATGCGGAAAGAGACAAAATTCATTCACTATGGTCACGTTCGGCGGCCGTCATGGTCACGCAAGGTGACAACGGTGCTTCAAAGAAGAGCATTGGCAATGAACCCAAGATACATCTTAGTGGTGTCATACCAAACAATCTCAAACATGGTGGCTTCGGCCACCGCCTCTCTCTTCGGGAGGTTTGGTTCAATTTGGTGGCTCTTTATTGTGTTTGCTTCAACGGTGAATTTGTGTGTGCTCGCTTTCTCTCATTTCTAGCATTCTTGGTTCCGCTCCGGGTTTTTGAGTTGGCCCGAGTTTTGTGTGTTGTATGTCTTCTGTTCGAGAGTGGAGGGTGTGTCGTTCTCCTTAGACCAGTTCTATCCCAAGTTCTCTCTCTCTTCATCCCTCTATTTTTCCAATACACATTTCCCCCTCTCCCCTGGAAGCCCTAGAATGAACAAACGGTAGAACCGGCCCTTTGCGTGGTACTACCGGTCTCGGTCAGGCACCGGTACAACCGGGGTTCATCCCGGTACAACCGGTGTCTCCAGTGGACCGGAGGTACCGCAGTAACCCTAGTGTTACCACAGGGGCCGGTACAACCGGTCGGGCACCGCGGTTCTACCGGTGTGAGGAGTATATAAGGCTCGGGCCAAAATCGTGGGGGTTATTCCCCCACTTCGTGCCCTCACCCCGCATACTCCTCCCACCTGACACCAACCGCCGCCGCCCCGGGACGCCGCCGGCGCCTCGGTTCTCTCCGATCTCCCTCAGATCGGGCTGGTGCTGCTCTCCTCCTCCACGATCTGCACCATGGATGTGGGTAAGGCCTTATTCTCCTCGCATTGTAGGGTTTCCTATGGAATCCGCATTTTTTTAGGGCCTTGAATCACATCATCGATTTCTATGAATCGTGCTTACATGGTACAGTAGTGTGAGTAATCTAGGAGTTTGAATCAACATGCTCTAGTCCATGCTCACTAGTTTGCCCTCCTCCCCGGCCGTATCGGTCTCATGCCCTAGGTTTACCATCCCCCGGTACAACCGCCCTGTCATGGCGGTACAACCGGTTGGCCGGTACAACCGGTGCATGCTCGGTACAACTGGTGCCCGAAGGTCCATCCCATGTGCATCTTTCTCGTGCATGCTTTTTCAAACCCCTCTCGATGTGTATCCATCTCATCTCTCTGTTCCCTCGTGTCTTGCTTGAGTAGGTGGTTCTCGCTCGAGAGGAGGTGGCCCGCGTCCGAAGAAGAAGAGGGTGCGCCGGTCCGATGATCAGGGAGAGGAAGTCACCCAGCCCAGTCAGCTCTCTCGCCGTCAGAGGTCTGCCATCATGAAGACCTCTAAGGGCAAGCCTGTGTCAAATATGTCTCTGCCAGAATTTCAGCACTTCAGGTTTCAGAATCCGTACTCATCTCCTCGCGCACCAGGTTGGACCAACCCGATGTTTTGGACTACCCAGCAGCTGAGTATTGTCACCGACATCTACAACCAATTCAAGAACAAGGTGACAAGCATGTGGGCCATTGACATAGACCACATGAAGTCAGAGGAACACAAGGAGTACTTCAAGGATGCTCTAGCATTGTGTGAGGAGTTTGATCTCATCAATCTCATGGACACTCAGTGTGACATGGATCCTCAGCTCATTCAGCAATGGTATGCCATTATTCACTTTGGGACTGATGACCACCGTACTATCACCTGGATGACTCGTGACCAGCAGTTTTCTGCTCGTTGGTCTGAGTTCTGTGCAGCTCTGGGCTATCACTGTGATGATCATGGACAAGGTGTTGGTTTCTCTCCGTTTGGTGCTATTTCCTCTGATCCTGCTTTGCTTGCTCCTCTTTACATTCCCGATCGTGGGATACCGGGTGCCGCCAAGGATTTGAAGCCGCTCTACGATATCATGCATCACATCTACAGGAACATGCTGATTCCCAAGGTTGGGAATCAAGATCGGATCTACAACTTCTTCATTGATTTGATGCTGGTGACTCGCTCTGAGAAGGGCAAAGGCGTTCCTTTGGATGTGCCCGAGGTGCTATGGCAGGAGATGTACCTCTGTGTGACAAGCAAGGCATGTCCTTCTCTGGGTCCTTACATTATGAAGTTTCTTCACTCTTATTGGGAGGCCAAGTTTCTAGGCGATGTCTTGGTCACGGATCCCTCTTCTCTCATTGTTCACGCCCGCAAGAAGCTGAAGATCAAGAAGCATGCTGCCCCTCGCTTTGAGAACAAAGGAAAAGAACGGATGGAGACTGAGTTTGCCGCTTCTAGTGACTCTGACTTTGAGCTTCCCAGGGCGGGTACCTCTGCATGGGCGAAGCTTAAGGCTAAGGTTCTCAAAACCTTCTGTCTCCAGCTTGACATCCAGCACAACACGTACCTTGCGCACAAGCGCGAGAAAAAGAGTCGCGCACGTGAGATCCAGATGATGAGAGCTCTACCGCTGGAGGTTAGCATTGGGTCCGAGAAAGATATCACCTCTGAGGAGAAGTGGATTTCGCAGAACTACTCTCGGTGGACTGACAGTGATGACACTCCTCCTCCGACCGTTGAGCACTCCCTACCTCCACAGTTTGATGATGATGAGATCCAGTCCGAGCACTCGGAGGATCCAGTGGACCCTTCTGATTCTGACGCCGATGCCACCGAGGAGTCTGGCGAGTGATTTGTTGGGCGTTAGCATCGGACTTCCTCCCTTTTTGGTGTCTCGATGCCAAAGGGGAAGAAGTCATCTAGTAGGAGTTCGAGGGATTTGCTTGCGGAGCTTGCATAGCTCCTTGTATCGTGTGTGTTTGTATTTGAACCTGCTGTGTGGTCTGCTCGTTTGAACCTTAAAACCTTTGCGTTTTAGAAGACTTGCTTTTTCGTTTGTTTTTCCTTGACTTTATGTTGATTGCAAGTCTTAATATTTGTTTGTTACACCTGCAATGTTTATTTTTCTGTAAAATATAGGGGGAGTGGTGATCCTAATGTATGCACTTTTATCGCTCCATGCATCAATTCATTTGGTGCATACAGCTAGGGGAGCCCGTCTATACTTTACGGAGTGAACACACCTCGGTTGATTTTTTTCCTGTTGCAAATCCGTGTATTGTCATCAACCACCAAAAAGGGGGGAGATTGATGGAACATTTCCCGTCCTTGGTTTTGGTGTTGATTACAATACCGGATTACATATCTAACCACGTTTCGAGTGTATCAGGTTCACCCACAGGACACGATGCTGCGGAGCCATTTCGGTCCAAGCGCGAAGAGATCAAGAAGCCTGCTATGCCTGGTCATCAGCTGGCCGGTTGTACCGGGGTACAAGGCCGGTTGTACCGCTTTGTTCAGGGGCCGGTACTACCGGCCCTACACCGGTGCTTCCACCATGGTGGTAGGGAATCCCCTCTGACCCGGGCCGATAGCCGAGCGGTGGTGGCCCGATTGTACCGGTAAATCCGGTACAACCGGTGCCAGGAGCGGTACAACCGCTCTCCCCTCGCTACGGGCTAGGGTTTGGGGGTGGCACGGTTGTATCGGGCCCCCTACCGGTCCTTCCACCGGACCCATGCCCATGGCCCTCTGACCTAGGCCGGTGGTGGAGCGGTGGCCCACCGGTTGTACCGGTAAATCCGGTACTACCGGTGTGGTCGCGGTTGTACCGCTGTGTCCACTCCACCTCTGGCTAGGGTTAGGGCTTTCGGCTGGCTCAGGGTGGCTGGCCGGTTCTACCGGAGTGGCAGGCCGGTTCTACCGGCCTGTGTTCTTTTCTGCACATAACGGTTGGATTGAGTGGGAGGTATAAAAGGGGGGGGGTTTCTTCCTCATTTCTTTTCACCTCAAGCTACACTCATTCTCCATTGA
The DNA here is from genome assembly GCA_950022295.1 of Bromus sterilis. Lineage (NCBI taxonomy): Eukaryota > Viridiplantae > Streptophyta > Magnoliopsida > Poales > Poaceae > Bromus > Bromus sterilis. Next base: position 333,474,879 of record OX465595.1, on the reverse strand, counting down.
CGCCAAAAAGCTCCATTGACTCCGATCTCCATCTCTAGCCAATCAAACTTTTTGTGTGGCTAGGAATTGAGGGAGGAGACCTAGATCTAAAGTTCCATTCAATGGTAATATTGTTTCTCATCCTTATTGTTGTGGATCTTGTTACTCTTGTGGTTTGGGGCCATCAAGAGCTTGAGGCCACCTCGGAGCCACAATCCATTGTGCTGAAGCTTCGTGGTGTTGGTGGGAGACTCCGGCATTGTGTGGAGCTGCCCCACCCTTGTGTAAAGGTTTCGTGTGCTCCTTCAAGGCATCGATAGTGATTTCACGGCATCTTACGTTGGTAAGAGCGTGGGGAGAAATAGGGTGGCCCTTGTTGGCTTCGTGTGAGCATTGTGCTCCTCACCCTCTCCAAACGGAGACGTACTTCTCGAAAGAGAAGGAACTTCGGAAACATATCCTTATCTCCCGCGTTCCCCTTTACCTTTACTTTGTGCAAGTTACTTTCCTTGCTTATCTATTGCTTGCTTGTTGTTTCGTAGTTGTTGGCATATAGGTTGCTCACATAGTTGCATATCTAGACAACCTATATTCCTTGTTGAGCCTAAATTGTTAAGAAAATTTTAAAAAGTGTTAGTCGCCTATTCACCCCCCCTCTAGTCGACATTCCGATCCTTTCAACCTTTTCATTAAGAGAGGAGATCTCCTCGACAGAATTTACCTTCTTACCAGTTGGAGATCGTTCGGTGTGCCATTGAGAGTAGTTCATCATCATCTCATCAAGTAGCTTCATGGAAGCACCAAGTGTGGTTGACATGAAAGTTCCTCCTGCGGCCGAGTCTAACAGATTCCGCGAGGTAAAGTTTAATCCTGCATAAAAAGTCTAGATAACCATCCAGGTAGTCAAACCATGTGTAGGGCAGTTCTTAACAAGAGATTTCATTCATTCCCAAGCTTGGGCAACGTGTTCATTATCCAATTGCCTAAAATTCATAATGTTACTTCTCAACTGGATAATTTTAGCAGGGGGATAGTATTTCCCAATAAAAGCATCCTTACACTTGTCCCAAGAATCGATACTATTCTTAGATAAGGATTGCAGTCATTCCTTGGCTCTTCCTCTCAAGGAGAAAGGAAAAAGCTTCATCTTGACGATGTCTCCATCTACTTCCTTGTACTTTTGCATATCACAAAGCTCAACAAAATTATTTAAGTGCAAGGCAGCATCCTCTCCAGCACCTGAGAATTGATCTTTCATACCAAGATTAAGCAAAGCAGGTTTAATTTAATAAGAAGGTGTTGAAGTGGCAGGTGGAGCAAAAGGAGTGCAGATAAATTCACTGTTGTTGTGACTAGTGAAGTCACACAACTTGGTGTTTTCATTGGAACCCATAGTAGCAGCAGGTATTTTTGGTATTTTTTATAAGGGACACAAAAGTAAAGACTGGAAGGTAAACTAACAAGACTAAAAAGCAAAGATAAAAGATAGTGTGCAACTCCCCTATCTTGTAAACTGGAGTCCCCGGCAACGGCGCTAGAAATTGGCTTGATATGGTGAGGATAGTTCTCTCACTCATCGTTGGTTACCCCAAGTGGAAGGTGAGATGTAGCGTAGCAGCAAATTTCCATCGGTGAAAATACCAAGGTTTGTCTCCAGTAGGACTCGCAGAAATACAAGAAGGTGACAACGGTGCCAGATTGTGCGGTTGTCGTGACCTGCACACAGAAACAAATAACTTTTCTCCCAACGAGTATAGAGGAGTTGTCAATTCCTCCGGCCTTGTTATTTACAAATGATCAACGCAAGAGATAATAGTGCAACTGAATGTAAAAACTGAAAGTAAATTGAAGGTGTAAACAATGGTGTGAATATGGACCGGGGTCCTGTGATGTTCACTAGTGATGTCTCTCTCCCAAAAGACGATAAAAGTGCTAGCGAGGTAAACAAATCACAGCTGGGCAATTGACAGGATTATAAACGCACCGCAATGCTAACTATACTACAAAAGAAAGGAAGAGGCCCAAAAGCAATGGGCAGTACGCCAAGGTAAGTAGACCGAAATCCATCTGCATCTACTACGAATCATCCACCTTGAGATATCTATAAAGAACATTTCGCTGGTATTAAGTTGTGAATCCCACCCAAAGTGTAAACTCAAAGCAATAGACAATTGCATTAAAAGAACTATGAGTAAAGTAAACAATCCTTGCACCCGCAAGTACAAGCACCGTTGTTTTATCCCTGGTGGCAACATCACATCCCCTAGTCTCATGTTTCTGTCACTCAAGCTAGAATCAAGGGGCTGAACCCACAATCAAGCATAACGCTCCCTCATGGAGTTGCAACAAATCACTTGGCCAAAGCAAAATACGGCTTCGGAGAACATGCAAGAATTTACTAAAGAACACAAATATAAAAGAGAACCAAATATATTACTCATCACAATCTGAACATAATCTCATAATCGATCAGATGCCAGCAAACTCAGCATAGAAACACAGAAAATTACAAAAGTTCCTCGATCATGTGAGGCAGCTCACGAGGTCTCGCAAGTGAAAGCACAAAGAGAGGAGGAGAACATCACATAGCTACTGGTCACGGACCCATGGTCCAAGGGGGACTACTCACAACACATTCGGGAGGCTTCCATGGCAATGGATGGTCTCCCGGAGGCGATTCCTCCTTCCGGCAGGGTGCCGCGGCAGCTTCTCCTGGCAGCCCCGATCTTGAAACGGCAGCGGCAGAGGAACAGAGAGGAGAACGGGAATAGCAGATCGATATTAGGGGTTTCCGTCATGGGGGTAAATATAGGCCAAAGGGGGCATCGAGTGGGGCCACAGGGCATCCAGGAGGCCACCTAGCGCGGCCTAGGGTGGGGCCGCGCCAGGGGCCCTGGTGGGTCCACCCCCTTCCTTGGTAATTCGAGAAGCTTCCGGGTCGCTGATTTTTTATATAATTTTTCCGGGATTTATTTGGCACTTTTAATGGCCGGAAAACCTGAAATACAAAAACAGCAGAAAACAAGAACTGGCAACTGGGTGCACTGAGTTAATAGGTGAGTCCAAATATGATAAAAAAGTGTATGCAAGTTCAAGCAAAACATGGCAAAGTCGCACAAATCATGCATGGAGCAAGAAGAAATTATAGATACGTTTGGGACGTATCAGGCGCCGCCAGCTGGAGACGACCGTCGGCGTTGACGGGCGCGTGGCGGCGGCTCTATCCTGGATCCGTCCAAGGGCCACGAGATCTGGCTGTTGGGGGTGCAGGGGCGACCACGGCGAGCTCCTCGAGCTCCCCTGTTCCATGTCCATGGCGGACGAGCTCTCTGGTGCGTGCGGCGGCGACCATGGCGCGCAGACGCGTCCTGCAGGCGAGGGAGGAAGGTGAGAGGAGGAGGGAGAGGAGAGTGAGGTGCAGCGGCGGCTCACCAGGGCGCAGGGCGGCACGGCGCCGGCGACGGGGTAGCTCGAGATGGGAGGCTCGGGTGCGGGGAGGATCTTGGGCTGGGAGTGTAACACCCTCACTGTCAGTGAACAGTAAATCACTGTTACTGTTCATTACTACTGTTCAAATTTTTTGATTTAATCAAATGGTTCAGTTCAAATTCAAATTCCCCTTTGATATTGTTGGATGCAATGTGATCATGTACCTTGGTCATGGTGGAATGAAAACAACTCCAAGCTCAATTCAATTGCCTTTGGATTGAAATCAAATCAAATCTCAAAATGTCTTTGGTGCAATAATAAAAACAAAGTGGAAAATAAACTTTCTCCAAAAATTGTGAAACTATTTTTATAAAATCCCAAATAATCATTGGACCATGCCCATGTGATCATTGGTATTTATTGGACTACTGAAAATTGTAAACAATTAATAACAGTAGCAATTCCAGGCCGATTACCCATTTTATAATAAAATAAAATACCCAAAGAGTTTAGAAAAACCCTAATCTTTTTGTGGCACTTTGGTATGGTGCCATACTAATTATGGTGCAAGTGTGGTATTTTACAAAAAATACCCAAGGCATTAAATAAATACAAACAGCAAAGCACAGGTGGGAAAAGAAATAAAATAACTGTTATGGCTATTTGTCGCACGGGGCAAAGGCCCACCCCATCGACCCACCCGGGCCCCTTTTTCTTTTTTTTCTCCTCCCCCCCCATCTCCCTGCCCGTCCTGTTCCTCTGCTCAGCGCCATGGTCGACCTCGACCAGCTCGCGCCGGGTCGCAACAGTGCTCGGGCGTGGAGCTAAATATCTGCCCCCCCCTTCCGTGATTTGTGGATCGCGTTCGTCACCCCCATTTCCTCTCCCTCTGCCTCGCCCTCCCCCTCACAGTTCTTGCTCAGCCGAAGCCGCCGGAGGGCGCCGTCGAGGGAACGCGCGGCCAACGGCTCCGCCTCGCCGTTCCGTCGTGTCCGTTGGCCGCCCCGTGCTCGACTACTTCACCTCCTGCAGGCAATCGGTCCGCAGCGCCCCGAGCACGACGTCCCGGTCGTCTTCCCCGCCGCGGATCGCATGCTCCGCCGCCCCGATTCGCGAGCTCCGGCCACCCCCGCGCTTCCCTAGGCCGCCCCCGAGCTTCCCCGGTGAGCGCAGGCTCCTTTTTCCCCTTCCCCGCGAGGTTTGGTCGCCGTTGCCGTCGGTGCGGGCCGCGCCTCGTCGGTCCGCCATTAATGGCCGCCCGAGCTCGGTTGGAGCTTCTGCTCGCCTTGCCGTTGTCCGGCTGGACTTGGCCGTGCCCCCGTAGGCCTCCTGCCGCCCGTGCTCGCCCCCTTCCCCCACACGCCTGCACGCGCGTGCCTGCTCAGGTCGCCTCTCAACGCCGGCGCCCTGGTGCCCGTGCGAGGCCAGCCGCCTGGTGCTAACCCCCCCTTTTTAATCCCCACCCCAGCCACTGACCCCTGGGACCCACCCAGGGGATTAACCCACTAACCCCCCTAATGACTAACTAACCTCTGTTAGTAGGATAGGTCTATGACCTGTGGGCCCCCCTGGCTTTTAGTTAAAAAGAAAAATTGTTTGTTTAGTTCTAAGTCAATGACACCTGGGCCCCACCCTGTCAGGTTTTTAAAATACGGCAACGGAGAACATGCAAGAATTTACTAAAGAACACAAATATAAAAGAGAACTAAATATATTACTCATCACAATCTGAACATAATCTCATAATCCATCAGATGCCAGCAAACTCAGCATAGAAACACAGAAAATTACAAAAGTGCCTGGATCATGTGAGGCAGCTCACGAGGTCTCGAAAGTGAAAGCACAAAGAGAGGAGGAGAACATCACATAGCTACTGGTCACGGACCCATGGTCCAAGGGGGACTACTCACAGCACATCTGGGAGGCTTCCATGGCAATGGATGGTCTCCCGGAGGCGATTCCTCCTTCCGGCAAGGTGGCACGGCAGCTTCTCCTGGCAGCCCCGATCTTGAAACGGCGGCGGCAGAGGAACAGAGAGGAGAACGGGAATAGCAGATCGATATTAGGGGTTTCCGTCATGGGGGTAAATATAGGCCAAAGGGGGCACCGAGAGGGGCCACAGGGCAGCCAGGAGGCCTCCTAGCGCGGCCTAGGGTGGGGCCGCTCCAGGGGCCCTGGTGGGTCCACCCCCTTCCTTGGTGATTCGAGAAGCTTCCGGGTCGCTGATTTTTTATATAATTTTTCTGGGATTTATTTGGCACTTTTAATGGTCGGAAAACCTGAAATACAAAAACAGCAGAAAACAAGAACTGGCAACTGGGTGCACTGAGTTAATAGGTTAGTCAAAATATGATAAAAAGTGTATGCAAGTTCAAGAAAAACATGGCAAAGTCGCACAAATCATGCATGGAGCAAGAAGAAATTATAGATACGTTTGGGACGTATCAGGCGGCGCCAGCTGGAGACGACCGTCGGCGTTGACGGGCGCGTGGCAGCGGCTCTATCCTGGATCCGTCCAAGGGCCACGAGATCTGGCTGTTGGGGGTGTAGGGGCGACCACGGCGAGCTCCTCGAGCTCCCCTGTTCCATGTCCATGGCGGCCGAGCTCTCTGGTGCGTGCGGCGGCGACCATGGCGCGCAGACGCGTCCTGCAGGCGAGGGAGGAAGGTGAGAGGAGGAGGGAGAGGAGAGTGAGGTGCAGTGGCGGCTCACCAGGGCGCAGGGCGGCACGGCGCCGGCGACGGGGTAGCTCGAGATGGGAGGCTCGGGTGCGGGGAGGATCTCGGGCTGGGAGCCCCCAACTGGTGATGTGGAGGCCTCTGGGCCGCTCGATCGGGATCCGACGATCCAAGGCGTTTGGGGGGTTTCTCCAATCTAGATGCAGTGGGACGGCGGCGCTGGTTGGGAAGGCACGGAAAGCAAGGGAGGTAGGGGCTAGGGTTTTCTAGATTTGGTAGGGAGGCTTGCCCATTTATAGCAGGTGCTTAGGGAGGCTAAAAGGGCTATAAAATGGGCTGGTTAGAGGGGTTTTGGGCTTAGATTTTCAGGTGGGCTAGATTTAGAGGATAAGAGGGAAATATTGTTGGCCGGTTGGCTGCCCACGTGAAACTTTTATAAATACGACAATGGAATTACACCGGCTACTATGCCTGGCACTTCCGAATGTTCACCTACCCGACGAAGTCAGAAATGCGTGAAATTCAAAACACCGTCTCAAAGCACCGAACTGACATCGTCTGCAACATTTATCTCCAAAAGAGAACGTCGAACACCTCCCGATAAAATAACCCATTTATATATAAATGGGGGTTTTTCCGCACCGTTGGCCAAGGTTGGTCTTGTGCCGGAAGTTGCGACGGTGCTCGGGTGAAACCCGGTGTCGCAAAGGTCGTGTTCCATGGTGGATAGGGTCGGTCACGCATCCGATACGAGAAGGAGGGGGAGAATATTCACCAATTAATAAATCGGCGAAGCAAATACTGCAAATAATACAGGCAATCAATAAAGCAACGCAACAAACACATTTTTTAATTTGGGTGAAAATCCCAGGCTGTTATAGGTGCCCACATGTGCAAGAACATTATCACCCTTTTGAATATGATCCCGTATGAAGTGATGACGAATGTCAATATGCTTTGTGTGAGGATGTTGACAAAGGTTGTTGGCAATCTTGATGGCACTTTAATTATCACATAAGATGGGTATCTTCTTATAGATGAGTCCATAATCCTTCAAAGTTTGTCTCATCCATAGGATTTGAGCGGCACAACTTGTGGCGGCAACATACTCGGATTCAGCGGTGGAGAGGGAGACATAATTTTGCTTCTTGGAGTGCCAACTTACCAATGAGCACCCAAGAAATTGGCATGAACCGGAGGTTGACTTCCGATCCACCTTGTCTCCGGCCCAATCCGCATCCGTGTACCCCCAAGAGATCAAACTTGGCTTCCTTGGGGTACTAAAGACCCAACAAAGGAGTATGAACAAGGTATCTAAGAATGTGCTTAACTGCCAAATGATGACTCTCCATAGGAGAGGCTTGATATCTTGCACACATTCCTACGCTAAGCATAATATCCGGTCTAGAGCTAAGTTCTCCTCAATGAGAGATGCTTGAACAAGAGTAGAGTTAGTAGCACAAGCATCAACATGTACAATAGTAGGAGGAGACATCTTAGTAAGAGTTTTTATGTGAGCCAACTTGTGAGCCTCAAGACTATTCCTAAGGGTGGTGAGTTCATCCTCTTTTGTCTCGAGAGACATGGCGAGTGTCTCAACATCCTTAGAAAGAGAGGTGTTTAGCTCGACAAGCTTGCTCATATCATTAGAAAGTTCCTTACAAATATCATTAGCCTTTTTCAAGGAGGCAACATGTTTGTCATTTAAATCATTTGTTGTTTGGACAAATTTGCACAAATTATCATTGTGGGCCTCCTCAAAGTCAACCTTTCGCTCAAGGAGAACATAGTTCTCATTTTCCTCGGTGAGGAGGATTTCAAGATCCTTAATGGTTGTGGAGTGCTTACCCACCACATCCATAAGCAATTGAAACATTTTGAGCTTATTGCCTTTGAGAGAGCTCATCGTTTTGTTCACTTTAGCAAACAACAAATCTTCACATGTAACATTTTCATCATCTCCTTCCGCATCATGAAATTCATCATTTGGTGTTTCGGAAGAGAGCATGAAAGACTCATTAATATGAGTTACCTTGATCTTGGTCGAGGTGGAGGGAGTATCATCATCTACCAACTTGGCCATGAGACACTTGTGTGCATTGCCGGTGTAGTCACTCATGTAGTTGTAGTTTACAACATCACCTTCCTTGTTGAGGAGCTTCAAGGTCTTTTGTGTATCTTGAGAAACTCCTGCCACACCACCAACATCCTCGGGATCGGACCCTTCTAGAGCCAACAAGGCTTTCTTCTTAAGCTTGTTGTTGAGAGGATTTGGGAGCTTCTTGCCAACTTCCTTCCTAGGAAAACGAGGCTTGTCTTCTCTCTTATCATATGGACAATCCTCCACAAAGTGACCCGACCTCTCACAATTGTAGCATGCTCTTGTCTTCTTCTTTTGAAATCTTCCCTTGAAGTCTCCTTTGGATAAACTTTGTACAATGAGAGACATATCTTCATATGATGGGGTGTCATCAGAGTTATCATCATCTTCATACTCATAATCTTCATCATCATCAATCTCCTAGAGCCTAGCTTTGAGAGCAAGGTTTGAGGATGGACCACCATATGTGGCAAGTAGTCTCTTGGACTCCTTTAGGTGTTCTTCATATTGCAAGAAGGTGGCAATCACATCATCCGGTGTCATCTTGAAGAAGTCGGGCATACGACTCAATTCCCACACCATTTGATGTGAGTATACCATGAGAGAATTCAACATCTTATCCATCCAAATATTTCTCACAAGTGAAGGATTGGACATGTGCGGAGAGAACTTTGAGACGCATATTGAGTTGTTGCGGCGTCTCATCTTTCTTCATGTGGAGATTATGCAAGGCATTCTTGGAGGTCTCATATCTTGTCATTTGTAGAGATCCGATGCCGGACTTGGCGATGAGAAGAGTAACCCAAAGTTCCTTGGCATTGGTGATATGGAGAAATGGTGCTCGAGTCAACTCATCCATTCCACTTTTCAGGAACCCGATGGCAGCAACATTGATGTGTCTGTTAAACACTCCACTGGGTGTAAGGTTGTTTGGATCAACCGGATAGTAACCTTTCCCGGAGTCGATGAGGTTCCACTTTGGTTCACACACGAACCTAAGATAATCTGCCATAAGACTTTTCCAATCCAAAAAGTTAGTAGTCTCAGTTAATACCGGCGGATTGCCATTGAAATTATACTTAGGTTCCACAAGCTTGGGAGTAGGATAGTCCCATTGGTAGGGACCACCTCTTTGCAAAGTAGGTTCGGAACCGAGGTACACAAAGGCCGCTTGTGCGGACCTTGGGACCGCACCACTTGACGTTTGTGACTCCGATGTCGTAGCCTTCATTTTTGCAAAGGCGACTTCGATATCCCATTTTTGTTTTTCTAGAGCTTGTACCGAATCATTCTAAGTGAACAACTTAGGATCCTCAATATCAACGGGAACATTCCCCGTGGAGGGGGGGGGAACCGCAAGTGTTGTGGAGGCTCTTCGTTCGGCAGCCAAACTCTCGGCTCCCAAACGAGCAGCATCCACAGCAACTGCGATCTCCTCCACGCCGGCACCCAAACTTTCGGGGTATCCGTCCTTGGTCATCTCGCTCTAGGGCGGTTAAGCCACAAGATTAGAGCATGAGGCTCTGATACCAATTGAAAGGATCGAGATAGACCTAGAGGGGGGGGGTGAATAGGTCATATTACAAATTTTAACACTACTTAGCAATTTTAGGCAAAGGTGCAGAAGATAAAGATGTGCCTAACAATAGCAAGGATGAACTAGATAAGATGAGGTAAACAACAAGCACAATATAATGAAGAAAGTGAGGGATAAACAACAAGGTAACAATAAAGTAGTGCAAGTAAATGGGGAAAGAGTAGGGATAACTGAATGACGCGAAGACAACGATGTATCCCGATGTTCACTTCCTTGGAGGGAAGCTACTCACCGTTTGGAGAGAGTGGGTGAAACCACGAAGGCACACCAACGCCACGAAGGCTCACTCTATTACCCTTGGGATGTCACCACGAAGGAGATTCCCAACCACTACCGGTTGACCTTAAAGGTGGTCACCAAACCCTCACAAACTCAACGGGGGTAATCACAATGGTCAATTCCTATCCGAAGAACTCCTACCCGCCTAGGAGTCTCCAACCTCCAGGAGTAACAAGATCAATGGGGAATGCTCAAGACTTGCTCAAAACGCGATTTTATTTGGTTGAAAGATGGGGAAGGGACGGATCTATCATGGGGTGAAAGATCCGACAAGAACTCTCAAGAATATCTCCGGGATCTAAGATTTGGTGAAGGAGAGAGTGAGAGGGAGCACTTGTGTTCTTATGTGTGTTTGTAATGAAGTGGTCAACCCTATTATATATAGCCCAACAACCAATGTGGCTGTTGGGGCAGCCTGACTACATAAGTGTCGGACATCCGGTGGCAACCGGACGTCCGAAATTGAGCCAATGGAAGTTCGTCTTACGGCGGACATCCGGGCCTGTACAGTAATATCAGCCAGACGCACAGGAACCCTAGGCGAATCCCCGGACGTCCGATGGATGTCGGAAGTCCGATGGTCGGACGTTCGACAGGTGTCGAACATCCGTCCAAAAATGGCATTAAGCCATTGACCCCGATGACCCTGTTTCAGGTGGGGAACGGACGTCCGATAGTAAAACCTACCGGACGTCCGGTCGACAACGGATATCTGACGAAGAGGCATGGCGTAGCCATTGACTACCAATGACCCTATTTCCGACGGGCACCGGACGTCCGATACAACGATGTACCAGATGTCCGATGAGGCCAGACAGATAGAGTTGCAAAGTAACCATAAGTGAGATATTTTAGGTATAAGATATATTATGGCACATGATTTTGGTTTATTGATGAACTGAGCAAGCCTATGAGCACAAACCCACTGATCCCCTCTTAATAGTGCGGGGATCCCTATACTCAAGAAAAACCGAAAAATCTTATGTTTCAAATCCGTTGGTTCCACATTCTTGAGCATGTAATATATATCATGGGTCCATGATCCATCCACACAGTTGATTCCGGGAACTAATACCTGAGATATACTTGACAACAATTTTTAGCCCCCTATATGTATATTGTCATCAACATCAAAATATGATTAAGGACATGATTGCACTTTCACATGTATATAGAATAAGGCTTCTCTAAGCTATTTGTTAAACTTGTCTGTACTCAGACCTAAGTTGCTATCCGCTGTTTGAATGTAATGATGGATCACAGTCATGTGATCTCTACATTTACTCTATCTATGACTGCTCCGTAGAGCAGCTGCAATAAATATGTATACTTTGTAGAATTCCTGTTTTGAGTATATGCTGTTTACACTGAACATGTATGCTGCGTGTATGTTTATAACGTGCATGTCTTAGTGTGGGGTTCCATAGCTTGGTTGTGTTCTCGCTGGCGGTCTTTCTTACAACCAGGTGGCTTCAGTTGTGAGCAGCTCGGAGCATCGCATTGCGATTGCGTGTACGGAGATGTCCTCACCTGATCCCGTTACGTGGCACACTTCGTTGTACGATCGAGCCCGCCCGAGACGCCGACTAAGTGAATCGGGCCGGAGTTGTTTATGTAAATGATATGGTTCAATTGACAATATGGTTGAGGCGATTTTTCTATGAGTATGTGATTTCACCACCCATAAGCATTTAAACTTGTGAGCGGACGATGAAGACCCATTTCAGTTGATCATCCGTGCCTGAATGGGATGCCCCTCACGTTCGATCTTTCCGAGAGAGTTATGTACCAGGCCTTGTCTGCTTAGACAAGTGGGTATAGTTCTCGACTGTCCATATGATTGAATTGTGGCTAGAATTACATGCACATATTTCGGGTCCCGACAGCAGGGCAGTGTTTGGACCATAATACTTGCGATCACCCAATGTTGAAAACACTGCTCGGATCCTAGCCCAGAATGAAGCAAGAGGATTTTCTGGGATGCTTGAAAGCATCGAATGCATGCATTGGGCATGGAAAACTGTCCATTTGCTTGCCAGGAGATGTACAAAGACGCGAAAGGAGGTTGCAGTGTGGTACTTGAGGCAGTGGCTACACATGACCTCTGGATTTAACACACCTTCTTTGGCATGCCAGGAACTCACAATAACATCAACGTCCCGAAGTGCTCAAATGTCTTTGTCAAGCTTGTTGAAGGTCATGCTCCTCCGGTTAACTTCGAGGTCAATGTACGCCACTACAACAAGAGATACTACCTATCAGATGACATCTATTCAAGATGATCAACATTTGTGAAGACTATCTCAAACCCTGTGCGAGGAGGCAAGAACTCCTACTTTGCTAAGTGTTAGGAGGCTTGCAGGAAAGATGTCGAGCGAGCATTTGGTGTGCTCCAATCTCGATTTACTGTTGTCCGGTATCCCGCTCTAATTTGATTGAAATCTCAGATGTGGGAGATGATGAATTGGTGTGTCCACTCAGAGCGAGCGAAACGAGTCACTGTTTGACATTGAACCATATTTCAGGCAGTGTCCTCCTGCAGCTGTTGATCACCAGGTACCGACAACATGAATTGTCTTTCTCAATATGCATCAGGAGATCCGAAACGCATCAAGAACTGCAGCTGTGGAGCACCTATAAAGGCTCAAGGGCAACTAGTTCGATGTGTTTTGATCTATGTTCGAATTGTTTGAAACTCTTTGATAAGGAAAGGAGGAATTTGGGCCGTGCACTTTTCAGTCCGAACCACTCCACTGGTGCCCCTTGCCCCTCGGCGATTGAGCGAAGGGGTTCGGACGACCGAGGGGGTTGCTTGCCAGTTGCCACCGGCCGGAGCCCGACCACGTTCCCCATCCAGCTCCGTTCATCTAGCAGCGCCGCCTCCCCGCCGGAATCTAAGTCGCCGCGCTGCTCCTTCCTCGCCGCCAAGAGAGAGAGGTAAACCCTCGCCGAGATCTGTCTATTGCCGCAGCTCCTCGCGGGTAGGTTCTTTTGATGCGTGTTCCTTAGGCTCCAGTTCGGTGTTCGTTGCGACGGCAGCGGAGGTGCCAAGAACGTAGAACCCGTTCTCGCCCAAACCATTCCCAGGCCGAGCTGTTCTCGCACACGAGAACATGAACACGAGGAAAGGGAAAATGACTTATGGGGCTCTTTCTCCAATTTTGTCACTAGGGTTTTGAATGATGCTGATTCCAAGGTTCCTGAGGTTCTAAGGTTTAATGGAAGCTCCATTTCCCACGTTATGTAGCTTGCTGGGATCGGTTCATTTCGCTTTTGTATTCTCAGTCCGTTTATTATGGCATTTTCTCTAGTTCCGTATGAAGTATTGATTTAGGGCCAGTTCTTTTGGCGGCTTCTCCCAGAAGCTGCCCTCCCCCAGCTTCTCTGAGAAGCCGCCCCAAAAAGTTAGGAAGGCTTCCGGAATGGCCCTTCTCCCAGAAGCTGCCCTCCCCCGGCTTCTCTGAGAAGCCGCCCCAAAAAGTTAGGGAGGCTTCCGAAATGCCCCGTGTTAGGCCATTCCGGAAGCCTTCCTAACTTTTTGGGGCGGCTTCTCAGAGAAGCTGGGGGAGGGCAGCTTCTGGGAGAAGCCGCCAAAAGAACTGACCCTTAGTACGGTGGGAATTGCCGCAAATGATTGTGGGAAGTATATTACAAGCTTCTGGGACACTTCGTATCTGGCATCAGTTATTGGAAAATAATCTAATTTTGGTACGGCAGCGGTGTGTCGGGTAGGGTTTTAGTCTCGTTTTAACTTGGTACCGTGGTATTGGAATTTTGCAACTTGGCCATCGTTTGCCAAATGCACAACTTTCTTGATATGTTAAGCTGTAGTTCCAGTCTAGCTCTACTGCTCCTACCCATTCATGTCTGCAAGTTATGTTTCAATCTAGGCACGCAATGCAAGTGATGTTTCTGATATTCCGCTGCTGCAATTGGCTCATGTCTCTGATGTGATAGGTAGCTCCTATCGAAGAAATGGAAGAGGTTGAAAATACCAGCAAGCGTAAAGTACCCGAGCTGGATTCGGAGGACAGTTCTTCTGCCGCTGTTCTGGACGGGCAGCAGTCGCTTCCTGGCTCGGCTGCCAAGTGTCAGAACATCTCCCGGTCGTGCATCCACGAGGTCGCTGCCCCCAATGGTTACGATTTATCCAAGGATGAGACACTACATGGGACCCTTTCAAACCCTGTGTTTAATGGGGAGATGGCCAAGACATACCCATTTCAGCTTGACCCCTTCCAGCGTGTCTCGATCGCCTGCTTGGAGCGGAACGAATCTGTCTTGGTCTCAGCTCACACCTCAGCGGGGAAGACAGCCATTGCTGAGTACGCCATTGCAATGTCGTTCAGAGACAAGCAGAGGGTTATATATACCTCTCCACTGAAGGCTCTGAGCAATCAGAAGTACCGTGAGCTTAGTCAGGAGTTTTCTGATGTCGGTTTGATGACTGGTGATGTCACACTTCAACCAAATGCTACTTGCTTGGTTATGACGACGGAAATCCTGAGGGCGATGCTCTATAGGGGTTCCGAGGTGATCAAGGAAGTTGGTTGGGTTATATTTGATGAGATCCACTACATGAAGGACCGAGAAAGAGGTGTTGTGTGGGAAGAGAGTATAGTTTTCCTTCCTCCTGCCATCAAGATGGTCTTTCTTTCTGCTACCATGTCAAATGCAACCGAGTTTGCTGAGTGGATATGCAATCTGCACAAGCAGCCTTGTCATGTGGTGTACACAGACTTCAGGCCGACACCATTACAGCACTACGTGTTCCCAATAGGTGGGTCTGGTCTCTACCTCGTAGTAGATGAAAATGGTCAGTTCAGGGAGGATAATTTTCTGAAGCTGCAAGACACATTTGCAAAGCAACCTATTCAACTAGATGGGAGGAAGAGTGGTGGGCCTAAAGCCAACAGTCGAATTGCAAAAGGCGGGAATGCTTCTGGAACTTCTGACATATACAGAATTGTCAAGGTAGACATCCACTGACATACTTTAGTGCAGGATAAATTCTGGCCTTATTTGTGCTTTCTGAATTTACAAAATAGTCGATGGTTTATGCTTTCTTGTACATGCATGCATATTTTGTAGTTTACCACCTGCTGGCTTAGGAAACTAGGCAACAGTTCATGTCTCACTTCTTGATGATATTCACTGTTTAGTTGTTGATGTTTTATAGTTTGGTTTAATTTCTGTCAGTCATATCCCTGCTTAATTTTGATGATTGCTAATTTGCAGATGATTATGGAGCGCAAGTTTCAACCAGTCATTATTTTTAGCTTTAGTAGAAGGGAATGTGAGCACCATGCGATGTCAATGTCAAAACTTGATTTCAACACTGAGGAAGAAAAGGATAGCATTGAACAGGTTTTCCGTAGTGCTATTTTCTGTTTAAGCGAGGAAGATAGAGGTTTACCTGCTATAGAGTTGATGTTGCCTCTTCTTAAACGAGGTATTGCAGTACATCATTCTGGACTGCTTCCAATAATTAAGGAGCTGGTGGAATTGCTCTTCCAAGAAGGTCTTGTGAAAGCTCTCTTTGCTACTGAGACGGTGTGCACTTTAACCTGATTATTCCACTTGACCCTAAACTTATTTTATCCATTGACATGTAGCATAATTCGGAATTATACTCCTCAAATGGACTTCTATTTTTTTTTTTGAACTAGAGAGAGTCAGATAACTATTGTTTTATACTTTCTGCAATTATTTTACACCCTTTAGTAGCAGCATTTGACTAACTCATCATTGTTTTTCTTCAGTTTGCCATGGGGCTGAACATGCCTGCAAAAACAGTTGTCTTTACATCTGTCAAAAAATGGGATGGTGATAGTAACCGTTTTATTGGTTCTGGAGAATATATACAGGTAAATCTAATGTACATGAAGTGAAGCCAGGCACATATAGGTAGAGTTAGTAGGTGGAATAGAATGTATGAGCCCTTCTCAGTATAATTTGCATTTTCTTTCTAGATGAGTGGAAGGGCCGGTCGGCGTGGCAAGGATGAACGGGGCATTTGTATTATAATGATAGATGAAAAGGTAAGGCTGTGCAGCCTTCTCTTTTAACTATCTTTGTTCTTCTTAATATATTTTATATAGCAAGATGATCATGCACGGATTTTGTATGCCTTTCTAATACAATAATTTGATCAAATGCATCCTCCATCCAGATTCTGCAGTCTTCTTACTGCGTTGATTATGATAATGAAATGTGATAACTGATGACTTCTTTATTTTTATCTAACATAAATCATTGCTATTTCATTTGTAGTCATGGTTCTGATTTTGTAGATGCTTACTAGTTTGATATTTCAACTTAACAGTTTCATTGGCTAACAATGGGTATGCAGTGGCATGTAGCCGGAAGTCAAGATGACCTTATTTTTTGAGACTATTGAATTTTACATTTGAAAGATACATACGCTGTTCTTAGTTGTCACCTTTCAGTAGTTGTGTTGAAGAGTCACTTTGCTCTGTTGAAGCTGTCCTCCCAAGCGACATTGTTCTATGATCATGCTTTAATTTACTTCTCATATCATATCAAGCTTTACCTAGCTTGCATTACTTGTTATGCGAAATTAATTTGCTCCGATTTCTTAGTAGTTGTGTCAACATTCATTTTCTATTGAAGCTGTCCTGCAAGACACTTGTTTTGTTCCATATTCATGTTTGAATTGCTTTTCAAGATTTATTTTGTATGCCGTGATTCTTATGCAACAGACTCACTAAAGCTTTTGTTTTGTGCTCACGTGCTTCCTTTAGTTTGACATTTGGCCTTTGTTCTTAACATAGTTTAACTTTGCAGATGGAAATGAGTGTCATCAAGGACATGGTGTTAGGTAAACCAGCACCTCTTGTCAGTACTTTCCGACTGAGCTACTACACTATTCTGAATTTACTGAGTCGTGCGGAGGGCCAATTTACTGCTGAACATGTGATCCGGAATTCATTCCACCAGTTTCAGTATGAAAAGGTCTGTATCAACCTTAAAGATGCCACTCCTGACATATCCTTTTGAACGCCGAAGATTAGCTTCCCTTGCTTTTCAGGCATTACCCGAGGTGAATCAGAAGATTACAAGATTGGAAAATGAAGCTAGCTTGCTAGACTCTTCTGGAGAGGTATGCTACTTCGGTTGTAGTATATATTATTGTGCTTCTGTTTGACTAATAATGTATGACCTCTCCTTGTACAGAATGATCTTGCTGAATATCACAAATTAGGGCTTGATATATCTGAACTTGAGAAGAAAATCATGTCTGAGATGATTAGACCAGAGAGAGCTTTGTTATATTTGGTTCCTGGAAGGCTGGTACATAACAATTTCTCCTAGGTTCTGTTCTTGCTTGATGATGAGATGTACATGTTCATCAGTTATCGCCGCTTATTTGACTAATAAAAAACAGTACTACAGTATTAATACTGTGTGTATTTCTGTTCACCATTTTGCTTCTTTGATGATCTGCTCTGTTATGACTTATGATGTGGTTCTGTAAAATTTACACAGACTCCATTTCACTGAGTAATTTTCATCATGGCAGGTTAAGGTGAGGGATGGTTCAACAGACTGGGGATGGGGTGTGGTTGTAAATGTTGTAAAGAAACCTCCAGCATCTAGTAATCTCCCCCCTGCATTGAGTGCATCCCGTAATAATAACTATATAGTGGATACCTTGCTTCATTGTTCTTCTAGTTCGAGTGAGAGCGGATTGCGTTCGAAGCCATGCCCAGCTCGCCCTGGGGAGAAGGGAGAAATGCATGTGGTGAGTTGAAGCTTGTGACAGAAGGATTTTATTGTGGTCGTTTATTTTCAGTTCACTAGACCATCTTTTTATTCTTGTCATTAAGGGATGTCCCAAAATTTACTATTGACTGATGTTGAGGTTTTGTAGGTGCCTGTACCATTATCTTTGGTATCTGGTCTAAGCAGCATTAGAATCAGCATTCCATCTGATCTGCGACCACCTGAAGCAAGACAAAACATACTTTTTGCAGTTCAAGAACTAGGAAAGCGTTACCCCCAGGGACTTCCAAAGCTACATCCAATTACGGTGAAAATTCTTCTTACATAATGACTGTTCAGTTTGTTGTTAATTTTGCACTAGAAGTACCATTTTCGTTTAGAGATACTGGAAGTTCAAAAAAAAAAGGAACTCAAATTTATCTCGGCAGGATTTAGATGTACATTAGCTCGGCTCTCCGGATGAGATATATCATATCTGTTTTTCCTCAGTACATCGTCCATGCATGATATACAGACGGAGAAGGCAAATGCTATAGCTAAAATACTGATTTGATCTTCACCGGCTCATTTCTAGTCTGCAAACCATTTGATGCGCGTTCTTGCTCTACCTTCTTCTGGCATTCCTTCCTTTCACATTTAGTTGGTCCAGTTTCTCAGATCATTCTATCCTAAAAATATATCACCTGTCACCCTAAAGCGATCAACTTGAATGGTGTTATTTTTTTGACATTCTGATATAATTAATAGGACATGGGTATTGAAGAACCTGAATTAGTCGACCTGGTTCATAAACTTGATGATCTTGAGCAGAAACTATGTTCTCACCCACTTCATAAGGTATGACTTATTGTAACCTTTGAATTAAGAAATGCCCAGTCCCGTTTTTTACTTGATGCACTAATTTTTGCTATTTTGTATCTCAGTCTGATCAAAGTGAGCAGCAACTGTTATGGTACCAAAGAAAAGCTGAAGTTAATCATGAAATTCAACAACTAAAGTCAAAGATGCGGGATTCACAGGTTGGTTGAATGTGGTCATAGTTGATCCTTGTTAAACAGCTAACTGTGTTCTCACATTCTCCTCCATTCAGCTACAAAAATTTAGGGATGAATTAAAGAACCGGTCCCGCGTTCTGAAGATGCTTGGTCACATTGATGCGGATGGTGTTCTCCAGTTAAAGGGGCGTGCTGCCTGTTTGATAGACACTGGGGATGAGCTGCTTATCACTGAACTTATGTTTAATGGTACCTGTTTAACATGACCGGATTCAGTTTTTTCTTACTCTATATTCAGTATTGCATTAATATGTTTATGTTACTAGGTACATTTAATGATCTTGATCATCATCAAGTTGCTTCGGTTGTTAGCTGCTTTGTACCGTGTGAGAAATCAAATGAGCAAATACGCCTGCGAAATGAGCTTTCTAAACCAATGATGCAGCTCCAGGAGGCTGCAAGAAAAATAGCTGAGGTGCATACTTGTTGTATCATCACTATGTTGCCACCCATCTCCCTAGTACCTATACTTAATTCGGAACTCTGATTCCTCACTCTTGATTTAGGTACAACGAGAATGCAAATTGGACGTAAATGTTCAGGAATATGTTGATTCTACTTGTAAACCCTACCTGATGGACGTCATATACTGCTGGTCAAAGGTTGGTCAGACTATACAGTTCATTAAACTGTAGATCTTCTTTTCCGGGTTTTTTGGGAAATTCTCCAGGCGTTGAGATATCTTATTTCCAATTGTGACATTGATTCTTATCATGCATAATCTCGACATCTGATGCAATCATACTCTGCACCTAACTGCTGCTGCAATTTTTGTAGTTATATTATATGTAGATTACTGAAACATTTTCCACACAGGGTGCCACCTTCGGAGAGGTGACAGAAATGACCGACATTTTTGAAGGAAGCATCATACGACTAGTTAGGAGGCTGGATGAATTTCTGAATCAGGTAAACCACCTGTTGGTTCCCGGCACTAGTACTAAAATCACTTTGATAATGAGAGTGTCTGCCTTTGATTATCCCATTTGGCTTAACTAGAAGAATACCCCGCGCGTTGCAGCGGGAATCTCTATAAGAACTCTGCAATGTAAATTGAAAGGGTATAAGATGGATGTAAATGAAAGTGGATGACATGGAAAAATGATTGGCTACAATAGTGGGTGATGTGGATAGCTTGAATTTTGAGATAGATACCATAAATGCATCTTAATGAAGTTTTGTTGGTGAATGACATGGACAAATGATTGGCTACAATAGTGAATGATGTGGATAGCTTGTATGTTGAGATAAACACCATAAATACATCTTAGTGGGTGGTTTTCTTTATAAGAGATATAGATAGGATAGGTTGCATGCACATGCGAATTTAATGGAATCATGTTTGGATAGTTTGCATGTCAAGATAAATAGGTTAGTGGGGATGAACTATTTAGGTATTATAGATGTGCATGTGAATAAAAAGGTTCTGCCTTTGATTGATCCATTGAATCAATGTGCATGTGAATACAAGTGTGACATGTCCTTCTGTCGAAATGTCTATAAACTGTCAACATTTACTCTCAACTGTAACATGACTGAATATGATGAAGTTGGGTTGTAGCCAGATATGCGAGAAATGTTATCTATTTCTGTTTATCTCCATATAGGAATTTGTGCTTGTCATCGACTTTGTTCTTTGCCCTGTTCTGCATGCCCACTCTTCACTTTTATATTACAAAGTTCTGTAAATGGTCAGAAAATTAGCTTGCCTTGTTTCCCTTTTTGAACCAACTGATTGAATTTCTTTGCCAGCTAAAAGCTGCTGCTGAAGCTGTTGGGGAGGTCAACCTTGAGAGCAAGTTTGGATCGGCTAGCGAGAGCTTACGCCGGGGCATCATGTTTGCCAACTCATTGTATCTGTGATGAGTGCTCCAGCAGTTGTAAGATGTTAACAAGCCAAACCTAGCTGTTTTGTTTTTTGTTTTTGACAGCCCTTAGTGTAGGTTGTAGCCTTCTACTCTGGTAACCTCTAGGCCGCAGTAATTTCATCAGAAGATTGAAAGACGTTGCCACACATGAAATTATTATGTTTCATACACGGACACATCAGGTGGTGCTAACATTTTTATCAATGGTCCGAAAGGGTGCAACAGTTTCATTATACCTGCATGCCCCATTTTAGAGAATCATTATATGATCATATGGTTAGCAGGTCTTGGATCCCTTGTTTATCAAGCAGTTCTGTTTACATTGCTGCCGCATGGGTTATGAAATCTTGTTACCTACTGAAATATTAAGTAAATATATTAGTTTTGCTTTATTTCTTCGATAATGCTTCAAGGAGTTGTATATGTATAAAAAGTGTTCTTGAGAAATTATAGCCATGCCAAAGAAACGTGTCAATTCAGTGCACAGTGTTAATATTTCTATCTGGAGTTATAAAGCAGCAACACTACAAATTTAACTCAATTAGTTGATTTCAGGAAGTGTGGCATTAAGTTCTCTAAAATGTAGCTAGGTTGAATCAACCTCCATGTGACAAGAGAACCTAGCTAAGGTAAATAACACAACCATGTATGGTTGGTCTTCCAATCGATTTTCTTTCATTACACCAAAACCCATGAGGGAGTACAGCTCACAAAAAAGTACCACGAGGGAGTATAGATATCCTTTAAGGTGCTCTTCCCTAGGCAACAATTGGTCCTTGAGATTGAATCGATCATCAATAATCATTCCCATTTCTACATTTTCAAGAATTTCCTATTGGAACTTACCATGCATCTTATATGGTTTTGGATGAATCCAAGATTCACATTGGGTTCAAGGACAATCGTAATATAAGATGGACACAAACAAAAGATCTTTGATTGAACTCCAAGATAAGATTTTCAACCAAAATCCTCAAGCATTCTGCTATTGCAACTCAATCCTTTGTTGTTTAATGTCCCAATAGTTTTTCCCACCCAATATTGGCGGCTTTGTGAGAATTGACTTAACCCTGCCAAGCAAACCTTTTTACCATTAGCGTTGGAATTATTGCAAAACCTTGTCAGGTACTGCCAAACTTAATTTTATTTGAGACCCTTTTTGTTAGCTTTAACACATTCAAACATAATATTTTTATTCAACATTTTCAAGCCATTTTCATTTGCTTCTACATCACTATTAAGATAGGTACAATACTATCGTTCTAATCTTTTCGGAACCTCGGAGCTGGGAAGTTCTTGTTGAGAAACACTCTGTCAACCCTGGTACTTTCGAGGCGTTGTTTTTCTCCATTATCATCAAGCCTGTTCTATCATAGCAGAAAAGGGCCGCCTTTTTGGTTAAGTGCATCGTCTTTTCTTTTTCTCGATACTTTCGACTATCGAGTCTTTAAAAATGTTACTCGCCAACCGAGTATTTTTTAGATAATTTCTGTAGAACTTTCGAGCTAGTTACTTTTTCTGCATAACGGTCAAATTTGTCCTCTCTATAAATCTCTCAACAGTCGATTAGCTTCCTCCCTAAAAAGTAAACATTGGGATAAATCTTCGTGTTCACATGCCTCGCTTATTTCTATATCCAAGGTGATTTTGTCATTTGTGTTTGTTTACCTTGTTGGTACCTTGTATCATCATATATGTTATACCAGCTACTTGCATTTAGGGAAACTTTAATTATCCTAAAATTTTCTATTACTTGCAAAGAAAAGGCTTTATTTTGTAGAGACATATCCCCCTTCCCCTAGGTCGCCATCTCCATCCTTCGGTAGGGGAGATAGAGGAGTTTTCTCCGACAAAGAGGTAAATGATGTCTAGTGTGAGGAAAATGTGGTGGAGGGGGCTTTGTCCAACCAGGCCGACTACATGATATTCGAAGCCACGTCAGCCAAAGGTAACAAGCGTGCTTCATATTTTATTAAGGGCCACGTAAGCCAAAGGCAACAAGCAAACTTCATTTGTCATTAAACCAAGGGACTACAACTCACAAAAAATACAACGAGGAAGTATAGATGTCCTTTAAGGTGGATGGTCATCCAACCATCTGAGCACCACTTGTCCACTATCACCTCTCAAGAATCCATCTTATCGGCGCACCATCTCGGGGTCACCTATGAATGTAATTAGAGAATGTAACTAAGGACTGGAATTAAAAGCCCTAACAAGACCTAACTAGCCCTAACAAACCTAACTAAGGAAAAGGTAAAAAAAACTAACTAAGGAATGTAACTAAGGAATGTACTCCCTTGGATTCTTTTATGTCTGCGTCTTAGAGCAAGCTCGCACACCAAAACGTGGGCTGGTGGATGTTTTCTGGGCAATTTTACCACGCGAGCATGGGTGAGCAGCTGCGAGTAATAAATGCACAAGTAGCCATGGACACTCCTCCTCGCCTCGTTTTCTTCCCTGCATGTGGACATTTCACTATTCTAAATTTCTAATGTTGCATGCAAGCTTTGTGCTCTCTCTCTTTCTCTCTCTCTACATATGAACAACAAGGATAGCAATGGTGGCTAGAAAAAATAGCGTCTACAACTTTTGGTTCCCTCCTAAACAGAAGAAGGCGCCATCGAGTAGCTTCAAAAATTAGCTTGCCGCCATCAATTTGGAGCACGCCTCCGTACACGAGGAGGCCGTCTTCTGCAACACGGTCTGTGGGCTGGATGTCCTCCATGTGAACATCGATCGCAACGATGACACCACTAGCCATGAGCATGAGTCTAGACGTGAGCACGCCCCCGTCCTCAAGGATGCTGCCCTACATGAATGTCGAGTACATCGCCATCCACAAGGACGCTGCCCTGCAAGACCGCCGCGACTACGCTGTTGTGAGGAGGCTACCATCCCATATTGGATCGATAGTGAGAGAGGAAGAGGCAAAGCGGAGGGGCGCTATGTCCAAAGAAATTGGAGGGGCAAAGTTGGGAAGAAAAGGTAAAGAAGCTATACACGCAGAGCATTGAGGAAAAACGAAGAACAGTTATACGCAGACTAAAAATGATCAGAGGGAGTACTTGCAAGTACTCGTCCTTCTTAGGAAAAAGTTGCCGACAATCATACTTTGACTTCTTCTCCCTTTGCTTGGTGTAGAAATCTCGAACGGCCTGAATACGCATATCGTGCCACGTGTTCACCAATAATCGCATGCACTCCCTCTGGAGGTTCTTCCTGGCCTCCTCCTACATCCCCTCCTCAACCCTGTAGAAACTTTGCAATTACACCATACAGATGCATAGATGAGTGAATTGATTTCAACGCTAATAACTAGCTATAATATTGCTAACTTTTATTGTGTAAAAGAATAGTTACCCAAAAATAAGCTAACACCTTGTTCGCTACGCTCACGCAATCAACACCGTTGATGCATATCTCTTACGGGGCCCGGGCGGCTAGGTAGTGCTCCCTAGTACCAGTTGAGTCCTGGCTCAGGAACCCTACCAGTTGCAACATTCAGAAAGTCCCCCCTCGTGATACATGATATCCATCGGCACGGGCAATCCAAGAGTTGTACACGCTCGAAGTCTCTCTATATAGTGAACCCCAGTGGTCGTGAGAGCTCCATTCCCACCCACGGTGGAAGCCACGTGTCACGCACGGGGGAATTACCTTGGGGATGCTGACGGGCCAACCCAACCCCAAGGCGCTCCGAGCATCGCGCTGGAAACAACCTTTGGCATTTCCTTTAGGAATTTTATGAATGTATCAAACATCTTGCAACAACTTTCAGAAATAAAACCAAATTTTTTTCTGGCCAGACTCATTTTATGTTAATTTTTTGCTTCTTGAGCTACATTTTTTCCTTCACAAAGAACTCGTGCTTGCGTATTTCCCCTCGTGCATCGCACGACCGGGGACTAGATATTGATGCCTGTGCTTGCGGCCAGTCCCAGCAGCTCTGGAAACCTAAAGAGACCGAGCTCTGTCTCATGGGAACGCTCCTGTGCACGACACCTTGCGAAGGTCCTTGGTACACAATAAACCCAAAGAGGTCGAGCTCTGTCTCACGGGCATGCTCTCGTGCACGACACTTCGCGAAGGCCCTTGGTACACAATAAACCCAAAGTGGCTGAGCTCTGTATCATGGACCCGATCCCGTGCACGAAACCTCGCGAAGGCCCTTGGTACCCAAGAAACCCAAAGCGATTGAGCTCTGTCTCACGGGCCTGCCCCATGCACGTCACCTCACCAAGGTCCTTGGTACCTAGCAAACCCAAAGCGATCGAGCTCTATCTCGCGGGCACGCTCTCGTGTAAGTCACCTCACCAAGGTCCTTGGTACTAAAACTCCTTGCGCAACCCACGCGGATGAACCACAAAGTGAGTGACCTTACCGCCTACATAACTGCTCGTGAACGCGTTTACCACGCAGGAATACGCCATGGGGGCTTCATGAATGACATCCCTTGACGTTGCTTCAAGAGAGATGCCTCCTGAAGTCCCAGAACTTCCTTCAAGAGGATCGAGATTCACATCAAGTTATGAGGTATGCAACAATCAAAGTTAAACATCAGTCTTACACCCCCTCGGGGCTACAAATTCATGGCACAGATAAAAGGACACACGCATCCCGCAAGGAGCATCGCTGACGCGCTAAGTCTCATCACTGCCGGTCGTGACGCTACAGAGGTCCTCGACCAACGCATCTACATGCACTTTCACCTCCAAGGCCAGACCTTCAGAAGCCTCAGGGGGAACCTTCATGGCCAATGCGTGGAGGTCGACCGTCGAGGCCAGGAGTCGGATTTTGGAGCAGATGCGTGAGGCCACCTCGCCTAGAAGCGAGTGGTTCCTCTCATCGATGACGTCTTCCAACAACCCCGGCAATGCCTCGAGCTCCTGAGTCACTTCTGGAGGACCTACAGGTAGAAGAAATCATCCGCCCCTTCCTCGAGTTCAGGGACTTCCCCCTCGAGCTTTATGAGGATGGCGCGGGGAACGCGTAAGGAAATCCTGCAGCTGTTGCATATGCTTGAGGCGCCGAGCGGAAACCTCACGCTCCTGGTCCTCCTGCCATCGACGTCTGGCCTCCAAGGCAACGACCTCTTCCTGGGATTTCTCCTCCCGGGCCTAGTGATCATCCTCACGCTTCGTGAAGCCTTCCTCCCATGAGGTAACCGCTTCATCGCCGGAGGCCAGATCCTTCTCGCGAAGGGCCACAACTCCTTCCCGCGCCTTGAGGTCCCGCTCTCGAGTGACCACACGTTCAAGAAGAGAGTCCTCATGAGCATCCACGCTTGCCAACTTGTAACCTATCATCAATGCGGCGTCTGAGGTGCTGTCGGACAGCGCCAAGAGTTTCTCAATAGAGACACCAAACCGGTGTCGGGCCTCCTTCAAGGCAGAAAATACCCCCTCGGGGTCAGCATCATCACTTCCCCCTTGAGGGGTCACCTCTATCAAATACCAACACGTCCGAGACATCGCCCCCGGCTGGATCACAAGAGTGATGGCTGCGGCCTTCGACTCCTGCGCGGCCTCAAGCATCCCATCTCCTCGGCCCACGGGGACAATAGTCTCTAGAGGACTGAGGGCTGCCGTTATTAACGGCTCGAGGGTCGCGGAAGCCATCTCCCTCGCCTTATTCGGCGGGACGATGGACCTGAGGGAAACAACCCCATGAGTGGGTATGATGTAGCAAACATAAGGCACACCCCTGTTGAATGAGAGAAGTCTTACCGGGGCGAGGAGCCTAGACGCCTCTTGCAAAGGAGAAGGTGGCGTCCGGCAACACCCTGAGGGTGTTGGCCTCCTGAACCTTCCACAGGGGTTTCGGAGAGACCCTCCGTGGGCGCCACCGTGGGGTTTGCCGCCGTTTTCTTCGCGGATTCGGCGGAGTTCCTGCTCCGGTGCCTTGCGCCAAAGCCCGGGCCCTAGAGCTTCTCCTCCGCGTCCTCTTCCTTGCCCGCGCATTCGCGCCCCAAAGGAGCCACGACATATCCTCTCTTCCCCTCCTTGACGTGGCTCCCTGATGACCCACAAGTGTAGAGGATCGCAACAGTCTTCGCGGTAAGAGTTACCCAATTTATATATTTGACACAAGGGGAGCCAAAGGATATTTATAAGCTTAACAGTTGAGTTGTCAATTCAACCGCACCTGAAAGATACTTGCTTGGCAAAAAAATTAGTAATAACGGTGTGATGGAAGTGACAGTGGCAACGAAAATAGTGGTGGCAAAACAACGAAAGTAAAGACAGGAAAGTAAAGTAACGTGTAGCAAGCAGGATTAAAAAAATGTAGTCTCAGGGATGGATGATTGGGTGCTGCATGGATGAGTAATAACATGTAATAGATTTACAACAGGGCAAGACAAAAAAAATTAATGATCATCTAGGCATATATCAAACATTAGGCATGTATCCCAAGGGTAGTCATGCGTGCTTGCAATATGAACTTGCACAACATCTTTTGTCCTACCATCCCTCTACCAACGGGGCCAAAAGGAACTTATGGAGATCAAGGTGCTCCGGTCAAAGAGCACCGGAATAAAGCATTAACAATCTATGGATGCATGGAATCCTCAAATTATAGTCTACCCCCTTTGGTGTCCCAAGCTTTCACCATTGAGATCGCCGGTTCCGGACTATAATAGGTCAATACAACTTGTAGATAGGATCAAGAACAGAAATATACTCATGAAAACATATAAGGTTCAGATCTGAAATCATGGCACTCGGGCCCAAAGTGTCAAGCATGAAGATCAACAAGAGGTAGCAAAGATGATAAGCACCAAAGTAGATGATAGGCAACATGCCCCCAACAATTTGACGAACTATTACATGATCTAACTCATCCAATCCCTACCATCCCCTTTGCCTATAGCAGAGAATTACTCACACATGGATGGGGAAAACATGGAAGGGTGATGGAGTGGCGGTGATGACGATGATGGAGATGATCTCCCCTCACCGGAGGACAAAACAACCTTCATATTAGCTCTCCCCGAGGAAGAACAGAGGTGGCGGCGGCTCCGCGATGGAAACTGGGATATCGACTTCTGTTTCAGGGTTTCCGCAATGCGAGTAAAAATAAGAGCCAAAGGGGGCCTCAGAGGTGGGCCCACTGGTCCAGGCACCCTGGTGGCGCGGTAAGGGGGTGGCCGCGCCACCTGGCCGCCTGGGCCAGGGGTGGACCCCTCTGGTCCATCTTCTGGTTTCTGGAGTCTTCCAGAGCGAAAGAATTTTGGGATTTTTCTCGGAATTTTCTGAGATACTTAAGTTTTCACATTCCCTACACAAAAATTAGACATCGAGGCAGCTCTGCTGAAAAAAGCATCAGTCCGGGTTAGTTCCGTTCAAATCATGCAAGAATAAGGCCAAAACTATAGCAAAAGTGTTTGGAAAAGTCGATATGTTTAAGGCGTATCAACTCCCCCAAGCTTAGCGTATTGCTTGTCCTCAAGCAATTCAGTTCAACGAACTGGACGAAACAAAGAAAACTTTGACAAACTCTTTTGCTTCACAAGATGTGCATAAATCTATACTACGAACAAGCCTAGCAAGTATTAAAGCAATGCTATAAAGACAATGCATGAAGCAATCCTTCATTCTTATGAAAATCTCTCAAACAGCTAAGAATAAATAATATGGAACTGGAAATCTTAGCAGGATTACAATGCACATGACTTAAACATAATAAAGTGGTATCTCGCTTGACCCCATGAGTGAAGCAAAACAAAAATGCAGAAGCACCTCCGAAGTTTTAAAGGAGACTAGAAATAAACATTTCAGAATGAGTAATATCACAATCATGCAGAAAACAATGTGGTACTTTGGGACAATGCACATTACACTCATAATGAAAATTATGCTCTCAATAGTTGGTGCTTTGAAGAACAAGGTGGAGACTCTTGAACCTTGGCTTTTGGTGGCAAGGTTGAATACCCATGGTCGGAAGCAAAGACTAAACATGTACCAGAGCTCGTGGTTTTGAAATCAGAGATAAAATGCTTTTTGAGAGTGTAACTTTCCAGTCAATGGTTGACGGTTAAGGCTTTCAATATCTTCCATGCCAACCATATTAATGGCAGTTCCCGTGCTTTTTATGATATGCCTACACTTATATTCCCTTTCCACCAATCATGGACAATTTTTTGTAGCAATGAGTTGCGATGTGCCTTTCATTTTGTCTCAATTATGGGGGGAAAGTGTAAGTTTTATAAAATTTCGAAACTAGTGAGAACTAGGCATTCTCCAGACCAGCCACTGCCTCATAAATTTGACTAGAACAAACTTTGTCAAGGAGTAAAATATTTTTGGCATGGAATATACCGATCACCCCACCGCTCCATGAACTTGTACGGGTACAAAAGGGAAGTTTATTGAATAATTTTGAGGTGGTACAAGAAAGTCTTTGTTATGATGGCCGATAAACGCCATATATAGGAAGGTATGGTGGACTCATTTGGCGCAAATGGTTTCAAGGATTTTGGATGGGCAAGCAGTCAGTCCGCTTAGTACAGGCGAAGGCTAGCAAAAGACGGGGAAGCGACCAACTAGAAAGCAATAACGGTCATAATCATGCAGAGCGACAAAGCAACATTGAATCGGGCATGAAAGTGATATGACTACTCTGAAATAAAAATATCATCAAGGCCTAATAGACTTCTAGTCATAAACATGTGTAAGCATGTGCCAAGTCAATCAAAAAAATTCTTCGAAGGGAAATACCACTTCACTATGCCAAACCATGAACAATGTGATGCATGCAAATCATTTCAATAACACATTATGCACTCTAGCTATTTGAGACTAGTCACAAAGAAAGCATGAACTACTGGGAAAGCATTGTAAACATAGCACTATATCGCTACAAGCTGGTCTCTAGATCATAAGTACATGCATATGTACAAAAGCGAAAACAAGTAGAGTTCATACCGGATTTCCTTGTTGCGCCTCTTCCGTCGATCTTCATCATTATTACCTCGTCACTTGCACGATCGAATGTCGAAAGATATAATCAAGTGCAATTGCAACCACGGACACGAGCTGAACTCTGCAAACAAAGCATACTAAAGAGAGAAAGGAAATCTTTTTGGGTTTTTCAAAGGTTAATCAAAACAAAAAAGAAAGGAGAAATCTTTTTGTTGTTTTTTTCAAATTAATAAATAACAAAGAAGAACTAGCAAAAACTCCGAATAGATTAAAGTGGAAACCATGGATGTTGCAATGAAAGGGGAGAAGTGAACATACTCCCCCAAGCTTAGGCTTTTGGCCTAAGCTGGGATCGTCTACTGCAAGCCCCAGGAGATCCCTCGGGCTCTAGGATAGTATTGGTAGCCCCATGGATCCTACTGGACGTCGTGTGCAGAGAACAACATCCTGCTGGCCTCCCAAGAAGAGGGCTCCTCGCTCCAAGAAGAAGGTCCCTCGCCCCAAGGGGCAACGAGCTCCTCCTGAGGAGGCGGAATCTGTGATGGCTCCTTGTCCTTATGAGCCTGTGCCTCCATCATGGGGCGTAAAACAACTATCAAGCTAGGTACTCGTCTAGCTCAACCTCGGTGAAGGACCATCCATTCCTGCTAGTGAAACTAAAGAAAGAGGTGCATGCAAATGGATAGTACGGTTACATTTTTCACTAAACCTTATCATCTAAACAAGGTTCCCCAAATCGGAACCTCTAGTAACAAACTCATGCCTCTTCATAGCTTCAGGATCAAGACGTGAAAAGGGTAAAGGCAAGTCATCTGCATGTACTGTTAAGTTAAGGTGCTCGATAATAAGTGTGGGAAAGATGCCACCAATATTAGGACCCTTCTCGTTGTTACAGTCGAGACGACGAGCAATCAAAGCACCTAAATTGTACGTGCGATCCCCCTCAAGGGCAGCTACCAGAATAGAGAGATCTGGAGGGCTAATGTTGCTCGTGTTCCCACGAGCTAACACCCCTTGAGAAATATAATATGCAAAATACCTGATGTGGGGAAACTGTATGACTCATATCTTGCCTCAACGGATCTCTCTCGGGTCTCCGTTGGAGAGAGAGTTGAAGAGAGCCTTGAGATTGGATGGTTGCACCTTCATCCTCTCCGTCTTCCCTACATTCTGCACACCTAAAAATTCACAAAACTTTGCTAGAGTCATAATTTTAACCTAATCATAATATCTAAATTCAATGGTGGGAGAAACCCCATCATTAAATTTAAACCAGTTAAAAAAGTAATATGTAAAGGATATTGTGGCACTTGATGTGTCACGAGGTACACCAGACCTGCATTTTCACAAAGGTTATTAAATTGATCTAGCAAACCTGCAGCAACAAGAAACTCCGGGCACGGATATGACATGGCATGCACCGGTTCAGTGTCATCAAGCAATGTCGGGTGCTCAACATCATCATTGTAGTTTATCCTCACACCCGAGGATGATGATGAATCCCTAGTAACTCTATCCATGGGTTCACCATGTTTTCTTGCAAACCATCCCGTAAACTTTCTCATTATCACCTAATCTGAAATTTTTAGCAAGTTACAACAAGTGATAAATAAGAAAAGAGAGTTGAAGCATGCTACTTTACTCACTTCCCCAAGGCCTAAACTTGCATCAAAACATCAAAAATAAATTTCTAAGCATGCATGCATGCTCTTATGAACAGCCACCAAGAACTCCAAAATACTCACATAAAGCTTTACCATTCAAAAAACTATTTGGAGGAGTGGAGGAGTCACATACCAAGGAACAATTTCCCCAAATCTCAGCTGAAATGGAGGGATGTGGAAGGAGATCCAAAATCACGGCCAAGAGCACCAAGAACACGAGCTCCAGCAAGAAAATCGAGATTTTTGAGTGAAGAGAGAGAGGTAGGAGGTGGACTTGGTGTTGGAGGGCCTTGGTGGGCCCAGGCGCCCTTGTGGCGTGGCCAGTGGGTAGGCCGCGCCCTCTGGCCTCCTTGAACAGGGGTGGCCCCCCTGGTCAGCCTCGGGTTCCCCTGGGTCTCTTTTTACGCAAAAAATGATTTTGAATTTTCCAGAATTTTTTGCATTTATGAATATTTTTCGAGATGGTGATTGCTGCAGAACTTCTAGAAACTCGAAATAGTGGTTTAAACTTATGAAGTTTAACAAAATGTAAAGCTTAGGTACATCAAGAAAAATGAAATCAAAATGACACAAGAACAAAATAGGCTTCCCTTTTTGCTTATATAAAACGGATTTGTAAGTAAGGTTGATCAAGTCTTACTAGCAAACAAGTTATATATAGAGAAAAAAGTTTCACTTATTGTAAAGTGATCATGGTACCTTTATTTTAACGGACATTGTCCCCACCATAATGGTTTTGTATTTGTGATGCACATGTAGAGGACAATCCCAATCTCCAATTTTCACGGTCTCAATATTTTAAATGGAATTAAGACCATGCCTTTTATCGATCTTTTCGGAAAATAAATCGTATGCTCCTTGTCATTAACATTGAAAGTGACCTTCCTTTATTGCAATCAATAATAGCACCTGTCGTGTTAAGAAAAGGTCTTCGAAAAATTATGGACATTCTCCCATCCTCGGGCATGTCTAACACAACAAAGTCAGTAAGAATTAAGCAACTAGCAACTTCAACAGGAATATCCTCACAAATACCAATGGGAACGTTGTGGACTTGTCAGCCATTTGGAGAGAGATATCTGTAGGGATTAGTTTTTCTAAACAAAGCCTTTTGTAAAGAGAAAAAGTCATAACACTCACTCCTGCACCAAGGTCACATAAAGAAGTTCTAACATAATTATTCTTTATTGAGGAAGGAATGGTGGGTATATCGGGATCTCCGAGATTCTCAGGAATCTTTCCACTGAAAGAGTAATTAGCAAGCATAGTAGATATTGCCTCATTAGGCACCCTTCTTTTATTAGTAACAATATCTTTCATATATCTTGAGTAGGGAGGAAATTTAAAAGCATCAGTCAAAGGAATTTCAAGAAAAAGAGGTTTCATCCATTCACAAAATTTATTGTAATGCTCTTCTTCTATAGTTTTGAGAGACTTACCTGGGAAGGGAATTGATTCTGTAGCCAAGGTTTATTTTCCTTCCCATGTTTTCTTGCAATAAAGTCTTATTTAGTGTATCTCTTGCGCTTGTCGGGTGCTTCTTCTTCATGTACTTTAGGTGGATCATTCTTCTCATTATCATTATTAGGTTCAGCACCATCTTCGGTCTCAGCATCAGAAATAGATATGCCATTAGGATCAACAATAGGTTCTTCATTAGTCGTGGGATCATTGGATTTGTCATCTTCCTTATGTTTCTTCTTCTTCTTCTTCTTCTTGTTTGGGGAGCTGTCAGCGTCTTCTTCCTGCATTTGAGAATCTTGCTCGATTATCTTTGGATGCCCCTCTAGATAGAGAGGGTCCTAGGTAAGTGTCCCACATCGGGTCTTAATACCATAAGCATGTGTATCAACTTGTTTGGAATTTTTAGCAAGCAAATCTTTTTGCACATTAGAAATTTGTTCAAGCTGAGTTTTAACCATATGAAAATGCTTAACAAGACCTTTAACATCATTAACAGTTCTACTTAAAACATCTAGCAAGATTTTGATAGCAATATATTTATCATGCAATTGACTTTAAATCCTCTCATTAAAATGACTTTGCTTCATAATAAAATTATCAAGCTCATCTAAACAGTATAAGGAGGCTTACCATGAGGGATATCACTTGCACTGAAATCTAATAGAGAGTTTACCACTACAATAGGGGGGGGGGTGAGCGGTAGGCTCACACAAGTTCTCAATAGGAGGTAGATTCTTCACGTCTTCAGCTTTAGTACCTTTCTCTTTGATAGACTTCTTAGATTCTTGCATATCTTCGGGGTTTAAGACAAACATTCCCCTCTTCTTTGGTGTTGGAGGTTGTTCAGGGACGGACCAATCTTGCCCATTAATTCTTCGGCTTCGTCAGGTGTTCTTTCCCTGAAAACACAGCCAACACAACTATCTAGATATGATCTAGATTCATCGGTTAGTCCACTATAAAATATATCAAGTAATTCATTCTTAGGGACTCTGTGTCCCGGTCTAGCCTTGAGTGAAGTGCAATACCTCCCCCAAGCTTTAGGGAGGTGCTCATCCTGCAACTGTTTAAAGTTATAAATTCTTTGTAAAGCAGCATGTTGCATATGAGCAGGAAAAATATTTAGCAACAAAAGATTGAGCTAAATCTTGATGACTTTCAATAGAACCACATGGTAATGCATCATACCATGCTTTAGTACCCTCCTTTAGATAAAAGGAAGTAGCTTAGTAACATAATAGTTTTATATCTTGTCAACATTGGAAAATAAGCCACCCAACTCAGTGAGTTTAGTAAGGTGTGCAATAACATCTTCATTTTCTCTGCCATAAAAGGGGTCAACTCTGACCATAGATATAAATGAAAGATCATCAGAGAAATCAAAATCAACATATTTAATGCAAATATTAGATGTAGCAAATTCAGGACCAGGAGCAAACTTGTTCTTCATAGCATGCTTTTGAAGCAACTTCTTCATAACATCGGGATCTGCAGAATTATTACAGTCTGCAAATTCTCTAAATTTATCATCAAGCTCAATATAATCATTATCAAAACATTTACCCTTGAGTTTACTCAAATCAAGGTAATCAGAAGATCTTTCAGTAGGATAACGTGTAACAGAAATTTCAATTCCAGACTGTTTTGCAGCCTTAACAATCTGAGACTCAATAGAGTGACCAAGTGAACCAGTCTCATCAAAAACAGTAGAAGCATCATCAAAAGTATCAGACATTGGTAATTTTAGGGGGGCGGTAGAGAGACGGTAGTTCCGGAGAATGCCCCTCTTGCTCCTCCCCTCCTTCTTGTCTTCCTTCTCGAAATCTTCTGAGAAGCATCAGCGGTGGCGCAGTGACAGCTGGGTCATGCATGCGCTGAGTTGCCATGGAGGCTAGCGCCATGTGTCGCGGCTCTCTTGCTGCGCGGTGGCCGTTGTCTTCTAGCGCATTGAATGCACTGCTCGCCTGGTCGATCGGTGGGAGCCAACTGGGGTCCCACTTTCTTCACGCCAAGATGGAATGTTCCTCCAGGAGGTGCTGCTCCGAGAAATGGTGCCTCCGGTTTACTCTTCATTGGTGTTCTTTCGGGTACGATGCGTCGCGGCCGAGGCACCGCTCCCTTGTTGTTGCCCTCTAAAATAGCACTCATATTGCAGGATCTTGGGTGTAATCTGCATGAGTTCCACCTTTCGCGGTCCTTGGCCGAGAGAAAAGGGAAGGGTCCCCCATTCTCCCATTCGAACGGTCCGAAAAGGTACTACCAGGGACAGTTAAACGGGACACCCCGGTTCCCGGTTACCGATAGTAGGCCCCGGGTTTGGCTTCGACAATAGTCTTTCTCGGAGTCGGAGTCGAGTCGTCCGAGAAGGCGTGGTAATATGCTCAACGGTTTTCTTGTCACTGGGACAATGTTGGCCCTTCCACGTTCTAGGTCGCCAGTTGGATTTGACGGGTGATGATGATGATATCCTGATAAAGAGTGTAAGACTCGAGGTGGGGCGGTGATATGACCCCGGTAATCAATTTTCTGATAAGGGTAGACAAAATTACCCCCATGTGGTCGTCTTGCAGTATTTAAGGGAGAAGAAGGAATCAGGAGGGGCAGGCCTCCGCCTTCCCCCGATCTTCTTTCGTCTCCTCCTTCTCGCTCCCAATGGCACCCCCAACGCATTCCCACACCTTGGAGGAGGCCGCCCAGGCAATGCTGGGGGTGCGCGGTGGTGCCATGGGTCGTGGTCGTGGCACCGTTGTCCGAGGAGCCTTGACGGTTTCCCGCGGCTGTGGACGAGGTAGATCCGGGGGCCATCTTCCTATGCCATGGCGAGGGCGCACTCGGGGATAGCGGCCAACGAGTTCTTCTTGGGGATGGTTGAGCCCTTGTGCAGCTGGCTCCGGCTGCCCGATCGGTTCGTGCAGGCGATGGCGGAGCGCAAACCCTAGGGGTTGTGGCTCCGAGTAGATGGTGGCGCCCTTGTAATCGGGATATCCTACATATAATACAAGAAAGGAAGGAAGTAGGTCTTTACCTCATCAAGGGCCAAACCTGGGTAAATCCCCATGTCTCTCTTGTGCCGACTCATCGTATCGACCCCCGGCGATCGACTCTCCCTCCTCGAAATCACTCGTAGCAAAGGCCCCGCTTTAAGTTCTCTATGAGGACATCTGGTGTGTTTTTCCCACGACAAGTAGTCCCCCTTGTACCATAGGTCCATGACCAGTAGCCGTGTGATGTTTACTCTCCAATATTGTGCTCCAATGTTTAGCCCTTGTGAGCTGCCTATCATGATCAAGGCACCTTTGTATTAGTTCCTGTTTTGTTATACTGTGTTTGCTGGGATCCGATGGATTATGAGATTATGTTCAGTTTGTGATGAGTAATATATTTGGTTTACCTTTATATTTTTGTTCTTGAGTATTCTTGCATGTTACCTATTACGTTTGTTGCTTTGGCCAAGTAGTAGATTGCAACTCCAAGAGGGAGCGTTGCTTGATTTTGGGTTCATGCCCCCCCCCCCCCGATGTCTAGCTTGAGTGACAGAAACATGAGACTAGGGGATGTGTTGTTGCCACCAGGGAGAAAATGGTGGTGCTTGTAACTGCGGTTGCAATGATTGCTTACATTACGCATAGAGTGTTAAGGCAATTGTCCGTTGCTTTGAGCCTACAATTTGGTTGGGTTTTACAACTTAATACCAGTGAGATGTTATTGATAGATATTTCAAGGTGGATGATTAGTGAGTAGATTTGCTAATTGATAAACGGTCTACTTGGTTTTGTGCAATGCCCATACAATTGAGCCTCTTTACTTTCTAGTAGCATGATTAGCATTGCAGTGCGTTTATAATTCTACCAATTGCCCAGCTGTAATTAGTTCACCCAACATAGTAGTTTATCGTCTTTTGGGATAGAGACATCACTAGTGAAAGTCATGGGACCTAGGTCCATATTTCCATCATAGTTCACACCATTCTCATTTACTGCTCTTTTTCCTTTCAGTCGCACAATTATTATTCCCCATGTGTTGTTGATCCTATGTGAACAACAAGGCTAGAGAGATTGACTACCTCTATGAACTCGTTGGGAGAAAAGTTATTTGTGTTCTTGTGTGCAGGTCCACGTTAACTCCATGCCACCAAGAAAATTTCTGGCGCCGTTGTCACCTACTTGTAGCTCTTGGAATCCTACTAGATTGATAACCTTGGTATCTTCACCGCGGGAAATTTGCTGTTATCTACATCATAACCTTCCGCTTGGGGAAACCAACGAGGAGGTGTTATCTGCACTTATCAAGCGAATTTCTGGCGCCGTTGCCGGGGATTCTAGTCTTCAAGATAGGGGATTTGCACACTACCTTTTATCTTTGCTTTTTAGTCTTGTTAGTTTACTTTCTAGTTTTTGTTTTTTCTTGTGAGTCTTATACCAAAAACACCAAAAAATAGTTACTTTGTTCTTAGCTTGTTTCAAGTAGTAGTCAGTATGTCTAGTTTTCTTGCTTTTGAAACCTAGCCAGATGCTGAGGTCTTAAACTTTAAACAAAGAGATGGTGAGAATATGAAAAAAGGCTTGGGATAGGCTTTCTGAAGCCCATAAAAGAATTATGCCTTGGGTACCTATGAAAATTATGATTACAAATTTTTATCATGGTGTCTTTAGATGGTGTAAACACTCTCTTGACTTATTGGCTGAAGGAGACTTGATGGAGTATGGTGAAGATAAAGCTCTTGATATTATAAATGGTTTATCTAGCTTCTTTGTTTATGATTATGGGGTTGATGCTATTATAGATAGACTCGACTCTATTGAGGAGAAAATTGTTGCTTTAGACATGAGAGAAGTAGAGAAACCTAAACCAATTAGAGAAGAGATTTTAGAGATAGAGGATGATTGGGAACCTTTTATTAGAAGTAGCATCTTCAACCAAGACTTCCTTGCTTATTGTGATATTGGATCCATGGTTTCTACCATGCCACAAACTGTTTATGATTCTTTAAAGCTTGTGAGTATGGTTGATTTACCTTGCTATCATGAGCATACTAATGGTGATATTTCTGAGATTTAAGGGAAGGTTGATAACATCCAAGTTCGATTTGCAAAAAGGGACGCCGCAGTTGACTTCATAATCTTGAAGTCAACAAATCAAGGAAACATAGTACTTGGAAGGACCTTTCTCCGATCCATGAAGGGCTTTATTGATGTAAGTAAAGGTCAAATACTCTTAAGTGCGAGAGCCAAATGTACGCAACTCTTCCCTAGGAAAAAAAAGAGGAGCTCAGAAGAGCAATTTGCAAATTTTGATGATCCTATTGATGATACTTTCTTTGAACCTTGATCTTCTTGCTTCATGCCTAGCTTAAAGGCATAAAAGAAAGCGCTTATTGGGAGGCAACCCAAAATGTTTTTACTTTCAGTTTTAGTTGTCTTGTTGCTTGTTACTACTGTAGCAACATCATTGTATCTTTATTTTCAAGCTTTGTGCCAAGTTTTAGCCTACCGTGACAAGTGGATCAAAAGTTGCGACATGCTGTCCAGAAAACAGATTTTGTTTGCCCCACGAAAAAAATCGTGTAAAATCACTCGATCATATTTTTGATGTGAATTGTTTTGAAATTATGCTCTATACAATTATGAAGCTTCCACCTGTTATGAGTTTTTTATTTGAGTTGCAGAACTGCCCCGAAAAAATTATTTACTACCTGATGTTCTGTTTTTCCCAGATTCGGTCTGTTTTCCGCCTCTTCAATTTTTCAAATCTTGCGCATGATTTTTCTTTGCAATTAATTTTTGGCAATCTTGAGAAACAGTACCCCTTGTTGAAAATCCTTATTTCCAACAAAGGCTAAGTGGAATTAATTTATTTGAGGTACTGACCACTCTAATCAGTTTATGATGAGTTTTGTATGAAGAGAGTTTTCAAGTGTGCGAAGGGAGATGATGAAAGAAGACTCAGGAGTCCGAAAATCTCAAGATTGGGGGTGCCCCCGGCACTCTCAAGAAATATTCAAGGAGACTCAAGCGTCTAAGCTTGGGGATGCCCCCGTGTATCCCCTTCTTCATCAACAATCATCAGTTCGTCCTTCTCCACACTATATTTTTATCACTTCATATGTTCTGTGCTATGCTTGGAGCATCTTGCATTTACTTTTTAGTTTGCTTTTCTTAAATTAGTTTTGTTTTCTGTTCATAACAAGTTGGACCCTATCATGCCTTGTTTGGGAGATAAACACACTCCACTTTTGCCTAGAATACTCATAGTTTTCACTTCTATCTTTGTTGAGTGTTCTTTATTATCTCTAGTTGCTTTCATGTTTAGCTCTTGTTCTTCATGCTTATCTTTAAGATCTATTGTTTAAATATTGTTTTTAGTACTCTCTTGAGTTTCATGTTTATCTTGTTTAGAGAGTTGGCCTGTTGCACTGAATGTGTGTCTTACTTTAAATAGGTAATCGAGGTTGCTATTATAAGTTTAGTGGTAATTTGCAATAGTTTTGAGGTACTGTTTCAAGTAAGGTTGGGACTTCTGTGTGTCAAGAGCTCAAGTATATTAGTGATAGGTGTCGTATTTTGGTTCAACATGCTTATTTTCGAAAACTACAAAAATTAGTTGAGAACTCTAGCTACTAAGTGGATCACTAACCTCTGGAGGGGTTGTAATATATAGCGTACCCTTATGTTATCATGGGTCGAGGATGCATAAGGATAACCAAGCCCCCATACAATCCTCCTAGGGGTACTTGTCTCTTTGTGAATATCCTAACTAGACAGAGAGTTACCGATAATAAATGGATGAGTTCCTTTGACTAATGCGAGTATTCGATTGTTGGCACTTCCACCATCCATATTTTTCTAGCCTCTTTGGTACCGTGCATTGCCCTTTCTCACCTTGAGGGTCGGTGCAAACTTCGCTGGTGCATCAAAATCCTTGGCATGATACGCTTTGTCATCATAAGCCTCATTATATCCTTCCTCAAAACAACCATCATATCTACCTAGCAGGCATTTCCATAGCATTTCCGAGATACATTGCCATGCAGCATCCAACTTCTCATGACTTGATCTTTCATTGTCATACATGCTTTTTCTTGATCGTAGAGCCGCATGCTAGTTGGGCCTTGCCCTTATTATTGCTACATGACGCGCTAGTATCATTGCATATCCTGCTACACTACAGAGGCATACATTTGCATACATCATGATTTAGTTTCAGTTTTCTCTACGTTGAGTACTTTTGTAAAAGTGTGTGATCTTCATCATCCTTGTAATATATAGAGTGTTTCCCTTAAGTGAGGAAAAGATCCCAAAGAGGACACAAATAAAAGATCCCAAAAGAGGACACAATTCAAAGATCCCAAAGAGGACAAATGAGAGATAAATAGAAAGAGCCAATGAGGCCACAAAAATACAAAACAAGAGAAAAGAGAGAAAAAGGAGAAAAAAAGAGAGAAGGGGAAACACTACTATTCCTTTTAAAAGATCCA
This sequence comes from Bromus sterilis, assembly GCA_950022295.1. Lineage (NCBI taxonomy): Eukaryota > Viridiplantae > Streptophyta > Magnoliopsida > Poales > Poaceae > Bromus > Bromus sterilis. Next base: position 333,434,621 of record OX465595.1, on the reverse strand, counting down.
TATTTGTGCTTCAAAGTAGCACTTGTACTTCATAGAGAGTTTTCATATCGTTCATGCATAACTATGCGTGGACCCTTACACTATAGAACTTGGCTTGTATATTCCAATGATGAGCCTCCGCAAAAGAGATCTAGGTCTTCGTGAGCAAGCGAGTTGGATGCACCCCCACTAGTTCCATTGGAGAGCTTTCATATACTCATAGCTTATTTGTGCATTCCTTGCATGGCAATCCGTACTCCTCACATCATATCTATCATTTGGATTTCTCTCGCCTATGATTGTCCTAATTGATGTGAGCCTTTCACACTTTTTGGTTTCCTTACCCATCATTTATTTTCTTTGCCATCCTAAGTGCCAACTAATCTTTCTCGCGCTCATTCATTGCATGAGTTCCCAAAGTCGAGAGGGAGAGGATCGAATTCACTTTTACCTGGCCGACTGTCTAGGGACGAGTCATAATAAGATTCCAAAAGATACCAAGTTTAGTAGATTGAGTTCTCAACAACTACTAGTATTTTTATGCTCTAAACCCATATCCCACTTTCTGCAAGGGAATACCGGTTGGAGACATTCGAGTCACGGACAACTTGAAAATTCGAGTCCCAAGCGTATCTATAATTTTTTCTTGCTCCATGATTCTTTTGGCGGTATTGCCATATATTGATGCACTTTCATACCATTTAGGCATTTACAACATATTTTGGACTAGCCTACTAATTCGGTGCTTAGTGCCAGTTTCTGTTTGTTATTGTCCGTGCATTGCAGAAAAGGGACAAATATAAAAGTGTTTGGAAAATTCCAGAAAAATATCCACAACGGAAGACTCCAGAAGACTGAAGGAGGACCAGAGGGGGGCACCCCATGGCCAGATGCCTCCCTAGCGCGGCCAGGGGGGTGGTCGCGCCACCTGGCCGCCTGAGCCAGGGGGGCACCCCTCAGCCCCCCTTGGCCTATATTTACTCTCGCTTCAAAAACCCCCGAGGAGAGTCCTGTTACACGATTTCGTCCACTTTTCCTCTGCCATCGCGATTCCGATCTTTGGATCGCTGTGAGAACCCGGATATAATTTCCATACTCCCCCGTGTTTAATTGTCAACTCCAGGATCATTGTTGACAACACAGCGAAATGATATCATTGCAGAATACATGAAGATTTTACAAGTACCATAATCTGCCATAAGGCATACATATAAAATGTTTTGATGCACTTTCGTACCATTTACAACATATTTTGGACTAACCTACTAATTCAGTTATCAATGCCAGTTTCTGTCTGTTATTGTCCGTGCACTGCAGAAAAAGGACAAATATAAAAGTGTTTGGAAAATTCCATAAAAAATATCCACAGCAGAAGACTCCAGAAGCCTGAAGGAGGCCCCGAGGGGGGCACCCCCTGGCCAGGCGCCTCCCTAGCGCGGCGAGGGGGTGGTCGCGCCACCTGGCCGCCTGGGCCAGGGGGCACCCCTCAGGCACCCCTTTGGCCTATATTTACTCTCGTTTCAAAAACCCTCGAGGAGAGCACCGTTACGCGATTTTTTCCACTTTTCCTCTGCCATCGCGATTCCGATCTTGGGATCGCTGTGAGAACCCGGATATAAATTCCAGACTCTCCTATGTTTAATTTTTAACCCAGGATCAATCTTGACAACATAGTGAAATGATATCATTGCAGAATACATAAAGATTTTACAAGTACCATAATCTTCCATAAGGCATACATATTAAATGTCTCATGACATTTATTACTACCAGGAAACAGCGGAAACTATCTTGCGTAGCGACTCCATCTCAGCCACAGGAAATTCGATGTAGTCCACGCGACCTCACACCTCAGGATCATCATAATAGTTGTACTCTGCGCCTTGATCTTCATATATCTCTGGAGTAAAAACAAAAGTATTGCCTTAAGTACATTTCGTACTCAACATGCCTCCCAGGAAAGTCCCTAATAACTACATGAGGCATCAAAGGAAGGCTATATGGTTCTTTTGCATAAAAGCTAGTTTTTTTTGAAATAGCATAATAGTTGATAAGAGGTTTTAGACGAAAACAACATTTTCTCCATCAGAAGTTTCAACAAGGTGAGGATCCTCGATCCACTCACATCCTTCATAGTTTCCAAGAATAGGGGAAAAGAGGGAATAAGCAAGACAGGTTCCCATATGTCAAGGAAGATTCATGTGTCGTCCATGACCATGGACACGGCTATTCGAATAGTTTTACACTCTGCAGAGGTTGTACCCTTTACCCACACGACACAATCTCGTCTTGTTGCCACCAGTGGCCGCTGGCGTAGTACACTATTTTGTATACCGGCAGGGAGATTGTGATGAGGTCTTTCATTAGACCCACCCTTACTATGACATGCCCACTAGGTTTCACAAGGTAATAACCGCAGTTCACAGTCCTTGCCCCCCTTTGTGCCGAGGATACTCCTCGCAAGGCAGCTATCCCATCTGTGGTACGACGATGCCGATAATAAGGATGAACTGACTAATTAACCAAGCCAGTTCCCATATAGCATGTGTTTGTACGGTTGTTACAATCTTCAAATCCAAGACTTATTGGGCCTCATGCGGCACGGACGATGGATTGCCCCCTTCACCTCGTGAAGGGCATCCAATCGCTCCTTCAATCCTTGATCCAGCTGTCGCCCGCGCCAGTATTTAGATGGTAAGTTTCACCCAAAGTAGAAGAGAGTAGAGGAAGTAAAAAATGGCCAACCGGCCTACCTTAGCAACCTCAGTAACAAGTTTCAAGTATTAATGATCCGAAGATCATTCAGATAAGCACCTATAGAATAATTAGCATGGATAAGCATTTCTACTCTACTAGATTACTATATAGTTCTACTCAGGTGTCAAGTAAATAGGCGACAAGAGGATCAGGGTAATGTGTCAATCGACACGCTAGCCACAAGATAAAATAGCATGCATATAGTGGTTATAATATACAATGCAATTTTGTAAAACATAGGATAAACATGATCAAAGAGGGAGGCATGCCTTCGTTGTTGAGTCCATCTTCGGTTACTTGAATTTGTCCATGTCCAACATCGTCACTCCCTACTCGTCGTATCGATAGAAAATGAAAACAAATAAATACCAAATCAAAAGTAAATCCAAATAACATTCTAAATAGATCAAGGTTGAATGGATAGCAAGATATTGATCAAGATGGAGATTTCAAATGAGATAGACGATAGGAAGATAAGTTGAGAGGATTCAATGAATATTGGATTGATATGGCTAAGAAAGGCTCGACGATCAAGACTAACGTTCTAACAAGAACTATGATACTAGCAGCTAGTAATGCCCACTACACATCACAAATAACTATATTAAAAACTACCATAAGACATACACAATGACATCAACACACATGGAATGGAACCATCCTATGCATTTTAACAACACAATCTGATAAAAGTTAAACACAAATAAATATTTAGATAGAATCTAAATATCTATAATTGTTAATAGCATCCAAACATATACATCAAATAAATAACAGTTACCCTATACATGACATGGTAATACATGCTAATGTAACATCATCCTACCAAGAAAGAACATGGCATGTTTAAGAGTAACAATTAACCACAAATAAATATTTAGATACTTCTAAATATTTATAATGGTTAAAATCAAGCATAATCCAACATCAAGCATTACAACTATTAGCAGTCATTACTATAACAAAATATAATCCAATACCATAGCAAAAACTAACAAAGAAATTAAATGATAAGACACATGTCCTACAAGGCATTTGAGTATAGAATCATAGGGATGTCTTAACTAATAGCACAACATCAAATGTACGAGTGATCAAGGGGAAACACTAAACTAGGACATGCTTTTACAATAAGAAACAACAAACATTCAATAACAATTCAACTAGCTATAGGATTACATCCACATCCTTAAACATCAAGGAAAACTACACACACTAAACCATATGAAGTAGGCAAAGATACACTAACCTAACCATGTGATGAATTATTGCAAAAATTATCAAACACTCATAATACTAACATGAGACAAGTTAAGCATATGCATGTAAGAAATAGCTAAACGAGGCAACTATAACACATAGAACATCATAAGACATGAAATATTACTTGCATGAAAGATGTCTAGGCATACAATAAGGCAATAGAAAAGGTAAGAAAAATATAACGAAGCCTAGGCATAGGAAAAATCCAGGGTCAAGATGTACTAAGATGAATTCTCAATAGGGGTGATCATCACACGAGATATCACACTAGGATATATACCAATACAATATAATTCATAACCATAAAAACTTAGATGATATCATCTAATAAAAACATCAAGCATGACAATATCACAACTCTATAATATTAATTAGGAAATGTAAGAACAAAGAAGCATGGAATTATCGCACGACACTAGCATGCTAGTTATCAGAAATAAACATATGACTGTTGTAACACCCCCAGTGCCAGTACAGTAATCACTACAGTGATTCCACTGTTAGTGATCATTACTGTTGATGATCAAGCCATGATCACCTTTGATCATAGCTTTTTCAGATTCTCACCCTGATAAATTTTTCAAATTATAAATTCTCTCCAAGAATTGTGGAGGCCAGTCAATCAACATGATCATGGTTAAACCAAGTCACCCTTGGCCATTTGAATAATCACAAGTCAATGATAATTATGAACCCAATGTTGTGGGGTTATCAAATTGTTTTATAAATTAAAATAAAGTGGAAGTCTTAGATAAACCACAATGATGAAACCTATTGATGGGATGTCTAGCAATCATTTAGCCATGTTACTATGGTACTGGTTATTTTAATTAAAATTATTTATTAATATTAAGGAATAAAACCTGAAGCTTAGGGTTTATTAAATTACCATGGAATTATAATAAACAAGTGGAAAATAAAGTTGATCCAAAATTTATGAAACCATTTTTATAAAATGCCTAAAAATCAGTAGGCTTTATTAAAAGTGGAATGGGATTTTATTACCATGTTTAAAAATGCTAAACAAATAAAATAGTAGCAAAACAGTACCATTTAATATCCTTTTTAAATAAAACAAAATGCAAATGAGTTTATAAATGCCCCAAACTTTTTGTAGCACTGATATGGAGCATAAAACTAATTATGGAACCTATTACATATTTTAAAAAAATACAAAAGTATTTAGAATGAATTAAAACAGAAAAGAAAGAAAAGAAAATAACAAAAAAATGAAAAACCCTATACTACGCTCAGGGGCAAGGCCCATCCGGGCCCAGCCCCCCTTCTCTCTCCTTCTTCTCCCCACCTGCTCCCTTTCCCCCCCCCCCCCCCCACCACGCACGGCACAGGGCGCCATGGCCCCCCTCCTCCACCTGCTCCCCCCCTCTCCACCTGCTCCCCCACGCCCTCTGTGGATAAGACCCAGGCCGACCCCCTCCCCCAACTGCCCCCTCCCCATTTCCCCATCTTCCCCCTCGCTCTCCTCTTCCTCTCTCGCTGCTCGCCCGTGGGTGCCGCGACGCCGCGCCGTCGTGCTCGTGGCCAACGGCCACCTCCGGCCCAGCCAGCGTGTCCTGGAGCCCCACCACCGTCGTCCTCGTATGCCTGCGGTAGGAATTGAGCTTGGAGACATAGCCCGGAGCGCTACGTCGTCGTCTTCAACCTTCTGCCCGCCGGCGATCTCCTTCAAATTCCGGCCACACCGCACCCTCCCCGAGCCCGCTGCCCTCCACTACGTGCTCCTGGTGAGCTCCTCGTCCGTCGCCTACTCCTCGCGCCCGCTCTCTTTCGCTCCAACTCGGACCGCCATGGGAGCAGTGAGCTCATCTCCGCCGTTGAGCTCGCTGTCGTGGCCTGGGCCACGCCTTGGGCACGCCACGCGCGTCGTCTTGCTCCCCACACACGCAGGAACCGAATGCCCGAGAAAATGCCCAAGAACACACCCAAAATCGAGCTCCCCACCATCACCATTTTCTGACCGCCGCCACTCTCGTCGTCGACCCCGATTCCGACGACCCCCTGGGCCTGCACCACCACCACTCGATGCGGCATGCTCCGCTCGTTCAATTAAGCCCACCTGCGCCCCTCCCGTGGCTTACGGCGTGCCCACGCTCGTCGTCGGCGTGCATAGCCGTCGCCGGCGAGCCCCTGTGTGGATGACGTGTAGGGCCCGCACGTCAGTTGGGTAATTAGCACTAAACCCACCCCCCTGACACTGACTTGTGGGTCCAGTGCCCCTAACCATCCTACTAATTAAACAGAAATGGAAATAAGCCCTGGGCCTATGACATGTGGACCCATCCCAATTAATCGCCTGATTAACTTAATAAAGATAATTAACCAAATCTGTCTCTATGACATGTGGGACCCCACTGTTATTAAATTTAATCATGTGGATTATTAATACTGTGAGGCTGACCGGTGGGTCCCCTCTGTCAGTTGACCAGTCAACAGAACTTGTGGATAATGTTGCATTTTAATAATAAAAGTAATTTAAAAAATGATTTAAATTATTTAAAACTTTGAAATTCAATAACTTTTAAATCGTAACTCGGATTCAAAAACTTTATACATCAAAATTGATCAGAAAAATATAATGAATACGAATACGCTATCCGTATGTCTACCAACCCCCTCTAACGTACCGAACATCGACATTCCCCCCCTCCGGGCTGTCTGTCGATAATTCCCGGTACCGATAAAAATTGCCCGGATCAAAATACTTTGTATACGAAAGTTACTCAGAACGGATCAACGATTACAGATACGATACCCATATCCTCACCACACCCCTCTAACATACCGATCATCGAACTGCCCCCCCCTCCGGTGGCACTGTCCGATAGATTGCCTGATAACCGTTAAACTGTCCGGTATTGTTAGAGTACCCAGATGAATTTATTCCGAACACGAAACTTATTCAGAATAGTTCAACTAACCCGGATACACCACCCACACATGTGTCGGATGTCCACGACACCTCCGGCATGATATCTCCCCCCCTCCGGACACCTTGTTCGATAATCACCCGGAGCCGGTATTTCATCCCCGGATGAATTCCCGCTCCGAGCAACGTGCATCGTACTGCGTTAGAACCCCGTTTACAATTCATATGTTATGTCTTGCATTTGTATTGCTATTATTGTTGTGTATTTATTGTTTCTTCCCCCCCCCTTAATCTCCGGTAGACCCCGCTGCTGCCGTCGACTACACCAATGCTGAGTACGACTACTTCGTCGACGATCGTACCTCTACTGTCGAGCTTACAGGCAAGCAGAGCCATTCTCTTCCCCAGATATCGCCTATCTTTCCGTACATTTCTTGCACTAGGCATTGTTACTGCTGCTGCTACGATTACAATCCTATTCACTTGCATAGCCTGATTTTGTCGCCCCTTGATGTACCTTCCTTTAATCCTATGCCGTCTATTATTACTTATGCATTATTCAGCAGTAAGCCCTGCGCATTGTTGGCTAGGATTAGATAGAGGGTCGTGATCACTCAGGGGAGTGAACGCGAGAACATATATTACAACTGCAACAGGTACGGATCAATGCAGACACCCTAGGGAACCTACAACGGCGAGACTCTGCCGAGTCGCTTCGAGTTTGACTTACGAGTGGAATGGACTCGTATTTCACTCTCGTCGGCTCAGTAGCGTAGCATCACCGGGATGATATGAGGTTTACCTCTTTAGTTCATCCCGCTGATGTCTCAGTCGAGCCAGCTCAAGTGTACCATCGAGGGTGATTCCTCCTGGTTTCACTTAACGGTAGGGACTCGAACCAACTGGTGTCCTTAAAGGTAAGAAGTCGGGTGACCCAACGGTGCCCGCGAGAGGTATTGCGACGGGACGACAGGGAGGGTACGACCAGTGTACCGGTGTGCTTGGCCCCTGGTCGTTGGCCGCGAGAGTTACCAACCCCCGAAAGTCGTGCTCCTCCCGGAGCACACGCGAGACAAGGTAAGGAGACGGTTCACCTTGTTGGTAACCGCAGTGACTTGGTGGGACGACAGGGCAGGCACCGATGTACTGGTGGTCCTGGCTGCTGTCGTTGTCCGCGGGTCAGTTAAGTCGAGGCAACGATAACGGTTGTCTCGCAGGTTAATTAAAATGCTAAATGGTTCAGTGAATGTCTTGAGTTGGCTATATGCCATGTACGCACTACCTACCCGTGGGAATTACGAGTTATGGGCTCCTCTGCTTCTTAGTGTCGTCCGAGGACTCTTCAGACGTCAGCAGTACCGCGGCCTGCGCCGGGAAGTGGTGTTGTCTTATTTGCTCGCGCGGTGGTGTCTTATTTGGATTTGCTTTAACTTCACCGGCCAGCCTTGCACCGTGCAGGAGTACGTCGGGGTTAGGGTCCAAAGCCCCGCGTACATAGGATATAGTCCGGCGGATGACCTCTCTGTTGAGTTTGAAAGATGGGCTATGAAGTGTCGGATAGCCTCGGTGGAGCGTTCCCTAACAAGGTTCCCGCCACCCTGGAGATCCGTGCGTGTAGCGTAACACAAGTGCACCCCTGCAGGGAAGATTAATCTATCGATAGCCGTGTCCACGGTAACAGGACGCTTTATGCTGAAGCTGGATCTTACCACTAGAAACTATTAATATTAAACTGTATGGTTCCGGGTTCTCTTCCTCGCGGGGATGTCGAGGAGGTGAACTCGGAGGCATTGTTAATTATTACAACTTATTATTATTCAATGTTGCAGCAACTTCTGCTTCATTGTTACTTTACTGCTTTATATAAACTGTTGGCTGATTCTTACCTCATGCTGCAAGACATCGTCGGAAGATGCTAGTCTTCGATAGGCCTAGCTTCTTACCCTTGCTCTGGATTTCTGTCTTTCAGTCCATTATATACAGCCTCTTCTTTCCGTTGATACAATGCATAATGCTTAGTAGCGGACGTAAGACTCGCGGGTATACTAGATACTCACCTTCTTTATTTCCTTTACTGTTTTGCCTGATCGGCCGCTGCAGTCGACGTTGGAGTCCAGGAGCAGGAGATCCCCGATGTCGACCACCGCAACGTGAAGATCCCCGATGCCTTCTACGACGTCGAGTTCCCCGTTGACCAGGAGTAGTTTGGAGTTTCCCAGGCAGGAGGCCTCGCCTTTTCGATCTGTTGTTATTTGTGCTAGCCTTCTTAAGGCAACCTTGTATCCTTGTGTCTGTACTCAGATACTATTGCTTCCGCTGACCTTGTGCTCTCGAGCTGTGGTATTCGAGCCCTCGTGGCCCCTGGCTTGTATTAAACAGCTTGTATTATTTTATTTGTAGAGTTGTGTTGTGATATCTCATCGTGAGTCCCTAATCTCGATCGTGTACCTTGCGTGTATGATTACTGTACACGGTCTGATTTTGGGGGCGCCAGAATTGTACCGCATACTAAGCATGTGGGAAAGTAAACAAATAGATCATGACATCAAAGAAATCAACATGTAATATGTAAACATGAATAACAAGTTCACATGCATTTCTATTAAATACATCCTACACATGCAAAGACATAACATACTCAACTAGGCATCATACAACACAAATGGGTACACCCACATTTTGTATTATATTTATACAATCATACATCATCATGGCATGATATCAATCTAACAAAACAAAGCATACTTATATAACATGATAAGATAAAAAAATGTATTTCTGCCAAGCAAGGCTAACCATAATCATGCACTTATAATACTAACTAGCAATTTGTAAGGCAAAACAAGATAAAATTAAAATATGGATTTTATTTGAGCAAGTGCTAACATGACATGGCAATAAACTTAGATAAATAACCATGATGAATATCAAGATATAATACACTAAGTTCTATGCTACACGTATAAACTATATGTAGCAATACAAATCTAAAACATGGCATGAGGCATCCAACCATGAAATAACGCATAACAAACATCTACAAATAAGGTTAAGAACTACTTAAAAGTCGCTACTAAAATACCACACAAAAATGTCATGTCCTACAAATAAAATCTAACACAAAGTAATATAACTATCTTGAACCATTATGCAACACATAATCTAATTACTAATACTAATCTTGCAACAAGTAATTCATGATAAGCATGACTATATTCTAAGTTAATATATCAATTCATTCCAAGTAGAATACACAAATTAGATACGACACATAATTAAAATATCATAAACCTAGATCAAGGCATGACACTAAAACTATACAACTAATTCCATTAAAAAGAATAAAACTTAGAGTAATTTTAAGAACTATACGCATGGCGAATATTCACCAAATTTTGTATGCATGCATAACAAAATACACCAAGATGTATAAAACTTTATCAACATGAGTCAACACATAAAACTATATATAGCAACTCAATAAAATATAGATTAAATATATGAAACACTAAACATGGCAATGATTCATAACAACAATACACATGCATAAAAGATGTCTATACGTGGTAACACATATTACTACCAAATTAAAACAATACATACACCTATTTTACTAATTTAAACAAGAGTAAACTAAATCTATTAAATCATAAGTAACTCATAGGAATATAAAAAACGACTGATATGCATATCATAAGCATATGATAAATAATACATGTAACAAAAAAGTTCATCGCTCATAAAAAGAAAATAAACATCGACCAAACGACTATATAAAAAATCTACACAACAATTTTATAGACCAAACTAGCATTTTAACTCTACCACGGGTTCATACAATTATAACAAACATTTACCTATTGGACACGAAATCAATCGGTGATAAAAAAAATGATGGGACAAGATCATGCCATCAAAAATTACTCGATTCCTGCGACAATTGTGTTTACACGATCAACTACTGATATAGGTTGGAACATGATGTCTAGGAGATAATGTGATTGGTGTTGAGAGAGTGTGCAAAACGAATTGGACAGAAACTCACTATGTTCTACGAATCGAAGCGACGAACTCGATGAACGGAGTCGAAGGAGAATAATCTACCCGTAGCTTTGATGTGAAAGTACGACCACCACGGAGCTCCTTTGAAATAAGTGTAAGAACAAAAGTGAAGGAGCAAGGAGAGAGACGCGCGAGGTTCATCTCGTATCCTCTTTTTATAGGCTGTGGAGGGAGATCAAGAGATCAATGCCAACTCATGGCATTCGGTGCAGAAGTTGCTAATGAAAAATTGAGGCAATAAAGTAGTGTTTTAATACCCTGAATAGATTCTCCATGGAATTCTAAGCATATCTCGTGTTGGTGGAAAATTGAAAGAGAGGATGAATTAAGTGCTAGGGGGGAGGGGAAAGGTACAGACGCCATGGCCGTTCGGTTACTGTATGTGTATGTGTGTGTGCGTGCTGAGTGAGAGGAGGAAGAGGAGTGAGCGTTTCCCTCGGCCAGTTTGGGCCTAGTCAGCCGGCCCATGAAGAGGAGGACAAATAAATGGACTAGGTCCATTCGGTTTGCAAGAAAATGAAAAGAAAACGAATTGGGCTTCACACAAAAAATAAAATAAAATAAGCGATATTGTGCTAAAGAATTTTGGTTAGAGTTTGATAGAGAAAATTAATTAGATTTTTCTAAAAGGAAAATCTGAAAATAAATAAAATGTCAAACAAAAATTAATTAAAGTTCCAAAATACAAGTGCGCATAATTTAATATGCCAAAGATAGAAAAATAAATATTCGACGAAAAGAGAACAATTAAACTCAAATTTCAATTTAAGTTGGCATTAGATTAGTTTAAATCCTCCAAATTATAAATAATTTAATTGAATCTTTTATCAACCAAATAAAACAAACGAAATTTTCTGGCCCTACTTTTTGGAAATATTTTTAAAAAAACATTCCGAACATCGGGATGTAACAATCGCCAGAAGAACCTGTCCCAGCACCCTGCCGGAGGGAGGATTGACCTCCGGAAGCCTCTCTATCACCATGATCGCCTCCGGGATGCGCCGTGAGTAGTCCCCTTGGACCATGGGTCCTTGACCAGTAGTTATGTGATGTTTACTCTTCAATCTTGTGCTTCAATGTTTAGCCTTGTGAGTTGCCTATCATGATCAAGGCACCTTTGTATTAGTTCATGTTTTGCTATGCTGTGTTTGCCGGGATCCGATGGATTATGAGATTATGTTCAGTTTGTGATGAGTAATATATTTGGTTTACCTTTATATTTTTGTTGTTGAGTATTCTTGCATGTTCCCCGTTGCATTTTTTGTTTGGCGAACTAGTAGATTGCAACTCCAAGAGGGATCATGATGCTTGATTGTGGCTTCATGTCCCCCGATGTCTAGCTTGAGTGACAGAAACATAAGACTAGGGAATGTGTTGTTGCCACCAGGGAGAAAACAGTGGTGCTTGTAACTGCGGTTACAAGGATTGTTTACATTACGCATAGAGTGTTAAGGCAATTGTCCGTTGCTTTGAGCCTACAATTTGGTTGGGGTTCGCAACTTAATACCAGAGATATGTTCTGGATAGATATCTCAAGGTGGATGATTAGTGAGTAGATGCTCATGGATAAACGGTCTACTTGTTTTGGTGTAATGCCCATATGATTGAGTCTCTTTACTTTCTAGTAGCATGATTAGCATTGCAGTGCATTTATAATTCTGTCAATTGCCCATCTGTAATTAGTTCACCCAACATAGTTGTTTATCGTCTTTTGAGAGAGAGACATCACTAGTGAAAGTCATGGGACCCCGGTCCATAGTTCCATCATAGTTTACACCATTCTCATTTACTGTATTTTTTTCGTTTCAGTCACACAATTATTATTCCCCCTTTGTTTTTTATCCTTGGTAAACAACAAGGCTGGAGAGATTGAACTCGTTGGGAGCAAAGTTACTTGTGTTCTTTTGTGCAGGTCCACATCAACTCCACACCACCAAGAAAATTTCTGGCGCCGTTGTCACCTATATGTAGCTCTTGGAATCCTACTGGATTGATAACCTTTGTATCTTCACCGAGGGAAAAATTTGCTACCTACATCATAACCTTACACTTGGGGTAACCAACAAGGAGGTTTTATCTGCACCTATGACGTATATATAAGCCTAGTCCATGGGACATCCAAAGGTCGAACAACATTATAACCTCTGGAAGCATATGTAGTGATTTCGCACCCTTGTAATCGAGATCTCCACCAAATATAGTAAAGAAAAGAAGGAGTAGGACCTACCTCATCGAGGGGCCGGACCTGGGTAAATCCCTCGTGTTCTTCTCCAGATCGACTCTTCCTCCTCGTATCCACTCATAGAGAAGGCCCTGCACTAAGTTCTCCTATGAGGACATCTGCCGTGATTTTCCCACGATAGTTGGCGCCCATCGTGGGGTCTATGCACAAGGGTGTTCAGGAGGGAGCTCGTTGAGCCATGGAGGGAATCGCGATTGGCCGGATGAACAAAACCCGGTGTGGCAATCTCTAAATCAACAATACTGCCTAGGGTCCTGAGACTGACTTCGTCGAGTCAGGCTACTTGGTCCCCATTGGGTCTATCCACCTCTTCATCGGTCATGTCGAAGGATCTGAGCTAGAACCAGATCTCGACGTCCCGACCGAGAACGCGAGTCAGTCACCAGACAAGACTACTCACACCTTTGTTGGATTCATCAATGGATCTCCAGAGCAGGAGCGCGACGTCAAGACCTTGATCGAAGATGATAACCCGAAATTCTCCAACGCAAGCTCATATCCAAGCGAAGGATAATGTATCGACACCAGATCTATCTTCCCCCTCGGGAGGACAAACTCGGAGGAAACCCGGATGTGGAAGAATACTACCCTCTCCCTGTACCACCACACCGCATGACCATCTACATGGTCGAGTCTCAGGATGGAACAACCGAGAACCGAGGGACCAATACGACTCCAGAAACGGCAGGAACATCAGCCAATGGAGGAGTCGGCTCGGCATCCTCGAGCATAGAAGCTTTTTCTGCAACCATGAATGCCCTACACACGCTCCTAAAGACGCAGATCACTCCTAAAAACCAGGCCACGTTGAAAAGAGAGATAGAAAAGCATCAGGCGGAGATAACCCAGGAAGCCAAATCCCTAGAGGACACATGCAAAGAGCTCATAGAGGAAGCATCACTCATACAAGCCGAGGCCTCTCATCTCAACACACAGATCATAAACCCCACTTCTGCGCCTCAAGGGAGGCACGCGAGCCGAATGCATCCTGGGATGGAAGGAAAGACACTATTCCATAGCCCCAGTAGCCAACACCACATATGGTCAGAGCAGGAGGGATGACAACGCCCAACATGATAACCCAGATGAACAGAGACATCGTTCAACCCAATATCCAGACGCCACTGATTCCTAATCGTTTCTACACGCCGCCGGGTCACTACAATAACCCCATGGAAAATTTCATGGCAGCAACACAGTACTTGCCATGCCTCCCTATACATGGAAACACTCCCGCGGATGATATGGCTCGACATGCGGTAGCGTGGTTACAAACGATTATCACCTAGCAAGCACAATACTCGCAGGTCCTCTCGTACCTACATGCCACTTCACATCCAAGTCTGAGCGTAACCTAGCATGCAAATCACTGGCTCCTGCCAATTCCAGCAACCACCGCCGCCAGAGGACTCCACAGTGCGACAACCAGGACTTCCATCAGAACCTGGGGCTGACCCTCGACCACCCATCACCACTATGACAAATCGTGCACCAGGGTTATCTTCCATGCTATGCTCGCAAAAATTTGGCAGCACCACCTCCGCGCTAACATCTAAATACTAACTACATGATTAATAGTAAAAAATCTTCTACTTATTATTTTTCTTTTCCTCCCCCTCCTTCTCCTCCTTCTTCTACTAATCCTCCTTCTCCCTTGTTCCTATTCTTTTTCTTCTTCCTTTAATAAGAAAAGAAGGAAATATCCTTTCTTTTCGTTTCCTTTTCTTTTCTTTAATTTTATTTTCTTTTCTTTCCTAAGTACACCTCTACTAATAACTAATTACTAATGACATGATTACTAATTTTTTATTATTTTATTTCCTAACTAATTACATGATTAACAGAAAAAGAAAGGAATTTTCTTTTCTTTTCTTTTCCTTTTCCATATATATTTTCATTTTTCCTTTCCTTTTATTTCCTAACTACACCTCTACTAACAACTAATAACTAATTACTAACTAAACTAACTAACAACAAACATATCCTAATTAACACTTATAAAGAAATAACCTAACTAACAAATAACTAAACTAACAATCAAATAACTACACTACCGCGCCGCCACCTGCGAGGTGACGGGGAGGGTGTTGTCGCCTGCCTCTCCAGCTCTTACGCCTCCCCATATCCTCCCCGTCGCCGCCGCCAGGGGCGCAGTCGGGCAAATCCCGGTCGTTGTTGGTGTCAGCGGGGCTCCTGGTCCTCCCGCCCGGGCGGTGTTGGAGCGGGCCAACTCAACGGTGTCTGAGCGCGGCGCTCTGAACGGGCGGTGTTGCAGGCGGTGGTGACTAATACGTCCTAAACGTATCCATAATTTTTGCTAGGTCCATACTATTTATGGTGATATTGTTATATGTTTTGATGCACTTTCATATCATTTACAACATATTTGGGACTAACCTACTAACCTAGTGCCTAGTACCAGTTTCTGTCTGTTTTTGTTTGTGCAATGCAGAAGACAGGTGAAAAATCAAAGTTCTCGGAAAAATCCAAAAAAATTCCCAAAATTCATATACATCGGAAGACTCCAGAAGCCCGAAGGGAAGCCGGAGGGGGCCATCCCACACACACACACACACACACATCCAGGCGACCCACGATGCGCCCAGGGGGTCGCTGATACGTCCAAAATGCATCACTATTTTATAGCATAATTTACCTCTATCCATTGATATATTCCATATTACGATGATGTTATTATAGTGTTTTGGCTTGTTTTACACAGTTTACAACTTTCCGGTGCCGAAACAGCAGACACGGGAATCAGCGGGGAAAAGTGCACAATAAGTGGCCATATCAACACATGTCCAAATGACATGAAATTCACGGGGTACAACTTTCAGAAGAATTGACGAAGACCAGCCGAAGGGCACCCGGAGGGGGGCCACCAGGCTCCCAGGCGCCCTGGTGGTGTGACCCCCCTCCAGGCCACGCCAGGTGGTCGTCTGGGAGGTGGGCCCCACTCCCGGGACCCCCCTTTGGCCTATATCTTCATCGTGACCTAAAACCCCAGAACAAGAAAAGTTTCCGGAGTTCCGCCACCGCTCCGTGGCGGAAACCTACAGGGAAGAAAATACCTTTCCGGCGCGCAGATTCCGCCGGGGAGATCTCCTCCCGGAGAGGGAGATTGTCCTCATCGTCATCACCATAGTCACGGGCATCATCGAGATCATCATCAACATCATACTCAGCACCAGCACCATATCCATCTCCATCCCATCTCATCTCACCATTGCAATCCAAGTTGTAACATGCACTATCCATCCCCTCTACTCTACCGGCATTGATTACTCTTTTGTGGTGAATGCTATTGAGTTTGTTGGATAATTATTGTTATGACCAGATTGTTTATCATATATGTATCCCCTCTGATCATGATCTCTTTTATGTATTGTGAGTAGTTGCTTTAGTTCTTGAGGACATGGGAGAAGTCTAGTTGTTAGTAGTCATATGATGTTGAAGCAATATGTGTTGTTTGATATTTAAGTTGTGGTGTTATTCTTCTAGTGGTGTTGTGTGAACATCGACTACACAACCCTTCGCCTTTTAAGGACCTAAGGGAATGCATTGTGTATAAAGTATGCTTATGGTGGGTTGCCGGAGTGACAGAAACCTGAACCGCAGTTCACACACTTTTGCACGAGGGATTGATGGATCATAGAGTTTATTGCTATGGTTAGGCTTTTCCTTAATTTCTCTCTTTTATTTGCGGATGCTTGCACGAGGTTTAATCAGAAGAGTGTATTTATCTTAGTCTAGAAAGTGCACTAGCATAGGTTCACCCACACAACACTTATCAACAAAAAACATAGTACCAAGACGGAATATGCCGAAGGCACATGACTATCTCTCCCGTGTGTCCTCAAGAACATTTTAGCCTTTATAAGTCTAAATCTTTTGCTTATACTTTTCACAAAAGGACTGGGCCACCTTGCTGCACCTTATCACAACTTACTTTATTTGCTTTTATCTCCTTGTTACTTATACTAGAAAGCCCATAAAAGTTACCTTTTAGTACTTGCAGTTATTCCTATCTCAAGTTCACTTGTCAATACCTTCTGCTCCTCGTTGGGTTTGACACTCTTACTTATTGAAAAGGCTATGATAGATCTCGTACACTTGTGGGTCATCAAGACCATTTTATGGCGCCGTTGCCGGGGAGCGTAGCGCTATTGGTAAGTGAAACTGGTAAGGAAACCTTTATATTATGCGTGCTGATTTTATTTTTGCTGCTATTACTTTTAGTCCCTATGGACCACTCTTCTCTTGGTACTTTGCTTGCGAGGAACCGCCCCACCATTACTGTGGAGAGCAGGCTCGCCCACCTACTAAAATTGTGCCCTTTAAAATACCAACTGGTATTTTTGATTGTGTTATGGCTAATCGATATGCAGGAGATAGACATCCAGGTGAAAACTTGCTATATCCTTGACAACTATGCTCCTTATTTAAGCTTGCAGGCATATAGATGGACTTTGTTATGAGAAAACTATTCTCTCTATCATTAAAAGATAAGGCTTGGGATTGGTATAGGATTCTTGATAACTCTCATTTACTAAATTGGCAAGAACTTATGCCTCTCTTTTCTACAAAGTTTTATCCTCTTCATGAAATACATCGAGACTGGAACTATATCTATAACTTTTGGTCTCGTGACGGAGAAAGCATCGCCCAAGCTTGGGGGAGATTGAAGTCCCTAATGCTCAAATGCCCCAATCATGAGCTCCCCAAGGAAATTATTCTTACATTTTTTATGCAAGACTTTCTCGTCAGGATGGAGACATGCTCGATGCCTCCTCTAGTGGATATTCCGCACCAGAAGCGTTGAAGAAAGGTGGGATTTTATCGAAAGGATCCAGAAGAACACTAAATATTGGGAGATTGATAAACCTATTGAACCCGTTATATATTACGAGCATGATTACATTAAGAGCTA
Organism: Bromus sterilis; assembly: GCA_950022295.1. Classification (NCBI taxonomy): domain Eukaryota; kingdom Viridiplantae; phylum Streptophyta; class Magnoliopsida; order Poales; family Poaceae; genus Bromus; species Bromus sterilis. The sequence goes on along the minus strand of OX465595.1, from coordinate 333,416,498 downwards.
TGTGGAAACTGATTACTTCAATACCTTTTGTGCTAAGATTGGTCTTGATTCCCAACTTCTGATTGATTTTTGCAAAATTTTTGCCTATTTTATGGATTCCTCTAAAAAGAAGGAGGATCAGCATCATAAGCCCTTTAAGGATTTACCCGTTGATATTCATGTTGCTAACCCTATTTTGCCTGCAGTTATATATGAAAAGCCCCCTTTTCCCGCAAGGATGAGGGAGCACTCTTTTGTGACAGGCATATTAAATAAAAGTGAGAGAAGAACTGATGAGCCTGAGGACCAGATCAATGTCGATCCTCAAGTTTCATTGGTTAAAGATCTTGTTACTAGTGATATTATAGATTCCAATATAAATTTTTGTGCTGTTTCCACTAACCTTGTCACAGCCAAGAATAAAGGCCCAATTTCAGGTACTCCAGTAGTATCTGTTGAAATAGGAGATCATAGTTATTATGGGCTATGCGATTTGGGATCCAGCGCCAGTGCTATTCCTTATTCACTCTATCAGGAGATTATGAGCGAGATCTCGCCTTGTGAACTTGAATAAGTTGATGTTACTATTTATCTTGCAAACAGAGAAACTATCTCTCCTATTGGAATTGTGAGAGATGTCGAAGTCTTATGCGGAAAGGTAAAATATCCTACCAACTTTTTAGTACTTGGTTCTGTGCAAGATAATTTTTGTCCTATTATATTCGGCAGACCTTTTCTCAAAACTTGTGGAGCTATTATAGATTTCAGGAAAGGAAAAGTATCTGTTGAATTCAATGGTGAGCCATATGAATTTAACTTTTCTAAATTCTCCAAACAAACTTGTGGTACTGATTTTCCTAGTAATGATAAAAGTATTGAAGATATTGCCTCTATTTCTATTCCTCCTAACGATCCTTTGCAACAATACATGGAAGACCACAAGAATAATATGCATATGCAGGAAAGAAATGAATTAGATGAAGCCTTCTTGAGACGACCTGCTATCCTGAAGCACAACCTTCCGGTTGAACCTTTATGAAATTTATTACAACCCAAAGAAGACCCGGTGTTCGATCTCAAATCTCTTCCCAATACACTCAAGTATGGTTATTTAGATGAAAAGAAAGTATATCTTGTTATTATCAATTCTAACATTTCAGGATATGAAGAAGAGCGATTATTGGAAACCCTTCGTAGACGCTGAGGTGCTATTGGATATACCCTTAGTGACCTCAAGGGAATTAGTCCATCTATCTGTCAACATACTATCAATCTTGAGCCCGATGCTAAATCGGTTGTTGATCATCAACGACGGTTGAACCCGAAGATGAAGGATGTTGTGAGGACCAAGATCCTCAAGCTTCTAGCCGCAGGTATTATCTACCCTATAGCTGATAGTAAGTGGGTAAGTCCAGTACATTGTGTTCCCAAGAAGCGGGGCACAACTGTTGTTCCTAATGATAAGAGTGAACTAATTCCTCAGAGAATCATTATTGGATATAGAATGTGTATTGATTACAGGAAGTTGAACAAGGCGACGAGGAAGGATCACTACCCGTTGCTGTTCATCGACCAAATGCTTGAAAGGTTTTCCAAAAACACCCACTTTTGCTATCTTGATGGATATTCTGGCTACTCTCAAATTCATGTTAACACTGCCAATCAAGAGAAGGCCACTTTTACTTGTCCTTTTGGTACTTATGCTTATATACGTATGACTTTCGTCTTATGCAATGCCCCTGCTACCTTTCAAAGGTGCATGTCTGCTATCTTTCATGCTTTTTGTGAAGAAATTGTTGAGGTATTCATGGACGATTTCTCCGTCTATGGAACCTCTTTTGACCACTGTCTCCACAACCTTAATCAATTTTTGAAGAGATGTGAGGAGACAAACTTGGTACTCAATTGGGAGAAGTGCCACTTCATGGTCATTGAGGGAATTGTTCTTGGTCACAAGATTTCCGAAAGGGGAATCGAGGTGGACCGGGCTAAGATCGAAGCAATTGAAAGGATGCCCAATCCAAGGGACATCAAAGGTATTTGTAGTTTTCTAGGTCATGCCGGTTTCTATAGAAGATTTATCAAAGACTTTTCTAAGACTTAGATACCCCTAACTAATCTCCTCCAGAAGGATATTCCTTTTGCGTTTGATGAAGATTGTAAGGAAGCCTTCGAAGTTCTTAAGAAAGCTTTGATAACCGCTCCTATAGTCCAACCACCTGATTGGAATTTACCTTTTGAAATTATGTGTGAGGCTAGTGACTTTGCTGTAGGAGTTGTTTTAGGACAAAGGGTTGATAAAAAATTGAATGGTATCCATTATGCTAGTAAGACCCTTGATAGTGCTCAAAAGAATTATGCTACTACTGAAAAGGAATTTTTAGCAGTAGTGTTTGCTTGTGATAATTTAGACCTTATATTGTTGATTCCAAAGTCATTATTCATACTAAACATGCTGCTATTAAGTATCTGATGGAGAAGAAGGATGCCAAACCTAGACTTATCAGAAGGGTTCTTCTTCTTCAAGAATTTGATTTGCAGATTGTTGACAGGAAAGGAGCGGACAATCCAGTAGCAGACAACCTCTCCAGGATAGAGAACATACCATATGACCCTATTCCTATTAATGATAGCTTTCCTGATGAACAATTAGCTGTTTTGAGAATACAATCTATTTCTGATCCTTGGTTTGCAGACTATGCGAACTTTATTGTTACCAAGTTTTTACCTCCAGGTTTAACATTTTAGCAAAGGAAGAAGTTCTTCCATGATTTGAGGTATTACTTTTGGGTTGACCCACATCTTTTCAGAGAATGTGCAGACGGGATCGTGAGAAGATGCATACCGGAGCATGAGCAGAAGGATATCTTGAGGGGTTGTCACGATAGTCCCTATGGAGGACATCATGCTGGTGAGAGGACCGCACACAAGGTTCTCCAATCAGGTTTTTATTGGCCGACTCTCTTTAAAGATGCTAGAAAATATGTTTTATCTTGTGATAAGTGTGAGAGATTTGGTAATATTAGTAGGAGAAATGAGATGCCTATGAATTACTCTCTAGTTATTGTGCCTTTTGATTGCTGGGGTTTTGATTTTATGGGTCCTTTTCCTCCTTCGCACAAGTACACTCACATATTAGTAGTTGTTGATTATGTAACTAAGTAGGTTGAGGCAATCCCCACTGAGAGTGTTGGTCATAAGACATCTTTGAAAATGCTTAAAGATGTGATATTTCCTAGGTTTGGTGTACCAAGGTACCTCATGACCGATGGGGGATCACATTTTATGAATGGTGATTTTAGAAAAGCTTTAGAAAAATATGATGTTAACCATAGGATTGCTTCACCTTACCACCCTCAAACGAGTGGGCAAGTTGAGCTCACAAATAGGCAGATCAAGTTGATCTTACAAAAGACAGTGAACAGTTCTAGAAGGACTGGTCCAAAAAGTTAGGAGATGCTTTGTGGGCGTATAGAACTGCTTACAAAAATCCCATGGGCATGTCTACTTATAAGATGGTTTATGGCAAAGCGTGCCATTTTCCTTTAGAATTAGAGAACAAAACTTTATGGGCTATTAGAGAGCTTAATGCTGACCCAAAACTTGCTGGTGAAAAGCGTCTCATGAACTTGACTTCTCTAGATGAGTGGAGAAGTGAAGCTTACGAGAGTGTGAGAATGTTTAAGGAAAAATTAAAGAAGACATGATAGGAAAATCTTGAAACATAAATTTAATGTTGGTGATAAAGTTTTGTTGTTTAGATCTCGTTTCAGGTTTTATCCGGGTAAATTACTTTCTATATGGGAAGGACCCTTTCACATTGAAGAAGGCTACCGCTCCGGTGCAATCAAGATTAACAATTTTGAAGGCACCAAACCTCAAGTTGTGAATGGGCAAAGATTGAAGCATTACCTGGCAGGAGACCCTGTCAATGTTGATGTGGATACGATACACAAAACCACTCACGAAGAACATGTTGCAACCCGGATTCAGACGCCAGCAGAAGCAGAATAAGAATAGGTATGTGACACGGTGAGAAAACTTCACGAACATCCATAAAAGTCCCGCATTACGTGTTTTTGAAAAATTAGGAAAATTCGGAGCCGAAGTGGAGCTGGAGACGAGCTCCAGGGGACCAGGCACCCTGGTGGCGCGGCCTGCTCCCTGGCCGCGCCAGGAGGCCGCATAGGAGCCCCGGAGTCCGCCTCCGACCCCACTTTGGCTTGTTACCTTCCTTATGCTGCATAAATTTTTGCTATATATTTTCCCGGATCATCCCGGCTTTGTATCTTGCGATTTCGTGTGTTCTCTTTTCGATGTGTTGTTGCCAGGAAAACTTTCAGCAAATCCTAGGTTTCATGGCTTCTCCAAGTTCCCCCAAGGACAAGTTCCTCGTCAACGTCATCAACTTGTACATCGCAGAGGTGAAGAGGCATCCTCAAACACTTTGGGTGGAGGATGGTGCCCTTCACCAAGAAGATCCGAAGGGACCAATCAAGGAGGGAAGCACCAAGGCCAGGCTGGAAGAAGTGGAGCAAGAAGTCTTCAAGTACAAGTTGATGATCGGGCGTGGTGTCGAGGACAACTTCGACATCATCACTGAGATGAAGAAACAACATGAGGAGGAGATGAAAGAAGTGCATTCAAGCATATCCGCACTAGAAACCAAAGTGTTCGAGCTTCAAGGACACGTCTTTGACCTCCAAAACCAGAACTGTGAGTATGAACTAAAGTTTTTGCGCTTGGGCCTAGCTGCCGACTGCAGGATCCAGGAAACAAAAGAATCATGTGTGGATGGAGGACGTTTGTCATGGAAACGTTTTTCTGAGACCTACCTGATGTACAAGAACAAAGATCAGGAGTAAAATCTTCATGGGTAATGGCATCCCCTTAGCTTGTTCCAAGCTTGGGGGAGTGCCCAGTATCTTTATCTTTATCTTTGTCGTTTGTGGTCAAGTTTAGTGTCGTATCATGTCTAGGGAAGTTATATTATAAAATAGGTGTATGCATTGAGGTCTATCACTCATTTATGGAGAGTTATGTATCCGTTAGTGTGCAGTGTCTATGATGGAATATTAATAAGAACTCTATTGGGTTCTTCGCTGCACTCGGTATTCTCTTCACGCAATCGACCTCATATGATGATTCTTATGGGAGTATTGATCTTATATATCAGGTATGGCTTTGGAAACTTTATTTAATCTTGGCAAACATAGCTTTGGTCATAACAACAAGCATGAGATTTTCCAGTAGCGACATAGCCAAAACATTTATATTCTTATGCTCGAAGTGTTATGCTGACAAGGAAGACAACTTGATCTTTCATGTCGATTCTTAATGTCGACTTTATATTGTTTTGCATCCAAGTCAACATCATTTGTCTGCTTTTAAAAGCCTTTGCTAGCCAAACCTTGTACTAATCAGGAATACTAATTGTGCACCCATACCTTGAAACCTTAACCTTCCAGAGAGTCCACCATACCTTTCCTATTCGTGGTATTTCACCGCCACTCCTAAAGTATATTATTCATGTGCTATCTTTAAACCTTCAAAATAGTACACCCCTTGTTTTGTGCCTCTGTTTTAGCTCATGAGGTAGTAGTAGGCAATTCATGATCTTCTTATGTTTGACATGTTTTATCTTGGGATTGCATGTCTAATCTGCAAACCCGTAATACGAGGAGGAACTGGCATGAGTGCGATCAACTCGTAAAAGATAATACAACAAACAAACCCTCCTTCATGTTTTGTTCATGAGAAATCAGAAAACTTTGGCAGTGATAAACAAAGGAGATTAAGGGGATGTGATTGTCCCTACTTGGGAGCCATTCCTCGAAACTTGTCCAACATGAAAAGTAATGGGTTATCTACTAGGATTCATTGACGAATTATGCACCTCTCAAAATCTTATTTTATAATTTTATTGATTTCAAAACCTCTAAAAGCTCTAGCACATGAGTTTTCCCTACTTCCCTTTGAGAAGGGCTAAGCCTTTACTTTTATGTTGAGTTAGTGAACCAACTTCTTTCCATCCGACAAAGAGCATACACCTTATGTTGACAAGAGATGCATGGCTTTATATTGTTTCATTGAGAATTGTCATATTACATCTTTGTTGACATTATCATTAAGATAAACAAGTTTTTTGTTGAGCCTTGCTACATCAAACATCTTCCTTTGTGTTAGAATTTTCATTTCTTGACGGATAACATGTTCTTTTAAAAGCTTCAAATGATCTTATCAAAATATAAAGGAGAGAGCGAAAGGTAAAAGTTATTAGTTGTTCTTGGACCAAAGGACGTGTTTGCCATGATTTGATGAGTTTTCTGGGTCCTACTTTTGATTCTAATTGAAATTACTCTTTCATAAGGGCCATATGAGTTGAGGTTGTTGATGGCTTCTCGCCCCTCGTTGGTTACCCAAAGTGGAAGGTTGAGATGTAGACAACAGCAAATTTCCCTCGGTGAAGATACCAAGGTTTGTCTCCAGTAGGGCTCCGACAACGACAGGAAGGTGACAACGGCGCCAGCAATTAGGCGGTTGACACGGACCTGCACACACAGCAGATAACTTTGCTCCCAACGAGTACAGAGAGGTTGTCAATCCCTCCGGCCATGTTGTTTACAAAGGATCAAACGCACGGGATAATAATGATAGAAGTAGCAACAGAAAAGGAAATAAAGCAGAAAATAAATAGTGGGTGTAAACATTGTTGGAAATATGGATCGGGGTCCCATGATTTTCACTAATGATGTCTCTCTCCCAAAAGACGATAAAATAGCCATGCGAGGTAAACAAATTACAGCTGAGCAATTGACAGGATTATGTACGCAAACAATGCTAACTATGCTATAAAGAAAGGAAGAGGCTCAAAAGCATGGGTGGTATGCCAAGACAAGTAGACCGAAATCCATCTGCATCTACCTACTAATCATCCACCTTGAGATATCTATCCAGAACATCTCGCTGGTATTAAGTTGTGAATCCCACCCAAAGTGTAAACTCAAAGCAACATACAACTGCATTAAAGAACTTTGCGTAAAGTAAACAATCCTTGCACCCGCAAGTACAAGCACCGTTGTTTTCTCCCTTGTGGCAACAACACATCCCCGACTCATGTTTCTGTCACTCAAGCTAGTCGTCAGGGGGCATGAACCCACAATCATGCATAACGCTCCCTCTTGGAGTCACTAACTACTACTTGGCCAAATAAATAAACAACAACGGAGAACATGCAAGAATTACTCAAGAACATAAATATAAAAGAGGAGAATCAAATATATTACTCAATCCCAATCTGAACATAGTCTCATAATCCATCAGATCCCAGAAAACTCAACGTAGCAACAACAGAAAGATTACATATGTGCCTCGATCATGAAGGGTAGCTCACGAGGTCTAAACCATGAAGAACAAAGAGGGGAGGAGAACATCACATAGCTACTGATCATGGACCCATGGTCCAAGGTGGACTACTCACGGTTCATCCGGGAAGCATCCATGGTGGTGGAGAAGCTCCCGGAGGTGGTTCCTCCCTCCGGCAGGGTGCCGGGAAGAGGGCTCCTGTTGCTCCCGATCTTGGAAGCGCCACGGCGGCGGAACAGAGGAGAGATCGCGAAAAAGGGTTCTGTCCTCGAGGGTTTCGGGACGAGAGGGATATATAGGCGAAGGGGGCAGCCAGAGGTGGACCAGGGCCCCCAGGCGCCCCCCTGGCGCGACCCAGGGGCTGGCCGCGCCAGGTTGCCGCCTGGGACACCCCTGGATCCCCTCTGGCCCCACTTGGTATCTTTCCGAAGCTTCCTGTACGCTGATTTTTTGTAACAGCCCAGTTTTCACAAAAATTAAAAAAAATTGTTTTCGGTGTGAATTGTTTGATTGTATGATTTGTTTGTGGTGTTTGCATCCCCGATTTATCGATCGGCGATTATTTTCCCCCTCTTATATCGTATCGTACGGAGACCGACCCTTGCCACCCTGACACTCGACCTTTGCGACACCGGGTTTCACCCGATCACCGTCGCGAGACCACACGAGACCAGCCGCAGCCAACGGAACGAAAAACCCCGTTTAATAACTAAACGGGATATTTTTATAGCGCGCCGGAAAGTGTTTTTGGAACGGTTCCATCGCGAGGTGAACGCCTCCGGCTCGACTCGCTGATCGCGCAGTTCGAAGTTTTACCCGAATCGGAGGTACTACGGACCCCCGGCGGTCAGAAACGTGAGCATCGCGCGCGCGAGAGAAAAACCGAGGATGTTTTTGCAAACTGCCAGCCACTGGGGCTATATAAAGACCACCACACTCCCAACCCTTTCTAGGGTTTCCCCTAGCCAATTTTGCAGCCACCCCCTCCACTTTGCCCAGTTTTTCCTCCCAGATCTCCAGATCCCAAAATTTGTGCTCCCCTGCGATCTGGACCGTCAGATCTCGCGATCCGACGGCCCAGATCGCGCCCTGGCCTCCACCAACCTCCAGCCATCTAGCTCTCTCTCTCCTCTCACCTCCACGCCTGCGGGGTCGCCGCCGCCACCTCACCACCGCCTCTCCTCCGTCTCCGGCCACGGCGAGCCGCCGGCCACCTCCCTTCTCTGTCCTCCGCGCCCCCTTTCCTCCTCCTCTCCTCCTCCCTGTCCTCACCGCCCTCCCCGCTCCGTTTGCTGGCCGCCAGGACCACCGCCCCGCGCCATGGCCGGCGTGCCACTGGCGTTGCGCGCCCGAGCTGCCTCGCCCGCGAGTCCTCCCGCCGACCTCCGCCCCGCACGGCCTCAGCGCCTCCTCGCCTCCTCATCCCGCGTCCAGGCCTCCAACCGCCAGGCCAGGCGGCCCGTCAGCCAGCGCCGAGGCCCAGCCCAGCCCAGGCCGGCCTCTCTAGCCAATGGGCCTCAGCCCGTGGTGAGCAGCCCGAGCTGCACTTTTTTTTTCCTGAGTTTATGTCCTTTTCCAATTTTGCTAAGTATGGAAAATTGTGTGTTGTATTCAATTTTGCGGCGTATTTTCCCGTTGAACGGTAGCTCCGATGAACGTGCCCCCAAAATGAAAGTTGCTCAGTTTTGCGTGCTCTAGAATTCGTATGTAGAAAGTTTTTGCATTTGAGCTCATCTTGATTGTGTAATTGTGTGCTGAATAGGGCATCAGGCCGTTAAACTGCTACTTTTCCTGTTATGTGCTGTTGTTATTATTTTGTTGCAACTTTGCATGATGATTGTAACAAATCCATGAGGCCTAGCCTATTGCATTGATTCTTTCTCCTATGTGTTAAGCATCATGTGTACTTAAATTCCATGCTTTAACTTGCCATGTTTGGGTGCTTTAGCTGTATTAAATCTTGCTCCAAAGTAGCTATCCTGATGTTATTGTGCTATTGTGCTGAAAACTGTTATTTTGTTGCAACTTCGGTCGACGAGTGTGTCGCGACCGTTTATCGGAATTGAGTGATTACAATTGCATATTGTTAAGCATAATGTCTACTTTCATTATATGTATTGCATCTTCATGTTAGCATTACTGGTCATATAGTTATTTAGCTCCAAAGTTGCTATGCTGCTGTTTTTGACAGCCACCTCAGTTTTTCTCTAAGTCTGTTACTTTGCGATGCCATGTTGTTTGCTTAATATCTTTTGATCTATGATGTCTATTTGCATGATTCTTTTTGCCATGCCTTCCATGTCATGTCTACTTTAATTGCAAGTCATTTGTGAGCATGTTTGCATTGATTATCCTGTTTATGCATTGCTCTAAAGTGTGCTTCGTGATGTTGGCAGTTTGTGCCCGTAACTTGTTTTGCTTGTATCTTTTTAACCGTAACTCCGTTTGGAGTGTGCCTTATATGTAACTTGATTAGTTTTTCGTGTACTTTGTGTTTATGCTATTGTTTGTTGTTGTTAACCAATCTAAAATATGGTTTAGGACAGAACAGTGCCAAATCTTTTAATTGTCGCGGGGCACTTAGTGTCATGCCATGTTTAGGTTGCGCCTCACTTAAATTGACTAGCATAGATAGTTTACTTTGTGCTTAACCTCTTGAAATGTTTGTGTGCTATGCCATGCTTTCTTGAGTTGCCATGTTAATAACCGTTGGTTGATCACCTGTAGCTAAGAAACTTGAACCACCGTAAACGTGCGGTATTCGTCGTGTGTGACCGATACCCCACTTAAACTGTTAGTAACCGTTCTCGACGATAGATCTGAATCGGTTTGCCGTGCCTTGTGTTGTCTCTTTGATCTTGTGTTGCTCCGTAGTAATAGTGGTGCACCGTTGATTGCTTTCCAGTGTTTCCTTCTTGTGTGCTCCCGCGGATACTCTCGGAGACGATGCGAGCTTGCGATCGACTACACCTTCGGAACCCGACTTATCAACAGGCAAGGACTATACATTACTTATGATCCATTCTATTTCAACCAGCGGTTTGCATGCTAGTCTAGGTTAGGCTCGATGTTTGATCCTACCACATGTTTACAGCCTCTTTTAAACCGATACAGCCATGTCCCCTCCCAGCAAACCATGTACTGCTATGTTACTATTGCTCGTTGCTCAGCCCCTGCTTAGTATGCATGCTTAGGATGCTACGATGTTACCCTGTTACTCTTTGGGTTGGGATATCACCTTATTATTATATTGTTGTTGATGATATGATTATTATAAATGTTGACTATATTCGACGAAGGATGGAAGGTCTAGGCTATCCCGCCCCGACGCTTTGTTCCATTCGAGTCACCTAGGATCCGAGTTCCGGGTATTGGTTTTAAGACTGAGCGTGCCTCACCGCGTGTGGGATTTTATGGGGTCCCCTTTTCTTACCTATCTAGCTTCAAACATTTCTAGAGGTGGCCCAAGCTGGTTTTACCATTTGAAAACCGTGTGTGTGACTGGTGAGCTCCCAGCAGATTTTCAAACAACTCGGGCCAGCGGAGATAGAGTTCCTTTGTTGGTCCGAACCTGGAAGCTCGAGGGCTACCCACAGTGATGGGTTAGTTACCCCGACCTCGTCCAGCCGGAAGAGTCCGATCCGATAGCGCGGTCGGCCTTTGGATTGGGTGTCGACTCCCCGGGGGCCACCCGGATTTGTGCGTTGTTAGTTAGAGGGACCTGTCGTTCCGGATCTCTTGGGACTAAATCATAAAATGTTGCCTATCATGGGTAGCAACTGAGAGAGATGGGCGTGCGTGCGAAGCCTCGTAATGGGCAGTTGGTACACCCCTGCAGGGTTAAATCTTTTCGAGAAGCCGTGTCCACGGTTATGGACGACTTGAGACCTACTCCTTGTTCATAGACAACATCAACTGAGATAATCTTAATATAACTTGATCAATGTGTGTGTGTGCCGTGACTGCTTCTTCTTCGTCGGGATGCGAAGAGGAGGACAAGGATAGGATAGGTGTTATGCTTGCGTAAGTAGTTGATAGCAAGACTTGTTGGAGGCGATTCCTCATCGAATGCTTGGCTTCTTATCTTACTCTCTAGATCGTTAGCCACTTCATAAATGCTAGTGCGGCAGAAACCTCACCACTTACCCCTTCCTTACCGTAAACTACTAGTTGTCCTAGAATGACGAGTGATGAAGTCCTTGCTGGGTCAGATGACCACTACAGTTGGATGCTGAGTACCTCTGTACTCATGATACTACCCCCAAACTCTTTTCAGGGTTCTTGATCGACGACAGGTATGGTGATCGATGTTTCACGTGGAGACTCGACGACGACTAGTTAGGCGGATCCCGACGGAGGGCCTGGACCCGTGTGGTTATGGGATCGATGTTTTTCTCTTTGCCAGTAGGCATTTGATTGTAGTCTGTACTCAGACATTTATCTTCCGCTGTTGTATTGTATTTGAGGCAGTTGTATGCCGATTGTATGAGATGTTGTATCCTGTATCTGTAATGTTGTGATATCATGTTGGAAATCCGGGGCATATGATTTCTTCATATGTCGCGGTGGAACCAATATGTGCTTCGTCCCCGGATCTGAATGGAAACATCTAGATCTGGAACAGTACCGCATATCGGGCCTTACATTTTTCCTATATTTTTCCCGGAATTTTTCTGGCAATTTAAGTAATGGGAAAACCTGAAATACAAAAACAACAGAAAACAGGAACTAGCACTGGAGTGCGCTGAGTTAATAGGTTAGTCCAAATATGATCAAAAGTGTATGGAAGTGCATCAATATCATCGCAATATCACACAAAAGATGCATGGAGCAAACAGAAATAATAGATACGTTTTGGACGTATCAACATCCCCAAGCTTAATTCCTGCTCGTCCTCGAGTAGGTAAATGATAACAAGCATAATTTCTGTGGTGAAATGCTACCAACCATATAAGAACTTTTAAGTAAATCAATCAAGGCATGTAATTCAATTCAAGTCATAACAGGAAAGAGTCTATATTAGCATTGAAACAAGCAACATAAGAACATAAAGGTGCAAGAGCTCTCGCTGTCCGTGACTCGAATGTCTCCAAATGGTGTTTGCGTGCAAGAAAGGGGATAGGGATATACGAGAGAGTAAAACATAGTTTTTACTGTTGAGAACTTAATCTACTAAAGTTTCACACTTGGTCTTCTTTGGAATCTTATCTTGACTAATCCCCAGACCACTAGCCAGGTACAAGTGAAAATGATCCACCCCCTTTCGATATTTTGAGCACTCATGCAATGGATGAGCGTAAGCAAGAAAGTTGACACTTAGGATGGAAAAGAGAGAAAAATGATGGGAGAGGAAGACAAAAAAAGGTGTGAAAGGCTCACATCAATGAGGACAATCATAGGTGAGAGAAAGCCAAATGATAGATATGATGTGAGGAGTAGGGATTGCCATGCAACAGATGCACATATGAGCTAAGGTAAGCTCTCCAATGGAACTGGTGGGGGTGCATCCAACTTGCTTTCTCAAGAAGACCTAGAGCTCATTTGAGGAGGCTCATCATTGGAATACACAAGCCAAGTTCTATAGTGTGAAGGTCCCCACATAGCTATATGCATGAATGATAATATCTATAGAGTACAAGATATAAGATGGAGTACGAGTGTGGATCTCTCAAAAGGAATAGTAGTGTGCCCCCTTCTCTCTTTTTATTTCTTTTTCTCTTTTTTCTATTTTTTTGTATTTTTTGGTGGCCTCAATGGCTCTTTCTATTTCTCTCATTTGTTCTCTTGGGATCTTTTGATTTTGTCCTCTTTGGGATCTTGTCCTCACTTTAGGGGCAACACTCTATATATTACAAGAAGTATAGAAGATCTTTCACACTTTACAAAAATACTCAACATAAAGAAAATGAAACTATCATGATGTATGCAAATGTATGCCTCTGCCAATGTAGCAGGATATGCAATGATACTAGCGCGTCATGTAGTAATGATTAGGGCAAGGCCCAACTAGCATGCGGCTCATCGATCAATCAAAAGCATGTATGACATGAAGATCAAGTCATGAGAAGGTGGATGTTGCATGGAAATGTATCTTGGAAAGGCTATGGTAATGCCTTGATAGGTAGGTATGGTGGCTTTTTGAGGAAGGATATAATGAGGCTTATGATGACAGAGCGTATCGTGCCAAGGATTTGGATGCACCGGCGAAGGTGGACGCCAACTCTCGGAGTGAGAAGAAAGCAATGCACGGCACAGGAGAGGCTAGCAAATATGAGGAGGTGGAAGTGTCAACTTTCGAATACTCACATTAGTCCGAAGAACTCATGCACTTATTATCGGTAACTCTCAATCTAATTAGGAGGTTCACAAAGAGGCAAGTACCCCGAGGAGGAGTGTATGGGGGTTTGGTTATCCTTGTGCATCCTCGACTCATGGTACGTGGGTGTACTCTAATATTCGATCCCCCCAAAGATTAGTGATCCATCTAGTAGCTAAAGTTCTCAACTAATTTTTAGGTTTTTCGAAAATAAACACGGATTGCCCAAAATACGACATCTATCACTAATAGGCTAAAGCTCTTGGCACCAAAAGTTCAAACATTACTCATGGCAATACCTCAAAACTATTGCAAGTTACTACTACAATTGAATAGCAACCTCAATTACCTACTCCAAGTCAAGACACAAAACTCAGTGCAACAGGCAAACTCTCTAATCAAGATAAACGTGAAAACTCAAGAGAGTTCCAGCAACAAACTAAACAAAAGCTCTTAAAAAATATAAGCATGAAAACTAAGAGCTAAAACATGACAGCAGCTACGAAAAAGATAAAGAACACACACAACAAAGATAAGCATCAAAATCCTATGTTGTGTTCTAGGGTGAAGTGGAGCGTGTTTCTCTCCCACACAAAGAAAGCTGGGTTCTAACTTGTTATGAACATCAAGCAAAGCTAAAGAAAACTAAAAAGGAAATTAAGATCAAGACGCTCCAAGCATAGCACATAACGCATGAAGTGATAAAAATATAGTGGAACGAAAGACGAACTGATAATTGTTGATGGAGAAGGGGATGCATGGGGGCATCCCCAAGCTTAGACGCTTGAGTCTCCTTGAATATTTCTTGGGGATGCATGGGGGCATCCTCAAGCTTGAGTGTTTGACACTCCTAAATCTTCTTTTATCATCTTCCCTCGCACACTTGAAAACTCCCTTCATACATAACTCATCATAATCTGATTAGCGAGGTTAGTACCCACAATAAAATAATTTTTCTCTACTGAAAATAAGGGTATTATTGAATAGCTAGTGTTTCTCAAGATCGCCAAAAAGTTTTTGCAAAGAAAAAGCAAGCTCAAGGTTTGCAAAAGTTAGGAGAGACAAAACGTGGCAGAATCTGTGAAAAACAGAACAGCAGGTAGTAAATAAATTTTTAGGGGTACTTCTGCAACTCAAAATATGAAAGTTCCATGATTTTATATAGCACGCTGTGTAAAAATTTCAGCTCAAAAAGATGAACTGGGATTTTTCTACGATTTTTCCCGTCAAGAGGACAGAATCTGTTTTCTGGACAGCATGTCACAACTTTCACTTCCCTTGTCATATGAGGCTATAATTGGCACAAAGCTTGAAAAGTAAAGATACAATGATGTTGCTACAGTAGTAACAATCATCAAGACCACTAAAAACAGAATAAATACAAAAATAAAAACCTAAATCCGGTGCGGGCTGCCTCCCGAAAGCGCTTTCTTTTATGCCTTTAAGCTAGGCATGATGCAAGAAGGAGGAATCAAAAGTCATCATAATAATCGGAGTTGTAAATCGCTTCAAATGGTTCCTCAACAAGTTCATCCTTGTTTCTTTTAGGAAAGGGGTACATACCTTTTGCCTTCCCGCGTAGGCGTATTTGTCCCTTGCCTATATCAATGAAGCCCTTTACGGCCCGAAGGAAATCCCTTCCAAGCACTATGTTTCCTTGGTTTGGCTTCATGACGAAGAAATCAACCATTGCAATCCCTTTAAGGAATGTAACTGGTGCATCTTTTATCCTTCCCTGGATTGCAGAAATATCTCCATTAGCATGTTCATGATAGGATGACAATTCGTCCGTTTTAAATTTTAAAGAATCATAAACAACTTTTGGCATAGTAGAAACCATGGATCCAATGTCACAAAAAGCAAGGAAGTCTTGATTAGAGATGCTAATTCTAACAAAGGGTTCCCAGTCACCATCTAACTCATAAACATCTTTCTTATTTGGCTTTGGTTTCTTTACTTCTCTCAAGTCTAGAGCATCAATTCTCTTTTGAATAGTAGCAAGTCTATCTATAACAGTATGAAAACTATGATCATAAACAAAGTAACTAGATAGACCATGTATAATTTTCAAGAGCTCTAGCTTCATCACAATCTAAGAAATCTCCTTCAGCTATAATATCAAGAGAGTGTTTTCACCATCTAAAAAGACCATGATAAAAATTTCTAAGCACAATTTTTATAGGTATCCAAGGCATAATTCTCCTATGTGCATCAGAAATTCTGTCCCATGCCTTCTTCATATTTTCTCCATCCCTTTGATGGAAATCTAGGACCTCCTATTCCCTCAAGGCACCAAATCCTAACATGCTTGGCTAAACAGAAAGGATAACTAAAAACAAGGTCACTATTTTTTTGATTTTTGATAAAGACACTAAAGCAAAAAACTAAAAGGTAAACTAATGATGTCACGAGACTTTACTTCTCGCCCCTGGTTGGTTTACCCAAAGTGGAAGGTTGAGATGTAGAGTAGAGGCAATTTCCCTCGGTGAAGATACCAAGGTTTGTCTTCAGTAGGACTCCGACAACAACAAGAAGGTGACAACGGCGCCAGAGATTGGCGGTTGACGTGGACCTGCACACACAACAGATAGCTTTGCTCCCAACGAGTACAAAGGGGTTTTCAATCCCTACGGCCTTGTTGTTTACAAAGGATAAAATGCACGGGATAATAATTATAGTGATAGCAACGGAAAAGTAAATAAAGCAGTAAATTGATAGTGGGTGTAAACAGTATTGGAAATATGGACCGGGGTCCTATGATGTTCGCTAGTGATGTCTCTCTCCCAAAAGACGATAAAATAGCCATGTGAGGTAAACAAATTACAGCTAGGCAATTGACATGATTATGTGCGCAAACCAATGCTAATTATGCTATAAAGAAAGGAAGAGGCTCAAAAGCTTGGGCGGTCCGCCAAGACAAGTAGACCGAAATCCATCTACATCTACCTACTAATCATCCACCTTGAGATATCTATCCAGAACATCTCGCTGGTATTAAGTTGTGAATCCCACCCAAAGTGTAAACTCAAAGCAACGGACAACTGCATTAAAGAACTTTGCGTAAAGTAAAAAATTCTTGCCCGCAAGTACAAGCACCGTTGTTTTCCCCCTTGTGGCAATAGAACGTCCCCTAGACTCATGTTTCAGTCACTCAAGCTAGTCATCGGGGGGCATGAACCCACAATCATGCATAACGATGCCTCTTGGAGTCACTAACTACTACTTGGCCAAAGCAATAAACAACAACGGAGAACATGCAAGAATTACTCAAGAACATAAATATAAAAGAGGAGAATCAAATATATTACTCAAACACAATCTGAACATAATCTCATAATCCATCGGATCCCAGCAAACTCAGCATAGCAACAGCAGAAATATTACATATGTGCCTCGATCATGTAGGGCAGCTCACGAGGTCTAATTCATGAAGAACAAAGAGGGGAGGAGAACATCACATAGCTACTGATCATAGTCCCATGGTCCAAGGTGGACTACTCACGGTTCATCCGAGAAGCATCCATGGTGGTGGAGAAGCTCCCGGAGGTGGTTCCTCTCTCCGGCAGGGTGCTGGGAAGAGGTCTTCTAGTGCTCCCGATCTTGGAAGCGCGGCGGCGGCGGAACAGAGGAGAGATCACGAAAAAGGGTTCCCGTCTCGGGGGTTTTGCGTCACGAGGAATAAATAGGCGAAGGGGGGCAGCCAGGGGGCCACCAGGGGTCCAGGCGGCCCCCTGGCGCGGCCCCACCCTGGGGCGCGCTGGGAGGGCGCCTGGGGCCCTGGTGGGTCCCCTCTGGCCCCCCACCCTCGATGATTCCGGAAGTTTCCTATACGCTGATTTTTTATTGGATTTTTCCCGAATTTTTGGAGCACTTTTAATATGGGGGAAACCTGAAATAGAAAAACAGCAGAAAACAGGAACTGGCACTGGGGTGTACTGAGTTAATAGGTTAGTCCAAATATGATCAAAAGTGTTTGGAAGTTCATCAATATCATAGCAATATCACACAAAATAGGCATGGAGCAAGCAGAAATTATAGATACGTTTTGGACGTATCAACATCCCCAAGCTTAATTCCTGCTTGTCCTCGAGTAGGTAAATGATAAAAGCATAATTTCTGTGGTGACATGATAACAACCATATAAGAACTTTTAAGTAAAGCAATCAAGGCATGTAATTCAATTCAATTCATAACAAGCAAGAGTCTATATTTAGTATTGAAACAAGCAACATAAGAACATAAAGGTGCAAGAGCTCTCGCTGTCCGTGACTCGAATGTCTCCAAATGGTGTTTGCGTGCAAGAAAGGGGATAGGGATATACGATAAAAAGTATTTTTATGTTGAGAACTCAATCTACTAAAGTTTCACACTTGGTCTTCTTTGGAATCTTATCTTGACTCATCCCCAGACCACTAGCCAGGTACAAGTCAAGATGATCCACTGCTTTTCAACATTTTGAGCACTCATGCAATGGATGATCGTAAGCAAGAAAGTTGACACTTAGGATGGCAAAGAGAGAATATGGTGGAGGAGGAAGACAAAAAGGTGTGAAAGGCTCACATCAATGAGGACAATCATAGGCGAGAGAAAGCCAAATGATAGATATGATGTGAGGAGTAGGTATTGCCATGCAACGGATGCACATATGAGCTAAGGTAAGCTCTGCAATGGAACTAGTGGGGGTGCATCCAACTTGCTTGCTCAAGAAGACCTAGAGCTCATTTGAGGAGGCTCATCATTGGAATATACAAGCCAAGTTCTATAGTGTAAAGGTCCCCACATAGCTATATGCATAAATGATAATCTCTATGGAGTACAAGATATAAGAGGGAGTACGAATGTGGATCTCTCAAAAGGAATAGTAGTGTGCCCCCTTCTCTCTTTTTATTTCTTTTCCTCTTTTTTCTATTTTTTTGTATTTTTTGATGGCCTCAATGGCTCTTTCTATTTCTCTCATTTGTCCTCTTTGGGATCTTTTAATTTGTCCACTTTGGGATCTTTTCCTCACTTTAGGGGCAAAACTCTATATATTACAAGAAGTATAGAAGATCTTTCACACTTTACAAAGTACTCAAATCATAAAGAAGATGTAACTGTCATGATGTATGAAAATGCATGCCTCTGCCAGTGTAGCAGGATATGCAATGATACTAGCGCGTCATGTAGCAATGATTAGGGCAAGGCCCAACTAGCATGCGGCTCATCAATCAAGAAAGTAGCATGTATGACATGAGGATCAAGTCATGAGAAGATGGATGTTGCATGGCAATATATCTCGGAAAGACTATGGAAATGCCTTGATAGGTAGGTATGGTGGCTTTTTTGAGGAAGGGTATAAGGAGGTTTATGATGACAGAGCCTATCGTGCCAAGGGTTTGGATGTACCGGCGAAGGTGGACGCCAACTCTCGGAGTGAGAAGAAAGCAATGCACGGCACAGGAGAGGATAGAAAAATATGGGAAGGTGGAAGTGTCAACTTTCGAATACTCACATTAATCCGAAGAACTCATGCACTTATTATCGGTTACTCTCAATCTAATCCGGAGGTTCACAAAGAGACAAGTACCCCGAGGAGGAGTGTATGGGGGTTTGGTTATCCTTGCGCATCCTCGACTCACGGTACGTGAGTGTACTCTAATATTCGAACCCTCCAGAGGTTAGTGATCCATCTAGTAGCTAGAGTTCTCAACAGGGGTTTTTGGTTTTCGAAAATCACACGGATTGCCCAAAATACGACATCTATCACTAATAGGCTCGAGCTCTTGACACCAAAATTTCAAACATTACTCTAGTCAATACCTCACAACTATTACAAGGTTCTACTACAAAGAGAATAGCAACTTCAACTACCTACTTTCTAGTCAAGACACAAAACTCAGTGCAACAGGCAAACTCTCTAACAAGATAAAACATGCAACCTATAGAAAGTTCAACCCAAAACAAAAGAAAAGCTCTAGAAAAACTACAGCACTACAACTAAACAGAGCAGCAGCTAGGAAAAGAAAAAGAACAACTCACAGCTAAAAGAATAAGCATGCAAATCCTATGAGGAGTTCTAGTTCAAGCGGAGCGTGTGTATATCCCACACAAAAGATTAAGCTGGGGTCTAACTTGTTACTACAGCAAAAAAGCAAAAACAAACCTAGAAAAGTAAAGAGCGAGACGCTCCAAACATAGCACATAACACATGAAGTGATAAAAATATAGTGCAACGAGGGATGAACTGATAATTGTTGATGAAGAAGGGGATGCACGGGGGCATCCCCAAGCTTAGACGCTTGATTCTCCTTGAATATTTATTGGGGGTGCACATGGGCATCCCCAAGCTTGAGCGTTTGACACTCCAAGATCTTCTTTCATCATCTTCCATCTCACACTTAAAAACTCCCTTCATACATAACTCATTGTAGACTGATTAGAGAGGTTAGTACCCTATTAAAATAATTTTTCCCTTACTGGAAATAAAAATAATCTTGAAGAGCTACTGTTTCTCAAGATTTCCAAAGAGTTTTTGCAAAGAAAAATCAAGCTTAAGGTTTTCAAAAGTAAAGAGAGACAAAACGTGGCAGAATCTGTGAAAAACAGAACAGCAGGTAGAAACGAATTTTTTAGGGATACTTCTGCAACTCAAATCAAAAAACTCAGAACATACGAAAGTTTATTAATTGTATAGAGCACGCTGTGTAAAAAATTCAGCTCAAAAAGATGAACTGGGATTTTTCTCTGATTTTTCTAGTCACGAGGACAGAATCTGTTTTCTGGACAGCATGTCACAACTTTCACTTCCCTTGTCGTATGAGGCTATACTTGGCACAAAGCTTGAAAAGTAAAGATACAATGATGTTTCTATAGTAGTAACAATCATCAAGACCACTACGAACAGAAGAAAAGCAAAAAGAAAAACCTAAATTCGTTGCGGGCTGCCTCCCGAAAGCGCTTCTTTAAAGCCATTAGCTAGGCTTAATGCAGAAGATCAAGTTGTATCCATTGAACCATCATCACGATCATCAAAAAGCTCTTCAATAGTACAACTAGTCTTAATAGGTTTCTCAAATAAAGGACGAATGAAAATGCTTCTTGGAATAAAATCAAAAGGAGGGAAATCAATTGGAGTTTCATTAAAATTAAAGATAGGTGTCTCCAAAGTTTTCACCGTTTCAACTCTCTTGGCAATGGGTGTGTTTGCTTTAGCTCGAGGAACCTTGGGGACGTGAACGAACTTAGGTTCCTTCTTTGCCGGAGTTTCATCCTTTTTGGTTTTGATTGAGGAAAAGGTAGTTCCTAGAGTTTCAATAACTTCCTCAATCTTTTCTATCCTAGAGGACTTCTCATCAAGGGATTTAATAGTCTCCAAAGTTTTGACAATTTTCTGCATGGAGTTATCTAGCGTATTCAAATTCCCTTGAATCTTACGATCCAACTCATTCATCCTATCGATACTTGGCATCTCTAGCTCTATTTTTTCAAGTTTTCTCATAATGTGAGCTAAAGTAATGTCCTCCTTAATACTAACAACTGGGAGACTTCCAACAAGATTTTCAATAACATTAAGGGCTACCCAAACTGGGGCCTCTACGAAGTTCCCATTGATAGCAGTGTCTAAAAGAAACCTATTCCAAGAAGTGATCCCAACATAAAAATTTCTAAGCAAGATAGTAGTGGATTGCTTCTTGGTGGCTCTTTTTTGAGAAACATTAATTCTATACCAAGCATCTTTCAAACTTTCACCACCTCTTTGAGTAAAGGTAAGTACTTCTGCCTCACCAAAGGCAAAAGGACCAGCCATAGTGGTAACTACTGACAAGGTAACAGGTATTTTTGGTATTTTTTATAAGGGACACAAAAGTAAAAACTGAAAGGTAAACTAACAAGACTAAAAACCAAAGATAAAAGATAGTGTGCAACTCCCCTATCTTGTAGACTGGAGTCCCCGGCAACGGCGCCAGAAATTACCTTGATACGGTGAGGATAGTTCTCACTCCTCATTGGTTACCCCAAGTGGAAGGTGAGATGTAGCGTAGCAGCAAATTTCCCTCGGTGAAGATACCAAGGTTATAGAACCAGTAGAACTCCAAGAGATACAAGTAGGTGACAACGACGCCACAAATAGGCGGTTGACGTGGACCTGCACACAGAAACAAATAACTTTGCTCCCAACGAGTACAGAGGAGTTGTCAATTCCTCCAGCTTTGCTGTTTACAAAGGATCAACGCAAGAGATAATAATAGTGGCAATTGAAAGTAAAGACTGGAAGTAAATTGAGGGTGTAAAAAATAATGTGAAGATGGACCGGGGTCCCGTGATTTTCACTGGTGATGTCTCTCTCCCAAAAGACGATAAAAGTGCTAGCGAGGTAAACAAATCACAGCTGGGCAATTGACAGAATTATGAACGCACCGCCATGCTAACTATGTTGCAAAGAAAGGAAGGGCTCAAAAGAAATGGGCAGTACGCCAAGGTAAGTAGAACGAAATCCAATTGCATCTACTATGAATCATCCACCTTGAGATATCTATCCAGAACATCTCGCTGGTATTAAGTTGCGAATCCCACCCAAAGTGTAAACTCAAAGCAACAGACAACTGCATTAAAAGAACTTTGCGTAAAGTAAACAATCCTTGCACCCGCGGGTACAAGCACCGTTGTTTTATCCCTGGTGGCAACAACACATCCCCTAGTCTCATGTTTTTGTCACTCAAGCTAGACATCAAGGGGCTGAACCCACAATCAAGCATAACGCTCCCTTTTGGAGTTGCAACAAATCACTTGGCCAAAGCAAAATACGGCAACGGAGAACATGCAAGAATTTACTCAAGAACAAAATATAAAAGAGAAGAACCAAATATATTACTCATCACAATCTGAACATAGTCCCATAATCCATCAGATCCCAACAAACTCAGCATAGCAACAGCAGAAATTTAAAAAGTGCCTCGATCATGTGAGGCAGCTCACGAGGTCTCGAAAGTGGAAGCACAAAGAGGGGAGAGGTACATCACATAGCTACTGGTCACGGAACCATGGTCCAAGGGAGAATACTCACGGCACATACGGGAGGCGTCCATGGCCATGGATGGTCTCCCGAAGGGGGTTCCTCCTCCCGGCAGAGTGCCGGGGCAGCTTCTCCAGGCAGCCCCGATCTTGAAACGGCGGCGTCGGCGGTACAGAGGCGAGTTCGCGGAAAAGAGATCTCTCCTAGGGGTTTCCACCCCGAGGGCTAAATATAGGCGGAGGGGTGTCGAGGGGACCCACAGGGCAGCCAGGAGGCCCCCTGGCGCGGCCTAGGGTGGGGCCGCGCCAGGGACCCTTCTGGAGTCCCTGTGGTGGCCTCCCTCCGCTGCCTTGGTGATTCCGGAAGCTTCCAGGTCGCTGATTTTTTATCTGATTTTTCCGGATTTTTTTGGAGCACTTTTAATGGCCGGAAAACCTGAAATGCAAAAACAGCAGAAAACAACAACTGGCAGCTGGGTGCACTGGGTTAATAGATTAGTTCAAATATGCTCAAAAGTGTATGAAAGTTCAAGCAAAACATGGCAAAGTCACACAAAACATGCATGGAGCAAGCAGAAATTATAGATACGTTTGGGACGTATCATGTGTATGTGATGCGCATCAACAAACAGGAGTCGTATGGTTGATGCGATTAGCAAGGAGTTTCTTACCAGTAGGTCGAGTCGGCTAGCAGTGATGCAAAAGCTCACTAGTCAATTCGCCCCATCGGATCCTGAATCACTTAGTGTCAACTAGAGGGATGTTGAACTTAGTGGGAGTAATTTTATTAAAGCGTTTAATATGAATTGCTCTTCATGAATACATGTCTTAGTATTTTGCATTTTATGTTGTAGATCAATGGCACCACCTACTCCAGTTATCAATTTTGCGTTGAAATTCATCCTTGATAAAGATAAACTGAATGGAACAAACTTTACCACCTGGTATAGAAATCTGAGAATTGTTCTCAAGCATGATAAAAACGAAAATGTTCTAGAGGAACCGGCTGATAATGCCACCGTTGCTGCTAAGAATGCCTATCAGAAACTCAAGGATGAGTCTACTGAGATCAGATGCCTCATGCTGGCTTCTATGGAGCCCGAGCTGCAACATCAGTTCGAAGACATTAGGGCTTTCGATATGATCGAGAGTCTTAAGGGCATGTTTCAGGTTCAGGCTAGGACCGAAAGGTTCAACGTCTAGCGATCCCTGATGGATTGCAAGCTGAAATAGGGTGATCCACTGAGCCTGCATGTCATCAAAATGATGGGATACATGCAAGCTTTGGATCGTCTTGGGAATCCGTTGACTCCTGAGTCGACTACAGATACAATTCTGGGTTCTCTTCCGCCAAGCTATAACTCGTTCATTACGAACTTTCATATGCATGGCATGCAAAAGAAGCCCACTGAATTGCATGGGATGCTTAAGATAGCAGAGAAGGACATTAAGAAGGGCACACATCAAGTGTTGATGGTGCAGAACACGGCCAAGTTCAAGAAGTCATGGACCAAGAAGAAGGCTAACGCAAAGGGAAAGGACAAGGATGTGATCCCGACTCCAGCCCCGGCGCCTAAGCCTGGACGTGATGCGGAGACCATTTGCTTCTATTGCAAGGAGAATGGTCACTCGAAGAGGAACTGCAACAAGTGGCTCGCCAGCAAGGGCAAGTGCAGTGGGAGTACGTCTTCTACAGGTACACTTGTTGTATATGTTATAGACATTTATCTTGAGGATATTTCTAATAGTTCTTGGGTATATGATACCGGATCGGTTGTTCACATTTGCAAATCGATGCAGGGACTAAAAAGAAGTAGAGATGTCGCAAGAGGAGAAGTTGACATTCGCGTCGAGAATAAAGAAAGAGTTGCTGCATTAGCCGTCGGCACCATGCAACTTAATTTACCTTCTCGATTTGTAATGGATCTTGATAATTGTTATTATGTTCCATCGTTAAGTCGAAACATTATTTCTACCTCATGTTTGATGAGACAAGGTTATGAATTCATTATTAAGGACAATGGTTGTTCTATATATTTGAATAAGATGTTTTATGGCTTGGCGCCCGTTGTGAATGGGTTATTCATTTTGAATCTTGAAGGTGAATCTGTCTATAATATAAATGCCAAGAGGATTAATCCTAACGATCTGAATGCAACTTACTTTTGGCACTGTCGGC
The DNA here is from genome assembly GCA_950022295.1 of Bromus sterilis. NCBI lineage: Eukaryota > Viridiplantae > Streptophyta > Magnoliopsida > Poales > Poaceae > Bromus > Bromus sterilis. Next base: position 333,391,668 of record OX465595.1, on the reverse strand, counting down.
TTGGTCATATTAGTGAAAAGCGCATGAAGAAGCTCCATGATGATGGACTTTTAAATTCGTTTGATTTTTAATCATTCGAGACATGCGAATCGTGCCTACTCGGCAAGATGACCAAGACACCTTTTGCAAAGAGTTGCGAGAGGGCATCCGACTTGTTGGAACTCATACATACTGATGTGTGTGGACCAATGAGCACGACTGCTAGAGGTGGTTACCAGTACTTTGTGACTTTCACCGACGACTTGAGCAGATATGGATATATCTACTTGATGAGGCACAAGTCGGAAACCTTTGAAAAGTTCAAGGAGTTTCAGAATGAAGTAGAGAATCAACTCGGCAAGATGATCAAACTTCTACGATCAGATCGTGGAGGTGAATATCTGAGTCAAGAGTTTGATGATCATCTCAAGAGTCGTGGAATAGTTCCACAACTCACTCCTCCTGGAACGCCTCAAAGAAATGGTGTATCGGAACGGAGCAATTGCACCTTGTTGGACATGGTTCGATCGATGATGAGTCAGTCAGATCTACCGTTGTCATTTTGGGGTCATGCTCTAGAAACTGCAGCTTTTACACTAAACAGAGTACCATCTAAATCCGTAGATAAGACACCATATGAGATATGGACTGGGAAGCGTCACAGTTTGTCTTTTCTAAAGATTTGGGGTTGTGAAGCGTTTGTCAAGCGACTTCAGTCGGACAAGCTCGCACCCAAATCGGATAAGTGCATATTCGTGGGATATCCAAGGGAAACCTTAGGGTATTACTTCTACAACCGACAAGAGGGCAAAGTGTTTGTCGCTTGACACGGTACCTTCCTTGAGAAAGAGTTTCTCACTAGGAAGGCTAGTGGGAGGACGGTGCAACTCGAAGAGGTTCGAGATAAACCACTCGGGGAAGACACGGCAAGTGATGCCATTATGGAAGAGCCAGTCAGTGAACCCGTGGTTGAAGTAGCACCCACACCACGAAGGTCAGAAAGGCTGCGTAATGCAAACAATGTATTGTTGTTGGACAACAATGAGCCTTTGGCATATGCGGAAGCGATGGTGGATCCAGATTCCGAGTTATGGCTTGAGGCCATGAGATCCGAGTTAAAGTCCATGGATGACAATCAAGTTTGGAACTTGGTTGATCTGCCAAATGGTGCAAGAACCATTGAGTGCAAATGGATCTTTAAGAAGAAAACTGATATGGATGGAAATGTTCAAATCCATAAAGCTCGACTTGTTGCGAAGGGGTTTCGACAAGTTCAAGGAATTGACTACAACGAGACCTTCTCGCCTGTAGCGATGCTTAAATCAGTTCGGATTATTCTAGCTATAGCTGCCTATTTCGATTATGAGATATGGCAAATGGATGTCAAAACATCTTTCCTTAATGGAAATCTAGAAGAGGACGTGTATATGATACAGCCCGAGGGTTTTGTCGATCCAGAGAATGCTAGTAAGGTATGCAAACTTCAGAAATCCATTTATGGATTGAAGCAAGCATCTCGGAGTTGGAATAATCGTTTTAACGAGGTTGTCAAATCGTTTGGCTTCATCGAGAACGAAAAGGAACCTTGTGTGTTCAAGAAGTTTAGTGGGAGCTCAACCGTATTTCTAATCTTATATGTGGATGACATATTACTGATTGGGAATGACATTCCAATGCTTGAAGCTGTCAAGGACTCATTGAAAAATAGTTTTGCAATGAAGGACTTGGGAGAAGCAGCTTACATTTTGGGAATCAAGATCTATAGAGATAGATCAAGGAGGCTTATTGGATTAAGCCAGTGTACGTATATTCACAAGGTGTTGAAAAGGTTCAACATGCATGAGGCTAAGAAAGGGTTCTTGCCTATGTCACATGGCATTCATCTAAGCAAGACTCAGGGTCCATCAACTCCTGATGAGCAAAGACGCATGGATAAGATTCCGTATGCTTCGGCCATCGGGTCTATCATGTATGCTATGGTATGTACTCGTCCAGATGTTTCCTATGCTCTAAGCGCTACGAGAAGATACCAGGCTAATCTAGGCGAGAGCCACTGGACACCAGTTAAGAGCATCCTAAAGTACCTAAAAAGTACTAAGGATATGTTCCTAGTTTATGGAGGTGAGGATGAGCTCGTTGTAAAGGGTTACACCGATGCTAGTTTCCAAACCGACAAGGATGACTTTCGTTCGCAATCTGGTTATGTGTTCATTCTGAATGGAGGTGCAGTGAGCTGGAAGAGTTCCATGCAAGAGACGGTAGATGATTCTGCAACAGAGGCCGAGTACCTTGCAGCTTCTGAAGCTTCAAAGGAAGGTGTTTGGATAAGGGATTTCATTACCCTACTTGGTGTGTTTCCAGACTCGGCAAACCCGTTGGACCTCCATTGTGATAATAGTGGTGCCATCGCACAGGCCAGGCAGCCAAGGCATCACCAGAAATCCAAGCACATAGAAAGGCGTTATCATCTCATACGACAATCCGTAGATGATGGTAATATAAATGTATGCAAAGTACACACGGATGCAAACGTTGCTGATCCTTTGACGAAGCATCTCCCGATGCCTAAGCATGAGGCGCACGTAAGAGCCATGGGCCTTAGATGCCTAACTGATTGACTCTAGTGCAAGTGGGAGACTATTGGAGATATGCCCTAGAGGCAATCATGTTATGATGTTATATCCTTATGTATTCATGAGTTATTTGTATTTTCCTTGAACATCATCACTGATATGTATCAATAAGTATGTGACTTGTTTGTGAGACTATATATTCTATGATGATTGTTCTAATGGTCCCTAGTTGATAAGGTTATGCGGACACATATCCTTGACTAGTATATGATTCGATTGATGACTATGTTTCACAAGTCATGAGCATGGAGATGCTACCGATAGTATGGACTTAGTGATGGGATCACTAAGTTGGACAGAGACCCACTTTGAGACGCAGCGAGATATTGTCATCTGTTAGTCTCAATATAATGTATATGCCATGTCCTAGACCTGAGGTCCTCGCATGTTCTTGGGATGAGGAATGACTCACTTAGTGACGGGGATCAACCCCGGCAAATCCCATGGTCAGGGACCCTGGGTTAGTCATAGAGATGGCACAGGTTGGACGATACTCATCGACTAACAGGAGAAGCACTTCCTGCTCGATATTATTACGTGAGGGGGCGATTACAGTGGAGGCCAAGGCGAGTTCTCGCAAGTCTAGGATGAGTAGATGCGTATTGAGATGAGATAGACGTATCCCCTCCCAGCCTTTATATACTAGGCTAGGTCTCGGGGAGACCATGCTAGGTTACATAGGTAGTTTCCTAATCCTAGTCCTGCCTTGTATGCCAAGTTGCACCTTCCATGTTAGTCGCGGATTCCTACGTCGGTGCTTGGTTGGGCCAATCATGGGCTTGTCGCAGCTTCCCAACGGGCCTTCTGTCTTCATACGCACCAGGTAGCCTCACACGTAGGAATCGTGGGGTCACCCCCTCGTCGATAGCCCCCGAGTGCCTGGGGGACTCGAAGAGTCGCGCAGGGACTCGAATTCATCTGCGCCTTTATTGTTTGTAAGCGTGGTATCGCAACGGGTCGCTGGCAGTTTTGAGCCATGACAATATCTGTTTCGAGGGATTGCTAAGCTGAAAGGGCCCAAGGAGTCGACTGGTCGAGCCTTGGTGAATTGTGCTAGTGACAAATACCACAGTATCCCAATCAAGCTCACGTCCCTCGACGTGAACTTGGAACACTGGTGTCAAGCAAAGTCATGCCGCTGCAGGTCTTATAGGATCAATTGCTGCCAGTCTAAGCACATAGCCTGAGCGTGTCCGCTCGGCTCTTTCTATCATGCTAGCGCATGGAAAAGATCGGGAGTGAAATCGCTCTGCGGCAAGTCCTGGCCCGGCCGTTCTGCGCAGCGGGGTCTTACCTACACGCTAAGCTTGCGTGGCATCTGGGTACAGTGTGTCGTAGCCCAGGCATAATTATTTTTTTGTAGAGGCATGGAGCCTAATTTAGTGATGCACCCACTTGGAATAATCAATCAAGTGACATATTTTAGTCATCACTCACGGAGTTGGCAGCGAACTCAGGAGAGGAAAATAAGATAGCACCCACTCGGAATGTCGTCGAGTGCGCGTGTAAGTCATGTTTGTTGAGTTGTTGAATCTCTTTTGCGAGTAATCACTCGAATGCTTTATTGTCTTCGGGGTGAGGGAGCAGCCGAACTCTGAGAGTATGTTTTTCAGCTGGTGCGAGTGATCACTCGAGCACATTTTGCCTTCGGGGTGAGGGAGTACCCGAACTCAAATAAAGGTACTCCCGATGGGAGTAAGAATTTTGTGGAGTCAGAAAATTTGGACGTATAGCTGGCTTTTGAAATCTTTTGGTTCTTGGACAACTGTTTTTATTTTAATCTGTCCTTCTTGAGATGTAGCGATGTCATACTGTTGGATGACCTGTGATGATGTTTGATTTATTGATCCGTCAAGTCTTCTGGACCGTCATAATGATGGTTTGGGCGTCGTGTTGCCTGTTGCCCGTTGGGTTTCCAAGGCTTCGTCTGGGGAACCGGCGAGACTTGACGCGTCCTGTAAATAATGCTGACCGTGTGAAGGCATCTTTGTCTTGGAATTTGTAACGCCCGGTCTGGCGGTCTTTGATGCAATGATGACGCCGCCTGGGCTTCTGTGTATTTTTCCTCATTTGCCCTTGGATTGAGCTATAAATGCTTCCTTTGGTTGCCCGTCCTTGGCGTCCATTCTTCGCATCTTTCTCTTCTTCTTCTTCTTTTTTCTTCATATGGCACCCAAGCGTGGTAGAGGTGTGGCTGGGCGAAGTCATGGCCGCCGTGGTCGTGGTGGCCGCACTCCTCGTTCTTCACGAGGTGGACGCCATGGTTCCACGTTGGTGCTTTCTTCCTCTTCCTCCATGGAGGAGGGTTTTTGGCGCTATGACTTTCTATTGCGTGTTCTTAGCCGGGATGCTGCCCGGATTCCTCTTCCCTTTTCGTTTGCCTCCATTGCTTCTGAGCGTAACTTGAAGGGTTTCTGGCTCCGTTGTCACGGGAGCTCCCGTTCTTCTTCTTGGGTGGAGCTGGAAGTTGATTCTTCGTCCTTGATCTTTCTTGGTTCTGGATGGAGGACTGTTTCTCGTCGGCTGAATCTGGGAAGCGGGGACAGTCTTTGTTGTCGCTTTGACGGCGAACATACCGTTATTATATGTGTGTTTGATGCTGGTGGCAACCGTCTGGATCCGTACTATGAGGAGACGAGCAGCAGCGATTCTGAAGGCTCGATTGGTGGTTCACCTGCTTCTCCCGTGTCTTCGTCTTCGGTTGATCCCTCGGGCGATGGTGTTTGCTCTTCTAGTTCTAAGGAAGAACTGGACGTCGAGCCAATCATCAAGCGGCAGCGGCAGTAGGCGAGGCACCTTGTAGAACTGGAGGACGGCGAGCTTCTTCTTCGGCTGGGCTGCTACTTTGTCTGTGATGATGCCCGCCAGGCTGTGGCACGAAAGTGCCAATTATCTCAGCATGAGCACACATGTAGAAGTTTGAATGTAGCCCATCTTGTAGTTCTGCAGGTCCTTCTGTAATGGCAAACTGTCATTTCGATTTCTTTGTAATGAGAGTTGTCTTCGACTCCTTTGTAACGAGAGTGCCTTCGACTCCTTTGTAATGAGAGTGTCTTCGACTCCTTTGTGATGAGAGTGTCTTCGACTCCTTTGTGATGAGAGTGTCTTCTCGGGTGCGCGCCAACGCTCCCGATGGGAGTAGCCCCCGAGGCTGCGTTGGATTTGCAGAATCGAGCTCAGGCTTTATGAATTTTTGCTTCACCGGTTTGTGGTTGTCTTTGAATTTTTTTCAAGTCTAGATCGGGTGCGCGTCAGCGCTCCCGATGGGAGTAGCCCCCGAGTCTTTAGGCGACCGCTTGCGATCGGGTGAAGACTAAAGAATCGTGCGCTTTTGCAACTTTCTTTTGCCTGGGTTTTGTCTTTTGGCGAGAGTCGCGTCTTTGTTGAGGATGACTTCTTTTAGGGGGGTTTTATGGCTGAGCCCCCGGGTCTTAAGTAACAGTCGCGTTTGCGAGGATATTGTTTCTCGAGGGGAGTTCTAGGCTCGAGCCCCCAAGTGCTTGTAAGTAAAAGTCGCTTTTTGCGAAGATAGCGTCTCTCGGGGGGAGTTCTAGGCTCGAGCGCCCGAGTGCTTGTAAGTAAAAGGTCTCGTTTGCGAAGATAGCGTCTCTCGGGGGGAGTTCTAGGCTCGAGCCCCCCGAGTGCTTGTAAGTAAAAGTTGCGTTCGCGAAGATAGCGTCTCTCGGGGGGAGTTCTAGGCTCGAGCCCCCGAGTGCTTGTAAGTAAAAGTCGCGTTCGCGAAGATAGCGTCTCTCTAGGGGAGTTCTAGGCTCGAGCCCCCGAGTGCTTGTAATTAAAGTCGCGTTCGCGAAGATAGCGTTTCTCAGGGGGAGTTCTAGGCTCGAGCCCCCGAGTGCTTGTAAGTAAAAGTCACGTTCGCGAAGATAGCGTCTCTCGGGGGGAGTTCTAGGCTCGAGCCCCCGAGTGCTTGTAAGATGTTTTGGGCAACATTGCTTTATTCCTTTGAATTTTTACATGAGTTGCCGATCAGTGTTGTTGCCGATGCTTTGATAATGCCTAGGATACTTATGGGTAGAACAAGCGTAGGTTCGCTACGTTCCATGGATTTCCCATGTCCTCATTGGTCTTCGGATTCACCAGTCTGTATGCTCCTCCTCCTATGACTTCCGTGATGATGAACGGCCCTTCCCACTGTGGGCCAAGTTTGTCACTTTTTCCTGTATTAGCCGTAGCACAAGGTCTCCTTTGTTGAACGATCTGGTCCGCAGGCGGCTGCTTTGATATGTACGCATCTTGTCCTGGTACCCTTCAGGTCTTGTGATGGCCATGTCTCGGGCTTCGTCTGCTACGTCTTTGTCATTCTGCAGTGCTTCTTCTTCCTCTTCTTCTTCGTACCCTAAGATTCTGGGTGCTCTGAATTTTAGGTCGTGTGGTAGCACTGCTTCTGCCCCGTATACCAAGAAGAAGGGCGTATATTGGGTTGAGTTGTTCGGGGTGGTGCGTAGGCTCCATAGAACTTTGGGGAGCTCTTCTATCCAGTTGCCTGCGTCTTGCTCGAGTGGTGCCAGGAGTCGCTTCTTTATTCCTCCGCATACTAAGCCGTTTGCTTTCTCCACTTGGCCATTGGACTGTGGGTGTGCGACTGATGCGTAGTTGATTTTGATGCCCAACTCCTGGCAGAAATTTTGTAATTCTGCTGCTGTGAAGTTTGTACCATTGTCCGTGATGATGTTGTGTGATACTCCGAATCTGAAGATGATTGATTTGATGAAGTTGACTGCCGTGATGGCTGTTGAGCTGGTGAATTGTACTGCCTCAATCCATTTGGTGAATTTGTCGACTGCAACCAATAGATGTGTTCTTCCTCCTTTTGATGATTTCTTGAGAGGGCCTACCATGTCGAGTCCCCATGTGGCGAATGGCCATGCTAGTGGTATGGTTTTGAGTTCTGATGCTAGGGCGTGCGGCCTACTAGCGAATTTTTGGCACGCGATGCAACGCCGTACAATATCCTCTCCATTTATCATGGCGGTTGGCCAGTAGAATCCTGCTCGAAAGGATTTTCCCACGAGTGATCGACTGCTGGCATGGTGCCCGCAGGTGCCTTCGTGAATCTCCAGTACTAGGGCTTTGCCGTCTTCCTCGTCTATGCATTTTTGTAGGACCTGGGAAATGCTGCGCTTGTAGACTTGTCTGTTGATTACTGTGAATGCTTTGGATCGCAGACTGATGCATCGGGCTTCTGCAACGTCTTGCGGTAGGGTGCCTTCGATTAGGAATCGAAGAAAAGGTCTTGCCCAGGCCGGGTCTTCGAGTGCTGCTGGTTCTTCAGCTTTGATTGCTTGGTTGTTTGTAGCGTCGGCTGCGCTCGTTGCCACCACCTGTGCTGGCTCATTTGCGTCGTCTTCTTCTGCGATTGCTTTGGGCTCCGCTGGCTTTGCTTTTATTGATCTCTGATTGATGCTTTCGAGGAAAACGCCTGGTGGTATTGGTCCTCGAGTCGACCCGATGTTCGCGAGTTCGTCGGCTTTTGTATTGTTTGCTCTGGGGATGTAATTGAGTTCACAGCCGTCAAATCCTCCTTCTAGCGTGTTGTAGAGCTTCTGGTAAGCTGCCATGTTGTCTGCGACTGCGTTGCAGTCTCTCATCGCCTGCTGGACGACGAGGTTGGAGTCGCCATAGATCGATAGGCGAGTGGCACCGCAAGTCTTTGCCATGCGCATGCCATGAATTAGCGCCTCGTACTCTGCTTCGTTGTTGGAGGCGTTGCTGAAATTGATCTGGAGGATGTATTTGAGCTTCGTTCCTTTGGGGGAGACTAGGACAACGCCTGCTCTGGCTCCTTGCTGTATTTTGGATCCGTCGAAGTACATTGTCCATGAATTGGATAGGTCTGGGGGACCTGGTGTTTGGACTTCTGCCCACTTGACCAGGAAATCTGGAAGTACTTGGGCTCTGATTGTTGTTGGGTGTTTGAACTGCAGGTCTCGTGGGCTGAGCTCCATGTTCCATTCGGAGACTCGACCGGTCGCTCCGGGGTTGTTGAGGATGTCCGCGAGTGGTGCGCTGCTCACGATTGTGATGGAGTGTTCGTCGAAGTAGTGCGATACTTTCCTGGAGGTCATGATGATGGCGAGCAGGAGCTTCTGGTAGTGTGGATACCGCTGTTGTGGCTTTGTGCGTAGCGTGCTGAGGTAGTAGATTGGTCTCTGGATGCTCTGGATTTTCCCTTCTTCTGCCCGTTCGACAACGAGTACTGTGCTCACGACACTACTGTGTGCTGCTATGTAGAGATACAACTTTTCCCTTTCTTTAGGCACCGCCAAGATTGGTGGGGTCTAGAGGGTCTTCTTTAAGTCCGCGAATGCGTTGCTTGCTTCCTCGGTCCATTCAAATTTTTCTCCCTTTCTCGGCAGTTTGTAAAATGGCAAAGTTCTTTCGCCCAACCTGCTGATGAAGCGGCTCAGTGCTGCGAGCTTTCCTGTGAACTGTTGTATTCCTCTGATGTTGGTTGGCCTTTTCATCTTGGCGATTGCTTGGAAATTTTCCGGGTTTGCTTCGATTCCTCGGGCAGAGACCATGTATCCGAGAAGTTTTCCAGCTGGGACGCCAAACACGCATTTTTTGGGATTGAGCTTAATAATGTACTTGTTGAGGGCCGCGAATGTCTCGCGGAGGTCGTCAAGTAGCGTGTTTGCGCTGTAGGTTTTGATGACGATGTCGTCCACGTAGACTTGAACGTTCCTGCCGATCTGGTCCCTCAAGCATGCTTGCATCATCCGCTGGTACGTGGCTCCCGCGTTTTTTAGGCCAAAAGGCATTGTTTGGTAGCAGAATACTCCATAGGCGGTGATTAATGAGGTGTGCTCTTTGTCTTCTTCCTTCATCCTGATCTGATTGTATCCTGAGTATGCGTCGAGGAAGGAGAGGAGGTCGCATCCTGCTGTGGAGTCGATTATTTGATCGATTCTTGGCAGGGGGAAGTGGTCTTTTGGGCAGTGCTTGTTGGTGGGCCCGTAGTAGATGCACATCCTTAGTACCTCGGTGTCCTTTTTAGGGACTAGGACTGGGTTTGCTATCCATGTTTATTTCTTTGTCTCTCTGATGAACTGTGCGTCGAGTAGTCGATTGACTTCTTCTCCGATTGCTCTGCGTTTGGGCACTGAAAACCGTCAAAGTGCCAGTTTTACTGGTTTCGTGTTTGGCTTGATGTGAAGTGTGTGTTCCGCGAATTCTCGTGGTATCCCGGGCATGTCGGCTGGGCACCATGCGAAAAATTTCCACTCTTCGCGAAGGAAAGTTGTGAGGGCGGTTGCTTTCTCTTTGGGAAGGTGGGCATATACGCGGACTGTCTTCTCTGGGTCTGTTGGGTGTACTTGGTGTGTGATCGTGTCGTTGTCGACGCTGAAGTCGCGACCGAATTCCTTTGTCTCGCTTCTGTTTGCTAGTGGAAATATGCTTTTGTCCGTCACCATGGCTATTTCTTTGAGCTGTTGTTGGGCTCCGAATGTGTTAGAGACTTTGTGGAAGTCGCGGTTGCACTGGTCCAATTTAACGAAGCTTCCCTTGACTGTGATGATTCCTGCAGGTCCTGGCATCTTGAGCTTGAGAAATGCATAGTGTGGAACCGCCATGAACTGTGTGAACGCCGGTAGCCCGAGTATGGCGTGATACTGCGACTTCCAGTCGAGTACCTCGAACTCGAGTGCCTGCTTTGCAAAGTTGCGCTTGCTCCCGAAGATCACATCAAGCCGTATTGCTCCGATGGAGGTTGCTGCTTCGCCCGGGACTACGCTGTATATTGTGGTTCCTGACTTCTTCCACACTGATCGTGGGATGAACATCTTGCGTAGAGTGCTGGCGAAGATTATGTTTAGACTGTTGACTCCGTCCATGAAGATTATGTCCATGTCGTATCCTCCGATCTGCGCTCCGAGGACCAGGGGTGCATGCCCAGGCCTCGGGACTGCGGGCGGATGGTCGCTTTGTGAGAAGGTCATGCTGGTCTCGGCGCCGCTCAGTTGGTAGATTTCAGTTGCCTTTAGGTCTTCGGCTGCTTCGGCCTGCAAGGTGTAGGCATCTTGCTTTGCTTTCGAGGGTCTTCCTTCTTGGATCATACAGATTCGCCCCTGGGACGCGGGGTATTGCTCCTCTGTACTTGGTGCGGGTGACTGCATGCTTATTCGAGTGCGTTTGGTTTCAAGTTGCTTCTCCTCCTTGAGGCTTTTGGAGAGTTCGGCGAATAGGTGGCAGTCTCCTAGTGTGTGGCTTGCTCTAAGGTGTCCTCGAATGTCTTCAAAACAATGAATCACTCAAGGTCCTTCCAGTTTCTCTTTGGATGTGAGTTTGCTGGAGCAGGCGTGCCTTCTTCTCCTTGATACTAGGAAGATCCGCGGGGGGTCTTCTGCTCGGCTGTGGAATCTTGGGTCGAGTTCTATCCCGTCGCTGAGTGATTGATTGCGGATGAAGTTGGCGAATTCGTCTGGCCTTCGATCCAGGTCGTAGTAGTCTCCCGACTGTGTCTCGGAGTCGTTGTCTTGGCGTGTGGTGGGAGTCCGGGCGGCGGCGGGTTGTCGGCTGATGGGCGAGCTTTTGGACACGCGCCGCGACTCCTCGAGTGGGATTCTCGAGTAGCCTCCTTGTGCTTGTCTTCTGGGTCGTTGAGTTCTTTTCCGTCGGTGATGGATCTGGCAGTCGTCGAGGTGCTGGGCTTGGTTTCGCTGCAGGCTGGGTGGTCCTGGCGGGGTGACGGAGACGCTTGCGGTGAACTTGAATCTCTCGAGCGGATTGGATCTGGCTTTAGTCCTCGAGTCTCGATCTGTTGAAGTCGGGACCGCCGAGATCGTGATTCCAACCTGTGTAGTTCCCACAAACGGCGCCAATTGACGGGGATCAACCCCGGAAAATCCCATGGTCAGGGACCCTGGGTTAGTCATAGAGATGGCACAGGTTGGACGATACTCGTCGGCTAACAGCAGAAGCACTTCCTGCTCGATATTATTACGTGAGAGGGCGATTACAGTGGAGGCCAAGGCGAGTTCTCCCAAGGCTAGGATGAGTAGATGCGTATTGAGATGAGATAGACGTCTCCCCTCCCAGCCTTTATATACTAGGCTAGGTCTCGGGGAGTCCGTGCTAGGTTACATAGGTAGTTTCCTAATCCTAGTCCTGTCTTGTACGCCAAGTTGCACCTTCCATGTTAGTCGCGGATTCCTACGTCGGTGCTTGGTTGGGCCAATCGTGGGCTTGTCGCAGCTTCCCAACGGGCCTTCTGTCTTCATACGCACCAGGTAGCCTCACACGTAGGAATCGTGGGGTCACCCCCTCGTCACTTAGGGACTATCAAACGCTACACCATAACTGGGTAGTTATAAAGGTAGCTTACGGGTGATTCATGATACATGCCGCGAGACATGGTTGATCAAGATGGGATTTGCCCCTCCACTTTGGAGAGATATTCTCTGGGCCCTCTCAAGTGATAAGATTCAGAAAGCATGGCCATGCGATATGGGTTAAGTGTTAACCCGGTTCAGGAAACTGTATCACGGTTTTGAGAAGAGAGGTCAAGCTATCACAAGGGTGACAAGTACTCGCCTTGAGCTTGACAACATATATCGTGAGGCAAAAGGAATGTTACATATGACACTTTGTAATGGTCTGTCTTATGACTTTATGCATATATGGGAGTCGGCACATTCTACTAGGAACCGCTACCGACTATCGAACCGGATGTGATTCGGGACGTGTCCATGTGTACGTGAACCTATAGTTCCGCGCGCTTAAGAGAAAAGGAGCCCATTCGGATGTGATCCTAATGGAATATGGATGGAGGGTCCGGATTGCCTCAAGGGTTGAGGCCATTCCACGGGCACCTATATAAGGGCTAGGGTGAACCCCGAAGGGGATAGGTCAGACCACAACCCTAGCCACCACTCCACCTCCAGGACGAGCCGCCGGACCTAGCAGTCTGCCGCTCGGCGCTCCTCCTTGTACGTGCGCATCCCTTGGAGGCACTGCACATGCGGCGCTTGGACGAACTGTTCGCGGGATCGGATCACGGGACTCCGTTCGTGGGATCGGTACGAGGGATCGGTTCGAGGGAATCGAGCAGCAGCCGCCGACGCGCATCACCAACTCTCCTTCCGCCGTCGTGACTGCACGTCTAGTGGTAAACCCTAATCATGTAGTTCATCTCCAGTAGCAATGATCTTGGTTGTGCGTGGTAGAAAATTTTGATTTAGCGCTAGTGTAGCGGACCGCGTGCCCCAACAGGCGCAGCACCTCAACGCCAAGGTCCCGGAGGAGGGGGCAGCAAAACCAGTCAGGGCTTGCAGGATTCCAAGCAAACCCGAAACAACTTCAAGATCACTCAGCATATCATGTCTTCACCACCAGTAGTTGTCGGAGGGACAGGAAACTACAGTAGAGAGCCGCCTTAGCTGTGACCACAGAACCAGCTTATCCTAGGTGGATCAATTGGTCAGAACAACAATCACTTGGACAAGGGATGACCACCCCCTAGTGGTGGAGAACCCGGGTAGTATGGCTTTAGTGGTCTCCCCGCAAATTGGACAATATACCTTGACAAAGTCCTCAAGGATGGAGGAAGCCGCATCAATATCCTTTACTACGAGACCTTCCGCAGGATGGGATTCACTCAAAAAAAAACTGCAACCCTCCAACACCGTCTTCCACGGAATCGTCCCAGGAAAGTCGGCACGCCCAATAAGAAAAATCTACTTGGAGACAGCCTTTGGAAATGCTGAAAATTTTCTCTCTGAGATCATACCCTTTGAGGTAGTAAAACTCGAGAGCATGTACCATGCCATCTTGGTTAGACCGGCTTCTGCTAGATTCATGGCTCGGTCGTGCTATGTCTACCTGAAGCTCAAGATGTCGGGTCCTCATGACCCAATCACCATAAATGGGAACCGGTCCAAGGCTTTGGAATGTGATGAACAACACGTTAAATTTGCCGAGTCGGCATGCGCCAAGGAGGACTTGTCAGCATACCAGGAGAAGGTAGACCCGACAGACACCACAATCTTGAAGAAACCGACTCCCGATACCAACCCCAAGTTCCAACCGGCTCAGGACACAAAGAAAGTCATTTTTTCCCTGGTGACGCCTCTTAGCAGTTCATCATTGGGACAGGATTATCTAATAAATAGGAAAGTGCGCTCATCGGGTTCCTCCGTGAGAATCGAACATTTTTGCATGGAAACCTTCTGACATGCCATGTGTCCGGAGGGAACTCGCTGAGCACCACCTAAATATCGATCCAAAACTGAAGCCGGTCAAGCAATTCCTTCGCCGTTTCAACGACGAAAGGAGAAACGCCATTGGGGAAGAGATCGCCCGGCTCCTTGCCGCCGGGTTCATCATGGAGGTTTTTTATCCATAGTGGCTTGCAAACTCGGTCCTCATTTTTAAAAATAACGTGACTTGGCGTATGTGCATTGACTACACCATTCTAAACAAGGCTTTCCCAAAGGACCCCTTTGCGTTGCCTCGTATTGACCAAATCATAGACTCAACCGCAGGATGTGAGCTCCTGTGTTTTCTGGACGCCTACTCTAGTTATCATCAAATTAAGATGGCTCTTGAGGACCAGGAGAAAACGGCTTTCATCACTCCTTTTGGGATCTACTGTTATACTTCTATGCCTTTCGGCTTGAAGAATGCGGGAGCCACATATCAGCGAACAGTGCAGAATTGCCTTAAAGATAAAATTGGGCGCAACGTACACGCCTATGTGGATGATATAGTAGTCAAGTCGCAGTTGGTCGACTCGCTCATCAGTGACCTACGGGAAACCTTCACGAATCTGCGCAAATACCAGATGAAGTTAAATCCGGCCAAGTGCACCTTTGGGGTCCCTGCAGGGAAGCTCCTCGTATACATAGTATCTGAGAGAGGCATTGAGGAGAACCCAGAGAAAATTAGTGCTATCATGGCCCTCCAGAAGCCGGCCTCAGTGAAAAGAGTCCAACGACTCACAGGGTGCGTAGCATCCCTAAGTCGGTTTATAAGCCGACTTGGGGAAAAGGAAATTCCCTTGTACCGACTCTTGAGAAAGTCAGAAAAATTTGTTTGGGATGATGAGGATGATCAAGCTCTATAGTCGCTAAAGAAATAGTTATCCCAGGCTCCAATCCTGGCAGCTCCTAATCCAATGGAACCTATGCTACTCTATATCTCATCCAATAATCGAGCAGTTAGTGGTGTGGCTGTGGTCGAGCATATGGAAGCCGATAAAGAGCACCCCTTGCAGAGGACATTCTATTATGTTAGTGAGGTCTTGACTTCATCAAAGCAACGCTACCCCCACTGGAAGAAGTTGGTCCTTGGTGTATTCATGGCGAGTCGGAAGCTTAAACACTATTTCCAGGAGCACCCCATAATTGTAGTCATCTGAGCACCACTAGCAGATATCATCCAAAACCAGGAAGTCACAGGAAGGATTGCAAAGTGGGCTATAGAGTTGGGGGCTTATCATATCAAGTATGAGCCACGCACAACCAACAAGTCCCAGGCGCTGGTCGACTTCATCAACAACTGGACAGAAATCCAAGCACCTCCAGAGAAGTCGATTACCAAATACTGGTCAATGCATTTTGATGGTAGTAGGTAGCTCCAAGGATCAGGAGTCGGCGTGGTCCTTACCTCGCCTAAAGGAGAGAAATTTTGCTATGTCTTGCAACTGCAGTTCACTTGCAAGAAGAATATGAGGCCCTACTTCATGGGATGTGGCTGGCTCGAGAAATGAACATAATCCGGATTCAATGCTACGGTGATTCTGACCTTGTTTCTCAACAAGTGTCAGGAAAATGGAATTCCAAAGATGCCACCATGGCAGCTTATCGACGAGAGGTGGAAATACAAGCCGGGTTTTTTGTTGGATACCAGGTGGATTATGTGGAGCGCAAGCAAAAAGAAGCAGCAGATGCCTTGTCCGGCTCGGCTCTCAGCGAAATCCGGTTCCACCAAACATATTCCTGGACGTCCTGACAAAGCCATATGTTCAAATGCCGACATAGCAAGACATAGCAGAGCCGGATCCAGAACCGGCTCTGGTGGCTGCAATACATGCCACCCCCTCCTTGTTTGTACCTTATTTGGATTACAAGACCCGGGGAATCCTGCCCTCGGATGAAATACTGGCTAGGCAGATTGTCAGGAGGATCAAATCTTTTGTGCTCATCAACAGTGAGTTACATCGGCGAAGCCCCGTAGATGTTTTTCAGAGATGTGTTTCACCAGAAGAAGGCAAAGAGATCCTCAATGAAATACACTGGAGATTGCGGACATCACGTCGGCTCTCGTTCGCTGGTAGCTAAAGCCTACAGACACGGTTTCTATTGGCTCACAGCACATGCGGATGCAGAGGATATAGTCAAGAAGTGTGATGGATGCCAGCGTTGTGCAAAGCAAGCTCACGTACCGGCTCAAGAACTCAGGATGATCACTATCACTTGGCCTTTTGCGGTGTGGGGGCTTGATATGGTGGGACCTTTCAAGAGGTCGGCCAACATGAATACACACTTATTAGTGGCAGTAGATAAATTCACTAAATGGGTTGAGGCAGAGCCGGTGAGTAAATGTGACGCTGCAACAACACTGAAATTCTTGAAAAAGATAATATACATATTCGGCTATCCCCACAGCATCATCACTGATAATGGATCTAACTTATCAGAAGAGGTTATGCGGCGATTCTGCCAGAACGAGCGCATCCGACTCGACCTTGCA
Organism: Bromus sterilis; assembly: GCA_950022295.1. Lineage (NCBI taxonomy): Eukaryota > Viridiplantae > Streptophyta > Magnoliopsida > Poales > Poaceae > Bromus > Bromus sterilis. The sequence goes on along the minus strand of OX465595.1, from coordinate 333,375,343 downwards.
TCGGTGGCTCACCCACAAACCAATGGACAAGCCGAGAGAGCCAACCAAGAGTTGCTTCGAGGCATCAAACCACGACTTTTTTTCCCTTGGAAAGGACGCCGGGTTGCTGGGAGGAAGAGTTATCCTCAGTATTATGGAGTATCAGGACGACTCCTAATAGGTCAACGGGCTATACGCCTTTCTTCCTGATCTATGGAGCGAAAGTCGTTCTCCCAAGTGACATCCGTCACGACTCACCAAGAGTCATTGCATATGTGGAAGCCGACAATGAGAAAGCGAGGCAAGACTCGTTGGATGTCCTCGATGAAAAACTAGAAGTGGCAGCAGCTTAATCGGCTATCTACCAACAAGATCTGCAACGATATCATAGCCGTCGCATCAGAAATCGGACTTTCCAGGAAGGTGATTTAGTGCTTCGCCTTATACAGAAAAAGGATGAAATGCACAAGTTATCCTCTCCATGGGAAGGACCGTTCGTGGTCAGCAAGAACCTGTACAATGGATCCTACTACCTAGTTGATATACGCGAGAAGGAAAAATCATGCACATCTATGGAGGAGACTCCCAGACCGTGGAATATCGCACAACTCCGTCCATATTATACTTGAGTAGAATAGGAACATTATTGTACACATATATAAGTCGACACTCGTCGCATCGGCTCTCGCCATATAATATATATATATATATAAGTCGACACTCGTCGCACCGGCTCTCGCCACATAATGAATATATATATAAGTCGACTTTCGTTGCACTAGGCTCTCGCCATATAAAAAATATCTAAGTTGACTTTCGTCGCAATAGGCTTTCGCCACATCTAATATCTAAGTCGGCTTTCGTCGCACCGGCTCTCGCGAATCTAGTTGTTAAACTGATTTTTTTTTTCTTTACTTTATTATCTTCATTTTTTCATCTTGCATCATACATTGCATATTTTTACATTTTATATCTTACAGACTTGGGGGCTTGATCAACCCTCTATCGGCTCTGAGCATGTATATTGCTTAGTCAGGGGAATCGGGGAGCTCAATGATATTCATCGACTCTTATCTGAGAACCCGGCATATATATGTAAAACTTCACATGTGTATGACCTATTCAGGGGAAGTAGGGAAGTTCGATGACATCCATCGACTCTTATCCGAAGAAAGCCCGGCATATACATGAATTGGCCACCCACGCCTTAAAATTTGGCCTATATAGATCAAGCTCATATGACCAACGCAAACCCGACTTAGTCTAAACTTTGGGGGCTTACAGAAACGCCTATCGAGTTTGGTCCTAGGCATCGAGAACGCTAGTTATATGTTCTGGCTTACAGAGAAGTTACGACTCTTGAACCAATAATCTCTCTCAACGCGAGAAGATGAGGCATGAGTCGGCTTCTATATAAGCCTTCGAATTTACTTTTTTGCATACAAACATCATAACATATTTCATCATCAATCATGCATAACAATTCTTTCTTTTTCAGATAAAATTAGAGTTAGACCTATGTGACTCGGCATAGCAACAAGATGCATATACCGACTCATGGGGAATACACCTCGAAACTCCTTCTCAAAAGACTCGGCATAGCACCCAGCTACATATACCGACTCATGGGGACTACACTTCAAAAAATATTTATCAAAAATTGACACGACGCAATGTTGTTCGTACCAATTCTTAGGGAGTATCACTCCAAAACATCTTTCATATGATCAGATTCGGCACACAAGGTGACCATACCAAATCATGGGGGTTACAAGTCGATCTGTCCTATGAGTCGACAAAGATACAAGCACATTTGAATAGACTCAGGGGGCTACAGATACAATACGACTCTCATACACAAATATATCACTTCAAAGTCAGGTATAAAACCGACTTACAGATTTGATGGAAAATTAAAATTCTCATTCATCAGAAGCTGGGTCTTACATCAAAAGAGAACAAGACAAAAGTCGACAAAGTACTACTAAATAAAAACTACAACTTCAGTGGTCATCTTTAGAGTCGGCTTCATCATTAGATGAGGAGACTCGGGCCTCCTCTGCGTTGTTGGAATCTTCATCACTACTGCTAGAACTCTTCATACAGAAGCCGGCTCGGTCGCCATCCGAGTCAAATATTCTGGCCCACTGGGTCTCATCACCATCATATCTGAGGATGATAGTGTCTCCCCTTTGAATATTCTTGGAACGAAGGAAAGTTTTCCAACCTTTCTCCAAAAACATGGAATCCTGGCCAGAAAAGCCAGTGGCTACCCAGATTGGTCCATGATGGCACCTCTCAGAGCGGAGCCACAATCCTAGAGGCTTGGAAGCCATCATGATCTTGGTAAAAGATTCGTGAAGCTTAACCCGATGATGGATTGAATGAACCTGCACCAGAAACTCGTCTCTTTCGGGGGAAGAAGGTGGAGTGTCAAGATCCGTGGATTGCTGAGTAGTGCGTGCACCTCTTCCTCTACCTCTGTCGCGACCTCTCCCACAACCTCGCCCACGGCCTCGGCCACCGCGAGAGCCAGCGCTGGAACCAGGGGCATCGGCGGCCAAAGGAACAGGAACACTGAGCTTGGGAGCCATGGAGAAAAGGTTGCAGAGGGAGAAGTGGAAGAAGAAGATGCGCACTCAGAAGATAGGGTCACCAGATGACTATTTATATAGTTACAAGGAGATGATCAATCAATGCCATAAAAGCAGGGGTAGATTACCCATGAAAAATGACATTTATGAAGACTCTTCGATTCGTACAACGACATAAATGCCCTCAACGGTGGTGTTTCGGACATAGAAACCATAAATGTAGTAACGGATCTTTGTGACCAAAATTCAATTAAATTTTCAAAAAAATAGAAGACAAAACGAAGCTAAAGAGAGTCGGCTCCGACTCCCACAAAAACATCAAGCATGAGTTGGCTCAGCTAACAGAGTCGGCCCCATGAAGGCAAAAGGAATAAAAGAAGATTGATGTGAAGACTGAAGCATCACACCAATCCTGGGGGCTAATGTCGGGGGGATGGATCAAGACCATAAGACCCGGCATTATAAACCTCTGGGCCGAATTACATATTAAGGCCCACAAAAAGAAGACCCGGCCATGGGCAGGACGTGCCAAGCATGAAGATCGAAGCCGTAGAAGGAATTCAACTTACCCTGTATAGCACGTAGCATGTTTGTAAAGTAGAATAGGACTCCACCTCGTGTAGGAGTCGGACTCGCAGAACCCTGGGACCCGGCGCCTTTATAAGTCGAGGTCCATGGGATCCAGAGTCAGAACTCAATCTCAATCCAAGATAGGACTAGACACTCACGGCGTAACCTAGATCTCCTCGAGACTAAGGTTGCGATCCGACTCTCTTGTAACCAATCCATTGACTCTTCTAATTGAGGAGTCGATACCCGTAATAATAAGAAGCAGGAGTAGGTCTTTACCTCGAGACAAAGAGGTGCCAAAACCTGGGTAAATCGCCGAGTCTCTTGTCCATGTCGACTCTCTCCTCGATTCCATCTCGCAGCAAAGGCCCCATGTCAAGTTCAACTCTTCGAACAGCTGCCGTGACTTTCCCACGATGGTTGGCGCCCACTGTGGGGCCTGCGCGTGCAGCTATTGAGATTAGGAGGGAGCCCTTCAAGGCATGGAAGGATTCTTCGCCAGACGGATCACTAGAAGCTAGCGTGGGAATCTCTGCATCGACGACTCAACTTGGGGCCCTGAAGCTGATTCTGTCGAATCTGGATATCGGGGCCCGATCGGGTCTATTCACATCTTCATCGGAAAGACAGACGGATCTGATCCAGAGAGGGGGTGGCACGCGGGAAGGATGCCTGGGAGGGGGTGTCCCCCCTCCGGCTCTCCTTCGGGCGTATGGAGTCTTCTGGAACGTTGATTATTTTTTATGGAATTTTTTGGGCACTTTAAATATGGGTATAAACCTGAAATTCATAGACGTCAGCAGACAGAAATTGGCACTGGGTGCACTGAGTTAGTAGGTTAGTCCAAATATGTTGAAAAGGTATGAAAGTGTAGCAAAACACATAGCAATATCACCCATATAAGCATGGAGCAAGCATAAATTATATATACGTTCGGGGCGTATCACTTGTTCCATGCTTCTTTTGGTGATATTTCTATATGTTTTGATGCACTTTCATACCATTTACAACTTATTTGGGACTAACCTACTAACCTAGTGCCCAGTGCTAGTTTCTGTCTGTTTTTTACCGTGCAATGAAGAAAACAGGTGAAAAATCAAAGTGAAATCCAAAAATATCCCAAAACTCATATACATCGGAAGACTCCAGAAGCCCGAAGGGGGTCCGGAGGGGGGCCACCCCCCATACAGGCGACCCCACGTCTCGCCCAGGGGGTTGCGCCCGCTGGATGGCTGGGGCCACCCCCGGTGCCCCCGAAACCCCTCAAAGAGGACCCCGTGACGCAAAATACCATATTGTTCCGCCGCCGCCGCAATTCCGAGATCGGGATCAGCATAAGTTCATGTCCCGGCACCCTGTCGGAGGGAGGTTTGATCTTCGGCGGCTCCTCCATCACCATGATCGCCTACGGGATGCTCTGTGAGTAGTACCCCTTGGACCATGCGTCCATGATCAGTAGCTGGTACATGTATTATCTCCAATCTTGTGCTTCAATGTTTAGACCATGTGAGCTGCCTATCATGATCAAGGCACCTATGTTTTGATTCCTTCTATGTTATGTTGTGTTTGCTCGGATCCGGTGGATTATGAGTTTATGTTCAGTTTGTGAAAGTAATATATTTGGTTTACCTTTATATTTCTGTTCTTGAGTAGTCTTGCATGTTCTCCGTTGCCATTTATTATTTTGGCTAAATAGTAGATTATTACTACTCCAAGAGGGAGCATTATGCTAGATGATGGGTTCATCCTCCCGATGTCTAGCTTGAGTGACAGAAACATGAGATTAGGGAATGTGTTGTTTCCATTAGGGGTAAAACAGTGGTGCTTATGACTGCGTGTCATAAGGATTGCTTACATTATGCATACAGTGTTAAGGAAGTTGTTCGTTGCTTTTAGTTCGCAACATTAGTTGTGGCTCGCAAGTTAATATCAGCGAGATGTTCTGGATAGATATCTCAAGGTGGATGATTAGTGAGTAGATGTTGATGAATAAACGATCTGCTTGTCTTGGTGTAATGCTCATACGATTGACTCTTTTACTTTCTTGTAGCATAATTAGCATTGCGGTGCGTTTATAATTCTGTCAATTGCCTAGCTGTAATTTGTTCACCCAGCATTGTTTACTGTCTTTAGGGAGAGAGACACTACGAGTGAGCATCATTGTACCCCAGCCCATATTCACATCATAGTTTACACCGCCAACATTTACTGCTTTACTTTTCCTTTCCGTTGCATTACTATTTTCCCTTTGTGTTTGACCCTTTGTAAACAGCAAGGCCAGAGTGATTGAAAACCTCTCTGTACTCGTTGGGAGAAAATTTATTTGTGTCTTGTGTGCAGGTCTAGGTCAAGCAAGTAATATATTTTCAGATGGCGTGTTGCTTGCTTTACCACCTTCTTGTTGTCTTAGGAATCCTACGGGAGACAAACCCTATCCTCTCGAGTTAGGGGAAATTGCTTCTATCTACATCACAACCTTCCACTTGGGGTAACCAACAAGGGGTGTGAATATCACCACCATCAGCGACCATGATGGTGTTGCGGGCGGCAAGGGCGAACTCGACGGTGCTGCAGACAGCGACGGCCTCGGCGCGCTGCATCGCAGCTTTCTTCCGTGATTGGCGGCTGTTGGTGGATAGCATGGTGGGCGTTAGCGTCGGCGTCACGACCGAAGATGTCCCCATGGTGGCGTCGGGCTGCGGAGGGCGCCCCGGCCTCGGTCTCCGGTTGGTGGGGTGTGTGTCGCGGAAGTGGTGGTGGCGGTGTTCGACAGTGGTGCGTGTCGGGGCTCGGGTCGTAGTGGCTAGTCGGGCTTGTCCCTTCGGTGACGCGGGCTACGGGTGGCCGGAACTATGGTCAGTCCCTCTGCGGTGATGGGTGTAATGCCCCGGCCACCATCTCTCGGTCGTTACTCCTGGCAGGGTCTAGACTGCCCCCATAGACCAACACAAGTCTTTCCTGCACACTTTGTCCTCACTCGTGCGCACCCAGGGTCAACTTCCTGGTCAGTCACCCATCCTTAAATCACTTCAAGCCAAGCACGCTTAATTTTGGAGTTCTTTGGAGCTGGGTTTCCGAAAAAGAAGGTGCACCTTGTTGATATGAGTATCCTATCATTCCTATTAAGCGAGGATGTCACATACACCCCCACTCAAAGGAATCGATGTCCTCATCGGCCCACGGGAACGTTCCCTCTTAGCACACGACTGTGCGTCCAGTGCTAACAAATGTCCCACATGTTCGCGCCCTGACCCGCACACACTCGTGTAGCCGCGAGGGTCGGCTCTGATACCATTTGTAACACCCCGTCCACATCCACCGGTTTCCGGCCGTTACACCTGGCGAGATCTAGGCTATTCCCATAGACCAACAAAAGTCTTTCCTGTACACTTTATCCTCACTCGTGCGCCCTCGGGATCAACTTCCCGGTCGATCACCCATCCTCAAATCCCTCCAAGCCACGCACGCTTGTAGTTCTTTGGAGTTGGGCTTCCGGAACAGAAGGTGCACCTTGTTGATATGAGTAGCATGTCATTCCTATTGAGCCAGGATGTCACATGCAGTTATGGTTGGCGTGCTCAACGAGATCCGGCGGGATATTTTTGCGGCAGTGCGATTGTCCTCCCGACGAACAGTCTTGGAGGCGGGAGGTAGTCTTCGGGGTCCCTATGGTCGGTGGTTGGGTCGACATTGGTGGCCTTGCGCGGATCTTCTTCGAACGCTGCGGTGGGGCGGTGGAGAGCTTGGTGGCAGGGATAGGAAATGCCGATGCTAGGCTGCCATGCGCCGACACGGGGTGTGCCGGTTGTGGATGCACCCGCTCCCTCTCCTCCCCACCCCCTTTTCGTTTGTGCGCGGCGGCATATCCGGCGATGTCCAAGGCGGGATGAAGGTTGCGGTTTCGTCGGTCATGATCGTCCCCTTGAACCAAAGTCACTCACTTGGGCTGGTCTTGGGGTGGTTTGGATGCAGGGCGGCGGCCTTGGCGGCGGGAGGTATGGTGTTCGCGGGCGGAGCGCTTGTCTTAGGTGCAGGCTGACAACCTTGGCCACGTAGGTGGTATGGCTGTTGATGAGCGACAAAGCATGGTGGTGGAGGGGTGGGAGCACTGGGGTGCATAACCTTCTCGGTTTCTTCCTGGCCGATGGCGGTGGTGTTCACGAACGTCGTAACCTTCTTGAAGGCGTCGTCACGGTTGCTCCCTTGTCTTCGTGTGCTCCAGGTGAAAACTTGATCCTCTGGATCTGGCGGTGACGGTATTACGGTGGTGTGCCCTTCTTGAAGGCACCGCCTTGGAGTTCATGCTTTATCGTGTCTAGCACCTTTGTATCTTGCCTTGGGTGTGTGGAGGGTGTGGGTGTGGGGTGCGTTTGTATCAGTGTGCTCAGGTGTATTGTCATGGTGTTTGCTTTATAATATAAGCGGGGTGAAAGCCTATTTCGTTAATAACTACACTAACTAACAAATGACAGAAAAAGGGAAGGGCATGGGCTTACTGGGCGGCGGCTTGAAGGAGGTGAGTGGCGGCTTTGGGGGGCCCAGCAAGCTATGATGAGGATACCTGCAAGGGGAGCGGTGGCGGTTACAGGTCAAGCGGGGCGGGGACGGGGTCACCGGAGAGGAAAGGAGGAAGGGGGAGGGGTGGACTCACCTGGCAGGGATGGGGACGCGTTTGGGGTCTTCGGAGAGTCTTATGGTGACGTTGGGGCAGTGGCAGCAGTGGGGAGGGGGTTGGGTGGAGGGGAAGGGGAAGGGGAAGGGGAGGGTGGTTGGGAGTGATGGTGGGTAGGGGGCGGCGGGGGAGAGGATTGGTTGGAGGGGAATGACGGAGAGTGAGGGATGGTGGCGGCGGTGTCGATCTGGAGAGGGGTGAGTAAGTGATGGGAGAAAGAGAGAGAGAGAGAGACCATGAGAGGGATAGGACGTCGCGGGGATAACACACCCCCGCCTTTGTTGTCCGCTGGTGGACGGCAAAGCGAGCGGCCGTTAGGGTAAGTTTCCTCATGTCCCCATCTCATTGATGTCACCGTCAGCCCGCTTTTGCCGTATGATATTGTGCTCATTGTCGTCTGCCAGCTGACGGCTTTGAACTGGCTGACGACAAAGACCATCTTTGCCTACAGTTGATCCTTTTCTTACGCTTTTTCCCTGGTTGATGGCAAACAACCCTTTTTCGTTCGCCCCGTAAAAAAGCAGACGACGATGATTTAGGCTAACAGCAAACTAGCTTATTCGAATAGTGTATCTTGAGTTTTTCCTACCTAATGCTATCAGGCTTGTGAGAATTGAGATAGCCTTGCCGAGCAAACCCTTTATATCGTTAGCATCGGAACTTTTGCAGAACCTTGTCAGATACCGTCGTCCAAGCATAATACCTTTATCCGGCATTTCCAAGCTATTTACATTTGTTTTTGCATCAACCTCAGTATAGGTACAATATGGTTGTTCCAATCTTTCTGAAACCTCAGAGATGGAAAGTTCTTGTTGGGAACATTTCTCGCAGACCAAAGGCGACAAACATCCATCATATATATTAACAGATAAAACATGTTACGGTCAAGGAACAAAAGCATGTTACATGTTACGGTCAAGGAACAAAAGCATGTTACGGTCAAGGAACACTAAACATCGATTGAGTTATGTATGAGCTCATGCAATTTTCACTCATTTGCAACTTTCATGTTATGATCAGGGAATTTGAAGAACATGGTAAAGCCACAACGATGTAACAAATTCATCACCCATACATCCAGTGCTCTCCACAATATCTTTTCGGGAGTCTGAAATATAAAGATAACAAAATTCTGTTGCTGCAAACAACACGGGAACACAAATGCACCTCCCTTCTCTTCATATTATTCTTTTCTAAAATGTTACAGAACTAATGAACAACTATCACCTTTCACAACTTTTGCCATCACATTTTTATCTCCAACTTTACAAAGAATGACAAATAAATAATCAGGAGCAAAACTGATGGCCTGGAGATACCAACAAAGTTGAGAAGTTCCGTGTGTGGCTAGACGAGCCACTTCTTCCATGTTGACTATGTAGGTTAACAATTTCGCTGTACCTACTCAGCTGGTGTTATACTGGCTATTTACCAGCTGATAGCATCTTCTGAAGCTGGATCACCTGCTGCTGCTGCTCTATTGGCAATGAACTCAGCTGCTCAGGAGTCAGTTGTAAGACTTGCTGTAGAAGGGCTGACTCGTCGTCGGGCGTGAGCTGCACCATCGCAAGAATTGGAATTGTGAACACATTAAAATTTGAAGTCTAGAAACCTTATGTCTCGGTACAATTCAATTCCAGAGACATGATGCAAATGTTTAGAGCCCAGAATAAAATAACAGAAAAGCTGGAAACTATAACTAAAATTTGAAGGGAGTTACCTGAGGCGCTTCATTCTCTGGTTGCTGAAAGTTAACAGCACCAGAAATATAACTGCCTGATGGTCCACTAGGGACCACTGCCTGCGATGGAGCCGAATAAACAGCAGGGCTATTGTTTACAATTCCAGGAGTTGATGTTCCATCCTCCAATTTTCTCAATTTTGAGGGATGATCTAACTCTGCCTGATGACTAGCTCGATCAGGCAATCTAATTTCTTTCATGAGTATCTCAGGTTCAGCAGCAACCTGCAATGTGACAAGAGAGTTCAAATTTGTAAACGGTTAAATTAGTGAATCTTGTCCATAGACTGATAGAAACAACTTGACTAGAAAAAACACTTAATTATGGTCGTAAGCAAACATACACAAATAGGTAATGTACTGTACAGTTTGGATTCAAGTACACAGTTTACAGGCATTCTGTAAATTAGAAGACCCAATCAAGATGATTCATAAGTCATTGCAAACTTTGGCTTGCCACTTAACGCCTCATTAGTGAATTACCATAAGCTCCTTATATGTGAAAAAAATACCTGGGGGAGATGAGGATTGGTCAAGGGTAGTTGCTGTACATTAGTCGGCATAATTGGTGGTCTAGGGTGCTGTGTCAAAAATGGAGGCTGGACTTGTGATATCAAGCCTCCTGAAGTTGCAAGGGGTTGAGTAGGAACACCGGAAGAGGTGCCAAAAGGCTGGGAATGAGATGGTATTGGAGGATGTGCCAACACCCCAGACTGATGTCCATGCGGAAACATTTTGACTGGAGGCTGAGATGAATGCTGATACTGAGGGAAGTTATGCAGTGGTGCAGTTTGTTCCTGCATGGCATTAGGGTTTGGTGGAGGTCTATGAACAATTGGTATCACAGCATCTGGCTGCGGAAATGATTCATTGAGGTGAGAAGATTGTGCCAACGAGCTAGAGGGCTGTTGGCTCTTCGCCATCTGCATCTGCGATTTCGACAGACCTAGATTAGTATATTAATGAATCAGGAAAATATCAGGTACATCAAGCTCATAACAAAGCAAGAATATACCATCTGAGGTGTCACCAGCCCGAGCATTATCTGTGCCTGCAATACAACAAGAAAAAGTTATGAGGTTCTAATATTCCAATCCTAGAGTTACAACTGAACAATGAACAAAAGTATTTAAAAAAAGCTCTTCCATGGAATCACAAGGCCTCCACATGAAACACAACGAATATTTCTTCTGTACAGACATATAAGCCAAACCTATTCAATAAATTAAGGAAACATGGTTTTTGTAAAAAAGTTGCCTTCTGGGAGAACAAGACAACCATGAATCACATCAAAGTTCTAACAAGCATAATCACGATACTTGATGCAAGCATTTGGAACAAGAAAGCTTCGATGTGGATTAGCAAACATGAAACATTGGAGTTAGTTAAATTTATATTAAGAAGGGTGTATGAAAATTGTGAAGATGAATGAAGCATGACTAACAAACACAGGCACAAACTTTGGGCTCATACAGACTCCATGTTAAATTTGGACCAAGTACACAAAAACAGGGACAAAAAGTAATAATTGACTAATTGAGCAATCTAGCAAAGCTAACCTGAAATAGAGCCTTTGGAAGCTGTGGGATTCCTTGCAGCAGTTTTTTAGCAAGGTCCTTATTTTGAGTAGTTAGGATCTGCCATAAAAACATTACAAAGAGCATTAACAAGCTAAAACTAGCAGTGAGCAATTTTTAATCTTCATGAAGTTGATATTTATATTCCATGATAACCTTCAACTCAGACATGATTTCATACAACTGATGCCTTGACAACCTGGCCAAGTAATGGGTAAGAGGGTCGTTTCCAAGACCAAATTGGACAGGTAACCCATTTTGTACATTTGCCGTTTGAGATCCCCCAAGAACGCCAGCCATGACAGATGCAGCTTGTATTGCCGGTGGAAGACCAATAAGCTGATGAAGGCTGGTGTCCCCTACCGCGGGAGTTGTGGTTAATTGTTTCTGAGCATCTGCAGGATTCCATCAAGATCCCAATGTTAGCGTGCACGGACATAAAACTGAAAAGTTTGAAATTTAAAGCATACACATAAACAAAATGATGATCAAGAAATTGAAACCAACCAACACTAGATGACATTCCTGGTCCTCCACGACCCTGCAATGCATAAACATATCAAAAGTAAGTCAAAAATCTGTTTTTTTTATTGACAACTTCAATTGGTTAAGACTTCATACTGCCCATGCATGAAATAAATTTTGATTGCACTAACTCCATTTCTGTAGTGAAGCTAATTAGCTTCCAATATGCAAAATAACATAGCAGTGAAAACTAGTGTTCTTGTTTAGCTACATCACACAATATTATTTCACTATGATCTCCAGAAAATGTAGCATTAAAATTTTGTCCTTATGTAAAGAACTGTATCAACTAATAAACTGCATCCAGTTGTGAAACTTTGATACACAGTATTCTTTGTGGATGCACTCTGATAACTTGGCAACAAAACTCGGCACATAGTTATCAGCATCAGTCACCGGTATGGGGATAGATACAAAGCCTGCTGATAGCAGCTAAGAACATAAGTAGCAATTGTTTTGAGAGAAAAGGGTAACTGTATATATCATTTCAGAGATAAATTTACTCATAATTCGAACACCATTGCTTGAGCATATCACAAAGGATGCAACTATAGATAAATTGGCCACGCATACATCCTCTACAAGATAATCCTTCTTTTCCTATTTGCAGAGAACCACACGTGTTCAGTACAATTCCGGAGATCTTCGAAACCATGATATTGCTTTTGTTACTCAGTAACTTTGGCACGCTACTTTCTATAAACAAAGGCAAAACCGAGGCTTCAGAGACAATTTTGGAACCACGATACCAAAGAAGATTCGCAATACAAGAATGATAATTCCATAAGGTAATTTGGCAGAACAGCAGGGGTGCATATGTACAGACAGGGATCTGTACATACATACACATGCTGTGCAACAAAGTGAAACAGGAGACACATGATGGTTGGAGAAGACTAGTATTATAATTCATGGGAACCAAAACCATACAAGCTTTCATCTTAACATATGACTTGCTGGATGAGAAATAAGGTTCTTCTACAGTAATAAACTGAGGATCTTCCACCTTTTCTCTATTTCTGTCAGTGTTCCTCCCATTTTCAGCAAAATCAACACGTAACTGGCGACCATTAACTTCATAACCCTGAAGGTTCCGGCGTGCACTTAAAGCTGTCTCTTCATCCTTGTACTCACAAAATCCATAACCTTTCGGCTTTCCGGTTTCCTTATCAACAACCAGTCTGCAAGCAATTTTGAGCAGTCAGTATCCAGCAGTCACAGCTGAACAATGTCATCAGCTTCATCGAACGCTAAGAAGGCTATCAGGGATAGGAATAACATATAACCAGTTTTAGTATAATGTTACTTGTTGAGAAACCGTGATCAAGAAGAAGCACAGTCGTGTATCTTAGGATTTCGTGTTATTTTTGTTAAGGATAATTTACACTTTGTATGTGTAGTCCAGAAGGTCTTCCCATAACACTAGCTATATCATATATTCAGGGTATCATTCCAGCATTCAGCACTGAAAATTCCATTTACACGGTATCTAGGCATAATTCTCAGCACATTCTCTATAGAATTGTTTTCATTCCTTCACAAAATAGCATAAACCCAAACACATTTGATTCTTATAATTATAAATAGATTGATCCATATGCTTATCTTTCAAAAGACCCGAGGCAGCAGCCATAAGCAGGGCGACCCATACAACAACCTATTAAGTTCTGAGGTCATGTCTTGGCAGCAATGTGGCATTAAGGTCATCATACTTACACAGCATCAATATTTTAGATGTTACACGCTGGAATTAAAAGCATCATGTCCATATAGCTGGCTAACAGATTCCTCGTTTTGAAAGAGAATAGAAAGAGGGCACATGGAACTTTTAACAGATACTGATGAATCCAATAATCGAACAAACATGTCTATCTGCACAACATGGTCAACTTAGAAAACACACAAAGCCAATAGTGTTTGCACAGTTCAAATCAACCTGAATGAGACCACTGGACCGACTTCCTCGCATATCTGCACGAGCTGCTCCTCCGTCGCATCGTAAGGTATGTTCCCAACTGCAACCAAATTCAACAGCCAACAACCGCGTCAATCAAACCCTACTCATGCCACAGCAACTGAGCCAACACAAAGCCCCTTCGTTTTGGGGAAAAACAACCCTAAAGGCGTAAGGAACATGAATGATTAAAAAAAAGGCAAACCCTAGACAGTACGAAAACCCAAATGAAATGAAATTAGGCTCCAAATCTAGCAGCGGGAGCAGCTGAACGCGCTTGGTAACCACCCAGACCGCACCGGCCACCCATACACGAGGGGAAAGCCATGGGGAATCGACGGAGGATGCAGCAGCGATTGGGGCTCTACTCGCGTGGCCAATAGGGGCCAGACCACTCCCAACCGAATCGCGTAGAAAGCTGCTAGCCCGCGGATCGAATCGGAGGAATAAACACGAACGCAAGCACAGACGCGCATAGCACACGGAGACCTCGGGAGGGGTGGCTGCGGGGGCTGTGGGGAAGAAGGAGGGGCGAAAGGGGCGTACCGAAGACGCAGCGGTTCTGGGGGCCCGCGGGAGCGGCCGCCATGCTCAGCTGAGGTCGCCGGCGGCGGCGCGGGGCGGCATCGGCGGCTGGGTAAAGGGATCGGAGGCGGTGGTGCGCTGCTGCTGCTTGCGGCTTGCCTCGCTATTCCAGCGAGTCCGGTCTGGTCTGGATGTACGTTTCCGCGGTCTCGCGGGCCAGGTCTGGATGTTCTCCGTTTCCGTTTCCGTTTCCGTTTAGTAAATGGTCGCTTGAGAGTTTTTTTTTCTTTTTAGACTAGGATTTGCAACGGGATATAAATATTTTGATAAGTACCTTAGGGTGTGATTTAACTGCTCATATTAAATAATTGTGTAAATAAATATTTATCAAATTCTACCCGTGATTACCTTATAGTTTGATGAAAAGAAGTGGTAAATAAATAAAAATGAAATTGGTTTAGAAGGTAAGTAATTAAGATGATTGATTATCATACGACGGAGTTTTTTTTTTTGCGAAAAAAACTTCCGATCTATTCATCTTCAACCATGATAGTACAACGAATACCAAAAATAATAAAAATTACATTTAGATTCGTAGACCACCTAGCGACGACTACAAGCACTGAAGCGAGCCGATGGCGCGCCGCCGTCATCGCCCCTCCCTCGCCGGAGTTGGGCAAAACTTGTTGTAGTAGACAGTCGGGAAGTCGTCGTGCTAAGGCCCCGTAGGACCAACACACCAGAACAGCAACCGTCGCCGTTGAAGAGTAGAGTAGATCGGAAGGATCAAACCTAAAGACACACAAACGCAGACGAACTACGACGAGCTCCGAGCAAATCCACCATTGATAAATCTGCCGAAGACACACCTCCACACGCCCACCGATGATGCTAGACACACCATCGGGATGGGGGATAGGCGGGGAGAACTTTATTTCATCTTCAGAAATCCGCCACCATCTCATCTTTCTGAGCAAGAAACAAACCCTAACAAAATTTAGAAGAAACATCTAAAACGATGCCCTCCCACCGACAACAACCGAGGTCTACCGCGTCACCATGGCCCTAAGGCCACGGAGACGAGGCGGATCAGCAGTAGCGCCGACGGGAGGCGGGAGGAGGCGGCGGCGCGCGAGGGGAACTGGCGGCGGCGGCTGCGGCTGCACGTGCGCGTATCATACGACGGAGTTTGACCGAAGAGATTGTAGAAAGAAGACTTAGTCAAAATGAAATCTTAAGTTTTTTTAAAGTAATAAAGATAATGTCACTTGAGAGTTACTATAATCAACCAACAACAGGATTACAATGAATATTTAAGCAAACTTCATTTGATCAGTTGTTCCATTTTACTTTCCCGTTTAATACTAATTTACTTATATTTTTAAGAATTACAAGGGAAACCGGATCCACCCACCATTGAGATAATATCGAACCAAATCATCTAACCCTAATAAATAAAGTAAGGTAAATCATCTAATTCATTCTCTCTTTTTTTCCAGAGTAACATATGTTTTCTTTTAGGGGAATTTGCAAGCAGATTTATAAGACACAGACACACTCATTTAGAAAATACAGTAGTTTTTTACTTTTTATTTTACTTTTAGCCTTCACGATGAAACCCAAACAGACATTTGAATTTTCGAAGGTTGTTGCTCATCCTTTTGGACTAGGGTTACACATTCGTATTCATTCTACAAAAATGGTTTCTTCCTATTTTGTATATCCTTATTTTGTTATTACGCGGAAACATATGAGCTTGAGCTTCAAAAGGCAGCATCTTCACGTGTGTATGATCAAAGTTAAGAGAAATCCAATTCTACACATGGGTGTAGATGCTCCCGTCTTTCAAAAATGAAATTTTAAAAGGTTAAAAAATTTGGAACAAAAATTTGTCATGTATATCTCAACATTCTATATGCGCACGACAAATTTTATGAAAATCCGACATGTTTTGTAACCTCTGTAAAAAGACAAAAAAATGTGTTTGATGGAAAGCTTTTTTAGCAACAAGTTTTTGTCTTTTTTACACACGACATAGTATAAGTCGATTTTCCGTGAAACGACTTCGTGAAGATATAAAACGTCAACATGTGTATCCAAAAAAAATTATTCGATTTTTTTACATTTTAAATTTGTTTAAAAATACATTTTAAAAACCAGGAGCATATGCTCCCGGGTGCAGAAACACCATGTCCTAAAGTTAAGATGCAAACTAGAACAAGTTATTGATATCCGGTCGTTCGTAGAAGTACTTATTTTTCAGACAACTTACTTTATACGTTTTAAATTATATGGCCTTTAATAGTTGAGACATGAATTGAAGTGTTGATGAAATGTATGTGTTGTCCATCTCTTTTTTTCTCATATGGTAATTAAAATACATTATTTTGCTCCTTTGGCAAGGAATGAATGCAAAAAAATGAAGATATTTTGCAAGGAATGGTAAGAACATAATGACTAAAATTGTAATAAAACATTCACAAGAAATTTTTAAAAAAATGAATACACTAAAAGGGCATATGTTTTGTTCAAGAAAAGTTTGGGATAACTAAGATCTAGGTTGAATCATCGCATTGTTAGCCATCCAACCTCTCCTACCACAAGGACACTGTCTCGAATTGCATTTGCTATAACTAGACAACTTATAGCTTCAACGATGGGTTGCCATCATGATTTGAGTTTGATGTTGTAATCAATCCGATGTTTAGATATATTTTGTAAAAGATTCCGGTAACACTATCAATTAGGATCATTTTAGCTACCACTAAATACTACTTAAGTTGTATACCTTTCGACGTTGTTGTTGGTGACTTTAGAAAAATCATTTTGAAACATTTGTCCAATGTATATTGTCCTCTGATAAAGGAGAGTGAATTCATTATGTTTTGGTCTTTACATCTACTACTAATATAAAAAACACCTGAGGGGCTGGACCATTTGATCTCGTACGTCCAATACTATTCATCCAATGAACCAGATTACTCCCATGTGGCACAACACCCCTAAACACCGCTATCCCACGAAACAAAACGGTTCGGTGCTAATCTAATTCCTCCCTTCCAAACCCACGCAGCCGCCTTTTCCACACGCCCATCTACTCTGAATTCCTCCTCCTCTCTACTTGTCTTCCACTTCCCCTCGCCCCATACCTCCCGAACCCTCGCAACAGCAGACAAAGCACCGCCGAAAGGAGGAGATCTATCTCTCACGCCGTCTCTGCCGCCCTGCTCCCCGTGCTCGGGGCCCGGTCCTGCATCGATCCCTGCATGGAGGTTTCACGCGCGTTTGCGCAGAGGTACGACGCACACCTCCCCGTCCAGATCGCTTTTAATTCCAGGCGGCCCCGATCACCGAAATTCCCACGCGGGATCGCCGGAAACCTGTCGCATCACGCGTCCCCATATGTCTCGCCGCGAAGGATTTTTGGGTGCGAGATTGCCTCCTTGACGACGCGTGCTGCTCCATGCTTCCGCCATGAGAGACCAGGATAACTCGCTCCCCTGTTAAAGGAGAAGAATAATTTCAGAAATAATGCTCACAATTTTGCTTTGCTTTTTGCGGGGAAAAGTCAGAAGCCCGGAGTTTACCTCTATGTTTCTCGACTATGTTACACAGGCACGAGACAGATTGCTCTGACAGTTGATCAAGACTCTCTCCACCACCCTGAAAGGATAAGCCCCTGAACATTCAGAAAACAGATCTTTCAAGACAAGCTAATGCATGCAGGTATGTCTTGAGAAGAAAAGAACAATTGTTAACACCAAAGCACTGAAGAAAAACTGTGTGGGCATCCTGTATGATAATCGGCCTAGAATAAAATTTGTCTTTCATGTACAAACCTATGAACCTATTGCATCTATAAGTTCATAAAAAAATGATAGCTTGATTTGGCAGAGTTGCTTGTATGTTAAGTTTCTCTTAGAAGTAGCTTTTGTAAGTATATGACAGGGTACCATACCTCATTTCATTAGGATTAGGAGCACGTCAGATTAAGTGAACACTATTTTTCCACTGGAAGATCAATCCATGTTCAACATGTTCAAGCCTACAAAATGGTTGACTCTGCATATCTACTTGTGACATCTTAAGTTACGATTACAACCAACCATGTATTTGCAATATTTCTAAGTATAGTACTGTCCACTGGTCAGTGAACTAATATCAACTTTCGGCTAACAAACTCCATTGATATCCATTTTCTTAAAAGTACGAAAATATAAATGCTTACAGGAATTTGTTGGTTTCTCTTATGGGACATAAATGCTTTGTAAGCCTCTGGCTTTTCTTTGACAGCGTCTTGAAGCGTCAGGACCTTCACATCACCTATATGCCTTTCTCTAAGTGCAGGATCAAACACAACCTATAATGCAAATTACGTGCTCATTAATATTGTATCAAGCAAATTTTTTCTAGCACAAATTACACAGAAGCAACAGTGTTGTATGCCCGAGATACTTGAATAACAGAAAGGATCAAGGAGAATAACAGACATTTGGTAAATTGCAGATTTTTTTCCATTATTCTTGCAGTCTCTGTCGCCCGCTTCAAATCAGATGAGTACATAATCATCACCAGACATTTCAAATTTGACAAGTAATAATTTATCTTTTCTTGGCCAAAATTTATCTTAATGCTCCCCAATATAATCATCACCAGACAACATTTATCTTTTCAGTGATCTGACCAAATCATTGTACAACCAAATGTTGATGCAAATATTTTTTGTGGATCAATTGCTTCATCAGGTTTACTCAAAAAATCAAAACAATTTGGTAGAAATCTATCCACAGTGCTGATTTATGTTGAGCTCGTAAGTACACAAATGAGAATGTGTGATCATGATGTATATTGCAGAGTATGTAAAATGATACTGTACAAGTTAATTTGGTTAGTAAACCTGATGAAGACCGGGTTTGAAGGTAGGGACAGACAGACCAGGGAAGACGAGCGGGGCAGCGTCGCCGGCGGGTGGGTGCAGCTGGTCAAGCCGAGGAAGACGAGTGGGACGGCGCACCCATTTGAGGTCGAGGAAGACCGGCGGCGGCAGGGGAGTGGGGGGATGGCGTTGCGGCAGGGTCAAGGCGGGGTTGGAGCCCCAGCAGGGTCACGGAGGGGATGGCGCGCCAGGGGTCCTGGTCGTCTCCATTTTTTTCCGGGATGGGGCGGCGGAAGGGTCACGACGAAGATAGGGAAGCAGCAGGGTCCTGGTCGTCTCCCTTTTGCCAGGGATGGGGCAGCGAACGCCGAGTGGAGGGGATGGGACGGAGGACGGGGAGTGGAGGGGATGGGGCGGCGGCAGGGGTCCTCGCCGTATCCCTTTTGGCATCCTGCTGGGGCAGCGGAAGTGCCACGGCGGTGATGGGGCGGCGGTGATGGGGCGGCGGCAGGGGAGCAGTCTACGCGTGGGAGAGGGAGAGGATGAGATAGATTAGCGAAGGGTTGTGTTTTGCGGGATCGAATTGACACGGGATGAATTTGGTTCGTTGAATGGATAGCTTTGGACGTACGAGATTAATTGTTTCACCCCTTCTGATGCTTTTTATATTAGTAGTATATGATATTCTTACTCTTTTTTTTCCAATTTAAGTTGTAAAATCATTTCAAAATCTTCATTTTTTAAGTTCAGTCCATAACCTTAAGGTGGAATTTTTTTGTCTAACATGCTTTTCTATTTGATTAATCAAGGTATCAAAGAGCTTAGTTATAACTTATAATGTCACTTTCTAGCAAGAATAGGTTGACACATTGGTATACAATATCAAACAAAATACACTAATCTCTATCTCCTTTATAGTAGCGACTAAGGATTTTTACATGCACTTAGCTTATTGGAGGTGGGATAATTAAAGAGGAGAGAGATTGTGGTTTGCATATTTCCAATGCAATTTCAACCCCACTCCATAATTTGTCTTAGAATTACCTAGACGTCCACTCTTTCAAGGACGAAGGGAGTAACTATGAGAAATAAATCAATTGGTGTTAGGAAAATAAGTTCGCAAAAATGCATATCTTACGTAACACAATGTCTTTGTTAACTTCAAGTTTGTTTCAAGCTTCAAAGATGAACTTGTAAAGATGTCAACTATTAGGTGAAGAACCCACGGACAAAGGAATAATATCTTTCAAGAAACTACAATTTTACCTTTTGAATGCAAACCATTTGCAAATACAACGATTATTTATCCTACTTTCACAGCTTAAATTTAATGCATTAAACGTAATTGTTTACGGTTTGTACATATGTCTTCCGTAGCAACGCACGGGCATTTAACTCTGAATATAATACGTTTACTTCATATATTTTAAATCAGATGAATATTTTGATACGGTTACACGTGCGTTGCACGTGCAAGCTTATACTAGTAAACTTAAAGGTTCGAAAAAGGTTGGGTGATTTCAATCTATCAATTAAGATGGGTATGTATATATAGTCATTTTTCTTTAACCCCCTTATGTATGTAGTATCTTTTCAATATGCATGGGGGTGAAATATCATAAGTACATATTGCATTTGTTCAAAAAGAGGTGTTGACCTAAAAATTGTGTACTCAAGCTTCTCTAGCTTTGGTCATTGATATAGGATATTTATTCAGCAAGGTCGAATGAAAATTATATCTTATACATGATGATTTCTTGATAACCATGTAGGTTTTTAGTAACAATATTCATATAGAAAAATTGGTCAAACTTGAATTTTGAGATGTTGTATTCATGCCTAAAACGTCATGTATTTTGGTATGAAGGAAGTAAAGTTTTAGCTCGACTTAGTAAACCTCTACAGATTATTCTAAAGGTTATCATTGTGAAAACCAACATGCTCCACCGAATATAATTTTATAATAAATTTATACTCTGATATATTTATTGAACGGATAGATTTGTGATGTAACAAAAGACTTTTTGAGACAAGTCATATATGGTTCTCATGTATCCAATTTAAGCATTTTAAGACACACTGATGACCAAGCTATCAACAACAACAAAGCCTGTCAGTCCCAAACAAGTTGGGATAGGCTAGAGCTGAAACCCAAAAGATATCGTAACCAAATCACGGTTCTGGCACGTGGATAGTTAACTTCCACGCACCCCTGTCCAGAGCTAGATCTTTGTTGATAGCCCAGTCCTTCAGGTCTCTCTTCACAGACTTCTCCCAAGTCAAGTTTGGCCTCCCCCGACCTCTCTTGACATTATCAGCACGCCTTAACCGCCCGATATGCACAGGCGCTTCAGAAGGCCTACGCTGGATATGCCCAAACCATCTCAGGCGATGTTGGACAAGCTTCTCTTCAATTGGTGCTACCCCAACTCTCTCCCGTATAACATCATTCTGGATCTAATCCTTCCTTGTGTGACCACATGCCCATCTCAACATGCGCATCTCTGCCACACCTAGTTGTTGGACATGTCGCCTTTTAGTTGGCCAACATTCAACACCATACAACATCGCAGGTCGCCGTTCTATAGAACTTGTCTTTTAGCTTTTGTGGCACTCTCTTACCACAAAGAACACCAGAAGCTTGGCGCCACTGATGGACAAGCTATGATATTTTAATTTGACATACTGATGAGAACAACCCTACTACAACCATATCCACTGTCCCTAAAACTACAATGCTAAAGTTTCAGAAATATAAGTACCAACTGTAGAGCTCGTGTATATCAACTCAACTATGATGTATTTTCATTTCTAGAAACTATTGCGTACATCAACTCAACTATCATGTATTTTCATTTCTAGAAACTATTTCTGATGCTCATGAAAATATGATCTTGCATATATCAAATGTATTTTTTTATTGCTTGAGAATGAATGACCTAGTATCTAGAAACTATTTCTGATGCTCATGAAAATATGATCTTGCATATATCAAATGTATTTTTTATTGCTTGAGAATGAATGACCTAGTATGGAAAGGGAACGCAGATTGGATCATGAAAGCATGGAGTGAACGCCAGCGCACAAAGAAGCTTAAGTGGGGATTGGGATTTTAGAACTTTGAATCCACCATAATAATCCATTAAGAGATTGACAAAATATATAAAAGACTAGACAGTTTTTGAAGTATGTGTTCAAGGTGTATTTACCTTTTACTATTTCTCTAAACTACACTACTTTGCATTATAAATTCCTAAGGCTCTCATCAGCGAAAATCACCCCTAGAACCGAACAAAAAAAATCAATAACTCAAATAAATTTCATTGATACATCAAAAACCCTTTGATCTCATTTCCCATGGATGAGAGCACATTTCACAGTTGAAATACTTTGAACTTTGAAATAATGGTGGAAATAGATATTAAAAAACATACTTAGAACATAATTATTTTAATTCAGATCGGTCATGCATTCCCCTGTGTTCACAACATCAACTTGCCTCAAAACTTGTATGGGCCAACTCAAGCATTTGTTTCTCATAGAACTACATTTAGTTTGAAATCAACATTCAAAAGAAGAAACAGAACACAATACCCAAGGAGATTCAGAGTCATTGTATAAACAACAGTAATTTACAGTTTCATGGATAACACAAGCAGAAAAGCAACGTTATGGGAACCAAATGCAATCTGATCTGTAACCTCCCGAGCGCCTAAGAAGTGAAGTTGCCATTAATATGCAAAGAATGGGTACATACTCTAATCTATTGAGATGTTACGACACAACAGCCAAATGATATGGAACAACAACCGGTAAACTTGTAGTACTATTCATCTGGGGACAATATCTGTATCTGTACAGGAGCAAGTTCCGTTATTCTTTTGCCACATAGACATCTATGAAGTACGCCTCTGTCGCTGGCAGACTTCCCAGCAAAGCCCTGCCTCACTAATCACCACATTAGTGGCACGATATGAGTAGACACGGCCGAGCAAGCATGGTAAAAATGCAAGCACAAGCCTTTTGGTCATGAGAAAATAACAGACGATGGTTGCTTGAAGCTAGAGCTGGGAGCCCCTGCTTTGCTTGGTGATGCTATCATCTTGTCCTTTGAGATGGCACTGGCAGCTACCAGCTCAGAAGAATTCGGCCGCTGGCTGTTTTCACTGTGTTGTGGTCTGGCCCAGATTTTGATTAGCCCCTCACGGCATATGGTGACGATCGATTCCCTGGTGAATTCTAGGCCAGAAAGGGGATCTGCATGTACTCTGTGTGCAACGAGGGGTGAGAGCTTTGGTACGTCTCGCATCCGTGGAGACGGCTGAAGAACACCAGTAGGAGGAGGGCATGCACTGTCCCAGTGTGCAGAAGGGCTTCCACTGCTAAATGTAGGGGAGCCGCTGGAAGGATGTCGTAGTGGCACAGCAATCTCATCCATTGCCAAATCCCAGAGAAGAAGTTGGGTATCCTAGGTGCATGAAAAGGTGAAAATGCATTATTCCCAGTACTAACCCAGTAGGAAAAGCAATGTTAAATGGTAGCTGAAGCATAGACCACATGACAGTAGCACATCCTACATCCAAGATTAAATCATGGAATCTCAAGTTGTAATACTTGTTCAAGAGTAAATATTCAACCCCAGAGCTTAACAACAAATACATAAACAATTGGACAATAACTTATTCTGAATTCAAGGAACATGAAATACAACAACTTATTCGTGATACCCAGTCCCTGCCCAATCCTGTCAAGTCGAGTTCATTTTATCCACACTTAAGCCGGGTGCCTACTGGGATTGGGACTCCCAATCAAGGGAAAAAGGGGCAGCGTGAACATGCGGTAAGTGGCACAGAGTAACTTTTTTCAGCCGAAAGCTAGTGAGACCCATGAATCATGACTCATCAACTCAATCAATGACAGTACTAATAACCTAGAAGCAGGCATGCTCACTTTTCACAACTGTAGGTCATCTAAGCAACCCAACAAGTAACCAATACAAAATTTAGATATTACTAGCATTTAAATACTTACATGTATCACAAGTATATAAGAAAAATAACAGACTATTTCTATGATGTATTATTATGATTTCAGTTAACACAAAAAACACAACAATTTCAAATTATGCCCCAGATTAACAAATTCTTTCATTTATATAAATTTCTTGGTACCTGGCCAACAGAACCAAACCGATACATGACATTTTCTTCTGCTTCGTCAGAATTTGGAGGGGACCAATACGAATCAAAAGCAACTGCGCTAACCTGTGAACCAGAAAAAGAGATCTGCATCAAAAATAGAAAGTTCCCACAAAAGCATCAATATGCTGCTAAACAAAGACAATTGTAATGATAATAGCACCCATGATGTATGCCCCTCGCCCCATGCAACCATCTTTCTGTCATCCATGCTCCATACTTGCACAAGATCATCTTCCCCACCTGATAATATATATTTTCCATCCGCACTGTAACAGCAGAGCACAAATAAAACTAAGTATTAACATTGTCCAGATTCTCATTCAGAGAAGAAATGCACACGATTAAAATGGAATATGCAAAGGCTAAATGAATATATTAACCAATTCATGTATATGACTGTTTCTATATAGCAACAACTTTAACTTCACAAATCACAGCTGTTGTGAAATGGCACAAATAAATCCAATTACATCAGAAAAATTGTGCACTATATTGTGAGAATGCAAAGTGATAAGGGATGCAAGTATGCAGCACTATTTAGTACTCCCTCCGTTCCAAAATAACTGTCTCAACTTTGTACTAGCTCTAGTACAAAATTGTACTAAGGCTACGACAGTTATTTTGGAACGGAGGGAGTATGTTACATGGCATTCGCCAAACTTCCCTCGAAACCAGAAAATAGAAAATAAGCCAACAATGTCAGGACAGAAAAGACTGAGAGAACGTTTTTTATTACATGACATTTCAAAAGCCGGGATTCCAGATGCTTGTCATACCAAAGGTAGTCAATTTATGTACAAAAATATAAGCAGAAGTGCAAGTCAACACAACTTTAGATAAGAAGGTGAACGATAACTACTACTACTTCCGTCCCAAAATAAGTTGAGACACTTATTTTGAGACGGAGGGCGTATTTTGTAGAGTATATACCAGTCAATAATTGTACTAAATGTGTCATTATCGATCCGCGTCCCTTCAGTTTCTTATGATTAATTAGAAACCTTATTTGGTAGCCTGCAATTGTGAGTTCTTATGAAGCAGCTAACAAACATCATCTCCAGATGCAAACACATTGCGTTCTATATAAAAAACGGTTGGATTTAAAAATTAAATTAATATATAACCAAAAAATTAACAAGCATGCTACACCAAGTCACCCGCTATGTTGCTGCTAATTTTCTATACAATATCCATCACAGAAATACTTCGCTACTGTTCTTTCCACTGTTTCATATGTAAAATTGGACACATTGCGTTCTATATAAAAGATGGTTGAATTTAAAAAATAAATTAATATATAACCAAAAAATTAACAAGCATGCTACACCAAGTCACCCGCTATGTTGCTGCTAATTTTCTATACAATATCCATCACAGAAATACTTCGCTACTGTTCTTTCCACTGTTTCATATGTAAAATTGGTCAACTCTGAAGATCTATTAAGGTAAATTATGGAAAGAATCAAATGGTTATATGTCATTCACAGATTAAACAACAAGATTACAAGAGGTAAACCCATAGACAATCCTAGAATAATTAGTCAATAGCAGAACTGATGCAACTGAGCAAAACAGATAGGGAACTAAGATGTTCTGTTTTCATAAATATCAGAATATATGAACTATGAGTTAGTAGAAGTAGGTGCAGGCATGCAACAAAATAGGAAGCATATACCAGAGTAACAATCGGCAGTTTACCTCCATGAACAACACAAAAGAGCACCATAGTAACTTTTCCCACCAAATATTAGCTGTTCTTTCGCAAAGTCAAATACTCTTAAATAACCTGCATATAGTAGAACAACTTAAGTACAATGTACCACCAATAGAATTTTTTTATTACATGTCAACTCCTGTTCTTGGCTAGAAAAAATATACCATCTCGCCCAACAGTTGCCATGTAAACTCCATCAGGAGAAAATGAAATGGCATTGATTGCACCTTGACAGATATGCCATCTTGCAGTAGGATTGCTCTGCAAAATAATTTACATCCCAGAATCAATGATAGCAGCTACAGATTTAAATTTCGTGTTGTTCAAGAATTTCTTGACTTTCCTCAAATTAATGTTTTGCAGCATTAAAATAACATATCAACAAATACTCCCTCCGATCCTTTTTAGTCTGCATATAAGTTTTGCCCGAAGTCAAAGTATCTCTATTTTGACCAAACTTATAGAAAAATATATAAACATTCACAATGCCAAATCGGTATGGTTAGATTCATCATGAAATGTAGTTTCATAGTATATATATTAGGTATTGTAGATGTTGATATTTTTAGTACAAATTTGGTCAAACTTTGTAAAGTTTGACTTGACGCAAATCTAATACGCGGAGTAAAAAGGACCGGAGGGGGTAGTAATTTCCAGGTTCTTAGCCCGTTTATTCTTGCCAGCACGCGGGCGAGCGGACGGCGCGGTGAACCTTTGCCAAAATATTGACGTTGTAGACTGCCATCTCTTTCTGGATGGGTCCCGTGTAATTTTCTATTTCTTCATCATATCATGCTTGCTGTAGGATAGTTTGATTATTTTAGCGTGTAACTGATCTGTGGGCCCTCAAGCGATTAGAAGTACTCTTACTACTTGTAACTCCGCTCCAGTATAGCAACATCCAGCTGCACCAATTACACACCATTGTCTGCATGATATATATTTTTCTTTTTCAGGCATCTTATCTTTTTTTATACCGTATCTTAGTTTTATCTTCTATCCATATATATTCTAAGTTTTAGATTATATGTATACTAGGTAATTGTCCATGTGTTGCAATGGGATACAAAAGGTGTCACTAAAATTTTAGTTTAATTTTCACATGATAACTGTGATTTACATTTATTGTTAATGTGAACCTTGACTTACCTGCCATTTTATTGTTAATGTGATTGCATACTAAAAAATCGACTGTGATTGATTCCTTTCCGTGAATATATTGTGTTACCAAATAATTATTGACCGTGATTGATTCCTTCACATGAATTTTTTGTGTTACCAAATATTTATTGCCATGGAAGAGATTGATTAGTGACTGTGAATTTGTTGCACTACCATTTTGATCTGATTTGACCGGCCAAATGAAAGCCGTTACCAAAGGAAATCAGAAAGGATGGAAAACCGGTGGAAAGATGGGGTAACGTACGAAGGGAGGATGGAGAAAGGGAAGGTGAGAAGAAATCTTGGCAACCTTACCTTCTTTTTAAGTAGTATAATAAGTAGAGAAGAGATAGAGATATCTTTGAATATTCCTAAGACTAGTATAGGCATATAGCCCTCACTTCTTAACTGGTTGCAAACCAAACATAGGTCAATTTTGCAAAAAAATTGTGGATGGTACAAAGGCTAAAATCTAAACAAGAAGAACTTGCCAATATTTTGGACATGCGGAAATTTTGGTGAGGCTAGTTGGGACTCAAACAAACATACCCTATGTCATCTAGCAAGTGTGAGGCCAGTAAGACCACATGAAGCTTGTGGTCATCGTGTCAGCTACTTAGAAAGAACGCGAGAATGAACTTGTGGAAAACTAATTTTGCATCATCATCAACAACTAGGGCATATGATCCATAATCCCAGGATACTGGTTTATCTTCACAGTTTATATAGAAATGAAGAATAGTGCGCTATGTATGGTCTCACATATCTACCAAGTTCGTGTCACATAAAACATAATTTCAACCATGAGATAGCAAAGAAAATAAACACACTATTAACTTAATTATAGGAAAATATATGTGGTGTTCCCCTTCCCTTGAGAAACTTCTCTTGTCATCGAAGAACTCATGTAATAAGAGAAAATGGCACCATCCTTGTTTCCAATACATGCTGAATTACCAGACATTTCGCCCACACGAATTAAACCAGAGTAATTTGAAAATTATTGTGTCACACAGGTGGGGTAAACCTCATGACCCCCATACTTTGTCACAGACATTCTTTTCCGGCATGTTATTGCGGATATTACACAAGATAATGTAGCAACCATGTCTATTTTAGCAAGCAAATGCTATTTCAATTTCTAGTCTGTGTTGTTGCAAATGTTACCTCAAGTTCTGAGACAGCTAACTTGAGTTTTTGCATATATATATATATATTGTTTTTTGAGTGTTTAAGCATTAGAGGACGTTGGAATGTTCAAATTTATGCGAGTTCTAGAGATGTTGGATACCATATTCCACAAAATGCGTTCATGTGCAACAGAAAAAGATTTGACAAATATTTGACAACTGCTGATGCTGAAAATGTTGCAAATACTATTGTAAAATATATTTTTAAGTTTTAAAATGTGCTACGATATATTTGAACGACTGATGGATCATTCTACCTTCTAAGGATTCTACAAAGTGATAAACAATCAGAGATCATAAAATCCAATAGTGAAACCAAGAATGGTTATAAAACTAACGCTACAAGCATATATATATTATATACATCATGGCTATTGAACCCAACGAGTTATTGTATAATAGTCCGGCTACTGCATGTAAGGCATAAGTTTTCATGGATGCGTGGGTGGTAATTAATTCCTTCGAAAACTTTCCATAACAAGTACCCTCTATTACCAAATGTTAAACCATGACAACATGAATAACCGTGCGACCGTGTCTATACATTTTCGTATTAACGAAAAAAAAAATGCCATAACCATGTAAACAGAGATCAAGTGGCCTAAGATACCTTAGTGGATTTTGCATGTGAAATCACCAGCTGACTTTGATCCCTTACAGTTGGAAATGCCCAGTCAGCATTTCCATCCTTGGACTGAACATAGAAAATAATTGGTTCAAATTTAGCATAACGGTATGACTACTTTGTAACAAAATTCAATAACAGTAGGCACTCACTTTGTCATAAACATACAGATTCCCATCAGCATTACTGACAACAAAAATGCCTTCACGCTCTGGAACCCATGCAACAGAAGTACACCGGCTGCAATAATGGCATCAAGTAAACTCAAATTTGAAATGATTGCAAAGTATTCATGCTTTTAGCCAATATTTACATGTATATACATTGTCCCACAGCCTATGCGTAAATGTTCACATCAGATGCTGACTAGGCAATAGAAGTAATCAGGCTTAGGGCATGTTCGGATGTCCTCCGCTCCTGGAGTGGAGGCGGGCGTTTTGGTGTTGAATTTTGCGCAGCGGTGAAAGTTCTACTCCGTATTTTTCTGGAGCAGAGCCGAGTGAAGGGCATCCGAACACACCCTTAGTTTTTCATACCCCCCCCCCCCCCCCCCCGCGCGCGCGCGCGCGCGCCCAAAAAAACAGGATTGTCGACAGCTCTCATATGCCAATAATGAAGCAGTCAGCATGACAAGTCATACAACCCGTAGCATGCTGCCAGGCATGAAGCAAAATAAATGTTTGCCAGTATCGACTAGGCTTCATCAAAATGAGATACGCAAAGAAGGTTTTAGTCTGTAGTCCTTATCCACTAATAATAGCAGCAGTTTCATATAAGTTACGTCTTCCAATAATGCACAAAATTTAGACCATAATTCACATACAAATTTATCACTTTCATTGTATTTAAAGGAAGCAAACATACCTGTTGGCAGGTCCATCTTTGTCTTTAATGACAAAATGTTGAGATGCAATAGGCTTCTTTCCCGGATCTTGCAACTGCTGCCTCAATGACATCGAGTAGACTGCACAATTGACACATATAGCTCGTCTCACGGACAGAGTTCAATTCTAAGAATAAAGCATTCCAAGAAGAAAGCACTGACCATCTCCTGACCATACTCCAACGATCAGGTCATGCCCATCTTTCGCCTCCGGGTCAAATGCATGACAAACAGGGTTTGAGCTGCTGAAGTGGATGGACTTTACTGGATCCTGGTGCAATTAACAACTTGATCAGAGAACCTCCGGGCCGCATATTTGCAAGTAACTTTGGCATGCATTGGACAAGGAAACTACTACTTTGTCATGTGAGTTGAGATCACTAATGAACAGTGTATCTGCAGTATTGAAGATGATGTATGTTCCCTTTCCATCGTAATTTGCCGCGGCTTGAGATCCGCCAATGCCCGTTGACATACCAACGCTGCCACCCACGCGGCTGCTCCCTGAAACAGCCCTACTGACACCATTGCTGCCAGCAAAGCTAAGCGTCCGGCTCCCATTCCCAGTACCAAGCAGTCTCGCAGCTGCAGATCGCATGCCACTGGTGGAACTTGGTGTTGAAGGTGTAGAGCCCTGCCCCACCGGTTTCTCCTTCAAATATGCCACCGTCATCTGCCATCGTCAAAAGTTGTTGTTGTAATCTTAACTTTTCATAATAGAGGTATATACATCAGTATGAAGTCAATCATCAGGAAGAAAATAAATAACTGAAACAATGCGTATACAATTAGAATCCCCCGAGAAAAAAAACCTCTAAAATAAATTCATGAGGTTCCATAGATGGTCACATGTAATAATACCATCTTGTATTGATCGGCCGTGTACCTTGTTTCGGTCCTTTATCTATAAAGGGGGGCGAAAGCCTGTTTTAGGATGCAATACACATCGGTTTACCACAAGCCCAGTAAACTCACCAAAAATGTCATCCGAATTACCACAATTCAAAACTTACCCGAAACCCTTACTAAAACCAAACCAGATACGCAAAAAAAGATACGCCTGAATCCGGCGCCTGATCAGGTCAACACCCATCGCCACAGCTCGATTCCCCATCTCATTCCCAGCAAACCCATCGAGATCCCAATCGCCGTCCCAACCCGCGCGCTAATCGCAAACCCTGGAACGCGATTACTGCCGGCACCGCAGAGCCGCTGCCCTTCATACCTCGGAGACGGTCTTGCCACCAGCGGCGTGGTTGTAGTGCAGCACGGAGGGGGAGTGGGTCTTCTCGTACTGCAGCTTATGCCGCCCCTCGGGAGTCTTGAAGTAAGTCTTGAGCCCGGGCGGACCCCCGGACGCACCGCCCCCGCCAGCCGACGAAGACGTCGCCATAGCCACGGGCCGGCACCAGCTACGCCGCTCGCGGGTCACGGGAATCCCCCGCCTCTGCGATCGCCTCCGAAATGCTTACGCCCGCGCCGCCATCTCACGCCCTCGCCGCCGTAGCTCGCCGCCGCGCTAGGAGGCGAGTGAGGGTTAGGGTTTTGGGGGGTGGTCAGATTGGGATCGATGCGACGGGGGAGGCAGTTTGATTTGGGTATGAGGGGAGGACGGTGGGAGACCGGAGAAACAGAGACTTGGTGCTGGTGGTAGGAGAAGCAACAGAAATGACTACTCTTTTTTTCTTTTTTCTTTGTTCTTTCCGGTGAGTGAGTGACTCTTTCGGTGCAAGGATTATGGGTGCAATTGTGCGACTATAGAAATCGCTCGTTCCGCGAATCAACCTGTGGTTAGTTGGCTAGGTGGATGGTCGTATCCCCAGCCCACTAGAGTTCAAATTCCAGATTTGACAATGGTGTTCGCATTTTTCTAGATTTATTCCAGGGCTTTCGGTGATGCGCTTTCAGTGGGAGGAGACGTTCCCGTCGAAGACGAGGTGGTGGCTTCGTTAATCTCAAGATGATGTGCCGGCTCAGTATTGCAAAGATGCTCATAGGGGTAGGGTATGCGTGTGTGCGTCATAGGGGTGATTGTATACTCGTGTATATGAGCGTCAGAGTTGTACTGTGTTCCTCAAAAAAAAATCGCTCGTTCCTTTCCTCAATCAAAAAAAAATCGATCGTTCCGACACTAAAAAAAATCACTCGTTCCGCCGTTCAAGCATAACTTTTTCCAAAATAAATAAATAAGATTTGTTAACATAGTTGAATATATCATTTTTTAGAGCACGTTAATGGTGTGCCTTACTTTTATGGGCCGCACTACGCGTTGACCGGCGGATCTTTTTATCTAGCGATGTAGCATTGCAACAGAGGTTGTGTTGCAAACTGTTTTCGCAATAAAGCTTATGTTGCGAAGAGTTTTTACAACATAGATGATGTGGTAGAATTATTTTTTGATTTCATTTTTTACACCATGAATATTATTACGGAAATAAATTTTGCAACACATGAGATGTTACACAAAAAATCATTTATTTTTTGTATTCACTTTTTTGCAACATGAATGTTGTTGCGGATGAAATTTTACAGTACGAATGATGTTGCAGAATTTTTATATATTTTTTAAACTTTTTGCAACATAGACGTTGTTGCGAAAAAAGTTTGCAACAAAGGTGTTGTTGCAAACAAACTATTTTTTGCATGCGCAGTGTTCCGTGTACTAGCATACCACGTGTCACGCGGAGGAGCCGGCGGACGCCCGCGCGCGATCCACCAGGTGATGCAGATCTTTTTCCTACTTTTGTAGAAGGCAGAGAAACGATTTACAAGAAGTTGTCTGATGGCTCGGGGGCGATAGGGTTAGCCGCCGCCACCCCCCACCCCCGCTCTCCCTCGCCGCCACCGAAGACAACCGCCGTGAAAGCCCGCGCGAGCGCCGGGGAAGGTGGCGGCGGGGTCTTCGGCGCTCCACCTCCGCGGAAGCCCTCGGATCCAGGGCGGCGGCCCCGATGGCGTGGCGACGATGTCGTGCGACCGGCGGCGTTCGCAAACGGGCGGCCAACCTGTCAGCTCGGCCGTGAGGACGACGGGCTGCAGGGGGTGGTTGAGCGCGGCGCGGTCTTCTCATGCCAGATCTGGATGTATTGCCCCCTCCCCTCCCCGCATTCCCTCCCTAGAGCCTGGTGCGGCCTGGATCCCGTCGAAGCCGTCCCCGACGTGCTCTGGTGGAGATGATCGGTGCCCGAGGGAAACCTTGGCCAGCCTGGATGGCCGGCAGCGGCGACGTCGCCATATGGCTCCGCTTTCCTCCTTTGGGGCGATGTTGAGGATACCATCTCTCCTCTTCATCCCTTGTCCGGGTGAAAACCCAAGATCCGCTGCGGATCGGGCGTCGGCGGCGCCCTGTGTGTCGTATTCTTCCTGGAGGCGTCGCCAGGGACATAGGGTCCAGATGGGAGTTTCTGCAGGCGAGGGGTTGAGATGTGCTTCCTCCCTTTCGGCGTTCGACGACTCGAAGCAATCTTCTCCAACTAGTTGGCGTATTCCGTGGCGGTGCAGCCGGCAGGCACCTTCCAAATCTAAGGTGGTCGCCCGTTGTTCACCTAGCGAAGTGAGGGCGACATTCTTCTAGCTCTCGGGTGAGCTTCTCTGGATCCCGACGGTTTGGCGTCACGAGCCATGGAGAGGGGGTAGGGTCCCCCTTCGGTGCCAGAGAAGGAAGATGCTTGGTTCCCTCCTTCCTACGTGCTTCTCGAGCAAGGTCCATCCTCGACGGTCGGAGTGGTCTACTATGTTGTTCAAGCCTTCTTTTATGATCCTAGTGTGGAGTGTGCTGCCTTTAGCAAGTTGTAATTCATTGGCAGCTTGTTGTTGATGGCACTAGAGTAGTGCTCCTCGTTGGCTACCCCAAGTGGAAGGTTGGATGTAGTCTAGCAGCAATTTCCCTTGGCAAAGATACCAAGGTTAAGTTCGACCCATAGGACTCCAAGAACGACAAGTAGGTGGTGAAGTGAACAATGGCACCGTTCACAACCGAGGGTTGCTTACTTTACCTGGACCTGCACACACAACAAATAACTTTGCTCCCAATGAGTACAGAGAGGTTGTCAATCTCTCCGGCCTTGTTGTTTACAAAGGATTAAATGCAAGAGTAGATAGTAGTGATAATTTCAACGGAAAGTAAAACAAGAAAATAAACTGGAGGTGTAAAAAGTGGTGGAAATATGGACCGGGGTCCCATGATGTTCACTACTGATGTCTCTCTCCCAAAAGACGATAAAATAGCTAAGCTGGGTAAACAAATTACAACTGGGCAATTGACAGAATTATAAACGCACCTCAATGCTAATTATGCTACTGGAAAGTTCGAGGCTCAAAAATATGGGCAGTACGCCAAGACAAGTAGACCGGAATCCATCTACATCTACTCACTAATCATCCACCTTGAGATATTTATCTAGAACATCTCGCTGGTATTAAGTTGCGAGCCCCACCCAAAGTGTAAACTCAAAGCAACAAATAACTGCATTAACAAACTTTGCGCAAGGTAAACAATCTTTGCAACCGCGGTTACAAGCACTGTTGTTTTCTCCCTGGCGGCAACAACACATCCCCTGGTCTCATGTTTCTGTCACTCAAGCTAGACATCGGGGGGCATGAACCCACAATCAAGCATAAACGCTCCCTCTTGGAGTTAATATCTACTACTTGGCCAAAGCAATAAAAAGCAACGGAGAACATGCAAGAATTACTTAAGAACAATATATAAAAGGTAAACCAAATATATAACTCGTCACAATCTAAACATAATCTCATAATCCATCGGATCCCAGCAAACACAGCATAGCAACAGCAGAGAGAATTACATAGATGCCTTGATCATGTAGGGCAGCTCACAAGGGCTAAGAATTGAAGCACAAGATTGGAGAGAAGACATCACATAGCTACTGGTAATGGACCCTTGGTCCAAGGGGGACTACTCACGGCACGTTCGGGAAACGCTCATGGTGG
This sequence comes from Bromus sterilis, assembly GCA_950022295.1. Classification (NCBI taxonomy): domain Eukaryota; kingdom Viridiplantae; phylum Streptophyta; class Magnoliopsida; order Poales; family Poaceae; genus Bromus; species Bromus sterilis. Next base: position 333,340,603 of record OX465595.1, on the reverse strand, counting down.
TGGAGAAGCTCCCGGAGGTCACTCCTCCCTCCGGAAGGGTGCCGGGAAGAGGTCTTCTGGTGCTCCCGATCTTGGAAGCGCAGCGGTGGCGGAACAAAGAGGAAAATCGCGATGCGGGGGTCTCTCCGAGGGTTTTCGGAACGAGGGGTAAAAAAAGGCCGAAGGGGGCACCAAGGGGTGGCCCCTCCTCCCAGGCGCCCTGGTGGCGCGGCCAGGGAGGGGGCCACGCCACCTGGCTGCCTGGGTGGGTCCTGGGCCCCCTTTGGCACTTCTTCGGTGATTCCGGAAGCTTCCGTCACACTGACTTTTTATCTGATTTTCTTGGAATTTTTGGAGCTCTGTAAATATGGGTAAAAACCTGTAACTTACAGACATCAGCAGATAGAAACTGGCACTGGGTGCACTGGGTTAGTAGGTTAGTCCAAATATGTGTAAAAAGATATAAAAGTGTAGCAAAACACATAGCAATGTCACCTAAAAGAGCATGTAACAAGCAGAAATTATAGATACGTTTGGGATGTATCAACATCCCCAGGCTTAATTCCTGCTCGTCCTCGAGTGGGTAAATGATGACACATATATTTTTTGTGGTGACATGCTAACACACATATAAGAACTTCAAAGTAAAGCAAGTAAGATATGCAATTCAAGTCAAGACAATAACAAGCAAGAGTCTATAACTAGTATTGAAACTAGCAAAGTAAGAACATAAAGGCGCAAGAGCTCTCGCTGGCCGTGACTCGAATGTCTCCAAATGGTGTTTGCGTGCAAGAAGTGGGAGATGGGTTTAGAGCATAAAAATACTATATAGTTTAATTGAAAACTCACTCTACTAAAACTTCACACTTGGTCTCCTTCGGAATCTTATTTTGACTCGTCCCCAGACCACTAGTAAGGCACAAGTTAAACTGATCCTCTCCCTTTCGACTTTGAGCACTCATGCAATGGATGAGTGCAAGCAAGATATGTTGGCACTTAGGAGGCAAAGAGAAAAATGATGGGGAAGGAAGACAAATAGGTGTGAAAGACTCACATCATCGAGGACAATCATAGGGGAGAGAAAGCCAAATGATAGATATGATGTGAGGAGTAGGGGTTGCCATGCAACGGATGCACACATGTGAAAGTGCAATCATGCCCTTAATCATATTTTGATGTTGATGACAATATACATATGGTGGGACTAATATGTTTGTCAAGTATATCTCAGGTATTAATCCCAGATCATATGTGTGGATGGATCCTTAGTTGGATGAAATATATCATGTGCTCAAGAATATTGACTCAACAAGATAGAAGTGTAAGCTAATTTTTAGTTGTTTTTAGTATAGGGATCCCCGCACTATTAAGAGGGTATCAGTGGGATTATGCTTAAGTCTTGCTCAGACAATTAACAAATGAACCCTAACTCCATTTCACTCACTATTAATAGTTCAGCCTTAATATGCACTGACCGGACGTCCGGTCACCGTCGAACGTCCAGTAATTCAATGTATCAGTTGTCCGGTTGTTGTCGGATAAAGGGTCTGAGAGGTCAGTTGTCTTTCGTTCATTTATATCGGAAATCCGGTACATGTCGGACGTCCGGTTGTTGTCGGAAATAGGTTCCGAGAGGTCAGTGGCTTTTCGTTCAATTTTAACGGAAATCCGGCACATGTCAAACATCCGGTCATCGGATGTCCGGACGTCGCCGGACCTCCGGTACCTATTCCATGCACTCTGGTTCTGTTGTGTTCTTATGTGCATGCTCCATGGTTCCGGATGTCCGGTGGAAACCGGACGTCCGGTATTCAAGTTTCGGACGTCCGGTATGTGTCGATCGGTCGACACTTATGCAGGCAGAATGCTCCAACGGCCATTTTGTACCTTGAACTATATATACCCCCTCACCACCACATGTGAGGGTTGACCACTTCATTACAAACACACACAAGAACACAAGTGCTCCCTCTCTTTCTCTCCTTTGCCAAATCTCAGATCCCGGAGAGATCCTTGAGAGTTCTTGCCGGATCTTTCACCCCGTGATAGATCCGGCCCTTCCCCATCTTTCAACCAAAGAAAATCGCGTTTTGAGCAAGTCTTGAGCATTCCCCATTGATCTTGTTACTCTTGGAGGTTGGAGACTCCTAGGTGGGTAGGAGTTCTTCGGAGAGGAATCGACCATTGTGATTACCCCTGTTGAGTTTGTGAGGGTTTGGTGACCACCTTTAAGGTCAACCGATAGTGGTTGGGAATCACCTTCGCGGTGATATCTCAAGGGGAATAGAGTGAGCCTCCGTGGCGTTGGTGTGCCTTCGTGGTTTCACTCACTCTCTCCGAACGGTGAGTAGCTTCCCTCCAAGGAAGTGAACATCGGGATACATCGTTGTCTTCACGTCATTCGGTTATCCCTACTCTTTCCCCTTTTACTTGCACTACCTTGTTATTACCTTGTTGTTTATCCCTCACTTGCTTTATTATATTGTACTTGTTGGTTACCTTATCTTATCTAGGTCACCCTCGCAATTGTTAGGCACATATTTATCTTCCGCTTTATTGCCTAAAATTGCTAAGTAGTGTTAAAATTTGTAATATAACCTATTCACCCTCCTCTAGGTCTATCTCGATCCTTTCAATTGGTATCAGAGCCTCGTGCTCTAATCTTGTGGCTTAACCGCCCTAGAGTGAGATAACTAAGGACGGAAACCCCGAAAGTTCGGGTGCCGGCGTGGAGGAGGTCGCAATTGCTGCGGATGCCGCTCGTTTGGAATTCGAGAGATTGGCGGACGAACGAAGAGCCTCCACACAACTTGCGATTCCCCCCTCCACGGGGAATGTTTCCGATGAAATCAAGGAACCTAATCTGTTCACTTCAAGTGATTTAGTACAAGCTCTAAAAAACAGAAAAGGGATATGGAAGCCGCCTTTGCAATGATGAAGGCTACGGCATCGGAGTCACAAACTTCAAGTGGTGCGGTCCCAAGGTCCCTACACGCGACCTTTGTGCACCCCGGTTCCGAACTTCCCTTGCAAAGAGGTGGTCGCTACCAATGGGACTATCCTACCCCGAGCTTGTCGAACCTAAGTATAATTTCAATGGCAATCTGCCGGTACTAACCGAGACTACTAACTTCTTGGATTTTAAAAGTCTTATGGTAGATTATCTTAGGTTTGTGTGTGTACCAATGTGGAAGCTCATCGACTCCGGCAAACGTTACTATCCGGTTGACCCAAACAAACTTACACCTAGTTAAGTGTTTGACAGACACCTCAACCTTGCGGACATTGGGTTCCTGGAAAGAGGAATGGATGAGTTGACTCGAGCACCATTTCTCCATATCACCAATGCCAAGGATCTTTGGGATACTGTTCTCATTGCCAAGTCCGGCACCAGATCTCTATAAATGACAAGATATGAGACCGCCAAGAATGCATTGCACAACCTTCACATGAGGAAATATGATACGCCCCAACAACTCCATATGCGTCTCAAAGTTCTCTCCGCACATGTCCAATCCTTCACATGTGAGAAATCTTTGGATGGATATCAAATCACCAACCGTTACCTTTTGGACAAGATGTTGAATGCTCTCATGGTATACTCACATCAAATGGTGTGGGAATTGAGGCGTATGCCCGACTTCTTCAAGATGACACCGGATGATGTGATTGCCACCTTCTTGCAATATGAAGAACACCTAAAGGAGTCCAAGAGACTACTTGCCACATATGGTGGTCCATCCTCAAACCTTGCCCTCAAGTCTAGGCTCGAGGAGTTTGATGATGATGAGGAACAAGATGAGTATGAAGATGATGATAACTCCGATGATACTCCTTCATATGATGATATGGATCTCTTTGTAAAGAGGTTCACCAAAGGAGACTTCAAGGGAAGATTCCAAAAGAAAAAGCCAAGAACATGCTACAACTGTGAGAGACTGGGACACTTTGCGGAGGATTGTCCCTATGATAAGAGAGAGGACAAGCCTCGTTTTCCTCGGAAGAAAGTCGCTAAGAAGCTCCCAAACCCTCTCAACAACAAGTTCAAGAAGAAAGCCTTGTTGGCCCTAAAAGGGTCTGATCCCGAGGATGTTGGTGGTGTGACCGGAGTTGCTCAAGATACACAAAAGACCTTGAAGCTCCTCAACAAGGAAGGTGAAGTTGTCAACTACGACTACATGAGTGACTACACCGGCAATGCACACAAGTGTCTCATGGCCAAGTTGCTCCCTCCACCTCGGCCAAGATCAAGGTAACTCCTATTGATGAGTCCTTCATGTTCTGTTCCGAAACACCTCATGATGAATTTCAGGGTGCGGAAGGTGATGATGCAAATGTTACGTGTGAAGATTTGTTGTTTGCTAAAGTGAACAAAATGATGAGCTCTCTCAAAGGCAACAAGCTCAAAATGTTTCAATTGCTTATGGATGTGGTGGGTAAGCACTCCACAACCATTAAGGATCTTGAAATCCTCCTCGCCGCGAAAAAGGAGAACTATGCTCTCTTGGAGCGAAAGGTTGACTTTGAGGAGGATCGCAATGATAACTTGTGCAAAGTTGTCCAAACATCAAATGACTTAAATGACAAACATGTTGCCTCCTTGAAAAATGCTAATGATATTTGTAAGGAACTTGCTAACGATATGAGCAAGCTTGTCGAGCTAAACACTTCTCTATAACACCCTCAGTGTCTGTAACAGTAATCACTTTGACTATTGACTATTACTGTTGCTAATCACTGTTGCTAATCACTGTTGCTAATCATGCCTTGTTCATCTTTGAATCCAAAGAAACTCCAAATGCCTTTTGGTGAATATTAAAAATCATGTGGAAAATGAAACTTGTCCAAAAATTGTGCAACCACTTTTGTAAAATCTCTAAAAACTAGTGGACCATGATAAACCAACATTGGGAATATGTTGAGCTATAAATAAATCCAACAAAGAAAAACATTAGCCTAAATTCCACTTTTTTTAATGGCTTGATTAAAACAAATACTAAATGAATTTATTAATGGCCCAATCCTTTTGTGTCATTGCCTTAGGGTGCAATACTAATTATGGAACCTATTATATATTTTACAAAAATATTAAAGTATCATATTTAAATAAACAGAAAAGAACAAAAGTCAGAAAACAAATAAAAAGAACAAAACATAAACTACCCCACTGGCCCAGTGCACTAAGTGCACAGTGCACTGGCCGAGGCCCCCCCATGCAGCCCAGCAGGCCCACCCTGGTCATCCCCTTCCCGTGTTCATCCCGAGCGTGCGTGGCGCCATCTCCACGGTGTTCGACGCCGGCCGCCGCGCGATGCGTGTGATGGTACGATTTAACGCCCCCTCGTTGGTTACCCAAAGTGGAAGGTTGAGATGTAGACAGCAGCAATTTCCCTTAGCGAAGATGCTAAGGTTGAGTGTCGAACCAATAGGACTCCAACAGATACAATAAGGTGGTGAAGTGAACAATGGTGCCGTTCACAACTCAAGGTTGCTTACTTCACATGGACCTGCACACACAACAAATAACTTTGCTTCCCAACGAGTACAGAGGAGTTGTCAATTCCTCCGGCCTTGTTGCTTACAAAGGATAAAACGCACAGGGTAATATTGATAGTGATAGCAACTGAAAAGTAAATAAGCAGTAAATTGATAGCAGGTGTAAACAGTATTGGAAATATGGACCGGGGTCCTATGATGTTCACTAGTGATGTCTCTCTCCCAAAAGACTATAAAATAGCCATGCGAGGTAAACAAATTACAGCTGGGCAATTGACTTGATTATGTGCGCAAACCAGTGCTAATTATGCTATAAAGAAAGGAAGAGGCTCAAAAGCATGGGCGGTACGCCAAGACAAGTAGACCGAAATCCATCTGCATCTACCTACTAATCATCCACCTTGAGATATCTATCCAGAACATCTCGCTGGTATTAAGTTGCGAATCCCACCCAAAGTGTAAACTCAAAGCAACGGACAACTGCATTAAAGAACTTTGCGTAAAGTAAACAATCCTTGCACCTGCAAGTACAAGCACCGTTATTTTCCCCCTTGTGGAAACAACACATCCCCTAGACTCATGTTTCTGTCACTCAAGCTAGTCATCAGGGGGCATGAACCCACAATCATGCACAACGCTCCCTCTTGGAGTCACTACCTACTACTTGGCCAAAGCAATAAACAGCAACGGAGAACATGCAAGAATTACTCTAGAACATAAATATAAAAGAGGAGAATCAAAAATATTACTCAAACACAATCTGAACATAATCTCATAATCCATCGGATGCCAGCAAACTCAGCATAGCAACGGCAGAAATATTGCATATGTGCCTCGATCATGTAGGGCAGCTCACGAGGTCTAATCCATGAAGAACAAAGAGGGGAGGAGAACATCACATAGCTACTGATCATAGACCCATGGTCCAAGGTGGACTACTCACGGTTCATCCGGGAAGCATCCATGGTGGTGGAGAACCTCCCGGAGGTGGTTCCTCCCTCCGGCAGGGTGCCGGGAAGAGGTCTTCTGGTGCTCCCGATCTTGGATGCGCGGCGGCGGCGGAACAGAGGAGAGATTGCGAAAAAGGGTTCCCGTCACGGGGGTTTCTCGTCACGGAGATTATATGGGAGAAGGGGGGTAGCCAGGGGGCCACCAGAGGTCCAGGCGGCCCCCTGGCGCGGCCCCACCCTAGGGCGCGCCGGGAGGGTGCCTGGGGCCCTGGTGGGTCCGCTCTGGCCCCCACTCGGTGATTCCCGAAGCTTCTTCTACGCTGATATTTTATTGGATTTTTCCTGAATTTTTGGAGCACTTTTAATATGGGGGAAACCTGAAATAGAAAAACAGCAGAAAACAGGAACTGGCACTGGGGTGCACTGAGTTAGTAGGTTAGTCCAAATATGATAAAAAGTGTATGGAAGTTCATCAATATCATAGCAATATCACACAAAAGAGGCATGGAGCAAGCAGAAATTATAGATACGTTTTGGACGTATCAACATCCCCAAGCTTAATTCCTGCTCATCCTCGAGTAGGTAAATGATAAAAGCATAATTTTTGTGGTGACATGCTAACAACCATAAAAGAAATTTTAAGTAAAGCAATCAAGGCATGTAATTCAATTCAAGTCGTAACAGGCAAGAGTCTATATTTAGTATTGAAACAAGCAATATAAGAACATAAAGGTGCAAGAGCTCTCGCTGTCCGTGACTCGAATGTCTCCAAATGGTGTTTGCGTGCAAGAAAGGGGATATGGATATACGAGAAAAATTATTTTTGTGTTGAGAACTCAATATACTAAAGTTTCACACTTGGTCTTCTTTGGAATCTTATCTTGACTCATCCCCAGACCACTAGCCAGGTACAAGTCAAAATGATCCACTCCTTTTCGACATTTTGAGCACTCATGCAATGGATGAGCGTAATCAAGAAATTTGACACTTAGGATGGCAAAGAGAGAATATGGTGGAGGAGGAACACAAAAAGGGTGTGAAAGGCTCACATCAATGAGGACAATCATAGGCGAGAGAAAGCCAAATGATAGATATGATGTGAGGAGCAGGGATTGCCATGCAACGGATGCACATATGAGCTAAGGTAAGTGATACGTCCAAAAAGCATCACTATTTTATATTGTGATTTCACCCTATTCATTGATATATTCCACTTTAAAGTATTGTTCTTATGTTGTTTTCGCTTATTTTACACAGTTTACAACTTTCCGATGCCGAAGCAGCAGAACCAGAATTCAGCGGTAAAAAATGGATACCAAGTTGCTGAATCAGATCAAGTCCAAATGCGATGAAATTTTATGGGGAGCAGTTTTATGAAGATTGACTGGGGATCACCGAAGGAGGAGGTGAGGGGACCCACCAGGCAGCCAGAAGGGTGCCTGGCGCGGCCCCCCTCCTGGCCACGCCAGGCACCCTCCTGGGCGCCTGGTGGCCCGCCTCGGTGCCCCCTTTCGCCTATATAAGCCCCCTAGGGAGGAAACCCCAAAAGAAGAGTCTTTTCCGTGTTTCGCCGCCGCCACGGGGCGGAAACCTACAGAGGAGAAAAGCCATCTCCGGCGGGCAGATTCCGCCGGGGAGATCACCTCCCGGAAGGGGAGATCGTCGCCATCATCATCATCATCATCGTCACGGGCATCATCGAGATCATCATCAACATCATCCCCAACATCAGCACCATCTCCATCTCCATCCCATCTCATCTCACAATTGCAACTCGTGTTGTAATCCGTACTATCTATCCTCTCTACTCTGTTGGTGTTGATTACTACTTTGTGGTGAATGCTATTGAGTTTTGTTGGAGAAATACCATTGTGTCCAGATTGTTTACCACCCATCTATCACCTCTGATCATGATCTCTTTTATGTCTTGTGAGTAGTTACTTTAGTTCTTGAGAACATGGGAGAAGTCTAGTTGTTAGTAGTCATACTATGTTGAAGTATTATGTGTTTTTTGATATTTAAGTTGTGTTGTTATTTCTCTAGTGGTGTTATGTGAGTCGAACACATAACACTTCACCTTTCATGTGCCTAGAGGAATACATTGTGCACAAAGGATGCTTATGGTGGGTTGCCGGAGTTACAGAAACCTGAACCCCAGTTCGCAGACTTTCGCACAAGGGAGTTATGGATCCTTGATCGTAATGCTGTGGTTAGGCTTATGCCTTAATTACTACCTTGTATTTGCGGATGCTTGCAAGGTGTGTAATCATAAGAGTACACTTATCTTAGTCTAGAAGGTGTACTAGCATTGATCCACCCACCGACACTTATCAACACGATACATATTACTTGGCGAAGTATGGTGAAAGTGACTTGACTATCTCTCCCGTGTTTTCTCGAGAACGCTTTAGCTTTTATAAGTTCAGTTCCTAGGCTTATCCTTGTGAAAGGATTGGGCCACTTGTTACTCCTCAGTTACCCTGTTTACTTTGCCTGTCTTTTACTTTTCTGTTGCTTAAACCAAAACCCCCTAAATATTTACCTTTGAGTGTTTGCAGCCCTTTCCTTATCCAATGTCACTTATCAACACCTTCTGCTCCTCGTGGGATCGATACTCTTATTTATCGAAAAGCTACAATTGATCCCCTAGACTTGTGGGTTATCAAGAATCGTTTATTGGCGCGGTTAACAGGGAAGGCAACCCAACTGAACCTATTAACTTCTCCGCCATCAACGAGATTTTCTGGCGCCGTTGCCGGGGAGTGTAGCGCTATTGGTAAGTGAAGCCGGTAAGGGAACTTTTATTTTCTGTTGTTACTTTCAGTCCTTATGGACTCTTCTATTGTTGGTTCGTTGCTGGTAAGGAGCCGCCCCACGACTGTGGTGGTCACTCCTACCCCTACTAAAATTGTGCCCTATAAAATACCATCTGGTATTGTTGATTATGTCTTGGCTAATCGTTATACAGGAGAAGGACATCCAGAAGAACACCTGCTATATTTATCACAATTATGTTCTTTATTTAAGCTTGCAGGTGTGACGATGGAGTTCGTCATGAAGAAACTATTCTCCATATCACTCAAAGATAAAGCTTCAGATTGGTATAAGCTACTCGATAACTCTGATCTGCTTGAATGGCCAGAGCTTATGTCTCTCTTTTATGCAAAGTTTTATCCTCTTCGTGAAATTCACCAAGACAGGAACTACATCTACAACTTTTGGTCTCGCGACGGAGAGAGCATCGCTCAAGCTTGGGGGAGACTGAAGTCCCTGATGCTCAAATTCCCAAACCATGAGCTCCCCAAGGAAATTATACTTACAAATTTTTATGCCAGACTTTCTCTTCAGGACAAGGAGATGTTGGATGCCTCCTCTAGTGGGGTATTCCAGACCAGAAGTATGGAAGAAAAATGGGATCTTATAGAAATGATCCAGAAGAACACTGAAGAGTGGGAAATTGATAAAGGTATTGAACCCGCTATAAACTATGAGCATGACTACATTGAGAGTTATATGAAGACTGATTACTTTAATACCTTTTTCTCTAAAATTGGTCTTGATTCCCAGCTAATGGTTGACTTTTACAAGGACTTTGTTTCTCATATTGATTCTTCCAGGAAGAAGGAGAGTCAACATCATAAACCTTTCAAGGAGTCACCAATTGAGATTAATGTTACTGATTCTGTTTTACCTGCAGTTATGTATGAACAGCCTCCTTATCCCTCCAGGATAAAGGAGCACTCTTTTGTTACAGGTATTCTAAACAAGAATAGAAGGACCACTGACGAACCTGAGGACATGATCAAGGTCCAGCCTCAAGTTGCAATGGTCAAGGATCTGGTAACCAGTGATATCGAAGAATCCACTATTAGTTTTTGTGTTGTTGCCACTAACATTGTCACAGCCAGGAACAAAGGCCCAATTTCAGGTACACCAGTTGTATCTGTCAAAATAGGAGATCATAATTACTATGGGCTATGTGATTTGGGATCTAGCATCAGCGCTATTCCCTTCACACTTTATCAAGAGATCATGCACGAGATTCAGCCGTGTGAGATCGAGGACATAGATGTCACTATCCATCTTGCAAATAAACAAACAATCTCTCCAGTTGGGATTGTAAGAGATGTTGAAGTACTCTGCGGGAAGGTAAAATATCCTACAGACTTTCTTGTACTTGGTTCAGTGCAAGATAGTTTTTCCCTATTATCTTTGGTAGGCCCTTCCTCAGCACTTGCGGAGCTATAATAGATTGCAAGAAAGGTAAAATTTCTGTTGAATTCAGCGGTGAGCCGTATGAATTTAATTTTTTCTAAGTTCTCTAAGCAGCCTCGTGGTCCTGACCTGTCAAGTAATGACAAAATTATTGAAGAAATTGCTTCCATTACTATTCCTCCTAATGACACTTTGCAGCAATTTATGGAAGACCACGAGAATGATATACATATGAAGGAGAGGGATGAACTAGAAGACATATTTTTAAGACAAACTCCCATCTTGAAGCACAACCTCCCGGTTGAACCTTTAGGAATCCTCTCGCAACCGAAAGAAGACCCGGTGTTCGACCTAAAACCACTACCCGTTACGCTCAAGTATGCTTATTTAGATAAAAAGAAAGTATATCCTGTTATTATCAATTCTAACCTTTCAGGGTATGAAGAAGATCGATTATTGGAGACACTCCGCCGACACCGAGGTGCTATTGGCTATACTCTTGATGATCTCAAGGGTATTAGTCCATCTATTTGCCAACATACTATCAATCTCGAGCCTGATGCTAAACCGGTTGTTGATCATCAACGACGGTTGAACCCAAAGATGAAGGACGTGGTTAGGAAGGAGGTTCTCAAACTTCTAGCCGCAGGTATCATCTATCCTATAGCTGATAGTAAGTGGGTAAGTCCCGTTCATTGTGTTCCTAAAAAAGGAGGTATGACTGTTGTTCCTAATGATAAAAATGAACTAATACCTCAGAGGACTATTATTGGATATAGAATGTGTATTGATTTCAGGAAGTTAAACAAGGCCACCCGGAAGGACCAATGTCCCTTGCCCTTTATTGATCAGATGCTCGAGCGGTTGTCAAAACACCCACTTCTGCTATCTTGATGGGTACTCCGGTTTCTCCCAGATTCACGTCAACACCGCGGATCAAGAGAAGACCACTTTCACGTGTCCTTACGGTACTTATGCTTATAGGCGTATGCCTTTCGGTTTGTGTAATGCACCTGCTACTTTTCAGAGGTGTATGTCTGCAATATTTCATGGTTTCTGTGAGGAGATTGTAGAAGTTTTCATGGATGACTTTTCCGTCTATGGAAACTCCTTTGACCACTGTCTCCACAATCTTAATAAAGTTTTGCAGAGATGTGAAGAAACAAATTTGGTGCTCAATTGGGAGAAGTGCCATTTCATGGTTAACGAAGGGATAGTTCTTGGACACAAGATTTCCGAAAGGGGAATTGAAGTGGACAAGGCAAAAATTGAAGCTATTGAAAGAATGCCTTATCCAAGGGACATTAAAGGTATTCATAGTTTTCTAGGTCATGCTGGTTTCTATAGAAGATTTATCAAGGACTTTTCTAAGACCTCGAGACCCCTTACCAATCTTCTCCAGAAGGATGCTCCTTTTGTATTTGATGAAGATTGTAAGGAAGCTTTTGAAGTTCTTAAGAAAGCCTTGATAACCACTCCTATAGTACAACCACCTGACTAGAATTTGCCCTTTGAAATTATGTGTGATGCTAGTGATTTTGCTGTTGGAGCTTGATGGCAAGAGAGTGTTGATACTCTTCAAGCCCTCGTTGATTACCCCAAGTGCAGAGTGAGATATAGTAGAGCGGCAAGCTTTCCCTTGGCAAAGATACCAAGGTTTGTCTCCCGTAGGACTCCGAAGGATACAAGAAGGTGGTGAAGTGAATAATGGCGCCGAGGTTGCTAGCTTCACCTGGACCTGCACACAGATACAAATAACTTTGCTCCCAATGAGTACAGAGGAGTTGTCAATTCCTCCGGCCTTGCTGTTTACAAAGGATCAACGCAAGAGATAATAATAGGGGCTACTGAAAGTAAAGACTAAAAGTAAACTAAGGGTGTAAACAGTGATGTGAAGATGGACCGGGGTCCCGTGATTTTCACTAGTGATGTCTCTCTCCCAAAAGATGATAAAAGTGCTAGCGAGGTAAACAAATCACAGTTGGGCAATTGACAGGATTAAGAAGGCACCGCAATGCTAACTATGCTGCAAAGAAAGGAAGGGCTCAAAAGCAATGGGCAGTACGCCAAGGTAAGTAGACCGAAATCCATCTGCATCTACTACGAATCATCCACCTTGAGATATCTATCCAGAACATCTCGCTGGTATTAAGTTGCGAATCCCACCCAAAGTGTAAACTCAAAGCAACAGACAACTGCATTAAAAGAACTTTGCGTAAAGTAAACAATCCTTGCACCCGCAAGTACAAGCACCGTTGTTTTATTCCTGGTGGCAACAACACATCCCCTAGTCTCATGTTTCTGTCACTCAAGCTAGACATCAAGGGGCTGAACCCACAATCAAGCATAACGCTCCCTCTTGGAGTTGCAAATAAAATACTTGGCCAAAGAAAATACCGCAACGGAGAACATGCAAGAATTTACTCAAGAAAAAAATATAAAAGAGAAGAACCAAATATATTACTCATCACAATCTGAACATAGTCTCATAATCCATCAGATCCCAACAAACTCAGCATAGCAATAGCAGAAATTACATAGATGCCTCGATCATGTGAAGCAGCTCACGAGGACTCGAAAGTGGAGGCACAAAGAAGGGAGAGATAGATCAGATAGCTACTGGTCACAGACCCATGGTCCAAGGGAAACTACTCACGGTACACACGGGAGGCGTCCATGGCTATGGATGGTCTCTCGGAGGGGGTAGCTTCTTCCGGCAGGGTGCCAAAGCAACTTCTCCAGGCAGCCCCGATCTTGAAACGGCGGCGGCGGCGGAACAGATGCGAGATCGCGAAAGAGGAGTCCGTATTAGGGGTTTCCACCCCGAGGGGTAAATATAGGCGAAGGGGGGCGTCGAGGGGACCTACCAGGCTGCCAGGAGGCCTCCTGGCGCGGCCAAGGGTGGGGCCGCGCCAGGGACCCTCCTGGCCTCCTGGTGGTGGCCCCCTTCGCTGCTTTGGTGTTTCCGGAAGCTTCCACGACGCTGATTTTTTATCTGATTTTCTTGGATTTTTGGAGAAATTTTAATGGCCGGAAAACCTGAAATACAAAAACAGCAGAAAACAGCAACTGGCAGCTGGGTGCACTGGGTTAATAGATTAGCCCAAATATGCTCAAAAGTGTATGAAAGTTCAAGCAAAACATGGCAAAGTCACACAAAACATGCATGGAACAAGCAGAAATTATAGATACGTTTGGGACGTATCAGAGCTGGTTTAGGACAAAGGGTTGATAAGAAGTTGAATGTCATCCACTATGCCAGCAAAACACTTGATAGTGCTCAAAAGAATTATGCTACTACCGAGAAGGAATTCTTGGCAGTGGTGTTTGCTTGTGATAAGTTTAGGCAGTATATTGTTGATTCTAAAGTTATTATTTTTACTGACCATGCTGCCATTAAGTATCTTATGCAGAAAAAGGATGCCAAACCAAGACTCATTAGGTGGGTACTCCTTCTTCAAGAATTTGATTTGCAGATTGTCGATAGAAAAGGAGAAGAAAATCCGGTGGCGGATAATCTTTCAAGGATGGAAGATATCCCGCACGATCCTATTCCAGTCAACGACATTTTCCCAGATGAACAACTTGATGTTGTAAAAGTACAATCTCATTCCGACCCTTGGTTTGCAGATTATGCTAATTTTATCGTTGCAAAGTTTTTGCCTCGAGGTTTCACATTTCAGCAGAGGAAGAAATTCTTCACGGATTTGAGGCACTACTTTTGGGATGATCCAGATCTTTATAAAGAAGGTGTGGACGGGATCGTAAGAAGGTGTATACCGGAGCACGAGCAGCAAGACATTCTTCGACAATGTCACGATAGTCCCTATGGAGGACATCATGCCGGTGAAAGGACCGCACATAAAGTTTTGCTATCAGGTTTTTATTGGCCTATCTCTTTAAGGACGCCCGAAGGTACGTTCTATCTTGTGATAAGTGTCAGAGAGTTGGTAACATTAGCAGGAGAAATGAGATGCCTATGAATTACTCACTAGTGATCGAACCTTTCGATTGCTGGGGTTTTGATTTTATGGGTCCTTTTCCTCTTTCACACAAGTACACACACATCTTAGTTGCTGTTGATTATGTAACCAAGTGGGTTGAAGCAATCCCCACTGAGAGTGCTGATCACAAGACATCTTTGAAAATGCTCAAAGATGTAATTTTTCCTAGGTTTGGAGTACCAAGGTACCTCATGACAGATGGAGGGTCACACTTCACGCATGGAGATTTTAGGAAAGCTCTAGCCAAGTACGATGTCAATCATAGGATTGCATCACCGTACCACCCTCAGACTAGTGGGCAAGTTGAGCTCACCAATAGGGAGATCAAGTTGATCTTGCAGAAAACAGTAAACAGTTCTAGAAAGGACTGGTCAAAGAAGTTAGGAGATGCTTTGTGGGCGTATAGAACTGCTTACAAAAACCCCATGGGCATGTCTCCGTATAAGATGGTCTATGGCAAGGCTTGCCATTTACCATTAGAGTTAGAGCATAAAGCTTTCTGGGCTGTCAGAGAGCTGAATGCTGACCCAAAGTTAGCTGGTGAAAAGCGTCTCATGAACTTGACTTCTTTAGATGAGTGGAGAAGTGAAGCTTACGAGAGCGCTAAAATGTTCAAGGAAAAGGTAAAGAAGTGGCACGATAAAAGAATTCTGAAACGTGAATTTAATGTTGGTGATAAAGTTTTGTTGTTTAGATCTCATTTCAGGTTTTATCCAGGTAAACTACTTTCCAGATGGGAAGGACCTTTTCATATCGAAGAAGTATATCGGTCGGGTGCAATCAAGATCAATAATTTCTAAAGCACCAAACCTCAAGTTGTGAATGGACAAAGACTCAAACATTATATGGCAGGTGATCCAATCAATGTGGATGCAAACATGATATATACAAGTACTCATGAAGAACATGTTGCAGCCCAGTTTCAGACTCCGGCAGGTTCAGAATTAGAAAAGGTATGAATTATGGTAAGAAAACACCGCGAACGTCAATAAAAGTTAACTTTTCAGAGTTTTTGGAAAATTAGGAAAATTCCAAGCCCAAGTGGAGCCGGAGAGGATCTGCAGGGAGGCCAGGAGTCCCCCTGGCGCGGCCCCACTCCTGGCCGCGCCGGGCACCCTCCTGGCTGCCCTGGACTCCGCCTCCGACTCCACCTAGGCTTGAAACCTTCCTTCTGTTGCAGAAAATTTTGCTATATATTTGCCCGGATCGTTCCGGCAACGTATCTCTCGATTTTGTGTGTTTTCTTTCTCGGTCTATTTCTGCCAGGAAAACTTTCAGCTAGATCTAGGTGCCATGGCTTCTCCAAGTTCCCCCAAGGAGAAGTTCGTCATCAACGTCATCAACCTTTACCTCGCTGAGGTGAGGAAGCACCCCCAGGTCCTTCGTGTGGAGGACGGTATTCTCCACAAGGAAGATCTGAAGGGACCAGTCAAGGAAGGGAGCACCGAGGAGCGGCTGAAGGAGATGGAACATGAGGTCTTCAAGTTCAAGAAGATGGTGGAGCGTGGTGTTGAAGCTAACTTCGACATCATGAACGAGATCGAGGTTTCCCACAAGAAGGAGATGAAGGAGATGTGGTCAAGTTTGTCCGCACTAGAATAAAAAGTTTATGGGCTCCAAGCACAGATCTATGATCTGCATAACTAGAACTGTGAGTATGAACTAAAGTTTATGCGCATGGGTTTAGGTGCTGAGTGCAGGATCTTGGAGACGGGAATGTCCTTCGAGACTGGAGAACAGCTGCCATGGAAGCGCTTCGCCAAGGAGTACCTGATTTAGAAGAACAAGAATGATGAGTGAAATCTCCTCGGGTAATGGCACCCCCTTAGCTTGTCCCAAGCTTGGGGGAGTGCCCGGTATCTTTATCTTTATCTTTGTATTTAGGAGTTAAGTAGAGTCGTATCATGTCTAGGGAAGTTACTTTATGAAATAGGTGTTGCTTTGAGGTCTATCACTCCTCCTGTGGAGAGCTTTGTATCCGTGAGTGTGGAGTTGTCTATGAAGGAATATTAATGAGAAGTCTATTGGTTTCTTCGCTTCACTTGGTATTCTCTTCACGCAATCGACATTATGAGCTGATTCTTATGGGGAGTATTGACCTTATATCAGGTATGGCTTCGAAAACTTTATTTAATCTTGGCAAGTATAGCTTTGGTCATAACAACAAGCATGTTTTTCTCAAAGTAGCGACATAGCCAAAACCTTTGTGTTATTATGCTTGAAGTGTTATGTTTACAAGGAAGACAACTTGATGAGTTTTCCAGGTCCTACTTTGTTATAATTGTTACTACTTTCTCATATGGACCTTATGAGTTGAGGTTGCTGTTGAGGATGTTTAAGTTTGGTGAGAAATCTTGATGCTTCTTGTTCGTATTCTTTTATCGACGCTTCACTCTCTAAACTTGTGGACAGGTTTACCGAGCTCAGCAATCGCTTGAGGACAAGCGAGGTCTAAGCTTGGGGGAGTTGATACGTCCAAAAAGCATCACTATTTTATATTGTGATTTCACCCTATTCATTGATATATTCCACTTTAAAGTATTGTTCTTATGTTGTTTTGGCTTATTTTACACAGTTTACAACTTTCCGGTGCCGAAGCAGCAGAACCAGAATTCAGCGGTAAAAAGTGGATACCAAGTTGCTTAATCAAATTTTACGGGGAGCAGTTTTATGAAGATTGACTGGGGATCACCGAAGGAGGAGGTGAGGGGACCCACCAGGCAGCCAGAAGGGTGCCTGGCGCGGCCCCCCTCCTGGCCACGCCAGGCACCCTCCTGGGTGCCTGGTGGCCCCCCTCGGTGCCCCCTTTCGCCTATATAAGCCCCCTGGGGAGGAAACCCCAAAAGAAGAGTCGTTTCCGTGTTTCGCCGCCGCCACGGGGCGGAAACCTACAGAGGAGAAAAGCCATCTCCGGCGGGCAGATTCCGCCGGGGAGATCACCTCCCGGAAGGGGAGATCGTCGCCATCATCATCATCATCATCATCGTCACGGGCATCATCGAGATCATCATCAACATCATCCCCAACATCAGCACCATCTCCATCTCCATCCCATCTCATCTCACAATTGCAACTCGTGTTGTAATCCGTACTATCTATCCTCTCTACTCTGTTGGTGTTGATTACTACTTTGTGGTGAATGCTATTGAGTTTTGTTGGAGAAATACCATTGTGTCCAGATTGTTTACCACCCATCTATCACCTCTGATCATGATCTCTTTTATGTCTTGTGAGTAGTTACTTTAGTTCTTGAGAACATGGGAGAAGTCTAGTTGTTAGTAGTCATACTATGTTGAAGTATTATGTGTTGTTTGATATTTAAGTTGTGTTGTTATTTCTCTAGTGGTGTTATGTGAGTCGAACACATAACACATCACCTTTCATGGGCCTAGAGGAATACATTGTGCACAAAGGATGCTTATGGTGGGTTGCCGGAGTGACAGAAACCTGAACCCCAGTTCGCAGACTTTCGCACAAGGGAGTTATGGATCCTTGATCGTAATGCTGTGGTTAGGCTTATGCCTTAATTACTACCTTGTATTTGCGGATGCTTGCAAGGTGTGTAATCATAAGAGTACACTTATCTTAGTCTAGAAGGTGTACTAGCATTGATCCACCCACCGACAGTTATCAACACGATACATATTACTTGGCGGACTATGGTGAAAGTGACTTGACTATCTCTCCCGTGTTTTCTCGAGAACGCTTTAGCTTTTATAAGTTCAGTTCCTAGGCTTATCCTTGTGAAAGGATTGGGCCACTTGTTACTCCTCAGTTACCCTGTTTACTTTGCCTGTCTTTTACTTTTCTGTTGCTTAAACCAGAAACCCCTAAATATTTACCTTTGAGTGTTTGCAGCCCTTTCCTTATCTAGTGTCACTTATCAACACCTTCTGCTCCTCGTGGGATCGATACTCTTATTTATCGAAAAGCTACAATTGATCCCCTAGACTTGTGGGTTATCAAGAATCGTTTATTGGCGCGGTTAACAGGGAAGGCGACCCAACTAAACCTATTAACTTCTCCGCCATCAACGAGCTTTTCTGGCGCCGTTGCCGGGGAGTGTAGCTGTAACATCCCAAAATTCTCCGAATTTTGGAATGTTAATAAATTAAATAGATAATGATTGTTTGCTTGATGTGTTTGATTTTCTCTGGGATTTAAAACTTTTGGAGTTTACTGAATATTAAAACGAGAGGGAATAAAATGACTTTCCCTAATATTCATCGTTGGTGTTTTGGAATTTATTATTTAAAAACAAAACCAACAAAACAAAATGAGAGAAAGTAATATGACTCCTTCAACATTTTAAAAGTTTGGAAAATGTTTTAAATTTTTATTGGATTTCTTTTAAAATATTTTTAAACATTTTTCCACACATGGCAGTTCGCTGGAGAGGATATAAAAGGACTTAACCCCATTTTTAATTGGTTGGAAAATAGTTTAAAATATTTATGTGAGACTTTTTAATTTTACTTTGGAGTTATAAATATTTTCTAAAATTATTTTTGGAATTTATTTATGCTCTCGAAAAGTTTTTAAATCAATTTTCGGAGTTTTTGGTATTTTTAAAATGCCAGAAAAGTATTTAAAAATATTTTAAAATAAGTTGCAAAGTTTTTATTTTATTTTATTATTTTGGTCAAGCCAAAAATTAAATTTTATTATTTTAAAAATATTGGCGAAGACGGAATTTTAAAATAAATTTCCGTGATTTTTCTAATTTTGTTTTGGGCCTAATGGGCCTGGTCTGTTTTTTTTCCAGCAGACCGAGTTTGTTTTTATTTCGGATTTACAAAAAAAAAATAGAGGATTAGGGCTGGCTATAAATAGCCCCGATTAGGGCTAAGTTATTTTCGCCAGCGTTTATGGTTAGCTCTAATCTAATCCGCGGACCCGCCGCCGCCGACGTCATCGCCGGAGCTTCGCCGGAATTTCGCCGGAGCATCGCAGGAGTTGCAATTTTCGCGTTTTTCCGAGGTAAAACTTTGTGCGGATCGCCGGTTTTTGCGCCTAGCCGTGCCGCCGGAGCTCCACCGCCGCGCCGCCGCTCCACTGGCCGCGCCGCCGCACCGCCGCCCGCCGGCAGGCCGAAGCGCCGCCGCGCGCCATGGCCGAGCTGGCCGGCCGCCGCCCCGCGCGCTCCCGCCTGTGCCCGCGCCTGGCGCCGCCCCCTGCGCCGCCCCTCCGCGCGTGGCCGCCGCGCCCGCCGGCGCTTGGCCGGCCGCCCTCGCTGGACTGGCCGAGCCGGAGAGCTTGGCCGAAGCCATGGCCGGCCCCGTGCTCCTGTGCGAGCCCGTGAGGAAGACGGGCGAAAAAAAAAAAGTTTTGGAAAAACGGTTCGGTAAAAAAAAAAATATTTCAGATCTGGATCCAAACCGCCCAGGGACCCGATCGCGTTTTTTGTAAAATTTTTATTTATGTATCGGTCCTTTTTACAGTAGAACCCCCCAGTACCCCCGTTTTTCACCCGAAACCGTTTTCGCGAGTACTTTTTAACCGTAACTCGGAATTGGGCGATTCCAGTTGCGTTGCGACCGTGTAGAAATTCTCTAGCCAGTAGACCTAGTGTTACAGAAGTTTGAAGTATTTAAATTCGGATCCCAAGCTGATCCAAATTTGGACTTCCGGCAGCCGTAACTTTGTACCGGTGCACCCGTTTGCGCCGTTTCTTTTTGCGTTAGATCACTCGTGTCATGTACCTTCTGTTTGTATCATGTGTGCACAAAATTTCACAAGTTTATTGATCTGTTTAAATTCAAATTCAGTTCAATGTTGCATTTGCTATGACCTGCGTTGTAGTATTCCGTTTCACGTGATTCTTTTTGCATATTGGATCATATGAGACATCTTATCGGCAATATCCACGTACTATTCATATTGCTATGATCTTTACCTTGATTTCATAATGCCTTGATCATACTTTTGTATTGACAATTCCTTATCCGTTGACTCTCTCGAGTTCACGTTCCACCGATCACTTTCGGGCACATCCACACCTTTGCACTTCAAAACCTTTTGTTTTGTTGCTAAAACCTTTGTGATTGTTTTGTTGATCTTATGTGTTGTACTTGTGGTGTGATTGCTTATTGAGTTCTTTCGTTGACGATAGATTGCTCGGAGTGTGACGAGTAGAGTTGACTGGAACGTGAGAGCGAAGACCTTCATCGAATGTATAAGGCAAGTGATACTTTGACCATACTCATTCCTATATTTTCTATATGCATTATGTTAGGAAATATCACTCTATTGCATGATAGGTAGTTTATTATACTGTTGCTGCAAAACCAGTTAGGATAGCCATATGAATTGACTTGTCTACTGTAGATCAACCTAGTCGTGTTGTTACTTTATTGCTATGCTTTGTAGACGTGGTTTGGGTTGTGAGAATTCATGGAGTGCATGTGAGCTATTTAATAAACTGAGTAGCAACTTTATAATAAATAGAAATCACTTCTGGACGGGCGGGTTGCATCCCGGTAGTTGTGGCTCGGTTGAGGACAATGCCGGGGTTAAATGCACCCAATGGTTGTTTGGCGGTGAACCGGGTGCGTCATGGTGTCTACCCTCTCACGCAGTGGGCGCCGTCCAGGCTCAAAAAGATCAGACATGCAATATTACTAGTAGCTTCCGTGTACAGCCACTGGCTATATGGGCTCTGGCTTAGATGAGTAAGTTGTGGGGAACCTGGCCCTGGTAGCTAGCTGATGTAGAATTGTGTTAGGTGTACCGGCTACCAAAGGGTGGAGGCAACCTCTTCCGAAAGTCTTTGTCTCAATCTTCGGGTTGAGTCCAGTGGGGAACGTGTACAAACCTCTGCAGAGCGTACAAACTGATCATGATTAGCCGTGTCCGCGGTTACGGACGAACTTTGAGCAACTAGCCAATACTGTTGATGAATGATCTTGACAGATGAACACTTAATAATAATTTGGTTGGGACAAGAGTAGCATGGGTTGCTGTGTGTTTCAGGTAGAACTCAACTTAAAATTTTGACTAGTTTAGTTCAGGAGAAAATTGGCTTTCTGCAAAACTAAACCATAAGCCTTTCCTTTGACTTACCTTGCATGTAGTTGTAGGTCCTTTATATAAACTTTTTTTCGTGTCACTTGCCGTACAAATCAGATGTACTGACCCGTTGTCGGGCTGTAACCTTCGGTGTTGCAGGTTTTTCAGACGATCAGTAAGGTGCGTTTAGGGGTTGCGAGTCTACACTCAGCATGTTCGCATGTGGCTGTTGATGGGACTCCACGTTATTTGCTTTTGCTTCCGCTATATTTATATTGAAAAAGCTAGCCTTGAGCTATGCAACTTGTTATTTATTTACTCTGGATCATACGTTGTAATAATGATGCACTTGTACTTTGATATACATCTATTATACTGTGTGTGCCAGCGAGTTCGATCCAGGGACTGGCACTTGAGCACAGAGACTTCAATTCTGTGTGAATTGGGTCGTTACAGTAGCGCTATTGGTAAGTGAAGCCGGTAAGGGAACTTTTATTTTCTGTTGTTACTTTCAGTCCCTTCATACATAACTCATCATAATCTGATTAGAGAGGTTAGTACCCATAATAAAATAATTTTTATTTACTGGAAATAAAGATAATCTTGAAGAGCTACTGTTTCTCAAGATTTCCAAAAAGTTTTTGCAAAGAAAGAGCAAACTTAAGGTTTGCAAAACGAAGAAAAGGCAAAACAGGAAAGAATCTGCGGAAAACAGACCAGCAGGTAGTAAAGAATTTTTGAGGGATACTTCTGCAACTCAAATAAAAAAACTCAGAACATACAAAAGTTCCGTAATTGTATAGATCACGCTGTGTAAAAATTTCAGCTCAAAAAGATGAATTGGGATTTTTCTATGATTTTTCTAGTCACGAGGACAGAATATATTTTCTGGACAGCATGTCACAACTTTCCCTTCCCTTGTCATATGAGGCTATAAACGGCACAAAGCTTGAAAAGTAAAGATACAATGATGTTGCTAAAGTTGTAGCAATCATCAAGACCACTAAAAACATAAGAAAAACAAAAAGTAAATCCTAAATTCGTTGCGGGCTGCCTCCCGAAAGCGCTTCTTTAAAGCCATTAGCTAGGCTTAATGCAAATAGATCAAGTTGTATCAATTGAACCATCATCAAGATCATCAAAAAGCTCTTCAATAGTACAACCACTCTTAAGAGGTTTTTTAAATAAAGGCCTAATAAATATACTTCTAGGAATAAAAGCAAAAGACGGAAGATCAATTGGAGTCTCATTTATTCTATTAAAGCGAGGTATTTCTTCCAAAGTCTTCAGAGTTTCAACCCCTTTGGCAATAGATAGATTATTTTTGAAACGAGGAGCCTTTGGAACGTAAACGAACCTAGGTTCCTTCTTTGCCGGAGTTTCCTCCTTTTTGGTTTTTATTGAGGAAAAATTAGTTCCTAGAAGGTCAATGATTTCTTCAATCTTATCAATCCTAGAAGGGTCCAAGTCATGGGATTTGATGGCCTGCAAGGTTTTGAAAATTTTATGCATGGATCTATCTAGTCTATTCAAATTCCCTTGAACCTTATGATCCAAATCAGTTATCTTATTAATGCTTGGCATCTCTAGCTCTATCTTTTCAAGTTTTTTCATAATATGAGCTAGGGTAATGTCCCCTTGAATGCTAGCAACAGGGAGATTTCCAACAAGATTTTCCATAACACTAAGAGCTTCCCAAACTGGGGCTTCTATGAAATTCCCATTGATTGCAGTATCTAGAATAAACCTATTCCAAGAAGTAATTCCAACATAAAAGTTTCTAAGCAGGATAGTAGTGGATTGCTTCTTGGTGGCTCTTTTTTTAGAATCATTAATTCTATACCAGGCATCTTTCAGACTTTCACCACCTCTTTGTTTAAAGGTGAGCACTTCTGCTTCACCAAAGGCAAAAGGACCAGACATAATGACAACTACTAGCAAGGTAACTATTTTTTTGATTTTTGATAAAAGACAGTAAAGCAAAAACTGAAAGGTAAACAAACAAGACTAAAAAGCAAAGATAAAAGATAGTGTGCAACTCCCCTATCTTGAAGAGTGGAGTCCCCGGCAACGGCGCCAGAAATTGCTTTTGATGGTACGATTTACGCCCCCTCTTTGGTTACCCAAAGTGGAAGGTTGAGATGTAGACATCGGCAATTTCCCTTAGCGAAGATGCTAAGGTTGAGTGTCGAACCAATAGGACTCCAACTGATACAAGAAGGTGGTGAAGTGAACAATGGCGCTGTTCACAACTCAAGGTTGCTTACTTCACCTGGACCTGCACACAGAGCAAAAACTTTGCTTCCCAACGAGTACAGAGGAGCTGTCAATTCTTCCGGCCTTGTTGTTTACAAAGGGTAAAACGCACGGGATAATAATGATAGTGATAACAACTGAAAAGTAAATAAGCAGTAAATTGATAGCAGGTGTAAACAATATTGGAAATATGGACGGGGGTCCTATGATGTTCAATAGTGATGTATCTCTCCCAAAAGACGATAAAATAGCCATGTGTGACGCCCCCAAAATCAAGTCGTGTACAGTAATCATACACGCAAGGTACACGATCGAGATCAGGGACTGACGGTGAGATATCACAACACAACTCTACAAATAAAATAATACAAATTGTTTAATACAAGCCAGGGGCCACGAGGGCTCGAATACAACAGCTCGAGAGCATAAAGTTAGCGGAAGCAATAGTATCTGAGTACATACACAAGAATACAAGGTTGCCTTAAGAAGGCTAGCACAAAATCAACACTCGATCAAAAAGGCGAGGCCTTCTGCCTGGGAACCTCCAAACTAATCCTGGTCAACGGGGAACTCGACGACGTAGAAGGCATAGGGGATCTTCATGCTGCGGTGGCCGGCATCGGGGATCTCCTGCTCCTGGAATCCTAGGATCCAACGTCAACTGTAGCGGCCGATCAGGCAAAACATAAAGGGGGAAATAAAGCAAAGGTTAGTATCTAGCATACCCACGAGTCTTACGTCCGCTACTAAGCATTTATGCATTGTATCAAATGGAAAGGGGAGGCTGTATATAGTGGACTGCAAGGTAGAAATCAGAATAAGGGTAAGAATCTAGGCCTACCGAAGAGTAGCATCTTCTGACGAGTCTTGCATCATGAGAAGAGAATCAACCAACAGTTCATATAAAGCATAAAGTAACAATGAAGCAGAAGTTGCTGCAACATTGTATAATAGTAAGTTGTAATAATTAATAAAAATATATGCCTCCGAGTTCCCCTCCTCGACTTCCCTACGAGGAAAAAAACCTAGAACCAATAGTTTAATAGTAATAGTTTGTAGTGATAAGATCCAGCTTTAGCATAAAGCGTCCTTTTACCGTGGACACGGCTATTCGAATAGATTAAACTCCCTGCAGGGGTGCACTAATTTTCAGCCTGCACGCTCGGATCTCCAGGGTGGCGTACACCTTTTTAGGGAATGCCCCACAGAGGCTATCCGACACATCGCAGCCCATCCTAGGCTGAGCAGAGAGGCCATCCGCCGGACTATATCCTATGCGCCAAGGGGTCTAGGTCCCTCACCCTTGCACGCTCCTGCACGGTACGAGACTGGCCGGTGAAGCAAAAGCAAATCCAAACACACCTGCTGCAGCAAAGAAGACAAGACCTCTTCCCGGCTATCAGCCCGTGGTACTGCTGACGTTTGAAGAGCTTTCGGATGAAACTACGACGCGGAGGGCCCACACCGTAATCCCACGTGTAGGTAGTGCGTACAGACCAACGGGTCTCTCAAGTCATCCGCCAAACCATTTAGCATTTTTTAACCTGCGTGACAACCGTTATCGTTGCCTCGACTTAACTGACCCGCGGACAACGACATCAGTCAGGACCACCAGTACATCGGTGCATGCCCTGTCGTCCCACCAAGTCTCTGCGGTTACCAACAAGGCGAACCATCTCCTTACCTTATCTCGCGTGTGCTCTTGGTAGAGCTCGACTTTCGTGGTTTGGTAACTCTCGCGAGATACGAGCAGGGGCCAAGCACGCCAGTAACGTCGGTCGTACCCTCCCTGTCGTTCCCGACGCAATACCGCTCGCGGGCACCGTTGGGTCACCCGACTTCTTACCTTTAAGGACAACCGTTGCTCAGGTACCTAGAGCGGCTATACAGAGCCAGCAACGAGTGGAGGTACGAGGATTACTCCTCGATAACTCACACTTGATGATGGCTCGGCAGAGCCGAGCTAGGGGACCTCAGGCGGTGTATGCATTGTACCGTACCTGTTACAGTTAATATATCGTATCCGTGCTCACTCCCAGAGCTATCACGGCCCGCTATCTAATCCTAGCTAACAATGCGCAGGGCTCACTGCTGAATAATGCATAATTATAATAGGCAGCATAGGATAAAGGAAGGTACATCTAGGGGCGACAAAATCAGGCTATGCAATTGAATAGGATTGTAACGTAGAAACGACAGTAACCATGCCTAGTGCAAGAAAGTACAGAAAATATAGGTGATATCTGGGGAAGAGAATGGCTCTGCTTGCCTGGAAGCTCGACGGTAGGGGTACACGGTCGTCGACGACGTAGTCAATCACAGGGGCATCGGCATCGGTCGTCGGGACTACCAGACAATAAGAGAGGGGGGAGAAACAATAAATACACAATCAATAATAGAAATACAAATACAAGACATGGCAAAAGCAATGTTAACGGTGTTCTAACGCAGTGCAATGCACGTTGCATGGAGCGGGAATCCATCCGGGGATGAACTGCCGGCTCCGGGTGATTACCGGACAGGGTGTCCGGAGGGGGAAGGGATCATGCCGTAGGTGTCTTGGATATCCGAAAAATGTGTGGATGGTGTAACCGTGCTAGTTGAAACATTCCGAACAACTTTCGTGTTCAGAATAAATTCATCCGGATACTTTAACAGTACCGGAGAAATCATCGGAGAGACGGTCTGGAGGGGGACGGTTCGATGTTCGGTGTGTTAGAGGGGTGTTATCTGTATACGGATAGCGTATCCGTATTCATTATATTTTTCTGATCAATTTTCATGTATAAAGTTTTTGAATCTGACTTACGGTTTCAAAGATATTCAATTTCAAAGTTTAAATCATTTTAAATAATTTTTTGAATTTAATTTATTAAATAAATAAACATTATCCACAACAGTGGAGTTGACTGGTCAAACTTGACCAGTGGGTCCCACTGGTCAGCCTCACAGTGCTAATAATTAATTTTATTAAATTAATACAGAGTCAGGGCCCAAATGTCATAGACTATTAGCATTTCTATATCTTTTAACTTAATTCCTTATAGATGGGACCCAGTTGTCAGCATAACAATTTCTATTTAACTTAAAGCGAAGGGTTATCTGGTGGGGCCCATATGTCATCCCCACATGTTATAAACTAACAGTTTTTCTCAGATTAAACTTAATAGTGGGATTAACAGGGGGTATGGCCCACTGTCAGTGGCTAGTTAACAACCAGTTAACCACTTGACAGGTGGGGGCCACCTGCCAGTGGCTCTTGGGCACGCCGGCGACAACAGTCGACGACGAGGTCGTCGTTCCGGCCAGTTCCGGCGAGGAGAGCTTGCACATCTAGGTTCGTTGGAGAGCTGGTGTTCTCCCGCGTCGATCGGTAGCCGTAGCTGCAACAGAGGTGGACGGAGCCGAGCACAACGTCAACAATGGCGGAGGTGGCCTTCGACCGTAATGGCAAATGGCGCTACGCGGCGAAAACGAGCGGAATATTTGGTCAAATCGAACCTACGGCTCCCAGGGAGCACGCTGGTGCACTTACGCGGGCAATAGGGTCACGGTGAGCACGGCTTGGACAACCATGGCGGCGGTCGGGACATGGCACAGCGGGGATGATGACCGAGCATGCAAATGGCGATGGGAAAAGAGGGGAAAACTGCAGAGGCTCACAGGGATGCTCGAGGATGTCATGTGGAGGCTGGAGGATCTCGGGATGCGGCGAATCGGCGCGGAGATCACGACGGCTTGAGCGGATGGAGATGACCGGGGCGTCGGGCACGGGGCGCCGCAGTACGATTCATTGCAGGGGGTGAAGGGGTCAATCACGGGGAGTCTTCTGGACAGGGTGGTGCGTCGCCTCGTCGTCGTTGGCCGCGGTGGCGCCCGTGCGGCAACGACGACCTGGGCGCGGGCGAGGTGAGGAAAAAGCAGGAGAGAGGGGGGGCTAACGGCGGCGGCTAGGGGGGTTCTAGGGTTCTGGAGCGGGCTCGGGGGTGGCCTCAGGGTACTAGACCCCGCCGGCGGCCGCCGGATGGCTGCCACGGCGTGCCCTCGCCGCGGCCAGCCGGGGGATGGATGACACGCAAGGGTGAGGAAGAAGACAACGTGAGAGGAAGGTGGGACGGGGGGGCTGTGTTGGGGTGGGCCTCGCGCTAGGCGAGGGATAGTGTTTTTTTGCATTTTCTTATTTTAATTTTTTCTTTTCTTTTCTGTGTTTAATTGTTTTATGCACTTTTTCATTTTTCTAAAATATGTAACATAGTCCATAATTAGTATTGCACATTAAGACAGTGCCACAAAAAGTTTGGTATTTTTATAAATTCATTTAGTGTTTGTTTTAATTATGCCATTGATAAAAGGGGACTTTAGGCTACTGTTTTTATTTGTTGGATTCATTTCATTGCTTAATAAATTCCCAAAACCATATGGATGTGATCCACTGAATTTTAGGCATTTTACAAAATTGCTTTCACAATTTTTGGACAAATTTTTATTTGCCACATTGTTTTTAATTATCAGACAAAAAGCATTTTGAATTTGTTTCATCTATGAATTCAAAGATGATCAAGGCAATGATCAAGCACAATGATTTAACTGTAGCAAGGTGATTACTGTTCCATCAACAGTAATTACTGTTACAAGACCTGAGGGTGTTACAAATCTCCCCCACTACAAGAATTATCGTCCCGAGAATTAAAAGGTAGTGGAAGGGGTAAAGCTTTGGTTTCGTATTCTAACGATTCTTCTGGTGCTTGTTGTCCTTCTCGAAGAAGTTAATCCTTCACGTTGACGTCTTCATTTCTCTGCATCAATGCATATCGACGGGTTGTCATCCTTTATTCGGGGCTTCATCGTACTTACGAATAGGTTAGGGGGGAAACTTTTGGGGGTCGGATCGGTACAAGCTTAATCAACCGAGATGGTCCAAGGAAATGGGTACAAAGTATCTCATGAGTTAAACTCAGGGAGATACAACGACAGAAACAAAAGAAGGCATGAGAAGTTTTGCAAGCATTCGACGATGAGAACCGAGGATGAAAAGGGGTCCAGAGCATCAGGCATAAGCACTGAGTCTGTTATCGAACTGAATATCACAAGGTAGAGGACTCGTGAGTTGCATACGAGGTCAAGCAAGAGGAATAACCTCGAGAACATAAGGCACAAGAGAGTCAGGTTTCGATCCTGTGGAACTGTGGGTTATGGGCCCACATTGAATAAGAAGGGTCATGACAAACAATGTGATCAGATTGCAAGGTAATTCAGAGAACAACTTGTTAGCTACATCGGCAACAACGTCGGTGCCAAGGGCGAGGGACGAAGAGAACCATTTTCCTGCTCGTTAAGACGAGGCGGACCAATAGGCAAAGTTCTCGTCCATCGGTGGTTACTGAAATGTTATCAACAGTAGTAACAGGTTGTACGAACAAAGTAGTACACCGAAGTGTTTACATCAGCAGGGAATTATCACTGCTTGAATAATTTATATTCAAAGAAAAGTTAAACAGACCAATGGAAAGGGAAAATGTGATGATACACAAGTATCAGGTGTATATCTTTCCCAAGGAGAGTAGAGCACGATATACACGACCAAGTCTGTATTTCCATGGAGTCAACAGAGGTTGTCAATGTTAACACAAATCATCGAGGGCCAAGAATGGTATTTCTCACCAAGAATTCAATTAACATTTGGAACAAGCCAAGATGTCGATGATGACCACGACACATCATGTCAAAATGTTTCCAGAAAATACAATCGAACAACGGCGACATCAAGCGAAAGGAATGGTGGAGCAAAAGGTATACGGTGTTCCCGGTTGACGACAACCCAGAACCATGAAATGGCTATGACAGGGAAATGCATTGTTTCATCACAATTAATAAGATGTAGTGCAAAGGCATGATATCCTCGAGATACCAGGGGTAATACTCGAAGGTAGAATGTAGGATCATGATATCCTCGAAGCACCGTTGTTTTCCCCCTTGTGGCAACATCACATCCCCTAGACTCATGTTTATGTCACTCAAGCTAGTCATCAGGGGGCATGAACACACAATCATGCATAACGTCCCTCTTGGAGTCACTACCTACTACTTGTACAAAGCAATAAACAACAACGGAGAACATGCAAGAATTACTCTAGAACATAAATATAAAAGAGGAGAATCAAATATATTACTCAAACACAATCTGAACATAATCTCATAATCCATCGGATCCCAGCAAACTCAGCATAGCAACAACAGAAATATTACATATGTGCCTCGATCATGTAGGGCAGCTCACGAGGTCTAATCCATGAAGAACAAAGAGGGGAGGAGAACATTACATAGCTACTGATCATAGACCCATGGTCCAAGGTGGACTACTCACGGTTCATCCGGGAAGCATCCGTGGTGGTGGAGAAGCTCCCGGAGGTGGTTCCTCCCTCCGGCAGGGTGCCGGGAAGAGGTCTTCTGGTGGTCTCGATCTTGGAAGCACGGCGGCGGCGGAACAGAGGAGAGATCGCGAAAAAGGGTTCCCGTCACGGGGTTTCTCGTCACAGAGATTATATGGGTGAAGGGGGGCAGACAGGGGGGCCACCAGGGGTCCAGGCGGCTCCTTGTCGCGGCCCCACCCTAGGGCGAGCCGGGAGGGCGCCTGGGCCCCTGGTGGGTCCACTGTGGCCCCCCCTCGGTGATTCCCGAAGCTTCTTCTACGCTGATTTTATTGGATTTTTCCCTAATTTTTGGAGCACTTTTAATATGGGGGGAACCTGAAATAGAAAAACAGCAGAAAACAAGAACTGGCACTGGGGTGCACTGAGTTAGTAGGTTAGTCCAAATATGATCAAAAGTGTATGGAAGTTCATCAATATCATAGCAATATCACACAAAAGAGGCATGGAGCAAGCAAAAATTATAGATACGTTTTGGACATATCAACGTGCCACCGCGATGCTACAGCGTCCAACTCATCGTTAAGTACCCTCCCCCGCATCCCTGGGCGAACCCTAGATAAAAAAAGCCCCCTCCCTCACCTCGCCCTCGTCGGGAGAAGCTTGCCGGAGCGGCACCGTCGCCGCCACCGTCAGCACGCGTGGCCATCGTTGTCCCCGTGACCAGCCAGCATGTCCGGCGTGGCCGCACCCGACGTCTTCCTCATCCATCAGAAGGAATCACGTCGGGGACGTCCACCGCGCACACATCCCGCCGCCCCTTTTTCTGCATCTGTGCCGCTGACGTCACTGATTCCGGCCGCCACCGCTCTCCGCCCCCCCCCCCCCCGCTGCCTCGCCCTACGTGCTCCTGGTGAGCTTGGCCGTCTTCCCCATCCGCTCGCGCCTTTGCTCTCTCGCTGTAACGCCCGCCGCCATTGACGCTGAGCTCCGTCTCCGGCCATGGATGGCCGTGAGCTCGACCCAGTGCTCCCCAGCTCACGCAAATGGCACCAACGTGCTCCCCGTCGAATGTTACATCGATTCCACCCCGTAGGTCGCTCGCTCACATTCCGTATCGTCGTTTGACATCAGACCCGAACGCCGTCCGGCGGCGTTCCATTCCGTGCCCTCGTCTCTGGTCGGCTCCGGCTGCGGGGCCGCCTGTCGGGGGGGGGGGGGTGGATCAGTCCATAAACCCGGCATTAGAGACCTCCGGGCCGACTTACATATGAAGGCCCACAAAGAAGACCCGACCAGGAGTTTGACGTGCCAAGCGTGAAGATTGAAGACCTATAAGGAATTGACTTACCTTGTATAGCACGTAGAAAACTTGTAAAGTAGAATAGAACTCTACGTCGTGTAGGAGCCAGACTCTAGGAATCCCGGGACCCGACACCTTTATAAGCCGAGGACCACGGGAGCCAGAGCCAGAACTTACCTCAAGCCCGGACTAGACAACTCGCGCCATAACCTAGATCTCCACGAGACTACGATTGCGAAACATCATCACTGTATTCGATACAATCGAAGAGTCGATTCCCCTATAGTCAAGAAGCAGGAGTAGGTATTTACCGCACCGTTGGGGCCGAACCTGGGTAAACTCGCCGAGTCTTGTGCCTATGTCGACTCTTTCCTTGAATTCGCCTCGCAGCAAAGGTCCCATGATAAGTCCGACTCTACACACATCTGCCGTGACTTTCCCACGACATTTGGCGCCCACCGTGGGGCCTGCGCTCGCAGGTGTTGAGATTCTAAGGGGAGCTCTGCAAGGCATGGTAGGATTCGTGACCGGACGAATCACCAGAAACCGGTGCGGAAAGCTCTGCATTGATGATTCCACCTGGGGTCCTGACGCAGATTCCGTCGAATCCGGTTATCGGGAAGACAGACGGATCTGAGCCAGAGCCGGATCCTGAAGTCCCCCGGAGACCTCGAGTCGGCGAGATGCCGAATCAAGGCACACTTTTGTCGGGTTCATCGCTGGAACTCCGGAGTCGGCGCGCTCCGTCGAGTCTCTGACGCCCGACACCACGGGAGAAACATGTGACGCTGATTCACACCCCAGTGAAACAAGCTTCTCAGATACTGGCTCCATCCGATCCGCCGGGAGCAACAGACTCGGCGTGGGAACAATGATACGTCCAAAACCTATCTATAATTTATGCTTGCTCCATGCATGTTTTGTGTGATATTGCTATGATCTAGATACACTTTCATAGACTTTTGATCATATTTGGAATAACCTATTAACTCAGTGCACCATAGTGCCAGTTCCTGTTTTCTGCTGTTTTTCTATTTCAGTTTTCCCCCATATAAAAAGTGCCAGAAAAATCCCGGGAAAAATATAGGAAAAATCAGCGTATAGGAAGCTTCGCGAAGAGCCCGAGTGGGGCCAAAGGGGAGCCAGGGGTGGCCCAGGCGGCCACCCGGCGCGGCCCCACCCCTGGCCGCGCCAGGGGGGCGCCTGGGGCCCCTGGTCAACCTCTGGCTGCCCCGCTTCGACTATATATTCTCCGTCACGGGAAACTTCGGAAAGGAGAACCCTTTTTCGTGATCTCTCCTCTGTTCCGCCGCCGCCGCGCTTCCGAGATCGGGAGCACCAGATGACCTCTTCCCGGCACCCTGCCGGAGGGAGGGTTGACCTCCGGGAGTCTCCTCTCCACCATGGATGCTCCCCAGATGTCTCGTGAGTAGTTTTCCTTGGACCATGGGTCCGTGATCAGTAGCTATGTGATGTTCTCCTCCCCTCTTTGTTCTTCATGGTTTAGACCTCGTGAGCTTCCCTACATGATTGAGGCACTTTTGTAATCTTTCTGTTGTTGCTATGCTGAGTTTGATGGGATCTGATGGATTATGAGGTTATATTCAGATTGTGATTGAGTAATATATTTGGTTTTTATCTCTTATATTTTTGTTCCTAAGTAATTCTTGCATGTTCTCCGTTGCTGTTTATTGCTTTGGCCAAGTAGTAGGTAGTAACCCCAAGAGGGAACGTTATGCTCGATTGTGGGTTCATGCCCCCCGATGACACGCTTGAGTGACAGAAACATGAGTCTAGGGGATGTGCTGTTGCCACAAGGGGGAAAACAACGGTGCTTGTAACCGCAGTTGCAAGGATTGTTTACTTTACTCAAAGTGATTTTTAATGCAGTTGTCTGTTGCTTTGGGTTTACACTTTGGGTGGGGCTCGCAACTTAATACCAGCGAGATGTTCTGGATAGATATCTCTAGGTGGATGATTAGTAGTAGATGCAGTTGGATTTCGGTGTACTTATTTTGGCGTACTGCCCGTGCTTTTGAGCCTCTTCCTTTCTTTTGTAGCATAGTTAGCATTGCGGTGCGTTCATAATCCTGTCAATTGCCCTTCTGTAATTTGTTTACCTCGCTTAGCAGTTTTATCGTCTTTTGGGAGAGAGACATTACTAGTGAACATCACGTATCCCGGTCCATATCCTCATTACTGTTTCCACGCTCATTTACTTTTCTGCTTTTTCTTTCAGTTGCTATCATTATCCCTTGTGTTTGATCCTTTGTGAACAACAAGACCGGAGAGATTGACAACCTCTCTGAACTTCGTTGGGAACAAAGTTATTTGTGTCTGTGTGCAGGTCCGCGTCAGTTGCGCCGCTGACACCTACTTATCATCTCTGGAGTCCTACTGGAGACAAACCTTGGTATCTTTATTGAGGGAAATTTGCTGCTGTGCTATATCACGCCTTCCACTTGGGGCTCACCAAGGAAGGGCGAGAAGACTACACCCGTCAACTCTCGCGCCATCAAACAACTGAATACAACCCCGACTTTCCACAGTACGAGCCTCCATATTGCGTGACAGTGTTCATGGAAGGCGCCGAATAGCAGGGAAGCCAACCGGTTCAAAGTGCAGCGCAAAGCCGGAATGTGGAAACGACTCACCACGCGGCTCCTAATCCAGATAGGGAACAACCAGAAGTTCTTACAGGAGCAGAAGTCCTCTCAGATTCCCTAAACGCCTTGGATGAAGCCTTAGCCGCGTCGATGACCGCTGAAAACCAGCAAGCCTGGAGAACCAAGGTCAATGGACTCAAGGCCCAGGTGATGAGCATTCGGAGGGAAATGAACTCCCAGAACGCACAAATGGTGGAATGAGAAACTCAACTCGCCCAAGAAACCAGGCGCTTCCGACACAAGTCGTAATTGATAGAAGCCCAGAAACTAAGTCTCGCCAACGCACGACCCGCAGGACCCACGAGCCGGATCCCTGCTGACCTCCCGGCCCGGAGGCTATTCCAGGATATGAATCAGTCGACTCCCCCAGGGTACACGCCACCAAGGCAACATGTCCCCTCACCACGGCAGGAGCGGTTCCATACACCCCTGGATCATTTCAATAATCCCATGGGAAACGTGGTCGCAGCGACACGGTACCTTGCCAGTGTGCCCGTGCACGGAGACACTCCGGTGGACCAGGCTACTCGAGGGGCAATCGATCCGCTCAAAACTGCAATCACACATCAGGCTCAGTACTCACAGGGATTCCAGTACCTACACGAGACCCCATACCGGAGTATGAGCCGACAAGCGGATTCACCAGCTCCGGCCGGCTAGAGCAGTCACCGCCAGCACCGCACTCCGCCACCAGACCCGCCGGGGGCGATAAGGATCCAAGACATACCATCTAGCTTCTATCCTGAACATCACCCCAAGATCAGGACGCCGAGTTCATCAGCAGATCCGTGGGCAATCGATGCCTGGTGCCGGCTATCCGAAATACACGCTTGCCATCAGATTTCAAGGGCCCACGTAAGATCGCAAACTATGCAGCTGACATGGACCCGGCAGCTTGGATCAAAAGTTATGACCTAGACATGGACATGCTGCAAGCCAGCGAAGGAGTTTGTGCCCGTTAACTCACAATGATATTGGAAGGGCCGGCTCGCACATGGTTCAAAAATCTCCCGGAGAATTTCGTCACCTCCTGGACGGACCTCAAGGAAAAATTCATCCAAAACTTCCAAGGTACATGCCGGCGAGCTACATCAATCGTCGACTTGGAGCATTGTGTCCAGAAGGAAGGAGAATCGACCCTGAGCTGGGCACGACGGGTTGCAGAAATAATCCACTCTTCGTATACCATCACAGCCCAAACAGTCGTCATCGTCTTGGAAAGGAACTGCAAGTTCGAGCCCCTAGTCCACAATCTTGGACGACTCAAGAGAACAGTCAAGGATATAGGAGAACTCATGAATGCAGTCATCAAATATGCCGAGTCTGACAAAACCAAGGATATTGAACCTCAACAGGATAAAGCCGGCCAAAACAAGAACGGCAGCAAAACATCACAGAACCAGAGTCAGCAAACCAAGCGGTGGCTTGATCAGACTTCTTCTGACTTGGTAGCCAACACAAATGTCGGCTCCGAAAGACAGAAGCAGGGGGGAAACAACTACCGCAAGCCGGAAGGAAATTTTCGCCCGAACAACTTTGAAGCAGCTATGAAGAGTCCTTGCCCGACCCATAGTAAACCCGGTCGCCCGGCCAATCACACCTGGGAAGATTGCTATTTCATGAAAGAGTTTGCACGACGTGGGAACCAGGGACCTCCCGGGTCAGGTGGAGGAGCCGGCCAGAACGGCAACAACCAGAATCCTGGCTACCAAGGAGCCGACATGATGCCTCAACACCAAGGACCCGGAGGAGGAACCCAACAAAATCAGTCCGGGCTTGCTGGATTCCAAGAAAACCCGAAACAACTCCACGACCGTGCAGCATATCACGTTTTCACCACCAGCAGTTGCAGGAGAGATAGGAAGTTGCAACGGAGAGCCGCTATGGCTGTGACTACAGAGCCGGCTTGCCCTAGGTGGCTCAATTGGTCAGAACAGCCAATCACTTGGACAAGGGACGACCACCCCCCGGTCGTGGATAACCCGGGGGCCCTGGCTCTAGTAGTCTCTCCACAAATTGGAGGATATACACTTGACAAAGTGCTCATGGATGGAGGAAGCAACATCAAAATCCTCTACTGTGAAACCTTCCGCAGGATGGGGCTGACCCAAAAACAGCTGCAACCCTCCAACACCGTTTTCCATGGAATAGTCCCAGGCAAGTCGGCACGCCCGATAGGTAAAATTCACCTGGATATGGCTTTTGGAAACGCTGAGAATTTCCGCTCCGAGCTCATACCCTTTGAAGTGGTAAAACTCGAGAGCCCATATCACGCCATTTTAGGCAGACCGACTTATGCCAAATTCATGGCCCGACCATGTTATGTCTACCTTAAACTAAAGATGCCGGGTCCTAATGGCCCAATCACCGTCGATGGAAGTCGGTCCAGGGCAGTGGAATGTGACGAACAACACGTCAAGTTTGCTGAGTCGACGCGTGCCAAAGAGGACTTGTCGGCATACCAAGAAAAGGTAGACCCGGCAGATCCCACAATCCTGAAGAAACCGACTCCCGACAACAACCCCAAGTTCCAACCGGCTCAGGATACGAAGAAAGTCGACTTTGTCCCTGGTGACTCTTCTCAGCAGTTAATCATCGGGACAGAGTTATCTAATAAATAGGAAAGCGCGCTCATCGAGTTCCTCCGTGAGAATCGGTACATCTTCGCCTGGAAACCCTCTGATATGCCAGGCGTCCCGAGGGAACTCGCTGAGCACCACCTAAATATAGATCCAAAGCTAAAACTGGTTAAGCAATTCCTTCGCCGTTTCAACGACGAAAGGAGAAACGCTATTGGGGAAGAGATGGCCCGGCTCCTTGTCGCCGGGTTCATCATGGAAGTCTTCTATCCAGAATGGCTCACGAACCCGATCCTCGTTTTGAAAAAGAACGGGAACTGGCGCATGTGCATTGAATATGCAGACTTAAACAAGGCCTTCCCAAAGGATCCCTTCACACTGCCTCGTATCGACCAGATCATAGACTCGACTGTGGGATGTGAGCTCCTATGTTTCCTTGACGCCTATTCTGGTTATCACCAGATCAGAATGGCCCTTGAAGATCAAGAGAAAATGGCTTTCATCACCCCCTTCGGGATCTACTGTTACACTTCTATGCCTTTTGACCTTAAGAATGCAGGAGCCACATATCAGTGAACAGTGCAGAGTTGCTTCAAAGAGCAGATTGGGCGCAACGCGCATGCTTATGTAGATGATATAGTAATTAAATTCCAATTGGCCGACTCACTCATCAGTGATTTGACAGAAACCTTCAAAAATCTGCGCAAATACCAGATGAAGTTAAACCCGGACAAGTGCACTTTTGGGGTACCCGCAGGTAAACTCCTTGGATACATAGTATCAGAGAGAGAGGCATCGAGGCAAACCCAGAGAAAATCAACGTTGTCATGACTCTTCAGAAGCCGACCTCAGTGAAGGGAGTCCAACGACTCACAGGATGCGTAGCCGCTCTGAGTCGGTTCATAAGCCGACTTGGTGAAAAGGCAATCCCTCTGTATCGACTTCTGAGGAAATCAGAAACATTTGTCTGGGATGACGAAGCCAATCAGGCCCTAGAGTCATTGAAGAAGCAACTATCCCAGGCTCCAATCCTGGCGCCTCCCAAGCCTAAAGAAACTATGTTACTTTACATCACAGCCAATAATCGAGCAGTCATCGCTGTGGTTTTCGTACAACGTATGGAAGCCGACAAAGAACACCTCCTGCAAAGGCCAGTTTATTACGTCAGTGAGGTTTTGACCTTGTCAAAGCAACGCTATCCTCACTGGCAGAAATTGGTTCTTGGTGTGTTCATGGAAAGTCAAAAACTTAAACACTACTTCCAGGAGCACCCCATAAATGTGGCCAGCTCAGCACCACTTGCAGATATCATCAAAAACCGGGAAGCAACGGGAAGGATTGCAAAGTGGGCCATAGAGTTGGGGGATTATCACATCAAATACAAGCCACGAACGACCATCAAGTCCCAAGCGCTAGCCGACTTCATCATCGACTGGACAGAAATCCAAGCATCGCCAGAGAACCCAGTCACCAAATATTGGACGATGCACTTCGATGGAAGCCGGCAGCTCCAAGGGTCAGGAGCCGGCGTGGTTCTCACCTCACCTAAAGGGGAGAAATTCTGCTATGTTCTACAGCAGCAGTTCACCTGCACCAACAATGCAGCAGAGTATGAGGCCTTGCTTCATGGACTACGGCTGGCTCGTGAAATGAACATAAGTTGGATCCAATGCTATGGCGACTCTGATCTTGTTTCTCAACAAGTGTCAGGAAAATGGGATTCCAAAAACCCCATAATGGCAGCTTATCGACGAGAGGTGCAAAGACAAGCCGGATTTTTTGTTGGATACCAGGTGGATCATGTGGACCTTAGGCAAAATGAAGCAGCAGATGCCCTCTCCCGACTCGGCTCTCAGCGAAAACCGGTCCCTCCAAACGTATTCCTAGATATCCTAACAAAGCCATCTGTACAACCACCAACAGAGCAAGACATAGCAGAGCCGGACCCAGAGCCGGCTTTGGTTGCTGCAATTCATGCTACACACTCATGGGTCGTACCTTACCTGGATCACAAGACTCGAGGAATCATTCCTCAAGATGAGATGTTGGCCAGACAGATCGTCAGGAGAAGCCAATCCTTTGTACTCATCAACGGTGAGTTACATCAGCGAAGTGCCGCAGATGTTTTTCAGAGATGTGTCTGACCAGAAGAAGGTAGAGCCATACTCAACGAAATACACTCTGGAGATTGCAGACACCATGCCGACTCTCGTTCGCTTGTAGCTAAAGCCTTTCGACACGACTTCTACTGGCTCATAGCTAATGTGGATGCAGAGGACATAGTCAAGAAATGTGATGGATGTCAGCGCTATGCAAAACAAGCTCACGTGCCGGCTCAAGAACTCAAGATGATACCTATTACTTGGCTCTTTGCAGTATGGGGACTTGATATGGTGGGACCTTTCAAAAGGTCGGCCAACAAGAATACTCACATATTAGTGGCAGTGGATAAATTCACCAAATGGGTGGAAGCAGAGCCGGTCAGCAAATGTGACGCTGCAACATCACTGAAATTCTTGAAAAAGATCATATACAGATTCAGCTACCCCCACAGCATCATCACTGATAATGGTTCTAACCTATCAGAAGGGGTTATGCAGCGATTCTGCCAGAACGAGCACATCCGACTCGACCTTGCATCAGTAGCACATCCACAGTCCAACGGACAAGCTGAGAGAGCCAACCAAGAGTTTCTCCGAGGCATCAAACCCCGACTCGTTGTCCCTTTGAAAAGGACGTCGGATTGCTGGGAGGAGGAGTTACCCTCAGTATTATGGAGCATTCGAACGACTCCCAACAGGCCGACAGGCTATACACCCTTCTTTCTAGTCTATGGAGCAGAAGCCGTCCTCCCAAGTGACATACGTCACGACTCACCTCGAGTCACTGCTTATGTAGAAGCCGAAAATGAGAAAGCAAGACAAGACGCCTTGGATATTCTCGATGAAAAACGAGATTTGGCTGCAACTAAGTCGGCTATCTACCAACAAGATCTACGACGCTACCATAGCCGTCGCATCAAAAGTCGGACTTTCTAGGAAGGTGATTTGGTGCTCCGACTCATACAGAAAAGAGATGGAATGCACAAATTATCCTCTCCTTGGGAAGGACCGTTTGTGGTCACCAATAACCTGTACAACAGATCCTACTACCTAGTGGATATACGCGAGAAAGCAGACACGCGCACAATCATGGAGGAGACTCCCAGGCCGTGGAACGTCGCACAACTCCGTCCATATTACACTTGAGTAGAAAAAGGAACATTACAGTATGCTTCAATAAAGTCGACACATGTCGCACTGGCTTTCGCCAAAATATATATATATATACAAGCCGACATTGGTCGTGCCGGCTTTCGCCATCAAAATATACATAAGTCGACTTCTGTCGCGCTGGCTCTCGCCACATACAACTAAGTCGACTTCCGTCGCAACGGCTACTGCCATAGAAAGCTCCACTTTACTTTTTGTTTCATGGCATTTATTTTTTGCATCATACATTTTGCATACATTGCATTATTATTATATCTCAGAGACCTGGGGGCTTGATCTACCCCTCTATTGGTACTAAGCATGTATATTGCTTATTCAGGGGAATCGGGGAGTTTGATGAAAATCATTGACTCTTTATCCGACAACTCGGCATATATATATGTAAAAATCACAGTGTATAAGCTTATTCAGGGGCAGGGGGCTCGATGTCATTCATCGACTCTTATCCGAAGAAATCCCGGCATATACATGAAATGGAAAAAAATGCCTTGGCATGTACAGCTTAAAACTCATACGATCTACGTGTACCCGGCTTAGTCTACATACCTTGGGGGCTTACAACAATGCCTACCGAGTCTGGTCTCAAGTATAGGGAGCACTAGACATATGCAGCCAGCTTACAGAGAAGTCCTGACTCATGGATAACCCTATAATCTATCTCAAGTACGAGAAGATGAGGCATGTTGAATCCAGAGTCGACTTCTATGTGAGCCTTTATATTTTCTTTTTGCATACGTTAGCATCATCGCATACTATTTTCACTTTTCCAAAAAATATATATCTAGAGCATTAACCTGTGTGACTCAGTATGACACAAAAAGATGCTCATACTGACTCATGGGGACTATAGCTCAAAAATTCTCTATGACTCAGTATGACACAAAAGATGCTCATACTGACTCATGGGGACTACAATTTTTTCATTACATCTTCTGCACATATAAAGTCGACTTCGGTCGCGACGGCTATCGCCATATATATAAAGTCGACTTCGGTCGCGACGGCTATCGCCATATATATAAAGTCGACTTCGGTCGCGACGGCTTTCGCCATATGTATACATATGGCAGATTCAAAGATAGACCTATGTGACTCGGCACTGCACACATATGCACACACCGACTCATGGGGACTACACTTCAAGGTTTCTTCTCAAAAGAAGACTCGGTACATCACCCAGTTGAGTATACCGACTCTTGGGGAGTAACACTTCAAAATATTCTTCAGAAAATACGCAAGAAATTGTAAGTCCCAGGTTGCTGTAGGCAAGACAACCCGACACTTGGGGGCTACACTACTTTGAAGCAAGTTTCATAAACACAAATTCTTCTTTGATGACCCGGTACGACATGTAAACATGGCCATACCATCTCATGGGGGCTACAAGTCGATCTGTCCTATGAGTCGATTAAACAGATACTAAACTATTCTGAATCGACTCAGGGGGCTACAGATACATGCACTATCGTAAAAATTGGCTCTCATCCACTATGAGAAACATTTTAAGTCAGGAATAAAACCGACTCATGGACTCATGGACTCAATAAAAAGTTCATAGATTTCATTCATCAAACCAACTAGGTTTTACATCAAAGGAGGCAACCTTACAAGCAAAAGCCAAACTTGGAAAAATACTACTAAAAAAGAAAAACCCACAGCTTCATACATCTTCTTCAGAGTCGGCTTCATCCTCCGTTCAAGCTTCTTCTTCACTAATAACTTCTTCATCACTAGAGCTCTCCACACAACAACAGGCTCGGTCTCCATCCGAGTCAAAGATCCTAGCCGACAAGGTGTCTTCACCATCAAATTTGAAGACAATGGTGCCTCCCCTTGAAATATTCCTGGAACAAAGATTTTTTTTTCCAACCTTTCTCAAAAAACATGGTGCCTTGGTTTGGAAACTAACTGTCACCCAGACAGGCCCATGAGGACATCCATCAGATCGGAGCCAAAGACCCGAAGGCGTTGAGTCAATCACAAGTTGAGAAAAAGACTCAGGAAGTTTTATCCAGCGACGAATCGTCCGGATATGAACCAAGAACTCACTCCTCTCAGGAGAAGAAGGGGGAGATTCAGAAGGAGAGGCAGCACGAGTACTTCTTCTTCTACCTCTGCCACGACCATGACCCCTACCACAGCCACGACCACGACCACGACCTCAAGTACTTGCACGGGGATCAGGCTTGTTGGATGCCAAAGGCGAAGAGGTTTCTAGCTTGGGTGCCATGGAGAAAACAGGAAGAGGAAGAAGAAGATGGATGCGCTTGAAAGATCAGGTTATCCAAGGGATATTTATAGACTCATGGAGAGGGTTTATTAATGCCATAAGGGATAACTACCCATGGTAGATGACATTTATGTAAAGACTCCTCGATTCCCACTACAAACATCAATGCCTCTAACTGACGTTTCGGGCAGAGTGATCATAAAAACCAAACCTGATCTTTGATCAAAGGTCAAAGGAAAAATCTTCAAGTAAAAAGAAATGAGAAGCCAAAAGGAGTTAGGCGTCGACTTCTAGTAAAGCATCAGACGAGAGCTGACTCAACCAGAAGAGACGACTTCATGAAGAACAAGGAATTGAAGCAAGATTGAAGAGAGACGACTTCGACTCCCAAGTCAACGTCAAGCATGAAGTTGGCCCTTGATACATGAAGAGCCGGCGGCAATGAAGAAAATAAAGAAGATTGTTGTGAAGACTAAAAGCATCACAACAATCCTGGGGGCTAATGTCGGGGGGATGGATCAGGCCCATAAACCCGGCATTAGAGACCTCCGGGCCGACTTACATATGAAGGCCCACAACGAAGACCCGACCAGGAGTTTGACGTGCCAAGCGTGAAGATTTAAGCCCTATAAGTAATTCGACTTACCTTGTATAGCACGTAGAAAACTTGTAAAGTAGAATAGAACTCCACATTGTGTAGGAGCCAGACTCTAGGAATACCGGGACCCGACACCTTTATAAGCCGAGGACCACGGGAGCCAGAGCCAGAACTTACCTCAAGCCAGGACTAGACAACTCGCGCCATAACCTAGATCTCCACGAGACTACGGTTGCGAAACATCATCACTATAATCGATACGATCGACTCTTCCTATTGAAGAGTCGATTCCCCTATAGTCATGAAGCAGGAGTAGGTCTTTACCGCACCGTCGGGGCCGAACCTGGGTAAAAACTCGCCGAGTCTTGTGCCTATGTCCACTCTTTCCTTCAATTCGCCTCGCAGCAAAGGTCCCATGATAAGTCCGACTCTACAGACATCTGCCGTGACTTTCCCACGACACCGCCACCAAACGATGCGGCTCGAAGAGCCCATTCGAACGCACCCCTCACGCACCTAGCTGTGCCCAGAATCGAGCGCATGCTCAACTCCGGCGAGCTCTGCCTCGCCGG
The DNA here is from genome assembly GCA_950022295.1 of Bromus sterilis. Taxonomy (NCBI): domain Eukaryota; kingdom Viridiplantae; phylum Streptophyta; class Magnoliopsida; order Poales; family Poaceae; genus Bromus; species Bromus sterilis. The sequence goes on along the minus strand of OX465595.1, from coordinate 333,297,107 downwards.
CGCCGCCCGAGACGCTGACGTGTGGGACCCCTTGTCAGAAGCATCATTAGTGATTAATGAGCCACTGACAACGGGCCCCAGCCCCCTCTAATCCCTTTGTTAAATTAAAAATGGAGATAAACCCCCATTGTCTATGACAAGTGGGCTCCTGGCCATTTAAAATAAATTAAACTAGTTATTTAGCACTGTGCCGCTGACACCTAGGCCCCACCTATAAGTAGTTAGTTTAATTAAATAAAAAACTAATATGTCCCACTAACTTGTGGGGCCCTCCTCTAATTAACCCCTGTTTAATTAAGTTTAACTATTTAATTGAATTTGTCACTGGCCAGTGGGACCCACTGGTCAGGTTTTACTATTTTAGGTAATGTTTGGAATTATATAATAAAATAAATTAAAAAATTGAACTAAAAATGATTTAAACTTGGAAATTTAATATCTTTTAAACGTAAGTCAGATTCAAAAACTTTATACATGAAAATTTATCAAAAAAATATAACGATTAAGAATACCTATTCGTATGTCACCCACCCCCTCTAACACAACGAACACAAGACATTCCCCCTCCGGGCCGTTTGTCGATAATCACCTGGAGCTGGTATTTCATCCCCGGATGAATTCCCGCTCCGAGCTTAACACTTTGCACTGCGTTAGAACACCGTTAACATTGCATCTGCCATGCCTTGCATATGGTTGCATATGCTTTCTTTGTATTTACTGTCCCCCCCTTTATTCTCCGGTAGACCCCGCTGCTGAGTACAACTACTTCGTCGACGACCGTACCCCTACCATCGAGCTTCCAGGACAGCAGATCCATTTTCCTTTCCCAGATATCACCTATCTTTTACGTACATTTCTTGCACTAGGCATTGATACTGCTGCTGCTATGTTACAATCATATTCAAATGCATAGCCTGTCATTGTCACCCCTTGATGAACCTGCATTTATCCTATGTTGCATATAAATAAATAAATATATATAAATAAATAAATAAATAAATAAATATATATATATTATTCAGCAGTGAGCCCTGCGCTATGTTAGTCAACTAGGATTAGATAGCGGGCCGTGATCACTCTGGGGAGTGAACGAGGAAACAAAAAATATATATAACTGCACATGTACGGTAAAATGCAGACACTGTCTAAGGCTCTAGGTACTTGAGCAACGGTTGCCCTTAAAGGTAAGAGTCGGGCGATCCAACGGTGCCTGCGAGCGGTATTGCATCGGGACCGACAGGAAGGGTACGACCGACGTTACTGGCGTGCTTGGCCCCTGCTCGTATCTCGTGAGAGTTACCAAACCACGAAAAGTCGAGCTCTACCAAGAGCACACGCGATACAAGGTAAGGAGATGGTTCACCTTGTTGGTAACCGCGCGTTTTGACGGAACGACAGGGCAGGCCCCGACGTTACTGGTGGACCTTGTTGTTGTTCGTTGTCCGTTGGGTTGTTAGTCAGACAACGATAACAGTTTTCTGCGAGATAATAATAAAATGCTAAATGGTTCGGTGGATGACTTGAGAGGCCCATTGGTCTGTACGCACTACCTTCACGTGGGATAAGGAGTTATGGGCTCCCCCGCGTCGTAGTTTATTCGAAAGCTCTTCAGACGTCAGCAGTACCGCGGCCTGCGCCAGGAAGTGGTGTGTCTTCTTCGCTCGAGCGGTGTATTTGGATTTGATTTTGCTTCACCGTCCAGCCACGCACCGTTCAAGAGCGTGAAGGGTGAGGGTCCTAGACCTCTGATCGCATAGGATATAGTCCGGCGGATGGCCTCTCTGTTGAGCCTAGGATGGGCTGCAGCGTGTCGGATATATTTGGTGGAGCGTTCCCTAACAAGGTGCCCGCCACCCTGGAGATCCGAGCGTGCAGGATGAACAGTAGTGCACCCCTGCAGGGAGTTTAATCTATTTGAATAGCCGTGTCCACAGTAACAAGACGCTTTATGCTAAAGCTGGATCTTACCACTACAAACTACTACTATTAAATTGTATGGTTCCGGGTATTCTTCCTCGCAGGGAAGTCGAGGAAGGGAACTCAGAGGCATTGTTAATTGTTATCTATTACAACTTACTATTATACAATGCTGCAACAACTTCTGCTGCATTGTTACTTTATGCTTTATATGAATTGCTGGTTGTTCTCTTCTTGTGCTGCAAGACTCGTCAGAAGATGCTAGTCTTCGATAGGCCTTGCTTCTTATCCTTATTCTGACTTTCTATCATGCAACCCACTATATAAAACATCCCCTTCCATTTGATACAAATGCATAAATGCTTAGTAGCGGACGTAAGACTCGCGGGTATGCTAGATACTCACCCTTGCTTTATTCCCCCCTTTTGTTTTGCCTGATCGACCGCTACAGTCGACGTTGGAGCCCCGGAGCAGGAGTATTTTCAGAGGCGGATACTACTACGTCGAGACCCCCGCTGACCAGGACCAGGAGTAGTTTCAGAGACTCCCAGTCAGGAGGCCTTGCCTTTTCGATCTGTATCTCTGATGTGATTTGTGCTAGCCTTCTTAAGGAAAAACTTGACTAACTATGTTTGTACTCAGATATTATGGCTTGTATAACTTATGTATTCGGATCCTCGTGATCCCTGGTTTGTAACTTAAAAGTTTTATCTTTTTGTGTTTAGTGTTGTGCTGTGAGATTCTCACCGTGGCACCCTAATCTTAGTCGTGTACCCTGCATGTATGATTACTATACACGAATTGATTTTAGGGGCGTCACATTCTCTTTCTAAGGATGTTGTGGTACTCACCATGTCTCTGAAGACAAAATATGATGAACTCACCACCTTAGGAAGAATCTTGCGGCTCACAAGTTTGCTCACATAAAAACCCTTACTAAGATGTCTCCTCCTACCATTGTACATGTTGATGCTTGTGCTACTAACTCTACTCTTGATCAAGCATCTCTCATTGAGGAGAACTTAGCTCTTCATGCTCAACTAAAGAAGGGTCTCTTGTCTTGTGCCCAAGGCGAGAAAAACCTAAATGATGTACTAAGTCATCACAAGTGGTCCTTTGCTAACGAGGGACTTGGTTTTGATCCAAGTACGAGTGTGACAAAGGATGTCACCTTAGCAAGGGATCAACTCCTAAAAAGGTGATCTTTGTTCGTGAAGGGCACAATGAAAAAGGTAAGAAGAAGGTTGATGATGTTGGTGTTGGGAGTGGGAAGGCCACTAGGGGCAAGTCCATACCCAACAAGAAGAAGGAGAATATGCCTCCATCCTATGTGCTCCGTAAGGCAAAGGATGTAGATGTGTATGCCAAATTTATTGGGCCTATTTCTATACTATTTGGGTTCCAAAGACCATTGTTACTAACCTTAGAGGTCCCATTGCAAAATGGGCACCTCTAACCAAAGCCTAAATATATGTGTAGGATTCTCTCTCCGGTGGAGTCAAATGGGTGATTGATAGTGGATGCACCAATCATATGACCGGAGAAAGCCGTTTGCTCAAGGACTTCATGGATGCAATTCAACCATATATGAGCATTGTCTTTGGTGGTGGTTCCAAGGGAAAGGTACTTGGGTTGGGCAAGGTGGCTATTACTAATGACATGTCTCTTTTAAATGTAATGCTTGCCCAATCCCTTCAATACAATTTGCTTTCCATTTGTCAATTAGCTTTCGTTGGTTATGATACACTATTTGGTCTAACAAGTGTGAAAGTCTTTAGGAGAGATACTCTCGAAGTGGCCTTTGTTGGAGAGTTGGATGTCAACCTTCACACAGTTGATTTCTCGAAAGAGAGTACTTACCATACAACTTGTTTAATGGCCAAGTCCGACAAGGGGTGGCTATGGCATCGCCGGCTAGCCCATGCCGGCATGAGAAATCTAAAAGATCTCCTAAAGGGTGAACACATCCTCGGACTAACAAACGTGTCTTTTGAGAAAGATCGTGTGTGTAGTGCATGCATTGCCGGGAAGCAACATTAAGCAAAGCATACCCCCAAGAATGTTGTGTCAACTTCAAGGCCCTTGGAGCTTCTTCATGTGGATCTCTTCGGGCCTCCATCATGGGATAGTCTCGGTGGGAAGAAATATGGTCTTGTCATTGTTGATGATTACTCAAGATACACATGGGTGTTCTTCTTCTAGTCCAAGGACGAGACGAAGGCCACCTTCATCGATTTTTCCAAGCAAGCCCAAAGGAAATACAACATGGCTATCTTGGCAATAAGGAGTGACAATGGCTCTGAGTTCAAGAACTACACCTTGGAATAATTCTTGAGTGATGAGGGGATTGAGCATCAATATTCCGCACCATACACCCCTGATGACCCTCAACTATAGGGGATCTATTGTAGCGTTTTCGATAAGTAAGTGTGTCGAACCCAACGAGGAGCAGAAGGTATTGATAAGTGACTTTGGTAAAGGAATGGCTGCAGGCACTGAGAGATAACTTTTTAGGGGTTTTCAGTATGAGCAACAAGAGGATAAAAGCGAGCAAAGTGAAAGGCAATGAGGAGTAACAAGTGGCCCAATCATTTTGAGCAAAGGATAAGCCTCACAACTGAACTTATAAAGGCTAAAGTGTTCTTGAGGACACACGGAGAGATAGTCACGTGCTTTCACCATATTCCATATCGGTACGATGTTTTGTGTTGACAAGTGTTGAGTGGGTGGATCTATGCTAGTGCACATTCTAGACTAATATAAGTGCACTCTTATGATTAAAAACCTTGCAAGCACCCACAAATACAAGGTAGTAATTAAGGCAAAGGCCTAACCATAGCAATACGATCAAGGATCCATTATTCCCTTGTGCAAAAGTGTGCAAACTGGGGTTCAGGTTTCTGTCACTCCGGCAACCCATCGTAAGCATTCTTTATACACAATGCATTCCCCTAGGTCCTTAATAAGGCGAAGTGTTGAGTGTTCGACTCACACAACACCACTAGGAAAATAACAACACAACTTAAATATCAAACAACACATATTACTTCAACATCATATGACTACTGACAACCAGACTTCTCCCATGTCCTCAAGAACTAAAGTAACTACTCACAAGACATAAAAGAGATCATGATCAGTGGTGATAAATAGATGATAAACATTCTGGACATAACAATATTTCTCCAACAAAACCCAATAGCATTCACCACAAAAGCGTAATCAACATCGGTAGAGTAGGGTGGATAGATAGTACGGATTACAACACAAGTTACACTTGTGAGGTGAGATGGGATGAAGATGGAGATGGTGCTGATGTTGGGGATGATGTTGATGATGATCTCGATGATGCCCGTGATGATGGTGATGATGATGATCTCCCATTCCGGGAGGTGTTCTCCCCGGCGGAATCTTCCCGTCGGAGATGTCTTTTCTTCTCTGTAGGCTTCCACCACTGAGCGGCGGCTGAACTCGCGAAACTCCTCTCTTTTTAGGGTTTTGGGTGACGATGAATAAATAGGCCAGAGGGGGGTTCCGGGAGTGGACCCAGGGGTCCAGGCGGCCTCCCAGTGCAGGCAGAGGTGGGGCCACGCCAGGGGGCGCCTGGGCACCTGGTCGCCTTCCTCTGGTCCTCATTTTGCGTGCCTCCGTCATTTTACTGGAAAATAATCTCCATCGATTTTTAGGTAATTTGGAGGTCTTCTGATTCGGTAACTCTATGTCCACTTTTTACCACTGAATCTTGCGCCTGCTGCTTCGGCATCGGAAAGTTGAAAACTATGTAAAACAAGCCAAAACAACATAAGAATAGCATCATAACATGAAATATATCAATGAATATGGGTGAATTACGATATAAAATAGTGATGCATTTTGGACGTATCAACTCCCCCAAGCTTAGACCTCGCTTGTCCCCAAGCGAATACTGAGCTCGGTAAACCTGTCCACAAGTTTAGAGAGTGAAGTGTCGAGAAATAGAATACGGACAAGAAACATCATGATTTCTTCACCAAACTCGAGCATCCTCAACAACAACCTCAACTCATAAGGCCCTTATGAGAAAGTAGTAACAATTATAATCAAATGTAGGGCTAAGGAAACTCATCGAATTATGGCAAACATATCCTTGGTCAAAGGACAACTAATAACCTTTACTTTTTCTCTTTCAATTTATAATGAAACAATTTGAAGATTTTGAAAGAACATGTTATTAGTCATGAAGTGAAAATGCTAACACTAAGGAAGATGTTTGCTTGGCTAGCTTTCACAAACAACTTACTTATCAAATGATAATGTCAACAAGGATGTGGCATGACAAAACTTAATGCAACATTATATGAATGAATCCTCATCAACATCAAATGTCTGTTCTCTTTGGGAAAAGAAGGAAGTAGGAAGAACTGACTCAACATAAAAGTAAAAGACAGGCCTAGTTATAGGCAAGCAAGGAAAACTCATGTGCTATCCTTAAATCAAACAGAATGAAAACAAACTTTGGGAGGTGCATAGTTTGTCAAGAAATGCTAATATATAACTCAATTACTTCTCAAGCTGGACAAGTTCCGAGGAACGGCTCCCAAGTGGGGACGATCACATCCCCTTAGTCTCCTTTGTTTATCACTGCCAAAATTTCTGATTTCGCATAGACCAAGCGTGAAGGAGGGATTGTTTGTTGTATTATCTTACGAGCTGGGCGCACTCATGCCAGTTCCTCCTCGTATTAGGGGTTTGCAGATTATACATGCAATCCCAGGGTAAAACTTGTCCAGCTTAAGAATATCATGAATTACCTACTACTTCCCCATGAGCTAAACCAGAGGCACAAAACAGGAGATTTTGAACATTTAAGGATAACACATAAACTCTATACTTTTAGGAGTGGTAGTGGAATACCACGAATAGGAAGGTATGGTGGACTCACATGGAAGATATTGGTTTCAGGGTATGGATGCACAAACAGAAATCTGCTTGGCAAAGAGTCTAGCTAGCAAAGGCTTTGAGAGAACAAACAATTGATGATGATTTAGATGCAAAGCATATAAAGCATAAACATTAAGGTAAGCATAACACATCAAGTTGTCTTCCTTGTCAACATAACACTTCAAGCATAATAACATAAAGGTTTTGGCTATGTCGCTACTTGAGAAAAACATGCATGTTGTTATGACCAAAGCTATGTTTGCCAAAATTTAAATAAAGTTTTCAGAGCCATACATGATATAAGGTCAATACTCCCCATAAGAATCATCATATAAGGTCGATTGAGTGAAGAGAATACCGAGTGCAGCGAAGGAACCAATAGACTTCTCATTAATATTCCATCATAGACGACTCCACACTCACGGATACAAGACTCTCCACAAAGGAGCGATAGACCTCAATGCAAACACCTATTTTATAAGATAACTTTCCTAGACATGATACGACTCTACTTGACTCTAAAAGACTAAGATAAAGATAAAAGATACTGGGCACTCCCCCAACTTGGAACAAGCCAAGGGGATGCCATTACCCAAGGAGATTTTACTCCTCATTCCAGTTGTTGTTGATCACGTAGTCCTTCGCGAAGCGCTTCCAGGGCAGGAGTTCTCGAGTCTCATAAGATAAGTCGGTCTCCGGGATCCTGCACTCAGCACCCAAACCCATGCGCACAAACTTTAGTTCATACTCACAATTCTGGTTGTGCAGATCATAAATTTTCCCTTGAAGCTCAATAATTCTTTCTTCTGATGTGGTGATGCTTGCCACATCTCGTTCATCTCCTTCAGGAAGTAGGTCTTAAGATTGTTGATGATGTCAAAGTTAACTTCAACACCACGCTTGATCATCTTCTTGTACTTGAAGACTTCATGCTCCACTTCTTCCAGCCTAGCCTCGATGCTCCCCTCCTTGACAGGTCCCTTAAGATCTTCTTGGTGGAGGACACCATCCTCCACCTGAACGGTTTGAGGGTGCTTCTTCACCTCAGCGAGGTAAGGTTTGATGACGTTGATGACAAACTTGTCCTTGGGGGAACTTGGGGAAGCCATGGCACCTAGGTCTAGATGAAAGAACTCCTGGAAGAAACAACTCAAAAAGAAAACACACGAAATTGCGACATACGGTGCCGGGACTATCCGGGCAAATATATAGTAAAAATTTCTGCATCAGAAGGAAACTAACAAGCCAAAGTGGGGTCAGACACGGACTCCGGGGTGCCCAGGAGGCCACCCGACGCGGCCAGGAGGTAGGCCGCGCCAGGGGGGGCGCCTGGGCCCCCTAGAGCTCCTCTCCGGCTCCGTTTAGGCTTGGAATTTTCCTAATTTTGCAAAACTCATAATATGGAACTTTTATGGCAGTTCGCAATGTTTCCTTACCGTAATACATACCTTTTCTTATTCTTCTTATGCTGATGTCTGAAACGGGGCTGCAACATATTCTTCATGAGTTGTTGTGTATATTAGATTTGCATCAGCATTGACAGGGTCTCCTACCATGTAATGCTTGAGTCTATGCCCATTCACAACTTGAGGTTTGGTGCCATCAAAATTGTTAATCTTGATTGCACCGGAGCGGTAGACTTCTTTGATATGAAATGGCCCTTCCCATCTAGAAAGTAATTTACCTGGAGAAAACCTGAAACGACATCTAAACAACAAAACTTTATCACCAACATTAAATTCATGTTTCAGAATCCTTCTATCATGCCACTTCTTTAGTTTCTCCTTAAACATTTTAGCACTCTCGTAAGCTTCACTTCTCCACTCATCTAGAGAAGTAAAGTTCATGAGACGCTTTTCACCAGCTAGCTTTGGGTCAGCATTAAGCTCTCTAACAGCCCAGAAAGATTTGTGTTCTAACTCTAATGGCAAATGGAAAGCCTTGCCATAGACCATCTTATAGGGAGACATGCCCATGGGGTTTTTGTAAGCAGTTATATACGCCCACAAAACATCTCCCAACTTCTTTGACCAGTCCTTTCTAGAACTGTTAACTATCTTTTGTAAGATCCACTTGATCTCTCTATTGGTGAGCTCAACTTGCCCACTAGTTTGAGTATGGTACGGTGAAACAATTCTATGATTGACATCGTACTTGGCTAGAGGTTTTCTAAAAGCTCCATGCGTGAAGTGTGATCCATCAGTCATGGCAATGAAACTAGTGGGAGATGGCGCTACGCTCCACGGCAACGGCGCAAGAAAACAATACTTGATGACCCTCAACTGTAGGGGATCTATTGTAGCGTTTTTGATAAGTAAGAGTGTCGAACCCAACGAGGAGCAGAGGGTATTGATAAGTGACTTTGGTAAAGGAATGGCTGCAGACACTGAGCGATAACTTTTTAGGGGTTTTCGGTATAAGCAACAAGAGGATAAAAGCGGGCAAAGTAAAAGGCACTGAGGAGTAACAAGTGACCCAATCCTTTTGAGCAAAGGATAATCCTGGAAACTTAACTTATAAAGGCTAAAGTGTTCTTGAGGACACACGAGAGAGATAGTCACGTGCTTTCACCATATTCCGTATCGGTACTATGTTTTGTGTTGACAAGTGTTGAGTGGGTGGATCTATGATAGTGCACATTCTATACTAAGATAAGTGCACTCTTATGATTAAAAACCTTGCAAGCACCTTCAAATACAAGGTAGTAATTAAGGCAAAGGCCTAACCATAGCAATACGATCAAGGATCCATTATTCCCTTGTGCAAAAGCGTGCAAACTGGGGTTCAGGTTTCTGTCACTCCGGCAACCCACCGTAAGCATTCTTTATACACAATGCATTCACCTAGGTCCTTCATAAGGCGAAGTGTTGAGTGTTCGGCTCACACAACACCACTAGGAAAATAACAACAGAACTTAAATATCAAACAACACATATTACTTCAACATCATATGACTACTAACAACTAGACTGCTCCCATGTCCTCAAGAACTAAAGTAACTACTCAAAAGACATAAAAGAGATCATGATCAGTGGTGATAAGTAGATGATAAACAATCTGGACATAACAATATTTCTCCAACAAAACTCAATAGCAATCACCACAAAAGTGTAATCAACACCGGTAGAGTAGGGTGGATAGATAGTATGGATTACAACACAAGTTACACTTGTGAGGTGAGATGGGATGAAGATGGAGATGGTGCTGATGTTGGGGATGATGTTGATGATGATCTCGATGATGCCCGTGACGATGGTGATGACGATGGCGACGATCTCCCCTTCCGGGAGGTGTTCTCCCCGGCGGAATCTGCCCGCCGGAGATGTCTTTTATTCTCTGTAGGTTTCCGCCACGGAGCGGCGGCGGAACTAGCGAAACTCTTCTATTTTTAGGGTTTTTGGGTGACGATGAGTAAATAGGCCAGAGGGGTGTAGGGAGTGGCCCTAGGGGTCCAGGCGGCCTCCCGACGCGGCCAGGGGTGGGAACGCGCCAGGGGGGAGCCTGGGCACCTGGTGGCCCACCCTCTGGTCTCGTTTTGCGTGCCTCCATCATTTTACCGTTAAATAATCTCCGTAGATTTTTAGTTAATTTAGAGGTCTTCTGATTCAGCAACTCTATGTCCACTTTTTACCGCTGAATCATGCGTCTGTTGCTTCGGCATCAGAAAGTTGCAAACAGTGTAAAACAAGCCAAAACAACATAAGAATAGCATCATAACATGAAATATATCAATGAATAGGGGTGAATTACGATATAAAATAGTGATGCATTTTGGACGTATCAACCCCTCAACAAAATGGTGTAGCCGAGAGGAAGAACAACACTCTTGTGGAGATGGCCCGGTCCATGTTGGATGAGTACAAGTCACCATATAGCTTTTGGTCCGCAAGATCTTGATGAAGACCCCATATGAACTTCTAACTAGACACAAGCCAAACATCAAATACTTCCGAGTATTAAGTTGTAATGTTTCTTTCTCAATAAGAAAGATCGGTTAGTTAAGTTTCAATACGAAACAATTGAGGGTATATTTGTTGGGTATGCTTCTGGATGTGTTGTGGAAACTTGTGACGTGGAGTTTGATGAATTTAATGGCTCTCATGGGGAGCAAGTTGATATAAGTGATGTAGGTAATAATGAAGATTCCTCTCAAGACATTTTGGCTATGGGCATTGGAGATCTTGTGCCTATTGCTCAAGTACCTAGAGATGATGAGGTGGGTGATGGGCCAAGTGTTCCACCACCACAAGCACCTCCTCCTACTACTCAAGACCCAATTTCTCAAGATGAGACCATTATCCAAGAACAAGAACAAGACCCTCCAAAATCCGTTGTGGTTACTCAACCAAAAGTTGATGTTGCGGTTGAACCACGTGAAGATAGACTTGACCGCATTTGCTTTGGAGAAAATGATGTTATTGATGATGGTTCCACCCTTGATGATGAACCAAATGTATATCATGAACCCGAATGGGTGGAGTCTATTGAAACTCCAACTTCTACCATGTCATTGGTGGCAAGACGTGTTGATGTAGACAAGATCCTCACGGGATTGGGGCAAGGTATAGTTACTCGTCGTCAACTTATGAACTTTTGCGCTCACTTTTCATTTGTGTCTTGCATTGAACCACTTAGGGTTGAACAAGCACTCGAGGATGCAGATTGGCTCATTGCAATGCAAGATGAGCTCAATAGTTTCACCCGAAATGAGATGTGGTCTCTCGTGGAGAGGCCTTCCGGTCAAGATCATAACATCATTGGAACTAAGTGGATCTTCAAGAACAAACAAGATGAATATGGTAATATCATACGCAACAAAGGCACGGTTAGTGGCTCAAGGGTACTCCCAAGTTGAAGGCTTGGATTTTTATGAGATCTTTGTGCCCGTTTCCCGTCTTGAATCTATACGCATGCTTCTTGCTTATGCCGCATTCAATGTATTTCCATTATTTCAAATGGATGTCAAAGTGCTTTCCTTAACGGTCCTCTACAAGAGGATGTATATGTAGCACAACCACCCGGCTTTTATGACCCTCATCACAAGGACCACGTGTACAAACTTCATAAGGCATTATATGGTCTTAAGCAAGCCCCTCGGGCTTGGTATGACCATCTTAGGAAGTTTTTCCTCGAGGAAGGATTTGTGAGGGGTGTCATTGATGCCACTCTTTTCACCAAGAGAACCAATGGTGAGTTGCTCATATGCCAAATCTATGTAGATGACATAATATTTGGTTCTCCTAATCCATCTTTGTGCAAGTAGTTCTTGGAGACTATGACCAAGAACTTTGAGATGTCCATGATGGGGAGCTTGAAGTATTTCCTTGGATTTCAAATCGAGCAATTTGCCGAAGGAACCTTCATCTCCCAAACAAAGTACATTCAAGACATGCTCGTGAAGTTCGGTATGAAGGATGCCAAGCCATGCAAGACACCCATGCCAAGCAAGGGATATCTAGATCAAGACCTTTCCGGTATTCCATTTGATGCTACTCTTTATCGTTCTATAATAGGGTCATTGCTTTATCTTTGTGCATCTAGACCGGATATTATGCTTAGCGTAGGAATCTGTGCAAGATATCAAGCCTCTCCTATGGAGAGTCACCATTTGGCGGTTAAGCGCATTCTTAGATACCTTGTTCATACTCCTTTGTTGGGCCTTTGGTACCCCAAGGAAGCCAAGTTTGATCTCTTTGGGTACATGGATGCGGATTGGGCCGGAGACAAGGTGGATCGAAAGTCAACTTCTAGTACATGCCAATTTCTTGGGCGCTCATTGGTAAGTTGGCACTCCAAGAAGCAAAATTGTGTCTCCCTCTCCACCGCCGAATCCGATTATGTTGCCGCTGTAAGTTGTGCTACTCAGATCCTATGGATGAGGCAAACTTTGAAGGATTATGGACTCATCTATAAGAAGGTACCCATCTTATGTGACAATGAAAGTGCTATCAAGATTGCCAACAACCTTTGTCAACATCCTCGCACCAAGAATATTGACATTCGTCATCACTTCATACATGATCATATTAAAAAGGGTGATATTGTTCTTGCACATGTGGGCACCGACAAGCAACTTGCCGATATCTTCACGAAGCCATTGGATGAAGCAAGGTTTTGCCAGCTAAGAGGTGAACTTGGTATCTTGGAACGTTATAGCTTGACGGCCTAGGGGTATCTTGCTCTCATTCATGCACATAGCACATATCTTGTCTAGATGTAGGCATGTATGTAGGGGAGAAACTTAATTCATATGTTCTCAACTCTCTACATGATGCACAAATAGATCAACACATCAACAATCCGCATGCTCACTATGGTGACTCCATGTGTAGCGGTTAACGATGGAGTAGTGTCTTTGGACCCAAGGTACATCTTTGCGGTGTCAAAGCACATATGCTCAAACATGGTGGCTTCAGCCACCTTCCTTCCTTTTTGGAAGGGTTGGGTGTTACTTATATGATGGCTTGATTGTTGTCCTTACTCGTATGCCTAAGATTTTATCTATATGACCCTATCTCTTAGTTCTCCATGGCTCGATTGACCCTCGAAATATCTATGACCATGGGATCCCTTGTTTGCCATGCCTATCCTTCTAGATGTATTAGGCGTCGGACGTCCGGTCCCCATCGAACTTCCGTTACCTGGCACCTGGGCTCGACCTGTTTACCTGGCTGTCCTACCCTGCCATGTCGGAAATATGATGAGTTTCGGATGCCCGTTGTCATGGACGTCCGATACGCACTGGGCGTCCGATAAGCACCGGACGTCCGACGAACCGCGACCTATAAAACCGACCCGTCGGGCTGAGGGAGCAGTTTTCTCTTCCTCGCCACACCCCTGTGTCGTTGCCTCCTCCGCCCCTCGTCGCTGCCGGCTGCTCCGCCCTGCTCGGCGCGCCCCTTCACCGGATCTGCGCGCCACGTGTACCTCTTCCCCTGATCTCCCTTTCCATCCAATTACTTTTGTGATTGGTGCCCGGATTTGTGTCTTATTGCCCCTTCTCCCCATCCAGGGTTTCGTGATGATGCGGACGAAACATTACACTCACAAGGATGCTGGTGGATCCTACTCTCGTGGTATGCCTCTCATACCTCACGTATCCATTGTTGCCCCCGGCCCAAAATCAGTTTGTTGTGTCCGATCACTCATTCACCATGTGTTTGCCTAGGTGGGTCCGCGGACTCCGATGAGCATGACTGTCCTCGTCGCCATGCTCGTCGTGATGCCACCCGTGGGAAGTAGCCCCAGTACACCGACCCCTCCACAGACAGTGATGATACCCATGAGGATCCATATATTACTTTTGAGATGAACTCAATGAGGAGATTGATGCTGATTTTTTTGGGGACGATCTCATTCTAGAGGCTCCTGTTCGCCCGTCTGCGCGTGCCAAACTTGGGTCACATCGCACTGCTCAGGCCTTCTCCTCTGCATCAGGTTCCCGTGCTGGAGATGATGTGGCCCGATGATGCACCACTTGTGGCCCGTGTTCATATCTCTTGTGAACCGGTTGCCACTCATGGCCGTCCTACATCGGACTACTCCAAGTCCTCTGCCGCTGCATATCAGTCTCTGCGCCATGATGTCATCCAATTTGAGGCTGAGCAAGATTGTCTTGATCCATAGTTTTGGACAAATGTGCAGGAGGATGTGTTCTCCTCTGTTGTTTTACACAAAGGACTGGTCAACTCACATGCTTGCATTCCTCTACAGTTTATTCGTAATCATCCCTCCAAGTTTACGGATGTCATTGCCATTATTGTTGTTATGGGACTTGCCGCGCCCTTTGGTTTTCAGCGTGACTGGAACACGGATGCTATCCTTTAGTTCTATGCCACGGGTCACTTCAAGAATAGGACTGTTGCATGGATGACTGGTGAGGAGCACCTCTCTGCCACATATGACCAGTTCGTCAGCATTCAGACTCGGCGTAGTTTCCCTCATGCTCCCTTCCTCATGGCTCTCACTGAGTCTCGTGCGTCGCACCCCATTGAGCTCACTCATCGTCACACTATGTGGACCATCCCGACGTACATGTATGCTCAGACTCCTGCTCCTTCGTCCCTTGTTGTTCCTGAGTCTGCCACTGTTGTTGGCACTCTTCGGCGTCACACCTCTGAGCAGGCGCCCATGCGGAGGATTGCTCACTTCTTGGGTAAGGTCCAATCTTCCATGATGCGGGCTATCACCTTCAACTGCACCTCCAACCACACTGTCGTCTGCGGTCACATCTCCTCTAAGAATAAGCTCAAGGAGAGCTGCTGGTGAGGCCGATGTCAGCGATGATGAGCGCCAGGCTCCTCCTTCTGACCTTGTGTTCGGTTTTACCACGGGTCCGGAGTGGGAAAATTTCTTCCCGGAGGCCTCGGGTGCTAGTGGTAGTGGCACACACTAGGTCGTTATCACCGGTATCACCCCTTTTTGGTACTTGATGCCAAAGGGGGAGATACATATATATTTATCATGTGTCCTTTTATCGTTATGTCGTGTCTATGGATTATGTGTCCTCTACCTTGTGTGAACTTATGACTTATGTCTATTTGCTGGTTATTGGTCGTATGGTTGAACTTAAATATTCTAGTTATTATGCATGGTATGTGTGTGGCTTGGTTGGTTCTCACTCGAATCTTGAGATCTTTGCTTGCATGAAATGTGGGTTGATATAATTCTCAATGAAATAGATCAGGCTATGGCTCTCCTCAAAATGTGCACCTTGTATCATGTTAACAACTCTATATGCACACATTGATGGGGAGTCTGTTTTTAGTATTTTATCCCAATTTGTTCAAGTATATATCTGTTGGGGAGCTATATGTATGTTGTCATCAACTACCAAAAAGGGGGAGATTGAAAGTGCAATCATACGCTTAATCGTATTTTGATGTTGATGACAATGTACATATGGTGGGACTAATATGTTTGTCAAGTATATCTTAGGTATTATTCCCAGATCATATGTGTGGATGGATCCTTAGATGGATGAAATATATCATGTGCTCAAGAATATTGAGTCAACAAGATAGAAGCGTAAGCTAATTTTTAGTTGTTTTTGAGTATAGGGATCCCCGCACTATTAAGAGGGGATCAGTGGGACTATGCGTAAGTCTTGCTCAGAAAATTAAAAAATGAAACATACCTCCATTTCACTCACTGTAAATTGGTCAGCCTTAATATGCACTGACCGGACGTCCGGTCACCATCGCACGTCCGGTACTTCAATGTATCGGTTGTCCAGTTGTTGTCGGATAAAGGGTCCGAGAGGTCAGTGGGCTTTCGTTCATTTATATCTAAAATACGGTACATGTCGGACGTCCGGTTGTTGTCGGAAATAGGGTCCGAGAGGTCAGTGCCTTTTCGTTCAATTTTAACAGAAATCCGGCAGATGTTGAACATCCGGTCATCGGATGTCCGGACGTCGCCGGACGTCCGGTACCTGTTCCATGCACTCTGGTTCTGTTGTGTTCTTCTGCGCATGATCAATGGTTTCGGAAGTCCAGTGGAAACCAGACGTCCGGTATTCAAGTTTCGGACGTCCGGTATGTGTCGGACGTCCGACACTTATGCAGGCAGAATGCTCCAACGACCATTTCGGCCCTATATATACCCCCTCACCACCACATGTGAAGGTTGACCACTTCATTACAAACACACACAAGAACACAAGTGCTCCCTCTCACTCTCTCCTTTACCAAATCTCAGATCCCGGGGAGATCCTTGAGAGTTCTTGTCGGATCTTTCACCCCGTGATAGATCCGGCCCTTCCCCATCTTTCAACCAAAGCAAATCACGTTTTGAGCAAGTGATGACCCTTAACTTTAGGGGATCGAGATAGTCTTCGCGGGTAAGATAACCCAATTTATTTATTCGACACAAGGGGAGCCAAAGAATATTTATAAGCTTTGACAGTTGAGTTTTCAACTCAACCGTACCTGAAATATACTTGCTTGCAAAAATATATTAATTGCAACAGTGATATGATAGTGATAGTGGCAACAATGAAGGTAAAACAACAAAGGTAAACTACTAGTAACCAGCAGGATTAAAACACTGTAGGCTAGGGAGATGGATGGTTGGGCGCTGCTTGGATGAGAGTGAACATGTAATAGATTTTAACACGGGGCAAGGCACACAGAAAAGCAAGGATCATCTATGCAAATATCAAACATTAGGCATGGATCCCGTAGGTAGTTGTGCGTGCTTGCAATAAGAACTTGCACAACATCTTTTGTCCTACCATCCCCCTAAGAACGGGGCCAAAAGGAACTTATGGAGATTCATGTGCTCCTGTCAAAGAGCACTGGAACAAAGCATTAACACTCAATGGATACATGAAATCCTCAAATTATAGTCCATCCCCTTTGGTGTCCCAAGCTTTCACCTTTGGGATCGCCGGTTCCGGATCATACTAGGTGCATACAACTCATAGATAGGATCAAGAACATAAATAAACTCATGAATACACAAGTGGTTCAGATCTGAAAACATGGCACTCGGGCCCAAAGTGACAAGCATTAAGAGCAACAAGTTGTAGAAAATATGATAAACACCAAAGTAGATGATAGGCAACATGCCCCCAACAATCTAACGAACTATTACATGATCTAACTCATCCAATCCCTACCACCCCCTTTGCCTACAATAGGGAATTACTCACACATGAAAGGAGAAGTCATGGAGGGACGACGGATTGGTGATGGTGATGACGATGGCGATGATCTCCCCTCACCGGAGGCCAAATCAGCCTCCAAATTAGCCCTCCCAGAGAAGAACAGAGGGTGGCGGCGCCTCCGCAACGGAAACTGGGAAAACGACTTCTGTTCTGGGGTTTCCTCGCCACGGGAATAAATAGGGGCATCAGTAGGGCACCAAAGGGGGGAGGACCCACCCAGGCGGCCTTCCGGCGCAGCCAGGGGTGGGGCCGCGCCAGGAGGGCGCCTGGGCCCCCCTGGCTGCCCTCTGGACCCACTTCTAGCACAATGGCCCTTTGGGTGCGTGGATTTTCTGTGAATTTTCCTGGAATTTTCCGAGACACCTAAAAATCCATTTTCCTACACATAAGAAAACCATACATGCAGCTCTGCTGCAAACAACGTCAGTCCGGGTTAGTTTAGTTCAAATCATGCAAGAATGAGGCCATAACAATAGCAAAAGAGTTTGGAAAAGTAGATACGTTTGAGATGTATCACCCCCCCAAGCTTAGCATATTGCTTGTCCTCAAGCAATTCAGTTCAACGAACTGGACGCGACAAAGAAAACTTTGACAAACTCTTTTGCTTCATTAGATGTATATAAGCATGTACTACGAAAAGAGTTTAGCAAGTATTGAAACAATGTTATGAGGACAATGCACGAAGCAATCCTTCTTTCAAGTGATCAATCACAAACAACCAAAATTAAATAATATGCTGCCGAAAATCAAGACAAGATCACAATGCACATAACCTGAACATACTAGAGTGGTATCTCGCTAGCCTCCATGAGTGAAGCAAAACATAAATGCTAAAACTCCTCTGAAATTTTAAAGGAGACTAGAACTAAGAATTTCAGAACAAGCAATATCACAATCATGCAGAAGATAATGTGGTACTTTGGGACAATGCATGTTACACTAAGAATGACAATTATGCTCTCAATAGTTGGTGCTTTGAAGAAATAAGGGGAGACTCTCGAACCGTGGCTTTTTGATGGCGAGGTTGAAAACCCGTGGTTGGAAGCAAAGATTAAACAAGTACCAGAGCTCTTGGTGTTGAAAATAGAGATAAAATCCTTTTTGGGAAGTGCAATTTTCCAATCATTGGTGAACGGTAAAGGTCTCTCAATATGTCCCATACCAACTATATTAATGCCTTTTTCTAACACTTTTGTTCCCTTATCCATACATCATTTGACGGTCTATGGTGCCTTTTTATTTTGCCTCAAGTATGGAAGGAAATTTCTCGTTCCATCCATCATTAGAAGCATTTGGTCCATTTCATTCCATCATCAAGTATGGGGGAGGTGTAACTCTTTTTTTTACTAGTTAAAACTTTCGTCAAAATATTTTTGGCATGGAAGATACTGATTTTCCCTCAGCGCACCATGAGCTTGTACGGTTACAAAAGGGAAGCTTTTGAATATGTTTTGAGATGACACAAGAAAGTCTAAGTTAGGGATGGCCAGTAAATACCATATATAGGAAGGTATGGTGGACTCAAGTGGAATAACTGGTTTGAAAAGGAGTTTGGATACACTAGCAAAATTCCGCTTAGTGCGAATGAAGGCTAGCAAAAGACTGGGAAGCGACCAACTAGAGAGCAATAATGGTCATAATCTTGCAGAGCGACAAAGCGACATTGAATTGGGCATGAAAGTGATATAACTATTCTGAAACAAAAAGATCATCAAGGCATGATAGACGTTTTAGTCATAAACATGTGTGAACATGTGCCAAGTCAATCCAACAATTCTCCGAAGGGAAATACCACTTCAATATGCCAAACCATGAACAATGCAATGCATGCAAATAATTTCAAGAACACATTATGCACTCTAGCTATTTGAGACCAGCCACAAGGAAAGCATGAACCACTGGGAAAGCCTTGTAAACATAGCACTATGTCGGTACAAGCTAGTCTCTAGATCATAAGTACAGGCATATGTACAAAAGTTGAAACAAGAAGAGTTCATACCGGTTTTCCTTGTTGCTTCCCTTCCGTCGATCTTTGTCATTACTGCCTTGTCACTTGCACGATCGAACGTGGAAAATATAATCAAATGCCATCACGGACTCGAGCTGAACTCTGAAAACAAAGCAAACTAAAGAGAGAAAGGAAAATATCTTTGGGGTTGTCAAAGGTTTAGCGAAAGCAAAGGAAAATGGGAAATATTTTTGTTGTTTTCTCAAATTAAAAGATCAAAGAAGAACAACAAAAACTTTGAAAAGACCAATAAAACGGATAATACAATGGAAAAGGGAGAAGGGCATGTACTCCCCCAAGCTTAGGCTTTTGGCCTAAGTTGGTAACAACTACTGCGGTCCCCAGGAGCCTCCTACTCCGGGGTGGTACGGGTAAGTCCACGAGTCGTACGGGGCTTCGGGTGCGTACACCGAAGTCCTGTGATCCTCCCACGAAGAAGGCTCTGCGATCCAAGCAGAAGAAGACCCTTCACCCCACTGGGTGACGGTCTTCCCCTGGAAAGGTGGATACTCACCATGATCCTCCTCATCGGGCACAACCCCCGCCATGGGGTTATGAAACTGCTACTGGACCACATGCTCATCGAAATGGGTAACGTTGAAGGACCATTCGCTCCTGCGAGTATAATCAAACCAAAGAGGTGTAGGTAGACGAATCTCCCGAATAGTGGTCAGTCCAAACCTAAGAATATAAGTAAGGTTACCAAACTCGGAAGTCCTAGTAACAAACTCATGCCTCTTCATAGCAGCAAGGTCGAAGCTAATATAAGTAAAAGGCTTATCATCAGGGTGTGCGGTGCCATTAAGAGACTCAAGGATAAGTGTGGCGTAAACGCCACCAAATAAATCTCCCTTATTACCATTGGTAGCAAGGCGACGAGCAATTAAGGCACCCACATTATACTTACTCTCCCCTGAGAGGGCGTTCGCAAGGATAGCAATATCCGGTGCAGAAATGTTGCTCGTGTTGTCACGAGCTAACACCCCTCTAGCAATAAAATACGCAAAGTACTTGAGGTGGGGGAATAAGATGCTGGAAATCTTCGAACGTTGGATATCCCTCATGTCCTGGCTGCAAAGAGAGTTGAAGAGGGTTCTTAGCTTGGAAGGCTGAGAGTTCATCTTTGCTGTCTGTCCAACATTCGACACACCTATTATTTCACAAATTCTTGCCAAAGACATGGTCAAAAGATCATTTTAAATTTTAAACTCAACAATACCAATGTGATGATTATAACTGAAACTATTAATAAAATAGGAGGTGAGTTTACGATACTGGCCAACACGGCATGTTGCTAGCCGTGTCAAACCTGCATTAGCACAAAGGCCATAAAATTCCTGCAGCTTCGAGGAAAACATCGCACGGATACGTCATTGCGCGTGCTTAACTCGTGTCTTCCAACAACTCTAGGGGCACATGATCTTCATTATAGCTCACCCTAGCAGCTGATGATGAAGCTGCAGCTCTAGTGTCTCGATCGGTGCGCTCGGGCTTCTTCTTCCCAAGCCACCCCTTTGCTTTTCCTAACAAACTCATTTACGAAATTTTTGACAATTCACAAAAACAAGGATTTAAGCAAAGTGAGTTGAGGCAAACTACTCTACTTACTTACCTAAGGCATAAACTTGCATCAAAACTAGGAAAATAAATTTCTACACATGCAAGCAAGCTCATATGAACAACACCAAGAACTACCAAATACTCACAAACGAAGCCACCAATCAAAAATCTAATTGGAGGGGTGGAGGAGATACATACTAGAGAGTATTTGCTCAAAATCTCAGCTCAAATGATGGGCTAAAGAGAGAGATCGAAAATCTCCTCCAAGAACAGCAAGAACGCAAGTGCAGGTGCAGAACTCGTGTTTTTGGAGAAAAAGAGAGAGAGAGAGGGGAAGAAGAAGTACCTGGACAAGGGGCCTGTGGGCCCCAGGCGCCCTATGGGCGTGGCCAGGGGGCAGGCCGCGCCAGCTAGCCGCCTGGGCCACTGGTGGACCCCCCTGGTCAGCCCCAGGTGCCCCTTGGTCACTTTTGATGTGGAAACTTCAATTTTTATTTTTCTGGATTTTTTTCTGACAACTTCACTGTTGAAAAAATTTCGAGGTTCAAAAAGTTGCGAAACTTTCTGAAAACTTGAAACAGTGGTTAGAAAAGTGAAGCTTCAAAACATAAAAACTTGGTACAGCAAAGAGAACAAAAGCTAAGGCAAATGAAAACATAACAAGCTCCACTTTTTACCTATATAAAACATGCTAGCTAGCAAGGTTGATCAAGTCTTACCAACAAGATGGCGATATATAGAGAAAAAAGTCTCACCTCTTATGAAGTGATCATTGCACCTTTACTTTAATGGACATTGTCTCCACCATAATGTTTTTGTATTTGTGGTGCACATGTAGAGGACAATCCCATTCTCCAATCTTCACGGTCTCGATATTCTCTATATAGTTAAGGCCATGCCTTTTGCCGATCTTCTTTGGAAAATACACCGTGTGTTCTTTATCATCAATGTAGAAGGTAAACTTTCCTTTATTGCAATGATAGCACCTGCGGTGTTAAGAAATGGTCTACCAAGAATAATGGACATGCTCCCATCCTCGGGCATGTCAAGCACAAAAAAATCAGTAAGGATTAAGCAATTGGCAACTTTAACAGGAACATCCTCACAAATACCAATCGGGACGGCTGTTGACTTGTCAGCCATCTGAAGGGATTTATCTGTAGGGATTAGTTTATCTAAACATAGCCTCTTATTAAGAGAAAAGGCCATGAGACTCACTCCTGCTCCAAGATCACATATAGCAGTTTTGACATAATTGTTCTTTATGGAGCAAGGAATGGTGGGTATGCCTGGATCACCAAGCTTCTCAGGAATCTTTCCACTGAAAGGTAATTAGCAAGCATAGTAGATATTGCCTCATTAGGGACTTTTATTTTATTAGTAACGACATCTTTCATATATTTCTAATAAGGAGGTAAATTTATAGCATTAGTCAAAAGAATTTGAAGAAAAAGAGGTTTTATCCATTCACAAAATTTATTATAATGCTCTTCTTCTTTGGTTTTGAGAGACTTACCTGGAAGGGGCATGGGCTTCTGTACCCATGGTTCTCTTTCCTTCCCATGTCTTCTTGCGAGGAAGTCTTCTCTAGTATATTTCTTGCGTTTATCGGGTGCTTCTTCTTCTCGCACCTCGGGTGGATCATTCTTCTCCTTATCTTTTTGGGCTCAACACCGTCTTCAGTCTCATCATCGGAGGTAGATAGGCTGTTTGGATCAACAACAGGCTCCTCTTCAATTATGGGATCATTTGGATTGTCAGCTTCCTTGTGTTTATTCTTCTTCTTCTTCTTCTTCTTCTTCTTCGAAGAGCTAACAATTTCTTCTTCATGTATTTGAGAATCTTGCTCGATCCTCTTCGGATGCCCCTCCGGATAGAGAGGATCCTGGGTGTGTGTTCCACCCTAAGTCTTTATACCATAAGTCTGTATATCCTGTTTGGAATTATTAGCAAGCAAATCTTTTGGCACATTAGAAATTATTAGCAAGCTGAGTTTGAACCAGATCAAAATGCTTAACAAGACATTTAACATCATTAACTGTTCTACCAAGAACATCAAGTAAACTTTTGATAGCAAGGAAATTATCATGCAACTGACTTTGTATCCTCTCATCAAAGTGGTTTTGCTTAATAATAAAATTATCAAGCTCACCTAAACATTGATCAGGAGGCTTACCTTTAGCGACGTCACTTGAATCGAAATCTAAAAGAGAGTGTACCTCTACCAAGGGAGGGTGAGTAGTAGGCTCACACAACTTCTCAATAGGAGGTAAGTTCTTCACGTCTTCAACTTAAATGCCTTTCTCCTTTATAGACTTTTTTGCTTCTTCCATATCTTTGGGGCTCAGGACAAGCATGCCCCTCTTCTTTGGTGGTGGAGGTGGTTTAGGGACGGACCAATCTTCGTGGTTCTTGGCAATCTTGCCCATTAATTCTTCCGCATCGTTAAGCGTTCTTTCCCTGAAAACGCAACCAGCACAAGTATCCAAATAGGATCTAGATTCATCGGTTAGACCAGCATAAAATATATCAAGTAATTCATTCTTAGGGACTTCATGTCCCGGTTTAGCCTTAATTAAACTGCAATACCTCCCCAAAGCTTTAGGGGGGTGCTCATCCTGCAACTGTTTAAAGTTATAAATTCTTTGTAAAGCAGCATGTTGCATATGAGCAGGAAAGTACTTATCAACAAAAGATTGAGCTTAGTCCTGAGGACTCTTAATGGAACCATAGGGTAGTGCATCATACCATGCTTTAGCGTCTTCCTTCAATGAGACAGGAAAATTCTTAGCCACATAAAAGTTTCATATCCTCTCATCAGTAGTAGACAAGCCACCTAACTCAGTGAGTTTGGTCAGGTGTGCTATAGCATCATCATTTTCTCTGCGATAAAAGGGCCCAGCTTCAACTGTAGATATAAGTGAAAGATCAACAGAGAAATCATAATCAGGATCAGTGATGTATATAGGAGATGTAGCAAATTCAGGATCAGGAGTAATCTTGTTCTTCATGGAGTGCTTTTCAAGCAGCTTCGTAACAACACCAGGGTCACAGTCAGCACACTCTATAAGTTCCCTTCATAAATCATCATCAAGAATAACATAATCATCCTCAAGGATTCTCTCCTTGAGTTTTTCCAAGTCCGGGTAACCAAAGGCTTTGCAAGTAAAAAAATAGGTAGCAGGAGTCTCAGTCTCGGAATGTGCTACAACCTTAGCAATTTGAGATACAAGATAGTGATACGTCCCAAACGTATCGATAATTTCTTCTCACTCCATGCATGTGTTTGTGTGATATTGCTATGATCTAGATACACTTTCATACACTTTTGATCATATTTGTACTAACCTATTAACTCAGTGCACCCCAGTGCCAGTTTATGTTTTCTGCTGATTTTCTATTTCAGTTTCCCCCATATAAAAAGTTCTCCAAAAATCCGGGAAAAATCAGATAAAAAATCAGCGTACCGGAAGCTTCCTGAGCCCCGAAGGAGGGCCGGGGGGCCACCACCAGGTGCCCAGGCGGCCCCCTGGCTGCCCCCCTTCGCCTCTTTAATCTCCATCACGGGAAACCTCCGAGGAGAGAACCCTTTTTCGCGATCTCTCCTCTGTTCCTCCGCCGTCGCACTTCCAAGATCGGGAGCACCGTCAGGACCCTTCCCGGCACCCTGCCGGAGGGAGGATTGACCTCTGGGAGCTTCCCCTCCACCATGGACGCTTCCCGGATGTGTTGTGAGTAGTTTCCTTTGAACCATGGGTCCGTGAGCAGTAGCTATGTGATATTCTCCTCCCCTCTTTGTTCTTCATGGTTTAGACCTCGTGAGCTGCCCTACATGATCGAGGCACATATGTAATCTTTATGCTTTTGCTATGCTGAGTTTGATGGGATCTGATGGATTATGAGATTATGTTCATATTGTGATAGAGTAATATAATTGGTTCTTATCTTTTGTATTTTTGTTCCGAATTAATTCTTACATGTTCGCCATTGTTGTTTATTGCTTTGGCCAAGTGGTTGGTAGTAACTCCAAGAGGGAACATTATGCTCGATTGTGGGTACATGCCCCCTGATGACACGCTTGAGTGACAGAAACATGAGTCTAAGGGATGTGATGTGGCCACAAGGGGGAAAACAACTGTGCTTGTAACCGCGGTTGCAAAGATTGTTTACTTTACGCAAAGTTCTTTTTAATGCAGTTGTCTGTTGCTTTGGGTTTACACTTTGGGTGGGGCTCGCAACTTAAGACCAGCGAGATGTTCTGGATAGATATCTCAAGGTGGATGATTAGTAGTAGATGCAAATGGATTTCGGTCTACTTATTTTGGCGTACTGCCCATGCTTTTGAGCCTCTTCCTTTCTTTTGTAGCATAGTTAGCATTGCGGTGCGTTTATAATCCAGTCAATTGCCTGTCTGTAATTTGTTTACCTCGCATAGCAGTTCTATCGTCTTTTGGGAGAGAGACATCACTAGTGAACATCAGGGGACCCCGGTCCATATTCTCATCATTATTTTATTTTCGGTATTTACTTTCAGTTGCTATCATTATCATTATCCCTTGTGTTTTGATCCTTTTTAAACAACAAGACCAGAGAGATTGACAACCTCTCTGAACTTTGTTGGGAGCAAAGTTATTTGTGTCGTGTGCAGGTCTAGGAGAAACAAGTGATTCTTTTTAGACGGCGCATCACTTGCCGAACCACCTACTTATCATTGCCGGAGTCCTACGGGAGACAAACCCTATCCTCTACATAGGGGAAACTTGCTGCTATCCTACATCTCACCTTCCACTTGGGATAACCAACGAAGGGCGAGAAGCCATTATCACTTCCACGCCATCAAGCAAATTTCTGGCGCCGTTGCCGAGGACTCCGAGTGATAAGATAGGGGAGTTTCCCACTACCTTTTACCTTTACTTTTTAGTCTTGTTAGCTTACCTTTCAGTTTTTATGTTTGTCTCTTATATCAAAAATTACAAAAAAATCCGCCACACTTGCTGCTACTATGGGTTCCACTAAAAACACCAAGTTGTGTGACTTCACCAGTCACAACAACAAATAATTTATTTGCACTCCTATTGACACACCTGCCACTTCAGCTACCTCTTATGAAATTAAACCTGACTTGCTAAACCTTGTTATGAGAGATCAATTCTCTGGTGCTGGAGATGATGCTGCTTTACACTTGAATAATTTTGTTGAATTATGTGATATGAAAAAGTATAAAGAAGTAGAAGGTGATGTTGTTAAGATCAAGCTTTTTCCTTTCTCTTTGAGGGACGAAGCTAAAATCTGGTTTCAATCTTTGCCTAGGAATAGCATAGATTCTTGGGATAAGTGCAAAGATGCTTTTATTGGGAATACTACCCACCTGCTAAAATTATCCAATTGAAGAGTATAATTATGAATTTTAGGCAATTCGATAATGAACACGTTGCCCAAGCTTGGGAACGTATGAAATATCTTGTTAAGAAATGCCCTACACATGGTTTGACTACCTGGATGGTCATCCAGACTTTTTATGCAGGCTTGAACTTTACCTCGCGGAACCTGTTAGATTCGACCGCGGGAGGAACCTTTATGTCAACTACACTTGGTGCTGCCACAAAGCTTCTCGATGAGATGATGACCAATTATTCCCAATGGCACCCTGAACGCGCTCCAACAGGTAGGAAGGTAAATTCTGTTGAGGAAATTACCTCCCTCAATGAAAAAGTTGACTTAATTATGTCTCTACTTACCAAGCAACCCTCTATTGATCCTCATGATGTTCCTTTAAATTCTTTGGTTGCTCAGGAACAAGTAGATGTGAACTTCATTGCTAGAAAAAACTTTAATAATAATTCTTATAGGGGCAACTTTGCTAGTAATCCTAGACCGTTTCCATCCAATTATGGAAACAACAACACTTACCCTAGCAACAAGAACCCCACTTCTGAATTAGAAAGCATGCTTAGAGACTTTATCACTACCCAAATAGCCTTCAACAAGAATGTAGAAGAAAAGTTAGCTAAATTAGATAATCTTAGTTTGAAGGTAGACAAGTTAGCCCTTGATGTTGAGATGTTAAAAATTAGAACCTCTCCCCTAGAGGAGAGCAAGGCCACTCCTACTAATGCTATCCAATTACAAACTAATGAAAATATTAGGATGATGGCTAAACTTAAAGAAAGATGGGCTAGAGAAAAAGAGGAAGAGGATAGAATTAAGAGCCTTCCTACACACCTGATGACCCTCAACTGTAGGGGATCGATTATAGTGTTCTCGCGGGTAAGTTAACCCAATTTATCGATTCGACACAAGGGGACACAAACAGTAATTATAAGCTTTTACAGTTGAGTTGTCAATTCAACCGCACCTGAGATATGCTTGCTTGCAACAAAGTATTAATAGCAACTGTGATATGATAGTGATAATGATAACGACAAAAGTAAACTAGTAGTAACCAGCAGGATTAAAACACTGTAGACTAGGGAGATGGATGGTTGGGCGCTGCATGAATAAGAATGAACATGTAATAGGTTCTAACACGGGGCAAGGCACACAGAAAAGTAATGATCATCTAGGCAAATATCAAACATTAGGCATGTACCCCATAGGTAGTTGTGCGTGCTTGCAATAAGAACTTGCACAACATCTTTTGTCCTACCATCCCGCTATGAACGGGGCCAAAAGGAACTTATTGAGATAAAGGTGCTCCTGTCAAAGAGCACCAGAACAAAGCAATAAACTCAATGGATACATGGAATCCTCAAATTATGGACCATCCCCTTTGGTGTCCCGAGCTGTCACCTTTGGGATCGCCGGTTCCGGACCATAATAGGTGCATACAACTCATAGGCATGATCTTGAACATAAATAAACTCATGAAAACATAAGTGGTTCAAATATGAAAACATGGCACTCGGGCCCAACGTGACAAGCATTAAGAACAACGAGTTGTAGCAAAGATGATAAACACCAAAGTAGATGATAGGCAACATGCCCCCAACAATCTGACGAACTATTACACGATCAATCTCATCCAATCCCTACCATCCCCTTTGTCTAAAGCAGAGAATTACTCACACATGTGAAGAGAAGTCATGGAGGAAGGATGGATTGGTGATGGTGATGACGATGGCGATGATCTCCCCCTCCGGAGGCCAAATCAGCCTCCAGATTAGCCCTCCCGAGGAAGAACAGAGGTTGGAGACGGCTCCGCGATGGGTTCTAGAAAAGCGACTTCTGTTTCAGAGTTTCCCCGTCACGGGAATAAATAGGAGCCAAAGTAGGGCACCAGGGGAGGGGGGAGTCGCCCAGGCGGCCTCCCGGCGCGGCCCCACCCCTGGCTGCGCCTGGGGGGGGCGCCTGGGGCCTCCTTGGCTGCCCTCTGGCCCATCTTCTGGCTCCGGGCTCTTTCTGGTGCGTGGATTTTTTGGTATTTTTCTGGGAATTTTCTGAGATGTTGATACGTCCAAAACGTATCTATAATTTCTGCTTGCTCCATGCATGTTTTGTGTGATTTTGCCATGTTTTTCTTGAACTTTCATACACTTTTGAGAATATTTGGACTAATATATTAACCCAGTGCACCCAGTTGCCAGTTCCTGTTTTCTGCTGTTTTTGTATTTCAGGTTTTTCCAATAATTAAATTGCCCAATAAATCCCGGAAAAATTATATAAAAAATCAGCATTCCAAAAGCTTCCGGGAGTCCAAAGGGGGGCCACAGGGCAGCCAGGGGGCAGCCAGGAGGGTGCCTGGCGCGGCCCAGCCTCTGGCCGCGCCACTTGCCCTCCTGGCTGGGTCCCACACTCTAAGGCCCGATATGCAGTACTGTTCCAGATCTAGGTGTTTCCACCCAGACCCGGGGACGAAGCACATATCGGTCCCACCGCGACATATGACAAAGTCATATGCCCCGGATTTCCAACATGATATCACAACATTACAGATACAAGGATACAACATCTCATACAATCGGCATACAACTGCCTCAAATACAATACAACAGCGGAAGATACATGTCTGAGTACAGACTACAAGCAAATGCCTACTGGCAAAGAGAAAAGCATCGATCCCATAACCACACGGGTCCAGGCACTCCGCCGGGATCCGCCTAACTAGTCGTCGTCGAGTCTCCTCATGAAACGTCGGTCACCATACCTGTTGTCGATCAAGAACCCTGAAAAGAGTTTGGGGGTAGTATCATGAGTACAGATGTACTCAACATCCAACTGTAGTGGTCATCTGACCCAGCAAGGACTTCATCACTCGTCATTCTAGGACAACTAGTAGTCTACGGTGAGGATGGGGTAAGTGGTGAGGTTGCTGCCGCACTAGCATTTATGAAGTGGCTAACGATCTAGAGAGTAAGATAAGAAGCCAAGCATTCGATGAGGAATCGCCTCCAACAAGTCTTGCTATCAACTACTACGCAAACATAACACCTATCCTATCCTTGTCCTCCTCTTCGCATCCCGACGAAGAAGAAGCAATCAAGGCACACACACACGTTGATCAAGTTATATTAAGATTATCTCAGTTGTTGTTGTCTATGAACAAGGAGTAGGTCTCAAGTGGTCCATAACCGTGGACACGGCTTCTCGAAAAGATTTAACCCTGCAGGGGTGTACCAACTGCCCATTACGAGGCGTCGCATGCTCGCCCATCTCTCTCAGTTGCTACCCATGATAGGCAACCATTTTATGATTTAGTTCCAAGAGATCCGAAACGACAGGTCCCTCTAACTAACAATGAACAAATCCGGGTGGCCCCCGGGGAGTCGACACCCAATCCAAAAGCTGGCCACGCTCTCGGATCGGACTCTTCCGTATGGCCAAGGTCGGGTTTAGTCTCGCCTATATAACAGGGGACTTCCCTAGCTCACCAAGTGTGGACCAACAAAGGAACTATGTCTCTGCTGGCCCGAGTTGTTTGAAAACTACTGGAAGCTGACCAGCACACACACGGTTTCAAATGGTAAATCAGCTTGGGCCACCTCTAGAAATGTTTGAAGCTAGGTAGGTAAGAAAAGGGGACCCCATAAAATCCCACACGCGATTAGGCACACTCAGTCTTAAAACCAATACCCGGAACTCGGATCCTAGGTGACTCGAATGGAACAAAGCGTCGGGGCGGGATAGCCTAGACCTTCCATCCTTCGTCGAAATATAGTCAACATTATAATAATCATATCATCAACAACAATAATAATAAGGTGATATCCCAAACCAAGGAGTAACAGGGTGACATCGTAGCATCCTAAGCATGCATACTAAGCAGGGGCTGAGCAACGAGCAATAGTAACATAGCAATACAAGGTTTGCTGGGAGGGGACATGGCTGTATCGGTTTGAAAGAGGCTGTAAACATGTGGTAGGATCAAACATCGAACCTATCCTAGACTAGCATGCAAACCGTTGGTTGAAATAGAACGGATCATAAGTAATGTATAGTCCTTGCCTGTTGATAAGTCGGGTTCCGAAGGTGTAGTCGATCGCAAGCTCGCATCGTCTCCGAGAGGTACCCGCGGAAGCACACAAGACGGTAAACACTGGAAAGCAATCAACGGTGCACCACTATTACTACGGAGCAATACAAGATCAATAAGACAACACAAGGCACGGCAACGCGATACGGATCTATCGTCGAGAACGGTTACTAACAATTTAAGTGGGGTATCGGTCACACACGACGAATACCGCACGTTTACAGTGGTTCAAGTTGTTTAGCTACAGGTGATCAACGAACGGTTGTTAACATGACAACTCAAGCAAGCATGGCATAGCACACAAACATGGCAAGAGGTGAAGCACAAAATAAACTATCTATGCTAGTCAATTTAAGTGAGGCACAATCCTAAACATGGCATAACACTAAGTGCCGCACGACAATTAAAGGATTTGGTACGGTTCTGCCCTAAACCATATTTTAGGTTGGTTAACAACATCAAACAATAGCATAAACACAAAGTACATGAAAAACTAATCAAGTTACATATAAAGAACACCCCAAACGGAGTTACGGTTAAAAAGATACAAGCAAAGCAAGTTACGGGCACAAACTGCCAACATCACGAAGCACACTTTAGAGCAATGCATAAACAGGATAAATAATGCGAACATGCTCACAAATGACTTGAAATTAAAGTAGACATGACATGGAAGGCATGGCAAAAAGAATCATGCAAAAAGGCATCATAGATCAAAAGATATTAAGCAAACAACATGGCATCGCAAAGTAACAGACTTAGAGAAAAACAGAGGTGGCTGTCAAAAACAGCAGCATAGCAACTTTGGAGCTAAATAACTATATTAACAACAAGCATATCATGGCAATGCAATACATGTAATGAAAGTAGACATGATGCTTAACAAAATGCAATTGGAATCACTCAATTACGATAAACGGTCGCGACACACTTGTCGACCGAAGTTGGAACAAAATAACAGTTTCAGCAACAGCAGCACAATAACATCAGGATAGCTACTTTGGAGCAAGATATAAACATGATGCAGCAAGCAAATATGGCATGTAAATGCATGAAACTGAAGTAGAAACATTGCTTAACGCAATGCAAAAGGAATCAATGCAATAGGCCTCATGGATTTGTTACAATCATCATGCAAAGTTGCAACAAAATAACAACAGCAGCTCATAACAGGAAAAAGTAGCAGTTTAACGGCCTGATGCCCACTTTAGCACACAATTACACAATCAAGACGAGCTCAAATGAAAATGCTCACAAAATATGAAAGCTAGAGCACGCAATTCTAAACAATTCGTCTTTTGGGCGCGAAGTCATCCGGGCTACGGATCGGTTGCTATCGTCAACGCGGAACCGAATCAGCAGCAAAATAATAAAGGACTTAGCAGATTTTTGCAACAGAAAAAAAACCAGAGAGAATAAGAAAAAATAAAAAAGGGGATGGCCTCACCCACATGGGCTTGGACCAACAGTGGTTGGGAATGCCCGCTCGGCTCGCTAGGGAGGCCGGCTCGGCTCGGGCTTGGCAGGCCGGCTGGAGGGCGAGATGGGCCGCGGAGGTGGGCCGCAGGGAGGAGGCTGGCCCGTCCAGCCATGGCAGCGGTTGGTGGCTCGGCCAGCCGTGACCGCAGCGGCGCCGCGCTGCTCGCCGGCGAGGGCAGTGCTGGGGCTCCGGCGAGGGGGCGAGCCAGGCGGCTGGGAGGCGCGCGGGCGAGGAGGGGCTCAGGCTCCCCATGGCGGCTGGGTTCTGGCTGCGATGGGCGGTGCCCCGGCGAGCGTCTTCGGCCGCGGCTCGAGGTCGTCCCTGGCCATGGCAGCAGCGCGGGTGTCTGCAGGGAGAGACGAGGGAGGAAGTTAGAGGGGGAGAAGAAGGGAGAGGAAGGAGGAGAGGGCGCGGGGAGAGAGAGGTGGCCGGCGGCCCGGCTGGGAGAGGCTGGCCGGCCGGAGTTGGGCTGCGGCGGCGGCTGCCTCGGGCATGGGAGGAGGAGGGAGTTGGAGGATAGAGAGAGAGCTAGTGGGTGGCTGGGAGCTCCCTGGGCCGTCGGATCGCGAGATCTGACGGTCCAGGATTGATCTGGCTAGGTTTTGCTACAAAAATGGGCAAAATGCGAAAATGGGGGCTATTGTGAGGGGGGTGGCTGCAAAATTTGGTCTAGGGAAACCCTAGAAATGGGTGGAAGTGTGGTGGTCTTTATATAGCCCCGGTGGCTGGCAGTTTGCAAAAACATCCCCGGTTTTTCTCTCTCGCGCGCGGTGCTCACGTTTCTGACCGTCGGGGGTCCGCAGTACCTCCGATTCGGGTAAAACTTCGAACTACGCGATCAGCACATCGAGCCGGAGGCGTTCACCTCGCGCTGGAACCGTTCCGAAAACACTTTCCGGCGCGCTATAAAAATATCCCGTTTAATTATTAAACGGGGTTTTCGTTCCGTTGGTTGCGGCTGGTCTCGTCCGGTTTTCGCGACGGTGATCGGGTGGAACCCAGTGTCGCAAAGGTTGAGTGTCAGGGTGGCAAGGGTCAGTCTTCGTCCGGTACGAGAAAAGAGGGGGAAAATAATCGCCGATCGATAAATCGGGGATGCAAACACCGCAAACAAATCAGACAATCAAACAATTCACACCGAAAACAAAAATTTTAATTTTTGTGAAAACTGGGCTGTTACACACACCCCCTGGTGCCCTACTTTGGCTCCTATTTATTCTCCCGTCGCGGAAACCCTGATTCCGGACCCCTTTTCTCCCGAAGCAATTCCGATCTCCGCCGCCATCGCCATCAAGTTTCGGGGGGACATAATTCCTGTGTCGGCACCCTGCCGGGACGGGGAAGTGCCCCCGGACTCATCTCCATCGACGTTGCTTCCCTCCTCCATGAAGCGGGAGTAGTTCCTCCTCAGGGATGAGGTTTCTACCAGTAGCTATGTGTTCTTATCTCTCTCCCATGATGTGATCTTCGTTGTGATCATAGGCTATGTTAATCTAAGGTGATCCCATGATATTTCCCCTTCCTCTATGTATTGGATTGATGTACTCAATTGATCTTATCTAGTATAATCCCCGAGACTAAGGTGACAGCGGTCTATTGGACATGGGTTAGAAGAATATTATCATGAGTGATTTCCTCTTTTGTGTGTTGATTGAAGATTGAGAGTCTCTTGGTGCTTGTCTTTGAATATCCTTGAGATATGTTGTGGTGATTGTGGTAGTCTCTTTGGATGGCCGTGGTGACATTAGGAAATCCATAGATTGAGAACTACGAACTCTGAGGTGTGCTTTTGTAGCCCTACATAATTCTCGTCCTCTCTTGACCACAAAGGAATGACCTCCGAGTGTGTCTCCATTGCATGTTTTATGGGAAATATCATGTGATTAGACTATGTTAATGTTGTTGAGAGTTTCCACTAGTGAAAGTATGAAGCCTAGGCCTTGTTTCCATCATTGTTACACCGTTTGGACTCACTTTTGTTACATGTTTGCTTGCTGCACTTTTTATTACAGATTTATATTACCTTGTTTTTCCACACCTATCACCCATATTTTATCATCTCTTCGCTGAACTAGTGCACCTATACAACTCCTAGTTGTATTTGGTGTGATGGGGACACAAGAGACTTCTTGTATCTTAATTGCAGG
This sequence comes from Bromus sterilis, assembly GCA_950022295.1. NCBI lineage: Eukaryota > Viridiplantae > Streptophyta > Magnoliopsida > Poales > Poaceae > Bromus > Bromus sterilis. Next base: position 333,262,937 of record OX465595.1, on the reverse strand, counting down.
GTTGCTTGAGAGAGACCATCTTCAACCTCTACTTCCTTGAGTTCGATAAACCTTAGGTCATCCACTTGAGGGAAATTGCTGCTGTCCTACAAACCTCTGCGCTTGGAGGCCCAACATAGTCTACAAGAATAGAAGCGTGCGTAGACATCAAGCTATTTCTGGCGCCGTTGCCGGGGAGGTAAGCATTGAAGGTATATCTTTAGATCTTGCAATTAAATCTTTTCGTTTCCTGTTTTTACTTTTCACTAGTTCTGCTTATGGAAAACTGCACTCTTAGTTCGCTGTTTGGGGAAGGCCGCTGTACTACACCCGTGGTAGAGAAGTCTCCTCCACCTACTGAATGTATCCCGTTCAAAATACCACTTGGGATAGTTGAAATAATTATTAATGATTGTTATGATGGGTCAATCAATCCTAATATTCATTTGTTGAAACTTACAAAACTTTGTGAGTTATTTAACATTTCAGGTTTGACAAGAGGTGAAGTCATGAAGAAATTGTTTGCCTTGTCACTGAAAGGAAAAGCATTGGAATGGTATAGGCTACTAGATGATTCTCACCTACGGGATTGGGAAGAGATCCAGTCTCTATTTTACTCCAAGTTTTATCCTCTTCATGAAGTTCATGAGAATAGGAATTATATTTATAATTTCTATCCTCACGACGGAGAGAGCATAGCTCAAGCTTGGGGGAGACTGAAAACTTTAATGCTAAAATTTCCTAACCATGGGCTCCCCAAAGATATAATTATTACTAATTTCTATGCGAGGCTCTCTTGACAGGATAAAGACTTGCTCAATGCTTCCTCTATGGGTTCTTTCACAAACGAAAAGATTGATGCTAAATGGGAACTCCTTGAAAGAATTCAACGCAATACTAAAGATTGGGAGATCGACAAAGGTAAAGAGTCAGGTGTAAATTATGAGTATGATTGCATTAAGTCCTTTGTTGAAACTGCAAGTTTTAATAAGTTTAGTGCTAAGTTTGGGCTTGATTCTCAACTCCTTGTTGATTTCCTCAAATATTTTGCTTCACATCTTAATATGCCTAAGGAGAATTGGATCAAGCATCATGAACCTTTTAAAGAGATTTGCAAAGAAAATGAAATTGTTCATGATGATTGCAACATGCATGATCCAATTCCTGAAAATGAAGTTTTATATAAGCATGTTAATTTTTGTGGAGTGGATAGACCTTGTGAAAGGCCTATGATTGAAGAAGAGAAGTATTGTAAGCAACATAATCATGAAAGAACAATCATTTGGGTCAAAGATTTAAATGAAATTGCTAGAGAATTGTGTGACCTTTATCCTATTACTTGTGAACTTTGCTGCATAGAGGGTCACTTTAATTTTCAATGCATGAACTTTCAAAGCATAACTGTTAATCAGTTGTGTGATAACATGATCACTTCTGATCTTTATGATGAACTTATGTTATTTTTGATGTGTGAAGAGTTATCAGAAAAGACTTCTTGGCTAGATGTTAATGCCTTAGGAATTAGCAACACTTTGCAAAATTGCCATCTCTATTGTGTTGTTAATTGCCGTGAAAATGATTACATAAGTAAGATTAGAAAGGAGGGAACTTTAGAAAAGTATAAAAATGTCTCTTATATCTCTACTAATAAAAAGGAGAGTTTGTCCCAAGTTTCCCCTATTGTTTCTAATGATAAACCAGGATATGTGGAGAAACATCATCTCCAACCACTCCCTCCTAAGTTGAAGAAGAAGAAAAAGAAGAGGAGGAGGAAGAGGAGCAAGAAGGAAGAAGAATGGGTATCAACCTGGCCTGAGCATATCCCTTGCATCAATTTTTATCCTAACGGACAGATATTTTTGGAGGACGGTGAGCTTGATTGCATTCATTATTATCCTGATGTTAAGTCCGTAGGCACTATTGAAGATGATTTTGATTATGATATGCATGTTACTTTTTGTGATTGGGAAAATGATGATAATGCTACTTATGATATTGAAAATCTTTTTGGTACCAACTCTGAGAGTGATGATATGGAAAGCTCTAAGCTTGGGGATGATAGGATTGCAAGTCCTTTACCCATTAGTGATGTGGTAATTGATAATTCTTTTGCTAGTAAGAATGAAGACAACATGTTTACAAATATAGTTGCTAGCAATGATAATGTTCTTCTCTACTATGATGATGTTATAACTCCTATCTATAGTGAGTATAAAGGTACCTATGACATAAGGAGAAATTATCCTTATGAAACTTGTCATAATCATGGAGGGAATTACTCCCTTGTTGAACACCATCATCCTAATACACAATTAATCTATAGTGTTCAAGTTGTTTATGATAGTCCTACTCCCACTATTACCAATGAGAAAGATTTTGCTTATGTGGAGAGTAACAAATTTTCTATGCTTGTGGATCATGATAAGAATTTTTTATGTGATAAATATATTGTTGAGTTTATTCATGATCCCACTGAAAATTATTATGAGAGGGGAACATATGCTTATAGATATTTCAATAATATCAAGTTCCCTCTCTTTATGTTGAAGGTTTTGAAGTTGCACTTGTTTTGCCTTCCTATGCTAATATCTTTATGCTTCAATGAGTTATTTCTCTACAAGATCCCTTTGCATAGGAAGCATGTTAGACTTAAATGTAATTTTTATTTGCTTCTTGATGCTCTCTTTTGTGCTTCAACTCTTATTCCTATGAGAGCATCATTAAAATCTTAAGCCTATCTTTATGGCTATAAAGAAAGAGCTCTAGGGAGACAACCCTTGTTATCTTTACCTTGAGTTTTTACCTTCTGTTTTTAGTGGTCTTGATGATTGTTACTACTGTAGCAACATCATTGTATCTTTATTTTTCAAGCTTTGTGCCAAGTATAGCCTCATATGACAAGGGAAGTGAAGGTTGTGACATACTGTCCAGAAAACAGATTCTGTCCTCGTAACTAGAAAAATCACAGAAAAATCCCAGGTTATATTTTTGAGCTGAATTTTTTACATAGCATGCTATATACAATCACGGAACTTTCGTATGTTCTGAGTTTTTGATTTGAGTTTCAGAAGTACCCCTAAAAAATTCTTTACTACCTGCTGTTCTATTTTTCACAAATTCTGCCACGTTTTGTCGCTCCTAACTTTTGCAACCCTTAAGCTTGCTTTTTCTTTGCAAAAACCTTTTGGAAATCTTGAGAAACAGTAGCTCTTCAAGAATATCTTTATATCCAGTGGGGAAAATTTATTTTATTAAGGGTACTAACCTCTCTAATCAGCTTATGATGGGTTATGTATGAAGGGAGTTTTCAAGTGTGCGATGGAAGATGATGAAAGAAGATCCGGGAGTGTCAAGCGCTCAAGCTTGGGGATGCCCCCATGCATCCCCAATAAATATTCAAGGAGACTCAAGCATATAAGCTTGGGGGTGCCCCCGTGCATCCCCTTCTCCATCAACAATCATCAGTTCGTCCTTCGTCTCACTATATTTTTATCACTTCATGCGTTATGTGCTATGCTTGGAGCGTCTCGCTCTTAGGTTTTATTTTTAGTTTTCTTTAGCTTTGCTTTATGTTCATAACAAGTTAGATCCCATCTTACTTTGTGTGGGAGAGAAACACACTCCACTTTCAAAATCTAGAACACATCATAGGATTATTCATGCCTATCTTTTTGCTGTTGTGTGTTCTTTATCTTTTCGTAGCTACTGCCATGTTTAGTTCGAGTCTTAGTTTGTCTTTAACAAGAGCCTTGGCTTTTGTTTAGTTTGTTTCTGGAACTCTCTTTAGTTTTCATGTTTATCTTGTTAAGAGAGTTGGTTGTTGCACTGAGTTATGTATTGTCTTGAGAGTAGGTGATTGAGGTTGCTATTTAATTTTAGTAGTAACTTGCAATAGTTTTGAGGTATTGTTTTGAGTAATGTTTGGACTTTTGGTGTCAAGAGCTTTAGCCTATTAGTGATTGATGTCGTATTTTGGTCAATCGGTGTTTATTTTAAAAACCTACAAAACTAGTTGAGAACTCTAGCTACTAGATGGATCACTACTCTTCCGAGGGGTCGGATATTAGAGTACACTCACGTACCATGAGTCGAGGATGCGCAAGGATAACCAAACCCCCATACACTCCTCCTTGGGGTACTTGTCTCTTTGTGAACCTCCTTACTAGATTGAGAGTTACTGATAATAAGTGCATGAGTTCTTCGGACTAATGTAAGCATTGAAAGTTGACACTTCCACCTCCTCATATTTGCTAGCATCTCCTGTGTCGTGCATTGCTTTCTTCTCACTCCGAGAGTTGGCGTCCACCTTCGCCGGTAAATCCAAACCCTTGGCATGATACGCTCTGTCATCATAAACCTCCTTATATCCTTCCTCAAAACAGCCACCATACCTACCTATCAAGGCATTTCCATAGCCTTTCCGAGATATATTGCCATGCAACATCCACCTCTTCATGACTTGATCTTCATGCCATACATGTTCCTGCTACACTGGCAGCGACATACATTGCATACATCATGATAGCTACATCTTCTTTATGATTTGAGTACCTTGTAAAGTGTGAAAGATCTTCTATACCTTCTTGTAAAATATAGAGTGTTGCCCCTAAAGTGAGGAAAAGATCCCAAAGATGACAAAATCAAAAGATCCCAAAGAGGACAAATGAGAGTTAAATAGAAAGAGCCATTGAGGCCACCAAAAAAATACAAAAATAGAAAAAAAGAGAAAAAGAAAATAAAAAGAGAGAAGGGGGCACACTACTATTCCTTTTGAGAGATCCACACTAGTACTTCATCCTCTATCCCTTGTACTCCATAGAGATCATCATCATGCATATAGCTATGTGGGGACCTTCACACTATAGAACTTGGCTTGAATATTCCAAGGATGAGCCTCCTTAGATGAGCTCTAGGTCTTCATGAGCGAGCAAGTTGGATGCACCCCCACTAGTTCCATTGGAGAGCTTTTCTTAGCTCATATGTGCATCCGTTGCATGGCAATCCCTACTCCTCACATCATATCTATCATTTGGCTTTCTCTTGCCTATGATTGTCCTCATTGATGTGAGCCTTTCACACCTTTTTTGTCTTCCTCCTCCATCATTATTCTCTCTTTGCCATCCAAAGTGTCAACTCTCGTGCTTACGCTCATCCATTGCATGAGTGATCAAAATATCGAAAAGGAGTGGATCAAATTGACTTGTACCTGGCTAGTGGTCTGGGGACAAGTCAAGATAAGATTCCAAAGAAGACCGAGTGTGAAACTTTAGTAGATTGAGTTCTCAACAAAAATACTTTTTCATCTCGTATTCCCTATCCCCTTTCCTGCACGCAAACACCATTTGGATACATTCGAGTCACGGACATCGAGAGCTCTTGCACCCTTTGTTCTTTTGTTGCTTGTGTCAATGCTAATATAGACTCTTGTTTGTTAAGACTTGAATTGAATTGCATGCTTTAATTGCTTTACTTAAAAGTCCATATATGGTTGTGTGGCATGTCACCATAGAAATTATGCTTGTTATCGTTTACCTACTCAAGGACGAGAAGGAATTAAGCTTGGGGATGTTGATACGTCCAAAACGTATCTATAATTTCTACTTGCTCCATGCATGTTTTGTGTGACTTTGCCATGTTTTGCTTGAACTTTCATACACTTTTGAGCATATTTGGACTAATATATTAACCCAGTGCACCCAGTTGCCAGTTCTTATTTTCTTCTGTTTTTGTATTTCAGGTTTTTCCAATAAGTAAATTTCCAAATAAAACCTAGAAAAATTATATAAAAAATCAGCGTTCCGGAAGCTTCCGGGAGTCCAAAGGGGGGGGCCACAGGGCAGCCAGGAGGGTGCCTGGCGCGGCCCAGCCTCTGGCCGCGCCACCTGCCCTCCTGGCTGGGTCCCACACCCCCTGGTTCCCTACTTTGGCTCCTATTTATTCTCCCGTTGGGGAAACCCTGATTCCGGACCCCTTTTCTCCAGAAGCAATTCCGATCTTCGCCGCCATCTCCATCAAGTTTCGGGGGGACAGAATTCCTGTGTCGGCACCCTGCCGGGATGGGGAAGTGCCCCCGGATTCATCTCCATCGACGTAGATTCCCTCCTCCATGAAGCGGGAGTAGTTCCTCCTCGGGGCGGAGGTTTCTACCAGTAGCTATGTGTTCTTCTCTCTCTCCCACGTTGTGATCTTCGTTGTGATCATAGGCTATGTTAATCTAAGGTGATCCCATGATAGTTCCCCTTCCTCTATGTATTGGATTGATGTACTCAATTGATCTTATCTAGTATAATCCCCGAGACCAAGGTGACAGCGGTCTATTGGACATGGGTTAGAAGAATATTATCATGAGTGATTTCCTCTTTTGTGTGTTGATTGAAGATTGAGAGTCTCTTGGTGCTTGTCTTTGAATATCCTTGAGATATGTTGTGGTGATTGTGGTACTCTCTTTGGATGGCCGTGGTGACATTGGGAAATCCATAGATTGAGAACTACGAACTCTGAGGTGTGCTTTTGTAGCCCTACATAATTCTCGTCCTCTCTTGACCACAAAGGAATGACCTCCGAGTGCGTCTCCATTGCATGTTTTATGGGAAATATCATGTGATTAGACTATGTTAATGTTGTTGAGAGTTGCCACTAGTGAAAGTATGAAGCCTAGGCCTTGTTTCCATCATTGTTACACCGTTTGGACTCACTTTTGTTACATGTTTGCTTGCTGCACTTTTTATTACAGATTTATATTACCTTGTTTTGCCACACCTTTCACCCATATTTTATCATCTCTTCGACGAACTAGTGCACCTTTACAACTCCTAGGTTTATTTGGTGTGTTGGGGACACAAGAGACTTCTTGTATCTTAATTGCAGGGTTGCTTGAGAGAGACCATCTTCAACCTCTACTTTCCTGATTTCGATAAACCTTAGGTCATCCACTTGAGGGAAATTGCTGCTGTCCTACAAACCTCTGCGCTTGGAGGCCCAACATAGTCTACAATAATAGAAGCGTGCGTAGACATCAGATGTCCAAAAATCCATTTTCCTGCGCACAATAAAACCATACATGCAGCTCGCTGAAAACATCGTCAGTCCGGGTTAGTTTAGTTCAAATCATGCAAGAATGAGGGCAAAACAATAGCAAAAGTGTTTGGAAAGGTAGATACGTTTGAGACGTATCAACTCCCCCAAGCTTAGCCTACTGCTTGTCCTCAAGCAATTCAGTTCAACGAACTGAACGCGACAAAGAAAACTTTGACAAACTCTTTTGCTTCATAAGATGTATATAAGCCGGTACTATGAAAAGAGTTTAGCAGGTATCAAAACAATGATATGAGGACAATGCACGAAGCAATCCTTCTTTCAAGTGATCAATCACAAACAGTCTAAAGTGAATAATATGCTGCCGAAAATCAAGACAAGATCACAATGCACATAACCTGAACATATCAGAGTGGTATCTCGCTAGCCTCCATGAGTGAAGCAAAACATAAATGCAGAAACTCCTCCGGAGTTTTAAAGGAGACTAGAACTAAGAATTTCAGACTAGCAATATAACAAGCATGCAGAAGACAATGTAGTACTTTGGGACAATGCATGTTACACTAAGAATGACAATTATGCTCTCAATAGTTGGTGCTTTGAAGAAAGAAGGTGAGACTCTCGAACCGTGGATTTTTTATGGCAAGATTGAAAACCCGTGAAAGGAAGCAAAGACTAAACATGTGCCAGAGCTCTTGGTTTCGAAAACAGAGACAAAGTTCTTTTGAGATGTGCAACTTTTCAGTCAATGGTGAACGGTAAAGGTCTCTCAATATCTCCCATGCCAACCATATTAATGCATTTTGCTTACACATGTTCCCTTATACATAAATCCTTTGATGGTCTACGGAACCTTTTATTTTGCCACAAGTATGGAAGGAGGGTATCGTTCCATCTATCATAAGCAGCATTTGGTCCATTTCATTCCATCATCAAGTATGGGGGAGGTGTAACTCTCATTTTTTTATTGACTAGTTAAAACTTTCATCAAAATATTTTTGGCATGGTAGATACTGATTTTCCCTCATTGCACCATGAGCTTGTACGGTTGCAAAAGGGAAGCTTTTGAATAAATTTCGAGATGGCCAAAGAATGTCTAAGTTAGGAGTGGCCGACAAATACCACATATAGGTAGGTATGGTGGACTCAAGTGGAATAACTGGTTTGAAAAGGAGTTTGGATGCACAAGCAGAATTCCGCTTGGTGCGAGTGAAGGCTAGCAAAAGACTGGGAAGCGACCAACTATAGAGCAATAATTGTCATAATCATGCAGATCGACAAAGTAACATTGAATCGGGCATGAAAGTGATATGACTATTCTGAAATAAAAAGGTCATCAAGGCATGATAGACATTATAGTCATAAACATGTGTGAACATGTGCCAAGTCAATCCAAGAATTCTCCGAAGGGAAATACCACTTCAATATGCCAAACCATGAACAATGCAATGCATGCAAATCATTTCAGCAACATATTATGCACCCTAGCTATTTGAGATCAGCCACAAAGAAAGCATGAACACTGGGAAAGCATTGTAAACATAGCACTATGTCGCTACAAGCTGGTCTCTAGATCATAAGTACAGACATATGTACAAAAGTAGAAACAAAAAGAGTTCATACCGGTTTTCCTTGTTGCTTCCTTTCCGTCGATCTTCGTCATTACTGCCTTGTCACTTGCACGACCGAACATAGGAAATATATAATCAAATGCCAACACAGACTCTAGCTGAACTCTGAAAACAAAGCAAACTAAAGAGAGAAAGGAAATCTTTTTGGGTTTTTTAAAGGTTTTAGCGAAAGAAAAAGAAAGGAGAAATCTTTTTGTTGTTTTTGCAAAAGAAAAGAACAAAGAAGAACGGGCAAAAACTTCGAAAAGATTAAAGCGAAAAAAATAAAAACGGATAATACAATGGAAAGGTGAGAAGGGCACGTACTCCCCCAAGCTTAGGCTTTTGGCCTAAGTTGGTAGCAGCTACTGCCCCCAGGAGCCTCCTGCTCCAGGGTAATGGTAAGTCCAGGAGTCGTATGAGCCCTCCGGTGCAGCATACACCGAATTCCTCGGGTCCTCCCATGAGGAAGGTCCTGCGCTCCAAGCGGAAGAAGACCCCTCGCCATGCTCGGTGAAGGTCTCTCCCTGGAAAGTTGGGAACTCACCATGCTCCTCCTCGTCGGGCACAACCCCCTCCATGGGGTTATGCGGCTGGTAATGAGCCATGAACTCATCGAACTGAATATAGTTGAAGGACCATCCGTTCCTGCGAGTGTTATCAAACAAAAGTGGTGCAGGTAGACGGATCTCATGAGTAATGGTCTTTTCAAACCTCAAAATATAATCAAGGTTACCAAACTAGGAAGTCATGGTAACAAATGTATGCCTCTTCATAGTCGCAAGATCGAGGCTTGCATATGAAAAGGGAACATCATCAGGATGCGGAGTGCGCTCAAGAGACTCAAGGATGAGTGTGGCGTAAACACCACCATATAAACCGCCCTTGTTACTATTCGTAACAAGGCACCGAGCAATTAAGGCACCCAAATTATAATCATTCTTACCATAGAGGGTGTTCGCATAGATAGCGAAATCTGGTGCAGAACCACTGCTCGTGTTGTCACGAGCCAACACCCCTCTAGCAATATAATACGCAAAATACCTGAGGTGAGGAAACAAAATGCTGGAAATCTTCGTGCGCTGAATGTCGGTCTCCTCCTGGTAACAAAGGGAGTTGAAGAGGGTCCTCAACTCGGAAGGCTGAGAAATCATCTTCGTCGTCTGACCAACGTTCGGCACACCTATTATATCACAAAACTGTGCCAAAGACATAGCTATGCGGTCATTATAAAGTTTGAACTCGACGGTTCCAGCATCATGGTTATAACAAAAACTGCTAACAAAATGGGAGGTAAGGTTCTTGTATTGTACCACACGGCATAATGCTAGCCGTGTCAAACCTGCATTGGCACAAAGGCCATAAATTTTCTCTTTAATTCCCGCAGCTGTAAGAAAATCATCGCACGGATACATCATTGCGCATGATGGACTTGTGTCTTCCAACAACTCCAGGGGCACATGATCTTCATTATAGCTCACCCTATCTGCTGAGGGTGAAGCTGCAGCTCTAGTGAATCGATCATAGCGCTCGGGCTTCTTCTTCCCAAGCCACCCCTTTGCTTTCCCTAGCAAACTCATTTATGAAAATTTTGACAATTCAAAAAAACAAGGATTTAAACGAAGTGAGTTGCGGCAAACTACTCTACTCAATTACCTAAAGCATAAACTTGCATCAAAACTTGAAAAATAAATTTCTACACATGCATGCAAGCTCATCTAAACAGCACCAAGAACTACTAAATACTCTCAAATGAAACCACCATTCAAAAATCTAATTGGAGGGGTGAAGGAGTTGCATACCAGGGAGTATTTGTCCAAAATCTCAGCTCAAATGGTCGGCTGTAGAGAGAGATCAAAATTCTGGACAGAGGAGAGCAAGAACGCAAGTTCCAGGTGCTGAACTCATGTTTTTGGAGAGAGAGAAGGGAGGAGGAAGAAGACTTACCTGGAGGTGGGACCTGTGGGCGCGACCAGGGGGCTAGACGCGCCAGCTAGCCGCATGGGCAACTGGTGGCCCCCCTGGTCAGCCCCAGGTGCCTCTGGGTCACTCCTGGCATGGAAATTTTTAATATAATTTTTCTGGATTTTTTCTGAAAACTTCACTGTTGAAATTTTTCCGGACTTCAAAATGCTTCGAAACTTTCTGAAAACTTGAAGCAGTGATTATAATTGTGAAGTTTAAAAAACATATAAACTTGGTACAACAAGGAGAATAAAAGCTAAAGCAAATGAAAACATAACAAGCTCCACTTTTTGCCTACATAAAACATGCTCATTAGCAAGGTTGATCAAGTCTTACCAACGAACCGGCGATATTTAGAACAAAAAGTCTCACCTCTTATGAAGTGATCATTACACCTTCACTTTAATGGACATTGTCCCCACCATAATGGTTTTGTATTTGTGGTGCACGTGTAGAGGACAATCCCATTCTCCAATCTTCACGGCCTCGATATTCTCTATAGAGTTAAGGCCATGCCTTTTGTCGATCTTCTTTGGAAAATACATGGTGTGTTCCTTATCGTCTATGTTGAAGGAGACCTTTCCTTTATTGCAATCAATAATGGCACCTGCGATGTTAAGAAAAGGTCTACCAAGAATAATGGACATGCTCCGATCCTCGGGCATGTCAAGCAAAACAAAATCAGTAAGAATTAAACAATTAGCAACTTCAACTGGAACATCCTCACAAATTCCTATCGGGACGGCCGTTGACTTGTCAGCCATCTGAAGAGAGATATCTGTAGGGATTAGCTTTTCTAAACCTAGACTTTTATAAAGAGAAAAAGGCATAACACTCACCCCTGCTCCGAGATCACATAAGGCAGTCTTGACATAATTATTTTTATGGATCAAGGAATGGTGGGTATACCTGAATCACCAAGCTTCTCAAGAATCTTGCCACTGAAAGAGTAGTTAGCAAGCATAGTAGATATTGCCTCATTAGGAACTTTTCTTTTATTAGTAACAATATCTTTCATGTATTTTGAATAAGGAGGTAACTTGATAGCATCAGTCAAAGGAATTTGCAGAAAAAGAGGTTTTATCCATTCACAAAATTTATTATAATGCTCTTCTTCTTTAGATTTGAGAGACTTACCTGGAAAGGGCATGGGTTTTTGTACCCACGGTTCTCTTTCCTTCCCATGTCTTCTTGCTATGAAGTCTTCTCTTGTGTACTTCTTGCGTGTATCGGGTGCTTGTTTTTCTCGCACCTCAGGAGGATCATTCTTCTCCTTATCATTTTCTTCGGGCTCAGCACCGTCTTCAGTTTCGGCATCGGAGGTAGATATGTTGTTGGGATCAACAGCAGGTTCTTCACTTGTAATAGGATCATTGGAGTTGTCAGCTTCCTTGTGTTTCTTCTTCTTCTTTTTATTCTTAGGAGAGCTACCAATCTCATCTTCTTCTTGCACTTGAGAATCTTGCTCGATCCTCTTCAGATGCCCCTCAGGATAGAGTGGGTCCTGAGTGTGTGTTCCACCCCTGGTCTTGATGCCATAAGCTTGTATGTCCTGTTTGGAATTGTTAGCAAGCAAATATTTTTGCACATTAGAAATTTGTTCAAGCTGAGTTTGAAACATATGGAAATGCTTAACAAGACATTTAACATCATTAACTGTTCTTTCAAGAACACCCAGTAAACTTTTGATAGAAAGAGAATTATCATGTAACTGACTTTGTATCCTCCTATTAAAATTGTCTTGCTTAATAATAAAATTATCAAGCTCATCTAGGCATTGGTCGGGAGGCTTACCTTTAGGGATGTCACTTTCAGAAAAGTCTAATAGAGAATGTACCTCTACCAAGGGAGGGTGAGTAGTAGGCTGACACAACTTCTCGATAGGCGGTAGATTCTTCACGTCTTCGGCTTTGATGCCCTTCTCCTTAATAGACTTCTTTGCTTCTTGCATATCTTCGGGCTCAGAACAAGCATGCCCCTCTTATTTGGTGGTGGAGGTGGTTCAGGGACGGACCAGTCCTCATGGTTCTTGGCAATCTTTCCCATTAATTCTTCAGCATAGGGTGGCGTTCTTTCCCTGAAAACACAACCAGCACAACTATCCAGATAGGACCTGGATTCATCGGTTAGACCAGCATAAAATATATCAAGCAATTCATTCTTTGGGACTTCATGTACCGGTCTAGCCTTAATTAAATCACAATACCTCCCCTAAGCTTTAGGGATGTGCTCATCCTGCAACTGTTTAAAGTTATAGATTCTTTGCAAAGCAGGATGTTGCATATGAGCAGGAAAATATTTATCAACAAAAAATTGAACTAAGTCCCGAGGACTCTCAATGGAACTATAGGGTAGTGCATCGTACCATGATTTAGCGTCTCCCTTTAAAGAAAAAGGAAAAAGCTTGGCCACGTAGAAGTTTCGCATCTTCTCATCAGTAGTAAATAGGTCACTTAACTCAGCATGTTTGGTCAAGTGTGCTATAGCATCATCATTTTCTCTGCCATAAAAAGGGCCAGCCTCGACTGTAGATATAAGTGAAAGATCAATAGAGAATTCATAATCAGGATCATTGATGCATATAGGAGATGTGGAAAATTTAGGATCAGGAATATTCTTGTTCTTCATGGAGAGCTTCTTGAGCAACTCCTTAACAGCTCTAGGGTCAGAGTTGGCACACTCTCTAAGTTCCCTGCAAATATCATCATCGAGAATAACATAATCATCATCAAGGAGTCTCTCCTTGAGTTCATCTAAATCTGGGTAACCAAAAGTTTTGCAAGTAGGAATATAGGTAGCAGGTATCTCAGTCTCGGGCTCTGCTGCAGCCTTAGCAGTCTCAGTTTCAATATGGTGACCAAGAAAATTATCATCATCAAGATTAGTGGAAGCATCATCAAAAGTATCGGACATAGTAACAGACTCGGTAGAAGTAGCATGTGGTGGTAGTGGTGAAGCAAACTTACTTATAACGAAAGGTGAATCAAGCGTAGCATTGGTACTCAAAACGGTACCTTTTCTTGTAGTGGATGGTAGGATAGGAACCTTTGGGTCTCCTTTCTTACCCATAGCGGACGAAGTGTGGCGGGCAGGATACTTCAAGTAGACTTATAAATATTGTTATGGTCCCTGGCAAGGGCGCCAGAAAACAGTACTTGATGACCCTCAACTTTAGGGGATCGATTGTAGTATTCTCGCGGGTAAGTTAACCCAATTTATTGATTCGACACAAGGGGACACAAAGAGTATTTATAAGCTTTGACAGTTGAGTTGTCAATTCAACCGCACCTGAAATATGCTTGCTTGCAACAAAGTATTAATAGCAACTGTGATATGATAGTGATAATGATAACGACAAAATTAAACTTGTAGTAATTACCAGGATTAAAACACTGTAGGCTAGGGAGATGGATGGTTGGGCGCTGCATGAATAAGAATGAACATGTAATAGGTTCTAACACGGGGCAAGGCACACAGAAAAGTAATGATCATCTAGGCAAATATCAAACATTAGGCATGTACCCCATAGGTAGTTGTGCGTGCTTGCAATAAGAACTTGCACAACATCTTTTGTCCTACCATCCCGCTATGAACAGGGCCAAATGGAACTTATGGAGATTCAGGTGCTCCTGTCAAAGAGCACCGGAACAAAGCAATAAACTCAACGGATACATGGAATCCTCAAATTATGGACCATCCCCTTTGGTGTCCCTAACTGTCACCTTTGGGATCGCCGGTTCCGGACCATAATAGGTGCATACAACTCACAGATAGGATCTTGAACATAAATAAACTCATGAAAACATAAGTGGTTCAGATCTGAAAACATGGCACTCGGGCCCAAAGTGACAAGAATTAAGAATAACGAGTTGTAGCAAAGATGATAAACACCAAAGTAGATGATAGGAAACATGCCCCTAACAATCTGACAAACTATTACATGATCAATCTTATCCAATCCCTACCACCCCTTTTGCCTACAGTAGGGAATTACTCACACATGTGAAGAGAAGTCACAGAGGAAGGATGGAGTGGTGATGGTGATGACGATGGCGACGATCTCCCCCTCCGGAGGCCAAATCAGCCTCCAGATTAGCCCTCCCGAGGAAGAACAAAGGTTGGCGGCGGCTCCGTGACGGTTTCTGGAAAAGAGACTTCTGTTTCGGAGTTTCCCCGTCACGGGAATAAATAGGAGCCAAAGTAGGGCACCAGGGGAGGGGGAGTCACCCAGGCAGCCTCCCGGCGCGGCCCCACCCCTGGTCGCGCCAGGGGGGCGCCTGGGGCCCCCTTGGCTGCCCTCTAGCCCATCTTCTGGCTCCGGGCTCCGTCGGGTGCGTGGATTTTTTTGGTATTTTTCTGGGATATTTCTGAGATGTCCAAAAATCCATTTTCCTGCGCACAATAAAACCATAGAGGGAGCTCTACTGAAAACATCGTCAGTTGGGTTAGTTTAGTTCAAATCATGCAAGAATGAGGGCAAAACAATAGCAAAAGTGTTTGGAAAAGTAGATACGTTTGAGACGTATAAACACCACACAGTTGCCACTATCAAAATTGTTCAGGATACCGAAACTATTAGCACCCAATGCACTCCTCGTCCTATTGGACCTATTAATGGCGATGCTAATACCTCAACCATAAAAGAAGAAACTCCTATGAACATAGAGGGTTTCAAACAAGTGAGCCCAGATGACACTACTACTACCTTTGATAGTAGTGATATTGATTTTGATAGTTGCACCTTCTCAGAAGTTATTAGCTTACTCCACAAAATGTCTAGAGACCCCCACACTAGCACACTTAATATTGCCTGCACGGAGCATATCACAAATGCTCTCATCAAAGCTAGGGAGGAGAAGCTTAGGATAGAAGCCTCCATACCTAGAAAGCTAGATGTAGGTTTGGACCCTATGATCAAAATGAAATTAAATAACTTCTCTTGCTATGCTTTATGTGACGTTGGAGATAGTACCTCTGTCATGCCCAAAAGAATGTATGATATGTTTGAATTGAAACCTTTTGATTCTTGTTCTTTTGGTGTTCGTCTTGCCGATTCTGTTGGATATGTGCCCTAGAGGAAAATTAATAAAGATATTTATCACATATCTGTTTGTTCATAATACATTATATATTGTGCTAGAACTGTATTAAGCGGAAACATTAATACACGTGTGATATATAACAACCTGGTCCCTAGTTAAACTCAGGCATACTAGCTCATTGGGCAATTGATGATCAAGGTTTCCTGATCATGAGAACATAATAGTCTATTGACAATGAGGTCATATCATTAGGAGAATGATGTGATGGACACACACCCACCTTAAGCATTGCAGTGTGATCAAGTCACATAAGTTCAGCATTGCGATGACTTAATAACATAGTGACTGAATCCTTAGACTGTGATGATCATACATAATTGCTATCTATTAGGATGCTTTGAGTGCATTAACCGTTACACTGAAACATGGTAACTGAAAAGGTGTATCTTGGGTATTCCGAAGTAGATATGTTGAGGAGTATGAAATAGATCAGAGCGGGATTTGTCAATCCGAGTGACGGATAGGTACTCTGGGCCCACTCGGTGGTGTTGCATCAATAGCTTGCAAGCAAGTGACTAGGTCACAAGAGATGTAATATTCATAGACGAGTAAACATGTTATGTCGGAGACGAGGAAGAACTAGGTATTGGATACCGACGATCATACCTCGGACAAACATAGTACCGAAGCACAAAGGGATCAAGTCATATTGTTAACGGTTCAATAGCGATGAAGTTTATTCGATGGAAGCGTAGGGGCACATCAAGGATTGTAACCAGATCCCACATGATGGTTATTGGTCAGAGAGTTTCTCGATCATTTCTACTGTTTCCCGGACCGTAGGGTGTCACACTTAAGGGCAATCGATGCATTAAGGATTGATTCGGGATCACCGGTGAAAAGAGAGAAAACACCGGAAATGTACCGGGAGGTGCCGGAAGCTGTTCCGGATATTTTGAAAGGTTCAAAATAATATATATTAATGTTTAAATATGTTTTATTATTTAATTGACAGAATTAAATATTAAAAATGATTTAAATAATTAATTAAAAAGGTGAAAAGGTATTTGGGCCTTAAAAGGCCCATGAGGGGAAGGGGCAGCCTCCCCCTTGGGCTTGGCGCCAAGGGAGGGGCCCATCCCCCCTCCTAGCCGCACCACTCCCCCCTTGGGGGTTTAGTCCCACATGGGGGAAGGGGAGGGGGTGGAGCCCCTCCTTGGCCTATATAAGGAGGGGTGGGGTGCCTTTTTCAACACAACATTGAGTTTCTCTCTCTCTCTCTCTCTTTCTCCGACCTAGAGCGGACTCCCCTGGTTTGGAGTTTGCACCTGTGTAACACTCTCAGTTGTCTGTAACAGTAATCATCATCACTGTTGGTTATCACTGTTGAATTATCACTGTTACTCCCCTTGACCTTGTTCGAACTTTGATGTGTCCTTATTCAAACCATGATGTGAGGTGATCTAATCCAAGTCCCCATGCACCTTGCACCTTGGAACTAAACCCAAACCCTAAAACCCTTTTGGTGGTTAATAAAAACAAAGTGCATAATAATTCCTTGTCCAAATATTTCGGAACCACCTTTGTTAAATCACCAAAAATCAGTGGACCATGCCCATGTGGTTTTGATATTTTATTAAGCCTCTAAAAAAATTCAAACAAATCAAACAGTAGCAAAAACAGTGGCTCTTAATCCATTTGGAATATTATAAAATATCAAATGATTTTATAAAACTCCAAAATCTTTTGTGACACCTCAGTAATATGTAACCCTAATATACAAGCACCAAGAACATTTTACAAAAATGCTAGACTTAATAAAACAATTGCACAAAGGAAAAGAACAACCAGAGAAAACAAAAAAAAACCTAAACCCCGCCACTGGGCGAGGCCCACTCCTCCCCCAGCCTAGCCCACCCTGGCCAGCCCACCCTCTCTCTCTTCCTCTCTCCCACCTGCCCCCCGTCCCCATCCCACACTGTGGCGTCATGGCCATGGCAGAGAGGCCACGCGCCATGGTCCTCTTCTACCTGCCCCCTCCCCATCCTGGATGATAAGGCAGCGGCCCCGAACCCTCCCCTGGCCACTTCCCCCTCACGCCATCCCCTCCCTCCCTCCTACTCCTCTCTCACGATCCGTTCTTCCCCGCGCCGCACCACCGCAGTCGTCGCCGCCACCTCGCCGTGGTTCTCGTGGCCAACGACCACCTCGTCGTCCGGGAGGATGTGCAGAAGGAGCGCGGCGCCCCGCTAGGTCGTTTCCCCCATCGAGCTCGAGCCGAAGACCACATTGGACGCCAAATGGGGTCGCGCCCCTCCCCTCGGCCGCCGCCGCGATTTCTTGGATTCCGTCGCCGCCGCCGCGCCAACTCCCCCCTCGAGCTCCTCTCCCGGACCCCTGTGAGCGCACCAGTCGAACGCCCCATCTTCCCCTTCGTTTCGCGCGCCAGTTCGCCACCCCCATGAACACAGTGCTCCGGCGGCCGTCTTGTTCGTCGTAGTAGTCGCCGCAGACCAGCTCGGCTGGTACAACTGACATGGACAGATGCGCGGGGCTCGTCCCGTTCGTTTCCAACCGGCCACACCCATTTTGGTCACCGGTGTGCGCCGCTAGGGCCTCGCCGTACTCCTCTATGCACGCCGCCGGCGAGCTTGAGCTCCAGTCGTGGGCTGGCTCTCTGGCTAGTGGGCCATCCCCCCCCCCCCCCCCCGCCGCCCCCCAGATTAGATTAGTGGGGAACTAATCCCCTAGTTAACTGCTAATAAAAATGTTAGTGATATACTGACTAGTGGGCCCCTCTGGCCTATTAGTTAAATTAAACTGTTCAATAGACTACTAGTCAATGACTTATGGGCCCCACCTGTAAGACATTTTTAAATAAATAGAATTATAAAAATTAGTCACTGACATGTGGTCCACCCAACTGTTTTAATTAAATAAAATGATTTATTTAAAATGTGAGGCTGACATGTGGGACCCCCATGTCAGGTTTGACCAGTCAACTCTCTGTGGATAAAGTTTATGTTTTAATAATAAAATAAAATCCAGAAATTCTTTTAAAATGATTTAAACCTTTGAAAATTAATATCTTTTAAACCGTAAGTCAGATGAAAAAACTTTATAATGTAAATTGATCGGAAAAATACATCGAATACGAATACGCTATCCGCGTGTCAACCACCCCTCCTCTAACACAACGAACATCGACATCCCCCCTCCAGGCCGTCTGTCCGGTAATCGCCCGGAGCCGGTAAAAATTGCCAGTTAAAATTCCCGTTTCGTCTGCAAAGTGTAGCACTGCGTTTGCCATGTACTGTATTTGTATTGATGTTATTGCAGTGTATTTATTGTTTCTTCCCCCTCTCTTTTTGTCCGATAGACTCGACGTCCACTACTGCTGCCCCCTGAGATCGACTACGTCGACGACGACCGTACCTCTACCGTCGAGCTTCCAGGCAAGCAGAGCCATTCTCTTCCCCAGATATCGCCTATCTTTCCGTACATTTCTTGCACTAGGCATTGCTGCTACTGCTACGTTACAATCCTATTCAACT
Source organism: Bromus sterilis (assembly GCA_950022295.1). Lineage (NCBI taxonomy): Eukaryota > Viridiplantae > Streptophyta > Magnoliopsida > Poales > Poaceae > Bromus > Bromus sterilis. Next base: position 333,243,752 of record OX465595.1, on the reverse strand, counting down.
GCATAGCTTATCATTGTCGCCCCTTGGTTACCTTTCCGCTATCCTATGTTGCCCTATATATATATATATATATATATATATATATATATATATATATATATTATAATCCGCAGTTAGCCCCGCGCCTTGTTAGTCAATAGGATTAGATAGCGGGCCATGATTACTCTGGGAGTGATCGTGGAAACGATACATTATAAACTGCTACAGGTACGGTTCAGAGCAGACACCGCTTCAGGCCCCTACCCCGGCTCTGGCGAGCCACATCAAGTGTGAGCTATCGAGGAGTAATCCTTGTACTCCACTCGTTGCTGACTCTGTATAACCGTCCTAGGGTACTGAACCACGGTTTTACTTACAGGTAAGGAGTCGGGTGACCCCACGGTGCCCGCGCAGGGTATCTTAGCGGAACGACAGGTCAGGTGTATTCCACCGGTGTGCGGCGGGCCTGGTACTGTTCGTGGCCGACAGATATCCTGTTGTACGAAAGTCGAGCTCTTCGGAGCAAACGCGAGCCAAGGTAAGGAGATGGTTCACCTTGTTGGTAACCGCACGAGTTGGTGGGACGTCAGGGCAGGCACCGATGTTACTGGTGGTCCTGACTGCTGTCGTTGTCCGCGACTCATTCAATAAGGGGCAACGATAACGGTTTTCTCGACAGAAAAATAATAAAATGCTTAATGGGTTCGGCGGATGACTTGAGTAGCCTTTTGGCTTGTACGCACTACCTATACGTGGGATTGCGGTGTGGGCCCTCCGCATTGTGGTCTCGTTCGAAAGCTCTTTAAGACGTCCAGTTCAGCATTGTGGAGCGGTCGGATCCGCATCCATGATAGAGTTGCGTGGTATCCACCGTCCTCACAACGACCCGGAGAGAGAGGGGAGATAGGCCCATGACCCCCTTGCACTTAGGGCTGTAGACCGGCGGGGACCTCTCTGATGAGCCGTAGGATGGGCCTCGGCGTGTCGGATAGCCTCGGTGGGGTGTTCCCTAACAAGGTGTACGCCACCCTGGAGATCCGAGCGTGTAGTATGACACCAGTGCACCCCTGTAGGGAGTTTAATCTATTCGAATAGCCGTGTCCACGGTAACAGGACGCTTTATGCTGACGCCAGATCCTATCACTACAAACTACTACTATTAAACTGTTGGTTTCGGGTTTTCTTCCTCGCGGGGATGTCGAGGAGGGGAACTCGGAGGCATTGCTAATTATTACAAATAATTATTATACAATGCTGCAGAAACTTCTGCTGCATTGTTACTTTATGCTTTATATAAACTGTTGGCTGATCCTTACCTCATGCTGCAAGACTCGTCGGAAGATGCTAGTCTTCGTTAGGCCTAGCTTCTTACCCTTATTCTGATTTCTATCTTGCAGTGCACTATATATAGCCTCCCCTTTCCATTTGATAATGCATAAATGCTTAGTAGCGGACGTAAGACTCGCGGGTATGCTAGATACTCACCTTTGCTTTATCTCCCCCTTTTCGCTTTGCCTGATCGGCCGCTGCAGCCGACGTTGGAGCCCAGGAGCAGGAGTACCCCGAAGGCGACTACTACGACGTCGAGTTCCCCGTTGACCAGGAGTAGTTCGGTGGATCCCATGCAGGAGGCCTCGCCTTTTTGATCTGTATCTCTGATGTTATTTGTGCTAGCCTTCTTAAGGCAAAACTTGACTAACTATGTCTGTACTCAGATATTATGATTGTTTAACTTATTTTTTCGGATCCTCGTGATCCCTGGTTGTAATATCAATTTTATTTTATTTGAGTGTAGTGTTGTGTTGTGATATTACCATCGTGGCATCCTGATTTCGGTCGTGTACCCTGCGTGTATGATTACTGTACACGACTTGATTTTGGGGGCGTCACAAGTTGGTATCAGAGCCGACTGCCTGTAGGAATCCACCCCACCACTACTTGGTCGAAGTTGAGTCTAGACTTTGAAAAACTATTTTGCTAACTTAATATTTGGCTTACGGGCCCACATCGATGTCACTATGTGTGATATCTATGGTATTAGGATCCTTTTCTCCTTACCTATGCTCTGGGACTCTGCTCTCTTATCCTTGCTGGTAAGTTTTACAAACTCTGACATTAGGATCATGTTCTCTTGATTCCACCCGGCGTTTTGGTGCTTCCCCATTGATTGAGTCGTGTCGCAGGAGTTCTACCCCAGGTCCCGGACCGCGGATCCCATTCTCATTCTGGGCAGGCCGCGCGTCCTCTGGCATTAACTCCTGTGGCCAACAGTTTTCTTGCGGCGTGATTGACATAGTGGAATCGATGTCGCGTCGTTTAATCCTTACCGCGGTCTGCGTGCCGCCTACTGAGTCCTTTTCCTTAATTTCTACGACGTTACGCTGTCTGATTTTGACCGACTGTGTGCAATGATCTGTATGTCTTTATGACTACTATTGTATATCTACCGCACTTCTCGTTCATTTCTTGTACTGCATCGAGTATGACTCCTTATCCTTGCATATGCTTTGTCTGAACTAACCCCTGTTGTTCAGGCAGGATGGCAGACGATCGCCCACCTCCGCCTTATCTGGTCGCAATGATGCAAAAGTTTGAACTGAACTGTGAGCAGTTTGACCTGAACCGTCAATTCATGGCCGGAGTAATGGCCCGGCTTCCAAACTAGAATGCCCCAATCACACTGCAAGATTTCGTACGCCTCAACCCGTCTGTTTTCCGCAACTCTGCCAATCCGATGGATGCTGATGATTGGCTCCGTGACATCCTGTTTGAGATGGAGTCAGCTAGGGTTGCCCCGACCAGTTATGTTACGTTTGCGGCATTTCATCTGAAGGTTTCAGCCGCTCAATGGTGGGAAAGTCACAGGCGTGTGTGTTGCCTGCTGGGACTGTAACCACTTGGCAACAATTCCAGTTAGGTTTCCGTGCATGGCACATTCCTCGAGGTCTAATGGACCATAAGAAGGAGGATTTTCTCAAACTTAGACAAGGCACGACAACTGTTGTTGAATATCATAGGAGATTCCTTGAACTGTCTCGTTATGCTGAGGATGACGTCGACACTGACGCACGCAAGCAGCAGAAATTCCGTGAAGGATTGCATCCCAATTTGAAGCTCACACTAGCTGTCAATGATTTCACAGACTTTGCGACACTCGTCAGCAAGGCATTCTAAGTTGAAACTGCTCTAGCTGATCACCAGGAATCCCTCAAGCGTACTCGAGATGTTGGCCCATCCTCGGGAAGACCCACTCAGAAACTTCGAGTCTACATCCCACACAATTTCCACCACCGACCTGCCCCAACGCCAAGGTCGTCTTATATTGCACCTCGTCTGCCTCCGCCTCCAAGCCAGCTAACGTTTCCAACGGAACAACCCAAATTATAGCTCCTCCCCAGAATGATGGCTTATGCCACAAGTGCATACAACCAGGTCACCGTGCTGTCAACTGTCGCCCGGTTCAGCCTCAGAATGCACCATGTCCCCCTGGTAGTCGTAAGAAGAGCGGTCGAAATCGTTGTTTCAGGGACTGTAAGGACAAGTCGTCTGTTGTTAGTTGTGCTCACGTCACCCATGTCAAGATGGAAGAAGCTCGTGAGTCCCCAAGAATGGTAGTGGGTACCCTTCTCGTCAATTCAGTGCCAGCTTCTGTTCTCTTTGATTCTGGAGCGTCGCATTCATTTATGTCCCAGCCATTTGCTCAACTGCATGGGTTAGCTATGGAACCCTTGGCCACTCCTTTAGCGGTAAATGCCGTTCGATCTCAGAGTCGTGCCACCATGATGAGTCCTGATACCACCATTGCAATTGTGGGTCTGTTGTTCTCGTCTCCTCTTATTATCCTCAAGTCGTCCAACATTGATGTCATCCTAGGTATGGATTGGTTGGGGGCACATGATGCCCATATCCACTGTGCCACTAAGACAGTTCAGCTCACGCACCCTTCTGGCAAGAAGATTCTGTACTCGGCCCGAACAGCTCAGCATGCCGAAGGCCAGATATATGCTCTGAATGATTTGAATACCTCACCTCTTGAAGGGATCGAAAATGTTCCAGTTGTTCGCGATTTTCTCGACGTCTTCCCCGAAGTACTGCCGGGAATACCCCCGGTCAGAGATGTCGAATTCGTCATTGACTTGAAGGCTGGCACCGTCCCTATTGCTAAGCGCCCTTATAAGATGCCGCCTCATCACCTCATTGAACTGAAGAAGGAGATCGACATGGCACTCCACAAAGGCTTCATCCGTCCAAGTTCCTCTGCTTGGGGAGCACCTTCACTCTTTGTCAAGAAGAGCGATGGAACGAACCGTTTGGTCCAAGATTACCGACCTATCAATCAGGCAACTATACAGAACAAGTATCCGCTTCCTCGGATCAATGATCTGTACGATCAACTGGCTGGATCTATGGTGTTTTCGAAACTCGACTTGAGATTGGGTTACCATCAGATCCGGGCCCGCGAAGAAGACATCCCGAAGACCGCTTTCATTACTCGCTATGGCTCATATGAGTACAATGTCATGTCTTTTGGTTTAACCAATGCTCCAGCCACATTCTCCATATTGATGAACTATATATTCATGGAATACCTCGACAAGTTCGTCGTGTTTTATCTGGATGATATCTTAATATACTCCAAGAATGAAGGAGAACATGTTGAACAACTTCGTCTTATACTGGAAAAGCTTCGAGAACACAAAATCTATGGTAAGTATTCCAAGTGTGAGTTCTGGCTTCCCGAAGTAACCTACCTTGGTCATGTGATTTCCAAGGATGGCGTTGCCATCACCCCTGAACGTATCCAGGCTATTCTTGACTGGACTCCTCCCAAGACCGTCAAGCAAGTCCGCAGTTTCCTCGACCTCGCTAGTTATTGCCGCCGTTTCATCGAGAAATTCTCCAAGATTGCCAAGCCTCTGACTAGTCTGCTTCACAAAGGCGTCAAGTTTGAGTGGACAGATAAATGTCAGGAAAGTTTTCAAGCTCTCAAGGACAAGCTCACTTCTCCACCAGTGCTTGCTCCGCCTGATACTCAGAAGGACTTCGTGATATATTGTGACGCGTCTCGTCAAGGATTAGGCTGTATCCTAATGCAAGAGCGTCGCGTGATTGCTTATGGCTCTCGTCAGTTGTGATCTCACGAAGATAATTATCCAACGCATGATCTCGAATTGGCAGCACTAATTTATGCATTGAAGCTGTGGCGACATTACGTCGTTGGTAATCGTTGCGAGATCTACACCGATCACCAAAGCCTGAAGTACTTGTTTACTTAGCCAGACCTGAATCTCCGCCAACAAAGATGGCTCGAGACAATAGCCGATTTCAACATGGATATTCATTACACTCCTGGCAAGGCTAATGTGATGGCCGATGCTTTGAGCCGTAAAGCTTACTGTAGTGAACTTGAGGTTCCACTAGAACAACCACCTCTGCATGAAGAATTTCAAAAGCTGAACCTCGAGATTGTTCCTCAAGGTTATGTAAATAACCTGGTTATCGAACCGGATCTCGTCAAAGCCGTCAAGGGTATAAAGCTTTATGATGATTTCGTACACAAGATTAAGCGCGATATCGCCAATGGGAGACCCTCACCCTTCACCATTGATAGCAAAGGTGCGGTGTTCTACGAGGACCGTTTAGTGGACACTCACAGCAAGGGCAGGCATGAGAACCTGGATATGACCCCGAAGGTCATGAAATCGGCTCACGATACCCCGTTGTCCATTCATCCTGGAAGCACCAAGATGTACCAAGACATTCGTCAGCAATTCTGGTGGCCTAACATGAAGCAAGACATTGCCCGATATGTTTCTGAATGTGACGTTTGCCGTCGCGTCAAGGGTGAACATCAAAAACCCGCTGGAAATCTACAACCACCTGAAATTCCTGTATGGAAGTGGGACAAAGTTCAGATGGACTTCGTCACCGGTTTTCCCCGATCACAGAAAGGTAACGATGCTATCTTTGTCGTCATCGACCGTTTCTCCAAGGTTGCTCACTTTATGCTAGTCAAGGAGAAGAACACGGCTGCTCAGTTAGCGGAATTGTATATCGCCCAAATCGTGTCGCTCCACGGTATTCCGTTGGAGATCAGTTCAGATCGTGGCAGCCTTTTCACCTCAAGATATTGGCGGAGTTTCCAAGAAGCTTTCGGGACTATTCTGCATCTCAGCACCGCTTATCACCCCCAGTCACAAGGCCAAGTTGAACGAGTCAATCAAGTGCTGGAAGACATGCTTCGATCTTGCGTTATTTCCTTCGGTAAGAAATGGGAGGAATCTCTTCCGTTGGTCGAGTTCTCGTATAACAATAGCTACCACGCTAGTCTGAAGATGGCACCCTATGAAGTTCTCTATGGGCGTAAGTGTCGGACCCCTCTGAGTTGGTCAGAAACTGGGGAACATGCACTCATTGGCCCGGATATTATTCAGCAAGCTGAAGATCAAGTTCACGTCATTCGTGAACATTTGAAGGCCGCTCAGTCCCGCCAGAAGAGCAACTATGACCGCAAACACCGAGAGATGGAGTATCAACCTGGTGAATATGCTTACCTCCGTGTCACTCCCATGAGGGGCACTCATCGCTTCGGTATCAAGGGCAAGTTGGCTCCTCGCTACGTTGGCCTGTTCCGTATCCTTTCTAGGAGTGGACCAGTGGCATACCGATTGGAATTGCCGCCGAACCTCTCCCAAGTCCACGATGTCTTCCACGTGTCGCAACTCCGTCGCTGCTTCAAGGACCCTATCCGCGAAGTGGAACATGATATGATCGAGCTGCAACAAGACTTGACTTATCAAGAGCATCCGAGCCACATTCTCGACCAGTCTGAACGTCGAACCCGCAACAAGACCGTCAAGTTCCTCAAGGTTCAGTGGTCGAATCATTCTGAAGATGAAGCCACCTGGGAACGCGAAGATCGCCTTCGCGATGAATACCCCGATCTTTTCCTCGCTACCCTTTAAATTCTCGGGACGAGAATTCTTGTAGTGGGGGAGATTTTTAACACTCTCAGTTGTCTGTAACAGTAATCATCATCGGTTATCACTGTTGAATTATCACTGTTACTCCCCTTGACCTTGTTCGAACTTTGATGTGTCCTTATTCAAACCATGATGTGAGGTGATCTAATCCAAGTCCCCATGCACCTTGCACCTTGGAACTAAACCCAAACCCTAAAAGCCCTTTGGTGGTTAATAAAAACAAAGTGCATAATAATTCCTTGTCCAAATATTTTGGAACCACCTTTGTTAAATCACCAAAAATCAGTGGACCATGCCCATGTGGTTTCGATATTTTATTAAGCCTCTAAAAAAATTTAAACAAATCAAACAATAGCAAAAACGGTGGCTCTTAATCCATTTGGAATATTATAAAATATCAAATGATTTTATAAAACTCCAAAATCTTTTGTGACGCCTCAGTAATATGTAACCCTAATATACAAGCACCAAGAACATTTTACAAAAATGCTAGACTTAATAAAACAATTGCACAAAGGAAAAGAACAACCAGAGAAAACAAAAAAAAACTAAACCCCGCCACTAGGCGAGGCCCACTCCTCCCCCCAGCCTGGCCCACCCCGGCCAGCCCACCCTCTCTCTCTTCCTCTCTCCCACCTGCCCCCCCCCCCCCCCCGTCCCCATCCCGCACTGTGGCGCCATGGCCATGGCAGAGAGGCCACGCGCCATGGTCCTCTTCTACCTGCCCCCTCCCCCACCTGGAGGATAAGGCAGCGGCCCCGAACCCTCCCCTGGCCACTTCCCCCTCACGCCATCCCCTCCCTCCCTCCTACTCCTCTCCCACGAGTCGTTCTTCCCCGCGCCGCACCACCGCGGTCGTCGCCGCCACCTCGCCGTGGTTCTCGTGGCCAACGGCCACCTCGTCGTCCGGGAGGATGTCCAGAAGGAGCGCGGCGCCCCGCTAGGTCGTTTACCCCATCGAGCTCGAGCCGAAGACCACATTGGACGCCGAATCGAGCCGCGCCCCTCCCCACAACCGCCGCCGCGATTTCTTGGATTCCGTCGTCGCCGCCGCGCCAACGGCCCCCTCGAGCTCCTCTCCCGGACCCATGTGAGCGCACCAGTCGAACGCCCCATCTTCCCCTTTGTTTCGCGCGCCAGTTCGCCACCCCCACAAACAAAGTGCTACGGCGGCCGCCTTGTTGGTCGTAGTAGTCGCCGCAGACCAGCTCGGCTGGTACAACTGACATGGACAAATGCGTGGGGCTCGTCCCGTTCGTTTCCAACCGGCCACGCCCATTTTGGTCGCCGGTGTGTGCCGCTAGGGCCTCGCCGTGCTCCTATGTGCACGCCACCGGCGAACTTGAGCTCCAGCCGTGGGCTGGCTGTCTGGCCAGTGGGCCACCCCCCCCAGATTAGATTAGTGGGGAACTAATCCCCTGGTTAACTGCTAATAAAAATGTTAGTGATAGACTGACTAGTGGGCCCCTCTGGCCTATTAGTTAAATTAAACTGTTAAATAGACTACTAGTCAATGACATATGGGCCCCACCTGTAAGACATTTTTAAATAAATAGAATTATAAAAATTAGTCACTGACATGTGGGCCACCCAACTGTTTTAATTGAATAAAATGATTTAATTAAAATGTGAGGCTGACATGTGGGACCCCCATGTCAGGTTTGACCAGTCAACTCTCTGGGGATAATGTTTCTATTTTAATAATAAAATAAAATCCAGAAATTCTTTTAAAATGATTTAAACCTTTGAAAATTAATATCTTTTAAACCGTAAGTCAGATGAAAAAACTTTATACATGTAAATTGATCAGAAAAATACAACGAATACGAATACGCTATCCGCATGTCAACCCCCCCCCCCTAAGACAACGAACATCGACATCCCCCCTCCAGGCCGTTTGTCCGGTAATCGCTCGGAGCCGGTAAAAATTGTCGATTAAAATTCCCGTTTCGTCTGCAACGTGTAGCACTGCGTTAGTTCACCCCTAACACTGCGTTTGCCATGTCCTGTATTTGTATTGATGTTATTGCTGTGTATTTATTGTTTATTCCCCCTCTCTTTTTGTCCGGTAGTCCCGTCGTCCGCTGCTGCTGCCACTGAGATCGCCTACGTCGACGACGACCGTACCTCTACCATCGAGCTTCCAGGCAAGCAGAGCCATTCTCTTCCCCAGATATCGCCTATCTTTCCGTACATTTCTTGCACTAGGCATTGCTTCTACTGCTACGTTACAATCCTATTCAACTGCATAGCTTATCATTGTCGCCCCTTGATTACCATTTCGCTATCCTATGCTGCCCTATATATATATATATATATATATATATATATATATATATCTTATAATCAGCAGTTAGCCCTGCGCCTTGTTAGTCCATAGGATTAGATAGCGGGCCATGATTACTCTGGGAGTGATCGTGGAAACTATACATTTTAAACTACTAAAGGTACGGTTCAGAGCAGACACCGCTTCAGGTCCCTACCCCGGCTCTGCCGAGCCACATCAAGTGTGAGCTATCGAGGAGTAATCCTTGTACTCCACTCGTTGCTGAATCTGTATAGCTGTCATAGGGTACTGAACCACGGTTGTCCTTACAGGTAAGGAGTCGGGTGAACCCACGGTGCCCGCGCAGGGTATCTTAGTGGAACGACAGGTCAGGTGTATTCCACCGGTGTACGGCGGGCCTGGTATTGTTCGTGGCCGACAGATATCCTGTTGTACGAAAGTCGAGCTCTTCGGAGCAAACGCGAGACAAGGTAAGGAGACGGTTCACCTTGTTGGTAACCGCACGAGTTGGTGGGACGTCAGGGCAGGCACCGATGTTACTGGTGGTCCTGACTGCTGTCGTTGTCCGCGACTCATTCAATAAGGGGCAACGATAACGGTTGTCTCGACAGAAAGTTAATAAAATGCTTAATGGGTTCGGCGGATGACTTGAGTAGCCTTTTGGCTTGTACGCACTACCTATACGTGGGATTACGGTGTGGGCCCTCCGCGTTGTGGTCTCGTTCGAAAGCTCTGAAAGACGTCCAGTTCAGCATTGTGGCGCGGTCGGATGCGCATCCATGATAGAGTTGCGTGGTATCCACCGTCCTCACAACGACCCGGAGAGCGAGGGGTGATAGGCCCATGACCCCCTTGCACTTAGGGCTATAGACCGGCGGGGACCTCTCTAATGAGCCGTAGGATGGGCCTCGGCGTGTCGGATAGCCTCGGTGGGGTGTTCCCTAACAAGGTGTACGCCACCCTGGAGATCCGAGCGTGTAGTATGACACCAGTGCACCCCTGCAGGGAGTTTAATCTATTCGAATAGCCGTGTCCACGGTAACAGGACGCTTTATGTTGACGCCAGATCCTATCACTACAAACTACTACTATTAAACTGTTGCTTCCGGGTTTTCTTCCTCGCGGGGATGTCGAGGAGGGGAACTCGGAGGCATTGCTAATTATTACAACTTATTATTATACAATGCTGCAGCAACTTCTGCTGCATTGTTACTTTATGCTTTATATAAGCTGTTGGCTGATCCTTACCTCATGCTGCAAGACTCGTCGGAAGATGCTAGTCTTCGTTAGGCCTAGCTTCTTACCCTTATTCTGATTTCTATATATAGCCTCCCCTTTCCATTTGATACATGCATAAATGCTTAGTAGCGGACGTAAGACTCGCGGGTATGCTAGATACTCACCTTTGCTTTATTTCCCCCTTTTCGCTTTGCCTGATCGGCCGCTGCAGCCGACGTTGGAGCCCAGGAGCAGGAGTACCCCACAGGCGACTACTACGACGTCGAGTTCCCCGTTGACCAGGAGTAGTTCGGTGGATCCCAGGCAGGAGGCCTCGCCTTTTTGATCTGTATCTCTGATGTTATTTGTGCTAGCCTTCTTAAGGCAAAACTTGACTAACTATGTCTGTACTCAGATATTATGATTATTTAACTTATGTTTTCGGATCCTCATGATCCCTGGTTGTAATATCAGTTTTATTTTATTTGAGTGTAGTGTTGTGTTGTGATATTACCATCGTGGCACCCTGATTTCGGTCGTGTACCCTGCGTGTATGATTACTGTACACGACTTGATTTTGGGGGCGTCACAACCTTGTTGGGGGTTTCACCATCCTCCGGACGCCGTCGCGCTGCCGGAATCGGGATCCGGATCAATCTTCTTTCCACTGCTCTTCTGGTTCGGAGCCCGGAGGGACGTCGGTTGCATCGTACGTGTGTAATCCCGCGAGGCACTACACGTGTGGTGCTACTTCATCATCGGAGGTTCTTCAACACGACAGGGAGGTCGTAGGATCAGAGTCTACGCCAACCACGTTCGAGGAACGTTTCCCTCTTTCGGTCTTCAAAGGTATGAACACCGATTCCTTCCGTTACATACATCAGCATAACATAGATCTTGGGTTCGGGACTCGTAGGTAGGAAATTTTTTGTTTTCTGCGCCGATCCCCAACAGTGGTATCATGAGAAAGGCTATGCGTAGATGTATTGTACGGGTAGAACACATCTAGGATGTGGGCATCAATTCTCCAATTGTTACCCTCCCACGTGTACTCGTTTAGCGTTGCGGCAATGTCCTGATGAAGCGGCCCCGACCGACCTTACGCGTTTACGCGAGACTGGTTCCATGCTTGACATATGGCATGTACCATATAAGTGGTTGGGGTGTCTGTCTCTCTAACATTAGCGATGCGAAGACGTTTGCAACTGAGGACCCCAACAGGGGTGTAATAGAGACGATTGCAGGATTGGTGTTGTGGCTTGTTTTCGCAGGATAGAAAGCGGTTCTCTCTCGAAACCCCTTAGCAGCCACGTAAAACTTGCAAAAGATAAAGTAGAAGGCGTTTTAACTTTAATTTGCATGTAAGGGGGGATCATAGCTTGTATGATTTACAGTTTTACTTCCTTTCTTGCTAATATGCTAGATATGCGATGGTAGCATGATAGGATAATCTCTCTCAATACCATGATTGTATTCTCCCTTGGTGGGCACCGCCTGGAAGGATATCTTTATGATAGGCAGGCTGTGACGATCGGGTGTCATACATACATTAGTGATCGCATGAGGTTGGGTTTGTCAAGCCTAGCATATGCAGATATGGCCTTGCTGAACAGCCATACACTAAGGTTCAACTGGAAGGCTTGACATATGCAGATATGAGCTTGGGATACGGATGACCGAAAGGTTAAGCATGAGTCATATAACGGATATGATTGGCATGATGGCCTACCTAGGGAGATGTGTCGTCGGCCGTGTGATATTTGAGGACGATCATTCAAACTAGGATTATGTCAATCACTTAGTAAATTTGGAGAGATGTTTAACTAAGTGGGAGTTTTAGAATTAATTAAAATTGAACTCAAATTATGAACAAAGTCTAAATATGTGTTTTGCAAATAACCATTGTAGATGGCTGCACCTCGCCCCTCATTCAACTTAGGGTCATTCCTAGACAAAGACAAACTGAAAACCGATGGGTCAAACTTCACCAACTGGTTCCGCACTCTGAGGATTCTCCTCGTTCCCCTCAAGATGGCATACGTACTAGAGGCCGCGTTAGGTGACGAACCACCAGCGGACGCTAGTCAGGATGAGAAGAATGTCTACCTCTCCAAGACGGATGATTACAACCTTGTCCAGAGTGGAATGCTTTACTCCATGGAGGCTGAGCTGCGGAAACGCTTTGAGAGGATGGGTGCATATGAGATAATCACCGACCTCAAGGCCTTGTTTGCACCCCAGGCCAGGGCTGAATGTTATGAGGCTTCTGAAGCTTTCTTCTCAGCAAAGATGGATGAGCATAGCAGTGTTAGTGAGCACGTGGTCAAGATGTTGGCTACGTTCAATGCTTGAATGCTCTGGAATGTCAGATTCCAGATGAACTTGCTGTTGATAGGGTGTTGCAGTTGCTGCCCCCTAGCTACAAAGGCTTTGTGTTGAACTAGAACATGCAGGGGATGACTAAGACCCCTTCTGAGTTGTTCGCCATGCTGAAAACTGCTGAGGTTGAGATCAAGAAGGAGCATGTTGTATTCATGGTCAACAAGACTGTTGAATTCAAGAAGTCTAGCAAGAAGGAGAAGGGAAAGAAGGGAAGCCCGAAGAAGGGTGACAAGCCAGTTGTCACTCCTCGTAAGGCACCCAAACCTGAACTCAAGCCCGGCGTTGAGTGCTTCTACTGCAAGGGTGATGGTCACTGGAAACGCAACTGCCCCAAGTACCTAGAGGATAAGAAGGCTGGCAAGATTGTCAGAAGAGACAAAGGTATATTTGATATACACGTTATTGATCTTTTCTTAACAAGCGCTGGGAACAAATCCTGGATATTAGATACAGGATCTGTTGCTCATATTTATAACTCCTCTCAGGGGCTACGAAATAGGTGACGCTTGATGAAAGATGAAGTGACGATGCGCGTGGGAAACGGATGGCGGATTGAAGTGGTGGCGGTCGGCACGAAGCATCTTAGTCTCCCTTCGGGATTAGTTTTGATTTTGAATAAGTTCTACTATGTACCCGCATTGAGTGTGAACATTGTTAGTGGTTCTTTCTTGAAGCGAGACCACTATTCTTTTAAGTCAGATACAATTTCTTGTGCGATTTATAAGGATGATGTGTTTTATGTTCACAAACCGGAGAAACATGGCTTATTCATTCTTAATCTCGATTGTGATATACTTCATATTGATAACATAGAGGCCAAAAGATTAAAACCTAGTGGCGAAGAACACATGACGATGTGGCATTGTCGACTTGGTCATATTGGTGAAAAGCGCATGAAGAAGCTTCATGATGATGGACTTATGGAGTCATTGGATTTTGGATCCCTTGACATATGTGAACCATGACTTATGGGCAAGATGACAAGAACTCCATTCAATGGAACAATGGAGCATGCGGAAGACTTGTTAGGGATCATACATTCAGATGTATGTGGACCTATGAACGTCCCCACACGAAATGGTCTTCGTTACTTCGTGACCTTCACAGATGACTTAAGCAGATATGGGTATATCTACTTAATGAAACATAAGTCTGAAACCTTCGAAAGGTTCAAGGAATTTCAGAGTGAGGTCGAGAATCAACTCGGGAAGAAAATCAAGCACCTTCGATCCGATCGAGGAGGCGAGTATTTAAGTCACGAGTTTGGCGATCATCTTAAGACTTATGGCATCGTACCACAACTTACGCCGGCAGGAACACCTCAGTGTAACGGTGTTTCTGAGCGACGTAATCGAACTCTATTGGATAGTGTACGATCGATGATGTCTCATACCGACTTACCTGTGTCATTCTGGGGGTATGCATTAGAAACTGCCGCTTACATTATTAATAGGGACCGTCCAAATCCATAAAGACAACACCATTTGAGGAATGGCATGGCAAGAAACCAAAGTTGTCTCACTTGAAGATTTGGGGTTGTGAGGCTTATGTTAGGAAACTTCAGCCTGACAAACTCGAATCAAAAGCAGATAAGTGCATCTTTGTGGGATATCCAAGGGAAACCGTTGGATACACCTTCTACAACCAGTCTGAGTGCAAAATGTTTGTCGCCAAGACTGGATGCTTTCTTGAGAAAGAGTTTCTTTCGAAAGAATTGAGTGGGAGGAAAATAGACCTCAACGAGATGATTGACCAATCACTCCAAGTGGAAGAAATGGCAATGGAAGTTGTTCAGGAACCATCTTCCGTAGTGGGAGATGAAGAGAACAGTCATCATGATATTCATAACGATCGTGACATACATGATGATCATGATCAAGATGAAGAGGATCCTATTGTACCCCGCAGGTCATCAAGAGCCCGAGTAAAAACTCAGTTTTATGGGCAACTTGTCAATGCAGTCGTGTTAAATGAATCTGACGAACCTGCGAACTACAAAGAAGCAATGGAGGGACCCGAGTCCGAGAAATGGCTGGAAGCCATGAAATCCGAGATAGACTCCATGTATGCCAACAAAGTATGGACTTTGGTAGATATTCCCGAGGACCGAAAGGCCATCGAGAATAAGTGGACATTCAAGAAAAAGACTGACGCAGACGGAAACGTATCTGTCTATAAATCTCGACTTGTCGCAAAAGATTTCCGACAAATTCAAGGATTTGAATACGAAGAGACTTTCTCTCCCGTAGCAATGCTAAAGTCTATCCGGATATTGCTAGCAATTGCTGCCTATTACAATTATGAAATATGGCAGATGGATGTGAAAACCGCGTTCCTAAATGGCAACATTGAGGAAGAGTTGTATATGGTACAACCGGAAGGTTTTATTGATCCTAAGGACGATGGTAAGGTATGAAAACTTCAACGGTCCATTTATGGGTTGAAGCAAGCATCTCGGAGATGGAATCTTCGTTTTGATGAGGTGATCAAAGCTTTTGGATTTGTCCAAAATGAAGAAGAATTCTGTGTTTATAAGAAAGCGAGTGGGAGCTCTGTGGCATTCCTAGTACTATATGTGGATGACATATTATTGATAGGGAATGATGTGAAATTTCTAGAGGGGGTAAAGGAATATTTGAATGGACAATTTTCCATGAAGGACCTAGGTGAAGCTGCATACATATTAGGCATTAAAACTATAGAGATAGATCAAGACGCCTATTAGCACTGAGTCAGAGAACTTACCTTGAGAAGATATTGAAGAGGTTCAATATGGATAACGCCAAGAGAGGCCTCTTGCCCGTTATGAAAGGAAGTAAATTGAGTGTGACTCAATGCCCAGCAACAGCAAAAGAAAGGGAGGAAATGTCCTCAAAGCCCTATGCCTCAGCCATAGGTTCTATCATGTATGCTATGATGTGTACTCGACCAGATGTGGCCCTGGCGGTTAGTCTGACTAATCGTTTCCAAAGTAATCCTGGAATGGATCATTGGATTGCAGTGAAGAACGTCCTTAAGTACTTACGAAGAACTAAGGATCTGGTTCTTGTCTATGGAGGATGTGAAGAAGAGCTCGCCGTAACAGGTTACGTCAATGCCAGTCTTGGTACTGATCCCGATGACTCAAAATCCCAGACGGGATACGTCTTTATATTGAATGGTGGTGCGATTAGCTGGAGGAGCGGCAACCAGTCAGTCGTCGCCCAATCTACGATGGAGTCGGAGTATATTGCCGCTTGCGAAGTGTCAAATGAAGCGCATTGGCTGAAGAAGTTCGTCATCGAGCTTGGCGTATTCCCTAGTTGCACTGACCCTGTTAGCATTTATTGCGACAATACGGGTGCCATTGCTAACGCAAGGGAGCTGAGGACTCACTCTACAGCCAAGCATATTCTCCGGCGTTTCCATGTGACGTGGGACTACGTCAAGGATGGTCATACTAGGATTTGCAAAATACATACGGATCGGAATCCGTCAGACCCAATGACTAAACCTCTTCCACAAGCCAAGTTTGAACAACACCGAGAGACTATTGGTGTTAGATACATACCTGATGTAAACTTGTGTAATTTGTACTCTAGTGCAAGTGGGAGACTGTTGGATATGTGCCCTAGAGGCAAATTAATAAAGATATTTGTCACATATATGTTTGTTCATAATACGTTATATATTGTGCTAGAACTGTATTAAGCGAAAACATTAATACACGTGTGATATATAACAACCTGGTCCCTAGTTAAACTCAGGCATACTAGCTCATTGGGCAATTGATGATCAAGGTTTCCTGATCATGAGAACATAATAGTCTATTGACAATGAGGTCATATCATTAGGAGAATGATGTGATGGACACACACCCACCTTAAGCATTGCAGTGTGATCAAGTCACATAAGTTCAGCATTGCGATGACTTAATAACATAGTGACTGAATCCTTCGACTGTGATGATCAAACATAATTGTTATCTATTGGGATGCTTTGAGTGCATTAACCATTACACTGAAACATGGTAACTGAAAAGGTGTATCTTGGGTATTCCTAAGTAGATATGTTGAGGAGTATGAAATAGATCAGAGTGGGATTTGTCAATCCGAGTGACAGATAGGTACTCTGGGCCCACTCGGTGGTGTTGCATCAATAGCTTGCAAGCAAGTGACTAGGTCACAAGAGATGTAATATTCACAGACGAGTAAACATGTTATGTCGGAGACGAGGAAGAACTAGGTATTGGATACCGACGATCATACCTCGGACAAACATAGTACCGAAGCACAAAGGTATCAAGTCATGTTGTTAACGGTTCAACAGCGATGAAGTTTATTCGATGGAAGCGTAGGGGCACATCAAGGATTGTAACCAGATCCCACATGATGGTCATTGGTCAGAGAGTGTCTCGATCATGTCTACTGTTTCCCAGACCGTAGGATGTCACACTTAAGGGCAATCGATGCATTAAGGATTGATTCGGGATCATAGGTGACGAGGGGGTGACCCCACGACTCTTACGGATAAGCCTACCTGGTGTCCTTGAAGACAGAAGGCCCACGAAGATACAACCTTGTCCCGCTAATCGGCACCGATATAGGAGTCTGCGACTCACAAGGAAGGTGCGAAGACCTGCCATACGGAGCAAGCTAGGGTTAGGAAGACTTACCTGTAAACATACATGAACTCCCCGAGACCTAGCCCAGTATATAAGGGCTAGGAGGGGCGACGCCAAAGGCAACTAATATCATCTGTAACCCTTGCCTTGAGCGCTCCAGCCTTGGCATCCACTGTAATCGCATCTCCCCATCAATAATATCGAGCAGGAACGTGTCCTCCTGTTTGTCGATGAGCTATCGTCCAACCTGTGCCTCTCATAACTAACCCAGGGTCCCTGACCATGGGATTTGCCGGGGTTGATCCCCGTCAATTGGCGCCGACCGTGGGGACTACAAAGGTTGGGATCACGATCTCGGCGGTCCCGTCTTCAGCAAGCCACGACTCAAGGGCAAGGACCAGATCTAGCCCACTCGAAGGATTCAAGATCACGGCGAGCATCTCTGCCACCCCATCAAGATCGCTCGGTCTACAGCTGTGCCAGGACCAATACTACGGCAACGGCCAAGTGCAGCGTCAGCAGCGAAGGAATCGACGACTCAGAAGAACGGCGAGAGGCCTCTACGAAGGAATTCCACTCGACAAACCGCGACGCGCAGCGGAGGACTCGAAAATCTTTCGACAACCCACCGCCGCCCGGGCACCCACCGCACATCAAGACGACGACTACAAGATCGAAACTAGCGATCAGCAGAACCATCGCCAAGGAAGAAGGAATCGACGACCTAAAAGGCGCGCACGGGAGATCTACGCCGAGGCTCCAATGAACGAGCCACGTCACGCAGCCGTGCAACCGACGACCACTCGACGACACGCCGTCGCACGAGCACCTGCCGCCAGCCAGGACAGCGACTCCGAGACACCGGTTCGAAGGCCAGATGAATTCGCCAACCTCATCAAGAACCAAGATATGAGTCAAGGAATCGAAACCGACCCTCGCTTCCACGAACACCTGGAGGATCACGAGAAAATCTTCAGAATCTCAAGAAGGAAGAGGCACGCCGGATCTAGAAAACTCACGGTTAGAGAGCAGCTAGCAGGACCCTGCACGATCCACAACTTCGAGGATGACTAGGGACGCGTCAGGTCAGGTCACACTTAGGGAGACTGCCGCCTGTTCAACAAGCTAGTCGACGACCTCAAGAAGGAGAAGCAGAAAGAAGACAGGCGCAACCGGCGACCCGAACAATCGCCGCCCTCAAGCCCGGAAGGACGTCACAGCCCGATGCAAGGGCAGGTGCTCATGATCCAAGAAGGAAGGGTGTCGCAAGCACAACGCGACGCCTACGCCCTGCAGGCTAGAGCAACCGAGAATCTTAACGCAGTCGAAGTCTACCAGCTACACGACGCAGAAACCAGCATGACGTTCTCCCAGAGCGACCACCCGCCTGCAGTTCCAAGGCCGGGGCACACGCCCCTGGTCCTCGACGCCCAAATCGGAGGATGCAACATGGACGGAATCTTCATGGATGAAGGAAGCAGCATGAACATAATCTTCATCAGCACCCTGCGCAAGATGTTGATCCCCCGATCAGTACGGAAGAAATCAAGCACCGTGTTATACGGAGCAGTCCCAGGAGAAGCAGCTACTTTCCTTGGACTAATTGAGCTCGAAGTCGTCTTCGGCAACAGACGCAATTTCGCAAGACGCACCCTCGAGTTCGAAGTACTCGATTGGCAATCACAGTATCACGCCATATTGGGACGTCCAGTGTTCGCTCAATTCATGGCGGTTCCACACTACGCCTACCTCAAGATCAAGATGCCAGGATCAACGGGAGTCCTCACGATCAACGAAAGCTTCATCAAATCAGATCAATGTGACCGTGACTTTCACAAAATCTCCGACACATTCGGAGCCGAACAAGAACTCAGAGAAATAGCCATGGTGACGGACAAGAGTACCTTCCCACTGGTGAGCCGAAGCGAATCTAAGGAGTACGGACGCGACTTCAGCATCGGCAACGACACAGTCACTCACCAAGTGCACCCGACGGACCCGGACAAAACAGTCCGCGTGTACGCCCACCTACCAGAGGAGCAGGCGATGACTCTCGTCGCTTTCCTTCGAGATGAGTGGGAAATATTCGCCTGGTGCCCAGCTGACATGCCTGGAATAACGCGCGAATTCGCGGAGCACGCCCTACGCATCAAGCAAAACACGAAGCCGGTGAAGCAAGCTCTGAGACGATTCTCGGAGCCCAAGCGCAGAGCAATCGGAGAGGAAGTCAACCGGTTACTCGACGCCCAGTTCATCCGAGAAACGAAGAAAGCCACCTGGATAGCCAACCCAGTGCTGGTGCCCAAGAAAGACACGACCGTGCTGCGCATGTGTGTCGACTACGGACCAGTCAACAAGCATTGCCCGAAGGACCACTTCCCCCTGCCTAGAATCGATCAGATAATCGACTCGACAGCAGGGTGCGAACTACTTTCCTTTCTTGATGCCTACTCAGGATACAACCAGATCAGGATGAAGGAAGAAGACGAAGAGCACACATCGTTCATCACCCCCTATGGCGTATTCTGCTACAAGACCATGCCCTTCGGGCTCAAGAACGCAGGCGCCACATACCAGCGAATGATGTAGGCCTTCCTAAAAGACCAAATCAGAAGAAATGTGCAAGTCTATGTGGACGACATCGTCATCAAGACCTACAAAGCAGCCACACTACTCGACGACTTGCGCGAAACCTTCGCATCGCTCAACAAATACAGAATCAAACTCAACCCAAAGAAGTGTGCATTCGGCGTACCGGCGGGAAAGCTTCTCGGCTATATGGTCTCTGCCCGAGGAATCGAGGCAAACCCTGAGAAAGTCCGAGCCATCACCCGAATGCAAGAACCAACCGACATCAAAGGATTACAACAGCTCACTGGAAAACTCGCAGCCCTAAGCCGCTTCATCAGCAGGCTGGGAGAATGCACGATGCCTTTCTATCAGCTGCTCAGGAAAGGAGAGAAATTCGAGTGGACGGAGGAAGCCCGCCAAGCATTCGCGGACCTGAAAAAGACACTCTCGACCCCACCAATCCTGGCGGTACCCAAGGAACGAGAGAAGCTATACCTCTACGTGGCAGCACGTAACAGTGTAGTAAGCACAGCGCTCGTTGTCGAACGCACAGAAGAAGGCAAGGTTCAAAGCATCCAGAGACCGATCTACTACCTCAGCATGCTCCTGACCAAATCCCAGCAGCGGTACCCGCATTACCAGAAGCTACTACTGGCCATCATCAATTGACCTCAAGAAAGGTATCCCACTACTTCGACGAGCACCCTATCACAATCGTGAGCAGCGCACCACTCGCCGACATACTCAACAACCCTGGAGCGACTGGACGAG
Source organism: Bromus sterilis (assembly GCA_950022295.1). Taxonomy (NCBI): domain Eukaryota; kingdom Viridiplantae; phylum Streptophyta; class Magnoliopsida; order Poales; family Poaceae; genus Bromus; species Bromus sterilis. Next base: position 333,222,958 of record OX465595.1, on the reverse strand, counting down.
TCTCCGAGTGGAACATTGAGCTCAGCCCACGGGACCTACAGTTCAAGCACCCAACAGCCATCAAAGCCTAAGTACTCCCAGATTTCCTGGTCGAGTGGACGGAGGTTCAGACACCAGGCCCCACAGACCTATCAAGTTCATGGTCAATGTTCTTCGATGGGTCTAAAAGACAACAAGGAGCCGGGGCAGGAGTTGTGCTCATCTCCCCCAAAGGAACAAAGCTAAAATATGTCCTCCAGATCAACTTCAGTCACGCCTCCAACAACGAAGCAGAATACGAGGCACTCCTCCATGGCATGCGCATGGCCAAAACGTGCGGAGCCACTCGCCTCATAATCTACGGAGACTCCAATCTCGTCGTCCAGCAGACGATGAGAAACTGTGACGCAATAGCCGACAACATGGCGGCCTACCAGAAGCTCTACAACGCACTCGAAGGAAGTTTCGACGGCTGCGAGCTCAACTACATCACCAGGGCCAACAACACAGAAGCTGACGAACTTGCGAACATTGGTTTGACACGAGGGCCAACACCACCAGGCGTTTTTTCTCGAAAGCATCAGCCAGAGATCCATCAAGGTACAGGCAGCAGCACCTGAAGTAGTCGCGGACGGCGAGGACGCAACAGAGCTGGCGCAGGTGGCAGCAGCAAGCCCATCAGAAGGCACAAGCACCAGCACACCCGACAGCACAGCTCCAACAGAGCTCGAAGGACCTGTCTGGGCAAAACCGTTCCTCCGATTCCTAATCGAAGGTACGCTACCGCAAGACGTGGTCGAAGCACGACGCATCGGCCGACGATCCAAGGCGTTTACGGTGACCAACAAACAGCTATACAAGCGCAGCATCACCCAGATACTCCAAAGGTGTATCGACGAAGAGGACGGCAAAGCCCTACTGCTCGAAATCCACGAAGGCACCAGCGGGCACCATGCGAGCAGTCGAGTACTCGTGTCCAAAGCATTCCGAGCCGGGTTCTATTGGCCCACAGCCATGAAAAACGCAGAGGAAATCGTGCAACATTGTGTCGCTTGCCAGAAATTCGCCAACAGACCACACGCCCCCGCCTCAGAGCTCAAGACCATACCACTATCCTGGCCGTTCTCCACCTGGGGACTCGACATGGTGGGCCCACTCAAGAAATCATCAAAGAGCGTAAGGACACACCTGCTCGTCGCAGTTGACAAGTTCACTAAATGGATCGAAGCAGTGCCCATCACCAGCTCCACAGCCCTCACGGCTGTCAACTTCATCAAATCGATCATCTTCAGGTTCGGAGTGCCACACAACATCATCACGGACAACGGCACAAACTTCACAGCCGCAGAATTCCAGAACTTTTGCGAATAACTGGGCATCAAAATCAACTATGCATCAGTCGCGCACCCGCAGTCCAACGGCCAAGTGGAAAAAGAAAACGGCCTTGTGTGCGAGGGAATCAAGAAGCGGCTCCTTGCACCACTCGAGCAAGCCGCCGGCAACTGGGTAGAAGAACTCCCCGCGGTACTATGGAGCCTACGAACTACACCAAACACCGCGACCCAGTACACACCCTTCTTCATGGTGTACGGGGCAGAGGCAGTACTACCACATGACCTCAAGTTCGGAGCACCTCGGGTCACCGGGTACGAAGAGGAAGAAGCAGAAGAAGCATTACAAGATGACAAAGATACAGCTGACGAAGCAAGAGATACAGCCCTGGAAAAATCATAAGGGTACCAGGACAAGCTACACAACTACCAAAGCAGACGCTTGCGCACTAGAACCTTCAACAAAGGTGACCTAGTCCTACGGCTAATACAAGAGAAGGTCCATAAACTTGCCCCCCAATGGGAAGGGCCATTTATAGTCTCAGAAGTCATCGGAGGTGGCGCCTACAGGCTGAAGAACCCGAAGACAGACGAGGACGTGGGTAACCCATGGAACGTAGCAAACTTGCGACTGTTCTATCCATAGTCCCCATCGGTCAGACATGACTGGCAACTCATGTAGCCGCTCGACCGCAATAAAATAAATGTTGCCCAAATACTGCCATCTCAAAGCACTCGGGGGCTCGAGCACACAGTCCCCCCGAGAGACGCTATCGCCTACGCGATCTTAACCAAAGCACTCGGGGCTTAAGCATAAAATCCCCCCGAGAGACGCTATCGCCTACGCGATCTTAACCAAAGCACTCGGGGGCTTAAGCATAAAATCCCCCCGAGAGACGCTATCGCCCACACGATCTTAACCAAAGCACTCGGGGGCTTAAGCATAAAATCCCCCCGAGAGACGCTATCGCCTACGCGATCTTAACCAAAGCACTCGGGGGCTTAAGCATAAAATCCCCCCGAGAGACGCTATCGCCTACGCGATCTTAACCAAAGCACTCGGGGGCTTAAGCATAAAATCCCCCCGAGAGACGCTATCGCCTATGCGATCTTAACCAAAGCACTCGGGGGCTTAAGCATAAAATCCCCCCGAGAGACGCTATCACCTACGCGATCCTAACCAAAGCACTCGGGGGCTTAAGCATCAAATCCCCCTGAGAGACGCTATCATCGCTCACGCGATCTTCACATCAAAGCACTCGGGGGCTCGAGCACCACCTCCCCCCGAGAACGCTCGCGCAGTCCGAAGCTTAAAAATCCCAAGCAAAAAATACCCGGCCTGCCCCACCTGCGGAGAACAAGGCTCGAAAGACATGGCCACAATCAGATGGAGCACCAAGTACTCTGAAGAAATTTTGGAGGGAGCACAAGACACAGACTCCTTTAGTCTTCATCCGATCGCCAACGATCACCTAAAGACTAGGGGGCTACTCCCATCGGGAGCGCTGTCGCGCACCCGATAAAAGACATAAATTAACGGAAGAACGACAAGGGAAACAAATCTCAGCCTACGCTCGACCCTCCGACTCAAGCGTAGCCTCGGGGGCTACTCCCATCGGGAGTGCTGTCGCGCACTCGATAGAACACACATTTGCAAAGTTTGGACGGACCCGAAGACAGCTCTCGATCGCAAAGGACTCGAACACAGCTCTCGGTTGCAAAGAACTCGAAGACAGCTCCTGATCGCCAAGGACTCGAATACAATTCTCGGTTGCATAAAGGCCCAAAGATAAATTCCATTGCAAAGGCTCAAGCACAGTTCACATCACAAGGATCATTTTCGGTACAAAGTACATTGGATAGAAGGCAGCTCTGATCACTCGAAGGCAATCCTCATTACATCGAGAACTAACCCTGTTACAAAAGACGCAAACAGTCAATAAAGCCTACAGCATCAATCACCCAAGGAATCATGACTTATACATGTGCGCCCATGCTGGGATGATCGAATCTAGTACAAGGGCATCACCACAGACAAAGGAAAAAAGGAAGCAAGCAGAGGATGTCAACGACATAACAAAAGGGTGAAGCTCGACTTATTTGTCGATGCTCCACCAGCTTCTTCTCCCGCTCCACCAGCTTCTTCTCCAGCTGCAGCTGCACGCCTTCTTCTCCGGTTGCAAAACTTCTTCTCCGAGTTGCCAGCGAAGATGAGGCCGCCTCCAGTTTTACAAGGTCGCCTGGCGCGCCCGCTTGATCGACGGCTTGACGTCGATGTCCTCTTCGGAGCTGATGGAGACGGCAGCACCACCTGAGGAGTCGCCAGAAGACGGAGCTGTAGAAGATGCAGGCGTAGGACTCCTCGATCTTGTGGAGCTGTCTCTGCTCGACTCTTGCCAGTGCGGATCCATGCTGTTGCCGCTCGGGTCGAACGCGCGGACAGTGACAGTGCTTTCGCCGTCAAAACGACAGCTGAGCATATCGCCATCTCGCAAATTCAACCGCCGAGCAAACAAACTCCAACCAGAGCCAAGAAAAATCAAGCGGGAGCTATCAACCTCCAAGTCAACATACGAAGGAGATCGACGGCTCCCTTGAAGATGCAGAAGCAAGTAATCTAAGCCACGCTCAGCGACAATGGCGGAAAAAGCAGAGGTAAGAAGAACGTGATTGGCGCTCTGGCCATGAATGCGTAAAAGAAAATCATAGCGCCAGAATCCCTCCTCCAAGGGAGAGGAGGAAGGCATTGGCGCTGTACCATGGCGACCACCACGGCATGAGCGTGGTGTACGGCCACCACGGCCACGACGAACACGGCCACGGCCAACACCTCGCCTGGAAGCCATGAGAGGAAGAAGAGAAGAAGGAAGAGGCAAAGTAGCAAGCTGGATAGAGGCGAAACGTTGTGGAAGAGAAAGGCTTATTTATAGAACAAAAACCCCCCAGCATGGAGAAGCCAAAACGACAGCAGCAATTAATTCAAAGAACAAACGTCGCAGACGTCTCAGATTCCAAGACCAAGATGCTTTCCCACGGGACGCACTGTGCGCGAGATGCGTCAATTCATGCGCGTTTCCAACGAGCGTATCAGAAACCCAACCGGCGCATGCCGCACGCCGCAGCGGTCATCATTATGACCAGTCATGAAGACGTGAAGGTTCACTGGCGGAGCATCCCTGACAGCCATCAAACAGAGGCATCGTTATCCTGACGAGCGGCGAAGAATACCAACAGAGATCAAGAATGATTTCTTAAACACATTTTTCAAATATATTTAAACTCCCATCGGGAGAGCACATCATAAGAGTCCCAGGGGCTCCCTCACCCAAAGGTCGGCAATGTGCTCGAGTGATCACTCGCACTCACAAGAGTCTCGGGTGCTCCCTCAGCCCGACGCAAAGACAAACATTCACTCGCCAGGATCATACGGCGCTAGAGTCCCAGGTGCTCCCTCACCTCAAGAGCCGAAAACGGCATTCAAGTGACTACTCGCGAAGAACCCCCCGTTTGAGCACTCGAAACAAGCTCCGCGGGTGAACGAGTGAACAGCTTGCTTGATGGTTTGTTCCAAGCGGGTGCAATACTATTAGGCTCCGCGCCTCAAAAACACACATTCCTGGAACACGATACACTGTGCCCAGATGCCACGCAAGATTAGCGTGTAGGTAAGACCCCGCTGCGAAGTTCGGCCGGGCTGGGACTTGCCGAAGAGCGATTTAACTCCCAACCTTTTCCATGCGTTGTGCATGATAGAAAAAGTCGGGCGGACGCGCCTTAGGCTATGCACATTACTGGCGGCAAATGAACACCGTAAGACCTGAAGCGGCAGGACTTTTGCTCGACACCAGTGTCCCAAGCTCACGTCGAAGGACGTGGGTTTGATTGGGCTACTGCGGTATTTTCCACTAGCGCAATTCACCAAGGCTCGACCAGTCGACTCCTTGGGCCCTTTCAGCTTAGCATCCCTCGAAACAGGTTTTGTCATGGCCACCAGACTGCCAGCGACCCGCGGTTGTACCGCGCATACAAACGATTGACAAATGGATGTACCCGAGTCCCTGCGCGACTCTTCGAGTCCCCCAGGCACTCGGGGCTGCTGACGAGGGGGTGACCCCACGACTCTTACGGATAAGCCTACCTGGTGTCCTTGAAGACAGAAGGCCCACAAAGATACAACCTTGGCCCGCTAATCGGCACCGACGTAGGAGTCTGCGACTCACAAGGAAGGTGCGAAGACCTGCCGTACGGAGCAAGCTAGGGTTAGGAAGACTTACCTGTAAACATACATGAACTCCCCGAGACCTAGCCCAGTATATAAGGGCTAGGAGGGGCGACGCCAAAGGCATCTAATATCATCTGTAACCCTAGCCTTGAGCGCTCCAGCCTTGGCATCCACTATAATCGCATCTCCCCCATCAATAATATCGAGCAGGAACGTGTCCTCCTGTTTGCCGGCGAGCTATCGTCCAACCTGTGCCTCTCATAACTAACCCAGGGTCCCTGACCATGGGATTTTCCGGGGTTGATCCCCGTCAATCGGTGAAAAGAGAGGAAACACCAGAAATATACCGGGAGGTGCCGGAAGCTGTTCCGGATATTTTGAAAGGTTCAAAATAATATATATTAATGTTTAAATATGTTTTATTATTTACTTGACAGAATTAAATATTAAAAATGATTTAAAAATTAATTAAAAAGGTGAAAACGTATTTGGGCCTTAAAAGGCCCATGAGGGGAAGGGGGAGCATCCCCCCTTGGGCTTGGCGCCAAGGGAGGGGCCCATCCCCCCTCCTAGCCGCACCACTCCCCCGCCCTTGGGGGTTTAGTCCCACATGGGGGAAGAGGAGGGGGTGGAGCCCCTCCTTGGCCTATATAAGGAGGGGTGGGGGTGCCTTTTTCAACACAACATTGAGTTTCTCTCTCTCTCTTTCTCCGACCTAGAGCGGACTCCCCTGGTTTGGAGTTTGCACCTAGTTGGGGGTTTCACCATCATCCGGACGCCGTCGCGCTGCCGGAATCGGGATCCGGATCAATCTTCTTTCCGCTGCTCTTCTGGTTCGGAGCCCGGAGGGACGTCGGTTGCACCGTACGTGTGTAATCCCGCGAGCCACTACACGTGTGGTGCTACTTCATCGTCGGAGGTTCTTCAACACGACAGGGAGGTCGTAGGATCAGAGTCTACGCCAACCACGTTCGAGGAACGTTGCCCTCTTTCGGTCTTCAAAGGTATGAACACCGATTCCTTCCGTTACATACATCAGCATAGCATAGATCTTGGGTTCGGGACTCGTAGGTAGGAATTTTTTTGTTTTCTGCACCGATCCCCAACTGATTCTTCCGTAAAGAAACCTTTTGTGAAGATCGAAGATGTTCTTATCATTGTTAATGCCAACTATGTTCCCGTTGATTTTATTATTATGGATATAGAGTGTGAACCTTTATGTCCAATTATTTTGGGACGTCCTTTTCTCCGCACCGTGGGTGCAATCATTGACATGAAAGAGGGGAATATAAAATTTAAATTCCCTCTCAAAAAGGGAATGGAACACTTCCCTATAAAGAAAATCAAGTTACCTTTTGAGTCCGTTACACGGGCTAGCTATTCTCTTTCTCTTGATAAAACTTGATTCTTCTTTTGCCTTATGCCTAGCTTAAAGGCGTAAAATAAAGCGTTTGTTGGGAGGCAACCCCAGATGTTTTTACTTCTGTTTTTAGTGGTCTTGATGATTGTTACTACTGTAGCAACATCATTGTATCTTTATTTTCAAGCTTTCTGCCAAGTTATAGCCTCATATGACAAGGGAAGCGAAAGTTGTGACACGCTGTCCAGAAAACAGATTCTGTCCTCGTGACGGAAAAAATCGGATCAAATCACCAGTTCATCTTTTTGAGCAGAATGTTTTACACAGAGTGCTCGATAAAATCGCGGAACTTTTGTATGTTCTGAGTTTTTTTATTTGAGTTTCAGAAGTACCCCTAAAAAATTCTTTACTACCTGTTGTTCTGTTTTTCACAGATTCTGCCACGTTTTGTCTCTCCTTACTTTTGCAAACCTTAAGCTTGCTTTTTCTTTGAAAAACCTTTTGGAAATATTAAGAAACAGTAGCTATTCAAGAATATCTTTATATCCAGTAGGGAAAAATTATTTTATTAAGGGTACTAACCTCTTTAATCAGTTTATGATGAGTTGTGTATGAAGGGAGTTTTCAAGTGTGCGATGGAAGATGATGAAAGAAGATTCAGGAGTGTCAAGCGCTCAAGCTTGGGGTTGCCCCCATGCATACCCAACAAAATTTCAAGGAGACTCAAGTATCTAAGCTTGGGGATGCCCCCGTGCATCCCCTTCTCCATCAACAATCATCAGTTCATCCTTCGTCTCACTATACTTTTATCACTTCATGAGTTATGTGCTATGCTTGGAGCGTCTCGCTCTTAGGTTTTATTTTTAGTTTTCTTTAGATTTTCTTGCTATTCATAACAAGTTAGACCCCGTCTTACTCTGTGTGGGTGAGAAACACGCTCCACTTTCAAAATCTAGAACACATCATAGAATTTTTCATGCCTATCTTTTTACTGTTGTGTGTTCTTTATCTTTTCATAGCTATTGCCATGTTTAGTTTTAGTCTTAGTTTGTCTTTAGCAAGAGCCTTGGCTTTTGTTTAGTTTGTTGCTGGAACTCTCTTTAGTTTTCATGTTTATATTGTTAAGAGAGTTGGTTGTTGCACTGAGTTGTGTCTTGTCTTGAGAGTAGGTAATTGAGGTTGCTATTTAATTTTAGTAGTAACTTGCAATAGTTTTGAGGTATTGATGTGAGTAATGTTTGAACTTTTGGTGTCAAGAGATCTTGCCTATTAGTGATAGGTGTCGTATTTTGGGAATCCGTGTTTATTTTCAAAACCTACAAAACTAGTTACTCTAGCTACTATATGGATCGCTAATCTTTGGAGGGATCGAATATTAGAGTACACTCACGTACCATGAGTCGAGGATGCGCAAGGATAACCAAACCCCCATACACTCCTCCTCTGGGTACTTGTCTCTTTGTGAACCTCCTTATTAGATTGAGAGTTACCGATAATAAGTGCATGAGTTCTTCGGACTAATGTAAGTATTGAAAGTTGACACTTCCACCTCCTCATATTTGCTAGCCTCTTCGGTACCGTGCATTGCCCTCTTCTCACTCCGAGAGTTGGCGTCCACCTTCGCCGGTGCATCCAAACCTTTGGCATGATACGCTCTGTCATCATAAACCTCCCTATATCTTTCCTCAAAACAGCCACCATACCTACCTATCAAGGCATTTCCATAGCCTTTCCGAGATATATTGCCATGTAACATCCACCTCTTCATGACTTGATCTTCATGTCATACATGTTCCTGCTACACTAGCAGCGGCATACATTGCATACATCATGATAGCTAGATCTTCTTTATGATTTGAGTAACTTTTAAAGTGTGAAAGATCTTCTATACCCTCTTGTAAATTGGAGTGTTGCCCTTAAGTGAGGAAACGATCCCAAAGTGTACAAAATAAAAGATCCCAAAGAGGAAAAATGAGAGTTAAATAGAAAGAGCCATTGAGGCCACCAAAAAATACAAAAATAGAAAAAAGAGAAAAAAAGAGAAAAATAAAATAAAAAGAGAGAAAGGGTAACACTACTATCCTTTTGAAAGATCCACACTAGTACTCCCTCTTATCCTTGTACTCCATAGAGATGATCATTCATGCATATAGCTATGTGGGGACCTTCACCTTATAGAACTTAGCTTGCATATTCCAAGGATGAGCCTCCTCAAAAGAGCTCTAGGTCTTCATGAGCGAGCAAATTAGATGCACCCCCACTAGTTCCATTGGAGGGATTTTTAGCTCGTAAGTGCATCCGTTGCATGGAAATCCCTACTCCTCACATCATATCTATTATTTGGCCTCCTCTCCCATGATTTTCCTCATTGATGTGAGCCCTTCTCACCATTTTTTGTCTTCCTCCTCCACCATATTTCTCTCTTTTCCATCCTAAGTGTCAACTCTCGTGCTTACGCTCATCCATCGCATGAGTGCTCAAAATATCGAAAAGGAGTGGATCAAATTGACTTGTACCTGGATAGAGGTCTGGGGACGAGTCAAGATAAGATTCTAAAGAAGACCAAGTGTGAAACTTTAGTAGATTTACTTCTCAACAAAAATACCTTTTTTCTCGTATTCCCTATCCCCCTTCTTGCACGCAAACACCATTTGGAGACATCCGAGTCACGGACAGCGAGATCTCTTGCACCTAATGTTCTTTTGTTGCTTGTTTCAATGCTAATATAGACTCTTGCATGTTATGACTTGAATTGAATCACAACCTTGATTGCTTTACTTTTTAAAGTTCTTATATGGTTGCTAGCATGTCACCACAAAAATTATGCTTGTTATCATTTACCTACTCGAGGACGAGGAGGAATTAAGCTTGGGGGTGTTGATACGTCCCAAATGTATCGATAAATTCTGCTCACTCCATGCATGTTTTGTGTGATATTGTTATGATCTAGATACACTTGCATACACTTTTGATCATATTTGGACTAACCTATTAACTCAGTGCACCCAAGTGCCAGTTTCTGTTTTCTACTGTTTTTCTATTTCAGTTTTCCCCCATATAAAAAGTGCTCCAAAAATCCGGGAAAATCAGATAAAAATCAGCATACCGGAAGCTTCCAGAGCAACGAAGGAGGGTCGGGGGGCCACCACTAGGTGCCCAGGCGGCCACCTTGCGCGGACAGGGGCCTGGCCGCACCAAGGGGGCGCCTGGACTCCTGGTGGGCCCCCTGGCTGCCCCCTTCGCCTATTTAATCTCCATCACGGGAAACCTCCAAGGAGAAAACCCTTTTTGCGTTGTCGCCTCTGTTCCACCGCCGCCGCGCTTCCAAGATCGGGAGCACCGTCATGACCCTTCCCGACACCCTGCCGGAGGGAGGATCGGTCTCCGGGAGCTTCCCCTCCACCATGGACGCTTCCCGGATGTGCAGTGAGTAGTTTCCTTTGGACCATGGGTCCGTGATCAGTAGCTATGTGATGTTCTCCTCCCCTCTTTGTTCTTCATGGTTTATACCTCATGAGCTGCCCTACAAGATCGAGGCACATATGTAATCTTTCTGCTTTTGCTATGCTGAGTTTGATGGGATCTGGTGGATTATGAGATTATGTTCAGATTGTGATAGAGTAATATAATTGGTTCTTATCTTTTATATTTTTGTTTCGAAGTAATTCTTGCATGTTCTCCATTGTTGTTTATTGCTTTGGCCAAGTGGTAGGTAGTAACTCCAAGAGGGAACGTTATTCTCGATTGTGGGTACATGCCCCCTGATGACACGCTTGAGTGACAGAAACATGAGTCTAGGGGATGTGCTGTGGCCACAAGGGGGAAAACAACGGTGCTTATAACCGCGGTTGCAAGGATTGTTTAATTTACGCAAAGTTCTTTTTAATGCAGTTGTCTGTTCCTTTGGGTTTACACTTTGGGTGGGGCTCGCAACTTAATACCAGCGAGATGTTCTGGATAGATATCTAAAGGTGAATGATTAGTAGTAGATGCAGATAGATTTCGGTCTACTTATTTTGCCGTACTGCCCATGCTTTTGAGCCTCTCCCTTTCTTTTGTAGCATAGTTAGCATTGCGGTGCATTTATAATCCTATCAATTGCCCGTTTGTAATTTGTTTACCTCGCATAGCAGTTCTATCGTCTTTCGGGAGAGAGACATCACTAGTGAACATCACAGGACCCTGGTCCATATTCTCATCATTATTTTATTTTCAGTATTTACTTTCAGTTGCTACCATTATCATTATCCCTTGTGTTTTTTATCCTTCGTAAACAACAAGACCGGAGAGATTGACAACCCCTTTGAACTTTGTTGGGAGCAAAGTTATTTGTGTCGTGTGCAGGTCCAGCAGAAGCAAGTGATTCTTTTCAGACGGCGCATCACTTGCCGAACCACCTACTTATCATTGCCGGAGTCCTACGGGAGACAAACCCTATCCTCTACATAGGGGAAATTTTCTGCTATCCTACATCTCACCTTCCACTTGGGGTAACCAACGAAGGGCGAGAAGCCATTATCACTTCCACGCCATCAAGCAAATTTCGGGCGCCGTTGCCGGGGACTCCGAGCGATAAGATAGGGGAGTTTCCCACTACCTTTTACCTTTACTTTTTAGTCTTGTTAGTTTACCTTTCAGTTTTTATCTTTGTGTCTTATATCAAAAATTACAAAAAGTTCGCCACACTTGCTGCTAATGGGTTACACTGAAAACACCAAGTTGTGTGACTTCACCAGTCAGAACAACAAAGACTTTATCTCCACTCCTATTGCCATGCCTGCCACTTCAGCTACCTCTTATGAAATTAAACCTGCCTTGCTAAACCTTGTTATGAGAGATCAATTCTCTGGTGCTGGAGATGATGCTGCTTTACACTTGAATAATTTTGTTGAATTATGTGATATGCAAAAGTATAAAGAAGTAGAAGGTGATGTGATGGCGGTGAAGTTAATAGATTTAGTGGGATTGCCTCCCCTGTTAACCGCGCCAATAAACGATTCTTGATGACCCACAAGTCTAGGGGATCAATTGTAGCTTTTCGATAAATAAGAGTGCCGAACCCAACGAGGAGCAGAAGGTGCTGATAAGTGACACTGGATAAGGAAAGGCTGCACACACTCAAAGGTAAATATTTAGGGGTTTTTGGTTTAAGCAACAGAAAAGTAAAATACAAGCAAAGTAAACAGGGTAACTGAGGAGTAGCAAGTGGCCCAATCCTTTCACAAGGATAAGCCTAGGAACTAAACTTATAAAAGCTAAAGCGTTCTCGAGAACACACGGGAGAGATAGCCAAGTTACTTTCACCATACTCCGCCAAGTAATATGTATTGTGTTGATAAGTGTTGGTGGGTGGATCAATGCTAGTACACCTTCTAGACTAAGATAAGTGTACTCTTATGATTATACACCTTGCAAGCATCCGCAAATACAAGGTAGTAATTAAGGCATAAGCCTAACCACAGCATTACGATCAAGGATCCATAACTCCCTTGTGCAAAAGTGTGCGAACTGGGGTTCAGGTTTCTGTCACTCCGGCAACCCACCATAAGCATCCTTTGTGCACAATGTATTCCTCTAGGCCCATGAAAGGAGAAGTGTTAGGTGTTCGACTCACATAACACCACTAGAGAAATAACAACACAACTTAAGTATGAAACAACACATAACACTTCAACATCATATGACTACTAACAACTAAACTTCTCCCATGTTCTCAAGAACTAAAGTAACTACTCACAAGACATAAAAGAGATCATGATCAGAGGTGATAGATGGGTGGCAAACAATCTGGACACAATGATATTTCTCCAACAAAACTCAATATCATTCACCACAAAGTAGTAATCAACACCAACAGAGTGGAGAGGATAGATAGTACGGATTACAACACAAGTTGCAATTGTGAGATGAGATGGGATGGAGATGGAGATGGTGCTCATGTTGGGGATGATGTTGATGATAATCTCGATGATGCCCGTGACGATGATGATGATGATGATGATGGAGATGATCTCCCCTTCCGGGAGGTGATCTCCCCGGCGGAATCTGCCCGCCGGAGATGGCTTTTCTCCTCTGTAGGTTTCCGCCCCGTGGCGGCGGCGAAACACGGAAAAGACTCTTCTTTTGGGGTTTCCTCCCCAGGGGGCTTATATAGGCGAAAGGGGGCACCGAGGGGGGTCACCAGGCGCCCAGGAGGGTGCCTGGCGTGGCAAGGAGGGGGGTCGTGCCAGGCACCCTTCTGGCTTCCTGGTGGGTCCCCTCACCTCCTCCTTCGGTGATCCCCAGTCAATCTTCATAAAACTTCTCCCCGTAAAATTTCATCGCATTTGGACTTGATCTGATTCAGCAACTTGGTATCCACTTTTCACCGCTGAATTCTAATTCTGCTGCTTCGGCACCGAAAAGTTGTAAACTGTGTAAAACAAGCCAAAACAACATAAGAACAATACTTTAAAGTGGAATATATCAATGAATAGGATGAAATTACAATATAAAATAGTGATGCATTTTGGACGTATCAACTCCCCCAAGCTTAGACCTCGCTTGTCCCCAAGCGATTGCTGAGCTCGGTAAACCTGTCCACAAGTTTAGAGAGTGAAGTGTCGATAAAAGAATACGGACAAGAAGCATCAAGATTTCTCACCAAACTGAAGCATCCTCAACAGCAAACTCAACTCATAAGGTCCTTATGAGAAAGTAGTAACAATTATAACAAAGTAGGACCTGGAAAACTCATCAAATCATGGCAAACATAGCCTTGGTCAAGGAACAACTAATAACTTTTACTTTTGCTCTTTCACTTATAATGGAACCAGTTGAAGCTTTGGAAAGATTATGTTATCAGTCAAGAAGTGCACAAATTAACACAAAGGAAGATATTTACTACGCATAAGCTTTTGCAAACAACTCACTTATCAAAAATAATGTCAACAAAGATGTAACATGCTAACTTTCAATGCAGCTTTGTATGCAAGAATCTTTATTAACATCAAATGTATGTTCTCTCTCAAGAAGGAAGGAAGTAGGAAGGACTGACTCAGCACAAAATAAAGGATAAACCCCGTGCAAAAGGGTAAGAAGGGAAAACTCATGTGCCATCTCTAGATCAAACAGAATAAAAACAGGCCTTTGGGAGGTGCATGATCCGTCAACGACTGTTGATAGATAACTCACTCACTTCATGATTTGGACAAGTTTCGAGGAACGGCTCCCATGTGGGGACGGTCACATCCCCTTAAATTCCTTTGTTCAATGAGCGAAGGAACTTGTGCGTTAGAATTTATCTTTTACGAGCTGGGCACTCATGCCAGTCCCTTCTCGTATTAGGGGTTTGCAGATTAGGCATGCAATCCCAAGATAAAACTTGTCCAAATTAAGAAAATCATGGGTTACCCACCACTTCCTCATGAGCTGAATCAGTGGCACAAAACAGAAGATTTTTAACATCTAGAGATAGCACATAAATTAGGAGTGGTAGTGGAATACCACAAATAGGAAGGTATGGTGGACTCAAGTGGAAGATGTTGGTTTCAGGGTATGGAAGTACAAGAAGAATTCCGCTGAGTACAGGGTTTTGGCTAGCAAGGCTTTGAGAGACCAGACAATTGATGACAACTTAGATGCAAGCAATACAAATCATAAACATTAAAACTAGCATGAAACATCAAGTTGTCTTCCTTGTCAACATAACACTTCAAGCATAATAACACAAAGGTTTTGGCTATGTCGCTACTTTGAGAAAAACGTGCTTGTTGTTATGACCAAAGCTATACTTGCCAAGATTTAAATAAAGTTTTCGAAGCCATACCTGATATAAGGTCAATACTCCCCATAAGAATCAGCTCATAATGTCGATTGCGTGAAGAGAATACCGAGTGCAGCGAAGAAACCAATAGACTTCTCATTAATATTCCTTCATGGATGACCCCACACTCATACAAAGCTCTCCACAAAAGGAGTGATAGACCTCAAAGCAACACCTATTTCATAAAGTAACTTCCCTAGACATGATACGACTCTACTTGACTCCTAAAGACAAAGATAAAGATAAAGATACCCGACACTCCCCCAAGCTTGGAACAAGCTAAGGGGATGCCATTACCCGAGGAGTTTTACTCCTCATCCTTGTTCTTGTCAGTCACGTACTCCTTGGCGAAGCGCTTCCATGGTAGTTGTTCTCCAGTTTCGAAGGACATTCCCGTCTCCAAGATCCTGCACTCAGCACCTAAACCCATGCGCAGAAACTTTAGTTAATACTCACAGTTTTGGTTCTGCATATCATAGATCTGTGCTTGGATCCCATAAACTTTTTCTTCTAGTGTGGCCAAACTTGACCACATCTCCTTCATCTCCTTCTCGTGGGAAGCCTCGATCTCGTTCATGATGTCGAAGTTAGCTTCAACACCACGCTCCACCATCTTCTTGAACTTGAGGACCTCATGTTCCATCTCCTTCATCCGCCCCTCGGTGCTCCCCTCCTTGACTGGTCCCTTATGATATTCCTTGTGGAGAATACCGTCCTCCACATGAAGGACCTGGGGGTGCTTCTTCACCTCAGCGAGGTAAGGGTTGATGAAGTTGATGACGAACTTGTCCTTCGGGGAACTTGGGGAAGCCATGGCACCTAGGTCTAGCTGAAAGTTTTCCTGGCAGAAACAACTCGAAAAGAAAACACATGTAATCAAGAGATACGATGCCGGGACGATCCGGGCAAATATATAGCAAAAAATTCTGCAACAGAAGGAAGGTTTCAAGCCTAGGTGGAGTCGGAGTCGGAGTCCAGGGCACCCAGGAGGGTGCCTGGCGCGGCCAGGAGGGGGGGCGCGCCGGGAGGCCTCCTGGGCCCCCTGGAGCTCCTCTCCGGCTCCACTCGGGCTTGGAACTTTTCTAATTTTGCAAAAACTTTGAAAAGTAAACTTTTATTGACGTTCGCGATGTTTCCTTACCGTAATACATACCTTTTCTTATTCTGCTCCTGCCGGTGTCTGAAACTGGGTTGCAACATGTTCTTCATGAGTTCTTGTATATATCATGTTCACGTCCACATTGATAGGATCACCTGCCATGTAATGTTTGAGTCTTTGTCCATTCACAACTTGAGGTTTGGTGCCTTCGAAATTATTGATTTTTATTGCACCAGACCTATATATTTCTTCGATATGAAAAGGTCCTTCCCATCTGGAAAGTAGTTTACCTGGAGAAAACCTGAAACGAGATCTAAACAACAAAACTTTATCACCAACATTAAATTCACGTTTCAGAATTCTTTTATCATGCCACTTCTTTACCTTTTCCTTGAACATTTTAGCGCTCTCATAAGCTTCACTCCTCCACTCATCTAGAGAAGTCAAGTTCATGTGAAGCTTTTCACCAGCTAACTTTGGGTCAGCATTTAGCTCTCTGACAGCCCAGAAAGCCTTGCGCTCTAACTCTAATGGTAAATGGCAAGCCTTGCCATAGACCATTTTATACGGAGACATGCCCATGGAGTCTTTGTAAGCAGTTCTATACGCCCACAAAGCATCTCCTAACTTATTTGACCAGTCCTTTCTAGAACTGTTTACTGTCTTCTGTAAGATCAACTTGATCTCCCTATTGGTGAGCTCAACTTGCCCACTAGTTTGACGGTGGTACGGTGATGCAATCCTATGATTGACATCGTACTTGGCTAGAGCTTTCCTAAAAGCTCCATGCGTGAAGTGTGACCCTCCATCTGTCATGAGGTACCTTGGTACTCCAAACCTAGGAAAAATTACATCCTTGAGCATTTTCAGAGATGTCTTGTGCTCAGCACTCTCAATGGGGATTGCTTCAACCCACTTGGTTACATAATCAACAGCAACTAAGATGTGTGTGTACTTGTGTGAAGGAGGAAAAGGACACATAAAATCAAAACCCCAACAATCGAAAGGTTCGATCACTAGTGAGTAATTCATAGGCATCTCATTTCTCCTGCTAATGTTACCAACTCTCTGACACTTATCACTGTTGGGTCTCGCAACAGAAAACAATAATTTTTCTAACTAGCGTCACCCTTAACCCAAGATCTATCTAGCTGTAATGCCGTAACGGAAAGACTTGCGGAAACATACCTCGGGGTGTACTCCGTTGCGCGGGAAACGTTCCCACAAACGTGGTTGATGAAGCCTTAAACCTTTCACAGCCCCCTGGCTGTGTTAGCACCCTGATGGGGTGATAGTGTCGCACGTGCAGCACCTCGTAGTACTCGCACATGTACGGACTCGATGACGACCTCCGTTCTCCGATCCAGCGAAGGTGGCGGAAGTAGACCTCCCGGAACCGGAGTTTCGGCAGCACGACGGCGTCCGCATAGCAGAGAAGCCTCAATCCCAGCACAGGTTCCAGACAAGGGGACCCCGGCTTGAGAGAGACGAGAGAGGGGACAAGACCAGTGAAAACCGATCTCAATTCAGAGTAATATTGAATTCTCTGCGAATTTTTCTGTGTTCAAGAAGTGCACCCCTGCCCATCTTTATATAGGCAGAAGGAAGGAGTCAACCCCCCTTCCCTTGGCAATGTGGGACTAATCCCTTGCCAAGGGTGGAGGGTGCGGCTAGGAGGAGGGAGGAAGTGGGGCGCCACCCACATGGGCCTCAAGGCCCATGGCGCCCCCTTTTTTTTCCTTTTTTTCCTCCTTCCCCTAATGGGCTTCTTTCACAAATAAGGCCCATTGCACTTTTTAATCTGAAATAAATTATTATTAATTATTAATTCACTTAATTAATAAATAATACATATTATTTCATCTCCTGATTATCCGGAACTCCTTCCAGCTCACTCCGAACGTCCTTCGGACCAACACGGAACTTTTCCGGTACGTCTTTCTCTCTTCTCCGGTAACTCCGATAGTTCCGAAAAGGTCTCCGATATTCATCGAGCCCTTAAGTGTGTTACCCTACGGTCCGAGAACACTCCAGTCATGACCGAGACAAAGGCTATGGCCAATGATCAATAGCGGGACCTGGATGCCCATAATGACCCCTGTGCATTCCGAAAGTAATCGATTGAACCGTACACGTTGTATGCCATTCCCTTTGTCATGCGATACTAGATTAGTCCAAGATTCGATCAACTGCATCCAATGCATTAGTTCTATCCTGTTACCGACAAATCTTATTCACTCGTTCCGTGATATTCATCCTTGTGACCTAGTCACACGCTGCGCAGCTTTATGGATGCAATCTCACCGAGTTGGCCATGAAGTATCTTTCCATTATATGGATTGACAAATCCCGCTCTTGAATCAACACTCCTCAACATATCCCATCGGATAGCCCAAGATACACCTTTATGGTTACCATGTTTCAGTGTGACGGTTAATGCACTCAAAGCATCCTCAGAAGATAGCAATTATGCGTGATCTCACGGTCAAAGGAATAGGCTACTACGTTCTGTAATTACAACACTGAACTTTTACGATTTGATCATGTTGCAATGCTTGCATTGGGTAATGTTCATCACGTCATTCATTCAATGAGGTGACCTTACCGTCAATTGACTTGATTGTCCATGATCGTGAAACCACAATCATCAGTTGACGATAAACCAGTCATCATGAGAGGCTGACTAGGAACTCTGGTTGTTTCTATACCACACCTGTATCATTGTTTCACTGATACATTTCCAGCACAGTATGAAACTGGTCATGAACTTATTTAGATATATTGGAATAATCATATATTATTTGCCTCTAGAGCATATATCCAACAGTCTCCCACTTGCACTAGATAGCAAATAATCTAGTTGCATATTTTCTCGATCATAATCATCTTATCATATAAGTGTTTATTGATCATGCTTGCTCATGGAAGAGGTTTCGTAAACGATCTGTACCCGTTCAGATTCGTATGTTCCTTTGCAACAGGTATTGGTCAACTTGCTTGATATACCCTTCATTATCTAATAATGCTTGAATTATAAGTTTGGCGGGAGAGTGAGACTTCTTATTTTACATTATTCTCTAATGAAAAAATGGTTTTAGTCCCTAGGACTCCCATAGTCATGTATACTGAAAAATACACTCAGCCAGAAGTCTAAACTTCTTACGCTAAACTTTATTCAACCTTCTACTTCCTTAAGTAGATATTTATATTTTGTAGAGTTTTGGTTCGTGAAATTATAGCTCACATTTCCTTTCTATTCCTTTTGGTGATATCTCTAATTCATATACACCCATAATAAGGCTTGCAATCGTAATCCAGTATTACATTCAAGTATATTATCTTTTCTATCATTTAGAGTATTTTTCTCAGTTTCTCTTCAGATACTGAATGCTTGGACTTTCCTCAGGTTATGTGTTTTGCCAACCAAGCACATCGGAACCTGTTCTTCTTCTAAGAACCTTTGAGTCATTCTGTTATTGGATTCACAACTTCCGTTTTATGGTAGAATCATATGTCAAAGGTCATATAGGATCACATGCTTGAGACAAACTGCATCCCTATTCTTCCATTGAAACATTATTTTGTGATATTAAGGTTTTACATCCTTTATATAATTCCTAGCCACAAGAACCTTTTCTTGTTTAGGATATCATTCCAAACCTTTTGATGTTCATTACACGTGTCCTAATCTATCCTTATAGATATTAGTGTGTGACAATCTGTATTTCGTTCATATAAGATTCTCGTAATCCTTTCATCTTATTAGCCTTAATCTCCATGTATATCAACGTATATATATGAGATTGTTTTCACATATATCATCGTATATATATGAAATTGACATTGTGCTCCCACTCAAATATATCCGACATATATCTGTAAGTAAGCTTTTATTAAGTTTCTATTCTAATTATGTCAAACATAATAATATTGCTCCCAAAGCTCCCACTCAGAAAATGCTCTCTGCATTCCAAGTTTTCAGGAAGTCTCCAAAGCTCCCACTCAGTTTCATGAAATTGCAGTCCATCTCAATATTTTGATTACTTCAAAATCACTTGATCAAATCAAGGTTGAGAGTTTCTTCCTTGAGGTACTATGGTCCATCTTATCGAAACATTATTTCGTTATGCCAATTGCTACTTCTCTTCAAATTCCACAACTTCAATGTGATGCAATTTCAAGCTATGGTCCCTTCATAGTGTTCGTGAATGAAATACCCATATTGATTTAGCATTACTACGCTTCCGTAGTCAATCATTATTGAATTTAGCCATAACATCTTTTATGTGCCAAATCATGCCTTTATGTGTTGCATCATTCTTAATAACTTCTTGGTTATTCGGAATGTGAAATAACTACTTTATTTCATAGGATGTGAGCCATCCCATATGCAACTCAATATGATTTCATTTCTCCTCGTTTCCTAGGTAACCATCAATCCTTCGTAATTTATGAGCAGTGTCCCTTTTGTTTCACTTAAGAAGACTCATGATTATTGTTCTGTACGGAACGTATTCATGACAATCTTCTTATTTTTAAACTAAGGCTTTAACTAATATACCATGATCATCATCAATAGCATATTTCCTCTTCTCATGGAGTCATTTCAGCGAAACGTTTTCCGTTGCGTTACTCTGTTATCTGGAGGCAGGGTCAATCACCCTGGTCAAAGAATTCACTTTTCTCCCATTGGTTTATTCCTTGAGAACCATCTTCTCATTCACCAATTCAAGCAATACAAATTTTGCTATTTGGGAAGGTGTGTTTTACAATTGCTCACAACTCTAATACAAAGAAAGTTATATCATATAAAACTTCTAGAAACTTTCTAACACCATCATCATATGGAGTCATCAGCTTCATTAAATTCAGAATGGTTTCCTTATTTCATGAAGTGGGTGTTTTAACTTAATAAATTATAACAACTTTGTTCATTCAAAATAGCATTAGCGTAAGGGGAATGTATTTAGACCATACTACATTTTAGTATGACTACGAATGGTTCAGGTGCTTGAGCACTTTAAACTTCCATCGTAATTTGTGGCATTATTTCCACAAGTCTCCCATTTATGTCAACTATAATACTCATCACTTTGATCACATAATGGTGATTTGTATTCTTATATCCAACTTCACTGTGATTCCGTAATCTCAGATTTATGATCTTAATTGAATGCCTTGTTCAATTAATCATGCGAAGCATCTTTAATGATTATTCATGCGCTTGGTTAATACATCATTTATGTACAATGTTTGGCGCAAGTTCTACTTTGCTAGAACTTCGTCATTATTCATCTTTGTTCATAATAAATTCATGAGTTAATAGATCGAGTATCTAATGACTTCATCATTTATGAATTCATCTCATGCATTTAGTATAGTTATGACTTTTGACCTTATTGTTATTCATAATAACTTAATCATTAAACATTGAATATCACTTGACAATTATGGTGTTTTATAAATGCTTCTATCATATTATAATCTCAACTGCAATCATAGTATAAGCACACTTTATTCATCAAACTGGAACAACTGACTTGTCTCAAAACATGAATAACTTTGTCTCGCGAGATGCAAGACATACCACTAAGTGTTCATATTCGATTGATTACAAAAGATTTATCTAATACTCTAAGTATAATCCTATGATAGATGTCTTGGTGAAATCTTGGTGGCCATCAACTGTCTTGGTTGCCATCAATCCTGGATCGCACCTCTTCCCGTCCATGCAACGGCAGGCTGTTTTCATAAAACAGAACAAGTATCAAATACTTATTAAACTGCAAATGTTGTATAAGGGAACAAACATTTATAACGAGTATATCAAATATATACCTTCTCCATCAACAATTTCTCCTTCAATGGGTTCAAACTCTAAATCTCGGAGGTTGACCATGAACTCAAAGAACTGAAGGCTTTCACCTCTTCCGACATAGTCATGGACAAAGTCTGTGTAACTCGGTGGAAGCGAGTGTAGCACTCTGTTTATAGCAGACTCCTCTGTGGTCCAATAGTCAAAGTCCTCCACGAGTTTCAGATGTATCCCATGCATCTTGGCTACGTGAGTTTTCAGACAAGTGTTCTCTTCCATCTTTGTAGTAATAAGCTCATTTTCTAACTCAAATCTGGCCACTCTGAACTGATGTATAAACAATGACTTCATCATGTCAATTGTGTCAAACGTGTCCATATCCGCATATTGTTCACGTAAATCTTGCGGAAAGCTAGTTTCTATGACACTTTTAACCATGGCGTAAGTCCTTCGACGATTATGGTAATCAAGCATTACTTTTTCATCCATGTTGTCTACTGGAGGGTCTCCCATACGCTCTTGTATCATGAACAAGAGGTTATCTCTCTTGAGCACAGTCCTAAGGTATAAGTACGAATCAACGAAATTTGACCCATCATCTTTAAGTCTTTCACCACGTAAGAAAGTAACCAATCCATGATACTGATTCATGTCCATTTTAATTTTCTACAAAATATTTGCAAGGAAAACAATTAAGACTAGTTCATAACAATGAGTTCATAATAATCATATTATAGATGAGCTCACACTAAAACAATCATCCCTAAGAAGTTTTAGTGATTACATGATCCAGATTCACTATCCGTTCTCGAATATCACAACGGTCGACGGATTAGTTTCAAAGGTAGACAACTAGTTTGTGCGATCACATCCTATATGTGACTCATGCTCGATCTTTCGATCTCTAGTATTCTGAGGCCATATCTACATATGCTAGGCTCGCCAAATTGACCTTAGTGTTATATGCTGCTTAGCAAGGCCATATCGACATATGCTAGGCTTGCCAGGCCCAACCTCGTGCGAACTCTAATGTATGTATGACACCCGATCGTCACGGCCTGCCTATCATAAAGAGAACCTTCCAGGTGGTGCACACTTCGGTAGAATACTTATGTTTGGTATTTTATAAGGGATCATCTTATTTAATGCTACCGTCGTGTATCCTATACTAGCAAGTTTTAAGATGTATGATCATGGTGGCACTAAGTCTACAGTGTCTCCATTTAAGTTTGTTTCATCATGATGAACGTTTACTACTTTCTAGTAACACATAGCAAAGCTATCACTACATCAAGATTAAGCAAACAACAATAGCCCCTCTGCAATATAAAGTTAGACGCCTCTATATTTGTATATTACATGTTTTACGTGGGTGCTAGGGCTTTTCATAGATCAACCGTTTCTACGAACATTGAACCACAACGTTGATTATAGATTGTATCTATTACACCCCGTACGGGGCCCTCCGTTGCAAATGCCATATCCGCTAAAGTAAGAGAGACAGACACTCCCCCAGAGTCACTTTATACGGTACAAGCCGTATGTCAAGCGTGGAACCAGTCTTGCGTAAGCGTACGCGTAAGGTCGGTCGGGGGCCGCTTCATCAAACAATTCCACAGATATAACAAGTACACGTGAGAGGGTAACAATCGTAGAATCAACGCCCACATCCCCGATGTGTTCTAACCGTACAGCAATACGAAGCATAGATCTAGCTCATGATACCGCTGTTGGGTCTCGCAGCAGAAAACAATAATTTTCCTAACTAGCATCGCCCTTAACCCAAGATCTATCTAGTTATAATGCCGTAACGGAAAGACTTGCGGAAACATACCTCGATGTGTAGTCCGTTGCGCGGGAAACGTTCCCGCAAACGTGGTTGATGAAGCCGTAAACCTTTCACAGCCCCCTGGCTGTGTTAGCACCCTGATGGGGTGATAGTGCCGCACGTGCAGCACCTCGTAGTACTCGCACACATACGGACTCGATGACGACCTCCGTTCTCCGATCCAGCGAAGGTGGCGGAAGTAGACCTCCCAGAACCGGAGTTTCAGCAGCACGACGGCGTCCGCGTAGCAGAGAAGCCTCAATCCCAGCACAGGTTCCAGACAAGGAGACCCCGGCTTGAGAGAGAGAGAGGGGAGAAGACCGGTGAAAACCGATCTCAATTCGGAGTAATATTGAATTCTCTGCGAATTTTTCTATGTTCAAGAAGTGCACCCGTGCCCATCTTTATATAGGCAGAAGGAAGGAGTCAATCCCCCTTCCTTTGGCAATGTGGGACTAATCCCTTGCCAAGGGGGGAGGGTGCGGCTAGGAGGAGGGGGAAGTGGGGCGCCACCCACATGGGCCCCAAGGCCCATGGCGCCCCCCCTTTTTTTTCTTTTCCTTTTCCCTTTTATTTTCCTCCTTACCCTAATTGGCTTCTTTCACAAATAAGGCCCATTGCACTTTTTATTCTGAAATAAATTATTATTAATTATTAATTCACTTAATTAATTAATAATACATATTATTTCATCTGCCGATGATCTGGAACTCCTTCCAGCTCACTCCGAACGGCCTTCGGACCAACACGGAACTTTTCCGGTACGTCTTTCCCTCTTCTCTGGTAACTCCGGTAGTTCCGAAAAGGTCTCCGATATTCATCGAGCCCTTAAGTGTGTTACCCTACGGTCCGAGAACACTCCAGTCATGACCGAGACAAAGGCTACGGCCAATGATCAATAGCGGGACCTGGATGCCCATAATGACCCCTATGCATTCCGGAAGTAACTGATTGAACCGTACACGTTGTATACCATTCCCTTTGTCATGCGATACTAGATTAGTCCAAGATTCGATCAACTGCCAACAATGCATTAGTTCTATCTTGTTACCGACAAATCTTATTCACTCGTTCCGTGATATTCATCCTTGTGACATAGTCACACGCTGCGCAGCTTTATGGATGCAATCTCAACGAGTTGGCCATGAAGTATCTTTCCATTATATGGATTGACAAATCCCGCTCTTGAATCAACACTCCTCAACATATCCCATCGGATAGCCCAAGATACACCTTTATGGTCACCATGTTTCAGTGTGACGGTTAATGCACTCAAAGCATCCTCAGAAGATAGCAATTATGCGTGATCTCACGGTCAAAGGAACAGGCTACTACGTTCTGTAATTACAACACTGAACTTTTACGGTTTGATCATGTTGCAATGCTTGCATTGGGTAATGTTCATCACGTCATTCATTAAATGAGGTGACCTTACCGTCAATTGACTTGATTGTCCATGATCGTGAAACCACAATCATCAGTTGACGATAAACCTGTCATCATGAGAGGATGACTAGGAACTCTGGTTGTTTCTATACCACACCTGTATCATTGTTTCACTGATACAGTTCCAGCACAGTATGAAACTGGTCATGAACTTATTTAGATATATTGGAATAATCATATATTATTTGCCTCTAGAGCATATATCCAACAATCACAAGATAGAACTACCTTCGGGCGTCCTTAAAAAGAGTAGGCCAATAAAAACAGGATTGTAAAACTTTATGTGCGGTCCTTTCACCGGCATGATGTCCTCCATAGGGACTATCGTGACATTGTCGAAGAATGTCCTGCTGTACGTGCTCCGGTATACACCTTCTTACGATCCCGTCCGCACCTTCTTTGTAAAGATGTGGATCATCCCAAAAGTAGTGCCTCAAATCCGTGAAGAATTTCTTCCTCTGCTGAAATGTAAAACCTGGAGGCAAAAACTTTGCAACGATAAAATTAGCATAATCTGCAAACCAAGGGTCGGACTGGGATTGTACTTTTACAACATCAAGCTGTTCATCTAGGAAACTGTCGTTGATTGGAATAGGATCGTGCGGGATATCTTCCATCCTTGAAAGATTATCCGCCACCGGATTGTCTTCTCCTTTTCTATCGACAATCTGCAAATCAAATTCTTGAAGAAGGAGTACCCATCTAATGAGTCTTGGTTTGGCGTCCTTTTTCTGCATAAGATACTTAATGGCAGCATGGTCAGTATGAATAATAACTTTAGAATCAACAATATACTGCCTAAACTTATCACAAGCAAACACCGCTGCCAAGAATTCCTTCTCGGTAGTAGCATAATTCTTTTGAGCACTATCAAGTGTCTTGCTGGCATAGTGGATGACATTCAACTTCTTGTCAACCCTTTGTCCTAAAACAGCTCCAACAGCAAAATCACTAGCATCACACATAATTTCAAAGGGCAAATTCCAGTCGGGTGGTTGTACTATAGGAGCGGTTATCAAGGCTTTCTTAAGAACTTCAAAAGCTTCCTTACAATCTTCATCAAATACAAAAGGAGAATCCTTCTGGAGAAGATTGGTAAGGGGTCTCGAGGTCTTAGAAAAGTCCTTGATAAATCTTCTATAGAAACCAGCATGACCTAGAAAACTACGAATACCTTTGATGTCCCTTGGATAGGGCATCCTTTCAATAGCTTCAATCTTTGCCTTGTCCACTTCAATTCCACTTTCGGAAATCTTGTGTCCAAGAACTATCCCTTCGTTAACCATGAAATGTCACTTCTCCCAATTGAGCACCAAATTCGTTTCTTCACATCTCTGCAAAACTTTATTAAGATTGTGGAGACAGTGGTCAAAGGAGTTTCCATAGACGGAAAAGTCTGGATAACCATCCAGGTAGTCAAACCATGTGTAGGGCATTTCTTAACAAGAGATTTCATTCGTTCCCAAGCTTGGGCAATGTGTTCATTATCCAATTGCTTAAAAATCATAATGTTACTCCTCAATTGGATAATTTTAGCAGGTGGGTAATACTTCCTTATAAAATTATCTTTGCACTTATCCCAAGAATCTATGCTATTCCTAGGCAAAGATTGAAACCAGATTTTAGCGTCTCCCCTTAAAGAGAAAGGAAAGAGCTTGAGCTTAACAATGTCACCTTCTACCTCTTTATACTTTTGCATATCACATAATTCAACAAAATTGTTCAAGTGTAAAGTAGTATCATCTCCAGCACCAGAGAATTGATCTCTCATAACAAGGTTTGGTAAAGCAGGTTTAATTTCATAAGAGGTAGCTGAAGTGGCAGGTGTGGCAATGGGAGTGCAGATAAAGTTTTGGTTGTTGTGACTAGTGAAGTCACACAACTTGGTGTTTTCAGTGGAACCCATAGTAGCAGCAAGTGTGGTAGATTTTTTTGTTGTTTTTGATAAAAGACACAAAGATAAAAACTGAAAGGTAAACTAACAAGACTAAAAAACAAAGGTAAAGGGTAGTGTGCAACTCCCCTATCTTAGCCCTCGGAGTCCCCGTCAACGGCGCCAGAAATTCGCTTGATGGCTTCTCGCCCTTCGTTGGTTACCCCAAGTGGAAGGTTGAGATGTAGCGCAGCAGCAAGTTTCCCTCGGTGAAGATACCAAGGTTTGTCTCCAGTAGGACTCCAGAGATGATAAGTAGGTGTCAGCGGCGCAACTGACGTGGACCTGCACACAGACACAGATAACTTTGTTCCCAACGAAGTTCAGAGAGGTTGTCAATCTCTCCGGTCTTGTTGTTCACAAAGGCTAAAACACAAAGGATAATGATAGCAACTAAAAGTAAAAAGCAGGAAAGTAAATATAGCGTGGAAACAGTAATAAGGATATGGACCGGGATACGTGATGTTCGCTAGTGATGTCTCTCTCCCAAAAGACGATAAAACTGCTATGCGAGGTAAACAAATTACAGAAGGGCAATTGACAGGATTATGAATGCACCGCAATGCTAACTATGCTACAAAAGAAAGGAAGAGGCTCAAAAGCACGGGCAGTACGCCAAGATAAGTAGACCGTAATCCAACTGCATCTACTACTAATCATCCACCTTGAGATATCTATCCAGAACATCTCGCCGGTATTAAGTTGCGAGCCCCACCCAAAGTGTAAACCCAAAGCAACAGACAGCTGCATTAAAAAGAACTTTGCGTAAAGTAAACAATCCTTGCAATCGCGGTTACAAGCACCATTGTTTTCCCCCTTGTGGCAACAGCACATCCCCTAGACTCATGTTTCTGTCACTCAAGAGTGTCATCGGGGGGCATGAACCCACAATCGAGCACAACGTTCCCTCTTGGAGTCACTACCTACTACTTGGCCAAAGTGAAAGTCCAAGTATGTGATCAGAGGGGGAGGGGGTGAATGATCACGTCAAAATTTTCTACTGAAACTATTGAAGTGAAGCATAAGCAGTGCGAAATAGCGAAGAATAACTGGAAGCGAAACTAAATGCAGTGAATCAAAACACATTGAAGCATAACAGTGAAGCAAATGCAATACTGAAGGTAAATGCTTGAAGTAAAACGAACTGGGGCTCGGCGATGTTTGTTCGACCAGTTCACGCTCTGCAAAGCGCTACGTCTGGTTGGAGGGACTGGTGATTGAACACCTGGAGAAAATCTCTCTCCTTCCGTTACTCCACTACATCAAACTCCTTGAGCTTGATCAGTTCTTCACTCGTGGTTGATTATTGAGGAAATCACCGAAACCTTTGACAAACTGGACTTCGAGGCGACAATTACTCTTCGCTCTCTGAAGAACAACTCTCTAACCGTCTAGGAGAATTGCAGTTCTCCAAGATAAAAAAAGGCTAGCAAGCTTTCACCTAAGTCATCTCGAATCTACTCAGATCAATGGGACTTAGGTTAAAGTATCTGGATTTTGGGTTTTGCTTCGGTGGGGTTTTGGGGTGCTCTCTTCAGTCTCTCTTGGAATAATCTTCGAGCAGCCACCCGCAAATGGAGGAGGGGCGGCGTATTTATAGTTGGCGATCCCGAGGTGCGGAATGACCAAACTGACCCGAGGTGACAGCTTGACACGTGTCCACAACGGTCGGATTTGTCATCAATGCGCAACTTTACTTGAGGAACAAGTAAAGCTGACTCACGGACTTAGTTCTGCTTCAGAAGCCAAAGAACGAAGTCTTTGCTACCGAAGCTTAACTTAGTGCACATGAGATTTCTTCACTCAGGCTTCTCACTTGGCTTGGATTTGATCTGAGCATTTCTCAATGACTTCGATGTCCACAAACTAAATACCCCTCTTGATAGTACGGTTTGTCCTATGACTCAAGGAACAGACAAAGAACTACACAAAAACATCTAAGTCTTGCGCCGTCTTCTTCATTTCCTTCAATGAGTAGAGCTTCAGGACACCTTCATTTTTGGGGGTCAACCTTCGTGATTAAGCTTCGCTCCGAGGGTAATGCATCGATAACTTGAAAACCTTCACTGAAGCTTTATCACATGGCTTGTCCTTCAGGAACCTATGCAACTGTTTATACTAGAAAACATTGTTAGTTCCTCTACTGTTTTGTACAACAATATCCAAAACACACGGGGGAAAAACTTTGCTCTTACAATCTCCCCCTTTTTGGACTATTGTTGACAAAACCGGCATCGATAAAAGATATTGAAGTTTTTGAGAAGGATGGGACAAACTCTAAGATATGAAGTTTTAGGCTCCCCCTGAATACAAGCATCGAAGATTTATATAATCAAAGTTAATGCTTGAGATAATTTTTCTTCGGTGGAGAGCAAAACGAAATATCTTAGTGAATACAATTGCATTGAAGATATTTATCCAGGAATGTATGCAATAACTTCCAATGACCTGTGACTTAGAAATAATAACCACCTGCAAGATAGAAGATACGAAACAATACTTGCAAGCAAAGGGGTTATTAAAATTTAAACGTAGTACAGGAGTAGCATGACCGAAGTTAAACTTAAGTTACAACCCAATCGAAGAAAATGGAATGTTTGTTGTAACTTAACCAAACAAAGCAAATAGCAAGAACCCTTTCCCCGATGCAAAACTAACTCATCGATGCCCTCATTCTCCCCCTTTTTGTCAATGATTGGACAAAAGGTTGAGAAGAGGTTCGAGAGAACTATTACGCAGCATCAGCACCCTGAGAACCCGACGAAGCGGAGCTCGACGAAGACTCATCCGATGAAGACTGGTCGCCTGAGGATTCTTCTTCGGAAGAAGACGTAGGAATAGCTTCGTGGCGTGCCTGAGTGATGAGATTGATGTCGAGGTCGCTGTCGTCAAGGCCATCGTCGTCCTTTGAGGTGATGGAGTCATTCTCTGAGACGGTATCTGGCCAGATAGGTTCAGGCTCGTTGACGAAGAATACTTCATCAATTTTGTGCAGGGGAGGGATCTTCTGATTCGGGCGGTCCACTGAGTCATCACGAGCAAAGTTTCGCCGGAGGTGCGGATATTCTTTGTAGATGCGATCTCTACGAAGGCCATTGACAGAGTTGAATTTCCGGAGTCCTTTCCAGGAATGACGCTTGAGCACACGCAAGTACTGATTGTTGTTGAGTGCTATATTGCCAACACGGTTGATCTCATCAGCAAGAAACTGCATCTGGCGTTGATTTTCTTCAATGAAGTTGTCAAGCATTTGCTGCGTGCGAAGATTAACTTCAAAATGATGGCAGTCTTTCTGGAACGTCTTGGATAAGTTACGCTCATTGACTTCATGGCGCACACCAACATATGTGGCAAATGGATCATTGGGTTTCCTTAGCAGTTCCAAGGAGTCACGCACTGGTGGGAGGAAAAGCTTCGGATGATGGCGTGCCACAAAGTCTTCGTTCCAACCATAGTTACAAACTACTTGCAGCCAGGGAGCATAGGGTTTCAGTGTGAAAGGTAGCTCTGCTGCATGAACCAAATTCCTAATGAAGCAATCCTCAAAGTCGAAGAGAAGGCCATGAGTGAGTTTCATAATAGCATGCCTTGTCTCTGGATAAAGATTCGATTCTTCCGAAGCTGTACTCAAAGGAATCAATGAGTTTGACAGGATGAAGAACCAAGTCCTTGAAATGAAGTTCAAGTGCTTCGGGCGAATGTTTTGAGGAATATGGTTATCGGTGGCTTCAGGATCCAACAAAGTTGCAAATTCTTCTTCAGACAGATCAGGTTCGGCATGAATCTTTTCATGAACTCCAGAATGCCTAGGAATGTTGACAATTTCCATGAATTCGGCAGAGGACATCCTGAAGACTTTGCCTTGAATCATCCATTCCAGCGTCCATGAGCTGGGTTCATTGGCATCACCAGACACATAAAGGGTTGCATAGAATTGTTTGATGAGCTCTAAGTTGAAAGGAGTGCTCAACGCAAACAACCTAGACAAATTCTGATTTTCAATAGTTTCGAGGACGTTCTGAAAGCAGGATGCAGTGGAAAGACTTCGCAAGTCCAGAAACTTGTGCCTAAACAGAACTCCTTGTTGGCAGAAGACTTTGGTGTATAAGACTTGTTGTTCAGCGGTCCAAAAACGAAGATCATCCGCTGTGCGGTCAGAAGCATAAGGACTAACACCAAAGAATCGATGGCGCTTCCTATGTTGTTCCAGGTTGAATTCCGGGCCATGCCTTGAACAATAACCAGCACCCTTGAATATAGGAAAAGTTTCACGCGGGTAATTGGAGTCAAGCTGGGTATCTTGGCAGGGGCGCGAACGGTCACGAAGTCTTTGCAGAGGAGCAAATTGATTGACTCTTGAAGGGCCAGCAGATTGAGCGACTACAAGCGCTTGCTCTTGCGACAGATTCAGAATTTGTACTTGTTCGTCTTCGTCATCATGTGCTTCGGTGTCGGGCACATGTGCTTCAGACTCTTGAACAGTTCTGGCGGGGGAAAAATCTCGGGATACATGGGTTCTGGAGTGGGTTGGTGATGGAGCATTAGCTTCACTGGGAGGTGATGGAGGTGGTGCGGGAGCAACTGGAGGAGTTGAAATCCTTTGTGGTTCGGGGGTTGGAGCACGGATGGGTGTGGGAACACGAGGTGGTATAGGTGAGGGGTTTCGTGCAGGCGTTGGAGTGGGGGTAGGAGCTTTCTGGGGTGGAGTTTGCTTGGGGGTGGTTCTGGTAGGAGGAGGTGTGGGAGTCTTGGTGGGTGGAGCTGAACGCTTTGATGCGGGCTTGGATGGATTTGGCTTCGGAGCAGGAGTGGGGACGGTTTCAGGAGATTCCGGGGGCTGTTCATCACTTGTATCCATGTCTGCGGCTGAGGCCAAAGTAATCTTGCGCCTCTTGGTGGTTTTCTTCTTCAGTGAGGGTCCTGTTGCCTTTGATGGGGCAGGCTTAGGAGATGGTGGTGCAACAACGCGTTCAGCTTCGGGCGAGGCCTTGCATTTCCTCGAATCCCTTTCCATAATGGAAGCATTATGGTTCTTCACCATGTCATCTACAGCGGCCTTCACTTTGCCTTTGTAGATTTTGATATTGTCCTTGGTGGTAGAATTGACTTCTGTCACTTGTTGAAGCAATTTCAGGGCGTGCTGTTTGAATTCTTCATCAGGTTCTGATTCAGCTCGCTTCTGATAGTTGTGAATCTTTTTCATTTCAGCCCTGTCTCTGGAATGCAGATCCTTCAGCTGACTAATCATAGTAGTGATCATAGCTTCGATAGATCTTGAAATGTACACTTCTCCAAGATCAACAGCATCAGGATCTTCAGCTGCACACTTCTCCCAAAGGGCTTCAGTGATGCCCAACTGATCCCAGAGATCGCCTTCACGTGAGTCAGGGAAAGGATGGTCACTCTGTGGATCAGCTCAGCTTGAGATTCAGGAAAAGATATGCCTTTCTGCTTCGTTGGAATAGCTGAGGGAGTCATATCAACTACGGGCTTCTTCTGACTTGCCCTAGAAGCTTTCTCAGCTTTCTTCGTTCTGAGGCTTTCTAATGAAGCCTTGCGTTTAGCTTCAAGTTCAGCCAGCTGTTTAGCTTCAGCAGCAGCTTTCTCTTCGTTCTTTGCGGCTTCGGCGAGCTTGCGCTTCGTCTCAGCCTTCTCTGCAGCCATCTTGGCTGAGTCCAACTCCTTTTTCAGTTTGGCAGCATCCTCATCTGCCTTCTTCTTGTCAGCTGCGCTTCTGGCATGGATGTTACGCTCAAGTGCCTCTTCGAGGTCTTTCTGTCTCAATTATTCTTCAGTTAGCTTGTGCTTCGCTGAAGGGATTTTTGCAGCAGACTGCTTGGGCTTCGTTGATGCTGAAGCCTTTGCAGGTTGTCTCTTGGCGGGGTCGTGCTTCTGCTTTGATCGCCTCTCAGAGTCGGGGGCATCAGCCGGTGGCTTGGAGGCCAAGGGCTTCGTGACAACCAAGTTGGAGAGATCAATAGTGGGAAGAGCAGAAGGCTTGACCTTAGCTTCAGGTTTCTCTCATGCCTTTTTCTTCAGTGGGATCTGAAGTTTTTGCTTCTTGGGGGCAACAGGATCATCCGATTCGTCATCTGCTTCGAAATCAGATTCGTCATCAGCTGCATTGGATTCATCCATGATGGAATCTTCCAGAGCAGCTTGTTCTAATCTGGCATGTTCTTCATCCTCTGTTGTAGCATGGGGTGGAGAAGCTGACTTCTTTTTCAGCTTCTTCTTCTTCTTTGAGCTTGGCCCAGCACCTTGGGCTTCAGCTTCAGCCAACTTGGCTGCCTTTTTCTCTTCTTTCAGCCTCTTGGCTTCAGCAGCGATTCTCAATCGTTCTTGTTCATCTGGGTAATCATCTGGTGTCTTGAGAGTGTTGGGGTGAGGAAACTTCGGTGGAACTGGGTAGTACAGGTGACGATTTTCTTCAGTGTACTGACTGCACATGGTTGTAGTGTGCCGAAAGGGCAGACTGAAGGCAAACTGCATAGTCCACTTCCAGGTAGGGATGCTCTTGTACTTGTACCATCGAACAGCCCAGTACCTGCGAATGTTTTGCAAGCGGTTCTTGCGCTGATCCTTGCTCTCTTCAGGAGGTGTGTCATAACCCAGAGCAATGCGAATTGATTCGGGGATGCCTCTGGCGTTGTTTCTTTCCTTTGTTCTTCCTCCTTTCTTCTTCGGAGCAGTACGTTCTGCTTCGTTGATGTGATCAAGGTTTGGTGACCCATTGCCGAAATCTAACTCTCCAGACATCCTGTGAACAGCACAAAGGTAGCGAGGGAAAAAGGCGAGTATGGAATGAGCACCAGCAAAAGTTTCGATCCAAAAACAATTTTGACAAGAGATTCAGTGAAGAATTTTGGTAGAGATTCTGATCTGTTCTGAGCTAGACTTAATCTCACACAAGTTGAGCTGAAACCCTAACACAGAACAGATGGATTCTAACCCTAATTTCTAACCTGAATCGAGATGGAAACCTTGACTAGCAGAAACAGGTTTCGCAACAGTGCAACGATCCAAGGGATCAAGGAAACCTAAAGAAATTATCCAAAAACAAACTATGAACTCGGATCCAATCTGGAAACAGAAGAACACAAGAGATGGAGATTGAATCGAGGCTTGGCGTACCCTAACTTGGTGGCGTCAAGCAACTACGGCGGCAAAGAGTGGAGAGGATGTGCTCGTCGACGGCGTGAAGTCCACGGCGGCGCTCTTCCGGCAGTGAAGCGGCGAGAGCGGCGACGGAGACGAAGAGCTCAGCGGCGCTCGGGATATAGGGTTCCGGGTAGATGCGAATGAGGAGGTGGGATGGCTTCGCTGGGGTGGGATGCCTTATATAGGCCGGTCTGACAGGAGCTGTCAGATCAAATCGAACGGCCCCCAGCGATTGTCTCTCCGGATTCTACGGCGAGGATTTCGTGGCGAATCGCGAGAAAATCTCAACGACCCGGATTTGATGGGATCTCAACGACCGAAGAATATGTCCTCGACTTGAGTAAAACTTCGATAAAAATTGGAGGCATTTGATTCGGAACTCAAAGATGTTCGAAGCAAATGTTTTCCGTTTCAATTGTGCTCAACCATTTTGGACAGACAGAATAAGAAAGAAAAAGAATAGAAAGGGTAGGGTCCGAAACTTATCACCTCGAAGAAAAACCGAATGAAGCAAAAGGTGATAAGCATAGAGGACTAAAACCAAGCGAAATAAAAATAAACTAAGCGAAGCAAAAACAAACAACGAAACTGAATAGAAACAGAAGTAAAAAGGTTCGGTCTTACAGTACATGTCGTGAGTCCAATATATTGAGCTCACACCTTAACGCACAGAATCTTTTCTCATCCAATGGTTTCGTGAAAATGTCTGCCAGTTGATCTTCAGTTCTGACATGACTAATAACAATATCTTCACGCTGAACATGATCACGAAGAAAATGATGGCGAATGTCAATATGCTTCGTGCGAGAGTGTTGTACAGGGTTGTGAGCAATTTTAATTGCACTCTCATTATCACATAGGAGAGGGATTTTCTTCACATGAATACCATAATCCTTCAGCGTTTGCTTCAGCCATAGAATCTGAGTACAACATGACCCAGCAGCAATGTATTCGGCTTCAGCAGTAGATATTGAAACACAGTTTTGCTTCTTTGAAGCCCAACACACAAGTGATCTTCCAAGGAAATGACAAGTCCCTGAAGTTGACTTCCTATCCACACGATCACCAGCCCAGTCAGAGTCAGAATACCCAATGAGATCAAACCGAGCTCCCTTGGGATACCACAAACCCAAGGTAGGTGTGTGAGCAAGATAACGAAGAATTCTCTTTACGGCAGTATGATGTGATTCCTTTAGATTTGCCTGAAAACGAGCACAAATACATACTGAAAGAATAATGTCAGGTCTAGATGCGCAAAGATATAAAAGGGATCCAATCATAGACCGGTATTTCTTCTGGTCGAAGGCTTTGCCCTTCTCATCTGCGTCTAAGAAGCCATTGGTAGGCATAGGCGTCTTAATGGTTTTGCATTCAGTGAGACCAAACTTCTTCAGGCAATCCTTGAGATATTTTTCTTGAGAAATAAAGGTGCCATTCTTCTGTTGACGGATTTGAAGTCCAAGGAAGAACTTCAATTCACCCATCATAGACATTTCATATTTCTTCGACATCATTTTGGAAAATTCTTCGCTGATATCAGTGTTAGTGCATCCAAAAATGATATCATCTACATATATTTGACATACAAACAATTCACCATTATAAGATCGAGTGAAAAGTGTTGGGTCAGTGGTTCCTGGTTTGAAGCCTTTCTTCAGAAGGAAATCCTTCAATGTGTCGTACCAAGCACGAGGTGCTTGCTTCAACCCATAGAGGGCCTTATGTAACCTGTACACCATGTCGGGTTTCTTCGGGTCTTCAAAACCTGGAGGCTGCATGACATACACTTCTTCCTCGATTTCTCCGTTAAGGAAAGCACTTTTCACATCCATTTGATAAAGCAGAATACAATTGAAATTTGCAAAAGCAAGCATAACACGAATGGATTCGAGGCGAGAAACAGGAGCATAAGTTTCACCAAAATCGATACCTTCAATTTGAGTGTAACCTTGTGCTACCAGTCGTGCTTTGTTTCTTACCACTATACCATCTTCATCTTGCTTGTTGCGAAAAATCCACTTTGTACCAATGATGTTGTGCTTCGTGGGATCAGGTCTATCAACTAAGGACCAGACTTTGTTTCGCTCGAACTGGTTAAGTTCTTCGAGCATGGCAGATAACCAATCTGGATCCTTCATGGCTTCATCAAACTTCGACGGTTCTAACATGGAGACAAACGAAAAATTTCCACAGAAGTTAGCCAAACGAGTGCGAGAACGAGTTGTAGGACGACCTGGTTGTTGAATTTCTTCAAGAATCGAGTCAACATCAACTCTTCTTCGAACTCGTGATAAGGTTGAATCATTTGCTTCCGACTCAGCTTCTGCTTCAGGATCTGCTTCAGCTTCAGGATCTGCTTCACCTTCAGCATCAGCATTTCCTTCGTTCCTTTGTTCTTCTTCGTCCTGTTCATTATTAGCTTCAGGTTGTTGATCTCCAGCGCCCCGGGCTATGTGTGGGAACATTGGACCATCATCATCCCTATTTTCTTGAATAGCATTGGCTTCAACAGGGCGAATCTCTCCAATAGCAATGGACCTGATCACTTCATCTAGAGGAGGTTCATCTAGATCATGAGGCAAATGCTCTTTTTGAGAGCCATTAGTTTCATCAAACCTCACATTCACAGTCTCCATAACTTTCCCAAAGTGAGAGTTATAGACTCTGTAAGTATGAGAGTTTGAGCCATAACCTAAAAGAAAACCTTCATGTGCCTTAGGGGAAAATTTGGAGCTATGATTCATATCTCTAATAAAGCATGGAGCACCAAACACCCTAAGGTACGAAACATTTGGTTTGTTACCAGTGATAAGCTCATGTGAAGTCTTCTTCAGAAATTTGTGAAGGTAAACCTTGTTGATGATATGACAAGCTGTGTTAATTGCCTCGGCCCAGAACCTAATAGGAGTCTTGTATTCAGCAAGCATAGTTCTGGCCATCTCAATGAGAGTTCTATTCTTCCTTTCAACAACACCATTCTGTTGAGGTGTATATGCAACAGAGAACTCATGAGTAAAACCATGATCATCAAGAAAATCTTCAATATGAGTATTTTTGAATTCAGTTCCATTATCACTTCGGATATGCTTCAGAGATAATTCATATTCTGTTTGAGCTCTCTTGGCGAATGACTTGAAGATTTCAACAACTTTGCTCTTGTCATCCAAAAAGAAAACCCAAGTATAACGAGAGAAGTCATCAACAATAACTAGACCATATTTGTTTCCTCCCAGGCTTGCATAATTTTGAGGACCAAACAGATCCATATGAAGCAATTCAAGAGGACGAGTGGTAGTCATGATAGTCTTTGCTGAATGATGTTTCTTCGTAATTTTACCAGCTTCACAAGCACTGCAGAGACGATCCTTGTCGAATTTAACTTCGCTAAGGCCAATAACATGATTCTTCTTCACTAAGTTATGAAGATTTCTCATCCCTGCATGACCAAGTCTTCGATGCCATAACCAACCAGATGAAGCTTTTGCCATCAAGCATGTGGATACAGCAGGGCCCGAAGAAAAATCAACAATGTATAAGTCTCCTTTTCGGTAACCCTCGAAGACAAACGCATAGTCATCCTGTGAAAACACAACACAACGCGAAGCAGAAAATAGAACAAGCATACCCATATCGCATAACTTCGAACTAGACATAAGATTATATCCAAGTGATTGGACTAGCATAACCTTGTCAATGTGCTTATCTTTCGATATGGCAACCTTACCCAAAACTAAAACTTTACCCTTGTTGTTATCACCGAAGGTAATGTACTTCTGAGAAGAGTGAGATAATTTTTCTTCGGTGAATAACTCCTTGTCTCCGGTCATATGATTTGTGCAACCACTATCCATGACCCATTCAGATCCACCGGAGACATAGCCCTGCAGAAGAATTAGTTCTTCTTAACCACCCACAAACGAGCAGGTGACTGGGAAGATGTTGAAGCACTGGTTGAAGCAATATTAAATCGAACAGGAGTGTATTGCTTCGGTGTACCATCAAGCACACCATAAATGTAGGTCCTCTGCGAATGGTTAGCATAAGAATGAGCATATGCAATCTTAGTATGATTATTATGAGGACGATAAGTATGACGACCAGTGCGATAGTATTGCTTCTGCGGAACATTTGATTCGGTCACCAGAGGATCATTTCTCGTTTCAAGAGAATAGAAATGATTCGGTGGTACCGAAGACTTTCCCTGCATAGTATGGTTAGCAGGCAGTTTTTCCACAAGTGCTTTCTGCACCCATATCTGCCTTTTATAGAAGCCATTCTTAGGAGGAGTACCAACATATTCAGCTGTAACCTTTCCCTGTTCATCTTTGATGAGCTTGTAGTCAAAATCAAGTGATTTGTCTACGATAGCTTTGTTCATCTTGCAATCAAAGCCTGAAAGGTTAGCTATATCAATGGGGTTCCCTTTCGCAAGGACCCAAACAGTCTTAGGATACTGCTCAGGTTCCCAATAGGTGCCATCAGGGTTTATCTTTCTCTCGAAACCAACACCTTCATTCCTGGGATTCCTGTGAAGGAGAGCCTTCCTCAGGATATCACAGAGATACTGGTGACCTTGCACACTTTTGAACATGCCTGTTTCAAATAAGTTTTTCAACCTGAGGAGTTCCTCGGTAACAGCAGGGTTTTCCTCATCAGAGGCATTAGTATCATCAATAACAATAGGAGCTTTGCCTTTGGAATCAATTTTGCTTCGTTCCAAACAATCCAAACAAGGTGATTCAGTTTTATGATTTGCTTCAGAACCTTGTTGAGCCATGAGAGAGAGATTGACATTTTCCAACTCTTCATGAGCCTCTTTCAGTTTTTCGAGAGCCATTTTCCTCTGAAGAAATTCATAGGTGAGCTTCTCATAATCAACTGAAAGAAGATCATGCCGAGAGGACAATTCTTCAAACTTTTCTTTCAGAGCTTCATGCTCATTAGTTAAAGTTTGACCTTTCTCTATCTCATCGATCAACAGAGTTTCTGATTTCTTAATGGTTTTGCTTAGAGAATCAAGTTCATCTTGTTGGATTGAAGCAATTTTAGCAAGTTTAGCATAGCTTATCATTGAATCACTGTCATATGATGAACAATCAGAAGTATCATAGTTATATTTTGATGAAGATACCTTTGCCTTGGCCATGAAGCAATATGCAGGAGATTCATCTTCACTACTGTTGTTGGTGAAGAATGAGCTCGAAGCTTTTGCCGAAGCATCTGCTGAAGCGAATGCCAAACCAGCAACACCATCTGATTCGGATCCTGAACCAGACCTTGAGCCTGAATGAGCTTCGGACCCAGAGGCTTCGTCTTCGGAGTTCATCTCCTTTCCCAGATAGGCCTTGGCTCGGTGAGAGCTGCTTCGACGAGACGAGTGAGTCTTCGAGGAAGAACCCTCACGCTTCTTATGATACTTCTTCTTCTTGTCATCATCAAAATCTTTCTTCTTATCTCTTCTTGAACTAGAATCATGTCTCTTGGATTCATAGCTTCTGGAAGATCTGTGGGACTTGGATGAGGAGTCTCTGAGCGAATGCTTTGCTTTGTTCTCAGCTTCCCACAGAGGGCAATCAGCAATGTAGTGACCTGGTTTCTTGCATTTGTAGCAACAGTTGTCTTTTGATGGAGAGCTTCTTGAGGATGAACGGTGAGATGAGTGAGTGGAGATTCTTGAAGAATAACTCTTTCTCGGTGAAGAAAAACCTTTTCTTTGGAAGCGATTGAAGCGTCTCATGATCAATGCCAAATCCTTCCTAATACTTGCAGGATCATCTGATTCGACACCTGAAGCAGAACTGACTTCGGGTGAAGAATGACGTGAAGCTTTTGCTTTCAAAGCATGAGTTTTTATTCGTGAACCATTTATGTCATGTTTCTCATCTTCTTCCATTTCAAAGGTAGTGAGTCTCTCAAGAATATCAGCAGCAACAAGACGTCTGAAATCAGTCCTTTCCTTGATCATCAGCACAATGTGATCAAACGAGTCATCCAATGAGCGAAGCAAAGTTCTCACAACAGAGTGAGGAGTGATGTCATCAGCACCGAGGGAAATCAACTCATTAGCAAGAGTTGTGAGTCTGCTGTAAATAGAGCTGACTTTTTCACCCTCGTTTCTCTTGAAGCGATAGAATTTGCTTCGGAGTGTGTCAATTCTGGCATCTTTCTGGGTAGAAACACCTTCACCAATTTTTTCAAGATAGTCCCAGACACCTTTGGCAGTTGGAATATTCTTCACTTCATGATACTTTTCAGGTGTCAAGTGATTGGTGATGAAAACCCAAACTACAGAATCAAGATCAATCAGTGTTGCTTCTTCAGGGGTGATGGCCTTCTCATCGGCAACAGTGACTCCATACAAGACAACTTGCCAGGCAGTTGAGTTGATAGCCATGATATTTCTTTTCATCTTGTCCTTCCAGTACGAGTAGTCCTTCCCATTAAAAATAGGAATAGGTTCGCCGGAGCGAATAGCTGCGAAAGACATACTTGAAGACATAGAAGACACTCCAGGAGGTTAATCCAAAACACACAGAGTGTAAGGAGTGACTAGCTCTGATACCAATTGAAAGTCCAAGTATGTGATCAGAGGGGGAGGGGGTGAATGATCACTTCAAAATTTTCTACTGAAACTATTGAAGTGAAGCATAAGAAGTGCGGAATAGCGAAGAATAACTGGAAGCGAAACTAAATGCAGTGAATCAAAACACATTGAAGCATAACAGTGAAGTAAATGCAATACTGAAGGTAAATGCTTGAAGTAAAACGAACTGGGACTCGGCGATGTTTGTTCGACCAGTTCACGCTCTGCAAAGCGCTACGTCTGGTTGGAGGGACTGGTGATTGAACACCTGGAGCAAATCTCTCTCCTTCCGTTACTCCACTGCATCAAACTCCTTGAGCTTGATCAGTTCTTCACTCGTGGTTGATTATTGAGGAAATCACCAAAACCTTTGACAAACTGGACTTTGAGGCGACAATTACTCTTCGCTCTCTGAAGAACAACTCTCTAACCGTCTAGGAGAATTGCAGTTCTCCAAGATAAAAAAGGCTAGCAAGCTTTCACCTAAGTCATCTCGAATCTACTCAGATCAATGGGACTTAGGTTAAAGTATCTGGATTTTGGGTTTTGCTTCGGTGGGGTTTTGGGGTGCTCTCTTCAGTCTCTCTTGGAATAATCTCCGAGCAGCCACCCGCAAATGGAGGAGGGGGCGGCGTATTTATAGTTGGCGATCCCGAGGTGCGGAATGACCAAACTGACCCGAGGTGACAGCTTGACATGTGTCCACAACGGTTGGATTTGTCATCAATGCGCAACTTTACTTGAGGAACAAGTAAAGCTGACTCACGGACTTAGTTCTGCTTCAGAAGCCAAAGAACGAAGTCTTTGCTACCGAAGCTTAACTTAGTGCACATGAGATTTCTTCACTCAAGCTTCTCACTTGGCTTGGATTTGATCTGAGCATTTCTCAATGACTTCGATGTCCACAAACTAAATACCCCTCTTGATAGTACGGTTTGTCCTATGACTCAAGGAACAGACAAAGAACTACACAAAAACATCTAAGTCTTGCGTCGTCTTCTTCATTTCCTTCAATGAGTAGAGCTTCAGGACACCTTCATTTTTGGGGGTCAACCTTCGTGATTAAGCTTCGCTCCGAGGGTAATGCATCGATAACTTGAAAACCTTCACTGAAGCTTTATCACATGGCTTGTACTTCAGGAACCTATGCAACTGTTTATACTAGAAAACATTGTTAGTTCCTCTACTGTTTTGTACAACAATATCCAAAACACACGGGGGAAAAACTTTGCTCTTACACAAAGCAATAAACAGCAACGGAGAACATGCAAGAATTACTTAGGAACAAAAATATAAGAGATAAAAACCAAATATATTACTCTATCACAATCTGAACATAATCTCATAATCCATCAGATCCCAACAAACTCAGCATAGCAATAGCAGAAATATTACAAAAGTGCCTCGATCATGTAGGGAAGCTCACGAGGTCTAAACCATGAAGAACAAAGAGGGGAGGAGAACATCACATAGCTACTGATCACGGACCCATGGTCCAAGGAAAACTACTCACGAGACATCCGGGGAGCATCCATGGTGGAGAGGAGACTCCCGGAGGTCAACCCTCCCTCCGGCAGGGTGCCGGGAAGAGGTCTTCTGGTGCTCCCGATCTCGGAAGCGCGGCGGCGGCGGAACAGAGGCGAGTTTGCAAAATAGGGTTCTGTCTTCGGAGTTTCCCCGTGACGGAGAATAAATAGGCGAAGGGGGGCAGCCAGAGGTGGACCATGGGCCCCAGGCACCCCCCCTGGCGCGGCCAGGGGTGGGGCCGCTCCAGGTGGCCGCCTGGCCCCCCCTGGCTCCCCTCTGGCCCCACTCGGGCTCTTCGCGAAGCTTCCTGTACGCTGAATTTTCCTGGAATTTTTCCGGAATTTTTCTGGCACTTTTTATATGGGGGAAAATTGAAATAGAAAAACAGCAGAAAACAGGAACTGGCACTGGGGTGCACTGAGTTAATAGGTTAGTCCAAATATGATCAAAAGTGTATGAAAGTGTATCTAGATCATAGCAATATCACACAAAATATGCATGGTGCAAGCAGAAATTATAGATACGTTTTGGACGTATCAACATCCCCAAGCTTAATTCCTGCTCGTCCTCGAGTAGGTAAATGATAACAGCATAATTTTTGTGGTGACATGCTAGCAACCATAAAAGAACTTTGAAAAGTAAAGCAATCAAGGTTAGAGATTCAATTCAAGTCATAACATGCAAGAGTCTATATTAGCATTGAAACAAGTAACAAAAGAACATTAGGTGCAAGAGCTCTCGCTGTCCGTGACTCGAATGTCTCCAAATGGTGTTTGCGTGCAAGAAGGGGGATAGGGAATACGAGAAAAAGTATTTTTGTTGAGAACTCAATCTAGTAAAGTTTCACACTTGGTCCTCTTTGGAATCTTATCTTGACTCGTCCCCAGACCACTAGCCAGGTACAAGTCAATTTGATCCACTCCTTTTCGATATTTCGAGCACTCATGCAATGGATGAGCGTAAGCAATAGAGTTGACACTTAGGATGGCAAAGAGAGAAGTACGGAGGAGGAAGACAAAACGGATGAGAAAGGCTCACATCAATGAGGACAATCATAGGCAAGAGATGCCAAATGATAGATATGATGTGAGGAGTAGGGATTGCCATGCAACGGATGCACATACGAGATAAGAAGCTCTCCAAAGGAACTAGTAGGGGTGCATCTAACTTGCTCGCTCATGAAGACCTAGAGCTCGTTTGAGGAGGCTCATCCTTGGAATATGCAAGCCAAGTTCTATAGTGTGAAGGTCCCCACATAGCTATATGCATGAAGATCATCTCTATGGAGTACAAGGATATAAAGGGAGTACTAGTGTGGATCTCTCAAAAGGATAGTAGTGTTGCCCCTTTCTCTCTTTTTATTTCTTTTTTTTCTTTTTCTATTTTTTTGTATATTTTTTTGTGGCCTCAATGGCTCTTTCTATTCAACTCTCATTTGTCCTCTTTGGGATCTTTTAATGTGTCCACTTTGGGATCTTTTATTGTGTCCACTTTGGGATCTTTTCCTCACTTAAGGGCAACACTCTATTTTACAAGAAGGGTAAAGGAGATCTTTCACACTTTACAAGGTACTCAAAATCATAAAGAAGATGTAACTATCATGATGTATGCAATGTATGTCGCTGCCAGTGTAGCAGGAACATGTATGACATGAAGATCAAGTCATGAAGAGGTGGATGTTGCATGGCAATATATCTCGGAAAGGCTATGGAAATGCCTTGGTAGGTAGGTATGGTGGCTGTTTTGAGGAAAGATATAAGGAGGCTTATGATGACAGAGCGTATCATGCCAAGGGTTTGGATGTACCGGCGACGGTGGACACCAACTATCGGAGTGAGAAGAAGGAAATGCACGGCACGGGAGAGGCTAGCAAAATATGGGAAGGTGGAAGTGTCAACTTTCAATACTTACATTAGTCCGAAGAACTCATGCACTTATTATCGGTAACTCTCAATCTAATAAGGAGGTTCACAAAGAGACAAGTACCCCGAGGAGGAGTGGATGGGGGTTTGGTTATCCTTGCGCATCCTCGACTCATGGTACGTGAGTGTACTCTAATATTCGATCCTTCCAAGGATTAGTGATCCATCTAGTAGCTAGAGTTCTCAACTAGTTTTGTAGGTTTTGAAAATAAACACGTATTGCCCAAAATACGACACCTATCACTAATAGGCTAGAGCTCTTGACACCAAAAGTTCACACATTACTCACATCAATACCTCAAAACTATTGCAAGTTACTACTAGAAGAAAATAGCGACCTCAATTACCTACTCTCAAGACAAGACACAACTCAATGCAACAACCAACTCTCTTTAACAAGATAAACATGAAAACTAAAAAGAGTTCCAGCAACAAACTAAACAAAATCCAAGGCTCTTGCTAAAGACAAACTAAGACTAAAACTAAACATGGCAGTAGCTATGAAAAGATAAAGAACACACAACAGCAAAAAGATAAGCAGGAAAAATCCTATGATGTGTTCTAGAATTTGAAAGTGGAGCATGTTTCACTCCCACACAAAGTAAGACGGGATCTAAATTGTTATGAAAAGCAAGCAAAGCTAAATAAAACTAAAAAAATAAAACCTAAGAGCGAGACGCTCCAAGCATAGCACATAACGCATGAAGTGATAAAAATATAGTGAGACGAAGGACGAACCG
Organism: Bromus sterilis; assembly: GCA_950022295.1. Taxonomy (NCBI): domain Eukaryota; kingdom Viridiplantae; phylum Streptophyta; class Magnoliopsida; order Poales; family Poaceae; genus Bromus; species Bromus sterilis. The sequence continues at coordinate 333,178,208 of OX465595.1, read as the reverse complement.
ATGATTGTTGATGGAGAAGGGGATGCACGGGGGCATCCCCAAGCTTAGACGCTTGAGTCTCCTTGAATATTTGTTGGGGATGCATGGGGGCATCCCCAAGCTTGAGCGCTTGACACTCCTGGATCTTCTTTCATCATCTTCCATCGCACACTTGAAAACTCCCCTCATACATAACTCATCATAAGCTCATTAGAGAGGTTAGTACCTGTAATAAATAATTTTTCCCCACTGGATATAAAGATATTCTTGAAGATCTACTGTTTCTCAAGAGTGCCAAAAAGTTTTTGCAAAGAAAAAGCAAGCTTAAGGTTTGCAAAAGTTAGGAGAGACAAAACGTGGCAGAATCTGTGAAAAACAGAACAACAGGTAGTAAAGATTTTTTTAGGGGAACTTCTGCAACTCAAATCAAAAAACTCAGAACATACGGAAGTTTAGTAATTGCATAGAGCATACTGTGTAAAATTTTCAGCTCAAACAGATGAACTGGGATTTTTCTGGAATATTTCTGGTCACGAGGACAGAATCTGTTTTCTGGACAGCATGTCACAACTTTTACTTCCCTTGCCGTAAGAGGCTATAACTTGGCACAAAGCTGAGAAATAAAGATACAATGATGTTGCTACAGTAGTAACAATCATGAATACACAACAAAATCAAAAACAAAAAACCTAAATTCGTTGCGGGCTGCCTCCCGAAAGCGCTTTCTTTTATGCCTTTAAGCTAGGCATGATGCAAAAGAAGAATCAAGTTTTATCAAGAGAAAGAGAATAACTAGCCCGTGTAACGGACTCAAAAGGTAACTTGATTTTATTTCTGGAAGTGTTTCATCTCCTTTTTGAATGGGAATTGGAATTTTATATTCCCCTCTTTCATGTCAATAACCGCACCAACGGTGCGAAGAAAAGGACGTCCCAAAATAATTGGACACAAAGGTTCACACTCTATATCCATAACAATAAAATCAACGGGAACATAGTTGTCATTGACAATGATAAGAACATCGTCGATCTTCCCCAAAGGTTTCTTTATGGAAGAATCAACAAGACGAACACCAAAAGAACAAGACTCAAAGGGTTTCAATTCAAACATATCAAATATTCTTTTGGGCATAACGGAGGTACTAGCTCCAACATCACATAAAGCATAGCAAGAGAAGTTATTTAATTTAATTTTGATCATTGGGTCCCAACCACAATCTAGCTTCCTAGGTATGGAGGCTTCTACTCTAAGCTTCTCCTCCCTAGCTTTGATGAGAGCATTTGTGATATGCTCCGTGAAGGCAAGATTAAGTGTGCTAGTGTGGGGGTCTCTAGACATTTTGTGTAACAAGCTAATAACTTCTGAGAGGGTGCAACTATCAAAATCAATATCACTACTATCAAAGGTGGTAGTAGTGTCATTTAGGCTCACTTGTTTGAAACCCTCTATGTTCATAGGAGTTTCTTTATCTTCGGTTGAGGTATTAGCATCACCATTAATAGGTCCAACGGGACTAGGAGTGGATTGGGTGCTAATAGTTTGGGTGTCCTCAACAATTTGGATAGTGGCAACTGTGTGGTGTGTAGGAAGGCTCTTAATTCTATCCTCTTCCTCTTTTTCTCTAACCCACCTTTCTTTAACTTTAGCCATCATCCTAATATTTTCATTAATTTGTAATTGGATAGCATTAATAGGAGTGGCCTTATTCTCCTCAAGGGGAGAGGTACTAATTTTAAGCATCTCAATATCAAGGGCTAAGCTTTCTACCTTCAAAGAGAGATTATCTATTTTAGCTAATTTCTCCTCTACATTTTTGTTGAAGGTTTTTTGGGTAGTGATAAAGTCTCTAAGCATGCTTTCTAATTCAGAAGAGGGGTTCTTTTTGCTAGGGTAGGTGTTGTTGTTCCCATAGTTGGATGGAAACGGTCTAGGATTGCTAGCAAAATTTCCCCTATAAGCATTGTTGTTGAAGTTGTTTCTAGCAATAAAGTTCACATCTACTTGTTCTTGAGCAACCAAAGAATTTAAAGGGACATCATGAGGATCAATAGAAGGTTGCTTGGTAAGTAGAGACATAATTAAGTCAACTTTTTCATTGAGGGAGGTAATTTCCTCGACAGAATTTACCTTCCTACCTGTTGGAGCGCGTTCGGTGTGCCATTGGGAATAATTGGTCATCATCTCATCCAGAAGCTTCGTGGCAGCACCAAGTGTAGTTGACATAAAGGTTCCTCCCGCGGCCGAATCTAACAGGTTCCGCGAGGTAAAGTTCAAGCCTGCATAAAAAGTCTGGATAACCATCCAGGTAGTCAAACCATGTGTAGGGCATTTCTTAACAAGAGATTTCATTCGTTCCCAAGCTTGGGCAACGTGTTCATTATCCAATTGCTTAAAATTCATAATGTTACTCCTCAATTGGATAATTTTAGCAGGTGGGTAATACTTCCCTATAAAAGCATCTTTGCACTTATCGCAAGAATCTATAGTATTCCTAGGCAAAGATTGAAACCAGATTTTAGCGTCTCCCCTTAAAGAGAAAGGAAATAGCTTGAGCTTAACAATATCACCTTCTACCTCTTTATACTTTTGCATATCACATAATTCAACAAAATTGTTCAAGTGTAAAGCAGCATCATCTCCAGCACCAGAGAATTGATCTCTCATAACAAGGTTTGGCAAAGCAGGTTTAATTTCATAAGAGGTAGCTGAAGTGGCAGGTGTTGCAATGGGAGTGCAGATAAAGTCTTGGTTGTTGTGACTAGTGAAGTCACACAACTTGGTGTTTTCAGTGGAACCCATAGTAGCGGCAAGTGTGGTAGAATTTTTTGTTGTTTTTGATAAAAGACACAAAGATAAAAACTGAAAGGTAAACTAACAAGACTAAAAAACAAAGGTAAAGGGTAGTGTGCAACTCCCCTATCTTAGCACTCGGAGTCCCCGGCAACGGCGCCAGAAATTCGCTTGATGGCTTCTCGCCCTTCGTTGGTTACCCCAAGTGGAAGGTTGAGATGTAGCGCAGCAGCAAGTTTCCCTCGGTGAAGATACCAAGGTTTGTCTCCAGTGGGACTCCAGAGATGATAAGTAGGTGTCAGCGGCGCAACTGACGTGGACCTGCACACAGACACAGATAACTTTGTTCCCAACGAAGTTCAGAGAGGTTGTCAATCTCTCCGGTCTTGTTGTTCACAAAGGGTAAAACACAAAGGATAATGATAGCAACTGAAAGTAAAAAGCAGGAAAGTAAATATAGCGTGGAAACAGTAATAAGGATATGGACCGGGATACGTGATGTTCGCTAGTGACGTCTCTCTCCCAAAAGACGATAAAACCGCAATGCTAGGTAAACAAATTACAGAAGGGCAATTGACAGGATTATGAACGCACCGCAATGCTAACTATGCTACAAAAGAAAGGAAGAGGCTCAAAAGCACGGGCAGTACGCCAAAATAAGTAGATCGTAATCCAACTGCATCTACTACTAATCATCCACCTTGAGATATCTATCCAGAACATCTCGCTGGTATTAAGTTGCGAGCCCCACCCAAAGTGTAAACCCAAAGCAACAGACAACTGCATTAAAAAGAACTTTGCGTAAAGTAAACAATCCTTGCAACCGCGGTTACAAGCACCATTGTTTTCCCCCTTGTGGCAACAGCACATCCCCTAGACTCATGTTTCCGTCACTCAAGCGTGTCATCGGGGGGCATGAACCCACAATCGAGCACAACGTTCCCTCTTGGAGTCACTACCTACTACTTGGCCAAAGCAATAAACAGCAACGGAGAACATGCAAGAATTACTTAGGAACAAAAATATAAGAGATAAAAACCAAATATATTACTCTATCACAATCTGAACATAATCTCACAATCCATCATATCCCAACAAACTTAGCATAGCAATAGCAGAAATATTACAAAAGTGCCTCGATCATGTAGGGCAGCTCACGAGGTCTAAACCATGAAGAACAAACAGGGGAGGAGAACATCACATAGCTACTGATCACGGACCCATGGTCCAAGGAAAACTACTCACGAGACATCCGGGGAGCATCCATGGTGGAGAGGAGACTCCCGGAGGTCAATCCTCCCTCCGGCAGGGTGCCGAGAAGAGGTCTTCTGGTGCTCCCGATCTCGGAAGCGTGGCGGCGGCGGAACAGAGGCGAGTTTGTGAAATAGGGTTCTGTCTTCGGAGTTTCCCCGTGACGGAGCATAAATAGGCGAAGGGGGGCAGCCAGAGGTGGACCAGGAGCCCCAGGCGCCCCCCTGGCGTGGCCAGGGGTGGGGCCGCACCGGGTGGCCGCCTGGGGCCCCCTGGCTCCCCTCTGGCCCCACTCGGGCTCTTCGCGAAGCTTCCTTACGCTGATTTTTCCTGTATTTTCCCCGGAATTTTTCTGGCACTTTTTATATGAGGGGAAACAGAAATAGAAAAACAGCAGAAAACAGGAACTGGCACTGGGGTGCACTGAGTTAATAGGTTAGTCCAAATATGATCAAAAGTGGATGAAAGTGTATCTAGATCATAGCAATATCACACAAAACATGCATGGAGCAAGCAGAAATTATAGATACGTTTTGGACGTATCAATAAGCTACTCGATAACTCTGATCTGCTTGAATGGCCAGAGCTTATGTCTCTCTTTTATGCAAAGTTTTATCCTCTTCGTGAAATTCACCAAGACAGGAACTACATCTACAACTTTTGGTCTCGCGAGGGAGAGAGCATCGCTCAAGCTTGGGGGAGACTGAAGTCCATGATGCTCAAATGCCCAAACCATGAGCTCCCCAAGGAAATTATACTTACAATTTTTTATGCCAGGCTTTCTCGTCAGGACAAGGAGATGTTGGATGCCTCCTCTAGCGGGGTATTCTGGACCAGAAGTATGGAAGAAAAATGGGATCTTATAGAAAGGATCCAGAAGAACACTGAAGACTAGGAAATTGATAAAGGTATTGAACCCTCTATAAACTATGAGCATGACTACATTGAGAGTTATGTGAAGACTGATTACTTTAATACCTTTTGCTCTAAAATTGGTCTTGATTCCCAGCTAATGGTTGACTTTTGCAAGGACTTTGCTTCTCATATTGATTCTTCCAGGACGAAGGAGAGTCAACATCATAAACCTTTCAAGGAGTCACTAATTGAGATTAATGTTACTGATCCTGTTTTACCTGCAGTTGTGTATGAACAGCCTCCTTATCCCTCCAGGATAAAGGAGCACTCTTTTGTTATAGGTATTCTACACAAGAATAGAAGGACCACTGACGAACCTGAGGACATGATCACGGTCCAGCCTCAAGTTGCAATGGTCAAGGATCTGGTAACTAGTGATATCGAAGAATCCACTATTAGTTTTTGTGTTGTTGCCACTAACATTGTCACAGCCAGGAACAAAGGCCTAATTTCAGGTAGACCAGTTGTATCTGTCAAAATAGGAGATCATAATTACTATGGGCTATGTGATTTGGGATCTACCGTCAGCGCTATTCCCTTCACACTTTATGAAGAGATCATGCACGAGATTCAGCCGTGTGAGATCGAGGACATAGATGTCACCATCCATTTTCAAATAAACAAACAATCTCTCTAGTTGGGATTGTAAGAGATGTTGAAGTACTCTGCGGGAAGGTAAAGTATCCTACAGACTTTCTTGTACTTGGTTCAGTGCAAGATAGTTTTTTCCCTATTATCTTTGGTAGGCCCTTCCTCAGCACTTGCGGAGCTATAATAGATTGCAAGAAAGGTAAAGTTTCTGTTGAATTCAACGGTGAGCCGTATGAATTTAATTTTTCTAAATTTTCTAAGCAGCCTCGTGGTCCTGACCTGTCAAGTAATGACAAAATTATTGAAGAAATTGCTTCCATTGCTATTCCTCCTAATGACACTTTGCAGCAATTTATGGAAGACCACGAGAATGATATACATATGCAGGAGAGGGACGAACTAGAAGACATATTTTTAAGACAAGCTCCCATCCTGAAGCACAACCTCCCGGTTGAACCTTTAGGAATCCTCTCTCAACCGAAAGAAGACCCGGTGTTCGATCTAAAACCACTACCCGATACGCTCAAGTATCCTTATTTAGATAAAAAGAAAGTATATCCTGTTATTATCAATTCTAACCTTTCAGTGTATGAAGAAGAGCGATTATTGGAGACACTCCGCAGACACCGAGGTGCTATTGGCTATACTCTTGATGATCTCAAGGGTATTAGTCCATCCATTTGCCAACATACTATCAATCTCGAGCCCGATGCTAAACCGGTTGTTGATCATCAACGACGGTTGAACCCAAAGATGAAGGACGTGGTTAGGACGGAGGTTCTCAAACTTCTAGCCGCGGGTATCATCTATCCTATAGCTGATAGTAAGTGGGCAAGTCCCGTTAATTGTGTTCCTAAAAAGGGAGGTATGACTGTTGTTCCTAATGATAAAAATGAACTAATACCTCAGAGGACTACTATTGGATATAGAATGTGTATTGATTTCAGGAAGTTAAACAAGGCCACCCGGAAGGACCACTATCCTTTTCCCTTTATTGATCAGATGCTCGAGCGGTTGTCTAAAAACACCCACTTCTGCTATCTTGATGGGTACTCTGGCTTCTCCCAGATTCACGTCAACACCGCGGATCAAGAGAAGACCACTTTCACGTGTCCTTACGGTACTTATGCTTATAGGCGTATGCCTTTCGGTTTGTGTAATGCACCTGCTACTTTTCAGAGGTGTATGTCAGCAATATTTCATGGTTTTTGTGAGGAGATTGTAGAAGTTTTCATGGACGACTTTTCCGTCTATGGAAACTCCTTTGATCACTGTCTCCACAATCTTAATAAAGTTTCGAAGAGATGTGAAGAAACAAATTTGGTGCTCAATTGGGAGAAGTGCCATTTCATGGTTAACGAAGGGATAGTTCTTGGACACAAGATTTCCGAAAGGGGAATTGAAGTGGACAAGGCAAAAATTGAAGCTATTGAAAGGATGCCTTATCCAAGGGACATTAAAGGTATTCGTAGTTTTCTAGGTCATGCTGGTTTCTATAGAAGATTTATCAAGGACTTTTCTAAGATCTCGAGACCCCTTACCAATCTTCTCCAGAAGGATGCTCCTTTTGTATTCGATGAAGATTGTAAGGAAGCTTTTGAAGTTCTTAAGAAAGCCTTGATAACCGCTCCTATAGTACAACCACCTGACTGGAATTTTCCCTTTGAAATTATGTGTGATGCTAGTGATTTTGCTGTTGGAGCTGTTTTAGGAAAGGGTTGACAAGAAGTTAATGTCATCCACTATGCCAGCAAAACACTTGATAGTGCTCAAAATAATTATGCTACTACCGAGAAGGAATTCTTGGCAGTGGTGTTTTCTTGTGATAAGTTTAGGCAGTATATTGTTGATTCTAAAGTTATTATTCATACTGACCATGCTGCCATTAAGTATCTTATGCAGAAAAAGGATGCCAAACCAAGACTCGTTAGGTGGGTACTCCTTCTTCAAGAATTTGATTTGCAGATTGTCGATAGAAAAGGAGAAGACAACCCGGTGGCGGATAATCTTTCAAGGATGGAAGATATCCCGCACGATCCTATTCCAGTCAACGACAGTTTCCCAGATGAACAGCTTGCTGTTGTAAAAGTACAATCTCATTCAGACCCTTGGTTTGCAGATTATGCTAATTTTATCGTTGCAAAGTTTTTGCCTCCAGGTTTCACATTTCAGCAGAGGAAGAAATTCTTCACGGATTTGAGGCACTACTTTTGGGATGATCCACATCTTTATAAAGAAGGTGTGGACGGGATCGTAAGAAGGTGTATACCGGAGCACGAGCAGCAGGACATTCTTCGACAATGTCACGATAGTCCCTATGGAGGACATCATGTCGGTGAAAGGACCGCACATAAAGTTTTACAATCAGGTTTTTATTGGCCTACTCTCTTTAAGGACGCCCGAAGGTACGTTCTATCTTGTGATAACTACAAATACCTTTAATGTCCCTTGGATAAGGCATCCTTTCAATAGCTTCAATTTTTGCCTTGTCCACTTCAATTCCCCTTTCGGAAATCTTGTGTCCAAGAACTATCCCTTCGTTAACCATGAAATGGCACTTCTACCAATTGAGCACCAAATTTGTTTCTTCACATCTCTTCAAAACTTTATTAAGATTGTGGAGACAGTGATCAAAGGAGTTTCCATAGACGGAAAAGTCGTCCATGAAAACTTCTACAATCTCCTCACATAAACCATGAAATATTGCATACATACACCTCTGAAAGTAGCAGGTGCATTACACAAACCAAAAGGCATACGCCTATAAGCATAAGTACCGTAAGGACACGTAAAGGTGGTCTTCTCTTGATCCGCGGTGTTAACGTGAATCTGGGAGAAGCCAGAATACCCATGAAGATAGCAGAAGTGGGTGTTTTTAGACAGCCGCTCGAGCATCTGATCAATAAAGGGCAGAGGATAGTGGTCCTTCCTGGTGGCATTGTTCAACTTCCTGAAGTCAATACACATTCTATATCCAATATAGTCCTTTGAGGTATTAGTTCATTTTTATCATTAGGAACAACAGTCATACCTCCTTTCTTAGGAACACAATGAACGGGACTTACCCACTTACTATCAGCTATAGGATAGATGATACCTGCGGCCTAACCACGTCCTTCATCTTTGGGTTCAACCGTCGTTGATGATCAACAACTGGTTTAGCATCGGGCTCCAGATTGATAGTATGTTGGCAAATGGATGGACTAATACCCTTGAGATCATCAAGAGTATAGCCAATAGCACCTCGGTGTCTGTGGAGTGTCTCCAATAATCGCTCTTCTTCATACCTTGAAAGGTTAGAATTGATAATAACAGGATATACTTTCTTTTCATCTAAATAAGCATACTTGAGCGTATCGGGTAGTGGTTTTAGATCAAACACCGGGTCTTCTTTTGATTGCGAGAGGATTCCTAAAGGTTCAACCGGGAGGTTGTGCTTCAGGATAGGAGTTTGTCTTAAAAATATGTCTTCTAGTTCATCCCTCTCCTGCATATGTATGTTATTCTCGTGGTCTTCCATAAATTGCTGCAAAGTATCATCAGGAGGAATAGCAATAGAAGCAATTTCTTCAATAATTTTGTCATTACTTGACAAGTCAGTACCACGAGGATGCTTAGAAAACTTAGAAAAAACAAATTCATAAGGCTCACCATTGAATTCAACAGAAACTTTACCTTTCTTGCAATCTATTATAGCTCCACAAGTGCTGAGGAAGGGCCTACCAAAGATAATAGGGAAAAAACTATCTTGCACTGAACCAAGTACAAGAAAGTCAGTAGGATATTTTACCTTCCCGCAAAGTACTTCAACATCTCTCACAATCCCAACTAGAGAGATTGTTTGTTTATTTGCAAGATGAATCGTGACATCAATGTCCTCGATCTCACACGGCTGAATCTCGTGCATGATCTCTTGATAAAGTGTGAAGGGAATAGCGCTGGCGCTAGATCCCAAATCACATAGCCCATAGTAATTATGATCTCCTATTTTGACAGATACAACTGGTGTACCTGAAATTGGGCCTTTGTTCTTGGCTGTGACAATGTTAGTGGAAACATCACAAAAACTAATAGTGGATTCTTCAATATCACTGGTTACCAGATCCTTGACCATTGCAACTTGAGGCTTTACCTTGATCATGTCCTCAGGTTCGTCAGTGGTCCTTCCATTTTTTGTTTAGAATACCTGTAACAAAAGAGTGCTCCTTTATCCTTGAGGGATAAGGAGGTTGTTCATACACAACTGCAGGTAAAACAGGATCGGTAACATTAATCTCAATAGGTGACTCCTTGAAAGGTTTCTGATGTTGACTCTCCTTCTTCTTAGAAGAATCAATATGAGAAGCAAAGTCCTTGCAAAAGTCAACCATTAGCTGGGAATCAAGACCAATTTTAGAGAAAAAGGTATTAAAGTAATCAGTCTTCACATAACTCTCAATGTAGTCATGCTCATAGTTTATAGCGGGTTCAATACCTTTATCAATTTTCCAGTCTTCAGTGTTCTTCTGGATCCTTTCTATAAGATCCCATTTTTCTTCCATACTTCTGGTCTGGAATACCCCGCTAGAGGAGGCATCCAACATGTCCCTGTCCCGGCGAGAAAGACTAGCATAAAAATTTGTAAGTATAATTTCCTTGGGGATCTCATGGTTTGGGCATTTGAGCATCAGGGGCTTCAGTCTCCCCCAAGCTTGAGCGATGCTCTCTCCGTCGCGAGACCAAAAGTTGTAGGTGTAGTTCCTGTCTTGGTAAATTTCACGAAGAGGATAAAACTTTGCATAAAAGAGAGACATAAGCTCTGGCCATTCAAGCAGATCAGAGTTATCGAGTAGCTTATACCAATCTGAAGCTTTATCTTTGAGTGATACGGAGAATAGTTTCTTCATGACGAACTCCATTGTTACACCTGCAAGCTTAAATAAAGAACATAATTGTGATAAATATAGCAGGTGTTCTCCCGGATGTCCTTATCATCTATAACGATTAGCCAAGACATAATCAATAATACCAGATGGTATTTTATAGGGCACAATTTCATTAGGGGTAGGAGTGAGCACCACAGTCGTGGGGCGGCTCCTTACCAGCAACAAACCAACAGTAGAAGAGTCCATAAGGACTGAAGGTAACAACAGAAAATAAAGGTTTCCTTACCGGCTTCACTTACCAATAGCGCTACACTCCCCGACAACGGCGCCAGAAAATCTCGTTGATGGCAGTGAAGTTAATAGGTTTAGTGGGTATGCCTCCCCTGTTAACCGCGCCAATAAACGATTCTTGATGACCCACAAGTCTAGGGGATCAATTGTAGATTGTCGATAAATAAGAGTGTCGAACCCAACGAGGAGCAGAAGGTGTTGATAAGTGACACTGGATAAGGAAAGGCTGCACACACTCAAAGGTAAATATTTAGGGGTTTTTGGTTTAAGCAACAGAAAAGTAAAAGACAAGCAAAGTAAACAGGATAACTGAGGAGTAGCAAGTGGCCCAATCCTTTCACAAGGATAAGCCTAGGAACTAAACTTATAAAAGCTAAAGCGTTCTCGAGAACACACGGGAGAGATAGCCAAGTTACTTTCACCATACTCCGCCAAGTAATATGTATCGTGTTGATAAGTGTTGGTGGGTGGATCAATGCTAGTACACCTTCTAGACTAAGATAAGTGTACTCTTATGATTACACACCTTGCAAGCATCCGCAAATACAAGGTTAAACATGGCCTTTTGTAAAGAGAAAAAGGCATAACACTCACCCCTGCTCCGAGATCACATAAGGCAGTCTTGACATAATTATTTTTTATAGAGCAAGGAATGGTGGGTATACCTGGATCACCAAGCTTCTCAGGAATCTTGCCACTGAAAGAGTAGTTAGCAAGCATAGTAGATATTGCCTCATTAGGAAATTTTTTTTATTAGTAACAATATCTTTCATGTATTTGGAATAAGGAGGTAACTTGATAGCATCAGTCAAAGGGATTTGCAGAAAAAGAGGTTTCATCCATTCACAAAATTTATTATAATGCTCTTCTTCTTTAGATTTGAGAGACTTACCTGGAAAGGGCATGGGTTTTTGTACCCATGGTTCTCTTTCCTTCCTATGTCTTCTTGCTATGAAGTCCTCACTGGTATATGATACGTCCCAAACGTATCTATAATTTCTGCTCGCTCCATGCATGATTTGTGTGACTTTGCCATGTTTTGCTTGAACTTTCATACACTTTTGATCATATTTGGACTAACCTATTAACTCAGTGCACCCAGTTGTCGGTTCCTGTTTTCTGATGTTTTTATATTTCAGGTTTTTCGGCCATTAAAAGTGCCAAATAAATTCCGGAAAAATTATATAAAAAATCAGTGTCGTGGAAGCTTCCCGAAGAACCAAGGAAGGAAGGGAGTGGACCCACCAGGGCCCTAGGAGGGTCCCTGGCGTGACCCCACCCTAGGGCACGCTAGGAGGCCTCCTGGCTGCCCTGTGGCCCCTATCGGTGCCCCCTTTGGCCTACATTTAGCCCCCGCAGAGGAAACCCCTAATATCGATATGCTATTCCCGTTCTCCTCTCTGTATCGCCTTCGCCGCAATTTCAAGATCGGGGCTGCTAGGAGAAGATGCCCCGGCACCCTGCCGTAAGGAGGAACCCCCCTCTGGGAGACCATCCATCACCATGGACGCCTCCCGGATGTCTTGTGAGTAGTTCCTCTTGGACCATGGGTCCATGACCAGTAGCTATGTGATGTTCTCCTCCCCTATTTGTGCTTCCACTTTCGAGACCTCGTGAACTGCCTCACATGATTGAGGCACCTTTGTAATTTTCTGAGTTGCTATGCTGAGTTTGCTGGGATCTGATGGATTATGAGACTATGTTCAGATTGTGATGAGTAATATATTTGTTCTCTTTTATATTTGTGTTCCTTAGTTAATTCTTGCATGTTCTTCGTTGCCGTATTTTGCTTTGTCCAAGTGATTTGTAGAAACTCCAAGAGGGAGCGTTATGCTTAATTGTGGGTTCAGCCCCCTGATGTCTAGCTTGAGTGACAGAAACATGAGACTAGGGGATGTCTTGTTTCCACCAGGGATAAAGCAACGGTGCTTGTACCTGTGGGTGCAAGGATTGTTTACTTTACGCAAAATTCTTTTAATGCAGTTGTCTGTTGCTTTGAGTTTACACTTTGGGTGGATTCGCAACTTAATACCAGCGAGATGTTCTGGATAGATATCTCAAGGTGGATGATTCGTAGTAGATGCAGATGGATTTTGGTCTACTTACCTTGGCGTACTGCCCATTGCTTTTGAGCCTCTTCCTTTCTTTTGTAGCATAGTTAGCATTGCGGTGCGTTTATAATCCTTTCAATTGCCCAGCTGTGATTTGTTTACCTCGCTAGCACTTTTATCGTCTTTTGGGAGAGAGACATCACTAGTGAACATCATGGGACCCCGGTCCATATTTCCACCATTGTTTACACCCTCAAGTTACTTTCAGTCTTTACTGTCCGTTGCCACTATTATTATCTCTTGCGTTGATCCTTTGTAAACAGCAAGGCCGGAGGAATTGACAACTCATCTGTACTCGTTGGGAGCAAAGTTATTTGTTGTGTGTGCAGGTCCAGGTGAAGTAAGCAACCTAGGGTTGTGAACGACGCCATTGTTCACTTTACCATCTTCTTGTATTTATGTGAGTCCTACGGGAGACAAACCCTATCCTCTACATAGGGGAAATCTGCTGCTACGCTACATATCACCTTCCACTTGGGGTAACCAATGAGAAGCGAGAGGATTATCTTCCTTGCTAGCATCAAGCAATTTCTTGCACCATTGCCGGGGACTCCAGTCTACAAGATAGGGGAGTTGCACACTATCTTTTATCTTTGATTTTAAGTCTTGTTAGTTTATCTTTCAGTTTTTACTTTTGTGTTCCTTATCAAAAATACAAAAAATACCTGCTGCAACTATGGGAACAACAACACTTACCCTAGCACCAAAAACTCCACTTCTGAACTAGAGAGTATGCTTAAAGACTTTATCACTACCCAAAAAGCCTTCAACAAGAGTGTAGAAGAGAAATTAGGAAAATTAGATATCCTCTCTTCGAAGGTAGACAACATAGCCCTTGATGTTGAGATGCTTAAGATTAGAACTTCTCCCACCGAGGAGAGGAAAACCACTCCTATGAATGTTATCCACGTGCAAATTAATGAAAACATTAGGATGTTGGGCAAACTTAAAGAGAGATGAACTAGAGAAAAGGAGGAAGAAGAGAGAGTTAAGAGCCTTCCTACCTACCACACTGTAGCTACTATCCAAGTTATTGAGGATGTCCAAACTATTAGCACCCATCACACCCATAGTCCACCTGGACCTATCAATGGTGATGCTACCACCTCAACCATAGATGAAGAAACCTCTATGAACATAGAGGCTTTCAAACAAGTGAGCCTTAATGATATCACTACCTCCTTGATAGATAGTAGTGATCTAGACTTTGATAATTGCACCTTACCTGAAGTTATTGGTTTCCTACACAAGATGTCTAGAGACCCCCACACTAGCACACTTAATCTTGCCTTCACAGAGCATATCACCAATTCTCTAATCAAAGTTAGGGAGGAGAAGCTTAGACTAGAAGCCTCCATACCTAGGAATCTAGAAGATGGTTGGGATCCTATGATAAAAATCAAATTGAATAACTTCTCTTGCTTTGCTCTTTGTGATGTTGGAGCTAGTACCTCTGTTATGCCCAAAAGAATGTATGATATGGTTGAAATGAAACCTTTTGATCCTTGTTCTTTTGGTGTTCGTCTTGTCGATTCTTTCGTAAAGAAACCTTTGGGGAAGATCGATGATGTTCTTATCATTGTCAATGACAATTATGTTCCCGTTGATTTTACTATTATGGACATTGAGTGTGAGCCCTCATGTCCAATTATTTTGGGACGTCCTTTTCTTCCCACCGTTGGTGTTGTTATTGACATGAAAGAGGGGAATATCAAATTCCAATTCCCTCTCAAGAAAGGGATGGAACACTTCCCTAGGAAAAATATTAAGTTGCCTTTTGAGTCCGTCACACGGGCTAGTTATTTTCTTGATAAAACTTGATTTTTTGCTTTGTGCCTAGCTTAAAGGCGTAAAAAAGCGCTTGTTGGGAGGCAACCCAAGATGTTTTTACTTCTGTTTTTAGTGGTCTTGATGATTGTTACTACTGTAGCAACATCATTGTATCTTTATTTTTCAAGCTTTGTGCCGAATATAGCCTCATATGACAAGGGAAGTGAAAGTTGTGACATGATGTCCAGAAAACAGATTATGTCCTCGTGACGGGAAAAATCATAGAAAATCACCAATTCATCTTTTTGAGCTGATTTTTTACACAGCATGCTCTATACAATCATGGAACTTTCGTATGTTCTGAGATTTTTGATTTGAGTTGCATAAGTGCCCCTAAAAATTCTTTACTACCTGATGTTCTGTTTTTCACATATTCTGCCACGTTTTGTCTCTCCTAACTTTTACAAACCGTAAGCTTGCTTTTCTTTGCAAAAACCTTTTGGAAATCTTGAGAAACAGTAGCTCTTCAAGAATATCTTTATATCCAGTGGGTAAAAATTATTTATTAAGGGTACTAACCTCTCTAATCAGCTTATGATGAGTTGTGTATGAAGGGAGTTTTCAAGTGTGCGATGGAAGATGATGAAAGAAGATCCTGGAGTGTCAAACGCTCAAGATTGGGGATGCCCCCATGCATCCCCAATATATATTCAAGGAGACTCAAGCGTCTAAGCTTGGGGATGCCCTCGTGCATCCCCTTCTTCATCAACAATTATCAGTTCGTCCCTCGTTGCACTATATTTTTATCACTTCATGCGTTATCTCGCTCTTTACTTTTCTTAGGTTTGCTTTTGCTTTGCTTGCTGTAATAACAAGTTAGACCCCAGATTTATTTTGTGTGGGACATAAATACGCTCCGTTGGAATTAGAACTCCTCATAGGATTTGCATGCTTATTTCCTTAGTTGTGAGTTGTTCTTTTTCTTTTCTTAGTTGTTGCCCTGTTTAGCTATAGTGCTTTAGTTTTCTTCTAGAGTTTTTCTTTTGTCTCAAGTTGAAATTTCTATAGGTTGCATGTTTATCTTGTTTAGAGAGTTTGCTTGTTGCACTTAGTTTTGTGTCTTGACTAGAAAGTAGGTAGTTGAAGTTGTTATTCTCTTTGTAGTAGTAACTTGCAATAGTTTTGAGGCATTGACTAGAGTAATGTTTGAACCTATGGTGTCAAGAGCTTTAGCCTATTAGTGATAGATGTCGTATTTTGCGCAATCCGTGTGATTTTCGAAAACCAAAACCCCCGTTGAGAACTCTAGCTACTAGATGGATCACTAACCTCTGGAGGGTTCGAATATTAGAGTACACTCACGTACCATGAGTCGAGGATGCACAAGGATAACCAAACCACCATACACTCCTCCTCGGGGTACTTGTCTCTTTGTGAACCTCCTGATTAGATTGAGAGTTACCGATAATAAGTGCATGAATTCTTCGGACTAATGTGAGTATTCGAAAGTTGACACTTCCACCTCCCATATTTTGCTAGCCTCTCCTGTGCCGTGCATTGCCTCCTTCTCACTCCGAGAGTTGGAGTCCACCTTCGCCGGTACATCCAAACCCTTGGCATGATACACTCTATCATCATAAACCTCCTTATATCCTTCCTGAAAACAGCCACCATACCTACCTATCAAGGCATTTCCATAGCCTTTCCGAGATACATTGCCATGCAACATCCACCTTCTCATGACTTGATCTTCATGTCATACTGATGGCTTCTCGCCCTTCGTTGGTTACCCCAAGTGGAAGGTTGAGATGTAGCGCAGCAACAAGTATCCCTCAGTAAAGATACCAAGGTTTGTCTCCAGTAGGACTCCATAGATGATAAGTAGGTGTCAGCGGCGCAACTGACGTGGACCTGCACACAGACACAGATAACTTTGTTCCCAACAAAGTTCAGAGAGGTTGTCAATCTCTCCGGTCTTGTTGTTCACAAAGGGTAAAACACAAAGGATAATGATAGCAACTAAAAGTAAAAAGCAGGAAAGTAAAGATAGCGTGGAAACAGTAATAAGGATATGGACCGGGATACGTGATGTTCGCTAGTGATGTCTCTCTCCCAAAAGACGATAAAACTGCTATGCGAGGTAAAAAAATTACAGAAGGGCAATTGACAGGATTATGAACGCACCGCAATGCTAACTATGCTACAAAAGAACAGAAGAGGCTCAAAAGCACGGGCAGTACTCCAAAATAAGTAGACCGAAATCCAACTGCATCTACTACTAATCATCCACCTTGAGATATCTATCCAGAACATCTCGCTGGTATTAAGTTGCGAGCCCCACCCAAAGTGTGAACCCAAAGCAACAGACAACTGCATTAAAAAGCACTTTGCGTAAAGTAAACAATCCTTGCAACCGCGGTTACAAGCGCCTTTGTTTTCTCCCTTGTGGCAACAGCACATCCCCTAGACTCATGTTTCTGTCACTCAAGTGTGTCATCGGGGGGCATGAACCCACAATCGAGCATAACGTTCCCTCTTGGAGTCACTACCTACTTCTTGGCCAAAGCAATAAACAGCAACGGAGAACATGCAAGAATTACTTAGGAACAAAAATATAAGAGATAAAAACCAAATATATTACTCGATCACAATCTGAACATAATCTCATAATCCATCAGATCCCATCAAACTCAGCATAGCAATAGCAGAAAGATTACAAAAGTGCCTCGATCATATAGGGCAGCTCACGAGGTCTAAACCATGAAGAACAAAGAGGGGAGGAGAACATCACATAGCTACTGATCACGGACCCATGGTCCAAGGAAAACTACTCACGAGACATCCGGGGAGCATCCATGGTGGAGAGGAGACTCCCGGAGGTCGGCCCTCCCTCCGGCAGGGTCCGGGAAGAGGTCCTCTGGTGCTCCCGATCTCGGAAGCGCGGCGGCAGCGGAACAGAGGCGAGTTTGCGAAACAGGGTTCTGTCTCGGAGTTTCCCCGTGACGGATAATAAATAGGCGAAGGGGGGCAGCCAGAGGTGGACTAGGGGCCCCAGGCAGCCCCCTGGCGCGGCTAGGGGTGGGGCCGCGCCGGGTGGCCGCCTGGGCCTCCTGGCTCCCCTCTGGCCCCACTCGGGCTCTTCGCGAAGCTTCCTGTACACTGATTTTTCTTGTATTTTTCCCGAAATTTTTCTGGCACTTTTTATATGGGGGAAAACTGAAATAGAAAAACAGCAGAAAACAGGAACTGGCACTGGGGTGCACTGAGTTTATAGGTTAGTCCAAATATGATCAAAAGTGTATGAAAGTGTATCTAGATCATAGCAATATCACACAAAACATGCATGGAGCAAGCAGAAATTATAGATACGTTTTGGACGTATCAACATCCCCAAGCTTAATTCCTGCTCGTCCTCGAGTAGGTAAATGATAACAGCATAATTTCTGTGGTGACATGCTAGCAACCATAAAAGAACTTTGAAAAGTAAAGCAATCAAGGTTAGAGATTCAATTCAAGTAATAACATGCAAGAGTCTATATTAGCATTGAAACAAGTAACAAAAGAACATTAGGTGCAAGAGCTCTCGCTGTCCGGGACTCGAATGTCTCCAAATGGTGTTTGCGTGCAAGAAGGGGGGATATGGAATACGAGAAAAGTATTTTTGTGTTGAGAACTCAATCTACTAAAGTTTCACCCTTGGTCCTCTTTGGAATCTTATCTTGACTCACCCCCAGACCACTAGCCCGGTACAAGTCAATTTGATCCACTCCTATTCGATATTTTGAGCACTCATGCAATGGATGAGCGTAAGCACGAGAGTTGACACTTAGGATGGCAAAGAGAGAAAGAATGAAGGAGGAAGACAAAAAGGATGAGAAAGGCTCACATCAATGAGGACAATCATAGGCAAGAGATGCCAAATGATAGATATGATGTGAGGAGTAGGGATTGCCATGCAACGGATGCACATATGAGCTAAGAAGCTCTCCAATGTAATTAGTGGGGGTGCATCTACCTTGCTCGCTCATGAAGACCTAGAGCTCGTTTGAGGAGGCTCATCCTTGGAATATGCAAGCCAAGTTCTATAGTGTGAAGGTCCCCACATAGCTATATGCATAATGATCATCTCTATGGAGTACAAGGATATAAAGAGAGTACTAGTGTGGATCTCTCAAAAGGATAGTAGTGTTGCCCCTTTCTCTCTTTTTATTTCTTTTTCTCTTTTTTCTATTTTTTTGTATTTTTGTGTGGCCTCAATGGCCCTTTCTATTTAACTCTCATTTGTCCTCTTCGGGATCTTTTATTGTGTCCACTTTGGGATCTTTTCCTCACTTAAGGGCAACACTCTATTTTACAAGAAGGTAAAGGAGATCTTTCACACTTTACAAGGTACTCAAATCATAAAGAAGATGTAACTAACATGATGTATGCAATGTATGTCGCTGCCAGTGTAGCAGGAACATGTATGACATGAAGATCAAGTCATGAAGAGGTGGATGTTGTATGGCAATATATCTCGGAAAGGCTATGGAAATGCCTTGATAGGTAGGTATGGTGGCTGTTTTGAGGAAAGATATAAGGAGGCTTATGATGACAGAGCGTATCATGCCAAGGGTTTGGATGTACCGGCGAAGGTGGACACCAACTCTCGGAATGAGAAGAAGGCAATGCACGGCACGGGAGAGGCTAGCAAAATATGGGAAGGTGGAAGTGTCAACTTTCTGTAGCGACCCGGTCCCGAAGGGAACCAAGTCTACTGTGCTTTTGTGCTATCCCTCGATCAGTATGCTAGCACACACAGTATTCGATGAAATACCATAGTATCACATGTCATAAATTAACGTAAATACATGATATTTATTACCTTACAGCCATTAGGCTAGAATACACAGCAGAACAACCAATATATAAGTGGAGTCCCATCAACGCCAACGGCAAAGTTGAGTGTAGACTTCACGACCCTATATCGTATCACTTACTCGTCTTATATAATCCTGCAACACCGAAGGTTACAGCCCGACAACGGGTTAGTACATTTGAATGTACGGCAAATCATATCCGAGAAAGAAGTAAAATTTCCTACAATACATGCAATTTGGCTGGTGGAGCTTCTACATTTATTTTTGCAAAAAGCTAAATTTTCCCTATAGAATAATAGTAACTAAGTTCTACAATAGCATACGATTGAGATGGGAACCCCCACTCAATCTATCCCAAAGTGATTAAACCAATCAGATAATTAAAGATGATGAGACAAATCAATATTACCACATGTAGTCGCTCAAATTGTCCATAACCGGGGACACGGCTAATCGATTAGTTTTACACTCTGCAGAGGTTTGCGCACTTTTCCCCACAAGACTCGATCGCCTCCTTTGTAGTTCGCCACACTGCATGGTGTATGACAACTGGAAGATCGAGACATGGTCTTTCAGAAGAGTTTCCCTTACTCCGGTAGCACCCATCCCACCTACTCACAACTACTTTCGTAGCGCTACCTAGTAAGAGTCCCTACAACTGATCAACCAAGTCAGATCCCATAGTAGCTTGTGGCTGCACACGTAAGCTTCTAGGTATGTCAATACAAACGGTCCCTTTGAGCCTGGGTGGCTTTCCGCAGTCATCACTGGCCACCCCCAGGATACTCGCAACCATCCCACCCAGGTAGTTCATTAACTTTATCTTGGTCCTAATTACTACATTATCACTCATACCTCATAATGATTCACTTCCCAATCCACGTCTACGATGGTGACAATGATGTAAGGATCAGACCTACCTCAATGAACTACTGGGTGTAAATAGCATAGCATAACCTATCATGCAACCTAAGAAAGAAGAACTAATGCATTGAAAACATAGGTAATAGGGAGTATGGTCAAAAGATATGACTTGCCTTGAATCTTGATGAAGTATTCGCACTCACAATTTCGACAATTCTATTCGTCACACTCCGAGCAATCTATTGCGATCAAACAAAGTTCACAATCAACACACGATTCCAGACAATAGCAAAACAAAATCAAAGAAACTCTGAAAAGAACCAAAAATAAAAGTTTTTGAAAACAGATCACAAATGCGTTCAAAGTGGGTTTCAATGTGTCTAGAATACAGGGTTTAGCTAGGATTTCCGTTTGCAAAAAGAATCAATCAAAATCGAGTTGTAAAAAAAAGATACGATCAACTAAAGTCGAATTTGAATCTGATCAGATTAGAATATTTTCAAAAATTAAAAAAATAAATTTTAGGGTTGTACTAAATAGAGGATTCCGAAAGAAAACCGTGGGCTTTGTAATCGCGCAAAACGGATCTACGAGTAAAAAGATATTACTAGAACGGTTTTGCATAGGATTTAAGATTTTTTTTTTCAAACGGAAAAATAATTTTCTCAAAACTTGGATCTATAGTACACAATATTTAGAGGGTTTTAAAACAACGATTTTTCCACTGGTTTCATCTAAAACGGAGCAACGGATAAAAAAATTACGGCGTTTTTACTAACCGCGGCGTGTAGATTTGACGCGACAAAGACGACAATTCCGGCAATCTTCGGCGTCAACGAGGACGTCTAGGATGTAGAGCTTGACTAGGAGATCACAACCGTGGTGGTGATGATCTCCAACGTCGTCCGTACGGGCGTAGCGACGCGATGAACCGAGCGCGCTCCGATGAACTTCTGCGGTGCGCGTACAATTTTGAGATCAATCTTGCGCAAGAAAAGAAAGATGGAAAAGATGTTCATTAGATGCACAACGAAGAAAGAAGTCGGTATGCAAAATTTGGGGTCAAGGGGAGGCTCACCGGTGACGGGATCTACCGGCAAAGTCGAAATTTTTCGTCGAGATCTACCTCGAAATTGGCTCGATTTGTTGCGGTTTGGGGCGAAATTTTGTGAGGAATCGGTGGAGAGGATTGTGGCGTATTTATGGGACAAGTTTACTTGGAAAAAGGGCAACCGGAGATGGATCCTAAGCGACCACGGTGGCGACCGTTGCGCTTACAGAGTCCGGCCTGGACTACGAACGAGCAATGCTCGCACGTGCGTTGGCTGCAGCCCCGCCCGCTGGCCTGTGCTCCCCCGCTCGGGCGGCCTGGCCGCTTGGCTGGTCCGGCCCACCCGTTTGTTTCTTTTTTTTTGCGAAATTTATTTTTTTTGTTGAGAAAAACGACTATAGACATATTTTTAAAATAATAAAATAATTTTAAATAAAATAGCGAAATTATTTTTTAAAATAAATACAATATATATAATTATTTACTTATTTTTAACACAACTTCAGAGAATTTTATAAAATAATTTACAACTTCCAAAAATACCCAAATAAATTTCTACAATCTTAGAATAATCTAAATAGACTATTCAATAACTTTTTATCCAAAAAAAAGATTCAAAAAACTATTTTCTGATAAATCCAAATAAAATCCAAAGCAAGGTTCTAAATTATTTTCAAATGAAATTGAAGAAGTCATATTATCTTACCTCATTTAAATATTTTTATTTTAAATATTAAAGTATTCAAAATAAGATCCAATAAAATAAAATGAAATCTTTTATTTGAAACATTTCCCAACCTTATTTTATTTATTGAAGGAGTCATATTACCTTCTCTCTATTTTTATTTGTTAACTTTGTTTTAAATAATAAATGTAAAAGAACAAAAATGATTATTAGGAAAAGTCCTTTTATTCCCTCTCGTTTTTAATATTCATTTAAACTCCAAAAGTTTCAGATCCTAATCTATCTCACTCAGATCAATTACACACAAATCAAACAAGAGAATCATAATTATTTAATTATTATAACATTCCAAATTTTAGAATTTTGGGATGTTACACTTTCAATACTTATATTAGTCCGAAGAACTCATGCACTTATTATCGGTAACTCTCAATCTAATAAGGAGGTTCACAAAGAGACAAGTATCCCGAGAAGGAGTGTATGGGGGTTTGGTTATCCTTGCGCATCCTCGACTCATGGTACGTGAGTGTTCTCTGATATTCGATCCCTCAAAGATTAGTGATCCATCTAGTAGCTAGAGTTTTCAACTAGTTTTGTATGTTTTAAAAATACACACGGATTCCCCAAAATACGACACCTATCACTAATAGGCTAAAGCTCTTGACACCAAAAGTTCAAACATTACTCACATCAATACCTCAAAACTATTGCAAGTTACTACTAGAAGAAAATAGCAACCTCAATTACCTACTCTCAAGACAAGACACAACTCAGTGCAACAACCAACTCTATTTAACAAGATAAACATGAAAACTAAAAAGAGTTCCAGCAACAAACTAAACAAAAGCCAAGGCTCTTGCTAAAGACAAACTAAGACTAAGACTAAATATGGCAGTAGCTACGGAAAGATAAAGAACACACAACAACAAAAAGATAGGCAGGAAATATCCTATGATGTGTTCTAAATTTTGAAAGTGGAGCGTGTTTATCTCCCACACAAAGTAAGATGGGATCTAACTTGTTATGAACAGCAAGCAAAGCTAAAGAAAACTAAAAATAAAACCTAAGAGCGAGACGCTCCAAGCATAGCACATAACGCATGAAGTGATAAAAATATAGTGAGACGAAGGACGAACTGATGATTGTTGATGGAGAAGGGGATGCACGGGGGCGTCCCCAAGCTTAGACGCTTGAGTCTCTTGAATATTTGTTGGGGATGCATGGGGGCATCCCCAAGCTTGAGCGCTTGACACTCCTGGATCTTCTTTCATCATCTTCCATCGCGCACTTGAAAACTCCCTTCATACATAACTCATCATAAGCTGATTAGAGAGGTTAGTACCCTTAATAAAATAATTTTTCCTCACTGGATATAAAGATATTCTTGAAGAGATACTGTTTCTCAAGAGTGCCAAAAAGTTTTTGCAAAGAAAAAGCAAGCTTAAGGTTTGCAAAAGTTAGGAGAGACAAAACGTGGCAGAATCTGTGAAAAACAGAACAACAGGTAGTAAATAATTTTTTAGGGGCACTTCTGCAACTCAAATCAAAAAACTCAGAACATACGGAAGTTTCGTAATTGTATAGAGCACGCTGTGTAAAAATGTCAGCTCAAAAAGATGAACTGGTATTTTTCTGGTCACGAGGACAGAATCTGTTTTCTGGACAGCATGTCATAACTTTTACTTCCCTTGCCGTAAGAGGCTATAACTTGGCACAAAGCTGAAAAATAAAGATACAATGATGTTGCTACAGTAGTAACAATCATCAAGACACAACAAAAGCAAAAAGAAAAACCTAAATTCGTTGCGGGCTGCCTCCCGAAAGCGCTTTCTTTTATGCCTTTAAGCTAGGCATGATGCAAAAGAAGAATCAAGTTTTATCAAGAGAAAGAGAATAACTAGCCCGTGTAACGGACTCAAAAGGTAACTTGATTTTATTTCTAGGGAAGTGTTCCATCCCATTTTTGAATGGGAATTGGAATTTTATATTCCCCTCTTTCATGTCAATAACCGCACCAACGGTGCGAAGAAAAGGATGTCCCAAAATAATTGGACACAAAGGTTCACACTCTATATCCATAACAATAAAATCAACGGGAACATAGTTGTCATTGACAATGATAAGAACATCGTCAATCTTCCCAAAAGGTTTCTTTATGGAAGAATCAACAAGACTAACACCAAAAGAACAAGGCTCAAAGGGTTTCAATTCAAACATATCAAATATTCTTTTGGGCATAACGGAGGTACTAGCTCCAACATCACATAAAGCATAGCAAGAGAAGTTATTTAATTTAATTTTGATCATAGGGTCCCAACCATCCTCTAGCTTCCTAGGTATGGAGGCTTATACTCTAAGCTTCTCCTCCCTAGCTTTCATGAGAACATTTGTGATATGCTCCGTGAAGGCAAGATTAAGCGTGCTAGTGTGGGGGTCTCTAGACATTTTGTGTAACAAGCTAATAACTTCTGAGAGGGTGCAACTATCAAAATCAATATCACTACTATCAAAGGTGGTAGTAGTGTCATTTAGGCTCACTTGTTTGAAACCCTCTATGTTCATAGGAGTTTCTTTATCTTCGGTTGAGGTATGAGCATCACCATTAATAGGTCCAACGGGACTAGGAGTGGATTGGGTGCTAATAGTTTGGGTGTCCTCAACAATTTGGATAGTGGCAACTGTGTGGTGTGTAGGAAGGCTCTTAATTCTATCCTCTTCCTCTTTTTCTCTAACCCACCTTTCTTTAAGTTTAGCCATCATCCTAATATTTTCATTAATTTGTAATTGGATAGCATTAATAGGAGTGACCTTATTCTCCTCAAGGGGAGAGGTTCTAACTTTAAGCATCTCAATATCAAGGGCTAAGCTTTCTACCTTCAAAGAGAGATTGTCTATTTTAGCTAATTTCTCCTCTACATTTTTGTTGAAGGCTTTTTGGGTAGTGATAAAGTCTCTAAGCATGCTTTCTAATTCAGGAGAGGGTGTCTTGTTGCTAGGGTAGGTGTTGTTGTTCCCATAGTTGGATGGAAACGGTCTAGGATTGCTAGCAAAATTTCCCCTATAAGCATTGTTGTTGAAGTTGTTTCTAGCAATAAAGTTCACATCTGCTTGTTCTTGAGCAACCAAAGAATTTAAAGGGACATCATGAGGATCAATAGAGGGTTGCTTGGTAAGTAGAGACATAATTAAATCAACTTTTTCATTGAGGGAGGTAATTTCCTCGACAGAATTTACCTTCCTACCTGTTGGAGCGCGTTCGGTGTGCCATTGCGAATAATTGGTCATCATCTCATCCAGAAGCTTCGTGACCGCACCAAGTGTAGTTGACATAAAGGTTCCTCCCGCGGCCGAATCTAACAGGTTCCGCGAGGTAAAGTTCAATCCTGCATAAAAAGTCTGGATAACCATCCAGGTAGTCAAACCATGTGTAGGGCATTTCTTAACAAGAGATTTCATTCGTTCCCAAGCTTGGGCAACGTGTTCATTATCCAATTTCTTAAAATTCATAATGTTACTCCTCAATTGGATAATTTTAGCAGGTGGGTAATACTTCCCTATAAAAGCATAATTTGCACTTATCCCAAGAATCTATGCTATTCCTAGGCAAAGATTGAAGCCAGATTTTAGCGTCTCCCCTTAGAGAGAAAGGAAAGAGCTTGAGCTTAACAACATCACCTTCTACTTCTTTATACTTTTGCATATCACATAATTCAACAAAATTGTTAAAGTGTAAAGGAGCATCATCTCCAGCACCAGAGAATTGATCTCTCATAACAAGGTTTGGCAAAGCAGGTTTAATTTCATAAGAGGTAGCTGAAGTGGCAGGTGTGGCAATGGGAGTGCAGATAAAGTCTTGGTTGTTGTGACTAGTGAAGTCACACAACTTGGTGTTTTCAGTGGAACCCATAGTAGCAGCAAGTGTGGCAGATTTTTTGTTGTTTGTTTGTTTTTGATAAAAGACACAAAGATAAAAACTGAAAGGTAAACTAACAAGACTAAAAAAACAAAGGTAAAGGGTAGTGTGCAACTCCCCTATCTTAGCACTCGGAGTCCCCGGCAACGGCGCCATAAATTCGCTTGATGGCTTCTCGCCCTTCGTTGGTTACCCAAGTGGAAGGTTGAGATGTAGCGCAGCAGCAAGTTTCCCTCAGTGAAGATACCAAGGTTTGTCTCCAGTAGGACTCCAGAGATGATAAGTAGGTGTCAGCGGCGCAACTGACGTGGACCTGCACATAGACACAAATAACTTTGTTCCCAACGAAGTACAGAGAGGTTGTCAATCTCTCCGGTCTTGTTGTTCACAAAGGGTAAAACACAAAGGATAATGATAGCAACTAAAAGTAAAAAGCAGGAAAGTAAAGATAGCGTGGAAAAGTAATAAGGATATGGACCAGGATACGTGATGTTCGCTAGTGTTGTCTGTCTCCCAAAAGACGATAAAACTGCTATGCGAGATAAACAAATTACAGAAGGGCAATTGACAGGATTATGAATGCACCGCAATGCTAACTATGCTACAAAAGAAAGGAAGAGGCTCAAAAGCACGGGCAGTACGCCAAAATAAGTAGACCGAAATCCAACTGCATCTACTACTAATCATCCACCTTGAGATATCTATCCAGAACATCTTGCTGGTATTAAGTTGCGAGCCCCACCCAAAGTGTAAACCCAAAGCAATAGACAACTGCATTAAAAGGCACTTTGCGTAAAGTAAACAATCCTTGCAACCGCGGTTACAAGCACCGTTGTTTCCCCCCTTGTGGCAACAACACATCCCCTAGACTCATGTTTCTGTCACTCAAGCGTGTCATCGGGGGGCATGAACCCACAATCGAGCATAACGTTCCCTCTTGGAGTCACTACCTACTACTTGGCCCAAGCAATAAACAGCAACAGCGAACATGCAAGAATTACTTAGGAACAAAAATATAAGAGATAAAAAACAAATATATTACTCTATCACAATCTGAACATAATCTCATAATCCATCAGATCCAATCAAACTCGGCATAGCAATAGCAGAAAGATTACAAAAGTGCCTCGATCATGTAGGGCAGCTCACGAGGTCTAAACCATGAAGAACAAAGAGGGGAGGAGAACATCACATAGCTACTGATCACGGACCCATGGTCCAAGGAAAACTACTCACGAGACATCCGGGGAGCATCCATGGTGGAGAGGAGACTCCCGGAGGTCGGCCCTCCCTCCGGCAGGGTGCCGGAAGAGGTCTTCTGGTGCTCCCGATCTCGGAAGCGTGGCGGCGGCGGAACAGAGGTGAGTTTGCGAAATAGGGTTCTGTCTCGGAGTTTCCCCGTGACGGAGAATAAATAGGCGAAGGGGGGCAGCCTGAGCTGGACGAGGGGCCCCAGGCGCCCCCCCCCCCTGGCGCGGCCAGGGGTGGGGCCGCGCCGGGTGGCCGCCTGGGCCCCCTGGCTCCCCTCTGGCCCCACTCAGGCTCTTCGCGAAGCTTCCTGTACGCTGATTTTTCCTGTATTTTTCCCAGAATTTTTCTGGCACTTTTTATATGGGGGAAAACTGAAATAGAAAAACAGCAGAAAACAGGAACTGGCTCTAGGGTGCACTGAGTTAATAGGTTAGTCCAAATATGATCAAAAGTGTATGAAAGTGTATCTAGATCATAGCAATATCACACAAAACATGCATGGAGCAAGCAGAAATTATAGATACGTTTTGGACGTATCACATACACGCTACTTGCTTGATCGATGAGCCGCATGCTAGTTGGTCCTTTCCCTAATCATTGCTACATGACACGCTAGTATCATTGCATATCCTGCTATCCTGGCAGAGGCATACATTTGCATCATGATAGTTACATCTTCTTTATGTGAGTACCCTTGTAAAGTGTGAAAGATCTCCTATATTCTTGTAAAATATAGAGTGTTGCCCCTAATGAGGAAAAGATCCCAAAGAGGACAAAGTCAAAATATCCCAAAGAGGACAAATGAGAGAAATAAAAAGAGCAATTGAGGCCACCAAAAAAATACAAAAAAATACAAAAAAGAGAAAATAAAAAAAGAGAGAAGGGGGCCCACTACTATTCCTTTTGATAGATCCACACTAGTACTTCATCCTCTATCCCTTGTACTCTATAGAGATCATCATACATGCATATAGCTATGTGGGGACCTTAACACTATAGAACTTGGCTTGTATATTCCCATGATGAGCCTCCTCAAATGAGCTCTAGGTCTTCTTGAGCAAGCAAGTTGGATGCACCCCCACTAGTTCCCTTGGAGAGATCTTAGCTCACATGTGCATCCGTTGCATGGCAATCCCTACTCCTCACATCATATCTATCATATGGCCTTCTCTCGCCTATGATTGTCCTCATTGATGTGAGCCTTTCACACCTTTTTTGTCTTCCTCCTCCACCTTCTTTGTATTTCGCCTTTTAGGTGTCAACTTTCTTGTTCACGCTCATCCATTGCATGAGTGCTCAAAATATCACAAGGGAGTTGATCAGTTTGACTTGTACCTGGCTAGTGGTCTGGGGACGAGTCAAGATAAGAATCCAAAGGAGACTAAGTGTGAAACTTTAGTAGATAGTAGTTCTCAACAACCTTTTTTCTCTCTTTTTCCCAGTCCCCTGCTTGCACGCAAACACCATCTGGAGACATTCGAGTCACGGAAAACGAGATCTCTTGAACCCTTTGTTCTTTTGTTGCTTGTGTCAATGGTAATATAGACTCTTGCTTGTTAAGACTTGAATTGAATTGCATGCATTGATTGCTTTACTTAAAAGTCCTTATATGGTTGTGTGGCATGTCGCCACAGAAATTATGCTTGTTATCATTTACCTACTCGAGGACGAGCAAGAATTAAGCTTGGGGATGTTGATACGTCCCAAACGTATCTATAATTTATGCTTGCTACATGCATTATTTGTGTGACTTTGCCATGTTTTGCTTGAACCTTCATACACTTTTGTTCATATTTGGACTAACCTATTAACTCAGTGCACCCAGTTGCCAGTTCCTGTTTTCTGCTGTTTTTATATTTCAGGTTTTCCGGCCATTAAAAGTGCCAAATAAATTCCTGAAAAATTATATAAAAAATCAGCGTCGCGGAAGCTTCCCGAAGAACCAAGGAAGGAAGGGAGTGGAGCCACCAGGGCCCCAAGAGGGTTCCTGGCACGGCCCCACCCTAGGGCGCGCCAGGAGGCCTCCTGGATGCCGTGTGGCCCCTCTCGGTGCCCTCTTTGGCCTATATTTAGCCCCCGCGGAGGAAACCCCTAATATCGATCTACTATTCTCGTTCTCCTCTCTGTACCGTCACCGCCGCCGCCGCCGTTTCAAGATCGGGGCTGCTAGGAGAAGCTGCCCCGACACCCTGCCGGAAGGAGGAACCCCCCTCCGTGAGACCATCCATCACCATGGACGCCTCCCGGATGTCTTGTGAGTAGTCCCTCTTGGACCATGGGTCCATGACCAATACCTATGTGATGTTCTCCTCCCCTCTTTGTGCTTCCACTTTCGAGACCTCGTGAGCTGCCTCACATGATCGGGGCACCTTTGTAATTTTCTGAGTTGCTATGCTGAGTTTGCTGGGATCTGATGGATTATGAGACTATGTTCAGATTGTGATGAGAAATATATTTGGTTCTCTTTTATATTTGTGTTCTTTAGTTAATTCTTGCATGTTCTCCGTTGCCGTATTTTGCTTTGGACAAGTGATTTGTTGCAACTCCAAGAGGGAGCGTTATGCTTGATTGTGGGTTCAGCCCCCTGATGTCTAGCTTGAGTGACAGAAACATGAGACTATGGGATGTGTTATTGCCACCAGGGATAAAACAACGGTGATTGTACCTGCGGGTGCAAGGATTGTTTGCTTTACGCAAAGTTCTTTTAATGCAGTTGTCTGTTGCTTTGAGTTTACACTTTGGGTGGGATTCGCAACTTAATACCAGCGAGATGTTTTGGATAGATATCTCAAGGTGGATGATTCGTAGTAGATGCAGATGGATTTCGGTCTACTTACCTTGGCGTACTGCCCATTGCTTTTGAGCCTCTTCCTTTATTTTGTAGCATAGTTAGCATTGCGGTGCGTTTATAATCATGTCAATTGCCCAGCTGTGATTTGTTTACCTCGCTAGCACTTTATCGTCTTTTGGGAGAGAGACATCACTAGTGAACGTCATGGGACACCGGTCTATATTTCCACCATTGTTTACACCCTCAATTTACTTTCAGTCTTTACTTTCCGTTGCCACTATTATTATCTCTTGTGTTGATCCTTTGTAAACAGCAAGGCGGAGGAATTGACAACTCCTCTGTACTCGTTGGGAGCAAAGTTATTTGCTGTGTGTGCAGGTCCAGGTGAAGTAAGCAATCTAGGGTTGTGAACGACACCATTGTTCACTTTACCACCTTCTTGTATTTCTACGAGTCCAACGGGAGACAAACCCTATCCTCTACATAGGGGAAATCTGCTGCTACGCTACATCTCACCTTCCACTTGGGGTAACCAACAAGAAGAGAGATAATTATCTTTCTTGCTAGCATCAGTATACTTCTTGCTTTTATTGGGTGCTTCTTCTTCTCGCACCTCAGGAGGATCATTCTTCTCCTTATCATTTTCTTCGGGCTCAGCACCGTCTTCAGTTTTAGCATCGGAGGTAGATATGTTGTTGGGATCAACAGCAGGTTCTTCACTCGTAATAGGATCATTAGAGTTGTCGGCTTCCTTGTGTTTCTTCTTCTTCTTCTTCTTCTTAGGAGAGCTAACAATCTCGTCTTCCACTTGCACTTGAGAATCTTGCTCGATCCTCTTCGGATGCCCCTCAGGATAGAGTGGGTCCTGGGTGTGTGTTCCACACCTGGTTTTGATGCCATAAGCTTGTATGTCCTGTTTGGAATTGTTAGCAAGCAAATATTTTTGCACATTAGAAATTTGTTCAAGCTGAGTTTGAACCATATGGAAATACTTAACAAGACATTTAACATCATTAACTGTTCTTTCAAGAACACCAAGTAAACTTTTGATAGCAAGAGAATTATCATGCAACTGACTTTGTATCCTCCTATTAAAATTGTCTTGCTTAATAATAAAATTATCAAACTCATCTAAGCATTGGTCGGGAGGCTTACCTTTAGGGATGTCACTTTCATTAAATTCTAATAGAGAGTGTACATCTACCAAGGGAGGGTGAGTAGGCTCACACAACTTATCGATAGGCGGTAAATTCTTCACGTATTCGGCTTTGATGCCCTTCTCCTTAATAGACTTCTTTGTTTCTTGCATATCTTCGGGGCTCAGAACAAGCATGCCCCTCTTCTTGGGTGGTGGAGGTGGTTCAGGGATGGACCAATCTTCATGGTTTTTGGCAATCTTGCCCATTAATTCTTCAGCATCGGCTGTCGTTCTTTCCCTGAAAACACAACCAGCACAACTATCCAGATAGGACCTGGATTCATCGGTTAGACTAGCATAAAATATATCAAGTAACTCGTTCTTTGGGACTTCATGTCCTGGTCTAGCCTTGATTAAGTCACACTACCTCCCCCAAGCTTTAGGGAGGTGCTCATCTTGCAACTGTTTAAAGTTATAGATTCTTTGCAAAGTAGCATGTTGCATATGAGCAGGAAAATATTTATCAACGAAAAATTGAACTAGGTCCTGAGGACTCTCAATGGAACCATAGGGTAGTGTCATACCAAGATTTAGCGTCTCCCTTCAAAGAAAAAGGAAAAAGCTTGACCACATAGAAGTTTCGTATCTTCTCATCAGTAGTAAATAGGTCACCTAACTCAGCAAGTTTGGTTAGGTGTGCTATAGCATCATCATTTTCTCTGCCATAAAAAGGGCCAGCCTCGACTGTAGATATAAGTGAAAGATCAACAGAGAAATCATAATCAGGACCAATGATGCATATAGGAGATGTGGCAAATTTAGGATCATGAATATTCTTGTTCTTCATGGTTTTTTTAAGCAACTCCTTAACAGCTCCAGGGTCAGAGTCCGCACACTCTCTGAGTTCCCTGCAAAGATCATGATCGAGAGTAATATAATCATCATCAAGGATTCTCTCCTTGAGTTCATCCAGGTCTGGGTAACCAAAGGTTTTGCAAGTAGGAATATAGGTAGCAGGTATCTCAGTCTCGGGCTCTGCTGCAGCCTTAGCAGTCTCAGTTTCAATATAGTGACAAAGAAAATTATCATCATCAAGAGTAGTGGAAGCATCATCAAAAGTATCGGACATAGTAACAAACTCAGTAGAAGTAGCATGGGGTGGTAGTGGTGAAGCAAACTTACTTATAACGGAAGGTGAATCAAGCGTAGCCCTGGTACTCATAACGGTACCTTTTCTTGTAGTGGATGGTAGGATCGGAACCTTGGGGTCTCATTTATTACCCATAGCGGACGAAGTGTGGCAGGCACGATACTTCAAGTAGACTTGTAAATATTGCTATGGTCCCCGGCAACGGCGCCAGAAAACAGTACTTGATGGCCCTCAACTGTAGGGGATCGATTGCAGTGTTCTCGCGGGTAAGTTAACACAATTTATTGATTCGACACAAGGGGACACAAAGAGTATTTATAAGCTTTGACAATTGAGTTGTCAATTCAACCGCACCTGAAATATGCTTGCTTGCAACAAAGTATTAATAGAAACTGTGATATGATAGTGATAATGATAACGGCAAAAGTAAACTAGTAGTAACCAGCGGGACTAAAACACTGTAGGCTGGGGAGATGGATGGTTGTGCGCTGCATGAATAAGAATGAACATGTAATAGATTCTAACACGGGGCAAGACACACAGAAAAGTAATGAACATCTAGGCAAATATCAAACATTAGGCATGTATCCCAAAGGTAGTTGTGTGTGCTTGCAATAAGAACTTACACAACATCTTTTGTCCTACCATCCCGCTATGAACGGGTCCAAAAGGAACTTATGGAGATTAAGGTGCTCCTGTCAAAGAGCACCGAAACAAAGCAATAAACTCAATGGATACATGGAATCCTCAAATTATGGACCATCCCCTTTGGTGTCCCAAGCTGTCACCTTTGGGATCGCCGGTTCCAGACCATAATAGGTGCATACAACTCATAGATAGGATCTTGAACATAGATAAACTCATGATAACATAAGTGGTTCAGATCTGAAAACATGGCACTCGGGCCCAAAGTGACAAGCATTAAGAGTAACAAGTTGTAGCAAAGATGATAAACACCAAAGTAGATGATAGGCAACATGCCCCCAACAATCTGACGAACTATTACATGATCAATCTCATCCAATCCCTACCATCCCCTTTGCCTACAGCAGGGCATTACTCACACATGTGAAGGGAAGTCATGGAGGGAGGATGGAGTGGTGATGGTGATGACGATGGCGACGATCTCCCCTCTCCGGAGGCCAAATCAGCCTCCAGATTAGCCCTCCCGAGGAAGAACGGCTCCGCGACGGGTTCTGGAAAAGCGACTTCTCTTTTGGAGTTTCCCCGTCACATGAATAAATAGGAGACGAAGTAGGGCACCAGGGGAGGGGGGAGTCTCCCAGGCGGCCAGAGGGCGCGGCCCCACCCCTGCCCGCGCCAACAGGGCGCATGGGGACCCCTTGTCTGCCCTCTGGCCCCCTTCTGGCTTCGGGCTCCTTCGGGTGCGTGGATTTTCTGTAATTTTTCTGGGAATTTTCTGAGATGTCGGGGTTAGTTTAGCTCCAATCATGCAAGAATGAGGGCAAAACAATAGCAAAATTGTTTGGAAAAGTAGATACGTTTGAGACGTATCAGGCACCAACCACAGATCAAATCATGAGGATGTTTGAAGAGAAAAGGAATCAAGACCTCTTGGATTTCTAAAAAGCATGCAGACTATGGTGGGACAGAATCAGAACCAAGGATCCCGTTCTAAGCTATCAGAATTTCAGAGAACCCACCCACCAAGCTTCAACTAGGCAGATGATCCTATGAAAATCTATGTGAGCCTACCACTCACCCTCCTATGGTAGATGTACACTCCCTTTTAGATTTCAATGTAAGTGGCATCCCTCATGGTAAGCCTCCTGATCAATGTTTATATGAGCTTGATAATTTTATTATGAAGCAAAGTCACTTTAATGAGAGGATTCAAAGTCAGTTGCATGATAATTCCCTTGTTATAAAAAGTTTGCTTGATGTTTTAGGTAGAACTGTTAATGATGTTAAAGGTCTTTTAAGCACTTTCATATGGTTCAAACTCACCTTGAACAACTTTCTAATGTGCAAAAAGATTTGCTTGCTAACAATGCCAAACAAGATGACATACCGGCTTATGGGATTAAAACCCGAGGTGGGACACACATCCAAGACCCTCTTTATCCAAAGGGGCATCCAAAGAGAATCGAGCAAGATTCTCAATTGCAGGAAGAAGACGTTGTCAGCTCCTCTAAGAAGAAGAAGAAGAAAAAGAAACACAAGGAAGCTGATAACACAAATGATCCCATAATTGATGAAGAACCTATTGTTGATCCCAATAGTATATCTACCTCCGATGTTGAGACTGAAGATGGTGCTGAACCTGATAAAAATAATGATAAGAATGTCCTCCTGAAGTACGAGAAGAAGAAGCATCCGATAAACGCAAGAGATATACTAGAGAAGACTTCATTGCAAAGAAGCATGGGAAGGAACAAGAACCATGGGTACAAAAACCGATGCCCTTTCCAGGTAAGTCTCTCAAAACTAAAGAAGAAGAGCACTATAATAAATTTTGTGAATGGATGAAAACTCTTTTTGTTCAAATTCCTTTGGCTGATGCTATTAAGTTTCCTCCGTACTCAAGGTATATGAAAGATATTGTAACTAATAAAAGAAAAGTTCCTAATGAGGCAATATCTACTATGCTTGCTAACTACTCTTTCAGTGGCAAGATTCCTGAGAAGCTTGGTGATCCAAGTATACCCACCATTCCTTGCTCCATAAAGAATAATTATGTTAGAACTGTTTTATGTGATCTTGGTGCAGGAGTGAGTGTTATG
This sequence comes from Bromus sterilis, assembly GCA_950022295.1. Taxonomy (NCBI): domain Eukaryota; kingdom Viridiplantae; phylum Streptophyta; class Magnoliopsida; order Poales; family Poaceae; genus Bromus; species Bromus sterilis. Next base: position 333,143,199 of record OX465595.1, on the reverse strand, counting down.
CCTTTCTCTCTTTACAAGAGGCTTTGTCTAGATAAACTAATCCCCACAGATATCTCTCTTCAAATGGCTGACAAGTCAACAATCGTTCCTATTGGTATTTGTGAGGATGTTCCTGTTGAAGTTGCTAATTGCTTGATTCTTACTGGTTTTCTTGTGCTTGACATGCCCGAGGATGGGAGCATGTCCATTATTCTTGGTAGACCTTTTCTCAACACCGCAGGTGCTATTATTGATTGCAATAAAGGAAAGGTCACTTTCAATGTTAATGATAAGGAACACACGGTATATTTTCTGAAGAAGATCTATAAAAGACATGGCCTTAACTCTATTGAGAATATTGAGACCGTGAAGATTGGAGATGGGATTGTCCTCTACATGTGCACCACAAATACATTTTTTTATGTTGGGGACAATGTCCATTAAAATAAAGGTACCATAATGCTTTATAAGAAGTGAAACTTTTTGCTTGATATACCACTTGTTTGGTAGTAAGACTTGATCAACCTTGCTAACAAACATGTTTTATATGAGTAAAAAGGGGAGCTTGTTATGTTTTCATTTTCTTTAGCTTTTATCCTCCTTGTTGTACCAAAGTTTTATGTTTTTGAAACTTCATATGTTTAACCATTGCTTCGAGCTTTCCGGAGGTTTTGCAGCTTTCCGTACTTCGATTTTTTTCAAAAGTGAAGTTGTCAGAAAAATTCCAAAAAAATATAATAAAATTTTCCATAAAAAAGAGACACGGGGTCACCTGGGGCTGACCAGGGGGCCACCCCTGTTCCAGGCGGCCAGGTGACGCGGCCTGGCCCCTGGCCGCGTCACCAGGGCGCCTGGGCCCACCTGGTCCCCTTTCCAGGTAAGTTTTCTTCCCTTCTCTTGACATGCAAGCATGCCACATCATCACACAATTATGGGTGTGATAAGGCCCACCTCAATATGCAACCATGCATGAGACAAGATCCACCACCATATGCAACCATGCATGTAAAAATAGTTTTCATTCTATTACTATACTTATATTCAATAAATATTTTACAACTAGACCCACCACCACATGCAACCATGCATGGAAAAACAGTTTTCATTATATTACTATACTTATATTCAATAAATATTTTTCAACTATACATAATCAAATATTATAAGTTGTATGTAATTCAAAATTTTGGGTCATGTGCTATTAATCTAAATATTTATAAGTGTCTGATGCTAGTGAGGAAGTTGTCTTCTTCTCGCCCCTTATTGGTTACCCCAAGTGGAAGGTTGAGATGTAGCTAGCAACAAATTTCCCTTGATGAAGATACCAAGGTTTGTCTCCGAAGGACTCCGAATTCTTCAAGCAGGTGTCAACGCCGCCAGAGATTAAGTTGCCGAATGGAGATGAGGTTGCTCCCAACGAGTACAGAGAGGTTGTCAATCTCTCCGTCCTTGTCATTTACAAATGATCAAACGCACGGTGGAAATAGTGATGGTGATTGCTACTGAAAGGAAATAAAGCAGTAAAGCGTTGAGGTGCAAACAATGGTGGAAATATGGACTGGGGTCCCATGATGTTCACTAGTGATGTCTCTCTCCCAAAAGACGACAAAACAACTAAGCTGGGTGAACAAATTACAGCTAGGCAATTGACAGAATTATAAACGCACCGCAATGCTAATTATGCCACAAGAAAGTTAGAGGCTCAAAAGTATGGGCAGTACACCAAGACAAGTAGATTGTTTATTCATCACCATTTACTTACTAATCATCCACCTTGAGATATCTATCCAGAACATCTCGCTGGTATTAAGTTGCGAGCCCCATCCAAAGTGTAAACCCAAAGAAACAGATAACTGCATTAACAAACTTTGTGTAAGGTAAACAATCCTTGCAACCGCGGTTACAAGCACCGTTGTTTTCTCCCTGGTGGCAACAACACATCCCGTAGTCTCATGTTTCTGTCACTCAAGCTAGACATCGGGGGGCATGAACCCACAATCAAGCATAACTCTACCTCTTGGAGTTACTATCTACTACTTGGTAAAAGCAATAAAAAGGAACGGAGAACATGCAAGAATTACTCAAGAACAAAATATAAAAGGAGAACCAAATATATAACTCATCATAATCTGAACATAATCTCATAATCCATCGAATCCCAACAAACACAACATAACAACAACAAAAAAATTACATAGGTGCCTTGATCATGTAGGGCAACTCACAAGGGTTAAGAATTGAAGCACAAAATTGGAGAGAAGACATCACATAACTACTGGTCATGGACCTATGGTCCAAGGAGGACTACTCACGGCTCATCCGGGAAGCGCTCATGGCGGTGGAGAAGCTCCCGGAGATCAATCCTCCCTCCGGCAAGGTGCCGGGACGAGGTCTTCTGGCGATCCTGATCCGGGATGATGGCGGCGGCGAAACAGAGGTGCAAATCGTGATGCGGGGTCTCTTTTCAGGGTGTCTGCATCGAGAAGTAAATATAGGCCGAAGGGGGGCACCGGGGGAGGTGTCCTCCTCCCAGGCGGCCTATGGGTACGGCCCCACCCCTGGCCACGTCAGGTGGCCGCCTGGGAGGGAAGTGGCCCCCTCCGGCTCTCCTTCGGGCTTCTGGAAGCTTTTGTTATGCTGATTTTTTATATATTTTTTCTTGGTATTTTTTGGGCACTGTAAATATGGGTATAAACCTGCAATTTACAAACATCAGCAGACAGAAACTGGCACTGGGTGCACTGAGTTAGTAGGTTAGTCCAAATATGTGTAAAAATGTATGAAAGTGTAGCAAAACACATAACAATATCACCCAAATGAGCATGGAACAAACATAAATTATAGATACGTTTGAGACGTATCAATGCCACATAATCAAATTTCGTTGAAATATACGATAACCAATTCTCGTAGCAACGCACGGGGTATCATCTAGTATTACTATGTACCAGTGCAGCAACTGAAGTAACAAGGGTGCTATGCAACTAGTAAATACTCAGGAAATTATTTAGCACCTACAATCTCATGCATTCTCATATGCCAACTGATCAATCTTGTGCCTGGATATGGAGGAGTAAGTGCACCATGAAGATAAAAGTTTTTGGCTGGCTCTTGATGTTTGACAGATTAAACACTAAAGGCCTACTGGTTAGGAAACACTAGAGACCACCCACTGAGGATAATTCTTGTGTGATGTGTCACTCACATGATCTTGAAGACAGACTGCACTTGTTCTTCTCTTGCAACTTTAGTTGCTGAGTTTGGAGCTATCTACAAATTACATGGGGGGCCAATGGATCCTTGCATTCCTGTTTACAACAAGCCAAAGATTCATTTGGTCAGTCTTTCTTCATGGAGGTCATGCTTACTGCCTCCTGGTGTATCTGGATAGTCAGAAATGGGAAGACCTTCAGGAATGAGAGACCTTCTTTTCATTCCTGGAGAAGGCACTTTGTGCATGATATCACCTTGCTTTCACATAGATTGCAGGGTGATCCTAAAAACAGATTGATTTCATGGATCAATTCTCTGCATTAGTATAGGTAGGATTAGTCTTCTTCCTTTACTTTATTGTTCTGTTTTACTATTTAGTTGTACCATTCTTTGAGAACCTTTGGTTCTCCCATGCAATAAATTACTGTGGAGCTCATGCTTCACAGCCTTAAAATTAAAAAAAAAATTATTTAGCATCACACCAAGATCATGCAAAGCAGTAAAGAAATGTAATACTGGGATAGAACTAGTATGTGTGAGTATTAAACCATAACTTATTACATGACAAATTTAAATTAACAAAGCCATGTCAACATCCGGTAAGTGATGATTGTGAATTCACAGCAGAAACACCACATACTTTGGCGTGCCCACATAAAGCAGAAATGCCACAAACTTCGGCGTATCCACATGAAGCAGAAATGCCATAGTGTTTGGTGTTTATTAAAAGGGTTAGATCGTGCAAATAATGTCGGAATGGGTTAGATCATGCTAAAAATAATTAAAAGGGTTAGAACAGTGATGGCCGTCCAGATCAAACCCCAACCATCATCGTCGCTCTTGGCCCCACTGATCAGTCCTCGCCGAGTCACCGGAGCAACTGGAGAAGGAGATCCGACCCGTTACCACCGGCCGCAGCACCGCACTCTCCAAAGCCGGACCCTGCTCGTGCTCTTGCACTTGCACTCTCTCCTTTCCCATCAGATCTGCCCGACCACCGCTCCTCTCGCCCAGCCCCGGCGATCGCCGGAGCCCAATTGCGGCGGCGGCGCGATGGACCTCCTCATCGCGCAGATCAGCACTGATCTCCGCTCCTCGGACGCCCTCCGGCAGTCGTCAGCGCTCTTGCAGGCCCTGCAGCAGTGCGCCGCCGGCCGCGACGTCTCCGCGCTAGCCCGCCCCGCCGCCACCGAGATCCTAGCGGCACCCTCCTCCGCCGTCTGCAAGCGCCTCGCGCTCGACCTCCTCCGTGCGCTGCCCCTACCCCCCGATCTCCTCGACCCGGTCCTGATCTCCTCCCTACGCTCCGATCTCTCCTTCCCCGATCCTGACGTTGCCGCCTCCTCCATTGCCTCGTTCCCGTCGCTCCCATCGCACCTACTCCCAACCCTCCTCTCCTCCGCGCACGCCGATATCGCTGCCGCTCTCTCCTCGCCTGCCGAGTCGCTCCGCCTTGCCGCCGTCACCTCCCTCTCCTCCCTCCTCCCGCGCGATGACCTCGCGCTCATGTGCTCCACCAACCCCTCGCTCATGGGGCACGCCACCACCTGGTGGGGCCGTCTGACCGAGCTGGCCTTGGATTCTGCAGACGCAGTGGCAGCCGCAGCGTTCGAGGCACTTGCTCGGCTGTTCCAGGAGCTGGACGCGCGGCGTATGAGCCGGCTTGCTGGGGACAAGCTTGTTGACGGAGAGGGCGCTCTCGCTGTGCGTGCCCAATGGGCAGCTGACGCCATCGACTTCATCTGGTCCCGGCGAAACATGCTTATGGCCCGATCCATGGTGATGCCGGTTGAGAGCTTCCGGGTTACCGTGTACCCTCTTGTGCATGCAGCGAAGATGGTTGCTTCTGGCGTGGTGAACACACTGCGGCAGATTGTCAAACCAGGAGACACTACAATAGCCGATACTGTGGAGGCGAGTGCGGAGAAGTTGGTGGGGGTGTCTGACATTGTCTCACACTTGCTGCCTTTCCTTAGCTCACTGGAACCGCCACTGGTGTTTGAGGTGGGGATCAATATGCTCTCGCTCGCAGATGCGCCCGGAGGCAAGCCAGAGTGGGCTTCAGCTGCCATTATTGCAATTCTAACACTATGGGATCGACAAGAGTTCTCATCGATGAGGGAGACGATCGTCAGGGCTGTTGTAGCAAACCTCCATTTGCTTGATCTTGGAATGCAGGTACTGAATCAATCAACTTATATGAGCAATTCACCTTAGGCTGGTCAACTTGATGATTGTTGTTTGCTAATTTCCTGTGGTAAACCTAGCAATTGCATTTTTTTGCCCAATGTCAACGATGCAATTACTGGATTAGGATCCTGGAGCTGGACAATAGCAGTGCTAGTATGAAGTAATGTAGTAGGCTTCTATTTTTGTGCCAATATAGGGATTTATCTCTCATCAATTACATGATATAAATTGTAGTTGAAACATACAATTCTACTAGTTTGTGTTGTTTGAACTAGGGATTTACCTGTCAGCCACCTAAGTATTGTTTGAACCGGAGTCTGTAAAGTAATTCCACTAACACACATCCTACTAGTTAGTGTTGTTTTTAATGCGCAAACCTGAAATCACTCAGACCCCAGGTTTAAAAACTAAAATTATAGATCTCAATTCTCTGTAAAAAGGGCTATTAGTTATTAGATTCATAAATTCTTTCCCCAATGCTGACATTCTTGCAAATTAAGTTTTATTCATACTATCTCATATAGTCCTATTTCAGTCTTATGTCAAGTATTTAAACATCTTTTTTTTTGTTGGACTGGTGAATCAAATGACACTTAAGAGCAACTCTAGCAGACCCCTTAAAAACGGTCAAACCCGTAAAAAATGAAGAATTTACGGTTTTGGTCGAAAAAACGGCGCAGAACAGAACCCTTAAAGTTCGTCCGACCCTTAAACTTTTTAGGGGCACCGGAAATCCATCCGCGAGAACTTTATATGTACAGTTTGGAAGGCAGTATACAGTTCAACCTATAAACCGGTCAAACCTCGTCGGAGCATTCGCGCCGCCGCGGAACTGGCCGGAATCTGCCCGGAACTCGCCGGAATCCGTCGCCGCACATCGGAATAGGTCACCGCACGCCGGAATTTACCACTGCCGGTCTGAATTGCGGCCGTTTCGACCTCCATTGCCGAGGCGAGGACGACCACTGGCGGGACCAAAGCAGTGCAAGGCGGCGCCGAAGAAGGGCGCGGGGCGCGGGGAGGTGCCGGGAATCTCACGGCGCGGCGCCGGAGAAGGCGCAACCGGCAAAAGGGGCGCGGCGGCTGGGGCGCGGCCGGAGACGGGCGTTATCAGGGGCGTGCTTCTTCAGTTTTAAGAAAAAAAAGGGATACAGTTTCTTTTACGGGGTCTGATCTGTTCGGACCACTTACGCGTTTTTAAAGGTCCATTTTTAAGGGGTCTGCTAGAGTTGCTCTTAGTAGGTTGTATTTCCATGTGCTGATTGTTATCCATTTATTTTGACAAAAAATGATCAGAAATGCTAGTATATACTCCCTCCGTTCCAAATATAATGTGTATTAATTTATCAAAAACTGAAAACGTTTCTATGTTTGACCAAGTTTATAGAAAATTATATCAACATCTACAATACCAAATAAATAAAATATGAAAATATATTTCATGATGAATCTAATGATACTGATTTGGTATTGTAGACATTGATATTTTTCTCTATAACTTGGTCAAATATAGAGAAGTTTGACCTTAATTTTCTTATTACATCTTATACATTAGAACGGAGGAGTACATTTTGTTATTATTTTTCGTCATTTGATGTCATAACTGAAATACAGAGAGTAAAAAATCTGCTAATGTAGAAGGGAGGAGCAGACCAGTAACAGCAGCAACCAGGGGAGAAGGGGAGGAGCATACCAGCAGCAGCAACCAGGGGAGGAGGGGAGGAGCAGCAACCCAGCAACCATGGGACTGGGAGCTGGCAGCTGCCAAGGAGAGGGTTGAGTCGGGGGGGGGGGGGGGAGGGGGAATTGCTCGATCTAGGTTTCCAGGTGGGATGGGGCAAGCAAATACAGTAAAAAAACATATGACAGGTGGAACCCCAAAAAATTGAGTCGTTCGACCCAAAAACCTAGACTAGTCGAGACTAGTCGCCAGGCTGAGTCGACCCTGCAAGTGCGACTCGTAGACTAGTCGAGCGACTCAAAAACCTTGCTGTTGATTCATATCTCGTCTGCTTTGTCTAGACCACAAGTTGTCATATTTTTGCACGAAATTTTGCAAGTGCACATGACAGTGCATCCATAGTTCATTTCACGATTTTTGTAAGAAAAGAGAGAAAAAGAGAGAATATGGGTAACGGGCAACTGATCTTGAAAAATCTGCGTCAGTATATTACCCGGATCTACATGTGATAAAAAAGTGATTATATGATACATAATATTATAACAATTGTCAGATCAACTTTAAAATAACAGGGATGTTACAGTGATAAACATACAATCTCTGCAACAAAAAACCATAAAAAATCAGCTCTGAATACCCTAATCCTCTTGCGAAGATTGAATTCTAGTCCTACCTTACTCGATTACCTAACAAACGGTCAAGGCTAACAAGAAAAATACAACAGAAATACCACTTGTTGATCTAGGTCGACGAGCAGCCCAACAGATAGCTAGTACTTCTGCTGCTAGGTACTATGAGGCCACTCATTGTTTATGTACCCTCTTTAAGAACATGGCTACACATTAGAGTTTTCCTGAAACACAAGAAAAACATAGGAATCTGTAGGCATATCCTGAATAATTTAAGATACTCTGTAAAAGTGGTTTAACATCCTCTTCTGTTCTCCCACGCTCCCCTTGAAAAGTTAGTACCAGCTGATGGTGTATCCAGCTTGTTTGTTCTTTTCCTGAACCGATCAAAGAACAGGATCAAGTAAGGAAAAGCTGGTACAGGAAGAAAATCAGATTCACAGCAGACCATTTTGCGTAAAAAGTCACAACAACATACAGGCCATATTTTTTGATAAATTAGTCGTGAACATGGGCTGCATAGAAGTTAAAATTTGATTATTCTCTTGCCAATGTGACTATCCAATCTATGCCTGAAGATTTGTACTGTCAAAATATAAAGATGGTAGCAGATTTTTACTACTCCCTCCGATCCATATTAATGTACTTAAGTTTGTCTAGATACACATGCATCTAGTCTAAATACTTAACTAGATACATATGAATCTAGATAAAGTTGAGTACATTAATATGGGTCGGAGGTAATAAGTGTTTTTCTTTCGTGCATAACTTGTGAAGAAGATACCGAGAGGGACAATTTCAGTTTAGTGAGCAAGTGTTGTGCAAATTTGTGTTCAAGATGCTTACAAAAGCATGTTCTATGATGCAGGTGTCTCTGTTCAAAAGGCTGCTTCAGATGCTGAAAAATTTGAGAGCAGAATCAGATCGCATGCATGCGTTGGCATGCATTTGCCGAACCGCTCTTTGTGTCGATCTTTTTGCAAAGGAGAGCGTTCGAAGAGGACAGAAGCCCGTTCCTGGAACAGATGTGATATCTCTTTTTGAGGATGCAAGGGTGAAGGATGATCTAAACAGCATAACAAGCAAAAGCTTGTTCAGAGAAGAGCTAGTTGCCTCACTGGTAGAAAGTTGTTTCCAGCTATCCCTTCCACTACCTGAGCAGAAGAATTCCGGGACAGAGAGCAGAGTTATAGGAGCATTAGCCTATGGAACTGGTTACGGTGCGTTGAATTGGACAGAACCTGCTTTGGATGTGGTGGAAGTTTGCAGACCTTGTGTTCTCTGGGACTGTGACGGACGTACCTATGCAATTGATTGCTATCTGAAGTTGCTTGTACGGCTTTGTCATATATATGATACCAGAGGTGGTGTAAAGACAATTAAGGCTGGTGCATCTCAAGATCAGATTCTAAATGAGACAAGGCTTCGCAATTTGCAGCTACAACTTATCAGGGATCTTCGTGAGGTTATGATCCATCTCATTATTTTGATATTCAAACAACACATTTTATTATTCATTTAAATACCAGTTGGATGCAAGGTGTGATTTGTACTCATTACTAACTCAATGGCATAATAATTTTGTTTTGCTTGATCCCACCTAGTTCTATGTCAATAAAGTTCTCATTCATTACTAATTCGATACAAGGTGTTGGTTTTATACGTTTATTCATTACTAACTTAATGGCACCTGCTTTGTCAAGGCTTTACCTGCCTTTGGATCTGACTATGCTGGCTGCCTGCCTTTGCTTGGTTTCCCTGTACATTTTTGTTCATCTTCCACTGCAAATTGTTGTAACTTAAACTCTGCCATTTTGTAAAGATTCTTTTCTGGTTAGAGATGGTTGATAGAAAACCAATGGTGTCATAATGCCTCAGTTCTTCTATACATTTCCTTAAATGCATATTGGCCTATAAATTTCTTGAATCTGAATAATGTTTATTTGTAGGTTCATACCTCAAGAATATCATCACGGTTGATATGGGCAATTTCTGAACACTTTGATCTTGAAGGTCTGGATCCTCTTTTAGCTGATGACCCAGAGGATCCTCTGAATATTATCATAGCTAACATGCATAAGACTTTATTCAATACCGATTCTGCTGCCACTACATCAAATAGAATACAAGATGTGCAGGCTGTCCTAATATGTGCTCAGCGTTTGGGAGCCAGAAATGCAAGAGCTGGTCAGCTCCTCAGTAAAGAACTGGAGGAGTATAGGTCAAGTACTTCAGCTGATTCTGTCACCAAGCATCAGTCACGTTATGTCTTGCAGATAATAAAGTACGTGACGAAACATCCAGATAACAGGTGAGTGTTTCATCTTCAAACTGATTGTCTTACATCCTGTTGTAGTATGTGCAAAAATTCTGTAGCTGAAAAAAAGAAACTACTGAAACAAGCATTTGGAAAAATAACTACCATTTTTAACTTTTCAATCTTTCATCCAGGTGGGTTGGTGTAGGTGATGCCACAGGGGATTACCCTTTTAGCCACCACAAGCTTACAGTTCAGTTTTCAGAGGCTGCTGCTGCACAAGATAGGAAATTGGAGGGATTAGTTCATAAGGCCATTCAGGAGCTTTGGAGGCCCAATCCCAGTCAATTAACTCTCCTACAGACAAAGGGTATTGGTGCTTTGCACAAAGATCTTCCAAAAGCATGCACTCTCACTGGTAGCAGTGACCCATGCTACATCGAAGCATATCATTTGGCGGATCCAACTGATGGCAGAATCACCCTACATCTAAAGGTATGACCTGATGGATGATCTTTTTGCTGTGCATTTAACAGAATTTCTATTGATCTGTACTGCTGTGTCATGGTTTCTGTTAACACTGGTTAGGTTAGGGACTTTATATTTTTGTTGCTCCAGCATAGTTTATGTGCACTTTGCCACCCTGTAAAATTGTGAGAAATTGAAACAACTATTTGTGGCTGTTGACATGTTGCTTTGCTGTAAGCTACGTACTATAATGTTGTTTGACTAGAAGCTGTATGATAGCCTTTTTTTCTTCTAAATGTGCACTTTTGCAGATTTTGAATTTGACCGAGCTGGAACTCAACAGGGTGGATATCCGAGTTGGGCTCTCTGGAGCATTGTATTATATGGATGGATTTTCCCGCACTGTTCGACACCTGCGTAATCTTGTTTCTCAGGTGCTCTCATGACCATTTAAATGCATATTTTGCGTATGCTTTTACTGTGCAGTTAAAGATGTATCGATAATTAAAAGTATTATAGAATGTCACACACTCACACTAATGTTGATAGTTTGTCATTATCCAGAATGGGCAGACAAATCTAGGACTGCATTTTTTTTGCAAATATATTATCATAATATAGTTTAAGGTGAAACGTTTTCTTCTTTGGTAAATGAACTCTCAGTCTCCAATCTCACGACTGAGAGTTGAGCTCGCCGGTTGTTGAGGCTATGGAATTCACTATCATGGTGTTGTTGTTAGATGGAAGGGATTTTCAAAGAACCAGGCCACTAGCACTAATGGCTTTCAAATAACTTAACTACTAGAGACAGTATCTTGTTTCCAGATGAGTTGCGTAAAAATGTGGGCTATTGATAAAAATAAAATAGTGATAGTAAATATTATATCATTGAATAAGTACTGCCATCACAGATTAGCTAAACCATATTTGCATCTAACTTATTTGGAAAATTCCCTGTCAATTCTGCAGGATCCTGTCCAAAGTAGTGTCACTGTTGGAGTTTCACATTTTGAGAGATGCTCTCTCTGGGTCCAAGTCCTGTATTACCCATTCTATGGAAGTGGAGGATCAGCAGACTATGAAGGAGATTATGCAGAAGAGGACTCGCAGATGACGAGGCAGAAGCGCTCGCTCCGGCCAGAGCTTGGGGAGCCAGTTGTTTTACGGTGTCAGCCCTACAAGATCCCTCTCGCCGAACTTCTCTTGCCATATGAATGCTCTCCAGTTGAGTATTTTCGTCTATGGCCAAGCTTGCCAGCCATGGTGGAGTGCACTGGCACATACACATATGAAGGTAGTGGTTTCAAGGCCACTGCTGCTCAGCAGTATGACAGCTCTCCTTTCCTCAGTGGGTTGAAGTCAATTTATTCCAAGCCCTTCCATCAGGTCTGCTCTCATTTCATCCGAACAGTTGCTGGGTTCCAGGTAAGTATTTGATAGTTACTTAGACGCCGTTATGGCACGGTCTTGATTCTATCCTGTGCAGAGTTGTTTAAGGTCATAACACATGTATCTTCTTCCACAGTTGTGTTACTCAGCAAAGACATGGTTTGGTGGGTTTGTGGGCATGATGATCTTCGGTGCAAGTGAGGTCAGCCGAAATGTTGATCTGGGTGATGAGACAACCACGATGATATGCAAGTTTGTTGTGCGCGCATCTGATGAATCGATCACAAGAGAGATTGAATCGGACCTCCAGGGCTGGCTGGATGACATCACAGACGGCGCTGTTGAATACATGCCTGAAGAGGAGGTGAAGAGCGCAGCTGCGGAGCGGCTGAAGATATCCATGGAGAGGATAGCTTTACTCAAGGCAGCCAAACCTAAGGTGCCACCCGCGAAAACTGAGCAAGAAGAGGAAGAAGAGAAGAAGCAGAGCGAGGAGCTGGATGGGTTTGGGAACCCCAAAGGCCCCTCGACGCTCTCCAAGCTCACGGCGGAAGAAGCTGAGCACCGGGCACTCCAGGCTGCCGTGCTCCAGGAGTGGCACCAGCTCTGCAAGGAGAAAGCCATGAAGGCACAGTGATGCCTGGTTTGCGCTCCGGCTGTATAATTTTGTACCTCATTTTTCAACCACAATTTGAATATTTTTTCAGCTGACATTATGATTTTTGTGTATGTATTATCCTGCCGATTTCCCCATTTGTTCATTGTATTCACAGATATTGTTGTACCACCAAACGATGTGTTCTTTTTGTAACATAGCTCAAAGCTTTAGTGTGAATGAGAATGATTGTTTCTTCCCCATTTTTTCTTGATTTTTTGGCACCATATTTGTGAGAAATCCGATCAATTAGATGCTGAATCAATTCTTTGTTCCTATTATAATGCAAAGGTGTTTATTCCCTTCGTTCTGGTCTGTAGGGCTTCTAATGAAAATCTATTTGTTTCAAATTACTAAAGAATAAGGCCCGTTAATTAGCCTAATTAATAGGTTTGTAATAACTTCTAGCAACTCTCCATTCTTATTTTCTAGGTGATGTGAAAACGCATTGAACAATACATAATTGGTCAGCATACATATACTTAATACAATAATTAACTAAAAGATTGCTCATTGAAGAAGTCTATAGGATGCCGTGATCGATCCTAGCCAATAGACATTTGCCTTGGCCGCGCTACAATTTTTAATAAGCCCTACACACCAAAACGAATGAAGTACATGAGATGCTAAGTGTCTTAAATAGCTTAGCAACTCAAGTCCTCAATGCATAGTTGCTTATTTTTGGTTGCTAAGGGCACTCCCAATGCTAGTATCTTAGCACGATATCATAGGCATTTCGCTTATGTGGCATAGCACTTAATGAAGAAAGAGAGGGAGGTTGTATCTTAGCTAAGATACAACCCTTGCACGTAGCCATATGCAAAAAGCATTGTTAAACCAATCACATGTATGGGCTCTCCCAATGCATTGTATCTTAGCACAATATTATAGGAGCAATAAAAACTTAAGATACAACCATCACAATGCATTGTTTCTTAGGGGTTGTATCTTATTTAATGATTTTGGTCTCATGCATACATGTGATTGGTTTAACAATGCTTTTTGCATATGGCTACGTGCAAGGGTTGTATCTTAGCTAAGATACAACCTCCCTCTCTTTCTTCATTAAGTGCTATGCCACATAAGCAAAATGCCTATGATATTGTGCTAAGATACTAGCATTGGCAGTGCCCTAAGCTTCCTTCATTTAATTAATTGTAGACTCATAATTGTGCTTTTATCTAGGTACACACGCTTAGCATAAGTTCTTTCTAACCATAGTGCGAATAAATTAGGCCTCTTTCGACGCAAAGACGCTAAGTGAGAAGCTAGGTGCATTAAATAAGCTAAGCAACTAGAGTTTATAATGCATTGGTGTTAGGTGTTCGTTGGATCTTGAGGATCCGGGTTAATGAGAGATAACTCTTGTGAAGATAATCCCCAACCCGGTAGGAGAGAAGAGGGCTAGATTTTCTCAAGCATAAAAGAGAGCGAGGAAGGATGTGGAGTGTGCATTTGGTGTGCTCTAGTCTCGTTGGGCTATTGTTCGGCATCCAGCTAGAACATGGAGCACCAAGAAGATGTGGGCGGCGATGAGTGCTTGTGTGATGATGCACATCATGATCATAGAGGATGAGCGTCCAGAGGATATCGGCTTCCAGGGCTTCCAGTATCAAGGTACAAATGTTGTGCCTAAGCCTATACCGACAATGTTTGCACAGTTCACCTAGTTTTATTCAGAAATGCAAGATTATCACACTCATCTTCAGATTCAGGATGATTTGGTTAAGCATATGTGGGCACACCTTGACGACCAATATATGTATGAACTCCTTTTTATTTCAATTTGGTTGTAATAAAAGCATAAGAATTGTATGTGATTGTAAAACTATTTATTTTGTGTAATGAAACTATGTTATTAGGAGACGAGGAAGAGGGTGAGGTGGATGGGAGATAGTCAACAAGGGGATGGCCCCATCCCGTAAGTGTGTGAAAAAGAGGAGGTGAGAGGACATTTTTTTAATTTTTGTAGTGGGTCTCGGATGCAAGTGACACATGAACACAAGGGCAAATATGTCCATTCAACATTTCATAAGCGGTCAAAGGCCTTTGACCAGACGGAAACGACACAGAGGAGTATTTCTATAAGCGCACTAGACGGAAGAGGGGCAAAGTTGAGCATTATTTCTTAGGGGTAAGATGAGACTGAGCCAAAATTAAGGAGAAAGTGTAAATGTCCCATGTTTTTATTGTGATATATTGTACATTGTGAAAATTTGGCCACCAAAACCGTGCGAACATCAGCGAAATAGGTTGTGTGGTTGGCCGCAACGACCAGGAATGCACGAACACGCTCGGACAACGACCCTCGAGTCGATGCAAACAGACGAAAAACGAATAAACCCGTGTTCGTTTGCGGCCGCACATTGAAGTTACCCTTATGTTGCTTTATCTTTTTTAATTATTACTCCCTCCGTTCCTAGATGTAAGGTGTATAGTTTTTTGAGAAAAAAACCATAATATAAGGTGTATTGCATTGCAACACTCATCTCGACATTTTTTTTAGAGATTTGATCACATTTCCTTATCTCTTGCAAACCCCTCTACTTTCTCACGTCAATTAGCTAGATGTAATCCCGTTCAAACCTGGTGTAATTTTTCCTCAACGCGTGTTCTTTAATTTTCGTGCCAAAAACTATACACCTTATATCTAGGAACGGAGTGAGTATTTAACACAACATTTCTTTTACCTATGTTTTTTTAAAAGAGAAATGTCTCGAAGACCCCTGCTGCATTAATTCAACATGATGGCGCATCTTACAGAGAGTCCCCTAAGGAAAGTAGCAATTATAATAAGGGGCTCACAAATTACAAATTGAACCCTATAACTATTCGTGTAAACGCGATCGGGTCCCTGACCATCGACAAGCCAATGAATCCGCCGCCAGTCACGGCCAGCGCCATTGCCTTCGAGGAAGAAACCACTTGGAAGCAACACACCAAAGAACTCCGAGATCTCGGGGCTATTAGGCCTCCCCTTTGGCTCTTCGGCTGGGAGGTTGAAGAAGCACAAATGAATGATTGCTCCTAAAGACGTCTTGGTGCAGCACGATCGCCTTTCGGCTAGATGAGTCGACGGTGCGCCGACCAAAAGCTGATGAAGATCCTTCGATGATGAGCTCGGGAGAGAAGCAACAACAAGACTAGGAGCGACCTTTTTTTTGTTGCGCGCCGAACACCACCGCTCCCCCATCTCCACAATGGCTAGATCGGATCGGTGGAGGAAGCTCACGCAAAGGAACCACCCTCCTGAGGATAACTGTGAGATTATTAGAGGAGCTCCCGATCTTTTCCACCTTCACCACCGACCACCAAGGACGCTGGAGAAGGAGGAAGAAGGGTTGGATCCCGCCGCTGTTCGCAAGGCACGAGAAGAACTTCGAAGGAAATATAAACCTAAAGCTACTACATCCTACCGGCGAGCACACCCGCCCTCCTAACCCACCCCATCTGGCGGCGCCATCGGAGGGGAAAGGAGGGAGGGGGAGGGGGGGGGGGAACTAGACCAGCCGCCGAAGCAGTCAACGAGAAAGGGAGAGGAGAGCGGTGGGTGAAGGGGTCACGTATTTTGATGATTTATGGTTTTTTACCTATGTGACATACTAGTACATAATAACCTTGGACTCGGAAATTTTCGTCAAAAGAGACCACCCTAGCGAATTCAATGTCAAAAAGGACCACCTTCGAAAAACTTTGTTGAAAATACTCAAGCGACATCGTCGACAAGTGACACGTGTAGAATGTCGCTGTTGCCAGAAGCGGTACGGTGCGGCACCGTCAGCGACATGGTGCCGCCCTGGGCTCTGGCGACAGGAGCTGAGTCATGTGGTGCCGCCATGGGTTCTGGCGGCTGGATCCGCATGGCTTCATTTTCCGTTTATCCGCACCGTGTCGCTCCGCAACGACAATACTCTACACATATCGCCTAGTGACGGTACCATCTGTGTATTTTTAACAATTTTTTTAAAATGTGGTCTTTATTGACACCGAATTCGCTAGGACCTAGGATTATCTTTTTTGACAAAAAAATCTAGAGTCGGTGGCGGCACGCTGGCAAGGGCTTTGGGTCATGATTCAAGATGTGAAAAAAGTTAAATTTGTGTGAAATGTTTCCAAAGCAGGGTCATTTTGTGCTGAAGTTTTCAAACTCCCAACTCCCACCTCTCCGCCCGAGCCCCGACCAACCGGTGGCGCCGGCGCCGCCACCAAACTCTCGCCGCCTTCTGCAACCGAGCGCTCTCCCCATAACAAGGCACCGGCCTTGCTGGCAGCGCACTGGTCTGGACAGCGAGCGAGCTGTATGGGAGTCGAAGCGAGCCCGGAACCGGAAGATAGTCTCGCGTCGATTAGGAGGCGGAGGAGGAGCAATGGCCCGGGCGCGGACGCAGCTGTCTACGCGGCTGATGAACGTCTGCCTCGCGGCGCTCTGCCGCGGTGGCGGCCTTGCCCGTGCCGAGTCTGTCCTCGTGGACGCCATCCGCCTCGGCATGCCCCCCGATGTCGTCACCTACAACACCCTCCTCGCCGCGCACTGCCGCGCCTCGGGCCTCGAGGCCGGATTCTCCGTCCTGAATCGGATGCGGGAGGCCGGCGTGACCCCCGACGCCGTCACCTACAACTCCCTCATCGCCGGGGCCGCGCGGAGTGGGTTCACTTTGCGCGCCCTCGACCTGTTCGATGAAATGCTCCACGTAGGGATCGCCCCCGACGCCTGGAGCTACAACGCACTCATGCACTGTTTGTTCCGGTCTGGCCACCCGGAGGATGCCTACCGGGTATTTGCTGATATGGCCGAGAAAGGAGTCGCGCCGTGCGCCACCACCTACAACACACTCCTCGACGGTCTGTTCAGGTTTGGT
The DNA here is from genome assembly GCA_950022295.1 of Bromus sterilis. Taxonomy (NCBI): domain Eukaryota; kingdom Viridiplantae; phylum Streptophyta; class Magnoliopsida; order Poales; family Poaceae; genus Bromus; species Bromus sterilis. The sequence continues at coordinate 333,125,879 of OX465595.1, read as the reverse complement.
CACGCCAGGAACGCGTACAGGATGTTCAGGTACCTGCAGAGGGCGGGGCTCCCGGTGGGTATTGTGACTTACAACACGATGATCAATGGGCTGTGCAGATCAGGCAAGGTGGGGTACGCCCGCATGGTCCTCAGGGAGCTTGGGAGGACCGAGCATGCCCCGAATGTCATCACTTACACGACGGTCATGAAGTGCTGCTTTAAGTACGGCAGGTTTGATCAGGGTCTGGAGACCTTCTTGTCGTTGCTGGAGGGAGGGTACATTCCAGATCTCTACCCATACTGCACGGTGATTAGTGCGCTAGTCAAGAAGGGACGGATGGAAGAAGCTAATGTCTACAGTGAGCTGATGATACGAAGTGGGTTCAGGCTTGACAGTGCATGCTACAATACGCTGATTTACCTGCGGTGCCAGGAAGGGAAGCTGGATGACGCGTTTGAGCTGCTGAGTATGATGGAAGAGGGCGGTCTGGAGAGTGATGAGTACACATTCTCAATTTTGGTCAATGGTTTGTGCAAGATGGAACATATCGAGGCTGCACATAAGCAGTTATGTTACATGGAGATAAGGGGCATGGAATCGAATGTCGTTGCTTACAATTGCTTGGTGGATGCACTCTGCAAATCTGATGAGGTGGATGCAGCCATCAAATTACTGCACAGCATGAAACTAAAAGATGATTTTACTTACACATCATTGGTCCATGGTCTATGTAAGGTGGGTAGGTACCATATGGCATCCAAATTCTTGCGGATCTGTTTGCGTGAAGGGAACAGTATTCTTGCATCTGCAAAGCGTGCTGTCATTGCTGGCCTTCGTAGCGCAGGGTTTCAGAATGACGTGAGGAAAGTTCGAGCAGCATTACGTATGGCTAGGATGTTAAAACCATAATCCAAGGAAAACAGTCTGCAACTTGACTGGGTGGTCCTGCAAAATCAAGAAGATCAGTTGAGCAGATAAATTGAAATGTGGAGATTATCCTGCATTGAGATGAATGTCAAACATCCAATTGGTGTGGCATACACTGGAGGAAGGAAAGTAGGATCATGCTATTGTTGATGGGTGTTACTACTCTTATTTGCTGGCAATGTTGCAGTATGCAATCAGCGTTGTCACCCTTAGAGCCAAGCATCAATTGAAATTGTACAGCAGGAGAAGATGCGACACGTGATCACTAGGTGGCAAGTGGTCGTGATGCCAGCGCGGTATATGCAGGAACCAATCTCTGCCTGGTCCACACATCATCTTGTATCATGATGTTTCCAGGTGAATGATATTTGGGTGGCGCTGAAATAAAATCCAAGTGATTATTAGCACTCCAAACTTTCAATGGAGGTAATTATGGATTATATAGTTCCAAATCAATAGGTTTTGTTTAACATAGTGAATACCTTATCATCACCAAGCATAATGTTAATTTCCCCCTCTTTTAGGTGATTGGTGTGATGATTTGATCAGGATCCTGTTGCTCCAGACATGATACTACAGTTTAAGATCACAAACTGCAAACATTGGTACTTAGTAGTTAGTACATAACAATCCATTTATTCATCATTTTTGCTTCGTCGTTTAATTCTTGTGAACCAGGAGGAAAAAAAAACTTTCTTTGGGCAACACATTTTGTAACAGCATTGATCTGTTTCAAGAAAATTCTGTATGCCAATGAAAGAAACATTAACAACATAGCTATGTTTGTGCTATGCTGCTTATTATTTAGATTTGTCGTTGGACAGGCATGCTTCTGCCTATTCTTAAGATTTTGCTAGTCTAACTAAACCCATAACCAAATGAATTTTGTTGCACAGTGTATCGTTTGTTTCTTTTTCCATTGATTGCATATGGTATTCAAATGGTGAAATCATATAAGTGTCTGGAAGTATGAACTAGTCATGTATGCCACATTCTTGTTATTTTTGGTGCATTTGCATGCTATTGACGCTTTTTACATACCTGAGATCAGTGATCTGAGTTCACTGTGTTCCATTTCATTAACTTGCCTGGCTGCTCTGTTTGTCATTGACTTTCCTATAGTGTGGTGTTGCTTCTGTGCTCTGCAGTTTGTGTCTGCTTACCTTTGTTGCCGTGCTCCTTTTGTGTCAGCCTTCCCTGATCAAGTTGACAATGGCTGTAACTGGCTCCTTGTGCACGGGTGCCTCCACTTTGGCTTGAAGATACCATGGCAGAATCTTATCACATGTGGGCGGGGATCTTGAGTCTTCTGTGCTAGGGAATCAGGATGATGGCACTGCCCTCACTGCTATGTGGGGTATCTTGGGAAATCGCAGCAAGTATGCACGCCAATGAGCAGTACCAGTTGGCAGGTCTGTGTGGTTGGTGGAGTTGGTTGACACCTTGGAGATTCCGAATCATGTAGAAACAGGTTTGCGGATGAAACATGATCATGGTTGGGTTCAGCTGAATTCAGATGGCGTCATTCATCTGAGGAAATGTATTGCAAAAGTTGGCTTATCAAACTTGTTTCCTGCTAACAGTACAAATTGATTGAAGATCTGTTTGTTACCGAGCCTGTGTCATGTTGGATGCTACCAAGCTGGCATCATCAAAGTGCTAATGCAGGTACAATCTTGGAGAAGGATTACCATCATTCGGTGGGATGAGGCAAAGGAGGCGCGTCCACATGCCTCATGTTGATCGAGAGTTGTAGTTGCTTAGTTCATCCTTTCAGGGTTTCAAATTTCTTTTCTAGTCAGGAGAGAGGCGAGTCAAGTGGCACATCTTTGCACAAAAGAAGCTCCTAAGATTTATTTTCCTGGCATGAGCTTGATGATGTAATTCCTGGTTTTCTGATTGACATTTGACACTCAGAATGTTGTCCGGCAGAATGCAAATTCCCTTCCAAGCCTTGCTGTTCGCCGATGATGTGGTCGTTTCTCAAGCCGCCTGCTTCGGAGCTCAGTGATATCGTCTCTCTGCTGGAGCTCTTCCACAGGGCGATGGGCCTCAAAGCAAACTGGCAAAAGAGTAACCAACATCACTCCAGCCTCTGTTTCTTGTTTTTTTCTCCTTGTAACTTTGTACCTTTTCTCCTACTACATCAATGATGAAATACAACACCTGCTGTCTTTTCGTCAAAAAATAAGCATCAGGGGGTACACTCCTGTGTTGAAGTTTTTGACTTTCCTGTTCCTTTGCATAATGTAGCACCATGCAGAAGTAGTTTGCGTATTTAGGAATGGTAAATGGTAATTATATTTTCAGTCGTTATTACTTACCTAGGTTGTAATAGTAGTACTTGGTTTGCTTGGCATCTTTACATCAAGACTTTGAACTGATTGTGTATGACTTTGCCTAAACCCTCATTGGCGCAGTTTCTCTATCGAGGCATGCGGCCTGAAAGCCCTACCAACTTCTTCATCAAATACCTACTGCAAAGTGGGACTTTAGTAACCTTTATGTTCCTGTTTCTGGGTACAGCAATTTAGTACTCTGCTACATGAATCTTCAACCTCCAGCACACTCATTCGTTATAAGGTTGGAATTATTGCAGCAAACCCATGGAGAGACAATGTGGTTACATCTAAAATTCACAATTTTTGGAATCCAAGACAGAACGGAAAATAACAAGCAGAGAGCACCAGTAGGCTGTAACCAAAACAATTCATTGCTCGGCCCGCCTTATGCTGACATTGAAGGTGTGCTCGTCGACGAGGTGGAAGACGCAGAGGTCCCCGACCTTGATCCCATGGTGGCCGGAGAAGTGGCCCCAGCCCGCCTTCATGCGCGCCTGGTCGGTCGTCAGCGTCAGCTTCACTGGCCACGACCTCCCGCACGAGTCCTTGAGTATCATCAGCCGGTTCGTCACGATGCCGTTCACAGTGCAGAACTTCTTCCCGATGTTCTACAAGTAAGCACCCAAGTCAAACAAATACTATTAGTTTACCCTGCGTATCACTTACATATGTCTATATCTATCTGAACTAGAGAGCAGACATTTGAATCCGAGGAGATTGCTAAGTAGTATAAATATGCTTTTAAACTATCTAAAGAACTTGCCATGTAACTGTAGCGAATGTTGCAAGGAGTCGCCGTCTTGGCATAAAAAGGAAGGGTGCCAGTGTAGTCAGACTCCTTCGCCTCTGCTGCAATGACTGAGTGGGTGTCTGCTTGAGTGTACTCTGCGGTGGCATCTTGCTTATTGTCATTGTCTTCCATCAGAATCTTATGAGCTTTGCACTGCTTCTTCGTCTGTACATCACCATTACCGGTAAGGTTCCTGTCACTGATCTTCCTAGTTTTTTTAGCTTGCGTACCACCTGCAGAACATACAAGATACACGCCATTGTTTAGGTCCGATTCATGAATTATTTTACGCTCGCTAATGTCATTCATGTCCAAACTTTTTTGTACCAACTATTTGGAAAGAAAAATTATAAGCCATGTTTCATAACTATGCAGCAGGAGATGTATTTTTGAGATATGTGGAGGTAAAATATTTTGCTATTTAGTTTTCCAAAGGGTGAACAAAATGTAGTTTCACTTATTCACAATGATATGACATCCCTCCTTTAGCACATGTGCACCCATTGATTCATTTTTTTGAGGAAACACGGGGGGGGGGGGGGGGGGGGGTCTCCCACCTGAATATATTGCTCAAAAGCGGCCAAAACCAAGAATCACCCCTTAGGCTTTGGCAGATCCAGTTTATAAGGAAAACGTGATTGAAAACCTTAACAAGTTGACCTGTTTATGAGGAAAACCGGGCCGAGAACTGAACATGTAGCAAGAGTAGAAGAAGAATAGGGAAACAAAGGACGCCGGGACGAGGCACGCCTAGCTAGCCGACACAAGAATCAACCACATGAACGATAGAAATAGAGGTGGGGTGTCGTGAAGGGATCACAATACCCGAACTTTACAAGCAGCCTAACGCACCGCACGGCGCACCTATCCGAGCTCCACGGCGCAACTCAGGAGCATCTACAATCAACGAGTGCAACAACACGAACACCGAGAGTTCCGCCATGAAAATTCGAAACGATTAGCCAGTGGGGGGGGGGGCGTCTTGCTCCATCAATGAGAAAAGATGAACGAGACATCACCAAGAGCACCGAGCTCACCGCAACACCTCGGCAACACCGACAACAGATCCGGGCTGCACGCGAGGGTAAAGTTGTTGTTGTGACTGTGGGGATTACCACTAGCTTCGGATGAAAATTTTGCATTGGTTCTATCGATGCCGGCGACAATGGTGTCTGTGCATACCGTTTTCCTTGAGGAGTTGTCGCCGTGAAGCTCATTGTGTCCTTGCTGTCCTGTTTTGTGGTATCCGGGTGAAAACCTATAATCGGCCTTGCCGATTAGGATGACGGTGGTGTGCCCTAGACACCATTTCCTCCATGGAGGCGTCATCTTGGAGACCCAAACGGCGGCTATTCTTGCTGCGTGTGGTTGGAGGGGCTTTTGGGTTGACGGTGGTTGTTCGGTGGTGTTCCTTTGGCACCGCAGGGCGGTCATCTGTTCCCCTTTGTGAAGGTGTCTCGCCTATGTTGGTATGCATGCTCAAAGCATTTACAAAGGACTTTTGGAGGACTATAATCCTTAGGAATATTTCCTATGTTGGCAGTTCCATTTGTGGGATTGCAATCCATAGGAATTTTTCTTTAGAATTTGGTTGTACTGGGTTTCATAGGGAATTTCCATCCACTACAATCTCATGTGAACAATTCAACGTTTTTCCTATGCTCAATCAGATGACCATAAAATCCTGTAGTTTTCAATATTCCATGACACAATTTCTGTGTTTTTTACATTCCCGCATTCTAGAAAGCATGTGAATGAAAAAGGCCCTAAAATGCAATTTCTATGGGTCTTGATTTTGTTTAGTTATTTTCATCCGATCCATATAAATGGACTTAAGTTTGTCTAGATAAACATGCATCTAGTCTAAATACTTAACTAAATACATACGAATCTAGATAAAGTTGAGTCCATTAATATGGATCGGAGGTAATATTATGTTTTCATAGTCACACTATTGATTTCTTACAAATATTATAGATTTGACAATTGTGACGTGATCTTTGCAGGAGTTGATTGACCAAAAAAGCCCAACAAATTCCAAAACCACAAACAAGAAAACACATTCACAAATCAACTATTTCTGAAGAAGAAGTAGAAGAAGAAGCGGCATACCATGGCCGTTGGAAGTAGGCTGCGATCCACAGCCAGTGGCGTACCGGTTCCTGGGCGCTGTCTGCTCTAACGACGCGTCGGCAACGTCAACGTCGTCATAGTTCTTGATACACCCTGACGTCTCGAACACCTTCACGGTGAACACCATGTTCCCTTCGTACTTGAACACTAGGAAATTCTCCTCCTCCATCCTGTTGGCCCTCACAAACTCGGCCCAGCCACCGGCAAAGTAGATGTCTGTGTCGCTGCCGTGGCCGTCTCGGACCACGTCAACGTGCCAGAACTTCCCCAATGGGCTCATCAGGGTGGCTCGCCGGAGCCCGGGCTCCCCTACCAGGTACCGCCGCATGAACTTGGCCGGGATTGGCATCTTCTCCATGAAGTCCGTGAAGAGCACCTTGAGGAACTGAGGCTTGCCTCCGGGAGCCTTCCGGTTGCCGTCGGCAGCCATTTTTGTTATGGCCGTGCAGTAAGTTTTTCCAGAGCACACACCGGAGGAGGAAGAGGAAGAGGAAGAATAGCAAGGGAACAGTTATTATAGGCGTTAGTTGATTTGGGGCCAATATGTTTAGCATTGAACATGTAATTAATCTGGCCGTCATGGAATGTCTTCATTTCTCTTTGGCGAATTGGGATCTTTAGTTGGAGCTTTCACTGCGATACAGTTAAGCACTGGCGACATATTTTGCTCGTAAATTAATTGGAAGAATTTTAAATGTTGCAGGCTTGCAATGACACGACCTCACATGGTTGAAAACGGTAAAATTTGGTACTAGGAAAGTGTATTTCACTGATCCTCAAAAAAAGAGTGTATTTCATCACACAACACAGAGTATAAGAATGTACGAGGAATATAACGGTATTTCATCACTACAATCTCTTTGTTTATTTGGAGGATTGGTTTTTTTACGTGAGTTGTTTGATTTATAGGATTTGCAGCATGAACACAACAAATTGCAAAAGATGCGCATGATCGTTGTAACATGTTGTCCCTGAATACACACAATGAAACAGACACAAGGTTGCAAATTTTTAACTCAATATATACATCTAAAAGTTCTTCAAATTATTTTATGCTGGAGACGCATGGGGCGACCCTGTATGACTATCTATTCCCAGTAGTTCCAAAATCTCTCCATATGGAGGATACACATTATGAATTCTACAATTGTCTATTCCAAAATACTGATAAACCTCACACAAGTATGCTAAAATTGTTCGATCATCTCAAACGCACTGCACTTAAAATTCGGCCTAAAATGCTAACTTTGTCTCGAGGGGTCATGGACATGGCCTGCAAAGACAACGGCGCCGGTCTCCTCCTCCACAATGAAGTAGGCAAACGGATGATCGGCGACGAAATCCACCCGTGGCGGTGGCGAACGCCGCCTGGGCGCGCATCCTTTCCTCATCATAAACATGGTGGTAGCCGCGGCCTCGGTGCCTTCCTCGTTCACCTCGATGACCGCCTTGTGTATGACTTGGTTCACGACCGTTGGGAAGCCGGAATCGTCGTCCCTCATCATGTCGTACAGGTCACCTTCCGGGCTGAAAGGCAGGCTGAGGCCCAACTTCTCGAGTACGCGGACGACGCTTTTGTGGAAGGAGAGCTTGAACCTGGGAACCCGGAAGTCGCCGACGTCGACCTTCGTGTGAGGCAGGTGGTCGTGCAGGAAGCCCGGCCGGGAAGCAATGGCGTCGACCAGGCTGCGCAGGCCGTCGTCGGCGTCCGGGAGGAAGATGCACAAGGAGAACTGTGTGGGGCTGGAGTACGGATACGGACCGGCGCGACTGTTGGAACCATGGCTGGAAGGTGAAGGAGCGTCGGAGAATCGATCAGGATGGACGAGTGGAGGACGATGCTTGTTGGGGAACGCGTCCGCCATCTTGTACTGAAGCTTGAGCACCTTGAAGCCGTCGTGCTCGACCACGAACTGCTTCTTCCAGCTCTGCATGAAGGGCACGTCGACGGGAAGGGCACCGCCGACCCGGCGGAACGGCGCGTCGGTGGTGTGCCTCTTCTCGAAGGGCTGGCCCCACTTGCCCTTGAAGTAGACGGCGCTGCCGAGCACGGCGCAGGTGTATTCGGTCACCGAACCCGGAGCGAGGACGGAGTCGATCAGGTTGTTGGTGGCGCGCGCCGCCCACGCGTTGATCAGCTGGCGGGAGCCGTCGGGGTCGCCGCGGAAGTTGACGGCGGAGGCGTCGGCCCTGTAGGCGCCGTCGACGACGGCCTTGCGGAACCCGGGCTTCAGCGGGCACGCCAGGTCGCTCCAGACGCCGCACGCGAACGCCACGCGCGGGCCGCCGGAGCCCGACTGGTCCTGCAGCGCGCCCCCCACCGCGCGCGCGACGAAGCCGTCGAGATCGCCGCGGGACCGCACGCCGAGGACGCGCAGGATCTCGTCCAGGGTGGCGCCGCGGGCGCCGGCCGCCACGAGCGCGAGCGCGGTGTAGATGGAGAGCGGCGAGAAGACGAGGTTTCTGTCCGCGTGGTTGCCGGCGAGGCCCCGCGCGAGGCTGGCGCGAGGCTGGCGGATAGCGCCGCCAGCCCCTCGGCGCCGGCGGAACGCGGCGGGTCGCTCCTCATCGTACTCTCAGCTGCTAGGAAGTCCATCGTATCGATCCTGGTTTGGAGGTCTCGATCCCTAACGTATCTGATTTATGCAAAAATGATAAACGTACGGGCTTCAAGCTACAAACCAACTCTTACGGACGGACGTGTCGTTCCCACTAAGAGCAAGTCTAATAAGGCATAGTCAGCTGGCTATAAGCCTTGCCTTGTCATAAAAATCCTACGTGGAAAAGTGAGAAGAGAGGAGAGAATGAAGCGGACTCTTATTCTACAGCTCGACTATAACACAAGAATCAAGAAAAAGTAGTATACATGCATCTATCATCCAATCCTATGCATTGTTTATGTAAACATTAAATGCTTAGAGCCAATTTAATAGCCAATCTAAAAACCAACCTATTAGAGCATGTACAATAGTGCCTAGCAGCTGGCTATAAGGATTAAAATAGTATATTTATGCTTAGTTGGAGGAGAGAGAAGAGGAGAGAGAAGAGAAGCGGGCTATTAATTAGTAGCCAGCTGCAACACGTGCTCCTAGGCATTTTGTGAGATAGACATGTGGGCCATATATTGCTAAAGTAGTACTCCTTATAGCCTTACTATTATACTTGTTGACTATAAGATTAGCTATAGATGACATGTCATCTTCTTATAGCCAGCAGATGGCCATACTATTAGCCATGCTCTTATATGACTATTTTTATGAAGGCTTTAAATGACATGGCATCTTCTTATAGCCAACAGCCGGCTACATTATTAATCATGCTCTAAACCTCTCCGCCCCTGATTTTCAGGGTGGGCCCTTAGGTGATCCAATTAGAAAAGAACACCTCATCCTGTAGCTGCTTGGGTTTGGAGTGTTTGTATTGCAAGTTGAATCAATCCGCGACCGTTAGAGCAAGTCTAATAAGGCATAGTCAGCTGGCTATAAGCCTTGCCATGTCATAAAAATCCTACGTGAAAGAGTGAGAAGAGAGGAGAGAGAATGAAGCGGGCTCTTATTCTACAGCCCGGCTATAGCACAAGAATAATAAAAAAGTAGTATGCATGCATCTATCATCCAATCCTATGCATTGTTTATGTAAACATTAAATGCTTAGAGCCAACCTAATAGCCAATCTAAAAGCCAACCTATTATATGACTATTTTTTATGAAGGCTCTAAATAACATGGCATCTTCTTATAGCCAACAGCCGGCTACATTATTAACCAAGCTCTTACGTATACGCGTTCTCAATTTTGTACTAGTAACCTAACTTTCCTCTCCTATTACTGTTGTACTCCCTCCGGTCCTTTTTAGTCTGCATATAAGTTTTTTCCGAAGTTAAAGTATCTCTACTTTGACCAAACTTATAGAAAAAAGTATCAACATTCACAATGTCAAATCTATATGGTTAGATTTGTCATCAAATGCAGTTTCATGGTATATATATTAAGTATTGTAGATATTGATATTTTATAATATAAATTTGGTCAAACTTTATAAAGTTTGACTTGACACAAATCTAATACGCGGAGTAAAAAGGACCGAAGAGAGTACGTGCGAGAGAGAGGTGTGCATCGTCGCCGCTTCGATTGCCTCCTCTCTTTTTTCCTTTATTATTAGGTAAACGTTCCCACCCGGCCGACCGGCCAAGTGGGTTCCGCCGGTCGCCTGACATCCCGCGCTACACCTCCGCGCGCGTCATCTGCGCCATGGCCGCCGCGAGCTACCGCGAGCCGCCGCTGCCGCGTTCCGCCGTCGTGCGCCGCCGTCGCGAGTCGCTATTCGCGCCATGGATGCCGCCCGCGTGAAGCTCAAGGAGCTCGCCGCCGTGCCTCCGGGACCTCGCCGGCGTCCTTCCTCTACCCAGATCCGGCACCTCCCCGACCAGCCACGCCCGCCCCGGTCCTCCTCCGGCGAGCCCGCACCTCCCCGTGCCCCCACGTCGCCGGCCATGGCCTCCATGGCCATGAGCAGCTCTGTGCACATCCACCATTTTTTTTTGCTACAACCATCTTATTTTTGCTACAACCATATCATACTTTTGCTACAAAGCAACAAACTGGTGTTTTTGCTACAAAGCATAATATACAGGGGGAATATCTGAGTATGTAATGTTGCAACCAGTGAACCATTTTGTTTCTACCGTTTTATGTTTTTCTACTACCGGCTAAGATTTTTGCTACATCACCACTGCGGAGCTACGACCTCGACGGCGGCGACGATGAATTTTATTGCAACCGTTAATTTTTCTGCTACAACCATTGTATGTTTTTGCTACTACCGTTGTTTATTTTTGTTATGCACAATGTTGCAACCGTTTAAAATTTTGCTTCCACCGTTGTGTATTTTTGCTACTACCGTTAAGATTTTTTGCTACAACGAAAAAGTTATAAAGTGATTAACCATAATTTTTTTTGCTGCAAAAACACCAAAAATAAAAATGTTGCATCCGTGTACAAAAAAAGTTGCGAAATTACCGCAAATGTTGAAAAGGTACCGCAAATGTTGCAGTAAAAAACGAAGGGGTACGCGCTAATCTGGACCGTTAAATCGCGAAGATCAGACGGTCCGCGTCTAACCGGCGCAAAAGTATCGCCGGTCGACCGGCGCCTATCACTGGCCTTTTTATTATAATTCCATTTTCATGAAGCTAAGGAAAACTACGGCGATATTTTTGGATTTTGTCAATCTTTTGTCCGCAATGTGTATTTATTTTGCCAGAGAAGTTACCGAGGTGACATCCATAATACTTAAAAGTAATCCATACTAATTTATTTATCTTAACATGGAAGCTATCTACATCATCAAGTAGATCCATCATGCGAAAACTCTTGTGCACTAATACTTCATGTACACACTCTCATCAACTCTGCATGCGCATGTAACTAAATAAATATTAACTTTTTATGTACTTAGCCTCATGATTTATAAACAATATTTTTATAAAAAATCAAATCATGATTTATCTTATATTTTTTATGCACATCTATAATTGCTATAGTTATTTTAGATTTCGCTTAGGATGGAGATGTCTCCACCATCTCTACTCAACGTATTTTTTCATCATATATCATCGCGCCAATATATTGTCAAGGTAATAATTTAACAAATTAGAAATCACAGTTATTTTGGATTTTTCATCAATTTTTTTAGACTTTTACTCTAAATAATATTTATTTAAATAGGAGATCAAAATCAAATTATACTATATTTAAAACATTAAATTATTTTTAATAATTTCCGCAGCAACGCGCGGGGTATCATCTAGTTTTGTAGGAACGACAATACATCCATTTTTATCTATAAATTTCAAAGCAACATTTTTTGCCGTTTTCAAAAAGCAATATTTTCAAAGCGACACACACTCACTCAATCGATTGTTGAAAATATTAGCAATTTAGCATATGATTTAATCCACGAAATAGACAAACAATTCATGGCAATAATGAAATAGATCAAACTAGTCATGCAATCTACTAAAACAGTAGACAAAGAGATCACATCTAAAGCAATTACTAGGAACACGACATGCAACATGATCTCAAACACAGAAGAACGGATCACGTACGATGCAACGGGTGTGGAGCCGCTTGCATTGGTGTCACCCATGTCGTTGATGTAGAGGCTACCGACGTCTGGGAAGAAGTCGTCATCGGAGAAGTAGTCGTCATCGCTTCCAGCAGTCGTGCGAGTGCGCTCCCCAAGAACCTGATCGCCCCTCTCCCGTACAAAATCACAAGAGGCGGGGTTTCAGAGGCCTGCTGTCCCTTCTAGCGGTGCACGCCGGAAGAAGGGACGGAGAAGACTTGGGCCGCGGCGCAATGATCTGGAACGAGGAGGAACCATGTAGTGGCGCGACCAGGGTAGTGTTTGCTCTGTTTATATAGACGCAGCGGGACGGGCCGACGTGGGAGTAGAGCCCACGAAAGCGGCGCACCAATTTAGTATAATTAACACGTCCATTAATTACAATTAATGCCTCATTAATTCTTTTCTGAGCTGCAAAAATATAAGCGTGCACATAGCTTTGTCCTCGGCTCGGCTCATTCCCGAAACCCGACGCGCGCGCGTCGTGTCGAGGCGAGCGAGGAGGAGGAGCGCGCGTGTAGCACTTCTCTTCTCAAGCTCTTACAAGTACTAGTGGAGCTCACCTTATAAGCAGGCGTGACTCTCTCTCCATAAGCGAGGTGGTACTGAACTTCCCACCACTTGCTATGCATGAATGGGCCAAGAGAATTTCAAATTTTACAAAGTGCTTTGGGCCAAAAGCCCACTCAGCAAATAGATAAAATCCAACAATCCCCCACAAATTCTCATTGTCTCATCTCATCATTTTGTTCCAAATCATTGTTTATATACCGATGTTTAGTGGAGACTGTTAAGTTGAACTTCCACGTAGAATTCACGCTACACTAGTTCACAACTTGAATAGTGGACTATGCCTTAAACTACAAGCTTTCTGTAAATCTATTTTCACATAAATCCTTGATCGATACTGGGCTGCCGCAAGGCTTCCCCGCGGGTGGATCTTATACGTCATACTCCAAGGACTTTCATGAGTTTATTAGAGAGCACCCAACTCTCACGGACTGCGACGTTTAATAGCCAAGCTCATATAGGTGTATTCCTCAAAAGATGCTCCGCAGGACGATATCTTTGCTTATATACATAAGCCTCTTGGAACACATTAAGATAAATATCAACCTTCCATGCAGATTAGGAGAGTATTGCATCATAACGGAGTGGGGTAACCAATATAAGGATACTCTCCTCTCAGCCGACCAACAACTTGTCTCCTACTTCTACTTCACGGGATCTCCGATCACATAGAGTAGGTTACCACCGTGGACAACTCAAATGGTGGGTCTCCAACCCATCTCCCTCGATGCATTATCTACCACATTACGTGATAGACCCTTTGTGAAGGGATCTTCCATATTTTTAGACGTTTGGATATAATCGAATGTAATAACTCCGGACTTCTTCAATTTCCTAATAGACTTGAGTCTTCTCTTCACATGCCTTGATTACTTCATATTATCCTTATAACTGTTTATCTTGACGATCACAGTTTGATTATCACAATTCACCAGGATAGCGGGTATTGGTTTTTCAACCACGGGTAAGTCCATCAAGAGCTCACGAAGCCACTCTGCTTCAACAGTGGTTGTGTCTAATGCTGTGAGTTTCGCTTCCATAGTTGACCTCGTTAAGATGGTCCGCTTGCAAGACTTTCAGGAAACAACGCCATCACCAAGTGTAAACAAATAACCACTTGTGGCCTTAATCTCATCAACATCATATATCCAGTTGGAATCACTATAACCCTCTAGTACCCTAGGATACCCAGTATAGTGAATCCCATAGCTCACAGCGCCTTTCAAATAGCGCATAACTCTCTCAAGCGCATGCCAATGATCATCTCCCGGATTTGACACAAATCGGCTCAGTTTTCTAACAACAAACGAGATGTAAGGCCTCGTGGCACTCGCCAAGTACATAAGCGAGCCAATAATTTGAGAGTATCTCAGTTGATCTCTAGCAATCTTTTTATTCTTACAAAGAGCACGCTAGGATCATATGGTGTTGGAGAGGGATTGCAGTCGCTATACCCAAAACGACTTAAGACCTTTTCCACATAGTGAGACTGAAGCAGAGTAATCCCACCATCATCATCTCTTAGTAGCTTGATGTTCAAGATAACATCGGCTACCCCCAGATCTTTCACCTCAAAACAACGAGATAAGAAATCCTTGACCTCCTTGATTAAATCAAGGTTGGTCCCAAAAATCAATATGTCGTCGACATATAGACAAAGAATGACCCCCTCGCCCCCACCATGGCGATAGTACACACACTTGTCGGCCTCGTTTACAACAAAGCCTTCAGCAGTTAAAGTCCTTTCAAACTTTTCGTGCCACTGCTTAGGAGCTTGGTTAAGGCCATACAATGACTTCAATAACTTACACACCTTGCCCTCTGGACCAGGTACTACAAAACCATCTGGCTGCTCCATACAAATTTCCTCATCCAACTCTCCATTAAGGAAATCCGTCTTAACGTCCATTTGATGAACGAGAAGACCGTGTGAGGCAGCCAATGAAAGTAGCACTCGTATAGTGGTCAGTCTGGCCACTGGTGAGTAAGTATCAAAGAAGTCTTCTCCTTCTTTTTGAGTATAGCCCTTGGCCACAAGCCTTGCTTTGTACTTCTCAATCGTACCATCATTCCTAAGCTTTTTCTTGAACACCCCCTTACATCCTACAGGTTTGCACCCATAAGGACGCTCAGTAATTTCCCAGGTTCCGTTAGCCAAGATGGAATCCATCTCGCAACGAACAACTTCCTTCCATTAGTTAGCATTAAGAGATGCATATGCTTCTGAAATAGTACTGGGTGTGTCATCCACGAGGCACACAATGAAATCATCACCAAAGGACTTTGCAGTCCTCTATCTCTTGCTCCTTACAGGAGTTTCAGTGTCATCATCCTCAGGATTCTCAACGTGTTCTATAGAAATGGTGGTCTCAGGAATTTCAGTTAAATCCTGACCAGATAAAGTAGGAATATCCTGGTTTGATGAGGTAAGCATATCCTTCATAGGAAATATATCCTCAAATAAAGACACATCATTCGACTCCATAATAGTACCAACACGCATGTTGGATACCTCAGATTTTACTATAAAAAATGTATAGCCAATGCTATGAAAAGCATAACCCAACAGAACGCAATCTACAGTTTTGGTCCAAGCTTGCGCTTCTTAGGGATTGGTATATTGACCTTTGCCAAACAACCCCAAGTTCGTAGGTAAGAGAGTTTCAGCCTTTTCCTTTCCCATTCCTCAAATGGGGTAACCGTTTTTGTCTTTGTGGGAACTCGGTTTAGGACATGACATGCAGTCATTAGAGCCTCCCCCCACCATGCCTTGGAGAGACCCGAAGTATCTAACATGGCGTTAACCAAATCAGTTAGAGTTCGTTTCTTTCTTTCGGCCACCCCATTTGACTGAGGTGAATAGGGAGGCGTCCTCTCATGTATTATACCATGTTCCTCACAAAACAAATCAAATTCATTGGAAAAGTATTCTCCACCACGATCGAACCTAAGCCGTTTAATCTTTCGATCAAGTCGGTTCTCTGCTTCAGCTTTATAGTTTTTGAAGTAAGTTAAAGCCTCATCTTTAGATTTTAGAAGATACACATAATAATATCTAGTAGAGTCATCAATCAACATCATGAAATATTTCTTTCCACCTTTTTGTCATCAAGCCATTCATCTCACAGAGGTCTGAATGTATAAGTTCCAGTGGTGCCAAGTCTCTTGCCTCTGCAGTCTTATGGGACTTGTGAGGTTGCTTAGCTTGAACGCATACTTGGCACTTGGAACCCTTGACATTAGGAAATTTCGGAATTAAACTCATATTAGCTAACCACGTCATGCCACCAAAGTTAATGTGACAAAGTCAAGAATGCCAAACATTAGACTCATTATCATAATAAATATGATTAACAACTTTGGTGCAAATATCTAACAAAGATAAATGGAACAACCCTCCGCACTCATAGCCTTTCTCAATGAATTGTCCATACTTGGAAATTACAACTTTATTGGAATCGAAAACCAACTTAAAACCATCTCGACATAAGCACAAACCGCTAACGAGATTTTTATTGATGGAGGGCACATGATGAACGTTCTTCAATCGCACGATCTTCCCCGAAGTAAACTTCAGATCCACCGTACCGACCCCACGAACAGTAGCATATGACCCGTTCCCTATCAGCACGGGGGAAGTCCCTATGACCTGATAAGAAGAAAACATAGAAGCGTTAGCACAGACATGAACATTGGCACCAGTATCAATCAACCAATCAGGAGAATGACATAATGAAAGGATTGTAGGGATGTACCCAGAATATTTCATCTCCGTGTCAATGAAAACTATGTTGGGCCTCCAAGCGCAGAGGTTTGTAGGACAACAGCAATTTCCCTCAAGTGGATGACCTAAGGTTTATCGAACTCAGGGAAGTAAAGGTTCAAGATGGTCTCTCTCAATCAACCCTGCAATTAAGATACAAGAAGTCTCTTGTGTCCCCAACACACCTAATACAACTAGGAGTTGTATAGTGCACTAGTTCGGCGAAGAGATGGTAAAATATGGGTGATAGGTGTGGCAAAACAAAGTAATATAAATCTGTAATAAAAAGTGCAGCAAGCAAACATGTAACAAAAGTGAGTGCAAACGGTGTAACAATGATGGAAACAAGGCCTAGGCTTCATACTTTCACTAGTGGCAACTCCCAACAACATTAACATAGCCTAATCACATGATATTTCCACTAAAACATGCAAGAGAGGACGCACTCGGAGGTCATTCCTTTGTGGTCAAGAGAGGACGGGAATTATGTAGGGCTACAAGAGCACACCTCAGAGTTCGTAGTTCTCAATCTACGGATTTCCCAATGTCACCGCGGCCATCCAAAGAGAGTACCACAATCACCACAACATATCTCAAGGATAGTCAAAGACAAGCACCAATAGACTCTCAATCTTCAATCAACACACAAAATAGGAAATCACTCATGAAAATATTCTTCTAACCCATGTCCAATAGACCGCTGCCACCTTGGTCTCGGGGATTATACTAGATAAGATCAATTGAGTACATCAATCCAATACATAGAGGAAGGGGAAATATCATGGGATCACCCTAGATTAACATAGCCTATGATCACAACGAAGATCACATCATGGGAGAGAGAGAGAGAAGAACACATAGCTACTGGTAGAAACCTCAGCCTCGAGGGAGAACTACTCCCTCTTCATGGAGGGAGGAAGCAACGTCGATGGAGATGAATCCGGGGGCACTTCCCCGTCCCGGCAGGGTGCCGACACAGGAATTCTGGTCCCCCGAAGCTTGTCGGTGATGGCGGCGGAGATCGGAATCGCTTCTGGAAAAAGTACTTTGATATTAGGGTTTTCCACCCCGAGGGGTAAATATAGGCGAAGGGGGGCATCGAGGGGACCCACGAGGCAGTCAGGAGGGTCCCTGGCGCGGCCCAGGGTGGGGCGCGCCACCTGCCCTCCTGGCTGCTTGGTGGTGGCCCCCCTTTCCTCTCTTGGTGATTCCGGAAGCTTCTGTTGCGCTGATTTTTTATATATTTTCCCGGAATTTTGGAGCACTTTTAATGGCCGGAAAACCTGAAATACAAAAATAGCAGAAAACAGAAACTGGCAACTGGGCGCATGATACGTCCAAAACGTATCGATAATTTCTGCTTGCTCCATGCATGTTTTGTGTGATATTGCTATGATCTAGATACACTTTCATACATTTTTGATCATATTTGGACTAACCTATTAACTCAGTGCACCCCAGTGCCAGTTCCTGTTTTCTGCTGTTTTTCTATTTCAGTTTTCCCCCATATAAAAAGTGCCAGAAAAATTCGGGAAAATTCAGATAAAAAAATCAGCGTGACGGAAGCTTCGAGAAAAGCCCGGGAGGGGCCATAGGGGGCCCAGGGGGGGCCCAGGCGGCCACCCGGCGCGGGCCCCACCCCTGGCCGCGCCAGGGGGGCGCCTGGGGCCCCTGGTCCACCTCTGGCTGCCCCCTTCGCCTATTTATCCCCCGTCACGGGAAAACTCCAGAAGAGGAACCCTATTCCGCGAACTCGCCTCTGTTCCGCCGCCGCCGCGCTTCCAAGATCGGGAGCACCAGAAGACCTCTTCCCGGCACCCTGCCGGAGGGAGGATTGACCTCCGGGAGTCTCCTCTCCACCATGGATGCTCCCCGGATGTCTCGTGAGTAGTTTTCCTTGGACCATGGGTCCGTGATCAGTAGCTATGTGATGTTCTCCTCCCCTCTTTGATCTTCATTGTTTAGACCTCGTGAGCTGCCCTACATGATCGAGGCACCTTTGTAATATTTCTGCTATTGCTATGTTGAGTTTGATCGGATCTGATGGATTATGAGATTATGTTCAGATTGTGATAGAGTAATATATTTGGTTTTTATCTCTTATATTTTTGTTCCTAAGTAATTGTTGCATGCTCTCCGTTGCTGTTTATTGCTTTGGCCAAGTAGTAGGTAGTGACTCCAAGAGGGAGCGTTGTGCTAGATTGTGGGTTCATGCCTCCTCGATGACATGCTTGAGTGACAGAAACATGAGTCTAGGGGATGTGCTGTTGCCACAAGGGGGAAAACAACGGTGCTTGTAACCGCGGTTACAAGGATTGTTTACTTTACGCAAAGTTCTTTTTAATGCAGTTGTCTGTTGCTTTGGGTTTACACTTTGGGTGGGGCTCGCAACTTAATACCAGCGAGATGTTCTGGATAAATATCTCAAGGTGGATGATTAGTAGTAGATGCAGATGGATTTCGGTCTACTTACCTTGGCGTACTGCCTGTGCTTTTGAACATCTTCCTTTCTTTTGTAGCATAGTTAGCATTGCGGTGCGTTCTTAATCCCGTCAATTGCCTTTCTGTAATTTGTTTACCTCGCATAGAATTTTTATCGTCTTTTGGGAGAGAGACATCACTAGCGAACATCACGTATCCCGGTCCATATCCTTATTATTATTTCCAAGCTATATTTACTTTTCTGCATTTACTTTCAAGTTGCTATCATTATCCCCTTGCGTTTTATCATTTGTGAACAACAAGACCGGAGAGATTGAAAACCTCTCTGAACTTCGTTGGGAGCAAAGTTATCTGTGTCTGTGTGCAGGTCCGCGTCAGTTGCGCCGCGGACACCTACTTATCATCTCTGGAGTCCTACTGGAGACAAACCTTGGTATCTTTACTGAGGGAAACTTGCTGCTGTACCGCATCACGCCTTCCACTTGGGGCCTACCAACGAAGGGCGAGAAGCCGTCATCAGCGCACTGAGTTAATAGGTTAGTCCAAATAGGTTCAAAAGTGTATGAAAGTTCAAGCAAAACATGGCAAAGTCACACAAAACATGCATGGAGCAAGCAGAAATTATAGATACGTTTGGGACGTATCAACCACCTACTTGTCGATCTTGGAGTCCTACTGGATTGACACTCTACCTTAGCATCTTCGCTAAGGGAAATTGCCGCTGTCAACATCTCAACCTTCCACTTTGGGTAACCAACGAGGGACGAGAATTCGTAGCATCAGAGCTAAAATCTGGTTTCAATCGTTGCCTAGGAATAGCATAGATTCTTGGGATAAGTGCCAGGATGATTTTATTGGGAAGTACTACCCCTTGCTAAGATTATCCAATTGAGGAGTAATATTATGAATTTTAATCAATTGGATAATGAACACGTTGCCCAAGCTTGGGAACGCATGAAATCTCTTGTTAAGAATTGTCCTACGCATGGTTTGACTACTTGGATGGTTATCCAATTTTTTTTTGCAGGCTTGAACTTTACCTCGCGGAACTTGCTAGATTCGGCCGCGGGAGGAACCTTTATGTCAACAACGCTAGGTTCTGCCACGAAACTACTCGATGAGATGATGACCAACTATTCCCAATGGCACACCGAAAGAGCTCCAACAGGTAGGAAGGTAAACTCTGTCGAGGAGATCTCCTCCCTAACTGAAAAAGTTGACTTGATTATGTCTCTACTTACCAAGCAATCTACTATTGACCCTCATGATGTTCCATTAAATTCTTTGATTTCTCAAGATCAAGTAGATGTGAACTTTATCTCTAGAAACAACTTCAATAACATTGCTTATAGGAGTAACTTTGGTAGCAATCCTAGACCGTTCCCCTCCAACAACTATGGGAACAAAAACACTTATGCAAAAATCCTTCAACAAGAGTGTAGATGAAAAGATAGAAAAATTAGATAATCTCTCGTCGAAGGTAGACAATTTAGCCCATGAAGTAGAATTGCTTAAAATTAGAGCTTCTCGTCTTGAGGAGAGGAAGGTCACTCCTATGAATGCTATTCAAGTGCAAATTAATGAAAACATTAGGATGATGGCTAAGCTTAAAGAGAGATGGGCTAGAGAAAAGGAGGACGAAGATAGAATTAATAGCCTTCCTACACACCATACCGTTGCTACTATCCAAGTTGTTGAGGATATCCAAACTCTTAGCACCCAATGCACCCCTAGTCCCATAGGACCTATTAATGATGATGCTATGACTTCAACCGTAGAAGAAGAAATTCCTATGACTATAGAAGCTACCAAACAAGTGAGCCGAAAGGACACCACTACCAATTTACTTGATAGTAGTGACCTTGATTTTGATAATTGCACCCTTTCTAAAGTTATTCGTTTCCTTCACAAGATGTCTAGAGACCCCCACACTAGCACACTCACTCTTTCCTTCACGGAGCATATCACTAATGCTCTCATTAAAGCTAGGGAGGAGAAGCTTAGGGTAGAAGCCTCCATACCTAGAAAGCTAGAATATGGTCGGGATCCTATGATTAAAATTAAGTTGAATAACTTCTCTTGATATGTTTTATGTGATGTTGGAGCTAGTACCTCCGTTATGCCCAAAAGAATGTATGATATATTTGAATTGAAACCTTTTGATCCTTGTTCTTTTGGTGTTCGTCTTGTCGATTCTTCCATAAAGAAACCTTTGGGGAAGATCGATGATGTTCTTATCATTGTCAATGACAATTATGTTCCCGTTGATTTTACTATTATGGACATTGAATGTGAACCTTCTTGTCCAATTATTTTGGGACGTCCTTTTCTTCGCATCGTAGGTGCGGTTATTGACATGAAAGAAGGGATTATAAAATTCCAATTCCCTCTCTAGAAAGGGATGGAACATTTCCTTATAAAAAAGATTAAGTTGCCTTTTGAGTCCGTCACACGGGCTAGTTATTTTCTTGAAAAGACTTGATCTTTTGCATTATGCCTAGCTAATGGCTTATAGAAGCACTTTCGGGAGGCAGCCCGCAACGAATTTAGGATTTCCTTTTTGTTTTTCTTCTGTTTTTAGTGGTCTTGATGATTCTTACTTCTGTAGCAACATCATTGTATCTTTATTTTTCAAGCTTTGTGCCAATTATAGCCTCATATGACAAGGGAAGTGAAAGTTGTGACATGCTGTCCAGAAAACAGATTCTGTCCTCGTGACGGGAAAAATCATAGAAAAATACCAGTTCATCTTTTTAAGCTGAAATTTTTACACAGGGTCCTCTATACAATCACGGAACTTTCGTATGTTCTGAGTTTTTTTATTTGAGTTGCAGAAGTATCCCTAAAAAATTCTTTACTACCAGCTGGTCTGTTTTTCACAGATTCTGTCCTATTTTTCCTTTTCTTCGTTTTGCAAACCTTAAGCTTGCTTTTTATTTGCAAAAACATTTTGGAAATCTTGAGAAACAATATCTCTTCAAGAATATCCTTATTTACAGTAGAGAAAAAATTATTTTTATTATGGGTACTAACCTCGCTAATCAGATTATGATGAGTTATGTATGAAGGGAGTTTTCAAGTGTGCGAGGGAAGATGATAAAAGAAGATTCAGGAGTGTCAAACGCTCAAGCTTGGGGATGGCCCCGTGCACCCCAAGAAATATTCAAGGAGACTCAAGCGTCTAAACTTGGGGATGCCCCCATGCATCCCCTTCTCCATCAACAATTATCAGTTCGTCTTTCGTTCCACTATATTTTTATCACTTCATGCGTTATGTGCTATACTTGGAGCGTCTTGCTCTTTATTTACTTTTTAGTTTTCTTTAGCTTTGCTTGCTGTTCATAACAAGTTAGAACCCAGCTTTCTTTGTGTGGGAGAGAAACACGCTCCACTTTACCCTAGAACACAACATAGGATTTTCATGCTTATCTTTCCTGTGTGTGTTCTTTATCTTTTTCATAGCTGCTGCCATGTTTAGCTCTTAATTTTCATGCTTATATTTTTAAAGAGCTTTTGTTTAGTTTGTTGCTGGAACTCTCTTGAGTTTTCATGTTTATCTTGTTTAGAGAGTTTGCCTGTTGCACTAAGTTTTGTGTCTTGACTTGGAGTAGGTAATTGAGGTTGCTATTCTTTTGTAGTAGTAACTTGCAATAGTTTTGAGGTATTGTCTTGAGTAATGTTTGGACTTTTGGTGTCAAGAGATTTAGCCTATTAGTGATAGATGTCGTATTTTGGGAAATCCGTGTTTATTTTCAAAACTTAAAAATTAGTTGAGAACTTTAGCTACTAGATGGATCACTAATCTTTGGAGGGATCGAATATTAGAGTACACTCACGTACCATGAGTCGAGGATGCGCAAGGATAACCAAACCCCCATACACTCCTCCTCGGGTACTTGTCTCTTTGAGAACCTCCTTATTAGATTGAGAGTTACCGATAATAAGTGCATGAGTTCTTCGGACTAATGCGAGTATTTGAAAGTTGACACTTCCACCTTCCCATATTTTTCTAGCCTCTCCTGTGCCGTGCATTGCTTTTTTCTCTCTCCGAGAGTTGGCGTCCACCTTTGCCGGTACATCCAAACCCTTGGCACGATATGCTCTGTCATCATAAGCCTCATTTTATCCTTCCTCAAAACAGCCACCATACCTACCTATCAAGGCATTTCCATAGCCTTTCCGAGATACATTGCTATGCAACATCCACCTTCTCATGACTTGATCTTCATGCCATACATGATTTTGCTTGATCGATGAGCCGCATGCTAGTTGGGACTTGCCCTAATCATTGCTACATGACGCGCTAGTATCATTGCATATCCTTCTACCCTAGCAGAGGCATACATTTGCATACTTCATGATAGTTACATCTTCTTTATAATTTGAGTACCGTGTAAAGTGTGAAAGATCTTCTATACTTTTTGTAATATATAGAGTGTTGCCCCTAAAGTGAGGAAAAGATACCAAAGAGGACAAAATCAAAAGATCCCAAAGAGGACAAATGAGATAAATAGAAAGAGCCATTGAGGCCACAAAAAAATACAAAAAATAGAAAAAAGAGAAAAAGAAATAAAAAGAGAGAAGGGGCACACTAATATTCCTTTTGAGAGATCCACACTCGTACTCCATCTTATATCTTGTACTGCATAGAGATTATCATTCATGCATATAGCTATGTGGGGACCTTCACACTATAGAACTTGGCTTGTATATTCCAATGATGAGCCTCCTCAAATGAGCTCTAGGTCTTCTTGAGCAAGCAAGTTAGATGCACCCCCACTAGTTCCATTGGAGAGCTTACCTTAGATCATATGTGCATTCGTTGCATGGCAATCCCTACTCCTCACATCATATCTATCATTTCGCTTTCTCTCGCCTATGATTGTCCTCATTGATGTGGGCCTTTCACACCTTTTTGTCTTCCTCCTTCATTCTTTCTCTCTTTTCCATCCTAAGTGTCAACTTTCTTGATTACGCTCATCCATTGCATGAGTGCTCAAAATATCGAAAAGGAGTGGATCATTTTGACTTGTACCTGGCTAGTGGTCTGGGGATGAGTCAAGATAAGATTCCAAAGAAGACCAAGTGTGAAACTTTAGTTGATTAAGTTCTCAACACAAAAATACTTTTTTCTCGTATATACCTATCCCCGTTCTTGCACGCAAACACCATTTGGAGACATTCAATTCACGGACAGCGAGAGCTCTTGCACCTTTATGTTCTTATGTTGCTTGCTTCAATGCTAATATAGACTCTAGCCTGTTATGACTTGAATTGGATTACATGCCTTGATTGCTTTACTTAAAAGTTCTTATATGGTTGGTAGCTTGTCACCACAGAAATTATGTTTGTTATCATTTACCTACTCGAGGACGAGCATGAATTAAGCTTGGGGATGTTGATACGTCCAAAACGTATCTATAATTTCTGCTTGCTCCATGCTTCTTTTGTGTGATATTGCTATGGTATTGATACACTTTCATACACTTTTGATCATATTTGGACTAACTTATTAACTCAGTGCACCCCAGTGCCAGTTCCTGTTTTCTGCTATTTTTCTATTTCAGGTTTCCCCCATATTAAAAGTGCTCCAAAAATTCGGGAATAATCCAATAAAAAATCAGCGCTTAGGAAGCTTCAGGAATCACCGAGGAGGGGCCAGAGGGGACCCACCAGGGCCCCAGGCGCCCCCCTGGCGCGGCCCCACCCTAGGGCGCGCCGGGAGGGCGCCTGGGGCCCTGGTGGGTCCCCTCTGGCCCCTCCTCGGTGATTCCCGAAGCTTCCTAAGCGCTGATTTTTTCCGTGACGCCCTGGTGGCCCCCTGGCTCCCCCCTTCGCCCATATATTCTCCGTGACGCGAAACCCCCAAAACAAGAACCCTATTTCGCGATCTCTCCTCTGTTCCGCCTCCGCGCTTCCAAGATCGGGAGCACCAGGAGACCGCTTCCCGGCACTCTGCCAGAGGGAGGAACCACCTCCGGGAGCTTCTCCAACACCATGGATGCTTCCAGGATGAACCGTGAGTAGTCCACCTTGGACCATGGGTCTATGATCAGTAGCTATGTGATGTTCTCCTCCCCTCTTTGTTCTTCATGGTTTAGACCTCGTGAGCTGCCCTACATGATCGAGGCACATATGTAATCTTTCTGCTGTTGCTATGTTGAGTTTGCTGGGATCCGATGGATTATGAGACTATGTTCAGATTGTTTTTGAGTAATATATTTGATTCTCCTCTTTTATATTTATGTTCTAGAGTAATTCTTGCATGTACTCCGTTGCTGTTTATTGCTTTGGCCAAGTACTAGGTAGTGACTCTAAGAGGGAGCGTTATGCATGATTGTGGGTTCATGCCCCCTGATGACTAGCTTGAGTGATAGAAACATGAGTCTAGGGGATGTGTTGTTGCCACATGTAACATCCTAATTTTCTAAATTCGGATGTTAATAGATCATCATATGCATCTCATGCTGTTTCCGCATTTTTCTGGAATTTTAAAATATTTTTAACATTTTCCAACACATGGCAGTTCGCTGGAGAGGATATAAAAGGACTTATCCCCATTTTTAAATTGTTGGAAAATAGTTTAAAATATTTTTGGGAGACTTTTTAAATTTACTTTGGGGTTATAAATAATTTCTAAAAATATTTTGGGAATTTATTTATGCTCCGGAAAAGTTTTAAAATCAATTCGGGAGTTTTCGGTATTTTTAAAGTGCCGGAAAAGTATTTAAAAATATTTAAAAATAAGTTGCAAAGTTTTTATTTTTACTTAATATTTTGGTAAAGCCAAAAATTCAATTTTATTATTTTAAAATGTTTGGTGAAGACGGAAATAAAAAACATTTATCCGTGATTTTTCTAAAATTATTTTGGGCCTAATGGGCGTGTTCTGTTTTTTTTTCGCCTAGCCGAATTTGTATTTATCTCGGATTTAAAAAGAAAAAAAACGGAGGAGAGGCTGTCTATAAATAGCCACGTTTAGGGTTATATTAATTTCTTTTAGCGTTTTAGGTTTAGCCCTAAACTAATCTGCGGGACCCGCCGCCGCCGACGTCTTCGCCGGAATCTCGCCGGAGGTTCGCCGGAGTTCGCCGGATTCTCGCCGGAGTTCTTTTTTTTCGTTGCTGGTGAGCACCCCGCCTCCCTAGCGCCGCCCCCGCCGCCCTAGCCCCGCGCGCCGCCGCCCCGCACCTAGCGCCGCCGCCGCGCCGCCACACCACGCCACCGCCGCGAGCTTCACGGGCCGCCGCTCCATCGCGCGCTCTGCGCCCCCACTGCCCGCGCCCGCCGCACTCGCCAGCTTGGCCGGCGCTCTCGTCGGCGCTCGTCGGAGCCGGAGCCGGAGCCGGAGCCGGAGCCGGCCCGAGCCGAGGCCCCGTGCTGGGCTAGCCATGGCCGGTCTCCCCGTGCGTGAGGAGAGAGAAGATTAGAGGAAAAAAAAGAGGAGTTAGATCGGTTTTTTGGAAAAAAATGCCCAGATCTGGTCAACCGACCTTAGGGACCCGGTCGCGTTTTTTGCAAAAAAAATATTTGCGTCTAGGTCTTTTTTGCAGTAGAGGACCCCGATGCCACCCCGGTATCGTTTTCGCGAGTACTTTTTAACCGCAACTCGGAATCGAGTGATTCCAGTTGCGTTGCGACCGTGACGAAATTTTCTAGCCAGTAGACTAAGTTTTACAGAAGTTTGAAGTTTTCAAATTTGAATCCCAAGCAGATCCAAATTTGAACTTCCGGTGGCCGTACCTTTTTAACGGTGCGCCCGTTTGCGCCGTTTATTTTTGCGTTGGTTTTATTTTGACAAGTACTTTAAGTTTAGCTACTGTTAGGAAAGTTTTGCTACTGTTATTTGTATGTTTATTACTGTTTGTGCATAATTGTATTGAATATATGTTGATTGGTGCTATGTTTGCTCGTATAGATTGTCCGGAGTGCGCCGCCTCGTTTTGTGAGGATTGTGACCGTCAGGAACAGGAAGAAGGCAAGTGATGCTTTGACCATACTCATACCTATATTTTCTATATGCATTATGTTAAGAATATCACCCTATTGCATGATAGGTACTTTACTTTACTGTTGCTGCAAAACCATTTAGGATAGCCACATGTCTTGACTTGTATTTGTAGATCAACCTAGCCGTGTTGTTACTTTATTTCTATGATTTGTAGACATGGTTGGGTAGTGAGAATTCATGGAGTGCATGTGAGCTATTCAATAATTTGTGTAGCAACTTTATAATAAATAGAAATCACTTCTGGACGGGCGGGTTGCATCCCGGTGGCTGTGCCTTGTCTAAGGACAGTGCCGGGGTTAAATGCACCCAATGGTTGTTATGGTGGTGAACAGGGTGCGACATGGTGTCTACCCTCTGAACGCAGTGGGCGCCGTCCAGGCTAAAAAAGACCAGACATGCAATATTACTAGTAGCTTCCGTGTACAGCCACTGTCTATATGGGCTCTGGATTAGCATGAGTGCATTGTGGGGAACCTGGCCCTGGTAGCTAGCTGATGTAGATGTGTGTTAGGTGTACCGGCTACCAAAGGGTGGAGGCAACCTCTTCAGAAAGTCTTTGTCTCAATCTTCGAGTTGAGTCCAGTGGGGAACGTGTACAACCTCTCCAGAGCGTATAAACTGATCATGATTAGCCGTGTCCACGGTTATGGACGAACTTTGAGCAACTAGTCAGTACTGTTGTTGAATGATCTTGACAGATGAACACTTATATAATAATTTTGGTGGGAAAGATTAGCTTGGGTTGCTGTGTGTTTCAGGTAGAATTCAACTTAAAATTTTGACTAGTTTAGTTCAGGAGAAAATTGGCTTTCTACAAAACAAAACCTTAAGCCTTTCCTTTGAATCACCTTGCATGTAGTTGTAGGTCCTTTATATAAACTTTTCCGTGTCACTTGCCGTACAAATCAGATGTACTGACCCGTTGTCGGGCTGTAACCTTCGGTGTTGCAGGTTTTTCAGACGAGCAGTAAGGTGCGTTTAGGGGTTGCGGGTCTACACTCAGCATGTTCGCTTGTGGCTGTTGATGGGACTCCACGTTACTTGATTTTGCTTCCGCTATATTTATGTTGAATAAGCTAGCCTTGAGCTATGCAACTTGTTATTTATTTTATTCTGGATCATACGTTGTAATAATGATGCACTTGTACTTTGATATACATCTATGATACTGTGTGTGCTAGCGAGTTCGATCCAGGGACTGGCACTTGAGCACAGAGACTTCAGTTCTATGTGAATTGGGTCATTACAGATGGTATCAAAGCAGTGTGTTGACTGTAGGACGTGACCCTAGAAAATGGATTAGAAAATCCATAGGAATTAAAAATATTACTTTACATCACTCTGTCTTGTACTTACTTACCTTCTCTATCTCGTATTCATACCTGTTCTAATCTTTCCTTACCTCTCTTTGATTATAGATGACCACTTTGTCATACCGCGCCATGGCGTTTGGACCTGAGCTCAGGGGGATTTGCCACTACCTGAACATCTACACGCCAGTCTTTCAGCCGGACATAGTGGAGACAAGGGGAGCTGATGACTGCTGGCAAGTGGAGACTTTTATCCTAGGAAGCATGACGAATGAGGAAAGGGTGATCACGGAGTCATTCGAGGTGCATGCCCAGGAGAAGGAGCAGTGTGTGCGCATAGCCGCTCACATAGCTCTTGGACGCATTATTGAGACGTATGCCGCCCAGCTAAAGGGTACGGTGTACGCGGAGATGGCCAAGATCCTTCCATCGGGGAACATATGGCCAAAGAAGTTCAGGTATGTGCCTGGGGCCATTTGGCCAGGTACAACCAGCTACATCATTCAGAGCCTGTAGAAGCACATCCACTGCCTGGAGAAGGACACTCAGTCAGACCTCTACACCATCACTGAGTTGCAGCAGAAGAACACCAGGCTCAAAAGGGACAACAACAATCTGAAGAAGGAGAGGTTGGAGATGCAAGCAGAGATAACGAGACTGAAGGAGAAGATGAAGGCCAATGGGATGGAAGAACAAGAAGAGGAACCAGAAGTAGAGACCTCGGCAGAAGAAGAGGAGCCGAGTCCCAAAAGGCGCAACCGCATTAGCGGGCGCGAATACCGCGTGCTGTTTAGCAAAGACATCATTCGGAATTACTTCACCGGCAATTAGTTTTCTACCGTTATCGTGTTAGCGTATTTGACCATGTCGACTTATTCGGTATGGCAATACTAGGTTGCTTGATATACTCTTATGTTATTCGTGGTTGAGTTGAGGATCTTATATTACCCGTGGTTGTTTTGAGGATCTTATATCAGTTATACAATATATTTTAAACTATATGGTGTGATATGTGATGGTTTTCGTATGAGTGCATTGGTTGATGATTGTTATATGTTTGATGCTATGGTGATATTGTTTGGTGAAGTTGATTGGTGATATATGTATTGTATATATAATGCTTGCCATGATCATTATAAGCATATGGGGTAGGATATATTTCCCTAGCTACTTTCTGTCTACAACTTACCTATTCTTGCCCAACAGATGCCGCCGAGACGTGATCCCACGGGGAATGAGAATAACAACAATGGAGTGCCAGCTTACATGCAACAGTTACTTCAAGGACAAGCTTAGTTGATCCATTTGCTCACTCAGAACATGGGCAACAACAACAATGCGCCGCCACCACCACCTGTGGACACACTTGCAAGGTTCCTGAGGTTGAATCCTCAGAGGTTCTCTAGCACTCTTGTGCCCATAGTGGCGGATGACTGGCTTTGTTCAGTGGGCCGGAACATGGAGACATTTGGCTGCATTGAGGCAGAGAGAGTGAGGTTTGCCTCACATTTACTGGAGGGTCCTGCCGCAGCATGGTGGGACAACTACTTGGTGACTTACCCCATCGACACCATCACTTGGGCGCAGTTTCAGTCCGCCTTTCGCGCCGCACATGTTTCAGCAGGCGCCATGAGCTTGAAGAAGAAGGAGTTCTGCAGTTTGCGTCAGGGAGGCCGTTCAGTGGCCGAGTATGTTGAGGTGTTCAACAAGCTTGCAAGATATGCTCCAGATGATGTCAGGAATGATGCAGCAAGGCATGAGAAGTTCTTGGAAGGGCTGAATGATGAGTTGGGAGTCCAGTTGACAGTGGCTACTTTTGCTAACTGCCAGGGGCTCATAGACAAAGCTATTGTGTTGGAAGGCAAGCAGCAGGCCATTGAGAACCGCAAGAGGAAGCACAACAACAAAAATAGTGGCAAGTATAACCCTGGACCGCATCAGAAGCCACGCAATTCTTATGGTGGGAATGGAGGACATAACCATGGACATAACAACAATGGTGGGAATGGCCATGTTCACATTGGAGGACACAACCATCATGGTGGAAATGGTCACAACCATAATGGCCACAACCACCACAATGGTAACAAGAATGGAAATGGAAATGGAAGGAACAATGGGAATGGGAGAAGCAATGGAGCCAATGGAGGCAATGGGAACAACCGTCAGAATGGCCAGGCACCAAAGGATTTGAGTCACATCCAGTGTTTCAAGTGCAAGAACATGGGACACTATGCCACAGACTGCCCAGAGTCCAATGGGAATGGAGTCGTCAAGCCCAATCCTTTCAGCAAGGGGCATGTGAACCATGTCAACATGGAGGAGATCTATGATGAGCCTGATGCTGTGATTGGTAAGTTCTTTATCAATTCAGTACCCACACTTGTTCTTTTTGATTCTGGTGCATCGCATTCTTTCATATCGAGGGTATTTGTGGATAAGCATGAGTTACCTACCGTAGTTCTTAATTCGTCTATGCTCATAAGTTCACCGGGAGCGGAGATGTCAGCTAGTTTGGGATGCTATCAGTTGAGCCTAGCCATAGGTAAGCATGTTTTTCCTACAGATTTGATTGTGTTGAAGTCACAAGGTTTGGATGTTATATTGGGCATGGATTGGCTAGCCAAGTACCAAGGTGTTAATGATTGTACCATTCGGTCTATCACTCTCCATACACCGAATGGACAGAAGATCAGATATGTGTCCAAGTATAAGCATCAGCACGCTCAGGTGAATTCTCTTAAGGGGGGTAGCCTGGATGATGTGCGTGTTGTGAGGGATTATCCGGATGTGTTTCCAGATGAGTTGCCAGGTATGCCACCGGATAGGGAGATTGAGTTCCTTATTGATTTAATACCAGGCACTGGGCCTATTGCTAAGAGACCGTATAGGATGCACGCTAATGAACTTGCAGAATTGAAGGAGCAGATTAGAGAGTTGCAGGCAAAGGGTTTCATTCGCCCGAGCTCGTCACCTTGGGGATCTCCAGTGTTGTTTTTTGAGAAGAAGGATGGAACCCAGAGGATGTGCGTTGATTACCGTTCTCTGAATGATGTTACTATCAAGAATAAGTATCCTTTACCTGTGATTAATGATCTATTTGACCAGTTGGAGGGAGCTTGTGTATTCTCTAAGATTGATCTTCGTTCTGGTTATCATCTAGTGAAGATTCGGGAGAAGGATATTTCGAAGACTGCTTTTACTACAAGGTATGGGTTGTATGAGTATACTGTTATGTCATTTGGATTGACTAATGCTCCTGCATACTTCATGAATATGATGAACAAGGTGTTTATGGAGTTCTTGGATAAGTTCGTTGTGGTGTTCATTGATGATATATTGGTGTATTCCAAGAATGAGCAAGAGCATGAGGCACATTTGCGTTTAGTATTGGAGAAGCTCAGGGAGCACAAATTGTATGCCAAGTTCAGAAAGTGTGAGTTTTGGTTGAAGGAGGTAGTATTCCTTGGACATGTTGTGTCAGGAGAAGGAGTAGCTGTGGGCCCATCCAAGGTTTCAACGGTTACAGAATGGGAGACACCCGCGACAGTTGGAGACATTTGCAGTTTCTTGGGTCTTGCAGGATATTATAGGAGGTTCATTGAGAATTTCTCCAAGCTTGCAAAACCAATGACTGAGCTGTTGAAGAAAGAGAGATAAGTTTTTTTGGAGTGAGGCATGTGAGACCAGCTTTCAGGAGTTGAAGAAAAGGTTAGTAACTGCACCTGTTTTATGTTTGCCTGATATACATAAGGATTTCCAAGTATATTGTGATGCATCTCGTCGAGGACTTGGTTGTGTTTTGATGCAAGGGGGTAGAGTTGTTGCTTATGCTTCACGTCAGCTTAAGAACCATGAGCAGAACTATCCTACACATGATTTGGAGTTAGCTGCAGTCGTTCATGCATTGAAAACATGGAGGCAATACCTTGTTGGAAATCATTGTGATGTTTTTACTGATCATAAGAGTTTGAAGTATATCTTTACTCAGAAGGAGTTGAATCTCAGGCAGAGTAGATGGCTGGTGCTTATTAAGTAATATGATTTGAATGTGCAGTATCATCCTAGTAAAGCAAATGTGGTTGCTGATGCATTGAGCCGTAAGAGTCATATCAATGTTGCTAATGTTGAGGATATGCCACGTGAGTTATGTGAGCAGTTCCAGAATCTCAGGTTGGAGATAGTTCCTAAGGGATATGTGGCAACATTGGAAGTGAAGCCAAATCTGTTGGAAAGAATCAGAGAAGCCCAGAAGGGCGATGCAGAAATTGAGGTGATAAAGGTGAATATGACCAGAGGGAAAGAAGAGGGTTTCCGTGAGGATGAACATGGAGCCATTTGGTTTGAGAAGCGCATTTGTGTACCGCAAGATGTAGAGATCAGGAAGTTGATTCTTCAGGAGGCACATGATTCACCTTATTCTATTCATCCCGGGAATACCAAGATGTATTTGGACTTGAGGGAGAGAATTTGGTGGCCTAGCCTGAAGAGAGAGATAACCCAGTATATTGCTTTGTGTGATGTTTGCCAGAGAGTCAAAGCTGAGCATCAGAAGCCAGCAGGATTGTTGCAGCCTTTGCCTATACCATATTGGAAGTGGGATCAGATAGGTATGGACTTTATTACTGGTTTACCCAGGACTCGGTCAGGATATGATTCTATTTGGGTGATTGTTGATCGTTTGACCAAGGTTGCTCACTTCATTCCAGTAAAGACAACTTACAACAGTGCCAAGATAGCCAAGATTTATATGTCCAGGATCGTGTGTATGCATGGAGTTCCAAGCAAGGTTGTGTCTGATAGAGGTACTCAGTTTACTTCGAAGTTTTGGCGTCAGTTGCATGAGACCTTGGGCACTAGGCTGGAGTTCAGTACAACGTTCCATCCTCAGACAGATGGGAAGACCGAGAGAGTAAATCAGATCTTGGAGGATATGTTGAGAGCTTGTGCGTTGTATTATGGTTCGAGTTGGGATGACAACTTACCGTATGCTGAGTTCTCATACAACAACAGTTACCAGGCTAGTCTTCAGATGGCACCATTCGAGTTACTGTATGGCAGGAAGTGCAGGACTCCGTTGATGTGGGATGAGTTAGGAGAACGTCAGTTGTTTGGACCTGACCTGATCAGAGATGCTGAGGAGAAAGTCAAGTTGATCCGTGATAGACTGAAGATAGCATAGTCCAGGAAGAAGAGTTATGCAGATGCGAAGCGCAAGGATGTAACTTATGAGGTTGGAGACCGTGCGTATCTCAGAGTTTCACCAATTCGCGGAATCAAGGGCAAGTTAGCACCACGTTTTGTGGGGCCTTACAAGATCTTGGAGCGCAGAGGAGAGGTAGCTTATCAGTTGGAGTTGCCAGAAGCTTTGTCAGGAGTTCATGATGTGTTTCACGTATCCCAGCTGAAGAAGTGTCATTCAGAGATGGCAGATATTCCTTTGAGAGATATCGTGCCACTTGAGGCAATTCAGTCGGAGAGTGACCTGAATTATGAGGAGAAACCTGTGAAGATTCTGGAGACTGCAGAGAGAGTTACCCGCACCAAGACGATCAAGCTATGCAAGGTTCAGTGGGATCATCATACCGAAGAGGAAGCAACTTGGGAGTGTGAAGAAGATCTGAAGCAAGACCACCCGCATCTCTTTGCTAGCCAGCCCGAATCTCGAGGACGAGATTCATCTTAAGGGGGGTAGGTTTGTAACATCCCTATTTTCTAAATTCAGATGTTAATAGATCATCATATGCATCTCATGCTGTTTCTGCATTTTTCTGGAGTTATAAAATATTTTTAACATTTTTGAACACATCGCAGTTCGCTGGAGAGGATATAAAAGGACTTATCCCCATTTTTAAATTGTTGTAAAATAGTTTAAAATATTTTTGGGAGACTTTTTAAATTTACTTTGGGGTTATAAATAATTTTTAAAATATTTTGGGAATTTATTTATGCTCCGGAAAAGTTTTAAAATCAATTCGGGAGTTTTCGGTATTTTTAAAGTGCCGGAAAAGTATTTAAAAATACTTAAAAATAAGTTGCAAAGTTTTTAT
Organism: Bromus sterilis; assembly: GCA_950022295.1. NCBI lineage: Eukaryota > Viridiplantae > Streptophyta > Magnoliopsida > Poales > Poaceae > Bromus > Bromus sterilis. Next base: position 333,091,431 of record OX465595.1, on the reverse strand, counting down.
TTTTATTTAATATTTTGGTAAAGCCAAAAATTCAATTTTATTATTTTAAAATGTTTGGTGAAGACGGAAATTAAAAATATTTATCGGTGATTTTTCTAAAATTATTTTGGGCCTAATGGGCCTTTTCTGTTTTTTTTTCGCCTGGCCAAATTTGTATTTATCTCGGATTTAAAAAGAAAAAAAACGGAGGAGAGGCTGTCTATAAATAGCCCCGTTTAGGGTTAGATTAATTTCTTTTAGCGTTTTAGGTTTAGCCCTAAACAAACCCGCGGGACCCGCCGCCGCCGACGTCATCGCCGGAATCTCGCCGGAGGTTCGTCGGAGTTCGCCGGATTCTCGACGGAGTTCTTTTTTTTTTCGTCGCTGGTGAGCACCCCGCCTCCCTAGCGCCGCCCCCGCCGCTCTAGCCCCGCGCGCCGCCGCCCCGCACCTAGCGCCGCCGCCGCGCCTGCCCCACCGCCGCGCCGCCACACCACGCCGCCGCCGCGAGCTGCACGGGCCGCCGCTCCATCGCGCGCTCCGCGCACCCACTGCCCGCGCCCGCCGCCGTCGGCTCGGCCGCCGCACTCGCCGGCGCTCGCCGGAGCTGGAGCCGGAGCCGGCCCGAGCCGAGGCCCCGTGCTGGGCTAGCCATGGCCGGTCTCCCCGCGCGTGAGGAGAGAGAAGATTAGAGAAAAAAATAGAGGAGTTAGATCCGTTTTTTGAAAAAAAAATGCCCAAATCTGGTCAACCGACCTTAGGGACCTGATCGCCTTTTTTGCAAATTTTTTATTTGCGTCTAGGTCCTTTTTGCAGTAGAGGACCCCGGTATCGTTTTCGCGAGTACTTTTTAACCGTAAGTCGGAATCGAGTGATTCCAGTTGCGTTGCGACCGTGACGAAATTTTCTAGCCAGTAGACTAAGTTTTACCGAAGTTTGAAGTTTTCAAATTTGAATCCCAAGCAGATCCAAATTTGAACTTCCGGTGGCCGTACCTTTTTAACGGTGCGCCCGTTTGCGCCGTTTCTTTTTGCGTTGGTTTTATTTTGACAAGTACTTCAAGTTTATCTACTGTTAGGCAAGTTTTTATATTGTTCTTTGTATGTTTATTACTGTTTGTGCATAATTGTATTGAATATATGTTGATTGGTGCTATGTTTGCTCGTATAGATTGTCCGGAGTGCGCCGCCTCATTTTGTGAGGATTGTGACCGTCAGGAACAGGAAGAAGGCAAGTGATTCTTTGAACATACTCATACCTATATTTTCTATATGCATTATGTTAAGAATATCATCCTATTGCATGATAGGTAGTTTACTTTACTGTTGCTGCAAAACCAGTTAGGATAGCCACATGTCTTGACTTGTATTTGTAGATCAACCTAGCCGTGTTGTTACTTTATTTCTATGCTTTGTAGACGTGGTTGGGTAGTGAGAATTCATGGAGTGCATGTGAGCTATTCAATAATTTGTGTAGCAACTTTATAATAAATAGAAATCACTTCTGGACGGGCGGGTTGCATCCCGGTGGCTGTGCCTTGTCTAAGGATAGTGCCGGGGTTAAATGCACCCAATGGTTGTTATGGTGGTGAACCGGGTGCGACATGGTGTCTACCCTCTGAACGCAATGGGCGCCGTCCAGGCTCAAAAAGATCAGACATGCAATATTACTAGTAGCTTCCGTGTACAACCACTTGCTATATGGGCTCTGGCTTAGCATGAGTACGTTGTGGGGAACCTGGCCCTTGTAGCTAGCTGATGTAGATGTGTGTTTGGTGTACCGGCTACCAAAGGGTGGAGGCAACCTCTTCGGAAAGTCTTTGTCTCAATATTCGGGTTGAGCACAGTGGGGAACGTGTACAACCTCTGCAGAGCGTATAAACTGATCATGATTAGCCGTGTCCACGATTACAGATGAACTTTGAGCAACTAGTCAGTACTGTTGTTGAATGATTTTGACAGATGAACACTTATATAATAATTTTGGTGGGAAAGATTAGCTTGGGTTGCTGTGTGTTTCAGGTAGAATTCAACTTAAAATTTTGACTAGTTTAGTTCAGGAGAAAATTGGCTTTCTGCAAAACAAAACCTTAAGCCTTTCCTTTGACTCACCTTGCATGTAGTTGTAGGTCCTTTATATAAACTTTTCTGTGTCACTTGCCGTACAAATCAGATGTACTGACCCGTTGTCGGGCTGTAACCTTCGGTGTTGCAGGTTTTTCAGACGAACAGTAAGGTGCGTTTAGGGGTTGCGGGTCTACACTCAGCATGTTTGCTTGTGGCTGTTGACGTTACTTTCTTTTGCTTCCGCTACATTTATGTTGAATAAGCTAGACTTGAGCTATGCAACTTGTTATTTATTTTATTCTGGATCATACGTTGTAATAATGATGCACTTGTACTTTGATATACATCTATGATACTGTGTGTGCCAGCGAGTTCGATCCAGGGACTGTCACTTGAGCACATAGACTTCAATTCTATGTGAATTGGGTCGTTACACCACAAGGGAAAAAACAACGGTGCTTGTACTTGCGGGGTGCAAGGATTGTTTACTTTACGCAAAGTTCTTTAATGAAGTTGTCTGTTGCTTTGAGTTTACACTTTGGGTGGGATTCGCAACTTAATACCAGCGAGATTTTTTTGATAGATATCTCAAGGTGGATGATTAGTGGGTAGATGCAAATGGATTTTGGTCTACTTGTCCTGGCGTACCGCCCATGCTTTTGAGCCTCTTCCTTTCTTTATAGCATAGTTAGCATTGGTTTGCGCACATAATCCTGTCAATTGCCCAACTGTAATTTTTTTACCTCGCATGGCTATTTTATCGTCTTTTGGGAGAGAGACATCACTAGTGAACATCATAGGACCCCGGTCCATATTTCCAACACTGTTTACACCCGCTATCTATTTTCTGCTTTATTTACTTTTCCGTTGCTATCACTATCATTATTATCCCGTGCGTTTGATCCTTTGTAAACAACAAGGCCGGATAGATTGACAACCTCTCTGAACTCGTTGGGAGCGAAGTTATCTGTTGTGTGTGCAGGTCCAGGTCAAGGAAGCAACTTTTGTCTTAAAAATGGTGCCATTGTTTCCTTGCCACCTACTTGTCGATCTTGGAGTCCTACTGGTCGATCCTCAACCTTGGTATCTTCACCAAGGGAAATTGCCGCTATCTACATCTCAACCTTACACTTTGGGTAACCACCGAGGGGGCGAGAATTCGTACCATCAAAAGCAATTTCTGGCGCCGTTGCCGGGGACTCCACTCTTCAAGATAGGGGAGTTGCACACTATCTTTTATCTTTGCTTTTTAGTCTTGTTAGTTTACCTTTCGGTTTTTGCTTTAGTGTCCTTTATAAAAAAAAAGTTCTCTTGCTTGTTGCTGCTATGGGTTCCTCCGAGAACACCAAGTTGTGTGACTTCACTAGTCATAACAACAGTGACTTTATCTGCACTCCTATTGCTACACCTGCTACTTAGCACCTTCTTACGAGATTACACCTGCTTTGCCGAACCTTGTTATGAAAGATCAATTCTCCGGTGCTGGAGACGATGCTGCTTTGCACTTAAATAATTTTATTGAGCTCTATGATATGCAAAAGTACAAAGAAGTAGATGGTGATATTGTTAAGCTTAAGCTTTTTCCTTTCTCCTTGAGAGGAGGAGCTTGATACGTTCAAAACGTATCTATAATTTCTTCTTGCTCCATGCCTCTTTTGTGTGATATTGCTATGATATTGATGAACTTCCATACACTTTTGATCATATTTGGACTAACCTATTAACTCAGCGCACCCTAGTGCCAGTTCCTGTTTTCTGTTGTTTTTATATTTCAAGTTCCCCCCATATTAAAAGTGCTCCAAAAATTCGGGAAAAATCCAATAAAAAGTCAGCGTTACGGAAGCTTCGAGAATCACCGAAGGGGGGGGGGGGCAGAGAGGACCCACCAGGGCCCCCGGCGCCCTCCCGGCGCGCCCTAGGGTGGGGCCGCGCCAGGGGGCCGCCTGGACCCCTGGTGGCCCCCTGGCTCCCCCCTTCGTCCATATATTCTCCGTGACGCGAAACCCCCAAAACAAGAACCCTTTTTCACGATCTCTCCTCTGTTCCGCCGCCGCCGCGCTTCCTCGATCGGGAGCACCAGGAGACCTCTTCCCGGCACCCTGCCGGAGGGAGGAACCACCTCCGGGAGCTTCTCCACCACCATGGATGCTTCCCGAATGAACCGTGAGTAGTCCACCTTGGAACATGGGTCTATGATCAGTAGCTATGTGATGTTCTCCTCCCCTCTTTGTTCTTCATGGATTAGACCTCGTGAGCTGCCCTACATGATCGAGACACATATGTAATCTTTCTGCTGTTGCTATGCTGAGTTTGCTGGGATCCGATGGATTATGAGACTATGTTCAGATTGTGTTTGAGAAATATATTTGATTCTCCTCTTTTATATTTATGTTCTAGAGTAATTCTTACATGTTCTCCGTTGTTGTTTATTGCTTTGGCCAAGTAGTAGGTAGTGACTCCAAGAGGGAGCGTTTTGCATGATTGTGGGTTCATGCCCCCTGATGACTAGCTCGAGTGACAGAAACATGATTCTAGGGGATGTGCTGTTGTCACAAGGGAGAAAACAACGGTGCTTGTACTTGCGGGGTGCAAGGATTGTTTACTTTACGCAAAGTTCTTTAATGCAGTTGTCTGTTGCTTTGAGTTTACACTTTGGGTGGGATTCAAAACTTTATACCAGCGAGATGTTTTGGATAGATATCTCAAGGTGGATGATTAGTGGGTAGGCAGATGGATTTCGGTCTACTTGTCTTGGCGTACCGCCCATGCTTTTGAGCCTCTTCCTTTCTTTATAGCATAGTTAGCATTGGTTTGCGCACATAATCCTGTCAATTGCCCAACTGTAATTTGCTTACTTCGCATGGCTATTTTATCGTCTTTTGGGAGAGATACATCACTAGTGAACATCATAGGACCCCGGTCCATATTTCCAACACTGTTTACACCCGCTATCTATTTTCTGCTTTATTTACTTTTCCGTTGCTATCACTATCATTATTATCCCGTGCGTTTGATCCTTTGTAAACAACAAGGCCGGAGAGATTGACAACCTCTTTGAACTCGTTGGGAGCGAAGTTATCTGTTGTGTGTGCAGGTTCAGGTCAAGGAAGCAACTTTTTTCTTAAAAACAGTGCCATTGTTTCCTTGCCACGTACTTGTCGATCTTGGAGTCCTACTGGTCGATCCTCAACCTTGGTATCTTCACCAAGGGAAATTGCCGCTATCTACATCTCAACCTTACACTTTGGGTAACCAACGAGGGGGCGAGAATTCGTACCATCAACCTGACGCGGACCTGCACAGAATACAATTAACTTTGATCCCAACGAAGTTCAGCGAGGTTGTCAATCTCTCCGGTCTTGTTGTTTACAAAGGGTCAAACACACAAGGGATAATGATAATGATATCAACTGAAAGTAAATACTGAAAAGGAAGTAGGCTTGTAAACAATGATGAGGATATGGACCGAGGTCCCGTGATGTTCACTAGTGATGTCTCTCTCCCAAAAGACGATAAAACTGCTATGCAAGGTAAACAAATTACAGATGGGCAATTGACAAGATTATAAACGCACCGCAATGCTAACTATGTTACAAAAAAAGGAAGAGGCTCATAAGCATGGGCAGTACGCCAAAATAAGTAGACCGAAATCCATCTACATCTACTACTAATCATCCACCTTGAGATATCTATCCAGAACATCTCGCTGGTATGAAGTTGCGAGTCCCACCCAAAGTGTAAACCCAAAGCAACATACAACTGCATTAAAAGAACTTTGCGTAAAGTAAACAATCCTTGCAACCGCGGTTACAAGCACCTTTGTTTCCCCCCTTGTGGCCACAACACATCCCCTAGACTCATGTTTCTGTCACTCAAGCGTGTCATCAGGGGGCATGTACCCACAATCGAGCATAACGTTCCCTGTTGGAGTTACTATCCACCTCTTGGCCAAAGCAATAAACAGCAACGGAGAACATGCAAGAATTAATTAGGAACAAAAATATAAGAGATCAATACCAAATATATTACTCTATCACCATCTGAACATACTCTCATAATCCATCGGATCCCATCAAACTCAACATAGCAACAGCCGAAGAATTACATATGTGCCTCGATCATGTAGGGCAGCTCACGAGGTCTAAACCATGAAGAACAAAGAGGGGAGGAGAACATCACATAGCTAATGGTCACAGACCCATGGTCCAAGGTAGACTACTCACGGCACATCCGAGAAGCATCCATGGTGGAGGAGAAGCTCCCGGAGGTCAATCCTCCCTCCGGCAGGGTGCCAGGAAGGGTCCTGACGGTGCTCCCGATCTTGGAAGCGCGTCGACGGTGGAACAGAGGCGAGATTGCGAAATAGGGTTATGTACTCGGAGTTTCCCCATCACGAAGAATAAATAGGCGAAGGGGGGCCACCAGGGGTCCAGGCCCCTGGCCGCGCCAGGTGGCCGCCTGGGCCCCTGGTGGTGGCCCTCTGGCCCCACTTGGGTGCTTCTGGAAGACTCTGTTACGCTGATTTTTTATCCGATTTTCCCGATTTGGAGCACTTTTAATATGGGGGAAACCTGAAATAGAAAAACAACAGAAAACAGGAACTGGCACTGGGGTGCACTGAGTTAGTAGGTTAGTCCAAATATGATCCAAAGTATATGAAAGTGTATCTAGATCATAGCAATATCACACAAAATATGCATGGAGCGAGCAGAAATTACCGATACGTTTGAGACGTATCAACATCCTCAAGCTTAATTCCTGCTCGTCCTCGAGTAGGTAAATGATAACATGCATAATTTCTGTGCTGACATGCTAGCAACCATATAAGAACTTTGAAAAGTAAAGCAATCGAGGTATGCAATTCAATTCAAGTCATAACATGCAAGAGTCTATATTAGCATTGAAACAAGCAACGAAAGAACATTAGTTGCAAGAGCTCACGCTGTCCGTGACTCGAATGTCTCCAGATGGTGTTTGCGTGCAAGAAGAGGGATAGGGAATACGAGAAAAAAGGTATTTTTGTGTTGAGAACTCAATGTACTAAAGTTTCACACTTGGTCTTCTTTGGAATCTCATCTTGACTCGTCCCCAGACCACTAGCCAGGTACAAGTCAATTTGATCCACTCCTTTTCGATATTTTGAGCACTCATGCAATGGTTGAGCGTAAGCACGAGAGTTGACACTTAGTATGGCAAAGAGAGAATATGGTGGAGGAGGAAGACAAAAAGGATGAGAAAGGCTCACATTAATGAGGACAATCATAGGCGAGAAGGCCAAATGATAGATATGATGTGAGGAGTAGGGACTGCCATGCAACGGATGCACATCTGAGCTGAAAAGCTCTCCAATGGAACTAGTGGGGGTGCATCTAACTTGGTCGCTCATGAAGACCTAGAGCTCTTTTGAGGAGGCTCATTCTTGGAATATGCAAGCCAAGTTCTATAGTGTGAAGGTCCCCACATAGCTATATGCATGATCATCTCTATGGAGTACAAGGATAAGAGGGAGTACTAGTGTGGATCTTTCAAAAGGATAGTAGTGCTGCCCCTTTCTCTCTTTTTCTTTATTTTTCTCTTTTTACCCTTTTTTTGTATTTTTTGGTGGCCTGAATGGCTCTTTCTATTTAACTCTCATTTGTCCTCTTTGGGATCTTTTATTTTGTCCACTTTGGGATATTTTCCTCACTTAAGGGAAACACTCTAATTTACAAGAGGGTATAGAAGATCTTTCACACTTTACAAGGTACTCAAATCATAAAGAAGATGTAGCTATCATGATGTATACAATGTATGCCGCTGCTAGTGTAGCAGGAACATGTATGACATGAAGATCAAATCATGAAGAGGTGGAAGTTGCATGGTAATATATCTCGGAAAGGCTATGGAAATGCCTTGATAGTGATAAGGAGGTTTATGATGACAGAGCGTATCATGCCAAGGGTTTGGATGTACTGGCGAAGGTGGACGCCAACTCTCGGAGTGAGAAGAAGGCAATGGACGGCACAAGAGAGGCTAGCAAATATGAGGAGGTGGAAGTGTCAACTTTCAATACTTACATTAGTCTGGAGAACTCATGAACTTATTATCGGTAACTCTCAATCTAATAATGGATTCACAAAGAGACAAGTACCTCGAGGAGAGTGTATGGGGGTTTGGTTATCCTTACGCATCCTCGACTCATGGTACGTGAGTGTACTCTAATATTTGACCCCTCAAAAGAGTAGTGATCCATCTAGTAGCTATAGTTCTCAACTAGTTTTTTAGGTTTTTGAAAATCACACACGGATTGACCAAAATACGACACCTATCACTAATAGGCTAGAGATCTTGACACCAAAAGTTCAAACATTACTCACATCAATACCTCAAAACTATTGCAAGTTACTACTGAAATTAAATAGCAACCTCAATCACCTACTTCTCAAAAACAAGACATAACTCAGTGCAACAACCAACTCTCTTAACAAGATAAACATGAAAAGTAAAGAGAGTTACAGCAACAAACTAAACAAAAGCCAAGGCTCTTGCTAAGACAAACTAAGACTAAAACTAGACAGGGCAGTAGCTACGAAAAGATAAAGAACACACAACAGCAAAAAGATAGGCATGAAGAATCCTATGATGTGTTCTAGATTTTGAAAGTGGAGCGTGTTTCTCTCCCACACAAATTAAGACGGGATCTAACTTGTTATGAGCATCAAGAAAAGCTAAAGAAAACTAAAAATAAAACCTAAGAGCGAGACGCTCCAAGCATAACACATAACGCATGAAGTGATAAAAATATAGTGAGACGAAGGACGAACTGATGATTGTTGATGGAGAAGGGGATGCACGGGGGCATCCCCAAGCTTATACACTTGAGTCTCCTTGAATATTTGTTGGGGATGCATGGGGGCATCCCCAAGCTTGAGCGCTTGACACTCCCGAATCTTCTTTCATCATCTTCCATCGCACACTTGAAAACTCCCTTCATACATAACTCATCATAAGCTGATTAGAAAGGTTAGTACCCTTAATAAATAAATTTTCCCCACTGGATATAAAGATATTCTTGAAGATATACTGTTTCTCAAGATTGCGAAAAGGTTTTTGCAAAGAAAAAGCAAGCTTAAGGTTTGGAAAAGTTAGGAGAGACACAACGTGGCAGAATCTGTGAAAAACAGAACAGCGGGTAGTAAAGAATTTTTTAGGGGTACTTATGCAAATATAATACAAAAACGCAGAACATACGAAATTTCCGTGATTGTATGGAGCATGCTGTGTAAAAAATTCAGCTCAAAAAGATGAACTGGTGATTTATTCTGATTTTTCCCGTCACGAGGACAAAATCTGTTTTCTGGACAGCATGTCACAACTTTCACTTCCCTAGTCATATGAGGCTATACTTGGCACAAAGCTTGAAAAATAAAGATACAATGATGTTGCTACAGTAGTAAAAATCATCAAGACAACTAAAAACAGAAGTAAAAACATCTTGGGTTTCCTCCCAACAAGCGCTTTCTTTTACGCCTTTAAGCTAGGCATAGGGCAAAAGAGAATCAAGTTTTATCAAGAGAAAGAGAATAGCTAGCCCGTGTAACGGACTCAAAAGGTAACTTGACTTTCTTTCTAGGGAAGTGTTCCATCCCCTTTTTGAGAGGGAATTGGAATTTTATATTCCCCTCTTTCATGTCAATAACAGTACCAACGGTGCGGAGAAAAGGACGTCCCAAAATAATTGGACATAAAGGTTCACACTCTATATCCATAATAATAAAATCAACGGGAACATAATTGTCATTGACAATGATAAGAACATCGTCGATATTCCCCAAAGGTTTCTTTACAGAAGAGTCAACAAGGCGAACACCAAAAGAACATGAATCAAAAGGTTTTAATTCAAACATATCATACATTCTTTTGGGTATGACGGAGGTACTAGCTCCAACGTCACATAAAGAATAGCAAGAGAAGTTATTTAATTTGTTTTTTATCATAGGGTCCCAACCATCATCTAGCTTCCTAGGTATGGAGGCTTCTATTCTAAGCTTCTCATCCCTAGCTTTGATAAGAGCATTTGTGATATGCTCCGTGAAGGCAAGATTAAGTGTGCTAGTGTGGGGGTCTCTAGACATTTTATGTAATAAGCTGATAACTTCTGAGAGGGTTGATACGTCTCAAACGTATCTACTTTTCAAAACACTTTTGCTATTGTTTTAACTTCATTATTGCATGATTTGAACGAAACTAACCCGGACTGACGCTGTTTTCAGCAGAGCTGCCAGTGCTGTTTTATATTGTGCAGGTTTCTGGATATTTAGGTACGCTGAAAAATCCACAAAAATCAAATAAAAATCAGCGTCCCCGAAGCTTCGAAGCTGCCAAAGGGGGGCCACAGAGCAGCCAGGGGAACCCAGAAGGGTGTGGGGCGCGGCCCAGCCCCTAGCCGCGCCACCTGCCCTCCTGGGTGGGCCCCACACCCCGTTGTGCCCTACCTTGGCCCTATTTATTCCCTCAGCGAGGAAACTCCAGAAAAGTGGTCGCTTTTCCAATCTACGCCGCGGAGCCGCCGCCACCCTCTGTTCTTCTCTGGTAGAGCTAATCTGGAGGCTGCTTTGGCCTCCGGTGAGGGGAAATCATCGCCATCGTCATCACCATCGCCTCTCCATCACGCCTCCATGAATTCTCCTCTCATGTTTGAGTAATTCCCTGCTGTAGGCAAAGGGGATGGTAGGGATTGGATGAGTTAGATCATGTAATAGTTTATCAGATTTTTGGGGGCATGTTGCCTATCATCTACTTGGTGTTTATCATCTCTGTTACAACTTGTTGCTCTTAATGCTTGTCACTTTGGGCCCGAGTGCCATGATTTCAGATCTGATCACCCTTTGTTTTCTTGAGTTTTTTGGTGTTGTTGATCGTATCTATGAGTTGTATGCACCTATTATAGTCCGGAACCGGCGATCCCAATGGTGACAGCTTGGGACACCAAAGGGGATGGACTATAATTTGAGGATTCCGTGTATCCATGAAGTGTTAATGCTTTGTTCCGGTGCTCTTTGACAAGAGTACCTTAATCTCCCTAAGTTCATTTTGGCCCCGTTCGTAGAGGGAGGGTAGGACAAAAGATGTTGTGCAAAGTTCTTATTGCAAGCACGTACAACTACCTTGGGATACATGCCTGATGTTTGATATTTGTCTAGATGATCCTTTATTTTCTGTGAGCCTTGCCCGTGTTAGAATCTATTACATGTTTGATCTCATTCAAGAAGCGCCCAACCATCCATCTCCCGAGCCTACAGTATTTCAATTTTGCTGGTTACTAGTTGTTTACTTTTGCTGTTTTACTTTAACTGTTTCATCACCACTATTATCATCACCACTACCACTTCCATACTACCGTTGCTACTAATACCTTTATTCAAGCAAGTGTTTATTTCAGGTGCGGTTGAATTGAAAACTCAATTGTTAAAGCCTGTACGTATTCTTTGGCTCCCCAAGTGTCGAATAAATAAATTGGGTTATCTTGCCCGCGAAGACTATCTCGATCCACTACAGTTGAGGGTTATCAAGTACTGTTTTCTGGTGCCGTTTCCGGGGAGCATAGATTTATTTACATGTCTATTTGAAGTATCCTACCTTCTGCACGTTATCCACTATGGGTAAGAAAGGAGACCCCAAGGTTCCGATCCTACCATCCGTACAAGACGAGGTACCACTCTTAGCACTAGTGCTAAAATTGATTCACCTTCAGTTATGAGTAAGTTTTATTCACCTCAGTTACATGCTACTTCTGCTGAGTCTGGCAATATGTCAGACACTTTTGATGATGCTTCTACTACCTTTGAGACTACTGGTTCACTTGGTTCTTTTATTGAAGAACAGATTGCTGCTGCTGCCCGATTCTCGGGAGTTGAAATTCCTGTTACTAAAACCCCTATTGGAAAAATTCATGATCTTACTGGCCTTAAGGAGAAACTCCTTGAGGACGATTATGTTATACTTGATGATGATTTATGCAGGGAGCTTAATGAATGTGCTGATTCCGACCCTGCCACTACAAAGAAGTTGCTTGCAAAGCACTCCTTGAAGAACAAGTTTACTCCTGATCCTACTTTTGCTACATCTCCTATATGCATCACTGATCCTGATTATGATTTCTCTATTGACCTTTCACTTATATCCAAAGTTGAAGCTGATCCCTTTTATGGCAGAGAAAATGATGATGCTATCGAGCACCTGACCAAACTCACTGAGTTGGGTAGCTTGTTTACCACTAATGAAAGGATCCGGAACTTTTATGTGACCAAGCTTCTTCCTTTTTCTTTGAAAGGAGATTCTAGAGCATGGTATGACGCACTACCATGTGGTTCCATTCAAAGTCCTCAAGATATGGCTATATCTTTCATTGATAAGTATTTTCCTGCTCATATGCAACATGCTGCTTTACAAAGAATTTATAACTTTAAATAGTTGCAAGATGATCATCTCCCTAAAGCTTGGGGGAGGTTTTGCAGTTTATTCATGGCTAGACCGGGACATGAGATCCCTAAGAATGAATTACTTGATATATTTTATGCTGGTCTAACCGATGAATCTAGATCTTATCTAGATAGTTGTGTTGGTTGTGTTTTCAGGGAAAGAACACCGGACGATGCAGAAGAATTGATGGGCAAGATTGCCAAGAACCACGAAGATTGGTCCGTCCCTAAACCACCACCACAACTAAAGAAGAGGGGCATGCTTGTCCTAAGCCCCGAAGATATGAAAGAAGCAAAGAAGTCTATCAAAGATAAATGTATTAAAGCTAAAGACGTGAAGAGTCTACCTCCAATTGAAAAGATGTGTGAGGCTACCACTCACCCACCTATGGTAGAGGTACACTCTCTTTTAGATTTCAATACAAGTGACATCCCTAAAGGTAAGCCTCATGACCAATGTTCAGATGAGCTTGATAATTTTATTATGAAGCAAAGTCACTTCAATGAAAAGATACAAGGTCAGTTGCATGATAATACTCTTGCTATCAAAAGTTTGCTTGATGTTCTAGGAAGAACAATTAATGATGTTAAATGTCTTTTTAAGCATTTTCATATGGTCCAAACTCAGCCTGAACAAATTTCAAATGTGCAAAAAGATTTGCTTGCTAACAATGCCAAACAAGACAATTTGCAGGCTTATGGTATAAAGACCCCGGGTGGAACAAACACCCAGGACCCTCTCTATCCAGAAGGGCACCCAAAGAGGGTCGAGCAAGATTCTCAAGTGCAGGAAGAAGAGATTTTCAGCTCTCCAAAGAAGAAGAAGAAGAAAAAGAAACACAAGGAAGCTAACAATGCCAATGATCCTATAGAAGAAGAAGAACATGTTGTTGATCCAAACATCATATCTACCTCCGATGCTGAGACTGAAGACGGTGCTGAACCTGAAAAAGATGCTGAAAAGAATGATCCACCTGAGGTTCGAGAAGAAGAAGCACCTGATAAGCGCAAGAAGTACACTAGAGAAGACTTCATCGCAAGAAGACATGGGAAGGAACGAGAACCATGGGTACAAAAATCCATGCCTTTCCAGGTAAGTCTATCAAAACCAAAGAAGAAGAGCACTACAACAAGTTTTGTGAGTGGATGAAACCTCTTTTTTCTTCAGATTCCTTTGGCTGATGCTATTAAGTTACCTCCTTACTCCAAATATATGATAGATATTTTTACTAATAAAAGAAAGGTTCCTAATGAAGCAATATCTACTATTCTTGCTAACTACTCTTTCAGTGGCAAGATTCCTGAGAAGCTCGGTGATCCAGGTATACCCACCATTCCTTGCTCCATAAAGAATAATTATGTTAGAGCTGCCTTATGTGATCTTGGTGCAGGAGTGAGTGTTATGCCCTTTTCTCTCTACAAAAGTGTAAGAGCAAGTTTTTCCCCCGAAGGTTTTGGACATTGTTGGACAAAGCAAAAGTGGAACTAATATTGTTTTCGAGTATAAACAGATACTTAGGTTCCGAAAGAATGGAGTTTGCAAGTAGAAGGTCGAAGGACAACTCGCTGCAGCAGAGCTGCAGTCTTCTACCGAACCCTTTGAAGGAAGACGACCCCTAAAAATGTAGTCGAAGAAAAAGTCTCTCACGAGTAAAAGCGCAACAAGGAGAAAGCTGAAGCTGGTCGAATACTTAGTCTTTTTACTAGTTTCTCTTTACTTTCTTGAGTCGTAGGAAAAACCGTACTATCAAGAGGGGTTTGCTAGTTGAGATCTTAGTCGAAGTGAATTTGCTCTGCTCAACCAAAACCCACTAAAGCCTACCAAGAGAAATCTTGCTGAGTCGAGTAAATAGCTCGAAGGCAAAGTCATTGCACTTCGTGCCTTCGAGAGAGAACTCGTTCGGTAAGTCAGCTTACTTGTTCCTCAAGTAAAGTTGCGCAGTGATTGGAATCCGACCGTTGTGGACACGCGTCAAGCGGTTGCATCGGGTCACTTCAGTCATTTAACCCATCGGGATCGCCATCTATAAATACCCCGCACCTACCTGCCATTTCGGGTTGGATGCTCCACTGAAGATTCTAAGACAGAAGTCTGTGAGCATCCCAAGAGAGATTCATCGAGAGAAAACCAAAATCCCAAGTCTGAGCTGAGTTGAGCAATTCACTATGACTTAGGTCGAGATTAGCCGATCTTTTTATCTTGGAGAACTGCAAGTCTCCTAGACGGTTAGGCGTCGCCTGTCAAGCAGTCGAAGAGTAATTGTCACTGCTGAAGGAAGTTTGTAAAGGTCTCGGAGATGTCCTGAATCATCTACCACGAGTGAAAACTGGACAAGCTCGAGGAGTTTGTTGCAGTGGAGAATAGGACGGAGAGAGTTTTGCTCCAGGTGTTCAATCACCAGTCCCTCCAACCAGACGTAGAACTTTGCAGAGTGTGAACTGGTTTACCAAACATCGTCGTGTCAGGCTCGTTTTCCTTCATACATTTAAATTAAGTATTTACTCGTAGCCTGTTTGCCTTCGATGTTTCCCTTCGCCCTTAATCCTTTCGAGCTATGCATTACCTTCGATACTGTATTTCCTTCGAGATGTTCTTAGTCCTTTGCAGTTTGCATGAATTCCTTCTAAGTTCCTTAGAATTTTTAGAAGTGATCATTCACCCCCTCCCCCTCTGATCATTCTTGAGCTTTCAATTGGTATCAGAGCTAGGAACTCCCTACGCTCTGCGTATTTTGGTCTAACAACCTGGAGTGTTGTCAAGAATGTCGTTTGCAGCTGTTCGCTCGGGGGAACCAATCCCTATCTTCAATGGGAAGGACTATCCCTATTGGAAGGACAAAATGAAGAGGAATATCATGGCTATCAACTGTGCCGCTTGGGAAGTTGTCAAAAATGGTGTAACTGTCAAAGACACAAATGCCATCACTCCTGAAGAGACAAAGAAGATAGAACTAGATACTGAAGTCTGGGTCTTCATAACAAATCATCTGATTCCAGAGAAATACCATGAGGTCAAGAATATTCCTTCGGCCAAAGGTGTTTGGGATTATCTCGAGAAGATTGGTGAAGGTGTCTCTACTCAGAAAGATGCTCGTATTGACACCCTTCGAAGCAAGTTCTATCGTTTCAAGAGGCACGAGGGAGAAAAAGTTAGCTCCATATACAGCAGACTCACTGCGCTGTCAAATGAACTGATTTCCCTCGGCGCCGAAGACATTACCAATCGGATTATTGTCAGAACTTTGCTCCGTTCCCTTGATGATTCTTTCGATCACATTGTGCTGATGATCAAGGAAAGGACTGATTTCAAGGATCTTGTTGCCGCTGATATTCTCGAGAGACTTAATACCTTCGAGATGGAAGAAGATGAAAAACGAGATATTAATGGGACACGAAGAAAATCTCATGCACTGAAGGCCAGAGCTTCACATCACTCCTCTCCTGAAGCTAGTTTTGAATCGGGTTGTGCCTCAGATGACCCCGAGAACATTGGAAAAGATCTGGCACTGATAATGAGAAGATTCAATCGCTTTCAGAGAAGGAACTCCTCTTCACCGAAGAAAAACTACTCTTCAAGACATTCAAACAATTCATCACAGCATCGATCATCATCCAGAAACTCTTCAGCGAAAGATAACTGTTGCTATAAGTGCAAGAAGCCAGGTCATTTCATTGCTGATTGTCCTCTCTGGGAAATTGAACATAGATCAAAGCATTCTCACATCAATTCTTCGAGCAAGTCTCACAGATCGAGTAAAAACTATGAGTCGAAGAGATATGATTCGAAGTCCAGAAAAGACAAGAAAGACGGTTCTGATGATGACAAGAAGAAGAAGTATCACAAGCATCGAGAGGTTTCTTCCTCGAAATCACATTCCTCTCGACGAAAGAATTCCCATCATGCCAAAGCCTATCTGGGTAAAGAGATGAACTCTGAAGATGATGCATCCGGTTCCGAAGCTGAATCAAACCCAAGATCTGGTTCTGGTTCTGGTTCTGAATCTGATGGCGTTGTTGGTTTAGCATTTGCTTCGAGCAAGACTTCAAGTTCATTCTTCACCAACCAAAGCAGCGAAGATGAATCTCCAGCTTACTGCTTCATGGCCAAGGCTAAGGTATCCTCATCTAAGAATTCCTACGATACTTCTGATGGATCTGCTTATGAAAGTAACTCTAGGATAAGTTATGCTAAACTTGCCAAAATTGCTTCTATCCAACAAGATGAGCTAGATTCTTTAAGTGAAACTATTCAAAAATCTGAGACTTTGTTGATCGATGAGATTGAGAAGGGTCAAACTTTGACGAATGAGCATACTGCTCTGAAAGAAAAGTATGATGAACTTTCCTCTCGTCATGATCTTCTCTCAGTGGACTACGAGAAGCTAACCTATGAATTCCTTCAAGGAAAAATGGCTCTCGAAAAACTGAGAGAGGCTAATGAAGAGTTGGAAAGTGTCAACCTCACGCTCATGGCTCAACAAGGCTCAGAAGCTAAAAATGAATCTACTTCACCTTCCTTAACCTGTTTGGAACGAAGTAAAATTGAGTCTATTTCCGAGAGATCGAAAGGAAAGCAACCTATTGTTATCGATGATACTAACCCCTCGAACGAGGAAACCATTACCGAGGAACTCCTCAGATTGAAAGATTTATTTGAAACATGCATGTTCAAAAGTGTGCAGGGACACCAGTACTTATGTGATATCCTACGAAAGGCTCTTCTTCACAGGAATCCCCGAAACGAAGGAGTTGGCTTCGAAAGGAAAATCAATCCTGATGGAACCTACTGGGAACCCAAGCAGTATCCTAAAACTGTCTGGGTTCTTGCGAAAGAAAAGCCCATTGTTATTGCTAATCTTTCAGGTTTTAGTTGCAAAATTGACAAAGCTATTGTTGATGAATCACTTGATTCTGACTACAAGCTTGTCAAAGATCAGGAAGGAAAGGTGTCGGCTGAATTCGTTGGTACTCCTCCGAAGAATGGTTTCTATAAGCGACAGATTTGGGTTCGCAAATCTCTCGTAGAAAAACTGCCTCCTAACCATTCTATGCAGGGAAAATCCTCGGTACCACCGAATCACTACTATTCTCTCGAGGATAGAAATGAACCTTTGGTGCCTGCTTCAAATGTTCCCCAGAAGGAATACTATCGTGTCGATAGAAATGTTTATCGTCATCGTAACGATAACACCAAAGTTGCTGTTACTCATCAGTACTCTAACCCCTCATCGAGGAATTATATTTATGGTGTGCTTGATGGTCCAGATAGACAATACAATCCTGTTCGCTATAATATTGCTGCCCCATCTAGCTCTTCCATGCCTTCTAAGTCACCTGCTCATTTGTGGGTGGTTAAGAAGAACTAATTCTTCTACAGGGCTATGTCTCCGGTGGATCCGAATGGGTCATGGATAGTTGATGTACAAATCATATGACCGGAGACAAAGATTTGTTCACCGAAGACAAACTCACTGAATCTTCACAGAGATACATTACCTTCGGTGACAACAACAAAGGAAAAGTACTTGGTTTGGGTAAGGTTGCTATATCGAAGGATAAGCATATCTATAAGGTTATGCTTGTTCAATCTCTAGGATATAATCTTATGTCTATCTCAAAACTTTGTGATATGGGTATGCTTGTACTGTTTTCTGCTTCTCGTTGTGTTGTCTTTTCCCAGGATGATTATTCCTTCGTGTTCGAAGGATATCGCAAAGGTGATCTTTATGTCGTCGATTTTTCTTCGGGACCTGCTGTGTCCACATGTTTAATGGCCAAAGCCACTTCTGGTTGGTTATGGCACCGAAGACTTGGGCATGCAGGAATGAAAAACCTTCAAACTCTTATCTCGAAGAAGAACATCGTTGGAATTGACAATGTGAAATTCGATAAGGATCGTCTATGCAGTGCCTGTGAAGCGGGAAAGATTGCCAAGAAACATCACTCAGCAAAAACTATAATGACTACTACTTGTCCTCTTGAATTACTTCATATGGATTTATTCGGTCCTCAAAATTATGCTAGTCTTGGAGGTAACAAGTATGGTCTGGTTATTGTTGATGATTTCTCTCGATATACTTGGGTTTTCTTTCTAGATGACAAAAGCAAGGTTGTTGAAATCTTCAAAACTTTCGCAAAGAGAGCTCAGACTGAATATGAATTATCTCTCAAGCATATCAGAAGTGACAATGGTACAGAATTCAAAAACACTCATATCGAAGATTTTCTTGATGAATATGGCTTTACTCATGAATTCTCGGCTGCTTATACACCGCAACAAAATGGTGTGGTCGAGAGAAAGAATCGAACACTTATTGAAATGGCCAGAACAATGCTTGCTGAATACAAGTCTCCTATCAGGTTCTGGGCTGAAGCAATCAATACTGCATGTCATATCATCAACAAGGTTTATCTGCACAAGTTTCTGAAGAAAAATTCACATGAACTTATTACTGGTAAAAAGCCAAATGTTTCATATCTCAGGGTTTTTGGTGCTCCATGTTATATCAGAGATATGAATCACAGCTCCAAGTTTTCTCCAAAGGCTCATGAAGGTTTTCTCCTAGGTTATGGTTCGAATTCTCACACTTACAGAGTTTACAACTCTCATCTTGGCAAAGTTGTAGAAACTGTAAATGTTCGATTTGATGAAACTAACGGCTCTCAAAAAGAGCAATTACCTCTTAACCTGGATGAACCACCTTTGGATGAAGTTATCAGGTACATGGCTATTGGAGAAATTCGACCTGTCGATGGAAATACACGTCAAGCAAACAAGGATGATGATGGTCCAATGTTCCCACACATAGCCCGGGGCGCTGGAGATCAACATCCTGAAGCAAATGATGTACAGGTCGAAGGAGAACGCATAAACGAAGAAAATGTTCCCGAAGGACAAGCTGATCCCGAAGGTCAAGCCGATCCCGAAGGACAACCAGATCCACAAGATGATGAAGGAGTTTTACCTCGTGTTCGAAGAAGAGTGGACGTCGACTCAATACTCTAAGAGATTCATTTACCAGGTCGTCCCACCACTCGTTCTCGTACTCGATTAGCAAACTTCTGTGGAAATTTCTCGTTTGTATCCATGCTAGAACCATCGAAATTTGATGAAGCCATGAAGGACTCAGACTGGATGACTGCAATGCTCGAAGAACTAAATCAGTTCGAGAGAAATAAAGTCTGGTCCCTTGTTGATAGACCTGATCCCAAGAAGCATAATATCATTGGTACGAAGTGGATTTTTCGCAACAAGCAAGATGAAGATGGCATTGTGATAAGGAATAAAGCTCGACTGGTTGCTCAAGGCTACACCCAAATCGAAGGTATTGATTTCGGTGAGACTTATGCCCCAGTTGCTCGACTTGAATCCATTCGTGTCATGCTTGCTTTTGCCAATTACAATGGTATTTTGTTATATCAAATGGATGTCAAAAGTGCATTTCTTAACGGTGAAATCGAAGAAGAAGTATATGTTATGCAGCCACCAGGTTTTGAAGACCCGAAGAATCCTGATAAGGTGTACAGGTTGCACAAGGCCCTATATGGGTTAAAGCAAGCACCTCGTGCTTGGTATGAAACACTGAAGGATTTTCTTCTGAAGAAGGGCTTCAAACCAGGAACAACTGATCCGACTCTTTTTACTCGTGCATACAAAAATGATCTTTTTGTGTGTCAAATTTATGTCGATGATATTATATTTGGCTGTACTAACCCTGATATTAGCGAAGAATTTGCTCGTATGATGTCGAAGAAATATGAAATGTCTATGATGGGTGAGTTGAAGTTCTTTCTCGGGCTTCAAATCCGTCAACAGAAGAATGGGACTTTCATTTCTCAAGAGAAGTATCTCAGAGATTTCCTGAAGAAGTTTGATCTTGTTAGTTGTAAAACTATCAAGACTCCAATGCCTACGAATGTTCATCTAGATGCAGATGAGAAGGGCAAACCTTTCGATCAGAAGAAATATCGCTCGATGATCGGTTCGCTTCTTTACCTTTGTGCATCTAGACCTGACATTATGCTATCAGTTTGTATGTGTGCTCGTTTTCAGGCAAACCCAAAATAATCACATCATATTGCTGTCAAGCGAATTCTTCGATATCTGGCTCACACACCATCTTTGGGACTTTGGTATCCCAAGGGAGCCCAGTTTGATCTCGTTGGATATTCTGATTCTGACTGGGCTGGTGATCGAGTCGACAGGAAATCTACCTCAGGCACATGTCATTTTCTCGGTAGATCTCTTGTCTGTTGGGCTTCGAAGAAACAGAATTGTGTATCTATTTCTACGGCTGAAGCCGAGTATATTGCTGCCGGTTCATGCTGCACTCAGATTTTGTGGCTCAAGCAAACGCTGAAAGATTATGGTATTCTTGTGAAGAAAATTCCATTGCTATGTGATAACGAGAGTGCTATCAAGATTGCCCATAATCCTGTGCAACACTCTCGAACGAAGCATATTGACATTCGTCATCATTTTCTTCGAGATCACGTTCAGCGAGAAGATATTGTTATCAGCCATGTACGCACCGAAGATCAATTGGCTGATATCTTTACGAAGCCCTTGGATGAAAAGAGGTTCTGTGCACTAAGGTGTGAGTTAAACATATTGGACTCACGCAATGTGCAGTAAGATCATAACTATTGGTACCATGTATTATATGTTTTCTTTCTATGTTGTTTACTTACGTTATTTTTCTATCATGCTTCTTTTTCGTTTGTTTTTGTTCGTTTGGTGTTGTCCTATACACTTATCACTCCGAGTTTTATCACTGTTTTCCCCTCGGATTGATCAAGCATCGGACCCTGTTTTCCCTCTATTCTATCTCTACCCCATCTGTGCTTTTCTCTCGTGAACATGTATATATGTACTCGATCAAGATTCCCTTCGAATGTCATTGATTCCGAAGGAAAATCTATCGAACGTTTATCTACTTTTATACTCGATGTTCGATGAGTTTGGTCTCGGACGTGGAGCAACTTTCTTTCGGTTCGTTGGGATTTTCCCGCGATTACCGCCACAAAATCCGTCCGTTGAATGCGGAGAGACGCGAAATCTGCGCCGTTGGATCAGATCTGACAGTTATGTCAGACCTCCCCTCCCTATAAATACTGATCCCTGCCACCGGCTCAGACATCGCAATTTCCTCGACTTCGTCTCTCTGCTCCCGAAATTCTCTCTCGCGCGCCGCCGTACTGCTCGTCGCCGTCGACTCCCTCGCCGCTTTGCTGCCGGAAGGAAGCCACCGGAGACCTCCCCGTCGACGAGGAACTTCTTCCGCGTCGCCGTAGTCGCCGTACATCACCAAGTTAGGGTATGCACGGCTCTGGATACGATTCCAATCTTTCCTGTTCATTGTATCCAGATTTGTTCTTGATTTTCTCTCCTTTTCTTAGGTCTGTTTGATCTGTTTGGATCATTGAATCTTGGGAAATCAGTTTCTAGCGTTTTCTGTCGATTCCCATCTGCGCTAGGTAAGAAATCCCTCGGATTCTCTCACTTTAGCAATTTCCTCAGAAACGTATCGATAAACTTATGTTGTGCAATTCGTTCATACAGGTTCTTAGTTAGATTTGCACCCGATGGAAATCTAGCCTAGTACTTGCTTGAAAAATTTGCTGCAAGACATGCTTATCGATATGCTTACTGCACTCAAAATGATTTTCCTCGAAAACCGCTGGTACTTGTTCACAACTTTCCTATATTCCCTCGTACCTATCTTTTTCGCAGGAAAATGTCTGGGATCGAAGGAAATGTCAGAGCACCCAAGCGTGTAGGAGGCCGAACAAGAATCACCAACAACTCTGAAGGTTTATCAGAAGAGTTGATCGTCGAAAAGAAGTTAAGAACGCCTGAAGGTTCTGAGGATGAACGTACGAGAGAAAACCGTCTGCAAGAGATTCGAAGACTTCAAGCGCTTCGTTGGTATGAGTACAAGTCTCTTATACCACGCTGGGAGAGGCTGTTTGCTATGAAAAATCCTTGGTCTGATGTCAAATCGTTAAGGCCAAAGTGGACGAAAGATAATCGACCACCTCCTCCAGCTGATGCTCATCCATCCTCCCTGAAAACTCCTGCCGATTTTCAGGAGCTGGTTGATGCTCGGGAAGCGCGAGCACAGAAGAGAAAAGAAGCCAAAGCTAAAAAGGAGGCTGCTGCTGCTGAGGGTACCGTAGATGTTGGCCCTAGTGCCAAATCGAAGGCTGGCAAGAAATCAGCCAAGCGAAAGAAAAAGGTGGTAATTGTCTCGCCACCTGATGCGAGCTCTGATGAAGAGGTAAATTCAGATGATCAAGACCCTGGTACAGAGGCTGATGTCGAGGACATTCCTCTGAAAAAGAAGCCGAGATGTAAGGGCATTAGGATCCAGGAGCCAGCTTCACAGGCTCCTCGAGCAAATATTGACTTGACCAACTTGGTCACTGATCCGCCCATTTCATCTGCTCCTCCAGTTCAAGCTCTCCAACCAAAACCTTCGACTAAATCGAAGGGAAAGCAAGCTCTAGTTTCTGAGGATGAAGAAACACTTATTCAACGTAGAGAAAGGCTGGCAAAGCAAAAAGAACAAGAAGCAAAGGACTTGACAAATTCCAAGCTCCTGAACTTTCACAGCCAGCCCGAGCATAAAAAGGCTCTGGTTGCTCAACAGCTAGGCATTCTTCATTTGGTCAGTGAAAAGTACCAACGACAAATTGCTGAAGGCAACATTCCTGTTGCACCGAAAGAAAAGGTCGTGGCCCCCAGCGCCACCGAGAAAATTGTGACTCCCACAGTCACGAAAGAAAAGGTTGCAGCCCCAAGTGCTGCGAAGAAAAATGCTGAGGCCCCAAGTGCCTCGAAGGATAAAGCTGTGGCCCCTAGTGCCATCACCAAACCCATTGCTGCTGCCAAGGCCACCAAGGAGGCCGAGAAGAAAGCCAAGGAGGCTAGGCAAAAGGCTCAGAATGCTCCAGTTCCTCCAGCACCTGCACCTGCTGCACCTGTTGTTTCCGGCCCTCGTGCCGATGAAGAGAGTTCCAACGAAGGAGAATCTGCTGCCCATGCTCCTTGGGATGCTGCTAATATTTCTCACATCCTCTGGAAGATGGCTACCACACCGAGAAGAGTCACTGCCGAGGATGATGTCCCTGCTGAAATCCAAGAGCATGTTGCTCGATACATGATTCACTGGGAAGGATATAACACCCAGGATCGCAAGGACAAGGAGCAAGTGAATTTTTACTCCCGACAACTTCAAGAAGAAACTGAGGACATTGAGTCCCGTAAGTTTTTCAAATCCAAGATTGCCACCGCTGAAGCTTCCAGAAGGGTTCAGAAGGAAAATCTGACCGCTGTGTATGACAAGGTTCGACAAATTGTGTCCGCCGTATGCAAAGAGCACAATGATGCACTGTACAAGAGACAATCTCGTAAGAGAAAGTCTGCTGCTCCAACCTCTGCGCGTGGGACGCCAGAGATCGAGAAGAATGCAAAGAAGGCCAAGTCTACCGTGGTCGTTGCTGCATCAGCACGACAAGATACTGCACCAAACCCCACCAAGGAACCAACTCCTCCTCGTGAGACAACTCCACCCCCTCGCCAAGCCACTCCTCCACCTCGACAACAAACACCTCCACTTCGTCAACCATCACCACCAAAAGCCTCGTCGCCACCGCCAAAACCATCATCTCCACCGAAC
Organism: Bromus sterilis; assembly: GCA_950022295.1. Taxonomy (NCBI): domain Eukaryota; kingdom Viridiplantae; phylum Streptophyta; class Magnoliopsida; order Poales; family Poaceae; genus Bromus; species Bromus sterilis. The sequence continues at coordinate 333,067,245 of OX465595.1, read as the reverse complement.
ATTATTCCATCAACCACCCCAGCCATCGAGACCCAAGATCATGCAGAGACCGAGCAAGCTGCGCATGTCGAGCAAGAAACTCAAGTCCCCATTTCCTCTGCCCAGAAAGATTACTCCTCTGCCCAGACTCTGCATGAAGGAGAAGACGCTGATGTTGATATCACGACAGTTTCTTCTCGTCAAGATCCTGTCGAAGGAAATACTTCTGGAGATGAACGTTCGAGTGCCAGTTCTTCCTCCTCCTCACCAAGTTCCTCGAACGAAGAAATAGTTGATGCTTTTGCACAAATAGATGAAGATTTGGAGGCCATGGAGAATGAAGAGGCTGCACAAAATGCTAACACCGACGAAGGAGTTGCCGTCGAAGCGCAGGCCGAGGAAAATGCTCCTGCAGCCATCCCAGCTCAGGACATTGTAAACATTCCATCTTCCATTACTCGCCCTGCTGAGTCAGTTTTCCAGATGCCAGACAATGCTGACAAAGTTTTTCCTGTTGATGAGCTGCTCCATTCTGCTCATCCGAGAGAAATGCTGCCACTGTTTCGCTCAGATGTTCCTCGAGGAGGCCCCATCTTCAAAAGGCGCGAACACAAGCCATTTTTCTTCGGGATCAATCCCTACGAGAATCCCAGAAGTGCATATTCTCTTCGGTTTTGGACCCAAGAGCAAGCCATCTATTATACTCGTGTGCTGTACAATAAGGCTAGACTGTTCCAACATCAATACCTCGATATGCCTTCGGTGTACTCCACTTCATGTTTCGAGAATGTTGCCGAGACAATTGATGGTCTTCATGCTCACAAGATGTTTGCTCTCGATTGTGGCTACAATCCCGAGCTTATCAAGCAATTTTATGCAACGCTCTATGTCACTGGTGATCCCGAGAACTCAAAGACGTGGAAATTTGATTATATGATACAAGGCCAAGTATTCCATATGTCTGTTGATCAATTTCTGGCCATCATTAATTTACCTCGGTTCGAAGGATTACCACACAAGCTTCATGACTTACCTGCTCCAACTCCTGCTGAATTTTCAACGATCATGAATCCAGATGTCGTAGGAGATACCTACCCGGCAGAGCCCAAGCCAAGACACTTAGTTTTTGAAGCAAAGGCATGGTTTTATATTCTTTCGAAGACTTAGATGCCAATGCTCGATGTGCATGATGACTTTGTTATTCCCAATGACGTACAACTTGCTCTGTTGAAGTTAGTCCACGGTCATCCTTTCGATTTTGAAGACTACTTCCTCAAAACTTTGGTGTCTTGTGCTGATGAGCACAATTCCCACAAGCCGTATGCACCATGGCTGATGGCCATCTGCAATTACTCTCGGGACGTGCCATTCCCCGTGTCAATTTTCCCGAAGATTTTCACTCCACCTGTTAGGGAAGTATTGCAGATTGTTGCTTGACCCAACGATCCATATGCTGAGCACACTGGCATCCGCCCCCATTTGACTGAGCGAAATGTTCGCTCGAAGTTTATCAAGCTAGTGCATCACATGGAAGTTTCTCTTCGGTCCCAGCAAATGCTTCAACATCACATCGACCAAGATTTCATTCAGAAGCAAGCTTTGATGGACGAGATTAATCATTTGCGCAATATCACCATGAACAACAATCAGATGTTGCGTGAATGTCTTCGCCGAGATTGGAAAGGACTGCGGAAATTCAATTCCCTCGGTCAACTTCAACGATGTGGCTTCGAAGAATATCCTCCCCATCTGACCAGGAATTGGACTAATGATGATCGTGTAGATCGCCCGGATCCCAATATCCCTCGGCTGCCGAAGAACAAAGATGTCCTAAGTGTTGATGAGTATTACCACATCACTTTGGACACCTTCTCCTCCGAGTCCGAGCAAGATGAAGCCCCTCGCCGTCAAGAGAGAGTTTATACTCCACACCCTCGAAGCCCCAGGACCCCGCCGGAATCGCAGCTGGAATCTTCTGGAGATCAACACTCCTTCCGCACGAAGATCACTCCTCCAGGCGCTCGCCCATTTCTTCGTGCTCCAACGCTCGCCGAATCCTCTCAACGTCGCCGGAGCCGCCACAGCGAGTAGGGATTTCTTTCGACCCTATTCTCTCGACTTTTTGTACGTTGTGACAAAAAGGGGGAGATGTAGTGGCATCGAAGAAATTAGTTTGCCTTCGGGGTTAAGGGCTTTGCTTTTGATTCGACAAACTTTTGAAATTTGAGGTTTTCTGAGTAGTTTCAACAAACTTTCGATTCATATTCGATCTGGTTGTAACTAACTCTAAGTAGGACTGTGAACTGCTACTCGTTTTCGTAAGATATCTATCTGGTGCTTGCGACACTTAACCCTTTTGCAGGAAGTTATCTTTCATATAAGTTCACATGTCATTCGAGGAGATTGCATGTTTCTCCTTGGATATTATCTGGAATGCAATTTCACTCGCTAAGATTATTGATGTTTTCCCTCGACTCTACTTGTCAAAATATGCACTTCACAGGAAACTCTTATCTTCCGTGCATACATCAAGGGGGATTATTTTCATCGACCTTAGCACTGGTTTATCATCGAAAACTCAAACTTTTTCAATTATTTATTGATGCCTGTTTTGTCAACAATCGTCCAAAAAGGGGGAGATTGTAAGAGCAAGTTTTTCCCCCGAAGGTTTTGGACATTGTTGGACAAAGCAAAAGTGGAACTAATATTGTTTTCGAGTATAAACAGATACTTAGGTTCCAAAAGAATGGAGTTTGCAAGTAGAAGGTCGAAGGACAACTCGCTGCAGCAGAGCTGCAGTCTTCTACCGAACCCTTTGAAGGAAGACGACCCCTAAAAATGTAGTCGAAGAAAAAGTCTCTCACGAGTAAAAGCACAACGAGGAGAAAGCTGAAGCTGGTCGAAGACTTAGTCTTTTTACTAGTTTCGCTTTACTTTCTTGAGTCGTAGGAAAAACCGTACTATCAAGAGGGGTTTGCTAGTTGAGATCTTGGTCGAAGTGAATTTGCTCTGCTCAACCAAAACCCACTAAAGCCTACCAAGAGAAATCTTGCTGAGTCGAGTAAATAGCTCGAAGGCAAAGTCATCGCACTTCGTGCCTTCGAGAGAGAACTCGTTCGGTAAGTCAGCTTACTTGTTCCTCAAGTAAAGTTGCGCAGTGATTGGAATCCGACCGTTGTGGACACGCGTCAAGCGGTTGCATCGGGTCACTTCAGTCATTTAACCCATCGGGATCGCCATCTATAAATACCCCGCACCTACCCGCCATTTCGGGTTGGCTGCTCCACTGAAGATTCTAAGATAGAAGTCTGTGAGCATCCCAAGAGAGATTCATCGAGAGAAAACCAAAATCCCAAGTCTGAGCTGAGTTGAGCAATTCACTATGACTTAGGTCGAGATTAGCCGATCTTTTTATCTTGGAGAACTGCAAGTCTCCTAGACGGTTAGGCGTCGCCTGTCAAGCAGTCGAAGAGTAATTGTCACTGCTGAAGGAAGTTTGTAAAGGTCTCGGAGATGTCCTGAATCATCTACCACGAGTGAAAACTGGACAAGCTCGAGGAGTTTGTTGCAGTGGAGAATAGGACGGAGAGAGTTTTGCTCCAGGTGTTCAATCACCAGTCCCTCCAACCACACGTAGCACTTTGCAGAGTGTGAACTGGTTTACCAAACATCGTCGTGTCAGGCTCGTTTTCCTTCATACATTTAAATTAAGTATTTACTCGTAGCCTGTTTGCCTTCGATGTTTCCCTTCGCCCTTAATCCTTTCGAGCTATGCATTACCTTCGATACTGTATTTCCTTCGAGATGTTCTTAGTCCTTTGTAGTTTGCATGAATTCCTTCTAAGTTCCTTAGAACTTTTAGAAGTGATCATTCACCCCCTCCTCCTCTGATCATTCTTGAGCTTTCAAAAAGGCTTTGTTTATAGAAACTAATTTCTATAGATATTTCCCTTCAGATGGCTGACAAGTCAACGGCCGTACCGATCGGTATTTGTGAGGATGTTCCTGTTGAAGTTGCTAATTGCTTAATACTTACCGATTTTGTTGTGCTTGACATGCCCGAGGATGGGAGCATGTCCATTATTCTTGGTAGACCTTTTCTTAACACCGCAGGTGCAATTATTGATTGCAATAAGGGGAAGGTCACCTTCAATGTGAATGACAAAGAACACATGGTGTATTTTCCAAAGAAGATCGACAAAAGGCATGGCCTTAACTCCATTGAGAATATCGAGACCGTGAAGATTGGAGAATGGGATTGTCCACTACATGTATACCACAAGTACAAAACAATTATGGTGGGGACAATGTCCATCAAAGTGAGAATGCAATGATCACTTCATAAGAGGCAAGACTTTCTGCCCTATATATCACGAGTTTGTTGGTAATACTTGATCAACCTTGCTAACTAGCATGTTTTATATAGGTAAAAAGATGAGCTTGTTATGTTTTCATTTCCTTTAGCTTTTATTCTCCTTGTTGTACCCAAGTTTTTGTGTTTAAAGCTTCACTTGTTCTAACTTTTTGCCCCAAGTTCACAAAAGTTTTTGCAGCTTTTTGAACTTTGAAAAATTCTCCACAGTGAAGTTGTCCGGAAAATTCCAAAAAATTCAAAATAAAAATTTCCAGGTAAAAATCCATCGGGAAGCACCTGAGGCTGACCAGGGGGTCCACCCCTGGCCCATGAGGCCAGGTGGCGCGACCCATCCCCTGGTCGCGCGACACACCCTCCTGGGGCCCACATGCATCCCCTGCTGGCATCTCTTCTTCCACTCTCTCTCTTTCTCCCCAAAAACTCGTGTTCTTTCTTTGGTTTCGTGTTCTTGCTATTCTTGAGCACGGAACTTCGATCTCCCTCTACAGCCACTCGTTTGAGCTGAAATTTGGAACAAATACTCCTTGGTATGTGACTCCCTCACACCTCTGATGGCTTCTCGCCCCACGTTGGTTACCCAAAGTGGAAGGTTGAGATGTAGACAACAACAAATTTCCCTCGGTGAAGATACCAAGGTTTGTCTCCAGTAGGACTCCGACAACGACAGGAAGGTGACAACGGCGCCAGCAATTAGGCGGTTGACGTGGACCTGCACACACAACAGATAACTTTGCTCCCAACGAGTACAGAGAGGTTGTCAATCCCTTCGGCCTTGTTGTTTACAAAGGATCAAACACACGGGATAATAATGATAGCGATAGCAACAGAAAAGGAAATAAAGTAGAAAATAAATAGTAGGTGTAAACAATGGTGGAAATATGGACCGGGGTCCCATGATGTTCACTAGTGATGTCTCTCTACCAAAAGACGATAAAATAGCCATGCAAGGTAAACAAATTACAGCTGGGCAATTGACAGGATTATGTGCGCAAACCAATGCTAACTATGCTACAAAGAAAGGAAGAGGCTCAAGCATGGGCGGTACGCCAAGACAAGTAGACCGAAATCCATCTGCATCTACCTACTAATCATCCACCTTGAGATATCTATCCAGAACATCTCGTTGGTATTAAGTTGCGAATCCCACCCAAAGTGTAAACTCAAAGCAACAGACAACTGCATTAAAGAACTTTGCGTAAAGTAAACAATCCTAGCACCCGCAAGTACAAGCACCGTTGTTTTCTGATAACCCTCAACTGTAGGGGATCGAGATAGTCTTCGCGGGCAAGATAACCCAATTTATTGATTCGACACTTGGGGACACAAATAATACGTATAGGCTTTGACAATTGAGTTGTCAATTCAACCGCACCTGAAATAAACACTTGCTTGCTCAAAGGTATTAGTAGCAACTGTGATATGGTGGTGGTAGTGGTGATGATAATAGTGGTGATAGTGATAGTGGAACAACAAAGGTAAACAACTATTAACCAGCAGAAGGAAAACACTGTAGGCTTGGGTGATGGATGATTGGGCGCTACTTAGATGAGAACGAACTTGTAACAGATTCTAACTTGGGCAAGGCTCACAGAAAACAAAGGATCATCTAGGCAAATATCAAACATCAGGCATGTATCCCAAGGTAGTTGTACGTGCTTGCAATAAGAACTTTGCACAACATCTTTTTTCCTACCCTCCCGCTACAAACGGGGCCAAAAGGAACTTAGGGAGATTAAGGTACTCCTGTCAAAGAGCACCGGAACAAAGCATTAACAATTCATGGATACAGGGAATCCTCAAATTATAGTTCATCCCCTTTGGTGTCCCAAGCTGTCACCATTGGGATAGCCGGTTCCGGACTATAATAGGTGCATACAACTCATAGATAGGATTAAGAACACCACAAACTCAAGAAACAAAAGGGTGATCAGATCTGAAATCATGGCACTCGGGCCCAAAGTGACAAGCATTAAGAGCAACAAGTTGTAACAGAGATGATAAACACCAAGTAGATGATAGGCAACATGCCCCCAACAATCTGATTGAACTATTACATGATCTAACTCATACAATCCCTACCATCCCCTTTGCCTACAGCAGGCAATTACTCACACATGAGAGGAGAAGTCATGGAGGGGTGATGGAGAGGCGATGATGATGATGATGGCGATGATTTCCCCCTCACCGGAGGCAATTCAGCCTCCAGATTAGCTCTCCGAGGAAGAACAGAGGGTTGCGGAGGCTCTGCGACGTAGATTGGAAAAGCGACCTCTGTTTCGGGGTTTCCTCGACGGGGGAATAAATAGGGCCAAAGTAGGGCACCAGGGGGTGTGGGACCCACCCAGGAGGGCAGGTGGCGCGGCCAGGAGCTGGGCCGCGCCAGGCACCCTCCTGGCTGCCCCCTGTCTGCCCTGTGGCCCCCCTTTGGCCTGGTGGAAGCTTCCGGAACGCTGATTTTTTATATATTTTTGGGGATTTTTCCAGCGTACCTAAATATCCAGAAACCTGCACAAAAGAAAACAGCAGTGGTAGCTCTGCTGAAAACAACGCCAGTCCGGGTTAGTTTCGTTCAAATCATGCAAGAATGAAGGCAAAACAATAGCAAAAGTGTTTGGAAAAGTAGATACGTTTAGGACGTATCAACTCCCCCAAGCTTAGCTATTGCTTGTCCTCAAGCAATTCAGTTCAACGAACTGGACGCGACAAAGAAAACTTTGACAAACTCTTTTGCTTCATTAGATGTATATAAGCATGTACTACAAAAGAGTTTAGCAAGTTTTGACATCATGCTACAAGGACAATGCACGAAGCAATCCTTCTTTCATGTAATCAGTCACAAACAAACGTAAAGTAAATAATATGCTGCTAAAAATCAAATCAATTCAAGATCACAATGCACATAGCATGAACATATCAGAGTGGTATTTCGCTAGCCTCCATGAGTGAAGCAAAACATAAATGCAGAAACTCCTCTAGAGTTTTAGAGGAGACTAGAACTCAGAACTCAGAGTAAGAAACATCACAATCATGCAGAAGACAATGTGGTACTTTGGGACAATGCATGTTACACTAAAAATGACAACTATGCTCTCATAGTTGGTGCTTTGGATAAAGGAAGGTGGAGACTCTCGAACTGTGGCTTTTGATGGCAAGGTTGAAAACCCGTGAAAGGAAGCAAAGACTAAACACGTGCCAGAGCTCTTGGTTTTGAAACCAGAGATAAAAATCTTTTGAGAGGTGCAACTTTCCAGTCAACGGTGAACGGTAAAGGTCTCTCAATATCTCCCATGCCAACCATATTAATGCCTTTTGCTTACACATATTCCCTTATCCATAAATCCTTTGATGGTCTACGGAACCTTTTATTTTGCCTCAAGGATGGAAGGAGGCTATCGTTCCATCTATCATAAGCAACATTTGGTCCATTTCACTCCATCATCAAGTATGGGGGAGGTGTAACTCTCATTTTTTTTTCTTGACTAGTTAAAACTTCCGTCAAAATATTTTTGGCATGAAAGATACTGATTTCCCCTCACCGCACCATGAGCTTGTACGGTTACAAAGGAGAAGCTTTTGAATAAATTTCGAGATGGCACATGAAATTCTAAGTTAGGAGTGGCCGGTAAATACCACATATAGGTAGGTATGGTAGACTCAAATGGAACAACTGGGCTTAAAAAGGAGTTTGGAAGAACAAGCAGAATTCCGCTTGGTGCTGGAGGAAGGCTAGCAAAAGACGGGGAAGAGACCAACTAGAGAGCATAAAGGTCATAATCATGCAGAGCGACAAAGCAACATTGAATCGGGCATGAAAGTGATATAACTACTCTGAAGTAAAAAGATCATCAAGGCAGAACAGACTTTTTAGTCTTAACATGCGTGAACATGTGCCAAGTCAATCCAAGAATCCCCCGAAGGGAAATACCATTTCAATATGCCACACCATGAACAATGCAATGCATGTCAATCATTTCAAGCAACACATTATAAACTCTAGCTATTTGAGGCTAACCACAAATAAAGCATGAACCACTGGGAAAGCATTGTAAACATAGCACTATGTCGCTACAAGCTGGTCTCTAATCACAAGTACATGCATATGTACAGAAGTAGAAACAAAAAGAGTTCATACCGGCTTTCCTTGTTGCATCCCTTCCGTCGATCTCGTCATTACATCCTTGTTGATGACGGCTTCTCTCCCTTCGTTGGTAGGCCCCAAGTGAAAGGCGTGATGCGGTACAACAGCAAGTTTCCCTCAGTAAAGATACCAAGGTTTGTCTCCAGTAGGACTCCAGAGATGATAAGTAGGTGTCAGTGGCGCAACTGACGCGGACCTGCACACAGACACAGATAACTTTGCTCCCAACGAAGTTCAGAGAGGTTGTCAATCTCTCCGGTCTTGTTGTTCACAAATGATAAAACACAAGGGGATAATGATAGCAACTTGAAAGTAAATGCAGAAAAGTATAATATAGCTTGGAAACAATAATGAGGATATGGACCGGGATACGTGATGTTTGCTAGTGATGTCTCTCTCCCAAAAGACGATAAAAATTCTATGCGAGGTAAACAAATTACAGAAAGGCAATTGACAGGATTAAGAACTCACCGCAATGCTAACTATGCTACAAAAGAAAGGAAGAGGTTCAAAAGCACAGGCAGTACGCCAAGGTAAGTAGACCGAAATCCATCTGCATCTACTACTAATCATCCACCTTGAGATATCTATCCAGAACATCTCGCTGGTATTAAGTTGCGAGCCCCACCCAAAGTGTAAACCCAAAGCAACAGACAACTGCATTAAAAAGAACTTTGCGTAAAGTAAACAATCCTTGTAACCGCGGTTACAAGCACCGTTGTTTTCCCCCTTGTGGCAACAACACATCCCCTAGACTCATGCTTCTGTCACTCAAGCATGTCATCGGGGAGGCATGAACCCACAATCTAGCACAACGCTCCCTCTTGGAGTCACTACCTACTACTTGGCCAAAGCAATAAACAGCAACGGAGAGCATGCAAGAATTACTTAGGAACAAAAATATAAGAGATAAAAACCAAATATATTACTCTATCACAATCTGAACATAATCTCATAATCCATCAGATCCGATCAAACTCAACATAGCAATAGCATGAATATTACAAAGGTGCCTCGATCATGTAGGGTAGCTCACGAGGTCTAAACAATGAAGATCAAAGAGGGGAGGAGAACATCACATAGCTACTGATCACGGACCCATGGTCCATGGAAAACTACTCACGAGACATCCGGGGAGCATCCATGGTGGAGAGGAGACTCCCGGAGGTCAATCCTCCCTCCGGCAGGGTGCCGGGAAGAGGTCTTCTGGTGCTCCCGATCTTGGAAGCGCGGCGGCGGAGGAACAGAGGCGAGTTCGCGGAATAGGGTTCCTCCTCTGGAGTTTTCCCGTGAAGGGGGATAAATAGGCGAAGGGGGGCAGCCAGAGGTGGACCAGGGGCCCCAGGCGCCCCCCTGGCGCGGCCAGGGGTGGGTCCGCGCCGGGTGGCCGCCTGGCCCCCCTGGCCCCTCCCAGGCTTTTCTCGAAGCTTCCGTCACGCTGATTTTTTATCTGAATTTTCCTGAATTTTTCTAGCACTTTTTATATGGGGGAAAACTGAAATAGAAAAACAGCAGAAAACAGGAACTGGCACTGGGGTGCACTGAGTTAATAGGTTAGTCCAAATATGATAAAAAATGTATGAAAGTGTATCTAGATCATAGCAATATCACACAAAACATGCATGGAGCAAGCAGAAATTATCGATACGTTTTGGACGTATCAACATCCCCAAGCTTAATTCCTGCTCGTCCTCGAGTAGGTAAATGATAACAAACATAATTTCTGTGGTGACATGCTAGCAACCATAAAATAACTTTGAAAAGTAAAGCAATCAAGGTCAAAGATTCAATTCAAGTCATAACAGGCAAGAGTCTATATTAGCATTGAAATAAGTAACAAAAGAACAAAAGGTGCAAGAGCTCTTGCTGTCCGTGACTCGAATGTCTCCAAATGGTGTTTGCGTGCAAGAAAGGAGGATAGGGAATACGAGAAAAAAGTATTTTTGTTGAGAACTCAATCTACTAAAGTTTCACACTTGGTCCTCGTCGGAATCTTATCTTGACTCGTCCCCAGACCACTAGCCAGGTACAAGTCAATTTGATCCACTCCTTTTCGATATTTTGAGCACTCATGCAATGGATGAGCGTAAGCACGAGAGTTGACACTTAGGATGGCAAAGAGAGAAATATGGTGGAGGAGGAAGACAAAAAGGATGAGAAAGTCTCACATCAATGAGGACAATCATAGGCAAGAGATGCCAAATGATAGATATGATGTGAGGAGTAGGGATTGCCATGCAATGGATGCACATACGAGCTAAGAAGCTCTCCAAACTATATGCATAAAGATCATCTCTATGGAGTACAAAGATATAGAGGGAGTACTAGTGTGGATCTCTCAAAAGGATATTAGTGTTGCCCCTTTCTCTCTTTTTATTTCTTTTTATCATTTTTCTATTTTTTGTATTTTTTGGTGGCCTCAATGGCTCTTTCTATTTAACTCTCATTTGTCCTCTTTGGGATCTTTTAATGTGTCCACTTTGGGATCTTTTCCTCACTTAAGGGCAACACTCTATTTTACAAGAAGGTAAAGGAGATATTTCACACTTTACAAGGTACTCAAAATCATAAAGAAGATGTAACTATCATGATGTATGCAATGTATGTCGCTGCCAGTGTAGCAGGAACATGTATGACATGAAGATCAAGTCATGAAGAGGTGGAAGTTGCATGGCAATGTAACTCGGAAAGGCTATGGAAATGCCTTGATAGGTAGGTATGGTGGCTGTTTTGAGGAAGGATAAATGGAGGCTTATGATGACAGAGCGTATCATGCCAAGGGTTTGCATGTACCGGCGAAGGTGGACAACAACTCTCGGAGTGAGAAGAAGGCAATGCACGGCACGGGAAAGGCTAGCAAAATATGGGAAGGTGGAAGTGTCAACTCTCAATACTTACATTAGTCCGAAGAATTCATGCACTTATTATCGGTAACTCTCAATCTAATGAGGAGGTTCACAAAGAGATAAGTACCCCGAGGAGGAGTGTATGGGGGTTTGGTTATCCTTGCGCATCCTCGACTCATGGTACGTGAGTGTACTCTAATATTCGACTCCTCAGAAGAGTTGTGATCTATCTAGTAGCTAGAGTTCTCAACTAGTTTTGTAGGTTTTGAAAATAAACACGGATTGCCCAAAATACGACACCTATCACTAATAGGCAAGAGCTCTTGACACCAAAAGTCCAAACATTACTCACAACAATGCTTCAAAACTATTGCAAGCTACTACTAAAATTAAATAGCAACCTCAATTACCTACTTTCAAGACAAAACGCAACTCAGTGCAACAACCAACTCTCTTAACAAGATAAACATGAAAACTAAAAAGAGTTGCAGCAACAAACTAAACAAAAGCCAAAGCTCTTGCTAAAGACAAACTAAGACTAAAACTAAACATGGCAGTAGCTATGAAAAGATAAAGAACACACAACAGCAAAAGGATAGGCAGGAAATTCCTATGATGTGTTCTAAATTTTGAAAGTGGAGCGTGTTTCTCTCCCACACAAAGTAAGACGGGATGTAACTTGTTATGAACAGCAAGCAAAGCTAAAGGAAACTAAAAACAAAACCTAAGAGCGAGACGCTCCAAGCATAGCACATAACACATGAAGTGATAAAAATATAGTGAGACGAAGGACGAACTGATGATGGTTGATGGAGAAGGGGATGCACGGGGGGCATCCCCAAGCTTAGACGCTTGAGTATCCTTGAATATTTATTGGGGATGCATGGGGGCATCCCCAAGCTTGAGCGCTTGACACTCCTGGATCTTCTTTCATCATCTTCCAACGCACACTTGAAAACTCCCTTCATACATAACTCATCATAAGCTGATTAGAGAGGTTAGTACCCTTAATAAATAATTTTTTATACACTGCATATAAAGATAATCTTGAAGATCTACTGTTTATCAAGAGCGCCAAAAAGTTTTTGCAAAGAAAAAGCAAGCTTAAGGTTTGCAAAAGTAAGGAGAGACAAAACGTGGCAGAATCTGTGAAAAACAGAACAGCAGATAGTAAAGAATTTTTGAGGGGAACTTCTGCAACTCAAATAAAAAAACTCAGAACATACGGAAGTTTCGTAATTGTATAGAGCATACTGTGTAAAAAAATCAGCTCAAAAAGATGAACTGGGATTTTTCTGGAATTTTTCTGGTCACGAGGACAGAATCTGTTTTCTGGACAGCATGTCACAACTTTCACTTCACTTGCCGTAAGAGGCTATAACTTGGCACAAATCTGAAAAGTAAAGATACAATGATGTTGCTACAGTAGTAACAATCATCAAGACACAACAAAAGCAAAAATAAAAACCTAAATTCGTTGCGGGCTGCCTCCCGAAAGCGCTTCTTTAAAGCCATTAGCTAGGCATGATGCAAAAAGATCAAGTTGTATCAATTGAATCATTATCAAGATCATCAAAAAGCTCTTCAATTGTACAACTGGTCTTAAGAGGTCTTTCAAATAAAGGCCTAATGAAGATACTTCTAGGGAGAAAACCAAAAGGTGAAAAATCAATGGAAGATTCATTTATAAAATTATCAAAGAGAGGTATTTCTTCCAAAGTTTTCACGGTCTCAACTTCTTTGGCAATAGGTGGTTCCTTTTTAGGTCGGGGAACCTTAGGGACATAATTGAACTTAGGTTCCCTTCTTGCCGAAGTCTCTACATTTTTTGGTTTGATTGAGGATAAAGTAGTTCCAAGAGTATTAATGGTCTCCTCAATCTTATCTATACTAGAAAGATCCGTATCACGGGATTTGATGACCTCCAAAGTTTTGATAATTTTAAGCATGGAGCTATCAAGCCTATTCAAATTCCCTTGAATCTTGCGATCCAACTCATTTATCCTAGCTATACTTGGTATTTCTAACTCTATCTTTTCAAGTTTCTTCATAATGTGAGATAGAGTCATATCTTCTTGTATGCTAGCAATAGGGAGATTTCCAACAAGATTTTCGATAACATTAAGAGAGTCCCAAGTCGGAGCTTCTAGAAAATTCCCATTGATAGCAGTATCTAATATAAACCTATTCCAAGGAGCAATCCCAACATAAAAATTTCTAAGCAGGATAGTAGTGGATTGCTTCTTGGTGGCTCTTTTTTGAGAATCATTAATTCTATACCAAGCATCTTTTAAACTTTCTCCACCTTTTTGTTTAAAGGTGAGAACCTCCGTCTCAACAAAGGCAGAAGGACCAGACATAATGAAAGCTAGCAAGATAAATAATTTTTTTTTGTAATTTTATTGATAAAAGACACAAAGATAAAAACTGAAAGATAAACTAACAAGACTGAAAAACAAAGGTAAAGGGTAGTGTGCAACTCCCCTATCTTAGCACTTGGAGTCCCCGACAACGGCGCCAGAAATTGCTCTTGATGACGGCTTCTCGCCCTTCGTCGGTAGGCCCCAAGTGGAAGGCGTGATGCGGTACAGCAACAAGTTTCCCTCAGTAAAGATACCAAGGTTTGTCTCCAGTAGGACTCCAGAGATGATAAGTAGGTGTCAGTGGCGCAACTGACGCGGACCTGCACACAGACACAGATAACTTTGCTCCCAACGAAGTTCAGAGAGGTTGTCAATCTCTCCGGTCTTGTTGTTCACAAATGACAACACGCAAGGGGATAATGATAGCAACTTGAAAGTAAATGCAGAAAAGTAAATATAGCTTGGAAACAATAATGAGGATATGGACCGGGATACGTGATGTTCGCTAGTGATGTCTCTCTCCCAAAAGACGATAAAAATGGTATGCGAGGTAAACAAATTACAGAAAGGCAATTGACAAGATTAAGAACGCACCGCAATGCTAACTATGCTACAAAAGAAAGGAAGAGGTTCAAAAGCACAGGCAGTACGCCAAGGTAAGTAGACCGAAATCCATCTGCATCTACTACTAATCATCCACCTTGAGATATCTATCCAGAACATCTCGCTGGTATTAAGTTGCGAGCCCCACCCAAAGTGTAAACCCAAAGCAACAGACAACTGCATTAAAAAGAACTTTGCGTAAAGTAAACAATCCTTGTAACCGCGGTTACAAGTACCGTTGTTTTCCCCCTTGTGGCAACAACACATCCCCTAGACTCATGTTTCTGTCACTCAAGCATGTCATCGGGGAGGCATGAACCCACAATCTAGCACAACGCTCCCTCTTGGAGTCACTACCTACTACTTGGCCAAAGCAATAAACAGCAACAGAGAGCATGCAAGAATTACTTAGGAACAAAAATATAAGAGATAAAAACCAAATATATTACTCTATCACAATCTGAACATAATCTCATAATCCATCAGATCCGATCAAACTCAACATAGCAATAGCAGAAATATTACAAAGGTGCCTCGATCATGTAGGGCAGCTCACGAGGTCTAAAAAATGAAGATCAAAGAGGGGAGGAGAGCATCACATAGCTACTGATCACGGACCCATGGTCCAAGAAAAACTACTCACGAGACATCCGGGGAGCATCCATGGTGGAGAGGAGACTCCCGGAGGTCAATCCTCCCTCCGGCAGGGTGCCGGGAAGAGGTCTTCTGGTGCTCCCGATCTTGGAAGCGCGGCGGCGGCGGAACAAAGGCGAGTTCGCGGAATAGGGTTCCTCCTCTGGAGTTTTCCCGTGATGGGGGATAAATAGGCGAAGGGGGGCAGCCAGAGGTGGACCAGGGGCCCCAGGCGCCCCACTGGCGCGGCCAAGGGTGGGGCCGCGCCGGGTGGCCGCCCTGGCCCCCCTGGCCCCCCTCTGGCCCCTCCCGGGCTTTTCTCGAAGCTTCCGTCACACTGATTTTTTATCTGAATTTTCCCGAATTTTTCTGGTACTTTTTATATGGGAGAAAACTGAAATAGAAAAACAGCAGAAAACAGGAACTGGCACTGGGGTGCACTGAGTTAATAGGTTAGTCCAAATATGATCAAAAATGTATGAAAGTGTATCTAGATCATAGCAATATCACACAAAACATGCATGGACAAGCAGAAATTATCGATACGTTTTGGACGTATCACTTGTCAATTGCACGATCGAACGTAGGAAATTATAATCATCATGGACTCGAGCTGAACTCTGAAAACAAAGCAAACTAAAGAGCAAAAGAAAAATATTTTTGGGTTTTTTAAGGTTTAACGAAAGCAAAAGAAAGGAGAAATATTTTTTGGGTTTTTGCAAACTTAAAGATCAAAGAAGAACAGGCAAAAACTACAAAAAGATAAAAGTGAACCAACTGAAGATACAATGAAAGGGGAGGAGAGCACGTACTCCCCCAAGCTTAGGCTTTTGGCCTAAGTTGGGATCGTCTACTGCGGTCCCGAGGAGCCTCCTACTCCCGGGTAGTACTGGTGCGTCCATGGGTCGTAGGGTAATTCGGGAGCATACACCGACGTCCTGGGATTCTCCCACGCGGAGGAGGAATGTCCCGACCCCCATCCAGAGGAAGACCCTTCACCCCAGGGGGCGACGGTCTCCTCCTGGACTGGTGCATACACCTCGTGCTCCTCCTGAACGGCTGGATACACGACACACTCCTCCTCATCTGGCTCGACCCCCTCTATGGGGTCGTGATACTGGTATCTCCCTGTGATCTCATCGAATTCGGCCACTGAAAATCGATATCCGTTCCTTCGAGAAAAATCAAACACAAGTGGTGCAGGTAGACAGACAGTGCGTGTCACACCATCTTTGAACCGCAAAATATAATCAAGTGTAAAGCGGTCAGAGGCCTTAGTAACAAAGAAATGCCTCTTCATGGAAGCCAGATCAAGACTAATAAAAGGAAAGATAGCATCATCTGGGAGCGGTTCTCCTTGGAGAGACTGCAAAAGAAGTGTGGCATAGACGCCACCAAAAATGTCCCCCTTGCTAGTAGCAAGGCGTTTCGCAATAAGAGAACCCACATGATGCTCATGCTTCCCTGAGAGAGCATTTTCCATGATGGAAGTATCAGGCGTGGAAGTGTTGCTTGTGTTGTCTCGAGCCAACACTCCCCTGGCAATATAATAGGCGAAATACCTGAGGTGAGGAAACATAATGTTGCAGATCTTCTGCCGGTTGTATGGCCTCACTTCGGTGTTGCAGAATGAGTCGAGAAGGGTGTTAATTTCAAAAGTCGGGATATTTTTCCTCTTCTTCTTCTCGACCAAGCCTGGCAAACCTAAAACTTCACAAAATTTACTCATAGGCATGGTCAGCAACCATTCATAAAGTCGAAACACCACAGTATCATTGTCAGAATAAAATCTGAAACTGTTAACAATAATAGCGGTGAGTGTCTCGTACTGTGGTACACGGCTTGTAACAAGCCGTGTCAAACCTGCATTCTCACACAGAGCATAAAACTCTTCTTTTATGCCGGCATTCTCCATAAAATCATCACATGGAAATGCCATGGCCTTCTCGGGTAACACGTCCAACATCTCTACGGGTATGATATCTTCATTGTAGCTTGCCCTTGTGGTAGAAGGCGAAGCTGCGGAACGCGTGACACGGCTAGAGCGCTCGGGTTTCTTCTTCCCAAGCCACTTTCCTAGTTTCTCCATTTCTGAAATTTTTAACAATTCACAAAAACGAAGATTTAAGAAAAACTAGTTTGGGCATAACATTCTACTTACTTAACCAAGGCTCAAACTAGCAGCAAAACTTGAAAAATAAATTTCTACACAAACATTTAAGCTTAACTAAACAACACCAAGAACCACTAAATACTCACTAATGAAGCCACCAACTAGAAAACTAATGGAGGGGTGAGGGAGTCACATACCAGGGAGCACTTGTTCCAAAAATCAGCTCAAACAAGTGGCTAAATGGAGAGATCAAAGGTACGTGCTCAAGAGCATCAAGAACGAAGAAACCAGAGGAAGAACTCATGTTTTTGGGAAGAAGGAGAGAGAGTGAGAGGAGAGATGCCACCAGGGGGCATGGGACCCACCCAGGAGGGTGGGTGGCGCGGCCAGGAGCTGGGACGCGCCACCTGGCCTTTTGGCCTGGTGGTGGACCCCCCTGGTCAGCCAAAGGTGCCCCCTGATGGCTTTTTACCTGAAAACTTTGAATATAATTTTTTTGGAATTTTCTGGGCAACTTTACTGTAGATAATTTTTCAAAGTTCAAAAAGCTACAAAAACTTTCGTGAACTTGAGGAAAAAGTTAGAACAGGTGAAGCTTTAAATACAAAAACTTTGGTACAACAAGGAGAATAAAAACTAAAGGAAATGAAAACATAACAAGCTCAACTTTTTACCTATATAAAACTTGCTAGTTAGCAAGGTTGATCAAGTCTTACCAACACACCGGTGATATATAGCGCAGAAAGTCTCGCCTCTTATGAAGTGATCATTGCACTCTCACTTTAATGGACATTGTCCCCACCATAATTGTTTTGTATTTGTGGTATACATGTAGTGGACAATCCCATTCTCGAATCTTCACGGTCTCGATATTCTCAATGGAGTTAAGGCCATGCCTTTTGTCGATTTTCTTCGGAAAATACACCGTGTGTTCTTTGTCATGTACGTTGAAGATAACCTTCCCTTTATTGCAATCAATAACGGCACCTGCGGTGTTAAGAAAAGGTCTACCAAGGATAATGGACATGCTCCCATCCTCAGGCATGTCAAGCACAACAAAATCAGTAAGTATTAAGCAATTGGCAACTTCAACAAGAACATCCTCACAAATACCGTTCGGGACGGCCGTGGACTTGTCGGCCATCTGAAGAGGGATATCTGTAGGAATTAGTTTCTCTAAACAAAGCCTTTTGTAGAGAGAGAAGGGCATAACACTCACTCCTGGACCAAGATCACATAAGGCAGTTCTAACATAATTATTCTTTATGGAGCAAGGAATGGTGGGTATACCTGGATCACCGAGCTTCTCAGGAATCTTGCCACTGAAAGAGTAGTTAGCAAGCATAGTAGATATTGCCTCATTAGGGACTTTTCTTTTATTAGTAACAATATCTTTCATATATTTTGAGTAAGGAGGTAATTTAATAGCATCAGTCAAAGGAATTTGAAGAAAAAGAGGTTTCATCCACTCACAAAACTTGTTGTAGTGCTCTTCTTCTTTGGATTTGACGGACTTGCTTGGGAAAGGCATGGGTTTCTGTACCCATGGTTCTCGTTCCTTCCCGTGTCTCCTTGCAAGGAAGTCTTCTCTAGTATACTTCTTGCGCTTATCGGGTGCTTCATCTTCACGAACCTCGGGTGGATCATTCTTTTCAGTATCTTTTTCAGGTTCAGCACCGTCTTCAATCTTAGCATCGGATGTAGATATGCTGTTTGGATCCATGGCTTGTTCTTCTTCTTCTATATGATCATTGGAATTGTCAGCTTCCTTGTGTTTCTTTTTCTTCTTCTTCTTCTTCTTTGGGGAGCTAACAATTTCTTCTTCCTGCACTTGAGAATCTTGCTCGATCCTCTTTGGATGCCCTTCTGGATAGAGAGGGTCCTGGGTGTGTGTGCCACCCCGGGTCTTTATACCGTAAGCTTGTAAATTGTCCTGTTTGGCATTATTAGCAAGCAAATCTTTTTGCACATTAGAATTTTGTTCAAGCTGAGTTTGAACCATATGAAAATGCTTCACAAGACATTTAACATCATTAACTGTTTTACCTAGAACATGAAGCAAACTTTTGATAGGAAGAGTATTATCATGCAACTGACCTTGTATCTTCTTGATGAAGTGATTCTTCTTCATAATAAAATTATCAAGCTCATCTAAACATTGGTCAGGAGGTTTACCTTTAGGGATGTCACTTGCATTGAAATCTAAAAGAGAGTGTACTTCTACAATAGGTGGGTGAGTGGTAGGCTCACACAGCTTCTCAATTGGAGGTAGATTCTTCACGTCGTTAGCTTTAATACCTTTCTCTCTTATGGACTTCTTTGCTTCTTGCATATCTTCCGGGCTTAGGACTAGCATGCCCCTCTTCTTTGGTGGTGGAGGTGGTTCAGGCACGGACCAATCTTCATGTTTTTTGGCAATTTTTCCCATCAATTCTTCCGCATCGTCCGGTGTTCTTTGCCTGAACACACAACCAGCACAACTATCTAGGTAGGATTTAGACCCATCGGTTAGACCAGCATAAAATATATCAAGTAATTCATTTTTAGGGATTTCATGTCCCGGTCTAGCCTTTAGCAAACTGTAAAATCTCCCCCAAGCTTTAGGGAGATGCTCATCCTGCAACTGTTTAAAGTTATAAATTCTTTGTAAAGCAGCATGTTGCATATGAGCAGGAAAATACTTATCAGCGAAAGATATAGCCATATCTTGAGGACTCTGAATGGAACCACATGGTAGTGCATCGTACCATGCTCTAGCATCTCCTTTCAAGGAAAAAGGAAGAAGCTTGGTCACATAAAAGTTCCGGATCCTTTCATCTCTGGTAAACAAGCCGCCTAACTCAGTGAGTTTGGTCAGGTGCCCGATAGCATCATCATTTTCTCTGCCATAAAAGGGATCAGCTTCAACTGTGGATATAAGTGAAAGGTCAACAGAGAAATCATAATCAGGATCAGTGATGCGTATAGGAGACGTAGCAAAAGTAGGATCAGGAGTAAACTTGTTCTTCAGGGAGTGTTTTTCTAGCAACTTCTTTATAGTAGAAGGGTCGGAATCAGCACATTCATTGAGTTCCCTGCAAAAATCATCATCAAGTGTAATATAATCATCCTCAAGGAGTTTCTCCTTAAGGTCAGCAAAGTTATGAGTTTTCCCAATAGGAGTTTGGATAACAGGAATTTCAACACCCGAGAGTCGGGCAGCAACAGCAACTGTTCTTCTATAAAAGAACCAAGTGAACCTGTAGTCTCAAAAGTAGTAGAAGCATCATCAAAAGTATCTGACATATTGCCAGACTCAGAAGAAGTAGCATGTAACTGAGGTGAATCAAACTGACTCATAACCGAAGGTGAATCAAGTTTAGCACTAGTGCTAAGAGCAGTACCTCGTCTCGTACGGGATGGTAAGATCGAAACTTTAGGGTCTCCTTTCTTACCCATAGTGGATAACGTGCAGCAGGTAGGATACTTCGAGTAGACCTGTAAATAAAGCTATGGTCCCCGACAACTGCGCCAGAAAACAGTACTTGATAACCCTCAACTGTAGGGGATCGAGATAGTCTTCGCGGGCAAGATAACCCAATTTATTGATTCGACACTTGGGGACACAAAGAATACGTACATGCTTTGACAATTGAGTTGTCAATTCAACCGCACCTGAAATAAACACTTGCTTGAACAAAGGTATTAGTAGCAACTGTGATATGGTGGTGGTAGTGGTGATGATAATGTTGGGAAACGTAGTAGAAAACAAAAAAATTCGGCCTACGAATCAAGAACCCAAGATCATCCAAGAAGATTGCATACAAGGTTTTAGGTCATGTCTCACCAACCGATGTAGCGGAAGTAGAGTTGGTGAAGCTCATGGACGTAGTGGAAGTAGATCTCGCAAGTTCTCCCACGAACAGTCCCTCGATCAATCCCACGAACAAGTCCCGCGATCTAGTCCCACGGACAAGTCCTATGAACAATCTCCTCGAAGAAGGGTCGAAGGTACGACCCCTCCATTAGTATCCACACATCCCGTAGCAGCAATCCAGCAGCGCTCCGCCGTCCAGAGATGAACGCCACCGAGAAAACTAGAGGGAGAAAACCCTAACGGATTCCGATCTAGAACAGCGACTAAACCGGGGTCTAAAAGTGGAGCAACGGGGTTTAGAGGAGGGAGGGTGGCGCATAGGCCTTGGGTACAAGTTGTCTTGCGCCCCCCACCCCTCCCCCACATTATATAGGTGGCCAAGAGGCCTTTGGGGCGCAATAAGGGGGGTGGGGAGTCTAACTTGGACTCCCAAACCTCCCAAATCTTCCCATACCTTCCCACCGGAAACCTGCCATATTTGGGTTTTGGTATTCCCACCTGGAGGGGGATTCCTTCCCCTTGGTGCGCCCCCACCCCCTTGGCCGGCCAGGGAAGCCTAGGTGGCTTTCCCCCCAAGGCCAGGGGCGCAGGGGAGTGGGTGGTACTGCCCGGAACCTTCCGGAACCTTCCATGACCTTCTAGAAGCTTCCAGGACCTTCTGGGACATACCGGGACCGTTTCGGGACATTCCGGACACTTCTGGAGTACTTCCAGGACCTTCCGAGACCGTTCTCGGACGTTCCGGAGCCATCCGGATAGTTTCCAAGACCATCCGAGTTACAGTTTAAGCCACCCGATGACCGCGAAGGTTGTCGGGACGCCCAGCGATTATCCAGAAACTATTCCGGTTGATCCAGGACTTCCCCTAGTACCATTCTCATATGTTCCGGAACCATCTGGGACTACTCCAGAGTGATCCGGACATATCATTAAATACCCAGAACTACTTCTGGTGCCCTTATGAACAATTCTATAAATCTCCGAAACTACTTCCGGTACCCGTATGAACTATTCTTCTTTGCTTCCACTAAACCTTCTACCATACTAGTATTCTAACAGACTACTGCTCGTTAAGTGTGTGACCCAATAGGTTCGGTATAATGCGGACATGACTCAGAACATCTTCCGGACATAGGTCAATAGCCTTTCGTCAATAGCCAATAATCAACAGCGGAGCCATGGACACCCATGTTGACTCCCGCACATACACGAAGAAACTTCGAGTGAACCATTATGTTTATTCATGTACCATTCCCTTTGCTTCGCGATATATGACAAAGTTAGAGGAGAGAAGTTTGGCACCCATGTGTAACAACTTTTGAACACAAGCCACTCGTTATCATCTTTGCTCGTTTGTCCCTTTTCTCGTTATCATATTCCGGTATCCCCGTGACTGAATCACAATGCGTCTGGCCAGACTATAATGGATACTGTCATACCGAGTGGGCCCGAAGTGAATATCTTCTTCATCGTGAAGGAGAAAATCCCATTCTTGAACTATCACAGTCACTAGCCACACCATCTGATATACCCAAAACTTATTTTACTACTTCCCATTTACGGGAGGATTCATCTAAGAACCAAAGCATGTCTTCCTGTGTGAAGCAACTCGATACTCTCATGGTCTAAGGAATTACGTATATGATAACATTTCATGATATGACTTATAACGTAGTTACGATGTGATCTCTAAGTATATCATTCAATACTGGGGTCGGTTCAACATCATTGTTCTGCTAACAATATGTTCCCATTTCTACTGACATCCTTGTTACAAGAACAATGTCCATGATTAAGAAAACGTAATCATCAGTTAGCACATGAGCTGGTCTTAGAGGCTAAACCAGGAACTCTTGGTGTTTACATTTCCACACATGCAAATGAGTTTTCTTCTGAATCTCACAGTCAGGTTCATTGCAATTATAGCACAGAAATATAAACATTAATTACGAACGTGGAAATATATATAATAACATTTTATTATTGCCTCTAGGGCATATTTCCAACAGTCTCCCACTTGCACTAGAGTCAATAATATTATCAGTGCTTGAGCATTTTACACCTATGGCATACCGGTGTAATACATGCTTCATTTGTGGTATAGACTTCATCATCGGATCTGATGTTTCAGGCCCGTTTGTATCTTGCATATCTTCGCGTTTTCACGCTATCATAAAATTCACTAATTTTATCAGTTTAGCTTTGTATATGTTTGAATCATTTGGTAGGACCTTGGTTCCTTAGAATAAGTCATGAAATCATTCATCAATGTTCCATGAGCTTCAAGCATCTAGGAAACCATACCATGTTCATAAATGAATTGATGATTCAAAATACCCTCGCTTGTTACTTCTTTAAGCAACAATATACTTAGCCTCTGTTATAGAATTCGCCACAGTATCTAAATTTAACACAGTTCCTTCATACTGTGCCACCCTTATGTGTGAAACACATAATCCCAATTATAATCGAAAATCGGTCGGAGTAAGTATGAAGACTGAATTGGTGTAACTATTTACATCAAAAATTCAGCTGGTGTAACTCATTACAACGAGCTCTTCATTCTCTCCATTTTCCGAGAAACATATCTTATCTATCATAAGTTTAACTTTTCACTGTTTGTCCAATGATCAACATATTGATCACTTTGGTATCTTGCTCACAACCTTTTAGAGCATTGGACATATCTGGTCGTTTTACATATTATGGTGCACATGATTAATCCAAACACATAGGTGAGTGAATTCAATTCATGTGTTTTGCTTTATCTGTGTTCATGAACACTGATTTTTGCAAACAACTTTTCACCATGACCTCGGCAAGAACATCCTTCCTGGCGTTTTCATACTAAACTATTTTAGTATCATGTCAACATGTAATGTTGGCTTTAGCATGATCAGGCACTTACTATCTACATAGACCATTATGCTCAATACTAATGCTATATTAGCCCAAGTACTTCAGCTGAAAACTATTTCCAATGAGGTCCTTATTCGTGTCAACAAATTTATATCATTTCTAATCAACAATATGTCATCTACATAAGGTTTTAGAAATATTATTCAGCTCCCACTTACTTTCTTGAATATTCAAGCATCTTCGTTATTCCTGATGAAAACAAACTCTTTTGGCAATTTCATCACAACGAAAATTCCAACTCCATTATGCTAGCTCCAGTCCATCACTGGATATCCAAGGCTTGCATCTATTTTAGCATCTTTTGAATCGACAAAACATTCCGGTCGTATCACGTATACGTCCTTTGTTATATTTTCGTGTAGGAACTTTGTTTTGACGTTCATTCTACCATATCCTATAAATGAGATATGTAGCAATTGCTAGTATAACCCGAACTGACTAAAGCATTTCTACGGTCGAAACTATTTCGCTGTAGTCAACCTTTGAACTTGCTAGAAAACAATTTTCCAACGAGTTGAGCTTTATGGATAAAACAATTTCATCCGAATCAATTATAGATCCATATATATATTCTTCAGACTTTTAGTCTTTCGGAGGGTCTACCAAGTTCAAAACTTGACTTACTTCCATGGATACTATCTCGGATTATTTGGCATTTAGCCAAATCCCGGAGTCAGGGCCCATCAACGCTTCTTTGTATATCACAGGTTTATCATTGTCGAACAACAATATCTCGTTTTACCTATCATGAATGTTTGTACGAGTTTTGTCTAACCTGTGTGGTTCAGCTGCGCACTTCTCTGAAGATTCAATAATCTTTGACAAGTTGCACTGTCCTCCCACTCACTCTTTTGTAAGAAACTATTTTTCTTCAAAACACAACGTTCTTAACAACAAACAGTTTTGCTTTTGTGTAGTGACAGAGGAATACCAAAACTTTTTGGCATAACCATAACAAAGTAGCACTTATATGATTTGGGGTTTTGAGTATGTCAAACATATGCCTCATATACCCAAATTTTAAGAAAAGACAACATGGTTTTAACAATCCATACCACATCTAATATGGTGTCATTTCAACAGATTTGATGGTGCTCTTTTCAGTGTAAAAGCCGTAGTCACTAACGCATAACTTTAATAAGTATAATGGCAAATTGATAAACCTCATATTTGATCTTACCGTGTCATACATGGCTTGATTACATCTCTCGAACACTTTACTCATAGTGGTGTTCCGGGAGACGCAAGTTATGACACTTCTTCACAACTCATCAGACGTTCGCTAAACTTGTAACTCAAATATTACTTTCTACAATCTAATTTGCAGAAGCTTTATTTTCTCATTACAATGAATTTCTATTTCACTCTAAAATTCCTTGAACATTTCAAAGATTTCAGACGTATGTCTCTATTGAACAGATATACACATATCTACTTCAACTCATGAGTGAAGATAGGGAATCCACTGCACACAACTACACTTATTGGACTACACACATCATCATGTATGATTACCAATGGTTTAGTTGCCCGTTCATGTATGGCCTATCAACGGTGTTTTAGTCACATTACTTCGAGACAAAGATCGCAAGCGTCAAGTGATTCATAATCATATGACTCAAAAGTCCATCACTTATGGAAATTCTTCATGCATGTTATGTCACTTGTGATAAACGGCAGTGCCACATCTATGTGGTATTTCTGTCAGTCTTGCGACGTTTAGCGTCAGTGTTATGGATGTTTAGTATTATTATCAAGATTCATAACATACAACCTATTCATAATGGAAGTATGGCCTTTATGTTATTCATAGCTTTGAACAACTCTCTTGCAACAAACATGATTCAAAATGATGTTTTGCAACAAGGCTAAAGTGTAGTAACAATTTACTCATCTCTAAAATGAATTATGAAGATAATCATAGAGTCAACACACGGTATAGTAAACCTTTTACCGTTTTCCCGAGCGTGTCAAAACTCATCATTAGCTAGTCATAAAGGCCATAGTATTTCTTGCATCGAGTTGCATCAATATGCAATCGATGTGATATTCTGGTGATCAACAGTTTAATCACAATATACAGAATCCACAATTAACTGCTTAATCATGATTCCCAAGAATTACATCTCTTGACCAACAATGAATTCATCTATAACTCCGTATGACTTTCATTTCTGAGCTGGTTATTCCAGTCTTCTTTCGTTTTGCCTTTATACGTATCATAGTTCTATTTCCAATGTCACTCCTACACACAAAAGATCACACATGATTAAGGATGGCGCAGGCCATGGAATTTCCGGCGTGTAAGTCTTACTAACATCCTTTGGACTTCCTTTCCCTTAATTCTCATCATCATATGATCGGTGTTCTTCTGGATCCCACACTTATCAGTTTTGTTTAGAGCATAGTGAACATTTTCACTAATGCTTACAATCATACATTGTACTAGATATCTTATATCCAACATTAACTGTCTTACCACTGAAAACAATTTTTCCAGTTCCATGAATATAACATAACTATCCCAAACTTTTCGAAGTTCGGGTTTCATGGTGGTGAAGACAATGCACTTAGCTGTGGTGGAATTCTAGCATTTTGGATTATGGACGTCAGTCACATCATCCATAGCATCAGCGGGAGAGCATAAATAATTTGCGATAGGACATGGTACTTCTCGGCACTATTGAGGATAGTCCTCACAATACGGTACCAATCGTAAAGTTTTTACCAGATAATACAGTTAATCAAAAACAATTGGGAAGGTGGTAACGCGAGCCATTATTCTACAACGATAATGCAACTACTAAGACTTTGTTCATAATTAAGTTGCACTTGTGATTAATCAATTTAATTACTAAGTGCGCTCCCACTCAGATCAATATCTCTCGTAATTGATGCTGGAGTGATTCAAGATCCAACCCAATCGTCCGCCATTGATGTGACATCACTGATGACTTAGACTGGACCGGTAGGCCAACTTGCCAATCACGCCAAAGGTGATTCTTGTTCATCTTTCGATGGGCGTGTTCCGGTAGCAAACTTTTATCCAAACCGTCAAGATAACCAAGTGTAATGTGTTGTGTGTTCTTTTAACACACCCGTCTTTTATGCGTCACACCGTGTGCACCCATGTGACATGACCTGCTCCGGTGTGAAACATAGTATAGACGGTGCTACAGTTGGGAGAACACTATCAACTTGATATTGTTTTGCGAGAGATCACCCTAATAAAACACGACTATCGCGCATCAAACAAAGGTGCATCAAAGGGATAAACATCACAGGCAGTTCATAAAATTATGTGATATAGTATAGCCCTTTGCTTCGTGAAGTCTTCATTGTCTTCACGTCGTCGTGGTTGAAGTCACCGTGTCCACCAACTTTGTCCTTGGCGCCGGGAACATCACCACGGCTTCCGGCATGTGCGTCGGGGTCCACCTCCGCATCGTAGATCATCACCTTGCATCTATCTATTGCTTTGCCTCGAGCTAATAAACAGTTCTGGCACGCAGGCCATAATTAAGTGACAATCATATGACTCCAGTCATCATGCCGTACCACGACACGCAGGTCGCGAATAAATATTACATAATATAGCATCTCATACAAACACATTGCAAATCTTGAAGGCTATACCACATCACATGCATACTCTGCAAAACAAGTTAGATCGCTATCTACACGGGTTGTTGCAAATTTTATCGTGGTTGATTAGCAGGTTACATGCAAACGTTGTTCCCTAAACAAACCAAACACGATACTTCAATGTTGCTAGTTTAACGTTCGGGGTGCGTGTAGCAACTAATGCCACAAGTCAAACTTCGTTCAACGTGTGACCCCCGTGTGGATTTGAGTTCATAAAATCCACAAGCCCCTCCATGTTAAATCTTCTATTGCGAGATTAAGATGAGATCCAAGGAGTTTGATGTAGACCATGATCAAGGCAACCAGCATACTGAAAGCAGCATAGAGGGATCGATGGAAAACTCAATCCTTGTAGCAAAACCTCAACTTGCCATCAAGCATAGAAAAAAAAACATATGACAGGGAAGCAACAAGAAAATCAATGCCTCATATCACACATATGATCTAGACCTAAACATGCATCTAATCAAGGATCGCTCATGATACCACTATTGGGAAATGTAGTAGAAAACAAAAAATTTCGGCCTACGAATCAAGAACCCAAGATCATCCAAGAAGATTGGATACAAGGTTTTAGGTCATGGCTCACCAACCGATGTAGCGGAAGTAGAGTTGGTGAAGCTCGTGGACGTAGTGGAAGTAGATCTCGCAAGTTCTCCCACGAACAGTCCCTCGATCAATCCCACGAACAAGTCCCGCGATCTAGTCCCACGGACAAGTCCCATGAACAAGCTCCTCGAAGAAGGGTCGAAGGTACGACCCCTCCATTATTATCCACACATCCCGTAGAAGCAATCCAGCAGCGCTCCGCCGTCTAGAGATGAACGCCACCGAGAAAACTAGAGGGAGAAAACCCTAACGGATTCCGATCTAGAACAACGTCTAAACCGGGGTCTAAAAGTGGAGCAACGGGGTTTAAAGGAGGGAGGGTGGCGCATAGGCCTTGGGGACAAGTTGTCTTGCGCCCCCCACCCCTCCCCCACATTATATAGGTGGCCAAGAGGTCCTTGGGGCGCAATAAGGGGGGTGGGGAGTCCAACTTGGACTCCCAAACCTCCCAAATCTTCCCATACCTTCCCACCGGAAACCTGCCATATTTGGGTTTTGGTATTCCCACCTGGAGGGGGATTCCTTCCCCTTGGTGCGCCCCCACCCCCTTGGCCGGCCAGGGCAGCCTAGGTGGCTCGCCCCCCAAGGCCAGGGGCGCAGGGGAGTGGGTGGTACTGCCCGGAACCTTCCGGAACCTTCCATGACCTTCTAGAAGCTTCCAGGACCTTCCGAGACATACCGGGACCGTTTCGGGACATTCCGGACACTTCTGGAGTACTTCCAGGACCTTCCGAGACCGTTCTCGGACGTTCCGGAGCCATCCGTATAGTTTCCAAGACCATACGAGTTACAGTTTAAGCCACCCGATGACCGCGAAGGTTGTCGGGACGCCCAGCGATTATCCAGAAACTATTCCGGTTGATCCAGGACTTCCCCTAGTACCATTCTCATATGTTCCGGAACCATCTGGGACTACTCCAGAGTGATCCGGACATATCATTAAATACCCAGAACTACTTCTGGTGCCCTTATGAACAATTCTATAAATCTCCGAAACTACTTCCGGTACCCGTATGAACTATTCTGCTTTGCTTCCACTAAACCTTCTACCATACTAGTATTCTAACAGACTACTGCTCGTTAAGTGTGTGACCCAATAGGTTCGGTATAATGCGGACATGACTCAGAACATCTTCCGGACATAGGTCAACAGCCTTTCGTCAATAGCCAATAATCAACAGCGGAGCCATGGACACCCATGTTGACTCCCGCACATACACGAAGAAACTTCGAGTGAACCATTATGTTTATTCATGTACCATTCCCTTTGCTTCGCGATATATGACAAAGTTAGAGGAGAGAAGTTTGGCACCCATGTGTAACAACTTTTGAACACAAGCCACTCGTTATCATCTTTGCTCGTTTGTCCCTTTTCTCGTTATCATATTCCGGTATCCCCGTGACTGAATCACAATGCGTCTGGCCAGACTATAATGGATACTGTCATACCGAGTGGGCCCGAAGTGAATATCTTCTTCATCGTGAAGGAGCAAATCCCATTCTTGAACTATCACAGTCACTAGCCACACCATCTAATATACCCAGAACTTATTTTACTACTTCCCATTTACGGGAGGATTCATCTAAGAACCAAAGCATGTCTTCCTGTGTGAAGCAACTCGATACTCTCATGGTCTAAGGAATTACGTATATGATAACATTTCATGATATGACTTATAACGTAGTTACGATGTGATCTCTAAGTATATCATTCAATACTGGGGTCGGTTCAACATCATTGTTCTGCTAACAATATGTTCCCATTGCTACTGACATCCTTGTTACAAGAACAATGTCCATGATTAAGAAAACGTAATCATCAGTTAGCACATGAGCTGGTCTTAGAGGCTAAACCAGGAACTCTTGGTGTTTACATTTCCACACATGCAAATGAGTTTTCTTCTGAATCTCACAGTCAGGTTCATTGCAATTATAGCACAGAAATATAAACATTAATTACGAACGTGGAAATATATATAATAACATTTTATTATTGCCTCTAGGGCATATTTCCAACAGATAATAGTGGTGATAGTGATAGTGGAACAGCAAAGGTAAACAACTAGTAACCAGAAGAAGGAAAACACTGTAGGCTAGGGAGATGGATGGTTGGGCGCTGCTTGGATGAGAACGAACATCTAACGGATTCTAACTTGGGCAAGGCTCACAGAAAATAAAGGATCATCTAGGAAAATATCAAACATCAGGCATGTATCCCAAGGTAGTTGTACGTGCTTGCAATAAGAACTTTGCACAACACCTTTTGTCCTACCCTCCCGCTACAAACGGGGTCAAAAGTAACTTAGGGAGATTAAGGTACTCCTGTCAAAGAGCACCGGAACAAAGCATTAACAATTCATGGATACACGGAATCCTCAAATTATAGTCCATCCCCTTTGGTGTCCCAAGCGGTCACCATTGGGATCGCCGGTTCCGGACTATAATAGGTGCATACAACTCATAGATAGGATCAACAACACCACAAACTCAAGAAACAAAAGGGTGATCAGATCTGAAATCATGGCACTCGGGCCCAAAGTGACAAGCATTAAGAGCAACAAGTTGTAACAAAGATGATAAACACCAAGTAGATGATAGGCAACATGCCCCCAACAATCTGATTGAACTATTACATGATCTAACTCATCCAATCCCTACCATCCCCTTTGCCTACACCAGGGAATTACTCACACATGAGAGGAGAAGTCATGGAGGGGTGATGGAGAGGCGATGATGATGACGATGGCGATGATTTACCCCCTCACCGGAGGCCAATTCAGCCTCCAGATTAGCTCTCCGAGGCAGAACAGAGGGTTGCGGCGGCTCCGCGACGTAGATTGGAAAAGCGACCTCTGTTTCGGGGTTTCCTCGACGGGGGAATAAATAGGGCCAAAGTAGGGCACCAGGGGGTGTGGGACCCACCCAGGAGGGCAGGTGGCGCGGCCAGGAGCTGGGCCGCGCCAGGCACCCTCCTGGCTGCCCTGTGGCCCTCCTTTGGCCTGGTGGAAGCTTCCGGAACGCTGAGTTTTTATATATATTTTTGGGATTTTTTTCCAGCATTCCTAAATATCCAGAAACCTGCACAAAAGAAAACAACACTGGTAGCTCTGTTGAAAACAGCGTTAGTCCGGGTTAGTTTCGTTCAAATCATGCAAGAATGAAGGCAAAACAATAGAAAAACTGTTTGGAAAAGTAGATACGTTTAGGACGTATCATTTTCTCCCTTGTTGCAATAGCACATCCCTTAGACTCATGTTTCTGTCACTCAAGCTAGTCATCAGGGGGCATGAACCCACAATCATGCATAACGCTCCCTCTTGGAGTTACTACCTACTACTTGGCCAAAGCAATAAACAGCAACGGAGAACATGCAAGAATTACTCAAGAACATAAATATAAAAGAGGAGAATCAAATATATTACTCAAACACAATTTGAACATAGTCTCATAATCCATCAGATCCCAGCAAACTCAACATAGCAACAGCTGAAAGATTACATATGTTCCTCGATAATGTAGGGAAGCTCACGAGGTCTAAACCATGAAGAACAAAGAGGGGAGGAGAATATCACATAGCTACTGATCATGGACCCATGGTCCAAGGTGGACTACTCACGTTTCATCCGGGAAGCGTCCGTGGTGGTGGAGAAGCTCCCGGAGGTGGTTCCTCCCTCCGTCAGGGTGCCGGGAAGAGGGTTCCTGGTGCTCCCGATCTTGGAAGCGCTGCGGCGGCGGAACAGAGGAGAGATCGCGAAAAAGGGTTCTGTCCTCAAGGGTTTCGGGACGAGAGAGATATATAGGCGAAGGGGGCAGCCAGAGGTGGACCAGGGGACCCAGGCGCCCCCCTGGCGCGTCCTAGGGGGTGGCCGCGCCAGGTGGCCGCCTGGGCCACCCCTGGATCCCCTCTGGCCCCACTTTGGCTCTTCCCGAAGCTTCCTGTACACCGATTTTTCCTATATTTTCCCAGAATTTTTCTGGCACTTTAAGTAATGGGAAAACATGAAATACAAAAACAGCAAAAAACAGGAACTGGCACTGGGGTGCACTGAGTTAATAGGTTAGTCATAATATGATCAAAAGTGCATGGAAGTGCATCAATATCATAGCAATATCACACAAAAGATGCATGGAGCAAGTAGAAATTATAGATACGTTTTGGACGTATCAACATCCCCAATCTTAATTCCTGCTCGTCCTCGAGTAGGTAAATGATAACAAGCATAATTTCTGTGGTGACATGCTACCAACCATATAAGAACTTTTAAGTAAAGCAATCAAGGCATGAAATTCAATTCAAGTCATAACAGGCAAGAGTCTATATTAGCATTGAAACAAGCAACATAAGAACATAAAGGTGCAAGAGCTCTCGCTGTCCGTGACTCGAATGTCTCCAAATGGTGTTTGCGTGCAAGAAAGGGGATAGGGATATACGAGAGAGTATAACATAGTTTTCATTGTTGAGAACTTAATCTACTAAAGTTTCACCCTTGGTCTTCTTTGGAATCTTATCCATACTCGTCCGCAGACCACTAGCCAGGTACAATTCAAAATGATCCACTCCCTTTCGACATTTTGAGCACTCATGCAATGGATGAGCGTAAGCAAGAAAGTTGACACTTAGGATGGCAAAGAGAGAAAAATGATGGGGGAGGAAGACAAAAAAGGTGTGAAAGGCTCACATCAATGAGGACAATCATAGGCGAGAGAAAGCCAAATGATAGATATGATGTGAGGAGTAGGGATTGCCATGCAACGGATGCACATATGATCTAAGGTAAGCTCTCCAATGGAACTAGTGGGGGGTGCATCCAACTTGCTTGCTCAAGAAGACCTAGAGCTCATTTGAGGAGGCTCATCATTGGAATATACAAGCCAAGTTCTATAGTGTGAAGGTCCCCACATAGCTATATGCATGAATGATAATCTCTATGGAGTACAAGATATAAGATGGAGTACGAGTGTGGATCTCTCAAAAGGAATAGTAGTGTGCCCCCTTCTCTCTTTTTATTTATTTTTCTCTATTTTTATATTTTTTGTATATTTTTTGTGTGGCCTCAATGGCTCTTTCTATTTAACTCTCATTTGTCCTCTTTGGGATCTTTTGATTTTGTCCTCTTTGGGATCTTTTCCTCACTTTAGGGGCAACACTCTATATATTACAAGAAGTATAGAAGATCTTTCACACTTTACAAAGTACTCAACATAAAGAAAATGAAACTATCATGAAGTATGCAAATGTATGCCTCTGCCAGTGTAGCATGATATGCAATGATACTAGCGCGTCATGTAGCAATGATTAGGGAAAGGCCCAACTAGCACGCGGCTCATCGATCAAGCAAAATCATGTATGACATGAAGATCAAGTCATGAGAAGGTGGATGTTGCATGGCAATGTATCTCGGAAAGGCTATGGTAATGCCTTGATAGGTAGGTATGGTGGCTGTTTTGAGGAAGGATATAATGAGGCTTATGATGACAGAGCGTATCGTGCCAAGGATTTGGATGCACCGGCGAAGTATGCGCCAACTCTCGTGGTGAGAAAGGGCAATGCACGGTTTCGAAGAGGCTAGAAAAATATGGCTAGGTGGAAGTGTCAAATTTCGAATACTCACATTAGTCCGAAGAACTCATGCACTTATTATCGGTAACTCTCAATCTAATTAGGAGGTTCACAAAGAGACGAGTACTCCGAGGAGGAGTGTATGGGGGTTTGGTTATCCTTGCGCATCCTCGACTCATGGTACGTGAGTGTACTCTAATATTGGACCCCTCCAAAGATTAGTGATCCATCTAGTAGCTAAACTGCTCAACTAATTTTGTAGCTTTTTTGAAAATAAACACGAATTGCCCAAAATACGACATCTATCACTAATAGGCTAAAGCTCTTGACACCAAAAGTTCAAACATTACTCATGGCAATACCTCAAAACTATTGCAAGTTACTACTACAATTGAATAGCAACCTCAATTACCTACTTCAAGTCAAGACACACAACTCAGTGCAACAGGAAAACTCTCTAAACAAGATAAACATGAAAACTCAAGAGAGTTCCAGCAACAAACTAAAAAAAATCTCTTAAAAGGATAAGCATAAAAACTAAGAGCTAAACATGACAGCAACTACGAAAAAGATAAAGAACACACACATCAAAGATAAGCATTAAAATCCTATGTTGTGTTCTAGGGTGAAGTGGAGCGTGTTTCTCTCCCACAGAAAGAAATCTGGGTTCTAACTTGTTATGAACAGCAAGAAAAGCTAAAGAAAACTAAAAAGCAAATAAAGAGCAAGACGCTCCAAGCATAGCACATAACGCATGAAGTGATAAAAATATAGTGGAATGAAAGACGAACTGATAATTGTTGATGGAGAAGGGGATGCATGGGAGAATCCTCAAGCTTAGATGCTTGAGTCTTCTTGAATATTTCTTGGGGATGCACGGGGGCATCCCCAAGCTTGAGCGTTTGACCCTCCTGAATCTTCTTTTATCATCTTCCCTCGCACACTTGAAAACTCCCTTCATACATAACTCATCATAATCTGATTAGCGAGGTTAGTACCCACAATAAAATAATTTTTCTCTACTGGAAATAAGGATATTCTTGAAGAGCTACTGTTTCTCAAGATCACCAAAAAGTTTTTTCAAAGAAAAAGCAAGCTTAAGGTTTGCAAAACGAAGAAAAGGCAAACCA
This sequence comes from Bromus sterilis, assembly GCA_950022295.1. NCBI lineage: Eukaryota > Viridiplantae > Streptophyta > Magnoliopsida > Poales > Poaceae > Bromus > Bromus sterilis. The sequence goes on along the minus strand of OX465595.1, from coordinate 333,032,476 downwards.
GGACAGAATCTGTGAAAAACAGACCAACATGTAGTAAATAATTTTTTGGGGCACTTCTGCAACTCAAATCAAAAATGTCAGAACAGACGCTCGAAAGCCAATTATATAGAGCACACTTTCAAAACAATTCAGATAAAAAATATGATCTCGTGATTTTATCCAATTTTTTCTGTCCACGGACAAAATCTGTTTTCTGTACAGCACGTCACAACTTTTGAACTTTCTTGCAATCGGAGGCTAAACTTGGCACAAAGCTGAAAAGTAAAGATAGAATGATGTTTCTACTGTAGTAACAAACATCAAGACACAACAAAAGAAAAATAAACCTAATTCGTTGCGGGCTGCCTCCCAAAAGCGCTTTCTTTTATGGCTTTAAGCTAGGTATGATGCAAAAATAGAAAATCAAGTTTTATCAATAGTAAGAGAATAGCTAGCCCGTGTAACGGACTCAAAAGGTAACTTAATCTTATTTCTAGGGAAGTGTTCCATCCCTTTCTTGAGAGGGAATTGGAATTTTAGATTCCCTTCTTTCATATCAATGACAACACCAACGGTGCGAAGAAAAGGGCGTCCCAAAATAATTGGACATGATGGTTCACATTCGATGTCCATAATAGTAAAATCAACGGGAACATAGTTTTCATTGACAATGATAAGAACATCATCGATCTTCCCCAAAGGTTTCATTACGGGAGATTCAACAAGACGAACACCAAAAGAACAAGGATCAAAAGGTTTTAATTCAAACATATCGTACATTCTTTTGGGCATAACGGAGGTACTAGCTCCAACATCACATAAATCATAGCAAGAGAAGTTATTCAACCTAATTTTAATCATAGGATCCCAACTATCTTCTAGCTTTCTAGGTATGGAGGCTTCTACCCTAAGCTTCTCCTCCCTAGCTTTAATGAGAGCATTAGTGATATGCTCCATGAAGGCAAGATTAAGTGTGCTAGTGTGGGGATCTCTAGACATGTTGTGAAGGAAACCAATAACTTCAGGAAGGGTGAAATTAACAAAATCAAGGTCACTACTATCAAGTAAAGTGGTAGTGGTGTCCTTTAGGCTCACCTGTTTGGTAGCTTCTATAGTCATATGAGTTTCTTCTTCTACGGTTGAGGTCATAGCATCACCATTAATAGGTCATATGGGACTAGGGGTGCTAAGAGTTTGGATATCCTCAACAACTTGGATAGTAGGAACGGTATGGTGTGTAGGAAGGCTCTTAATTCTATCTTCTTCCTCCTTTTCTCTAGCCCATCTCTCTTTTAGTTTATCAATCATCCCCATGTTTTAATTAATTTGCACTTGAATAGCGTTCATAGGAGTGACCTTCTTCTCCTCAAGAGGAGAAGTTCTAATTTTAAGCAATTCTACTTCATGGGCTAAATTGTCTACCTTTGACGAGAGATTATCTAATTTGTCTAGTTTTTTCTCTACACTCTTGTTGAAGGATTTTTGGGTAGTGATGAAGTCCTTAAGCATACTCTCTAGTTCAGAAGTGGAGTTCTTGGTGCTAGGATAAGTGTTGTTGTTCCCATAGTTGTTGGAGGGGAACGGTCTAGGATTGCTACCAAAATTACTCCTATAAGCATTGTTATTGAAGTTGTTTCTAGAGATAAAGTTCACATCTACTTGATCTTGAGAAATCAAAGAATTTAAAGGAACATCATGAGGATCAATAGGATATTGCTTGGTAAATAAAGATATAATCAAGTCAACTTTTTCATTTAGGGAGGAGATCTCCTCGACAGAGTTTACCTTCCTACCTGTTGGGGCTCTTCCAGTGTGCCATTGGGAATAGTTGGTCATCATCTCATCGAGTAGTTTTGTGGCAGCTCCAAGCTTTGTTGACATAAAGGTTCCTCCCGCGGCTGAATCTAGCAAGTTTCGCGAGGTAAGTTCAAGCCTGCATAAAAAGTTTGGATAACCATCCAAGTAGTCAAACCATGCGTAGGGAAATTATTAACAAGGGATTTCATGCGTTCCCAAGCTTGGGAAACATGATCATTATCCAATTGCTTAAAATTCATAATATTACTCCTCAATTGGATAATCTTAGCTGGGGGGTAGTATTTCCCAATAAAAGCATCCTTGCACTTATCCCAAGAATCTATGCTATTCCTAGGCAATGATTGAAACCAGATTTTAGCTCCTCCTCTCAAGGAGAAAGGAAAAAGCTTAAGCTTAACGATATCACCATCTACTTCTTTGTACTTTTGGATATCACAGAGCTCAACAAAATGATGTAAGTGCAAAGCAGCAGCATCTCCAGCACCGGAGAATTGATCTTTCATAACAAGGTTCAGCAAAGCAGGTTTAATCTCATAAGAAGGTGCTGAAGTGGCAGGTGGAGCAATAGGAGTGCAGATAAAGTCACTGTTGCTATGACTAGTGAAGTCACACAACTTGGTGTTTTCGGTGGAACCCATAGCAACAGTAAGCAAGGTAACTTTTTTTTGATTTTTGATAAGGGACACTAAAGAAAAAAAACTGAAAGGTAAACTAACAAGACTAAAAATCAAAGATAAAAGATAGTGTGCAACTCCCCTATCTTGAAGAGTGGAGTCCCCGGCAACGGCGCCAGAAATTAGCTTTGATGGCTTCTTGCCCCTCGTTGGTTACCCAAAGTGGAAGGTTGAGATGTAGACAACAACAAATTTCCCTCGGTGAAGATACCAAGGTTTGTCTCCAGTAGGACTCCGACAATGACAAGAAGGTGACAACGACGCCAACAATTAGGCGGTTGACGTGGACCTGCACACACAACAGATAACTTTGCTCCCAACGAGTACAGAGAGGTTGTCAATCCCTCCAGCCTTGTTGTTTACAAAGGATCAAACGCACGGGATAATAATGATAGAGATAGAAACAGAAAAGGAAATAAAGCAGAAAATAAATAGCAGGTGTAAACAGTGGTGGAAATATGGACCGGGGTCCCATGATGTTCACTAGTGATGTCTCTCTCCCAAAAGACGATAAAATAGCCATGCAAGGTAAACAAATTACAGCTGGGCAATTGACAGGATTATGTGCGCAAACCAATGCTAACTATGCTACAAAGAAAGGAAGAGGCTCAAAAGCTTAGGCAGTACGCCAAGACAAGTAGACCGAAATCCATCTGCATCTACCTACTAATCATCCACCTTGAGATATCTATCCAGAACATCTCGCTGGTATTAAGTTGTGAATCCCACCTAAAGTGTAAACTCAAAGCAATAGACAACTGCATTAAAGAACTTTGCGTAAAGTAAACAATCCTTGCACCCGCAAGTATAAGCACCATTGTTTCCTCCCTTGTGGCAACATCACATCCCCTAGACTCATGTCTCTTCACTCAAGCTAGTCATCAGGGGGCATGAACCCACAATCATGCATAATGCTCCCTCTTGGAGTTACTACCTACTACTTGGCCAAAGCAATAAACAGCAACGGAGAACATGCAAGAATTACTCAAGAACATAAATATAAAAGAGGAGAATCAAATATATTACTCAAACACAATCTGAACATAGTCTCATAATCCATCAGATCCCAGCAAACTCAGCATAGCAACAGCAGAAAGATTACATATGTGCCTCGATCATGTAGGGCAGCTCACGAGGTCTAAACCATGAAGAACAAAGAGGGGAGGAGAACATCACATAGCTATTGATCATGGACCCATGGTCCAAGGTGGACTACTCACGGTTCATCCGGGAAGCATCCATGGTGGTGGAGAAGCTCCCGGAGGTGGTTCCTCCCTGCAGCAGGCTGCCGGGAAGAGGGCTCCTGGTCCTCCCGGTCTTGGAAGCGCTGCGGCGGCAGAATAGAGGAGAGATCGCGAAAAAGGGTTCTGTACTCGAGGGTTTCGGGACGAGAGAGATATATAGGCGAAGGGGGCAGCCAGAGGTGGACTAGGGGCCCCAGGCGTGTCAGATCCCTCTGTTAGGTATGTGCTAGGGTTAGCTAGTACCTTTGCTTCATGCAAAAGTTTCAAAAAGAAACCTCAAAAATCAATTCAAAATCCAAATGGGAGAAGGAACACCCCCCAGATGAATTATTTCAAAAGGCCAGATAAAAATATTTTCCAAAAATTCATGTTAGAGTTTTGAAAAGTCTTATAAATGAGTGTGATCACATATCAAGTGATGTGGGACCCACCCCATGCTCATAGATTTTTCAAATATTCAAACAGTACCTTGGAAATAAAGAAATCCCCCTATTTGATTTAAAATTCAAATCATTTGAATTTTAAAAATGTTGAAAGTTTATGAGTGGCTAGTCTATATTATTATAAGGCCACATAAAAGTTTTCAGCATTTAATAAAATGTTTAGCTATTTTTTTTAGCTAAACAGAACACATTACAGAAAAAAAAGAAAGGAAAGTTTAAACAGAATTCAGAAAAGAGTTACCTGTTGCCCAGGGCGAGGCCCACCTCTCCAGCCGGCCCAGCCCACCTGGACCCTCCCCTGTCGTCTTCCTCCCCACGCCCCGAAGCTGCTCGGTGGAATGCATGCAGCACTCCACCGACGCCGCCGCCGAGCCCTGGCCACCTCCTGCTTCCCCCTCGCCACCTCTTCACACCTGGAGACGCCCTGGAGTCGTCCACGTCCATTCCCCCCCTCCTCATCGTCTTCCTCCTCCTCCTGCGCCGATTTCTTCAACGTCCGAGGACCCGCCGGAGCGCGCCACCGTGGAAGACATGGCCATCATGGCCTAGAGCTCAGGCCAACTTGTCCCGTGCGTGCATCGTCGTCGACTTCATCGCCTCGCAGAAGACGGCGCCTTGATTTGATCCAGAGGAGACGCGAGCCTCACCGAATCGCCGCCGGTCGCCGGAGAGCTACCTCGTCGATTCGCCACCACCAGACCCTCCCCGAGCCCGCTGACCACGCCATCGATTTCGTGGTGAGCTCCTGCCCGTTTCCCCCAACCTGGCGCCCTCTCTCTTGGTCTCTAGCCGCTTTCACCATGGACGCCGTAGCTCGTCGCCGCCATGGATGAGCTCGAGGTCGCCCCTGTGCCCCTTCGACTCGTCCAGCGCACGCGTTTGGCTCCTAAGCCCGATAGCTTTCGAACGCAAGTGAATTCAACCCGATCCGTGCACGGTAGCGCCGACCACGACCTCGTCGCCGTACTGTTTCCGCCGGAGTCGTCGCCGTCGTCGACTCCGGGCACCCCGTGAACCCCCGATGCCACCAAACGACGCGGAAGACCTCCAGGAGCAAGATGGTGCCCTCCCCATGCTCTCCCGTGGCCTGTAGCGGATTCCGGCGAGTCGCCGCCGTGGTTCACGTCGCCGGCGTCAAGCCGCCGGTGGATTAGCCACAAATCACGTGTTAAGTGACCCCTGGGTCACTGACCAGTGGGCCCAGTGGCTTAATTAAGCCACTGGATTAATTTAACCACGGGTTTAAACACTGTGTCACAGACAGGTGGGACCCCCTAGTCAGTTTGACTGGTCAAACCCCCCTGCTGACGCAATAAATCGAAATGATTTAAAAAGAATTCCAGAAAATCCAGAAAATACCCCAAACTTTGGAAATTCATAGAAAATTCATATTAACTCCAAATTGGACAAATAATATATGAAAAATGATCAGGAGAAAATTATCTTTCCAAATATGCAACTTTCAACTCTGTTTGAGTTGAATTTAAAATGTGATCAGTAGCATTTGCTATTTGATTTAAATGGAATTAAATCAAATTTAATTCAAATATTTTGGCAACTTGAACCATGGCAACATGCTCCATTTTACCTACACATCAGAGGCATATCATACAAATTTGAAAATAATTCAAAATGATCAAACTAAATCATGTATAACTTGGTTAAGGATGAATTCAAATGTGGAATTTGAATTTGCATTTTAAAAATGTAATATATTCCACTTAAATGGAATTGCCTCACACATCAAACTTGTACTTCAAGATTAAAACATTCTATCATGTGTTTGAGCATTGCATTCATATTGATTGCTACTTGTACTTGCTTGTCGAGTAGAGGTTGAACCGGAGCAAGAGGTCACCCCCTTCGCTGAAGATCCAGAGCCCGAACCTCGTCAGCAAGGCAAGCAAAACCCCTTTGATCATGTCGATAAAATCCCACTTCCCTCTCATGTCTCGCTTATGCATTGTTTAGGATGATCACCATGTTACGATTCTACCGCATAGATGAACCCATTCCTTTGCATGACCTATCTCTTGTCACAGTAGTAAGCAAACCACAATCCTAGCAAATGTAGGAGTTGAATGATGTCATGTGGCCCTTGCAAATGTTACCGCTTATTGCATGCTTAGTATGATACCATGTTGTTACTGTGATGTGAGTCGGGATGGTAGTGATCATGTGTTGATGGTAGAAAAGTGTTGGTGAATCGACCCTAATACAAGGTGAACGATGAGAGGCTGTGTAGGAGTACACAGTGGGTTGTCTCGTTGAACACCGCCCTAAGTCCGAGTTCTTGTGTGGTGATCCAAGATGAAGAGTACAACCACACATTGGGCTCACTGACCCCTCTCAACCTATTAACTCATCCCTTTTGATGTCCAGATGTCGCAGTAGTTCGGAGTTCTGGTAGGCTTGTGGCCTGGATGCTAAGTGAGAGAACGGCTCATCCGAGACCGGCTTATGCACCACGCACACATCGCTTGGGTCCACTTCGGTAAACCGGCCGGGTTCACGATTGTGGTAGCCCACCCAAGTAGGCGGCTTTCTTGGACTAGATAGGCTATGAGGAAACAGTTGTGGTGAGCATCCTCGCTGGCACCCCTTGAATGGTGTCGAGATCAAAGGCGGTAAATGATGGTCATGTGTGTGTAGCGGTACACCCTTGCAAGGTTAACAAAACTATTCGAATAGCCGCGTCCGCGGTTATGGACTGCTTGGAAAGCTTAGCTTGGTTATTAGATAACTTGAACCGGATACTTCTAAAACACACCAAGATAAGTGTGAGTGCTATGGCGTGCCTCCTCGTGGGGAAGTCGAGGAAGGCACCATAGTGGTGTATTGGTTGGTGAAAGTAGTGGACTCGTGTACGCTTCTTACCTCAAAGTCTGGTACTCGTAGTTCAGGATTAGCCAAGTCAAAGCTGGCATTTCTGCAAGTGAACCCCACCTCCCTTTACCTTGATACATGTGCATGAGTAGTATAGCTCCTACGTAAGTCTTGCTGAGTACGACTTTGTACTCACGTTTGCTTAATATATGTTTTAGATGACGCCACTGACCCCGAAGGTGGCTTCTTCATCGAGCTGGACGACTGAAGTTAAGCTAGTCTAGTCCCAGTCAGCAGACTGGTTCCCTCGTGGAGGGCTTTATGTTTGAATAAGGCTTCTTAAGCCAATTTGTTAAACTTGTCTGTACCCAGACATAATTTGCTTCCGCTTCGTGATGTAATGTTGGATCACATGTATGTGATCTCTGTGTGTACTCTATAAGAGTTATATAAATAAAGTTGTAAACTTTGTAGAGAATTGCAATGGTACCTGCTGTTCATACAAGGCATGTGTGCTGCGTGTATGTTTATAACATACATGTCTTTGTATGGGTTTTCGAGACCTTAGTTGTGTTCTGGCTGGCGGTCTTTCATACACCAAGTGGCCCTTAGATGTGCGCAGCTTGGGGCATCGCGATGCGATTGCTCGAGACTCCGTCTCGTGCACACTTTGTGGTATGATCGAGCCCGCCCTAGACCCCGACTAAGTGATCGGGCTGGAGTAAGTCTATGTAAGAGTTTCGAGATAGTCGATAGTATGGTTGAGGCGACTTGTCTTTGAATATGGGAGTTCACCACCCATATCAGTAGACTTGTGTGCGTACGATGAGGACCCAGTACAGTTGATCATCCGGCCTGGATGGGATGCCCCTCACGTACGATGCTTTCCGAGAATGTTCAGTGCTTGGCCTTGTCTGCTTAGACAAGTGGGTGCGGTTCTCGGCTCTCCATATGACTATGTCTTAACTGTACTTGCATACGCTAACCCCGGGTCTCGACGGACTTGGTATCAGAGCAGGACTGACTGTAGGACTAGTAGCCTTGGCCGAAGTTGAGTCTAGCATTCTATAGTTATATAGTTACTCTGGGTATATATGGGAACAACGTAAGGCTTCATTTTTCTCCTTACCCCCTTCGTTCTGAGTTCTGAGTCACCCTCATCTTACTCTACGGGAAGATAGGACTAGGCTCTCCTCTGTCTGATTAGCATATCTCGTTGATTGCTTCCTTATAGCCGTAGGAAAGTTGTGTCAGGTTTTCCTAGCATTGTTGAAATGCTGATTTCTTACACCGTATTATGTAAGTGCTGTTTCTCATGATTGAAAGAAATTGTCATTTCTTGCAATTACAGCCGTTATGCTGTCCGAGTCATTCCAGGTTTATCTCATAATCTGATGCATTTGCAAACTCTTGCTTTCTGTTTCAGATGGCAAATCTTCCCCCTCGGCAGATTGTTCGTTTGACCAGGTGCCTCGGTGTGCGTGGCCATCCCGCCACGTTGATCGAGATGATGTCCTATGTGGGATATCGATGGTACCCTGAGTACACCATCGAGGAGCAGTTCCACGACTTCAACCAGACGCAATTCCACTGCATTGTCCGGATCTACCCGCACCACGTTGGAGTCACCCAGCCTATCCACTTTGGACATGGCATCGGCGTTACTGAGAACATGGCTGTGCAGGATGCTGCATATTCATGTATCACACTGCTGAGAGAGGAGCACACCCTGCTGAGAGAGACTTCTTTCCGCTATATCCCAGCTGCACTTCCAGGAGAAGAGGGATATTACACCGGACTCTACTCAGATCACTCTGCAGAGGATCCAGCACTTCAGGTGACTGCTAGGTTTGCTAGTGACCGAGACCGTGATGCACGTGCTCTCCGTTTTGAGCTCCACGCTACTCGTGTTCGTCTGTACCGGGCACTAACGCTCTTGGCACCCTTTGTGAGCGTGGGATCAGTTGAGTACGACGCGATCTATCCAGTGAGGACCCAGATGCCTTCTCGAGTTGCTTGGCCCGAGATTGGAGGAGTTTTCCCACCCCGTGGTCCTTTGCTTCCACCCTACGCTGGACCTAGGCCCCATCCTTGCCCAAATGGATATCAGGGTCCACAAGCCTCCGTGTTTTCCGATGGTCACCTCCAGCTACCGGGATATGCGGGTAACTTCTATGAGGATTACTATGGAGATGGAGATGAGTGAGACCGCCTGTGGTCTTACTTAGTGAGGATGTAGTAGTATCCTAGTATATTGTAAGCAAGGTGTCTAAGTTCCAGAGGCTTAGATAAATAATGTATAGGAAGTCAGAGTGCCTTTGAAGGATGTATCATCTTCATCACGTTTGTATTAGCTTAGTGCTTGTACTAAAACGATGTATGGCTTGTATGACAGCTTGTGAATATATGGCTTGTATGCTTTTATCACCATGTTGTCAAGATGATTACTTCCTTTGCTCTGTAATCCTTCCAGTACTTCAATACCTTGATTAGACTCTTGAACTCAACTCTGTTTGACTTTGGTTTTTCACCTTCAGGATGTCTCAAGGAACACGTGGCCAGATTGGTCGTAACCAAGGTCGTGGGAACAACCAGGAGGAAGATAACCTTCCACCCCCACCCACGATGGCCCAAGTTCTGATGGAGGTCGAAAGGAACCGCCGTGACTCTCACCACCTACTGGAAGTCATCGCACGCAACACCACTCAGCAGTGCAATGAGCTGGTGTCTCTGAACGACTTCATCCGGCTTCATCCCCCGGTATTCAGTTACTCCACCGAGCCCCTTGACGCCGATGACTGGCTTCGCAGCATCGAGAGGAAGCTCCAAGCCGGCCATGTCGCAGATGGCGACAAGGTCAATTATGCCACCTATCACCTTGAAGGTGCAGCAAGTTCTTGGTGGGAGAATTTTCTGAATATGCGCCCAGTTGGACCACCTGCATCTTGGAATGAGTTCTGCACCTCTTTCCGCGAGCACCACATTCCCAAAGGTCTCATGGACCGCAAGCGTGAGGAGTTCTGTAACCTCACCCAAGGTAGGAGGACCGTTGACGAGTTCAGTCGTGAGTTCAACCGACTTGCTCGTTATGCAACTGAGGAAGTCTCCACCGACTCCAAGAAACAAGAGAGGTTCCGTCGTGGCCTCAACAGTGGACTCCGTCGCGAGCTCAACCTTCATGACTTTGCCACATTTCAGGTCCTTGTCAACAAGGCCATCAAGGCGGAGGACATGAACACCCCCAATGACTTTCGCAAACACCCTAGAGAGGAAGGTTCATCCAATTCTGGCTCTCAGAAGCGCAAGATCTGGATTCCCAATAGCATGTTCTGCCAGAACAACCCACCGAGGCCATCCTATTCGGCGCCTCGTCCACCCACCCAGTTCCACCCAGCTCCACCAAACCACCCAGCTCCACGCACTGTTTTCGGAGCTTGCTACAAGTGTGGTCAGGCAGGCCACTACTCTCGCGAGTGCCCCCAGAACCAAGTCCAGCACCAGAATGCTCCACCACGTGCCGGAGGCAACAACAACAACAATGGCCGTGGCAAGCCACCCCAGAAGGTCTTCACCGCCAAACCCGCTCCTCCCGCCAATCGTGGACGTCTGAACCAGATTGCCGCCGAAGAGACTGACGACACCACTGACGTCATTCTTGGTACGCTCCCAGTCAATTTTGTTCCTACTTCCGTTCTTTTCGACCCAGGAGCATCTCATTCATTCATGTCGGAAAGTTATGCACTTCGTCATGAGTTACCCTTTGTTGAATTGTCCACCCCGATGGTTATTCAAACTCCAGGGTCACGATGGCAAACTAATAGAGTAAGCCATGGTAATCAAATAGCAATTGAGGGTTTAGTATTCCATGCTTCACTCATAGCCCTCAAGTCTTCAGACATTGATGTCATCCTTGGCATGGATTGGCTATCAAGACAGAATGCCTATCTGGATTGCAAAGGCAAATCCGTGAAACTCACCCATCCTTCAGGAAAAACTATTAGCTATACCTCACCCAGAACAAGAACCCAAGTGCATTCCTTGAATGTACTTCCCCTTCCCGAACTTGAAGATATTCCGGTGGTTCGTGACTTCCCGGATGTCTTTCCTGAAGAGCTGCCGGGCATGCCACCCGACAGATGTGTAGAGTTTATAGTGGATCTTGTTCCAGGAACCGCACCAATTTCCAAACGCCCATATAAAATGGCCCCACATGAGTTAGCTGAGCTAAAAACCCAACTGGATGCTTCGTTGGCGAAAGGCTTCATCCGCCCTAGCTCATCGCCATGGGGTTGCCCCGTTCTGTTCGTAAAGAAGAAAGATGGAACAGAAAGGATGTGCGTAGACTATCGCCCGCTAAATTTAGCGACGATAAAGAACAAATACCCACTGCCCAGGATCAATGATCTTTATGATCAACTTGCAGGATCCGCCGTCTTCTCTAAGATGGATTTAAGATTAGGTTATCATCAGATCAGAATCCGAAACGAGGACATTCCCAAGACGGCTTTTACTACTCGTTATGGTCTTTACGAGTACACCGTCATGTCCTTTGGTTTAACCAATGCCCCCGCCACATTCTCACGCTTGATGAATTCGATCTTCATGGAGTACTTAGATAAATTTGTTGTGGTTTATCTCGATGACATTCTCATCTACTCGAAGAACGAAGAAGATCATGCCAAACACTTAAGGCTGGTATTGATGAAACTTAGAGAGCATCGCCTGTACGCTAAATTCTCCAAGTGTGAATTCTGGCTACCAGAAGTGACCTACTTAGGCCACGTGATTTCTGCAAAAGGCATTGCTGTGAATCCCGAGAGAGTTCAGGCCGTCCTTGACTGGACTCCACCTGAATCGGTTAAGCAAGTAAGGAGTTTTCTTGGCTTAGCCAGCTATTGCCGTCGCTTCGTCGAGAACTTTTCCAAAGTTGCAAAGCCTCTAACTGAACTCCTCAAGAAAGATAAGAAATTCCAATGGACTCCCAAGTGCGAGGAAAGCTTTCAAGAGCTAAAAAGAAGATTAACTTCTGCACCCGTGCTTGCACCTCCAGACACCAAAAGGGATTTCGAGATCTATTGTGATGCCTCACGGCAAGGGTTAGGATGCATACTTCTGCAAGATCGACATGTGGTAGCTTATGCTTCACGCCAGTTGCGGCCACATGAAGAGAATTATCCTACCCATGACCTTGAACTCGCTGCCGTAGTTCATGCTCTAACAACTTGGCGACATTACCTCCTTGGTAATCGTTGTGAGATTTATTCCGACCACCAAAGCCTCAAATATATTTTCACCCAGCCAGATCTTAATCTCAGGCAAAGACGCTGGATTGAGTTGATAAAAGATTACGACGTAGCAATTTCTTACACCCCAGGCAAAGCCAATGTCATGGCTGATGCACTAAGTCGTAAGTCGTACTGTAACAACCTCATGTTACAGCAGTATCAACCCCTTCTTCATGAGGACTTTCGCAAGCTCAACCTTGAGATTGTTCCTCATGGCTATCTCTCAACCTTGGTGGCGAAACCGACTCTTGAGGATCAAATCATAGTTGCCCAAAGGCGTGCACGAGGTGTTCGCCGGATCAAGGAGAACATTGCTAGCGGAGTTGCTAAATGTTTCTCCACAGATAACAAAGGAGCGGTATTCTTTGAAAATCGTTTAGTAGTACCTAAGAATAAGGAACTAAGGCAACTCATCCTCAAAGAAGCCCATGACACACCCCTCTCAATTCATCCCGGTAGCACGAAAATGTACCGAGATCTACGCCAGAGATTTTGGTGGACTAGGATGAAGAGAGACATTGCTCAATTTGTCGCCGAATGTGATGTTTGTCGTCGCATTAAGGAAGAACATCAAAGACCTGCTGGTACACTTCAACCTTTGTCTATTCCCGAGTGGAAATGGGACAAAGTCGGTATGGACTTCATCACAGGCTTTCCAAGAACCCAGAAAGGAAACAATGCCATCTTCGTTGTCATAGATAGGCTTTCCAAAGTTGCTCACTTCCTTCCGGTTCGCGAGTCTATAACTGCTAGTCAGTTAGCGGACTTGTACATCTCCAGGATTGTATCACTTCACGGTGTTCCGTTGGAAATCAATTCTGATCGCGGTAGCCTTTTCACCTCTAGATTTTGGGAAAGCTTCCAACGTGCTATGGGAACTCATCTCTCCTTTAGTACGGCTTTCCATCCTCAGTCTAGCGGTCAAGTCGAAAGGGTTAACCAGATTCTTGAAGACATGCTTAGAGCTTGTGTTATCTCATTCGGAAAGAATTGGGAGAATTCTCTTCCATATGCCGAATTTTCTTATAATAATAGTTTTCAATCTAGTCTGAACATGGCTCCTTTTGAACTCCTTTATGGACGACGATGTCGAACACCTTTAAACTGGTCTGAAACCGGTGAAAGACAATTCTTTGGACCGGATATGATCAAGGAAGCAGAAGAACAAGTTCGCATTGTTCGTGATCAATTGAAAGCAGCCCAGTCTCGTCAGAAAAGCTACTATGATCGTCATCATAGGCATGAGAGCTACAATCTGGATGAGAAGGCTTACCTTCGGGTTACTCCTCTGAAGGGAACCCAACGTTTCGGTATCAAAGGCAAGTTGGCCCCACGTTACATCGGACCTTTCCGCATTATTGCTAAACGTGGAGAAGTTGCCTACCAACTTGAACTACCTCCGCACCTTTCCCGAGTACACGATGTATTTCATGTATCCCAACTCAGGCGTTGCTTCAAGGACCCCATCCGCGAAGTCGACCATGAAACGCTTGATCTCCAAGATGACCTTTCTTATCGAGAATACCCCGTTCGTATTCTTGATTCCGCAGAGCGTGTCACTCGTCGTCAGAAGATTAGGTTTCTGAAAGTGCAATGGTCACACCACTCTGAAAGAGAAGCCACGTGGGAAAGAGAAGACCGTCTCCTTACTGAGTACCCCTCCTTCCTTCCGCAGACTTCTGAATCTCGGGACGAGATTCTTTTGAGTGGGGGCGAGTTGTCAGATCCCTCTGTTAGGTATGTGCTAGGGTTAGCTAGTACCTTTGCTTCATGCAAAAGTTTCAAAAATAAACCTCAAAAATCAATTCAAAATCCAAATGGGAGAAGGAACACCCCCCAAATGAATTATTTCAAAAGGCCAGATAAAAATATTTTCCAAAAATTCATGTTAGAGTTTTGAAAAGTCTTATAAATGAGTGTGATCACATATCAAGTGATGTGGGACCCACCCCATGCTCATAGATTTTTCAAATATTCAAACAGTACCTTGGAAATAAAGAAATCCCCCTATTTGATTTAAAATTCAAATCATTTGAATTTTAAAAATGTTGAAAGTTTATGAGTGGCTAGTCTATATTATTATAAGGCCACATAAAAGTTTTCAGCATTTAATAAAATGTTTAGCTATTTTTTTTAGCTAAACAGAACACATTACAGAAAAAAAAGAAAGGAAAGTTTAAACAGAATTCAGAAAAGAGTTACCTGTTGCCCAGGGCGAGGCCCACCTCTCCAGCCGGCCCAGCCCACCTGGACCCTCCCCTGTCGTCTTCCTCCCCACGCCCCGAAGCTGCTCGGTGGAATGCATGCAGCACTCCACCGACGCCGCCGCCGAGCCCTGGCCACCTCCTGCTTCCCCCTCGCCACCTCTTCACACCTGGAGACGCCCTGGAGTCGTCCACGTCCATTCCCCCCCTCCTCATCGTCTTCCTCCTCCTCCTGCGCCGATTTCTTCAACGTCCGAGGACCCGCCGGAGCGCGCCACCGTGGAAGACATGGCCATCATGGCCTAGAGCTCAGGCCAACTTGTCCCGTGCGTGCATCGTCGTCGACTTCATCGCCTCGCAGAAGACGGCGCCTTGATTTGATCCAGAGGAGACGCGAGCCTCACCGAATCGCCGCCGGTCGCCGGAGAGCTACCTCGTCGATTCGCCACCACCAGACCCTCCCCGAGCCCGCTGACCACGCCATCGATTTCGTGGTGAGCTCCTGCCCGTTTCCCCCAACCTGGCGCCCTCTCTCTTGGTCTCTAGCCGCTTTCACCATGGACGCCGTAGCTCGTCGCCGCCATGGATGAGCTCGAGGTCGCCCCTGTGCCCCTTCGACTCGTCCAGCGCACGCGTTTGGCTCCTGAGCCCGATAGCTTTCGAACGCAAGTGAATTCAACCCGATCCGTGCACGGTAGCGCCGACCACGACCTCGTCGCCGTACTGTTTCCGCCGGAGTCGTCGCCGTCGTCGACTCCGGGCACCCCGTGAACCCCCGATGCCACCAAACGACGCGGAAGACCTCCAGGAGCAAGATGGTGCCCTCCCCATGCTCTCCCGTGGCCTGTAGCGGATTCCGGCGAGTCGCCGCCGTGGTTCACGTCGCCGGCGTCAAGCCGCCGGTGGATTAGCCACAAATCACGTGTTAAGTGACCCCTGGGTCACTGACCAGTGGGCCCAGTGG
Organism: Bromus sterilis; assembly: GCA_950022295.1. Taxonomy (NCBI): domain Eukaryota; kingdom Viridiplantae; phylum Streptophyta; class Magnoliopsida; order Poales; family Poaceae; genus Bromus; species Bromus sterilis. The sequence continues at coordinate 333,017,039 of OX465595.1, read as the reverse complement.
CTTAATTAAGCCACTGGATTAATTTAACCACGGGTTTAAACACTGTGTCACAGACAGGTGGGACCCCCTAGTCAGTTTGACTGGTCAAACCCCCCTGCTGACGCAATAAATCGAAATGATTTAAAAAGAATTCCAGAAAATCCAGAAAATACCCCAAACTTTGGAAATTCATAGAAAATTCATATTAACTCCAAATTGGACAAATAATATATGAAAAATGATCAGGAGAAAATTATCTTTCCAAATATGCAACTTTCAACTCTGTTTGAGTTGAATTTAAAATGTGATCAGTAGCATTTGCTATTTGATTTAAATGGAATTAAATCAAATTTAATTCAAATATTTTGGCAACTTGAACCATGGCAACATGCTCCATTTTACCTACACATCAGAGGCATATCATACAAATTTGAAAATAATTCAAAATGATCAAACTAAATCATGTATAACTTGGTTAAGGATGAATTCAAATGTGGAATTTGAATTTGCATTTTAAAAATGTAATATATTCCACTTAAATGGAATTGCCTCACACATCAAACTTGTACTTCAAGATTAAAACATTCTATCATGTGTTTGAGCATTGCATTCATATTGATTGCTACTTGTACTTGCTTGTCGAGTAGAGGTTGAACCGGAGCAAGAGGTCACCCCCTTCGCTGAAGATCCAGAGCCCGAACCTCGTCAGCAAGGCAAGCAAAACCCCTTTGATCATGTCGATAAAATCCCACTTCCCTCTCATGTCTCGCTTATGCATTGTTTAGGATGATCACCATGTTACGATTCTACCGCATAGATGAACCCATTCCTTTGCATGACCTATCTCTTGTCACAGTAGTAAGCAAACCACAATCCTAGCAAATGTAGGAGTTGAATGATGTCATGTGGCCCTTGCAAATGTTACCGCTTATTGCATGCTTAGTATGATACCATGTTGTTACTGTGATGTGAGTCGGGATGGTAGTGATCATGTGTTGATGGTAGAAAAGTGTTGGTGAATCGACCCTAATACAAGGTGAACGATGAGAGGCTGTGTAGGAGTACACAGTGGGTTGTCTCGTTGAACACCGCCCTAAGTCCGAGTTCTTGTGTGGTGATCCAAGATGAAGAGTACAACCACACATTGGGCTCACTGACCCCTCTCAACCTATTAACTCATCCCTTTTGATGTCCAGATGTCGCAGTAGTTCGGAGTTCTGGTAGGCTTGTGGCCTGGATGCTAAGTGAGAGAACGGCTCATCCGAGACCGGCTTATGCACCACGCACACATCGCTTGGGTCCACTTCGGTAAACCGGCCGGGTTCACGATTGTGGTAGCCCACCCAAGTAGGCGGCTTTCTTGGACTAGATAGGCTATGAGGAAACAGTTGTGGTGAGCATCCTCGCTGGCACCCCTTGAATGGTGTCGAGATCAAAGGCGGTAAATGATGGTCATGTGTGTGTAGCGGTACACCCTTGCAAGGTTAACAAAACTATTCGAATAGCCGCGTCCGCGGTTATGGACTGCTTGGAAAGCTTAGCTTGGTTATTAGATAACTTGAACCGGATACTTCTAAAACACACCAAGATAAGTGTGAGTGCTATGGCGTGCCTCCTCGTGGGGAAGTCGAGGAAGGCACCATAGTGGTGTATTGGTTGGTGAAAGTAGTGGACTCGTGTACGCTTCTTACCTCAAAGTCTGGTACTCGTAGTTCAGGATTAGCCAAGTCAAAGCTGGCATTTCTGCAAGTGAACCCCACCTCCCTTTACCTTGATACATGTGCATGAGTAGTATAGCTCCTACGTAAGTCTTGCTGAGTACGACTTTGTACTCACGTTTGCTTAATATATGTTTTAGATGACGCCACTGACCCCGAAGGTGGCTTCTTCATCGAGCTGGACGACTGAAGTTAAGCTAGTCTAGTCCCAGTCAGCAGACTGGTTCCCTCGTGGAGGGCTTTATGTTTGAATAAGGCTTCTTAAGCCAATTTGTTAAACTTGTCTGTACCCAGACATAATTTGCTTCCGCTTCGTGATGTAATGTTGGATCACATGTATGTGATCTCTGTGTGTACTCTATAAGAGTTATATAAATAAAGTTGTAAACTTTGTAGAGAATTGCAATGGTACCTGCTGTTCATACAAGGCATGTGTGCTGCGTGTATGTTTATAACATACATGTCTTTGTATGGGTTTTCGAGACCTTAGTTGTGTTCTGGTTGGCGGTCTTTCATACACCAAGTGGCCCTTAGATGTGCGCAGCTTGGGGCATCGCGATGCGATTGCTCGAGACTCCGTCTCGTGCACACTTTGTGGTATGATCGAGCCCGCCCTAGACCCCGACTAAGTGATCGGGCTGGAGTAAGTCTATGTAAGAGTTTCGAGATAGTCGATAGTATGGTTGAGGCGACTTGTCTTTGAATATGGGAGTTCACCACCCATATCAGTAGACTTGTGTGCGTACGATGAGGACCCAGTACAGTTGATCATCCGGCCTGGATGGGATGCCCCTCACGTACGATGCTTTCCGAGAATGTTCAGTGCTTGGCCTTGTCTGCTTAGACAAGTGGGTGCGGTTCTCGGCTCTCCATATGACTATGTCTTAACTGTACTTGCATACGCTAACCCCGGGTCCCGACAAGGCGCCCCCTGGCGCGGCCTAGGGGGTGGTCGCGCCAGGTGGCCGCCTGGGCCACCCCTGGCTCCCCTCTGGCCCCACCTTGGCTCTTCCCGAAGCTTCCTGTATGCTGATTTTTCCTATATTTTCCCGGAATTTTTCTGGCACTTTAAGTAATGGGAAAACCTGAAATACAAAAATAGCAGAAAACAGGAACTGGCACTGGGGTGCACTGAGTTAATAGGTTAGTCCAAATATGATCAAAAGTGTATGGAAGTGCATCAATATCATAGAAATATCACACAAAAGATGCATGGAGCAAGAAGAAATTATAGTTACGTTTTGGACGTATCAACCTCCAATTAGTTTTCTTGTTGGTGGCTTCATTAGTGAGTATTTAGTAGTTTTTGGTGCTGTTTAGTTGAGCTTAAATGTATGTGTACAAATTTATTTTCCAAGTTTTGTTGCTAGTTTGAGCCTTGGTAAAGTAAGTAGAATGTTTTTCTCAAACTAGTTTTGCTTAAACCTCCATTTTTGTGATTTGTCAAAAATTTCAGAAATGGATAGGCTAGGAAGATGGCTTGGGAAGAAGAAACCCGAGCGCTCTAGCCGTGTTACACGGTCCACAGCTTCACCTTCGGCTACGAGGGTGAGCCACAACGAAGAAATCGTACCCTTGGAGCTGTTGGACGCATCACCCGCAAAGGCCATGGCATTTCCATGCAGAGATTTCATGGCGGATGTCGGCATACAGGAGGAGTTCGACGCCCTGTGTGCCAGAGCAGGTTTGGCACGGCTTGTGACGAGCCATGTGCCACAGTGTGAGACGCTCACTGCTATATTTATTAACAGTTTTAGATTCTATCTTGAAAGTGATACTGTTGTATTTCAGATTTATGAAAGGTTACTAACCATGCCTATGAGTACCTTTTGTGAAGCTTTATGTTTTCCCGACAGAGGAGAGAAGAGGAGGAAAAAATCTCAAACTGCTGCACTCAAGACCCTTCTCGACTCATTGTGCAACACTGAAGTGAGGAACACTAACCGTCAGAAGATCTCCAATATTTTGTTTCCTCATCTCAGGTATTTCGCGTATTATCCTGCTAGAGGGGTGTTGGCTCGAGACAACGCGAGCAACACTTCTTCGCCTGATACTGCTATCATGGCGAACGCCCTCTCAGGGAATCACGAGTATCATGTGGGCATGTTGATTGCTACACGCCTTGCTGCTAATAGAAACAAGGGGGATCTCTTTGGTGGCGTCTACGCCACACTTCTTTTGCAGTTTCTCGAAGGAGAACCGCGCCGAGATGATACAGCTTTTCCTTTTGTTAGTCTTGATTTGGTTGCCATGAAAAGGCACTTCTTTGTTACTAGGGCCTCTGACCGATATTGTAACATCCCAATTTTCTAAATTCCGATGTTAATAGATCATCTTATGCATCTCATGCTGTTTCCGCATTTTTCTGGAGTTTTAAAATATTTTTAAACATTTTTCAACACATGGCAGTTCGCTGGAGAGGATATAAAAGGACTTATCCCCATTTTTAAATTGTTGGAAAATAGTTTAAAATATTTATGGGAGACTTTTTAATTTTACTTTGGAGTTATAAATATTTTCTAAAATTATTTTTGGAATTTATTTATGCTCTGGAAAAGTTTTTAAATCAATTTTCGGAGTTTTCGATATTTTTAAAATGCCAGAAAAGTATTTAAAAATATTTAAAAATAAGTTGCAAAGTTTTTATTTTATTTTATTATTTTGGTCAAGCCAAAAATTCAATTTTATTATTTTAAAAATATTGGCGAAGACGGAATTTTAAAATAAATTTCCGTGATTTTTCTAATATTGTTTTGGGCCTAATGGGCCTGGTCTTTTTTTTTTCCAGCAGACCGATTTTGTTTTTATTTCGGATTTACAAAAAAAAAGAGGGATTAGGGGCTGGCTATAAATAGCCCCGATTAAGGCTAAGTTTATTTTCGCCAGCGTTTAGGGTTAGCTCTAATCTAATCCGCGGGACCCGCCGCCGCCGACGTCATCGCCGGAGCATCGCCGGAGTGCGTTTTTTCGCATTTTTTTCGAGGTAATTAGCGAGCCGCCGCCGTGCCGTGCCCGACCCCGCGCCTCGCCGGAGCGACCCCGCGCCCTAGCCGCCGCGCCGCCGCCCTGGCCGTCGCCGCGCCGCCGCGCCATGGCAGCGAGCTCCATGGCCGAGCTGCGCCGGAGCCGCGCCGCGCGCCAGGCCGCCCCCCTCCTGGCCGCGCTGGGCCGCGCCGCCGCCCGGCCGCCGCCCGCCGCCGGCCGCTCCCGGAGCCAGAGCGCTCCTGGCCGGCCTCCTCCATGGCCATGGCCCGTGCCCTCTGTCCAGTCCGCCGCGTGGAGAAGAAGGGCTGTGGAAAAAAAAATTTAGAAAACGGTTCGGTAAAAAAATATATTCCAGATCTGGATCCAAAACCGTCCAGGGACCCGATCGCGTTTTTTGCAAAAATTTTATTTATGTATCAGTCCTTTTTGCAGTAAAACCCCCGGTACCCCTGTTTTTCACCCGAAACCGTTTTCGCGACTACGTTTTAACCCTAACTCGGAATTGGGCGATTCCAGTTGCGTTGCGACCGTGTAGAAATTATCTAGCCAGTAGACCTAGTGTTACAGTAGTTTGAAGTATTTAAATTTGGATCCCAAGCTGATCCAAATTTAAACTTCCGGCAGCCGTAACTGTTTACCGGTGTGCCCGTTTGCGCCGTTTCTTTCTGCGTTGGTTTTTATTTGACAAGTACTTTAAGTTTAGCTACTGTTAGGCAAGTTTTGCTACTGCTATTTGAATGTTTATTATTGTTTCTGCATAATTGTATTGAATATATGATTGATTGGTGCTATGTTTGCTCGTATAGATTGTCCGGAGTGTGCCGCCTCGTTTTGTGAGGATTGTGATCGTCAGGACCAGCAAGAAGGCAAGTGATACTTTGACCATACTCATACCTATATTTTCTATATGCATTATGTTAGGAAATATCACTCTATTGCATGATAGGTAGTTTACTTTACTGTTGCTGCAAACCAGTTAGGATAGCCATATGTCTTGACTTGTCTACTGTAGATCAACCTAGCCGTGTTGTTACTTTATTGCTATGCTTTGTAGACGAGGTTGGGCTGTGAGAATTCATGGAGTGCATGTGAGCTATTTAATAAACCATGTAGCAACTTTATAATAAATAGAAATCACTTCTGGGCGGGCGGGGTGCATCCCGGTAGTTGTGGCTCGGTTGAGGACAGTGCCGGGGTTAAATGCACCCAATGGTTGTTTGGTGGTGAACCGGGTGCGTCATGGTGTCTACCCTCTCACGCAGTGGGCGCCGTCCAGGCTCAAAAAGATCAGACATGCAATATTACTAGTAGCTTCCGTGTACAGCCACTGGCTATATGGGCTCTGGCTTAGACGAGTAAGTTGTGGGGAACCTGGCCCTGGTAGCTAGCTGATGTAGAATTGTGTTAGGTGTACCGGCTACCAAAGGGTGGAGGCAACCTCTTCAGAAAGTCTTTGTCTCAATCTTCGGGTTGAGTCCAGTGGGGAACGTGTACAAACCTCTGCAGAGCGTATAAACTGATCATGATTAGCCGTGTCCACGGTTACGGACGAACTATGAGCAACTAGTCAGTACTGTTGATGAATGATCTTGACAGATGAACACTTAATAATAATTGGTTGGGACAAGAGTAGCATGGGTTGCTGTGTGTTTCAGGTAGAACTCAACTTAAAATTTTGACTAGTTTAGTTCAGGAGAAAATTGGCTTTCTGCAAAACTAAACCATAAGCCTTTCCGTTGACTTACCTTGCATGTAGTTGTAGGTCCTTTATATAAACTTTTTCGTGTCACTTGCCGTACAAATCAGATGTACTGACCCGTTGTCGGGCTGTAACCTTCGGTGTTGCAGGTTTTTCGGACGATCAGTAAGGTGCGTTTAGGGGTTGCGAGTCTACACTCAGCATGTACGCATGTGGCTGTTGATGGGACTCCACGTTATTTGCTTTTACTTCCGCTATATTTATATTGAATAAGCTAGCCTTGAGCTATGCAACTTGTTATTTATTTACTCTGGATCATACGTTGTAATGATGATGCACTTGTACTTTGATATACATCTATAATACTGTGTGTGTCAGCGAGTTCGATCCAGGGACTGACACTTGAGAGCACAGAGACTCCAATTCGGTGTGAATTGGGTCGTTACAGATATGCACTTGATTATATTTTGCGGTTTGAGGGCGATGTGGAACGCATCATCCGTCTACCTGCACCACTTGTGTTTGATTTTTCTCGCAGGAACGGATACCGCTTTTCAGATACCCAGTTTGATGAGATCATGTGGAGATACTAGTTTCACGACCCCACGGAGGGGGTTGCGCCAGATGAGGAGGAGCGCGTGGTGTATCCACCCGTCCAGGAGGAGACCGCCGCCCGATGGGACGGAGGGTCTCCCTCTGGTTGGGATGAGGGACCTTCCTCATGGGAGGATCCGAGGACTTCGGTGTACGCACCGGGGGGGGCTCATAAAACCCTTGGACTTACCATTACCCCGGAGCAGGAGGCTCCTCGGGACCGCAGTAGATGAGCCCAACTTAGGCCAAAATCCTAAGCTTGGGGGAGTACGTACTCTCCTCCCTTTCCATTGTATCTTCCGTGTTGTTCGCTTTGATCTTTTTGAAGCCTTTGCCTGTTCTTCTTTGTTCTATTATTTTGAAAAATAACAACAACAAAATTTCTCTCTTCTTTTTCTTTTATTTATCCTTTGAAAACCCCCAAAAATATTTTCCTTCTCTCTTTAGTTTGCTTTGTTTTCAGAATTCAGTTCGAGTCCGTGATGGCATTTGATTATATATTTTCTACGTTCGGTCGTGCAAGTGAAAAGGCAGTAATGAAAAAGATCGACGGAAGGGATGCAACAAAGAAAGCCGGTATGAACTCTTTTTGTTTCTACTTTTGTACATATGCATGTACTTATGATTAGAGACCATCTTGTAGTGACATAGTGCTATGTTTACAATGCTTTCCCAGTGGTTCATGCTTTCTTTGTGGTTAGTCTCAAATAGCTAGAGTTCATAATGTGTTTCTTGAAATGATTGACATGCATTGCATTGTTCATGGTTTGGCATATTGAAGTGGTATTTCTCTTCGGAGAATTCTTGGATCGACTTGGCACATGTTCACGCATGTTAAGACTAAAAAGTTTGTTCTGCCTTGATGACCTTTTTATTTCAGAATAGTTATATCACTTTCATGCCCGATTCAATGTTACTTTGTCGATTATTGCTCTCTAGTTGGTCGCTTCCCAGTCTTTTGCTAGCCTTCACTCGCACTAAGCGGAATTCTGCTTGTGCATCCAAACTCCTTTTCAACCCAGTTGTTCCACTTGAGTCCGCCATATCTACCTATATGTGATATTTACCGTACACCCCTAACTTAGACTTTCTTGTGCCATCTCGAAAATCAGTATCTGTCATGCCAAAAATATTTTGACAGAAGTTTTAACTAGTCAATGAAAAATAGAGAGTTACACCTCCTCCATACTTGATGATGGAATGAAATGGACCAAATGCTGCTTATGATAGATGGAACGATACCCTCCTTCCATACTTGAGGAAAAATAAAAGGTTCCGTAGACCATCAAAGGATCTATGGATAAGGGAACATGTGTAAGCAAAAGGCATTAATATGGTTGGCATGGGAGATATTGAGAGACCTTTACCTTTCACCGTTGACTGGAAAGTTGCACCTCTCAAAAAGAACTTTGTCTCTGTTTTCAAAACCAAGAGCTCTGGCACATGTTTAGTCTTTGCTTCCTTTCACGGGTTTTCAACCTTGCCATCAAAATCCACGGTTCGAGAGTCTCACCTTCTTTCTTCAAAGCACCAACTATTGAGAGCATAATTGTCATTCTTAGTGTAACATGCATTGTCCCAAAGTACTACATTGTCTTCTGCATGCTTGTTATATTGCTAGTCTGAAATTCTTAGTTCTAGTCTCCTTTAAAACTCCGGAGGAGTTTCTGCATTTATGTTTTGCTTCACTCATGGAGGCTAGCGAGATACCACTCTAGTATGTTCATGCTATGTGCATTGTGATCTTGAATCGATTTTTAGCAGCTTATTATTTAATTTTGTTTGTTTGTGACTGATCACATGAAAGAAGGATTGCTTCATGCATTGTCTTTGTAGCATGGTGTCAAAAGTTGCTAAACTCTTACGTAGTACATGCTTATATACATCTAATGAAGCAAAAGAGTTTGTCAAAGTTTTCTTTATCGCGTCCAGTTCGTTGAACTGAATTGCTTGAGGACAAGCAATAGCTAAGCTTGGGGCAGTTGATTCGTCTCAAACGTATCTACTTTTCCAAACACTTTTTCTATTGTTTTGACTTCATTCCTGCATGATTTGAACGAAACTAACCCGGACTGACGAGCAGCTTTTTAGCAGAGCTGCCAGTGATGTTTTATATTGTGCAGGTTTCCGGATATTTAGGTACGCTAGAAAAATCCACAAAAATCAAATAAAAATCAGCGTTCCCGAAGCTTTGAAGCTGCCAAAGGGGGGCACAGAGCAGCCAGGGGCACCAAGAAGGGTGTGGGGTGCGGCCCAGCCCCTGGCCGCGCCACCTGCCCTCCTGGGTGGGTCCCACACCCCCTGGTGCCCTACCTTGGCCCTATTTATTCCCTCGGCGAGGAAACTCCAGAAAAGTGGTCGCTTTTCCAATCTACGTCGCGGAGCCGCCGCCACCCTCTGTTCTTCTTCGGGAGAGCTAATCTGGAGGTTTCTTTGGCCTCCGGTGAGGGGAAATCATCGCCATCGTCATCACCATCGCCTCTCCATCACCCCTCCATGACTTATCCTCTCATGTGTGAGTAATTTCTGCTTTAGGCAAAGGGGATGGTAGGGATTGGATGAGTTAAATCATGTAATAGTTTATCAGATTGTTGGGATCATTTTGCCTATCATCTACTTGGTGTTTATCATATCTGTTACAACTTGTGGCTCTTAATGCTTGTCACTTTGGGCCCGAGTGCCATGATTTCAGATCTGATCACCCTTTTTTTCTTGAGTTTGTTGGTGTTCTTGATCGTATCTATGAGTTGTATGCGCCTATTATAGTCTGGAACCGGCGATCCCAATGGTGACAGCTTGGGACACCAAAGGGGATGGACTATAATTTGAGGATTCCGTGTATCCATGAAGTGTTAATGCTTTGTTCCGGTACTCTTTGACAGGAGTACCTTAATCTCCATAAGTTCCTTTTGGCCCCGTTCGTAGCTCTAGGGTAGGACAAAAGATGTTGTGCAAAGTTCTTATTGCAAGCTGATACGTCCCAAACGTATCTATAATTTATGCTTGCTCCATGTATGTTTTGTGTGACTTTGCCATGTTTTGCTTGAACTTTCATACACTTTTGAGCATATTTGGACTAATCTATTAACCCAGTGCACCCAGCTGCCAGTTGCTGTTTTCTGCTGTTTTTGTATTTCAGGTTTTCCGGCCATTAAAAGTGCTCCAAAAAATCCAGGAAAATCAGATAAAAAATCAGCGTCGTGGAAGCTTCCGGAAACACCACAGCAGCGAAGGGGGGCCACCACAGGGACTCCAGAAGGGTCCCTGGCGCGGCCCCACCCTAGGCCGCGCCAGGGGGCCTCCTGGCTGCCCTGTGGGTCCCCTCGACGCCCCCCTTCGCCTATATTTACCCCTCGGGGTGGAAACCCCTAATACGGACTCCTCTTTCGCGATCTCGCCTCTGTTCCGCCGCCGCCGCCGTTTCAAGATCGGGGCTGCCTGGAGAAGCTGCTCCGGCACCCTGTCGGAAGAAGCTACCCCCTCCGGGAGACCATCCATAGCCATGGACGCCTCCCGTATGTACCGTGAGTAGTTTCCCTTGGACCATGGGTCCGTGACCAGTAGCTATGTGATCTATCTCTCCTTCTTTTGTGCTTCCACTTTCGAGTCCTGGTGAGCTGCCTCACATGATCGAGGCACCTACGTAATTTCTGCTGTTGCTATGCTGAGTTTGTTGGGATCTGATGGATTATGAGACTATGTTCAGATTGTGATGAGTAATATATTTGGTTCTTCTCTTTTATATTTTGTTCTTGAGTAAATTCTTGCATGTTCTCTGTTGCGGTATTTGCTTTGGCCAAGTATTTTATTTGCAACTCCAAGAGAGAGCGTTATGCTCGATTGTGGGTTCAGCCCCCTGATGTCTAGCTTGAGTGACAGAAACATGAGACTAGGGGATGTGCTGTTGCCACCAGGGATAAAACAACGGTGCTTGTACTTGCGGGTGCAAGGATTTTTTAATTTACGCAAAGTTCTTTTAATGCAGTTGTCTGTTGCTTTGAGTTTACACTTTGGGTGGGATTCGTAACTTAATACCAGCGAGATGTTCTGGATAGATATCTCAAGGTGGATGATTCGTAGTAGATGCAGATGGATTTCGGTCTACTTACCTTGGCGTACTGCCCATTGCTTTTGAGCCCTTCCTTTCTTTGCAACATAGTTAGCATTGCGGTGCCTTCATAATCCTGTCAATTGCCCAACTGTGATTTGTTTACCTCGCTAGCACTTTTATCGTCTTTTGGGAGAGAGACATCACTAGTGAAAATCACGGGAACCCGGTCCATCTTCATATCATTGTTTACACCCTCAATTTACTTTCAGTCTTTACTTTCATTTGCCGCTATCATTATCTCTTGCGTTGATCCTTTGTAAACGGCAAGGCCGGAGGAATTGACAACTCCTCTGTACTTGTTGGGAGCAAAGTTATTTGTATCTGTGTGCAGGTCCAGGTGAAGTAGCAACCTCGGCGCCATTGTTCACTTTACCACCTTCTTGTATCCTTCGGAGTCCTACGGGAGACAAACCTTGGTATCTTTGCCAAGGGAAACTTTCCGCTGCACTATATCCAACCCTGCACTTGGGGTAATCAACGAGGGCTTGAAGAGTATTAACACTCTCTTGCCATCACAAGCACGTACAACTACCTTGGGATACATGCCTGATGTTTGATATTTGCCTACATGATCATTTATTTTCTGTGAGCCTTGCCCGTGTTAGAATCTATTACATGTTTGATCTCATCCAAGCAACGCCCAACCATCCATCTCCCTAGCCTACAGTGTTTCAGTTCTGCTGGTTACTAGTTGTTTACTTTTGCTGTTTTACTTTTGTTGTTTCATCACCACTATTATCATCACCACTACCACTTCCATACTACCGTTGCTACTAATACCTTTGTGCAAGCAAGTGTTTATTTCAGGTGCGGTTGAATTGACAACTCAATTTTTAAAGCCTGTACGTATTCTTTGGATCCCCAAGTGTCGAATCAATAAATTGGGTTATCTTGCCCGCGAAGACTATCTCGATCCCCTACAGTTGAGGGTTATCAAGGGTGCAACTATCAAAATCAATATCACTACTATCAAAGGTGGTAGTAGTGTCATCTAAGCTCACTTGTTTGAAACCCTCTATGTTCATAGGAGTCTCTTCTTCTACGGTTGAGGTATTAGCATCACCATTAATAGGTCCAATGGGACCAGGAGTGCATTGGGTGCTAATAATTTCAGTGTCCTCAACAATTTGGATAGTGGCAATAGTGTGGTGTGTAGGAAGGCTCTTAATTCTATCCTCTTCCTCTTTTTCTCTAGCCCATCTTTATTTAAGTTTAGCCATCATCCTAATATTTTCATTGATTTGTAACTGGATAACATTAATAGGAGTGGCCTTACTCTCCTCAAGGGGAGAGGTTATAATTTTTAACATCTCAACATCAAGGGCTAAGCTGTCTACCTTCAAACAAATATTAATTTAGCTAGCTTTTCTTCCACATTCTTGTTGAAGGATTTTTGGGTAGTGATAAAATCTCTAAGCATGTTTTCTAATTCAGAAGTGGGGTTCTTGTTGCTAGGGTAGGTGTTGTTGTTCCCATAAGTGGATGGAAACGGTCTAGGATTACTAGCAAAGTTTCCCCTATAAGCATTATTATTAAAGTTGTTTCTAGCAATGAAGTTCACATCTACTTGCTCCTGAGAAACCAAAGAATTTAAAGGAACATCATGAGGATCAATAGAGGGTTGCTTGGTAAGTAGAGACATAATTAAATCAACTTTGTCATTTAGGGAGCGCGTTCGGTGTGCCATTGGGAATAGTTGGTCATCGTCTCATCAAGAAATTTTGTGGCAGTACCAATTGTACTTGACATAAAGGTTCCTCCCGCGGCCGAATCTAACAGGGTCCGCGAGGTAAAGTTCAAGCCTTCATAAAAAGTCTGGATAACCATCCAGGTAGTCAAACCATGTGTAGGGCATTTCCTAACAAGATATTTCATACGTTCCCAAGATTGGGCAACGTGTTCATTATCCAATTGCCTAAAATTCATAATGTTACTCCTCAATTGGATAATTTTAGAAGGTGGGTAGTACTTCCCAATAAAAGCATCTTTGCACTTATCCCAAGAATCTATGCTATTCCTAGGCAAAGATTGAAACCAGAATTTAGATCCGTCCCTCAAAGAGAAAGGAAAAAGCTTGAGCTTAACAATATCACCTTCTACTTCTTTATACTTTTGCATATCGCATAATTCAACAAAATTATTCAAGTGTAAAGCAACATCATCTCCAGCACCAGAGAATTGATCTCTCATAACAAGATTCAGTAAAGCAGGTTTAATTTCATAAGAGGTAGCTGAAGTGGCAGGTGTGGCAATATGAGTGCAGATAAAGTCTTTGTTGTTGTGACTGGTGAAGTCACACAACTTGGTGTTTTCAGTGGAACCCATAGTAGCAGCAGGTGTGGCAGATTTTTTTGTAATTTTTTATATAAGACACAAAGATAAAAACAGAAAGGTAAACAAACAAGACTAAAAAGTAAAGGTAAAGGATAGTGGGCAACTCCCCTATCTTATCACTCGGAGTCCCCGACAACGCGGCCAGAAATTTTCTTGATGACGTCGAAGTGATAATGGCTTCTTGCCCTTCGTTGGTTACCCCAAGTGGAAGGTGAGATGTAGGATAGCAGAAATTTCCCCTATGTAGAGGATAGGGTTTGTCTCCCGTAGAACTCTGGCGATGATAAGTAGGTGTCAGCGACGCACCTGACGCGGACCTGCACACAATACAATTAACTTTGCTCCCAACGAAGTTTGGAGAGGTTGTCAATCTCTCCGGTCTTGTTGTTTACAAAGGGTAAAACACACAAGGGATAATGATAATGATAGCAACTAAAAGTAAATACTGAAAAGGAAATAGGCTTTTAAACAATGATGAGGATATGGACCGGGGTCTCGTGATGTGCACTAGTAATGTCTCTCTCCCAAAAGACGATAAAACTGCTATGCGAGGTAAACAAATTACAGATGGGCAATTGACAGGATTATAAACGCACCGCAATGCTAACTATGTTACAAAAGAAAGTAAGAGGCTCATAAGCATGGACAGTACACCAAACTAAGTAGACCGAAATCCATTTACATCTACTAATAATCATCCACATTGAGATATCTATCCAGAACATCTCGTTGGTATTAAGTTGCGAGTCCTACCCAAAGTGTAAACCCAAAGCAACAGACAACTGCACTAAAAGAACTTTGTGTAAAGTAAAAAAATACTTGCAACCGCGGTTACAAGCACCGTTGTTTTCCCCCTTGTGGCCACATCACATCCCCTAGACTCATGTTTCTGTCACTCAGGCGTGTCATCAGGGGGCATGTACCCACAATCGAGCATAACGTTCCCTCTTGGAGTTAATATCCACCACTTGGCCAAAGCAATAAACAACAACGGAGAACATGAAAGAATTACTTAGGAACAAAAATATAAGAGATCAAAACCAAAATTATTACTCTATCACGATCTGAACATAATCTCATAATCCATCGGATCCCATCAAACTCAACATAGCAACAGCAGAAGAATTACATATGTGCCTCGATCATGTAGGGCAGCTCACGAGGTCTAAACCATGAAGAACAAAGAGGGGAGGAGAACATCACATAGCTACCGATAACGGACCCATGGTCCAAGGTAGACTACTCACGGCACATCCGGGAAGCGTCCATGATGGAGGAGAATCTCCCGGAGGTCGATCCTCCCTCCGGCAGGGTGCCGGGAAGGGTCCTGACGATGCTCCCGATCTTGGAAGCGCGGCGGCGGCGGAACAGAGGCGAGATTGCGAAATAGGGTTCCGTACTCGGAGTTTCCCCGTCACGGAGAATAAATAGGCGAAGGGGGGCAGCCAGGGGGGCCACCAGGGGTCCAGGCGCCCCCCTGACGCGTCCAGGCCCCTGGCCGCGCCAGGTGGTCGCCTGGGCCCCTGGTGGTGCCCCTCTGTCCCCACTTGGGTGCTTCTCGAAGACTCCGTTACGCTGATTTTTTTTATCCGATTTTCCCGAATTTTTGGAGCACTTTTAATATGGGGGAAACCTGGAATAGAAAAATAGCAGAAAACAGGAACTGACACTGGGGTGCACTGAGTTAGTAGGTTAGTCCAAATATGATCAAAAGTATATGAAAGTGTATCTAGATCATAGAAATATCACACAAAATATGCATGGAGTGAGTAAAAATTATCGATACGTTTGAGACGTATCAGGCAGCTGGAGGCCCAATGCTTTGCACTTCCGCGAACATGGCACACCCCCTTCTTCTTATGAGGATTCTTCTTGAAGTTGGTAGGTTGTGACGGCTTGTTCTTTCTATCAAACTTGCCTTTTCCCAGATTTATTCTTGAAGTTGGACTTGTTGGGCTGGTAGTTCTTTTTCTGTACCATATGGGCACTTGAACCACCCTCAGGAACTCGAGCGTGTGTGTCCTTTGCTCTCGCCTTCTTTTCAACATCAAGAGTCCCAATGAGATTCGCAATGCAAAACTTTTGTCTCTTGTGTTTTAAAGAAGTAGCAAAGTTGTTCCACGAATGTGGAAGTTTGACAATGATGCCTTCGACCACAAACTTGTTCGGCAACACACACTTGAAGTGCTCAAGTTATTTGGCGAGCAACTATATCTCATGCGCTTGTTGAACAACAGAGCACTCATCAGTCATATTGTAGTCATAATATTGTTCCATGACATACAACTCGCTGCCAGCGTCCGAGGCCCCAAACTTGGCCTCGAGCGCATCCCACATGTCCTTGCCATTATCAAACGACATATATGAATCCACAATGGAGTCATCAAGAATACCGAGGAGGGCACCCTTAAAGAGAGTATCGATCTTCTCATAAGCCTCCTGCTGTGCAGGAGTAAGATCGCCCTCGGGCTTGCCCTTAGTGGCGTCATAGCATTGCATGGACTGAAGCCAGTACACCGCTCTCGTGCGCCACCTCTTATAGTGCACCCCTTTGAAAGGTGGTGGCTTCATAGACGCAAGTAAGCTGGATACAGTAAATTGCCTATAATCAGGTTTTTGGATTGTTGAAAATATTAGCAATTTAGCATATGATCTAATCCACGAAATAGACAAACAATTCATGGCAATAATGAAACAGATCAAACTAGCCATGCCATCTACTAAAACAGTAGACAAAGAGATCACATCTAAAGAAATCACTAGAAAACGACATGCAACATGATCTCAAACACAGAAGAACGGATCACGTACGGTGCAATGGGTGTGGAGCCGCTGGCATTGGTGTCGCCCATGTCGTTGATGGATAGGCTGCCGACGTCTGGGAAGAAGTCATGTTCAGAGAAGTAGTCGTCGTCGCTACTAGAAGTCGCGTGAGTGCGCTCCCCACAAACCTGATCGCTTCTTTCCCGTACAGAATCACGAGAGGCGGGGTTTCGAAGGCCTGCTGTCCCTTCTAGCGGTGCACGCCGGAAGAAGGGATGGAGAAGACTTGGGCGGCGGCGCAATGATCTGGAACGAGGAGGAGGAACCATGTGGCGGCGCGACCAGGTTGGGTTTTCTCTGTTTATATAGACGCAGTGGGACGGGCCAACGTGGAAGTAGAGCTCACGAAAACGGCGCACCAATTAAGCATAATTAACACGTCCGTTGATTACAATTAATGCCTCATTAATTCTTTGCCGAGCTGCAAAAATATAAGCGTATGCATAGCTTTGTCCTCGGCTTGGCTCATGCGCGCGTCGTGACGAGGCGAGCGAGGAGAAGGAATGTGCGTGTAGCACTTCTCTTCTCAAGCTCTTACACAAGTGCTAGTAGAGCTCACCTTATAAGCAGGTGTGGCTCTCTCTCCACAAGCGAGGTGGTACTAAACTTTCCACCACTTGCTATGCGTGAATAGGCCAAAAAAAATTCAAATTTTACAAAGTGCTTTGAGCCAAAAGCTCACTCAGCAAATAGATAAAATCCAACATCGATTGCCCTCCTCCTCCTATAGAAGCGACAATTCATGTTCGCTCTCATTCATCCTTTTAAATGAACGATTGGGCATATGATATTAAATGTTCATTTTACACGGCAATATGAGCGAATGTCATGTTAACATTTCTCAATTAGAATGTATTTTTTTCCAAATAGATGTTTTCATATGTATATTACATTTTTTATACATCTAAAACATCTACTTTAATATTTTTAAATACAATTTAATAATTTATTTTGAGCTTATATTTTTAAACTATTTAAATATGTTAAATATTTTATAAATACATGTTCAAACATTTTTTTCAAATGACATTAACATTTTTTAAGTTGCACATACAATTGTTTTCCACTGCACAAACATTCTTTTTAAAAATTAAGTAATGGTTTGTGAAATATATTCATTTTAGAATTTTTAAATGCATAAAAAAATATATAAAAATGAAACATGCTAAAAACCGAACTAACATGTTGATCCGACCCACTAGGGGAATTTTCTTGGGAAAGCTTGGGCCAATAACAACTGTGAAAATACCCAAGCATGTTCCTCATTATGCCTTAATTACTACTTGAGGGGTTATCCTAAAAAGAACTAAAAAGAACTAGTTGAGGGGTACCCCTTGCAGAGGTCACCCGCGCGTGCTTCGAGCGTGTCAAGTATCACATTTTGGTATGTTTCGGGTTTTTTCTTAAGTCTCTCCGCGGTCGACACGTGGCAGCTTCTAGACACATAGTCGCAGGTACATCGACAACATGTAGCAACAGGCACAGCCACGGGTGTTGCCAGTGCCACATGCACAACCACATCCACAACAAGGGATGCATCCACAGTTTTCTGCGCAGCCACAACTGCAACCAATGTTCCCGCACAGCCACATGCGCAATCACAGTTCTCGCTCAGCCACAAGCGCAACCATAGGTAAAGCCATAGTTGGTACGTAGTCATTGTTGGTGCTTTCTGCGGGACCGCGATCAGAACGTAAACCGTGGCGGCTCACGAGTGCACCGCAGTGATCTTTGCAGGGACGCGTAAGAGGGTGCCCACCAAATATTGATTCCCTCATTATGCGGTTGATTTATTAGGAGATCCAGGACGACGTCAACTATGGAAGGCTTTGCTTTTTTATCCCAATTGTAGCAATCATGTTTTTTTATAATTTCTTTTGGTTAATTTTTATAAAATGGCTCTTATTTTTTAATAGTTAGATATTAGAAAATAATTTCAAACAATATATTATTTTAGATACGTCAAGTATGTATTTAATAAAAAATCAATGTATTGAATTTTTATTCTATATTGATAAATTGTTTGGTATATATTTAAAAAGGTCCATAATACAATACAAAAAAGTTCAGCGTATATTAATAACATTCATTCGATATTTACATTGTAAAAACATAATCGTATGTTAAAAGATGTTCAACAATGCAACAAATTTTTTTATATTATAATAAAAAATGTTCATTGTATATTTTTCAACATATACGAAAATCAATATACACTTTATACAAGTTCAAGATGTTCTAAATAAAAATCAGTGTATATTGAAAAAGTATTCATCTTATACTCCCTCCGTTCCAAAATAACTGTCTTAACTTTAGTACAACTTTGTATTAAAGTTAGTACAAAGTTGAGACAGTTATTTTGGGACGGAGGGAGTATTAAAAAACGTTCACTGCATATTATGATAGGCTATCAAAAAAATTCAAAAAAGGAAAAAAATATGAATATAAAAAAGACAATAAAAGAACAAAAAACAATGGGTAGCTGAACATGGGCCGGCCTAAATGCAGTGTCAGAAGATGAGGGACGCCCTTCAGCGCGTAGCGTCGTCCAGCACGTGGGCGTCATATATATATGATTGACCATTTTCTAGCATTAGATGCTGTCAATAGATAAAAAAAAAGATGAAAGTTTTGATCAACATAGATTCTAGAAAAACAAATATTTTGTGAAGGATGGGTAGTGAAATGAATTTGACATCCAGATAAAATGTTTATGAAAATACCGAGCAGTTACACATTTTAGCTGGTAACCACATGAATATATGTTTCAAAAAACGCTATCATACTTATGATGATGGTGTCGCAGTTGTTAAAGCATGCAGATTGAGGCTACTACCTTGAAGATTATATATGCATGTATCCGATGGTTTTGCTTTATTTTGTACTTGTTCTATCTTACAGAGACTGAAGGATAGCCGTTTTTTTTATGATGCCATCTATTTGGTTGAAGCATATAGTTAGTGGAATTTTCTTTCGTCATGAATGTGAACGTAATATTTTTGTAGGATTTATCCCATCTTAATATGTTTTTTTATTATTTCCATAAAATGATATTTTCTTTATGGTTGTGTTGGATGTACTGCCATGGTCGTGTTATGCAGAGACGGGGCATTCTATCAATACGGTTGTATCATCTCGATATACCAAATGAATGAAAATATCCTTTACCAAAAGAAAACCCCGAGAGGAATGACGTCGGAAGAGTAGTGCTTAGTAATCTTCTTTCTTTGTAGCATTAGTCTAGATGGACTATAGGGATCCTTTTTTCAAAAAAAAAAGCAAATACCCAATCAAAGGGCTGTACGTTTCCAAATTAGTATACAATTTACACATAAATTAAGGGACCTAACATTGGGATTTTTAATATGTTTTTACGGTTGTCGGTTCACGAGATAGATACTCTTAGGATTTCTTATATAGGATTCATAGATGGCCCAATAGTCAGTCCATAGAAGCAACGACGCATTGTGCAGAAAGACTTGGAAGCAACGAACGCTGAGATTACCTAGCAGCGAGGCACAGTCGTACGCTGTTGAAAATCAGGCATGGCTTTAGGCCCATTTAACAATTTCAGAAAATCTCTAAGGGCCCATGTGGGAAAAATGACATGGGTGTGGTGCTAAGTTTAGTCCCACCCCGGAAGTGGAGGGTGAGTTGCACCTCTTTATAAGGTGAGCTCTTCTACATGCTATTGAGCAAGTAGAAGAGTGAGAGCTCACGCGCGCTCCTCCTCTGCCTCGCCTCGAAACGCGCGCGCGCGCGGTTTGCGGAATTGAGCCGAGCTAAAACCTATGTCATGTGTGCGCTTAATTTTTGCCAGTCCGAAACGCCTAATTAATTGGCATTAATTTTAGTTAATGCAATTAATCACGAGTTAACCGCTGCACGATCTGAGACGTCAATCGTGGGCCGACTCGGTCGCGGGTATCCAGTCCCACGTCGCCCTACCTCGGCTGTGTATAAAAGGAGCCGCGGCAACCCTAGCCGTCACACAACAAAATAAATCGCATCTGTTCTTCCTCGCGCACCGCCCACGTCGTTCCACGCACTGCTGCTGCCTCCGGCGATCCCATCCCGTCCGCCGCGTGCACGGCTGTGTGGGAGAGCAGGCCTCCGGAACTGTGCTCCTTGCGATCCTGCACCGGGAGAGGAGCAATAAGGTTTTTGGGGAGCGTCTACGACGCGACTGCTCGCTTCCGCTCCGGCTCGTCTACTTCGACTACTTCCTCTACGTCGTCATGTCTACCAAAGCTGAGAAGACCGCCCCCGAGAAGCTCGCTCAGGAGGAAGCCGCCGCCGCCAAGAAGACCGCCGACGAACTTGCTGCTGCTAGCAGCGCATCCGCTGCTGCGATCTGGCCGAACGGAGGGTATGATCTACTCATCCCTTTCATCGTTGTTTTCATCTATGCCATGCTTATTGTCTGCGTACATATATGTGTTATCTGCGTAGATCTGAGTTGCATGGTTAAGTATCAGTATAAGATTAATCTTGCATGCGTCATGTTCATGATTTATCTAGGGATTAAATTGCTTGGAAAATTGCTAATATATCCAACAATCCAAAAACCTTATTTTTATAGGCAATTTTCATCTCCTGGTTTTGCTGCGACACTGAAACCGAACCCGTTTACGGCCAAAATTTTATGCGTTGGCATGAATGTCTTCTGGGTCGTTGGAGAGACTCCCACTGGAACGATAACTCCTCAACAGGAGAAGGCGTTCAGGGATGCCTCCATCGTCTTTGTTGGAGCAGTTCTTAGCGTGATCGGAGACAAATTAGTCGACGCGTATTTACATATGCGTGATGCCAAGAACTTATGGAGTGCACTCGAGGCAAAGTTCGGAGCAACTGATGCCGGGAGCGAGTTGTATGCTATGGAGCAGTTCCATGATTACAAGATGGTCGAGAACCATCCTGTGTTGGAACAGGCCCATGAGATACAGTGCATCGTGAAAGAGCTTGAGCTCCTCAAGTGTGATCTACCGGACAAGTTTGTCGCGGGATGCATAATTGCTAAACTCCCTCCATCTTGGAGGAGCTTTGCCACCACTCTGAAGCACCAGAGGCGAGGATTCTCAGTTGAGGATGTTATTAGCCATCTGAGTGTGGAGCAGAACTCAAGGGAAAAAGACTCACACCAAAAGGGGGTTGAGGGAACTTTTACTGCCAACATGGTGCAGCAGAAGAACTTTCAGAATAAGTTCAAGGGAAAGAACAAGGTCCAACAGAATACTACCTTCAAGAAGAAGGGGAAGAAGAACAACAAGAAGGATGATGGTTGTTTCACTTGTGGCTCACTGGAGCACTAGGCTAAAAAGTGCCCGAACAAGTATAAGAAGCCAGCGCAGAATTCTAGTTCCGTCAATGTGGTCATGGGCAACACGGACAATGGTGCACCTGGGTACGGTAATTTATTTACTGTTTTCTCAGTTTATCAATCTACTGAATGGTGGGTTGACACGGGTGCAAATGTTCATGTGTGTGCTGACATATCCTTGTTTTCTTCTTACCAGACCACAGGAACCAGGTCCGTACTGATGGGGAACGGCGCACATGCTTCTGTTCTTGGTGTTGGTACGGTCGATCTGAAGCTTACTTCGGGAAAGACCGTGCGGCTGAAGAACGTGCAGCATGTCCCCGATATCAGAAAGAATCTCGTTAGTGGCTCCCTTCTATGTAAAGAAGGGTTTAAATTAGTATTCGAGTCGAATAAAACAATCTTGTCTAGATATGGATTATTCATTGGTAAAGGTTATGAATGCGGAGGTCTGTTCCGCCTTTCCCTAGAGGATTTATGAAATAACGTCGTGAATCATATACATTCTATCGTTGATGAATCTGAGATTTGGCATTCACGTCTTTGTCACATAAATTTCGGTTGTATGACGCGGCTAGCTAAGATGAATTTAATCCCGAGTTTCACTTTAGCCAAAGGTTCTAAGTGTGATGCATGTGTGCAAGCTAAGCAACCTCGCAAGCCCCACAAGGCTGCGGAGGAGAGACACTTGGCGCCACTAGAACTCATACATTCTGATCTATGCGAGAAGAATGGTGTGTTGACTAAAGGTGGAAAGAAATACTTCATGATATTGATAGATGACTCCACTAGATTTTGCTATGTGTATCTGTTAAACACTAAAGATGAGGCTCTGCACTACTTTAAGATCTATAAAGCAGAAGTTGAGAACCAACTTGAGAAAAAGATTAAACGGGTTCGGTCTGATCGTGGTGGAGAGTACTTTTCTAATGACTTTAATTCTTTCTGTGCGGAACATAGAATTAGTCATGAGAGCACGCCTCCCTATTCACCCCAATCAAACGGGGTTGCCGAACGGAAAAAACGTACTCTAACAGATTTAGTTAACGCCATGTTAGATACATCGGGTTTATCCAAGGCATGGTGGGGGGAGGCTATATTGACATCTTGTCATGTCCTGAATAAGGTTCCCGTGAAGGATAACGAGATCACTCCCCATGAATTATGGGAGAAGAAAAGAACGACACTCTCATACTTGCGTACTTGGGGCTGTTTGGCGAAAGTAAATGTGTCGATCCCCAAAAAGCGTAAGCTTGGACCAAAGATCGTGGACTGCGTTTTTCTAGGCTACGCTAAGAACAGCGTTGGATATAGATTTCTAGTGGTGAAATCTGAGGTACCTGACGTGAAGGTCAGTACGATTATGGAGTCTAAAGATGCTACATTCTTTGAGGATATATTTCCCATGAGAGATATGCAAAGCACTTCTAGACAGGAATCTGGTGAGATTCCTGAACCCGCCATTCCGATGGAATATTATGAACGAACTCATGATGATAATCCTGTGGAGGAGGACGATGAAGCTCCTATTAGGAGCAAGAGACAGAGGACTGCAAAGTCCTTTGGTGATGATTTCATTGTGTACCTCGTGGATGATACTCCCACTTCTATTTCAGAAGCTTATGCATCACCAGATGCCGACTACTGGAAAGATGCGGTTCGTAGCGAGATGGATTCCATCTTGGCTAATGGAACATGGGAAATCACTGATCGTCCCTATGGTTGCAAACCTGTGGGATGTAAATGGGTGTTCAAAAAGAATCTTAGGCCTGATGGCAGTATTGAAAAATACAAGGCTAGGCTCGTGGATAAGGGCTATACCCAGAAGGAAGGAAAAGATTTCTTCGATACTTATGCACCGGTGCCCAGACTGACAACCACTCGAGTATTACTCTCGTTGGCTGCCTCACATGGTCTTCTCGTCCATCAAATGGACGTTAAGACGGCTTTCCTAAATGGAGAGCTAGACGAGGAAATCTACATGCAACAGCCAGATGGCTTTGTAGTAGATGGTGAGGAAGGAAAGGTGTGCAAGCTATTGAAATCTTTATATGGCCTGAAGCAAGCACCTAAGCAGTGGCATGAGAAGTTTGATAAAACTTTGACATCTGCTGGCTTCCTTGTAAGTGAAGCTGACAAATGTGTATACCATCGCCATGGTGGGGGCGAAGGAGTTATACTGTGCTTATATGTTGATGACATACTGATATTTGGAACCAACCTCAAAGTCATTGAGGAGGTTAAGACATTTCTATCTCACAACTTTGAGATGAAAGATCTTGGTGTGGCTGATGTTATCTTGAACATCAAGCTATTGAGAGATAATGAGGGTGGAATTACACTTTTGCAATCCCACTACGTTGAGAAGATTCTGAGTCGCTTTGGATATTCAGATTGCAAATCTTCTCCAACGCCATATGATCCTAGTGTGCGGATTCGAAAGTTCGAAGGCACAGCTGTAGATCAGTTGAGATATTCTCAAGTGATTGGATCACTCATGTACCTAGCTTGCGCTACGAGGCCTGACATCGCATTTGCTGTGAGAAAATTGAGCCGGTTTGTCTCAAATCCGGGAGATGTTCATTGGCATGCTATTGAAAGAGTTATGCGCTATCTAAAGGGTACAATGAGCCATGGACTTCACTATACCGGATACCCGTCGGTACTTGAAGGGTATAGTGATGCAAATTGGATTTCTGATGCTGATGAGATGAAGGCCACAAGTGGATATGTGTTCACACTTGGAGGTGGCGCTGTTTCATGGAATTCTTGCAAGCAGACTATCTTAACGAAGTCGACAATGGAAGCAGAACTCACAGCACTTGATAAATCCTGCACTGAAGAAGAATGGCTTCGAGAGCTTTTGATGGACTTGCCAGTGGTTGAAAAGCCGATTCCGGCTATCCTTATGAACTGTGATAATCAAACGGTGATTGTTAAGGCAAAGAGTTCAAAGGACAACATGCAATCCACAAAGCATATAAGAAGGTGATTGAAGTCTGTAAGACATTTGAGAAACTCCGGAGTAATAGCATTGGATTACATCCAATCGGCTAAGAATCTGGCAGATCCCTTCACCAAAGGTCTATCGCGTATTGTGATAGACAATGCATCGAGGGAGATGGGTATGAGACCCACATGAGTTCCCGTGGTGGTAACCCAACCTACACGATCGGAGATCCCGTGAAATAGGACCTGGGAAAACAAGCTAGTGGTTAACTAAGGAGAGTAATTTTATTACCCACTCCGTTGGAGATGCAATACTCTCGGTAACTGTATGGTAGGTTGACTTTTGTCTTAATGTGTTCTGAGGCTTTCATAAGCGAGATGCTATCCTACAGAGCGATCTCTGGAAGAGCACACCTATATGAGCCCGACTGCTGGTCACAGTCTATGAGATAGGGTAATCTCTAGGAAGCTCATGAATAGGCAAGGAGTGTGACTAATATGCTCCACCCGCGGGGTCATCCTTCGGGAGCCTAGTATCGGTTAGACAAGGAGTGAAACTTCTTTACGCCAAACTGTCAATTCAAGGCATAGTCCATTGTTCAGTTGTGAAGGAATGTAATTCTTTGCTCTAGGTGGATGTTCAACCTTAACTGGTCTCCACTAAAAATACTGATATATCAAACAGTGTTTGGAACTGAGGACAACACCATGGGACCTTGAGATCTGGTGGGGGATTGTTGAAATCAGGCATGGGCTTTAGGCCCATCTAACAATTTCAGAAAATCTCTAAGGGCCCATGTGGGAAAAATGACATGGGTGTGGTGCTAAGTATAGTCCCACCCCGGAAGTGGAGGGTGAGTTGCACCTCTTTATAAGGTGAGCTCTTCTACATGCTATTGAGCAAGTAGAAGAGTGAGAGCTCACGTGCGCTCCTCCTCCGGCTCGCCTCGCCTCGACGCGCGCGCGCGCGCCGCGGTTTGCGGAATTGAGCCGAGCCGAGCTAAAACCTATGTCATGTGTGCGCTTAATTTTTGCTAGTCCGAAACGGCTAATTAATTGGCATTAATTTTAGTTAATGCAATTAATCACGAGTTAACCGCTGCACGATCTGAGACGTCAATCGTGGGCCGACTCGGTCGCGGGTATCCAGTCCCACGTCGCCCTACCTCGGCTGTGTATAAAAGGAGCCGCGGCAACCCTAGCCGTCACACAAAAGAATAGATCGCATCTGTTCTTCCTCGCGCACCGCCCACGTCGTTCCACGCACTGCTGCTGCCTCCGGCGATCCCATCCCGCCCGCCGCGTGCACGGCTGTGCGGGAGAGCAGGCCTCCGGAACTATGCTCCTTGCGATCCTGCACCGGGAGAGGAGCAATAAGGTTTTTGGGGAGCGTCTACGACGCGACTGCTCGCTTCCGCTCCGGCTCGTCTACTTCGACTATTTCCTCTACGTCGCCATGTCTACCGAAGCTGAGAAGGCCGCCGCCGAGAAGCTCGCTCAGGAGGAAGCCGCTGCCGCCAAGAAGACCGCCGACGAACTTGCTGCTGCTAGCAGCGCATCCGCTGCTGCGATCTGGCCGAACGGAGGGTATGATCTACTCATCCCTTTCATCGTTGTTTTCATCTATGCCATGCTTATTGTCTGCGTACATATATGTGTTATCTGTGTAGATCTGAGTTTCATGGTTAAGTATCAGTATAAGATTAATCTTGCATGCGTCTTGTTCATGATTTATCTAGGGATTAAATTGCTTGGAAAATTGCTAATATATCCAACAATCAAAAAACCTTATTTTTATAGGCAATTTTCATCTCCTGGTTTTGATGCGACACTAAAACCGAACCCGTTTACGGGCCAAAATTTTATGCGTTGGCAAACAAAGACTATTTTGTGGCTCACGTCTATGAATGTCTTCTGGGTCGTTGGAGAGACTCCCACTGGAACGATTACTCCTCAACAGGAGAAGGCGTTCAGGGATGCCTCCATCGTCTTTGTTGGAGCAGTTCTTAGCGTGATCGGAGACAAATTAGTCGACGCGTATTTACATATGCGTGATGCCAAGAACTTATGGAGTGCACTCGAGGCAAAGTTCGGAGCAACTGATGCTGGGAGCGAGTTGTATGCTATGGAGCAGTTCCATGATTACAAGATGGTCGAGAACCGTCCTGTGTTGGAACAAGCCCATGAGATACAGTGCATCGTGAAAGAGCTTGAGCTCCTCAAGTGTGATCTACCGGACAAGTTTGTCGCGGGATGCATAATTGCTAAACTCCCTCCATCTTGGAGGAGCTTTGCCACCACTCTGAAGCACCAGAGGCGAGGATTCTCAGTTGAGGATGTTATTGGCCATCTGAGTGTGGAGCAGAACTCAAGGGCAAAAGACTCACACCAAAAGGGGGCTGAGGGAACTTTTACTGCCAACATGGTGCAGCAGAAGAACTTTCAGAATAAGTTCAAGGGAAAGAACAAGGTCCAACAGAATACTACCTTCAAGAAGAAGGGGAAGAAGAACAACAAGAAGGATGATGGTTGTTTCACTTGTGGCTCACTGGAGCACTGGGCTAAAAAGTGCCCGAACAAGTATAAGAAGCCATCGCAGAATTCCAGTTCTGTCAATGTGGTCATGGTCAACACGGACAATGGTGCACCTGGGTACGGTAATTTATTTACTGTTTTCTCAGTTTATCAATCTACTGAATGGTGGGTTGACACGGGTGCAAATGTTCATGTGTGTGCTGACATATCCTTGTTTTCTTCTTACCAGACCACAGGAACCAGGTCCGTACTAATGGGGAACGGCGCACATGCTTCTGTTCTTGGTGTTGGTACGGTCGATCTGAAGCTTACTTCGGGAAAGACCGTGCGGCTGAAGAACGTGGAGCATGTCCCCGATATCAGAAAGAATCTCGTTAGTGGCTCCCTTCTATGTAAAGAAGGGTTTAAATTAGTATTCGAGTCGAATAAAACAATCTTGTCTAGATATGGATTATTCATTGGTAAAGGTTATGAATGCGGAGGTCTGTTCCGCCTTTCCCTAGAGGATTTATGTAATAACATCGTGAATCATATACATTCTATCGTTGATGAATATGAGATTTGGCATTCACGTCTTTGTCACGTAAATTTCGGTTGTATGACGCGGCTAGCTAAGATGAATTTAATCCCGAGTTTCACTTTAGCCAAAGGTTCTAAGTGTGATGCATGTGTGCAAGCTAAGCAACCTCGCAAGCCCCACAAGGCTGCAGAGGAGAGACACTTGGCGCCACTAGAATTCATACATTCTGATCTATGCGAGATGAATGGTGTGTTGACTAAAGGTGGACAGAAATACTTCATGACATTGATAGATGACTCCACTAGATTTTGCTATGTGTATCTGTTAAACACTAAAGATGAGGCTCTGCACTACTTTAAGATCTATAAAGCAGAAGTTGAGAACCAACTTGAGAAAAAGATTAAACGGGTTCGGTCTGATCGTGGTGGAGAGTACTTTTCTAATGACTTTAATTCTTTCTGTGCGGAACATGGAATTATTCATGAGAGGACGCCTCCCTATTCACCCCAATCAAACGGGGTTGCCGAACAGAAAAACCGTACTCTAACAGATTTGGTTAACGCCATGTTAGATACATCGGGTTTATCCAAGGCATGGTGGGGGGAGGCTATATTGACATCTTGTCATGTCCTGAATAAGGTTCCCGTGAAGGATAACGAGATCACTCCCTATGAATTATGGGAGAAGAAAAGAACGACACTCTCATACTTGCGTACTTGGGGCTGTTTGGCGAAAGTAAATGTGCCGATCCCCAAAAAGCGTAAGCTTGGACCAAAGACCGTGGACTGCGTTTTTCTAGGCTACGCTAAGAACAGCGTTGGATATAGATTTCTAGTGGTGAAATCTGAGGTACCTGACGTGAAGGTCAGTACGATTATGGAGTCTAAAGATGGTACATTCTTTGAGGATATATTTCCCATGAGAGATATGCAAAGCACTTCTAGACAGGAATCTGATGAGATTCCTGAACCCGCCATTCCGATGGAATATTATGAACGAACTCATGATGATAATCCTGTGGAGGAGGACGATGAAGCTCCTATTAGGAGCAAGAGACAGAGGACTGCAAAGTCCTTTGGTGATGATTTCATTGTGTACCTCGTGGATGATACTCCCACTTCTATTTCAGAAGCTTATGCATCACCAGATGCTGACTACTGGAAAGATGCGGTTCGTAGCGAGATGGATTCCATCTTGGCTAATGGAACATGGGAAATCACTGATCGTCCCTATGGTTGCAAACCTGTGGGATGTAAATGGGTGTTCAAAAAGAAGCTTAGGCCTGATGGCAGTATTGAAAAATACAAGGCTAGGCTCGTGGCTAAGGGCTATACCCAGAAGGAAGGAGAAGATTTCTTCGATACTTATGCACCGGTGGCCAGACTGACAACCATTCGAGTATTACTCTCGTTGGTTGCCTCGCATGGTCTTCTCGTCCATCAAATGGACGTTAAGACGGCTTTCCTAAATGGAGAGCTAGACGAGGAAATCTACATGCAACAGCCAGATGGCTTTGTAGTAGACGGTCAGGAAGGAAAGGTGTGCAAGCTATTGAAATATTTATATGGCCTGAAGCAAGCACCTAAGCAGTGGCATGAGAAGTTTGATAAAACTTTGACATCTGCTGGCTTCCTTGTAAGTGAAGCTGACAAATGTGTATACCATCGCCATGGTGGGGGCGAAGGAGTTATACTGTGCTTATATGTTGATGACATACTGATATTTGGAACCAACCTCAAAGTCATTGAGGAGGTTAAGACATTTCTATCTCAAAACTTTGAGATGAAAGATCTTGGTGTGGCTGATGTTATCTTGAACATCAAGCTATTGAGAGATAATGAGGGTGGAATTACACTTTTGCAATCCCACTACGTTGAGAAGATTCTGAGTCGCTTTGGATATTCAGATTGCAAATCTTCTCCAACGCCATATGATCCTAGTGTGCGGATTCGAAAGTTCGAAGGCACAGCTGTAGATCAGTTGAGATATTCTCAAGTAATTGGATCACTCATGTACCTAGCTTGCGCTACGAGGCCTGACATCGCATTTGCTGTGAGCAAATTGAGCCGGTTTGTCTCTAATTCGGGAGATGTTCATTGGCATGCTATTGAAAGAGTTATGCGCTATCTAAAGGGTACAATGAGCCATGGACTTCACTATACCAGATACCCGTCGGTACTTGAAGGGTATAGTGATGCAAATTGGATTTCTGATGCTGATGAGATGAAGGCCACAAGTGGATATGTGTTCACACTTGGAGGTGGTGCTGTTTCATGGAAGTCTTGCAAGCAGACTATCTTAACGAAGTCGACAATGGAAGCAGAACTCACAACACTTGATAAATCCTGCACTGAAGCAGAATGGCTTCGAGAGCTTTTGATGGACTTGCCAGTGGTTGAAAAGCCGATTCCGGCTATCCTTATGAACTGTGATAATCTAACGGTGATTGTTAAGGAAAAGAGTTCAAAGGACAACATATAATCCACAAAGCATATAAGAAGGAGATTGAAGTATGTCAGACATTTGAGAAACTCCAGAGTAATAGCATTGGATTACATCCAATCGGCTAAGAATCTGGAAGATCCCTTCACCAAAGGTCTATCGCGTATTGTGATAGACAATGCATCGAGGGAGATGGGTATGAGACCCACATGAGTTGCCGTGGTGGTAACCCAACCTACACGATCGGAGATCCCGTGAAATAGGACCTGGGAAAACAAGCTAGTGGTTAACTGAGGAGAGTAATTTTATTACCCACTCCGTTGGAGATGCAATACTATCGGTAACTGTATGGTAGGTTGACTTTTGTATTAATGTGTTCTGAGGCTTTCATAAGCGAGATGCTATCCTACAGAGCGATCTCTAGAAGAGCACACCTATATGAGCCCGACTGCTGGTCACAGTCTATGAGATAGGGTAATCTCTAGGAAGCTCATGAATAGGCAAGGAGTGTGACTAATATGCTCCACCCGCGGGGTCAGCCTTCGCAGCCTAGTATCGGTTAGACAAGGAGTGAAACTTCTTTACGCCAAACTGTCAATTCAAGGCATAGTCCATTGTTCAGTTGTGAAGGAATGTAATTCTTTGCGCTAGGTGGATGTTCAACCTTAACTGGTCTCCACTAAAAATACTGATATATCAAACAGTGTTTGGAACTGAGGACAACACCATGGGACCTTGAGATCTGGTGGGGGATTGTTGAAATCAGGCATGGGCTTTAGGCCCATCTAACAATTTCAGAAAATCTCTAAGGGCCCATGTGGGAAAAATGACATGGTGTAAGAGCAAGTTTTGCCCCCGAAGGTTCTGGACATTGTTGGACAAAGCAAAAGTGGAACTAATATTGTTTTCGAGTATAAACAGATACTTAGGTTCCGAAAGAATGGAGTTTGCAAGTAGAAGGTCGAAGGACAACTCGCTGCAGCAGAGCTGGAGTCTTCTACCGAACCCTTTGAAGGAAGACGACCCCTAAAAATGTAGTCGGAGAAAAAGTCTCTCACGAGTAAAAGCGCAACGAGGAGAAAGCTGAAGCTGGTCGAAGACTTAGTCTTTTTACTAGTTTCTCTTTACTTTCTTGAGTCGTAGGAAAAACCGTACTATCAAGAGGGGTTTGCTAGTTGAGATCTTAGTCGAAGTGAATTTTCTCTGCTCAACCAAAACCCACTAAAGCCTACCAAGAGAAATCTTGCTGAGTCGAGTAAATAGCTCGAAGGCAAAGTCATCGCACTTCGTGCCTTCGAGAGAGAACTCGTTCGGTAAGTCAGCTTACTTGTTCCTCAAGTAAAGTTGCGCAGTGATTGGAATCCGACCGTTGTGGACACGCGTCAAGCGGTTGCATCGGGTCACTTCAGTCATTTTACCCATCGGGATCACCATCTATAAATACCCCGCACCTACCCGCCATTTCGGGTTGGCTGCTCCACTGAAGATTCTAAGACAGAAGTCTGTGAGCATCCCAAGAGAGATTCATCGAGAGAAAACCAAAATCCCAAGTCTGAGCTGAGTTGAGCAATTCACTATGACTTAGGTCGAGATTAGCCGATCT
Source organism: Bromus sterilis (assembly GCA_950022295.1). Taxonomy (NCBI): domain Eukaryota; kingdom Viridiplantae; phylum Streptophyta; class Magnoliopsida; order Poales; family Poaceae; genus Bromus; species Bromus sterilis. The sequence goes on along the minus strand of OX465595.1, from coordinate 332,985,427 downwards.
TTTTATCTTGGAGAACTGCAAGTCTCCTAGACGGTTAGGCGTCGCTTGTCAAGCAGTCGAAGAGTAATTGTCACTGCTGAAGGAAGTTTGTAAAGGTCTCGGAGATGTCCTAAATCATCTACCACGAGTGAAAACTGGACAAGCTCGAGGAGTTTGTTGCAGTGGAGAATAGGACGGAGAGAGTTTTGCTCCAGGTGTTCAATCACCAGTCCCTCCATCCAGACGTAGCACTTTGCAGAGTGTGAACTGTTTTACCAAACATCGTCGTGTCAGGCTCGTTTTCCTTCATACATTTAAATTAAGTATTTACTCGTAGCATGTTTGCCTTCGATGTTTCCCTTCGCCCTTAATCCTTTCGAGCTATGCATTACCTTAGATACTGTATTTCCTTCGAGATGTTCTTAGTCCTTTGCAGTTTGCATGAATTCCTTCTAAGTTCCTTAGAATTTTTAGAAGTGATCATTCACCCCCTCCCCCTCTGATCATTCTTGAGCTTTCAATTGGTATCAGAGCTAGGCACTCCCTACGCTCTGCGTATTTTGGTCTAACAACCTGGAGTGTTGTCAAGAATGTCGTTTGCAGCTGTTCGCTCGGGGGAACCAATCCCTATCTTCAATGGGAAGGACTATCCCTATTGGAAGGACAAAAATGAAGAGGAATATCATGGCTATCAACTCTACCGCTTGGGAAGTTGTCAAAAATGGTGTAACTGTCAAAGACACAAATGCCATCACTCCTGAAGAGACAAAGAAGATAGAACTAGATACTGAAGTCTGGGTCTTCATAACAAATCATCTGATTCCAGAGAAATACCATGAGGTCAAGAATATTCCTTCGGCCAAAGGTGTTTGGGATTATCTCGAGAAGATTGGTGAAGGTGTCTCTACTCAGAAAGATGCTCGTATTGAAACCCTTCGAAGCAAGTTCTATCGTTTCAAGAGGCACGAGGGAGAAAAAGTTAGCTCCATATACAGCAGACTCACTGCGCTGTCAAATGAACTGATTTCCCTCGGCGCCGAAGACATTACCAATCAGATCATTGTCAGAACGTTGCTCCGTTCCCTTGATGATTCTTTCGATCACATTGTGCTGATGATCAAGGAAAGGACTGATTTCAAGGATCTTGTTGCCGCTGATATTCTCGAGAGACTTAATACCTTCGAGATGGAAGAAGATGAAAAACGAGATATTAATGGGACACGAAGAAAATCTCATGCACTGAAGGCCAGAGCTTCACATCACTCCTCTCCTGAAGCTAGTTCTGAATCGGGTTGTGCCTCAGATGACCCCGAGAACATTGGAAAAGATCTGGCACTGATAATGAGAAGATTCAATCGCTTTCAGAGAAAGAACTCCTCTTCACCGAAGAAAAACTACTCTTCAAGACATTCAAACAATTCATCACAACATCGATCATCATCTAGAAACTCTTCAGCGAAAGATAACTGTTGCTATAAGTGCAAGAAGCCAGGTCATTTCATTGCTGATTGTCCTCTCTGGGAAATTGAACATAGATCAAAGCATTCTCACAGCAATTCTTCGAGCAAGTCTCACAAATCGAGCAAAAACTATGAGTCGAAGAGATATGATTCGAAGTCCAGAAAAGACAAGAAAGACGGTTCTGATGATGACAAGAAGAAGAAGTATCACAAGCATCGAGAGGGTTCTTCCTCGAAATCACATTCCTCTCGACGAAAGAATTCCCATCGTGCCAAAGCCTATCTGGGTAAAGAGATGTACTCTGAAGATGATGCATCTGGTTCCGAAACTGCATCAAACCCAAGATCTGGTTCTGGTTCTGGTTCTGGTTCTGAATCTGATGGCGTTGCTGGTTTAGCATTTGCTTCGAGCAAGACTTCAAGTTCATTCTTCACCAACCAAAGCAGCGAAGATGAATCTCCAGCTTACTGCTTCATGGCCAAGGCTAAGGTATCCTCATCTAAGAATTCCTACGATACTTCTGATGGATCTGCTTATGAAAGTAACTCTAGGATAAGTTATGCTAAACTTGCCAAAATTGCTTCTATCCAACAAGATGAGCTAGATTCTTTAAGTGAAACTATTCAAAAATCTGAGACTTTGTTGATCGATGAGATTGAGAAGGGTCAAACTTTGACGAATGAGCATACTGCTCTGAAAGAAAAGTATGATGAACTTTCCTCTCGTCATGATCTTCTCTCAGTGGACTACGAGAAGCTAACCTATGAATTCCTTCAAGGAAAAATGGCTCTCGAAAAACTGAGAGAGGTAATGAAGAGTTGGAAAGTGTCAACCTCACGCTCATGGCTCAACAAGGCTCAGAAGCTAAAAATGAATCTACTTCACCTTGCTTAACCTGTTTGGAACGAAGTAAAATTGAGTCTATTTCAGAGAGATCGAAAGGAAAGCAACCTATTGTTATCGATGATACTAACCCCTCGAACGAGGAAACCATTACTGAGGAACTCCTCAGGTTGAAAGATTTATTTGAAACAGGCATGTTCAAAAGTGTGCAGGGACACCAGTACTTATGTGATATCCTACGAAAGGCTCTTCTTCACAGGAATCCCCGAAACGAAGGAGTTGGCTTCGAAAGGAAAATCAATCCTGATGGAACCTACTGGGAACCCGAGAAGTATCCTAAAACTGTCTGGGTTCTTGCGAAAGAAAAGCCCATTGTTATTGCTAACCTTTCAGGTTTTAGTTGCAAAATTGACAAAGCTATTGTTGATGAATCACTTGATTCTGCCTACAAGCTTGTCAAAGATCAGGAAGGAAAGGTGTCGGCTGAATTCATTGGTACTCCTCCGAAGAATGGTTTCTATAAGCGACAGATTTGGGTTCGCAAATCTCTCGTAGAAAAACTGCCTCCTAACCATTCTATGCAGGGAAAATCCTCGGTACCACCGAATCACTACTATTCTCTCGAGGATAGAAATGAACCTTTGGTGCCTGCTTCAAATGTTTCCCAGAAGGAATACTATCGTGTCGATAGAAATTTTTATCGTCATCGTAACGATAACACCAAAGTTTCTGTTACTCATCAGTACTCTAACCCCTCATCGAGGAATTATATTTATGGTGTGCTTGATGGTCCAGATAGACAATACAATCATGTTCGCTATAATATTGCTGCCCCATCTAGCTCTTCCATGCCTTCTAAGTCGCCTGCTCGTTTGTGGGTGGTTAAGAAGAACTAATTCTTCTACAGGGCTATGTCTCCGGTGGATCCGAATGGGTCATGGATAGTGGATGTACAAATCATATGACCGGAGACAAAGATTTGTTCACCGAAGACAAACTCACTGAATCTTCACAGAGATACATTACCTTCGGTGACAACAACAAAGGAAAAGTACTTGGTTTGGGTAAGGTTGCTATATCGAAGGATAAGCATATCGATAAGGTTATGCTTGTTCAATCTCTAGGATATAATCTTATGTCTATCTCAAAACTTTGTGATATGGGTATGCTTGTACTATTTTCTGCTTCTCGTTGTGTTGTCTTTTCACAGGATGATTATTCCTTCGTGTTCGAAGGATATCGCAAAGGTGATCTTTATGTCGTCGATTTTTCTTCGGGACCTGTTGTGTCCACATGTTTAATGGCCAAAGCCACTTCTGGTTGGTTATGGCACCGAAGACTTGGGCATGCAGGAATGAAAAACCTTCAAACTCTTATTTCGAAGAAGAACATCGTTGGAATTGACAATGTGAAATTCGATAAGGATCGTCTATGCAGTGCCTGTGAAGCGGGAAAGATTGCCAAGAAACATCACTCAGCAAAAACTATAATGACTACTACTCGTCCTCTTGAATTACTTCATATGGATTTATTCGGTCCTCAAAATTATGCTAGTCTTGGAGGTAACAAGTATGGTCTGGTTATTGTTGATGATTTCTCTCGATATACTTGGGTTTTCTTTCTAGATGACAAAAGCAAGGTTGTTGAAATCTTCAAAACTTTCGCAAAGAGAGCTCAGACTGAATATGAATTATCTCTCAAGCATATCAGAAGTGACAATGGTACAGAATTCAAAAACACTCATATCGAAGATTTTCTTGATGAATATGGCTTTACTCATGAATTCTCGGCTGTTATACACCGCAACAAAATGGTTTGGTCGAGAGAAAGAATCGAACACTTATTGAAATGGCCAGAACAATGCTTGCTGCATACAAGTCTCCTATCAGGTTCTGGGCTGAAGCAATCAATATTGCATGTCATATCATCAACAAGGTTTATCTGCACAAGTTTCTGAAGAAAACTTCACATGAACTTATTACTGGTAAAAAGCCAAATGTTTCATATCTCAGGGTTTTTGGTGCTCCATGTTATATCAGAGATATGAATCACAGCTCCAAGTTTGCTCCAAAGGCTCATGAAGGTTTTCTCCTAGGTTATGGTTCGAATTCTCACACTTACAGAGTTTACAACTCTCATCTTGGCAAAGTTGTAGAAACTGTAAATGTTCGATTTGATGAAACTAACGGCTCTCAAAAAGAGCAATTACCTCTTAACCTGGATGAACCACCTTTGGATGAAGTTATCAGGTACATGGCTATTGGAGATATTCAACCTGTCGATGGAAATACACGTCAAGCAAACAAGGATGATGATGGTCCAATGTTCCCACACATAGCCCGGGGCGCTGGAGATCAACATCCTGAAGCAAATGATGTACAGGTCGAAGGAGAACGCGTAAACGAAGAAAATGTTCCCGAAGGACAAGCTGACCCCGAAGGTCAAGCTGATCCCGAAGGACAACCATATCCACAAGATGATGAAGGAGTTTTACCTCGTGTTCGAAGAAGAGTGGACGTCGACTCAATACTCGAAGAGATTCATTTACCAGGTCATCCCACCACTCGTTCTCGTACTCGATTAGCTAACTTCTGTGGAAATTTCTCGTTTGTATCCATGCTAGAACCATCGAAATTTGATGAAGCCATGAAGGACTCAGACTGGATGACTGCAATGCTCGAAGAACTAAATCAGTTCGAGAGAAATAAAGTCTGGTCCCTTGTTGATAGACCTGATCCCAAGAAGCATAATATCATTGGTACAAAGTGGATTTTTCGCAACAAGCAAGATGAAGATGGCATTGTGATAAGGAATAAAGCTCGACTGGTTGCTCAAGGCTACACCCAAATCGAAGGTATTGATTTCGGTGAGACTTATGCCCCAGTTGCTCGACTTGAATCCATTCGTGTCATGCTTGCTTTTGCCAATTACAATGGTATTTTGTTATATCAAATGGATGTCAAAAGTGCATTTCTTAACGGTGAAATCAAAGAAGAAGTATATGTTATGCAGCCACCAGGTTTTGAAGACCCGAAGAATCCTGATAAGGTGTACAGGTTGCACAAGGCCCTATATGGGTTAAAGCAAGCACCTCGTGCTTGGTATGAAACACTGAAGGATTTTCTTATGAAGAAGGGCTTAAAACCAGGAACAACTGATCCGACTCTTTTTACTCGTGCATACAAAAATGATCTTTTTGTGTGTCAAATTTATGTCGATGATATTATATTTGGCTGTACTAACCCTGATATTAGCGAAGAATTTGCTCGTATGATGTCGAAGAAATATGAAATTTCTATGATGGGTGAGTTGAAGTTCTTTCTCGGGCTTCAAATCCGTCAACAGAAGAATGGGACTTTCATTTCTCAAGAGAAGTATCTTAGAGATTGCCTGAAGAAGTTTGATCTTGTCAGTTGCAAAACTATCAAGACTCCAATGCCTACGAATGTTCATCTAGATGCAGATGAGAAGGGCAAACCTTTCGATCAGAAGAAATATCGCTTGATGATCGGTTCGCTTCTTTACCTTTGTGCATCTAGACCTGACATTATGCTATCAGTTTGTATGTGTGCTCGTTTTCAGGCAAACCCAAAAGAATCACATCATATTGCTGTCAAGCGAATTCTTCGATATCTGGCTCACACACCATCTTTGGGACTTTGGTATCCCAAGGGAGCCCAGTTTGATCTCGTTGGATATTCTGATTCTGACTGGGCTGGTGATCGAGTCGACAGGAAATCTACCTCAGGCACATGTCATTTTCTCGGTAGATCTCTTGTCTGTTGGGCTTCGAAGAAACAGAATTGCGTATCTATTTCTACGGCTGAAGCCGAGTATATTTCTGCCGGTTCATGCTGCACTCAGATTCTGTGGCTCAAGCAAACGCTGAAAGATTATGGTATTCTTGTGAAGAAAATTCCATTGCTATGTGATAACGAGAGTGCTATCAAGATTGCCCATAATCCTGTGCAACACTCTCGAACGAAGCATATTGACATTCGTCATCATTTTCTTCGAGATCATGTTCAGCGAGAAGATATTGTTATCAGCCATGTACGCACCGAAGATCAATTGGCTGATATCTTTACGAAGCCCTTGGATGAAAAGAGGTTCTGTGCACTAAGGTGTGAGTTAAACATATTGGACTCACGCAATGTGCAGTAAGATCATAACTATTGGTACCATGTATTATATGTTTTCTTTCTATGTTGTTTACTTACGTTATTTTTCTATCATGCTTCTTTTTCGTTTGTTTTTGTTCGGTTGGTGTTGTCCTATACACTTATCACTCCGAGTTTTATCACTGTTTTCCCCTCGGATTGATCAAGCATCGGACCCTGTTTTCCCTCTATTCTATCTCTACCCCATCTGTGCTTTTCTCTCGTGAACATGTATATATGTACTCGATCAAGATTCCCTTCGAATGTCATTGATTCCGAAGGAAAATCTATCGAATGTTTATCTACTTTTATACTCGATGTTCGATGAGTTTGGTCTCGGACGTGGAGCAACTTTCTTTCGGTTCGTTGGGATTTTCCCGCGATTACCGCCACAAAATCTGTCCGTTGAATGCGGAGAGACGCGAAATCTGCGCCGTTGGATCAGATCTGACAGTTATGTCAGACCTCCCCTCCCTATAAATACTGATCCCTGCCACCGGCTCAGACATCACAATTTCCTCGACTTCGTCTCTCTGCTCCCGAAATTCTCTCTCGCGCGCCGCCGTACTGCTCGTCGCCGTCGACTCCCTCGCCGCTTTGCTGCCGGAAGGAAGCCACCGGAGACCTCCCCGTCAACGCGGAACTTCTTCCGCGTCGCCGTAGTCACCGTACATCACCAAGTTAGGGTATGCACGGCTCTGGATACGATTCCAATCTTTCCTGTTCATTGTATCCAGATTTGTTCTTGATTTTCTCTCCTTTTCTTAGGTCTGTTTGATCTGTTTGGATCATTGAATCTTGGGAAATCAGTTTCTAGCGTTTTCTGTCGATTCCCATCTGCGCTAGGTAAGAAATCCCTCGAATTCTCTCACTTTAGCAATTTCCTCAGAAACGTATCGATAAACTTATGTTGTGCAATTCGTTCATACAGGTTCTTAGTTAGATTTGCACCTGATGGAAATCTAGCCTAGTACTTGCTTGAAAAATTTGCTGCAAGACATGCTTATCGATATGCTTACTGCACTCAAAATGATTTTCCTCGAAAACCGCTGGTACTTGTTCACAACTTTCCTATATTCCCTCGTACCTATCCTTTTCGCAGGAAAATATCTGGGATCGAAGGAAATGTCAGAGCACCCAAGCGTGTAGGAGGCCGAACAAGAATCACCAACAACTCTGAAGGTTTATCAGAAGAGTTGATCGTCGAAAAGAAGTGAAGAACGCCTGAAGGTTCTTAGGATGAACGTACGAGAGAAAACCGTCTGCAAGAGATTCGAAGACTTCAAGCGCTTCGTTGGTATGAGTACAAGTCTCTTATACCACGCTGGGAGAGGCTGTTTGCTATGAAAAATCCTTGGTCTGATGTCAAATCGTTAAGGCCAAAGTGGACGAAAGATAATCGACCACCTCCTCCAGCTGATGCTCATCCATCCTCCCTGAAAACTCCTGCCGATTTTCAGGAGCTGGTTGATGCTCGGGAAGCGCGAGCACAGAAGAGAAAAGAAGCCAAAGCTAAAAAGGAGGTTGCTGCTACTGAGGGTACCGTAGATGTTGGCCCTAGTGCCAAATCGAAGGCTGGCAAGAAATCAGCCAAGCGAAAGAAAAAGGTGGTAATTGTCTCGCCACCTGATGCGAGCTCTGATGAAGAAGTAAATTCAGATGATCAAGACCCTGGTACAGAGGCTGATGTCGAGGAAATTCCTCTGAAAAAGAAGCCGAGCAGTAAGGGCATTAGGATCCAGGAGCCAGCTTCACAGGCTCCTCGAGCAAATATTGACTTGACCAACTTGGTCACCGATCCTCCCATTTCATCTGCTCCTCCAGTTCAAGCTCGCCAACCAAAACCTTCGACTAAATCGAAGGGAAAGCAAGCTCTAGTTTCTGAGGATGAAGAAACACTTATTCAACGTAGAGAAAGGCTGGCAAAGCAAAAAGAACAAGAAGCAAAGGACTTGACAAATTCCAAGCTCCTGAACTTTCACAGCCAGCCCGAGCATAAAAAGGCTCTGGTTGCTCAACAGCTAGGCATTCTTCATTTGGTCAGTGAAAAGTACCAACGACAAATTGCTGAAGGCAACATTCCTGTTGCACCGAAAGAAAAGGTTGCAGCCCCAAGTGCTGCGAAGAAAAATGCTGAGGCCCCAAGTGCCTCGAAGGATAAAGTTGTGGCCCCTAGTGCCATCACCAAACCCATTGCTGCTGCCAAGGCCACCAAGGAGGCCGAGAAGAAAGCCAAGGAGGCTAGGCAAAAGGCTCAGAATGCTCCAGTTCCTCCAGCTCCTGCACCTGCTGCACCTGTTGTTTCCGGCCCTCGTGCCGATGAAGAGAGTTCCAACGAAGGAGAATCTGCTGCCCATGCTCCTTGGGATGCTGCTAATATTTCTCACATCCTCTGGAAGATGGCTACCACACCGAGAAGAGTCACTGCCGAGGATGATGTCCCTGCTGAAATCCAAGAGCATGTTGCTCGATACATGATTCGCTGGGAAGGATATATCACCCAGGATCGCAAGGACAAGGAGAAAGTGAATTTTTACTCCCGACAACTTCAAGAAGAAACCGAGGACATTGAGTCCCGTAAGTTTTTCAAATCCAAGATTGCCACCGCTGAAGCTTCCAGAAGGGTTCAGAAGGAAAATCTGACCGCTGTGTATGACAAGGTTCGACAAATTGTGTCGGCCGTATGCAAAGAGCACAATGATGCACTGTACAAGAGACAATCTCGTAAGAGAAAGTCTGCTGCTCCAACCTCTGCGCGTGGGACGCCAGAGATCGAGAAGAATGCAAAGAAGGCCAAGTCTACCGAGGTCGTTGCTGCATCAGCACGACAAGATACTACACCAAACCCCACCAAGGAACCAACTCCTCCTCGTGAGACAACTCCACCCCCTCGCCAAGCCACTCCTCCACCTCGACAACAAACACCTCCACCTCGTCAACCATCACCACCAAAAGCCTCGTCGCCACCGCCAAAACCATCATCTCCACCGAACATTATTCCATCAACCACCCCAGCCATCGAGACCCAAGATCATGCAGAGACCGAGCAAGTTGCTCATGTCGAGCAAGAAACTCAAGTCCCCATTTCCTCTGCTCAGAAAGATTACTCCTCTGCCCAGACTCTGCATGAAGGAGAAGACGCTGATGTTGATATCACGACAGTTTCTTCTCGTCAAGATCCTGTCGAAGGAAATACTTCTGGAGATGAACGTTCGAGTGCCAGTTCTTCCTCCTCCTCATAAAGTTCCTCGAACGAAGAAATGGCTGATGCTTTTGCACAACTAGATGAAGATTTGGAGGCCATGGAGAATGAAGAGGCTGCAGAAAATGCTAACACCGACGAAGGAGTTGCCGTCGAAGCGCAGGCCAAGGAAAATGCTCCTGCAGCCATCCCAGCTCAGGACATTGTAAACATTCCATCTTCCATTACTCGCCCTGCTGAGCCAGTTTTCCAGATGCCAGACAATGCTGACGAAGTTTTTCCTGTTGATGAGCTGCTCCATTCTGCTCATCCGAGAGAAATGCTGCCACTGTTTCGCTCAGATGTTCCTCGAGGAGGCCCCATCTTCAAAAGGCGCGAACACAAGCCATTTTTCTTCGGGACCAATCCCTACGAGAAGCCCAGAAGTGCATATTCTCTTCGGTTTTGGACCCAAGAGCAAGCCATCTATTATACTCGTGTGCTGTACAATAAGGCTAGAGTGTTCCAACATCAATACCTCGATATGCCTTCGGTGTACTCCACTTCATGTTTCGAGAATGTTGCCGAGACAATTGATGGTCTTCATGCTCACAAGATGTTTGCTCTCGATTGTGGCTACAATCCCGAGCTTATCAAGCAATTTTATGCAACGCTCTATGTCACTGGTGATCCCGAGAACTCGAAGACGTGGAAATTTGATTATATGATACAAGGCCAAGTATTCCATATGTCTGTCGATCAATTTCTGGCCATCATCAATTTACCTCGGTTCGAAGGATTACCACACAAGCTTCATGACTTACCTGCTCCAACTCCTGCTGAATTTTCAACGATCATGAATCCAGATGTCGTAGGAGATACCTACCCGGCAGAGCCCAAGCCAAGACACTTAGTTTTTGAAGCAAAGGCATGGTTTTATATTCTTTCGAAGACTTTGATGCCAATGCTCGATGTGCACGATGACTTTCCTATTCCCAATGACGTACAACTTGCTCTGTTGAAGTTAGTCCACGGTCATCCTTTCGATTTTGAAGACTACTTCCTCAGAACTTTGGTGTCTTGTGCTGATGATCACAATTCCCACAAGCCGTATGCACCATGGTTGATGGCCATCTGCAATTACTCTCGGGACGTGCCATTCCCCGTGTCAATTTTCCCGAAGATTTTCACTCCACCTGTTAGGGAAGTATTGCAGATTGTTGCTCGACCCAACGATCCATATGCTGAGCACACTGGCATCCGCCCCCATTTGACTGAGCGAAATGTTCGCTCGAAGTTTATCAAGCTAGTGCATCACATGGAAGTTTCTCTTCGGTCCCAGCAAATGCTTCAACATCACATCGACCAAGATTTCATTCAGAAGCAAGCTTTGATGGACGAGATTAATCATTTGCGCAATATCACCATGAATAACAATCAGATGTTGCGTGAATGTCTTCGCCGAGATTGGAAAGGACTGCGGAAATTCAATTCCCTCGGTCAACTTCAACAATGTGGCTTCGAAGAATATCCTCCCCATCTGACCAGGAATTGGACTAATGATGATCGTGTAGATCGCCCGGATCCCAATATCCCTCGGCTGCCGAAGAACAGAGATGCCCTAAGTGTTGATGACTATTACCACATCACTTTGGACACCTTCTCCTCCGAGTCCGAGCAAGATGAAGCCCCTCGCCGTCAAGAGAGAGTTTATACTTCACACCCTCGAAGCCCCAGGACCCCGCCGGAATCGCAGCTGGAATCTTCTGGAGATCAACACTCCTTCCGCACGAAGATCACTCCTCCAGGCGCTCGCCCAATTCGTCGTGCTCCAACGCTCGCCGAATCCTCTCGACGTCGCCGGAGCCGCCACAGCGAGTAGGGATTTCTTTCGACCCTATTCTCTCGACTTTTTGTACGTTGTGACAAAAAGGGGGAGATGTAGTGGCATCGAAGAAATTAGTTTGCCTTCGGGGTTAAGGGCTTTGATTTTCATTCGACAAACTTTTGAAATTTGAGGTTTTCTAAGTAGTTTCAACAAACTTTCGATTCATATTCGATCTGGTTGTAACTAACTCTAAGTAGGACTGTGAACTGCTACTCGTTTTCGTAAGATATCTATCTGGTGCTTGCGACATTTAACCCTTTTGCAGGAAGTTATCTTTCATATAAGTTCACAGGTCATTCGAGGAGATTGCATGTTTCTCCTTGGATATTATCTGGAATGCAATTTCACTCGCTAAGATTATTGATGTTTTCCCTCGACTCTACTTGTCAAAATATGCACTTCACAGGAAACTCTTATCTTCCGTTCATACATCAAGGGGGAGTATTTTCATCGACCTTAGCACTGGTTTATCATCGAAAACTCAAACTTTTTCAATTATTTATCGATGCCTGTTTTGTCAACAATCGTCCAAAAAGGGGGAGATTGTAAGAGCAAGTTTTGCCCCCGAAGGTTTTGGACATTGTTGGAGAAAGCAAAAGTGGAACTAATATTGTTTTCGAGTATAAACAGATACTTAGGTTCCGAAAGAATGGAGTTTGCAAGTAGAAGGTCGAAGGACAACTCGCTGCAGCAGAGCTGCAGTCTTCTACCGAACCCTTTGAAGGAAGACGACCCCTAAAAATGTAGTCGAAGAAAAAGTCTCTCACGAGTAAAAGCGCAACGAGGAGAAAGCTAAAGCTGGTCGAAGACTTAGTCTTTTTACTAGTTTCTCTTTACTTTCTTGAGTCGTAGGAAAAACCATACTATCAAGAGGGGTTTGCTAGTTGAGATCTTAGTCGAAGTGAATTTGCTCTGCTCAACCAAAACCCACTAAAGCCTACCAAGAGAAATCTTGCTGAGTCGAGTAAATAGCTCGAAGGCAAAGTCATCGCACTTCGTGCCTTCGAGAGAGAACTCGTTCGGTAAGTCAGCTTACTTGTTCCTCAAGTAAAGTTGCGCAGTGATTGGAATCCGACCGTTGTGGACACGCGTCAAGCGGTTGCATCGGGTCACTTCAGTCATTTTACCCATCGGGATCGCCATCTATAAATACCCCGCACCTACCCGCCATTTCGGGTTGGCTGCTCCACTGAAGATTCTAAGACAGAAGTCTGTGAGCATCCCAAGAGAGATTCATCGAGAGAAAACCAAAATCCCAAGTCTGAGCTGAGTTGAGCAATTCACTATGACTTAGGTCGAGATTAGCCGATCTTTTTATCTTGGAGAACTGCAAGTCTCCTAGACGGTTAGGCGTCGCTTGTCAAGCAGTCGAAGAGTAATTGTCACTGCTGAAGGAAGTTTGTAAAGGTCTCGGAGATTTCCTGAATCATCTACCACGAGTGAAAACTGGACAAGCTCGAGGAGTTTGTTGCAGTGGAGAATAGGACGGAGAGAGTTTTGCTCCAGGTGTTCAATCACCAGTCCCTCCAACCAGACGTAGCACTTTGCAGAGTGTGAACTGGTTTACCAAACATCGTCGTGTCAGGCTCGTTTTCCTTCATACATTTAAATTAAGTATTTACTCGTAGCTTGTTTGCCTTCGATGTTTCCCTTCGCCCTTAATCCTTTCGAGCTATGCATTACCTTCGATACTGTATTTCCTTCGTGATGTTCTTAGTCCTTTGCAGTTTGCATGAATTCCTTCTAAGTTCCTTAGAATTTTTAGAAGTGATCATTCACCCCCTCCCCCTCTGATCATTCTTGAGCTTTCACATGGGTGTGGTGCTAAGTTTAGTCCCACCCCGGAAGTGGAGGGTGAGTTGCACCTCTTTATAAGGTGAGCTCTTCTACATGCTATTGAGCAAGTAGAAGAGTGAGAGCTCACGTGCGCTCCTCCTCCGCCGCCCGCCTCGCCACGCCACGCCTCGCCTCGTCACGACGCGCGCGCGCGCACGCCGCGGTTTGCGGAATTGAGCCGAGCCGAGCTAAAACCTATGTCATGTGTGCGCTTAATTTTTGCCAGTCCGAAACGGCTAATTAATTGGCATTAATTTTAGTTAATGCAATTAATCACGAGTTAACCGCTGCACGATCTGAGACGTTAATCGTGGGCCGACTCGGTCGCGGGTATCCAGTCCCACGTCGCCCTACCTCGGCTGTGTATAAAAGGAGTCGCGGCAACCCTAGCCGTCACACAACAGAATAGATCGCATCTGTTCTTCCTCGCGCACCGCCCACGTCATTCCACGCACTGCTGCTGCCTCCGGCGATCCCATCCCGTCCGCCGCGTGCACGGCTGTGCGGGAGAGCAGGCCTCTGGAACTGTGCTCCTTGCGATCCTGCACCGGGAGAGGAGCAATAAGGTTTTTGGGGAGCGTCTACGACGCGACTGCTCGCTTCCGCTCCGGCTCGTCTACTTCGACTACTTCCTCTACGTCGCCATGTCTACCGAAGCTGAGAAATCCGCCGCCGAGAAGCTCGCTCAGGAGGAAGCCGCCGCCGCCAAGAAGACCGCCAACGAACTTGCTGCTGCTAGCAACGCATCCGCTGCTGCGATCTAGCCGAACGGAGGGTATGATCTACTCATCCCTTTCATCGTTGTTTTCATCTATGCCATGCTTATTGTCTGCGTACATATATGTGTTATCTGCGTAGACCTGAGTTGCATGGTTAAGTATCAGTATAAGATTAATGTTGCATGCGTCATGTTCATGATTTATCTAGGGATTAAATTGCTTGGAAAATTGCTAATATATCCAACAATCCAAAAACCTTATTTTTATAGGCAATTTTCATCTCCTGGTTTTGCTGCGACACTGAAACCGAACCCGTTTACGGGCCAAAATTTTATGCGTTGGCAAACAAAAACTATTTTGTGGCTCACGTCTATGAATGTCTTCTGGGTCGTTGGAGAGACTCCCACTGGAACGATTACTCCTCAACAGGAGAAGGCGTTCAGGGATGCCTCCATCGTCTTTGTTGGAGCAGTTCTTAGCGTGATCGGAGACAAATTAGTCGACGCGTATTTACATATGCGCGATGCCAAGAACTTATGGAGTGCACTCGAGGCAAAGTTCGGAGCAACTGATGCCGGGAGCGAGTTGTATGCTATGGAGCAGTTCCATGATTACAAGATGGTCGAGAACCGTCCTGTGTTGGAACAGGCCCATGAGATACAATGCATCGTGAAAGAGCTTGAGCTCCTCAAGTGTGATCTACCGGACAAGTTTGTCGCGGGATGCATAATTGCTAAACTCCCTCCATCTTGGAGGAGCTTTGCCACCACTCTGAAGCACCAGAGGCGAGGATTCTCAGTTGAGGATGTTATTGGCCATCTGACTGTGGAGCAGAACTCAAGGGAAAAAGACTCACACCAAAAGGGGGCTGAGGGAACTTTTACTGCCAACATGGTGCAGCAGAAGAACTTTCAGAATAAGTTCAAGGGAAAGAACAAGGTCCAATAGAATACTACCTTCAAGAAGAAGGGGAAGAAGAACAACAAGAAGGATGATGGTTGTTTCACTTGTGGCTCACTGGAGCACTGGGCTAAAAAGTTCCCGAACAAGTATAAGAAGCCAGCGCATAATTCCAGTTCTGTCAATGTGGTCATGGGCAACACGGACAATGGTGCACCTGGGTACGGTAATTTATTTACTGTTTTCTCAGTTTATCAATCTACTGAATGGTGGGTTGACACGGGTGCAAATGTTCATGTGTGTGCTGACATATCCTTGTTTTCTTCTTACCAGACCACAGGAACCAGGTCCGTACTGATGGGGAACGGCGCACATGCTTCTGTTCTTGGTGTTGGTACGGTCGATCTGAAGCTTACTTCGGGAAAGACCGTGCGGCTGAAGAACGTGCAGCATGTCCCCGATATCAGAAAGAATCTCGTTAGTAGCTCCCTTCTGTGTAAAGAAGGGTTTAAATTAGTATTCGAGTCGAATAAAACAATCTTGTCTAGATATGGATTATTCATTGGTAAAGGTTATGAATGCGGAGGTCTGTTCCTCCTTTACCTAGAGGACTTATGTAATAACGTCGTGAATCATATACATTCTATCATTGATGAATCTGAGATTTGGCATTCACGTCTTTGTCACGTAAATTTCGGTTGTATGACGCGGCTAGCTAAGATGAATTTAATCCCGAGTTTCACTTTAGCCAAAGGTTCTAAGTGTGATGCATGTGTGCAAGCTAAGCAACCTCGCAAGCCCCACAAGGCCGCGGAGGAGAGACACTTGGCGCCACTAGAACTCATACATTCTGATCTATGCGAGATGAATGGTGTGTTGACTAAAGGTGGAAAGAAATACTTCATGACATTGATAGATGACTCCACTAGATTTTGCTATGTGTATCTGTTAAACACTAAAGATGAGGCTCTGCACTACTTTAAGATCTATAAAGAAGAAGTTGAGAACCAACTTGAGAAAAAGATTAAACGGGTTTGGTCTGATCGTGGTGGAGAGTAATTTTCTAATGACTTTAATTCTTTCTGTGCGGAACATGGAGTTATTCATGAGAGGACGCCTCCCTATTCACCCCAATCAAACGGGGTTGCCGAACGGAAAAACCGTGCTCTAACAGATTTGGTTAACGCCATGTTAGATACATCGGGTTTATCCAAGGCATGGTGGGGGGAGGCTATATTGACATCTTGTCATGTCCTGAATAAGGTTCCCGTGAAGGATAACGAGATCACTCCCTATGAATTATGGGAGAAGAAAAGAACGACACTCTCATACTTGCGTACTTGGGGCTGTTTGGCGAAAGTAAATGTGCCGATCCCCAAAAAGCGTAAGCTTGGACCAAAGACCGTGGACTGCGTTTTTCTAGGCTACGCTAAGAACAGCGTTGGATATAGATTTCTAGTGGTGAAATCTGAGGTACCTGACGTGAAGGTCAGTACGATTATGGAGTCTAAAGATGGTACATTCTTTGAGGATATATTTCCCATGAGAGATATGCAAAGCACTTCTAGACAGGAATCTGATGAGATTCCTGAACCAGCCATTCCGATGGAATATTATGAACGAACTCATGATGATAATCCTGTGGAGGAGGACGATGAAGCTCCTATTAGGAGCAAGAGACAGAGGACTGCAAAGTCCTTTGGTGATGATTTCATTGTGTACCTCGTGGATGATACTCCCACTTCTATTTCAGAAGCTTATGCATCACCAGATGCTGACTACTGGAAAGATGCGGTTCGTAGCGAGATGGATTCCATCTTGGCTAATGGAACATGGGAAATCACTGATCGTCCCTATGGTTGCAAACCTGTGGGATGTAAATGGGTGTTCAAAAAGAAGCTTAGGCCTGATGGCAGTATTGAAAAATACAAGGCTAGGCTCGTGGCTAAGGGCTATACCCAGAAGGAAGGAGAAGATTTCTTCGATACTTATGCACCGGTGGCCAGACTGACAACCATTCGAGTATTACTCTCGTTGGTTGCCTCGCATGGTCTTCTCGTCCATCAAATGGACGTTAAGACGGCTTTCCTAAATGGAGAGCTAGACGAGGAAATCTACATGCAACAGCCAGATGGCTTTGTAGTAGACGGTCAGGAAGGAAAGGTGTGCAAGCTATTGAAATCTTTATATGGCCTGAAGCAAGCACCTAAGCAGTGGCATGAGAAGTTTGATAAAACTTTGACATCTGCTGGCTTCCTTGTAAGTGAAGCTGACAAATGTGTATACCATCGCCATGGTGGGGGCGAAGGAGTTATACTGTGCTTATATGTTGATGACATACTGATATTTGGAACCAACCTCAAAGTCATTGAGGAGGTTAAGACATTTCTATCTCAAAACTTTGAGATGAAAGATCTTGGTGTGGCTGATGTTATCTTGAACATCAAGCTATTGAGAGATAATGAGGGTGGAATTACACTTTTGCAATCCCACTACGTTGAGAAGATTCTGAGTCGCTTTGGATATTCAGATTGCAAATCTTCTCCAACGCCATATGATCCTAGTGTGCGGATTCGAAAGTTCGAAGGCACAGCTGTAGATCAGTTGAGATATTCTCAAGTAATTGGATCACTCATGTACCTAGCTTGCGCTACGAGGCCTGACATCGCATTTGCTGTGAGCAAATTGAGCCGGTTTGTCTCTAATTCGGGAGATGTTCATTGGCATGCTATTGAAAGAGTTATGCGCTATCTAAAGGGTACAATGAGCCATGGACTTCACTATACCAGATAACCGTCGGTACTTGAAGGGTATAGTGATGCAAATTGGATTTCTGATGCTGATGAGATGAAGGCCACAAGTGGATATGTGTTCACACTTGGAGGTGGCGCTGTTTCATGGAAGTCTTGCAAGCAGACTATCTTAACGAAGTCGACAATGGAAGCAGAACTCACAGCACTTGATAAATCCTGCACTGAAGAAGAATGGCTTCGAGAGCTTTTGATGGACTTGCCAGTGGTTGAAAAGCCGATTCCAGCTATCCTTATGAACTGTGATAATCAAACGGTGATTGTTAAGCCAAGGAGTTCAAAGGACAACATGCAATCCACAAAGCATATAAGAAGGAGATTGAAGTCTGTCAGACATTTGAGAAACTCCGGAGTAATAGCATTGGATTACATCCAATCGGCTAAGAATCTGGCAGATCCCTTCACCAAAGGTCTATCACGTATTGTGATAGACACTGCATCGAGGGAGATGGGTATGAGACCCACATGAGTTGCCGTGGTGGTAACCCAATCTACACGATCGGAGATCCCGTGAAATAGGACCTGGTAAAACAAGCTAGTGGTTAACTGAGGAGAGTAATTTTATTACCCACTCCGTTGGAGATGCAATACTCTCGGTAACTGTATGGTAGGTTGACTTTTGT
Source organism: Bromus sterilis (assembly GCA_950022295.1). NCBI lineage: Eukaryota > Viridiplantae > Streptophyta > Magnoliopsida > Poales > Poaceae > Bromus > Bromus sterilis. The sequence continues at coordinate 332,967,027 of OX465595.1, read as the reverse complement.
CTTAATGTGTTCTGAGGCTTTCATAAGCGATATGCTATCCTATAGAGCGATCTCTGGAAGAGCACACCTATATGAGCCCGACTGCTGGTCACAGTCTACGAGATAGGGTAATCTCTAGGAAGCTCATGAATAGGCAAGGAGTGTGACTAATATGCTCCACCCGCGGGGTCAGCCTTCGGCAGCCTAGTATCGGTAAGACAAGGAGTGAAACTTCTTTACGCCAAACTGTCAATTCAAGGCATAGTCCATTGTTCAGTTGTGAAGGAATGTAATTCTTTGCTCTAGGTGGATGTTCAACCTTAACTGGTCTCCACTAAAAATACTGATATATCAAACAGTGTTTGGAACTGAGGACAACACCATGGGACCTTGAGATCTGGTGGGGGATTGTTGAAATCAGGCATGGGCTTTAGGCCCATCTAACAATTTCAGAAAATCTCTAAGGGCCCATGTGGGAAAAATGACATGGGTGTGGTGCTAAGTTTAGTCCCACCCCGGAAGTGGAGGGTGAGTTGCACCTCTTTATAAGGTGAGCTCTTCTACATGCTATTGAGCAAGTAGAAGAGTGAGAGCTCACGCGCGCTCCTCCTCCGCCGCCCGCCTCGCCACGCCACGCCACGCCACGCCTCGTCACGACGCGCGCGCCGCGGTTTGCGGAATTGAGCCGAGTCGAGCTAAAACCTATGTCATGTGTGCGCTTAATTTTTGCCAGTCCGAAACGGCTAATTAATTGGCATTAATTTTAGTTAATGCAATTAATCACGAGTTAACCGCTGCACGATCTGAGACGTCAATCGTGGGCCGACTCGGTCGCGGGTATCCAGTCCCACGTCGCCCTACCTCGACTGTGTATAAAAGGAGCCGCGGCAACCCTAGCCGTCACACAACAGAATAGATTGCATATGTTCTTCCTCGCGCACCGCCCACGTCGTTCCACGCACTGCTGCTGCCTTCAGCGATCCCATCCCGTCCGCCGCGTGCACGGCTGTGCGGGAGAGCAGGCCTCCGGAACTGTGCTCCTTGCGATCCTGCACCGGGAGAGGAGCAATAAGGTTTTTGGGGAGCGTCTACGACGCGACTGCTCGCTTCCGCTCCGGCTCGTCTACTTCGACTACTTCCTCTACGTCGCCATGTCTACCGAAGCTGAGAAGGCCGCCGCCGAGAAGCTCGCTCAGGAGGAAGCCGCCGCCGCCAAGAAGACAGCCGACGAACTTGCTGCTGCTAGCAGCGCATCCGCTGCTGCGATCTGGCCGAACGGAGGGTATGATCTACTCATCCCGTTCATCATTGTTTTCATCTATGCCATGCTTATTGTCTGCGTACATATATGTGTTATCTGCGTAGATCTGAGTTGCATGGTTAAGTATCAGTATAAGATTAATGTTGCATGCGTCATGTTCATGATTTATCTAGGGATTAAATTGCTTGGAAAATTGCTAATATATTCAACATACGGTTTACCCATCAACGAGCGGACTCGATCAAACCCAACTCGCAATGCCGCTCGCTATGCGGGTTGCCTAGCAAAGTAGCAAGGTTTATAGTAGAGAATAGGATTCATTTGTAATGTGTTTAAAGGGAAATTTCCATCTACTCTGTTAGAATTCCTTTGTTTTTCCATGACATCAAGCATTCTTTCATCCAAATTTTGTAGTTCCGTAGTCCTACATATGATATAAGAGGACCTAACACTATTTTCATGTTTTTTCTATTTTTACATTCTGACAATCGTGTGAATCAAAGTGACCCTGAGGTTTAGATAAAAAACATTTTTGTACAGAGAAAACAGCACATCCATGGTAGCTTTTCTTTTGTTGTGAAAATAGCACATCCACGGTAGCTGGATGTGCACTTATGCAAAGCGTGCTTGGGCCCACACGTTCCCTCAGCAAATTCCCGCCCATGGATTTCCCTTTGCATGCATGTTACGGGCGTCAGTCAGTGCGCGTAGTAGGTCCGTGACTGTGTGCGTCCCCGCCGCACGTGCCTGCATCTGCATGCCAACATTTTTACTCGGTCCTCACTCACTTCGCACGTTTCCTGAATCCATCCACCTGCTGCTGGACCAGTGGACCATACACGTACGTACACGTTGCCCATAAAATGTTGATGTGTGTCTTCTCAAAAAAGAAAAAGAAAATGCTCATACTTGTGGCCTAACTCTTCCACCATGCCTCTCTCACGCTGACATGGCTCATCCCATGGCTAATACGCTCTATCATGGATGGGTAACTCCTTGGCATTTTGTGGTTTCATAGCAACGCATGTTTTTTTTGAGGCGTCAACGGCGGGCTTACGCCGGCTTGAACCCATTTTTTCCATTTAACAGGAAGAACATGGGAGGAAGAAAGAGAGAGAGAGAAAGAGAAGAGCAGCTAAAGCTAAAAGTAAAGCTAAAAACCGAAAACTGAAAACTGAAGGTAAATTCTAAATTCTCGCGGCGAGGTGTGTCAACATGGTGCCCCAGTCGCGTATCAGGGCCCTCTTGGGAAGGTTCTTGCAACGGTGTGCCCAAAGAGCCAGATCATCAGCCGCAGTCTTGGTCACAGTATCAAGTCGTAGACCGACATTGCGAAACACTTTTGCATTCCGCCTTTTCCAAATATTCCAAAAAATAGCAATGATCACCGTGGAGCGAACCTTGTCCTGGGCGTGGTCGTGCCACACGGCCTCCAAGGTGTCTGGGGTGTGGTGAAGAAGACTTTGTAGCTCATCCCAAAGCGGCCGCAGAGAGGGGCAGACCATCAATAGATGCACAATGCTCTCATTGGCGCCGCAGAAAGGGCATGCAGGGGATGTGGAGATGGACCTCCTGAACCGGCGTTCATTGGTATAAACCATGTCCTTGCGAGCCAGCCACAGGAACAGGCGGCATTTTTTGGGAGCATAATTTTTCCAGATAGCGTTGGCCATGGGATCCCTCGGCTTGTCCTGCCAGATGGCCTTGTAGGCTAGTTTGGTGGTGAGGCATTTATCCTCTTGCCTGCAAATTCTTCGGCCTGTCTCCTGTGGATTCAAGTTAACTGAAACTAAAAGAGTTTGCAAAGCATCCAGTTCAGCTTGCGCTATATGGGTCAGCCTAGGGGTAAGTTGCAGGTTAAGGCCCATCGTAGCCAGCACCCCGGCAACCGGCGCTGATTGCCTGGTACAGTGGGAGAAAAGCGCGGGGAATTGGCAGGCGAGAGTGGTCTGGGAGGAAGGAATCCAAAGGTCATGCCAGAAGGAAGTTGTAGCCCCATTGCCCACGTTGACCTTGGTTATGGCTCGGAATAAATCGAGTCCTTTGAAGATGTCCCCCCAAACTGGGGTGACCGTGGCTGTGTGCGTGCCCAAGTCTCTTGCGGGTGACCAACCGTACTTGTCGATGATGAGGTGGTTGGTGCTGTTAGCGTGAGCATCCGGGTTGTGCAGTTTTGAAAGGTGTTTAAGAAGAAGGCAAACGTTCATGTGCTTCAGAGATGAGAAACCCAGCCCTCCGATGGAAAAGGGCTCACACACTAAATCCCATGCAACTTTGCATTGTCCTCCCGTAGTGGCCTCTTGTCCGGACCAAAAAAAGGCGCGACAAAGTTTATCTATGTATTGGATCGTTCCCGCCGGGAGGAGCAAGGCACTCATTGCATAGATCGGGAGGGCTCGTAGGGCGGCCCTCACAAGGATGGCCCGTCCGGCGAGGGTGATGAGGCAGCCACGCCATCCGGCCAGGCGGCGGTCCACTTTGTCAATGGTAAAGAAGAAGGCCGCAAGATTGAGTTTGCTAGTGGACAGAGGTAGCCCCAGATAGGTCTGTGGGAAAGAGGCAACCGGGCATCCAAGGATGCTAGCGAGTTGGGATGAGAGATCGGGGTTAACGTGAATTGGGGAAAAAGTGCTCTTGTGGAAATTGATAGATAAGCCCGTGGCCTCCTAGAACTGCAGAAGAAGACTTTTAAGGTGATGGAGCTGGGTTGCCTCAGCAGGGAGGACAATCAGCGTGTCGTCCACGTACTGAAGAACTGGACATGGGAGGTTTCTATCGATTGGGTGGGATAAGAGGCCTGAGTCCGAGGCCCGAAAATCAGGCGTTGAAGCACGTCGGCAACAATAATGAAAAGGTACAGGGAGAGAGGGTCCCCTTGCCGTAGTCCACGACGGCAAGGAAAAGAGGGGCCTGGTTTGCCATTGAGAAGGATGGCAGAATTGCTGGAGGCATTGAGCAGCTGAACCCAGCGGATGCAGAGAGGTGGGAAGCCTTTGGCACGCAAGATGGCCGAAAGGGCGTCCCAAGAAACCGAGTCGAAGGCTTTTTGAAAATCCAGCTTCAGCACAATAGCGGGCGTTTTCTGTTTGAAGCAAGTTTGAACCAGCTCCGCGGCCATGACGAAGTTGTCCGCAATTCCTCTGCCCCGAATGAAACCAGATTGACCATGAAGGATGAGATCTGGCATGAGTGGGAGAGCTCTATTGGCGAGGCACTTAGAGGCAATTTTGACGGAGCAGTTCTGCAAGGAGACATGTCTGAAATTTTCAGGCTGGGTGGCTCCAAGTTTCTTTGGAAGCAGGACAATGAGAGCCCGATTGATCCGGCGAAGGTCAGGGGAGCACTGATAGAACTCCCGCAGGAGGGCGAGGATGTCCGACTTCACCAGCGGCCAGAGATGTTTGTAGAAAGCAGGTCCGAAACCATCTGAACCGGGGCTGGCGTTGTCGTTCATGCCCCAAAGAGAGAGTCAAATTTCCTCGAGAGTGAAAGGGGTGATCAAGGCCGAGGCTTGAGCGGTGGAGAGCGCGGAACTGGCGAGCGGCTGGTTTAGATCGAAGGAGAACGACGAGGGGGTGGGGGAGGGGGCGGTCCCAACGAGATATTTGAAAAAACCTAGGAGGATACGCTCTTGATTGGGCTTTCCATGTCCCAACTAGTTTTATAAAATTGTAGAGCTTGCAAGATTGGGCTTTTATTATGTTTTAGAAATGTCGCTAGACGGCGGTCGATGAACCATGACATAGTATAAACGTAAATGCTCACATACACGTACATACACCTATCACATGCGCATTCTATTTTTATAAGTAAGCACTTCTAAGATACTGAAACGGTACAACATTTTATGATTGACGAGATCATTGCATGCACCTTCATCTATTAAACGAACATCACGAAAAGCTTGAAATAATTCTAAAAAAATGCGAGCATCAGTGCCAAATGTAGAACATGAACCCTGATGTGCTGGTTGCACCACATTAACTCTAACCATTTGAACTAAGCTTAGCTCACCTTTGGATATATACCTATCGGATTGGCCAATATCAATCTATATAGAGAGAGTTAATTTCACTTTTTAACCCAAGTTTCAGGTTTGTGACATATATTACCTCATTTAACGGCATTATATATTTATATATATATATAAATATATAACTCATTTTCTCTTTATATCGAACGGTGGAGCTCCTTCATGCTTTAGCAGAAAAAAGAGGAAAATTTTCAATTTACCATGCGTATTACAAAAGTTTATAACTAATGATACATCTATCAAATGATGGATTATTTAATTATTAAAATTATGTATATTCACACAAAGTTTAAAATAGCGGGCTATGTTTCTTAGCGGCGGCATCTTCTAGACGCTAAGAAAGCTATAGCGAAGCTATAGCGAAGCTAAGCCACTTAGCGTTTTTTCTAAAAGTAAGAAAAATTGTATAAAAACTAAACATCATATATGCATATCATCGGAAATATATTAATGGAAACTCAATGCTTCAATATATGCACCTGTACTCAACATGAATTACCATATATCAGACCAAATTTTAATTCAACACAGAACGGGCCCAAAAAAACACTATCTGTTGGTTTGATTTAGCGTTTTAGTTGGTTTGGTTTAGCGTTTTAGCGTCATTTATCGCGAGATTAGCACGCTTTTACATTTAGCGATAAATATGCATAGCTTTAGTGGGAGGACGCCCAATACGCGCTATAGGTCGCTATTTTAAACTTTGTATTCACATTGCCTAACAATTGTTGGGATTGTTTTTTTTCTGCTTCAAATTACCCTTCCGCTCTTCCTAAGGTTTTTTGGAAAACATAAACCACATATATTCAAATCACGTGTTCATTTCTTGAAGATGTAAATTAAGGGTAAGAGACAGAATTAGGTACCTACTTTAAGAATTAACTTAAGAAATGAAACCTATACACAATGCCTGTCATCAATGGTATGTCAGGTATCTGCCGGCAAAGACATTTGCGGGCCAAGGATATACTGTTGTTGTATGATCTAGGTATTGCGCTGATGTTACGCCTTTTGCTCGATCCAATGTGCATCTTTATTCCCGGATTCAAGAGCATTTCAAATTATCTCATGCAGCAGTAATTCAGTCGAGCTAATCATGCAGATTGGCGCCTCTTTCAAAACCTTTGGGGACTGCCCGCCCAAAGTATACACGAGAGAAAAGAAAACTTAAAGTAGATACGAATTGAAAGGAACAAAAAGGAAGCTGAATAAGCTGTAAAAATGGAAAGTGGAAAAGCAAAAGATGGCGAAAGAAGGGATCAAAGATACGCCGTGTGTGTACACTGAATTGCGCAGCAGCTTGTGCTCGTGCCACTACGCACACTCATGTAAAGGAGAGTGTAATAACCGATGTGGCGGTGAATGGTGATGATGGAGGAAATGATCAGCGCTGCATGCTGGCTCTTTTTGTTGTTGGTAAGTCAGGCATGGTTGTTAAGCAGCGAGTCTAATCATGAACCGCAGCTTGTGATTAGGATCTGGGTATACTCAATGGATATCCCACGCCATGTCTGAATCCAAGGAAACTAAACATTAGGGCATCCCTCACCATGGTTGTATGCTGGCACCTTTGGAGCGGGGGAATGCGGAAGTTTTGAGGAAGAAGTCGACGCCCGCTCTACGCGTCTTCATCCAAATCAAGGAGGAGGCCAAGCTGTGGGGTTCGGCGGGAGCAAGACATTTGGGAGAGATCATTTCACATGAGTAGTTAGTTTTCATGGCGATGGACTGACGGATGAGTTAAATGGAGTACGTAACAAGCAGTGTTCTTACTATTCTTCTTCTTAATTAATGAATGAATGAGGCAAATATTTTGCCTCTATTAAAAAAAACACTTTTTCCGGTCCATGAACTTAGAGAGTTAGTATTTCTCGACCATCATTCGTGTCCATTCAATCAAGATCTAATTCTTCCAGAGAGGTTATAGTATTTCTCAACCACCATTCGTGTCCATTCGATTAAGATCTAATCCTTGCACACACACACACACATACAGAAAGAGATCTAAGTGTTTAGAATGGACGGTTCTTAACCAGTGTCAGAATAGGAACAACCGTATGAAAAATCGTGTAAATAACTAGCAGCCAGATCACGTGGAACATTGTTGTACGTTACTCAACAACATTGGCAAGATGTTAGATGGCGCGTGTGACCTAGGCAGATTCAGCGCCAAAACACACCATGTGTTGCTGGCTAGCTCATGCAGGTGTAGACACAACCCCTGACCCTGAGAGGCTGAGACTAGAAACTAAGCCGCTACATCGACACATGCATGCAGCTATATTACAATTACAATTGCATGCGCATTCATTCCCCAGCTATATTGCTGCAAGGGGCCATGCATGAGACCGGCTGACTGACCCACACGTGAGCAGCCAGAGCCCAGAGCCACCACATGTTGCATTAAATCTCTCGACACGCATGCATGGCATCCAGCAATTCAGTGAAAGATTTTTTTACCTTAGAATTATTTTCCTGTCAGTTGGTGCACCACCCTCCCTACTATACTGTACAGATGTGGCATGGCAGCATACTGTATCTGTATGATGCGTGGTGCATTGCATGTACACTTGTACAGTATGGTGCGTGCAGCGTCAGGTGGTTCGTATTTACTTGTCTGATTGGTGAAATCTGTACACGCACGGACAGAGGGAGAGAGAGGGGTTTTGAGGAAAGGGTGGTGTGTGCCACTTGAGGGAAAGGAAAGATGCCTTTGTCAGGGAAAGCAGCAGCTAGCGGCGCCAACAGCTGTGCTGTGCTGCACGTACGCCTTTGATTGTGCCAATCAGTAGAAAAGCCCTTCCACGTTGCAGTTGCACGACGTGACTGTCACCTTACATGTAGTGGATGATCATCCGATTCTCTTGAGCTAAAAAACTGTGAAATGCTCCCAGCTTTCAGCTTCAGGTTTATTATGCATGGATCACCTCACCAAACTCAGAGTTGATAGGAAGAATGAATGAATGGATTAAGTCGGCAATGCATGTGTACGTAGAGTACTACTCATGATTGAACAAAACCAAAATTTGAAGGATTCAAGGCGGGGAAGGGGACTTGAATTATCGAAATCGGTCCCAGTTTCAATTTGGAATGGAAGGCTCGCTGGGCCACAATGCAGCATTCTGGTAGAAGATCTTGGCTAGGTGGCTAGCTAGCTAGTAAAGAGTGGTCGGAGGCGCCCGCATGCATGCATGCATGATAAGGTTTGACTAGTCGGCTCGACTCGTCAGGGTCAACAAAAGCATGCATGCTTGCTTCACACTTTGCGACATGAGAGAGAGGTAGATGGATGAGAGTATTCCGGGTTGAGATTCTCCCTGCCTTTTGAACCAGTACGTACCTACGCTCAAAAGGACGCCCCAGTTGGTGTTTCAACGCTTACACAAAAGTTGGGAGGCTTGCATTTGGAATCCAGAGTATACGTACATCATGCAAAATTTATTGATTTAATTGTAGGCAGTCAAAATGAGACCTTCCTAATTTGTTTCCTCATTTTTCGGATTTCATTTGAAATTTATAGTTGTTATTGTAGGCAATCCAACAACGATTAAAACTGAATCAAGAACTAACGACATTTGAAATACTAAAAGTTGAAATAATATGTGATTCATTGCATTTGCATATAATCTGCGACTACAATATCATTTAGCGACATTTGCAGCACTAGGACATGCAATGTCGCTAGTAGCGGCATTGCTAGCTTAGCTGGCAGTTGTATTCTGATGTCATTAAGTTCCCCCTCCTTGTTGTCATAGGACAAGTATGTATCATCGAAACCATTGTTGAAGTCTGTCGAGCGGCTCATCGGTGAGCCAACATTGCATTGGAACCTGGCCTCCTTCGATAGAGCGATGAGCTCGAATTACTACGTCTCCTTCAGCTCCTCGATGGGTAGGCCGGCGGTAGTTAGAGTTGTTGGATTATAGTAGGGCCTTGGCCCAAATAAGCCCTTAATCCCTAGTTAATTTTTAAGGGCCCATGTATGGTGGCAGGTGATTTTCCAGTCTCTTTCCCCGTCTAGGGTTTCTCTTTCCTCTCGGCGACTAGGGTTCCGTGAGTTTTTCTCTAGTTTCGATCTCGATCTCGAGTAAGGGCTCGATAAGTCTCCTATGATCTAGGTGCGGCTCCTCATTCCTGGCGATGGAGATAGCTAACCCTGGCTCCTCTGTTGATGAACTCCTTGGTCGCCTGAAGATTCATGAAGAAGACGATGGCGAGGGTTTTGTGTTGGAGGATGAATTCAATGAGCCTACAGTAAAAGCAAAGTGGCTGGCGATCGCCAAGGTTCACACCGAGAAATCCTTCAGCCAGAGCGCTCTCTTTGCAGACATGCGTGCCGCTTGGAACACGACAAAGGATGTTGTATGGAGGAGAATTGATTCCAATCTCTTCACGATTCAGTTTGGTTGTCTAGAGGATTGGAACAAGGCGATGCTCATGGGTCCCTGGCTGGTCCATGATCAAGCTATTTTGTTTGCTGAGTATGATGGTTTCACAAACCCTAGATCAATAGTTCTAGACAACATTGATCTTTGGATTCAAGTGCACAAGTTGCCTGATAATTTCTTGCATGAGGGTATTGTCAAGGGCATGTGCATAACAGTAGGCGAGGTGCTTGATGTCCAGTTGAAGTTGCCGGCGGGTTTCTTTGGCGAGTTTGTACGGGTGAAGGTGTGCATCAAGGTGGATAAGAAGCTGGCTCGTTTCGTTTCAATCATAAAAGACAAGAAGAAAGAGTGGTATCAATTGAAATATGAAAGACTTCCTGTGTTCTGTGGAGTTTGTGGTTTGATGGGCCATTGGCATGAGGAATGCGACGACGGGGTTCATGATGAATCCAAACTCGAGTGGGGTAACTTCATCTTGGCTGCTGGTGCCAGAGGCAGAGGTAACCGTAGCTGGATGGGGGGAGAGGTTCATCTGGAAGGAACTTTGATGATGACAAGATGTCAGGTGCAGGTAGAGGTGATGCTTCTAATGGCCTTGGCCGAGGGAGGATGTTTGGAAGAGATATCGGGATGAACCCTGATCTTTCCCTAACTAGTTGGAGGTTTAATGTAATGTTCCAAGGAGATCCTAATCAGCCATCACCTGTTGCAGCTGGTAGCGAGACTCTTGCGTGCCAATGAGGTTCCTCCATCGAGCAGTGCTCTTGTTACAATGGGGACTACCCCAGCAGATACTGACATGGTCGATGCTGGGTTAGTGGGTAAACGTAGTGATGTAGACACCACGACAGCATCCAGTGACGCCGTGGCTGATAATGGTTTGATCCCTCCACAAAGCACTGCTTTAGTTCCACTCGGGCCATCAACTTCTGTTGCTGCAATGGTTGATAAATTTGATAGCCGGGAGGAAGGTGATGATCTCTCCCTCACTCCGCAAAACGCGAAAATAAGAAGAAGCAGAAGCACTCGGATATAGAGTGTAACGCAAACCTTTTGGACAGTCTAAATAAAGCATCAGCGACATCCCTCGAGGATGACAGCCGGGAGCAATGAGTCTCTAATGCTGGAACTGCCGCTGGTTGGGCAACCCTGCGACAGTACGAGAAGTTCGTGAGCTAACGAACAAGTTTGCCCGGTCATGCTCTGTTTGGTTGAGACTCAGTTGCAAAAATCATGCGCTGAAATTTTAGCTCTATCGTTTGGTTTTAACAAGTATTTTGCGGTTGAAAGTACAGGGCGAAGTGGAGGTCTTGTAATTTTTTGGAACGATGAAATAAAACTCGAAGTGTCAAGCCTCTCTAGATACCATATTGATGCGTAAATTTCAGACTTGGGACCTGTGCCATGGAGGATGTCATGTATATATGGTGAAGCTCAAACTGCAGATCGGTACAAGACATGGGATCAACTCAAGTTGCTGGCAGCAAACAGTGGAGATCCTTGGATTGCTTTGGGAGACTTCAACGAGGTGGTATCGCATGTGGAGTATGATGGAGTGGGTACTCGTAGTCATACTCAGATGAAGGGTTTTAGGGATGCCTTAGATATATGTGGCCTATCGGCCCTGGGATATTCTGGTTCACCCTTTACATTTGAGAAACGGGTAGCTGGGGGATCCTACACACTGGTCAGACTTGATCGTGCCGTTGCGGATCCTGGGTGGTGCTATTTGTTCCCAGCAGCCACCGTGAAGCATGTGACTACGGTTACATCGGACCACTCGACGATTTCTTTGGACTTTGCTAACGAACTCGTTGAGCGTAAGGGAGTCAAGCCTTTTAAATATGAAATCATGTGGGAGGATCACCCTGATTTGAAGCCATTCATGGCTGAGTGCTGGCTAGGGAGCTCGGCTCAAACAATGTCTAATTTGAAGGCCAAGCTCGCAATCATGTCTGATGAATTGGGAGCATGGGACCGTAATAGCTTTGGGAACATAAGGAGGGAGATCAGAAATTTGAAAAATGAATTGAGCATTCTACGTCATGTTCCTGGACGCAATGGGCCGTCTCACAGGGAGTTAAAAATCACTGAGACCTTGATGGAACTATATGCTCGTGAGTAAATACTTTGGAAACAAAGGTCCAGGTTGGATTGGCTAATGGGAGGTGTCAAAACCTATATGCTTCTTTCCATCTTCGGGCGACCATGAGGCGTCAGAAATATCTGATTCAATCCATTCAAAATGACGATGGGGATGTGGTGTCTGATATTGATGCTCTGGAGGCAATGCCATCTGAATTCTACTCTGAGTTGTACACTTCAAAGGGAGTTTTGAAAATACATGAAGTTCTTGAAAAGGTGCCGACTAAAGTTGCCCAGCAGATGAACAACTTCCTCAACACTCCCTACACACCAGAGGAGGTCAAGCAGGCTCTTTTCCATATGTTTCCATCTAAATCTCCGAGACCTGATGGGTTTCCAACGCATTTTTTCCAGAAGCATTGGGACATTTGTGGAGATGAGGTGGATAGTGCGGTTTTACGGGTTATTGAAGGAACTGAAAATTCAGATTGCATCAATGATACTTGGTGTTGATTCTGAAAGTAAAATGTCCGGTATCCCTTTCTCAGTTCCGCCCAATTATCCTATGCAATGTGATTTATAAGATTGCTTCCAAGGTGGTCTCTAATAGGCTCAAAGTGGTGCTTCCTGATGTCACAACACAAGAGCAATCTGCTTTTTGTCCCGGGAAGGGTCATCACTGATAACATCATCGTGGCGTACGAGTGCTTACACTTTATGAAGAGGAATAAGGCCTTTAAGCATCGTCATTGTGCTCTCAAGCTTGACATGATGAAGGCCTATGACATAGCAGAGTGGGACTATTTGGAGGAAATCATGCCGAAATTGGGCTTCTCTCCGCTGTGGGTTCAGCGAACTATGAGCATGGTCAGATCTGTTTCCTTTTTGGTGTTGTTTAATGGAAAGAAGCTTCGATGTTTTAAACCCTCACGTGGAATTCGACATGGAAATCCCATCTCCCCTGTCTATTTTTGTTGGCAGCAGAGGGCCTTTCAGGCCTCTTAAAATCTTTTGATCAGTTATCCGATGTCGGTGGTTTGCAAGTTGCTAATGCAGCTCCTCAGTGAATCACTTGCTTTTCGCGGATGATAGCATGATGTTCTTCAAAGCTAGTAATAGGGGAGCATTGGAGGTGTCAAACCTACTGAATGTATATTGCTAGCTTCTGGACAAAAAATCAACAACTCCAAATCTTTGATCTTCTTCAGCAAGGGTTGTCCTGAGGTAGTGAAACAAGATATCAAAGGTATTTTGAACGTTTCGACAGAGACACTTAATGAGAGATATTTGGGTATGCCTTCCAATGTTGGTGGATCCAAATCTGGAGCTTTCAAATACCTAAAAGACATGCTGTGGAATAAAGTTAAAGGTTGGATTGAGAAGTGCATCTTAGCTGATGGGAAAGATGTGCTAATCAAATCGGTTGCGCAGGCAGTCCCGGTCTTCTCCAGGTCTTGCTTCAAGTTTCCCAGGGGTCTATGTGAGAATCTCAACAAGATGATTAGGCAATTTTATTGGGGGAGTAAAGAAGGCCATCGCAAACCACACTGGGTTTCATGGCAGGCCAAGGATATATGGTGGCCTAGGTTTTCGTGACATGGAACTTTTCAAAGTGGCTTTATTAGCAAAACAAGCCTGGAGAATTTTGACTACCCCTGATGCTTTGTGCAGCAAGTTGTTCTCTGCCATATACTTCCCTAATGGCAACTTCCTTGCAGCGAATGTGGGAAGGCACCCTTCACAGATTTGGCGAGAGATCCATGAAGGAAAAGAGGCCCTCAAGATAGGTTTGATCCGAAGAATTGGAGACGGCAGATCTACTGAAATTCGTAATGATAACTAGCTTCCGAGGGACTCGAACATGAGGCCGATCTACTGCCACCCTGAAACCCCAATTCACGCGGGTCATCTAATCAACATAAGTTCTTATACATGGGATCGGGAGAAGCTAGAGAGGTTTTTCCTTCCTGCTGATCAGGAAGTAATTGCTAATATCCCAATCCCGATGATGGCCATGGATGACCACTGGGGTTGGCAGTACGAACGCAAAGGGATTTTTTCATTACGGTCTACATATCGTATGCTAGTATGATGCAAAAACCAAAACCAAGCTCTCCTTGACGGCCACGCTTCTGGGTCTGATAATGATATTGAGGCCAAGGCTTGGACCTCTTTATGAAATACTAAGGTCCCCGGAAAACTAAAGAATTTTCTATGGATAATGGTAAGACATCCCCTGGCCACGGAGGACGTTTGTAAACACCGTAACATGTCCAACTCTGAGCAGTGCCCTCTGTGTGGAAATTCAGACTCGTGGGTTCATTCTTTATTAGAATGTTCACTATCTAGATGCGTATGGTCGCTCACTGATGAGCGCGTGGTTGAGGTGATTTCGAACATTCAACAACCAATTTCCAAACTCTGGTTATTCCAACTCCAGGATGAGTGCACACATGCAGAGTTCACCATGGAAGTAGTGACCTTATGGGACATCTGGAAGGCTAGAAGAAAGTTGATCCACGAGGGGTTTACCAGAGTCCTATGGGCACTCAAAGGTCGACAACTTTATCAAGGAGATGGAGGTTATTCGGAAGAACCAGGCTGGAGTTAGAAGAGGAACTCAGAGCCAAACTCAGTTCAGAGTACCATTATCGCATGTGAGAGACAGATGGGTTCTGCCAAACGAAGGAACGGTAAAGATTAAAGTTGATGGAGCTATTTCTTTCATCAACAAGAAGGGTGCTGTGGCTGCTATTTGCAGGGGTCATGTGGGCTGCTACCTTGCAATTGGTTCCTCAGCTTTTGTGATGGAGGGAGTTACTGACCCAAAAATCCTTGAGTCAATCGCTATCCGAGAAGGGAAAAGCTTGGCAGAGGATCTATACAAGCGCAACATCATCATATCAAGTGATTGCAAGCTGCTGGTTTTAGAAATTGTGGAGGAACAGGGAGGCCAAAATTCTTCAGTTATAAAAGAAATCTTATCTCGTAGAAGTAGTTTTAATAAATGCAGTTTTATTTTCGAAAGTAGGAGTTTTAATTTCGATGCTCATAATCTTGCCAGACACTCTGTTGATTTAGTAGGAGGACGCCATTTGTGGCTCATTCATCCTCACGATCACCAATGTATAAGTATGTTTGTGGTTAATGATTAATAAAGTGGTTGGCAAGGCGCTCAAAAAAATGTATGGTGACAGGTGATGCTAGGGTTTAGTACCATACTGCTAGTGGAGGGAGAGTTAGACCTCTTTATAAGTGGTGCTCCCTCACTATCCATTGGGAGCTTAGGAAGAGGAGTTGTACATGCGCGCTCCTCGTCCTCCTCCACCCACCTCGCCTCGCATCGCCTCGCAACGAGGCGCACGCGCGCCACGGGATGCGGGAATGAGCCGTCGGAATCCGAGCTCTATGGATATTCAACAAGAACCGAATTGGGATAAATAAAAATGGATATACTTTATAATGATCATGAAGGATGCCCTTCATTCATGTCTTTATGAGCAGGTACCTCCGGAACCGCGACCTTTGAGATCCTTCCCGGGAGAAGGCCGATAAGGTTTTTGGGGAGCGTCTCGGCATGACTGCTCCCAATCTGTCTCCGTCCTCTACTTCGACTCCGTCGGCTCCTTCCTCTACTTCGACTCCGGCTGCTGCTTCCACTCCTTCGACTACATCGACTCCATGGCGACGGATGACGATGCCGCTGCCAAGGCCGCCTCCTTGAAGAAGGCTACCGACGAATTTCAGGCTGCTGCCGCAGCCTCCGCGTTGGCTTGGCCAACCGCGGGGTATGATTCGCTCATCCCATATATACTCGTACATGTGGTTGTTGTATATGCACTGTTCATAGATGCTTCGATGCTAGATTATATATGTGCTCACATGCTTAGTTTTCGGTATGAGATGCATGCCATAAATGCCATGTTTACTGTTTACTCGTGGATTAGATTAATCGAAAATATGATAATATTTCCATCAATCCAAAAACCTTATTATAGGCATTTTTTGGTTCAAAGCTTCGCCGCTACATTGAAGCCGGGAAAATTTACCGGTTCACATTTTAAGCGTTGGCAGACAAGGACCACCTTGTGGCTCACAACGATGAACGTGTTCTGGGCTGGCGGTGTGTCTCCCACAGAAACGACTGCTCTTGAACATGAGAAGGCGTTTAGGGAGGGAACCACCATATTTATGGGAGCCTTCATCAGTGTTATTGGAGACATGCTGGTTGACGCATATCTCCATATGCGGGTTGCCAAGAACTTGTGGGATGCGCTCGAATCTAAATTCGAGGCAATCGATGCTGGTAGTGAACTGTACACGATGGAGCAGCTCCATGACTACTAGATGGTTGATAACCGTCCTGTATTGGATCAGGCCCATGAGATACAGGTCATTGCAAAGGAGTTGGAGCTCATGAAGTGTGAGTTACCGGACAAGTTTGTCGCGGGCTACCTTATTGCAAAACTCCCTCCTGGATGGAGGAAATTTGCTACTTCTCTCAAACATTTGAGGCGTGAGTTCTCCGTTGAGGACGTCATCGGCCATCTGAGTGTTGAGAAAAACTCGAGAGAAAATGACTCACACGTCAAAGGGGCAGAGGGTTATTCTAGCGCCAATGTGGTCCAGAAGAACTTTCACAAGTTCAAGGGAAAGAACCCTGTCCAGAATAATACCTTCAAGAAGAAGGGTAAGAAGAAGGAAAAGGGAAAAGGTGGTAGCTTTACATGTGTTTCTGAGGAACATTGGGCAAATAAGTGCCCAGATAAGTACAAGAAGCCAGGACAGGACTCTAAGTCTGTCAATGTGACCATGAGCAACAATGATGGTGCATCTGGGTACGGTAATATTTTTACCATACTTTTTGTTTGTCAGTCCACAGATTGGTGGATCGATGATACGTCCCAAACGTATCTACAATTTCTGCTTCCTCCATGCATGTTTTGTGTGATATTGTTATGATCTAGATACACTTTCATACACTTTTGATCATATTTGGACTAACTTATTAACTCAGTGCACCCCAGTGTCAGTTCCTATTTTCTGCTGTTTTTCTATTTCAGGTTTCCCCCATATTAAAAGTGCTCCAAAAATTCAGGAAAAATCAGATAAAAAATCAGCGTTCCGGAAGCTTCCGGATTCACCGAAGAAGGGCCAGAGAGGCCCCACCTGGTGCCCAGGCGGCCAGGTGGCGCGACATAGGGCTTGGCCGCGCCGGGTGGCCGCCTGGACTCCTGGTGCCCCCCGGTGCCCCCTTTGGCTCCTATTAATACTCGCGCCGCGAAAACCCTGATTCCATACCCCTTTTCTCCAAAAGCAATTCCGATCTCCGCCGCCATCGCCGACAAGCTTCAGGGAAAAAAATCCTGTGTCGGCACCTTGCCGGGACGGGGAAGTGCCCTCGGATTCATCTCCATCGACGTTGCTTCCTCCCTCCATGATGCGGGAGTAGTCCCTCCTTGGGGCTGAGGTTTCTACCAGTAGCTATGTGTTCTTCTCTCTCTCCCATGATGTGATCTTCGTTGTGATCATAGGCTATGTTAATCTAGGGTGATCCCATGATATTTATCCTTCCTCTATGTATTGGATCACTACTGGAAAAATAGCTATAGATAATATTGGCACTAATGGCGCAATGCACATTAGGTGCGCCATTACTAAATAGCAATGGCGCACCTTGTCCTGGTGCGCCATTATTGCCCTTGTTCCTAATGGAGTATTCCACCTAACGTGCGCCATTGATTAGCTACTCCTGGACTAGCACCCCTTCCCCGGCTTAGCTATGGCGCTTCATGGCACCGTGCGCCATTAGTATTCCCACAAGCTAATGGCGCATATCTTTGAGGTGCGCCATAGGTATTCTGTTTTACTGGGCCCACCTGGCTCACCAGACCTGGGCCCGCCTCTCCCCAGAGTTAGCAATGGCGCACCCTGGAGCCGTGCGCCATTACTTATCTGGGCCCACCTGTCAGTCAACATAATTTGGCCCACCTGTCACTCACCGTGGAGCCGTATACAACCCTAGCTATCCCCCCGCCCCCACACTTCTCCCAGATCGATCCAGCCACCACCGCAGCAAACCCTTTCCCCCCCGGGCCCCCGCCTCCCACACTTCTCTAGCCCAGATCCAGCCGCCGCATCTGCCCCGCCGCCACAGGGACCCCCAGGTTAGCCCCCGCTTCCCCATCGTCATCGCTCCTAGGGTTTGGTGCTGATGGGCATTTCGGCCGCCTGATTCCACATCGTAGGAGACAATAGCCGCCGCCTCCCGCTTCCTTCTTCTTCTTCTTCCATTCTTGATAAAGCGGAGCGCGAAGGGTTCTTGCAGCTCCTCCTCCTTCTTCTTCCATTCTTGCGACCGGTAAAAAAGGTAACTTGCTCCGCCGATTCCCCCAATCGTACTAGTTCTGCGTTAACGCCCGCGCGGCTGATTGTTGCTGCTCATGTATTTGCGTTTTTTTACTTTAATTTGTGTAGTAAGTGTAGTCTGCGCCATGTGTTATTTGTGAATTCTTGGATCCAATCCCTTACTATGATTGTGCTATGGTTTTAGTACTTTGAACACATTTATTTCTTGTTTAGCCCAATGAAATCCCACTGAAGATGCAAAGGGTCTACGTGGGTGGCTCGTCTGATTGCCATCGCAGACAGGGCAAAGCACATCACGCAAGGCGCTTCATGGATGCTCTCCTTTCCATTGTTCTCGTTTGGCCTTTCGGTCACTCACGATTAAAACATAGACAATTCTACGGCCTTCCAATCCGTTCTGCTTTTGAGTGAGAATGCTACACACTTTGGACCGCAACACACGGCCTTTATCTCGCCTGTCCGTCCATGTGTGTTTGTGTCTCGAGCATTATTGTGAGATGTGGCCTGACGTCAAACCGCGCACATCAACTTTTTCATAAAACGAGCGTTGCCACTTTCCAACCCCGACCTGTTAATGGACCGTTCTAAACCATGATTCCGCCTTAGCTAGCCGCTTTAATAATTCTTATTTTGAGCACTCCCTGCCGACATAGCTTCTTTGGATGTGCATTTTGTGTGAAAGGAATAGTGGTTTTGGATGGTCCAAACGCACTCCAGCCCGAGCAACTGGCCTCCGAACAGGCTTATCGGTGAAGGAACAGTGGTTTTGAGAAGACTATATGTGCGTATTGCTGATATTTTAGATACCTTTACATCTATTCCAACAAACAATAACTAATATGAATGGAAGGGACTAGCATGTTTGAAATAGTACTCCTAGTATGCTAGTCTCCTCAGGGATTTTTTTTTGGAAATTAATTAATTTAATCACTAATTATTCCTAACTGATTAATCTATGTAATACATACCTTTATAGGATGGGGTATTGTTGGTATGAACCATCTGAAATCTTTAATCCAATGGTTATGCAAAAATGGTAGTATACTCTCCCTTCATCGTTCATGCACTCATGTCTTCCTAAATTTTCATGTGAATATTCTAACATGTAATGTTATTGACCCATTCAGTTTCTTTGGAAGTGCATGTGCATTCACCTGTTGTTACGAAATTTCTTTCAGAGGCCTTCCTTTTGCATGCACTTGTGTTGAATATCCTTGGTCAACTGCTTCTCTTACATACTTGCAGTTTGTGCAGGCAGTTTGCTCCCATCGCTTCTGCTCAGTTCCTCCAAGGATTCTTTTACCTCCAGCGAACGAACAAACAATCCTAGGTGATTGATTCTCTTCTTCCTCCTCCTTGGGTTGTGCTCTGCGTGCAATGCTATGACCAAAGTATTAATATTTCTCACATTTTTTATCAAGGGTCAAAATCTGTACAGTGGCAACACTTTGTTTGCAAAATACATACTCATGTGCCAAGTTTTTGAAACCAGTAATAAGTGCTTGTTCTTAAGTCTGCATATTCATTTATGTTGCATTATCTATTTGGTTTTGGCCTGAGAAGCAACTATTATACTAGCATGTTGGATACTAGCATTATCAAGATACGAGATCATAACAGGAACTAGTTGACAACAGGAAGCTTGATCGACATGTTACTAAGATAGGAGATCCCTCAGGATATCGATGTTTTTGTACATCCAGTTGACCTGTAGAAGTATTTTAATCACGTATCAAGTTCTGTGATTTTAAAAAAGTTTTCGAGCAAACACTTTGCTTCTCATTTGATCCCCAATCACTAACCATGCCATAGTCTGAACAATGTAGCTAGGACTCGTTCTATTAAAAACTGCACATCTATACTACACAATAGATGTTTTGGTTAATTTTTTGCTTTTGCACATCTATACTGCACATTTATACTACAAAATTGCACATCTTCTGGAACTGACACATGTGAAAAACTGCACATCTTCTGGAACTGACACATCTAGATTTTCTAAATATATTTTTGCTACACTAGAAAAACTAACACATCTAGAAGTGATGCTTTAATTTTGGCACTCTACTTTAATTGATGCTGTGATTTTTCTCATGTCAGTTATCTGCCTAATCATCTTATCTTGCAGAAATGGTTCGCTCTCGCCAAACCTGCCGCATCACCACCGGCATCCGTATACCACCCCACCCCCGAGCCGCCACCCCCGAGCCGGAGACCGCGCCCGTGCCAGCTCCGCCCGCGCCCGCACCCGCACCTGCGCCCGCGCCCGCGCCCGTGCCCGCCTTGTCGGGCTGCTCCACGGGCTCGCGCCTCTCTGCATCGACAGCGTCCTCGGATGTCTCTGTCTTTTCGACGGCAAGCTCTGACATTCAGCCCACTGCTTCAGAGCTGTCTCGAAATAGGCGGGAGATAGAAGAGGAGGACGCAACAGAGGAAGCGGAGTTCAATGCCGTTTGGGATCGCAAGTACCCGGTGGGCAATACCAGACCTGGCGCACCAAGCGGTTGTATGGGAAGCAGCTCGGGCCGAAAAAGAGAACAAGCTCATCGTCATTTCGTCTTCTGACGACGAGGAGTGAAGCGTCTTTAGTGTAATCTATAATATGTTGGTTAAGAATGTGTGAACTCTCTCATGCTATACTTGTTGATTTGCCCTCCTTTTAATAAATGGTGTTGGTTAAGAATTCTGATGTGGCTGTTCATATGATGATGATGTCATGTTATAACTGTCATGTTGATGCTGCTGTTTAATTATATGGGTGATGTATTTTATAACCCCTCTGCAAATACCGAAGAAGCATTTTTTTACAAATATTCATAGTAGTAATAGCGCACCTCTGCCGTCAGTAATGACGCACTCCCGGTGCACCATTAGTGTCAGAGGTAGTAATGGCGCACCGAATGTGCGCCATTACTATCACTTACTAATGGCGTGCTAGTAATGGCGCACCATATGTGCGCCATTAGTACCCAAAATAGGTGCGCCACTAATGACCTTTTTTCCAGTAGTGGATTGATGTACTCACTTGATCTTATCTAGTATAATCCCCAAGACCATGGTGAAAGAGGTCTATTGGACATGGATTAGAAGAATATTTTCATGAGTGATTTGCTCTTTAGTGTGTTGATTGAAGATTGAGAGTCTATTGGTGCTTGTCTTTGACTATCCATGAGATATGTTGTGGTGATTGTGGTACTCTCTTTGGATGGCCGCGGTGACATTGGAAAATCCATAGATTGAGAACTACGAACTCTGAGGTGTGCTTGTGTAGCCCTACATAATTCTCGTCCTCTCTTGACCACAAAGGAATGACCTCCGAGTACGTCTCCATTGCATGTTTTATGGGAAATATCATGTGATTAGACTATGTTAATGTTGTTGGGAGTTTCCACTAGAGAAAGTATGAAGCCTAGGCCTTGTTTCCTCCATTGTTACACCGTTTGTGCTCACTTTTGTCACATTTTTGCTTGCTGCACTTTTTATTACATATTTATATTACCTTGCTTTGCCTACCATCTCTTCGCCGAACTAGTGCACCTATACAACTCCTAGTTGTATTAGGTGTGTTCGGGACACAAGAGACTTCTTGTATCTTAATTTCAGGGTTGCTTGAGAGAGACCATCTTCAACCTCTACTTCCCTGAGTTCGATAAACCTTAGGTCATCCACTTGAGGGAAATTTCTACTGTCCTACAAACCTCTGCGCTTGGAGGCCCAACATAGTCTACAAGAATAGAAGCATGTGTAGACATCAATCGACACAGGTGCAAATATTCATGTGTGTGCTGACGGGTCTCTTTTCTCTTCTTACCAGGTCACACACGCCGGTTCCGTCCTGATGGGGAACGGTTCACATGCTCCTGTTCATGGTTTTGGTACGGTCAATCGGACGTTTACTTCGGGAAAGATCGTGCAGCTGAGGAACGTGCAACATGTCCCCGCTATCAAGATGAATCTCGTCAATGGCTCCCTTCTATGTAAAGAAGGCTTTAAGTTAGTATTCGAGTCTAATAAAGTAGTCGTATCTCGGTATGGACTATTAGATTGGCAAAGGATGTGAGTGTGGCGGTCTGTTCCGTTTTTCCCTAGAGGATTTCGGTAATAAAGTCGTGAATCAAATTAGTTCTATTCCAAATGAATCTGAGATTTGGCATTCACGTCTTTGCACATAAATTTCGGTTGTATGTCGCGGCTAGCTAAGATGAATTTAATCCCGAGTTTCACTTTAGACAAAGGCTCTAAGTGCCAATCATGTGTGCAATCAAAGCAACCTCGCAATCCTCACAAGCGTGCGAAGGAGAGACACTTGGCACCACTGGAGCTTGTACATTCAGATCTGTGTGAGATGAATGACGTGTTGACTAAAGCTGGAATGAAGTAATGCATGACATTAATTGATGACTCTACTAGATTCTGTTATGTATATTTGTTAAGTACTAAAGTTGAAGCTGTACATTACTTTAAAATGTACAAAGCAGAAGTTAAGAACCAACTTGAAAAGAAAGTAAAACGAGTTCGTTCTGATCATGGTGGGGAGTACTTTTCTAGTGAGTTCGATTTATTCTATGCGAAACATGACATTATTCATAAGAGGACGCCTCCCTACTCACCCCAGTAAAATGAGGTTGATAAATGGAAAAATCGTACTCTAACCAATTTGGTTAACGCCATGTTAGATACATCGGGTTTATCCTAGGAATGGTGGGGGGAGGCTATATTGACAACATGTCATGTCCTGAATAAGGTTGCTTCAAAGGATAATGAGATCACTCCATATGAATTATGGGAGAAGAAAAGTACTACACTCTCATACTTGCGCACTTGGGGCTGTTTGGTGAAAGTCAATGTGTCGATAATTAAGAAGCGCAAGTTGGGTCCAATGACCGTAGACTACGTTTTTCTTGGCTATGTGAAGCATAGTGTTGGTTATAGATTTCAAGTGGTGAAATCTGAGGTGCATGACATGAGGGTCGGCAGAATCATGGAGTCTAGAGATGCTAGATTCTTTGAGGATATATTCCCCATGAGAGATATGCAAAGCATCAGTAGACTGGAATCTGATGAGACTCCTGAACCTGCTATTTTGATGGAATACTATGAGCACAACAGTGATGCACTCTCTACGTAGGATGATGAGGAAGCTCCTTCTAGGAGCAAGAGACCAAGGATTGCAAAATCCTTTGGTGATGATTTCCTTGTGTACCTCGTAGATGACACTCCCAACTGCATTCAGAAGCCTATGCATCTCCGGATGCTGACTACTGGAAAGAGGCAATCCGTAGCGAGATGGATTCCATCTTGGCTAACGTAACGTGGGAACTCACTGATCGTCCCTATGGTTGCAAACCATTGGGATGTAAATGGGTGTTCAAAAGAAAACTTAGGCCTGATGGTACTTTCGAAAAGTATAAGGCAAGGCTTGTGGCCAAGGGTTATACCCAAAAATGGGAAGAGGATTTCTTCGACACTTACTCACATATGGCTAGACTGACAACCATTCGAGTATTACTCTCGTTGGCTATCTCGCATGGTCTTCTCGTTCACCAGATGGACGAGAAGACGACTTTCCTTAACGGAGAGCTAGACGAGGAAATTTACATGCAACAACCGGATGGCTTTGTTCTAAATGGTCAGGAAAGAAAGGTGTGCAAGTTGTTGAAATCTCTTTATGGCCTAAAGCAAGCGCCTAAACAATGGCATGAGAAGTTTGACAAAACTTTAACATCTGCCGGCTTTGTTGTTAATGAAGCTGACAAATGTGTATAGTATCGCCATGGTGGGGGCGAAGGAGTAATATTGTGTCTGTATGTTGACGACATACTGATTTTTGGGACCAACCTCAAAGTAATTGAGGAGGTCAAGAACTTTCTATCTCAAAACTTTGAGATGAAAGACCTGTGTGTGGATGATGTCATTCAGAACATCAAGTTGCCGAGGAACAATGAGGGTGGGATTACACTTGTGCAATCACACTATGTCGAGAAGATTTTGAGTCGCTTTGGATATGCCGACTGCAAACCTTCTGCAACATCATATGATCCCAGTGTGCGCATTCGAAAGTTTGACGACAGTTGAGATATTCCCAAGTGATTGGTTCACTCATGTACCTAGCTTGCGCTACTTGGCCTGACATCTCATATGCTGTATGCAAACTGGGCCGGTTTGCTTCAAACCCGGGAGATGAGCATTGTCATGCGGTTGGGCGAGTTATGCGCTACTTGGTAGGTATTGCGAACTATGGAATTCACTATACTGGGTACCTGCCGGTACTTGAGGGGTGTAGTGATTCTAATTGGATATCTGATGCTAATGAAATGAAAGCCACAAGTGGATATGTATTCACACTTGGAGGTGGTGCTGTTTCCTGGAAGTTGATACGCGAGAGATGATAATTGCTTCTCTCCCTTCGTTGGTTACCCCAAGTGGAAGGTGAGATGCAGCGTAGCGGCAACTTTCCCTTGGTGAAGATACCAAGGTTGAGAGTATCGACCAGTAGGACTCCGATAATGATAAGTAGGTGGCAAGGAAACAATGGCACCATTTTAGACAAAAGTTGCTTCCTTGACCTGGACCTGCACACAGACACAAATAACTTTGCTCCCAACGAAGTTCAGAGAGGTTGTCAATCTCTCCGGTCTTCTTGTTTACAAAGGATCAAAACACAAGGGATAATGATAATGATAACAACTGAAAGTAAAAGCAGAAAAGTAAATAAGCATGTAAACAGTGATGATAATATGTACCGGGGTCCCATGATGCTCACTAGTGATGTCTCTCTCCCAAAAGACGATAAAACTGCTATGTGAGGTAAACAAATTACAGATGGGCAATTGACAGGATTATAAACGCACCGCAATGATAACTATGCTAAAAAAGAAAGGAAGAGGCTCAAAAGCATGGGTAGTACGCAAAAATAAGTAGACCGAAATCCAACTGCATCTACTACTAATCATCCAACTTGAGATATCTATCTAGAACATCTCGCTGGTATTAAGTTGCGAACCCCACCCAAAGTGTAAACCCAAAGCAACAGACAACTGCATTAAAAAGAACTTTGCGTAAAGTAAAAAATCCTTGCAACCGCGGTTACATGCACCATTGTTTTCCCGCTTGTGGCTACAACACATCCCCTAGACTCATGTTTCTGTCACTCAAGCGTGTGATCAGGGGGCATGAATCCACAATCGAGCATAACGTTCCCTCTTGGAGTTACTACCTACTACTTGGCCAAAGCAATAAACATCAACGGAGGAC
Organism: Bromus sterilis; assembly: GCA_950022295.1. Lineage (NCBI taxonomy): Eukaryota > Viridiplantae > Streptophyta > Magnoliopsida > Poales > Poaceae > Bromus > Bromus sterilis. Next base: position 332,941,658 of record OX465595.1, on the reverse strand, counting down.
ATGCAAGAATTACTTAGGAACAAAAATATAAAAGATAAGAACCAAATATATTACTCTATCACAATATGAACATAATCTCATAATCCATCAGATCCCATCAAACTCAGCATAGCAACAACAGAAAGATTACATATGTGCGTCGATCATGTAGGGCAGCTCACGAGGTCTAAACCATGAAGAACAAAGAGGGGAGGAGAACATCACATAGCTACTGATCACGGACCCATGGTCCAAAGGAAACTACTCACGGCACATCCGGGAAGCGTCCATGGTGTAGGGGAAGCTCCCGGAGGTCGATCCTCCATCCGGCAGGGTGCCGGGAAGAAGTCTTTTGGTGCTCCCGAACTTGGAAGCGCGGTAGCGGCGGAACAGAGGCGAGATCGCGAAAAGGGGTTCTCTCCTCAGAAGTTTCACGTCACGGGGAATATATAGGCGAAGGGGGGCAGCCAGGGGCGCCACCAGGGGTCCAGGCGCCCCCCCTGGCGCGGCCAAGCCCTAGGCCGCGCCAGGTGGCCGCCTGGGCACCTGGTGGTGGCCCCCGGCCCTCCTTCGGGGTTCTGGAGGCTTCTGATGCGCTGATTTTTTATCCGATTTTTCCCGAATTTTTGGAGCACTTTTTATATGGGGGAAACCTAGAACAAAAAAACAACAGAAAACAGAAACTAGCACTAGGGTGCACTGAGTTAATATGTTAGTCCAAATATGATCAAAATTGTATGAAAGTGTATCTAGATCATAGCAATATCATACAAAACATGCATGGAGCGAGCAGAAATTATCGATACGTTTGGGACGTATCCGAAGTCTTGCAAGCAGACGATCCTAACCAGATCGACTATGGAAGCAGAACTCACAGCATTAGTTACATCATGCGTCGAAGCAGAATGGCTTCGAGAGCTTTGATGGATTTGCCCGTGGTTGATAAGCCAGTCCCGTCTATCCTTATGAACTGTGATAACCAGACAGTAATTATCTATACTATCTAAAAAAAGGCTAACGGTTCCTCGCGGTCTCTTCCAAGTGTTTTGCCAGCAGTTTCGTCAACCGGTTTATTTTTTGGCCACTACGCCTCTTCATCGAGTTTTTCGTATAACCGGTTTTTCTATCCCACCAAATCTTATTTAACCACACCTTACCATATACGACTTAAATCACATTAACATCTTTCCATGCATAATCCAATCACATTAATTAAATATTTCCATATGTCGTTCAATCACATTAATTAAACCTTTTCATGTCACTAAATCACATGAATATATTGTATTGGACACAATGATTTATTTTCCCGTTGCAACGCACGGGCATTGTCCTAGTCAAGGATAAAAGTTCAAAGGACAACATGCAATCCACAAATCACATAAGAAGAAGATTAAAATCTTTCAGACATTAAATAAACTCCGGAGTTATAGCGTTGGATTATATCCAGACGGCTAAGAATATGGCATATCCCTTTACCAAGGGTCTATGGGTTGTGATAGAAAATGCATCAAGGGAGATGGGGTTGAAACCCGCGTGATTTGCTGATAACCCTCAACTGTAGGGGATCGAGATAGTCTTCGCGGGCAAGATAACCCAATTTATTGATTCGACACTTGGGGAGCCAAAGAATACGTATAGTCTTTGAAAATTGAGTTGTCAATTCAACCGCACCTGAAACAAACACTTTCTTGCACAAAGGTATTAGTAGCAACGGTAGTATGGAAGTGGTAGTGGTGATGATAATAGTAGTGATGACACAGTAAAAGTAAAACATCAAAAGTAAACGACTAGTAACCAACAGGATTGAAACACTGTAGGCTAGGGAGATGGATGGTTGGGCGCTTCTTGGATGATATCGAACATGTAATAGATTCTAACACGGGCAAGGCTCACAGAAAAGAAAGGATCATCTAGGAAAATATCAAACATCAGGCATGTATCCCAAGGTAGTTATACGGGATTGCAATAAGAACTTTGCACAACATCTTTTGTCCTACCCTCCCGCTACAAACGGGGCCAAAAGGAACTTAGGGAGATTAAGGCACTCCTGTCCAAGAGCACCGAAACAAAGCATTAACACTTCATGGATACACGGAATCCTCAAATTATAGTCTATTCACTTTGGTGTCCCAAGCTGTCACCATTGGGATCGCCGGTTCCGGACTATAATAGGTGCATACAACTCATAGATAGGATCAAGAACACCAACAAACTCAAGAAAACAAAGAGTGATCAGATCTGAAATCATGGCACTCGGGCCCAAAGTGACAAGAATTAAGAGCAACAAGTTGTAACACAGATGATAAACACCAAGTAGATGATAGGAAACATGCCCCCAACAATCTGATAAACTATTAGATGATCTAACTCATCCAATCACTACCATCCCCTTTGCCTACAGCAGGGAATTACTCACACATGAGAGGAGAAGTCATGGAGGGGTGATGGAGAGGCGATGATGATGACGATGGCGATGATTTCCCCTTACCGGAGGCCAAAGCAGCCTCCAGATTAGCTCTCCCGAAGAAGAACAGAGGGTGGCGGCGGCTCCGCGACGTAGATCAGAAAAAACGACTTCTTTTCTGGAGTTTCCTCGCCGAGGGAATAAATAGGGCTAAGGTAGGGCACCAGGGGGTGTGGGACCCACCCAGGAGGGCAGGTGGCGCAACCAGGGGCTAGGTCGCGCCACACACCCTTCTGGGTGCCCCTGGCTGCCCTGTGGCCCCCTTTGGCATCATCGAAGCTTCGGGAACGCTGATTTTTTTTATTTGATTTTTGTGGATTTTTTCCAGTGTACCTAAATATCCAGAAACCTGCACAATATAAAACAGCACTGACAGCTCTGCTGAAAATAGCGTCAGTCCAGGTTAGTTTCGTCCAAAACATGCAAGAATGAAGCCAAAACAATAGCAAAAGTATTTGGAAAAGTAGATACATTTGAGACGTATCTGTTGCCATGGGGGTAACCTAGAGAAATATTGGAAAACAATCCAGCGGTCAACTAAGGAGAGTATCCTTACTCACCCACTCCGATTGAGATGAACTATACTCTCAAAACTGTAAGGCATGTTGAAAAATGTCTTAATGTGTTCCAAAGCTTCCGTAAGCAAGATGCTGGCCTACATAGCATACTCTAGAGGAACACACCCATATGAGCCCGATTGCTGGTCATAGTCTATGAGATGGGGTTTATCTCTAGGAATCTCATGAAAGGATAGGAGTATGACTAATACGGTCCACCCGTGGGGTTTAGCCTTCGGCAGCCTTGTATCGGCTGACACTGGCGAAACTTCTGCACTCTAAGGCATAGTATATTGTTCAGCTGTGAAGAAGTCTAATCCAATTTCTCTAGGTGGATGTTCAACTTAACAGTCTCCACTGAAAATTCTGGTATATCAAACATGGTTTGGAACAGTTGAAAACCTGATGGGCCTTGAGATATGGTGGGGGATTGTTGGATTATAGTTGGGACTTGGCCCAAATAAGGCCATAATCCCTAGTTGATCTCTAAGGGCCCATGTGATACGTCCAAAATGCATCACTATTTTATATCATAATTCACCCCTATACATTGATATATTTCAGGTTATGATGCTATTCTTATGTTGTTTTGGCTTGTTTTACACAGTTTGCAACTTTCTGATGCTGAAGCAGCAGACGCAGGATTCAGCGGTAAAAAGTGGACATAGAGTTGCTGAATCAGAAGAGCTCCAAATTACCTGAAAATCGACGGAGGTTATTTTCTGGTAAAATCACGGAGGCACACAAAACGAGAGCCAGAGGGGGGCCACCAGGTGCCCCGCCTGGAGCGGCCCCCACCAGGGGCGCGCCGGGAGGCCGCCTGGACCCCTAGGGCCACTCCCGGCTCCCCCCTTTGGCCTATATATTCCCCGTCATCCAGAAACCCTAAAAATATAGGAGTATCACGAGTTCCGCCGCCGCTCCGTGGCGTAAACCTACAGATAAGAAAAGGCATCTCCGACGGGCAGATTCCGCCGGGGAGAACACCTCCCGGAAGGGGAGATCATCGCCATCGTCATCACCATCATTACGAGCATCATCGAGATCATCATCAACATCATCCCCAACATCATCACCATCTCCACCACCATCCTATCTTGTCCCACAATTTCAACTCGTGTTGTAATCCGTACTATCTATCCTCTCTACTCTACCGGTGTTGATTACTCCTTTGTGGTGAATGCTATTGTGTTTTGTTGGAGAAATATTGTTATGTCTAGATTGTTTATCATCTATTTATCACCACTGATCATGATCTCTTTTATATCTTGTGAGTAGTTACTTTAGTTCTTGAGGACATGGGAGAAGTCTAGTTGTTAGTAGGCATATGATGTTGAAGTAATATGTGTTGTTTGATATTTAAGTTGTGTTATTATTTTCCTAGTGGTGTTGTGTGAGTCGAACACTCAACACTTCGCCTTTATAAGGACCTAGGGGAATACATTGTGTATAAAGAATGCTTACAGTGGGTTGCCGGAGTGACAGAAACCTGAACCCCAGATTGCACGCTTTTGCACAAGGGAGTAATGGATCTTTAATCGTATTGTTGTGGTTAGGATTTTGCCTTAATTTCTACCTTGTATTGGTGGATGCTTGCAAGGTGTTTAATCATAATAGTGCACTTATCTTAGTCTAGAAGGTGTACTAGCATAGATCCACCCACTCAACACTTATCAACACAAACATAGTACAAATGCAGAATATGGAGAAAGCACGTGACTATCTCTCACGTGTGTCCTCAAGAACGCTTTAGCCTTTTTAATTTCAGTTGCCAGGCTTATCCTTTGCTCAAAATGATTGGGCCACTTGTTGCTCCTCAGCACTATTTACCTTGTTTGTTTTAACCTTCTTGTTTCTTATACCGAAAACCCCTAAAAAGGTATCTTTCAGTGCTTGCAGTTATTTATTTACCAAAGTCACTTGCCAATACCTTCTGGTCCTCGTTGGGTTCGACACTCTTATTTATGGAAAACACTACAATCGATACCCTACAGTTGAGGGTCATCAAGTACTGTTCTCTGGCGCCGTTGACGGGGAGCGTAGCGCTATTAGTAAGTGAAGCTGGTAAGGAAGCTTTTGTATTTCTGTTTTTATGTTGCTGTTGCTACTCTTTGTCTTTATGGACACCTCTACTCTTGGTTCGTTGCTTATGGGGGAGGCCTCTACTGTGGTGGTCACTCCCACCCCTACTGAAATTGTGCCTTATAAAATACCAACTGGTATTATCGATTATGTCTTGGCTAATCGTTATGCAAGAGACATACATCCAGGTGAACACCTTCTATATTTATCACAACTATGTTCATTATTCTAGCTTGCAGGTGTTTCAATGGAGTTCTTCATGAAGAAATTATTCTCTGTATCACTTATTGATAAAGCTTCAGATTGGTATAAGCTCCTCGATAACTCACATTTACTTAATTGGCAAGAGCTTATGAGTCTCTTTTATATAAAGTTTTATCCTCTTCATGAAATTCATCGAGACAGGAACCACATCTATAACTTTTGGTCTCATGACGGATAAAGCATCACTCAAGCTTGGGGGAGACTGAAGTCCCTAATGTTCAAATGTCCTATTCATAAGCTCCCAAAGATATTATACTTACAAATTTTTATGCCAGTCTTTCTCGCCAGGATAAGGAGATGTTGGATGCCTCCTCTAGTGGGTCATTTCAAACAAGAAGCGTTGAATAAAGATGGGATCTCATTGAGAGGATCCAAAAGAACACTGAAGACTGGGAAATCGATAAAGGTATTGAACCCGTTATAAATTATGAGCATGATTATATCGAGAGGTATGTGAAAACTGATTACTTTAATACCTTTTGCTCTAAGATTGGTCTTGATTCCCATCTTATGATTGATTTTTGTAAGAAGTTTGCCTCTCATATTGACTCTTCTAAAGAGGAGAAGGATTAGTACCATAAACCTTTTAAAGAATTACCTGTTGCAATTAATGTTGCTGACCCTATTTTGCCTGCAGTTATATATGAAAAGCCCCCTTTTCCAGCAAGTATAAGGGAGCACTCTTTTGTGACAGGCATAATAAATAAAAGTGAGAGAAGAACTGACGAGCCTGAGGACCAGATCAAGGTCGATCCTCAAGTTGCGATGGTTAAAGATTTAGTTACTAATGATGTTTTAGATTCCAATATAAAATTTTGTGTTGTGTCAAATAACATTGTTACAACCAAGAATAAAAGACCAATTTCAGGTACACCAGTTGTATCTGTCAAAATCGGAGACCACAATTATTACGGGCTATGCAATTTGGGATCAAGTGCTATCGCTATTCCTTATTCACTCTATCAGGAGATCATGGGTGAGATTTCACCCTGTGAACTTGAAGAGGTTGATGTTACTATTTATCTAGAAAAAAAGAAACTATCTCCCCATTGGAATTGTGAGAGACATTGAAGTCCTATGTGGAAAGGTAAAATATCCTACCGACTTTCTAGTACTTGGTTCAGTACAAGATAGTGTTTGACCTATTATCTTTGATATGCCTTTCCTCAGCACTTGTGGAGCTATAATAGATTGCAGAAAAGGTAAAGTTTCTATTGAATTCAATGGTGAGCCATATGAATTTAATTTTTCCAAGTTCTCTAAGCAACCTCGTGGTACTAATTTACCAAGTGATGATAAAATTATTGAAGATATTGCTTCCATTGCTATTCCTCCTACTGATCCTTTGAAGCAATATATGGAAGACCACGAGAATGATATGCATATGCAAGAAAGGAAAAAGTTAGACGAAATATGCACAAGACAAACTACTATCCAGAAGCACAACCTTCTGGTTGAACCTTTAAGAATCCTAGCACAACCAAAATAAGACCCGGTGTTTGACCTCATACCACTTCCCGATACGCTCAAGTATGCTTATTTAGATGAAAAGAAAATATATCCTGTTATTATCAATGCTAACCTTTCAGGATTTGAAGAAGATCGACTATTGGAGACACTTAACAGACACCGTGGTGCCCTTGGATATACCCTTGATGACCTTAAGGGGATTAGTCCATCGATTTGCCAACGTACTATCAATCTCGAGCCCGATGTTGAACCCAAGGATGAAGGACGTGGTTAGGACTGAAATTCTCAAGCTTCTAGCCGCAGGTATCATCTATCCTATAGCTGATAGTAGGTGGGTAAGTCCAGTTCATTCTGTTACTAGAAAGGAGGTATGACTGTTGTTTCTAAAGATAAAAATGAACTAAACCTCAAAGAGTTGTTATTGGATATAGAATGTGTATTGATTACAGAAAGTTGAACAAGGCAACCAGGAAGTACCACTACCCGCTGCCCTTCACCGATCAGATGCTAGAGAGGCTGTCCAAAAACCCCCACTTTTGCTATCTTGACGGGTACTCTGGATTCTCTCAAATTCATGTTAACACTGCCGATCAAGAGAAGACCACTTTCACGTGTCCTTACGGTACTTATGATTATAGGCGTATGCCTTTTGGTTTATGCAATGCAGCTGCTACATTTCAGAGATGTGATACGCGAGAGAGGATTGCTTCTCGCCCTTCATTGGTTACCCCAAGTGGAAGGTAAGATGCAACGTAGCAGTAAGTTTCCCTCGGTGAAGATACCGAGGTTGAGTATCGACCAGTAGGACTCCGACGATGATAAGTAGGTGTCAGCGACGCACCTGACGCGGAACTGCACAGAACACAATTAACTTTTCTCCCAACGAAGTTCAGAGAGTTTGTCAATCTCTCCGGCCTTGATGTTTACAAAGGATCAAAGACACATGATAATGATAATGATAACAACTGAAAATAAAAAGCAATAAAATAAATGACCGTGAAAACAGTGATGAGAATATGGACCGGGGTCCCGTGATGTTCACTAGTGATGTCTCTCTCCCAAAAGACGATAAGACTGCTATGCGAGGTAAACAAATTACAGACGGGCAATTGATAGGATTATAAACGCACCGCAATGCTAACTATGCTACAAAAGAAAGGAAGAGGCTCAAAAGCATGGGCAGTACGCCAAAATAAGTAGACCTAAATCCAACTGCATCTACTACTAATCATCCACCTTGAGATATCTATCCAGAACATCTCGCGGGTATTAAGTTGCGAGCCCCACCCAAAGTGTAAACCCAAAGCAACAGACAACTGCATTAAAAGAACTTTGCGTAAATTAAACAATCCTTGTAACCGCGGTTACAAGCACCATTGTTTTCCCCCTTGTGGCCACATCACATCCCCTAGACTCATGTTTCTGTCACTCAAGTGTGTCATCAGGGGGCATGTACCCACAATCGATCAATAACATTCCCTCTTGGAGTCACTACCTACCACTTGGCCAAAGCAATAAATAGCAACGGAGAACATGCAAGAGGTACTTCGGAACAAAAATACAAAAGATAAGAACCAATTATATTACTCTATCACAATTTGAACATAATCTCATAATCCATCAGATCCCATCAAACTCAACATAGCAAAAGAAGAAAGAATTACATATGTGCCTCGATCATGTAGGGCAGCTCACGAGGTCTAAACCATGAAGAACAAAGAGGGGAGGAGAACATCACATAGCTACTGATCACGGACCCATGGTCCAAGGTAGATTACTCACGGCATATCCGGGAAGCGTCCATGGTGGAGGAGAAGCTCCCGGAGGTCGATCCTCCCTCCGGTAGGGTGCTGGGAAGGGTCCTGACGGTGCTCCCGATCTTGGAAGCGCGGCGGCGGCGGAACAGAGGAGAATTTGCGAAATAGGGTTTTGTCCTCGGAGTTTCCCCGTCACGGAGAATAAATAGGCGAAGGGGGGCAGCCAGGGAGGACACCGGGGGTCCAGGCGCCCCCTGGCGCGGCCAGGCCCCTGGCACGCCTGGCCCCGCCAGGTGGCCGCCTGGGCCCCTGGTGGTGGCCCTCTGGCCCCACTTGGGTGCTTCTGGAAGACTCCGTGACGCTGATTTTTTATCCGATTTTCCCGAATTTTTGGAGCATTTTTAATATGGGGGAAACCTGGAATAGAAAAACAGCAGAAAATAGGAACTGGCACTGGGGTTCACTGAGTTAGTAGGTTAGTCCAAATATGCTCAAAAGTGTATGAATATGTATCTAGATCATAGCAATATCACACAAAACATGCATGGAGCGAGCATAAATTATCAATACGTTTGAGACGTATCAAAATTCCCAAGCTTAATTCTTGCTCGTCCTCGAGTAGGTAAATGATAACAGGAATAATTTCTGTGGTGACATGCTAGCAACCATATAAGGACTTTTGAAAAGTAAAGCAATCAAGGTATGTAATTCAATTCAAGTGATAACATGCAAGAGTGTATATTAGCATTGAAACAAGCAACGAAAGAACATTAGGTGCAAGAGCTCTTGTTGTCCGTGACTCGAATGTCTCGAAATGGTGTTTGCGTGCAAGAAGGGGGATAGGGAATACGAGAAAAAAGTATTATTGTTGAGAACTCAATCTACTAAAGTTTCACACTTGGTCTTCTTTGGAATCTTATCGTGACTCGTCCCGAGACCACTAGCCAGGTACAAGTCAATTTGATCCACTCCCTTTTCGATATTTTGAACACTCATGCAAAGGATGAGTGTAAGCACGAGAGTTGACACTTAGGATGGCAAAGAGAGAAATATGGTGGAGGAGGAAGACAAAAAGGTGAGAAAGGCTCACATCAATGAGGACAATCATAGGCGAGAAGGCCAAATGATAGATATGATGTGAGGAGTAGGGATTGCCATGCAACGGATGCACATATGAGCTGAAAAGCTCTCCAATGGAACTTAGTGGGGGTGCATCTAACTTGCTCGCTCATGAAGACCTAGAGATCTTTTGAGGAGGCTCTTCCTTGGAATATGCAAGCCAAGTTATATAGTGTGAAGGTCCCCACATAGCTATATGCATGATCATCTCTATGGAGTACAAGGATAAGAGGGATTACTAGTGTGGATCTTTCAAAAGGATAGTAGTGTTGCCCCTTTCTCTCTTTTTATTTCTTTTTTTTCCTTTTTCTATTTTTTTTATTTTTTGGTGGCCTCAATGGCTCTTTCTATTTAACTCTTATTTGGCCTCTTTTGGGATCTTTTATTTTGCCCACTTTGGGATATTTTCCTCACTTAAGGGCAACACTCTAATTTACAAGAGGGTATAGAAGATCTTTCACACTTTAAAAGGTACTCAAATCATAAAGAATATGTAGCTATCATGATGTAGCAGGAACATGCCGCTGCCAGTGTAGCAGGAACATGTATGACATGAAGATCAAGTCATGAAGAGGTGGAAGTTGCAAGGCAATATATCTCGGAAAGGCTGTGGAAATGCCTTGATAGGTAGGTATGGTGGCTGTTTTGAGGAAAGATATAAGGAGGTTTACGATGACAAAGTGTATCATGCCAAGGGTTTGGATGTACCGGCGAAGGTGGACGCCAACTCTCGGAGTGAGAAGAAGGCAATGCACGGCACATGAAAGGCTAGCAAATATGAGGAGGTGGAACTGTCAACTTTCAATACTTACATTAGTCCGAAGAACTCATGAACTTATTATCGGTAACTCTCAATCTAATGAGGAGGTTCACAAAGATACAAGTACCCCGAGGAGGAGTGTATGGGGGTTTGGTTATCCTTGCGCATCCTAGACTCATGGTACGTGAGTGTACTCTAATATTCAACCCCTCAGAAGAGTAGTGATCCATCTAGTATCTAAAGTTCTCAACTAGTTTAGTAGGTTTTTAAAAATAAACACGGATTTCCCAAAATACGACACCTATCACTAATAGGCTAGAGCTCTTGACACCAAAAGTTCAAACATTACTCACATCAATGCCTAAAAACTATTGCAAGTTACTACTAAAATTAAATAGCAACCTCAATTACCTACTTCTCAAAACAAGACATAACTCAGTGCAACAACCAACTCTCTTAATAGGATAAACATGAAAACTAAAGAGAGTTCCAGCAATAAACTAAACAAAAGCCAAGGCTCTTGCTAACGACAAACTAAGACTAAAACTAAACATGGAAGTAGCTACGAAAAGAATAAAGAACACACAACAGCAAAAAGATAGGCATGAAGAATCCTATGATGTGTTCTAGATATTGAAAGTGGAGCTTGTTTCTCTCCCACACAAAGTAAGACGGGGTCTAACTTGTTATGAACAGCAAGCAAAGCTAAATAAAACTAAAAACAAAACCTAAGAGCGAGACGCTCCAAGCATAGCACATAAAGCATGAAGTGATAAAAATATAGTGAGACGAAGGATGAACTGATGATTGTTGATGGAGAAGGGGATGCTCGGGAGCATCCCCAAGCTTAGACGCTTGATTATCCTTGAATATTTGTTGGGGATTCATGGGGGCATACCCAAGATTGAGCGCTTGACACTCCCGAGTCTTCTTTCATCATCTTCTATCTCACACTTGAAAACTCCCTTCATGCATAACTCATCATAAGATGATTAGAGAGGTTAGTACCCTTAATAAATAATTTTTTTCCACTGTATATAAAGATATTCTTGAAGATCTACTGTTTCTCAAGATTTGCAAAAGGTTTTTGCAAAGAAAAAACAAGCTTAAGGTTTGCAAAAGTTAGGACAGGCAAAATGTGGCAGAATCTGTGAAAAACAGAACAACATGTAGTAAAGAATTTTTGAGGGGCACTTCTGCAACTCAAATAAAAAAACTCAGATAATACAAAAGTTAAGTGATTGTATAGAGCACGCTATGTCAAACATTCAGCTGAAAAAGATGAACTGGTGATTTATTCTGATTTTTCCCGTCATGAGGACAGAATCTGTTTTCTGGACAGCATGTCACAACTTTCACTTCCCTTGTCATATGAGGCTATAACTTGACACAAAGCTTGAAAATAAAGATACAATGATGTTGCTACAGTAGTAACAATCATCAAGACCACTAGGAACAGAAGTAAAAACAGCTTGGGTTGCCTCCCAACAAGCGCTTTCTTTTACGCCTTTAAGCTAGGCATACGGCAAAAGAAGAATCAAGTTTTATCAAGAGAAAGAGAATAGCTTGCCCGTGTAACGGACTCAAAAGGTAACTTGACTTTATTTATAGGGAAGTGTTCCATCCCCTTTTTGAGAGGAAATTGGAATTTTATATTCCCCTCTTTCATGTCAATGATGGCACCAACGGTGCGGAGAAAAGGACGTCCCAAAATAATTGGACATAAAGGTTCACACTCTATATCCATAATGATAAAATCAACGGGAACATATTTGTCATTGACAATGATAAGAACATTGTCGATCTTTTCCAAAGGTTTCTTTACGGAAGAGTCGATAAGGCGAACACCAAAATAACATGAATCAAAAGGTTTCAATTCAAACATATCATGCATTCTTTTGGGCATGACGGAGGTACTAGCTCCAACGTCACATAAAGCATAGCAAGAGAAGTTATTTATTTTATTTTTTATCATAGGATCCCAACCATCATCTAGCTTCCTAGGTATGAAGGCTTCTATACTAAGCTTCTCCTCCCTAGATTTGATAAGAGCATTTGTGATATGCTCCGTGAAGGCAAGATTAAGTGTGCTAGTGTGGGGGTCTCTAGACATTTTGTGTAATAAGCTGATAACTTCTGAGAGGGTGCAACTATGACAATCAATATCACTACTATCAAAGGTGGTAGTAGTGTCATCTAAGCTCACTTGTTTGAAACCCTCTATGTTCATAGGAGTTTCTTCTTCTACGGTTGAGGTATTAGCATCACCATTAATAGGTCCGATGGGACCATGAGTGCATTGGGTGCTAATAGTTTCAGTGTCCTCAACAATTTGGATAGTGGCAACTGTGTGGTGTGTAGGAAGTCTCTTAATTCTATCCTCTTCCTCTTTTTCTCTAGCCCATCTTTCTTTAAGTTTATCCATCATCCTAATATTTTCATTGATTTGTAACTGGATAGCATTAATAGGAGTGGCCTTACTCTCCTCAAGGGGGAGGTTCTAATTTTTAACATCTCAACATCAAGGGATAAGCCGTCTACCTTCAAACAAAGATTATCTAGTTTAGCTAGATTTTCTTCCACATTCTTGTTGAAGGCTTTTTGGGTAGTGATAAAATCTCTAAGAATATTTTCTAGTTCAGAAGTGGGGTTCAGAAGTCTACCTTCAAGTAAAGCCATCTCTGACGGGCAGATTCTGCCGGGGAGAACACCTCCCGGAAGGGGAGATCATCGCCATCGTCATCACCCTCGTCACGGGCATCATCGAGATCATCATCAATATGATCCCCAACATCAGCACCATCTCCACCACCATCCTATCTCGTCCCACAATTGCAACTCGTGTTGTAATCCGTACTATCTATCCTCTCTACTCTATCGGTGTTGATTACTCCTTTGTGGTGAATGCTATTGAGTTTTCTTGGAGAAATATTGTTATGTCCAGATTTTTTATCATCTATTTATCACCACTGATCATGATCTCTTTTATGTCTTGTGAGTAGTTACTTAGTTCTTGAGGACATGGGAGAAGTCTAGTTGTTGAAGTAATATGTGTTGTTTGATATTTAAGTTGTGTTGTTATTTTCCTAGTGTAGTTGTGTGAGTCGAACACTCAACACTTCGCCTTTCTGAGGACCTAGGGGAATACATTGTGTATAAAGAATGCTTATGGTGGGTTGCCGGAGTGACAGAAACCTGAAACCTAGTTTGCACGCTTTTGCACAAGGGAGTAATGGATCTTTGATCGTATTGCTGTGGTTAGGCTTTTGCCTTAATTTCTACCTTGTATTTGTGGATGCTTACATGGTGTTTAATCATAATAGTGCACTTATCTTAGTCTAGAAGGTGTACTAGCATAGATCCACCCACTCAACACTTATCAACACAAAACATAGTACCGATACGGAATATAGCGAAAGCACGTGACTATCTCTCCCGTGTGTCCTCAAGAACGCTTTAGCCTTTATAAGTTCAGTTGTCAGGCTTATCCTTTTCTCAAAAGGATTGGGACACTTGTTGCTCCTCAGCACTATTTACCTTGTTTTTTTTTTACCTTCTCGTTTCTTATGTCGAAAACCCCTAAAAATTTATCTTTCAGTGCCTGCAATTATTTCTTTACTAAAGTCACTTACCAATACCTTCTGGTCCTCGTTGGGTTCGACACTCTTATTTATCGAAAACGATACAATCGATCCAGTACAGTTGAGGGTCATCACCATGTATGGTGGCAGGTGGTGCTAAAGTTTAGTACCATACTGCTAGTGGAGGGAGAGTTAGACCTCTTTATAAGTGGTGCTCCCTCACTAGCCAATGGGAGCTTAGGAAGAGGAGTTGTACACGCGCGCTCCTCCTCCTCCGCCACCCACCTCTCCACGCCTTGTCTCGTCACGTCACAATGCGCGCGCGCCGGGCTTGCGGGAATGAGACGAGCCGAGCTCACACCTATGAACTTTTTTTGCCGGCCACGAACGACTAATTAATCTGGGATTAACTAGCGAGTCGCTTACTGAAGCGTCCATCTCCGATACGTTGGAGTTGGGATGTTGATACGGTGAGGAAGATATTTCTCTCACTTCTCGTTGGTTACCCCAAGTGGAAGGTGAGATGTAGCGTCACAGCAAATTTCCCTCGGTGAAGATACCAAGGTTTGTCTCCAGTAGGACTCCAAGAGATACAAGAAGGTGGTAAAGTGAACAATGGCGCCGTTCAGAACTCAGGGTTGCTTACTTCACCTGAACCTGCACACACATCAAATAATTTTGCTCCCAACGAGTTCATAGGAGTGGTAAATTCCTCCGGCCTTGCTGTTTACAACGGATCAACGCAAGAGATAAAAGTGCAACTGAATGTAAGATCTGAAAGTAAATTGAGGGTGTAAACAATGGTGGAAATATGGACCGGGGTCCCATGACGTTCACTAGTGATGTCTCTCTCCCAAAACATGATAAAAGTTCTAGCGAGGTAAATAAATCACAGATGGGAAATTGACAGGATTATAAACGCACCGCAATGCTAACTATGCTACAAAAGAAAGGAAGAGGCTCAAAAGCAATGGGTAGTACGCCAAGGTAAGTAGACCGAAATCCATCTGCATCTACTACGTATCATCCACCTTGAGATATGTATCCAGAACATCTCGCTGGTATTAAGTTGCGAATCCCATCGAAAGTGTAAACTCAAAGCAACAGACAACTGCATTAAAAGAACTTTGCGTAAAGTAAACAATCCTTGCACCCACAGGTACAAGCACCGTTGTTTTATCCTTGGTGGCAACAACACATCCCCTAGTCTCATGTTTCTGTCACTCAAGCTAGACATCAAGGGGCTGAACCCACAATCAAGCATAACGCTCCCTCTTGGAGTTGCAACAAATCACTTGGCC
Source organism: Bromus sterilis (assembly GCA_950022295.1). Taxonomy (NCBI): domain Eukaryota; kingdom Viridiplantae; phylum Streptophyta; class Magnoliopsida; order Poales; family Poaceae; genus Bromus; species Bromus sterilis. The sequence goes on along the minus strand of OX465595.1, from coordinate 332,926,321 downwards.
AAAGTAAAATACGGCAACGGAGAACATGCAAGAATTAACTAAAGAACACAAATATAAAAGAGAACCAAATATACTACTCATTACAATCTGAACATAGTCTCATAATCCATCAGATCCCAGCAAACTCAGCATAGCAACACAGAAAATTACAAAGGTGCCTCGATCATGTGAGGCAGCTCACGAGGTCTCGAAAGTGGAAGCACAAAGAGGGGAGGAGAACATCACATAGCTACTGGTCATGGACCCATGGTCCAAGGGAGACTACTCAAGGTACAACTGGGAGGAGTCCATGGCGATAGATGGTCTCCCGGAGGGGGTTCCTCCTTCCGGCAGGGTGCCGGGGAAGCTTCTCCTGGCAGCCCCGATCTTGAAACGGCGGCGGCAGCGGTATAGAGGGGAGAATGGGAATAGCAGATCGATATTAGGGGTTTCCTCCGTGGGCACTAAATATAGGCAAAGGGAGGCACCGAGGGGGGCCATAGGGCAGCCAGGAGGGTGCCTGACGCGCCCTAGGGGGGGGGGGGCGCCAGGGACCCTCCTAGGGCCCTGGTGGGTCCACTCCCTTCCATCCTTGGTACTTCGGGAAGCTTCCGGGACGCTGATTTCTTATATAATTTTTCTGGAATTTTTCTGGAATTTATTTGGTCCACTCCCTTCCATCCTTGGTACTTCGGGAAGCTGCCGGAAAACCTGAAATATAAAAACAGTAGAAAACAGGAACTGACAACTAGGTGCACTGAGTTAATAGGTTAGTCCAAATATGATCAAAAGTGTATGAAAGTACAAGCAAAACATGGCAAAGTCACACAAATCATGCATGGAGCAAGAAGAAATTATAGATACGTTTGGGACGTATCAACATCCCCAAGCTTAATTCCTGCTCGTCCTCGAGTAGGGAAAGTAATCAAAGCATGCAATTCAATTCAAGTCTTAACAAGAAAGACTCTATATTAGCATTGACACAAGCAACAAAAGAACAAAGGGTGCAAGAGCTCTCGCTTTCCGTGACTCGAATATCTCCAGATGGTGTTTGCGTGCAAGCAGGGGACTGGGAAAAAGAGAGAAAAAAGGTTGTTGAGAACTACTATCTACTAAAGTTTCACACTTAGTCTCCTATGGATTCTTATCTTGACTTGTCGCCAGACCACTAGCTAGGTACAAGTCAAAGTGATCCACTCCCTTTCGGTATTTTGAGCACTCATGCAATGGATGAGCGTGAGCAAGAAAGTTGACGCCTAAAAGGCGAAACATAAAGAAGGTGGAGGAGGAAGACAAAAAAAGTGTGAAAGGCTCACATCAATGAGGACAACCATAGGCGAGAGAAGGCCATATGATTGATATGATGTGAGGAGTAGGGATTTCCATGCAACGAATGCACATGTGAGCTAAAAGATCTCCAAGGGAACTAGTGGGGGTGCATCCAACTTGCTTGGTCAAGAAGACCTAGAGCTTGTTTGAGGAGGCTCATCATTGGAATATACAAGCCAAGTTCTATAGTGTGAAGGGTCCCCACATAGCTATATACATGTATGATGATCTCTATGGATTACAAGGGAAAGAGGATGAAGTACTAGTGTGGATCTCTCAAAATGAATAGTAGTGTACCCCCTTCTCATTTTTTTTTCTCTTTTTTGTATTTTTTTGGTGGCCTCAATGGCTCTTTCTATTTAACTCTCATTTGTCCTCTTTGGGATCTTTTGATTTTGTCCTCTTTGGGATCTTTTCCTCACTTTAGGGGCAACACTCTATATTTTACAAGAATATAGAAGATCTTTCACACTTCACAAAGGGTACTCACATAAAGAAGATGTAACTATCATGATGCAAATGTATGCCTCTGCCAGGATAGCAGGATATGCAATGATACTAGCCCGTCATGTAGCAATGATTAGGGCAAGGCCCAACTAGCATGCGGCTCATCGATCAAGCATGTAGAATGTATGACATGAAGATCAAGTCATGAGAAGGTGGATGTTGCACTACAGGAAACATGAGTTTTGCCGTCAGCTTAGATCTTTGCCACCAGCTTTCCATCGGGGCTGACGGCAAAGGTTCCTATGCCGTTAGCCCTGGGCCAAGCTGACGGCAACATTTATCTTACGACGTAGGGAAGATATGCTGTCAGCCTTGGCTAAGCCGTCAGCTGGATGAAGGCAAAAAGGAATAAAGCTGACGGCGAAGGACGGCTGACGGCCACCCGCAGGCCACGTGTCCCTTCTAGCCACGAGGTAACGGCGCCCAGGTTTGCCGTCAGCTGGCTGACGGCTTAGCCTAACGGCAGACGCTGCCGTCAGCCGGCTGACGGCATAGCCTGTCCATAACCCCTACCCACTCACCACACTCCCCTTCCTCTCCCTCCCCAACGCACGCCGCCGCTGCCGCCACCACCACCACCCAGTCGCCCCCCACCGCTGCCGCCCCCGTGCTCGCCGGAGGCGCCTCGCGTCGTGCTCGCCGCCCCCGCCCCCACCCCCGTACTCTCCTCGCGGCCGCCGCCCCCCGTGCTTGACGCCCCCGCCCCCGTGCTCTCTCTGCCGGCGGCTGCCCTCCTCGCGCGGCGGCGGCGGCCTGTCCTCCTCCTCACCATGGACAACCCCTCCTCCTCCCCCTGGCCGGTGAGCAGCCCCCACTCCCCTGTTTTTATTGTTTGTTTTCATTTTTTTCTTAGAATCTGTAAGTTAGGGTTTAGGATTCATTAGTGTAGTTAGTGCAAAAAAAGAGTAGATGAGAGGAGGAAAGCAAAGAGCAGAGAAAATGCATATGATTTTTTGTTGTTGGAAAACAGAGGAATAAATTCTTTTGTTGTTAGGATTTTGTTAGGCAATAAGTGATTTAGTTGTTAGGAAATAAATGATTTAGTTGTTAGGATTTTGTTAGGAAATAAAAGAAAGAAAAGAAGAAAGGTTGTTAGTTTTGACATGCTAATTAGATTTTAGGTATAAGAAGAAGGGTTTAGGGTTTATTGTTGGATTGCATTTTGTAAATTAGAAATTTAGGAAAAGAAAAGAATTGAGAAGTAAAGGAATATAAGAAAGAAAGGATTTGAGAGAAAAGAAGAGAGAAGTAGAGAAGATATGAAGAGAATGAGAGAAATTATAGGAAAAGAAAAGAAGAGAGAAGTAGAGGAAAGAATAAAAGAAATAGAAGTGGAGGAAATAAAAAGAGATAAAATAGAGAGGAACAAATGAATTAGTATTTTATTTAGTGGAAATAAAATGCAAATGATTATTATTTAGTAGAAATGAAAATGGAAAAGAAAAAATATATTTTTATTTATATCTTATGTAATTATTTAGTGGTCAAGATTTATAGCATCCTAGTTAAGTTTGTGTTTGGTTATTCCCTTTGCTACGTGGTTTATGGCCTAACTTTAGTTCAGCCCACCGCTTTCCCATATCGAGTTAAAATTTAGATGTAAGGTTCCGTTGCGTAACCCATATGCGTCTCCCGTTTGAAAGATTCCATTTATAAATATGCATTCATTTGCATATTTATAATTGGATTCTTTTGAATTGTCCAACGTTATCCATGGACAGCCCGAGTATGTGTAGATTGGGTTCTTTTGAATTGTCCAACGTTATCCATGGACAGCCCGGATCGGACGCAGGATTTCGTCAGCGCCACCTTGTTGTTCTCCGGGTACACATCCTCTCGGTTTATGCTGAGACGTGTATCAGGAGAACAGCGGGGAGGTGCTGTCGAAATTTTGCGTCGGATCGGGAGGAGAGCATGGGGAAATGAATCCAATCTGCACATACTCGGGTGGGATTAGGACCTATCTTTACCTATTAGCTAGTGTGTATATGCCGTATCACCGTAATTAATTATATGCCTTCTGGTGTTAATTTGTACTAGCTAGCTAGACAGAATGAATGATCGTGCGTGGATGTACACCGGTCACCCTAGTCAGAAAAATATGGCTGAGGAATGGTTGACCAAGACCGAGGAGTTCCTAGAGGTTGCATTTAGTGCTGGCCAACCAAGAACATGGTGCCCCTGCACTAGATGTAAGAACTATTCACAACAGACAAAGGATGTAATGGGTAAACACCTGCAAATGCGTGGTTTCATGCCTGATTATACGTTGTGGTCATTTCATGGCGAGTCGGCCCAACGTGACAGACATGAGGTAGTGCGTCAGTGCATTGAGGATTGTGGTACAGGGATCGAAGACATGGTCAATGACTACAACGATGCTCGTCATGAGGACGAAGAACCGGAGGAAACTGCCAAGGCCTTTTATGCCATGCTAGAGTCTTCAAAACTCCCACTGCATGCGCACACTGATGACGGCTTCTCGCCCTTCGTTGGTAGGCCCCAAGTGGAAGGCGTGATGCGGTACAGCAGCAAGTTTCCCTCAGTAAAGATACCAAGGTTTGTCTCCAGTAGGACTCCAGAGATGATAAGTAGGTGTCAGCGGCGCAACTGACGCGGACCTGCACACAGACACAGATAACTTTGCTCCCAACGAAGTTCAGAGAGGTTGTCAATCTCTCCGGTCTTGTTGTTCACAAATTATAAAACGCAAGGGGATAATGATAGCAACTTGAAAGTAAATGCAGAAAAGTAAATATAGCTTGGAAACAATAATGAGGATATGGACCGGGATACGTGATGTTCGCTAGTGATGTCTCTCTCCCAAAAGACGATAAAAATGCTATGCGAGGTAAACAAATTACAGAAAGGTAATTGATAGGATTAAGAACGCACTGCAATGCTAACTATGCTACAAAAGAAAGGAAGAGGTTCAAAAGCACAGGCAGTACGCCAAGGTAAGTAGACCAAAATCCATCTGCATCCACTACTAATCATCCACCTTGAGATATCTATCCAAAACATCTCGCTGGTATTAAGTTGCGAGCCCCACCCAAAGTGTAAACCCAAAGCAACAGACAACTGCATTAAAAAGAACTTTGCGTAAAGTAAACAATCCTTGTAACCGCGGTTACAACCACCGTTGTTTTCCCCCTTGTGGAAACAACACATCCCCTAGACTCATGTTTCTGTCACTCAAGCATGTCATCGAGGAGGCATGAACCCACAATCTAGCACAACGCTCCCTCTTGGAGTCACTACCTACTACTTGGACAAAGCAATAAACTGCAACGGAGAGCATGCAAGAATTACTTAGGAACAAAAATATAAGAGATAAAAACCAAATATATTACTCTATCACAATCTGAACATAATCTCATAATCCATCAGATCCGATCAAACTCAACATAGCAATAGCAGAAATATTACAAAGGTGCCTCGATGATGTAGGGCAGCTCACGAGGTCTAAACAATGAAGATCAAAGAGGGGAGGAGAACATCACATAGCTACTGATCACGGACCCATGGTCCAAGGAAAACTACTCACGAGACATCCGGGGAGCATCCATGGTGGAGAGGAGACTCCCGGAGGTCAATCCTCCCTCTGGCAGGGTGCCGGGAAGAGGTCTTCTGGTGCTCCCCATCTTGGAAGCGCGGCGGCGGCGGAACAGAGGCGAGTTCGCGAAATAGGGTTCCTCTCTGGAGTTTTCCCGTGACGGGGGATAAATAGGCGAAGGGGGGCAGCCAGAGGTGGACCAGGGGCCCCAGGCGCCCCCCTAGCGCGGCCAGGGGTGGGGCCGCGCCGGGTGGCCGCCTGGCCCCTCCCGGGCTTTTCTCGAAGCTTCCGTCACGCTGATTTTTTATCTGAATTTTCCCGAATTTTTCTGGCACTTTTTATATGGGGGAAAACTGAAATAGAAAAACAGCAGAAAACAGGAACTGGCACTGGGGTGCACTGAGTTAATAGGTTAGTCCAAATATGATCAAAAATGTATGAAAGTGTATCTAGATCATAGAAATAACACACAAAACATGCATGGAGCAAGCAGAAATTATCGATACGTTTTGGACATATCAACATCCCCAAGCTTAATTCCTGCTCGTCCTCGAGTAGGTAAATGATAACAATCATAATTTCTGTGGTGACATGCTAGCAACCATAAAAGAACTTTGAAAAGTAAAGCAATCAAGGTCAGAGATTCAATTCAAGTCATAACAGGCAAGAGTCTATATTAGCATTGAAATAAGTAACAAAAGGTGCAAGAGCTCTCGCTGTCCGTGACTCGAATGTCTCCAAATGGTGTTTGCGTGCAAGAAAGGAGGATAGGGAATACGAGAAAAAAGTATTTTTTGTTGAGAACTCAATCTACTAAAGTTTCACACTTGGTCCTCTTTGGAATCTTATCTTGACTCGTCCCTAGACCACTAGCCAGGTACAAGTCAATTTGATCCACTCCTTTTCGATATTTTGAGCACTCATGCAATGGATGAGCGTAAGCACAAGAGTTGACACTTAGGATGGAAAGGAGAGAAATATGGTGGAGGAGGAAGACAAAAAGGATGAGAAAGGCTCACATCAATGAGGAAAATCATAGGCAAGAGATGCCAAATGATAGATATGATGTGAGGAGTAGGGATTGCCATGCAATGGATGCACATACGAGCTAAGAAGCTCTCCAAACTATATGCATAAAGATCATCTCTATGGAGTACAAAAATATAGAGGGAGTACTAGTGTGGATCTCTCAAAAGGATAGTAGTGTTGCCCCTTTCTCTCTTTTTATTTATTTTTCTCTTTTTTTTCTATTTTTTTGTATTTTTTGGTGGCCTCAATGGCTCTTTCTATTGAACTCTCATTTGTCCTCTTTGGGATCTTTTAATGTGTCCACTTTGGGATCTTTTCCTCACTTAAGGGCAACACTCTATTTTACAAGAAGGTAAAGGAGATCTTTCACACTTTACAAGGTACTCAAAATCATAAAGAAGATGTAACTATCATGATGTATGCAATGTATGTCGCTGCCAGTGTAGCAGGAACATGTATGACATGAAGATCAAGTCATGGAGAGGTGGAATTTGCATGGCAATGTAACTCGGAAAGGCTATGGAAATGCCTTGATAGGTAGGTATGGTGGCTGTTTTGAGGAAGGATAAAGGGAGGCTTATGATGACAGAGCATATCATGCCAAGGGTTTGGATGTACTGGCGAAGTCGGACACCAACTCTCGGAGTGAGAAGAAGGCAATGCACGGCACGGGAAAGGCTAGCAAAATATGGGAAGGTGGAAGTGTCAACTCTCAATACTTACATTAGTCCTAAGAACTCATGCACTTATTATCGGTAACTCTCAATCTATTAAGGAGGTTCACAACGAGACAAGTACCCCGAGGAGGAGTGTATGGGGGTTTGGTTATCCTTGCGCATCCTCGACTCAGGGTACGTGAGTGTACTCTAATATTCGTCTCCTCAGATGAGTAGTGATCTATCTAGTAGCTAGAGTTCTCAACTAGTTTTGTAGGTTTTGAAAATAAACACGGATTTTCCAAAATACTACACCTATCACTAATAGGCAAGAGCTCTTGACACCAAAAGTTCAAACATTACTCACAACAATGCCTCAAAACTATTGCAAGCTACTACTAAAAGTAAATAGCAACCTCAATTACCTACTTTCAAGACAAAACACAACTCAGTGCAACAACCAACTCTCTTAACAAGATAAACATGAAAACGAAAAAGAGTTGCAGCAACAAACTAAACAAAAGCCAAAGCTCTTGCTAAAGACAAACTAAGACTAAAAGTAAACATGGCAGTAGCTATGAAAAGATAACGAACACACAACAGCAAAAAGATAGGCAGGAAAAATTCTATGATGTTTTCTAGATTTTGAAAGTGGAGCGTGTTTCTCTCCCACACAAAGTAAGACGGGATCTAACTTGTTATGACCAGCAAGCAAAGCTTAAAGAAAACTAAAAACAAAACCTAAGAGCGAGACGCTCGAAGCATAGCACATAACACATGAAGTGATAAAAATATAGTGAGACGAAGGACGAACTGATGATGGTTGATGGAGAAGGGGATGCACGGGGGGCATCCCCATGCTTAGACGCTTGAGTCTCCTTGAATATTTATTGGGGATGCATGGGGGCATCCCCAAGCTTGAGCGCTTGACACTCCTGGATCTTTCATCATCTTCCAACGCACACTTGAAAACTCCCTTCATACATAACTCATCATAAGATGATTAGAGAGGTTAGTACCCTTAATAAATAATTTTTTCTCCACTGCATATAAAGATAATCTTGAATAGCTACTGTTTATCAAGAGTGCCAAAAAAATTTGCAAAGAAAAATCAAGCTTAAGGTTTGCAAAAGTAAGGAGAGACAAAACGTGGCAGAATCTGTGAAAAACAGAACAGCAGATAGTAAAGAATTTTTTAGGGGAACTTCTGCAACTCAAATAAAAAAACTCATAACATACGGAAGTTTCATAATTGTATAGAGCATACTGTGTAAAAAATTCAGATAAAAAAGATGAACTGGGATTTTTCTGGAATGTTTTTGGTCACGAGGACAGAATCTATTTTCTAGACAGCATGTCACAACTTTTACTTCACTTGCCGTAAGAGGCTATCACTTGGCACAAAGCTGAAAAGTAAAGATACAATGATGTTGATACAGTAGTAACAATCATCAAGACACAACAAAATCAAAAAGAAAAACCTAAATTCGTTGCGGGCTGCCTCCCGAAAGCGCTTTCTTTTATGCCTTTAAGCTAGGCTTAAGGATTATAAAAGGTGCTCTCATAAGAATAAGATTTTGAAGCAAAAGAGAGCATCAAGAAGAAAATATGAAACACATTTAAGCCTAACCCACTTCCTATGCATGGTAAAATTGTAAGAAAATAAATCAAAGAAGCACAAAGTTACATGCATAGGAAGGTGGAAAAAGAACAACTTCAAAACTTTCAACATGAAGAGAGGTGTTTTTGTAACATGAAGGTTTCTAGAACCAAACTTTCCTCTCTCAAAGTAATTTTAAGTAGCATCATGAACAACATCAAGAATATAACTATCACATAAATCATGTTGTTCATGACCTACAAGCACACGTGTATTGTTTTCAGCACGGTTTTTAGGATGATAAGATAAATGCAACCCATCACATTGAGCTTTGATAAGAGGAAAATTCTCCGGAGTTGGAGATTTTAAAAGGATAATAGGACACTCAAGTGTGGGTGCGATAGCAAAAATTTCATGCTTAACATGAGGAACTATAGCAAGTTCATCTCCGTAAGCATCATCCATAGTGGCATCACGGCCATAAGCATAGAAGGCATCAACTTCATCAAAAAGGGATATTTCAAAAGAATCCATAGGATCATAATACTCATATAAGGTGAGAGTCAAAGAGTTACTCTCATTAGAAGGTAGACATGGATGGCTACATTCTTCCTCCTTTTGTTCTTCACTCTCCTCCTCTTCTTCATCCAAAGAGCTTTTAGGTTCAGTAATTTCTTCTTCTATAGAGTCCTGCAAAACATTAGTCTCTTCCTTTTGGGGAGAGATTCTCTCAAGATGATCAGTAATATAATAATTTGCATCATAATTTTCCAAACAATAGTTAAGTATAGCAAGACTCTCAGATTTGTAAGGGGCTTCATCAATATTTTCAAGAAAAGAAGTAATTTCATAGGCACCCTTAAAATCAACAAATTCTTCTATTTGTTCTGCATCATAAAAATCATAATTTCCCTTAGCATAAGAAGCTAAGGTTTCATCATCATTGTACTCACATTGGAAAGAAAGGTGTTTGTGCCTCATAAAGCAACAAGATTCATCCCTGCAGAAAGATATATTATATATTGAGCACAAGTTTTAAGCATACTCATACGATTGATGTATGAGTCTCCATAAGTGTATCCCTTTTTGAGACAAGCGGTATTCCTTGTAATATTCTTGTTGATCCTTGGTGAATCCTCCATGCCAATAAGATCAAGTTTCAAAGAAGTTAGACATTGATTGGCAAGTAAGGAACTAGACATACTATATATATTTTTTGATTTTTGATAAAGGACACAAAGATAAAAAATGAAAGGTGAACTAACAAGACTAAAAAACAAAGGTAAAGGGTAGTGTGCAACTCCCCTATCTTAGCACTCCGAGTGCCCGGCAACGGCACCAGAAATTGCTCTTGATGTCGACTTCTCGACCTTCGTTGGTAGGCCCCAAGTGGAAGGCGTGATGCGGTACATCAGCAAGTTTCCCTCAGTAAAGATACCAAGGTTTGTCTCCAGTAGGACTCCAGAGATGATAAGTAGGTGTCAGCGGCGCAACTGACGCGGACCTGCACACAGACACAGATAACTTTGCTCCCAACGAAGTTCAGAGAGGTTGTCAATCTCTCCGGTCTTGTTGTTCACAAATGATAAAACGCAAGGGGATAATGATAGCAACTTGAAAGTAAATGCAGAAAAGTAAATATAGCTTGGAAACAATAATGAGGATATGGACCGGGATACGTGATGTTCGCTAGTGATGTCTCTCTCCCAAAAGACGATAAAAATGCTATGCGAGGTACACAAATTACAGAAAGGCAATTGACAGGATTAAGAACGCATCGCAATGCTAACTATGCTACAAAAGAAAGGAAGAGGTTCAAAAGCACAGGCAGTACGCCAAGGTAAGTAGACCGAAATCCATCTGCATCTACTACTAATCATCCACCTTGAGATATCTATCCAGAACATCTCGATGGTATTAAGTTGCGAGCCCCACCCAAAGTGTAAACCCAAAGCAACAGACAACTGCATTAAAAAGAACTTTGCGTAAAGTAAACAATACTTGTAACCGCGGTTACAAGCACCGTTGTTTTCCCCCTTGTGGCAACAGCACATCCCCTAGACTCATGTTTCTGTCACTCAAGCATGTCATCGAGGAGGCATGAACCCACAATCTAGCACAACGCTCCCTCTTGGAGTCACAACCTACTACTTGGCCAAAGCAATAAAGAGCAATGGAGAGCATGCAAGAATTACTTAGGAACAAAAATATAAGAGATAAAACCAAATATATTACTCTATCACAATCTGCACATAATCTCATAATCCATCAAATCCGATCAAACTCAACATAGCAATAGCAGAAATATTACAAAGGTGCCTCGATCATGTAGGGCAGCTCACGAGGTCTAAACAATGAAGATCAAAGAGGGGAGGAGAACATCACATAGCTACTGATCACGGACCCATGGTCCAAGGAAAACTACTCACGAGACATCCGGGGAGCATCCATGGTGGAGAGGAGACTCCCGGAGGTCAATCCTCCCTCCGGCAGGGTGCCGGGAAGAGGTCTTCTGGTGCTACCGATCTTGGAAGCGCGGCAGCGGCAGAACAGAGGCGAGTTTGCGGAATAGGGTTCCTCTCTGGAGTTTTCCCGTGACGGAGGATAAATAGGCGAAGGGGGGCAGCCAGAGGTGGACCAGGGGCCCCAGGCGCCCCCCTGGCGCGGCCAGGGGTGGGGCCGCGCCGGGTGGCCGCCTGAGCCCCCCTGGCCCCCCTCTGGCCCCTCCCGGGCCTTTCTCGAAGCTTCCGTCATGCTGATTTTTTATCTGAATTTTCCCGAATTTTTCTGGCACTTTTTATATGGGGAAAAACTGAAATAGAAAAACAGCAGGAAACAGGAACTGGCACTGGGGTGCACTGAGTTAATAGGTTAGTCCAAATATGATCAAAAATGTATGAAAGTGTATCTAGATCATAGAAATATCACACAAAACATGCATGGAGCAAGCAGAAATTATCGATACGTTTTGGACGTATCACACACCAAGCTTTGTCAACTAGATGACATCGCACAAACAATGGCTCTTAAGGCACAATTCAACTTGCCCAGAGAGTGCTATGATGCGATGATGACTTTATTCGGGCGCTTTCTACCGGACGGTCATATTATGCCTGCAAACCTATACCACTCAGACAAAATACTCGGTGCACTGAAGATGCCCATCGAGCGGATACATGCTTGTGAGAAAGGATGCGTCTTATTTAGGCATGAGTATGCGGATGATAATTATTGTCCACGCTGCAAGTTCTCCAGGTATATTGTCGTAGACAACGGTCTTGGTGAGAAGATGCAGAGAAAAATACCCGTAAACATTCTTCGGTACCTACCGATCTTACCAAGACTTCAACGGCTTTACATGCTTGAAGAAACAGCAAAACAAATGACATGGCACAGAGATGGAATTAGACGTGCTACAGATGAATACGGGAATTTGATGTTGACCCACCCCTCTGATGGTGAAGCGTGGAAGATGTTCAATGAAATACATAAAGAAGGTAAAGCCAAAGACCCAGGAAACGTGGCACTCGCCATTAGCCTCGATGGGTTCAATCCTTTCGGTATGACGGCAACCCAGTATAGTTGTTGGCCCGTATTCATCATGCCCCTCAATCTGCCCCCTGGAGTACTTATGCAAAGTAAGCACATCTTCTTGACGTTGATAGTTCCGGGGCCCAACTATCTCGGAAAAAATAGGAATGTGTACTTGCAACCACTGATGGATGAGTTGAAAGAAGCTTGGGATAATGGGATCTGGACATATGACGCAGATAGCAAAACAAACTTCCAAATGCTTGCTAGGTTGATGTACTCCATGCATGACCTGCCGGCGTTTGCACTTTTTGTTGCATGGTGCGTGCACGGAAGGTTCCCATGCCCGCAATGCAAGTCTGCTCTTAAGTTTCATTGGTTGCCGGAGGGTCGCAAGTATTCTTGCTTCGACTTGCATAGACAATTCTTGCCTCTGGACCATGGATTCAGAAAAGACAAGAAGAATTGCACCAAAGGTAAAGTTGTCGAGCACAAGGCACCACCTATGATGACGGGCGCACAAATTCTTGATCAGTTGAACTCACTAGAGCCTGATCCGAACCGGCTAGGGTATTTCTTGGGATATAATACGGAACACGCATGGACCCACAAGCCATGCTTTTGGGATCTCCCCTATTTCAAAGACCGTGCTCTTCCACACAACATTGACATGATGCACACTGAAAAAAATATGGGTGAGGCCCTTTTTGGTACATTGTTCGGCACTGATAAGGGGAAAGATAATGTTAAGGCTAGAGTCGATCAGGAGAGTCTGTGTAATAGGAAGTCACTGAACATGTGACAACCGAAAGGGAAGAAGAATTGGGAGAAGCCAAAGGCATGGTTCAATCTTAAAAGGGAACACATGAGGGAAATCCTCATCTGGGTGAAAAAAAAGTTGATGTTCCCCGATGGGTATGCAGCGAATCTAGCAAGGGGAGCAAGTCTTGAAAAGTTGAAAATCTTTGGGCTGAAGAGTCACGATTGGAACATATGGCTTGAGTGGATAATGCCGGTGATGTTGCGCGGCTACATCCCCGAGGATGAATGGCTAGTAATGGCAGAGCTAAGCTATTTCTTCCGTGTTCTTTGTGCTAAAGAATTATCGCCTATTGTGATAGAAGAGATGGAAAAACTGGCGCCGGAGTTGATATGCAAGTTAGAGAAGATCTTTCCACCGGGTTTCTTTAATCCGATGCAGCATATGATTTTGCATCTACCGATGGAGGCAAGATTGGGTGGCCCTGTGAAAAACCGTTGGTGCTATGCAACCGAGAGAATGCAGAAGACGCTTCGAGCAAAATGTAAAAATAAACGGAGAATTGAAGCATCAATGGCTGAGGCATTCGTTGTCGAGGAAGCGGCAAACTTCGTGACAGCACACTATGCTGCCACTAATTACAGTTTGCATAATCCAAAGCCTCGGTCAATACTGGCGACCCCGAGTGACATGAATCCAAGTTCAAACTCTTTAAAGGGAGCCTCACACCTTGTGGGGTTATGAAGACAAAGACGTTGACCTTCGAGGAATGGGGCATCATTACATTGTATATCTTGACCAACATGACATAAGTGCGGCCATACATCGAGTAAGTGCGCGGTACATATTAATTGTTCTGCAACTTCTTGATGAGTTGTGTGTCTAACTTCTCTTAATTATTTGATACAGTCGATTCGTCGCGCAATTCTCGAATGGAGTGGCGATCGAAAAAGACTCCATCGAAGAGATTAATCTTCTTGAGAAGCGGGGAGGCGGCAATCCTGGTTTCATCTCTTGGTTTACACAAACGGTACTTCTTATATGATATACAGGCCATTTTTATTTCTTCGTCGTCTCAGTACCGACTAATACAACAAGCCTTTCCGTTTCAACTTGTAGGCTAATTCAGAGTCGATGGAGGCTGAATTGAGACAAATCGCAAATGGTTTTGACTTTAAGGTCCATACATATGAAAAATACGACATCAATGGGTATCCCTTTCGTACTGGTATCAAAGAGAAAACTATGCCCGATCGAAAAACAACGAATTCCGGTGTGTCCGCTATAGATGGAGGAGTCGAGTATTATGGAATAGTTGAAGAAATATACGAACTGCTATATTATGGTGAAAATCCTCCGAAAGCTGTTGTCTTCAAATGTCATTGGTCCGATCCAAAGGACACTAGACGAACTCATGAGCATGTTGGGCTAGTTGAAATTAAACAGAAGAACCGTTTAAATGTTGCCGAAGTTTATATTGTGGCTCAACAGGCCACACAAGTTTTCTATCTTCCATGGGCCTGCCAAAGTGTAAAGAATCTCGAAGATTGGTATGTTGTCTATGACGTGCCGCCACATGGTAAAGTACCTGCCCCCAATGAAGAAGAGGATTATCAACCTCACATACACCCAGACACATATGACGGAGAATTCTTCCAAGAAACACGTGTGGCCAAAAAACATTTCGGAAAAACCTCTATGTTTGGTCAAAACATGGAAGTAGAGAAAAACAATGTGGAGGAAGAGGAAGAAGTGGAACACGAAGAGGTTACCGATGATGATGAGGAGGAAGATGAAGAAGTGGAACACGAAGAGGTTACTGATGCGGATGACCTATCATTGCTTGACCGGTTACAAAAAGGCTTTCGAAATGTGGTTGACGCTGAACCCGATCCCGGAGAAGAGATCATTCATGAAGACACGCGTGATAGTGACGATGATGTTTTTATTGATCCTGGAGAAGATACAGATGATCCCGACTATTAGTTGTATGCATCCCAACTTTCTTTTGTTTTTTGTATATATGAATTTGTATTATTTATTTCCTTAATGTACTAATTCATCTTTATATGCATATGTTTGTTTTTTGTATATATGAATTTGTATTATTTATTTCCTTACTTTACTAATTCATCTTTACTCCGTAACAGGTGTTGACACATGGCGAGCCGTAGGGACCCACCGGTGGAGTCTCGACCACCTCTACCTCTACGGAGAGAGTTGCTGGCGGGTATTGTCGCAGCCAGCTCGCCGCCGGCGCGTGCTGATCAGCCTCGTGGGAGAGGTCGGGGAAAAGGCCAAAAGAGAGCTAAACCCGGTGGTCGAGGAGGTGGTCGAGCAGGTGGCGCCCTAGCCGAGTAACCCACTCACAGGACAGTCTCACCGGTGCAGGAGCCACCGCCGATGCAGTCGGAGGCACCGGAGCAGCGGCCACCGCCGGTGCATTCGAAGGCACCGGAGCAGCGGACACCGCCGGTGCAGTCGGCGACACCGGAGGCACTGAGGCAGTTGACGGAGCCTCGTTGGGATGATCCTTGGGAGGAGCGTGCTCGCACGGATGATGATGATGTTGATGAGGATGATGATAGCGATGACGACGGGGCTGAGGGGGGTGAGGGGGATGATGGGGGTGAGGGAAGCTCCTCTTCCAAGAAGCCGGTGTACCAGCGTGGTATGACACGGCTCCCACCACGTCCGGACCCTGCGCAGAGGAAATTGATTGCGCCAGATGGGGAGAAGTAAGTTGATGAATTTTTTGTGTTCCTTGTATATATATATATATCATACATGTACATATGGTCCAACAAGAAGTAATGTCCTTGTGTTCTTATTTTGCAGGGCGTGGATTTACCCGGAAGGTTCTCGGAATCCGAACTGCCTCCTTGGTGCCGTGCTTAAGGATCAGTTCCCCGGGCTAGTCCAGTTGCCTGTTGCGGGTAGGGTTCCTGAGCCCGGCCTCACTTGGCCACACTTGCTAATATGCTCGAGTCCTCAAAAACTAACTCGCAGAGTATGTGGGAGAAGCAAGGTCTTACCCCTCCACCGATGCCGACGCCTATCGTTTCTCCTCCCGGAACGGTAAGTTTCTTTCAATGATCAATACAGCCCGGTCTTATACCATCAAGTGTCATCATGCTTACCACATTGCAACTCATCCTTTGTTGCAGCATAATTCCGGAGCTGCATCTCACAACCCACAAGAATCTCCTAGTGAATCCCCGAGCAACCCACGTGGCGGCGCTTCTCAGCCTTGAGGTGGCCTCCGGTAAGTTACATAAAGCTCATCAATGACTTTATATGCTCATAAAGCTCAATAATGGTAGTAATAGCTTAGTTACATAAATATTTTCTTATTCTTGGCTTATAAAAGCTAAAAAATGACTATATAAGCTTATAAAGCTTATACTTGGCTTTATAAGCTTGTAAACCTAAAAAATGACTTATACTTGGCTTATAATAGCTCCTCAATGACTTCATAAGCTCATAAAGCTGAAAAATGATGTTAATAGCGTAGTTCGATGAAAATTGAGTTATACTTGGCTTCTAAAAGCTCAATAGTGACTTTATAAGCTTATAAAGCTCAAACTTGGCTTTATAAGCTTTTAAATCTCAAATTAGATTTTATAAGCTTATTAAGTTCAACAATGACTTATACTTGTCTTATAAAATCTCAATAATGAATTTACTAGCTTAAGCTGCTTATAAACCTAAAAATGGCTTATACTTCGCATATAAAGCTCAAAAATGAATTAATGACTTAGTTAGATCTAAAATGAGATATATTTAGCTCTTGAGGTCTAAGAAGAACAAGTATTGTAGAATAAGAAGAAGGATAGGAGGAAAAGAAAGAAGTGAAGAAGAAAGAGGTGAAAAAGAAAGTAAAAGAAGAAAAGTTCTTCTTATTCTTACTTTTTCTCTTCTTTCTTTTTCTCCATCTTCTCTTGTTCCTTTCATCTTATTCTTATTCGTCCTATTCTTCTCCTTACTCTTCTTCACCTTACTCTTCTTCTTTTCTTCTTTTTCTTTTTTCCGTAACTAACATATGTTTATGTTTTCATTTTGCAGATTTGACTTTATGCATGGATGGATGCTTCTTTGTTGTAGAGATAGGATGTTAGTCTTTATATATGCACTTGTGCGATGTTGGGCACTTTTAAACTATTTGTATGAACACTTGGCATAGTGGTGGCCTTTGTAGACGCTTGTGGTTATGTAGTGGACTTGTGCGATGTTGTATATATATCATTGTTGCTGTTTTAAACTTTTTGTATGCACTAGTAGACTTGTGGGATGGAGATGACTTGTAGATACATGTGTGCACTATAATATATCATGTTGGGAACTTTTTGTATGCAATAGAGTTCTGTATATATATATATTATTGTTTAAATGCAGGGAACTAAAGAACAAATTAAAAAGAAAGAAACAGAGAGCTTTGCCGTCAGCAAGCTGACGGCAAAGGCGTTGCCGTCGGCAAGCTGACGATAAAGAGGACACGTGGCGGCAGCCTGTGCAATCTTGGCTGTGGCAGTGACCATTTGGTCACGGCTTTTCCGTCGGCCTTTGCCTGGCTGACGGCAAAGTGTAGGCTGGCTGCTGTCAGCCCTCCGTCAGCCGACGGCACCCTGCTGAAACCCGAGCCCAGGCAAGGGCTTTGCCGTCAGCCAGACGGCCAGCTGACGGCAATGCACGCCGTTAACTCAGCCCATGGGAGTTAAGTCAGAGCTGGCCGTACGAGCGGCTTTGCCGTCAGCCGGTACAAAAAGGCTGACGTCAAAGGCTTTGCCGTCAGTCGATCTAAAGCTGACGGCAAAGAAGCTCACTGCCGACTGATGAGATGACAACAGGTTTGCCGTCGTGGAGCTGACGGCAAAGGCTTTGCCGTCAGCTATTCATATGTTTGCCGTCAACTTTGGCTGACGGCAAAACTCCTGTTTACTGTAGTGTTGCATGGCAATGTATCTCGGAAAGGCTATGGAAATGCCTTGTAGGTAGGTATGGTGGCTGTTTTGAGAAAAGATATAAGGAGGTTTATGATGACAGAGCGTATCATGCCAAGGGTTTGGATGTACCGGCGAAGGTGGACGCCAACTCTTGGAGTGAGAAGGAGGCAATGCACGGCACAGGAAAGCCTAGCAAATATGACGAGGTGGAAGTGTCAACTTTCGAATACTCTCATTAGTCCAAAGAACTCATGCACTTATTATCGGTAACTCTCAATCTAATCAGGAGGTTCACAAAGAGACAAGTACCTCGAGGAGGAGTGTATGGGGGTTTGGTTATTGTAAGCCCCAATATGCGGTATTGTTCCATATCTAGATGTTTCCATCCAGACCCGGGGATGAAGCACATATCGGTCCCACCACGACATATGAAAATACCATATGCCCCGGATTTCCAACATGATATCACAACATTACAGCTACAAGGATACAACATCTCATACAATCGGCATACAACTGCCTTAATACAATAGAACAACGGAATATACATGTCTGAGTACAAACTACACTCAAATGCTTACTGGCAAAGAGAAAAACATTGATCCCCATAACCACACGGGTCCAGGCCCTCCGCCGGGATCCGCCTAACTAGTTGTCGTCGAGTCACCACGTGAAACGTCGATCACCATACCTGCTGTCGATCAAGAACCCTGAAAAGAGTTTGGGGGTAGTATCATGAGTACAGAAGTACTCAGCATCCAACTGTAGTGGTCATCTGGCCCAGCAAGGACTTCATCACTCGTCATTCTAGGACAACTACTAGTTTACGGTAAGGATGGGGTAAGTGGTGAGGTTGCTGCCGCACTAGCATTTATGAAGTGGCTAACGATCTAGAGAGTAAGATAAGAAGCCAAGCATTCGATGAGGAATCACCTCCAACAAGTCTGCTATCCACCTACTTACGCAAGCATAACACCTATCCTATCCTTGTCCTCCCCTTCGCATCCCGATGAAGAAGAAGCAGTCAAGGCACACACACGTTGATCAAGTTATATTAAGATTATCTCAGTTGTTGTTGTCTATGAACAAGGAGTAGGTCTCAAGTCGTCTATAACCGTGGACACGGATTCTCAAAAAGATTTAACCCTGCAGGGGTGTACCAACTGACCATTACAAGGCTCCGCATGCATGCCCATCTCTCTCAGTTTCTACCCATCACAGGCAGCCATTATATGATTTATTCCCGTGAGATCCGGAACGACAGGTCCCTCTAGCTAACAATGAATAAATCCGGGTGGCCCCCGGGGAGTCGACACTCAATCCAAAAGCCGGCCATGCTCTCGGATCGGACTCTTCCGTATGACGCAGGTCGGATTACCGGTAAATTCTCACATGAGGCCGAATCCTAGCTGATAAGATGGACCAACAGGAAAACCATGTTCCCACTGGCCCAATTTGTTTTAAAGAACATCTGGTAGGACCGACCCGACAGACACACACACGGTTTTCAAATGGTAAATCAGCTTGGGCCAGCACTAGAAATGTTTGAAGCTAGGTAGGTAAGAACAGGGGACCCCATATTATCCCACACGCGGTTAGGCACGCTCGTCAAGAGACACAATACCCGGAACTCGGGTCCTAGGTGACTCGAATGGAACAAAGCGTCGGGGCGGGATAGCCTAGACCTTCCATCCTTCGTCGAATATAGTCAACATTATAATAATCATATCATCAACAACAATATAATAATGTGATAGCCCAAACCAAGGAGTAACAGGGTAACATCGTAGCATCCTAAGCATGCACACTAAGAAGGGGCTGAGCAACGAGCAATAGTAACATAGCAGTACATGGTTTGTTGGGAGGGGACATGGCTGTATTGGTTTGAAAGAGGCTGTAAACATGTGGTAGGATCAAACATCGAACCTAACCTAGACTAGCATGCAAACTGCTGGTTGAAATAGAATGGATCGTAAGTAATGTATAGTCCTTGCGTGTTGATAAGTCGGGTTCCGAAGGTGTAGTTGATCGCAAGCTCGTACTGTCTCCGAGAGGTACCCGCGGAAGCACACAAGACGGTAAATACTGGAAAGCAATCAACGAGCAATCATCTATTACTACGAAGCAAACACGGGCAAGCATCAACAAGAAGGCAACACGAGACATCGCGCCTACCGTCGAGAGCGGTTACTAACAGGTTAAGTGGAGTACTTGTCACACACGACGATACCGCACATTTAGAATGGTTCAAGTTGTTTAGCTACAAAACATGAGAAAAGGTTGTTAACATGGCATCTCACTCAAGCATGGCATATCACACAAACATGACAAGAGGTGAAGCATAAAGGGAACTATCTATGCTAGTCAATTTACGTGAGGCACAACCTAAACATGGCATTCCACTAAGTGCCCCACGACAATTTAAGTAATTGGTACTGTTCTGCCCCAAACCATATTTTAGGTTGGTTAACAGCAGCAAACAATAGCATAAACACAAATTACATGAAATTCTAATCAAGTTACATATAAAGAACACTCCAAACGGAGTTACGGCTAAAAAGATACAAGCAATACAAGTTATGCACACAATTTGCCAACATCAAGTAGCACACTTTAGAGCAACAAACAAACAAGCAAGAGGTTGTAAACATGCACAAAATGATATGCACCTAAAGTACACATGGCAGGCATGGCATGGAAAAAGGAATCATGCAAATAGGCATCATGGTTCACTAGTTATAAGCAACACAAAAAGCTATAAAACATTACTGGTCAAGGACTTAGTGAAAATCAGGAAAACATGGCAGAAACTGTTATTTTCATGCTGTATAAACAGGGGCAAAACTATATGCAAAAGTGCAGCAACATGACATAGAAATATGTGGGCATGAATTAGACATGATGGTGATCAGGTACAAACAAGAATCAAGGTCATAGGCATCATAGATTAAAAGATATTAAGCATGCAACATGGCATTGGAAAGTTACAGACTTGGAGAAAAACAGAGGTGGCTGTCAAAAACAGCAGGATAGCAACTTTGGAGCTGAACATAACTATGACCAGGAATGTAAACATTATAATGCAATACATATAATGGAAGTAGACATGGCATAGATCAAAATGACATATTGCAATGCTCAATAGGATGTATGGTTAAAGAGATATAGGGTAGCAAAGTAGCAACTTTATATAAACAGCAACACACTAACAACAGGGTAGCTACTTTGGGTGATGAAACAAACATCATGCAGCATGCAAATATGACATGTTAATGCATAGCATTGAACTAAACATGATGCTTAACAGTATACAACAAGAATTAATAAATTAGACCTCATGGATGTGTCACAATCATCAATCAAACTTGCAATAAAATAATAACATCAACACTTAACAGGAAGTAACAACAGTTAACAGTCCCATTCCCACTTCAATACAGATTTGCACCATCAATATGACCTCAAATAAAATTGCTCACAAAAGATGAACTGAAGTACACACAATTCTAAACAATTTTCCTTTTGGGCGCACATTCATCCGGGCTATGGTTTACTCGAAAATTACAGCGCAAAATAGCATCAGCAGGCAAAACATTCCAGACATAGAAAAATTCCAGCAGGGTTCAAACTGAGGGAAAAAAGGGGCGGCTCGGGCTGCTCACCCTGGGCCTCGGCCCAACAGGCCGCTGGAGAGGGGAGGAGCCCGGCCTGGCTGGCGCTGGGCCTGGCTGCAATTTTTTCTAGGGGGAAACCCAAGAAAGGGGTGGGAGAGTAGTGGTATTTATATAGCCCAGGTGGCTGGCGGTTTGGAAAAACATCCCCGGTTTCTCTCTCGCGCACGCGGTGTTTACGTTTCTGACCGCTGGGGGTCCGCAGGACCTCCGATTCGGGTAAAACTTCGAACTAAGCGATCAGCGTGTCGAGACGGCGACGTTCACCTCGCGTTGGAACCGTTTCGAGAATACTTTCCGACGCGCTATTAAAATAACCCGTTTAATTATTAAACGGGGTTTTTGTTCCGTTGGCTTCGGCTGGTCTTGTGCCGGTTTTTTCGACGGTGATCGGGTGAAACCCGATGTCGCAAAGGTCGAGTGTCAGGGTGGAAAGGGTCGGTCTCCGTCCGGTACGAGATAAGAGGGGGGAAAATAATCGCCGATATATAAATCGGGGATGCAAACAAATCAGACAATCAACCAATTCACGCAGAAAACAATTTTTTTAATTTTTATCAAATCTGGGTTGTTACAATACAACAACACCAACAAGGGATCTCATCCCGAGATCCAGGACGTTCCGGGGAGAGGGGGGAGAGAAAAGAGAGTTGACAATCTTCAACACCACCAACAAGGGACTCTGCTCCATGTCAACGTTGAACTTCTGTCGAGATAAATTTTCGCAGAGAGACGGCAATGTCGGAAAACGAAACCATCGGGAGATCAAGAGGAAGAACGATAGTTGAAAGGGACGATCAAGGGACGCATTATAACTGAAATCGTGAGTATACGGGGCAAGAGGACTAAAGTCAACCGACGACCAAGATATTTACCCAGAGTCGGAAGAACTGAAGGAACTACAGGATTTCCCAAACCTGATTTCAGAATCGAGACAATACGCTGCAAGCAAGGCATTGTAATGGTTCCGAAACTCCACACACTCGAGATCCTAGAGTTTGAAGTGGGTAAAAAGAGAATTAAAACATTTACGACACTTGCCCTGACCAGATCAAGGGTAAGGAGTAAAAGATTCCTACTCTCCGATAACTCACTTAGTAACTACAAAATAGTTTTTGTCTAGACTCGACTTCGGCCAGAAAATGGATCCTACGGTCGGTAAGGCTCTAATACCAAGTTGTAAGGCCCGATATGCGGTATTGTTCCAGATCTAGATGTTTCCATCCAGACCCGGGGACGAAGCACATATCTGTCGCACCGCGACATATGACAATGCCATATGCCCCGGATTTCCAACATGATATCACAACATTACAGCTACAAGGATACAACATCTCATACAATCGGCATACAACTGCCTTAATACAATACAATAGCGGAAGATACATGTCTGAGTACAGACTACAATCAAATTCTTACTGGCAAAGAGAAAATCATCGATCCCCATAACTACACGGGTCCAGGCCCTCCGCTGGGATCCTCCTAACTAGTCGTCGTCGAGTCTCCACGTGAAACGTCGATCACCATACTTGCTGTCGGTCAAGAACCCTGAAAAGAGTTTGGGGGTAGTATCATGAGTACATAAGTATTCAGCATCCAACTGTAGTGGTCATCAGACCCAGCAAGGACTTCATCACTCGTCATTCTAGGACAACTAGTAGTTTACGGTAAGGATGGGGTAAGTGGTGTGGTTGCTGCCGCACTAGCATTTATGAAGTGGCTAACGATCTAGAGAGTAAGATAAGAAGCCAAGCATTCGATGAGGAATCACCTCCAACAAGTCTGCTATCCACCTACTTACGCAAGCATAACACCTATCCTATCCTTGTCCTCCCCTTCGCATCTCGACGAAGAAGAAGCGGTCAAGGCACACACACACGTTGACCAAGTTATATTAAAATTATCTCAGTTGTTGTTATCTATGAACAAGGAGTAGGTCTCAAGTCGTCCATAACCGAGGACACGACTTCTCGAAAAGATTTAACCCTGCCCATTACATGCTCCGCACACACGCCCACCTCTCTCAGTTTCTACCCATCACATGCAGCCATTTTATGATTTATTCCAGAGAGATCCGAAACGACAGGTCCCTCTAGCTAACAACGAACAAATCCGGTGGCCCCCGGGGAGTCGACACTCAATCCAAAAGCCGGCCACGCTCTCGGATCGGACTCTTCTGTATGACGCAGGTCGGATTACCGGTAAATTCTCACATGAGGCCGGGTCCTAGCTGATCAGGTGGACCAACAGGAAAACCATGTTTCCACTGGCCCGGTTTGTTTTAAAGAACATCTGCTAGGAGCGACCCGACAGACACACACACGGTTTTACAATGGTAAATCAGCTTGGGCCACCACTAGAAATGTTTGAAGCTAGGTAGGTAAGAAGAGGGGACCCCATAGTATCCCACACGCTGTTAGGCACGCTCGTCAAGATACACAATACCCGAAACTCAGGTCCTAGGTGACTCGAATGGAACAAAGCGTCGGGGCGGGATAGCCTAGACCTTCCATCCTTCGTCGAATATAGTCAACATTATAATAATCATATCATCAACAACAATATAATAATGTGATAGCCCAAACCAAGGAATAATAGGGTAACATCGTAGCATCCTAAGCATGCATACTAAGCAGGGGATGAGCAACGAGCAATAGTAACATAGAAGTACATGGTTTGCTGGGAGGGGACATGGCTGTATTGGTTTGAAAGAGGCTGTAAACATGTGGTAAGATCAAACATCGAACCTAACCTAGAATACCATGCAAACCGTTGGTTGAAATAGAATGGATCATAAGTAATGTATAGTCCTTGCCTGTTGATAAGTCGGGTTCCGAAGGTGTAGTTGATCGCAAGCTCGCATCGTCTCCGAGAGGTACCCGCGGAAGCACCCAAGACGGTAAACACTGGAAAGCAATAACCGAGCAAGCATCTATTATTAAAGAAGCAAACACGGGTAAGCATCAACAAGAAGGCAACACGAGACATCGCGCCTACCGTCGAGAGCGGTTACTAACAGGTTAAGTGGAGTTCTCGTCACACACGATGATACCGCACATTTAGAATGGTTCAAGTTGTTTAGCTACAAAACATGAGAAAAGGTTGTTAACATGGCATCTCACTCAAGCATGGCATAACACACAAGCATGAAAAGAGGTGAAGCATAAAGGGAACTATCTATGCTAGTCAATTTACGTGAGGCACAACCTAAACATGGCATTCCATTAAGTGCCCCACGACAATTTAAGTAATTGGTACTGTTCTGCCCTAAACCATATTTTAGGTTGGTTAACAGCAACAAACATTAGAATAAACACAAAGTACATGAAATTCTAATAAAGTTACATGTAAAGAACACTCCAAACGGAGTTACGATTAAAAAGATACAAGCAATACAAGTTATGCACACAATCTGCCAACATCAGGTAGCACACTTTAGAGCAACAAATAAACAAGCAAGAGGTTGTAAACATGCACAAAATGATATGCATCTAAAGTAGACATGGCAGGTATGGCATGGAAAAATGAATCATGCAAATAGGCATCATGGTTCACTAGTTATAAGCAACACAAAAGGCTATAAAACATTACTGGTCAAGGACTTAGTGAAAATCAGGAAAACATGGCAGAAACTGTTATTTTCATGCTGTATAAACAGGGGCAAAACTATATGCAAAAGTGCAGCAACATGACATAGAAATATGTGGGCATGAATTAGACATGATGGTGATCAGGTACAAACAAGAATCAAGATCATAGGCATCATAGATTAAAAGATATTAAGCATGCAACATGGCATTGGAAAGTTACAGACTTGGAGAAAAACAGAGGTGGCTGTCAAAAACAGCAGGATAGCAACTTTGGAGCTGAACATAACTATGACCAGGAATTTAAACATTATAATGCAATACATATAATGGAAGTAGACATGGCATAGATCAAAATGACATATTGCAATGCTCAATAGGATGTATGGTTAAAGAGATATAGGGTAGCAAAGTAGCAACTTTATATAAACAACAGCACACTAACAACAGGGTAGCTACTTTGGGTGATGAAACAAACATCATGCAGCATGCAAATATGACATGTTAATGCATAGCATTGAACTAAACATGATGCTTAACAGTATACAACAAGAATTAATAAATTAGACCTCATGGATGTGTCACAATCATCAATCAAACTTGCAATAAAATAATAACAGCAACACTTAACAGGAAGTAACAACAGTTAACAATCTGATTCCCATTTCACACATATTTGCACCATCAGTATGACCTCAAATAAAAATGCTCACAAAAGATGAACTGAAGTGCACACAATTCTAGACAATTTTCCTTTTGGGCGCACATTCATCCGGGCTATGGTTTACTCGCAAATTACAGCGCAAAATAGCATCAGCAGGCGAAACATTCCAGACTTAGAAAAATTCTAGCAGGGTTCAAACTGAGGGAAAAAAAGGGGCGGCTCGGGATGCTCACCCTGGGCCTCGGCCCAACAGGCCGCTGGAGAGGGGAGGAGGCCGGCCTGGCTGCAATTTTTGCTAGGGCGAAACCCTAGAAAGGGGTGGGAGAGTGGTGGCCTTTATATAGCCCAGGTGGCTAGCAGTTTGCAAAAACATCCCCGCTTTCTCTCTCGCGCGCGCGGTGTTTACGTTTCTGACTGCCGGGGGTCCGCAGGACCTCTGATTCGGGTAAAACTTCGAACTGGATGATCAGCGCGTCGAGCCGGCGGCATTCACCTCGCGTTGGAACCGTTTCAAGAATACTTTCTAGCGCGCTATAAAAATAACCCGTTTAATTATTAAACTAGGTTTTCGTCCCGTTGGCTTCGGCTGGTCTTGTGCCGGTTTTTTCAACAGTGATCGGGTGAAACCCGGTGTCGCAAAGGTCGAGTGTCAGGGTGGCAAGGGTCGGTCTCCGTCCGGTACGAGATAAGAGGGGGGTAATAATCGCCGATCTATAAATCAGGGATGCAAACACCGCAAACAAATCAGACAATCAACCAATTCACGCAGAAAACAAAAAAATTAATTTTTATGAAATCTGGGCTGTTACAGTTATCCTTGCGCATCCTCGACTCATGGTACGTGAGTGTACTCTAGTATTCGAACCCTCCAGAGGTTAGTGATCCATCTAGTAACTAGAGTTCTCAACATGGGTTTTGGTTTTCAAAAATCACACGGATTGCTTAAAATATGACATCTATCACTAATAGGCTAAAGCTCTTGACACCATAAGTTCAAACATTACTCTAGTCAATACCTCAAAACTATTGCAAGTTACTACTACAAAGAGAATAACAACTTCAACTACCTACTTTCTAGTCAAGACACAAAACTCCGTGCAACCGGCAAACTCTCTAAACAAGATAAACATGCAACCTATAGAAAGTTCAACCTGAGACAAAAGAAAATCTCTAGAAGAAAACTAAAGCACTACAACTAAACAGGGCAGCAGCTAAGAAAAGAAAAAGAACAACTCACAGCTAAGGAAATGAGCATGCAAATCCTATGAGGAGTTCTACTTTAAACGGAGGGAGTTTCTCTCCCACAAAAAATAAAGTTGGGGTCTAACTTGTTACTACAGCAAACAAAGCAAAAACAAAACTAAGAAAAGTAAAGAGAGAGACGCTCCAAACATAGCACATAACGCATGAAGTGATAGAAATATAGTGCAACGAGGGACGAATTGATAATTGTTGATGAAGAAGGGGATGCACGGGGGCATCCCCAAGATCAGACGCTTGAGTATCCTTGAATATTTGTAGGGGGTGCACATGGGCATCCCCAAGCTTGAGCGTTTGACACTCCAGGATCTTCTTTCATCATCTTCCATCGCACACTTGAAAACTCCCTTCATACACAACTCATCATAAGCTGATTAGAGAGGTTAGTACCCTTAATAAATATTTTTTCCTCTACTGAAAATAAATATTTTCAGGAAGGGCTACTGTTTCTCAAGATTTCCAAAAGGTTTTTGTAAATAAAAAGCAAGCTTATGGTTTGCAAAAGTTAGGAGAGACAAAACGTGGCAGAATCTGTGAAAAACAGAACAGCAGGTAGTAAAGAATTTTTTAGGGGAACTTCTGCAACTCAAATAAAAAAACTCAGAACATACGAATGTACCATGATTGTATAGAGCACGCTGTGTAAAAATTTCGGCTCAAAAATATGAACTGGTGATTTATTCTGTTTTTTCCCGTCACGAGGATAGAATCTGTTTTCTGGACAGCATGTCACAACTTTCACTTCCCTTGTCATATGAGGCTATATTTGGCACAAAGCTTGAAAAATAAAGATACAATGATGTGGATACAGTAGTAACAATCATCAAGAAGACTAAAAACAGAAGAAAAAACATCTTGGGTTTCCTCCCAACAAGCGCTTTCTTTTACACCTTTAAGCTATGCACAACGTCAAAAGATCAAGTTTTATCAAGAAAATAACTAGCCCGTGTGACGGACTCAAAAGGAAACTTAATCTTTTTCCTAGGGAAGTGTTCCATCCCTT
This sequence comes from Bromus sterilis, assembly GCA_950022295.1. Classification (NCBI taxonomy): domain Eukaryota; kingdom Viridiplantae; phylum Streptophyta; class Magnoliopsida; order Poales; family Poaceae; genus Bromus; species Bromus sterilis. Next base: position 332,898,246 of record OX465595.1, on the reverse strand, counting down.
TCTTGAGAGGGAATTGGAATTTTATATTCCCCTCTTTCAAGTCAATAACAACATCAACGGTGCGATGAAAAGGACGTCCCAAAATAATTGGACAAGAGGGCCCACACTTAATGTCCATAATAGTAAAATTAACGGGGACATAATTTTCATTGACAATTATAAGAACATCATCGATCTTCCCCAAAGGTTTCATTACGGATGAATCGACAAGACGAAAACCAAAATAACAACGATAAAAAGGTTTCAATTCAAGCATATCATACATTCTTTTGGGCATAACAGAGGTACTAGCTCCAACATCACAATGAGCAAAGCAAGAGAAGTTATTCAATTTGATTTTTATCATAGGATCCCAACCATCTTCTAGCTTCCTAGTTATGGAGGCCTCTAGTCTAAGCTTATCCTCCCTAACTTTGATTAGAGCATTGGTGATATGCTCTGTGAAGGCAAGATTAAGTGTGCTAGTGTGGGGGTCTCTAGACATCTTGTGTAGGAAACCAATAACTTCAGGTAAGGTGCAGTTGTCCTAGTCTAGATCACTACTATCTATCAAGGAGGTAGTGATATCATTAAGGATCACTTGTTTGAAAGCCTCTATGTTCATAGAGGTTTCTTCATCTATGGTTGAGGTGGTAGCATCACCATTGATAGGTCCAGGTGGACTAGGGGTGTGATGGGTGCTAATAGTTTGGACATCCTCAACAACATGGATAGTAGCTACGGTGTGGTAGGTAGTAAGGCTCTTAACTCTCTCTTCTTCCACCTTTTCTCTAGCCCATCTCTCTTTAAGTTTGCCCAACATCATAATGTTTTCATTAATTTGCACTTGGATAGCATTCATAGGAGTGGTTTTTTTCTCCTCGGGGGGAGAAGTTCTAATCTTAAGCATCTCAACATCATGGGCTATGTTGTCTACCTTCGAAGAGAGGATATCTAATTTGTCGAATTTCTCTTCTACACTCGTGTTGATGGCTTTTTGGGTAGTGATAAAGTCTTTAAGCATACTCTCTAGTTAATAAGTGGAGTTTTTGGTGCTAGGGTAAGTGTTGTTGTTCCCATAGTTGTTGGATGGGAAAGGTCTAGGATTGTTGCTACCAAAATTACTCCTATAAGAATTATTGTTGAAGTTGTTTCTAGAGATAAAGTTCACATCTACTTGTTCTTGAGAAACCAAGGAATTTAAAGGAACATCCTGAGGATCAATAGGAGCTTTCATGGTAAGTAGAGACATGATCAAGTCAAGTTTTTCATTAAGAGAGGAGATCTCCTCGAAAGAATTTACCTTCTTACCAGTTGGAGATCGTTTAGTGTACCACTGAGAGTAGTTCAGCATCATCTCATCAAGTAGCTTCGTGGCAGCACCAAGTGTGGTTGACATAAAGGATCCTCCCGCGGCCGAGTCTAACAGATTCCGTGAGGTAAAGTTTAAGCTTGCATAAAAAGTCTGGATAACCATCCAAGTTGTCAAACCATGTGTAGGGCAGTTCTTAACAGGAGATTTCATACGTTCCCAAGCTTGGGCAACGTGTTCATTATCCAATTGCCTAAAATTCATAATGTTACTTCTTAACTGGATAATTTTAGCAGGTGGATAGTACTTCCCAATAAAAGCATCCTTACACTTTTCCCAAGAATCAATGCTATTCTTAGGTAAGGATTGCAGCCACTCCTTGGCTCTTCCTCTCAAGGAGAAAGGAAAAAGCTTCAGCTTGACGATGTCTCCATCTACTTCCTTGTACTTTTGCATATCACAAAGCTCAACAAAATTATTTAAGTGCAAGGAAACATCCTCTCCAGCACCTGAGAGTTGATCTCTCATAACAAGATTCAGCAAAGCAGGTTTAATTTCATGAGAAGGTGCTGAACTCGCAGGTGGAGAAATAGGAGTGCACATAAAGTCACTGTTGTTGTGACTAGTGAAGTCACACAACTTGATGTTTTCATTGGAACCCATAGTAGCAGCAGGTATTTTTGGTATTTTTTATAAGGGACACAAAAGTAAAAACTGAAAGATAAACTAACAAGACTAAAAAGCAAAGATAAAAGATAGTGTGCAACTCCCCTATCTTGTAGACTGGAGTCCCCGGCAACGGCGCCAGAAATTAGCTTCATACGGTGAGGAAGATAGTTCTCTCACTTCTCGTTGGTTACCCCAAGTGGAAGGTGAGATGTAGCGTAGCAGCAAATTTCCCTCGGTGAAGATACCAAGGTTTGTCTCAAGTAGAACTCCAAGAGATACAAGAAGGTGGTAAAGTGAACAATGGCGTCGTTCACAACCTAGGGTTGCTTACTTCACCTGGACCTGCACACACAGAAAATAACATTGCTCCCAATAAGTACAGAGGAGTTGTCAATTCCTCCGGCCTTGCTCTTTACAAAGGATCAACGCAAGAGATAAAAGTGCAACTGAAAGTAAGAACTGGAAGTAAATTGCGGGTGTAAACAATGGTGGAAATATGGACCGGGGTCCCATGAAGTTCACTAGTGATGTCTCTCTCCCAAAAGACGATAAAAGTGCTAGCAAGGTAAAAAAATCACAGCTGGGCAAATCACAGGATTATAAACGCACCGCAATGCTAACTATGCTACAAAAGAAAGGAAGAGGCTCAAAAGCAATGGGCAGTACGCCAAGGTAAGTAGACCGAAATCCATCTGCATCTACTACAAATCATCCACCTTGAGATATCTATCCAGAACATCTCGCTAGTATTAAGTTGTGAATCCCACCCAAAGTGTAAACTCATAGCAACAGACAACTACATTAAAAGAACTTTGCGTAAAGTAAACAATCCTTGCACCCACAGGTACAAGCACCGTTGTTTTATCCATGATGGAAACAACACATCCCCAAGTCTCATATTTCTGTCACTCAAGCTAGACATCAAGGGGCTGAACTCACAATCAAGCATAACGCTCTCTCTTGGAGTTGCAACAAATCACTTGGCCAAAGTAAAATACAGCAACGGAGAACATGCAAGAATTAACTAAAGAACACAAATATAAAAGAGAACCAAATATATTACTTATTACAATCTGAACATAGTCTCATAATACATCAAATCCCAGCAAACTCAGCATAGCAACATAGAAAATTATAAAGGTGCCTCGATCATGTGAGGCATCTTACGAGGTCTCGAAAGTGGAAGCACAAAGAGGGGAGGATAACATCACATAGCTACTGGTCATGGACCCATGGTGCAAGGGAGACTACTCACGGTACATCCGGGAGGCGTCCATGGCGGTGGATGGTCTCCCGGAGGGGGTTCCTCCTTCCGGCACGGTGCCGGGGCAGCTTCTCTTGGCAGCCCCGATCTTGAAACTGCGGCGGCGGCGGTAGAGAGAGGAGAACGGGAATAGCAGATCGATATTAGGGGTTTCCTCCGCGGCACTAAATACAGGCCAAGGGGGCACCGAGGGGGGCCACAGGGCAGCCAGGAGGGTGCCCGGCGCGCCCTAGGGGGGGGCAAGGACCCTCCTGGGCCCCTGGTGGGTCCACTCCCTTCCATCCTTGGTTCTTCGGGAACCTTCCGGGACGTTGATTTTTTATATAATTTTTCCGGAATGTATTTGGCACTTTTAATGGCCGGAAAACCTGAAATATAAAAACAGCAGAAAACAGGAACTGACAACTGGGTGCACTGATTTAATAGGTTAGTCAAAATATGATCAAAAGTGTATGAAAGTTCAAGCAAAACATGGCAAAGTCACACAAATCATGCATGGAGCAAGAAGAAATTATAGATACATTTGGGACGTATCAGATGTTCGCGGACTCGGTCATGGGCTACGGCCTAGGCCCGTTACACCGACGACATATATAATGCTGAGCTAGGGTTGTGGAGGCACTCCCTTGCTCACTCTCTCTCTCTACCTCCGAACCCTAGCCGCCATCTACTGTTCCTTGTTGTGTGCTGCCTCCGGAGATCCCAACCCGTTGGCCTCGTGCATGATTCGTCTGGTAATCAGGTGCGTCCGGAACCGCGACCTTCGAGATCCTGCCCGGGAGAAGGCCGATACGGTTTTTGGGGAGCTTCTCGGCGCGACTTCTTCCGATCCGTCTCCGTCCTCTGCTTCGACTCCGTCGGCTCCTTCCTCTACTTCGACTCCGGCTGCTGCTTCCACTCCTTCGACTACATCGACACCATGACGATGGATGACGATGTCTCTACCAAGGCCGCCTCCTTGAAGAAGGCTACCGACGAATCTCAGGCTGCTGCCAAGGCCGTCGTGTTGGCTTGGACAACCGCGGGGTATGATTCGCTCATCCCATATATACTTGTACATGTGGTTGCCGTAAATGCACTGTCCTTAGATGCTTCGGTGTTAGATTATATATGTGCTCACATGCTTAGTTTTCGGTATTAGATGCATGCCGTAAATGCCATGTTTACTGTTTACTCGTGGATTAAATTAACCGAAAATATGCTAACATTTCCATGAAGAGAAAGTCTAGATTCGTTATTCCGTTGCCGGTCTGTATATATATGTTGATTTTTCTTATGAAAGTGTTTTTTTCGCCTGAGCAAAGCCGTTATCCCTGCCTAATCCGTAATTTTTTTTGCAAGCGGTTTGTAAATCCCTCCTCCGCCGCTATAACTATAGTGCCAACGGATTTAAAAAAAATAGTGCCAGGGGATTTAGGGTTACCATCTCACAAACTATTTCCTCAATCTCTACCTCATCCTTTCCGCCGCTCCATCTACCTCTTCTTTGGTGATGAATTAGATGGCCTACGGAGGTGTTTCAAGGCTGTGAGGAAGGCGCGGAGCCCCGTCACCCAAGCGAACCCGCCACAATGCGGGGGCGGGCAACTCGTCGCGCCTCCGATTGACCCGCGATGGTCGGAACAAGCCTGCGTCCGCGATGCTCCCTCCCACAGCGGGGGAAGAGCACGTGGGCACGGTTCCAAGAGCTGGAGGGTCTCCTTTGTCCCTCATGGATCGCCAATTCTCATACCGGAAAAGGCCAGAAATTATCAGAGAGGAGCTTAGGGGCAAAATGGGGTAGGGAGGAGTGAACTGGAATAGTTAGGATTTCCTCTGATAAGCAAATGAGGTCATATTTATGTGGAGTCAGGGTAGACCATTGTGGTGGGATCCGACATGGCAAGTGCATCTAGGCGCATCCGGGAGTCTCCATATCCGCCCACATATGAGTTGGTCAGCCTGGGCGTTTGGGCCAGGTTTAACAGGTCTGTTTGGGTGGCAGAAAAATGGCAAGTGCGGGTCATGCTGGGCATTTGGGCCAGGTTTACCAGGTCTGTTTGGGTGGAAAAAAATGCCCGGGTAGCATCCGGGTAGGGCACGCGAGCATTTGAGAAGCGTTTCAGGGCTCCGGTTATAGATGACCTAAGGATCTCCAAAGTCGGCCCTAAAACCACACCATATCCTTCCGCGGACCGGTCCAGGCTAGTCCACAGACACTTATGCACAAATGATACGGTGAGGAAGATAGTTCTCTCACTTCTTGTTGGTTACCCCAAGTGGAAGGTGAGATGTAGCGTAGCAGCAAATTTCCCTCGGTGAAGATACCAAGGTTTTTCTCCAGTAAGACTCCCAGAGATACAAGAAGGTGGTAAAGTGAACAATGGTGCCGTTCACAACCTAGGGTTGCTTACTTCACCTGGACCTGCACACACAGCAAATAACTCTGCTCCCAACGAGTACAGAGGAGTTGTCAATTCCTCCGGCATTGTTGTTTACAAAGGAGCAACGCAAGAGATAAAAGTGCAACTGAAAGTAAATTGAGGGTGTAAAAAATGGTGGAAATATGGACCGGAGTCCCATGACTTTCACTAGTGATGTTGATGACGGCTTCTCGCCCTTCGTTGGTAGGCCCCAAATGGAAGGCGTGATGCGGTATAGCAGCAAGTTTCCCTCAATAAAGATACCAAGGTTTGTCTCCAGTAGGACTCCAGAGATGATAAGTAGGTGTCAGCGGCGCAACTGACGCAGACCTGCACACAGACACAGATAAATTTGCTCCCAACGAAGTTCAGAGAGGTTGTCAATCTCTCCGGTCTTGTTGTTCACAAATGATAAAACGCAAGGGGATAATGATAGCAACTTGAAAGTAAATGTAGAAAAGTAAATATAGCTTGGAAACAATAATAAGGATATGGACCGGGATACGTGATGTTCGCTAGTGATGTCTCTCTCCCAAAAGATGATAAAAATGCTATGCGAGGTAAAAAAATCACAGAAAGGCAATTGACAGGATTAAGAACGCACCGCAATGCTAACTATGCTACAAAAGAAAGGAAGAGGTTCAAAAGCACAGGAAGTATGCCAAGGTAAGTAGACCTAAATCCATCTGCATCTACTACTAATCATCCACCTTGAGATATCTATCCAGAACATCTCGCTGGTATTAAGTTGCGAGCCCCACCCAAAGTGTAAACCCAAAGCAACAGACAACTGCATTAAAAAGAACTTTAGGTAAAGTAAACAATCCTTGTAACCGCGGTTACAAGCACCGTAGTTTTCCCCCTTGTGGCAACAACACATCCCCTAGACTCATGTTTCTGTCACTCAAGCATGTCATCGGGGAGGCATGAACCCACAATCTAGCAGAACGCTGCCTCTTGGAGTCACTACCTACTACTTGGCCAAAGCAATAAACAGCAACGGAGAGCATGCAAGAATTACTTAGGAACAAAAATATAAGAGATAAAAACCAAATATATTACTCTATCACAATCTGAACATAATCTCATAATCCATCAGATCCGATCAAACTCAACATAGCAATAGAAGAAATATTACAAAGGTGCCTCGATCATGTAGGGTAGCTCACGAGGTCTAAACAATGAAGATCAAAGAGGGGAGGAGAACATCACATAGCTACTGATCACGGACCCATGGTCCAAGGAAAACTACTCACGAGACATCCGGGGAGCATCCATGGGGGAGAGGAGACTCCCGGAGGTCAATCCTCCCTCCGGCAGGGTGCCGGGAAGAGGTCTTCTGGTGCTCCCGATCTTGGAAGCGCGGCGGCGGCGGAACAGAGGCGAGTTCGCAGAATAGGGTTCCTCTTCTGGAGTTTTCCCGTGATGGGGGATAAATAGACGAAGGGGGTAGCCAGAGGTGGACCAGGGGCCCCAGGCGCCCCCCCTGGCGCGGCCAGGGGTGGGGCCGCGCCGGGCGGCCGCCTGGACCCCCCCTGGCCCCCCTCTGGCCCTTCCCGGGCTTTTCTCGAAGCTTCCGTCACGCTGATTTTTTATCTGAATTTTCCCGTATTTTTCTAGCACTTTTTATATGGGGGAAAACTGAAATAGAAAAACAACAGAAAACAGGAACTGGCACTGGGGTGCACTGAGTTAATAGGTTAGTCCAAATATGATAAAAAAATGTATGAAAGTGTATCTAGATCATAGCAATATCACACAAAACATGCATGGAGCAAGCAGAAATTATTGATACGTTTTGGACGTATCAACATCCCCAAGCTTAATTCCTGCTCGTCCTCGGGTAGGTAAATGATAACAAGCATAATTTCTGTGGTGACATGCTAGCAACCATAAAAGAACTTTGAAAATTAAAGGAATCAAGGTCAGAGATTCAATTCTAGTCATAACAGGCAAGAGTCTATATTAGCATTGAAATAAGTAACAAAAGAACAAAAGGTGCAAGAGCTCTCGCTGTCCGTGACTCGAATGTCTCCAAATGGTGTTTGCGTGCAAGAAAGGAGGATAGGGAATACGAGAAAAAAGTATTTTTGTTGAGAACTCAATCTACTAAAGTTTCACACTTGGTCCTCTTTGGAATCTTATCTTGACTCGTCCCAGACCACTAGCCAGGTACAAGTCAATTTGATCCACTCCTTTTCGATATTTTGAGCACTCATGCAATGGATGAGCGTAAGCACGAGAGTTGACACTTAGGATGGCAAAGAGAGAAATATGGTGGAGGAGGAAGACAAAAAGGATGAGAAAGGCTCACATCAATGAGGACAATCATAGGCAAGAGATGCCAAATGATAGATATGATGTGAGGAGTAGGGATTGCCATGCAATGGATGCACATACGAGCTAAGAAGCTCTCCAAACTATATGCATAAAGATCATCTCTATGGAGTACAAAGATATAGAGGGAGTACTAGTGTGGATCTCTCAAAAGGATAGTAGTGTTGCCCCTTTCTCTCTTTTTATTTATTTTCCTGTTTTTTATGTTTTTTTTTGTTTTTTTTGGTGGCCTTAATGGCTCTTTCTATTTAACTCTCATTTGTCCTCTTTGGGATCTTTTAATGTGTCCACTTTGGGATCTTTTCCTCACTTAAGGGCAACACTCTATTTTACAAGAAGGTAAAGGAGATCTTTCACACTTTACAAGGTACTCAAAATCATAAAGAAGATGTAACTATCATGATGTATGCAATGTATGTCGCTGCCAGTGTAGCAGGAACATGTATGACATGAAGATCAAGTCATGAAGAGGTGGAAGTTGCATTGCAATGTAACTCGGAAAGGCTATGGAAATGCCTTGATAGGTAGGTGTGGTGGTTGTTTTGAGGAAGGATAAAGGGAGGCTTATGATGACAGAGCGTATCATGCCAAGGGTTTGGATGTACCGGCGAAGGTGGACACCAACTCTCGGAGTGAAAAGAAGGCAATGCACGGCACGGGAAAGGCTAGCAAAATATGGGAAGGTGGAAGTGTCAACTCTCAATACTTACATTAGTCCGAAGAACTCATGCACTTATTATTGGTAACTCTCAATCTAATGAGGAGGTTCACAAAGAGACAAGTACCCCGAGGAGGAGTGTATGGGGGTTTGGTTATCCTTGCGCATCCTCGACTCATGGTACGTGAGTGTACTCTAATATTCGACTCCTCAGAAGAGTAGTGATCTATCTAGTAGCTAGAGTTCTCAACTAGTTTTGTAGGTTTTAAAAATAAACACGGATTTCCCAAAATACGACACCTATCACTAATAGGCAAGAGTTCTTGACACCAAAAGTCCAAACATTACTCACAACAATGCCTCAAAACTATTGCAAGCTACTACTAAAATTAAATAGCAACCTCAATTACCTACTTTCAAGACAAAACGCAACTCAGTGCAACAACCAACTCTCTTAACAAGATAAACATGAAAACTAAAAAGAGTTGCAGCAAAAAACTAAACAAAAGCCAAAGCTCTTGCTAAAGACAAACTAAGACTAAAACTAAACATGGCAGTAGCTATGGAAAGATAAAGAACACACAACAGCAAAAAGATAGGCAGGAAAAATCCTATGATGTGTTCTAAATTTTGAAAGTGGAGTGTGTTTCTCTCCCACACAAAGTAAGACGGGATCTAACTTGTTATGAACAGCAAGAAAAGCTAAATAAAACTAAAAACAAAACCTAAGAGCGAGACGCTCCAAGCATAGCACATAACACATGAAGTGATAAAAATATAGTGAGACGAAGGACGAACTGATGATGGTTGATGGAGAAGGGGATGCACGGGGGGCATCCCCAAGCTTAGACGCTTGAGTCTCCTTGAATATTTATTGGGGATGCCTGGGGGCATCCCCAAGCCTGAGCGCTTGACAATCCTGGATCTTCTTTCATCATCTTCCAACGCACACTTGAAAACTCCCTTCATACATAACTCATCATAAGCTGATTAGAGAGGTTAGTACCCTTAATAAATTTTTTTTCTCCACTGCATATAAAGATAATCTTGAAGAGCTACTGTTTCTCAAGAGTTCCAAAAAGTTTTTGAAAAGAAAAAGCAAGCTTAAGGTTTGCAAAAGTAAGGAGAGACAAAACGTGGCAGAATCTGTGAAAAACAGAACAGCAGATAGTAAAGAATTTTTACGGGCACTTCTGCAACTCAAATCAAAAAACTCAGAACATACGGAAGTTTCGTAATTGTATATAGCATACTGTGGAAAAAATTCAGCTCAAAAAGATGAACTGGGATTTTTCTGGAATTTTTCTGGTCACGAGGACAGAATCTGTTTTCTGGACAGCATGTCACAACTTTCACTTCACTTGCCGTAAGAGGCTATAACTTGGCACAAAACTGAAAAGTAAAGATACAATGATGTTGCTACAGTAGTAACAATCATCAAGACACAACAAAAGCAAAAAGAAAAACCTAAATTCGTTGCGGGCTGCCTCCCGAAAGCGCTTCTTTAAAGCCATTAGCTAGGCATGATGCAAAAAGAAGAATCAAGGGTATCCAAGATCAGAGTCATAAAAACCCTCAAATTGATTTTCAATAAGCTCCTTCTTCTTCTTACTAGGAAAGATATACTTACCTTTCTCCATACCGCGTAAGCGTATGTGACTATTATCAATATCAATGAAACCTTTCATAGCACGGAGGAAGTCTCTTCCGAGCACAATGTTACTTTGGTTTGGCTCCATGATGAAGAAATCCATTGGTGCAGTCCTATGAAGGAATGCAACTTGGACTTCTTGTACCTTTCCTTTAATCTCTGAAATATCTCCATTAGAATGTTTATGATAAGATGATAATATATCCATATCCAGTTTCAAAGAATCATAAACTATTTTTGGCATAGTAGAAACTGTGGATCCAATATCACAAAAAGCAAGGAAGCTTTGGTTAGAGATGCTAATCCTAACAAAGGGCTCCCAATCATCTTCTATCTCCAACATTTCTTTCTTGTTGGACTTAAGTTCCTCTACTTTCCCCAAATCTAGAGCATCCAGTCTTTTTTCAATAATGGCAAGTCTATCTATGACAATATCAACACTACGATCATAAACAAAATAACTAGATAGACTATGCAAAATCTCAAGAGCTCTATCTTCATCACACTCTAGAAAATCTCCCTCAGCTATAATGTCAAGAGAGTGTTTACACCACTTAAAAAGACCATGGTAAATATTTCTAAGCACAATCTTTATAGATATCCAAGGCATGATTCTTTTATGTGCTTCAGAAATTCTGTCCCATGCCTTCTTCATATTTTCTCCATCCCTTTGACGGAAATCGAGAACTTCCGATTCACGCAAAGAACCTAGCCCTAACATGTTCATCTAAACAAGGAGGACTACTAACAGCAAGATAAATAATTTTTTTGTAATTTTTGATAAAAGACACAAAGATAAAAACTGAAAGATAAACTAACAAGACGGAAAAACAAAGGTAAAGGGTAGTGTGAAACTCCCCTATCTTAGCACTTGGAGTCCTCGGCAACGGCGCCAGAAATTGCTCTTGATGACGGCTTCTCGCCCTTCGTTGGTAGGCCCCAAGTGGAAGGTGTGATGCGGTACAGCAACAAGTTTCCCTCAGTAAAGATACCAAGGTTTGTCTCCAGTAGGACTCCAGAGATGATAAGTAGGTGTCAACGGCGCAACTGACGCGAACCTGCACACAGACACAGATAACTTTGCTCCCAACGAAGTTCAGAGAGGTTGTCAATCTCTCCGGTCTTGTTGTTCACAAATGATAAAACACAAGGGGACAATGATAGCAACTTGAAAGTAAATGCAGAAAAGTAAATATAGCTTGGAAACAATAATAAGGATATGGACCGGGATACGTGATGTTCTCTAGTGATGTCTCTCTCCCAAAAGACGATAAAAATGCTATGCGAGGTAAACAAATTACAGAAAGGCAATTGACAGGATTAAGAGCGCACCGCAATGCTAACTATGCTACAAAAGAAAGGAAGAGGTTCAAAAGCACAGGCAGTATGCGAAGGTAAGTAGACCGAAATCCATCTGCATCTACTACTAATCATCCACCTTGAGATATCTATCCAGAACATCTCGCTGGTATTAAGTTGCGAGCCCCACCCAAAGTGTAAACCCAAAGCAACAGACAACTGCATTAAAAAGAACTTTGTGTAAAGTAAACAATCCTTGTAACCGCGGTTACAAGCACCATTGTTTTCCCCCTTGTGGCAACAGCACATCCCCTAGACTCATGTTTCTGTCACTCAAGCATGTCATCGGGGAGGCATGAACCCACAATCTAGCAGAACGCTCCCTCTTGGAGTCACTACCTACTACTTGGCCAAAGCAATAAACAACAACGGAGAGCATGCAAGAATTACTTAGGAACAAAAATATAAGAGATAAAAACCAAATATATTACTCTATCACAATCTGAACATAATCTCATAATCCATCAGATCCGATCAAACTCAACATAGCAATAGCAGAAATATTACAAAGGTGCCTCGATCATGTAGGGCAGCTCACGAGGTCTAAACAATGAAGATCAAAGAGGGGAGGAGAACATCACATAGCTACTGATCACGGACCCATGGTCCAAGGAAAACTACTCACGAGACATCCGGGGAGCATCCATGGTGGAGAGGAGACTCCCGGAGGTCAATCCACCCTCCGGCAGGGTGCCGGGAAGAGGTCTGCTGGTGCTCCCGATCTTGGAAGCGCGGCGGCGGCGGAACAGAGGCGAGTTCGCGGAATAGGGTTCCTCTTCTGGAGTTTTCCCGTGATGGGGGATAAATAGGCGAAGGGGGGCAGCCAGAGGTGGACCAGGGGCCCCAGGCGCCCCCCTGGCGCGTCCAGGGGTGAGGCCGCGCCGGGTGGCCGCCTGGGCCCCCTGTCCCCCCTCTGGCCCCTCCCGGGCTTTTCTCAAAGCTTCCGTCACGCTGATTTTTTATCTGATTTTTCCCGAATTTTTCTGGCACTTTTTATATGGGGGGAAAATTGAAATAGAAAAACAGCAGAAAACAGGAACTAGCACTGGGGTGCATTGAGTTAATAGGTTAGTCCAAATATGATCAAAAATGTATGAAAGTGTATCTAGATCATAGCAATATCACACAAAACATGCATGGAGCAAGCAGAAATTATCGATACGTTTTGGACGTATCAGATGTCTCTCTCCCAAAAGACGATAATAGTGCTAGCGAGGTAAACAAATCACAGATGGGAAATTGACAGGATTATAAACGCACCGCAATGCTAACTGTGCTACAAAAGAAAGGAAGAGGCTCAAAAGCAATGGGAAGTACGCCAAGGTAAGTATTCCGAAATCCATCTGCATCTACTACGAGTCATCCACCTTGAGATATCTATCCAGAACATCTCGCTGGTATTAAGTTGTGAATCCCACCCAAAGTGTAAACTCAAAGCAACAGACAACTGCATTAAAAGAACTTTGCGTAAAGTAAACAATCCTTGCACCTGCAGGTAAAAGTACCGTTGTTTTATCCCTGGTGGCAAAAACACATACCCTAGTCTCATGTTTCTGTCACTCAAGCTAGACATCAAGGGGCTGAACCCACAATCAAGCATAACGCTCCCTCTTGGAGTTGCAACAAATCACTTGGCCAAAGTAAGATACGGCAACGGAGAACATGCAAGAATTAATTAAAGAACACAAATATAAAAATAGAACTAAATATATTACTCATCACAATCTGAACATAGTCTCATAATCCATCAGATCCCAGCAATCTCAGCATAGCAACATAGAAAATTACAAAGGTGCCTCGATCATGTGAGGCATCTCACGAGGTCTCGAAAGTGGTAGCACAAAGAGGGGAGGAGAACATCACATAGCTACTGGTCACGGACCCATGGTCCAAGGGAGACTACTCACGGTACATCCGGGAGGCGTCCATTGCGATGGATCGTCTCCCGGAGGGGGTTCCTCCTTTCGGCAGGGTGCGGGGGCAGATTCTCCTAGCAGCCCCGATCTTGAAACGGCGGCAGCGGCGATACAGAGAGGAGAACGGGAATAGCAGATCGATATTAGGGGTTTACTCCGCGGGCACTAAATATAGGCCAAGGGGGACACCGAGGGGGCCACAGGGTAGCTAGGAGGGTGCCCGACGTTCCCTAGGGGCGGGCCGCGCCAGGGACCCTCCTGCGGACCATGTGGGTCCACTCCCTCCATCCTTGGTTCTTCGGGAAGCTTCCGGGACACTGATTTTTTATATAATTTTTCCGGAATTTATTTGGCACTTTTAATGGCTGGAAAACCTGAAATATAAAAACAGCGGAAAACAGGAACTGGCAACTGGGTGCACTGAGTTAATAGGTTAGTCCAAATATGATCAAAAGTGTATAAAAGTTCAAGCAAAACATGGCAAAGTCACACAAATCATGCATGGAGCACGCAGAAATTATAGATACGTTTGGGACGTATCAACATCCCCAAGCTTAATTCCTGCTCGTCCTCGAGTAGGGAAAGTAATCAAAGCATGCAATTCAATTTCTGTGCCGACATGCCACACAACCATATAAGGACATTTAAGTAAAGGAATTAAAGCATGCAATTCAATTCAAGTCTTAACAAGCAAGAGTCTATATTAGCATTGAAACAAGCAATAAAAGAACAAAGGGTGCAAGAGCTCTCGCTGTCCGTGATTCCAGTGTCTCCAGATGGGGTTTGTGTGCAAGTAGAGGGCTGGGAAAAAGAGAAAAAAGGTTGTTGAGAACTACTATCTACTAAAGTTTCACACTTAGTCTCCTTTGGATTCTTATCTTGACTCGTCCCCAGACCACTAGCCAGGTACAAGTCAAACTGGTCCACTCCCTTTCGATATTTTGAGCACTCATGCAATGGATGAGCGTGAGCAAGAAAGTTGACACCTAAAAGGCGAAACAGAAAGAAGGTGGAGGAGGAAGATAAAAAAGGTGTGAAAGGCTCACATCAATGAGGACAACCATATGAGAGAGAAGGCCATATGATAGATATGATGTGAGGAGTAGGGATTACTATGCAACGGATGCACATGTGAGCTAAAAGCTCTCCAAGGTAACTAGTGGGGGTGCATCCAACTTGCTTGCTCAAGAAGACCTAGAGCTCGTTTGAGGAGGCTCATCATTGGAATATACAAGCCAAGTTCTATAGTGTGAAGGGTCCCCACATAGCTATATGCATGTATGAGGATCTCTATGGAGTACAAGGGATAGAGGATGAAGTACTAGTGTGGATCTCTCAAAAGGAATAGTAGTGTTCCCCCTTCTCTCTTTTTATTTTATATTTTTCCCTTTTTATATTTTTTTGTATTTTCTTGGTGGCCTCAATGGCTCTTTCTATTTAACTCTCATTTGTCCTCTTTTGGGATCTTTTGATTTTCTCCTCTTTGGGATATTTTCCTCACTTTAGGGGCAACACTCTTAATTTACAAGAATATAGGAGTTCTTTCACACTTTACAAAGGTACTCACATAAAGAAGATGTAACTATCATGATGCGACTGTATGCCTCTGCCAGGATAGTAGGATATGCAATGATACTAGCGCGTCATGTAGCAATGATTAGGGAAAGGCCCAACTAGCATGCGGCTCATCGATCAAGCAAGTAGCATGTATGACATGAAGATCAAGTCATGAGAAGGTGGATGTTGCATGGCAATGTATCTCAGAATGGCTATGGAAATGCCTTGTAGGTAGGTATGGTGGCTGTTTTTAGGAAAGATATAAGGAGTTTTATGATGACAGAGCATATCATGCCAAGGTTTGGATGTACCGACGAAGGTGGAAGCCAACTCTCAGAGTGAGAACAAAACAATGCACGGCACAGGAAAGGCTAGAAAATATGAGGAGGTGGAAGTGTCAACTTTCGAATACTCACATTAGTCCGAAGAACCCATGCACTTATTATCGGTAACTATCAATCAAATTAGGAGGTTCACAAAGAGACAAGTACCCCGAGGAGGAGTGTATGGGGGTTTGGTTATCCTTGCGCATCCTTGACTCATGGTACGTGAGTGTACTCTAATATTCGAACCCTCCAGAGGTTAGTGATCCATCTAGTAGCTAGAGTTCTCAACAAGGGTTTTGGTTTTAGAAAATCACACGGATTGCCCAAAATAAGACATCTATCACTAATTGGCTAAAGCTCTTGACACCATAAGTTCAAACATTACTCTAGTCAATACCTCAAAACTATTGCAAGTTACTACTACAAAGAGAATAGCAACTTCAACTACCTACTTTCTAGTCAAGACACAAAACTCAGTTCAACAGGAAAACTCTCTAAACAAGATAAACATGCAACCTATACAAAGTTCAACCTGAGACAAAAGAAAAGCTCTAGAAGAAAACTAAAGCACTACAACTAAACATGGAAGCAGCTAAGAAAAGAAAAAGAACAACTCACAGCTAAGGAAATAAGCATGCAAATCCTATGAGGAGTTCTACTTTAAACGGAGGGAGTTTCTCTCCCACAAAAAATAAAGTTGGGGTCTAACTTGTTACTACAGCAAACAAAGCAAAAACAAAACTAAGAAAAGTAAAGAGAGAGACGCTCCAAACATAGCACATAACGCATGAAGTGATAGAAATATAGTGCAACGAGGGACGAACTGATAATTGTTGATGAAGAAGGGGATGCACGGGGGCATCCCCAAGCTTAGAGCTTGAGTCTCCTTGAATATTTTTTGGGGATGCATGGGGGCATCCCCAAGCTTGAGCGTTTGACACTCCAGTATCTTCTTTCATCATCTTCCATTGTACACTTGAAAACTCCCTTCATACATAACTCATCATAAGCTGATTATAGAGGTTAGTAACCTATTAAAATAATTTTTCCTCTAGTGAAAATAAAGATATTCTTAAATAGATACTGTTTATCAAGATTTCCAAAAGGTTTTTGCAAATAAAAATCAAGCTTAAGGTTTGCAAAAGTTAGGAGAGACAAAACGTGGCAGAATCTGTGAAAAACAGAACAACAGGTAGTAACAAATTTTTTAGGGGCACTTCTGCAACTCAAATAAAAAAACTCAGAACATACGAAAGTTCTGTGATTGTATAGATCACACTGTGTAAAAAATTCAGCTCAAGAAGATGAACTGGTAATTTATTATGATTTTTCCCGTCACGAGGACAGAATCTGTTTTCTGGACAGCATGTCACAACTTTCTCTTCCCTTGTCATATGAGGCTATATTTGGCACAAAGCTTGAAAAATAAAGATACAATGATGTTGCTACAGTAGTAACAATCATCAAGACAACTAAAAACAGAAGAAAAAACATCTTGGGTTGCCTCCCAACCAGCGCTTTCTTTTACGCCTTTGAGCTAGGCACAAAGCAAAAGATCAAGTTGTATCAGGAAAATAACTAGCCCGTGTGACGGACTCAAAAGGCAACTTGATATCTTTCCTAGGGAAGTGTTCCATCCCTTTCTTGAGAGGGAATTGGAATTTGATATTCCCCTCTTTCATGTCAATAATCGAACCAACAGTGCGAAGAAAAGGACGTCCCAAAATAATTGGACAAGAGGGCTCACACTCAATGTCCATAATAGTAAAATCAACGGGGACATAATTTTCATTGACAATGATAAGAACATCATCGATCTTCCCCAAAGGTTTCTTTACGGAAGAATCGACAAGACGAACACCAAAAGAACAAGGGTCAAAAGGTTTCAATTCAAGCATCTCATACATTATTTTGGGCATAACAGAGGTACTAGCTCCAACATCACAAAGAGCAAAGCAATAGAAGTTATTCAATTTGATTTTTATCATAGGTTCCCAACCATATTATAACTTCCTAGGTATGGAGGCTTCTAGTCTAAGATTCTCCTCCCTAACTTTGATTAGAGCATTGGTGATATGCTCTGTGAAGGCAAGATTAGGTGTGCTAGTGTGGGGGTCTCTAGACATCTTGTGTAGGAAACCAATAACTTCAGGTAAGGTGCAGTTGTCAAAGTCTAGATCACTACTATCTATCAAGGAGGTAGTGATATCATTAAGTCTCACTTGTTTGAAAGCCTCTATGTTCATAGAGGTTTCTTCTTCTATGGTTGAGGTGGTAGCATAACCATTGATAGGTCCAGGTGGACTAGGGGTGTGATGGGTGCTAATAGTTTGGACATCCTCAACAACTTGGATAGTAGCTACGGTGTGGTAGGTAGGAAGGCTCTTAACTCTCTCTTCTTCCTCCTTTTATCTAGCCCATCTCTCTTTAAGTTTTCCCAACATTAATGTTTTCATAAATTTGCACTTGGATAGCATTCATAGGAGTGGTTTTCCTCTCCTCGGGGGGAGAAGTTCTAATCTTAAGCATCTCAACACCATGGGCTATGTTGTCTACCTTCGAAGAGAGGATATCTAATTTGTCTAGTTTCTCTTCTACACTCTTGTTGAAGGCTTTTTGGGTAGTGATAAAGTATTTAAGCATACTCTCTAGTTCAGAAGTGGAGTTTTTAGTGCTAGGGTAAGTGTTGTTGTTCCCATAGTTGTTGGATGGGAAAGGTCTAGGATTGTTGCTACCAAAATTACTCCTATAAGAATTATTGTTGAAGTTGTTTGTAGAGATAAAATTCACATCTACTTGTTCTTGAGCAACCAAGGAATTTAAAGGAACATCCTGAGGATCAATAGGAGCTTGCTTGGTAAGTAGAGACATGATCAAGTCAACCTTTTCATTAAGAGAGGAGATCTCCTCAACAGAATTTACCTTCTTACCAGTTGGAGATCGTTCGGTGTGCCACTGAGAGTAGTTCAACATCATCTCATCAATTAGCTTTGTAGCAGCACCAAGTCTGGTTGACATAAAAGTTCCTCCCGCGGACGAGTCTAGCAGATTCCGCGAGGTAAAGTTTAAGCATGCCTAAAAAGTCTGGATAACCATCCAAGTAGTCAAACCATGTGTAGGGCGGTTCTTAACAAGAGATTTCATACGTTCCCAAGCTTGGGTAACGTGTTCATTA
Source organism: Bromus sterilis (assembly GCA_950022295.1). Classification (NCBI taxonomy): domain Eukaryota; kingdom Viridiplantae; phylum Streptophyta; class Magnoliopsida; order Poales; family Poaceae; genus Bromus; species Bromus sterilis. The sequence goes on along the minus strand of OX465595.1, from coordinate 332,879,641 downwards.
TCCTTAGCTCTTCCTCTCAAGGAGAAAGGAAAAAAGCTTCAGCTTGACGATGCCTCCATCTACTTCCTTGTACTTTTGCATATCACAAAGCTCAACAAACTTCTTTAAGTGCAAGGCAGCATGCTCTCCAGCACCTGAGAATTGATCTTTCATAACAAGATTCAGCAAAGCAGGTTTAATTTCATAAGAAAGTGCTGAAGTGGAAGGTGGAGCAATAGGAGTGCAGATAAAGTCACTATTGTTGTGACTATTGAAGTCACACAACTTGGTGTTTTCATTGGAACCCATAGTAGCAGCAGGTATTTTTGGTATTTTTTATAAGGGACGCAAAAATAAAAAAATAAAAGATAAACTAACAAGATTAAAAAGCAAAGATAAAAGATAGTGTGAAACTCCCCTATCTTGTAGACTGGAGTCCCCGGCAATGGCGCCAGAAATTAGCTTCTGGCTAGGAAGTTGACGGAACCAGTCTACTTGTTGTACCTTGGAATCCCCGACAATGGCGCCAGAAATTAGCTTGATACGGTGAGGAAGATAGTTCTCTAACTTCTCGTTGGTTACCCCAAGTGGAAGGTGAGATGTAGCATAGCAACAAATTTCCCTCGGTGAAGATACCAAGGTTTGTCTCCAGTAGGACTCCAAGAGATACAAGAAGGTGGTAAAGTGAACAATGGCGTCGTTCACAACCTAGGGTTGCTTACTTCACCTGGACCTGCACACACAGAAAATAACTTTGCTCCCAACAAGTACAGAGGAGTTGTCAATTCCTCCGGCCTTGCTGTTTACAAAGGATCAACGCAAGAGATAAAAGTGCAACTGAAAGTAAGAACTGAAAGTAAATTGAGGGTGTAAACAATGGTGGAAATATGGACCAGAGTCCCATGACGTTCACTAGTGATGTCTCTCTCCCAAAATACGATAAAAGTGCTAGCGAGGTAAACAAATCACAGCTGGGCAATTGACATGATTATAAACGCACCGCAATGCTAACTATACTACAAAAGAAAGGAAGAGGCTCAAAAGAAATGGGCAGTACGCCAAGCTAAGTAGACCGAAATCCATTTGCATCTACTACGAATCATCCACCTTGAGATATCTATCCAGAACATCTCGCTGGTATTAAGTTGCGAATCCCACCCAAAGTGTAAGCTCACAGCAACAGACAACTGCATTAAAAGAACTTTGCGTAAAGTAAACAATCCTTGCACCCGCAGGTACAAGTACCGTTGTTTTATCCCTGGTGGCAACAACACATCCCCTAGTCTCATGTTTCTGTCACTCAAGCTAGAAATCAAGGGGCTGAACCCACAATCAAGCATACCGCTCCCTCTTGGAGTTGCAACAAATCACTTGGCCAAAGTAAGATACGGCAACGGAGAACATGCAAGCACTAACTAAAGAAGACAAATATAAAAAGATAACTAAATATATTATTCATCACAATCTGAACATAGTCTCATAATCCATCAGATCTCAGCATAGCAACACAGAAAATTACAAAGGTGCCTCGGTTATGTGAGGCAGCTCACGAGGTCTCGAAAGTGGAAGCACAGAGAGGGGAGGAGAACATCACACAGCTACTGGTCACGGACCCATGGTCCAAGGGAGACTACTCACGGTACATCCGGGAGACGTCCTTGGCGATGGATGGTCTCCCAGAGGGGGTTCCTCCTTCCGGCAGGGTGCCGGGGCACCTTCTCCTGGCAGCCCCGATCTTGAAACGGCGGCGGCGATACAGAGAGGGGAACGGGAATAGCAGATCGATATTAGGGGTTTCCTCCGCGGGCACTAAATATAGGACAAGGGGGGCACCAAGGCGTGCCACAGGGCAGCCAGGAGGGTGCCCGACGCGCCCTAGGGGGGGGTCGCGCCAAGGACCCTCCTGGGGCCTTGGTGGGTCCACTCCCTTCCATCCTTGGTTCTTCGGGAAGTTTCCAGGACGCTGAGTTTTTATATAATTTTTCCGGAATTTATTTGGCACTTTTAATGGCCGGAAAACCTGAAATATAAAAACAGCAGAAAACAGGAACTAGGAACTGGGTGCACTGAGTTAATAGGTTAGTCCAAATATGATCAAAAGTGTATAAAAGTTCAAGCAAAACATGGCAAAGTCACACAAATCATGCATGGAGCACGCAAAAATTATAGATACGTTTGGGAAGTATCACAAAACCGGCCACCCAACCGCATTCCCTAAGCGTCCGCCTAACTTCGATACCAACAAAAAGGACCCAAGTTGAAATGGATAACAATGAGAAAATTAGCGCTCTCTCACAATCAAATAAAGGTGATTGTTCATTGTTTTTACACATCTGATCACAAAAGCGTCAGGTTGGTCATTCCGGAAAAAATGCCCTCTTCGACCGGTTGGCTGTATGCGACCCATCCAACTTCAGTTGTCTGTACTAGATGTCGTTACCTGTTTGTACTTCTCCGCCTCTTCTTCTATCATACGACCGTATGTGCTCCAACATCTACACCCTGGAGGCTTGCACTATCATCATCGCATCGAGACCTAAATCAGCCATTTTCAATGTAGATATTTGGTCTTTACATTTGAGCTCTTCGATGGTGACCTTTTGATGGGTTTGGGTTGGCCGTTTAGTTCAGCCAATAATGCATGATGGAAAATCTTTTCTTCTTAGGTCCGGGCTTGGGTGGCGTGATCGAAGGTGCCGCCGAGCAGTCCAGTCGGGCACACGAGGTTGTCGTCTGTGGTTTTCTTACTTGTATTAGTGGAACACATGATACATTGTTAGGTTTGTCCGTTCATGTGAATTATGTTCAATTTCAATGAATTGTGTCTAAATTTATTCAAATTTAATAGACTTTAAATGTATTATGGACAAAAGTTTAAGAAAAAAATCGAATAGTCGGCTTCCATATGAGTGTCACGGACAAATCCAAACCAACACACGGATAAATACCATATAGGTTTCGGAGGGTCGGTGTAAAATATGTACATATTTAAAAAAATCTAAAAATTCCTTACCGATCCATAAGGATTTTTTTCTCGATACCAGTTTTTGGCATAACAATAAACATGTATAACATGGCCTCAAATGTGGAAAATTTCAGTATTATCGACACGAGCATCTTTTAATTTCAGCTCATTGTCATCTGATCTTATCTCGAGGGCCGATGATATGCTCGAAGTACATCAATTTGGCAATAAGAGTAATGTTTGACTTATTACACTTCCAAGATGGTCTCACATGAAAAATTAGTCTTCATCTCGTCGAGGTGATCGATTTTTATATTTGGACCATCTCACTTCAAGCTCATTATCAACATGTGTAGCCTAAAGAAGATCAAGGACAAGAGCTAAAGAAATCATGTCTAACATTCCGACCTAATTATTATTTGAGCCAATGTCTTACCTATCAAAAAAGTGTTCTGACAATGTTTGACCTAATATCCGACCCAATGTTCAACTTGGTCAGAATATCCAACCTAATATCAGACTTATGGAAAAACTCTATATCTTCATTTCAGAATGTCTGACCCAACCTCTGACTTGGCGGGACACAGTTTTTGTTCGAGTCATGGTACGTATTGGCCTCTTGGTTGGTTTTACATTCCTTTTTATTATATGGGAAGTCCACCACCTCATAAATAGACGAGAGGTGACGAATGAATGAACAACACACTATCGAACAAATACATCTATAATGTTTACCCTACTTTGAGGCGAATGTTCATTATTTCGATATCATCATCTGATCTCATCTCGAGGGCCGAAGATGTGATCGAAGTACTTAAATTTTGTAATCAGAGTGTTGTTGGTCTTATTACTCCTCCAAGATGGTTTCATATGGAAAAGTGGTCTACATGAATTGTCTTCATATCGCCAAGGCGATCAAAATCACCCGCTGGAGCGCTTGCGTTTCACGCATTTGAATGAGTCTCTTTCGAAATAAGCTACAGTTCATCACCCCCGATGTCAACACACTTTTTGGTGACTCCACTAGGGAAGAAAGATAAAAAATCATCATCAACCATGTGTAATATCCCAAGCCCTCAAAAGTTAATGCCGATAACATCATTAAGCCTGGTCTTGATGAACTATCGGAGGAATATCGCCAAGCCTATGAAGCTCTCAAAAATCAGCGTGAGGAGGCTTATGAGGCGCTCCAAAAGCAGCGCGAGGAGGAGGATTTGCAATATTTTCTTGCGAATTTAAAGAAGGACCGCCAAGGCAACATCACACCGATTGGAGAAATCATGTTCCCTCCCCTCAATGACAAAGTAGATAGAATCACTGTGAGTAAAGTTTTTTCCGATGAGCATGTTGTTGTGATTCAAGGTATTGTTAGCAAGGGCACAATTTTTTCATACCTACGGTACCCGAACCCAAGATCTATGCTATGGCGATGTAAAGTAATGGAGGGAATCGGTGTTCATACCTTTGAAGACCGAAAGAGGGAAACGTTCTTGCGAACGTGGCTGGCGTAGACTCAGAACTACGACCTCCCTGTCGTGTAGAAGACCACCACCGGCGAGGATGACTCCCGGTAAACTTAAAGCGACGAAGTAGCACCACAGGTGTAGTGCCTCAAAGAGATTATACACGTACGGTACAATCGATGTTCCTCCCGGGCCCCGAACCAGGGGAGCAGCGGAAGAAAGACGGCTACGGATCCCGACTCCAGCAAAACGACGGCCTGCCTTATGGTGGAGAACTCCAATCCAGGTGCAGACTCCAAACAAGGGGAGTCCACTTCCGGGAAGGAGAAGGAGGAAGAAGGAGATATTGGTGTGTTGGAAAAAGGGGGGTCTACCCCTCCTTATATAGGCCAAGGGGGGTGCCATCCTCCTCCCCTCCCCCATGTGGGACTAAACTCCCAAGGGGGGGGAGTGCGCCGGCCAAGGGGGGTGGTGGGCCCCACCCTTGGCGCCAAGCCCAAGGGGGGAGACCCCCTCCTCCTTTAACGGGCCCCATGGGCCCATTTAGCCTTTTTCCTATTTTTTTTAATTTATTTAATATGTTTTAAATATTTAATTCAGATAATTAAATAATAAAACATTATTAAAAAAATTAAACTTTATTTTGAACTATTCAAAATGTCCGGAAACCATTCCGTCCTCCTCCGGAACTATTCCGGTGATTCCTCCTATTTCACCGATTGATCCCGTAACTGTCCTATGCATCGATTGCCCTTAAGTGTAACACCCTAACGGTCCGGGAAACAACAGACATGGTCGAGACTCTTCTCATTGACCAATGACTAGTCAGTTGGACCTGGTTACAATCCTTGACAGCCCCTGCGCTTCCATCGAATGAACTTCGATCGCTTTTGGAAACCGTTAACGATACGACGTAATCCCTTTGTGCTGCGGTACTTTGTTTGTCCGAGGTTTGATCGTCGGTATCCTACATACCGTGTTCACATTTCGTTCACAACAAACAACTTCTCTCGTCCATGATCATTGCATCTCTTGTGACCTAGTCACGTCCTTGCAAGGTGTTGATGCAATATCACCGGGTGGGCCCAGAGTACCTGTCCTGTTCACAAGGACTGACAAATCCCGTTCTGATCTATTAACATACTCATCAACCATCTATTTCGGAATACCCAAAGTGCACCGTTATGGCCAGCATATTTCAGTCAGGCGGTGGGATACAAATCAAAGTCTCCTCATAGATGACAATTACGTATGATCATTACGGTCTAAGGACTAAGCCATATGTTACAAAGTCATAGCAACGCTGAACTATGTGACTCGATCACATTGCAATACTTTAGGTGGGTGTAGGTCCATCACATCATTCCCATTAACGATATGACCTGATTGTCAATGGACTTAAGTGTCGCCATGATCAGGAAAGCTTGATCAATCAATTGCCCAATGAGATAGTTTACCCGAGTTAAACTACAGACCATGTTTTATACTACACCTGTATTAGTATTTCCAAGTAATACAGTTATAGCACAGTATATAACGTATTATGAACAAAACGGATATGTGACAAATATCTTTATTAATTTGTCTCTAGGGCACATATCCAACAGTCTCCCACTTGCACTAGAGTACAAATTACACTAGTTTACATCAGGTATGTATCTAACACCAATGGTCTCTCGGTGTTTTTCAAACTTGCCCTATGGAAGAGGTTTAGTCATCGGGTCTGCTGCGTTCAGATCCGTATGTATCTTGTGAATCCTAGTGTGTCCATCCCTGACGTAGTCTCGCGTCACATGGAACTTTCGGAGGATGTGCTTGGCTGTAGAGTGAGTTCTTGGCTCCTTCGCGTTAGCAATGGCACCCGTGTTGTCGCAGAAGATTCCCACGGGGTCAGTGCAGCTGGGAAAAACGCCAAGCTCGATCACGAACTTCTTCAGCCACAGCGCCTCGTTTGACGCTTCGCAAGCGGAAATATACTCCGACTCCATTGTAGATTGGGCGACGACTGACTGTTTGCCGCTCCTCCAGCTAATTGCGCCACCGTTCAACATGAAAACAAATCCCGTCTGGGATTTCAAGTCATCTAGATCTGAGCCGAGGCTTGCGTCAACGTAACCCTTTACGGTGAGCTCCTCATCAACTCCTCCATAAACGAGAAAGAGATCCTTGGTTCTTCTCAAGTACTTAAGGATGTTCTTTACTGCTGTCCAGTGAGCCATTCCCGGGTTACTCTGGTAGCGATTAGTCATACTAATGGCTAGCGCTAAATCCGGTCTGGTACATAACATAGCATACATGAGAGAACCTATGGCTGAGGCATAGGGCTTTGTGGACATATCCTCCTTCTCTTTTGCTGTGGTTGGGCATTGAGTCACGCTTAATTTGACACCTTTTATAACTGGCAAGAGGCCACTCTTGGAGTTACCCATACTGAACCTTTTCAATATCTTGTCAATATAAGTGCTCTGACTCAAGGCCAACCGTCGATTAGGTCTATCTCTATAGATCTTAATCCCCAATATGTACGCAGCTTCACCTAGGTCCTTCATGGAAAATTGTCCATTCAGATATTCCTTCACTTCCTCTAAGAATTTCTTATCGTTCCCTATTGGTAATATGTCATCTACATATAACACAAGGAATGCTACAAAGCTCCCACTCAGTTTCTTATAGACGTAGAACTCTTTGATGTTTTGGACAAATCCAAAAGCTTTAATGACCTCATCAAATCGAAGATTCCAGCTCCGAGATGCTTGCTTCAACCCATAGATGGACCGTTGAAGCTTGCACACCTTACCAGCGTTCCTTGGATGGATAAAACCCTCTGGTTTCATCATATACAACTCTTCCTCAATGTTGCCATTTAGGAATGCAGTTTTCACATCCATCTGCCATATCTCGTAATCATGATATGCAGCTATAGCTAGTAGGATCCAAATAGACTTTATCATCGCTACAGGAGAGAACGTCTACTCGTAGTCAACTCCTTGAATTTGTCGGAACCCCTTCGCGACAAGTCGAGCTTTGTAGACAGATACGTTTCCGTCTGCGTCAGTCTTTTTCTTGAAAATCCATTTATTCTCGACGGCCTTGCAGTCCTCGGGAATATCCACCAAAGTCCATACTTTGTTGGTGTACATGGAGTCTATTTCGGATTTCATGGCTTCAAGCCATTTCTCTGACTCGGGTCCCTCCATTGCTTCTTTGTAACTTGTAGGTTCATCCGACTCATCAGCCGAGATTTCATTCACAAGATATCCGTAAAACTCAGTAGGTTGACGGACTCTTGATGACCTACGGGGCATAAAAGGTTCCTCTTCATTCTCATCATGATCATCATCAATGTCATGATCGTTATGAATGTCGTTCTGGCCATTCTCTTCAGCTCCCACTGTGGAAGATGGTTCCAGAACAATTTCCGTAGCTGTTTCTTTCAATTGGAGTGAATTGTCAGTCACTTCATCGAGGTCTATTTTCCTACCACTCAACTCTTTCGCGAGAAACTCCTTCTCAAGAAAGTGTCCCGTCTTGGCAACAAACGTTTTGCTGTCAGACTTGTTGCAGAAGGTGTATCCACAAGTTTCCTTGGGATAGCCCACAGAGATGCACTTATCCGCCTTGGATTCAAGTTTGTTAGGCTGTAGTTTCCTAACATAAGCCTCACAACCCAAAATCTTCAGGTGAGACAACTTAGGTTTCGTGCCATGCCATTCTTCAAATGGTGTTGTCTTTACGGATTTGGATGGTGCCCTATTAAGAATATGAGCGGCAGTTTCTAATGCATACCCCAGAATGACACAGGCAAATCAGTATGAGACATCATTGATCGTACGCTATCCAATAGGGTTCGATTACGTCGCTCAGCCACACCGTTTCTCTGAGGTGTGCCTGCCGGCGTAAGATGTGGTACTATGCCACAAGACTTCAGATGATTGCCAAACTCGTGACTCAAATATTCGCCACCTCGATCCGATCGAAGGTGCTTGATTTTCTTTCTGAGTTGATTTTCGACCTCATTCTGAGATTCCTTGAACTTTTCAAAGGTTTCAGACTTGTGCTTCATCAAGTAAATATACCCATATCTACTCAAGTCATCAGTAAAGGTCACGAAGTAACGAAGACCATTGCGAGTGGGGACGTTCATGGGTCCACATACATCCGTGTGTATGATCCCCAATAAGTCATCCGCACGCTCCATTATCCCATTGAATGGAGTCCTTGTCATTTTGCTCATGAGGCATGGTTCACATGTATCAAGGGATCCAAAATCCAATGACTCAAGAAGTCCATCCTTATGGGGCTCCTCCATGCGCTTTATCCCAATATGACCAAGTCGGCAATGCCACATCTTCATGTGATCTTCATCATTCTTCAATCTTTTGGCCTCCATATTGTTAATGTGACACACGTCACCATCGAGATCAAGTACAAATAAACCATGCAACTCCGGTGCGTGAACATAAAACATTTCATCCTTACAAATCGAACAACCAGTTGTATCAAACTTAAAAGAATAGCGGTCTCGCTTTAAGCAAGAGCTAATAACGATGTTCACACTCAACGCGGGTACATAATAGCAATTATTCAGAACTAAAACGAATCTCGAAGGGAGACTAAGATGCTTCGTGCCGACCGCCAAGACTTCAATTTGACAGCTATTCCCCACGCGCATCGTCACTTCATCTTTGAGCAAGCGTCTCCTATTCCTTAGTCCCTGAATGGAATTAGAAATATGAGCGACAAATCCTGTATCAAGTATCCAGGATGTGTTCCCGGCGCTTGTCAAGAGAAGATCAACAATATGTATATCAAATATACCTTCGTCTCTCTTGGCGACCTTGCCAGCCTTCTTTTCCTTTAGGTACTCGGGGCAGTTGCGTTTCCAGTGACCTTCACCCTTGCAGTAGAAACACTCCACTCCGGGTTTAGGCTTGGGTGCCTTGGGAGGAGCGGCAACTGACTTGCCATCCCTCTTGGGGCCACCTCTCTTGGCCTTCTCCCGCCTGCTTGACTTCTTGAAGTCAGTGGTCTTGTTGACCATGAAGACGGCGTGCTCCTTCTTGATCTCAACCTCGGCGCTCTTCAGCATGGCGAACAACTCAGAAGGGGTTTTGGTCATCCCCTGCATGTTGTAGTTCAGCACAAAGCCTTTGTAGCTAGGGGGAAGCGACTGCAACACCCTATCAACAGCAAGTTCATCTGGAATCTGGCATTCCAGAGCATTCAAGCGCTGAACGTAGCCAGACATTTTGACTACGTGCTCACTCACGCTGCCGTGCTCGTCCATCTTTGCTGAGAAGAAGGCTTCAGAAGCCTCGTACCGTTCAGCCCTGGCTTGAGGTGCGAAGACCGCCTTGAGGTTGGTGATAATATCATATGCACCCATCCTCTCAAAGCGTTTTTTCAGCTCAGCCTCCATGGAGTAGAGCATGCCACTCTGGACAAGGTTGTAATCATCAGTCCTGGAGAGATAGACATTCTTCTCGTCCTGACTGGCATCATCTACTGGTGCGTCACCTAACGCGCCCTCTAGTACGTATGCCATTTTGAGGGGAACGAGGAGAATCCTCAGGGTGCGGAACCAGTTGGTGAAGTTTGTCCCATCTGTTTTTATCTTATCTTTCTCTAGGAATGATCCTAAGTTGAACGAGGGGCGAGGTGCTGCCATCTACAAGGTTGATTCACAAGGATACATATTTAGACTTTTGTTCATAATGTAGAGTTTCAATTTAATTTCAAATTTCTAGAAAGCTCCCACTTAGATAAACACCTCTCAATTTAACTAAGAGATTACACAATCCCAGCCCCCATACCTCCCCTGATCGTCACGGCCATCAGTATGCGAACCAGGTAGGCCTCTAAGCCAATCACATCAGGCATGTGACTCGTGCTCGACCTTTCGGTCTCCTGTGTTCCAGGCCCGCATCTACATACGTCAAGCCTGCCAATCGAACCTTGATGTTAGCTGTTCAGCAAGGCCATATCTGCATATGCCAGGCTTGCCGAACCCAACCTCATGCGAACTCCGTTGAATATGTAGGACAACTCCGGTATGTACGGAGCATCAAACCATATTGGATAATGTAAGAGCAAAGTTATGCCCTCAAGAGTTTTGGATATTGTTGGACAAAACAGTAGAGGAACTAACAAGTTTTCTAGTGTGAAACAGATGGTTAGGTTCCTGAAGTTATAGGTTGGTGATAAAGCTTCAACGAAGATTTATACTTTTACCGAAGCACATCCTCTGGAGTGAAGCTCATCACGGATGTCGACCCCTAAAAAGATAAGGAATCCTGAAGCTCGTCTCATCGAAGAAGATGATCAAGATGGCGCAAGACTTAGTTGTTTTTGCGTAGTCTTTTTACTTCTTTGAGTCGTAGGAAAAACCGTACTATCAAGAGGGGTTTAGTAAATGTACTCCGAAGGTTTTGATGAAAAGACTCAGATCGAATCTAAACCAGTGAGAAGCCAGAGTTGAAGAAATCTCATGTGAGCTAGGTAATGCTTCACCACCGAAGACTTTGTTCTTTCGGCTCCTGAAGCAGAACCAAGTCCGTGAGTCAGCTTTACTTGGACCGCAAGTAAAGTTGCGCCTTGATTGGAAATATGACCGTTGGGGACAGGTGTCAAGCTGTCACATCGGGTCACTTCAGTCATTTCGCACCTAGGGATTGCCACGGATATATACGCCACCCCCGCCCTCATTGGCCGGTGGCTTCTCCAAGATTGATTCCCTACAGAGGAGAGAGAGAGAGCAACCCCACCGAAGCATTTCAAAAACCCATCCGCAGAAGCATAAGTCCTATTGATCTGAGTTGATTCATTATGACTTAGGAAGAAGTTTGCTAGCCTTTTTATCTTGGAGAACTGCAATTCTCCTAGACAGTTAGAGAGTTGTTCTTCAGAGAGCGAAGAGTTATTGTCGCCTCGAAGTCCAGTTTGTCAAAGGTTTCGGTGATTTCCTCAATAATCAACCACGAGTGAAGAACTGACCAAGCTCAAGGAGATTGGTGCAGTGGAGATACGGACGGAGAGAGGTTAGCTCCTGTGTTCAATCACAAGTCCCTCCAACCAGACGTAGCACTTTGCAGAGTGTGAACTGGTCGAACAAACATCGCCGAGTCAAGAGTTTGTTTTACTTTCCGCACTTACATTCAGTTTATCAATTGCTTAAGTGATTTTCTTCAATGCAATTGATTCAATGCTATTGATTCGCTATGTTATGCTTCAATCATGTTCTTCTTCGATGTTTACCTTTCTGTTGAAACTCTTCTGCTGTTAAGTTATGCTTCACTTCATAGTTTCATGCAAAAATTTGAAGTGATCATTCACCCCCTCCCCCTCTGATCACATACTTGAACTTACAGATAACCTTCCACGCAGGCCCACCAAGGGAGAACACAATGTTGGTATTGTGAGAGATGGTCCTGTTTCGTGCTACCGTCGATATATCTAGCATACTAGCATAAAACAGGAAGTAAAACTGTAAATCATACAACCTATGATCCCCCTTCATGCAAAGCAAAGTTAAACGACTTTCTACTTTAGCTTGTGCAAGTTTTACGTGGCTGCTAGGGGTTTCGAGATAGAGAACCGTTTCTATCCTGCGAAAAACATGCCACAACACCATCTCCCATCCGTCTCTATTACACCCCTGTCGGGGCCCTCCGTTGCAAACATCTTCGCATCGCTAATGTAGAGAGACATACACCCCCCCAGCCACTTTATATGGTACAAGCCATATGTCAAGCGTGGAACCAGTCTCGCTTAAACGCGTAAGGTCGGTCGGGGGCCGCTTCATCAAACATTGCCGCAACGCTAAATGAGTACACGTGGGAGGGTAACGAATGAAGATTCGATGCCCACATCCTAGATGTGTTCTACCCATACAATACATCTACGCATAGCTAGCTCATGATACCACTGTTGGGATATGGGGCAGAAAACACAACTTTTTCATACCTACGTTACCCGAACCCAAGATATATGCTATGGCGGTGTAAAGTAACGGAGGGAATCGGTGTTCATACCTTTGAAGACCGAAAGAGGGAATCGTTCTTGCGAACGTGGCTGGCGTAGACTCGGAACTACGACCTCCCTGTCGTGTAGAAGACCACCACCGGCGAGGATGACTCCCGGTAAACCTCCAGCGACGAATTAGCACCACAGGTGTAGTGCCTCGAAGAGATTATACACGTACGGTACAATCGATGTTCCTCCCGGGCCCCGAACCAGGCGAGCAGCGGAAGAAAAATGGCTACGGATCCCGACTCCAACAGAAAGACGACCTGCCTTATGGTGGAGAACTCCAATCCAAGTGCAGACTCCAAACAAGGGGAGTCCACTTCCGGGAAGGAGAAGGAGGAAGAAGGAGATATTGGTGTGTTGGAAAAAGGGGGGTCTACCCCTCCTTATATAGGCCAAGGGGGGTGCCATCCTCCTCCCCTCCCCCATGTGGGACTAAACTCCCAAGGGGGGGGAGTGCGCCGGCCAAGGGGGGTGGTGGGCCCCACCCTTGGCGCCAAGCCCAATGGGGGACCTCCCATGAAACAACATTAAAATTTGCGGATGAATTCTTATCCTAGCCAAACCAATCAACTTGTGGCTGCACTTGCATACCCTAATAATATTATGAGTGTACCCATTTGTGCACCAATGTTGAATCACTTTTACATACCGCCCGTAAGTGCAGTCATGTTTTGTCTTCCGCCGAACTATGGTTCGTCGCCCATCTCAAAAACTTCACCATTAGCTAGTAGTCAAGCATCATCATCTACCTCAGATCCAATTTCATCGAAACTAAGGGTGGACTTGCATAATATGTTTCAAGAAACTTTCGGGAATGATCCGAAAGTAAATAATCATGTATACCAAAAGCCTTATCCTGGACACTTCGATGCATTTTGTACCCTCAAGGTCAAAAGGTTCCTAATTTTGTTAAATTTAGTGGAGAGGACACAAGACAACTTGGGAGAACGATAGTCAGTATCTAGCACAGTTTGATGAAGCATGTGATACGTCCCAAACATATCTATAATTTTTGCTTGTTCCATGCTCATTTGGGTGACATTGCTATGTGTTTTGATACACTTTCATACCTTTTTACACATATTTGGATTAACCTACTAACTCAGTGCACCCAGTGCCAGTTTCTTTCTGCTGATGTTTGTGAATTGCAGTTTTTTACCCATATTTACAGTGCCCAAAAAATTCCAAGAAAAATATATAAAAAATCAGCCTAACGAAATCTTCCAGAAGACCGAAGGGCAGCCGAAGGGGGGCCACCCCCTCCAAGGCGGCCACCTTGTGCGGCCAGGGGTGGGGTCGCACCTACAGGCTGCCTGGGAGGTGGGCACCTCCCCTGCTCCCCCCCCCTTCGGCCTATATTACCTCCTCGATGCAGAAACCCTGAAAAGAGACTCCGCATCACGATTTTCACCTCTATTCCATCGTTGCGGCGATCCTGAGATCGGGACCGCCAGAAGACCTCGTCCCGGCACCCTGATGGAGGGAGGATTGATCTCCGGGAGCTTCTCCACCACCATGAGCGCTTCCCGGATGTGTCATGAGTAGACCCCCTTGGACCATGGGTCCATGACCAGTAGCTATGTGATGTCTTCTCTCCAATCTTTTGCTTCAATTCTTAGACCTTGTGAGCTGCCCTACATGATCAAGGTTCTTATGTAATCCTTCTTCTGTTGCTATGTTGTGTTTGCTGGGATCCGATGGATTATGAGATCATGTTGAGATTGTGATGAGTTATATATTTGGTTCTCCTTTTATATTTTGTTCTTGAGTAACTCTTCATGTTCTTCGTTACTTTTTCTTGCTTTGGCCAAGTAGTAGATAGTAACTCCAAGAGGGAGTGTTATGCTTGATTGTGGGTTCATGCCCCCCGATGTCTGGCTTGCGTGACAGAATCATGAGACTAGGGGATGTGTTGTTGCCACCAGGGAGAAAACAACGGTGCTTGTAACCGCGGTTGCAAGGATTGTTTACCTTACGCAAAGTTTGTTAATCCAGTTGTCTGTTTCTTTGGGTTTACACTTTGTTTGGGGCTCTCAACTTAATATCATGGAGATGTTCTGGATAGATATCTTAAGGTGGATGATTAGTGAGTATATGCTGATGAATAAATGCTCTACTTGTCTTGGCGTACTGCCCATACTTTTGAGCCTCTAAATTTCTTGTAGCATAATTAGCATTGCGGTGCGTTTATAATTCTTGCAATGGTCCAGCTATAATTTGTTCACCCAGCTTAGCTGTTTTATTCTCTTTTGGGAGAGAGACATCACAAGTGAACATCATGGGACCCCGGTCCATATTTCCACCATTGTTTACACTTTAACTCGTTACTGCTTTATTTCCTTTTCGTTGTAATCACCATCACTATTTCCACTGTGCGTTTGATCCTTTGTAAATGACAAGGCCGGAGAGATTGACAACCTCTTTGTACTCGTTGGGAGCAAAGTATTTGTTTCTGTGTGCAGGTCCACGTCAACGTCATCTCCTTTAGGCAACTTAATCTCTGGCGCCGTTGACACCTACTTGCAGAATTCGGAGTCCTCCTGTTACGATAACCTTGGTATCTTCATCAAGGGAAACTTGTTGCTGACTACTTCTCAACTTTCCACTTGGGGTAGCCAACGAGGAGCACTACTTCAGTGTCATCGGCATGTTCCATTGCAGAATTGAAAGTTCGTCTATTTCCCTTATCTTTAACTATCACCGTATTTTCATGGTTTGCTGCTTTCCCACATGGCTCTATTATTTATGGTCACAACTAAAGAAGAAATGTCATGATCATTTTTATAGTGGCGACAGTGAGCTTAAATTGTCACATCTTACATCGGTTAAGTAAAACATTATGAATCGATCACTGATTGTGTCAAGAGATTTAGATATATTAAAAATCGATGCTATAGCTTAGTGATAACTGAGAGAGACTTCATATATCTTGTTATTAATGGACTGAAAACTCACATTAAAGAGAGGACAAAAAGATATGAATTTTTAAATATTAATGAAGTCTTGTAGAAAGCATTGGCCGAAGAGAGTCAAAGTAAAGAGGTTCATAGGTCTACAACCGATCATTCTTTAACGCATATGGTTGAGTACAATGATGATAATTCAGCCGATGAGGTTGATTCTATACCACTGAATTTAATTGGTACTCAAAGGCCAAACATTATACATGCAATGCTCTTAAGGCGATTTGCAAGAATCATAATGAGGGAATGAAATTTATTTTATATATATCCAAGTGTGCTAAAATATTTTATGCTTTGTTGCAAGATAAGATGATTAGAATATCACACACCTTACTGCCATTGGAGGATCTAAAAACTGCGTGCTTATTACAAGTATCGTAATTCATTTTCTCATGCTACTAGTGAGTACAATGTCGTTCGACATAGATACAATCACTAGTAGAAAAAAGCTTATTCTCAACTTTTATTGTTGGCGCACTAAATTTAATTCACGCCACTGCTATTTTTTCTAAATAGTGCTGGCGTATCACTTTTTGTACGCCAATTGTAAATAGGTTATTGCTGGTGTGCTATACAAAATACATGTCACTTGTATGTGGGGTTCATCAGTTTGGTTTCACACAAGTTAGTGCTGGTGTGTGAATTTCTTGCCACGCGAGCAATATCATACATATCTATGACGTGCAAACTAAATGACACGTCATTACTAACTAAAAAATTAAATAAAAGTTAAACTAGATATTATTGGCTTGTGTTATACATGCACGCCATGAATAATTGTATGTCTCCACGCCATTGTTAATTCAACATGGTGGCTAGGGCATCACGTGATGATGTATAAGTTTCTTTTGTACGTGTTGGGCACTTAGCATCTTTCATTCATCCATCCATCCATCAATAGAAGACGTGTAGCTCTTCGACGACACTATCTATGTGGATGCCTCCCTCAAAGCCGATGACGCCGCGCTCTAAGCCGCCGACGTTGTCGTGTTCGCCGACGACGCCGTCACCGCGCTCGATGTCGAAGATGTGGCGCTCGCCGATGATGATGGCGATGCTGCCACGCTCAACGCCGGGCCGAAGCCACACGCTTGATGACGACAACAACGGCGACGAGCTCTTGTCGCTTGCTAGACTGTCCTTGTCGCCGGTCATCGGTCGCCGGTGACAAAAAAATTGTTTCCTGTATTTTTTATTGCTGGTGTGTGAGAAGCATTGCACGTTATTAGAAGTTTGGTTTATCTATGGCGTGTAGAAAAGTAGCACGCCATTACTATTTGTATTACTACCGGCGTGGATGGGTGACATGCTATTAAAAAAGTTTATCACTAGCACCATATTAGTCTTGTCGGGTGCCTACGCCAGCAAAACCTTTCTGGCACGCCATAGAAAAAACTTTTCTCTATTATTGAATCGGCCATTAATGATGGATGATTGAATTTTTCTGAGATGCAAGTTGATAAGCAGACCTTCCCTATAAACACCATGGATTTGGAAGGAAAAACATGTTTAACGCGGCCTAACATAGCCGAATCTTCTAATATAGATAATGTTGTTATTGGTGAACCCAGAGAAAGCAAGGAAGACGACAAGGTCTTGAGAAGACAGGTTGTGCGTGACAAGCAACCCAATGGCAAGGAAGTAATAGAACTCATTAAAAATCCTACAACCATGGGGGGCAACTACAAGTACAAGACGATGCTCATGTTAAATTTGTCAAACCTAAGAATTCATAAGTTGGCTAGAGGAAAAGAATGAAGCTAGGCGCAGGTGAATCAGGCCAACTTTTGATATATTGCTATGGAAATATGCCAATCAAGTGGCGATTCTAGGCCTAATCAGCCATCAACATCGAAGCGTTCAAGATCACCTCCGCAAGAAATTCGACGCTATGCAAGGCCATATGGGTATGGGCATGACCACTCACCTATGCATCATATTACATGGGAGACTTCAATGGAGGTTGGGGGCAGCCCCCAATAGCTCCTTATGCTTTTCATATGGGTTGGGTAGCACCTATAAGAACCGCTAGTGAGAGGATATCTTGTTCTCCACAAGGTCATTTAAATCATGGTGCTAATCGTTCATCACAAGTTTCTCCCAAAAAAGTCTATAAAAAATTGTGGCATGCTAAGTCTACCCAGAAAGATGCCAGAATTGACACTCTCCGAAGCAAATTCTATCGCTTCAAGAGAAACGAGGGTGAAAAAATCAGTTCTATTTACAGCAGACTCACAACTCTTGCCAATGAATTGATTTCCCTCGGTGCTGATGACATTACACCTCACTCTGTTGTGAGAACTCTGCTTCACTCATTGGATGATTCGTTTGATCACATAGTGTTGATGATCAAGGAAAGGACTGATTTCAGACGTCTTGTTGCTGCTGATGTTCTTGAGAGACTCACTACCTTTGAAATGGAAGAATAAGAGAAACGTGACATAAATGGTTCTCGAAGGAGATCCCATGCCCTGAAAGCAAAAGATTCGCGTCATTCTTCACCCGAAGTCAGTTCTGCTTCAGGTGTTGAATCAGATGATCCCTCAAGCATTGGAAAATATTTAGCACTGATCATGAGACGCTTCAATCGCTTTCAAAGAAAAGGCTTTTCTTCACCCAAGAAGAGTTATCCGTCAAGAATCTCAAGTCGTTCTTCGTACCGTTCATCCTCTAGAAGCTCCCCATCAAAAGACAATTGCTGTTACAAGTGCAAGAAACCAGGTCACTACATTGCTGATTGCCCTCTGTGGGAAGCTGAGAACAAATCGAAGCATTCACTCAGAGACTCTTCATCGAAGTCTTACAGATCCTCCAGATGTCATGAGTCAAAGAAACATGATTCTAGTTCAAGAAGGGAAAAGAAGAAAGATTCTGATGATGATAAGAGGAAGAAGTATCATAAGAAGCGTGAGAGTTCTTCATCGAAGAATTACTCGTCTCGTCGAAGCAGCTCTCACCGTGCCAAGGCCTATTTGGGAAAGGAGATGAACTCAGAAGATGAAGCCTCTGGTTCCGAAGCTGAACAAGACTCAAGGTCTTCTTCAGGGTCCGAATCAGATGGTGTTGCTGGTTTGGCCTTCGCTTCGGCAGATGCTTCAGTCAATGCTTCGAGCTCATTCTTCACCAACAACAGTAGTGAAGATGAAACTCCTGCATATTGCTTCATGGCCAAGGCAAAGGTATCTTCATCCAAGTCAAACTATGATACTTCTGATTATTCATCGTGTGAAAGTGACACAAGGATAAGCTATGCTAAACTTGCTAAAATTGCTTCAATTCAACAAGATGAACTTGATTCTCTAAGTAAAACCATTAAGAAATCAGAGACGTTGTTGATCGATGAGATTGAGAAAGGTCAAACTTTAACTAATGAGCATGCTGCTCTGAAGGAGAAGTTTGAAGAATTATCCTCTCGGCATGATCTTCTTTCAGTTGATTATGAGAAGCTCACCTATGAAGTTCTTCAGAGGAAAATGGCTCTCGAAAAACTGAAAGAGGCTCTTGAAGAATTGGAAAATGTCAATCTCTCTCTCATGGCTCAACAAGGTTCTGAAGCAAATCATAAAACTGAATCACCTTGTTTGGACTGCTTGGAACGAAGCAAAACTGATTCCAAAGGGAAAGCTCCTATTGTTATTGATGATACTAATTCCTCCGATGAGGAAAATCATGCTATTACCGAGGAACTCCTCAGGTTGAAAAACTTATTTGAAACAAGCATGTTCAAAAGTGTGCAAGGACACCAATATCTCTGTGATATCCTTAGGAAGGCTCTCCTTCACAGGAATCCCAGGAATGAAGGTGTTGGCTTTGAAAGGAAGATAAATCCTGATGGCACATATTGGGAGCCTGAGCAGTATCCTAAGACTGTTTGGGTTCTAGCGAAGGAGAAACCCATTGATATTGCTAACCTTTCAGGTTTCGACTGCAAAATGAACAAAGTCATTGTGGATGAATCACTTGATTCAGACTACAAACTCATGAAAGATGAACAGAGAAAAGTTTCAGCTGAGTATGTAGGTATTCCACCAAAGAATGGATTCTATAAGAGGCAGATATGGGTGCAGAAAGCACTTGTGGAAAAACTGCCTGCTAACCATTCTATGCAGGGAAAGTCTTCGGTACCACCGAATCATTTCTACTCTCTTGAGACGAGAAATGATCCATTGGTGACTGAATCAAATGTTCCGCAGAAGCAATACTATCGTACTGGTCGCCACACGTATCGTCCTCATAATAATCATACTAAGATTGCATATGTTCATACTTATGCGAACCGTTCGCAGAGGACTTACATTTATGGTGTGCTTGATGGTTCACCGAAGCAATATACTCCTGTTCGATTTAATATTGCTTCGACCAGTGCTTCAACGTCTTCTCAGTCACCTGCTCGTTTGTGGGTGGTTAAGAAGAACCAATTCTTCTGCAGGGCTATGTCTCCGGTGGATCCGAATGGGTCATGGATAGTGGTTGTACAAATCATATGACCGGAGACAAGGAGTTGTTCACCGAAGAAAAACTATCTCAATCTTCTTTGAAGTTCATTACCTTCGGTGATAACAACAAAGGTAAAGTGTTAGGTTTGGGTAAGATTGCCATATCGAAGGATAAGCACATTGACAAGGTTATGCTAGTCCAATCTCTTGGATATAATCTTATGTCTATTTCAAAGTTATGCGATATGGGTATGCTTGTGTTGTTTTATGCTTCGCGTTGTGTTGTCTTTTCACAGGATGACTATACGTTTGTCTTCGAGGGATACCGAAAGGGAGATCTATACATTGTTGATTTTTCTTCGGGCCCTGCTGTTTCCACTTGCTTAATGGAAAAATCTTCATCTGGTTGGTTATGGCATCGAAGACTTGGTCATGCAGGGATGAGAAACCTTCATAACTTAGTGAAGAAGAATCATGTTATCAGTCTTAGCAAAGTAAAATTCGATAAGGATCGTCTCTGCAGTGCTTGCGAAGCTGGTAAAATTACGAAGAAACATCATTCAGCGAAGACCATCATGACAACCACTCGTCCTCTTGAATTGCTTCATATGGATCTTTTTGGTCCTCAAAACTATGCAAGCTTGGGAGGAAACAAATATGGTCTAGTTATTGTTGATGACTTCTCTCGTTATACTTGGGTTTTCTTTTTGGATGACAAGAGCAAAGTGGTTGAAATCTTCAAGTCATTCGCAAAGAGAGCTCAAACAGAATATGAATTATCTCTGAAGCATATCCGAAGTGATAATGGAACTGAGTTCAAAAATACTCACATTGAAGATTTTCTTGATGATCATGGTTTTACGCATGAGTTCTCTGCTGCCTATACACCTCAACAGAATGGTGTAGTTGAAAGGAAGAATAGAACTCTTATTGAGATGGCCAGAACTATGCTTGCTGAATACAAGACTCCTATTAGGTTCTGGGCCGAAGCAATCAATACTGCATGTCACATCATCAACAAGGTTTACCTTCACAAATTCTTGAAGAAAACTTCACATGAGCTTATCACTGGTAACAAACCAAATGTCTCATATCTTAGGGTATTTTGTGCTCCATGCTTTATTAGAGATATGAATCATAGCTCCAAATTTGCCCCTAAGGCACATGAAGGTTTTCTTTTAGGTTATGGCTCAAACTCTCACACTTACAGAGTCTATAACTCTCACTTTGGGAAAGTTATGGAAACTGTGAATGTAAGGTTTGATGAAACTAATGGCTCTCAAAAGGAGCATTTGTCTCATGATCTAGATGAACCTCCTCTTGATGAAGTAATAAGGTCCATGGCTATTGGTGAGATTCGCCCTGTTGAAGCAAATCAACGTCAAGCTGTTAGGGATGATGATAGTCCAATGTTCCCACACATAGCCCGGGGCGCTGGAGATCAACATCCTTAAGCTAATGATGAACAGGACGAAGAAGGTCAAAGGAACGAAGGAAATGCTAATCCTGAAGGAAATGCTGAAGCTGAAGGTGAAGCTGATCCCGAAGCTGATGCAGATCCTGAAGCAGAAGCTGAGCCTGAAGCAAATGATACTTCATTATCACGAGTTCGAAGAAGAGTAGATGTGGATTCGATCCTTGAAGATATCAATCAACCAGGTCGTCCCACTACTCGATCTCGTACTCGTTTGGCTAACTTCTGTGGAAACTTTTCTTTTGTCTCCATGCTAGAGCCTTCAAAATATGATGAAGCCATGAAGGACCCTGATTGGTTATTGGCTATGATGGAAGAACTTCACCAATTTGAAAGGAACAAGGTCTGGTCACTTGTTGAAAGGCCAAATCCCACGAAGCACAACGTTATTGGCACCAAGTGGATATTTCGCAACAAGCAAGATGAAGACGGTATTGTGGTAAGAAATAAGGCTAGATTGGTAGCACAAGGTTACACTCAAATCGAAGGCATTGACTTTGGTGAAACCTATGCTCCAGTAGCACGTCTCGAATCCATTCGTGTCATGCTTGCTTTTGCTAACCACAAAAATATTTTGCTATATCAAATGGATGTCAAAAGTGCGTTTCTTAATGGTGAAATCAAAGAAGAAGTGTATGTTATGCAGCCTCCAGGTTTTGAAGACTTGAAGAATCCTGATATGGTGTACAGGCTTCACAAAGCTTTGTATGGACTGAAGCAAGCACCTCGTGCTTGGTACGAAACACTGAAGGATTTCCTCCTGAAGAAAGGCTTCAAACCAGGAACAACTGACCCCACTCTTTTCACTCGATCATATAACAATGATCTATTTGTGTGTCAGATTTATGTAGATGATATTATTTTTGGCTGTACTAACACTGAAATCAGCGAAGAATTCGCAAGGATGATGTCGAAGAAATATGAGATGTCTATGATGGGAGAATTGAAGTTTTTCCTTGGACTTCAGATTCGACAACAGAAGAATGGCACCTTTATTTCACAAGAGAAATACTTGAAGGATTGCCTGAAGAAGTTTGATCTTGCTGAATGCAAGACCATTAGAACTCCCATGCCTACTAATGGTTTTCTTGATGCAGATGAGAAAGTGAAACCCTTTGATCATAAAAAGTTTCGGTCTATGATAGGTTCACTCTTATACTTATGTGCATCTAGACCTGACATCATGCTATCAGTTTGTATTTGTGCTCGATTTCAGGCAAATCCGAAGGAATCGCATCATATAGTTGTGAAGCGAATTCTTCGATATCTAGCACATACTCCTTCTTTGGGACTTTGGTATCCCAAAGGTACTCAGTTTTATTTGATTGGATATTCTGATTCAGACTGGGCTGGTGATAGGGTTGACAGGAAATCTACCTCTGGCACTTGTCATTTTCTTGGTAGATCTCTTGTATGTTGGGCTTCAAAGAAACAGAACTGTGTCTCAATATCTACTTCTGAAGCTGAATACATTGCTGCTGGCTCATGCTGCACTCAAATACTTTGGCTTAAGCAGACGCTGAAAGATTATGGTATTTATGTGAAGAAAATCCCTCTGCTTTGTGACAATGAGAGTGCCATCAAGATTGCTCACAATCCTGTGCAACACTCTCGAACGAAGCATATTGATATTCGTCATCATTTTCTTCGAGATCATGTTCAGCGCGAAGACATTGAGATTAGCCATGTAAGAACTGAAGATCAATTGGCGGATATATTCACGAAGCCATTGGACGAGAAAAGGTTTTGTGCATTGAGATGTGAGCTGAACATCTTAGACTCACACAATGTTCAGTAAGATCAAAACTTTTCACTGTATATAATCACCTTCGTTGTGCTTTATTTGTTTAGTTTCGCTTGAGTTTTTTCTTCGTCCAAGTTTAGCTTCGTTTGCCATTTGCTTTCTGTTCTGTGTTTAGTTTGTTGTATTTATTCGTTTCCTTTGTCCCCTATGCTTATCACTTTTAGCTTCGATGTTGTTCTTCGAAGTGATAAGTTTCGGACCCTACCTCTCCATTCTGTTTCGCTCCCAATCTTTTCTATCTTGAATGTTAAGCACAATTGAAACGGAAAGCATATTGCTTCGAACGTCATTGAGTTCCGAATCAAATGCTTCTAACTTTATCGAAGTTTTTGCTCTCGGTCAAGACTTATTCTTCGGCCGTTGAGTCCCCGTCTTTTTCGGGTCGTTGAGATTCGCTCGCGATACGCCACTTCATCTGAGCCGTTGAATCGGAAGAGTCAGTCGCTAGACACCGTTCGATTTGATCTGGTAACCGCTCCAGGTCAGGCCTATTTAAGGCGTTCCCCTCCACCGAAACGGTTCATCCCACGCTCATTCTCTCCGACTTCTCCGTCTTCCACCTCGAGCAACCGCAGAGCTCTCGTCCCCGTCGTCGCCGTCGCCGCTTCACTGCCGGAACGCCGCCGCCGTGGACATTCCCCGTCGACGCAGAGCACTTCTCCGCACTCCGTCGCCGTAGCCGCCTTGCGTCACCAAGTTAGGGTACGCACAGCCTTTTGGATCCAATCGTGTTCTCCGTGTTCTTCCTCTAGGGTTTGGATCTAAGTTTTGGTAGGGTTTTTGTTTCTGTTTATAGGACTGTTTGATCCGTGTTGATCTTTGCCCCTTGGGAAAGCTGTTCTTAGCATCAAAGTGATCCCATCTCCTCAGGTCAGTAGCTGAGACTCGATTTATTCTCTGGTTTGGATTGGGTTAGGTCCTGTTCTCGAACTGGTTCTAGCCAAATTCATAAACTGAGTTGCATCCAATCTTAGATTGATCTGGGCTCCTGTCAAAATTGATTTGTTTTTGGTCGAAACCTTTGCCTGTGCTTATTCATTCCCTCTCCTTGTCTCCCTCTTGTCTATACTTCTAATCACAGGATGTCTGATGAAGAGGCTGCAATGGGGAATGAGTCTCCGATTGTTGAAGGACTGGAAAATTACCCAGAGCCACCGAAGCAGAAGGGCAAAGGAGGCAAAACTAAAGAAGTAAATAATGCCCGAGGCATACCCGAAGCCATTCGCCTCAAGATGGGCTATGACACCTCGCCAGAAGAGACAGATCATGATAGAAAGATTCGACTGCAAAGGATTCGTCGATATTGGGCTATTCGGTGGTACAAGTTCAAAAGCATTCCAACTTGGAAGTGGGCAATGCAATTTGCTTTCAGCCCACCTAATCGGTACACCACCGCCATGTGCGCTCAGTACACTGCAGCCAACCGGAAGAAGTACTACCCGAAGCCTCCGGCTGTCCCGCACCCAAATTCACTCAAGACCCCGGATGATTATCCTGAAGAGCAAGAGAGGCTTGCTATTCTGGCTGAGAAGAAGAGGATCCGAGACGAGAAAAAGGCCAAAGCTCTTGCTGCTGCAGGGCTTGATGAAGATGAACAATCGAAGCCTAAGAAGAGGCGAAAGCTTCGGAAGCTGAGTGATTCACCCCCTCCTGCTTCAGAAGAGGAGGCTGAACACGAAGCAGATGACGAAGCTGAAGCAGATGCTCCGCTTGAAGACTCGATCGATGAAGATCCTGCTGATGAAGCAGATGATGAGTCAGAGCACTCACCCATCCCCCCAAGTCCTCAGAAGAAACTGTTTAAGAAGCCACTGAAGAAGAAGGCTGGAGCGAAGCCGACTGCTCCTAAAGGTGTTAAGTTTCAAGAACCAACTGAACCTCCTGCTCCCAAAAGGACAATAGATTTGACAAACTTGGTGGTAGAGGCACCCCTGTCTTCCAAGCCTCCCCGCCGTCTTGTTCCAGCTGAGCAGAGGACCAAGGAACGGCATGACCCGAAGGCAAAGCCTGTGGCTAAGCCTACTGCTGTGCCCGAAGTCAAAGCTTCTTAGCATACTAAAGCTCCGAAGCCAAAGGCAACAGTGGCTAAGCCTGGTCAGACTTATGCCCAGGTTGGCACAAAGAAGCTGTCAGAAGCTGAATTGCGGAAGAGAGACCGCATCGAAGCTGAACGTTTGCATGCCGAAGCTCAAGCCAAAGCTAAGGCTGAGAAAGAAGCCAAAGAGAAAGAGAAAGCTGATAGAGAAGCTGCTGAACTTGAGAAGCAAAGGAAGGAGCTGGCCGAGGCAAACCAGCAAGCTGAAGCGAAGCGCAAGCTAGCTGAAGCTAAAGCACAAGAGGCTAAGGCTGCCGCCGAAGCCAAACAGCTTAGCGAAGCTGAAGCTAAACGCCAAGCTCAGTTGGATATTCTTCGCACGAAGAAAGCTAAGAAAGCTGCAAGGGCCGCTCAAAAGGAAGCCGCTGTGGACATGGCTCCGAAGAACCTTCCCCCGAAGCCAGTCGCAGCTCCTGTCCCCGAAGCCCATGATGAAGCTGAGCATAGTGAACACAATTTTCCAGATGCTAGAGAAGGTGAACTCTGGGACTGTTTAAGCCTGCATCAGGTATACTGTAAGCTTGCTGAAGCTGTAAATCCCCAGGCTGTGGATATTGGGAATATCTACATTTCACCAAATCTTTCAGCCATGCTCGAAACCTTGAACAATCATCTGAGAGATTTGCACTCAAGGGACAGATCAGAAACTGCTAAAATTCTGAAATTCAAGAAGAAAGCAGATGATGAGTCTGATGAGGATTTCAAGACCGAAGCCATTGCTGCTTCGAAGAAGATTGCTGTTGTTTATGAACAAACGAAGCAAAATATTCAAGTCTTTCAAGACAAGTTAAAGTCTGCCATTGAAGAATGCTGCAAAACTCACAATGCTTCTGTCATGGCTCTTGACTCAAAGAAGCGCGAAGCCATGCTCAAGCAATTAGCTTCACCACTTCCTATATTGCAACAAAGGAAGAGGCGTCTCATTGCTGACACTGAAGAAGCTGATGAGGTGAGCTCTCATCCGGTCAAGAAGGCCCCTAGAAAGGCATCGCCTCCTCGATGCAGAATCATCAAGCTTGGCAAACCCACATCGAAGCCATCCGCCTCCGAAGTCGTTCCACCCCGTGCTCAAACTCCTCTTCCACCTCAACCCGCTCCACAACCATCCGCTCAAGACAATTTTGCACCAGAACCTTCTCCACCCCCTCAAGTCATTCCTGAAAAGGATTACTCTTCAGCTCACTCTGCTGAGGAGTCTGAAGACAAACAAGGCGAAGCCCAAGATCAAGCTGCTAATGCTGAAGCCAATGCAGATGCAGAAGTCGAAGCTGAAGCCGAAGCAAATGAGTTGGCCATTGTAACTCAACCGCCAAGGCGACTCAAAGATGCACGAAGGCATTGCATTCCTGCTCAAGACACTCAGTTGGACTCTATCTATCCAAGAGAGACTTTTCCCATATTCCTGGGAGAAGGATCTTCTTCAAGACATGGTCCTGAATTTGACATTGAAATTCATCGCAAGAAGCTTCGATTCTTTGGCACTAGTCCATATGATTCCCCAAGAACTGCTGATGACCTTCGATTCTGGACCGCCGAACAGCAAATCTTGTACACGAAGCTTTACTGCCAGAAAGGTGTTCTGTTCAGACACAAGTACTTGGACATGCACAGTCTTTCATCTGCAACGTGCTTCCAAAACATCATGGAAACTATCGAAGCACAGAATCTGACTGGATTGTTTGCTATGGAAACTCCCTTCAACTCAGAGCTAGTGAAGCAATTCTATGCCACACTATATGTCTCTGGAATCCCAGATGATACTAGCTCATGGATACTAGAATGGATGATTCAAGGGAAAGTGTTCCGAATGCACTCAGATGAATTCATGGAAATAGTGAACATCCCAAGGCACACAGGAGAAATTGCAAAGGTTCACATGTTGCAGGATCCCACTGAAGCAGAATTTGCATCTCTATTGGATCCCGAAGTCACTGGCGATCACATGCCAGAAAACATTCGCCCGAAGCATCTGGTGTTCATTTCAAAGACTTGGTTCTATATCTTGTCAAACTCGCTGATGCCTCTCAGTTCTGCGAATGAAGAATCAAACATTCTCTATCCTACTCGTCATGCTCTATTGAAGCTCACCCATGGACATGTGTTTGACTTCGAGGATTGTTTTCTTCGGTACATGGTACAAGCTGCAGAATTGGTAAATCAACTGAAGCCATATGCCCCTTGGCTGCAAGCCATTTGCAACCATGGACGCAGCGAAGATTACACTGCGAAGCATCACCCGAAGCTGTTCTGCCCTCCGGTCCGCGATACAATGAATATCTTCAGGCGGCCAAATGACCCATTTGCAACATATGTTGGAGTCAGACAGCACATCAACGAACGCAATATGTCGAAGCGTTATCAGAAAGAAGTGTACCACTTTGAAGTTGCTATTCGAAACCAACAGCTGCTTGAAAACTTCATCGAAGGAAATCAGCGCCAGATGCAACATCTGTCTGATGAGATAAACAGAGTTGGTAACATTGCCTTGAATAACAACCAATACTTGAAGGTTCTGAAGCGTCATTCTTGGAAAGGCCTAAGGAAATTCAACTCAGTGAAGAAACTTGAAGCCGATCGCATATTCAAGAAGTACCCACATTTGCAGAGGCACTTCTCAAGAAATGACTCGATTGATCGCCCCAACCCCAAGATTCCTTCACTGGACAAGATTGATGAAGTTATCTTTGTCAACCCTGCTGAACAGATTCGCCCTGACACCTTCTCGGATGAAGACTCTCACACATCGAAGCACGAAGACGATCCTCTCGACGACAGCGACCTTGAATTGCTTCAAGCGCCGATGGACTTCGACGAGGAAGAGTCACCTGCTTCGACCGAAGGAGAAACTTCAGGCGAAGCATCCTCTTCAGGCGAAGACAATGTGCAGGGTCCCAGGGTTGCAGCTGAGGCATAGATGCTCTTGATCTACCTATCAACCTTTTGTCCAATTATTGACAAAAAGGGGGAGAAAGTAGCATCGATTGAGTTTAGATTCGCTGTGGGGTTTTAGGGTTTTGATTCGATCTTTTGCATGTTAAGTTACGACAAACATTCCATTCTTCGATTGGGTTGTAACTTAAGTATTACTTCGGCTGTGAACTGTTTTATCTTATATGTTAATAACCCCGTGCTTGCAAGTAGCTTTTCTACTTTTTATTTTGCAGGTGGTTATTTTCCTTAAGTTCACAGGTTATTGGATGATTGCATATTCTTCAAGTCATATTCTCTATATGCAAATTGATTCGCTAAGATATGTGTTAGGATTCCCATTGATGATATTCTTCAACAAACATTTTCTTCGATTATACAAATCTTCAATGCTTGCATTCAGGGGGAGTCATAAGCTTCATATCTTAGAGTTTGCTCTCAACTCAACTTAAATTCCATATCTTTTATCGATGCCTGTTTTGTCAACAATAGTCCAAAAAGGGGGAGATTGTAAGAGCAAAGTTATGCCCTCAAGAGTTTTGGATATTGTTGGACAAAACAGTAGAGGAACTAACAAGTTTTCTAGTGTGAAACAGATGGTTAGGTTCCTGAAGTTATAGGTTGGTGATAAAGCTTCAACGAAGATTTATACTTTTACCGAAGCACATCCTCTGGAGTGAAGCTCATCACGGATGTCGACCCCTAAAAAGATAAGGAATCCTGAAGCTCGTCTCATCGAAGAAGATGATCAAGATGGCGCAAGACTTAGTTGTTTTTGCGTAGTCTTTTTACTTCTTTGAGTCGTAGGAAAAACCGTACTATCAAGAGAGGTTTAGTAAATGTACTCCGAAGGTTTTGATGAAAAGACTCAGATCGAATCTAAACCAGTGAGAAGCCAGAGTTGAAGAAATCTCATGTGAGCTAGGTAATGCTTCACCAGCGAAGACTTTGTTCTTTCGGCTCCTGAAGCAGAACCAAGTCCGTGAGTCAGCTTTACTTGGACCGCAAGTAAAGTTGCGCTTTGATTGGAAATATGACCGTTGGGGACAGGTGTCAAGCTGTCACATCGGGTCACTTCAGTCATTTCGCACCTAGGGATTGCCACCTATATATACGCCACCCCCGCCCTCATTGGCCGGTGGCTGCTCCAAGATTGATTCCCTACAGAGGAGAGAGAGAGCAACCCCACCGAAGCATTTCAAAAACCCATCCACAGAAGCATAAGTCCTATTGATCTGAGTTGATTCATTATGACTTAGGAAGAAGTTTGCTAGCCTTTTTATCTTGGAGAACTGCAATTCTCCTAGACAGTTAGAGAGTTGTTCTTCAGAGAGCGAAGAGTTATTGTCGCCTCGAAGTCCAGTTTGTCAAAGGTTTCGGTGATTTCCTCAATAATCAACCACGAGTGAAGAACTGACCAAGCTCAAGGAGATTGGTGCAGTGGAGATACGGACGGAGAGAGGTTAGCTCCTGTGTTCAATCACAAGTCCCTCCAACCAGACGTAGCACTTTGCAGAGTGTGAACTGGTCGAACAAACATCGCCGAGTCAAGAGTTCGTTTTACTTTCCGCACTTACATTCAGTTTATCAATTGCTTCAGTGATTTTCTTCAATGCAATTGATTCAATGCTATTGATTCTCTATGTTATGCTTCAATCATGTTCTTCTTCGATGTTTACCTTTCTGTTGAAACTCTTCTGCTGTTAAGTTATGCTTCACTTCATAGTTTCATGCAAAAATTTGAAGTGATCATTCACCCCCTCCCCCTCTGATCACATACTTGAACTTACAGATAACCTTCCAGGCAGGCCCACCAAGGGAGAACACAATGTTGGTATTGTGAGAGATGGTCCTGTTTCGTGCTACCGTCGATATATCTAGCATACTAGCATAAAACAGGAAGTAAAACTGTAAATCATACAACCTATGATCCCCCTTCATGCAAAGCAAAGTTAAACGACTTTCTACTTTAGCTTGTGCAAGTTTTACGTGGCTGCTAGTGGTTTCGAGATAGAGAACCGTTTCTATCCTGCGAAAAACATGCCACAACACCATCTCCCATCCGTCTCTATTACACCCCTGTCGGGGCCCTCCGTTGCAAACATCTTCGCATCGCTAATGTAGAGAGACAGACACCCCCCAGCCACTTTATATGGTACAAGCCATATGTCAAGCGTGGAACCAGTCTCGCTTAAACGCGTAAGGTCGGTCGGGGGCCGCTTCATCAAACATTGCCGCAACGCTAAATGAGTACACGTGGGAGGGTAACGAATGAAGATTCGGTGCCCACATCCTAGATGTGTTCTACCCATACAATACATCTACGCATAGCTAGCTCATGATACCACTGTTGGGATATGGGGCAGAAAACACAACTTTTTCATACCTACGTTACCCGAACCCAAGATATATGCTATGGCGGTGTAAAGTAACGGAGGGAATCGGTGTTCATACCTTTGAAGACCGAAAGAGGGAATCGTTCTTGCGAACGTGGCTGGCGTAGACTCGGAACTACGACCTCCCTGTCGTGTAGAAGACCACCACCGGCGAGGATGACTCCCGGTAAACCTCCAGCGACGAATTAGCACCACAGGTGTCGTGCCTCGAAGAGATTATACACGTACGGTACAATCGATGTTCCTCCCGGGCCCCGAACCAGGCGAGCAGCGGAAGAAAGATGGCTACGGATCCCGACTCCAACAGAACGACGACCTGCCTTATGGTGGAGAACTCCAATCCAGGTGTAGACTCCAAACAAGGGGAGTCCACTTCCGGGAAGGAGAAGGAGGAAGAAGGAGATATTGGTGTGTTGGAAAAAGGGGGGTCTACCCCTCCTTATATAGGCCAAGGGGGTGCCATCCTCCTCCCCTCCCCCATGTGGGACTAAACTCCCAAGGGGGGGCAGTGCGCCGGCCAAGGGGGGTGGTGGGCCCCACCCTTGGCGCCAAGCCCAAGGGGGGACACCCCCTCCTCCCTTAATGTGCCCCATGGGCCCATTTAGCCTTTTCCCATTTTTTTAAATTTATTAAATATGTTTTAAATATTTAATTCAGATAATTAAATAATAAAACATTATTAAAAAAATTAAACTTTATTTTGAACTATTCAAAATGTCCGAAAACCATTCCGTCCTCCTCCGGAACTATTCCGGTGATTCCTCCTATTTCACCGATTGATCCCGTAACTGTCCTATGCATCGATTGCCCTTAAGTGTAACACCCTAACGGTCCGGGAAACAACAGACATGGTCGAGACTCTTCTCATTGACCAATGACTAGTCAGTTGGACCTGGTTACAATCCTTGACAGCCCATGCGCTTCCATCGAATGAACTTCGATCGCTTCTGGAAACCGTTAACGATACGACGTAATCCCTTTGTGCTGCGGTACTTTGTTTGTCCGAGGTTTGATCGTCGGTATCCTACATACCGTGTTCACATCTCGTTCACAACAAACAACTTCCCTCGTCCATGATCATTGCATCTCTTGTGACCTAGTCACGTCCTTGCAAGGTGTTGATGCAATATCACCGAGTGGGCCCAGAGTACCTGTCCTGTTCACAAGGACTGACAAATCCCGCTCTGATCTATTAACATACTCATCAACCATCTATTTCGGAATACCCAAAGTGCACCGTTATAGCCAGCATATTTCAGTCAGGCGGTGGGATACAAATCAAAGTCTCCTCATAGATGACAATTGCGTATGATCATTACGGTCTAAGGACTAAGCCATATGTTACAAAGTCATAGCAACGCTGAACTATGTGACTCGATCACATTGCAATACCTTAGGTGGGTGTACGTCCATCACATCATTCCCCTTAACGATATGACCTCATTGTCAATGGGCTTAAGTGTCGCCATGATCAGGAAAGCTTGATCAATCAATTGCCCAATGAGATAGTTTACCCGAGTTAAACTACGGACCATGTTTTATACTACACATGTATTAGTATTTCCAAGTAATACAGTTATAGCACAATATAAAACGTATTATGAAAAAAAGGATATGTGACAAATATCTTTATTAATTTGTCTCTAGGGCACATATCCAACATAATTAATTCATAGCAAATACTAATGCTTAGAAAAATATGCTTCCGTCATCTAGTAGTAATGTTGGTGTATCTATTAGCCTAGAAAAACAAAATCCAGCTTTATCTATTTCATCGGCACCTCCCATGAAACAACATTAAAATTTGCGGATGAATTCTTATCCTAGCCAAACCAATCAACTTGTGGCTGCACTTGCATACCCTAATAATATTATGAGTGTACCCATTTGTGCATCAATGTTGAATCACTTTTACATACCGCCTGTAAGTGCAGTCATGTTTTGTCTTCCGCCGAACTATGGTTCGTCGCCCATCTCACAAACTTCACCATTAGCTAGTAGTCAAGCATCATCATCTACCTCAGATCCAATTTCATCGAAACTAAGGGTGGACTTGCATAATATGTTTCAAGAAACTTTCGGGAATGATCCGAAAGTAAATAATCATGTATACCAAAAGCCTTATCCTGGACACTTCGATGCATTTTGTACCCTCAAGGTCAAAAGGTTCCTAATTTTGTTAAATTTAGTGGAGAGGACACAAGACAACTTGGGAGAACGGTAGTCAGTATCTAGCACAGTTTGATGAAGCATGTGATACGTCCCAAACATATCTATAATTTTTGCTTGTTCCATGCTCATTTGGGTGACATTGCTATGTGTTTTGATACACTTTCATACCTTTTTACACATATTTGGACTAACCTACTAACTCAGTGCACCCAGTGCCAGTTTCTTTCTGCTGATGTTTGTGAATTGCAGTTTTTTACCCATATTTATAGTGCCCAAAAAATTCCAAGAAAAATATATAAAAAATCAGCCTAACGAAAGCTTCTAGAAGACCGAAGGGCAGCCGAAGGGGGGCCACCCCCTCCAAGGCGGCCACCTGGTGCGGCCAAGGGTGGGGCCGCACCTACAGGCTGCCTGGGAGGTGGGCACCTCCCCTGCTCCCCCCCCCCTTCGGCCTATATTACCTCCTCGATGCAGAAACCCTGAAAAGAGACTCCGCATCGCGATTTTCACCTCTATTCCATCGTTGCCGCGATTTTCTTGTAGCATAATTAGCATTGCGGTGCGTTTATAATTCTTGCAATGGTCCAGCTATAATTTGTTCACCCAGCTTAGCTGTTTTATCCTCTTTTGGGAGAGAGACATCACAAGTGAACATCATGGGACCCCGGTCCATATTTCCACCATTGTTTACACTTTAACTCGTTACTGCTTTATTTCCTTTTCGTTGTAATCACCATCACTATTTCCACTGTGCGTTTGATCCTTTGTAAATGACAAGGCCGGAGAGATTGACAACCTCTTTGTACTCGTTGGGAGCAAAGTATTTGTTTCTGTGTGCAGGTCCACGTCAACGTCATCTCCTTTAGGCAACTTAATCTCTGGCGCCGTTGACACCTACTTGCAGAATTCGGAGTCCTCCTGTTACGATAACCTTGGTATCTTCATCAAGGGAAACTTGTTGCTGACTACTTCTCAACTTTCCACTTGGGGTAGCCAACGAGGAGCACTACTTCAGTGTCATCGGCATGTTCCATTGCAGAATTGAAAGTTCGTCTATTTCCCTTATCTTTAACTATCACCGTATTTTCATGGTTTGCTGCTTTCCCACATGGCTCTATTATTTATGGTCACAACTAAAGAAGAAATGTCATGATCATTTTTATAGTGGCGACAGTGAGCTTAAATTGTCACATCTTACATCGGTTAAGTAAAACATTATGAATCGATCACTGATTGTGTCAAGAGATTTAGATATATTAAAAATCGATGCTATAGCTTAGTGATAACTGAGAGAGACTTCATATATCTTGTTATTAATGGACTGAAAACTCACATTAAAGAGAGGACAAAAAGATATAAATTTTTAAATATTAATGAAGTCTTGCAGAAAGCATTGGCCGAAGAGAGTCAAAGTAAAGAGGTTCATAGGTCTACAACCGATCATTCTTTAACGCATATGGTTGAATACAATGATGATAATTCAGACGATGAGGTTGATTCTATACCACTGAATTTAATTGGTACTCAAAGGCCAAACATTATACATGCAATGCTCTTAAGGCGATTTGCAAGAATCATAATGAGGGAATGAAATTTATTTTATATATATCCAAGTGTGCTAAAATATTTTATGCTTTGTTGCAAGATAAGATGATTAGAATATCACACACCTTACTGCCATTGGAGGATCTAAAAACTGCGTGCTTATTACAAGTATCGTAATTCATTTTCTCATGCTACTAGTGAGTACAATGTTGTTCGACATAGATACAATCACTAGTAGAAAAAAGCTTATTCTCAACTTTTATTGTTGGCGCACTAAATTTAATTCACGCCACTGCTATTTTTTCTAAATAGTGCTGGCGTATCACTTTTTGTACGCCAATTGTAAATAGGTTATTGCTGGTGTGCTATACAAAATACACGTCACTTGTATGTGGGGTTCATCAGTTTGGTTTCACACAAGTTAGTGCTGGTGTGTGAATTTCTTGCCACGCGAGCAATATCATACATATCTATGACGTGCAAACTAAATGACACGTCATTACTAACTAAAAAATTAAATAAAAGTTAAACTAGATATTATTGGCTTGTGTTATACATGCACGCCATGAATAATTGTATGTCTCCACGCCATTGTTAATTCAAC
Source organism: Bromus sterilis (assembly GCA_950022295.1). Taxonomy (NCBI): domain Eukaryota; kingdom Viridiplantae; phylum Streptophyta; class Magnoliopsida; order Poales; family Poaceae; genus Bromus; species Bromus sterilis. Next base: position 332,844,789 of record OX465595.1, on the reverse strand, counting down.
ATGGTGGCTAGGGCATCACGTGATGATGTATAAGTTTCTTTTGTACGTGTTGGGCACTTAGCAACTTTCATTCATCCATCCATCCATCAATAGAAGACGTGTAGCTCTTCGACGACACTATCTATGTGGATGCCTCCCTCAAAGCCAATGACGCCGCGCTCTAAGCCGCCGACGTTGTCGTGTTCGCCGACGACGCCGTCACCGCGCTCGATGTCGAAGATGTGGAGCTCGCCGATGATGATGGCGATGCTGCCACGCTCAACGCCGGGCCGAAGCCACACGCTTGATGACGACAACAACGGCGACGAGCTCTTGTCGCTTGCTAGACTGTCCATGTCGCCGGTCATCGGTCGCCGGTGACAAAAAAATGGTTTCCTGTATTTTTATTGCTGGTGTGTGAGAAGCATTGCACGTTATTAGAAGTTTGGTTTATCTATGGCGTGTAGAAAAGTAGCACGCCATTACTATTTGTATTACTGCCGGCGTGGATGGGTGACATGCTATTAAAAAAGTTTATCACTAGCACCATATTAGTCTTGTCGGGTGCCTACGCCAGCAAAACCTTTATGGCACGCCATAGAAAAAACTTTTCTCTATTATTGAATCGGCCATTAATGATGGATGATTGAATTTTTTCTGAGATGCAAGTTGATAAGCAGACCTTCCCTATAAACACCATGGATTTGGAAGGAAAAAGATGTTTAACGCGGCCTAACATAGCCGAATCTTCTAATATAGATAATGTTGTTATTGGTGAACCCAGAGAAAGCAAGGAAGACGACAAGGTCTTGAGAAGACAGGTTGTGCGTGACAAGCAACCCAATGGCAAGAAAGTAATAGAACTCATTAAAAATCCTACAACCATGGGGGGGGGCAACTACAAGTACAAGACGATGCTCATGTTAAATTTGTCAAACCTAAGAATTCATAAGTTGGCTAGAGGAAAAGAATGAAGCTAGGCGCAGGTGAATCAAGCCAACTTTTGATATATTGCTATGGAAATATGCCAATCAAGTGGCGATTCTAGGCCTAATCAGCCATCAACATCGAAGCGTTCAAGATCACCTCCGCAAGAAATTCGACGCTATGGAAGGCCATATGGGTATGGGCATGACCACTCACCTATGCATCATATTACATGGGAGACTTCAATGGAGGTTGGGGGCAGCCCCCAATAGCTCCTTATGCTTTTCATATGGGTTGGGTAGCACCTATAAGAACCGCTAGTGAGAGGATATCTTGTTCTCCACAAGGTCATTTAAATCATGGTGCTAATCGTTCATCACAAGTTTCTCCCAAAAAAGTCTATAAAAAATTGTGGCGTGCTAAGTCACCTAATGTGAAAATTTCAGAATTTGACAAGCTGAAGGAGATCAAAGAGACGATTGTCGATACGTCCCAAACGTATCTATAATTTATGCTTGTTCCATGCCCTTTTATGTGACATTGTTATGTGTTTTGCTACACTTTTATATCATTTTACACATATTTGGACTAACCTACTAACTCAGTGCACCGAGTGGCAGTTGATGGTACGATTTCTCGCCCCCTCGTTGGTTACCCAAAGTGGAAGGTTGAGATGTAGACAGCAGCAAGTTTCCCTTAGCGAAGATGCTAAGGTTGAATGTCGAACCAATAGGACACCAATAGATACAAGAAGGTGGTGAAGTGCACAATGGCGCCGTTTACAACCGAGGTTGCTAACTTCACCTGGACCTGCACACACAACAAATAACTTTGCTTCTCAACGAGTATAGAGGAGTTGTCAATTCCTCCGGCCTTGTTGTTTACAAAGGATAAAACGCACGGGATAATAATGATAGTGATAGCAACGGAAAAGTAAATAAAGCAGTAAATTGATAGTGGGTGAAAACAGTATTGGAAATATGGACCGGGGTCCTATGATGTTCACTAGTGATGTCTCTCTCCCAAAAGACGATAAATTAGCCATGCGAGGTAAACAAATTACAGCTGGGCAATTGACATGATTATGTGTGCAAACCAATGCTAACTATGCTATAAAGAAAGGAAGAGGCACAAAAGCATGGGCGGTACGCCAAGACAAGTAGACCGAAATCCATCTTCATCTACCTACTAATCATCCACCTTGAGATATCTATCCAGAACATCTCGCTGGTATTAAGTTGTGAATCCCACCCAAAGTGTAAACTCAAAGCAACAGGCAACTGCATTAAAGAACTTTGCGTAAAGTAAACAATCCTTGCACCCGCAAGTACAAGCACCGTTGTTTTCACCCTTGTGGTAACAGCACATCCCCTAGACTCATGTTTCTGCCACTCAAGCTAGTCATCAGGGGGCATGAACCCACAATCATGCATAACGCTCCCTCTTGGAGTCACTACTTACTACTTGGCCAAAGCAATAAACAGCAACAAAGAACATGCAAGAATTACTCTAGAACATAAATCTAAAAGAGGAGAATCAAATATATTACTCAAACACAATCTGAACATAGTCTCATAATCCATGATTACATATGTTCCTCGATGATGTAGGGCAGCTCACGAGGTTTCATCCATGAAGAACAAAGAGGGGAGGAGAACATCACATAGCTACTGATCATAGACCCATTGTCCAAAGTGGACTACTCACGGTTCATCCGGGAAGCATCCATGGTGGTGGAGAAGCTCCCGGAGGTGGTTCCTCCCTCCGGCAGGGTGTGTAACACCCCGGGTGTCACGCTACAGTGATCACCTTGTTAATTGCCAAGTCATCATGATTATTCTAAAAAATAATCACCCTTGATCAAGTCGAGTTCAAATTCAAACTCATTTGGAAATTCAAAGCGTTGTGGAAAAATAAAGTTGTTCCAAAAATTGTGCAAACAATTTTTTTTAATGCCTAAAAATTAGTGGATCACTTCCATATGGGTTTGGGAATTTATTAAGCTTTAAAATAAATGCAATAAATAAAAACAGTAGCCTAAAGTCCACTTTTGCCAATGACATAAATAAAACAAATACCAAATGAATTATTTAAATGCCCAAGCCTTTTTATGGCATGTCTATGTGTGGCAACACAAATTTACAAACAAGTTTCACTTTGCAAAAAAATCAAATGGAGATCAAATAAAATAGAAAAGAAACATGGAAAGAAAAGAAAATACCGAAAAGAATAAAAGCAAAAGAAGCCCACCGCGGCCCATCTCCCCTCCCCCCCCACCAGCCCAGCCCACCCGGGGGTCATCCCCCTCCCCCTGTTCACCACGCAGTGCGTGGCACGCATCCACCGCGGCCATGGCTCCGGTTGTCGTCGTGGCGGCCATCGGGCAACGCCGGCGAGAATAAGAAGGCCGAGCCCCCCCTGCAACCCTAGGCCACCCTCCTATCCCCTCCCAGATCCCTCTCGCACCGCTCGCCTCTCCCACCGCTCGGTCGTGCACGACGAGGCGCCACCGTGGGCGGACCTCTCCGGGACACGCGGCCACCGGCGTCCATTCGCCCCCTCGCCTTGTCCAGGAGCTCCGGCGAGCTTGTGTTCCTCTTCCTCGTGCATCAATTCGGTTCTGGAGCTCTCCGCAACGTCCCCCACGGGTTCGTCATCGTCTTCGGCTCCGGTGGACTGCGGCGTCAAATTGGTCGCCGCTGACGGAAACCCGGCCTCCCCGAGCCTTCCCACGACCACCTGGAGATCCCTAGTGAGCTCCTCCTCCGTCCCCTCGCCCCCCTGTAAATCTGGACGTAGGCCGCCGGCCACGGGCTCACCGTGGTCGTTGTGAACGTGCCGACCGCCGCTTATCGTCGTTGACCTCGAGCCCCCCTGCACCCGCACTCTCCCGGCACTGGTCGCGCTTTGGCCATCCCTAGCCGCGCCCGGGTCGTGCCCTGGCTCCCCTAGACGCGCCCCGTGGCCACGCCCAAACTGCAGCCGCTCGGCCCCCGTGGTCGCCATCGTGGTGCTCCGGCCGTGCCGCCGCACGCCTCCTGTGTGCGCCCCTCCTCGCGTCGCGCAGGCATCCCGCCCCCAACGCCTCACCTACCCCCCCCCCCCCTCGCCTCACCCCTCGTCGGAGCGGTTCGCCGATGTGCCCCCGGCCGCCGGGGTGCGTGCCCGTGGGATTGCTAACCCACTGTTGAGCCATGGGCTGAACATCCCCCCCCCCCACTGACATGTGGGGCCGACCTATTTTAATTAGAACTAATCATCAATTAGCATAAACCCCACCCATTTAACTAAAAAGAGTAACCCCATGTGGATGATAGATGGGCCCCATGCCCCTTTAATCTAATTAAATTGCTTCATTAACCTCTGTGTCATTGACACCTGGGCCCCAGCTGTAAGTAATTATAATTTTGATTTATAATATATGTGAGTGTATGACATGTGGGCCCTGGCTCTGTTTTAATTTAATAAAATGAATTATTAGTATTGTGAGGCTGACCAGTGGGACCCACTGGTCAGGTCTGACCAGTCAACCCCTCTGTGGATAATGTTAGGTTTTATTAATAAAAGAAAATCCAGAAATTGATTTAAAATGATTTAAACTTTGAATTTGAATATCTTTTAAACTGTAAGTCGGATTCAAAAACTTTATACATGAAAGTTGATCAGAAATATATAATGATTACGGATACTCTATCCTTTGGTCTACCACACCCTTCTAACGCACCGAACATCAAACCGTCCCCCTCCGGACCGTCTGTCCGATGATTTGCCCGGTACTGTTAAAGTATCCGGATGAATTTATTCTGAACACGAAAGTTGTTCGGGTTGTTTCAACTAGCACGGTTACACCTTCCACACGTTTGTCGGATGTCCACGACCCCTCCTGCATGAACCCTTCCCCCTCCGGGTCGTCTGTCGATAAACACCCGGAGCCGGCAGTTCATCCCCGGATGAATTCCCACTCCGAGCAATACACCTTGCACTGCGTTAGAACATCGTTAACATTGCGTTTGCCATGTCTTATATTTGTATTGCTATTATTACCGTGTATTTAGTGTTTCTCCCCCCTCTCTTATTTTCCGTAAGTCCCGACGACCGCTGCCGATGCCCCTGTGTTCGACTACGTCGTCGACGACCACACCCCTACCGTCGAGCTTCCAGGCAAGCAGAGCCATTCTCTTCCCCAGATATCGCCTACGTTTCCGTACTTTCTTGCACTAGGCATTGTTACTGCTGCTGCTACGTTACAATCCTATTCAACTGCATAGCCTAATTTTGTCGCCCCTTGTTGTACCTTCCTTATCCTATGCTGCTTGCTATATCTATATATTATATTCAGCAGTGAGCCCTACGCAGTGTTAGCTAGGATTAGATAGCGGGACGTGGCCACTTAGGGGAGTGACGCGGATACAAAATATATACAACTGCAACAGGTACGGATCAATGCAGATGCCCTAGGGAACCTACAACGGAGAGACTCTGCCGAGTCGCTTCGAAATTGACTTACGAGTGGACGAACTTGTATTTCACTCTCGTCGGCTCAGTAGCGTAGCATCACCGGGATGATACGAGGTTTACCTCTTTAGTTCATTCCGCTGATGTCTCTGTCAAACCTCTTTTAGTGTGCCATCGAGGGTGATACCTCCTGGTTTCACTTAATGGTAGGCACTCGAACCAACTGGTGTCCTTAAAGGTAAGAGTCGGGCGACCCAACGGTGCGCGCGAGCGGTATATTGTCGGGAGCGACAGGGAGGGTACGACCGACGTTACTGGCGTGCTTGGCCCCTGCTTGTATCTCGCGAGAGTAACCAAACCATGAAAGTCGAGCTCTACCAAGAGCACACGCGAGATAAGGTAAGGAGTCGGTTCACCTTGTTGGTAACCGCAGAGACTTGGTGGGACGACAGGGCAGGCACCGATGTACTGGTGGTCCTGACTGTTGTCGTTGTCCGTAGGTCAGTTAAGTCGAGGCAACGATAATGGTTGTCACGTAGGTTAATTAAAAATGCTAAATTTTTCAGTGGATGAATTGAGAGGCTGCAAAGTCATGTACGCACTACCTTCACGTGGGATAAGGAGTTATGGGCTCCTTTGCGTCGTAGTTTGTCCGAAAGCTCTTCAGACGTCAGCAGTACCGCGGCCTGCGCCGGGAAGTGGTGTCTTCTTCGTCCGGACGGTGTGTTTTTCGGATTTTCTTTTGCTTCACCGGCAAGCCACGCACCGTGCAGGAGCGTGCAAGGGTGAGGGTCCTAGACCCCTTGGCGCATAGGATATAGTCCGGCGGATGGCCTCTCTACTGAGCCTAGGATGGCCTGCGATGTGTCGGATAGTCTCGGTGGGGCATTCCCTGACATGGTGTACGCCATCTTGGAGATCCGAGCGTGCAGGCTGAACAGTAGTGCACCCCTGCAGGGAGTTTAATCTATTCGAATAGCCGTGTCCACGGTAACATGACGGTTTATGCTGAAGCTGGATCTTACCACTACAAACTACTACTATTAAACTGTATGGTTCCGGGTTTTCTTCCTCGCGGGGAAGTCGAGGAGGGGAACTCGGAGGCATTATTATTATTAATCATTACAACTTACTATTATACAATGCTGCAGCAACTTCTGCTTCATTGTTACTTTATTGCTTTATATAACTGTTGGCTGATTCTCTCCTTGTGCTGCAAGACTCGTTAGAAGATGCTAGTCTTCGTTAGGCCTAGCTTCTTACCCTTATTCTGATTTCTACCTTGCACTCCACTATATACAGCCTCCCCTTTCCATTAATACAATGCATAAATGCTTAGTAGCGGACGTAAGACTCGCGGGTATGCTAGATACTCACCTTTGCTTTATTTTCCTCCTTTTTGTTTTGCCTGATCTGCCGCTGCAGTCGACGTTGGAGCCTTGGAGTCCAGGAGCAGGATATCCCCGATGCCGACCACCACAACGTGAAGATCCCCGATGCCTTCTACGACGTCGAGTTTCCCCGTTGACCAGGACTAGTTTGGAAGTTCCCAGGCAGGAGGCCTCGCCTTTTCGATCGGTTGCTATTTGTGCTAGCCTTCTTAAGGCAACCTTGTATTCTTGTGTCTGTACTCAGATACTTTTGCTTCCGCTAACTTTGTGTTCTCGAGTTGTTATATTCGAGCCCTCGTGGCCCATAGCTTGTATTAAACAACTTGTATTATTTTATTTGTAGAGTTTTATTGTGATATCTTGCCGTGAGTCCCTGATCTCGATCGTGTACCTTGCGTGTATGATTACTGTACACGGTCTGATTTTGGGGGCGTCACAAGTTGGTATCAGAGCCGACTGCCTGTAGGTAACCCCCTTCCAACTCCTTGGTCGAAGTCGAGTCTTGTCGTTGCAAAACTATTTTACTAACAGTGTCGTGTGGCTTATCGGCCCACGTCGCCAACTGGGTGGTGTTAGGATCTTTTTCTCCGCACCTTTACTCCGCGACTCTTCTCTCTCTTCCTTTCGGGTTAAAGATTTTCCTAACAATAAATCTAGGATCTCGCACCTCTGTCCTTCCGGAGAGCCCTTCACCCAAAATGATCGCTTGCTTCACCTGAAGATGCCGAAGATTACTCTCCGATAGAATTTCCGAGACCATATGTGACGATACCTTGACAATTCCTTGCCACCGTTAAGTCTGTATGTATAACCACATACACCTTCCGTTCATCCATTCAATCCCAGATGCTCTTGTGTTTACAAGATGCCTCGATATACTCTTCGTTGATTGGTAAATCCTTTGTGCATACTGCCTTGCAGCTTCTTTTCACACTGCGGTTAATTCCTCACATTTATCGAGAATCCTTTCATCCTAATTGTTTCCTGTGATTCCAAAAATACTTTGAAATACTATCCGATATCGCGCCAATCCTCGAAAGCCTACTGCTTTGGAGATTCTTCTTACCTGCTTGCACTATGATTAATCCCGTCTTTGATGACCTCACTTGGCAGTGCAATTCTGATTTGTTGAATCATCGTGTGTGCTAGTGCACGCAATTATCAGTTGATCCCTATGAATCCATTCTTCTGGCTCAGACGTCATTTCGGACATGAGATGGATCTCGGTAAATCAAAACCTTGATTGATTGTCCATCCAGCTCTGTTCAAATTATCTGTTCTTGATCAAAGGATCTACTTACGGTCCTTCGCTTTGGCGATCAAATACCTTTGTACTTAAGCATTGAATTATTCCGATGCTTCTACCATCTGATGCCTTTGCATTATTTCTTCTTATGGTTGAGTATCGATACTCATACCAGACTCTCGGTACGCCACCCGACCTTTTGGTGGATTACTACCTGTCGTCCCCTTGTGTCCTAAATCATTGATGAATTTCCCCTGATATAAAATGCCTGTGGCAAATGATATCATCTGCTCCGTGGCGTCAGCCTTCTGCTTTCGAACTTGTATCCCTTGCTTATGATATTTGTTGTATGGGTTTCAAAATTCCTCGATGGGTTAACCCTATGCTTCCCCTAATCTGATGAACCCAAATTTTATGCGGGTTATACTCTACTGGCCTTCCGTCAGATGAGCTTGCAATCCTGCAACCTTCATGTGAGCGAGAAGTGAGCGAAAGGTCATGCATTCAAGAAGTGGGAGTCGACCCTGAACCTTGTGTTCATGCCCATAGATACGGTGTATAACTTATCATGAAAGCTTCTCATAAAGATAATTAACCCCCTTGGTGTAAATTCTTCTACACCTATGATCCACCATTCTACCATCGAGTATTACCCCTGGTATCTCGATGTTATCATCCCTTTGCACTACATCTTATGAATTGTGATGAAACAATGCCTATCCCTGTCATAGCCATTTCATAGTTTTGGTTTGTTGTCAACCGAGAACATCGAATACCTTTTGCTTCACCATTCCTTTCGCTTGATGTCGCCGTTGTTCGACTGTATTTTCTTGAAACCTTTTGACATGATGTGTCGTGATCATCATCGACATTTTGACTTCTCCCAAGTGTTACTTGGATGCATCGTGAGAAATACCATCCTTGCCCCTCGATGATTTGTGATATCATCGACAACCTTATTTGACCCCCTCCCCGCCCAATACAAACTTGGTCATGTATATCTTGCTCTATTTTCTCTTGGGAATGATATACCCGTGATACTTGTGTATCATTACATTTTCCCTTCCATTGCTCTGATTAATCGGATAATCACATTTTCCCTTTCATTGGTCTGTTTAACCTTTCTTCTAATATAACTTATTCGAGCAGTGATAATTCGCTGCTGATGTAAACACTTCGGTGTACTACTTTGCCCGTACAACCTGTTACTATTGTTGTTGAATTTTCGGTGACCACCGATGGACAAGAACTTTGCCAATTGGTCCGCCTCGTCTTAACGATCAGGAAAATGGTTCTCTTCGTCCCTCGCCCTTGGCACCGACGTTGTTACCGACATAGCTAACAAGTTGTTCTCTGACTTACCTTTCAACTTGATCGCATTGTTTTCTGCCACCCTTCTTATTCAATGTGGGCCCATAACCCACAGTTTCACAGGATCCAAACCTGACTCTCTTGTACCTTTCTATTCTCAAGGCTATTCCTCTTGCTTGACCTCGTATGCAACTCAGTAGTCCCATACCTTGTGATATTCAGTTCGATATCAGACTCAGTGCATATGCCTGATGGTTTGGACCCCCTTTTCATCCTCCGTTATCATTGTCGAATGCTTGCCTATCCGCTTGAAAACTTCTCATGCCTTCTATTGTTTCTCTCGATGTATCTCCCTGGGTTTAAATCGTGAGATACTTTGTACCCCATTCCCTTCGACCATCTCGGTTGATTAACCGAGTACCGATCCAACCCCTTAAGTTTTTACTCCTAGCCTATTCGTAAGTACGATGAAAACCCTGGATGAAGGATGACAACCTGTCGATATGCACTGATGCAGAGAAATGAAGAAGTCAACGAGAAGGATAAACTTCTTCGAGAAGGGCAACAATACCAGATGAATCGTTAGAATACGAAACCTTTAATTCTCGGAATGAGAATTATTTGTAGTGGGGGATATTTGTAACACCCCGGGTGTCACGCTATAGTGATCACCTTGTTAATTCCCAAGTCATCATGATTATTCTAAAAAATAATCACCCTTGATCAAGTCGAGTTCAAATTCAAACTCATTTCGAAATTCAAAGCGTTGTGGAAAAATAAAGTTGTTCCAAAAATTGTGCAAACAATTTTGTAAAATGCCTAAAAATTATTGGATCACTTCCATATGGGTTTGGGAATTTATTAATCTTTAAATTAATGCAATAAATAAAAACAGTAACCTAAAGTCCACTTTTGCCAATGACATAATTAAAACAAATACCAAATGAATTATTTAAATGCCCAAGCCTTTTTATGGCATGTCTATGTGTGGCAACAAAAATTTACAAACAAGTTTCACTTTGCAAAAAATTCAAATGGAGATCAAATAAAACAGAAAAGAAACATGGAAAGAAAAGAAAATACCGAAAAGAATAAAAGCAAAAGAAGCCCACCCCGGCCCATCTTCCCTCCCCCCCCACCATCCCAGCCCACCCGAGGGTCATCCCCCTCCCCCTGTTCACCACGCAGTGCGTGGCACGCATCCACCGCGGCCATGGCGCCGGTTGTCGCCGTGGCGGCCATCGGGCGATGCCGGCGAGGATAAGAAGGCTGAGCCCCCCTGCAACCCTAGGTCACCCTCCTATCCCCTCCCAGATCCCTCTCTCTCCGCTCGCCTCTCCCACCGCTCGGCCGTGCACGACGAGGCGCCACCGTGGGCGGACCTCACCGGGACGCGCGGCCACCGGCGTCCATTCGCCCCCTCGCCTTGTCCAAGAGCTCCGGCGAGCCTGTCTTCCTCTTCCTCGCGCATAAATTCGGTCTGGAGCTCTCCGCAACGTCCCCCACGGGTTCGTCGTCGTCTTCGGCTCCAGTGGACTGCGGCGTCAAATTGGTCGCCGCCGACGGAAACCCGGCATCCCCGAGCCTTCCCACGACCACCTGGAGATCCCCAGTGAGCTCCTCCTCCGTCCCCTCGCCCCGCTGTAAATCTGGAGGTAGGCCACCGGCCACGGGCTCGCCATGGTCGTCGTGAACGCGCCGGCCGCCGCTTATCGTCGTTGACCTCGAGCCCCTCTGCACCCGCACTCTCCCGGCATTGGCCGCGCTTTGCCCATCCCTAGCCGCGCCCGGGTCGTGCCCTGGCTCCCCTAGACGCGCCCCGTGGCCATGCCCCAACTGCAGCCGCTCGGCTCCCGTGGTCTCCGTCGTGGTGCTCTGGCCGTGCCACCGCACGCCTCCTGTGTGCGCCCCTCCTCGCGCCGCGCCAGCATCCCGCCCCCAATGCCTCACCTACCCCCCACCGCGCCCCACCCCTCGTCGGAGCGGTTCGCCGCCGTGCCCCCGGCCGCCGGTGTGCGTGCCCGTGGGACTGCTAACCCACGGTTGAGCCATGGGCTTATCATCCCCCCACTGACATGTGGGGTCGGCCTATTTTAATTAGAACTAATCATCAATTAGCATAAACCCCACCCATTTAACTAAACAGAGTAACCCCATGTGGATGACAGATGGGCCCCATGCCCCTTTAATCTAATTAAATTGCTTAATTAACCTCTGTGTCATTGACACCTGGGCCCCAGCTGTAAGTAATTAAAATTTTGATTTATAATATATGTCAGTGTATGACATGTGGACCATCGCTCTGTTTTAATTTAATAAAATGAATTATTAGTATTGTGAGGCTGACCAGTGGGACCCATTGGTCAGGTTTGACCAGTCAACCCCTCTGTGGATGATGTTAGGTTTTATTAATAAAATAAAATCCAGAAATTGATTTAAAATGATTTAAACTTTGAATTTGAATATCTTTTAAACCATAAGTCAGATTCAAAAACTTTATACATGAAAGTTGATCAGAATAATATAACAATTACGAATACGCTATCCGTTGGTCTACCACACCCCTCTAACGCACCGAACAACAGAACCGTCCCCCTTCGGACCGTCTGTCCGATGATTTGTCCGGTACTATTAAAATATCCGGATGAATTTATTCTAAACACGAAAGTTGTTCGGGTTGTTTCAACTAGCACGGTTACACCTTCCACACGTTTGTCGGATGTCCACGACACCTCCGGCATGAACCCTTCCCCCTCCGGGTCGTCTGTCGATAATCACCCGGAGCCGGTAGTTCATCCCCGGATGAATTCCCTCTCTGAGCAATACACCTTGCACTGCGTTAGAACACCGTTAACATTGAGTTTGCCATGTCTTATATTTGTATTGCTATTATTACCGTGTATTTAGTCTTTCTCCCCCCCCCCCTCTCTTATTGTCCGGTAGTCCCGACGACCGCTGTCGATGCCCCTGTGTTTCACTACGTCGTCGACGACCACACCCCTACCATCGAGCTTCCAGGCAAGCAGAGCCATTCTCTTCCCCAGATATCTCCTACCTTTCCGTACTTTCTTGCACTAGGCATTGTTACTGCTGCTGCTACGTTACAATCCTATTCAACTGCATACCTGATTTTGTCGCCCCTTGTTGTACCTTCCTTATCCTATGTTGCCTGCTATATCTATATATTATATTCAGAAGTGAGCCCTGCGCAGTGTTAGCTAGGATTAGATAGCGGGTCGTGGCCACTCAGGGGAGTGACGCGGATACAAAATATATAAAACTACAACAGGTATGCATCAATGCAGACGCCCTAGGGAACATACAACGGAGAGACTCTGCCGAGTCGCTTCGAGTTTGACTTACGAGTGGACGAACTTGTATTTCGCTCTCGTCGGCTCAGTAGCGTAGCATCACCGGGATGATACGAGGTTTACCTCTTTAGTTCATTCCGCTGATGTCTCTGTCAAACCTCTTTTAGTGTGCCATCGAGGGTGATACCTCCTGGTTTCACTTAATGGTAGGCACTCGAACCAACTGGCGTCCTTAAAGGTAAGAGTCGGGCGACCCAACGGTGCCCGCGAGCGGTATATTGTCGGGAGCGACAGGGAGGGTACGACCGACATTACTGGCGTGCTTGGCCCCTACTCGTATCTCGCGAGAGTTACCAAACCACGAAAGTGGAGCTCTACCAAGAGCACACGCGAGATAAGGTAAGGAGTCGGTTCACCTTGTTGGTAACCGCAGAGACTTGGTGGGACGAAAGAGCACGCACCGATGTACTGGTGGTCCTGACTGATGTCATTGTCCGCGGGTCAGTTAAGTCGAGGCAACGATAACGGTTGTCACGCAGGTTAATTAAAAATGCTAAATGGTTCAGTGGATGACTTGAGAGGCCGCAAAGGCCTGTACGCACTACCTTCACGTGGGATAAGGAGTTATGGGCTCCCCTGCGTCGTAGTTTTTCCGAAAGCTCTTCAGACGTCAACAGTACCGTGGCCTGCGCCGGGAAGTGGTGTCTTCTTCGTCCGGACGGTGTGTTTTTTGGATTTTCTTTTGCTTCACCGGCCAGCCACGCACCGTGCAGGAGCGTGCAAGGGTTAGGGTCCTAGACCCCTTGGCGCATAGGATATAGTCCGGCGGATGGCCTCTATGATGATCCTATGATGGGTTGCGATGTGTCAGATTACCTCGGTGGGGCATTCCCTGACAAGGTGTACGCCACCCTGGAGATCCGAGCGTGCAGGCTGAACAGTAGTGCACCCCTGCAGAGAGTTTAATCTATTCGAATAGCCGTGTCCACGGTAATAGGACGCTTTATGCTGAAGCTGGATCTTACCAATACAAACTACTACTATTAAACTGTATGCTTCCGGGTTTTCTTCCTCGCAGGGAAGTCCATGAGGGGAAATCGGAGGCATTATTATTATTAATCATTACAACTTACTATTATACAATGCTACAGCAACTTCTGCTTCATTGTTACTTTATTGCTTTATATAACTGTTGGTTGATTCTCTCCTTGTGCTGCAAGACACGTCAGAAGATGCTAGTCTTCGTTAGGCCTAGATTCTTACCCTTATTCTGATTTCTACCTTGAAGTCCACTATATGCAGCCTCCCCTTTCCATTGATACAATGCATAAATGCTTAGTAGCGGACGTAAGACTCGCGGGTATGCTAGATACTCACCTTTCCTTTATTTTCCTCCTTTTTGTTTTGCCTGATCGGCCGCTACAGTCGACGTTGGAGCCTTGGAGTCCAGGAGCAGGAGATCCCCGATGCCGACGACCGCAACGTGAAGATCCCCGATGCCTTCCACGACGTCAAGTTTCCCCGTTGACCAGGAGTAGTTTGGAGGTTCCCAGGCAGGAGGCCTCGCCTTTTCGATCGGTTGCTATTTTTGCTAGCCTTCTTAAGGCAACCTTGTATTCTTGTGTCTGTACTCAGATACTTTTGCTTCCGCTAACTTTGTGTTCTCGAGTTGTTATATTCGAGCCCTCGTGGCCCCTGGCTTGTATTAAACAACTTGTATTATTTTATTTGTAGAGTTGTGTTGTGATATCTTACCGTGAGTCCCTGATCTCGATCGTGTACCTTGCGTGTATGATTACTATACATGGTCTGATTTTGGGGGCGTCACAGGGTGCTGGGAAGAGGTCTTCTGGTGCTCCCGATCTTGGAAGCGTGGCGGCGGCGGAACAGAGGAGAAATCGTGAAAAAGAGTTCCCGTCACGGGGGTTTCACGTCACGAGGAATATATAGGCGAAGAGGGGCAGCCAGGGGGGCACCAGGGGTCCAGGCGGCCCCCTGGCGCGGCCCCACCCTAGGGCGCGCCGGGAGGGCGCCTGGGGCCCTGGTGGGTCCCCTCTGGCCCCCCTCGGTGATTCCCGAAGCTTCTGTCTCGCTGATTTTTTATTGGATTTTTCCCGAATTTTTGGAGCACTTTTAATATGGGGGAAACCTGAAATAGAAAAACATCAGGAAATAGGAACTGGCACTGGGGTGCACTGAGTTAATAGGTTAGTCCAAATATGATCAAAAGTGTATGGAAGTTCATCAATACCATAGCAATATCACACAAAAGAGGCATGCAGCAAGCAGAAATTATAGATACGTTTTGGACGTATCAACATCCCCAAGCTTAATTCATGCTCGTCCTCGATCAGGTAAATGATAAAATCATAATTTCTGTGGTGACATGCTAACAACCATATAAGAGCTTTTAAGTAAAGCAATCAAGGCATGTAATTCAATTCAAGTCATAAAAGGCAAGAGTCTATATTTAGCATTGAAACAAGCAACATAAGAACATAAAGATGCAAGAGCTCTCGCTGTCCGTGACTCGAATGTCTCCAAATGGTGTTTACGTGCAAGAAAGGGGATAGGGATATACGAGAAAAAGTATTTTTGTGTTGAGAACTCAATCTACTAAAGTTTCACACTTGGTCTTCTTTGGAATCTTATCTTGACTCATCCCCAGACCACTAGCCAGGTACAAGTCAAAATGATCCACTCCTTTTCGACATTTTGAGCACTCATGCAATGGATGAGCGTAAGCAAGAAAGTTGACACTTAGGATGGCAAAGAGAGAATATGGTGGAGGAGGAAGACAAAGAGGTGTGAAAGGCTCACATCAATGAGGACAATCATAGGCGAGAGAAAGCCAAATGATATATATGATGTGAGGAGTAGGGATTGCCATGCAACGGATGCACATATGAGCTAAAAGCTCTCCAATGGAACTAGTGGGGGTGCATCCAACTTGCTTGCTCAAGAAGACCTAGAGCTTATTTGAGGAGGCTCATCATTGGAATATACAAGACAAGTTTTATAGTATGAAGGTCCCCACATAGCTATATGCATAAATGATAATCTCTATGGAGTACAAGATATAAGAAGGAGTACGAGTGTGGATCTCTCAAAAGGAATAGTAGTGTGCACCCTTCTCTCTTTTTATTTCTTTTTCTCTTTTTTCTATTCTTTTGTAGTTTTTTGGTGGCCTCAATGGCTCTTTCTATTTCTCTCAGTTGTCCTCTTTGGAATGTTTCAATTTGTCCTCTTTGGGATCTTTTAATTTGTCCACTTTGGGATCTTTTCCTCACTTTAGGGGCAACACTCTATATATTACAAAAAGTATAGAAGATCTTTCACACTTTACAAAAGTACTCAAATCATAAAGAAGATGTAACTATCATGATGTATGCAAATGTATGCCTCTGCTAGTGTAGCAGGATATGCAATGATACTAGCGCGTCATGTAGCAATGATTAGGGCAAGGCCCAACTAGCATGCGGCTCATCGATCAAGCAAGTAGCATGTATGACATGAAGATCAAATCATGAGAAGATGGATGTTGCATGGAAATATATCTCGGAAAGGCTATGTAAATGCCTTGGTAGGTAGGTATGGTGGCTGTTTTGAGGAAGGATATAAGGAGGTTCATGATGACAGAGCGTATCGTGCCAAGGGTTTGGATGTACCGGCGAAGGTGGACGCCAACTCTCGGAGTGAGAAGAAAGCAATGCATGCCACAAGAGAGGCTAGAAAAATATAGGAAGGTAGAAGTGTCAACTTTTGAATACTCACATTAGTCCAAAGAACTCATGCACTTATTATCGTTAACTCTCAATCTAATAAGGAGGTTCACAAAGATACAAGTACCCCGAGGAGGAGTGTATGGGGGTTTGGTTATCCTTGCGCATCCTCGACTCATGGTACGTGAGTGTACTCTAATATTCGACCCCTCAGAAGAGTAGTGATCCATCTAGTAGCTAAAGTTGTCAACTAATTTGTAAGTTTTGAAAATAAACATGGATTGCACAAAATACGACATCTATCACTAATAGGCTAAAGCTCTTGACACCAAAAGTCCCACCATTACTCAAAACAATACCTCAAAACTATTGCAAGTTACTACTACAAAAGAATAGCAACCTCAATTACCTATCTCAAGTCAAGACACAAAACTCAGTGCAACAGGCAAACTCTCTAAACAAGATAAACATGAAAACTCAAGAGAGTTCCAGCAATAAACTAAACAAAAGCTCTTAAAAAGATAAGCATGAAAACTAAGAGCTAAACATGACAGTAGCTATGAAAAAGATAAAGAACACACACAGCAAAGATAAGCATGAAAAATCCTATGATGTGTTCTAGATTTTGAAAGTGGAGCGTGTTTCTCTCCCACACAAAAAAGCTGGGTTCTAACTTGTTATGAACAGCAAGCAAAGCTAAAGAAAACTAAAAATAAAACCTAAGAGCGAGACGCTCCAAGCGTAGCACATAACGCATGAAGTGATAAAAATATAGTGAAAGGAGAGACGAACTGATAATTGTTGATAAAGAAGGGGATGCACGGGGGCATCCCCAAGCTTAGACGCTTGAGTCTCCTTGAATATTTCTTGGGGATGCTGTGATGCCCCCAAAATCAGACGGTGTACAGTAATCATACACGCAAGGTACACGATCGAAATCAGGGACTCACGGTGAGCTATCACAACACAACTCTACAAATAAAATAATACAAGCTGTTTAATACAAGCCAGGGGCCACGAGGGCTCGAATACAACAGCTCGAAAGCACACAGTTAGCGGAAGCAATAGTATCTGAGTACAGACACAAGGTACACATGATTTGCCTTAAGAAGGCTAGCACAAAAACAACAACGATCGAAAAGGCGAGGCCTCCTGCCTGGGAACCTCCAAACTACTCCTGGTCAAAGGGGAACTCGACGTCGTAGAAGGCATCGGGAATCTTCATGTTGTGGTGGTCGGCATCGGGGATCTCCTGCTTTTGGGCTCCAACGTCGACTGCAGCGGTCGATCAGGCAAAACAAAAAGGGGGAAATAAAGCAAAGGTGAGTATCTAGCATACCCGCGAGTCTTACGTCCGCTACTAAGCAATTATGCTTTTGTATCAAATGGAAAGGGGAGGCTGCATATAGTCGACTGCAAGGTAGAAATTCAGAATAAGGATAAGAAGCTAGGCCTATCGAAGACTAGCATCTTACGACGAGTCTTGCAGCATGAGGTAAGAATGAGCCAACAGTTTAATATAATAGTAATGAAATTAACAATGCAGCAGAAGTTGCTTCAGCATTGTATAATAATAAGATGTAATTATTAATAATTATAAACGCCTCCGAAATCGCCTCCTTGACTTCCCCACGAGGAAGAAAACCCGGAACCAACAGTTTAATAGTAGTAGTTTGTAGTGGTAGAGTCTTGCTTCAGCATAAAGCGTCCTGTTACCGTGGACACAGCTATTCGAATAGATTATCTTCCCTGCAGGGGTGCACTGGTGTCATACTACACGCTCGGATCTCCAGGGTGGCGTACACCTTGTTAGGGAACACCCCATTGAGGCTATCCGACACGCCGAGGCCCATCCTATGGCTCATCAGAAAGGTTCCCGCCGGTCTACAGCCCTAAGTGCAAGGGGGTCATGGGCCTATCATCCCTCGCTCTCCGGGTCGTTGTGAGGCGGGAGATCCGTACACCACAGGTGACGATCAGTCCCAGCCACAATGCTGAACTAGACTTCTTTCAGAGCTTTCGAACGAGACCACAACGCGGAGGGCCCACACAGTAATTCCACGTATAGGTAGTGCGTACAAGCCAAAAGGCTACTCAAGTCATCCACCGAACCCATTAAGAATTTTATTATTTTCTGTCGAGACAACCGTTATCGTTGCCCCTTATTGAATGAGTCGCGGACAACGACAGCAGTCAGGACCACCAGTAACATCGGTGCCTGCCCTGACGTCCCACCAACTCGTGCGGTTACCAACAAGGTGAACCGTCTCCTTACCTTGTCTCGCGTTTGCTCTTTGAAGACCTCGACTTTCGTACAACAGGATACCTGTCGTCCACAAACAGTACCAGGCCCGCCGCACACTGGAGGAATACACCTGACCTGTCGTTCCACTAAGATAACCTGCGCGGGGACCGTTGGGTCACCCGACTCCTTACCTGTAAGGACACCAGTTGATTCGAGTGCCTACCATCAAGTGAAACCAGGAAGAATCACCCTCGATGGTACACTTGAAGAGGTTCAACCGAGACATCCGCGGAATGAACTAAAGAGGAATATTCTCGTATCACCCCGGTGGTGCCGAGACACCAGCGGAATGAACTAAATAGGAATACCCTCGTATCATCCCAGTGATGCTACGCTACTGAGCCGACGAGAGTGAAATACGAGTCCTTCCACTCGTAAGTCAAACTCGAAGCGACTCGGCAGAGTCTCGCCGTTGTAGGTTCCCTAGGGCGTCTGCATTGATCCATACCTGTTGCAGTTATAATATTTATAATCCGCTTTCACTCACCAGAGTGATCACGGCCCGCTATTCTAAACCTAGCTAACAATGCGCAGGGTTCACTGCTGAATATTATATATATTTATAAGGCAGCATAGGACAAAGGAGGGTACATAAAGGGGCGACAAAAACATGCTACGCAATTGAATAGGATTGTGACGTAGCAGCAGCAGTAACCATGCCTAGTGCAAGAAATGTACGGAAAAGATAGGCGATATCTGGGGAAGGAAAATGGCTCTGCTTGCCTGGAAGCTCGGTAGTAGGGGTATGATCGTCGACGAAGTAGTCGTACTCAGCAATGGTGTCATCAGCGGCAGCAACGAGATCTACCGGGGAATAAAGGGGGAGAGAAACAATAAATACATAACAATAATAGCAATACAAAATCAAGACATGGCAATACGTTGTACATGATGTTCTAACGAAGTGTTAAGTATTTTAGGTGGAGCCGGAATTCATCTGGGGATGACTCATCAATACCGATTGTTTATCAGACCGATGATCCGGAGGGGGAAGGTTCCATGTCTGTAGTGTTAGAGACATTTGACACACATGTGGATAGTGTATCCGTGCTAGTTGATCCATTCCGAACAACTTTCATGTTCAGAACAATTTCATCCGAAAAGTTTTACTGGCTCTGGGAATTATCGGTAAAGCTTCCGGAGGGGGACGGTACGATGTTCGGTATGTTAGGGGGTGTGGTAGACCGACGGATAGCGTATTATTATTCTACACATTTTTCTGATCAATTTTGATATAGAAATTATTTTCATCCGATTTACGGTTTAAAAGATATTAATTTTTCTAAGTTTTATTCAATTTAAATCATTTTTTATTGAACTTATTTTAATATTAAAATCCACCTTATCCAGAATAGTAGCCTGACCAGTGGGTCCCACTGGTCAGTGACACATGTTAATAATTCAATTTAATTAAAATAATTTACAGTGGGGTGGCCCACATGTCGTTGACCTAAATTATAAAGATTGTTTAATCTAGTTTAAGTAGAGATGGACCCCACATGTCATACACTCATTTTAACAACTACATTAAATTAAACTAATTAACAGATGGGGCCCAGGTGTCATACACATTGTGACTTAACTAAACAGTTTTTTTAATCAAAAGGGTAGGGACCCACATGTCAAGCTCACAGGGGGTTATTAGATTAATTATCACGGGGGGTTACTCAAATTGCGGATTAGCACTAATTGGGGTTTGCCCCTAATTTAACTGGGCCGACCCCACATGGCAGTGGCACATGCCACTGGATGGTCATGCCGGCGACGAGGGGCACACCGGCGTCTGCTCCGGCGAGCAGGGGAGGGTGCGGGGTGGGAGGGCGCAAGAGCGCGCAGGCGGGGAGGGGGCGTGTGGGCGCGCGACCGCAGCAGAGCAAGCACGGCGCCGATGGAGTCCGACCTTGGTCGGCCATGGCTGTGGTGGCCGTAGCCATGGCGAGGACGGCGGTGGCCAGTAAGGGGCGTGGCGCGGGTGCGGGAAAAAGAGAGGGGAGGCGAGCGGCTCACTGGGAGCAGGGCTGGCCGGGGGGCGCGGCGTTGCCGGATGCAGGGGGGTCGAGAGCGGCGTGATCGACGGGGCGGCCGTCCGGGAGCAGAGGCGGGGGGAACTCTAGGGCGGCGAGCGGGGGTCTTCCTCCTCGCGTTCGTGGCGCAGAGGCACTCCTGGCCGGCGGCGAAGCAGCCCGGCCCGAAGAAACGCGGCGAGGTCCAAGACCGTGGAGAAGAGGGGGGAGCTCTGGGCGAGGGGGAGATCGAACCGAGGGGAGTGAGATCTTGGTTCGCAGGGGGTGGCACGAGGTCCTTATCCATCGGGGTGGGGTGGGGGGGCAGGTGAGCTCGGGCTCTCCCTGCCCATGGCGGTGTGCAGGCAGGGGGGCAGGTGGGGTGGGGGGAACAGGGGGAAGGAGAGAGGGGGGGTTGGGCCCGGGGTGGGCCTCGCCCCTGGCGTAGTATAGGGTTTCTTTTGTTTTCCTTTTGTATTTTTTTTGTTATCTTTGTTTTCTGTTTGTTCTGTTTGTAATTAGTTTAAAGTCTTTTACATTTTTCCACAACATAAAATTTGTTCCAAAATTATTTTTGCATCATAGTCAAGTGCCACAAAAAGTTTGGGCATTAATAAAAATCTTTTAGTATTTGTTTTTATTTAAAAGGTATTAAATGTCACTGTTTGACCACTGGTATTATTTGTTTATCATTTTTAAACATGGTAATAAAATCCCATTTCACTTTTAATATAGCCTACTGTTATTTAGGCATTTTATAAAATTGGTTTCACAATTTTTTGTTCATTTAAAATTTGCACTTGTTTATTTTATTCCATGGAAATTTAATAGTTTCCTAAAGCTATTGGTTTATTTCATTTATTTTTCCTTAATATTACTATACCATTTTAATAAAATAACCATTGCTATATAATCATGGCCTAATGATTGTTAGGCATTTTATAATTTGATTCCATCATTTTGGTTTACTATGATTTCATTTCCATTTTAAATTCCATGACAATTTTGATATGCCAACTCTACGGTTTTCATAATTATCCTTGGCTTGTTATTACCCTAATGACTAAGGTTAAAATGGTTTAGGTATTTGCAAGATGGTTATCATCCACCCAAAATACCTTGGAGCAATTCTATAGTCCACACAAATTTGAAAATTTTATCAGGGCGGGAATCTGACAGAGCTATGATCAAGGTGATCATGGCTGGATTAGCAACAGTGATGACCATGAACAGGAGAATCACTGTAGTGATTATTGTACTTGATCTGGGGGTGTTACAAATCTCCCCCACTACAAAGAATTCTCTTCCCGAGAATTAAAGGTTGTGTAAGGGGTTAATTTTTGGTTTCGGATGCTAACGATTCTTCTGGTGCTTGTTGTCCTCCTCGTTGACGTATTCATTGCTCTGCATCACTACATCTCGATGAGTGGTCATCCTTCTTTCGGGGCTTCATCGTACTTACGAATAGGCTAGGAGATAAAACTTAAGGGGGGAGGATCGGTACCAGGTTAATCAACCGAGGTTGTCCAAGGAAATGGGGTACAAAGTATCTTCCGAGTTTAAACTCGGGGGAATACATCAAGATAACCAAAAAGTAGATACGAGTAGTTTCAAGCAGAATGGCATGCATTCGATGTCGATAACAGGTGATAAAAAGGGGTTCAGAGCATCAGGTATAAGCAATGTGTCTGATATCGGACTGAATATCACAAGGTAGAGGACTCGTGAGTTGTATACGAGGTCAAGCAAGAGGAATAACCTCGAGCACAAAAAGGTACAAGAGAGTCAGGTTTCGATCATGTGGAACTGTGGGTTATGGGCCCACATTGAATAAGAAGGGTGGCGACATCCCATGCGATCGCGAGGCAAGGTCTGTCAGAGAACAAATCGTCAGTTATCTCAGCAACGACGTTGGTAACAAGGGCGAGGGACGAAGAGAACTATTTTCCCGCTCGTTAAAAAGAGGTACACCAATCGGCAAAACTCTTGTCCATCGGTGGTAACCGAAAGGTTATCCATGATAGTAACAGGTTGTACCGACAGAGTAGTACACCGAAGTGGTTATGTAAGCAGGGAATTATCACTGCTCAGATAATTTATATCACAAGAAAGGTTAAGCAGACCAATGAAAGGGAAAATGTGATGATACACAAGTATCAGGTATATATCTTTCCCAAGGGAAAGTAGAGCATGATATACACGACCAAGTTGTATTGGCAGGGATTCAAAGGAGGTTGTCGATGATAACACAAATCATCGAGGGGCAAGGATGGTATTTCACACGATGAATCCGATTGACACATGGAAGAAGCCATGTAAGATTAGTCGGATAACAATCCACCAAAGGTTGGGTGGTTCGCAAAGAATATGATGTGAATATCGACACTCAAACAGAAGGAGAAAGGATGCAAAGGCATCGGATGATAAAGGCATCGAAATAATTTGATGCTTGAGTACAACGAAATTATAATTTCCAGATCGGGAGGTGGATGCAATTATCCATACGGACTTGTCGGCGGCAGGGGATTGCAAGGCCAAGAACACATAGGTTCTCGGGAGTTTATCAGAGAGTACCGTCGAAATCTTCAGGTGAAGCAAGCGATCATCTTGGGTGAAGGGCTCTCTGGGTAGATGCGACCACGAGATCGTAACGTCAGAGTTAGCAAAATTACCCGAAAGGATAAGAGAGTAGAATCCCAGAGTAAAGGTGCAGAGAAAAAGATCCTAACACCATAGATATCACACGTAGTGACATCGATGTGGGCCCGTAAGACAAACAGCAAGTTAGCAAAATAGTTTTTTCAAATACTAGACTCAACTTCGACCAAGGAGTTGGATGGGGTGTCCTACAGGCAGTCGGCTCCGATACCAACTTGTGACGCCCCAAAAATCAGACCGTGTACAGTAATCATACACGCAAGGTACACGATCGAGATCAGGGACTCACGGTGAGATATCACAACACAACTCTACAAATAAAAATAATACAAGATGTTTAATACAAGCCAGGGGCCACGAGGGCTCGAATACAACATCTCGAAAGCACACAGTTAGCGGAAGCAATAGTATCTGAGTACAGACACAAGGTAGACATGATTGTCCTTAAGAAGGCTAGCACAAAAACAACAAGGATCGAAAAGGCGAGGCCTCCTGCCTGGGAACCTCCAAAACTACTCCTGGTCAAAGTGTAACTCGACTTCGTAGAAGGCATCGGGGATCTTCATGTTGCGGTGGTCGGCATCGGGGATCTCCTGCTTCAGGGCTCCAACGTCGACTGCAGCGGCCGATTAGGCAAAAAAAAGGGGAAAATAAGCAAAGGTAAGTATCTAGCCTACCCGCGAGTCTTACGTCCGCTACTAAGCAATTATGCATTTGTATCAAATGGAAAGGGGAGGCTTCATATAGTGGACTGCAGGGTAGAAATTCAGAATAAGGATAAGAAGCTAGGCCTATCGAAGACTAGCATCTTCCGACGAGTCTTGCAGCATGAGGTAAGAATCAGCCAACAGTTTAATATAACAGTAATGAAAGTAACAATGCAGCAGAAGTTGCTGCACCATTGTATAATAATAAGTTGTAATTATTAATAATTATAAACGCCTCCGAGATCCCCTCCTCGACTTCCCCGCGAGGAAGAAAACCCGGAACCAACAGTTTAATAGTAGTAGTTTGTAGTGGTAGAGTCTGGCTTCAGCATAAAGCGTCCTGTTACCGTGGACACGGCTATTCGAATATATTATCTTCCCTGCAGGGGTGCACTGGTGTCATACTACACGCTCGGATCTCCAGGGTGGCGTACACCTTGTTAGGGAACACCCCACCGAGGCTATCCGACACGCCGAGGCCCATCCTACGGCTCATCAGAGAGGTCCCCATCGGTCTACAGCCCTAAGTGCAAGGGGGTCATGGGCCTATCATCCCTCGCTCTCCGGGTCGTTGTGAGGCAGGAGATCCGTACACCACAGGTGACGATCAGTCTCGGCCACAATGCTGAACTGGACGTCTTTCAGAGCTTTCGAACGAGACCACAACGCGGAGGGCCCACACCGTAATCCCACGTGTAGGTAGTGCGTACAAGCCAAAAGGCTACTCAAGTCATCCACCGAACCCATTAAGCATTTTATTATTTTCTGTCGAGACAACCGTTATCGTTGCCCCTTATTGAATGAGTCGTGGACAACGACAGCAGTCAGGACCACCAGTAACATCGGTGCCTGCCCTGACGTCCCACCAACTCGTGCGGGTACCAACAAGGTGAACCGTCTCCTTACCTTGTCTCGCGTTTGCTCTTTGAAGAGCTCGACTTTCGTTCAACTGGATACCTGTCGGCCTAGAACAGTACCAGGCCCGCCGCATACCGGTGGAATACACCTAACCTGTCGTTCCGCTAAGATACCCTTTGCGGGTACCGTTGGGTCACCCGACTCCTTACCTGTAAGGACACCAGTTGATTCGAGTGCCTACCATCAAGTGAAACCAGGAGGAATCACCCTCGATGGTACACTTGAAGAGCTTCGACCGAGACATCCGCAGAATGAACTAAAGAGGAATATCCTTTGTATCACCCCGGTGGTGCCGAGACACCAGCGGAATGAACTAAAGAGGAATACCCTCGTATCATCCAAGTGATGCTACGCTACTGAGCCGACGAGAGTGAAATACGAGTCCTTCCACTCGTAAGTCAAACTCGAAGAGACTCGACAGAGTCTCGCCGTTGTTGGTTCCCTAGGGCGTCTGCATTGATCCGTACCTGTTGCAGTTATAATATTTATAATACGCTTTCACTCACCAGAGTGATCACGGCCCGCTATTCTAAACCTAGCTAACAATGCGCAGGGTTCATTGCTGAATATTATATATATTTATAAGGCATCATAGGACAAAGGAGGGTACATCAAGGGGCGACAAAAACATGCTATGCAATTGAATATGATTGTAACGTAGCAGCAGCAGTAACCATGGCTAGTGCAAGAAATTTACGGAAAAGATAGGCGATATCTGGGGAAGGAAAATGGCTCTGCTTTCCTGGAAGCTCGGTAGTAGGGGTATGATCGTCGATGAAGTAGTCGTACTCAGCAACGGTGTCGTCAGCGGCAGCAACGAGGTCTACCGGGAAATAAAGGGGGAGAGAAACAATAAATACACAGCAATAATAGCAATACAAATTCAAGACATGGCAATACGTTGTACACGATGTTCTAACGCAGTGTTAAGTATTTTAGGCGGAGCCGGAATTCATCTGGGGATGACTCATCAGTACCGGTTGTTTACCGGACCGATGATCCGGAGGGGGAAGGTTCCATGTCTGTAGTGTTAGAGACATCTAACAGACATGTGGATAGTGTATCTGTGCTAGTTGATCCATTCCGAACAACTTTCATGTTCAGAACAATTTCATCCGAAAAGTTTTACCGGCTACGGGAATTATCGGCAGAGCTTCCGGAGGGGGACGGTTTGATGTTCGGTATGTTAGGGGGTGTGGTAGACCAACGGATAGCGTATGATAATCCTACACATTTTTCTGATCAATTATGATATAGAAATTATTTTCATCCGATTTACGGTTTAAAAGATATTAATTTGTCTAACTTTTATTTAATTTAAATCATTTTTTATTGAATTTATTTTAATATAAAATCCACCTTATCCAGAATAGTAGCCTGACCAGTGGGTCCCACTGGTCAGTGACACATGTTAATAATCAATTTAATTAAAATAATTTATAGTGGGGTGGCCCAAATGTCATTGACCTAAATTATAAAGATTATTTAATCTAGTTTAAGTAGAGATGGACCCCACATGTCATACACTCATTTTAACAACTACATTAAATTAAAATAATTAACAGATGGGGCCCAGGTGTCATACACATTGTGACTTAATTAAACAGTTTTTTTAATCAAAAGGGCAGGGACCCACATGTCAAGCTCACAGGGGGTTATTAGATTAATTATCACGGGGGGTTACTCAAATTGCGGATTAGCACTAATTGTGGTTTGCCCATAATCTAACTGGGCCGACCCCACATGACAGTGGCACGTGCCACTTGATGGTCATGCCGGCGACGAGGGGCACACCGGCGTCTGCTCCGGCGAGCAGGGGAGGGTGCGGGGTGGGAGGGCGCAAGGGCGCGCAGGCGGGGAGGGGGCGTGTGGGCGCGCGGCCGCAGTGGAGCAAGCACGGCGCCGATGGAGGCCGACCTTGGCCGGCCATGGTTGTGGTGGCCGTAGCCATGGCGAGGACGGCGGTGGCCGGGAAGGGGCGTGGCGCGGGTGCGGGAAAAGAGAGGGGAGGCGAGCGACTCGCTGGGGGGAGCAGGGCTGGCCGGGGGGGCGGTGTTGCCGGATGCAGGGGGGTCGAGGGCGGCGTTTTCGACGGGGCGGCCGTCGGGGAGCAGAGGCGGGGGGGACTCTAGGTCGGCAAGCGGGAGTCTTCCTCCTCGCGTTCGTGGCGCAGAGGCACTCCTGGCCGGCGGCGAAGCAGCCCGGCCCGAAGAAACGCGGCGAGGTCCGAGACCGTGGAGAAGAGCGGGGAGCTCTGGGCGAGGGGGAGATCAAACCGAGGGGAGAAGGGAGTGAGATCTGGGTTCGCAGTGGGTGGCACGGTGTCCTTATCCATCGGGGTGGGGTGGGGGGGGAAGGTGAGCTCGGGCTCTCCCTGCCCATGGCGCTGTGTGGGCAGGGGGGCAGGTGGGGTGGGGGGAACAAGGGGAAGGAGAGAGAGAGAGAGGGGGGCTGGGCCCGGGGTGGGCCTCGCCCCTGGCATAGTATAGGATTTCTTTTGTTTTCCTTTTGTAGTTTTTTGTTATTTTTGTTTTCTGTTTGTTCTGTTTGTAATTAGTTTAAAGTCTTTTACATTTTTCCACAACATAAAATTTGTTCCAAAATTATTGTTGCATCATAGTTAAGTGCCACAAAAAGTTTGGGCATTTTTTGTTCAATTAAAATTTGCACTTGTTTATTTTATTCCATGGCAATTTAATAGTTTCCTAAAGCTATTGTTTTATTTCATTTATTATTCCTTATTATTACTATACCATTTTAATAAAATAACCATTGCTATATAATCATGGCCTAATGATTGTTAGGCATTTTATAATTTGATTCCATCATTTTGGTTTACTATGATTTCATTTCCATTTTAAATTTCATGACAATTTTGATAATCATGGCCTGAATCTTCTTTCATCATCTTCCCTCACACACTTGAAAACTCCCTTCATACATAACTCATCATAATCTGATTAGCGAGGTTAGTACCCATAATAAAATAATTGTTTCTCTACTGGAAACAAGGATATTCTTGAAGAGCTACTGTTTCTCAAGATTGCCAAAAAGTTTTTGCAACGAAAATGAAAACTTAAGGTTCGCAAAATGAAGGAAGGCAAAACAGGACAGAATCTGTGAAAAACAGACAAGCAGGTAGTAAAGAATTTTTTATGGATACTTCTGCAACTCAAATCAAAAAACTCAGAACATACGAAAGTTCCTTAATTGTATGGAGCACTCTGTGTAAACATTTCAGCTCAGAAAGATGAACTGGGATTTTTCTGTGATTTTTCTAGTCACGAGGACAGAATCTGTTTTCTGGACAGCATGTCACAACTTTCGCTTCCCTTGTCATATGAGGCTATAAATGGCACAAAGCTTGAAAAGTAAAGATACAATGATGTTGCTACAGTTGTAAAAACCATCAAGACCACTAAAAACAGAAGAAAACAAAAAGGAAATCCTAAATTCGTTGCGGGCTGCCTCCCGAAAGCGCTTCTTTACAGCCATTAGCTAGGCTTCAAGATTATAAAAGGTGCTCTCATAAGAATAAGAATTTGAAGAAAAAGAGAGCATCAAGAAGAAAATTTGAAACACATTTAAGCCTAACCCACTTCCTATGCATAGGCATCTTATAAAAAAATCAAATAAGAAAAAAGAAACCAGCATAGGAAGGTGGAACAAGAACATCTTCAAAACTTTCAACATAAAGAGAGGAGGTTTAGTAATATGGAAGTTTCTACAACCAAACTTCCCTCTCTCAAAATAATTTTCAGTAGTATCATGAACAACATCAAGAATATAACTATCACATAAATCATGTTTTTCATGACCTACAAGCACACGTGTATAGTTTTCAACAAGGTTTTTAGGATGATAAGATAGATGAAACCAATCACATTGAGCCTTGATAAGAGCAAAATTCTCCGGGGTTGGAGATTTCAAAATGATAATAGGGCAATCAAGTGTGGGTGCAACAACAACAATTTCATGCTTAACATAAGGAACTATAGCAAGTTCGTCTTTGTAAGCATCATCCATAGTGGCATCTTGGCCATCAACAAAGCAAGTATCAAAATTTTCAGAAAGGGATATTTCAAGTGAGTCCTCGGAATCATGGGATTCCTCCTCAAAGAAATCATTGGCCTCTTCTTGGGAAGCAAACATTTTATTTTTAAAATCCTCAATATAAGAATTGGAAGTATAATTCTCGAAGCAATAAGCAAGAACTGGAAAGTTTTTCGACTGGTGAATAGTATTGTGATACCTTTCAATCAAAGAAGCAATCTCATAAGCACCTTTAAAAGCAACAAACTCTTCAATCTTTTCAACATCAAAGTAATCATAGACACCTTTAGCATAAGAAGATAAGACCTCATTTTCATTGAACTCACATTGGAAAGGGAGGTGTTTATGATCTATATTAGAACAACAAGTAAAATCATAATTGTGGCACAAAAGTTTAGCATGGCAATAAGAAACATGTATTTGATCCCATAAGTGTTTCCCTTTCTGAGATTGGCGGTGCCGCGTATAATGAGCATGCTCCTCCAATGATTTTCCCTCAACCAAGTCGGTTGGGTTTTTAGCGCGAGCACAAATTGATCGAAGACGATCCAAGTGAAACATGTCAAATATGTCCATCCTACCATATTTGGGTGGTACAGCACCCATAGTGAGGATAGCATAACTAGGCAAAGAAAGACAAAGGCAAAAGGTAGCAACTAGTTTTTTGGTTTTTCATATAAGACACAAAAGCAAAAAACAAAAACTGAAAGGTAAACTAGCAAGACTAAAAAGCAAAGATAAAAGATAGTGTGCAACTCCCTATCTTGAAGAGTGGAGTCCCCGGCAACGGCACCAGAAATTTCTTTTGATGGTACGATTTCTCGCCCCCTCGTTGGTTACCCAAAGTGGAAGGTTGAGATGTAGACAGCAGCAAGTTTCCCTTAGCGAAGATGCTAAGGTTGAATGTCGAACCAATGGGACTCCAACAGATACAAGAAGGTGGTGAAGTGAACAATGGCACCGTTTACAACCGAGGTTGCTAACTTCACCTGGACCTGCACACACAGCAAATAACTTTGCTTCCCAACGAGTACAGAGGAGTTGTCAATTCCTCCGGCCTTGTTGTTTACAAAGGATAAAACACACGGGATAATAATGATAGAGATAGCAACGGAAAAGTAAATAAAGCAGTAAATTGATAGTGGGTGAAAACAGTATTGGAAATATGGACCGGGGTCCTATGATGTTCACTAGTGATGTCTCTCTCCTAAAAGACGATAAATTATCCATGCGAGGTAAATAAATTACATCTAGGCAATTGACAGGATTATGTGCGCAAACCAATGCTAACTATTCTATAAAGAAAGGAAGAGGCTCAAAAGCATGGGTGGTACGCCAAGACAAGTAGACCGAAATCCATCTGCATCTACCTACTAATCATCCACCTTGAGATATCTATCCAGAACATCTCGCTGGTATTAAGTTGCGAATCCCACCCAAAGTGTAAAGTCAAAGCAACAGACAACTGCATTAAATAACTTTGCGTAAAGTAAACAATCCTTGCACCCCGCAAGTACAAGCACCTTTGTTTTCCCCCTTGTGGAAACAACACATCCCCTAGACTCATGTTTCTGTCACTCAAGCTAGTCATCAGGGGGCATGACCCACAATCATGCATAACGCTCCCTCTTGGAGTCACTACTTACTACTTGGCCAAAGCAATAAACAACAACGGAGAACATGCAAGAATTACTCTAGAACATAAATATAAAAGAGGAGAATCAAATATATTATTCAAACACAATCTGAACATAGTCTCATAATCCATCGGATCCCAGCAAACCGAACATAGCAACAACTGAAAGATTACATATGTGCCTCGATTATGTAGGGAAGCTCACGAGGTCTAATCCATGAAGAACAAAGAGGGGAGGAGAACATCACATAACTACTGATTATAGACCCATGGTCCAAGGTGGACTACTCACGGTTCATCCGGGAAGCATCCATGGTGGTGGAGAAGCTCCCGGAGGTGGTTCCTCCCTCCGGCAGGGTGCCGGAAAGAGGTCTTCTGGTGCTCCCGATCTTGGAAGCGCGGCGGCGGCGGAACAGAGGAGAGATCGCGAAAAAGGGTTCCTGTCACGGGGGTTTCACGTCACGAAGAATATATAGGCGAAGGGGGGCAGCCAGGGGGGCCACCAGGGGTCCAGGCGGCCCCCTGGCGCGGCCCCACCCTAGGACCCTGGCGGGTCCCCTCTGGCCCCCCCTCGGCGATTCCCGAAGCTTCTGTATCGCTGATTTTTTATTAGATTTTTCCTGAATTATTGGAGCACTTTTAATATGGGGGAAACCTGAAACAGAAAAGCAGCAGAAAACAGGAACTAGCACTGGGGTGCACTGAGTTAATAGGTTAGTCCAAATATGATCAAAAGTGTATGAAAGTTCATCAATATCATAGCAATATCACACAAAAGAGGAATGGAGCAAGCAGAAATTATAGATACGTTTTGGACGTATCGGCAGTTTCTGTCTGCTGATGTCTGTAAGTTGCAGGTTTTTTCCCCCAATTTACAGAGCTCAAAAAATTCCAGAAAATCAGATAAAAAATCAGCAGAACGGAAGCTTCCGGAACCCCGAAGGAGGAACAGGGGGGCCCACCTGCCACCCAGGCGGCCAGGTGGCGCGGTCCCATCCCTGGTCGCGCCACCAGGGCGCCTGCGAGGTGTGGCCCACCTCTATCTCCCTCCTTCGGCCTATATTATCTCCTCGTCCCGAAAACCCTCAGAGAGCCCCCATATCGTGAATTTCCTCTTTGTTCTGCCGCCGCCGTGCTTCCAAGATCGGGAGCACCAGAAGACCTCTTCCCGGCACCCTGCCGGAGGGAAGATTGACCTCTGGGATCTTCACCACCATGGACACTTCCCAGAGGTCTCGTGAGTAGTCCCCCTTGGACCATAGGTCCATGACCAGTAGCTATGTGATTTGTTCTCTTCAATTTTGTGCTTCAATTCTTAGTCCTTGTGAGCTGTTGATGTGTCCCAAACGTATGTATAATTTCTGCTTGTTTCATGCCCTTTTATGTGACATTGCTACATGCTTTGCTACACTTTATATCATTTTACACATATTTGGACTAACCTACTAACTCAGTGCACCCAGTGCCAGTTTCTGTCTGCTGATGTCTGTAAGTTGTAGGTTTTCCCCCAATTTACAGTGCTCCAAAAATTCCAGAAAAATAATATAAAAAATCAGCGAGACGAAAGCTTACGAAGCCCCGAAGGAGGACCTGGGGGCCCACCTGGCACCCAGGCGGCCAGGTGGCGCGACCCCCTCTCTGGGCGCGCCACCAGGGCGCCTGGGAGGTGGGTCCACCCCTAGCCTCCCCTTTGGCCTATATTACATCCTCGTCCCGAAAACCCTTGAGGAGAACCCCTCATCGCGAATTTCCTCCCTGTTCCGCCACCACCGCGCTTCCAAGATCGGGAGCACGAGAAGATCTCTTCCCGGCACCCTGCCGGAGGGAGGATTGACCTCCGGGAGCTTCTCCACTACCATGGAGGCTTCCCGGATGTGCCATGAGTAGCCCCCCTTGGACCATGGGTCCATGACCAGAAGCTATGTGATGTTTTCTCTCAAATCTTGTTCTTAAATTCTTAGTTCCTGTGAGCTGCCCTACATGATCAAGGAACCTATGTAATTTTCCTGTTGTTTCTATGCTGTGTTTGCTGGGATCCGATGGATTACGAGATTATGTTCAGATCTTGATGAGATATATATTTGGTTTACCTTTTATATTTTGTTCTTGAGTAATTCTTGCATGAGCTCCGTTACTTTTTATTTCTTTGGCCATGTAGTAGATAGTAACTCCAAGAGGGAGCGTTTATGCATGATTGTTGGTTCATGCCCCCGATGTCTAGCTTGAGTGACAGAAACATGAGACTAGGGAATGTGCTTTTGCCACCAGGGATAAAATAACGGTGCTTGTTACCGCGGTTGCAAGGATTATTTACCTTACGCATAGATTGTTAATGCAGTTGTCTGTATCTTTGAGTTTACACTTTGGGTGGGGATCGCAACTTAATACCAACGAGATGTTCTGGATAGATATGTCAAGATGGATGATTAGTGAGTAGATGCAGATGGATTTCGGTCTACTTTTCTTGGCGTATTGTCCATAGTTTTGAGCCTCTAACTTCCAGTAGCATAATTAGCATTGCGGCGCGTTTATAATTCTATCAATTTCCCAGCTGTAATTTGTTTACCCAGCTTAGCTATTTAATCGTCTTCTGGGAGAGAGACGTCATTAGTGAACATCATGGGACCTTGGTCCATATTACCACCACTGTTTACACCTCCACTTTATTTCCTTCTTTTAATTTCCGTTGTAATTATCACTACTATCTACCCTTGAGTTTAATCCTTTGTAAACAACAAGGCCGAAGAGATTGAAAACCTCTCTGCACTCGTTGGGAGCAAAGCTATTTGTTGTGTGTGCAGGTCCAGGTAAAGCAAGTGATTATCATCAAACGGCACATCACTTGCCGCACCACCTACTTGTCGACCTTGGAGTCCTACTAGACTGACTCAAACCTCGGTATCTTTGCCAAGGGAAACCTGCTGCTAGTCTACATCTCAACCTTCCACTTGGGGTAACCAACGAGGGGCGAGAAACCATCAATTGTTGGTAATCTGGATAATTCTAATGATGATATTATTGTTGTTCAGCAGGGTTACATGGCTAATGATCAAGAAGCTAGCAAAATCAAGGCCTAATATAGGGATCCCAAATATACTCAACATAAGTGGTGTCCTCCCGGCATAACTAAGACCATGAAAGTAATATTGCAACGCATAAGGAACCATGAGATGGTAGAGCATGAGGAGGAGAAGCGAAGACAAATTGTTCCATAAAATTCGGCCCATGGCACCAAGAAAGCAAGTATGGAGGCCTTGTCATGGATAGAATCCTGACAATAGATATAGGGGTATGAACGGAGCTAAATGAATCTGTATGTAGAGAGGGTTGACGCAAGAGAATTATACAGGTTAGGCCTCTCCGTAGAGATAAAAACCTTAGTCCTGTCCCAGGCTAACTGGGGTGTTCTTTCTTCAGAAAATACTGAGAAGTGGAGAATGTTGCGCGTGCCCACGCCGGAGGGGAGGGGGGCTTATATAGAGTGCGCCCCTACCCTCTTAATGCCTCGGCTTAAATGGGTCTTAATTACAAGATTGAATGTGTACTTAAATACAGAAACGGTCTGCCCACTACTACTAATAAAGGAGAAGAAACGCCCACGGTATTGAATGCTTCTTGTCCGTTGCGTTCCTGTCTTCCGAGTAAGGGAGGACTCGCCGATTACTTCTGAGTGTCGATCTACTCGGATCTTGCTGGGCTTCCGAGTAGCCGTGTACCCGGAAGCGGCTTCTGATCTCCGAGTAACTTGTTACTCGGAGATTGTTGATGCTTCATGTTTTTTGCTGGTCTTATTTTGTTTGGGAGTATTCGGGGAAGCAAGGGCTTAAGGGTACCCCTTGGTGTCCCTTGGTTAGGGGTATGCCTTTAGTATTACCACGACAGTAGCCCCCAAGCTCTTTCGCGTGCTCGTAATTGAGGTGGCTGACATTTGTTAGTTATTCTGAGGTATGCGAAGATTGAACTCAGTAAGAGGCCCGGAAGGGCTTTATTGATGTTTGAACTTTTCCCTCGAGTATGAGTTGGGCAGGTTAGCAGAAAAATTTGGCGACACTCAAACGTCTCTCGGAAGAGGTGGACTGAGCCCCGGAAGGCGTGTCTCGGAGTAAAAGGCCTTAAACTCCATATGAACCAAATTTGTAAAGCTCAATGCCCTAGGACATCGTGTCGAGTCCTAGGCCATGTCACGTGGGACATTGATTCTTTACCCCCTGCGCCGGGTCTTACTGGTGGCCTGGCATTCTACGTCAGAGACGGGCCACCAGCGAGCTAATTACTCGGATTTTTGCCCGAGTAACTGGGTGCGAGATTTTTCGTTTCGCGGGGAACCCTCGAGTGGTTCTTTTCGTGGAACTTCCGAGTGACAGATTACTCGGACGCTGCGGGAGCCTAGTAATTTCTTCCGAGTGATGGCGTACTCAGAGAGTTTGGTCGGTGTGCGTTATGCTTCGTATCTTCCGAGTAGTTGGGGCGGTTCTGAGTTCGGATCGAAATCAGATTCGGTCTTTTACGGAGGATCTCGCCCTGTCAGAGAATCTTCTTTCCCGGGCAAGTGGGCGCACTGTTTGGTCTTGTCTCCTCGATTCTCGCGGCGGTCTTATAGGATAATAATTAACTGCCCGTGGGGAAGTGGGAGGGATTATGGGGAAGAGGAGCGATTTTATGGGGAGGGCAACCGGCAGGCCCATTAGTGGGGTGCGGATCTGACGCGTGGCGGTTGTCGCTTCGAGCTATAAAACCGCCCCTACCTTTTGGTTGGGGGCAGATCCGCTCATTTCCCCTCCGCGCAGCCATTCGCACTTCTCCCTATCGCTTCGCCTCTTCCTTGCCTGCTTGATCTCGCCGCCGAGACGCCTCCGCCGGCCGCCCGTGCTCCATCCTGGAAGGCCGTCACTCGCGCTGCCCCTCCGCCGCCGCCGAGACCATCTCTGCGGGGGAGTGGCTTCCTTTGATGGTGACGGAGGACATGCTACTGGGGTACCAGGACGCCGGTCTGGTCCCCCGTGATGGTTGCCGCCTTCCCGCGGCCGGGGAAGACGAGCCTGCTCCACGGGACGGTGAGAGAGTCCTTTGTTGTCGCATGTGGATCGTGGGTTTTCTTTGCCTCCTCATCCCTTCTTCTTGGACTTTTTGGCTTTCACGAGTGCTCAACTTCATCAGATTGTCCCCAACGCCGTTACCCTCCTCTCTAGTTTTTTCACCCTTTGTGAGGGATTCTTAGGCATAGAGCCCCACCGGCATCTTTTCCATAGTATATACGCCATCAAGCCTCAGAAGGCGAAGAAGTCTGGGAGGGTGGCGGTGTTGAGTTCAATCATCTCTGCGGCGGCCTGTTTTTGGCCAAGAAGCAAGGGGTACAGTACTTCCCTTCTAGCCTGCCTGATTCTGTCATGAACTAGCAGAATAGTTGGTTCTACTGCAAGGTGGCCGAGGGGCCGGGGGTGCGTACTTTGCCGCCCTACTCGGACGTTAGGCTAACTTCCTCTCAGGGCTGGAATCCCCGACTTACCAATGCTGATAAGGAGCAGGTGCTCCCCTTGATGCGAGAAGTCATCCGGCTGAAGAAGAACGGCTTAGACGTCATGGATTTGATAGCCACCTTTGTGGTTCGGAAGATTCAGCCTCTCCAGGCCAGAGCTCGAGGGATGTGGACGTATTCCGGGTTGCAGGACGACACCCATTATAGGAATACCGAGATGCCCATGGACGAGTTTGAACTTCAGATGAAGATAATAACCAGCGTGACTCACGGGCTTCAGACGACTGGCCGAGTGAGGCCCCTCAGCATCGAGAATCCTCCCACCTTGGTATGCCGATTTATGCCATGTGTGTCTTGCGTGTGTTTCACTTGTTGGCTCTAATTCGGACTTCCTTATTTTTGCTAGGATTTTACCCAGTTCCGATCTTCTATCCCTCTGGCTCCGCAGCATCCTGCCGAGGAGGATGAAGATAGTACCGCCGCTGCAGGGGTCGGAGTTGAGGCGGGGGAGGAACTGGAGTCCGAGGTAGCTCGGGATCAGGCAGCGTCCGAGCAGCGCTCGAAGAACAACCAGGACCGCGAGTCTGCGCGGGAGGGGCTTACTCGGACCCGCAAGAGGGCTCATACTCCGAGTGGCGAAGAGGGCAGCGGGAAACTTCCGCCCTTGAGCCTCAGTTCTGGGAAGGTTGCGCCCATGAAGAAGAAGAAGCTTGTCACACTTGGGGGCCAAGAGGCTAATCCCCCAGGGGGTGTAGCTGTTGAAAAGGCCAAGGGGGCTGGGTATGGTCCGGCCAAGGTTTCTCCTCCGAGGCGTGGCTTGAAGACCGTCCACAAGTAAGACTGTTAGTTTTCATATGCTTTGACGCTCTGTTGGTTTCCCAGGCCCATTCTTAGTTGTTTCATTCTGCTGTGTCCATCCGAGTGGTTCTGAGACGTTGCCTGGAATCGAGGATCCCGAGGCCGAAGCTATGGAGGATGTTAGCACTTGTGAGGTGACTGACTTTCCTGGAATGGACGCTATTCCAGAAGATACTGCGGCTGTTGGTGAGAATTCTTCGCTGTTTTTGCTGAGACTTTTACCGCCGTCGTCTTTTCGCTTTTAATTGTTTGTTGTTTCTGCTGTATACATGGATGTTGACTCTACTGCTGACCCAACTCGGATTGCTGCCGAGCCCGCCGCTGCTGGGGTCACTCCTCCTGAGGTGATAGTTCCTGAGGGGAAGGTATACTCTTGGTCTGGTTCTCGAGCTGCCGCACCTGATGCTCCAGCTGGGGAGGCTGTTGAGGAGACCCATGTCGCCTCGGCGGCTGCTCGATGGGGTGAGCCTGCTAGCTCGGTAGCCATTCCAGTCGGAGCCCCAGTGGAGAGAGCTGTTGTTGGTGGATTGAAGGAGTCCTTGGTTAGGGCGACTCAGTTTGAGCTGCGACTGCGGGAGTTAGCATCCGAGGCCGAGTTGGTGAAGTCCAACATGCACGTAAGTACTTACGTAAGTTTTCCTACCCGCTGGGTGTAGCCTCCAAGGCTCCGAGTAACTTTGCGAGGTTATTCGGAGTCTTTTGATAAGAGGTTTGTATTTCAGTGAACTTCCAGTGGGAGCACTTCTTAGTGCACCCACTGGGTGTAGCCCCCGAGGCTCCGAGTAACTTTGTGAAGTTATTCGGAGTCTTTTGATAGGAGGCTTTTATTTCAGTGAACTTCCAGTGGGAGCACTTCTTAGTGCACCCACTGGGTGTAGCCCCCAAGGCTCCGAGTAACTTTGTGAAGTTATTCGGGGTCTTTTGATAGGAGGCTTTTATTTCAGTGAACTTCCAGTGGGAGCACTTCTTAGTGCACCCACTGGGTGTAGCCCCCAAGGCTCCGAGTGACTTCGTGAAGTTATTCGGAGTCTTTTGATAGGAGGTTTTTATTTGAGTATGGTATTCCTCTTGTCTTCATAGGAGGCATGCAAGCTTGGGTCGGCCTTCGTGAAGTTGCAGGAGGAGAAAACTGCTGCCAAGAGTGCGTACGAAGCGCTGCTTGAGGAGCACAACAAACTGAAGAAACAGCATGCTGAGGACAATGGTAAAAACTCTTGAGTTTCTAAGCTGCCATTGTTCATCTTCTTATTTTTCCGTTTGACGTTCTGCTTGCAGAGGCGGCGAAGAAGGCCTTTGATGCGAAAGTCAAGGAGAACGATGATTTTGTTGCTAAGATGAAGAAGGAAATAGACCAGGTTGAGAAACGGGCCAAGGCTCAGAAGGCTTTGGATACAAGTCTACATTATTACAAACAGGCAGTGAAGGAAAATGAAGCTTGCATCTCGAAGCTGGAGTCTGACTTGGAAAAACTCTTCGAGCTGCGTGCCGAGGATAAGAAGAAACATCAAGCCGAGTTGGAAACCACTCGGAAGGCGGTGAAGGAAGCTGAAGAGTATTGCGTTGGGCGGTTTGCCATTTTCAGTGAGACCTTGTCTGGTGAGTTTTGCCGTCCGAGTTGAGATAAGGACCTGTTTCGAAGTCTTCTATTGTGTACTCATCTTCTCCTTTGATGCAGCATATGGGACAGATCCGGAGGCCAAGCAAGCGCGCATGGCCGACTTTGCGGAAATCATGAAGAGGGATAACTATACGCCAGTGACCACAGAATTTGCTCTGGCTCGGGGACTGGTGACCATGATGTGCGCTAAAGCGAAGAAATTTGCTGAAGAAGTTATGGGTGCTACCCTGGCTTTGAAGAGCAAGCTGTCACCTGATGAGGGAAACAGAGTGAAAATGGACACTGTTGTACCCGTCCTCCAGGAGGCCCCTCATCAGCTGGCCCGCTGGAAACGCTCAGCGGCACGGAGCGGTGCGAATTACGCACTGGCGTTGACCAAGGCGCATTTTCCGGAGCGGGTCCATAATCTTGAGCGGGTTGGCGGTGGGGATCCGAAAGAAGGTCAGAGCTGCACCTCCCTCCTTCCGCGTTATGTTGAAACTGCTAGCCGAATTTCCCTGATGCCCGATCTATATTTCTTTGTTAAGTCAACTAGCGTAACCAGTGAGTCGAACGAGGCGAGCGAGGAATGAGTGAAGTGTAGTAAAAAACACTGGTTTGAGATTTGCCTCGGGATGCCGAGTGGATCTGTAATAAGTTGCACTGTGTGGTTGTGTCATGACACTCCTTCGTTTGTTTGATGAACTTGTATCATGTTTCTTTGTGGGAAACGAATATTTCTGCCAATGCTTGCTTTCCTTTTTGTGTGAATTTTCTAAGTTTTCATTCGGGCTGCGCATAGTTCGGAAGAAAACCTGTTTTTATCGCTTTAAGAAGCCCCCAAGTCTACTGAGACTTGAAGGTGCTTAGAAAATTTTTCTATTGATGATCTTGTAGACAAGATCCTCAATGCAGATGATGTTGTGCTTCCTCAAGCCTGTGGGGCGTTGGTGAGCACTTATAATAAATTTTCTAAGTTCTCGTCCGAGCTGCATGTAGTTTGGGTGGAAAACCTGATTGACAGTTTTCGTTCGAGCTGCGCACAGCTGGAGAAAAACCTGTTTTTAACACTTTAAGCAGCCCCCAAGTCTCCTGAGACTTGAGAGTACTTAGAAAAATTTTCTATTGATGATCTTGTAGACAAGATCCTCAATGCAGATGATGTTGTGCTTCCCCAAGCCCGTGGGGCGTTGGTGAGCACTTATAATAAGTTTTCTAAGTTCTTGTCCGAGCTGCATGCAGTTCGGATGGAAAACCTGATTGACAGTTTTCGTCTGAGCTGCGCACAGCTCGGAGAAAAACCTGTTTTTACAACTTTAAGCAGCCCCCAAGTCTCCCGAGACTTGAGAGTACTTAGCAAAATTTTCTATTGATGATCTTGTCGACAAGATCCTCAATGCAGATGATGTTGTGCTTCCCCAAGCCTGTGGGGCGTTGGTGAGAACTTATAATAAGTTTTCTAAGTTCTCGTCCGAACTGCATGCACTTCGGATGGAAAACCTGATTGACATTTTTCGTCCGAGCTGTGCACAGCTCGGACAAAAACCTGTTTTTACAACTTTAAGCAGCCCCCAAGTCTCCTGAGACTTGAGAGTACTTAGAAAAAAAAAAATTGATGATCTTGTAGACAAGATCCTCAATGCATATGATGTTGTGCTTCCTCAAGCCTATGGGGCGTTGGTGAGCACTTATATTAAGTTTTCTAAGTTCTCGTCCGAGCTGCATGCAGTTCGGATGGAAAACCTGATTGACAGTTTTCGTCCGAGCTGCGCACAGCTCGGAGAAAAACCTGTTTTTACAACTTTAAGCAGCCCCCAAGTCTCCTGAGACTTGAGAGTACTTAGAATTTTTTTTCTATTGATGATCTTGTAGAAAAGATCCTCAATGCAGATGATGTTGTGCTTCCTCAAGCCTGTGGGGCGTTGGTGAGCACTTATAATAAGTTTTCTAAGTTCTCGTCCGAGATGCATGCAGTTCGGATGGAAAACCTATTTGACAGTTTTCGTCCGAGCTGCGCACAGCTCGGAGAAAAACCTGTTTATGAAAAAAATAGTTTGAACAGGACACGCTATGTGTATGAAATAATATTTATTCAAGTCTTACAAGCGTGCTCATGCATAGAAACGTCGCAATAACTGGGCGTTCCATGCATGAGGCTTTTCTATCTTATTAGTTACATTGTATAGGTGGTAGGCCCCATTATGCAGTACTCTAGAGATGATATATGGGTCTTCCCATGGGGGAGCTAGTTTGTGATCCGTAGTTTCCTTAATTCGAAGTACCATGTCGCCCTCTTGGAAGGAGCGAGCTCGGACATATCGGTCGTGGTATCGGCGAAGGTCTTGCTGATAAAACGCCGAGCGGGTGAGGGCTAAATTTCGTTCTTCTTCCAAGAGATCAACGCCATCTTGTCGTGCTTCTTCAGCTTCGTCTTCTGTGTACTGGCTTATACGGGGGCATTGTGGTTGAGGTCGCTCGGAAGGACTGCTTCTGAACCGTAGAGGAGGAAGAAGGGGGTTGACCGAGTTGAGCGATTGGGAGTTGTACGCAATCCCCATAAGACTGAAGAAAGTTCATCAACCCAGGCGCCCGCTGCTTCCTTTAGTTCCCAAAGTAGCCGAGGCTTGATTCCTTTGAGTATTAGTCTGTTGGCTCGTTCGACTTGGCCGTTGGACTTTGGGTGTGCAACTGAGGCGAAGTTGACCTGAATTCCATTGGTCCAACAGAATTTCTTGAATTCAGCCGAGTTGAAGTTCGATCCATTATCAGTAACGATGTCATGCGGGACACCAAACCGATGTATGATGCCTTGCATAAAGCTGACTGTTGTGGCGGAGTCGAGGGTCTCGATAGGTTTTGCTTCTATCCATTTTGTAAACTTGTCTACTGCGACAAAAATGTGGGTGAATCCGTGCTTGACCGTTCGGAGTGGTCCGACCATATCCAGTCCCCATACTGCAAATGGCCAGGCTAGGGGGATTGTCTTCAGCTCGGAAGCTGGTTTGCAGGTCTGGTTGGCATAGAACTGACAACCTTCACAATGGTCCACGATGTACCGA
Organism: Bromus sterilis; assembly: GCA_950022295.1. NCBI lineage: Eukaryota > Viridiplantae > Streptophyta > Magnoliopsida > Poales > Poaceae > Bromus > Bromus sterilis. Next base: position 332,803,177 of record OX465595.1, on the reverse strand, counting down.
GCATCGCTGAGGGCGTTGGGCCAGAAGAAACCAGCTCGGAAAGCTTTTGCCACCAACGTCCGACTTGAGGCATGATGGCCGCAATCTCCCGCATGGATGTCTTGTAGTATGCAGCGGCCTTCTTCCTCGGAGATGCATCGCTGGGGGACATGAGTGATGATGTTTCTGTATAGCTCCCCATTGACTGCCGAGTAAGACTTGGATTTGCGGACGATCTGCTTGGCTTCTATCTCGTCATCAGGCAACTCCTGTTTTGCAAATAAGCAAGGATTGGGAGTGTCCACTCGGGGGGAATAACCTCCACATCAAAAACCATATCCACTACTGTGGGTATATCCTCTTTGTTGGGGATGTTTTTGTCAGGCATCATATCTGGATCGGCTTCTAGGAAAGGGTCCTCCTTGACTGTTGGGGAATGAAAGTGCTCCAAATAAATCCCTGGCGGGATCTGACCCCGAGTAGAACCCAATTTGGCTAGGTCATCTGCTGCCTAATTCTTAGCCCTTGGAATGTGATGGAGCTCCAGCCCATCAAATTTTTTCTCCAATTTTCTCACTGCTACGCAGTAGGTTGTCATGGCTGGACTTCTGATGTCCCACTCTTTCATTACTTGGTTGATCACTAGGTCTGAATCTCCGAATATCATAATTCTCCTGATTCCGAGTGAAATGGCCATTCGCATGCCGTACAAGAGGGCCTCATACTCGGCTTCGTTATTTGTTGCTGGGAAATGGATTTGGAGGACGTATCTCATCTCGTCCTTTCTTGGTGAGACCAGTACTACCCCTGCCCCTGCACCCTGTAGCATCTTGGATCCATCAAAGAACATTGTCCAATGCTCTGGCGTTGGCTGTGGGGGATGCTGGACCTCAATCCACTCGGCCAGGAAGTCCACCAGTGCCTGTGACTTGATTGCTTTTTTAGCTTGGTAACTGAGGTCAAAGGGTAGTAGGTCCAGACTCCATTTTGCTATTCTGCCTGTTGAGTATCTGTTATTCATAATTTCTGCCGGGGGAGCTTCAGAAACCACTGTGATGGAATGATCCTGGAAGTAATGTGCGAGCTTATGCGATGCCAAGTAAATTCCCATTGCCAGCTTCTGGTAGTGGGGATATCTCTGCTTGGATGGTGTAAGGACGTCGGAGATGTAGTACACCGGTCTTTGTACTTTTTGTGATCTTCCTTCTTCTTCCCGTTCCTCCACTATGGCCACACTGACAACCCGGCTTGTGGCTGCAATGTATAACAAGAGCGGCTCTTTTTCTTGGGGTGCTGCCAGGACTGGCCGAGTTGACAATTGCTTTTTGAGTTCTTTGAACGCCATTTGAGCTTCCTCCGTCCAGACGAAATTCGGCGATTTTTTCATCAGTTGGTAGAGAGGTAGGGCTTTCTCTCCCAATCTGGAGATGAAACGACTGAGTGCTGCGAGACAACCTGTCAATTTTTGGACGTCTCGGAGCTTCTTGGGAGGCTTCATGTTTTGAATTGCCGCGATTTTTTCTGGGTTGGCTTCTATCCCTCTCTTGGAGACCATGAATCCGAGTAACTTCCCCGCTGGCACACCAAAAACGCATTTTTCAGGATTGAGCCTGATGCTGTAGGCTCGGAGGCTCTGAAAAGTTTCAGCTAAGTCGGCTAGTAAACTACTTCCTTTAGCCGACTTGATCACGATGTCATCCACATAGACCTCCACATTTCTGCCGATCTGCCGGATCAGGCTGTTCTGCATCATGCGCTGGTACGTGGCTCCTGTGTTTCTTAGTCCGAATGGCATCGTGATATAACAAAAACATCCGAATGGGGTTATGAATGTTGTTTTAAGCTCGTCTCGTTCGTATAGTCGGATTTGATGGTAACCCGAGTATGCATCGAGGAAACATAATCTCTCGCAACCTGATGTGGAGTCCACAATCTGGTCAATGCGAGGAAGAGGGAAATGGTCTTTTGGACAAACTTTATTGATATGACGGAAATCAACACAAGTTCTCCAAGATTTATCTTTCTTCGGAACCATTACAGGATTTGCTAACCACTCGGAGTGGAAAATTTCCCTAATGAATCCGGCTGCTTATAGTCTGGCTATCTCATGTTCGATGGCCTTCCTTTTCTCGGAGGAAAACCGTTGGAGGGACTCTTTCACCGGTCTTGCTTTTGGATCCACGTGTAACTTGTGCTCGGCCAACTCCCTTTGAACTACAGGCATATCGGCAGGCTTCCATGCGAAGATGTCCCAATTCTCACGCAGGAAGTTGACGAGCTCGAGTTCCTATTGGGGATCCAGATCGGCGGCAATGTTGGTGTATTTCTCTTTATCTGTGGGATGTATCTGTACTCTCTTGGTCTCTCCGTCTGACTCAAATGAGGATGTCTTCTTTGGCTGCAGTAGATCGGACGGGTCAGCAACTTTTTTGTACTCGGCCAGCTCGACCTCAGCCATTTGCTGGTCAGCTATCAGGGAGCCTCTCTGCACCAATTCTTCAGCTTGCTTGTAGTCTCCCGAGACAGTGATTACGCCGTGCGGGCCAGGCATCTTTAGTTTCAGATAGACATAACAGGGGATGGCCATGAATTTTGCATAGGCCGGCCTTCCGAGTAAGGCATGGTATGCACTCGGGAAGTCCACTACTTCAAAGGTGATCTTCTCTTTCCGGAAGTTACTCGGAGTACCGAAGACCACATTGAGGAAGATCATTCCGAGTGAATACGCCTTTTTTCCCGGGATTATCCCATGAAATTTCAGATAGCTTTTGCGGAGCTTGGACATTGGAATGTTCATGCTCTTCAGAGTGCTTGCATATAGGATGTTAATTCCGCTGCCGCCATCCATCAAGACATTTCTGATCCTGAAGTTCCCATTCCCTGTTTCCACCAAAGGATCCACAATCAGGGCGTGCCTTCCCGGGTGAGGGATGTGAGCAGGGTGATCCGACTGATCGAAAGTGATTGGGACGTCGGCCCACTTCATGTAACTCGGGACGGCCGGAGCTGCCGAGTTGACTTCTATGAACCTTATCTTTTCTACCCTCTTCGACTCTCGTCCTGCGAAGATGATCAGCACTCCATCTTCTCATGGGAAACCCTCACTGTCCAGTTCTGGGCTGGGCGATTTCTTTTTCCCGGTCTCGTTGTCTTGCTGAGGACCTGTCCTTGCGTTCTGTGCCGCTCTCTTGATCAGGCGGCATTGCCGAGCTGTATGCTTTGGAATAACCAGTTTTCCTTCGGCGTCACGAGTGGTGTGGAGAGGACAAGGCTGATCCAGAACTTCATCATCATTCGACGGCTTTTTCTGCCGCGGTTGCCACTCCTTTCGTACCTGACCCTTGCCATGAAGGCCCGAAGCGTTTGCTGCAGCCACCAGCTCTGCATCTGTTGGGGCGTCTTCTTCCTTTCGCTTGTTGTTGCTTGCGGTCTTCAGCTTCGGGTTCGGTGCCGAGTTGCCGCACCCTCTATGATGCTGGTTCTTTTGTCGGATCTCCTCCTCACCATTAGCGTACTTGTTCGCTATCTCCATCATCTTCCCGAGTGAGGTGATGTGAGGTGATCTGGCCAGCTTGAGATTTATCTCTCTGTACTTGACCCCTTGCTTGAAAGCGTGAATGTCTTGGAACTCGGAGACGCCTTCAGCCGAGTTGTGGAGTTTGATCCATCTCTGGATGTAGTCCCGAGTGTACTCGGTGTTGCTCTGGACACACAATTGCAGCTCGGTTAGGCCTCCGGGTCTCTTGTAGGTCCCTTCAAAAAATTTGATGAACACTTTCTCGAGGTCTTCCCAAACCCAAATGCTACTCGGGGGGAGCTGATTCAGCCATGCCCGAGCTGAGCCCTCTAACATCAACGACAGGTGCATCATGGCTATTTCGTCACCACCCCCTCCGATTTGCACGGCTATTCTATAATCATCCAGCCATGTCTGGGGTTTAGCATCACCTCGGTATTTATCCACCCCTTGAGCTATCCTGAAGTGAGGCGGAATAGGGGTAGACCGAATCCTTTCACTGAAGCAAACCGGCCCTGTGGCCATTGAGGGCCGAGCCTGATCCTGACGATGAGATCTGTCGCGGTCGACTCGGCTCTGTACAAGATGGCTTCGGGCGTCGTCTTCAATATCAAAATAACGGTCGTCCCGGTCCCGAGGGAACTCCTCTCTCTGCGGTGCGGGCCGACCCGTCCCGCGAGCTTCTGTCCTCCTGAGATCTTCATGCCGATACTGCTCTTGGCGATGATCTCCTCGGGGTTCATCTCTGCGCCGAGGCGAATTGTTCCTGGTTCCTCCGCGCTTCCCCATAGGGCGTGTGTACTGACAGTGACGTCCTCGCAGGGGGAACTTGGGAATGGATCCGATGTTGTGATTGACTGACAGCAGCGTTTTGATCGACTGCGGTTCGTAACAAAAACGCCAGGTGCTGAATTTCTTCTGTCGCCGATCCACTGGGCTGCAGAGAATTTGCGATCCGAGTCGCCGCTATGAGATTTTCTACCGGGGTACCCATAGCTCGGAAAGGTTCTCGGCCTGGACCCCGCAGTTGACGACTCGTTCTGCTCTGTCTGAGCCGAGCTACCTCCCGAGCTTGACGCTCCAAAGTATTTTATAGCTCGGCCAGGCGCTCTCGCTCAGCCAAATTAGTAAATCTGCCTGCCTCCAGGCCTCGCCCTTCTGGAGTTCTTGTGTCAATGGGGGTGTTTAGCAGTCGCTCGGCCGCTTCTGCTTCTTCCCGCTCCTCCTGAGTAAGGGGGCGGGGTTGTCGACTTGTCTCTCTGAGCTCCAACCTTCGGAAAGCGGAAACACGTCGGGTCGGCTCCCGAGCGCCAGCCCTAGATGGGCTGTTGGCTTCATCTTGGGCGTGATTGTCCCGAGATGGCGATGGCTGAGAGGGTGGAGTCTCGGCCATGCACACTTCTGCAACCGCGACTGGAGCGTCACTGCTGCCTTCTTGCTCGGCGCCTGACTCGGGGTCAGATGCCGCCAGGCCTTCTTCTTCGACCGAGTCAAACAGAGGCAAGAGAGATGCTGTGGAGCCTTCTCTTGCGATCAGTTCATCCAGGGCGTTCTGAGCTGACTCTACCGAGTCAATGACTGCCACCTGCTGAATCTTGACCGATTTTCCATGATGATGAGCGCGCGGGCGGCCCGAGCGCTTCTTCTTGTGGCGGACAGATAACCGCGCAGATTCTTGACGATGGGCCGAAAGTTGGAGGCGCAGGGCCCCCGACTCGTCAGCTCGGAAGTGGACGCTGCCTCTCGAAGGCAGCAATTGTGCCTGGAGCGGAGAATCCACTAACCAGGCCGAATCATCATCTATGAAAGCCAACGATCCGAAGCGGAAAACCTCTCCGACGATGAGCTCAGGGCCGCGAACCGACGAAGAGGATGAGAAAAAGCCATCTCTACGATTGCTGATCAACTCAGCCCCACGGTGGGCGCCAACTGTCGTGGATAGAATCCTGACAATAGATATAGGGGTATGAACGGAGCTAAATGAATCTGTACGTAGAGAAGGTTGACGCAAGAGAATTATACAGGTTAGGCCTCTCCGTAGAGATAAAAACCTTAGTCCTGTCCCAGGCTAACTGGGGTGTTCTTTCTTTAGAAAATACTAAGAAGCGGAGAATGTTGCGCGTGCCCACGCAGGAGGGGAGGGGGGGCTTATATAGAGTGCGCCCCTGCCCTCTTAATGCCTCGGCTTAAATGGGTCTTAATTACAAGATTGAATGCGTACTTAAATACAGAAACGATCTGCCCATTACTACTAATAAAGGAGAAGAAACGCCCGCGGTATTGAATGCTTCCTGTCCGTTGCGTTCCTGTCTTCCGAGTAAGGGAGGACTCGCCGATTGCTTCCAAGTGTCGATCTACTCGGATCTTGCTGGGCTTCCGAGTAGCCGTGTACCCGGAAGCGGCTTGTGATCTTCGAGTAACTTGTTACTCGGAGATTGTTGATGCTTCATTTTTTTGCTGGTCTTATTTTGTTTGGGAGTATTCGGGGAAGCAAGGGCTTAAGGGTACCCCTTGGTGTCCCTTGCTTAGGGGTATGCCTTTAGTATTACCACGACAGGCCTAAAGACAAGGAAAACACGCATACTTCTGCATTAACTACTACAACACCTACACCATCAAAAAAGGATGATACATCCCCTATTTAATCGTCCATGCCACTTGTTACACCTTCTTCAATCGAGGAGAATTCCAATACACATTGGGAGTTGAAGTTGAGATGGTGGATTATGAATCTACGCTCGATCAGGAGGTATGCATATTAATATGGTGCATTACTTACCTACTGAATTTTGTGTTGTAGATGAAGAAGGCCATATTCAAGAAACCAAAGGAACCGGTGATACACTTGAAGCCATTGTACCTTAAAGGTAATACGAACGGATCACTGATTGCTAGGATGCTAGTTGATGATGGTGTTGTGGTAAATCTTATGCCATATTCGGTCTTCTAGAAGTTACAATTACACGATGATGCGTTGATGAAGACCAATATGGTGCTTAATGAATTTGAGGGTAAAGAAATGAAAAATACCAAACGTATGATGTGCATGGAGCTCACTATAGGAAGCAAAACTTTGGCCACCACATTATTCATCGCCGAGGTGCAAGATAATTATAATGTTATATTAGGCCGTGAATGGGCTCATGCTAACCAATGTGTGCCATCTACAATGCATCAATTCTTAATACAGTGGGTCGATGATGAAGTAGAAGTCATTCATGCGGATAATTCGGCTTGTGTTGCTTTGGCCGATGCATCGATGGATTGGAATCATCTCGATGTTACTTGCATAACAGGACGCGATCTCTCGCAGTTTGATTTCCTTAGTTTTACAAGGAACGGGTTTGTACCCATCTCTTTAAGACTGATTGGTGGTAATCAACTCCATGATATACACTTATCATCCTAAGTAAAAAACATGGCCGATATATGATTACTGCCCTAAGCATGAAAATAACCGATATGTAATTATCGCCCTAAGAATATGTATAGACGATGGAGTATTGATATCGTCCTTAGAACAATACGGTACAAATTATTTTTCAGCATGCAAGCTTTGTCGAAAAATAGGTGGGCATGTGTTGACACCCGTTTTTGACACATGAATAAAGGTGTATAAGATGGCCTCAAATGAGAAAGTGCTCAACATGAAAAAGTGTGTTATCGACATGAAGATTTTTCAAGTTTAGGTTATCATCATCTGGTCTCGTCTCGAGGACCAAATATGTGCTAGAAGTACTTCAATTTTGTAATTAGACTACTGTTAGGCTTATTACGCCTCCAAGATGGTCTCATATGGAAAACTCGTGTGCATAAATTTTCTTTGTCTCGTTGAGGCGATCGATTTTGATATTTGGATCATCTCAATCCGAGCTCATATGAAACCTGTAAATCCAACAGAAGATTAAGGACAAGAGCTGAATAAATCATGTTAGACATTCTGACACAATATCCGACCCATTGTCTGACTTATTGAAAAAGTGTTATGTCAATGTCTGATCCAATATCCGATCCGATGTTCGACTTGATCGGAGTATCCGACCTAATATCCGACCCAGTATCCGACTTATAGAAAAGCTCTCGGTCTTCATGTCGGAATGTCCGACCCAACCTCTGACTTGGTGACGTGGTTTTTATCCCAGTCAGGCTAGGCTTTGACCTCTTTGTCGGTTTTTCAGGTTTTATTCTTGTATTTTGAAGTCCACTTGCCTCATAAATAGATGAGAGGTAACGGCCGATTAAACGACACACAATCGAACAAACATATATACAATTTTTACACTATTTTTATCTCTCTTATGTGTTTTTCTTTCTCGTTCTTCGTTCGTTTTTCATGAATGGTACCGATCCTTGAGGCTCTATGAACGAGCGAATCGGCCTAGGGCAGACCATAGTCGCCGTGCGTTCAGACGAGATTCCTCTCATACGTGTTGGATTTCGGATCCTCAAAAGCATCATCGAATCGAAAGTACATGTGACGTGTTCATGTATCAACAAAAATATAATCTGCGTTGAAGATGACCGAACTTAATTTAGAAGTTAGAACAGAAAGAAAAGTAGAGCCACGAGAAGGTTGAACTCGGTCGTTGCTCTGTCTTCCATCTAATCCCCTGAGAATATGAGTTAATTAATATAGCCCGGGAAGGGATTCGATTTGAAATATTGAGTGGCTAAGAAACAAACTTACAAACATGTTGGAGATTAGCCAGCTGCACGCATGCCGATCCAAGAGCAAACACCAGGCTGGTCCTTCTTTAGCGTTATTGGCCGGTAGTGCTCCAGCAGGAGACACGACGACTTGCTAAGCTTTACCCGCTATCTATCTAACTTAGGGCCCGAGCATCGTTCCGTTCTTTGATTAACCTATGATGCTACTCCGGTGCTGGATGATTGTGGAGGAGAGGACATGAGTAGCTTGGAGCTCGTCTCCCTCCCTAATCAGGACATGGAGAGCACTGTAGCTAGCTAGCCAGTCCTGTCCTTCTCTGTGCTCCGTGATGAGAGAGGAGAGATGTGTGGGAGTGAGCGAGTATGAGTGAAGAGACCTGTGGTTGGTGCTGTTGGGATGAGCTGTCAGCAGCATTAGATGCTCCCCCCTCTGACACCGCGCACCTGCCATGTCCCCGGCCCCTTCACCCTACCTTCTTTCTACCCAGCAAAAACCGCATCGGCAACCAAAGGTTGCCCGCGGATTCTACTACGTGATCCCATTTTGAAACACAAGAGCGCTCTCTGCCTTGTTGCAACATAGTAGAAATATAGATAGGAGTGAGAAAACACATAATCACTTGCTGTAAATTAGAGCAACTCCAACGGCGTGACTTAAATGTTCACTTTTGGTCCGTCAACTATTGTTTGGGTTATCGCGAACACAAAACTCGATCCAATGAGACGACGCAAACGGATCATTGTCCATCGTGATCCAATTTAGACTCAATTTGCGGCTGATTTGGGTCCACGTGGACATGCAGCGGACGCGCTTGATGTCCTCTCCTGGTCCACCTGTCTATAACTCCTCCAGGGCATTGATTCACCTGACCCGTCCATCGGCGTCTCGCCTCGCCGGTCGAAGGCATTGGTCATCTTTTTTAATCCCAACTCGGTCGCCGAGGCACTCCCATAGGTGTTTATAAATTACAAGGGGACATTATAGTAGAATTGTATAGTAGCAAAGTTAGAAGAGGACATGATGTGGAGAGTTGTATTCTGGTGATATACATGTAATAACATGAAATAGAAAAGTTTCATGTTAACAAATGTATATCACCAAAATACAACTCATACATGAATGGCCTAAACTAACATTGCTACTTTTTTTATTATATACAAGAAAATTGTTAGAAAAATAAAAATAATATATCAAAGCTCATAAAGAGATGTGAGTGTTTGTTCAAATTTTTGAATCAATACGTCGCATCTCTTTATCGATCTTGCTATATTATTTAGACAATAGTCCACACCGGCATCTCCCTTATAAACATCTTCGGCCATCCTTCGGCCGGCGAGGTGAGACTAAACTTAGGCTCGGGGTAGACCATCATCATGTACAAAAAAATGTTAAAAAAAAATTAATGTAGAAAAGTTTGTAAAGCAGATGGGACGTGTCCGGTCAAATTTTGTGACCGTTCACGTCCCATTGGTTCTATCTGATTTTGCTATATTATTGACAATAGTTCATGCCGGCCCTCGCTTATAAACATCCCTGGCCTTCCTTCGGCCGGCGAGATGGGATTAAACTTGATAAATGTCGCGGGCCGCCTAGGACGCAGACAGGTGGGCCAGGTGGGTCGAATGGTCTGGCCAAAAATGTGTCGCGTCCGCACCGTTGGGCCAAGCGACCAGCAGACGGCGGAGAATGGTCTGTTTCGCGACCCAAACGGACAAAAGGCGGACAAATTCATGGTCCGTTTGGGTCGTCCCGTTGGAGTTGCTCTTACTACCACGTGCCTATTTGGTTCAATGGAATTTCATTCCTTGGTAGGACTGCAGGAGTAGTTTTTTTAGGAAAGACGGTTCAATTTCAAACGCTCACAAATGCATATATATATATATATATATATATTCATCTGCAGTGTTTCCATGGCCTGGTACCGTGGAGGTGCCGGCTGGTGCTTTGATTGGAGAACTACGAACCTGCTGACGTGAATAAAGATGGCGGTTCTCATGCTCTTATCGAGTCATGACATCATCCTGCAAGATCGATCCTCCTCGATCTGGTCATCAATGGATTTTGGAACTGCTGACGGAGATCTTGTCCAGAAGATCTGGATCAGACAGAATTGGGTCGTGCGCGTCCAGATCATCCTATGAGGTTCCGAGGGCGCAACGTGAAGTTCTGGAGTTTGTTGATACCATGGGACATGTCGACCCCTCGATTTCTATGGAGTAGATAGCGATGGAGAATGTCATGCTGGATGAAATCGAAGGATCAGTTAGTCGAAATGGGGCCTTGGTAGCGAAGTGATGGAGTCAGCTAGGTGCTTGATAACGCTCGTAAGTAGCACTGATAAGTGGGGGCAGCAGCATTGCATGATTTCATTTCTGTGGTGCTCTTCGGGTGCCGAGTCGTGATTTTGAGGGTGAAAGCCTAAGGTCTGATTTTCATTGGTTGTGCATCGCAAATACCTTACTTAAAGAATTATTTTGAGAGCTCGACTTCCTCCAGGGTGAAAACCTAAGATCTTGGATCGGACAATGACGACGCTTGTGCATTATTCCCTTTTTGAAGGCGTTTCTTTTGAAGACCTCTTATGTTTTCTAGGTGTTGTATTTGGTGCTGGATGGTGTTCTACTGCTTAAAGGAGTTGATCATTATGGAGGAACCTTTTTTTTCTCTCCTTTGGTTTTGTGCATCCTAGATGTTTTGTGCATCCTAGATGTTTTGTGATATCTTGTAGGTGCAGACGCTATGCGTAATTGGTATCTTTACGATATTAATATATTTCTCTTTAAAAAAATACATTCATCCTTATGAACGAGCACACACATCTTATCATTATGAGCACCTTTGAGAGATTGGTTTTGATTAGGTGAGTCTCGAGATTTAACAAAATCATCACAGGTGCATCGTAGTCGAAAAAAATATCTTTTTCTACTAAACGATTATTCACCTTTTAATGAGACACCAAAATGTTGCATCTGTGATTTGATCTCTAGTGGGTTGGAGATACCATAATCCTCCTAACCATACCACGATAGGTGGGTTCTCAAGCTTGTTTGGTTTCTAGGGATGAAGTCTGTATAATTTGTAAAGAAACTAAATGAACTGCATAGCATATGAATGGATCCATAAAACAACAATTTCCAGGAACCGTCGTGCTCGAGAGGTGTGGAGAGAACGAGTGTGTCGCACTCGAGGGGGCGTGGAGTGAACGGGTGGTTCGCTTCGATGCTTCACTATGGGACATTTCCAGGGGTAACCTCACAATTCTTTAAATGGGCCAAAAAAGTTTAGTTTTATCATGATTAAAAATAAAATGAAATTATTGCAAGGATTTATTTTATTGTGTAAAAGATTGACATGTCGCACGGATAATAAAGACGTCAGTTCTAGGGCGCGCGTGGCAGCTAAGTTTTTTGCCATGGTCCATTAAATAAACTTACCATGCTAAAATAATTAAATTTTCCATGGTCTAATGTACTTAACTTTGCATGTCAAAAACTACATTTGGCATGCTTTATAATCCTACAAATATCATATCCAAAAACTATATATGCCATGCTACAATAAAATTGTTATGTTATATATACTATAAATACCATGTCTAAAAATTATATTTCACTATTCAACGTAAGTAAAATTGTCATGCTATATATACTACAAATGTCATGTCAAAAACAAATATTTGTAATGCTACGTAATTAAAATTGACATGCCATATATACTACAAATGACATATTAAAATGAAATATTTGTCATGCTACATAACTAAAAATGCCATGCTATAAAAAATAAATTTTCCATGTTAATAAATTTTCCATCTATCTAGACTATTTAATAAATTTAATACCATGCTACCTACATTTTGCATATTTTGCCATGTTATCTACATTTTTAACTATATCTTGGCATGTTATCTACAATTTTTTTGCATAATATATTATTCATACAAAAAGAATTAAACTGAATTTTTCATGCTATGTATACAAATTCGCATAATTTGCCATATTTTAAAATAAACAAAAAAGAAGAAATTGAAATTTCCATCCCTATATATTTTTCCCATAATTAAAAACATAATTGAAAAGTGGAATTTTCCATGCTATCTAAAATTGTTTTATGTATTTTGCCATTCCTACATAAAAAAACAAAAAAATGGAAGAAATGTGATTTGAACCCTGATCTCTAAAACTTAATCCTCGAGCCCACAATCACTGCACTAGGTTTGTTGTTTTGTTAATGTGGTGTTTGCGCCAGTGTTATTTTAGTGCGAACGATTATTTTAGCTGACATGGTAAATCAACTGCACCAAGATCCATACAAAATAAATCAATGGTTGAAGACCAGGTCGCGCCAAGAGCAGTCTCTAAAACTTAATCCTCACGCCCACAACCACTGCACTAGGTTTGTTTGTTTTGTTAATATAGTTTTTGCGCTAGTGTTATTTTAGCGCGAACGATTATTTTATCTAACATGGTAAATCAACTGCACTGAGATTCATGTGAAATGAATCAATGGTTGAAAACCAGATTGCGCCAGAAGCAGTTAGAGCGACCTGTTGCTCTATATGATTATTTAGGTAAAAAAAAGTAACCCCAAACCTACAATTCAAAGGGTCTTTGTAGAGAAAAGAAATTAGGGAACTTCAACGTGAACCATCATATCGAACACACCAACCATTTGCGCTAGTTTAAATAGACATTATAAAAAAGAACAAATTGAACCAAATCAAATTAATTTTTGAAAATTCCATATATTACATTTAAACCAAACGATATTTAACAAGTTCACCTAAAATAGGAATAAAATATGTGCCAGATGATGACATCGTCTGCATGGTTGCCTTTGTCAGCGGCACCTCCATCGTCGTCCCTTCGTCGTTGTCGCCGCCAAAGTCGACGTCGCCATGGTCCTTCTAGTGGCGGAAGGCCGCGTATGGCTGCATGGTGGGGGCTCTTCCATATGTGGCGTCTGATTTGGAAGCCACGATAATGCAGGAGGGAGGTTCACCTCCTTAAATCGGCAGGGGGACGAAGACGGTGTCGCCGAACCGCACACATGGCATGACCACTCCAACACAAGCTTCATGATAGCCTGGAACTCCTCATAAGTTTGTGCCGCCTCGGTGAGGAGGGGCACCTGCTTCTTCTTCTCATCTTCCATGGAGAGCATGAATTCCTCCTTCACCAGTGAAGCGGCGGAGGACGACGACCTCAAAGGCCGTGGGTGGCGGTGCCACGATATGAACCACACTCCACGAAATCCATGAGTCGACGCCAAGAACAATCCACTTCCAGACTTGCTCGTCGTGGTATGCATAGAAGAGGAGAGGCAGCGGTGTGAGGAGAGGAGACGAGATGTGGGGTTGGTCGCCCTAGTATGTATGCTTAAATAGTTGGGGTAGGCATACGGATGCCGCTTCAACGCGGCACATCGACCAGATTAGGTTTCTCGATAGTTGTACTGATGTGAATGCCAACGTGGTCAGTTCCCTGGTCCCGTCCATCTACCTCGCACCAATGTAGGTCGACTGTCGTTCAATCTCATTCGCTCTGAATGGCATGAATGTGTGGCGAGGTTTCTCGAACGGATGGTACGGGAAGGGTTTTGGATGTGCTTGTGTAGTCATATGCAAATGTGGCACGACTTCAAACGCTCGCAAACCTTCTTCGGGTTTGGTCTTGGTTTGTGGGATTTTAGACCCCGAATGCGTTCACAAATGTTTGAGATAAGATAGAATGGCAAAAACGTCCGAACAATTCGATTTAGATGTTTAGGGAAGATTTGGTCGTCCGCGTTACAGTTGCCCTAAGTACTCAAGTCCTTCAAAATTCCTAAGAAAACTATAGTGTAGAGTCTTTTTTGGTATAATTATACCTAGCTCTAGTACCTTGGTTATTTATTTTTAAGTCGGCCCCAAAGGATCTCAAATTCATTAAGCAAGAAGAGAGTTGCTCGGTTAATTATCAGGGAAACCAAGCGAAAACCGTTACAACATGCCCGCAATAACAAGGCCTACAGGGCGACCTGGCAACCCACACAAGAACGTACACACACTGCTAAGGAGAAAAGCGTCGTCGAGGTAGCAATCCGGCGTCATCGTCATCACACCTCCGCGAGGGCGACTCCGACTCCACCATCAATAAGCACCGAAGAAGCCCTTACCGCAAGCAAGCGTCGAGGCCTGTGCCAGTCGATGCCAAACAGTCAGCCACACATGCCAACCACCGGGCAGCTCCGACTCTGTCGACGAGCATCGCAGGATAAAAGCGCTGAACTTGCGCCGAGCCAGCGCCGGAACCGACCACCTGTCGCATGTCATCGTCACCGCAAAGGCCCCTCCTCAGCAGCTCCGACTTCAAAAAGACAGAGTGAGGCCCGATGACCCCTCGAACACGTCGGAAGAGACCGACTACCAAGATCCAACAGCAAACCAGCTCCTCTTGACGCCGCCATCGTTGCCACACAAGAAGTACCGCAAAAGAGCACATCACCAGACGGGCACCTGCTGACTGCGATGTCGCGAACGTCCATCCCATGAAGCATGCAACCGAGATCCAAAGATCTGCAAGGTGACGCCCCAAAGAGGGAAGCGACGATGACGACGCCGTCGCCCGACCCGAGCGGGCCTTAGGCTTTCACCCGAAGAACTGGATCTGAGGATGTGCAGGGATGGCCACCCCAACGGCGCCTCCAAGGAGGTGGAACGACGCCCGCTGACGCCGACACCGTCGACCGGCAAGAGCCCGGTAAGCTTTCGCCCGGAGCCACCCAACAGCACCACCATCCTCACGCAAAGCACCTCCGCTGACCCGTCCACCTCTCCCGAAGCCACCACGCCAGCAGCACCGAAGAGCCCCCACAACACACCTCCACGCTGGCCACACCAGCGAGCCAGATCGGGCTAGATCTGGCATTCCCCCAACCCAAGCGCCTCCAGGAGAACCGCCACGCCGCCACACAGCGCGAAACCACTCGCCGGAGCAACAGTCGGCCGAGCCAGCGGCCTTCGCCGTAGTAGCCGACCGAGCCAGCGGCCCCTGCCGGACCGCCGAGAATCGGCCGACCAGCCGCCGTTGGAGAGCAGAGCGGTCCGTCCTCGGGCCCCGCGGAAGCGCCCCGCGAGAGAGCCGCCACGCCGGGGAGGGCGCCAGGGCGGAGACCAGGAGCGTGGCGCCGGCGACTCCACCGGGACGGACGCGAGAAGGGGGAAAGGAGCCTCCCCCACCAAGAGCACCCGCGGCCAGACAGGAAGGAGACGCCCCGCCGCCGCCGTCCGCCTCCCAGGCTTAGCCTGGAGGCCTCCTCCGGCGACGGCGAGGGGAGGGAGGGGACGAGGGGATGGCCCGGCGGCGCGGCTAGGGTTCCGCCCGTGTCGCCTCTGCCGAGACGACGCGGGGGCGCAGGGGGAGCCCGAGAAACATATTTTCGAACTCACCTTGGTTATTTTTGTATTGAAAAACTCATACGTAGATAAATATATAGACACTAGCAATGGTTAAAGGCAACTATACCACAAAATATAAGGATTCTAATTGTACAAAATTCCTACATCCAAATGAGCTCTAAAAACGCGTGAAATGTGGGTTTTTGTCTTTTTAATGAGCTAGTACCTAGGGGGGGGGGAATGAAACCCGAGTAGATAACAAATTTATCACCGAGTGACTGTAACTTGTGATTCCGCATAATGTACTCGGCTTATAATATTAGCACATATCTGATCTCAATTCCTTGTGCCCCGCTCATGTTTACTCTAATTGCATAGCTCTATCTCTCAATTTTTTTTGCATAGCTCTAGTTATATGATTTTGATGTTTACATCATTTTCTTATACTGCCGCTATTCTAAAACATATGATGTATTAGTTCTGTAAGAACTTAAACTTTTTTTATTTTTGATCAAATTCGTAGCAGAAGAATCATTATATACATTACCAGATTAAAAAATATATCAAAATACATTCATGACGAATCTAATTATATTGATTTGATTTTTTTGATATTGATAATTTTATCAAAGTTTAAGACATTTGACTTAAAAAAAACTAATACACCTTATATTTTAGAACGGATGGAGTAATTTATATGTCATTTGTTGAAGTCACATACGCGACATCTACAACGACGAGAAAAGTTTAAGGTCAGTTGATTTTATCACTGCTAGATATTTAAAGACCACATAAATGCACCAAGTACCACAGAATAAAAAAAACATATATACAAGTAACATAATAACTATCAGTTCTATAAATGTAATTTTGCAGTTTTATGTCTAAACAACTTTAATGCACTAATATCTAAAGCTATACATGCTTTTGCTAACCAGTTTTTTTCTTTTGGAAAAATGTCTGGCCTTATTGATTAAACATAGAGTACAATAGATTGGACAAACTGAAACGAGTATGAGCATAATATGAGAGCTACAACAAGATATTTCGAAATGGTTATCTCTAGTTCTATTGCTTGCATCTTGGTATTTCTCTATGCAGCTTGTGATGAAACAGATGGCCATGTTTGTAGAAATTGATGCTGTCTCATAGACTTGATGAACCACGAACCACATGGGTCAGATGCAGTCTAAATGGTCGCTTATCATAGATGCTCCATATTACAGGAGGTGGATAGAGGAGGAGCTGGGTGCACAATAGGAGGAGGGCTTTCTAGCGTTTGTCAACTTTGTGTCCAGGCGCAAAGGAAAAGGATTCCACTCTGTCTAGCTTTCTCCACTCTTTGGGTTCATCATTCCAAGGCCCCACGAGCGGCTAGCTTAAACTGCCCTACTACTTGACTCCACGCACAGGTCACTCTGTGTGAAAACTCAACTGCAAAAGAGAATTCAGTAAGTGAGCAGCTCGAGCACAACATCCATTGTTAACTAATTGAAGATTTCATTAGTATGGGATGGGATGATATCATAAGTGATACAGTATGTATAACATAAAAGTTAATACTGAATCATCTAGGATAATACCTCGAGTTATACAAGTCACACATAGTATTAAACAAGCCTTCTATATACGATGACACCACAGTATAAGAATACCTTTTCTATAAGAGTGAATTGCAAGAAACCACCATATTGAAACGACCTTTTGCAGGAAAGACTTTTTTACGTTTTTGTTGCACAAACCACTAATTTTGGGCTTAATCTTTTGCAGAAAACACTGATCAGTCTATTTAGGCAATTTGACCTTGTTTATGACAGGTGGGGCCTGTTGGCATTACTGTTAGTCCCGGTACTTTTGCAGAGGCACCCTTCAATTTGCAAACAAAAATGCAATTCAGCCCTTGCCCATGCTCCACCAGGCACATGTCGCCGTTGAGCTTCTTCACGGCCAGCCTCGCCGCCCTCTGTGCACCGACCGACGCCAAGCCGCCGCGCCAGCCCGTCCCCGTGCCGCCGGTCAACGGCATAATCGCCGGCCGTGGCCTTCCTATGCTCCGCAGTGCCGTCCGTGGAAATCTTCAGCGACTCTGGGGCGGGCGCGGTCACCGGGAGAGCGCGGAGCGGGCCAGGGCGAGCGCAGGGCTGGGGATGGCCGGTCGCCGGGGGTGAGCTTCGTGGGAGCTGGGGCGAGCGCGGTGGCGGGGAAGGGCAGGGTAGGGCACGGTCGCCTCTCGGTGGCTGCCAGGTGAGCGCAGGGCGGGGGAAAGCGGTGGCGGGGGTGACCGTCGGGTGAGTCCGGGGCGGGTAAAGTGCCACCGGGTGAGCGCGGGGCTGGGGCGAGCGCGCGGCCACAGGGGAGCTCCGTCGCCGCCCGGGGCTGGTCCAGCGAGGATGTGCGGCTAGGCGCGGGGAG
Organism: Bromus sterilis; assembly: GCA_950022295.1. Taxonomy (NCBI): domain Eukaryota; kingdom Viridiplantae; phylum Streptophyta; class Magnoliopsida; order Poales; family Poaceae; genus Bromus; species Bromus sterilis. Next base: position 332,785,222 of record OX465595.1, on the reverse strand, counting down.
CGGGGCTGGTTCGAGGCGGCCTCTGGGGGGGCGGACGAATGCACGGCTGGGCACGGCCACAGGTGAGCAACGCCGCTGTCGGGCACGATGCAGGAGGGGTGGGCGCCGACGGCGGGGGCTGGTCCAGAGAGGGTAGGTGGTCCAGCCGGGCGTGATTGCATTATTTTATATTTTTAGGGTGTTTCTGTAAAAAGGAAGGACCTTACAGGTGGCCCCCATATGTCATAATCGTATTTAAATTGCTCAAACTGGACGATCAATGCTTTCTGTAAAAGATTAAGCCCAATATTAGTGGTTTCTACAACAAAAACGTAAATGAGTCTTTCCTGCAAAAGGTCGCTTCAATGTGGTGGTTTCTTGCAATTCACTCTTTCTACAATAGTGTATGTATTGGTGTTTCAAGCAAGGTTGTAGGACGTAGTTGATAAATTCACCATAGACACCTTATTATGGACAATAAGACCTTTTCAAAATATTGAGCATGTGGTTTAATCAATGTTGGGTTGAGATTACAACCACTCAGTCACCATCCAAAACATTTAGTTCTATAACATTGATTTCATATTTATTTGCTAAAAATTGCGAAATGAAGTAGCACAAACCTCATTTCAACGTATTTCTTCTTGAAAAATTATACAACTATGCATTATGCCTTCACGTATATCTGTAATTTTTCAAAAAAAATGTAAAAATATGAATTTTGATGAATTTTTAAGGTGAATTTGGAGAGCTCCAAAGAGCATTTCGATAGTATAGCTGGTAACAAAATGGACGTCAAGGTGCCATGATAAAATGATAAAATTGACATAAAAGTCCCTCCCCCTTAGAGAATCTACAGATGGATACACCAAATCTAGCTCTTTAGTTACGATGACTCAAATCCAAATGGATATACCTCCCTCCTAAATAATGATAACTCAAATCCATACAATTATATGCAACGTAGAACCTAATATAAATTTTTGACGACGATACTCCGACACTACAGTCTTGTCCATGTTCGGCTGCCGGCTGAGCCCCTAGAAGTGTCTGTTCGGTCTCCGGTGAGGTAGAGTAGAATATGTGACGCACACCTAACTAAAACTAAATCTAGCTAAAACTAAAAATAAACTAACTAAAATAAATCTACTCCCTCCGTAAACTAATATAAGATGTTTTAGATCACTAGTTTAGTTATCTAAAATATCATATATTAGTTTACAAAGGGAGTAACTAATTGCTAACAGGAATATAACATACAAAAAAATACCTTAATGAGGGGTCGGCGAGGAGGGACTGGACGCTGGCAACACGACACAAGGACGGCGGCGCGGCTCCTCCTCAAGTGGGACGCTCGTGCGGAGGTGGAGGCGGCTCACCCGCGGATCCGCGGTAGGAGGAAAGGAGGGGAGGAGAAGAAAGGAGCCTGGGGCGGCGGGGGCTCACCGGGGACGACAGAGGGAGGGTGGCGGTGGGTCACAAGAACAAGGGAGCGACGGAGGTAGAGGCGTGGCGCGTGTGGGGAGAGAGGAGAGAAAGAACAAGGGAGAGAGGGAGGCCAACGACGTGGGGATAACGACTCGAGGCTATGCCCTCTGCTTTTCCCCTACTTTGTCGTCCACTCGCAGAAGGCAAAGACTCGAGTTGTTATCCCTCAGCAACGGAGCACCCCAGTGCCCCCTAGGGGCCCTTTGTCGTCTGCTATTATGTCTCTTTGCCATCCGATTTATAAAAGTCGACGACAAATCTTACCACCGGCCCCACCGAGCCCTTTGTCGTCTACCTTCCTCCTCTTTGCCGTCTGTTTTATAAAAGCGAACGGAAAACCATCTAGTTGCAGTATGTTGATTCTATTTCGTCTGCTTTTAGGCATCCAACGACAAAGTGTTGGGTTGCCATCCGCCCCGATGAAAAGCAGATGGCAAAGAGCTTGACACATGGAAAATTCTTTGTTTCTAGTAGCGTGGCAGCGTGCATGTTTCACAAACACTGTTGGAATGTGACCAGTAGAAATCTCAGGTTTTAAGTGTACGCCACTTATTATGTGTTGGCGTTTAAGTTGGCGGGAAAATATTCTTCTTCACTCCCCGGCAACGGCGCCAGAAATTTGCTTGATGGCTTCTCGCCCGTCGTTGGTTACCCCAACTGGAAGGTTGAGATGTAGATAGTGGAAAATTTCCCTCGGTGATGATACCAAGGTTTAACGAACCAGTAGGACTCCAAGAGATACAAGTACGAGTCAACAGCGCCTGAAGTTTGCCGGATGTTCGAGTTGACGCGGACCTGCACACAGAAACAAATAACTTTGCTCCCAATGAGTACAGAGAGGTTGTCAATCTCTCCGGTCTTGTTGTTTACAAATAATCAAAATACAAGGGGAATAGTAATGGTGATTGCAACGGAAAGTAAATGAAAGCAGTAAATTGGGGCGTTGTAAACTATGATGGAAATATAGACCGGGGTGCCATGACTTTGACTAGTGATATCTCTCTCCCAACAAACGATAAACAACTATGCTGGATAAACAAATTACAGCTGGGAAATTAACAGAATTATAAATGCACCGTAATGCTAATTATGCTACACGAAAGCTAGAGGCTCAATCGTATGGGCATTACACTGTAACACCCTCACTGTCATGAACAGTAATCATTTTGCTAATCAAGAATTACAATTGATAATCACTGTTGCTAGAAATGGCCTTGATCATTTTTTTTTGCTTTTGCTCATCTTCAAATAATGTTGGGGGGTATTGAAACCAATGTACCCATGTTGCCCTGGTCACTTGCAATCAACCCAAAGTTCAAACCCATTTGAAATCAACACCAACTCAAAGTGCCTGGTGGTGAATATTAAAAATAGGTGACAATTAAACTTTGCTCAAAAATTGTGAATACAATTTTGTAAATTGTAAAATAATCATCTGATCATGTCCATATAGGTTTGGGGATTTATTGACCTCTAAATTAATTCAAACAATTTAAACAGTAGTTTGAATTTTCCATTTTAATCATCTATTAATTAAAAGAAATATTAAATGATTTTATTTTGTAATAAAAAATGTTGTGGCACTCTGTTAATGTGCACTACTAGTTGTGGAATGAGTTTTAGGTTTTGAAAAATTGTAAAGCTAATACAAACAAATACCAAAGGAAATTATCAGAAAAAGAAAACAGAAAAAATAAAGGAATAAAATATAGCCTACCCCAGCCCAACCCCCCTCCCCTCCACTGGGCCTGACCCGAGCCCAACCCACCCAACCGTTCCCCCTCCCCCGCACTATTCCCTTCACCCCCCCCCCTGGACGAAATCCCCACGGCCATGCCGACCGGCGTCGCCGTGCTGCCCATCCGCTGGCCCCGGCGAGGAGATAAGGCCGGCCCCGAACCCCCCTTGGCCCCGAGAACCCTAGCCGCCCTCTGCCTTTCCCCTCGGTTCCTCGCGCCGCCCCTGCTCCTCACTGAGCTCGTCCGAGCTCGCCCGTGGGCGCCTTGTCGCCGCCGCTCTTCATTGCCATGGCCAACAACCACCTCGGGCTGCGCCGGCGTGCCCAAGGGGATCCTCGCGGGTGACTCCCTCGCACCAAGACACCCCTCCCTCGCCTTCGTTCTCGGCATCGCCCGCATCGCCACTGTCTTCCTCACCATGGTCGCCGGCGTACGACGAGAAATTCGTCGCCCACGCTGCGTCTTCGGCTACCCCGTGACCTCCACAAGCTCGCAGTGAGCCTCTCCCTCGGACCCCCTGTTCCCCTTATTTTTGGTGTCGTAGAACGCCGCCCCCTTTGAGCATGCTCCGTCCACCGTCGGCGGCCACACCGTGGCCTGCTTCTCTGTCGCTGCCCGGCTCGCCCCATGCGCGCCCTGCTGCTCCTGGCCGAGGCCTCCTCCGCGCCCTCCCCTGGCCGGCGCAGCCTCTGGCCTAGCCTTGCCGCCTCCACCCGCCGCTGCTGCTTGCTGCCATCGTCCATGGCCTGGCTGGTATGCAGCGTGGGTGAGGTTGACAGCCATTGTTAAGTGGGCCTCCCCTGTAAAAAAAAGAAAAGAAAAAGGAAGTAAAAGAAATAAAGGAATTAGGTAAATAGAAAAGTAAATAATAATAATAATAGTTAAAAGCCTAGTTAGTATAGTGATTAATTAAGTTAGGGCTAATTTATTGTTAGTTAATCTTTAAGTCAATGACATATGGGCCTTGGTGATAAGATATTAAATAAAATGAATTTTTATAATGTCCAGCGGTTGACACGTGGGTCCAGAGGATTTTAGAATAAACATAATGATTTTTATAAATGTCTAGAGGCTGACCAGTGGGACCCATTGGTCAGGCTTGACCAGTCAACAGGCTTATAGATAATGTTGTATTTAAATAATAAAAGGAATTTCAGAAATTCGATAAATTGATTAAAACTTTGATAATTAAATTCATTTAATCCGTAGCTCAGATTCAAAAACTTTATACATCAAAATTGATCAGAAAAATATAACAATCACGAATACGCTACCCGTTCGTCTACCGCACCCCCCTAACACAACGAACATCGACACCCCCCATCCGGGCCGTCTGTCGGTAATTCCCGGTACCGGTATAGGTTGCCCGGATCAAAGTACTTTGTATATGAAAGTTGCTCAGAACGGATCACTGGATACAAATACGATACCCATACCTTCATCACACCCCTCTAACATACCGAACATCGGACCTTCCCCCTCCGGTAGCCATGTCCGATAATTGCCCGATACCGATAAACACTCCGGATGAATTTATTTCGAACACGAAAGTTGTTAATAATAGTTCAACTAACCCGGATACACCACCCCAACGTTTGTCGGTTGTCCACGACACCTCCAGCATGATCCCCCCCCTCCGGAAACCATGTCCGGTAATCACCCGGAGCTGGCAGTTCATCCACGGATGAATTCCCACTCCACCCGAAACACTTAAGACTGCGTTAGAACATCGTGTACAATTCAATTGCCATGTATTGCTTTTGTATTGATATTATTGCCATGTATTTATTGTTTCTCCCCCCCTTTTTCTCCGGTAGACCTCGACGCTACCGCCGACAACATCGATGCCGATTAAAACTACTTCGTCGACGATCGTACCCCTACAACCGAGCTTCCAGGCAAGCAGAGCCATTCTCTTCCCCAAATATCGCCTATCTTTCCGTACATTTCTTGCACTAGGCGTGGTTACTGCTGCTACTACGTTACAATCCTATTCAATTGCATAGCCTGTTTTTGTCGCCCCTTGATGTACCTTTCCTTGTCCTATGCTGCCTTATAAATATATATATAATATTCAACAGTAAACCCTGCGCATTGTTAGCTAGGATTAGAATAGCGGGCCGTGATCACTCTGGTGAGTGAACGCGGTTTACAAAATATTATAACTGCAACAGGTACGGATCAATGCAGACGCCCTAGGGAACCTACAATGGCGAGACTCTGCCGAGTCGCTTCGAGTTTGACTTACGAGTGGACGGACTCGTATTTCACTCTCGTCGGCTCAGTAGCGTAGCATCACTGGGATGATACGAGGGTATTCCTCTTTATTTCATTCCGCTGGTGTCTCGGCACCACCGGGGTGATACGAGAATATTCCTCTTTATTTCCTTCCGCTGATGTCTCGGTCGAACCTCTTCAAGTGTACCATCGAGGGTGATTCCTCCTGGTTTCACTTGATGGTAGGCACTCGAATCAACTGGTGTCCTTACAAGTAAGGAGTCGGGTGACCCAACGGTGCCCGCGCAGGGTATCTTACCGGAACGACAGGTCAGGTGTATTCCACCGGTGTGCGGCGGGCCTCGTACTGTTCGTGGCCGACAGGTATCCTGTTGTACGAAAGTCGAGCTCTTCGGAGAAAACGCGAGACAAGGTAAGGAGATGGTTCACCTTGTTGGTAACCGCACGAGGTGGTGGGACGACAGGGAAGGCACCGACGTTACTGGTGGTCCTGACTGCTGTCGTTTTCCGCGACTCATTCTATAAGGGGCAACGATAACGGTTGTCTCGACAGAAAATTAATAAAATGCTTAACGGGTTCGGCGGATGACTTGAGTAGCCTTTTGGCTTGTACGCACTACCTATACGTGAGAATTTACGACTTATGGGCTCCTCCATGACGTAGCCTCGTTTGAAAGCTCTGAAAGACGTCCAGTTCAGCATTGCGGCAGGGACGGATCGCGCTGCGGCGTTGGAATTCACCCTCCACGCAACGACCCGGAGAGCGAGGGGTGATAGGCCCATGACCCCCTTTCACTTAGGGCTGTAGACCGGAGGGGACCTCTCTGATGAGTCGTAGGATGGATTGCGTTGTGTCGGATAGCCTCGGTGGGGTGCTCCCTAACCAGGTGTACGCCACCCTGGAGATCCGAGCGTGTAGTGTCACACTAGTGCACCCCTGCAGGGAAGATTGATCTATTCGAATAGCCGTGTCCACGGTAACAGGACGCTTTATGCTGAAGCCAGATCCTACCACTACAAACTACTACTATTAAACTGTTGGTTCCGGGGTTTTCTCCCTCGCGGGTATGTCGAGGGAGGAAACTCGGAGGCATTGTTAATTATGATTACAACTTATTATTATACAATGCTGCAGCAACTTCTGCTGCATTGTTACTTTCATTACTGTTATATTAAACTGTTGGCTGATTCTTACCTCACGCTGCAAGACTCGTTGGAAGATGCTAGTCTTCGATAGGCCTAGCTTCTTATCCTTGCTCTGACTTCTATCTTGCATTCCACTATATATAGCCTCCCCTTTCGATTTGATACAATGCATAAATTCTTAGTAGCGGACGTAAGACTCGCGGGTATGCTAGACACTCACCTGCTTTATTTCCCCCCTTTTTGTTTTGCCTGATCGGCCGCTGCAGTCGACGTTGGAGCCTTGGAGCCCAGGAGCAGGAGATCCCCGATGCCGACCACCGCAACGTGAAGATCCCCGATTCCTTCTACGACGTCGAGTTCCCCTTTGACCAGGAGTAGTTTGGAGGTTCCCAGGAAGGAGGCCTCGCCTTTTCGATCGTTGTTGGTTTTTGTGCTGGCCTTCTTGAGGCAACCTTGTATCCTTGTGTCTCTACTCAGATACTATTGCTTCCGCTGACTTTGTGCTCTCCAGCTGTTGTATTCGAGCCCTCGTGGCCCCTGGCTTGTATTAAACAGCTTGTATTATTTTATTTGTAGAGTTGTGTTGTGATATCTCACCGTGAGTCCCTGGCCTCGATCGTGTACCTTGCGTGTATGATTACTGTACACGGTCTGATTTTGGGGGCGTCACAAGTTGGTATCAGAGCCGACTGCCTGTAGGACACCCCCTTCCAACTCCTTGGTCGAAGTTGAGTCTAGTGTTTGCAAAACTACTTTACTAACATTGTCGTGTGGCTTATCGTCCCACGTCGCAAATTGGGTGGTATTAGGATCTTTTTCTCCGTACCTTTACTCTTGGATTCTATTCTCTTATCCTTTCGGGAAATTTTACTAACTCTGACATTAGTATCTCGTGGTCGCATCTACCCGGAGAGCCCTTCACCCAAGATGATCGCTTGCTTCACCTGAAGATTCCGAAGATTACACTCCGATAAATTCCCGAGAACCTACGTGTTCATCACCTTGCAATCCCCTGGCACCGAAAAGTCCGTATGGATAATTTCATCCACCTCTCGATCTGGAAATCATAATTCCCTTGTACTTAAGAATCGAATTATTCCGATGCTTCTATCATCCGATGCCTTTGCATTCTTTCTCCTTCTGGTTGAGTGTCGATACTCACATCAGATTCCTTGCGAACCACCCGAACCTTGGTGGATTATTATCCGACTAATCTTACATGGCTTCTTCCATGTGTCAATTGGATTCATCATGTGAAATACCATCCTTTCCCTCGATGATTTGTGTTATCATCGACAACCTACTTTGACTCCCTGCCAATACAACTTGGTCGTTTATATCGTGCTCTGCTTTCCCTTAGGAAAGATAAACACCAGATACTTGTGTATAATCACATTTTTCCCTTCCATTGGTCTGTTTAACCTTTCTTGTGATATATCTTATCCGAGCAGTGATAATTCCTTGCTTACATAAACACTTCGATGTACTACTCTGTTGGTACAACCTGTTACTATCGTGAATAACCTTTATGGTTACCGCCGATGGACGAGAGCTTTGCCAAGTGGTTCTCTTTGTCCACTGCTTCTGGTACCGATGTTGTTGCCGACAAAGCTGACAAACTGTTCCCTGACAAAACCTTGCATCGTGATTGTATGGAATGTCGCCACCCTTCTTATTCAATGTGGGCCCATAACTCACAGTTCCATAGGATGGAAACCTGACTCTCTTGTACCTTTCTGTTCTCAAAGTTATTCCTCACGCTTGGCCTTGTATGAAATTCACCAGTTATCTACCTTGTGTTATTCAATCCGGTATCAGACGCAGTGCTTATGCATGATGCTATGGAACCCTTTTTTTTCTCATCCATCATCGGCATCAAATGGATGCCCATCCGCTTGAAACCAGCATATCTTCGTTTGTTTCTCTCATTGAATTCCTCGGAGTTAAACTCGGAAGAGATTCTTTTTACCCCATTCCCTCGAACAACCTCGGTTGATTAACAAGGTACCCATCCGACCCCCTTGGATTTTTCTCCTAGCTTGATCGTAAGTACGATGAAGACCCCGAAGAAAGGATAACAACTCGTCGAGATGCACTGATGCAGAGTAATGAAGAAATCAACGAGAAGGATTAAATTCATCGAGAAGGACAACAAGAACAAGAAGAATCGCTAGAATACGAAACTGAAACTTTACCCCTTACACTACCTTTAATTCTCGGGACGAGAATTCTTTGTAGTGGTGGAGATTTGTAACACCCTCACTGTCATGAACAGTAATCACTTTGCTAATCAAGGATTATAATTGATAATCACTATTGATAATCACTGTTGCTAGAAATGGCCTTGATCATTTTTTTTTGCTTTTGCTCATCTTCAAATAATGTTGGGGGGTATTGAAACCAATGTACCCATGTTGCCCTGGTCACTTGCAATCAACCCAAAGTTCAAACCCATTTGAAATCAACACCAACTCAAAGTGCCTGGTGGTGAATATTAAAAATAGGTAGCAATTAAACTTTGCTCAAAAATTGTGAATACAATTTTGTAAATTGTAAAATAATCATCTGATCATGTCCATATAGGTTTGGGGATTTATTGACCTCTAAATTAATTCAAACAATTAAAACAGTAGTTTGAATTGTCCATTTTAATCATCTATTAATTAAAAGAAATATTAAATGATTTTCTTTTTTAATAAAACTTTTTGTGGCACTCTGTTAATGTGCACTACTAGTTGTGGAATAAGTTTTAGGTTTTCCTAAATTGTAAAGCTAATACAAACAAATACCAAAGTAAATTAACAGAAAAAGAAAACATAAAAAAATAAAGGAATAAAATCTAGCCTACCCCAGCCCAACCCCCCTCCCCTCCACTGGGCCTGACCCGAGCCCAACCCACCCAATCGTCCCCCCCTCCCCCGCACTGTTCCCTTCACCCCCCCCCCCTCAGCCTTTCCCCTCGGTTCCTCGCGCCGCCCCTGCTCCTCACTGAGCTCGTCCGAGCTCGCCCGTGGGCGCCTCGTCGCCGCCGCACTTCATTGCCATGGCCAACAACCACCTCGGGCTGCGCCGGCGTGCCCAAGGGGATCCTCGCGGGTGACTCCCTCGCACCAAGACGCCCCCCTCGCCTTCATCCTCGGCATCGCCCGCATCGCCACCGTCTTCCTCACCATGGTCGCCGGCGTACGACGAGAATTTCGTTGCCCACGCTGCGCCTCCGGCTACCCTGTGACCTCCACAAGCTCGCAGTGAGCCTCTCCCTCGGACTCCCCCCCTGTTCCCCTTCGTTTTGGTGTCGTAGAACGCCGCCCCCATTGAGCATGCTCCGTCCACCGTCGGCGGCCACACCGTGGCCAGCTTCTCTGCCGCTGCCCGGCTCACCCCATGCGTGCCCTGCTGCTCCTGGCCGAGGCCTCCTCTGTGCCCTCCCCTGGCCGGCGCAGCCTCTGGCCTGGCCTTGTGTAACACCCTTAGAATCGGTAACAGTAATCACTACAGTGATTCCACTATTAGTGATCATTACTGTTGATGATCAAGCTATGATCACCTTGGTCATAGCTCTGTCAATTTCCAACCCGGATAAATTTTTCAAATTGGGTAAACTATAAAACTTTCCTCCAAGAATTGTGGATGCATGTCAATCCACTTGATCATTGTTCAACCCAATCAACCTTAGTCATTTGCAGAATCCTAGGTCAGTGTTAATTATAAAACCAATAATGGTGGGTGATTAAATTGCCTTATAATATTAATATAAAAGAAATGTGGAATTTTGAAGTAAACCCTAGGTGTTGCAAGAACTTTCATTATTTAATAGCAAATAATCTTGGGCCATGTTAAAAAATAGCAATGGATATTCTACTAAAGTATTTTAGAATTATTATGGAATAAAAACTATTGTTTGGGGATTATTAAATTGTCATGGTAATTAAAATAAACAAGTGGGGATAATAGTTGATCCAAAAATTAAGGAAACAATTTTATTAAATACCAAATAATCAGTAGGTCACCTTAAAGTGATTGGGGTTTTTATTAAAGTGATTTCGTAATAATAAGGAATACAAACAATTACTTAGTGATTATTAGTTTGCCAGGGAAATTATAATAAACATGTGGGAATTTTAAATGGACACAAAATGGTGCAAACAATTTTATAAAATACCTAAAAGTTAGTAGATCAATATGCCATGGTTAAGAATATTTATTATAATATTTAACTATCTTAAACAATTGAAACAGTAGCTAAAAGGCCCCCATTTAACCCTTTAAAATATATAACAAAGTTAAAATGATTTTTGTTTGAGCTCAAACTTTTTAGAACATTTCAATAATAAGCAACACAAGTATTGGGTCCATATCCATATTTTACAAAACTCTATTGGTAGCTAAACTAAATAAAACAGAAAGAAAACAAAAAGAAAAAGAATAGAAAAATGAAAACCCCCTAAATCCCGCCTGGGGCGAGGCCCACCCCGGGCCCAGCCCCTCTCTCTCTCCTTCTTCTCCCCTCCACCTACCCCCTCCCCCACCACGCACGGCAAGCAGGGCGCCATGGCCACTGCCTGGCCGACCCCCCCTCACCTGCTCCCCCTCCTCCCTACCTGCTCCCTCTCCTGCTGCTCGCCCCCACCCCTGCATCTTGACGCCACTGCCATCCAGAGCTTCTCCGCAGCCATGTCGATGCACGCCGCACCCATCGCCCGTGGATGCGCCCCTTGGGTGCCGCGCTCACCGCCCGTCTGCAAGGCGCCGCAGCGCCTGGTCGCCCCGCCCCAAGCTCCCTCCCGCTGAACCCGCTTCCTCCCGAGCTCTGCCCCGTGCCCGAGCCCGGAGTGCGCCTCGCCGCCCGCCGGGGCAGCTACACGAACACGCCGCCGACTGGAGATGCGCCTCCACGCCCAGCGCCGCCCTGCCCGCTATGAGCTTCCCCCTTCGTTTCCCCCTCGCCTTGCTGTCGACCTGTGTCCGTAGACCGCCGCCGTCGCCGAGGTCTTCTGGCCGCGCCGTCGCAACCCCCCTGTGTGCGCCTCTGCTCCCACGGCTCGCCGCGCCGCCGCGCGCCGGCCGCCACCCGCCATGGCCCTCCCCACCGCTCGCCGCTCGCCGCTCGCCGCCTCCCACTACTGCCGGCCCGGCCACGGCAACGGCCATGGTCGTGTGCTGGTGTGCGTGCAGCGTGGGCTGGGTGGCCTAGTGCCACTGACCACTTGGGCCCACCAGTGGGATTAGCCCCCCCTAATCCCCATTTAAGCTGACCCTCCTGTTAATTAAATAAGACAATGATATGTGGGGTCAGCCCCTAATTAAATTAAGTTAATTGGTTTTAACATCTGTGTACATGACAGGTGGGCCCAAGGCCATTAGCTAGATTAATCAGATCTGTTTAATTATAAGGTTGTATGACACATGGGCCCCTTTGGGTTAATAGTTTAAATATAATGCAAATATTAAAATATGTGTATGACATGTAGGCCCCACTGTCATTGAAATTAATTTAAATTGAATTATTAAAGTGTGTGGCTGACATGTGGGACCCACTGGTCAGTAGGTCCCACTTGTCAGTGTTGACTGGTCAAATGCACTATTCTGTATGTCAAAAATTAAATCCAAAAATGATTTAAAATTGATTTAAACTTTAGAAATTAATATCTTTTAAACCGTAAGTCAGATTCAAAAACTTTATACATGAAAATTGATCATAAAAATATAACGAATATGGATACGCTATCTGTATGTCAACCACCCCCTCTAACACAACGAACATCGACATCCCCCCTCCAGACCGTCTGTCCGATAAATTGTCCGGTACTGCTAAAGTACCCGGATGAATTTATTTCGAACACGAAAGTTGTTCGGAATAGATCAACTAACCCGTATGCACCACCCACACATGTGTCGGTTGTCCACGACACCTCCGGCATGATATCTCCCCCCCCTCCAGACACCTTGTCCGATAATCACCCGGAGCTGGTCGTTCATCCCCGGATGAATTCCCGCTCCGAGCAACGTGCATTGCACTGCGTTAGAACACCGTTAACATTGCATATGCCATGTCATGCATCTGTTTCTATATGCTTGCTTTGTATTTACTGTTTCTTCCCCCTCCCCTTAATCTCCGGTAGACCCCGCTGCTGCCGTCGACTACACCGATGCTGAGTACGACTACTTCGTCGACGACCCTACCCCTACCGTCGAGCTTCCAAGCAAGCAGAGCCATTCTCTTCCCCAAATATCGCCTATCTTTCCGTACATTTCTTGCACTAGGCATTGTTACTGCTGCTGCTACGATTACAATCCTATTCAATTGCATAGCCTGTTTTTGTCGCCCCTTGATGTACCTTCCTTTAATCCTATGCTGCCTATTATTACTTATGCATTATTCAGCAGTAAACCCTGCGCATTGTTAGCTAGGATTAGATAGCGGGCTGTGATCACTCTGGGAGTGATCGCGGGAACGATATATTACAACTGCAACAGGTACGGATCAATGTAGACGCCCTAGGGAACCTACAATGGCGAGACTCTGCCGAGTCGCTTCGAGTTTGGCTTACGAGTGGAATGGACTCGTATTTCACTCTCGTCGGCTCAGTAGTGTAGCATCACCGGGATGATATGAGGTTTACCTCTTTAGTTCCTTCCGCTGATGTCTCTGTCAAACCTCTTTAAGTGTGTCATCGAGGGTGATTCCTCCTGGTTTCACTTAATGGTAGGGACTCGAACCAACTGGTGTCCTTAAAGGTACGAAGTCGGGCGACCCAACGGTGCCCGCGAGTGGTATTGCGACGGGACGACAGGGAGGGTACGACCAGTGTACCGGTGTGCTTGGCCCCTGGTCGTTGGCCGCGAGAGTTACCAAACCACGAAAGTCGAGCTCCTCCAGGAGAACACGCGAGACAAGGTAAGGAGACGGTTCACCTTGTTGGTAACCGCAGTGACTTGGTGGGACGACAGGGCAGGCACCGATGTACTGGTGGTCCTGGCTGCTGTCGTTGTCCGCGGTTCAGTTAAGTCGAGGCAACGATAACGGTTGTCACGCAGGTTAATTAAAATGCTAAATGGTTCAGTGAATGTCTTGAGTTGGCTATATGCCATGTACGCACTACCTACCCGTGGGAATTACGAGTTATGGGCTCCTTTGCTTCGTAGTGTCGTCCGAGGACTCTTCAGACGTCAGCAGTACCGCGGCCTGCGCCGGGAAGTGGTGTTGTCTTATTTGCTCGCGCGGTGGTGTCTTATTTGGATTTGCTTTAACTTCACCGGCCAGCCTCGCACCGTGCAGAAGTACGTCGTGGTTAGGGTCCAAAACCCCGCGTACATAGGATATAGTCTGGCGGATGACCTCTCTATTGAGTTTGAAATATGGGCTATGAAGTGTCGGATAGCCTCGGTGGAGCGTTCCCTAACAAGGTTCCCGCCACCCTGGAGATCCGTGCGTGTAGCGTAACACAAGTGCACCCCTGCAGGGAAGATTAATCTATTCGAATAGCCGTGTCCATGGTAACAGGACGCTTTATGCTGAAGCTGGATCTTACCACTACAAACTATTATTATTAAACTGTATGGTTCCGGGTTTTTCTTCCTCGCAGGGATGTCGAGGAGGGGAACTCGGAGGCATTGCTAATTATTACAACTTATTATTATACAATGCTGCAGCAACTTCTGCTGCATTGTTACTTTATGTTTTATATAAACTGTTGGCTGATTCTTACCTCATGCTGCAAGACATCGTCGTAAGATGCTAGTCTTCGTTAGGCGTAGCTTCTTACCCTTGCTCTGGTTTTCTGTCTTTCAGTCCACTATATACAGCCTCTTCTTTCCGTTGATACAATGCATAATGCTTAGTAGCGGACGTAAGACTCGCGGGTATGCTAGATACTCACCTGCTTTATTTTCCCCCTTTTTGTTTTGCCTGATCGGCCGCTGCAGTCGACCTTGGAGCCTTGGATTCCAGGAGCAGGAGATCCCCGATGCCGACCACCGCAACATGAAGATCCCCGATGCTTTCTCCGACGTCGAGGTCCCCTTTGACCAGGAGTAGTTTGGAGGTTCCCAGGCAGGAGGCCTCGCCTTTTCGATCGTTGTTGATATTTGTGCTAGCCTTCTTAAGGCAACCTTGTATCCTTGTGTCTGTACTCAGATACTATTGCTTCCGCTGACTTTGTGCTCTCGAGCTGTTGTATTCGAGCCCTCGTGGCCCCTGGCTTGTATTAAACAGCTTGTATTATTTTATTTGTAGAGTTGTGTTGTGATATCTCACCGTGAGTCCCTGATCTCGATCGTGTACCTTACGTGTATGATTACTGTACACGGTCTGATTTTGGGGGCGTCACAAGTTGGTATCAGAGCCGACTGCCTGTAGGAATCCCCTAACCACTCCTCGGTCGAAGTCGAGTCTAGTATTTGCCAAACTACTTGCTAACTTAATGTTTGGCTTACGGGCCCACATCGATGTCAGTACGTGTGATATCTTTGGTATTAGGATCTTTTTCTCCGTACCTATGCTCTGGGACTCTGCTCTCTTATCCTTGTTGGTAAAGTTTTAATAACTCTGATTTAGGTTCACGTACCTCCTTCCTCCCGGAGAGCTCTGCATTCTCGATGATCGCCTGATCCACCTGAAGATTTTGACGATTACTCTCCGATGAATTCCCGAGAACCTACATGTTCATCGCCGTTTCAATCCCCTACCACCGACAAGTCCGTATGGATGATTGCATCCACCTCCCGATTTGGAAAACACGATTCCCTTGTATTTAAGCATCGAATTATTATGATGCTTCTATCACCCGATGCCTTCGCATTCTTTCGCCTTCTTATTGAGTGCCGATACTCACATCATATTCCTTGCAAACCACCCGACCTTTGGTGGATTATTATCCGACTAATCCTGCTTGGCTTCTCCCATGTGTCAATTGGATTCATCGTGTGAAATACCATCCTTGCCCCTCGATGATTTGTGTTATCATCGACAACCTCTTTTAACTCCCTGCCAATACAAACTTGGTCATGTATTGCGTGCTCTGCTTTCCCTTCGGAAAGATATACACCTGATACTTGTGTATCATCACATTTTCCCTTCCATTGGTCTGTTTAACCTTTCTTGCGATGTGAATAACCTAAGCAGTGATAATTCCCCTACTTATGAAAACACCTCGGTGTACAACCTCGTTAGTAACCCTTGTTGCCATTGTTGATGACATCTTGGTAACCACCGGGACGAGAACTTTGCCAATTGGTCCGCCTCGTATTAACGAGTAGGAAAATGGTTCTCAATGTCCACTGCTCCTGGTACCGATGTTGTTGCCAACATAGCTGACAAGCTAATCTCTGACAATCCTTGCATCGTGATCGCGTAATATGCCACCACTATAACCCACAGTTCCACAGGACCGAAACCTGACTCTTGTCATCGACCTTGTGATATTCCGTCCGATATCAGACTCCGTGCTTGTGTCTGATGATCGGGGCCCTTTTCCCATCTTCCGTCATCGGCATCGAATACGTGCCTATCCGCTTAAAACTTCTCTCGATGTACTTCCCTGAGCTTAAACTCGGAAGGACTTTGTACCCCATACCCTTGAGCAACCCCATTTGATTGATCTTGTATCGATCCGACCCCCTTAAGCTTTACCTCTTAACCTGTTCGTGAGTGCGATGAAGCCCCAAGGAAAGGATGAAAACGCATCGAGATGCACCGATGCAGTACAGTGAAGGCCTCAATGTGAAGGATTAATTTCTTCGAGTAGGACAACAGGAACCAGAAGATTTGTTAGGAGGCGAAACCGAAACTCTACCCCTTACACTACTTTCAATTCTCGGGACGAGAATTCTTTGTAGTGGTGGAGATTTGTAACACCCTCAGAATCGGTAACAGTAATCACTACAGTGATTCCACTGTTAGTGATCATTACTGTTGATGATCAAGCTATGATCACCTTGGTCATAGCTCTGTCAATTTCCAACCCGGATAAAATTTTCAAATTGGGTAAACTATAAAAATTTCCTCCAAGAATTGTGGATGCATGTCAATCCACTTGATCATTGTTCAACCCAATCAACCTTAGTCATTTGCAGAATCCTAGGTCAGTGTTAATTATAAAACCAATAATGGTGGGTGATTAAATTGCCTTATAATATTAATATAAAAGCAATGTGGAATTTTGAAGTAAACCCTAGGTGTTGCAAGAACTTTCATTATTTAATAGCAAATAATCTTGGGCCATGTTAAAAATAGCAATGGATATTCTACTAAAGTATTTTAGAAATATTATGGAATAAAAACTATTGTTTGGGGATTATTAAATTGTCATGGTAATTAAAATAAACAAGTGGGAATAATAGTTGATCCAAAAATTAAGGAAACAATTTTATTAAATACCAAATAATCAGTAGGTCACCTTAAAGTGATTGGGATTTTTATTAAAGTGATTTGGTAATAATAAGGAATAAAAACAATTACTTAGTGATTATTAGTTTGCTAGGGAAATTATAATAAACATGTGGGAATTTTAAATGGACACAAATAGGTGCAAACAATTTTATAAAATACCTAAAAGTTAGTAGATCAATATGCCATGGTTAAGAATATTTATTATAATATTTTACTATCTTAAACAATTGAAACAGTAGCTAAAAGGCCCCCATTTAACCCTTTAAAATATATAACAAAGTTAAAATGATTTTTGTTTGAGCTCAAACTTTTTAGAACATTTCAATAATAAGCAACACAAGTATTGGGTCCATATCCATATTTTACAAAACTCTATTGGTAGCTAAACTAAATAAAACAGAAAGAAAACAAAAAGAAAAAGAATAGAAAAATGAAATCCCCCTAAATCCCGCCTGGGGCGAGGCCCACCCCGGGCCCAGCCCCTCTCTCTCTCCTTCTTCTCCCCTCTACCTACCCCCCTCCCCCACCACGCACGACAAGCAGGGCGCCATGGCCACTGCCTG
Organism: Bromus sterilis; assembly: GCA_950022295.1. Lineage (NCBI taxonomy): Eukaryota > Viridiplantae > Streptophyta > Magnoliopsida > Poales > Poaceae > Bromus > Bromus sterilis. Next base: position 332,767,679 of record OX465595.1, on the reverse strand, counting down.
CCCCCCCCCCTCACCTGCTCCCCCTCCTCCCTACCTGCTCCCTCCCCTGTTGCTCGCCCCCGCCCCTGCATCTTGACGCCACTGCCATCCAGAGCTTCTCCGCAGCCATGTCGATGCACGCCGCACCCATCGCCCGTGGACGCGCCCCTTGGGTGCCGCGCTCACCTCCCGTCTGCAAGGCGCCGCAGCGCCTGGTCGCCCCGCCCCAAGCTCCCTCCCGTTGGACCCGCTTCCTCCCGAGCTCTGCCCCGTGCCCGAGCCCGGAGTGCGCCTCGCCGCCCGCCGGGGCAGCTACACGCCGCCGACTGGAGATGCGCCTCCACGCCCAGCGCCGCCCTGCCCGCTGTGAGCTTCCCCCTTCGTCTCCCCCTCGCCTTGCTGTCGACCTGTGTCCGTAGACCGCCGCCGTCGCCGAGGTCTTCTGGCCGCGCCGTCGCAACCCCCCTGTGTGCGCCTCTGCTCCCACGGCTCGCCGCGCCGCCGCGCGCCGGCCGCCACCCGCCATGGCCCTCCCCACCGCTCGCCGCTCGCCGCTCGCCGCCTCCCACTACTGCCGGCCCGGCCACGGCAACGGCCATGGTCGTGTGCTGGTGTGCGTGCAGCGTGGGCTGGGTGGCCTAGTGCCACTGACCACTTGGGCCCACCAGTGGGATTAGCCCCCCCTAATCCCCATTTAAGCTGACCCTCCTGTTAATTAAATAAGACAATGATATGTGGGGTCAGCCCCTAATTAAATTAAGTTAATTGGTTTTAACATCTGTGTACATGACAGGTGGGCCCAAGGCCATTAGCTAGATTAATCAGATCTGTTTAATTATAAGGTTGTATGACACATGGGCCCCTTTGGGTTAATAGTTTAAATATAATGCAAATATTAAAATATGTGTATGACATGTAGGCCCCACTGTCATTGAAATTAATTTAAATTGAATTATTAAAGTGTGTGGCTGACATGTGGGACCCACTGGTCAGTAGGTCCCACTTGTCAGTGTTGACTGGTCAAATGCACTATTCTGTATGTCAAAAATTAAATCCAAAAATGATTTAAAATTGATTTAAACTTTAGAAATTAATATCTTTTAAACCGTAAGTCAGATTCAAAAACTTTATACATGAAAATTGATCATAAAAATATAACGAATATGGATACGCTATCTGTATGTCAACCACCCCCTCTAACACAACGGACATCGACATCCCCCCTCCAGACCGTCTGTCCGATAAATTGTCCGGTACTGCTAAAGTACCCGGATGAATTTATTTCGAACACGAAAGTTGTTCGGAATAGATCAACTAACCCGTATGCACCACCCACACATGTGTCGGTTGTCCACGACACCTCCGGCATGATATCTCCCCCCCCCCTCCGGACACCTTGTCCGATAATCACCCGGAGCTGGTCGTTCATCCCCGGATGAATTCCCGCTCCGAGCAACGTGCATTGCACTGCGTTAGAACACCGTTAACATTGCATATGCCATGTCATGCATCTGTTTCTATATGCTTGCTTTGTATTTACTGTTTCTTCCCCCTCCCCTTAATCTCCGGTAGACCCCGCTGCTGCCGTCGACTACACCGATGCTGAGTACGACTACTTCGTCGACGACCCTACCCCTACCGTCGAGCTTCCAGGCAAGTAGAGCCATTCTCTTCCCCAAATATCGCCTATCTTTCCGTACATTTCTTGCACTAGGCATTGTTACTGCTGCTGCTACGATTACAATCCTATTCAATTGCATAGCCTGTTTTTGTCGCCCCTTGATGTACCTTCCTTTAATCCTATGCTGCCTATTATTACTTATGCATTACTCGGAAGTAAACCCTGCGCATTGTTAGCTAGGATTAGATAGCGGGCTGTGATCACTCTGGGAGTGATCGCGGGAACGATATATTACAACTGCAACAGGTACGGATCAATGCAGACGCCCTAGGGAACCTACAATGGCGAGACTCTGCCGAGTCGCTTCGAGTTTGGCTTACGAGTGGAATGGACTCGTATTTCACTCTCGTCGGCTCAGTAGCGTACCATCACCGGGATGATATGAGGTTTACCTCTTTAGTTCATTCCGCTGATGTCTTTGTCAAACCTCTTTAAGTGTGTCATCGAGGGTGATTCCTCCTGGTTTCACTTAATGGTAGGGACTCGAACCAACTGGTGTCCTTAAAGGTAAGAAGTCGGGCGACCCAACGGTGCCCGCGAGTGGTATTGCGACGGGACGACAGGGAGGGTACGACCAGTGTACCAGTGTGCTTGGCCCCTGGTCGTTGGCCGCGAGAGTTACCAAACCACGAAAGTCGAGCTCCTCCAGGAGCACACGCGAGACAAGGTAAGGAGACGGTTCACCTTGTTGGTAACCGCAGTGACTTGGTGGGACGACAGGGCAGGCACCGATGTACTGGTGGTCCTGGCTGCTGTCGTTGTCCGCGGGTCAGTTAAGTCGAGGCAACGATAACGATTGTCACGCAGGTTAATTAAAATGCTAAATGGTTCAGTGAATGTCTTGAGTTGGCTATATGCCATGTACGCACTACCTACCCGTGGGAATTACGAGTTATGGGCTCCTCTGCTTCGTAGTGTCGTCCGAGGACTCTTCAGACGTCAGCAGTACCGCGGCCTGCGCCGGGAAGTGGTGTTGTCTTATTTGCTCGCGCGGTGGTGTCTTATTTGGATTTGCTTTAACTTCACCGGCCAGCCTCGCACCGTGCAGGAGTACGTCGGGGTTAGGGTCCAAAGCCCCGCGTACATAGGATATAGTCCGACGGATGACCTCTCTGTTGAGTTTGAAATATTGGCTATGAAGTGTCGGATAGCCTCAGTGGAGCGTTCCCTAACAAGGTTCCCGCCACCCTGGAGATCCGTGCGTGTAGCGTAACACAAGTGCACCCCTGCAGGGAAGATTAATCTATTCGAATAGCCGTGTCCACGGTAACAGGACGCTTTATGCTGAAGCTGGATCTTACCACTACAAACTATTATTATTAAACTGTATGGTTCCGGGTTTTTCTTCCTCGCAGGGATGTCGAGGAGGGGAACTCGGAGGCATTGCTAATTATTACAACTTATTATTATACAATGCTGCAGCAACTTCTTCTGCATTGTTACTTTATGTTTTATATAAACTGTTGGATGATTCTTACCACATGCTGCAAGACATCGTCGGAAGATGCTAGTCTTCGTTAGGCCTAGCTTCTTACCCTTGCTCTGGTTTTCTTTCTGTCTTTCAGTCCACTATATACAGCCTCTTCTTTCCGTTGATACAATGCATAATGCTTAGTAGCGGACGTAAGACTCGCGGGTATGCTAGATACTCACCTGCTTTATTTTCCCCCTTTTTGTTTTGCCTGATCGGCCGCTGCAGTCGACGTTGGAGCCTTGGATTCCAGGAGCAGGAGATCCCCGATGCCGACCACCGCAACATGAAGATCCCCGATGCTTTCTACGACGTCGAGTTCCCCTTTGACCAGGAGTAGTTTGGAGGTTCCCAGGCAGGAGGCCTCGCCTTTTCGATCGTTGTTGATATTTGTGCTAGCCTTCTTAAGGCAACCTTGTATCCTTGTGTCTGTACTCAGATACTATTGCTTCCGCTGACTTTGTGCTCTCGAGCTGTTGTATTCGAGCCCTCGTGGCCCCTGGCTTGTATTAAACAACTTGTATTATTTTATTTGTAGAGTTGTGTTGTGATATCTCACCGTGAGTCCCTGATCTCGATCGTGTACCTTGCGTGTATGATTACTGTACACGGTCTGATTTTGGGGGCGTCACACCTTGCCGCCTCCACCCGCCGCTGCTGCTTGCTGCCATCGGCCATGGCCTGGCTGGTATGCAGCGTGGGTGAGGTTGACAGCCACTGTTAAGTGGGCCTCCCCTGTAAATAAAAGAAAAGAAAAATGAAGTAAAAGAAATAAAGGAATTAGGTTTATAGAAAAGTAAATAATAATAATAATAGTTAAAAGCCTAGTTAGTATAGTGATTAATTAAGTTAGGGCTAATTTATTGTTAGTTAATCTTTGAGTCAATGACATATGGGCCTTGGTGATAAGAGATTAAATAAACTGAATATTTATAATGTCTAGAGGTTGACACGTGGGTCCAGAGGATTTTAGAATAAACATAATGATTTTATAAATGTCGAGAGGCCGACCAGTGGGACCCATTGGTCAGGCTTGACCAGTCAACAGGCTTATAGATAATGTTGTATTTAAATAATAAAAGGATTTTCAGATATTCAATAAATTGATTAAAACTTTGATAATTAAATTCTTTTAATCCGTAGCTCAGATTCAAAAACTTTATACATCAAAATTGATCAGAAAAATATAAGGATCACGAATACGCTACCCGTTCGTCTACCGCACCCCCCTAACACAACGAACATCGACACCCCCCCTCCGGGCCGTCTGTCGATAATTCCCGGTACCGTTATAGGTTGCCCGGATCAAAATACTTTGTATATGAAAGTTGCTCAGAACGGATCACTTAATACAAATACGATACCCATACCTTCACCACACCCCTCTAACATACCAAACATCGGACCGTCCCCCTCCGGTAGCCATGTCCGATAATTGCCCGATGCCGATAAACACTCCGGATGAATTTATTCCGAACACGAAAGTTGTTCGGAATAGTTCAACTAACCCGGATACACCACCCCTACGTTTGTCGGTTGTCCACGACACCTCCGGCATGACCCCCCCCCCCCTCCGGACACCCAGTCCGGTAATCACCCGGAGCTGGCAGTTCATCCACGGATGAATTCCCACTCCGCTTGAAACACTTAACACTGTGTTAGAACATCGTGTACAATTCAATTGCCATGTATTGCTTTTGTATTGATATTATTGCCATGTATTTATTGTTTCTCCCCCCCCTTTTTCTCCGGTAGACCTCGACGCTATCGCCGACAACATCGATGCCGATTAAAACTACTTCGTCGACGATCGTACCCCTACAACCGAGCTTCCAGGCAAGCAGAGCCATTCTCTTCCCCAGATATCGCGTATCTTTCCGTACATTTCTTGCACTAGGCATGGTTACTGCTGCTGCTACCTTACAATCCTATTCAATTGCATAGCCTGTTTTTGTCGCCCCTTGATGTACCTTTCCTTGTCCTATGCTGCCTTATAAATATATATATATATATATATATATATATATAATATTCAACAGTAAACCCTGCTCATTATTAGCTAGGTTTAGAATAGCGGGTCGTGATCACATGTACGGATCAATGCAGACGCCCTAGGGAACCTACAACGGCGAGACTCTGCCGAGTCGCTTCGAGTTTGACTTACGAGTGGACGGACTCGTATTTCACTCTCGTCGGCTCAATAGCGTAGCATCACTGGGATGATACGAGGGTATTCCTCTTTAGTTCATTCCGCTGGTGTCTCGGCACCACCGGGGTGATACGAGAATATTCCACTTTAGTTCATTTCGCTGATGTCTCGGTCGAACCTCTTCAAGTGTACCATCGAGGGTGATTCCTCCTGGTTTCACTTGATGGTAGGCACTCGAATCAACTGGTGTCCTTACAGGTAAGGAGTCGGGTGACCCAACGGTGCCCGCGCAGGGTATCTTACCGGAACGACAGGTCAGGTGTATTCCACCGGTGTGCGGCGGGCCTGGTATTGTTCGTGGCCGACAGGTATCCTGCTGTACGAAAGTCGAGCTCTTCGGAGCAAACGCGAGACAAGGTAAGGAGACGGTTCACCTTGTTGGTAACCGCACGAGTTGGTGGGACGACAGGGAAGGCACCGACGTTACTGGTGGTCCTGACTGCTGTTGGTTTCCACGACTCATTCTATAAGGGGCAACGATAACGGTTGTCTCGACAAAAAATTAATAAAATGCTTAACGGGTTCGGCGGATGACTTGAGTAGCCTTTTGGCTTGTACGCACTACCTATACGTGAGAATTTACGACTTATGGGCTCCTCCATGACGTAGCCTCGTTCGAAAGATCTGAAAGACGTCCAGTTCAGCATTGCGACAGGGACGGATCGCGCTGCGGCGTTGGAATTCACCCTCCTCGCAACGACCCGGAGAGCGAGGGGTGATAGGGCCATGACCCCCTTGCACTTAGGGCTGTAGACCGGCGGGGTCCTCTCTGATGAGTCGTAGGATGGACTGCGTTGTGTCGGATAGCCTCGGTGGGGTGCTCCCTAACCAGGTGTACGCCACCCTGGAGATCCGAGTGTGTAGTGTCACACTAGTGCGCCCCTGCAGGGAAGATTGATCTATTCGAATAGCCGTGTCCACGGTAACATGACGCTTTATGCTGAAGCCAGATCCTACCACTACAAACTACTACTATTAAACTGTTGGTTCCGGGGTTTTCTCCCTCGCGGGGATGTCGAGGGAGGGAACTCGGAGGCATTGTTAATTATGATTACGACTTATTATTATACAATGCTGCAGCAACTTCTGCTGCATTGTTACTTTCGTTACTGTTATATTAAACTGTTGGCTGATTCTTACCTCATGCTGCAAGACTCGTTGGAAGATGCTAGTCTTCGATAGGCCTAGTTTCTTATCCTTGCTCTGACTTCTATCTTGCAGTCCACTATATATAGCCTCCCCTTTCCATTTGATACAATGCAGAAATGCTTAGTAGCGGACGTAAGACTCGCGGGTATGCTAGATACTCACCTGCTTTATTTCCCCCCTTTTGTTTTGCCTGATCGGCCGTTGCAGTCAACGTTGGAGCCTTGGAGCCCAGGAGCAGGAGATCCCCGATGCCAACCACCGCAACGTGAAGATCCCCGATGCCTTCTACGACGTCGAGTTCCCTTTTGACCAGGAGTAGTTTGGAGGTTCCCAGGCAGGAGGCCTCGCCTTTTTGATCGTTGTTGGTTTTTGTGTTGTCCTTCTTAAGGCAACCTTGTATCCTTGTGTATGTACTCAGATACTATTGCTTCCGCTGAGTTTGTGCTCTCGAGTTGTTGTATTCGAGCCCTCGTGGCCCCTGGCTTGTATTAAACAGCTTGTATTATTTTATTTGTAGATTTTTGTTGTGATATCTCACCGTGAGTCCCTGATATCGATCGTGTACTTTGCGTGTATGATTACTGTACACGGTCTGATTTTGGGGGCGTCACAACACCAAGACGAGCAGACAGTTTATTCATCAGCATCTATTCATTAATCATCCACCTTAAGATATCTATCCAGAACATCTAGTTGGTATTAAGTTGCGAACCCCAACTAAACTATAGGATCAAAGCAACAGACAACTGCATTAACACTCTATGCTTAATCTATAATACCTAAATAGTTCATCCCCACTAACCTATTTCTCTTGACATGCAAGCTATCCACATCATCAAGTAGGTCCACCTCTTTTCTACTAATTCTTCATGCACATGCTTCCATTAAATCCCCATGTGCATGAAACCTATCACATGTAACCTATCACACAGATTATAAGATATTTCATTAACTTTTCTTAGATTTGTACTCTAAACAACATTTTTTTTCAAAAAAGATTTAATAATTAAATTATAATAAGTTCCATATTTTTCTCATATCTACAATACCTAAGTAGTTCATCCCCACTAAACTATTTCTCTTGACATGCAAGCTATCCACATCACCAAGTATGTCCACCTCTTTTCTACTAACTCTTCATGCACATGCTTCCATTAAATCCCCATGTGTATGCAACCTATCACATGTAACCTATCACATAGATATTTGTACTCTAAACAACATTTATTTGAAAAAAGAATTAATAAATAAATTATAATAAGTTTCATTTTTTCTCATATTTTAAAACATTAAATTATTTTTTAATAGTTCCCGCAGCAACGTGCGGGGTATCATCTAGTGTAAGAAATCCTTGTAACCACAGTTACAAGCACCGTTGTTTTCTCCCTGGTGGCAACAACACATCTCGTAGTCTCATGTTTCTGTCACTCAAGCTAGACATCGGGGGGCATGAACCCACAATCATGCATAACGCTCCCTCTTTGAGTTACTATCTACTACTTGTCCAATGCAATTCAAAGCAACAAAGAACATGCGAATACTCAAGAACTAATAATAAAAAGGTAAACCAAATATATTACTCATCACAATCTGAACATAATCTCATAATACATTGGATCCTAGCAAACACATCATAGCAACAGAGAAACTAATACATAAGTTCCTTGACCATGTAGGGCAACTCACAAGGTCTAAGAATTGAGGCACGAGATCGAAGAGAAACCATCATCTAGATACTGATCATGGACCCATGGTCCAAGGGGAACTACTCACGACACATCCAGGAGGCGCTCATGGTGGTGGAGAGGCCTCCGGAGGTCAATCCTCCCACCGGCAGGGTGCCGGGACAGGGTCTTTTGGCGATCCCGATCTCGGGATCGCGGCGGTGGTGGAACAAGGGTGAAAAATCGCGTAACTGATACGGTGAGGATAGTTCTCTCACTCCTTGTTGGTTACCCCAAGTGGAAGGTGAGATGTAGCGTAGCAGCAAATTTCCCTTAGCGAAGATGCTAAGGTTGAGTATCGAACCAGTAGGACTCACAGAAATACAAGTAGGTGTCACGGCTCTTGACGCGGACCTGCACACAGCAACAAATAACTTTGCTCCCAACGAGTACAGAGGAGTTGTCAATTCCTCCGGCCTTGCTGTTTACAAAGGATCAACGCAAGAGATAAAAGTGGAACTGAAAGTAAAGAATGAAAGTAAATTAAGGGTGTGAACAATAATGTGAAGATGGACCGGGGTCCCGTGATTTTCACTAGTGATGTCTCTCTCCCAAAAGACGATAAAAGTGTTAGCAAGGTAAACAAATAACAGTTGGGCAATTGATAGAATTATGAAGGCACCGCAATGCTAACTATGCTGCAAAGAAAGGAAGGGATCAAAAGCAATGGGAAATACGCCAAGCTAAGTAGACCGAAATACAACTGCATATACTACGAATCATCCACCTTGAGATATCTATCCAGAACATCTTGCTGGTATTAAGTTGTGAATCCCACCCAAAGTGTAAACTCAAAGCAACAGACAACTGCATTAAAAGAACTTTACGTAAAGTAAACAATCCTTGCACCCGCGGGTACAAGCACCGTTGTTTTATCCCTGGTGGCAACAACACATCCCCTAGTCTCATGTTTCTGTCACTCAAGCTAGACATCAGGGGGCTGAACCCACAATCAAGCATAACGCTCCCTCTTGGAGTTGCAAGCAAACTACTTGGCCAAAGAAAAATACTGCAACGGAGAACATGCAAGAATTTACTCAAGAACAAAATATAAAAGAGAAGAACCAAATATATTACTCATCACAATTTGAACATAGTCTCATAATCCATCAGATCCCAACAAACTCAGCATAGCAACAACAGAAATTACAAAAGTGCCTCGATCATGTGAGGCAGCTCACGAGGTCTCTAAAGTGGAAACACAAAGAGGGGAGAGGAACATCACATAGCTACTGGTCACGGACCCATGGTCCAAGGGGGACTACTCACGGTACATCAGGGAGGCGTGCATGGCTATGGATGGTCTCCCGGAGGGGGTTCCTCCTCCCGGCAGGGTGCCGGGGCAGCTTCTCCAGGCAGCCCCGATCTTGAAATGGCGGCGGCGGCGGTACAGAGGCGAGTTCGCGGAAAAGAGATCGATATTAGGGGTTTCCACCCCGAGGGCTAAATATAGGCGGAGGGGGCATCGAGGGGACCCACAGGGCAGCCAGGAGGCCCCCTGGCGCGGCCTAGGGTGGGGTCGCACCAGGGACCCTTCTGGAGTCCCTGTGGTGGCCCCCCTCCGCTGCCTTGGTGATTCCGAAAGCTTCCGGGTCGCTGATTTTTTATCTGATTTTTCTGGATTTTTTGGAGCACTTTTAATGGTCGGAAAACCTGAAATACAAAAACAGCAAAAAACAGCAACTGGCAGCTAGGTGCACTGGGTTAATAGATTAGTCCAAATATTCTCAAAAGTATATGAAAGTTCAAGCAAATCATGGCAAAGTCACACAAAACATGCATGGAGCAAGCAGAAATTATAGATACGTTTGGGACGTATCAGTAACGAGGCTCCCCTCCATGGTTTTTGTGTCGAGGGCAATATATAGGAGAAAGGGGGCCCGAGGGGAGGCCCTACCTGACCAGGCGGCCAGGTGGCACGGCCTCCCTCGCGGTCGTTCCGTATGGACGCCTGGCCAGTGGGTGGCCCCCCTCCGGCTCTCCTTTGGGCTTCTAGAGTCTTCTGTCGCGCTAATTTTTTATCTGATTTTTCTAGATTTTTTTGAGCACTTTAATAATTGGTATTTTCCTGCAATGCACGGACAACAGCAGATAGAAACTGGCGTTGGGGCACTGAGTTAGTAGATTAGTCCAAATATGTTGAAAAAGTATGAAAGTGTAGCAAAACATATAGCAAAGTCACCAATATAAGCATAGAACAAGCAAAACTATAAATATGTTTGGGACGTATCAACATCCCCAAGCTTAATTCCTTCTCGTCCTCGAGAAGGTAAAGGATAACAAAGGTAATTTCTGTGGTGACAGGCTACCAAAAAAGATTTGAACTTTAAAGTATAGCAAGTAAGATATGCCAAGTCTAGACAATAACAAGCAAGAGTCTACATCTAGTATTGAAACTAGCAAAATAAGAACATAAAGGTGCAAGAGTTCTCGCTGTCAGTGACTGGAATGTCTCAAATCAGTGTTTGCGTGCAAGAAGTGGGAGATGGTTTAAGAGCATAAAAATACTAGTAGTTGTTGAGAAATCAATCTACTAAAACTTCACACTTAGTCTCCTTCGGAATCCTATTATGACTCGTCCCCAGACCAATAGTCAAGTGCAAGTCAAACTAATCCTCTCCCTTTTGACTTTGAGCACTTATGCAATGAATGAGCGCGAGTAAGATATGTTGGCACTTAGGATGGAAAATAGAATAATTATGGGGAAGGAAGACACAAAATGTGTGAAAGGTTCACATCAATGAGGACAATCATAGGAGAGAGAAATCAAAATGATAGATATGAGGTGAGGAGTTGGGATTGCCATGCAACGTATGCACATATGAGCTACGGGAAGCTCTCCAATGGAACTAGTGGGGGTGCATCCAACTTGCTTGCTCAAGAATACCAATAGCTCATTTGAGGCGGCTCATCATTGGAATATACAAGCCAAGTTCTATAGTGTAAGGATTCCCACATAGTTATGCATGAATGATATGAAACACTTTAATTGGTACAAAATATTACACTGGAGTACGAGTGTGGATCTTTCAAAAGGAATAGTAGTGTTGCCCCCTTCTCTCTATTTATTTCTTTTTTCTTTTTTCTATTTTTAGGCCTCTTTGGCTCTTTCTATTTATCCCTTATTTGTCCTCTTTAGGATCTTTTAATTTGTCCTCTTTTGGGATCTTTTATTTGTGTCCTCTTTGGGATATTTTCCTCACTTTAAGGGCAACACTCTATATTTTACAAGGATATAGAAAGAAGATCACAAACTTTATAAAAATTACTCAACATAAAGAAAATTGATAACTATCATGATGTGCGTAAATGTATGCCTCTTCCAGTGTAGCAGGATGTGCTATGATACTAGCGCGTGATGTAGCAATTATAAGGGCATGGCCCAACTAGCATGCGACTCCTCGATCAAGCAAAAGCATGTATGACATGAAGATCAAGTCATGAGATGATGGATGTTGCAAGGCAATGTATCTTGGAATGGCTATGCAAATGCCTTGATAGGTAGGTATGGAGGTTGTTTTGAGGAAGGATATAATGAGGTTTATGATGACACAGCGTATCATGCCAAGGGTTTGGATGCACCGGTGAAGTTTGCACCAACTCTCAAGATGAGAAAGGGAAATACACGGTACCGAAGAGGCTAGCAAAATATGGATGGTGGAAATGCCAACAATCGAATACTCACATTAGTCAAAGGAACTCATTCACTTATTATCGGTAACTCCCTATCTAATCAGGAGGTTCACAAAGAGACAAGTACCCCGAGGAGGAGTGTATGGGGGTTTGGTTATCCTAGCGCATCCTCGACCCATAGTACGGGAGGGTACTCTATATATTACAACCCCTCCAGAGTTTAGCGATCCATCTACTAGATACAGTTCTCAACTAATTTTTTGAAGTTTCGAAAATAAACATGGATTGCACAAAATATGACACCTATCACTAATAGGCCGCGCCACCAGGGCGCCTGGGAGCCCTGGGTGGCCCCTGGCTGCCCCCTTTGTCCTATATTACCTCTTCATCCCAGAAACCCTCGAGGAGATCCCCGCATTGCGAAATACATCTCTGTTCTGCCGCCGTTGCGCTTCCAAGATCGGGAGCACCAAAAGACCTCTTCCCAGCACCCTACCGGTGTGAGGATTGACCTCCGGGAGCTTCTCCACCACCATGGACGCTTCTCGGATGTGTCGTGAGTAGTCCCCCTTGGACCATGGGTCCATGACCAGTAGAAATGTGGTGTCTTCTCTCCAATCTTGTTGTTTAATGTTTAGTCCTTGTGAGCTGCCCTACATGATCAAGGCACCTATGTAATTTTTCTGATGTCGCTATGCTGTGTTTTCTGGTATCCGATGGATTATGATATTATGTTCAGATCGTGATGAGTTATATATTTGGTTTATCTTTTATATTTTGTTCTTGAGTAATTCTTGCATGTTCTCTGTTGCTTTTTATTGCTTTGGCCAAGTAGTAGATAGTAACTCCAAGAGGGAGTGATATGCATGATTGTGGGTTCATGCCCCCGATGTCTAGCTTGAGTGACAAAATCATAAGACTAGGGGATGTGATGTTGCCACCAGGGATAAAACAACGGTGCTTGTAACTACGGTTGCAAGGATTGTTTACATTACACATAGATTGTTAATGCAAATGTCTGTTGCTTTGAGTTTACACTTTGGGTGTGGCTCTCAACTTAATACCAGCGAGATGTTCTGGATAAATATCTCAAGGTGGACGATTAGTGAGTAGATGAAGATGGATTTCGGTCTACTTTTCTTGGCTTAATGCCCATACTTTTGAGCCTCTTACTTTCAAGTAGCATAATTAGCATTGTGGTGCATTTATAATTCTGTCAATTGCCCAGCTGTAATTTTTTCGCCCAACTTAGCTGTTTTATCGTCTTTTGGGAGAGAGACATCACTAGTGAAAATCATGGGACCACTGTCCATATTTCCACCACTGTTTACACCTCCACTTTATTTACTGCTTTTACTTTTCAGTTGCAATTATCACTACTATCTACCCTTGCGTTTGATCCTTTGTAAACAACAAGGCCGGAGAGATTGACAACCTCTCTGAACATCATTGGGAGAAAAGTTACTTGTTGTGTGTGCAGGTCCAGGTAAAGCAAGTGATTTTCTTCAAACGGCGCCTCACTTTTCGAGCCACCTACTCGTCGTCTTCGGAGTCCCACAGGAGACATAAACCTTGGTATCTTCACCAAGGGAAATTTCCCTCTATCTACATCTCAACCTTCCACTTGGGGTAACCAACGAAGGGCGAGCAGCCGTTATCATCTCTCGTACCATCAAGCACATTTCTGGCGCCGTTGTCGGGGACTCCAATCTTCAAGATAGGGGAGTTGCACACTATCTTTTACATTTGCTTTTTAGTCTTGTTAGTTTACTTTATAGTTTTTATCTTAGTGTCCTTTATCAAAAACCAAAAATAATAATTACCTTAATTTTAGTAGTCCTTTCTGTTTAGTCAAGCATGTTAGGACTTGGTGCTTTGTGGGAATCGAAAGTTATATATTTCCATCAAAGGGATGGAGAAAATATGAAGAAGGCATGGGACAGAATTTCTGATGCACATAGAAGAATTATGCCTTGGATTCCTATAAAAATTGTGCTTAGAAATTTTTACCATGGTCTTTTTAAATGGTGCAAACACTCTTGATATTATAGCTGAGGAGATTTGTTAGAGTATGATGAAGATAGAGTTCTTGATATTATATATGGTCTAACTAGTTATTTTGTATATGATCGTAGTTTTGATACTGTTATAGATAGACTTGCTACTATTGAAAAGAGAATGGATGCTCTAGACTTGAGAAAAGTAGAGAAACCCAAGCCCAATAAGAAAGATATTTTGGAGATAGATAATGACTAGGAGCCTTTTGTTAGAATTAGCATCTCTAACCAAGACTTCCTTGCTTATTAATACGTCCCAAACGTATCTATAATTTCCGCTTGCTCCATGCATGTTTTGTGTGATATTGCTATGATGTAGATACACTTTCATACACTTTTGATCATATTTGGACTAACTTATTAACTCAGTGCACCCGAGTGCCAGTTCCTGTTTTCTACTGTTTTTCTATTTCAGGTTTCCCCCCATATTAAAAGTGCTCCAAAAATTTGGGAAAATCAGATAAAAAATCAGCGTTCCGGAAGCTTCCAGATTCACCGAAGAAGGGCCAGAGGGGCCCCACCTGGTGCCCAGGCTGCCAGGTGGTGCTGCCTAGGGTGGGGCCGCACCGGGAGGCCGCCCGGACTCCTGGTGGACCCCCCCGGTGCCCCCCCTTTGGCTCCTATTTATTCTCCTGTCATGAAAACCCTGATTCCGGACCCCTTTTCTCCAGAAGCAATTCCGATCTCCGCCGCCATTGCCGACAAGCTTCGCGGGACCAGAATTCCTGTGTCGGCACCCTGACGGGACGGGGAAGTGCCCCCGGATTCATCTCCATCGACGTTGCTTCCTCCCTCCATGATGCGGGAGTAGTCCCTCCTCTGAGCTGAAGTTTCTACCAGTAGCTATGTGTTCTTCTCTCTCTCTCCCATGATGTGATCTTCGTTGTGATCATAGGCTATGTTAATCTAGGATGATCCCATGATGTTTCCCCTTCTTCTATGTATTGCATTTGATGTACTCACTTGATCTTATCTAGTATAATCCCCGAGACCATGGTGACAGTGGTCTATTGGACATGGATTAGAAAAATATTTTCATGAGTGATTTCCTCTTTTGTGTGTTGATTGAAGATTGAGAGTCTCTTGGTGCTTGCCTTTGACTATCCATGAGATATGTTGTGCTGATTGTGGTACTCTCTTTGGATGGCCGCGGTGACATTGGGAAATCCATAGATTGAGAACTACGAACTCTGAGGTGTGCTTTTGTAGCCCTACATAATTCTCGTCCTCTCTTGACCACAAAGGAATGACCTCCGAGTACGTCTCCATTGCATGTTTTATGGGAAATATCATGTGATTAGACTATGTTAATGTTGTTGAGACTTGCCACTAGTTAAAGTATGAAGCCTAGGCCTTGTTTCCACCATTGATACACCATTTGTGCTCACTTTTGTCACATATTTGCTTGCTGCACTTTTTATTACAGATTTATATTACCTTGCTTTGCCACACCTATCACTCGTATTTTACCATCTCTTCGCCGAACTAGTGCACCTATACAACTCCTAGTTTTATTAGGTGTGTTGGGGACACAAGAGACTTCTTGTATCTTAATTGCAGGTTTGCTTGAGAGAGACCATCTTCAACCTCTACTTCCCTGAGTTCGATAAACCTTAGGTCATCCACTTGAGGGAAATTTCTGCTGTCCTACAAACCTCTGCGCTTGGAGGCCCAACATAGTCTACAAGAATAGAAGCGTGCGTAGACATCAAGCTATTTCTGGCGCCGTTGCCGGGGAGGTAAGCGTTGAAGGTATATCTTTAGATCTTGCAATTAAATCTTTTCGTTTCTTGTTTTTATTTTCACTAGTTATGCTTATGGAAAACTGCACTCTTAGTTCGTTGTTTGGGGAAGGCCGCTTTACCACGCCCGTGGTAGAGAAGTCTCCTCCACCTACTGAATGTATCTCGTTCAAGATACCACTTGGGATAGTTGAATTAATTATTAATGATTGTTATGATGGGACAGTCAATCCTAGTATTCATTTGTTGAAACTTACAGAACTTTGTGAGTTTAAAATTTCAGGTTTGACAAGAGGTGAAGTCATGAAGAAATTATTTGCCTTGTCACTGAAAGGAAAAACATTGGAATGGTATAGGCTACTAGATGATTCTCTCCTACGATATTGGGAAGAGATCCAGTCTCTCTTCTACTCCAAGTTTTACCCTCTTCATGAAGTTCATGAGAATAGAAACTATGTATATAATTTCTATCCTCATGACGGAGAGAGCATATCTCAAGCTTGGGGGAGACTGAAAACTTTAATGCTAAAATGTCCTAACCATGGGCTTCCAAAAGATATAATTATTACTAATTTTTATGCAAGGCTCTCTCGACAGGATAAAGACTTGCTCAATGCTTCCTCTATGGGTTCTTTCACAAACGAAAAGATTGATGCTAAATGGGAACTCCATGAAAGAATTCAACGCAATACTGAAGATTGGGAGATCGACAAAGGTAAAGAGTCAGGTATAAATTATGAGTATGATTGCATTAAGTCCTTTGTTGAAACTGCAAGTTTTAATAAGTTTAGTGCTAAGTTTGGGCTTGATTCTACACTCCTTGTTGATTTCCTCAAATCTTTTGCTTCACATGTTAATATGCCTAAGGAGAATTGGATCAAGCATCATGAACCTTTTAAAGAGATTTGCAAACAAAATGAAATTGTTCATGATGATTGCAACATGCATGATCCAATTCTTGAAAATGAAGTTTTATATAAGCATGTTAATTTTTGTGGAGTGGATAGACCTTGTGAAAGGCCTATGATTGAAGAAGATAAGTATTTTAAGCAACATAAGCATGAAGAACAATCACTTGGGTCAAAGATTTAAATGAAATTGCTAGAGAATTGTGTGACCTTTACCCTTTTACTTGTGAACTTTGTTGTATAGAGGCTCACTTTAATTTTCAATGCATGAACTTTCAAATAATAACTGTTAATGATTTGTGTGATAACATGATCACTTCTGATCTTTATGATGAACTTATGTTATTTTTTATGTGTGAAGAGTTATCAGAAAATACTTCTTGGCTAGATGTTAATGCCTTAGGAATTAGCAACACTTTGCAAAATTTTCATCTCTATTGTGTTGTTAATTGCCTTGAAAATGATTACATAAGTAAGATTATAAAGGAAGGAACTTTACCAAAGTATAAAAATGTCTCTTATATCTCTACTAATAAAAAGGAGAGTTTCTCCCAAGTTTCCCCTATTGTTTCTAGTGATAAACCAGGATATGTGGAGAAACTTCATCTCCAACCACTCCCTCCTAAGGTGAAGAAGAAGAAAAAGAAGAGGAGGAGCAAGAAGGAAGAAGAATGGGTATCAACCTGGCCTGAGCATATTCCTCGCATCAATTTTTATCCTAATGGACAGAAATTTTTGGAGGATGGTGAGCTTGATTGCATTCATTATTATCCTGATGATAAGTCCATGGGAATTATTGAAGATGATCTTGATTATGACATGCATGTTACTTTTTGTGATTGGGAAAATGATGACAATGCTACTTATGATCTTGAAAAACTTTTTGGTACCAACTCTGAGAGTGATGATATGGAAAGCTCTAATCTTGGGGATGATAGGATTGTAAGTCCTTTACCCATTAGTGATGTGGTAATTGATAATTCTTTTTCTAGTAAGAATAAAGACAACATGTTTACAAATATAGTTGCTAGCAATGATAATGCTCTTCTCTACTGTGATGATGTTATAACTCCTATCTATAGTGATTATAAAGGTACCTATGACATAAGGAGAAATTATTCTTATGAAACTTTTCATAATCATGGAGGGAATTACTCCCTTGTTGAACACCATCTTCCTAATACACAATTAATCTATAGTGTTCAAGTTGTTTATGATAGTCCTACTCCCACTATTACCAATGAGAAATACTATGCTTATGTGGAGAGTAAGAGTACCCTTTTGCATGTGGATCATGGTAACAATGCTTTATGTGATGCTTATATTGTTGAGTTTATTCATGATCCTACTGGAAATTATTATGAGAAGGGAACATATTCTTATAGATATTTCAATAATATCAAGTTCCCTCTCTTTATGTTGAAGGTTTTGAAGTTGCACTTATTTTTCCTTCCTATGCTAATATCTTTATGCTTCAATGAGTTATTCCTCTACAAGATCCCTTTGCAGAGGAAGAATGTTAGACTTAAATGTGTTTATTATTTGCTTCTTGATGCTCTCTTTTGTTCTTCAACTCTTATTCCTTATTCCTATGAGAGCATCATTAAAATCTTAAGCCTATCTCTATGGCTATGAAGAAAGAGCTCTAGGGAGACAACCCTTGTTATCTTTAGTTTGAGTTTTTACTTCTGTTCTTAGTGGTCTTTATGATTTTTACTACTGTAGCAACATCATTGTTTCTTTATTTTCAAGCTTTGTGCCAAGTTATAGCCTCATATGACAAGGGAAGCAAAAGTTGTGACATGTTGTCCAGAAAACAGATTCTGTCTTCGTCACAGGAAAAATCGGATCAAATCACCAGTTCATCTTTTTTAGATGAATTTCTTACACAGCGTGCTCTATACAATTGCGGAACTTTCGTATGTTCTGAGTTTTTTGATTTGAGTTGCAGAAGTACCCCAAAAAAATCTCTACTCCTGTTGTTCTGTTTTTCACAGATTCTGCCACATTTTGTCTCTCCTTACTTTTGCAAACCTTAAGCTTGCTTTTTCTTTGCAAAAAAAACTTTTGGCAATCTTGAGAAACAATAGCTCTTCAAGAATATCTTTATATCCAGTGGGGAAAAATTATTTATTAAGGGTACTAACCTCTCTAATCAGCTTATGATGAGTTATGTATGAAGGGAGTTTTCAAGTGTGCGATGGAAGATGATGAAACAAGATCCGGGAGTGTCAAGCGCTCAAGCTTGGGGATGCCCCCATGCATCCCCAATAAATATTCAAGGAGACTCAAGCATCTAAGCTTGGGTATGCCCCCGTGCATCCCCTTCTCCATCAACAATCATCAGTTCGTCCTTCGTCTTACTATATTTTTATCACTTCATGCGTTATGTGCTATGCTTGGAGCGTCTTTCTCTTAGGTTTTATTTTTAGTTTTCTTTAGTTTTGCTTTTTGGTCATAACAAGTTAGACCCCATCTTACTTTGTGTGGGAGAGAAACACGCTCCACTTTCAAAATCTAGAACACATCATAGGATTTTTCATGCTTATCTTTTTACTGTTGTGTGTTCTTTATCTTTTCGTAGCTACTGTCGTGTTTAGTTTTAGTCTTAGTTTTTCTTTAGCAAGAGCCTTGGATTTTGTTTAGTATGTTGCTGGAACTCTCTTTAGTTTTCATGTTTATCTTGTTAAGAGAGTTGGTTGTTGCACTGGGTTGTGTCTTGTCTTGAGAGTAGAGAATTGAGGTTGCTATTTAATTTTAGTAGTAACTTGCAATAGTTTTGAGGTATTGATGTGAGTAATGTTTGAACTTTTGGTGTCAAGAGATCTAGCCTATTAGTGATAGGTGTCGTATTTTGGGAAATCCGTGTTTATTTTCAAAAACCTACAAAAACTAGTTGAGAACTCTAGCTACTAGATGGATCACTAATATTTTGAGGGATCGGATATTAGAGTACACTCACGTACCATGAGTCGAGGATGTGCAAGGATAACCAAACCCCCATATACTCCTCCTCGGGATACTTGTCTCTTTGTGAACCTCCTCATTAGATTGAGAGTTACTGACGGGGATCGGCCCCGGCAAATCCCATGGTCAGGGACCCTGGGTTAGTCATAGAGAAGCCACAGGTTGGACGATACTCGTCGGCTAACAGGAGAAGCACTTCCTGCTCGATATTATTCCGTGAAGGGGCGATTACAAGGGAGGCTAAGGCGAGTTCTCGCAAGACCAGGAGAGTAGATTGTGTATTGGCTTGATCTCGACGTCACCCCTCCCAGCCTTTATATATTAGGCTAGGTCTCGGGGAGTCCGTGCTAGGTTACAAAGATAGTTTCCTAGTTCTAATCTTTCCTTGTACGCCAAGTCGTGCCTTCCATACTAATCACGGACTCCTACGTCGGTGCTTGGTCGGGCCAATCGTGGGCCTGTCGTGGCTTCCTAGCGGGCCTTCGGTCTTCATATGCACCGGGTATCCTCATACGCAGGAGTCGTGGGGTCACCCCCTCGTCAGTAGCCCCCGAGTGCCTGGGGGACTCGAAGAGTCGCACATGGACTCGAATTCGTCAACGCTTTATTGTTTGTAGGCACGGCACTACCGTGGGTCGCTGGCAGTTTTGAGCCATGACAATACCTGTTTCGAGGGATTGCTAAGCTGAAAAGGGCCCAAGGAGTCGACTGGTTGAGCCTTGGTGAATTGCGCTAGTGGAAAATACCGCAATAGCCCAATCAAGCTCACGTCCCTCGACATGAACTTGGAACGACCGGTGTCAAGCAAAGTCATGTCGCTGCAGGTCTTATAGGATCAATTGTTGCCAGTCTAAGAAAATAGCCTGAGCGCGTCCGCTCGGCTCTTTCTATCATGCGAGCGCACGGAAAAGGTCGGGAATGAAATCTCTTTGCGGCAAGTCCCGGCCCGGCCGTTCTGCGCAGCGGGGTCTTACCTACACGCTAAGCTTGTGTGGCATCTGGGTACAGTGTGTCGTAGCCCAGGCATAATTGTTTTTTGTAGAGGCACGGAGCCTGGTTAGCGATGCACCCACTTGGAATAAACAATCAAGTGAGCTATTTAGCAGTCACTCGTGGAGCTTGTAATGAACTCAGGCGAGGAAAATAAAAAAGCACCCACTCGGAAAGTCGTCGAGTGCGCGAATAGATCATATTTGTCGAATACTTGTTTAGTCTTTTGCGAGTGGTCACTCGAATGCTTTACTGTCTTCAGGGTGAGGGAGCACCCGAACTCTGAGAGTATGTTGTTTCTGCTGGTGCGAGTGATAACTCGAGCACGTCTTCGCCTTCTGGGTGAGGGAGCACCCGAACTCGAATAAAGGTACTCCCGATGGGAGTAAGAGATTTTTTCTTTAAAAATCAAAAAATTTGGACATCAAGAAATAGGTAGGTTTTGGAGTCTTTTGTATTTTCCGATTGTTTTTATCTTGATCCGTCCCTCTTGAGATGTCACACTGATATTTATTGCCATGCTGTTTGGTGACCTATGACGATGCTTGCTTCTTTGATCCGTCGCATCTTCTGGCCCGTCATAATGATGGTTTGGACGTCATGCTGCCTGGTGCCTGTTGGATTTCCAAGGCTTTTGTGGGAAACAGGCTAGATTTGACGTGTCCTTTAAATAGTGCTGGCCGTGTGAAGGCATGTTGTCTTGGAATTCGTAACGCCCGGCCCGTTTGGTCTTTGATGTAATGATGGCGTCGCCTGGGCTTCTGCGTGTTTTCCCCGGTTTGCCCTTGGATTGTGTTATAAATACCTCCTGTTGTTGCCTGTCCTTGGCATCCATTCTTCGCATCTTTCTCTTCTGCTTCTTCTTCATATGGTGCCCAAGCGTGGTGGTGGTGTGACTGGGCGGTCGTGGCCGCCGTGGCCGTGGTGGCCGCGCGCCACGCTCTTCACGCGGTGGACGTCGTGGTGTTGCATTGGCGCCTTATTATTCTTCCATGGAAGATGGTTTTTTGCGCTATGATTTTGTTTTTCCTGTTCTTAGCCGGAGCGCTTCCCGGATTCCTCTTCGACTCTCATTTGCCTCCATTGCTTCTGAGCTTAATTTGAGGGGTTTCTGGCTCCATCTTCACGGATGCGTTGGGCCTTCTTCTTGGGTGGAGTTGGAAGTTGATAATTCATCCTCTGTTTTTCTTGGATCTGGATGGAGGGTGTTTTCTCGTCGGTTGAATCTGCGTGACAGAGATAGCCTTTGTTGTCGTTTTGATGGCGAAGATACTCTTACTGTTCGCGCATTTGACGCTGGTGGCAATCTTCTGGATCCGTACTTGGAGGAAACAAGCAGTGGCGATTCCGATGGGTCGAGTGGTGGTTCGCCTGCTTCTCCCGTGAGTTCATCTTCGGCCGATTCCTCGGCCTCCCATGGCGGCGCGGCTGGCTTCCTCCGGCGGCCTGCGACGAGGGGAAAAGGGAGGTGAGAGGGAGGAGAAGAAAGTGGAGGAGGAGAGGAGGGGCGCGGCTTGCCGGCGACGGCCGAAGGCGAGCGTGGTGGCGGCGGCCTCCACGACGTGGAGCTCAGGCGCGGGAGGAGAGAGAAGAGGTGGGAGGTCAGGGCGCATTTGGGCCATTGGATCGGCCGATCCGACGGTCCAGATCCGCTAGGGGGCCAAAAAAATCTCAGATTTAGGGTTTTGGACGAAAATGGGGTAGATTTGGGGCAAAGTGGAGGGGGTGGCTGCAATTTTGGCTTAGGGAAACCCTAGAAAGGGGTGGGAGTGTGGTGGTCTTTATATATCCCAGGTGGCTGGCAGTTTGCAAAAACATCCCCGGTTTTTCTCTCGCGCGCGCGGTGTTTACGTTTCTGACCGCCGGGGGTCCGTAGGACCTCCGATTCGGGTAAAACTTTGAACTGCGCGATCGGCGCATCGAGCCGGCGGCGTTCACCTCTCGCTGGAACCTTTTCGAGAACAGTTTCCGACGCGCTGTAAAAATAACCCGTTTATTTATTAAACGGGGTTTTTCGTTCCGTTGGCTGCGGCTGGTCTCGTGCGGTTTTCGCGGCGGTGATCGGACGAAACCCGGTGTCGCAAATGTCGAGTGTCAGGGTGGAAAGGGTCGGTCTTCGTCCAGTACGAGATAAGAGGGGGGAAAATAATCACTGATCGATAAATCGGGGATGCAAACACCGCAAACAAATCAGACAATCAACCAATTCACACCGAAAACAAAAATTTTAATTTTTGTGAAATCTGGGTTGTTACATCCTTCCAGTTGCTCTTTGGCTATGAGTTTACTGGAGCCAGCGTGTCTTATTCTCCTTGAGATTTGGAAGATCTATGAGTGGTCTTCTATTCGATTGTGGAATCTTGGGTCAAGCTCTATCCCATCGCTGGGTGATTGGTTCCGGATGAAGTTGGCGAATTCATCTGGTCTTCGGTCTGGGTCGTAGTATTCTCCGGTCTGGGTTTCGGAGTGGTTGTCTTGGCGCGTGGCGGGAGCCCGGGCGGCGGCGGGTTGTCGACTAGTGGGCGAGTCCTCTGTCGTGCGCCACGACTCCTCGAGTTGGGTTCCCGAGTAGAGTCCTCGCTCTTGTTTTCTGGGTCGTCGATTTCTTTTCCGTTGGTGATGGATCTGTCGGTCGTCGAGGTGCTGGACTTGATTCGGCTGTAGGCTAAGTGATCTTGACGGGGTGATGGAGATGCTTGCGGTGAACTTGAATTTCTCGAGAGGGCTAGATTTTGTTCTAGTCCTCGAGTCTTGATTTACTGAAGGTGGGACCGCCGAGATCGTGATTCCAACCTGTGTAGTCCCCACGGTCGGCGCCAATTGACGGGGATCGGCCCCGGCAAATCCCATGGTCAGGGACCCTGGGTTAGTCATAGAGAAGGCACAGGTTGGACGATACTCGTCGGCTAACAATAGAAGCACTTCCTGCTCGATATTATTGCGTGAAGGGGCGATTACAAGGGAAGGCAAGGCGAGTTCTCGCAACACCAGGAGAGTAGATTGTGTATTGGCTTGATCTCGACGTCTCCCCTCCCAGCCTTTATATATTAGGCTAGGTCTCGTGGATTCCATGCTAGGTTACACAAAGATAGTTTCCTAGTTCTAATATTGCCTTGTACGCCAAGTCATACCTTCCATACTAATCGCGGACTCCTACGTCGGTGCTTGGTCGGACCAATCGTGGGCCTGTCGTGGCTTCCTAGCAGGCCTTCTGTCTTCATATGCACCGGGTATCCTCATACGCAGGAGTCGTGGGGTCACCCCCTCGTTAGTTACCGATAATAAGTGCATGAGTTCTTCGTACTAATGTAAGTATTGAAAGTTGACACTTCCACCTACTCATATTTGCTAGCCCCTTCCGTACCGTGCATTGCCCTCTTCTCACTCCGAGACTTGGCGTCCACCTTCGCCGGTACATCCAAACCCTTGGCATGTTACGCTCTGTCATCATAAACTTACCTATATCTTTCCTCAATACAACCACCATACCTACATATCAAGGCATTTCCATAGCCTTTCCGAGATATATTGCCATGCAACATCCACCTATTCATGACTTGATCTTCATGTCATAAATGTTCCTGCTACACTGACAGCGGCATACATTGCATACATCTTGATAGCTACATCTTCTTTATGATTTGAGTACCTTATAAAGTGTGAAAGATCTTCTACACCCTCTTGTAAATTAGAGTGTTGCCCTTAAGTGAGGAAAAGACAAAATAAAAGATCCCAAAGAGGAAAAATGAGAGTTAAATAGAAAGATCCATTGAGGCCACCAAAAAATACAAAAAAAGAAAAAAAGAGAAAAAGAAAAATAAAAAAGAGAGAAAGGGGCAACACTACTATCCTTTTGAAAGATCCACACTAGTACTCCCTCTTATCCTTGTACTCCATAGAGATGATCATTCATGCATATAGCTATGTGAGGACCTTCACACTATAGAACTTGGCTTGCATATTCCAAGGATGAGCCTCCTCAAAAGAGCTCTAGGTCTTCATGAGCGAACAAGTTAGATGCACCCCCAATAATTCCGTTGGAGAGCTTTTCTTAGCTCATATGTGCATCCGTTGCATGGCAATCCCTACTCCTCACGTCATATCTATCATTTGTCTCTGTTGCCTATGATTGTCCTCATTGATGTGAGCCTTTCTCACCCTTTTTGTCTTCCTCCTCCACCATATTTCTCTCTTTGCCATCCTAAGTGTTAACTCTCGTGCTTACGCTCATCCATTCCATGAGTGCTCAAAATATCGAAAAGGAGTGGATAAAATTGACTTGTACCTGGCTAGTGGTCTGGGGACGAGTCAAGATAAGATTCCAAAGAAGACCAAGTGTGAAACTTTAGTAGATTGAGTTCTCAACACAAAAATATTACTTTTTTTCTCGTATTCCCTATCCCCCTTCTTGCACGCAAACACCATTTGGAGACATTCGAGTCACGGACAGCGAGAGCTCTTTCACCTAATGTTCTTTCGTTGCTTGTTTCAATGCTAATATAGACTCTTGCCTGTTATGACTTGAATTGAATCACATACCTTGATTGCTTTACTTTCAATGTTCTTATATGGTTGCTAGCATGTAACCACAGAAATTATGCTTGTTATCATTTACCTACTCGAGGGCGAGCAGGAATTAAGCTTGGGGATGTTGATACGTCCCGAACGTATCTATAATTTCTGCTTGCTCCATGCATGTTTTGTGTGATATTGCTATGATCTAGATACACTTTCATACACTTTTGATCATATTTGGACTAACTTATTAACTCAGTGCACCCCAATGCCAGTTCCTGTTTTCTGCTGTTTTTCTATTTCAGGTTTCCCCCATATTAAAAGTGCTCCAAAATTTCGGGAAAATCAGATAAAAAATCAGCGTTCCGGAAGCTTCTGGATTCACCGAAGAAGGGCCAGAGGGGCCCCACCTGGTGCCCAGGCGGCCAGGTAGCGCGACCTACGGTGGGGCCGCGCCGGGAGGCTGCCTGGACTCCTGGTGGACCCCCCGGTGCCCCCCTTTGGCTCCTATTTATTCTCCCGTCGTGAAAACCCTGATTCCGGACCCCTTTTCTCCAGAAGCAATTCCGATCTCCGCCGCCATCACCGACAAACTTCGGGGGACCAGAATTCCTGTGTCGACACCCTGCCGGGACGGGGAAGTTCCCCCGGATTCATCTCCATCGGCGTTGCTTCCTCCCTCCATGATGCGGGAGTAGTCCCTCCTCGGGGCTGAGGTTTCTACCAGTAGCTATGTGTTCTTCTCTCTCTCCCATGATGTGATCTTCATTGTGATCATAGGCTATGTTAATCTAGGATGATCCCATGATGTTTCCCCTTCTTCTATGTATTGGATTTGATGTATTCACTTGATCTTATCTAGTATAATCCCCGAGACCATGGTGACAGCGGTCTATTCGACATGGATTAGAAGAATATTTTCATGAGTGATTTCCTCTTTTGTGTGTTGATTGAAGATTGAGATTCTCTTGGTGCTTGTCTTTGACTATCCATGAGAATGTTGTGGTGATTGTGGTACTCTCTTTGGATGGCCGCGGTGACATTGGGAAATCCATAGATTGAGAACTACGAACTCTAAGGTGTGCTTTTGTAGCCCTACATAATTCTCGTCCTCTCTTGACCACAAAGGAATGACCTCCGAGTACGTCTCCATTGCATGTTTTATGGGAAATATCATGTGATTAGACTATGTTAATGTTGTTGAGAGTTGCCACTAGTGAAAGTATGAAGCCTAGGCCTTGTTTCCACCATTGTTACACCATTTGTGCTCACTTTTGTCACATGTTTGCTTGCTGCACTTTTTATTACAGATTTATATTATCTTGATTTGCCACACCTATCACTCGTATTTTATCATCTATTCGCCGAACTAGTGCACCTATACAACTCCTAGTTGTATTAGGTGTGTTGGGGACACAAGAGACTTCTTGTATCTTAATTGCAGGGTTGCTTGAGAGAGACCATCTTCAACCTCTACTTCCCTGAGTTCGATAAACCTTAGGTCATCCACTTGAGGGAAATTGCTGCTTTCCTACAAACCTCTGCGCTTGGAGGCCCAACATAGTCCACAAGAATATAAGCGTGCGTAGACATCACTTATTGTGATATTGGATCCATGGTTTCTACAATGCCAAAAGTTGTCAATGATTCTTTAAAATTATCAAATATGGACAATTTATCATATTATCATGAACATACTAAGGGAGATAATTCTGAGATCCAGGGAAGAGTAAGAGATGTACAATTTACATTCTTTAAATAAGGAATGCAACAGTTGATTTCATCATCATGGAGCCAAACCAAGGAAACATAGTGCTTGGAAGGGACTTCCTCCGAGCAGTAAAAGGTATCATTATATAGGTAAGGGACACTTATGCTTACGTGGAAAGGAGAAAGGTATGTATCACTTTCCTAAAATAAATAAGGATGAACTTGTTGAGGAACCATTTGAAGGTCTTTATAATTCCGATAACTATGATGACTTTTGATTCCTCTTCTTGGCATCATGCCTAGCTAAAAGGCATAAAAGAAAGCGCTTGTTGGGAGGCAATACAAGATGTTTTTACTTTCAGTTCTAGTGGTCTTGATGCTTGTTACTACTATAGAAACATCATTGTATCTTTATATTCAAGCTTTGTGCCAAGTTTTAGCCTCCGATTGCAAGAAATTTCAAAAGTTGTGACATGCTGTCCAGAAACAGATTCTGTCCCCTTGACGAAAAAATTGGCCATAAATCACCAGATCATCTCTTTGATCTGAATTGTTTTGACAGCATGCTCTATACAATTGGCTTTTGTGCATATGTTCTGAGTTTTTTGATTTGAGTTGCAAAAGTACCCTAAAAAAATTATTTACTACCTGCTGGTCTATTTTTTACAGATTTTGCCACGTTTTGCATTTGCATCGTTTTGCAAACCTTAAGCTTGCTTTTTCTTTGCAATTTTTTTTGGCAATCTTGAGAAATAGTAGCTCTTCAAGAATATCTTTATTTCCAGTAGAGACAAAATTATTTTATCAAGGGTACTAACCACTCTAATCAGCTTATGATGAGTTTCGTATGAAGGTAGTTTTCAAGTATGCGAAGGAAGATGATGAAAGAAGATTCGGGAGTGTCAAGCGCTCAATCTTGGGGATGCCCCCATGAACCCCCAAGAAATATCCAAGGAGACTCAAGCGTCTAAGCTTGGGGATTCCCCCGTGCATTCCCTTCTCCATCAACAATCATCAGTTCGTCCTTCTCCATGCTATATTTTTATCGCTTCATATGTTATGTGCTAGACTTGGAGTGTCTCGCTCTTTAATTTTTAGTTTGTTTTAGTTTTTCTTGTTGTTCATAAGAAGTTGGATCCTAGCCTTCAGTGTTTGGGAGAGAAACATGCTCCACTCCACCGTAGAACACAACATAGGCTTGCATGCTTATCTTTCTTTTTGTGTGTGTTCTATATCTTTTCATACCTGTTGTCATGCTTAGCTCTTAGTTTTCAAAATTATATTTTTAAGAGCTTTTTTTAGGATGATCTAGAACTCTCTTGAGTTTTCATGCTTATCTTGTTTAGAGAGTTGGCTTGTTGCACTGAGTTGTGTGTCTTGCATGAGTAGGTAATTAATGTTGCTATTGCAAGTGTAGTAGTAACATGCAATAGTTTTGAGGTATTGATTAGAGTAATGTTTGGACATTAGGGTGCCAAGAGCTTGAGCCTATTAGTGATAGGTGTCGTATTTTGGGCAATCCGTGCTTATTTTAAAAAACTGCAAAAATTAGTTGAGAACTCTAGCTACTAGATATATCGCTAACCTCTGGAGGGGTTGGAATATATAGAGTACCCTCACGTACCATGGGTCGAGGATGAGGAAGGATAACCAAATCCCCATACACTTCTCCTTGGGGTACTCGTCTCTTTGTGAACCTCCCGATTAGATAAAGAGTTACCGATAATAAGTGCATGAGTTCTCCGGACTAATACGAGTATTCGATTGTTGGCACTTCCACTTTCCCATATTTTTCTAGCCTATTAGGTACCATGCATTTACATTTCTCATCTTGAGAGTTGGTGTCTACTTCGTCGGTGCATCCAAACCCTTGGCACGATACACTCTGTCATCATAAACCTCCTTATATCTTCCTCAAAACAGCCACCATACCTACCTATCAAGGCATTTCCATAGCCTTTCCGAGATACATTGCCATGAAACATCCACCATCTCATGACTTGATCTTCATGTCATACATGCTTTTGCTTGATCGAGGAGCCGCATGCTAGTTGGGCCTTGCCCTTATTATTGCTACATGACGCGCTAGTATCATTGCATATCCTGCTACACTGGCAGAGGCATAAATTTGCATACATCATGATAGTTTTCATTCTTCTTTATGTTGAGTACTTATTGGAAAGTGTGAAGATCATCTATATTCTTGTAAAATATAGAGTGTTGCCCTTAAGTGAGGAAAAGATCCCAAAGAGGTCAAATTAAAAGATCCCAAAGAGGAAAAATGAGAGATAAATAGAAAGATCCAAAGAGGGCACAAAAAATATAAAAATAGAAAAAAGATAAAAAAGAAATAAAAAGATAGAAGGGGGAAACACTACTATTCCTTTTGAAAGATCCACACTCGTACTCCATTGCTATATATGTACTCCATAGAGATTATCATTCATGCATAACTATCTGGGGACCCTTACACTATAGAACTTGGCTTGCATATTCGAAGGATGAGCCTCCTCAAATGAGCTCTAGGTCTTCATGAGAAAGCAAGTTTGATGCACCCCCACTAGCTCCATTGGAGAGCTTACCTTAGCTCATATGTGCATCCGTTGCATGGCAATCCCTACTCCTCACATCATATGTATCATGTAGCTTTCTCTCGCCTATGATTGTCCTCATTGATGCGAGCATTTCACACCCTTTTTGTCTTCCTTCCCCATCATTTCTATCTTTTACATCCTAAGTGCAAACGTATCTTTTTCGCACACATCCATTGCCTGAGTGCTCAAAGTCGAAAGGGAGAGGATCAGTTTGACTTGTACCTGACTAGTGGTCTGGGGATGAGTCAAAATAAGATCCCAAAGAAGACCAAGTGTGAAACTTTAGTAGATTGAGTTCTCAATTAAACTATATAAATATTTTTATTCTCTAATCCCATCTCCCATTTCTTGCACGCAAACACCATTTGGAGACATTCGAGTCACAGACAGCGAGAGCTCTTGCACCTTTATGTTCATGCTTTGCTAGAAACAATACTAAGACTGTTGCTTGTTATTATCTTGACATGAATTGCACATCTTACTTGCTTTACTTTGAAGTTCTTATATGTTTGTTATCATGTCACCAAGGAAATTATCTGTGTTATCATTTACTTACTCGAGGACGAGCAGGAATTAAGCTTGGGGATGTTGATACGTCCCAAACGTACCTATAATTTATGCTTGTTCCATGCACTTTTATGTGACATTGCTACATATTTTGCTACAATTTCATATCATTTTACACATATTTGGACTAACCTACTAACTCAATGCACCCAGTGCCAGTTTCTTTCTACTGATGTCTTTTAGTTGCAGTGATTTTTCCCCAATTTAAAGTGCTCCAAAAATTACAGAAAAATCAGAATAAAAATCAGCCGAACGAAAGCTTCTGGAACCCCGAAGGAGGGCCAGGGGGGCCACCTGGCTCCCAGGCGGCCAGGTGGCGCGACCCCACCCCTGGTCGCGCCACCAGGGCGCCTGGGAGCCCTGGATGGCCCCTGGCTGCCCCCTTTGGCCTATATTACCCTTTCGTCCCAGAAACCCACGAGGAGAACCCCGCATCGCAAAATACCTCTCTGTTCCGCCTCCGCCGCGCTTCCTAGATCGGGAGCACCAGAAGACCTCTTCCCGGCACCCTGTCGGAGGGAAGATTGACCTCCGAGAGCTTCTCCACCACCATGGACGCTTCCCGGATGTTCCGTGAGTAGTCCCCCTTGGACCATGGGTCCATGACCAGTAGATATGTGATGTCTTCTCTCCAATCTTGTTCTTCAATGTTTAGTCCTTGTGAGCTGCCCTACATGATCAAGGCACCTATGTAATTTTTCTATTGTTGCTATGTTGTGTTTGCTGGGATCCGATGGATTATGAGATTATGTTCAGATCGTGATGAGTTATATATTTGGTTTACCTTATATATTTTGTTCTTGAGTAATTCTTGCATGTTCTCTGTTGCTTTTTATTGCTTTGGCCAACTAGTAGATAGTAACTCCAAGAGGGAGCATTATGCATGATTGTGGGTTCATGCCCCCCGATGTCTAGCTTGAGTGACAGAAACATGAGACTAGGGGATGTGTTGTTGCCACCAGGGAGAAAACAACGGTGCTTGTAACCGCAGTTGTAAGATGCATAGATTGTTAATGCAATTGTCTGTTGCTTTGAGTTTACACTTTGGGTGGGGCTCGCAACTTAATACCAGTGAGACGTTCTGGATAGATATCTCAAGGTGGATGATTAGTGAGTAGATGCAGATGGATTTCGGTCTATTTGTCTTGGCGTAATGTCCATACTTCTGAGTCTCTTACTTTCAAGTAGCATAATTAGCATTGCGGTGCGTTTATAGTTCTGTTAATTGCCCAGCTGTAATTTGTTCATCCAGCTTAGTTTTTTTATTGTCTTTTGGGAGAGAGACATCACTAGTGAACATCATGGGACCCCGGTCCATATTTCCACCACCGTTTACACATCCACTTTATTTACTGCTTTTACTTTTCAGTTGCAATTATCACTACCATCTACCCTTGCGTTTGATCCTTTGTAAACAACAAGGCCGGAGAGATTGACAACCTCTCTGAACTTCGTTAGGAGCAAATTACTTGTTGTGTGTGCAGGTCCAGGTAAAGCAAGTGGTTATCTTCAAACGACGCCTCACTTGCCGAGCCACCTACTTGTCGTCTTCGGAGTCCCACGGGAGACATAAACCTTGGTATCTTCACCAAGGGAAATTTTCCGCTATCTAGATCTCAACCTTCTACTTGGGGTAACCAACGAAGGGCGAGAAGCCGTTATCATCTCTCGTACCATCACTCGCAACTTAATACCAGCGATATGTTCAGGATAGATATATCAAGGTGGATGATTAATAAGTAGATGTTGATGAATAAACGATCTACTTGACTTTGTGTAATGCCCATACGATTGAACCTTGCACTCTCTACTAGCATAATTAGCATTGAAGTGTGTTTATAATTCTGTCAAATGCTCAGCTGTAATTTGTTCCCCCAGCATAGTTTTATCATCTTTTGGGAGAGAGACGCCACTAGTGCGCGCCATGAAGCCCCAGTCCATATCACCATCATATATTTACACCACTACTATTTACTGATTTCCTTTACTTTTAGTTGCACTTCCATTACTTCTTTCGTTTAATCCTTTGTAAACAACAAGGTGGGAGGGATTGACAACCACTTCTTACTCGTTGGGAGCAAAGTTATTTGTGTTCTTGTGTGCAGGTCCAGGAAAATAATTCAGGGTAGCAATACTATCCCCATCAACATGCTAATTTTTGGCACCATTTTTTGCCACCTTCTTGTCGTCTCCGGAATCCTATGGGAGGAATAAACATTGGTATCTTCACTGAGGAAAAATTTCTTCTATCTACATCATAACCTTCCACTTGGGGTAACCAACGAGGAGGTGTTATCTGCACCCATCACAAGCCCATCTGGAAATTAACTAAAGATCAGAAGATTTTGGTAAGCATCGTTTATAACATGTTCTTCATGGCCAAGGTACGGTTTGCCTGCCACCAAGCAATTTGGGAATCCAAGGCCCGCTGCATTACAATTTTTTCATGTGGGTGGGCGTACATCACTGTTGTGTGACTGCGGACAATCTCTAGAGGAGAAGGTGTCCCTCCAATGGCCTCTGCTCCCTTTTCCCGGCGGAGCATGAGGACTGCACTCGCTTGCTTGTCAACTGTTGTTTCACAAGGCAGGTATGGCTTCGCTTCAGGAGCTGGACCAGGGTTGCCTTCCTGATCCCTGATGCCCAGTTCTCCAGCACTGAAGAGTTGTGGTTCGAAGCTAGGGCTGGAATCCGCAATCCTGATCGTCACAACTTTGACACTATTGTCATTCTGATCCATTGGAGAATATGAAAAGAACGCGATGCTAGGATCTTTGGCAATGAAGCCAGCTCGGTGAATAGGGTTGTGGACTTAATTAGGGAGGACATTATGATGTGGAAATCTATTGGCTGTGTGTGTGAGTTAGAAGCCTAGTATGTTGCAATTGGTTATCTTGCCTATGTGTACCTCTACTTGTTTTGTACTGTATCCGGATCCCAGCTCTAGTTCTCCTAGACTGCTACCTGATGTACTCTCTTTTCTATCTTAATAAAATTCGGCCAACGGCTCTTTGAGAGTATCTCAAAGGATCCATGTGCATGCAATTGCACGAATTTAAGATTTTACAGTGATGGATGTGATTGCACGAAAGGATATATAAAGGATGGCTGTCTCCAGTTCAAAGACGTGTTCGCGAACATACATGGTCTCATATGGCTAATATGAAAGATATATTGTGTGAAAGTGCAAATATAAATGGATCATCCATCTACAAATATTGCTAAAGGGTCGCATACAGCGTCTCATATGGCTACACGACACCTCTACACACATAACATTCCTAAAGGGGTATGCTCGAGCGAACGATCTTTCTCGCGATCAGGTAATGAACGAACATTTTAGTATTATCAGCAAACACTGCATAATTGGCATGTAAAAACAGATGAATTTGTTGGGTTGTTGTACAAGGATTTGTAATGTTCTAAAAATAACTGTTATGTTGTATACAAGATTTCCAGAAAATTATCATACTGGAGCAAAGTAATTATCATGCTTTTTCAAGAATTTATCATGATGCAAACATGGAAAATTATCACCCTGAGAAAGAAAATGATGAAATTGCCATACTCGAGATTTTTCATGTTTATTGAAGGAAATTGCTATGATACATCAACATAAAATGGTGAGAATTGTCATATGCTCCAAAAACTGAATTTGCCGTCATGAATGTGTCCGCTTAAATTATCATCTCGAGTGAACATTATATTATCATCAGTTTATAGTTCAATCAGAGTGACTCGCGAAAACAAAAACGCTTTTAATCTCGAGAGAATTCCTTCTATGACACTACTCTTAAATTTGATGCCTTATGTGACACTCTCAACTTTTTCTTCCTTCTATGGTCACTTGTGTAAAATTTATGCCTCATATGACACTCTAGTGTATTTTTAGAACTTACGGTGTCAACTTTCACATACAAAGTCACTTCTGCCCTTGATGCAATGTGTGGCAAAAATACAAGAAATATTGTTGTACTATGTAATATAGAATCGTGCATGTAGATTCATAATAACTGAAACGCTAATTCATAATAATTCAAAAAATACAGGGGATATGGCATCAAAATACAGGGAAGGTTCTGCAGATTTTTTGAATTTTTTTGAATTAGTGTTTTAGTTATTATAAATCTACATGCACAGTTCCATATTACATAGTACAATCATATTTCTTGTATTTTTGTCACACATTGCACCAGGGGCAAAAGTGACTTTGTATGTGAAAAGTTGACACAATTAGCTCTAAAAATACGCTAGAGTGTCATGTGAGGCATAAATTTTACACAAATGAACATAGAAGGAAGCAAAAAGTTGAGAGTATCACATAAGTCATCATATTTTAGAAGTAGTGTCATAGAAGGAATTCTCTCTATCTCGCATGGGGGATCTGAAGTGCCACTAGCATTCGTGGCTAAGGTTTTTAACATTTCCGCGGTTGTATGCTAAAAGAAAAAACTGTATTTCCGTTTTCAAAAGCTGAATTGATCTTCCCGCAAACACAAAAGAAAAACTGAATTGGATCTAGAGATCCAAACCTCAGGATTGGAACACGACCAAAAATCCAAAATTGGCAATGTTTAACCCCAAATAGCTGTCCATTAATTAGCCAGGTCATGATCCTCACCCTGATGAGCATGGCCAGGTACACATGACGCGGTTGCAAACCTGCCCTGCCCCTGCCATTGCAAACAAACCATGGTTGGTTTGGTTATATAAGAGAGGAAAGCTATGGTGGAGTAGGTCCCCCAATGGCTGTTTTTTGGGGTTTAGGCTGGTCATGGTCATGCCACTCAAAATCCAAACCTACCAACCCCACACCCCTCCCTCTCTTCCACCTCTGACCTCTCTCCCCCCTCCCCCCGCCGCTGCGCTGTCCCACCCCGCCCCACCGCCGCCGCGCGCGTGTCACACGCACGCACGTGCGTCGCTCTCCTCCCCCTCCTCCGGCTGACTGGCGCGTGGCGCCGCCGCCGCCATCTTCTTGTCATGGACCAGCAGGGGGCGGCGCCGTCCAGCAGCACCAGCACCAGCACCAACAGCAGCCGGAGCACGTCCGACCACCCCCACCACGCGCCGGCCGCCCCGCACCACCACCCCTTCTACTACGCCGCGGCGGCGGCCTCGGGCACCGCGCCGCCGCCGCCGTTCATGGGCTCGCTCGCGATGGTGCCCGCGGCTGCCCCCGCAGGAGGACAGCAGGCGGCCGGCCAGTCGATTACGGTGGCCGAGCCGCCGTCGGAGAAGAAGCTGGCGAAGCGGCCCACCAAGGACCGGCACACCAAGGTGGACGGGCGCGGGCGGAGGATACGGATGCCGGCGCTGTGCGCGGCGCGCGTGTTCCAGCTCACGCGGGAGCTCGGCCACAAGACCGACGGCGAGACCGTCGAGTGGCTTCTGCAGCAGGCCGAGCCCGCCATCGTCGCCGCCACGGGCACCGGCACCGTCCCCGCCAACTTCTCCTCTCTCGCCGCCTCGCTCCGCCCGGGCGCGTCCTCCCGCGCCGCGCCCTTCCCGCACCACCTCCAGCACCAGCCGCAGCACGACGTGGCGGCCATGCTCGGGTTCCACGGCCACCATCAGCACCAGCTGCTCCCGCCGCCGCCGCCGCAGCAGCACCACCAGCACCCGGAGGCCCCGCAAGATCCTGGCGCCGGGGAGTTCATGAGGAAGCGGTATAGGGAGGCGGACGACCTGTTCAAGGACACCGGGCGCCACCAAGACCCAGAGGGCGGCGGCGAGCCCGCGCAGAAGCCCAGGCCGGCGCCGCCGCCCACCGCTGTCTCGGGGGCAATGTGGGCCGTGCCGCCGAACAGCGGCGCAGGCGGCGGCGGCGCGTTCTGGATGCAGCCGGCATGGACCTTCGGCGCCGGCAACACGGTGCAGGCGCCGCTGCAGTTCATTTCAAGAAGCAGCTTCCCCGGCGGGATGGGGGACACGAATCTGGGCATGCTGGCAGGGCTCAACTCCGGCGGCCGGCCCACCGGCGGCGAGCAGCACCATGAACACCAGCAGCAGCCGCAGCAGCAGGAGGAGGAGGAGGAAGAGCAGCAGCCCCCGGAGATGGAGCAGCACCGCAGCAGCAGCAGCGCCGGCGCGAACGGGCACGAGGCCGGCCACTCCGCGGCGAGCCCGCAGTAAGCAAGCAAGGAGAGCCATCCATTGGAGCAACCAATCATGCAAGCATCTGGCTGGCTGGCTGGCATGGTGATTCCATCAGACAGTGTGTGGAGCATTTTTAGCTAGTTAATTAATTAATCGATCAAATCAATCCATCCAATTGTTTAGTTTGTTCTTTTTCTGTTTGGGATTATTTTAGTTTGCCGTTCATTATTAATCCATGGTTTGTGCTGATGGAGGTGATGATTAGCTGTGGGTCCGATTGAAGAACCAGGCACCATTTGTTTAAGCTCAATCCACCTCTCAACTAGGCTGAGTTTTGCACATTTTATCATTTATCATTTTTCTATTGCTATTGCTATTGTGCTGTTGCTATGCCACAAGGAATCTATTTGTGGTGCAGGAATCCTCTCATAGACTAGTAGAAAAAAACCCGCTATTTTCTGGCGCACCTGATCCTATAGTGCGATCCATCACGTCAAACATTTGCCCCATATTCTTGTATTCTTTTGACTCTCTGCATCTATCTTCACATTTATTTATTTTGCTGCACGGACCCCTTTCCCATTTCACACAACGTCGCCACCGACATAAATCTTTGTTAGTTAATGAAATCAACCAATTGTTTTGTTTGCTTTGTTGTATTGGGGAATATTTTTCCAATATATTTGTGCTTATGGAGGTCATTATTAGCAGTGGGTCTAACCAAATTAGTAGTTGGAGTGTGGGGTTTTCTTATGGAACCACATATTTTAAATTTTGGTAAGATTTGATTTTATTTAAGTATGGATAAGAAAAACAAGAAAAGTTCTAATTTAGTTCAAGTTTTTATATGATTTGATTTCGATATCGATATAGAAAGGAAAGAAAAGTTTTGATTTAATTAAGTTCTTGAAAACTAATAATTTGATTGAGTTAATGCATAACATGGTTTGAGGTGGAGATGAAATCAAACCAAACGACTTACAGACTCCCTTTTAATAGTAAAGGTGCAAAGTTTTCCACATTTCAACGTTTCATTTTCTATTGTTTGATAATATATTTGTCCATTGTTTTTTTTTTGCGAAAAATATTTGTCCATTGTTATGTACATGTCCGTGTTAACATCCATTGATTCCGCTATGAACTATCGTAGAATTCCAGCGCAAGGTAAGCCTTGTAAGGCATGAATTTTAAATGGAAAGTAGGTTTGTTCCAGCGGATTCTTGTAAGGAATTTGAACTTGTGTTTCGAAAGCCATATATGGTGATCCCAATAATGCTTTATAGTCATACGTTCAATCGGTGTTAAAGTGATGGAATTCAGGTGGAATTTTAGAAAAACAACCTTATGAAAACACAAAGGTCTTAAATGATACTAAACCTTTGTCTATTTTATTTTATTTTCTATGGTTCATTATACAACAGATGCTTAGAGGCTGGGAATTCTTGTGGAGTGGTAAAAATCTCTACTTCAGCATGTAGCTAAATAAAAACCACGTTTTGCGGTGCGTCTAACATAGGGAACAATCCACCCAATTATACATTTCCTCCATATTTCTCCTTCTTGCGATTCTATGCATCTTTTTTTTTTGCATGGAATCTCTCTCAGTTTACCACCATGAAGCTCTCGCTGATATAAATTTGTTTTGGATAATCAAATCAACCACTTGTTTTTTTTGGAAAATATTTTAGTTAACCTTTCATTGATCTATTTGTGCCGATGGAAGCGATGATTAGCAACGGGTCCAATTGAACTAGACACTGTTCTTAAGGTTCATTGATCTTAGGAAGGCTAAATGTTGCACATTTTGATTTCGTTTTCTTCTATTGCTCAGTAATCTATTTGTCTGATGCAAGGTAAGTCATGTTTGGAGGGCCGGAATTCTTGTAGAATTCTAGCGCAAGGTTATCCCTATTGGAAGGCACAAATTCTATAAATTTAAAGAAGCAAAAAAAATTGTAGGTTAAAAAAAAGCATATGTGGTCTTCTCAACATTGCTTTATAGGCATACTTCTAAGAAGTGTTAAAGCGAAAGAATTCTAGCGGAACTTTGAAGGACAAACCTCGTGAAAACACAAACTTTGGGTATTAAATGGTAGTGAACCTTTGTCTAAAAAAAATGCTTGTGGAGGGTTCACTACAAAAAGGTGCTTTTAGAGCGCAAGAATTCTTGTCCGCCCTGAATTTTAGAAAAAAATAGGAATTTTAGCCGCACAAACTCCATTTCCTATTGTCATGCTGCCACCCGCCCTAAGTTAATAAAAATGATGCACACATGTTTTCAGCAAATCGAGATCGAAACCACGTTCATTTGAAAGTTTAGTCTTTCGAATACAAAATGAAGATGAATGAACGGGAGAGGTAGAAGGCGACCTATCATGTGGCCCTTGGTAACAAAAACAAGAAAAGACTAGAGTATGTATAGCCGGAAAGAAGAAAAACAAAAGGACCATGACTATAGAGCTAAAACCTAAAATGAACAGACGATTATCTTTTGTGGGTCTATGAGCAGCTGCATACCACGTCAACACTCCAAGCCGTGACTTGGGGTCCAACTCAAATGTTGCTGAAATAATGGAACCCACTTGGTGCTAGGCAAGCTAGTGCCGTACTGGGAGGGAACCAATCATCGCTTCACCATGGGGACGTGGCATGTCCCCATGGAGAAGTGTGAGCGTCCGGCCATGAACTGAAACGAAGTTCCTCCCCCCGTCTGCCAGGTACGTACCTCCCACTTGTTACTTGTATTACCTCTGACCCATATTAATGTACTCAACTTTGTCTAGATTCATATGTATCTAGTTAAGTATTTAGACTAGATGCATGTGTATCTAAACAAACTTAAGTACATTAATATGGATCGGAGAAAGTACAACTTTTCTCGTTGCCGGTTTTTCGGAGGCTTTTGTGGTTTGGAGAAAGTAAAGCACACAGTAATATGCTCTCCTAAAAGGAGTAGTGAAAGAGCAAGGGGAAAGCTGTGGTGGCACGAGTGACAGGGAATGCCACGTTCACCTTACAGATTTTGTCACCGTTCTACCCTCTGCACAATGCATCTCTGTACGTATTTCTGACTTCAGAGCATCCCTGGCCCTTCTTATATCGGTTTTACAAGATGTGATGTGATACAAGGAAAATCACCTGCCAAAGTACATGATATGGCGGCTGCTTACGGTTTCAAACTGATAGATACACCTACTAATACCACTAACGACATGGACCGGAGACGCTCACGTCCACAGCGACCTGAAAACGACGCCCGTGCCAACGAGACTTGTGCGACAAAGATGGGTTGAAAACTCGGTACAACTGCTACTGTGGATATCACCATTTCCTCTTGGCCGTCTCACTCTCATCTCATGCCTGCGAAAGCGAGAGCCCAATCGTGCATGCATCCTCGGAACCATACATACCCCCTAACCTGCCGACACAAATGGCAACTCAGCTACATCCCACTGTCATACTGGAAATATCAGCATAATCTAAACCAGCTGCTCTCTTTCGCAACAAATGAAATCATTCTGCCCTCCGTATTACAACCATCCTGATCTGTGGCAAACGGCGATTTTCTAACGTACGCTAAAAAATACTTCAGTTTGCGCAATAAGTTGCTGCGGCACATGAACGATGACAGGAGGAGCAAGCTTGGCCGTGACCGAAACACAGCATAAACAAACATGACAGTTTGGAATATGGAATGTCACACTGGATGACTAAGCGAAACAAACAGTTTAGTGTGATCTTGATCTACGTACGACACATGTTACCACTTGCCACACAAATCAAAATCGTAAGGTGTGTATGTTGCTCTATTATGTACATACAATCTTCGGCTTGAAGCGGCTTCAGCAAAGTCAGGGGTTGCCTCTCGTCGGACGGCATACATGGTTCAGCTTCTTAGCGTGATCCTGTCGATGGAACTGGGTGCGGCACATGAAACCGTACCAGCAACTATCCCTGTTAGCAGCATCAGGTGGAAGAAGCTGGAAAAGAAACATCACCATCGCCATCAAGAGACAGATAGAATACATCAAGAATAGATAAGGATTGCGCCCGCTGGCATGCAGTTGTTCAGGAACTGCTTGCTTCATATAACCTATCGGATTCAAACGAGCTTAACGTGAAATGGTAATCATACCATTTTATACCAA
This sequence comes from Bromus sterilis, assembly GCA_950022295.1. Taxonomy (NCBI): domain Eukaryota; kingdom Viridiplantae; phylum Streptophyta; class Magnoliopsida; order Poales; family Poaceae; genus Bromus; species Bromus sterilis. The sequence goes on along the minus strand of OX465595.1, from coordinate 332,727,536 downwards.
CGGCCAGGTCCAAAGACCAATTTCTGCAACCTTTTTAGGAACTTAAGATATGATATCTGAATATATATTGGGCATAAAGAATGCCTCGATACTGTTGTCAGCAATGACATGAGTCCTATGTTTACCACCACCGATGCTTGAGGTCAAAACGAATTACTAGTTTAAGCTCATATCGAACAAACAGGTAGGAACCCATAGGAAAATCGGACAGTTAATAATCTTTTAGCAAATGTATCAGACAGTGATCTGAGATGTAAAGGCTTTCATGCTCTTGGGGAAACCAGCATATATCACATTTCACAAAGCTGCAAGCCCTAAATTTATCATAATTAATGACCAATCTGCACTCATTACCCTAGTATTGTACTTGGGATGATGATTGTAAAAGGCTTTTATTCTGGTTGGCAAAGCAATTCTGTGAGTATATGGTAAGTCTTTTGTGGACATCAATTTTTGTATGTCAACTAAATAAGTGTACTTACAACATTGACATCTCACTATAAACAGTGGAAAGCATATTTAACATTATCTAAATGATTAGCGTAAAGCTCATGAAAGTACGAATTGACTGTAAGGGTGACTAGAATACATACATTTGTGGGCGTTGACACGCGGAACCAATACATCAGAAAATCAATGAACTTGTTGTAGCAATGGCTGCATTCATTTGAATCAACAAAATCAGCAAAGGCACCAGGACGAAATCAAGAAATTATTCTCGTCAACTGAGGAAGTAATTACTTGCAAAGATATGTTCTGGAATTAATTGCCTCGGCATTATTGAATTGCAGCCTTGAGCGATCTGCATGCAGCAAGAGCCTCATATCACTTTTACCATCAAAAAGATATATGGGGGAACACGCAACAGGAGTATTAAGTAAGGTAGGATCTAGTGTGTGTTGCATAAACCAAGTGCCAAATTACACTGAAAGTAGGCTTCCCTTCAAATCATGCATAAAGTCGTATACAACAGTCTTTTATCATATCAGAGTGAATTGCAGAAAACTACCACAGCTTGATTTGCAGGAAACACTCTTTTTGTGTGCAAAAACACTGATACCAAGCCTAATGATTTTTTTTTGTAAAACCATGATGCTGACATGGCGTAACGGTTCAGCGGAGAAGGCGTTAAATGGGTATAATCTAAATTTACAAAGTGGTCCCTGAATTTTACATTTTTACATACACAACCTTTAGTAAAAAAAAAGCAATCAGCCCCACCCTCCCAGCGAGGAGGCAGGCAGGCAGCACACCTCCGACTTCCGGCCGTCGTGACGGCCGCCGGAGCAGGTGCGCATCAAGCTGCGCCGCCCTCCTCTCTTCCTCCCGTCCTCACCCCGTTCGCCTCTCCTGCCTCGCAGGAACAGGAGCTTGTCCCCGCCGGTTGCTTGCCGCTGGGGACCCTCCTGGCCGCCGGACGGCATGCCGCGCGTGCGCCATCACCTTTCGACCGGCTCCAGTACTACGCTGCCGCAGGGCGCGATGGTGTCTTCAGTGGCGGCAGCGGGCTAGCTCTGCATCGGCTGCAGCAGCAGGTGCTTCATGGCGCACCAGCAGCAGCAATGATGACCACGGCAGAACAGCCAGGCGCCGGTGCAACGAGCTGATCGGCATGCTCAACTGGCGGAACGGGGATCGCTGGATCCAGTCAGGGATGAGCAACATGCACAGGATTTTTTTCTTTTCCTTTTGAGATTTTTTTAGGAAGAGGCGGGCGTAGCCGCAAGTTGCAATTTCGTTTATGGAATTTTTATGTGGGATTTTTCTGGAGTGAAGTTTTTTTTTTGCAAAAAGATACATCACCGTCAAACAGTTACGCCACATCAAGAAAATAGGGGCCCACCTGTTATAAACTGGCTTGAACGGGACAAAGCTGCCGATCAGTGTTTTTTGCAAATCATTAGGCTTGGAATCAGTGTTTTTCGCAATTTTTTTAAAAAGAGAGTGATTCCTGCAAACCTAGCCATCAAGGTGGTGATTTTCTGCAATTCACTCACCATGTCAAGATAGAATTGAAGTTTTTACGATACATATGCACCAAAAGATTACTCAACTGAACAAAAATCTTCAAACCAAAAAAAAGAAAAACTGAAATAAACAGAATGTTACCAAGTTCCTTATTGTCAAACTTTGCTATCCACTCAGAGATTACAGCTTGCAACGTTTTTCCAGATTGCTCTATGCATCTTTCTGTGATCTATAGAAGAGAAACAACAATGCCATCACACATGAAACCATCAAGACCGTAAATGATAGGGGATAAGATCAGGTGGAATATTCTTACATCTTTTTCATATGAATTTCCCCCGTGAAGCGTGTCAGGAAGTCTGGAGATATGGTGCTGGGAGATCTGGAAAGATGCACCCATCATGACAAAACATTGCAATTGATGTGTATAATAATGAAAAGGTACATCAGGGCTTTTATATATAGCAGAGATAGATTGGCTTACCATCCTGAAAGTTTCCTGGTTGCAGATTAGATCGCAGTGACTTGAATTCACTCCTTGGGAATACCAATAAGCTCCACAAAATGCTCTATCACAACCTGAACCTGCAACATAAAGTATGGCAAGTCAGCACCAAGAATAGTTAATTGGTCTCATAAAACTTCAGTAGGAAGAATGAGCAGTTAAACTGCTAATGGTGGCCACTATCTTAAGAAACTTAAGAGAGAAGCAAGATTGATGCTTATAATATTCATGCAGATTGATGCAATACAATAGCCTTCAGTAAACTAACTAATGACGAATATGATATAAAGCATTGAATTTGCAATTCAACAATATTGCACTGCATCAGTAGTGTTAAATAGCACATCAGATGAATACAATGATGCAATTTACAAGCATATAGGCGATCAGAATTCGCAATTACATTTTTGTTGTATACTGGTGTTATGCCTAGCTGGCATCATTCCTCCACATACATTACACTGTAAGTGTGCTGCTCCCGAACTGCATCTAAATCCAGCAAATTCTGTACCTGTAATAGTCACATGTCAAAACACAAACAAACGGATGAAACAAGTAAACACTGGATGCTGAATAAAAATCTCAACTAATTATTTGATTGCTCTGTTCTCTTTTACATACCGTTTAAGATAACCTGTTGGAAACTTCAATTGATACAAAAACAGAAGTAAGATCTGCTTTTGCCTTGACGTTGATGAAAGCATGCAAAAGCTAATTCTACACATCAATGCAAAACTAATGCGCCAGTACAAGCACATGTGAAAAGTAGCACACACAATGTTACCCAAAGAAACAACTTCGATAGTGATGAAAAAATCTCCACATTCTGAAAACAAGAACGCGAGCATGCACTAGTATATGTTGATCGATATGATATTCAAAGCAAAATTCCCATATTTACCGCATTGAGGACAAGGAAGTTCAGCATCGTTGCTTTCATCACTTGCACGTGGCAAAGGGCGCTTCCTTGATTGATTTTTCTGTTTTCCCAAAACCTAAGGCACGAAATAGCATGTCACCACCTATTTAGATTCTTGGGAATGGAGAAAAAGCATACATAAACAATACTCATAAAGTAGATAATATAAAACAAGCATCTATGAACTCAGACTCAGTAGGTTTAGCAAGAGCTAACTTACCACCATCTATGAGTTGTCACAAGGTACTATATATTGGCAATGATATATTTTAATTAAAAGATAAGCTAACTTATGAAGACAACTGCAAATCTTTTGCACAACATGCTCGGTAAATATTCACTCTGCAGGTTTCATATTTCATGAGTTCCCTTGCCAAAACGTTAAGATAAACTGCTATTTTCCTGTTTAATGTTAAAATTTCATCGTCAAACTCATACTCCCTCCGTTCCTAGATATAGGGTGTATAGTTTTTGGCACGGAAATTAAAGAACACACGTGGAGGAAAAATTACACCGGGTTTGGAAGGGATTGTCCATAGGTAATTGATGTGAGCAAATAGAGGGGTTTGCAAGAAATAAGGAAACATGATCAAATTTAAAAAAAATACTATATCAAAATGAGTGTTGTAACACAATACACCCTATATTTTGGACTTTTTCTCAAAAAACTATACGCCCTATATCTAGGAACGGAGGGAGTATGTCAAGTCCACAAGTCGAGACTAACCTTGGCATTGGTACAGAAAAGTGACAGGTACATTGTATTACAAAACCTCACAGAAACATGATACTTTCAAACCTCAGAAAGATGTTCAAACACATTATCATATGACAGGCCTTGAACTGCGTATATTAAGATGCTGCAACTGATACTTGATAGATTAGCTAACCCAGTTAAGTCCATGAGATTCAACTGTAAACTAAGTAACTTCATCGGCCATTAGTTACAGAGCAAATAACGCAGGTCTTTGATCAAGGGTGATGTTTTCCTTACAAAGATACAGATAACCATGAACAAAATATGACATAATGGCACCAGACTTGATGCATGTAGAAAATAGTGAACACTGGCAATTCTTATAGTAAGGTTTTGAACTCACAAGATTCGATTTAACTGAGGCGTATGACTCTAACAACGCAATCTCATCATCTGGCCGCTGTAATGATGAAAAAGCTTGTAGTATAGCCTACAAAAAAACAATGAACAAATCTAGCACACCAATAACAATTTCAGGAAAAATATTAGGAAGATAATCATAAGAAGAAATTATCATACCTCTTCAATATTATGAAGGAAGTGATTCCTTCCAACTGATTGCACTGCCGTCCTACATTGTGGACATGCAGCACTTTTATCACGCGACTTACTTGAGGACCTTCTCAACCACTCTGAGAAGCAGCCATTGCTTAAAAGAAATAGAGAAATGATCAACACCTAAAATTTTAAAGAACTAAAGAGTGGCTAGGCTAGGAAAACTAGAGAAGTACCAGAAGTTGTGGAAGCAGGGAGCAACAGTAACAACATCATGCCACAAATTCAAGCATATGCTGCATTTTGCATTCTCAATATCTAGTAGGATCTGATATCATCATTTAAGTCCAAGTTAGTAACTTCTAACAGCTGCACCAAGATTATTATTAGAAAATAGAACTTTTTTCGTGGAACTACCTTGACACTGTTTTTGTCATGGTCCTTCGCAGCTGTTATATCGAAGGTATACACTAAATGACCTGGAAGAAAAATAAATATCATGAGTGCATTACAAAATAATCCAGTTCATCTGTCCAGAAATAGAGAAGCATGAAAATCAGGCTCCTCCTAAATTGTAAGTATTTGCTGATCCACAACTACAAGGACTTCCATATTAACTTAACGTGGCCACAGCCTTTGCAGGTTTGACAAACATACTCAGAATATGAGTGGTAGGTCTGCATATAGTGAGAAAATTCTGGGTTGCGGACCGAGATATTATTCAAGACAATCTGAACGATGCCAGTATATACTTACAATAACATATGATATTGTGGCCTTTTGCAAACATGGAGTTCTTCAGAGTTCACAAACACACAAATAGAGGAAAACTTGTAGCGTAGACATGTTTCACTTTGGAATCTAGAAGCTACCTTACACAGAATGATACTCTTAGCTATACATAAGAATGAAACATGCTCAAAGACGGAAAATTTGGCAAACAAAAAAAGGCACAAATTTGTTCAGCTTCATAAAGGCAGAAGACAGTATATTTTTCTCTCCAAATGAAAGGGATGTAGAACATGCAGTGGCACTCATCTGTGTAGCACAAACTGAAAATAGAGAACTATATGACCTTCTTTCTGGGGTCCTGGGACAATTTTGCTCCCTGGTTTAATGTCAACTACTTCTTGTTGGATAACTCTTCCATCAACAATAATTGCATCCGAGCTTTATCAAATGGCACATGGACAATGGCAAAGTATGAACATTAGCAAGAGTATAAAGAAATACAAACCACACAAGGATGACATAGCAAGCATGAAACATTAACAAGAATCTGACAAAACCAATAAGGTCGAATTTAAGTTATCAAAGAACATGGATACAATTTTTGTAACTCGAATTTGTACAACTTAAGGAAAAAAAAACACCTTTCACACAAGTTACAACTCTCTATCAAATCGCACGATTTCAAACGAAAACGAACCACCATGAATCACCGAAAGAGAGTTCAAACACACCCAAAATTTTCATTTATAGCATTTCCCTCATAAGAACAAACATGCAACAACAGCACCAATCTTACAGGACACAGCACCAAAATAGGACCGCAAAACCACACAAAAACCTGCACATTCTAAACAAGCCGCATTCCATGAGATTTCCAGGGCCCAAAAGAATCATACCTGAGGTTCCGGATCGTCGCCGACGACGCGTCTCCGCCGCGCCTAATCTCGCACCACGCGAGCTCCTCCCCGCCGGCGGCGGGGGCGACCAGGGAGCAGACCACGGCGTCGTCCTCGGCGACGGCCACCTCCGGGTAGGCGGAATCCGCGGGCACTGGAAAGGAATGCACGGGACGGACCAAGGATCGGAAAGAATCAAGAATCGTGCGGAGGAAGGAACCCCAAGAGAAAGGGGAAAAAATAAGAACCGTTGGGTTGAATAGGCCCGATACCTAGCTTCGCCCAGACGACCGCGGCGGCCGGGGACGACGCGGTGGGGATGGAGTTGGAGCACTCGCCGGAGTCCATGATGGGAGGAAGCCGACGGGGAAGGAAAAGGTAGGAGATGACGTGCGTGCAGCGACGCCGGCGCGTGGCTTCAGTTCAGAGTTTGCAACGGGTACCACAAGATTCCTGATCTATACTTCTTATAAAACAAAACCCCACTATAGATCATTTAAGTTGTCTATCTCAACATGCAAGTTATCCACATCATCTATTCTCTTAGCCAATCAATTGTCCATGTCACCCACTTTGGTCATTTAAATTGTCTCTCTTCACATGCAAGCTATCCACATCATCCATTTCTTAGCCAATCAATTGTTCATGTCATCTCAACTAATATATTTATTAATCTCTATATGCAATATCCATACCAACCATCTTTTAATCATTTTATTGTCCATCCTAATAATTTTTAGTACACACATATTTCGGTTGCATCTTCACATAAACAACTTAATGTATCATACTTATATACTTTTTATTTATGTATATAGTTTTCATAGCAGTTCCCGCTGCAACGCGCGGGGTATACTTCTAGTTTTGTATATAGTGCAACACAAGTCTATGAATTTTATAAATCTCATATCTATTTTAGTTATTGTTTGTTACCAGAGCAATATTAATATCATTTCTAAATGTAAACCCCAAATACAAGAAGTTTATTAAGATAAATCTAAATGTAGTTATAAACTCTAGGATCCTACACTCCACTTGTGTAAAAGTGTGCAAATTGGTGTTCAGATTTTTGTCACTCTGACAACCCATCATAAGCAATCTTAATACACAATGCATTCCTCTAGGCCTTTTAAAGGTGAAGTAAACATATTACCACAACTAAAATATCAAACCAACAAATATTACTTCAACATAATATGACTACTTGCAACAAGACTTTTCCTATGTCTTCAAAACTAAAAAACTATTCACAATATATAAAAGAAATCATGATCAAAGATCATAAATATATGATAAAAAAAATTGATCATACAAAGGGTTCAAGGATAAAACTTAATAGCATCAACTACAACATGGTAATTGTAACACCCTGATACGTCTCAAACATATCTATAATTTCTACTTGTTTCATGTTTATATAGGTGGCGTTGCTACATGTTTTGATACACTTTCATACCTTTTCCACATATTTGGACTAACCTACTAACTCGGTGACCCAATGCTAGTTTCTTTCTGTTGTTGTTCGTGCATTGCAGGTATTTCCCAACATTTAAATTGCTCAAAAAAAATCCAGAAAAATATATAAAAAATCAGCAGTCCAGAAGCATCTAGAAGACCGAAGGAGAGACGGAGGACGTCGCCCCGCTCCTAAGGCGGCCACCTGGCGCGGGCCAGGGGGAGGTCGTGCCAGGGACTCGCTTGGTGGGGTCAGGCCTCCCCCGATGCCCTCCTTCCTTCTATATTTACCCCTCGACCTAAAAACACCCAAGAGGTCCTCCGTTGCGCGATTTACCCTACTATTCCGCCGCCGCCGCGATCCCGAGATCGGGATCGCCAGAAGACCGTGTCCCGACACCCTGCTGGAGGAAGGATTGATCTCCGGGAGCTTCTCCACCACCATGAGCGCTTCCCGGATGTGCCGTGAGTAGTACACCTTGGACCATGGGTCCATGACCATTAGTTATGTAATGTTTTCTCTCCAATCTTGTGCCCCAATTATTAGCCCTTGTGAGTTGCCCTACATGATCAAGACATCTTTGTATTAGTTCTGCTGTTGCTATGCTGTGTTTGCTGGGATCCGATGGATTATGAGATTATGTTCAGATTGTGATGAGTAATATATTTGATTTACTTTTTATGTTTTAGTTCTTGAGTATTCTTGCATGTTCTTTGTTGCTATTTATTGCTATTTATTGCTTTGGACAAGTAGTAGATTAGAACTCCAATATGAAGCGTTATGCATGATTATGGGTTCATGTCCCCGATGTCTAGCTTGAGTGACAGAAACATGAGACTAGGGGATGTGATGTTGCCACCAGGGAGAAAACAACGGTGCTTGTAACTGTAACATCCCGATGCTCGGAATGTTTAGAAAGAAAAAGTTTTTGAAAAAATCAGGACTAGAAAATTTCGTTTGTTTTATTCGGTTACTAAAATCTTAAATTATTGTTTTTATATTTTGGAGGATTTAATTTGAAATAATTCCAACTTAAATTAAATCTTGAGTTTTATTGTTCTCTTTTCGCCGAATATTTTTGGCTTGTCTTTGGAATATTAAATTGTGCGCATTTGTATTTTGAAACTTATTTGATTTTTGTTTAATCTTTTATTTTTTAGATTTTTATGTTTATGAAAGATCTAATTAATTTTCGTCTCTCAAACTCTAGCCAAAATTTTCTTCTTTTTCTTTCCTACATATGCCATCATTTGTTTTCTTTTCATTTTGATACTTCCAGAAAATGAATGGATAAAACCATTTATTTTTTTCCATTCAATGGGCCTGGCCGAACTGGGCCAACTCTCCAGCGAAGGAAAAATGAGCGAGCGGCTATTCTTCTTCCTTTCTTCTCTGTGCCTTACAACTTACAGGAAACCGAAACGTGCAGGCATGAAAACCTCTCCTCTTTAATCCCCTTAATTGATGCAGTTTCCAAAACTAAAGAGGTATAAACGTGTGCTTCCATCTACTCTTCCAACTGCCTCATTCTCCTGCCTATTTTTCTTCTCCTCTATCCCAAGACCCTTCCATGAACTTTTGAAGTTCCATGGATGCCGGTACTCAAGCTCGGTGACGCAGGCTTTCTTCAACCGTTCTCTTGCGTCAAGAAGACTCTCCACCATACCAAAGCTCCATTCAGAGAAAAAAGAAATCGATTCATTGAACACACGCGGATAATTTTATATGTACGCATACACTGTTCATCGAGTTCATCGCGTTGATTCATCGCACTCGATGAGTTTTCGTCGAATTCCTTTTGCACTTGCACTCAAACAAGTTCGCCCTATCTCGTAGACATCATAGTTTGATCTATTTCTTTAGTTGGTCGCGCGCATCCAAATCGATGACCATCCGATAGCATCCTATATTTACTGTAGTTTCCGTTCCTCGGATGACTTCATGCTCAATAGATGAAATGTTTCATGTAATTGTAGAGACCCGTAAGTGAAGATGGATTGCTTGTTTGATTAATAGAAATTTAGTATAAATTTTATCTAGTCGTTCGTGTTATTAGAACAATAGATTTTGATATAGTTTTGTGCGGTTTCGTGTGATAATTTCGTAGATCATATCGTAATATGATATGTCTTTTGTGTTGATTCTTGTGAATTATTATCATGTGTAATTGATCGATGAACTTTGTGTTAGTTTATTATATTTTCCTTATGTTCATGATATGCCTACAAGTCGCTCGTAATTATTTCATAATCCTATGAATTATGTATTATTTACTAGATTTATTTTACTTTCATCTAAATTGTAATTATAGTTGTACGTATGTTGGGTTTGATAATTGAGTTACCATGTATACTCATGTTTTATTCTTACTACGGGTTTTTGTGAATTATTTGCATGTTTAGTATTAGTATATTTAATCTAGATTTTGTGTTATTAAATATAGTTTATATGCTTGTTGATCATATTAGATATATCTTGTAGTGCTTGCTTGTGCATGTATAAAATTAGTAAATGTCTGTCATGCTTACAATTCCGTAGAATTACTATGAGTGTTGCTTGATTTATTTAAATATGATTTATTTACATCCATCATGCCACGTGTGTGTTTTATTGATTCTAGTCATGCCATGCTCTAGGTTGATGTCCTTCAAAATTGAATATGACATCTAGTTTCTTTTACTATGTGACATGGATTGGTATATTGCTTTAGAACTTAGTTATACTTGCGATAAATTGCTTGTTGTAAGCCTATTATTAGCATTTATATTATTTGTCGCATCATGATTTAAAATCACTTTCTTACTTTTCTAAATTATGTGACATGATATGTTTTGTGTGATATTTTAATAGCGAGTTTGAGTAGTTGTTAACTATATTTTGTAGATGATTGTTATCCAAGATTTACATATTGAATACTTGTATGCCATGATATTATTTGCGTGGCTTTGTAAAGTTATTTGTATGGCATAGAACATAGTTTCTTACATCTTGATAATTATTGTGTGTGTTTATCTATATTAATTTATTGCCATGTCATGTTAACACTTTCTCAAAGTAGAATTCATGTTTTAATTGTATTTTCCTTTGAGTTACAAATTGCTAGCTAGTTCGTATTATAAGTGCATGGTTATGGTTAGCGATCTCATGTTTATATATAAGTAGGATTTATTTTGTGTAATTAATATCATGCTATGATGTGGTGTGATTGTAACTAGATAGCATAGTTTGTGTGCGTATCAGTTTATCTCATAGGTTGTGCATATTATGGCTTGGAAATTGTAGGTTGTACTAGATACAAATGCATGTCGTCTTGTTATTCATACTTGCATATTACATATTAATTTCCTCGATTTCATGATCTATTTGTTCACTTTTCCATATGCTTGGTATGCTACATTCATATGATTATTTTTCATAAGTAGCAATGATAGTGTTGTGTGATAATGCCATGCTTCCATGTTCTTAAATTTCATAACTAGCATTCCAGTGTTGTGTGCTTATATGATTGATACTTAAGTCATTTGTTATCTACCTAGTTGTGATCTAGGTATGAGTTGTATTAAATTAGCACCATAGCACGCAACTGATGTGACGAACATCCATGTTTGTATTTATATCTAGTTTATCTCGTCACTTCACTTTTATATGCCTAGACATCTCTCATGTTTAATGATGGACTATGTGTGTCGTTGTTCTTGTGCTTCTTATATGCTTGAGTTATCTCATGTTAGTATTACAAGTGTTTGTCACATGTTGCAATAGTTCATCTTATGCTTAGGGCAGATTATCTTTCATGCTAGTACAATTGTTCTTTGATCATATGTTTAATGTGCATAGCTGGCTTTGTTACTCTAACCATGTGTGTGGTAATATTTTGGCTAGTCATTGTTGAAGTATTGTTGTTCCTTATTATAAAGAACATGTCCTAGTTTTATTATATTACCATGACCACTTGTATGTTTGGTGATTGTGTTATTAGTTAAGACATCTTCATGATTCAATATTCCCATACCTTGTATGATATGTGTCTTACTATTTAGTTGTTGAGTTGTTTTTGTTGGTTGACTGTTGATATAGATAGGTTTGCTAATAGTTGTCATGATTGATGTTTGATTATACTTGGTGTAACCATTATAAGTATTTAGATTATATCTAAATATTTCTTTGTGGTTAACTTTTATCTTTATAATGCCATTCTATGATTGTGTAGTTAACATGCATAGGATGGATGGTTCTATTCCATGTGTTGATGCCATTGTGTTTGTTATATAATAGTTTCCTGTATAGTTAGTCGAGATGTTTAGTGAGAAGTACTAGTTGTTAGTATCATAGTTCTTATTATAAAGTTAGTCTTGATCGTCGAGCCTTCCTAATCCATATCAATCTAAACCATGTCACTCGTTGAATCATCTCTCTCACCTTGTCTATCATGCAACCCCATCGTGAAATATTCATCTTGATCAATATCTTGCTATCCATCCAACCTTGATCTATTTGGAATATTATTTGGATTTCCTTTTGCTTTGGTATTTATTTGTTTTCATTTTCTATCATTACGACGAGTAGGGAGTGACGATGTTGGACGTGGACAGATTCAAGTTACCGAAGATGGAATCAACAACGAAGGCATGCCTCCCTCTTTGATCATGTTTATCCTATGTTTCACAAAATTGCATTGTATTTTATAATCACTATTGCATGCTATTTTATCTTGTAGCTAGCGTGTCGATTGACACATTACCCTGATCCGCTTGTCGCCTATTTACTTGACACCTGAGTAGAACTATATAGTAATCTAGTAGAGTAGAAATGCTTAGCCATGCTAATTATTCTATAGGTGTTTATTTGAATGATCTTCGGATCATTAACACTTGAAACTTGTTACTGAGCTTGCTAAGCTAGGCCGGTTGGCCATTGTTGAATTCCTCTACTCTCTTCTACTCTGGGTGAAACTTACCATCTAAATACTGGCGCAGGCGACAACTGGATCAAGGATTGAAGGAGCGATTGGTTGCCCTTACGAGGTGAAGGGGGCAATCCGTCATCCGTGCCGCATGAGGCCCAATAAGTCTTGGATTTGAAGATTGTGATACCAGTACAACCACATGCTATATGGCCACTGGCTTGGTTAATTAGTTAGTTCATCCTTACTATCGACATCGTCGTACCGCAGATGGGATAGCTGCCTTGCGAGGAGTATCCTCGGCACAAAAGGGGCAAGGACTATGAACTGCGGTTACTACCTTGTGAAACCTAGTGGACATGTCATAGTAAGGGTGGGTCTAATGAAAGACCTCGTCACAATCTCCCTGCCGGTATACAAAATAGTGTACTACGCCAGCGACGACTGGTGGCATCAAGACGAGATTGTGTCGTGTGGGTAAAGGGTACAACCTCTGCAGAGTGTAAAACTATTCGAATAGCCGTGTCCACGGTCATGGACGACACATGAATCTTTCTTGACATACGGGAACCTGTCTTGCTTATTCCCTCTTTGCCCCCATTCTTGGAACCTATGAAGGATGTGAGTGGATCGAGGATCCTCACCGCGATGAAAGTTATGATGGAAAATTCTTGTTTTCGTCTAAAACCGCTTATCAAATTATTATACTTTTTGAAACAAAATTTGCTTTTATTCAAAAGAACCATACAACCTTCCTTTGAAGCCTCATGTAGTTACTAGGACCTTTCCCGGGAGGCATGTTGAGTACGAAATGTACTCATGGCAATAATTTTGTTGAGCAGAGTTCCATGAAGACGAAGGTGATGATTACGACTATTATGGCGATCTGTAGGAGTGAGGTCACGTGGACTACATCGACTGCCTGTGGCTGAGATGGAGTCGCTACGCATTTTACTTTCCGTTGTTTCCTGATTGTAAGAAATGTCATGAGACATTTTATATGTATGCCTTATGGCAGATTATGGTACTTGTAAAATCTTTATGTATTCTGCAATGATACCATTTCGTTGTGTTGTCAACAATGATCCTGGGATTGACAATTAAACACAGGAGGGTCTGGAAATTATTTCCGGGTTCTCACAGAAGTGGTATCAGAGCCGATGTCGACCTAGTCGCATGACCTTAGTTAGAAATGGAAAGCCTTAGGAACTATTTTGATAAGAAAACTATTCCTCAGAGAAACATTCTCGTAGTCTTCTTCTTCACTATTGCTCTTCCTATCTTATCCAATTCAAAGAAAGTTTAAAATCTACTTCTCTACCATCTTATTTATAGTTGTGAAACCCTTTTCTTCGGCCATGGTTTTGAAAATTCAGAAGCTTCACAAGACATGCCATGTATTTCAACATTACTTCAACCCTGAAGCTCGGAGTAGCAAAAAATTTCCGTGAGAAGACACCTCAAGACCTCAAGAACTCAACAACTGCCAACCATGCTTCAATCGTCAACGTTGAAGATTTCCCTCAAGATTTATTGTGACCTTCCATATAGGATTAGGTTGGTTAACACCCTTATAGGTGTAGAACTCGTAGCTTGTAGACGCAAAACCTTATTTTGTGTGTGAGTATCGTCTGCATATTTTCTTCTGGCATTTTTTATGCAGTCATACTAAAACCCTATTTACCAAAACTATGTGCTTTTGAGTTTTATTTTGGTAGCTTGTGACGCCCCCAAAATCAGACCGTGTACAGTAATCATACACGCAAGGTACACGATCGAGATCAGGGACTCACGGTGAGATATCACAACACAACTCTACAAATAAAATAATACAAGCTGTTTAATACAAGCCATGGGCCACGAGGGCTCGAATACAACATCTCGAAAGCACAAAGTTAGCGGAAGCAATAGTATCTGAGTACAGACACAAGGGTACAAGGTTGCCTTAAGAAGGCTAGCACAAAAATCAACAACGATGGAAAAGGCAAGGCCTCCTGCCTGGGAACCTCCAAACTACTCCTGGTCAAAGGGGAACTCGACGTCGTAGAAGGCATCGGGGATCTTCATGTAGCAGTGGTCGACATCGGGGATCTCCTGCTCCTGGAATCCAACGTCGACTGCAGCGGCCGATTAGGCAAAACAATAAAAGGGGAAATAAAGCAGGTGAGTATCTAGCATACCTGCGAGTCTTACGTCCGCTACTAAGCATTTATGCATTTGTATCAAATGGAAAGGGGAGGCTGTATATAGTGGACTGCCATGTCGAAATCAGAACAAGGATAAGAAGCTAGGCCTATCGAAGACTAGCATCTTCTGACGAGTCTTGCAACATGAGGAGAGAATAGCCAACAGTTTATATAAAGCATAAAGTAACAATGCAGCGGAAGTTGCTGCAGCATTGTATAATATAAGTTGTAATGGTTAATAATAATAA
The DNA here is from genome assembly GCA_950022295.1 of Bromus sterilis. Taxonomy (NCBI): domain Eukaryota; kingdom Viridiplantae; phylum Streptophyta; class Magnoliopsida; order Poales; family Poaceae; genus Bromus; species Bromus sterilis. The sequence continues at coordinate 332,712,471 of OX465595.1, read as the reverse complement.
TGCCTCCGAGTTCCCTTCCTCGACTCCCTGCGAGGAAGAATACCCGGAACCATACAGTTTAATAGTAGTAGTTTGTAGTAGTAAGATCCAGCTTCAGCATAAAGCGTCCTGTTACCGTGGACACGGCTATTCGAATAGATTAAATTCCCTGCAGGGTGCACTACTGTTCAGCCTGCACGCTCGGATCTCCAAGGTGGCGGGCACCTTGTTAGGGAACGCTCCACCAAAGCTATCCGACACGACGCAGCCCATCCTAGGCTCAACAGAGAGGCCATCCGCCGGACTATATCCTATGCGCGAAGGGGTCTAGGTCCCTCACCCTTGCACGCTCCTGCACGGTGCGAGGCTGGCCGGTGAAGCAAAAGCAAATCCAAATACACCGCTCGAGCGAAGAAGACACACCACTTCTCGGCAATCAGACCGCGATACTGCTGACGTCTGATGAGCTTTCGGACAAACTACGACGCAGGGGAGCCCATAACTCCTTATCCCACGTGAAGGTAGTGCGTACAAACCAACGGGCCTCTCAAGTCATCCACCGAACCATTTAGCATTTTATTATTATCTGTTGGGACAACCGTTATCGTTGCCCCTATTCGGGTGAGTCGCGGACAACGACAACAGCCAGGTCCACCAGTAACATCGGTGCCTGCCCTGACGTCCCACCAACTCATGCGGTTACCAACAAGGTGAACCGTCTCCTTACCTTGTTTCGCGTTTGCTCCGAAGAGCTCGACTTTCGTACAAGGGGATATCTGTCGGCCACGAACAGTACCAGGCCCGCCGCACACCAGTGGAATACACCTGACCTGTCGTTCCGCTAAGATACCCTGCGCGGGCACCGTTGGGTCACCCGACTCCTTACCTGTAAGGACACCAGTTGATTCGAGTGCCTACCATCAAGTGAAACCAGGAGGAATCACCCTCGATGGTACACTTGGAGAGGTTCGACAGAGACATCAACGGAATGAACTAAAGAGGAATATTCTCGTATCACTCCAGTGGTGCCGAGACACCAGCGGAATGAACTAAAGAGGAATACCCTCGTATCATCCCAGTGATGCTACGCTACTGAGCCGACGAGAGTGAAATACGAGTCCGTCCAATCGTAAGTCAAACTCGAAGCGACTCGGCAGAATCTCGCCGTTGTAGGTTCCCTAGGGCGTCTGCATTGATCCGTACGTGTTGCAGTTATAATAATTGTAATCCGCGTTAACTCACAAGAGTGATCACGGTCCGCTATTCTAAACCTAGCTAACAATGCGCAGGGTTTACTGTTGAATATTATATATATTTATAAGGCAGCATAGGACAAAGGAGGGTACATCAAGGGGCGACAAAAACATGCTATGCAATTGAATAGGATTGTAACGTAGCAGCAGCAGTAACCATGCCTAGTGCAAGAAATGTACAGAAAAGATAGGCGATATCTGGGGAAGAGAATGGCTCTGCTTGCCTGGAAGCTCGACGGTAGAGGTACGGTCGTCGACGTAGTAGTCGTACTCAGCGGCAGCAACGGGGTCTACCGGAGATAAGGGTGGGGGAGAAACAGTAAATACAAAGCAATCATAACAAACAGTTGCAAGGCATGACATATGAAATGTTAACGATGCTCTAACGTTGTACGATACACTTTGCACGGAGCGGGAATTCATCCGTGGATGAACTGCCAGCTCCGGGTGATTACCGGACAGGGTGTCCGGAGGGGGGAGGTATCATGCCGGAGGTGTTATGGACATCCGACAAACATGTGAAAGGTGTATCCGTGTTAGTTGATCCATTCTGAACAACTTTCATGTTCATAATAAATTCATCTGGACAATTCTAAGGTATCGGGCAAATCATCGGACAATGCTACCGGAGGGGGACGGTTCGATGTTCGGTAGGTTAGAGAGGTGTGGTAGACCAACGGATAGTGTATTCTTATTCTACGTATTTTTTTGATCCACTTTGATATATAAATTATTTTGATCCGACTTACGGTTTAAAAGATATTCAATTTTGAAGATTAAATCAATTTAAATGATTTACTAAATTATTTTTATTAATAAATCCAAACATTATCCAGAACAGTGCTGACATGTGGGCTCCACATGTCAGCCACGCATTTTAACAATTCAATTAATTAAATCTAATTAACCAGTGGGGTCCCACTGTCATAGGCACATATTATAATTAATCAATTTAATTAACTCCTAAATAGGCAGGGCCCACATGTCATTGTCTATTCAATTATAATTCTATTTTATTTAGACAAACAATGGTGGGGGTCCAACTGTCAGTGATACATGCTTATTTTAACACTTTAATTAATCCAGAGGGTTATTTAGAGGCTGGACCCACATGGCATACACATATATATTATTAACAGGGAGTTTTCTTTTCTTAATCATTGATTAGGGGCTAATCCTAGGGCGGGCCCCACATGTCAGTGGGAGGTATCCACTGGATACCCAGCCACGCACACGGGGACGCCGGCGGTCGGGGTCAGTGGCCACGACGGCCATCGCCGGCGGGGACGGGGCAGTGGTGCGGCCAGGGGCGCAGGAGACCGGCGCGGCAAGGCGCGGGTGCGGGGTGTGGGGAGGGTGGCCAGTGGAGCTCGTGGCGCGGCTAGTTCGTATGAGATGCTATATGATATGTAATATTTATTCGCGACCTGCGTGTCGTGGTACGGCATGATGACTGGAGTCATATGATTGTCACTTAATTATGGCCTGCGTGCCAGAACTGTTTATTAGCTCGAGGCAAAGCAATAGATAGATGCAAGGTGATGATCTACGATGCGGAGGTGGACCCCGACGCACATGCCGGAAGCCGTGGTGATGGTCCCGGCGCCTAGGACATAGTTGGTGGACACGGTGACTTCTACCACGACGACGTGAAGACAACGAAGACTTAACGAAGCAAAGGGCTATACTATATCACATAATTTTATGAACTGCCTGTGATGTTTATCCCTTTGATGCACCCTTGTTTGATGCGCGGTAGTCGTGTTTTATTAGGGTGATCTCTCGCAAAACAATATCAAGTTGATAGTGTTCTTCCAACTGTAGCACCGTCTATACTATGTTTCACACCGGAGCAGGTCATGTCACATGGGTGCACACGGTGTGACGCATAAAAGGCGGGTGTGTTAAAAGAACACACAACACATTACACTTGGTTGTCTTGACGGTTTGGATAAAATTTTGCTACCGGAACACGCCCATCGAAAGATGAACAAGAATCACCTTTGGCGTGATTGGCAAGTTGGCCTATCGGTCCAGTCTAAGTCATCAGTGATGTCAAATCAATGGCGGACGATTGGGTCGGATCTTGAATCACTCCAGCATCAATTACGAGAGATATTGATCTGAGTGGGAGCGCACTTAGTAATTAAATTGATTAATCACAAGTGCAACTTAATTATGAACAAAGTCTTAGTATTTGCATTATCGTTGTAGAATAATGGCTCGCGTTACCACCTTCCCAATTGATTTTGATTAACTGTATTATTTGGTAAAAACTTTACGATTGGTACCGTATTGTGAGGACTATCCTCAATAGTGTCGAGAAGGAGCTTGTCCTATCGCAAATTTTTGATGCTCTCCCGCTGATGCTATGGATGATGTGACTTACGTCCATAATCCAAAATGCTAGAATTCCACCACAGCTAAGTGCATTGTCTTCACCACCATGAAACCCGAACTTAGAAACGTTTGGGATAGTTGTGTTATATTCATGGAACTGAAAAATTGTTTTCAGCAGTAAGACAATTAATGTAGGATATACGATATCTAGTACAATGTATGATTGTAAGCATTAGTGAAAATGTTCACCGTGCTCTAAACAAAACTGATAAGTGTGGGATCCATAAGAACACCGATCATATGATGATGATAATTAAGGGAAAGGAAGTCCAAAGGATGTTAGTAAGACTTACACGCCGGAAATTCCATGGCCTGCGCCATCCTTAATCATGTGTGAGCTTTTGTGAGTAGGAGTGACATTGGAAATAGAACTATGATACGTATAAAGGCAAAACGAAAGAAGACTGGAATAACCAGCTCAGAAATGAAAGTCATACAGAGTTATAGATGAATTCATTGCTGGTCAAGAGATGTAATTCTGAGGGATCATGATTAAGCAGTTAATTGTGGATTCTGTATATTGTGATTAAACTGTTGATCACCGGAATATCACATCGATTGCATATTGTTGCAACTCGATGCAAGAAATACTATGGCCTTTATGACTAGCTAATGATGAGTTTTGACACACACGAGAACACGATAAAAGGTTTACTATACTGTGTGTTGACTCTATGATTATCTTCATAATTCATTTTAGAGTTGAGTAAATTGTTACTACACTTTAGCCTTGTTGCAAAACATCATTTTGAATCATGTTTTTTGCAAGAGAGTTGTTCAAAGCTATGAATAACGTAAAGGCCATACTTCCATTATGAATAGGTTGTATGTTATGAATCTTGATAATAATACTAAACATCCATAACACTGACGCTAAACGTCGGAAGACTGACAGTAATACCACGTAGATGTGGCACTGCCGTTTATCACAAGTGACATAACATGCATGAAGAATTTCCATAAGTGATGGACTTTTGAGTCATATGATTATGAATCACTTGACGCTTGCGATCTTTGTCTCGAAGTAATGTGACTAAAACACCGTTGATAGGCCATACATGAACGGGCAACTAAACCATTGGTAATCATACATGATGATGTGTGTAGCCCAATAAGTGTAGTTGTGTGCAGTGGATTCCCTATCTTCACTCATGAGTTGAAGTAGATATGTGGATATCTGTTCAATAGAGACATACGTCTGAAATCTTTGAAATGTTCAAGGAATTTTAGAGTGAAATAGAAATTCATTGTAACGAGAAAATAAAGCTTCTGCAAATTAGATTGTAGAAAGTAATATTTGAGTTACAAGTTTAGCGAACGTCTGATGAGTTGTGAAGAAATGTCATAACTTGCGTCTCCCGGAACACCACTATGAGTAAAGTGTTCGAGAGATGTAATCAAGCCATGTATGACACGGTAAGATCAAATATGACCTTTATCAATTTTCCATTATATTTATTAAAGTTATGTGTTAGAGACTACGACTTTTATACTGAAAAGAGCACCATCAAATCTGTTGAAATGACACCATATTAGATGTGGACTGGAAGTGTTAAAACCATATTGTCTTTTCTTAAAATTTGGGTATATGAGACATGTGTTTGACATACTCAAAACCCCAAATCAGATAAGTGCTACTTTGTTATGGTTATGCCAAAAAGTTTTGGTATTCCTCTATCACTACACAAAAGCAAAGCTGTTTGTTGTTAAGAACGGTGTGTTTTGAAGAAAAATAGTTTCTTGCAAAAGAGTGAGTGGGAGGACAGTGGACTTGCTAAAGATTGTTGAATCTTCAAATAAGTGCACAGCTGAACCACACAGGTTAGACAAAACTCGTACAAACATTCATGATATGTAAGACGAGATATTATTGTTCGACAATGATAAACCTGTGATATACAAAGAAGCGTTGATGGGCCCTGACTCCGGGATTTGGCTAAATGCCAAATAATCGGAGATAGTATCCATGGAAGGAAGTCAAGTTTTGAACTTGGTAGACCCTTTGAAAGAATAAAAGTCTGAAGAATATATATATGGATCTATAATTGATTCGGATGAAATTGTTTTATCCATAAAGCTCAACTCGTTGGAAAATTGTTTTCTAGCAAGTTCAAACGTTGACTACGGCGAAATAGTTTCGACCGTAGAGATGCTTTAGTCAGTTCGGGTTATATTAGCAATTACTACATATCTCATTTATAGGATATGGTAGAATGAACGTCAAAACAAAGTTCCTACACGGAAATATAACAAAGGACGTATATGTGATACGACCAGAATGTTTTGTCGATTCAAAGGATGCTAAAATAGATGCAAGCCTTGGATGTACAGTGATGGACTGAAGCTGGCATAATGGAGTTGGAATTTTCGTTGTGATGAAATTGCCAAAAGAGTTTGTTTTCATCAGGAATAACGAAGATGCTTGAATGTTCAAGAAAGTAAGTGGGAGCTGAATGATATTTCTAAAACCTTATGTAGATGACATATTGTTGATTAGAAATGATGTAAATTTCTTGACACGAATAAGTACTTCATTGGAAATAGTTTTCAGTTGAAGAACTTGGGCTAATATAGCATTTGTATTGAGCACAGTGATCTATGCAGATAATAAGTGCTTGATCATGCTAAAGCCAACGTTACATGTTGACATGATACTAAAGTAGTTTAGTATGAAAACGCCAGGAAGAATGTTCTTGCCGAGGTCACGGTGAAAAGTTGTTTGCGGAAATCGGTGTTCATGAACACAGACAAGCAAAACACATGAATTGAATTTCACTCACATGTGTGTTTGGATTAATCATGTACACCATAATATGTAAAACGACCAGATATGTCCAGTGCTCCAAAAGGTTGTGAGCAAGATACCAAAGTGATCAACATGTTGATCATTGGACAAACAGTGAAAAGTTAAACTTATGATAGATACGATATGTTTCTCGGAAAATGGAGATAATGAAGAGCTCGTTGTAACAAGTTACACCAGCTGAATTTTGATGTAAACAGTTACACCAATTCAGTCTTCATACTTAATCCGACCGATTTTCGATTTTAATTGGGAGTATGTGTTTCACACGTGACGGTGGCACAATATGAAGGAACTGTGTTAAGTTAGATACTTTCTATAACATAGGCTAAGTATATTATTGCTTAAAGAAGTAACAAGGGAGGGTATTTTGAATCATAAGTTCATTTATGAACGTGGTATGGTTTCCTAGATGTTTGAAGCTCATGGAACATTGATGAATGATTTCATGACTTATTCTAAGGAACAAAGGTCCTACCAAATGATTCAAACATATACAAAGCTAAACTGATAAAATTAGTGAATTTTATGATAGCGTGAAAACGCGAAGATATGCAAGATACAAACGGGCCTGAAACGTCAGATCCGATGATGAAGTCTATACCACAAATGAAGCATGTATTACACCGGTATGCCATAGGTGTAAAGTGCTCAAGCACTGATAATATTATTGACTCTAGTGCAAGTGGGAGACTGTTGGAAATATGCCCTAGAGGCAATAATAAAATGTTATTATATATATTTCCACGTTCGTAATTAAAGTTTATATTTCTGTGCTATAATTGCAATGACCCTGACTATGAGATTCAGAAGAAAACTCACTTGCATGTGTGGAAATGTAAACACCAAGAGTTCCTGGTTTAGCCTCTAAGACCAGCTCATGTGCTAACTGATGATTACGTTTTCTTAATCATGGACATTGTTCTTGTAACAAGGATGTCAGTAGCAATGAGAACATGTTGTTAGCTGAAGAATGATGTTGAACCGACCCCAGTATTGAATGATATACTTAGAGATCACATCGTAACAACGTTATAAGTTATATCATGAAATGTTATCATATACGTAATTCCTTAGACCATGAGAGTATCAAGTTGCTTCACACAGGAAGACATGCTTTGGTTCTTAGATGAATCCTCCTGTAAATGGGAAGTAGTAAAATAAGTTCTGGGTATGTCAGATGGTGTGGCTAGTGACTATGATAGTTCAAGAATGGGATTTGCTCCTTCACGATGAAGAGATATTGACTTTGGGCCCACTCTTTATGAAGGTATCCATTCTAGTCTGGCCAGACGCATTGTGATTTAATCACGGGGATACCGGAATACAATAACGAGAAATAGAGACAAATGAGCAAAGAGGATAACAAGTGGCTTGTGTTCAAGAAGTTGTTACACATGGGTGCCAAACATCTCTCCTCTAACTTTGTCATATATCACGAAGCAAAGGGAATGGTACATGACTAAACATAAAGGTTCACTCAAAGTTTCTTCGTGTATGTGCGGGAGTCAACATGGGTGTCCATGGCTCCGTTGTTGATTATTGGCTATTGACAAAAGGCTGTTGACCTATGTCCGGAAGATGTTCTGAGTCATGTCCGCATTATACCGAACCTATTGGGTCACACACTTAACGAGTAGTAATCTGTTAGAGAACTAGGAGATGAAAAGAGAAAGGGTACCGGAATTGTTTCGGGTGGAACCGGAAGTGTTTCCGGGTAGCACTAGAAATGTTCTAGGTCGTACCGAATGGTTTCGGAATATTCCTGAATGGTCTCGGATGATTCCAGAATATTCAAGAAGAGTCTTGAAGTGGTAACAAGACATCCGTGATAGTCTCGTAAGGTTTTGCAACATTCGGTAATAGTTCTGGAAAGGTTACGAAACATCGGGAAATTGTTTTGGGAGCTCCAAAATGTTCTGGGAGGTTCCGGGAGGTTCCCGGGAGATTATGGAACTCTCCAAGACGCGGAAACCGAAGCTAGGCCAAGTAGGAAGGTCCACAAGGCCGTAGGTCGGTGGGAAATAGACTTTCCTTGGGGGCCAGGGCAAAACGCCAGGGTCCCTGGCGTTTCCCCCCTAGACGCCGTAGTCCGCGGTGTTTCGTACTGGAATCCGTGTTGGACTCCTCTTGGTGGCCAAAACCGACTTTGGGGAGAACCCTCGCCCAAGTTGCGACCCCAGGCTTCCACCTATATATTCGGGGGCAGGGGTAGCCCCAAAGACACACCAGAAAAGCCCCAAGGCTGCCCCAGCTAAATCCCACGCGCCTCTAATTCTCTTCGGGCTAGATCGTTCTAGTCCGGACGCCGCTAGGCTCTTCTCCCTCTAGTTTCTCTCGGTGGCGTTCTTCTCTGGACGGCGGAGCGCTGCTTGATTGCTACATCGGGATGTGTGGATACCGGTAGAGGGGTCATACCTTTGATCCTTCTTCGAGGTCCTTCTTCTTCCTCGGAGATCATGTTCGAGGGACTTGTTCGTGGGACTTGATCTGGACGGTTCGCGGGACAGATCGCGCAACGGATTGTGGAACGGTACGCGGGATCGATATCCTCGCGGTTGGGATCTGCACCAACGGTCTTCACCAACTCTACTTCCGCTACATTGGTTGGTGAGCCATGACCTAACCTTGTATGCAATCTTCTTGGATGATCTTGGGTTCTTGATTCGTAGGCCGATTTTTTTTGTTTTCTACTACGTTTCCCAACAGTGGTATCAGAGCGATCCTTGATTAGATGCATGTTTAGGTCTAGATCATATGTGTGATATGAGGCATTGATTTTCTTGTTGCTTCCCTGTCATGTGATTTTTTCTATGCTTGATGGCAAGTTGAGGTTTTGCTACAAGGATTGAGTTTTTCATCAATCCCTCTATGCTGCTTTCAGTATGCTGGTTGCCTTGATCATGGTCTACATCAAACTCCTTGGATCTCATCTTAATCTTGCAATAGAAGATTTTACATGGAGGGGCTTGTGGATTTTATGAACTCAATTCCACACGGGGGTCATGCATTGAACGAAGTTTGGCTTGTGGCATTAGTTGCTACACGCACCCCGAACGTTAAACTAGCAACATTGAAGTATCGTGTTTGGTTTGTTTAGGGAACAACGTTTGCATGTAACCTGCTAATCAACCACGATAAAAGTTGCAAAAACCCGTGTAGATGGCGATCTAACTTGTTTTTGCAGAGTGTGCATGTGATGTGGTATAGCCTTCAAGATTTGCAATGTGTTCGTATGAGATGCTATATGATATGTAATATTTATTCGCGACCTGCGTGTCGTGGTACGGCATGATGACTGGAGTCATATGATTGTCACTTAATTATGGCCTGCGTGCCAGAACTGTTTATTAGCTCGAGGCAAAGCAATAGATAGATGCAAGGTGATGATCTACGATGCGGAGGTGGACCCCGACGCACATGCCGGAAGCCGTGGTGATGGTCCCGGCGCCAAGGACATAGTTGGTGGACACGGTGACTTCTACCACGACGACGTGAAGACAACGAAGACTTAACGAAGCAAAGGGCTATACTATATCACATAATTTTATGAACTGCCTGTGATGTTTATCCCTTTGATGCACCCTTGTTTGATGCGCGGTAGTCGTGTTTTATTAGGGTGATCTCTCGCAAAACAATATCAAGTTGATAGTGTTCTTCCAACTGTAGCACCGTCTATACTATGTTTCACACCGGAGCAGGTCATGTCACATGGGTGCACACGGTGTGACGCATAAAAGGCGGGTGTGTTAAAAGAACACACAACACATTACACTTGGTTGTCTTGACGGTTTGGATAAAAGTTTGCTACCGGAACACGCCCATCGAAAGATGAACAAGAATCACCTTTGGCGTGATTGGCAAGTTGGCCTATCGGTCCAGTCTAAGTCATCAGTGATGTCAAATCAATGGCGGACGATTGGGTCGGATCTTGAATCACTCCAGCATCAATTACGAGAGATATTGATCTGAGTGGGAGCGCACTTAGTAATTAAATTGATTAATCACAAGTGCAAATTAATTATGAACAAAGTCTTAGTATTTGCATTATCGTTGTAGAATAATGGCTCGCGTTACCACCTTCCCAATTGATTTTGATTAACTGTATTATTTGGTAAAAACTTTACGATTGGTACCGTATTGTGAGGACTATCCTCAATAGTGTCGAGAAGGAGCTTGTCCTATCGCAAATTTTTGATGCTCTCCCGCTGATGCTATGGATGATGTGACTTACGTCCATAATCCAAAATGCTAGAATTCCACCACAGCTAAGTGCATTGTCTTCACCACCATGAAACCCGAACTTAGAAACGTTTGGGATAGTTGTGTTATATTCATGGAACTGAAAAATTGTTTTCAGCAGTAAGACAATTAATGTAGGATATACGATATCTAGTACAATGTATGATTGTAAGCATTAGTGAAAATGTTCACCGTGCTCTAAACAAAACTGATAAGTGTGGGATCCATAAGAACACCGATCATATGATGATGATAATTAAGGGAAAGGAAGTCCAAAGGATGTTAGTAAGACTTACACGCCGGAAATTCCATGGCCTGCGCCATCCTTAATCATGTGTGAGCTTTTGTGAGTAGGAGTGACATTGGAAATAGAACTATGATACGTATAAAGGCAAAACGAAAGAAGACTGGAATAACCAGCTCAGAAATGAAAGTCATACAGAGTTATAGATGAATTCATTGCTGGTCAAGAGATGTAATTCTGAGGGATCATGATTAAGCAGTTAATTGTGGATTCTGTATATTGTGATTAAACTGTTGATCACCGGAATATCACATCGATTGCATATTGTTGCAACTCGATGCAAGAAATACTATGGCCTTTATGACTAGCTAATGATGAGTTTTGACACACACGAGAACACGATAAAAGGTTTACTATACTGTGTGTTGACTCTATGATTATCTTCATAATTCATTTTAAGAGTTGAGTAAATTGTTACTACACTTTAGCCTTGTTGCAAAACATCATTTTGAATCATGTTTTTTGCAAGAGAGTTGTTCAAAGCTATGAATAACGTAAAGGCCATACTTCCATTATGAATAGGTTGTATGTTATGAATCTTGATAATAATACTAAACATCCATAACACTGACGCTAAACGTCGGAAGACTGACAGTAATACCACGTAGATGTGGCACTGCCGTTTATCACAAGTGACATAACATGCATGAAGAATTTCCATAAGTGATGGACTTTTGAGTCATATGATTATGAATCACTTGACGCTTGCGATCTTTGTCTCGAAGTAATGTGACTAAAACACCGTTGATAGGCCATACATGAACGGGCAACTAAACCATTGGTAATCATACATGATGATGTGTGTAGCCCAATAAGTGTAGTTGTGTGCAGTGGATTCCCTATCTTCACTCATGAGTTGAAGTAGATATGTGGATATCTGTTCAATAGAGACATACGTCTGAAATCTTTGAAATGTTCAAGGAATTTTAGAGTGAAATAGAAATTCATTGTAACGAGAAAATAAAGCTTCTGCAAATTAGATTGTAGAAAGTAATATTTGAGTTACAAGTTTAGCGAACGTCTGATGAGTTGTGAAGAAATGTCATAACTTGCGTCTCCCGGAACACCACTATGAGTAAAGTGTTCGAGAGATGTAATCAAGCCATGTATGACACGGTAAGATCAAATATGACCTTTATCAATTTTCCATTATATTTATTAAAGTTATGTGTTAGAGACTACGACTTTTATACTGAAAAGAGCACCATCAAATCTGTTGAAATGACACCATATTAGATGTGGACTGGAAGTGTTAAAACCATATTGTCTTTTCTTAAAATTTGGGTATATGAGACATGTGTTTGACATACTCAAAACCCCAAATCAGATAAGTGCTACTTTGTTATGGTTATGCCAAAAAGTTTTGGTATTCCTCTATCACTACACAAAAGCAAAGCTGTTTGTTGTTAAGAACGGTGTGTTTTGAAGAAAAATAGTTTCTTGCAAAAGAGTGAGTGGGAGGACAGTGGACTTGCTAAAGATTGTTGAATCTTCAAATAAGTGCACAGCTGAACCACACAGGTTAGACAAAACTCGTACAAACATTCATGATATGTAAGACGAGATATTATTGTTCGACAATGATAAACCTGTGATATACAAAGAAGCGTTGATGGGCCCTGACTCCGGGATTTGGCTAAATGCCAAATAATCGGAGATAGTATCCATGGAAGGAAGTCAAGTTTTGAACTTGGTAGACCCTCTGAAAGAATAAAAGTCTGAAGAATATATATATGGATCTATAATTGATTCGGATGAAATTGTTTTATCCATAAAGCTCAACTCGTTGGAAAATTGTTTTCTAGCAAGTTCAAACGTTGACTACGGCGAAATAGTTTCGACCGTAGAGATGCTTTAGTCAGTTCGGGTTATATTAGCAATTACTACATATCTCATTTATAGGATATGGTAGAATGAACGTCAAAACAAAGTTCCTACACGGAAATATAACAAAGGACGTATATGTGATACGACCGGAATGTTTTGTCGATTCAAAGGATGCTAAAATAGATGCAAGCCTTGGATGTACAGTGATGGACTGAAGCTGGCATAATGGAGTTGGAATTTTCGTTGTGATGAAATTGCCAAAAGAGTTTGTTTTCATCAGGAATAACGAAGATGCTTGAATGTTCAAGAAAGTAAGTGGGAGCTGAATGATATTTCTAAAACCTTATGTAGATGACATATTGTTGATTAGAAATGATGTAAATTTCTTGACACGAATAAGTAATTCATTGGAAATAGTTTTCAGTTGAAGAACTTGGGCTAATATAGCATTTGTATTGAGCACAGTGATCTATGCAGATAATAAGTGCTTGATCATGCTAAAGCCAACGTTACATGTTGACATGATACTAAAGTAGTTTAGTATGAAAACGCCAGGAAGAATGTTCTTGCCGAGGTCACGGTGAAAAGTTGTTTGCGGAAATCGGTGTTCATGAACACAGACAAGCAAAACACATGAATTGAATTTCACTCACATGTGTGTTTGGATTAATCATGTACACCATAATATGTAAAACGACCAGATATGTCCAGTGCTCCAAAAGGTTGTGAGCAAGATACCAAAGTGATCAACATGTTGATCATTGGACAAACAGTGAAAAGTTAAACTTATGATAGATACGATATGTTTCTCGGAAAATGGAGATAATGAAGAGCTCGTTGTAACAAGTTACACCAGCTGAATTTTGATGTAAACAGTTACACCAATTCAGTCTTCATACTTAATCCGACCGATTTTCGATTTTAATTGGGAGTATGTGTTTCACACGTGACGGTGGCACAATATGAAGGAACTGTGTTAAGTTAGATACTTTCTATAACATAGGCTAAGTATATTATTGCTTAAAGAAGTAACAAGGGAGGGTATTTTGAATCATAAGTTCATTTATGAACGTGGTATGGTTTCCTAGATGTTTGAAGCTCATGGAACATTGATGAATGATTTCATGACTTATTCTAAGGAACAAAGGTCCTACCAAATGATTCAAACATATACAAAGCTAAACTGATAAAATTAGTGAATTTTATGATAGCGTGAAAACGCGAAGATATGCAAGATACAAACGGGCCTGAAACGTCAGATCCGATGATGAAGTCTATACCACAAATGAAGCATGTATTACACCGGTATGCCATAGGTGTAAAGTGCTCAAGCACTGATAATATTATTGACTCTAGTGCAAGTGGGAGACTGTTGGAAATATGCCCTAGAGGCAATAATAAAATGTTATTATATATATTTCCACGTTCGTAATTAAAGTTTATATTTCTGTGCTATAATTGCAATGACCCTGACTATGAGATTCAGAAGAAAACTCACTTGCATGTGTGGAAATGTAAACACCAAGAGTTCCTGGTTTAGCCTCTAAGACCAGCTCATGTGCTAACTGATGATTACGTTTTCTTAATCATGGACATTGTTCTTGTAACAAGGATGTCAGTAGCAATGAGAACATGTTGTTAGCTGAAGAATGATGTTGAACCGACCCCAGTATTGAATGATATACTTAGAGATCACATCGTAACAACGTTATAAGTTATATCATGAAATGTTATCATATACGTAATTCCTTAGACCATGAGAGTATCAAGTTGCTTCACACAGGAAGACATGCTTTGGTTCTTAGATGAATCCTCCTGTAAATGGGAAGTAGTAAAATAAGTTCTGGGTATGTCAGATGGTGTGGCTAGTGACTATGATAGTTCAAGAATGGGATTTGCTCCTTCACGATGAAGAGATATTGACTTTGGGCCCACTCGTTATGAAGGTATCCATTCTAGTCTGGCCAGACGCATTGTGATTTAATCACGGGGATACCGGAATACAATAACGAGAAATAGAGACAAATGAGCAAAGAGGATAACAAGTGGCTTGTGTTCAAGAAGTTGTTACACATGGGTGCCAAACATCTCTCCTCTAACTTTGTCATATATCACGAAGCAAAGGGAATGGTACATGACTAAACATAAAGGTTCACTCAAAGTTTCTTCGTGTATGTGCGGGAGTCAACATGGGTGTCCATGGCTCCGTTGTTGATTATTGGCTATTGACAAAAGGCTGTTGACCTATGTCCAGAAGATGTTCTGAGTCATGTCCGCATTATACCGAACCTATTGGGTCACACACTTAACGAGTAGTAATCTGTTAGAGAACTAGGAGATGAAAAGAGAAAGGGTACCGGAATTGTTTCGGGTGGAACCGGAAGTGTTTCCGGGTAGCACTAGAAATGTTCTAGGTCGTACCGAATGGTTTCGGAATATTCCTGAATGGTCTCGGATGATTCCAGAATATTCAAGAAGAGTCTTGAAGTGGTAACAAGACATCCGTGATAGTCTCGTAAGGTTTTGCAACATTCGGTAATAGTTCTGGAAAGGTTACGAAACATCGGGAAATTGTTTTGGGAGCTCCAAAATGTTCTGGGAGGTTCCGGGAGGTTCCCGGGAGATTATGGAACACTCCAAGACGCGGAAACCGAAGCTAGGCCAAGTAGGAAGGTCCACAAGGCCGTAGGTCGGTGGGAAATAGACTTTCCTTGGGGGCCAGGGCAAAACGCCAGGGTCCCTGGCGTTTCCCCCCTAGACGCCGTAGTCCGCGGTGTTTCGTACTGGAATCCGTGTTGGACTCCTCTTGGTGGCCAAAACCGACTTTGGGGAGAACCCTCGCCCAAGTTGCGACCCCAGGCTTCCACCTATATATTCGGGGGCAGGGGTAGCCCCAAAGACACACCAGAAAAGCCCCAAGGCTGCCCCAGCTAAATCCCACGCGCCTCTAATTCTCTTCGGGCTAGATCGTTCTAGTCCGGACGCCGCTAGGCTCTTCTCCCTCTAGTTTCTCTCGGTGGCGTTCTTCTCTGGACGGCGGAGCGCTGCTTGATTGCTACATCGGGATGTGTGGATACCGGTAGAGGGGTCATACCTTTGATCCTTCTTCGAGGTCCTTCTTCTTCCTCGGAGATCATGTTCGAGGGACTTGTTCGTGGGACTTGATCTGGACGGTTCGCGGGACAGATCGCGCAACGGATTGTGGAACGGTACGCGGGATCGATATCCTCGCGGTTGGGATCTGCACCAACGGTCTTCACCAACTCTACTTCCGCTACATTGGTTGGTGAGCCATGACCTAACCTTGTATGCAATCTTCTTGGATGATCTTGGGTTCTTGATTCGTAGGCCGATTTTTTTTGTTTTCTACTACGTTTCCCAACAGTGGTATCAGAGCGATCCTTGATTAGATGCATGTTTAGGTCTAGATCATATGTGTGATATGAGGCATTGATTTTCTTGTTGCTTCCCTGTCATGTGATTTTTTCTATGCTTGATGGCAAGTTGAGGTTTTGCTACAAGGATTGAGTTTTTCATCAATCCCTCTATGCTGCTTTCAGTATGCTGGTTGCCTTGATCATGGTCTACATCAAACTCCTTGGATCTCATCTTAATCTTGCAATAGAAGATTTTACATGGAGGGGCTTGTGGATTTTATGAACTCAATTCCACACGGGGGTCATGCATTGAACGAAGTTTGGCTTGTGGCATTAGTTGCTACACGCACCCCGAACGTTAAACTAGCAACATTGAAGTATCGTGTTTGGTTTGTTTAGGGAACAACGTTTGCATGTAACCTGCTAATCAACCACGATAAAAGTTGCAAAAACCCGTGTAGATGGCGATCTAACTTGTTTTTGCAGAGTGTGCATGTGATGTGGTATAGCCTTCAAGATTTGCAATGTGTTCGTATGAGATGCTATATGATATGTAATATTTATTCGCGACCTGCGTGTCGTGGTACGGCATGATGACTGGAGTCATATGATTGTCACTTAATTATGGCCTGCGTGCCAGAACTGTTTATTAGCTCGAGGCAAAGCAATAGATAGATGCAAGGTGATGATCTACGATGCGGAGGTGGACCCCGACGCACATGCCGGAAGCCGTGGTGATGGTCCCGGCGCCAAGGACATAGTTGGTGGACACGGTGACTTCTACCACGACGACGTGAAGACAACGAAGACTTAACGAAGCAAAGGTCTATACTATATCACATAATTTTATGAACTGCCTGTGATGTTTATCCCTTTGATGCACCCTTGTTTGATGCGCGGTAGTCGTGTTTTATTAGGGTGATCTCTCGCAAAACAATATCAAGTTGATAGTGTTCTTCCAACTGTAGCACCGTCTATACTATGTTTCACACCGGAGCAGGTCATGTCACATGGGTGCACACGGTGTGACGCATAAAAGGCGGGTGTGTTAAAAGAACACACAACACATTACACTTGGTTGTCTTGACGGTTTGGATAAAAGTTTGCTACCGGAACACGCCCATCGAAAGATGAACAAGAATCACCTTTGGCGTGATTGGCAAGTTGGCCTATCGGTCCAGTCTAAGTCATCAGTGATGTCAAATCAATGGCGGACGATTGGGTCGGATCTTGAATCACTCCAGCATCAATTACGAGAGATATTGATCTGAGTGGGAGCGCACTTAGTAATTAAATTGATTAATCACAAGTGCAACTTAATTATGAACAAAGTCTTAGTATTTGCATTATCGTTGTAGAATAATGGCTCGCGTTACCACCTTCCCAATTGATTTTGATTAACTGTATTATTTGGTAAAAACTTTACGATTGGTACCGTATTGTGAGGACTATCCTCAATAGTGTCGAGAAGGAGCTTGTCCTATCGCAAATTTTTGATGCTCTCCCGCTGATGCTATGGATGATGTGACTTACGTCCATAATCCAAAATGCTAGAATTCCACCACAGCTAAGTGCATTGTCTTCACCACCATGAAACCCGAACTTAGAAACGTTTGGGATAGTTGTGTTATATTCATGGAACTGAAAAATTGTTTTCAGCAGTAAGACAATTAATGTAGGATATACGATATCTAGTACAATGTATGATTGTAAGCATTAGTGAAAATGTTCACCGTGCTCTAAACAAAACTGATAAGTGTGGGATCCATAAGAACACCGATCATATGATGATGATAATTAAGGGAAAGGAAGTCCAAAGGATGTTAGTAAGACTTACACGCCGGAAATTCCATGGCCTGCGCCATCCTTAATCATGTGTGAGCTTTTGTGAGTAGGAGTGACATTGGAAATAGAACTATGATACGTATAAAGGCAAAACGAAAGAAGACTGGAATAACCAGCTCAGAAATGAAAGTAATACGGAGTTATAGATGAATTCATTGCTGGTCAAGAGATGTAATTCTGAGGGATCATGATTAAGCAGTTAATTGTGGATTCTGTATATTGTGATTAAACTGTTGATCACCGGAATATCACATCGATTGCATATTGTTGCAACTCGATGCAAGAAATACTATGGCCTTTATGACTAGCTAATGATGAGTTTTGACACACACGAGAACACGATAAAAGGTTTACTATACTGTGTGTTGACTCTATGATTATCTTCATAATTCATTTTAAGAGTTGAGTAAATTGTTACTACACTTTAGCCTTGTTGCAAAACATCATTTTGAATCATGTTTTTTGCAAGAGAGTTGTTCAAAGCTATGAATAACGTAAAGGCCATACTTCCATTATGAATAGGTTGTATGTTATGAATCTTGATAATAATACTAAACATCCATAACACTGACGCTAAACGTCGGAAGACTGACAGTAATACCACGTAGATGTGGCACTGCCGTTTATCACAAGTGACATAACATGCATGAAGAATTTCCATAAGTGATGGACTTTTGAGTCATATGATTATGAATCACTTGACGCTTGCGATCTTTGTCTCGAAGTAATGTGACTAAAACACCGTTGATAGGCCATACATGAACGGGCAACTAAACCATTGGTAATCATACATGATGATGTGTGTAGCCCAATAAGTGTAGTTGTGTGCAGTGGATTCCCTATCTTCACTCATGAGTTGAAGTAGATATGTGGATATCTGTTCAATAGAGACATACGTCTGAAATCTTTGAAATGTTCAAGGAATTTTAGAGTGAAATAGAAATTCATTGTAACGAGAAAATAAAGCTTCTGCAAATTAGATTGTAGAAAGTAATATTTGAGTTACAAGTTTAGCGAACGTCTGATGAGTTGTGAAGAAATGTCATAACTTGCGTCTCCCGGAACACCACTATGAGTAAAGTGTTCGAGAGATGTAATCAAGCCATGTATGACACGGTAAGATCAAATATGACCTTTATCAATTTGCCATTATATTTATTAAAGTTATGCGTTAGAGACTACGGCTTTTATACTAAAAAGAGCACCATCAAATCTGTTGAAATGACACCATATTAGATGTGGACTGGAAGTGTTAAAACCATATTGTCTTTTCTTAAAATTTGGGTATATGAGACATGTGTTTGACATACTCAAAACCCCAAATCAGATAAGTGCTACTTTGTTATGGTTATGCCAAAAAGTTTTGGTATTCCTCTATCACTACACAAAAGCAAAGCTGTTTGTTGTTAAGAACGGTGTGTTTTGAAGAAAAATAGTTTCTTGCAAAAGAGTGAGTGGGAGGACAGTGAAACTTGCTAAAGATTGTTGAATCTTCAAATAAGTGCACAGCTGAACCACACAGGTTAGACAAAACTCGTACAAACATTCATGATATGTAAGACGAGATATTATTGTTCGACAATGATAAACCTGTGATATACAAAGAAGCGTTGATGGGCCCTGACTCCGGGATTTGGCTAAATGCCAAATAATCGGAGATAGTATCCATGGAAGTAAGTCAAGTTTTGAACTTGGTAGACCCTCTGAAAGAATAAAAGTCTGAAGAATATATATATGGATCTATAATTGATTCGGATGAAATTGTTTTATCCATAAAGCTCAACTCGTTGGAAAATTGTTTTCTTGCCAGTTCAAACGTTGACTACGGCGAAATAGTTTCGACCGTAGAGATGCTTTACTCAGTTCGGGTTATATTAGCAATTACTACATATCTCATTTATAGGATATGGTAGAATGAACGTCAAAACAAAGTTCCTACACGGAAATATAACAAAGGACGTATATGTGATACGACCGGAATGTTTTGTCGATTCAAAGGATGCTAAAATAGATGCAAGCCTTGGATGTCCAGTGATGGAATGAAGCTGGCATAATGGAGTTGGAATTTTCGTTGTGATGAAATTGCCAAAAGAGTTTGTTTTCATCAGGAATAACGAAGATGCTTGAATGTTCAAGAAAGTAAGTGGGAGCTGAATGATATTTCTAAAACCTTATGTAGATGACATATTGTTGATTAGAAATGATGTAAATTTCTTGACACGAATAAGTAATTCATTGGAAATAGTTTTCAGTTGAAGAACTTGGGCTAATATAGCATTTGTATTGAGCACAGTGATCTATGCAGATAGTAAGTGCTTGATCATGCTAAAGCCAACGTTACATGTTGACATGATACTAAAGTAGTTTAGTATGAAAACGCCAGGAAGAGTGTTCTTGCCGAGGTCACGGTGAAAAGTTGTTTGCGGAAATCGGTGTTCATGAACACAGACAAGCAAAACACATGAATTGAATTTCACTCACATGTGTGTTTGGATTAATCATGTACACCATAATATGTAAAACGACCAGATATGTCCAGTGCTCCAAAAGGTTGTGAGCAAGATACCAAAGTGATCAACATGTTGATCATTGGACAAATAGTGAAAAGTTAAACTTATGATAGATAAGATATGTTTCTCGGAAAATGGAGATAATGAAGAGCTCGTTGTAACAAGTTACACCAGCTGAATTTTGATGTAAACAGTTACACCAATTCAGTCTTCATACTTAATCCGACCGATTTTCGATTTTAATTGGGATTATGTGTTTCACACGTAACGGTGGGACATTATGAAGGAACTGTGTTAAGTTAGATACTGTGGCGAATTCTATAACAGAGGCTAAGTATATTGTTGTTTAAAGAAGTAAAAGGGAGGGTATTTTGAATCATAAGTTCATTTATGAACGTGGTATGGTTTCCTAGATGTTTGAAGCTCATGGAACATTGATGAATGATTTCATGACTTATTCTAAGGAACAAAGGTCCTACCAAATGATTCAAACATATACAAAGCTAAACTGATAAAATTAGTGAATTTTATGATAGCGTGAAAACGCGAAGATATGCAAGATACAAACGGGCCTGAAACGTCAGATCCGATGATGAAGTCTATACCACAAATGAAGCATGTATTACACCGGTATGCCATAGGTGTAAAGTGCTCAGGCACTGATAATATTATTGACTCTAGTGCAAGTGGGAGACTGTTGGAAATATGCCCTAGAGGCAATAATAAAATGTTATTATATATATTTCCACGTTCGTAATTAAAGTTTATATTTCTGTGCTATAATTGCAATGACCCTGACTATGAGATTCAGAAGAAAACTCACTTGCATGTGTGGAAATGTAAACACCAAGAGTTCCTGGTTTAGCCTCTAAGACCAGCTCATGTGCTAACTGATGATTACGTTTTCTTAATTATGGACATTGCTCTTGTAACAAGGATGTCAGTAGCAATGAGAACATGTTGTTAGCTGAAGAATGATGTTGAACCGACCCCAGTATTGAATGATATACTTAGAGATCACATCGTAACAACGTTATAAGTTATATCATGAAATGTTATCATATACGTAATTCCTTAGACCATGAGAGTATCGAGTTGCTTCACACAGGAAGACATGCTTTGGTTCTTAGATGAATCCTCCCGTAAATGGGAAGTAGTAAAATAAGTTCTGGGTATGTCAGATGGTGTGGCTAGTGACTATGATAGTTCAAGAATGGGATTTGATCCTTCACGATGAAGAGATATTGACTTTGGGCCCACTCGGTATGACGGTATCCATTCTAGTCTGGCCAGACGCATTGTGATTTAATCACGGGGATACCGGAATACAATAACGAGAAATAGAGACAAACGAGCAAAGAGGATAACAAGTGGCTTGTGTTCAAGAAGTTGTTACACATGGGTGCCAAACATCTCTCCTCTAACTTTGTCATATATCACGAAGCAAAGGGAATGGTACATGACTAAACATAAAGGTTCACTCGAAGTTTCTTCGTGTATGTGCGGGAGTCAACATGGGTGTCCATGGCTCCGCTGTTGATTATTGGCTATTGACAAAAGGCTGTTGACCTATGTCCGGAAGATGTTCTGAGTCATGTCCGCATTATACCGAACCTATTGGGTCACACACCTAACGGGTAGTAATCTGTTAGAGAACTAGGAGATGAAAAGAGAAAGGGTACCGGAATTGTTTCGGGTGGAACCGGAAGTGTTTCCGGGTAGCACTAGAAATGTTCTAGGTGGTACCGAATGGTTTCGGAATATTCCTGAATGGTCTCGGATGATTTCAGAATATTCAAGAAGAGTCTTGAAGTGGTAACAAGACATCCGTGATAGTCTCGGAAGGTTTTGCAACATTCGGTAATAGTTGTGGAAAGGTTACGAAACATCGGGAAATTGCTTTGGGAGCTCCAAAATGTTCTGGGAGGTTCCCGGGAGATTATGGAAGTATCCAGAGGGTTTTGGAACTCTCCAAGACACGGAAACCGAAGCTAGGCCAAGTACGAAGGTCCACAAGGACGTAGGTCGGTGGGAATTAGACTTTCCTTGGGGGCCAGGGCAAAACGCCAGGGTCCCTGGCGTTTCCCCCCTAGACGCCGTAGTCCGCGGCGTTTCGTACTGGAATCCGTGTTGGACTCCTCCTGGTGGCCGAAACCGACTTTGGGGAGAACCCTCGCCCAAGTTGCGACCCCAGGCTTCCACCTATATATTCGGGGGCAGGGGTAGCCCCAAAGACACACCATAAAAGCCCCAAGGCTGCCCTAGCTAAATCCCACGCGCCTCTAATTCTCTTCGGGCTAGATCGTTATAGTCCGGACGCTGCTAGGCTCTTCTCCCTCTAGTTTCTCTCGGTGGCGTTCTTCTCTGGATGGCGGAGCGCTGCTGGATTGCTTCATCGGGATGTGTGGATACCGGTAGAGGGATCATACCTTTTATCCTTCTTCGAGGTCCTTCTTCTTCCTCGGAGATCATGTTCGAGGGACTTGTTCGTGGGACTTGATCGGGACGGTTCGTGGGACAGATCGCGCAACGGATCGTGGAACGGTAAGCGAGATCGATATCCTCGTGGTTGGGTGGTCATTGAAATTCCTAGCTGCGGGGATCTGCACCAACGGTCTTCACAAACTCTACTTCCGCTACATTGGTTGGTGAGCCATGACCTAAAACCTTGTATGCAATCTTCTTGGATGATCTTGGGTTCTTGATTCGTAGGCCGATTTTTTTTTTCTACTACATTTCCCAACATAGAGGGAAAAACTGGAGGGGGTCGGATCGGTATAAGGTTAATCAACCGAGATGGTCCAAGGGAGGGTACAAAGTATCTCACGAGTTAAACTCAGGGAGATACATTAAGAGAAACAAAAGAAGGCATGAGGAGTTTCACGAGTTAAACTCATGAGTTAAACTCAGGGAGATGCATTCGATGCCGATGACATATGGTGAAAAGGGGGTCCAGAGCATTAGGCATAAGCATTGAGTCTGATATCAGATGGAATATCAGAAGGTAGATGATTGGTGAACGACATACGAGGTCAAGCGCAAGGAATAACCTCGGGAATCACGAAGGTAAAGGAGAGTCAGGTTTTGATCCTGTGGAACCGTTGGTGAGGTGGTGACATATTACGCGATCACGATGCAAGGATCGTCAGAGAATAACTTGTCATCTATGTCGGCCACAACATCGGTACCAGGAGCAGTGGACATTGAGAACCATTTTCCTGCTCGTTAATACGAGGCGGACCAATTGGCAAAGTTCTCGTCCCGGTGGTTACCAAGATGTCATCAACAATGGCAACAAGGGGTTACTGACGAGGTGGTACACCAAGGTGTTTACATAAGCAGGGGAATTATCACTGCTTAGGGTATAATGATCGCAAGAACTGTTAAACTGACCAATGGAAGGGAAAATGTGATGATACACAAGTATCAGGTGTATATCTTTTCCAAGGGAAAGCAGAGCACGATATACACGACCAAGTTGTATTGGCACGAAGTCAAGGGAGGTTGTCGATGATAACAAAAATCATCGAGGGGCGGGGATGGTATTTCACACGATGAATCCAATTGACACATGGAAGAAACCATGTAAGATTGGTCAGATAGTAATCCACCAAAGGTCGGGTGGTTCGCAAAGAATCTGATGTGAGTATCGGCACTCAACCAGAAGGAGAAAGAATGCAAAGGCATCGGGTGATAGAAGCATCAGAACAATTCGATGCTGAAGTACAAGGGAATTATGATTTCCAGATCGGGAGGTGGATGTAATTATCCATAGAGACTTGTCGGTGGTAGGGGATCGCAAAGGCGATGAACACATAGGTTCTTGGGAATTTACCGGAGAGTAATCTTCAGAATCTTCAGGTGAAGCAAGCGATCATCTTGGGTGAAGTGCTCTTCGGGTAGATGTGACCACGAGATCCTAATGTCAGAGTTAGCAAAATCTTGAACCCTAAAGGAAGAGAGAGCCGAGTCCCAGAGTAAAGGTGAGGAGAAAAAGATCCAAATACCACCAAATTGGCGACGTGGGCCGATAAGCCACACGACATTGTTAGTAAAGTAGTTTTGCAAAGACTAGACTCAACTTCGACCAAGGAGTTGGAAGGGGGTGTCCTACAGGAAGTCGGCTCTGATACCAACTGGTGACGCCCCCAAAATCATACCGTGTACAGTAATTATACACACAAGGTACACGATCGAGATCAGGGACTCACAGTGAGATATCACAACACATCTCTACAAATAAAATAACACAAGTTGTTTAATACAAGCCATGGACCACGAGGGATCGAATACAACAGCTTGAAAGCACAAAGTTAGCGGAAGCAATAGTATCTGAGTACAGACACAAGGGTACAAGGTTGCCTTAAGAAGGCTAGCAGAAAAATCAACAACGATCGAAAAGGCAAGGTCTCCTGCCTGGGAACCTCCAAACTACTCTTGGTCAAAGGGGAACTCGACGTCGTAGAAGGCATCGGGGATCTTCATGTAGCAGTGGTCGACATCGGGGATCTCCTGTTCCTGGACTCCAACGTCGACTGCAGCGGCCGATCAGGCAAAACAATAAAAGGGGAAATAAAGCAGGTGAGTATCTAGCATACCCGCGAGTCTTACGCCCGCTACTAAGCATTTATGCATTTGTATCAAATGGAAAGAGGAGGCTGTATATAGTGGACTGCCATGTCGAAATCAGAACAAGGATAAGAAGCTAGGCCTATCGAAGACTAGCATCTTCTAACGAGTCTTGCAACATGAGGAGAGAATAGCCAACAGTTTATATAAAGCATACAATAACAATGCAGCAGAAGTTGCTGCAGCATTGTATAATATAAGTTGTAATGGTTAATAATAATAATGCCTCCGAGTTCCCTTCCTCGACTCCCTGCGAGGAAGAAGGCCCGGAACCATACAGTTTAATAGTAGTAGTTTGTAGTGGTAAGAACCAGCTTCAGCATAAAGCGTCCTGTTACCGTGGACACGGCTATTCGAATAGATTAAATTCCCTGCAGGGTGCACTACTGTTCAGCCTGCACGCTCGGATCTCCAGGGTGGCGGGCACCTTGTTAGGGAACGCTCCACCAAAGCTATCCGACACGACGCAGCCCATCCTAGGCTCAACAGAGAGGCCATCCGCCGGACTATATCCTATGCGCCAAGGGGTCTAGGTCCCTCACCCTTGCACGCTCCTGCACGGTGCGAGGCTGGCCGGTGAAGCAAAAGCAAATCCAAATACACCGCTCGAGCGAAGAAGACACACCGCTTCCTGGCAATCAGACCGCGATACTGCTGACGTCTGAAGAGCTTTCAGACAAACTACGACGCAGGGGAGCCCATAACTCCTTATCCCACGTGAAGGTAGTGCGTACAAACCAACGGGCCTCTCAAGTCATCCACCGAACCATTTAGCATTTTATTATTATCTGTTGGGACAACCGTTATCGTTGCCCCTATTCGGGTGAGTCGCGGACAACGACAACAGCCAGGTCCACCAGTAACATCGGTGCCTGCCCTGACGTCCCACCAACTCGTGCGGTTACCAACAAGGTGAACCGTCTCCTTAACTTGTCTCGTGTTTGCTCCGAAGAGCTCGACTTTCGTACAAGAGGATATCTGTCGGCCACAAACAGTACCAGGCCCGCCGCACACCGGTGGAATACACTTGACCTGTCGTTCCGCTAAGATACCCTGCGCGGGCACCGTTGGGTCACCCGACTCCTTACATGTAAGGACACCAGTTGATTCGAGTGCCTACCATCAAGTGAAACCAGGAGGAATCACCCTCGATGGCACACTTGGAGAGGTTCGACAGAGACATCAGCGGGATGAACTAAAGAGGAATATTCTCGTATCACCCCAGAGGTGCCGAGACACCAGCGGAATGAACTAAAGAGGAATACCCTCGTATCATCCCAGTGATGCTACGCTACTGAGCCGACGAGAGTGAATTACAAGTCCGTCCATCGTATGTCAAACTCGAAGCGACTCGGCAGAGTCTCGCCGTTGTAGGTTCCCTAGGGCGTCTGCATTGATCCGTACGTGTTGCAGTTATAATAATTGTAATCCGCGTTCACTCACCAGAGTGATCACGACCCGCTATTCTAAACCTAGCTAACAATGCGCAGGTTTTACTGCTGAATATTATATATATTTATAAGGCAACATAGAACAAAGGAGGGTACATCAAGGGGCGACAAAAACATGTTATGCAATTGAATAGGATTGTAACATAGCAGCAGCAGTAACCATGCCTAGTGCAAGAAATGTACGGAAAAGATAGGCGATATCTGGGGAAGATAATGGCTCTGCTTGCTTGGATGCTCGACGGTAGAGGTACGGTCGTCGACGTAGTCGTACTCAACGGCGGTGTAGTCGGCGGCAGCAACGGGGTCTACCGGAGATAAGGGGGGGGGGGGGAACAGTAAATACAAAGCAATCATAGCAAACAGTTGCAAGGCATGACATATGAAATGTTAACGATGCTCTAACGTTGTACGATACACGTTGCACGGAGCGAGAATTCATCCGTGAATGAACTGCCAGCTCCGGGTGATTACCGGACAGGGTGTCCGGAGGGGGAGGTATCATGCCAGAGGTGTCGAGGACATCCGACAAACATGTGAAAGGTGTATCCGTGTTAGTTGATCCATTCTGAACAACTTTCATGTTCATAATAAATTCATCTGGACAATTCTAAGGTATCGGGCAAATCATCGGACAATGCTACCGGAGGGGGACGGTTCGATGTTCGGTAGGTTAGAGAGGTGTGGTAGACCAACGGATAGTGTATTCTTATTCTACGTATTTTTTTGATCCACTTTGATATATAAATTATTTTGATCCGACTTACGGTTTAAAAGATATTCAATTTTGAAGTTTAAATCAATTTAAATGATTTACTGAATTATTTTTATTAATAAATCCAAACATTATCCAGAACAGTGCTGACATGTGGGTTCCACATGTCAGCCACACATTTTAACAATTCAATTAATTAAATCTAATTAACCTGTGGGGTCCCACTGTCATAGGCACATATTATAATTAATCAATTTGATTAACTCCTAAATAGGCAGGACCCACATGTCATTGTCTATTCAATTATAATCTATTTTATTTAGATAAACAATGGTGGGGTCCAACTGTTAGTGAGACATGCTTATTTTAACACTTTAATTAATCCAGAGGGTTATTTAGAGGCTGGGCCCACATGTCATACACATATATATATTATTAACAAGGAGTTTTCTTTTCTTACACTGATTAGGGGCTAATCCCAGGGCGGGCCCCACATGTCAGCGGGAGGTATCCACTGGATACCCAGCCACGCACACGGGGACGCCGGTGGTCGGGGCCAGAGGCCACGGCGGCCATCGCCGGCGGGGACGGGGCAGTGGTGCGGCCAGGGGCGCAGGAGACCGGCGCGGCGAGGCGCGGGTGCGGGGTGTGGGGAGGGTGGCCAGTGGAGCTCGTGGCGCGGCCAGTGGCCACAGGAGCGCGAGCTCCTGGCCATGGTGGCCGGCGGCAACGACGGCGACGGGGAAGGAGCTTCGGCATCCAAAACGCGCGGGGGAAAAGAGGAATGGACAGAGGAGCTCACAACGGACTCAATGGGGGTCTCAAGGGAGTCTGTGGCGGCCGGAGACGTGCGAATCGCGGCGAGATGCCGGTGGCCGTAGTGGAGGAGGTGACCCGATTCGCGAGCTGTTGTGAGTCCCGCCATGATTTGATGCGCCCACACGAAGTAGTCGTCGACAAGGATGCTCTGGGACGCGTCGACGCGTCCAAAAGTGTACGTTGGCCACGGCTACACCACGGGGCGACCATGGCGGTTCTGGCGAGGTGTGGGGGGGCCTGGTGGGGAGGAGGGGGCAATGGCGGGGGGCTCGGCTAGGGTTTCAGGTGGGTGGGCGGCTGCTCGGGGTCTTATCCCCCAAGGGGAGCCGAGGGATGCCCGCCACGGGGGCATGGCGTGGCCATGGCTGGGGGATGCCCGCCACGGAAGCCCCCCGTGAATAGGAGGAAGAAGATGCTGGGGTGGGGGTGGGCTCTAGGTGGGCTGGCCTGGGGGACACTGTGCACTTAGTGCACTGGGCCAGTGGTTTATTTTCTTTTTCTTTTATTTTCTTTTCTGCCTTTTGTTTGCAATTGTTTTATCAGCTTTTATTTTTGAAAAATGTGAATCTGGTCCTAATATTATTGTTGCATATAACTGAGGTGCCACAAAAAGTTTTGGGGTTTTTGTAAACTCTTTTGATAATTCTTTTAAATATGCAACCTAATAAAATGGGCTTTTAGATGATGTTTATATTTGTTTGGATTAATGTATAGCTCCATAAATTTCCATGACCACCTAGGCATGATCCACTAAATATTAGGGATTTAACAAAAGTGGTTGCACCAATTTTGTACAAGGTTTTATTTATCACTTTGTTGTTTTTTTTCTTTTTTTTAATATCAACCAAAGGCAATTTGAATTCTTGTTTTGATGCAAATATGATTAAGGTGATGATCAAGCACAGTGATTTAACTAAAGCAAGGTGATTACTGTTTCATCAACAGTGATTACTGTTACAAGACCTGAGGGTGTTACATAGCTCAATGACTATCGTGGTGTTTATATTTCTTTTGTATTTTGGTATATATCTTCGCCTTGTGTAGGAATTCTTATACCCATCTTTATGCCTTTTCCCTCTTGACGAGGGGGTGACCCCAAGACTCCTACTAATGGGCCTACCCGGTGTCATTGAAGGCCCACGGAGCTACCGCCGGACTCGCCTTGGCCCGCTAGATGGCACCGACATTGGGAGTCCTCGACTGACAAGGAAGGTGCAGGGACTTGTCGTGCAAGCTAGGGTTAGATTACCTGTAATTGGAGATTGATTCCTCGAGACCTGGTCTACTATATAAAGGCCAGGAGGGGCAACGCATAGATCATCGAATAATACCTCGCCTGTAACCCTAGCCTAGAGCGCATCTGCCTTGGCGTCCCTTGTAACCTCTCCACAATCAATATGTCGAGCAGGAAGTGTGTCCTCCTGTTTGCCGACGAGCTTATCGTCCAACCTGTGTCTTCTCCAACTAACCCAGGGTCCCTGACCATGGGATTTGCCGGGGCCGATCCTCGACAATTGGCGCCGTCTGTGGGAAACACACAGGTTGGAATTACGATCTCGGCGGTCCCATCTTCAGCAAATCACAACTCAAGGGCAAGAGCCGGACCCAACCCATTCGACGGATTCAATATCACGGCAAACATCTTCGCCGTCCCAGCGGTCTCGATCGATTTGCAACCGTATCAGACCCGGCACAATGGAGGCAGCCAAACACGGCGTCAGCAACGAAGGAACCGACGATCCAGAAGAGCCGCAAGGAACCCCTACGCAGGAGTCCCACTCGAGGAGGCACGACGTGCAGCAGGAGACCCGCAGGTCTTTCGACGGCCCACCACCACCCGGGCACCCGCCGAGCATCACGACGATGGCTACGAGCGTGACACCAGCAACCAAGAATATCGCCGCAAAAGGAGGAATCGACGACCCAGGAGGCATGCCAGGGAGATCTGCAGCGAGGACAAACCCCGCAAGCCGCACGACGCAGTCGAAGAACCAAGGACCTTCCAACGCACCGCCACGCGGGCACTCAGCGACAGCCAAGATAGCGACTCGGAGACACCGGTCGGCGAATACTACGACCCGGAGCGAAGGCCGGACGAATTCGCCAACCTCATCAAGCATCAGGACACAATTCGAGGAGTCGAAACAGATCCCCGATTCTATGAACACCCGGAGGACCACGAACATGTCTTCACAATCTCAAGGAGGAAGAGACACGGCGGGTCAAGCAGACTTACGGCGAGAGAACAGCTTGCAGGACCTTGCACAATTCACAACTTTGAAGACGAATGGGGGCGCATCAGATCCAACCACACCCTGGGAGAATGCCGCTTGTTCAACGAGCTGGCCGATGACCTCAGGAACGAAAAACGCAAAGGAGTCAAGCGCGCTCGAGAGCTCGAGCAATCGCCGCCACCAAGCCCCGAAGAACGCCGCAGCCCGCCGCGTGGGCAGGTGCTCATGATACAGGAAAGCAGGGTGCCACAAGCGCGGCGTGACGCCTACACCCTGCAGGCGACAGCAACCGAGAACATGAAACCAGTGGAAACCTACCGACTGCACGACGCGGAGACCGCCATCACGTTCTCACAAGGTGACCACCCGCCAGCTATACCAAGACCAGGACACGCGCCCCTCGTGCTCGACGCACAAATCAGAGGATATGACATGGATAGGGTTTTCATGGATGGAGGCAGCAGCATGAACATCATCTTCGCAAGCACCCTACATAAAATGCTGACCCCTCGGTCGGTATGGAAGAAGTCAAGCACCGTACTAAACGGCGTAGTACCTGGAGAAGCAGCAACATCACTCGGATCAATCGAGCTTGAGGTCGTCTTTGGCAACCGACGCAATTTCGCCAAGCACGTCCTCGAGTTCGAGGTGCTCGACTGGCCGTCTCAATACCACGCCATATTGGGACGACTAGCGTTTGCGCAGTTCATGGCAGTACCACACTACGCTTATCTCAAGCTCAAGATGCCAGGATCAACAGGAGTCCTCACGATCAACGGAAGCTTCATCAAGTCGGACCAATGCGACCGCGATTTCCACAAAATCTCCGACACACTAGGAGCGGGCCAAGAACTGAGAGAAATCGTCATGGTCGTCGACAAGAAAATCTTCCCATTGGCGAGCCGCAACGAGTCAATGGAGTATGGTCCTATCTTCATAATCGACAGCGACACGGTCACGCACCAAGTACACCCGACGGACCCAGACAAAACAGTCCGCGTGTATGCCCACCTGCCAGAAGAACAAGCGACTGCTCTAGTGGCTCTCCTTCGAGACGAGTGGAAGATATTCTCCTGGTGCCCAGCCGACATGCCTGGCATACCACGCGAATTCGCAGAACACGCTCTAAACATCAAACCAAACGCGAAACCAGTGAAGCAAGCTCTGAGACGATTCTCGGAGCCCAAGCGCAGGGCAATCGGAGAAGAAGTCAACCGACTGCTCGACACCCAGTTCATCCGAGAAACCAAGAAGGCCACGTGGATAGCAAACCCAGTGCTCGTGTCCAAGAAAGACACGGACGTACTGCGCATGTGCGTCGACTACGGGCCAGTGAACAAGCATTGCCCGAAAGACCACTTTCCCCTGCCAAGGATCGACCAAATAATCGATTCGACTGCGGGATGCGATCTGCTCTCCTTTCTGGACGCATATTCAGGATACAACCAGATCAGGATGAAAGAAGAAGACGAAGAGCACACCTCATTCATCACACCTTACGGTGTATTTTGTTACAAGACCATGCCCTTCGGGCTGAAGAACGCAGGCGCCACATACCAGCGGATGATGCAAGCCTGCCTAAAGGAGCAAATCAGGAGGAACGTACAGGTGTACGTAGATGATATCGTCATCAAGACCTACAAAGCAGACACGCTACTCGACGACCTGCGCGAAACCTTCGCAACACTCAACAAATACAGGATCAAGCTGAATCCAAAGAAGTGCGCTTTCGGCGTACCGGCCGGGAAACTGCTCAGTTACATGGTCTCCGCCCGAGGAATCGAAGCAAACCCCGAGAAGGTCCAAGCCATTGCCAAGATACAAGAGCCGACTGACATAAAAGGAGTACATCAGCTAACTGGAAGACTCGCAACACTAAGCCGTTTCATCAGCCGGCTAGGGGAACGCATGCTGCCCTTCTACCAACTGCTAAGGAAAGTAGAAAAATTTGAGTGGACAGAGGAAGCCCGCCAAGCATTCGCGGACCTCAAAAAGACGCTCTCAACTCCACCAGTTCTGGCGGTACCCAGGGACAAAGAGAAACTCTACCTCTACATAGCAGCACGCAGCAGCGTCGTAAGCATGACACTCGTCGTCGAACGAATGGAAGAAGGCAAGGTCCTAAGCATACAGAGGCCAATCTATTACCTCAGCATGCCACTGAACAAGTCCCAGCAGCGATATCCACACTACCAGAAGTTACTGCTGGCCGTCATCATGACCTCACGGAAGGTATCACACTACTTCGACGAGCACCCGATCACCATAGTGAGCAGCGCCCCACTCGCGGACATCCTCAACAACCCAGGAGCGACTGGACGAGTCGCCGAGTGGAACATAGAGCTCAACCCGCGAGATCTACAGTTCAAACACCCAACAGCAATCAAAGCCCAAGTACTCCCAGACTTCCTGGTCGAGTGGGCAGAGGTCCAAACACCAGGTCCCCCGGATCTGTCGAACTCATGGTCAATGTTCTTCGACGGATTGAAAAGACAACAAGGAGCAGGAGCAGGAGTCGTCCTAATCTCCCCCAAAGGAACGAAGATGAAGTACATCCTCCAGATAAATTTCAGCCACGCATCCAACAACGAAGCAGAGTACGAGGCACTCCTCCACGGCATGCGCATGGCCAAAACATGCGGAGCCACCCGCCTCATCATCTACGGGGACTCCAATCTCGTCGTCCAGCAGGCGATGAGAAATTGCAACGCCCTAGCCGACAACATGGCAGCTTATCAGAAACTCTACAACGAACTCGAAGGAAGCTTCGACGGCTGCGAGCTCAACTACATCACCAGGGCCAACAACACGGAGGCGGACGAGCTCGCAAACATCGGATCGACCCGAGGACCAATACCACCCGGAGTTTTCCTGGAAAGCATCAACCAAAGGTCCATCAAAACACCGGCGGTGGCACTCGAGACAGCCGAGGACGCAACAGGCTCAGCGCAGGTGGCATTAGCAAGCCCGTCAGAAGGCACCGGCACCAGCACACCCGACGGCACAACAGCAGACGAGCTCGACGGACCAGCCTGGGCAAAACCATTCCTTCGGTTCATAATCGAGGGAACGCTACCGCAAGACGTGGCCGAAGCACGGCGCATCAGCAGACGCTCCAAAGCGTTCACGGTGATCAACAGACAGTTATACAAACGCATCATTGCGCAAATACTTCAAAAGTGCATTGACGAGGAAGACGGCAAAGCCCTACTCCTCGAAATCCACGAGGGCACATGCGGGCACCACGCAAGTAGTCGAGTACTCGTGTCAAAGGCATTCCCAGCGGGATTCTACTGGCCCACAGCTATGAAGAACGCAGAGGACATAGTGCGGCGCTGCGTCGCCTGCCAGAAATTCGCTAACAGACCGCACGCCCCAGCCTTAGAGCTCAAGTCCATACCATTATCCTGGCCATTCGCCACCTGGGGACTCGACATGGTCGGCCCACTCAAGAAATCATCAAAAAAAGGAAGGACACATTTACTGGTCGCAGTCGACAAGTTCACCAAGTGGATCGAAGCAGTGCCAATCACTAGTTCCACCGCCCTCACGGCCGTGAATTTCATCAAGTCAATAATCTTCAGATTCGGAGTGCCACACAACATCATCACAGACAATGGCACAAATTTCACAGCTGCCGAATTGCAGAACTTCTGCGATGAACTAGGCATTAAAATAAACTACGCGTCAGTTGCGCACCCGCAATCCAACGGCCAGGTGGAGAAAGCAAACGGACTCGTATGCGGAGGACTCAAGAAGCGGCTCCTCGCACCACTCGAGCAGGCCGCCGGAAACTGGGTAGAAGAGCTCCCCGCAGTACTCTGGAGCCTACGGACCACGCCAAACACCGCGACCCAATTTACACTGTTTTTTATGGTTTACGGGGCCGAAGCAGTACTACCACATGACCTCAAGTTCGGAGCCCCTCGGGTCGCGGGGTACGATGAAGAGTAAGCAGAAGAAGCACTCCAAGACGACAAAGACACAGTCGATGAGGCAAGAGACGTGGCCCTATCAAAGTCAGAAGGATACCAGGACAAGCTGCGCACTTACCAAAGCGGTCGCCTTCGAACTAGAACCTTCAACAAAGGGGACCTAGTACTACGACTGATGCAAGAGAAGGTCCACAAATTAGCCCCCCCAATGGGAAGGCCCATTCATAGTATCAGAAGTCATTGGAGGCGGCGCCTACAGGCTGAAGAACCCAAAGACGGACGAAGATGTGGGCAATCCATGGAATGTCGCAAACCTGCGACTGTTCTACCCTTAGCATCAATCGGTTGGACATGACAGGCAGCCCATGTAACCACTCGACCGCAATAAAGCATATGTTGCCCAAACACTACCAGCTCTCAAAGCACTCAGGGGCTTAAGAAAAATCCCCCCGAGCCCTGCTATCGCCTACGCGATCTTACATCAAAACCACTCGGGGGCTTAAGAAAAATCCCCCCGAGCCCTGCTATCGCCTACGCGATCTTACATCAACAGCACTCGGGGGCTTAAGAAAAATCGCCCCGAGCCCTGCTATCGCCTACGTGATCTTACATCAAAAGCACTCGGGGGCTTAAGAAAAATCCCCCCGAGCCCTGCTATCGCCTACGCGATCTTACATCAAAAGCACTCGGGGGCTTAAGAAAAATCCCCCCGAGCCCTTCTATCGCCTACGCGATCTTACATCAAAAGCACTCGGGGGCTTAAGAAAAATCCCCCCGAGCCCTGCTATCGCCTACGCGATCTTACATCAAAAGCACTCGGGGGCTTAAGAAAAATCCCCCCGAGCCCTGCTATCGCCTACGCGATCTTACATCATAAGCACTCGGGGGCTTAAGAAAAATCCCCCCGAGCCCTGCTATCGCCTACGCAATCTCACATCAAAAGCACTCGGGGGCTTAAGAAAAATCCCCTCGAGCCCTGCTATCTCCTACGCGATCTTACATCAAAAGCACTCGGGGGCTTAAGAAAAATCCCCCCGAGCCCTGCTATCGCCCACGCGATCTTACGTTAAAAAGCACTCGGGGGCTTAAGGAAAATCCCCCCGAGCCCTGCTATCGCCTGCGCGATCTTACATCAAAAGCAATCGGGGGCTTAAGAAAAATCCCCCCGAGCACGCCATCGTCAAATCCAACACTCGAACATTGGAATCACCATAGCAATAAACAGGAGTACCTGAAGCTTTCACAAACGGCACCGTCTACATCTTCGCCACATCAAAATAAGAGGATTACTCCAGAAGATCATCACGCAAAGTTCATATCAGCCTACGTCCGACTCCCCGACTCGAACGTAGCCTCGGGGGCTACTCCCATCGGTAGCGCTGACGCGCACCCAATAGAGTTTGAACAAGCAGGCCACAGCCAGCCGCACCTGCGAAAGGATACGAGACTCGCAAAGGATGTGGTCAGCACTATCTCCAACTTCACCCCGGCAAAGATCAACCGCAGCTGCTCCAAGGATGGCGCCAAAGGAAATCGGCCAAGTTTCTCTCAGCCTACGTTCGACTCTACAACTCGAACGAAGCCTTTTGGGCTACTCCCATCGGGAGCGCTGACGCGCACCCGATAGAAATCACGTCCAAAGGCAGTACACCAGGAGGAGCCGAACAAATTTCAAGCGGTTAAAGAAAGAAAAGACACAACAGAAGGAGTCGACGACCCGACACAGTCGAGTGCATAACGTTGGAAAGACCAGAGGCAAAACACTTTAAACATACAGCCTGAAACACAACTTGGACACAAAGACTCAGTTACATTTGGATAGAAGGAAGCTCCTACTACAAGAGGGAATTACCCAAGGAGTTATGACTTCTACATGTGTGCCCATGAAGTACATGACTACATTACAAGGACATCAACACAGACAACGGGAGGAAAAGGGACTCGTGGAGGATGTCAATGACATCACAAAAGGTGAAGCTCGACTTATTTCTCGATGCTCCACCAGCTTCTTCTCCAGCTCCACGAGCTTCTCCTTCAACCACTCTGCAGCAGCACCACCAGCTTCTTCTCCACCTGCAGCCACACAGCCGTCGAAGAAAAGCAGTCGTCAGCTCTACGAAGCCTCTTGGCGCGCTCGCTTGGTCGAAGGCTTGACGTCGACGTCCTCGCCAGAGCTGACCACCAAGTCACCACCGCCAAAGGAGCTCCCGGAAGACGGAGTCGAAGAAGAAGAAGGCGTAGCACCCCCCGACCTTGTGGAAACGTCGCTGCTTGACTCCTGAGCACGCGGGTCCATGCTGTTGCCGCTCGGATCGAAAGCACGGAAGGCAACAGTGCTCTCACCATCAAATCGACAGCAAAGAACATCGCCATCGCGCAGACCCAAACGGCGAACAAACGGACTCCAACCAGAGCCAAGAAAGACCAAGCGGGAATGGTCAAACTCCAAATCGACATAGGAGGGAGCTCGATCGCTCCCCTGAAGATGCAGCAGCAAGCCATCCAAACCAAGATTGGCCACAACGGCAGAAAAAGAAGGAGGAAGAAGAACGCGAGTGGCATTAAGGCCACGTACGCGCAATAAGAAGTCATGCCACCAAAAGCCCTCCACAGAAGACGAAGACGGTGGTAGCGGAGCGCCATGCCGACCACCGCGTCCAGAACGAGGAGCACGTCCACCTCTACTACGACGGACGCGACCACGGCCGAAGCCTCGCTTTGGAGCCATAAAAAGCTAGTAAAAGGGAAGTAGAAGAGGAAACAGATGGAGGAAAGCAAACCAGGGCGAACCCAATTTATAGTGCAAGGAAGCCCCGACGCGGCAAGGCCAAGCGGTGCCCGCACTTAATCCAGAAATCAAAAACCACGCCGACGCTTCAAAATCCGAGGCCAAAGATGCTCGCCCACGGGGCGCGCTGTTCACACTACCATCAAATCACGCGCGTTAGAAACGCGCACCTCGGGAACTTAACCGGCGCTGCTCGCACGCCACTGAGCTCATCATTATGACCGGTCAAGATGAAAAGACGGTTCACTGCCAAGCATCTATGACAATAACCACACAGTGACGTGGTTATCGTGACAGAAGAAAAAAGCAGAAGACCAACCAACGTCTTGTCACAGGCAAATCGTATCAGGTACGCTACCAACGCCTAGAGATTTTATCAGATCTTTTTCCAACAAAGAAAAAACATCTCACTCCCATCGGG
This sequence comes from Bromus sterilis, assembly GCA_950022295.1. Classification (NCBI taxonomy): domain Eukaryota; kingdom Viridiplantae; phylum Streptophyta; class Magnoliopsida; order Poales; family Poaceae; genus Bromus; species Bromus sterilis. The sequence goes on along the minus strand of OX465595.1, from coordinate 332,674,942 downwards.
ATCAGCCCATCTTGAGAGTACCCAGGTGCTCACTCATCTGAAGATCAACAAGGTGCTCGAGTGATCACTCGCACGCACTAGAGTTATAGGTGCTCCCTCACCTATGAACCCACAAGGTGCTCGAGTGATCACTCGCACCCTTAAGAGTCTTTGGTGCTCCCTCACCTCTGAAAGGAACTCAAAACAGCTTTCGAGTAATTACTCGCAGAAGGATTCCTCGCCAGAGCACTCGAAATAAGCTCTGCGAGTGAGATGAGTGAACAACTCACTTGATGATTTGTTCCAAGTGGGTGAAATGCTATAAGGCTCCGCGCCTCAAAAACACGCCTATTCCTGGAACCACGACACACTGTGCCCAGATGCCACGCAAGACTAGCGTGTAGGTAAGACCCCGCTGCGAAGTTCGGCCGGGCTGGGACTTGCCGAAGAGCGATTTCACTCCCAACCTTTCCATGCGCTGCGCATGAAGTATAAAGCCGGGCGGACGCGCCTTAGGCTACGCAACCAACTGGCGGAAAATGAACACCGTAAGACCTGAAGCGGCCGGACTTTTGCTATGCTCCAGTATTCCAAGCTCATGTCGAGGGACATGGGTTTGATTGGGCGATCGCGGTATTTTCCACTAGCGCAATTCACCAAGGCTCGATCCGTCGACTCCTTGGGCCCTTTCTGCTTAGCATCCCTCGAAACAGGTTTTGTCATGGCCACCATGCTTCCAGCGACCGCGGATGCACCGCGCATACAAACCACGGACGTATGAAGACGAACTCGAGTCCCTGCGCGACTCTTTGAGTCCCCCAGGCACTCGGGGGCTACTGACGAGGGGGTGACCCCACGACTCCTACTAATGGGCCTACCCATTGAAGGCCCACGGAGCTACCGCCGGACTCGCCTTGGCCCGCTAGATGGCACCGACATTGGGAGTCCTCGACTGACAAGGAAGGTGCAGGGACTTGCCGTGCAAGCTAGGGTTAGATTACCTGTAATTGGAGATTGATTCCTCGAGACCTGGTCTACTATATAAAGGCCAGGAGGGGCAACGCATAGATCATCGAATAATACCTCGCCTGTAACCCTAGCCTAGAGCGCATCTGCCTTGGCGTCCCTTGTAACCTCTCCACAATCAATATATCGAGCAGGAAGTGTGTCCTCCTGTTTGCCGACGAGCTTATCGTCCAACCTGTGTCTTCTCCAACTAACCCAGGGTCCCTGACCATGGGATTTGCCGGGGCCGATCCTCGACACCTCTTCTCTATAAACCATGGAGGAATCCTTGAGAAGGAAGAAGTTGCAACATTTTGCTTAGAACTCTACTATGATCGTGAACCGTATGGAAAACCTATTTTAAGGGGGGTAGTAGATGATGATTGGTGTCAAGATTGAAGATTTGAAGACTTTCTTTCGCGAAGAAGACGAAGATTTGACTACCTTCATTATGCCTACCACAAACTACAAGTTGAAGGAAGGATCAATGAGTTCAGCCGCACCAGATATTGATCTAAAAAAGAAGTAGCTCAAGACCGAAGAGTGATCAACCACTAAGAGAAGCTATCATATTACCAACGCCAAGACCGAAGGACTGCTTCCAAGCCTTCAGCAAGCTAGAGAAAGTATAGACAATCGAAGTATATTCAAACAAGACAGCAAAGTTGCTTGTCATAAGTATTAGAATCAGTCATGATTCCATGAGTTTCCAAGAAGACTATTTCGAAGATCAAGCTAGCCAAAACCCATTCTCTTTAGTTAGCCTAAATCTCGGGGACGAGATTTCATTTAAGGGGGGTAGATTTGTAACATCCCGATGCTCGGAATGTTTAGAAAGAAAAAGTTTTCGAAAAAATCAGGACTAGAAAATTTCGTTTGTTTTATTCGGTTACTAAAATCTTAAATTATTATTTTTATATTTTGGAGGATTTAATTTGAAATAATTCCAACTTAAATTAAATCTTGAGTTTTATTGTTCTCTTTTCGCCGAATATTTTTGGCTTGTCTTTGGAATATTAAATTGTGGGCATTTGTATTTTGAAACTTATTTGATTTTTGTTTAATCTTTTATTTTTTAGATTTTTCTTTTTATGAAAGATCTAATTAATTTTGTCTCTCAAACTCTAGCCAAAATTTTCCTCTTTTTCTTTCCTACGTGATGCCACCATTTGTTTTCTTTTCATTTTGATACTTCCAGAAAATGAATGGACAAAACTATTTATTTTTTTCCATTCAATGGGCCTGGCCGAACTGGGCCAACTCTCCAGCGAAGGAAAACTTAGCGAGCGCCTCTTCTTCTTCCTTTCTTCTCTGTGCATTACAAACAACTTACAGGAAACCGAAACTTGCACGCATGAAAACCTCTCCTCTTTAATCCCCTTAATTGATGCAGTTTTCAAAACTAAAGAGGTATAAACGTGTGCTTCCATCTACTCTTCCAACTGCCTTATTCTCCTACCTATTTTTCTTCTCCTCTATCTCAAGACCCTTCCATGAACTTTTGAAGTTCCATGGACGCCGGTACTCAAGCTCGGTGACGCAGGCTATCTTCATCCGTTCCCTTGCGTCAAGAAGACTCTCCACCATACCAAAGCTCCATTCAGAGAAGAAAGAAATCGATTCATTGAACACACGCGTATAATTTTATATGTATGCGTACACTGTTCATCGAGTTCATCGCGTCGATTCATCGCGCTCGGTGAGTTTTCGTCGAATTCCTTTTGCACTTGAACTCAAACAAGTTCGCCCTATCTCGTAGATATCATAATTTGGTCTATTTCTTTAATTGGCCGCGCGCATCCAAATCGGTGACCATCCGATGGCATCGTATATTTTCTATAGTTTCCGTTCCTCGGATGACTTCATGCTCAATAGATGAAATAGTTCATTTAACTGTAGAGACTCGTTGGTGAAGATGGATTGCTTGTTTGATTAATAGAAATTTAGTATAAATTTTATCTAGTCGTTCGTGTTATTAGAACAATAGATTTTGATATAGTTTTGTGCGGTTTCGTGTGATAATTTCGTAGATCATATCGTAATATGATATGTCTTTTGTGTTGATTCTTGTGAATTATTATCATGTGTAATTGATCGATGAACTTTGTGTTAGTTTATTATATTTTCCTTATGTTCATGATATGCCTACGAGCCACTCGTAATTATTTCGTAATCCTATGAATTATGTATTATTTACTAGATTTATTTTACTTTCATCTAAATTGTAATTATAGTTGTACGTATGTTGGGTTTGATAATTGAGTTACCATGTATACTCATGTTTTATTCTTAGTACGAGTTTTTGTGAATTATTTGCATGTTTAGTATTAGTATATTTAATCTAGATTTTGTGTGTGTTATTAAATATAGTTTATATGCTTGTTGATATATTAGATATATTTTGTAGTGCTTGCTTGTGCATGTATAAAATTAGTAAATGTCCGTCATGCTTATAATTCCGTAGAATTACTATGACTGGTGCTTGATTTATTTAAATATGATTTATTTACATCCATCATGCCATGTGTGTGTTTTATTGATTCTAGTCATGCCATGCTCTAGGTTGATTTCCTTCAAAATTGAATATGACATCTAGTTTCTTTTACTAGGTGACATGGATTGGTATATTGCTTTAGAACTTAGTCATGCTTGCGGTAAATTGCTTGTTGTAAGCCTATTATTAGCATTTATATTATTAGTCGCACCATGATTCAAAATTACTTTCTAACTTTTCTAAATTATGTGACATGATATGTTTTGTGTGATATTTTAATAGCGAGTTTGAGTAGTTGTTAACTATATTTTGTAGATGATTGTTATCCAAGATTTACATATTGAATACTTGTATGCCATGATATTATTTGCGTGGCTTTGTAAAGTTATTTGTATGGCATAGAACATAGTTTCTTACATCTTGATAATTATTGTGTGTGTTTATCTATATTAATTTATTGCCATGTCACGTTAACACTTTCTCAAAGTAGAATTCATGTTTTAATTGTATTTTCCTTTGAGTTACAAATTGCTAGCTAGCTCGTATTATAAGTGCATGGTTATGGTTAGCGATCTCATGTTTATATATAAGTAGGATTTATTTTGTGTAATTAATATCATGCTATGATGTGGTGTGATTGTAACTAGATAGCATAGTTTTTGTGCGTATCAGTTTATCTCATAGGTTGTGCATATTATGGCTTGGCAATTGTAGGTTGTACTAGATACAAATGCATGTCGTCTTGTTATTCATACTTGCATATTACATATTAATTTCCTTGATTTCATGATCTATTTGTTCACTTTTCCATATGCTTAGTATGCTACATTCATATGATTATTTTTCATAAGTAGCAATGATAGTGTTGTGTGATAATGCCATGCTTCCATGTTCTTAAATTTCATAACTAGCATTCCAGTGTTGTGTGCTTATATGATTGATACTTAAGTCATTTGTTATCTACCTAGTTGTGATCTAGGTATGAGTTGTATTAAATTAGCACCATAGCACGCAACTGATGTGGCGAACATCCATGTTTGTATTTATATCTAGTTTATCTCGTCACTTCACTTTTATATGCCTAGACATCTCTCATGTTTAATGATGGACTATGTGTGTCGTTGTTCTTGTGCTTCTTATATGCTTGAGTTATCTCATGTTAGTATTACAAGTGTTTGTCACATGTTGCAATAGTTCATCTTATGCTTAGGGCAGATTATCTTTCATGCTAGTACAATTGTTCTTTGATCATATGTTTAATGTGCATAGCTTGCTTTGTTACTCTAACCATGTGTGTGGTAATATTTTGGCAAGTCATTGTTGAAGTATTTGTTGTTCCTTATTATAAAGAACATGTCCTAGTTTTATTATATTACCATGACCACTTGTATGTTTGGTGATTGTGTTATTAGTTAAGACATCTTCATGATTCAATATTCCCATACCTTGTATGATATGTGTCTTACTATTTAGTTGTTGAGTTGTTTTTGTTGGTTGACTGTTGATATAGATAGGTTTGCTAATAGTTGTCATGATTGATGTTTGATTATACTTGGTGTAACCATTATAAGTATTTAGATTATATCTAAATATTTCTTTGTGGTTAACTTTTATCTTTATAATGTCATTCTATGATTGTGTAGTTAACATGCATAGGATGGATGGTTCTATTCCATGTGTTGATGCCATTGTGTTTGTTATATAATAGTTTCCTGTATAGTTAGTCGAGATGTTTAGTGAGAAGTACTAGTTGTTAGTATCATAGTTCTTATTATAAAGTTAGTCTTGATCGTCGAGCCTTCCTAATCCATATCAATCTAAACCATGTCACTCGTTGAATCATCTCTCTCACCTTGTCTATCATGCAACCCCATCGTGAAATATTCATCTTGATCAATATCTTGCTATCCATCCAACCTTGATCTATTTGGAATATTATTTGGATTTCCTTTTGCTTTGGTATTTATTTGTTTTCATTTTCTATCATTACGACGAGTAGGGAGTGACGATGTTGGACGTGGACAGATTCAAGTTACCGAAGATGGAATCAACAACGAAGGCATGCCTCCCTCTTTGATCATGTTTATCCTATGTTTCACAAAATTGCATTGTATTTTATAATCACTATTGCATGCTATTTTATCTTGTAGCTAGCGTGTCGATTGACACATTACCCTGATCCGCTTGTCGCCTATTTACTTGACACCTGAGTAGAACTATATAGTAATCTAGTAGAGTAGAAATGCTTAGCCATGCTAATTATTCTATAGGTGTTTATTTGAATGATCTTCGGATTATTAACACTTGAAACTTGCTACTGAGCTTGCTAAGCTAGGCCGGTTGGCCATTGTTGAATTCCTCTACTCTCTTCTACTCTGGGTGAAACTTACCATCTAAATACTGGCGCGGGCGACAGCTGGATCAAGGATTGAAGGAGCGATTGGTTTCCCTTCACGAGGTGAAGGGGGCAATCCGTCGTCCGTGTCGCATGAGGCCCAATTAGTCTTGGATTTGAAGATTGTGATAACAGTACAACCACATGCTATATGGGCACTGGCTTGGTTAATAAGTTAGTTCATCCTTACTATCGACATCGTCGTACTGCAGATGGGATAGCTGCCTTGCGAGGAGTATCCTCGGCATAAAAGGGGGCAAGGACTGTGAACCGCGGTTACTACCTTGTGAAACATAGTGGACATGTCATAGTAAGGGTGGGTCTAATGAAAGACCTCGTCACAATCTCCCTGCCGGTATACAAAATAGTGTTCTACGGCAGCGACGGCTGGTGGCATCAAGACGAGATTGTGTCGTGTGGGTAAAGGGTACAACCTCTGCAGAGTGTAAAACTATTCGAATAGTCGTGTCCACGGTCATGGACGGCACATGAATCTTTCTTGACATACGGGAACCTGTCTTGCTTATTCCCTCTTTGCCCCCATTCTTGGAACCTATGAAGGATGTGAGTGGATCGAGGATCCTCACCGTGATGAAAGTTATGATGGAAAATTATTGTTTTCGTCTAAAACCGCTTATCAAATTATTATGCTTTTTGAATTTTTTTTTGCTTTGATGCAAAAGAACCATACAACCTTCCTTTGAAGCCTCATGCAGTTACTAGGACCTTTCCCGGGAGGCATGTTGAGTACGAAATGTACTCATGGCAATAATTTTGTTGAACAGAGTTCCATGAAGACGAATGTGATGATTACGACTATTATGGCGATCCATAGGAGTGAGGTCACGTGGACTACATCGACTGCCTGTGGCTGAGATGGAGTCGCTACGCATTTTACTTTCCGTTGTTTCATGATTGTAAGAAATGTCATGAGACATTTTATATGTATGCCTTATGGCAGATTATGGTACTTGTAAAATCTTTATGTATTCTGCAATGATACCATTTCGCTGTGTTGTCAACAATGATCCTGGGATTGAAAATTAAACACAGGAGGGTCTGGAAATTATTTCCGGGTTCTCACAGTAACTGCGGTTGCAAGGATTGTTTACCTTACGCATAGTTTGTTAATGCGGTTGTTTGTTGCTTTGAGTGTACACTTTGGGTGGGGCTCACAACTTAATACCAACGAGATGTTTTGGATAGATATCTCAAGGTGGATGATTAGTGAGTAGATGTTGATGAATAAACAGTCTACTTGTCTTGGCGTACTGCCCATAGGATTGAGCCTCTAACTTTCTTGTAGCATAATTAGCATTGCGGTGCGTTTATTATTCTATCAATTGCCCAACTGTAATTTGTTCACCCAGCATAGTTATTTATCGTCTTTTGGGAGAGAGACATCACTAGTGAACATCATGGGACCCCGATCCATATTTCCATCATAGTTTACACCTCCATTATTTACTGCTTTTATTTCCCTTCCGTTGTAGTCACCATTATTATTCCCCCGTGTGTTTTGATCCTTTGTAAACGACAAGGCCGGAGAGATTGACAACCTCTCTGTACTCGTTGGGAGCAAAGTTATTTGCTTTTCCGCAGGTCCAGGTCAAGTAAGCAACCTCTAGGTTGTAAACGATGCCATTGTTTTCTTGCCACCTTCTTGCAGAACTTGGAGTCCTGCGGGATACAAACCTTGGTATTTGCCAAGGGAAACTTGCTGCTAAATACTTGTCAACCTTCCACTTGGGGTAGCCAACGAGGAGCACTACTTCAGTGCCATCAGATGTATGCACGGAAGATGAGAATTCTAGTGAAGTGCACATTATGATAGGGAATGCATAGAGGGATATCACCAACATCTTAGCGAGTGAGATTGCGATCCAGAAAATATCCAATCAAAATATGCAATCTCCTCGAATGACTTGTGAAATTATATCATAGATGGCTTCCTACAAGACAGATATATATATTGCAAGCATAGCAGGTAGATATCATACGATAAAGTAGTAGTTCACGGTCTACTTAGGGTTAGTTACAACCAGATCGAAAAAGAATCAAATGTTTGTTGTAACCACTCGAAATCCAAAACCCTAGACCCTGTAGGTGAAAGGGCATGTGCCCTCATGTTTGGTTTTGGTAATTGATGACAATCTTTATGGACTAATGGTTTCCTTGAGTTATACTTTAAGGTTTGTCCATAGGCAACGCTTGAAGATCATATGTTGGCTTCAAGGTTGAAAGATGAAGATTACGTGTTGACAAAGGTGTTCTTCATGGAGTTACCCAAAGATTGGTCAGGTTGATGTGTGCAAGTTCAAGAAGAGCATCACGAAGATATCATATGCTTAGATCTTGCCGACCATTTGGTGATAATGGTCTTGTGAAGATGTGCCTAAAAGAGGCTCACCCATAATGGAGTATGGGGGAGCAATCTATTAGTCTTCATCGAGCCGACGGAATCAAGGAAGATGTTCCAACTTCAGGAAGGCATGATCGTCATCATCAAGCTCAAGTGGATTATGCGCAAGACAAAGGTTTGACATAGATAGCTGTATAGTATACCAGTCTCTTGGTGGTAGTTAGAAGACCGGGTTGTAGGCTAGGCCGAGTCATTCGTGGAGAGCTCAAACCTTTTGCATCCTTGGCATCATCTTTATTGTTTCTTGTTTGGCTTTTCCCTTTGTGAGTTTTTGAGATTGTGGTCTTCTTCATGACAAGCTCATGTTCATTGAAAACAGATTTCATATGCATCTTCTCTTGTGTTTTTCGATGTGGGAGATTTGTCGGTTCTTCTCGGTTAGAGGTTTCACACTTCTATTTGTTTGGCATTTCTCTCTTGCCTCTTCTAAATATTTCCAGTCGTGATTAGGCAACTCTGTTTGTTAGCTTTCCATCAAGATTGAGTTTGCCATAGATAGGATTTGATGAGAAGGAAGGGAAACCTCCATATGATGAACTGGCTTGATAAATCTTCTACGAATGTTTCATTCCGTTACATGTGCTTGAATGCTAACATGCTCAACAAAAGTATCATATTGCAGATAGCCATGAGTCCTGGACGCAATCTTGGCGTGGGCTTTATTTTTTCTCTGCTTGTCCTTGGTAATGAGATTGTCGCAGAAGAGAACGCTAGGTGCACGTCCATGGTAAACTTCCAGTATAATGAATAGTTAGGATAAAGACCGGGTTTGGAGGCCAAACCATTAGGACGGCTTGCTCCACTGATTCATGTCAATGAACCCGATATGATTCAATTTTGAGCTCTTCCACTTTTGAGTTCAATATTGCTTTTTGCTCTTCCGTGTCTTGTCAAAAGGACTCGGGAAATTTTTTACGGGCAATTTTATGTCCATATCACCTGTAGCCTCCAGCTCTGAGTTTTATCACCTCGTGATGACTTGGAGTTTCGTATATAAAATAGTCATGCTGGTGTAGCCCCCAAGTGCCGGGTTTTCTTGCATGTAGCAACCTGAGACTTGTACTTGTGAAATTTGCTTCGAAGTAGTGTAGCCCCCAAGTGCAGGGTTGTCTTGCCTGCGGCAACCTGGGACTTACAATTTCTTGCTTGTTTTCTGAAGTCGGCAAGTATTATATGCCAAAGCGGCAAATGTTTGCTTGCTGATAAAAACTGATGAATGTGAATTTGCTGAATCCGGTAGATATGATATGATGGGTTGTGTTCCCAGCTTCCAAATGGAGTGGCCCTTCGAGTGCTGGAATATGTTTTCTTCAGCAACCCGGAATAATGTGTGCCAACTCCAAGTCGGTATGAGCATCTGAATGTGGTGAGAGCCGGTGCGACGAAAGTTGACTTATATATTTTATATGGCGAGAGCCAGTGCGACGAGTGTCGACTTATATATATGGAGAGAGCCGGTGCGACGGAAGTCGACTTATATATATGGCGAGAGCCAGTGCGACGGAAGTCGACTTAAGAATGCACAAGATGCAATGCAGAAGGTATAGTCCCCATGAATCGGTATGAACATCTTTGTGTCATGTCGAGTCACAGAGAAATCCGAGCTATAGTCGCCATGAGTCGGTATGAGCATCTTTGTGTCTTACCAAGTCACACAGGTTAATGCTCATATTGTATGAAAAAAATATGCATGGTTTTATGACATATGAAATGATAGAAAAGAAAGTATGCTATGATGCTGATGTATGCAAAAAATAAATTTCAGAGGCTAATAGAAGCCGACTCATGCCTCATCTTCTGGCGTTGAGAGAGATTATTGGTTCAAGAGTCGGAACTTCTCTGTAAGCCGACACATATGACTTAACGTGCCCGGTTTCTAGGACCAAACTCGGTAGGCGTTTTTGTAATCCCCCAAAGTTTATACTAAACCAGGTTCGCGTTTAGTCACATGAGCTTGAGCTATATAGGCCAAACGGCGTGGGTGGCCAGTTCATGTATATGCCATGATTTCTTCGGTAAAGAGTCGATGGGTGCCATAGAACTCCCCTACTTCCCCTGAATAAGTCATACACATGTGGAGTTTTACATATATATGCCGACTTCTTAGATAAGAGTCAATGAATATAATCGAGCTCCCCGATTCTACTGACTAAGCAACATACATGCTCAGAGCCGGTAGAGGGTTGATCAAGCCCCCAGGTCCCTAAGAAAAGATGTAAAAATATGCAATGTATGATGCAATATGAAAAATATGAGGATAGTAAAGTACAGAAAAAGTCGGTTATGATAAAAGTCGACTTTATGCATATGTGTGGCGATAGCCTAGTGCGATGAAAATCGACTTATAGATTAAGTATGGCAAAATCCTAGTGCGATGAAAATGAACTTATTATGTGGCGATAGCCTAGTGCAACGAAAGTCGACTTATTATGTGGCGATAGCCTAGTGCGATGAAAATCGACTTATTATGTGGCGATAGCCTAGTGCAACGAAAGTCGACTTGTTATGTGGCGATAGCCTAGTGCGATGAAAGTCGACTTATTATGTGGAAATAGCCTAGTGCGATGAAAATTGACTTCTTATGTGGCGATAGCCTAGTGCGACAAAAGTCGACTTGTTATGTGGCAAATGCAATGCATCTTGAATTCATGATATGAAAATAAAGGTGCAACGCATAAAATGACAAATTCTGGGTTCCATAAGTGCCGAGTCTTACCGAGATTTCTTGTGAAGCCGGTAATTTGTAATGATCCTAGATCCATAAAGGAGCCAGAATTATCGATGAACCGGAACTCATCGAGGAGCCGGAATTTTTGATGAGCCAGGAATCGCTGAGGATCCGGAATTTTAAATGAGTCGGAACTCATCGAGGAGCCAAATTTTTGAATGAACCGGGCATCGTACTGAAAGAAATTTTCTCCATGTCCGAGAACAAACTCATCGAACATCGAGTGAAAAGCATAGATAAAATGTCGATAGATTTTCCTTCGGAATAAATGACATTCATAGGGAATCAGACCGAGAAAAAATATACATGTTCATAAGAGAAAAGCATAGAGTGGGTAGGGGTAGAATAGAGGGAAAATAGGGTCTAATACTTTTGTTCTCGATCCACCCTATCCGATAGAAAACCAACTGACAGAGAACTCAGAGTGACAAGTGTATAGGACAAAACACCAAAACAACTAAAAACAAAATTCGAAGAAAACCATACAGAAGAATACAAACGTAAGTAAACCACTGCAAACAAAAAATATACTGTACAGAGGTTTTGAGAGGTTTGATCTTACTGCACATTGCGTGGGTCTAAGATGTTTAACTCGCACCGTAGTGCACAAAACCTTTTCTCATCCAGTGGCTTCGTGAAAATATCATCCAACTGATCTTCGGTACGAACATGGCTGATTACAATATTTTTACGCTAAACATGATCTCGAAGAAAATGGTGACAAATATCGATATGCTTCGTTCGAGAGTGTTGCACAGGATTATGAGCAATTTTGACAACACTCTTGTTGTCACATAGTAGAGGAATTTTCTTCACATGAATACCATAATCTTTCAGCGTTTTCTTAAGCCAGAGAATCTAAGTGCAACATGATCCAACAACAATATACTCAGCTTTAGCAGTAGATATTGATACACAATTTTGTTTCTTCGAAGCCCAGAACACCTCTACCGAGAAAATGTCAAGTGCCTGAGGTAGATTTCTGGTCGAATCGATCACCAGCCCAGTCAGAATCAGAATATCCAATAAGATCAAACTGAGAACCTTTGGGATACCAAAGTCCAAAGGTAGGCGTATGAGCAAGATACCAAAGAATTCGCTTGACTACTATATGATGTGAATCTTTTGGGTTTGCCCGAAATCGATCACACATACAAACTAAAAGCATTATGTCAGGTCTAGATGCACAAAGGTAAAGAAGCGAACCGATTATCGAGCGATATTTCTTCTGAACGAAAGGTTTTCCCTTCTCATCTGCATCTAGGTGCATATTCGTAGGCATTGGAGTCTTGATAGTTTTACAATCAGCGAGTCCAAACTTCTTCAGAAAATCCTTGAGATATGAATGTCCCATTCTTCTATTGACGAATTTGAAATCCGAGAAAGAACTTCAATTCACCCATCATAGACATTTCATATTTCTTCGACGTCATTCGAGCAAATTCTTCGTTGAAAGATAATATCATCGACATAAATCTAGCACACAAATAGATCATTATTATATGCACGAGTGAAAAGAAAGGGTCGGTTGTTCCTGGTTTGAAGCCCTTCTTGAGAAGAAAATCCTTGAGAGTTTCATATCAAGCACGAGGTGCTTGCTTTAACCCATAAAGGGTCTTGTGTAACCTGTACACCTAATACATGAGATAACTTCTCGCCCTCGTTGGTTACCCCAAGTGGAAGGTGAGATGTAGCGTAACAGCAAGTTTCCCTCGGTGAAGATACCGAGGTTTTAAGATTTTCTCCCGTAGGACTCCAAGGTCGACAAGTAGGTGGTTCAGAAAGTGAGGCGCCGTTGATAATCACTTGCTTCTCCTGGACCTGCACACACAAAGATAGCTTTGCTCCCAACGAGTACAGAGGAGTTGTCAATCCCTCCGGCCTTGTTGTTTACAAAGGATAAAACGCACGGGATAATAGTGATAGTGATAGCAACTGAAAAGTAAATACTGAAAGTAAATTTATAGTGTAAACAGTGGTGGAAATATGGACCTGGGTCCCATGATGTTCATTAGTGATGTATCTCTCCCAAAAGACGATAAAATAGCCATGCGAGGCAAACAAATTACAGCTGGGCAATTGACAGGATTATGTGCGCAAACCAATGCTAATTATGCAAAATAGAAAGGAAGAGGCTCAAAAGCACGTGTAGTACGCCAAGACAAGTAGACCGAAATCCATTTGTATCTACCCACTAATCATCCACCTTGAGATATCTATCCAGAACATCTCGCTGGTATTAAGTTGCGAATCCCACCCAAATTGTAAACTCAAAGAAACGGACAACTACATTAAAGAACTTTGCGTAAAGTAAACAATCCTTGCACCCGCAAGTACAAGCACCGTTGTTTTCCCCCTTGTGGCAACAACACATCCCCTAGACTGATGTTTCTGTCACTCAAGCTAGTCATCAGGGGGCATGAACCCACAATCATGCATAACGCTCCCTCTTGGAGTCACTGACTACTACTTGGCTAAAGCAATAAACAACAACGGAGAACATGCAAGAATTACTCAAGAACATAAATATAAAAGAGGAGAATCAAATATATTACTCAAACACAATCTGAACATAGTCTCATAATCCATCAGATCCCAGCAAACTCAACATAGCAACAGCTGAAAGATTACATATGTTCCTCGATCATGTAGGGCAGCTCACGAGGTCTAAACCATGAAGAACAAAGAGGGGAGGAGAACATCACATAGCTACTGATCATGGACCCATGGTCCAAGGTGGACTACTCACGGTTCATCCGGGAAGCATCCATGGTGGTGGAGAAGCTCCCGGAGGTGAGTCCTCCCTCCGACAGGGTGCCGGGAAGAGGTCTTCTGGTGCTCTCGATCTTGGGTTCCCAGTCACCATCTATCTCATAAACATCTTTCTTATTTGGCTGGGGTTCCTTTGCCTTTTTCAAGTCTAGAGCATCCGATCTCTTTTCAATAGTAGCAAGTCTATCTATAACAGTATCAAAACTAAGATCATAAACAAAGTAAATAGATAGACCATGTATAATTTCAAGAGCTCTAGCTTCATCACAAGCTAAGAAATCCCCTTCAGCTATAATATCAAGAGAGTGCTTGCACCATCTAAAAAGACCATGGTAAAAATTTCTAAGCACAATTTTTATAGGTATCCAAGGCATAACTCTCCTATGTGCATCAGAAATTCTATCCCAAGCCTTCTTCATATTTTATCCATCCCTTTGATGGAAGTCTAAGACCTCAGACTCCCTTAAGGCACCAAATCCTAACATGCTTGACTAAACAGAGAGGATAAATAAAAGCAAGATAACTATTTTTTTGATTTTTGATAAAAGACACTAAAGAAAAAACTTAAAGGTAAACTAACAAGATTAAAAAGCAAAGATAAAAGATAGTGTGCAACTCCCCTATCTTGAAGAGTGGAGTCTCCGGCAACGGCGCCAGAAATTTTCTTGATACACGAGATAACTTCTCTCCCTTGTTGGTTACCCCAAGTGGAAGGTGAGATGTAGCATAACGGCAAGTTTCCCTCGGTGAAGATACCGAGATTTTAAGATTGTATATCGTAGGACTCCAAGGTCGACAAGTAGGTGGTTCGGCAAGTGAGGCGCTGTTGATAATCACTTGCTTCTCCTGGACCTGCACACACACAGATAGCTTTGCTCCCAACGAGTACAGAGGAGTTGTCAATTCCTCCGACCTTGTTGTTTACAAAGGATAAAACGCACAGGATAATAGTGATAGTGATAGAAACTGAAAAGTTAATACTGAAAGTAAATTGATAGTGTAAACAATGGTGGAAATATGGACCGGGGTCCCATGATGATCACTAGTGATGTCTCTCTCCCAAAAGACGATAAAATAGCCATGCGAGGTAAACAAATTACAGCTGGGCAATTGACAGGATTATGTGGGAAAACCAATGCTAATTATGCAAAACAGAAAGGAAGAGGCTCAAAAGCACGGGCAGTACGCCAAGACAAGTAGACCGAAATCCATCTGTATCTACCCACTAATCGTCCACCTTGAGATATCTATCTAGAACATCTCGCTGGTATTAAGTTGCGAATCCAACCCAAAGTGTAAACTCAAAGCAACGGACAACTGCATTAAAGAACTTTGCGTAAAGTAAACAATCCTTGCACCCGAAAGTACAAGCACCGTTGTTTTCCCCCTTGTGGCAACAACACATCCCCTAGATTGATGTTTTTGTCACTCAAGCTAGTCATCAGGGGGCATGAACCCACAATCATGCATAACGCTCCCTCTTGGAGTCACTACCTACTACTTGGCCAAAGCAATAAACAACAATGGAGAACATGCAAGAGTTACTCAAGAACATAAATATAAAAGAAGATAATCAAATATATAACTCAATCACAATCTGAACATAATCTCATAATCCATCGGATCCCAGCAAACTCAGCATAGAATTTAACCAATCTGGGTCCTTCATGGCTTCATCAAATTTTGATGGATCTAGCATGGAGGCAAACAAGAAATGTCCACTGAAGTTATCCAGATGAGTACGAGAACGAGTAGTGGGACGACCTAGTTGAACAATGTCGGAAAGGATTGAGTCCACGTTCACTCTTCTTCGAACTCAAGAAAAGCAACTTGATTGGCTTGTGGCTCAGGATTTCCTTCGGGCTGAGCTTGTCCTT
Source organism: Bromus sterilis (assembly GCA_950022295.1). Lineage (NCBI taxonomy): Eukaryota > Viridiplantae > Streptophyta > Magnoliopsida > Poales > Poaceae > Bromus > Bromus sterilis. Next base: position 332,659,270 of record OX465595.1, on the reverse strand, counting down.
CGGGCTAAGCTTGGCCTTCGGGCTGACCTTGACCTTCGGTTTGATTTTGACCTTCAGGTTCCGCTTGTCCATCGGGATTTGCCTGTCCTTCAGGATTGGCTTGTCCCTTGGGATTAGCTTGTCCTTCGGGATCAACATTTTATTTGTTCTGAGGTTCTTCTTCGTCTTGTGCACCACTGTTGTCAGGAATATGATCTCTAGCGCCCCGGGCTATGTATGGGAACATTGGACCATCATCATTCCTATCTTCTCGACGAGGATTTGCTTCAACAGGACGAATATCTCCAATAGCCATAGACCTGGTTACTTCATCCAATGGAGGTTCATTTAGATTATGAGGTAAATGCTCTTTTTGATATCCATTAGTTTCATCAAACCTTAAATTTATAGTTTCTACAACTTTACCAAGATGGGAGTTGTACACTCTATAAGTGTGAGAGTTTGAGCCATAACCTAAGAGAAAACCTTCATGGGCCTTAGGGAAAATTTAGAGGTATGATTCACGTCTCTAATATAGCATGGAGAACAAAACACCCTAAGGTAAGATACATTTGATTTGTTACCAGCGGTAAGCTCATGTGAAGTTTTCTTCAGAAACTTGTGGAGATAAACCTTGTGGAACAAAACACTCAAGCTAGTCATCAGGGGGCATGAACCCACAATCATGCATAACGCTCCCTCTTGGAGTCACTACCTACTACTTGGCCAAAGCAATAAACAACAACGGAGAACATGCAAAAGTTACTCAAGAACATAAATATAAAAGAAGAGAATCAAATATATAACTCAATCACAATCTGAACATAATCTCATAATCCATCGGCTCCCAGCAAACTCAGCATAGCAACAGCAGAAAAATTACATATGTGCCTCGATCATGTAGGGAAGCTCACGAGGTCTAATCCATGAAGAACAAAGAGGGGAGGAGAACATCACATAGCTACTGATCATGGAGCCATGGTCCAAGGTGGACTACTCACGGTTCATCCGGGAAGCATCCATGGTGGTGGAGAAGCTCCCGGAGGTGATTCCTCCCTCCGACAGGGTGCCGGGAAGAGGTCTTCTGGTGCTCTCGATCTTGGAAGCGCGACGACGGCGGAACAGAGGAGAGATCGCGAAAAAGGGTTCCGTCCCCGAGGGTTTCTCGTCACGGGGAATAAATAGGAGAAAGGGGGCAGCCAGAGGTGGGCCAGGGGCTCCAGGCGCCCCCTGGCGTGGCCAGGGGCCTGGCCGCGCCCTCTGGCCGCCTGGGCCCTCTGGCTCCCCTCTGGCCCCTCCTGGGCTCTTCGTGAAGCTTCCGGTATGCTGATTTCTCCTATATTTTTCTCGGAACTTTCCTGGTACTTTTAATAAGGGGGAACCTGAAATAGAAAAAACAGCAGAAAACAGGAACTGGCACTGGGGTGCACTGAGTTAGTAGGTTAGTCCAAATATGATCAAAAGTGTATGGAAGTTAATCAATATCATAGCAATATCACACAAAAGAGGCATGGAGCAAGCAGAAATTATAGATACGTTTTGGACGTATCAACATCCCCAAGCTTAATTCCCGCTCGTCCTCGAGTAGGTAAATGATAACAAGCATAATTTCTGTGGTGACATGCTAAAAACCATATAAGAACTTTGTAAGTAAAGCAATCAAAGCATGCGATTCAATTCAAGTCATAACAGGAAAGAGTCTATATCTAGTATTGAAATAAGCAACATAAGAACATAAAGGTGCAAGAGCTCTCGCTGTCCGTGACTCGAATGTCTCCAAATGGTGTTTGCGTGCAAGAAAGGGGATAGGGATATACGAGAAAAAGTATTTTTTATTGTTGAGAACTCAATCTACTAAAACGTCACACTTGGTCTTCTTTGGAATCTTATCTTGACTCATCCCCAGACCACTAGCCAGGTACAAGTCAAAATGATCCACTCCTTTTCGATATTTTGAGCACTCATGCAATGGATGAGCGTAAGCAAGAAAGTTGGCACTTAGGATGGAAAAGAGAGAATAAGGTGGAGGAGGAAGACAAAAAGGTGTGAAAGGCTCACATCAATGAGGACAATCATAGGCGAGAGAAAGCCAAATGATATATATGCTGTGAGGAGTAGGGATTGCCATGCAACGGATGCACATACGAGCTAAAAGCTCTCCAATGGTACTAGTGGTGGTGCATCCAACTTGCTTGCTCACGAAGACCTAGAGCTCATTTGAGGAGGCTCATCATTGGAATATACAAGCCAAGTTATATAGTGTGAAGGTCCCCACATAGTTATATGCATGAATGATAATCTCTATGGAGTACAAGATATAAGAAGTAGTACGAGTGTGGATCTCTCAAAAAGAATAGTAGTGTGCCCCCTTCTCTATTTTTATTTCTCTTTTTTTCTCTTTTTTCTATTTTTTTGTATTTTTTGGTGGCCTCAATGGCTCTTTACATTTGTCCTCTTTGGGATCTTTTAATTTGTCCTCTTTGGGATCTTTTAATTTGTCCACTTTGGGATCTTTTCCTCACTTTAGGGGCAACACTCTATATATTAAAAAAGTATAGAAGATCTTTCACACTTTACAAAGTACTCAAATCATAAAGAAAATGTAACTGTCATGATGTATGCAAATGTATGCCTCTGCCAGTGTAGCAGGATATGCAATGATACTAGCGCATCATGTAGCAATGATTAGGGCAAGGCCCAACTAGCATGCGGCTCATCGATCAAGCAAGTAGCATGTATGACATGAAGATCAAGTCATGAGAAGATGGATGTTGCATGGAAATATATCTCGGAAAGGCTATGGAAATGCCTTGATAGGTAGGTATGGTGGCTGTTTTGAGGAAGGATATAAGGAGGCTTATGATGATAGAGCGTATCGTGCCAAGGGTTTGGATGTACCAGAGAAAGTGGACGCTAACTCTCGGTGTGAGAAGAAAGCAATGCACGACACAGGGAAGGCTAGCAAAATATGGGAAGGTGGAAGTGTCTACTTTCGAATACTCACATTAGTCCGAAGAACTCATGCACTTATTATCGGTAACTCTCAATCTAATAAGGAGGTTCACAAAGAGACATGTACCCCGAGGAGGAGTGTATGGGGGTTTGGTTATCCTTGCGCATCCTCGACTCATATTACGTGAGTGTACTCTAATATTCGACCCCTCAGAAGAGTAGTGATCCAACTAGTAGCTAAAGTTCTCAACTAATTTGTAGGTTTTTGAAAATAAACATGGATTGCCCAAAATACGACATCTATCACTAATAGGGTAAAGCTCTTGACACCAAAAGTCTAAACATTACTCAAGACAACACCTCAAAACCTTTTCAAGTTACTACTTCAAAAGAATAGCAACCTCAATTACCTACTTAAAGTCAAGACACAAAACTCAGTGCAACAGGCAAACTCTCTAAACAAGATAAACATGAAAACTCGAGAGAGTTTCATAAACAAACTAAACAAAAGCTCTTTGAAAAGATAAACATGAAGGCTAAGATCAAAGCATGACAGTAGCTATGGAAAGATAAAGAACAAACACAACAAAGATAAGCACGAAAAAGTCCTATGTTGTGTTCTAAATTTTGGAAGTGGAGCGTGTTTCTCTCCCACACAAAGAAATCTGGGCTCTAACTTGTTATGAACAGCAAGCAAAGCTAAAGAAAACTAAAAACAAAACCTAAGAGCGAGACGCTCCAAAAATAGCACATAACGCATGAAGTGATAAAAATATAGTGAGAGACGAACTGATAATTGTCGATGGAGAAGGGGATGCACGGGGGAATCCCCAAGCTTAGACGCTTGAGTCTCCTTGAATATTTTTTGGGTATGCATGGGGGCATCCCCAAGCTTGAACGCTTGACACTTCTTAATCTTCTTTCATCATCTTCCCTCGCACACTTGAAAACTCCGTTCATACATAACTCATCATAATCTTATTAGCGAGGTTAGTACCCATAATAAAATAATTTTTTCTCTACTGGAAATAAAGATAATCTTGAAGAGCTACTGTTTCTCAAGAGTGCCAAAAGATTTTTTCAAATAAAAATCAAGCTTAAGGTTTGCAAAACGAAGAAAAGGCAAAACAGGACAGAATCTGTGAAAAACAGACCAGGAGGTAGTAAAGAATTTTTTAGGGGTACTTCTGAAACTCAAATCAAAAAACTCAGAACATACGAAAGTTTCGTAATTGTATAGAGCACGCTGTGTAAAATATTCAGCTCAAAAAGATGAACTGGAATATTTCTCTGTTTTTTCTAGTCACGAGGACAGAATCTGTTTTCTGGACAGCATGTCACAACTTTCGCTTCCCTTGTCGTATGAGGCTATAAAAGGCACAAAGCTTGAAAAGTAAAGATACAATGATGTTGCTACAATAGTAACAATCATCAAGACCACTAAAAACAGAAGAAAAACAAAAAGGAAATCCTAAATTCGTTGCGGGATGCCTCCCGAAAGCGCTTCTTTAAATCCATTAGCTAGGCTTAATGCAAAAAGAAGGAATCAAAGATCATCATAATAATCAGAGTTGTAATATGATTCAAATGGTTCCTCAACAAGTTCAGCCTTGTTCTTTTTAAGAAAGGGGTACACACCTTTTTCCTTCCCGTGTAGGCGTATTTGTCCCTTACCTATATCGATGAAGCCTTTCATGGCTCGGAGGAAATCCCTACCAAGCACTATGTTTCCTTGGTTTGGATTCATGACAAAGAAATCAACCATTGCGATTCATTTAAGGAATGTCACTGGTACATCTTTTATCCTTCCCTGGATCTCAGAAATATCTCCATTAGCATGTTCATGATAGGATGATAATTTTTCCATGTTAAATTTTAAAGAATCATAAAAAACTTTTGGCATAGTAGAAACCATAGATCCAATGTCACAAAAGGCAAGGAAGTCTTGGTTAGAGATGCTAGTTCTAAAAAAGGGTTCCCAGTCACCATCTATCTCATAAACATCTTTCTTATTTGGCTGGGGTTCCTTTGCCTTTTTCAAGTCTAGAGCATCCGATCTCTTTTCAATAGTAGCAAGTCTATCTATAACAGTATCAAAACTAAGATCATAAACAAAGTAAATAGATAGACCATGTATAATTTCAAGAGCTCTAGCTTCATCACAAGCTAAGAAATCCCCTTCAGCTATAATATCAAGAGAGTGCTTGCACCATCTAAAAAGACCATGGTAAAAATTTCTAAGCACAATTTTTATAGGTATCCAAGGCATAACTCTCCTATGTGCATCAGAAATTCTATCCCAAGCCTTCTTCATATTTTATCCATCCCTTTGATGGAAGTCTAAGACCTCAGACTCCCTTAAGGCACCAAATCCTAACATTCTTGACTAAATAGAGAGGATAAATAAAAGCAAGATAACTATTTTTTTGATTTTTGATAAAAGACACTAAAGAAAAAACTTAAAGGTAAACTAACAAGATTAAAAAGCAAAGATAAAAGATAGTGTGCAACTCCCCTATCTTGAAGAGTGGAGTCCCCGGCAACGGCGCCAGAAATTTTCTTGATACACGAGATAACTTCTCTCCCTTGTTGGTTACCCCAAGTGGAAGGTGAGATGTAGCATAACGGCAAGTTTCCCTCGGTGAAGATACCGAGATTTTAAGATTGTATATCGTAGGACTCCAAGGTCGACAAGTAGGTGGTTCGGCAAGTGAGGCGCCCGTTGATAATCACCTGCTTCTCCTGGACCTGCACACACACAGATAGCTTTTCTCCCAACGAGTACAGAGGAGTTGTCAATTCCTCCGACCTTGTTGTTTCCAAAGGACAAAACGCATAGGATAATAGTGATAGTGATAGCAACTGAAAAGTTAATACTGAAAGTAAATTGATAGTGTAAACAATGGTGGAAATATGGACCGGGGTCCCATGATGATCACTAGTGATGTCTCTCTCCCAAAAGACGATAAAATAGCCATGCGAGGTAAACAAATTACAGCTGGGCAATTGACAGGATTATGTGGGCAAACCAATGCTAATTATGCAAAACAGAAAGGAAGAGGCTCAAAAGCACGGGCAGTACGCCAAGACAAGTAGACCGAAATCCATCTGTATCTACCCACTAATCGTCCACCTTGAGATATCTATCTAGAACATCTCGCTGGTATTAAGTTGCGAATCCAACCCAAAGTGTAAACTCAAAGCAACGGACAACTGCATTAAAGAACTTTGCGTAAAGTAAACAATCCTTGCACCCGAAAGTACAAGCACCGTTGTTTTCCCCCTTGTGGCAACAACACATCCCCTAGACTGATGTTTTTGTCACTCAAGCTAGTCATCAGGGGGCATGAACCCACAATCATGCATAACGCTCCCTCTTGGAGTCACTACCTACTACTTGGCCAAAGCAATAAACAACAATGGAGAACATGCAAGAGTTACTCAAGAACATAAATATAAAAGAAGAGAATCAAATATATAACTCAATCACAATCTGAACATAATCTCATAATCCATCGGATCCCAGCAAACTCAGCATAGCAACAGCAGAAAAATTACATATGTGCCTCGATCATGTAGGGAAGCTCACGAGGTCTAATCCAAGAAGAACATAAAGGGGAGGAGAACATCACATAGATACTGATCATGGAGCCATGGTCCAAGGTGGACTACTCACGGTTCATCCGGGAAGCATCCATGGTGGTGGAGAAGCTCCCGGAGGCGATTCCTCCCTCCGGCAGGGTGCCGGGAAGAGGTCTTCTAGTGCTGCCGATCTTGGAAGCGCGATGGCGGCGGAACAGAGGAGAGATCGCGAAAAAGGGTTCTGTCCCCGAGGGTTTCTCATCACGGGGAATAAATAGGCGAAAGGGGGCAGCCAGAGGTGGGCCAGGGGCTCCAGGCGCCCCCCTGGCTCCCCTCTGGCCCCTCCTGGGCTCTTCACAAAGCTTTCGGTACACTGATTTTCCTATATTTTTGCAAGAATTTTTCTGGTACTTTTAATAAGGGGGAAACCTGAAATAGAAAAAGAGCAGAAAACAGGAACTGGCACTAGGGTGCACTGAGTTAATAGGTTAGTCCAAATATGATCAAAAGTGTATGGAATTTCATAAATATCATAGAAATATCACACAAAAGAGGCATGGAGCAAGAAAAAATTATAGATACGTTTTGGACATATCAACACCATTTCTGGATTCTCCTGGTCTTCAAAACCCGGTGGCTGCATAACATACATTTCTTTTCGATTTCACCATTAAGAAATGCACTTCGATTTGGGTGTACCCTTGTGCAACCAGTTGAGCTTTATTTCTTACCACAACACCGTCTTCGTCTTGCTTGTTACGGAAGATCCACTTTGTGCCAATGATGTTTTGCTTGTTTGAATCATGTCTTTCGACGAGTGACCATACCTTGTTTATTTTGAACTGATGAAGTTCTTCATGCATAGAATTTAACCAATCTGGGTCCTTCATGGCTTCATCAAATTTTGATGGATCTAGCATGGAGGCAAACAAGAAATGTCCACAGAAGTTATCTAGATGAGTATGAGAACGAGTAGTGGGACGACCTAGTTGAACAATGTCGGCAAGGATTGAGTCCACGTTCACTCTTCTTCGAACTCAAGAAAAGCAACTTGATTGGCTTGTGGCTCAGGATTTCCTTCGGGCTGAGCTTGTCCTTCGGGCTAAGCTTGGCCTTCGGGCTGACCTTGACCTTCGGTTTGATTTTGACCTTCAGGTTCCGCTTGTCCATCGGGATTTGCCTGTCCTTCAGGATTGGCTTGTCCCTTGGGATTAGCTTGTCCTTCGGGATCAACATTTTATTTGTTCTGAGGTTCTTCTTCGTCTTGTGCACCACTGTTGTCAGGAATATGATCTCTAGCGCCCCGGGCTATGTGTGGGAACATTGGACCATCATCATTCCTATCTTCTCGACGAGGATTTGCTTCAACATGACGAATATCTCCAATAGCCATAGACCTGGTTACTTCATCCAATGGAGGTTCATATAGATTATGAGGTAAATGCTCTTTTTGATATCCATTAGTTTCATCAAACCTTAAATTTATAGTTTCTACAACTTTACCAAGATGGGAGTTGTACACTCTGTAAGTGTGAGAGTTTGAGCCATAACCTAAGAGAAAACCTTCATGGGCCTTAGGGCAAATTTAGAGGTATGATTCACATCTCTAATATAGCATGGAGAACAAAACACCCTAAGGTAAGATACATTTGATTTGTTACCAGCGGTAAGCTCATGTGAAGTTTTCTTCAGAAACTTGTGGAGATAAACCTTTTTGATGATATGATATGAAGTGTTAATTGCTTTGGCCCAGAATCTAATAGGAGTCTTGTATTCAGAAAGCATAGTTCTGGCCATTTCAACAAGAGTTCGATTCTTTCTCTCGATCACAGCATTTTGTTGCGGTTTGTAAGCAACAGAAAATTCATGAGTAAATCCATATTCATCAAGAAAATCTTTGATATGAGTGTTCTTGAATTCGGTACCATTATCACTTCGAATGTGCTTGAGTGTGAGTTCATACTCGGTATGATCTCTCTTTGCAAATGTCTTGAAGATTTCAACAACTTTGCTCTTGTCGTCTAGAAGGAAAACCCAAGTATAGAGAGAGAAATCATCAACAATAATGAGACCATACTTGTTGCCTCCCACGCTAGCATAATTTTGAGGACCGCATAAATCCATATGGAGCAATTCAAGAGGACGAGTAGTGGTCATGATTGTCTTCGCTGAATGATGTTTCTTGGTTATCTTTCCAGCTTCACAAGCACTGCATAGATGATATTTGTCGAATTTCACATTGTTAAGACCAATGATATGTTTCTTCGAGATGAGAGTCTGAAGATTTTTCATCCCTGCATGACCAACTCTTATATGCCATAGCCACCTAGAAGTGGATTTATCCATTAAGCAAGTGGATACAGCAGGTCCCGAAGAAAAATCAACAATATAAAGATCTCCTTTATGATATCCTTCAAAGACAAATGTATAGTCATCCCGTGAAAACACAACACAACGAGAATAAGATAACAATACAAGCATACCCATATCACATAGCTTGGATATAGACATAATATTATATCCGAGAGATTGAACAAGCATAACTTTGTCAATATGCTTATCTTTTGATATGGCAACCTTACCCAAACCAAGTAATTTTCCTTTGTTGTTGTCACCGAAGGTAATATATCTCTGAGAAGATTGAGTAAGTTTGTATTCAGTAAACAACTCTTTGTCTCCGGTCATATGATTAGTGCAACCACTGTCCATGACCCATTCGGATCCACTTGAGACATAGAACTATAGAAGAATTAGTTCTTCTAAACCACCCACAAACGAGAAGATAACTGAGAAGGATCAGATGTACTAGTGGAGGCAATAGAAGTATTGCGAGTAGAAGTATTTCTACAAGGGGAACCATCAAGTACACCATAAACATAATTCCTCGATGAGGGGTTACCATACTGGTGAGCATAGGCAATTTTATCATTGTTATCACGATGGCGATAAACATTTCTATCAACTCGATAGTATTCCTTCTGGGGAACATTTGATGCAGGTACCAGAGGGTCGTTTCTCTCTTCGAGAGAATAGAAGTTTCTCGGTGGTACTGTCAGGGGGATGATTCACAGACCCGGAAGTATTAGCAAGAAGAACTCCATAATCAAGATGAAGAGAGGGTCGGCCTATGGGCCGGCTCACCTAAAGAGAAGGCCCAGAAGAAGGTTCAGCCTACAAGCCGACCGACCTACAAGATGAATACCGATGCCAGAACGAAGGAGTCCAAGTTACCTTGAAGGACAAGACAAGTCATCGAAGAGATAGAATAGGACTCCACCTCGTTTGATAGTCGGTCTCATCGTAAAACCCTAGGACTCGACATGTATATAAGCCGAGGCCTTGGGACGTCCTAAGGGGAATCAATCTAGTATAGTTCTTGAGACACCAGCGATACCTGGCGCCCTTGTAATCGAGATCTCCCACATATAATATAAGAAAAGCATTAGTAGGTCTTTACCTCATCGAGGGGCCGAACCTGGGTAAATCCATGTGTTTCTCTTGTTCCGGTCTACGTTTCGACTCTCCACCGGTCGACTCTCCCTCCTTATGCACTCGTAGCTAAGTCCCACAATCAAGTTCTCTATGAGGAAATCTGGCGTGATTTTCCCACGACAGGTACCGTAGATTTTTCCCTGCATAGAATGGTTAGCTGGCTGTTTTTGTACGAGAGATTTTCTAGCCCAAATTTGTCTCTTATAGAAACCATTATTTGAAGGAGTACCAACGAATTCAGCGGAAACTTTTCCTTCCTGGTCTTTCATAAGCTTATAGTAAGAATCAAGTGATTCATCAACAATGGCCTTATCAATTTTGCAGCTGAAACCTGAAAGGTTAGCTATATCAATGGGCTTTTCCTTCGCTAGAACCCATACAGTTTTAGGATACTTCTCGGGTTAATGCCATCAGGGTTTAGTTTCCTTTCGAAATCAACACCTTCCTTTCGAGGATTCCTATGAAGGAGTGCCTTCTTTAGGATATCACATAGGTACTGGTGTCCCTGAACACTCTTGAACATTCCTGTATCAAATAAATCTTTCAACCTGAGGAGTTCCTCGGTAACAACAGGATTTTCCTCGACCGAGGGGTTAGTATCATCAATGATAATAGGTTCTTTTCCTTTCAATTTCTTAGAACTAGACTCAATTTTACTTCGTTCCAAACAAGTTAAGCATGGTGAACTAGCATCAGTTTTAACTTCTAAGCCCTGTTGAGAAAATCTTCATGAGAGCGAGGTTGACATTTTCCAACTTTTCATGAGCCTCTCTCAGTTTCTCGAGAGACATTTTCCTTTGAAGAAATTCGTAGGTAAGCTTCTCATAGTCTACCGAGAGAAGATCATGCCGAGAGGAAAGCTCATCAAACTTTTCTTTCAGAGCAACATGCTCATTAGTCAAAGTTTGGCCTTTCTCAATCTCATCGATCAACAAAGTCTATGATTTCTTAATGGTTTCACTCAGAAAAACTAGTTCATCTTGTTGGATGGAAGCAATTTTAGCAACTTTGGCATAGCTTACTCTAGAGTTACTTTCATAAGCAGAGCCATTAGAGGTATCGTAGGAATTATTAGATGAGGATACCTTAGCCTTGTCCATGAAGTAGCAAGCAGGATGTGACGCCCCCAAAATCAAGCCGTGTACAGTAATCATACACGCAGGGTACACGGCTGAGATTAGGGTGCCACGGTGAGAATATCACAGCACAACACTAAACACAAAAGGATAAACCAATATGTTACAATAAAGGGGGGTCACGCGGACCCAAATACATAAGTTATACAAGGCATAATATCTGAGTACAGACATAGTTAGTCAAGTTTTGCCTTAAGAAGGCTAGCACAAATAACATCAGAGATATAGATCGAAAAGGCAAGGCCTCCTGCCTGGGAGCCTCCGAAACTACTCCTGGTCCTGGTCAGCGGGGGTCTCGACGTAGTAGTATCCGCCTCCGGGGTACTCCTGCTCCTGGGCTCCAACGTCGACTGCAGCAGCCGATCAGGCAAAACATAAAGGGGAAAATAAAGCAAAGGTGAGTATCTAGCATACACGTGAGTCTTACGTCCTCTACTAAGCATTATGCATTTGTATCAAAGGAAAGGGGAGGCTGTATATAGTGGCCTACAAGATAGAAATCAGAATAAGGGTAAGCAGCTAGGCCTATCGAAGACTAGCATATTTCGACGATGTCTTGCAGCATGAGAAGAGAAGCAGCCAACAGTTCATATAAAGCAATAAATTAACAATGAAGCAGAAGTTGCTGCAACATTGTATAATAGTAAGTTGTAATGATTAATAATAATAATGCCTCCGACTTCCCCTCCTCGACTTCCCTGCGAGGAAGAAAACCCGGAACCATACAGTTTAATAGTAATAGTTTGTAGTGGTAAGATCCAGCTTCAGCATAAAGCGTCCTGTTACCGTGGACACGACTATTCGAATAGATTAAACTCCATGCAGGGGTGCACTATTGTTCAGCCTGCACGCTCGGATCTCCAGGGTGGCGTACACCTTGTTAGGGAATGCCCCACCGAGGCTATCCGACACATCGCAGCCCATCCTAGGCTCAGCAGAGAGGCCATCCGCCGTACTATATCCTATGCGCCAAGGGGTCTAGGTCCCTCACCCTTGCACGCTCCTGCACGGTGCGAGGCTGGCCGGTGAAGTAAAAGCAAATCCAAACACACCTACTGCAGCAAAAAGACAAGACCACTTCCCGGCGATCAGGCCGCAGTACTGCTGACGTCTGAAGAGCTTTCGGACAAACTACGAAGCAGGGGAGCCCATAACTCCTTATCCCACGTGAAGGTAGTGCGTACCGACCAACGAGTCTCTCAAGTCATCCGCCGAACCATTTAGCATTTTAAAATTATCTCGCAGACAACCGTTATCGCTGTCTGACTAACAACACAACGGACAACGAACAACAACAAGGCCCACCGGTAATGTCGGGGCCTGCCCTGTCGTCCCGTCAAAGCGCGCGGTTACCGACAAGGTGAACCGTCTCCTTACCTTGTCTCGCGTGTGCTCTTGGTAGAGCTCGACTTTTTCGTGGTTTGGTAACTCTCGCGAGATACGAGCAGGGTCCAAGCACGCCAGTAACGTCGGTCGTACCCTCCCTGTCGTTCCCGACGCAATACCACTCGCGGGCACCGTTGGGTCACCCTACTTCTTATCTTAAGGACAACCGTGCTCAGGTACCTAGAGCGGCTATACTGAGTCATCAACGAGTGGAGTACAAGGATTACCCCTTGATAGCTCACACTTGAAGGTGGCTCGACAGAGCCGAGCTAGGGGGGCCTTAGGCGGTGTCTGCATTGTACCGTACCTATGCAGTTGTAATAAGTTGTATCCGCGTCACTCCCCTGAGTGGTCACGGCCCGCTATCTAATCCTAGCTAACAATGCGCAGGGCTCACTACTGAATAATGCAGAAATATAACAGGCAACATAGGATAAGAAAGGTACATCAAGGGGCGACAAAATCAGGCTATGCAATTGAATAGGATTGTAACGTAGCAGCAGCAGTAACAATGCCTAGTGCAAGAAAGTACGGAAAGGTAGGCGATATCTGGGGAACAGAATGGATCTGCTTCCCTGGAAGCTCGACGGTAGGGGTAGGGTCGTCGACAAAGTAGTCGTACCCGGCGGCAGTGTAGTCGGCGGTAGCAGCAGGGTCTACCGGAGAATAAAGGGAATAAACACAGTAAATACAAAGCAATCATAACAAACAAATACATGGCATGACGTATGCAAAGTTAACGGTGTTCTAACGCAGTGCAAAGCACGTTGCTCGGAGTGGGAATTCATCCGGGGATGAACTACCGGCTCCGGGTGATTACCGGACAAGGTGTCCGGAGGGGGAAGGGTTCATGCCAGAGGTGTCATGGACATCCGACAAAGGTAAGGGGGTGTATCCGTGTTAGTTGAACCGTTCCGGACAACTTTCGTGTTCGGAATAAATTCATCCGGCAGGTTTTTATCGGCGCCGGGAATTATCGACAGACAGCCCGGAGGGGGGAATGTCGATGATCGGTGTGTTAGGGGGGGTGGGGTAGACATACGGATATCGTATCTGTATTCGTTATATTTTTTTGATCAATTTTCATGTATAAATTTTTTGAATCTGACTTACGGTTTAAAAGATATTCAAATTCAAAGTTTAAATCATTTTAAATCAATTCCTAATTTATTTTTATTATTAAAAAATGAACATTATCCTATTCAGTGGGACCTATTTGTCATAGACACAGTTCTAATAAAATTCATTTTATTTATCTGAATATTAAAAGGGACCCACATGTCATCCTCATAGTTTTAATAAAACCATTAAATTTATTTATATGACAGTGGGGTCCCACATGTCATTGTAACAGTTTTAATAAAACAGTTTTTATAAAATAAAAGGCCAGGGGCCCACATGTCATTCTCAGTAACTTAACCAACAGTTTTTCTAATTAAACAAAAGGTCTAGGCCCACCTGTCAGCCACTTAGGGGGTGTTTTATTAATATATACATTATAATTATATTTTCAAACAGGGGATTAGGGGGTGGGGCCCCTTGATCAGTGGGGATTAGAGGGGGGGTTAGCCCCAGGCGGTTTTGGCCACGGCCGTGCTGCCGACGCACGCCGGCGTCAAGCCGTGGTACAACGGCGAGCCACTCCGGCCAAGGGGCCGCAGGGCGAGCGGCAAGGCGAGGCGGGTAGGGCGCCGCCATCGCGACGAGGCACACGCAGGCACGTGCAGTGCGTGGCGAGCAGCTAGCACGGGCGCGCCCTGGAGCTCTGCTCCCGCCCATGGTGGCCGCCGGCGAGCAAGGCCCTACGGCGACGAATTGAGGCGGGGAATGGGTGGATTTGGCGAGCAGCTCACCCGGGAGCACGACGGAGGGCTCGGCGAGCATAGGGTTGGCAGGAGCGCGCGAATCCTGGCGAGGATGACGGCGGTCGGCGACGAGGCAGAGGATGGGGGTGGCACGATTCGCCCGAGTCAGTGGCCTCCGGCTTGATCTCGCGGGCGAGGGCGACCTAGAGGAACGCGGCGGACCTCCCAGATAGAGCGGCGTGACTTCAAGTGGCCTCCGGCCGCGATGATGCACGGCGGCGGCAACAGTCCCTCCGCGGCGAGAACGGGCAGTGAGAGAGATGCGCGAGAGGGGGGGTTTGGTGGCCTAGGGTTTCCAGGGGGGTGGATGGGCTTCGCCCTTATCCTCCAAGGAGGCCACGGCGGCAAGCCCTACCGACCACATGCGAGGGGTGGGGGGGCTGCGTGCGTGCGTGCCCACGGCTGCCATGGCGCCCCACTGTAGCGGGGGGGAAGAAGACAAGGAGGGGAGGCTGGGCTGCGCCTGGTGGGCTTTTCCCCGGGCAACGTTTAGCAATTTCCCTTTTTTTGCTTTTTTTAATTCTGTTGTATTCTATTTTGACTAGCAAATGAATTTATAAAAATATGCAATCAGTACTAATAAAAGTGTTGCAATTTCTAACACTGCCACATAAAGTTTGGGGCGTTAATAAAATCATTTAGATTTTTGTTTTATTTAAATGGGATTAAATGCCACTGATTTGTCACTGTTTTTAATTGTTTGAATATTTATATGCCACAATAAATATCCATGACCATTGCACCATGGTATACTGATTTTTGTGCATTTAATAAAATTGGTTCCATAACTTTTGGATCAAGTGTTATTTCCACTTATTTTTAATATTCATTAAAAGGCATTTTGGGTTTGTTTGAACTCAAAGATGAACAAGGCATGATCAAGCGTGATTAGAGACTTGCTAATCATAGAGGTTTATTATTAACAAAAGTTTTAATGATGCCTGACACTGAGGGTGTTACACAAGAGTTTCATCTTCACTACTGTGGTTGATGAAGAATGAGCTCGATGTCTTGGTCGAAGCAAATACTAAGCCAACAAGACCATCAGACTCAAAACCAGAACCAGACCCTGAGTTTTATTAAGCTTTGGTCCCAGATGCATCATCTTTAGAGTCCATGTCTTTACCCAGATAGGCCTTGGCACGGTGAGAATTCTTGCGACGAGAGGAATGAGACTTCGAGGAAGAACTGTCTCGCCTCTTTGTGATACTTCTTCTTCTTATCATCATCTGAATCATCTTTCTTGTCTCTTCTGGAATTTGATTCATGTCTCTTTGGCTCATATTTCTTGCTCGATCTATGAGACTTGCTAGACAAGTTGTTGTGCGAGTAATTGGATCTGTTTTCAATTTCCCAAAGAGGACAGTCAGCGATGAAGAGGCTAGTTTTCTTGCACTTGTAGCAGGCATTGTCCTTCGCTGACGAGTTCTTTGATGATGAGCGGTGATGGGAGGAGTTGCTTGAATGTCTGGAGGAGTAATTATTCTTCGGTGAAGAGGAATTCTTTATCTGAAAGCGGTTGAAATGTTTCATGATTAATGCAAGATCCTTCCCAATGCTTGAGGAATCATCTGAGTCAGCACCAGAGGCAGAACTGGCATCTGAGGAAGAATGCCTCGAAACTTTTTCCATGAGGGCATGAGTTTTCCTTCGAGGTCCATTGACATCATGTTTTTCATCTTCTTCCATCTCAAAGATTTTGAGTCTCTCTAGAATATCAGTAGGGACCAGATCTTTGAAATCCGATCTCTCATTGATCACCAGTACAATGTGCGAGAAAGAATCATCCAAGGATCGAAGCAAAGTTCTTACAACCATGGAACTAGTGATATCAGTAGCACCAAGAGAAGTTAGGTCATTTGCAAGAGCAGTGAGTCTGCTGTAGATAGCAGCAACTTTTTCACCCTCTTTACGCTTGAACCGATGGAATTTTCTTCGAAGAGTGTCTATGCGAGCATCTTTCTGAGTAGATACACCTTCTTCAATTTTCTCGAGATAGTCCCAGACACCCTTAAAGAGGGAATATTCTTCATTTCATGATATTGCTCGGGGGTGACATGGTTGGTGATGAAAACCCAGAATTGAGCATCAAGTGATTGGTTCTTTTTCTCTTCTTCAGTGGGATCAGTGAGATCTGCAATCTGGACTTCGTCCTTGACCACCTTCCAAGAAGCAACATCAATTGAGATGATATTTCTCTTCATTTTGTCCTTCCAATACAGATAGTTTGTTCCATTGTACACAGGAATAATTCATATCGAAAGTATACATGACGAGGGGAAACATCAAAGGCAAACATGCTACAGAGTAAATACTGAAAGTAAGTACAAGTAAGAAAACGAGCCTGACACAACGATGTTTGGTTAATCAATTCACACTCTGTAAAGTGCTACGTCTGGTTGGAGGGACTGGTGATTGAACACCTGGAGAAAAACTCTCTCCGTCCTATTCTCCACTGCAACAAACTCCTCGAGTTTGTCCAGTTCTTAATCGGGGTAGATGATTCAGGACATCTGCGAAACCTTTATAGACTCTCCTTCAGTAGCGACAATTACTCTTTGACTGTTGACAGGTGATGCCTAACAGTCTAGGAGACTTGCAGATCTCCAAGATAAAAAGGCCCGCTAATATCAACCCAAGTCTCTGTGAATTTCTGATGGCTTCTCGCCCCTCGTTGTTTACCCCAAGTGGAAGGTTTGAGATGCAGTGCGGTAGCAAGTTTCCCTCGGTGAAGATACCAAGGTTATCGAACCAGTAGGACTCAGGAGATACAAGTAGGTGGCAACGTCGCCAGAAATTGATTCCTGACTAGGGTGATGTCGTGGACCTGCACACAGCAACAAATAACTTTGCTCCCAACGAGTACAGAGGAGTTTTCAATTCCTCCGGCCTTGTCGTTTACAAAGGATCAACACAAGAGATAAAAGGTGCAAAGGAAAGTAAAAGATGAAAGTAAATTGAGGGTGTGAACAATAATGTGAAGATGGACTGGGGTCCTGTGATTTTCACTAGTGATGTCTCTCTCCCAAAAGACGACAAAACTGCTAGCGAGGTAAACAAATCACAGTTGGGCAATTGACAGGATTATGAAGGCACCGCAATGCTAACTATGCTACAAAGAAAGGAAGGGCTCAAAAGCAATGGGCAGTACGCCAAGGTAAGTAGACCGGAATCCATCTGCATCTACTACGAATCATCCACCTTGAGATATCTATCCAGAACATCTCGCTGGTATTAAGTTGCGAATCCCACCCAAAGTATAAACTCAAAGCAACAGACAACTGCATTAAAAGAACTTTGCGTAAAGTAAACAATCCTTGCACCCGCGGATACAAGCACCGTTGTTTTATCCCTGGTGGCAACAACACATCCCCTAGTCTCATGTTTCTGTCACTCAAGCTAGACATCAAGGGGCTGAACCCACAATCAAGCATAACGCTGATGTCTACGCACGCTTCTATTCTTGTATACAATGTTGGGCCTCCAAGCGCAGAGGTTTGTAGGACAGCAGCAATTTCCCTCAAGTGGATGACCTAAGGTTTATCGAACTCAGGGAAGTAGAGGTTGAAGATGGTCTCTCTCAAGCAACCCTACAATTAAGATACAAGAAGTCTCTTGTGTCCCCAACACACCTAATATAACTAGGAGTTGTATAGGTGCACTAGTTCAGCGAAGAGATGATAAAATATGGGTGATAGGTGTGATAAAACGAAGTAATATAAATCTGTAATAAAAAGTGCAGAAAATAAACAAGTAACAAAAGTGAGTGCAAACGGTGTAACAATGATGGAAACAAGGCCTAGGCTTCATACTTTCACTAGTGGAAACTCCCAACAACATTAACATAGTCTAATCACATGATATTTCCCATAAAACATGCAATGGAGACGTACTCAGAGGTCATTCCTTTGTGGTCAAGAGAGAACGAGAATTGTGTAGGGCTACAAAAGCACACCTCAGAGTTCGTAGTTCTCAATCTATGGATTTCCCAATGTCACCGCGGTCATCCAAAGAGAGTACCACAATCACCACAACATATCTCAAGGATAGTCAAAGACAAGCACCAAGAGACTCTCAATTTTCAATCAACACACAAAAGAGGAAATCACTCATGAAAATATTCTTCTAACACAAAAGAGGAAATCACTCATGAAAATATTCTTCTAACCCATGTCCAATAGACCGCTGTCACCTTGGTCTCGGAGATTATACTAGATAAGATCAATTGAGTACATCAATCCAATACATAGAAGAAGGAGAAAAATCATGGGATCACCCTAGATTAACATAGCCAATGATCACAACAAAGATCACATCATGGGAGACAGAGAAACCACATAGATCAATATACAAGCCGTAGCCCCAAGGAGGAACTACTCACACATGGACATGGTGAGAGGGAGAGTTGTTTATGGAGAGGTGCAACCCGAAGGAGATGAAGGAGACGGCAACGGCGGCGGCCACGGCGGCGGCGGCGCCCACGGCCACGGCCAGGACGGTGGCCACGGCCCTTGGGGGCAGCGGCCCTTGGCCCCTTCTTCTTCCTTGGAGATGGTGCTGCTGTGGAGATTGATATCCCCCTCAAGACGGCTGCCAAGGGGGAGGAAATTTCGTGGTGCCCTTTGACCTAGGTTTCCTCTCTTTATATAGACTCTCGGATTCCCGTCATCCAGATTACGTCTTCTGTATTTCGGGGTTTCTGGAAGCATCCGAACTCCGATTGGGCCGAATTGTATGTTTAAATCCACCAGAAAAAAATCCCTACAACTTTGTAGTTTTAAGTTTTTCCGTTTGAGGCCGTCTTCTAGCGTTTCCGAGGCGATCTTTAAAACCTGTCTGGTGGGGACAGATTTCGGGAAAGTTAGAGTCCAACTCCTACAAGGCTCCTTTTTGTGATTTTTCCTTTATCCAAGTAATTCCTACACATAAAGTAAAAAAACAAGAACTTGTGCACTTTTGCAACCATTAATAGGTTAGTTCCAAAATATGTTATAAAAAGATATGAAAGTGTATCAAAAGCATAGCAATATCACACAAAACATGCATGGAGCAAGCATAAATTATAGATACGTTTGGGACGTATCAACATCCCCAAGCTTATTTCCTGCTCGTCCTTGAGTAGGTAAATGATAACAAGCCTAATTTCTGTGTTGACATGACACACAAACATATAAGGACTTTTAAGTAAAGCAATCAAAGCATGCAATTCAATTCAAGTATTAACTAGCAAGAGTCTATATTAGCATTGACACAAGCAACAAAAGAACAAAGGGTGCAAGAGCTCTCGCTGTCCATGACTCGAATGTCTCCAAATGGTGTTTCCGTGCAAGAAAGGGGATAGAGAATACGAGATGAAAAAGTATTTTTGTTGAGAACTCACTCTACTAAAGTTTCACACTCGGTCTTCTTTGGAATCTTATCTTGACTCGTCCCCAGACCACTAGCCAGGTACAAGTCAATTTGATCCACTCCTTTTCGATATGTTGAGCACTCATGCAATGGATGAGCGTAAGCACGAGAGTTGACACTTTGGATTGCAAAGAGAGAAATATGGTGGAGGAGGAACACAAAAAGAGTGAGAAAGGCTCACATCAATGAGGGCAACCATAGGCGAGAGAAGGCCATATGATAGGTATGATGTGAGGAGTAGGGATTGCCATGCAACGGATGCACATAAGAGCTAAGAAAAGCTCTCCAATGGAACTAGTGGAGGTGCATCCAACTTGCTTGCTCAAGAAGACCTAGAGCTCATTTGAGGAGGCTCATCATTGGAATATACAAGCCAAGTTTTATAGTGTGAAGGGTCCCCACGTAGCTATATGCATGTATAATGATCTCTATGGAGTACAAGGGATAGAGGATGAAGTACTAGTGTTGATCTCTCAAAAGGAATAGTAGTGTGCCCCCTTCTCTCTTTTTTTCTTTTTTTCTCCTTTTTCTATTTTTTTGTATTTTTTGGTGGCCTCAATGGCTCTTTCTGTTTCTCTCATTTGTCCTCTTTGGGATATTTTAATTTTGTCCTCTTTGGGATCTTTTAATCACTTTAGGGCAACACTCTATATATTAGAAGAAGTATAGAAGATCTTTCACACTTTGCAAAGTACTCAAATCATAAAGAAGATGTAACTATCATGATGTATGCAATGTATGCATCTGCCAGTGTAGCAGGAACATGTATGACATGAAGATCAAGTCATGAAGAGGTGGATGTTGCATGGAAATATATCTCGGAAAGGCTATGGAAATGCCTTGATAGGTAGGTATGGTGGCTGTTTTGAGGAAAGATATAAGGAGGCTTATTATGACATAGCGTATCATGCCAAGGGTTTGGATGTACCGACGAAGGTGGACACCAACTCTCGGAATGAGAAGAAGGCAATGCACGGCACGGGAGAGGCTAGCAAAATATGGGAAGGTGGAAGTGTCAACTTTCAATACTTACATTAGTCCGAAGAACTCATGCACTTATTATCGGTAACTCTCAATCTAATAAGGAGGTTCACAAAGAGACAAGTACCCCGAGGAGGAGTGTATGGGGGTTTGGTTATCCTTGCGCATCCTCGACTCATGGTACGTGAGTGTACTCTAATATTCGATCCCTCCAAAGATTAGTGATCCATCTAGTAGCTAGAGTTCTCAACTAGTTTTGTAGGTTTTGAAAATACACACGGATTGCCCAAAATACGACACCTATCACTAATAGGCTAGAGCTCTTGACACCAAAAGTTCAAACATTACTCACAACAATACCTCAAAATTAATGCAAGTTACTACTAGAATTAAATAGCAACCTCAAGTACCTACTTTCAAGACAAAACACAACTCAGTGCAACAACCAACTCTCTTTAACAAGATAAACATGAAAACTAAAAAGAGTTCCAGCAACAAACTAAACAAAAGCCAAGGCTCTTGCTAAAGACAAACTAAAACTAAAACTAAACATGGCAGCAGCTATGAAAAGATAAAGAACACACAACAGCAAAAAGATAAGCGGGAAAAATCCTATGATGTGTTCTAGATTTTGAAAGTGGAGCGTGTTTCTCTCCCACAAAAAGTAAGACAGGATCTAACTTGTTATGAACAGCAAGCAAAGCTAAAGAAAACTAAAATTAAAACCTAAGAGTGAGACGCTCCAAGCATAGCACATAACGCATGAAGTGATAAAAATATAGTGAGACGAAGGACAAACTGATGATTGTTGATGGAGAAGGGGATGCACGGGGGCATCCCCAAGCTTAGACGCTTGAGTCTCCTTGAATATTTATTGGGGATGCATGGGGGCATCCCCAAGCTTGATCGCTTGACACTCCTGGATCTTCTTTCATCATCTTCCATCGCACACTTGAAAACGCCCTTCATACATAACTCATCATAAGCTGATTAGAGAGGTTAGTACCCTTAATAAAATAATTTTCCCCCACTGGATATAAAGATATTCTTGAAGAGATACTGTTTCTCAAGAGTGCCATAAAGTTTTTGCAAAGAAAAAGCAAGCTTAAGGTTTGCAAAAGTAAGGAGAGACAAAACGTGGCAGAATCTGTGAAAAATAGAACAGCAGGTAGTAAAGAATTTTTTAGGGGTACTTCTGCAACTCGAATCAAAAAACTCAGAACATACGGAAGTTTCGTAATTGTATAGAGAACGCTGTGTAAAAATTTCAGCTCAAAAAGATGAACTGGGATTTTTCTGGAATGTTTCTAGTCACGAGTACAGAATCTGTTTTCTGGACAGCATGTCACAACTTTTACTTCCCTTGCCGTAAGAGGCTATAACTTGGCACAAAGCTGAAAAAATAAAGATACAATGATTTTTCTACAGTAGTAACAAACATCAAGACACAACAAAAGCAAAAAGAAAAACCTAAATTCGTTGCGGGCTGCCTCCCGAAAGCACTTTCTTTTATGCCT
This sequence comes from Bromus sterilis, assembly GCA_950022295.1. Taxonomy (NCBI): domain Eukaryota; kingdom Viridiplantae; phylum Streptophyta; class Magnoliopsida; order Poales; family Poaceae; genus Bromus; species Bromus sterilis. The sequence goes on along the minus strand of OX465595.1, from coordinate 332,636,971 downwards.
TTAAGCTAGGCATGATGCAAAAGAAGAATCAAGGGTCTCCAAGATCAAAATAATAAAAACCTTCAAATTGATTTTCAATAAGCTCATTCTTCTTCTTCCTAGGAAAGGGGTACTTACCTTTCGCCATACCGCGTAAGCGTATGTGCCCGTTACCAATATCAATGAAGCCTTTCATAGCACGGAGAAAGTCTCTTCCGAGCACAATGTTACTTTGGTGTGGCTCCATGATGAGGAAATCCATTGGTGCAGTCCTATGAAGGAATGCAACTTGGACTTCTTTTACCTTTCCTTTCATCTCTGAAATATCTCCACTAGAATGTTCATGATAAGATGATAATTTATCAATATCTAGCTTCAGAGAATCATAAACTATTTTTTGCATAGTAGAAACTGTGGATCCAATATCACAAAGAGCAAGGAGCCTTGGTTAGAGATGCTAATCCTAACAAAGGGCTCCCAATCATCATCTATCTCCAACATTTCTTTCTTGTTGGACTTAAGTTCCTCTACTTTCCTCAAGTCTAGAGCATCCAAATTTTTTTCAATAGTGGTAAGTCTATCTATGACAGTATCAATACTACGATCATAAAGAAAATAACTAGATAGACTATGCAAAATAACAAGAGCCCTAACTTCATCACACTCTAGAAAATCTCCTTCAGCTATAATGTCAAGAGAGTGTTTACACCACTTAAAAAGACCATGGTAAAAATTTATAAGCACAATTTTTATAGGTAACCAAGGCATAATTCTTTTATGTGCTTCAGAGATTCTGTCCCATGCCTTCTTCATATTTTCTCCATCTCTTTTACGGAAATCGAGAAATTCCGATTCCCGCAAAGCACCTAGTCCTAACATGTTCATGTAAACAAGGAGGACTACTAACAGCAAGATAAACAATATTTTTGTGATTTTTGATATAAGACACAAGACACAAAGATAAAAACTGAAAGGTAAACTAACAAGACTAAAAAAAAGGTAAAGGGTAGTGTGCAACTCCCCTATCTTAACACTCGGAGTCCCCGGCAACGGCGCCAGAAATAGCTTGATGTCTACGCACGCTTCTATTCTTGTAGACTATGTTGGGCCTCCAAGCGCAGAGGTTTGTAGGACAGCAGCAATTTCCCTCAAGTGGATGACCTAAGGTTTATCGAACTCAGGGAAGTAGAGGTTGAAGATGGTCTCCCTCAAGCAACCCTGCAATTAAGATACAAGAAGTCTCTTGTGTCCCCAACACACCTAATACAACTAGGAGTTGTATAGGTGCACTAGTTTAACGAATAGATGATAAAATATGGGTGATAGGTGTGATAAAACAAAGTAATATAAATCTGTAATAAAAAGTGCAGCAAAGAAACAAGTAACAAAAGTGAGTGCAAACGGTGTAACAATGATGGAAACAAGGCCTAGGCTTCATACTTTCACTAGTGGCAACTCCCAACAACATTAACATAGTCTAATCACATGATATTTACCATAAAACATGCAATGGAGACGTACTCGGAGGTCATTCCTTTGTGGTCAAGAGAGAACGAGAATTATGTAGGGCTACAAAAGAACACCTCAGAGTTCGTAGTTCTCAATCTATGGATTTCCCAATGTCACCGCGGTCATCCAAAGAGAGTACCACAATCACCACAACATATCTCAAGGATAGTCAAAGACAAGCACCAAGAGACTCTCAATTTTCAATCAACACACAAATGAGGAAATCACTCATGAAAATATTCTTCTAACCCATGTCCAATAGACCGCTGTCACCTTGGTCACAGAGATTATACTAGATAAGATCAATTGAGTACATCAATCCAATACATAGAAGAAGGAGAAACATCATGGGATCACCCTAGATTAACATAGCCAATGATCACAACAAAGATCACATCATGGGAGAGAGAGAAACCACATAGATCAAGATACAAGCCTTAGCCCCAAGGAGGAACTACTCACACATGGACATGGTGAGAGGGAGAGTTGTTGATGGAGAGGTGCAGCCCGAAGGAGATGAAGGAGACGGCAACGGCGGCGGCCACGGCGGCGGCGGCGCCCACGACCACGGCCATGGCGGTGGCCACGGCCCTTGGGGGCAGTGGCCCTTAGCTCCTTCTTCTTCCTTGGAGATGGTGATTCTGTGGAGATTGATCTCCCCCTAAAGATGGCTGCCAAGGGGGAGGAAATTTTGTGTTGCCCTTTGACCTAGGTTTCCTCTCTTTATATAGACTCTCGGATTCCCGTCATCCAGATTACGTCTTCTGTATTTCGGGGTTTCTGGAAGCATCCGAACTCCGATTGGGCCGAATTTTACGTCTAAATCCACCGGAAAAAAAAATCCCTGCAACTTTGTACTTTTAAGTTTTCCCGTTTGAGGCCGTCTTCTAGCGCTTCCGAGGCGATCTTTAAAACCTGTCTGGTGGGGACAGATTTCGGGAAAGTTAGAGTCCAACTCCTACAAGGCTCCTTTTTGTGATTTTTCCTTTATCCAAGTAATTCCTACACATAAAGTACAAAAACAAGAACTTGTGCACTCTTGCAACCATTAATAGGTTAGTTCCAAAATATGTTATAAAAAGATATGAAAGTGTATCAAAAGCATAGCAATATCACACAAAACATGCATGGAGCAAGCAGAAATTATAAATACGTTTGGGACGTATCAAACGCTCCCTCTTGGAGTTGCAAATAAAATACTTGGCCAAAGCAAATACCGCAACGGAGAACATGCAAGAATTTACTCAAGAACAAAATATAAAAGAGAAGAACTAAATATATTACTCATCACAATCGGAACATAGTCTCATAATCCATCAGATCCCAACAAACTCAGCATAGCAACAGCAGAAATTACATAGATGCCTCGATCATGTGAGGCAGCTCACGCGGACTCGAAAGTGGAGGCACAAAGAAGGGAAAGATAGATCACATAGCTACTGGTCACGGACCCATGGTCCAAGGGAAACTACTCACGGTACATACGGGAGGCGTCCATGGCTATGGATGATCTCCCGGAGGGGGTAGCTTCTCCCGGCAGGGTGCTGGAGCAGCTTCTCCAGGCAGCCCTGATCTTGAAACGGCGGCGGCGGCGGTACAGAGGGAAGTTCGTGAGAAAGAGATCTATATTAGGGGTTTCCACCCCGAGGGGTAAATATAGGCGAAGGGGGGCATCGAGGGGACCCACGAGGCAGTCAGGAGGGTCCCTGGCGCGACCCAGGGTGGGGCCGCACCACTTGCGCTCCTGGCTGCCTGGTGGTGGCCCCCTTCCCTCTCTTGGTGATTCTGGAAGCTTCTGTTGCGCTGATTTTTTATATATTTTTCCCGGAATTTTTGGAGCACTTTTAATGGCCGGAAAACCTGAAATACAAAAACAACAGAAAACAGAAACTGGCAACTGGGTACACTGGGTTAATAGGTTAGTCCAAATAGTTTCAAAAGTGTATGAAAGTTCAAGCAAAACATGGCAAAGTCACACAAAACATGCATGGAGCAAGCAGAAATTATAGATACGTTTGGGACGTATCAACATCCCCAAGCTTAATTCCTGCTCGTCCTCGAGTAGGTAAATGATAACAAGCATAATTTTTATGGTGACATGCCACACAACCAAATAAGGACTTTTAAGTAGCATTGACACAAGCAACAAAAGAACAAAGGGTGCAAGAGCTCTTGCTGTCCGTGACTCGAATGTCTCCAAATGGTGTTTGCGTGCAAGCAAGGGACTGGGAAGAAAGAGAAAAAAGGTTGTTGAGAACAACTATCTACTAAAGTTTCACACTTGGTCTCCTTTGGATTCGTATCTGGACTCGTCCCCAGACCACTAGCCAGGTACAAGTCAAACTAATCCACTCCCTTTCTATATTTTGAGCACTCATGCAATGGATGAGCGTGAGAAAGAAAGTTGACACCTAAAAGGCGAAACAGAAAGAAGGTGGAGGAGGAAGACAAAAAGGTGTGAAAGGCCCACATCAATGAGGACAATCATAGGAGAGAGAAGGCCATATGATAGATATGATGTGAGGAGTAGGGATTGCCATACAACGGATGCACATGTGAGCTAAAAGCTCTCCAAGGGAACTAGTGGGGGTGCATCTAACTTGCTTGCTCAAGAAGACCTAGAGCTCGTTTGAGGAGGCTCATCATTGGAATATACAAGCCAAGTTCCATAGTGTGAAGGGTCCCCACATAGCTATATGCATGATGATGATCTCTATGGAGTACAAGGGATAGAAGATGAAGTACTAGTGTGGATATCTCAAAAGGAATAGTAGTATGCCCCCTTCTCTCTTTTTATTTTTCTCTTTTTCTCTTTTATTTTTATTTTTATTTTTTTGGTGGCCTCAATGTCTCTTTCTATTTAACTCTCACTTGTCCACTTTGGGATCTTTTGATTTTGTTCTCTTTGGGATCTTTTACTCACTTTTAGGGGCAATACTCTATATTTTACAAGAATATAGGAGATCTTTCACACTTTACAAAGGTACTCACATAAAGAAAATGTAACTATCATGATGCAAATGTATGCCTCTGCCAGGGTAGCAGGATATGCAATGATACTAGTGCGTCATGTAGCAATGATTAGGGCAAGACCCAACTAGCATGCGGCTCATCGATCAAGCAAGTAGCATGTATGACATGAAGATCAAGTCATGAGAAGGTGGATGTTGCATGGCAATGTATCTCGGAAAGGCTATGGAAATGCCTTGTAGGTAGGTATGGTGGTTGTTTTTAGGAAAGATATAAGGAGGCTTATGATGACAGAGCGTATCATGCCAAGGGTTTGGATGCACCGGCGAAGTATGCGCCAACACTCGAGGTGAGAAAGAGCAATGCACGGTACCGAAGAGGCTAGAAAAAGTATAGGTGGGTGGAAGTGTCAACTTTCGAATACTCACATTAGTCCGAAGAACTCATGCACTTATTATCGGTAACTCTCAATCTAATCAGAAGGTTCACAAAGAGACAGGTACCCCGAGGAGGAGTGTATGGGGGTTTGGTTATCCTTGCGCATCCTCGACTCATGGTACGTGAGTGTACTCTAATATTCAAACCCTCCAGAGGTTAGTGATCCATCTAGTAGCTAGAGTTCTCAACAGGGGTTTTTGGTTTTCGAAAAACAAACGGATTGCCGAAAATACGACATCTATCACTAATAGTCAAGAGCTCTTGACACCATAAGTTCAAACATTACTCTAGTCAATACCTCAAAACTATTGCAAGTTACTACTACAAAGAGAATAGCAACTTTAACTACCTACTTTCAGTCAAGACACAGAACTCAGTGCAACAGGCAAACTCTCTAACAAGATAAAACATGCAACCTATAGAAAGTTCAACCTAATACAAAAGAAAATCTCTAGAAAAACTAAAGCACTACAACTAAACAGAACATCAGCTAAGAAAAGAAAAAGAACAACTCACAGCTAAAAGAATAAGCATGCAAATCCTATGAGGAGTTCTAGTTCTAGCGGAGCGTGAATCTCTCCCACACAAAAGTGTAGTTTGGGTTCTAACTTGTTACTACAGCAAGGAAAGAAAAACAAACCTAGAAAAGTAAAGAGCGAGACGCTCCGAGCAAAGCACATAACGCATGAAGTGATAAAAATATAGTGCAACGAGGGACAAACTGATGATTGTTGATGAAGAAGGGGATGCATCGGGGGCATCCCCAAGCTTAGACGCTTGAGTCTCCTTGAATATTTATTGGGGGTGCACATGGGCATCCCCAAGCTTGAGCGTTTGACACTCCTGAATCTTCTTTCATCATCCTCCATCGCGCACTTGAAAACTCCCTTCATACATAACTCATTGTAGACTGATTAGAGAGGTTAGTACCCTACTAAAATAATTTTTCCTCTACTGCAAATAAAGATAATCTTGAAGAGCTACTGTTTCCCAAGATTTCCAAAAAGTTTTTGCAAAGAAAAAGCAAGCTTAAGGTTTGCAAAAGTAAGAAGAGATAAAACATGGCAGAATTTGTGAAAACCAGAACAACAGATATAAACGAATTTTTTAGGGGTACTTCTGCAACTCAAATCAAAAAACTAAGAACATACGGATGTTTCGTAATTGTATAGAGCACGCTGTGTAAAAAATTCAGCTCAAAAAGATGAACTGTGATTTTTCTGGTCACGAGGACAGAATCTGTTTTCTGGACAGCATGTCACAACTTTCATTTCCCTTGTCGTATGAGGCTATAAAAGGCACACAGCTTAAAAAGTAAAGATACAATGATGTTGCTACAGTAGTAACAATCATCAAGACCACTAAGAACAGAAGAAAAGCAAAAAGAAAAACCTAAATTCGTTGCGGGCTGCCTCCCGAAAGCGCTTCTTTAGAGCCATTAGCTAGGCTTAAAGATTATAGAAGATGCTCTCACAAGAATAAGAATTTTGAAGCAAAAGAGAGCATCAAGAAGCAAATATGAAACGCATTTAAGCCTAACCCACTTCCTATGCATAGGCATCTTGTAAGAATGTAATGACCCAATTCACATAGAATTGAAGTCTCTGTGCTCAAGTGCCAGTCCCTGGATCGAACTCGCTAGCACACACAGTATCATAGATGTATATCAAAGTACAAGTGCATCCTTATTACAACGTATGATCCAGAATAAAATAAATAACAAGTTGCATAGCTCAAGGCTAGCTTATTCAACATAAATATAGCGGAAGCAAAAACAAGTAACGTGGAGTCCCATCAACAGCCATAAGCGAACATGCTGAGTGTAGACCCGCAACCCTAAGCGCACCTTACTGGTCGTCTGAAAAACCTGCAACACCGAAGGTTACAGCCCGACAACGGGTCAGTACATCTGATTTGTACGGCAAGTGGCACGGAAAAGTTTATATAAAGTACCTACATCTACATGCAAGGTGAGTCAAAGGAAAGGCTTATGATTTTTGTTTTGCAGAAAGCCAATTTTCTCCTGAACTAAACTAGTCAAAATTTTAAGTTGAACTTACTACTTAAGATCGAACTGGGCACACCAGTTCCAACACCACACCCTTTATTAAATCTTGCCCACTCAAATTATTATGGTGATTCATATGTCAAGATCCTCCAGTAACAGTAATGTCTAGTAGCTCAAGGATGTCCATAACCGAGGACACGGCTAATCATGATTAGTTTTTACTCTGCAAAGGTTAGTACACTTTCCCCGCTGGACTCAACCCGAAGATTGAGACGAAGTCTTTCAGAAGAGGTCACCTACACCCAACGGAAAGCCGGTACCACCTATCACATCTACATCTGCTAGCTTTGCACGGGATAGGATTCCTACATCATACTCAACTAAGCCAGAGCCCATATGGCCAGCGGCTGTACATGTAAGCTCCTAGTCACCAAGTATGTCTGATCCTTTTGAGCCTGGACGGCGCCCACTTACGTTCAGAGGGTAGCACCATGACGTACTGTCAACCACCAAAACCAACCATTAGGGGTACAACCTGGTCTCGCCCTTAGATAAGGCACGAGCCCCCACGAAGCACTCCCTGCCCGTCCAGAGGTGATTTCTATTTATTATAAAGTTGCTACACAAATTATTAAATAGCTCACATGCACTCCATGAATTTGCACAACCCAAACCACGTCCACAAAGCATAGGAATAAAGTAAAAACACGTGCTAGGTTGATGTACAAACACAAGTCAAGACATGTGGCTATCCTAACTGGTTTTGCAGCAACAGTAAAGTAATTACCTATCATGCAATAGAGTGATATTCTTAACATAATGCATATAGAAAATATAGGTATGAGTGATACGTCCAAAACGTAAATATAATTTCTTCTTGCTCCATGCATGATTTGTGTGATATTGCTATGATCTATATACACTTTCATACACTTTTTGATCATATTTGGACTAACCTATTAACTCAGTGCACCACAGTGCCAGTTCCTGTTTTCTGCTGTTTTTCTATTTTAGTTTTTCCCCATATAAAAAGTGCTCCAAAAATTCGGGAAAAATCAGATAAAAAATCAGCGCAGAGGAACCTTCCGGAAGAACCTGAGTGGGGCCAGAGGGCCACCACCAGGGGCCCAGGCGCCCTGGTGGCGCGCCCCAGGGTCTGGCCGCGCTAGGGGGGCACCTGGACCCCTGGTGGCCCCCCTGGCTTCCCCCTTCGCCTATATATTCTCCGTGACGAGAAACCCTTGAGGACAGAACCCTTTTTCGCGATCTCGCCTCTGTTCCGCCGCCGCCGCGCTTCCGAGATCGGGAGCACCAGCAGACCTCTTCCCGGCACCCTGCCAGAGGGAGGGCCGACCTCCGGGAGTCTCCTCTCCACCATGGATGCTTCCCGGATGTCTCGTGAGTAGTTTCCTTTGGACCATGGGTCCGTGATCAGTAGCTATGTGATGTTCTCCTCCCCTCTTTGTTCTTCATGGTTTAGACCTCGTGAGCTTCCCTTCATGATCGAGGCACTTTTGTAATCTTTCTGCTGTTGCTATGCTGAGTTTGATGGGATCTGATGGATTATGAGATTATGTTCAGATTGTGATTGCGTAATATATTTGGCTATTATCTCTTATATTTTTGTTCTTAAGTAATTCTTGCATGTTCTCCGTTGTTGTTTATTGCTTTGGCCAAGTAGTAGGTAGTAACCCCAAGAGGGAACGTTATGCTCGATTGTGGGTTCATGCCCCCTGATGACACGCTTGAGTGACAGAAACATGAGTCTAGGGGATGTGCTGTTGCCACAAGGGGGAAAACAACGGTGCTTGTAACCGCGGTTGCAAGGATTGTTTACTTTACGCAAAGTGCTTTTTAATGCAGTTGTCTGTTGCTTTGGGTTTACACTTTGGGTGGGGTTCGCAACTTAATACCAGCGAGATGTTCTGGATAGATATCTCAAGGTGGATGATTAGTAGTAGATGCAGTTGGCTTACGGTCTACTTATTTTGGCGTACTTCCCGTGCTTTTGAGCCTCTTCCTTTCTTTTGTAGCATAGTTAGCAATGCGATGCGTTCATAATCCTGTCAATTGCCCTTCTGTAATTTGTTTACCTCGCATAGAAGTTTTATCGTCTTTTGGGAGAGAGACATCACTAGTGAACATCACGTATCCCGGTCCATATCCTTATTACTGTTTCCACGCTATATTTACTTTCCTACTTTTTTTGCCTAGGAATAGCATAGATTCTTGGGATAAGTGCAAAGATGCTTTTATAGGGAAGTACTACTCACCTGCTAAAATTATCCAATTAAGGAGTAACATTATGAATTTTAAGCAATTGGATAATGAACACATTGCCCAAGCTTGGGAACGAATGAAATCTCTTGTTAAGAAATGCCCTACACATGGTTTGACTACCTGGATGGTTATCCAGACTTTTTATGCAGGCTTGAACTTTACCTCGCGGAACCTGTTAGATTCGGCCGCGGGAGGAACCTTTATGTCAACTACACTTGGTGCTGCCACAAAGCTTCTCGATGAGATGATGACCAATTATTCCCAATGGCACACCGAACGCGCTCCAACAGGTAGGAAGGTAAACTCTGTCGAGGAAATTACCTCCCTCAATGAAAAAGTTGACTTAATTATGTCTCTACTTACCAAGCAACCCTCTATTGATCCTCGTGATGTCCCTTTAAATTCTTTGGTTTCCCAAGAACAAGTAGATGTGAACTTTATTGCTAGAAAAAACTTCAACAAAAAGGCTTATAGGGGTAATTTTGCTAGCAATCCTAGACCGTTTCCATCCAACTATGGGAACAACAACACCTACCCTAGCAACAAGAACCCCTCTTCTGAATTGGAAAACATGCTTAGAGATTTTATCACTACCCAAAAAGCCTTCAATAAAAATGTAGAGGAGAAATTAGCTAAATTAGATAATCTCTCTTTGAAGGTAGAAATCTTAGCCCTTGATATTGAGATGCTTAAAATTAGAACCTCTCCCCTTGAGGAGAATAAGGCCACTCCTATTAATGTTATCCAATTGCAAATTAGTGAAAATATTAGGATGATGGCTAAACTTAAAGAAAGGTGGGCTAGAGAAAAAGAGGAAGAGGATAGAATTAAGAGCCTTCCTACACACCACACAGTTGCCACTATCCAAATTGTTGAGGACACCCAAACTATTAGCACCCAATGCACTCCTAGTCCCGTTGGACCTATTAATGGTGATGCTAATACCTCAACCGAAGATGAAGAAACTCCTATGAACATAGAGGGTTTCAAACAAGTGAGCCTAGACGACACTACTACCACCTTTGATAGTAGTGATATTGATTTTGATAGTTGCACCCTCTCAGAAGTTATTAGCTTGCTACACAAAATGTCTAGAGACCCCCACACTAGCCCACTTAATCTTGCCTTCATGGAGAATATCACAAATGCTCTCATCAAAGCAAGGGAGGAGAAGCTTAGAGTAGAAGCCTCCATACCTAGGAAGCTAGATGATGGTTGGGACCCCATGATCAAAATTAAATTAAATAACTTCTCTTGCTATGCTTTATGTGATGTTGGAGCTAGTACCTCCGTTATGCCCAAAAGAATATATGATATGTTTGAAGTGAAGCCCTTTGAGCCTTGTTCTTTTGGTGTTCTTCTTGTTTATTCTTCCGTAAAGAAACCTTTGGGGAAGATCGACAATGTTCTTATCATTGTCAATGACAACTATGTTCCCGTTGATTTTATTGTTATGGATATAGTGTGAACCTTTGTGTCCAATTATTTTGGGACGTCCTTTTCTTCGCACCGTTGGTGCGGTTATTGACATGAAAGAGGGTAATATAAATTTCCAATTCCCTCTCAAGAAAGGAATGGAACACTTCCCTAGAAAGAAAATCAAGTTACCTTTTGAGTCTGTTACTCGGGCTAGTTATTCTCTTTCTCTTGATAAAACTTGATTCTTCTTTTGCATCATGCCTAGCTTAAAGGCATAAAAAAAGCGCTTTTGGGAGGCAGCCCACAACGAATTAGGTTTCTTTTTGCTTTTGTTGTGTCTTGATGTTTGTTACTACTGTGGAAACATCATTGTATCTTTATTTTTCAGATTTGTGCCAAGTTATAGCCTCTTATGATAAGGGAAGCAAAAGTTGTGACATGCTGTCCAGAAAACAGATTCTGTCCCTTGACAGAAAAATTCGAATAAAATCACAAATTCATCTTTTTGATCTGAATTTTTTTGAAAGCATGCTCTATACAATTTTGAAACTTTCGTATGTTCTGAGTTTTTTGATTTGAGTTGCAGAAGTTTACCGAAAAAATTCTCTACTACCTGTTGTTCTGTTTTTCACAGATTCTGCCACGTTTTGCCTCTATTCACTTTTGCAAACCTTAAGCTTTCTTTTTCTTTGCAAAACCTTTTTGGCACTCTTGAGAAACAGTATCTCTTCAAGAATATCTTTATATCCAGTGGGGAAAAATATTTTATTAAGGGTACTAACCTCTCTAATCAGCTTATGATGAGTTATCTATGAAGGGAGTTTTCAAGTGTGCGATGGAAGATGATGAAAGAAGATCCAGGAGTGTCAAGCGCTCAAGCTTGGGGATGCCGCCATGCATCCCCAATAAATATTCAAGGAGACTCAAGCGTCTAAGCTTGGGGATGCCCCCGTGCATCCCCTTCTCCATCAACAATCATCAGTTCGTCCTTTGTCTCACTATATTTTTATCACTTCATGCGTTATGTGCTATGCTTGGAGCGTCTCGCTCTTAGGTTTTATTTTTAGTTTGCTTTAGTTTTGCTTGCTGCTCATAACAAGTTAGACCCCTGATACGTCCAAAACGTATCTATAATTTCTGCTTGCTCCAAGCATGTTTTGTGTGATATTGCTAGGTTCTAGATACACTTTCATTCACTTTTGATCATATTTGGACTAACCTATTAACTCAGTGCACCCCAGTGCCAGTTCCTGTTTTCTGCTGTTTTTCTATTTCAGTTTTCCCCCATATAAAAAGTGACAGAAAAATTCCGGGAAAAATACAGGAAAAATCAGCGTACAGGAAGCTTCGCGAAGAGCCCGAGTGGGGCTAGAGGGGACCCAGGGGGGCCAGGCGGCCACCCAGCGCGGCCCCACCCCTGGCCGCGCCAGGGGGGCGCCTGGGGCCCCTGGTCCACATCTGTCTGCCCCCCTTCGCCTATTTATTCTCCGTCACGGGGAAACTCCGAAGACAGAACCCTATTTCGCAAACTCGCCTCTGTTCCGCCGCCGCCGCGCTTCCGAGATCGGGAGCACCAGAAGACCTCTTCCCGGCACCCTGCCGGAGGGAGGGCCGACCTCCGGGAGTCTCCTCTCCACCATGGATGCTTCCCGGATGTCTCGTGAGTAGTTTCCTTTGGACCATGGGTCCGTGATCAGTAGCTATGTGATGTTCTCCTCCCCTCTTTGTTCTTCATGGTTTAGACCTCGTGAGCTGCCCTTCATGATCGAGGCACTTTTGTAATCTTTCTGCTGTTGCTATGCTGAGTTTGATGGGATCTGATGGATTATGAGATTATGTTCAGATTGTGATTGCGTAATATATTTGGTTATTATCTCTTATATTTTTGTTCTTAAGTAATTCTTGCATGTTCTCCGTTGTTGTTTATTGCTTTGGCCAAGTAGTAGGTAATAACCCCAAGAGGGAACGTTATGCTCGATTGTGGGTTCATGCCCCCTGATGACACGCTTGAGTGACAGAAACATGAGTCTAGGGGATGTGCTGTTGCCACAAGGGGGAAAACAACGGTGCTTGTAACCGCGGTTGCAAGGATTGTTTACTTTACGCAAAGTGCTTTTTAATGCAGTTGTCTGTTGCTTTGGGTTTACACTTTGGGTGGGGTTCGCAACTTAATACCAGCGAGATGTTCTGGATAGATATCTCAAGGTGGATGATTAGTAGTAGATGCAGTTGGCTTACGGTCTACTTATTTTGGCGTACTGCCCGTGCTTTTGAGCCTCTTCCTTTCTTTTATAGCATAGTTAGCATTGCGATGCGTTCATAATCCTGTCAATTGCCCTTCTGTAATTTGTTTACCTCGCATAGAAGTTTTATCGTCTTTTGGGAGAGAGACATCACTAGTGAACATCACGTATCCCGGTCCATATCCTTATTACTGTTTCCACGCTATATTTACTTCCCTGCTTTTTTTTACTTTTAGTTGCTATCATTATCCTTTGTGTTTTACCCTTTGTGAACAACAAGACCGGAGAGATTGACAACCTCTCTGAACTTCGTTGGGAACAAAGTTATCTATGTCTGTGTGCAGGTCCACGTCAGTTGCGCCGCTGACACCTACTTATCATCTCTGGAGTCCTACTGGAGACAAACCTTGGTATCTTCACCGAGGGAAACTTGCTGCTGCGCTACATCTCAACCTTCCACTTGGGGTAACCAACGAAGGGCGAGAAGCCATCAACCCCATCTTACTTTGTGTGGGAGAGAAACACGCTCCACTCCAATCTAGAACACATCATAGGATTTTTCCTGCTTTCTTTTTGCTGTTGTGTGTTCTTTATCTTTTCGTAGCTGCTGCCATGTTTAGTTTTAGTCTTAGTTTGTCTTTAGCAAGAGCCTTGGCTTTTGTTTAGTTTGTTGCTGGAACTCTCTTTAGTTTTCATGTTTATCTTGTTAAGAGAGTTGGTTGTTGCACTGAGTTGTGTCTTGTCTTGAAAGTAGGTAATTGAGGTTGCTATTTAATTCTAGTAGTAACTTGCAATGGTTTTGAAGTATTGATGTGAGTAATGTCTGAACTTTTGGTGTCAAGAGCTTTAGCCTATTAGTGATAGGTGTCGTATTTTGGGCAATCCGTGTTTATTTTCAAAACCTACAAAACTAGTTGAGAACTCTAGCTACTAGATGGATCACTAATCTTTGGAGGGATCGAATATTAGAGTACACTCACGTACCATGAGTCGAGGATGCGCAAGGATAACCAAACCCCCATACACTCCTCCTCGGGGTACTTGTCTCTTTGTGAACCTCCTTATTAGATTGAGAGTTACCGATAATAAGTGCATGAGTTCTTCGGACTAATGTAAGTATTGAAAGTTGACACTTCCACCTTCCCATATTTTTCTAGCCTCTCCCGTGCCGTGCATTGCCTTCTTCTCACTCCGAGAGTTGGTGTCCACCTTCGCCGGTACATCCAAACCCTTGGCATCATACGCTCTGTCATCATAAGCCTCCTTATATCTTTCCTCAAAACAGCCACCATACCTACCTATCAAGGCATTTCCATAGCCTTTTCGAGATATATTGCCATGCAACATCCACCTCTTCATGACTTGATCTTCATGTCATACATGTTCCTGCTACACTGGCAGCGACATACATTGCATACATCATGATAGCTACACCTTCTTTATGATTTCGAGTACCTTGTAAAGTGTGAAAGATCTCCTTTACCTTCTTGTAAAATAGAGTGTTGTCCTTAAGTGAGGAAAAGATCCCAAAGTGGACACAATAAAAGATCCCAAAGAGGACAAATGAGAGTTAAATAGAAAGATCTATTGAGGCCACAAAAAATACAAAAAAATACAAAAAAGAGAAAAAAAGAAATAAAAAGAGAGAAAGGGGCAACACTACTATCCTGTTGAGAGATCCACACTAATACTCCCTCTATATCCTTGTACTCCATAGAGATGATCATTATGCATATAGCTATGTGGGGACCTTCACACTATAGAACTTGGCTTGCATATTCCAAGGATGAGCCACCTCAAACGAGCTCTAGGTCTTCATGAGCGAGCAAGTTAGATGCACCCCCACTAGTTCCATTGGAGAGCTTCCTAGCTCGTATGTGTATCCGTTGCATGGCAATCCCTACTCCTCATATCATATCTATCATTTGGCATCTCTTGCCTATGATTGTCCTCATTGATGTGAGCCTTTCTCCTTCTTTTTTTTGTCTTCCTCCTCCTCCTCTCTTTGCCATCCTAAGTGTCAACTCTCGTGCTTACGCTCATCCATTGCATGATTGCTCAAAATATTGAAAAAGGAGTGGATCAAATTGACTTGTACCTGGCTAGTGGTCTGGGGACGAGTCAAGGTAAGATTCCAGAAAAAGACCAAGTGTGAAACTTTAGTAGATTGAGTTATCAACAAATAAATATTTTTCTCGTAGTCCCTATCCCCCTTCTTGCACGCAAACACCATTTGGAGACATACGAGTCACGGACAGCGAGAGCTCTTGCACCTAATGTGCTTTTGTTACTTGTTTCAATGCAAATATAGACTCTTGCGTGTTATG
Source organism: Bromus sterilis (assembly GCA_950022295.1). Taxonomy (NCBI): domain Eukaryota; kingdom Viridiplantae; phylum Streptophyta; class Magnoliopsida; order Poales; family Poaceae; genus Bromus; species Bromus sterilis. The sequence goes on along the minus strand of OX465595.1, from coordinate 332,621,798 downwards.
ACTTGAATTGAATCTCTAACCTTGATTGCTTTACTTTTCAAAGTTCTTATATGGTTGCTAGCATGTCACCACAGAAATTATGTTGTTATCATTTACCTACTCGAGGACGAGCAGGAATTAATCTTGGGGATGTTGATACGTCCAAAACGTATCTATAATTTCTGCTTGCTCCATGCATGATTTGTGTGATATTGCTATGATCTGGATACACTTTCATACACTTTTTGATCATATTTGGACTAACCTATTAACTCAATGCACCATAGTGCCAGTTCCTGTTTTCTGCTGTTTTTCTATTTCAGTTTTCCCCCATATAAAAAGTGCTCCAAAAATTCGGGAAAAATCAGATAAAAAATCAGCACAGAGGAACCTTCCGGAAGAACCTGAGTGGGGCCAGAGGGCCACCACCAGGGGGCCAGGCGCCCTGGTGGCGCGCCCCAGGGTCTGGCCGCGCCAGGGGGGCACCTGGACCCCTGGTGGCCCCCCTGGCCGCCCCCCTTCTCCTATATATTCTCCGTGACGAGAAACCCTCGAGGACAGAACCCTTTTTCGCGATCTCGCCTCTGTTCTGCCACCGCCGCGCTTCCGAGATCGGGAGCACCAACAGACCTCTTCCCGGCACCCTGCCGGAGGGAGGGCCGACCTCCGGGAGTCTCCTCTCCACCATGGATGCTTCCCGGATGTCTCGTGAGTAGTTTCCTTTGGACCATGGGTCCGTGATCAGTAGTTATGTGATGTTCTCCTCCCCTCTTTGTTCTTCATGGTTTAGACCTCGTGAACTGCCCTTCATGATCGAGGCACTTTTGTAATATTTATGCTGTTGCTATGCTGAGTTTGATGGGATCTGATGGATTATGAGATTATGTTCAGATTGTGATTGAGTAATATATTTGGTTCTTATCTCTTATATTTTTGTTCTTAAGTAATTCTTGCATGTTCTCCGTTGCTGTTTATTGCTTTGTCCAAGTAGTAGGTAGTAACCCCAAGAGGGAACGTTATGCTCGATTGTGGGTTCATGCCCCCTGATGACACGCTTGAGTGACAGAAACATGAGTCTAGGGAATGTGCTGTTGCCACAAGGGGGAAAACAACGGTGCTTGTAACCGAGGTTGCAAGGATTGTTTACGTTACGCAAAGTGCTTTTTAATGCAGTTGTCTGTTGCTTTGGGTTTACACTTTGGGTGGGGCTCGCAACTTAATACCAGCGAGATGTTATGGATAGATATCTCAAGGTGGATGATTAGTAGTAGATGCAGTTGGATTTCGGTCTACTTATTTTGGCGTTCTGCCCATGCTTTTGAGCCTCTTTCTTTCTTTTGTAGCATAGTTAGCATTGCGGTGCGTTCATAATCCTGTCAATTGCCCTTCTGTAATTTGTTCACCTCGCATAGCAGTTTTATCGTCTTTTGGGAGAGAGACATCACTAGTGAACATCATGTATCCCGGTCCATATCCTCATTACTGTTTCCATGCTCATTTACTTTTCTGCTTTTACTTTTAGTTGCTATCATTATCCCTTGTGTTTGATCCTCTGTGAACAACAAGACCGGAGAGATTGACAATCTCTCTGAACTTCGTTGGGAACAAAGTTATTTGTATCTGTGTGCAGGTTCGCGTCAGTTGCGCCGCTGACACCTACTTATCATCTCCGGAGTCCTACTGGAGACAAACCTTGGTATCTTTACTGAGGGAAATTTGCTTTTGTGCTACATCACACCTTCCACTTGGGGTTTACCAACGAAGGGCGAGAAATCACTATCATCACCTCGCACATCAAGCAAAAATTTCTGGCGTCGTTGCCGGGGACTCCAGGTGCTAAGATAGGGGAGTTGCACACTACCCTTTACATTTGTTTTTTAGTCTTTTTAGTTTACCTTTCAGTTTTTATCTTTGTGTCTTATATCAAAAATCACAAAAAAATCTGCCACACTTGCTGCTGCTATGGGTTCCACTGAAAACACCAAGTTGTGTGACTTCACTAGTCACAACAACCAAGACTTTATCTGCACCCCCATTGCAACACCTGCCACTTCAGCTACCTCTTATGAAATTAAACCTGTCTTGCTAAACCTTGTTATGAGAGATCAATTCTCTGGTGCTGGAGATGATGCTGCTTTACACTTGAACAATTTTGTTGAATTATGTGATATGCAAAAGTATAAAGAAGTAGAAGGTGATATTGTTAAGCTCAAGCTCTTTCCTTTCTCTTTAAGGGGATAATCTTCACAGGTTTCTCCTCATAAGTCAAGTCACTCTCCAACTGAATTGCCTCAAGTGGCACTGTATCTCTCAAAGGAATATCTGCCATCTCTGCATGGCACTTCTTCAGCTGGGATACGTGAAACACATCATGAACTCCTGACAAAGCTTCTGGCAACTCCAACTGATAAGATACCTCTCCTCTGCGCTCCAAGATCTTGTAAGGCCCCACAAAACATGGTGCTAACTTTCCCTTGATTCCAAACCTTTTGATTCCGCGAATTGGTGAAACTCTGAGATACGCACGGTCTCCAACCTCATAGGTTACATCCTTGCGCTTCGCATCTGCATAACTCTTCTGCCTGGACTATGCTATCTTCAGTCTATCACGGATCAACTTGACTTTCTCCTCAACATCTTTGATCAGGTCAGGTCCAAACAACTAACGTTCTCCTACCTCATCCCACATCAACGGAGTCATGCACTTCCTTCCATACAGTAACTCGAATGGTGCCATCTGAAGACTAGCCTGGTAACTGTTGTTGTATGAGAACTCAGCATACGGTAAGTTGTCATCCCAACTCGAACCATAATCCAACGCACAAGCTCTCAACATATCCTCCAAGATCTGATTGACTCTCTCGGTCTGCCCATCTATCTGAGGATGGAACGCTGTACTGAACTCCAGCCTAGTGCCCAAGGTCTCATGCAACTGACGCCAAAACTTTGAAGTAAACTGAGTACCTCTATCAGACACAACCTTGCTTGGAACTCCATGCAAACACACAATCCTGGACATATAAATCTTGGCTAGCTTGGCACTGTTGTAAGTTGTCTTTACTGGAATGAAGTGAGAAACCTTGGTCAAACGATCAACAATCACCCAAATAGAATCATATCCTGACCGAGTCCTTGGTAAACCCGTAATAAAGTCCATACCTATCTAATCCCACTTCCAATCTGGTATAGGCAAAGGCTGCAACAATCCTGCTGGATTCTGATGCTCAGCTTTGACTCTCTGGCAAACATCACACAAAGCAATATACTGGGCTATCTCTCGCTTCAGGCTAGGCCACCAAAATCTCTCCCTCAAGTCCAAATACATCTTGGTATTCCCGGGATGAATAGAATAAGGTGAATCATGTGCCTCCTGAAGAATCAACTTCCTGATCTCTGCATCCTGCGGTACACAAATGCGCTTCTCAAACCAAATGGCTCCATGCTCATCCTCACGGAAACCCTCTGCTTTCCCTTTAGTCACATTCTCCTTTATCTCCTTAATTTCTGCATCACCCTTCTGAGCTTCTCTGATTCTTTCCAACAGATTTGGCTTCACCTCCAATGTTGCCACATATCCCTTAGGAACTATCTCCAACCTGAGATTCTTGAACTGCTCACATAACTCACGTGGCATATCCTCAACATTAGCAACATTGATATGACTCTTACGGCTCAATGCATCAGCAACCACATTTGCTTTACCAGGATGATACTGCACATTCAAATCATAATCCTTAATAAGCTCCAACCATCTACTCTGCCTGAGATTCAACTCCTTCTGAGTAAAGATATACTTCAAACTCTTATGATCAGTAAAAACATCACAATGATTTCCAACAAGATATTGACTCCATGTTTTCAATGCATGAACAACTGCAGCTAACTCCAAATCATGTGTAGGATAGTTCTTCTCATGGTTCTTAAGATGACGTGAAGCATAAGCAACAACCCTACCCCCTTGCATCAAAACACAACCAAGTCCTCGACGAGATGCATCACAATATACTTGGAAATCCTTATGTATATCATGCAAACATAAAACAAGTGCAGTTACTAACCGTTTCTTCAACTCCTGAAAGCTGGTTTCACATGCCACACTCCAAACAAACTTATTCTCTTTCTTCAACATCTCAGTCATTGGTTTTGCAAGCTTGGAGAAATTCTCAATGAACCTCCTATAATATCCTGCAAGACCCAAGAAACTGCGAATGTCTCCAACTGTCGCGGGTGTCTCCCATTCTGTAACTGTTGAAACCTTGGATGGGTCCACAGCTACTCCTTCTCCTGACACAACATGTCCAAGGAATCCTACCTCCTTCAACCAAAACTCGCACTTGCTGAACTTGGCATACAACTTGTGCTCCCTGAGTTTCTCCAATACCAAACACAGATGTGCCTCATGCTCTTGCTCATTCTTGGAATACACCAATATATCATCAATGAACACCACAACTAATTTATCCAAGAACTCCATAAACACCTTGTTCATCATATTCATGAAGTATGCAGGAGCATTAGTCAATCCAAATGACATAACGGTATACTCATACAACCCATACCTTGTAGTAAAAGCAGTCTTCGGAATATCCTTCTCCCGAATCTTCACTTGATGATACCCAGAACAAAGATCAATCTTAGAGAATACACAAGATCCCTCCAACTGGTCAAATAGATCATTAATCACAGGTAAAGGATACTTGTTCTTGATAGTAACATCATTCAGAGAACGGTAATCAACACACATCCTCTGGGTTCCATCCTTCTTCCCAACAAACAACACTGGAGATCCCCAAGGTGACGAGCTTGGGCGAATGAATCCCTTTGCCTGCAACTCTCTAATCTGTTCCTTCAACTCTGCAAGTTCATTAGCGGGCATCCTATACGGTCTCTTAGCAATAGGCCCAGTGCCTGGTATTAAATCAATAAGGAACTCAATCTCCCTATCCGGTGGCATACCTGGCAACTCCTCCGAAAACACATCCGGATAATCCCTCACAACACGCACATCACCCAGGCTACCCCCCTTAAGAGAATTCACCTGAGCATGTTGATGCTTATACTTGGTCACATATCTGATCTTCTTCCCATTCGGTGTACGGAGAGTGATAGACCGACTGGCACAATCAATAACCCCTTGGTACTAGGCTAGCCAATCCATGCCCAATATAACATCCAAACCTTGTGACTTCAATACAATCAAATCCGTAGGAAAAACATGCTTCCCTATGGCTAGGCTCAACTGATAGCATCCCAAACTAGCTGACATCTCTGCTCCTGGTGAACTTATGAGCATAGATGACTTAAGAACTACGGTAGGTAACTCATGCTTATCCACAAATACCCTCGATATGAAAGAATGTGATGCACCAGAATCAAAAAGAACAAGTGCGACTTGTTGAAAGGATTGGGCTTGCTGACTCCAGAATTCCCATTGTTGTCCTTGTTCTCCGGGCACATGTTGGAGTAGTGTCCCATCTTCCTGCACTTGAAACACTGAACTCGACTAAGGTCCTTCTGAGCAATCACCACTTGACTGTTCTGGTTGTAGTTCTCGCCATTTCCATTTCCTTTCCCATTGCCATTGCCATTGCCATTCTTATGCCCATTGTGATGATTGTGGCCATTATGGTTGTGGCCATTACCTCCATTATGATTGTGTCCTCCACTATGAACATGGCCATTCCCACCATTGTGGTTATGTCCATGGTTATGTCCTCCATTGCCACCATAAGAATTGCGTGGCTTCTGATGCGGTCCAGAGTTATACTTGCCACCATTGTTGTTGCTATACTTCCTCTTGCGGTTCTCAATGGCCTGCTGCTTGACCTCCAACACAATAGCTTTGTCTATGAGTCCCTGGCAGTTAGCAAAGGTAGACACTGTCAACTGGACTCCCAACTCATCATTCAGCCCCTCCAAGAACTTCTCCTGCCTTGCTGCATCATTCCTGACATCATCTGGAGCATATCTTGCAAGATTGTTGAACACCTCAACATACTCGGCCACTGAACGGCCTCCCTGACGCAAACTGCGGAACTCCTTCTTCTTCAAGCTCATGGCGCCTGCTGAAACATGTGCGGCGCAAAAGGCATACTGAAACTGCGCCCAAGTGATGGTGTCGATGGGATAAGTCACCAAGTAGTTGTCCCACCATGCTGCGGCAGGACCCTCCAGCAAATGTGAGGCAAACCTCACCCTCTCTGCTTCAGTACATCCAACTGTCTCCATGTTCCGGCCTACTGAACGAAGCCAGTCATCTGCCACTATGGGCTCAGGAGTGCTAGAGAACCTCTGAGGATTCAACCTCAGGAACCTTGCAAGCGTGTCCACAGGTGGTGGTGGTGGCGCATTGTTGTTGTTTCCCATATTCTGAGTGAGCAACTGGATCAACTGATCTTGTCCTTGAAGTAACTGTCGCATGTAAGCTGGCACTCCATTGTTGTTGTTCTCATTCCCCGTGGGATCACGTCTCGGCGGCATCTGTTGGGCAAGAATAGGTAAGTTGTAGACAGAAAGTAGCTAGGGAAATATATCCTACCCCATATGCTTATGATAATCATGGCAAGCATTATATATACAATACATATATCACCAATCAACTTCACCAAACAATATCACCCTAGCATCAAACATATAACAATCATCAACCAATGCACTCATACGGAAAACCATCACATATCACACCATATAGTTTAAAATATATCGTATAACTGATATAAGATCCTCAAAACAACCACGAATAATATAAGATCCTCAACACAACCATGAATAACATAAGAGTATATCAAGCAACCTAATATTTGCCACACCGAATAAGTCGACATGGTCAAATACGCTAACACGATAATGATAGCAAACTAATTGCCGGTGAAGTAATTACGAATGCTGTCTTTGCTAAACAGCATGTGGTATTCGCGCCCGCTAATGCGGTTGCGCCTTTTGGGACTCGGCTCTTCTTCTTCTGTCGAGGTCTCTATTTCTGGCTCCTCTTCTGGTTCTTCAATCCCATTGGCCTTCATCTTCTCCTTCATTCTCTTTATCTCTGCTTGCATCTCCAACCTCTCCTTCTTCAGCTTGTTGTTTTCCCTCTTGAGCCTGGTGTTCTTCTGCTGCAACTCAGTGATGGTGTAGAGGTCTGACTGAGTGTCCTTCTCCAGGAAGTGGATGTGCTTCTCCAGGCTCTGGATGATGTAGCTGGTTGTACCTGTCCAAATAGCCCCAGGCACATACCTGAACTTCATTGGCCATATGTTCCCCGATGGAAGGATCTTGGCCACCTCTGCGTACACCGTACCCTTTAGCTGGGCGGCATACGTCTCCACGATGCATCCAAGAGCTATGTGAGCGGCTATGCGCACACACTGCTCCTTCTCCTAGGCATGCACCTCGAGTGACTCTGTGATCACCCTTTCCTCATTCGTCATGCTTCCTAGGATAAAAGTCTCCACTTGCCAGTAGTCATCAGCTCCCCTTGTCTCCATGATGTCCAGCTGAAAGACTGGCGCGTAGATGTTCAGGTAGTGGCAAATCCCCCTGAGCTCAGGTCCAAACGCCATGGCACGGTATGACAAAGTGGTCATCTATAATCAAAGAGAGGTAAGGCAAGATTAGAACAGGTATGAATACGAGATAGAGAAGGTAAGTAAGTACAAGACAGAGTGATGTAAAGAAATATTTTCATTCCTATGGTTTTTTTTCTACTCCATTTTCTAGGGTCACGTCCTACAGTCAACACACTGCTCTGATACCATCTGTAACGACCCAATTCACATAGAATTGAAGTCTCTGTGCTCAAGTGCCAGTCCCTGGATCGAACTCGCTGGCACACACAGTATCATAGATGTATATCAAAGTACAAGTGCATCGTTATTACAACGTATGATCCAGAATAAAATAAATAACAAGTTGCATAGCTCAAGGCTAGCTTATTCAACATAAATATAGAGGAAGCAAAAACAAGTAACGTGGAGTCCCATCAACAGCCACAAGCGAACATGCTGAGTGTAGACCCGCAACCCTAAACGCACCTTACTGGTCGTCTGAAAAACATGCAACACCGAAGGTTACAGCCCGACAATGGGTCAGTACATCTGATTTGTACGGCAAGTGACACGGAAAAGTTTATATAAAGGACCTACATCTACATGCAAGGTGAGCCAAAGGAAAGGCTTATGGTTTTTGTTTTGCAGAAAGCCAATTTTCTCCTGAACTAAACTAGTCAAAAATTTAAGATGAACTTACTACTTAAGATCGAACTGGGCACACCAGTTTCAACACCACACCCTTTATTAAATCTTTCCCACTCAAATTATTATGGTGATTCATATGTCAAGATCCTCCAGTAACAGTAATGTCTAGTAGCTCAAGGATGTCCATAACCGAGGACACGGCTAATCATGATTAGTTTTTACTCTGCAGAGGTTAGTACACTTTCCCCGCTAGACTCAACCCGAAGATTGAGACGAAGTCTTTCAGAAGAGGTCACCTACACCCAACGGCAAGCCGGTACCACCTATCACATCTACATCTGCTAGCTTTGCACGGGAGAGGATTCCTACATCATACTCAACTAAGCCAGAGCCCATATGGCCAGCGGCTGTACATGGAAGCTCCTAGTCACCAAGTATGTCTCATATTTTTGAGCCTGGACGGCGCCCACTTACGTTCAGAGGGTAGCACCATGACGTACTGTCAACCAACAAAACCAACCATTAGGGGTACAACCTGGTCTCGCCCTTAGATAAGGAACGAGCCCCCAGGAAGCACTCCCTGCCCGTCCAGAGGTGATTTATATTTATTATAAAGTTGCTACACAAATTATTAAATAGATCACATGCACTCCATGAATTTGCACAACCCAAACCACGTCTACAAAGCATAGCAATAAAGTAACAACACGTGCTAGGTTGATCTACAAACACAAGTCAAGACATGTGGCTATCCTAACTGGTTTTGCAGCAACAGTAAAGTAACTACCTATCATGCAATAGGGTGATATTCTTAACATAATGCATATAGAAAATATAGGTATGAGTATGGTCAAAGCATCACTTGACTTCTTCCTGTTCCTGACGAACACAATCCTCACAAAACGATGCGGCGCACTCCGGACAATCTATACGAGCAAACATAGCACCAATCAACATACATTCAATACAATTATGCACAAACAGTAATAAATATACAAAGAACAGTAGAAAAACTTGCCTAACAGAAGCTAAACTTAAAGTACTTGTCAAAATAAAACCAACGCAAAAAGAAACGGCGCAAACGGGCGCACCGATAAAAAGATACGGCAACCGGAAGTTCAAATTTAGATCTGCTTGGGATTCAAATTTAAAAACTTCAAACTTCTGTAAAACTTAGTCCACTGGCTAGAAAATTTCGTCACGGTCGCAACGCAACTGGAATCACTCGATTCCGAGTTACGGTTAAAAAGTACTAGCGAAAACGATACCGGGTGAAATCGGGGTTTATACTGCAAAAAGGACCCATACGTAAATATAATAAATTAAAAAAGCGATCGGGTCCCCGGCGGATTTGAAACCTGATCTGGCCAGAGTTCCGGCTGGCAAAGGCGGCACGGCCGACGGCTACCCGGCGTGGCGGCGCACGGCGCTGCGTGGCGGCGGCATGTGGCGCGCGGGGTGGCGGCGAGGAGGCGGGGAGGCGCGGGGTGGCCGGCGGCTTACCGCGGCGGCGGACGGCGGCAGCCGGCGGCGAAACGGCGGCGGCGGACTAGGCAGATCGAGCGGCGGCGGCGCAGGTTCGCGGGTCGGCGGATCGGGCGAAAAACCCAAACTCCCCGCGGGTCCGCGGGTTTTATAACCCGACCCCATTTTTTTTTAAAATCCGAAATAAACACGAATTCGGCCAGGCGGGAAAAAAACAGAACAGGCCCATTAGGCCCAAAATAATTTTAGAAAAATCACGGATAATTATTTTTAATTTCCGTCTTCACCAATATTTTTAAAATAATAAAATTGAATTTTTGGCTTTATCAAAATATTAAATAAAAATAAAAAGTTTGCAACTTATTTTTAAATATTTTTAAATACTTTTTTGGCAATTTAAAAATACCGAAAAACTCCGAAATTGATTTTAAAACTTTTCCGGAGCATAAATAAATTCCCAAAATGTTTTTAGAAAATATTTATAACCCCAAGGTAAATTTAAAAAGTCTCCCAAAAATATTTTAAACTATTTTCCAACAATTTAAAAATGAGGATAAGTCCTTTTATATCCTCTCCAGCGAACTGCCATGTGTTGAAAATTGTTTAAAATATTTTTAAAACTCCAGAAAAATGCGGAAGCGGCATGAGATGCATATGATGATCTATTAACATCCAAATTTAGAAAATTGGGATGTTACAAAGAAAATAAATCAAAGAAGCACAAAGTGACATGCATAGGAAGGTAGAACAAGAACAACTTCAAAACTTTCAACATGAAGAGAGGTGTTTTTGTAACATGGAAGTTTCTACAACCAAACTTTTCTCTCTCAAAGTAATTTTCAGTAGCATCATGAACAACATCAAGAATATAACTATCACATAAATCATGTTGTTCATGACCTACAAGCACACGTGTATAGTTTTCAACACGGTTTTTAGGATGATAAGATAGATGCAACCCATCACATTGAGCCTTGATAAGAGCAAAATTCTCCGGAATAGTTGGAGATTTCAAAAGGATCATAGGGAAATCAAGTGTGGGTGCAACAACAATAATTTCATGCTTAACATAAGGAACTATAGCAAATTCATCTTCGTAGGCATCATCCATAGTGGCATCATGGCCATCAACAAAGCAAGTATCAAAATCATCAGAAAGGGAAGTATCAAGTGAGTCCTCGGAATCATAAGATTCCTCTTTATAGCAATCATTAGCCTCTTCTTGGACAGCAAGCATTCTATTTTTAAAATCCTCAATATAAGCATTGGAAGTATAATTCTCAAAGCAATAAGCAAGAATAGCAAAGTTTTCAGACTTGTGAATAGTATCGTAATACTTTTCAATCAAAGAAGCAATCTCATAAGCACCTTTAAAAGCAACAAACTCTTCAATCTTTCAACATCAAAGTAATCATAAACACCTTTGGCATAAGAAGATAGGATCTCATTTTCATTAAACTCGCATTGGAAAGGAAGGTGTTTACGCTCTATATTAGAGCAACAAGTAAAATCATAAATGTGGCATAAAGATTCAGCATAGCAATAAGAAACGTGTATTTGATCCCATAAGTGTTTCCCTTTCTGATATATGTGGTGCCGCGTGTAATGAGCATGCTCATCCAATGATTTTCCCTCAACCAAGTCGGTTGGGTTTTTAGCGCGAGCACAAATTGATTGAAGACGAGCCAAGTGAAACATGTCCATCCTACCATATTTGGGTGGTTCAACACCCATGGTAAAGATAGCATCAGCAAGCAAGGTAACAGGTATTTTTGGTATTTTTTATAAAGGACACAAAAGTAAAAACTGACCGGTAAACTAACAAGTCTAAAAAGCAAAGATAAAAGATAGTGTGCAACTCCCCTATCTTGTAGACTTGAGTCCCCGGCAACGGCGCCAGAAATTTGCTTGATGGCTTCTCGCCCCTCATTGGTTACCCCAAGTGGAAGGTTTGAGATGCAGTGCAGCAACAAGTTTCCCTCGGTGAAGATACCAAGGTTATAGAACCAATAGGACTCAGGAGATACAAGTAGGTGGCAACGTCGCCAGAAATTGCTTCCTGACTAGGGTGTTGTCGTGGACCTGCACACAGCAACAAATAACTTTGCTCCCAACGAGTACAGAGGAGTTGTCAATTCCTCCGGCCTTGTCGTTTACAAAGGATCAACGCAAGAGATAAAAGGTGCAAAGGAAAGTAAAAGCTGAAAGTAAATTGAGGGTGTGAACAATAATGTGAAGATGGACCGGGGTCCCGTGATTTTCACTAGTGATGTCTCTCTCCCAAAAGACGATAAAAGTGCTAGCGAGGTAAACAAATCACAGTTGGGCAATTGACAGGATTATGAAGGCACCGCAATGCTAACTATGCTGCAAAGAAAGGAAGGGCTCAAAAGCAATGGGAAGTACGCCAAGGTAAGTAGACCGAAATCCATCTGCATCTACTACGAATCATCCACCTTGAGATATCTATCCAGAACATCTCGCTGGTATTAAGTTTCTAATCCCACCCAAAGTGTAAACTCAAAGCAACAGACAACTGCATTAAAAGAACTTTGCGTAAAGTAAACAATCCTTGCACCCGCGGATACAAGCACCGTTGTTTTATCCCTAGTGGCAACAGCACATCCCCTAGTCTCATGTTTCTGTCACTCAAGCTAGACATCAAGGGGCTGAACCCACAATCAAGCGTAACGCTCCCTCTTGGAGTTGCAAATAAAATACTTGGCCAAAGCAAATATCGCAACGGAGAACATGCAAGAATTTACTCAAGAACAAAATATAAAAGAGAAGAACCAAATATATTAGTCATCACAATCTGAACATAGTCTCATAATCCATCAGATCCCATCAAACTCAGCATAGCAACAGCAGAAATTACATAGATGCCTCGATCATGTGAGGCAGCTCACAAGGACTCGAAAGTGGAGACACACAAAAGGGAGAGGTAGATCACATAGCTACTGGTCACGGACCCATGGTCCAAGGGAAACTAATCACGGTACATACGGGAGGCGTCCATGGCTATGGATGGTCTCCCGGAGGGGGTAGCTTCTCCCGGCAGGGTGCCGGAGCAGCTTCTCCAGGCAGCCCCGATCTTGAAACGGCGGCAGCGGTACAGAGGGGAGTTCGCGAGAAAGAGATCGATATTAGGGGTTTCCACCCCGAGGGGTAAATATAGGAGAAGGGGGGCATCGAGGGGATCCACGAGGCAGTCAGGAGGGTCCCTGGCGCGGCCCAGTGTGGGGCCGCGCCACCTGCCCTCCTGGTTGCCTGGTGGTGGCCCCCCTTCCCTCTCTTGGTGATTCCAGAAGCTTCTGTTGCGCTTATTTTTTTTATATTTTCCCGGAATTTTTGGAGCACTTTTAATGGCCGGAAAACCTGAAATACAAAAACAGCAGAAAACAGAAACTGGAAACTGGGTGCACTGAGTTAATAGGTTAGTCCAAATAGGTTCAAAAGTGTATGAAAGTTCAAGGAAAACATGGCAAAGTCACACAAAACATGCATGGAGCAAGCAGAAATTATAGATACGTTTGGGACGTATCAATTTCTCAACTCAGTATGGGACTTGGGTTTGTTTTCTCTCGAGATCTTCCTGGGGATACTCATGGCTCTTCTATCTCTGAATATTAAGTGGAGCGGCCAACCGCAAATGGCGGGCGGGTGCGGGGTATTTATAGGTGGCGATCCCAACGGCGAAATGACTGAAGTGACCCGATGCGACAACTTGACGCGTGTCCACAACGGCCGGATTTCAAATCAATGCGCAACTTTCCTTGCGGGGAAAGAAAGCTGACTCACCGCATGAGTTCTCTCTCGGAGGCACAAAGTGTGCTGACTTTGCCTTCAATCTATAACTCGACTCAGTGAGATTTCTCTCGGTAGGCTATCTCTCTCGGTTTTAAGTTGAGTAGAGAAAATTCACTTTGATTAAGATTTCAACTAGCAAACCCCTCTTGATAGTACGGTTTTTCCTACGACTCAAGAAAATAAAAGAGAAACTAGCAAAAAGACTAAGTCTTCGTCCAACTTCAGCTTTCTCCTCGTTGCGTTTTCGCTCAAGATCACCTTCTTCTACGACGACATTTTTATAGGTCATCCTCCATCAAAGGCGTCGGTATTGAGTTGCAGCTTTGCTGCAATGAGTTGTCCGTCGACCTTATACATGCAAACTCCATTCTTCAGGAACCTAGATATTTGTTTATACTCAAAAATAAATTAGTTCCTCTACTGCTTTGTCCAACAATCTCCAAAACCCAAGGGGCAAAACTTGCTCTTACACCCCCTGGCCGCGCCCTAGAGGCGTATGGTGTGTGTGGGCCATCCCCAGGGCTCATCCTCCGGCTGGAGGTCTCTTATGATGAATAAGAATTTTGGTATTTTTTGGGGAATTTTCCTAGAACTTTGCTTTTTCACCTTTTTCTACAATGCACGGACAAAAACAGACAAAAACTGGCACTAGGCACTGAGTTAATAGGTTAGTCCAAATATGTTGTAAATGATATATATCAAAAGTAAATCAAAACATATAGCAATATCACCAAAAGAAGCATGGAGCAAGCAAAAATTATAGATACATTTGGAACATGTTACTTGTCAATTCAACCACACCTAAAAAGGCACTAGACAAGAATATTTAGTAGCAACAATGCATTGACGGGTGTAGTCTTTAAGACTTTCCCAGTCACCAACACCACAATGTAGTAGCAAAGCAGTAGCCGCAGTAATGAGAGCAATAGTAACAACGAAGGAAATAAAGATGAAAGATGGACCGGGGTTCAAGGTTTCACTAGTGGTAACTCTCCAAGCAAAAGAACAAGGTGTTGGGTGAACAAATTACGGTTGGGAAATTGAAAAAAAATTGCACTAACTCTAGCCAAAGAACAAACTAGAGCATCCTAGTCAAAGAACCATACGTAGGCATGTATTCCATTTGTAGTTGTACTTGCTTGCCATAAGAACTTGCACAACATCTTTTGTCGTACCATCCCGTTGTCAGTGGGGCCAAATAAGGAACTTATGGAGATTAAGGTGCTCGTATCAAAGAGCATCGAAACAAAGCATTAACACTCTATCAACATAAGTAATCCTCAAATTATAGCCCATCCTATTTGGTGTCCGAAGCTGTCATTAAGATCGCCGATTTTGGACTATAATAGGTGCATACAACCATAGATAAGATCTAGAACAACAATTATAACCATGCAATAATAAAGTTCTCAGATCTAAGATCGTGCTACTCGTGCACGCGAGTCGATGTAGAAACCTTTGCGAGTCATACATGGCATGTCGAGTTGGAGTAGAGGTATTACGAGTCATCCATGGTATGTCGAGTTGGAATAGAAACTTTGCGAGTCAAGATTGAGACCCAAATTCGCGATTTGAAATTCGCGGTCTCTTGTAGATCCGAAAACGCGTTGAAGTGCGAGAGCCGCTGACGGAGATCTAACCGTTGGAAAATTTTGAAATTTTTGTGGACGTGATGGATTGAATCCCGCATACTTTTAGTGGAGGGATATTTGAGTTGATGTCTGAGCCGATGTTAGGAATTCTTTTTGCTGGAGTCGCGCGGAGTTTTGTCAGATTATGAGAGTGCTTCAGTGCGGGGGTCCCTGAGGGATATCCAGCTATTGGAAATCGCTGAAATTTTCACAGATTTTGGATAAATTAATTTCGAATCTTTCCAACAAAGGGATCGTAAATATGAGTTCTGAGTCACCATCGCGAGCATACGCAATGCAGACGTTTTTCCTGTTCTATAGGCTATGCGTGAGCGTTTTTTAGGTCGATCTTTGAGTGATGCACTCAAAAAATTTCTTGTTTTCTCCGTGAGCTTGATGCAGATCTTGATGTAGATGTTGAATAAGCCGAGATTGCAATGAATCCAAGTTGGATCGGGTCCTTCCTAAGTCGATTGATCGTCGGTTGTCGATGTAGATTGGACCCGCCGAATCCGTGATTACAACGTGTGTGTCTTTCCCACAGACGAAGCCAATTGACGTGGTATAATCACTTCAAATACCAAGGTTAGCTACCCTAGCGTGATTGAGAGGGGAAGGAGCCCGCACGTTGGTAGATTCGTATGCTGGACAAGCAACACATGGGACACGATTTACCCAGCTTTAGGCCCCCGGAGGGAAAACCCTACATGTTGCTTGTCTGATCTGGTATTGATGATGATGTATAGGGGTGTCATGTGGGCTATGGTGGAGATATTGTATATCTAGTCGTATGCGTGGAGAGAGATCTGATCTAGAGGGTGCCCCTGCCTCACTTTATACAAATATCCAGGTAGGAGTTTACATGAGTCCTAATCAACTATAAGTAGGAGTCCTTGTCTTGCGCCTCAAGTCTTGGGCTTCATATCGGTTCATGAGGATTCAATCATTGGTGCTTCGGGTGGGCTGATGCCAGGCCTTCTGAAGATTCTTGTGGGCTACCAGTCTTGACACGCACCAGGTACCCTCATGGAGAGGAGTCGTGGGGATATCCCCTCGTCAACCAGAAACTACGATCTAGGGTTGTTGGAGCCATGTCCCGACACCCTGTCGAATGGGGAGGTCATTCAAAAAGGCCTCTTCCTTGCCATGGACGCCTCCCAGGTGAAGTGTGATTAGTCTACCCCTAGGCCTTGGTTCCATGGCAGTAGCTAGCTGATGTCTCTCCTGTTTTGTGCTTCACTAATTAGTCCTCGTGAGTTGCCTATCATGATCAAGGCACTTTTATGTATTTTCTATACTGTGTTTGCTAGGATCCGATGGATTTTATAGATCATGATCAGATTGTCATGCTTTATATATGATACCTTTTTATATGATCTTTGAGTGTTCTTGCATGCTCTTCATTATATATTTATTACTTCGGCCAAGTAGCATTTTATAACTCCAAGAGCGAGTGTTGTGATCGATAGTGGGTTCATGCCTCCTCGCGTCTGGTTACGAGTGACAAAAATGTATAAGGCGGTGATTTTATTGTTGCTACTAAGGGTAAAACATCGGTGTTTGTGGCTACTTTTTGCTCATATATGTTTTTGAAATGTAAAACTGTGGGATAAAGCACCCCACAACACTTTATTGAAAGGGATGCAAAATATTTACAAATGCACAAGGGGTCTGGAAAAGTAAATTACAACAACAGCACCCTCAGGGTAGTAAAAAGTCTATCCATCTAAGTAGATCTTCCTTGAACTTATGCTTGATTCTATACCCAAGCAGAGACAAGTCATGTACAAACCCTGCTTTCCATCTGGCAAAGCTTGGCCTTTCATGCTTAAAAACCTTAGCATTCCTCACGACCCATATATTCCACCAAGCCAGGAAAACCACCTCGGCAAAGAAAGGTTTGTTGAAGTACCTCTTTGCTGATTGGGCAACCTCCAACATAGTATGCCCAATGCTCCAGTAAATTTGCAGACAGTTCAAAATCCTTGAGCTAAAGTTGCATTGAAAAAACAGACGATCTTTGGTTTCCAGGTGCTGAGTGGGGCAGAGAACACATTCAGGCCCATCTTCAATGTGCATATTCCTCCTTAACAACATGTCCTTAGTGTTAATTCTCTCCATGATAACAAGCCAAGCAAACACCTTAAATGTCTAGAGTACATCATGATTTCCAAATCCAAGATAATAAGGGTTTTGTTATTATGGGCTCATGAACATAGGAGTAAAATTTCTTGGTAGTATAGCTCCCCTGCTTTCCAAACTTCCAGGTCCAGCTATCATTAGTTAGATCTCTGACAGCATACTGTAACAACAAAGACTAGACTAGCTGAAGCTCAGAATGAGCCTGTGCAGATAGGGGCAGATGAAATAGAGAAACCAGACTGGTGGTAGAACAAACTTCTTTTGTAGAGATCAATTTGTCTTTGGCAAAGGAGAAAAGCCTCGCATATTTGTGGGCCAACAGATCTGAAGTATGGACTAGCCAATAATCAGTATAGAACAAAGCAGAAGCACCATCAGCAATGGTACATTTGGACATAGCCAGGAATTTCTCCAATAATTTACAGATATCCTTCCACCAGAAGGAACCACACATGTCAGTAGCATGCGGTACTCTCTGATAATAGTATGTGTTCCAAATGAGCTGCACCCAAGGAACAACATGCTGATTGTAGAACTTGCTTAAGTGTTTTATCAAGAGAGCCTCATTCTGCGAGCTCAGGTTTAGGATTCCCAAACGACCTTTTGATTTTGGCCTACAAACCAACTCCCAGGCTGCCAGAGATTTACCAGAGTCCTTTCCATATTTTCTCCACGGACATTGCCTTTGAATCCTTTCCAGCTGCTTTATGATTCCAATAGGAATGTGAAGAGAACAAAGGAAGTAAATGGGCATGGAACAAATCACTGAATTCAACAGTTGAAGTTTTCCTCCTTGGTTGAGAAAGCAAGAGCCGACAGTTAATCTTCTCTCCATACAATCCACAAGAGGGAGGAAATCAACCATTCTTGGTCTAGTAGTGCCAACAGGTAGCCCCAAATAAGTGAAGGGCAAAGTGCCAGTCTGACACTCAAAAACGGTTGCCAATGAAGCCAAGGTTTCTGTGTCCACATTGATGGGATACATTGAGGATTTATGGTAGTTGATGGCCAGCCCGGTTGAAGTGGTAAAAGTTCTCAGTGCATCCTTGAGAGCAACAACTTGAGCAAAGTCAGCTTGCATAATTAGCAGAGTATCATCAGCATACTGCACAATGGGGACGTCCAAATCATGTGAAGGGAAGGGGAGCTGCAGGAGACCTTGTCTCAACATATTATTAACAAATGATTGTAGAAAATCATCTACAAGCACAAATAACAAAGGAGAAAGAGGGTACCCTTGTCTAACCCCCCTTCTGCACTTGAAACGCTCCCCAGGAACTCCATTTAATAGAACAAAATAGGAGCCAGAAGAAAGGAGCTCAGACACCCATCCCCTCCATCTGTCATCAAAACTCTTGTGCTTAAGGATCTGAAGGATGGCCTCATTCTCAATGGAGTCAACATCCTTTCAAAGTCAATTTTCAGGAGTATTAGAGGTCTCTTGGACTGGTGGCACTGATGCAGATATTCTAGGGTCCAACCAATACATTCTAGGATTGATCTATCCTTAATGAAGCCATATTGGTTCTTGTGAATACATCTGATGATCTCTTTGTGAAACCTGTTGGCAGGCATCTTGGTTAACAATTTAATACCCACACTGGTTAAGGATATGGGTCTAAAGTCATTGATGGTTTCAAGGCATTGCTTTTTGGGCACTAAAGTGATGAAGGATCCATTAATACCTTCTAGCTTTGCAGTACCAGCATGAAATTCCCCAACTAAGCAGTAGAAATCCTGACAGATGATGGGCCAACATTTCTTAACAAATAAGCCATTAAAACCATCAGGCCCAGGAGCTTTATCTATAGGCATAGTTTTCACCACTTCATGAATTTCCTTATTTTCAAAAGGTGCAGATAAAACATGATGTTTGGTACCTCTGACAAAAGTTCAGGTAAATTAAAGCCCATTTGAATCCCTGCAGAAATACCCATTCTTTTTTTGAAAGAGGACAAAAAAGCAGCAGCCAAAATACTATGATCAGAACATGGAGTGCCATCAGCAAGTTGAAATGAAGCAATGGAGTTTCTTCTAAGACTTTCAGAGACCATGGTCTGGAAAAACTAAGAATGTATCTTTTAGAACACCTAATTTTCCAGTATAAACTTTGCCAATGCAGTATCTGCTCAAGATGCAACTTAACTATCTTTCTGAAGTTAGATTCAGGCCTAAATAGAACCTTGTGATCTTCCAGACAGTCCAAGATTAAAATAACTCTATTGCATTTCTGAATCAAAGTTTTTATCCTGGACTTATTTCTCTGCCACCTCTTGTGATCTCCTCTCAGCCGTTTTAGTTTATGCACAATTTGTGCAGAGATATGATCCATCTGAGAATGGGTGGCCCAACTCATAGATACACAGTCCATAAATCCTGTTTGTTCCACCCAGAAATTTTCAAACCTAAAAATACTAGCTTTAGGAATATTGGTGGAAACAGAGACAACACAAGGCAAGTGGTCAGAAGCAGTCTTGGACAAAGGTAAAACTTGTGTGAGAGGATAACATGCAATCCAGTTTGAGTAAGTGAAAAACCAATCAAGTTGCTCCAAAAGTGGATTGTCTTGCATGGTTGACCATGTGTATCTCCTGCCCTTTATAGGCAATTCTAACAAATCCAAATGACCAATAACTTCATTAAAAATGAACATGTCATTGATATCACCACCAGGCACATTCCTGTTATCCATTGATCTGATGAAATTGAAATCACCTAGTAATAACCAGTTCTCATCAAAAGGAATAGAAAGGTGATACAGCCAATCCACAAAGTTATCCCTTCCAGATTGTTCACATGGCCCATAAACATTAACTAAAGTCCAAGTTTCAGCATTTAGTCTAGAAGTGAACTTGATTATCAGTCCAAACTGCTGGAAATCGATAAGAGTACCAGTAAATAGAGCAGAGTTCCATATAGTAAGAATACCACCAGAGGCCTCAATGGAAGGGATGAAAGAAAACTGATCAAATCTTCTTGGGCAGAAAGATCTAATGAAATGTTGATCCACCGAAGAGCATTTAGTTTGTTGTAAACATAAAATGGAGCACTGGCTTTCATCAATTTTTTCCCTGGCCGCTCTCTATCTAGTAGGGGAATTCATGCCCCTCACATTCCAACACAACACATTCCAGTTTCTATTAGATGTGTTCTCCATAAAAACCATGATATAGCAGGATATAAATAAATGTAAGCATTACAATAAAGAACATCAAAAGGTGACATAACCAAGTCATATAGGACGAGAGCAGAGCATAGATACAACTGGCCAATTTAGGGGCTTGCCAAACCTAGAGCAGTGAAAGTGGACTAATCATTGGATGAAGATGGAGTGGAAGTTGAAGGATTAGCTGTAAGCTTCTCCACATTCAGCAATGCAGGATCAATCTCCAGATCTCCACCAATATGCTGCAGTACTCTGATAGGAGTAGGAGGGATTTCCTGTGCAACATGTGGGCCCTCTTCCTCAAAGAGTGGCTGCTGGACTTGGGATTTCATGTGCTCGGTTCTGGGCTTCTTTTTTCTTTGGTGGAGTGGAAAGTTCAACAAATCTCTCAGGTTTGAAACCATCCCTCCTAGCAGAGTTGCGAGTGCACCTTCTAACTTCAGTATCCACAACAAGAGCATTGGATTTCCTATCCCTTTTCTTAGCTCTGTAGCAGAGAAAACTATGTGATTTGGAAGAACCATAGTATCAACATTGATCTGGATATTTCTTACCACAGGCTCCTCCTCTGACACAAGCATATTGTCCATCTGGGTGTGCTCAGAATCTTCATCTTCAATGAACACAAGTGAAGGGGCTAGGAGATCAGCATCAAAAGCTAGGCTCCATGACCTTTTAGAGCATATGATTGGGGCTATGGGTTTTAGTAGCAGTGGTCTGAGGATCTCTCTGACACAAAGTTCCTCATATAAAGATTTGAAAGTTCTTTGCCATATCATGTCAGGAGGCAGTGGAGGGCCAGCAGGGATTCTCAACATGCCCACAATCACATTGTGTTCCTATTCTGGAGGTGGGACAAAAGGGAATATATCCCAAATTTGGGCAGGCAACTCAGACTCCACAAGAGCTTCATCCTCAGCATCCACATTAATCACTGGGATTTGCACTACTTCCTCTACAGAACCAGAGTCCTCAGGGTGATCCAACCCCATGGAGTGATGTTCATCAGGTTGAAAATCCTCTCCTTGATCTGCAACATTGTCATTGTCCTCTCCCCAAGCATCATTCCCCCCAATTAGGATCTTCGTGATGTTCAACATGTGGTTCTTCCATTGGTGGGGGAATATCATTCCATCCCAGCATGGGATAGGGTGGGAGAACAAAATTCACATTGTTGTGAAAAAGTTGACCAGGCAGTGGATGCAGGTTACCATCAAAAGGCATTGAATCTTCCTCCTGTGGCAGTTGATTTGCCCGATTAGCACCAAGCACATAACATGCCGCCGTCCAGTTAAGCAGAGCACCTCCTTGGGTCGCATAGTCATTGAAAACGACATCCCTGGGCACTAGAGGCACATCAGGGAAGGAAGCGAACACCATGGAGCGAACTAGATAGGGATCTTGGTCATCCCAGTAGTGAAACTTTCCAAAAGTGTCAACTGCCTCCCACAAATTATTCGCATTATGAAGGTCGAGTGGAAATCCAACAAACATGTGTGACACCCTGGATTTTGCAACTTTTTATTTTCAAAAAAATTTCTGATTTATTGTAAGATTTGCCAGTCGGTTTGATTTTAAGAAATTATTTGGACTTGAAACTTGAGCATATTTTATTTCCTTGCTCAAGTGGCCCTTGATTCCCTAAACCTTTCCAGGAATCACCCCTTGATCCATCCCATCCAAGCCCCATTTTTATTCATGCCATATATTCCTTTTCCCATTAAAAGGAACGTTCCCTTTATTTGAGGATTTGAAGCAACCCCTATTTATATTGCTCCATAAATCCCCAAATAATTCCCACATGTCCTTGATATCATATCTTACCAAGTTATCCAAAAACATTGCATGGCCCAAGTGAATTTTCCACCTAGGGAAATTCATTTGTTTGTTGGGGCAGAATGACACTTTGTGAAGGAAGTGTCATTTATCCTTATCCATTGCTGCTGAAACTTTTTGTGAAAGCTCTCATGAGCATATAAATAGCCGATGCCAAATTTCAGCTCTAGCGGACTATCCAAACTCCATCACAAAATTCCCAAAGTTTGGATGCAGCAGGGGCATTGTGAAGAAAGTGCAAGATTGGAGCAGCCATTTGCTTTGAAACTTTCCACACATTTTCCCACCTCCAAATGACTCCCCCTAAACACAGTTTTAGCCTACCCCAACCACCCATGTGAGGGCACCCTCAAGATCAATTTTCTAGCCAGCAGGGTACCTTGTGAAGCAAGTTATAGCTAGGTACTTCCCCTAGCCTTGAAATTTTGCACACATGTGCACACCCCCAAATAACTACTCTACACCAAATTTCAGCCAATTCCATCAAGCCAAAGTGATGCTAGCTTCACCAACTCATTTCTGGACCATTTGGGCAGTTACAAAGGAAGTGCATTCAATTGTTGTCCATTTGAGCTCAAACTTCACAGACATGTAGTCCTTCCAACCCTATACACATGTGCCAACATGGACCTATCCCAATCTTCACCATTTGAGCTCTACTTCTTCCCCAAGTTTACTGCTTCAAACTTTGCAGAGAAGCCAATCTCACATCCTTGCTCCCCTTGACCATTCAAAGACACCATAGTGCTCAGTGTAGAAAGGATTGCATGCTAGACATGCTTGGCCATGTGAAATGCCATTGTGTGCACCAGCCCATGTGGTGGCCACGCCCATGGCGTGCCACTGGCACGCTCTGCGCGTGACCCGAGCCACTGGGCGCGACTGCAGCGTGCCCCCGTCGCCTAGCTCATGTCCTACCGCGTTGCACGGCTTTTCCCCCTCACATGGGACCATCTCCCTGCTTTCCCCTCACCGGAATCATGCTGTTCCGCTCGCCACCATGCAGAACCCGGCGGCACAGTGCGCCGCTATCACATCCCCATCACCATTGCCCTTCCCCTCTGCTCCATGTGCCCCTGCTCGCTTGTGACACCTCCAGCAACCTCTCGAATCCCCTAGAGCTTGTCACCTCACCCCATCATCTCGCCGGTGTTGTCCGCATCTTCACGGCGGCATCCGGGCACGGGCATCGTGCCCCGACTATAAAAGCCACCCCCGTGCTCGCCTAGCTTCACCACCATCCACACCTCACTTCCAATCGGCCACCAGTGCGAGGAATCGAGCCGTGGATCTCGTCTTCCCCACCTCCGGCGAGCCGCTCCTCCGCGCCGTTGAAGTCGCCTCCCGCCTGCTCCGGTGACCCCCTAGCAATCCACCACCACCGTTGGACTCCCCTTGCCCCTCTGGTTCTTCCCCAATCGCCGCACGGTTCAATCCTCGTCGGAATCGCCGCCGCCATCAACACCCCAACGACCATCGTGGCTTCGCGCCACCGGGAAGACCACGACGTTGCCGTTTGGCCACCTCCGGTTGAACCACGGGTACAGGGAGGATCGCCTTGGTGGCCCGGATCCATCCGTGACTAGCCCAGCCTCGGCCGCTCCTGCTCGCCGGGGTTCTCGCCGCCGGTGAGCCCAGCTCCCATGTTCTCTCTCTCTTCTAAACTGACTGGCCGTCCCCACCAGTCAGCCACCCATCCTCACTCGAAGCATTTTCTAAGTTGAAGCGCATTCCCAATACCCGCCATTGACGTCACCCCTCTGGGTATTTCCAGAAAATGATTTAAATCATTTATTTGACCCAAACTTTGACCAGTGATATCTTTTATTCCACAAGTCCAAATGAGCCCTAGTTTGGCATAGTTTTGTCTTGAGCCCCTCTTTAATTTGGCATAGTTTTTATGACATGTTGTTCTGTTTACATTTTGTGGTTGAAAGGAATACTTTATGTGACATTTTCTTTGCCCTTCTAAAAATGTATTTTCTAGGGTTTATTTGTGTTGAAGACCAGGAGTATCTTTACACTCCCTTGGTGAAAGGTGATGACCCTCAACGTAAAGGGATATATTGCAGCGTTTTTGATAAGTAAGAGTGTCGAACCCAACGAGGAGCGAAAGGTATTGATAGGTGATTTTGGACAAGGAATAACTGCAAGAACTGAAAGATAACTTTTAGGGGTTTTCGATATAAGCAACAATAAGTTAAAAGAAAGAAAAGTAAATAGTACTGAGGAGCAGCAAGTGGCCCAATCCTTTTCAGCAAAGGATAAGCCTGACAACTGAACTTACAAAGACTAAAGCGTTCTTGAGGACACATCGGGAGGTAGTCACGTTCTTTCACCATACTCTGTATCGATAACAAGTGTTGTTCTGATAAGTGTTTAGTGGGTGGGTCTATGCTAGCACACCTTCTAGACTAAGATAAGTGCACTCTTATGATTAAACATCTTGCAAGCATCCGCAAATACAAGATAGAAATTAAGGAAAACCTAACCACAGCAATAAGATCAAGGATCCATTAGTCCCTTGTGCAAAAGTGTGCAAACTGGGGTTCAGGTTTCTGTCACTCCGGCAACCCACCGTAAGCATTCTAAATACACAATGTATTCCCCTAGGTCTTTAATAAGGCGAAGTGTTGAGTGTTCGACTCACACAACACCACTAGGAAAATAACAACACAACTTAAATATCAAACAACACAAATTACTTCAACATCATATGACTGCTAACAACTAGACTTTTCCCATGTCCTCAAGAACTAAAGTAACTACTCACAAGACATAAAAGAGATCATGATCATAGGTGATAAATATTTGATAAACAATCTGGACATAATGATATTTCTCCAACAAAACTCAATAGCATTCACCACAAAAGTAGTAATCAACAACGGTAGAGTAGAGAGGATAGATAGTACGGATTACAACACAAGATAAACTTGTGAGGTGAGATTGGATGGTGGTGGAGATGGTGCTGATGTTGGGGATGATGTTGATGATGATCTCGATGATGCCCGTGACGATGGCGATGATCTCCCCTTCCGGGAGGTGATCTCCTCGATGGAATCTGCCCGCCGGAGATCCCTTTTCTTCTCTGTAGGTTTCCGCCATGGAGCGGCGAAGGAACTCCGTAAAAGCTTCTCTTCTCTAGGTTTTAGTGTAACGAGGAGTATATAGGCCAGAGGGGGAGCCGGGAGTGGCCCCAGGGCTCCAGGCGCCCTCCCAGCGCGGTCAGGGGTGGGGTTGCGCCAGGTGGCCGCCTAGGGCTCCTGTGGCCCCCCTCTGGCCCCTCTTCGGCGAGTCTTCATTAATCTTCTGGAAAATACCCCCTGTCGATTTTCAGGTAATTTGGAGGTATTCTTCTTCAGCAACTCAGCGTCCACTTTTTACTGTTGAATCCTGCGTCTGCTGCTTCGGCACCGGAAAGGTTCAAACTGTGTAAAATAATCCAAAACAACATAAGAACATCATCGTAATGTGAAATATATCAATGAATAAGGATGAATTACGATATAAAATAGTGATGCGATTTGGACGTATCAACTCCCCCAAGCTTAGACCTCGCTTGTCCCCAAGAGAAAACTGAGCTCGGTAAACCTGTCTACAAGTTTTAGAGAGTGAAGTGTCGACAAATAAAATACGGACAAGAAGCATCATGATCTTTTCACCAAACTCAAACATCCTAAACAGCAATCTCCAACTCATAAGGCCCTTATGAAAGAGTAATACAAATTATAATCAAAAGTAGGGCTAAGGAAACTCATCAAATCATGGGAAACAAGTCCTTTGGTCAAGGGACAACTAATAGCTTTTACCTTTTCTCTTTCTCTTTATATTTTGAAGAGACAATTTGGAAAAAAATTAAAGAACAAGCTATTAGTCATGAAGTGCAAATGCTAACACAAAGGAAGATGTTTGCTTGGCAAATGCTTTTGAAAACAACTTACTTATCAAGAGATAATGTCAATAATGATATGGCATGGCAAAACTTTAATGCAGAATTATATGGATGAATCTTCATCAGCATCAAGTGTCTGTTCTCTTTGGGAAAGGAGGAAGTGGGGAAAACTGACTCAACATAAAAGTAAAGGAAAAAGCCTTGTTAAAGGCAAGCAGGGAAAACTCAAGTGCCATCCTTAAATCAAACAGAATGAAAACAAGTTTTGAGAGGTGCATGATTTGTCAATGAATGCTAATAGATAACTCAATTGCTTATCAGATTGGACAAGTTTCGAGGAACGGCTCCCAAACAGGGACGATCACATCCCCGCAATCTCCTTTGTTTATCACTGCCAAAGTTTTCTGATTTCTCATGAACAAAGCGTGAAGGAGGGTTTGTTTGTTGTATTATCTTTTGTGAGCTGGGCGCACTCATGCCAGTTCCTCCTCGTATTAGGGGTTTGCAGATTAGACATGCAATCCCGGGATAAAACTTGTCCAACTTAAGAAGATCATGAGTTAACTACTACTTCCTCATGAGCTAAAACAGGGGCACAAAATAGAAGATTTTGAACATCTAAGGATAACACAAAAATTCTATGCTTTAGGAGTGGTAGTGGAATACCACGAATAGGAAGGTATGGTGGACTCATATGGAAGATGCTGGTTTCAGGGTATGGATGCACAAGCAGAATTCCTATTAGTAAAGAGGTTTGGCTAGCAATGGCTTTGAGAGAACAGAAAATTGATGATGACTTGGATCCAAAGCAATATAAAGCATAAACATTAAGATAAGCATAGTACATCAAGTTGTCTTCCTTGTCAACATAACACTACAAGCATAATAACAAAGAGGGTTTGGCTATGTCGCTACTTTGAGAAAAATAACATGCTTGTTGTTATGACCAAAGCTATGTTTGCCAAGATTAAATAAAGTTTTCAAAGCCATACCTGATATAAGGTCAATACTCCCCATAAGAATCATCATGAGGTCGATTGCGTGAAGAGAATGCCGAGTGCATCGAAGAGATCAATAGACTTCTCATTAATATTCCATCATAGACGACTCCACACTCACGGATACATAACTCTCCAAAAAGGAGTGATAGACCTCAAAGCAAACACCTATTTTATAAGATAACTTCCCTAGACATGATACGACTCTACTTGACTCTAAAAGACATAGATAAACATAAAAATACCGGGCACTCCCCCAAGCTTGGAACAAGCTAAGGGGATGCCATTACCCAAGGAGATTTACTCCTTATTCTTGTTCTTGTCGGTCACCTACTCCTTGGCGAAGCGCTTCCATGGCAGTTGTTCTCCCGCCTCAAAGGACATTCCCGTCTCCAGGATCCTGCACTCAGAACCCAAACCCATGGGCATAAACTTTAGTTCATACTCACAGTTCTGGTTCTGCAGATCATAGATCTGTGCTTGGAGCCCATAAACTTTTTCTTCTAGTGCGGCCAAACTTGACCACATCTCCTTCATCTCCTTCTTGTGGGAAGCTTCTAACTCGTTCATGATGTCGAAGTTAGCTTCAACACCACGCTCCACCATCTTCTTGAACTTGAAGACCTCATGTTCCACCTCCTTCAGCCCTTCCTCGGTGCTCCCCTCCTTGACTGGTCCCTTTAGATCCTCCTTGTGGAGGTCACCATCCTCCACACAAAGGATCTGGGGGTGCTTCTTCACCTCAGCGGGGTAAGGTTTGATGACTTTGATGACGAACTTGTCTTGGGGAACTTGGGGAAGCCATGGCACCTAGGTCTAGCTGAAAGCTTTCTTGGCAGAAACAGCTCGAAAAGAAAACACACGAAATCGTGAGATACGTTGCCGAAACGATCCGGGCAAATATAAAGCAAAAATTTCTGCACAGAAAGGAAGGTAACGAGCCAAAGCGGGGTCGGAGACGGACTCCGGGGTGCCCAGGTGATACGTCCCAAACGTATCTATAATTTCTGCTTGCTCCATGCATGTTTTGTGTGACTTTGCCATGATTTGCTTGAACTTTCATACACTTTTGAGCATATTTTGACTAATCTATTAACCCGGTGCACCCAGCTGCCAGTTGCTGTTTTCTGCTGTTTTTGTATTTCAGGTTTTCCGGCCATTAAAAGTGCTCCAAAAAATCCGAAAAAAGCGGGAAAAAAATCAGCAACACGGAAGCTTCCGGAAACACCAAAGGAGGGAAGGGGGGCCACCACAGGGACTCCAGAAGGGTCCCTGGCGCGGCCCCACCCTAGGCCGCGCCAGGGAGCCTCCTGGCTGCCCTGTGGCCCCTCTCGGTGCTCCCTTCGCCTATATTTACCCCCTGTGACAGAAACCCCTAAGACGAATCTCTTTTCCGCGATCTCGCCTCTGTATCGCCACCACCGCCGTTTCTAGATCGGGGCTGCCTGGAGAAGCTGCCCCGGCACCCTGCCGGGAGGAGGAACCACCTCCGGGAGACCATCCATAAACATGGACGCCTCCCATATGTACCGTGAGTAGTCTACCTTGGACCATGGGTCCGTGACCAGTAGTTATGTGATCTATCTCTCCCCTCTTTGTGCCTCCACTTTCGAGACCTCGTGAGCTGCCTCACATGATCGAGGCACCTTTGTAATTTTCTGTCGTTGCTATGCTGAGTTTGTTGGGATCTGATGGATTATGAGACTATGTTCAGATTTTGATGAGTAATATATTTGGTTCTTCTCTTTTATATTTTATTCTTGAGTAAATTCTTGCATGTTCTCCGTAGATGTATTTTACTTTGGCCAAGTGATTTGTTGCAACTCCAAGAGGGAGCGTTATGCTTGATTGTGGGTTCAGCCCCTTGATGTCTAGCTTGAGTGACAGAAACATGAGACTAGGGGATGTGTTGTTGCCACCAGTGATAAAACAACGGTGCTTGTATCCGTGGATGCAAGGATTGTTTACTTTACACATAGTTCTTTTAATGCAGTTGTCTGTTGCTTTGGATTTACACTTTGGGTGGGATTTGCAAATTTATACCAACGAGATGTTCTGGATAGATATCTCAAGGTGGATGATTCGTAGTAGATGCAGATGGATTTCGGCCTACTTACCTTGGCGTACTGCCCATTGCTTTTGAGCCCTTCCTTTCTTTGCAGCATAGTTAGCATTGTGGTGCCTTCATAATCCTGTCAATTGCCCAACTGTGATTTGTTTACCTCGCTAGCACCTTTATCGTCTTTTGGGAGAGATACATCACTAGTGAAAATCACGTGACCCCTGTCCATCTTCATATCATTGTTTACGCCTTTAATTTACTTTCAGTTGCCACTAATATTATCCCGTGCGTTTTATCCTTTGTAAACAGCAAGGCCGGAGGAATTGACAACTCCTCTGTACTCGTTGGGAGCAAAGTTATCTGTATCTGTGTGGAGTTCCACGTCAAGCACCGTGACACCTTCTTGTATCTCTTGGAGTCCTACTGGTTTGATAACCTTGGTATCTTTACCGAGGGAAATTTGCTGCTACGCTACATCTCACCTTCCACTTAGGGTAACCAACGAGGAGTGAGAGATCCTCACCGTATCACCAGGCGGCCTCTTGGCGCGGCCAGGGGTGGAGCCGCACCAGGGGGCGCCTGGGCCCCCTGGAGCTGGTCTCCGGCTCCACTTCGGCCTCAATTTTTCTATATTTTGCAAAAACTCGTAATCCGGAACTTTTATGGCGGTTTCGCGATGTTTCCTTACCGTAATACATACCTTTCCTTATTCTGCTTTTGCTGGTGCCTGGAACAAGGCTGCAACATGTTCTTCATGAGTTGTTGTGTATACCAAATCCACATCAACATTAACAGGATCTCCTGCTATGTAATTCTTAAGTCTTTTCCCATTCACAACTTGAGGTTTGGTGCCTTCGAAATTGTTAATCTTGATTGCACCCGAGCGGTAGACTTCCTCAATATGAAATGGCCCTTCCCACCTGATTGAAGAACCTTATGTGCGGTCCTCTCACCAGCATGATGTCCTCCATATGGACTGTCGTGACATTGTTTGAGAATGTCCTTCTACTCATGTTCCGGTATGCATCTTCTCACGGTCCCATCTGGACCTCCTTTGAAAAGATGTGGGTCATCCCAAAAGTAATGCCTCAAATCATGAAATAACTTCTTCCTTTGCTGAAATGTTAAACCTGGAGGCAAAAACATTGCAACGATAAAGTTAGCATAATCTGCAAACCAAGGATCGGAGAGAGATTGTACTTTAACAACAGCTAGTTGTTCGTCCGGAAAATTGTCGTTGACTGGAATGGGATCATGCGGTATATCTTCCATCCTTGAAATATTATCCGGCACCGGATTATCTGCTCCTTTCCTATCGACAATCTGCAAATAAAATTCTTGAAGAAGGAGTACCCATCGGATGAGCCTTGGTTTGGCATCCTTCTTCTCCATAAGATACTTAATGGCAGCATGGTCAGTATGAACAATAATCTTAGAATCAACAATATATTGCCTAAACTTATCACAAGCAAACACTACTGCTAAGAATTCCTTCTCAGTAGTAGCATAATTCTTTTGAGCACTATCAAGGGTTTTTCTAGCATAGTATATAACATTCAACTTCTTATCAACCCTTTTCCCTAAAATAGCTCCAACAGCAAAATCACTGGCATCACACATAATTTAAAAAGGTAAATTCCAATCAATTGGTTGTACTATAGGAGCAGTTATTAAATCTTTCTTAAGAACTTCGAAGGCTTCCTTACAATCTTCATCAAAAAATAAGGAACGTCCTTCTGGAGAAGATTAGTGAGGGGTCTCGAAGTCTTAGAAAAGTCTTTAATAAATCTTCTATAGAAACCAGCATGACCGAGAAAACTACAGATACCTTTGATGTCCCTTGGATAGGGCATCATTTCAATTGCTTCGATCTTGGCCCTGTCCACCTCAATTCCCCTCTCGGAAATCTTGTGGCCAAGAACAATTCCTTCGTTGACCATAAAGTGGCATTTCTCCCAGTTAAGCACCAAATTTTTCTCCTCGCATCTCTGCAAAACTTTATTAAGGTTGTGGAGACCATGGTCAAAAGAGGTTCCATAGATGGAGAAATCATCCATGAATACCTCCACAATTTCTTCACAAAAACCATGAAAGATAGCAGACATACACCTTCGAAAAGTAGCAGGGGCATTACATAAACCAAAAGGCATACGTCTGTGAGCGTAAGTACCATAGGGACAAGTAAAAGTGGTCTTCTCTTGATCAGAAGTGTTAACATGAATTTGAGAGAAGCCAGAATAACCATCAAGATAACAAAAGTGAGTATTTTTAGATAACCTTTCAAGCATTTGGTCGATGAACGGCAACGGGTAGTGGTCCTTCCTGGTTGCCTTGTTCAACTTCCTGTAATCAATACACATTCTATATCCAATAATAATTCTCTGAGGTATTAGTTCATTCTTATCATTAGGAACCACAGTCGTTCCTCCTTTCTTTGGAACACAATGAACCGGGCTTACCCACTTACTATCAGCTATGGGGAAGATAATACCTGCGGCTAGAAGCTTGAGAATCTCAGTCCTTACAACATCCATCATTTTCGGATTCAGCCGTCGTTGATGATCAACAACTGGTTTAGCATCAGGCTCAAGGTTGATGGTATGTTGACAAATAGACGGACTAATCCCCTTAAGGTCATCAAGGGTATAGTCAATTGCACCTCAATGTTTGTGAAGTACTTCCAATAGACGCTCTTCTTCATACCCTGAAAGGTTAGAATTGACAATAATAGGATATACTTTCTTTTCATCTAAATAAGCATATTTGAGCGAATCGGGAAGAGGTTTAAGATCAAACACTGGATCTTCTTTTGGTTGCGATAAAATCCCCAAAGGCTCAACTAGAAGGTTGTGCTTTAGGATAGCAGGTTGTCTTAAGAATATTTCGTCTAGCTCATTCCTCTCCTGCATATGCAAATCATTCTCGTGGTCCTCCATATATTGCTGCAAAGGATCGTTAGGAGGAATAGCAATGGAAGTAATATCTTCAATAATCTTATCATTACTAGGAAAATCAGTACCACGAGGCTGCTTAGAGAACTTAGAAAAGTTAAATTCATATGGCTCACCATTGAATTCAACAGAAACTTTACCGTTCTTGCAATCTATTATAGCTCCACAGGTTCTGAGAAAAGGTCTACCGAAAATAATAGGACAAAAATTGTCCCTTACTGAACAAAGTACTAGAAAGTCGGTAGGATATTTTACCTTTCCACATAAAACTTCAACGTCTCTCACAATTCCGATAGGAGAGATAGTTGCTCTGTTTGCAAGATGAATAGTAACATCAACTTCTTCAAGTTCACAAGGTGAAATTTCACCCATGATCTCTTGATAAATGAATACGGGATAGCACTAGCACTCGATCCCAAATCACATAGCCCATAATAATTGTGATCTCCTATTTTGACAAATACTACTGGCGTACCTGAAATTGGGCCCTTATTCTTGGATGTGACAAGGTTAGTGGAAACAGCACAAAAATTTATATTGGAATCTAAAGCATCATTAGTAATAAGATCCTTAACCAATGCAACTCGAGGATCGACCTTAATCTGGTCCTCAGGCTCATCAATTCTTCTCTCACTCTTATTCATTATTCCTGTCACAAAAGAGTGCTCCCTTATTCTTACGGGAAAAGGGGGATTTTCATATATAACTGCAGGCACAATAGGGTCAGCAACATGAATATCAATAGGTAATTCTTTGAAGGTTTTATGATGATGATCCTTCTTCTTCTTAGAAGAGTCAATATGAGAGGCAAAGTCCTTGCAAAAATCAATCATTAGATGGGAATCAAGACCAATCTTAGAGCAAAAGGCATTAAAATAATCAGTTTTCACATAGCTCTCTATATAATCATGCTCATAATTTATAGTGGGTTCAATACCTTTATCTATTTCCCAAACTTTGGTATTCTTCTGGATCCTTTCAAGGAGATCCCATCTTTCTTCAACGCTTTTTGTCTGAAATACCCCACTAGAGGAGGCATCCAACATCTCCTTATCCTGACGAGAAAGTCTAGCATAAAAATTTGTAAGTATAGTTTTCTTGGGGAGCTCATGAATAGTACATTTGAGCATTAGAGATTTCAATCTCCCCCAAGCTTGAGCGATGCTTTCTTCGTCAAGAGACCTAAAGTTATAGATATAATCCATATCCCGATGAATTTCATGAAGAGGATAAAACTTGGTATAAAAGAGAGACATAAGCTCATGCCAATCAAGCAAATGAGAGTTATCGAGAAGCTTATACCAATCTGAAGCTTTATCTATAAGCGATACGGAAAACAATTTCTTCATGAAAAACTCCTTTGATACACCTGCAAGCTTCGAGGAGATCACCTCCCGGAAGGGGAGATCATCGCCATCGTCACGGTCATCATCGAGATCATCCTCAACATCATCCCCAACATCAGCACCATCTCCACCACCATCTAATCTCACCTCACAAGTGCTATTTACTATTTAAGCAACAATAACATAAAAGCAAGCAAGCTTAAACTTTTTAGGGGTTTTCGATATAAGCAACAATAAGATAAAAGCAAGCAAGTAAATAGCACTGAGGAGCAGCAAGTGGCCCAATCCTTTTGAGCAAAGGATAAGCCTGACAACTGAACTTATAAAGACTAAAGCGTTCTTGAGGACACATGGAGAGGTAGTCACGTGCTTTCGCCATACTCCGTATCGATAACAAGTGTTGTGCTGATAAGTGTTGAGTGGGTGGATCTATGCTAGCACACCTTCTAGACTAAGATAAGTGTACTCTTATGATTAAACATCTTGCAAACATCCGAAAATACAAGATAGAAATTAAGGCAAAGCCTAACCACAGCAATAAGATCAGGGACCCATTAATCCCTTGTGCAAAAGTGTGTGAACTGGGGTTCAGGTTTCTGTCACTCCGACAACCCACCGTAAGCATTCTTAATACACAATGTATTCCCCTAGGTCCTTAAGAAGGTGAAGTGTTGAGTGTTCGACTCACACAACACCACTATGAAAATAACAACACAACTTAAATATCAAACAACACAAATTACTTCAACATCATATGACTACTAACAACTAGACTTCTCTCATGTCCTCAAGAACTAAAGTAACTACTCACAAGACATAAAAGAGATCATGATTAGAGGTGATAAATATATGATAAACAATCTGGACATAATGATATTTCTCCAACAAAACTCAATAGCATTCACCACAAAGTAGTAATCAACACCGGTAGAGTAGAGAGGATAGATAGTACGGATTACAACACAAGATAAACTTGTGAGGTGAGATTGGATGGTGGTGGAGATGGTGCTGATGTTGGGGATGATGTTGATGATGATCTCGATGATGCCCGTGACGATGGTGACGACGATGGTGATGATCTCCCCTTCCGGCAGGTGATCTCCTCGACGGAATCTACCCGCCGGAGAGCCCTTTTCTTCTCTGTAGGTTTCCGCCACGGAGCGGCGGCGGTGTTGGGTCTCGCAGCAGAAAACAATATTTTTTTCTAACTACCGTCGCCCTTAACCCAAGATCTATCTAGCTGTAATGTCGTAACGGAAAGACTTGCGGAAACATACCTCGGGGTGTAGTCCGTTGCGCGGGAAACGTTCCCGCAAACGTGGTTGATGAAGCCATAAACCTTTCACAGCCCCCTGGCTGTGTTAGTACCCTGATGGTGTGATAGTGCTGCACGTGCAGCACCTCGTAGTACTCGCACACGTACGGACTCGATAACGACCTCCGTTCTCCAATCCAGCGAAGGTGGCGGAAGTAGACCTCCCGGAACCGGAGTTTCGGCAGCAGGACGGCGTCCGCGTAGCAGAGAAGCCTCAATCCCAGCACAGGTTCCAGACAAGGGGACCCCGTCTTGAGAGAGACGAGAGAGGGGAGAAGACCGGTGAAAACCGATCTCAATTCGGAGTAATATTGAATTCTCTGCGAATTTTTCTGTATTAAAGAAGTGCACCCCTGCCCATCTATATATAGGCAGACGGAAGGAGTCAACCCCCCTCCCCTAGCAATGTGGGACTAAAGTCCCTTGCCAGGGAGGGGGCGCCGACCAGGGGGAGGAGGTGGTGGCGCCACCACTTGGGCCCAAGGCCCAAGGCGCCTCCCCCCCCCCCTTTTTTTCTTTTCCTTTGTTTTCTTTTTTCTTTTTGCCTTTTTCCTTCCACTAATGGGCTTCTTTCACAAATAAGACCCATTGCACTTTTAATCTGAAATAAATTATTATTAATTATTAATTCAGTTAATTAATAAATAATACATATTATTTCATCTCCCGATGATCCGGAACTCCTTCAAGCTCACTCCGAACGTCCTTGGACCAACACGGAACTTTTCCGGTACGTCTTTCTCTCTTCTCCGGTAACTCTGATAGTTCCGAAAAGGTCTCCGATATTCATCGAGCCCTTAAGTGTGTTACCCTACGGTCCGAGAACACTCCAGTCAATGACCGAGACAAAGGCTACGGCCAATGATCAATAGCGGGACCTGGATGCCCATAATGATCCCTGTGCATTCTGGAAGTAACCGATTGAACCGTACACGTTGTATACCATTCCCTTTGTCATGCGATACCAGATTAGTCCAAGATTCGATCAACTGCATCCAATGCATTAGTTCTATCTTGTTACCGACAAATTTTATTCACTCGTTCCGTGATATTCATCCTTGTGACCTAGTCACACGCTGCGAAGCTTTATGGATGCAATCTCACCGAGTTGGCCATGAAGTATCTTTCCATTATATGGATTGACAAATCCCACTCTTGAATCAACACTCCTCAACATATCCCATCAGATAGCCCAAGATACACCTTTATGGTCACCATGTTTCAGTGTGACGGTTAATGCACTCAAAGCATCCTCAGAAGATAGCAATTATGCGTGATCTCACGGTCAAACGAACAGGCTACTACGTTCTGTAATTACAACACTGAAACTTTATGATTTGATCATGTTGCAATGCTTGCATTGGGTAATGTTCACCACGTCATTCATTCAATGAGGTGACCTTGCCGTCAATTGACTTGATTGTCCATGATCGTGAAACCACAATCATCAGTTGACGATAAACCAGTCATCATGAGAGGCTGACTAGGAACTCTGGTTGTTTCTATACCACACCTGTATCATTGTTTCACTGATACAGTTCCAGCACTGTATGAAACTGGTCATGAACTTATTTAGATATATTGGAATAATCATATATTATTTTCCTCTAGAGCATATATCCAACAGTCTCCCACTTGCACTAGATAGCAAATAATCTAGCTGCATATTTTCTCGATCATAATCATCTTATCATATAAATGTTTATTGATCATGCTTGCTCATGGAAGAGGTTTCGTCAACGATCTGTACCCGTTCAGATTCAATTGTTCCTTTGCAACAGGTATTGGTCAACTTGCTTGATATACCCTTCATTATCTAATAATGCTTGAATTATAAGTTTTGCGGGAGAGTGAGACTTCTTATTTTACAGTATTCTCTAATGACAAAATGGTTTTAGTCCCTAGGACTCCCATAGTCATGTATACTGAAAAATACACTCAGCCAGAAGTCTAAACTTCTTACGCTAAACTTTATTCAACCTTCTACTTCCTTAAGTAGATATTTATATTTTGTAGAGTTTTGGTTCGTGAAATTATAGCTCACATTTCCTTTCTATTCCTTTTGGTGATATCTCTAATTCATATAGACCCATAATAAGGCTTGCAATCGTAATCCAGTATTACATTCAAGTATATTATCTTTTCTATCATTTTGAGTATTGTCCTCAGTTTCTCTTTAGATACTGAATGCTTGGACTTTGCTCAGGTTCTGTGTTTTGCCAACCAAGCACATCGGAACTTGTTCTTCTGCTAAGAACTTTTGAGTCATTCTGCTATTGGATTCACAACTTCCGCTTTATGGTAGAATCATATGTCAAAGGTCATATAGGATCACATGTCTTGAGACAAAGTGCATCCCTATTCTTCCATTAAAACATTATTTTGTGATATTAAGGTTTTACATACTTTATATAATTCCTAGCCACAAGAACCTTTTCTTGTTTAGGATATCATTCCAATCCTTTTGATGTTCATTACACGTGTCCTAATTTATCCTTATAGATTTTAGTGTGTGACACATCTGTATTTCGTTCATATAAGATTCTCGTAATCCTTTCATCTTATTAGCCTTAATCTCCATGTATATCAACGTATATATATGAGATTGTTTTCACATATATCATCGTATGTATATGAAATTGACATTGTGCTCCCACTCAAATATATCCGACATATATCTGTAAGTAAGCTTTTATTAAGTTTCTATTCTAATTATGTCAGACATAATAATATTGCTCCCAAAGCTCCCACTCAGAAAATGCTCTCTGCATTCCAAGTTTTCAGGAAGTCTCCAAAGCTCCCACTCAGTTTCATGAAATTGCAGTCCATCTCAATATTTTGATTACTTCAAAATCACTTGATCAAATCAAGGTTGAGAGTTTCTGCCTTGAGGTACTATGGTCCATCTTATCGAAACATTCTTTCGTTATGCCATTTGCTACTTCTCTTCAAATTCCAAATTTGAATGTGATGCAATTTCAAGCTATGGTCCCTTCATAGTGTTCGTGAATGAAATACCCATATTGATTTAGCATTACTACGCTTCCGTAGTCAATCATTATTGAATTTAGCCATAACATCTTTTATGTGCCAAATCATGCCTTTATGTGTTGCATCATTCTTAATAACTTCTTGGTTATTCGGAATGTGAAATAACTACTTTATTTCATAGGATGTGAGCCATCCCATATGCAACTCAATATGATTTCATTTCTCCTCGTTTCCTAGGTAACCATCAATCCTTCGTAATTTATGAGCAGTGTCCCTTTTGTTTCACTTAAGAAGACTCATGATTATTGTTCTGTACAGAACGTATTCATGACAATCTTCTTATTTTTTAAACTAAGGCTTTAACTTATATACCATGATCATCATCAATAGCATATTTCCTCTTCTCATGGAGTCATTTCAGCGGAACGTTTTCCGTTGCGTTACTCTGTTATCTGGAGGCAGGGTCAATCACCCTGGTCAAAGAATTCACTTTTCTCCCATTGGTTTATTCCTTGAGAACCATCTTCTCATTCACCAATTCAAGCAATACAAGTTTTGCTATTTGGGAAGGTGTATTTTACAATTGCTCACAACTCTAATACAAAGAAAGTTATATCATACAAAACTTCTAGAATCTTTCTAACACCATCATCATATGGAGTCATCAGCTTCATTAAATTCAGAATGGTTTCCTTATTTCATGAAGTGGGTGTTTTAACTTAATAAATTATAACAACTTTGTTCATTCAAAATAGCATTAGCGTAAGGGGAATGTATTTATACCATACTACATTTTAGTATGACTACGAATGGTTCAGGTGCTTGAGCACTTTAAACTTCCATCGTAATTTGTGGCATTATTTCCACAAGTCTCCCATTTATGTCAACTATAATACTCATCACTTTGATCACATCATGGTGATTTGTATTCTTATATTTTACTTCATTGTGATTCCGTAATCTCAGATTTATGATCTCAATTGAATCCTTGTTCAATTAATCATGTGAAGCATCTTTAATGAATATTCATGCGCTTGGTTAATACATCATTTATGTACCATGTTTGGCGCAAGTTCTACTTTGCTAGAACTCCGTCATTGGTCATCTTGTTTGATAATACATTCATGAGTTAATAGATCCGGTATCTAATGAGTTCATCATTTATGAATTCATCTCATGCATTTAGTATAGTTATGACTTTTGACCATATTGTTATTCATAATAACTTAATCATTAAACATTGAATATCACTTGACAATTATGGTGTTTTATAAATGCTTCTATCATATTATAAACTCAATTGCAATCATAGTATAAGCACACTTTATTCATCAAACTGGAACAAATGACTTGTCTCAAAACATGAATAACTTTGTCTTGTGAGATGCAAGACATATCACTAAGTGTTCATACTTAATCGATTACAAAAGATTTATCTAATACTCTAAGTATAATTCTATGATATATGTCTTGGTGAAATCTTGGTGGCCATCAACTGTCTTGGTTGCCATCAATCCTGGATCTCACCTCTTCCCATCCATGCAACGGCAGGCCCTGTTTTCATAAAACAGAACAAGTATCAAATACTTATTAAACTGCAAATGTTGTATAAGGGAACAAACATTAATAACGAGTATATCAAACATATAACTTCTCCATCAACAATTTAACCTTCAATGGGTTCAACCTCTAAATCTCGGAGGTTGACCATGAACTCAAAGAACTGAAGGCTTTCACCTCTTCCGACATAGTCATGGACAAAGTCTCTGTAACTCGGTAGAAGCGAGTGTAGCACCGTGTTTATAGCAGACTCCTCTGTGGTCCAATAGTCAAAGTCCTCCACGAGTTTCAGATGTATCCCATGCATCTTGGCTACGTGAGTTTTCAGACAAGTGTTCTCTTCCATCTTTGTAGTAAGAAACTCATTTTCTAACTCAAATCTGGCCACTCTGAACTGACGTATAAACAATGACTTCATCATGTCGATTGTGTCAAACGTGTCCATATCCGCATATTGTTCACGTAAATCTTGCGGAAAGCTAGTTTCTATGACACTTTTAACCATGGCGTAAGTCCTTCGACGATTATGGTAATCAAGCATTACTTTTTCATCCATGTTGTCTACTGGAGGGTCTCCCATACGCTCTTGTATCACGAACAAGAGGTTAGCTCTCTTGAGCACAGTCCTAAGGTATAAGTACCAATCAACGAAATTTGACCCATCATCTTTAAGTCTTTCACCACATAAGAAAGTGTAACAGCCCAGATTTCACAAAAATTAAAAAATTTGTTTTCGGTGTGAATTGTTTGATTGTCTGATTTGTTTGCGGTGTTTGCATCCCCGATTTATCAATCAACGATTGTTTTCCCCCCTCTTATCTCGTACCGGACGGATACCGACCCTTGCCACCCTGACACTCGACCTTTGCGACACCGGGTTTCACCCGATCACCGTCGTGAAAACCGCATGAGACCAGCCGCAGCCAACGGAACGAAAACCCCGTTTAATAATTAAATGGGATATTTTTATAGCGCGCTGGATAGTGTTCTCGGAACGGTTCCAGCGCGAGGTAAACGCCGCCGGCTCGACACGCTGATCGCGCAGTTTGAAGTTTTACCCGAATCGGAGGTACTGCGGACCCCCGGCGGTCAGAAACGTGAGCACCGCGCGCGCGAGAGAAAAACCGGAGATGTTTTTGCAAACTGCCAGCCACCGGGCTATAAAAAGACCACCACACTCCCACTCATTTCTTAGGGTTTTCCCTAAACCCCTAGGCAGCCCCCAGATCTGATTTAGCACCATTTTCCCCCAATTTTCGCAGCTACCCCCCTCAAATTAGCAAACCCTAACTTCCCCTAATCTGAGCCATCAGATCTGGCCTCCAACGGCTCATATCGAGCCCCCATAGCCTCCAGCAGCCAGCCAGGCGAACCGGGCTGCGCCGGGCCCGCCCCTCCGCCGCCAGGCCCGCTCGGGCCCATCCGGGCGCCGCCGCGCCGCCCGTGGCAGCCGCACCACCGCAGGCAGCCGCAGCTCGCTGCGCCGCCGCGCCGTGCGCACCCTGGTGAGCTGCCCCGCCGTCCTCCTTGCCTCTATCCCTCCTCACCGCCTCCTCCCCCTTGCCGCAGGTCGCCGCCGGCGCCAGGAGAGACGCGCCGCCACGCCATGGCTTGGCCTCGGTCGACCTCGCGCTGCCGCTCCCGCAACAATGAAGCCGATGCCAGCCGCACCGCCTCCGGCCGGATCCGGAGCAGCCGCGCCCTTCCTCCGCCCCTGCTCGCCGCTCCCAGCCGTCCTCGCCTCGCCTGCCTCGCCGGCGACCCAGCGCCGCTGCCTCCAGTTCCCGTCGGGAGGACGGCCGCCACCAACCGGCATGGCCACGTGGGCCACGGCCCACCTTCAGGCCAGGCGGGCCCGATCCGGCAGCAAGGCCCAGCCGGGCGCCTCCCTTCCACAGCAGCCCAGCGCCAGGCTGCCTCAGGCCGACTTGGGCCGAAGCCCAAGGGATGAGGCCATTTTTTTCTTTTTTTTTGTTGTTTATTTTTTTCTCCTGGCTAACCCCTGTTATTTTTTTAAGTCTGGGATCAAACTGCTGCTGATTGCTTTTTGTGCTGCGATTTCCCGTTGATCCGTAGCTCCGATGAACGTGCCCCCAAAACGAAAGTTGCTCAGTTTTGCGTGCTCTAGCATTCATATGTAGAAAGTTTTTGCATTTGAGGTAATCTTTATTGTGTAATTGTGTGCTAAACAGGGCATCAGGCCGTTAACTGCTAGTTTTCCTGTTAGTATGCTGCTTTAATTATTTTATTGCTACTTTGGTTGATGATGACTAATCCATGAGGCCTATTGCATTGATTCTTTTTCCTATGTGTTAAGCATCATATGTACTTCATTTCCATGCTTTAACTTGCCATGTTTGGGTGCTTTAGCTATATTAAATCTTGCTCCAAAGTGGTGATCCTGATGTTAATGTGCTGAAAACTGTTACTTTATTGCAACTTCGGTCGACGAGTGTGTCGCGACCGTTTATCGGAATGAAGTGATTCCAATTGCATATTGTTAAGCATCATGTCTACTTTCATTGCATGTATTGCATTTTCATGTTAGCATTACTGGTCATATAGTTATCTAGCTCCAAAGTTGCTATGCTGCTGTTTTTGACAGCCACCTCTGTTTTTCTCTAAGTCTGTAACGTTCCGATGTCATGTTGTTTGCTTAATATCTTTTGATCTATGATGCCTATTTGCATGATTCTTTTTGCTTTGCCTTCCCTGTCATGTCTACTTTAGCTTCATGTCATTTGTGAGCATGTTTGCTTTGATTATCCTGTTTATGCTTTGCTCTAAAGTGTGCTTCATGATGTTGGCAGTTTGTGCCCGTAACTTGTTTTGCTTGTATCTTTTTAACCGTAACTCCGTTTGGGGTGTTCTTTATATGTAATTTGATTAGTTTTTCGTGTACTTTGTGTTTATGCTATTGTTTTCTGCTGTTAACCAACCTAAAATATGGTTTAGGACAGAACAGTATCAAATGTTTTAATCATCGTGCGACACTTAGTGTTATGCCATGTTTAGGTTGTGCCTCACTTAAATTGACTAGCATAGATAGTTTACTTTGTGCTTCACATCTTGACATGTTTGTGTACTATTCCATGCTTGCTTGAGTTGCCATGTTAATAACCGTTGGTTGATCACCTGTAGCTAAACAACTTGAACCACCGTAAACGTGCGGTATTCGTCGTGTGTGACCGATACCCCACTTAAACTGTTAGTAACCGTTCTCGACGATAGATCCGTATCGCGTTGCCGTGCCTTGTGTTGTCTCTTTGATCTTGTATTTCTCCGTAGTAATAGTGGTGCACCGTTGATTGCTTTCCAGTGTTTACTTCTTGTGTGCTTCCGCGGGTACCTCTCGGAGACGATGCGAGCTTGCGATCGGCTACACCTTCGGAACCCGACTTATCAACAGGCAAGGACTATACATTACTTATGATCCATTCTATTTCAACCAGCGGTTTGCATACTAGTCTAGGTTAGGTTCGATGTTTGATCCTACCACATGTTTACAGCCTCTTTCAAACCGATACAGCCATATCCCCTCCCAGCAAACCTTGTACTGCTATGTTACTATTGCTCGTTGCTCAGCCCCTGCTTAGTATGCATGTTTAGGATGCTACGATGTTACCCTGTTACTCCTGGGTTTTGGGATATCACATTATTATTATTGTTGTTGATGATATGATTATTATAAATGTTGACTATATTCGACGAAGGATGGAAGGTTTAGGCTATCCCGCCTCGACGCTTTGTTCCATTTGAGTCACCTAGGATCCGAGTTCCGGGTATTGGTTTTAAGAATGAGCGTGCCTAACCGCGTGTGGGATTTTATGGGGTCCCCTTTTCTTACCTATCTAGCTTCAAACGTTTCTAGTGGTGGCCCAAGCTGGTTTTACCTTTTGCAACGTGTGTGTGTTGGTTGGCGCCCCAGCTATTTTCGAAACAACTCGGGCCAGCGAAGACATAGTTTTTCTGTTGGTCCAAACCTGGAAGCTAGGGGGCTGCCCACATCTGTTTGGGTAGCTAACCCGACCTCGTCCAGACGGTAGAGGCCGATTCGAGAGCGCGGCCGGCTTTTGAGTTGGATGTCGACTCACCGGGGCCACCCAGATTCGTGCGTTGTTAGTTAGAGGGACCTGTCGTTCCGGATCTCTTGGGACTAAATCATAAAATGGTTGCCTATCATGGGTAGCAACTGAGAGTGATGGGCGTGCGTGCGGAGGCTCGTAATGGGCAGTTGGTACACCCCTGCAGGGTTAAATCTTTTCGAGAAGCCGTGTCCACAGTTATGGACGACTTGAGAACTACTCCTTGTTCATAGACAACAACAACTGAGATAATCTTAATATAACTTGATCAACGTGTGTGTGCCTTGACTGCTTCTTCTTCGTCGGGATGCGAATAGGAGGACAAGGATAGGATAGGTGTTATGCTTGTGTAAGTAGTTGATAGCAAGACTTGTTGGAGGCGATTTCCTCATCGAATTCTTGGCTTCTCATCTTACTCTCTAAATCGTTAGCCACTTCATAAATGCTAGTGCGGCAGCAACCTCACCACTTACCCCATCCTTACCGTAAACTACTAGTTGTCCTAGAATGACGAGTGATGAAGTCCTTGTTGGGTCAGTTGACCACTACAGTTGGATGTTGAGTACTTCTGTACTCATGATACTACCCCCAAACTCTTTTTAGGGTTCTTGATCGACAACAGGTATGGTGATCGACGTTTTACGTGGAGACTCGACGACGACTAGTTAGGCGGATCCCGGCGGAGAGCCTGGACCCGTGTGGTTATGGGAATCAATGTTTTTCTCTTTGCCAGTAGGCATTTGATTGTAGTCTGTACTCAAACATGTACTTCCGCTGATGTATTGTCTTTAAGGCAGTTGTATGCCGATTGTATGAGATGTTGTATCCTGTATCTGTAATGTTGTGATATCATGTTGGAAATCCGGGGCATATGACTTCGTCATATGTCGCGGTGGGATCGATATGTGCTTCGTCTCCGGATCTGGATGGAAACATCTAGATCTGGAACAGTACCGCATATCGGGCCTTACAGAAAGTAACCAATCCATGATACTGATTCATGTACATTTTAATTTTCTAGAAAATATTTGCAAGGAAAACAATTAAGACTAGTTCATAACAATGAGTT
Organism: Bromus sterilis; assembly: GCA_950022295.1. Taxonomy (NCBI): domain Eukaryota; kingdom Viridiplantae; phylum Streptophyta; class Magnoliopsida; order Poales; family Poaceae; genus Bromus; species Bromus sterilis. The sequence goes on along the minus strand of OX465595.1, from coordinate 332,577,288 downwards.
CATAATAATCATATTATAGATGAGCTCACACTAAAACAATTATCCCTAAGAAGTTTTAGTGATTACATGATCCAGATTCACTATCCGTCCTCGAATATCACAACGGCCGACGGATTGGTTTCAAAGGTAGACAACTAGTTTGTGCGATCACATCCTATATGTGACTCATGCTCGATCGTTCGATCTCTAGTATTCCGAGGCCATATCTACATATGCTAGGCTCGCCAAATTGACCTTAGTGTTATATGCTGCTTAGCAAGGCCATATCGACATATGCTAGGCTTGCCAGGCCCAACCTCATGCAAACTCTAATGTATGTATGACACCCGATCGTCACGGCATGCCTATCATAAAGAGAACCTTCCAGGTGGTGCACACTTCGGTAGAATACTTATGTTTGGCATTTTATAAGGGATCATCTTATTTTATGCTACCGTCGTGTATCCTATACTAGCATATTTTAAGATGTATGATCATGGTGGCACTAAGTCTACAGTGTCTCCATTTAAGTTTGTTTCATCATGATGAACGTTTACTACTTTCTAGTAACACATAGCAAAGCTATCACTACATCAAGATTAAGCAAACAACAATAGCCCCCTCTGCAATATAAAGTTAGACGCCTCTATTTCGTATATTGCATGTTTTACGTGGCTACTAGGGATTTTCATAGATCAACCGTTTCTACGAACATTGAACCACAACGCTGATTATAGATTGTCTCTATTACACCCCGTACGGGGCCCTCCGTTGCAAATGCCATATCCGCTAAAGTAAGAGAGACAGACACCCCCCAGAGCCACTTTATACGGTACAAGCCGTATGTTAAGCGTGGAACCAGTCTCGCGTAAGTGTACGCGTAAGGTCGATCGGGGGCCGCTTCATCAAACAATTCCACAGATATAACAAGTACACGTGAGATGGTAACAATCGTAGAATCAACGCCCACATCCCCGATGTGTTCTAACCGTACAGCAATGCGAAGCATAGATCTAGCTCATGATACCACTGTTGGGTCTCGCAGCAGAAAACAATAATTTTTCTAACTAGCATCGCCCTTAACCCAAGATCTATCTAGCTGTAATGCCGTAACGGAAAGACTTGCGGAAACATACCTCGGGGTGTAGTCCGTTGCTGATACGTCCAAAACGTATCTATAATTTTTGCTTGCTACATGCATGTTTTGTGTGATATTGCTATGATCTAGATACACTTTCATACACTTTTGATCATATTTGGACTAACCTATTAACTCAGTGCACCACAGTGCCAGTTCCTGTTTTCTGCTGTTTTTCTATTTCAGTTCCCCATATAAAAAGTGCTCCAAAAATTCGGGAAAATCAGATAAAAAATCAGCGCAGAAGAACCTTCCACATGAACCTAGGTGGGGCCAAAGGGCCACCACCAGGGGCCCAGGCGCCCTGGTGGCGCGCCCTAGGGGCTGGCCGCGCCAGGGGGGTGCCTGGACCCCTGGTGGCCCCCCTGGCTGCCCCCCCTTCGCCTATATATTCTCCGTGACGAGAAACCCTCAGAAGAAGAACCCTTTTTCGCAATCTCGCCTCTGTTCCGCCGCCGCCGCGCTTCCGAGATCGGGCGCACCAACAGACCTCTTCCCGGCACCCTGTCGGAGGGAGGGCCGACCTCCGGGAGTCTCCTCTCCACCATGGATGCTTCCCGGATGTGCCGTGAGTAGTTTTCTTTGGACCATGAGTCCGTGATCAGTATCTATGTGATGTTCTCCTCCCCTCTTTGTTCTTCATGGTTTAGACCTCGTGAGCTGCCCTACATGATCGAGGCACTTTTGTAATCTTTCTGCTGTTGCTATGTTGAGTTTGATGGGATCTGATGGATTATGAGATTATGTTCAGATTGTGATTGAGTGATATATTTGGTTCTTATCTCTTATATTTTTGTTCTTAAGTAATTCTTGCATGTTCTCCGTTGCTGTTTATTGCTTTGGCCAAGTAGTAGGTAGTAACCCCAAGAGAGAACGTTATGCTCGATTGTGGGTTCATGCCCCCTGATGACACGCTTGAGTGACAGAAACATGAGTCTAGGGGATGTGATGTTGCCACAAGGGGGAAAACAACGATGCTTGTAACCGCGGTTGCAAGGATTGTTTACTTTACGCAAAGTGCTTTTTAATGCAGTTGTCTGTTGCTTTGGGTTTACACTTTGGGTGGGGCTCGCAACTTAATACCAGCGAGATGTTCTGGATAGATATCTCAAGGTGGATGATTAGTAGTAGATGCAGTTGGATTTCGGTCTACTTATTTTGGCGTTCTGCCCATGCTTTTGAGCCTCTTCCTTTCTTTTGTAGCATAGTTAGCATTGCGGTGCGTTCATAAACCTGTCAATTGCCCTTCTATAATTTTTTCACCTCGCATAGCAATTTTATCGTCTTTTGGGAGAGAGACATCACTAGTGAACATCACGTATCCCGGTCCATATCTTCATCACTGTTTCCACGCTCATTTAATTTTCTACTTTTACTTTCAGTTGCTATCATTATCCCTTGTGTTTGATCCTTTGTGAACAACAAGACCGGAGAGATTGACAACCTCTCTGAACTTCGTTGGGAACAAAGTGATTTGTGTCTGTGTGCAGGTCCGTGTCAGTTGCGCCGCTGACACCTACTTATCATCTCCGGAGTCCTACTTGAGACAAACCTTGGTATCTTTACTAAGGGAAATTTGCTGCTGTGCTACATCACGCCTTCCACTTGGGGTTTACCAACGAAGGGCGAGAAATCACTATCATCACCTTGCACATCAAGAAAGATTTCTGGCGCCGTTGCAGGGGACTCCGAGTGCTAAGATAGGGGAGTTGCACACTACCCTTTACCTTTGTTTTTTTATTCTTGTTAGTTTGTCTTTCAGTTTTTTTCTTTGTGTCCTTTATCAAAAATCACAAAAAAAAATCATCTTGCTAGTAGTTGTCATTATGTCTGGCCCTTTTGCCTTTGTTGAGACAGAGGTTCTCACCTTTAAACAAAAAGGTGGTGAAAGTTTAAAAGATGCTTGGTATAGAATTAATGATTCTCAAAGAAGAGCCACCAAGAAGCAATCCACTACTATCCTGCTTAGAAATTTTTATGTGGGGATCACTCCTTGGAATAGGTTCATATTAGATACTGCTATCAATGGGAATTTCCTAGAAGCCCCGATTTGGGAGTCTCTTAATGTTATTGAAAATATTGTTGGAAATCTCCCTATTGCTAGCATACAAGAAGATATAACTCTAGCTCACATTATGAAGAAACTTGAAAAGATAGAGTTAGAAATACCAAGTATAACTAGGATAAATGAGTTGGATCGCAAGATTCAAGGGAATTTGAATAGGCTTTATAGCTCCATGCTTAAAATTATTAAAACTTTGGAGGTCATCAAATCCCGTGATACGGATCTTTCTAGGATTGATAAGATTGAGGAAATCATTAATACTCTAGGAACTACATTTTCCTCAATCAAACCAAAAAAGGTAGAGACTTCAGCAAGAAGGGAACCTAAGTTCAATTATATCCCTAGGGTTCCCCGACCTAAAAATAAACCACCCATTGCCAAAGAAGTTGAAACCGTGAAAACTTTGGAAGAAATACCTCTCTTTGATAATTTTATAAATGAATCTCCCATTGATTTTCCGCCTTTTGGTTTTCTCCCTAGAAGTATCTTCATTAGGCCTTTATTTGGAAGACCTCTTAAGACTAGTTGTACAATTGAAGAGCTTTTTGATGATCTTGATAATAATTCGATTGATACAACTTGATCTTTTGCATCATGCCTAGCTTAAAGGCATAAAAGAAAGCGCTTTTGGGAGGCAACCCACAACGAATTAGGTTTCTTTTTTATTTTGTTGTGTCTTGATGTTTATTACTACTGTGGTAACATCATTGTATCTTTATTTTTCAGCTTTGTGCCAAGTTATAGCCTCTTATGATCAGGGGAGCAAAAGTTGTGACATGCTGTCCAGAAAACAGATTCTGTCCCTTGACAGAAAAATTCGAATAAAATCAACAGATCGACTTTTTGATCTGAATTTTTTTGACATCATGATCTATACAATTGTGAAACTTTTGTATGTTCTGATTTTTTTGATTTGAGTTGCAGAAGTGCCCCGAAAAAATTCTCTACTACCTGCTGTTCTGTTTTTCACAGATTCTGCCACGTTTTGCCTCTCTTCACTTTTGCAAACCTTAAGCTTGCTTTTTCTTTCCAAAAACTTTTTGGCACTCTTGAGAAACAGTAGCTCTTCAAGAATATCTTTATATCCAGTGGGGAAAATTATTTTATTAAGGGTACTAACCTCTCTAATCAGCTTATGATGAGTTATGTATGAAGGGAGTTTTCAAGTGTGCGATGGAAGATGATGAAAGAAGATCCAGGAGTGTCAAGCGCTCAAGCTTGAGGATGCCCCCATGCATCCCCCAATAAATATTCAAGGAGACTCAAGCGTCTAAGCTTGGGGATTCCCCTGTGCATCCCCTTCTCCATCAACAATCATCAGTTCGTCCTTTGTCTCACTATATTTTTATCACTTCATGTGTTATGTGCTATGCTTGGAGCGTCTCGCTCTTAGGTTTTATTTTTAGTTTTCTTTTGTTCTTCTTGCTGGTCATAACAAGTTAGACCCCATCTTTCTTTGTGTGGGAGAGAAACACGCTCCACTCTAATCTAGAACACATCATAGGATTTTTCCTGCTTATCTTTTTGCTGTTGTGTGTTCTTTATCTTTTCCTAGCTGCTGCCATGTTTAGTTTTAGTCTTAGTTTGCCTTTAGCAAGAGCCTTGCTTTTGTTTAGTTTGTTGCTGGAACTCTCTTTAGTTTTCATGTTTATCTTGTTAAGAGAGTTGGTTGTTGCACTGAGTTGTGTTTTGTCTTGGAAGTAGGTAATTGAGGTTGCTATTTAATTCTAGTAGTAACTTTCAATAGTTTTGAGGTATTGATGTGAGTAATGTCTGAACTTTTGGTGTCAAGAGCTCTAGCCTATTAGTGATAGGTGTCGTATTTTGGGCAATCCGTGTGTATTTTCAAAACCTACAAAAACTAGTTGAGAACTCTAAACTACTAGATGGATCACTAATCTTTGGAGGGATCGAATATTAGAGTACACTCACGTACCATGAGTCGAGGATGCGCAAAGATAACCAAACCCCCATACACTCCTCCTCGGGGTACTTGTCTCTTTGTGAACCTCCTTATTAGATTGAGAGTTACCGATAATAAGTGCATGAGTTCTTCGGACTAATGTAAGTATTGAAAGTTGACACTTCCACCTTCCCATACTTTGCTAGCCTCTCCCGTGCCGTGCATTGCCTTCTTCTCACTCCGAGAGTTGGTGTCCACCTTCGCCGGTACATCCAAACCCTTGGCACGATACGCTCTGTCATCATAAGCCTCTTTATATCTTTCCTCAAAACAGCCACCATACCTACCTATCAAGGCATTTCCATAGCCTTTCCGAGATATATTGCCATGCAACATCCACCTCTTCATGACTTGATCTTCATGTCATACATGTTCCTGCTACACTGGCAGAGACATACATTGCATACATCATGATAGCTGTTGGAAATATGCCCTAGAGGCAATAATAAAATGTTATTATATATATTTCCACGTTCGTAATTAATGTTTATATTTCTGTGCTATAATTGCAATGACCCTGACTGTGAGATTCAGAAGAAAACTCATTTGCATGTGTGGAAATGTAAACACCAAGAGTTCCTGGTTTAGCCTCTAAGACCAGCTCATGTGCTAACTGATGATTATGTTTTCTTAATCATGGACATTGTTCTTGTAACAAGGATGTCAGTAGCAATGGGAACATATTGTTAGCAGAACAATGATGTTGAACCGACCCCAGTATTGAATGATATACTTAGAGATCACATCGTAACTACGTTATAAGTCATATCATGAAATGTTATCATATACGTAATTCCTTAGACCATGAGAGTATCGAGTTGCTTCACACAGGAAGACATGCTTTGGTTCTTAGATGAATCCTCCCGTAAATGGGAAGTAGTAAAATAAGTTCTGGGTATGTCAGATGGTGTGGCTAGTGACTGTGATAGTTCAAGAATGGGATTTGCTCCTTCACGATGAAGAAGATATTCACTTCGGGCCCACTCGGTATGACGGTATCCATTATAGTCTGGCCAGACGCATTGTGATTCAGTCACGGGGATACCGGAATACGATAACGAGAAAAGGGACAAACGAGCAAAGAGGATAACGAGTGGCTTATGTTCAAGAAGTTGTTACACATGGGTGCCAAACATCTCTCCTCTAACTTTGTCATATATCACGAAGCAAAGGGAATGGTACATGAATAAACATAATGGTTCACTCGAAGTTTCTTCGTGTATGTGCGGGAGTCAACATGGGTGTCCACGGCTCCGCTGTTGATTATTGGCTATTGACAAAAGGCTGTTGACCTATGTCCGGAAGATGTTCTGAGTCATGTCCGCATTATACCGAACCTATTGGGTCACACACTTAACGAGCAGTAGTCTGTTAGAATACTAGAATGGTAGAAGGTTTAGTGGAAGCAAAGCAGAATAGTTCATACGGGTACCGGAAGTAGTTCCGGGGATTTATGAAATAGTTCATAAGGGCACCAAAAGTAGTTTTGGGTATTTAAGGATATGTCCGGATCACTCTGGAGTAGTCCCAGGTGGTTCCGGAACATATGAAAATGGTAATGGGAAAGTTTACGATCAACCGGAATAGTTTCGGTGATCGGTGGACAGCTTAAACAATATGTTGTGTTCACCGGACATAATAAACTTTGCCCGGATGGCTCCGAAACCCATTTAGATGGCTCCGGAACATTCGTTAGAGGTTCCAGAAGGTATTGGAAGTGCTCCAAAAGTGTCCGGAATGTCCCGAAACAGTCGCGGTAGGTCCCGGAAGGTCCTGGAAGCTTCTAGAAGGTTCCGGAAGGTTCCGGGCAGTACCACCCACTCCCCTGCGCCCCTAGCCTTGGGGGGCAAGCCACCTAGGCTGCCCTGGCCGGCCAAGGGGGTGGGGGCGCACCAAGGGGAAGGAAACCTCCTCCAGGTGGGAATACCAAAACCCATTATGGCAGTTTTCCGGTGGGAAGGTGTGGTAAGGTTTGGAAGGCTTGGGAGTCCAAGTTGGACTCCCAATTCCCTTTGAGCTGCGCCCCAAGGGCCTCTTGGCCACCTATATAATGTGGGGGAGGGGTGGGGGGCGCAACACAACTTGTCCCCAAGGCCTATGCGCCACCCTCCCTCCTCTAAACCCCGTTGCTCCACTTTTAGACCCCGGTTTAGACACTGTTCTAGATCGGAATCCGTTAGGGTTTTCTCCCTCTAGTTTTCTCGGTGGCGTTCATCTCTGGACGGCGGAGCGCTGCTGGATTGCTGCTACGGGATGTGTGGATACTAATGGAGGGGTCGTACCTTCGACCCTTCTTCGAGGAGCTTGTTCATGGGACTTGTCCGTGGGACTAGATCGCGGGACTTCTTCGTGGGATTGATCGAGGGACTGTTCGTCGGAGAGCTTGCGAGATCTACTTCCACTACGTCCACGAGCTTCACCAACTCTACTTCCGCTACATCGGTTGGTGAGCCATGACCTAAAACCTTGTATGCAATCTTCTTGGATGATCTTGGGTTCTTGATTCGTAGGCCGAAAATTTTGTTTTCTACTACGTTTCCCAACAGTGGTATCAGAGCGATCCTTGATTAGATGCATGTTTAGGTAGATCATATGTTGATATGAGGCATTGATTTTCTTGTTTGCTTCCCTATCATGTGATCTTTTCTTTGCTCGACGGCATGATGTGATTTTGATACAAGGTTTGAGTTTTTCCATGATCCCTCTATGCTGCTCTTAGTATGCTGGTTCCCTTGATCATGGACTACATCAAATTCCTTGGATCTCATCCTAGTCTTGCTATAGAAAATTTTACATGAACGGTCTTGTGGATTTTATGAACTCACATCCACACAGGGGTCACGCGTTTAACGAAGTTTGGCTTGTGGCATTAGTTGCTACACGCACCCCGTATGTTAAACTAGCAACAAAAGAAGTATCGTGTTTTTGTTTTGTCTAGGGTTTCTCGTTTGCCTTGTAAACCTGCTTAACAACCACGATAAAAGTTGCAACAACCCGTGTAGATGGCGATCTAACTCGTTTTTGCAGAGTATGCATGTGATGTGGTATAGCCTTCAAGATTTGCAATGTGTTTTGTATGAGATGCTATATGATGTAATATTTTTGCGGCCTGCGAGCCGTAGTACGGCATGATGACTGGAGTCATATGATTGTCACTTAATTATGGCCTGCGTGCCAGAACTGTTTATTAGCTCGAGGCAAAGCAATAGATAGATGCAAGGTGATGATCTACGATGCGGAGGTGGACCCCGACGCACATGCCGGAAGCCGTGGTGATGTTCCCGGCGCCAAGGAGAAAGTTGGTGGACGCGGTGACTTCTACCACGACGGCGTGAAGACTACGAAGACTTCACGAAGCAAAGGGATATATAATATCACATAATTTTATGAACTGCCTGTGATGTTTATCCCTTTGATGCACCCTTGTTTGATGCGCGGTAGTCGTATTTTATTAGGGTGATCTCTCGCAAAACAATATCAAGTGGATAGTGTTCTTCCAACTGTAGCACCGTCTATACTATGTTTCACACCGGAGCAGGTCATGTCACATGGGTGCACACGGTGTGACGCATAAAAGGCGGGTGTGTTAAAAGAACACACAGCACATTACACTTGGTTGTCTTGACGGTTTGGATAAAAGTTTGCTACCGAAACACGCCCATCGAAAGATGAACAAGAATCACCTTTGGCGTGATTGGCAAGTTGGCCTACCGGTCCAGTCTAAGTCATCAGTGATGTCACATCAATGGCGGACGATTGGGTCGGATCTTGAATCACTCCAGCATCAATTACGAGAGATATTGATCTGAGTGGGAGCGCACTTAGTAATTAAATTGATTAATCACAAGTGCAACTTAATTATGAACAAAGTCTTAGTATTTGCATTATCGTTAGAATAATGGCTCGCATTACCACCTTCCCAATTGATTTTGATTAACTGTTTTATCTGGTAAAAACTTTACGATTGGTACCGTATTGTGAGGACTATCCTCAATAGTGCCGAGAAGGACCATGTCCTATCGCAAATTTTTGATGCTCTCCCGCTGATGCTATGGATGATGTGACTTACGTCCATAATCCAAAATGCTAGAATTCCACCACAGCTAAGTGCATTGTCTTCACCACCATGAAACCCGAACTTCGAAACGTTTGGGATAGTTATGTTATATTCATGGAACTGAAAAATTGTTTTCAGTGATAAGACAATTGATGTAGGATATAAGATATCTAGTACAATGTCTGATTGTAAGCATTAGTGAAAATGTTCATTGTGCTCTAAACAAAACTGATAAGTGTGGGATCCAGAAGAACACTGATCATATGATGATGAGGATTAAGGGAAAGGAAGTTCCATAGGGTGTTAGTAAGACTTACACGCCGGAAATTCCATGGCATGCGCCACCCTTGATCATATATGATCTTCTGTGAGTAGGAGTGACATTGGAAATAGAACTATGATACGTATAAAGGCAAAACGAAAGAAGACTGGAATATCCAGCTCAGAAATGAAAGTCATACGAAGTTATAGATGAATTCATTGCTGGTCAAAAGATGTAATTCTTGGGAATCATGATTAAGCGGTTAATCTCAATTCTTGTATATTGTGATTAAACTGTTGATCACTAGAATATCACTTCAATTGCATATTGTTGCAACTCGATGCAAGAAATACTATGGCCTTTATGACTAGCTAATGATGAGTTTTGACACGCTCGGGAACACGGTAAAAGGTTTACTATACCGTGTGTTGACTCTATGATTATCTTCATAATTCATTTTAGAGTTGAGTAAATTGTTACTACACTTTAGCCTTGTTGCAAAACATCATTTTGAATCATGTTTGTTGCAAGAGAGTTGTTCAAAGCTATGAATAACATAAAGGCCATACTTCTATTGTGAATAGGTTGTATGTTATGAATCTTGATAATAATGCTAAACATCCATAACACTGACGCTAAATGTCGCAAGACTGACAGAAATACCACATAGATGTGGCACTGCCGTTTATCACAAGTGACATAAAATGCATGTAGAATTTCCATAAGTGATGGACTTTCGAGTCATATGATTATGAATCACTTGACGCTTGTGATCTTTGTCTCGAAGTAATGTGACTAAAACACCGTTGATAGGTCATACATGAACGGGCAACTAAACCATTGGTAATCATACATGATGATGTGTGTAGTCCAATAAGTGTAGTTGTGTGCAGTGGATTCCCTATCTTCACTCATGAGTTGAAGTAGATATGTGGATATCTGTTCAATAGAGACATACGTCTGAAATCTTTGAAATGTTCAAGGAATTTTAGAGTGAAATAGAAATACATTGTAACGAGAAAATAAAGCTTCTGCAAATTAGATTGTAGAAAGTAATATTTGAGTTACAAGTTTAGCGAACGTCTGATGAGTTGTGAAGAGTGTCATAACTTGCGTCTCCCGGAACATCACTATGAGTAAGATGTTCGAGAGATGTAATCAAGCCATGTATGACACGGTAAGATCAAATATGACGTTTATCAATTTGCCATTATACTCATTAAAAGTTATGCGTTAGTGACTACGGCTTTTACACTGAAAAGAGCATCATCAAATCTGTTGAAATGACACCATATTAGATGTGGTATGGACTGTTAAAACCATGTTGTCTTTTCTTAAAATTTGGGTATATGAGGCATATGTTTGACATACTCAAAACCCCAAATCAGATAAGTGCTAATTTGTTAAGGTTATGCCAAAAGTTTTGGTATTCCTCTATCACTACACAAAAGCAAAACTGTTTGCTGTTAAGAACAATGTGTTTTGAATAAAATGGTTTCTTGCAAAATAGTGAGTGGGAGGACAGTGCAACTTGTTAAAGATTGTTGAATCTTCCAATAAGTGTGCAGCTGAACTACACAGGTTAGACAAAACTCGTACAAACATTCATGATATGTAAAACGAGATATTGTTGTTCGACAATGATAAACCTGTGATATACAAAGAAGCGTTGATGGGCCCTGACTCCGGGATTTGGCTAAATGCCAAATAATCCGAGATAGTATCCATGGAAGTAAGTCAAGTTTTGAACTTGGTAGACCCTCCGAAAGACTAAAAGTCTGAAGAATATATATATATGGATCTATAATTGATTCGGATGAAATTGTTTTATCCATAAAGCTCAACTCGTTGGAAAATTGTTTTCTAGCAAGTTCAAAGGTTGACTACGGAGAAATAGTTTCGACCGTAGAGATGCTTTAGTCAGTTCGGGTTATATTAGCAATTACTACATGTCTCATTTATAGGATATGGTAGAATGAACGTCAAAACAACGTTCCTACACGGAAAAAATAACAAAGGACGTATATGTGATACGACCGGAATGTTTTGTCGATTCAAAGGATGCTAAAATAGATGCAAGCCTTGGATGTCCAGTGATGGACTGAAGCTAGCACAATGGAGTTGGAATTTTCGTTATGATGAAATTGCCAAAAGAGTTTGTTGTCATCAGGAATAACGAAAATGCTTAAATATTCAAGAAAGTAAGTGGGAGCTGAATGATATTTCTAAAAACCTTATGTAGATGACATATTGTTGATTGGAAATGATATAAATTTCTTGACACGAATAAGGACTTCGTTGGAAATAGTTTTCAGTTGAAGAATTTGGGCTGATATAGCATTAGGATTGAGCACAATGATCTATGTAGATAGTAAGTGCCTGATCATGCTAAGACCAACATTACATGTTGACATGATACTAAAGTAGTTTAGTATGAAAACGCCAAGAAGAATGTTCTTGCCGAGGTCACGGTGAAAAATTATTTGCAGATATCAGTGTTCATGAACACAGATAAGCAAAAACACGTGAATTGAATTCCACTCACCTGTGTGTTTGGATTAATCATGTACACCATAATATGTAAAACGACCAGATATGTCCAACGCTCCAAAAGGTTGTGAGCAAGATACCAAAGTGATCAATATGTTGATCATTGGACAAATAGTGAAAAGTTAAACTTATGATAGATAAGATATGTTTCTCGGAAAAATGGAGAGAATGAAGAGCTCGTTGTAATGAGTTACACCAGCTGAATTTTGATGTAAACAGTTACACCAATTCAGTCTTCATACTTACTCCGATCGATTTTCGATTTTAATTGGGATTATGTGTTTCACACGTAAGGTTGGCACAGTATGGAGGAACTATGTCAAGTTCGATACTGTGGCGAATTCTATAATAGAGGCTAAGTATATTGTTGCTTAAAGAAGTAACAAGGAGGGTATTTTGAATCATCAGTTCATTTATGAACATGGTATGGTTTCCAAGATGCTTAAAGCTCATGGAACATTTATGAATGATTTCATGACTTATTCTAAAGGAACCAAGGTCCTGCCAAATGATTCAAACATATACAAAGCTAAACTGATAGAATTAGTGAATTTTATGATAGCGTGAAAACGCGAAGATATGCAAGATACAAACGGACCTGAAACGTCAGATCCGAAGATGAGGTCTATACCACAAATGAGGCATTTATTACACCGGTATGCCATAGGTGTAAAGTGCTCAAGCACTGACAATATTATTGACTCTAGTGCAAGTGGGAGACTGTTGGAAATATGCCCTAGAGGCAATAATAAAATGTTATTATATATATTTCCACGTTCGTAATTAATGTTTATATTTCTGTGCTATAATTGCAATGACCCTGACTGTGAGATTCAGAAGAAAACTCATTTGCATGTGTGGAAATGTAAAGACCAAGAGTTCCTGGTTTAGCCTCTAAGACCAGCTCATGTGCTAACTGATGATTACGTTTTCTTAATCATGGACATTGTTCTTGTAACAAGGATGTCAGTAGCAATGGGAACATATTGTTAGCAGAACAATGATGTTGAACCGACCCCAGTATTGAATGATATACTTAGAGATCACATCGTAACTACGTTATAAGTCATATCATGAAATGTTATCATATACGTAATTCCTTAGACCATGAGAGTATCGAGTTGCTTCACACAGGAAGACATGCTTTGGTTCTTAGATGAATCCTCCCGTAAATGGGAAGTAGTAAAATAAGTTCTGGGTATGTCAGATGGTGTGGCTAGTGACTGTGATAGTTCAAGAATGGGATTTGCTCCTTCACGATGAAGAAGATATTCACTTCGGGCCCACTCGGTATGACGGTATCCATTATAGTCTGGCCAGACGCATTGTGATTCAGTCACGGGGATACCGGAATACGATAACGAGAAAAGGGACAAACGAGCAAAGAGGATAACGAGTGGCTTGTGTTCAAGAAGTTGTTACACATGGGTGCCAAACATCTCTCCTCTAACTTTGTCATATATCACGAAGCAAAGGGAATGGTACATGAATAAACATAATGGTTCACTCGAAGTTTCTTCGTGTATGTGCGGGAGTCAACATGGGTGTCCATGGCTCCGCTGTTGATTATTGGCTATTGACAAAAGACTGTTGACCTATGTCCGGAAGATGTTCTGAGTCATGTCCGCACTATACCGAACCTATTGGGTCACACACTTAACGAGCAGTAGTCTGTTAGAATACTAGAATGGTAGAAGGTTTAGTGGAAGCAAAGCAGAATAGTTAATACGGGTACCGGAAGTAGTTCCGGGGATTTATGAAATAGTTCATAAGGGCACCAAAAGTAGTTTTGGGTATTTAAGGATATGTCTGGATCACTCTGGAGTAGTCCCAGGTGGTTCCGGAACATATGAAAATGGTAATGGGAAAGTTTACGATCAACCGGAATAGTTTCGGTGATCGGTGGACAGCTTAAACAATATGTTGTGTTCACCGGACATAATAAACTTTGCCCGGATGGCTCCGAAACCCATTTAGATGGCTCCGGAACATTCGTTAGAGGTTCCAGAAGGTATTGGAAGTGCTCCAAAAGTGTCCGGAATGTCCCGAAACAGTCGCGGTAGGTCCCGGAAGGTCCTGGAAGCTTCTAGAAGGTTCTGGAAGGTTCCGGGCAGTACCACCCACTCCCCTGCGCCCCTAGCCTTGGGGGGCAAGCCACCTAGGCTGCCCTGGCCGGCCAAGGGGGTGGGGGCGCACCAAGGGGAAGGAAACCTCCTCCAGGTGGGAATACCAAAACCCATTATGGCAGTTTTCCGGTGGGAAGGTGTGGTAAGGTTTGGAAGGCTTGGGAGTCCAAGTTGGACTCCCAATTCCCTTTGAGCTGCGCCCCAAGGGCCTCTTGGCCACCTATATAATGTGGGGGAGGGGTGGGGGGCGCAACACAACTTGTCCCCAAGGCCTATGCGCCACCCTCCCTCCTCTAAACCCCGTTCCTCCACTTTTAGACCCCGGTTTAGACACTGTTCTAGATCGGAATCCGTTAGGGTTTTCTCCCTCTAGTTTTCTCGGTGGCGTTCATCTCTGGACGGCGGAGCGCTGCTGGATTGCTGCTACGGGATGTGTGGATACTAATGGAGGGGTCGTACCTTCGACCCTTCTTCGAGGAGCTTGTTCATGGGACTTGTCCGTGGGACTAGATCGCGGGACTTGTTCGTGGGATTGATCGAGGGACTGTTCGTGGGAGAGCTTGCGAGATCTACTTCCACTACGTCCACGAGCTTCACCAACTCTACTTCCGCTACATCGGTTGGTGAGCCATGACCTAAAACCTTGTATGCAATCTTCTTGGATGATCTTGGGTTCTTGATTCGTAGGCCGAAAATTTTGTTTTCTACTACGTTTCCCAACAATAGCTACATCTTCTTTATGATTTCGAGTACCTTGTAAAGTGTGAAAGATCTCCTTTACCTTCTTGTAAAATAGAGTGTTGCCCTTAAGTGAGGAAAAGATCCCAAAGTGGACACAATAAAAGATTCCAAAGAGGACAAATGAGAGTTAAATAGAAAGAGCCATTGAGGCCACAAAAAAATACAAAAAATATAAAAAAAGAGAAAAAAAAATAAAAAGAGAGAAAGGGGCAACACTACTATCCTTTTGAGAGATCCACACTAGTACTCCCTTTATATCCTTGTACTCCATAGAGATGATCATTATGCATATAGCTATGTGGGGACCTTCACACTATAGAACTTGGCTTGCATATTCCAAGGATGAGCCTCCTCAAACGAGCTCTAGGTCTTCATGAGCGAGAAAGTTAGATGCACCCCCACTAGTTCCATTGTAGAGCTTCTTAGCTCATATGTGCATCCGTTGCATGGCAATCCCTACTCCTCACATCACATCTATCATTTGGCATCTCTTGCCTATGATTTTCCTCATTGATGTGAGCCTTTCTCATTCTTTTTTGTCTTCCTCCTCCTCCGTACTTCTCTCTTTGCCATCCTATGTGTCAACTCTTGTGCTTACGCTCATCCATTGCATGAGTGCTCAAAATATTGAAAAAGGAGTGGATCAAATTGACTTGTACCTGGCTAGTGGTGTGGGGATGAGTCAAGATAAGATTCCAGAAAAAGACCAAGTGTGAAACTTTAGTATATTGAGTTCTCAACAAATAAATATTTTTCTCGTATTCCCTACCCCCCTTCTTGCACGCAAACACCATTTGGAGACATTCGAGTCACGGACAGCGAGAGCTCTTGCACCTAATGTTCTTTTGTTACTTGTTTCAATGCTAATATAGACTCTTGCATGTTATGACTTGAATTGAATCTCTAACCTTGATTTCTTTACTTTTCAAAGTTCTTATATGGTTGCTCGCATGTCACCACAGAAATTATGCTGTTATCATTTACCTACTCGAGGACGAGCAGGAATTAAGCTTGGGGATGTTGATACGTCCAAAACGTATCTATAATTTCTACTTGCTTCATGCATGTTTTGTGTGATATTGCTATGATCTAGATACACTTTCATACACTTTTGATCATATTTGGACTAACCTATTAACTCAGTGCACCACAGTGCCAGTTCTTGTTTTCTGTTGTTTTTCTATTTCAGTTTTCCCCCATATAAAAAGTGCTCCAAAAATTCGGGAAAATCAGATAAAAAATCAGCGCAGAAGAACCTTCCAGATGAACCTAGGTGGGGCCAGAGGGCCACCACCAGGGGCCCAGGCGCCCTGGTGGCGCGCCCCAGGGGCTGGACGCGCCAGGGGGGCGCCTGGACCCCTGGTGGCCCCACTGGCTGCCCCCCTTCGCCTATATATTCTCCGTGACGAGAAACCCTCAGAAGAACAACCCTTTTTCGCGATCTCGCCTCTGTTCCGCCGCCGCCGCGCTTCCGAGATCGGGAGCACCAGCAGACCTCTTCCCGGCACCCTGCCGGAGGGAGGGCCGACCTCCGGGAGTCTCCTCTCCACCATGGATGCTTCCCGGATGTGCCGTGAGTAGTTTTCTTTGGACCATGGGTCCGTGATCAGTAGCTATGTGATGTTCTCCTCCTCTCTTTGTTCTTCATGGTTTAGACCTCGTGAGCTGCCCTACATGATCGAGGCACTTTTGTAATCTTTCTGCTGTTGCTATGTTGAGTTTGATGGGATCTGATGGATTATGAGATTATGTTCAGATTGTGATTGAGTAATATATTTGGTTCTTATCTCTTATATTTTTTTTCTTAAGTAATTCTTGCATGTTCTCCGTTGCTGTTTATTGCTTTGGCCAAGTAGTAGGTAGTAACCCCAAGACGGAACGTTATGCTCGATTGTGGGTTCATGCCCCCTGATGACACGCTTGAGTGACAGAAACATGAGTCTAGGGGATGTTCTGTTGCCACAAGGGGGAAAACAACGGTGCTTGTAACCGCGGTTGCAAGGATTGTTTACTTTACGCAAAGTGCTTTTTAATGCAGTTGTCTGTTGCTTTGGGTTTACACTTTGGGTGGGGCTCGCAACTTAATACCAGCGAGATGTTTTGGATAGATATCTCAAGGTGGATGATTAGTAGTAGATGCAGTTGGATTTCGGTCTACTTATTTTGGCGTTCTGCCCATGCTTTTGAGCCTCTTCCTTTCTTTTGTAGCATAGTTAGCATTGCGGTGCGTTCATAATCATGTTAATTGCCCTTCTGTAATTTGTTCACCTCGCATAGCAGTTTTATCGTCTTTTGGGAGAGAGACATCACTAGTGAACATCACGTATCCCGGTCCATATCTTCATCACTGTTTCCACGCTCATTTACTTTTCTGCTTTTACTTTCAGATGCTATCATTATCCCTTGTGTTTGATCCTTTGTGAACAATAAGACCGGAGAGATTGACAACCTCTCTGAACTTCGTTGGGAACAAAGTTATTTGTGTCTGTGTGTAGGTCCGCGTCAGTTGCGCCGCTGACACCTACTTATCATCTCCGGATTCCTACTGGAGACAAACCTTGGTATCTTTACTGAGGGAAATTTACTGCTGTGCTACATCACACCTTCCACTTGGGGTTTACCAACGAAGGGCGAGAAATCACTGTCATCACCTCGCACATCAGTTGCGCGGGAAACGTTCCCGCAAACGTGGTTGATGAAGCCATAAACCTTTCACAGCCCCCTGGCTGTGTTAGCACCCTGATGGGGTGATAGTGTCGCACGTGCAGCACCTCGTAGTACTCGCACACGTACGGAATCGATGACGACCTCCGTTCTCCGATCCAGCGAAGGTGGTGGAAGTAGACCTCCCGGAACCTGATTTCGGCAGCACGACGGTGTCCGCGTAGCACAGAAGCCTCAATCCCAGCACAGGTTCCAGACAAGGGGACCCTGGCTTGAGAGAGACGAGAGAGGGGAGAAGACCGGTGAAAACAGATCTCAATTCGGAGTAATATTGAATTCTCTGCGAATTTTTCTGTATTAGAGAAGTGCACCCCTGCCCATCTATATATAGGTAGACGGAAGGAGTCAACCCCCCTCCCAAGGGGGGAGGAGGTGGTGGCGCCACCACTTGGGCCCAAGGCCATGGCGCCTCCCCCCCCTTTTTTTCTTTTCCTTTTTTTTCTTTTTTCTTTTTTCCTTTTTCCTTCCACTAATGGGCTTCTTTCACAAATAAGGCCCATTGCACTTTTTAATTTGAAATAAATTATTATTAATTATTAATTCACTTAATTAATAAATAATACATATTATTTCATCTCCCGATGATCCGGAACTCCTTCCAGCTCACTCCGAACGTCCTTCGGACCAACACGAAACTTTTCCGGTACGTCTTTCTCTCTAATCCGGTAACTCCGATAGTTCCAAAAAGGTCTCCGATATTCATCGAGCCCTTAAGTGTATCACCCTACGGTCCGAGAACACTCCAGTCATGACCGAGACAAAGGCTACGGCCAATGATCAATAGCGGGACCTGGATGCCCATAATGACCCCTCTACATTCCGAAAGTAACCGATTGAACCGTACACGTTGTATACCATTCCCTTTGTCATGCGATACTAGATTAGTCCAAGATTTCGATCAACTGCATCCAATGCATTAGTTCTATCTTGTTACCGACAAATCTTATTCACTCGTTCCGTGATATTTATCCTTGTGACCTAGTCACACGCTGCGCAGCTTTATGGATGCAATCTCACCGAGTTGGCCATGAAGTATCTTTCCATTATATGGATTGACAAATCCCGCTCTTGAATCAACACTCCTCAACATATCCCATCGGATAGCCCAAGATACACCTTTATGGTCACCATGTTTCAGTGTGACGGTTAATGCACTCAAAGCATCCTCAGAAGATAGCAATTATGCGTGATCTCACGGTCAAAGGAACAGGCTACTACGTTCTGTAATTACAACACTGAACTTTTACGATTTGATCATGTTGCAATGCTTGCATTGGGTAATGTTCATCACGTCATTCATTCAATGAGTTGACCTTACCGTCAATTGACTTGATTGTCCATGATCGTGAAACCACAATCATCAGTTGACGATAAACCAGTCATCATGAGAGGCTGACTAGGAACTCTGGTTGTTTCTATACCACACATGTATCATTGTTTCACTGATACAGTTCCAGCACAGTATGAAACTGGTCATAAACTTATTTAGATATATTGGAATAATCATATATTATTTGCCTCTAGAGCATATATCCAACAGGCGGAACTCCTTGAAAGCTTCTCTTTTTAGGGTTTTCGCGTAACGAGGAGTATATAGGCCAGAGGGGGGAGCCGGGAGTGGCCCCAGGGCTCCAGGCGCCCTCCCGGCGCGGCCAGGGGTGGGGGCGCGCCAGGTGGCCGCCTGGGGCTCCTATGGCCCCCCTCTGGCCCCTCTTCGGCGAGTCTTCGTTAATCTTCTGTAAAATACCCCCCGTTGATTTTCAGGTAATTTGGAGGTATTCTTCTTCAGCAACTCAGCGTCCACTTTTTACTGCTGAATCTTGCGTCTGCTGCTTCGGCACCGAAAAGTTGCAAACTGTGTAAAATAAGCCAAAACAACATAATAACATCGTCGTAATGTGAAATATATCAATGAATAAGGATGAATTACGATATAAAATAGTGATGCAATTTGGACGTATCACGTCTCCACATTCGAGTCATCGGATGAGGATGAATCCTCGAAAAAAAAACATGCACGGACTCAAATCCATCTACAAATCACAAGAAAAAAGTATGAATGGGGATCAAAACACAAGCTAGCCATCACCGGATATGGGGGCGGAGAACGAGGACAACCTGAGAAGAACCAAGTACTCACCGGCGGAAGGGGAGCTCGGTGACTCGGTGGCGGCGGATCCGGCGCGGGCGGCGCGCCTTGGTGGCAGCTTCTCCGGGGAGCGGCGACCTTGGTGGCGGTGGATCCGGGGCGCGACGACTCGGTGGCGGCGGATCCGGCGCGGGCGGCGCCTCGGTGGCAGCTTCTCCGAGGAGCGGCGACCTTGGTGGCGGTGGATCAGGGGCGCGGCGACTCCCTACCGGTTGTGCACAGACAGAAACGGCCGGAATCGGGGGTGACGCGGCTACGACAATGGTGGCAGCCGAGTGCGGAAAGGGGGCAGGGGTGCGCGCGGGCTGAAATTTCCACCGCACCAACCTTTTTCGGGGGATACGGGCATGCTCGGGTAGAGCGGCGAAATCTTGTATCTACGGACTGAGGGGAGATTTTTTTTCCGTGCCCCTTAAAAGATTTTAGGGTTTAACCACGTTTAAGGTATCTATTTGGGAAGTTTTTTCTGCGCGAAACCTTAAAACGACGGTGTTATTTTAAGGTTTGGCGGGTTTTAAGGAATCTGTTTGAGATGTTCTAACCCTGTAAATATACACCTTTCAGGTAATTTCCCTTGCTTTCGCTTTTACACATACAACACAGAGAAAATATGTTTACAAGGTAAAGGAAACGTGTTTAAGACCTCCCGCAATGGGAGTATCATAGCTAGTATCATGCATGTCAACTAAGCAAATTTGATGATGTGGCATAGAATTAAATGAAGAAAGAGAGGGTTGAGTATCATATTATGATACCGTATAAAAATAAATGCTAAGCTAGTATGTGTCTTGCATGGCAATAAATACTACTCCCTCCGATCCATAAAAAGTGTCGCTCATTTTGTACTAAGCTAGTACAAACTTTGTACTAGATGAGCGACACTTATTATGGATCAGAGGAAGTACTACTTATGATACTACTCCCTCTGTTCCGGTGTGTTAGGCCTCTTATAAATCGCAGCGGGACCAAGGTGAAAATCTATTGGCTAACCTTCCCTCCAATCAGCTTCCATCGGTACTAGTTTTCACATGCGAATTATGTGATGGAGTACTAATTGCATGCAGAAAATTGATTGCATACGTGTGTGAACACAAAGGAGCAACCATGCGTTGCGTGCTAATTAACTGCATTTAATGTTTACAGGCCTTAATCTTAAGCTAAAGTGGAACAAATAGTTTTTTAAGGTAGGCCCTATGCACCGAAACGGAGGGAGTAGAATATAATACTATGCATTATGAAGGTAGTATCATACACTAGTATCATGTGCATGATACTAGCTTATGATACTACCCATTGCGGGAGGTATAATAGTATCGAGGGGAAGTATGATATGGAAGACGTGACAGATGGGACTTAGCATTTATGAACATGCAACGCAAAGGTAATATTAGATGAGTTTAACAAATGGGGTATCGCCTAACTTAAGCAAAGGCGATAGAAGACTTCAACAGGTGCTAAGACGAGTGAACGATCTGTGATTTGGATTAGACGTCACGCTACAACTATAAAGTACAGCACATTCACAGCAAAAATTCCTAAATTCTCTTCATTTTGCGAGAAAAGTTATAATTTGACATTATGCTTGCAACATGAAAATGGCAAACGTGTTCCATGCGACCGAGTGCATCATTTTTTTGTGGACTCACCAAAAGCACAGCTTAGTAGTCTGGATCAAGTAGGGTACCTTTGGTTATTAACATACCGCGTGGTGCTTAAGAGGGAAAAGCTGGCACCTTTCACAACCGCCAACAGAAAATTAAGGAGCATTCGTTGCATCGAAATTAATCATAAAAAACATATAAAACAGGCTGTAGATCCAGAGATATCTGAACAGCATAGACACTAAAGTTATGGTGTTTGTATTTATGTTTGGCTTTTAGCTTAAATTTAGTTTTTATTTTCAAAAAGTGGTATGCCCGATCTCTACATCGAATGGTGCACACGACTTTCAATTAACTATCGCAAAGTATAAATTTAATTTAGGGGACGTAAATTAATCGAAGTGACAATACAAATTTGCATGTTCTTCACCGATGATACTATGTCATCCAAAAAGTTGCATGACTCACTTAATCGATACAATTTATATGAATCAAATTTAACATCTATTCGGACCTCATTTTGTTAACTACTTAGACTCAATTTGGGGTTGTTATGACATGTTGTCTTGCACTTTTTTATAGTGTGTTGTATTAGACAAGAAGATTCATACACACTATCACCCATATGATAGTCTTGCAATTATATTATCTTCTAACAATATCAAGTATAACATAAGGAATGCTTTGGTGCATCTCCTTTTAAAAGTTTATAACTTCTGATGCAAACTAATGGCTTAGATTAAAATATATCCTTTACTTAAAAAGGATAATAAAGATAATTTATGTGTGCCCATACAATAGTCCTCATAAGCATCTGCCCAAGACCAGATGGACATTGGTTTACCTCAAAAATTGAAGATTTTTTAAAGAAAGTTGTATCAAAGCATACCTCGTTAAACATATACACACACACCATACACACTATCACCCGAACATACTCATGCACTTAGTGACGGATCATCAAGATCAACAAAGTCGTGCACTGAGCCTAGCTCAGATGGTTAGGTTCCTTGTAGTAAAACTAGCCCACCAAAGTTTAAATTCTGGTGTACGCATGTATTCTGAATTTATTTTATAATTTTAGACAAAGTTCTTTCAATGGAATGAGACGTTTACATCGACTACGAGATGTTTTTGATAACTTCATTAATCTTAAAATATTATGTTGCTTCAATACTTCGAAGGTATTCATAGAAATAGGATGTGTGTGCATATATTTATAAGGATGAGTGTATATATGTATTGAGTGTTTGGATTATACTGTATTCAAAAAAAAAGACCAACAAAGTCACAACTGATGCATCAAGATTGTAAAAGTTATTACTGTCTCCTGATGATGGACTACTGCGTTGTCGACCACTTTAAAAGATGATAATTCGATTAGTAAGATATGCATGAAGTCAAATGTTACCATTTTGAACCGTGCCACGTTGTCCTACTACTCCAGGTAAGTCTTTGGTTCTTTATATGCTAATAAAATATAAATAAACATCTTTAATTCCGTTGAGCACGATTAGTTCCATATACTAAATTTTACGTATATCGTTTGAAGATTTAAATTTTAACTAGCAAACTGTTCATTGGAAAGGACAGACATATCATCTGTTTTTCCTTTTCTTTTTTGAAAATTGAACATATCCTGCCGGCCGGTGGCTATCTTCCTTGACTCATCCGTTTTTGTGTTGGTCAAAGCAGGTACGTACTAGCAGCCACTGCCCCACACTTTTCCGTCTTACGTACATCTTTTTTTTCTAAGCGTGATGAATCAGAGTCCAGTCACCAGCTGCACCTACTTGCCACGCCGGACTTCCTGGTCGTAGCAGCCACCCTCCACCGGCAGTGTCTCTTAATCTAACGATAATGTTGTTTTATCGGCGAGAAACCTCTTAATTTAATTGACTATAAATAAAGACAATCAGGCAAGTTTCATGTGGATCTTTAAAAAATGGCCTAGTTTTCATCTAAAGAGTTTCAGGAGATTTGAGAGGGACATCGCTTTGGGATGTCCCCTTATAGTTTTGGTCATCTGGGAATTACTGAAAACTTTCCTCCTACAAAATTTACTCTAACTTTTATCCTTAAGAAAAGAACCCAGATGATATTGAGCGAACATCAATTTTTCGGCTCTTTGCCATCCGTTTTGCTATACAAGGGAGACTCGAAGCATAGAAAAATGGCATGTTGTACGCTGCATATTAAAAGAACGCGAACGCTCTCCTAATCAGATGCAGCATGTGCCCAATGCACTGCCTAGGGCCTTTAGCTTCCACCTGAAAGAATTCAAATCTCACTCTTTCTTTCTTTTTTACCAAGGATAATAAAAAATAAAAAATAAAATATTTTAGATATATGACAAATTTTCAATAAAAATATTACATGATAATTTTTTTGCATTAAGTAGAAATTGTCATGAAAATTGCTTTGATTATTTTATAAAAATAGACACTAAAAATCATAGATTTTTTCCATGCATCTTTTCTAAAATTGCCATGCGTTTGTGTCAAACATATTTACACCATGTAGTTCTACTAGTCTTCATCGAGCCGGCAGAATCAAGGAAGATGTCTCAACTTGAGGCGGGCATGATCATCTTCATCAAGCTCAAGTGGATTATATACAAGACAAAGGTTTGATTAGATAGGTGTCTAGTTTACCGGTCTCTTGGTGGTAGTTAGGAGACCGTGTTATAGGCTAAGCCGAGTCGTTCGTGGAGAGCTCAAACCCTTTGCATCCTTGGCTTCATCTTTATTGGTTCTTGTTTGGTTTTTCTCTATGTGAGTTTCTGAGCTTGTGGTCTTCTTCATAACAAGCTCGTGTTCATCGAAAACGGAGTTCATATGCATCTTCTCTTATGATTTTCGATGCGGGAGATTTGCCGGTTATTCTTGGTTAGAGGTTTCACACCTCTATTTGTTTGGCATTTCTCCCATGCCACTTTGAAATATTTCCAGTCGTGATTAGGCAGCTCTGTTCGTTAGCTTTCCATCAAGCTTCAGTTTGCCTTAATCGGAGTTCATTTGCAGAAGTTGTGGTAGTTTAGGGTTTGTCTGTTTCATTTGGAGTTCATCTATTCTAAGGCATGCCCCCCTGGGTCAACCAGCGCGGTAGTACCGCTTGGGTTACGGTAGTACCGTGGCTAGTACCGCACACACTACTGTATTCCCACTGGATAGGGCGGTAGTGGGCACGGTACTGAGCCGCAGTACTACCGCGGGGTGGTAGTATCGCTGCCGTTACGGTAGTACCGCGCCACGGTAGTACCGTGGCTAGTACCGCAACCACTACCGCATTCCCACTGGATTGGGCGGTAGTGGGGCACGGTACTATGCCGCAGTACTACCGCGGGGCGGTAGTACCACTTCGGTTGCGGTAGTACCTCGCCACGGTAGTACCGCTCCTGGAGCGGTAGTACCATGGTTGGTGGACTGCCAACGGGTTCCAACGGCTGGATTGTGGGGGACTATAAAAGGGGGTCTTCTTCCTCCTTTGTCCCCACCGGTTTTGTGCAAGTTCTTCCCCTCATTGTTGATCTCTTTGAGCTTGCTTTCTCTCTTCCCCTCCTATGATTCTTGCTCCTTTTTGAGGGAAAAGAGAGAGGAGGTCTAGATCCACATTCTCCACCAAGTCAACTCTCCTCTTTGTGAGGGGAACCTTGTGGATCTAGATCTTGAAGTTCTTTGTGTTCTCCTTGTTCTTCTTCTCATATTCCTCCATAGATTTTGTTGCTTTGGTGGGATTTGAGAGTTGGGGACTTGAGCACTTCGTGTGCTCTTGCCATTGCATTTGGTGCATCGGTTTGAGTTCTCTCCGAGGATTCGTTGTGGTAAGTGAAGTTGAGAAGATAGCTACTCTTGAGTGCATTGGCACTCTAGAGCTTGTACCTCGTGGGTGCGTTGGCGCCTAGAGGCTTGTTGTTGCGGAGCTCAATCATTGTGGTGGAAAGCTTCGGGACGCTACGGGAGCCTCCAATTCGGTTGTGGAGATTGCCCCGAGCATTTGTACGGGTTCGGTGACCGCCCCCAAGGGTCGCCATTTGTACGGGTTCGGTGACCGCCCTTAAGTGTCCTAATAGTGAAATCACGGCATCATGCATTGGTAAGAGCGTGAGGAGAAATAGGGTGGCCCTCGTTGGTTTCGTGTGAGCATTGTGCTCCTCACCCTCTCCAAACGGAGACGTACTTCTCGCAAGAGAAGGAACTTCGGTAACAAATCATTGTCTCCATCGGCTCCACTTGCGGTTATCTCTACCCTTACTTTGAGAAAGCTTATTACATTGCTTATCCTGTGCTTGCTCATATTATTGTGCATTGCTTGTCCCATAGGTTGTTCATCTAGTCAACCTATTTACTTGTGCACGTACTTTGTGATAGCCTTAATTCTCTTGTTATATATCTTGTTATCACATAGTTGTCTATCTTTCTTAGTATAAGTTGTTGGTGCACATAGTTGAGCCTTGCTTTTTTAGGTTTCTTGCTTGGCAAATTAAACGTTAAGTTTTATTCCGCATTTGTTCAAGCCTAAACCGTAATTATTTTAAGCGCCTATTCACCCCCCCTCTAGGTGACATCCACGTCTTTTCAGAGTCCTCTTTAGATGTATCACTTGAAAGATTCATGCTAAACATATAGCTTTTGCTATGAAGAATATGGTTAGAACTCCATAACAGTCTGACTATAACAACTGAGTTAGTTGTCTTCATCGAGGTACTTAGACTACTAAGTAGAAGGGGGTAATGAAAATCATGGGTTGCCTTTTTGTTATTTAGATTTATTGAAGTGAAATACATTAAAGAACGTTGGAGAAAACAAAAGGCTATTTGTATGCTCATTAAGTATGTACTATATAGTGTATATTAACCGCTAATCTAATTCAACTATGTTCTTGGCAATCCAAATGGATATAGGATCACTTCGCCAATCCTTCCCTGCATGTAGTAGGTGTTGTACATCCATCATAATGAAGGGTTTTTTATTGGAGAAAAGAATCCATAAAAACCATCTAAGCTTTCATCTGCGGTCTACAGAGAATAGTTTGCATCATATAAATAACCCTAAATAGTAAGAGGAAATGAATCACTTTGGCAATTAGTAGCTAGTTGCAAATATTTCAAAGGATAGTATAAAAGTTCATTATTAGCATCAACAAGATCGTAAGATAAGTAAAGCCTTGATCCTAGCCGAAGAACCAGGGGCAAATGATAACTTAGCTCGGCGATGTGCTAACAGGTGGTAGCGTGTTACAGAAGGAGCTTCATAATGAAAGCCCATGATCATGGCCCGTGGGAGCGGCCACAACCCCGCGTTGCAAGTTCACCCGCGTTTGCAAGTTTCAAATATTCTCAACCGGTGGAGTGAGGGAGCACCAGATTCATCCCCGGTTCTTCCATCTACCGTTGTCAATTGTCATCCCGCGACCGTGCAGTTCGGCTTCTCCGTCGTCCTCTCCTTCTGGTTAACCATCAAGGTGAGCAGTAGGTTATTTCGCAAAAATGCTAGACGTATGAACGGTTTGCTGCGGATTCTGTTTACAACATGTCATGCGTTAATTAGCTAACTTAATTATCCCTTCCTAATAACACCCCCCCTCTGAATTCAATTGGTGGCCGGGCCAGCAGCGCATAATTTTCCTGTAAATTGCCCGTACATGTTCGCACCAAAAAAAGAGGAGCAATAGGTTGATGCGGTACGTACTGAGTATTACGGGGAGAAAGGAAATATTGCTTTCTTTTTGCTGAAAAGGTGACGCATGGGAGGCAGGGAACTAACGCAGCAGCCATGGCTTGGAAATTGAAAGGCAGGGAGCACGAGAGAGGGGGGCAGGCAAGCCTCGTCGCTTACGTTTAGATGGAAGCTAATGTTTTGGATCTGCATCAAAGTTGATTTTTAGGCAGAGACTTTCGAATCACGAAAGAGAGCGAGGGGGAGGATGTGGGCCGACCGGCGCCGAGGCTCTGCTCCGGCAGCAGGAGCATGGTTAGTCTCGCTTGCCATCCTCGGTGTCGTCTACGTTGCAGCCGTCGCGTGCCAGCTCCTCCACGTATCCGGCCTCTCGCTCTGCCTGCGCTAGCCCAAGGACCCCCACCGCAGCTACGGGGCGTGGGCCGTCGTCGCCGGCCAGATGTTCGGCATCGTCTGCTCCATGGCTTTGGTGCTCGCGCCACGCGGCCTCAATCTCGTCCTCGTCGGTCGCGACCCCGCCCTGCTCCAGGAGGTCGCCAGAGCCGTCTTCGAGACCCACGGCGTGCTGACCAAGACCGTGCAGTTCGCGGCGAGGTGGTCGCGCGCCGCCTCACGCGGGCCTCTGCCTGGCACCGGCGGAAGGTGGCGGCCGCCGTCGAGCCGCTCGTCGCCATGCTTCGGTCCGGCGTGCCTGACGCCGGCGAGGCCGCGCTGCTGAAACGGCGCGTACCAGGATGTGTGGGTAGGTAGCAGCGGCAGCATAGAGCTCAGGCGAGTGCTTCCGCCACACCGAACTCTTTGACCAGAAAAGAGAAAAGACCTCGACCAGAAAAAGCTCATACCTTTCCACCTTTGACTAAAAGGACCTACAAATCACCAGCTCACCGATGCAAGACTCGGTCAAAATCGTAGACATCGAGTGAAATTGTTATCGTGGATCACTCCTGGATGATTTTGCTCTAGGGCGTTTAATACATTAGAAGATTGTACGTACTATGTCAATTTCAGTATTTAGACCACGGCAATTATTTTGTAGGTAGCATGATAATCTTAATATTTAATACATGATAATTTTTTCAGTTTGACCACTGCAAAAAAAATCTAGGTAGAATTGAAATTTCATTAATTGCATCATGGTGTTTTTTTAGTTAGAGCATGACAATTTCGTTATATACACTATGGTAAATTTATTTGACATAACATGACAATTCTTATTTATATATATAACAGATTTTTTGCCATGTGTTCATGGTAAACTGTAGACAATATTTTCCCATGACATGGCAATTATAAGTAATTGTTTTTTACATGTTCACATGACAAAATTAAGTCTTTTTGCTCTTTCAAAACATGGTGTTTTTGCAATTGTATCTTTTTTGCTTACATAGCAATTGTAGTATATTTTTTTATATAGCCTCATGAAAATTTCATAATTTTTGGTTGCCAAAACATGACATTTTTTTGCAGATTTTGCCTCTCCATGGAGATAAGATCCTACTTTGTGCTTGTGTTTTATTACATTGGAGTGTATACAAAGTACAAAGTGTCGATAGATTATTGATTTATGATTTGATCTATGAGTTGACGGTCTACATACCCCCCCCCCCTTGACTTATAAACTACACTGGGGTCCTAGGTTTACATAAAAGCTAGTCGGCTACGTATGAGGAGGTAAGATCCTCCATGATTCCGTCAGCTTGTTTTCTACAACAAGTCTTCAAGAACCTTCCTTTTATCCACCAGAGACCACTCAAAGTAGCCTAGGACGAAATCCGCTAAGGGGTCTACGGACTGACCCGTAAGACTGAACCGACATGGTGAGAGACCCTCTATACGGAACACTGTCAGTAGCACATGATTAAATTCGTTAAAGGGTCCATGGACTTACCCATAAGGTTGAACCTTCCTTTTAACACGTCAGGGTAATCCTAGTTGGTCGTCTTCAATCGTCGGTCTTAAAACTAGTTCAGCAAAAGCTTTGCCTAAACAATGTCTTCACGTAGCCATCCTCCATCGGGAGAGCTGCCATATGAGGTGATTTAGACCGCCTCAGTTATTCAAAAATGTCGAGGAAGTTTAGTTAACCTCCGTGGCAAAAGGTTTTCCCACGAAGTCGACTTCCGTGAGCCGATTTTTCATGAAATTTTTTCTAATCAATGAAATTTATTCCCTGTCGGGTTATATAACCTGTAAACCTCAAGGTGAGTGATGCAAAATACAAGATGCACCTCGAGTCTTGTATAAAAAAACCTCAATGTTAAGTGGCCCCCAAGACTCAGGTCAAACACGAGCGGTCGACCCGTGGATCAAAATCGTCCTCATTGACTTTCACTTTACATATTTAGAGAAAACCACTTATCTCATTAGCCCTCGAGACTCAAGTCGTTTTGCAAGGAAAACAAAGCGACCCATATATTGTTGAGAGCATGGCTCGAGGACAAGTGAAAAGAAAACATAAGCAAAATGATAAATGAAGAAAACATGAAGGTCGACTAGCGACGCATGTTCTAATAAGGGATTATACAACCCCCAAGTTTGACCCGGAGGGAAAATCAAACTGCCAGGCATAAAAATGGACTTGGATAAATTACTAAGAACAATCACAACAAACAAAGAAATTTTTTTACCTAACGCACATATAACGTCTGATCAAACTAAACAGAAATTTAAAACTTTAAAAAGTTTAAGGATAAAAACGACTTAGTTGGTTCATGTTCAAGGTGTTCATGATGTAGTCTAAGCTTGCTACCGGGCGAGGTCCCACAACCCAAGCCAGTTCGAACGTATCACAGTGCTGATGTTAGCTTGATGAAATGATGGTACAGTGATGTCAAAATTGGTCATCATCTCGGAGTAGGTCGATGTGACAAGATCGAAGGCCCCGAGACATCGACGTGTCAAAGCGAGGAGGTTCACCCGCTGAGTCGATGATGCGACATGGTCGACATTATCTCGATGAATTGACGACACGGTGATTCAGGCACAGGTCAGAATCTCGAAGGCAATGATGTCGAGCTCCCGATCCAACTAACGTGATGGATCAACAAACCAACTCGATGAGGTGATCGAGCTAGCCGACGTGGAGGAACAGGTCAGGTTGTCGATGAGGAGACCTAAAACGGGTTGACTTAGAGAGGCAAAGCCCCCGATCCAAACAATGTAACGAAATAGGTTGGCACGACGATGCGGAGCGCCTGTAGCAGGTCATCTTGGCGGGACGGAACCCCTAGTCCAACCGGCATGATGCAACATGTTTAACATGGTGACGCAGAGCGCCTAGATCAGTTTGACGATGTGAGATTCAGAACCAGCAAAGCATCAAGGCCGACCTAGACAGATGACGACATGATGATGAAGACGACCTCAGAATATGCTCAAACATTGTAGACATTTGTTTAAGAACATAACACGAAACCCCACAAAAAATTCATCTCAGAGAGGTCGTTTGATAGTCCTTTCATAAGGAAAGATGAACTTGGGTTGGATTTATTTTCACGCACAAAAAAAATCCGCAAATTAGTTCACATCTTGGGCATTTCCTGAAGTTTGAACCATCGGATTGACCTTACAATTTGGTAGATTACATACATGAAAATTATGCACAATCTGTACGGTTTCAAAGGACACTAGAGTTTTCCGTTGGACTTCTTCTGAACTTGCGTGGATTTTCGTCCAGATCTAACAACGCTCTAGTGTTTCAAAGATTCCTGAAGATCCCACCTTTCGATCGCAAAAAAAATACCAAAAATGTTGTAGACTCAATTCCATAGTCTTACTCAAGGGATTCGAAAGACAACGTCCAAGGAGATAGGGAAAACGAAAATGAATATGTTGTTCAAATAATTATGTACGATCACGCGAGGATAATGTTGATGTTGATTCCCACCGAGTTCCATGAATGATTTTTTTTTCATGTTCCAAGGTGAGATTCAAGTTGACTTTGACAAAGATGCCCATCTGATCCCCGATGATCCAACCTAGGGCATAGTCCTCGACTTGGTTGAGGTGATCAGTCGAGTCATCAATGAACAGTATTGCGTGAAAGACGACGATATGTCCTGGGGTGTAAATCACACCAGATCCCATCTGAACTCCCATCAAACCGCGATGTTTACCTAGTAAGACATGTATGGGACATCACTATCGGAGAAAATTCCGACAGATCACTTGGTAGGGTTTCTCAAGCTAGGTGATTAGGATTGGATGGTAACATAGTGTAACACCCTCAGTTGCTGTAACAGTAATCATCATCACTGTTGATCATCACTGTTGGATTATCACTGTTTGATCTCCCTTGTACTTGATAAAACTTTGTGATGCTAATGATCAAACCTTGTCGTGGTTGATCAACACCCCATGCACCATGTACTTGAGCCCTTGGGATCAAAACCCAAAGCCAAATGCACCTTGCTCATCTTACAAACCAAACCCTAGTTGAAACTACTTTAAATGGAAAATAAAACAAAAGTGCTCAAATAAAGTTGTTCCAAAAATCATGGAACTATTTTTGTAAATTGCCTAAAATCATTATAATCATGTTGGACCAACTTTGGTAATTTTTGGAGTTGCAGAAAATTCTAAACAATTCAAACAGTAGGTTAAAACCCCTACTTTGGGCATTTAATATTTAAAATAAATATCTAATGAATTTCTTTTGCTGCAAAAACTTTTGTGGCACCTTCTAATAACCTTTTACAAAAATGCTAGGGTTAATAAATCAATTACAGAAGGTAATAGAATAATTAGCAACACAAAACAAATTGGAAAAGGCTAAAAACCCGCCCAGGCGAGGCCCACCTGAGCCCAGCCCAAACCCCCTTGTCTTCTTCCTCCCCCAACCACCCCCACCTGCTCCCGTACGGCGGCCGCCGTGGGCACGCCGCTGCCAGGCCGGCCCCGCCCTTCACCTGCTCCCTGCCGCCACGGTCGCGATAAGAACAACCCCTTCGACCCCCTGGACACCCCCGCACCTCCATTCCCCTCCTCCTCTTCTCTCACGCTTCGGGGAAAGTTTCCCGAGCGCCGCCGTCGCCATTGCCATGGCCAGACGTGGCCAACGGGCACGTCCCGCCCCGACGTGGTGTCCAGAGGCTGCGCCGTCGTCGTCTTCGTCGACTACAGCATCCAATCGAGCCCGGGGAGCACCACAGGCGCCACCCGCATCTTCTTTTCCCACCCCGGCCGCGGCCACCTCGACTTCGATTCCGGCCGCCTCAGCCCCTCCCCGAGCCCGCTGCCAACCCCGACGCGTTCGTGGTGAGCAGCTCCGTCATCGCCAACTGTCCGTAGTTGCTCGCGTTGCCCGTAGCCTTTTCCCCTAACTCGCTTTCTCCGGCCGCCGTGGCACGTCGTCGTAGTCGTCGTTTTGGTTCGTCCCAGCCCGCGCCAAGTGCACCAGTAGGTTCCCCGTGGTGCGTGTGTTCGTTTTGGACCGGTAGTTAGCTCGATTTCGACTCGTATATGCATTCGCCATTGGAGCCCGACGCCCTTCGCCGCCATTGTTGAAGTTGCGCTCACCTCCGTGCGTCCCAGCCCGCGAGACCACTCCAGATCGACGCGGTTTCGAGTTCTCCGTCGACTGCCGCAAGCGGCGCCTCTTTTGGTGCTCGGAATCGAGCGCTAGCTCGAGTTCGCCGGAGTCTGCTCGCCGGCGAGCCGCCGGCGGGACGTCTGTGCCACTGACTTGTGGCCCCAACAGTCAGATGGGTCATTAGCGACTTGGTTAGGGCTTAATCACCCACTGACATGCGGGCCACCCCCGGGAAATCTTTTGTTAAGTAAATAAAATGGATTAAATGAGTATGTTAGTATGACAGGTGGGCCTAGCCCCCTTAACCCACTGTTAGTTTAAGCTAATGGTTAAATTAAAACCTGAGACACTTACACCTGGGCCCCCCTTGTCAGGTTTTTATTTATTAAAAGATTTAATTGAAATTGAGAGGCTGACATGTGGGTCCAGAGGCATTTTCTAATTTAATTAAATATTTTGTAAATAACAGAGGCTGACATGTGGGTCCCATATGTCAACACTGTTTTGGATAATGTTGTGGATAATGTTTTGGATAATGTTTAGTAAATAATAAAAGAAATTCAGAAAATCATTTAAATTGATTTAAACTTTGAAATTCAATAACTTTTAAACCGTAACTCGGATTCAAAAACTTTATACATGAAAATTTGTCAGAAAAATATAACGAATACGAATACGCTATCCGTATGTCTACCACACCCCCCTAACACAACGAACATCGAACATTCCCCCTCCGGACCGTCTGTCCGATAAATTGTCCGGTACTGTTAGAGTGCCCGGATGAACTTATTCCGAACACGAAAGTTGTCCGGAATGGTTCAACTAACACGGATACACCCCCCTTATGTTGTTCCGGTAACCACGACACCTCCGGCTTGATCCTTCCCCCTCCGGACACCCTGTCCGATAATCATCCGGAGCCGGTAGTTCATCCTCAGATGAATTTCCGTTCCGAGCAACGTGCATTGCACTACGTTAGAATACCGTTAGCCTTTCATCTATCATGTCATGCATCTGTTTGTATTTTCTTTCTGTGTATTTACTGTTTCTTCCCCCCTTTAATCTCCGGTAGACCCCGCTGCTACTGTCGACTACACCGCTGCTGAGTACGACTACGTCGTCGACGACCCTACTACTACCGTCGAGCTTGCAGGCAAGCAGAGCCATTCTCTTCCCCAGATATCGCCTATCTTTCCGTACATTTCTTGCACTAGGCATTGTTACTGCGGCTGCTACGATTACAATCCTATTCAATTGCATTGCCTGATTATTGTCGCCCCTTGATGTGCCTTCCTTTATCCTATGCTGCCTATTATTATTATTATGCATTATTCAGCAGTGATCCCTGCGCTTTGTATCTAGGATTAGATAGAGGGCCGTGATCACTCAGGGGAGTGAATGCGGATACAAATATTATAACTGCACAGGTACGGTACAATGCAGACACCGTCTAAGGCCCCTATCTGGGTTATGCCTAGTCACCTCAAGTGTGAGCTATCAAGGAGTAATCCATGTACTCCACTCGAGGCTGACTTTGTCTTACCGCCATAGGGTCCTGAACGACGATTGTCCTTCAGGTAAGAAGTCGGGCGACCCAACGGTGCCCGCGAGAGGTATTGCGACGGGACGACAGGGAGGGTACGACCAGTGTACCGGTGTGCTTGGCCCCTGATCGTTGGCCGCGAGAGTTACCAAACCACGAAAGTCGAGCTCCTCCCGGAGCACACGCGAGACAAGGTAAGGAGACGGTTCACCTTGTTGGTAACCGCAGTGACTTGGTGGGACGACGGGGCAGGCACCGATGTACTGGTGGTCCTGGCTGCTGTCGTTGTCCGCGGGTCGGTTAAGTCGAGGCAACGATAACGGTTGTCACGCAGGTTAATTAAAATGCTAAATGGTTCAGTGAATGTCTTGAGTTGGCTATATGCCATGTACGCACTACCTACCCGTGGGAATTACGAGTTATGGGCTCCTCCGCTTCTTAGTGTCGTCCGAGGACTCTTCAGACGTCAGCAGTACTGCGGGCTGATTGCCGGGAAGTGGTGTTGTCTTATTTGCTCGCGCGGTGATGTCTTATTTGGATTTGTTTCAGCTTCACCGGCCAGTCACGCACCGTGCAGGAGTATGCTCGGGTTGGGGTCCAAGGCTCGGCGTACTTAGGATTTAGACCGGCGGATGACCTCTCTGTTGAGTTTGAAAGATGGGCTAGGAAGTGTCGGATAGCCTCGGTGGAGCGTTCCCTAACAAGGTTCCCGCCACCCTGGAGATCCGTGCGTGTAGCGTAACACAAGTGCACCCCTGCAGGGAAGATTAATCTATTCGAATAGCCGTGTCCACGGTAACAGGACGCTTTATGCTGAAGCTGGATCTTACCACTAGAAACTATTATTATTAAACTATATGGTTTCGGGTTTTCTTCCTCGCGGGGATGTCGAGGAGGTGAACTCGGAGGCATTGTAAATTATTACAACTTATTATTATTCAATGTTGCAGCAACTTCTGCTTCATTGTTACTTTATGCTTTATATAAACTGTTGGCTGATTCTTACCTCATGCTGCAAGACACCGTCGGAAGATGCTAGTCTTCGATAGGCCTAGCTTCTTACCCTTGCTCAGGTTTTCTGTCTTCAGTCCACTATATACAGCCTCTTCTTTCCATTGATACAATGCATAATTCTTAGTAGCGGACGTAAGACTCGCGGGTATACTAGATACTCATCTGCTTTATTTCCTTTACTGTTTTGCCTGATCGGCCGTTGCAGCCGACGTTGGAGCCCAGGAGCAGGAGTACCCCGGAGGCGCCTACTACGACGTCGAGTTCCCCGTTGACCAGGAGTAGTTCGGTGGATCCCAGGCAGGAGGCCTCGCCTTTTCGATCTGTATCTCTGATGTGATTTGTGCTAGCCTTCTTAAGGCAAAACTTGACTAACTATGTTTGTACTCAGATATTATGGCTTGTATGACTTATGTATTCGGGTCCGCGTGACCCCCCCCCTATTGTAATATATTTGTTTATCCTTTTGTGTTTAGTGTTGTGCTGTGATATTATCACCGTGGCACCCTAATCTCAGTCGTGTACCCTGTGTGTATGATCACTGTACACGGTCTGATTTTGGGGGCGTCACACATAGGAGCAAAGTTTACCTAGGTTCAAGCTCTCCGTGGAGATAAGGCCCTAGTTCCTACTTGTTCTTTACTGCGTTGGAGTATATATAAAGTGCAAAGTACTAAGAGATTGTTGACTGATACGTCCCAAACGTATCTATAATTTCTGCTTGCTTCATGCATGTTTTGTGTTATATTGCTATGATCTAGATACACTTTCATACACTTGTGATCATATTTGGACTAACCTATTAACTCAGTGCACCCCAGTGTCAGTTTCTGTTTTCTGCTGTTTTTCTATTTCAGTCTTCCCCCACATTAAAAGTGCTCCAAAATCCGGGAAAATCAGATAAAAATCAGCGCAACGGAAGCTTCTAGAGTCCCGAAGGAGGGCCGGAGGGGCCCCACCTGGTGCCCAGGCGGCCAGGTGGTGCGGCCTAGGGTGGGGTCGCGCCGGGTGGCCGCCTGGACACCTGGTGGCCCCCCTGGCTGCCTCCTTCGCCTATTTATTCCCCGTGACGCGAAACCCCCGAGGAAAAAACCCTTTTTCGCGATCTCGCCTCTGTTCCGCCGCCGCCGCGCTTCCAAGATCGGGAGCGCCAGCAGACCTCTTCCCGGCACCCTGTCGGAGGGAGGATCGACTTCCGGGAGCTTCCCCGTCACCATGGACGCTTCCCAGATGTGCCGTGAGTAGTTTTCTTTGGACCATGGGTCCGTGATCAGTAGCTATGTGATGCTCTCCTCCCCTCTTTGTTCTTCATGGTTTAGACCTCGTGAGCTGCCCTACATGATCGAGGCACATATGTAATCTTTCTGCTGTTGCTATGCTGAGTTTGATGGGATCTGATGGATTATGAGATTATGTTCAGATTGTGATAGAATAATATATTTGGTTCTTATCTTTTATATTTTTGTTCCTAAGTAATTCTTGCATGTTCTCTGTTGTTGTTTATTGCTTTGGCCAAGTAGTAGGTAGTAACTCCAAGAGGGAGCGTTATGCTCGATTGTGGGTTCATGCCCCCTGATGACACTCTTGAGTGACAGAAACATGAGTCTAGGGGATGTGTTGTTGCCACAAGGGGAAAAACAACGGTGCTTGTAACCACGGTTGCAAGGATTGTTTACTTTACGTAAAGTGCTTTTTAATGCAGCTGTCTGTTGCGCTTTGGGTTTACACTTTGGGTGGGGCTCGCAACTTAATACCAACGAGATGTTCTGGATAGATATCTCAAGGTGGATGATTAGTAGTAGATGCAGTTGGATTTCGGTCTACTTATTTTGGCGTACTGCCCATGCTTTTGAGCCTCTTCCTTTCTTTGTAGCATAGTTAGTATTGCGGTGCGTTTATAATCCTGTCAATTGCCCATCTGTAATGTGTTTATCTCGCATAGCAGTTTTATCGTCTTTTGGGAGAGAGACATCACTAGTGAACATCACGGGTCCCCGATCCATATTCTCATCACTATTTACACACTCATTTACTTTTTAACTTTTACTTTCAGTTGCTATCATTATCATTATCCCTTGTGTTTTGATCCTTTGTAAACAACAAGACCGGAGAGATTGACAACCTCTCAGAACTTCGTTGGGAGCAAAGTTATTTGTGTCTGTGTGCAGGTCCACGTCAGTTGCGCCGCTGACACCTACTTATCATCTCCGGAGTCCTACTGGAGACAAACCTCGGTATCTTCACCGAGGGAAACTTGCCGCTACGCTGCATCTCACCTTCCTTTTGGGGTAACCAACGAAGGGTGAGAAGCAGTTATCATCTCTCGTGTATCATTGACCTATGAGTTGATGGTCTATGTGCCCACCCCCTCGGCTTATATACTAAACCCAAGGGTTCCTATTGTTATGTGAAATATAATCAGCTAGGTATGAGGAGGTAGGATGCACTGTAATTTCGCTAGCTTGTCTTCTAAGGCGGGTCGTCGGAATCCTTCCTTTTATCCACCATAGACCGTCTAAAGTGGCATAGGATAAAATTCGTCAAAGGGTCCACGGCTCGACTCATGAGACAGAAAATTACAAAATGAGAGACCCATTATGCGGGACACGGACGATATGAAATATTTTACTCTTAAATATTTGTAACCAAATATTTGTTTTTCTAGCATATGTGGGCTCTTCACTTCATCAACCACACGCAAGCTCTTCACATTACATTTACAAACATAGGCAAAGCATTCACATTGTCAAGAACATGCAAACCTTACATGAAATATATTTTTATTCTTAGCAAGAAATCATCTAACTATTTATGACTAGTTAATACACCATGAGTATAGTTCATAGGTTCAACTTATTTCCTCATCCATTTGATCATTCTTTTGATGCTTTAGATTGATTAGGTCAAATCTAACTCATGCTTTTATACTGCTATATAATTGTTTTTTGGTTTTATTCTAGTCAGTTTATCTCCTAAGTTTCTTTTGCATTCTGAAAAAAATGTAAGTTGCAACCATCATATATAACCACCAAACAACTAACCCTAAATGTTGAGTGAGACCACTGCCATTCTTTGCCTTCATGGGTTCCTATATGTAGATCAATTTAGACTTTTGTAGGTAGAATAATACAGAAATGACGACCCCTGACTACTATTCTCATCTTGGTGGGGTCAACATAGCCAGCACCGAGAAGTTGGTCAACAAGTTTGTGATTTCCAAATTGATGTATTTTTGGTCAACAAGTTGTCGTGTTGCACCTTGGTCTATCTTGCACTGGTTCTAGGTTTGTGTACGCATACTTTTGTTCCACACTGTATGGGGTTTAGGACACATGTGAGAAAAAAGTTGTTCGACGATCATCCTATAAAAGGCGTGTCTTTGACCACAATTTGTTAGAATGGTCTTAGGTTCCGACCTCTCGAGGGTGGACAACTCATTTGGCTTTGCATTCAAAACGTTTGATATTTTAGATCAACCTAAGCAATTTGGTCTCGCTAGATGCGAAGTCGAAGAAGGCAACTTAAAAGTGTGTTGATATAGCTTATGTTTTCACCTGGGCTTTCTTGTTGTTCGTGTTTGTTTTATTTTTTCGATCAGTTGTATAGCTTTTAGTTGCGCGCCATCAAAGGATGCGAGGTCATATCCTCTTTTTCTTTGTTAAAAAGAGAGTTATAATAATCATTACTTTATGGGGAAAAAATCATTACTTTATCGATTGACCTAATAGTCATAAAAATGCATTGTTGTTGCGTTACGGTTCTCTCCAAATCCGTTATGGATATTGGTTTCCTTGTAATGTCATCGTATGGAGCAACTCATTTTGGTAACTATATCAACAACCTTTTGCATCCGAGTATAATACAGTACTTATCCAACAAAAAATTACTATACCTCGTTGAAAATCATTTTCGTCATCCCGCGTCACCCGGAAGCAAATCCAAATCCAACCGAAGCACAACATTCCATTTGCATCTTTCGAAAATCTAAAAAAGGGAAGAGGAAGAAGAAGACAAGCGGAAGCAACGAGGTACTACTCCTCCTCCTACGTATGATCATTTCGAGCCCCGGCAGCGGCAGGAGACACAACAAGGAAGGAGGACGCGCGCCCCCCACCCTATAAATACACCCTTGCCTCCGGCTGCTCCGGACATGCCGCATCCGTCCTCCCGCGCACTCCACCTCCACTCCTCCCCGCCTCCTCCGCCGCCTGCCCGATCCCCCACGCCGCGACCCTGCACTGCGCGCACGGTGCGTCCTCCTCCTCCTCCTCCTTCGTCTTCTCTCGCCCGCCGATTCATTCCCGGTTATATCATCTTCCATCGCCTCCGTTCCATCCCGCGATCGGTTCCGTGCACGGATCTGGTCCGGTAGGAGTTTGAGCGATATGGTTGACTGCCGGTTCCGTCCTGTCTTGGATCTGGATCGCCGCTCCACTGGGCTGGGTTTCGGTTTTAGATGCCGCACGGAATTGGCAGTGCTCCCCCCAAGTGCCCATTCCGGTACTTTGCCGCACACGGCTGAGCCGTTGGAGCTGCTGCCGCTGCTTGTCCGCGACGATCCTGCTCCCGCAGCAGGTTTCCGTGCTAGAGCAAAAGAGCAAAATCCGTTCAACTTTCCTGAAATAACACCTACAACTTTCCGAGTCACGGAAAAAAAATACTAGTACTACTGAATTATGAAATTTCGCCGGAATTACGGAGCTTTCCAAGACGTCCCTGTCGTTGCCGTAGAGGGACGGTGACAGGATAAATTTCCTGCGAGTTATTGAGCTTTCCAGCTGACGGGCCCATCCTTTTTTAATCTTTTAATTAAATGGAAAAAAAGAGTTACCGAGCTCTTCATCATCCCTCTAGATTCAGATCCGGCGTTGTGGTTGGTTCTGCAGATCGCCCTAGTTGGTTGCGTCAGCGCTGTCCTCTGCAGGCTCTGTTTCCATCGAAGTCCTGTGGCTGTTGGTGCCGCTCCCTAGTTATTACTACTACTATGCTGCTGCGTACTTCCCTATGCACCAGCACTGGTTCTTGATTTCCGTTGGCCAGTGTACATACGCATCTATGAATTCTTGGAGCTCTGATTTCTGCCAATCATATATACATTGCTTGACAAGTACGTAGTATATAGTTTAGTTGTTTTGTCTAACTCATATTTACCAATATTATTACTCCACTTTTGTTATGGAAACTAGATGGTTTATTCACAATAAACTGGCTCATGGGTCTGAACCTGCAATGGATTAACTGGCTCTCACCTTTCTATGACAATTTAACACTTTTTGTACTGCAATGGATTAACTCTCTGCACCTTAATCATCCTCACAATGGCATATGGGTCTGAACCTGAACTGTATTTGTTGTCCCTTGTAGGAGCTCATCTGAATAATAGTTGACCAAAGCAGGTTATAATGAAGAGAGTGTCATCCCATGTCTCCATTGCCTCAGAGGCAGAGATCAATCTTGATCTCTCACGGTTACTGATTGACAAGCCAAGGTTGGTCACACTGGAGCGAAAAAGGTCATTTGATGAACAGTCATGGAGCGAGCTCACCAATCGCCCGAATGACGGCTATGATAGTGTGGCACATTCACCTGCATTCCGCACTGGTTTTGAGTCACCATTCTCAAGGGGATCACTCTTTGGTGAGCCAATTGGACCACACCCCCTTGTGAATGAGGCATGGGAGGCACTCAGGAAATCTGTAGTCTATTTTCGTGGCCAACCAGTGGGTACCATTGCTGCGGTAGATCACACAACTGAGGAGGTGCTCAACTATGATCAGGTAAAATCCACCGCTCTCATATCTGAAAATAGGTTATCCTGCATTCTTAGATTCTTGTATTTAGACATGTCTTAGATTAGTAATACAAATATAACGATGGTGCTACATTTATTATGTGGCCTTTTGATGATACTCTCATTTACGAAACATGCAAAGTGTTCACTTGCGTCCTGTTTTATCTGAAAATAATTGATGAAATTTCCCATTGTTATTTCATTTTTCATGTGCACTGTGGATTCGGGTATTCTGCTTGCTTCACATTCATTGTTCTCTTGCATTTTTGTTTACTTTTTTGTAAAATAACCAATATCTGATGTTGTACTATTGTTGATTTTATCCTTACTACGGCAGGTTTTTGTGCGGGATTTTGTTCCTAGTGCATTGGCTTTCCTAATGAACAACGAGCCTGAAATAGTGAAGAACTTCCTCTTGAAAACTCTCCACTTGCAAAGCTCGGAAAAAATGGTAGACCGGTTCAAGCTTGGAGCAGGAGCAATGCCTGCAAGTTTCAAGGTGGACCGCAATAAAAACAGGAACACTGAAACATTAGTTGCAGATTTTGGTGAGAGTGCAATTGGCAGGGTGGCACCAGTGGACTCTGGATTTTGGTGGATTATTCTCCTCCGTGCATATACAAAGTATACTGGAGATGTTAGTTTGTCAGAATCACCTGATTGTCAGAAGTGCATGCGGCTTATACTGAGTCTTTGCTTATCTGAGGGATTTGATACTTTCCCAACTCTGCTCTGCACTGATGGTTGCTCAATGATCGATCGTCGAATGGTACAGGAAATTTTACCTTTATTTGATTTAATTTCAGAACTATATACTTAAAAGCGGCACAATTTCAATTGGAGCTGAATATCCTTGTTACATGATTGTAATGCTACAAATGTAATCAATATTTTCAGGGTATATATGGTTATCCTATTGAGATCCAAGCTCTCTTCTACATGGCATTAAGATGTGCCCTCCAAATGCTGAAGCCGGATGGTGAAGGGAAGGACTTCATAGAGAAGATAGGGCAACGACTACATGCATTAACCTTCCACATGAGAAATTACTTCTGGCTTGATTTTCCACATCTAAATAACATATATAGATACAAAACGGAAGAATACTCCCACACTGCTGTCAATAAATTCAATGTCATCCCGGATTCAATCCCTGAATGGGTGTTTGATTTCATGCCATGCCGGGGAGGCTACTTCCTTGGCAACGTCAGCCCTGCTATGATGGACTTCAGGTGGTTTGCTCTTGGAAACTGTATTGCCATTATATCATCTCTGGCTACTCCCGAGCAGTCTTCGGCAATAATGGATCTGATCGAGGAGCGGTGGGATGAGCTAGTAGGCGAGGTGCCTCTAAAGATAGTCTATCCTGCACTTGAGAACCATGAATGGAGAATAATTACTGGCTGTGACCCCAAGAATACCCGGTGGAGTTATCATAATGGAGGATCATGGCCAGGTAATTTACTCTTTGCCAGTGTTTATATTATTTTAGTGAGCATTCTTTACTGCAAAACATCCTTGGTTCGTAAAACAGTTATTATCCCAAGAGAAACATTTTTTCTGAATGAACAGTATAAATTTAATAATTATAATACAGTAGCAAAAGGTTAGAATAAACTTCATTCTGGAGTACCACGTGCTGTGTGCAACATCTTTTTGTCAGAATAAAACAAATGTTTTTAAGCCTCTGGGAACCCTTGATTAAATTCTGTCACTGCTTTCTTATCATTTGAGAAGAGACCCGGCACTGTATGTTCAATAGTTGTTCTGCTTCTAGTTATACACCGGCACAAAGCCATAAAACCCACAACCCTATCTTCGGTTGGTGGAAGCCTACGGTTTGTAACATTCTCACATGTTCCATCTGCAGTTCTTCTATGGCTGCTGACAGCAGCCTGCATCAAGACCGGGCGGCCACAAATGGCGAAGCGAGCCATCGAGCTGTCGGAGGCTAGGCTCCTCAAGGACGGCTGGCCCGAGTACTATGACGGCAAGCTGGGAAAGTTTGTTGGCAAGCAGGCCAGGAAGTTTCAGACATGGTCCATCGCTGGCTACCTAGTCGCGCGGATGATGCTGGAGGACCCGTCAACTCTCATGATGATCTCCATGGAGGAGGACCGGCCAGTGAAGCCGACGATGAGGCGGTCGGCGTCATGGAATGCCTGAAGAAAGCTTGGGTGATTGTTTCTTAAGAAAAAGTTTACCTGCCAAGGGTTCAACGGGAAAAAGAGTCCAAAA
Organism: Bromus sterilis; assembly: GCA_950022295.1. NCBI lineage: Eukaryota > Viridiplantae > Streptophyta > Magnoliopsida > Poales > Poaceae > Bromus > Bromus sterilis. Next base: position 332,534,142 of record OX465595.1, on the reverse strand, counting down.
TTGGTTGTAATTGTACTCTGTCGTATACCGTAGATGTTCGTAGAAGTCGCACAACAGTTTCTTTTTTGTCAACCCTTGATTTTGCTGCGAAAACAGCAAGTTAAGATTCTGCTTTGAGGATACCTCATTTTCGGAATAATACGTTTCTTTTGTACCAGTGGCAATTACCTCTAGTAGTTGTATAAGCATAATTACCTCTAGTAGTTGTATAAGCATAATTACCTCTAGTAGTTGTATAAGCATAATTACTGTAGAATAGTTTTACACAGATAATAATTCATGGACACGACTAATCTGCGACGCCGCATATCTGCATTGTCGTGCGGCGGCAGCTAAAGTTACAGTCAAACTCAAAAATTATGTGTTTTCGTATTAGCCCGGTGAACCCTCTGCCCCTACTAGGCTTTGCCTGCTTATACGTGTCGGCCAAGCATACATATATGCATAGGATGTGTGGCAAAAAGCATCTGATCACCATGTCCTTTTCAGACGCTTTCATTACTCCACACTATTTCATTTTCCACCATGCACTGGTAGCTCAGGAAAAAGATTCCTATATAGAACTCTCAATATTTATATGCTAGCAAGGTTCAATCTTGTAGAAACATATTTGAATTATCTTTGCAACATAAATTGTACCGGGTTGTCAATTTTAGTTCATATAGCTGTCGTATGCAATTAGGTGCAATTTTTTGTGGCAAGTACAAGAAATAATTCTTGTAATTAGGTGTAATTTTTTTAGCAAACACAAGCAAGAACTGATTTTTATAATTAGGTGTAATTTTTTGTGGTAAGCACAAGAAATAATTCTTGCAATTAGGTATAAATTTTTTGTAGCAAGCACAAAAAATAATTCTTGCCATTAGTTGTATTTTTTTATGGAAAGAAAAAAATCTTGCAATTAGGTGTAATTTTTTGTGGCAATCACAAAAAATAATTCTTGCAATTAGTTGTAATTTTTTGTGGCAAGGAAAAAAATCTTGCAATTAGGTGTAAATTTTTGTGGCAAGCACAATAAATAATTGTTGCAATTAGGTGTAAATTTTTGTGGCAAGCACAACAAATAATTGTTGCAATTAGGTGAAAAAAATTATGGTAAGTACAACAAATAATTCTTGCAATTACTTTCTCCGTATCAAAATATAGGTAGTTGGAGTGTACTACAACTAATATACTCCACCTATCTATATTTCGGGACGAAGAATATGGTTGTAAATTTTTTGTTGCAAGCACAAAAATACATCAGATGAGTACCTGTTGGCTGCTATGGTCTGCCACACTATGCAGTTTTTTATTATTTTTTCCATAAAAACCTACATGCATGCATACAGGAAGGTTACACTAGGTTGAAAGCGACAACTTGCTTTTTTTAATGCTCATGGAGGCTGCACTAGGTTCAAAGCGACAACTTGCTTTTTTTTAATGCTCATGGGTCGTTTGTATGCTAGAAATGCATGCCTGCTGTGTGCAAAAGCAAAGTCTCGTAGTGTGCAATGTTGCACTGTAGCAATAGTATTTCGTACTGTACCATGATAGTGACCTAACTGTGATTCCAGCGTAAACTCCGATCCGCTGCACAGAAAGAGGGTTGTACGGCGGCGCACCATAGCTTTTTCCATAATTCATTGATATGTGCAAGTGCATACAAGGCATAGTCTCTACTTGTCCCCCAAGACAACTACAAGATCTACTCCTCAAAGGTGGAAGTCGGAAACCCCTTAGTCATAACGTTGGTGAATTGATGTGTTGTAGGAACATGCAAAACTTGAATGCGTGTAGGTGCCACTTGTTCACTAGCAAAGTAAATATCGAGCTCAATATGCTTCGTCCGTTGATGATGAATTGGATTGCCGAAGAGGTAAGCGACATTGGCATAATAGACAATCGTGGCCTTGAGCACATCGCAAAATAACTCCTGAAGAAGCCAAGAGCACTCGGCTACAGTGCGATTTTCCGTCTCGAGAGACGGTGGGTTGTCGTTTAGACGACCACGAAATCAATGAAGGCCTAAGGTAGGCTCAGTTCGCATCAACTGTGTTTGTTAGATGATCTTGATATATATACAAATTAAAAGATTTACTCCATAATTAACATATGTTAATTACCTAACAGTCTGAAACAATATCAAGCCCAAAGACCAATATGCTTGAAGATAATGATGACTGCCCATCACCGCAGCCGTAAGCTGTCTAGTTACAGGAAATGCAATTTGAGACTGTTTTTGTGGCAAGTGAGATTGAATGTCGAACAATCCGATTATTCAACCAGATCTTAGGTAGTAACTCAGAATGTGTGTGTTTGCTTATTTTATTGAACAAAATATCACCCTCTTAGTGTATTCAATTTTTTGAAACGTGTGCATACTTTAATACAATTTGTCATTATGTTCCTACTTTTCCCTGCAAAATATCTTCATTTTTGTATTCATTCCTTGCTCTAGGAGAAAAATAGTGTATTTTAATTATCATGTGAAAAAAACAATAGATGGACAACATTACACGTAACAGAACATATCATAGCACACTGATAAGAAACCACTAATGTTATCAAACCTGTCAGCATCATACATATCTAGCACCATGCGTGTTCTCATCAACACCATACAACTATCCTAACCAGGATGACATATCATAGCATCCAGGCTACCACCCAAAAGATACTACAGCCACCAATCAACATCTATACACCCCAATGACACAATCTTCAGGTCGAAAGTCAGAGGGCCCGTCTTGAACAACAGGGCAAATCATCACTCACACTGGATGCATTCGCTTTCTGCAAAACCTGCCCAGTACAAATCATCATACATATCTAGCACCATGTGTGTTCTCATCAACACCATACAACTATCCTAACCAAGATGACATATCATAGCATCCAGGCTACCACCCAAAAGATACTACAGCCACCAATCAACATCTATACACCCCAATGACACAATCTTCAGGTCGAAAGTCAGAGGGCCCGTCTTGAACAACAGGGCAAATCATCACTCACACTGGATGCATTCGCTTTCTGCAAAACCTGCCCAGTACAAATCATCATACATATCTAGCACCATGTGTGTTCTCATCAACACCATACAACTATCCTAACCAAGATGACATATCACAGCATCCAGGCTACCACCCAAAAGATACTACAGCCACCAATCAACATCTATACACCACAATGACAGAATCTTCAGGTCGAAAGTGGGGCCGTCTTGAACAACAGGGCAAATCATCACTCACACTGGATGCATTCGCTTTCTGCAAAACCTGCCCAGTACAAAATGGAAGCACAAGCTGAAAATACAACCTCAAGTGGAGTTTTAGGCAGCTTAAAAAATGATCTTCTTACAGCAATTCCAAATGGTTCAACCAATATTTAGTTTTAGGCGTACCAGGTCACGTGGATTATTCAATTCCAAATTATTATAACATCATTGATTTCTAATATGCCCTCAGAAGACCAGTCATGTACAGCTTGTGCTCAAATTATTAGGTTTTAAGTAAGTCGAACCATGGAAATTAAAGATACGCAGGTACTCACTCTGTTCTTCACTTCCTACGCAGTACATCAGCGAGCTTAGTTCTATTTCCTTCTAAACCTCCCGGTGCAGGCGGATCCGTGTAATCACAAAGTATAGCTTTAGTAGCTAGGCGCATTAGACCAGGAAACAAGAAACTGAATATAGCCTCCGCTTCTGTTTGACTCTACAAAGATAAGGGATTAGGTAAGTGTTTAGCAAATTAATTGACTTATAATCAACACATAGGATGTTAAAAAATTACCCCACAATCAGAATGTGTCACCCAGTTACGCCCAAAAATGCACACGTGGCAAACGAACAATTTATCCCAAGGAAAAGCTATCCAAGCCTGCAGTGGCAGAGACAAGTTTGTAAATTAGGAGTTTTTAGTGTATGTGTGTGTGTGGGGGGGGGGGGGGGGGGGTAATCATCCATTTCTACTACCTACTAATGTCCTCAACTAACCTTTCCTTTTCTATCATACCAACAAGGGAAATTCAGGACAAGAGACATGGGAGGTATCTTTTCCACGCGAGGCATCCAAATTTCATTTTGCGGCAAGGTACCAAGACATTTCCTGAACGTTAATCTTAGTGGCGGCACCTTCAGATAATCATAATGTGAATCGACTCCCAAAAGATCTGCAATGCGATCAGAAGAACTTTTCCCTGCTGGATCCAAGAGGAACTGTTCTCTCGAATTCTTTGTTAACCCAGTATCAACTGGTGGAGGAAGTTTATCATTGAAATAGATAGTTCTGATATCAACAACAGCACGGTTGAGAAGACGTGGGAGTACACTGATTCTCTGATTCAGCTCATGGATATTAGGTAGCCTCCCACTGACCTTCGAAGGGTTGTACCGAAACATGTCTTGCAATATTTGTATAATGCTTCCGACATTTTTCAAATAAAGATCTCTACTGAATGCACGAACTTCAACGTCAACAAACCTGAAACAGTCATACTGGGGGACATACACAATATTATCAATTGTGAATGATTCCTCTTTTGCAGGTTTTCGCAGGCACCGTTGTGGGGCTTGACCATGGTAGTCCTCAATGAGTTCAAATAGCATCTTGTAGATTTTTCTTCCAATCTCTCCCAAAAATACTATGTGGTGTGCTCCAAGCCATTTAGGCCACTGGTCTCTGAAGTATACCACCTCAAATAATGAGTCCCCAGCACCAATTATATGGTTACGGAGGGGAACATATTCGATGTTCACATTCATCATGCTGCAATGAAAAACATATGCATTTGCATATCAGAATTATTGCAACTAGCAGAAAATTGCTGCAACATAAACCAGATGACAAATAAACAGCACATATCATAAAGCATATGATTTGAAATGGACAAACAAAAATCTTGGAGCAAGAAGTTAAACATAGCATGACAAGTACCAGAAACAGTGTGTTAATCAACAAAGCAATAAAAACTGAATTTTAAGTTGCATCATAATTACTTACTTTTTTGGATCGCCTGGAGCACCACCCCTTAACCTCGGGACAATGGTGAAGGTAGAATCAGTGACATCCAAGACAAGTGAGGTTTCTGGGCTAACAATTCTCCCATCAGATTTGACATACACATCCGGAAGATGAATATGGCATTTCGCCAATGCAGCGTACACCATCTCTCGAATCGAGCTATTACACTCTAGCTGGATCGAGATGGATGGGTAATCTAGTACTTTGACAAAGATCTGCAAAACACAAAACAGAAATGAAAATGGCTCTAAAGAAAAGAAAAGAAAAACATCAGCTCTCAAATCGAGCTAATGGCTCTAAAGAAATCAAAACAAAACATTATGTGGTTACCTGTACAATGTTTTGTATTAGATCTTGAGCTACAATGGCCTGCCTGCTGCCAGTTAAACCCCTTCCACCAAATTTCTCATCAGAAATCGGACAACTGCTCATGGAGCCTACAGCTTCATTTATATTGTCGTCATTGGTTGATCCATCAGCTATTCGGTCATAATAGGAAAACCTAATCAGCAATGCTTCACGATAATAACAAAACACTCGCTAACCATTAACCTTAGAAAAAATGTTATTGGCTAGAAAAGAGGAATCTAATGGCAAGGAACTAGCGGAGAAGAATTAATATAGGAGTGTTGAGAACTTTTGTGCAATTAAGATTAGATTGCATCAAATGTAACAGCCTGCATTATACTGCCAAGAAAGCATGCATTGTTATGACATGTTGACATTGTTGTGCAATTAAGATTATATTACATCAAATGTAACAGCCTGCATTATATTATTAGGAAAACATGAATTATTGTGAACCTTTAATCTAGCAGTTCATATAAACCTTACATATAATGTACTTTCAAGCTTCAAAAGCTGGCAAATGTGCAATCTAACTACAAACTAGGGGCATAACTTGAACAAAAAATTTGAGAACAGTTAGCAGCTTTGCACTAGTTACCTTCTCACCAATTAGGACACGGCCTTACAGAGTCAGTGGTAGCATACGATTCACTGGTCATTACATGGCAAAGACTCTCTTGTGCATGCAGCAGTGAATCTGCAGAATCCAGTTTAATTGCCTGCATCAAACCAAATCACAAGCACAATTTGTCATCCCAGAATCAAATAAGTGGAATTCACTCTAAAATAAACAAGGTTTTTCTTAAGCCCGATGCTTATTTTCCCGTAGCAGAGGTACTAAATAAGCACTTGCGCTCTGCAAAGAAGCATGGTGCTTAAGCAAAAAAAAAACAGTTTATTTATCTGCATTGTAGATGGCCTACAAATCAAAATAACAATACTTCACTAAACCCCTCTATTCAGAGGAACTATTTTACCACTTCCATTCATGGGCATGTGTAGTTACAAACAATTGGAATGCCCTAATTATGGTACTTCCATCTCCAAGTAACAGTTTTAGCAAATCACCTGAAAACTTGTTCAAAATGGCGAGTGAATATGCACAACAAACATAATTGACTGATTTGCTATGAGTAATATCATGATGTTATCTCCATGGAACAACCTATTTATGATATGCATAATGCAACCGGTTAATAAGATTATATTTCTATTTTGTATTTGGTTCCCTATTGACCACAATTTCGCTATAATGTGTTCAGGAATTCCTGAGTTTATTTGCCACACAAAAACTACACTTCTATTTTACATATTTATTACTTAGCACCTAGGCAGATTTTGTGGGGAAAAAACTCACCATGACAAACGAATGACATGCACCTTATTTCACACTAATATCTTACTAATAGGGCAAATATAATGTTCTGCAAATTAGAACATCAAAATAAATGAGCTTAGAATTGAGATGATCACACTATATGTCAACAGAAGACATACAATAGACAACCAGTTAGCATGCCACAAACAACATTGTGATACACTAAAGCATCAACAATACAGGCATCTAGGCGCGTGCTCCAAGGGTTATTAACACGACAACATCAAGGGCACAATTCTTAGTACAGAAGTGACATGGATAATATTAATCAAGTAAGAAAAGCAAGTAGCAGAAGCTAATAACTTACATGGTTCATCGGAATATTTGCATCTGCACCAACCTCCAACAAATACTTCACACATTCAGATAAGTTTCGAGCGGTTGCTATCGGCAATGGAGTATCAGGAGTAGGACGGTTCAGATCATAACCAGCCTGTAGATGCAACCGCAATGATAAATGAACACAAATGGATATTTACAATTCAGTATTTTTCACTTAATTTTAAGAAAATCAGTAAAATAAAATCCAAATTGATTCCTGCTGCAGTCAAGGTATAAAAAAGACGAATTGGTTATCAGACCTTGACAAGTAGCTTTTAAAAAAAATACCTTGACAGGTAGCTTCATGCACTCTAAAGCAACAGACTCATCATTTTTTCCAGGACTGACACAAGTAACTTCAGCAGCAGCAACTGCAGCAGTCATGGGTGTTCCTAAACCTGAACAAACCCTATTTGGCTACAGGTATTAAGGGAACAAAATCATTTTTCCATGAAAATTTATAAAGATTCTACAGACAGCATATATAAAAACATCAAACTTGAATTATTTCTTACATCAGCTTTGTGCTGCACTAGAGTATTAACGATCTCGAACTTGCCCTGAGACACAGCCACGGGTAGTGGTGTCCCTTCACAAGAGGATATATCAGTACTAGCTCCTTTGGATAGCAACAGTCGTACCAATCCATCATTTCCTAGGGAAATGGAAAGTATGAAGTGGGGCATCAATAACAGTGAATAGTAAGTTCTTTTAGACGTTCTCATTTTAGGAAAAATGAATCAAAAATCATATATCAGAACCGTATTATGTAATTGAGTAAACTAATGTATTTTGTGGTCAAGTTTTAAGGACAAATAGGCAAAATACACAATTCAATTTCATGCCATATCAGAGAGTATTAAACACAGAGCAAAAATGATTCAGGAGGGGCATTGCACATGTGTAATGTAGTACAAAGCATTTCTCCTATCTAAAAAACACGTATTGTTCCTGTTAGAGTTAATCTTATCATATAATAAACATATGTATTGCATAGAAGAACAAGAAGTCAATTTGAGTTTGGCAAGGTGTATTAGGATATTTTTAGTATTGGGTGACTTAGTAGTTAAGGAAGGTGGGCTGTAATAGCTAGTTGTAGTTTATAGGTACACAGCTAGGTCGTGTACTGTAGCAAGGTCGGTCACTGTAGAACCGACCTAAAGCCTCTATATAAGGAGAGGCACACCCATATGTAGCAGTATCAGAAGCTAGAAAGACAAAATGTAGAAGCAGCTTGTAAGCCTGGATGTAGCCTTAAGCTTGTTCTATTGATATAAGCTACAGAGCTAGTTCCTTGTGTGCATGCTAGTGTGAGCAAACAGTGAGTGGATCCTGGTTTTAGCACTTAGCAGTTCTAACAGTTCCGTCTTCCTTCTTCCGACAGTTATTTTCCATCCGCCGGTCCTCGCCTTCCTCCACTGGGTTTTTCTTTCACTCCCGGCCGGTTGTTGTCTTTTACCCCCACCTCCTCCCCTTTTACAGAATCAGCGAGGCAGCAAGCAAGCAAAAGAAACCTAGTTCACCGCCATGCCCGTCCAACCACTGTTGGTTTCTGAAGGTTCTTTCAGTTCTTTACTACTAGCTTGTATGGATGAGGGAATTAACAAACACACTGTTAGTTATTTGATACACATCCCCACCGCAGTTTGTAGGATCCGTTATACAAGGCAAGGTTGGTATGTCCAGTTTCATCATATGTTGAAGATAAGAAAATACTAGGCTGTAAAATACTTATGACTCGCGTATGTACTGTATTGATTCTGGACCATAGAAGACTATGGTTTCATGTAATACTGTTGTATTTAGTTTCAATCTTTCAAGTGGCAAGAAAATACAATACATGGGTCTACCTTTCAGTATTGGGAAAGATTACCCACACAGACAAAATTTGTAGCAATCAGGATGTAACCGAGTATTGGGAAAATACCACACAGACAATTAACTAGTAAAGATTAATATGTCTAAAACAGGCTGTGGATGGACATAACCAGACCTCAAAAATGAATTTATGCATAGATAAAATAGTAAGGGTTTGTCTAGGGCACATCTAGATGTGCTCTAGTTATTGCACATGTAAGTGGTTCAATCAAACTAGAATTGAAAAGAAAAAAGATATCTAAACGAATCTTTATGTAAAATCAATAGTATAGGATTTAGATGTGCAATACTTAGGGCACATCTAGATGTGCCCTAGCAAATCTGAAATATATTAAACATAAAAAATTGAATAAGCACTGAAATACCTTGTTGGATAGCATACTGGAGAGGAACAACACCTTTTTTGAGCAAATAAGTCACAGCAATTGCTAAAGGCGTCATGCCTGCCAAAAGTATTGAAAACAAGCAAATAAGTCAGATCGCCAAAATAAACATAAAAAAAGGAAAAATCACTTACGACTATAGCAATCAATGAAGCCCTGCAATATGAGATACAATGGGCATACCCATATTAAGCTGCTGCATGAAGGACGTCGCTGTGTCCATTCGTTCCATAATTTCTGCCTCCAGCAATGGCCCAAAGTCCTCCATCACTTCAAAACCCAAAAGGAAGGAACGTCAAGTTACAAACTTGGGCTTGTTTGATTCATAGGGTAGGAAAATCATAGGAACAGGAAAAGCATAGGATTGCAATGGCATGCCCACTCCAATCCTATAGGATTTTGCTTGCACCAAAGTTTGTTTGATTCCATCAAAGGAATTGTAGAAAGAGGTTGGAGTGAATGTTAGGACCTATAGGAAGTAGTACAAAAATTCCTATGGGAAAAATTCCTATAGGAACAATTCCTATGAGTCAAATGAGTAACGTAGGAAAAAATCCTATGGGATAAAATCCTACAAGAATCCTATGGAATTCCTACGAATCAAACGAGCCCTTGAAATTTTCATGATTTGGCAAGAACCCTAACAGAAATGAATGGCTATTTCCTCAAGGTGCCGAAATAAGGGCGAAGGGTGCTCACTCATGGCGGACGACTCGATTAGTCGCTTCACCGTTTCTATTTGCTCTATACCTGGATGCAGCAGAAACAAGGACCCACAAACCACCGTTAGGCTTTGTTTGGTAGAGGAGGTTTTCAAGCCACCAGGGGGAAGAGAATTGGAGAGGATTGGGTGAATCCCCTCCTTTCACCCAATCCTCTCAAATCCCTCACGGCCTCAAATCCTCTCTTATATACAAACATTTGGCACACAGGGTTTCTTACAAAGGGTTTACAGAAATTGAATCTTTGCAACAGAAACTGGAAACTACATTACACCTGAGAAATGATATACTCCAGATACAAGAGGTTTAACATGACTAGGTAATCAACTGGAAAAAAAAACAGCTAGGCAACATAATAGTTCATAGCTTACAATCTCCCACCTAACACATGTTGACAACAAAGGCTTACAACAGGTTCAAGATAGACTTGTTTTATACAAGGTTGTGGCATATTGAAACTGAAGTCTAAGCAGAAGTCATCAATGCTGCAATGAACATAACTACTGTCTATGAGGATACTACTGATGTCTAAGCAGAAGTCCTAAATAAAATAAAAAAGCACATTCCAATCTGTGCTGCAATGAACATAACTACTGTATATGAGGATACTAGAAATAGAAGCAGAGTAGAAGGTAAACAGGTAGGCATTAGAGTACAATTGTGCTGAAATATAAGCAGAGTAGAAGTCTAAGCAGAATAGTATATGAGGCCCTGCTCCGGTTCCAGGTCCATGCCGACGCCGGGATCATCCGCTGCAGCGACCGCGCCGTCGCCGGTGTTAACCGTAGACTACGACAGTGGGCGGCGCGGAAGGAAGAGATGTACGGCGCGAAAGGAACATAGGGGGAAGAAAGGGACGGCGCCAAAGGAACAGAGGTGAGAAGGCCAGATTTCGGGCGTCGGCGAGGGTCGGTGACTAGGGAGGAGAGCGGCGGCGGCGGCGGCGTCTTTCGCGTGAAGGGGATCGGAAGTTTCGGCCCGTGCAAACCTCTACCAAACGGGCCTTCGGGGAATTCATAGAAAGTCAGCCCACGCGGGGAAAATCCGCCCAAAACCACGTCAATCCTCTAGAGCCAAACGAGGCCTTGAGACTCCGTGAAATAAGCGTGAGATGCAGAAGGAAGGGGGAAATAACGAATCCGAGATATCTATAATACTATAATAGATCATCCCCACTATCTTTTCTATCTCAACATGCAAGCATGTCACATCACCACATATTTATGATTGGAATAAGGTCCACCTCAACATGCAACCATGCATGAGACAAGACCCACCACCACATGCAACCATGCATGCATGAAAAACTATTTTTCATTCCCTTTTTATATTTATATTCAAAAAATCATTTATAAATATACACAATCAAATATAGTAAGTTGTATGTGTTTTTAAACTATTGGTTTATTTGTTATTAATCTAAATATTTAAAATTCACGTAATTAAATTTTGTTGAAATATAGACGACCAATTCCCGTGATCTTTACTAACTTATTTATCTCAACATATAAGCATGCCACATTATCACACAATTACGGATCGGATAAGGACCACCTAAAAATCAATAACTAAACATAATCAAATGTAATAAATTATATGTGTTTTTAAATTTTTGGTGTGTTTGTTATTAATCTAAATATTAAAAAAATTATTGAAATATAGAGCGACCAATTACCGCAGCAAGGCGCGGGGTATCATCTAGTTAGTATAACACACGTACTCATACGACGGCACATCCCGAGCTGGGGGCCCAGGGCCCCGCTCGGCGAGATACTGCAGCTTCCCACGACGAATCGATCCCCGCGACGGTGGCACCGGCCGGGGCCGCCGCCGGTGCTAACGACCATGCGACGCCTTCTCCTAGTCATTGGAGTACACGAACCCTAGAAGCGATGAGAGGATTGGGGGTTTGGAGGGGAGCTGCTAGGGTTTGGAGTGCACGCGTCGACACTCGTGGACCGAGCTGGTGATGAGGACATCCCTACTAATGTTACACCCATATCCTCACCAACTACACATACTGGACCAGTTACTAGAGCACGTGCACGTCAACTAAATTATCAGGTACTTTCGTTTCTTGTGAATCCTTCTATTGTTCATGAACATATGATGCTGCCTAAATTAGATACTTTTGTTTTGCTTATGAATGAAGGACCTAGCATGGACAAGAAGGATGGTCATTGGAGCGGGATCAAGCATGGAGAAGAAGGTGCGCGCGCGGAAAAGTACAGTGGAGCTTCCAGTGGTGATTATCACACTTTGAAGCCACCATAAGGCGCGCATGAAGTCTTGGACGAAATACGCGAGATGACACTTCATTATTTTCGTCCAAGGGCCATTATAGGTGCTGCGTCACCTTAATATTGGGCTGGGCCCATGTAATTTCGAAATACCACATTATAGGCTGTTTTTAGAGTCCGTATGTGTGGGGAAACCGAGTTAGGGTTGTTTTCGGACCCCCACCTCCAAGGGGCCACGAAATTCCCCTCTGTTCCCCCATATATACAGCCCTTAGGGCGTCGTTTAGACTTGGGTGTTAATTAGATTTAAGTTAGCCATAGCCGCAACTTCGAGCTCTTCGTTTGTGTCATCCGACCAGGCCAAGACCTCATTGGAACCCCAACTTTCGTAATCATTCATCTTATATTCGCAATATCCAGATTGCAATTCTTAGTTCTTGCTTGTTTTTCGATTGCTTCCAGGAATTAGACCTTCGTGGTCAGGTTGATCGTGCATCCGCGGGATCAATAACCTCTCGGAGTTGGTTTAGCGATCGCTAAGGCGCAACGTCTTCGCACGTTCGTAGTCGGATCGTGAAAGTCGTCTCCACCATAATCGATCTCCACCATCTCATCGAAACATCGGGACACCTTCGCCTCTATCAAGTGGTATCAGATTTCCAGGTTGCTCGGTGAGATTTACCAGTTTTCGTAGTCTAGATTGGTTCTGTTCTTCATACCTACAGTCCACGAAAAAGCCCAAAAAAAAATTAGGGTTAGATCATCACTTCCCAAAACAGTCCGAGCCTTTGTCCAGTTTTCTTTACAGTAGTTTGCTTTGTTGAATTTGCGGTTGCATCGTTGTGTCGAGTTGCTGATCTTAGCGTCTAGTTCCCTTAGAGTTTCGAGTTCTGATCACAGTTTGTCACACCGCCGCCGCACAGTAGCACACCGCCACGTTTCCGCCAATCCGAGTCCAGATACACCACCACGTTCCGCCAAGTCGAGTCCATATACAGCACCACGACCTACCAATCCGAGTGGAGTTCCATCACCTGTTCGGTTTGTGATCTCTCCGTAGCCAGATTAGTTTTGAGTTGATTAGAGTCGGATTTCACCGATCTTTTGTCGTACGTAGAAGGAGGTGATTTCCAAAAAAAAAAAAAAAGAGAAAAAAATAATTCAGAGCGTGCTTCTCAGTTGATTACGTGCCGCGCCGTGCTTTCGTTGGTGTTTTAGGCTCGCGTCTCTAGTACGGTCTAGCCTAGGATCAGCACAGTACCGACGTTGAGTGTTTATTCAACTTTGCATCTCTGTTTTGATTACTGTTGAGCTTTTTGCTACCCTGTTTGTCAAGCCTACCTACAGCTCCACATATATTCTACTTCGTGCGGTTGACACCTCCTGGCCATCGCTCTACCACATCTCTGAGAGTTTTGACCCGTTGGTTGTACATCACCACCTGCTGCTAGGTAAGAATCGGTAAGAACGAAAGAAAAGCTTGACGGATTTGTGCTTTCCACCACCCCACATCCCATTAGTAGAAGTAGGATCATATTTCTGTGTGTTTTCTATTTCTGCTAACCATGCCAGGATCCCATGATGAAGTGGCGCGGGATGCACCCGATTGGGAGAATATGACAAACAAAGCGTTACATGATAAATTTGCACAAATGATGTCTGAACAGGTGAATGACATCGAGAACAGATTTACAGAGGCGATTGATGGTGTGGAGAAGATGATCGACACCAAGCTCGACGCCAAGTTTACTGAGTTGCTCGCACGCCTACCTGCACAGCCTGCGACCGCTCCAGCACAGCCACCGCCACCACGACGTGCACGACGTATTCTGTTTCCGGGCAGACAAGCTGCTGGTGCTCCTGCGGCTGCTGCAGTTGCTGCTACTGCTGCTGTTTCTGACGTCGGCCAGGACGACAACTACGAGGGTGATTACGAGGAGGAGGTGGAACAGGAATCGGCCTATGAGCAGCCAGCTGGGCGTCCACGCCCCAACATTCGCCACGGTCGACACCAACCACCCCCTCAGGTACGCGATGATGAACATGTGCCTAAACTTAAATTGAATCTTAAGCCGTTTGAGGGTAGATATATTCCTGATGCTTATCTTACTTGGGAGTTAGAAACTGAACAACGCTTTACATGTGCCTAAACTTAAATTGAATCTTAAGCCGTTTGAGGACGACAACTACGAGGGTGATTACGAGGAGGAGGTGGAACAGGAATCGGCCTATGAGCAGCCAGCTGGGCGTCCACGCCCCAACATTCGCCACGGTCGACACCAACCACCCCCTCAGGTACGCGATGATGAACATGTGCCTAAACTTAAATTGAATCTTAAGCCGTTTGAGGGTAGATATATTCCTGATGCTTATCTTACTTGGGAGTTAGAAACTGAACAACGCTTTACATGTTTACAATATCCTGAGAATAGACGTGTTACTGCTGCTGTTTGTGAATTCACGGGTTTTGCATCTATTTGGTGGTCTGAACATTGTAGATTGCATGCTAATAATATTCCAGCTACTTGGGCTGCTTTAAAAGATGCTATGCGTACTCGCTGGGTTCCTCCTTATTATCAACGTGAATTGCTACAAAAATTACAGCGTTTGAGACAAGGGAAAAATTCTGTAGAGGAATATTATCAAGAATTACAAACTGGATTGATTAGATGTGGCCTAGTAGAGGATAATGAAGCTATGTTTGCACGTTTTATAGGTGGCTTAAACAGGGAGATTCAAACTATTCTAGAATACAAGGACTATGCTACTATTACTCGTTTGTTTCATCTTGCTTGTAAAGCTGAACGTGAAGTGCAGGATCGACAGGCCTCTACGAGACCTAACTTTTCTGCAGGACGAAATACATCATGGACATCGCGTGGACCTTCTACATCCACACGTCCTGCTGCACCACCCTCTACTTCAGCCGCTCATTCTTACAGGGAGCCACCAAAACAGTCAGCGCCACCATTCAAGGGTGCACAGAGTGGTCCAGCGGCGAGTTCTTCTTCATCCATGGCTTCCACAGGGCAAACACGAGATCGTGATATTAAATGTCGCAGGTGCCAAGGTGGAGGTCACTTCGCAAAAGACTGTCCCTCCAAGCATGTGATGATTATTACGGCGGATGGTGGGTATGAGTCAGCGAGTGACTATGATGAGGAGACTTTAGTTCTCATTGCTCATGAGGAACAGGGTGCCCATGATGATGCTCATGATATGGAGTATATGGCTCCTGATGATGCAGATAAATATGCTAGTTTGGTTGCTCAACGTGTGTTAAGTGTGCAGGTAACGAAGGCTGAGAAAAACCAGAGGCATAATTTGTTCCACACAAAGGGAGTGGTGAAAGAACGTTCGGTTCACATCATCATTGACGGAGGGAGTTGCAACAACTTGGCTAGCATGGAGTTGGTGGAGAAGCTATCTCTCACCACAAGACCACACCCCCATCCGTACTATATTCAGTGGTTTAACAATAGTGGTAAGATTAAGGTAACGCGTTCTGTTCGTGTGCACTTTAGCATTGCTGCATATGCTGATTATGTTGATTGTGATGTGGTACCCATGCAAGCATGCTCTCTTTTACTTGGTAGACCATGACAATTTGATAGGAATGTTGTACACCATGGTAGGACAAATCAGTTTACTCTGGTTCATCAGGATAAAAATATTGCTTTACTTCCTATGTCTCCTGAACAAATTGTGAAAGATGATCTTGCTAGAGCTAGTAAAGCTAAACAGGAGAAAAATAAGAGTGAAAATGAGATAGCAGCCAAAGAATTTGAGCAACAACATAAGACTAATAGCAAATCTTCTTCTGCTGTGTCTAATGAAATTAAATTGACTAGTCCAACTTTGCTTGCTACTAAAGTTGATATTTCAGATTTGGATGTTAGTCAATATGTGTGCAATGCTTTTGTGTGCAAAGAAGCTTTGTTTTCATTTGAGGAATTGCCTCCTTCTTTGCCTCCTGTTGTCACTGACCTTTTTGCAGGAGTTTATTGACGTCTTTCCACAAGACGTACCACCGGGATTACCACCTATTCGAGGGATTGAGCATCAGATTGACTTAATTCCCGGTGCTTCACTGCCCAACCGTGCGCCATACCGTACCAATCCGGAGGAGACAAAGGAGATTCAGCGTCAAGTACAAGAGCTACTCGACAAAGGTTACATACGTGAATCCCTTAGTCCTTGTGCTGTTCCTGTTATATTAGTGCCTAAAAAGGATGGAACATGGCGTATGTGTGTTGATTGTCGAGCCATTAATAATATTACTATTCGTTATCGTCATCCTATTCCTAGGTTAGATGATATGCTTGATGAATTAAGTGGCTCTACCATGTTTTCCAAAGTTGATTTGCGTAGTGGATACCATCAAATTCGCATGAAATTAGGAGATGAATGGAAAACGACATTTAAAACTAAGTTTGGATTATATGAGTGGTTAGTCATGCCTTTTGGGTTAACTAATGCACCTAGCACTTTCATGAGATTAATGAACGAGGTTTTACGTGCTTTCATTGGACGATTTGTGGTAGTCTATTTTGATGATATACTGATTTATAGCAAATCTTTGGAGGAACATTTGGATCATTTACGTGCTGTTTTTATTGCTCTACGTAATGCACGTTTGTTTGGTAACCTTGGGAAGTGCACCTTTTGCACCGACCGAGTATCGTTTCTTGGCTATGTTGTTACTCCGCAGGGAATTGAAGTTGATAAAGCCAAGATCGAGGCGATTGAGAGTTGGCCGCAGCCCAAAACGGTCACACAAGTGAGGAGTTTTCTTGGACTCGCTGGATTCTATAGGCGTTTTGTGAGAGATTTCAGCACCATTGCTGCACCTCTCAATGAGCTTACACGCAAGGATGTGCCTTTTACTTGGGGTACCGCACAGGAAGAAGCCTTCACGGTATTGAAAGATAAGTTAACACATGCTCCTTTGCTCCAACTTCCTGATTTTAATAAAACTTTTGAGCTTGAATGCGATGCTAGTGGTATTGGTTTGGGAGGTGTGTTATTACAAGATGCTAAACCTGTTGCATACTTTTCTGAAAAATTGAGTGGGCCTAGTCTGAACTATTCTACTTATGATAAGGAATTATATGCTCTTGTTCGGACATTAGAAACTTGGCAACATTATTTATGGCCCAAAGAATTTGTTATACATTCTGATCATGAATCTTTGAAACACATAAGAAGTCAAGCAAAACTTAATCGTAGACATGCTATGTGGGTTGAATTTATTGAGACTTTTCCTTATGTCATTAAACACAAGAAGGGGAAAGATAATATTATTGCTGATGCTTTGTCTCGTCGTTATACTATGCTTTCACAACTTGACTTCAAGATATTCGGTTTAGAGACAATCAAAGATCACTATGTACATGATGCGGAATTTAAAGATGTTTTGCAGAATTGTAGAGAGGGTAGAACATGGAACAAGTTTGTGCTTAATGATGGGTTTGTGTTCCGTTCTAACAAGCTATGCATTCCAGCTAGCTCTATTCGTCTTTTGTTGTTGCAGGAGGCGCATGGAGGAGGATTAATGGGACATTTTGGCGTGAATAAGACGGAGGACGTACTTGCTACACATTTCTTTTGGCCAAAGATGAGACGGGATGTTGAGCGTTTTGTTTCTCGCTGCACTACATGTCAAAAAGCTAAGTCACGACTCAATCCTCATGGTTTATACATGCCTTTACCTGTACCTAGTGTACCGTGGGAGGACATATCCATGGACTTTGTTTTAGGCTTGCCTCGAACAAACAAGGGGAGGGATAGCATATTTGTTGTCGTGGATAGATTTTCTAAGATGGCACATTTTATACCATGTCATAAAAGCGATGATGCTGCTAATGTTGCTGATTTATTCTTTCGAGAGATTATTCGCTTACATGGTGTGCCCAATACTATTGTCTCGGATCGTGATACTAAGTTTCTTAGCCATTTTTGGAGATGCTTATGGGCTAAGTTGGGGACTAAACTACTTTTTAGTACTACATGTCATCCCCAAACTGATGGACAAACTGAAGTAGTCAATAGGACTTTGTCTACTATGCTTAGGGCTGTTTTAAAGAGTAACTTAAAAATGTGGGAAGAATGTTTACCTCATATTGAATTTGCTTATAATCGTTCATTTCATTCTACCACTAAAATGTGCCCTTTTGAGATTGTTTATGGTTTTCTACCTCGTGCACCTATTGATTTGCTTCCTCTTCCATCTTCGGAGAAGGTTAATTTTGATGCTAAGCAACGTGCTGAATTGATATTAAAAATGCATGAGTTAATTAAAGAAAACATTGAGAAAATGAATGTTAGATACAAGCTTGCTGGTGATAAGGGTAGAAAGCATGTTGTGTTTGAACCAGGAGATCTTGTTTGGTTACATCTACGTAAAGATAGGTTTCCTGATTTGCGCAAGTCTAAGTTAATGCCACGAGCTGATGGTCCCTTTAAGGTTTTACAGAAAATTAATGATAATGCATATAAACTTGAGCTACCTGCAGATTTTGGGGTTAGTCCCACATTTAACATTGCAGATTTGAAACCTTATTTGGGAGAAGATGATGAGCTTCCGTCGAGGACGACTTCAATTCAAGAAGGGGAGGATGATGAGGACATCCCTACTAATGTTACACCCATATCCTCACCAACTACACATACTGGACCAGTTACTAGAGCACGTGCACGTCAACTAAATTATCAGGTACTTTCGTTTCTTGTGAATCCTTCTATTGTTCATGAACATATGATGCTGCCTAAATTAGATACTTTTGTTTTGCTTATGAATGAAGGACCTAGCATGGACAAGAAGGATGGTCATTGGAGCGGGATCAAGCATGGAGAAGAAGGTGCGCGCGCGGAAAAGTACAGTGGAGCTTCCAGTGGTGATTATCACACTTTGAAGCCACCATAAGGCGCGCATGAAGTCTTGGACGAAATACGCGAGATGACACTTCATTATTTTCGTCCAAGGGCCATTATAGGTGCTGCGTCACCTTAATATTGGGCTGGGCCCATGTAATTTCGAAATACCACATTATAGGCTGTTTTTAGAGTCCGTATGTGTGGGGAAACCGAGTTAGGGTTGTTTTCGGACCCCCACCTCCAAGGGGCCACGAAATTCCCCTCTGTTCCCCCATATATACAGCCCTTAGGGCGTCGTTTAGACTTGGGTGTTAATTAGATTTAAGTTAGCCATAGCCGCAACTTCGAGCTCTTCGTTTGTGTCATCCGACCAGGCCAAGACCTCATTGGAACCCCAACTTTCGTAATCATTCATCTTATATTCGCAATATCCAGATTGCAATTCTTAGTTCTTGCTTGTTTTTCGATTGCTTCCAGGAATTAGACCTTCGTGGTCAGGTTGATCGTGCATCCGCGGGATCAATAACCTCTCGGAGTTGGTTTAGCGATCGCTAAGGCGCAACGTCTTCGCACGTTCGTAGTCGGATCGTGAAAGTCGTCTCCACCATAATCGATCTCCACCATCTCATCGAAACATCGGGACACCTTCGCCTCTATCAGCTGGGGAGATGATAAGCAACTATGCGGCACTCGGGCCGTGCCACAAGTGGGCCTCGTGCTGCCTGCTGCGCTGCTGCGGAGAGGAGAGGAGTGTCCCGTTTCATTTTTTCCTTTTTTCTCTCCACTTAAAATACACGATCATAAAATCTCTTACATATTATCTATAATCTATAATATTATAATGGCCAGTGATAGGCGCCGGTCGACCGGCGCTAGCTATGCGCCGGTCAAACCGCAGCCGTCCGATCTTCGCGATTTAACGGTTCAGATTTGCGCGTATCCTTTCGTTTTGACTGCAATATGTGTGGTACCTTTGCAACATTTGCGGTACAATTGCAACATTTGCGGTATATGGATGCAACATTCTTTATTTTTGGTGTTTTTTGTAGAAAAAAAATGTATGGTAACAAATTTTAATCGCTGGTGGTAGCATTTTTTACTATCGATTGCAACTTTTTTGGTACATGGATGCAACGAAAGTTTATTGTGTGCATTTTTTTTCACTGTTTTAACAAAAATCTGATAAAAAAAATATGTACCATACTTACCATCAATTCGTGGCAGCAAATTTAATCTACGCTTGTAGATTTTTTTATAATGGTTGCAACAAAATTCGGGACCCATCATCACCGATCACACTTAATTTTTTTGTTGTAGCAAAAATCATTAGTAACACTTTCATATTATGCTACCAAATGAATGCGCTTAACACTAAACTAGTACTGTATTAAATACATACGTTTAGTAAAAAGTAATATAGATCAATATAATAATATTAGTACAATAATAGTATAGATAGTACCATTTTATATTATGGTTGTAACATTTATCATGTGATAGATGCAACAAAAGCGGGAAAGTGGAGACAGGTGGGCCTTGGACTGACCGGCGCGTATGCTTTGGCCGGTCGGCCGGCCACCAACGCTAACCTGCTATAATAGATCATCTTCACTATTTTATCTATCTCAACATGCAAGCATACCACCTCATCAAAGGCCCACCACAATATGCATGAAAACAAGTTCATCATTAGTTGATCTCATGCACACATCCATTTAATGACAAATGCAACCTCCCTCAATATGCATGGATTTTTTTTCCTATTATATTATATCATTTTTAACATGCATACATGTCACATCATCAAAGACTCATCACAATATGCATGAGAACAAGTTCTTCGTTATTAGTTGATGTCATGCATACATCAATATAATGACATATGCCAACTCACTCAAAATGCATGGATTTATTTTCATTATATTACATTACTTATATTTCATAATTACATGCAAGCATGCCACCTCATCAAAGGCCCACCACAATATGCATGAGAACAAGTTCTTCATTATTAGTTGATCTCATGACACATCCATTTAATGACACATGCAACCTTACTCAATATGCATGGATTTTTTTCCTATTATATTACATCACTTTTAACATGCATACATGGCACATCATCAAAGACTCACCACAATACGCATGAGAACAAGTTCTTCGTTATTAGTTGATGTCATGCATACATCAATATAATGACATATGCCAACTCACTCAAAATGCATGGATTTTGTTTTCATTATATTACATTACTTATATTTAATAATTATTTTTAACTACACAATAATAAAATACAATACATAAAATGTATTTTTATACTTGAATTTATATAATATTAATTCAACTATTCATGTTTCATGCAATCAATTATTCAAAATACATTGCAACTGATTCCCGCAGCGGGGTATCATGTAGTACTCCTCCTATAAAATCTCCTAGCCTACCCAGCCTCTCGAGCGATCTCAGCTCATTTAGAGGATCTGGCCCGTTAATTTCGCACATATACTGTTGCTGATTGCAGTATCTACCGTAGATTAATTAAGCAGGGCTGTAAATTTGGTGAGGCGTCGATGGCCAGTGGGCCTCGGCTGCAAGTTTTATAGCCTTTAGGCGCGGCATCGGGTGAGAAATTTTTTTACAGCCCCACTTGTTTGATGCATTGAAGGACGTGATGGAACTGGTGTGCCTGCTGTTTTTGTCGGTCCGCATATCTTCCACGCCCTTTCCTCTTCGCCTTCTCGCCAGCCGCCATGGCCAGATGGGCTTCCCCGCCGCTCCTCTCCACCTTCTTCCTCGCTCCCTCTCCCTGGCCGCCACATCCCCTACCCATGGATTTTGGCACATCGTCTCTCACCTCCACCTCTCCTCGTTTCCTCCCCGGCTCTTGATCTGGAGTGGGAGAGATTAGACGCGGCCCAACCGTTGGCGTCGGCGTGGATGATAATGGATCCGCCTCTCCTCATCTCCTCCAATGTTTTGGTGGACGCCCCCTGCTTATGCTTGCTCATCTTCCGGTTGCTGCCCTCGGCAGGACGGCCCTAAGTTAGCCCTCCTCTATTTTTTCCTCTTCCCCTTATTCTCCTCTTCCTCACTGCTCCTCATCTCTTATCTCTTCCATTCAGGCAGGGTGGAGCCGGCACATGCGGGCTAGACAGGCTAATTGATGACTACGCAATACAACAAGGAATAAATCGAGCCCCCACTCTGGTGTATGCGAGGACGTCGAGGATAGCCCCAATTCATGGAGGAGACACTCAACACAGGTGAGCACTTTCTTCCCTCTTTCCCCTTCTTCCGATGGTGACCTCAACTCTTCCCTCTAATTCATGTCTTCCTATATTTTTTCTCTTATGCAGCTAAGGTCTGGGTTGAGATTGATTACTATGCAATGTCGATCAACATCGGCATTTAACTTCCACAACCTCTCCCAAAATTGGTAGGTTAAATAGCTGAAAAGGAACTAATCAGCCAATCCATAATAAAACATTCCATTGATTTATTTTTCTGATATTTGGTAGAGAGCAGTGAAGATTCAGGTGGTCGGGAGGTTTGACGGAGTGGAAAGGAGAAAAAACATGAGTCAGACTAGGTTTGTAACTACAGGAACATGAAGAAAGGGGTTCCTTCGGACAAAACCATATGAGTGATCTTCCTTACCTTGCAGACTCTCATATCTCTGATTTTGATTTATGTGTCAGATTTGAGATAGAAGAGAAGAGGACGAATCCAATGAAAGAGTTTGCTGAAGAAGAACATAGTGATTTATGTGGATGAGCAAAGTACTGTATGTGTGCTGCAATCTAAGCTTTTTTGCCATTGATTTGAATGGCATTGGCAGTCATGTGCCATATAATTCTTTCCGCTATACACGGTGTTCAGTGTGGAAATAGGTGAGCCAATAAGCCAT
Organism: Bromus sterilis; assembly: GCA_950022295.1. Lineage (NCBI taxonomy): Eukaryota > Viridiplantae > Streptophyta > Magnoliopsida > Poales > Poaceae > Bromus > Bromus sterilis. Next base: position 332,511,083 of record OX465595.1, on the reverse strand, counting down.
TTTTTTGCTTCTCTAGCTGTCATGTGCCACATAGTTCTTTCTGCCATACATGCTACTTCCATATTTATGTTTCATTTTCATGTGCATGTTTATGATTGTATTAAAGATCTTCACGACCGCCTTTCCATGCCACTTCAGGGACTTGATTATGGTTTTCTAATTTTGTGTACTAATGGTTTGATTTCAGAGGATGTCATAAATAACATAAGTTGTGTTTGAGCTTTGCTGCTGATCTTAGATTGCCCATTTGGCAAGGCATGCTTCACTAAAGCCAACGCTGTAAGCCCCAGCTCAATACATCCTCAATCTATTTTATTTATTTGCCATGAATGCTAATAACTTTTACTGTTTGTGTTCTTGGCTAAAAATTGAATTATATTTCTGTATTTCCATAAGAAAAACTTTGCATACTATCATACTAAAGCTTTTGTTGATCTGAAACCTGATTATGTAGTCTTATGACTTACGAGGAAGGTTTAGAGAGGTCGTGCTTGTTCATATGAGGTTCTTATTATAGCTTCTATTCTTTCGATCAGACACTAATGTTTTTATGTCCCTTAAACAGACACTAATGTTACATCAATAGCATGTTGGTTATGAAATTTGTGGCATGTTATGTGTTGCAAATTAAGTACTCTCATATTACTCATTGGTTTCAATGTAAGTACCAAGAAATTTATTTTATTTGACCTAACTGGTTTTTGTCATATCATCCATTAGTTATGAAAGTTGCAGCCTTTCTGTTTTGTTAAAAATAGTATACTAATTTGTTCTAACTGAAGATCGATGCCTTTTAGTTGTACATTAGTTATGAATCTTGCAGCATATTATGTTTTTCAAACTGTACATGTGTCCACTGTCCATGCACATACAGCAGAACCTCCTTGTATTTAATTTTTATTTATTGTGTTTCTTTTAATACTGGATATAGTTCTCAGGGAAGAGTGCTGATTCTGATTTTTGTAGCACATCTCGGGTCTGAAGATGGTCATTATCCAATTTGAAAGTAACAAGCGGTCTCCATTAAGGTCAACCGACAATCATGTAGGTGAGGCCATTCATGTATACCACCTCCCCTTTTCCTTTCTTTGTCTTTTTACTCTTGATTCAGTAGGTAATGCGCAGGTGCTTATTTAGGCAGTGCACATTGGAACATAATTTATTTATCCCAATGTTTCAATTCATCTTGTTTTTTCCTCCTTTGCAAGTATTCTCTTGCACCAAAGATAGAAGTCTTGCTAATGGACCTACAATTTTGGGTTATTTTGTATGGTTCTCTAGAAGTAGCCTGCAGATTTTAGTGGTTATGCATATTTAGTACTATACGGTTTCCTACTTTTTTGGCTTTGGTTAAAAGTGACAGAGATATGCCCATTAATAAGGGAAATTGCCTTCTTAGTTAAAAGATCTATTTGATTCAGTACGTCACTAGGAGCTCTCTCATTTTGGTCATATATAAGCAATTAAGTTACCGGATTTTGTAGGCAATGGACGCAATTTTTCTGTTGGATATGAGATAAAAACAATGCCTCTTTTCCTATATTTTTTATTGTACGCTATGCTTTAAATCTGATCAACATGATCATATTACATTCATTAGAAAATTTGCGCGTGTCCCCTGCTGATATTGATTTGACTAGGAGCATTTGCGTTTTATTTAATCTAATGAAATTGGCTCCCAACATTTTCCTGCAGTTTCAAGTAGAGTTAGAATTGCTATAAGGCTTAGGCCTCGGAACGCAGAAGAGCAGGCAGCAGATGCTGATTTTGCCTACTGTGTTGAACTCCAGCCACAGGTTTGATCTCCTGTTTAGCATACTCTTTGAAACATGATTCATTAAAGTCTCATGTGGACTCACTAGATGAACATTTGATGTGTGGCTCAAAAGACTAAAGCTTCGTAAAAACAATTGGGAGTCTGTAAGGCCCCTGATGCGGTACTAACTCTAACTAGTCGCTTTCGCGTCCGGTCGGAGTTAGAAGCGCATCAAACGCCACCGGCGCACGACACTCGCACTCGTGTCGCTGCCGGATTCTCGACAACAGGTATATAAGCATAACTCTATAAGAAAGGAAATACATATAGAAGGTAAATAGAGCAGGGCATACAACGCCTCTGCCCAAGATAATATAACATCACCAATAGTACATCTCATCAATACATCAATACATCAAGCGGAAGCATAGTAGGGACCGAGTACGGTCAAGATCCAAATTGCCCTAGAGAGGGCTGCACATAAATATCCACCCACGGGAACGTCTGAGCCCAACTATAGGATCCTACTGGTCGAGGTACTCGTACTCGTCGTCGTCCTCCGGTGGCACCTCCACGAAGTAACGTCCGGTGCTGGGGTCGAGGTAGTAGTCCACTGCAGCGGCCGATCAGGCAAAGCGGTAAAGACAGAAATGTAAACGGGGGTGAGAACATGTCATTACGGAATAACTAACGCTACGGGTAAGGTAAAGACATAGACAGGTTGCAGCCGTACTAGCATATATGGTGGCTACTCGTTCTATCAGAATAGAGATGAGATCCAAGAAGTTACGTTGACAACGTGTCATAAGTCGGCTATCCACCTACTTACGCAATCATAACACAACCTCGTTTCTCTCTCGGTCCCCCTGGACGAAGAAAGACAACCAAGGCACGCACACGGTTTGTCAAGTTTTATAGCATGATTACAATTGATGTTATTCTATGAACAGGACATAGGCTCAAAGTTGTCCATAACCGCAGACACGGCTTTTCGAAAAGATTTACCTTGCAGGGGTGTACCAACTGTCCATTATAGACGTCGCATGTACGCCCGGTTTCCACTTGGCTAGGTAAGCGCCTGAAACTCCGGAACGTCAGAGTCCCTCTAACTAACAATGCACATATCCGGGTGGCCCCCGGTGAGTCGACACCCAACTCGAAAGCTGGCCACGCTCTCAAATCGGACTCTACCGTATGACTCTAGGTTTGGATTACCGGTTAGTTCTCTTATGAGACCGGGTCCTCAGCCGGTCTATTTGGGCCAACCAAGAAACTATGTCCTCCTGGCCCTGGTTTGGTTTGGAAACAACTGGGGATCCAACCAGCACACACACATTACAAATGTAAATCAGCTCAGGCCACCACTAGAATGTACGAAGCTAGGTAGGTAAGACAAGGGGCCCCCATAAAACCCCACACACGATTAGGCACGCTCGATCAAAGAACCAATACCCGGAACTCGGGTCCTAGGTGACTCAAATGGAACAAAGCACCAGACGGGAACAGTCCAGCCTTCCACCTTTCGTCGAATATAAATTAACATCATTTAACAATAATAAATATCTACCAACTTCTTTTATAGCATGATATCCCAACCATAAACATATAGGGCAAGCAGCAAGTTTTCTATCCATACTAAGCAATGACTGAGCAGCGGTAACTTAGCAGTACAATGGTTTGCTGGGATGTGGGGATCATGGCTGTATGGGTTTAAAACATGGCATATAAGGTAGATAGGATCAAGCAACAACGTTCTAGATCTACAGCTAGGCATGAGCAGAAAGTTATAAAGTGATGACACAGATCTCCCCCTTGCCTGGTAAGGTAGTCGAAGCAGCACCCACGGTACTCTCGGGCTCGGTGTCGGACAGCTCCACGTAAGTCTCCTCGTCAGTCTCGGGTGCTAACGTAAGATACCGGCAAGGAAAACACACAAGTAAGCAACTGCTGCAAACTCAAACAAGGATGGCATGCTCAAGTTTTATTTACATGGTATGACCCTGTCTAGTCAAGTTTAAATGAAGGTGATGACGACAGGTCATCACTTTCATATGCATTTTATTTACATTGTAATGGCTTTGGTCTAAGCCTATTATTTAGATGTAAGTAGCATGATAGCATGACATGATCAACAAAGCATTACAAGAATTTAAATAACATGAAAGTAAAACAATGATTCCAGAGACGGAGTAGTGTCGGTGAAATTGACACCAAGGGAGTATCAAAGGAAGGCCACATGGGGTGCAAGATGGTTGATCATGTGACAAAGATTAAGCATGGAAAGGATGCATGGGTGTGCCACTTGTGGGACCCAAACAAGATCAAAGGATGACTAAGGAAAAAACAAAAAAAAATCAAGCATGGCATGGTCACATGTGGGTGCAACTTCCCTCCACATGGCTCACAATTTTTATGTTGCTCAAACATAAAAACAGAGGTGATCATGCTGACCCGAAGATTTTCCTACCTCAAAAGACATATGGCATGGCTAATGGGACTAGTGCAAAAGGATTTGAAGACGAAGATAATGTGGTGGCACATGAAAAAGAAATGCACCACATACTATTTTGTACTTGCCCAAGATACAAAATAGGTGCCATCACTTATCCCTTGCATTTGCTTAGGAACCATGTACAACATGTTACAAAATGAGCTAGCATCAAAAGATACAATTTTTGGGGTTTTGGGATAAAACAAAAAAGAAAAACTGGGTCTGCGAAAAAAAGAAGAAGAGGGGATAACCCCTCCTGGGCTGCTCTCGGCTTGGCCTGGAGGCTACTGGGCCAGCCCACCTCCACGACGGCAGCGCTAGCCAGCCCCCTTGCCCGAGCGAAGAAAAACAAAAAAAAATGCTCCCGCGCGGTCCCTGGGGGAATCGAACCCACGACCTCAGGGTCGAGAGCAAGCGAGCCAACCAGCTGATCTACTAGCGTGGGCACGTCAGGACTGAGGTCGCAACTAAGTTATCTTTCTACTGCGCGTTAACTGAATCCAAAACATCGATTTACTGACGGACTGAATCGGACGCGTCGGAGCAAACGCCGGCGACGGCCGTGAGAAACTTGTTGCACTAGCGTCCTGACGGAGGGGTGCCGCGTAAAGATGGGACCTTGGCGCACCCATTTTTGCCCGGAACCTCTCCGGTGAGTTCACGACGGCGGCGCGATCGATCCGTGAAGATGGCGGCGGCGCACGGCTCGCAGGTTCAGAGCAACACCAACCCGGCTGGGCTACTCGCCGCGAGGACTACTCCTGTGGCGCTAGGGAGGAGGAGAAGGCCCCGTTCTCACCTAGGGGTGCTCGTGGACGGCCCTGACCAAGCTGCAATCGAGGAAGACGCCGGAGCGGCGACGGTGACGGAGACGAACCGCGGCTGCGCGTGGGGGATGTCGGCCTGCTCCTGGCTTCCGCGGCACGTTTGCAGGTCGGGGAGGACGCGACTGTCGATGACGAAGGCCTCAGGCGAGTCCCTGACCAGAGGCACAGAGGGGCGGCGGCCAAATCGAGCTTCAGTCGCCGGTGTCCATGGCGGACAGGGAGCCTTGGAGGGGAAGAAATGAAGTGGCGGCGGAGAAAAAAATTGGGGGGGGGAATGAGACTAGGGTTCCGTGGGGGAGCCCTGGATGCTCTTAAAGGAGGGGATCGCAGTCGCTGGCCATGGGGCTCCATGGCGTCGCCGTGGCAGTGGCTGTGAGAGCGAGAAAGGGGAAAAGGGGTGTGCTGCGCTGGAAAGAGGAAGAAGACAGGAGGGGGGCGTACCGCTTCGTCCAGGTGGGCTGAGGCGAGCCGACTTAGATGGGCCTGATCCGGCCTGGCCCGGCTGGAAGGAAGAAGGGAGGAGGCCCAGTGCTTGATTTTCCAGAGCAAAAGGAAAACAGCAGGAAGAAAAAATAGAAAAAGGATAGAAGAAAAAGGGAAAAAAAATATATAAAAATATATATTTAAACCCTTGAGGCACCCTTGATCACCCAAAAAAGGTTTGGGCAATTTTGGAAGCAAGGGAAAATTGCCACAGCAAAACAGTACCATTTCCTATTTAAAATTAAATAGAAAAGGTGATGTTGGAGATTTTTGGAGGAAAACACAAGGTGCAAAAATTCCACAAACTTGATAATCTTGAACCTTGCATTAATCCTCAATTTCTAAAAATGGTCTGGGCATTTTTGGCAACAACAAAAATGTGAGCTCCTTTTGAATTTCAAAAACACCTTGAACTAGAGCCTTTGTTTTTGATGATGGCAAAAATACCTTGAGGGTTTTAAAATCCTTGCCACATCAAGAGAAATGGCTAGGCCAAGTTTGGGGTCAAGTAGAGCAAGCACCCAACAAGGAAAAAATCCCCCAACACCCTTCTTGAGCCCCTTTGGATGCCAAAACAAACAACCCAAATGGGCTCCAATCCCCATGCAAATTTAAATCACCACATGAAATCATAAAGTTTAGCATCATGCCAAGTTACATAGTCAACAGACAAAGTACAATCTCATGGTGTTTCAATTTATTGCACATGGGCTGTTACAGAGTCAGACACATTTGAGTTCGACGAAGTGCTTACAGAGTTTTCTACACAAAAGAGAGTGTATGAAGTTGTTGCTAAACCAGTTGTGGAGGTATGTGAACTTCTAACCTATATCATTTTAACCTCTAGAGTAAAATATTTTAATCCTTTCTACTGTCCATGACCCTTATGCCACATCGCTAATCACGGTAGCGTGTGCTCTTAGTGAAATGTCTAAGAAAACCTATATCATAAGTCACACTATTAGAAAACCTATATCTTATGATATTGCTTATATATGACCAACATGTCTTATGATATTCACATTTATGATGAGAGAACTTTGAATCATAATATAACAGTATGGCAAATATGCCAGAACTGTGAAATTTCTCTTGTGTCTATAGAATCTTTCCTGCTTTTCTCTGGTCTTTAGAATCTTTATTGTTTACACCACATAGTAGAATGATTAAGATGCCAAACTGAGTTATTTTGTGATATGTTGTTCAAAATTGGTCCATGAATTACTTGAACGGTATGCCTAGCGCTTAAGCAAATGAACCTACCACGCAGTATCCAAGATAACCTCTGTTTTCACCTGTCTTGTGTACAACCTTATACATACGAATGTTGTGTTCAGAGTCTGCTTCGGTTAATTTTCTGTGACCACCATCATGAAGGTTATATCCAATTACCAGTTACCATACCAATTATTGTAATTGTGCTTCTTCTTTGCATCCATGTATGATAACTATAGAAATCCTCATCCTCCTAGGATGCAGATGCCGCAATCAAATCCTCATGCTGGCCCGTATGACAATCCATTGTATGATGCAAGCTCGTATCTGATTAAAACTGGGTTAGGAGTACATGCGGAGAAGTTACTTGGCTCCAGTTCAGAATTCATGCACATCAATGTAAGGAGCCTCCCTAGAACCTCGATCACCCATGTGTCTCGAATCTCTCACATACTATCTCTAAGTTATTGGTTGTACTCTTGCATATCAGTAGATACTTTTCCAACCCACAATACTACTTCCATGTGAATGATAATTATGTATACGCGACCGAGGGAAACTATTTTTCTCTTCTTTGAAACGTGCATATTTCCAGCTTATTTAGTAATGTGTCCTTGTGTTCTGTTTCCCTACTGGATGCTCCATCAGGTAAGCACCCACTTCCTATCAATCTACTACTTCATCAAGTCTTGTAAAAACTGTCTTTTGTATTTGCTCCATCCAATCTTGCTAATCTTACCTCAAAATTGACATCATAACCTATGAACTGCCACTGTTTATATCATATTTTAGACAAGTAGTAGTAAGTATGTCACTGTCTTGTTTGATTGTACCACATGCACTTGATGTGTGGCAGTACGTGTGCTGCTTAGCACCCTGGACCGACTCAGGAGATGGAGCATGGTGTAGTAGCAAGTGAATTTGCTGACATAGCATGGATGTCTTTCTGGTGCTTTTGTTCTGTTTAGCTACTATGTTGTGCGTTCTGGTTTCTGTTTCCAAACATAGAGCATTTGTCGGGCTCTGGGATCGACTGCTAGGATTGGTGTAATGTTATGTAAGCAATGGTTGTATGGACCAGCTAGGTGCATAGTTAGATATGACTATCTATTAAAAAATTGAGATTGTGATATATTTTCATAATGTTACGCTTTGCTGGTTAAAGGCTCTATCGGCGTGATTCTTAAGTGCAACAAGATATCAGTTTTGCTTTATTTCAGATGACAAGATTTGATGTACATTTCATAATAATGATAAGTACTACTGTATTTCTTAGCACCTCCGCTTTTATTGATCTATATGTAGTACGTACTTTGGATTGCTTATTTCAATCCTATATTTGTTTCTCTTGTTATATGTATATGGCCTATAATGCTCATATAGTACATGATTCTAACTAGCTTAGTCCGCCATTGGCGGAACGGGTCATCTATGCTTTAGGACCAAGTATAGCATGTATATCTGCCTGCACTTATGCTTGAAGATTAAGTATGCACTATATTAATATGAATTCTGTAGGGTTCCAATATGTGTAGGTGGTTGCACTTATGCTTCAGCCTTGATTCCGCTTTATCTCATTGTAAATTAACAATCTACGAGAACCTGGTTCTCTTCTTCCATTTGCGCCATTGGCGCAACGGGTCATTTAGTTATTAAGAAGTTGGTCTCAATTCTCTTGATTATAATTAATAATTAATCTCATGCACAAATTCATCTCACCACATATCATACATGCCACCACATCAAGGCTCAATCAACAAACATGTTTTTTCATTGTATCATGTCATTTATATTAAACAAATATTTTCAACCACAAAATAATCAAATATATTATATAATATATATTTTAGTTTTAGTTTATATATTATTAATTCAACTATTAATTCTTCGTACATTTTAAAAATATATTCTTTTTTCTTTTGGGAAAGGCTTTACTGGGCCTATAAAATTAATGATTCGATGGGCCTTGGTTATCCTTCGACCCCGTCAAAGATTTTCTTACTGGGCTAAGACCCCTCAAAAAAATTACTGGGCTGACGAAATTACAGAAAATAATCGTTGCGGTGAGGATTTGAAATCGCAAACATCCATCCAGGCTCCAACATGTCCGGGTGACACGATGTTAAAAAACATCCGGTTGACGCCAACTAAAGTAGATTACAAGCAGGCTCAAAAAGAATTTAACACCATGTACGCCAAGTGATATTATTTATAGCTCTATAGTCTACGCACATACGTCATGTACCATCTTTCTTAGGAACCAAAATAACAGACACAACACAAAGGCTAAGACTGACACGAATATACCCTTTATTCATAAGTGCTTGTACTTGTTGTTGAATCTCCTTTTTCTCTTGGGGATTGGTCTTGTATGGTGCCCGGTTCGGAAGTGTAGCACCCGATATAAGATCAATTTGGTGCTCAATACCACGCAATGGTGGCAATCCCGCTGGTACCTCCGCCGGAAACACATCATCAAATTCCTGCAAAACATTAGGCGCACCGGGAGAAAGAGGATGATTATCGTTAGAAAGCAAAACCTCGCCTTTGTCCATAAGCACAAGTGGCATGGCTGTAGGGTCCTCACTAATTTCTCTCATGTCTTCTTTGGTGGCTAATATAAGCAAACTAGGCTCTCTCGCACTTTTCGTTATAGAATCACTCACAGCTATTGCATTGTTCTCTCGTGTGGGTCCTAAATTCACCTCAACTTTCTGACAAAGACTCATTCACAATTTGCTGTGGGGACATAGGATGGAGATTAACTTTCTTGCCCTTGAACTCCAAGTGATATGTATTGGCTCGGCCATTGTGTTGCACATGGAAATCATATAACCACGGCCGACCCAATAAAAGATGGCAAGCTGTCATAGGCACCACATCAAAATCAATGGAATCCTGGTATGGGCCTATCTCAAAGTTCACGCGCACCATATGATTCACCTTCATCTCACCACTGTCACTCAACCATTGGACATAATATGGATTTGGGTGAGGTAAGTATTTCAGATTCAGCTTGGCACATAACTCCTTGCTTGCGAGGTTGCGGCAACTACCGCTATCAATGATCACTTTGCGAGCTTTGTTGGGACCAACTAATGCCTTGGTCTGAAATAGATTACAACGCTGAGAATCAGCATGTGGCTGCACAGTAAGAGCATGTTGTGACACAACAATAGTAGGAGCAGGCGACGGAAAAACATCCATGTTGTAACACCCTCACTATCAAGCATCAATGATCACTTTTGTTAACGATAATTCCTTGTGATTAGCAAGTCATTGATCACCCTTGATCATGCCAAGTCAAATTCAAACCAAATTGAATTTCCAAAACCATGGTGAAAATAAAACCTTGCCCAAAATGATGCAACCAATTTTATTAAATGTCAATTAATTAGCAGGTCAAGATACTATGGTAAAGGATATTTATATAACATTTAAATATTTTAAACAAACCAAACAGTAACTATAATAGCTCATTTTAATCAATTATTATTTAGATAAAAATATAATGATTTTACAAAAAGCCCCAAACTTTTTGTAGATACATATTGAAGTGCAACACTAATTATGGTGCAAGATCCACATTTTTATAAAATCCAATTGAAGAGCAATAAATATAAACAGAAAATAAAATATATAAAAAGGAAAAATTCCTAACTATCACCTAGTGCAATGCCCACCCGGCCCAACCACCTGGGTCAGCCCACCCCGACGCCACTGTTCTTCCTCCTTTGTTCATGCGTGCGTGGAGCACATCCGAGCGCCATGGCCACTGCCTGGCTCGCTGTCGGCCATCCCGCGGTCGCCGCGATGGATAAACAGGCCACCGCACCTCCCGCTGCAAACGCTAGACGCCCTCTGCCCCTTTCCCTCCCTCTCCCTTGCGAAATTCCCCTCACCCTGTCCTGAGCTTGCCAAAGCACGGCGTCGCCGCGCCGATGCATTAAGCGTGGCCACTGGCCACCACTCGCCGCGCCGAGGCGTCCGGAAGGAACGCCGCATGCACCTGCAGCAGGCCGTCGTTGCCGAGGAACCTCGCATCGGCCGAATCGCGCTCTTCTTCAACCTTGGACCCGCCGGACGACCCCGACCTCGCCTTCGCCTCCTTTGGAACCGCCGTGAGCTCCTCCCTCCATTCCCCCCTTTTTCTGTCGATTCATCGCCGTTTCCACCCCTCCCGTGGAGCCAGTGGGCACGCCCGCCATGGCTGCGAGCTCGAGCTCGTCGATCTCGGTCGGGCCCGCGCGCGCTCCAACTCGCATTGGCCTGCCTAGCCCGTCTGCCTCTCCCCGCTCGTGCCCCCGCCCGGGAGCACCCCCGCGCATGGCCGCGCCTCGCCATGCCATGTCCATGGTCGGCGCCCCCGGGTCGCTCCCTCCCGTGCATATCCGCAGCTGTTGCTCCCGCTGGAGCTGCGCCGCCAAGCTGCTGCCTCCCGAGCTCGCCCTTCCCGCCGCTGCGCCGCAACCCCCTACCTTGTCATGCCCCCCCCGCCGGAATAGCTTGTCGCCGGCGTGCTCAGGGGACCGCCAGTAGGCTAATCCCCTGTTAATAACCCCTATCTCTAAGCCGTGGGGCCTGCCCCTTAATCTAATTGAAGTTTAGCTAAATGTAATAGCCCCTATGTCACTTACAGTTGGACCCCATCATTTAAATAGGTATTTAAAATAAGTAGAAAAATGCTATGCATATCTAAGAGGATGACGTGTGGGCCCCTGTTGTTTATTAGTTAATTAAACAGAAAATTAAAAGATGTTAGGATGACAGATGGACCCCACTAGCTGGTTAGTTTAAATAAATGATTATGTTAAATATGTGAGGCTGACACATGGCCCCATTGGTCAGGTTTGACCAGTCAAACACCTCTTTGTATGACATGTGGATCCCTCCTGTCAGTGCACTGTTTTGGATAAGGTTATGGATAATGTTTGATTTAATAATAAAATAAAATTCAAAAAATGATTTAAAATTGTTTTAAACTTTGAAAATCAATATCTTTTAAACTATAAGTCGGATTGAAAAACTTTATACATCTAAATTGATCAGAAAAATATAATGAATAAGAATAAGCTACCCATACCCCCACCACACCCCTCTAACATACCACACACAGATCCTTCCCTCTCCGGTTGCATTGTCGATAATCACCCGGAGCCGGTATTTCATCCCCGGATGAATTCCCGCTCCGAGCATAACACATTGTGCAGCGTTAGAACACCGTTAACATTGCATATGTCATGCCATTTATCTGTTTGCTATGATTGCTTTATATTTACTGTTTCTCCCCCTTTATTCTCCGGTAGACCCCGTTGCTGTCGACTACACCGCTGCTGGGTACGACTAATTCGTCGACGACCCTACCCCTGTCGTCGAGCTTCTAGGCAAGCAGCGCCATTCTCTTCCCCAGATACCACCTATCTATTCCGTATTTTTCTTGCACTAGGCATGGTTACTGCTGCTGCTACGGTTACAATCCTATTCAATTGCATAGCCTGTTTTTGTCGCCCCTTGATGTACCTTCCTTTATCCTATGCTGCCTATTATAATTATGCGTTATTCAGAAGTGAGCCCTGCACATTGTTAACTAGGATTAGATAGCGGGTCGTGATCACTCTGGTGAGTGAACACGGATACAATATTATAACTGCAACAGGTACGGTACAATGCAGACACTGCCTAAGGCCCCCTAGCTCGGCTCTGCCGAGCCACCATCAAGTGTGATCTATCAAGGAGTAATCCTTGTACTCCACTCGTTGTTGACTCTGTATAGCCGCTCTAGGTACCTAAGCAACGGTTGTCCTTAAAGGTAAGAGTCGGGCGACCCAACAGTGCCCGCGAGCGGTATTGCGTCGGGAACGACAGGGAGGGTACGACCGACGTTACTGGCGTGCTTGGACCCTGTTCGTATCTCGCGAGAGTTACCAAACCACGAAAAGTTGAGCTCTATCAAGAGCACACGCGAGACAAGGTAAGGAGAAGATTCACCTTGTTGGTAACCGCGCGCTTTGACGGGACGACAGGGCAGGCCCCGACGTTACTTGTGGTCCTTGCTGCTGTTCGTTGTCCGTTGTGTTGTTAGTCAGACAGCGATAACGGTTGTCTGCGAGATAATATTAAAATGCTAAATGGTTCGGTGGATGACTTGAGAGGCCGCAAAGGCCTGTACGCACTACCTACACGTGGGATTACGATGTGGGCCCTCCGTGTCGTAGTTCGTCCGAAAGCTCTTCAGATGTCAGCAGTACTGCGTCCTGATCGTCGGGAAGCGGTGTTGTCTTCTTTGCTGCAGCAGATGTATTTGGATTTGCTTTTGCTTCACCGACCAGACTCGCACCGTCCAGGAGCGTGGAAGGGTGAGGGGCCTGGACCCCTGAGCGCATATGATATAGTCCGGGAGATGGCCTCTCTGCTGAGCCTAGGATGGGTTGCGATGTGTCGGATAGCCTCGGTGGGGCATTCCCTAACAAGGTGTACGCCACCCTGGAGATCCGAGCGTGTAGGCTGAACAGTAGTGCACCCCTACAGGGAGTTTGATCTATTCGAATAGTCGTGTCCACGGTAACAAGACGCTTTATGCTGAAGCCAGATCCTACTAATACAAACTACTACTATCGAACTGTTGGTTTCGGGTTTTCTTCCTCGCCGGGAAGTCGAGGAGGGGAACTCGGAGGCATTTCTTATTGCGAATTATTACAACTTACTATTATACAATGTTGCAACAACTTCTGCTTCATTGTTACTTTATGCTTTATATGAACTGTTGGTTGTTCTCTTCTTGTGCTGCAGGACTCGTCAGAAGATGCCAGTGATAAGTCACGAATAAGCCAAACGCAAAATTTTGTGTGTAAATTGTCCGATCTTTCACGGTACAACAGTAGCAACAAGAAATTCCGATCGAACAAGGATGCAAGACCGTAATATCAAAAACTTGCGTCGAGTAGATTAGATCAACTCCACGCGTAGCAACAACAGAATCACAACGAATCAGCAACGAAGACAATATTTGGTGTCCCCCGACATGGGACGTTTTCTGACTTTTTCTCGACTCACCAACGATCTCCAAAAATCCCCCCTTACATCAGCCGAAGCCAGCCCTTTATATAGGAGTCACCACCTTAGTTGAACCGACATGCAAAGCATATTTGATACGGACTCTATCTTTTCTTTCCAACTAAACAAATCCTACCTTACTAACTAACAGGACAGATTGACCCCCTAAGGATTAGGACTCAAAGGTTCTCCACGTAACTAGTACTACTAGATTAAAAGTAATTGGACTCTCACGCTGCCACCTAAAAATTTGGATTAAAATTCTTTCCAATGAAAAAATAACCACATGGAGGCATTCTAAAAGTAGGCTTGACAGTTTCTTACTCTAGATCAGCTGCCCATGGAATCTTCACCAGAATAGAGCCAATGTACAATATATGTTCATCGATTATATTTGTCTATGCTTGGACGTCTTCTACCTCAGCCACATCTCTTCTTTCCAGGATCAAGTTACGTTTCTCTTGTGCTTGTAAAACACTAGCAGGTGATAAAAATAGCAGCAATTTGAAATTCTTGGGAATAACAATTAGTATTTTCAGCACTATCGTTCGTATCATCCTCTCCCTTTTGAAACGAAGTCGTCCTCGGTTTCGTGGTAACCTTAGAGGTGTTTTTCTTAACTGAAACAATACCATCCACTTGTATAGCACTAGCAAACATCGGCCGCAAAACACGTCGCCTTCCAACATCCCAAAAATAATAAATGTTGGTCCGACCCTCATATGTGGCATGATGATCATATTTCCACGGTCTTCCCAGTAACAAGTGGCATGCATCCATTGGCAAAACATCACAAATAACTCTATCAATATAGTCGCCAACTGAAAATTTGATACGCACCTTGTGAGTAACTTTTAGTTTGCCCGACTGATATAACCATTCAACGTAGTGTGGTTGTGGATGCTTCCAACTAGGCAATGCCAAAGCATCCAGCAAATCCTTGCTAACCGCATTGGTATAGCTTCCTCCATCTATGATCAACTTGCAATTGACGTTGTTGATTTTGCATTGAGTTTGGAAAATATTCCAACGCCGCCCCTTATCCTCAATGCGATTCTCTTTCACTCGTTGCACCATCAATGACGGATATGATTCGGCGGCTTCAAAACTCATCAAAACCACCTTTTCATCATCTTTAGATTCCTCACGAGGAGTGTCGGTAACTTCCTCTTCATCACTAGCAGATACATATCCATCTTTTGTGAGCAATACTCTCTTCAGACTAACACATTCACGCTTCATATGTCCCCGACCTCCACATTTGAAACACTCTATATCGCTAGTGTGTGAGGTAGACTGCTCGCTCAAATCATCTCTCGATGCTCCTATTTTTGGAACTTCCTTCTGCACTAAACTATTAGATCGATTTGATGACGCCATCTTGGAACGGGTGACACCTTCATTAGAATTTTGTTGAGGACGTCGCCATGCGTTGGAAGCGGTGCTTTGAAAAGCATTGGTTTCCCGTCTCTTAATTTGCTGCTCTGCACGCACACCTTGATGCACAAGATCTTGTATGTTATAATAAATCACCATCTCTACGTGATCCTGCACCTCAATGTTCAACCCGTTAAAGAAACGTGCCATGGTTGCCTCCGGATCCTCCGTTGTTCCTGTGCGTATCATAAGCAATTCCATCTCCTTGTAATATTCATCAACACTCTTATTACCTTGAGAGAGCCGCTGCAACTTGTTGTACATATCTCTTCTATAGTGTTCAGGAACAAAACGCCGCCTCATGAATTCTTTCATCCCTCGCCATGTCATAGGACGTTGTCGCGATCGGCAAATTTGATTCCACCAAATTAGCACGTAACCGGTGAACTCAATTCCAGCAAGTTGAACTTTTTTCTCTTCCCTATAATGATGAGCATAAAATTTTTGATCAACGCGTATCTCCCACTCCAAATAGCCTTCTGGTTCGCACTTGCCGGAGAACGAAGGAATTGAAATTTTTATGCATCCAATTCCATCATCTAAAGGAATACGCATAGCTTGACCCACACGATTATGCAGTCCACCATTAGCAGAAGTTTGAGGAGGAGGCTCATAGTGTGGCGGTCGTGGCGCGTACCCTGCCACATGGTCAATGTTGTTATCAAAGTCATTATCCCCAACATGTTGTTGTGCAGCCAAACGACGGTCTTGCACGCCGACATATACATCACGAGCCCCTGGTGCGTAACGCAGTGGAGCAGCTGGAGCAACTGGTGCTGGTGCAGAATCAGTCGCCGGTGTGTTGATGATGTCCGCCAAAGTATCGAACCGGGTAATCAGGACATCCATATTTTTGCTAAGCTTCGGCTCGAGAGCATCATGACATTTCTTGGCATAGTTGCACGTGTGGTCAAAGCCATCCAAAATATTTTGAGGAATATCATCCGCGTAAACTGGTCGTACAACTTTCTCAGAATCAGCAGCAGTCTCGGCGTTCTTATTATTGACGGAGCCTAACATCTTGATCAATACAGTACCGTGAATAAACTTAGCTCTGAATACCACTTGATAAGGCATGAATAATCCAAACGCAAAATTGTGTGTGTAAATTGTCCGATCTTTCACGGTACACCAGTAGCAACAAGAAATTCCGATCGAACAAGGATGCAAGACCGTAATATCAAAAACTTGCGTCGAGTACATTAGATCAACTCCACGCGCAGCAGCAACAGAATCACAACGAATCAGCAATGAAGACGATATTTGGTGTCCCCCGACATGGGACGTTTTCTGACTTTTTCTTGACTCACCAACGATACGGACTCTATCTTTTCTTTCCAACTAAACAAATCCTACCTTACTAACTAACCGGACAAATTGACCCCCTAAGGATTAGGACTCGAAGGTTCTCCACGTAACTAGTACTACTAGATTAAAAGGAATGGGACTCTCACGCTGCCACCTAAAAATTTGGATTAATAATCTTTCCAATGAAAAAAACCCACATGGAGGCATTCTAAAAGTAGGCTTGACAGTTTCTTCTAGATCAGCTGCCCATGGAATCTTCACCAGAACAGAGCCAATGTACAATATATGTTCATCGATTATATTTGTCTGTGCTTGGACGTTTTCTACCTCAGCCACATCTCTTCTTTCCAGGATTAAGTTACGTTTCTCTTGCGCTTGTAAAACACTAGCAGGTGATAAAATAACAGCAGATTGAAATTCTTGGGAATAACAATTAGTATTTTCAGCACTGTCGTTCGTATCAGCTAGTCTTCGATAGGCCTAGATTATTATCCTTATTCTGATTTCTACCTTACAGTCCACTATATACAGCCTCCCCTTTTGTAAGAGCAAAGTTTTTCCCCCATGAGTTTTGAATATTGTTGGACAAAACAGTAGAGGAACTAACAAGTTTTCTAGTGTAAAACAGATGGTTAGGTTCCTGAAGTTATAGGTTGGTGATAAAGCTTGAAGGAATATTTACATATTCACTGAAGCATATCCTCTGGAGCGAAGCTCATCACGGATGTCGACCCCCAAAAAGATAAGAAATCCTGAAGCACGTCTCATCGAAGGAGATGATGAAGATGGCGCAAGACTTAGTAGTTTTTGCGTGGTTCTTTTTCAGTTCTTTGAGTCGTAGGAAAAACCGTACTATCAAGAGGGGTTTAGCGAATGGACACCGAAGGTTTTGGTGAAAAGACTCAGATCGAATCTAAACCTATGAGAAGCAAGAGATGGGAAATCTCATGTGTACTAGGTAATGCTTCACCAGCGAAGACTATGTTCTTTCGACTCCTGAAGCTTAACCAAGTCCGTGAGTCAGCTTTACTTGTTCCGCAAGTAAAGTTGCGCATTGATTAGAAATCCGACCGTTGTGGACAGGTGTCAAGCTGTCACATCAGGTCACTTCAGTCATTTCACACCTAGGGATCGCCACCTATAAATAGGCCACCCCCGCCTCCATTGGCGGCTGGCTGCTCCAAGATTACTCTCTGACGGATAAGAGAGAGAGCACCCCACCGAAGCCAAACCGAAACCCATCCACTGAAGCATCAGTCCTACCGATCTGAGTTGATTCACTATGACTTAGGAAGAAGTTTGCTAGCCTTGTTATCTTGGATAACTGGAATTATCCTAGACAGTTAGAGAGTTGTTCTTCAGAGAGTGAAGAGTCATTGTCGCCTCGAAGTCCAGTCTGTCAAAGGTTTCGGTGATTTCCTCAATAATCAACCACGAGTGAAGAACTGGACAAGCTCAAGGAGATTGGTGCAGTGGAGATACGGACGGAGAGAGGTTAGCTCCTGTGCTCAATCACAAGTCCCTCCAACCAGACGTAGCACTTTGGAGAGTGTGAACTGGTCGACCAAACATCGCCGAGTCAAGAGTTTGTTTTACTTTTCCACACTTACATTCAGTATTGCAATTGCTTCTCTGATTTGATTTGATGTAATTGATTCGATGCTCTTGATTCGCTATGTTATGCTTCACTGTCTACCTTCCTTTTGAGTTACTTTTGCTGCTAAGTTGTGCTTCACTTCAGAGTTTCTTGTGAAATTTTTAAGTGATCATTCACCCCCTCCCCCTCTAATCACATACTTGGTCTTTCAATTGGTATCAGAGATGATACGTCCCAAACGTATCTATAATTTTTCCTTGCTCCATGCATGATTTGTGTGACTTTGCTATGTTTTGCTTGAACTTTCATACACTTTTAATCATATTTGGACTAACCTATTAACTCAGTGCATCCAGTTGCCAGTTCCTGTTTTCTGCTGTTTTTATATTTCAGGTTTTCCGACCATTAAAAGTGCCAAATAAATCCCGGAAAAATTATATAAAAAATCAGCGTCCCGGAAGCTTCCCGAAGAACCAAGGAAGGAAGGGAGTGGACCCACCAGGGCCCCAGGAGGGTCCCTGGCGCGGCCCCACCCTAGGACGCGCCAGGAGGCCTCTGATACGTCCCGAACGTATCTATAATTTCTGCTTGCTCCATGCATGTTTTGTGTGATATTGCTATGCTTTTGATACACTTTCATACACTTTTGATCATATTTGGACTAACTTATAAACTCAATGCACCCAGTTGCCAGTTCCTGTTTTCTGCTATTTTTGTATTTCAGGTTTTTCCAATAATTAAAGTGCCCAATAAATCCCGGAATAAATATATAAAAAATCAGCGCTCCGGAAGCTTCCGGAATAACCAAGACATGGCAGGAGGGCCACCACCAGGGGCCCAGGAGGGTGCCTGGCGCAGCCCCACCCTAGGTCACGCCACCTGCCCTCCTAGCTGCCCTGTGGCCCCCCTCGGTGCCCCCTTTGGCTCCTATTTATTCTCCCGTCGCGGAAACCCTGATTCCGGACCCCATTTCTCCAGAAGCAATTCCGATCTCCGCCGCCATCGCCGACAAGCTTCGGGGGACCAGAATTCCTGTGCCGGCACCCTGCCGGGACGGGGAAGTGCCCCCGGATTCATCTCCATCGACGTTGCTTCCTCCCTCCATGATGCGGGAGTAGTCCCTCCTCGGGTCTGAGGTTTCTACCAGTACCTATGTGTTCTTCTCTCTCTCCCATGATGTGATCTTCGTTGTGATCATAGGCTATGTTAATCTAGGGTGATCCCATGATATTTCCCCTTCCTCTATGTATTGGATTGATGTACTCAATTGATCTTATCTAGTATAATCCCCGAGACCAAGGTGACAACGGTCTATTGGACATGGGTTAGAAGAATATTATCATGAGTGATTTCCTCTTTTGTGTGTTGATTGAAGATTGAGAGTCTCTTGGTGCTTGTCTTTGACTATCCTTGATATATGTTGTGGTGATTGTGGTACTCTCTTTGGATGGCCGCGGTGACATTGGGAAATCCATAGATTGAGAACTACGAACTTTGAGGTGTGCTTTTGTATCCCTACATAACTCTTATCCTCTCTTGACCACAAAGGAATGACCTCCGAGTGCGTCTCCATTGCATGTTTTATGGGAAATATCATGTGATTAGGCTATGTTAATGTTGTTGAGAGTTGCCACTAGTGAAAGTATGAAGCCTAGGCCTTGTTTCCACTATTGTTACACCGTTTGTGATCACTTTTGTCACATGTTTGCTTGCTGCACTTTTTATTACAGATTTATATTACCTTGCTTTGCCACACCTATCACCCATATTTTACCATCTCTTCGCCGAACTAGTGCACCTATACAACTCCTATTTGTATTACGTGTGTTGGGGACACAAGAGACTTCTTGTATCTTAATTGCAGGGTTGATTGAGAGATACCATCTTCAACCTCTACTGCCCTGAGTTCGATAAACCTTAGGTCATCCACTTGAGGGAAATTGCTGTTGTTCTACAAACCTCTGCGCTAGGAGGCCCAACATAGTCTACAAGAATAGAAGCGTGCGTAGACATCAACCTCATGGATGCCCTGTGGCCCCTCTCGGTGCCCTCTTTGGCCTGTATTTAGCCCCCGCGGATGAAACCCCTAATATCGATCTGCTATTCCCGTTCTCCTATCTGTACCGTCGCTGCTGCCGTTTCAAGATCGGGGCTGCTAGGAGAAGCTGCCCCGGCACCCTGCCGAAAGGAGGAACCCCCTACGAGAGACCATCCATCACCATGGACGTCTCCCGGATGTGCTGTGAGTAGTGTTGGGGAACGGGGCAGAAAACAATATTTTTTCATGACCTACGCGTCCCAAACCCAAGACCTGTGCTATGGCGATGCAAGTTACGGAGGGAATTGGTCACATACCATTATGTAGTCCGTTAAGCAGGAAACGTTCCCGCGTGAACGTGGTTGATGTAGTCGTACCCGCCGATCCTCGATGCGGCGGAGATCCTCGACGACTCCAGAAGCCACCTGGTCCTTGTAGACCGATGACGGGATTACGTCCTCGTCGGAACGTTGTCGGTGAAGACGTTGTGACACGACCTTGACGATGAAGGAGCACCACAAGTGTAGTGCCTCGTGGAATTACACACATACGATGTACCCGACGTCCCTCCGGGCTCCGAACCAGGCGAGCAGCGGAAAGAAGATGGATTCGGATCCCAACAGCACGACGGCGGGCGTATAGTGGATAAACCTCCAACCCAGTGCAGCCTCCAAACAAGGGGAGTCCGCTCAAGGAAGGAGAAAGAGGGAGAGAGAGATCAACAGAATTTATCTGTATTTTTCTGGAATTTTCTGTGTTAAAAAGGGGCACCCACCACATCTATATATAGGGGAAAAAGGGGCTACGCAGGTACGTGGACTAGCAATGTGGTACTAAAATTAGCACCACATGTGCTAGCCACGCATGTGGTCGTGGGGTGGCCGGCCAAGGCCATGGCCATGGCGCATGTGGCCATGTGGCCAAGTGGCCACATATGGGCCACAAGCCCATGGCGCCCCACACCTTTTTTTCTTTTTCTTTTTCTTTTTCTTTTTCTCTTTCTTTCTTTTAATGAAAAATAGAAGAACCTTTATTCCTTTTAATTATTTAAATTATATTTTAATATTTAATTCATTTAATTAAATAATAAAACATATCTAAATAACTTCCGAACAATTCGGAACCACGGAACTTTTTCCGTCTCCCCTCCGAAACGCTTTCGGAGTTCTCTCTTATTTCTTCGGCGATCCCGAATCTATCCTTATTGCGTCGAATACCCTTAAGTGTGACACCCTACGGTCCGGGAAACAGCAGACATGATCAAGACACTCTCTTGATCAATGACCATCGATCAGACCTGGTTACAATCCTAGATGGCCCCTGCGCTTCCATCGAATTAACTTCATTGTTGAACCGTTAACGTCGAGTCCTGATCCCTTTGTCATACGGTACTTTGTTTGTCCGATGTTTGATCGTCGGTATCCAATACCTAGTTCATCCTCGTCACCGACAAACATATTTACTCGTTCCTGTGATGTTGCAACCCCGTGACCTAGTCACACGTTTGCGCAAACTTTATGATGCAATATCATCGAGTGGGCCCAGAGTACCTATCCGTCACTCGGATGGACAAATCCCGCTTTGATCTATTTGCATACTCATCAACATATCTACTTCGGAATACCCAAGATACACCTTTATGGTTACCATGTTTCAGTGTAACGGTTAATGCACTCAAAGCATCCTGGTAGATAGCAATTATGTATGATCATCGCGGTCTTAAGGATCGGGTCACTACGTTTATAGTTATCGCAATGTTGAACTATGTGACTGGATCACATTGCAACACTTCCGGTGGGTGTGTGTCCATCATGTCATTCTCCCAATGTCATGACCCCATTGTCAATAGACTGTTCACATCTCATGATCAGGAAACCTTGATCATCAATTGCCCAATGGACTAGTTTACTAGAGTTAACTAGGGACCTAGTTGTTTGTATACCACACGTGTATTAATGTTTCCGCTTAATACAGTTATAGCACAGTATAAAACTTATTATGAACTAATGGAATACGCCAATAAACATATTTTATTTGCCTCTAGGGAACATTCCCAACAGTCTCCCACTTGCACTAGAGTACAAATAATCTAGTTGCATTTTTCTGTGGATCATAACTCCATATCATGTATATGGTTATAGATCATGCTTGCTTGTGGAAAAGGTTGTATCAACGGTCTGGGTACCATTCAGATCCGTATGTCTTTTGCAAATCATTAATGTCACCTAGTTTGCATTATCCATTATAATGATGAGGTATATATATATATATTCGGCGGTAGAGTGAGACTTCGTTTGTTTGTGTTTCAGCAATGACATCCGGTGGGTCACGCGGACTTTCCCATGTCATGCACACTGAAACTCACTCAGTCAAAAGTCGAACTTCTTAAGCCAGAATATAACTCTTGCCACTTCTAAAGTAGCCATATCATTATAGATTTAATCCTTAGTGCATTGTATGAAACTTTGACGTCTAACCATGTTTCTTTCAACTTAGGCATTTATTAGCATGATGTCTCAATTTTCTAGGTTAGTGTCAGAACTTGAACCAGCATAACTTTTATGGTCAAGTTCACTATCCTTTACAAATTAGAGATGTATCCTAAGTTCTCTCCAGACACTGAAGGATAAACTTAACTCTTTGTTCCATGATTTGCTCATAAATCATATCACAACATGTTCTTCTTACTAAGAAGTTGGGTCACATTACGTCGTGTACAAAAATTTGGTTTTATATGAAAGAACCTATGATAGGGGCATAGAGGATGTAGCACATCCATTTATTTTATTTAACCATTGTTCTTGTACTGAGATTAACTCGATACTTCTCTTGGATATACAAGTAAGAACTACCTTCTTGACTTGTCCCATTCTGAACTTCTTCAGAATCTTATCCAGGAAAGTATTCCGACTCAATGTTATTAAACATATTAATCTATCTTAATAGATTTTCAATGCTTAACTTCATTCATGAAAGATATCAATAATCATTAATACCAACTACACCATTCACAATATGTTATATATGAGAATGTTGTCACGCTCCCTGACGGGGATCAACCCCGGAAAATCCCATGGTCAGGGACCCTGGGTTAGTCATGAGTGGCACAGGTTGGACGATAGCTCGTCGGCAAACAGGAAGACACGCTCCTGCTCGATATTATTAATGGGGGAGATGCGATTACAGGGGATGCCAAGGCTGGAGCGCTCAAGGCTAGGGTTACAGATGATATTGGTTGTCTTTGGTGTCGCCCCTCCTAGCCCTTATATACTGGGCTAGGTCTCGGGGAGTTCATCTACGTTTACAGGTAAGCTTTCCTAACCCTAGCTTGCTCCATACGGCAGGTCTTCGCACCTTCCTTGTGAGTCATAGACTCTACGTCGGTGTCAATTAGTGGGCCGAGGCTGTATCTTCATGGACACCAGGTAGGATTATCCGTAGGAGTCGTGGGGCCACCCCCTCGTCACTAGCCCCCGAGTTCCTGGGGGAATCGAAGAGTCGCGCAGGGACTCGAGTACATTCATTTTTCGGTTATTGGTATGCGCGGTACATCCGCGAGTCACTGGAAGTCTGGTGGCCATGACAAAACCTATTTCGAGGGATGCTAAGCTGAAAGGGCCCAAGGAGTCGACTGGTCAAGCCTTGGTGAATTGCACTAGGGAAAATACCACAGTAGCCCAATCAAACCCACGTCCCTCGACGTGAGCTTGGAACACTGGTGTCGAGCAAAAGTCCGGCCGCTTCAGGTCTTACGGTGTTCATTTGCCGCCAGTAATGTGCATAGCCTAAGGCGCGTCCGCCCGACTTTTTCTATCATGCGCAGCGCATGGAAAAGGTTGGGAGTGAAATCGCTCTTCGGCAAGTCCCAGCCCGGCCGAACTTCATAGCGGGGTCTTACCTACAAGCTAATCTTGCGTGGCATCTGGGCACAGTGTATCGTATTCCAGGAATGTGTGTTTTTGAGGCGCGGAGCCTTATAGCATTGCACCCGCTTGGAACAAAACATCAAGCGAGTTGTTCACTCATTCACCCATGGAGCTTGTTTCGAGTGCTCAGACGGGGTTTTTTTTGCGAGTAGTCACTCGAATGCCATTTTGGCTCTTGAGGTGAGGGAGCACCTGAAACTCTTAGCGCCGTATGATCTTGGCAAATGCATGTTTGTCTTGCGTCGGGTTGAGGGAGCACCCGAGACTCTCATGAGTGCGAGTGGTCACTCGAGCACATTGCTGACCTTTAGGTGAGGGAGCACCTGGGACTCTTATGATGTACTCTCCCGATGGGAGTAAGATGTTTTTCTTCATCGGGAAAAAGATCTGAAAGATGGAATCTCTGAGCCTTGATGTCCGTTGGTTTTCTTTGTCGCTTGTCAGGATAATGATGCCTCTGCTTGATGGCTGTCAGGGATGCCTCGCTAGTGAACCGTCACGTCTTCATGACCGGTCATAATGATGACCGCTGTGGCGTGTGGCCGACGCTGGTTGGGTTTCCGAGACGCGCATTGGAAACGCGCGTGAGTGGACGCGTCTCATGCACAGTGCGTTCCATGGGAAAGCATCTTGGTCTTGGAATTTGAGACGTCTGTGACGTTTTGGTCTTTGAATTAATTGCTGCTGTCGTCTCGGCTTCTCCGTGCTGGGAGGTTTTTGCTCTATAAATGAGCCTTACTCTTCCCCAGCGTTTCACCTCCATCCGACTTGCTGCTTTGCCTCTTCTTTCTTCTCTTGTTCCTCTCATGGCTCCCAAGCGGGGTGTTGGCCGTGGCCGCGTTCGTCGTGGCCGTGGTGGTCGTACACCACGCTCATGTCGTGGTGGTCGCCATGGTACGACGCCAGTGCCTTCCTCTTCTCCCTTGGAGGTGGTATTCTGGCGCTATGACTTTCTTTTACGCGTTCGTGGCCAGAGTGCCAATCGCGTCCTTCTTCCCTCTGATTTTTCCGCCATTGTTTCTGAACTTGGCTTGGATGGCTTGCTTCTGCATCTTCAAGGGAGCTGTCGATCTCCTGCTTATGTTGACTTGGAGGTTGATAGCTCCCGCTTGATTTTTCTTGGCTCTGGTTGGAGTTTGTTTGCTCGGCGGTTGAATCTGCGAGATGGCGATATGCTCAGCTGTCGTTTTGACGACGAAAGCACTGTCACTGTCCGCGCGTTCGACCCGAGCGGCAACAACATGGATCCGCATGGGCAGGAGTCGAGCAGCGACAACTCCACCAAGTCGAGAAGTCCTTCGCCTGCGTCTTCGACTGCTTCTTCCTCCGGGGACTCTTCTGGTGCTGGTGGTGAGCCGTCTTCAACTGCTTCCTCCTCTGGCTCTGAAGAGGACCTCGATGTCAAGCCACCGGTTAAACGAGCGCGACATGCGACCTTGTAGAACTGGAGGCAGCAGCGTCATCTTCGCCGGCAGCTCGGGCGAAGCTGGAGAAGAAGCTAGTGGAGCAGGAGAAGAAGCTGGTGGAGCATCGTCTTCACTTGCTCCGCAAATAAGTCGAGCTTCATCTTTTGTTATGTCATTGACATCACGAGCCTGCTGCTTTGACTCCTCCTTTGTCTGTGATGATGCTTGACGTCTTAGTGCCAATCATCCCGACATGGGCGCACATGTAGAAGTCATAATTCCTTGGGTGATTGATGCTGTAGGCTTTATTGTAACTAGGTTAGTGCTCGATGTAATGAGGATTTCCTTCGAGTGATCAGAGTTGCCTTCTATCCAATGTACTTTGAATTTTTGTACTGAAAATGATCCTTGTGATGTAAAGTGTGCTTGAGCTTTGCAATGGAATTTATCTTTGGGCCTTATGCAACCAAAAAATGTGTTCAAGTCCTTGGCGATTAGGAGTTGTCTTCGATTTCTTTGTAACCGAGAGCTGTGTTCGAGTCCTATGCGAACGAGAGCTGTGTTCGAGTCCTATGCGAACGAGAGCTGTCTTCGAATCCGTCCAAATTTTGCACTGTTGGTTCTATCGGGTGCGCGACAGCGCTCCCGATGGGAGTAGCCCCCGAGGCTACGCTTGAGTCGGAGGGTCGAGCGTAGGCTGAAATTTGTTTCCCTTGTCGTTTGGTTTCTGTCTTTTATCGGGTGTGCGACAACTCTCCCGATGGGAGTAGCCCCCGAGTCTCTGGGTGATCGTTGGCGATCGGATGAAGACTAAATGAGTCTGTTTCCTGTGCTTCCTCCAAAGTTTCTTCAGAGTACTTGGTGCTCCATCAGATTGTGGTCATGTCTTTCTTGCTCTCGGCAGGTGTGGCTGACCGGGTATTTTTGCTTGGGATTTTTAAGCTTCAGGCTGCTCGAGCGGTCTTCGGGAGGATATGATGCTCGAGCCCCCTAGTACTTGGACGTAGAGGTCGCGTGAGCGATGATAGAGTCTTTCGGGGGGAGTTTTTGTGCTCGAGCCCCCGAGTGTTTGTGTTTAAGATCGCTTGAGTAGCGATAGCGTCTCTCGAGGGGATTTTATTCTTAAGCCCCCGAGTGCTTTTTGGTTGAGATCGCGTAGGCAATAGTGTCTCTCGGGGGGATTTTATTCTTAAGCCCCCGAGTGCTTTTTGGTTGAGATCGCTTGGGCGATAGCGTCTCTCGGGGGGATTTTATTCATAAGCCCCCGAGTGCTTTTTGGTTGAGATCGCGTAGGCGATAGCGTCTCTCGGGGGGATTTTATTCTTAAGCCCCCGAGTGCTTTGTGGTTGAGATCGCATAGGCGATATCGTCTCTCGGGGGGATTTTATTCTTAAGCCCCGGAGTGCTTTGAGATGGAAGTATTTGGGAAACATTTTCTTTATTGCGGTCGAGCAGCTACATGAGTTTCCAGTCATGTCTGACCGATGGGTACTATGGATAGAACAATCGCAAGTTTGCTACGTTCCATGGGTTACCCACGTCCTCGTCTGTCTTCGGGTTCTTCAGCCTGTAGGCGCCACCTCCGATGATTTCTGAGACTATAAATGGTCCTTCCCATTGGGGGGCAAGTTTATGGACCTTCTCTTGTATCAGCCGTAGGACTAGGTCACCTTTGTTGAAGGTTCTAATGCACAAGCGACTGCTTTGATAGTTGCGTAGCTTGTCCTGGTACCCCTCTGATTTTTCCAGGGCTGTGTCTCTTGCTTCGTCAGCTATATCTTTGTCGTCTTGCAGCGCTTCTTCTGCTTCTTCTTCTTCGTATCCGGTGACCCGAGGTGCTCCGAACTTGAGGTCATGTGGTAGGACTGCCTCTGCTCCGTACACCATGAGGAAGGGTGTGTACTGGGTCGCGGTGTTTGGTGTAGTTCGTAGGCTCCATAGCACCGCGGGGAGTTCTTCTACCCAGTTGCCAGCGGCTTGCTCGAGTGGTGCGAGGAGCCGTTTCTTGATTCCCCCGCATACAAGGCCGTTTGCTTTTTCCACCTGGCCGTTGGACTGCGGGTGCGCGACTGATGCATAATTGATTTTGATGCCCAGTTCTTCGCAGAAGTTCTGGAATTCTGCAGCTGTGAAGTTCATGCCGTGGTCCATGATGATGTTGTGCGGCACTCCGAACCTGAAGATGATTGATTTGATGAAGTTGACAACCTTGAGGGCTGTGGAGCTGGTGATGGGCACTGCTTCGATCCATTTAGTGAACTTGTCGACTGCGACGAGCAGGTGTGTCCTTCCGCCCTTTGATGATTTCTTGAGCGGGCCCACCATGTCGAGTCCCCAGGTGGCGAACGGCCAGGATAGCGGTATGGTCTTGAGCTCTGAGGCGGGAGCGTGTGGCCTGTTGGCGAATTTCTGGCAGGCGACACAGCGCCGCACGATTTCCTCTGCGTTTTTCATGGCTGTGGGCCAATAGAACCCGGCTCGGAATGCTTTGGACACGAGTACTCTGCTGCTCGCATGGTGTCCGCAGGTGCCTTCGTGGATTTCGAGCAGTAGGGCTTTGCCGTCCTCTTCGTCGATGCACCTTTGGAGTATCTGGGTGATGCTGCGCTTGTATAGTTGTTTGTTGATCATCGTGAATGCCTTGGATCGTCGGCTGATGCGTCGTGCTTCGGCCACGTCTTGCGGTAGCGTACCTTCGATTAGAAATTGGAGGAACGGTTTTGCCCAGACAGGTCCTTCGAGCTCTGTCGGGGTTGTGCTGTCGGGTGTGCTGGTGCTTATGCCTTTTGATGCGGTTGTTGCTGCCACCTGCGCCGGGTCTGTTGCGTCCTCGCCGTCCACGACTACTTCAGGTGCTGCTGCCTGTACCTTGATGGATCTTCGGCTGATGCTTTCGAGAAAAACGCCGGGTAATATTGGTCCTCGGGTCGAACCGATGTTCGCGAGTTCGTCGGCTTCTGTGTTGTTGTCCCTAGTGATGTAGTGGAGCTCGCACCCGTCGAAATTTCCTTCGAGTGCGTTGTAGAGCTCCTGGTAGACCGCCATGTTGTCGGCTATTGCGTTGCAGTTTCTCATCGTCTGCTGGACGACGAGATTGGAGTCCCCGTAAATTATGAGGCGAGTGGCTTCGCATGTTTTGTCCATGCGCATGCCATGGAGGAGTGCCTCGTATTCTGCTTCGTTGTTGGAGGCGTGACTGAAGTTGATCTGGAGGACATATTTCAGCTTTGTTCCCTTAGGGGAGATGATCACAACTCCTGCCCCAGCTCCTTGTTGTCTCTTGGACCCATCGAAGAACATTGACCATGAACTTGATAGGTCTGGGGGGCCTGGTGTCTGAACCTACGTCCACTCGACCAGGAAATCTGGGAGTACTTGGGCTTTGATGGCTGTTGGGTGCTTGAACTGCAGGTCCCGTGGGCTGAGCTCAATGTTCCACTCGGCGACTCGTCCAGTCGCTCCAGGGTTGTTGAGTATGTCAGCGAGTGGTGCGCTGCTCACGATTGTGATAGGGTGCTCGTCGAAGTAGTGGGACACCTTTCTCGAGGTCATGACAATGGCCAGTAGTAGCTTCTGATAGTGAGGGTACCGCTGCTAGGATTTGGTCAGGAGCATGCTGAGGTAGTAGATTGGTCTCTGGATGCTCTGGACCTTGCCTTCTTCTGCGCGTTCGACAACGAGCGCTGTGCTTACTACACTGTTACGTCCTGCCACGTAGAGGTATAGCTTCTCTCGTTCCTTGGGTACCGCCAGGATTGGTGGGGTTGAAAGTGTATTTTTCAGGTCCGCGAATGCTTGGTGGCTTCCTCCGTCCACTCGAATTTCTCTCCTTTCCTGAGCAGCTGATAGAAAGGCAACGTGCGTTCTCCCAGCCTGCTGAAGAAGCGGCTTAGGGTTGCGAGTTTTCCAGTGAGCTCCTGTACTCTTTTGACGTCGGTTGGTTCTTGCATTCGAGTGATGGCTTGGACTTTCTCAGGGTTTGCCTCGATTCCTCGATCAGAGACCATATAGCCAAGCAGCTTCCCCGCCGGTACGCCGAATGCACACTTCTTTGGGTTGAGCTTGATTCTGTATTTGTTGAGCGCCGCGAAGGTTTCGCGCAGGTCGTCGAGTAGTGTGGCTGCTTCGTAGGTCTTGATGACGATGTCGTCCACATAGACTTGCACGTTTCTTCCTATCTGCTCCTTCAGGCAGGCCTGCATCATTCGCTGGTAAGTGGCGCCTGCGTTTTTGAGCCCGAAGGGCATGGTCCTGTAGCAGAATACGCCATAAGGGGTGATGAACGATGTGATCTCTTCGTCTTCTTCCTTCATCCTGATCTGGTTGTATCCTGAGTAAGCGTCAAGAAAGGAAAGTAGATCGCACCCTGCTGTCGAGTCGATTATCTGATCGATTCTAGGCAGGGGGAAGTGGTCCTTCGGGCAATGCTTGTTTACTGGCCCGTAGTCGACACACATGCGCAGCACGGTCGTGTCTTTCTTGGGCACCAGCACTTGGTTGGCTATCCAGGTGGCTTTCTTCGTTTCTCGGATGAACTGGGCGTCGAGTAACCGGTTGACTTCTTCTCCGATTGCTCTGCGCTTGGGCTCCGAGAATCGTCTCAGCGCTTGCTTCACCGGCTTCGTGTTTTGCTTGATGCGTAGGGCGTGTTCCGCGAATTCGCGTGGTATCCCAGGCATGTCGGCTGGGCACCAGGCGAATATTTCCCACTCGTCACGAAGGAAAGCGACGAGAGCCGTCGCCTGCTCCTCTGGTAGGTGGGCGTACACGCGGACTGTTTTGTCCGGGTCCGTCGGGTGCACTTGGTGAATGACTGTGTCGCCGTAGATGATGAAGTCGCGTCCGTACTCCTTGGATTCGCTTCGGTTCACCAATGGGAGGGTACTCTTGTCCGTCACCATGGCTATTTCTCTGAGTTCTTGTTCAGCTCTGAATGTGTCGGAGATTCTGTGGAAGTCACGATCACATTGATCTGACTTGATGAAGCTTCCGTTGATCGTGAGGACTCCTGCTGATCCTGGCATCTTGAGCTTGAGGTAGGCGTAGTGTGGGACCGACATGAACTGCGCGAATGCTGGCCATCCCAATATGGCGTGGTACTGCGATTGCCAGTCGAGTACCTCGAACTCGAGGACGTGCTTTGCGAAGTTGTGTCAGTTGCCGAAGACGACTTCGAATTCGATGACTCCGAGGGATGTGGCTGCTTCTCCTGGGACTACCCCGTGTAACTCGATGCTCGATTTTCTCCATACTGATCGTGGGATCAACATCTTTTGCAGGGTGCTGGCGAAGATGATGTTCATGCTGCTGCCTCCGTCCATGAAGACCCTATCCATGCCGTACCCTCCGATTTGTGCATCGAGCACCAGGGGCGCGTGCCCTGGTCTTGGGACTGCGGGTGGATGGTCGTCCTGTTCTTGCAGCGGGTTGTGACGTCCTTCCGGGCTTGAGGGCGGCGGTTGCTCGGGTCGTCGGTTGCGCCTGTCTTCTTTCTGCTTCTCCTTCTTGAGGTCGTCGGCTAGCTCGTTGAACATGCGGCAGTCTCTCAAAGTGTGACCTGACCTGACGCGTCCCCAGTCGTCCTCGAAGCTGTGGATCGTGCAGGGTCCTGCCAGCTGCTCTCTAGCCGTGAGTTTGCTGGATCCGGCGTGCCTCTTCCTTCTTGAGATTCCGAAGATTTGTTCGTGATCCTCCGGGTGTTTGTGGAAGCGGGGGTCGTTGTCGATTCCTCGACTCATGTCTTGGTTCTTGATGAGGTTGGTGAATTCATCCGACCTTTGATCTGGGTCATAGTACTCGCCCACCGGTGTCTCCGAGTCGCTGTCCTGACTGACGGCAGGTGCTCGTGTGACGGCGTGTCGTCGAGCGATCGTCGGTTGTGCGGCTGCGTGTCGTGGCTCGTTCATTGGGGCCTCGCCGTAGATCTCCCATGCGCGCTATTTGGGTCGTCGATTCCTTCTTCCTTGGCGATGGTTCTGCTGATCGCTGGTTTCGATCTCGTAGTCATCGTCTTGATGTGCGGCGGGTGCCCGGGCGGTGGTGGGTTGTCGAAAGATTTGCGAGTCCTCCGCTGCGCGTCGCGGTTCGTCGAGTGGAATTCTTTCGTAGGGCCCCTCGCTGTCCTTCTGGGTCGTCGATTCCTTAGGCGCTGACGCTGCACTTGGCCGTTACCGTAGTATCGGTCCTGGCACAACTGTAGCTCGAGTGGTCTTGATGGGGTGGCAGAGATGTCCGCCGTGATCTTGAATCCTTCGAGTGGGCTAGATCTAGTTCTTGCCCTTGAGTTGTAGTTTGCTGAAGACGGGACCGCCGAGATCCTGATCCCAACCTGTGTAGTTCCCACAGACGGCGCCAATTGACGGGGATCAACCCCGGCAAATCCCATGGTCAGGGACCCTGGGTTAGTCATGAGAGGCACAGGTTGGACGATAGCTCGTCGGCAAACAGGAAGGCACGCTCCTGCTCGATATTATTAATGGGGGAGATGCGATTACAGGGGATGCCAAGGCTGGAGCGCTCAAGGCTAGGGTTACAGATGATATTGTTTGTCTTTGGTGTCGTTCCTCCTAGCCCTTATATACTGGGCTAGGTCTCGGGGAGTTCATCTACGTTTACAGGTAAGCTTTCCTAACCCTAGCTTTCTCCGTACGGCAGGTCTTCGCACCTTCCTTGTGAGTCGTAGACTCTACGTCGGTGTCAATTAGTGGGCCGAGGATGTATCTTCATGGGCCTTTTGTCTTCATGGACACCAGGTAGGCTTATCCGTAGGAGTCGTGGGGTCACCCCCTCGTCACTCCCACTCAAATATGTCAGCCACATATAAGACTAGGATAACACTCCCATAGCTCCCACTCAAAATATGTCGTCCACATATTAAGTTTAGGAAACTATTCAGCTCCCACTCAGTTTCATGCAAATGCATGTTTCTCAATATTTTGGCTAAGTTCAAAATCACTTTGATCATCCATCAAATTGAGAATTCCGGTTACGAGACACTAGCATCCATATGTTTTCCAAAACCTTCTTGTTGTACCAATTACAACACTTCTTCAAATACATGATTTGAGGAAGTCACGGTATTGATAACAATTTGGATCAATCATAGTGAATATCCCATTGACTCAAGCATCGCTACATATTGTAGTCAACCTTTTTGAATTTGTCAGAAACATCCTTCATGACAAATCGATCTTGATGTCTTCCTTTGATGTTCACATTTAATCCTTATAACCTTGAAGTTATTGAGAATATCAAGTAACCTTTTTACTCGATAAGATTCAAGTAATCTTAAATGTAACTCAATATAGGATTTCATGACTCATGGTCATTTCTCGTACTCAGGTCCACCATCGCTTCTTCGTAGTCCGTAGGTATGTCTTGTTGCTTAGCGGCTCCCCGCGCTTCGTTGGTGAGCCCCAAGTGGAAGGCGTGATGCAGTTTAGCAGTGAGTTTCCCTCGGTGAGGATACCAAGGTTTGTCTCCCGTAGGACTCCGGATATGATAAGTAGGTGTCAGCGGCGCGACTGACGTGGACCTGCACACAGACACAGATAACTTTGTTCCCAACGAAGTTCAGAGAGGTTGTCAATCTCTCCGGTCTTGTTGTTCACAAAGGGTAAAACACAAGTGATAATGATAGAAGGTAAAAGCAGGAAAGTAAAGATAGCTTGGAAACAATGATAAGGATATGGACCGGGATACGTGATGTTCGATAGTGATGTCTCTCTCCCAAAAGACGATAAAACTGCTATGCGAGGTAAACAAATTATAGAAAGGCAATTGACAGGATTATGAACGCACCGAAATGCTAACTATGCTACAAAAGAAAGAAAGAGGTTCAAAACCACGGGCAGTACGCCAAAATAAGTAGACCGAAATCCATCTGCATCTACTACTAATCATCCACCTTGAGATATCTATCCAGAACATCTCGCTGGTATTAAGTTGCGAGCCCCACCCAAAGTGTAAACCCAAAGCAACAGACAACTGCAATCAAAGAACTTTGCGTAAAGTAAACAATCCTTGTGACCGCAGTCACAAGCACCGTTGTTTTCCCCCTTGTGGCAACAACACATCCCCTAGACTCATGTTTCTGTCACTCAAGCGTGTCATCAGGGAGGCATGAACCCACAATCTAGCACAACGCTCCCTCTTGGAGTCACTACCTACTACTTGGCCAAAGCAATAAACAGCAACGGAGAACATGCAAGAATTACTTAGGAACAAAAATATAAAGATCAAAACCAAATATATTACTCTATCACAATCTGAACATAATCTCATAATCCATCAGATCCGATCAAACTCAACATAGCAATTGCAGAAATATTACGAAGGTGCCTCGATCATGTAGGGCAGCTCACGAGGTCTAAACAATGAAGATCAAAGAGGGGAGGAGAACATCACATAGCTACTGATCACGGACCCATGGTCCAAGAAGAACTACTCACGGGACATCCGGGGAGCATCCATGGTGGAGAGGAGACTCCCGGAGGTCAATCCTCCCTCCGGCAGGGTGCCGGGAAGAGGTCTTCTGGTGCTCCCGATCTTGGAAGCGCGGCGGCGGCGGAACAGAGGCGAGTTCGCGAAATAGGGTTCTTGTTTTGGAGTTTTCCCGTGACGGGGGATATATAGGCGAAAGGGGGCAGCCAGAGGTGGGCCAGGGGCCCCAGGCGCCCCCCTGGCGCGGCCAGGGGTGGGGCCGCGCCAAGTGGCCGCCTGGCCCCCCTTGCCCCCCCTATGGCCCCTCCCGGGCTTCTCTCGAAGCTTCCGTCACGCTGATTTTTTATCTGAATTTTCCTGGATTTTTCTGGCACTTTTTATATGGGGGAAAACTGAAATCGGAAAACAGCAGAAAACATGAACTGGCACTGGGGTGCACTGAGTTAATAGGTTAGTCCAAATATGATAAAAAATGTATGAAACTGTATCTAGATCATAGCAATATCACACAAAACATGCATGGAACGAGCAGAAATAATAGATACGTTTTGGACGTATCAACAGCCCCAAGCTTAATTCCTACTCGTCCTCGAGTAGGTAAATGATAACAAGCATAATTTCTGTGGTGACATGCTAGCAACCATAAGAGAACTTTGAAAAGTAAAGCAATCAAGGTTAGAGATTCAATTCAAGTCATAACATGCAAGAGTATATTAGCATTGAAACAAGTAACAATAGAACAAAAGGTGCAAGAGCTCTCGCTGTCCGTGACTCGAATTTCTCCAAATGGTGTTTGCGTGCAAGAAAGGGGATAGGGAATACGAGAAAAAGTATTTTTG
Organism: Bromus sterilis; assembly: GCA_950022295.1. Taxonomy (NCBI): domain Eukaryota; kingdom Viridiplantae; phylum Streptophyta; class Magnoliopsida; order Poales; family Poaceae; genus Bromus; species Bromus sterilis. The sequence continues at coordinate 332,476,265 of OX465595.1, read as the reverse complement.
TTGAGAACTCAATCTACTAAAGTGTCACACTTGGTATTCTTTGGAATCTTATCTTGACTCGTCCCCAGACCACTAGCCAGGCACAAGTCAATTTGATCAACTCCTTTTCGATATTTTGAGCACTCATGCAATGGATGAGCGTAAGCACGAAAGTTGACACTTAGGATGGCAAAGAGAGAAATATGGTGGAGGAGGAAGACAAAAAGGATGAGAAAGGCTCACATCAATGAGGACAATCATAGGCAAGAGATGCCACATGATAGATATGATGTGAGGAGTAGGGATTGCCATGCAACGGGTGTACATACGAGCTAGGAAGCTCTCCAAACTATATGTAAAAAGATGATCTCTATGGAGCACAAGGATATAAAGGGGAGCACTAGTGTGGATCTCTCAAAAGGATAGTAGTGTTGCCCCTTTCTCTCTTTTTATTTCTTTTTCTCTTTTTTTTCTATTTTTTTGTATTTTTTGTGGCCTCAATGGCTCTTTCTATTTAACTCTCATTTGTCCTCTTTGGGATCTTTTAATGTGTCCTCTTCGGGATCTTTTCCTCACTTTAAGGGCAACATCTATTTTACAAGAAGGTAGAGGAAATCTTTCACACTTTACAAGGTACTCAAAATCATAAAGAAGAAGTAACTATCATGATGTATGCAATGTATGCCGCTGCCAGTGTAGCAGGAACATGTATGACATGAAGATCAAGTCATGAAGATTTGGATGTTGCATGGCAATGTAACTCGGAAAGGCTATGGAAATGCCTTGATAGGTAGGTATGGTGGCTGTTTTGAGGAAAGATATAAGGAGGCTTATGATGACAGAGCGTATCATGCCAAGGGTTTGGATGTACCGACGAAGGTGGACACCAACTCTCGGAGTGAGAAGGTAATGCATGGCACGTGAAAGGCTAGCAAAATATGGGAAGGTGGAAATGTCAACTCTCAATACTTACATTAGTCCGAAGAACTCATGCACTTATTATCGGTAACTCTCAATCTAATAAGGAGGTTCACAAAGAGACAAGTACCCCGAGGAGGAGTGTATGGGGGTTTGGTTATCCTTGCGCATCCTCGACTCATGGTACGTGAGTGTACTCTAATATTCGACTCCTCAGAAGAGTAGTGATCCATCTAGTAGCTAGAGTTCTCAACTAGTTTTGGGTTTTGAAAATAAACACGGATTGCCCAAAATACGACACCTATCACTAATAGGCAAGAGCTCTTGACACCAAAAGTCCAAACATTACTCAGAACAATACCTCAAAACTATTGCGAGCTACTACTAAAATTAACTAGCAACCTTAAATACCTACTTCTCAAAACAAGACACAACTCAGTGCAACAACCAACTCTCTTTAACAAGATAAACATGAAAACTAAAAAGAGTTCCAGCAACAAACTAAACAAAAGCCAAGGCTCTTGCTAAAGACAAATTAAGACTAAAACTAAACATGGCAGTAGCTATGAAAAGATAAAGAACACACAACAGCAAAAAGATAGGCATGAAGAATCCTATGATGTGTTCTAGATTTTGAAAGTGGAGCGTGTTTCTCTCCCACACAAAGTAAGAAAGGATCTAACTTGTTCTGAACAGCAAGCAAAGCTAAAGAAACTAAAAACAAAACCTAAGAGCGAGACGCTCCAAGCATAGCACATAATACATGAAGTGATAAAAATATAGTGAGGCGAAGGACGGACCGATGATTGTTGATGGAGAAGGGGATGCACGGGGGCATCCCCAAGCTTAGACGCTTGAGCCTCCTTGAATATTTGTTGGGGATGCATGGGGGCATCCCCAAGCTTGAGCGCTTGACACTCCTGGATCTTCTTTCATCATCTTCCATCGCACACTTGAAAACTCCCTTCATACATAACTCATCATAAGCTGATTAGAGAGGTTAGTACCCTTAATAAATAATGTTTCTCCACTGGATATAAAGATATTATTGAAGAGCTACTGTTTCTCAAGAGTGCCAAAAAGTTTTTGCAAAGAAAAAGCAAGCTTAAGGTTTGCAAAAGTTAGGAGAGACAAAACGTGGCAGAATCTGTGAAAAACAGAACAACAGAAAGTAAAGGATTTTTTAGGGGCACTTCTGCAACTCAAATAAAAAACTCAGAACATACGGAAGTTTCGTAATTGTATAGATCATAATGTGTAAAAAATTCAGCTCAAAAAGATGAACTGGGATTTTTCTGGAATTTTTCTGGTCACGAGGACAGAATCTGTTTTCTGGACAACATGTCACAACTTTTACTTCCCTTGCCGTAAGAGGCTATAACTTGGCACAAAGTTGAAAAATAAAGATACAATGATGTTGCTACAGAAGTAACAATCATCAAGACACAACAAAATCAAAAAGAAAACCTAAATTCGTTGCGGGCTGCCTCCCGAAAGCGCTTCTTTAAAGTCATTAGCTAGGCATAATGCAAAAAGAAGAATCAAGTTTTATCAAGAGAAAGAGAATAACTAGCCCGTGTAATGGCCTCAAAAGGTAACTTGATTTTCTTTATAGGGAAGTGTTCCATCCCCTTTTTGAATGGGGATTGGAATTTTATATTCCCCTCTTTCATGTCAATAACCGCACCAACGGTGCGTAGAAAAGGACGTCCCAAAATAATTGGACATAAAGGTTCACACTCTATATCCATAACAATAAAATCAACGGGAACATAGTTGTCATTGAAAATGATAAGAACATCGTCGATCTTCCCCAAAGGTTTCTTTATGGAAGAATCAACAAGACGAACACCAAAAGAACAAGGCTCAAAAGGTTTCAATTCAAACATATCAAATATTCTTTTGGGCATAACAGAGGTACTACCTCCAACATCACATAAAGCATAGCAAGAGAAGTTATTCAATTTAATTTTGATCATAGGGTCCCAACCATCATCTAGCTTCCTAGGTATGGAGGCTTCTACTCTAAGCTTATCCTCCCTAGCTTTGATGAGAGCATTTGTGATATGCTCCGTGAAGGCAAGATTAAGTGTGCTAGTGTGGGGGTCTCTAGACATTTTGTGTAGCAAACTGATAACTTCTGAGAGGGTACAACTATCAAAATCAATATCACTACTATCAAAGGTGGTAGTAGTGTCATCTAGGCTCACTTGTTTGAAACCCTCTATGTTCATAGGAGTTTCTTTTTCTACGGTTGAGGTATTAGCATCACCATTAATAGGTCCAACGGGACTAGGAGTGCATTGGGTGCTAATATTTTGAGTGTCCTCAACAATTTGGATAGTGGCAACTGTGTGGTGTGCAGGAAGGCTCTTAATTCTATATTTTTCCATAAGGATAACTTCCGGTTTGGCTGCCATCTAATTTATCAAGGTAGATTGGGTGTGGGACATATTCGAAACATGGGTTTCACTGGCGGTGAGTTTATCCTGGAGATTAGAAATCTCACTGTTTAGGCTACCCAGCTGTTCACTAATGTTTTGCAGAATGGCAGTATGCTCACTTATTTGTTTAGAGAAGGCTCTATTTTGTTCAAACTGGGTGTGCATATAGTTCTTAGTGGCCTTCTCTATTTCTACCAATTTATCATAGCTGGGTAGGTCTCTTTTCGTATAAGCAGGACTATAGGAGTTGTTGCTAGGGTAAGTGTTGTTGTTCCCATAGTTGGATGGAAACGGTCTAGGATTGCTAGAAAAATTTCCCCTATAAGCATTGTTGTTGAAGTTGTTTCTAGCAATAAAGTTCACATCTACTTGTTCTTGAGCAACCAAAGAATTTAAAGGAACATCATGAGGATCAATAGAGGGTTGCTTGGTAAGTAGAGACATAATTAAGTCAACTTTTTCATTGAGGGAGGTAATTTCCTCGACAGAATTTACCTTCCTACCTGTTGGAGCGCGCTCGGTGTGCCATTGGGAATAATTGTTCATCATCTCATCGAGAAGCTTTGTGGCAGCACCAAGTGTAGTTGACATAAAGGTTCCTCCCGCGGCCGAATCTAACAGGTTCCGCGAGGTAAAGTTCAAGCCTGCATAAAAAGTCTGGATAACCATCCAAGTAGTCAAACCATGTGTAGGACATTTCCTAACAAGAGATTTCATTCGTTCCCAAGCTTGGGCAACGTGTTCATTATCCAATTGCTTAAAATTCATAATATTACTCCTCAATTGGATAATCTTAGCAGGAGGGTAGTACTTCCCTATAAAAGCATCTTTGCACTTATCCCAAGAATCTATGCTATTTGTAGGCAAAGATTGAAACCATATTTTAGCATCTCCCCTTAAAGAGAAAGGAAAGAGCTTGAGCTTAACAACATCACCTTCTACTTCTTTATACTTTTTGCATATCACATAATTCAACAAAATTATTCAAGTGTAAAGCAGCATCATCTCCAGCACCAGAGAATTGATCTCTCATAGCAAGGTTTAGCAAAGCAGGTTTAATATCATAAGAGGTAGCTGAAGTGGCAGGTGTGGCAATGGGAGTGCAGATAAAGTCTTGGTTGTTGTGACTAGTGAAGTCACACAACTTGGGGTTTTCAGTGGAACCCATAGTAGCAGCAAGTGTGGCAGGTATTTTTGGTATTTTTGATAAAAGACACAAAGATAAAAACTGAAAGATAAACTAACAAGACAAATAAAAACAAAGGTAAAGGGTAGTGTGAAACTCCCCTATCTTAGCACTCGGAGTCCCCGGCAAGAGCGCCAGAAATTCTCTTGCTTAGCGGCTTCCCGCCCTTCGTTGGTGAGCCCCAAGTGGAAGGCGTGATGCAGTTTAGCAGTGAGTTTCCCTCGGTGAGGATACCAAGGTTTGTCTCCCGTAGGACTCCGGATATGATAAGTAGGTGTCAGCGGCGCGACTGACGTGGACCTGCACACAGACAAAAATAACTTTGTTCCCAACGAAGTTCAGAGAGGTTGTCAATCTCTCCGGTCTTGTTGTTCACAAAGGGTAAAACACAAGTGATAATGATAGAAGGTAAAAGCAGGAAAGTAAAGATAGCTTGGAAACAATGATAAGGATATGGACCGGGATACGTGATGTTCGCTAGTGATGTCTCTCTCCCAAAAGACGATAAAACTGCTATGTGAGGTAAACAAATTACAGAAAGGCAATTGACAGGATTATGAACGCACCGCAATGCTAACTATGCTACAAAAGAAAGGAAGAGGTTCAAAAGCATGGGCAGTACGCCAAAATAAGTAGACCGAAATCCATCTGCATCTACTACTAATCATCCACCTTGAGATATCTATCCAGAACATCTCGCTGGTATTAAGTTGCGAGCCCCACCCAAAGTGTAAACCCAAAGCAACAGACAACTGCAATAAAAGAACTTTGCGTAAAGTAAACAATCCTTGTGACCGCGGTCACAAGCACCGTTGTTTTCCCCCTTGTGGCAACAACACATCCCCTAGCCTCATGTTTCTGTCACTCAAGCGTGTCATCAGGGAGGCATGAACCCACAATCTAGCACAATGCTCCCTCTTGGAGTCACTACCTACTACTTGGCCAAAGCAATAAACAACAACGGAGAACATGCAAGAATTAATTAGGAAAAAATATATAAAAGATCAAAACCAAATATATTACTCTATCAAAATCTGAACATAATCTCATAATCCATCAGATCCGATCAAACTCAACATAGCAATTGCAGAAATATTACAAAGGTTCCTCGATCATGTAGGGCAGCTCACGAGGTCTAAACAATGAAGATCAAAGAGGGGAGGAGAACATCACATAGCTACTGATCACGGACCCATGGTCCAAGAAGAACTACTCACGGGACATCCGGGGAGCATCCATGGTGGAGAGGAGACTCCCGGAGGTCAATCCTCCCTCCGGCAGGGTGCCGGGAATAGGTCTTCTGGTGCTCCCGATCTAGGAAGGCGACGGCGGAACAGAGGCGAGTTCGCGGAATAGGGTTCTTGTTTTGGAGTTTTCCCGTGACGGGGGATATATAGGCGAAAGTGGACAGCCAGAGGTGGGCCAGGGGCCCCAGGCGCCCCCCTGGCGCGGCCAGGGGTGGGGCCGCGCCAGGTGGCCGCCTGGCCCCCCCTTGGCCCCCCTCTGGCCCCTCCCGGGCTTTTCTTGAAGCTTCCGTCACGCTGATTTTTTATTTGATTTTTCCCGAATTTTTCCGGCACTTTTTATATGGGGGAAAACTGAAATAGAAAAACAGCAGAAAACAGGAACTGGCACTGGGGTGCACTGAGTTAATAGGTTAGTCCAAATATGATAAAATATGTATGAAAGTGTATCTAGATCTTAGCAATATCACACAAAACATGCATGGAACAAGCATAAATTATAGATACTTTTTGGACGTATCACTTGTTCCATCAACATGACAAGTGAATCATGAATATTAATTTGCACAAGGGGCTAACATGTATTCTTGAATCCTACTTTATTTAGTAAAAGTTTCAAGCGAAACACCATGATCATTATCATCATTTTCTCCTCTAACTGTAGAGCTTTGGTTCTGGAACACATTCCATTGCGCTACTCTGACATATGGAGGCAAGGTCAATTACCTTGGTTGAACTTTCACTTTCTTCCATTAACAAATTTATCAAGAACACTTCTTGACAAACACCAAACTTAGCAACACAAGTTTTGCTCTTTGGTTCTAGTTGTGGAAGATGTATCCATAATTGACTAAGGATACACTACAAAGATAATTTATCACATAAATCATTTTCCTAGAAACCACGATTCACCATGGCTCATATGGTGTTGGTTTCCACGAACTCAGATGGTTTCCTATTCTGAAGTGAGTGTTTGCATATTAAATTAATAACTCTAAACTATAATAACGTAACTCGGTAGGAAATAACTTATACCATACACTATTCAATAGAGTATGATTATAATGTTCGTGCACATCAAAAATATTGAAGTGTCTTAAGCATTGTGATTTGTGGACTTTCACACAAGTCCATATGCCCAAGGCTAACTCAAAACATTTGTCACTTTGATCAAATCGTAGAGATTGGTTTTTCTTGTTAATTCAATACCCGTCTTCATTCTAAAATCCCTTTGATCACATCAAACTATTTCAGTCTCATGTTTCATTAGTGAATACACATATTCATCTAAGTCCACATATGAAGTTCCTGAAATAATGAAATTCACTACATGCTGAAATATGATACATCATTATGTATGATATTCAACAATCATCGCAAACTCTATTTTACCAGAATGCGGAGTTTCAGTCATCTCACCTAAAGAGGCATGGTTTGCATGTGTCAAGGGATCAAGTATCTCAAGTCTTCATCAAACCAATCATGACTTAAACGGTAGTGTCATTACTAAGTTTGGATAATTCTTGGCATTACAATATTTCTTATAAATGATCAAACTACTACCATCAATATAAGAATAACTCATTCATAACCATAATGTGATGATACGTCCAAAACGTATCTATAATTTCTGCTTGTTCCATGCATGTTTTGTGTGATATTGCTATGATCTAGATACACTTTCATACACTTTTGATCATATTTGGACTAACCTATTAACTCAGTGCACCATAGTGCCAGTTCCTGTTTTCTGCTGTTTTTCTATTTCAGTTTTCTCCCATATAAAAAGTGCTCCAAAAATTCGGGAAAAATCAGATAAAAAATCAGCGCAGAAGAACCTTACGGAAGGACCTGAGTGGGGCCAGAGGGCCACCACCAGGGGCCCAGACGCCCTGGTGGCGCGCCCCAGGGTCTGGCCGCGCCAGGGGGGGGGGGCGCCTGGACCCCTGGTGGCCCCCTGGCTGCCCCCCTTCGCCTATATATTCTCCGCGATGAGAGACCCTCGAAAGAAGAACCCTTTTTCGCGATCTCGCCTCTGTTCCGCCGCCGCCACACTTCCGAGATCGGGAGGACCAACAGACCTCTTCCTGGAACCCTGCCGGAGGGAGGGCCGACATCCGGGAGTCTCCTCTCCACCATGGATGCTTCCCGGATGTATCATGAGTAGTTTCCTTTGGACCATGGGTCCGTGATCAGTAGCTATGTGATGTTCTCCTCCCCTCTTTGTTCTTCATGGTTTAGACCTCGTGAGCTTCCCTACATGATCGAGGCACTTTTGTAATCTTTCTGCTGTTGCTATGCTGAGTTTGATGGGATCTGATGGATTATGAGATTATGTTCAAATTGTGATTGAGTAATATATTTGGTTCTTATCTCTTATATTTTTGTTCTTAAGTAATTCTTCATGTTCTCCGTTGCTGTTTATTGCTTTGGCCAAGTATTAGGTAGTAACCCCAAGAGGGAACGTTATGCTCGATTGTGGGTTCATGCCCCCTGATGACACGCTTGAGTGACAGAAACATGAGTCTAGGGGATGTGTTGTTGCCACAAGGGGGAAAACAACCGTGCTTGTAACCGCGGTTGCAAGGATTGTTTACTTTACGCAAAGTGCTTTTTAATGCAGTTGTCTGTTGCTTTGGGTTTACACTTTGGGTGGAGCTCGCAACTTAATACCAGCGAGATGATCTGGATAGATATCTCAAGGTGGATGATTAGTAGTAGATGCAGTTGGATTTTGGTCTACTTATTTTGGCGTTCTGCCCATGCTTTTGAGCCTCTTCCTTTCTTTTGTAGCATAGTTAGCATTGTGGTGCGTTCATAATCCTGTCAATTGCCCTTCTGTAATTTATTCACCTCGCATAGCAGTTTTATCGTCTTTTGGGAGAGAGACATCACTAGTGAACATCACGTATCCCGGTCCATATCCTCATCACTGTTTCCACGCTCATTTACTTTTCTGCTTTTACTTTCAGTTGCTATCATTATCCCTTGTGTTTGATCCTTTGTGAACAACAAGAACGGAGAGATTGACAACCTCTCTGAACTTCGTTGGGAACAAAGTTATTTGTGTCTGTGTGCAGGTCCGCGTCAGTTGCACCGCTGACACCTACTTATCATCTCCGGAGTCCTACTGGAGACAAACCTTGGTATCTTTACTAAGGGAAATTTTCTGCTGTGCTACATCACACCTTCCACTTGGGGTTTACCAACGAAGGGCTAGAAATCACTATCATCACCTCGCACATCAAGCAAAATTTCTGGCGCCGTTGCCGGGGACTCCGAGTGCTATGATAGGGGAGTTGCACACTACCCTTTACCTTTGTTTTTTTAGTCTTGTTAGTTTACCTTTCAGTTTTTATCTTTGTGTCTTATATCAAAAATCACAAAAAAAAACTGCCACACTTGCTGCTGCTATGGGTTCCACTGAAAACAGTAAGTTGCGTGACTTCACTAGTCACAACAACCAAGACTTTATCTGCACCCCCATTGCCACACCTTACACTTCAGCTACCTCTTATGAAATTAAACCTGCCTTGCTAAACCTTGTTATGAGAGATCAATTCTCTGGTGCTGGAGATGCTGCTGCTTTACACTTGAACAATTTTGTTGAATTATGTGATATGCAAAAGTATAAAGAAGTAGAAGGTGATATTGTTAAGCTCAAGCTCTTTCATTTCTCTTTAAGGGGAGAAACTAAAATCTGGTTTCAATCTTTGCCTAGGAATAGCATAGATTCTTGGGATAAGTGCAAAGATGCTTTTATAGGGAAGTACTACCCACTTGCTAAAATTATCCAATTAAGGAGTAATATTATGCATTTTAAGCGATTGGATAATTAAAACGTTGCCCAAGCTTGGGAACGAATGAAATCTCTTGTTAAGAAATGCCCTACACATGGTTTGACTACCTGGATGGTTATCCAGACTTTTTATGCAGGCTTGAACTTTACCTCACGGAACCTGTTAGATTCGGCCGCGGGAGGAACCTTTATGTCAACTACACTTGGTGCTGCCACGAAGCTTCTCGATGAGATGATGACCAATTATTCCCAATGGCACATCGAACGCGCTCCAATAGGTAGGAAGGTAAACTCTGTCGAGGAAATTACCTCCCTTAATGAAAAAGTTGACTTAATTATGTCTCTACTTACTAAGCAACCCTCTATTGATCCTCGTGATGTCCCTTTAAATTCTTTGGTTGACCAAGAACAAGTAGATGTGAACTTTATTGCTAGAAACAACTTCAACAACAATGCTTATAGGGGTAACTTTGCTAGCAATCCTAGACCGTTTCCATCCAATTATGGGAACAACAACACCTACCCTAGCAACAAGAACCCCTCTTCTGAATTGGAAAACATGCTTAGAGATTTTATCACTGCCCAAAAATCCTTCAATAAAAATGTAGAGGAGAAATTAGCTAAATTAGATAATCTCTCTTTGAAGGTAGAAAGCCTAGCCCTTGATATTGAGATGCTTAAAATTAGAACCTCTCCCCTTGAGGAGAATAAGGCCACTCCTATTAATGCTATCCAATTGCAAATTAATGAAAATATTAGGATGATGGCTAAACTTAAAGAAAGGTGGGCTAGAGAAAAAGAGGAAGATGATAGAATTAAGAGCCTTCCTACACACCACACAGTTGCCACTATCCAAATTGTTGAGGACACCCAAACTATTAGCACCCAATGCACTCCTAGTCCCGTTGGACCTATTAATGGTGATGCTAATACCTCAACCGAAGATGAAGAAACTCCTATGAACATAGAGGGTTTCAAACAAGTGAGCCTAGACGACACTACTACCACCTTTGATAGTAGTGATATTGATTTTGATAGTTGCACCCTCTCAGAAGTTATTAGCTTGCTACACAAATTGTCTAGAGACCCCCACACTAGCACACTTAATCTTGCCGTCACAGAGCATATCACAAATGCTCTCATCAAAGCTAGGGAGGAGAAGCTTAGAGTAGAAGCCTCCATACCTAGGAAGCAAGATGATCGTTGGGACCCTATGATCAAAATTAAATTAAATAACTTCTCTTGCTATGCCTTATGTGATGTTGGAGCTAGTACCTCCGTTATGCCCAAAAGAATATATGATATGTTTGAATTGAAGCCCTTTGAGCCTTGTTCTTTTGGTGTTCGTCTTGTTGATTCTTCCGTAAAGAAACCTTTGGGGAAGATCGACGATGTTCTTATCATTGTCAATGAGAACTATGTTCCCGTTGATTCTATTGTTATGGATATAGAGTGTGAACCTTTGTGTCCAATTATTTTGGGACGTCCTTTTCTTCGCACCGTTGGTGCGGTTATTGACATGAAAGAGGGGAATATAAAATTCCAATTCCCTCTCAAGAAAGGGATGGAAAACTTCCCTATAAAGAAAATCAAGTTACCTTTTGAGTCCGTTACTCGGGCTAGTTATTCTCTTTCTCTTGATAAAACTTGATTCTTCTTTTGCATCATGCCTAGCTTAAAGGCATAAAAGAAAGCGCTTTTGGGAGGCAGCCCACAACGAATTAGGTTTATTTTTGATTTTGTTGTGTCTTGATGTTTGTTACTACTGTAGCAACATCATTGTATCTTTATTTTTCAGCTTTGCGCCAAGTTATAGCCTCTTATGATAAGGGAAGCAAAAGTTGTGACATGCTGTCCAGAAAACAGATTCTGTCCCTTGACAGAAAAATTCGAATAAAATCACCAGATCATCTTTTTGATCTGAATTTTTTTGAAAGCAAGCTCTATACAATTGTGAAACTTTCGTATGTTCTGAGTTTTTTGATTTGAGTTGCAGAAGTGCCCCGAAAAAATTCTCTACTACCTGCTGTTCTGTTTTTCACAGATTCTGCCACGTTTTGCCTCTCTTCACTTTTGAAAACCTTAAGCTTGATTTTTATTTGCAAAAACTTTTTGGCACTCTTGAGAAACACTAGATCTTCAATAATATCTTTATATCCAGTGGGGAAAAATTATTTTATTAAGGGTACTAACCTCTCTAATCAGCTTATGATGAGTTATGTATGAAGGGAGTTTTCAAGTGTGCGATGGAAGATGATGAAAGAAGATCCAGGAGTGTCAAGCGCTCAAGCTTGGGGATTCCCCCATGCACCCCCAATAAATATTCAAGGAGACTCAAGCGTCTAAGCTTGGGGATGCCCCCGTGCATCCCCTTCTCCATCAACAATCATCAGTTCGTCCTTCGTCTCACTATATTTTTATCACTTCATGCGTTATGTGCTATGCTTGGAGCGTCTCTCTCTTAGGTTTTATTTTTAGTTTTCTTTAGTTTTGCTTGCTGGTCATAACAAGTTAGACCCCATCGTACTTTGTGTGGGAGAGAAACACGCTCCACTCCAATCTAGAACAAATCATAGGATTTTTCCTGCTTATCTTTTTGCAGTTGTGTGTTCTTTATCTTTTCGTAGCTGCTGCCATGTTCAGTTTTAGTCTTAGTTTGTCTTTAGCAAGAGCCTTGGCTTTTGTTTAGTTTGTTGCTGGAACTCTCTTTAGTTTTCATGTTTATCTTGTTAAGAGAGTTGGTTGTTGCACTGAGTCGTGTTTTGTCTTGGAAGTAGGTGATTGAGGTTGCTATTTAATTCTAGTAGTAACTTGCAATAGTTTTGAGGTATTGATGTGAGTAATGTCTGAACTTTTGGTGTCAAGAGCTCTAGCCTATTAGTGATAGGTGTCGTATTTTGGGAAATCCACATGTATTTTCAAAACCTACAAAACTAGTTGAGAACTCTAGCTACTAGATGGATCACTAATCTTTGGAGGGATCGAATATTAGAGTACACTCACGTACCATGAGTCGAGGATGCGCAAGGATAACCAAACCCCCATACACTCCTCCTTGGGGTACTTGTCTCTTTGTGAACCTCCTTATTAGATTGAGAGTTACCGATAATAAGTGCATGAGTTCTTCGGACTAATGTAAGTATTGAAAGTTGACACTTCCACCTTCCCATATTTTGCTAGCCTCTCCCGTGCCGTGCATTGCCTTCTTCTCACTCCGAGAGTTGGTGTCCACCTTCGCCGGTACATCCAAACCCTTGGCATGATACGCTCTGTCATCATAAGCCTCCTTATATCTTTCCGCAAACCAGCCACCATACCTACCTATCAAGGCATTTCCATAGCCTTTCTGAGATATTTTGCCATGCAACATCCACCTCTTCATGACTTGATCTTCATGTCATACATGTTCCTGCTACACTGGCAGCGACATACATTGATACATCATGATAGTTACATCTTCTTTATGATTTTGAGTACCTTGTAAAGTGTGAAAGATCTCCTTTACCTTCTTGTAAAATAGAGTGTTTCCCTTAAGTGAGGAAAAGATCCCAAAGTGGACACAATAAAAGATCCGAAAGAGGACAAATGAGAGTTAAATAGAAAGAGCCATTGAGGCCACAAAAAAATACAAAAAAATAGAAAAAATAGAAAAAATAAATAAAAAGAGAGAAAGGGGCAACACTACTATCCTTTGAGAGATCCACACTAGTACCCCCTTTATCCTTGTACTCCATAGAGATGATCATTATGCATATAGCTATGTGGGGACCTTCACACTATAGAACTTGGCTTGCATATTCCAAGGATGAGCCTCCTCAAAAGAGCTCTAGGTCTTCATGAGCGAGCAAGTTAGATGCACCCCCACTAGTTCCATTAGAGAGCTTCCTAGCTCTTATGCGCATACGTTGCATGGCAATCCCTACTCCTCACATCATATCTATCATTTGGCATCTCTTGCCTATGATTGTCCTCATTGATGTGAGCCTTTCTCATCCTTTTTTGTCTTCCTCCTCCGTACTCCTCTCTTTGCCATCCTAAGTGTCAACTCTCGTTCTTACGCTCATCCATTGCATGAGTGCTCAAAATATTGAAAAATGAGTGGATCAAATTGACTTGTACCTGGCTAGTGGTCTGGGGACGAGTCAAGATAAGATTCCAGAAAAATACCAAGTGTGAAACTTTAGTAGATTGAGTTCTCAACAAATAAATGTTTTTCTCGTATTCCCTATCCCCCTTCTTGCACGCAAACAACATTTGGAGACATTCGAGTCATGGACAGCGAGAGCTCTTGCACCTAATGTTCTTTTGTTACTTGTTTCAATGCTAATATAGATTCTAGCATGTTATGACTTGAATTGAATCTCTAACCTTGATTGCTTTACTATTCAAAGTTCTTATATGGTTGCTAGCATGTCACCACAGAAATTATGCCGTTATCATTTACCTACTCGAGGACGAGCAAGAATTAAGCTTGGGGATGTTGATACGTCCAAAACGTATCTATAATTTCTGCTTGTTCCATGCATGTTTTGTGTGATATTGCTATGATCTAGATACACTTTCATACACTTTTGATCATATTTGGACTAACCTATTAACTCAGTGCACCACAGTGCCAGTTCCTGTTTTCTGCTGTTTTTCTATTTCAGTTTTCCCCCATATAAAAAGTGCTCCAAAAATTCGGGAAAATCAGATAAAAAATCAGCGCAGAAAAACCTTTCGGAAGGACCTGAGTGGGGCCAGAGGGCCACCACTAGGGCCCCAGACGCCCTGGTGGCGCGCCCCAGGGTCTGGCCGCGCCAGGGGGGCGCCTGGACCCCTGGTGGCCCCCCTGGCTGCCCCCTTCGCCTATATATTCTCCGCGACGAGAAACCCTCGAAAGAAGAACCCTTTTTCGCGATCTCGCCTCTGTTCCGCCGCCGCCACGCTTCCGAGATCGGGAGCACTAGCAGACTTCTTCCCGGCACCCTGCCGGAGGGAGGGCCGACCTCCGGGAGTCTCCTCTCCACCATGGATGCTTCCCGGATGTCTCGTGAGTAGTTTCCTTTGGACCATGGGTCCGTGATCAGTAGCTATGTGATGTTCTCCTCCCCTCTTTGTTCTTCATGGTTTAGACCTCGTGAGCTGCCCTACATGATCGAGGCACTTTTGTAATCTTTCTGCTGTTGCTATGCTGAGTTTGATGGGATCTGATGGATTATGAGATTATGTTCAGATTGTGATTGAGTAATATATTTGGTTCTTATCTCTTATATTTTTTTTAAGTAATTCTTGCATGTTCTCCGTTGCTGTTTATTGCTTTGGCCAAGTAGTACGTAGTAAACCCAAGAGGGAACGTTATGCTCGATTGTGGGTTCATGCCCCCTGATGACACGCTTGAGTGACAAAAACATGAGTCTAGGGGATGTGTTGTTGCCACAAGGGGAAAATAACGGTGCTTGTAACCGCGGTTGCAAGGATTGTTTACTTTACGCAAAGTGCTTTTTAATGCAGTTGTCTGTTGCTTTGGGTTTACACTTTGGGTGGGGCTCGCAACTTAATACCAGCGAGATGACCTGGATAGATATCTCAAGGTGGATGATTAGTAGTAGATGCAGTTGGATTTCGGTCTACTTATTTTGGCGTTCTGCCCATGCTTTTGAGCCTCTTCCTTTCTTTTGTAGCATAGTTAGCATTGTGGTGCGTTCATAATCCTGTCAATTGCCCTTCTGTAATTTGTTCACCTCGCATAGCAGTTTTATCGTCTTTTGGGAGAGAGACATCACTAGTGAACATCACGTATCCCGGTCCATATCCTCATCACTGTTTCCACGCTCATTTACTTTTCTGCTTTTACTTTCAGTTGCTATCATTATCCCTTGTGTTTGATCCTTTGTGAACAACAAGACCGGAGAGATTGACAACCTCTCTGAACTTCGTTGGGAACAAAGTTATTTGTGTCTGTGTGCAGGTCCGCGTCAGTTGCGCCGCTGACACCTACTTATCATCTCCGGAGTCCTACTGGAGACAAACCTTGGTATCTTTACTGAGGGAAATTTTCTGCTGTGCTACATCACACCTTCCACTTGGGGTTTACCAACGAAGGGCGAGAAATCACTATCATCACCTCGCACATCATGTGACCATAAAAGATATCATTCATAAAAGGAGAACAACTGACTTGTTTCTCACTAATATGAATAATTGTCTTCGCGAGATGCAAGACACACTAATAAGGTTCACACTCAAACGATCATAAATTTATTCATATACTAATCAAATGATAGATGTAGAGGGAGAGTGTTGTCGACCATCAACTATCTTGATTACCGTCAGCACAAATTGTCACCTCATCCCTTCCAAGCCACTCTTTAAGCAGTAAGTTCAAGTATCGAATACTTAATCATCCGCAATTAGTGTTTTGTGGGGAAAGACATTTATAACCCGTATATCAAATATACTTTCTCCGTCGATGACTATTCCTGCATTGGTTCTACCTTTAAAGTTCACAACTTTAACCATGACCTCATGACAGGTGAACGATTCTCCTTCATGACATAGTCTAGACACGGTCTTTGTAGCTGGGAGGAAGCGGATGCAACTCCCCAGTTATCGCAAAAGAACCGGTCATTCAGTAGTCCAAGTTATACACAAGGTGTTCATGTATCTTATACATTTTCCATGTGACTTTCTCAGCAGGTTGTTTCTTCCACCATGGTTGAAAGAAACCCCGTCCATATACTCATTCTACATTACTCTGATTTGCGACTTAGTGCTTTTAAGTACACCTAGCACGTCATACGTGTTGGTGTCTTAATCATGCATTCACAATTCAGATTCCATATAATGAAGTGTGGTGTATCGGACAGTCATTGAATAAGAGACGATGAATACGATACTCATCATCATCTTCCTCAATTACGGAGTTATCCGGTGTATCTCCTAGCAGTTCTCGTATTATGTTTTAACAAGTCATTAGTAATGAGTATGTCTCTAACGGTGTTGGTACACATGAATGAAGTAAGACCCATTTTACTTAAGTTCTACATCACACTAAAGAGCCATGGTTATAAACATTGGTTATGACATTATATACAATGATATTTGCTAAGACATGAAGATTAAGTTCATAATAGGAGTTCATGTTTTAAAAAATTCTAGAACTCCCACTCAGACAAACATCCCTCATAGTTTATTCTAAGGGATTACATGATCCTTGAGAACTATACCTCCCCCGTGTGACATGACCATCAGTATATTATCAAGGTAGGCCATCATGCCAATCACATCATCCATGTGACTCATGCTCGATCTTTCGATCATTGTGTCCCGAGGCCATATCTGCATATGCCAGGCTCGCCACAATAACCTTAGTGATTATATGCCGCGTATGCAAGGCCATGTTTCTGGACATGCTAGGCTTGCTCCACCCATCTCATTTGAACGCTAATATGTTTGACACCCGTGTGACACGCGATTCCTCCATAATGGAGATCTTTCCAGATGGTGCTTCACTAAGGAAGGACACTTTGTTGGATTAGTGAGGTATCATCCTATAATGCTACCGTCGTATATCTAATACAAGCAAAACAAGATGCTATAGTATAAATCATACTAACTATGATGCCCCCTTTGCAAATTAAAGTTTAGACGCCTCTACTTTATCTTTTGCAAGTTTTACGTGGCTGATAGGGCTTTAGAGATAGAACCGTTTCTATGCCTACGAACATACAACCACAACACCAATCCCGCAATTGTCTCTATTACACCCCTGTCGGGGCCCTCCGTTGCAAACGTCTTCGCATCGCTAATGTTAGAGAGACAGACACCCCCCAGCCACTTATATGGTACAAGCCATATGTCAAGCGTGGAACCAGTCTCGCGTAAACGCGTAAGGTCGGTCGGGGCCGCTTCATCAGGACATTGCCACAATGCTAAACGAGTACACGTGGGAGGGTAACAATTGGAGAATTGATGCCACATACTAGATGTGTTCTATCCGTACAATACATCTACGCATAGCCTTGCTCATGATACCACTGTTGGGGAACGGGGCAGAAAACAATAATTTTTCATGACCTACGCGTCCCAAACCCAAGACTTGTGCTATGGCGATGCAAGTAATGGAGGGAATTGGTCACATACCTGTATGTAGTTCGTTAAGCGGGAAACGTTCCCGCGTGAACGTGGTTGATGTAGTCGTACCCGCCGATCCTCGATGCGGCGGAGATCCTCGACGACTCCAGAAGCCACCTGGTCCTTGTAGACCGATGACGGGATTACGTCCCCGTCGGAACGTTGTCGATGAAGACGTCGCGACACGACCTCGACGATGAAGGGGCACCACAAGTGTAGTGCGTCGCGGGATTACACACATACGATGTACCCGACGTTCCTCTGGGCTCCGAACCAGGCGAGCAGCGGAAAGAAGATGGATTCGGATCCCAATAGCACAACGGCATGCGTATAGTGGAGAAACCTCCAACCCAGTGCAGCCTCCAAACAAGGGGAGTCCGCTCAAGGAAGGAGAAAGAGGGAGAGAGAGATCAACAAAATTTATCTGTATTTTTCTGGAATTTTCTGTGTTGAAAAAGGGGCACCCACCACATCTATATATAGGGGAAAAAGGGGCTACGCAGGTACGTGGACTAGCAATGTGGTACTAAAATTAGCACCACAAGTGCTAGCCACGCATGTGGCCGTGGGGTGGCCGACCAAGGCCATGGCCATGGCACATGTGGCCATGTGGCCAAGTGGCCACATATGAGCCACAAGCCCATGGCGCCCCACACCTTTTTTTTCTTTTTCTTTTTCTTTTTCTCTTTCTTTCTTTTAAAGAAAAATAAAAGAACCTTTATTCCTTTTAATTATTTAAATTATATTTTAATATTTATTTC
Organism: Bromus sterilis; assembly: GCA_950022295.1. Taxonomy (NCBI): domain Eukaryota; kingdom Viridiplantae; phylum Streptophyta; class Magnoliopsida; order Poales; family Poaceae; genus Bromus; species Bromus sterilis. The sequence goes on along the minus strand of OX465595.1, from coordinate 332,457,819 downwards.
ATTTAATTAAATAATAAAACATATCTAAATAACTTTCCGAACAATTCGGAACCACGGAAATTTTTCCGTCTCCCCTCCGAAACGATTTCGGGGTTCTCTCTTATTTCTTCGGCGATCCCGAATCTATCCTTATTGCGTCGAATACCCTTAAGTGTGACACCCTACGGCCGGGAAACAACAGACATGATCAAGACACTCTCTTGATCAATGACCATCGATCAGACCTGGTTACAATCCTAGATGGCCGCTGCGCTTCCATCGAATTAACTTCATCGTTGAACCGTTAACGTCGAGTCCTGATCCCTTTGTCATACGGTACTTTGTTTGTCCTAGGTTTGATCGTCGGTATCCAATACCTAGTTCATCCTCGTCACCGACAAACATATTTACTCGTTCCTGTGATGTTGCAACCCCGTGACCTAGTCACACGTTTGCGCAAACTTTATGATGCAATATCATCGAGTGGGCCCAGAGTACCTATCCGTCACTCGGATGGACAAATGATCTATTTGCATACTCATCAACATATCAACTTCGGAATACCTAAGATACACCTTTATGGTTACCATGTTTCAGTGTAACGGTTAATGCACTCAAAGCATCCTGGTAGATAGCAATTATGTATTATCATCACGGTCTTAAGGATCGGGTCACTACGTTTATAGTTATTGCAATGTTGAACTATGTGATTGGATCACATTGCAACACTTCCGGTGGGTCTGTGTCCATCATGTCATTCTCCCAATGACATGACCCCATTGTCAATAGACTGTTCACATCTCATGGTCAGGAAACCTTGATCATCAATTGCCCAATGGACTAGTTTACTAGAGTTAACTAGGGACCTGGTTGTTTGTATACCACACGTGTATTAATGTTTCCACTTATTACAGTTATAGCACAGTATAAAACTTATTATGAACTAATGGAATACGCCAATAAACATATTTTATTTGCCTCTAGGGCACATTCCCAACAAGTAGTCCCTCTCGGACCATGGGTCCATGACCAGTAGCTATGTGATGTTCTCCTCCCCTCTTTGTGCTTCCACTTTCGAGACCTCGTGAGCTGCCTCACATGATCGAGGCACCTTTGTAATTTTTTGTGTTGCTACGCTGAGTTTGCTGGGATGTAATGGATTATGAGACTATGTTCAGATTGTGATGAGTAATATATTTGGTTCTCTTTTATATTTGTGTTCTTTAGTTAATTCTTGCATGTTCTCCGTTGCCGTATTTTGATTTGGCCAAGTGAGTTGTTGCAACTCCAAGAGGGAGCGTTATGCTTGATTGTGGGTTCAGCCCCCTGATGTCTAGCTTGAGTGACAGAAACATGAGACTAGGGGATGTGATGTTGCCACCAGGGATAAAACAACTGTGCTTGTACCTGCGGGTGCAAGGATTGTTTACTTTACGCATAGTTTTTTTAATGCAGTTGTCTATTGCTTTGAGTTTACACTTTGGGTGGGATTCGCAACTTAATACCAGCGAGATGTTCTGGATAGATATCTCAAGGTGGATGATTCGTAGTAGATGCAGGTGAATTTTGGTCTACTTACCTTGGCATACTGCCCATTGCTTTTGAGCCTCTTCCTTTCTTTTGTAGCATAGTTAGCATTGCGGTGCGTTTATAACCTGTCAATTGCCCAACTGTGATTTGTTTACCTCGCTAGCACTTTTATCGTCTTTTGGGAGAGAGACATCACTAGTGAACGTCATGGGAGCTCGGTCCATATTTCCACCATTGTTTACACCCTCAATTTACTTTCAGTGTTTACTTTTCGTTGCTACTATTATTATCTCTTGCGTTGATCCTTTGTAAACAACAAGGCCGGAGGAATTGACAATTCCTCTGTACTCGTTGGAAGCAAAGTTATTTGCTGTGTGTGCAGGTCCAGGAGAAGCAAGTGATTCTTTTCAGATGGCACATCACTTTTCAAACCACCTTCTTGTATCTCTGCGAGTCCTACGGGTGACAAACACTATCCTCTACATAGGGGAAATTTGCTGCTATGCTACATCTCACCTTCCACTTGGGTTAACCAAGAAGAAGTGAGGGATCTATCTTCCTTGCTAGCATCAAGCCATTTCTGGCACAGTTGCCGGGGACTCCAGTCTACAAGATAGGGGAGTTGCACACTATCTTTTATCTTTGCTTTTTAGTCTTGTTAGTTTACCTTTCAGTTTTTACTTTTGTGTCCCTTATCGAAAATACCAAAAATACCTGCTGCCACTATGGGTTCCAATGAAAACACCAAGTTGTGTGACTTCACTAGTCACAACAACAATGACTTTATCTGCACTCCTATTGCTCCACCTGCCACTTCAGCACCTTCGTATGAAATTAAACCTGCTTTGCTGAATCTTGTTATGAAAGATCAATTCTCATGTGTTGGAGAGGATGCTGCCTTGCACTTAAATAATTTTGTTGAGCTTTGTGATATGCAAAAGTACAAGGAAGTAGATGGAGACATCGTCAAGCTGAAGCTTTTTTCCTTTCTCCTTGAGAGGAAGAGCCAAGGAGTGGCTGCAATCCTTACCTAAGAATAGCATTGATTCTTGGGACAAGTGTAAGGATGCTTTTATTGGGAAGTACTATGCCCCTGCTAAAATTATCCAGTTGAGAAGTAACATTATGAATTTAGGCAATTGGATAATGAACACGTTCCCCAAGCTTGGGAACATATGAAATATCTTGTTAAGAACTGCCCTACACATGGTTTGACTACTTGGATGGTTATCCAGACTTTTTATGCAGGCTTCAACTTTACGTCGCGGAATCTGTTAAACTCGGCCGTGGGAGGAACTCAGGGAAGTAGAGGTTGAAGATGGTCTCTCTCAAGCAACCCTGCAATTAAGATACAAAAAGTCTCTTGTGTTCCCAACACACCTAATACAACTAGGAGTTGTATAGGTGCACTAGTTCGGCGAAGAGATGGTAAAATATTGGTGATAGGCGTGGCAAAGCAAGGTAATATAAATCTGTAATAAAAAATGCAGCAAGGAAACAAGTGGTAAACGTGAGCACAAACGGTATTGCAATGGTGGAAACAAGGCCTAGGCTTCATACTTTCACTAGTGGAAACTCCCAAAAACATTAACATAGTCTAATCACATGATATTTCCCATGAAACATGCAATGGTGACGTACTCGGAGGTCATTCCTTTGTGGTCAAGAGAGGACGAGAATTGTGTAGGGTTCGTAGTTCTCATCTATGGATTTCCCAATGTCACCGCGGCCATCCAAAGAGAGTACCACAATCACCACAACATATCTCAAGGATAGTCAAAGACAAGCACCAAGAGACTCTCAATCTTCAATCCACACACAAAAGAGGAAATCACTCATGAAAATATTCTTCTAACCCATGTCCAATAGACCGCTGTCACCATGGTCTCGGGGATTATACTAGATAGGATCAAGTGAGTACATCAAATCCAATACATAGAAGAAGGGGAAACATTATGGGATCACTCTAGATTAACATAGCCAATGATCACAAAAAAGATCACATCATGGGAGAGAGAGAAACCACATAGATCAAGATACAAGCCTTAGCCCCGAGGGGGAACTACTCACACATGGACATGGTGAGAGGGAGAGTTGTTGATGGAGAGGTGCAACTGATATGTCCCAAACGTATCTACAATTTCTGCTTGCTCCATGCATGTTTTGTGTGACTTTGCCATGTTTTGGTTGAACTTTATTACACTTTTAAACCAATTTGGACTAACCTACTAACTCAGTGCACCCAGTTGCCAGCTTCTGGTTTTCTGCTGTTTTTGTTTTTCAGGTTTTCCGGCTGATTAAAGTGCCCAAAAAATTCCGCAAAAATTATATTAAAAATCAGCGGGCAGGAAGCTTCCGGAATAACCAAGGGAGAGAGCCGGGACCACCACCAGGGAGCCAGAAGGGTCCCTGGCGCGGCCCCAACCCTAGGTCGCGCCAGGCACCCTCCTGGCTGCCCTGGGTAGCCCCTCGACGCCCCCCTTCGCCTATATAACCCCCTCGGGGTAGAAACCCCTAAAGAGGAACTCTTTTTCGCGTAAACCTCTCTGTTCCGCCGCCGCCGCCGTTTTCAGATCGGGGCTGCCTGGAGAAGTTGCCCCGGCACCCTGCCGGAAGGAGATCACCCCTCCGGGAGACCATCCATAGCCATGGACGCCTCCCGTATGTGCCGTGAGTAGTCCCCCTTGGACCATGGGTCCATGATCAGTAGCTATGTGATGTCCTCTCCCTCTTTTGTGCTTCCACTTTCGAGACCTCGTGAGCTGCCTCACATGATCGAGGCACCTATGTAATTTTCTGCTGTTGCTATGCTGAGTTTGTTGGGATCTGATGGATTATGAGACTATGTTCAGATTGTGATGAGTAATATATTTGGTTTGCCCTTTTATATTTTGTTCTTGAGTAAATTCTTGCATGTTCTCCGTTGCAGTATTTGCTTTGGCCAAGTTATTTGATTGCAACTCCAAGAGAGAGCGTTATGCTCGATTGTGGGTTCAGCCCCCTGATGTCTAGCTTGAGTGACAGAAACATGAGACCAGGGGATGTGCTGTTGCCACTAGGGATAAAACAACGGTGATTGTGCCTATTGGTGCAAGAATTGTTTACTTTACGCAAAGTTCTTTTAATGCAGTTGTCTGTTGCTTTGAGTTTACACTTTGGGTGGGATTCGCAACTTAATACCAGCGAGATGTTCTGGATAGATATCTCAAGGTGGATGATTCGTAGTAGATGCAGATGGATTTCGGTCTACTTACCTTGGCGTACTGCCCATTGCTTTTGAGCCCTTCCTTTCTTTGCATCATAGTTAGCATTGCGGTGCCTTCATAATCCTGTCAATTGCCCAACTGTGATTTGTTTACCTCGCTAGCATTTTTATCGTCTTTTGGGAGAGAGACATCACTAGTGAAAATCACGGGACTCCGGTCCATCTTCATACCATTGTTCACACCCACTATTTACCTTTCTGTTTTTACTTTTACTAGTACCTTTTTATCTCTTGCGTTTGATCCTTTGTAAACGACAAGGACGGAGGAATTGACAACTCCTCTGAACTCGTTGGGAGCAAAGTTATTTGTTTTGTGCAGGTCCACGACAACTCCACGCATCAGAATAATTTCTAGCGCCGTTGCCACCTATCGTACTTATCGTTGAGTCCTACTGGAGACAAACCTTGGTACTTTACTGAGGGAAATTACCGCTACGCTGCATCTCAACCTTCCACTTGGGGTAACCAACGAGGGGAGAGAAGCCATCAAGCTAATTTCTGGCGCCGTTGCCGGGGACTCAAAGGAAGTACAAATACGCGAGTCCTGATAACCGCCAATTTCTGGCGCCGTTGTCGGACTCCTGTATCAAAAATAGGGGAGTTACACGCTATCTTTTACCTTTGCTTTTTAGTCTTGTTAGTTTACCTTTCGGTTATTACTTTTGAGTCCCTAATAAAAAATACCAAAAATACCTGCTGCTACTATGGGTTCCAATGAAAACACTAAGTTGTGTGACTTCACTAGTCACAACAACAGTGATTTTATCTGCACTCCTATTGCTCCACCTGCCACTTCAGCACCTTCTTATGAGATTTAACCTGCTCTGCTTAACCTTGTCATGAAAGATCAATTTTTCGAAGCAGGAGAAGATGCTGCTTTGCACCTAAACAACTTTATCGAGCTCTGCGACATGCAGAAATACAAGGAGGTGGACGGAGACATCGTCAAGCTGAAGCTTTTCCCTTTCTCCTTGAGAGGGAGAGCCAAGGAGTGGCTACAGTCTCTACCCAAGAATAGTATTGATTCTTGGAGCAAATGCAAGGATGCTTTTATAGGGAAGTATTATCCCCCTGCTAAAATTATTCAATTGCGGAGTAACATTATGAATTTCAGGCAATTGGATAACGAACACGTTGCCCAGGCTTGGGAACGTATGAAGACGCTCGTCAAGAACTGCCCTACACATGGACTGACTACCTGGATGGTTATCCAGACTTTTTATGCAGGCTTGAACTTCACCCCGCGGAACCTGTTGGATTCGGCCGCGGGAGGTACCTTTATGTCAACCACACTTGGTGCTGCTACAAAACTACTAGATGAGATGATGCTAAATTATTCACAATGGCACACCGAGAGAGCTCCAACTGGTAAGAAGGTAAACTCTGTCGAGGAGATTTCCTCTTTAAATGAAAAGGTTGACCTTATCATGTCTCTACTTACCGAGCAACCCTCTATTGATCCTCAAGATGTTCCTTTAAATTCTTTGGTTGCTCAGGAGCAAGTAGATGTCAATTTTGTCTCTAGGAACAACTTCAACAATAATGCTTATAGGAGTAATTTTGGTAGCAACAATCCTAGGCCTTTCCCATCCAACAACTATGGGAACAACACTTATCCTACCACTAGAAACTCCACTTCAGAACTAGAGACTATGCTCAAAGACTTTATCACTACCCAGAAGGCCTTCAACAAGAGTGTGGAAGAAAAATTAGATAAACTAGATATCCTATCTTCGAAGGTAGACAATATAGCCCACGACGTAGAGATGCTGAAGATTAGAACCTCTCCCCCTGAGGAGAGGCAGGTCACTCCTATGAATGCCATCCAGGTCCAAATTAATAAAAACATTAGGATGCTGGGAAAACTTAAAGAGAGATGGGCTAGAGAGAAGAAGGAAGAAGATAGAATTAAGAGCCTTCCTACCTACCACACAGTAGCCACTATCCAAGTAGTTGAGGAGATCCAAACTGCTAGCACCCATCACACCCCTAGTCCCACTGGACCTATCAATGGTGATGCTACACCCTCAACCATAGAAGAGGAAACCTCTATGAACATAGAGGCTTTCAAACAAGTGAGCTTAAATGATATCACTACTTCCATTATAGATAGTAGTGAACTATACTTTGATAACTGCACCTTACCAGAAGTTATTGGTTTCCTACACAAAATGTCTAGAGACCCCCACACTAGCACACTAAATCTTGCCTTAACGGAGCATATCACCAATGCTCTAATTAAAGTTAGGGAGGAGAAGCTTAGACTAGAAGCCTCCATACCTAGGAATCTAGAAGATGGTTGGGATCCTATGATTAAAATTAAATTGAATAACTTCTCTTGTTTTGCTCTTTGTGATGTTGGAGCAAGTACCTCTGTTATGCCCAAAAGAATGTATGATATGCTTGATTTGAAACCTTTTGATCCCTGTTCTTTTGGTGTTCGTCTTGTTGATTCTTCCGTAAAGAAGCCTTTGGGGAAGATCGAAGATGTTCTTATCATTGTCAATGACAATTATGTTCCCGTTGATTTCACTATTATGGACATTGAGTGTGAGCCCTCTTGTCCAATTATTTTGGGACGTCCTTTTCTTCGCACAGTTGGTGCTATCATTGACATGAAAGTGGGAACTATCAAGTTCCAATTCCCTCTCAATAAAGGGATGGAACATTTCCCTAGGAAAAAGATTAAGTTACCTTTTGAGTCCGTCACACGGGCTAGTTATTCTCTGGAAAAAACTTGATCTTCTGCTTTAAGCCTAGCTAATGGCTATAAAGAAGCGCTTTCGGGAGGCAGCCCGCAACGAATTTAGGTTTTTATTTTTGCTTTTGTTCTGTTCTTAGTGGTCTTGATGATTGTTACTACTGTAGCAACATCATTGTATCTTTCTTTTTCAAGCTTTGTGCCAAGTTTAGCCTCAGAGTGCTTGAAAGTTCAAAAGTTGGAGCTTGCTGTCCAGAAACAGATTCTGTCTTCTTGACGGGAAAATTCGCGATAAATCACCATATCATCTTTTTGATCTGAATTTTTTTGACAGCATGCTCCATACAATTGGCTTGCTAGCCTCTGTTCAAAGTTTTTTGATTTGAGTTGCAGAAGTACCTCGAAAAATTTCCCCTTTCTCTGCTGTTCTGTTTTTCTCAGCTTCTGCCCCAGTTTTTCTTTTCGCAGTTTTGCAATCCTTAAGCTTGCTTTTTCTTTGCAAACTTTTTTGGGAAGGCAAGAGAAACAGTAGCTCTTCCTGGAAATATTTATTTGCAGTAGAGGAAAATTATTTTATTAGGGTACTAACCTCTCTAATCAGCCTACAATGAGTTATGTATGAAGGGAGTTTTCAAGTGCGCGATGGAAGGTGATGAAAGAAGATCCAGGAGTGTCAAGCGCTCAAGCTTGGGGATTCCCAAGTGCACCCCCAATAAATATTCAAGGAGACTCAAACGTCTAAGCTTTGGGATGCCCCCGAGGCATCCCCTTCTTCATCAACAATCATCGGTCTGTCTTTCGTTGCACTATATTTTTATCACTTCATGCGTTATGTGCTTTGCTTGGAGCGTCTCGCTCTTTACTTTTCTAGGTTTGTTTTACTTTCTATGCTGTAGTAACAAGTTAGAACCCAACATACTCTTTTGTGTGGGAGAGAAACACGCTGCACTTGAACTAGAACTCCTCATAGGATTTGCATGCTTATTTCTTTTAGCTGTGAGTTGTTCTTTTTCTTTTCTTAGCTGCTGGTCTGTTTAGCTGTAGTGCTTTAGTTTTTCTAGAGCTTTTCTTTTCAGGTTGAACTTTCTATAGGTTGCATGTTTTATCTTGTTAGAGAGTTTGCCTGTTGCACTGAGTTCTGTGTCTTGACTAGAAAGTAGGTAGTTAAAGTTTCTTTTCTTTTTGAAGTAGTAACTTGCAATAGTTTTGAGGTATTGACTAGAGTAATGTTTGAACTTTTGGTGTCAAGAGCTCTTGCCTATTAGTGATAGATGTCGTATTTTGGGCAATCCGTGTGTTTTTCGAAAACAAAAAACCCCTGTTGAGAACTCTAGCTACTAGATGGATCACTAACCTCTGGAGGGTTCGAATATTAGAGTACACTCACGTACCATGAGTCGAGGATGTGCAAGGATAACCAAACCCCCATACACTCCTCCTCGGGGTACCTGTCTCTTTGTGAACCTCCTATTAGATTGAGAGTTACCGATAATAAGTGCATGAGTTCTTCGGACTAATGTGAGTATTCGAAAGTTGACACTTCCACCTACCCATACTTTTTCTAGCCTCTTCGGTACCGTGCATTGCCCTTTCTCACCTCGAGAGTTGGCGCATACTTCGCCGGTGCATCCAAACCCTTGGCATGATACGCTCTGTCATCATAAGCCTCATTATATCTTTCCTCAAAACAGCCACCATACCTACCTACAAGGCATTTCCATAGCCTTTCCAAGATACATTGCCATGCAACATCCACCCTCTCATGACTTGATCCTCATGTCATACATGCTACTTGCTTGATCGATGAGCCGCATGCTAGTTGGGCCTTGCCCTAATCATTGCTACATGACGCGCTAGTATCATTGCATATCCTGCTATCCTGGCAGAGGCATACATTTGCATCATGATTAGTTACATTTTCTTTTTGTGAGTACCTTTGTAAAGTGTGAAAGATCTCCTATATTCTTGTAAAATATAGAGTATTGCCCCTAAAGTGAGGAAAAGATCCCAAAGAGGACAAAATCAAAAGATCCCAAAGAGGACAAATGAGAGTTAAATAGAAAGAGCCATTGAGGCCACCAAAAAAATAAAAATAAAGAGAAAAAGAGAAAAATAAAAATAAAAAGAGAGAAGGGGGCATACTACTATTCCTTTTGAGAGATCCACACTAGTACTTCATCTTCTATCCCTTGTACTCCATAGAGATTATCATCATGCATATAGCTAATGTGGGGAACTTTTACACTATAGAACTTGGCTTGTATATTCCAATGATGAGCCTCCTCAAACGAGCTCTAGGTCTTCTTGAGCAAGCAAGTTAGATGCACCCCCACTAGTTCCATTGGAGAGATTTTAGCTCACATGTGCATCCGTTGTATGGCAATCCCTACTCCTCACATCATATCTATCATATGGCCTTCTCTCGCCTATGATTGTCCTCATTGATGTGAGCCTTTCACACACCCTTTTTGTCTTCCTCCTCCACCTCTTTTTTCTGTTTCGCCTTTTAGGTGTCAACTTTCTTGCTCACGCTCATCTATTGCATGAGTGCTCAAAATATCGAAAGGGAGTGGATCAGTTTGACTTGTACCTGGCTAGTGGTCTGGGGACGAGTCCAGATAAGAATCCAAAGGAGACTAAGTATGAAACTTTAGTAGATAGTTGTTCTCAACAACCTTTTTTTCTTTCTTCCCAGTCCCTTGCTTGCACGCAAACACCATCTGGAGACATTCGAGTCACGGACAGCAAGAGCTCTTGCACCTTTTGTTCTTTTGTTGGTCGTGTTAATGCCAATATAGACTCTTGCCTGTTAAGACTTGAATTGATTTGCATGCTTTGATTGCTTTACTTAACAGTCCTTATTTGGTTGTGTGGCATGTCACCACAGAAATTATGCTTGTTATCATTTACCTACTCGAGGACGAGCAGGAATTAAGCTTGGGGATGTTGATACGTCCCAAACGTATCTATAATTTCTGCTTGCTCCATGCATGTTTTGTGTGACTTTGCCATGTTTTGGTTGAACTTTATTACACTTTTAAACCAATTTGGACTAACCTACTAACTCAGTGCACCCAGTTGCCAGCTTCTGGTTTTCTGCTGTTTTTGTTTTTCAGGTTTTCCGGCTGATTAAAGTGCCCAAAAAATTCCGCAAAAATTATATTAAAAATCAGCGGGCAGGAAGCTTCCGGAATAACCAAGGGAGAGAGCCGGGACCACCACCAGGGAGCCAGAAGGGTCCCTGGCGCGGCCCCAACCCTAGGGCGCGCCAGGCACCCTCCTGGCAGCCCTGGGTGGCCCCTCGACGCCCCCCTTCGCCTATATAACCCCCTCGGGGTAGAAACCCCTAAAGAGGAACTCTTTTTCGCGGAAACCTCTCTGTTCGGCCGCCGCCGCCGTTTTCAGATCAGGGCTGCCTGGAGAAGCTGCCCCGGCACCCTGCCGGAAGGAGATCACCCCTCCGGGAGACCATCCATAGCCATGGACGCCTCCCGTATGTGCCGTGAGTAGTCCCCCTTGGACCATGGGTCCGTGATCAGTAGCTATGTGATGTCCTCTCCCTCTTTTGTGCTTCCACTTTCGAGACCTCGTGAGCTGCCTCACATGATCGAGGCACCTATGTAATTTTCTGCTGTTGCTATGCTGAGTTTGTTGGGATCTGATGGATTATGAGACTATGTTCAGATTGTGATGAGTAATATATTTGGTTTTCCCTTTTATATTTTGTTCTTGAGTAAATTCTTGCATGTTCTCCGTTGCAGTATTTGCTTTGGCCAAGTTATTTGCTTGCAACTCCAAGAGAGAGCGTTATGCTCGATTGTGGATTCAGCCCCCTGATGTCTAGCTTGAGTGACAGAAACATGAGACTAGGGGATGTGCTGTTGCCACCAGGGATAAAACAACGGTGATTGTGCCTATTGGTGCAAGAATTGTTTACTTTACGCAAAGTTCTTTTAATGGAGTTGTCTATTGCTTTGAGTTTACACTTTGGGTGGGATTCGCAACTTAATACCAGCGAGATGTTCTGGATAGATATCTCAAGGTGGATGATTCGTAGTAGATGCAGATGGATTTCGGTCTACTTACCTTAGCGTACTGCCCATTTCTTTTGAGCCCTTCCTTTCTTTGCAGCATAGTTAGCATTGCGGTGCCTTCATAATCCTGTCAATTGCCCAACTGTGATTTGTTTACCTCGCTAGCATTTTTATCGTCTTTTGGGAGAGAGACATCACTAGTGAAAATCACGAGACTCCGGTCCATCTTCATACCATTGTTCACACCCACTATTTACCTTTCTGTTTTTACTTTTACTAGTACCTTTTTATCTCTTGCGTTTGATCCTTTGTAAACGACAAGGCCGGAGGAATTGACAACTCCTCTGAACTCGTTGGGAGCAAAGTTATTTGTTTTGTGCAGGTCCACGACAACTCCACGCATCAGAATAATTTCTGGCGCCGTTGCCACCTATCGTACTTATCGTTGAGTCCTACTGGAGACAAACCTTGGTATCTTTACTGAGGGAAATTACCGCTACGCTGCATCTCAACCTTCCACTTGGGGTAACCAACGAGGGGCGAGAAGCCATCAGCAGCCCGGAGGAGATGAAGGAGACGGAGGCGGCGGCGACGACGACGCCCACGACCACGGTGGTGGCCACGGCCCTTGGGGGCAGCGGCCCTTGGCCCCCTTCTTCTTCCTTGGAGATGGTGCTTCTGTGGAGATTGATCTCCCCCTCAAGACGGCTGCCAAGGGGGAGGAAATTTCATGGTGCCCTTTGACCTAGGTTTCCTCTACTCTCGGATTCCTGTCATCCAGATTACGTCTTCGGTATTTCGGGCCTCCAGGGAGTATCCGAACTCCGATTGGGCCAAATTTTATCTCTAGATCCATCGGACAAAAATTCCCTACAACTTTGTAGTTTTAAGTTTTTCCGTTTGAGTCCGTCTTCTAGCGTTTCCGAGGCGATCTTTAAAACCTGTCTTGTGGGGACAGATTTCGGGAAAGTTAGAGTCCAACTCTTACAAGGCTTCTTTTTGTGATTTTTCCTTTATCCAAGTAATTCCTGCACATAAAGTAGAAAAACAAGAACTTGTGCACTCTTGCAACCATTAATAGGTTAGTTCCAAAATATGTTATAAAAAGATATGAAAGTGTATCGAAAGCATAACAATATCACACAAAACATGCATGGAGCAAGCAAAAATTATAGATACATTTGGGACGTATCAGTACCCTCTCTTCGAAGGTAGACAACATAGCCTATGATGTTGAGATGCTTAAGATTAGAACTTCTCCCCCCGAGGAGAGAAAACCACTGCTATGAATGCTATCCAAGTGTAAATTAATGAAAATATTAGGATGTTGGGCAAACTTAAAGAGAGATGGGCTAGAGAAAAGGAGGAAGAAGAGAGAGAGTTAAGAGCCTTCGTACCTACTACACCGTAGCTACTATCCAAGTTGTTGAGGATGTCCAAACTATTAGCACCCATCACACCCCTAGTCCACCTGGACCTATCAATGGTGATGCTACCACCTCAACCATAGATGAAGAAACCTCTATGAACATAGATGCTTTCAAACAATTGAGACTTAATGATATCACTACCTCCTTGATAGATAGTAGCGATCTAGACTTTGACAACTGCACCTTACCTGAAGTTATTGGTTTCCTACACAAGATGTATAGAGACCCCCACACTAGCACCCTTAATCTTGCCTTCACAGAGCATATCACCAATGCTCTAATCAAAGTTAGGGAGGAGAAGTTTAGACTAGAAGCCTCCATACCTAGGAATCTAGAAGATGGTTGGGATCCTATGATAAAAATCAAATTGAATAACTTCTCTTGCTTTGCTCTTTGTGATGTTGGAGCTAGTACCTCTGTTATGCCCCAAAAAATGTATGATATGCTTGAATTGAAACCTTTTGATCCTTGTTCTTTTGGTGTTCGTCTTGTCGATTCTTCCTTAAAGAAACCTTTGGGGAAGATCGATGATGTTCTTATCATTGTCAATGACAATTATGTTCCCGTTGATTTTACTATTATGGACATTGAGTGTGAGCCCTCTTGTCCAATTATTTTGGGACGTCCTTTTCTTCGCACCGTTGGTGCTGTTATTGACATGAAAAAGGGGAATATCAAATTCCAATTCCCTCTCAAGAAAGGGATGGAACACTTCCCTAGGAAAAAAATTAAGTTGCCTTTTGAGTCCGTCACACGGGCTAGTTATTTTCTTGATAAAACTTGATCTTTTGCTTTGTGCCTAGCTGAAAGGCGTAAAAAATGCTTGTTGGGAGGCAACCCAAGATGTTTTTACTTCTGTTTTTAGTGGTCTTGATGATTGTTACTACTTTAGCAACATCATTGTATCTTTATTTTTCAATCTTTGTGCCAATTATAGCCTCATGTGACAAGGGAAGTGAAAGTTATGACATGCTGTCCAGAACACAGATTCTATCCTCGTGACAGGAAATATCATAGAAAATCACCAGTTCATCTTTTTGAGCTGAATTTTTTACACAGAGCGCTCTATAAAATCACGGAACTTTTGTATGTTCTGAGTTTTTTGATTTGAGTTGCAGAATTGCCCCTAAAAAATTCTTTACTACCTGCTGTTCTGTTTTACACAGATTCTGCCACGTTTTGTCTCTCCTAACTTTTGCAAACCTTAAGCTCGCTTTTTCTTTGCAAAAACCTTTTTTCAATCTTGAGAAACAGTAACCATTCCTGAAAAACTTTATTTGCAGTAGAGGAAAATTATTTTAATAGGGTACTAACCTCTCTAATCAGTTTACAATGAGTTATGTATGAAGGGAGTTTCCAAGTGTGCGATGGAAGATGATGAAAGAAGATCCTGGAGTGTAAAACGCTCAAGCTTGGGGATGCCCATGTGCACCCCCAATAAATATTCAAGGAGACTCAAGCGTCTAAGATTGGGGAGGACTCCGTGCATCCCCTTCTTCATCAACAATTATCAGTTCGTCCCTCGTTGCACTATATTTTTATGACTTCATGCGTTATGTGCTATGCTTGGAGCGTCTCGCTCTTTACTTCTCTTAGGTTTGTTTTTGCTTTGTTTGCTTTTATATCAAGTTAGACCCCATCTTTATTTTGTGTGGGAGAGAAACACACTCCGTTTGAACTAGAACTCCTCGTAGGATTTGCATGCTTATTTCCTTAGCTGTGAGTTGTTCTGTTTCTTTTCTTAGCTGCTGCCCAGTTTAGTTGTAGTGCTTTAGTTTTCTTCTAGAGATTTTCTTTTGTCTCAGTTGAACTTTCTATAGGTTGCATTTTTATCTTGTTTAGAGAGTTTTCCTGTTGCACTGAGTTTTGTGTCTTGACTAGAAAGTAGGTAGTTGAAGTTGCTATTCTCTTTGTAGTAGTAACTTGCAATAGTTTTGAGGTATTGACTAGAGTAATTTCTGAATTTATGGTGTCAAGAGCTTTAGCCTATTAGTGATAGATGTCGTATTTTGGGCAATCCGTGTGATTTTCGAAAACCAAAACCCCTGCTGAGAACTCTAGCTACTAGATGGATCACTAACCTCTGGAGGGTTCGAATATTAGAGTACACTCACGTACCATGAGTCGAGGATGCGCAAGGATAACCAAACCCCATACACTCCTCCTCGGGGTACTTGTCTCTTTGTGAATCTCCTAATTAGATTGAGAGTTACCAATAATAAGTGCATGAGTTCTTCGGACTAATGTGAGTATTCGAAAGTTGACACTTCCACCTCCCATATTTTTCTAGCCTCTCCTGTGCCGTGCATTGCCTCCTTCTCACTCCGAGAGTTGGCGTCCACCTTCGCCGGTACATCCAAATCCTTGGCATGATACGCTCTATCATCATAAACCTCCTTATATCCTTCCTCAAAACAGCCACCATACCTATCTATCAAGGCATTTCCATAGCCTTTCCGAGATACATTGCCATGCAACATCCACCTTCTCATGACTTGGTCTTCATGTCATACATGCTACTTGCTTGATCGATGAGCCGCATGCTAGTTGGGCCTTGCCCTAATCATTGCTACATGACGCGCTAGTATCATTGCATATCCTGCTATCCTGGCAGAGACATACATTTGCATCATGATAGTTACATCTTCTTTATGTGAGTACACTTGTAAAGTGTGAAAGATCTCCTATATTCTTGTAAAATATAGAGTGTTGCCCCTAAGTGAGGAAAACATCCCAAAGAGGACAAAATCAAAATATCCCAAAGAGGAAAAATGAGAGAAATAGAAAGAGCCATTGAGGCCACCAAAAAAATACAAAAAATAGAAAAAAGAAAAAAAGACAAAAAGAGAGAGAGAGAGAGAAGGGGGACACTACTATTCCTTTTGAGAGATCCACACTAGTACTTCATCCTCTATCCCTTGTACTCCATAGAGATCATCATACATGCATATAGCTATGTGTGGACCCTTCACACTATAGAACTTGACTTGTATATTCCAATGATGAGCCTCCTGAAACGAGCTCTAGGTCTTGTTGAGCAAGCAAGTTGGATGCACCCCCACTAGTTCCCATGGAGAGCTTTTAGCTCACATGTGCATCCGTTGCATTGCAATCCCTACTCTTTACATCATATCTATCATATGGCCTTCTCTCTCCTATGATTGTACTCATTGATGTGATCCTTTCACACCTTTTTGTCTTCCTCCTCCACCTTCTTTCTGTTTCGCCTTTTAGGTGTCAACTTTCTTGCTCACGCTCATCCATTGCATGAGTGCTCAAAATATCGAAAGGGAGTGGATCAGTTTGACGTACTTGTACCTGGCTAGTGGTCTGGGGACGAGTCAAGATAAGAATCAAAAGGAGACTAAGTGTGAAACTTTAGTAGATAGTAGTTCTCAACAACATTTTTCTCTCTTTTCCCATTCCCTTGCTTGCACGCAAACACCATCTGGAGACATTCGAGTCACGGACAGCGAGAGCTCTTGCACCCTTTGTTCTTTTGTTTCTTGTGTCAATGCTAATATATACTCTTGCTTGTTAAGACTTGAATTGAATTGCATGCTTTGATTGCTTTACTTAAAAGTCCTTATATGGTTGTGTGGCATGCCGCCACAGAAATTATGCTTGTTATCATTTCCCTACTCGAGGACAAGCAGGAATTAAGCTTGGGGATGTTGATACGTCCCAAAAGTATCTATAATTTCTGCTTGCTCCATGCATTATT
Source organism: Bromus sterilis (assembly GCA_950022295.1). Taxonomy (NCBI): domain Eukaryota; kingdom Viridiplantae; phylum Streptophyta; class Magnoliopsida; order Poales; family Poaceae; genus Bromus; species Bromus sterilis. The sequence goes on along the minus strand of OX465595.1, from coordinate 332,441,156 downwards.
TGTGTGACTTTGCCATGTTTTGCTTGAACTTTCATACACTTTTGATCATATTTGGACTAACCTATTAACTCGGTGCACCCAGTTGCCAGTTCCTGTTTTCTGTTGTTTTTATATTTCAGGTTTTCCGGCCATTAAAAGTGCCAAATAAACCCAGGAAAAATTGTATAAAAAATCAGCGTCCCGGAAGCTTCCCAAAGAACCGAGGAAGGAAGAGAGTGGACCACCAGGGCCCCAGGAGGGTCCCTGGTGCGGCCCCACCCTAGGGCGCTCCAGGAGGCCTCCTGGCTGCCCTGTGGCCCCTCTCGGTGCCCCCTTTGGCCTATATTTAGCCCCCGTGGAGGAAACCTGTAATTTCGATCTGCTATTCCCGTTCTCCTCTCTGTACCGCTGATACGTCCCAAACGTATCTATAATTTCTGCTTGCTCCATGCATGTTTTGTGTGATATTGCTATGATTTTGATACACTTTCATATATTTTTCTAACATATTTTGGAACTAACCTATTAATGGTTGCAAGAGTGCACAAGTTCTTGTTTTTGTACTTTATGTGTAGGAATTACTTGGATAAAGGAAAAATCACAAAAAGGAGTCTAGTAGGAGTTGGACTCTAACTCTCCCGAAATCTGTCCCCACCAGGTTTTAAAGATCGCCTCGGAAACGCTAGAAGACGGCCTCAAACGGAAAAACTTAAAACTACAAAGTTGTAGGGAATTTTTTTCCAGTGGATTTAGACATAAAATTAGGCCCAATCGGAGTTCGGATTCTTCCAGAAACCCCGAAATACAGAAGACGTAATCTGGATGACGGGAATCCGAGAGTGAGGAAACCTAGGTCAAAGGGCACCACGAAAATTCCTCCCCCTTGGCAGCCGTCTTGAGGGGGAGATAAATCTCCACAGCAGCACCATCTCCAAGGAAGAAGAAGGGGCCAAGGGCTGCTGCCCCCAAGGGCCGTGGCCACCGCCGTGGCCGTGGTTGTGGGCGCCGCCGCCGCCGTGGCCGCTGCCGTCGCCGTCTCCTTCATCTTCTCCGGGCTGTACCTCTTCATCAACAACTCTCTCTCACTCACCATGTCCATGTGTGAGTAGTTCCCCCTCGGGGTTAAGGGTTGTATCTTGATCTATGTGGTTTCTCTCTCTCCCATGATGTGATCTTTGTTGTGATCATAGGCTATGTAAATCTAGGGTGATCCCATGATATTTCCCCTTCCTCTATGTATTGGATTGATGTACTCAATTGATCTTATCTAGTATAATCTCCGAGACCAAGGTGACAGGGGTCTATTGGACATGGGTTAGAAGAATATTATCATGAGTGATTTCCTCTTTTGTGTGTGGATTGAAGATTGAGAGTCTCTTGGTGCTTGTCTTTGACTATCCTTTAGATATGTTGTGGTGAGTGTGGTACTCTCTTTGGATGGCCGCGGTGACATTGGGAAATCCATAGATTGAGAACTAAGAACTTTGAGGTGTGATTTTGTAGCCCTATATAATTCTCATCCTCTCTTGACCACAAAGGAATGACCTCTGAGTGCGTCTCCATTGCATGTTTTATGGCGAATATAATGTGATTAGACTATGTTAATGTTGTTGGGAGTTGCCACTAGTGAAAGTATGAAGCCTAGGCCTTGTTTCCATCATTGTTACACCGTTTTCACTCACTTTTGTTACTTGTTTCTTTGCTGCACTTTTTATTACAGATTTATATTACTTCGTTTTATCACACCTATCACCCGTATTTTACCATCTCTTCGCCGAACTAGTGCACCTATACAACTCCTAGTTGTATTAGGTGTGTTGGGGACACAAGAGACTTCTTGTATCTTAATTGCAGGGTTGCTTGAGAGAGACCATCTTCAACCTCTACTTCCCTGAGTTCGATAAACCTTAGGTCATCCACTTGAGGTAAATTGCTGCTGTCCTACAAACCTCTGCGCTTGGAGGCCCAACATAGTCTACAAGAATAGAAGCGTGCGTAGACATCATCCGCCACTGTCGCCGTTTCCAGGCCGGGGCTGCTAGGAGAAGCTGCACCGGCACCCTGCCGGAAGGAGGAACCCCCTACGGGAGACCATCCATCACCATGGACGCCTCCCGGATGTGCTGTGAGTAGTCCCTCTTGGACCATGGGTCCATGACTAGTAGCTATGTGATATTCTCCTCCCCTCTTTGTGCTTCCACTTTCGAGACCTCGTGAGCTGCCTCACATCATCGAGGCACCTTTGTAATTTTTGTGTTGCTATGCTGAGTTTGCTGGGATCTGATGGATTATGAGACTATGTTCAGATTGTGATGAGTAATATATTTGGTTCTCTTTCATATTTGTGTTCTTTAGTTAATTCTTGCATGTTCTCCGTTGCCGTATTTTGCTTTGGCCAAGTGATTTGTTGCAACTCCAAGAGGGAGCGTTATGCTTGATTGTGGGTCCAGCCCCCTGATGTCTAGCTTGAGTGACAGAAACATGAGACTAGGGGATGTGTGATACGTCCCAAACGTATCTATAATTTCTGCTTGCTCCATGCGTGTCTTGTGTGATATTGTTATGCTTTTGATACACTTTCATATCTTTTTTATAACATATTTTGGAACTAACCTATTAATGGTTGCAAGAGTGCAAAAATTCTTGTTTTTGTACTTTATGTGTAGGAATTACTTGGATAAAGGAAAAATCACAAAAATGAGCCTTGTAGGAGTTGAACTTTAACTCTCCCGAAATCTGTCTCCACCAGACAGGTTTTAAAGATCTCCTCGGAAACTCTAGAAGACGGCCTCAAACGGAAAAAACTTAAAACTACAAAGTTGTAGGGAATTTGTTTCTGATGGATCTAGACATAAACTGCGGCCCAATAGGAGTTCGGATGCTCCCTGGAGCCCCGAAATAGCGAAGACGTAATATGGATGACGGAAATCCAAGAGTCTATATAAAGAGAGGAAACCTAGGTCAAAGGGCACCACGGAATTTCCTCCCCCTTGGTAGTCGTCTTGAGGGGGAGATCAATCTAAACAGCAGCACCATCTCCAAGGAAGAAGAAGGGGCCAAGGGCCGCTGCCCCCAAGGGCCGTGGCCACCGCCGTGGCCTAGACGTCACCGCCGCCGTCTTCTTCATCTTCTCCGAGCTGCGCCTCTCCATCAACAACTCTCTCTCTCACCATGTCCATGTGTGAGTAGTTCCTCCTCGGGGCTAAGGTTTTTACCAGTAGCTAGTGGTCAATTCTCTCTCCCATGATGTGATCTTCGTTGTGATCATAGACTATGTTAATCTAGGATGATCCCATGATATTTCCTCTTCCTATATGTATTGAATTGATGTACTCACTTGATCTTATCTAGTATAATCCCTGAGATCATGGTGACAACGGTCTATTGGACATGTGCTAGAAAATATTTTCATGAGTGATTTCCTCTTTTGTGTGTTGATTGAAGATTGAGAGTCTCTTGGTGCTTGTCTTTGACTATCCTTTAGATATGTTGTGGTGATTGTGGTACTCTCTTTGGATGGCCGCGGTGACATTGGGAAATCCATAGATGAGAACTACGAACTCTGAGGTGTGCTTTTGTAGCCCTACACAATTCTCGTCCTCTCTTGACCACAAAGGAATTACCTCCGAGTATGTCTCCATTGCATGTTTTATGGGAAATATCATGTGATTAGACTATGTTAATGTTGTTGGGAGTTGCCACTAGTGAAAGTATGATGCTTAGGCCTTGTTTCCACAATTGTTACACCGTTTGTGCTCACTTTTGTCACATGTTTGCTTGCTGTTGTTTATTACAGATTTATATTACCTTGATTTGCCACATCTATCACCCACATTTTACCATCTCTTCGCCGAACTAGTGCACCTATACAACTCCTAGTTGTATTAGGTGTGTTGGGGACACAAGAGACTTCTTGTATCTTAATTGCAGGGTTGCTTGAGAGAGACCATATTCAACCTCTACTTCCCTGAGTTCGATAAACCTTAGGTCATCCACTTGAGGGAAATTGCTGCTGTCCTACAAACCTCTGCGCTTGGAGGCCCAACATAGTCTACAAGAATAGAAGCGTGTGTAGACATCAAGCTATTTCTAGCGCCGTTGCCGGGGAGGTAAGCGTTGAAGGTATATCTTTAGATTTTGCAATTAAATTTTTTTGTTTCTTGTTTTTATTTTCACTAGTTAGGCTTTATGGAAAACAACAAAAAAATTATGAGAGAGCTTTATGAGCTCTATCTTGAGTTAGGACATGAAGTGTTTGAGGAGGAGATAAAAAAGCCTATGGAACTTTATATTTGAACAACACTCATGATAGTGGTAATTTTATTAGCATGTCTTCTTTGAATACTTTTGATACTAATGATATGCAAAACCATAAGCTTGGGGATGCTATGTTTTATGAAGATGATCTTTTTAGCCCCCCAAGTTTTGATGAGGAAATTTATTTTGATGATACTTTGCCTCCTATCTATGATGATTATTGTGATGACACTTATGCTATAAATAATAAATTTTTACAAGTGCACCATGATAAGAATGATTCATGTGATAGCTATTTTGTTGAGTTTGCTCCCACTATTACTAATGAGAAGGATTTTGCTTATGTGGAGAGTAACAAATTTTCTATGCTTGTGGATCATGATAAGAATTTTTTATGTGATACTTATATTTTTGAGTTTATTCATGATCCCACTGGAAATTATTATGAGAGGGGAACATATGCTTATAGATATTTCAATAATATCAAGTTCCCTCTCTTTATGTTGAAGGTTTTGAAGTTGCACATTTTTTTCCTTCCTATGCTAATATCTTTATGCTTCAATGAGTTATTTCTCTACAAGATCCTTTTGAGTAGGAAGCATGTTAGACTTAAATGTGTTTGGTATTTGCTTCTTTATGCTCTCTTTTGTGCTTCAACTCTTATTCCTATGAGAGCATCACTAAAATCTTAAGCCTATCTTTATGGCTATAAAGAAAGAGCTCTAGGGAGACAACCCTTGTTATCTTTACTTTGACTTTTTACTTTCTATTTTTAGTGGTCTTGATGATTGTTACTACTGTAGAAACATCATTGTATCTTTATTTTCAAGATTTGTGCAAAGTTATAGCCTCATATGACAAGGGAAGTGAAAGTTGTGACATGCTGTCCAGAAAACAGATTCTGTCCTCGTGACGGGAAAAATCAGATCAAATCACCAGTTCATAATTTTGAGCTGAATTTTCTACACAGCGTGCTCTATACAATCACGGAACTTTCGTATGTTCTGAGTTTTTTTATTTGAGTTCCGGAAGTATCCCAAAACAATTCTTTACTACCTGCTGTTCTGTTTTTCACAGATTCTGCCACGTTTTGTCTCTCCTAACTTTTGCAAACCTTAAGCTTGCTTTTTCTTTGCAAAAACCTTTTGGAAATCTTGAGAAATATTAGCTCTTCAAGACTATCTTTATATCCAGTGGGGAAAAATTATTTATTAAAGGTACTAACCTCTCTAATCAGCTTATGATGAGTTATGTATGAAGGGAGTTTTCAAGTGTGCGATGGAAGATGATGAAAGAACATTCGGGAGTGTCAAGCGCTCAAGCTTGGGGATGCCCACATGAACCCCCAAAAAATATTCAAGGAGACTCAAGCGTCTAAGCTTAGGGATTCCCCGTGCATCCCCTTATCCATCAACAATCATCAGTTCGTCCTTCGTCTCACTATATTTTTATCACTTCATGCGTTATGTGCTATGCTTGGAGCGTCTCGCTCTTAGGTTTTATTTTTAGTTTTCTTTAGATTTGCTTGCTGTTCATAACAAGTTAGATCCCGTCTTACTTTGTGTGGGAGAGAAACACGCTCCACTTTCAAAATCTAGAACACATTATAGGATTTCTTCATGCCTATCTTTTTGCTGTTGTGTGTTCTTTATCTTTTCATAGCTACTGTCATGTCTAGTTTTAGTCTTAGTTTGTCTTAGCAAGATCCTTGGCTTTTGTTTAGTTTGTTGCTGGAACTCTCTTTAGTTTTCATGTTTATCTTGTTAAGAGAGTTGGTTGTTGCACTGAGTTATGTCTTGTTTTTGAGAAGTAGGTGATTGAGGTTGCTATTTAATTTCAGTAGTAACTTGCAATAGTTTTGAGGCATTGATGTGAGTAATGTTTGAACTTTTGGTGTCAAGAGCTTTAGCCTAGTAATGATAGATGTTGTATTTTGGGAAATCCGTGTTTATTTTCGAAAAAATTACAAAATTAGTTGAGAACTTTAGCTACTAGATGGATCACTAATCTTTGGAGGGATCGAATATTAGAGTACACTCACGTACCATGAGTCGAGGATGCGCAAGGATAACCAAACCCCTATACACTCCTCCTCGGGGTACTTGTCTCTTTGTGAACCTCCTAATTAGATTGGGAGTTACCGATAATAAGTGCATGAGTTCTTCGGACTAATGTGAGTATTCGAAAGTTGACACTTCCACCTAGCCATATTTTTCTAGTCTCTTCGGTACCGTGCATTGCCCTTTCTCACCTCGAGAGTTGGCGCATACTTCGCCGATGCATCCAAATCCTTGGCACGATACGCTCTGTCATCATAAGCCTCATTATATCTTTCCTCAAAACAGCCACCATACCTACCTATCAAGGCATTTCCATAGCCTTTCCGAGATACATTGCCATGCAACATCCACCTTCTCATGACTTGATCTTCATATCGTACATGCTTTTTCTTGATAGATGAGCCGCATGCTAGTTGGGCCTTGCCCTAATCATTGCTACATGGCGCGCTAGTGTCATTGCATATCCTGCTATCCTGGCAGAGGCATACATTTGCATCATGATTGTTACATCTTCTTTATGTGAGTACCCTTGTAAAGTGTGAAAGATCTCCTATATTCTTGTAAAATATAGAGTGTTGCCCCTAAAGTGAGGAAAAGATCCTAAAGAGGACAAATGATAGAAATAAAAAGAGCCATTGAGGCCACCAAAAAAATACAAAAGAAGAGAAAAAAGAGAAAAAAAGAAATAAAAAGAGAGAAGGGGGCACACTACTATTCCTTTTGAGAGATCCACATTAGTACTTCATCCTCTATCCCTTGTACTCCATATAGATCATCATACATGCATATAGCTACGTGGGGATCCTTCACAATATAGAACTTGTCTTGCATATTTCAAGGATGAGCCTCCTCAAAAGAGCTCTAGGTCTTCATGAGCGAGCAAGTTAGATGCACCCCCACTAGTTCTATTGGAAAGCTTTTCTTAGCTCATATGTGCATTCGTTGCATGGCAATCTCTACTCCTCACATCATCTATCATTTGGCCTTCTCTCCTATGATTGTCCTGATTGATGTGAGCCTTTCTCACCGTTTTGTCTTCCTCCTCCATGATACGTCCCAAACGTATATATAATTTCTGCTTTCTCCATGCATGTTTTGTGTGACTTTGCCATGTTTTGCTTGAACTTTCATACACTTTTGAGCATATTTGGACTAATGTAACTACCCGATTCACTAGGAATCCAAGTCTCTGTGCATTCTGTGCTAGTCCCTGGATCAATAGCTAGCACACACAATACACGATGTAATATCAAGAATAAACCACATGTCATATATATTACATCGAAGATCCAGTATTACAATAAGGCATACCTGCATAGCTCAAGGCTAGCTTACAAATAGAATACAACGGAAAACAATAAAAGCTTCGTGGCGGCCATCAACTCCACCGGCATAGTTGAGTATAGACATCGTAACCCTACATCGCATCACTTACTCATCGTATAAAATCCTGCAACACCGAAGGTTACAGCCCGACAACGGGTCAGTACATCTGATTTGTACGGCAAGTCACACGAAAAAGTATATAACAGACCTACAACTACATGCAAGGTAAGTCAAAGGAAAGGCTTATGGTTTTATTTTGCAGAAAGCTGATTTTTCCCTCACATACTACAACTAATCAAATTTTAATTTATCTTGCTAGTCCTAGGTATGGTTGAATCGGGCTACACCAATTCCAACCATCCCTTTATTAAAAGTTCCCACTCAAATTCTTACTAAGGTGAATTATTTGTCAAGACCATCCAACAACAATAATGCCCAGTTGCTCAAAGTTGTCCGTAACCATGGACACGGCTAATCATGATCAGTTTTTTACACTCTGCAGAGGTTTGTACACTTTCCCCACTGGACTCAACCCGAAGATTGAGACATAGTCTTTCCGAAGAGGTTGCCTCCACCCTTTGGTAGCCGGTACACCTATCATATCTACATCAGCTAGCTACCAGGGCCAGGTTCCCCACAACTTACTCATCTAAGCCAGAGCCCATATAGCCAATGGTTGTACATGGAAGCTACTAGTCACACTGTCTTTCCGATCTTTTTGAGCCTGGACGGCGCCCACTGCGTTCAGAGGGTACTCGCCATGACGCACCCGGTTTCCCACCAAAACAACCATTGGGTGCATTTAACCCCGGCATTGTCCTTAGACAAGGCACAACCACCAAGATGCAACCCGCCCATCCAGAAGTGATTTCTATTTAAGTTTTCTAGTCAAGTCATTAATCCTCACATAGCTCAATGATAACTCAACCAATCCCCGTCTACAAAGCAATAGCAGTATATAACAACCACGATCCTAGGGCGACAATGAAATACAAGGTCAGAGCATATGGCTATCCTACTAGGTTTAAATCATAACTAATATATAATCCTACACATGCATAGAGTTATAATTTGCTACATGCATAATACAAAATATAGGTTGAGGTATGGTCAAAGTGTAACTTGCCTTTTCCCTTCGGTGAAGTTCTTCGCTCTCACGGTCCAGTCAACTCTACTCGTCACACTTCGAGCAATCTATCGTCAACGAAAGAACTCAAATAAGCAATCACACCACAAGGACAAACAAAAGATCAACAAACAAACACAAAGGTTTTTAGCAACAAAACAGAAAGGTTTTGAGGTGCAAAGGTGTCGATGTGCTCGACGTGATCGATGGAAGTGATCTCGAGAGAGTCAACAGATACAGATTCATCGGTAAGGAATTGTGATCATGGACATTTATGAATTTGAGGTGAATATCATGCCCACATGAAAAGTGTATGAATCTTACCGATAATATGTCTCAAATGATCCGATGTGCAAAAAGAATCACGTGACACTGAATACTACAACACAGGTCATAGCAGGTTCAAATTTGAATTGCATTTGACTTTGAACAGAACAAGAAACTTGTGAATTTTTGTGTACACATGCTATATACAGAAAGTATATGACACGAGTGATCCAACGCAAAAAGAATCACTCGATTTGGATCAACGGTTTAAAAGATACGACCACCGGAATTTGAATTTGAATTTGAAATAAATTCAAATTCAAAAGTGTGCACATGTTTGAAAAGTTAATTCTATGTTTAACTACAGAACAAGACAAGCGCATAGCAAAAAGTTTCACCTCAATCCGACTTGCGGTGTAGAAGATATTGCGGGCGCGAGATTAGAGGTTTTTTTGCCAAAAGGACTTGTTCGCGAATATAATTTTTTCTGAAAAAGCAATCGGGTCCCTGCAGGGCAGTTGACCAGATCTGGCCGGGTTGACTCCGTCGAAGTCGTCTTCTCCGGCGAGGCGGCTCGGCTCCGGCGACTCCAAGGCGGCCGGCGAGGTGAGAGGCGGCTCCGGCGAGGTGCCGCGTGGGGAAGGTGGCCGGGGTGGCAGCGGCTAGGGGCAGAGGCTCGCGCGGCCAGGCAGCTCGGGGCGGTCCGGCGAGCGACGCGCGGGGGCGGGCGGCGGCGCGGCTCCCCGGCAAAGCCGTCCGGCGGCCGGTGGCGGGTGGCGGCGGCGGGCCGGTTGCCGGGGCGGCGCGGCTCCGCGGCGGGGTAGGCGGCGGGGCTCCACGGGAGGCGTGGCGGCCGGCGGATGGCCGGGTGGCGGCCGGCGGCAGTGTGCAGCGGCGGCGGCGGCGGCTGACTCCGGCGGCAGCGGCGGAGGCGGGTCCCGCGGGCAAAACTAGGGTTTTAAAAAAAGAACAACAAGAAATAAAATCCGAAAATTATATATAGGCAGAGAAAAAAATAGTTTTTTTGATCCGAGTTGGGCTCTAATTATGGCCGCGAGCGGAAAAAGGTGACTGGGCCGGGCTACGGATTTTCTTTTTCTTTAAAAACCTAACCTTCAAACAATTGTAGAAAGATAAATACTAATCAGAAAAATATGAAACAAATTTCTAAATTCATCAAATAATACAAAGAAAATTACTTAATGAAATTTTTTTCCAAAAAGAAAAATAAAAATAAAAACATTTTCTAAATACTTGATTTAAATATAAAATACTTTACATAAATCAAATAAAATCCAGTAAATTATTAAAAGTATTTTTATTTGGTCAAAAGCTTTGACAAACCATTTCTAAACAATAAAATATAAATTTTAAAATGGTTACACCAATAAATAATTTGGTAAAATAAAAATATCCCATTGGCATACTTTTCAACTCTTTTCAAATATTTAAGAAAACATTTCAATGAAATAAAAACTCTCTTAGCATTATAAAATCCCTAAAATAATTTTAGAGTTATTTATAATACTCAAAATAAAATTTAAAAACTTTAAAGTAATATTCTAAATATTTTTCAACTTTATTAGAAAGGGGATAAGTCATTTTATATCTTCTCAAATGAATTTTCCTTGAGTTGAAAAATGTTGTGAATATTCAGAAGAATTCCAATAATGATTTAAAACATTTTCCAACCTTTTAATATGTTGAAGGAGTCATATTACCTTCTCTCATTTTGTTATGTTGGTTTTGTTTTAAATAATAAATTCCAAAAACACCAATTACGAATATTATGGAAAGTCCTTTTATTCCCTCTCTTTTTAATATTTGATAAACTCCAAAAAGTTTTAAATCCCAGAGAACATCAAACACATCAAGCAAACAATCATATCTATTTAATTTTATTAACTTTCCAAAATTCGGAGAATTTAGGGATGTTACACACTACCACCCTTAAAAGGAATCTCGTCCCCGAGATTCGAAAAGGCTAGAAAGAAAAAGGTTAGGGTTTGGGTCTTCATGAAAGTCCACCGATCCTCCGATGAGCTTGGGTGCTACCACCCTTAAAAGGAATACAACTTAGTCTTGATGAGTCTTGCTCCACTGACCACATCCTTCATAGAGATTTCACCAACTCCTTTGAAGTCTTGAATCCTTAGTAAAAAGAGGAGTCTTCCGTATACTGAGCCTTCGTGACTGACAAGTCAGGTGCCAATAATAAGCAACTATCTATTTTCTCATGGTGGTCATCAGGGATACTTTTACGGGATACCTGCAGGAATGGTCTTGGTCTATACTCACCGTATAACACAACCGATAATCTCCTACGGGGGTCACACATCGTACCATTCTATGGTTTGGGCTTGAACATTGTCGCCTATCAAACATAGGTAAGTCACTCAAGATCTACTATCCCACATAGCAAGAGTGAATAATAAGAGTAGTCGTCATGGGGATCAATCCATTCCGCACCCAAATCATTACCTTGTATATGGTTTAGCGAATCTCGTAATATAACACTCGGTCATCCTCACAGGCATTGCAGAAATTCCTCTTGATCTTGAACTGGATTCAGATAAGTCCATGGTTCTGCAAGCCAACTAAACCTCTATCGTTTCCTCAGAACACTCAGGTTTGCGCAAATTGCTGTAAAACGTGTACTGGTGGACTACAACTTCTTCGAGGGTTCTTCCTTCAGCAAGATTGTGCTTGCTTGTTGTAAGATCCTGGCACATGAGGTTAACTTGAACTTGGCTTTAAGTTGCATCCATCTTTATTCCAGTCTTGACATTAGCAACCATTGTAGTAGCTTCTTCAGTTCAGGGATGAGGATGAAGGGGAATAGAATGTAGATAGCGAGGTAGAGAGAGAGATAGCGAGAGATACCCATACAAACATCACACTAGTTTTGAAAATGATTTTTGATGTGTAGCTGTCGGTAAAATAAGAAATGACAGCTCACAGAAACGATCTAACGGTAGAAACTTGAATCTTCCAGGTCTTCAAGTCTTCAGGTCTTCAATGACGGTAGCTTCAGTTTCGCGTTGTTGAGGTAATCTTCGTATCGTTGAGTCACTTTCCAATTTATTCTTCTTGTGGTTGTGTCTTCTTCAGTCTGAAAGCATACTAATTAGATAAGGGGTCTAAGGTAACGTAAACTTATTCTACTCGCGAAGAAGAACCACAAAGCACAACACATCGCATCAAAACAAGACATAACAGGGTCAAGGCCACAAGCAAAACTTAACAAAACAAATCATGACATAACACATCTAATCAATCCATAGCAGACATGCATCGATCAACATCTCCAACTAACATTAAAAAGTACCACCATACACTTAGTGCACACCACGAATATTCTATTCTCCAATTGCAAAACATAAGCTTTTTCAAGTCAGCATCCTTGCTTCCGCTTTCACATCTTCTTCATTCCCTTCAATTCTGGACACATGTTGGCGTAATGTCCCATATTCCTGCACCGGAAACACTGAATCTGGCTAATGTCCTTTATCTTCTTCCTCATGAGTGCTTCCTTCAACTCCTGGATAACTTTCTTCATTCCTTCTTTTTGATGTTGAAACACTTGTTGTGTCACAAAGAAAAATTGACACTGAGCGGGGTAATGATTATTTCCTTCGCACACAAAACATGTGACTTATGCAGTGGGGCATTCTTCACTCATGTGCATTTCCTCACAATGGGGACATCCCTCCTAGTGTCCTTCGTAGGAGTGTCCTGCTTCACCGCAAATTGTGCAGGCACAGGGCCTCTTAAGGTTTACCGTCCTTTGTGTCGGGGTGACAAGGCGGGATCCCAACAAAATCCTTGTGAACTCCTTCCAAGCAATCTTCCTTCGTGATTCGTCAATTGCCTGGTGCATTCTCCACCAAGTAGCAGCCTCTTCTACCAAGTACATAACTGCATAGGGGACCATGTCCTCACTTCCAACCTTGTTATTCTCCATGTGTTCCTCCATACTACTAATCCGTTGCTCCACCTTCAGCCTCGACATCGCCCCAAAAAAGGCGAGTCCTACTTCATACTCCATCTATTAAACCCATACGACAAGGGTTAGGGGAACACTATAACACCGACAAGAAACAAACTAAGATAACACCAAGCATATGCACTCAAACAAGAGAGAGGCAAAAACACCTACGTTCAACAGCAACACATGACAACAAACAATACAGTCACAAAAGTCAAAACACACAAACAACACCAAGAGTAAGTTCATATGTTCAAGACATACGATCTCATCATACTACGCGAAATTCGTTCACCTAACTTCACCTAAAAGGTGGTGGTATGATTCTAAGCTTCATCCTCCTCAGCTAAGCTGATCTTGAAGATCCTCTTGTAGTGTAAAACCCTTTGAACTACATAAAATACTCCTTCTAGTTATGGCAGTCATATCTTCAATTGATCCACGAGGTTGTTGATGTACTTCTCAAAAGTCAAGTCTTCAGGGGCAAGCAACTCAGAGGGGTATTTACAGTAAAACAAGATGAGGGGTTTTAGAAGATGAATAATAGATGAGAGATATTAGTGGAGAGAGTAATTAATCAAAGAGTGATAAAATACTTTTGTTCCTATGGCTTTTTCTATCCATTTTCTAGGGTCACGACCTACAGTCAACATGGGCTCTGATAACATCTGTAAAGACCCGGTTCATCACAAACCGGAGTCTCTGTGCATTCTGTGCTAGTCCCTGGATCAATAGCTAGCACACACAATACACGATGTAATATCAAGAATAAACCACATGTCATATATATTACATCGAAGATCCAATATTACAATAAGGCATACCTGCATAGCTCAATGCTAGCTTACGAATAGAATACATCGGAAAACAATAAAAGCTTCGTGGCGTCCATCAAATCCACTGGCATAGTTGAGTATAGACATCGTAACCCTACATTGCATCACTTACTCATCGTATAAAATCCTGCAACACCGAAGGTTACAGCCCGACAACGAGTCAGTACATCTGATTTGTACGGCAAGTCACACGAAAAGTATATAACAGACCTACAACTACATGCAAGGTAAGTCAAAGGAAAGGTTTATGGTTTTATTTTGCAGAAAGCTGATTTTTCCTTCACATACTAGAACTAATCAAATTTTAATTTATCTTGCTAGTCCTAAGTATGGTTGAATCGGGCTACACCAATTCCAACCATCCCTTTATTAAAAGTTCCCACTCAAATTCTTATTAAGGTGAATAATCTGTCAAGACCATCCAACAACAATAATGCCCAGTTGCTCAAAGTTGTCCGTAACCGTCGACACGACTAATCATGATCAGTTTTTATACTCTGCAGAGGTTTGTACACTTTCCCCATTGGACTCAACCCGAAGATTGAGACATAGTCTTTCAGAAGAGGTTGCCTCCACCCTTTGGTAGCCGGTACACCTATCATATCTACATCAGCTAGCTACCAGGGCCAGGTTCCCCACAATTTACTCATCTAAGCCAGAGCCCATATAGCCAGTCATTGTACATGGAAGCTACTAATCACACTGTCTGTCCGATCTTTTTGAGCCTGGACGGCGCCCACTGCGTTCAGAGGGTACTCGCCATTACGCACCCGGTTCACCACCAAAACAACCATTCGGGAAGCATTTAGCCCTGGTCCCTCCTTATCCAAGGCACGAGCCCCAGGATGCATTCCCTGCCCGCCCAGAAGTGATTTCTATTTAAGTTTTCTAGTCAAGTCATTAATCCTCACATAGCTCAATGATAACTCAACCAATCCCCGTCTACAAAGCAATAGCAGTATATAACAACCACGATCCTAGGGCGACAATGAAATACACGGTCAGAGCATATGGCTATCCTACTAGGTTTAAATCATAACTAATATATAATCCTACACATGCATAGAGTGATAATTTGCTACATGCATAATACAAAATATAGGTTGAGGTATGGTCAAAGTGTAACTTTCCTTTTCCCTTCGGTGAAGTTCTTCACTCTCACGGTCCATTCAACTCTACTCGTCACACTCCGAGCAATCTATCGTCAATGAAAGAACTCAAATAAGCAATCACACCACAAGGACAAAACAAAATATCAACAAACAAACACAAAGGTTTTTAGCAACAAAACAAAAAGGCTTTGAGGTGCAAAGGTGTCGATGTGCTCGACGTGATCGGTGGAAGTGATCTCGAGAGAGTCAACAGATACAGATTCATCGGTAAGGAATTGTGATCATGGACATTTATGAATTTGAGGTGAATATCATGCCCACATGAAAAGTGTATGAATCTGACCGATAATATGTCTCAAATGATCCGATGTGCAAAAAGAATCACGTGACACTGAATACTACAACACAGGTCATAGCAGGTTCAAATTTGAATTGAATTTGACTTTGAACAGAACAAGAAACTTGTGAATTTTTGTGTACACATGCTATAGACAGAAATTATATGACACGAGTGATCCAACGCAAAAAGAATCACTCGATTTGGATCAACGGTTTAAAAGATACGACCACCGGAATTTGAATTTGAATTTGAAATAAATTCAAATTCAAAAGTGTGCAAAAGTTTTAAAAGTTAATTGTATGTTTAACTACAGAACAAGACAAGCGCATAGAAAAAAGTTTCACCTCAATCCGACTTGCGGTGTAGAAGATATTGCGGGCGCGAGATTAGAGGGTTTTCTGCCAAAAGGACTTGTTCGCGAATATAATTTTTTTTTCTGAAAAAGCAATCGGGTCTCTGCGGTGCAGTTGACCAGATCTGTCCGGTTTGACTCCGGCGAAGTCGTCTTGTCCGGCGAGGCGGCTCGGCTCCGGCGACTCCAAGGCGGCCGGCGAGGTGAGAGGCGGCTCCGGCGAGGTGCCGCGTGGGGAAGGTGGCCGGGGTGGCCGCGGCTAGGGGCGGAGGCTCGCGCGGCCAGGCAGCTCGGGGCGGTCCGGCGAGCGACGCGCGGGGGCGGGCGGCGGCTGACTCCGGCGGCAGCGGCCCGCGGGAAAAAACTAGGGTTTAAAAAAAGAACAAAAAGAAATAAAATCCGAAAATTATATATAGGCAGAGAAAAAAATAGTTTTTTTATCCGATTTGGGCTCTAATTACGGTCGCGAGCGGAAAAAGGCTACTGGGCCGGGCTACAGATTTTCTTTTTCTTAAAAACCGAAACTTCAAACAATTGTAGAAAGATAAATACTAATCAGAAAAATATGAAACAATTGTCTAAATTCATCAAATAATACAAAGAAAATTACTTAATGAAATTTTTTTCCAAAAATAAAAATAAAAATAAAAACATTTTCTAAATACTTGATTTAAATATAAAATACTTTACATAAATCAAATAAAATCCAGTAAATTATTAAAAGTATTTTTATTTGGTCAAAAGCTTTGACAAACCATTTCTAAATAATAAAATACAAAATTTAAAATTGTTACACCAATAAATAATTTGGTAAAATAAAAATATCCCATTGGAATACTTTTCAACTCTTTTCAAATATTTAATAAAACATTTCAATGAAATAAAAACTCTCTTAGCATTATAAAATCCCTAAAATAATTTTAGAGTTATTTATAATACTCAAAATAAATTTTAAAAACTTTAAAGTAATAATCTAAATATTTTCCAATTTTATTAGAAAGAGGATAAGTCATTTTATATCCTCTCAAATGAATTTTCCTTGAGTTGAAAAATGTTATGAATATTCAGAAGAATTCCAATAATGATTTAAAATATTTTCCAAGCTTTTAGTATGTCGAAGGAGTCATATTACCTTCTCTCATTTTGTTATGTTGGTTTTGTTTTAAATAATAAATTCCAAAAACAGCAATTATGAATATTAGGGAAAGTCCTTTTATTCCCTCTCTTTTTAATATTCGATAAACTCCAAAAAGTATTAAATCCCAGAGAACATCAAACACATCAAGCAAACAATCATATCTATTTAATTTTATTAACATTCCAAAATTCGGAGAATTTTGGGATGTTACAACTAAACTATTAACCCAGTGCACCCAGCTGCTAGTTGCTATTTTCTGCTGTTTTTGTATTTCAGGTTTTCCGGCCATTAAAAATGCTCCAAAAAATCCGGAAAAATCAGATAAAAAATCAGCGACCCGGAAGCTTCCGGAATCACCAAGGCAGCGGAGGGGGGCCACCACAGGGACTCCAAAAGGGTCCCTGGCGCGGCCCCACCCTAGGCTGCGCCAGGGGGCCTCCTGGGTGCCCTGTGGGTCCCCTCGACACCCTCCTCCGCCTATATTTATCCCTCGGGGTGGAAACCCCTAATATCGATCTGTTTTCCGCGAACTCCCCTCTGTACCGCCGCCGCCGCCGTTTCAAGATCGGGGTTGCCTGGAGAAGCTGCTTCGGCACCCTGCCGGAAGGAGGAACCCCCTCCGAGAGACCATCCATAGCCATGGACACCTCCCGGATATACCGTGAGTAGTCCCCCTTGGACCATGGGTCCGTGACCAGTAGCTATGTGATGTTCCTCTCCCCTCTTTGTGCTTCCACTTTCGAGACCTCGTGAGCTGCCTCACATGATCGAGGCACTATTGTAATTTCTGCTGTTGTTATGCTGAGTTTTCTGGGATCTGATGGATTATGAGACTATGTTCAGATTGTGATGAGTAATATATTTGGTTCTTCTCTTTTATATTTTGTTCTTGAGTAAATTCTTGGATGTTCTCCGTTGCCGTATTTTACTTTGGCCAAGTGATTTGTTGCAACTCCAAGAGGGAGTGTTATGCTTGATTGTGGGTTCAGCCCCTTGATGTCTAGCTTGAGTGACAGAAACATGAGACTAGGGGATGTGCTGTTGCCACCAGGGATAAAACAACGGTGCTTGTATCCGCGGGTGCAAGGATTGTTTACTTTACGCAAAGTTCTTTTAATGCAGTTGTCTGTTGCTTTGAGTTTACCCTTTGGGTGGGCTTCACAACTTAATACCAGTGAGATGTTCTGGATAGATATCTCAAGGTGGATGATTCGTAGTAGATGCAGTTGGATTTCGGTATACTTACCTTGGCGTACTGCCCATTGCTTTTGAGCCCTTCCTTTCTTTGCAGCATAGTTAGCATTGCGATGCCTTCATAATTCTGTCAATTGCCCAGTTTTGATTTGTTTACCTCGCTAGCACTTTTATCGTCTTTTGGGAGAGAGATATCACTAGTGAAAATCACGGGACCCCGGTCCATCTTCACATTATTGTTTACACCCTCAATTTACTTTCAGTTACCACTATTATTATCTCTTGCGTTGATCCTTTGTAAACAGCAAGGCCGGAGGAATTGACAACTCCTCTGTACTCGTTGGGAGCAAAGTTATTTGTATCTGTGTGCAGGTCCACGTCAACTACCCAGCAATCGCCTAATTTCTGGCGTCGTTGTCACCTACTTGTATCTCTTGGAGTCCTACTGGTTCGATAACCTTGGTATCTTCACCGAGGGAAATTTGCTGCTACGCTACATCTCATCTTTCACTTGGGGTAACCAACAAGGAGTGAGAACTATCCTCACCGTATCACTCCACCATATTCTCTCTTTGCCATCCTAAGTGTAAACTTTCGTGCTTACGCTCATCCATTACATGAGTGCTCAAAATATTGAAAAGGAGTGGATCAAATTGACTTGTACCTGGCTAGTGGTCTGGGGACGAGTCAAGATAAGATTCCAAAGGAGACCAAGTGTGAAACTTTAGTAGATTGAGTTGTCAACAAAATTATAATTTTTCTCGTATTCTGATATCCATTTCTTGCACGCAAACACCATTTAGAGACATTCGAGTCACGGACAGCGAGAGCTCTTGCACGTAATGTTCTTTCGTTGCTTGTTTCAATGCTAATATAGACTCTTGCATGTTATGACTTGAATTGAATCACATACCTTGGTTTCTTTACTTTTCAAAGTCCTTATATAGTTGCTAGCATGTTACCACATAAATTATGCTTGTTATCATTTACCTACCCGAGGACGAGCAGGAATTAAGCTTGGGGATGTTGATACGTCCCAAACGTATCTATAATTTCTGCTTGCTCCATGCATGTTTTGTGTGATATTGTTATGCTTTTGATACACTTTCATATCTTTTTATAACATATTTTGGAACTAACCTATTAATGGTTGCAAGAGTGCACAAGTTCTTGTTTTTGTACTTTATGTGTAGGAATTACTTGGATAAAGGAAAAATCACAAAAAGTAGTCTTGTAGGAGTTGGACTCTAACTCTACCGAAATCTGTCTCCACCAGACAGGTTTTAGAGATCTCATCGGAAACCCTAGAAGACGGCATCAAACGGAAAAACTTAAAACTACAAAGTTGTAGGGAATTGTTTTCCGGTGGATCTAGACATAAAATTCGGCCCAATCGGAGTCCATATTCTCCCTGGAGCCCCGAAATACCAAAGACATAATCTAGATTACGGGAATCTGAGAGTCTATATAAAGAGAGGAAACCTAGGTCAAAGGGCACCACGAAATTTCCTCCCCCTTGGAAGCCGTCTCGAGGGGGAGATCAATCTCCCCAGCAGCACCATCTCCAAGGAAGAAGAAGGGGCCCAAGGGTCGCTGCCCCCAAGGGCCGTGGCCACCGCCGTGGCCGTGGCCGTCGCCGCCGCCGTCTCCTTCATCTTCTTCGAGCTGAACCTCTTCATCAACACCTCTCTCTCTCAACATGTCCATGTGTGAGTAGTTTCTCCTCGGAGCTAAGATTTCTACCAGTATCTAGTGGTCAATTCTCTCTCCCATGATGTGATCTTCGTTGTGATCATAGGCTATGTTAATCTAGGATGATCCCATGATATTTCCTCCTCCTCTATGTATTGAATTGATGTACTCACTTGATCTTATCTAGTATAATCCCCGAGACCATGGTGACAGCGGTCTATTGGACATGGGTTAGAAAAATATTTTCATGAGTGATTTCCTCTTTTGTGTGTTGATTGAAGTTTGAGAGTCTATTGGTGCTTGTCTTTGACTCTCTTTGGATGGCCGCGGTGACATTGGGAAATCCATAGATGAGAACTACGAACTCTGAGGTGTGCTTTTGTAGCCCTACACAATTCTCGTCCTCTCTTGACCACAAAGGAATTACCTCCGAGTATGTCTCCATTGCATGTTTTATGAGAAATATCATGTGATTAGACTATGTTAATGTTGTTGGGAGTTGCCACTAGTGAATGTATGAAGCCTAGGCCTTGTTTCCACCATTGTTACACCGTTTGTGCTCACTTTTTTCACATGTTTGCTTGCTGCTGTTTATTACAGATTTATATTACCTTGCTTTGCCACATCTATCACCCATATTTTACTATCTCTTCGCCGAACTAGCGCACCTATACAACTCCTAGTTGTATTAGGTGTGTTGGGGACACAAGAGACTTCTTGTATCTTAATTGCAGGGTTGCTTGAGAGAGACCATCTTCAACCTCTACTTCCCTGAGTTCGATAAACCTTAGGTCATCCACTTGAGGGAAATTGCTGCTTTCCTACAAACCTCTGCGCTTGGAGGCCCAACATAGTCTACAAGAATAGAAGCGTGTGTAGACATCAATGTGTTGTTGCCACCAGGGATAAAACAACGGTGCTAGTACCTGCGGGTGCAAGGATTGTTTACTTTACGCATAGTTCTCTTAATGCAGTTGTCTGTTTCTTTGAGTTTACACTTTGGGTGGGATTCACAACTTATTACCAGCGAGATGTTCTGTATAGATATCTCAAGGTGGATGATTCATAGTAGATGCAGGTGGATATAGGTCTACTTACCTTGGCGTACTTCCCATTGCTTTTGAGCCTCTTCCTTTCTCTTGTAGCATAGTTAGCATTGCGGTGCGTTTATAATCCTGTCAATTTCCCAACTGTGATTTGTTTACCTCGCTAGCACTTTTATCGTCTTTTGGGAGAGAGACATCACTAGTGAACATCATGGGACCTCGGTCCATATTTCCACCATTGTTTACGCCCTCAATTTACTTTCAGTCTTTACTTTCCGTCGCTACTATTATTATCTCTTGCGTTGATCCTTCGTAAACAGCAAGGCCGGAGGAATTGACAACTCCTCTGTACTCGTTGGGAGCAAAGTTATTTGCTGTGTGTGCAGGTCCAGGAGAAGCAAGTGATTCTTTTCAGATAGCGCATCACTTGTCGAACCACTTTCTTGTATCTCTGCGAGTCCTACGGGAGACAAACCCTATCCTCTACATAGGGGAAATTTGCTGCTACGCTACATCTCACCTTCCACTTGGGGTAACCAACGAGAAGTGAGGGATCTATCTTCCTTGCTAGCATCAAGAGCTAGTCACTCTTTGTTTGGATTAACGTCCTTGAGTGTTTTTAAGTATCTCATTCGCAGCTATACGCTCCGGGGAACCCATTCCCACTTACAATGGGAAGGATTACCCTTACTGGAAGGACAAGATGATGAGGAATATTATTGCTATCAATCCGGCTGGTTGGGAAATTATCAAGGATGGAGTTATCATCAAGGACAAGAAAGATATCACTGCTGATGAGCTCAAATGTATGGCTCTTGATGCTGAAGTCCGGGTATTCATCACAAATCACATTTCTGCTAAGAAGTACCTGGAAGTGAGGAACATTGCCTCTGCCAAAGGTGTTTGGGATTATCTGGAAAAGATTGGTGAAGGTGCTTCGACACAGAAAGATGCACGAATTGATACCCTTCGAAGCAAGTTCTATCAATTCGCTCGCAAGGACGGTGAAAGAGTTGAGGCTACCTACAACAGACTCAACATTCTCTCTAGTGAGTTGATTTCCCTTGGTGCTCCCGATATCACCGATCATCTGGTGGTCAGACAATTGATTCGATCCCTTGATGAATCATTCGAGCATCTCATACTGATGATAAAGGAAAGGACTGATTACAAGGACCTGAGTCCCGCAGATGTTCTTGAGAGACTCACTACCTATGAACTAGAAAAAGAAGAGAAACGTGATGTCAATGGAACTCGAAGAAGTTCACATGCGCTAAAGGCAAAAGCTTCATGCCACTCCTCACCTGAACCCAGTTCCGCCTCAGGTGTCGAATCAGATGACCCTTCAGGGATTGGAAAGGACTTGGCTCTCATAATGAAGCGCTTCAATCGGTTCCAGCGAAGAAGTTCATCTTCTCCGAAGAAAGGCTATCCTTCACGTCACTCAAGCAGTTCCTCCCACCGTTCGTCCTCAAGAAGCTCTCCTACTAAAGACAATTGCTACTTAAAGTGCAAGAAATCAGACCACTTTATTGCTGATTGCCCCATGTGGGAAATTGAATACAAGTCAAAGCATTCGCACAGAGATTCCTCAAGCAAGCATCACAGATCTTCCAAAATCTATGAGTCAAAGAGGCATGAATCTGGTTCTCGAAGAGAAAAGAAGAAAGATTCTGGTGATGACAAGAAGAAGAAGTACCATAAGAAGCGTGAGGGCTCTTCGTCGAAGACTCACTCGTCTCGTCGAAGCCGTTCTCACCGTGCCAAGGCCTATCTAGGTAAAGAAATTGACGGGGATCAACCCCGGCAAATCCCATGGTCAGGGACCCTGGGTTAGTCATGAGAGGCACAGGTTGGACGATAGCTCGTCGGCAAACAGGAAGGCACGCTTCTGCTCGATATTATTGATGAGGGAGATGCGATTACAGTGGATGCCAAGGCTGGAGCGCTCAAGGCTAGGGTTACAGATGATATTGGTTGCCCTTTGGCGTCGCCCCTCCTAGCCCTTATATAATGGGCTAGGTCTCAGGGAGTTCATCTACGTTTACAGGTAAGCTTTCCTAACCCTAGCTTGCTCCGTACGGCAGGTTTTCACACCTTCCTTTTGAGTCGCAGACTCCTACGTCGGTGCCAATTAGCGGGCCGAGGCTGTATCTTCATGGGCCTTCTGTCTTCAGGGAAACCAGGTAGGCTTATCCGTAGGAGTCGTGGGGTCACCCCCTCGTCAGTAGCCCCCGAGTGCCTGGGGGACTCGAAGAGTCGCGCAGGGACTCGAAGAGTCGCGCAGGGACTCGAGTAGATTCATTTGTCGGTTATTTGTATGCCCGGTACATCCGCGGGTCGCTGGCAGTCTGGTGGCCATGACAAAACCTGTTTCGAGGGATGCTAAGCTGAAAGGGCCCAAGGAGTCGACTGGTCGAGCCTTGGTGAATTGCACTAGGGCAAATACCGCAGTAGCCCAATCAAACCCACGTCTCTCGACGTGAGTTTGGAACACTGGTGTCGAGAAAAAGTCCTGCCGCTTCAGGCCTTACGGTGTTCATTTGCCGCCAGTAATGTGCATAGCCTAAGGCGCGTCCGCCCGGGTTTTTCTATCATGCGCAGCGCATGGAAAAGATTGGGAGTGAAATCGATCTTCGGCAAGTCCCAGCCCGGCCGAACTTCGCAGCGGGGTCTTACCTACACGCTAATCTTGCGTGGCATCTGGGCACAGTGTATCGTGTCCCAGGAATGTGTGTTTTTGAGGCGCAGAGCCTTATAGCATTGCACCCGCTTGGAACAAAACATCAAGCGAGCTATTCACTCATTCACCCGTGGAGCTTGTTTCGAGTGCTCGGGCGAGGGATTCTTTGCGAGTAGTCACTCGAATGCCGTTTCGGCTTTTGAGGTGAGGGAGCACCTGGGACTCTTAGCGCCGTATGATCTTGGCGAATGCATGTTTGTCTTGTGTCGGGTTGAGGGAGCACCCGAGACTCTCGTGAGTGCGAGTGATCACTCGAGCACATTGCTGACCTTTGGGTGAGGGAGCACCTGAGACTCTTATGGTGTGCTCTACCGATGGGAGTAAGATGTTTTTCTTCATCGGGAGAAAGGATCTGAAAGATGGAATCTCTGAGCCTTGATGTCTGTTGGCTTTCTTCGCCGCTTGTCAGGATAACGATGCCTCTGTTTGATGGCTGTCAGGGATGCTCCGCCAGTGAATCATCACGTCTTCATGACCGGTCATAATGATGGCCGCTATGGCGTGCGGCAGACGCTGTTTGAGTTTTCGATACGCGCGTTGGAAACACGCTTGAATTGACGCGTCTCACGCACGATGCTTCCCGTGGGAAAGTATCTTAGCCTTGGAATCTGAGACGTCTGCGACGTTTGGTCTTTGAATTAATTGTTGCTGTCGTCTTGGCTTCTTTGTGCCGTGAGATTTTTGTTCTATAAATAAGCCTTTCTCTTCCACATCGTTTCACCTCCATCCGGCTTGCTGCTTTGCCTCTTCTTTCTTCTCTTGCTCCTCTCATGGCTCCCAAGCGAGGTGTCGGCCATGGACTTGTTCGTCGTGGCCGTGGTGGCCGTACACCACGCTCATGCCGTGGTGGTCGCCATGGTACGGCTCCAGTGCCTTCCTCTTCTCCCTTGGAGGAGGGATTTTGGCGCTATGACTTTCTTTTACGTGTTCGTGGCCAGAGTGCCAATCGCGTTCTTCTTCCCTCTGCCTTTTCCGCCATTGTCTCTGAACGTGGCTTGGATGGCTTGCTTTTGCATCTTCAAGGGAGCTGTCAATCTCCTTCTTATGTTGACTTGGAGGTTGATAGCTCCCGCTTGGTTTCTCTTGGTTCTGGTTGGAGTTTGTTTGCTCGGCGGTTGAATCTGCGAGATGGAGATATGCTCAGCTGTCGTTTTGACGGCGAAAGCACTGTCACTATCCGCACGTTCGATCCGAGCGGCAATAGCATGGATCCACACTGGCAGGAGTCGAGCAGCGACAACTCCACAAGGTCGAGGAGTCCTACGCCTGCATCTTTTACAGCTCCGTCTTCTGGCGACTCCTCAGGTGGTGGTGCCGTCTCCATCAGCTCTGAAGAGGACATCGACGTCAAGCCATCGATCAAGAGGGTGCGCCAAGCGACCTTGTAGGACTGGAGGCGGCCTCATCTTCGCTGGCAACTCGGAGAAGAGGCTGTGCAGCCGGAGAAGAAGGCGTGCAACTGGATAAGAAGCTGGTGGAGCAGGAGAAGAAGCTTGTGGAGCATCGACAAATAAGTCGAGCTTCACCCTTTTGTTATGTCATTGACATCCTCTGCTAGCTTCCTTTTTTCCTTTTTCTGTGGTGATGCCTTTGTACTGGGGTCGATTACCCTTCATGAGCACACATGTAGAAGTCTTGATTCCTTGGGTAATTCCCTCTTGTAACAGGAGTTGCCTTCTATCCAAATGTAGTTGAGTCCTTTTTATACTGAAAATGATCCTTATGATGTAAACTATGCTTGAGCCTTTGCAATGGAATTTATCTTTGGGCCTTATGCAAACGAAAACTGTGTTCGAGTCCTTGGCAATCGGGAGCTGTCTTCGAGTTCTTTGCGACCGAGAGCTGTGTTCGAGTCCCTCCAAACTTTGCGCTGTGGGTTCTATCGGGTGCGCGACAACGCTCCCGATGGGAGTAGCCCCCGAGGCTATGCTTGAGTCAGAGGGTCGAGCGTAGGCTGAGATTTGTTTCCTTTGCCGTTCTTCCATTAATTTCTGTCTTTTATCGGGTGCGCGACAGCGCTCCCGATGGGAGTAGCCCCCGAGTCTTTAGGTGATCGTTGGCGATCGAATGAAGACTAAATGAGTTTGTGTCCTGTGCTCCCTCCAAAGTTTCTTCAGAGTACTTGGTGCTCCATCTGATTGTGGCCATGTCTTTCGAGTCTTGTTCTCAGCAGGTGGGGCTGGCCGGGTATTTTTGCTTGGGCTTTTTAAGCTTCAGACTGCGCGAGAGGTCTTTGGGAGGAGGTGGTGCTCGAGCCCCCGAGTGTTTGTGTTTAAGATCGCTTGAGTGGCGATAGTGTCTCTTGGGGGGATTTTATTCTTAAGACCTCCGAGTGCTTTTGGTTAAGATCGCTTGAGTGGTGATAGCGTCCCTCGAGGGGATTTTACTCTTAACCCCCGAGTGTTGTGGTTAAGATCGCGTAGGCGATAGCGTCTCTCGGGGGGATTTTATGCTTAAGCCCCCGAGTGCTGTGGTTGAGATCGCGTAGGCGATAGCGTCTCTCGGGGGGATTTTATGCTTAAGCCCACGAGTGCTGTGGTTCAGATCGCGTAGGCGATATCGTCTCTCAGGGGGATTTTATGCTTAAGCCCCCGAGTGCTGTGGTTAAGATCGCGTAGGCGATAGCGTCTCTCGGGGGGATTTTATGCTTAAGCCCCCGAGTGCTGTGGTTAAGATCGCGTAGGCGATAGCGTCTCTCGGGGGTATTTTATTCTTAAGCCCCCGAGTGCTTTGAGATGGCAGCATTTGGGCAACATTTATTTTATTGCGGTCGAGCGGCTACATGAGTTGCCAGTCATGTCTGACTGATGGGGACTATGGATAGAACAGTCGCAAGTTTGCTACATTCCATGGGTTACCCACGTCCTCGTCTGTCTTCGGGTTCTTCAGCCTGTAGGCGCCACCTCCGATGACTTCTGAGACTATAAATGGTCCTTCCCATTGGGGGGCAAGTTTATGGACCTTCTCTTGTATCAACCTTAGGACTAGGTCACCTTTGTTGAAGGTTCTAGTGCGCAAGCGGCTGCTTTGGTAGGTGCATAGCTTGTCCTGGTACCCCTCTGATTTTGCTAGGGATGTATCTCTTGCTTCGTCAGCCGTATCTTTGTCGTCTTGTAGTGCTTCTTCTGCTTCTTCTTCTTCGTATCCGGTGACCCGAGGTGCTCTGAACTTGAGGTCATGTGGTAGGACTGCCTCTGCCCCATACACCATGAAGAAGGGTGTGTACTGGGTTGCGGTGTTTGGTGTAGTTCGTAGGCTCCATAATACCTCGGGGAGTTCTCCTACCCAGTTGCCGGCGGCTTGCTCAAGTGGTGCGAGGAGCCGTTTCTTGATTCCCCCGCATACAAGGCCGTTTGCTTTTTCCACCTGGCCGTTGGACTGCGGGTGCGCGACTGATGCATAATTGATTTTGATGCCCAGTTCTTCGCAGAAGTTCTGGAATTCAGCGTCTGTGAAGTTCGTGCCGTTGTCCGTGATGATGTTGTGTGGAACTCCGAACCTGAAGATGATCGATTTGATGAAGTTGACAGCCGTGAGGGCCGTGGAGCTGGTGATGGGCACTGCGTCGATCCATTTAGTGAACTTGTCGACTGCGACGAGCAGGTGTGTCCTTCCGCCCTTTGATGATTTCTTGAGTGGGCCCACCATGTCGAGTCCCTAGGTGGCGAACGGCCAGGATAGTGGTATGGTCTTGAGCTCTGAGGCGGGAGCGTGTGGCATGTTGGCGAATTTCTGGCAGGCGACACAACGTCGCACGATTTCCTTTGAGTTTTTCATGGCTGTGGGCCGGTAGAACCCGACTCGGAATGCTTTGGACACGAGTACTCGACTACTCGCATGGTGCCCGCAGGTGCCTTCGTGGATTTCGAGCAGTAGGGCTTTGCCGTCCTCTTCGTCGATGTACCTTTGGAGTATCTAGGTGATGCTGCGCTTGTATGGTTGTTTGTTGATCACCGTGAACGCCTTGGGTCGTCTGATGCGTCGTGCTTCGGACACGTCTTGTGATAGCGTACCTTTGATTAGGAATCGGAGGAACGGTTTTGCCCAGACAGGTCCTTCGAGCTCTGTCGGAGCTGTGCTGTCGGGTGCGCTGGTGCTTGTGCCTTCTGATGGGGTTGCTGCTGCCACCTGCGCCAGGTCTGTTGCGTCCTCGCCGTCCATGACTGCTTCAGGTGCTGCTGCCTGTACCTTGATGGATCTCCGGCTGATTCTTTCGAGAAAAACGCCGGGTGGTATGGGTACTCGGGTCGAACCGATGTTCGCGAGTTCGTCAGCTTCTGTGTAGTTGGCCCTGGTGATGTTGTGGAGATCGCACCCGTCGAAACTTCCTTCGAGTGCGTTGTAGAGCTTCTGGTAGGCCGCCATGTTGTCGGCTATTGCATCGCAGTTTCTCATCGTCTGCTGGACGACGAGATTGGAGTCCCCGTAGATTATGAGGCGAGTGGCTCCACATGTTTTGGCCATGCGCATGCCATGGAGGAGTGCCTCGTATTCTGCTTCGTTGTTGGAGGCGTGACTGAAGTTGATCTGGAGGACATATTTTAGCTTTGTTCCTTTAGGGGAGATGAGCACAACTCCTGCCCCGACTCCTTGTTGTCTCTTGGACCCATCGAAGAACATTGACAATGAACTTGATAGGTCTGGGGGGCCTGGTGTCTGAACCTCCGTCCACTCGACCAAGAAATCTGGGAGTACTTGGGCTTTGATGGCTGTTGGGTGCTTGAACTGCAGGTCCCGTGGGCTGAGCTCAATGTTCCACTCGGCGACTCGTCTAGTCGCTCTAGGGTTATTGAGTATGTCAGCGAGTGGTGCACTACTCATGATTGTGATAGGGTGCTCGTCGAAGTAGTGGGACACCTTTCTTGAGGTCATGATGATGGCTAGTAGTAGCTTCTGATAATGCGGGTACCGCTGCTGGGATTTGGTCAGGAGCATGCTGTGGTAGTAGATTGGTCTTTGGATGCTCTGGACCTTGCCGTCTTCTCCGCGTTCAACAACGAGCGCTGTGCTTACTACACTGTTACGTGCTTCCACGTAGAGGTATAGCTTCTCTCGTTCCTTGGGTACCGCCAGGATTGGTGGGGTCGAGAGTGTCTTTTTCAGGTCGAATGCTTGGCGAGCTTCCTCCGTCCATACGAATTTCTCTCCTTTCCTGAGCAGCTGATAGAAAGGCAGCGTGCGTTCTCCCAGCCTGCTGATGAAGCGTCTTAGGGCTGCGAGTTTTCCAGTGAGCTGCTGTACTCCTTTGACGTCGGTTGGTTCTTGCATTCGGGTGATGTCTTGGACTTTCTCAGGGTTTGCCTCGATTCCTAGGACAGAGACCATATAGCCGAGCAGCTTTCTCGCCGGTACGCCGAATGCGCACTTCTTTGGGTTGAGTTTGATTCTGTATTTATTGAGCGTTGCGAAGGTTTCGCGCAGGTCGTCGAGTAGTGTGGCTGCTTTGTAGGTCTTGATGACGATGTCGTCCACATAGACTTGCACGTGTATGCCGATTTGCTCCTTCAGGAAGGCCTGCATCATTCGTTGGTATGTGGCGCCTGCGTTCTTGAGCCCGAAGGGCATGGTCCTGTAGCAGAATACGCCATAGGGGGTGATGAACGATGTGTGCTCTTCTTCTTCCTTCATCCTGATCTGGTTGTATCCTGAGTAGGCATCAAGAAAGGAAAGTAGATCGCACCCTGCTGTCGAGTCGATTATTTGATCGATTCTAGGCAGGGGGAAGTGGTCCTTCGGGCAATGCTTGTTGACTGGTCCGTAGTCGACGCACATGCGCAGCACGGTCGTGTCCTTCTTGGGCACCAGCACTGGGTTGGCTATCCAGGTGGCTTTCTTCGTTTCTCGGATGAACTGGGCGTCGAGTAACCGGTTGACTTCCTCTCCGATTGCTCTGCACTTGGGCTTCGAGAATCGTCTCAGAGCTTGCTTCACCGACTCCGTGTTTTGTTTGATGCGTAGGGCGTGTTCCGCGAATTCGCGTGGTACTCCAGGCATGTCGGCTGGGCACCAGGAGAATATTTCCCACTCATCTCGAAGGAAAGCGATAAGGGCCGTCGCCTGATCCTCTGGTAGGTGGGCGTACACGCGGACTGTTTTGTCTGGGTCCGTCGGGTGCACTTGGTGAGTGACTGTGTCGCTGTCGATGTTGAAGTCGCGTCCGTACTCCTTAGATTCTCTTTGGCTTACCAATGGGAAGGTACTCTTGTCCGTCACCATGGCTATTTCTCTGAGTTCTTGCTCGGTTCCGAATGTGTCGGAGATTTTGTGAAAGTCGCGATCACATTGATCTGATTTGACGAAGCTTCCGTTGATCGTGAGGACTCCTGCTGATCCTGGCATCTTGAGCTTGAGGTAGGCGTAGTGTGGGACCGTCATGAACTGCGCGAATGCTGGCCGTCCCAATATGGCGTGGTACTGCGACTGCCAGTCGAGTAGCTCGAACTCGAGGACGTGCTTTGCGAAGTTGCGTCGGTTGCCGAAGACAACTTCGAGTTCGATGACTCCGAGGGATGTGGCTGCTTCTCCTGGGACTACCCCGTGTAACTCGGTGCTCGATTTTATCCATACTGATCGTGGGATCAGCATCTTTTGCAGGGTGCTGGCGAAGATGATATTCATGCTGCTGCCTCCGTCCATGAAGACCCTATCCATGTCGTACCCTCCGATTTGTGCATCGAGCACCAGGGGCGCGTGCCCCGGTCTTGGGAGTGCGGGTGGATGGTCGTCCTGTGAGAACGTGATGCTGGTCTCCGTATCATGTAGCTGGTAGACTTCGACTATGTTTATGCTCTCAGATGCTCTAGCTTGCAGGGGGTAGGCGTCGCGTTGTGCTTGCAGCACCCTTCCCTCTTGGATCATGAGCACCTATTCTTGCAGCGGGTTGTGACGTCCTTTCGGGCTTGAGGGCGGCAATTGTACGGGTCGCCGGTTGCGCTTGTCTTCTTTCTGCTTATCCTTCTTGAGGTCGTCGGCTAGCTCGTTGAACATGCGACAATCTCTCAAGGTGTGACCTGACCTGACGCGTCCCCAGTCATCGTCGAAGCTGTGGATCGTGCAGGGTCCTGCTAGCTTCTCTCTAGCCGTGAGTTTGCTAGATCCGGCGTGCCTCTTCCTTCTTGAGATTATGAAGATTTGCTCGTGATCCTCCGGGTGTTCGTGGAAGCGAGGGTCAGTTTCGATTCCTCGACTCATGTCTTGGTTCTTGATGAGGTTGGCGAATTCATCCAGCCTTCGATCTGGGTCAGAGTACTCGCCCACCGGTGTCTCGAAGTCGCTGTCCTGGCTGGCGGCAGGTGCTCGTGCGACGGCGTGTCGTCGAGTGGTCGTCGGTTGTACGGCTGCGTGACGTGGCTCGTTCGTTGGAGCCTCGCCGTAGATCTCCCGTGCGCGCCTTTTGGGTCGTCGATTCCTTCTTCCTTGGCGATGGTTCTGCTGATCGCTGGTTTCGATCTCGTAGTCATCGTCTTGATGCGCGGCGGGTGCCCGGGTGGCGGTGGGTTGTCGAAAGATTTGCGTGTCTTTCTCTGCGCTTCGCGGTTCGTCGAGTGGAATTCCTTCGTAGAGGCCTCTCGCTGTTATTCTGGGTCATCGATTCCTTCGGCGCTGAAGCTGCACTTGGCCGTTACCGTAGTATCGGTCCTGACACAGCTGCAGCCCGAGCAATCTTGATGGGGCGGCAGAGATTTCCGCCGTGATCTTGAATCCTTCGAGTGGGCTGGATCTGGTCCTTGCCCTTGAGTTGTAGCTTGCTGAAGACGGGACCGCCGAGATCGTGATCCCAACCTGTGTAGTTCCCACAGACGGCGCCAATTGACGGGGATTAACCCGGCAAATCCCATGGTCAGGGACCCTGGGTTAATCATGAGATGCACAGGTTGGACGATAGCTCGTCAGCAAACAGGAAGGCACGCTCCTGCTCGATATTATTGATGGGGGAGATGCGATTACAGTGGATGCCAAGGCTGGAGCGCTCAAGGCTAGGGTTACAGATGATATTGGTTGCCCTTTGGCGTCGGCCCTCCTAGCTGTTATATAATGGGCTAGGTCTCGGGGAGTTCATCTACGTTTACAGGTAAGCTTTCCTAACCCTAGCTTGCTCCGTACGGCAGGTTTTCACACCTTCCCTGTGAGTCGCAGACTCCTACGTTGGTGCCAATTAGCGGGCCGAGGCTGTATCTTCATGGGCCTTCTGTCTTTAGGGACACCAGGTAGGCTTATCCGTAGGAGTCGTGGGGTCCCCCCTCGTCAGAAATGGACTCTGAAGAAGAATTCTCTGGGTTCAAAGCTGAATCAGGGTCAAGGTCTGGGTCTGGATCCGAATCAGATGGTGTTGCTGGTTTGGCATTCGCTTCGGCAGATGCTTCAACCAAAGCTTCGAGCTCTTTCTTCACCAACAACAACAGTGAAGACGAGGCTCCCTCCTACTACTTCATGGACAAGGCTAAGGTATCTTCATCTAAAGCTTCAGAGTGCTCATCCTATGAAAGTGACTCTAAAATGAGCTATGCTAAACTCGTTAAACTTGCTTCTAGACAACAAGATGAATTAGAATCTCTAAGCAAAACCATTGAAAAATCAGAGGTCCCGTTGATTGATGAGATGGAGAGAGGTCAAACTTTGACTAATGAGCATGCTGCTCTGAAGGAGAAGTTTGATGAGCTTCATTCTCGGCATGATTTTCTTTCAGCTGATCATGAGAAGCTCACCTATGAATTCCTTAAAAGGAAGGTGGCTCTCGAGAATCTAAAAGAGGCTCATGAAGAACTTGAGAGTATCAATCTCTCTCTCATGGATCAACAGGGTTCTGAAGCTAAACCTGATTTTGATTCACCATGTTTAACCTGCTTAGAGCGAAGCAATACTGATTCTAGAGGTAAAGAACCTATGTTTCCTGATGTTACTAATGCCTCGAATGAGGAAAATCCTGCTGTTACCGAGGAACTCCTCAGGTTGAAAAACTTATTTGAATCAGGCATGTTCAAAAGTATGCAAGGTCACCAGTACCTTTGTGATATCCCGAGGAAGGCTCTCCTTCACAGGAATCCCAGAAATGAGGGTGTTGGTTTCGAGAGGAAGCTAAACCCTGATGGCACTTATTGGGAACCTGGGCAGTATCCTAAGACTGTTTGGGTCCTAGAGAAGGAGAAACCCATTAATATTGGTAACCTTTCAGGTTTTCATTGCAAAATGGATAAGGCTATTATAGATGAATCAGTTGATTCGGATTACAAGCTCATTAAAGAGGAACAGGGAAAGGTTTCAGCTGAGTATGTTGGTACTCCTCCTAAGAATGGCTTCTACAAGAGGCAGATATGGGTGCAGAAAGCACTTGTGGAAAAATTGCCTGCTAACCATTCTATGCAGGGAAAGTCTTCGGTGCCACCGAAGCATTTCTATTCTCTAGAGGAGAGAAATGATTCGCTGGTCCCTGAAGCAAATGTTTCACAGAAAGAGTACTATTGCGTTGGTCGATATACTTATCATCACCGAAATGATAATTCTAAGATCGCCTATGCTCATTCTTACCCTAACCCCCTTAAGAGGAATTTTATTTATGGTTTACTTGATGGACCTCCATGTCGTTATAATCCTGTTCGTTATGAAGCTAATGCTTCGTCAAGTGCTCCATTGCCTTCTAAGTCACCTGCTCGTTTGTGGGTGATTAAGAAGAACTAATTCTTCTACATGGCTATGTCTCCAGTGGATCCGAATGGGTCATGGACAGTTGTTGCACAAATCATATGAACGGAGACACAGAGTTGTTCACCGAAGACAAGCTCACTGAATCTTCACAGAAATACATTACCTTCGGTGACAACAATAAGGGTAAAGTTATTGGATTGGTTAAGGTTGCTATATCAAAAGATAAACATATTGATAAGGTTATGCTTTTCCAATCTCTTGGATACAATCTAATGTCTGTATAAAAGCTATGTGATATGGGTATGCTTGTTCTGTTTTCTGCTTCGCGTTGTGTTGTGTTTTCATAGGTTGACTACACGTTTGTCTTCGAAGGTTTCCGAAAGGGAGATCTCTACATTGTTGATTTATCTTCGGGCCCTGATGTTTCCACCTGCTTAATGGCAAAAGCTTCATCTGGTTGGTTATGGCATCGAAGGCTTGGTCATGCAGGAATGCGGAATCTCAAGTTCTAGCGAAGAAAAAACATGTTATTGGCCTTATCGAAGTAAAATTCGAGAAGGACCGTCTCAGCAGTGCCTATGAAGTAGGAAAGATTACTAAGAAACATCATTCAGCGAAGACAATCATGACCACTACTCGTCCTCTTGAATTTCTTCATATGGATCTCTTCGGTCCTCAAAATTATGCTAGCCTGGGAGGCAATAAGTATGGCCTAGTGATTGTTGATGATTTCTCTCGTTACACTTGGGTTTTCTTTTTGGATGACAAGAGCAAAGTTGTTGATATCTTCACGTCATTCGCTAAGAGAGATCAAATTGAATATGATTTGAAGCTGAAGCATATCAGAAGTGATAATGGAACTGAATTAAAAAATACTCATATTGAAGATTTTCTTGATGAATATGGCTTCACTCATGAATTCTCTGCAGCTTATACACCGCAGCAGAATGGTGTTGTTGAAAGGAAGAATCGTACTCTTATTGAGATGGACAGAACAATGCTTGCTGAATACAAGACACCTATCAGGTTCTGGGCCGAAGCAATCAACACTGCATGCCATATCATCAACAAGGTTTACTTTCACAAGTTCCTGAAGAAAACATCACATGAACTTATGACTGGTAACAAGCCTAATGTGTCTTACCTTAGGGTATTTGGTGCTCCATGTTTTATTAGAGATATGATCATAGCTCTAAATTTGCCCCTAAGGCACATGAAGGTTTTCTTCTAGGTTATGGCTCAAATTCTCACACTTACAGAGTGTATAACTCTCACTTTGGGAAAGTTATGGAAACTGTAAATGTGAGGTTTGATGAAACTAATGGATCTCAAAAAGAGCATTTGCCTCATGATCTAGATGAACCTCCACTTGATGAAGCGATTAGGTCCATGGCTATTGGAGAGATTCGCCCTATCGAAGCAAATCCTTGCCAAGCTAACAGGGATGATGATGATCCAATGTTCCCACACCTTGCCCGGGGCCCTGGAGATCAACATCCTGAAGCTAATGATGGACAGGTCGAAGAAGAGCAAGGGAACGAAGAAAATGCTGATCCCGAAGGAAATGCTGAAGCTGAAGCTAAAGGAGATCCTGAAGCTGAAGCAGATCCTGAAGCAGAAGCTGAGCCTGAAGCAAACGATACTACTTTATCTCGAGTCCGAAGAAGAGTTGATGTTGATTCGATCATCGAAGAGATTTGTCAACCAGGTAGTCCCACTACTCGCTCTCGTACTCGTTTGGCTAACTTCTATGGAAGTTTTTCTTTTGTTTCCATGCTAGAGCCTTCAAAATTTGATGAATCCATGAAGGATCCAGACTGGTTATTGGCTATGATGGAAGAACTTCACCAGTTTGAGAGAAACAAAGTTTGGTATCTAGTTGATAAGCCTGATCCCACGAAGCACAATATTATTGGCACTAAGTGGATATTTCGCAACAAGCAAGATGAAGATGGTATTGTGGTAAGAAATAAGGCTAGATTGGTAGCACAAGGGTACACCCAAATCAAAGGCATTGATTTCGTCAAAACCTATGCTCCAGCAGCCCGTCTCGAATCCATTCGTGTTATGCTTGCTTTTGCTAACCACAATAACATATTGCTATATCAAATGGATGTCAAAAGTGCTTTTTTAATGGTGAGATAGAAGAAGAAGTGTATGTTATGCAGCCTCTAGGTTTTGAAGACTCAAACAATCCTGAGATGGTGTATAAGCTTCACAAAGCTTTGTATGGACTGAAGCAAGCACCTCGTGCTTGGTATGATTGAAGGATTTCCTCCTAAAGAAAGGCTTCAAACCTGGAACCATTGACCCCACTCTTTTCACTCGATCATATAATAATGATCTATTTGTGTGTCAGATATTAGTAGATGATATTATCTTTGGCTGCACTAACCCTGAAATCAGCGAAGAATTTGCAAGGATGATGTCGAAGAAATACGAGATGCCCATGATGGGTGAATTGAAGTTTTTTCCTTGGACTTCAGATTCCACAACAGAAGAATGGCACCTTTATTTCTCAAGAAAAATATTTGAAGGATTGGCTGAAGAAATTTGGACTTACTGATTGCAAGACTATCAAAACTCCCATGCCAACCAATGGCTTTCTTGATGCTGATGAGAAGGGAAAACCCTTTGATCAGAAGAAGTATCGGTCTATGATAGGTTCCCTCTTATACTTGTGTGCATCTAGACCAGATATCATGCTATCAGTTTGTATTTGTTCTCGTTTTTAGGCCAATCCGAAGGAATCACATCATACTGCTGTAAAGCGAATTCTTCGGTATCTAGCACATACTCCTTCATTGTGACTTTGGTACCCCAAAGGAACTCAGTTTGATATGATTGGATATTCTGATTCAGACTGGGCTGGTGATAGAGTTGACAGGAAATCTACCTCAGGCACATGTCATTTCCTTGGTAGATCTCTTGTGTGTTGGGCTTCAAAGAAGCAAAACTGTGTCTCAATATCTACTGCTGAAGCCGAATACATCGCTGCTAGCTCATGCTACACTCAGATTCTTTGGCTTAAGCAGACACTGAAAGATTATGGTATTTATGTGAAGAAAATTCGTTTGCTGTGTGATAATGAGAGTGCTACCAAAATTGCTTACAATCTTGTGCAACACTCTCGAACGAAGCATATTGATATTCGCCATCATTTTCTTCGAGATCATGTTCAGCGCGAAGACATTGAGATTAATCATGTCAGAACTGAAGATCGATTGGCAGACATAT
Organism: Bromus sterilis; assembly: GCA_950022295.1. Classification (NCBI taxonomy): domain Eukaryota; kingdom Viridiplantae; phylum Streptophyta; class Magnoliopsida; order Poales; family Poaceae; genus Bromus; species Bromus sterilis. The sequence goes on along the minus strand of OX465595.1, from coordinate 332,404,821 downwards.
TCACGAAGCCATTGGATGAGAAAAGGTTCTATGCTTTGAGATGTGAGCTAAACATCCTAGACTCACACAATGTTCAGTAAGATCAAATCTTTTCCCTTATGTATATATTCACCTTCGTTGTGTGTCTGTTTAAGCTTCGTTTGTGATTTTCTTTGTCTTACTGTTTCGCTTCGTTTACCATTTGCTTTCAGTTCTAATTGGTTTTATTCGTTTTTTGTCCCATGTGCTTATCACTTTTAGCTTCATTGTTGTTTTTCTTCGAAGTGATAAGTTTCGGACCCCATCCCCTCTATTCTAATTCGATCCAATCTATTCATCCTTATATGGTTAAGCACATTTGAAACGGAAAGCATATTGCTTCGAACATCATTGAGTTCCGAATCAATTGCTTCCAACTTTATCGAAGTTTTTGCTCTCGGTCAAGAGTTATTCTTCGACCGCTGAGATCCCGTCTTTTTCGGTCCGATGATATTCTCTCATGAACCACCACTAAATCCCTACCGTTGAATCGGAAGAGACAACCGCTGTGTGCCGTCCGATGTGATCTAACTGCCATGTCAGATCGGCCACTATATAAGGCAATTCCTCCCCAACGAACCGTCACCCCCGCTCATTTGTCTCCTCCGCTCCCCATCTTCCACCTCGAGTTCGCCGATGAGCTCTCGCCCCCGACGACGACCGCGCCTCTTGACTGCCGGATTACCGCCGCCGTGGACGTTCCCGCCGACGAAGAGCACTTCACCGCCCTCCGTCGCCGTAGCCGCTTCGCGTCACCGAGTTAGGGTACGCCAAGCTCTCTCGGATCCAATCTGTTCCGCGTGTTCATCTTTTTAAGGCTTGGATCTGAGACTCGTAGTTTGTTTTGTATTTTGTTTTCTAGGGTTGTCTGATCCGTGTTGATCTCTGATCTCTGGGAAACTTGTTTGTAGCATCAAAATATTCCCTTCGATTCAGGTCAGTCTTAGGGTTGGATCTGTTTGGGATTGAATTTAGTTAGAACTTGTTCTTGAATTTGTTCTAGCCTAATTCAACACCATATATGCATCTGATCTTGGTTTTGCCCTGTACTCATGTCAAAATTGTTTTGGTTGAAACCTTTGCCGGTGATTATCCATCCCAATTCTCTTTTCCCTGTCTTCTATTATTCTGTTCACAGGATGTCTGATGAAGAGGCTGCCTTCGGTGATGAATCACCTATTGTTGATGGTCTTGAGAACCTCCCTGATCCTCCAAGGCAGAAAGGCAAAGGAGGAAAAACGAAGGAAGTCAACAATGTACGAGGCATTCCTGAATCTATTCGCAAGAAAATGGGCTATGACACTCCACCCGGTGAATCAGATCATCTGAGAAAGATTTGCTTGCAAAAGATTCGCCGCTACTGGGCAATTCGGTGGTACAAGTACAAGAGCATTCCTAATTGGAAGTGGGAAATGCAGTTTGCCTTCAATCCACCATACCATTACACTTCTGCTATGTGTGGTCATTACACTGCTGAGAACCGAAGCAAATTCTACCCCAAACCACCAAAGGTCCCTCACCCCAATTCTATCAAGACACCCGATGACTACCCCGAAGAACAAGAAAGACTCGCTATATTGCTGAGAAGAAAAGTCTCAAAGATGAGAAGAAAGCCAAATCACTCACTGCTGAAGGAATTGCTGGTGAGCCTGGCGTGTCGAAGCCAACGAAGCGAAAGTTGAGGAAAAAGCTTGCTTCACCGCCGCCTGCTCACACGGATGAAGACAAAGCACATGCTGCTGCTGTTGATGCTCCTGCTGCAGCACATCTTGAGGATTCCATTCATGGGGATCCTGCTGATGATGCTGACGATGAGTCTGAGCATACCCCAATTGCTCCGGATCCTAAGAGGCAAAAGCTTCGGAAGTCGCTGAAGAAAAAGGCTGGAGAAAAACCGCCTGCTTCGAGAGGCATAAAAATTCAAGACCCCGCAGACCCTCCTGCTTCGCGGCAACCAATTGACACGACTCATTTGGCCATAGAGGCTCCATTGGATTCAAAGTCACCTCGCCGCCTGGTTCCAGCTGAGAAAAGGACCAAAGAGAGGCATGACCCATCAAAGAAGACACCTGCTGGTCAGCCCGAAGCTGCTGCACCTGAACCTGTCAGAGCTTCAAAAGCTTCAAAGCTGAAGACGCTGTTGCAAAGCCTGGCCAATCTTATGCCAAGGTTGGCACCAAGAAAATGTCTGAAGCTGAACTGCGCAAGAATGATCTTGCCGACGCTAAAAGAAGATACTTAGAAGCAAAAGCCCAAGCTAAGGCTGATAAGGAAGCTCAAGAGAAGGAGAAGGCAGACAGAGAAGCTGCTCTGCTTGAAAAGCAACGGAAGGACCTAGAAGATGCAAATCAGAAAGCTGAAGCGAAGCGTAAGCTCGCTGAAGCTAAAGAGCGAGAAGCCAAGGCTGCCACCAAAGCTAAACAGATCAGTGAAGCCGAAACCAAGCGCAAGGCGAGACTGAATACTTTGAAGACGAAGCAAGCCGAGAGAGCTGCTCGTGCTGCTCAAAAGAAGGCTGCTGTGGACATGACTCCGAAAGAAATTGCTCCGAGACAAACTACAATGCCTGCCCCCGAAGCTCAAGAAGAAGCTGAACATAGTCACCACAACTTCCCTGATCCAAGAGAAGGTGAACTATGTGACTGTATAAGCCTGCATCAGGATTTCTGCAAGAAAGCTGAAGCTATTGATCCTGAAGCAGTTGACATCGACAATGTGTATATTCCACCAACTGTCACTGCTATGATTGAAAATCTTTACAATCAGTTGAGGGACTTGCATGTCGGGGACAGGGCTGAAACAGCCAAAATATTGAAGTTCAAGAAGAAAGCCAACGAAGAATCCGACGAAGACTTCAAGGCTGAAGCAGAAGCTCCTTCGAAGAAAATTGCTGATGTGATTGAGAAGACAAAGAAAAATAATCAAGTCTATCAAGGCAAGATTCGATCTGCCGTTGAAGATTGTTGCAAGTCGCATAATGCTTCAGTAATGGCAGTTGACGCCAAGAAGCTTGAAGCAATGCTCAGGGAGCTTGCTTATCCCCTTCCCAAACTGCTGCCAAGAAAGAGACGCTTAATCACTGATGGAACAGATGATGTTGACGAAGTTAACTCCCATCCCCCTGAGAAGATCCCAAGACCTGCTTCACCCCCCGATGCAAGATCATCTGTGTTCCCTCTCCTCCTTCAAATCCCCCTGCTCCTGAAGCTGTTCCACCCCAAGCTCCTCCTCAACCCCATGCTCCATCTCCACTTCAAGAAGCTCCACAACCTTCGCACCATGACAATTTTGAACCACAACCTTCCCCCCTTGCTCATGAAGAGCCTGCCCCATCGAAGGACTACTCTTCGTCTCACTCTGAGGATGAGTCTGAAGAAGAAGCTGAAGATCATGTTGCTCTAGAAGAGCCCGAAGCCAATGCAGATGTTTCTGTTGAAGAAAATGACTTGGCCATTATGAATCAACCTCAATAACGAGCTATGGTTGCTCGAAGGCCAGCGTCCCATTGCACACCTGCTCAAGATACTCAACTAGAATCCAACTACCCGCGTGAAACTTTTCCAATCTTCCTGGGTGTTGGTACTTCCACCAGACATGGGCCAGAATTCGATGTCGAAGTGTATCACTAGAAGCTTCGCTTCTTTGCTGCAAGCCCATATGCTTCGCCCAGAACAGCTGATGACCTTCGGTTCTGGACTGCTGAACAACAGATACTCTATACGAATCTTTACTGCCAGAAAGGTGTTCTGTTTCGGCACAAGTACCTGGATATGCGAAGCCTATTGTCTGCAACTTGCTTCCAAAATATAATGGAAACTATCGAAGCACAGAATCTGACAGGTCTATTTGCAATGGAGACACCATTCAACTCAGAGTTAATCCAGCACTTTTATGCCACCTTGTATGTATCCGGCCATCCTGATGGTACTGACACTTGGATACTCGAGTGGATGATTGAAGGACAAGTGTTTCGCATGCACTCGCAAGAGTTCATGGAAATCGTCAATATCCCTCGGCATACTGGCAAGTTAGCGAAAGTCCATTTGCTTCCTGATCCAACAGATGCTGAATTTGCTTCACTCCTGGATCCCGATGTCACTGATGATCACATGCCAGAAAACATTCGCCCGAAGCATCTGGTTTTCATATCAAAGACTTGGTTTTATATCTTGTCTCAATCCTTGATGCCACTCAGCACTGCCTCTGATGAATCAAACATTCACTATCATGTCTGTCATGCACTGCTGAAGGTCACCCATGGTAATGTGTTCGACTTCGCGGACTGTTTTCTTCGCTACATGGTCCATGCTGCTGAACTGGTCCATCAATTGAAGCCTTATGCTCCATGGCTCCAAGCCATATGCAATTATGGACGCAGTGAAGATTTTGTTGCCAGACATCACCCGAAGCTGTTCTGTCCTCCTGTGTGTGATACAATGAATATCTTCAGAAGGCCAAATGATCAATTTGCCATTATGTTGGAGTCATACAACATGTAAATGAAAGGAATATGTCGAAGACATTCAAGAAGGAAGTCTACCACTTTTAAGTTGGCATTCACACTCAACAGATGCTTGAGAACTTCATCGAAGGAAATCAACGCCAAATGCAACATCTTTCAGATGAAATCAATAGAGTTGGCAACATTGCTTTGAACAATAATCAGTATCTGAAGGTTTTGAAGCGCCACTCCTGGAAAGGTTTGAGGAAATTTAACTCTGTCAAGAAACTTGCTGATGCACGCATATAAAAGACATATCTACATATTCAACGAAACTTTTCCAGAAATGATTCGATTGATCGCCCCCATCCGAAGATTCCTCCGTTGGAGAAGATTGATGAAGTATTGTTTGTGAACCCAACTGAACAGATTCGCCCCGACACTGTATCTGATGAAGATTCGCACACGTCGAAGCAAGAAGATGATCCTATCAATGACAGTGACCTCGACTTGCCGCAGGCGCCGCTGAACATTGAAGAACTTGAGTCGCCTGCCTCGGCCAAAGGAACCACTTCTGGAGATGCATCTTCTTCGGGCGAAGAACGCCAGCGGAGTCCCCGGGTTGCAGCCGATGCGTAGATACTCTTGGTCTACCTCTCAACCTTTTGTCCAATCATTGACAAAAAGGGGGAGAATGTAGCATCGATTGAGTTTAGATTCGCTGCGGGGTAAAGGGTTTTGATTTGATTCGAACTTTTAAGTGTGTTAAGTTGCAACAAACACACTTCGATTGGGTTGTAACTTAAGTTTACCGCTGTCTGTGAACTGCTGCTACCTGTTATGTTTTAATAACCCCCTTTCTTGCAAGTTTCTCTCGTATACTCTACCTTGCAGGTGGTTATTTTCTTCAAGTTCACAGGTCATTGGATGATTGCATATTCTTCAAGACTAATATCTTTTAAATGCAATCGATTCGCTAAGATATGTGTTTTGATTCCCACCAAAGATATACTCCATCAAGCATTTACTTCGATTATATAAATCTTCGATGCTTGCATTCAGGGGGAGTCAAATGCTTCATATCTTAGAGTTTGCTCTCAACTCAACTCAAAATTTCATATTCTTATCGATGCCTGTTTTGTCAACAATAGTCCAAAAAGGGGGAGATTGTAAGAGCAAAGTTTAGCCCCCATGAGTTTTGGATATTGTAGGACAAAACAGTAGAGGAACTAACAAGTTTTCTAGTGTAAAACAGATGGTTAGGTTCCTGAAGTTATAGGTTGGTGATAAAGCTTCAAGGAAGATTTACATATTCACTGAAGCATATCCTCTGGAGCGAAGCTCATCACGAATGTCGACCCCCAAAAAGATAAGGAATCCTAAAGCACGTCTCATCAAAGGAGATGATCAAGATGGCGCAAGACTTAGTAGTTTTTGCGTAGTTCTTTTTCAGTTCTTTGAGTCTTAGGAAAAACCGTACTATCAAGAGGGGTTTAGTGAATGGACACCGAAGGTTTTGGTGAAAATACTCAGATCGAATCTAAACCTGTGAGAAGCCAGAGATGAGAAATCTCATGTGCACTAGGTAATGCTTCACCAGCGAAGACTATGTTCTTTCGACTCCTAAAGCTTAACCAAGTCCATGAGTCAGCTTTACTTGTTCCGCAAGTAAAGTTTAGCATTGATTAGAAATACGACCGTTGTGGACAGGTGTCAAGCTGTCACATCGGGTCACTTCAGTCATTTCACACCTAGGGATCGCCACCTATAAATAGGCCACCCCCGCCTCCATTGGCGGGTGGCTGCTCCAAGATTATTCTCTGACATATAAGAGAGAGAGCACCCAACCGAAGCCAAACCAAAACCCATCCACTGAATCATAAGTCCTACTGATCTGAGTTGATTCACTATGACTTAGGAAGAAGTTTGCTAGCCTTGTTATCTTGGAGAACTGCAATTCTCCTAGACGGTTAGAGAGTTGTTCTTCAGAGAGCGAAAAGTCATTGTCGCCTCGAAGTCCAGCCTGTCAAAGGTTTCGGTGATTTCCACAATAATCAACCACGAGTGAAGAAATGGCCAAGCTCAAGGAGATTGGTGCAGTGGAGATACGAACGGAGAGAGGTTAGCTCCTGTGTTCAATCACAAGTCCCTCCAACCAGACGTAGCACTTTGCAGAGTGTGAACTGGTCGACCAAACATCACCGAGTCAAGAGTTTGTTTTACATTTCCGTACTTACATTCAGTATTGCAATTGCTTCTCTGATTTGATTCGATGCAATTGATTCGATGCTCTTGATTCGCTATGTTATGCTTCACTCTAGTTCTGCTTCACTGTCTACCTTCCTGTTGAGTTACTTTTGCTGCTAAGTTGTGCTTCACTTCAGAGTTTCATGCGAAAATTTGAAGTGATCATTCACCCCCTCCCCCTCTGATCACATACTTGGTCTTTCACCTTTCCATTTGATACAAATGCATAAATGGTTAGTAGCGGACGTAAGACTCGTGGGTATGCTAGATAGTCACCCTTGCTTTATTTCCCCTTTTGGTTTGCTTGATCGGCCGCTAGAGTCGACGTTGGAGTCTCGGAGTCAAGGAGCAGGAGATCCCCAGTGCCGACCACCGCAACATGAAGATCCCCTATGCTTTCTTCGACGTTGAGACCCCCCCTTTGACCAGGACCAGGAGTAGTTTGGAGGTTCCCAAGCAGGAGGCCTCTCCTTTTTGATCGTTGTTGTTTTTGTGCTAGCCTTCTTAAGGCAGATCATGTGTACCTTGTGTCTGTACTCAGATACTATTGCTTCCGCTAACTTTGTGCTTTCGAGTTGTTGTATTCGAGCCCTCGTGGCCCCTGGCTTGTATTAAACAACTTGTATTATTTTATCTGTAGAGTTTTGTTGTGATATCTTACCGTGAGTCCCTGATCTCGATTGTGTACCTTGCGTGTATGATTACTGTACACGGCTTGATTTTGGGGGCGTCACAAGTTGGTATCAGAGCCTACTGCCTGTAGGACACCCCCTTCCAACTCCTTGGTCAAAGTCGAGTCTAGTCTTTGCAAAACTACTTTAGTAACAGTGTCGTGTGGCTTATCGGTCCACGTCGCCAACTGGGTGGTATTAGGATATTTTTCTCTGTACCTTTAACTCTGGGATTCTACTCTCTTATCCTTTCGGGTAAAATTTTGCTAACTCTGACATTAGGATCTCGTGACTACTTCCTCCCGGAGACCCCTCATTCCAGATGATCGCTTGCTTCACGAGAAGATCCCGAAGGTAGTTACAGATAAATTCTCGAGACCCTATGTGCCCATCGCCTTAACAATTCTCTACCACCAATAAGTCTGTATGTGTAACCACATACACCTTTCGTTCATCCATTCAATCCCCGATGCTCTTGTGCTCACAAGATGCATCGAAATATTTTTCGTTGTTTCAAAAATCATTTGAGCCTACTGCCTTGCAGCTTCTTTTCACCCAGCGGATAATTCCTCACATTTATCGAGGATCCGTTCATCCTAAGTGGTTCATGTGATTCCCAAAATACTTTGAAATACTATTCGATCTCGCGACAATCCTTGGCAGCCTACCGCTTTGGAGATTCTTCTTACCTTCTTGCACTATGATTAATCCCGCTTGTCTTGTAGTCTTTGATGACCTACCTTGGCATTGCCATTCTGATCTGTTGAATCATCGTGTGTGCTAGTGCACGCAATCATCAGTTGATCCCTATGAATTCATTTTCTGGCTCAGCCGTCATTCCGGACATGAGTTGGATATCGGTAAATCGAACCTTGATTGATTGTCCGAGTAATTCCATTGAACTTGCTCATCCTTTTATCGGATTGTCTGCTTCCGATTCTTCATTCTGGAAATCATAATTCCTTTGAACTTAAGCATCGAAATATTCAGCTGCTCCTGCCATCTGATGCTTTTGTATTCTTTCTCCTTATGCTTGAGTACCGATACTCGCACCAGACTCATTGTACGCCGCCTGACCTTTTTGGTGGATTACTACCTATCGTCCCCTTGTGTCCTAAATCATTGACGAGCTTCCCCTGATATGAAATGCCTGTAACAGCCCATATTTCACAAAAATTAAAAATTTTGTTTTCGGTGTGAATTGTTTGATTGTCTGATTTGTTTGCGGTGTTTGCATCCCCGATTTTCTGATCGGAGATTATTTCCCCCCTCTTATCTCGTATCGGACGGAGACCGACCTTTGCCACCCTGACACTCGACCTTTGCGACACCGGGTTTCACCCGATCACCGTCGCGAAAACCCGCACAAGACCAGCCGCAGCCAACAGAACAAAAAACCTCGTTTAATAATTTAACGGGTTATTCTTATAGCGCGCCGGAAAGTGTTCTCGGAATGGTTCCAGCGCGAGGTGAACGCCGCCGGCTCGACGCGCTGATCGCACAGTTCAAAGTTTTACCGGAATCGGAGGTCCTGCGGACCCCCGGCGGTCAGAAACGTAAACACCATGCGCGCGAGAGAAAAACCGGGGATGTTTTTGCAAACCGCCAGCCACCTGGGCTATATAAAGACCACCACTCTCCCACCTCTTTCTAGGGTTTCCGTAGCCTAAAAATTGCAGCCACCCCCTCACAACTGCCCCAAAAATTCCCCCCAGGTCCCTACACAACCGAAACCCTAGCTCCTCTTAGACCTGCACCGTCAGATCTGAGATCCAACGGTCCAGATCTCCGCCCTTAGCCTCACACCACTTTCGGGCCCCGTAGGGCCTGGCAGCGCCGCCGGTCCGCGCCAGCCCATGGCCACCCGCAGGACTCCGTTGCCGTCCTCCTCCATGCCGCCGCGGTCGTCGGCGAGGCCACGCCGCCGGCCAACCTCTCCTCCCGCGCCTCCTTTCCTCCCCTTGTTCTCACCCCATGCCTCACCATCTCGCGCAGGTCACTGCTGCCACGGGCCACCTCCGCCGCCGCCATGGAAACGATGCCAGAGAGCTCGCCGGCCCGACTTGCTCGTCCGCGCCGCATGGCCGCGAGCCGACCACCCGGACGCCCGATCCGCCGCCTTGCGCCAGCCTTCGCCGCCCCGCTTTTCCTGATGCTCGCCGAAGAACCACCGGGGCAGCCGCCGCCGTTGACCCGAGCGGGCACGGGACGCCCGAACCGGCCACCGCGTGGGCCACCGCGTCCTTGATGGCCTGCCAGGCCACCGGCCCAGTCCGCCCCTCCAGCACAGCCCACCGCCGTGGCCCAGCCGAGCCGCAAGCCTGATGGGCCGAGCCCATATGGGTGAGGTTCCATTTTTTTCCTTTTTATTTTTTCCCTCTCAATTTTTCTGTCCCTGAATAACTGTTACTGATGCTGTTTTGTGATGTAATTTGCGATTAAACCGTAGCTCGTATGACGCTGCCCCCAAAAGGAAATTTGTTTAGAATTGTGTGTACTTCAATTCATATTTTGTGAGCATTTTTATTTGAGGTCATATTGATGGTGCAATTCTGTGTTGAAGTGGGCACCAGACTGTTAACTTCTACTAATTTCTGTTATGTGTTGTTGCTGTTATTTTATTGCAAGTTTGCATGATGATTGTGACACATCCATGAGGCCTATTGCATTGATTCTTTTTGCATACTGTTAAGCATCATGTATAATTCCATTATATATATTGCATTGTCATGATATGCTTGCTGGTCATCTAGTTAATCAGCTCCAAATTTGTTATCCTGCTGTTGTTGACAGCCACCTCAGTTCTTCTCTAAGTCTGTAACGTTCCGATGCCATGTTGCATGCTTAATATCTTTTGATCTATGATGCCTATGACCTTGATTCTTGTTTGTACCTGATCATCATCATGTCTACTTCATGCCCATGTATGGATATGTCATGTTGCTGCACTTTTGCATATAGCTTTAACCCTGATTATACAGCATAAAGATAACAGTTTCTGCCATGTTTTCCTAATTTTCAAAAAGTCCTAGACCAGTAATGTTTTATTGCATTTTGCATGAGCTATAATTAGTTGTTCATGATGCCTTTTTGCATGATTCCTGTTGCCATGCCTTCCCTGCCATGTCTACTTTAGTTGCATATCATTTGTGATCATGTTTGCATTCACTACCCTGTTTATGCATTGCTCTAAAGTGTGCTTCCTGATGTTGGCAGATTGTGTTCCAAACTTGTTTTTCTTGTATCTTTTGAAACGTAACTCCGTTTGGGGTGTTCTTTATATGTAACTTGATTAGTTTTTCGTGTACTTTGTGTTTATGCTATTGTTTTCTGCTGTTAACCAACCTAAAATATGGTTTAGGACAGAACAGTACAAAATGTTTTAATTGTCGTGGGGTACTTAGTGTTATGCCATGTTTAGGCCTGTGCCTCACTTAAATTGACTAGCATAGATAGTTTATCTTATGCTTCACCTCTTGACATGTTTGTGTGCTATGCCATGCTTGAGTGAGATGCCATGTTAACAACCTTTGTTGATCACCTGTAGCTAAACAACTTGAACCTTTCTAATTGTGCGGTATCGTCGTGTGTGACGAGTACTCCACTTAACCTGTTAGTAACCGCTCTCGACGGTAGGTGCGATGTCTCCTGTTGCCTTCTTGTTGATGCTTGCTCGTGTTTGCTCCGTAGTAATAGATGCATCCCCATAGCTTGCTTTCTAGTGTTCACCGTCTTGAGTGCTCTCGGGGTTATCTCTCGGAGACGATGCAAGCTTGCGATCAACTACACCTTTAGAGCCCGACTTATCAACAGGCAAGGACTATACATTACTTATGATCCATTCTATTTCAACCAGCGGTTTGCATTCTATTTCTAACCGATACAGCCATGTCCCTTCCCAGCATACCATGTACTGCTATGTTACTATTGCTCGTTGCTCAGCCCCTGCTTAGTATGCATGCTTAGGATGCTACAAATTTTACCCTGTTACTCCTTGGGTTGGGCTATCACATTATTATATTGTTGTTGATGATATGATTATTATAATGTTGACTATATTCGACGAAGGATGGAAGGTCTAGGCTATCCCGCCTCAACGCTTTGTTCCATTCGAGTCACCTAGGATCCGAGTTCCGGGTATTGGTTTTAAGACTGAGCGTGCCTAACCGTGTGTGGGATTTTATGGGGTCCCCTTTTCTTACCTACCTAGCTTCAAACATTTCTAGTGGTGGCCCAAGCTGATTTACCATTTGAAAATCGTGTGTGTGTGCTTGGTTGGCCCCCCAACAGTTTTAAAACAACTTGGGCCAGTGGAGACATGGTTTCTCTGTTGGTCCACCCGATCAGCTAGGACCCGGCCTCATGTGAGAATTACCGGCAATCCGACCTGCATCATACGGAAGAGTCCGATCCGAGAGCATGGCCGGATTTTGGATTGGATATTGACTCGCCGGGGGCCACCCGGATTTTTTCGTTGTTAGTTAGAGGGACCTGTCGTTTCGGATCTCTGGGAACTAAATCATAAAATGGTTGCCTATGATGGGTAGCAACTGAGAGAGATGGGCGTGCGTGCAGAGCCTTGTAATGGGCAGTTGGTACTCGGTTAACTCTTTTCGAGAAGCCGTGTCCACGGTTATGGACGACTTGAGACCTACTCCTTGTTCATAGAAAACATCAACTGAGATAATCTTAATATAACTTGATCAATGTGTGTGTGCCTTGACTGCTTCTTCTTCGTCGGGATGCGAAGAGGAGGACAAGGATATGATAGGTGTTATGCTTGCGTAATGTAGTTGATAGCAAGACTTGTTGGAGGAGATTCCTCATCGAATGCTTGGCTTCTTATCTTACTCTCTAGATCGTTAGCCACTTCATAAATGCTAGTGCGGCAGCAACCTCACCACTTAACCCATCCTTACCGTAAACTACTAGTTGTCCTAGAATGACGAGTGATGAAGTCCTTGCTGGCTCAGTTGACCACTACAGTTGGATGCTGAGTATTTCTGTACTCATGAAACTACCCCAAACAATTTTCAGGGTTCTTGATCGAAAACAGGTATGGTGATCGACGTTTCACGTGGAGACTCGACGATGACTAGTTAGGCGGATCCCGGCGGAGGGCCTGGACCCGTGTGGTTATGGGGATCGATGTTTTCCTCTTTGCCAGTAGGCATTTGATTGTAGTCTGTACTCAGACATATATCTTCCGCTGATGTATTGTATGAAGAAAGTTGTATGCCAATTGTATGAGATGTTGTATCCTTGTATCTGTAATGTTGTGATATCATGTTGGAAATCTGGGGCATATGACTTCGTCATATGTCGCGGTGGGACCGATATGTGCTTCGTCCCCGGATCTGGATGGAAACATCTAGATCTGGAACAGTACCGCATATCGGGCCTTACAACTTGGTATCAGAGCCTTACCGACCGTAGGATCCCTTTTTTGTCCGAAGTCGAGTCTAGACAAAAACTATTTTGTAGTTACTAAGATAGTTATCGGAGCATAGGAATCTTTTTACTCCTTACCCTTGCTCTGGTCAGGACAAGTGTCGTAAGTGTTTTAATTCTTATCTTACCCCCTTCAAACTCTAGGATCTCGAGTGTGTGGAGTATCAGAACCGTTACAATGCCTTGCTTGCAGCGTATTGTCTCGATTCCGTTCTCAGGTGTGGGAAATCTTGTAGTACCTTTAGTACATCTGACTCTGGTTTACATCTTGGTCATCCGTTGATCTCAGTCCTCTTTCCTAGTATCCTCACGATTTGAGTGAGAATGCTTCCCTTGACCATCACTTTCAACTATCGTTCTTTATTTTTCGTCTCCTGATGGTTTCGTTTTTCGATGTTGCCATCTCTCTTCGGAAATTTATCTCGACAGAAGTTCGACGTCGACATGGAGCAGAGTCCCTTGTTGGTGGTGTTGAAGATCGTCGACTCTCTTTTCTCTACCCCTCTCCCCCGGATCGTCCAGGATCTCGGAACGAGATCCCTTGTTGGTGGTGTTGTATTGTAACAACCCAGATTTCACAAAAAATAATTTTTTTTTTCGGTGTGAATTGTTTGATTGTCTGATTTGTTTGCGGTGTTTGCATCCCCAATTTATCGATCGACGATTATTTCCCCCTTCTTATCTCGTACCGGACGGAGACCGACCCTTGGCACCCTAACACTCTGTTGGGGATCGGCGTAGAAAACAAAATTTTTCCTACCTACGAGTCCCGAACCCAAGTACTATGCTATGCTGATGTATGTAACGGAAGGAATCGGTGTTCATACCTTTGAAGACCGAAAGAGGGAAACGTTCCTCGAACGTGGTTGACGTAGACTCTGATCCTACGACCTCCCTGTCGTGTTGAAGAACCTCCGACGATGAAGTAGCACCACAAGTGTAGTGCCTCGCGGGATTACACATGTACGTTGCAACCGACGTCCTCCGGGCTCTGAACCAGAAGAGCAGCGGAAAGAAAATTGATCTGGATCCCGATTCCGGCAGCGCGAATGCATCCGGATGATGGTGAAACCCCCAACCAGGTGCAAACTACAAACCAGGGGAGTCCGCTCTAGGTCGGAGAAAGAGAGAGAGAGATAAACTCAATGTTGTATTGAAAAAGGCACCCCCACCCCTCCTTATATAGGCCAAGGAGGGGCTCCACCCCTCCCCTTCCCCCATGTGGGACTAAACCCCCAAGGGGGGGGGGGAGTGGTGCGGCTAGGGGGGATGGGCCCCTCCCTTGGCGCCAAGCCCAAGGGGGGAGGCTCCCCCTTCCCCTCATGGGCCTTTTAAGGCCCAAATACCTTTTCACCTTTTTAATTAATTATTTAAATCATTTTTAATATTTAATTCTGTAAATTAAATAATAAAACATATTTAAATATTAATATATATTATTTTGAACCTTTCAAAATATCCGAAACAGCTTCCGGCACCTCCCGGTACATTTCCGGTGTTTTCTCTCTTTTCACCGATGATCTCGAATCAATCCTTAATGCATCGATTGCCCTTAAGTGTGACACCCTATGGTCCGGGAAACATTAGACATGATCGAGACACTCTCTGACCAATGACCATCATGTGGGATCTGGTTACAATCCTTGATGTGCCCCTACGCTTCCATCGAATAAACTTCATCGCTGTTGAACCGTTAACAATATGACTTGATCCCTTTGTGCTTCGGTACTATGTTTGTCCGAGGTATGATCATCGGTATCCAATACCTAGTTCTTCCTCGTCTCCGACATAACATGTTTACTTGTCTGTGAATATTACATCTCTTGTGACCTAGTCACTTGCTTGCAAGCTATTGATGCAACACCACCGAGTGGGCCCAGAGTACCTATCCGTCACTCGGATTGACAAATCCCGCTCTGATCTATTTCATACTCCTCAACATATCTACTTAGGAATACCCAAGATACACCTTTTCAGTTACCATGTTTCAGTGTAATGGTTAATGCACTCAAATCATCCTAATACATAGCAATTATGTATGATCATCACGGTCGAAGGATTCAGTCACTATGTTTTTAAGTCATCGCAATGCTGAACTTATGTGACTTGATCACACTGCAATGCTTAAGGTGGGTGTGTGTCCATCACATCATTCTCCTAATGATATGACCTCATTGTCAATAGACTATTATGTTCTCATGATCAGGAAACCTTGATCATCTATTGCCCAATGAGCTAGTATGCCTGAGTTTAAATAGGGACCAGGTTCTTATATATCACACGTGTATTAATGTTTCCGCTTAATACAATTCTAGCAAAATATATAACGTATTATGAACAAACAGATATGTGACAAATATCTTTATTAATTTGCCTCTAGGGCACATATCCAACAGTCTCCCACTTGCACTAGAGTACAAATTACACTAGTTTACATCAGGTATGTATCTAACACCAATAGTCTCTCGGTGTTGTTCGAACTTGGCTTGTGGAAGAGGTTTAGTCATTGGGATGACGGATTCAGATCCATATGTATTTTGAAAATCCTAGTATGACCATCCTTGACGTAGTCCCGCGTCACATGGAAACGCCGGAGAATATGCTTGGCTGTAGAGTGATTCCTCGGCTCCCTTGCGTTAGCAATGGCACCCGTATTGTCGCAATAAATGCTAACAGGGTCAGTGCAACTAGGGAATACGCCAAGCTCGATGACGAACTTCTTCAGCCAATGCGCTTCATTTGACGCTTCGCAAGCGGCAATATATTCCGACTCCATCATAGATTGGGCGACGACTGACTTCTTGCCGCTCCTCCAGCTAATCGCACCACCATTCAACATAAACATGTATCCCGTCTGGGATTTTGAGTCATCGGGATCAGAACCAAGACTGGCATCGACGTAACCTGTTACGGCGAGCTCTTCTTCACATCCTCCATAGACAAGAACCAGATCCTTAGTTCTTCGTAAGTACTTAAGGACGTTCTTCACTGCAATCCAATGATCCATTCCAGGATTACTTTGGAAACGATTAGTCAGACTAACCGCCAGGGCCACATCTGGTCGAGTACACAGCATAGCATACATGATAGAACCTATGGCTGAGGCATAGGTCTTTGAGGACATTTCCTCCCTTTCTTTTGCTGTTGCTGGGCATTGAGTCACACTCAATTTACTTCCTTTCATAACGGGCAAGAGGCCTCTCTTGGCGTTATCCATATTGAACCTCTTCAATATCTTCTCAAGGTAAGTTCTCTGACTCAGTGCTAATAGGCGTCTTGATCTATCTCTATAGATTTTAATGCCTAATATGTATGCAGCTTCACCTAGGTCCTTCATGGAAAATTGTCCATTCAAATATTCCTTTACCCCCTCTAGAAATTTCACAGCATTCCCTATCAATAATATGTCATCCACATATAGTACTAGGAATGCCACAGAGCTCCCACTCGCTTTCTTATAAACACATAATTTTTCTTCATTTTGGACAAATCCAAAAGCTTGGATCACCTCATGAAACACAAAGATTCCAGCTCCGAGATGCTTGCTTCAACCCATAAATGGACCGTTGAAGTTTGCATACCTTACCAGCGTCCTTAGGATCAATAAAACCTTCCGGTTGTACCATATACAACTCTTCCTCAATGTTTCCATTTAGGAACGCGGTTTTCACATCCATCTGCCATATTTCATAATCGTAATAGGCAGCAATTGCTAGCAATATCCAGATAGACTTTAGCATCGCTACGGGATAGAAAGTCTCTTCGTAGTCAACTCCTTGAATATGTCGGAAACCTTTTGTGACAAGTCGAGCTTTATAGGCAGATACATTTCCGTCTGCGTCAGTCTTTTTCTTGAATATCCACTTATTCTCGACGGCCTTTCGGTCCTCGGGAATTTCCACCAAAGTCCATAATTTGTTGGCATACATGGAGTCTATCTCGGATTTCATGGCTTCCAGCCATTTCTCGGACTCGGGTCCCTCCATTGATTCTTTGTAGTTCGCAGGTTCGTCAGGTTTATTTAACATGACTGCATTGACAAGTTGCCCATAAAACTGAGTTTTTACTCGGGCTCTTGATGACCTGCGGGGTACAATAGGATCCTCTTCATCTTGATCATGATCATCATGTATGTCACGATCGTTATGAATATCATGATGATCGTTCTCTTCAGCTCCCACTACGGAAGATGGTTCCAAAACAACTTCCATTGCCATTTCTTCCACTTGGAGTGATTGGTCAATCATCTCATTGAGGTCTAATTTACTCCCAATCAATTCTTTCGAAAGAAACTCTTTCTCAAGAAAGCATCCAGTCTTGGCGACAAACGTTTTTCCCTCAGACTGGTTGTAGAAGGTGTATCCAACGGTTTCCATTGGATATCCCACAAAGATGCACTTATCCACTTTTGATTCGAGTTTGTCAGGCTGAAGTTTCCTAACATAAGCCTCACAACCCCAAATCTTCAAGTGATACAACTTTGGTTTCTTGCCATGCCATTCCTGAAATGGTGTTGTCTTTACGGATTTGCACAGTGCCCTATTAAGAATGTAAGCGGCAGTTTCTAATGCATACCCCCAGAATGACACAGGTAAGTCGGTATGAGACATCATCGATCGTACGCTATCCAATAGAGTTCGATTACGTCGATCAGAAACACCGTTACGCTGAGGTGTTCTTGCCGGCGTAAGTTGTGGTACGATGCCACAAGTCTTAAGATGATCGCCAAACTCGTGACTTAAATACTCGCCTCCTCGATCGGATCGAGGTGCTTGATTTTCTTCCCGAGTTGATTCTCGACCTCACTCTGAAATTCCTTGAACCTTTCAAAGGTTTCAGACTTATGTTTCATTAAGTAGATATACCCATATCTGCTTAAGTCATCTGTGAAGGTCACGAAGTAACGACGACCATTGCGTGTGGGGACGTTCATAGGTCCACATACATCTGAATGTATGATCCCTAACAAGTCCTCCACACGCTCCATTGTTCCATTGAATGGAGTCCTTGTCATCTTGCCCATAAGGCATGGTTCACATGTGTCAAGGGATCCAAAATCCAATGACTCCAGAAGTCCATCATCATGAACCTTCTTCATGCTCTTTTCACCAATATGACCAAGTCGACAATGCCACATCGTCATGTGTTCTTCGCCACTAGGTTTTAATATTTTGGCCTCTACGTTATCAATATGAAGTATATCACAATCGAGATTAAGAATGAATAAGCCATTTTTCTCCGGTGCGTGAACATAAAACACATCATCCTTATAAATCGCACAACCAATTGTATCTGACTTAAAAGAATAGTGGTCTCGCTTCAAGCAAGAACCACTAACGATGTTCACACTCAATGCGGGTACATAGTAGCACTTATTCAAAATCAAAACTAATCCCGAAGGGAGACTAAGATGCTTCGTGCCGACCGCCATCACTTCAATCCGGCAGGCGTTTCCCACGCGCATCGTCACTTCATCTTTCATCAAGCGTCGCGTATTCTGTAGCCCCTGAGAGGACTTAGAAATATGAGCAACAGATCCTATATCAAATATCCAGGATTTGTTCCCAGCGCTTGTGAAGAAAAGATCAATAACGGGTATATCAAATATACCTTTGTCTCTTCTGACAATCTTGCCAGCCTTCTTATCCTCTAGGTACTTGGGGCAGTTGCGTTTCCAGTGACCATCACCCTTGCAGTAGAAGCACTCAACGCCGGGCTTGGGTCCAGGTTTGGGTGCCTTACGAGGAGTGACAACTGGCTCGTCACCCTTCTTCGAGCTTCCCTTCTTTCCCTTCTCCTTCTTGCCAGACTTCTTGAATTCAACGGTCTTGTTGACCATGAATACAACATGCTCCTTCTTGATCTCAACCTCAGAAGTTTTCAGCATGGCGAACAACTCAAAAGGGGTCTTAGTCATCCCCTGCATGTTGTAGTTCAACACAAAGCCTTTGTAGCTAGGGGGCAGCGACTGCATCACCCTATCAACAACAAGTTCATATGGAATTTGATATTCTAGAGCATTCAAGAGTTGAACGTAACCAGACATCTTGACCACGTTCTCACTAACACTGTTATGCTCATCCATCTTTGCTGAGAAGAAAGCTTCAGAAGCCTCATAACGTTCAGCCCTGGCTTGGGGTGCAAAGACGGCCTTGAGGTCGGTGATTATCTCATATGCACCCATCCTCTCAAAGCGTTTCCACAGCTCATCCTCCATGGAGTAAAGCATTCCACTCTGGACAAGGTTGTAATCATCCGTCTTGGAGAGTTAGACATTCTTCTCATCCTGACTACCGTCTGCTGGTGGTTTGTCACCTAACGCGGCCTCTAGCACGTATGCCATCTTGAGGGGAACGAGGAGAATCCTCAGAGTGCGGAACCAGTTGGTGAAGTTTGACCCATCAGTTTTCAGTTTGTCTTTGTCTAGGAATGACCCTAAGTTGAATGAGGGGCGAGGTGCAACCATCTACAATGGTTATTTTCAAAACACATATTTAGACTTTGTTCATAATTGGAGTTCAATTTTAATTAATTCTAAAAATCCCACTTAGTTAAGCATCTCTCCAAATTTACTAAGTGATTAACATAATCCTAGTTTGAGTGATCATCCTCGAATATCACACGGCCGACGACACATCTCCCTAGGTAGGCCATCATGCCAATCATATCCGTTATATGACTCATGCTTAACCTTTCGGTCATCCGTATCCGAAGCTCATATCTACATATGTCAAGCCTGCCAGTCGAACCATAGTGTATGGCTGTTCAGGAAGGCCATATCTGCATATGCTAGGCTTGCCAAACCCAACATCATGCGATCTCTAATGTATGTATGACACCCGATCGTCACGGCCTGCCTATCATAAAGAGATCCTTCTAGGCGGTGCCCACTAAGGGAGAATACAATCATGGTATTGAGAGAGATTATCCTATCATGCTACCGTCGCATATCTAGCATATTAGCAAGACAGGAAGTAAAACTGTAAATCATACAAGCTATGATCCCCCCTTACATGAAAATTAAAGTTAAAACGCCTTCTACTTTATCTTTTGAATGTTTTACGTGGCTGCTAAGGGGTTTCGAGAGAGAACCGCTTTCTATCCTGCGAAAACAAGCCACAACACCAATCCTGCAATCGTCTCTATTATACCCCTGTCGGGGCCCTCCGTTGAAAACGTCTTCGCGTCGCTAATGTTAGAGAGACAGATACCCCCAGCCACTTATATGGTACAAGCCATATGTCAAGCGTGGAACCAGTCTCGCGTAACGCGTAAGGTCGGTCGGGGCCGCTTCATCAAGACATTGCCGCAACGCTAAACGAGTACACGTGGGAGGGTAACAATTGGAGAATTTATGCCCACATCCTAGATGTGTTCTACCCGTACAATACATCTACGCATAGCCTTTCTCATGATACCACTGTTGGGGATCGACGCAGAAAACAAAAATTTTCCTACCTACGAGTCCCGAACCCAAGATCTATGCTATGCTGATGTATGTAACGGAAGGAATCAGTGTTCATACCTTTGAAGACCGAAAGAGGGAAACGTTCCTCGGACGTGGTTGGCGTAGACTCTGATCCTATGACCACCCTGTCATGTTGAAGAACCTCCGACGATGAAGTAGCACCACACGTGTAGTGCCTCGAGGGATTACACACGTACGGTGCAACCGACGTCCCTCCCGGCTCCGAACCAGAAGAGCAGCGGAAAGAAGATTGATCCGGATCCCGATTCCGGTAGCGACGGCGTCCGGATGATGGTGAAACCCCCAACCAGGTGCAAACTCCAAAACAGAGGAGTCCGCTCTAGGTCGGAGAAAGATAGAGAGATAAACTCAATGTTGTATTGGAAAGGGCACCCCCACCCCTCCTTATATAGGCCAAGGAGGGGCTCCACCCCTCCCCTTCCCCCATGTGGGACTAAACCCTCAAGGGGGGGGGGAGTGGTGCGGCTAGGGGGGATGGGCCCCTCCCTTGGCGCCAAGCCCAAGGGGGGAGGCTCCCCCTTCCCCTCATGGGCCTTTTAAGGCCCAAATACCTTTTCACCTTTTTAATTAATTATTTAAATCATTTTTAATATTTAATTCTGTGAATTAAATAATAAAACATATTTAAACATTAATATTTATTATTTTGAACCTTTCAAAATATCCGGAACAGCTTCAGGCACCTCCCGGTACATTTCCAGTGTTTTCTCTCTTTTCACCGATGATCCCGAATCAATCCTTAATGCATCGATTGCCCTTAAGTGTGACACCCTACGGTCCGGGAAACAGTAGACATGATCGAGACACTCTCTGACCAATGACCATCATGTGGGATCTGGTTACAATCCTTGATGTGCCCCTACGCTTCCATCGAATAAACTTCATCGCTGTTGAACCATTAACAATGTGACTTGATCCCTTTGTGCTTCGGTACTATGTTTGTCCGAGGTATGATCGTCGGTATCGAATACCTAGTTCTTCCTCGTCTCCGACATAACATGTTTACTCGTCTGTGAATATTACATCTCTTGTGACCTAGTCACTTGCTTGCAAGCTATTGATGCAACACCACCGAGTGGGCCCAGAGTACCTATCCGTCACTCGGATTGACAAATCCCGCTCTGATCTATTTCATACTCCTCAACATATCTACTTCGGAATACCCAAGATACACCTTTTCAGTTACCATGTTTCAGTGTAACGGTTAATGCACTCAAAGCATCCTAATAGATAGCTATTATGTATGATCATCACGGTCTAAGGATTCAGTCACTATGTTATTAAGTCATCGCAATGCTGAACTTATGTGACTTGATCACACTACAATGCTTAAGGTGGGTGTGTGTCCATCACATCATTCTCCTAATGATATGACCTCATTGTCAATAGACTATTATGTTCTCATGATCAGGAAACCTTGATCATCAATTGCCCAATGAGATAGTATGCCTGAGTTTAACTAGGGACTAGGTTGTTATATATCACACGTGTTTGAATGTTTCCGCTTAATACCGTTCTAGCACAATATATGACGTATTATGAACAAACAGATATGTGACAAATATCTTTATTAATTTGCATCTAGGGCACATATCCAACACACTCGACCTTTGCGACACCGGGTTTCACCCGATCACCGTCGCGAAAACCAGCACAAGACCAGTCGCAACCAACAGAACGAAAAACCCCGTTTAATAATTAAACGGGTTATTTTTATAGTGCGCCGGAAAGTGTTCTCGGAACGGTTCTAGCGCGAGGTGAACGCCGCCGGCTCGACGCGCTGATCGCACAGTTCGAAGTTTTACCCGAATCGGAGGACCTGCGGACCCCCGGCGGTCAGAAACGTAAACACCGTGCGTGCGAGAGAAAAACCGGGGATGTTTTTGCAAACCGCCAGCCACCTGGGCTAAATAAAGACCACCACTCTCCCAACTCTTTCTAGGGTTTTCCTAGCCTAAAAATTGCAGCCACTCCCTCACAATTTCCCCAAAAATTCCCCCAGGTCCCTACACAATCGAAACCCTATCTCCCCTCAGATCTGGACCGTCAGATCTGAGATCCAACGGTCCAGATCTCCTCCCTCAGCCTCACACCACGGTTCGGGCCCCGTAGGGCCCTGGCAGCGCTGCCGGGCCGCGCTAGCCCACGGCCACCCGCAGCACTCCGCTGTCGTCCTCCTCCGCGCCGCCGCGGTCGCCGGCGAGGCCACGCCGCCGGCCAACCTCTCCTCCCGCGCCTCCTTTCCTCCCCTTCTTCTCACCCCGTGTCTGACCATCTCGCGCAGGTCACCGCTGCCACGGGCCACCTCCGCCGCCGCCATGGAAACGACGCCAGAGAGATCGCCGGCCCGACCTGCTCGCCCGCGCCGCACGGCCGCAAGCCGACCACCCGACCGCCCCGATCCGCCGCCTTGCGCCAGCCTCCGCCGTCCCGCTTCGCCTGATGCTCGCCGGAGAACCGCCGGGGCAGCCGCCGCCGTTGACCCGAACGGGCACGGGACGCCCGAGCCGACCACTGCGTGGGCCACCACGTCCTTGGCGGCCTGCCAGGCCACCGGCCCAGTCCGCCCCTCCAGCACAGCCCACCGCCATGGCCCAGCCGAGCTGCAAGCCTGATGGGCCGAGCCCATATGGGTGAGGTTCCCTTTTTTCCTTTGTATTTATTTTTTCCCTGTCAATTTTTCTAAGTCCCTGAATAACTGTTGCTCATGCTGTTTTGCGATGTAATTTGCGAGTAAACCGTAGATCGTATGACGTTGCGCCCAAAAGGAAATTTGTTTAGAATTGTGTGTACTTCAATCCATATTTTGTGAGAATTTTTATTTTAGGTCATATTGATGGTGAAAATCTGTGTTGAAGTGGGCACCAGACTGTTAACTGCTACTAATTTCTGTTATGTGTTGTTGTTGTTATTTTATTGCAAGTTTGCATGATGATTGTGACACATCCATGAGGCCTATTGCATTGATTCTTTTTTCATACTGTTAAGCATCATGTCTACTTCCATTATATGTATTGCATTGTCATGATATGCTTGCTGGTCATCTAGTTATTGAGCTCCAAAGTTGTTATCCTGCTGTTGTTGACAGCCACCTCAGTTCTTCTCTAAGTCTGTAACGTTCCGATGCCATGTTGCATGCTTAATATCTTTTGATCTATGATGCCTATGGCCTTGATTCTTGTTTGTACCTGATCATCATCATGTCTACTTCATGCCCATGAATTGATATGTCATGTTGCTGCACTTTTGCATATAGCTTTACCCCTGATTATACAGCATAAAAATAACAGTTTCTGCCATGTTTTCCTGATTTTTACCAAGTCCTAGACCAGTAATGTTTTATTGCATTTTGCATGAGCTATAATTAGTTGTTCATGATGCCTTTTTGCATGATTACTTTTGCCATGCCTTCCCTGTCATGTCTACTTTAGTTACATATCATTTGTGATCATGTTTGCATACATTACCCTTTTTATGCATTGCTCTAAAGTGTGCTTCCTGATGTTGGCAGATTGTGTTCCAAACTTGTTTTGCTTGTATCTTTTTAACCGTAACTCCGTTTGGGTTGTTCTTTATATGTAACTTGATTAGTTTTTCTTGTACTTTGTGTTTATGCTATTGTTTGCTGCTATTAACCAACCTAAAATATGGTTTAGGACAGAACAATACCAAATGTTTTAATTGTCATGGGGTACTTAGTGTTTTGCCATGTTTAGGCCTGTGCCTCACTTAAATTGACTAGCATAGATAGTTTATCTTATGCTTCACCTCTTGACATGTTTGTGTGCTATTCCATGCTTGAGTGAGATGCCATGTTAACAACCTTTGTTGATCACCTGTAGCTAAAGAACTTGAACCTTTCTAAATGTGCGGTATCGTCGTGTGTGACGAGTACTCCACTTAACCTGTTAGTAACCGCTCTCGACGGTAGGTGCGATGTCTCGTGTTGCATTCTTGTTGATGCTTGCTCGTGTTTGCTCCGTAGTAATAGATGCATCTCCGTTGCTTGCTTTCCAGTGTTTACCGTCTTGAGTGCTCTCGGGGTTATCTCTCGGAGACGATGCGAGCTTGCGATCAACTACACCTTCAGAACCCGAATTATCAACAGGCAAGGACTATACATTACTTATGATCCATTCTATTTCAACCAGCGGTTTGCATGCTAGTCTAGGATAGGTTCGATGTTTGATCTTACCACATGTTTACAACCTCTTTCAAACCAATACAGCCATGTCCCTTCCCAGCAAACCATGTACTGCTATGTTACTATTGCTCGTTGCTCAGCCCCTGCTTAGTATGCATGCTTAGGATGCTACGAATGTTACCCTGTTACTCCTTGGGTTGGGCTATCACATTATTATATTGTTGTTGATGATATGATTATTATAATGTTGACTATATTCGACGAAGGATGGAAGGTCTAGGCTATCCCTCCTCGACGCTTTGTTCCATTCGAGTCACCTAGGATCCGAGTTCCGGGTATTGGTTTTAAGACTGAGCATGCCTAACCGCGTGTGGGATTTTATGGGGTCCCCTTTTTTTACCTACCTAGCTTCAAACATTTCTAGTGGTGGCCCAAGCTGATTTACCATTTGAAAACCGTGTGTGTGCTTGGTTGGGCCCCCAACAGTTTTAAAACAACTTGGGCCAGTGGAGACATGGTTTCTCTGTTGGTCCACCCGATCAGCTAGGACCCGGCCTCATGTGAGAATTACCGGAAATCCGACCTGCATCATACGGAAGAGTCCGATCCAAGAGCGTGGCCGGCTTTTGGATTGGGTGTCGACTCCCCGGGGTCCACCCGGATTTGTTCGTTGTTAGTTGGAGGGACCTTTCGTTTCGGATCTCTCGGAACTAAATCATAAAATGGTTGCCTATGATGGGTAGCAACTGAGAGAGATGGGCGTGCGTGCGGAGCCTTGTAATGGGCAGTTGGTACACCCCTGCATGGTTAAATCTTTTCGAGAAGCCGTGTCCACGGTTATGGACGACTTGAGACCTACTCCTTGTTCATAGACAACAACAACTGAGATAATCTTAATATAACTTGATCAATGTGTGTGTGCCTTGACTTCTTCTTCTTCGTCGGGATGCGAAGAGGAGGACAAGGATAGGATAGGTGTTATGCTTGCGTAATGTAGTTGATAGCAAGACTTATTGGAGGCGATTCCTCATCAAATGCTTGGCTTCTTATCTTACTCTCTAGATCGTTAGACACTTCATAAATGCTAGTGCGGCAGCAACCTCACCACTTAACCCATCCTTAACGTAAACTACTAGTTGTCCTAGAATGACGAGTGATGAAGTCCTTGCTGGGTCAGTTGACCACTACAGTTGGATGCTGAGTACTTCTGTACTCATGATACTACCCCCAAACTCTTTTCAGGGTTCTTGATCCACAACAGGTATGGTGATCGACGTTTCACGTGGAGACTCGACGACGACTAGTTAGGCGGATCTCGGCGCAGGGCCTGGACCCGTGTGGTTATGGGGATCGATGTTTTCCTCTTTGCCAGTAGGCATTTGATTGTAGTCTGTACTCAGACATATATCTTCCGCTGATGTATTGTATTAAGGCAGTTGTATGCCGATTGTATGAGATATTGTATCCTTGTATCTGTAATGTTGTGATATCATGTTGGAAATCCGGGGCATATGACTTCGTCATATGTTGCGGTGGGACCTATATGTGCTTTGTCCCCGGATCTGGATGGAAACATCTAGATCTGGAACAATACCGCATATCGGGCCTTACAATGCCTATGGCGAATGGTATCGTCTGGTCCGTGTCATCAGCCTTCAGCTTTCGAACTTGCATCCCCTACTTCTATTGTTTGTTGTATAGATTTGTATAATGACCCGATAGGTTGTATCTATGCTTCATCCATCTGTGTGAACCCATGAACTTCTACGGGTCTTACTCTACTGGTGTTATGCCAGATAAAATTTTAAATGCTACAAATTCATCGACAACGAGAAGTGATTGAAAGGTTATGCATTGAAGAAGTGGGGGTCGACCCTGAACCTTTGTGTTCATGCCCGTGGATACTATGTATAACTTATCATGAAAGCTTCTCGTAAGATAATTAACCCCCTTGGTATAAATTCTTCTACACCTATGATCCACAATTCTACCTTCGAGTATTACCCCTGGTATTTTGAGGATATCATGCCTTTGCACTACATCTTATGAATTGTGATGAAACAATGTCTATCCCTGTCATAGCCATTTCATGGTTCTGGGTTGTCGTCAACCGAGAACACCGCTTACCTTTTTCTCCACCACCCCTTTTGTTTGGTGATGTTGCTATTCGATTGCATTCTATTGAAATCTCTCAACATAAAGTGTCGTGGTCATCATCACCATTTTTTCCTCTACCAAGTGTTAATTGAATTCATGGTGAGAAATACCATCCTTTCCCCTCGATGATTTGTGTTATCATCGACAACATCCTTTGACTCCCTGCCAATACAAACTTGGTCATGTATATCTTTCCCTGTTTTCCCTCGAGAAAGATTTAACATTTGTTTTAATATAAATTATCTGAGCAATGATAATTCCCTGCTTATGTAAACACTTCGGTGTACTACTTTGTCCGTACAACCTGTTACTATTCTTGATGACTTTTCGGTGACCACCGATGGACAAGAACTTCGCCAATTGGTCCGCCTCGTCTTAACGAGCAGGAAAATGGTTCTCGTCGTCCCTCGCCTTTGGCACTGATGTTGTTGCCGACATAGTTAACAAGCTGTCCTCTTACTTACCTTGCAACTTGATCGCATTGTTTGTGGTCATCCTTCTTATACGTGTGGGCCCATAACCCACAGTTCCACAGGATCGAAACCTGACTCTCTTGTACCTTTCTATTCTCGAGGTTATTCCTCTTGCTTGACCTCGTATGCTACTCACGAGTCCTCTACCTTGTGATATTCAGTTCGATATCAGACTCAGTGCTTATGCCTGATGCTCTGGACCCATTTTTGTCCTTCGTTATCATCGTCGAATGCTTGCATATCCGCTTGAAAACTTCTCATTCCTTCTTTTGTTTCCCTCGATGTATTCCCCTGAGTTTAAACTCGGAGGATACTTTGTACCCCATTCCCTTGGACAACCTCGGTTGATAAATCTTGTACCGATCCGTCCCCCTTAATTTTATCTCCTAGCCTATCCGTAAGTACGATGGAGCCCCGAAGAAAGGATGACAACTCGTCGAGATGCATTGATGCAGTGAAATGAAGACATCAACGAGAAGGATTAACTTTCTCGAGAAGGGAAACAAGAAGCAGAAGAACCATTAGAATACGTAACCAAGGCCTTACCCTTTTCACTACCTTTTAATTCTCGGGACGAGAATTCTTTGTAGTGGGGGAGATTTGTAACACCCTCAGTGTCAAGCATCAATGATCACTTTTGTTAATGATAATTCCCCATGATTAGCAAGTCATTGATCACCCTTGATCATGCCAAGTCAAATTCAAACCAAATTGAATTTCCAAAACCATGGTGGAAATAAAACCTTGCCCAAAATGATGCAACCAATTTTATTAAATGTCAATTAATCAATAGGTCAAGATACTATGGTAAAGGATATTTAATATAACATTTAAATATAACAAACCAAACAGTAACTATAACAGCCCATTTTAATCAATTATTATTTAGATAAAAATATAATAATTTTACAAAAAGCCCCAAACTTTTTATAGATACATATTTAAGTGCAATAGTAATTATGGTGCAAGATCCACATTTTTATAAAATCCAATTGAAGAGCAATAAAATATAAACAGAAAATAAAATATATAAAAAGGAAAAATTATTAACTATCGCCTAGTGCAATGCTCACCCGTCCCAAACACCTGGGTCAGCCCACGCCGACACCAGTCTTCTTCCTCCTCTGTTCATGCGTGCGTGGAGCACATCCGAGTGCCATGGCCACTGCCTGGCTCGCTGTCGGCCATCCCGCGGTTGCCGCGATGGATAAGCAGGCCACCGCACTTCCCGCTGCAAACCCAAGACGCCCTCTACCCCTTTCCCTCCCTCTCCCTCGCGCCATTCCCCTCACCCTGGCTCGAGCTTGCCAAAGCACGGCGTCGCCGCGCCGCTGCATTCAGCGTGGCCACTGGCCACCACTCGCCGCGCCGAGGTTTTCGGAAGGAACGCCGCACACGCCCTCGTCACCTGCAGCAGGCCGTCGTCGCCGAGGAACCCCGCATCGGCCGAATCACGCTCTTCTTCAACCTTGGACCCGCCGGACGCCGTCGTCGAATTCTCCTTCGTCCAGCCGTCCCCGACCTCGCCTTCGCCTTCTTTGGACCCGCCGTGAGCTCCTCCCTCCACCCCCCTTTTTTCTGTCGATTCATCACCATTTCCACCCCTCCCTTGGAGCCAGTGGGCACGACCGCCATGGCTGCGAGCTCGAGCTCGTCGAGCTCGGACAAGCCCGCGAGCGCTCCAGCTCGCCTCGTCCTGCCTAGCCGTCCGCCTCTCCCCGCTCGTGCCCCCGCCCGGGAGCACCCCTGTGCATGGCCACGCCTCGCCATGCCCTGGCCATGGTCGGCCGCCCCCTCCCGTGCATAGCCGCAGTTGTTGCTCCCGCTGGAACTGCGCCGCCAAGCTGCTGCCTGATACATCCCAAACGTATCGATAATTTCTGCTCGCTCCATGCATGTTTTGTGTGATATTGATATGATCTAGATACACTTTCATACACTTTTGAGCATATTTGGACTAACCTACTAACTCAGTGCACCCCAATGCCAACTCCTGTTTTCTGCTGTTTTTCTATTTCAGTTTTCCCCATATAAAAAGTGCTCCAAACATTCGAGAAAAATCGGATAATTTTTTTTAGCGCAACGGAGTCTTCCAGAAGCACACAAGTGGGGCCAGAGGGCCACCACCAGGGGCCCAGGGGGGGGGGCGCCTGGACCCTTGGTGGCCCCCCTGGCTGCCCCCCTTCGCCTATTTATTCTCCGTCACGGGGAAACTCCGAAGACAGAACCCTATTTCACAAATTCTCCTCTGTTCCTCCGCCGCCGCGCTTCCAAGATCGAGAGCACCGCCAGGACTCTTCCCGGCACCCTGCCGGAGGGAGGATCGACCTCCGGGAGCTTCTCCTCCACCATGGACGCTTCCCGGATGTGCCGTGAGTAGTCTACCTTGGACCATGGGTCCGTGGTTAGTAGCTATGTGATGTTCTCCTCCCCTCTTTTTTCTTCATGGTTTATACCTCGTGAGCTGCCCTACATGATCGAGGTACATATGTAATTCCTTCTGCTTTTGCTATGCTGAGTTTGATGGGATCTGATGGATTATGAGATTATGTTCAGATTGTGATAGAGTAATATAATTGGTTCTTATATTTTGTGTTTTTGTTCCGAAGTAATTCTTGCATGTTCTCCGTTGCTATTTATTGCTTTGGCCAAGTGGTAGGTAGTGACTCCAAGAGGGAACGTTATGCTCGATTGTGGGTACATTCCCCTGATGACACGCTTGAGTGAAAGAAACATGAGTCTAGGGGATGTGCTGTGGCCACAAGGGGGAAAACAACGGTGCTTGTAACCGCGGTGACAAGGATTGTTTACTTTACGCAAACGTCTTTTTAATGCAGCTGTCGGTTGCTTTGGGTTTACACTTTGGGTGAGGCTCGCAACTTAATACCAACGAGATGTTCTGGATATATATCTCAAGTTGGATGATTAGTAGTAGATGCAGATGGATTTCGGTCTACTTATTTTTGGCGTACTGCCCATGCTTTTGAGCCTCTTCCTTTCTTTTGTAGCATAGTTAGCATTGCAGTGCGTTTATAATCCTGTCAATTGCCCATCTGTAATTTGTTTACCTCGCATAGCAGTCTTATCGTATTTTGGGAGAGAGACATCACTAGTGAACATCACGGGACCCGGTCCAAATTCTCATCACTGTTTACACGCTCATTTATTTTCTTGCTTTTTTACTTTCAGTTGCTATCATTATCATTATCCTATGTTTTTGATCCTTTGTAAACAACAAGACCGGAGAGATTGAAAACCTCTGAACTTCGTTGGGAGCAAAGTTAATTGTGTTGTGTGCAGGTCCGCGTCAGGTGCGCCGCTGACACCTACTTATCATCGCTGGAGTCCTACTGGTCGATACTCAACCTCAGTATCTTCACCGAGGGAAACTTGCTGCTACGCTGCATCTTACCTTCCACTTGGGGTAACCAACGAAGGGCGAGAAGCAATCCTCTCTTGCGTATCAAGCGAATTTCTGGCACCATTGCCGCGCACTCCGAGTGATAAGATAGGGGAGTTGCCCACTACCTTTTACCTTTACTTTTTAGTCTTGTTAGTTTACCTTTCTGTTTTTATCTTTGTGTCTTATATCACAAATTACAAAAAAATCTGCCACACCTGCTGCTACTATGGGTTCCTCAGAAAACACAAAGTTGTGTGACTTCACCAGACACAACAACAAAGACTTTATCTACACTCCTATTGCCACACCTGCCACTTCAGCTACCTCTTATGAAATTAAACCTGCTTTACTAAACCTTGTTATGAGAGATCAATTCTCGGGCGCTGGAGCTGATGCTGCTTTACACTTGAATATTTTTGTTGAATTATGTGATATGCAAAAGTATAAAGAAGTAGAAGGTGATGTTGTTAAGCTCAAGCTTTTTCCCTTTCTCTTTGAGGGACGTAGCTAAAATCTGGTTTCAATCTTTTCCTAGGAATAACATAGATTCTTGGGATAAGTGCAAAGATGCTTTTATTGGGAAGTACTACCCACCTGCTAAAATTATCCAATTGAGGAGTAACATTATGAATTTTAGGCAATTGGATAATGAACATTTTGCCCAAGCTTGGGAACGTATGAAATCTCTTGTTAAGAAATGCCCTACACATGGTTTGACTACCTGGATGGTTATCCAGACTTTTTATGCAGGCTTGAACTTTACCTCGCGGAACCTGTTAGATTCGGCCGCGGGAGGGACCTTTATGTCAACTACACCTGGTGCTGCCACAAAACTTCTCGATGAGATGATGACCAATTATTCCCAATGGCACACCGAGCGCGCTCCAACAGGTAGGAAGGTAAATTATGACGAGGAAATTACCTCTCTCAATGATAAAGTTGATTTAATTATGTCTCTACTTACCAAGAAACCCTCTGTTGATCCTCATGATGTTCCTTTAAATTCTTTGGTTGCTCAGGAACAAGTAGATGTGAAATTCATTGCTAGAAACAACTTTAATACAATGCTTATAGGGGCAACTTTGCTAGTAATCCTAGACCGTTTCCATCCACTTATGGGAACAACAACACCTACCCTATCAACAAGAACCCCACTTCTGAACTAGAAAATATGCTTAGAGACTTTATCACTACCCAAAAAGCCTTCAACAAGAATGTGGAAGAAAAGCTATCTAAACTAGATAATCTTTGTTTGAAGGTAGACAGCTTAGCCCTTGATGTTGAGATGTCGAAAATTAGAACCTCTCCCCTTGAGGAGATTAAGGCCACTCCTATTAATTCTATCCAATTACAAATTAATGAAAATATAAGGATGATGGCTAAACTTAAAGAAAGATGGTGTAACAGCCCAAATTTCACAAAAAATAAATTTTTTTGTTTTCGGTGTGAATTGTTTGATTGTCTGATTTGTTTGCGGTGTTTGCATCCCCGATTCATAGATCAGCGATTATTTTTCCCTCTTATCTCGTATCGGACGGAGACCGACCCTTGCCACCCTTACACTCGACCTTTGAGACACCGGGTTTCACCCGATCACCGTCGCGAAAACCGCACGAGACCAGCCGTAGCCAAAGGAACGAAAAACCCCGTTTAATAATTAAACGGGTTATTTTTATAGCGCGCCGGAAAGTGTACTCGGAACGGTTCCAGCGTGAGGTGAACGCCGCCGGCTCGACGCGCTGATCGCGCAGTTCGAAGTTTTACCCGAATCGGAGGTCCTGCGGACCCCCGGCGGTCAGAAACGTAAACACCGCGCGTGCGAGAGAAAAACCAGGGATGTTTTTGCAAACTGCCAGCCACCTGGGCTATAACTAGTTGTTCATAATGCCTATTTGCATGATTCCTTTTGCCATGCCTTCCCTGCCATGTCTACTTTAGTTCCATATCATTTGTGAGCATGTTTGCATTGATTATCCTTTTTATGCATTGCTCAAAAGTGTGCTTCCTGATGTTTGGCAGATTGTGTTCCAAACTTGTTTTGCTTGTTTCCTTTTAACCGTAACTCCATTTGGGGTGTTCTTTATATGTAACTTGATTAGTTTTTCGTGTACTTTGTGTTTATGCTATTGTTTGCTGTTGTTAACCAACCTAAAATATGGTTTAGGGCACAACAGTACCAAATATTTTAATTGTCGTGCATCACTTAGTGTTATGCCATGTTTAGGTTGTGCCTCACTTAAATTGTCTAGTATAGATAGTTTATTTTATGCTTCACCTCTGGTCATGTTTGTGTGCTATGCCATGCTTGAGTGAGATTCCATGTTAACAACCTTTGTTGATTACCTGTAGCTAAACAACTTTAACCATCGTAAAATGTGTGGTATCGTCGTGTGTGACGAGTACTCCACTTAACCTGTTAGTAACCGCTCTCGACGGTAGGTGTGATGTCTCGTGTTGCCTTCTTGTTGATGCTTGATCGTGATTGCTTCGCAGTAATAGATGCTTGCTTGTTGATTGCTTTCCAGTGTTTACCCTCTTGTGTGCTTCCGCGGGTACCTCTTGGAGACGTTACGAGCTTGCGATCAACTACACCTTCGGAACCCGACTTATCAACAGGCAAGGACTATACATTACTTTTATCCATTCTATTTCAACCAGCGGTTTGCATGCTAGTCTAGGATAGATACGATGTTTGATCCTACCACATGTTTACAACCTCTTTTAAACCGATATAGCCATGTCCCCTCCCAGCAAACCTTGTACTGCTATGTTACTATTGCTCGTTGCTCAACCCCTGCTTAGTATGCATGCTTAGGATGGTACGATGTTACCCTGTTACTCCTTGGTTTGGGCTATCATATTATTATAATGCTGTTGATGATATGATTATTATAATGTTGACTATATTCGACGAAGGATGGAAGGTCTAGGCTATCCGGCCCCGACGCTTTGTTCCATTCGAGTCACCTAGGATCCGAGTTCCGGGTATTGGTTTTAAGACTGAGCGTGCGTAACCGCGTGTGGGATGCTATGGGGTCCCCTCTTCTTACCTATCTAGCTTCAAACATTTCTAGTGGTGGCCCAAGCTGGTTTTAACTTTTGCAAAACGTGTGTGTGCGAGTGTCGACCTCGCAGATTTTCGAACAACTCGGGCCAGCGGAGACATGGTTTCTTTGTTGGTCCACACGTGGAAGCTAGGGGGCTGCCCACATCTGTTTGGGTAGCTAACCCGACCTCGTCCATACGGTAGAGGCCGATTCGAGAGCGCGGCCGGCTTTTGAGTTCGATGTCGACTCACTGGGGGCCACCCGGATTTGTGCGTTGTTAGTTAGAGGGACATGTCGTTCCGGATCTCTTGGGACTAATTCATAAAATGGTTACCTATCATGGGTAGAAACTGAGAGAGATGGGCGTGCGTGCGGAGCCTTGTAATGGGCAGTTGGTACACCCCTGCAGGGTTAAATCTTTTCGAGAAGCTGTGTCCACGGTTATGGACAACTTGAGACCTACTCCTTGTTCATAGACAACAACAACTGATATAATCTTAATATAACTTGATCAACGTGTGTGTGCCTTGACTGCTTCTTCTTCGTCGGGATGCGAAGAGGAGGACAAGGATAGGATAGGTGTGATGATTGCGTAAGTAGTTGATAGCAAGACTTGTTGGAGGCGATTCCTCATCGAATGCTTGGCTTCTTATCTTACTCTCTAGATCGTTAGCCACTTCATAAATGCTAGTGCGGCAGCAACCTCACCACTTACCCCATCCTTACCGTAAACTACTAGTTGTCCTAGAATGACGAGTGATGAAGTCCTTGCTGGGTCAGATGACCACTACAGTTGGATGCTGAGTACTTCTGTACTCATGATACTACCCCCAAAATCTTTTCAGGGTTCGTGATCGACAACAGGTATGGTGACTGACGTTTCACGTGGAGACTCAACGAAGACTAGTTAGGCGGATCCCGGCGGAGGGCCTGGACCCGTGTGGTTATGGGGATCGATGTTTTTCTCTTTGCCACTAGGCATTTGATTTTAGTCTGTACTCAGACATGTATCTTCCGCTGATGTAATGTATTAAGGCAGTTGTATGCCGATTGTATGAGATGTTGTGTCCTTGTATCTGTAATGTTGTGATATCATGTTGGAAATCCGGGGCATATGGCTATTTCATATGTCGCTGTGGGACCGATATGTGCTTCGTCCCCGGATCTGGATGGAAACATCTAGATCTGGAACAGTACCGCATATCGGGCCTTACAGATGGGCTAGAGAAAAAGAGGAAGATGATAGAATTAAGAACCTTCCTACATACCACACAGTTGCCACTATCCAAATTGTTGAGAACACTGAAACTATTAGCACCCAATGCACTCCTGGTCCCATCGGACCTATTAATGGTGATTCTAATACCTCAACCGTAGAAGAATAAACTCCTATGAACATAGAGGGTTTCAAACAAGTGAGCTTAGATGACACTACTACCACCTTTGATAGTAGTGATATTGATTTTGACAGTTTTACCCTCTCAGAAGTTATCAACTTATTACACAAAATGTCTAGAGACCCCCACACTAGCACACTTAATCTTGCCTTCACGGAGCATATCACAAATGCTCTCATCAAAGCTAGGGAGGAGAAGCTTAGGATAGAAGCCTCCATACCTAGGAAGCTAGATGATGGTTGGGACCCTATGATAAAAATTAAATTAAATAACTTCTCTTGCTATGCTTTATGTGACGTTGGAGCTAGTACCTCCGTCATGCCCAAAAGAATGTATGATATGTTTGAACGAAAACCTTTTGATTCATGTTCTTTTGGTGTTCGTCTTGTCAATTCTTCCGTAAAGAAACCTTTGGGGAAGATCGAAGATGTTCTTATCATTTTCAATGACAACTATGTTCCCCTTGATTTTATCATTATGGATATAGGGTGTGAACCTTTATGTCCAATTATTTTGGGACGTCCTTTTCTTTGCACCGGTTGTGCTATCATTGACATGAAAGAGGGGAATATAAAATTACAATTCCATCTCAAAAATGGGATGGAACACTTCCCTAGAAATAAAATCAAGTTACCTTTTGAGTCCGTTACACGGGCAAGCTATTCTCTTTCCCTTGATAAAACTTGATTCTTATTTTTCCTTATGCCTAGCTTAAAGGCGTAAAAGAAAGCGCTTGTTGGGAGGCAACCCAAGATGTTATTACTTCTGTTTTTAGTGGCCTTGATGATTGTTACTACTGTAGCAACATCATTGTATCTTTATTTTCAAAGCTTTGTGCCAAGTATAGCCTCATATGACAAGGGAAGTGAATGTTGTGACATGCTGTCCAGAAAACAGATTATGTCCTCCTGACGGGAAAATTTGAAACAAATTACCAGTTCATATTTTTGAGCAGAATGTTTTACACAGCATGCTCTATACAATCGCGGAACTTTCGTATGTTCTGAGTTTTTTGATTTGAGTTGCAGAAGTGCCCCTAAAAAATTATTTACTACCTGTTGTTCTGTTTTTCACAGATTCTTCCACGTTTTGTCTCTCCTAACTTTTGCAAACCTTAAGCTTGCTTTTTTTATTTGCAAAAACCTTTTGGCAATCTTCAGAAACAATAGCTCTTCAAGAATATCTTCATATCCAGTGGGAAAAATATATTTATTAAGGGCACTAACCTCTCTAATCAGCTTATGATGAGTTGTGTATGAAGGGAGTTTTCAAGTGTGCGATGGAAGATGATGAAAGAATATTCGGGAGTGTCAAGCGCTCAAGCTTGGGGATGCCCCCATGCATCCCCAATAAATATTCAAGGAGACTCAAACGTCTAAGCTTGGGTATGCCCGCGAGCATCCCCTTCTCCATCAACAATCATCAGTTCGTCCTTCGTCTTACTATATTTTTATCACTTCATGCGTTATGTGCTATGCTTGGAGCGCCCCGCTCTTAGGTTTTGTTTTTAGTTTTATTTAGCTTTTCTTGCTGTTAATAACAAGTTAGATCCCGTCTTACTTTGTGTGGGAGAGAAGCACGCTCCACTTTCAAAATCTAGAACACATCATAGGATTATTCATGCCTATCTTTTTGCTGTTGTGTGTTCTTTATCTTTCCGTAGCTACTTCC
This sequence comes from Bromus sterilis, assembly GCA_950022295.1. Classification (NCBI taxonomy): domain Eukaryota; kingdom Viridiplantae; phylum Streptophyta; class Magnoliopsida; order Poales; family Poaceae; genus Bromus; species Bromus sterilis. The sequence continues at coordinate 332,368,212 of OX465595.1, read as the reverse complement.
ATGTTTAGTTTTAGTTTTAGTTTGTCTTTAGCAAGAGCCTTGGATTTTTTTTAGTTTGTTGCTGGAACTCTCTTTAGTTTTCATGTTTATCTTATTAAGAGAGTTGGTTGTTGCACTGAGTTATGTCTTGTTTTGAGAAGTAGGTAATTGAGGTTGCTATTTAACTTTAGTAGTAACTTGCAATAGATTTGAGGTATTGATGTGAGTAAAGTTTGACCTTTTGGTGTCAAGAGCTCTAGCCTATTAGTGATAGGTGTCGTATTTTGGGAAATCTGTGTTTATTTTAAAAAACCTACAAAACTAGTTGAGAACTCTAGCTACTAGATGGATCACTACTCTTCTGAGGGGTCCAATATTAGAGTACACTCACGTACCATGAGTCAAGGATGCGCAAGGATAACCAAACCCCCATACACTCCTCCTCGGGGTACTTGTCTCTTTGTGAACCTCCTCATTAGATTGAGAGTTACCGATAATAAGTGCATGAGTTCTTCGGACTAATGTAAGTATTGAAAGTTGACACTTCCACATCCTCATATTTGCTAGCCTCTCCTGTGCCGTGCATTGCCTCCTTCTCACTCCGAGAGTTGGCGTCCACCTTCGCCGGTACATCCAAACCCTTGGCATGATACGCTCTGTCATCATAAACCTCCTTATATCTTTCCTCAAAACAACCACCATACCTACCTAACAAGGCATTTCCATAGCCTTTCCGAGATATATTTCCATGCAACATCCACCTCTTCATGACTTGATCTTCATGTCATACATGTTCCTGCTACACTGGTAGCGGCATACATTGCATACATCATGATAGCTACATCTTCTTTATGATTTGAGTACCTTGTAAAGTGTGAAAGATCTTCTATACCCTCTTGTAAATTAGAGTGTTTCCCTTAAGTGAGGAAAAGATCCCAAAGTGGACAAAATAAAAGATCCCAAAGAGGACAAATGAGAGCTAAATAGAAAGAGACATTGAGGCCACCAAAAAAATAGAAAAAATAGAAAAAAGAGAAAATAGAGAAAATAGAAAGGGGCAACACTACTATAGAAAAAAGAGAAAATAGATATCCCAGTCCAGGAAGAAGAGTTACGCTGATGCAAAACGCAAGGAGGTAATATACGAAGTGGGAGATCGAGCATATCTTCGTGTGGCTCCACTTCGTGGGATCAAGAGATTTGGAGTCAAAGGGAAACTAGCACCACGGTTTGTGGGGCCATACAAAATTGTGGAACGCAAGGAAGAGGTTGCATACAATTTAGAATTGCCAGAAGCATTGCCTGGAGTTCACGATGTGTTTCACGTATCTCAGCTGAAGAAGTGTCATGCAGAGATGGAAGATATCCCGTTGAGAGACACGGACCCTTGGAAGCAATTCAGCTAGGGAGTGACTTGACATATGAAGATAAGCCGGTTAAAATTGTTGACACGAAGGATAGAGTCACTCGTACCAAGGTTATCAAGTTCTGCAAGGTTCAGTGGAGTCACCACACTGAGGAAGAAGCCACTTGGGAACGAGAAGAAGAACTCAAGCAGGACCACCCGCACCTTTTTGCTGGCCAACCCGAATCTCGAGGGCTAGATTCATCTTAAGGGGGGTAGGTTTGTAACATCCCGATTTTTGTAAAATTTGGATATTAATAGAATCATTTGTGCATATCAATTTTCTTCCCATTTGCATATTGGATCTTTTGGATTTTCTTTCCAATTTATTTTAACCCAATAAAAATCAAGAGAGAAGATAACATGACTTCTTCAACATAAATAGGGTTAAGAAAATATTGGAGCATTTTTATTTTATTTTAATAAAGAATTTTGGGAATTTAATAAATCCTAAAATTCCTTTTGGAATTTATTAATTGTCCAAAATGACTTTATAAATAAATTTTCACATTTTATAAAATTGCATTGAGCTAGGAATATTTATCCTAGGCTTTATAAATTTTTTGTTGAAGTTTTATTAGAGTTTTATTGAACTTATTTTGAAATAGATTTTCTGTAGTATTTTATTTTGGCCAGGAAAAGTCAATAATATTTTCCTTATATATTTCTAAGATTTTAAAAATTTACTAAGTATTTTTTTTTCTAGCGGTATATTAAAAAAAAAAATTCGGCCGACAGGCCAGCCCAGGCCCACCCCGCGCCCCGTCTTCCTCCCGTGCGTGTGCGTAACGCACCCACGCAGCAGCAGCAACGCACGGGCGCGGCAGCGCCAGCCGCGCCACGCCCGACCATGCCACGCAGGCCGCGCCTTCCTTCCTTCCCCGCCTCCCCGCGTATCCCGCACCTCCCCTCTCCGCCCTGACACCATTATTGCCCCCATTAAGCCGCCATTAAAGACCTCGCCGGAGTTTCCACACTCGCCGTATTTCGTCGCCGGGAGCACGCATCTGGACACCCCCTCCTCCTATATAAACCACCCCTGCGTGCCTCTCCTCCCACTCGTCCAAAGCCCCCAAAAATCTAGCCAAAAGCCGTACTGTAGCTCGCGAATTTGCTCGCCGAAGTTCGCCGGTCGAGCTCCGCCTCGGCGTCGACCACGTCGCCAGTAAGCCATCTCTAGACCCCAAACTCTGGAAATTGGTCGCCCTTGTCGTTGCGCATCTCTTAGACAACGTTTTGCTCTTTTTCGTGCTTTGTAGAGCTCTCTCCGGAGTCGCGCGCCCGCCGGAGTTCGCCGGAGCACCGCATCGCCCCAGCCCTACCCGACGTCGCGGGAGACCGCCGCCACCACCCCGCGCCTCCCCACGCCCTGCCGCTCCTCTCCGACATCTTCCTCGCCGCCAATCCCCGCCGGAGCCGCCGCCCCACGAAGAAACCGCCGCCGGCCAATACTCCATGTACGTGCGTTCTTCTCTGCGTAGAAGAAGATGGCTTAGAAAAAAAAAGTTTTGTAAAAAAAATGAATTTTAGCCCCCTGTTCACACGATAGCCAGGAACTTATATCTAAGTATTTAATTTTCTGTTTTAGCAATTTAGCCCCTAGTCTTATTTTAGCTATATCTTTTTACTCGTTTATTAGTTTTAAACGAAACCAAATCCCACGTTTAAGTTTTTCATCCCTCTATCGCGTGGAAACTTATTTTTAAAATTTTGAAATTTTAAAATATTAGTTTGGACATATTTAAATTCAAACTTCGTTTGGCCGTAACTTTATAACCGTAGCTCGATTTTGACCGATTCTTTTTGCAAATCGAAACCCTAAATTATCCCTATCACTTAGGACTTTCATCAACAAGTTTTACACAACATTTTTGTTCTGTTTTACAAAACCTTTTTCATTCTTTCTTTTCAAAGTTTGTCGAAACATTGTTTTCGTTTTCTTTTGTATTATGTTTTGATTGGTTGCACTTGTTTGTTTGCGATAGATTGTCCCGAGTGAGAAGCAGAATACTTCCAGTCCTTAGAGTTTCATCACCAGCAGCCAGGCAAGTCTACCTTTGATCATTTTCCACTTTACCTATGTTTTATTGCATGTAGTACCCCTTTTCTTAGAATGCATAAGTAGAAGTTTACTTTCACGCAAACCCAGTAGTTCAATTTGTGGTAGGTTCAACTTGTCACCATCGTGTAGGTAATTTTAGTGCTTTGCTATTGTAGACGTGGATTGGGGAGTGAATTCACGATGAGATGAGTGACCTTGTAGTAAATCAGGACCAAGTTAAACTCAATGAACTACCTGGGTGGATTGGTTGGAGGCACCCTGGAGGAACCAGTGGAGATGCCTAAGTGACCTGGAGATGGCCAGGGATCACTGCGGAAAGCCGCCCAGGCTTAAAGAGATTTTATCATATTGTCATTTCTAGAAGCTTACGTGTGCAGCCACAAGCTATTATGGGCTCTGGCTTGGTTAATTAGTAGTAGTGACTCTTGCTTGGTGGTGCTACGAACATAGTGTTGGTAGGTGGGATGGGCACCACCAGAGTAAGGGAAACTCTTCTAAAAGACCATGTCTCGACCTTCCTGTTTCCATACAATGTGTAGTGTGGAAAATACCAATGGAGGTGGTCGAGTCTTGTGGGGAAAAGTGCACAAACCTCTGCAGAGCGTATAAATCTAATCGATTAGCCGAGTCCCCGATATTGGACAATTTGAGCGTCTAGTTATGGTAATTTTGAGAAATCTCATCATCTTTAATTAATAATTTTGGGTATAATTACCATGGGTTGTCTTGTGCTTATTCTTGCTGAAATTATTTTTAGGAACACTTATTCTATAGTGAAAATTTTAGCTTTATGCAAATTGAAACGTAGAAGCTCCACCAGCCAAATGCATGTACTGTAGGACTTCATTTTCTTCTCCTTGGTATGACTTGCCGTACATTCAAAGTACTGACCCTATTTGGGTTGTACGATTGTTGCAGATTACTCTGACGGTGATTAAGGTGCGAATAGGTTATTGTCCTATACTCAACGCTTTGCCATGGAGTCGTATGGACCACCACTACTACTACTATTGGTTCCGCAGTTTTTGATGGCCTTAAGCCATGCTATTGTAATAATTTTTTTCTATTTTGAACTCTCCGATGTAATAAAAGACATGTGTTTTATTCTGTTATTCATCGAGTACTGTGTGTGACAGCAAGTTGATCCAGGGACTGGCACAGATCACAGAGACTTTGGTCCTATTCGGGATCGGGTCGTTACAAGATGGTATCAGAGCACATGTTGACTGTAGGACGTGACCTTAGAAATGGAAAAGCCATAGGACAAAATTTTATTTTGCAAACCTTCTACCTTTTGTTGTTCTCGTATCCTTGTCTATTCAAATCTAACTTTTCTTTTTTAAAATATAGATGTCGACTGCCATGACCCGGTTCACCCAGCCCGATGAGACCATGCCTTTTGGGCGACGCCCGACGAAGATCACCAAGTACCTGAACATCGGCCTACCCAGTTTTACTGGAACCCTCAAGACCTCGACGCCAGAAGATAGATGCTGGAGGATCAACGTCCACATTCCAGGACGCACCTTCGGGAAGAACATCAAGCCTATTGACTTCTTCTTGGAGGCACCAACTTGGAGTTTGGGCCAGAGCATCGCAGCACACACCTCCCTCGGACGCATTCGCGAGGAATACAAAGAGGATCTCAAGGGAACCACCTTCATGCCGTGCGGACGTCGGGATCACCATGGAGAGATTGTGCGCACCATTGAGGACGACACTATATCATCCTATATCCAAGACCTGGAGGAGCACATACGCAGCTTGGAGAAGGTGATGCACTGTGGCATGAAGACCTCCAGGAAGCTGGCCATCCGCCAAGAGGAGCGGGAGGAGGAACTCAAGGAAACTCGTGAAGGGTACGAGGATGAAATCAACACTCTACTGAAGAAGCATGAAGAATTGAAGCTCCTGCTGGAAGAAGCCGAAGAGAAGCTTGACCATGGAGAAAACATCCAGGACGACAACTCTGATGGATATTACGTCAGCCAGGATAAGGATCATGAGGGGTCACATGACGTTGAGATGAGCGAGTCTTCTACCGACTCAAATTAGTTACAGACCACCATCATAGATGATTATCCTTAGCTACTCGAGTAGAGTTTCGATCTATCGTTTTTTTAGTTACCATGTCGACTTTGTGACATGGATTATCTTAGGTTGCTTGTTTGAAACTTGATTTGGGTGAATTGAATTGAAACCTTGCTATCATTTTTGCATATGGGTAGTGTTTTCCCCTTAGGCCCTTTTCTCCCTCTGTATCTCATCTATTCTAACCCAACAGATGCCACCAAGAAGGGACCCTTCCGGAAGTGGATCAGGGAGCGGAATACCCGGCCTAGAGCAGTTGCTTCAGACCCAAAACCAGTTGATGCAGCTTCTGATGCAGAAGAAGAACACCAACAACAACAACAACGCACCACCACCTCCACCACCACCGCCTCCGGTGGATAGTCTCACCCGTTTCCTAAGATTGAACCCACCATTGTTATCAAGCAACCCAGAGCCGATTGTGGCTGATGATTGGCTTCGTAACATGGGAAGGAAGGTAGAAACCACTGGATGCACTGATGGGGAGAAAGTGAGGTTCGCCTCGCACCAGCTGGATGGACCTGCAGCCGCATGGTGGGATAACTATACCACCACATACCCCATGGCTAATGTGACGTGGGATCAGTTCCAGTAGGCATTCCGCACGACTCATGTTTCAGCTGGAGCTATGAGTCTCAAGAAGAGGGAATTCCGCAACTTACGCCAAGGAGGCCGTTCAGTGGCAGAATATGTGGAGGAGTTCAACAAGCTGTCCCGTTATGCTCCGGGAGATGTGGCCTCGGATGCCGCTAAACAAGAGAAGTTTCTGGAGGGACTAAATGATGATCTTGGAGTTCAGCTAACGGCGGAAACTTTTGCTAATTATCAAGAGATGGTGGACAAGGCTATCATTCTTGAAGGCAAGCATCAGATAATGGAGAATCGCAAGAGGAAGTACGGTCAGGGAAAGTTTCACTCTGGAGCTCAGCAGAAGCCTCGTCCCGCACCATTCTCGGGATATGGTGGATCAGGCCACAACAAGTCTGGAGGACACAACCATCATAACCATGGAGTCCATTCTCATCATGGGAACCATGGAAACAATCATGGTGGCCCTAGGAATGGAAATGGAGGAAATGGGAATCAACACCGTCCCAACAATACTGCACCAGTGAGGAAGGATCTGAGTCAGATCACCTGCTTCAAGTGCAACAATAAAGGACACTATTCAACAGATTGTCCTGAGAACAAGAATGGAAATGGCAATGGAAATTCTGGAAACAAGAAGCCAAATCCTTTCGCCAAGGGACAAGTGAATCATGTCAATGTGGAGGAAGTCTATGAACATCCAGATGTAGTGTTTGGTAAGTTTTTCCTAAACTCTCATCCGGTATTAGTTCTTTTTGATTCTAGTGCATCGCATTCATTCATATTAAGGGTAGTTGTGGATAAGTATGGATTTCCTACCAAGACCCTTAGTATGCCCATTATGGTGAGTTCCCCGGGAGCCGAGATGGTGGCATGCATAGGTTGTCCCCAGTTCAACCTCGCCATTGGCAAGCATGAATTCCCCACAGACCTGATCATCCTGAAGTCACAAGGATTAGATGTCATTCTAGGCATGGATTGGATGTCGAAGTATGAAGGCAACATTGACTGTGTTAGAAGATCGATTTCTCTCACCACTCCAGAGGGAAAGATGATCAAGTATGTGTCCAAGCATCAGCCTAGAAAGGTCCAGGTATACTCACTTAATGGGGTTAGCCCGGAGGAAGTGCTGATAGTCAAGGAGTATCCTGATGTATTCCCGGAGGAATTTCCCGTAATGCCACCGGATCGAGACATTGAGTTCTTGATTGAGTTGTTGCCAGGCACCGGACCAATATCCAAGAGACCGTATTGAATGCCCGCAAACGACCTGGAAGAAATTAAGAAGCAGATTGAGGAGTTGTTGGAGAAAGGGTATATACGTCCGAGTTCATCACCTTGGGGAGCCCCAGTGCTCTTAGTGGCAAAAAAATATGGAACCCTAAGAATGGTTGTGGATTATCGCTCATTGAATGAGGTGACTATCAAGAACAAGTATCCACTAGCAATGATCAATGATTTGTTTGATCAACTAGAAGGAGCTAGTGTTTTCTCCAAGATCGATCTTCGATCTGGATACCACCAGTTGAAGATTTGAGAACAAGATATACCCAAGACCGCTTTCACCACCAGATATGGACTTTATGAGTATACAGTCATGTCTTTTGGTTTGACCAATGCCCCTGCATACTTCATGAGTATGATGAACAAGATATTCATGGAGTTTTTGGATAAGTTTGTTGTGGTATTCATAGATGATATCTTGATGTACTCCAAGAATGAAGAGGAGCATGAAGAACATCTGTGTTTAGTTTTGGAGAAGCTCAGAGAACATCAACTCTATGCTAAGTTCAGTAAATGTGAGTTTTGGTTGAAGGAGGTGGGATTTCTTGGGCACGTTGTGTTAGGTGAAGGCATAGTAGTGGACCCTTCCAAGGTTGAAGCAGTCACAGAATGGATTGCACCCACATCAGTCACTGAAATCCGTAGTTTCCTTGGACTTGCGGGATATTACCGGAGATTCATTGAGAGTTTCTCCAAGATCGCCAAGCCCATGACGGAGTTGTTGAAGAAGGAAACCAAGTTCATGTGGACGGAAGAATGTGAAGCAAGTTTTCAAGAATTGAAGAAAAGGTTGGTTACAACCCCAGTGCTGATTTTGCCTAATATACACAAGGATTTTCAAGTGTATTGTGATGCCTCTTGTCAAGGACTTAGATGTTTCCTTATGCAAGACGGAAAGGTCGTAGCTTACACCTCACGTCAGCTTCGACCTCATGAAGTGAACTATGCCACACATGATTTGGAGTTAGCAGCCGTAGTGCATGCACTCAAGACCTGGAGACATTTCCTTGTTGGGAATAGTTGTGATGTGTACACTGATCATAAGAGTTTGAAATATATCTTCACACAGAAGGAATTGAACCTTAGGCAGAGGAGGTGGAGCTCATTAAAGATTATGATATGAGATTGCACTATCACCCAGGAAAGGCCAATGTTGTGGTTGATGCTTTAAGATGGAAGAGTTATGTTAATGCTCTCATAGGAGGAGGTTTACCTCAAGAATTATGCAATGACCTCAGAGACCTCCGATTGGATATTGTTCCTCAAGGATTTATGTAAGAGCAAAGTTATAACCCCATGAGTTTTGGATATTGTTGGGCAAAACAGTAGAGGTACTAACAAGTTTTCTACTGTAAAATAGATGGTTAGGATCCTAAAGTTATAGGTTGGTGTTAAAGCTTCAACGAAGATTTACTTACTTACTGAAGCATATCCTCTGGAGTGAAGCTCATCACGGATGTCGACCCCTAAAAAGATAAGGAATCCTGAAGCACGTCCCATCGAAGGAGATGACCAAGATGGCACAAGACTTTGTAGTTTTTGCGAAGTTCTTTTTCACTTCTTTGAGTCGTAGGAAAAATTGTACTATCAAGAGGGGTTTAGTAAATGTACTCCGAAGGTTTTGGTGAAAAGACTCAGATCGAATCCAAACCAGTGAGTACCAGAGTTGAGAAATCTCATGTGCACTAGGTAATGCTTCACCAGCGAAGACTTAGTTCTTTCGGCTCCTGAAGCAGAACCAAGTCCGTGAGTCAGCTTTACTTGGACCGCAAGTAAAGTTGCGCTTTGATTGGAAATATGACCGTTGCGGACATGTGTCAAGTTGTCACATCGGGTCACTTCAGTCATTTCGCACCTAGGGATTGCCACCTATAAATACGCCACCCCGTCCTCATTGGCCGGGGGCTGCTCCAAGAATATTTCCTGACAGTGAAGAGAGAGAGCAACCCCACCGAAGCAAACCAAAAACCCATCCACAGAAGCATAAGCCCTATTGATCTGAGTTGATTCATTATGACTTAGGAAGAAGTTTGCTAGCCTTTTTATCTTGGAGAACTGCAATTCTCCTAGACGGTTAGAGTGTTGTTCTTCAGAGAGCGAAGAGTTATTGTCGCCTCGAAGTCTAGTTTGTCAAAGGTTTCGGTGATTTCTTCATAATCAACCACGAGTGAAGAACTGACCAAGCTCAAGGAGATTGGTGCAGTGGAGATACGGACGAAGAGAGGTTAGCTCCTGTGTTCAATCACAAGTCCCTCCAACCAGACGTAGCACTTTGTAGAGTGTGAACTGGTCGAAAAAACATCGCCGAGTCAAGAGTTCGTTTTACTTTCCGCACTTACATTCAGTTTATCAATTGCTTCAGTGATTTGATTCAATGCAATTGATTCGATGCTTTTGATTTGCTATGTTATGCTTCAATCCAGTTCTGCTTCAATGTTTACCTTTCTGTTGAATCTCTTCTGCTGGTAAGTTATGCTTCACTTCATAGTTTCATGCAAAAATTTGAAGTGATCATTCACCCCCTCCCCCTCTGATCACATACTTGGACTTAAAATTGGTATCAGATCTAGTCACTCTTTGTTTGGATTAACCTCCTAGAGTGTTTTGCAAGTATGTCTTTCGCAGCCATTCGCTCCGGCGAACCCATACCCGTGTTCAATGGAAAGGAGTATCCATACTGGAAGGACAAGATGAAGAGAAATATTATGGCTATCAACTCAACTGCCTGACAAGTTGTCTTGTATGGAGTTACAGTTGCAGACGAGAACGCCATCACTCTTGAAGAAGCGAAGCTGATCGATCTTGATTCTGAAGTCTGGGTTTTCATCACCAATCATCTGACACCAGAGAAGTATCATGAAGTGAAGAATATTCCTTTGGCCGAAGGTGTTTGGGACTATCTTGAGAAGATTGGTGAAGGTGTTTCTACCCAGAAGGATGCCAGAATTGACACACTTCGAAGCAAATTCTATCATTTCAAGAGAAACGAGGGTGAAAAATTCAGCTCCATTTACAGCAGACTCACTGCTCTTGCAAATGAATTGGTCTCACTTGGTGCTGATGACATTACTCCTCACTCAGTTTTTAGAACTCTGCTTCGCCCATTGGATGATTCGTTTGATCACATTGTGCTGATGATCAAGGAAAGGATTGATTTCAGACGTCTTGTCGCCGTTGATATTCTTGAGAGACTCAATACCTTTGAGATGGAAGAAGATGAGAAACATGACATAAATGGTTCTCGAAGGAGATCTCATGCCTTGAAAGAAAAATCTTCGCGTCATTCTTCACCCGAAGTCAGTTCTGCTTCAGGTGTCGAATCAGATGATCCTGCAAGCATTGGAAAAGATCTAGCATTGATCATGAGACGCTTCAGTCGCTTTCAGAGAAAAGGTTTTTCTTCACCCAAGAAGAGTTATCCTTCAAGAAGCTCAAGTCATTCCTCTCACCGTTCATCCTCAAGAAGCTCTCCATCGAAGGACAACTGCTGCTACAAGTGCAAGAAACCAGGTCACTACATTGCTGATTGCCCATTGTGGGAAGCTGAGAACAAATCGAAGCATTCGCTCAGAGACTCCTCAACAAAGTCCCACAGACCTCCAGAAGCCATGAGTCAAAGAGACATGATTCTAGTTCGAGAAGAGAAAAGAAGAAAGATTATGATGATGATAAGAGGTAGAAGTATCATAAGAAGCGTGAGGGTTCTTCATCGAAGACTCACTCGTCTCGTCGAAGCAGCTCTCACCGTGCCAAGGCCTATCTGGGAAAGGAGATGAACTCTGAAGACAAAGCCTCTGGTTCCGAAGCTGAACAAGATTCAAGGTCTGGGTCTGGGTCTGAATCATATGGTGTTGCTGGTTTGGCTTTCGCTTCGGCAGATGCTTCAACCAATGCTTCGAGCTCATTCTTCACCAACAACAGTAGTGAAGATGAAACTCCTGCATATTGCTTCATGGCCAAGGCAAAGGTATCTTCATCCAAATCAAACTATGATACTTCTGATTGTTCCTCATATGATAGTGATTCGAAGATAAGCTATGCTAAACTTGCTAAAATTGCTTCAATCCAACAAGATGAACTTGATTCTCTAAGCAAAACCATTAAGAAATCAGAAACTCTATTGATCAATGAGATAGAGAAAGGTCAAACTTTAACTAATGAGCATGCTGCTCTGAAGGAGAAGTTTGAAGAACTATCCTCTCGGCATGATCTTCTTTCATTTGATTATGAGAATCTCACCTATGAATTTCTTCAGAGGAAAATGGCTCTCGAAAAAATGAAAGAGGCTCATGAAGAATTGGAAAATGTCAATCTCTCTCTCATGGCTCAACAAGGTTCTGAAGAAAATCATAAAACTGAATCACCTTGTTTAACTTGTTTGGAACGAAGCAAAACTGATTCCAAAGGGAAAGCTCCTATTGTTATTGATGATACTAATGCCTCTGATGAGGAAAATCCTGCTGTTACCGAGGAACTCCTCAGGTTGAAAATTTTATTTTAAACAGGCATGTTCAAAAGTGTGCAAGGACACCAATATGTCTGTGATATCCTGAGGAAGGCTCTCCTTCACAGGAATTCCAGAAATGAGGGTGTTGGTTTCGAGAGAAAGATAAACCCTGATGGAACCTATTGGGAGCCTGAGCAGTATCCTAAGACTGTTTGGGTTCTAGCGAAGGAGAAACCCATTGACATTGCTAACCTTTCAGGTTTCGACTGCAAAATGAACAAAGCCATTGTGGATGAATCACTTGATTCAGACTACAAACTCATTAAGGATGAACAGGGAAAAGTTACAGCTGAGTACGTAGGCACTCCACCAAAGAATGGCTTCTATAAGAGGCAGATATGGGTGCAGAAAGCACTTGTGGAAAAACTGCCTGCTAACCATACTATGCAGGGAAAGCCTTCGGTACCACCGAATCATTTCTATTCTCTTGAGACGAGAAATGATCCATTGGTGCCCGAATCAAATGTTCCGCAGAAGCAATACTATCGTACTGGTCGTCATACGTATCGTCCTCATAATAATCATACTAAGATTGCATATGCTCATACTTATGCTAACCATTCGCAGAGGACTTACATTTATGGTGTGCTTGATGGTACTCCGAAGCAATACACTCCTGTTCACTTTAATATTGCTTCAACCAGTGCTTCAACATCTTCTCAGTCACCTGCTCGTTTGTGGGTGGTTAAGAAGAACTAATTCTTCTGTAGGGCTATGTCTCCGGTGGATCCGAATGGGTCATGGATAGTGGTTGTACAAATCATATGACCGGAGACAAGGAGTTATTCACCGAAGAAAAACTATCTCAATCTTCTCAGAAGTACATTACCTTCGGTGATAACAACAAAGGTAAAGTGTTAGGCATGGGTAAGGTTTCCATATCGAAAGATAAGCACATTAACAAGGTTATGCTAGTCCAATCACTTGGATATAATCTTATGTCTATTTTGAAGTTATGCGATATGGGTATGCTTGTTCTATTTTCTGCTTCGCGTTGTGTTGTCTTTTCACAGGATGACTATACGTTTGTCTTCGAGGGTTACCGAAAGGGAGATTTATACATTGTTGATTTTTCTTCGGGGCCTGCTGTATCCACATGCTTGATGGAAAAAGCTTCATCTGGTTGGTTATGGCATCGAAGACTTGGCCATGCAGGGATGAGAAATCTTCATAATCTAGTGAAGAAGAAGCATGTTATTGGTCTTAGCGAAGTAAAATTCGATAAGGATCGTCTCTGCAGTGCTTGTGAAGCTGGTAAAATCATGAAGAAACATCATTCAGCGAAGACTATCATGACTACCACTCGTCCTCTTGAATTACTTCATATGGATCTGTTTGGTCCTCAAAATTATGCAAGCCTGGGAGGAAACAAATATGGTCTTGTTATTGTTGATGATTTCTCTCGTTATACTTGGGTTTTATTTTTGGATGACAAGAGCAAAGTTGTTGAAATCGTCAAGTCATTCGCTAAGAGAGCTCAAACATAATATGAATTATCTCTGAAGCATATCCGAAGTGATAATGGAACTGAGTTCAAAAATACTCATATTGAAGATTTTCTTGATGATCATGGTTTTACTCATGAGTTCTCTGCTGCATATACACCTCAACAGAATGGTGTAGTTGAAAGGAAGAATAGAACTCTCATTGAAATGGCCAGAACTATGCTTGCTGAATACAAGAGCCCTATTAGGTTCTGGGCCGAAGCAATTAACACTGCATGTCACATCATCAACAAGGTTTACCTTCACAAATTCCTGAAGAAAACTTCACATGAGCTTATCACTGGTAAAAAACCAAATGTTTCATATCTTAGGGTATTTGGTGCTCCATGCTTTATTAGAGATATGAATCATAGCTCCAAATTTGCCCCTAAGGCACATGAAGGTTTCTTTTAGGTTATGGCTCAAACTCTCACACTTACAGAGTGTATAACTCTCACTTTGGGAAAGTTATGGAAACTGTAAATGTGAGATTTGATGAAACTAATGGCTCTCAAAAAGAGAATTTGCCTCATGATCTAGATGAACCTCCTCTTGATGAAGTGATCAGGTCCATGGCTATTGGAGAGATTCGCCCTGTTGAAGCCAATCCACGTCAAGCTGTTAGGGATGATGATGGTCCAATGTTCCCACACATAGCCCGGGGCGCTGGAGATCAACATCCTGAAGCTAATGGAGAACAGGACGAAGAAGGACAAGGGAACAAAGGAAATGCTAATCCTGAAGGAAATGCTGAAGCTGAAGGTGAAGAAGATCCCGAAGCTGATGCAGATCCTGAATCAGAAGCTGAGACTGAATCTAATGATACAACATTATCACGAGTTCGAAGAAGAGTTGATGTTGATTCGATCCTCGAAGATATCAATCAACCAGGTCGTCCCACTACTCGATCTCGTACTCGTTTGGCTAACTTCTGTGGAAGTTTTTCTTTTGTTTCCATGCTAGAGCCTTCAAAGTATGATGAAGCCATGAAGGACCCTGATTGGTTATTGGCTATGATGGAAGAACTTCACCAGTTTGAAAGGAACAAAGTCAGGTCACTAGTTGACAGGCCAGATCCCACGAAGCACAATGTTATTGGCACAAAGTGGATATTTCGCAACAAGCAAGATGAAGATGGTATTGTGGTAAGAAATAAGGCTAGATTGGTAGCACAAGGTTACACCCAAATCGAAGGCATTGATTTTGGTGAAACCTATGCTCCAGTAGCCCGTCTCGAATCCATTCGTGTCATGCTTGCTTTTGCTAACCACAAAAATATATTGCTATATCAAATGGATGTCAAAAGTGCCTTTCTTAATGGTGAGATAGAAGAAGAAGTGTATGTTATGCAGCCTCCAGGTTTTGAAGACTCGAACAATCCTGATATGGTGTACAGGCTTCACAAAGCCTTGTATGGACTGAAGCAAGCACCTCGTGCTTGGTATGAAACATTGAAGGATTTCCTCCTGAAGAAAGGCTTCAAACCTGAAACCACTGACCCCACTCTTTTCACTCGATCATATAACAATGATCTATTTGTGTTTCAAATATATGTAGATGATATCATTTTTGGCTGTACTAACACTGAAATCAGCGAAGAATTTGCAAGGATGATGTCAAAGAAATATGAGATGTCTATGATGGGTGAATTGAAGTTTTTCCTTGGACTTCAGATTCGCCAACAGAAGAATGGCACCTTTATTTCACAGGAGAAATACTTGAAGGATTGCCTGAAGAAATTTGATCTTGCAGAATTCAAGACCATCAGAACTCCCATGCCTACAAATGGATTTCTTGATGCAGATGAGAAAGGGAAACCTTTCGATCAGAAGAAGTATCGATCTATGATAGGTTCACACATATACTTATGTGCATCTAGACCTGACATTATGCTATCAGTTTGTATTTGCGCTCGTTTTCAGGCAAATCCGAAGGAATCGCATCATACTGCTGTGAAGCGAATTCTTCGATATCTAGCACATACTCCTTCTTTGGGACTTTGGTATCCCAAAGGTACTCAGTTTGATTTGATTGGATATTCTGATTCAGACTGGGCTGGTGATAGGGTTGACAGGAAATCTACCTCAGGCACTTGTCATTTCCTTGGTAGATCTCTTGTGTGTTGGGCTTCAAGGAAACAGAACTGTGTCTCAATATCTACTGTTGAAGCTGAATACATTGCTGCTGGCTCATGCTGCACTCAAATACTTTGGCTTAAGCAGACGCTGAAAGATTATGGTATATATGTGAAGAAAATCCCTCTGCTTTGTGATAATGAGAGTGCTATCAAGATTGCACACAATCCTGTGCAACACTCTCGAACGAAGCATATCGATATTCATCACCATTTTCTATGAGATCATGTTCAGCGCGAAGACATTGAGATCAACCATGTTAGAACTGAAGATCAATTGGCAGATATATTCACGAAGCCATTCGACGAGAAAAGGTTTTGTGCATTGAGATGTGAGCTAAACATCCTAGACTCACACAATGTTCAGTAAGATCGAAACTTTTCATTGTATATATTCACCTTCGTTGTGTGTGTGTTTATTTAGCTTCGTTTGAGTTTTCCTTCGTCCAAGTTTCTGTGTTTAGCTTCGTTCGCCATTTGCTTCCAGTTCTGTGTTGTCTTTATTTGTTCATTTCTTTTGTCCCCTATACTTATCACTTTTAGCTTCGTTGTTGTTCTTCGAAGTGATAAGTTTCGGACCCTACCCCTCCATTCTGATTCGCACCCAGTCTATTCTGTCTTGAATGGTTAAGCACAATTGAAACGGAAAGCATATTGCTTCGAACGTCATTGAGTTCCGAATCAAATGCTTCCAACTTTATCGAAGTTTTTGCTCTCGGTCAAGACTTATTCTTCGGCCATTGAGTACCCGTCTTTTTCGGGTTGTTGAGATTCGCTCGCGATCCGCCATTTCATCTGAGCCGTTGAATCGGAAGAGACACTCGCTGGCAGCCGTCCGATACGATCTGGCAACCGTTTCAGATCGGGCCTATTTAAGGCGAACCCTCCAGCGAACCGTTTCCCCCACGTTCATTCCCTTCCGACTTCTCCGTCTTCCTCCTCGAGCACGCCGCAGAGCTCCCATTCCCGATGACGACTGCGCCGCTTCACTGCCGGACCGCCGCCGCCGTGGACGTTCCCCGTCGACGAAGAGCACGTCTCCGCACTCCGTCGCCGTAGCCGCTTCGCGTCACCGAGTTAGGGTACGCAAGTTTCTTGGATCCAATCTTCTCTGCGAGTTCTTCATCTAGGGCTTGGATCTAAGTTTTGTTAGGTCTTTGTTTTCTGTTTATAGGACTGTGTTGATCCTTGCTGATCATTGCTCCTTGGGAAAACTGTTATTAGCATCATAGTAATCCCATCTTCTCAGGTCAGTTTTGAGATTCGATCTATTCTGTGATTTTGGACTGGGTTAGGTCATGTTCTTGAACTAGTTCTAGCCCAATCCATTGAAAAATTTGCATCTGATCTTAGATTGCTCTGGGTTCTTGTCAAAATTTGGTTTTGGTCGAAACTTTTGCCAGTGCTTATTCATTCCCTTTCATGTTCCCTCTTTTCTATATTTCTGGTCACAGGATGTCTGACGAAGAGGCAACCATGGGGAATGAGTCACCCATCGTTGAAGGACTTGAAAACTATCTTGAGCCACCAAGGCAGAATAGCAAAGGTGGCAAGACGAAGGAAGTCAAGAATGCCCGAGGCATACCCGAAGCCATTCGACTCAAGATGGGCTATGACACACCCCCTGAAGAATCTGATCATGACAGAAAGATTCGATTGCAAAAGATTCGACGCTACTGGTCCATAAGGTGGTACAAGTACAAGAGCATCCCAGACTGGAAGTGGGCAATGCAGTTTGCTTTCAGCCCTCCTTATCGGTACACAACTGCCATGTGTGCCCAATATAATGCAGCAAACAGGAAAAAGTACTACCCGAAGCCTCCTGCTGTTCCTCACCCAAATACTCTCAAGAAGCCAGATGACTATCCTGATGAGCAAGAGGGACTTGCCATATTGGCTAAGAAGAAAAGGCTTAGAGAAGAGAAGAAGGCCAAAGCACTTGCTGCTGCAGGGCAAGATGAAGCAGGTGCAGCGAAGCCAAAGAGGCGAAAGTTTCGAAAACTGAGTGCTTCACCCCCTCCTGGTATTTCTGAAGAAGAGGGTGATAATGAAGCTGATGATGAAGCTGATGCTGCTGCACAGCTTGAAGACTCTCTTGATGAAGATCCCGCTGACGAAGCAGATGATGAGTCTGAGCACACCCCTATTCCCCCTAGTCCCAAGAGACAACAGATTCAGAAGCCTTTGAAGAAGAAGGCTGGAGAGAAACCGTCTGCTCCAAAAGGCGTTAGCATTCAAGATCCATCCGACCCTCCTGTTCCCAAGAGAAACATTGATTTGACAAACTTGGTGGTTGAGGCTCCATTGGCTTCAAAGCCACCTCGCCGCCTTGTTCCTGGTGAACAGAGAACGAAGGAGAGGCATGACCCGAAGGAAAAGCCTACTGCTGTGCCCGAAGCTAAAGCTCCTGAACCAGCCAAAGCTTCGAAGCTGAAGGCATCTGTTGCCAAGCCTGGCCAGTCTTACGCCCAGGTCGGCACTAAGAAGCTATCTGAAGCAGAATTGCGCAAGCGTGACCGTGCTGAAGATGAACGCCTTCATGCTGAAGCACAAGCCCAAGCTAAGGCTGATAAAGAAGCTAAAGAAAAAGAGAAAGCAGATAGAGATGCTGCTCAGTTGGAGAAGCAGAGGAAAGAACTTGCTGAATCGAATCAGAAAGCTGAAACGAAGTGCAAGCTCGCTGAAGCAAAAGCTCAAGAGGCTAAGGCAGCCGCTAAAGCCAAACAGCTCAGTGAAGCCGAAGCCAAGCGACAAACTCAATTGAATATCATTCGAACAAAGCAAGCAGAGAAAACGGCTAGAGCCGCTCAGAAGGAAGCTGTTGTTGACATGGCCCCAAAGGATATCCCTTCGAAGCCAGTCGCAGCCCCTGCCCCTGAAGCTCATGAAGAAGATGAGCACAGTCAACATAACTTCCCAGATGCAAGAGAAGGAGAACTTTGGGACTGTTTGAGCCTGAATCAGGCATTCTTCTAGCTTGCTGAAGCTGTGGATCCCAAAGCTGTGGATGTTGGGAATGTCTATATTTCACCAACTCTCTCTGCCATGATTGAAACTTTGTACAATCAGCTGAGGGATTTGCATGCTAGGGACAGATCTGAAACTTCAAAAATTCTGAAGTTTAAGAAGAAAGCAGATGCTGAATCAGATGAAGACTTCAAGATCGAAGCCGAAGCTGCTTCGAAGAAAATTGCTGATGTGAATGAGAAGACGAAGCAAAATATTCAAGTGTTTGAAGGCAAGATCAAATCTTCCGTTGAAGAATGTTGCAAGACGCAAAATGCTTCAGTCATGGCTCTTGACTCCAAGAAGCGCGAAGCCATGCTCAAGCAATTAGCTTCACCCCTTCCCCAGCTGCAACAGAGAAAGCGACGTCTTGTCACAGATGCAGACGAAGTTGATGAGGTGAGCTCTCATCCGGCCAAGAAGGCCCCAAGATAAGCATCGCCCCCTCGATGCAAGATTATCACTCTTCCCAAACCATCCGCGAAGCCATATGCTCCCGAAGTCGTTCCACCCCGTGCTCTCACTCCTCCTCCTCAACCCGCTCCCCAATCGTCCGCCCACGACAACTTTGAGCCTGAGCCTTCTCCTCCAGCTCAAGACATTCCTGCAAAGGATTATTCTTCGGCTCGCTCTGCTGAGGAGTCTGAAGAATAAGAAGGCGAAGCGAAAGATCAAGCTGATCCACAAGAGCCTGAAGCCGATGCGGAAGCCGAAGCCGAAGGCAATGAATTGGCCATTATGACTCAACCGCAAGAGCGAGCCATAGTTGCTCGAAGGCAGATGCCCCATTTCATTCTTGCACAAGATACTCAATTGGACTCCATCTACCCTCGAGAAACTTTTCCTATTTTCTTGGGAGATGGTTCTTCTTCAAGACATGGTCCTGAGTTTAATCTTGAAGTTCATCGCCAGAAGCTTTGCTTCTTTGGCGCAAGTCCATATGATTCACCCCGGACTGCAGATGACCTTCGCTTCTGGACAGCTGAGCAACAGATTCTATACACGAAGTTATACTGCCAGAAGGGTGTTCTTTTCAGGCACAAGTATTTGGATATGCGAAGTCTAACTTCAGCAACGTGCTTCCAGAACATCATGGAAACTATCGAAGCACAAAATCTTACCAGCCTGTTTGCCATGGAGACCCCATTCAATTCTGAGCTAGTGAAGCAATTCTATGACACTCTCTATGTCTCTGGAAATCCTGATGATACAAGCTCATGGATTCTTGAGTGGATGATTCAAGGAAAGGTATTTAGGATGCATTCGGATGAATTCATGGACATTGTGAACATCCCAAGGCACACTGGAGAACTGGCAAAGGTTCATTTGATACCTGATCCCACTGAAGCTGAATTTGCCTCACTTCTGGATCCCGAAGTCACTGGAGATCACATGCTTGAGAATATTCGCCCGAAGCATCTGGTATTCATATCGAAGACTTGGTTTTATGTCTTGTCTAACTCACTGATGCCTCTCAGCACTGCAAATGAAGAGTCCAACATTCATTATCATACACGTCATGCTTTGCTGAAGTTTACTCACGGCCATGTGTTTGACTTCGAGGACTGTTTCCTTCGCTATATGGTCCAAGCTGCTGAACTCGTACATCAATTGAAGCCATGCGCTCCCTGGCTGCAAGCCATTTGCAGCCATGGACGCAGGGAAGACTTCGTTGCGAAGCATCACCCGAAGCTGTTCTGCCCTCCTGTGCGCGATACAATGAATATCTTCAGAAGGCCAAATGATCCATTTGCAACATATGTCGGAGTCAGACAGCATGTCAATGAACACAACATGTCAAAGAAATTCCAGAAGGAAGTTTATCACTTTGAAGTTGGCATTCGCACCCAGCAGATGCTTGAAAACTTCATTGAAGGAAATCAGCGCCAAATGCAACATCTTTCAGTTGAGATCAATAGAGTTGGCAACATTGCTTTAAACAACAACCAGTACTTGAAGGTTTTGAAGCGCCACTCTTGGAAAGGATTAAGGAAGTTAAACTCTGTAAAGAAGCTTGAAGCTGAACGGATTTTCAAGGAATATCCACATCTTCAACGCCACTTCTCCCGAAATGATTCGATCGACCGTCCCAACCCAAAGATCCCACCGCTGAAAAAGATTGATGAAGTTCTATTTGTTAATCCAGCTGAACAGATTCGCCCTGATACTCTCTCTGATGAAGACTCCCACACCTCGAAGCAAGAAGATGACCCTCTCAACGACAACGATCTTGATTTGCTTCAAGCGCCGATGGACATTGACGAGCTGGAGTCACCTCCTTCAACCGAAGGAGACACTTCAGGAGATGCATCCTATTCGGGCGAAGACAATCTGCAGGGTCCCCGGGTTGCAGAAAACGCGTAAATACTCTTGATCTACCTCTCAACCTTTTTTCCAATTATTGACAAAAAGGGGGAGAAAGTAGCATCGATTGAGTTTAGATTCGCTGCGGGGTTTAGGGATTCGATTCGATCTTTTGCGTGTTAAGTTATGACAAACTTTCCATCCACTTCGATTGGGTTGTAACTTAAGTTTTACTTCGGTTGTGAACTGCTACATTTTTTTGTGTGTTAATAACCCCCGTGCTTGCAAGTTGCTCTCGTATCTTTTATCTTGCAGGTGGTTGTTATCCTTAAAGTTCACAGGTCATTGGATGATTGCATATTCCTCAAGACTAATATCCTCTATATGCAATTGATTCACTAAGATATGTGTTAGGCTTCCCATCAATGATATTCTTCATCAAGCATTCACTTCGATTATATAAATCTTCGATGCTTGCATTCAGGGGGAGTCAAAAGCTTCATATCTTAGAGTATGCTCTCAACTCAACTCAAAATTACATATCTTTTATCGATGCTTGTTTTGTCAACAATAGTCCAAAAAGGGGGAGATTTTAAGAGCAAAGTCATAACCGCATGAGTTTTGGATATTGTTGGGCAAAACAGTAGAGGAACTAACAAGTTTTCTAATGTAAAACAGATGGTTATGATCCTGAAGTTATAGGTTGGTGTTAAAGCTTCAACGAAGATTTACTTACTTACTGAAGCATATCCTCTAGAGTGAAGCTCATCACGGATGTCGACCCTAAAAAGATAAGGAATCCTGAAGCACGTCTCATCGAAGGAGATGACCAAGATGGCGCAAGACTTAGTAGTTTTTGCGAAGTTCTTTTTCACTTATTTGAGTCGTAGGAAAAACCATACTATAGAGAGGGGTTTAGTAAATGTACTCCGAAGGTTTTGGTGAAAAGACTCAGATCGAATCCAAACCAGTGAGTAGCCAGAGTTGAGAAATCTCATGTGCACTAGGTAATGCTTCACCAACGAAGACTTAGTTCTTTCGGCTCCTGAAGCAGAACCAAGTCCGTGAGTCAGCTTTACTTGGACCGCAAGTAAAGTTGCGCTTTGATTGGAAATATGACCGTTGCGGACAGGTGTCAAGCTGTCACATCGGGTCACTTCAGTCATTTCGCACCTAGGGATTGCCACCTATAAATACGCCACCCCCGCCCTCATTGGCCGGGGGCTGCTCCAAGAATATTTCCTGACAGTGAAGAGAGAGCGCAACCCCACCGAAGAAAACCAAAAACCCATCCACAGAAGCATAAGTCCTATTGATCTGATTTGATTCATTATCTTGGAGAACTGCAATTGTCCTAGACGGTTAGAGTGTTGTTCTTCAGAGAGCGAAGAGTTATTGTCGCCTCGAAGTACAGTTTCTCAAAGGTTTCGGTGATTTCCTCAATAATCAACCACCAGTGAAGAACTGACCAAGCTCAAGGAGATTGTTGCAGTGGAGATACAAACGGAGAGAGGTTAGCTCCTGTGTTCAATCACAAGTCCCTCCAACCAGACGTAGCACTTTGTAGAGTGTGAACTGGTCGAACAAACATCGCCGAGTCAAGAGTTCGTTTTACTTTCCGCACTTACATTCAGTTTATCAATTGCTTCAGTGATTTGATTCAATGCAATTGATTCGATGCTTTTGATTCGCTATGTTATGCTTCAATCCAGTTCTGCTTCAATGTTTACCTTTCTGTTGAATCTCTTCTGCTGCTAAGTTATGCTTCACTTCATAGTTTCATGAAAAAATTTGAAGTGATCATTCACCCCCTCCCCCTCTGATCACATACTTGGACTTACAATTTATCGCCACTCTGGAGATTCAATCCACATTGTTGGAAAAGATCCGCGAGGTTCAGGAGACGGACAAAGACATTGCTGAGATAAAGGAAAGAATGGACAAAGGAAAGGCCAAAGGATTTCGTGAGGATGAACATGGAACCTTATGGTTTGAACAACATATTTACGTGCCCAATAACCCGGAGATCAGGAAGCTAATTCTTCAGTAAGCTCATGATTCGCCTTACTCCATACACCCAGGACACACCAAGATGTATTTGGACTTGAAGGAAAAATTCTGGTGGACCGGTATGAAGAAAGATATTGCGGAATATGTAGCAGTGTGTGATGTATGTCAGAGAGTGAAGGCAGAACATTGGAAGCCGGCCGGGTTACTTCAGCCTTTGCCGATACCCGATTGGAAATGGGACAAACTTGGCATGGATTTCATCACTGGATTACCCCGGACTCGATCAGGATATGATTCTATCTGGGTAGTGGTGGATTGTTTGACTAAGGTAGCTCACTTCATCCCCGTGAAAACCACCTATACGAGTGCAAAGATGGCAAAGATATATATGTCGAGAATCGTATGTCTGCATGGAGTCCCGAAGAAGATTGTGTCAGATAGAGGCACTCCGTTCACCTCAAAATTCTGGCACCAGTTGCATGAAACCTTGGGAACCAGACTGGAATTCAGCACGACTTTTCACCCGCAGACAGATGGGAAGACAGAGAGAGTGAATCAAATTCTGGAAGACATGTTGAGAGCTTGTGCACTAGATTATGGATCCAGTTGGGATGATAATTTACCTTATGCAGACTTCTCATACAACAACAGTTATCAAACTAGTTTGAAGATGGCCCCGTTTGAAGCACTCTATGGAAGAAGGTGTAGAACACCGTTAATGTGGGATGAAGTTGGAGATCGTCAATTGGTTGGACCGGACTTGATTAAAGATTCCGAAGAGAAGGTCAAATTGATTCGTGATAGATTGAAGATAGCCCAGTCCAGGAAGAAGAGTTACGCTGATGCAAAACGCAAGGAGGTAATATACGAAGTGGGATATCGAGCATATCTTCGTGTGGCTCCACTTCGTGGGATCAAGAGATTTCGAGTCAAAGGGAAACTAGCACCACGGTTTGTGGGGCCATACAAAATTGTGGAACGCAAGGGAGAGGTTGCATACAATTTATAATTGCCAGAAGCATTGTCTGGAGTTCACGATGTGTTTCACGTATCTCAGCTGAAGAAGTGTCATGCAGAGATGGAAGAAATCCCGTTGAGAGACACGGTACCCTTGGAAGCAATTCAGCTAGGGAGTGACTTGACATATGAAGAGAAGCCGGTTAAAATTCTTGACACGAAGGACAGAGTCACTCGTACCAAGGTTATCAAGTTCTGCAAGGTTCAGTGGAGTCACCACACTGAGGAAGAAGCCACTTGGGAACGAGAAGAAGAACTCAAGCAGGACCACCCGCACCTTTTTGCTGGCCAACCCGAATCTCGAGGGCTAGATTCATCTTAAGGGGGATGTTAATAGAATCATTTTTGTAAAATTTGGATGTTAATAGAATCATTTGTGCATATCATTTTTCTTCCCATTTGCATATTGGATCTTTTGGATTTTCTTTCCAATTTATTTTAACCCAATAAAAATCAAGAGAGAAGATAACATGACTTCTTCAACATAAAAAGGGTTAAGAAAATATTGGAGCATTTTTATTTTATTTTAATAATGCATTTCGGGAATTTAATAAATCCTAAAATTCCTTTTGGAATTTATTAATTGTCCAAAATGACTTTATAAATAAATTTTCACATTTTACAAAATTGCATTGAGCTAGGAATATTTATCCTAGGCTTTTTAAATTTTTTGTTGAAGTTTTATTAGAGTTTTAGTGAACTTATTTTGAAATAGATTTTCTGTAGTATTTTATTTTGGCCAGGAAAAGTCAATAATATTTTCCTTATATATTTCTAAGATTTTAAAAATTTACTAAGTATTTTTTTCTAGCGGTATATTTTCTTTAAAAAAAAATTTGGCGGCCAGGCCGGCCCACCCCGCCCCCCGTCTTCCTCCCGTGCGTGTGCGTAACGCACGCATGCAGCAGCAGCAACGCACGGGCGTAGCAGCACCAGCCGCGCCACGCCCGGCCATGCCACGCAGTCCGCGCCTTCCTTCCTTCCTTCCCCGCCTCCCCGCGTATCCGGCACCACCCCTCTCCACCCCGACACCATTATTGCCCCCATTAAGCCGCCATTAAAGACCTCGCCGGAGTTTCCGCACTCGCCGGATTTCGTCGCCGGGAGCACGCATCTGGACACCCCCTCCTCCTATATAAACCACCCCTGCGTGCCTCTCCTCGCACTCGTCCAAAGCCCCCAAAAATCTAGCCAAAAGCCGCACCGTAGCTCGCGAATTTGCTCGCCGAACTTTGCCGGTCGAGCTCCGCCTCGGCGTCGACCACGTCGCCGGTAAGCCGTCTCTAGACGCCAAACTCTGGAAATTGGTCGCCCTTGTCGCTTCGCATCTCTTAGACAATGTTTTGCTCTTTTTCGTGCTCTGTAGAGCTCTCCCCGGAGTCGCGCGCCCGCCGGAGTTCGCCGGAGCACCGCCTCGCCCCAGCCCTACCCGACGTCGCCGGAGACCGCCGCCACCACCCCGCAACTCCCCACGCCCTGCCGCTCCTCCCCGACATTGTCCTCACCGCCAATCCCCGCCGGAGCCGCCGCCCCCACGAAGAAACCGCCGCAGGCCAATGCTCCATGTGCGTGCGTTCTTCTCTGTGTAAAAGAAGATGGCTTAGAAAAAAAGTTTTGTACAAAAAACGAAACGTTTATTTATTTATTTATTTATTTATAGAACGTTCACTAGATTATAATTTTAGCCCCCTGTTCGCACGATATCCAGGGACTTATATCTAAGTATTTAATTTTCTATTTTAGCAATTTAGCCCCTAGTCTTATTTTAGCTATATCTTTTTACTCGTTTATTAGTTTTAAATGAAACCAAATCCCACGTTTAAGTTTTTCATCCCTCTATCGCGTGGAAACCTATTTTTAAAATTTTAAAATTTTAAAATATTAGTTTGGACATATTTAAATTCAAACTTCGTTTGGCCTTAACTTTATAACCGTAGCTCGGTTTTGACCGATTCTTTTTGCAAATCGAAACCCTAAATTATCCCTATTACTTAGGAATTTCATCAACAAGTTTTACACAAAATTTTTGTTCTGTTTTACAAAACCTTTTTCATTCTTTCTTTTCAAAGTTTGTCAAAACATTGTTTTCGTTTTCTTTTGTATTATGTTTTGATTGGTTGCACTTGTTTGTTTGCGATAGATTGTCCCGAGTGAGAAGCAGAATACTTCCAGTCCTTAGAGTTTGATCACCAGCAGCCAGGCAAGTCTACCTTTGATCATTTTCCACTTTACCTATGTTTTATTGCATGTAGTACCCCTTTTCTTAGAATACATAAGTAGAAGTTTACTTTCACGCAAACACAATAGTTCAATTTGTGGTAGGTTTAACTTGTCACCATCGTGTAGGTAATTGTAGTGCTTTGATATTGTAGACATGGATTGGGGAGTGAATTCACGATGAGATGAGTGACTTTGTAGTAAATCAGGACCAAGTTAAACTCAATGAACTACCTGGGTGGATTGGTCGTAGGCACCCTAGAGGAACGAGTGGAGATGCCTAAGTGACCTCGAGATGGCTAGGGATCACTGCGGAAAGCCGCCCAGGCTTAAAGAGGATTTCTCATATTGTCATTTCTAGAAGCTTACGTGTGCAGCCACAAGCTATTATGGGCTCTGGCTTGGTTAATTAGTTGTAGTGACTCTTGCTAGGTGGTACTACGAACGTAGTGTTGGTAGGTGGGATGGGCACCGCCAGAGTAAGGGAAACTCTTCTAAAAGACCATGTCTCGACCTTCCTGTTTCCATACAACGTGTAGTGTGGAAAATACCAATGGAGGTTGTCGAGTCTTGTGGGAAAAAGTGCACAAACCTCTGCAGAGCGTATAAATCTAATCGATTAGCCGAGTCCCCGGTATTGGACAATTTGAGCGTCTAGTTATGGTAATTTTGAGAAATCTCATCATCTTTAATTAATCATTTTGGGTATAATTACCATGGGTTTTCTTGTGCTTATTCTTTCTGAAATTATTTTTAGGAACACTTATTCTATAGGGAAAAATTTAGCTTTATGCAAATTGAAACGTAGAAGCTCCACCAGCCAAATGCATGTATTGTAGGACTTCATTTTCTTCTCCTTGGTATGACTTCCTGTACATTCAAAGTACTGACCCTATTTGGGCTATATGATTGTTGCAGATTACTCTGACGGTGATTAAGGTGCGAATAGGTTATTGTCCTATACTCAACGCTTTGCCGTGGAGTCGGATGGACCACTACTACTACTATTGCTTCCGCAGTTTTTGATGGCCTTAAGCCATGCTATTGTAATAAAAAAAATTCTATTTTGAACTCTCCGATGTAATAAAAGACATGTGATTTATTCTGTTATTCATCGAGTACTGTGTGCCAGCAAGTTGATCCAGGGACTGGCACAGATCACAGAGACTTGGTCCTATTCGGGATCGGGTCGTTACATACTATCCTTTTGAAAGATCCACACTAGTACTCCCTCTTATCCTTGTACTCCATAGAGATGATCATGCATATAGCTATGTGGCGACCTTCACACTATAGAACTTGGCTTGCATATTCCAAGGACGAGCCTCCTCAAAAGAGCTCTAGGTCTTCATGAGCGAGCAAGTTAGATGCACCCCAATAGTTCCATTGGAGAGCTTTTCAGCTCATTGTGTATCCGTTGCATGGCAATTCCTACTCCTCACATCATATCTATCATTTGTCATTCTCGCCTATTATTGTCCTCATTGATGTGAGCCTTTCTCACCTTTTTTTCTTCCTCCTCCACCATATTTCTCTCTTTGCCATCCTAAGTTTCAACTCTCGTTCTTAATCTCATCCATTGCATGAGTGCTCAAAATATCGAAAAGGAGTGGATCAAATTGACTTGTACCTGGCTAGTGGTCTGGGGACGAGTCAAGATAAGATTCCAAAGAAGACCAAGTGTGAAACTTTAGTAGATTGAGTTCTCAACATAAAAATACTTTTTTCTCGTATTCCCTATCCCCTTCTTGCACGCAAACACCATTTGGAGACATTCCAGTCACGGATAGCGAGAGCTCTTGCACCTAATGTTCTTTCGTTGCTTGTTTCAATGCTAATATAGACTCTTGCATGTTATGACTTGAATTGAATTACATACCTTGATTGCTTTACTTTTCAAAGTCCTTATATGGTTGCTAGCATGTCACCACAAAAATTATGCCTATTATCATTTGCCTACCCGAGGACGAGCAGGAATTAAGCTTGGGGATGTTGATACGTCCCAAACGTATCGATAATTTCTGCTCGCTCCATGCATGTTTTGTGTGATATTGCTATGATCTAGATACACTTTCATACACTTTTGATCATATTTGGACTAACCTTCTAACTCAGTGCACCCCAGTGCCAATTCCTATTTTCTGTTGTTTTTCTATTTTAGTTTTTCCCCATATAAAGAGTGCTCAAAAAATTCGGGAAAATAGGATAAAAATCAGCGCAACGAAGTCTTCCAAAAGCACACAAGTGGGGCCAGAGGGCCACCACCAGGGGCCCAGGTGGCCACTTGGCGCGGCCAGAGGCCTGGCCGCGCCAGGGGGGCGCCTGGACCCCTGGTGGCCCCCTGGCTGCCCCCTTCGCCTATTTATTCTCCGTCACGGGGAAACTCCAAAGATAGAACCCTATTTCACAAATTCTCCTCCGTTCTGCCGCCGCCGCGCTTCCAAGATCGAAAGCACCGTCAGGACCCTTCCCGGCACCCTGCCATGGACGCTTCCCGGATGTGCCGTGAGTAGTCTACCTTGGACCAGGGGTCCGTGATCAGTAGCTATGTGATGTTCTCCTCCCCTCTTTGTTCTTCATGCTTTAGACCTCGTGAGCTGCCCTACATGATCGAGGCACATATGTAATTCTTTCTGCTTTTGCTATGCTGAGTTTGATGGGATCTGATGGATTATGAGATTATGTTCAGATTGTGATATAGTAATATAATTGATTCTTATCTTTTGTATTTTTGTTTCGAAGTAATTCTTGCATGTTCTCCGTTGGTATTTATTGCTTTGGCCAAGTGGTAGGTAGTGACTCCAAGAGGGAACGTTATGCTCGATTGTGGGTACATGCCCCCTGATGACACGCTTGAGTGACAGAAACATGAGTCTAGGGGATGTGCCGGGGCCACAAGGGGGAAAACAACGGTGCTTGTAACCGCAGTTACAAGGATTGTTTACTTTACGCAAAGTTTTTTTTAATGCAGTTGTCTATTGCTTTGGGTTTACACTTTGGGTGGGGCTCGCAACATAATACCAGCGAGATGTTCTGGATATATATCTCAAGGTGGATGATTAGTAGTAGATGCAGATGGATTTCGGTCTACTTATTTTGGCGTACTGCCCATGCTTTTGAGCCTCTTCCTTTCTTTTGTAGCATAGTTAGCATTGCGGTGCATTTCTAATACTGTCAATTGCCCATCTGTAATTTCTTTACCTTGCATAGCAGTCTTATCGTCTTTTGGGAGAGAGACATCACTAGTGAATATCACGGGACCCCGGTCCAAATTCTCATCACTGTTTACACGCTCATTTATTTTCTTTCTTATTTACTTTCAGTTTCTATCATTATCATTATCCTGTGTTTTTGATCCTTTGTAAACAACAAGACCGGAGAGATTGACAACCTCTCTGAACTTCGTTGGGAGCAAAGTTAATTGTGTTGTGTGCAGGTCCGCGTCAGGTGCGCCGCTGACACCTACTTATCGTCGCCGGAGTCCTACTGTTCCATACTCAACCTTGGTATCTTCACCGAGGGAAACTTGCTACTACACTGCATCTTACCTTCCACTTGGGGTAACCAATGAAGGGCGAGAAGCAATCCTCTCTCGCGTATCACTGCCTCCCGCGCTCGCCCTTCCCGCCGCCGCGCCGCAACCCCCCTACCTCGTCGTGCCCCCCGGCTTGAATAGCTTGTCGCCGGCGTGCTCAGGGGATCGCCAGTAGGCTAATCCCCTGTTAATAACCCCCTCTCTCTGAGCCATGGGGCCTTCCCCTTAATCTAATTGAAGTTTAGCTAAATGTATTAGCCCCTCTGTCACTTACAGTTGGACCCCACCATTTAAATAGGTATTTAAATTAAGTAGAAAACTGCTATGCATATCTGAGAGGATGAAATGTGGGCCCCTATTGTTTATTAGTTAATTAAACAGAAAATTAAAAGATGTTAGGATGACAGATGGACCCCACTAGCTGGTTAGTTAAAATAAATGATTATGTTAAATATGTGAGGCTGACACATGGACCCCATTGCTCAGGTTTGACTAGTCAAACACCTCTTTGTATGACATGTGGGTCCCTCCTGTCAGTGCACTGTTTTGGATAAGGTTATGGATACTGTTTGATTTAATAATAAAAGAAACTCCAGAAAATGATTTAAAATGGTTTTAAACTTTGAAAATCAATATCTTTTAAATCGTAAGTCAGATTGAAAAACTTTATACATGTAAATTGATCAGAAAAATATGATGAATAAGAATATGCTACCCATACCCCCACCACACCCCTTTAACATACCACACACGGATCCTTCCCCTCCGGTTGCACTGTCGATAATCACCCGGAGCCGGTATTTCATCCCCTGATGAATTCCCGCTCCGAGCATAACACATTGTACCGCACTAGAACACCGTTAACATTGCATACATCATGACATTCATCTGTTTTCTATGATTGCTTTATATTTACTGTTTCTCCCCCCTTTATTCTCTGGTAGACCTTTTTGCTGTCGAATACACCGCTGCTGGGTATGACTAGTTCGTCGACGACCCTACCCCTACCGTCGAGCTTCCAAGCAAGCAGAGCCATTCTCTTCCCCAGATACCACCTATCTATTCCGTACTTTTCTTGCACTAGGCATGGTTACTGCTGCTGCTATGATTACAATCATATTCAATTGCATAGCCTGTTTTTGTCACCCTTGACGTACCTTCCTTTATCCTATGCTGCCTATTATAATTATGCATTATTCGCAGTGAGCCCTGCACATTGTTAGCTAGGATTAGATAGCGGGACGTGATCACTCTGGTGAGTGAACACGAATAAAATATTATAGCTTCAACAGGTACGGTACAATGCATACACCGCCTAAGGCCCTCTAGCTCGGCTCTGCCGAGCCACCATCAAGTGTGAGCTATCAAGGAGTAATACTTCTACTTCACTCGTTGCTGACTCTGTATAGCTTCTATAGGTACCTGAGAAACGGTTGTCCTTAAAGGTAAGAGTCAGGCGACCCAACGATGCCCGCGAGGGGTATTGCGTCGGGAACGACAGGGAGGGTACGACCGACGTTAGTGGCGTGCTTGACCCCTGCTCGTATCTCGCAAGAGTTACCAAACCACGAAATGTCGAGCTCTATCAAGAGCACACGCGAGACAAGGTAAGGAGATGGTTCACCTTGTTGGTAACCGCGTTCTTTGACGGGACGACAGGGCAGGCCCCGACGTTACTGGTGGTCCTTGTTCCCGTTTGTTGTCCATTGTTTTTTTAGTCAGAAAACGATAATGGTGTTCTGCAAGATAATGTTAAAATGCTAAATGGTTCGGTGGATGATTTGAGAGGCCACAAAGGCCTGTACGCACTACCTACACGTGGGATTACGGTGTGGGCCCTTCGCGTCGTAGTTCGTCCGAAATCTCTTCAGACGTCAGCAGTACTGTGGCCTGATCGCCGGGAAGCGATGTTGTCTTCTTTGCTACAGCAGGTGTATTTGTATTTGCTTTCGCTTCACCGTCCAGACTCGCACCGTGTAGGAGCGTGGAAGGGTGAGGGACCTAGACACCTGAGCGCATAGGATATAGTCCGGCGGATGGCCTCTCTGCTGAGCCTAGGATGGGCTGCGATGTGTTGGATAGCCTCGGTGGGGCATTCCCTAACAAGGTGTACGCCACCCTGGAGATCCGAGCGTGTAGGCTGAATAGTAGTGCACCCCTGCAGGGAGTTTGATCTATTCGAATAGCCGTGTCCATGGTAACAGGACGCTTTATGCTGAAGTATGATCCTACTACTACAAACTACTACTATTGAACTGTTGGTTCTGGCTTTTCTTCCTCGCCGGGAAGTCGAGGAGGGGAACTTGGAGGAATTTCTTATTGCTAATTATTACAACTTACTATTATACAATGTTGCAGCAACTTCTGCTTCATTGTTACTTTATGCTTTATATGAACTGTTGGTTGTTCTCTTCTTGTGCTGCAAGACTCGTCAGAAGATGCTAGTCTTTGATAGGCCTAGCTTCTTATCCTTATTCTGATTTCTACCTTGCAGTCCACTATATACAGCCTCCCCTTTCCATTTGATACAAATGCATAAATGCTTAGTAGCAGACGTAAGACTCACGGGTATGCTAGATAATCACCCTTGCTTTATTTCCCCTTTTTGTTTTGCCTGATCGGCCGCTGCAGTCGACGTTGGAGCCTCGGTGTCCAGGAGCAGGAGATCCCCGGTGCCGACCACCGTAACATGAAGATCCCCGATGCCTTCTTCGACGTTGAGACCCCCCTTTGACCAGGACCAGGAGTAGTTTGGAGGTTCCCAGGCAGGAGGCCTCGCCTTTTCGATCGTTCTTGTTTTTGTGCTAGCCTTCTTAAGGCAGATCATGTGTACCTTGTGTCTGTACTCAGATACTATTGCTTCCGCTAAATTTGTGCTTTCGAGCTGTTGTATTCGAGCCCTCGTGGCCCCTGGCTAGTATTAAACAGCCTGTATTATTTTATCTGTAGAGTTGTGTTGTGATATCTTACCGTGAGTCCCTGATCTCGATCGTGTACCTTGCGTGTATGATTACTGTACACGGCTTGATTTTGGGGGCGTCACACATGCCTTCTTCGTTGTTGTATCCTTCTTCATCACACGCGGCCGGGTCTTCATCATCACCGGTTTCATACTCGCCGGTTTCTTCATTAATGAACATGATCTTTCGGTTTAGGCAATCTTTCTTGAAGTGGCCCGGATTACCGCAAGAGTGATAAGTCATCACGCGATTGCGAGATGTAGACATGTTGGAGCCTGAACTAGTGGCAGGATCAGCTGGCTTCTTGGCCATAGAACCATTAGAGGCTGGCTTGGAAATTGAAGAAGAAGCCCGAGTATTGGCACCATAGTTCTCCATCGGCGCGGCAAACGGTGTCCTTGGAGAAAATATGCTAGATGATGTGTATTTGGCCTTCATTTGTGCCTCTTCTGCAAGCTGTGATTCAGCCTCCCTTGCAAGGTGTAAGAGATCATTCATTGTATAATATTGGTGATGCCCAACAATACTCTTGATAGTAAATTTCAGCCCATGGAGAAAACGCTGCATAGTCATCTCAACAGCCTCGTGGACTCGAGCATGTTGTAGCAACATCTCCATCCCCATATAGTTTGCATCAACCGTCATAGTACCTTGCTTCAATTGTTGCAACTTATCAAAAACTGTCCGCAAGGTAATTAGTGGGGACAAAAAGAGCTTTCATGGTGTCCTTCATCTCACGCCAATTGGGAATAAGAGTCCCATTAGTCTCTCGGATCTCAGTCATAATGCCATCCCACCAACGCAATGCATATCCATCAAATTATGAGGAAGCAAGCTTGATCTTCCTATCTTCAATGTAACCATGCAAACGCCATAGTTTTCCATCTTTAACTCCCAAGTGAGATACTCTTCCACATCCGTGGAGCCTTCAAATCTGGGAATTGTAAACTTGGGCTTGCCTAAACCATTATCTTCCTGAACTGGCACATGACGTGCACCCAAACGAAATTAAGGTTGGTGACCCGGCCCTTGAATACCACGGCCACGGAACTAGTTACCCCTCAAATCAGCATTGTCGCCATGGACACTACCATCATCTTCATGAGCGCCAGGTTGGCGTTGTACAATAGCTGCTTGTATGCCAGTGATAGATGTTGTCATTTTTTGTAGGCTTTTCTGGACAGCAGTAAGTTGTTGTTGCATAGTGGTGACTGCAGCTTCAGTCGAGTCCACTTTTAGTTGGACCGCTTGAACATGTGTATCAATCGCATTAGTGGATTTAGAAATCATCCCAGTTAAGTGACCACGGAGACCTTCATATGCTTCCCATGTAACTGGCGCATCCTTGGCCTGTTTCTGCATCACATCAAAACTACTTTGAGACATGATTAGTAGGTTAGTGCACTAAATCAAAATCATTTGGTGGACACTCACAACTCACTCAAAACTGACAAGAAAGGTGAATATTACCGTTCCAAAGTGAATAGTAATTGATACGTCCAAAACGTATCTATAATTTCTGCTTGCTTGATACGGTGATGAAGATACTTCTCTCCCGCCTCGTTGGTTACCCCAAGTGCAGGGTGAGATGTAGTGTAGCGGCAAGTTTTCCATTAGCAAAGATGCTAAGGTTGAGTATCGAACCAGTAGGACTCCAAGAGATACAAGTAGGTGTCACAGCGCTTGATGTGGACCTGCACACAGATATAAATACTTTGCTCCCAATGAGTACAGAGGAGTTGTCAATTCCTTCGGCCTTGCTGTTTACAAAGGATCAACGCAGAGATAAAAGTGGAACTGAAATTAAAGACTGAATGTAAACTAAGGGTGTAAAAAATAATGTGAAGATGGACCGGGGTCCCGTGATTTTCACTAGTGATGTCTCTCTCCCAAAAGAAGATAAAAGTGCTAGCGAGGTAAAAAAATCACAGCTGGGCAATTGACAGAATTATGAAGGCACCGCAATGCTAACTATGATGCAAAGAAAGGAAGGGCTCAAAAGCAATGGGAAGTACGCCAAGGTAAGTAGACCGAAATCCAACTGCATCTACTACGAATCATCCACCTTGAGATATCTATCCAGAACATCTCGCTGGTATTAAGTTGCGAATCCCACCCAAAGTGTAAACTCAAAGAAACAGACAACTGCATTAAAAGAACTTTGCGTAAAGTAAAAAATCCTTGCACCCGCGGGTACAAGCACCGTTGTTTTATCCCTGATGGCAACAACACATCCCCTAGTCTCATGTTTCTGTCACTCAAGCTACACATCAAGGGGCTGAACCCACAATCAAGCATAATGCTCCCTCTTGGAGTTGCAAGCAAACTACTTGGCCAAAGAAAAATATTGCAACGGAAAACATGCAAGAATTTACTCAAGAACAAAATATAAAAGAGAAGAACCAAATATATTACTCATCACAATCTGAACATACTCTTATAATCCATCAGATCCCAGCAAACTCAGCATAGCAACAACAGAAATTACAAAAGTACCTCGATCATGTGAGGCAGCTCACGAGGTCTCGAAAGTGGAAGCACAAAGAGGAGAGAGGTACATCACATAGCTACTGGTCACAGACCCATGGTCCAAGGGGGACTACTCACGGCACATCCGGGAGGCGTCCATGGCTATGGATGGTCTCCCGGAGGGGGTTCCTCCTCCCGGCAGGGTGCCGGGGCAGCTTCTCCAGGCAGCCCCGATCTTGAAACGGCGGCGGCAGAGGTACAGAGGCGAGTTCGCCGAAAAGAGATCGATATTAGGGGTTTACACCCCGAGGGCTAAATATAGGCGGAGGGGGGTGTCGAGGGGACCCACAGGACAGCCAGGAGGGTGCCCGGCGCGGCCTAGGGTGGGGCCGCGCCAGGGACCCTTCCGGAGTCCCTGTGGTGGCCCCCCTCCGCTGCCTTGGTGATTTTGGAAGCTTCCGGGTCGCTGATTTTTTATCTGATTTTTCCGGGTTTTTTGGAGCAATTTTAATGGACGGAAAACCTGAAATAAAAAAACAGCAGAAAACATCAACTGGCAGCTGGGTGCACTGGGTTAATAGATTAGTCCAAATATGCTCAAAAGTGTATGAAAGTTGAAGCAAAACATGGCAAAGTCACACAAAACATGCATGGAGCAAACAGAAATTATAGATACGTTTGGGACGTATCAACATCCCCAAGCTTAATTCCTACTCGTCCTCGAGTAGGTAAATGATAACAAGCATAATTTCTGTGGTGACATGCCACACAACCATATAAGGACTTTTAAGTAAAGCAATTAAAGCATGCAATTCAATTCAAGTCTTAACAAGCAAGAGTCTGTATTAGCATTGACACAAGCAACAAAAGAACAAGAGGTGCAAGAGATCTCGCTGTCCGTGACTCGAATGTCTCCAGATGGTGTTTGCGTGCAAGCAGGGGACTGGGAAAAAGAGAGAAAAATGTTGTTGAGAACAACTATCTACTAAAGTTTCACACTTAGTCTCCTTTGGATTCTTATCTTGACTCTCCCCAGACCACTAGCCAGGTACAAGTCAAACAGATCCACTCCCTTTCGATATTTTGAGCACTCATGCAAGGGATGAGGGTGAGCAAGAAAGTTGACACCTAAAAGGAGAAACAGAAAGATGGTGGAGGAGGAAGAAAAAAAGGTGTGAAAGGATCACATCAATGAGGACAATCATAGGCGAGAGAAGGCCATATGATAGATATGATGTGAGGAGTAGGGATTTCCATGCAACGGATGCACATGTGATCTAAAAGCTCTCCAAGGGAACTAGTGGGGGTGCATCTAACTTGCTTGCTCAAGAAGACCTAGAGCTCGTTTGAGGAGGCTCATCCTTGGAATATGCAAGCCAAGTTCTATAGTGTGAAGGTCCCCACATAGCTATATGCATGATG
This sequence comes from Bromus sterilis, assembly GCA_950022295.1. Classification (NCBI taxonomy): domain Eukaryota; kingdom Viridiplantae; phylum Streptophyta; class Magnoliopsida; order Poales; family Poaceae; genus Bromus; species Bromus sterilis. The sequence goes on along the minus strand of OX465595.1, from coordinate 332,331,738 downwards.
ATAATCTCTATGGAGTACAAGGGATAGAGGATGAAGTACTAGTGTGGATCTCTCCAAAGGAATAGTAGTGTGCCCCCTTCTCTCTTTTTATTTTTCTTTTTTCTCCTTTTTCTCTTTTTTTGTATTTTTTTATGGCCTCAATGGCTCTTTCTACTTAACTCTCATTTGTTCTCTTTGGAATCTTTTGATTTTGTCCTCTTTGGGATCTTTTCCTCACTTTAGGGGAAACACTCTATATTTTACAAGAATATAGGAGATATTTCACACTTTACAAAAGTACTCACATAAAGAAGATATAACTATCATGATGAAAATGTATGCCTCTGCCAGGATAGCAGGATATGCAATGATACTAGCGCGTCATGTAGCAATGATTAGGGCAAGGCCCAACTAGCATGCGGCTCACCGATCAAGCAAGTAGCATGTATGACATGAAGATCAAGTCATGAGAAGGTGGATGTTGCATGGCAATGTATCTCGGAAAGGCTATGGAAATGCCTTGTAGGTAGGTATGGTGGTTGTTTTGAGGAAAGATATAAGGAGGCTTATGATGAAACAGCATATCGTGCCAATGGTTTGGATGCACCGATGAAGTATGCGCCAACTCTCAAGGTGAGAAAGGGCAATGCACGGTACCAAAGAGGCTAGAAAAAGTATAGGTGGGTGGAAGTGTCAACTTTCGAATACTCACATTAGTCCGAATAACCCATGCACTTATTATCGGTAACTCTCAATCTAATCAGGAGGTTCACAAAGAGACAAGTACCCCGAGGAGGAGTGTATGGGGTTTGGTTATCCTTGCGTATCCTCGACTCATGGTACGTGAGTGTACTCTAATATTCGAACCCTCCAGAGGTTAGTGATCCATCTAGTAACTAGAGTTCTCAACAGGGGTTTTTGGTTTTCGAAAAAAACATGGATTTCCAAAAATACGACATCTATCACTAATAGGCTCGAGCTCTTGACACCAAAAGTTCAAACATTACTCTAGTCAATTCCTCAAAACTATTGCAAGTTACTACTACAAAGAGAATAGCAACTTCAATTACCTACTTCTAGTCAAGACACAAAACTCAGTGCAACAGGAAAACTCTCTAACAAGATAAAACATGCAACCTATAGAAAGTTCAACCTAAAACACAAGAAAATCTCTAGAAAGACTAAAGCACTACAACTAAACAGAGCAGCAGCTAAGAAAAGAAAAAGAACAACTCATAGCTAAAAGAATAAGCATGCAAATCCTATGAGGAGTTCTAGTTCAAGCGGAGCGTGTAATTCTCCCACACAAAATAGTAAGCTGGGGTCTAACTTGTTACTACAGCAAACAAAGAAAAAACAAACCTAGAAAAGTAAAGAGCGAGACGCTCCAAGCATAGCACATAACGCATGAAGTGATAAAAATATAGTGCAACGAGGGACGAACTGATAATTGTTGATGAAGAAGGGGATGCACGGGGGCATCCCCAAGCGTAGACGCTTGAGTCTCCTTGAATATTTATTGGGGGTGCACATGGGCATCCCCAAGCTTGAGCGTTTGACACTCCAAGATCTTCTTTCATCACCTTCCATCGCGCACTTGAAAACTCCCTTCATACATAACTCATTGTAGACTGATTAGAGAGGTTAGTGCCCTACTAAAATAAAAAAATTCTCTACTGGAAATAAAGATAACATTGAAGATCTACTGTTTTTCAAGAGTGCCAAAAGGTTTTTGCAAAGAAAACGCAAGCTTAAGGTTTGCAAAACGAAGAAAAGGCAAAACAGGACAGAACCTGTGAAAAATAGACCAGCAGGTAGAAACGAATATTTTTAGGGATACTTCTGCAACTCAAATAAAAAACACAGAACATACAAAAGTTTCGTAATTGTATAGAGCACGATGTGTAAAAAATCCAGCTCAAAAAGATGAACTGGGATTTTTCTCTGATTTTTCTAGTCACGAGGACAGAATCTGTTTTCTGGACAGCATGTCACAACTTTCACTTCCCTTCTCGTATGAGGCTATAAAAGGCACAAAGATTGAAAAGTAAAGATACAATGATGTTGCTACAGTAGTAACAATCATCAAGACCACAAAGAACCGAAGAAAAACAAAAAGAAAAACATAAATTCGTTGTGGGTTGCCTCCCAAAACCGCTTCTTTAGAGCCATTAGCTAAGCTTAAAGCAGAAGATCAAGTCGTATCCATTGAACCATCATCACGATCATCAAAAATCTCTTCAATAGTACAACTAGTCTTAATAGGTTTCTCAAATAAAGGACGAATGAAAATGCTTCTTGGAATAAAATCAAAAGGAGGGAAATCAATTGGAGTTTCATTAAAGTTAAAGATAGGTGTCTCGTCCAAAGTTTTCACCGTTTCAACTCTCTTGGCAATGGGTGTGTTTGCTTTAGCTCGAGGAACCTTGGGTACGTAAACGAACTTAGGTTCCTTCTTTGCCAGAGTTTCATCCTTTTTGGTTTTGATTGAGGAAAAGGTAGTTCCTAGAGTTTCAATGACTTCCTCGATATTTTCTATCCTAGAAGACTTCTCATCAAGGGATTTGATAGTCTCCAAAGTTTTGACAATTTTCTGCATGGAGTTATCTAGCCTATTCAAATTCCCTTGAATATTATGATCCAACTCATTCACCCTATCGATACTTGGCATCTCTAGCTCTAATTTTTCAAGTTTTCTCATAATGTGAGCTAAAGTAATGTCCTCCTTAATACTAACAACTGGGAGACTTCCAACAAGATTTTCAATAACATTAAGGGCTTCCCAAACTGGGGCCTCTATGAAGTTCCCATTGATAGAAGTGTCTAAAAGAAAGCTATTCCAAGAAGTGATCCCAACATAAAAATTTCTAAGCAAGATAGTAGTGGATTGCTTCTTGGTGGCTCTTTTTTGAGAATCATTTATTCTATACCAAGCATCTTTCAAAATTTCACCACCTCTTTGAGTAAAGGTAAGTACTTCTGCCTCACCAAAGGAAAAAGGACCAGCCATAGTGGTAACTACTGACAAGGTAACATGTATTTTTGGTATTTTTTATAAGGGACACAAAAGTAAAAACTGAAAGTTAAACTAACAAGACTAAAAAGAAAAGATAAAAGATAGTGTGAAACTCCCCAATCTTGTAGACTGGAGTCCCCGGCAACGGCGCCAGAAAACTTGCTTGATACAGTGATGAAGATACTTCTCTCCCGCCTCGTTGGTTACCCCAAGTGCAGGGTGAGATGTAGTGTAGCGGCGAGTTTTCCCTTAGCAAAGATGGTAAGGTTGAGTATCGAACCAGTAGGACTCCAAGAGATACAAATAGGTGTCACGGCGCTTGACGTGGACCTACACACAGATACAAAATAACTTTTCTCCCAACGAGTACAGAGGAGTTTTCAATTCCTTCGGCCTTGTTGTTTACAAAGGATCAACGCAAGAGATAAAATTGGAACTGAAAGTAAAGACGGAAAGTAAACTAAGGGTGTGAACAATAATGTGAAGATGGACCGGGGTCCCGTGATTTTCACTAGTGATGTCTCTCTCCCAAAAGACTATAAAAGTGCTAGCGAGGTAAACAAATCACAGCTGGGCAATTGACAGAATTATGAAGGCACCGCAATGCTAACTTTGCTGCAAAGAAAGGAAGGGCTCAAAAGCAATGGGCAGTACGCCAAGGTAAGTAGACCGAAATCCAACTACATCTACTACGAATCATCCACCTTGAGATATCTATCCAGAACATCTCGCTGGTATTAAGTTGCGAATCCCACCCAAAGTGTAAACTCAAAGCAACAGAAAAATTCAGAAAAATATAGGAAAAATCAGCGTACCGAAGCTTCGCGAAGAGCCCGAGAGGGGCCAGAGAGGAGCCAGGGGGGCCCCAGGCAGCCAGAGGGCGCGACCCCACCCCTGGCCGCGCCAGGGGGGCGCCTGGAGCCCCTGGCCCACCTCTGGCTGCCCCCTTTCGCCTATTTATTCACCATGACGAGAAAACCTCAGGGACGGAACCCTTTTTCGCGATCTCTCCTCTGTTCCGATGCCGCCGCGCTTCCAAGATCGGGAGCACCAGAAGACCTCTTCCCGGCACCCTGCCGGAGGGAGGAATCACCTCCGAGAGCTTCTCCACCACCATGGATGCTTCCCGGATGAACCGTGAGTAGTCCACCTTGGACCATGGGTCTATGATCAGTAGCTATTTGATGTTATCCTTCCCTCTTTGTTCTTCATGGATTAGACCTCGTGAGCTGCCCTACATGATCGACGCACATATGTAATCTTTCTGCTGTTTCTATGTTGAGTTTGCTGGGATCCGATGGATTATGAGATTATGTTCAGATTGTGATTGAGTTATATATTTGATTCTCTTGTTTTATATTTATTTTCTTGAGTAAATCTTGCATGTTCTCCGTTGTTGTTTATTGCTTTGGCCAAGTAGTAGGTAGTGACTCCAAGAGGGAGCGTTATGCATGATTGTGGGTTCATGCCCCCCGATGACTAGCTTGAGTGACAGAAACATGAGTCTAGGGGATGTGTTGTTGCCACAAGGGGGAAAACAACGGTGCTTGTTCTTGCGGGTGCAATGATTGTTTACTTTACGCAAAGTTCTTTAATGCAGTTGTCTCTTGATTTGAGTTTACACTTTGGGTGGGATTCGCAACTTAATACCAGCGAGATGTTCTAGATAGATATCTCAAGGTGGATGATTAGTAGTTAGATGCAGATGGATTTCGGTCTACTTGTCTTGGCGTACTGCCCATGCTTTTGAGCCTCTTCCTTTCTGCATAGCATAATTAGCATTGGTTTGCGCACATAATCCTGTCAATTGCCCAGCTGTAATTTGTTTACCTGGCATGGCTATTTTATCGTCTTTTGGGAGAGAGACATCACTAGTGAACATCATAGGACCCCGGTCGATATTACCAACACTGTTTACACGTTCAATTTACTTTCAGTATTTACTTTTCCGTAGCTATCACTATCATTATTATCACGTGCGTTTTATCCTTTGTAAACAACAAGGCCGGAGGAAGTGACAACTCCTCTATACTCGTTGGGAAGCAAAGCTATTTGCTGTGTGTGCAGGTCCGGGTGAAGTAAGCAACCTTGAGTTCTGAATGGCGCCAATTGTTCACTTCACCACCTTCTTGTATCTGTTGGAGTCCAACTGGTCCGACACTCAACCCTAGCATCTTCGCTAAGGGAAATTTGCCGCTACGCTACATCTCACCTTCCACTTGGGGTAACCAACGAGGGACGAGAAGCTATCTCGTGTATCAAGAAAATTTCTGGTGCCATTGTCGGGGACTCCACTCTTCAAGATAGGGGAGTTGCACACTATCTTTTATCTTTGCTTTTTAGTCTTGTTAGTTTACCTTTCAGTTTTTGCTTTAGTGTACTTTATCAAAAATCAAAAAAATAGTTATCTCGCTTGCTGCTACTATGGGTTCCTCTGAAAACACAAAGTTGTGTGACTACACTAGTCACAACAACAGTGAATTTATCTGCACTCCTATTGCTACACCTGCTACTTTAGCACCTTCTTATGAGATTAAACCTGCTTTGCTGAACCTTGTTATGAAAGATCAATTCTCTGGTGCTAGAGATGATGCTGCTTTGCACTTAAATAATTTTATTGAGCTTTGTGATATGCAAAAGTACAAAGATGTAGATGGTGATATTGTTAAGCTTAAGATTTTTCCTTTCTCCTTGAGGGATGAAGCTAAAATCTGGTTTCAATCCTTGCCTAAGAATAGCATAGATTCTTGGGATAAGTGCAAGGATGCTTTTATTGGGAAGTAATATCCCCCTGCTAAGATTATCCAGTTGAGGAGCTTTATTATGAATTTTAAACAATTGGATAATGAACACGTTGCCCAAGCTTGGGAATGCATGAAATCTCTTGTTAAGAATTGCCCTACGCATGGTTTGACTACTTGGATGGTTATCCAGACTTTTTATGCAGGCTTGAACTTTACCTCACGGAACTTGATAGATTCGGTCGCGAGAGCAAGCATTATGTCAACTACACTTGGTGCTGCCACAAAACTTCTCGATGAGATGAAGACCAACTATTCCCAATGGCACACCGAAAGAGCTCCAACAGGTAGGAAGGTAAACTCTGTCGAGGAGATCTCCTCCCTAAATGAAAAAGTTGACTTGATTATGTCTCTACTTACCAAGCAATCTCCTATTGATCCTCAAAATATTCCTTTAAATTCTTTGATTGCTCAGGATCAAGTAGATGTGAACTTTATCTCTAGAAACAACTTCAACAACAATGCTTATAGGAGTAACTTTGGTAGCAATCCTAGACCGTTCCCCTCCAACAACTATGGGAACAACAACACTTATCCTAGCACCAAAAACACCACTTCTGAATTAGAGAGTATGCTTAAAAACTTTATCACTACACAAAAAGCCTTCAACAAGAGTGTAGAGGAGAAACTAGACAAACTAGATACCCTCTCATCGAAGGTAGACAATTTAGCCCACGAAGTAGAATTGCTTAAAATTAGAACTTCTCCCCTTGAGGAGAGGAAGGTCACTCCTATGAATTCTATCCAATTGCAAATTAATGAAAACATTAGGATGATGGCTAAAATTAAAGAGAGATGGGCTAGAGAAAAGGAGGAAGAGGATAGAATTAAGAGCCTTCCTACACACCATACTGTTTCTACTATCCAAGTGGTTGAGAATATCCAAACTCTTAGCACCCAATGCACCCCTAGTCCAATAGGACCTATTAATGGTGATGCTATGACCTCAACCGTAGAAGAAGAAATTCCTATGACTATAGAAGCTACCAAAAAAGTGATCCTAAAGGACACCACTACTACTCTACTTGATAGTAGTGACCTTGATTTTGATAATTGCACTCTTTCTGAAGTTATTCGCTTCCTTCACAAGATGTCTAGAGACCCCCCACACTAGCACACTTAATCTTGCCTTCACGGAGCATATCACTAATGCTCTCATCAAAGCCAGGGAGGATAAGCTTAGGGTAGAAGCCTCCATACCTATAAATCTAGAATATGGTTGGGATCCTATGATTAAAATTAATTTCAATAACTTTTCTTGCTATGCTTTATGTGATGTTGGAGCTAGTACCTCCGTTATGCCCAAAAGAATGTATGATATATTTGAATTGAAACCTTTTGATGCTTGTTCTTTTGGTGTTCGTCTTGTCGATTCTTCCGTAAAGAAACCTTTGGGGAAGATCGATGATGTTCTTATCATTGTCAATGACAATTATGTTCCCATTGATTTTACTATTATGGACATTGAATGTGAACCTGCTTGTCCAATTATTTTGGGACGTCCTTTTCTTCGCACCGTGGGTGCTGTTATTGATATGAAAGAAGGAATTATAAAATTCCAATTCCCTCTCAAGAAAGGGATGGAAAACTTCCCTAGGAAAAAGATTAAGTTGCCTTTTGAGTCCGTCACACATGTTAGTTATTTTCTTGAAAAGACTTGATCTATTTGCATTAAGCCTAGCTAATGGCTTTAAAGAAGCGCTTTCGGGAGGCAGCCCGCAACGAATTTAGGTTTTACTTTTTGTTTTTCTTCTGTTTTTAGTGGTCTTGATGATTTTTACTACTCTAGCAACATCAATGTATCTTTACTTTTCAAGCTTTGTTCCTTTTATAGCCTCATACGACAAGGGAAGTGAAAGTTGTGACATGCTGTCCAGAAAACAGATTCTGTCCTCGTGACTAGAAAAATCAGATAAAAATCCCAGTTCATCTTTTTGACCTGAATTTTTTACACAGCATGATCTATGCAATTACGAAACTTTCTTATGTTCTGAGTTTTTTAATTTGAGTTGCAGAAGTATCCCTAAGAAATTCTTTACTACCTGCTGGTCTGTTTTTCACAGATTCTGTCCTGTTTTGCCTTTTCTTCGTTTTGCAAACCTTAATCTTGCGAAGATTAAGAAGTGTCAAGCGTTCAAGCTTGGGGATGCCCCCATGCATCCCAAAGAAATATTCAAGGAGACTCAAGCGTCTAAGCTTGGGTATTCCCCCGTGCATCCCCTTCTCCATGGACAATTATCAGTTCGTCTCTCGTTTCACTATATTTTTATCGCTTCATGCGTTATGTGCTATTCTTGGAGCGTCTCGCTCTTAGGTTTTGTTTTTAGTTTTCTTTAGCTTTGCTTGCTGTTCATAACAAGTTAGAACCCAGCTTTCTTTGTGTGGGAGAGAAACACGCTCCACTTCCAAAATTTAGAACACAACATAGGATTTTTTTTTCATGCTTATCTTTGTTGTGTGTGTTCTTTATCTCTTCGTAGCTACTGTCATGTTTTGCACTTAGCTTTCATGCTTATCTTTTTTAAGAGCTTTTGTTTAGTTTGTTTCTGGAACTCTCTTGAGTTTTCCTGTTTATCTTGTTTGGAGAGTTTTCCTGTTGCACTGAGTTGTGTGTCTTGATTTGAAGTAGGTAATTGAGGTTGCTATTCTTTTGTAGTACTAACTTGCAATAGTTTTGAGGTGTTGTTTTGAGTAATGTTTGGACTTTTGGTGTCAAGAGCTTTAGCCTATTAGTGATAGATTTCGTATTTTGGGAAATCCGTGTTTATTTTAAAAAAAACCTACAAATTAGTTGAGAACTCTAGCTACTAGATGGATCACTACTCTTGTGAGGGGTCGAATATTAGAGTACACTCACGTACCATGAGTCGAGGATGCGCAAGGATAACCAAACCCCCATACACTCCTCCTCAAGGTACTTGTGTCTTTGTGAACCTCCTTATTAGATTGAGAGTTACCGATAATAAGTGCATGAGTTCTTCGGACTAATGTGAGTATTCGAAAGTTGACACTTCCACCTTCCCATATTTTTCTAGCCTCCCCTGTGCCGTGCATTGGTTTCTTCTCACTCCGAGAGTTGGCGTCCACCTTCGCCGGTACATCAAAACCCTTGGCACGATACGCTCTGTCATCATAAGCCTCCTTATATCCTTCCTCAAAACAGCCACCATACCTACCTATCAAGGCATTTCCATAGCCTTTCCGAGATATATTGCCATGCAACATCCATCTTCTCATGACTTGATCTTCATGTCATACATGCTACTTGCTTGATCGATGAGCCGCATGCTAGTTGGCCCTTTCCCTAATCATTGCTACATGACGCGCTAGTATCATTGCATATCCTGCTACACTGGCAGGGGCATACATTTGCATACATCATGATAGTTACATTTTCTTTATGATTTGAGTATTTTGTAAAGTGTGAATGGTATTCCATACTTCTTGTAATATATAGAGTGTTGCCCCTAAAGTGAGGAAAAGATCCCAAAGTGGAAAAAATAAAATATCCCAAAGAGGAAAAATTAAAAGATCCGAAGAGGACAAATGAGAGAAATAGAAAGAGCCATCGAGGCCACCAAAAAATACAAAAAAAGAGAAAAAAAAAGAGAAAAAGAAATAAAAAGAGAGAAGGGGGCACACTACTATTCCTTTTGAGAGATCCACACTCGTACTCCCTCTTATATCCTGTACTCCATAGAGATTATCATTCATGCATATAGCTATGTGGGGACCTTCACACTTTAGAACTTGGCTTGTATATTCCAATGATGAGCCTCCTCAAATGAGCTCTAGGTCTTCTTGAGCAAGCAAGTTGGATGCACCCCCACTAGTTCCATTGGAGAGCTTACCTTAGCTCATATGTGCATCCGTTGCATGGAAATCCCTACTCCTCACATCATATCTATCATTTGGCTTTCTCTCGCCTATGATTATCCTCATTGATGCGAGCCTTTCACTACTTTTTTGTCTTCCTCCTCCACCATATTCTCTCTTTGCCATCCTAAGTGTCAACTTTCTTGCTTACACTCATCCATTGCATGAGTGCTCAAAATGTGGAAAAGGAGTGGATCATTTTGACTTGTACCTAGATAGTGGTCTGGGGATGAGTCAAGATAAGATTCCAAAGAAGACCAAGTGTGAAACTTTAGTAGATTGAGTTCTAAACATAAAAATAATTTTTCTCGTATATCCCTATCCCCTTTCTTGTACGCAAACACCATTTGGAGACATTCGAGTCACGGACGGCGAGAGCTCTTGCACCTTTATGTTCTTATGTTGCTTATTTCAATGCCAAATATAGACTCTTGCCTGTTATGACTTGAATTGAATTACATGCCTTGATTTCTTTACTTAAAAGTTCTTATATGGTTGTTAGCATGTCACCACATAAATTATGCTTGTTATCATTTACCTACTCGAGGACGAGCAGGAATTAAGCTTGGGGATGTTGATACGTCCAAAACGTATCTATAATTTCTTCTTGCTCCATGCCTCTTTTGTGTGATATTGCTATGATATTGATGAACTTCCATACACTTTTGATCATATTTGGACTAACCTATTAACTCAGTGCACCCCAGTGTCAGTTCCTGTTTTCTGCTGTTTTTCTATTCCAGGTTTCCCCCTTATTCAAAGTACTAGAAAAATTCTGGGAAAAATATCGGAAAAATCAGCGTACCGGAAGCTTCGCGAAGAGCCCAAGAGGGGCCAGAGGGGAGCCAGGGGGGACCCAGGCGTGCATAGGGTGCCTGGAGCCCCTGGCCCACCTCTGGCTGCCCCCTTTCGCCTATTTATTCCCCGTGACGAGAAACCCTCGGGGACGGAAACCTTTTTCGCGATCTCTCCTCTGTTCCGCCGCCGCCGCGCTTCCAAGATCGGGAGCACCAGAAGACCTCTTCCCGGCACCCTGCCGGAGGGAGGAATCACCTCCGGGAACTTCTCCACCACCATGGATGCTTCCCGGATGAACCGTGAGTAGTCCACCTTGGACCATGGGTCTATGATCAGTAGCTATGTGATGTTCTCCTCCCCTCTTTGTTCTTCATGGATTAGACCTCGTGAGCTTCCCTACATGATCGAGGCCATATGTAATCTTTCTGCTATTGCTATGTTGAGTTTGTTGGGATCCGATGGATTATGAGATTATGTTCAGATTGTGATTGAGTTATATATTTGATTCTCTTCATTTATATTTATGTTCTTGAGTAATTCTTGCATGTTCTCCGTTGCTGTTTATTGCTCTGGCCAAGTAGTAGGTAGTGACTCCAAGAGGGGGCGTTATGCATGATTGTGGGTTCAGGCCCCCGATGACTAGCTTGAGTGACAGAAACATGAGTCTAGGGGATGTGTTGTTGCCACAAGGGGGAAAACAATGGTGCTTGTACTTGCGGGTGCAAGGATTGTTTACTTTACGCAAAGTTCTTTAATGCAGTTGTCTGTTGCTTTGAGTTTACACTTTGGGTGGGATTCACAACTTAATACCAGAGAGATGTTCTGGATAGATATCTCAAGGTGGATGATTAGTAGGTAGATGCAGATGGATTTCGGTCTACTTGTCTTGGCGTACTGCCCATGCTTTTGAGCCTCTTCCTTTCTGCATAGCATAATTAGCATTGGTTTGCACACATAATCCTGTCACTTTCCCAGCTGTAATTTGTTTACCTCGCATGGCTATTTTATCGTCTTTTGGGAGAGAGACATCACTAGTGAACATCATAGGACCCGGTCCATATTACCAACACTGTTTAGCACTTCAATTTACTTTCAGTATTTACTTTTCCGTAGCTATCACTATCATTATTATCACGTGCGTTTTATCCTTTGTAAACAACAAGGCCGGAGGAATTGAAAACTCCTCTGTACTCGTTGGGAAGCAAAGCTATTTGCTGTGTGTGCAGATCCGGGTGAAGTAAGCAACCTTGAGTTGTGAACGACGCCAATTGTTCACTTCACCACCTTCTTGTATCTGTTGGAGTCCTATTGGTCCGACACTCAACCTTAGCATCTTCGCTAAGGGAAATTTGCCGCTACGCTACATCTCACCATCCACTTGGGGTAACCAACGAGGGACGAGAGGCTATCTCGTGTATCAGTAATACATACCCGTTCGTATGTGATGTGTGAGATGATGATAATGGATTATCGCCCTTCGTTGGTTACCCCAAGCGGAAGGTGAGATGTAGAATAGCAGCAAATTTCCCCAATGTAGAGGATAGGGTTTGTCTCCAGTAGGACTCCGGAGATGACAAGAAGGTGGCAAGGAAGAAATGGCACCGAATAAGACAAAAGTTGCCTCCTTGACCTGGACCTTCACACGACACGAATAACTTTTCTCCCAACGAAGTTCGGAGAGGTTGTCAATCTCTCCGGTCTTGTTGTTTACAAAGTATCAAAAACACAAGGGATAATGGTAATGATAGCAACTGAAAGTAAAAGTAGAAAAGTAAATAGGCTTGTAAACAATGATGAGAATATGGACCGGGGTCTCGTGATGTTCACTAGTGATGTCTCTCTCCCAAAAGATGATAAACTTCTATCTGAGGTAAACAAATTGCAGATGGAATTGACAGGATTATAAATGCACTGAATGCTAACTATGCTACAAAAGAAAGGAAGAGGCTCAAAATCATGGGCGGTACGCCAAAATAAGTAGACCGAAATACATTTGCATCTACTACTAATCATCCACCTTGAGATATCTATCAAGAACATCTCACTGGTATTAAGTTGCGAGCCCCACACAAAGTTTAAACCCAAAGCAACAGACAATTGCATTAAAAAGAACTTTGCGTAAAGTAAATAATCCTTGCAACCGCGGTTACAAGCACTGTTGTTTTCCCCCTTGTGGACACATCACATCCCCTAGAATCATGTTTCTGTCACTCAAGCGTGTCATCAAGGGGCATGTACCCACAATCGAGCATAACATTCCCTCTTGGAGGTACTACCTACCACTTGGCCAAAGCAATAAACAGCAACGGAGAACATGCAAGAATTACTTCGGAACAAAAATATAAAAGATAAGAACCAATTATATAACTCTATCACAATCTGAAAATAATCTCATAATCCATCAGATCCCATCAAACTCAACATAGCAACAACAGAAAGATAACATATGCGCCTCGATAATGTAGGGCAGCTCACGAGGTCTAAACCATGAAGAACAAAGAGGGGAGGAGAACATCACATAGCTACTGATCACGGACCCATGTTCCAAAGAAAACTACTCACAACACATTCGGGAAGCGTCCATGGTGGAGGGGAAGCTCTTAGAGGTCGCTCCTACCTTCGGCAGGGTGCCGGGAAGGGTCCTGCTGGTGCTCCCAATCTTGGAAGCGCAGCGGCAGTGGAACAGATGCGAGATCGCAAAAAAGGGTTCTGTCTTCGGAGGTTTCCCGTGACGGAGATTAAATAGGCGAAGGGGGGCAGCCAGGGGGGCCACCAGGAGTCCAGGCGCTCCCCTGGCGCGACCAGGCCCCTGGCCGCGCCAGGTGGACTCCTGGGCACCTGGTGGTGCCCCCCCCGACCCTCCTTCGGGGCTCTGGAAGCTTCCAATACGCTGATTTTTTATATGATTTCCCGGATTTTTGGAGCACTTTTTATATTGGAAAAAACTGAAATAGAAAAACAACAGAAAACAGAAACTGGCACTTGGGTGCACTGAGTTAATAGATTAGTCCAAATATGATCAAAAGTGTATGAAAGTGTATCTAGATCATAACAATATCACACAAAACATGCATGGAGCAAGCAGAAATTATCGATACGTTTGGGACGTATCAACATCCCCAAGCTTAATTCCTGCTCGTCCTCGAGATGATAACAAGCATAATTTTTGTGGTGACATGCTAGCAACCATATAAGAACTTTGAAAAGTAAAGCAATCAAGGTATGTGATTCAATTAAAGTCATAACATGCAAGAGTCTATATTAGCATTGAAGCAAGCAACGAAAGAACATTAGGTGCAAGAGCTCTCGCTGTCCGTGACTCGAATGTCTCCAAATGGTGTTTGCGTGCAAGAAGAGGGATAGGGAAACGAGAAAAACGTATTTTTTGTTGAGAACTCAATCTACTAAAGTTTCGCACTTGGTCTTCTTTGGAATCTTATCTTGACTCGTCCCCAGACCACTAGCCAGGTACAAGTCAATTTGATCCACTCCTTTTCGATATTTTGAGCACTCATGCAATGGATGAGTGTAAGCATGAGAGTTGACACTTAGGATGGCAAAGAGAGAGAGATGGTGGAGGAGGAAGACAAAAAGGATGAGAAAGGCTCACATCAATGACGACAATCATAGGCGAGAAGGCCAAATGATAGATATGATGTGAGGAGTAGGGATTTCCGTGCAATGGATGCACATATGAGCTGAAAAGATCTCCAATGGAACTAGTGGGGGTGCATGTAACTTGCTCGCTCATGAAGACCTATAGCTCTTTTGAGGAGGCTCATCCTTGGAATATGCAAGCCAAGTTCTATAGTGTGAAGGTCCCCACATAGCTATATGCATGAATGATCATCTCTATGGAGTACAAGGCTAAGAGGGAGTACTAGTGCGGATCTTTCAAAAGGATAGTAGCGTTGCCCCTTTCTCTCTTTTTATTTTTCTTTTTCTCTTTTTTCTCCTTTTTTCTATTTTTTGGTGGCCTCAATGGCTATTTCTATCTAACCCTCATTTGTCCTATTTGGGATCTTTTATTTTGTTCACTTTGGGATCTTTTCCTCACTTAAGGGCAACACTCTAATTTACAAGAGGGTATAGAAGATCTTTCACACTTTACAAGGTACTCAAAAAATAAAGAAGATGTAGCTATAATGATGTATGCAATGTATGCCTCTGCCAGTGTTGCAGGAACATGTATGACATGAAGATCAAGTCATGAAGAGGTGGAAGTTGCATGGCAATATATCTCGTAAAAGCTATGGAAATGCCTTGATATGTAGGTATGGTGGCCGTTTTGAGGAAATATATAAGGAGGTTTATGATGACAGAGCGTATCATGCCAAGGGTTTGGATGTACCAGCGAAGTTGGACGCCAACTCTCGGAGTGAGAAGAAGGCAATGCACGACACAGGAGAGGCTAGCAAATATGAGGAGGTGGAAATGTAAACTTTCAATACTTACATTATTCCGAATAGCTCCTGCACTTATTATCGATAACTCTCAATCTAATAAGGAGGTTCACAAAGAGACAAGTACCCCGAGGAGGAGTGTATGGGGTTTTGGCTATCCTTGCGCATCCTCGACTCATGGTACGTGAGTGTACTCTAATATTCGACCCCTCCAAAGATTAGTGATCCATCTAGTAGCTAGAGTTCTCAACTAGTTTTGTAGGTTTTTGAAAATAAACACGGATTGACCAAAATACGAAACCTATCACTAATAGACTAGAGCTCTTGACACGAAAAGTTCAAACATTACCGACATCATTACCTCAAAACTATTGCAAGTTACTACTAAAATTAAATAGCAACCTCAATTACCTATTTTCAAGACAAGACACAACTCAGTGCAACAACCAACTCTCTTAACAAGATAAACATGAAAACTAAAGAGAGTTCTAGAAACAAACTAAATAAAATCCAAGGCTCTTGCTAAATACAAACTAAGACTAAAACTAAACATGGCAGTAGCTACGAAAAGATAAATAACACACAACATTAAAAAGATAGGCATGAAGAATCCTATGATGTGTTCTAGATTTTGAAAGTGGAGCGTGTTTCTCTCCCACACAAAGGTAAGATGGGGTCTAACTTGTTATGAACAGCAAGAAAAGCTAAATAAAACTAAAAATAAAACCTAAGAGCGAGACGCTCCAAGCATATCACATAACGCATGAAGTGATAAAAATATAGTGAGACGAAGGACGAACTGATGATTGTTGATGGAGGAGGGGATGCATGGGGGCATCCCCAAGCTTATACGCTTGAGTCTCCTTGAATATTTATTGGGGATGCATGGGGGGCATCCCCAAGCTTGAGCGATTGACACTCCCGAATCTTCTTTCATCATCTTCCATCGCACACTTGAAAACTCCCTTCATACATAACTCATCATAAGCTGATTAGAGAGGTTAGTACCCTTAGTAAAATATTTTTTCCCCACTGTATATAAAGATATTATTGAAGAGCTATTGTTTCTAAAGATTGAAAAAAGGTTTTTGCAAAGAAAAAGCAAGCTTAAGGTTTGCAAAGTAAGGAGAGACAAAACGTGGCAGAATCTGCGAAAAACAGAACATCAGTTAGTAGAGAATTTTTTCGGGGCACTTCCTCAACTCAAATAAAAAAACTCAGAACATACAAAAGTTCCGCGATTGTATAGATCACGCTGTGTAAAAAATTGAGCTAAAAAAGATGAACTGGTGATTTGATCCGATTTTGTCCGTCAAGTAGACAGAATCTGTTTTCTGGACAGCATGTCACAACTTTTGCTTCCCTTGTCTTATGAGGCTATAACTTGGCACAAAGCTTGAAAATAAAGATACAATGATGTTGCTACAGTAGTAAAAATCATCTAGACCGCTAAAAACAAAAGTAAAAACATCTTGGGTTTCCTCCCAACAAGCGCTTTCTTTTACGCCTTTAAGCTAGGCATAAGGCAAAGTAGAATCAAGTTTTATCAAGAGAAGGAGAATAGCTAGCCCGTGTAACCGACTCAAAAGGTAACTTGACTTTCTTTCTAGGGAAGTGTTCCATCCTATTTTTGAGAGGGAATTGAAATTTTATATTCCCCTCTTTCATGTCAATGATTGCACCAACAGTGCGAAGAAAAGGACATCCCAAAATAATTGGACATAAAGGTTCACACTCTATATCCATAATAATAAAATCAACAGGAACATAGTTGTCATTGACAATGATAAGAACATCGTCGATCTTCCCCAAAGGTCTCTTTACGGAAGAATCAACGATACGAACACCAAAATGACAAGAATAAAAAGGTTTCAATTCAAACATATCATACATTCTTTTGGGCATGACGGAGGTACTAGCTCCAACGTCATATAAAGCATAGCAAGAGAAGTTATTTAATTTAATTTTGATAGTAGGGTCCCAACCATCATCTAGCTTCCTAGGTATGGAGGCTTCTATCCTAAGCTTCTCCTCCCTAGCTCTGATGAGATCATTTGTGATATGCTCCATGAAGGCAAGATTGAGTGTGCTAGTGTGGGGGTCTCTAGACATTTTGTGTAGTAAGCTAATAACTTCTGAGAGGGTGCAACTATCAAAATCAATATCACTACTATCAAAGGTGGTAGTAGTGTCATCTAAGCTCACTTGTTTGAAACCCTCTATATTCATAGGAGTTTCTTCTTCTACGGTTGAGGTATTAGCATCACAATTAATAGGTCCAATGGGACCAGGAGTGCATTGGGTGTTAATAGTTTCGGTGTCCTCAACAATTTGGATAGTGGCAACTGTGTAGTGTGTAGGAAGGCTCTTAATTCTATCCTCTTCCACTTTTTCTCTAGCCCATATTTATTTAAGTTTAGCCATCATCCTAATATTTTCATTAATTTGTAGTTGGATAGCATTAATAGGAGTGGCCTTACTCTCCTCAAGGGGAGAGGTTCTAATTTTTAACATCTCAACATCAAGGGCTAAGATGTCTACCTTCAAACAAAGATTACCTAATTTAGCTAACTTTTCTTCTACATTCTTGTTGAAGGCTTTTTTGGTAGTGATAAAGTCCCTAAGCATGCTTTCTAATTCATAAGTGGGGTTCTTGTTGCTAGAGTAGGTGTTGTTGTTCCCATAGTTGGATGGAAACGGTCTAGGATTGCTAGCAAAGTTGCCCCTATAAGCATTATTATTAAAGTTGTTTCTAGCAATGAAGTTCACATCTACTTGTTCATGAGCAACCAAATAATTTAAAGGAACATCATGAGGATCAATAGAGGGTTGCTTGGTCAGTAGAGACATAATTAAGTCAACTTTTTCATTTAGGGAGGCAATCTCCTCGATAGAGTTTACCTTCCTACCTGTTGGAGTGCATTCGGTGTGCCATTGGGAATAATTGGTCATCATCTCGTCGAGAAGTTTTGTGGCAGCGCCGAGTGTAGTTGACATAAAGGTTCCTCCCGCGGCCGAATCTAACAGGTTCCGCGAGGTAAAGTTCAAGCCTGCATAAAAAGTCTGGATAACCATCCAGGTAGTCAAACCATGTTTAGGGCATTTCTTAACAAGAGATTTCATACGTTTCCAAGCTTGGGCAACATGTTCATTATCCAATTGCCTAAAATTCATAATGTTACTCCTCAATTGGATAATTTTAGCAGGTGGATAATACTTCCCAATAAAAGCATCTTTGCACTTATCCCAAGAATCTATGTTATTCCTAGGCAAAGATTGAAACCATATTTTAGCATCTCCTCTCAAAGAGAAAGGAAAAATCTTGAGCTTAACAACATCACCTTCTACTTAATTATACTTTTGCATATCACATAACTCAACAAAATTATTTAAGTGTAAAGCAGCATCATCTCCAGCACCAGAGAATTGATCTCTCATAACAAGGTTTAACAAAGCAGGTTTAATTTGATAAGAGGTAGCTGAAGGGGCAGGTGTGGCAATAGGAGTGCAGATAAAGTCATTTTTTTGTGACTGGTAAAGTCACACAACTTGGTGCTTTCAGTGGAACCCATAGTAGCAGCAAGTGTGGAAGTTTTATTTTTGTAATTTTTGATAAAAGACACAAAGATAAAAACTGAAAGGTAAACTAACAAGACTAAAAAGTAAAGGTAAAAGGTAGTGGGCAACTCCCCTATCTTATCACTCGGAGTCCCCAGCAACGGCGCCAGAATTTGCTTGATGTGCGAGATGATGATAATGGATTCTCGCCCTTCGTTGGTTACCCCAAGTGGAAGGTGAGATGTAGAATAGCAGCAAATTTCCCCTATGTAGAGGATAGAGTTTGTCTCCAGTAGGACTCCGGAGATGATAAGTAGGTGGCAAGGAAGCAATGGCACCAAATAAGACAAAAGTTGCCTCCTTGACCTGGACCTGCACACGACACAAATAACTTTTCTCCCAACGAAGTTCAGAGAGGTTGTCAATCTCTCCGGTCTTGTTGTTTACAAAGGATAAAAAACACAAGGGATAATGGTAATGATAGCAACTGAAAGTAAAAGCAGAAAAGTAAATAGGCTTGTAAACAATGATGAGAATATAGGACGGGGTTTCATGATGTTCACTAGTGATGTCTCTCTCCAAAAATATGATAAACTGCAATGCGAGGTAAACAAATTGCAGTTGGGAAATTGACATGATTATAAACTCACCGCAATGCTAACTATGCTACAAAAGAAAGGAAGAGGCTCAAAAGCATGGGAAGTACGCCAAAATAAGTAGACCGAAATCCATCTGCATCTACTACTAATCATCCACCTTGAGATATCTGTACAGAACATCTCGCTGGTATTAAGTTGCGAGCCACACCCAAAGTGTAAACCCAAAACAACAGACAACTGCATTAAAAAGCACTTTGCGTAAAGTAAACAATCCTTGCAACCGCGGTTACAAGCACCGTTGTTTTCCCTCTTGTGGCCACAACACATCCCCTAGACTCATGTTTCTGTCACTCAAGCGTGTCATCAGGGGGCATGTACCCACAATCGAGCATAACGTTCCCTCTTGGAGTTACTATCTACCACTTGGCCAAAGAAATAAACATTAATGGAGAACATGCAAGAATTACTTCAGAAAAAATAAAATAAAAGATAAGAACCAATTATATAACTCTATCACAATCTGAACATAATCTCATAATCCATCAGATCCCATCAAACTCCGCATAGCAACAGCAGAAAGATTACATATGTGCCTCGATCGTGTAGGGAAGCTCACGAGGTCTAAACCATGAAGAACAAAGAGGGGAGGAGAACATCACATAGCTACAGATCACGGACCCATGATCAAAAGAAAACTACTCACGACACATCCGGGAAGCGTCCATGGTGGAGGGGAAATTCCCGGAGGTCGATCGGCAGGGTGCCGGCAAGGGTCCTGCTGGTGCTCCCGATCTTGGAAGCGCGACGACGGAGAAACAGAGGCGAGATCGCAAAAAAGGGTTCTGTCTTTGGAGGTTTCCCGTGATTGAGATTAAATAGGCGAAGGGGGGCAGCCAGGAGTCCAGGCGCCCCCCTGGCGCGGCCAGGCCCCTGGCCGCCTGGGCTCCTGGTGGTGGCCCCTGGCCCTCCTTCGGGGCTCTGGAAGCTTCCGGTACGCTGATTTTTTATCTGTTTTTTCTCGGATTTTTGGAGCGCTTTTTATATTGGGAAAAACTGAAATAGAAAAACAGCAGAAAACAGAAACTTGCACTGGGGTGCACTGAGTTAATAGGTTAGTCCAAATATGATCTAAAATGTATGAAAGTGTATCTAGATCATAGCAATATCACACAAAAAATGCAGTGAGCAAGCAGAAATTATTGATACGTTTGGGACATATCAGTATGGAGGACTAGTACACGGATGTGATGAAGTGAATACCCGGGTATAAGAAACCTTCACACGAAAAAACATGATTATGTAGTGGAGCTATAGGTATGGATCCCTATCTACACCAATTCACAAATTCTAGTGTTGATCGTATGCCAAGAAGTTCTACGGGAACACACAGAATGGAGAACAACTGGGCAAAAGAAACTATGAAAACGAGCTCACAATATGTGTGGCGGAGTAATTCTGGTGTTGCAATTGCACAAGAGAGAATTTCTAGCAAAATCTCAAAGTGTACGGGCACAAGATTGCTCAATCTACTAGTGCTATGAATGTGGTAGAAAAAGTAACTCAAGACTGCACAAAATATGTAATCAACTTTGCCTTTTCTGTCTCTTTTTGCTAGGCTTTTTGCTCAACTCTTTCCTTTTTTGATTCTTTTCTCTTTTCTCTCTTTTTTTGAATTTTGTGACTCAACTTGAAGTAAACAACAACCAAACTTAACTTTGCACAAACCACTGGATGCACTTCAAATCCTATATGAGCAGCCCGTAGAGCAAAGATATGCTAGTCTCAATAGGAAAGTGCTACATGAAAAAAGGCTGACTACGGTTATTGATGGTGCGAGAGTTGACGGGTATAGTTTGCTTCCCCAGCAACAACGCGATAGCTTCTCGCCCCCTCGTTGGTTACCAAAAGTGGAAGGTTGAGATGTAGATAGAAGCAGCAATTTCCCTCGATGAAGATACCAAGGTTTGTCTCCAGTAGGACTCCAACAACGACAGGAAGGTGACAACGGCGCCAGCAGTTAGGCGGTTTACGTGGACCTCCACACACAACAAATAACTTTGCTCCCAACGAGTTCAGAGAGGTTGTCAATCTCTCCGGCCTTGTTGTTTACAAAGGATCAAACACATGGGATAATAATGATAGTGATAGCAACAGAAAGGTAAACAAAGAGGAAAATAAATAGCGGGCGTAAACAATATTGGAAATATGGATCGGGGTCCTATGGTGTTCACTAGTGATGTCTCTCTCCCAAAAGACGATAAAATAGCCATGTGAGGTAAACAAATTACAGCTGGGCAATTGACAGGATTATGTGCGCAAACCAATGCTAACTATGCTATAAAGAAAGGAAGAGGCTCAAAAGCTTGGGCGGTACGCCAAGACAAGTAGACCGAAATCCATCTGCATCTACCTACTAATCATCCACCTTGAGATATCTATCCAGAACATCTCGCTGGTATTAAGTTGTGAATCCCACCCAAAGTGTAAACTCAAAGCAACAGACAACTGCATTAAAGACCAATGAGTAAAGTAAACAATCCTTGCACCCGCAAGTACAAGCACCGTTGTTTTCTCCCTTGTGGAAACAACACATCCCCTAGACTCATGTTTCTGTCACTCAAGCTAGTCATCAGGGGGCATGAACCCACAATCATGCATAACGCTCCCTCTTGGAGTTACTATCTACTACTTGGCCAAAGCAATAAACAGCAACGGAGAACATGCAAGAATTACTCAAGAACATAAATATAAAAGAGGGGAATCAAATATATTACTCAAAAACAATCTGAACATAGTCTCATAATCCATCGGATCCCAACAAACTCAGCATAGCAACAGCACAAAGATTAAATATTACTCGATCATGTAGGGAATCTCACAAGGTCTAAACCATGAAGAACAAAGAGGGGAGGATAACATCACATAGCTACTGATCATAGACCCATGGTCCAAGGTGGACTACTCACGGTTCATCCGGGAAGCATCCATGGTGGTGGAGAAGCTCCCGGAGGTGGTTCCTCCCTCCGGCAGGGTGCCGGGAAGAGGTCTCATGGTTCTCCCGATCTTGGAAGCGCGGCGACGGCGGAACAGAGGAGAGATCGCGAAAAAGGGTTCTGTCCACGAGGGTTTCTCGTCACGGGGAATAAATAGGCGAAGGGGGGCAGCCAGAGGTGGACCAGGGGCCCCAGGCGCCCCCAGGGGCTGTCCGCGCCAGGGGAGCGCCTAGACCCCTGGTGGCCCCCCTGGCTGCCCCCCTTCGCCTATATATTCTCCGTGACGAGAAACCCTCGAGGACAGAACCCTTTTTCGCGATCTCGCCTCTGTTCTGCCGCCGCCGCACTTCCGAGATCGGGAGCGCCAGCAGACCTCTTCCCGGCACCCTTCCGGAGGGAGGGCCGACCTCCGGGAGTCTCCTCTCCACCATGGATGCTTCCCGGATGTCTCGTGAGTAGTTTCCTTTGGACCATGGGTCCGTGATTAGTAGCTATGTGATGTTCTCCTCCCCTCTTTGTTCTTCATGGTTTAGACCTTGTGAGCAGCCCTACATGATCGAGGCACTTTTATAATGTTTCTGCTGTTGCTATGTTGAGTTTGATGGGATCTGATGGATTATGAGATTATGTTCAGATTGTGATTGAGTAATATATTTGGTTCTTATCTCTTATATGTTTGTTCTTAAGTAATTCTTGCATGTTCTCCGTTGCTGTTTATTGCTTTGGCCAAGTAGTAGGTAGTAACCCCAAGAGGGAACGTTATGCTCGATTATGGGTTCATGCCCCCTGATGACACGCTTGAGTGACAGAAACATGAGTCTAGGGGATGTGGTGTTGCCACAAGGGGGAAAACAATGGTGCTTGTAACCGCGGTTACAAGGATTGTTTACTTTACGCAAAGTGCTTTTTAATGCAGTTGTCTGTTGCTTTGGGTTTACACTTTGGGTGGGGCTCGCAACTTAATACCAGCGAGATGTTCTGGATATATATCTCAAGTTGGATGATTAGTAGTAGAGGCAGTTGGATTTCGGTCTGCTTATTTTGGCGTTCTGCCCATGCTTTTGAGCCTCTTCCTTTCTTTTGTAGCATAGTTAGCATTGCGGTGCGTTCATAATCCTGTCAATTGCCCTTCTGTAATTTGTTCACCTCGCATAGCAGTTTTATCGTCTTTTGGAGAGAGACATCACTAGTGAACATCACGTATCCCGGTCCATATCCTCATCATTGTTTACACGCTCATTTACTTTTCTGCTTTTACTTTCAGTTGCTATCATTATCCCTTGTGTTTGATCCTTTGTGAACAACAAGACCAGAGAGATTGACAACCTCTCTGAACTTCGTTGGGAACAAATTTATTTGTGTCTGTGTGCAGGTCCGTGTCAGTTGCGCTGCTGACACCTACTTATCATCTCTGGAGTCCTACTGGAGACAAACCTTGGTATCTTTACTGAGGGAAATTTTTCTGCTGTAATACATCACACCTTCCACTTGGGGTTTACCAACGAAGGGCGAGAAATCACTATCATCACCTCACACATCAAGAAAAATTTCTGGCGCCGTTGTCGGGGACTCCGAGTGCTAAGATAGGGGAGTAGCGCACTACCCTTTACCTTTGTTTTTTAGTCTTGTTAGTTTACCTTTCAGTTTTTATCTTTGTGTCCTATATAAAAAATCACAAAAAAATTGTTTATCTTGCTGTTAGTAGTCCTCCTTATTTAGATGAACATGTTAGGTCTAGGTGCTTTGCGGGAATCGGAAGTTCTCGATTTCCGTCAAAGAGATGGAGAAAATATGAAGAAGGCAAGGGACAGAATCTCTGAAGCACATAAAAGAATTATGCCTTGGATACCTATAAAAATTGTGCTTAGAAATTTTTACCATGGTCTTTTTAAGTGGTGTAAACACTCTCTTGACATTATAGCTGAAGGAGATTTTCTAGAGTGTGATGAAGTTAGGGCTCTTGATATTTTGCATAGTCTATCTAGTTATTTTGTTTATGATCGTAGTATTGATACTGTCATAGATAGACTTGCCACTATTGAAAAAAGATTGGATGCTCTAGACTTGAGGAAAGTAAAGGAACTTAAGTCCAACATGAAAGAAATGTTGGAGATAGATGATTATTGGGAGCCCTTTGTTAGGATTAGCATCTCTAACCAAGGCTTCCTTGCTCTTTGTGATATTGGATCCACAGTTTCTACTATGCCAAAAATAGTTTATGATTCTTTGAAGCTAGATATGGATAAATTATCATCTTATCATGAACATTCTAATGGAGATATTTCAGAGATTAAAGGAAAGGTAAAAGAAGTCCAAGTTGCATTCCTTCATAGGACTGCACCAATGGATTTCTTCATCATGGAGCCAAACCAAAGTAACATTGTGCTCGGAAGAGACTTCCTCCGTGCTATGAAAGGCTTCATTGATATTGGTAACGGGCACATACGCTTACGCGGTATGGCGAAAGGTAAGTATCTCTTTCCTATGAAGAAGAATAATGAGCTTATTGAACATAAATTTGAAGGTTTTTATGATTCTGATCTTGGAGACCCTTGATTCTTCTTTTGCATCATGCCTAGCTTAAAGGCATAAAAGAAAGCGCTTTTGGGAGGCAGACCACAACGAATTAGGTTTCTTTTTGCTTTTGTTGTGTCTTGATGTTTGTTACTACTGTAGCAACATCATTGTATCTTTATTCTTCAGCTTTGTGCCAAGTTATAGCCTCTTATGATAAGGGAAGAAAAAGTTGTGACATGCTGTCCAGAAAACAGATTCTGTCCCTTGACAGAAAAATTCGAATAAAATTACCAGATCATCTTTTTGATCTGAATTTTTTTGAAAGCATGCTCTATATAATTTTGAAACTTTCGTATGTTCTGAGTTTTTTGATTTGAGTTGCAGAAGTGCCCCAAAACAGTTCTCTACTACCTGTTGTTCTGTCTTTCACAGATTCTGCCACGTTTTGCCTCTCTTCACTTTTGCAAACCTTAAGCTTGCTTTTTATTTGCAAAAACTTTTTGGAACTCTTGAGAAACAGTAGCTCTTCAATAATATCTTTATATCCAGTGGAGAAAAATTATTTTATTAAGGGTACTAACCTCTCTAATCAGCTTATGATGAGTTATGTATGAAGGGAGTTTTCAAGTGTGCGATGGAAGATGATGAAAGAAGATCCAGGAGTGTCAAGCGCTCAAGCTTGGGGATGCCCCCATGCATCCCCAATAAATATTCAAGGAGACTCAAGCGTCTAAGCTTGGGGATGCCCCTGTGCATCCCCTTCTCCATCAACAATCATCAGTTCGTCCTTCGTCTCACTATATTTTTATCACTTCATGCGTTATGTGCTATGCTTGGAGCGTCTCGCTCTTAGGTTTTATTTTTAGTGTTCTTTAGTTTTGCTTGCTGGTCATAACAAGTTAGACCCCATCTTACTTTGTGTGGGAGAGAAACACGCTCCAATCCAATCTAGAACACATCATAGGATTTTTCCTGCTTATCTATTTGCTGTTGTGTGTTCTTTATCTTTTCGTAGCTGCTGCCATGTTTAGTTTTAGTCATAGTTTGTCTTTAGCAAGAGCCTTGGCTTTTGTTTAGCTTGTTGCTGGAACTCTTTTTAGTTTTCATGTTTATCTTTTTAAAGAGAGTTGGTTGTTGCACTGAGTAGTGTCTTCTCTTGAAAGTAGGTAATTGAGGTTGCTATTTAATTCTAGTGGTAACTTGCAATAGTTTTGAGGTATTGATGTGAGTAATGTCTGAACTTTTGGTGTCAAGAGCTCTAGCCTATTAGTGATAGGTGTCGTATTTTGGGCAATCCGTGTTTATTTTCAAAACCTAAAAAACTAGTTGAAAACTCTAGCTACTAGATGGATCACTAATCTTTGGAGGGATCAAATATTAGAGTACACTCACGTACCATGAGTCGAGGATGCGCAAGGATAACCAAACCCCCATACACTCCTCCTCGGGGTACTTGTCTCTTTGTGAACCTCCTTATTAGATTGAGAGTTACCGATAATAAGTGCATGAGTTCTTCGGACTAATGTATGTATTGAAAGTTGACACTTCCACCTTCCCATATTTTGCTAGCCTCTCCCGTGCCGTGCATTGCCTTCTTCTCAATCCGAGAGTTGGTGTCCACCTTCGCCGGTACATCCAAACCCTTGGCATGATACGCTCTGTCATCATAAACCTCCTTATATCTTTCCTCAAAACAGCCACCATACCTACCTATCAAGGCATTTCCATAGCCTTTCCGGGATATATTGCCATGCAACATCCACCTCTTCATGACTTGATCTTCATGTCATACATGTTCCTGCTACACTGGCAGCGACATACATTGCATACATCATGATAGTTACATCTTCTTTATGATTTTGAGTACCTTGTAAAGTGTGAAAGGTCTCCTTTACCTTCTTGTAAAATAGAGTGTTGCCCTTAAGTGAGGAAAAGATCCCAAAGTGGACACAATAAAAGATCCCAAAGAGGACAAATGATAGTTAAATAGAAAGAGCCATTGAGGCCACAAAAAAATACAAAAAATAGAAAAAAGGGAAAAAATAAATAAAAAGAGAGAAAGGGGCAACACTACTATCCTTTTGAGAGATCCACACTAGTACTCCCTTTATATCCTTGTACTCCATAGAGATGATCATTATGCATATAGCTATGTGGGGACCTTCACACTATAGAACTTGGCTTGCATATTCCAAGGATGAGCCTCCTCAAACGAGCTCTAGGTCTTCATGAGCGAGCAAGTTAGATGCACCCCCACTAGTTCCATTGGAGAGCTTCCTAGCTCGTATGTGCATCCGTTGCATGGCAATCCCTACTCCTCACATCATATCTATCATTTGGCATCTCTTGCCTATGATTGTCCTCATTGATGTGAGCCTTTCTCATCCTTTTTTGTCTTCCTCCTCCGTACTCCTCTTTCTGCCATCCTAAGTGTCAACTCTCGTGCTTACGCTCATCCATTGCATGAGTGCTCAAAATATTGAAAAAGGAGTGGATCAAATTGACTTGTACCTGGCTAGTGGTCTGGGGACGAGTCAAGATAAGATTCCAGAAAAAGACCAAGTGTGAAACTTTAGTAGATTGAGTTCTCAACAAATAAATGTTTTTCTCGCATTCCCTATCCCCCTTCTTGCACACAAACACCATTTGGAGACATTCGAGTCACAGACAGCGATAGCTCTTGCACCTAATGTTCTTCTGTTACTTGTTTCAATGCTAATATAGACTCTTGCATGTTATGACTTGAATTGAATATCTAACCTTGATTGCTTTACTTTTCAAAGTTCTTATATGGTTGCTAGCATGTCACCACAGAAATTATGCCATTATCATTTACCTACTCGAGGACGAGCAGGAATTAAGCTTGGGGATGTTGATACGTCCAAAACGTATCTATAATTTCTGCTTGCTCCATGCATGTTTTGTGTGATATTGCTATGATCTAGATACACTTTCATACACTTTTGATCATATTTGGACTAACCTATTAACTCAGTGCACCACAGTGCCAGTTCCTGGTTTCTGCTGTTTTTCTATTTAAGTTTTCCCCGATATAAAAAGTGCTCCAAAAATTCGGGAAAAATCAGATAAAAAATCAGCGCAAGAGAACCTTCCGGAAGAACCTGAGTGGGGCCAGCGGGCCACCACCAGGGGCCCAGGTGCCCTGGTGGCGCGCCCCAGGGGCTGGCTGCGCCAGGGGGGCGCCTAGACCCCTGGTGGCCCCCCTGGCTGCCCCACTTCGCCTATATATTCTCCGTGACGAGAAACCCTCGAGGACATAACCTTTTTTCGCGATCTCGCCTCTGTTCTGCCGCCGCCGCGCTTCCGAGATCGGGAGCGCCAGCAGACCTCTTCCCGGCACCCTTCCGGAGGGAGGGCCGACCTCCGGGAGTCTCCTCTCCACCATGGATGCTTCCCGGATGTCTCGTGAGTAGTTTCCTTTGGACCATGGGTCCGTGATCAGTACCTATGTGATGTTCTCCTCCCATCTTTGTTCTTCATGGTTTAGACCTCGTGAGCTGCCCTACATGATCGAGGCACTTTTTGTAATCTTTCTGCTGTTGCTATGTTGAGTTTGATGGGATCTGATGGATTATGAGATTATGTTCAGATTGTGATTGAGTAATATATTTGGTTCTTATCTCTTATATTTTTGTTCTTATGTAATTCTTGCATGTTCTCCGTTGCTTTTTATTGCTTTGGCCAAGTGGTAGGTAGTAACCCCAAGAGGAAACGTTATGCTTGATTGTGGGTTCATGCCCCCTGATGACACGCTTGAGTGACAGAAACATGAGTTTAGGGGATGTGTTGTTGCCACATGGGGGAAAACAACGGTGCTTGTAACCGCGGTTACAAGGATTGTTTACTTTACGCAAAGTGTTTTTTAATGCAGTTGTCTGTTGCTTTGGGTTTACACTTTGGGTGGGGCTCGCAACTTAATACTAGCGAGATGTTCTGGATATATATCTCAAGGTGGGTGATTAGTAGTAGATGCAGTTGGATTTCGGTCTACTTATTTTGGCATTCTGCCCATGCTTTTGAGCCTCTTCCTTTCTTTTGTAGCATAGTTAGCATTGCGGTGCGTTCATAATCCTGTCAATTGCAATTCTGTAATTTGTTCACCTCGCATAGAAGTTTTATCATCTTTTGGGAGAGAGACATCACTAGTGAACATCACGTATCCCGGTCCATATCCTCATCACTGTTTACACGCTCATTTACTTTTCTTCTTTTACTTTCATTTGTTATCATTATCATTTGTGTTTGATCCTTTGTGAACAACAAGACCAGAGAGATTGACAACCTCTCTGAACTTCGTTGGGAACAAAGTTATTTGTGTCTGTGTGCAGGTCCGTGTCAGTTGCGCTGCTGACACCTACTTATCATCTCTGGAGTCCTACTGGAGACAAACCTTGGTATCTTTACTGAGGGAAATTTTTCTGCTGTAATACATCACACCTTCCACTTGGGGTTTACCAACGAAGGGAGAGAAATCACTATCATCACCTCGCACATCAGCCCCCCTCTGGCCCCACTAGGGCTCTTCTGGAAGGTTCCAGTACGCTAATTTTTCCTATATTTTCCCCGGAATTTTTCTAGCACTTTAAATAATTGGAAAACCTGAAATACAAAAACAGCAGAAAACAGGAACTGGCACTGGGGTGCACTGAGTTAATAGGTTAGTCACAATATGATCAAAAGTGTATGGAAGTTCATCAATATCATAGCAATATCACACAAAAGAAGCATGGAGCAAGCAGAAATTATAGATACGTTTTGGACGTATCAGTTATCAAACGGAGAAACAATCTAAAGGGTAATAGAAAGCTAAGAAAAAATAACTAAACACAACCAAAACGGACACACTCCGACTTGTGGAACACAAATAGAAGAAAACTAAGACTCGATCAAAGACAAGTTACGCAAACTTGATGGCGATCAGCAAGTAAAACTTGGAAAAGATGCAATCTAGGTTAAAGCAAAACACTAAACCCTAATATTTTTGTATGGATTTTTCTGGATAGGACGAAACTAAAACAACCTACGGGGGATTTGGTGGATTCTTACGGAGGGAACACTGGAAATCTGATACCAAGATGATATGGGGTGGCCCGATCTTCTCAGTAAGCGTTTGACGGGGATCAACCCCGGAAAATCCCATGGCCAGGGACCCTGGGTTAGTCATGAGAGGCACAGGTTGGACGATAGCTCGTCGGCTAACAGGAGGAGACGTTCTTACTCGAAATTATTGCTTGGAGATGCGATTACAGGGAAGGCCAAGGCTAGTGCGCACAAGGCTAGGGTTACAGATTGTGTATTGGATTCCTCGGACGGCGGACAAGCAACACATGAGGCACGATTTACCCAGCTTCAGGCCCCCAGAGGCAAAACCCTACATGCTGCTTGTCTGATCTTGTATTGATGATGATGTACAGGGGTGCCGTGAGGGCTTTGGTGGAGAGAGATATGTCTAGTCCTATGCGTGGGGATTGAGAGCTTGTGTTCTGTTGTGTTGTCGACCTATCGTATAGAGAGGTGCCCCTGCCTCGCTTTATATAGATAGCCAGGTAGGGGTTTACATGAGTCCTAGTCGACTACAAGTAGGAGTCCTTTTTCTTGCGCCTCAAGTCTTTGTCTTCACGTCTTATTCCATCATGTCGGTGTCCACGAGTGGGCCTCTGGAAGGCCGCCAACCATGACACGCACCAAGTACCCTCACGTAGAGGAGTCGTGGGGTCACCCCCTCGTCAGTAGCCCCCGAGTGCCTGGGGGACTCGAAGAGTCGAGCAGGGACTCCACTCTGCAGTAGCCACCATAGTGCGTGTCGATCATTTTCTGATGAACAGTCGAAGATGTCGTGAGTATGCTCCCGATGGGAGTATTTGGATGAAGCATCGAAATTGCAGTCTGATTCGTCTTCGTATTTCATCGTTGAGTGGAGAGAAGTTGTCCAGTCGAGCGGTCATCGGGTGCGCGTCAGCGCTCCTGATCGGAGTAACCCCCGAGGCTATGTGCGACTCATAGAATCGCGCATAGGCTCAAGTTGTTTCTAAGCTAACCCCGTCGTTCTTGTTAGCTGCGCGAGTAGTGCTCGTCGGGTGCGCCTCAGCGCTCCCGATGGGAGTAGCCCCCGAGGCTATGTTTGACTGCTTGCAGTCGAGCATAGATTCAAGACTTCTTCTGTAACGACCCGATTCGCTAGGAATCCAAGTCTCTGTGCATTCTGTGCTAGTCCCTGGATCAATAGCTAGCACACACAGTACATGATGTAATATCATGAATAAACCACATGTCATATATATATTACATCGAAGATCCAGTATTAGAATAAACATACCTGCATAGCTCAAGGCTAGCTTACAAATATAATACAGCGAAAAAACAATAAAAGCTTCGTGGCGTCCATCAACTCCACCGGCAAGTTTAGTATAGACATCGTAACCCTACATCGCATCACTTACTCGTCGTATACAATCCTGCAACACCGAAGGTTACATCCCGAACACGGGTCGGTACATCTGATTTGTACGGCAAGTCACACGAAAAAGTATATAACAGACCTACATCTACATGCAAGGTAAGTCAAAGGAAAGGCTTCTGGTTTTATTTTGCAGAAAGCTAATTTTTCCCTCACATACTACAACTAATCAAATTTTTATTTATCTTGCTAGTCCTAAGTATGGTTGAATCGGGCTACACCAATTCCAACCATCCCTTTATTAAAAGTTCCCAGTCAAATTCTTATTAAGGTGAAATATCTGTCAAGACCATCCAACAACAATAATGGCCAGTTGCTCAAAGTTTTCCGTAACTGTGGACACGGCTAATCATGATCAGTTTTTACACTCTGCAGAGGTTTGTACACTTTCCCCACTGGACTCAACCCGAAGATTAAGACATAGTCTTTCAGAAGAGGTTGCCTCCACCCTTTGGTAGCCGGTACACCTATCACATCTAGATCAGCTAGCTACCAGGGCCAGGTTCCCCACAACTTACTCATCTAAGCCAGAGCCCATATAGCCAGTGGTTGTACATGGAAGCTACTAGTCACACTGTCTGTCCGATCTTTTTGAGCCTGGACGGCGCACACTGCGTTCAGAGGGTACTCGCCATGACGCACCCGGTTTCCCACAAAAACAACCATTGGGTGCATTTAACCCCGGCATTGTCCTTAGACAAGGCACAACCACCAGGATGCAACCCGCCCATCCAGAAGTGATTTCTATTTAATTTTGCTAGTCAAGTCATTAATCCTCACATAGCTCAAATGATAACTCAACCAATCCCCGTCTACGAAGCAATAGCAGTATATAACAAACACGATCCTAGGGCGACAATGAAATACAAGGTCAGAGCATATGGCTATCCTACTAGGTTTAAATCATAACTAATATATATTCCTACACATGCATAGAGTGATAATTTGCTACATGCATAATACAAAATATAGGTTGAGGTATGGTCAAAGTGTAACTTGCCTTATACATCCGATGAAGTTCTTCGCTCTCACGGTTCGGTCAACTCTACTAGTCACACTCCGAGAAATCTATCGCAACCGGAGGAACTCGAATAAGAAATCACACCAACAACACAAACAAAAGATCAACAAACAAACACAAAGGGTGTTAGCAACAAAACAAAAAGCTTTGAAGTGTAAAGGTGTCGATGTGCTCGAATGTGATCGGTGGAAGTGAACTCGAGAGAGTCAACGGATAAAGAATTGTTGATACAAGATTACGATCAAGGCATTATGAAATCAAGGTAAAGATCATAGCAATATGAATGGTGTGTGGATATTGCTGATAGGATGTCTCATATGACCCAATATGCAAAAAGAATCACGTGAAACGGAATACTACAACACAGGTCATAGCAAGTGCAAAGATGAATTGAATTTGAATTCTAACAGATCAAGAAACATTTGAATTTTTGTGTACACATGATATAGACAGAAATTACATGACACGAGTGATCCAACGCAAAAAGAATCACTCGATTTGGATCAACGGTTTAAAAGATACGGCCTTCCGGATTTGAATTTGAAATAAATTCAAATTCAAAAGTGTGCAAAGTGTGCAAAAATTGATTCCATGCTAAAGTACAGAACAACACGAGTGCGTAGGAAAAAGTTTCACCTCGATCCGACTTACGGTTGCGGAGATATTGCGGGTACGGCGCCGGGGTGTTTTCTGCCAAAAGGACTTATCCGCAAATATCTTTTCTTCAGAAAAAGGGATCGGGTCCCTAGCCCAGATCTGGCCGGAGTTGGAGCTCCGGCGAACTCCGTTTTTCCGACGAGTTGCGCTCCGGTGAGGTGGGGATGGTGGCCGGCGAGGGGCAGTGGGGCGTCGGGGGGCGCGCGGCGTGCCTCGGCTGGCCGGCCCGGGCGACGAGCGGCGGCCGGCGCGTGCGGGCAGCAGGCGGCGGGCGGCGCGGTGGCCGGCCGTGGCGGCGACGGCGCACGGCACACGCGGCTCCGGCCGGTGCGGCGGCCGGCGGACGCCGGCGGCGGTGAGATGGCCGCGGCGGCGGCGGCGGTGGTGCGGCCCGGCGCGGCGGTTCGGCTCCTGCGGCGGCGCGATCCCGTCGGCGGCGAAGCGGGACCCGCCGCTAGGGTTTCGAAAAAAAAGGTAAAAAGATTTTCCAGAAATTCTATATATAGAGAGACAAAACCAAATTAAAAAACGATTTGGGCTCTAGTTGCGCTCGTGAGCGGAAAAGGCTATTGGGCTGGCTCGGTACACAGTTTTTCTTTTCTTTAAAAACCGAAACTTCAAACAATTGTAGAAAAAAAAATACTAATCAGAAAATATGAAATAAATTTCTAAATTCATCAAATAATACAAAGAATTTTATTTAATGAATACATTTTCCAAAAAGGAAAATAAAAATAAAAACATTTTCTAAATACTTTATTTAAATATAAAATAATTTTCATAAATCAAATACAATCTAATAAATTATTAAAAGTACTTTTATTTGGTCAAAAGCATTGACAAACCATTTCTAAATAATAAAATATAAATTTTAAAATTATTACACCAATAAATTATTTGGTAAAATAAAAATATCCCATTGGAATACTTTTTCCACTCTTTTAAAATATTTAATAAATCATTTCAATGAAATAAAAACTCTCTTATCATTATAAAATCCCTAAAATAATTTTAGATTTATTTATTATACTCATAATAAAGTTTTAAAAACTTTAAAGTAATATACTAAATATTTTCCAACTTGATAAAAAAGGGGATAAGTCATTTTATATCCTCTCAAATAAATTTTCCTTGAGTTGAAAAATGTTTTGAATATTCAGAAGAATTCCAATAATGTTTTAAAACATTTTCCAAACTTTTAATATGTTGAAGGAGTCATATTACCTTCTCTCATTTTGTTTTGTTGGTTTGGTTTTAAATAACAAATTCCAAAAACACCAGTTATGAATATTAGGGAAAGTCCTTTTATTCCCTCTCTTTTTAATATTCAATAAACTCCAAAAAGTTGTATATCCTAGTGAAAATCAAACACATCAAGTAAACATTCATTAATCTATTTAATTTTATTAACATTCCAAAATTCGGAGAATTTTGGGATGTTACGCACTACCACCCTTAAAAGGAATCTCGTCCTCGAGATTCAAGAAGGCTAGAAAGAAAGGTTAGGGTTCGGGTCTTCACGGCAATCCTTTGATCCTCCGAAGGTTTAGGGTACTACCACCCTTAAAACGAATGCGACATGGTCTTCAAAATCTTAATCCATCGATGACATCCTTCAAAGAGATTCACCTCAAGAGGTAGAGAAGGAGCAAAAGTAGGCGCCACCAGGCCCTGCAGCATGTCACATGTTTTTCCAGTCCTCCTCTGCAAAAGCCTGCAACAACTCGACGTAAGAAGAAGGGCACTCCGATGGTAGAGACTCTATTCGACGTTGCACTAGAAGCACTATCAAGAGGGATGGGTTCAAGGCGGGAAGCTTTGCTGAACTCCCAATGGCCCCTAAAAAGAAAAAGCCCAAGAACAAGCCCATTCAACTGGTGATTGAAGAGCCTGTGGACGAATCAACCCAAGGCCCAGCACAAGAGGAGATGCCATTTGTGCCACCTACGCCTGTCAGGGTCCTTCAGGCCATTGGGGCAGATCTTCAAATTGATCCATCCCTTCTTTATAGAGAGAAGCTTATGGCGACCTCTTCTGTGGATGCGACCTCCAGCAAGGATGCAAATGTTTAATGCATCTTTCTATATTTGGGTTTGGCAAGCCCCTAAATTGGCTAGTTGTTATGAAACCTTGGGGCAAAACTTTTCTGGACGTAGCCCCTGTTTTTGTGGGTTGTTAGCTGTAATGTTTACAGTTAATATTATTTACTGCTGCTGGGTTTTCTATGTATAGTACATCAACTCGCAATTGGAATGTTCTTTGTTGGAATGTTAGAGGTCTCAATTCTGATGCGCGACAAACAGAAGTTAGAGCGAAAGTTGAGGAAAGTCAGTGTGCTATCATCTGCTTACAGGAAACTAAATGTCCCTCAATTGATAAAAAGCTTATTCAGGCGCTTTGTCCTCGCCGGTTTGATCAATTTTCTTTTGTTGCATCTAGGGGAGCTTCTGGAGGTATTCTTACAATTTGGAACTCCAGCATGTTTGAGGGGTTACTTGTGGAGTCGCAGGACTTTGGATTGGTGATTAATTTCACTTCTAGACATAATGCAGAGACATGGACTTTGGTCAATGTTTATGGTCCTTGTGAGAAACATAGCAGGGATAATTTTGTGAACTGGCTTTATCATTTATCTATTTCTTTTGATGCTAACTGGATGATACTTGGTGATTTCAACTTCATCAGATCAATGGAGAACAGGAATCTGCCTGGAGGGGTCATGAATGACATGTTCATCTTTAATGAAATTATTGGTCATCTTGGCCTTCTTGAGCTTCCTTTAAAGGGTAGAAGGTTCACTTGGTCTAATATGCAGGATAATCCACTCTTGGAGCAGCTTGATTGGTTTTTTACTTCCTCCAATTGGATTACATGCTATCCTTCATCTCAAGTGCTTCCTTTGGCTAAAACCGCTTCAGATCATGTGCCCTGTTTGGTGGTCATCAATACATCCATTCCTAAGGCCAATATTTTCAGATTTGAGAATTACTGGGTGGACATGAATGGTTTTATGGACCATGTGAAAAACTCATGGGAGGTTCCTTCTGCTAAATGCCATGCTGTGGCCATCATTGTGGACAAATTCAAAAGGCTTAGGAAGGCTTTGAAGTCCTGGCAAAGGGGACTCTCCTCCCTTAAAACATTGA
This sequence comes from Bromus sterilis, assembly GCA_950022295.1. Classification (NCBI taxonomy): domain Eukaryota; kingdom Viridiplantae; phylum Streptophyta; class Magnoliopsida; order Poales; family Poaceae; genus Bromus; species Bromus sterilis. The sequence continues at coordinate 332,295,896 of OX465595.1, read as the reverse complement.
TTTCCAAGTGCAACAGAGTGATATTCATTTTGGATTGTTTGGAGGACATTAGACCCCTATATGTTCCTGAAGCCAACTTCAGGAAGATTGTGAAAGTGCATCTAGAGAAAATTTTGTTCTGGCAACATCTGTACTGGAAAAAAAAAGATGTACTCAAAGGTATGTGAAATTGGGGGAGGAAAATTCCAAATTCTTCCAAGCAATGGCTTCAGAAAGGGATAGGAGGAATTCCATTGCATCCCTGAACTTGGCTGATGGAACTGTTTGTGATCAACATGATGCAATTGCTGCATCTTTTTGGTCTGCTTTCAAGAACAGGATGTGGGTGGCTAAAGGCATTGTCATGAGATGGGATATTCCTGCCCTATTGCATAAGGTGGAGGATTTGGATTCCCTTGTGGATCCTTTTGGTAAAAAGTAGATGGATGACACTGTGCATTCCATGCCTACTGATAAATCACCTGGACCTGATGGCTTCAATGGTAAATTCCTTAAAACCTGCTGGCCCATCATCTGCACTGATTTCTATAACTTGGCTACTGAGTTCCATGCTGGCACGGCTCATTTGGAGGGTCTCAATGGTTCTTACATCACACTAATTCCTAAGAAAGATAGTCCTGAAACGGTGAATGATTTCAGACCTATTTCCCTCACTAGTGTTGGTATCAAGTTCATCACTAAAATGGCTGCAAATAGATTGCAAAGGGATATTAGAAAGTGCATTCACAAAAACTAATATGGCTTTATCAAGGACAGATCTATTCAGGAATGCATTGCCTGGACTCTAGAGTATCTACATCAGTGCCACCAATCTAAGAGACCACTACTGCTGCTCAAAATTGACTTTCAAAAGGCTTTTGAATCCATTGAGCACTCTGCTATCCTTGAGATTCTCAAATATAAAGGGTTTCCTCAAAAGTGGAGGATTTGGGTGCAGCATCTTTTGGAGAGTTGGTCTTCCTCTGTCCTGCTGAATGGAATTCCTGGGAGACAGTTTAAATGCAGAAGGGGAGTTAGGCAGGGTGATCCTATGTCACCACTTCTTTTTGTCCTTGCTGCTGACTTGCTACAATCAGTGATCAATGACCTTCTACAAAATGGCCTCCTCAGCTTACCCATCCCATGCCATGACACTGATATTCCTGTAGTGCAGTATGCTGATGATACCATCCTGGTGCTGCCCGCTGATGTCCAACAAGTTTTGGTGCTGCAGGAGGCTCTTCAGAAATTTTCTGAGACCACTGGACTGGAGATAAACTACAATAAATCATCAATGATCCCCATTAACATTGATGAGGTTACTCTCTCCCAATTGGCTCATGCTTTTGGGTGTCAAGTGGGGTAATTTCCCTTCACTTATCTGGGGCTACCAGTGGGAACCACAAGACCTAAAATGGTGGATCTTCTGCCTCTGGTAGACTGCATGGAGAGAAGGCTTACTGCTAGTTCTTGCTTTCTCTCTCAGGGAGGAAAGTTACAGTTATTAAACTCAGTGATTTCCTCTTTTCCCATCTACTTCCTTTGCTCTCTACATATACCCATTGGTATAATTAAGCAACTTGAAAGGATACAGAGGCAGTGCCTGTGGAGGAAATATGGTCAGGACTCTGGCAAATCTCTGGCTGCTTGGGATCTGGTTTGCAGACCCAAAAGCAAAGGGGGTCTGGGAATCTTAAATTTGCAGCTGCAGAATCAGGCCCTACTTATGAAGCACCTAAAGAAATTCTATAACCAAGAGGAGGTGCCCTGGGTGAATCTTATCTGGAATTCATATTACCATCAACGAGTACCCCATGCAACTGAGCTCTGTGGTTCTTTCTGGTGGAGGGATGTAGCCAAATACATGGATAGTTTTGTGGCGGTCTCCAAGATTCAGATTGGCCCTGGGGATTCTGTTCTGTTATGGCAGGATCAATGGATCGAACAGATGAATAGACCTCTAGCAAACAAATTTGCTAGATTGTTTTCCTATGCTAAAGATCCTTTGATTTCTGTCTAGGAGGTTTTCGGTACAACTGAGCTCACTGAACTGTTTAATCTCCCACTTTCTGCTGAAGCATATGAGGAGCTCATGGAACTTACCTTGATACTTCAGAATCACACTTCACAGTTGGCTTCTGATTGCTGGACCTGGAGGCATAGTTCGAAGGAGACTTACACTGCAAAGAAATTTTATACCATGGTTCATGCTCCCATGCAATCCAACCCTCTGCTAAATTGGATCTGAAAATCTTGTTGCATCCTCAAAACTAAGGTCTTTGCATGGCTAGTGATTATGGATCGTCTGAACACCAAGGACATGATCATTAGAAGACACTGGCATATTGAGGACGGGCCAGAATGTGTGTTATGTCCCACTCAACACCTGGAGACCCGAGATCACCTGTTCTTTCACTGTAACTTCAGTGCTAGGATATGGACATATCTTCAAATTGATTGGTCTTTGGGGACTGATATGGTACATGTAGCAACACAAGCTAGAAAGGAGTTTCAGAAACCTTTCTTTGCTGAAGTTGTGTTCACTGCTTGGTGGAATATTTGGATGGTCAGGAATGCCAAATGCTTCAAACATGAGAGGCCATCCTTTGCAAAGTGGACAATGGGCTTCACCCATGATCTCACCTTGCTTAGTTACAGGATCAAACCTAGGTTTAAAGAGGAGCTACTTAGATGGATTGACTTTTTTCCCCCTTGAGGGCATATTTTTTTGAAGCTTTGTTGTAAATTCTGTAAATATTGTGGGTCTTTAATAAAATGCTGGGGGGTGTTATACCCTTCAGTTTTAAAGCTTCAAAAAAAAGATTCACCTCCTCCTATCAGTCCTGAATCCTTAGCAAAAGAGGAATCTTCCAAATACATTGGTCTTCAAGAGTGTTGCACCTTCGATTGCATCCTTAGAATAGTTCATATACTCCGTCGTTGTCTTGAACACCGCATCCAAAAGACGGGTCCTCCAAGTACTGAGACTTCATAGCTGACGGTCAGGCGCCAATACTAACCAACTATCGATACACTCTTGATGGTCATCCAAAAATACTTCTACGGGATACCTGCAGGAAACGGTCTTGGTGTATACTCACTGTGTAACACAAACGGTAATCTCCTACAGGTGTCACACATCGTACCATTCTATGGTTCAGGCTTTGACATCGTCGTCTCTCTGCTATAGGTAAGCCACTCAAGATTTACTATCCCGCATAGAAAGATCGAATAATAAGAGTAGTCGGCATGGTGATCAATCCATCCCGCACCCAAATCATTACCTTGTATATGGTTTAGCGAATCTCGCAATCTAACACTCGGTCATCCTCGCAAGCATTGCAGAAAATCCTCTTAATCATGAACTGGGTTCAGATAATTCTTTGTTCTGCAAGCCAAACAACATCTATCGTTTCCTCAAAACACTTAGGTTTGCGCAAACTGCTATAAAACGTGTACTGGTGGACTACAACTTCCTCCAGAGTTCTCCCTTCAGCAAGATTGTGCTTCCTTCTCGTAAGATCCTTGCACATGCGGTTAACTTTGAACTCGGTATTAAGTTGCATCCATCTTTATTCCAAATCTTGGCATTAGCAGCCATTGTAGTAACTCCTTCAGGATGAGAGGGAATAGAATGTAGATAGCGAGGTAGAGAGAGATATAGGGAGAAATACCCATACAAACATCACACTAGTTTTGTAAATAATTTTTGATGTGTAGCTGTCGGTAAAACAAGAAATGACAGCTCACCGAAACGATCTAACGGTAGAAACCTGAATCTTCCAGGTCTTCAAGTCTTCAGGTCATCATTGACGATAGCTTCAGTTTTGCATTGTCGAAGCAATCTTCGTATCATCATGTCACTTGTCAACTTATTGTTCTTATGGTTGTGTCTTCTTCAGTCTTGAAGCATACTAAATAGAAAAGGGGTCTAAGGTAACGTAAACTTATTCTACTCACGTAGAAGAAACGCCAGGAAAAACACACAACATCAATCAAAGAATTATCAAGGTCAAAGGGCACAAGACAAAACTTAACAAAACAATCATGACATATCACATATAGTTAATCAATAGCAAAACATGCATCGATCCACATCTCCAACTAACATTAGAAGGTACCACCATACACTTAGTGCACAACACGAATATTCTATTCTCCAATTGCAAAACATAAGCTTCTTCAAGCCAGCATCCTTGCTTCCACGTTCACATCTTCTTCGTTCCCTTCAATTCTGGACACATGTTGGCGTAATGTCCCATATTCTTGCACCGATAACACTGAATTTCGCTAAGATTTTTACTTTTCTTCTTCATAGGTGCTTCCTTGAGCTCCTGGATAATCTTATTCATCCATTCATTTTGTTGTTGAATCACTTGTTGTGTCATGGTGTAAAGGTGACACTGAACGGGATAATGATCAGTTCCGTCACACACAAAACATGTGACTTGAGCCAAGGGACATTCTTCACCCCAGTGAATATCTTCACAATAGGGACATCCATCTTGGTGTCCGTCATATGAGTGCCCTGTTTCTCCCTAAATTGTGCAGGCACGGGGCCTCTTAAGGTTTATTGTCCTTTTCGTTGGGGTGACGAGGCGGGATTCCAACAAAATCCTTGTAAATTCCTTCTAAGTAATCTTCCTTCGTGATTCGTCAATCGCTTGGTGCATTCTCCACCAAGTAGCAGCCTCTTCTACCAAGTACTTAACAGCATAGGGGACCATGTCCTCACTTCCAACCTTGTTACGCTCCATGTGTTCCTCCATACTACGAATCCATTGCTCCACCTTCAGTCTCGACATCGCCCCAGAAAAGGCGAGTCCTACTCCATACTCCATCTATTAAACCCATACGACAAGGGTTAGGGCAAAACTATAACACCGATAAGAAAACAAACTAAGATAACACCAAGCATATGCACTCAGACAAGAGAGAGGCAAAAAAGACCAAAGTTCAACAGTAACACAAAACAACAATCAATGAAACACAGAAAGTCACACCACACAAACAACTCCTAGAGTAAGGTCATATGTGCAAGACATACGAGCTCAACATACTAAGCGAAATTCGTTCATCTAACTTCACCTAAAAGGTGGTGGTCTGATTCTAAGCTTCATCCTTCTCAGCTAAGCTGATCTTAAAAATTCCTCTCGTAGTGTCAAAACTTATTGATCCTCATAGAGTATTCTTCTGGTTCTTGTGATCATAACTTCAATTGATCCACAAGGTTGATGATGTACTCCTCAAATGTCACTTCTTCAGAGGTAGGCAACTCAGAGGGGTATTTATAGTAAAAGAAGATGAGGAGTTTTACCAGATGAATAAATACTAGTGGAGAGAGTAAGAAATCAAAGAGTGATAAAATATTTTTGTTCCTATGGCTTTTTCTATCCATTTTCTAGGGTCACGACCTACAGTCAACATGCGCTCTGATACCATCTGTAATGACCCGATTCGCTAGGAATCCAAGTCTCTGTGCATTCTGTGCTAGTCCCTGGATCAATAGCTAGCACACACAGTACATGATGTAATATCAAGAATAAACCACATGTCATATATATATTACATCGAAGATCCAGTATTACAATAAACATACCTAGATAGCTCAAGGCTAGCTTACAAATATAATACAACGGAAAAACAATAAAAGCTTCGTGGCGTCCATCAAATCCACCGCAAGTTAAGTATAGACATCGTAATCCTACATCGCATCACTTACTCGTCGTATACAATCCCGCAACACCGAAGGTTACAGCCCGAACACGGGTCAGTACATCTGATTTGTATGGCAAGTCACACGAAAAAGTATATAACAGACCTACAACTACATGCAAGGTAAGTCAAAGGAAAGGCTTATGGTTTTATTTTGCAGAAAGATGATTTTTCCCTCACATACTACAACTAATCAAATTTTTATTTATCTTGATAGTCCTAAGTATGGTTGTATCGGGCTACACCAAGTCCAACCATCCCTTTATTAAAAGTTCCCACTCAAATTCTTATTAAGGTGAAATATCTGTCAAGACCATCCAACAACAATAATGCCCAGTTGCTCAAAGTTGTCTGTAACCGTGGACACGGCTAATCATGATCAGTTTTTACACTCTGCAGAGGTTTGTACACTTTCCCCACTAGACTCAACCCAAAGATTGAGACATAGTCTTTCAGAAGAGGTTGCCTCCACCCTTTGGTATCCGGTACACCTATCATATCTACATCAGCTAGCTACCAGGGCCAGGTTCCCCACAACTTACTCATCTAAGCCAGAGCCCATATAGCCAGTGGTTGTACATGGAAGCTACTAGTCACACTGTCTGTCCGATATTTTTGAGCCTGGACGGCGCCCACTGCGTTCAGAGGGTACTCGCCATGACGCACCCGGTTTCCCACCAAAACAACCATTGGGTGCATTTAACCCCGGCACTATCCTTAGACAAGGCACAGCCACCAGGATGCAACCCGCCCGTCCAAAGTGATTTCTATTTAAGTTTGCTAGTCAAGTCATTAATCCTCACATAGCTCAAATGATAACTCAACCAATCCCCGTCTACGAAGCAATAGCAGTATATAACAACCACGATCCTAGGGCGACAATGAAATACAAGGTCAGAGCATATGGCTATCCTACTAGGTTTAAATCATAACTAATATATAATCCTACACATGCATAGAGTGATAATTCGCTACATGCATAATACAAAATATAGGTTGAGGTATGGTCAAAGTGTAACTTGCCTTATACATCCGATGAATTTCTTCGCTCTCACGGTCCGGTCAACTCTACTAGTCACACTCCGAGAAATCTATCGCAAACGGTGGAACTCGAATAAGAAATCACACCAACAACACAAACAAAAGATCAAAAAACAAAAACAAAGGGTTTTAGCAACAAAACAAAAAGCTTTGAAGTGTAAAGGTGTCGATGTGCTCGAAGGTGATCGGTGGAAGTGAACTCGAGAGAGTCAACGGATAAAGAATTGACGATACAAGATTATGATCAAGGCATTATGAAATCAAGGTAAAGATCATAGAAATATGAATGGTGTGTGGATATTGCCGATAGGATGTCTCATATGACCCAATATGCAAAAAGAAATCGCGTGAAACGGAATACTACAACACAGGTCATAGCAAGTGCAAAACTGAATTGAATTTGAATTCTAACAGATCAAGAAACATTTGAATTTTTGTGTACACATGATATAGACATAAAGTACATGGCACGAGTGATCCAACGCAAAAAGAATCACTCGATTTGGATCAACGGTTTAAAAGATACGGCCTCCGGGATTTGAATTTGAACTTGAAATAAATTCAAATTCAAAAGTGTGCAAAAATTGATTCCATGCTAGAGTACAGAACAACGCGAGTGCGTAGAAAAAAGTTTCACCTCGATCCGACTTACGGTTGCGGAGATATTGCGGGTACGGCGCTGGGGTGTTTTCTGCCAAAAGGACCTATCCGCAAATATCTTTTCTTCCGAAAAAGCGATCGGGTCCCTGGCCCAGATCTGGCCGGAGTTGGAGCTCCGGCGAACTCCGTTTTTCCGGCGAGTTGCGCTCCAGTGAGGTGGGGATGGTGGCCGGCGAGGGGCAGTGGGGTGGCGGCGGCCGGTGGCGGCTAGGGGCATGCCGTGCGGCGCTGCGCGTGTGGTCGGCGGGCGGCGCGGTGGCCGGCCGTGGAGGCGGCAACGCACGGCACACACGGATCCGGCCAGGGCGCCGGCCGGCGGACGCCGAGCAGCGGCGAAATGGCCGCAGCGGCGGCGGTAGTGGCCAGCTGCGGTGGTGCGGCCCGGCACGGCAGTTCGGCTCCGGCAGCGGCGCAGTCCGGGTGGCGGGGAAGCGGAACCCACCGCTAGGGTTTCGAAAAAAAGGGAAAAAGATTTTCCAGAAATTCTATATATAGACAGACAAAACCAAATAAAAAAACAATTTGGGCTCTAGTTGCGCTCGCGAGCGGAAAAGGCTATTGGGCCGGCTCGATACGCAATTTCTTTTTCTTTAAAACCGAAACTTTAAACAATTGTAGAAAAATAAATACTAATCAGAAAAATATGAAATAAATTTCTAAATTCATCAAATAATACAAAGAATTTTATTTAATGAATACAGTTTCCAAAAAGGAAAAGAAAAATAAAAACATTTTCTAAATACTTTATTTAAATATAAAATACTTTTCATAAATCAAATACAATCCAATAAATTATTAAAAGTACTTTTATTTGGTCAAAAGCATTGACAAACCATTTCTAAATAATAAAATATAAATTTTCAAATTATTACACCAATAAATAATTTGGTAAAATAAAAATATCCCATTGGAATACTTTTTCCACTCTTTTAAAATATTTAATAAATTATTTCAATGAAATAAAAACTCTCTTAGCATTATAAAATCCCTAAAATAATTTTATAGTTATTTATAATACTCATAATAAATTTTTAAAAACTTTAAAGTAATATTCTAAATATTTTCCAACTTGATTAAAAAGGGGATAAGTCATTTTATATCCTCTCAAATGAATTTTCCTTGAGTTGAAAAATGTTTTGAATATTCAGAAGAATTTCGATAGTGTTTTAAAACATTTTCCAAACTTTTAATATGTTGAAGGAGTCATATTACCTTCTCTCATTTTGTTTTTTTGGTTCGGTTTTAAATAACAAATTCCAAAAACATCAGTTATGAATATTAGGGAAAGTCCTTTTATTCCCTCACTTTTTAATATTCAATAAACTCCAAAAAGTTTTAGATCCTAGTGAAAATCAAACACATCAAGCAAACATTCATTAATCTATTTAATTTTATTAACATTCCAAAATTCAGAGAATTTTGGGATGTTACATCTTCGTCGTCGAGTAATTGTCATCCGAGGAAGTGCTCAACTCGGGTCTTGCGCCGTAGGCGTGAGTTTTTATAGAGACCAGTCGTGGACGAGGAGGTTGGCCTCGCCGCGTCATGAGGGCACCCAGCCCCCGAGCATCTGCTAAGAAGGAGAAAAAGGTGCAACTGTAATAAGATGTACTTGTATTAAGATGTAATTATAAGGTGCGTGATTTGTAGACATATCACTTTTATCGAGTGGATAATGCAACAGTATATAAGGTTTATGCGTTTTATTTTTTCATGAGTAGGACCTCCTACAGCATACCCTTGCCGGGTAACAGGGACGCTATGCCAGACTTGTTGAACCCGGAGACAAGGGCGGCCTTTGGTACCCAGCCTCACTACTTTGAGGAACGCGAATAAACAGCATATAAAACTGAGCATGATCCAAAGAATGATTTTGTATCCCTCAGAAGTTTGTGTGCGACTGCGTAGCCGACATGATGATTTTGTAGCCCTTAGATGTTTCTGTGCGAGTGCGTGGTCGTCTTTGGCGACTGATCGAGAATGCATATAGGTTTTGGAATCATAGCATCAGAGTGTAAAAAAAACTTAGCTGTAGGATCGATGCGGTGGAGGATGTCGAAGATGATAAGTCGACGAGGCGAGAACGAAGTCGATGTGACGGCGACTGCGACGTTCAGCCCCCGAGTCCGCGAGCACCCGAGTGTTGAGGTGGAGGAGTTGCGCAGTGAAGTCATCGTGATGAAGTTGTTCAGCGAGCGACGAGAGGACTCGACTTGGCGATTCCTGCGCGATGGAGCTCGGTACGGGAGAGCCCATACAAAGGAGCTCGGCGCAGGATGATTCATGTGCTTGGAGTCGACGGTGCGGCGAGTGACCGAGAAGGACTCGACGCGTCGGGCGGGATCCTTCGATTGCTCGTTGTGTGATGTCGTTGTAGCAGCGCGAGTCGATCTAGAAACCTTGGCGAGTCATCCATGGCATGTCGAGTTGGAATAGAAGCCTTTCAGGTCAAGATTGAACCCGAATTCGCGGTTGGAAATTCGCGATCTCGCGTAGATCCAAAACGCGTTGCAGTGCGAGAGTCGCTGACGGAGATCTAACTGTTGGAATTTTCTGAAATATTTTGTGCTGATGGGGGGATGAATCCCGCATGCTTTCACTGGAGGGGTCTTCGATTTGATGTCCGAGCTAATGTCAGTAATTTTTGTGCTGGAGTCGCGCGGAGTTCCATCAGATTCCAAGAGTGCTTCAGTGGGGGAGTAGCCGACGGAGATCTAGCCGTTGGAATTTGCTGAAATTTTCACAGATTTTCGAAAATTGAATTTTGCATCTTTCCACATAAGGGATCATCGAGATGAGCTCCGAGTCGCCGTCGCGAGTGCCCGCAAGACAGACGTTTTTTTGTCCTGTAGGCTGCGTGTGAGCACTTTTGTTGATGTCGATCTTCGAGTGGCGCTCTCGAAAATTTTCTTCTTTTCTCCGTGAGCTTGATGTAGATCTTGATTTAGTTGTTGAAGAAGCCGAGGGATCCGAACAAATCGGAACCTGCTCGAGTCATGGAGTCGACGAGTGTTGACGGAGTCGCTGTCTTGACGGTTGCTGGTGACGACGCCGCTGAGATCGCGATTCCAACCTGTGTAGTCCCCACGGACGACGCCAACTTGCGGTGTTTGGTGCCTCAAGTTGTGGCCGTGGGTTCGGTACCCACGGACGGCGCTTGACGGGGATCAACCCCGGCAAATCCCATGGTCAGGGACCCTAGGTTAGTCATGAGAGGCACAGGTTGGATGATAGCTCGTCGGCTAACAGGAGGAGATGTTCCTGCTCGACATTATTGCTTGGAGATGCGATTACAGGGAAGGCCAAGGCTAGGGTTACAGATTGTGTATTGGATTCCTCGGACGGCGGACAAGCGACACATGAGGCACGTTTTACCCAACTTCTAATCAAAGGGAAATAAGTCGAGCTTCACCTTTTATTATGTCATTGACATCATGAGTTGGCTGCTTCGTCTTTGTAACTAGGTTGGTTCTCCGTGTAATGAAGATTGCCTTCGAGTAATCAGAGTTGCCTTCTATCCAATGTACTCGAGTCTTGTGTACTGAGAATGACCTTCGGGTCCTTGTAATGTGAACTGTGGTTGATTCCTTGTAATGGAATCTGTCTTTGAGTCCTTTGCAATGTGATCTGTTTTTAAGTCTTTCAATGAGAGCTGTCTTCGAGTCCATCAAGTCCTTGTACTGTGGATTCTATCGGGTGCGCGACAGCGCTCCCGATGGGAGTAGCCCCCGAGGCTACGTTTGAGTTGGAGAGTCGAACGTAGGCTGAGATTTGTTTCCTTTGTTGTTCTTCCATTAACTGTCGTCTTTTATCGGGTGTGCGACAGCGCTCCCGATGGGAGTAGCCCCCGAGTCTTTTGGTGATCGTGGCGATCAGGTGAAGACTAAAGGATTGTTTGTGTCCTGTGCTTCATCCATATTTCTCCACAGTGCTTGGTGTGCCATCTGGTTGTAGCCGTGTCTTCCCTTTGATTCCGAATAGTTTTCAGTAGATGGCGCCTGCCAGGAGTTTTTGCTTGGACCCTTTAAGTTTCGGGCTGTGTGAGCGACGATAGCGTCTCTCGGGGGGAGATGATGCTCGAGCCCCCGAGTGATTTTAAGTAAGGATCGCGTGAGCGACGATAGCGTCTCTCTGGGGGAGTTTTGTACTCGAGCCCCGAGTGCTTTGAGTGAAGATCGCATGAGCGACGATAGAGTCTCTCGGGGGGAGTTTGTACTTGAGCCCCCGAGTTCTTTGGGTGAAAGATCGCGTGAGCGACGATAGAGTCTCTCGGGGGGAGTTTGTACTCGAGCCCCCTGAGTGCTTTGGGTGAAAGATCGCGTGAGTGACGATAGCGTCTCTCTGGGGGAGTTTGTACTCGAGCCCCCGAGTGCTTTGGGTGAAAGATCGCGTGAGCGACGATAGCGTCTCTCGAGGGGAGTTTGTACTCGAGCCCCTGAGTGCTTTGGGTGAAAGATCGCGTACAATTTTTGTGGGCTCGGTCTATGTACAAACTACGACAAGGAAATGATTGTCTCAAGGTGTGGCCTTGGGTTCGGTCCCCACGGACGGCGCCAATTGACGGGGATCAACCCCGGCAAATCCCATGGTCAGGGACCCTGGGTTAGTCATGAGAGGCACAGGTTGGATGGTAGCTCGTCGGCTAACAGGAGGAGACGTTCATGCTCGACATTATTGCTTGGAGATGCGATTACAGGAAAGGACAAGGCTAGTGCGCACAAGGCTAGGGTTACAGATTGTGTATTGGATTCCTCGGACGGCGGACAAGCGACACATGAGGCACAATTTACCCAGCTTCAGGCCCCCAGAGGGAAAACCCTACATGCTGCTTGTCTGATCTTGTATTGATGATGATGTACATGGGTGCCGTGAGGGTTTTGGTGGAGAGAGATCTGTCTAGTCCTATGCGTGGGGATTGAGAGCTTCCGTTGTGGTTGTGACCTCCTCTAGAGAGGTGCCCCTACCTCGCTTTATATAGATAGCCAGGTAGGGTTTACAAGAGTCCTAGTCGACTACGAATATGAGTCCTTGTCTTGCGCCTCAAGTCTTCGGCTTCAAGTCTTATTCCATCCTGTCGGTGTCCACGAGTGGGCCCCTGGTGGGCCATAAGCCATGACACGCACCAGGTACCCTCACGTAGAGGAGTCGTGGGGTTACCCCCTCGTCAGTAGCCCCCGAGTGCCTGCGGGACTCGAAGAGTCGCGCAGGGACTCGAATCTGCAGTAGGTGCCGTAGTGCGTGTCGATCATTTGCTGATGAACAGTCGAAGATGTCGTGAGTATGCTCCCGATGGGAGTATTTGGATGAAGCATCAAAATTGCAGTCCGGTTCGTCTTCTTGTTTCATCGTCGGGTGGGGAGAAGTTGTCCAGTCGAGTGGTCGTCGGGTGCGCGTCAGTGCTCCCGATGGGAGTAGCCCCCGAGGCTATGTACGACTCATAGAGTCGGGCATAGGCTCAAGTTGTTTTTAAGCTAACCCCGTCGTTCTTGTCAGTTGCGCGAGTAGTGCTCGTCGGGTGCGCGTCAGCGCTCCCGATGGGAGTAGCCCCCGAGGCTATGTTCGACTTCTTGCAGTCGATCATAGACTCAAGACTTCTTTGTCGTCGAGTAATTGTCATCCGAGGAAGTGCTCGACTCGGGTCTTGCGTCGTAGGCGTGAGTTGTTGTAGGGATCAGTCGTGGACAAGGAGGTTGACGTCGCCGCGTCATGAGGGCGCCCAGCCACCGAGCACCTGCTGAGAAGGAAAAAATGTGTAACTATATTAAGATGTACTTGTGCGATATACAAAACAATTGTAAGATGCATGATTTGTAGACATTGCACTTTGGTCGAGTGGAAAAGGTAGCAGTATACACGGTTTAAGCGTGTCTTTTTGTGAGTAGGCCCTCCAGCAGCAAACTCCTGCCGGGTAATAGGGACACGATGCCAGACTTGTTGAACCCGGAGACAAGAGCGGCCTTTTGGTACCCAGACTCACTACTTTGACGAATGCAAATAAACAACATATAAAACTGAGCATGATCCAAAGGATAGTTTTGAATCCCTCGAGGTTTGTGTGCGACTTAGTAGTCGTCTTTGGCGATTGATCGAGGATGTATAAAGGTTTTGGAATCATAGCATAAGAATGTAAAGAAAACCTAGCTGTAGGATCGACGCGGCGGAGGATGTCGAAGATGAGTAGTCGAGCAGTCGACGATGAGCAGTCGACGATGCGAGAACGGAGTCGATGTGAAGGCAACTGCGATGTTCAGCCTCCGAGTCCGCGAGCCCCCGAGCATCGAGTGCGCGTCGTGATTCGTCCGTGGTTTATGTAGAGGACGGAGTCGATGCCTCGCCCGTAGACGTGTGCAGCCTGATTCCGCAATCTGTTGCGGCGACGGTTTCGACTGCCTTTTTATTTTCTTCTTCAATCTGGATCTTCGTAGTGAATCATTGTTGATGTAGTCGCCGAGTCGTTGAGTTGTCGATTGCTCGTCGTGTGCTATTGTTGTAGCGGCTCGAGTTGATGTAGAAACATTGGTGAGTCATCCATGGCATGTCGAATTGGAGTAGAAGCCTTGTGGGTCAAGATTGAACCCGAATTCGCGATCTTGCATAGATCCAAAAACGCGTTGCAATGCAAGAGCCGCCGACGGAGATCTAACCGTTGGAATTTTCTGAATTTTTTTTCCGCTGATGGGGATTGAATTCCTCAACTTTTCATCGGATGGATCTTCGAGTTAATGTCCGAGCTAATGTCAGGAATTTATTTGCTGGAGTCGCGCGGAGTTCCGTCAGATTCCGAGATTGCTTCAGTGCGCGGGTCGCCGAGGGAGATCCAGCCGTTGGAATTTTCTGAAATTTTCACACATTTTCGGAATTTGGATTTCCCATCTTTCCACCGAAGGGATCGTCGAGATGAGCTCCGAGTCGCCGTCGCGAGTGCCCGCAACACAAACTTTTTTTTAGGCTGCGCGTGAGCACTTTTGTTGCTGTCGATCTTCGAGTGACGCGCTCGAAAATTTTCTTGTTTTCTCCGTGAGCTCGATGTAGATCTTGATGTAGTTGTTGAAGAAGCCGAGTGTTGATGGAGTCGTTGACTTGTTGATTGCTGATGAAGGGTCCGCCGAGATCGTGATTCCAACCTGTGTAGTTCCCACAGACGGCGCCGATTGACGAGGATGTACCCCGGAAAATCTCATGGTCAGGGACCCTGGGTTAGTCATGAGAGGCATAGGTTGGACGATAAGCTCGTCGGCTAACAGGAGGATACGTTCCTGCTCGATATTATTGATTGGAGATGGCGATTACAGGGAAGCTGAGGCTAGTGCGCACAAGGCTAGGTTACATATTGTGTATTGCTTCCTCGGACGGCGGACAAGCGACACATGGGGCACGATTTACCCAGCTTCAGGCCTCCGGAGGGAAAACCCTACATGCTGCTTGTCTGATCTTGTATTGATGATGATGTATAGGGGTGCCGTGAGGGCTTTGGTGGAGAGAGATCTGTCTATTCTTATGCGTGGGGATTGAGAGCTTCTGTTGTGGTTGTGACCTCCTCTAGAGAGGTGCCCCTACCTCGCTTTATGTAGATAGCCAGGTAGGGTTTACAAGAGTCCTAGTCGACTACGAATATGAGTCCTTGTCTTGCGCCTCAAGTCTTCGGCTTCACGTCTTATACCATCATGTCGGTGTCCAAGAGTGGGCCCCTGGTGGGCCATAAGCCATGACACGCACCAGGTACCCTCACGTAGAGGAGTCGTGGGGTCACCCCCTCGTCAGGGACCTATATTTATAAGCTAGGGTGTCCAAACAGGGATACATGGGCCGCAACCCTTAATTCTGCGTGCTGGCGTTGGGTAGGTCGGACGGTCCGACATATGCAATAAATACCACTGATGTGTGTCGTCGTAAATCGAACGGTCCGACTTGATACTCAGACGGTCCGGGCTGTGGTCGGACGGTCCGACTTGAAGTCCGGATGGTCCAACTTGGCCAGTAATTCCACTGATCTTCAGATGCGTATTCTGGACGGTCCGACTTGTTGCTCGGATGTCCGACTTGGTGTCCTGGATGGTCCGACTTGTAATTCGGACGTCCGACGTCTTCAACAAATCCTCCTTTGCTTCATGTTCTCGCAACTCTTCTCCTCGTGCAACTTGCCCTTGTCCCATATCTTCTTCTTGTATGACTCCTTCATACCTGATAACGCATATACACAAGGACTTAGGCGGTATAAAATCCTCATTAAGGAAACTTCAGATTCTATGAGGAATAAATTCACATGTTGTTCTAATAGCTTTGCACGGGCTCTTGTAATAGGCCCAATTCTAATTTCATTGGACTTATTCATTATTGGTTCTTAAGGACTTGTTGTAGGTGCGAAGGTAGTAGGGATGTCCTCATCAACTAATTATTGGGACCCAAATCCCCATATGAGGGTGGTTATCTCCAGGATAAAAAAGAACTTCCTTCCGTTACTGGTTCCGTGTTCCCTCGGTAAGCATCCACAAAAAACAAATTGTGAATCCACTATCATCATAAATCCGTAGCAATTAAATTCATGTTGAATAGGCGAACAATGTGGCGTAGAGAAGTGACAACATGAATAGATCAATAACGGAGTGGAAGAATTTATTTTCCCCGTTGCAACGCACGGGCATATTTCCTAGTTGTCTTAAAATGCACACATGACACCTCATCAAAGGCCTACCACAATATGCATGAGATAAAGATTATAATTAATAATTAGTCTCATGCACAAATCCATCTCACCACACATCACACATGCCACCACATCAAGGCTCAATCAACAAGCATGTTTTTTCATTGTATCATGTCACTTATATTAAACAAATATTTTCAACCACACAATAATCAAATATAATATATAATATATATTTTAGTTTTAGTTTATATATTATTAATTCAACTATTAATGCTTCGTACATCTAAAAAATATTACGGTTGAATGCCACAACAACGCGCGGGGTATCTTCTAGTTAGTATAGCAAAACTGGATTGATTCCTTGTTGGGTTTAAGTGCATCTAGTGCCCCTTTGAGGTTTTTGAGAATTTGATGACAAAACGGTTAAGGGACTGATGTGTTTGTGAGTATACAAAGGAGAACAGTCCCTGAAGAAGAGGTTTACCACTGTTGTCGACCCCCCAAAATGTTGAGGAACATTGAAGAAATCGGCGTGTTTCCTGAAGACTGACGAGGCGCAAAATCCTGAGGAAACAGGATCCTGAAGCGTTCCGCTGAAGCTGAAGAAGCAGTGCATGATCCTGAGGCAATTCGCGCTGAAGTCGAAGATTGAAGCGTAGTCTTCATTAAGACTTTTTATCGTAGGAAAACACCGCACTGTTGGAAGGGTTGAGGAAAATGAGTTCTGTATTTCTGAGGAAGTGCTCAAATAGAAATCCTGAAGAAAACCCAGAGAAATATCCTGCAGGAGAAGTTCAGTTCCTCAGGTGTCTGAGACCTTGTTCTTCAGGACACTGAGGAATCTGTCTTCGATTGAGGAGTCAGGAAACTGCCAGTGCAGTTCGCCAGAAGAAAGAGAGAGTGCGTTCCGACCGTGCCACGTGTCGCATGGTGAGTTGCTGGTGCCTGTCCAGCCAACGGTCTGAAGGGTGGAAACGATGGTTTTTCATGCATGGGCATTTATGTCCTTTCACCTGGGGTTGCTCCCTGGCTATAAATAGCCGCCCTAGCGCCATTTGTGGGTTGGCTGCTCCGAGAGAAAACTGACACTTGTCATTTGAGAGCAACCCGCCTCTGAGGAAACTGAAGAACCCAAGTGAGGAAAACCACCAATCTAAGTAGTTGAGAATTTCTGAGGAAGTCGGTTCGAGTGATTCGAAGCTTTTTACTCTTGAATACAAGTCTGGGAAGGTATCGGGAGTCTACCTTGAAGACTCACCTCAGTAATTGGACGAAGTCTGAGGACTTTAGTTCAAGGAGAATAAGGTGAAGACTATGTCTTCTGAGTTCAATCTCAGCCTCTCCAACCAGATGTAGAGTTGTCACAACAACTTGAACTGGTCCATCATATCTGTATCTTCAGTGTCCTGGTGCTATTTCTTCAAACTCTGCTTTTATGTTTATGCATTAATGACCTGTATTGATGCCTTTCTTTCCGAATTTACTCAGTTTTGATTCCTCATCCCTTACATCGGTTACAATTTAGCTCTGCAATATGTTGCGTTAAATTCATGCCTATGTTTCAGTATCGTTTTTGTGCCTCATCGTGTTTTAGTTTCCTCAATTTCGAATTGCCTCAGTCCTGAGGAAATCAAAATTCCTCGAGAAATTTGAAAATCTCCCATTCATCCCCTCTGGTCGATATATTGCGCTTTTAATTGGTATCAGAGCAAGGTACTCCCTTGTTCTGTGTGATTCGGTTTAAACACCTGGAGTTTTAGTTATGTCAACCTCAGGTACAATGGGCGTTGCCTCAAACTGCCCCACCTTGACCTCAGGTACAATGGGACAGACTACCCGTACTGGAAGAACAAGATGAGGATGCATCTTGAAGCCATTGATAAGGACCTGTGGGATATTGTTGATCAAGGCATTCCTAAACCTACCCTGATGACTTCCCCTGATGTTTTCAAGAGAAACTGGCAGCTTGATGCAAAAGCTCGAAGCATTATTGGTGCCACCTCAACAAGGTGCAGTTCAACCGTATCAACGGTCTAGATACATCAAAGAAGATATGGACAAGGCTGTCAAAAGTCAATGAAGGAGTTTCCGCACAAAGAGAATCTCGAGTTGATACACTTCATAGTCTCTTCAACTGGTTCAAGAGGTTGGACAATGAACACGTTCACCAAACCTTTGACAGGCTCACTGACATATCTAATGAACTTCAAGCATTGGGTGCCACTGACATCACAGATCACGAGGTGGTGAAGAAACTACTGAGGCCACTGGACAACTCATTTGAGTTCCTATCACTGATGATTCAAGAAAGGCCTGATTTCAAGACTCTAGATCTTGCCGACATTCTCGAGCGCCTCAATGCTCATGAACTGAAGCTCTCTGAGAAACAAGACTTATACAGCTTAACACCAAAAGTCCGCGCGCTAAAAGCTACGACACAAAAGGTGTCCTCTGATGAAGAGTCTGAGGCTGATTCTGATGATCCTTAAACCCTCAGTCGGGAGCTCGCTCTCCTCACCAGAAAATTCCAACGATTCATGAAGAAGAATCGCTTCGCTAATTCCTCAAGATCTTCTTCAAGAAGAAGCAAAGATAATGACTCAGTTGAGACAAGAAAAAGAGTCTGTCACAAATGCAAGAAACCTGGCCATTACATCGCTGAGTGTCCTCTTTGAGAAAAGGAAGCTAAGTTGAAGAAGAAGAAGAAAGGGAAAGACGACAGTTCTGATGAAAAGTCAAAGAAGAAATCCTCAAGATCCTCAAAGTCTGCTGGATACAGGAACAACAACTCCCGTAAGGATCGCGCATATCTCGGCAAAGAATTGGAATCTGAAGAATCTGATTCCGATCCTGATGCTGAGGAAGAAGGATCTGAAGAATCTGAGGGTGTGGCTGGTCTGGATCTTGCCACAACACTTGTCAGGAAGTCCATCTTCAGCACTAAAGAATCTGACCCATTTCACATTTATGATGAAGCTGAAGATACCACTCCTGCCTTCTGCTTCATGGCCAAGTCCTCCAAGGTATCTACTTACTCTTCATGTGATGATCCCTCAGATGAAGAACCTAATGAAAACTATGCTAAACTTGCTAAACTTGGTTGTAAGCAACAACATGCACTTGAAAAGATTCAGAACACTAAACAAGAGTGATGATATGTTGGTTGAGGTAATGACGAAGACTCAAAAATTTACTGAGGAATCAAAAACTCTTCAGTCAAAGTTTGATGACTTAATCAATCGTCATGAGGCACTGCTCACCGATCATGAGAGGCTGGCTCATGAATTCCTCATGAGAAAGCAAGAACTTGAGCGCGTGCGGATGTCTCATGACGATTTGAGGAAAGAAAACGACACACTCATCTCCCAACAGATCAGCATGCCCCAAGAAGGATTTAATCCTCCTTTCTTAAAATGCATTGAACATGACCGTATCACTTCAGTACCTAGCTCTTTAATATCTTCAGAATCTGTTATTTCAACTACCTCTATGGTATCTAACCTCTCATCTTAGGATACCATAGACATTGTTGAAGAAAATTCTAGGTTGAAGAGTCTTCTAGAAACCGGTATGTTCAAAAGTCTGAAAGGGCATCAGATTCTTTGTGACGTCCTCAAGAAGCAGATCCTCAATAGGAGTCCGAGGAAAGAAGGTGTCGGTTTCACCCGAAACCTCAATGCTGATTGGTCTTATTGGAAACCTGAAAAATACCCAAAGACCACTTGGGTTCTGGAAAAAATGTCCCCTCCTGATCCCTATACTTTATCTGGTTATGACATTGCTTCCTCAGATGTGGTGATTGAGTCCTTTGACTCAAACTATAAACTGTTTAAAGATGATAATGGTGAGGAATTCTCCAGATACATTAGGACTAACTGAAGGAATGACCCTCCAGTAAAGCAGATTTGGGTTCAAAAGGACCTCATCACTAATCTCCCTGTGAATGCAGATGCAAATAAGCTGAGGGTATCATCTGAGGATGATACCTCAAAGGGAAATGATTATAACTATGTCTCAGCTAACCATTTTGTTCATAGGGAAGCTCCTCATAAGAATGCTTATTCATTTGTTTATCCTGATACCAACATTCCACGTCCCATTAGGTCTCATCGCTCTCGTCAGTACTCATATGCTTCAAGGCCACCCATTAGGATGTGGGTGGTGAAGAAGAACTAATCATCTTTGCAGGAACGCGTACTGGGGCATTCATAAATTTTTCAGATCATATGCCCAGGACGATATTACTTGAGTCAGTTGAAGAAGACTAATACATTTTGGTTTCGTGGAATCAATCTTGAGGAATATCCTAAGGAATTAATTCTAAGGAATCATAAATTCTTCAAACTGATACTAGCTCATAACCTGATGTATGAGATACTAATTCCTTTGAAGGGGAAGACAGAATGGGTGATGGATAGTGGGTGCACTAATCACATGACTGGTGATAGAAGCCTTCTCATGGAATCATCTTTGAGTCCTTCTTCAAAGAAAACCATCACCTTCGCTGATAAAGGTACAAGTAGGGTATTGGGTCTCGACAGAGTTGCTATCTCTCAAGACCAACACATTGACAAAGTCATGCTTGTTGAATCCCTCGGATACAACCTGATATCTGTGTCTATGCTATGTGATCTTGACCTCGTTGTTCTCTTCGGAAAATATGGTTGTGTAGTTTATATGGTTAGTGATAACTCCACCTTCTTTCGAGGAGTTAGGAAAGGTGACCTTTATATTGTAGATTTTTCTGAAGGTCCTCAGGTTGCTACTTGCCTCATGGCTCGAGCCTCAAAGTGTTGGCTATGGCATCGAAGACTCGGACACGCTGGGATGAGGAATCTCCAGAAACTGGTTCTGAAGAAACATGTCCTCGGGATTGAGGAAATTAGATTCTCCAAGGACTGGCTATGTGGCGCGTGTGAAGCTGGAAAGATGACCAAGGCCAAGCATCCTGCAAAGACCATCATGACAACTACAAGACCTCTGGAACTACTTCACATGGATCTATTCGGTCCTTGGAAGTATTCAAGCTTTGGAGGAAATATGTATGGTCTTGTTATTGTTGATGAGTTCTCATGATACACTTGGGTGCATTTTATTTCTTTATAAGTCAGAAACCCCAGCAATCTTCAAGCGCTTCGCCCAGCGAGTCATAAACAACTACAACCTGAAGATCAAGCACATTCGAAGTGACAATGGCACTGAGTTCAAGAACATAGGCGTGGAAGAATTCCTCAACGACTTGGGCATCACCCATGAGTTCTCAGCACCCTACACTCCTCAACAAAATGGGGTTGTTGAGAGGAAGAACCGAACCCTCATCGAGATGGCTCGAACAATGCTGGCTGAATACAATACACCACTCATTTGGTGGGCTGAAGCAATCAACAATGCATGCCACATCGTCAATTGAGTGTATCTTCACAAGTTCTTCAAGAAAACATCATATGAGCTAATGGTCGGTAAGAAACCCAATGTGAGTTACTTCAAGGTATTCGGTGCACCATGTTGGATTCGTGATTCTCATCACCAGTCCAAATTCGCACCAAAATCTTGTGAGGGTTTCATGCTTGGTTACGGTATCAACTCGCACACCTACAGAGTCTACAACATCAGTCATCACAAAATTGTTGAGACTGTAGATGTGCGTTTTGATGAATCTAACGGATCGCAAAGAGAGCACCTGCCACCAGTTTTAGATGAAGCATCACCTGAAGAACATATCAAGAAAATTGGTGCTTGTGACATCATTCTCGTAGATCATCCTGATGAAACACACATACCTCCTACTCCTGAAGAACAACCAAATCCTAAAGCAAATGATCCTGATGACATTCCTAATCCTGAGGCTCCTGAGACTCCTGAAGCACCTGAAGCTGATGCTAATGAATCTGAGGACAGTGATGACGATTCGCCTCAAGATCATCTACCTCGTCTTCCTTGTGTGGCTAATGAAGTTAATATTGACAAGATCGTCGCCGACGTCAACATACCAGGTCCTCTTACTCGTGCTAGAGAAAATCGGATAGCTAAATTTTGTGGACATTTTTCGTTTGTGTCTATCCCAGAACCCACCAAAGTTGCTGAGGCATTCCAAGAAGTGGAATGGATTCACGCCATGCAAGATGAACTCCTTCAGTTCAAGTTGAACGATGTCTGGGAACTGGTCAAACGTCCTGATCCTCGAGTCCACAATGTCATCGGCACAAAGTGGATCTACCGCAATAAACTCTATGAAGATGGACAAGTCATCAGGAACAAAGCTCGTCTTGTTGTGCAAGGATACACACAAGTTGAGGGCATCGACTTCGGTGAAACCTTCTCTCCTGTTGCTAGACTTGAGTCCATTCGCATCATGCTTGCATTAGCTAACCATCATAATATCAAGTTATATCAAATGGATGTGAAAATTGCATTCCTCAATGGTAATATCGAGGAAGAAGTATATGTTTCTCAACCCCCAGGTTTTGAAGACTAGAAGAATCTTGATATGGTGTACAGATTGAAGAAAGCTCTCTACGGACTGAAGCAAGACCCTCGGGCTTGGTATGACACACTAAGGGATTTCCTCATCAGCAAGGGCTTCAAATCTGGTTCCCTCGATCCAACTTTTTTCACCAAGCGTTATGATGATGCCTTATTCATATGTCAAATCTATGTTGATGACATTATATTTGGATGCACTAACAAGAAATACAGTGAAGAATTTGCTTTCTTGATGAGTGAACAGTATCAGATGTCCATGATGGGCGAACTGAAGTTCTTCTTAGGGCTTCAAATTCGTCAACAACGCAACGACATCTTCATCTCTTAGGAGAAGTACCTCAAGTAGTGCCTGAGGAAATTCTAGATGCAAGACTGCAAAGGTATCAAGACACAGATGCCTACAAATGGACAACTCGGTCCTGATGAAAATGGCAAGGACTAAGATCAAAAGGTATATCGCTGCATGATAGGTTCTCTCCTATATCTATGTGCATCTAGGCCTGATGTAATGTTGAGCGTTTTCATGTGTGCCCGATTCCAAGCAGAACCAAAGGAATCGCATCACCAAGCGGTGAAACGAATTCTTCGATATTTGGCTCACACCCCGTCGCTAGGCTTATGGTATCCAAAAGGCACACAACTGGATCTTGTTGGGTACACAGAGTCAGATTATGCTAGAGATCGAGTGGATCGGAAGTCTACCTCAGGAACATGTCACTTCCTCGGACGCTCACTGGTGTGCTGGTCATCGAAGAAGCAGAACTGTGTCTCCCTCTCCACTACTGAGGCTGAATACATCGCCGCTGGTGCAAGATGCTCACAACTTCTGTGGATGAAGCAAACTCTCAAGGAATACAACATCAACCTAAAGAAAGTACCGCTGCTGTGTGACAACGAGAGCGCCATCAAGATCTCTCAGAACCCGGTACAACACTCGAGGACGAAGCACATTGAGATTCGGTATCACTTTCTTCGGGATCATGTGTTGAAGGAAGATATCGTCATCAGCCACGTGAAGAATGAAGACCAACTCGCTGATATATTCACTAAGCCTTTGGATGAGAAGCGTTTTAGCACTCTGAGGTGTGAGCTAAATATCTTAGATTCCTCAAATGTCCAGTGAATGGACACACATCCTAACGCTTAAACAATATTGAAGAATCCTGATGTACAACACACGTTGCGTCGTACTCCTCAAATCATGAGGAACTACCTTGCTAAGTGTGAAGAACTTAACATGGAATTGACTCAAGATCCATACGACAATTGTATGGCATCAAGTGTCTTATTCCTTATAAGGTGGGTAGCGCCACCGCCCAAATTCCTCAGGAATTTTTGATCCTCAGTTTCCTCATTTGAGTCTTCATCCTGATGCTTTCTGGTTTTTCCTCAACAGAGTTCACCTATGGTTCTTGTTCTTCAATATTTGCTTCTTCATCTAGGTGAACGTGATCGGACCCGTCCCTCTGTGCTCACTTATCCAATCTTTCTATCTCATATATGTGTTCATTTGGAGCTCTTGTATTCCTCAACCTGAGGATTTGACTTTATCCTCAACACTTTCATTTTGTTCAGTTTCCAAAATTGAGTACTATCAGTTTAATGTTTATCTTATCTCTTGATCGTTGCGTTTTTACCGCACGTCGTGCATATCCATCATTGCGACAACCACAGAAAACCTGAACCGCCAGGGGTAATCTCGTCTACCAAAATCGCGACTCCTCAGCTTTTACCCCTCTATAAATAGCCAACCCCCCGCGGTCATTTTCCCCCACATCTCATTCCCTCTCGCGCTGCCGTCCTTGAGCTCCTCAAGCTCTCGTGCTATCGACGCTGGAGTTCATCGTCGCAGGAGAAGATTGACTCGGGTTTCCTCAGCTTTTGCCTCAGTTCTGGTACGTAAGTGTCTCAACTACTATTTCCTTAGTACTGTAACTTCTTCAAGCCACTACATTCCTCAGCAGTACTGAAAATTCTCTTAGACCTATGACTATTCCTCATTAATTTGCTTTCCTCAACAAATTCCTCATGAACGCATATAACCGTACCCCACTTCCCTCGCAACTTAATTCTGTCACAGGTACATGTCTGCTGAGGAATCTTATGGTTCTCATAGTCTCACTTCATTTGTCACAACCCCAAGTTAGGTATGTGCTAGAATAGCAAGTCACTTTGCATCATGATAAAAATTTCAAAAGAAATTGAAATGGGAGAGAAAAACCCCACAGATGAATTTAATTCAAATGGCCAGATAAAAAGTTGCTCCAAAAATTCCTTTTGCATTTTTGAAAAGTCGCATAAATGAGTGTGATCACATATAAAGTGATTTGGATTCAAACCCATGCTCACAGATTTTTCAAATATTCAAACAGGAGCATGGATTTAAATTTAAACCCCTATTTGAATTAAAGTTCAAATTATTTGAATTTTAAAAATGCCAAACTTTATAAGTGGCTAGCTATTTTTATTTTGAGGCCATATAAAAATTTGGAGCATTTATAAAAATACCTAGCTATTTTATTTAGCTTGGTCAAAAAAATTATAGAATTGAATAAAAGAAAAAGAAAGTCAGAGACTTACCCGAAGAGGACCAGCTAGCCAAGCCAGGCCCAACCCAGCAGCCTTTTCCCCTGTCGTCTTTCTCCCCGCGCCCCCAAGGTGCTCGGTGGAAAGCCACCGACGCCACCGCGACGCCCCACAGCCCTCCAGGTGCCCCCCCGAGCCTCCAACACGTGCCACGGAGACGCCCAGGACACGCCGCATCCATTCCTCCCCCTTGAGAGCTTCCTCCTTCCTCCTGTTTTGTTTTCGTGCAAAACCGAACGCCACCAGAGTTCACCGCCGTGCCCCGACGTGGCCATCGACGCCGAGAAGCCCCCGGAGCCTGTCCATCGTCTTCGCCGTAGCCGTCTTATTCTTCAAGCGGAATATGGGGAGCTGAAGCCCCCTGGAGCTGCCGAATCGCGTCGTCGTCTTCATCTACGACAGCCGCGCGCCATCGTCGATTCCATCGCCACCGGCGCTCCTCTGCCTTCCCCGACCTCGCCGTCGCACTCAGGGTGAGAAGAAGCCCGTTTCCCCCAACTTTTTGCCTCCCCGTTTGACCTCTAGCTCGATCCGCCATGGGAGCCGAGGCATGCCGCCGCCATGGATGAAGCTGCGCTCGCTACCGGGCACCTAACCCCCGCCTTGTTGTCCTTTGTGTTGCTGCAAGCTCTAGGAGTCCAACGCACCCATAACCGTGTCCTCCCGTGCACTGCAGCGAGGAGCTCGCCATTGCCGTGCCTCTGCTGCCGCTTTTCTCGACGACGGCGAAGCTCCGATGACCCCCTTGGTCCGTCGACTCCACCCAGCCACGCGCACGGGCTCCAGCTACCCGTAGATGGTCTCAGCGGTCAAAACGATGGCCGGAATCGTCCTCCCGTGCAGCGCCGCCGCGTCTGGTGATGCCGGCGTTGAGCCGCCGGCAGCCCGTGACGTGGCCGTGCTTAATTAAGCACTAACCCTGCCCCTGTGACACTGACCAGTGGGCCCAAGTCACTAATTAACCAGTGGGTTAATTTAAACAGAGGGATTTAACCCTCTGAGACACTGACAGGCCGAACCCACACGTCAGACCCCCCCCACGTCATCTTGACATCAGGATGACGCAATAAAGCTTTTAAATGATTTAATCTTTTTCCAAAAAATCCAGAAAATAGCCAAATCTTTAGAAAATCATAACTGATTCATTTTAACTCCAATTTGGACAAATAATATGTCTAAAATTATGAGAAAAATGCAAGGATTGTGAATATGCAACTTGTACCCATGTTTGACCATTTTAAAATGGGTGAACAGTAGCAAACATGCATATGGCATTCTTTTGAATTCAAATTTGGAGTGATTTTGCATATGACTTTGCAATTGGCTTCTTTTAAATGGAATTGTACCAACATTGTGACCATGAACATCACCTTACAATATTGATCATGTGTTTGAGCATTTCAAGTATATTTATTCCTTGTTTGATTGTTTGCTCGATAGACGTGTAACTGGAATCGGAGGCCACCCCCTTCGCTGAAGATACCGTTATCGAACCCCGTCAGCAAGGCAAGCAAACCCCCATTGATCATGTCAATAAAATCCCACTTCCCTCTCGTTCCTCGCTTATGAATTGTATAGGATGATTACCATGATAACGTTTCTACCGCATAGTTGAACCCAATCCTTTGCATGACCTATCATTTTGTCACAGTAGTAAGAAAACCACAATCCTAGCAAATGTAAGAGTTGGTTGATATCATGTGGCCCCTGCAACTGTTACTGCTTATTGCATGCTTAGAGTTACAATGAGGATACTTTGATCTGTGAGTCGGGATGGTAGCAATCATGTTGAAGAAGGTGAAACTGTGTTGGTGAATCCACCCTAATACAAGTTGAACGATGAGAGGCTGTGTAGGAGTACACAGTGGGTTGTCTCGTTGAACACCGCCTTAAGCCCGAGTTCTTGCGTGGTAATCCAAGACGAAGAGTACTACCACATGTTGGGCACATGGACCCCCGCTCAACCTACTAACTCACCCCTTCTCAGTTCAATGAGTCGCATAAGTTCGGAGTTCTGGTAGGTCTATGGCACAGTCTGCGAAGTGGAAGAACGGCTATTCAGACCGGCTTGGGACCCTGCACACATCTTCTGGGACCACATCGGTAAACCGGCCGGGTTCACGATGTGGATTCCCGCCCAGATAGGCGTCTCCTTTGTACTTGAGTTGGCTGTGAGGCAAAAGTTGTGGAAATTATCCTCGCCGACACCCGCTTGAAGGGTGACGAGATCCCGGCGGTAACTGATCGTTTCATGTGTGTAGCAGTACACCCCTGCAGGGTTAATAAACTATTCGAATAGCCGCGTCTGTGGTAAAGGACTACTTGGAAAGCTGTGCTCGATTATTAGACAACTTAAACTGGATACTTATAAAACTTGCCAAGATAAGCGTGAGTGCTATAGCGTGCTTTCTCGTGGGGAAGTCGAGGAAGGCAACATAGTGGTGTAATTGGTTGGCGACATGTAGTGGACTCGTGTACGTTTCTTACCTCAAGTCTGGTAATCGTAGTTCAGGACTAGCCAAGTCAAAGCTGGCACTTATGCATTTGAAACCCCACCTCCCTTTACCTTGATACATGTGCATGAGTAGTATAGTTCCTACGTAAGTCTTGCTGAGTACGACGTTGTACTCACGTTTTCTTATTCTATGTTTTAGATGAAACCACTGCCCCCGAAGGTGGATTCTTCCTGGAGCTCGACGAATGATCAAGCTAGTGTAGTCCCAGTCAGACGACTGTTCCCTCGTGGAAGGGCTTGTTTATAGATGAGGCTTCTCTAAGCCATTTGTTAAACTTGTCTGTACTCAGACCTACTTTTCTTCCGCATGTTTGATGTAATGTTGGATCACAGACTTGTGATCTCTGTGTGCACTCTGTCAGAGTTATCAATAAAGTTGTAAACTTTGTAGAGAATTGCAATGATACCAGCTATTCATACTGGACATGTGTGCTGCGTGTATGTTTATAACATGCATGTCTTAGTATGGGTTTTTGAGACCTTAGTTATGATCTGGCTGGCGGTATTTTATACACCAAGTGGCCCTTAGATGTGCGCAGCTTGGGGCATCGCGATGCGATTTCTCGTGACTCTGTCACGTGCACACTTTTATGTATGATCGAGCTCGCCCTAGACCCAGACTAAGTGACCGGACTGGAGTAAGTCTATGTAAGGGTTATAATACAATTGATAGTATGGTTGAGTCGACTTGTCTATGGGTATGGGAGTTCACCACCCATATCATTTAGACCTGTGTGCGGACGATGAGGACCCATTTCAGATGATCATCCGGCCTGGATGGGATGCCCCTCACGTTCGATGCTTTCCAAGAATGTTCTGTGCTTGGCCTTGTCTGCTTAGACAAGTGGGTACGGTTCTCGGCTCTCCATATGATTGTGTTGTAGCGAGTCTGGCATACGCTAACCCCGGGTCCCGACAGACTTGGTATCAGAGCAGGACTGACTGTAGGATTATCAGCCTTGGCCGAAGTCGAGTCTAGCCTTCTATAGTTATATAGTTACTCTGGGTATATAAGGGAACAACGTAAGGCTTCTTTTCTCCTTACCTTCATCGTTCTGAGTTCTGAGTCACCCTTATCTTTTCTACGGGATGATAGGACTAGGCTCATCTATGTCTTACTAGAACATCTCGTTGATTGCCTCCTTATAGCCGTAGGATTGTTGTGGTTGTCCAGAGTCTCCATGTTTTGAGTTCCTTGAAGAAGTTATGTCCAATTTCTTCGAGGATTGTTTCATTTTCCATCCCAGTGTAGCCGTTATACTGCCGGATTTGTTACGTGTTTCTTTGAATCATTGCCTTCGCATTATTATCTTTTCCGCCTAAATCATATCCTTTTATCCTTGCCTCCATCGTACAACCTGTTCTGATTGTTGATTTTTATCACACAGGATGTCAGGTGGAACTCGTAGTACTGTTCTTCGGAATCGAGACCGTGATCGGAATCGAAATGATGATGAACCTCCACCACCGCCTTCTGCGGCGGAAATCATGATGGAAGCTGAGCGGAATAGACGTGATCAAACACGCCTTCTGGAGCTCATCGAGCAGAATACCACCCACCATCGTAATGTGGTGGTCAGCATTCAAGACTTCGTCTTCCTCAAGCCACCAGTATTCCGATGCTCTTCTGAGCCCCTCGAAGCTGATGATTGGCTCCGCTCCATCGAGCGTAAGCTTGATACAACACATGTTGCTCCCGATGACCGAGTTATTTTCGCGGTATACTTCTTGGAAGGTGTTGCTCTTCAGTGGTGGGAGAACTATGTTTCAATGCAGCCAGATGGTCACGTAGTGACTTGACAGGAGTTCTGTGTTGCCTTTCGAGGGTACCACATTCTGGATCAGTTGATGGAGCGCAAGAAGGAAGAGTTCTGCAATCTGAATCAAGGAGAGATGTCCATTCATGAGTATGTGAGGGAGTTCAACCGTCTTGCTCGTTATGCCCAAGATGAAATCACCACCGATGCCAGAAAGCAGGCAAGGTTCCGCAAGGTACTTAGCCCCATCCTTCGTCATGATCCCAACCTCCTTGAGTTTGCCACCTTTGAGGATTTAGTCTACAGATCCTTCAGAGCTGAGCATGGCAATGAAGTTTTCGAGAAGTCTCGCAAGCATGCTCTTGAGCTTGCCCCTTCTTCCAGTTCACGCCCTCAGAAGCGCATGATCTGGATTCCTAACAGTTTGATCCACCAAAACAACCCACCGAGGCCATCACTTGTGCCGCCTCGTCCACCAGCTCCACCAAACAACCCAACTCCCCGCACTATCTTTGGAGCCTGCTTCAGATGTGGCCAGCCTGGTCACTACTCTCGTGAGTGCCCCGTAAGTCAGAATGCTCCACCCCATGCCAAAGGGAACCCCAATGTTCGTGCCAAGCCACCCCCGAAGGTTTCGACCGCCAAACCTTCTACTTCCACAAATCTTGGACGTGTGAACCAAATCTCAGCTGAGGAAACGGATAGTACTTCTGAGGTCATTCTTGGTACGCTCCCCGTCAATTTTTTTCCCA
The DNA here is from genome assembly GCA_950022295.1 of Bromus sterilis. Classification (NCBI taxonomy): domain Eukaryota; kingdom Viridiplantae; phylum Streptophyta; class Magnoliopsida; order Poales; family Poaceae; genus Bromus; species Bromus sterilis. Next base: position 332,265,761 of record OX465595.1, on the reverse strand, counting down.
CTTCTGTCCTTTTCGATCCAGGAGCATCTCACTCATTCATGTCGGAGAGTTATGCACTTCAGCATGATGTATCCTTTGATGAAATGTTCACCCCAATGATCATTCAAACTCCTGGTTCAAAATGGCAAACTAATAGAGTAAGCCATGGTAATCAAGTTGCAATTGAGGGTTTAGTATTCCTTGCTTCACTCATAGCCCTCAAGTCTTCAGACATTGATGTCATCCTTGGTATGGATTGGTTATCAAGACAAAATGCTTTTCTTGATTGTAAAGCCAAGTTAGTTAGACTTACCCATCCTTCAGGAAAGACAATCAACTACACCTCACCCAGAACAAGAACCCAAGTACAATCTTTGAATGTGCTTCCCCTTCCCGACATTGAAGATATTCCGGTGGTTCGTGACTTCCCGGATGTCTTTCCTGAAGAACTGCCAGGAATGCCTCCTGACAGATGTGTAGAATTCATTGTACATCTTGCCCCAGGAACCGCACCAATTTCCAGACGCCCATACAAAATGGCCCCACGTGAGTTAGCTGAGCTTAAAATCCAACTTGAAGCTTTGTTGGCAAAAGGCTTCATCCTCCCTAGCTCATCGCCATGGGGTTGCCCCGTTATGTTCGTAACTAAGAAAGATGGAACAGAAAGGATGTGCGTAGACTATCGCCCGCTAAATCTAGCGACGATAAAGAACAAGTACCCACTGCCCAGGATCAATGATCTTTATGATCAACTTGCAGGATCCTCTGTCTTCTCCAAGATGGATTTGAGATTAGGTTATCATCAAATCAAAATCCGAAACGAGGACATTCCCAAAACGACTTTTACTACTCGTTATGGTCTTTACGAGTACACCGTCATGTCCTTCGGTTTAACCAATGCCCCCGCCACTTTCTCGCGCATGATGAATTCGATCTTCATGGAGTACCTAGATAAATTTGTTGTAGTTAATCTCGATGACATTCTCATCTACTCGAAGAACGAAGAAGAACATGCCGAACATCTAAGGCTGGTATTGATGAAACTTAGAGAGCATCGTCTGTATGCTAATTCTCCAAGTGTGAATTTTGCTACTAGAAGTGACCTACTTAGGCCACGTGATTTATGAAAAAGGCATTGCTGTGAATCCCGAGAGAGTTCAGGCCGTCCTTGACTGGACTCCACCTGAATCGGTTAAGCAAGTTAGGAGTTTTCTTTGCCTAGCCAGCTATTGTCGTCGCTTCGTTGAGAACTTCTCCAAAGTTGCAAAGCCTCTAACTGAACTCCTCAAGAAAGATAAGAAATTCCAATGGACTCCCAAGTGCGAGGAAAGCTTTCAAGAGCTAAAAAGAAGATTGACTTTTGCACCCGTACTTGTGCCTCCAGACACCAAAAACGATTTCGAGATCTTTTGTGACGCCTCACGGCAAGGGTTAGGATGCATACTTATGCAAGATAGACATGTGGTAGCTTATGCTTCACGCCAGTTCCGTACACATGAAGAGAACTATCCTACACATGATCTTGAACTCGCTGCCGTAGTTCATGCCCTGACAGCTTGGCGACATTACCTCCTTGGTAATCGTTGTGAGATCTATTCCGACCACCAAAGCCTCAAATATATATTCACCCAGCCAGATCTTAACCTCAGACAAAGACGCTGGATTGAGTTGATAAAAGATTACGACGTAGGAATTTCTTACACCCCAGGCAAAGCCAATGTCATGGCTGATGCACTAAGTCGTAATTCGTATTGTAACAACCTCATGTTACAACAGTATCAACCACTTCTTCATGTGGAATTTCGAAAACTCAATCTCGAGATTGTTCCTCATGGCTATCTTTCTACCTTGGTGGCGAAACCAACCCTTGAGGATAAAATCATAGCCGCCCAGAAACGTGATAGTGGTATTCGAGAGATCAAGAAGAACATTGCTAGCGTAGTTGCTAAATGTTTCTCCATAAATGAACAAGGTGTCGTTTTCTTTGGCACTCGATTGGTTGTACCACGAAAACACAATCTTAGGAGGCTAATTCTTAAGGAGGCCCATGACACACCCCTTTCGATTCATCCTGGTAGCACAAAGATGTACCGAGACCTACGCCAGAGATTTTGGTGGACTAGGATGAAGCGACAAATTGCTCAGTTCATTGCTGAATGTGATGTTTGTCGCCGCATTAAGGCAGAACACCAAAGACCTGCTGGTACACTTCAACCTTTGCCTATTACAGAGTGGAAATGTTACAAATTAGGCATGGACTTCATCACCGGCTTTCCAAAAACCCAGAAAGGAAATGATGCCATCTTCGTTGTCATTGATAGACTTTCCAAAGTTGCTCACTTCCTTCCAGTTCGCGAGTCTATAACTGCTAGCCAGTTAGCGGACTTTTATGTCTCTAGAATTGTGTCTCTTCACAGTGTTCCTTTGGAAATCAATTCTGATCGTGGTAGCCTTTTCACCTCTATATTTTGGGGAAGCTTTCAGAATGCTATGGGAACTCATCTCTCCTTTAGTACAGCTTTCCACCCTCAGTCTAGTGGTCAAGTCGAAAGGGTTAACCAAATTCTTGCAGACATGCTCAGAGCTTGTGTTATCTCATTCGGAAAGAATTGGGAGAAGTCTCTTCCATTCGCCGAATTTGCTTATAACAATAGTTTTCAATCTAGTCTGAACATGGCTCCTTTTGAACTCCTATATGGACGACGATGTCGAACACCCCTTAACTGGTCAGAAACCGGTGAAAGACAATTATTTGGACCGGATATGATCATGGAAGCAGAAGACAAGTTCGCCTTGTTCGTGATCAATTGAAAGCCGCCCAGTCTCGTCAAAAAAGCTACTATGATCGTCATAATAGGCAAGAGAGCTACAATCTGGATGAGAAGGCTTACCTTCGGGTTACTCCTCTGAAGGGAACCCAAAGATTCGGTATCAAAGGCAAGGTGGCCCCACATTACATCGGACCTTTCCGCATTCTTGCAAAACGTGGAGAAGTTGCCTACCAACTTGAACTACCCCCGCACCTTTCCCGAGTACATGATGTATTCCATGTGTCACAACTCAGGCGTTGCTTCAAGGACCCCATCCGCGAAGTCGACCATGAAACGCTTGATCTCCAAGATGACCTTTCTTATCGAGAGTAACCCGTTCGTATTCTTGATTCCGCAGAGCGTGTCACTCGTCGTCAGAAGATTAAGTTTTTGAAAGTGCAATGGGCACACCACTCTGAGAGAGAAGCCACGTGGGAAAGAGAAGACCGTCTCTGTGTCGAGTATCCCTCCTTCCTCCCGCAGACTTCTGAATCTCGGGACGAGATTCTTTTGAGTGGGGGCGAGTTGTCACAACCCCAAGTTAGGTATGTGCTAGAATAGCAAGTCACTTTGCATCATGATAAAAATTTCAAAAGAAATTGAAATGGGAGAGAAAAACCCCCCAGATGAATTTAATTCAAATGGACAGATAAAAAGTTTCTCCAAAAATTCATTTTGCATTTTTGAAAAGTCCCATAAATGAGTGTGATCACATATAAAGTGATTTGGATTCAAACCCGTGCTCATAGATTTTTCAAATATTCAAACAGGAGCATGGATTTAAATTTAAACCCCTATTTGAATTAAAGTTCAAATTAATTGAATTTTAAAAATGCCCAAACTTTATAAGTGGCTAGCTATTTTTATTTTGAGGCCATATAAAAATTTGGAGCATTTATAAAAATACCTAGCTATTTTATTTAGCTAGGTCAAACAAATTACAGAATTGAATAAAAGAAAAATAAAGTCAGAGACTTACCCGAAGAGGCCCAGCTAGCCAAGCCAGGCCTAGCCCAACAGCCTTTTCCCCTATCGTCTTCCTCCCCGCGCCCCCAAGGTGCTCGGTGGAAAGCCACCGACGCCACCGCGACGCCCCACAGCCCTCCAGGTGCCCCCCGAGCCTCCAAGACGTGCCACGGAGACGCCCAGGACACGCCGCATCCATTCCTCCCCCTGGAGAGCTTCCTCCTTCCTCCTGTTTCGTTTTCGTGCAAACCCGAACGCCACCGGAGTTCACCACCGTGCCCCGACGTGGCCATCGACGCCGAGAAGCCCCCGGAGCCTGTCCATCGTCTTCGCCGTAGCCATCTTCGTCTTCGAGCGGAATATGGGGAGCTGAAGCCCCCTGGAGCTGCCGAATCGCGTCGTCTTCTTCATCTACGACAGCCGCGCGCCATCATCGATTCCATCGCCATCGGCGCTCCTCTGCCTTTTCTCCTCTACGAAGCCCGTTTCCCCCAACTTTTTGCCTCCCCGTTTGACCTCTAGCTCGATCCGCCATGGGAGACGGGGCATGCAGCCGCCATGGATGAAACTGCGCTCGCTACCGTGCACCTAACCTCCCGCCTTGTTGTCCTTTGTGTTTCTGCACGCTCCAGGAGTCCAACGCACCCATAACCGTGTCGTCCCGTGCACTTCACCGAGGACCTCGCCATTGCCGTGCCTCTGCTGCCGCTTTTCTCGACGACGGCGAAGCTCCGATGACCCCCTTGGTCCCTCGACTCCACCCAGCGACGCGCACGGGCTCCAGCTACCCGTATATGGTCTCAACGGTCAAAACGATGGCCGGAATCGTCCTCCCGTGCAACGCCGCCGCCTCTGGTGACGCCGGCGTTGAGCCGCCGGCAGCCCGTGACGTGGTCGTGCTTAATTAAGCACTAACCCCGCCCCTGTGACACTGACCAGTGGGCCCAGGTCACTAATTAACTAGTGGGTTAATTTAAACAGAGCGATTTAACCCTTTGAGACACTGACAGGCCGACCCCACACGTCAGACCCCCCCACGTCATCTTGACGTCAGGATGACGCAATAAAGCTTTTAAATGATTTAATCTTTTTCCAGAAAATCCAGAAAATAGCCAAATCTTTAGAAAATCATAACTAATTCATTTTAACTCCAATTTGGACAAATAATATGTCTAAAATTATCAGAAAAATGCAAGGATTGTGAATATGCAACTATTTCATATGTTTGACCATTTTAAATTGGGAGAACAGTACCAAACATGCATATGGCATTCTTTTGAATTCAAATTTGGAGTGATTTTGCAAATGACTTTTCAATTGGCTTCTTTTAAATGGAATTGTACCAACATTGTGACCATGAACATCACCTTACAATATTGATCATGTGTTTGAGAATTTCAAGTATATTTATTCCTTGTTTGGTTGTTGCTCGATAGACGTGCAACTAGAATCGGAGGCCACCCCCTTCGTTGAAGATACCGTTATTGAACTCCGTCAGCAAGGCAAGCAAACCCCCATTGATCATGTCGATAAAATCCCACTTCCCTCTCATGTCTCGCTTATGCATTGTATAGGATGATTACCATGATAACGTTTCTACCGCATAGTTGAACCCAATCCTTTGCATGACCTATCATTTTGTCACAGTAGTAAGCAAACCACAATCCTAGCAAATGTAGGAGTTGGTTGATATCATGTGCCCCCTGCAACTGTTACTGCTTATTGCATGCTTAGAGTTACAATGAGGATACTTTGATCTGTGAGTCGAGATTGTAGCAATCATGTTGAAGAAGGTGAAACTGTGTTGGTGAATCCACCCTAATACAAGGTGAACGATGAGAGGCTGTGTAGGAGTACACAGTGGGTTGTCTCGTTGAACACCGCCTTAAGCCCGAGTTCTTGTGTGGTAATCCAAGAGGAAGAGTACTACCACATGTTGGGCACATGGACCCCCGCTCAACCTACTAACTCACCCCTTTTCAGTTCAATGGGTCACATTAGTTCGGAGTTCTGGTAGGTCTGTGGCACGGTCTGCGAAGTGGAAGAACGGCTATTCAGACCGGCTTGGGACCCTGCACACATCTTCTGGGACCACATCGGTAAACCGGCCGGGTTCACGATGTGGATTCCAGCCCAGATAGGCGTCTCCTTTGTACTTGAGTTGGCTGTAAGTAAAAGTTGTGGAAATTATCCTCGCCGACACCCGCTTGAAGGGTGACGAGATCCCGGCGGTATTTGATCGTTTCATGTGTGTAGCAGTACACCCCTGCAGGGTTAATAAACTAGTCGAATAGCCGGGTCCGCGGTAAGGGACTACTTGGAAAGCTGTGCTCGATTATTAGACAACTTAAACTGGATACTTATAAAACTTGCCAAGATAAGCGTGAGTGCTATGGCCTGCTTTCTCGTGGGGAAGTCGAGGAAGGCAACATAGTGGTGTAATTGGTTGGAGACATGTAGTAGACTCGTGTACGCTTCTTACCTCAAGTCTGGTACTCGTAGTTCAGGACTAGCCAAGTCAAAGCTGGCACTTCTGCATTTGAAACCCCACCTCACTTTACCTTGATACATGTGCATGAGTAGTATAGTTCCTACGTAAGTCTTGCTGAGTACGACTTTGTACTCACGTTTGCTTATTCTATGTTTTAGATGAAACCACTGCCCCGGAAGGTGGATTCTTCCTGGAGCTCGTCGAATGATCAAGCTAGTGTAGTCCCAGTCAGACGACTGTTCCCTCATGGAAGGGCTTGTTTATAGATGAGGCTTCTCTAAGCCATTTGTTAAACTTGTCTGTACTTAGACCTACTTTGCTTCCGCATGTTTGATGTAATGTTGGATCACAGACTTGTGATCTCTGTGTGCACTCTGTAAGAGTTATCAATAAAGTTGTAAACTTTGTAGAGAATTGCAATGATACCTGCTGTTCATACTGGACATGTGTGCTGCGTGTATGTTTATAACATGCATGTCTTCGTATGGGTTTTCGAGACCTTAGTTATGATCTGGCTGGCGGTCTTTTATACACCAAGTGCCCCTTAGATGTGCGCAGCTTGGGGTATCGCGATGCGATTTCTCGTGACTCTGTCACGTGCACACTTTGATGTATGATCGAGCCCGCCCTAGACCCCGACTAAGTGATCGGGCTGGAGTAAGTCTATGTAAGGGTTATAATACAATTGATAGTATGGTTGAGGCGACTTGTCTATGAGTATGGGAGTTCACCACCCATATCATTTAGACTTGTGTGCGGACAATGAGGACCCATTTCAGATGATCATCCGGCCTGGATGGGATGCCCCTCACGTTCGTTGCTTTCCGAGAACGTTCTGTGCTTGGCCTTGTCAGCTTAGACAAGTGGGTACGGTTCTCCGCTCTCCATATGATTGTGTTGTAGCGAGTCTTGCATACGCTAACCCCGGGTCCCGACATCATTTGAAGCTCAGCTCGAACGTACAATTCCTCAGTCCCCTCAACTGCAGAAAATGGCTCGTCGTCGCAAAGTCACTGATACTGCTAAAGATTTGCCTCCAAATCTCTATAAGAAACTGAAGACTCCCGAATGTTAAACTGCTGGTGAGCGTAAGTTAAGGGTTCAGAAATCACGAGGGAATGGGCCAAACGTTGGGCTGCTTACCAATGGATTAATCCTCAACATGAACAGATGTTTGCGGTAAATCCGCCCCTGAAGACCTTGGGCATCAAGGCTCGTCCTCCCCCAGAACCGGGTGTCGTTCCACACCCCTCCACCTTGAAGACTCATGATGATTTCCATGAGTCTTATCAGTGCTACCTCAAGCGAACGACTCATCTTGCGCAGAGTCTGGCCCGTGACTTGCCTGCCTTAGTGCAAATTCCATCTCAGGCTGCTGCTCAGCCTTAGCCTCAGCCTCGGCCTCCCGGTCAGCCTCGCAGAAAAGCTCCAAGCATCAAACCATCGAAGAAATCCTCTGCAAAGCCTGATGCTCCAGGTTCTTCATGCCAACAAACTACTGGCGCTGTTACTGCTTCAAGACTTCATACTGATGAGTGTAACAACCCATGTGCAATAAATTGAAAACACCATGAGATTGTACTTTGTCTGTTGACTATGTAACTTGGCATGATGCTAAACCTTATAATTTCATGTGGTGATTTAAATTTGCATTGGGTTTGGAGCCCATCTGGTTTGTTTGAGTTTGCATCAAAAGTGGCTCAAGAAGGGTGTTGGAGGATTTTTTTTTCTTTGTTGGGTGCTTGCTCTCTTTGACCCCAAACTTCGCCTAGCCATTTCTCTTGTTATGGCAAGGGTTTTAAAATCCTCAAAGTATTTTTGCCATCATCAAAAACAGGGGCTCTAGTTCAAAGTGGTTCTAGATTCAAAAATAAGCTCACAATTTTGTTGTTGTCAAAAATACCCAAACCACTTTTGGAAATTAAGGAATAATTCAATGTTCAAGATTATCAAGTTCATGGAATTTTGCACCCTGTGTTTTCCTCCCCAAAATTCCATAAGCACCTTTTATATTTAATTTTAAATAGGAAATGGTACTGTTTTCAAGATGGAAATTTTTTCCTTGCATTCAAAATTGCTCCAACCAATTTTGGATGATCTGGCATGAGGAAAGGAGTTTCTAAAAATATATTTTTATATATTTTATCTCCTTTACTTTTCCTTCTTCCTTTTCTTTTCTCTGGTGGGATTTCTTTTTCTGAAAAGGGCCTTGCCCTCTTGTTTTTCTCTCCTCCCAGCAAGGCCTGGCCCAATTGGGCCTCTGCCATCCCGCAGCCCATCCACCTTTCCAGCGAAGCGGTACGGAGGGGGAGATCCAGGCCGTGGAGTCCAGATCGTGCGGCCGGGACAGAACCTCTTTCCACGTCGTCCCCCTCCTCCTCTCACAGCCGACGCCGGCATCGACGTCGACGCCCGTCGATGTGGCTAGAGGGAGTCGCCCCCCTTTTAACCGCGCTCCCGAGCCCAAGAACCCCCCTAGGGTTCCATTTCCTCCAAGCTTTCCCCTCTCCGCCGCCGCTCGAGCGAGATCTTTCCTCCCCTGTTCCGCCGGGCACCATGATTCCGGTGAGGAATTCGCCGCCGCCTCGCCACAATTCCTCGGACCCGCGCTTGTTCTGGCCGTCTATGGACTCACCTCCCCTCTTGCTACGCGCAGGCAGCAGGGAGGAGCTCCTGAGCGTCCCTGCGACGACGACCCCCGCCTCCGACCCGTCTGCTTCCTCGTCGCCGTCGACCCCTTTCCGTCAACCGCGTTGCGAGTCGTCACCGGCCACCCCTAGGTGAGCAAGATGACGCCCCTCTTTTCCCCCGTAGCAGTAACAGTAGACCGCGCAGTGTGTGCCCGCGATGCCGTCCGCCGTGGCACGGCTTACCGCGTCGCCGGTGAACCCCGTGACCCCGGCGAGGTCTGGTCGCGTGCGAGCGTAGTGTGGCCGCGCCCAGAGCACGCGAGTGGCCTCAAAGGAGTAAGCTTGGCGCCCTTTTCATTTGCGCGATTCTGAAGTTCGCCTGTAGACCGTGGCCGCCGTGGTTTTCCGGTGAAGCGCACGTCATCGTTGTCACGTCTCCGGTGCGTCCCAGTGCAGGAATGGGTACCTGGGTGTACCCTCTACGTGCTGCAAGTCGCCGTCCAGTCGCCGGTGTAGCGTAGCCGAGGAGAGGCTCGTCGCCGTTTCGCTCCGCGCACTGTCAGGTCTGGTGTCTGTCGAAGTTCAGTGCAGACCGCGCTTGCAGCAAGGTTAAGTTAGATGACGCCCCTGTTGTTTCAGAAACCGACTCGCAGTGCAGTGGCTAGGGAGAGCTGCTTGCACCTGGGAGACCTGGGTTCGATCCCTGGCTCCCCCCCTTTTTCTTTTCTGCGTCTCGTTTGTCCAGGGGCTGACGACCGGGCCCCTCGCGTCAGTGAGGGAGCTGCCCGAGTGGCTAGCGGGCTGAGCCCACTGTGTGCTGTGGAATGGGCCGGTTGGCCGAATCCAGCCCAGTGCTGGAACCCCTTCGTTCTTTTCCTTTATTTTTTTTTCTTTTCTTTTCTTTTCTGTTTTGTTTTTCTTCAATTTGAATTTGAATTCAAATTCAAATTGGATTTTCAACCTCCTATTCATTTTGAGGCATGCCATATATCATTTTGGGGTAGCTTGACTCACTGATCTTCATGGTGAGGTCTGTTTTGCATTTTGCCCCCTCTAATAGTTGAGGTGTGGTAATTTTGCAGTAAACCCCCTCCTTTCTCTTGATCTGATCAAGTTTTGTCCAAATTTAAATTGCCCATGCCATCTATGAATCTTGGGTAGTTTTTCACCAGGAGTTGCATGCTGATAATGGATTAGCCATGTGAACCTTTTTTCAAATGCATGTTGTGCAAATTTGCACCCAGCCCCCTGAACTCCAGTTGAATATTCAACTGTGTTTGAAAATTCAGATGGTGCCATATTATATATGGGTTTGGGGTAGTTTTCTGCAAGGAATGCAATGGTGGTGTTCCCATGAAGTTTTGTGCAACTCATGTGAAAAAGGTGTGACCACCTGATCTAGAATCATCTGTCTTTCTTCTTGCATCATTTCAACTTCAGTGCATTTTGAAATGATGATCATCAGTCCTTTTCAAGTTTGTATTCATGTCATCTTCAATCGTATTTCTTCAAAGTCAGCCCCTAACATATTGTCATATGGAAGTGGCTCGTTTCCAACTCTTGTTGCACCTTTCTTGTGTCAAGTTCACCGACACTACTCTGTCTCCGGAACCGATGTTTACCTTTCACGTTGTCTTATTTTTTTATGTTATGTGCATTGTTGTTCATGTCATGTTGACCTTCTACTTACACCAAAATAAGGCTAGGACCAAAGCCATCTTCACGTAAATAAATTGCATATGAAGTGGTTGACGTGTCGTCACCACATTCATTTAAATTGACTAGATAGGGTCACAGCATGTCAAATTAAACTTGCTCATGTCATCCTTGCCTGTGCATTGTACCCGTTACTTACTTGTGTGCCTTTTCTTGCCGGTACCTTACGTTAGCACCTGAGACCGCCGAGGAGACTTATGTGGAGGTTTCCGACACCGAGCCCGAGGACCCTGCTGCGTCTGCTTCGACGACCGATTACGCAGGCAAGGGGAAGATTCATACCATTACTTGATACCTTTCTGCCTACCTGCTTAGCTGTAGCCTAGAACGGTTGTTTGATCCTATCCACTTTGAGTATGCCACCTTCAAAAACCCAAATAGCCATGATCCCCACATCCCAGCAAAACTTTGTATTGCTAAGTTACCGCTGCTCAGCCATTGCTTAGTATGAGTAGGAAAACTTTCTGCTTACCCTATTGCTTTGGTTTGGGATATCATGTTATTTAAAGAAGTTGGTTGATATTTATTATTATGATGTTAAATTTTATACTTGACGAAAGATGGGAGACCAGGCTATTCCCGCCAGGTGTTTTGTTTCATTTGAGTCACCTAGGTCCCGAGTTCCGGGTATTGTGTTTCTTGACGAGCGTGCCTAATCGTGTGTGGGATTCTATGGGGTCCCCTTGTCTTACCTACCTAGCTTCATACAGTTCTAGTGGTGGCCCGAGCTGATTTACTATTTGCAAACGTGTGTGTGCTTGGTTGGTACCCCAGCTGTTTTCGAAACAACCCGGACCAACGGAGACATAGTTCCTCTGGTTGGTCCACACTGGTGAGCTAGGGAAGTCCCCTGATCTATAGGTGAGACTAATCCCAACCTTATCCATACGGAAGAGGCCGATTCGAGAGCTTGGCTGGCTTTTGAATTGGATGTCGACTCCCCGGGGGCCACCCGGAATTGTGTGTTGTTAGTTAGAGGGACTCTGACGTTCCGGAGTTTCAGGCGTTTACCTAGCCAAGCGGAAACCGGGCGTACATGCGAAGCCTATGGTGGGCAGTTGGTACACCCCTGCAGGGTTAAATCTTTTCGAAAAGCCGTGTCCGCGGTTATGGACGACTTGAGACCTACTCCTTGTTCATAGAATAACATCAATCTCAATCATAATTAAAACTTGCCTACCGTGTGAGTGCCTTGGTTGCTTTTCTTCGTCCAAGGGGACCGAGAGAAGATCCAGGTTGTTTTATGCTTGACGTAAGTAGGTGGATAGCAGACTTATGACGCGATGTCACGTGCTATTCTTGGATCTTACCTCTATTCTAATAGAATGATAGCCACCATAAATGCTAGTGCGGCTGCAACCTTTACCTTTACTTTTTCTTACCGTAGGAAGTCAGTTATCCTGTAATGATATAATCTCACCCCGTTTTACTTTTGTGCTTTTACTGTTTTGCCTGATCGGCCGCTGCAGTGGAGTATTTTCTTGAACCGAGCTCTGGACGATACTTCGTGGAGGTGCCCCCGGAGGATGACGATGAGATCGACCTTGTCCAGTAGTTTCCACAGTTGGGCTTCGACGATCCGTGGGTGGACCTTTATGTGCAGCCCTCTCTAGGGCAATTTGGCTTTTGACCGTACTCGGTCGTGATTGTCTTCCGCTTGTCGCATGATGTACTGTTGGGTCCACGGACCTCTGAGATGACGTAATAATTATCTAATGGCGATGTATGCCTTGGACTTTATATTTATGTCTTAGTTAAAGTTCTTGTTCTTATACTTGTTGTTGAGAATCCGGCAGCGACACGAGTGCGAGTGTCGTGAGTCGGTGGCTCTTTATGCGCTACTAACTCGAGCGGGACGCGAAAGCGACTAACTCGAGTTAGCACCGCATCGGGGGCCTTACAACTTGGTATCAGAGCAGGACTGACTATAGGATCCCTTACTGGCCGAGGTTGAGTCTAGAAACTATTTTGTAGTTACTAAGGAAAAATCGGAGAGTAGGACCTCTTTCTTTTTCTTCTTACCCCACCCTCCCACCCCTTTTCCGTGAGGAAGTGAAACGTTGTTTTCTCTACAACTTATCCCCTTCAAAACAAATCTAGGTTCTCGTTTAAATGAGGCTCTGATTCCTCTATAATTTTTTGCTAGCGACGAGATGTGTTGGCGTCTTTGAGACCACTGAGCCGCCACTTGGGGTTGACTGCTCTACCTCGCTTACGGCGTACCCCAGGTGAAACGTCCATACAGGATTGGCGGGCATCCTATGGTAATATGGATGTGGTGTCTTTTACCCTATGGACGACCGTGATGGCGGGCCGCTCAGGGCAGATGTCTCATTGTTCAGGTTTCCAACCGCTCGTATATATTGTTGTGTGCTCGCTAGCAGATTATTATCTTGGATTCGGATGATCTTGGTTTGGGGATTCCAGTAGCACCTAGCTTTCGACTTTCCGGGTTAACCTTGGTGGAATTTCAGCCTTCGGCTTTCTCATACCTCGTGAGAAAGTTTTGTTGTCAATATTGCTTTATCTTCTGGTTACTTCAATGTTTCGATCATGTTCTCATAAGTGTTCCTGTCAACAGGATGCCAAGAGCGAACATGCTGCCGCCAGAGAACCCTATCCTTGGGGAGGCTGTAGCCGCAGTGGCTCAGGGCACAGCTGCGATCCTACAGATGCTGCAAAACAAGACTGCCCAGAGGAATGATCGACCACAGTACACCACACTGCAGCAGTTCCTCGCGATCAACCCCCCCAGGTTCTCCGAGGCTCGAGACCCGCTGGAGGGGGATGACTGGATCGCAGAGATCAAGAAGCACTTCAATGCTAACACCGTCAGACCCGTTGACTACGTCACCTTCGCCTCCTTCCAGCTTCAGGGTGCAGCAGCCAGCTGGTACGATACCTACAAGGCCAACAAGCGCGATGCTGTCATCACGTGGGCAGACTTCGTCGCAGACTTCAGAGCAGCGCATATTCTGAGTGGCTTGATGGACATGAAGCATGAGGAGTTCTTGGCTCTGAGACAGGGTGACAGGACAGTTCAGGAGTACAACCTGGCCTTCGTCAGGCTAGCCAGGTACGCTCCGGAGGAGGTCAGCACAAAGGCTAAGAAGACTGCGAGGTTCCGTGGAGGTCTCAGCACAGAGATCAAGTACGCGCTCACTCAGTGCAGTCCCACGCTGTTCTCACAGTTCGTGGATCAGGCTATCCGTCAGGAGTCAACCAGAGCAGAGTGGGATGCAGACAGGAAGCGCCAGCGTGAGCACAGTTCCGCAGTGATGATCCAAAAGAAGGCAAAGACTTGGGTTGCAGAGGCACCACCGCAGAGACAGCAGTACCAGCAGAGGGGGGCAGTTGTCCGCAATTTTTCCCACCCTCCCGTCCCAGTTCAGCAGGGGCCTCGCTCTACACCACCACACGCGAGGCCACCCAAGCCGCAGCAGCAGCCCAGGCCGGGTGTGATTTGCTACAAGTGCAGAGAGCCAGGGCACACGTGTCAGAACCCTCTGTTAGGTAATGTGCTAGGATCAAGTAACCTTGCATCATGTCAAATTTTCAGAGGAAATCAACTTCAAAATCCAAATGGGAGAAGGAACACCCCCAGATGAATTAATTCAAAAGGCCAGATAAAAATCTTCTCCAAAAATTCATGTTAGATTTTTGAAAAGTCTTATAAATGAGTGTGATCACATATCAAGTGATGTGGGACCCATCCCATGCTCATATTTTTTTCAAATAATCAAACAGTGCCTTGGAATTAAAGAAATACCCCTATTTGATTTCAGATTCAAATTATTTGAATTTTAAAAATGTTGAAAATTTATGAGTGGCTAGTCGATATTATTATGAGGCCACATAAAATTTTTCAGCATTTAATAAAATGTTTAGCTATTTATTTTAGCTAAACAAAACAAATGTCAGAAAAAGGAAAATAGAAAAGAAAGCAGAAAACCCTTACCTGGCGCCCAGGCGAAGACGGCCCACCCTAGCCCAGCCGGCCCACAGGGGCAGGGGCGTCTTCTTCCCCCTCCCGCGCCTCCAAGCTGCTCGGTGGAATGCCACCGAGCTAGCCGGGGACGACACGTCGTCGCCGAGGAGCTTCCAGGCCTCCCCGTGGCTTCTTCTCGCACCTGAAGACTCCCCGCAGCCTCCGCAGTCCATTCCCCCCCTCCACGAGCTCCCTCCCCTCCTCTCTCGCCCGTTTCGTCGTCGCCCGGGAAGAATGCCGGAGCGCCGTCGAGCCCCCGCGTGGCCACCGTGCCCTAGAGCTCAAGCCAGCAAGTCCACCGTGCTCCTCGTCGTCGTCTTCATCGACCTGCGAAAGGAATCGGAGCAGGACGCCTCCACGAGCTCGCTAGCTTCGTCGTCTTCATCGCCGGCCGCCGTGGATCGACTTGAAATTCCGGCAGATCCAGCGCCTCCCCGAGCAAGCCACCACTCCAGATAGATTCAGGGTGAGCTCACGGCCGAAACCCCTCACTTCTCCCCCTCGTTTGCTTCCTCTAGCTGGATCCGCCATGGACGCAGGAGCTCGTCGCCGCCATGGTCGTCGTCCTCCTCGCTCCAGTGCTCGTCGTGAACCCCCAGTGCACGCGTTTGACTCCTGCACGTGCTAGCGTTCGAACGAGCCCCGAATCAACTCCAACTGTGCACCACAACGTCATCTACGACCTCGCCGGTTCTCTGTTTCCGCCGGAGTTGTCGCCGTCGTCGCTCCCGACCTCCCCGTGACCCCCTGTTACTTCCAGACGACGCGGAAGACCTCCAGGAGCAAGCCGGTGCCCTCTGTTTCCCCTCCCGTGGCCGGAATAGTGATCCCGTGCAGCGCCGCCGCGACTCCAGTCGCTGGCGTTTAGCCGCCGGTGGATTATCCCCTAAGCACTTGGCTAATGACCCCCTGGGTCACTGACCAGTGGGCCCTAGTGGCTTAATTAAGACACTGGATTAATTTAAACCACGGGTTAATTAACCCAGCCACTGACAGGGTGGCCCCACATGTCAGCCCCCCTGACGTCAGCACTTGCGCAATAAATCGTTTTATGAATTTCCAGAAAATCAAAATGAATTAAAAGAATTCCAGAATTCCAGAAAATACCCCAAAATTTGGAAATTCATAGAAAATTCATATTAACTCCAAATTGGACAAATAATATATGAAAAATGATCAGGAGAAAATTATCTTTCCAAATATGCAACTTTCAACTCTGTTTGAGTTGAATTTAAAATGTGATCAGTAGCATTTGCTATTTGATTTAAATGGAATTAAATCAAATTCAAATCAAATATTTTTGCAACTTGAACCATGGCAACATGCTACATTTCAATCACACATCAGAGGCATATCATACACATTTGAAGTTGTTTCAAAATGATCAAACTATATCACATATAACTTGGTTAATGTTGAATTCAAATGTGGAGTTTGAATTTGCAATTCAATTTGCAATATACTCCATTTAAATGGAATGATCAACACATCAGTACCATGAACATCACCCTTTCAATATTATTCATGTGATTGTGCATTGTACATTCTGTTGATCCTATGATTGTCATGTTGCTGATAGACGTGGAGCCGGAGCCCGAGGTCACCCCCTACGTTGAAGACCCCGAACCTGAACCTCGTCAGCAAGGCAAGCAAACCCCCATTGATCATGTCGATAAAATCCCACTTCCCTCTCATGTCTCGCTTATGCATTGTTTAGGATGATCACCATGCTTCGTTTCTACCGCATAGATGAACCCATTCCTTTGCATGACCTATCTTTTTGTCACAGTAGTAAGCAAACCACAATCCTATCAAATGTAAGAGTTGTTTGATATCATGTGGCCCCTGCTATGTTACTGCTTATTGCATGCTTAGTTGATACCATGTTGTTGCTGTGATGTGAGTCGGGATGGGAATGATCATGTTGATGATGGTAGAAAAGTGTTGGTGAATCGACCCTAATACAAGGTGAACGATGAGAGGCTGTGTAGGAGTACACAGTGGGTTGTCTCGTTGAACACCGCCCTAGTACGAGTTCTTGTGTGGTGATCCAAGATGAAGATTACAACCACACATTGGGCTCACTGACCCCTCTCAACTTAGTAACTCATCCCTTTCGATGTCCAGATGTCGCAATAGTTCGGAGTTCCGGTAGGTTTGTGGCCTGGATGCTAAGTGAGAGAACGGCTCATCCGAGACCGGCTTATGCACCACGCACACATCACTTGGGTCCACTTCGGTAAACCGGCCGGGTTCACGATTGTGGTAACCAACCCAAGTAGGCGGCTTTCTCGGACTAGATCGGCTATGAGGTAACAGTTGTGGTGAGCATCCTCGCTGGCACCCCTTGAATGGTGTCGAGATCAAAGGCGGTAAATGATGATCATGTGTGTGTAGCGGTACACCCTTGCAAGGTTAACAAAACTATTCGAATAGCCGCGTCTGCGGTTATGGACTGCTTGGAAAGCTTAGCTTGATTACTAGATAACTTGAACCGGATACTTCTAAAACACACCAAGATAAGTGTGAGTGCTATGGCGTGCTTTCTCGTGGGGAAGTCGAGGAAGGCACCATACTGGTGTATTGATTGGAGAAAGTAGTGGACTCGTGTACGCTTCTTACCTCAAAGTCTGGTACTCGTAGTTCACGATTAGCCAAGTCAAAGATGGTATTTCTGCAAGTAACGGTATTCTTTGAAAATCGTTTGGTAGTACCTAAGAATAAGGAACTAAGGCAACTCATCCTCAAGGAAGCCCATAACACACCCCTCTCGATTCATCCCGGTAGCACAAAAATGTACCGAGATCTACGCCAGAGATTTTGGTGGACTAGGATGAAGAGAGACATTGCTCAATTTGTTGCCGAATGTGATGTTTGTCGTCGCATTAAGGCAGAACATCAAAGACCTGCTGGTACACTTCAACCTTTGTCTATTCCCGAGTGGAAATGGGACAAAGTCGGTATGGACTTCATCACCGGCTTTCCAAGAACCCAGAAAGGAAACAATGCCATCTTCGTTGTCATAGATAGGCTTTCCAAAGTTGCTCATTTCCTTCCGGTTCGCGAGTCTATAACTGCTAGCCAGTTAGCAGACTTGTACATCTCTTTAATTGTACCCCTTCATGGTGTTCCTTTGGAAATCAATTCTGATCGTGGTAGCCTTTTTACCTCTAGATTTTGGGGAAGCTTTCAGAATGCTATGGTAACTCATCTCTCCTTTAGTACATCTTTCCATCCTCAGTCTAGTGGTCAAGTCGAAAGGGTTAACCTAATTCTTGAAGACATGCTCAGAGCTTGTGTTATCTCATTCGGAAAGAATTGGGAGAAGTCTCTTCCATTTGCCGAATTTGCTTATAACAATAGTTTTCAATCTAGTCTGAACATGGCTCCTTTTGAACTCCTATATGGACGACGATGTCGAACACCTTTAAACTGGTCAGAAACCGGTGAAAGACAATTCTTTGGACCGGATATGATCAAGGAAGCAGAAGAGCAAGTTCGCATTGTTCGTGATCAATTGAAAGCAGCTCAGTCTCGTCAGAAAAGCTACTATGATCGTCATCATAGGCAAGAGAGCTACAATCTGGATGAGAAGGTTACCTTCGGGTTACTCCTCTGAAGGGAACCCAACGTTTCGGTATCAAAGGCAAGTTGGCCCCACGTTACATCGGACCTTTCCGCATTATTGCTAAACATGGAGAAGTTGCCTACCAACTTGAACTACCTCCGCACCTCTCACGAGTACATGATGTATTCCATGTGTCCCAACTCAGGCGTTGCTTCAAGGACCCTATCCGCGAAGTCGACCATGAAATGCTTGATCTCCAAGATGACCTTTCTTATCGAGAATACCCCGTTCGTATTCTTGATTCCGCAGAGCGTGTCACTCGTCGTCAGAAGATTAGGTTTCTGAAAGTGCAATGGTCACACCACTCTGAAAGAGAAGCTACGTGGGAAAGAGAAGACCGTCTCAGTGCCGAGTACCCCACCTTCCTCCCGCAGACTTCTGAATCTCGGGACGAGATTCTGTTGAGTGGGGGCAAGTTGTCAGAACCCTCTGTTAGGTAATGTGCTAGGATCAAGTAACCTTGCATCATGTCAAATTTTCAGAGGAAATCAACTTCAAAATCCAAATGGGAGAAGGAACACCCCCCAGATGAATTAATTCAAAAGGCCAGATAAAAATCTTCTCCAAAAATTCATGTTAGATTTTTGAAAAGTCTTATAAATGAGTGTGATCACATATCAAGTGATGTGGGACCCATCCCATGCTCATAGATTTTTCAAATAATCAAACAGTGCCTTGGAATTAAAGAAATACCCCTATTTGATTTAAGATTCAAATTATTTGAATTTTAAAAAGGTTGAAAATTTATGAGTGGCTAGTCGATATTATTATGAGGCCACATAAAAAATTTCAGCATTTAATAAAATGTTTAGCTATTTATTTTAGCTAAACAGAACAAATGTCAGAAAAGGAAAATAGAAAAGAAAGCAGAAAACCCTTACCTGGCGCCCAGGCGAAGATGGCCCACCCCAGCCCAGCCGGCCCACAGGGGCAGGGGCGTCTTCTTCCCCCTCCCACGCCTCCAAGCTGCTCGGTGGAATGCCACCGAGCTAGCCGGGGACGACACGTCGCCGTCGAGGAGCTTCCAGGCCTCCCCGTGGCTTCTTCTCGCACCTGGAGACTCCCCGCGGCCTCCGCAGTCCACTCCCCCCCCTCCACGAGCTCTGTCCCCTCCTCTCTCGCCCGTTTCGTCGTCGCCCGAGAAGAACGCCGGAGCGCCGTGCCCTAGAGCTCAAGCCAGCAAGTCCACCGTGCTCCTCGTCGTCGTCTTCATCGACCTGCGAAAGGAATTGGAGCAGGACGCCTCCACGAGCTCGCTAGCTTCGTCGTCTTCATCGCCGGCCGCCGTGGATCGACTTCAAATTCCGGCAGCTCCAGCGCCTCCCCGAGCAAGCCACCACTCCAGATAGATTCAGGGTGAGCTCACGGCCGGAACACCTCACTTCTCCCCCTCGTTTGCTTCCTCTAGCCGGATCCGCCATGGACGCAGGAGCTCGTCTCCGCCATGGTCGTCCTCCTCCTCGCTCCAGTGCTCGTCGTCAACCCCCAGTGCACGCGTTGACTCCTGCACGTGCTAGCGTTTGAACGAGCCCCGAATCAACTCCAACTGTGCACCACAACGTCATCTACGACCTCGCCGGTTCTCCGTTTCCGCCGGAGTCGTCGCCGTCGTCGCTCCCGACCTCCCCGTGACCCCCTGTTACTTCCAAACGACGCGGAAGACCTCCAGGAGCAAGCCGGTGCCCTCCGTTTCCCCTCCCGTGGCCGGAATAGTGATCCCGTGCAGCGCCGCCGCGACTCCAGTTGCCGGCGTTTAGCCGCCGGTGGATTAGCCCCTAAGCACTTTGCTAATGACCCCCTGGGTCACTGACCAGTGGGCCCAGTGGCTTAATTAAGCCACTGGATTAATTTAAACCACGGGTTAATTAACCCAGCCACTGACAGGGTGGCCCCACATGTCAGCCCCCCTGACGTCAGCACTTGCGCAATAAATCGTTTTATGAATTTCCAGAAAATCAAAATGAATTAAAAGAATTCCAGAAATTCCAGAAAATACCCCAAACTTTGGAAATTCATAGAAAATTCATATTAACTCCAAATTGGACAAATAATATATGAAAAATGATCAGGAGAAAATTATCTTTCCAAATATGCAACTTTCAACTCTGTTTGAGTTGAATTTAAAATGTGATCAGTAGCATTTGCTATTTGATTTAAATGGAATTAAATCAAATTCAAATCAAATATTTTTGCAACTTGAACCATGGCAACATGCTACATTTCAATCACACATCAGAGGCATATCATACACATTTGAAGTTGTTTCAAAATGATCAAACTATATCACATATAACTTGGTTAATGTTGAATTCAAATGTGGAGTTTGAATTTGCAATTCAATTTGCAATACACTCCATTTAAATGGAATGATCAACACATCAGTACCATGAACATCACCCTTTCAATATTATTCATGTGATTGTGCATTGTACATTCTTTTGATCCTATGATTGTCATGTTGCTGATAGACGTGGAGCCGGAGCCCGAGGTCACCCCCTACGTTGAAGACCCCGAACCCGAACCTCGTCAGCAAGGCAAGCAAACCCCCATTGATCATGTCGATAAAATCCCACTTCCCTCTCATGTCTCACTTATGCATTGATTAGGATGATCACCATGCTTCGTTTCTACCGCATAGATGAACCCATTCCTTTGCATGACCTATCTTTTTGTCACAGTAGTAAGCAAACCACAATCCTAGCAAATGTAAGAGTTGTTTGATATCATGTGGCCCCTGCTATGTTACTG
This sequence comes from Bromus sterilis, assembly GCA_950022295.1. Classification (NCBI taxonomy): domain Eukaryota; kingdom Viridiplantae; phylum Streptophyta; class Magnoliopsida; order Poales; family Poaceae; genus Bromus; species Bromus sterilis. The sequence continues at coordinate 332,244,805 of OX465595.1, read as the reverse complement.
CTTATTGCATGCTTAGTTGATACCATGTTGTTGCTGTGATGTGAGTCGGGATGGGAATGATCATGTTGATGATGGTAGAAAAGTGTTGGTGAATCGACCCTAATACAAGGTGAACGATGAGAGGCTGTGTATGAGTACACAGTGGGTTGTCTCGTTGAACACCGCCCTAGTACGAGTTCTTGTGTGGTGATCCAAGATGAAGAGTACAACCACACATTGGGCTCACTGACCCCTCTCAACTTAGTAACTCATCCCTTTCGATGTCCAGATGTCGCAATAGTTCGGAGTTCTGGTAGGTTTGTGGCCTGGATGCTAAGTGAGAGAACGGCTCATCCGAGACCGGCTTATGCACCACGCACACATCACTTGGGTCCACTTCGGTAAACCGGCCGGGTTCACGATTGTGGTAACCAACCAAAGTAGGCGGCTTTCTCGGACTAGATCGGCTATGAGGTAACAGTTGTGGTGAGCATCCTCGCTGGCACCCCTTGAATGGTGTCGAGATCAAAGGCGGTAAATGATGATCATGTGTGTGTAGCGGTACACCCTTGCAAGGTTAACAAAACTATTCGAATAGCCGCGTCTGCGGTTATGGACTGCTTGGAAAGCTTAGCTTGATTACTAGATAACTTGAACCGGATACTTCTAAAACACACCAAGATAAGTGTGAGTGCTATGGCGTGCTTTCTCGTGGGGAAGTCGAGGAAGGCACCATACTGGTGTATTGATTGGAGAAAGTAGTGGACTCGTGTACGCTTCTTACCTCAAAGTCTGGTACTCGTAGTTCACGATTAGCCAAGTCAAAGATGGTATTTCTGCAAGTGAACCCCACCTCCTCCCTCCTGGACATGCTCCCCCTCTCCTTCCCCTTCTCCTCCTCTCGCGCGCCTCGGGGAAAAGCAGCCGAGGGCCGCCGTCGCCGTTGCCGTGGCCAGGCGCGGCCAACGTGCTCTAGCCACCTCGCCGTGTTGTCCAGGAGCCGCGTCGTCGTCATCTTCGTCAAGTCCCGCAGGGAATCGAGCCCTAGTCCACCACGTCGAGCTCTACTTCATCGTCTTCGTCTTCGGCTCCGGCGGGAACCGCGACGAATTCCGGCCACCACCAGCCCGCACCGAGCGCGCTGTCACCTCCGTCGTGCTCCTGGTGAGCTTCCCGTTCATCGCCAACTTCCCGTAGTTGCTCGCGTAGCCCGTAGCCTTCTCCCCTAACTCGCTTGCTTCGGCCGCCGTGGCACGTCGTCGGGGTCGTCGTTTTGGTTCGTCCCAGCCCACGCCAAGTGCACCAGTAGGTTCCCCGTGGTGCGTGTGCTCGTTTTGGACCAGTAGATAGCTCGAATTCGACTCGGATATGCATTCGCCATTGGAGCCCGACGACCTTCGCCGCCATTGTTGAAGCTACGCTCACCTCCGTGCGTCCCAGCCCGCGAGACCACTCCAGATCGACGCGGTTTCGAGCTCTCCGTTGACTGCCACCAGCGGCGCCTCAAACGGCGCTCGGAATCGTGGGCTAGCTCGACCTCGCCGCCGGCGAGCCTCCGGTGAGCCCTCCGGTGAGGCTGCCAGGTGGGTCCCCGGTGTCAGTTAGTTAATTAGGGCTTAACCCAGACCCCTGAGCCACTGATAGTGGACCCCCCACCTCGGCTAATTACTCGGTTAGTTAAACTGAAAAGATTAACCAAATGATAAACCCTCCCAGACACTGACATGTGGGTCCAGAGACATTTTCTAATTTAATTAAATGTTTTATAAATAACAGAGGCTGACATGTGGGTCCCACATGTCAGCACTATTCTGGATAATGTTGTGGATAATGTTTTGGATAATGTTTAATAAATAATAAAAGAAAATCCAGAAAATCATTTAAATTGATTTAAACTTTGAAATTCAATAACTTTTAAACCGTAACTCGGATTCAAAAACTTTATACATGAAAGTTGATCAGAAAAATATAACGAATACGAATACGCTACCCGTATGTCTACCACACCCCTCTAACACGACAAACATAAAACATTCCCCCTCCGGGCCGACTGTCCGATAAATTGTCCGGTACTGTTAGAGTGCCCGGATGAATTTATTCCGAACACAAAAGTTGTCCGGAATGGTTCAACTAACACGGATACACCCCCCTTATGTTGTTCCGGTAACCAAGACACCTCCGGCTTGATCCTTCCCCCTCCGGACACTTTGTTCGATAATCACCCGGAGCCGGAAGTTCATCCCCAGATGGATTCCCGCTCCGAGCATTTTGCATTGCACTGCGTTAGAACACCGATAACATTTCATCTATCATGTCATGCATATGTTTGTATATTATTGTTGTGTATTTACTGTTTCCTCCCCCCCCCTTAATCTTCGGTAGACCCCGCTGCTGCTGTCGACTACACCGCTGCTGAGTACGACTACGTCGTCGATGACCCTACTACTACCGTCGAGCTTGCAGGCAAGCAGAGCCATTTTCTTCCCCAGATACCGCCTATCTTTCCGTACATTTCTTGCACTAGGCATTGTTACTGCTGCTGCTACGATTACAATCCTATTCAATTGCATAGCCTGTTTTGTCGCCCCTTGATGTACCTTCCTTTAATCATATGCTGCCTAATATTACTTATGCATTATTCAGCAGTGAACCCTGCGCATTGTTAGCTAGGATTAGATAGAGGGCCGCGATCACTCAGGGGAGTGAACGCGGATATTAATATTATAACTACACAGGTACGGTACAATGCAGACACCGCCTCAGGCGCTATTTGGGTTATGCCTAGTCACCTCAAGTGTGAGCTATCAAGGAGAAATCTTTGTACTCCACTCGAGGCTGACTTTGTCTTACCGCCATAGGGTCTTGACAACGGTTGTCCTAAAGGTAAGAAGTCGGGCGACCCAATGGTGCCCGCGAGAGGTATTGCGACGGGACGACAGGGAGGGCACGACCAGTGTACCGGTGTGCTTGGCCTCTGATCGTTGGCCGCGAGAGTTACCAAACCACGAAAGTCGAGATCCTCCAGGAGCACACGCGAGACAAGGTAAGGAGACGGTTCACCTTGTTGGTAACCGCAGTGACTTGGTGGGACGACAGGGCAGGCACCGATGTGCTGGTGGTCCTGGCTGCTGTCGTTGACCGCGGGTCGATTAAGTCGAGGCAACGATAACGGTTGTCACGCAGGTTAATTAAAATGCTAAATGGTTCAGTGAATGTCTTGAGTTGGCTATATGCCATGTACGCACTACCTACCCGTGGGAACTACGAGTTATGGGCTCCTCCGCTTCTTAGTGTCGTCCGAGGACTCTTCAGACGTCAGCAGTACCGCAGCCTGCGCCGGGAAGTGGTGTTGTCTTATTTTGCTCGAGCGGTCTGTTTTTTTTTGATTTGCTTCAACTTCACCGGCCAGCCTCGCACCGTGCAGGTGTACGTCGGGGTTAGGGTCCAAAGCCCCGCGTACATAGGATATAGTCCGGCGGATGACCTCTCTGTTGAGTTTGAAATATGGGCTATGAAGTGTCGGATAGCCTCGGTGGAGCGTTCCCTAACAAGGTTCCCGCCACCCTGGAGATCCGTGCGTGTAGCGTAACACAAGTGCACCCCTGCAGGGAAGATTAATCTATTCGAATAGCCGTGTCCACGGTAACAGGACGCTTTATGCTGAAGCTGGATCTTACCACTAGAAACTATTATTAAACTGTATGGTTCCGGGTTTTCTTCCTCGCGGGGATGTCGAGGAGGTGAACTCGGAGGCATTGTTAATTATTACAACTTATTATTATTCAATGTTGCAGCAACTTCTGCTTCATTGTTACTTTACTGTTTTATATAAACTGTTGGCTGATTCTTACCTCATGCTGCAAGACACCGTCGGAAGGTGCTAGTCTTCGATAGGCCTAGCTTCTTACCCTTGCTCTGAATTTCTGTCTCCAGTCCACTATATACAGCCTCTTCATTCCGTTGATACCATGCATAATGCTTAGTAGCGGACGTAAGACTCGCGGGTATACTAGATACCCACCTGCTTTATTTTCTTTATTGTTTTGCCTGATCGGCCGCTGCAGCCGACGTTGGAGCCCAGGAGCAGGAGCACCCCGGAGGCGCCTACTACGACGTCGAGTTCCCCGTTGACCAGGAGTAGTACTGTGGATCCCAGGAAGGAGGCCTCGCCTTTTCGTTCTGTATCTCTGATGTGATTTGTGCTAGCCTTCTTAAGGCAAAACTTGACTAACTATGACTGTACTCAGTTATTATGGCTTGTATGACTTATATATATTCGGGTCCGCGTGACCCCCTCTATTGTAATATTTTTTTTATCCTTTTGTGTTTAGTGTTGTGCTGTGATATTATCACCGTGGCACCCTAATCTTAGTCGTGTACCCTGTGTGTATGATTACTGTACACGGTCTTATTTTGGGGGCGTCACAAGTTGGTATCAGAGCCGACTGACTGTAGGAAGCCACCCCACCACTACCTGGTCGATGTTGAGTCTAGACTTTGAAAAACTATTTTGCTAACTTAATATTTGGCTTACGGGCCCACATCGATGTCACCACGTGTGATATCTATGGTATTAGGATCCTTTTCTTCTTACCTATGCTCTGGGGATCTACTCTCTTATCCTTGCTGGTAAGTTTTATAAAATCTGACATTAGGATCACGTTCTCTTGGTTCCACCCGGCGTTTTTCTGGTGCATCCCCCATTGATTGAGTCGTGTTGCAGGCGTCGTACGCCAGATCCCAGACCGCGGATCCCATTCTCATTCTGGGCAGGCCGCACGTTCTCTGGCATCAACTCCTGTGGCCAACAGTTTTCTAGCGGCGTGATTGACATAGTGGAATCTATGTCGCGTCGTGTAATCCTTACCGCGGTCTGCGCGCGGCCTAGAGAGTCCTTTTTCCTTAATTTCTACGACGTTACGCTGCCCGATTTTCGATTGATTCTGTGTGCGTATGTGTATGTCTTATATGACTACTCCTTTATATATCTGCGCCTCCTTTACGTTGTCGTTTTACCTCAGGCTTGATTCCGGTATCTCGTTAAATTTTCATCGCTGAAATACCCCTGTTAAATTCTAGCAGGATGGCTGGTCGTGGTCGTGGTCGTGTTGCCAACGACCCACCTCCGCCGCCGGATTACATGGCCGCGATGATGCAACAGTTCGAGATGAATCGTCAGTTCATGCAGAATATCATGGATCAGTTCCCCCAGCCGAATCAGAATGGGCACCACCATCAGCATGCCACCGTGACTCTGCACGACTTCACCCGCCTCAACCCCACTATGTTCCGCAACACTGTTCAGCCGCTGGATGCTGATGACTGGCTTCGCGACATCACTCACGAGCTGGAGTCTGCTAATGTCGATCCAGCCGACTATGTGAACTTTGCTTCTTATTATCTGAAAGGCGCCGCTACTCAGTGGTGGAGCACCCACAAGCGTTCCCTGCCAGTCGAAGAAGTCATCACTTGGGATGACTTTCAGTCTGCCTTCCGCGCCCGCTACATTCCTCAGGGGATCATGGATCGTAAGGCGGAAGAATTTCGTAACCTCACTCAGGGCGACATGACTGTTGAAGCCTATCAACGCGAGTTCCTCAACCTCTCTCGCTATGCGGAAGGAGAGATCACCACTGATGCTCGCAGGCAGCTGAAGTTCCGTCGTGGTCTCAACCCAGAACTCAGGCTCGCTCTTGCCGTTCATGATTTCGCCAACTTCGCCACCATGGTGAACAAGGCTATCACCGTCGAGACTGCCCAGATGGAGCACAAGAACTCTCTGAAGCGTTATCGTGACGTTGGCTCATCTTCGGGCGCAACGCAGAAGCGTCGTATCTGGCTCCCTACCAGTGTGACTCATTCAACTGTCCCTGTCCCAAGGCCGTCTTATGCAGCACCCCGTCTGCCTCCACCATCGCAGATGCCAAGAGCTCTGCCTGCACCACCCAATGCTACACCCCTTCGTCCTCAGGATGGATTATGCTTCACGTGCCGCCAACCTGGGCATTTTTCCAGAGAGTGCCCCCAGAAACAGAAGCAACTGGTAGTTCACCTCGCTGGCCGTGGAAATGGTCGTGGCAACAACAGGACCCCCAACTATAATACTGGGTCTGCTGCTTATGCTCGTGGACATGCTAACAACGTCAATTTTGAAGAAGCTCAGCAACAACCCGCTACCGTGATGGGTACCCTTCTCGTTAATTCCGTACATGCTGCTGTTTTATTTGATACAGGAGCATCGCATTCATTCATGTCGGAAGCATTTGCATTTTCGCATAACTTCAAGTACGAAACGATGAAACCACGGATGGTTGTTCGCACCCCGATAGGCCAATGCCGAACCACCATGATAGTGCCAAACACCACCATTGAAATCGAAGGAGTTGAATTCTTTGCGTCACCCATCCTCCTGAAGTCTTCCACCATAGACCTAATTCTGGGGATGGACTGGTTGAAATTCCACGATGCCGCACTTTATTGTGGCACCAAGTCTGTCCAACTTTTTCACCCCTCCGGTGGGATTGTTAACCACACCGCCCGAGTTACCCGTAATGCTGAAACACAGATCTTTATGATGAATGCTTTGAATGTCTCACCTTTGAAAGGCATTGAGACCGTTCCAGTCGTTCGCGATTTTCCCGACGTCTTCCCAGAAGAACTGCCGGGAATACCCCCGATCAGGGAAGTTGAATTCGTCATCGACTTGAAGCCGGGCACTGTTCCTATTGCCAAGCGTCCTTACAAGATGCCTCCACATGAACTCCTTGAACTTAAGGAGGAAATCGACAAGGCACTTCAGAAAGGATTCATTCGCCCCAGTTCCTCAGCTTGGGGAGCACCTTCGCTCTTTGTCAAGAAGAGCGATGGGACAAACCGATTGGTCCAAGATTATCGGCCCATTAACCAAGCCACCATCCAGAACAAATACCCACTTCCTCGGATCAATGATCTGTATGATCAACTTGCCGGATCCAAGGTGTTTTCTAAACTCGACTTGAGGTTGGGTTATCACCAAATCCGAGTCCGTGATGAGGACATTCCGAAGACTGCCTTCATTACTCGCTATGGTTCATACGAGTACACCGTCATGTCCTTTGGTTTAACCAATGCTCCAGCCACCTTCTCCAGATTGATGAATTATATTTTCATGGAGTACCTCGACCAGTTCGTCGTGGTTTATCTGGATGATATATTGATATATTCCAAGAATGAAGAAGAACATGCTGAACATCTTCGTCTTATACTGGAGAAGCTTAGAGAACACAAACTCTACGCTAAGTTTTCTAAGTGTGAGTTCTGGCTTCCCGAAGTAACCTACCTTGGACATATGATTTCCAAGGATGGCATTGCCGTCACCCCAGAACGTATCCAGGCTATACTTGACTGGACTCCTCCCAAGACCGTCAAGCAAGTCCGCAGTTTTCTCGGGCTTGCTAGTTATTGCCGCCGTTTCGTCGAGAATTTTTCCAAGATTGCCAGGCCTCTAACTAATCTGCTTCACAAAGGCGTCAAGTTTGAGTGGACGGATAAATGTCATGAAAGTTTTCAAGCACTCAAGGACAAGCTAACTTCTCCCCTGGTGCTCGCTCCCCCTGATACTCAGAAGGACTTCGTGATATATTGCGACGCGTCTCGTCAAGGATTAGGCTGTGTCCTACTGCAAGAGCGCAAGGTGATTGCTTATGGCTCTCGTCAGTTGCGTACTCACGAAGACAAATACCCAACACATGATCTCGAATTGGCAGCAGTAATTTATGCATTGAAGCTGTGGCGACATTACCTCGTCGGTAATCGTTGCGAGGTCTACACCGATCACCAAAGTCTGAAGTACCTGTTTACTCAGCCAGACCTGAATCTTCGTCAGCAACGATGGCTTGAGACAATAGCCGACTTCAACATGGATATTTTGTATACCCCGGGCAAGGCTAATGTGATGGCCGATGCCTTGAGCCGCAAGGCTTACTGTTCTGAACTTGAGGTTCAGGTGCAACAACCACTTCTGTATGAAGAGTTTCGCAAGTTGAATCTCGAGATTGTTCCTCAAGGTTACGCCAATAACCTGGTTCTCGAGTCAAAACTCGACGCCCTAATCACGAGTAGACAATCTCTGGCCCCTGACATTGTGAAGATCAAGCAGGACATCGCCGAGGGAAAGCCCTCCTCTTTTACCATTGATGCTAACGATGGTGATACTGTGTACTTCAAGGGCCGCTTAGTAGTTCCTGTGAGCCCGCCCCTCATTAACTGTGGTCCGATTATCATGGAAGAAGCCCATAACTCTACCTTGTCAATCCACCCTGGCAGTACCAAGATGTATAAAGACCTTCGTCAACGGTACTGGTGGCCTTACATGAAACAAGACATCGCCCGCTATGTTTCTCAATGTGACGTTTGCAGTCGCGTCAAGGTCGGACATCAGAAACCTGCTGGTTGGTTGCGACCACTCCCTCCTCCTGATTGGAAGTGGGACAAAGTCGAAATGGACTTCGTTACCGGTTTTCCTAAGTCACAAAAGGGTAACGATGCCATCTTTGTCGTCATCGACCGATTCTCCAAGATTGCACACTTCCTGCCGGTCAAGGAGACGATCACTGCTAGTCAGTTGGCACACTTGTATATCTGCCGAATTGTGTCACTCCACGGTATTCCGTTGGAGATCAGTTCAGACCGTGGCAGCATCTTCACCTCACGATACTGGAATAGTTTCATGGAAGCTTTCGGGACTCGTCTGAACCTCAGCACCGCTTATCACCCCAAGTCGCAAGGCCAAGTTGAACGAGTTAATCAAGTGCTGGAAGACATGCTTCGCGCTTGTGTCCTTTCTTTCGGCATGAAATGGGAGGATGCCCTCCCGTACGCAGAATTCTCGTACAACAATAGCTATCAGGCTAGCTTGAAGATGGCCCACTTCGAAGTTCTATACGGACGTAAATGTCGAACCCCCCTAAATTGGTCAGGAACTGGGGAACGACCCTACTTCGGACCGGATCTTGTCCAAGAAGCTGAAGAACAAGTTCGCATTGTGCAAGAAAATCTCAAGGCCGCACAGTCTCGTCAGAAGAGCAACTATGACCGCAAACACCGTGAAATGGAGTATCAACCTGGTGAATACGCATACCTCCGTGTCACTCCCATGAGGGGCACTCATCGCTTCGGTATCAAGGGCAAGTTGGCTCCTCGCTACATTGGCCCGTTCCTTATCCTTTCCAGGAGTGGACCCGTGGCATACCGGTTGGAATTGCCGCCGAACCTCTCCCAAGTCCACGATGTCTTCCACGTGTCGCAACTCCGTCGCTGCTTCAAGGATCCTATCCGCGAAGTGGAGCATGATATGATCGAGCTGCAACAAGACTTAACTTATCGAGAACATCTGAGCCGCATTCTCGATCAGTCTGAGCGTCGAACCCGCAACAAGACCGTCAAGTTCCTCAAGGTTCAGTGGTCGAATCATTCTGAAGATGAAGCCACTTGGGAACGCGAAGATCGCCTTCGCGATGAATACCCCGATCTTTTCCTCGCTACCACTTAAATTCTCAGGACGAGAATTCTTGTAGTGGGGGAGATTTGTAACACCCTCAGTTGCTGTAACAGTAATCATCATCACTGTTGATCATCACTGTTGGATTATCACTGTTTGATCTCCCTTGTACCTGATAAAACTTTGTGAGGCTCATGATCAAACACCCCATGCACCATTTACTTGAGCCCTTGGGATCAAATCCCAAAGCCAAATGCACCTTGCTCATCTAACAAACCAAACCCTAGTTGAAACTACCTGAAATTGAAAATAAAACAAAAGTGCTCAAATAAAGTTGTTCCAAAAATCATGGAACTATTTTTGTAAATTGCCTAAAATCATTACAATCATGTTGGACCAACTTTGGTAATTTTTGGAGTTGCAGAAAATTGTAAACAATTCAAACAGTAGGTTACAACCCCTACTTTGGGCATTTAATATTTAAAAGAAATACCTAATGAATTTATTTTGCTACAAAACTTTTTGTGGCACCTGAGTAATATGTAAACCTAATTTACACACACCAATAATATTTTACAAAAATGCTAGGATTAATAAATCAATTACAGAATGAATTTGAATAAGCTACAGATAAAAAAAATTGGAAAAATGCTAAAGCCCGCCCAGGGCGATGGCCCACCACCGCAGCCCAGCCCACCTCACCTTGTCTTCTTCCTCCAACCACCCCCCCACCTGCCCCGTACGTCCGCCCGCCGTGGCCACGTCGCTGCCTGCCGACCCCGCCTCCACCTGCTCCTCCTCGGCACCGACGCGATAAGAACGAACCCCCCTCCCTCCTGGACACGCTCCCCCTCTCCTTCCCCTCCTCCTCCTCTCGCGCGCCTCGGGGAAAAGCAGCCGAGGGCCGCCGTCGCCGTTGCCATGGCCAGGCGCGGCCAACGTGCTCTAGCCACCTCGCCGTGTTGTCCAGGAGCCGCGTTGTCGTCAACTTCGTCAAGTCCCGCAGGGAATTGAGCCCTAGTCCACCACGTCGAGCTCTACTTCATCGTCTTCGTCTTCGGCTCCGGCGGGAACCGCGATGAATTCCGGCCACCACCAGCCCGCATCGAGCCCACTGTCACCTCCGTCGTGCTCCTGGTGAGCTTCCCGTTCATCGCCAACTTCCCATAGTTGCTCGCGTAGCCCGTAGCCTTCTCCCCTAACTCGCTTGCTCCGGCCGCCGTGGCACGTCGTCGGGGTCGTCGTTTTGGTTCGTCCCAGCCCACGCCAAGTGCACCAGTAGGTTCCCCGTGGTGCGTGTGCTCGTTTTGGATCAGTAGATAGCTCGAATTCGACTCGTATATGCATTCGCCATTGGAGCCCGACGACCTTCGCCGCCATTGTTGAAGCTACGCTCACCTCCGTGCGTCCCAGCCCGCGAGACCACTCCAGATCGACGCGGTTTCGAGCTCTCCGTCGACTGCCACCAGCGGCGCCTCAAACGGCGCTCGGAATCGTGGGCTAGCTCGACCTCGCCGCCGGCGAGCCTCCGATGAGCCTTCCGGTGAGGCTGCCAGGTGGGGCCCCGGTGTCAGTTAGTTAATTAGGGCTTAACCCAGACCCCTGAGCCACTGACAGTGGACCCCCCCTCGGCTAATTACTCGGTTAGTTAAACTAAAAAGATTAACCAAATGATAAACTCTCCCAGACACTGACATGTGGGTCCAGAGACATTTTCTAATTTAATTAAATGTTTTATAAATAACAGAGGCTGACATGTGGGTCCCACATGTCAGCACTGTTCTGGATAATGTTGTGGATAATGTTTTGGATAATGTTTAATAAATAATAAAAGAAAATCCAGAAAATCATTTAAATTGATTTAAACTTTGAAATTCAATAACTTTTAAACCGTAACTCGGATTCAAAAACTTTATACATGAAAGTTGATCAGAAAAATATAACGAATACGAATACGCTACCCGTATGTCTACCACACCCCTCTAACACGACAAACATCAAACATTCCCCCTCCGGGCCGACTGTCCGATAAATTGTCCGGTACTGTTAGAGTGCCCGGATGAATTTATTCCGAACACAAAAGTTGTCCGGAATGGTTCAACTAACACGGATACACCCCCCTTATGTTGTTCCGGTAACCACGACACCTCCGGCTTGATCCTTCCCCCTCCGGACACTTTGTCCGATAATCACCCGGAGCCGGAAGTTCATCCCCAGATGGATTCCCGCTCCGAGCATTTTGCATTGCACTGCGTTAGAACACCGATAACATTTCATCTATCATGTCACGCATATGTTTGTATATTATTGTTGTGTATTTACTGTTTCCTGCCCCCCCTTAATCTTCGATAGACCCCGCTGCTGCTGTCGACTACACCGCTGCTGAGTACGACTACGTCGTCGATGACCCTACTACTACCGTCGAGCTTGCAGGCAAGCAGAGCCATTTTCTTCCCCAGATACCGCCTATCTTTCCGTACATTTCTTGCACTAGGCATTGTTACTGCTGCTGCTACGATTACAATCCTATTCAATTGCATAGCCTGTTTTGTCGCCCCTTGATGTACCTTCCTTTAATCATATGCTGCCTAATATTACTTATGCATTATTCAGCAGTGAACCCTGCGCATTGTTAGCTAGGATTAGATAGAGGGCCGCGATCACTCAGGGGAGTGAACGCGGATATTAATATTATAACTACACAGGTACGGTACAATGCAGACACCGCCTCAGGCCCTATCTGGGTTATGCCTAGTCACCTCAAGTGTGAGCTATCAAGGAGAAATCTTTGTACTCCACTCGAGGCTGACTTTGTCTTACCGCCATAGGGTCTTGACAACGGTTGTCCTAAAGGTAAGAAGTCGGGCGACCCAATGGTGCCCACGAGAGGTATTGCGACGGGACGACAGGGAGGGCACGACCGGTGTACCGGTGTGCTTGGCCCCTGATCGTTGGCTGTGAGAGTTACCAAACCACGAAAGTCGAGCTCCTCCAGGAGCACACGCGAGACAAGGTAAGGAGACGGTTCACCTTGTTGGTAACCGCAGTGACTTGGTGGGACGACAGGGCAGGCACCGATGTACTGGTGGTCCTGGATGATGTCGTTGACCGCGGGTCGGTGAAGTCGAGGCAACGATAACGGTTGTCACGCAGGTTAATTAAAATGCTAAATGGTTCAGTGAATGTCTTGAGTTGGCTATATGCCATTTATGCACTACCTACCCGTGGGAACTACGAGTTATGGGCTCCTCCGCTTCTTAGTGTCGTCCGAGGACTCTTCAGACGTCAGCAGTACCGCGGCCTGCGCCGGGAAGTGGTGTTGTCTTATTTTGCTCGGGCGGTGTGTTTTTTTTTATTTGCTTCAACTTCACCGGCCAGACTCGCACCGTGCAGGAGTACGTCGGGGTTAGGGTCCAAAGCCCTGCGTACATAGGATATAGTCCGGCGGATGACCTCTCTGTTGAGTTTGAAAGATGGGCTATGAAGTGTCGGATAGCCTCGGTGGAGCGTTCCCTAACAAGGTTCCCGCCACCCTGGAGATCCGTGCGTGTAGCGTAACACAAGTGCACCCCTGCAGGGAAGATTAATCTATTCGAATAGCCGTGTCCACGGTAACAGGACGCTTTATGCTGAAGCTGGATCTTACCACTAGAAACTATTATTAAACTGTATGGTTCCGGGTTTTCTTCCTCGCGGGGATGTCGAGGAGGTGAACTCGGAGTCATTGTTAATTATTACAACTTATTATTATTCAATGTTGCAGCAACTTCTGCTTCATTGTTACTTTAATGTTTTATATAAACTGTTGGCTGATTCTTACCTCATGCTGCAAGACACCGTCGGAAGATGCTAGTCTTCGATAGGCCTAGCTTCTTACCCTTGCTCTGAATTTCTGTCTCCAGTCCACTATATACAGCCTCTTCATTCCGTTGATACCATGCATAATGCTTAGTAGCGGACGTAAGACTCGCGGGTATACTAGATACTCACCTGCTTTATTTTCTTTATTGTTTTGCCTGATCGGCCGCTGCAGCCGACGTTGGAGCCCAGGAGCAGGAGTACCCCGGAGGCGCCTACTACGACGTCGAGTTCCCCGTTGACCAGGAGTAATACTGTGGATCCCAGGCAGGAGGCCTCGCCTTTTCGTTGTGTATCTCTGATGTGATTTGTGCTAGCCTTCTTAAGGCAAAACTTGACTAACTATGACTGTACTAGTTATTATGGCTTGTATGACTTATATATATTCAGGTCCGCGTGACCCCCTCTATTGTAATATATTTGTTTATCCTTTTGTGTTTAGTGTTGTGCTGTGATATTATCACCGTGGCACCCTAATCTTAGTCGTGTACCCTGTGTGTATGATTACTGTACACGGTCTGATTTTGGGGGCGTCACAAATGTACACTTTGTAGAGAATTGCATTGGTACATGCTGTTCATACAAAGCATGTGTGCTGCGTGTATGTTTATAACATGCATGTCTTTGTATGGGTTTTCGAGACCTTAGTTGTGTTCTGGCTGGCGGTCTTTCATACACCAAGTGGCCCTTAGATGTGCGCAGCTTGGGGCATCGCGATGCGATTGCTCGAGACTTCGTCTCGTGCACACTTTGTGGTATGATCGAGCCCGCCCTAGACCCCGACTAAGTGATCGGGCTGGAGTAAGTCTATGTAAGAGTTTTGAGATAGTTGGTAGTATGGTTGAGGCGACTTGTCTTTGAATATGGGAGTTCACCACCCATATCATTTGACTTGTGTGCGGACGATGAGGACCCATCTCAGTCGATCATCCGGCCTGGATGGGATGCCCCTCACGTACGATGCTTTCCGAGAATGTTCAGTGCTTGGCCTTGTCTGCTTAGACAAGTGGGTGCGGTTCTCGGCTGTCCATATGCCTATGTCTTAACTGTACTTGCATACGCTAACCCCGGGTCCCGACAGACTTGGTATCAGAGCAGGACTGACTGTAGGACTAGTAGCCTTGGCCGAAGTTGAGTCTAGCTTGCTATAGTTATATAGTTACTCTAGGTATATAAGGGAACAACGTAAGGCTTCTTTTTTATCCTTACCCCCTTCGTTCTGAGTTCTGAGTCACCCTCATGTTGTTCTACGGGAAGATAGGACTAGGCTCTCCTCTGTCTGATTAGAACATCTCGTTGTTTGCTTCCTCCTAGCCGTAGGAAAGTTGTGCTCGGTTTGTTATAGTGGTTTGCTCCCTGTTTTATTACATCGTATGTAAGTGCTGTTTCCATGTTGTAAGAAATTGTCTTTTTCTTGCAATTACGGCCGTTATGTTGTCCGAGTCATTCCAGGTTTATCTCATAATCTGATGCATTTGCAAACTCCTTTCTGTTTCAGATGGCAGATCTTCCCCCTCGGCAGATTGTTCGTTTGACCAGGTGCCTCGGTGTGCGTGGCCATCCCGCCACGTTGATCGAGATGATGTCCTATGTGGGATATCGGTGGTACCCTGAGTACACCGTTGAGGAGCAGTTTCACGACTTCAACCAGACACAATTCCACTGCATTGTCCGGATCTATCCGCACCACGTTGGAGTCACTCAGCCTATCCATTTTGGACATGGCATTGGCATTACCGAGAACATGGGTGTGCAGGATGCTGCATAGTCATGTATGACACTGCTGAGAGAGGAGCACACTTTGCTGAGAGAGAATTCTTTCCGCTATATCCCTGCTGCACTTCCAAGAGAAGAGGGATATTACACCGGACTCTACTCAGATCACTCTGCAGAGGATCCAGCACTCCAGGTGACTGCTAGGTTTGCTAGTGACAGAGATCGTGATGCACGCGCTCTCCGTTTCGAGCTCCACGCCACCCGTGTTCGTCTGTATCGAGCACTGACCCTCTTGGCACCATTTGTGAGCGTGGGATCAGTTGAGCATGATGCGATCTACCCAGTGAGGACTCAGATGCCTTCTCGAGTTGCTTGGCCCGAGATTGGAGGCATTTTTCCACCCCGTGGTCCTTTGCTTCCACCCTACACTGGACCTAGGCCCCATCCTTGCCCAAATGGATATCAGGGTCCACAAGCCTCCGTGTTTTCCGATGGTCACCTCCAGCTACCGGGATACGCGGGTAACTTTTATGAGGACTACTATGGAGATGGAGATGAGTGAGACCGCCTATGGTCTTACTTAGTGATGATGTAGTAGTATCGTAGTATATTGTAGGAAAGGTGTCTAAGTTCTAGAGGCTTAGATAAATAATGTATAGGAAGTCAGAGTGCCTCTGAAGGATGTATCATCTTCATCACGTTTGTATTAGCTTAGTTCTTGTACTAAAACGATGTATGGTTTGTATGACAGCTTGTGAATATATGGCTTGTATGCTTTATCACCATGTTGTCAAGATGATTACTTCCTTTGCTCTGTAATCCTTCCAGTACTTCAATACCTTGCTTAGACTCTTCCAATCAACTCTGTATGACTTTGGTTTTCCCTTCAGGATGTCTCAAGGAACCCGTGTCCAGGTTGGTCGGAACCAAGGTCGTGGAAACGACCAGGAGGAAGGCAACCTTCCACCCCCACCCACGATGGCACAGGTTCTGATGGAAGTTGAGAGGAACCGCCGAGACTCTCACCATCTGTTGGAAGTCATTGCTCGCAACACCACTCAGCAGCGCAATGAGTTGGTGTCCCTGAACGACTTCATCCGGCCTCATCCGCCGGTTTTCAGTTACTCCACCGAGCCCCTTGACGCCGATGACTGGCTTCGCAGCATCGAGAGGAAGCTCCAAGCAGGCCGTGTTGCAACTGGTGACAAGGTCACCTATGCCACCTATCACCTCGAAGGTGCAGCTAGTTCTTGGTGGGAGAACTTTCTGAATATGCGTCCCGTTGGACCACCTGCATCTTGGGAAGAATTCTGCACTTCCTTTCGCGAGCACCACATTCCCAAGGGTCTTATGGACCGCAAGCGTGAGGAGTTCTGCAACCTCACTCAAGGCAGAAGGACTGTTGACGAGTTCAGTCGTGAATTCAACCGACTTGCTCGTTACGCTACCGAAGAAGTTTCCACCGACTCCAAGAAGCAAGAGAGGTTCCGTCGTGGCCTCAACGCTGGACTTCGTCGTGAGCTCAACCTTCATGACTTTGCCACATTCCAGGTCCTTGTCAACAAGGCCATCAAGGCCGAGGACATGAACACCCCCAATGACTTTCGCAAACACCCCAGAGATGATGGTTCACCCAGTTCTGGCTCCCAGAAGCGCAAGATCTGGATCCCAAACAGCATGTTCCGCCAGAACAACCCACCGAGGCCATCCTATGTGGCTCCTCGTCCACCAACCCAGTTCCACCCAGCTCCACCAAACAACCCAGCTCCACGCACTGTTTTCGGAGCCTGTTACAAGTGTGGTCAGGCAGGCCACTACTCTCGTGAGTGTCCCCAGAACCAGCTCCAACACCAGAATGCTCCACCCCGTGCCGGAGGCAACAACAGCAACAATGGTCGTGGCAAGCCACCCCAGAAGGTCTACACCACCAAACCCGCTCCTCCCCCCACTCGTGGATGTGTGAACCAAATCGCCGCCGAAGAGACTGACGACACCACTGACGTCATTCTTGGTACGCTCCCAGTCAATTTTGTTCCTACTTCCGTTCTTTTCGACCCAGGAGCATCTCATTCATTCATGTCGGAAAGTTATGCACTTCTCCATGAGTTATCTTTTGTTGAATTGTCCACCCCAATGATTATTCAAACTCCAGGGTCAAGATGGCAAACTAATAGAGTAAGCCATGGTAATCAAATTGCAATTGAGGGTTTAGTATTCCTTGCTTCACTCATAGCCCTCAAGTCTTCAGACATTGATGTCATCCTTGGCATGGATTGGCTATCAAGACAGAATGCCTACCTGGATTGCAAAGGAAAATCCGTGAAACTCACCCACCCTTCAGGCCTAACCGTCAACTATACCTCCACCAGAACAAGAACCCAAGTGCATTCCTTGAATGTACTTCCCCTTCCCGAACTTGAAGATATTCCGGTGGTTCGTGACTTCCCGGATGTCTTTCCTGAAGAGCTGCCGGGAATGCCACCCGACAGATGTGTAGAGTCCATTGTAGATCTTGCCCCAGGAACCGCACCAATTTCTAGACGCCCATACAAAATGGCCCCACGTGAGTTAGCTGAGCTTAAAACCCAACTAGAAGCTTTGTTGGAGAAAGGCTTCATCCGCCCTAGCTCATCGCCATGGGGTTGCCCCGTTCTGTTCGTAACGAAGAAAGATGGAACAGAAAGGATGTGCGTAGACGTCGCCCGGTAAATTTAGCGACGATCAAGAACAAGTACCCATTGCCCAGGATCAATGATCTTTATGATCAACTTGCAGGATCCTCTGTCTTCTCCAAGATGGATTTGAGATTAGGTTATCATCAAATCAAGATCCGAAACGAGGACATTCCCAAAACGGCTTTTACTACTCGTTATGGTCTTTACGAGTACACCGTCATGTACTTTGGTTTAACCAATGCCCCCGCCACTTTCTCACGCATGATGAATTCGATCTTCATGGAGTATTTGGACCAGTTCGTCGTGGTTTACCTCGATGACATCCTTATATACTCGAAGAACGAAGAAGAACATGCCGAACACCTAAGGCTGGTATTGATGAAACTTAGAGAGCATCGCCTGTATGCTAAATTCTCCAAGTGTGAATTTTGGCTACCAGAAGTGACCTACTTAGGCCACGTGATTTCTGCAAAAGGCATTGCTGTGAATCCCGAGAGAGTTCAGGCCGTCCTTGACTGGACTCCACCTGAATCGGTTAAGCAAGTTAGAAGTTTTCTTGGCCTAGCCAGCTATTGCCGTCGCTTCGTCGAGAACTTTTCTAAAGTTGCAAAGCCTCTAACTGAACTCCTCAAGAAAGATAAGAAATTCCTATGGACTCCCAAGTGCGAGGAAAGCTTTCAAGAGCTAAAAGGAAGATTGACTTCTGCACCTGTACTTGCACCTCCAGACACCAAAAAGGATTTCGAGATCTATTGTGATGCATCACGGCAAGGGTTAGGATGCATACTTCTACAAGATCGACATGTGGTGGCTTATGCTTCACGCCAGTTGCGGCCACATGAAGAGAACTATCCTACCCATGACCTTGAACTCGCTGCCGTAGTTCATGCCCTAACAACTTGGCGACATTACCTCCTTGGTAACCGTTGCGAGATTTATTCCGACCACCAAAGCCTCAAATATATTTTCACCCAGCCAGATCTTAATCTCATGCAAAGACGCTGGATTGAGTTGATAAAAGATTACGACGTAGTAATTTCTTACACCCCAGGCAAAGCCAATGTCATGGCTGATGCACTAAGTCGTAAGTCGTATTGTAACAACCTCATGTTACAACAGTATCAACCACTTCTTCATGAGGACTTTCGCAAGCTCAATCTTGAGATTGTCCCTCATGGCTATCTTTCTACCTTGGTGGCGAAACCAACTCTTGAGGATCAAATTATAGTTGCCCAAAGGCGTGCACGAGGTGTTCGCCGGATCAAGGAGAACATTTCTAGCGGAGTTGCTAAATGTTTCTCCACAGATAGTAAAGTAACGGTATTCTTTGAAAATCGTTTGGTAGTACCTAAGAACAAGGAACTAAGGCAACTCATCCTCAAGGAAGCCCATAACACACCCCTCTCGATTCATCCCGGTAGCACAAAAATGTACCGAGATCTACGCCAGAGATTTTGGTGGACTAGGATGAAGAGAGACATTGCTCAATTTGTTGCCGAATGTGATGTTTGTCGTCGCATTAAGGCAGAACATCAAAGACCTGCTGGTACACTTCAACCTTTGTCTATTCCCGAGTGGAAATGGGACAAAGTCGATATGGACTTCATCACCGGTTTTCCAAGAACCCAGAAAGGAAACAATGCCATCTTCGTTGTCATAGATAGTCTTTCCAAAGTTGCTCATTTCCTTCCGGTTCGCGAGTCTATAACTTCTAGCCAGTTAGCAGACTTGTACATCTCTAGAATTGTACCCCTTCATGGTGTTCCTTTGGAAATCAATTCTGATTGGGGTAGCCTTTTTACCTCTAGATTTTGGGGAAGCTTTCAGAATGCTATGGGAACTCATCTCTCCTTTAGTACAGCTTTCCATCCTCAGTCTAGCGGTCAAGTCGAAAGGGTTAACCAAATTCTTGAATACATGCTCAGAGATTGTGTTATCTCATTTGGAAAGAATTGGGAGAAGTCTCTTCCATTTGCCGAATTTGCTTATAACAATAGTTTTCAATCTAGTCTGAACATGGCTCCTTTTGAACTCCTATATGGACGACGATGTCGAACACCTTTAAACTGGTCAGAAACCGGTGAAAGACAATTCTTTGGACCGGATATGATCAAGGAAGCAGAAGAGCAAGTTTGCATTGTTCGTGATCAATTGAAAGCAGCCCAGTCTCGTCAGAAAAGCTACTATGATCGTCATCATAGGCAAGAGAGCTACAATCTGGATGAGAAGGCTTACCTTCGGGTTACTCCTCTGAAGGGAACCCAACGTTTCGGTATCAAAGGCAAGTTGGCCCCACGTTACATCGGACCTTTCCGCATTATTGCTAAACATGGAGAAGTTGCCTACCAACTTGAACTACCTCCGCACCTCTCCCGAGTACATGATGTATTCCATGTGTCCAAACTCAGGCGTTGCTTCAAGGACCCTATCCGCGAACTCGACCATGAAACGCTTGATCTCCAAGATGACCTTTCTTATCGAGAATACCCCATTCGTATTCTTGATTCCGCAGAGCGTGTCACTCGTCGTCAGAAGATTAGGTTTCTGAAAGTGCAATGGTCACACCACTCTGAAAGAGAAGCTACGTGGGAAAGAGAAGACCGTCTCAGTGCCGAGTACCCCACCTTCCTCCCGCAGACTTCTGAATCTCGGGACGAGATTCTGTTGAGTGGGGGCGAGTTGTCAGAACCCTCGGTTAGGTAATGTGCTAGGATCAAGTAACCTTGCATCATGTCAAATTTTCAGAGGAAATCAACTTCAAAATCCAAATGGGAGAAGGAACACCCCCCAGATGAATTAATTCAAAAGGCCAGATAAAAATATTCTCCAAAAATTCATGTTAGATTTTTGAAAAGTCTTATAAATGAGTGTGATCACATATCAAGTGATGTGGGACCCATCCCATGCTCATAGATTTTTCAAATAATCAAACAGTGCCTTGGAATTAAAGAAATACCCCTATTTGATTTAAGATTCAAATTATTTGAATTTTAAAAATGTTGAAAATTTATGAGTGGCTAGTCGATATTATTATGAGGCCACATAAAAAATTTCAGCATTTAATAAAATGTTTAGCTATTTATTTTAGCTAAACAGAACAAATGTCAGAAAAGGAAAATAGAAAAGAAAGCAGAAAACCCTTACCTGGCGCCCAGGCGAAGACGGCCCACCCCAGCCCAGCCGGCCCACAGGGGCAGGGGCGTCTTCTTCCCCCTCCCGCGCCTCCAAGCTGCTCGGTGGAATGCCACCGAGCTAGCCGGGGACGACACGTCGCCGTTGAGGAGCTTCCAGGCCTCCCCGTGGCTTCTTCTCGCACCTGGAGACTCCCCGCAGCCTCCGCAGTCCATTCCCCCCTCCACGAGCTCCCTCCCCTCCTCTCTCGCCCGTTTCGTCGTCGCCCGGGAAGAACGCCGGAGCGCCGTCGAGCCCCCGCGTGGCCACCGTGCCCTGGAGCTCAAGCCAGCAAGTCCACCGTGCTCCTCGTCGTCGTCTTCATCGACCTGCGAAAGGAATCGGAGCAGGACGCCTCCACAAGCTCGCTAGCTTCGTCGTCTTCATCGCCGGCCGCCGTGGATCGACTTCAAATTCCGGCAGATCCAGCGCCTCCCCGAGAAAGCCACCACTCCAGATAGATTCAGGGTGAGCTCACGGCCGGAACCCCTCACTTCTCCCCCTCGTTTGATTCCTTTAGCCGGATCCGCCATGGACACAGGAGCTCGTCGCCGCCATGGTCGTCGTCCTCCTTGCTCCAGTGCTCGTCGTGAACCCCAAGTGCACACGTTTGACTCCTGCACGTGCTAGCGTTCGAACGAGCCCCGAATCAACTCCAACTATGCATCACAACGTCATCTACGACCTCGCCGGTTCTCTGTTTCCGCCGGAGTCGTCGCCGTCGTCGCTCCAGACCTCCCCGTGACCCCCTGTTACTTCCAGACGACGCGGAAGACCTCCAGGAGCAAGCCGGTGCCCTCTGTTTCCCCTCCCGTGGCCGGAATAGTGATCCCGTGCAGCGCCGCCGCGACTCCAGTCGCCGGCGTTTAGCCGCCGGTGGATTAGCCCCTAAGCACTTGGCTAATGAACCCCTGGGTCACTGACCAGTGGGCCCAGTGGCTTAATTAAGCCACTGGATTAATTTAAACCACGGGTTAATTAACCCAGCCACTGACAGGGTGGCCCCACATGTCAGCCCCCCTGACGTCAGCACTTGCGCAATAAATCGTTTTATGAATTTCCAGAAAATCAAAATGAATTAAAAGAATTCCAGAAATTCCAGAAAATACCCCAAACTTTGGAAATTCATAGAAAATTCATATTAACTCCAAATTGGACAAATAATATATGAAAAATGATCAGGAGAAAATTATCTTTCCAAATATGAAACTTTCAACTCTGTTTGAGTTGAATTTAAAATGTGATCAGTAGCATTTGCTACTTGATTTAAATGGAATTAAATCAAATTCAAATCAAATATTTTTGCAACTTGAACCATGGCAACATGCTACATTTCAATCACACATCAGAGGCATATCATACACATTTGAAGTTGTTTCAAAATGATCAAACTATATCACATATAACTTGGTTAATGTTGAATTCAAATGTGGAGTTTGAATTTGCAATTCAATTTGCAATATACTCCATTTAAATGGAATGATCAACACATCAGTACCATGAACATCACCCTTTCAATATTATTCATGTGATTGTGCATTGTACATTCTGTTGATCCTATGATTGTCATGTTGCTGATAGACGTGGAGCCGGAGCCCGAGGTCACCCCCTACGTTGAAGACTCCGAACCCGAACCTCGTCAGCAAGGCAAGCAAACCCCCATTGATCATGTCGATAAAATCCCACTTCCCTCTCATGTCTCGCTTATGCATTGTTTAGGATGATCACCATGCTTCGTTTCTACCGCATAGATGAACCCATTCCTTTGCATGACCTATCTTTTTGTCACAGTAGTAAGCAAACCACAATCCTAGCAAATGTAAGAGTTGTTTGATATCATGTGGCCCCTGCTATGTTACTGCTTATTGCATGCTTAGTTGATACCATGTTGTTGCTGTGATGTGAGTCGGGATGGGAATGATCATGTTGATGATGGTAGAAAAGTGTTGGTGAATCGACCCTAATACAAGGTGAACGATGAGAGGCTGTGTAGGAGTACACAGTGGGTTGTCTCGTTGAACACCACCCTAGTACGAGTTCTTGTGTGGTGATCCAAGATGAAGAGTACAACCACACATTGGGCTCACTGACCCCTCTCAACTTACTAACTCATCCCTTTCGATGTCCAGATGTCGCAATAGTTCGGAGTTCTGGTAGGTTTGTGGCCTGGATGCTAAGTGAGAGAACGGCTCATCCGAGACCGGCTTATGCACCACGCACACATCACTTGGGTCCACTTCGGTAAACCGGCCGGGTTCACGTTTGTGGTAACCAACCCAAGTAGGCGGCTTTCTCGGACTAGATCGGCTATGAGGTAACAGTTGTGGTGAGCATCCTCGCTGGCACCCCTTGAATGGTGTCGAGATCAAAGGCGGTAAATGATGATCATGTGTGTGTAGCGGTACACCTTTGCAAGGTTAACAAAACTATTCGAATAGCCGTGTCCGCGGTTATGGACTGCTTGGAAAGCTTAGCTTGATTACTAGATAACTTGAACCGGATACTTCTAAAACACACCAAGATAAGTGTGAGTGCTATGGCGTGCTTTCTCGTGGGGAAGTCGAGGAAGGCACCATAGTGGTGTATTGATTGGAGAAAGTAGTGGACTCGTGTACGCTTCTTACCTCAAAGTCTGGTACTCGTAGTTCACGATTAGCCAAGTCAAAGATGGTATTTCTGCAAGTGAACCCCACCTCCCTTTACCTTGATACAGATGCATGAGTAGTATAGCTCCTATGTAAGTCTTGCTGAGTACGACTTTGTACTCACGTTTGCTTAATCTATGTTTTAGATGATGCCACTGACCCCGAAGGTGGCTTCTTCATCGAGCTGGACGACTGAAGACCAACTAGTCTAGTCCCAGTCAGACGACTGGTTCCCTCGTGGAGGGTTTTGTGTTTAAATAAGGCTTCTTAAGCCATTTGTTAAACTTGTCTGTACCCAGACATAATTTGCTTCCGCCTGTGTTGTAATGTTGGATCACATGTATGTGACCTCTGTTTGTACTCTACAAGAGTTATAAATAAAATGTACACTTTGTAGAGAATTGCATTGGTACCTGCTGTTCATACAAAGCATGTGTGTTGCGTGTATGTTTATAACATGCATGTCTTTGTATGGGTTTTCGAGACCTTAGTTGTGTTCTGGCTGGCGGTCTTTCATACACCAAGTGGCCCTTAGATGTGCGCAGCTTGGGGCATCGCGATGCGATTGCTCGAGACTCCGTCACGTGCACACTTTGTGGTATGATCGAGCCCGCCCTAGACCCCGACTAAGTGATCGGGCTGGAGTAAGTCTATGTAAGAGTTTTGAGATAGTCGGTAGTATGGTTGAGGCGACTTGTCTTTGAATATGGGAGTTCACCACCCATATCATTTGACTTGTGTGCGAACGATGAGGACCCATCTCAGTTGATCATCCGGCCTGGATGGGATGCCCCTCACGTACGATGCTTTCCGAGAATGTTCAGTGCTTGGCCTTGTCTTCTTAGACAAGTGGGTGCGGTTCTCGGCTCTCCATATGACTATGTCTTAACTGTACTTGCATACGCTAACCCCGGGTCCCGACAACACGTCTCCCAACTACACCGATCCGCGCTTTTCTCGGCTCCCACCGCCTCCACCTCGCTCTACTCCGAGCACCGCGATGGTGAAGGCTCAGCCACGTGCACTTCGGGTGAACAACGTGATGCTCTCAGATGCTCAGCAGTCTTCAGAGATTGTTCTTGGTAGGTTGCTTGTGTGTTCAATTCCCGCGACAGTTTTGTTCGATTCCGGAGCGTCTCATTCCTTCATTTCCATGTCTTTCGCTCAGCAGTGTGATTTCCAAGCAAAGGTGTTGCCTTCTCCTTTGGCCATCTCTACCCCGGGCTCTAAGTTCAGTTCAGCTGTCAGAGTTCCGTATGTGCAGATCCAGATTCAGGGTCTCCTTTTCTCCGCTTCCTTGGTTTTGCTTCCGCGTTCCGACATTGATGTCATTTTGGGCATGGATTGGCTTGTGCAGCACAAGGCCAATATTGATTGTCCAACCAGATCAGTCAAGTTGACACATGATTCAGGTGCAGAAGTCGTGTACACTTGTGGCTCTATGACAGGACCAGCACAGTTGTACGTTTTGAACGCAGGAGTTGCACCTTTGCTCGAAGAGGTCAGAGTTGTCTGTGAGTTCCCAGACGTCTTCCCGAAGGAGTTTCCAGGAATTCCCCCAGTTCAAGCTATTGAGTTCGTTATTGAGCTAGAGCCTGGTACCCAGACGATTTCTCGGCATCCGTACAAGATGTGTTCGAAAGAGTTGATTGAGCTCAAGGAGAAGTTGACGGAGTTGGAAGCAGGCGGTTTTATCCGCGCGAGCACTTCCCCTTGGGGTGCACCAGCTTTGTTTGTCCAGAAGAAGGATGGCACTAGCTGCTTGGTCCAGGACTATCGCGGTATCAACAAGAAGACCATCAAGAACAAGTACCCTTTACCCCGCATCAATGATCTGTTTGAACAGTTGAATGGGGCTAAGGTGTTTTCCAAGCTTGACTTGAGGATGGGGTATCACCAAATCCGTGTTCGTGAAGAGGATATTCCCAAGACCGCGTTCAGCACACGTTATGGGCTGTATGAATTCACAGTCATGACTTTTGGGTTCTCAAATGCACCTCCGACATTCATGAGGGCTATGAACTATTTGTTCCAAGATTGGCTTGATGTGTTTGTGATCCTCTACCTCGACGACATTCTTGTCTATTCCAAGTCAGAGGCTGAGCATGAGGAACATTTGCGCTTGGTGCTGCAGAAGTTAAGAGAGCACCGGTATTACGCCAAGTTCTCCAAGTGTGAGTTTTGGCTGGACAAGGTCAATTTTCTGGGCCATGTCATCTCCGCTGAGGGAATTGTGGTTGACCCAAAGCGAGTCCGCACTATTCAAGAGTGGGCTCCGCCGAAGAATGTGAAGCAGCTAAGGAGTTTTCTCGGACTCGCCAGCTTTTGCAGGAGGTTTGTTCAGAATTTCTCCAAAATAGCCAAGCCAATGACTGAATTGTTGTGCAAGGACAAGCGGTACACTTGGTCACCATCTTGCCAGTCAGCCTTCGAGGAGTTGAAAGAGAAGCTGACCACAGCTCCAATTCTCACGCCGCCGGATGAGTCACAGCCTTTTTAGGTGTTTTGTGATGCTTCTTTGCAAGGTCTGGGAGGAGTTTTGATGCAAGGCAGGAATATTGTGGATTATACCTCACGGCAATTGAAGACAAGTGAGAGGAATTATCCCACGCACGACTTGGAGCTTGCAGCAGTTGTGCACGCTTTGGTCACTTGGCGACACCTCCTCTTAGGGAGGAAGGTGGATGTGTTCACGGACCACAAGAGTCTGAGGTACTTTTTCACTCAGCCAAATCTGAACTTGAGGAAAAGAAGATGGCTTGAAACCATTACTGAGTACACAGTTGATATTCAGTACACGCCTGGGAAGGCCAATGTCATAGTTGATGCGCTAAGCCGCAAGGGCGATTGCAATAATATCCAGGTGCAGAAGATCCACCCTGATTTGTGTGAGTCCTTTCGAAGGCTCAATCTCGAGCTAGTTCCAGCAGGCTATCTGGCCAACCTTGTGGTAGAGCCCACTATCCGTGAAAAGATTCGTGAAGCTCAGTCTGGCAGCTCAATGATTCAGAAGATCAAACAGGGTATTGCCACCTCAGTTCCGAAGTACGGTTGCTTTTCAGTGCATAATGACGGCACCATGATGTTCGAAGAGCGAGTTGTTGTTCCCAAGGAAGGAGATCTTAGAGAGGTCATGTTGAAATAAGCCCATGACTCAAAGCTGTCTATCCACCCTGGCAGTACGAAGATGTATCAAGATCTCAAGCAAAACTTTTGGTGGACTCGTATGAAGCGGGATGTTGCCCGTTACGTGTCTCAGTGTGATGTGTGCAGGAGAGTGAAGGCACAGCACCAGAACCCTGCAGGGTTGCTTCAGCCACTTGAGATTCCGGAGTGGAAATGGGATCACATAGAGATGGATTTCATCACAGGCTTCCCTTTGTCGCAGAAGAAGAACAATGCCATCTTTGTTGTCATCGACAATCTTTCCAAAGTTGCCCATTTCTTTCCAGTGAAGGACTCCATTTCAAAAAACTCAGTTGGCAGATTTGTACACCGCAAGAGTTGTATCTTTGCATGGCATTCCCAAGAAGATCAGTTCAGATAGAGGCAGCCTTTTCACCTCTAAGTTCTGGCAGGCCTTTCAAAAGGCGATTGGTACGATAGTGTTGTTCAGTACCGCTTATCACCCTCAGACAAGTGGGCAAGTTGAGCAAGTGAACCAAATCCTCGAGGACATGCTTCGGGCATGTGT
Source organism: Bromus sterilis (assembly GCA_950022295.1). Taxonomy (NCBI): domain Eukaryota; kingdom Viridiplantae; phylum Streptophyta; class Magnoliopsida; order Poales; family Poaceae; genus Bromus; species Bromus sterilis. Next base: position 332,217,589 of record OX465595.1, on the reverse strand, counting down.
CATCTCGTTTGGCATGAAGTGGGAAGAGTGCTTGCCGTATGCTGAGTTCTCTTACAACAACAGCTATCAGGCAAGTCTGCAGGCAGCGCCGTTTGAAGTCTTGTATGGTCGCAAGTGCAGGACACCTTTGAAATGGTCCGAGACAGGTGAGAGGCAGCTGTTCGGTCCAGATGTGATCCAAGAGGCAGAGGATAGAGTGAAGATTGTCCGAGAGCACCTAAAGGCAGCACAGTCTAGGCAGAAGGCCTATTATGACAAAAGGCACCGTGGTGTAGCATTTCAGGTTGGTGATTGGGCGTACCTGAGAGTGTCTCCATTGAGGGGAACTCACCGCTTTGGTATCAAAGGAAAGCTCGCTCCAAGATTTGTCGGACCTTTCCGCATCCTTGAGACTAGAGGACCTCTTACTTTTCGGCTCGAGCTTCCAGAGAGTCTGTCCATGGTGCATGACGTGTTCCATGTGTCCCAGCTAAAGCAGTGCTTCAAGCAGCCAGAGCAGGCTGTTGACTTGGGCGAGATACAGCTGAGTGCGGACCTTTCCTACTCAGAGCGTCCAGTCCGTGTCCTTGAGACGTCCGAGCGCAAGACGCGCAACAAGACCGTCAAGTTCATGAAAGTTCAGTGGGCACATCATTCGGAGAAGGAAGCAACGTGGGACCGTGAAGATCATCTCCGTTCTGAGTATCCTGAGTTGTTTCAGGCTTAGATCTCGGGACGAGATCCTGTGTTGGTGGGGGAGTGCTGTAACAGCCCATGTGCAATAAATTGAAAACACCATGAGATTGTACTTTGTCTGTTGACTATGTAACTTGGCATGATGCTAAACCTTATAATATCATGTGGTGATTTAAATTTGCATTGGGTTTGGAGCCCATCTGGTTTGTTTGAGTTTGCATCCAAAGTGGCTCAAGAAGGGTGTTGGAGGATTTTTTTTCTTTGTTGGATGCTTGCTCTCTTTGACCCCAAACTTGGCCTAGCCATTTCTCTTGTTATGGCAAGGGTTTTAAAATCCTCAAAGTATTTTTGCCATCATCAAAAACAGGGGCTCTAGTTCAATTTGGTTCTGGATTCAAAAATAAGCTCACAATTTTGTTGTTGTCAAAAATACCCAAACCACTTTTGGAAATTAAGGAATAATTCAAGGTTCAAGATTATCAAGTTCATGGAATTTTGCACCTTGTGTTTTCCTCCCCAAAATTCCATATGCACCTTTTCTATTTAATTTTAAATAGGAAATGGTACTGTTTTCAAGATGGAAATTTTTTCCTTGCATTCAAAATTGCTCCAACCAATTTTGGATGATCTGGCATGAGGAAAGGAGTTTCTAAAAATATATTTTTATATATTTTATCTCCTTTTCTTTTCCTTCTTCCTTTTCTTTTCTCTGCTGGGATTTCTTTTTCTGAAAAGGGCCTTGCCCTCTTGTTTTTCTCTCCTCCCAGCAAGGCCTGGCCCAATTGGGCCTCTGCCATCCCGCAGCCCATCCACCTTTCCAGCGAAGCTGTACGGAGGGGGAGATCCAGGCCGTGGAGTCCAGATCGTGCGGCTGGGACAGAACCTCTTTCCACGTCGTCCCCCTCCTCCTCTCACAGCCGACGCCGGCATCGACGTCGACGCCCGTCGATGTGGCTAGAGGGAGTCGCCCCCCTTTTAACCGCGCTCCCGAGCCCAGGAACCCCCCTAGGGTTCCATTTCCTCCAAGCTTTCCCCTCGCCGCCGCCGCTCGAGCGAGATCTTTCCTCCCCTGTTCCGCCGGGCACCATGATTCCGGTGAGGAATTCGCCGCCGCCTCGCCACAATTCCTCGGACCCACGCTTGTTCTGGCCGTCTGTGGACTCACCTCACCTCTTGCTACGCGCAGGCAGCAGGGAGGAGCTCCTGAGCGTCCCCGCGACGACGACCCCCGCCTCCGACCCGTCTGCTTCCTCGTCGCCGTCGACCCCTTTCCGTCAACCGCGTTGCGAGTCGTCACCGGCCACCCCTAGGTGAGCAAGATGACGCCCCTCTTTTCCCCCGTAGCAGTAACAGTAGACCGCGCAGTGTGTGCCCGCGATGTCGTCCGCCGTGGCACGGCTTACCGCGTCGCCGGTGAACCCCGTGACCCCGGCGAGGTCTGGACGCGTGCGAGCGTAGTGTGGCCGCGCCCAGAGCACGCCAGTGGCCTCAAAGGAGTAAGCTTGGCCCCCTTTTCATTTGCGCGATTCTGAAGTTCGCCTGTAGACCGTGGCCGCCGTGGTTTTCCGGTGAAGCGCACGTCGTCGTTGTCGCGTCTTCGGTGCGTCCCAGTGCAGGAATGGGTACCTGGGTGTACCCTCTACGTGCTGCAAGTCGCCGTCCAGTCGCCGGTGTAGCGTAGCCGAGGAGAGGCTCGTCGCCGTTTCGCTCCGCGCACTGTCAGGTCTGGTGTCTGTCGAAGTTCAGTGCAGACCGCGCTTGCAGCAGGGTTAAGTTAGATGACGCCCCTGTTGTTTCAGAAACCGACTCGCAGTGCAGTGGCTAGGGAGAGCTGCTTGCACCTGGGAGACCTGGGTTCGATCCCTGGCTCCCCCCTTTTTCTTTTCTGCGTCTCGTTTGTCCAGGGGCTGACGACCAGGCCCCTCGCGTCAGTGAGGGAGCTGCCCGAGTGGCTAGCGGGCTGAGCCCACTGTGTGCTGTGGAATGGGCCGGTTGGCCGAATCCAGCCCAGTGCTGGAACCCCTTCGTTCTTTTCCTTTATTTTTTTTCTTTTCTTTTCTTTTCTGTTTTGTTTTTCTTCAATTTGAATTTGAATTCAAATTCAAATTGGATTTTCAACCTCCTGTTCATTTTGAGGCATGCCATATATCATTTTGGGGTAGCTTGACTCACTGATCTTCATGGTGAGGTCTGTTTTGCATTTTTCCCCCTCTAATAGTTGAGGTGTGGTAATTTTGCAGTAAACCCCCTCCTTTCTCTTGATCTGATCAAGTTTTTTCCAAATTTAAATTGCCCATGCCATATATGAATCTTGGGTAGTTTTTCACTAGGAGTTGCATGCTGATAATGGATTAGCCATGTGAACCTTTTTTCAAATACATGTTGTGCAAATTTGCACCCAGCCCCCTGAACTCCAGTTGAATTTGCAACTGTGTTTGAAAATTCAGATGGTGCCATATTATATATGGGTTTGGGGTAGTTTTCTGCAAGGAATGCAATGGTGGTGTTCCCATGAAGTTTTGTGCAACTCATGTGAACAAGGTGTGACCACCTGATCTAGAATCATCTGTCTTTCTTCTTGCATCATTTCAACTTCAGTGCATTTTGAAATGATGATCATCAGTCCTTTTCAAGTTTGTATTCATGTCATCTTCAATCGTATTTCTTCAAAGTCAGCCCCTAACATATTGTCATATGGAAGTGGCTGGTTTCCAACTCTTGTTGCACCTTTCTTGTGTCAAGTTCACCGACACTACTCTGTCTCCGGAACCGATGTTTACCTTTCACGTTGTCTTATTTTTTTATGTTATGTGCATTGTTGTTCATGTCATGTTGACCTGCTACTTACACCAAAATAAGGCTAGGACCAAAGCCATCTTCACGTAAATAAATTGCATATGAAGTGGTTGACGTGTCGTCACCACCTTCATTTAAATTGACTAGATAGGGTCACAGCATGTCAAATTAAACTTGCTCATGTCATCCTTGCCTGTGCATTGTACCCATTACTTACTTGTGTGCCTTTTCTTGCCGGTACCTTACGTTAGCACCTGAGACAGCCGAGGAGACTTACGTGGAGGTTTCTGACACCGAGCCCGAGGACCCTGCTGCGTCTGCTTCGACGACCGATTACCCAGGAAAGGGGAAGATTCATACCATTACTTGATACCTTTCTGCCTACCTGCTTAGCTGTAGCCTAGAACGGTTGTTTGATCCTATCCACTTTGACTATGCCACCTTCAAAAACCCAAACAGCCATGATCCCCACATCCCAGCAAAACTTTGTATTGCTAAGTTACCGCTGCTCAGCCATTGCTTAGTATGAGTAGGAAAACTTGCTGCTTACCCTATTGCTTTGGTTTGGGATATCATGTTATTTCAAGAAGTTGGTTGATATTTATTATTATGATGTTAAATTTTATACTTGACGAAAGATGGGAGACCAGGCTGTTCCCGCCAGGTTTTTTGTTCCATTTGAGTCACCTAGGTTTTTTGTTCCATTGCATACTTGAAACTCCCTTCATATGAAACTCATCATAAGTTGATTAGAGTGGTTAGTACCCATAATAAAATATTTTTTCTACACTGGAAATAAAGATATTCGTGAAGAGCTACTGTTTCTCATGATTGCCAAAAAGTTTTTGCAAAGAAAAAGAAAGCTTAAGATTTTCAAAATGATGAAAACGCAAAATGTGGCAGAATCTGTGAAAATAGCCCTGCAGGTAGTAAATAATTTTTTGGGGGTACTTCTGCAAGTCAAATCAAAAACTCAGAACAGACGCCAGAAAGCTAATTTTATAGAGCATACTGTCAAAAAAATTCAGATCAAAAAGATGATATAGTGATTTATCGTGAATTTTTCCGTCAAGCAGACATAATCTGTTTCTGGATAGCATGTCACAACTTTTTAACTTTCTTGAATTCGAAGGATAAAGATACTTTGATGTTGCTACAGTAGTAACAAGCATCAAGACCACTAAAACTGAAAGAAAAAAGATTTTGGGTTGGCTCCCAATAAGCGTTTTCTTTTATGCCTTTGAGCTAGGCATGAAGATTATAAGAGGTGCTCTCATAAGAATAAGAATTTGAAGCAAAAGAGAGCATCAAGAAGCAAATATTAAACACATTTAAGCCTAACCCACTTCCTATGCATGTGAAAATTTTAAACAAATAAACTATGGAAGCACAAAGTAACAAGCATAGGAAGATAAAATGCGAACAACTTCAAAACTTTCATCATAAAGAGAGGAGTTTTTGTAACATGAAGGTTTATACAACCAAGCTTTCCTCTCTCAAAGTAATTTTCATTAGTATCATGAACAACATCAAGAATATAACTATCACATAAAGCATGTTTTTCCTGACCTACAAGCGCACGTATATTGTTTTCAACATGGTTTTTAGGATCATAAGATAAATGCATCCCATCACATTGAGCCTTAATAAGAGCAAAATTCTCCGAAATATGATTTGGAGAATTCAAAAAGATAATTGAAAAATGAAGTGTGGGTGCAATAGCAAAAATTTCATGCTTAACATAAGGAACTATAGCAAGTTAATCTTTATAAGCATCATCCAAAGTGGCATATTGGTCATGAACACAACAAGTATCAAGATATTTAGAACGGGATGTATCAAGTGAGTCCTCGGAATCATAGGATTCGTCATCATAGAAATTATTAGCCTCTTCTTGGGCAGAAAACATTTTGTTTTTAAAATCCTCAATATAATCATTGCAAACATAATTCTCAAAGCAATAAGCAAGAACTGCAAAGTATTCAGACTTGTGAATAGTATCATAATACTTTTCAATCAAAGAACCAATCTCATAAGCACCCTTAAAAGCAACAAACTCTTCAATATTTTCAACATCAAAGTAATAATAAACACCTTTAGCGTAAGAAGATAGGATCTCATTCTCCTTAAACTCGCATTGGAAAGGTAGGTGCTTACGGTCTTTTTTAGAGTAGCAAGTAAAATCATAAATATAGCACAACGTCTCAGTATAGCAATAAGAAGTATGCATTTGATCCAATAAGTGTTTCCCTTTCTGAGATAAGCAGTGTCGTGTATAATGAGCATGCTCATCCAATGATTTTCCCTCAACCAAGTGGGTTGGGTTTTTAGCGTGAGCACAAATAGATCGAAGACGATCCAAGTGAAACAAGTCCATCCTACCATATTTGGGTGGTCCACACCTATGGTAAAGATAGCATCAGTAGGCAGAGACACAAGGTAGCAACTATTTTTGTAGTTTTTCATAAAAGACACAGAAGAAAAAGCAAAAACTGGAAAGTAAACTAACAAGACTAACAAGAAAAGGTAAAAAATAGCGTGCAACTCCCCTATCTTGAAGATTGGAGTCCCCGGCAACGGCGCCAGAAATTAGCTTGATGGCTTCTCGCCCCTCGTTGGTTACCCCAAGTGGAAGGTTGAGATGAAGCGTAGCAGCAACTTTCCCTGGGTGAAGATATCAAGGTTATCGAACCAGGAGGACTCCGAATTCTGCAAGTAGGTGTCAACAGCGCCAGATAATAAGTAGACCTAGACCTGCAAACACAACAAATAAATTTGCTCCCAATGAGTACACAGAGGTTGTCAATCTCTCCGGTCTTGTTGTTTACAAAGGATCAAACGCAATGGTGGAAATAACAGTAATTGCAACTGAAAAGAAATAAAGCAGTAAATGGTTGAGGTGTAAACAGTGGTGGAAATATGGACCGGGGTCCCATGATGTTCACTAGTGATGTCTCTCTCCCAAAAGACGATAAAATTGCTAAACCGGGTGAACAAATTATAGCTGGGCAATTGACAGAATTATAAACGCACCGCAATGCTAATTATGCTGCAAAGAAAGTTAGAGGCTCAAAAGTATGGGCAGTACGCCAAGACAAGTAGACCGAAATCCGACAACATCTACTCACTAATCATCCACCTTGAGATATCTATCTAGCACATCTCGCTGATAATAAGTTGCGAGCCCCACCCAAAGTGTAAACCCAAAGCAACAGACAACTGCATTAACAATCTTTGCGTAAGGTACACAATCCTTGCAACCGCAGTTACAAGCATCGTTGTTTTCTCCCTGGTGGAAATAGCACATCCCCTAGTATCATGTTTCTGTCACTCAAGCTAGACATTGGGGGCCATGAACCCACAATCAAGCATAAACGCTCCCTCTTAGAGTTACTATCTACTACTTGTCCAAAGCAATAAAAAGCAATGGAGAACATGCAAGAATTACTCAAGAACAAAATATCAAAGGAGAACCAAATATATAACTCATCACAATCTGAACATAATCTCATAATCCATCGGATCCCAGCAAACACAACATAGCAATAGCAGAAAGAATTACATAGATGCCTTGATCATGTAGGGAAGATCACAAGGGATAAGAATTGAATCACAATATTGGAGAGAAGACATCACATAGCTACTGGTCATGGACCCATGGTCCAAGGGGGACTACTCACGACACATCCGGGAAGCGCTCATGGTGGTGGAGAAGCTCCTGGAGGTCAAACCTCCCTCTGGCAGGGTGCCAGGAAGAGGTCTTCTCGTGCTCCCGATCTTGGAAGCAAGGAGGCGGCGGAATAGAGGTGAAAATCGCGATGCGGGGCTCTCTCCGAGTGTTTCCATGATGGGGTGTAAATATAGGCAGAAGTGGGCACCAGGGGGTGGCCCTTCCCCCAGGCACCCTGGTGGCGCGGCTAGGAGGTGGTGCGCGCCAGGTGGCCGCCTGGGTGGGCCCTGGCTCCCCTCTGGCCATCCGGTGCTTCGTGAAGCTTCTGTTGCACGGATTTTTTATATATTTTTGTTGGAATTTTTTGAGCTCTGTAAATATGGGTAAAAACCTGCAATTCACAGACATCAGCACACAGAAACGGGCACTGGGTGCACTGAGTTAGTAGGTTAGTCCAAATATGTGTAAAAATATATGAAAGTGTAGCAAAACACATGGCAATGTCACCTAAAAGAGCATGGAACAAGCAGAAAATATAGATACGTTTGGGACGTATCAATGCGCAACAGAGGGAATACCTCTTGTACCAAAGGGTAAAGGCATTGATAGGAGCGGAAGGGTAAAGACTCAAATCTTAGACCCTGGATGCACATCATGGATATGCTGAGTTTCTGACTCGACATAGAGGCCGTCAACGACATTTATGACCCGACCAAAAGGGCTAAGTTAATCGCACGTGGGTAAAGTAGTGTACTGATACGCGAGAGATGATAATTGCTTCTCGCCCTTCGTTGGTTACCCCAAGTGGAAGGTGAGATGCAGCGTAGCGGCAAGTTTCCCTCGGTGAAGATACCGAGGTTTGTCTCCAGTAGGACTCCGGAGATGATAAGTAGGTGTCAGCGGAGCAACTTACGTGGACCTGCACACAGACACAAATAACTTTGCTCCCAATGAAGTTCAGAGAGGTTGCCAGTCTCTCCGGTCTTGTAGTTTACAAAGGATCAAAACAAGGGATGATGACAATGATAGAAACTGAAAGTGAAAAGAAATAAAGTAAATAAGAGTGTAAACAGTGATGAGAATATGGACCGGGTTCCCGTGATGTTCACTAGTGATGTCTCTCACCCAAAAGACGATAAAACTGCTATGCGAGGTAAAGAAATTACAGATGGGCAATTGACAGGATCATAAACGCAATGCAATCCTAACTATGCTACAAAGAAAAGAAGAGGCTCAAAAGAATGGGCAGTACGCCAAAATCCAACTGCATCTACTACTAAGCATCCACATTGAGATATCTATCCAGAACATCGCACTGGTATTAAGTTGCGAGTCCCACCCAAAGTGTAAACCCAAAGCAACATACAACTGCATTAAAAATAACTTTGCGTAAAGTAAACAATCCTTTCAACCGCGGTTACAAGCACCGTTGTTTTCCCCCTTGTGGCAACAACACATCCCCTAGACTCATTTTTTTGTCACTTAAGCGTGTCATCAGGGGGCATGAACCCACAATCGAGCATAATGTTCCCTCTTGGAGTTACTACCTACTACTTGGACAAAGCAATAAATAGAAATGGAGAACATGCAAGAATTACTTAGGAACAAAAATATAAAAGATAAAAACCAAATATATTACTCAATCACAATTTGAACATAATCTCATAATCCATCAGATCCCATCAAACTCAGCATAGCAATAGCAGAAAGAATACATATATGCCTCTAGCATGTAGGGCAGCTCACGAGGTCTAAACCATGAAGAAAAAAGAGGGGAGGAGAACATCACATAGCTACTGATCACAGACGCATGGTCCAAGGGAAACTACACATGACACATCCGAGAAGCGTCCATGATGGAGGGGAAGCTCCCGGAGGTCGATCCTCCCTCCGGCAGGGTGCCGGGAAGGGTCCTGCTGGCGCTCCTGATCTTGGAAGCGTGGCGGTGATGGCTTCTCGCCCCTCGTTGGTTACCCAAAGTGGAGGGTTGAGATGTAGACAACAGCAAATTTCAGTTGGTGAAGATACCAAGGTTTGTCTCCAGTAGGACTCCGCAACGACATGAAGGTGACAACGGCGCCAGCAATTAGGCGGTTGACGTGGACCTGCACACACAACAGATAACTTTTCTCCCAACGAGTACAGAGAGGTTGTCAATCCCTCCGGCCTTTTTGTTTACAAAGGATCAAACGTACGGGATAATAATGATAGCGATAGCAACAGAAAAGGAAATAAAGCGGAAAATAAATAGTGGGTGTAAACAGTGGTGGAAATATGGACCGGGGTCCCATGATGTTCACTAGTGATGTCTCTTTACCAAAAGACGATAAAATAGACATGCGAGGTAAACAAATTACAGCTGGGCAATTGACAGGATTATGTGCGCAAACCAATTCTAACTATGCTACTAAGAAAGGAAGAGGCTCAAAAGCTTGGGCGGTACACCAAGACAAGTAGACCGAAATCCATCTGCATCTACCTACTAATCATCCATAACATCTCGCTAGTATTAAGTTGAGAATCCCACCCAAAGTGTAAACTCAAAGCAACAGACAACTGCACTAAAGAACTTTGTGTAAAGTAAACAATCGTTGCACCAGCAAGTAAAAGCACCGTTGTTTTCTCCCTTGTGACGACAACACATCCCCTAGACTCATGTTTCTGTCACTCAAGCTAGTCATCATGGGGCATGAACCCACAATCAAGCATAATGCTCCCTCTTGGAGTTACTACCTACTACCTGGCCAAAGCAATAAACAGCAACGGAGAACATGCAAGAATTACTCAAGAACATAAATATAAAAGAGGTGAATTAAATATATTACTCAAACACAATCTGCACATAGTCTCATAATCCATCAGATCCCAGCAAACTCAGCATAGCAACAGCAGAAAGATTACATATGTGCCTCGATCATGTAGGGCACCTCACGAGGTCTAAACCATGAAGAACAAAGATGGGAGGATAACAACACATAGCTACTGATCATGGACCCATGGTACAAGGTGGACTACTCACGGTTCATACGGGAAGCATCCATGGTGGTGGAGAAGCTCCCGGAGGTGGTTCCTCCCTCCGGCAGGGTGTCGGGAAGAGGGCTCCTGGTGCTCCCGACCTTGGAAGCGCTGCGGCGGCGGAACAGAGGAGAGATCGCGAAAAAGGGTTCTGTCCTCGAGGGTTTCGGGACAAGAGAGATATATAGGCGAAGGGGGGCAGCAAGAGGTGGACCAGGCTCCCCAGGCGCCCCCCTGGCGTGGCCTAGGGGGGTGGTCGCGCCAATTGGCCGCCTGGGCCACCCCTGGCTCCCCTCTGGCCCCACTTTGGCTCTTCCCGAAGATTCCTGTAAGCTTATTTTTCCTATATTTTTCCCGGAATTTTTCCGGCACTTTAAGTAATGGGAAAACCTGAAATACAAAAACAGCAAAAAACAGGAACTGGCACTGGGGTGCACTTAGTTAATAGGTTAGTCCAAATATGATCAAAAGTGTATGGAAGTGCATCAATATCATAGCAATATCACACAAAAGATGCATGGAGCAAGCAGAAATTATAGATACGTTTTGGACGTATCAACGTCCCCAAGCTTAATTCCTGCTCGTCCTCGAGTAGGTAAATGATAACAAGCATAATTTCTGTGGTGAAATGCTACCAACCATATAAGAACTTTTAAGTAATGCAATCAAGGCATGTAATTCAATTCAAGTCATAACAGGCAAGAGTCTATATTAGCATTGAAACAAGCAACATAGTAACATAAAGGTGCAAGAGCTCTCGCTGTCCGTGACTCGAATGTCTCCAAATGGTGTTTGTGTGCAAGAAAGGGGATAGGGATATACGAGAGAGTAAAACATAGTTTTTATTGTTGAGAACTTAATCTACTAAAGTTTCACACTTGGTCTTCTTTGGAATCTTATCTTGACTCATCCCCAGACCACTAGCCAGGTACAAGTCAAAATGATCCACTCCCTTTCGATATTTTGAGCACTCATGCAATGGATGAGCGTAAGAAAGAAAGTTGACACTTAGGATGGAAAAGAGAGAAAAATGATGGGGGAGGGAGACAAAAAAAGGTGTGAAAGGCTCACATCAATGAGGACAATCATAGGCGAGAGAAAGCCCAATGATAGATATGATGTGAGGAGTAGGGATTGCCATGCAATGGATGCACATATGAGCTAAGGTAACCTCTCCAATGGAACTAGTGGGGGTGCATCCAACTTGCTTGCTCAAGAAGACCTAGATCTCATTTTAGGAGGCTCATCATTGGAATATACAAGCCAAGTTCTATAGTGTGAAGGTCCCCACATAGCTATATGCATGAATGATAATCTCTATGGAGTACAAGATATAAGATGGAGTACGAGTGTGGATCTCTCAAAAGGAATAGTAGTGTGCCCTCTTCTCTCTTTTTATTTCTTTTCTCTTTTTTCTATTTTTTTGTATTTTTTTGGTGGCCTCAATTGCTCTTTCTATTTAACTCTCATTTGTCCTCTTTGGGATCTTTTGATTTTGTCCTCTTTGGGATCTTTTGATTTTGTCCTCTTTGGGATCTTTTCCTCACTTTAGGGGCAACACTCTATATATTAAAAGAAGTATAGAAGATGTTTCACACTTTACAAAAGTACTCAACATAAAGAAAATGAAACTATCATGATGTATGCAAATGTATGCCTCTGCCAGTGTAGCATGATATGCAATGATAGTAGCGCGTCATATAGAAATAATTAGGGAAAGGCCCAACTAGCATGCAGCTCAGCGATCAAGCAAAAGCATGTGCGACGTGAAGATCAAGTCATGGGAAGGTGGATGTTCCATGGAAATGTATCTCGGAAATGCTATGGAAATGCCTTGATAGGTAGGTATGGTGGCTGTTTTGAGGAAGGATATAATGAGGCTTATGATGACAGAGCGTATCGTGCCAAGGATTTGGATGCACCGGCAAAGTATGCGCCAACTCTCGAGGTGAGAAAGGGCAATGCACGGTACCGAAGAGGCTAGAAAAATATGTCTAGGTGGAAGTGTCAACTTTTGAATACTCACATTAGTCCAAAGAACTCATGCACTTATTATCGGTAACTCTCAATCTAATTAGGAGGTTCACAAAGAGACAAGTTCCCCGAGGAGGAGTGTATGGGGGTTTGGTTATCCTTGCGCATCCTCTACTCATGGTACGTGAGTGTACTCTAATATTCGATCCCTCCAAAGATTAGTGATCCATCTAGTAGCTAAAGTTCTCAACTAATTTTGTAAGTTTTTCGAAAATAAACACGGATTTCCCAAAATACGACATCTATCACTAATAGGATAAAGCTCTTGACACCAAAAGTTCAAACATTACTCATAGCAATACCCCAAAACTATTACAAGTTACTACTACAATTGAATAGCAACCTCAATTACCTACTTCAAGTCAAGACACAAAACTCAGTGCAACAGGCAAACCCTCTGAACAAGATAAGCATGAAAACTCAAGAGAGTTCCAGAAACAAACTAAAAAAAAGCTCTTAAAAAGATAAGCATGAAAACTAAGAGCTAAACATGACAGCAGCTACGAAAAAGATAAAGAACACACACAACAAAGATAAGCATGAAAATCCTATGTTGTGCTCTAGGGTGAAGTGGAGCGTGTTTCTCTCCCACACAAAGAAAGTTGGGTTCTAACTTTTTATGAACATCAAGCAAAGATAAAGAAAACTAAAAAGGAAATAAAGAACAAGACGCTCCAAGCATAGCACATAACGCATGAAGTGATAAAAATATAGTGCAACGAAAGACCAACTGATAATTGTTGATGGAGAAGGGGATGCATTGGGGCATCCCCAAGCTTAGATGCTTGAGTCTCCTTGAATATTTCTTGGGGGTGCACGGGGGCATCCCCAAGCTTGAGCGTTTGACCCTCCTGAATCTTCTTTTATCAACTTCCCTCACACACTTGAAAACTCCCTTCATACATAACTCATCCTAATTTGATTAGCGAGGTTAGTACCCACAATAAAATAATTTTTCCTTTACTTCAAATAAAGATATTCTTGAAGATCTATTGTTTCTCAAGATTGCCAAAAGTTTTTTATTTGCAAAGAACAAGCAAGCTTAAGGTTTGCAAAAGTAAGGAGAGACAAAACGTGGCAGAATCTGTGAAAAATAGAACAACAGGTAGTAAATAATTTTTAGGGATACTTCTGCAACTCAAATAAAAAAAACTCAGAACATACGAAAGTTTCGTGATTGTATAGAGCGCGCTGTGTAAAAAATTCAGCTCAAAAAGATGAACTGGGATTTTTCTACGATTTGTTTTCATCACAAGGAGAGAATCTGTTTTCTGGACAGCATGTCACAACTTTTCCCTTCCCTTGTCATATGAGGAAATACTTGGAACAAAGCTTGAAAAGTAAAGATACAATGATGTTGCTACAGTAGTAACAATCATCAAGACAACTAAAAAAATAAGTAAAAAAATCTTGGGTTGCCTCCCAACAAGCGCTTTCTTTTACGCCTTTAAGCTAGGCAAAAAGATTTTAAAGGATGCTCTCATAAGAATAAGGATTTGAAGAAAAAGAGAGCATCAAGAAGAAAATATGGAACGCATTTAAGCCTAACCCACTTCCTATGCATTGGAATCTTGTAAGAAAATAAATCAAAGAAGCACAAAGAGACAAGCATAGGAAGGTGGGACAAGAACAACTTCAAAACTTTCAACATAAAGATAGGAGTTTTAGTAATATGGAAGTTTCTACAACCAAACTTCCCTCTCTCAAAATAATTTTCAGTAGTATCATGAACAACATCAAGAATATAACTATCACATAAATCATGTTGTTCATGAACTACAAGCACACGTGTATAGTTTTCAACATGGTCTTTAGGATTATAAGATAAATGCAACCCATCACATTGAGCCTTGATAAGAGCACAATTCTCCGGAATATGAGTTGGAGATTTCAAAAGGATAATAGGACAATCAAGTGTGGGTGCAATAGAAAAAAATTCATGCTTAACATGAGGAACTATAGCAAGTTCATCTCCGTAAGCATCATCCATAGTGGCATCACGGCCATAAGCATAGAAGGCATCAACTTCATCAAAAAAGGATATTTCAAAAGAATCCATGGGATCATTACACTCATATAAAGTAAGAGTCAAAGAGGTACTCTCATTAGAAGGTAGACATGGATGGCTCCATTCTTCCTCCTTTTATTCGTCACTCTCCTCCTCTTTTTCATCCAAGGAGCTTTCAGGTTCAGCAAATTTTTCTTCCATAGAGTCCTGCAAATCATTAGTCTCTTCCTTTGGGGGAGAGATTTTCTCAAGATGATCACTAATATAATAATTTGCATCGTAATTTTACAAACAATAGTTAAGTATAGCAAGACTCTCAGATTTTTAAGGGGCATCATCAATATTTTTAAGAAGAGAAGTAATTTCATAGGCTGTCGGGACCCGGGGTTTGCATATGTAATTCCAGTCACAATTCAATTATATGGAGAGCCGAGAGCCATACCCACTTGTCTAAGCAGACAAGGCCAAGTACAAGACACTCTCGGAAAGCTCGAACGTGAGGGGCATCCCATCCAGGCCGGATGATCAACTGAGATGGGTCCTCATCGCCCGCTCACAAGTCTAAATGATTATGGGTGGTGAAATCCCATACTCATAGACAAGTCGCCTCAACCATATTATCGATTGAATCCTAACACTTACATAAACATACTCCAGCCCGATCTCTTAGTCGGGGTCTCGGGCGGGCTCAATCATACAACAAAGTGTGCCACGTGACAAAGTCACGAGCAATCGCATCGCGATGCCCCAAGCTGCCCACATCTAAGGGCCACTTGGTGTATAAAAGACCGCCGGCGAGAGCACAACCAAGGTATCGAACCCCACACATGACATGCACGATATAAACATACACGCAGCATGCATGCCAAGTGTATAACAACAGGTAACACAACATGAACTCTACAAACTCATAGCTTTATTGCATCTGCTAAACAGAGCAGATATAGTAGTGTTACAAGCAGAGATCACATCACTGTGATCCAACATTACATCATACAACAACGGAAGCAAATTATGTCTTATTAAAGACAAGGTTAACAAATGGCTTAAGAAGCCTTTAAGAAAACACAACGACCCTCCAGAGGGACCAGGTTGCTGTCTGGGACTACATAACTTCGTCGATGTCGAGCTTGAAGGGGAAAACCACCATCAGGGTCAGTGGTCTCGTCTCTAAAACATAGAATAAGCAAACGTGAGTACAAAGTCGTACTCAGCAAGACTTACGTCAGAACTATACTACTCATGCTCAGGTACCAAGGTAAAGGCAAGTGGGGTTGTAATGCAGAAAGCTTTGACTTGGCTATCCTGTACTACGACTACATAGAGTTGAGATGAGAGGCGCACACGAGTCCATCTAATCTTGATCACCACATCAATACACAACCATGGATCCTTCCTCGACTTTCCCACGAGGAAGCAACCCAAAGAACTCACACTTATTTTGCGATTTTTAGAGTATCCATTTGAGTTGTCTAATAATCAAGTAAAGATCTCCAAGTGGTCCATAACCGCGGACACGGCTATTCGAATAGTTCATTAACCTTGCAAGGGTGTACTTCTTCACATACCTAGCTACCACTTACCGCCTATAACTCGTCACCTTCAAGCGGTGTCGGCGAGGATAGTACCACGACACTTACCTCACGGCTCCAACTCTAGTCCAGGGAATCGCCTATCTGAGTTGCACCCCAATCGGGAATCCGGCCGGGGTTTCCGTTCAGGACCCAGACGATGTATGGACGGTCCGACAAGCCCACCTCGACGGATGGTGCTGCGCTTGCCTAAAACCGTGCTACGTTATGAAAGCAAATAGAATAAAGTTAACCCATGAGAATCCTGGACCCTAGTCGGGGTGAGTTAATAGGTCGAGAGGGGTCAATGAGCCCAACATGTGGTAGTAATCTGTGTCTTGGATCACAACACAAGAACTCGGGGCCTAGGGCAGTGTAAATGAGACAACCCACTGTGTACTCCTACACAGCCTCTCATTGTTCACTTATTTTAGGGTGACTTCATCAACACGTTACCACCTTGTTGCATGTGTTCACTACCATCCCGATACATCACCCGATGGATCAGCTCCATTTCAAACAACTCTAGCATGGCATAGCATAACATGGATGAAGGGCCACATGATGAGCACAAACAAACTTGTATCTGCTAGGTTGAGGTTTGCTTAATACTGTGGTAACAATGATAGGTCATGCAAAGGATGGGTTCAACTAGCGGAAGAACGGTAACATGTGAATCAACTAAACATGCATAAGAGAACAAGAGGGAAACTGGGTTTTTATAGATATGATCAAAGGGGGTTTGCTTGCCTTATTGTCGAGACTCGGAAGTGCCACTCTTCGAAGAAACAGGAACTACGTCCGGCGATGGATCTATCGAGAAGAAGCAAACACCGAGACAACAAAGTATAAACATCACATTGCAATGCACATTCAAGAATGAAACATGGCATGGTACTGATGTGATCTATGTTCAATTTACAACAAGTTTAATTGAAGTTGATTTGAAAAGGAATTCAAATTCAAACTCCAAATGTGGTTCAATTTAGCCAAGCTGCATTTGCTAATGTTTGGACATGGTAATTCATGTGGTCATGTGTATGATATGCCTCTGATGTTCATGTGATAAGGTTGGCATTGCAAAGATTTAATTTGAAATGATTTAAACATTTAATTTGAATTATTCCAAATAAGCCATATAGCTAAATGCTACTGGTTCATCATCATAGATGTGTTTTTCATCCATGAAAGTATGATATTTGGAATCCTTGCATTTTTCTGATGATTTTTCATATATAATTTATTTGATTGGGAGTTATGGATAAAAAGTTATTGAATTTCAAAGATTTAAGCATTTTCTGGAAATTCTATTAAATAGAAAAGGGATTTATTACGCAAGCATGACATCATGATGACATCACTGGGCGCTGACTGGTCAAACTGACACGCGGGGCCCATCTGTCATCCACTCTGGGGTTAACCCCGTTTAATTAGAGATGACAGGGGATTAGGGGGCACTGTGTCCCACCCGTCAGTGAGAGAGAGAGGGGATTAGGGGGGTGGTTAGCCAGGTCGGCCGGCGTTTAACCGCCGGCAGCCACGGGACACGGCGGAGGGGTCGCCGGAGTGGCCTCCCGGCCACGGGATGGCACGGGGAGGGCACCAAACGGGCCCTCTCACACGCGCGCGTCAAGGGGAGGCACTTGGGCGGCCAAGGGGGCGCCGGCTGCGCGTCGACGAGCAGGCCCGCGGCGGCCGGAGCTCTGCTGCGTGGGAAACAGCGACGAGGCACGAGGGGGAGCACGGGCTAGAGGAAAATTGAGCGGACGCTCACCGTGAGGGCGACGGCGTTGATGAGGAGGCCGGAGATGCAGCGGTGGCCGTCCAATTCCTCGCCGGAGCTCGAATGCCGCGGTGGAAGAACTTGACACGGGCGTCGTCCACGGAGCTTCTCCACTCGAATTGAGTGCGCTAGGAGACGAAGACGAGTGCGGCGGACGTCCTGGACAGCTGGGCGCGGCGAGGGGAGGCCGGTGGCCGTGGTGGTGCTCGTCGGTGAACTCCGGGGCGCTCGGGTCCTTGCGGATTCGCACGGGAGAGAGAGGAGAGTGGTTTCCAGAGGGGGGGGAAGGAAGGGATGAGCACGGGGGTCTCCACGGCGGTTGGATAGGGACGAGGGGGCCTCCCGAGCGAGCTGGACGTGGCAGCCGCGGCGAGCAGGCGCTCCACGCCTCTGCCAGAAGGCAGAGGTTGAAGATGCCCCTGCCCCTGGCAGGCTGGGCCGGCTTCTGCCGCGTTTGGGACAGGTGGGCCGGAGGTAAGGGAGGTGGGTGGCTTCGGCCCTTTTGTTTATTTTTCCTTTTTCTGCTTTCTGTTTTATTTGTTTTGTATTGGATAAAATACCCAAACATTTTTATAAACCCCCAATTAATTATCTTGGACATATGTGACCTAGTACTAGTCACTCCCAAGTTTTGGAGATTTTTGAAATTCAAAACATTTGAATTTAAATTCAAATAGCATTTAAATTTAATTTCCAAGCCTCTGTTTGAATATTTGAAAAATCCATGAGTATGGGTTTGACTCCAAATCATTTTTAAAATGATCATACCCATTTATAGGATTTTTCAAAATTGTTTGGAGGAAATTTGGAAAAACTTTTTACCTGGCCTTTTATTTAAAATTCTTTTTGAGGCTTTTCCAAATCCCCAATTATTAAACCAAAGAAAATAAACATGATGCAATTATTCTAATAATAAAAGCACATACCAAAACTAGGGTTGTGACAACTCACCCCCACTCAAAAGAATCTCGTCCCGAGATTCAGAAGTAGTCGGGAAGAGGGTGGGGTACTCGACACGGAGACGGTCTTCTCGTTCCCAGGTGGCTTCCTTCTCAGAATGGTTGGACCACTGCACTTTAAGGAACTTGATCTTCTGACGTCTGGTGATGCGTTCAGCTTCATCGAGGATACGGACGAGATACTCTCGATACGACAGGTTTTCTTGGAGATCAAGCGTTTCGTGGTCTACTTCGCGGATGGGGTCCTTGAAGCAACGCCTGAGTTGAGATACGTGGAAGACATCGTGAACCTGAGAAAGATGCGGCGGTAGTTCAAGTTGGTAGGCAACTTCTCCACGTTTAGCTAGAATGCGAGAGGGACCTATGTAACGTGGGGCCAACTTGCCTTTAATACCGAAACGTTGGGTTCCCTTCAGAGGAGTAACCCGGAGGTAAGCCTTTTCGTCCAGCTCGTAGCTCTCTGGCCTATGATGACGATCATAATAGCTTTTCTGACGAGACTGGGCTGTTTTCAATTTCTCACGAACAATGCGAACCTTCTCTTCTGCTTCCTGGATCATATCCGGTCCAAAGAATTGTCTTTCACCGGTTTCTGACCAGTTCAATGGTGTTCGACATTTTCGTCCATAGAGAAATTCGAAGGGTGCCATGCCCAAACTAGATTGGAAGCTGTTGTTATAAGCAAACTCGGCGAATGGAAGAGATTTCTCCCAACTCTTTCCGAATGAGATAACACAGGCTCTGAGCATGTCTTCGAGAATTTGATTGACCCTTTCTACTTGACCACTTGACTGGGGATGAAAGGCGGTGCTAAAGGAGAGATGGGTTCCCATAGCATTTTGAAAACTTTCCCAAAATCCAGAGGTGAAAAGACTTCCACGGTCTGAATTGATTTCCAAAGGAACACCATGGAGAGAAACGATCTGGGAGACATACAAATCCGCTAATTGGCTAGCAGTTATACTCTCACGAACAGGAAGGAAATGAGCAACTTTGGAAAGACGGTCAATGACCACGAAGATGGCATTGTTTCCCTTCTGAGACTTTGGAAAGCCAGTGATGAAATCCATGCTGACTTTATCCCATTTCCACTCAGGAATGGCTAAAGGTTGAAGAGTACCAGCAGGTCTTTGATGCTCTGCTTTCACACGACGGCAAACATCGCACTCAGCAACAAATTGAGCGATTTCTCGTTTCATCCGAGTCCACCAAAATCTCTGGCGTAGATCTTGATACATCTTAGTACTACCAGGATGAATCGAGAGAGGGGTGTCATGGGCTTCCTTAAGGATTTGCTGCCTTAGATTCCTATTCTTCGGAACTACCATCCTATTCTCGAAGTACACAGTACCTTCATTGTCTAGGGTAAAACATTTTGCCTTACCGCTAGCAATGTTCTGCTTGATATGTCGGATACCTCGAGCACGTTGTTGAACAGCTTTGATTTGATCCTCAAAGGTTGGTTTCACAATCAAGGTGGAAAGGAATCCATGAGGAACAATCTCGAGATTCATCTTTCGAAATTCCTCATAGAGAATTGGTTGATACTGTTGTAACATGAGGGTGTTACAATACGACTTACGACTTAGTGCATCAGCCATGACATTGGCTTTGCCTGGGGTGTAAGAGATACTCAAGTCGTAATCTTTTACCAACTCTATCCAGCGTCTTTGCCTGAGATTAAGATCTTGCTGGGTGAATATGTATTTGAGGCTTTGGTGATCGGTATAGATTTCACAACGATTACCAAGGAGGTAATGTCGCCAAGTCTTCAGGGCATTAACTACGGCAGCGAGTTCAAGATCATGGGTAGGATAGTTTTCTTCATGTGGACGCAACTGGCGTGAAGCATAAGCTACCACATGTCGATCTTGCATAAGTATGCATCCTAACCCTTGCCGTGAAGCATCACAATAGATCTCGAAATCCCTTTTGGTGTCTGGAGGTGCAAGTATGGATGCAGAAGTCAATCTTCTTTTTAGCTCTTGAAAGCTTTCCTCGCACTTGGGAGTCCATAGGAATTTCTTATCTTTCTTGAGGAGTTCAGTCAGAGGCTTTGCAACTTTGGAGAAGTTCTCAACGAAGCGGCGACAATAGGTCGCTAGGCCAAGAAAGCTCCTAACTTGCTTAACCGATTCAGGTGGAGTCCAGTCAAGGACGGCCTGAACTCTCTCGGGATTGACTGCAACACCTTTCGCAGAAATCACGTGGCCTAAGTAGGTCACTTCTGGTAGCCAGAATTCACACTTGGAGAACTTGGCATAAAGGCGATGCTCTCTAAGTTTCATCAATAACAGCCTAAGATGTTCTGCGTGCTCTTCTTCATTCTTCGAGTAGATGAGAATATCATCAAGATAAACCACAACAAATTTATCTAAGTACTCCATGAAGATCGAATTCATCAAACGCGAAAAAGTGGCTGGGGCATTGGTTAAACCGAAGGACATAACGGTATACTCGTAAAGGCCATAACGAGTAGTGAAAGCCGTTTTGGGAATGTCCTCATTTCAGATTTTGATTTGATGATAACCTAATCTCAAATCCATCTTAGAGAAGACAGAGGATCCTGCAAGTTGATCATAAAGATCATTGATCCTGGGAAGTGGGTACTTGTTCTTTATCGTCGCTAGATTTAGCGGGCGATAGTCTACGCACATCCTTTCTGTTCCATCTTTATTCGTTACGATTAGAACGGGGCAACCCCATGGCGATGAGCTAGGGCGGATGAAGCCTTTTGCCAACGAAGCATCAAGTTGGGTTTTTAGCTCAGCTAACTCATGTGGGGCCATCCTATATGGACGTCTCGAAATTGGGGCTGTGCCTGGTATAAGATCCACTATGAATTCCACAGACCTGTCGGGTGGCATTCCCGGCAGCTCTTCTGGAAAGACATCCGGAAAGTCACAAACTATCGGAATATCTTCAAGGTTAGGAAGGGGATGTTCATTCAACGAATACAGTTGGGTTTCTGAACCTTGAGATGTGAAATGGACTATCTTGCCGGAAGGATGAGTGAGTTGGACTGATCTAGTGGCACAATCGATCTTGGCACGGTGTTTGGACAACCAATCCATACCTAAGATGATATCGATATCAGAAGATTTGAGGGATATGAGAGAAGCAAGGAATACAATATCCTCAACAGCAATCTCATTGTCATGGCTTACCCTACTGGTACGCCATGTGGATCCTGGAGTTTTAATCATGAAAGGGATAGGCAACTCCTCGAATGAAATGTCATGCAGGAGTGCGAACTTTTCAGACAAAAAGGAATGAGAAGCTCCAGAATCAAATAGAACAGAAGCAGGTTTGGAGTTGACAGGAAGTGTACCAAGTACAACCTTCGTATCTTCTTGGGCTTCTTTGATGGTGGCGTGGTTCACACGTCCGTATTCAACAATAGCGGACTTGGATTTGGAAGGCTTTGGTGGCTTAGCTTTGGCTTTATGTTTTGGACGAGGAGGAACCTTCTCTTGCAATGAACACTGTCGGGCAATGTGGCCAGGATTACCACACTTGTAACACAAACGGGTGTTAGGTTGTGGAGTTTGTATGGAAAGCTCTCTACTATCTTTCTGGGTTTTCTTGCTTTGAAGAGATGGTCTTGGAATCAAGTGCGAAGGAATGGCACTAGTTGGGATCCAAAATCGACGTTTTTGAGAACCTAAACTAGAAGAGGAAGCAAGATCACGATCACGCTTGCGAGACTCTTCAAAGACCTCATTTCCATGCTCAGCTCTGAATGATCTATTGACCAAATCCTCGAAGTTGACGAATTCAAGGAGATTGAGATCATGACGAAGGACGGGGCTAAGTCCCTTGCGGAACCTTGCTTGCTTCTTGGCATCGGTTGATATCTTCTCAGGGGCATAACGAGAAAGTCGGTTGAACTCAGTTCTGTACTGATGAACAGTCATATTTCCTTGAGATAGGGTGCAGAACTCTTCCCTCTTTCTTTCCATCAACTCATCCAGAATGTGGTACCCTTGGAAGGCATCACGAAACTCCGGCCAAGTCACTACGTGATCATCAGGCTGCATTGCAACAAAACTTTCCCACCATTCACCAGCAGCACCTTCCAGAAAGTAGGCTGCGAACATCACACGATCATCTGGAGAAACATGCATCGTCTCAAGCTTACGCTCGATGGAACGGAGCCAATCATCGGCGTCAAGGGGCTCAGATGAACATCGGAAAACTGGCGGGTTCAAAAGGATAAAATCCTGGATGGATGTTATCGCATTTCGTTGGAGAGAAGTATTCTTCTCAATGAGCTCCAAAAGGCGTGTTTGATCACGTCGATTTCGCTCAGCCTCCATCATGATTTCCGTTGCAGAAGGCGGTGAAGGAGGATCACCATCACCACTTTGATTACTGTGACCAGATTCAACACATCTAGTTCCACCTGACATTCTGTGTGATAAAAATCAACAATCAGAGTAGGATTTATGATGGAATCAAAGCAAAGATGATACAATTTAAGAGCGGACAAGATTGTAATGCAAAAGCATTGAAATCACTGGAAACACGGGACAATTCGGACAGCATAACGGCTGTACCGGGATGGAAAAATGAATCAATCTGCAAGAATGATCAGAACCTTCTCAAAAGGCTTGATGGAATGGTGACTCTAGACAACCAAAACAATCCTACAACTAAGGAGAGTCAAACAACGAGATGTTCTAGTATAGACATAGAAGAGCCTAGTCCTATCTTCCCGTAGAACAAGATGAGGGTGACTCAGAACTCAGATCGATAAGGGTAAGGAGAAAATGAAGCCTTACGTTGTTCCCTTATACCCAGAGTAACTATATAACTATAGAGTGCTAGACTCGACTTCGGCCAAGGTTAACTAATCCTACAGGCAGTCCTGCTCTGATACCAAGTCTGTCGGGACCCGGGGTTTGCATATGTAATTCTAGTCACAATTCAATTATATGGAGAGCCGAGAGCCATACCCACTTGTCTAAGCAGACAAGGCCAAGTACAAGACACTCTCGGAAAGCTCGAACGTGAGGGGCATCCCATCCAGGCCGGATGATCAACTGAGATGGGTCCTCATCGCCCGCTCACAAGTCTAAATGATTATGGGTGGTGAAATCCCATACTCATAGACAAGTCGCCTCAACCATATTATCGATTGAATCCTAACACTTACATAAACATACTCCAGCCCGATCTCTTAGTCGGGGTCTCGGGCGGGCTCAATCATACAACAAAGTGTGCCACGTGACAAAGTCACGAGCAATCGCATCGCGATGCCCCAAGCTGCGCACATCTAAAGGCCACTTGGTGTATAAAAGACCGCCGGCGAGAGCACAACCAAGGTATCGAACCCCACACATGACATGCACGATATAAACATACACGCAGCATGCATGCCAAGTGTATAACAACAGGTAACACAACATGAACTCTACAAACTCATAGCTTTATTGCATCTGCTAAACAGAGAAGATATAGTAGTGTTACAAGCAGAGATCACATCACTGTGATCCAACATTACATCATACAACAACGGAAGCAAATTATGTCTTATTAAAGACAAGGTTAACAAATGGCTTAAGAAGCCTTTAAGAAAACACAACGACCCTCCAGAGGGACCAGGTTGCTGTCTGGGACTACATAACTTCGTCGATGTCGAGCTTGAAGGGGAAAACCACCATCAGGGTCAGTGGTCTCGTCTCTAAAACATAGAATAAGCAAACGTGAGTACAAAGTCGTACTCAGCAAGACTTACGTCAGAACTATACTACTCATGCTCAGGTACCAAGGTAAAGGCAAGTGGGGTTGTAATGCAGAAAGCTTTGACTTGGCTATCCTGTACTACGACTACATAGAGTTGAGATGAGAGGCGCACACGAGTCCATCTAATCTTGATCACCACATCAATACACAACCATGGATCCTTCCTCGACTTTCCCACGAGGAAGCAACCCAAAGAACTCACACTTATTTTGCGATTTTTAGAGTATCCATTTGAGTTGTCTAATAATCAAGTAAAGATCTCCAAGTGGTCCATAACCGCGGACACGGCTATTCGAATAGTTCATTAACCTTGCAAGGGTGTACTTCTTCACATACGTAGCTACCACTTACCGCCTATAACTCGTCACCTTCAAGCGGTGTCGGCGAGGATAGTACCACGACACTTACCTCACGGCTCCAACTCTAGTCCAGGGAATCGCCTATCTGAGTTGCACCCCAATCGGGAATCCGGCCGGGGTTTCCGTTCAGGACCCAGACGATGTATGGACGGTCCGACAAGCCCACCTCGACGGATGGTGCTGCGCTTGCCTAAAACCGTGCTACGTTATGAAAGCAAATAGAATAAAGTTAACCCATGAGAATCCTGGACCCTAGTCGGGGTGAGTTAATAGGTCGAGAGGGGTCAATGAGCCCAACATGTGGTAGTAATCTGTGTCTTGGATCACAACACAAGAACTCGGGGCCTAGGGCAGTGTAAATGAGACAACCCACTGTGTACTCCTACACAGCCTCTCATTGTTCACTTATTTTAGGGTGACTTCATCAACACGTTACCACCTTGTTGCATGTGTTCACTACCATCCCGATACATCACCCGATGGATCAGCTCCATTTCAAACAACTCTAGCATGGCATAGCATAACATGGATGAAGGGCCACATGATGAGCACAAACAAACTTGTATCTGCTAGGTTGAGGTTTGCTTAATACTGTGGTAACAATGATAGGTCATGCAAAGGATGGGTTCAACTAGCGGAAGAACGGTAACATGTGAATCAACTAAACATGCATAAGAGAATAAGAGGGAAACTGGGTTTTTATAGATATGATCAAAGGGGGTTTGCTTGACTTATTGTCGAGACTCGGAAGTGCCACTCTTCGAAGAAACAGGAACTACGTCCGGCGATGGATCTATCGAGAAGAAGCAAACACCGAGACAACAAAGTATAAACATCACATTGCAATGCACATTCAAGAATGAAACATGGCATGGTACTGATGTGATCTATGTTCAATTTACAACAAAGTTTAATTGAAGTTGATTTGAAAAGGAATTCAAATTCAAACTCCAAATGTGGTTCAATTTAGCCAAGCTGCATTTGCTAATGTTTGGACATGGTAATTCATGTGGTCATGTGTATGATATGCCTCTGATGTTCATGTGATAAGGTTGGCATTGCAAAGATTTAATTTGAAATGATTTAAACATTTAATTTGAATTATTCCAAATAAGCCATATAGCTAAATGCTACTGGTTCATCATCATAGATGTGTTTTTCATCCATGAAAGTATGATATTTGGAATCCTTGCTTTTTTCTGATGATTTTTCATATATAATTTATTTGATTTGGAGTTATGGATAAAAAGTTATTGAATTTCAAAGATTTAAGCATTTTCTGGAAATTCTATTAAATAGAAAAGGGATTTATTGCGCAAGAATGACATCATGATGACATCACTGGGCGCTGACTGGTCAAACTGACACGCGGGGCCCATCTGTCATCCACTCTGGGGTTAACCCCGTTTAATTAGAGATGACAGGGGATTAGGGGGCACTGGGTCCCACCCGTCAGTGAGAGAGGGGGGGGGGGAAGGAAGGGATGAGCACGGGGGTCTCCACGGCGGTTGGATAGGGACGAGGGGGCCTCCCGAGCGAGCTGGACGTGGCAGCCGCGGCGAGCAGGCGCTCCACGCCTCTGCCAGAAGGCAGAGGTTGAAGATGCCCCTGCCCCTGGCAGGCTGGGCCGGCTTCTGCCGCGTTTGGGACAGGTGGGCCGGAGGTAAGGGAGGTGGGTGGCTTCGGCCCTTTTGTTTATTTTTCCTTTTTCTGCTTTCTGTTTTATTTGTTTTGTATTGGATAAAATACCCAAACATTTTTATAAACCCCCAATTAATTATCTTGGACATATGTGACCTAGTACTAGTCACTCCCAAGTTTTGGAGATTTTTGAAATTCAAAACATTTGAATTTAAATTCAAATAGCATTTAAATTTAATTTCCAAGCCTCTGTTTGAATATTTGAAAAATCCATGAGTATGGGTTTGACTCCAAATCATTTTTAAAATGATCATACCCATTTATAGGATTTTTCAAAATTGTTTGGAGGAAATTTGGAAAAACTTTTTACCTGGCCTTTTATTTAAAATTCTTTTTGAGGCTTTTCCAAATCCCCAATTATTAAACCAAGGAAAATAAACATGATGCAATTATTCTAATAATAAAAGCACATACCAAAACTAGGGTTGTGACATAGGCACCCTTATAAGCAACAAATTCTTCTATTCCCTCTGCATCACAAAAATCATAGTTTCTCTTAGAATAAGAAGCTAAGGTTTCATCATCATTGTACTCACATTGGAAAGCAAGGTGTTTGTGCCTCATAAAGCAACAAGATTCATCCCTGACGAAAGATATATTATATATTGAGCACAAGTTTCTAGCATACTCATACAACTGATGTATTTGTTTCCATAAGTGTATCCCCTTCTAAGACAAGTGGTGTTCCTTGTACCAGTTATGTTGATCCTCGGTGAATCCTCCATGCCAATAGGATCTGGTTTCAAAGAAGTCAGACATTGATTAGCAAGTAAGGAACTAGACATACTATTTTTTTTGGATTTTTGATAAGGGACACTAAAGCAAAAACTGAAAGGTAAACTAACAAGACTAAAAATCGAAGATAAAAAATAGTGTGCAACTCCCTTATCTTGAATAGTGGAGTCCCCGGCAACGGCGCCAGAAATTAGCTTTGATGGCTTCTCGCCCCTCGTTGGTAACCCAAAGTGGAAGGTTGAGATGTAGACAGCAGCAAATTTTCCTCGGTGAAGATACCAAGGTTTTTCTCCAGTAGGACTCCGACAACGGCAGGAAGGTGACAACGGCGACAACAATTAGGCGGTTGACTTGGACCTGCACACACAACAGATAACTTTGCTCCCAATGAGTATAGAGAGGTTGTCAATCCCTCCGGCCTTGATGTTTACAAAGGATCAAACGTAGGGATAATAATGATAGCGATAGAAGCAGAAAAGGAAATAAAGAAGAAAATAAATAGCGGGTGTAAACAGTGGTGGAAATATGGACCGGGGTCCCATGATGTTCACTAGTGATGTCTCTCTCCCAAAATACAATAAAATAGCCCTGCGAGGTAAACAAATTGCAGCTGGGCAATTGACATGATTATGTGCGCAAACCAATGCTAACTATGCTACTAAGAAAGGAAGAGGCTCAAAAGCTTGGGCGAGACGCCAAGACAAGTAGAACGAAATCCATATGCATCTACCTACTAATCATCCACCTCACTACTGGAATTCACCAGTTTGCCATGGGCCAGTGGCTTTTCCGTCTGCATTTCGTCGGGGCGGACGGCAAAGCAGCGGTATGCCGTCCGCTGCCCTAAGTACAGACGGTAACACGTAGACATATGGCAAACCACATGTTTGCCGTCTGCGTGGACGCAGGCAGACGGCAACGACCCCTATGCCGTCTGTCGACAGACGGCAAACCTCCAGCTGGGGCCCACCCAAGCGAGGCACGCGGCCTGGCTAACGACCCACCGCTTTGCCGTCTTCCTACGGACGGCATAGGTGCCGTTGCCGTCTGTCGGCAGACGGCAAAGCGGTGGGCCGTTAACCCCCCGCACGGCCCCCCTCTCTCTCTCTCTCTCCACTCTCTCTCCGAAACCCCTCTCTCTCCCGACCCCCCGCCGCCGCCGCCCTTCCCCGTCCCGCGCGCCGCCGCCTTCACCTCCAGTGAGGCCCTCCTCCTCTCCTCCCCTCTCCTCTCCTCTCCTCCCCTCTCCTCCTCTCTTCTCCTCTCGTCTGACCAGCGCCGTTGCAGGTCTCGCCGCCGACGACCCTCCTCGTCGGCGCCACAATCCTCACGGGCGCCACCTCCCGCCACCGCCGCCACCTCCCCCCACCGCTGGTAAGCCTCCTCCCCTGTTTTTTTTCTTTTTTTCTGTTAATTAGAGTTGTTAGTTTAGGTTTAGGTTAGTTTAGGTTTATTAGTGTAGTTAGTTTAGGTTTATTACTGTAGTTAGTTTAGGTTTTATTAGTTCTAGTTAGTTTAGGTTTTATTAGTTCTAGTTTAGTTAGTTTTTGTTAGCAATTAGTAAGAAAGAAATGAAAAGGACAGAGAATAGGAGGAAGAAGGAGAAGGAGAAGAAAAGAAAAAGAATAAGATGAATAAAAGGAGGAAGAAGGAGAAGAAGGAGGGGAAGGAAAAGAAGGAGAAGAAGAAGAAAGGAGAAGAAGAAGAATAAGAATAAGAAAAGAAGAAGAAGAAGAAGAAGAAGAAGAAGAAAGGAAAAAGAAAGATAAAAGAAGCAGAGTGAGTGTAATGAGTTGATTGCGTGTAATTAATGTGTTAGATGTAATTACCTGGACTGAGTGTCTGGGTTAATCGGTTGCTTATTCATGTGCAGAACTTTCCCGTGCGAGGGTCTGGTGTTCGACGATCTCCCCCTACGTTCGAGGGTGAGAACAAATGTCATATCCTCCTCCTCCCCTCCTTTGTTGTGTTCCGGCCTTCGTGCCGATGACACTAGCTAACTAGGTAGATTTAGTATATTTATATGTAAAGTCGCGTAACCAGTATGCGTCTCCCGTTCGAAAGGGTTACAATTATAAATATGCATTCATTTGCATATTTATAATAGTGATTCTTTCGAATTGTCCAACATTATCCATGGACAGCCCGAGTATGTGTAGATTGAGTCGGTTTGCCATGCTTTGGTCCCGATCCGACGCGGTATTTTGTCAGCGCCTCCCTGTTGTTCTCCGGATACACAACCTCTCGGCTTGTTGTCGAGACGTGTATTAGGAGAACAGCGGGGAGGTGCTGCCGAAATACCGCGTCGAATCGGGACCAAAGCATGGGAAACCGACCCAATCTACACATACTCGGGTGGGATTAGGACCTATCTTTACCTATTAGTGTGTAGGTTAATTGCATATGCCGTAGCTAAGTATGAGAAAAGCAACAAAAAGTGGACGTAATAAAATTGACAAACTGGTATATTTGTTGTTTAGTAGCTACAAGATGAGCGATGATCGTGCGTGGATGTACACTGGTTGCCCTAATCAGAAAGAGATCAGCAATGAATGGGCAATGAAAACCAAGGAGTTTCTGAGAGCGGCGTTTGCAAATGGGCAGAGAAAAACCTGGTGCCCCTGCGTTAGGTGCGACAATTATAAACAGGCGACAGAGGTGGATATGGGTAAACACTTGCAGAAGTGGGGTTACAAGCCTTGTTATACGGTGTGGAGCTTCCATGGTGAGTCTGGCGGACGACGGAGAGAGGAGGTGGTCCGTCAGCGCACGGATGAGTATGGAACCGGGATCGAAGACATGGTGCAGGACTTTGATGATGCGCGGGATGAGGATGATGAGATGGAGGAATCCGCGAAGGCCTTCTATGAGATGTTGGAGTCTTCGAAACGTCCGCTGCACGCTCACACTGAGATTTGTCAGCTCGATGCCATCGCACAGTTTATGGCTTTGAAGGCACAATTCAACTTGGGCACAGATTGCTACAATGCGATCACGACCCTAATTGGGCGGTTTCTACCAAAAGATCATGTTATGCCTGCAAACCTGTACCAATCGGATAAAATCCTCAAGGTACTTAAGATGCCCTATGAGCAGATACATGCTTGTGAAAATGGATGTGCTTTATTTAGGAAAGAGTATGCGGACGAAGACTATTGTCCCAAATGCATGTCATCCAGGTATGTTGTGGTAGATCCCTCCTCGTACACTCCGGTCCACCAGCCTGAGGTGGAGGAGGAGGCTACGTCCACCCGCACGACCTGGAGTCCCTGGCCGGACCAGCCGGAGCAGCACATGCCTGAGGGGGAGGCTGGTGCCGAGCTGGACACTACGGATGAGGAGGAGGTGGCTGAGGGTACCACCGTGTACCAGCGTGGGGGTACACGGCTCCCATCCGTGCCGGTGACTCCCGCCCATAAGTGGTTGATTACGCCTGATGGAGAGACGTAAGTGCACTTATACTCTCTTCCGGTACCTTCTATACTTATGTCTATCTGATGGCTTTGTCTTTTTATACTGCACGGGTTGGATATACGTCAATGGTGTCCGCAATCCCAACTCCATCCTTGGTGTGCTCGTCAGGGAGAACTTCCCGGGGCTGGTTCAATTGCCCGGACCTGATGAGGTTCCGCAGCCTGGACTCAAATGGGAGCACTATTGTGCTGCACCGGCCCCATAGGATACGACCATCAACGGGGTCGAATGCCACACCAGAGCTGACATGGTGATCAACGGCTTTTGGGTAATTTCTGTTTCACACAATAAAATCTTGAAAATA
Source organism: Bromus sterilis (assembly GCA_950022295.1). Lineage (NCBI taxonomy): Eukaryota > Viridiplantae > Streptophyta > Magnoliopsida > Poales > Poaceae > Bromus > Bromus sterilis. Next base: position 332,186,757 of record OX465595.1, on the reverse strand, counting down.
GATAGTTGGTGCACTCATCAGTGTTGTCTCGTGCTATTGCAGGTCTACTACAAGGTCGATAAGTCCAAGGAGCAGGAGGCGGAGGACGTGATAGTTGCAGAGGCCACGCGCCTCTTGCAGAACACAAGGCACGAGATGCGAGTGCAGGCTGTCCGTGACTACTACGCCAAGCAAGGGCGCAAGTGTAGCAAGAAGGACTTCCGCAAGAAGTTTCTGACCAGGGCCCAGTACATGACGGTAAACCTTCTTATGTCTTGAATAGTTTTCTTGATTTGATTCCTATCTAGGCTACTTATTAGTTTCCTTGTTTACTAACTTAGGCGCCGCCGAGATGGTGTGCGGACAAGATGGATTGTTGGGAGGTCATTGTGGACCACTGGTGCTCATATGCCTGGTTGGCCGTCCACAACAATGCCAAGGACCAGCGCGCCCAAATGGTTGGTGTGCCACACCATCAAGGCAGCCGTAACTTAGCTGGTTACGGGCATAAATGGGTATGTGCAAATTCTTCTTTGCTTTGTCTTTTAGGCACCCACTTACTAATATCATGCTTTGCTTTGTCTTTTAGGCGGAGCATAATAAAACGGAGCTGCCTCAGGTGTTCGACTTGTATGGCATGTCCCATACAGCGTCGTACAAGAAGGCCAAGGCGCTCTCAGAGTCAGATCTCGCCACTCCTTCGACTTTCACCAACATTGCCGCCTATAGTAAGCTCAAGGCTTATACTGAGGTGGCGAAGGAGAAGCACGGGGATCACCCCGATTGGGAAGCCTATTGACCCGGAGCTGGTGATGATCTCTGGTGGCGGAAGGTGCCATGGCGCCATGGCCATTGGAGATTAGTTGATTAGGTGTGATAAGACTCTTCCTGAGATCAAGGCGCGCCAAACGAGTTCTTCTCCTGCTATAAGGACTCGTCCGCGGCCAGTCGACCTCGCTATCCAGGTTATCCATAAGGAATCTTACATTCTTGTTTTCTCTCATCGAATATTACAATGCTAACTAGAGGAGTGGGGTTGCAGGAAGCTCTTGAGAAAGAGCGACAGAACACCCAGCGGCTACTAGAGGAGAAGGAGCGGTTGGCAGAGGAGAAGGCAGCAGAGAGAGAGCGGCTGGCGGAGGAGAGGACGGCGAAGGCTCTCGAGGAGGCCGCGGCACGACACGATGCATCGAACCGGGCCTTGTATGAGCTCTTCGTGGTAAGTCACTTGTTCCTATTCACCCAAAGAATGCATGTTATAATTTTTGTTTATATTAGCAACTAATATGATTGACTCATGAAAAACAAATGTGCAGACTATGTGCGAGAAGACTGGTCAGGCCGCTCCACCGATGCCGATCATTTCTCCTGTGGGGACGGTGAGTATCTTTCGATGATCATCAATACCATATTGAGTCGCGTCGTGCTAACCTCTAGTTGATCTTTTCGTGCAGCATAACTCTCGCCTGCGTCCCATGACCCTTCTCCACCGTCAACATCGGCCAACCCGACGGATGCTTCTCAGCCACCTCAGCCTTGAGGGCTACACTCCGGTAAGTTGTGTTGTATATTTTTCTTTATAAATGCTTAGTTAGTTTGAAAATGCATATTTAGCTTCTAAAATCCTATATTTAATCAAAAAATGCCATACTTTGCATATTTTGCACATAAAAGACATAATTAGCTTAGTTAGTTCAAAAACTTACATAGTCAACATAGTTTGCTCACAAAATGCTAAAGTTAGCTTAATTGGGTAAAAATTCTAAAACTAGCTTAAATTGGCTCAACAAATGCTAAAGTTTGCTTAATTGCTCAGAAATGCTAAAGTTAGCTTAATTGGGTCAAAAATGCTAAAACTAGCTTAAATTGGCTCAACAAATGCTAAAGTTTGCTTAGTTGTTCAAAATTGCTAAAGTAGCTTAATTTCCTCAAAATATGCTAAATCTAGCTTAATTTGATCACAATTTCTTATGTTAGCTTTCTTTGCTCAAAAGAAAGCACACATGGAAGAAGAAGAAGAAGAAGAAGAAGAAAAAGAAGAAGAGGAGGATGACCTCCTCTTGTTCTTGTTCTTCTTCTTCTTGGTCTCCTTTTCTGTCCTTTTCTTCTTATTTTAATTTTAATTCATCATAACCATCTTAGCTTCATATATAACATGAATTTGCTTTCATTTTGCAGATTTGCATCTTGGACAATGAAAGCACAGATGGAATGATGCTAGCCTATATATGTACTTTGTAGATTTGCATCTTTATGTCGAACTTGTATGGATATAGTCTTTGTTCTTTGTTGAACTTGTATGGATATAGTGTTTGTTGTTGAACTTTTATGCAAATGGTGATGATATGGTAATGTTGGAGATGATGATATGGTACTGTTGCAAATGATGTTGATGATATGGTACTGTTGGAGATGTTGATATGGTATATGTATATCAGTTTTGTCAAATGCAGGGATTATAAATAAAACAGAAAAAACAGGGGCTACCCAGGCTCTTTGCCGTCCGCAGGCAGTCGGCAAAGGGCTTTGCCGTCAGCTTGCAGTTGGAAAAGAGGACACGTGGCGCCCAGCTGTGCAATCTGGCAACAGCTGGGTGACCATTTGGTCATTATGCCGTCTGCCTCCGGCAAGACAGACGGCAAAGTTGGGGGGGGGGGGTTTGCCGTCTGTCAGTAGACGGCATTAACGGCCTGACGGAGCCGGCCGACCGGCTAGTTTTGAGGCAGACGACAAAGGTTGCCGTCTGTCAGTAGACGGCAAACCCCGCCGTTAACGGCCTGACGGAGCCGGCTGGCAAAGGTTCGTCGTCACGCCCGCTCTGCCGTCTGCTTGCACAAATGCGCATGGCAAAGGATGTTTGTCGTCCGTCGATTTCCTGCATACGGCAAAGCACCTCTTTGCCGAACAAATGGCTGACGGGTGCTTTGCCGTGCGGGGGCAGACGGCAACGGACTTTGTCGTCCGCCATATAGGTGTTTGCCGTCCGCCGAGGCAGACGACAAATAGGTGAATTCCAGTAGTGCCTTGAGATATCTATCCAGAACATCTCGCTGGTATTAAGTTGCGAATCCCACCCAAAGTGTAAACTCAAAGCAACAGACAACTGCATTAAAGAACTTTGCGTAAAGTAAATAATCCTTCCACCCGCAAGTACAAGCATCGTTGTTTTATCCCTTGTGGAAACATCACATCCCCTAGACTCATGTTTCTGTTACTCAAGCTATTCATCAGGGGGCATGAACCCACAATCAAGCATAACGCTCCGTCTTGGAGTTACTACCTACTACTTGGCCAAAGCAATACACAATAACGGTGAACATGCAAGAATTACTCAAGAACATAAATGTAAAAGATGAGAATCAAATATATTACTCAAACACAATCTGAACATAGTCTCACAATCCATCAGAACCCAGCAAACTCAGCATCGAAACAGCAGAAAGATTACATATGTGCCTCGATCATGTAGGGCAGCTCACGATGTCTAAACCATGAAGAACAAAGAGGGGAGGAGAACATCACATAGCTACTGATCATGGACCCATGGTCCAAGGTGGACTACTCACGGTTCATCGGGGAAGCATCCATGGTGGTGGAGAAGCTCCCGGAGGTGGTTCCTCCCTCCGGCAGGGTGCCGGGAAGAGGGCTCGTGGTGTTCCCGACCTTGGAAGTGCTGCAGCGGCGGAACAGAGGAGAGATCGCGAAAAAGGGTTCTGTCCTCGAGGGTTTCGGAACGAGAGAGATATATAGGCGAAGGGGGGCAGCCAGAGGTGGACCAGGGGCCCCAGGCGCCCCCCTGGCGCGGCCTAGGGGGTGGCCGCGCCAGGTGGCCGCCTGGGACACCCCTGGCTCCCCTCTGGCCCCACTTTGGCTCTTCCCGAAGCTTCCTGTACGCTGATTTTTCTATGTTTTTCCCCGAATTTTTCTGGCAGTTTAAGTAATGGGAAAACCTGAAATACAAAAATAGCAGAAAACATGAACTAGCACTGGGTGCACTGAGTTAATAGGTTAGTCCAAATATGATCAAAAGTGTATGGAAGTGCATCAATATCATAGCAATATCACACAAAAGATGCATGGAGCAAGCAGAAATTATATATACGTTTTGGACGTATCAGGCGGCGGCGGAACAAGGGCGAGATCGCGAAAAAGTGTTCTGTATTTGGAGGTTTCCTGTGACGGAGAATAATAGGCGAAGGGGGCAGCCAGGGGAGCACCAGGAGTCCAGGCGCCCCCCCCTGGCGCGGCCAGACCCTAGGCCGCGCCAGGTGGCCGCCTGGGTCCCTGGTGGTGCCCCCCCCGGCCCTCCTTCGAGACTCTGGAAGCTTCCGGTACACTGATTTTTTATCTGATTTTCCCGGATGTTTGGAGCGCTTTTAATATGGGGGGAAAACTGAAATAGAAAAACAGCAGAAAACAGAAACTGGCACTGGGGTGCACTGAGTTAATAGGTTAGTCCAAATATGATCAAAAGTGTATGAAAGTGTATCTAGATCATAGCAAGATCACTCAAAACATGCATGGAGCAAGCAGAAATTATCGATATGTTTGAGACGTATCAACATCCCCAAGCTTATTCCTGCTCGTCCTCGAGTACATAAATGATACCAAGCTTAATTTCTGTGGTGACATGCTAGCAACCATATAAGAACTTTGAAAAGTATAGCAATCAAGGTATGTAATTCAATTCAAGTCATAACATGCGAGAGTCTATATTAGCATTGAAACAAGTAACAAAAGAATATTAGGTGCAAGAGCTCTCGCTGTCCGTGACTCGAATGTCTCCAAATGGTGTTTGCATACAAGAAAGGGGATAGAGAATACGAGAAAAACATATTTTTTGTTCAGAACTCAATCTACTAAAGTTTCACACTTGGTCTTCTTTAGAATCTTATCTTGACTCGTCCCCAGACCACTAGACAGGTACAAGTCAATTTGATCCACTCCTTTTCGATATTTTGAGCACTCGTGCAATATATGAGCGTAAGCACGAGAGTTGACTCTTAGGATGGCAAAGAGAGAAATATGGTGGAGGAGGAAGACAAAAAGGTGGGAAAGGCTCACATCAATGAGGACAATCATAGGCGAGAGGGCCACATGATAGATATGATGTGAGGAGTAGGGATTGCCATGCAACGGATGCACATATGAGGTAAGAAAAGCTCTCCAATGGAATTAGTGGGGATGCATCTAACTTGCTCGCTCATGAAGACCTAGAGCTCTTTTGAGGAGGCTCATCCTTGGAATATGCAAGCCAAGTTCATTAGTGTGAAGGTCCCCACATAGCTATATGCATGAATAATCATCTCTATGGAGTACAAGGATAAGAGGGAGTACTAGTGTGGATCTTCCAAAAGGATAGTAGTGTTGCCCCTTTCTCTCTTTTTATTTTTCTTTTTCTCTTTTTTCTATTAATTTTTAGTTTTTGGTGGCCTCAATGGCTCTTTCTATTTAATTCTCATTTGTCCTCTTTGGGATCTTTTAATTTGTCCACTTTGGGATCTCTTCCTCCCTTAAGGGCAACACTCTAATTTACAAGAGGGTATAGAAGATCTTTCACACTTTACAAGGTACTCAAAACATAAAGAAGATGTAGATATCATGATGTATGCAATGTATGCCTCGGCCGGAGTAGCAGGAACATGTATGCCATGAAGATCAAGTCATGAAGAGGTGGATATTGCATGGCAATATATCTCGAAAAGGCTATGGAAATGCCTTGATAGGTAGGTATGGTGGCTGTTTTGAGGAAAGATATAGGGAGGTTTATGATGACAGAGCGTATCATGCCAAGGGTTTGGATGTACCGACGAAGGTGGACGCCAACTCTCGGAGTGAGAAGAGGCAATGCACGGCACAGGAGAGGCTAGAAAATATGGGAAGGTGGAAGTGTCAACTTTCAATACTTACATTAGTCCAAAGAACTCATGCACTTATTATCGGTAACTCTCAATCTAATAAGGAGGTTCACAAAGAGACAAGTACCCCGAGGAGTAGTGTATGGGGGTTTGGTTATCCTTGTGCATCCTCGACTCATGGTACGTGAGTGTACTATAATATCCGATCCCTCCAAAGATTAGTGATCCATGTAGTAGCTAGAGTTCTCAACTAGTTTTGTAGGTTTTGAAAATAAACACGGATTGCCCAAAATACGACACCTATCACTAATAGTCTAGAGCTCGTGACACCAAAAGTTCAAACATTACTCACATCAATGCCTCAAAACTATTGCAAGTTACTGCTGAAATTAAATAGCAACCTCAATTACCTACTCTCAAGACAAGACACAACTCGGTGCAACAACCAACTCTCTTAACAAGATAAACATGAAAACTAAAGAGAGTTCCAGCAACAAACTAAAAAAAATCCAAGGCTATTGCTAAAGACAAACTAAGGCTAAAACTAAACATGGCAGTAGCTACGAAAAGATAAAGAACACACAACACCAGAAAGATAAACATAAAAAATCCTATGATGTGTTCTAGATTTTGAAAGTGGAGTGTGTTTCTCTCCCACACAAAGTAAGATGGGGTATAACTTGTTATGAACAATAAGCAAAGCTAAAGAAAACTAAAAATAAAACCTAAGAGCGGGACGCTCCAAGCATAGCACATAACACATGAAGTGAGAAAAATATAGTGAGACGAAGGACGAACTGATGATTTTTGATGGAGAAGGGGATGCACGGGGCATCCCCAAGCTTAGACGCTTGAGTCTCCTTGAATATTTTTGGGGGATGCATGGGGGCATCCCCAAGCTTGAGCGCTTGACACTCCCGGATCTTCTTTCATCATCTTCCATCGCACACTTGAAAACTACCTTCATACATAACTCATCATAAGCTGATTAGAGAGGTTAGTACCCTTAATAAAATATATTTTCCCCAGTAGATATAAAGATATTCTTGAAGAGATAGTGTTTCTCAATATTTCCAAAAGGTTTTTGCAAAGAAAAAGCAAGCCTAAGCTTTGCGAAAGTAAGCAGAGGGAAAACGTGGCAGAATCTGTGAAAAACAGAACAGCAGGTAGTAAAGAATTGTTTCAGGGTATTTTTACAACTCAAATCAAAAAACTCAGAACATACAAAAGTTCCACAATTTTATTGAGAACTCTGTGTAAAATATTCAGCTCAAAAATATGAACTGGTGATTTGTTCCGATTTTTTCCGTCAAGTAGACAGAATCTGTTTTCTGGACGACATGTCACAACTTTTGCCTCCCTTATCATATGAGGCTATAACTTGGCACAAAGCTTGAAAATAAAGATACAATGATGTTGCTACAGTAGTAAAAATCATCAAGACCACTAAGAATAGAAGTAAAAACATCTTGGGTTGCCTCCCAACAAGTGCTTTCTTTTACGCCTTTAAGCTAGGCATAAGGCAAAAGAAGAATCAAAGGTCTCCAAGATCGTCAGAATCATAAAAACTTTCAAATTGATTTTCAATAAGCTCATTCTTCTTCTTCCTAGGAAAGAGGTACTTACCTTTCGCCTTACCGCGTAAGCGTATGTGCCCATTTCCAATATCAATGAAGCCTTTTGTAGCTCGGAGGAAGTCCCTTCCAAGCACGATGTTACTTTGGTACGACTCCATGATGAAGAAATCCATCGGTGCAATCCTATGAAGGAATGCAACATGGACTTATTTTACCTTTCCTTTAACCTCGGAAATATCTCCATTAGCATGTTCATGAGAAGATGAAAATTTATCCATATCAAGTTTCAAAGAATCATAAACTATTTTTGGCATAGTAGAAACCGTGGATCCAATATCACAAAAAGCAAGGAAGTCTTGGTTAGAGATACTAATCCTAACAAAGGGCTCCCAATCATCATCTATATGCAACATTTCTTTATTGTTGGACTTAAGTTCTTCTACTTTCCTCAAGTCTAGAGCATCCATCTTCTTTTCAATAGTGGAAATTCTATCTATAACAGTATCAATACTACGATCATAAACAAAATAACTAGATAGACCATGCAAAATATCAAGAGCTCTAGCTTCATCACACTCTAAAAAGTATCCTTCAGCTATAATATCAAGAGAGTGTTTAGACCACTTAAAAAGACCATGGTAAAAATTTCTAAGCACAATTTTTATAGGTATCCAAGGCATAATTCTTTTATGTGCTTCAGAAATTCTGTCCCATGCTTTCTTCATATTTTCTCCATCCCTTTGACGGAAATCGAGAACTTCCGATTCCCGCAAAGCACCAAGTCCTAACATGTTCCATCTAAACAAGGAGGACTACTAACAACAAGATAAATAATTTTATTGTGATTTTTGATATAAGACACGAAGATAAAAACAGAAAGGTAAACTAACAAGACTAAAAAGTAAATGTAAAAGGTAGCGGGCAACTCCCCTATCTTAGCACTCGGAGTCCCCGGCAACGGCGCCAAACATTTTCTTGATACACGAGAGATGATAATTGCTTCTCGCCCTTCATTGGTTACCCCAAGTGGAAGGTGAGATGTCGCGTAGCGGCAAGTTTCCCTCGGTGAAGATACCGAGGTTTGTCTCCACTAGGACTCCGGAGAGTATAAGTAGGTGTCAGCGGCGCAACTGACGTGGGCCTGCACACAGACACAAATAACTTTGCTCCCAACGAAGTTCAGAGAGGTTTTCAATCTCTCCGGTCTTGTTGCTTACAAAGGATCAAAACAAGGGATAATTATAATGATAGCAAATGAAAGTAAATAAGCGTGTAAATAGTGATGAGAATATGGACCGGGGTCCCGTGATGTTCACTAGTGATGTCTCTCTCCCAAAATACGAAAAAACTGCTATGCGAGGTAAACAAATTACAAATGGGCAATTGACAGGATCATAAATGAACCGCAATGCTAACTATGCTACAAAGAAAGGAAGAGGCTCAAAAGCATGGGCAGTACGCCAAAATAAGTCGGCTGAAATCCAACTGCATGTACTACTAATCATCATCCTTGAGATATCTATCCAGAACATCTCGCTGGTATTAAGTTGTGAGTCCCACCCAAAGTGTAAACCAGAAGCAACAGACAACTGCATTAAAAAGCACTTTGCATAAAGTAAACAATCCTTGCAACCGCGGTTACAAGCACCGTTGTTTTCCCCCTTGTGGCAACATTGCATCCCCTAGACTCATGTTTCTGTCACTCAAGCGTGTCATTAGGGGGCATGAACCCACAAGCGAGCATAACATTCCCTCTTGGAGTTACTACCTACTACTTGGCCAAAGCAATAAACAACAACGGAGAACATGCAAGAATTATTTAGGAACAAAAATATAAAAGATAAGACCCAAATATATTACTCTATCACAATCTGAACATAATCTCATAATCCATCAGATCCCATCAAACTCAGCGTAGCAACAGCATAAAGATTACATATGTGCCTCGATCATGTAGGGAAAATCACGAGTTCTAAACCATGAAGAACAAAGAGGGGAGGAGAACATCACATAGCTACTAATCACGAACCCATTGTCCAGGGGAATCTACTCACGACACATCCGGTAAGCGTCCATGGTGGAGGGGAAGCTCCCGGAGGTCGATCCTCCCTCCGACAGGATGCCAGTAAGGGTCCTACTGGCGCTCCCGATCTTGGTAGTGCGGCGGTGGTGGAACAGAGGCGAGATCGCGAAAAAGGGTTCTGTCTTTGGAGGTTTCCTGTGACGGAGAATAAATAGGCGAAGGGGGGCAGCCAGGGGGGCCACTAGTAGTCCATGTGCCCCCCTGGCGCGGCCATACCCTAGGCCGCACCTGGTGGCCGCCTCGGTCCCTAGTGGTGGTCCCCCGGCCCTCCTTCGGGACTCTAGAAGCTTCCGGTACACTGACTTTTTATCTGTTTTTTCCCGGATTTTTGGAGCACTTTTAATATGGGGAAAAACTGAAATAGAAAAATAGCAGAAAATAGAAACTGGCACTGGGGTGCATTGAGTTAATAGGTTAGTCCAAATATGATCAAAAGTGTATGAAAGTGTATCTAGATCATAGCAATATCATACAAAACGTGCATGGAGCAAGAAGAAATTATCAATATGTTTGAGACATATCACGTACCTCTACAGAGTGTAATGAATTGTGGCTTGACACTCCCTGATCTGGGTAAGATATGTGAACGCGGCGGGAAATAAGTCTATCAGAGAATCTAGCAACCCATAAAGTGTGATGATCATATGTTTTTAATTAAAACTCTAATTCTAAAAGATATTTCAAAAATGCATTACTGTGGTCTGCCTGATCCCAGTAGTAGTGTAGTGCATTTTTACCTCACAATAAATATGAACTTGTTGAGTAACCCCTCTACTCATCCCGTTTGTATTATTTCCATAGAATATGAGTTAGTGGAGGAGATTCCAGAGGACCCCAATGCCGCCGGTGACTACTACAATGAACAGACAAACCCGTCTGGAGGAGTCGAAGGAGTCGACTACTACATCGCCTACGGCAAGGACACCGTAGCGAAGGATCCTAAACAACGAGAGTAGAGTAGTCACTACTAGGAAAAATGCTACTTGCAACGCGGGGTAGAGGTCCACTAGCAGCGCGGGGGACTCGCGCTGCTACTAACACGCTGCAGCTAACTTTACATTTCTAGGATTTTTTTATTCTGCAATATTATTTATTTATATAGTTTTTTATAATTTTTCTAACATACACACATAACATTTATATATATAGTAGTATCACACACATATAAACCTCATCATATCATAGACATGCAATAGGTTGATCGATCATCATATATATACACATATATCATCTCATGATCATAATATCCAACACAAAGATGTTTCCTAGTTTAAATTTGATAATATCCAACACAAAGGTTTTTCCTAGTTCGATTTCGAAAACAACAAGTACGAAACAACCTACTCCTTATCACCACCCCAAGGTGAAATGAAAAAAAACCAAAAGACACCTCCATTTCCATTATGTAATACGGAGAACAACTTGTCTCCAGCTTTTATATTCTTCTTAACCAAAAAAAATTTCCGTCTTTTTAATCTTAAGCAGCCATCTTTTCCACTTTCAGTTGAGTAGTCATGTTGGAAGAGTACATCCCATGGCTTTGCAGAAACCATTGTGACCTCACCACTGTCAGGCATCCATCTAGGCACACATGCTTTCGGGATCCTCTATTGAAGAAAATATTAGTAAAATATTTAGTAATGCAGTATACTTAATGTTAGGTCAATGGATTTCTCAAAATGATGGACTAGTGATAGAATAGTAAAAAAATCTTACCATGCTAATATCATGAATATGTCCCGGAAACAACTGGAGAACAAATGGCACATATGGTGTATAAGATTCGCTAGCATTATAAAAGTCTGCAGCCATAGGTAAACTTTTAAGAACAACAATGAAATCATCTTGTTCGTCCAATGTTAGGTCAAATCCATCATTATAAAAAGTATTGTCAAACATCTTCCGTACATCCTTTGGAGCATAGAGATAGACTAGACATTATAAATAAGTTTTCAACCCTGGGAAGCAAGGAAATAAGGAAGGGAACAAGTCAAATTTATTTAAGAAACTCACGTGGAGATAGAACCTCCTTTATTTCGTCCACTAGCATGCAAATGTCTTTATTTCAAAATCTACCACTACCTCGACGACGAGGTCCAAGATCAAATGTTATTTTCATACCCTCCTCTAATGCATATGCCTTGCATAGTGCATACCAATTTGAACAAGCAAAAAAAAGTGCATTCTGGTTCATTAATAACCTTGAACTTTAAATTTAAACCATGTTTTGTCTTCAGTTTGACTTCTTTTGTTTCATTATCGCGCCAATCATTTACATTGACAAATTCGCAGAATTGAGGTCTTGCCTAGCAGGGTATGCGCTAGATGATTATTAAAGAAATTACATGCCAAAACAAAAACTTAAGTCCATCATGCTTAAATAAGAAGAACATGTCGCAGAAGTTGCATACCGTTATATTTTCGAAGCCCCGCCTAAGCGTTAGGGAGAACTATCTTTCTTCCTCCCCATCCAACACCAGATTGTCACACCGACCCGAGTCGTCGTCACAATCGTCGCACTCTGGGAGCTTATGGTCGTCGTCAGACATTTTCTTTGTTCATGATTCAAGAAATTAATTCAAAGTCAACACATACACTAAAAAATCAAAGATATCAGTTGACGGGCCATTTGTGTCCTGGTAAAGCATTTTTCATCAACAATAATACGCTAACGACGGTTTGCCTCCGTCAATCGACCCGTCACTGACGCGCCATAAAAATGAAAATAATGACGGTACCACTTTTTTGTGGACTAAGATCGTTTTTAGGTGACATTATCCAGTTCTTCAACAATGTTAATCTTTAATGACGTGGTAAATCAGTCGCCTAATAAGCACAACTTGTCACCTATATGCGTCTTCGTTGACGATAATCCCGTCGCTAGAAATTGTTTTCTGCTGGTTTGACTAGTCATCTTTCCGAAAAGTGGGCCCCCTTTTGCGAACGTGGCTTCTTCCATGTGGGACCGGATGTGCTTTAACCGCCTTAAGTGTCCGTCACTAATAAATTGTCCCTTAGTTTTGACTAGTCAACAGTCCTGACATATGGGCCCAAGAAATGCTGACGTGGATCCTTACAAGTAGGTGATTTGCGAGAGATGATAATGGCTTCTCTCCCTTCGTTGGTTACCCCAAGTGGAAGGTGAGATGTAGGATAGCAGCAAATTTCCCCTATGTATAGGATAGGATTTTTCTCCCGTAGGACTCAAAGGCGGAAAAGTAGGTGACAACAGCGCTAGAAATTTAGCGGTTGACGTGGACCTGCACACACAACAAATAACTTTGTTCCCAACAAAGTTCAGAGAGGTTGTCAATCTCTCTGGTCTGGTTGTTCACAAAGGATCAAACACAAGGGATAATGATAATGGTGATAGCAACTAGAAAGTAAAAGCGGAAAATAAAAGAGCGTGTAAACAATGATGAGAATATGGACCGGGGTCCCATGATGTTCACTAGTGATGTCTCTCTCCCAAAAGACGATAAAACTGCTATGCGAGCTAAACAAATCACAACTGGGAAATTGAAAGGATTAAAAACGCACCGCAATGCTAACTATGCTACAAAGAAAGGACGAGGCTCAAAAGTATGGGAAGTACGCCAAAATAAGTAGACCGAAATCCAACTGCATCTACTACTAATCATCCACCTTGAGATATCTATCCAGAACATCTCACTGGTATTAAGAATTTTTTACTTTACACAAAGTTCTTTTAATGCAGTTGACTGTTGCTTTGGATTTACACTTTGGGTGGGATTCGCAACTTAATACCAGTGAGATGTTCTGGATAGATATCTCAAGGTGGATGATTCGTAGTAGATGCAGATCGATTTCGGTCTACTTACCTTGGCGTACTGCCCATTGCTTTTGAGCCCTTCCTTTCTTTGCAGCATAGTTAGCATTGCGGTGCCTTCATAATCCTGTCAATTGCCAAACTGTGATTTGTTTCCCTCGCTAGCACTTTTATCGTATTTTGGGAGAGAGACATCACTAGTGAAAATCACGTGACCTTGGTCCATCTTCATATCATTGTTTACACCATCAATTTACTTTCAGTATTTACTTTCAGTTACCACTATCATTATATCTTGCGTTAAACCTTTGTAAACAGCAAGGCCGGAGGAATTGACAACTCCTCTGTACTCGTTGGGAGCAAAGTTATTTGTTGCTGTGTGCAGGTCCACGTCAACTATCTAGCCCGAAGCTAATTTCTGGCGCAGTTGTCACCTTCTTGTATCTCTTGGAGTCCTACTGGTTCGATAACCTTGGTATCTTCACCAAGGGAAATTTGATTCTACGCTACATCTCACCTTCCACTTGGGGTAACCAACGAGGAGTGAGACAACTATTGTAAGGCCCGATATGCGGTACTGTTCCAGATCTAGATGTTTCCATTTAGATCCAGGGACGAAGCACATATCGGTCCCACCGCGACATATGACGAAGTCATATGCCTCGGATTTCCAACATGATATCACAACATTACAGATACAAGGATACACCATCTCATACAATCGGCATACAACTGCCTTAATACAATACATCAGCGGAAGATACATGTCTGGGTACAGACTACAATCAAATGCCTATTGGCAAAGAGAAAAAAACATCGATCCCCATAACCACACGGTTCCAGGCTCTCCGCCGGGATCCTCCTAACTAGTCGTCATCGAGTCTCCACGTGAAACGTCGATCACCATACCTGTTGTCGATCAAGAACCATGAAAAGAGTTTGGGGGTAGTATAATGAGTACAGAAGTACTCAGCATCCAACTGTAGTGGTCATCTGACCCAGCAAGGACTTCATCACTCGTCATTCTAGGACAACTAGTAGTTTATGTAAGGATGGGGTAAGTGGTGAGGTTGCTGCCGCACTAGCATTTATGAAGTGGCTAACGATCTAGAGAGTGAGGTAAGAAGCCAACCATTCGATGAGGAATCGCCTCCAACAAGTCTTGCTATCAACTACTTACGCAAGCATAACACCTATCCTATCCTTGTACTCCTCTTCGCATCCCGACGAAGAATAAAGCAGTCAAGGCACACACACACATTGATCAAGTTATGTTAACATTATCTCAGTTGTTGTTGTCTATGAACAAGGAGTAGGTATCAAGTCGTCCATAACCGTGGACACGGCTTCTCGAAAATATTTAACCCTGCAGGGGTGTACCAACTGCCCATTACAAGGCTCCGCACGCACGCCCATCTCTCTCAGTTGCTACCCATGATTGGCAACCATTTTATGATTTAGTCCCAAGAGATCCGGAATGACAGGTCCCTCTAACTAACAACGCACAAATCCGGGTGGCCCCCGGGGAGTCGACACCCAATCCAAAGGCCGGCCGCGTTATCGGATCGGACTCTTCCGGTTGGACGAGGTCGGGTTAGCTACCCAAACAGATGTGGGCAGCCCCCTAGCTTTTGGATTGGGTGTCGAGTTGAGACTCCTTGAATATTTATTGGGGATGCATGGGGGCATCCCCAAGCTTGAGCGCTTGTCACTCCCGAATCTTCTTTCATCATCTTCCATCGCACACTTGAAAACTCCCTTTATACACAACTCATCATAAGCTGATTAGAGAGGTTAGTACTCGTAATAAATAATTTTTTCCCACTGGATATAAAGATATTCTTGGAGATCTATTGTTTCTCAAGATTTCCAAAAGGTTTTTGCAAAGAAAAAGCAAGCTTAAGGTTTGAAAAAGTTAGGAGAGATAAAACGTGGCAGAATCTGTGAAAAACAGAACAGCAGGTAGTAAATAATTTTTTTAGGGGTACTTCTGCAACTCAAATAAAAAAACTCAGAACATACTAAAGTTCCTTGATTGTATAGAGCACGCTGTGTAAAAAATTCAGCTCAAAAAGATGGACTGGTGATTCGATCCGATTTTCCCCGTCACGAAGACAGAATCTGTTTTCTGTACAGCATGTCACAACTTTCGCTTCCCTTGTCGTATGAGGATATAACTTGGCACAAAACTTGAAAATAAAAAATACAATGATGTTGCTACAGTATTAACAATCATCAAGACCACTAAAGACATAAGTAAAAAAATCTTGGGTTTCCTCCCAACAAGCGCTTTCTTTTACGCCTTTAAGCTAGGCATAAAGATTATAAAAGGTGCTCTCATAAGAATAAGAATTTGAAGCAAAAGAGAGCATCAAGAATAAAATATGAAACACATTTAAGCCTACCCCACTCCCTATGCATAGGCATATTGTAAGAAAATAAATCAAAGAAGCACAAAGTGACATGCATAGGAAGGTGGAAAAAGAACAACTTCAAAACTTTCAACTTAGAGAGAGGTGTTTTTGTAAGATGAAAGTTTCTACAACCAAGCTTTTCTCTCTCAAAGTAATGTTCATTAGCATCATGAACAACATCAAGAATATAACTATCACATAAATCATGTTGTTCATGACCTACAAACACACGTGTATAGTTTTCAACACGATCTTTAGGAACATAAGATAAATGCAACCCATCACATTGAGCTTTAATAAGAGCACAATTCTCCGGAATATGAGTTGGAGATTTCAAAAGGATAATAGGAAAATCAAGTGTGGGTGATAGCAACAATTTCATGCTTAACATGAGGAACTATAGCAAGTTCATCTCTGTAGGCATCATCCATAGTGGCATCACGGCCATAAGTATAGAAGGCATCAACTTCATAAAAAAGGGATATTTCAAAAGAATCCATAGGATCATAACACTCATATAAGGTAAAATTCAAAGAGTTACTATCATTAGAAGGTAGATATGGATGGCTCCATTCTTCCTCCTTTTGTTCGTCACTCTCCTCCTCTTTTTCATCTAAGGAGCTTTCAGGTTCAACAATTTCTTCTTCCATAGAGTCCTGCAAAACATCAGTCTCTTCCTTTGGGGGAGAGATTCTCTCAAGATGATCAGTAATATAATAATTTGCATCGTAATTTTCCAAACAATAGTTAAGTATAGCAAGACTCTCAGATTTGTAAGGGGCATCATCAATATTTTTAAGAAGAGAAGTAATTTCATAGGCACCCTTATAAGCAACAAATTCTTCTATTTCCTCTGCATCATAAAAATCATAGTTTCTCTTAGCATAAGAAGCTAAGGTTTCATCATCATTGTACTCACATTGGAAAGCAAGGTGTTTGTGCCTCATAAAGCAACAAGATTCATCCCTGCAGAAAGATATATTATATATTGAGCACAAGTTTCTAGCAAAATCATACAACTAATGTATTTGTTTCCATAAGTGTATCACTTTTTGAGACAAGCGGTGTTCCTTGTACCACTTTTGTTGATCCTCAGTGAATCCTCCATGCCAATAAGATCTAGTTTCAAAGAAGTCAGACATTGATTGGCAAGTAAGGAACTAGACATACTATATAATTATTATTTTTGATTTTTGATAAAAAGACACAAAGGTAAAAACTGAAAGGTAAACTAACAAGACTAAAAATTAAAGGTAAAAGGTAGTGGGAAACTCCCCTATCTTATCACTCGGAGTCCCCGGCAACGGCGCCAGAAATTTGCTTGATGGCGTGGAAGTGGTAATAGCTCCTCGCCCTTCGTTGGTTACCCCAAGTGGAAGGTGAGATGTAGGATAGCAGCAAATTTCCCTCGGTGAAGATACCGAGGTTGAGTATCGTCCAGAAGGACTCCAGCAATGCTAAGTAGGTGGTGAAGTGAACAATGGCGCCATTCAAAACTCAGGGTTGCTTACTTCACCTGGACCTGCACACTACACAATTAACTTTGCTCCCAACGAAGTTCAGAGAGGTTGTCAATCTCTCCGGTCTTGTTGCTTACAAAGGGTCAAACACACAAGGGATAATGATAATGATAATGGTAGCAACTGAAAGTAAATACTTGAAAAGGAAATAGCTTGTAAACAATAATGAGAATATGGACCGGGGTCCCGTGATGTTCACTAGTGATGTCTCTCTCCCAAAAGACGATAAAACTTCTATGCAAGGTAAACAAATTATAAATGGGTAATTTGACAGGATTATGAACGCACCGCAATGCTAACTATGCTACAAAAGAAAGGAAGAGGCTCAAAAGCATGGGCAGAACTGTAAGAGCAAAGTTTTTCCCCCGTGTGTATTGGATATTGTTGGACAAGACAGTAGAGGAACTAACAATGTTTTCTAGTGTAAACAGTTGATTAGGTTCCTGGAAGACAAGCTAGGTGATAAAGCTTCAGGGAAGATTTTCAAGTTATCGAAGTATTACCCCTTGAGCGAAGCTTAATCACGGAGGATGACCCCCCAAAAATGAAGGTGTCCTGAAGCTCAACTCATTGAAGGAAATGAAGAAGACGGCGCAAGACTTAGTTGTTTTTGTGTAGTTCTTTTTCTGTTCATTGAGTCATAGGACAAACTGTACTATCAAGAGGGGTTTTTAGTTTGTGGACACCGAAGGTATTGACAAAATGCTCAGATCAAATCTAAACCAAGTGAGAAGTCAGAGTGAAGAAATCTCATGTGCACTGAGTCAAGTTTCGGTATCAAAGACTTCGTTCTTTGGCTTCTAAAGCAGAACTAAGTCCGTGAGTCAGCTTTACTTGTTCCGCAAGTAAAGTTGCGCAGTAATGACAAATCCGACCGTTGTGGACACGTGTCAAGTTGTCACTTCGGATCAAATCGGTCATTTCGCACCTCGGGATCGCCAACTATAAATACGCCGCCCCTCCTCCATTTGTGGGTGGCTACTCTATGAATATTCCTAAGAGAGACTGAAGAGAGCACCCCAAGAATGCCACCGAAGCAAAACCCAAAACCCAGAACACTGAAGCCTAAGTCCCATTAATCTGAGTAGATTCGAGATGACTTAGGTGAAAGCTTACTAGCCTTTTTTATCTTGGAGAACTGCAATTCTTCTAGACGGTTAGAGTATCTACTTCAGAGAGCGAAGATTAATTGTCGCCTCGAAGATCAAGTTTATCAAAGGTTTCGGAGATTCCCTTGATAATCTAGCCCGAGTCAAAACTGACCAAGCTCAAGGAGATTGGTTCAGTGGAGCAACGGACGGAGAGATATTTGCTCCAGGTGTTCAATCACCAGTCCCTCCAACCAGATGTAGCGCTTTGCAGAGCGTGAACTGGTCGAACAAACATCGCCGAGTCACAGTTCGTTTTACTTCAAGCATTTACCATCCGCATTGCATTTGCTTCCCAGATATGCTTCAATGCTTTCTGATTCACTACATTTAGTTTCACTTCCAGTTTTACTTCCCTGTCACTTGTTTCTTCTTCCCTTTTCGTTTTACTTATGCTTCACTTAAAAGCTTCAGTCGAAAATTTGAAGTGATCATTCACCCCCTCCCCCTCTGATCACATACTTGGACTTTCAATTGGTATCAGAGCTAGTTACTCCCTACACTCTGTGTGTTTTGGATTAACCTCCTGGAGTGCTTTCAAGTATGTCTTTCGCAGCTATTCGCTCCGGCGAACCTATTCCTGTTTTCAATGGGAAGGACTACCCTTACTGGAAGGACAAAATGAAGAGAAATAGCATGGCCATCAATTCAGTTGTCTGGCAAGTTGTCTTGAAAGGAGTCACAGTCAAGGATGAGAATGCCATCACTCCTGTTGAAGCAAAATTGATTGATCTTGATTCTGAAGTATGGGTATTCATCACCAACCATTTGACTCCAGAGAAGTATCATGAAGTGAAGAATATCCCATCTGCCAAAGGTGTCTGGGACTATCTGGAAAAGATTGGAGAAGGAGTATCCACTCAGAAAGATGCCAGAATTGACACTCTCCGAAGAAAATTCTATCGATTCAAGAGAAATGAGGGCGAAAAAGTCAACTCCATTTACAGCAGACTCACTTCTCTAGCAAATGAGCTGATTTCCCTCGGTGCTGATGACATCACTCCTCACTCGGTTGTAAGAACTTTGCTTCGCTCGTGGGATGATTCTTTTGATCACATTGTGCTGATGATCAAGGAAAGAACTGATTTTCAGAAATCTTGTTGCCGCTGATATTCTTGAGAGACTCAATACTTTTGAAATGGAAGAAGATGAGAAACTTGACATAAATGCCTCTCAAAGAAGATCACATGCTCTAAAAGCAAAATCTTCACATCATTCTTCACCCGAAGTTAGTTCTGCTTCCGGTGTCGAATCTGATGATCCTACAAGCATTGGGAAGGATTTGGCATTGATCATGAGAAGCTTCAGCCGCTTTCAAAGAAAAGGTTTTTCTTCACCCAAGAAAAACTATTCATCAAGGAACTCAAGTTACTCATCTCATCGTTCATCCTCAAGAAGCTCTCCATCGAAGGACAACTGCTGCTACAAGTGCAAGAAACCAGGTCATTAAACAAATCAAAGCATTCACTCAGAGATTATTCAAGAAAGTCCCACAGATCCTCCAGAAGCTATGAGTCCAAGAGACATGATTCCAGTTCAAGAAGAGAAAGTAAAAAAGATTCAGATGATGACAAGAAAAACAAGTATCACAAGAAGCGTGAGAGTTCTTCTTCGAAGACACATTCTTCTCGTCGAAGCAATTCTCATCATGCCAAGGCCTATCTGGGAAAGGAGATGAATTCTGAAGAAGAAGCCTCTGGATCCGAAGCTGAATTGGGCTCAAGATCTCCATCTGGATCCGAGTCTGATGGTGTTGCTGGATTGGCATTTGCTTCGGCCGGTGTTTCGAGCTCATTCTTCACCAACCACAGGAGTGAAGATGAAACTCCTGCATACTGCTTCATGGCCAAAGCAAAGGTATCTTCATCCAAAGTTACCTATGATACTTCTAATTGTTCTTCATATGACAGTGATTCCAAGATAAGCTATGCTAAACTTGCTAAAATTGCTTCAATCCAACA
This sequence comes from Bromus sterilis, assembly GCA_950022295.1. Classification (NCBI taxonomy): domain Eukaryota; kingdom Viridiplantae; phylum Streptophyta; class Magnoliopsida; order Poales; family Poaceae; genus Bromus; species Bromus sterilis. Next base: position 332,166,427 of record OX465595.1, on the reverse strand, counting down.
AGATGAACTTGACTCGCTAAGCAAAACCACTAAGAAGTCAGAAACTCTGTTGATCGATGAGATAGAGAAAAGTCAAACTTTAACTAATGAGCATGCTGCTCTGAAGGAGAAGTTTGAAGAATTATCCTCTCAGCATGATCTTCTTTCCGTTGATTATGAGAAGCTCACCTATGAATTTCTTCAGAGGAAAATGGCTCTCGAAAAACTGAAAGAGGCACATGAAGAGTTGGAAAATGTCAATCTCTCTCTCATGTCTCAACAAGGTTCTAAAGCAAATCATAAAACTGATTCACCTTGCTTAACTTGTCTGGAACGAAGCAAAACTGATTCCAAAGGCAAAGATCCTATTATTATTGATGATACTAATGCCTCAGATGAGGAAAACTCTGTTGTTACCGAGGAACTCCTCAGGTTGAAAGATTTGTTTGAAACAGGTTTGTTCAAAAGTGTCCAGGGACACCAGCACCTTTGTGATATCCTGAAGAAGGCACTACTTCACAGGAATTCTAGGTATGAAGGTGTTGGCTTTGAAAGGAAGCTAAACCCTGATGGCACTTACTGGGAACCTAAGCAGTACCCAAAAACTGTATGGGTCCTAGCAAAGGATAAGCCTATAGATATTGCTAATCTTTCAAGTTTTAACTGCAAAATTGATAAGGCTATTGTTGATGAATCACTTGATTCTGACTACAAGCTCATCAAGAACCAGGAAGGAAAGGTTTCGGCTGAATACATTGGTGCCCCTCCAAATAATGGTTTCTATAAGAGACAAATATGGGTGCGCAAGTCACTCGTTGAGAAATTACCTTCTAACCATTCTATGCAGGGAAAGTCTTCAGTACCACCGAAACACTTCTATTCTCTCGAGGAGAGAAATGATTCACTGGTGCCCGAATCAAATGTTCCTCAAAAGGAATACTATCGCACTGGTCGTTACACTTACCTTCACATTGATAACAATGATAAGATTGCATATGCTCATTCATATCCTAACCCTTTGCACAGGACTTACATTTATGGTGTAATTTATGGTCCCCCTAGGCAATATAACCCTGTTCGATTTGATATTGCTTCAACAAGTGCTTCCACCTCTTCTCAGTCACCTGCTCGTTTGTGGGTGATTAAGAAGAACTAATTCCTCCGCAGGGCTATGTCTCCGGTGGATCCGAATGGGTCATAGATAGTGGTTGCACAAATCATATGACCGGAGACAAGGAGTTATTCACCGAAGAAAAACTATCTCAATCTTCTCAAAAGTACATTACCTTCGGTGTTAACAACAAGGGTAAAGTTTTAGGTTTAGGTAAGGTTGCCATATCGAAAGATAAGCACATTGACAAGGTTATGCTAGTCCAATCTTGTGACGCCCCCAAAATCAAGCCGTGTACAGTAATCATACACGCAAGGTACACGATCGAGATTAGGGACTCACGGTGAGATATCACAACACAACTCTACAAATAAAATAATACAAGCTGTTTAATACAAGCCAGGGGCCACGAGGGCTTGAATACAACAGCTCGAGAGCTCAAGGTCAGCGGAAGCAATAGTATCTGAGTACAGACACAAGGATACAAGGTTGCCTTAAGAAGGCTAGCACAAATAACAACAGATCGAAAAGGCGAGGCCTCCTGCCTGGGAAACTCCAAGCTACTCCTGGTCAACGGGGAACTCGACGTCGTAGAAGGCATCGGGGATCTTCACGTTGCGGTGGTCGATATCGGGGATCTCCTGCTCCTGGACTCCAACGTCGACTGCAGCGGCCGATCAGGCAAAACAGTAAAGGAAATAAAGCAGGTGAGTATCTAGTATACCCGCGAGTCTTACGTCCGCTACTAAGCATTATGCATTGTATCAACGGAAAGAAGAGGCTGTATATAGTGGATTGAAAGACAGAAATTCAGAGCAAGGATAAGAAGCTAGGCCTATCGAAGACTAGCATCTTCCGACGATGTCTTGCAGCATGAGGTAAGAATCAGCCAAAAGTTTATATAAAGCATAAAGTAACAATGCAGCAGAAGTTGCTGCAGCATTGTATAATAATAAGTTGTAATAATTAACAATGCCTCCGAGTTCACCTCCTCGACATCCCCGCGAGGAAGAAAACCCGGAACCATACAGTTTAATATTAATAGTTTCTAGTGGTAAGATCCAGCTTCAGCATAAAGCGTCCTGTTACCGTGGACACGGCTATTCGAATAGATTAATCTTCCCTGCAGGGGTGCACTTGTGTTACGCTACACGCACGGATCTCCAGGGTGGCGGGAACCTTGTTAGGGAACGCTCCACCAAGGCTATCCGACACTTCATAGCCCATCTTTCAAACTCAACAGAGAGGTCATCCGCCGGTCTAAATCCTAAGTACGCCGGGCCTTGGACCCCAACCCAAACGTACTCCTGCACGGTGCGTGACTGGCCGGTGAAGTTAAATCAAAGCAAATACAAATCACACTGCCGCGGCAAATAAGACAACACCACTTCCCAGCAATCAGCCCACGGTACTGCTGACGTCTGAAGAGTCCTCGGACGACACTACGAAGCAGAGGAGCCCATAACTCGTAGTTCCCACGGGTAGGTAGTGCGTACATGGCATATAGCCAACTCAAGACATTCACTGAACCATTTAGCATTTTAATTAACGTGCGAGACAACCGTTATCGTTGCCTCGACTTAACTGACCCGCGGACAACGACAGCAGCCAGGACCACCAGTACATCGGTGCCTGCCCCGTCGTCCCACCAAGTCACTGCGGTTACCAACAAGGCGAACCGTCTCCTTACCTTGTCTCGCGTGTGCTCCGGGAGGAGCTCGACTTTCGTAGTTTGGTAACTCTCGCGGCCAACGATCAGGGACCAAGCACACCGATACACTGGTCGTACCCTCCCTGTCGTCCCGTCGCAATACCACTCGCGGGCCCCGTTGGGTCGCCCGACTTCTTACCTTTAAGGACACCAGTTGGTTCGAGTTCCTACCATTAAGTGAAACCAGGAGCAATCACCCTCGATGGCACACTTAAGAGGTTTGACAGAGACATCAACGGAATGAACTAAAGAGGTAAACCTCATATCATCCCGGTGATGCTACGCTACTGAGCCGACGAGAGTGAAATACGAGTCCATTCCACTCGTAGGTCAAACTCGAAGCGACTCGGCAGAGTCTCGCCGTTGTAGGTTCCCTAGGGTGTCTGCCTTGATCCGTACCTGTTGCAGTTGTAATATATCGTTTCCGCGATCACTCCTAGAGTGATCACGGCCCGCTATTCTAAACCTAACTAACAATGCGCAGGGTTTACTGCTGAATAATGCATAAGTAATAATAGGCAGCATAGGATTAAAGGAAGGTACATCAAGGGGCGACAAAATCAGGCTATGCAATTGAATAGGATTGTAATCGTAGCAGCAGCAGTAACCATGCCTAGTGCAAGAAGTGTACGGAAAGATAGGCGATATCTGGGGAAGAGAATGGCTCTGCTTGCCTGCAAGCTCGACAGTAGCGGTACGGTCGTCGACGAAGTAGTCGTACTCAGCATCGGTGTAGTCGACGGCAGCAGCGGGGTCTACCGGAGATTAAGGGGGGGAAGAAACAATAAATACACAACAATAATAGCAATACAAATGCAAGACATAACAGATGAATTGTAAACGGGGTTCTAACGCAGTGCAATGCAATATGCTCGGAGCAGGAATTCATCTGGGGATGAACCACCGGCTCCGGGTGATTACCGGACAGGGTGTCCGGAGGGGGAAGGATCAAGCCGGAGGCGTCGTGGTTACCGGAACAACATAAGGGGGGGTGTATCCGTGCTAGTTGATCTATTCCGAACAAGTTTCGTGTTCGGAATAAATTCATCTGGGCACTCTAACAGTACCGGACAGTTTAACGGTTGTCGGGCAATCTATCGGACAGTGCCACCGGAGGGGGGAACAGTTCGATGATAGGTATGTTAGAGGGGTGTGGTGAGGATATGGGTATCGTATCTATAATCGTTGATCCGTTCTGAGTAACTTTCGTATATAAAGTATTTTGATCCGAGCAATCTTTATCGGTACCAGGAATTATCGACAGACAGCCCGGAGGGGGGGAATTTCGATGATCGGTATGTTAGGGGGGTGGGGTAGACATACGGATAGCGTATCCGTATACGTTATATTTTTCTGATCAAATTTTATGTATAAAGTTTTTCGATCTGATATACGGTTTAAAAGATATGAAATTTTACAGTTTTATATCAAATTAAATGATTTTTTGGAATTTCTTTTATTAATAAAATGCAACATTATCCACAGAGGGGTTTGACCAGTCAACTGACAGAGGGGACCCACCTGTCAGCCTCTGATATTAATAATTCATTTAATTTAATCTAAATAACCACTAGGCCCACATGTCATTGACTGATTCAAGTAATTTAATCTAAAATGGGATTTAACCAGGGGGGTTCCACATGTAAGTCACACATGTGTAATTAGCAGTTTTATTTATCAACTCTAATAGTTTTCTTAAATTAGGGGACATGGTTACTATCTAATATGCCAATTAGCAGAAACATTAGGGGAGGGGGCCCCACAAGTCAGTGGGATAACCCACTGGTTAGACCACGGCCAAATCAACCATGCCCGCCGGTGAGGCAGAGCACGGCGAGGCCGGACGGTGAGGAGGCCGCGGCGGGCCACGGCCAGCGCAGGAGGGCGCGGCCGCGCGTGGTGAGCAGCAGTCGCAAAGCGGCGAGCGCGCGCTCGGCACGGCGGCCATGAAGACGCCGGCGACTAACCGGAACGGATGGGAGGCCGTTCCAGTGAGCAGGGGAGGGGGGGCACAACGATGAGCAGCAGGGGCGCGTCGAGCGCGGCTACGGGGCAGGTCGCGTGCGGGGAACGTCCAAGGGGAGCGTGTGGGCACGACCACGAGGTGGGGAGCAAGGCTCCAGTGAGCCCGGGCGGCGGCGACGAACGACGCCGTGTGAGGAGAGGGCAACGGCGGCCTATTCGAAAGAGGGGAAGCGGGATTCGGTTCTGCAGCTCACCACGATGGTGATGCCAGGCTCGAGGAGGGCGGAGGGGATCGAATGGCGACGCAATCCTCGACGAGGTCGCGGCGGACGTGGTTGGGGGAGTGCCCCGATTCGCGAGAAGCAGTGGCCTCCGGTCGTGGCCCATGGTTGGAGACGAGGTAGAAGTCTTCGACAGAGCTCCAGGGCAAGTTTTCCCACGCCGAGGAGCATGCTGGCCACGGCGGCCATGGAGGGGCGGCCATGGAGGGCTCGGGCAAGCTGCAGTAGAGAGGGAGGGAAGGCAGCGGCGCGAGAGGGGAAGGGAGTGGAGGCTAGGGTTCGCAGAACGGGGGGAAGGGGGCAGGGGGCCTCCTTATCCACAGAGAAGAGAGGGGGAGCAGGTAGGAGGCAGCTGAGGGGAGGGGGCCGGCGAGCAGTGCTCCTGTCCATGGCGCGTCGGGGGTGGGGGAGGGTTAGGTGGGGATGAGACAGGGGACGGGAGAGAGAAGGGGGGGCTGGGCCTGGTGGGCCTCGCCCCCGGCGTCTGATAGGGGTTTTTGTATTTTTTTTTGTTTTTTTTTGTTCTATTTCTTTTCTGTTTTAATTTATTTTAGCTAGGTTTTGATTTTTGTAAAATGTTATACTTGCACCTATATTAGGGTTACACTTTAACATGATGCCACAAAAAGTTTGGCCCACAATAAAGTTCATTTGAATATTGTTATTTATTTTAAAAGGCTTTTTGGTGCTGTTTTGCTACTGTTATCATTTAATTTAATTATTTAAATAACTTTATAAATTCCCATACCAATATTTATAAGACCTACTGATTTTTAGGCATTTAATAAAATTGGTTTCACAATTTTTAGTGCATTTAAAAATTTCACTTGTTTATTATAATTTACCATGGCAATTCAATAATTCCCAAGCATATAATTTTATTTCATATTATTCCTAAAACACTAAATTAAAATATCCATTACTATATTAACATGGCCCTATGATGGCTAGGCAATTCTATAATTAGATTCCATTATTTTGGTTCTACTAAGATTTCCATTTTATATATTAATTTGCAAAACAATTGTGATAACCCCACCACATTGGTTCCATCATTAACATTGACCTGTGATTATTCACATGGCTAGTTGGATTTGGTTTAACCAAGACCAAGTTGATTGACTGGCATCCACAACTCTTGGAGCAAAGTTTTATTATCCACTTTTATTTGAAAATTTTAACAGGGTGAGAATCTGACAGAGCTATGATCAAAGGTGATCATGGCTTGATCATCAACAGTAATGATCACTAACAGTGGAATCACTGTAGTGATTACTGTACTGGATCTGAGGGTGTTACAAATCTCTTGGTTATAATCTTATGTCTATCTCTAAGCTATGCGATATGGGTATGCTTGTTCTATTTTCTTCTTCGCGCTGTGTTGTCTTTTCACAGGATGACTATACGTTTGTCTTCGAGGGTTACCAAAAAGGAGATTTATGTATTGTTGATTTTTCTTCGGGCCCTTCTGTATCCACTTGCCTAATGGCAAAAGCTTCATCTGGCTGGTTATGGCATCGAAGACTTGGTCATGCAGGGATGAGAAATCTTCAAAATCTAGTGAAGAAGAAGCATGTTATTGGCCTTAACGAAGTAAAATTCGATAAGGATAGTCTCTGCAGTGCTTGTGAAGCTGCTAAAATTTTGAAGAAACATCATTCAGCGAAGACTATCATGACTACTACTCGTCCTCTTGAATTGCTTCATATGGATCTTTTCGGTCCTCAAAACTATGCAAGTCTGGGAGGAAAGTAATATGGTCTCGTTATTGTTGATGATTTTTCTTGTTATTCTTGGGTTTTCTTTCTGGATGACAAGAGCAAAGTTGTTGAAATCTTCAAGTCATTCGCTAAGAGAGCTCAAACAGAATATGAATTATCTCTGAAGCATATCCGAAGTGATAATGGAACTGAATTCAAAAATACTCATATTGAAGAATTTCTTGATGATCCTTTACTCATGAATTCTCTGCTGCTTACAAACCTCAACAGAATGGTGTTTTTGAAAGGAAGAATAGAACTCTTATTGAAATGGCCAGAACTATGCTTGCTGAATACAAGACTCCTATCAGGTTCTGGGCCGGAGCAATTAACACTGCATGTCATATCATCAACAAGGTTTACCTTCACAAATTTCTGAAGAAGACTTCACATGAGCTTATCACTGGTAACAAGCCAATGTTTCATATCTTAGGGTATTTTGTGCTCCTTGCTTTATTAGAGATATGAATCATAGCTCCAAATTTTCCCCTAAGGCACATGAAGGTTTTCTACTAGGTTATGGTTCAAATTCTCACACTTTGTATAACTCCCACTTTGGGAAAGTTATGGAAACTGTAAATGTGAGGTTTGATGAAACTAATGGCTCTCAAAAAGAGCATTTACCTAATGATCTAGATGAACCTCCTCTTTATGAAGTGATCAGGTCCATGGCTATTGGAGAAATTCTCCCTGTTGAAGCAGTTGCTCATCAAGCTAATCAAGATGATGATGATCCAATGTTCCCACACGTAGCCCGGGGTGCTAGAGATCAACATCCTGAAGCAAATGATGAACAGGACGAAGAAGAACCTGTGAACAAAGAAAATGCAGATCCTGAAGGAAATACAGATCCAGAAGGAGATGCTGGTCCTGAAGGAAATGATCCTGAAGAAGAACCAGAGTCACAAGTCATTGAAAATGCACTGACTCAAGTGCGAAGAAGAGTTGATGTTGATTCGATCCTCGAAGAAATTCAACAACCAGGTCGTCCCACAACTCATTCTCGTACTCGTTTGGCTAACTTCTGTGGAAACTTTTCATTTGTCTCCATGCTAGAACCTTCAAAGTTTGATGAAGCCATGAAGGATCCAGATTGGTTAACTGCTATGCTCGAAGAACTTAATCAATTCGAGCGAAACAAAGTATGGTCCTTAGTTGAGAGTCCTGATCCAACGAAGCACAACATCATTGGTAAAAAGTGGATTTTTCGCAACAAGCAAGATGAAGATGGTATTGTGGTAAGAAACAAAACACGACTGGTAGCACAAGGGTACACCCAAATCTAAGGTATCGATTTCGGCGAAACTTATGCTCCGGTTGCTCGTCTCGAATCCATTCGCGTTATGCTTGCTTTTGCAAATTTCAATGGTATCCTACTTTATCAAATGGATGTGAAGAGTGATTTTCTTAACGGAGAAATCGAAGAAGAAGTGTATGTTATGCAGCCTCTAGGTTTTGAAGACCCGAAGAATCCTGACATGGTGTACAGGTTGCATAAGGTGCTCTATGGGCTGAAGCAAGCACCTCGTGCTTGGTACGACACCCTAAAGGACTTCCTTCTGAAGAAAGGCTTCAAACCAGGAACAAATGACCCAACTCTTTTCACTCGCTCATATAATGGTGATTTGTTTGTTTGCCAAATATATGTAGATGATATTATTTTTGGCTGCACTAACACTGAAATCAGCGAAGAATTTGCGAAAATGATGTCGAACAAATATGAGATGTCTATGATGGGAGAATTGAAGTTCTTCCTTGGACTTCAAATCCGTCAACAGAAGAATGGCACCTTTATTTCTCAAGAAATATATCTGAAGGATTGACTGAAGAAGTTTGGACTCACTGATTGCAAAACAATCAAGACTCCAATGCCTACCAATGGCTTCCTTGATGCAGATGAAAAGGGCAAAGCCTTCGACCAGAAGAAATATCGGTCTATGATTGGCTCTCTCTTATATCTTTGTGCATCTAGACCTGACATTATGCTTTCAGTATTTATTTGTGCTCGTTTTCAGGCCAATCCAAAGGAATCACATCATACTGCAGTAAAGAAAATTCTTCGGTATCTTGCTCACACACCAACCTTGGGCTTATGATATCCCAAGGGAGCTCAATTTGATCTTATTGGCTATTCTGATTCAGATTGGTACAAAGCATGTTGAAGCCAAGCCTTCAGACCCTTCTCCGAAGAAAAGGACCACCAAGAAGAGGAAGGTCACTTTGGCCTTGGCTGCTGATATGGATAAAAGTGATGAACCTACCAGTCAGCCAAAGGAAAGCACTGAAGCAGTTCCTACTCCTGCTCCCCAACCAAAGCCTTCACAGCCAAAGCCAAAACCTTCAGCTCCACCCACCAAAACCCCTACACCTCCACCAACCAAATACACTCCCAAGCAAACTCCCATTCCACACACTCCTGCTCCACCTCCAAAAGCTCCAACCCCCAAGCGAATCCCAACCCCAACTCAAACACCTGCACCAACGCATGAACCCATTCCGCCTCACGCACCCAGTCCAACACGTGCTCCATCCCCCGCACCTCAAAGGAATCCTACCCCACCTACTGCTCCCGCACCACCCCCATCAACTCACCCAGAAGCCAATGAACCCTCACCCTCCAACTCCAGAATGCGCAATTCACATGATTATTCTTCAGCATGAACTGCTCAGGAATCGGAATCACATGTGCCCCAGTCTGAAGCACAAGCAAATGAAGATGAGCAAGTGTAGATTCTGAATCCCTCGCAAGAGCAAGCTTTGATAGTCGCTCAGACTGTTGGCCCTTCAAGATCCAACCAAATAGCTCCTATGCAAAGGATTCGCTCTCGTTCACGTCCCTGCCAAGACACCCAGCTGGATTCAAATTACCCTCATGAAATTTTTCCCATTTTCAAGGGCGTTGGCTGTTCTTCAAGGCACGGTCCAGAATTCAGTTTGGAACACCATCAGAAGCGTCACCGTTTCTTTGGTGTCAGTCCATATGCTTCCGACAAGACTGTCGATGATCTTTGCTTCTGGATTGCGGAACAACAAATTTTATACACAATGGTTTTTTGTTAGCAAGGTGTTTTGTTTCGGCACAGGTATCTGGATATGCGAAGTCTTTCCACAAAAGCTTGCTTTCAGAACATCACTGAAACAATTGAGAATCAGAATCTGACTCGGCTGTTGGCCTTGAGCACTCCCTTCAATTCTGAACTCATTAAGCAATTCTATGCCACACTCTACGTTTCTGGTGATGCAAATGAACCCCGCACATGGATACTGGAATGGATGATCCAAGGTGAAATTTTCAGAATGTCTTTTGCAGATTTAATGGAAATAGTAAATATCCCAAGGCATACTGGTGAACTAGAAAAGATTCACTTAGAGCCAGATCTGACTGAAGAACAATTTGCTACCTTGTTGGATACTGAAGTCACTGCAAATTATATTCCTGAAAACATTCGCCTGAAGCATTTGAACTTCATTTCCAAGACTTGGTTCTATATCTTGTCCAACTCCTTGATTCCATTGAGTACTGCTTCGTAGGAATCCAATATTTATCCAGAGACAAGGCATGTGATAATGAAGCTTACTCATGGTCTCGTATTTGACTTCGAGGACTGCTTCATTCGGAACTTGGTACAAGCAGAAGAACTGTCATTCACACTGAAGCCATATGCTCCTTGGCTGCAAGTTGTCTGCGATTATGGCCGCAATGAATACTTTGTGGCTCGCCATCATCCGAAGCTCTTCCTTCCTCCAGTGCGTGACACTTTGGAATTGCTGAGGAAACCCAATGACATCTTTGCCACATATGTTGGAGTGTGTCATCAAGTCAATGAGCGCAATATCTCGAAGAAATTCCAGAAGGAATGCCATCACTTTGAAGTAAATATTCGGTCGCAGCAATTGCTAGAAAACTTTATTGAAGCGAATCAGCGCTAGATGCAGTTCCTTGTTGATGAAATCAACCGCATTGGCAACATAGCTCTCAACAACAATCAGTATCTCCGTGTTCTCAAGCTTTATTCCTGGAAGGGACTCCGGAAGTTTAACTAAGTTAAAGGCCTTCGTAAAGATCACATTTACAAAGAGTATGAGCACCTCCAGCGAAACTTTTCCCGAGACGATACTGTTGACCGCCCGAATCAAAAGCTCCCTCCCCTGCACAAGATTGATGAAGTATTCTTCGTCAACGAGCCAGATCCCATCAGGCCGGACACCGTCTCTCCAAATGACTCCATCAGCTCGAAGGACGACTACGACCTCGACGACAGTGACCTCGACATCAACCTCATCACCCAGACGAATCTTGAAGCTCTTCCTTCGCCAGCATCGGAAGAGGAATCTTTAGGAGATCAATCTTCTTCGGATGAGTCAACGTCAAGTTCTGCTTCGTCGGGCTCCAAGGGTGCTGATGCCGCGAAGTAGATCTCTCGAGCCTCTTCCCAACCTTTTGTCCAATCATTGACAAAAACACGGAGAATGAGGGCATCGATGAGTTAGATTTGCATCGGGGAAAGGGATTTTGCTATTTGCATTTTGCTTCACTTGGTTTAAGTTACAACAAACATTCCATTCTCTTCGATTGGGTTGTAACTTAAGTTTACATTCGGTTATGCTAATCTTGTGCTACACTTAAGTTTAATAACCCTTTGCTCGCAAGTATTGTTTCGTATCCTCTATCTTGCAGGTGGTTATTGTTTTCTAAGTCACAGGTTATTGGAAGCAATTGCACACATTTCTGGATATACATCTTCAAATGCAATTGTCTTCGCTAAGATATGTGTTTTGCTCTCCACCGAAGAAATATCTCTCAAGCATTAACTTCGATTATATAAATCCTTGATGCTTGCATTCAGGGGTAGCCAAAAACCACATATCTTAGAGTTTGTCCCATCACTTCAAAAAAACTTCAATATCCTTTATCGATGCCTATTTTGTCAACAATAGTCCAAAAAGGGGGAGATTGTAAGAGCAAAGTTTTGCCCCCCGTGTGTTTTGGATATTGTTGGACAAGACAGTAGAGGAACTAACAATGTTTTCTAGTGTAAACAGTTGATTAGGTTCCTGGCGGACAAGCTATGTGATAAAGCTTCAGGGAAGATTTTCACGTTATCGAAGCATTACCACTTGAGCGAAGCTTAATCACGAAGGATGACCCCCCAAAAATGAAGGTGTCCTGAAGCTCAAGTCATTGAAGGAAATGAAGAAGACGGCGCAAGACTTAATTGTTTTTGTATAGTTCTTTTTCTGTTCTTTGAGTCATAGGACAAACCGTACTATCAAGAGGGGTATTTAGTTTGTGGACACCGAAGGTATTGAGAAAATGCTCAGATCAAATTTAAACCAAGTGAGAAGCCAGAGTGAAGAAATCTCATGTGCACTGAGTTAAGTTTCGGTAGCAAAGACATCGTTCTTTGGCTTCCGAAGCAGAACTAAGTCCGTGAGTCAGCTTTACTTGTTCTGCAAGTAAAGTTGCGCAGTAATGACAAATCCGACCGTTGTTGACACATGTCAAGCTGTCTCTTCGGGTCAAATCGGCCATTTCGCACCTCAGGATCGCCAACTATAAATACGCTGCCCCCTCCTCCATTTGTGGGTGGCTGCTCTGAGAATATCCCTGAGAGAGACTGAAGAGAGCACCCCAAGAACGCCACCGAAGCAAAACCCAAAACCCAGAACACTGAAGCCTAAGTCCCATTGATCTGAGTAGATTCGAGATGACTTAGGTGAAAGCTTACTAGCCTTTTTATCATGGAGAACTGCAATTCTTCTAGACGGTTAGAGTGTCGACTTCAGAGAGCGAAGAGTAATTGTCGCCTCGAAGATCAAGTTTGTCAAAGGTTTCGGAGATTCCCCTGATAATCTACCCCGAGTCAAAACTTACCTAGCTCAAGGAGATTGGTGCAGTGGAGCAACGAACGGAGAGAGATTTGCTCCAGGTGTTCAATCACCAGTCCCTCCAACCAGACGTAGCGCTTTGCAGAGCGTGAACTGGTCGAACAAACATCGCCGAGTCACATTTCGTTTTACTTCAAGCATTGACCTTCCGCATTGCATTTGCTTCCCAGTTATGCTTCAATGCTTTTTGATTCACTGCATTTAGTTTCGCTTCCAGTTTTACTTCCCTGTCACTTTTTTCTACTTCCCTTTTCGTTTTACTTATGCTTCACTTCAAAGCTTCAGTCAAAAATTTGAAGTGATCATTCACCCCCTCCCCCTCTGATCACATACTTGGACTTTCAAGTACGCCAAAATAAGTAGACCGAAATCCATCTACATCTACTACTAATCATCCACCTTGAGATATCTATCCAGAAATCTCGCTGGTATTAAGTTGCGAGTCACAACCAAAGTGTAAACCCAAAGCAACAGACAACCGCATTAAAAGAACTTTGCGTAAAGTAAACAATCCTTGCAACCGTGGTTACAAGCACCGTTATTTTCCCCCTTGTGGCCACAACACATCCCCTAGACTAAGGTTTCTATCACTCAAGCGTGTCATCAGGGGGCATGTACCCACAATCGAGCATAACGTTCCCTCTTGGAGTTACTATCCACCACTTGGCCAAAGCAATAAACAGCAACGGAGAACATGCAGGAATTACTTATGAACAAAAATATAAGAGATCAAAACCAAATATATTACTCTACCACGATCTGAACATAATCTCATAATCCATCGGATCCCATCAAACTCAACATAGAAAAAGCAGAAGAATTACATATGTGCCTCGATCATGTAGGGCAGCTCACGAGGTCTAAACCATGAAGAACAAAGAGGGGAGGAGAACATCACATAGCTACTGATCACGGACCCATGGTCCAAGGTAGACTACTCACGGCACATCCGAGAAGCGTCCATGGTGGAGGAGAAGCTCCTGGAGGTCGATCCTCCCTCTGGCAGGGTGCCAGGAAGGGTCCTGACGGTGCTCCCGATCTTGGAAGAGCGGCGGCGGCGGAACAGAGGTGATATTGCAAAATATGGTTCTGTCTTTGGAGTTTTCCCATCACGGAGAATAAATAAGCGAAGGGGGCAGCCAAGGGGGCCACCAGGGGTCCAGGCGTCCCCTGGCGCGGCGAGTCCCATGGCCGCACCAGGTGGCCGCCTGGGCCCCTGGTGGTGGCCCTCTTGCCCCACTTGGGTGCTTCTGGAAGACTCCGTTACGCTGATTTTTTATCCGATTTTTCCCGAATTTTTGGAGCATTTTTAATATGGGGGAAACCTGGAATAGAAAAACAGCAGAAAATAGAAACTGGCACTGGGGTGCACTGAGTTAGTTCGTTAGTCCAAATATGATCAAAAGTATATGAAAGTGTATTTAGATCATAGCAATATCACACAAAACATGCATGGAGCGAGCAGAAATTATCGATATGTTTGAGACGTATCACCACCCATTAACATATAATGTTTGGATATAAGTTTTATGGGAGAGTGAGACTATTATTTCATAATATCCTCCAATGACCTTTTGGTTCAGTCTTTATAAGACTTATCCATGGTCATATATACTGGGAAATACATTCAGCCAGAAGTCAATACTTCTTACGCTAAACTTTTATCCATATTTCCACTTCCTTAAGTAGTATTATGTTTGTAGTGTTTTGAATCGTGAATCTTGCTCACATTTCTTTCATATCTTTGGTGATGTCTCTAATTTTATATAGACCCATAATATGGCTTGCAATTTTAATATTTCTTTACATTCAAGTCTATTATCCTTTCTATAATTTTGAGCATTGTCCTCAGTATTCCTCATATACTGAATGCACGGACCTTATTCAGATTCTGTGTTTTACTCCTAAAGCACATCGGAATATGTTCTTCATTCAAGAACTTTAGTCATTCTTTTGTTGGATTCACAGCACATGTTTTATGGTAGAATCATATGTCAAGAGCATATAAGATCACATGTCCAAGTACATGGTGCATGTCTATTCTTCCATCAAGACATTGCTTGTGATATTTGGATTTTCATCCTTTATATAATTTCTTTCTACAAGAACTTGCTTCTTGTCTTAGAAGATTATTCCAACCTTTGGTTCATTATCCGTATCTCAATCTATCATTATAGATTTCAACATGTAATGTGTTAGTACTTCACATAAAAGAAGATTCTCGTCATGCCCATTGCAATTCACTTTCAAATCCTAAGTTTGAACGAGACATAATTCCAGGTTATGGTCTAATTGTAGTATAAATAAAATATTTTATTGATTAAAGCATTCCTACGTTTACATAGTCAATCACTATTGAACTTTGGTCATAACAGTTTTATGAGCCAAATAATGCCTTTTGCCCGTTGCATTATTCTCAATAACTTTCCAATTTATCTGGAATATGAAATAACCGATTTATTTCACAGGACGTGAGCCATCCTACATGTAACTCAATATTATTTCATTTCTCCTCGTTGTAACATCCCAAATTTACTATTTTGGATGATTTACTACAGAGCATATGCATATTATTTTTGTGTGTGCATTTTGGATCTTATTTGAGTGTTTATTTGAATTTATTGAATGAAGTTTTTCTTTATTATTTTATTTTGTATAAATAACTAATTGAAAATATTATTTACGTTTTTCTAAGATTTTAGAAAAATTTATTTCGTATTTTTCCGACTTATATTTTATTTTATAGAACTCTTTAAAGTTTAAGAAAAGTACGTATATATATATAAACGTAATTACGTTTTACGTATTTTTATTATTTTAAAAATATAAGATGTTATTTTTAGGGCTACTTTTATTATATTAAAAATACCTCTCTCTCTCTATATATATATATTTATTTATTTTAAAGTTCGCGAAAAAAAGGCGCCGGCCAGCCGGGCAGGCCAGGCCGACAGGCCAGCGGCCGAGCGAGCGGGCAAGGCAGCGCTGCTGCTAGCACGTGTGTGCGCTCGTCCTCGTCTCGAGCACAAACACGAGCTCAGAGTCCAGAACGGACTCGGGCGCAACGCCGACGACCGTCTCCGCTTGGGACTCCACTCCGGCTGCCCTCTGCCCACGAAATCTTGTCTCATAAATACCCTATGACCCCCTTCACCGATTTCTCACAAAATTTCGCAGCCAAATCGCCCCAAATCGAGCTAATTCCGAGGTAGATCTAGGTCCAACGGAGCCCATTGTTGGACGAATTCGTCACCGGTGAGCCTCCCCTTGACCCCAAATTTTGCATACCGACTTCTTTCTTCGTTGTGCTTCTAATGGACATCTTTTCCCTCTTCTATTCTTGCGCAACATTGATCCCCAAATTGTACGCGCACCGCGGGAGTTCATCGGAGCGCGCTCGGTTCATCGCGTCGCCACGCCCGTACGGACGACGTTGGAGATCATCACCACCACCGTTGTGATCTCCTAATCAAGCCCTACATCCTAGACGTCTCCGTTGACGCCGAAGATCGCCAGAATTGTCGTTTACGTCGCGTCAAATATACACGCCACGGTTAGTAAAAACGCCGTAACTTTTTATCCGTTGATCCGTTTTAGACGAAACCAGTGGCAAAATCGTTGTTTTGAAACCCTCTACATATTGTGTATTATAGATCCAAGTTTTGAGAAAATTATTTTTCCGTTTGATCAAAAAAATTCCTAAATCCTATGCAAAATTGTTCAAGTAATATCTTTTTACTCGTAGATCCGTTTTGCGTGATTCCAAAGCCCACGGTTTTCTTTCGAAATCTTCTATCCAGTACCACCCTAAACTTTTATTTTTGATTTTCGAATATAATCAGATCTGATCAGTTTCAAAATCAAGTTTCTTTTGAGTGTATCTTTTGTTTTACAACTCAGATTTGATTGATTCTTTTTGGAAACTAAAACCCTAGCTAAACCCTATATTCTAGATACCTTGCAACCCACTTTTGAACCAATCATGATCTATTTTGGAAAATCTTTTATTTGGTTTTTATTTTGGAGTTCTTGTACATTGTTTTGCTTTTGGTTGTGTATTGATTGTGTGTATCTTTGTTTGCTCACGATAGATTGTCCAGAGTGCGAAGCAGAGTACCACCAATCTTTAGGGTTCTGCAATCAACAGCAAGGCAAGTCATATCTTTGATCATACTCCCTATTACCTATGTTTTCAATGCATTAGTTCTTCTTCTTTAGGTTGCATGATAGGTTATGCTATGCTATTTACACCCAGTAGTTCATTGAGGTAGGTCTGATCCTTACATCATTGTCACCATCGTATACTATGATATTGCTATGCTAAGTAGACGTGGATTGGGAAGTGAATCATTATGAGGTATGAGTGATAATGTAGTAATTAGGACCAAGATAAAGTTAATGAACTACCTGGGTGGGATGGTTGCGAGTATCTTGGAGATGGCCAATGATGACTGCGGAAAGCCACCCAGGCTCAAAGGGACTAATTGTGTTGTCATACCTAGAAGCTTACGTGTGCAGCCACAAGCTATTATGGGCTCTGGCTTAGTTGAGTAGGTTGTGTGACCTCTTTCCGGGATAGACTAGCAGATGTAGATTTTTATAGGTGTAGCGGTTTATCCAGCGGTTAAGGGGAAACACTTCTGAAAGACCATGTCTCGATCTTCCAGTTGTCATACACCATGCAGTGTGGCGAACTAAAAAGGAGGCTATCGATTCTTGTGGGGAAAAGTGCACAAACCTCTACAGAGTATAAAACTAATCGATTAGCCGTGTCCCCGTTATGGACAATTTGAGCAACTAGTTGTGGTAATATTGATTTGTCTCATCATATTTAATTAATTTATTGGTTTAATCACTTTGGGATAGATTGAGTGGAATTGCCCATCTCAATCATATGCTACTTGTAGAACTTAGTTATTATTATTCTATAGGCAAAACTATCCTTTTGCAAAAATAAATGTAGAAGCTCAACCAGCCAAATTGCATGTATTGTAGGGCTTTTACTTCTTTCTGTGATATGGCTTGCCGTACGATCAAAGTACTGACCTCTCTTGGGGCTGTAACTTACTTATGTTGCAGATTGTTCTGACAAGGAGTACGGTGCGAATAGGTCGTTGTCTTATACTCAACTTTTGCCATGGAGTCGGATGGACTCGCTACTACTACTATTATAGCTTCCGCAAGTATTTGATTAGATGGCCTTAAGCCATAGTATTATTGTAATATTTACATCATTCGATGTAATAAACACATGTTTACTTCTGTTATTTCATCGAGTACTGTGTGTGCTAGCAAGCCGATCCAGGGACTAGCATGTTAAGCACAGAGACTTGGTCCCTTCGGATCTGGTCGCTACACTTGTGTTCTAGGCTACCATCATTCCATTGTATCTCAAGCAATTTTATTCCTTTTGTTTCATTAAGAAGACTTATGATTAGTGTTTTGTACAGAATGTATTCATGACAACCTTCTAATTTCAACAAAGGCTTCAACTCATATACCATGATTATTATCCATGGCATATTCCCTCATTTTACAGTGTTATTACAGCGAAACATGTTTCCGTTGCAATACTCTGATATTATGAAGTCAAGGTCTAGTATCCTGGTCAAAGTTTCCACTATCTCCCATTGGGTCTGTGTCGAGAACCTTCTTCTCGCATTACCAATCAAGCAATACAAGTTTTGCTATTCGGGAGAATGTGTAATTGCTTGTAATTTCAACACAAAGAAAATATTTCTTTAGAAACTTTCTAACACCATCATTTATGGAGCTATCTTGTCTCTTTAGATTCCGGATGATTTCCTAATTCATGAAGTGGGTGTTTTAACTTAATGAATTAAACAACCTTGTTCGATAATAATTTTAGTGCAAGGGGAAAGAACTTTTAGACCATACTACAGTTTAGTATGACTACGAATGGTTTAAGTAGTCTAGCACTTTAAACTTCCATAATAATTTGTGGTACAATTTCCACAAGTCTCCCATCATGTTAATTTTAACACTTATCACTTAGATCATAGTGTAGTGATTTCTATCCTTATATTCTACTTCACACTGTGATTCCTGAATCTCAGTTTTATGATCTCAATTGAATACAAATTTCAATTAAACATATGAAGTATTTAGTGATAACACATGTGCCCATTTAGTACTTCATTTATGTATAATGATTGGCATAAGTTCTACTTGCTAGAACTTTGTCGTGGTCATGTTTAACGCAGAGGTTCATAGATAGTGTATATAATCCATCTCATGCAATCAAGTTATGACTTTCATCTGATAATAAATGAAAAAGTTAAATCATATATTTAATGACATCATCAGTTATAAAATCACCTTATGCAATTAAATCTAATCATGACTTTTGACTTGTTGTATTCAAGATAACTTTATCATTAAACATTGAATATCACTTGACAATAATAGCAGTATTATAAATGCTTTCTATGATAAGATAAATCAAGACGTAATCAAAGTATAAGCACACTTTATTCATTTAACCAGAACAACTGACTTGTCTCATTACATGAATAACTTTGTCTCGCGAGATGCAAGACACTCAACTAAGTGTTCATACTATAATGATTACATTAGATTTATCTAATACTCTAAGTATCTCCTATGATAGATGTCTCGGTGGAATCCATGTTGGCCATCAACTATCTTGGTTGCCATCAATCCTTGATTTCACCTCTTCCCGTCCGTGCAACGGCAGGTCCTTCTTTCATAAAAAAGAATGAGTATCAGATACTCATTAACTACAAGTGTTGTATAAAGGGAACAAACATTTATAAAGTATATCAAGTATATACCTTCTTCATCGACAACTTCTCCTTCAACGGGTTCAACCTCCAGATACTGAAGTATATCCATGAAGTCGGAGAACTCGAGGCTTTCACCTCTGCCGACATAGCCATGGACCTGGTCTGTATAGCTCGGTGGAAGCGAGTGTAACACCGTGTATATCGCAGACTCATATGTCGTCCAATAGTCAAATTCATCTACGAGGCTCAGATGTATCTCATGCATCTTGTCCAGGTGTGCTTTCAGACAAGAGCCCTCTTTCATCTTTGTAGAAAGAAACTCACTTTCTAACTCAAATTTGGCAACTCCGAACTGATGTAAGTACAATGACTTCAGCTGGTCTATTATGTCATACGTGCCCAAATCCGCATATAGGTGACGTAATATTTGCGGGATGGACGTTTCTATGACACTTTTAGATATGGCGTATGTCCTTCGACGATTCTGATAATCAGTCGTTGCCCATTCATCCATGTCGTTTCCTGGAGGATTTCCCACATGCTCTTTAGTTACGGACGAAAGGTTTTCTCTCTTGAGCACATCCCTAAGGTATAAGTACCAACTAATGAAATTTGACCCATCCTCTCTAGGTCTTTCACCATGTAGGAAAGTAATCAATTCATGATACTGAGATATTTCCATTTTCTCCAAATTTAATTGCAAGGAACACAATTAAGACTAGTTCACAACAATGAGTTCATATAATCACATTATTAATGAGCTCGCACTAAAACAAACATCCCTAAAAAGTTTTAGTGATTACATGATCCAAATTCACTGTCCGCCCTCGAAGATCACACGACTGACGGATCAGTTTCAAAGGTAGACAACAACTTGTGCGATCACATTAGGTATGTGACTCATGCTCGATCTTTCAATCTCTAGTATTCCGAAGCCATATCTGCATATGCCAGGCTTGCCAAATTGACCTCAGTGTTATATGCTGCTCAGCAAGGCCATATCTGCATATGCCAGGCTTGCCGAACCCAACCTCATGCAAACGCCATTTAATATGTGTGACACCCGATATGTACGGAATGTCGGCCATATGGGAGAACCTTCCAGGTGGTGCACACTTTGGTAGAATACTTGTGTTTGGTATTTGTTAAGGGATCATCTTATCACATGCTACCGTCGTGTATCCTATACTAGCAAGTTTTAAGATGTTTGTCCATGGCGGCACTAAGTCTACAGTGACTCCATTTGAGTTTGCTTTATCATGATGACGTTTACTACTTTCTAGTAACACATAGCAAAGATATCACTACATCACAAACAAACAAACGATAGCCCCACTTAGCAATATAAAATTTAGACTCTCTAGTTGTATATTGCATGTTTTACGTGGCTACTAGGGCTTTCATATTTAAACATGTTTTTAACCTACGAGTCAACCACAACGTTGACTGTACGATTTTCTCTATTACACCCCGTACGGGGCCCTCCGTTGCAAATGCCACATCCACTAAAGTAGAGAGACGGACACCCCCCAGAGCCACTTTGTATGGTACAAGCCGCATGTCAAGCGTGGAACCAGTCTCGCGTAAGAATACGCGTAAGGTCGGTCGCGGGCCACTTCATCAAATGATGCCGCAGATGTGAACAAGTACATGTGGGAGGGTAACAATCATACAATCAACGCTCACATCCCCGACATGTTCTATCCGTACAGTAATACTAAGCATAAACCTAGCTATGATACCACTGTTGAGGTTCGCAGCGGAAAACAATTTTTTTCCTAATTAGCGTTTCCCATAACCCAAGATCTAGCTAGTCGTATTACCGTAACGGAAAGGAGTGCGGAAATAATATACCACGGGGTGTTGTCCGTTGCGCGGGAAACGTTTCCGCAAACGTGGCTGGTGTAGTCAAATGAAGTTCACAGCCCCCTGGCTGTGTTGCACCCGGATGGGTGTAGTGCCACATGTGTAGCACCTCGTAGTACTTGCACACGTACGAGACTCGATGATGACCTCCGATCTCCGATCCAGCAAAGGTGGCAGAAGCAGACATCCGGAACCGAAGTTTCAGCAGCATGACGGCGTGCGTATAGTGGAGACATCTCCAACCAAGTGCAGCCTCCATATAAGGGGAGTCAGCTCAAGGAAGGAGAAAATAGGAAGAGAGAGATCAACAGAATTTATGTGTATTTTTCTTGGAAATTTCTATTGTAGAAAAAGGGGCACCCACCACATCTATATATTGGGGAAAAGGGGTTGCGTATGCCTGTCAACTAACGATGTGGTATTAAACTAGTACGACATTGGCTAGCTTGGCCGTGGCATGCAACACATGCATGTGGCCGGCCGGCGGCCATGGTGCATGTGGCGTGGTGGCCTAATGGGCCCCATGGCCCATGTGCACTTGCCTCCTTTTTTCGTTTCCTTTTTATTTTATTTTCTTTTTCTTTTTCTTTCTTTAAAGAAAAATAAAAGAACCTTTATTACATTTAACTATTTCAATTATGTTTTAATATTTCATTCATTAATTAAACAATAAAAGATATCTAAATAACTTTCCAAACAATTCAAAACCACGGAACTTTTCCGTCTCCCCTCCGAAACGATTTTGGAGTTCTTTCTCATATCTCCGGCAACTCCGATAGTTTCGAGATGGTCTCCGATTTCATCGAGCCCTTAAGTGTGTTACCCTATGGTCCGAGAACACTCCAGTCATGACCGATATGAGGCTACGGTCAATGATCATCAGCGGGACCTGGATGCCAATAATTTCCCCTGTGCATTCTGGATATCAACACCGATTGGAACTTACGTCGTATAGCATGCCCTTTGTCATCGATACTAGTTTAGTCCAAGATTCGATCAATGACATCCTATGTCTGGTTCAACCTCGTTACCGACAAATCCTTATTCACTCGTTCCATGATATTCATCCCCTTGACCTAGTCACACGCTGCGCAGCTTTATGGATGGAATCTCACCGAGTGGGCCCTAAGTATCTATCCATCACATGGATTGACAAATCCCGCTCTTGTAACAATACTCCTCAACATATTTCAATGGAATACCCAATATACAACCGTTATGGCCAGCATATTTCAGTCAGGCGGTGGGATGTAAGTCAAAGCATCCGAGAAGATAGCAATTATGCAAGTACTCACGGTTAAAGGAATGGTCTACCACGTTCTGTAATTACAACACTGAACCTTCACAAGTTTGATCATGATATAATGCTTAAATTGGTTAATGTTCATCATGTCACTCATCCAGTGAGGTGACCTCACAACCAATGGACTTAATTGTCCATGATCGCGAAACAACGATAATCATGTTGACCACGAACTAGTTATTGATATAGAGGCTAACTAGGAACGTTGGGTGTTTCTATACCACGCCTGTACCATTGTTTCACTGATACAGTTCAAGCATAGTATGAAACTGGTTATGAACTTGTTTAGATATATTGGAATAATCATATATTATTTTCCTCTAGAGCATATATCCAATAGAACCCACAATCGAGCATAACGTTCCCTCTTGGAGTCACTGCCTACTACTTGGACAAAGCAATAAATAACAACAGAGAACATGCAAGAATTACTCAAGAACATAAATATAAAAGATAATAACCAAATATATTACTCAATTACAAACTGAACATAGTCTCATAAAAATCAGATCCCAGTAAAGTCAGCATAGCAACAACAAAAAATTACATATGTTCCTCGATCATGTAGGGTAGCTCACGAGGTCTAATCCATGAAGAACAAAGAGGGGAGGATAACATCACATAGCTACTCATCACGGACCCATGTTCCAAGGTAGAATACTCACGGATCATCCGGGAGGGAGGCTCCAGGAGGTCAATCCTCCCTCCGGCAGGGTGCCGGGAATAGATCTGCTGGCGCTCCCGATCTTGGAAGCGCGGCGGCGGCGGAACAGAGGCGATATCGCGAAAAAGGCTTCTTTCTTCAGAGGTTTCTCGTCTTGGAGAATATATAGGCGAAGGGGCTGCCAGGGGTCCAGGCGCCCCCCTGGCGCGACCCCACCCTAGGGCGCGTCGGGAGGGCGCCTGGGGCCCTGGTGGGTCCCCTCTGGCCCCTCATATGTGTTTCCGGTACGCTGATTTTTTATCTGATTTTTTCCAGATTTTTGGAGCACTTTTTGTCGTGGGAAAGTCACGGCAAATGTCCGAAGAGTCGAACTTAACATGAGACCTTTGCTGCGAGGCGATTTCATGGAGAGAGTCGACATAGACAAGAGACTCGGAGATTTACCCAGGTTTCAGCCCCTCTTTGTCTCAAGGTAAAAGCCTACTCCTTCTTCCTCTTATTATGGGTTCCGACTCTCGAAAGAAGAGTCGGTTTGATCGATTACAAGAGAGACGGTCGTAAACTAAGTCTCGATGAGATCTACGTTACGCCGACAAGTGTCTTGTCAAATCTTAGGCTAGGATTGTTCTCTAGCCCTGGATCCCATGGACCTCAGCTTATAAAGGCGCCTGGTCCCAGGATTCCGCGAGTCCGACTCCGACACGAGGTGGAGTCCTATTGTACTTTACAAAATATGTCATGCGTTATACAAGGCAAGTCAAATTACTTCTACGGCTTCGATCTTCTTTCCTTGACGCAATCGGCCTTGGACCGGATCTTCTTCATGGGCATTCCGTAGGTGAGTCGTCCCATAGACCTAATGCCGGGTTATGGGCTTGATCTATCCCCCCGACACTTTTAATATGGGGGAAACCTAAAATAGAAAAACAGCAGAAAATAGGAACTGGCACTATGGTGCACTTAGTTAATAAGTTAGTCCAAATATGATCAAAAGTGTATGGAAGTGTATCTAGATCATAGCAATATCACAGAAAACATGCATGGAGCAAGCAGAAATTATAGTTACGTTAACATCCCCAATCTTAATTCCTGCTCGTCCTCGAGTAGGTAAATGATAACAAGCATAATTTCTATGGTGACATGCTAACAACCATATAAGAACTTTGAAAGTAAACCAATCAAAGTATGTAATTCAATTCAAGTCATAACAAGCAAGAGTCTATATTAGAATTGAAACAAGCAACATAAGAACATTACGTGCAAGAGCTCTCGCTGTCCGTGACTTGAATGTCTCCAAATGGTGTTTGCGTGCAAGATGGGGGATATGGGAATACGAGAGAAAAAATATTAATGTTGAGAACTCAATCTACTAAAGTTTCACACTTGGTCTTCTTTGGAATCTTATCTTGACTCGTCCCCTGACCACTAGCAAGGTACAAGCCAATTTGATCCACTCACTTTCGATATTTTAAGCACGCATGCAATGGATGAGCGTAAGCACGAGAGTTGACACTTAGGATGGCAAAGAGAGAAATATGGTGGAGGAGGAAGAAAAAAAGGTGAGAAAGGCTCACATCAATGAGGACAATCATATGCGAGAAGGTCAAATGATAGATATGATGTGAGGAGTAGAGATTGCCATACAACGGATGCACATGTGAGCTAAGAAAAGATCTCCAATGGAACTAGTGGGGGTGCATCCAACTTGCTCGCTCATGAAGATCTAGAGCTCGTTTGAGGAGGCTCAACCTTGGAATATGCAAGCCAAGTTCTATAGTGTGAAGGTCCCCACATAGCTATATGCATAAATGATCATCTCTACGGAGTACAAGATAAGAGGGAGTACGAGTGTGGATCTTTGAAAAGGAATAGTAGTGTTGCCCCTTTCTCTCTTTTTTTCTTTTGTTTTCTCTTTTTCTCTTTTTTTGTATTTTTTTGGTGGCCTCAATGGCTCTATCTATTTAACTCTCATTTGTCTTCTTTGGGGACTTTTAATTTTGTCCACTTTGGGATCTTTTCCTCACTTAAGGGCAACACTCTATTTTACAAGAAGGTATAGAAGATCTTCACACTTTAAAGGTACTCAATATAAACAAGATGTAGTTATCATGATGTATGCAAATGTATGCCTCTGCCAGTGTAGCAGGAACATGTATGACATGAAGGTCAAGTCATGAAGAGGTGGATGTTGCATGGCAATATATCTCGAAAGGCTATGGAAATTCCTTGATAGGTAGGTATGGTGCTACTTTGAGGAAATATATAAGGAGGTTTATGATGACAAAGCATATCATGCCAAGGGTTTGGATGCACCGGCGAGGTGGACGCCAACTCTCGGAGTGAAAAGAGGGCAATGCACGGTACCGAAGAGGCTTGCAAATATGAGTAGGTGGAAGTGTCAACTTTCAATACTTACATTAGTCCGAAGAACTCATGCACTTATTATCGGTAACTCACAATCTAATGAGGAGGTTCACAAAGAGACAAGTACCTCGAGGAGGAGTGTATGAGGGTTTATCCATGCACATCCTCGACTCATGGTACGTGAGTGTACTCTAATATCCGATCCCTCCAAATATTAGTGATCTATCTAGTAGCTAGAGTTCTCAACTAGTTTTGTAGGTTTTTGAAAATAAACACGAATTGACAAAAATATGACACCTATCACTAATAGGCTAGAGCTCTTGACACCAAAAGTTCAAACATTACTCACAACAATACCTCAAAACTATTGCAGGATATTACTATTATTAAATAGCAACCTCAATTACCTACTTCAAGACAAGACACAACTCAATGCAAGGACCAACTATCTTAACAAGATAAACATGAAAACTAAAGAGAGTTCCAGCAATAAACTAAACAAAAGCTAAAGCTCTTGCAAAAGACAAATTCTAAAACCAAAACTAAACATGGCAGCAGCTACGAAAAGATAAAGAACACACAACAGAGAAAACATAAGCATGAAAATCCTATGATGTGTTCTAGTTTAAGTGGAGCGTGTTTCTCTCCCACACAAAGTAAGTTGTGGTATAACTTTTTATGAACAGCAAGCAAAGCTAAACAAAACTAAAAAGGAAACCCAAGAGCGAGACGCTCCAAGCATAGCACAAAACGCAGGAAGTGATAAAAATATAGTGAGAAGAAGAACGAGCTGATGATCACTGATGGAGAAGGGGATGCACGGGGGAATCCCCAAACTTAGATGCTTGGGTCTCCTTGAGTATTTATTGGGGATGCATGGGGGCATCCCCAAGCTTGAGCATTTGACACTGCCGGATCTTCTTTCATCATCTTCCCTCGCACACTTGAAAACTCCCTTCATACATAACTCATCATAAGCTGATAATAAAATTATTTTTATCCACTGGAAATAAATATATTCTTGAAGAGCTACTGTTTCTCAAGATTTCCAAAACGTTTTTGCAAAAAAAAAGCAAGCTTAAGGTTTGCAAAGTAAGGAAAGGCGAAACGTGGCAGAATCTGTGAAAAACAGAACAGCAGGTAGTAAAGAATTTTTTTGGGGTACTTCTGCAACTCAAATCAAAAAACTCAGAACATATGATAGTTTCAAAGTTGTATAGAGCACGCTGTGTAAAAAATGCAGCTCAAAAAGACGAACTGGTGATTTTTTTTGATTTTTTCCGTCAAGCAGACATAATCTGTTTTCTGGACAACATGTCACAACTTTTTCTTCCCTTATCATAAGAGGCTAGAACTTGGCACAAAGCTTGAAAATAAAGATACCATGATGTTGCTACAGTAGTAACAATCATCAATACCACTAAAAACAGAAGTAAAAACATCTTGGGTTGCCTCCCAACAAGCGTTTTCTTTTACGCATTTAAGCTAGGCATAAAGCAAAAGATCAAGTTGTATCAATCGAACCATCATCAAGATCATCAAAAAGCTCTTCAATTGTGCAACTAGTCTTAAGAGACCTTTCAAATAAAGGCCTAATGAAGATACTTCTAGGGATAAAACCAAAAGGCGGAAAATCAATTGGAGCTTCATTTATATATTTATCCAAGAGGGGTATTTCTTCCAAAGTTTTCATGGTTTCAAGTCCTTTGGCAATGGGTGGGTTATTTTTAGTTCGACGAACCTTAGGGACATAATTGAACTTAGGTTCTTTTCTTGCCGGAATTTCTACTTTTTTTGGTTTGATTGAGGAGAAATTATTTCCCAAAGTGTCAATGATTTCCTCAATCTTATCTATCCTAGAAGGATCTAAATAATGGAATTTGATGTTCTCTAAAGTTTTAATAATTTTATGCATGGAGCTATCTAGTCTATTCAAATTCCCTTGAATCTTGCGATCCAACTCATTTATCCTACTTATGCTTGGTATTTCTAGTTCTATCTTTTCAAGTTTTTTCATAATGTGAACTAGAGCGATATCCTCTTGAATGTAAGCAACAGGGAGATTTTCAACAAGATTTTCAATAACATTAAGAGACTCCCATATAAGGGCTTCTAGGAAATTCCCATTGATAGCAGTTTCTAGAATGAACCTATTCCAAGGAGTAATTCCAACATAAAAATTTCTAAGCAGGATAGTAGTGGATTGCTTCTTGGTGGCTCTTTTCTGAGAATCATTAATTCTATACCAAGCATCTTTTAAACTTTCACCACTTTTTTATTTAAAGGGGAGAACCTATGTCTCAAGAAAGGCAAAAGGAAAAGACATGATGACAACTACTAGCAAGGTAAATAATTTTTTGTGATTTTTGATATAGGACACTAAGATAAAAACTGAAAGGTAACTAAAAAGACTAAAAAGCAAAGGTAAAAGATAGTGTGCAACTCCCCTATCTTGACACTTGGAGTCCCCGGCAACGGCGCCAGAAATTTCTTTCTGGCTAGGGAGTTGTCGGGGCCAATCTTTTGTTGCACCTTGGAATCCCCGGCAACAGCGCCAGAAATTTTCCTAATGTGCGAGAGATGATAATAGCTTCTCGCCCGTCGTTGGTTACCCCAAGTGGAAGGTGAGATGTAGGATAGCAGAAAATTTCCCCTATGTAGAGGATATGGTTTGTCTCCCGTAGGACTCAAAGGAGGCAAAGTAGGTGACAACGGCGCTAGAAATTTAGCGGTTGACGTGGACCTGCACACACAAAAATAACTCTGCTCCCAACGAAGTTCAGAGAGGTTGTCAATCTGTCCGGTCTTTTTGTTCACAAAGGATCAAACACAAGGGATAATGATAATGGTGATAGCAACTAGAAAATAAAAGCGGAAAATAAAAGAGCGTGTAACAGTGATGAGAATATGGACCGGGGTCCCGTGATGTTCATTAGTGATGTCTCTCTCCAAAAAGACGATAAAACTGCTATGAGAGGTAAACAAATCACAATTGGGCAATTGACAGGATTAAAGACGCACCGCAGTGCTAACTATGCTACAAAGAAAGGACGAGGCTCAAAAGCATGGGCGGTACGCCAAAATAAGTAGACCGAAATCCATCTGCATCTACTACTAATCATCCACCTTGAGATATCTATCCAGAACATCTCGCTGGTATTAAGTTGTGAGCCACACCCAAAGTGTAAACCCAAAGCAACAGACAACTGCATTAAAAGAACTTTTCGTAAAGTAAACAATCCTTGCAACCGCGGTTACAAGCACCGTTGTTTTCCCCCTTGTGGCAACAGCACATCCCCTAGACTCCTGTTTCTGTCACTCAAGCTAGTCATCAGTGGCCATGAACCCACAATCGAGCATAACGTTCCCTCTTGGAGTCACTAGCTATTACTTGGCCAAAGCAATAAACAGCAATGGAGAACATGCAAGAATTACTCAAGAACATAAATGTAAAATATAAGAACCAAATATATTACTCAATCACAAACTGAACATAGTCTCATAATCCATCAGGTCCCAGCAAACTCAGCATAGCAACAGCAGAAAATTACATATGTGACTCGATCATGTAGGGAAGCTCACGAGGTCTAATCCATGAAGAACAAAGAGGGGAGGAGAACATCACATAGCTACTGATCACGGACCCATGGTCCAAGGTTGACTACTCACGGATCATTCGGGAGGCGTCCATGGTGGAGGATAGGCTGCCGGATGTCAATCCTCCCTCCGGCAGGGTATCGGGAAGAGGTCTGCTGGCGCTCCCGATCTTGGAAGCGCGGCGGCGGTGGAACAGAGGCGAGATCGCGAGAAAAGGTTCTGTCTTTGGAGGTTTCGCATCAAGGAGAATATATAGGCAAAGGGGGGCAGCCAGGGGGCCACCAGGGGTCCAGGCGCCCCCCTGGTGCGGCCCCACCCTAGGGCGCGCCGGGAGGGCGCCTGGGGCCCTGGTGGGTCACCTCTGGCCCCTCCTAGGTGTTTACGGAAGCTTCCGGTACGCTGATTTTTTATCCGAGTTTTCCCGAATTTTTGGAGCACTTTTAATATGGGGGAAACCTAAAATAGAAAAATAGAAGAAAACATGAACTGGCACTGTGGTGCACTGAGTTAATAAGTTAGTCCAAATATGATCAAAAGTGTATGAAAGTGTATCTAGATCATAGCAATATCACACAAAATATGCATGGAGAAAGGAGAAATTATATATACATTTGGGATGTATCAGCGGGCCCAGGCGGTACTGACATGGGAACTTACATGTGGGGTCGCAGACTTGGTGAAGGTCCTATAATTGTCACATCACTGTATCGTATATTACAGTTTTAAAATTGAATAAATTATGAAAATGAGACCAATATAACTTTCATTAACGCTCAAACTGACATGCATTACATAATTGTATCACAGATGATGATCATCCAAATGAGAAAACACAGTACCAGCTATGACAACCATAATAAGAACATGATCCTCAAAAGAAACCATAATAAGAAAACCCAAGTTCCACGACGAAGAACGCAATTGGGGATGCGACATGTGCTGCAACATGGGCTTCGACATGGCTGCAACATGGGCTGCGACCTGGTCTCCAACAAGGACTGTGGCATGGGCTCATTGGACTTGTACTGGCATAGCATGAATTTCATCATTGATTCCAGTTGGTTTTTCCTAGCCACCACATTTGCACTTTGTTGCGCTTGTTCCCTATTGATAGCTGCAATTTATTCTTCCTGCTTCATTTTGAGGTCATGTAGTTCCTGTCGCTGAGATTCCAATATTGAATTCATCTCTTCTTGATAAAAGGTTGGGAGACCGAAGGCAGTTTTCCATGCACCGGCTATCAGCTGCCGATCTAGCTGCTAGCACTAGTAGGAAATAGGCTACTGCTGGCGTACATAATTTTTCTACCCCTGGCGGGGAGGCGTACGCCAGCGATGTCCCGCCAGTGGTAACAGGTATCGCTAGCGTACAATTTATACACCCGCGATATCTTCGGTTACCTCTGGCGTACAGAATACCTGCCCTCCAGCGATATGCCTCTGGTGTTCAACTTTGCCCGCCAGTGGCAACGTATATGTCTGCCAGGAGTATATTTTTTGTACTAGGTTCTGTCCGCCAGCAGAAATTTTTCTATACGCCAGCAATATATTTTTTGCTGAAACTTGTTATATTCCAGCAACACAAAGATCAAATATTTTCAGGAACATGCCAACAGTACAAATACACAGAATACATAGGTTCAAATATAGAAGAGTGATGAAATATTGTTACATCACATTACTAACCAAAATAGACAAGTTGTAATGGCATTACACATATTGTATCACACATAGATCACAAACATAAAAATAGACAAGTTGGGAGTTTCATCACCTACATTGTATCACACACAACTACATCTCGATCGAATTGGTAGTTTAGGTCGCAAGGTTTTCCGAAAGGAAGTAGTGTCATCTAATAACTACAATCACATACAAGAGAATGGTAAAGACGATGAGCAAGAAGGGGTCACGATGAAGTTGGACTTCATCCGGTGGTTCTTCCTCTCTTGCCCTTGACGGTAGTTTAAGTACCGAGCTTTCGCCTCCGCTTTACTCTTGTAGCTCTTGTAGTTGTTGCCCTTGAACTTGTTCACTTGCTTGAAGCAGTCTTCCCAGTGCTCATAGACTCCTGGAACGCTACCTTCATACACCACGTACCAGTTCTTCATCTATGCAGTATAAAAGACATATAAAAATATTAACCAAGATAGTTAAAAAGGAAGATGTGTGTACAATCATACATTATAAAAGAAGACTTAGTTCAATGTAAAACTAGCTACATGTTCATCATGCATAAAAGAAGACTTAGTTCATGCATCATGTAGTACGTACACAAGTTCAACATGAGATAAAGTTTACAACACATGTTCATCAATTATTCGAAAAAAACTAGCTACATGCAAGAGAACACACCCTCTCACTTCTTTCTCGGATCCGGCTTCGGCTTCGGCTTCAGCGGAGGGAACGGGAGATAACCTTGCAATGAGTTGAATGGTCTGTCATCACCATGTTGATGTAAGCGGGCTTCTATGTCAGCGTTAGGTAGTGGACGATGACTGTAGAAGAACACCCCATCGCTATGTATGACATCCCTAGAGATTTTTCGCGCGATCATTTGCTGGATTCGTCCGAACTCTTGTCTTACTTCGGCATCGAAGGACCCCGCCAAGGTTCCGCACCATTTTGTGAGAGACGACAGATATTGTAGTCGTTGTTCATCCTTTACGTACTCGCGCATATGATAGATGGTGTACCAGGCCTCCCTCGTACTGCCTGGCGCGTGCTTGATGCAGACGAAGTCCGTTTTATGGATGAATGTGTACTTTCCTCGCCTTTGGTTTTTTATTTTTATGATGCCCTCCCTAAAAGAGTAGCCAGTGAGACCATCATCCAGATCCTCCTTGATTAGCTTGTACTCTTTGAACTTCTGATGACTCCCTGAGTCGAGATATATGGCAAGCAAGTCTTCGGATCCAGAGCGATGAGGGTGCCGTATTGGTTGCTACACAAAATAGTTTGTATTTCAAAGAGATCATCAGCCTCAGATTAGTTTAATGATAGTGAAAGCATGTTACGGCTGCAAGCGAGAATGACTTACTCAGGGAAGTAAGGCATGAGAAAGATGTTCTTGGAAGGGTGATCCACGAAGAAATCTTCGATCTTAGGTTTTTTCAAGAACTTTTCTTGCATGTAGAAGGGGTCCATTATAGCGATGTTCGGGGTATTCTCTTTGATGAGCTGGTGAGCCAAGCTGAGCGCAGATAGGCGGACCATGGATGGGTGGAGCGCATTCATGTGGAACATGTCAAAGATGTCATCAAATCTCAAGAAGAACAAGTCCCCTGGGTATTTATCCACAAAGCCCAAGCCCTTCGGTACCTTTCCTATGTAAAGCGGGTATGTTGGATTGTCATCTTTGGCAAGATTTGTCTCCACATAAAGAATAACACTATGGAGGTTCCTCATATCCGAAGTGACAATTTCTAACAATTTTGGCGGCCACATCGGTTTACCCAACTGATGACCCTCAAATGTAGGGGATCGTTTGTAGAGTTTTCGATAAATAAGAGTGTCGAACCCAACGAGGAGCATAAGGTATTGGAAAGTGACTTTGGTAAAGAAATAGCTGTAGGAACTGAAAGAAAACTTTTTAGGGGTTTTCGATATAAGCAACAAAAACGTAAAAGCAAGCAAAGTAAAGAGCACTTAGGAGTATAAAGTGGCCCAATCCTTTTGAGCAAAGGATAGGCCTAGCAACCAAACTTATAAAGGCTAAAGTTTTCTTGAGGACACACGTGAGAAATAGTCATGTGCTTTCGTCATATTCCGTATCGGCACTATGTGCTTTGTTGATAAGTGTTGAGTGGGTGGATCTATGCTAGTGCACCCTCTAGACTAAGATAAGTGCACTCTTATGATTAAACATCTTGCAAGCATCCGCAAATACAAGATAGTAATTAAGGAAAAAGCCTAACCATAGCAATACGATCGTTGATCCATTGTTCCCTTGCGCAAAAGAGTGCGAACTGGGGTTCGGGTTTCTGTCACTCCGGCAACCCACCGTAAGCATCCTTTGTAGACAATGTATTCCCCTAGGTCCGTAATAAGGCGAAGTGTTGAGTGTTCGACTCACACAACACCACTAGGAAAATAACAAAACAACTTAAATATCAAACAACACATATTGGTTCAACATCATATGACTACTAACAACTAGACTTCTCCCATGTCCTCAAGAACTAAAGTAACTACTCACAGGACATAAAAGAGATCATGATCAGTGGGGATAAATAGATGATAAAAAATCTGGACACAATGATAATTCTCCAACAAAACTCAATAGCATTCATCACACGGTAGTAATCAACACCGGTAGAGTAGAGAGGATATATAGTACGGATTACAACACAAGTTGAACTTGTGAGGTGAGATTGGATAGTGGTGGAGATGGTGCTAATGTTGGGGATGATGTTGATTATGATCTCGATGATGCCTGTTAAGATGGTGATGACGATGGCGACGACCTCCCCTTCCGGGAGGTGTTCTCCCCTGCGGAATCTGCCTGCCGGCGCGGCCAGGGGTGGGGCCGCACTGGGTAGCCGCATGGGCACCCTGTGGCCCCCCTCTAGCCCCTCTTCAGCGTGTGTTCGTCATTCTTCCGAAAAATACCCTCCGTCGATTTTCAGGTAATTTGGAGGTATTCTTCTTTAGCAACTCAGCGTCCACTTTTACTGCTGAATCCTGCGTCTGCTGCTTCGGCATCAGAAAGTTGCAAACTGTGTAAAATAAGCCAAAACAACAGAAGAACATCATCATAACATGAAATATATCAATGAATAAGAAAGAATTAATATATAAAATAGTGATGCATTTTGGACGTATCAACTCCCCCAAGCTTAGACCTCGCTTGTCCCCAAGAGAATACTGAGTTCGGTAAACTTGTCCACAAGTTTAGAGAGTGAAGTGTCGATAAATAGAATACGGACAAGAAGCATCAAAGTTTCTTCATCAAACTCAAACATCTTCAACAACAACCTCAACTCATAAGGTCCTTATGAGAAAGTAATGACAATTATAATCAAAAGTAGGGCTGAGAAAACTCATCAAATTATGGAAAACATATCCTTGGTCAAAGGACAACTAATAATTTTTACTTTTGCTCTTTCTAAATAAGATGAAACAAATTGAAGATTTGAAATAACATGTTATTAGTCAAGAAGTGAAAATGCTAACACAAAGTAAGATGTTTGCTTGGCCAAGGCTTTCGCAAGCAACTTACTTATCAAAAGATAATGTCAACGATGATATGGCATGGCAAAACTTAATGCATCATTATATGGATGAATCATCATCAGCATCAAGTGTGTGTTCTCTTTGGGAAAATAAGGAAGTAGGAAAACTGACTCAGCATAAAACTAAAGGAAAGGCCTTGATAAAGGCAAGCAGGGAAAACTTATGTGCTATCCTTAAATCAAACATAATGAAAAATAAACTTTGGGAGGTGCATAGTTTGTCAATGAATGCTAATAGATAGCTCAATTTCTTCTCAAGATGGACAAGTTTCAAGGAACGGCTCCCAAGTGAGGACGATCACATCCCCTTAGTATCCTTTGTTTATCACTGCCAAAGTTTATGATTTCTCATAGACCGAGCGTGAAGGAGGGTTTGTTTGTTATATTATCTTTCGAGCTGGGCGCACTCATGCCAGTTCCTCCTCGTATTATGGGTTTGCAGATTAGACATGCAATCCCGGGG
The DNA here is from genome assembly GCA_950022295.1 of Bromus sterilis. Lineage (NCBI taxonomy): Eukaryota > Viridiplantae > Streptophyta > Magnoliopsida > Poales > Poaceae > Bromus > Bromus sterilis. Next base: position 332,131,474 of record OX465595.1, on the reverse strand, counting down.
TAAAACTTGTCCAACTTAAGAAGATCATGAATTACCTACTACTTCCTCATGAGCTAAACAAGAGGCACAAAACAGAAGATTTTGAACATTTAAGGATAACACATAAATTCTATATTTATAGGAGTGGTAGGTAAATACCACGAATAGGAAGGTATGGTGGACTCATATGGGAGATATTGGTTTTAGGGTATGGATGCACAAGCAGAAATCTGCTAGGCAAAGAGTTTGGCTAGCAAAGGCTTTGAGAGAACAGACAATAGATGCTAACTTAGATGAAAAACATATAAAGCATAAACATTTAGGTAAGCATAACACATCAAGTTATCTTCCTTGTCAACATAACACTTCAAGCATAATAACATAAAGGTTTTGGCTATGTCGCTACTTGAGAAAACATACATGTTGTCAAGACCAAAGATATGTTTGCCAAAATTAAATAAAGTTTTCAAAGCCATAGCTGATATAAGGTCAATACTCCCCATAAGAATCATCATATAAGGTCGATTGCGTGAAGAGAATACCGAGTGCAACGAAGGAACCAATAGACTACTCATTAATATTCCAATATAGACGACTCCACACTCACGGATAAAAACTCTCCACAAAAGGAGTGATAGACCTCAATGCAAACACCTATTTCATATAATAACTTCCCTAGACATGATACGACTCTACTTGACTCTAATAAGACTAAGATAAAGATAAAGATACCGGGCACTCCCCCAAGCTTGGAAACAGGTGAGGGGATGCCATTACCCAAGGATATTTACTCCTCATTCTTGTTGTGGTTGTTGTTGATCTAGTCGTGGACGAAGCGCTTCCATGGTAGAGGTTCCCAGGTCCCATGAGAGGCTTCAGTTTCCAAGATCCTGCTTCCAGCACATAAACCGATGCGCATAAACTTTAGTTCATACTCACAGTTCTGGTTGTGCAGATCATAGATCTTCCCTTGGAGATCATCAATTCTTTCTTCTGCAGCGGTAATGCTTGACCAAATCCCCTTCATCTCCTTCTTGTAGAACGTCTTCAGCTCGTTGATGATGTCGAAGTTGGCTTCAATACCCCGCGCAACCATCTTCTTGTACTTGAAGACTTCTTGCTCCATCTCTTCTAGTCTGGTCTCGATGCTCCCCTCCTTGACAGGTTCCTTCAAATCCTCTTGGTGAAGGTCACCATCCTCCAAATGGAAGGTTCAAGGATGGTTCTTCACCTGAGCGAGGTAAGGGTTGATGACGTTGACGACAAACTTATCCTTGGGGGAACTTGGGGAAGCCATGGCACCTAGGTCTAGCTAAAATATTTCCTGGCAGAAACAGCTCGAGAGAAAACACGCAAAATCGAGAGATACGGTGTCGGGGCTATCCGGGCAAATATATAGCAAAAATTTCTGCAACATATGGAAGGAAACGAGCCAAAGTGGAGTCGGAGATGGGCTCCGGGGTGCCAGATACGTCCCAAACGTATCTATAATTAATGCTTGCTCCATGCATGATTTGTGTGACTTTGCCATGTTTTGCTTGAACTTTCATACACTTTTGATCATATTTGGACTAACCTATTAACTCAGTGCACCTAGTTGCCAGTTCCTGTTTTTTGTTGTTTTTGATATTTCAGGTTTTCCGGCCAATAAAAGTGCCAAATAAATTCCGGAAAAATTATATAAAAAATCAGCATCCCGGAAGCTTCCCGAAGAACTAAGGATGGAAGGGAGTGGACCCACCAGGGCCCCAGGAGGGTCCCCCCCTAGGGCGCGACAGGCACCCTCCTGGCTGCCCTGTGCCCCCCTGGCCCCCTCCTTTGGCCTATATTTAGCCCCCGCGGAGGAAATCCCTAATATCGAAGTTCTTTTTCCAGAAGCGATTCTGATCTCCGCCTCCATCGCCAACAAGCTTCGGGGGACCAGAATTCCTGTGTCGGCACCCTGCCAGAACGGGGAAGTACCCCCGGATTCATCTCCATCGACGTTGCTTCCTCCCTCCATGAAGCGGGAGTAGTTCCTCCTCGGGGCTAAGGTTTCTACCAGTAGCTATGTGGTCAATTGTCTCTCCCATGATGTGATCTTCGTTGTGATCATAGGCTATGTTAATCTAGGGTGATCCCATGATATTTCCCCTTCCTCTATGATTTGGATTGATGTACTCACTTGATCTTATCTAGTATAATCCCCGAGACCAAGGTGACAGCGGTCTATTGGACATGGGTTAGAAGAATATTTTCATGAGTGATTTCCTCTTTTGTGAATTGATTGAACATTATGAGTCTCTTGGTGCTTATCTTTGACTATCCTTGAGATATGTTGTGGTGATTGTGGTACCCTATTTGGATGGCCGCGGTGACATTGGGAAATCCATAGATTGAGAACTACGAACTAAGAGGTGTGCTTTTGTAGCCCTACATAATTCTCGTCCTCTCTTGACCACAAAGGAATGACCTCCGAGTACGTCTCCATTGCATGTTTTATGGGAAATATCATGTGATTAGACTATGTTAATGTTGTTGGGAGTTGCCACTAGTGAAAGTATGAAGCCTAGGCCTTGTTTCCACCATTGTTACATCGTTTGTGCTCACTTTTGTCACATGTTTTCTTGCTGCACTTTTTATTACAGATTTATATTACCTTGATTTGCCACACCTATCACCCATATTTTACTATCTCTTCGCCGAACTAGTGCACCTATACAACTCCTAGTTGTATTAGGTGTGTTGGGGACACAAGAGACTTCTTGTATCTTAATTGCAGGGTTAATTGAGAGAGACCATCTTTAACCTATACTTCCCTGAGTTTGATAAACCTTAGGTCATCCACTTGTGGGAAATTGCTGTTGTCCTACACACCTCTGTGCTTGGAAGCCCAACATAGTCTACATGAATAGAGGCATGCGTAGACATCAAGCTATTTCTGGCGCCGTTGCCGGGCAGGTAAGCGTCTGAAGGTATATCTTTAGATCTTGCAATTAAATCTTTTTGTTTCTTGTTTTTATTTTCACTAGTTAGGCTTATGGAAAACAACAAAAATATTATGAGAGATCTTTATGAGCTCTACCTTGAGTTGAGACATGAAGTGTTTGAAGAGAAAATCAAAAAGCCTATGGAGCTTTATTATTTGAACAACACTCATGATAGTAGTAATGTTATTACCATGTATTCTTTGAATACTTTTGATACTAATGATATGCTGATACGTCCAAAATGTATCTATAATTTCTGCTTGCTCCAAGCATCTTTTGGGTAAAATTGCTATGATATTAATGAACTTCCATACACTTTTGATCATATTTGGACTAACCTACTAACTCGGTGCCCCCCAGTGCCAGTTCCAGTTTTCTGCTGTTTTTGTATTTCAGGTTTTCCCATTACTTAAAGTGTCAGAAAAATTCCGGGAAAAATATAGGAAAAATCAGCGTACAGGAAGCTTCGGGAAGATCCCAAGTGGGGCCAGAGGGGAGCCAGGGGTGGCCCAGGTGGCCACCTGGCGCGGCCACCCCCTAGGCCGCGCCAGGGGGCGCCTGGGGCCCCTGGTCCACCTCTGGCTGCCCCCTTCGCCTATATATCTCTCTCGTCCCGAAACCCTCGAAGACAGAACCCTTTTTCGCGATCTCTCCTCTGTTTCTCCGCCACCGCACTTCCAAGATCGGGAGCACCAGGAGCCCTCTTCCCGGCACCCTGTCGGAGGGAGGAACCACCTCCGGGAGCTTCTCCACCACCATGGATGCTTCCCGGATGAACCGTGAGTAGTCCACCTTGGACCATGGGTCCATGATCAGTAGCTATGTGATGTTCTCCTCCCCTCTTTGTTCTTCATGGTTTATACCTCGTGAGCTGCCATACATGATCGAGGCACATATGTGATCTTTCTGCTGTTGCTATGCTGAGTTTGCTGGGATCTGATTCATATTGTGTTTGAGTAATATATTTGATTCTCCTCTTTTTTTATTTATGTTCTTGGGTAATTCTTGCATGTTCTCCATTGCTGTTTATTGCTCTGGCCAAGTAGTAGGTAGTGACTCCAAGAGGGAGTGTTATGCATGATTGTGGGTTCATGCCCCCTGATGACTAGCTTGAGTGACAGAAACATGAGTCTAGGGGATGTGTTGTTTCCACAAGGGAGAAAACAACGGTGCTTGTACTTGCGGGTGCAAGGATTGTTTACTTTACGCAAAGTTCTTTAATGCAGTTATCTGTTGCTTTGAGTTTACACTTTGGGTGGGATTCACAACTTAATACCAGCGAGATGTTCTGGATACATATCTCAAGGTGGATGATTAGTAGGTAGATGCAGATGGATTTCGGTCTACTTGTCTTGGCGTACCGCCCATGCTTTTGAGCCTCTTCCTTTCTTTATAGGATAGTTAACATTGGTTTGCGCACATAATCCTGTCAATTGCCCAGTTGTAATTTGTTTACCTTGCATGGCTATTTTATCGTATTTTGGGAGAGAGACATCACTAGTGAACATCATGGGACCCCGATCCATATTTCCAACAATGTTTACACCCGCTATTTATTTTCTGATTTATTTCCTTTTCCGTTGCTATCACTATCATTATTATCCCGTGCGTTTGAGCCTTTGTAAACAACAAGGCCGGAGGGATTGACAACCTCACTGTACTCGTTGGGAGCAAAGTTATCTGTTGTGTGCAGGTCCACGTCAACCGCCTAATTGTTGGCGCCGTTGTCACCTTCCTGTCGTTTTCGGAGTCCTACTGGAGACAAACCTTGGTATCTTCACCAAGGGAAATTTGTTGTTGTCGACATCTCAACCTTCCACTTTGGGTAACCAACGAGGGGCGAGAATCCATCAAAGCTAATTTCTGGCGCCGTTGCCTGGGAGGTAAGCGTTGAAGGTATATCTTTAGATCTTGCAATTAAATCTTTTCGTTTCTTGTTTTTTTTTACTAGTTAGGCTTATGGAAAACAATAAAAATATTATGAGAGAGCTTTATGAGCTCTACCTTGAGTTGGTACATGAAGTGTTTGAAGAGAAAATCAAAAAGCCTATGGAGCTTTATTATTTGCACAACACTCATGATAGTACCAATGTTATTAGCATGTCTTCTTTGAATAACTTTGATCCTAATGATATGAAAAGCTATAAGCTTGGGGATGCTACGTTTTATGAAGATGATCTTTTTAGCCCTCCAAGTTTTGATGAGGAAATTTATCTTGATGATAGTTTGCCTCCTATCTATGATGATTATTGTGATGACACTTATGCTATAAAGAATAAATGTTTGCAAGTGTATCATGATAAGAATGATTCATGTGATAGCTATTTTCTTTAGTTTGCTCCCACTATTACTAATGATAAGGATTTTGCTTATGTGGGGAGTACCAAATTTTCTACGCTTGTGGATCATGATAAGATTTTCTTATGTGATACTTATATTGTTGAGTTTATTCATGATCCCACTGAAAATTATTATGAGAGGGGAAAATATGCTTATAGATATTTCAATAATATCAAGTCCCCTCTCTTTATGTTGAAGGTTTTGAAGTTGCACTTGTTTTTCCTTCCTATGCTTATTGCTTTGTGCGTCAATGAATTATTATATTGCAATATTCCTATGCATAGGAAACATGTTATACTTAGATGTGTTTGGTAGTTGCTTCTTGATGCTCTCTTTTGTTCTTCAACTCCAATTCCTACGGGAGCATCATTAAAATCTTAAGCCTATCTTTATGGCTATAAAGAAAGAGCTCTAGGGAGACAACCATTGGTATCTTTACTTTGAGTTTTTACTTTCAGTTTTTAGTGGTCTTGATGATTGTTACTACTGTAGAAACATCATTGTATCTTTATTTTCAAGCTTTGTGCCATTTATAGCCTCATATGACAAGGGAAGTGAAAGTTGTGACATGCTGTCCAGAAAACAGATTCTGTCCTCGTGACGGGAAAAATCATAGAAAATTCTTAGTTCATCATTTTGAACTGAAATTTTTACACAGCGTTCTATATACAATCACGGAACTTTCGTATGTTTTGAGTTTTTTCATTTGAGTTGTAGAAGTACACCTAAAAAATTATTTACTACCTGCTGGTATGTTTTTCACAGATTCTGTCATGTTTTGCTTTTCCTTCGTTTTGCAAACCTTAAGCTTGCTTTTTCTTTGCAAAAACTTTTTGGAAATCTTGAGAAACATTGGCTCTTCAAGAATATCCTTATTTCCAGTAGAGGAAAATTATTTAATTATGGGTACTAACCTCGCTAATCAGATTATGATGAGTTATGTATGAAGGAAGTTTTCAAGTGTGCGAGGGAAGATGATATAAGAATATTCAGGAGGGTCAAACGCTCAAGCTTGGGGATGCCCCCATGCATCCCCAATAAATACTCAAGGAGACTCAAGCGTCTAAGCTTGGGGATGCCCCCATGCATCCCCTTCTCCATCAACAATTATCAGTTCGTTTTTCGTTCCACTATAATTTTATCACTTCATGCATTATGTGCTATGCTTGGAGCGTCTTGCTCTTTATTTCCTTTTTACTTTTATTTAGCTTTTCTTGATGTTCATAACAAGTTAGAACCCATCTTTCTTTGTGTGGAAGAGAAACACGCTCCACTTCAACCTAGACCACAACATAGGATTTTCATGCTTATCTTTAGTGTGTGTGTTCTTTATCTTTTTCATAGCTGCTGTCATGTTTAGCTATTAGTTTTCATGCTTATCTTTTTAAGAGATTTTGTTTAGTTTGTTGCTAGAACTCTCTTGATTTTTCATGTTTATCTTGTTTAGAGAGTTTGCATGTTGCACTGAGCTTCGTGTCTGGAGTTGAAGTAGGTAATTGAGGTTGCTATTCAATTGTAGTAGTAACTTGCAATAGTTTTGAGGTATTTCTATTAGTAATGTTTGAACTTTTGGTGTCAAGAGCTTTAGCCTGTTAGTGATAGATGTTGTATTTTGGGCAATCCGTGTTTATTTTTGAAAAACTTACAAAATTAGTTGAGAACTTTAGCTACTAGATGGATCACTAATCTTTGGAGGGATCGAATATTAGAGTACACTCACGTACCATGAGTCAAGGATGCGCAAGGATAACCAAACCCCCATACACTCCTCCTCGGGGTACTTGTCTCTTTGTGAACCTCCTAATTAGATTGAGAGTTACTGATAATAAGTGCATGAGTTGTTTGGAATAATGTGAGTATTCGAAAGTTGACACTTCCACCTACCCATATTTTTTTAGCATCTCCTGTGCCGTGCATTGCCTCCTTCTCACTCCGAAAGTTGGCGTCCACCTTCGCCGGTACATCCAAACCCTTGGCACGATACACTCTATCATCATAAACCTCATTATATCCTTCCTCAAAACAGCCACCATACCTACCTATCAAGGCATTTCCATAGCCTTTCCGAGATACATTGTCATGCAACAACCACCTTCTCATGACTTGATCTTCATGTCATACATGATTTTTCTTGATCGATGAGCCGCATGCTAGTTGGGCCTTGTCCTAATCATTGTTACATGACACGCTAGTATCATTGCATATCCTGCTACACTGGCAGAGGCATACATTTGCATACTTCATGATAGTTCCATTTTGTTTATGTTGAGTACTCTTGTAAAGTGTGAAAGATCTTCTATACTTCTTGTAATATATAAAGTGTTGCCCCTAAAGTGAGGAAAAGATCCCAAAGAGGACAAAAGCAAAAGATCCCAAAGAGGACAAAATCAAAATATCCCAAAGAGGACAAATAAGAGTTAAATAGAAAGAGCCATTGAGGCCACCAAAAAAATACAAAAAAAAGAATAAAAAAAAAGAGAAGGGGCACACTACTATTCCTTTTGAGAGATCCACACTCGTACTCCATCATACTCTTGTAGTCCATAGAGATTATCATTCATTCATATAGCTATGTGGGGACCTTCACACTATAGAACTTGGCTTGTATATTCCAATGATGAGCCTCCTCAAATGAGCTATAGGTCTTCTTGAGCAAGCAAGTTGGATGCACCCCCACTAGTTCCATTGGAGAGCTTACCTTAGCTCATATGTGCATCCGTTGCATGGCAATCCCTACTCCTTACATCATATCTATCATTTGGCTTTCTCTCTCCTATGATTGTCCTCATTGATGTGAGCCTTTCACACCTTTTTTGTCTTCCTCCCCCTTCATTTTTCTCTCTTTGCCATCCTAAGTGTCAACTTTCTTGCTTAAGCTCATCCATTGCATGAGTGCTCAAAATATCGAAAAGGAGTGGATCATTTTGACTTGTACCTGGCTAGTGGTCTGGGGATGATTCAAGATAAGATTACAAAGAAGACCAAGTGTGAAACTTTAGTAGATTAAGTTCTCAACAATAAAAACTATGTTTTACTCTCTCGTATATCCATATTCCCTTTCTTGCACGCAAACACCATTTGGAGACGTTCGAGTCACAGACAGCGAGAGCTCTTGCACCTTTATGTTCTTATGTTGCTTGTTTCAATGCTAATATAGACTCTTGCCTGTTATGACTTGAATTGAATTACATGACTTGATTGTTTTACTTAAAAGTTCTTATATGGTTGGTAGCATGTCACCACAGAAATTAATCTTGTTATCATTTACCTACTCGCGGACGAGCAGGAATTAAGCTTGGGGATATTGATACGTCCAAAACGTATCTATAATTTCTGCTTGCTGCATGCATCTTTTGTGTGATATCTATCTATTATTATATAATTAAAACAAGAGCCAAACGAGATACCACGTTCATCCATGTTAGAATAATCCGAGTCGCATATCGATCTACCGAGGATCAAGCAATCACCACAAGCACAAACATGACACCGAGATTTGTTGACGAGGTTCACCAACATGGCTAATCCCCGGGGCATGACTACAGGCGCTCCTCCCCATGCATCAAATCCACATGATACAGTTGACGACAAGTCCTCCACGGCCATCCGACAGCGCTCCGACCACCTTGCCACGACCGGTCCGGACGCCCCCGCCATGGGCGCCGGACCGTCCCTCTCGTGATATATGTCTAGCCTATCAACTTGTGTATAGTCTATTTTGCTACGCCGCGGTGCCTTTATATAATAGGCCCGGGTTACACGTGTCCGACTCAAACACCTAACCCACCTCTATTACAAGTCCAACTGTAACACAACTAGTACACCTATATTCGGCACATATATTTTAACACTCCACCTTGACGAATATATCCTCGCCACCTTGAAACCTCCATGTGCGAACCTCCGTGTACCTTGGACTTGAACCATGAGCACCACTGCTATTCCTAGACTCCTTGTGACTCCACCTGCAACTGTAGTCCCTTCTTGTCCTTCTCCACAGTCAACACATGAGCAAAATTAAGTTATCCTTTACTCTACTTTGTGCTTCCAACTTCTGGAGTATCCGTTCAACACCATCACACACCGATCACTGTCTGCGTGAAAATGAACAACTCACATATTGGACGCCACATATAAGAGTTATCCGAACTCAACATTCTAGATCTTTCTTGACTGATATCTGAGACTTGAAGAAATGTCATTGTTGCCCTGTGTCACCCTGAGTCAAATTCACAGTTGTCTCACCCCTTTTCCCGGATAGTCTCTGACATGTCCCACCGCTATAGTACTTCGCCTCCTTCTGTACGCGTCATCCGCACTTTGCCATGTGCACTAAACACCACAGATTATACGGCCATGTACTCTCTCAGCTTCTTGACAATTTAAGACTTTCCGCCACTTTCTCAGATTCTCCATGGTCAACTCCTGTCCATCAACCGGCACCGATAGACCCTGTCACCAACTTGAATCTGGTACTCGTCAACACTGCTTCAGCACCCTCTGCACACTTTCCATGATCACATGTTTGACAACCAGTGTCTTGTCCAGTCGCTGTGTCCCGTGCTTACCGCACACCTCGCCGCTATCCTGGCGTCGAGCCTCTACTGTCCTGGTCGAGTTTCCTGGGTCGTGAACCCACACCACCTCAACCTCCTACTGCAGAGAACCACCGATCATCCACGATCGATGCCGAGTATCACGTCTCTCTCGAACCCTTGGCCACAACCCGAACAACGTGTCTCTCGCTTTTCCGCTGAAATAGGCTTCGACTCTCCGTCGACTTACGCCGTAGCCCCTCCATCAGCTCAGAGTGAAGTCTTCCCTCGGACCTCAGCTCCACCTTCAACATGACTCCTCGTGGTTGTACGTGGCACCTCCTCGCGCCCCTGTCGACTCCAAGCTCTCTCATGTACACCGTCTTGAATCAACCCTGCGCTATTGTCATGTCGAACCGCACAAGCCCTCAGACATGCGCCACGTGTTTCCACGCCCCAGAAGTCGGCCACCATCAGCATCACGCTCCTATGTCGTCGTTGCCGAAAACACCGCCGTCTTCCGCCTTGACCAACATCCACGTCGATCCATCAGACTATTCAGTCCGACCCAGCCGAAAAATATCCGATTGCAATCATGCTCCACCCTGCGTCGTGTCCGCCCGCACATCTCCGTGCTTTGCTTAACGCCCTGTGTTTGCATGATCCTATCACAACGCGCTCCAAACTCCTCTGAGCTTTATATGCACGTCGCCAACCGGTCACCTTGTCCACACGTTCCAAGCTATCGGCAAACCGACCTAGAATATCTCCATGCAAATTGCACTATTATTTTGTTGTCCATGCTTCAATATAGCTTCTTCGTACGCATAATAGCTAATAGACTAAACCTTAATCCAGCCAAACTATTCTTGTGTACACGTGTGGATCTTGCAACCTCTTTTTTTCTTTCAACAAATCTCTCTTGCCAATTTGCTCCTGCAGCCCTCTCGCCCAATCAGTGTACCGGCTTTGAGACAAAACAACCGCTGAACCGTGCTGACCCTCTGACCAACCGTGCCACGCACCTGCCCTTGGGCCACAACTTTCGCCATCAAAGAAGCACGGCCTGATCGCGTCAATCCGCCTTGGCACACACGCAGAGTGTCTTGGGTCCATCGTTGTTTGCTGCCGCCGCCGCCTCAGCCCTCGACTCGGACGGCCCGCCACGCTGCCAGCCTGTGTTGCACGGACGCACACCCGGCGTCTGATCCGATCGCTTCTAAACCGCTGATGCTTTCGATCTAGCCTGTTGCCACGATCCAATCCGCTTCAAACTCGATCTCGACGGTAGCTTCTGATCTCACAACACCGATCGATGCTATCAACACTTCCTCTAGATCAACCCAGCAACCTCTTCAAAACCTTGCTCATGATATCACTTGTTAGAATAATCTGAGTCGCATATCGATTTACCGAGGACCAAGCAATCACCACAAGCACAAACATGACACCGAGATTTGTTGACGAGGTTCACCAACATGGCTAATCCCCGGGGCATGACTACGGGCGCTCCTCTCCATGTATCAAATCCACATGATACAGTTGACGACAAGTCCTCCACGGCCATTCGACAGCGCTCCGACCACCTTGCCACGACCGGTCCGGCCGCCCCCGCCACGGGCGCCGGACCGTCCCTCTCGTGATCTCTGTCTAGCCTATCAACTTGTGCCTAGTCTATTTTGCTACCCCGCGGTGCCTTTATATAATAGGCCCGGGTTACACGTGTCCGACTCAAACACCTAACCCATCGCTATTATAAGTTTAATTGTAACACAACTAGTACACCTATATTCGACACATATATTTTAACAATCCACATATGCTAATATTTTTTACACCCTTTGATTAAAATAGCAATGGTTGAGATTTAAAGATATTTACATAACATGTAAAAGTATATCTATGAATAGTATTGAACCATCATGTTGTCAAGTTATATAAAAGCATAAGGTACGCAAAGGGAAATACATGGATTTGATCCGGCCGGATATATGGAGACCATGGTAGCTTTAGGAAAAACATGTTGTAATCCGAGTAGATGCCCACGGTTCTCTCCCACAAAATAAATAAAAAAAGTGTCATGCATCCCCACGGTTCTCTCTCAAAAAAGAAAAAAAAAGAGTCATGCATGCCCACGGTTCTCTCTCAAAAAAAGGAAAAAAGAGTCATGCATGCCCACGTACGCACATGTCTCTATAGGAACAAAGAGTCCATCCCCACGTAGGCACACATGCATAATAAACAAATGATGTTTTAGTTAAGGGCGACGCTCTGCGCCGGCCGACCGGGCGCTCTGGTTCGGCCGGTCAAACGCGCACCGTCTGATTTTCGCGATTTACCGATTCAGATTTGCGTGTACCTTTTCGTTTTTTACTGTAATATTTGCGATACCTTTGCAATATTTACAGTACTTTAACAACGTTTTTGATACACGGATGCAATATTTTTATTTTTGGTGTTTTTTGCAGCACAAAAAATTGTGGTAACAAATTTTAAATCGCTGGTGGTAGCATTTTTTACTATTGGTTGCAACTTTTTTGGTACATGGATGCAACAAAAAATTATTGTGTGCATTTTTTTCTTTTAATTTTTCACTGTTGCAATAAAAAATCTGATAAAAAATTACATACCATATTTACCAACAATTCGTGGCAGCAAATTTAATCTACGCTTGTAGCTTTTTTTATAACGGTTGCAACAAAATTCGGGAGCCATCATCACCGATCACACTTCATTTTTTTTAGCAAAAATCATTAATAACATTTTCATATATTGCTACCAAATGAATATGCTTAGCACTAAAATACTATTAAATACATCCGTTTAGCAAAAAGTAACATAGATCAACATAATAATATTAGTATAATAATAATACAGATAATAGCATTTATACTACGCTTAAAACATTTATCATGTGTCAGATGCAACAAAAACAGGAAAATGGGCATAAATGGGCCTTGGACCGACCGGCCTAAGCTTTAGCCGGTCGGCCGGGCACCATCATTAGCCTTTAGTTAAACTCAAATAGGACACGTAAAGACTATTTGCTCTAAAGCTCTGGACTGATCTACGTGCACAAGTTCACAAAGCGGTAAAAATCCAAGAGAGCTCTATGTAAAATAATCCGCCGTATATTGTGATTTTTTTTCACATATCTTAACTAGCATTTATACTCCATATAGATAAAGTATATAGGCAAATGAGTGTTTGCACTCCACAAGGACACATATTAATTGTATATAATTTGTACAACTATTATAAACCATAAATAATATTCTATCATTTCGTAAATTATAGATGATGCATGTTTTGGATATTAACTCGGATGATCATTAGTTTTCAAGGCAAATGTTAGTAGAAAATAATAAATTTATATCACAAAATAAACCATGGACATATATAAATTGTTATACTAATTTCAATCTGCCAATGCAACGAGTTTTTTATTATTAGTAGACAAGCAGTAAAATCTTTAAAAACTAATAAAATTATAGGGAGTCATTAGTTATGCAAACATGAAGGCCACAAGTCATTTTGGATATGAATTAGGATTAAACATAAAGTTAATTAGGTTAAATAATTAATTTGTGGGATTATATATGTAATTTGAGCTATACTAAAGTACTTATGAAATAAAATTAACGGATTTATGTCCAATTGATAGTATGCAACATGGAGAAAAACATGACCTAGCTTAAAAAGTTCATATTGGTCCTAGCAACAAAGACAATGTTCTGAAATAAGTAGAGGTTTGTAAGTACCACATACATGCATGGCACTAAGTGCCAAGAATAATCATAATAATTTCAATCTTCTATGTGTGCAATGGAGAATATATAATACGAAAGAAGCAAAAAAAATGCTGCGCGCGCAACATTGAGGGTTGAAGTAACACGATTCTATATACTTACATTTATTTAGATGCCCAAGATGTTGATGAAATGAAAATATAAAAATAAATAGGAAAAGGTTGAAGAGATAAAGTGAGAACTTAGAATAACGATATATGAATCGTAATGCCTTTTATGATGTTCTTTGAACAAAGTCGTAACCAACAACTAAATACACTTGATGGAAATACTTTGCACTACATTCAAATTATGTTTTATTAAGATATATATATATATATATATATATGAATATTTTCTATATCATTAATGACATATAAATTGTAAGCTATCATGAAACTAAATCAAATAATATGTTCCATCAAGTGTATAACTCATGTGCCAAATAAGTTATGTTATTTCATACGCTGTCTAGATGATTTCTATTATTATATAGATGAACCTCATGTCCAAAAAAATCTAAGTTACTAAAAAATGACAACAAACAAACATAACATCATTGTAACAAATCTAGCCGTTATGTTGCTATGATATTGATGAACTTCCATAAACTTTTGATCATATTTGGACTAACCTACTAACTCAGTGCACCCTTGTGCCAGTTCCTGTTTTCTGCTGTTTTTGTATTTCAGGTTTTCCCATTACTTAAAGTGTCAGAAAAATTCCGTGAAAAATATAGGAAAAATCAGCGTACAGGAAGCTTTGAGAAGAGCCCAAGTGGGGCTATAGGGGAGCCAGGGGTAGCCCAGGCGGCCACCTGGCGCGGCCACGCCCTAGGCCGCGCCAGGGGGGCGCCTGGGGCCCCTGGTCCACCTCTGGCTGCCCCCTTCGCCTATATATCCCTCTCGTCCCGAAACCCTCGAAGACAGAACCCTTTTTCGCGATCTCTCCTCTGTTCCGCCGCCGCCGCGCTTCCAAGATTGGGAGCACTAGGAGCCCTCTTCCCGGCACCCTGTCGAAGGGAGGAACCACCTCCGGGAGCTTCTCCACCACCATGGATGCTTCCCGGATGCACCGTGAGTAGTCCACCTTGGACCATGGGTCCATAATCATTAGCTATGTGATGTTCTCCTCCCCTCTTTGTTCTTCATGGTTTAGACCTCGTGAGATGCCCTACATGATCGAGGCACATATGTAATCTTTCTGCTGTTGCTATGCTGAGTTTGCTGGGATCTGATAGATTATGAGACTATGTTCAGATTGTGTGTGAGTAATATATTTGATTCTCCTCTTTTTATATTTATGTTCTTGAGTAATTCTTTCATGTTCTCCCTTGATGTTTATTGCTTTGGCCAAGTAGTAGGTAGTGACTCCAAGAGGGAGAGTTATGCATGATTGTGGGTTCATGCCCCCTGATGACTAGCTTGAGTGACAGAAACATGAGTCTAGGGGATGTGTTGTTGCCACAAGGGAGAAAACAACGGTGCTTGTACTTGCGGGTGCAAGGATTGTTTACTTTACGCAAAGTTCTTTAATGCAGTTGTATGTTGCTTTGAGTTTACACTTTGGGTGGGATTCACAACTTAATACCAGCGAGATGTTCTGGATAGATATCTCAAGGTGGATGATTAGTAGGTAGATGCAGATGAATTTCGGTCTACTTGTCTTGGCGTACCGCCCATGCTTTGGAGCCTCTTACTTTCTTTATAACATAGTTAGCATTGGTTTGCGCACATAATCCTGTCAATTGCCCAGCTGTAATTTGTGTACCTTGCATGGCTATTTTATCGTCTTTTGGGAGAGAGACATCACTAGTGAACATCATGGGACCCCGATCCATATTTCCAACATTGTTTACACTCGCTATTTATTTTCTGCTTTATTTCCTTCTCCGTTGATATCACTATCATTATTATCCCATGCGGTTAATCCTTTGCAAACAACAAGGCCGGAGGGATTGAAAACCTCTCTGTACTCGTTGGGAGCAAGGTTATCTGTTGTGTGTGTAGGTCCACGTCAACCGCCTAATTGCTGGCGCCGTTGTCACCTTCCTGTCGTTGTCGGAGTCCTACTGGAGACAAACTTTGGTATCTTCGCCGAGGGAAATTTGCTGCTGTCTACATCTCAACCTTCCACTTTGGGTAACCAACGAGGGGTGAGAAGCCATCATATGCAAAGTTATAATCTTGGGGATGCTACGTTTTACGAAGATGATCTTTTTAGCCCCCCAAGTTTTGATGAGGAAATTTATTTTGATGATACTTTGCCTCCTATCTATGATGATTATTGTGATGACACTTATGCTATAAATAATGAATGTTTGGAAGTGTATCATGATAAGAATGATTCATTGGATAGCTATTTTCTTGAGTTTTCTCCCACTATTACTAATGAGAAGGATTTTGCTTATGTGGAGAGTAACACATTTTCTATGCTTGTGGATCATGATAAGAATTTTTTATGTGATACTTATATTGTTGAGTTTATTCATGATCCCACTGAAAATTATTATGAGAGGGGAATATATGCTTATAGATATTTCAATAATATCAAGTTCCCTCTCTTTATGTTGAAAGTTTTGAAGTTGCACTTGTTTTGCCTTCCTATGCTAATATCTTTATGCTTCAATGAGTTATTCCTCTACAAGATCCCTTTGCATAGGAAGCATATTAGACTTAAATGTGTTTGTTATTTGCTTCTTGATGCTCTCTTTTGTGCTTCAACTCTTATTCCTTATTCCTATGTGAGCATCACTAAAATCTTAAGCTTATCTTTATGGCTATAAAGAAAGAGCTCTAGGGAGACAACCCTTGTTATCTTTACTTTGAGTTTTTACTTTCTGTTTTTAGTGGTCTTGATGATTGTTACTACTGTATCAACATCATTGTATCTTTATTTTCAAGCTGTGTGCCAAGTTATAACCTCATATGACAAGGGAAGTGAAAGTTGTGACATGCTGTCCAGAAAACAGATTATGTCCCCCTGACGGGAAAAATCAGATAAAATCACCAGTTCATCTTTTTGAGCTGAAATTTTTACACAGCGTGCTCTATACAATCACGAAAATTTCGTATGTTCTGATTTTTTTTTATTTCAGTTGCATAAGTACCCCTAAAAAATTCTTTACTACCTGTTGTTCTGTTTTTCACAGATTCTGCCACGTTTTGTCTCTCCTTACTTTTGCGAACCTTAAGCTTGCTTTTTCTTTGCAAAAACCTTTTGGAAATCTGGAGAAACAGTATCTCTTCAATAATATCTTTATATAAAGTGGGGGGAAATTGTTTTATTAAGAGTACTAACCTCTCTAATCAGCTTATGATGAGTTATGTATGAAGAGAGTTTTCAAGTGTGTGATGGAAGATGATGAAAGAAGATTCGGGAGTGTCAAGCGCTCAAGTCCCGAATAAATATTCAAGGAGACTCAAGCGTCTAAGCTTGGGGATGCCCCCGTGTATCCCCTTCTCCATCAACAATCATCAGTTCGTCCTTCGTCTCACTATATTTTTATCACTTCATGCGTTATGTGCTATGCTTGGAGCGTCTCTCTCTCTTAGGTTTTATTTTTAGTTTTCTTTAGCTTTGCTTTCTGTTCATAGCAAGTTAGATCCCGTCTTACTTTGTGTCGGAGAGAAACACGCTCCACTATCAAATCTAGAACACATCATAGGATTCTTCATGCCTATCTTTTTGCTGTTGTGTGTTCTTTATCTTTTTGTAGCTACTGCCATGTCTAGTTTTAGTCTTAGTTTGTCTTTAGCAAGAGCCTTGGCTTTTGATTAGTTTATTGCTGGAACTCTCTTTAGTTTTCATGTTTATCTTGTTAAGAGAGTTGGTTGTTGCACTGAGTTATGTCTTGTCTTGAAAGTAGGTAATTGAGGTTGCTATTTAATTTAGTAGTAACTTGCAATAGTTTTGAGGTATTGATGTGAGTAATGTTTGAACTTTTGGTGTCAAGAGCTCTAGCCTATTAGTGATAGGTGTCTTATTTTGGGAAATCTGTGTTTATTTTCAAAAACCTACAAAACTAGTTGAGAACTCTAGCTACTAGATGGATCGCTAATCTTTGGAGGGATCGAATATTAGAGTACACTCACGTACCATGAGTCGAGGATGCTCAAGGATAACCAAACCCCCATACACTCCTCCTCGGGGTACTTGTCTCTTTGTGAACCTCCTTATTAGATTGAGAGTTACCGATAATAAGTGCATGAGTTCTTCGGACTAATGTAAGTATTGAAAGTTGACACTTCCACCTTCCCATATTTGCTAGCCTTTCCTGTGTCGTGCATTGCCTCTTCTCACTCCGAGAGTTGGCGTCCACCTTCGCCGGTGTATCCAAACCCTTGGCATGATACACTCTGCCATCATAAACCTCCCTATATATTTCCTCAAAACAGCCACCATACCTACCTATCAAGGCATTTCCATAGCCTTTTCGAGATATATTGCCATGCAATATCCACCTCTTCATGACTTGATCTTCATGTCATAAATGTTCCCGCTACACTGTAAGAGTCATACATTTGCATACATCATGATAGCTACATCTTCTTTATGTTTTTGGTACCTTGTAAAGTGTGAAAGATCTTCTATACCCTCTTATAAATTAGGTTGTTGCCCTTAAGTGAGGAAAAGATCCCAAAGTGGACAAACCAAAAGATCCCAAAGAGGAAAAATGAGAGTTAAATAGAAAGAGCCATTAAGGCCACCAAAAATAGAAAAAAATAGAAAAAAGGAGAAAAATAAATAAAAAGAGAGAAATGGGCAACACTACTATCCTTTTGAAAGATCTAAACTAGTACTCCCTCTTATCCTTGTACTCCATAGAGATGATCATTTATGCATATAGCTATGTGGGGACCTTCACACTATAGAACTTGGCTTGCATATTCCAAGGATGAGCCTCCTCAAAAGAGCTCTAGGTCTTCATGAGCAAGCAAGTTAGATGCACCCCCACTAGTTCCATTAGAGAGCTTTTCTTAGCTCATATGTACATCTATTGCATGGAAATCCCTACTCCTCACATCATATCTATCAATTGGCCTTCTCGCCTATGATTGTCCTCATTGATGTGAGTCTTTCTCACATTTTTGTCTTCCTCCTCCACCATATTTCTCTCTTTGCCATCCTAAGTGTAAACTCTCGTGCTTACGCTCATCCATTGCATGAGTGCTCAAAATATCGAAAGGGAGTGGATCAAATTGACTTGTACCTGGCTAGTGGTTTGGGGACGAGGCAAGATAAGATTCCAAAGAAGACCAAGTGTGAAACTTTAGTACATTGAGTTCTCAACAAAAATACTTTTTCATATTGTATTCCATATCCCCTTTCTTGCACGCAAACACCATTTGGAGACATTCGAGTCATGGACAGCGAGATCTCTTGCACCTAATGTTCTTTCGTTGCTTGTTTCAATGCTAATATAGACTCTTACATGTTATGCCTTGAATTGAATCACATACCTTGATTGTTTTACTTTTCAAAGTTCTTATATGGTTGCTAGCATTTCACCATAGAAATTATGCCTGTTATCATTTAACTACTCGAGGACGAGCAGTAATTAAGTTTGGGGATGTTGATACGTCCCAAACGTATCTATAATTTCTGCTTACTCCATGCATGATTTGTGTGACTTTGCCATGTTTTGCATGAACTTTCATACACTTTTGATCATATTTGGACTAACCTATTAACTTAGTGGACCCAGTTGCCAGTTCCTGTTTTCTGCTGATTTTATATTTCAGGTTTTCGGCCATTAAAAGTGCCAAATAAATTCCGGAAAAATTATATAAAAAATCAGCGTCCCGGAAGCTTCCCGAAGAACAAAGGATGGAAGGGAGTGGACCCACAGGGCCCCAGGAGGGTCCCTGCCCCTCCTAGGGCGCCCCGGGCACCCTCCTGGCTGCCATGTGGCCCCTTGGACCCTCCTTTGGCATATATTTAGCCCCCGCGGAGGAAATCCCTAATATCGAAGTACTTTTTCCAGAAGCGATTCCGATCTCCGCCGCCATCGCCAACAAGCTTCGGGGGACCAGAATTCCTGTGCCGGCACCCTGCCGGGACGGGGAAGTGCCCCCGGATTCATCTCCATCGACGTTCCTTCCTTCCTCCATGAAGCGGGAGTAGTTCCTCCTCGGGGCTAAGGTTTCTACCAGTAGCTATGTGGTCAATTCTCTCTGCCATGATGTGATCTTCGTTGTGATCATAGGCTATGTTAATCTAGGGTGATCCCATGATATTTCCCCTTCCTCTATGTATTGGATTGATGTAATCACTTGATCTTATCTAGTATAATCCCCGAGACCAAGGTGACAGCGGTCTATTGGACATGGGTTAGAAGTATATTTTCATGAGTGATTTCCTCTTTTGTGAATTGATTGAAGATTGAGAGTCTCTTGGTGCTTCTCTTTGACTATCCATGAGATATGTTGTGGTGATTATGGTATTCTCTTTGGATGTCCGCGGTCACATTGGGAAATCCATAGATTGAGAACTACGAACTCTAAGGTGTGCTTTTGTAGCCCTACATAATTCTCGTCCTCTCTTGACCACAAAGGAATGACCTCCGAGTACGTCTCCATTGCATGTTTTATGAGAAATATCATGTGATTAGACTATGTTAATGTTGTTGGGAGTTTCCACTAGTGAAAGTATGAAGCCTAGGCCTTGTTTCCACCATTGTTACACCGTTTGTCCTCACTTTTGTCACATGTTTTCTTTCTGCACTTTTTATTTCAGATTTATATTACCTTGCTTTTCCACACCTATCACCCATATTTTACTATCTCTTCGCCGAACTAGTGCACCTATCCAACTCCTGGTTGTATTAGGTGTGTTGGGGACACAAGAGACTTCTTGTATCTTAATTAAAGGGTTGCTTGAGAGAGACCATCTTCAATCTCTACTTCCCTGAGTTCGATAAACCTTAGGTCATCCACTTGAGGGAAATAGTTGTTGTTCTACAAACCTCTGCGCTTGGAGGCCCAATATAGTCTACAAGAATAGAAGTGTGCGTAGAAATCAGTGCCCAGGCGGCCTCCCGGCGCGTCCAGGAGGTAGGCCGCGCCAGGGGGGCGCCTGGGCCCCCTGGAGATCGTCTCCGGCTCCAATCAGGCTCTAAATTTTCTATATTTTGCAAAAACGTGTAATCTGGAACTTTTATGGTGGTTTCGCGATGTTTTCTTACCGTAATACATACCTTTTCTTATTCTGCTTCTGCTGGAGTCTGAAACGGGGCTGCAACACATTCTTCATGAGTTATTGTGTGTATTATATTTACATCAACATTGACGGGGTCCTCCGCCATGTAATGCTTGATTCTTTGCCCATTCACAACTTGAGGGTTCGTGCCATCAAAATTGTTAATGTTAATTGCACCTGACCGGTATACTTCTTCGATATGAAATGGCCCTTCCCATCTGGAAAGTAATTTACCTGTAGAAAACCTGAAATGGGATCTAAACAATAAAACTTTATCACCAATTAAATTCACGTTTCAGAATCCTTCTATCATGCCACTTCTTTACATTTTCCTGAACATTTTAGCACTCTCGTAAGCTTCACTTCTCCACTCATCTAGAGAAGTCAAGTTCATGAGACTCTTTTCACCGGCTAACCTTGGGTCAGCATTAAGCTCTGTAACAGCCCAGAAAGCTTTATGTTCTAATTCTAATGGCAAATGGCAAGCTTTGCCATAGACCATCTTATACGGGGACATTCCCATGGGATTTTTGTAAGCAGTTCTATATGCCCACAAAGCATCTCCTAACTTCTTCGACCAGTACTTTCTAGAACCATTGACTGTCGTTTGCAAGATCAGCTTGATCTCTCTATTGGTGAGCTCAACTTGCCCACTAGTTTGAGGATGATACGGTGAAGCAATTCTATGATTGACATCGTACTTTGCTAGAGCTTTTCTTAAAGCTCCATGCATGAAGTGTGATCCTCCATCAGTCATAATTTACCTAGGTACACCAAACCTAGGGAAAATAACATCTTTGAGCATTTTCAAAGATGTCTTGTGATCAACACTCTCAGTGGGGATTGCTTCAACCCACTTGGTCACATAATCAACAGTTACCAAAATGTGAGTGTACTATTTTGAAGGAGGAAAAGGACCCATAAAATAAAAAACCCAGCAATCAAAAGGCTCAATCAGTAGTGAGTAATTCATAGGCATCTCGTTCCTCCTACTAATATTACCAACTCTCTGGTACTTATCACAAGATAAAACATAATTTCTAGCATCTTTAAAGAGAGTAGGCCAATAAAAACATGATTGGAGAACCTTATGTGCGGTCCGCTCACCGGCGTGATGTTCTCCATGGGGACTATCGTGACATTGCTTGAGAATGTCCTTCTGCTCATGTTCCGGTATGCATCTTCTCACGATCCCGTTAGGACCTTCTTTGAAAATATGAGGGTCATCCCAAAAGTAGTGCCTCAAATCATGGAAGAACTTCTTCCTCTGCTGAAATGTTAAACCTGGAGGAAAATACTTTGCAACGATAAAATTAGCATAATCAACAAACCAAGGACCGGAGAGAGATTGTACTTTTACAACGGCGAGTTGTTCATCTGGAAAACTGTCATTGAATAGGATTGGGTCATGCGGTATATCTTCCATCCTTAATAGATTGTCCTCCACCGGATTGTCTGTTCCTTTTCTATCGACAATCTATGAATCAAATTCTTGAAGGAGTACCCACCTGATGAGTCTTGGTTTGGCATCCTTCTTTGCCATAAGGTACTTAAGAGCAGCATGGTCAGTATGAATAATAACTTTAGAATCAACAATATAAGGTCTAAATTTATCACAAGCAAACACTACTGCTAAGAATTCCTTCTCAGTAGTAGCATAATTCTTTTGAGCACTATCAAGGGTCTTGCTAGCATAATGTATAATATTCAATTTCTTATCAACCCTTTGTCCTGAAACAGCTCCAGCAGCAAAATCACTAGCATCACACATAATTTCAAAGGGCAATTTCCAGTCAAGTGGTTGTACTATAGGAGCGGTTATCAAAGCTTTCTTAAGAACTTCGAAAGCCTACTTACAATCTTCATCAAATACAAAAGGAACATCCTTCTGGAGAATATTAGTGAGGGGTCTCGAGGTCTTAGAAAAGTATTTAATAAATCTTTATAGAAACTAGCATGACCGAGAAAACTAAGAATGCCTTTAATGTCCCTTGGATAGGGAATTCTTTCAATAGCTTCAATCTTCGCCTTGTCCACTTCAATTACCCTCTCGGAAATCTTGTGACCAAGCACGATCCCTTCGTTAACCATGAAGTGGCATTTTTCCCAATTTAGAACTAAGTTTGTATCCTCGCATCTATGCAAGACTCTATTAAGATTGTGGAGACGGTGGTCAAAGGAAGTTCCATAGGCGGAAACATTGTCCATGAAGACTTCCACAATCTCCTCACAGAAACCATGAAAAATTGCAGACATACATCTCTGAAAAGTAGCAGGCGCATTGCATAAACCAAAAGGCATACGCCTGTAAGCATAAGTACCGTAAGGGCACGTGAAGGTGGTCTTCTCTTCATCGGCGGTGTTAACATGAATTTGAGAGAAGCCAAAGTACCCATCAAGATAGCAAAAGTGGGTGTTTTTAGACAACCTCTCTAGCATCTGATCAATAAAGGGCAGCGGGTAGTGATCTTTCCTGGTCGCTTTGTTCAACTTCTTGTAATCAATACACATTCTATATCCAATAACAACTCTTTGAGGTATTAGTTCGTTTTTATCATTAGGAACAACAGTCATACCTCCTTTCTTAGGAAGACAATGAACTGGACTTACCCACCTACTATCAGCTATAGGATAGATGATACATGCGGCCAGAAGTTTGAGAATCTCCGTCCTAACCACGTCCTTCATCTTTGGGTTCAGCCGTCGTTGGGGATCAACAACTAGCTTAGCATCGGGCTCGAGATTGATAGTGTGTTGGCAAATCGATGGACTAATCCCCTTAAGGTCATCAAGAGTATAACCTAATGCACCACGGTGTCTGTGAAGTGTCTCCAATAATCGCTCTTCTTCAAATCCTGAAAGGTTAGCATTGATAATGACAGGATATATTTTTTTTCATCGAAATAAGCATACTTGAGCATATCGGGAAGTGGTTTGAGGTCAAACACCGGGTCTTCTTTTGGTTGTGCTAGGATTCCTCAAGGCTCAACTGGAAGGTTGTGCTTCAGGATAACAGTTTGTCTTGTGAATATTTCGTCCAACTCATTTCTTTCCTGCATATGCATATCATTCTCGTGGTCTTCCATATATTGCTGCAAAGGATCATTAGAAGGAATAGCAATAGAAGCAATATTTTCGATAATTTTATCATCACTATGTAAATCAGTACCACGAGGTTTCTTCAAAAATTTAGAAAAGTTAAATTCA
Organism: Bromus sterilis; assembly: GCA_950022295.1. Taxonomy (NCBI): domain Eukaryota; kingdom Viridiplantae; phylum Streptophyta; class Magnoliopsida; order Poales; family Poaceae; genus Bromus; species Bromus sterilis. Next base: position 332,107,456 of record OX465595.1, on the reverse strand, counting down.
TATGGCTCGCCATTGAATTCAACAGAAACTTTACCTTTCTTACAGTCTATAACAACACCACAAGTGTTGAGGAAAGGTCTACCAAAGATAATAGGGCAAAAACTATCTTGCATTGAACCAAGTACTAAAAAGTCGGTAGGATACTTTACCTTTCCACATAAGACTTCAACATCTCTCACAATTCCGATGGTAGAGATACTTTCTTTGTTTTCTAGATAAAAAGTAGCATCGATCTCTTCAAGTTCACAGGGGGAAATCTCACCCATGATCTCCGGATAGAGTGAATAAGGAATAACGCTAGCACTGGATCCTAGATCGCAGAACCCGTAATAGTTGTGATCTCCTATCTTGACAGATACAACTGGTGTACCTGAAATTGGACTCTTATTCTTGGTTGTGACAATGTTAGTTGAAACAGCACACAAATTTATCTTGGAATCTGAAATATCATTAGTGACCAAATCTTTAATCAACGCAACTTGAGGATCGACCTTGATCAGGTCCTCAGGTTCGTCAGTTCTTCTCTCACTTTTATTCATTATGTCTATCACAAAAGAGTGCTCCCTCATCCTTGTAGAAAAAGGGGGCTTTTCATAGATAACTGCAGGCAGAATAGGGTCAGAAACATTTATATCAACAGGTAATTATTTAAAAAGGTTTATGATATTGAGCCTTCTCTTCTTTCGAATAGTCAATGTGAGAGGCAAAGTTCTTGCAAAAATCAATCATGGGCTGGGAATCAAGACCAATCTTAGAAAAAAAGGTATTAAAGTAAACAATTTTCACATAGCTCTCAATATAATCATGCTCATAATTTATAACGGGTTCAATACCTTTATCGATTTCCCCAGTCTTCAGTATTCTTCTGGATCCTCTCGATGAGATCCCACTTTTCTTCAATGCTTTTTTGTCTGGAATACCCCGCTAGAGGAGGCATCCAACATCTGTTTATCTTGACGAGAAAGCCTGACATAAAAATTTCAAATTATAATATTTTTGGGGAGTTCATGAATAGGACATTTGAACATTAGGGATTTAAGTCTCCCCCAAGCTTGAGCGATGCTCCCTCCATCGCAAGACCAAAAATTGTAGATGTAATTCCTGTCTCGATGAATTTCATGAAGAGGGTAAAAATTTGTATAAAAGAGAGACATAAGCTCTTCCCAATTAAGTAGATGTGAGTTATCGAGAAGCGTATACCAATCTGAAGATTTACCTATAAGTGATACTGAGAATAATTTCTTCATGACGAACTTCAGTGACACACCTGCAAGCTTAAATAAGGAACATAGTTGTGATAAATATAGCAAGTGTTCACCTAGATGTCTATCTCCTGCATAACGATTAGCCAAGACATGATCAATAATACTAGACGGTATTTTGTAAGGCACAATTTCATTAGGGGTAGGAGTGACCACCACAGTCATGGGGTGTTTCCCCATAAACAACGATCCAAGAGTAGGGGTCTCCATAAGGACGAAAGCAGCAACGGCAAAAATAAAAACAGAAATATAAAGACTTCCTTACCAGCTTCACTTACTAATAGCGCTACGCTCCCCGGCAACGGCGCCAGAAAACAGTACTTGATGACCCTCAACTGTAGGGGATCGTTTGTAGCGTTTTCGATAAATAAGAGTGTCGAACCCAACGAGGAGCAGAAGGTATTGGCAAGTGACTTTGGTAAAGAAATAGCTGCAGGAACTGAAAGAAAACTTTTTAGGGGTTTTCGATATAAGCAACAAAAAGGTAAAAGCAAGAAAATTAAAGATCACTGAGGAGTAACAAGTGGCACGATCCTTTTGAGCAAAGGATAAGCCTAGCGACTGAACTTATAAAAGATAAAGCGTTCTTGAGGACACACGGGAGAAATAGTCATGTGCTTTCGCCATATTCCGTATCGGAACTATGTGCTGTGTTGATAAGTGTTGAGTGGGTGGATCTATGCTAGTGCACCCTCTAGACTAAGATAAGTGCACTCTTATGATTAAACATCTTGCAAGCATCCGCAAATACAAGATAGTAATTAAGGAAAAATCCTAACCATAGCAATACGATCGTTGATTCATTTTCCCTTGTCCAAAAGAGTGCGAACTGGGGTTCAGGTTTCTGTCACTCCGGCAACCCACCGTAAACATACTTTATACACAATGTATTCCCCTAGGTCCGTAATAAGGCGAAGTGTTGAGTGGTCGACTCACACAACATCATTAGAAAAATAACAACACAACTTAAATATCAAACAACACATAATACTTCAACATCATATGACTACTAACAACTAGACTTCTCCCATGTCCTCAAGACATAAAAGAGATTATGATCAATGGGGATAAATAGATGATAAACAATCTAGACACAATCATAATTCTCCAACAAAACTCAATAGCATTCATCACACGGTAGTAATCAACACCAGTAGAGTAGAGAGGATAGATAATACGGATTACAACACAAGTTGAACTTGTGAGGTGAGATTGGATTGTGGTGGAGATGGTGTTGATGTTGGGGTGATGTTGATGATGATCTCGATGATGCCCGTGACGATGGTGATGACGATGGCGACGATCTCCCCTTCTGGAAGGTGTTCTCCCCGAAGGAATCTACCCGCCGGAGATGTCTTTTCTTCTCTGTAGGTTTCCGCCACGGAGCGGCGGCGGAACTTCGGAAACTCTCTTTGTTTTAGGGTTTTTGGTATATGAGCGATATATAGGCCAAAGAGGGAGACGGGAGTGGTCCCAAGGGTCCGGGCGCCTTCCCGGCGCGGCCAGGGGTGGGGCCACGCCGGGTGGCCGCCTGGGCACCCTGTGGCCCCCTCTGGCCCCTCTTCGGCGTGTCTTCTTCATTCTTCCGAAAAATACCCTCCGTCAATTTTCAGGTAATTTGAAGGTATTCTTCTTCAGCAACTCAGCGTCCACTTTTTACCGCTGAATCCTGCGTCTGCTGCTTCGGCATCGGAAAGTTGCAAACTGTGTAAAATAAGCCAAAACAACATAAGAACAACATCATAACATGAAATATATCAATGAATAAGAAAGAATTGCTATATAAAATAGTGATACATTTTGGACGTATCACCAACTCATAGATCTCATGCCATTTTATGATGGGTACCTTGTCCTAGACCCGGATCGGCTTCCTTCATCCCTCCACCGGCTGGCTTCTGGAGTCAAAGGCACGTTTCTTCGATCTTTTCTGCCCCGTTGTCTTCCTGCTAGCAGGCTGGACAAATGAATCTTGGAGCGCCTCTTGGAATGTGTCTTGGCTGAGACCAGCTGGATCACGAGGGCTGAAGGGGGCTGCTTATGGCGCTCCTTGAGAAAAGAATAAATGCCTCGAGCAATGATCAGCGCGGGGAGGACCCTGGCTGGGACCGGCGATTTGTGTATCATCAAGAGGACCCTGGCTGGCAGCAGGTAAGTCATGGTAATCCACGAGGAAGTCTTCGACGCGAACATCATCGTCGTCGTGATGATCTGTAGGTTCAGCAAAGGCCTCGTTTTGCTCTGGGGTGATGAAAGAAGGGTCCACACGAATCAGATCTTTAGGCCATAGCATGGGCCAAGACAAGCATTGTTCGAGGTTCAACTCGCTATCGGCTTCGGGGGGTTGAGTCGGAGGATCCAAATTTGCGCAACCCAGGGACACCCGGTCCAATGTAACCCTAAACATGGTATCAGCCATAGGCACTGTGTGGAACACACGGTTAAGTGGTGTCACGATACGTTCCATTGCCACGTCCTTCAAGTCATTGTTGACTTGTAATAGCAATGTGCATCCCACCTCGTCGGCCTGCGAAAACATGTAAGGCATTAGAGAGGGCAAGAAAGCGCCAATTAAACTAGTCGAGACTTTTGCTGCGCTTATTTACCGTCAGGGCGTTGAGCTCGTCTAATGACGAAGGACCGCGGACGGCCGCCGGTGTGTAAGAGATGGAAGGGCTGCTACGAGGCGCGGTGCCGGCCGGTGATTCATCCCTCACACCTTGTGGTGTGTTGTCGGCCGCCGTCGTATTCTCTACAATAGGTGGCTCATTATTCGAGTTGCTGGCACCTAAGGTGATCATGGGGAGAGGCCCTTGTCGGCCTCCGTCGATCCAATCTGTGATCGACTTCATCATGGTAGGAAGGAGGTTTTTCACAGTCTGTGTCACTTGCGCATTGATTATGTTTGGCATGTCAGCTTTCACGGTCTCAAATTCTTCCCTCACATTCTTCTACTCTCCTCTTCCTCTCATTTCATGCCTCCTTGGTCTCGGGGTAGTAAAATGAATATTTGTGATTGAGTCTGGCGCCAACCACACAACTACGATGCAGCGGCGCTGACACCGGCAAGTTCTTTACCTTGTTTAGCGTCCTTTCAAAAGAGGCGTCATACGGCACCTGGGTTGAGGATCCTTGAGATTGAGCTAATTCTTCTTCCTCCCGAATTTATATCTCAAGATCCCTGACCTTCGCGTTCGTGCATAGCTCCTTGGTTTTGGGATTTACCTTATATCGGGCCCGCACAAATCGATTTCCGAGCGGGGTTTTAAAATTCGGGTAGGGGTCCGATGTAACACCCTCACTGTCAGATGAACAGTAATCACCATTACTGTTCCCCAGCACTGTTCAAAACTTTTGTCTGATCAATGTGGTTCATCTCAAACTTGATATTTTCCTTTGATGATGTTGAATGCATGGTGATCACGGACTTGGTCAACTTGGATCAAAGCAATGCCAAGCTTATTTTAAATTACCTTTGATTTAAAAATCAAATCAATTGCCTTGGTGGTATATTAAAAACAATGTTGAAAATAAACATTTCCAAAATTCTTCAACCACTGTTAATAAATTCTAAATATTCCGTGGACCATGATCCACCAAGTTGGAGATTTTATTAATCTCTAATTAATTCTAAATAAATGAAAACATTGGATAAAAACCCCTTTTAAATCATTTAATATTTATTGCAAATATTAAATGACTTTTATTATTGCCCAATCTTTTTGTGGCAGTAACATATGGTGTAACAATAAATATGGGACACATCCCATATTTTACAAAAATGCCTAGGTGATTAAAATAAATACAAAAGGAAATAACAGAAATAAAAGAAAAGAAAAAGAAGCCCAACTGGCCCTGGAGTCTCAAGTCCACAGTGCGGCCCACCCCGCCTAGCCAGGCCCAGCCCAACTTTCCCTCCTCCCTTCTCCTCCACTGCTCACCATGGAGCCGTGGCACGCATCGCGCGGTGCCACGCCGGCGACCGCGCCGTGTCGCGCATCCGGCGACCCCCCCTGCTGGATAAGTGCAGCTCATGCCCCGCGCCCATCCAAAACCCTAGCCGCCTCCCTCCTTTCCCCTCGCGCTCTCCCCTCTGTTCTCCTCCACGACCGAGCTCCGCCCGTGGGCACGCCACCGCCGCCGGCGCGGCCTACCGCCTCCCTGAGCCCCAAGACCATGTCCTGGCGGACCGGAGGCGTCTTCTCCATCGCTCCACGCTTGGAATCGCCTAGGACGCCTTGAAGCTGACACCCTCTTCTACCTGTCCGCCGACGGTCGCCGCCGTTCCGCCCCTGATTCACGCCACCACGACCCCCATCGGCTCCATCGAGACCTCCCCGAGCACCAATGTGAGCTGCTGCGCGTTTTGCCCCCTTTTCCCGCTAGGATTCGCCGTTCGTGTTGCCGTTCCCGAGCTGCGGTGCTCCGACCGCCGTGGGGCCTCGTCGCCGCCGTCGATTCCGTTCGTCCCGACGTCCTTCAGGTGCACCACTGGACGCGTTGCACAGTTCCCGTTCGGTTCCCCCACTCGCCGCACCAAGTGCTCGTCGGAGCCGTCCAGTGCACCTCGCTGTCGCCTCTCCAGTAGCTCGTCGCAGGTGAGGGCACAACCTGGCTAACCCCCCCCTAATCACTTATTAGAGTAAAAACCCCTTGTTAGTAGTCTGAATGACCAGTGGGGCCTAGCCCCTGTTTAGATTAAACTAGCAAGTTTATATTCCCCTGAGTGTATGACATATGGGCCCCATTCAATTGACTCTCTGTTTAGAAATAAATAGAAAATATTAGAGCATATGAGTCTGTGACAAGTAGATCCCACTGTCAGATTAATATCTAAAAAGAATTTAGATAAACTGCAGTGTATGACATGTTGGCCCCACTGAATATTAGATTTAAATAAACCATTTTTATTGGTACTATGTATGACATGTGGGACCCACTGGTCATTAGGTCCCACTGGTCAGGTTTGACCAGTCAACCCTGTTGTGGATAATGTGTGGAATTTAATAATAAAATAATTCAGAAATTGATTTAAATTGTTTAAAACTTTGAATTTAAATATCTTTTAAACCGTAAGTCAGATTCAAAAACTTTATACATGAAAGTTGATTAGAAAAATATAACGAATATGAATATGCTATTTGTATGTCTACCACACCCCCCTAATGCATGGAACATCGAACCGCCCCCTCCGGACCGCTTGTCCGATGATTCGTCCGGTACTGTTAAAGTACCCGGATGAATTTATTTCGAACACGAAAGTTGTTCGGAATAGTTCAACTAACTCGGATACACCCCCCTTATGTTTGTCCGGTACCCACGACACCTCCGGCTTTATCCTTCCCCCCCCCTCCGGACACCTTGTCCGATAATCACCCGGAGCTGGCCATTCATCCCCGGATGAATTCTCGCTCCGAGCAACGTGCATTGCACTGCGTTAGAACACCGTTAACATTTCATCCGTCTTGTCATGCATCTGTTCATATATGATTGCTGTGTATTTATTGTTTCTCCCCCCCCCCTTAATCTCCGGTAGACCCCGCTGCTGTCGTCGACTACACCGCTGCTGAGTACGACTACTTCGTCGACAACCCTACCCCTACCGTCGAGCTACCAGGCAAGCAGAGCCATTCTCTTCCCCAGATATCGCCTACCTTTCCGTACTTTCTTGCCCTAGGCATTGTTACTGCTGCTGCTACGATTACAATCCTATTCAATTGCATAGCCTGATTTTGTCGCCCCTTGATGTACCTTTCCTTTATCCTATGCTGCCTATTATTACTTATGCATTATTCAGCAGTGAGCCCTGCGCATTTTTAGCTAGGATTAGTTAGCGGGCCGTGAACACTCAGGGGAGTGAACATGGATACATTATATACAACTGCACAGGTACGGTACAAAGCAGACACCGCCAAAGGCCCCTATCTAGGTTATGCCTAGTCACCTCAAGTGTGAGCTATCCAGGAGTAATCCTTGTACTCCACTCGAGGCTGACTTTGTCTTGCCGCCATAGGGTCCTGAACAGCGGTTGTCCTTAAAGGTAAGAAAGTCGGGCGACCCAACGGTGCCTGCGAGAGGTATATCATCGGGAACGACAGGGAGGGTACGACCGATGTTGCTGGCGTGCTTGGCCCCTGCTCGTATCTCGCGAGAGTTACCAAACCACGAAAGTCGAGCTCTACCAAGAGCACACGCGAGACAAGCTAAGGAGACGGTTCACCTTGTTGGTAACCGCAGTGACTTGGTGGGACGACAGGGCAGGCACCGATGTACTGGTGGTCCTGACTGCTGTCGTTGACCGCGGGTCGGTTAAGTCGAGGCAACGATAACGGTTGTCACGCAGGTTAATTAAAATGCTATATGGTTCGGCGGATGTCTTGAGTAGCCTTTTGGCTTGTACGCACTACCTACACGTGGGACGAGGAGTGTGGGCTCCCCTGCATCGTAGTCTCGTTCGAGGGTCTTCAGACGTCAGCAGTACCGCGGGATGATTGCCGGGAAGTGGTGTTGTCTTCTCTTGCTCGAGCGGTGTATTTGTATTTTCTTTGATTTTGCTTCACCGGCCAGTCACGCACCGTGCAGGAGTACGTTCGGGTTAGGGTCCAAAGCCCGGCGTACATAGGATATAGTCTGGCGGATGACCTCTCTGTTGATTGCCGAAGGATGGGCTACTTTGTGTCGGATAGCTTTGGTGGAGCGTTCCCTAACAAGGTTCACGCCACCCTGGAGATCCGAGCGTCGTAGAGTCACGCCAGTGCACCCCTGCAGGGAAGATTAATCTATTCGAATAGCCGTGTCCACGGTAACAGGACGCTTTATGCTGAAGCTGGATCTTATCACTACGAACTATTACTATTAAACTGTATGGTTCCGGGTCTTCTTCCTCGCAGGGAGTCGAGGAAGGGAACTCGGAGGCATTATTATTATTAATTATTACAACTTACTATTATACAATGCTGCAACAACTTCTGCTGCATTGTTATTACATTTCTGCTATTGAACTGTTGGCTGTTTCTCTTCTCATGCTGCAAGACATCGTCGGAAGATGCTAGTCTTCGATAGGCCTAGCTTCTTACCCTTATTATGATTTCTATCTTGCAGTCCACTATATACAGCCTCTTCTTTCCGTTGATACAATGCATAATGCTTAGTAGCGGACGTAAGACTCGCGGGTATACTAGATACTCACATTTGCTTTATTTCCCCCTTTATGTTTTGCCTGATCGGCCGCTGCAGTCGACGTTGGAGCCCAGGAGCAGGAGTACCCCAGAGGCGGATACTACTACGTCGAGATCCCCGCTGACCAGGACCAGGAGTAGTTTCGGAGGCTCCCAGGCAGGAGGCCTTGCCTTTTCGATCTGTATCTCTGATGTTATTTGTGCTAGCCTCTTTAAGGCACAACTTGACTAATTATGTCTGTACTCAGATATTATGGTTTGTATAACTTATGTATTCGAGTCCGCGTGACCCCCTTTATTGTAACATATTGGTTTATCCTTTTGTGTTTAGTGTTGTGCTGTGATATTCTCACCGTGGCACCCTAATCTCAGTCGTGTACCCTGCGTGTATGATTACTGTACAAGGATTGATTTTGGGGGCGTCACAAGTTGGTATCAGAGCCGACTGCCTGTAGGAAGCCACCCAACCACTACCTGGTCGAAGTTGAGTCTAGACTTTGAAAAACTATTTTGCTAACTTAATATTTGGCTTACGGGCCCACATTGATGTCACTACGTATGATATCTATGGTATTAGGATCCTTTTCTTCTTACCTATGCTCTGGGAATCTGCTCTCTTATCCTTGCTGGTAAGTTTTACAAAATCTGACATTAGGATCACATTCTCTTGATTCCACCCGGCGTTTTGGTGCGTTCCCCATTGATTGAGTCGTGTTTCAGGAGTTCTACCCCAGGTCCCGGACCGCGGATCCCATTCTCATTCTGGGCAGGCCGCACGTCCTCTGGCATTAACTCCTGTGGCCAACAGTTTTCTTGCGGCGTGATTGACATAGTGGAATCTATGTCGCGTCGTGTAATCCTTACCGCGGTTTGCGCGCCGCCTAGTGTGTCCTTTTTCCTTAATTTCCACGACGTTACGCTGCCCGATTTTCGATTGATTCTATGTGTGGATGTGTATGTCTTATATGACTACTCCTATATATCCGTGCCTCCTCTTTGTTGTCGTTTTACCTCTTACTCGTTTCCGGTATCTCGATAAATGTTCATCGCTGAAATACCCCTGTTAAATTCTAGCAGGATGGCTGGTCGTGGTGGTCGTGGTCGTGGTCGTGGTGCCAACGATCCACCTCCGCCGCCGGACTAAATGGCCGCGATGATGCAGCAGTTTCAGATGAACCAGGTGTTCATGCAAGGAGTCATAGATCAGCTCCAGAACCAGAATCAGAACCAGAACCAGCACCAGAACCAACCGCCTGTGGTTACTCTGCGGGATTTCATGCGTCTCAATCCCCCTCTCTTCCACCAGCCTGAACAGCCACTGGATGCCGATGATTGGCTTCGTGACATCACTCGACAGCTAGAGTTCGCTAATGTGAGCGCTGCTGATTACGTCAACTTTGCGTCCTATTTCCTGCGTGGCCCCACTGCTCAGTGGTGGGACACTTACAAGGGCTCGCTAGTTGAAGGGACTGTCGTCACCTGGAATGAGTTCAAGTTTGCCTTCCGTGCTCGTTATGTCCCCCAGGCGATTATGAACTGTATGAAGGCCGAGTTCCGCAAGCTCGTTCAGGGCAACAAAACTGTCGAGGCATATCAGAGGGAATTCCTCCGCCTCTCCCGCTATGCTGCAAGTGACCTCCCCAATGATGCAAGTAGGCAAGAGAAGTTCCGTGATGGACTCAACCCAAATCTCCAGCTTGCACTTTCTTTGCACGTCTTCCCCGACTTCGCCACCATGGTGAATCAGACTATCACTCTTGAGACCGCTCAACTTAAGTTCGGTGGTTCGCCGAAGCGCCCCCGTGATGCTGGCTCATCTTCGGGCACAGCACAGAAGCAACGCGTTTGGCTTCCACACAGTGTGTTTCGTCCAAATGCCCCTGCACCAAGGCCGTCGTATGTTGCACCTCATCTGCCTCCGCCCCCGCCGAGACAGCCGAAGACTGAGACTGCACCCCTCCGTCCTCAAGATGGCCTATGCTTCAAGTGCCATCAGCCAGGTCACTATTCCAGAGACAGCCCCCAGCGACAGAATCAACTGGTAGTTCACCCTGCTGGCCGTGGAAATGTTCGTGGCAACAACAGGACCCCCAACTATAACACTGGGTCTTCCGCTCACACTCGCGGACATGCTTACAACATTAATGTCGAAGAAGCTCAGGAGCAACCTGCTACCATGATGGGTACCCTTCTTGTTAATTCAGTACCTGCTACTGTTTTATTTGATACAGGAGCATCGCATTCATTCATGTCGGAAGCATTTGCATTGTCGCACAACTTCATGGTAGAAAAGATGGATCCAACGATGGTTGTCCACACTCCGATAGGCCATTGCCACACCTCCAAGATAGTGCCCAAAACCATCGTCGAAATTGAAGGAATTGAGTTCCTTGCTTCCCCCATCCTCCTGAAGTCTTCCACCATAGACCTCATTCTGGGCATGGATTGGTTGAAAGTCCATGATGCCGCATTGTATTGTGGCACCAGTTCTGTCCAACTTTTTCACCCCTCTGGCGAGATTGTTAACCACACCACCCGAATTACCCAAGATGCGGAAACACATATATATGATGATGAATGCGCTGAATATCTCACCTCTTGAAGGGATTGAGAACGTTCCAGTCGTTCGTGATTTTCCCGACGTCTTCCCAGAAGAACTCCCGGGAATACCCCCGATCCGAGAGGTGGAATTCGTAATCGACCTGAAGCCTGGCACCGTCCCTATTGCTAAGAGTCCCTATAAGATGCCACCTCACCACCTCCTTGAACTAAAGAAGGAGATTGACGAAGCACTTCACAAAGGATTCATTCGCCCAAGTTCCTCTTCTTGGGGAGCACCTTCGCTCTTTCTCAAGAAGAGTGATGGAACAAATCGTTTGGTCCAAGATTACCGACCCATCAACCAAGCCACCATCCAGAACAAATATCCGCTTCCCTGGATCAACGATTTGTATGATCAACTTGCTGGATCCACGGTGTTTTCGAAACTCGACTTGAGGTTGGGTTACCATCTGATCCAAGTCCGTGAAGAGGACATTCCGAAGACCGCTTCCATTACTCGCTATGGTTCATACGAGTACACTGTCATGTCCTTTGGCTTGACGAATCCTCCAGCCACTTTCTCCCGATTGATGAACTATATATTCATGGAATACCTCGAGAAGTATGTCGTGGTTTATCTGGATGATATCTTAATATACTCCAAGAATAAAGAGGAGCATGCTGAACATCTTCGCCTTATACTGGAAAAGCTTCGAGAACACAAACTCTACGCTAAGTACTCTAAGTGCGAGTTCTGGCTTCCTGAAGTGACCTACCTTGGTCACGTGATTTCCAAGGATGGCATTGCTGTCAACCAAGAACGTATCCAGGCGATTCTGGACTGGACTCCCCCCAAGACTGTCAAGCAAGTCCGAAGTTTCCTCGGACTCGCCAGCTATTGCCGCCGTTTCGTCAAGAACTTCTCCAAGATTGCCAGGCCTCTGACTAACCTGCTTCACAAATGCGTCAAGTTTGAGTGGACAGATAAATGTCAGGAAAGTTTCCAAGCCCTCAAGGACAAGCTCACTTCTCCCCCAGTGCTTGCTCCGCCTGATACTCAGAAGGACTTCGTGATATATTGCGACGCATCTCGTCAAGGATTAGGCTGTGTCCTAATGCAAGAGCGCAAAGTGATTGCTTATGGCTCTCGTCAACTGCGTGCTCACGAAGATAAATATCCAACACATGATCTTGAATTGGCAGCGGTCATTTATGCCTTGAAGCTGTGGCGGCATTACCTCGTCGGTAATCGTTGCGAGATCTACACCGACCACCAAAGCCTGAAGTACCTGTTTACTCAACCAGACCTGAATCTCCGCCAGCAGAGATGGCTCGAGACAATAGCCGACTACAACATGGGAATTTCTTACACCCCTGGTAAAGCTAATGTGGTGGCTGATGCACTCAGCCGCAAATCCTACTGTAGTGAACTTGAAGTTCAAGTACAACAACCACTTTTGTATGAAGAGCTACACAAGCTAAACCTTGAGATTGTTCCACAGGGATATGTGAACTCCCTGGTGGTCAAACCAGACCTCGACACCCGCATCAAGACGGTACAACATTATGACTCTGAAATTTGGAAGATTAAGCGGCGTGTCGCCAACGGAGAGCCCTCATTCTTCACTATAGAAGCAAATGATGATAATGCGGTGTACTTCAAGGGTCGTTTAGTGGTTCCGGTAGCTAAGGCCAACCTGAATTACGCCCCTGATGTCATGAAGGAAGCTCATGATACACCTTTGTCGATCCACCCTGGTAGTACCAAGATGTACCAAGACATTCGTCAGCGGTACTGGTGGTCTAACATGAAGCAAGACATTGCTCCTTATGTTGAAGAGTGTGACGTTTGTCGTCGCGTGAAGGCAGAACATCAAAGACCTGCTGGAACTCTGCAACCCCTCTCTATCCCTGAGTGGAAATGGGACAAGATTGAAATGGACTTTGTCACCGGTTTTCCGCGATCACAGAAGGGTCATGATGCGATCTTTGTCGTCATCGACCGATTCTCCAAGGTTGCCCACTTTCTGCCTGTCAAGGAGACGATCTCTACTAGTCAGTTAGCATACTTGTATGTTTCCAGAATTGTGTCCCTCCATGGCATTCCGTTGGAGATCAGTTCAGACCGTGGTAGTATTTTCACCTCAAGATTCTGGGATAGTTTCCAAGAAGCTATGGGCACTCACCTGAATTTTAGCATCGCTTATCACCCCCAGTCGCAAGATATGCTTCGAGCTTGTGTCATCTCAAGGACAAGTCGAACGAGTTAATCAAGTGCTTGAAGATATGCTTCGAGCTTGTGTCATCTCATTCGGTAAGAAATGGGAGGAATCTCTTCCGTTTGCTGAATTCTCGTACAACAATAGCTATCAGGCTAGTCTGAAGATGGCACCCTTTGAAGTTCTCTATGGACGTAAGTGTCGAACCCCTCTGAATTGGTCAGAAACTGGAGAACGAACTCTCCTTGGTCCGGACATTATTCAGCATGTCGAAGATCAGGTTCGAGTTATTCGTGAACACCTGAAAGCTGCTCAGTCCCGTCAGAAGAGCAACTATGATCGCAAGCACAAGGAAATGGTCTATCAACCTGGCGAATACGCGTACCTTCTAGTCACTCCCATGAGGGGCACTCACCGATTCGGGATCAAAGGCAAGTTAGCTCCTCGCTACATTGTCCCGTTCCGTATTATTTCCCGGAGTGGACCAGTGGCATACCGATTGGAATTGCCGCCGAACCTCTCTCAAGTCCACGATGTATTCCACGTGTCACAACTCCGACGCTGCTTCAAGGACCCTATTCGCGAAGTGGAACATGATATGATGAGCTGCAGCAGGACTTGACTTATCAAGAACATCCGAGCCGCATTCTTGATCAGTCTGAACGCAAAACCCGCAACAAGACAACCAAGTTCCTCAAGGTTCAGTGGTCAAATCATTCTGAAGATGAAGCCACTTGGGAACGCGAAGATCGTCTTCGTGAAGAATACCCCAATCTTTTCCCCTCTACCGCTTAAATTCTCGAGACGAGAATTCTTGTAGTGGGGGAGATTTGTAACACCCTCACTGTCAGATGAACAGTAATCACCATTACTGTTCCCCAGCACTATTCAAAACTTTTGTCTGATCAATGTGGTTCATCTCAAACTTGATATTTTCCTTTGATGATGTTGAATGCATGGTGATCATGGACTTGGTCAACTTGGATCAAAGCAATGCCAAGCTTATTTCAAATTACCTTTGATTTAAAAATCAAATCAATTGCCTTGGTGGTATATTAAAAACAATGTTGAAAATAAACATTGTCCAAAATTCTTCAACCACTGTTAATAAATTCTAAATATTCTGTGGACCATGATCCACCAAGTTGGAGATTTTATTAAACTCTAATTAATTCTAAATAAATGAAAACAGTGGATAAAAACCCCTTTTAAATCATTTAATATTTATTGAAAATATTAAATGACTTTTATTATTGCCCAATATTTTTGTGGCAGTAATATATGGTGTAACAATAAATATGGGACACATCCCATATTTTACAAAAATGCCTAGGTGATTAAAATAAATACAAAAGGAAATAACAAAAATAAAAGAAAAGAAAAGGAAGCCCAACTGGCCCTAGAGTCTCAAGTCCACAGTGCGGCCCACCCCGCCTAGCCAGGCCCAGCCCAACTTTCCCTCCTCCCTCCTCCTCCACTGCTCACCATGGAGCCGTGGCATGCATCGCGCGGTGCCACGCCGACGACCGTGCCGTATCGCGCATCCGGCGACCCCCCCCCTGCTGGATAAGTGCAGCTCATGCCCCGCGCCCATCCGAAACCCTAGCCGCCTCCCTCCTTTCCCCTCGCGCTCTCCCCTCCGTTCTCCTCCACGACCGAGCTCCGCCCGTGGGCACGCCACCGCCGCCGGCGCGGCCTACCGTCTCCCTGAGCCCCAAGACCATGTCCTGGCGGACCGCAGGCGTCTTCTCCATCGCTCCACGCTTGGAATCGGCCTAGGACGCCTTGAAGCCGACACCCTCTTATTCCTCTCCGCCGACGGTCGCCGCCGTTCCGCCCCCGATTCACGCCACCACGACCCCCATCGGCTCCATCGAGACCTCCCCGAGCACCAATGTGAGCTGCCGCGCGTTTTGGCCCCTTTTCCCGCTAGGATTCGCCGTTCGTGTTGCCGTTCCCGAGCTGCGGTGCTCCGACCGCCGTGGGGCCTCGTCGCTGCCGTCGATTCCGTTCGTCCCGACGTCCTTCAGGTGCACCACTGGACGCGTTGCACCGTTCCCGTTCGGTTCCCCCACTCGCCGCACCAAGTGCTCGTCGGAGCCGTCCAGTGCACCTCGCTGTCGCCTCTCCAGTAGCTCGTCGCAGGTGAGGGCACAACCTGGCTAACCCCCCCCCTAATCACTTATTAGAGTAAAAACCCCTTGTTAGTAGTCTGAATGACCAGTGGGGCCTAGCCCCTGTTTAGATTAAACTAGCAAGTTTATATTCCCTTGAGTGTATGACATATGGGCCCCATTCAATTGACTCTCTGTTTAGAAATAAATAGAAAATATTAGAGCATATGAGTCTGTGACAAGTAGACCCCACTGTCAGATTAATATCTAAAAATAATGTAGATAAACTGCAGTGTATGACATGTTGGCCCCACTGAATATTAGATTTAAATAAACCATTTTTATTGGTACTATGTATGACATGTGGGACCCACTCGTCATTAGGTCCCACTGGTCAGGTTTGACCAGTCAACCCTGTTGTGGATAATGTTTGGAATTTAATAATAAAATAATTCAGAAATTGATTTAAATTGTTTAAAACTTTGAATTTAAATATCTTTTAAACCGTAAGTCAGATTCAAAAACTTTATACATGAAAGTTGATTAGAAAAATATAACGAATACGAATACGCTGTCTGTATGTCTACCACACCCCCCTAACGCACCGAACATCGAACCGCCCCCCTCCGGACCGCCTCTCCGATGATTTGTCCGGTACTGTTAAAGTACCCGGATGAATTTATTTCGAACACGAAAGTTGTTCGGAATAGTTCAACTAACTCGGATGCACCCCCTTATGTTTGTCCGGTACCCACGACACCTCCGGCTTGATCCTTCCCCCCCCCTCCGGACACCTTGTCCGATAATCACCCGGAGCTGGCCGTTCATCCCCGGATGAATTCCCGCTCCGAGCAACGTGCATTGCACTGCGTTAGAACACCGTTAACATTTCATCCGTCTTGTCATGCATCTGTTCGTATATGATTGCTGTGTAGTTACTGTTTCTCCCCCCCCTTAATCTCCGGTAGACCCCGCTGCTGCCGTCGACTACACCGCTACTGAGTACGACTACTTCGTCGACGACCCTACCCCTACCGTCGAGCTACCAGGCAAGCAGAACCATTCTCTTCTCTAGATATCGCCTACCTTTCCGTACTTTCTTGCACTAGGCATTGTTACTGCTGCTGCTACGATTACAATCCTATTCAATTGCATAGCCTGATTTTGTCGCCCCTTGATGTACCTTTCCTTTATCCTATGCTGCCTATTATTACTTATGCATTATTCAGAAGTGAGCCCTGCGCATTGTTAGCTAGGATTAGTTAGCGGGCCGTGACCACTCAGGGGAGTGAACACGGTTACAATATATACAACTGCACAGGTACGGTACAAAGCAGACACCGCCAAAGGCCCCTATCTGGGTTATGCCTAGTCACCTCAAGTGTGAGCTATCCAGGAGTAATCCTTGTACTCCACTCGAGGCTGACTTTATCTTGCCGCCATAGGGTCCTGAACAGCGGTTGTCCTTAAAGGTAAGAAAGTCGGGCGACCCAACAGTGCCCGCGAGAGGTATATCATCGGGAACGACAGGGAGGGTACGACCGACGTTACTGGCGTGCTTCGCCCCTGCTCGTATCTCACGAGAGTTACCAAACCACGAAAGTCGAGCTCTACCAAGAGCATACGCGAGACAAGGTAAGGAGACGGTTCACCTTGTTGGTAACCGCAATGACTTGGTGGGACGACAGGGCAGGCACCGATGTACTGGTGGTCCTGACTGCTGTCGTTGACCGCGGGTCGGTTAAGTCGAGGCAACGACAACGGTTGTCACACAGGTTAATTAAAATGCTATATGGTTCGGCGGATGTCTTGAGTAGCCTTTTGGCTTGTACGCACTACCTACACGTGGGACGAGGAGTGTGGGCTCCCCTGTATCGTAGTCTCGTTCGAGGGTCTTCAGACGTCAGCAGTACCGCGGGCTGATTGCCGGGAAGTGGTGTTGTCTTCTCTTGCTCAAGCGGTGTATTTGTATTTGCTTTGATTTTGCTTCACCGGCTAGTCACGCACCGTGCAGGAGTACGTTCGAGTTAGGGTCCAAAGCCCGGCGTACATAGGATATAGTCCGGCGGATGACCTCTCTGTTGATTGCCGAAGGATGGGCTACTTTGTGTCGGATAGCTTTGGTGGAGCGGTCCCTAACAAGGTTCCCGCCACCCTGGAGATCCGAGCGTCGTAGAGTCACGCCAGTGCACCCCTGCAGGGAAGATTAATCTATTCGAATAGCCGTGTCCACGGTAACAGGACGCTTTATGCTGAAGCTGGATCTTATCACTACGAACTATTACTATTAAACTGCATGGTTCCGGGTCTTCTTCCTCGCAGGGAGTCGAGGAAGGGAACTCCGAGGTATTATTATTATTAATTATTACAACTTACTATTATACAATGCTGCAGCAACTTCTGCTGCATTGTTATTACATTTCTGCTATTGAACTGTTGGCTGTTTCTCTTCTCATGCTGCAAGACATCGTCGGAAGATGCTAGTCTTCGATAGGCCTAGCTTCTTACCCTTATTCTGATTTCTATCTTGCAGTCCACTATATACAACCTCTTATTTCCATTGATACAATGCATAATGCTTAGTAGCGGACGTAAGACTCGCGGGTATAGTAGATACTCACCTTTGCTTTATTTCCCCCTTTATGTTTTGCCTGATCGGCCGCTGCAGTCGACGTTGGAGCCCAGGAGCAGGAGTACCCCGGAGGCGGATACTACTACGTCGAGACCCCCGCTGACCAGGACCAGGAGTAGTTTCGGAGGCTCCCAGGCAGGAGGCCTTGCCTTTTCGATCTGTATCTCTGATGTTATTTGTGCTAGCCTTCTTAAGGCACAACTTGACAAACTATGTCTCTACTCAGATATTATGGTTTGTATAACTTATGTATTCGGGTCCGCGTGACCCCCTTTATTGTAACATATTGGTTTATCCTTTTGTGTTTAGTGTTGTGCTGTGATATTCTAACCGTGGCACCCTAATCTCAGTCGTGTACCCTGCGTGTATGATTACTGTACACGGATTGATTTTGGGGGCGTCACATCCGACCCTTTACTTTTCGCGTCCTCCTTATCCCAAACTGACTGCTTTCTGGGGTAACCACGGCTTCCGAGATTGTGGGGAGCTACGTTCTTCTCATGCATATCTTTCCCCCACTTCCTAAGAGCCTTTGTTGCAGGTAGGTCATAGTTGGCCTTGAAAACATTGAAGTCCTCTTCCAAAATTGACGGCCAGTGGCTTTGGATTTTATCAAAATCGGAACCCGCATCAAGCTCCTGCCTCACATACCCTTTCCAACTGGACAAGGCTTTGCTGAACCTGCCTAGGGAGAATGTGTTCACAGATTTTTCTTGATATCAAGGTTATCATAGGGTTCCGGGAACTTGTATCGCGTGTGCAGCCTCTGAATGAGGAGGGAGGCCACAAGTTCCTTGCTCTTTTCCCTTAAGTCCTCTTCATTGATGTTGACGAGTTCTCGAAGGATGCATCCAATGTTGATGATGTACCCTTTTGCAACATGAGTCGGCTGTGTAGGCAAACCACTAGCGGGGTCCACCTCCGTAAATTCTTCCCGGATGGTGCGGAGCTTGTTTGGGCCCCTTTCCTTACTCTGTCGCTTGGCTTCTCTACCAGATGTCGCGTTGCCATCCCCGGCATCACGAGTAGTGGTCGCGTTGCCATCCCGGGCACTACTAGTAGTGGTCTCGTTGCCATCCCCGGCACCACTAGTAGTGCTCTCGTTGCATGCATCCCCGCCTTCATCGTGTTGATCGTTAAGCTGTTGAGCCGCAAGCATTGAGAAATAAGGATGATCCTCTACGGGTTCGACAGGTACCCGAGAACAACCGGCTTCCTTGTTTGATATCTATTATCACCATTTAAAAATACTACTAGTAAGTGGGATAGGTTAGTGCAAAATGAGTTATAAGAAAGTAGCATGTGTGTATGCATCATGGTTACTGCCTCTAGGATATGGATGCAATTGCAACCTCTAATCAACAAAAAATCACAGATGATATATCCATCAAGTTCAAAGTTCAGAAAGTAAGGATTCATAGCAACTTCTCATGTGGAGCTCGATGTGCTACTACCTATACAGAACATGAAGTGCCGAATAAATTTCCATTTACCTATATATAGAACAATATATCACTAAGTTTAGCATGTCCTATTTTTAGCATAAGTCATGCCAAAATTCAAGGAAAATTTTGGCATGACCTCTGTTGAAAATAGGACATATGGAGTACCCGAATTTGCCAGAATGGAAGTTAATCAACATTCCGGCAATCTCAAGGCCTCATGGGTACCTGCAAACTGGACCAGAGCATATATACCTACAAGACAGCAGCACACAACTCATATAGACCACAACAAGCACACACACCCAGCAGCACATACCGAGCAGCACACACACTCAGCAACACACACCCAGCAGCACACACCCAACAGCACCAGAAAACCCATATAGATCATGACCAGGGCACACACACAAGTAGCAGCAGCCATGAAGAGATCACCTCGAAGGTTGGAGCACACGGGGCTGTGGTAAGGCGTCCTGGCTGCAGTGTGGTGGCTCGTCTTGCTTTTCTACAATATAAGAACATATAGTAGCACCATCAAAAAAAGCACGTACAAGTTAGTGAACTGTGTCATGTTTGCAAGGTCGCTAGTTATTTTAATTATGAAACAAGTATATCCTTGAACTCTGAACTCTTGTGCTAGCTCTGAAGTACAGTGCACAGGCCAAAATGGTGAGACGTGAGCCGACGAAAACTACAGACTGACCCGCTTTCCCAACGACCAGCCCCTCGGACCACAATGATCATCATGATGATGATGCTTCATCTGAAATGGCCCGTTCGGTTACCGCTTTCGTCCGTTCCAAACCGAGTCGTAGCTAGCGCATATCTCTGCTAGCCGTAGAAGGAGAGGTTGACCATTTTTTGATTCAGTTCTGGATGGTACAAACGGGGTCATTTTAATATGTGGTATAAACGCACGTTATACTCCAGCAGTTGAGGACATCGCAGTGGTACGCTACTGGTATGTTTGAAGGAAGTATATTCTAGAAGAAACTAGCTGAGCTACCAACGCGAAATTGTTAATACAATATTGTTGTACAATTTTCCTTGGAAACAGAAGTCTGACTCTGATCAGTTGCATTGCAGTGCAGAGATTTTTATGGATGCAGTATCAGAGAAGCCAAGGGGAGATCACGTAAGCCAGTGCGTTGTCTCATGGTCATTAATCATGACACGCCGATACAGATATGACCCTTTGGAATATGAAAGCCCAACCACACCCAACCAAACCAATTTCTCCTTCTCATCTAACTGAATATGTGTTATGCTAATAGCATCAACACATTAAAGCTTTTGGCATGTTGTGCATAAGATACTTTGTGAGATGTGGTTAAAATGCCAGCGGTAAGAACTAAATCCCCTTCTCCGAAGCAGGATTTTTCTTCGGTTCCGATTTTAATTTTACTATCTACTGTGAAGCTCCTACATCTCAAAGTTCATATGACAGCGATATATCAAATACAATTCAAGAGCTTAAGTCTAGGAATCACAGGTTTTCCAGATTGTCCGATTGCACTTAAGCTCGAACAATCTGTCTCAGCAAATCACAGGCTGGATAAACAATGCAAGTAAATCTAGCTGAAGCAACTCCTAGCATAATCCACTGAGGTCAGATCTGGCGGAGCTGAGATCACCGCAGACGCAGGGAAAATGTGGATGAGGGGAAAGGGGGAGCTGAGCTTAGCTTACGTCTCGGCGTAGTGGAGGAGGTAGAGGTAGACGAGCTTCTTGACCTCCGGCGACTGCGCTACCATGTTCTTCACCACCTACGCCGCCCAATAAGCACTTGAGTCGCCAGAGTCCGATGGGACGAGAGGAAGGGAAGGGAACGAACCTGGGGGGAGAGGTGAGATGGCGGCGACCGTTGAGATGCTTGGTGCGGGAGGGAGGGGTGGGGCGACAGGGGGGCGCCGGCGTGAGATGCACGGTGGAGAGATGCGCCGTCGTCGCCTCCTACGGTTGGGAGGGGAAGCAAAGAGGAGTGGAGAGAGTGCATGGGTGGGGTGGCACATAGCCAATAGGTACCTAACTTATCGCTGGTGAACAAACATCAACGTCCGCTAGTGGTTCTTTTTTTTCTCTGGCGGTCCACATGCGGGCGTCCGCTAGAGGTGACTCTATCAATGGCGTACGCAAGTTCTGACCACCCATGGTCCTTTTTGTGTATTTGCTTTTTTTATTTGATTTTTTTTTCTATTCTTGCATTTGATTTTCTCTCTATTTTATTAAAATGGTTGTTTTCATATAAAAAAGGTCAAAAAAATGTATGACTTAATAAAATAATTGCAAGTCAAAAATATATATTACAAAATAGAGGTATATATAATAAGTGTGTCATCGAATATTAGTTCATCGATACAAAAATTTTGTAGTCTCATACAAAAGAGAAATCAATACTGGTTTCTTCGCACACATTGCACGTCTTTCTCAGCATTTGGTAATTTTCTTGCCTTTTTTTGTCGCAGTTGCATAATTTAGCCCGACATCGTGACTACTTATTTTGAACGGATGACCTGACCTAGGTAGCTTCATTCTTCTCCTTCTTGTGGTGTATTTTTCCTTATCGTCGTCATCTTCATCATCTTCGATATTTGGGTCACCGAACATGTCGAAGTCGTCTTCGTCGTCCATTCCTATGATGTTTCTTTTGCCTCTCCTCACGACCACACGGCTAGGCTTACAGGGGTCTGTTATGAAGAAGCATTGGACACGTGCTTAGCCAATACCCATGGCTCATTTTGCGCAGTGAAGTTCATGCTTGATGAAGTGCTGCCGGCTTCGGGTATTACCATGGTGGTGAAGTATTTGTTTTCTTTCATGACGGTTGATCTCCTAGCCCATCTGACACGAAACATTGGCACCTTCTCTCTAGAGTAGTCAAGATCCCATATCTCCTCGATCCTTCCGTAGTATCTTAATTTTTATTTACCGATTGAGGATACCATCGTTACTCCTGAGTTTTGATAAGCATAACTTTTATCCTTTTCTTCCGTGTAGAATGTGAACCCATTTATATCATATGCTTGAAGCGTCGCAAGGTTGGGTGAGGGACCATGTGACAAAGCATATAAGAGTCTGCCTTATGGACAATCCATCGGTGGATTAGCGATAAGGCATTCTTTGAACCAACGCAAGAAAGTGGAGTTGTGCTCTCTGATTACTTCCCCATCTGTCCTTTCCTACCCTAGTCAGTTTACTTCTTCCTAATGATGTTTTCGTGCTCTTTGCACCAGGGATCGACCACTTCAAGGTGTTGTAGAGCTACCAAGTTTGCCCTGTTAAAGTCGACGCGTCGTTTTTCAAAGTCCACATGCAATTCCCTCCGGCCATTCTTGTGACCTACTCCGTCGAGCCTGCCAAGGTGCTTGTTTCTAGGCAGGCCAACAGGGTCATCGACTTCGCCCAGAAGATTCGTGCAGAAAGAGATGCACTCTTCGGTGAGATAGCCCTGAACGATGCTTCCTTCTGGACGGGCCTGATATCGCAAGAGTTGCTCGCCCCTCGTTGGTTACCCAAAGTGGAAGGTTTGATGTGACGCCCCCAAAATCAATCTGTGTACAGTAATCATACACGCAGGGTACACGACTGAGATTAGGGTGCCATGGTGAGAATATCACAGCACAACACTAAACACAAAAGGATAAACCAATATGTTACAATAAAGGGGGTCGCGCAGACCCGAATACAAAGTTATACAAGCCATAATATCTGAGTACAGACATAGTTAGTCAAGTTTTGCCTTAAGAAGGCTAGCACAAATAACATCAGAGATACAGATCGAAAAGGCAAGGCCTCCTGCCTGGGAGCCTCCGAAACTACTCCTGGTCCTGGTCAGCGGGGGTCTCGACGTAGTAGTATCCACCTTCGGGGTACTCCTGCTCCTGGGCTCCAACGTCAACTGCAGCGGCCGATCAGGCAAAACATAAAGGGGGAAAAAGCTAAGGTGGGTATCTTCCATACCCGCGAGTCTTATGTCCGCTACTAAGCATTTATGCATTTGTATCAATGGAAAGGGGAGGCTGTATATAGTGGAATGCAAGGTAGAAATCAGAATAAGGATAAGAAGCTAGGCCTATCGAACACTAGCATCTTCTGACGATGTCTTGCAGCATGAGAAGAGAATCAGCCAACAGTTCATATAAAGCAATAAAGTAACAATGAAGCAGAAGTTGCTGCAACATTGTATAGTAGTAAGTTGTAATGATTAATAATAATAATGCCTCCGAGTTCCCCTCCTCGACTTCCCTGCGAGGAAGAAAACCCGGAACCATACAGTTTAATAGTAATAGTTTGTAGTGGTAAGATCCAGCTTCAGCATAAAGCGTCCTGTTACCATGGACACGGCTATTCGAATAGATTAAACTCCCTGCAGGGGTGCACTACTGTTCAGCCTGCACGCTCGGATCTCCAGGGTGGCGTGAACCTTGTTAGGGAACGCCCCACCGAGGCTATCCGACACATCGCAGCCCATCCTAGGCTCAGCAGAGAGGCCATCCGCCGAACTATATCCTATGCGCCAAGGGGTCTAGGTCCCTCACCCTTGCACGCTCGTGCACGGTGCGAGTCTGGCTGGTGAAGCAAAAGCAAATCCAAACACACCTGCTGCAGCAAATAAGGCAACACGGCTTCCCGGCGATCAGGCCGCAGTACTGCTGACGTCTAAAGAGCTTTCGGACAAACTACGACGCAAGGGAGCCCATAACTCCTTATCCCACGTGAAGGTAGTGCGTACAGACCAACAGGTCTCTCAAGTCATCCGCCGAACCATTTAGCATTTTAATATTATCTCGCAGACAACCGTTATCGCTGTCTGACTAACAACACAACGGACAACGAACAGCAACAAAGCCCACCGGTAACGTGGGGCCTGCCCTGTCGTCCCGTCAAAGAGCGCGGTTACCGACAAGGTGAACCGTCTCCTTACCTTGTCTTGCGTGTGCTCTTGGTAGAGTTCGACTTTTTCGTGGTTTGGTAACTCTCGCGAGATACGAGCAGGGGGCAAGCACGCCAGTAACGTCGGTCGTACCCTCCCTGTCATTCCCGACAATATACCGCTCGCGGGCACCGCTGGGTCGCCCGACTTCTTACCTTAAGGACAACCGTGCTCAGTTACCTAGAGCGGCTATACAGAGTCATCAACGAGTGGAGTACAAGGATTACTCCTTGATAGCTCACACTTGAAGGTGGCTCGGCAGAGCCGAGCTAGGAGTCCTCAGGAGGTGTCTGCATTGTACCGTACCTGTAACAGTTAATATATCGTATCCGTGTTCACTCCCCGGAGGGGTCACGGCCCGCTATCTAATCCTAGCTAACAATGCGCAGGGCTCACTGCTGAATATAATGCATAATTATAATAGGCAGCATAGGATAAAGGAAGTACATCAAGGCGACAAAAACAGGCTATGCAATTGAATAGGATTGAAATCATAGCAGCAGCAGTAACTTTGCCTAGTGCAAGAAAGTACGTAAAAGGTAGGCGATATCTGGGGAAGTGAATGGCTCTGCTTGCTTGGAAGCTCGACGGTAGGGGCAGGGTCGTCGACGAAGTAGTCGTACCCGGCGGCGGTGTAGTCGACGACGGCAGTGGGGTCTACCGGAGAATAAGGGGGATAAACACAGTAAATACAAAGCAATCATAGCAAACAAATACATGGCATGACGTATGCAAAGTTAACGGTGTTCTAACGCAATGCAATGCACGTTGCTCGGAGCGGGAATTCATCCGGGGATGAACTACCGGCTCCGGGTGATTACCGGACAGGGTGTACGGAGGGGGAAGGGTTCATGCCGAAGGTGTCTTGGTCATCCGACAAAGATAAGGGGGTGTATCCGTGTTAGTTGAACCATTCCGGACAACTTTCGTGTTCGGAATAAATTCATCCGACAGATTTTTACCGGCACCAAGAATTACCGTCAGACATCCCGGAGGGGGGAATGTCGATGATCAGTGTGTTAGGGGGTGGGGTAGACATACAGATAGTGTATATGTATTCGTTATATTTTTCTGATCAATTTTCATGTATAAAGTTTTTGAATCTGACTTACGGTTTAAAAGATATTCAAATTCAAAGTTTAAATCATTTTAAATCAATTTCTAATTTATTTTTATTATTAAAACAGAACATTATCCAGAACAGTTTGTTGAATGGTCAAACTGAACAGTGGGACCTATTTGTCATAGACACAGTTCTAATAAAATTTATTTTATTTATCTGAATATTAAAGGGGACCCACATGTCATCCTCATAGTTTTAATAAAATCATTAAATTTATTTATATGACCGTGGGGTCCCACATGTCATTGTAACAGTTTTAATAAAACAGTTTTTATAAAATAAAAGGCCAGGGGCCCACATGTCATTCACTTAGGGGGTGTTTTATTAATATATACATTATAATTATATTTTTAAACAGGGGATTAGGGGGTGGGGCCCTTGGTCAGTGGGGATTAGAGGGGGGGTTAGCCCCAGGCGGTTTTGGCCACGGTCGTGCTGCCGACGCACGCCGGCGTCAAGCCGTGGTACAGCGGCGAGCCACTCTGTCCAAGGGGCCGCAGGGTGTGCGCGTGGCCAGGGCGCGCTCCGGCGCGAGCCAAAGTCGCGGCGAGCGCCAAGCCGGCCATGGCGGCGGGGACTGGGGTCTACTCCGGCGACCAAACGAGGCGTGGGGCGAGGAATAGAATGGGGCGGCGCCGCGCTTCTACTGGGGGAGCATCACGGGCTGGGGCGGCCTGAGCTCGCAGGGGTCACGCCCGCGGCGGCGGCCGGGGCATGGTACTACGGGGACGGGGACATTCGGCACCAAACGAAGCGCACGGAGGGGGGGGACGGAGCAGAGCTCAACACGGAGGTGATGCCGGTCTCGGGGAGGCGCGACGAGGTCCGGGGCGGCCGGAATCGACGAAGCTCGCCGGCGGCTGGAGGTTGAAGACGGCGACGATCGCGGCGTGCAGTGCGTCCCGGGCCGAATTGAAAGGCGAGGAGGACGAAGTCGACGACGACGAGTGTGGAGGACAGCTCGGACGGGCGAGGGGGGCTCGTTGGCCGCGCCGGCGACGACGACGCGTCCACGGGTGCGCGAACGGGCCTGGTCCAGAGAGAGGGAGGGAAAAAATGGAGGGTGACGATTAGGGTTAGGGTTCGCAGTGCGCAGGGGCCCCAACCCCTCTTGTAGACGCCGGCGGCGGCCGGATTAGCGCCACGGGGGAGGTTGCCGGCGTGGCACCGGGGATGGTCGCCACGGCCTCCCCTGTTTCCTGTAGCGCGTGGTAGAGGATGGGGCGCCGGCTGGGCTGGGCTTCGCGGCCCAGGGGGAAGGGAGAAATGGGTTGTGCCTAGGGGGGTTAGATAGGTTGTTTTCCTTTTATTTTCTTTTTCCTTTCCTATATTTTATCTTTTGTATTTATTTAAATGCTTATTCATTTTTGTAAAATGTTGAACGGGGTCCTTAATTAAGGTTGCAACCCAAGTGAGTGCCACAACAAGTTTGAGTGACATTAAAAGTCGTTTAATATTTCTTTTAAATATTAAATGATTAATTTTGGGTTTTTAGCTACTGATTTGATTTCTTTGAAATAATTTAGAGATTAATAAAATCCCAAATTGGTGTGACATGACCCACTGAATATTAGTGATTTAATAAAAGTGGAATCACAATGTTTGGACAAGGTTTTATTTTCACCTTGTTTTTAGTATTCCACCAAAGGCATGTGAGCATTTGATTTGACTTCAAAGAAGGGGTTGGACTTTGTTATTGATCCATGTTGATCAAGGCCCAAGGTTCACTTGCATTCAACAATAACAAAAGGGAAATTGAATTTGAACTGAACCAAGTTTGATCAAAGCAAAGTTTTGAACAACAATGATCAACAGTAACGGTGATTATTGTTCACTGACAGTGAGGGTGTTATAAATCTCCCCCACTACAAGAATTCTCGTCCCGAGAATCTAAGCGGTAGAGGGGAAAAGATCAGGGTATTCTTCACGAAGAAGATCTTCACGTTCCCAAGTGGCTTCATCTTCAGAATTATTCGACCACTGAACTTTGAGGAACTTGGTTGTCTTGTTGCGGGTTTTGCGTTCAGACTGATCGAGAATGCGGCTCGGATGTTCTTCATAAGTCAAGTCCTGCTGCAATTCAATCAGATCATGTTCCACTTCGCGAATAGGGTCCTTGAAGAAGCATCGGCGTTGCGACACGTGGAATAGATCGTGGACTTGAGAGAGATTCGGCGGCAATTCCAACCGGTATGCCACGGGTCCACTCTTGGATAGGATACGGAACGGGCCAATGTAGCGAGGAGCTAATTTGCCTTTGATTCCGAAACGATGAGTGCCCCTCATCGGAGTGACACGGAGGTACGCGTATTCGCCAGGTTGATAGACCATTTCTTTGTGCTTGCGATCATAGTTGCTCTTCTGGCAGGATTGAGCAGCCTTCAAGTGGTCACGGATAACGCGAACCTGATCTTCAGCATGTTGTATGATGTCCGGACCAATGAGAGTTCGTTCTCCATTCTCTGACCAATTCAGAGGGGTTCGACACTTACGTCCATATAGAACTTCAAAGGGTGCCATCTTCAGACTAGCTTGATAGCCGTTGTTGTACGAGAATTCCGCAAATGGAAGAGATTCCTCCCATTTCTTACCGAATGAAATGGCACAAGCTCGAAGCATATCTTCGAGCACTTGGTTGACTCGTTCGACTTGGCCTTACGACTGGGGGTGATAAGCGGTGCTGAAATTTAGGTGAGTGCCCATAGCTTCTTGGAAACTATCCAAGAACTTCGAGGTGAAAATGCTGCCTCGGTCGGAACTGATCTCCAAAGGAATACCGTGGAGGGAGACAATTCTGGAAACATATAAGTCTGCTAACTGACTAGCAGAGATCGTCTCCTTGACTGGCAGAAAGTGGGCAACCTTGGAGAATCGGTCGATGACGACAAAGATAGCATCATGGCCTTTCTGCGATCTGGGAAAACTTGTGACTAAGTCCATCTCGATCTTGTCCCACTTCCATTCAGGAATAGAAAGTGGTTGTAGAGTTCCAGCAAGTCTTTGATGTTCGGCTTTGACGCGACGGCAAACGTCACACTCATCAACATAATGAGCAATGTCTTTCTTCATGCCAGGCTACAAGTACCGTTGACGAAGGTCCTGGTACATCTTGGTGCTACCTGGGTGGATCGACAACGGGGTATCATGAGCTTCTTTCATAACATCCGGAGTCAAGTTTAGATTGCCCTTGATAGGAACCACTAAATGATTCTTGAAGTACAACGCTTGATCATCAGCAAGCCTATAGTCTGAGGGCTTTCCTGTGGCGAGATATCGCTTCATCTTTTCGTAATCAGAGTCAGCTCTTTGGATGAACTTGATGTCTTTGTCGAGGTCTACTTCCACAACAAGGGAATTCACATGTCCCTGCGGAACAATTTCAAGGTTCAACTTGCGGAGCTCTTCATACAGAAGTGGCTGCTCTATCTGGACTTCGAGTTCAGAACAGCAGGCTTTGCGGCTTAAGGCATCGGCCACCACATTAGCTTTACCAGGGGTGTAAGAAATCCCCATGGTGTAGTCGGCTATTGTCTCGAGCCATCTCTGCTGGCGGAGATTCAGGTCCGGCTGAGTAAACAGGTACTTCAGGCTTTGGTGGTCAGTGTAGATCTCGTAACGGTTACCAACGAGGTAATGTCGCCACAACTTCAATGCATAAATTACCGCTGCCAATTCGAGATCATGAGTTGGATTCTTATCTTCGTGAGCACGCAACTGACGAGAGCCATAAGCAATCACTTTGCCCTCTTGCATTAGGACACAGCCTAATCCTTGACGAGACGCGTTGCAAAAAATCACGAAGTCCTTCTGAGTATTAGGAGGGGCAAGCACCGAGGGTGAAGTGATCTTGTCCTTCAGAGCTTGAAAACTTTCTTGACATTTATCAGTCCACTCAAACTTGACACCTTTGTGAAGCAGATTAGTGAGATGCTTGGCAATCTTGGAGAAATTCTCAACAAAACGGCGGCAATAGCTGGCAAGGCCGAGGAAACTGCGGACTTGCTTGACAGTCCTGGGCGTAGTCCAGCCAAGAATAGCCTGGATACGTTCGGGGTTGACGGCGACGCCATCCTTGGAAATCACATGACCAAGGTAGGTAATGTCGGGAAGCCAGAATTCACACTTAGAATACTTAGCATAGAGTTTGTGTTCTCGAAGCTTTTCCAATATAAGACGAAGATGTTCAGCATGTTCTGCATCGGTTTTGTAGTAAATCAATATATCATCAAGATAAACCACGGACGAACTTGTCGAGGTATTCCATGAATATATAGTTCATCAATCTGAAGAAGGTGGCTGGTGCATTCGTCAAGCCAAAGGACATGACGGTGTACTCGTATGAACCATAGCGAGTAATGAATGCGGTCTTCGGAATGTCCTCATCGCGGACCCGGATCTGATGGTAACCCAACCTTAAGTCGAGTTTTGAAAACACCGTGGATCCAGCAAGTTGATCATAAAGATCATTGATCCGAGGGAGGGGGTACTTGTTCTGTATCGTGGCTTGGTTGATAGGTCGGTAATCTTGGACCAAATGGTTCGTGCCATCACTCTTCTTGACAAAGAGCGAAGGTGCTCCCCAAGCAGAGGAACTTGGACGGATGAATCCTTTCTCGAGGGCCGTGTCGATCTCCTTCTTCAATTCAAGGAGTTGGTGAGGTGGCATCTTATATGGGCGCTTGGCAATAGGGACGGTGCCAGGCTTCAAGTCGATGACGAATTCAACTTCCCTAATCGGGGGTATCCCCGGCAGTTCTTCTGGGAATACGTCGGTAAAATCACAAACGATTGGGACTTTCTCAATCCCTTCGAGAGGTGCGACATTCAAGGCATTCAAAGCATATATACGAGCTTCGGCATTCATCGACACAATGGCAGTATGACTCAAAATCGCGCCAGAAGGATGAAAAAGTTGGATGACCTTGGTACCACAATAAAGTGCGGCATCGTGGGTTTTCAGCCAATCCATGCCAAGGATAAGGTCGATGGTGGAGGTTTTCAGAATGTGTGGAGAAACCATGAACTCAAACCTTTCGATCTCGACAGTGAGGTTAGGTGCAACCATGTCAACACGACACTGGGTATCGGGAGTCCGGACTATTAAGGGGGTATGCATCTTTTCGTGGTATATGCCATGCTTAGATGCAAATGCTCCAGACATAAATGAATGTGATGCTCCTATATCAAATTAAACAGTAGCAGGTATTGAGTTAACGAGGAGAGTACCCATCACTATAGCGGGCTGTGCCTGAGCTGCTTCAACATCAATGTTGTAAGCATGACCACGAGCATGAGTATTTGACCTAGTATTATAGTTGAGGGTCCCATTGTTGCCACGGCCATTTCCGCGTCCAGCAGGGTGAACTACCAGTTGATTCTGTCGCTGAGGGTAGTCTCTGGAAATATGGCATGGCTGACGACACTTGAAACACAGGCCATCTTGAGGACGGAGGGTAGCGGTCTCAGTCTTCGGCTGTCTCGACGGGGGCGGAGGCAGACGGGGTGCAACATACGACGGCCTGGGTGCAGGGGCAGTTGGACGAAACACACTGTGTGGAAGCCAAACGCGTTGCT
The DNA here is from genome assembly GCA_950022295.1 of Bromus sterilis. Taxonomy (NCBI): domain Eukaryota; kingdom Viridiplantae; phylum Streptophyta; class Magnoliopsida; order Poales; family Poaceae; genus Bromus; species Bromus sterilis. The sequence goes on along the minus strand of OX465595.1, from coordinate 332,076,435 downwards.
TCTGTGATGTGCCCGAAGATGAGCCAGCACCACGGGGGCGCTTCGGCGAACCACCGAACTTAAGCTGAGCGGTCTCAAGAGTGATAGTCTGGTTCACCATGGTGGCGAAGTCGGGGAAGACGTGAAAAGCCAGTGCAAGCTGGAGATCTGGGTTGAGCCCATCACGGAACTTCTCTTGCCTACTTGCATCATTGGGGAGGTCACTTGCAGCATAGCGGGAGAGGCGGAGGAATTCCCTCTGGTATGCCTCGACAGTTTTGTTGCCCTGAACAAGGTTGCAGAACTCGGCCTTCTTACGGTTCATAATCGCCTGGGGGACATAACGAGCACGGAAGGCGGCCTTGAAGTCATTCCAGGTGACGACAGTCCCTTCAACTAGCGAGCCCTTGTAGGTGTCACACCACTGAGTAGCGGGACCACGCAGGAAATAGGACGCGAAGTTGACATAATCAGCAGCGCTCACATTAGCGAACTCCAACTGACGATTGATATCACGGAGCCAATCATCGGCATCCAACGGCTGTTCAGGTTGGTGGAAGAGAGGGGGATTGAGACGCATGAAATCCCGCAGAGTAACCACAGGCGGTTGGTTCTGGTACTGGTTCTGATTCTGGTTCTGATTCTGGAGCTGATCTATGACTCCTTGCATAAACACCTGGTTCATCTGAAACTGCTGCATCATCGCGGCCATGTAGTCCGGCGGCGGAGGTGGATCGTTGGTACCACGACCATGACCACCACGACCAGCCATCCTGCTAGAATTTAACAGGGGTATTTCAGCGATGAACATTTTAACGAGATGCCGGAAATGAGTAAGAGGTAAAGCGACAACAAAGAGGAGGCGCGGATATATAGGAGTAGTCATATAAGACATACACATCCACACATAGAATCAATCGAAAATTGGGCAGCGTAACATCGTAGAAATTAAGGAAAAAGGACACACTAGGCGGCGTGCAGACCGCGATAAGGATTACACGACGCGACATAGATTCCACTATGTCAATCAGGCCGCAAGAAAACTGTTGGCCACAGGAGTTAATGCCAGAGGACGTGTGATGACCCACAACCGTAAGGGATCTGTTGCAGCGTTTTCGATAAGTAAGAGTGTCGAACCCAACGAGGAGCAGAAGGTAATAGCAAGTGACTTTGGTAAGGAGATAACTGCAAGCACTGAAAGATAACTTTTTAGGGGTTTTCTTGGTATAAGCAACAGGAAAGTAAAAACGAGCAAAGTAAAAGGTATTGGAGAGTGACGAGTGGCCCAATCCTTCTGAGCAAAGGAGAGGCCTAGCAACTGAACTTATAAAAGCTAAAGTGTTCTTGAGGACACACGGGAGAGATAGTCATGTGCTTTCGCCATATTCCGTATCGATACTATGTGCTGTGTTGATAAGTGTTGAGTGGGTGGATCTATGCTAGTACACCCTCTAGACTAAGATAAGTGTACTCTTATGATTAAACACTTTGCAAGCATCCGCAAATACAAGATAGTAATTAAGGAAAAAGCCTAACCATAGCAATACGATCGGTGATCCATTGTTCCCTTTTGCAAAAGCGTGCAAACTGGGGTTTAGGTTTCTGTCACTCCGGCAACCCACCGTAAGCATTCTTTGTGCACAATGAATTCCCCTAGGTCCTTGATAAGGCGAAGTGTTGAGTGTTCGACTCACACAACACCACTAGGAAAATAGCAACACAACTTAAATAACAACCAACACATATTACTTCAACATCATATGACTACTAACAACTAGACTTCTCCCATGTCCTCAAGAACTAAAGTAACTACTCACAAGACATAAAAGAGATCATGATCAGTGGGGATAAATAGATGATAAACAATCTAGACACAATAATATTTCTCCAACAAAACTCAATAGAATTCACCACAAAGTAGTAATTAACACCGATAGAGTAGAGAGGATAGATAGTAAGGATTACAACACGAGTTGCAATTGTGAGATGAGATTGGATGGAGGTGGAGATGGTGCTGATGATGGGGATGATGTTGATGATGATCTCGATGATGCCCGTGATGATGGTAATGACGATGGCGACGATCTCCCCTTCCGGGAGGTGATCTCCCCGGCGGAATCTTCCCGCCAGAGATGGCTTTTCTTATCTGTAGGTTTCCACCACGGAGCGGCGGCGGAACTCCGAAAACTCTCTCCTTTTTAGGGTTTTTGGACAATGAGGAGTATATAGGCCAGAGGGGGGAGCCGGGAGTGGCCCCGGGGGTCCAGGCGCCCTCCCGGCGCGGCTAGGGGTGGGGCCACGCCAGGTGGCCGCCTGGGCACCCTGTGGCCCCCCTCTGGTAGCTCTTTTGCGTGTCTTCGTGATCCTTCTGGAAAACACCCTCCGTCGATTTTCAGGTAATTTGGAGGTGTTCTTCTTCAGCAACTCAGCGTCCACTTTTTACCGCTGAATCCTGCGTCTGCTGCTTCGGCAAAGGAAAGTAGCAAACTGTGTAAAATAAGCCAAAACAACATAAGAATAGCATCATATCATGAAATATATCAATGAATAAGAAAGAATTACTATATAAAATAATGATGCATTTTGGACGTATCAACTCCCCCAAACTTAGACCTCGTTTGTCCCCAAGCGAATACTGAGCTCGGTAAACCTCTCCACAAGTTTAGAGAGTGAAGTGTCGATAAATAGAATACGGACAAGAAGCATCAAGGTTCCTTCATCAAACTCAAGCATCCTCAACAACAACCTCAACTCATAAGGCCCTCATGAGAAAGTAATAACAATTATAATCAAAAGTAGGGCTGAGGAAACTCATCAAATTATGGCAAACATATCCTTGGTCAAAGAACAACTAAATACAATTCGAAGCTTTTGAAAGAAAACATGTTATTAGTCATGAAGTGCAAATGCTAACACAAAGGAAGATGCTCGCTAGGCAAAAGCTTTCGCAAACAACTTACTTATCAAAAGATAATGTCAACAAAGATATGGCATGGCAAAACTTAATGCAGCTCTATATGGATGAATCCTCCTCAACATCAAATGTCTGTTCTCATAGGGAAAAAGAAGGAATTGGGACAACTGACTCAACATGAAAGTGGCAGAAAGGCCTTGTTAAGGGAAAGAAGGGAAAACTCATGTGCTATCCTTAAATCAAACAGAATAAAAATAGATTTTGGGGCGGTGCATAGTTTGTCAATGAATGCTAATAGATAGCTCAATTAATTCTCAAGATGGACAAGTTTCGAGGAACGGCTCCCAAGTGAGGACGATCACATCCCTTTAATCTCCTTTGTTTATCACTGCCAAAGTTTCTGATTTCTCATAGACCAAGAGTGAAGGAGGGTTTGTTTGTTATATTATCTTTCGAGCTGGGCGCACCCATGCCAGTTCCTCCTCGTATTATGGGTTTGCAGATTAGACATGCAATCTCGGGGTAAAACTTGTCCAACTTAAGAAGATCATGAATTACCTACTACTTGCTCATGAGCTAAACAAGAGGCACAAAACAGAAGATTTTGAACATTTACGGATAACACATAAATTCTATACTTATAGGAGTGGTAGGGGAATACCACGAAATAGGAAGGTATGGTGGACTCATATGGAAGGTAATGGTTTCAGGGTATGGATGCACAAGCAGAAATCTACTTGGCAAAGAGTTTTGGCTAGCAAAGGCTTTGAGAGAACAGACAATTGATGCTAATTTAGATGCAAAACATATAAGACATAAACATTAAGGTAAGCATAACACATCAAGTTGTCTTCCTTGTCAACATAACACTTCAAGCATAATAACAAAAAGGTTTTGGCTATGTCGCTAATTGAGAAAAACATGCATGTTGTCAAGACCAAAGCTATGTTTGCCAAAATTAAATAAAGTTTTCAAAGACATACCTGATATAAGGTCAATACTCCCCATAAGAATCGTCATATGAGGCCGATTGCGCAAAGAGAATACCGAGTGCAGCGAAGAAACTAATAGACTTCTCATTAATATTCCATTATAGATGACTCCACACTCACGGATACAATCTCTCCACAGACGGAGTGATAGACCTCGATGCAAACACCTATTTCATATAATAACTTTCCTAGACATGATACGACTCTACTTGACTCCTAAAGACAAATATAAAGATAAAGATACCCGACACTCCCCCAAGCTTGGAACAAGCTGAGGGGATGCCATTACCCGAGGAGATTTACTCCTCATTCTTGTTCTTCTTAGTCAGGTACTCCTTGGCGAAGCGCTTCCATGGTAGCTCCTCTCCAGTTTCGAAGGACATTCCCATCTCCAGGATCCTGAACTCAGCACCTAAACCCATGCGCAGAAACTTTATTTCATACTCACAGTTCTGGTTGTGCAGATCATAGATTTGTGCTTGGAGCTGATAAACTTTTTCTTCTCATGCGGACAAACTTGACCACATCTCCTTCATCTCTTTCCTATGGGAAGTCTCGATCTCGTTCCTGATGTCGAAGTTGGCTTCAACACCACGCTCCACCATCTTCTTTAACTTGAAGACCTCATAGTCCATCTCCTTCAGCCGCTCCTCGGTGCTCCCCTCCATGACTGGTCCCTTCAGATTTTCCTTCTGGAGAACACCGTCCTCCACACGAAGGACCTGGGGGTGCTTGTTCACCTCAGCGAGGTAAGGGTTGATGACGTTGACGACGAACTTGTCCTTGGGGGAACTTGGGGAAGCCATGGCACCTAGGTCTAGCTAAAAGATTTCCTGGCAGAAACAGATCAAAAAGAAAACACACGAAATCGCGAGATACGTTCCCGGAACGATCCGGGCAAATATATAGCAAAAATTTCTGCAACAAAAGGAAGGTAACGAGCCAAAGTGGGGTCGGAGACGGACTCCTGGGTGCCCAGGCGGCCTCCCGGCGCGGCCAGGGGGTAGGCCGCGCCAGGGGGCGCCTGGGCCCCCTGGAGCTCCTCTCCGGCTCCACTTAGGCCTCGAATTTTCCTAATTTTGCAAAAACTCAAAATATGGAACTTTTATAGCGGTTCGCGATGTTTCCTTACCGTAATACATACCTTTTCTTATTCTTATTCTGTCGGTGTCTGAAACAATTTTGCAACATGTTCTTCATGAGTTGTTGTGCGTATTATATTTACATCAACATTGACGGGATCTCCCGCTATGTAATGCTTGAGTCTTTGCCCATTCACAACTTGAGGTTTGGTGCCTCCAAAATTGTTAATCTTGATTGCACCAGACCGGTAGACTTCTTCGATATGAAATGGCCCTTCCCACCTGGAAAGTAGTTTACCTGGAGAAAACCTGAAACGGGATCTAAACAAAAAAACTTTATCACCAACATTAAATTCACGTTTCAGAATCCTCCTGTCATGCCACTTATTTACCTTTTCCTTAAACATTTTAGCGCTCTCGTAAGCTTCTCTTCTCCACTCATCTAGAGAAGTCAAGTTCATGAGACGCTTTTCACCAGCTAACGTTGGGTCAGCATTAAGCTCTCTAACAGCCCAGAAAGCTTTGTGTTCTAACTCTAATGGCAAATGGAAAGCCTTGCCATAGACCATTTTATAGGGAGACATGCCCATGGGGTTTTTGTAAGCAGTTCTATACGCCCACAAAGCATCTCCTAACTTATTTGACCAGTCCTTCCTATTTCTGTTAACTGTCTTTTCCAAGATCAACTTGATCTCTCTATTGGTAAGCTCAACTTGCCCACTAGTTTGAGGATGGTACGGTGAAGCAATTCTATGATTGACATCGTACTTGGCTAAAGCTTTTCTAAAAGCTCCATGCGTGAAGTGTGATCCTCCATCAGTCATGAGATACCTAGGTACACCAAACCTAGGGAAAATTACATCATTGAACATTTTCAAAGATGTTTTGTGATCAGCACTTTCAGTGGGGATTGCTTCAACCCACTTGGTTACATAATCAACAACAACTAATATATGAGTGTACTTGTGCGAAGAAGGAAAAGGACCCATAAAATCAAAACCCCAGCAATCAAAAGGCTCAATCACTAGTGAGTAATTCATAGGCATCTCATTCCTCCTACTAATATTATCAACTCTCTGACATTTATCACAGGCTAAAACATAATTTCTAGCATCTTTAAAGAGAGTAGGCCAATAAAAACCTGATTGGAGAACCTTATGTGCGGTCCTCTCACCGGCGTGATGTCCTCCATAGGGACTAAGTGACATTGCTTGAGAATGTCCTTCTTCTCGTGTTCCGGTATGCATCTTCTCACGATCCCGTCCGGACCTTCTTTGAAAAGATGTGGGTCATCCCAAAAGTAATGCCTCAAATCATGGAAGAACTTCTTCCTTTGCTGAAATGTTAAACCTGGAGGCAAATACTTCGCAACGATAAAATTAGCATAATCTACAAACCAAGGATCGGAAAGAGATTGTACTTTAACAACGGCAAGTTGTTCATCTGGAAAACTGTCGTTGACTGGGATGGGATCATGCGGTATATCTTCCATCCTTGAAAGATTGTCCGCTACAGGGTTGTCTGCTCCTTTTCTATCAACAATCTGCAAATCAAATTCTTGAAGGAGGAGTACCCATCTGATGAGTCTTGGCTTGGCATCCTTCTTCGTCATAAGATACTTAATGGCAGCATGGTCTGTATGAATAATAAATTTGGAATCAACAATATACTGCCTAAACTTATCACAAGCAAACACTACTCCTAAAAATTCCTTCTCAGTAGTAGCATAATTCTTTTGAGCACTATCAAGGGTCTTACTAGCATAATATATAACATTCAATTTTTTTATCAACCCTTTGTCCTAAAACAGCTCCAACAGCAAAATCACTAGCATCACACTTAATTTCAAAGGGCAAACTCCAGTCAGACGGTTGTACTATAGGAGCGGTTATTAAAGCTTTCTTAAGAACTTCGAAAGCCTCCTTATAACCTTCATCAAATACAAAAGGAACATCCTTCTGGAGAAGATTAGTGAGGGGTCTCGAGGTCTTAGAAAAGTCTTTAATAAATCTTCTATAGAAACCAGCATGACCGAGAAAACTACGAATACCTTTAATGTCCCTTGGATAGGGCATCCTTTCGATAGCTTCAATATTCGCCTTGTCCACTTCAATTCCCCTATTGGAAATCTTGTGGCCAAGCACGATCCCTTCGTTAACCATGAAGTGCCACTTTTCCCAGTTTAGAACTAAGTTTGTATCCTCGCATCTCTGCAAAACTTTATTAAGATTGTGGAGACAGTGGTCAAAGGAAGTTCCATAGACGGAGAAATAGTCCATGAAGACTTCCACAATCTCCTCACAAAAACCATGAAATATTGCAGACATACATCTCTGAAAAGTAGCAGGTGCATTACATAAACCAAAAGGCATACGCCTATAAGCATAAGTACCATATGGACAAGTGAAAGTGGTCTTCTCTTGATCGGCAGTGTTAACATGAATTTGAGAGAAGACAGAGTACCCGTCAAGATAGCAAAAGTGATTGTTTTTCGACAGCCTCTCAAGCATCTGATCGATAAAGGGCAGCGGGTAGTGGTCCTTCATGGTTCCCTTGTTCAACTTCCTGTAATCAATACACATTCTATATCCAATAATAATTCTCTGAGGTATTAGTTCATTCTTATCATTAGGGACTACAGTTGTCCCTCCTTTCTTAGGAACACAATGAACTGGACTTACCCACTTACTATCGGCTATAGGGTAGATAATGTTTGGGTTCGCAGCAGAAAACACAAATTTTTCTAACTAGCTTTCCCATAACCCAAGATCTAGCTAGCCGTATTACCGTAACGGAAAGTAGTGCGGAAATAACATACCTCGGGGTGTAGTCCGTTGCGCGGGAAACGTTCCCGCAAACGTGGTTGATGTAGCCGATCAAGTTTCACAGCCCCCTGGCTGTGTTGAGCACCCGTATGGGTGTAGTGCCACACGTGTAGCACCTCGTAGTACTCGCACACATACGAGACTCGATGACGACCTCCGTTCTCCGATCCAGCGGAGGTGGCGGAAGGAGACCTCCGGACGAAGCTTCGACAGCACGACGGCCTCCGATTCTAGCAGAGAAGCCTCAATTCCACTATAGGCTCACAATAGGGAGCCCACAATGAAAGATACAAGGGAGGGGAGAAGACCGGAGAAAACCGATCTCAATTCGGAGTAATATTTATTTTCTCACGAATTTCTGTGTTTTAAATATGTGCACCCTGCCCATCTATATATAGGCAGAGGGGAGGGAGTCAACCCCTCTCCCTTAGCAATGTGGGACTAAAGTCCCTTTGCTAAGGGAGGTGGCCGGCCAAGGGGGGGAGGGGGCGCACCCCTCATGGGCCCTAGGGCCCATGGCGCCTCCCCCTTCTTTTTTATTTTTCTTTTTCCTTTTTATTTCCCCTAATGGGCCTTTTTCTCCACTAAGGCCCATTGCACATATTAATTAGAAATAAAATGATTTTAATTATTAATTCAATTAATTAATAACTAAAACATAATATTCCATCTCCCGGTAATCCGGAACACCTTCCGGTTCACTCCGAACTTGTTTCGGTTCAACACGGTACTTCTCCGATATTGTTTCCTTTATTCTCTGGTTACTCCGATGGTTCCGAAAAGGTCTCCGATTTCATCGAGCCATTAAGTGTGTTACCCTACGGTCCGAGAACACTCCAGTCATGACCGAGATGAGGCTACGTTCAATGATCATCAGCGGGACCTGGATGCCCATAATGACCCCTGTGCATTCCGGATATCAAACACCGATTGGACCATACGCCGTATAGCATTCCCTTTGTCAGCGATACTGGATTGTTCCGAGATTCGATCAATGACATCCTATGTCTGGTTCAACCTCGTTCTGAACTAACCCTCATTCACTCGTTCCCGTGATATTCATCCCCGTGATATTCATCCCCGTGACCTAGTCACACGCTGCAGCTTTATGGATGGAATCTCACCGAGTGGGCCCCGAGTATCTATCCATTATATGGATTGACAAATCCCGCTCTTGTAACAATACTCCTCAACATATCTCCACGGAATACCTAAGATACAACCGTTATGACCCGCATATTTCGGTGGGATGTAAGTCAAAGCATCCGGGAAGATAGTAATTATGCACGTACTCACGGTCAAAGGAACGGTCTACCACATTCTGTAATTACAACACTGAACCTTCATAAGATTTGATCATGCTGTAATGCTTACTTTGGGTAATGTTCATCACGTCACTTAACCAGTGAGGTGACCTCATAGTCAAGAGACTTAATTGTCCTTGATCGCGAAAGCACGATCATCATGTTGACCATGAACTAGTTATCGATGTAGAGGCTAACTAGGAACTCTGGGGGTTTCTATACCACACCTGCATCATTGTTTCACTGACACAGTTCTAGCACGGTATGAAATTGGTTATGAACTTGCTTAGATATATTGGAATAATCATATATTATTTGCCTCTAGAGCATATATCCAACAGTCTCCCACTTGCACTAGAGTGCTAATAATCTAGCCGCATTTTTCCGATCATAATCATCTTATCACATAAGTGTTCATTGATCATGCATGCCCATGGAAGAGGGTTCATCAACGAACTGCACCAATTCAGATTCGTATGTTTCCTTTGCAACTGGTACAGGTCAAAAGCTCTTTTGACATACCACTCATTATCATATAATGGTTGGATATAAGTTTCGCGGGAGAGTGAGACTATTATTTCACAGTATCCTCCAATGATCTCTTGGTTCAGTCTTTTAGAAGACTCATCCTTAGTCATATATACTGGGAAATACACTCAACCAGAAGTCCAATACTTCTAACGCTAAACTTTTATCCATACGTCTACTTTCTTAAGTAGTATTATGTTTGTAGTGCCGTGAATTTTCTCACATTTCTTTCATGTCTTTGGTGATGTCTCTAATTCCATATAGACCCATAATATGGCTTGCAATTGTAATCTTGCATTACATTCAAGTCTATTATCCTCTCTATATTTTAGAGTACAGTCCTCAGTATTCCTCATATACTGAAATCATGGACTTTATTCAGATTCTGTGTTTTACTCCTAAAGCACATCGGAATCTGTTCTTCTTCCAAGAACTTTTGAATTATTTTGTTGTTGGATTCACAATGCATGTTATATGGTAGAATCATATATCAAGAACATATAAGATCACATGTCCAGTACATGGTGCATCTCTATTCTTCCATCAATACATTGCTTGTGATATTTGGATTTCATCCATTATATAATTTCTAGCCACAAGAACCTGTTTCTTGTCTAGAATATTATTCCAACCTTCACTTCGTTTCATTATCCGTATCTTAATCTACTCATATAGATTTCAACGTGTAATGTGTTGGTATTTCACATAAAAGAGGATTCTTGCAATCTTGTATTTTATTTGCCTTATGCTCTATATATATATATCATAATGCACATATGTATATAAGACGATTCTCTATATACACAATCAATGCATATCCATATATATACATATGAGATCATTCTTCACACATATCAATGCATATATGTTTGAGACAATGATCATGCTCCCACTCAAATATATCCATCATATACTCATATATTTCAGCTTTCATCAAGTCATTTTATTGTTTCACTATGTCTCACATAATGAAAAAGCTTCAAAAGCTCCCACTCAGAAAATGCCCTCTGCATTCCAAGTTTCCGGGAAGTCTTCAAAGCTCCCACTCGGTTTCATGAAACTGCAGGCCCACTCAATATTTTGGTCATCACAAAATCACTTGATCAGATCAAGGTTGAGGGTTCCTGTCTTGAGGTACTATAGTCCATCCTTTTAACGAAATAACCTTCGTCATGCCTATTGCAATTCTCTTTCAAATCTCAAATTTGACTGAGATGCAATTTTAGGCCATGGTCCATCGTAGTGTAAATGAAATATTTTATTGATTAAAGCATTCCTACGTTTCCGGAGTCAGTCACCATTGAATTTTGGTCATAACCAAATAATGCCTTATGCCCATTACATTATTCTCAATAACTCTTCAGTTTGTCGAGAATTTGAAATAACCGATTTATTTCACGGGGCGTGAGCCATCCTATATGTAACTCAATATTATTTCATTTCTCCTCGTGTTCTAGGCTACCATCATTCCTTTGTGTCTTCAAGCAATGTTATTCTTTATTGTTTTATTAAGAAGACTCATGATTATTGTTCTGTACAGAACGTATTCATGATAACCCTCTAAATTCAACAATGGCTTCAACTCATATACCAAGATCAATCATCTTTGGTATATCCTTCCTTATATAGCGTCATTACAGCGGAACATGCTTCCGTTGCAATACTCTGATATTCTGAAGGCAAGGTCCAATACCCCGGTCAAAGTTTCCATTATCTCCCATTGGATCCGTGTCGAGAGACTTTTCTCGTATTACGAATTAAGCAACACAAATTTTGCTATTCGGGGAGAATATGTAATTTCAATTGCTCGTAGTTTTATTACAAAGAAATTCTTTCTTTTAAGAAACCTTATAACACCATCAGTTATGGAGCTATCATGTCTCGTTAGATTCAGGATGGTTTCCTATTCCTGAAGTGGGTGTTTTAACTTAATGAATTAAACAATCTTATTCGACAATAACTATAGTGCTAGGGGAAAGAACGTTTAGACCATAATACGGTTTAGTATGACTACGAGTGGTTTAAGTAGTCTAGTACTTTGAACTTCCATTGTAGTTTGTGGTACAACTTCCACAAGTCTCCCATTATGTCAATATCAATACTTATCACTTTGGATCGTAGCGTAGTGATATGTATCCTTGTATTCTCACTTCTCACTGTGATTCCCGAATCTCAGTTTTATGATCTCAATTGAATACAACTTTCAATTAATCATATGAAGTTTTTAATGATAACTCACATGCCCATTCTACATCATTTATGTATAATGATTGGCACAAGTTCTACTTGCTAGAACCTTGTCATGGTTATATTTATTGCAGAGGTTCATAGATCGTGTATCTAATCCATCTCATGCAATCAAGTTATGATTTTCATTCGATAATGAACTCACAAGTTAATAGATCATACATTTAATGAATTCATCAGTTATGAAGTCACCTCATGCAATCAAATCTTTGACTTGTTATAATCAAGACAACTTTATCATTAAACATTGAATATTTCTTGAAAATAATAGTAGTATTATAAATGATTTCTATCATATCATAAATCAAGACGTAATCAAAGTATAATCACTCTTTTATTCATAAAGATGGAACAACTGACTTGTCTCATTACATGAATAACTTTGTCTCGCGAGATTCAAGACACACAACTAAGTGTTCATACTATAATGATTACATAAGATTTATCTAATACTCTAAGTATCTCCTATGATAGATGTCTCGGCGGATCCATGCTGGCCATCAACTGACTTGATATCCATCAATCCTTGATTTCACCTCTTCCCGTCCATGCAACGGCAGGTCCTGTTTTCATAAAACAGAATAAGTATCACATACTCATTTACTGCAAATGTTGTATAAGGGAATTAACATTTATAAAGTATATCAAATATATACCTTCTCCATCCACGACTTATGCATCCTCGATAGGAGCAACGTCTACGGCCAAGAGATCAGTCATGAAGTTCTGGAGACTCATATTAGCTCCTCTTCCGACATAGCTATGAACATAATCACCATAACTCGGAGGGAGTGAGTGCAATAACGTATTTATTGCAAACTCTTCCGTGGTGCTTTCGTTCATTGTCCAATATTCATAGTCCTCCACCAGGGTCAGGTACATCTCATGCATTCTGCCCAAGTGATCACCAAGGCTTGTGTGTTCTTCCATCTTTGTAGATAGAAACTTGCTTTCTAACTCAAATCTGGCAATTCTAAACTCACGTACGAACATTGTCTTTAGCGTGTCAATCATGTCATATGAGCCAGTGTCCTGAAACTGTATGCCCAAAACCTCTGACATGCTGAAGATCATGACATTCCTGACTACGGAGCATTTCTGTCGGCGAGCATAATGATCAAGTATCTCTTGATCGCCAACATGATCGTCCGGATGTTCTTCCACATGCACTTCTATTGTAAACAAGATGTCTGCTCTCTTGAGCGACGTCCTAAGGCGTGAGTACCAATCAGCAAAGTTTGACCCATTTTCTCTAAGTCTTTCACCTTCCATGAAGAAAGATAGTTCACGTTGCTCTAGCGAATTCATTTTCTACAAACATAATTGCAAGGAACACAATTAAGACTAGTTCACAACAATGAGTTCATATAATCATATTATAAATGAGCTCGCACTAAAACAGTTCATCCCTAGGAAGTTTTAGTGATTACATGATCCAGATTCACTGCCCGACCTCGAATATCACACGGCCGACGGGTCAGTTTCAAAGGTAGACAAAAACTTGTGCGATCACATTATCTTATATGTACTGTGACTCATGCTCGATCTTTCGATCTCTAGTATTCCAAGGACATATCTGCATATGCTAGGCTCGCCAAATTAACCTCCATGTTATATGATGCTCAGAAGGGCCATATCTGCATATGCCAGGCTTGCCGAACCCAACCTCATGCGAACTCCATTTAATATGTAGGACCACTCCGGTATGTACGGAGCATCAAGCCATATGGGAGAACCTTCCAGGTGGTGCACACTTCGGTAGAATACTTGTGTTTGGCTTTGTTAAGGGGTCATCTTATCACATGCTACCGTCGTGTATCCTATACTAGCAAGTTTTAAGATGTATGAGCTATGGCAACACTAAGTCTACAGTGTCTCCATTTTAGTTTATTTTATGATGACGATTACTACTTACTAGTAACACATAGCAAAGCTATCACTACATCACAAACAAACGAACTATAGCCCCCACTTAGCAATACAAGGTTTAGACGGTCTAGTTGTATATTACAAGTTTTACGTGGCTTCTAGGGCTTTCATAGTTAAACAGGTTTTAACCTACGAGTCAACCACAACATCAACCATACGATTGTCTCTATTACACCCCGCACGGGGCCCTCCGTTGCAAATGCCACATCCGCTAAAGTAGAGAGACAGACACCCCCCCCAGCCACTTTATATGGTACAAGCCGTATGTCAAGCGTGGAACCAGTCTCGCATAAGTGTACGCGTAAAGTCGGTCGGGGGCCGCTTCATCAAACAATGCCGCAGATGTGAACAAGTACACGTGGGAGGGTAACAATCATACAATCAACACCCACATCCCCGATGTGTTCTATCCGTACAGTAATACTAAGCATAGACCTAGCTCATGATACCACTCTTGGGGTTCGCAGCAGAAAACACAAATTTTTCTAACTAGCGTTCCCATAACCCAAGATCTAGCTAGCCGTATTACCGTAACGGAAAGTAGTGCGGAAATAACATACCTCGGGGTGTAGTCCGTTGCGCGGGAAACGTTCCCGCAAACGTGGTTGATGTAGCCGATCAAGTTTCACAGCCCCCTGGCTGTGTTGAGCACCCGGATGGGTGTAGTGCCACACGTGTAGCACCTCGTAGTACTCGCACACATACGAGACTCGATGACGACCTCCGTTCTCCGATCCAGCGGAGGTGGCGGAAGCAGACCTCCGGACGGAGCTTCGGCAGCACGACGGCCTCCGATTCTAGCAGAGAAGCCTCAATTCCACTATAGGCTCACACTAGGGAGCCCACCGTGAAAGAGACAAGGGAGGGGAGAAGACCGGAGAAAACCGATCTCAATTCGGAGTAATATTTAGTTTCTCACGAATTTCTGTGTTTTAAATATGTGCACCCTGCCCATCTATATATAGGCAGAGGGGAGGGAGTCAACCCCTCTCCCTTAGCAATGTGGGACTAAAGTCCCTTTGCTAAGGGGGGTGGCCGGCCAAGGGGGGGAGGGGGTGCACCCCTCATGGGCCCTAGGGCCCATGGCGCCTCCCCCTTCTTTTTTCTTTTTATTTTTCCTTTTTATTTCCCCTAATGTGCCTTTTTCTCCACTAAGGCCCATTGCACATATTAATTAGAAATAAAATGATTTTAATTATTAATTCAATTAATTAATAACTATAACATAATATTCCATCTCCCGGTGCTCCGGAACACCTTCCGCTTCACTCCGAACTTGTTTCGGTTCAACACGGTACTTCTCCGATATTGTTTCCTTTATTCTCTGGTTACTCCGATGGTTCCGAAAAGGTCTCCAATTTCATCGAGCCCTTAAGTGTGTTACCCTACGGTCCGAGAACACTCCAGTCATGACCGAGATGAGGCTACGGTCAATGATCATCAGCGGGACCTGGATGCCCATAATGACCCCTGTGCATTCCGGATATCAAACACCGATTGGACCTTACGCCGTATAGCATTCCCTTTGCCAGCGATACTGGATTGTTCCGAGATTCGATCAATGACATCCTATGTCTGGTTCAACCTCGTTTTGAACTAATGCTCATTCACTCGTTCCCGTGATATTCATCCCCGTGACCTAGTCACACGCTGCAGCTTTATGGATGGAATCTCACCGAGTGGGCCCCGAGTATCTATCCATTATATGGATTGACAAATCCCGCTCTTGTAACAATACTCCTCAACATATCTCCACGGAATACCTAAGATACAACCGTTATGACCCGCATATTTCAGTCAGGTGGTGGGATGTAAGTTAAAGCATTCGGGAAGATAGTAATTATGCACGTACTCACGGTCAAAGAAACGGTCTACCACGTTCTGTAATTACAACACTGAACCTTCATAAGATTTGATCATGCTGTAATGCTTACTTTGGGTAATGTTCATCACGTCACTTAACCAGTGAGGTGACCTCATAGTCAACAGACTTAATTTTCCATGATCGCAAAACCACGATCATCATGTTGACCATGAACTAGTTATCGATGTAGAGGCTAACTAGGAACTCTGGGGGTTTCTATACCACACCTGCATCATTGTTTCACTGACACAGTTCTAGCACGGTATGAAACTGGTTATGAACTTGCTTAGATATATTGGAATAATCATATATTATTTTCCTCTAGAGCATATATCCAACAGATAATACCTGCGGCTAGAAGCTTGAGGATTTTGGTCCTCACAACATCCATCATATTTGGATTCAACCGTCGTTGATGGTCAACAACAGGTTTAGCACCGGGCTCGAGGTTGATAGTATGTTGACAGATAGATGGACTAATTCCCTTAAGGTCATCAAGGGTATAGCCAATTGCTCCATGGTGTTTACGAAGTACCTCCAATAATCTCTCTTCTTCATATCCTAAAAGGTTAGAGTTGATAATAACAAGATATACTTTCTTTTCATCTAAATAAGCATACTTGAGTGTATCGGGAAGAGGTTTGAGATCAAACACCGGGTCTTCTTTTGGTTTGGATAGAATTCCTAAAGGTTCAACCGGAAGGTTGTGCTTCAGGATAGAAGGTTGTCTCAAAAAGATTTCATCAATTTCATTTCTTTCCTGCATATGAGTATCATTCTCGTGGTCCTCCATGTATTGCTGCAAAGGATCATTAGGGGGAATATCAATAAAAGAAATACTTTCAATAATTTTATCATCACTAGGTAATTCAGTACCACGAGGCTTCTTAGAGATCTTTGAAAAGTTAAATTCATATGGCTCACCATTGAATTCAACAGAAACTTTACCTTTCTTGCAATCTATAATAGCTCCACAAGTTCTGAGAAAAGGTCTACCAAAAATAATAGGACAAAAACTATCCTGTACTGAACCAAGTACGAGAAAGTTGGTAGGATACTTTACCTTTCCGCATAGGACTTCAACATCTCTCACAATCCCAATAGGAGAGATAGTAGCTTTGTTTGCAAGATGAATAGTAACATCAATCTCTTCGAGTTCACAGGGTGAAATCTCACCCATGATCTCTTGATAAAGCGAATAAGGAATCGCGCTAGCACTTGATCCCAGATCGCATAGCCCGTAATAATTGTGATCTCCTATTTTAATATATACAACTGGTGTACCTAAAATTGGGCTTTTATTCTTAGCTGTGACAATGTTAGTTGAGACAGCACAAAAATTTATAATAGAATCTGAAACATCATTAGTAACTAAATCTTTAACCATACCAACTTGAGGATTCACTCTGATCTGGTCCTCAGGTTCGCCTGTTCTCCTCTCACTTTTATTTATTATGCCTGTTACAAAAGATTGCTCCCTTATCCTTGAAGGAAAAGGGGGATGTTCATAAATAACTGCAGGCAAAATAGGATCAGCAATGTGAATATCAATAGGCACTTCTTTGAAAGGCTTATGGTACTGATCCTTGTTCATCTTAGAAGAATCAACATGAGAGGCAAAGTTCTTACAAAAATCAATCATTAGATGGGGATCCATACCAATCTTAGAGCAAAAGGTATTAAAATAATCAGTTTTCACATAGCTCTCAATATAATCATGCTCATAATTTATAGCAGGTTCAATACCTTTATCGATTTCCCAGTCTTCAGTATTCTTCTGGATCCTTTAGATGAGATCCCATCTTTCTTCAACGCTCTTTGTCTGAAATACTCCGCTAGAGGAGGCATCCAGCATTTCCTTATCCTGACGAGAAAGCATGGCATAAAAAATTGTAAGTATAATATCTTTGGGGAGCTTATGGATAGGACATTTGAACATTAGGGATTTAAGTCTCCCCCAAGCTTGAGCGATGCTCTCTCCGTCGCGAGACCTAAAGTTATAGATGTAATTCCTGTCTCGATAAACTTCATGAAGAGGGTAAAACTTTGTATAAAAGAGAGACATAAGCTCTTCCCAATTAAGAGAATGTGAGTTATCGAGGAGCTTATACCAATCTGAAGCTTAGTCCGTAAGCGATATGGAAAATAATTTCTTCATAACAAACTCCAGTGACACACCTGCAAGCTTGAATAATGAACATAGTTGTGATAAATATAGTAAGTGTTCACCTGGATGTCTGTCTCCTGCATAGCGATTAGCTAAGACATAATCGATAATACCAGATGGTATCTTGTAAGGGATAATTTCAGCAGGGGCAGGAGTAACTACCTTAGTTGTGGGGCGGTTCCCCAAGAACAACGATCCAAGAGTAGGGGTGTCCATAAGGACAAAAACAGCAACAACAAAACTAAAAACAGAAATATAAAAACTTCCTTACCAGCTTCACTTACTAATAGTGCTACACTCCCCGGCAACGTCGCCAGAAAACGTAGCTTGATGACCCACAACCGTAAGGGATCTGTTGTAGTGTTTTTGATAAGTAAGAGTGTCGAACCCAACGAGGAGAAGAAGGTAATAGCAAGTGACTTTGGTAAGGAGATAACTGCAAGCACTGAAAGATAACTTTTTAGGGGTTTTCTTGGTATAAGCAACAGGAAAGTAAAAACGAGCAAAGTAAAAGGTACTGGAGAGTAACGAGTGGCCCAATCCTTCTGAGCAAAGGAGAGGCCTAGCAACTGAACTTATAAAATCTAAAGTGTTCTTGAGGACACACAGGAGAGATAGTCATGTGCTTTCGCCATATTCCGTATCGGTACTATGTGCTGTGTTGATAAGTGTTGAGTGGGTGGATCTATGCTAGTACACCCTCTAGACTAAGATAAGTGTACTCTTATGATTAAACACCTTGCAAGCATCCGCAAATACAAGATAGTAATTAAGGCAAAATCCTAACCGTAGCAATACGATCGGTGATCCATTGTTCCCTTGTGCAAAAGCGTGCAAACTGGGGTCTAGGTTTCTGTCACTCCGGCAACCCACCGTAAGCATTCTTTGTGCACAATGAATTCCCCTAGGTCCTTGATAAGGCGAAGTGTTGAGTGTTCGACTCACACAACACCACTAGGAAAATAGCAACACAACTTAAATATCAACCAACACATATTACTTCAACATCATATGACTACTAATAACTAGACTTCTCCCATGTCCTCAAGAACTAAAGTAACTACTCACAAGACATAAAAGAGATCATGATCAGTGGGGATAAATAGATGATAAACAATCTGGACACAATAATATTTCTCCAACAAAACTCAATAGCATTCACCACAAACTAGTAATCAACACCGATAGAGTAGAGAGGATAGATAGTACGGATTACAACACGAGTTGCAATTGTGAGATGAGATTGGATGGAGGTGGAGATGGTGCTGATGATGGGGATGATGTTGATGATGATCTCGATGATGCCCGTGATGATGGTGATGACGATGGCAACGATCTCCCCTTCCGGGAGGTGATCTCCCCGGCGGAATCTGCCCGCCAGAGATGGCTTTTCTTCTCTATAGGTATCCGCCACGGAGCGGCGGCGGAACTCCGGAAACTCTCTCCTTTTTAGGGTTTTTGGACGATGAGGAGTATATAGGCCATAGGGGGAGCCGGGAGTGGCCCCGGGGGTCCAGGCGCCCTCCCAGCGCGGCCAGGGGTGGGGTCGCGCCAGGTGGCCGCCTGGGCACCCTATGGCCCCCCTCTGGTAGCTCGTTTGCGTGTCTTCGTGATCCTTCTGGAAACCAGCCTCCGTCGATTTTCAGGTAATTTGGAGGTGTCCTTCTTCAGCAACTCAGCGTCCACTTTTTACCGTTGAATCCTGCGTCTGCTGCTTCGACATCGGAAAGTTCCAAAATCTGTAAAATAAGCCAAAACAACATAAGAATAGCATCATATCATGAAATATATCAATGAATAAGAAAGAATTACTATATAAAATAGTGATGCATTTTGGACGTATCAACGCGCGGCCTGCCCAGAATGAGAATGGGATCCGCGGTCCGGGACCTGGGGTAGAACTCCTGCGACACGACTCAATCAATGGGGAAGCACCAAAACGCCGGGTGGAATCAAGAGAACGTGATCCTAATGTCAGAGTTTGTAAAACTTACCTGCAAGGATAAGAGAGCAGAGTCCCAGAGCATAGGTAAGGAGAAAAGGATCCTAATACCATAGATATCACACGTAGTGACATCGATGTGGGCCTGTAAGCCAAATATTAAGTTAGAAAAATAGTTTTTCAAAGTCTAGACTCAACTTCGACCAGGTAGTGGTGGGGTGGCTTCCTACAGGCAGTCGGCTCTGATACCAACTTGTGACGCCCACAAAATCAATCTGTGTACAGTAATCATACATGCAGGGTACACGACTGAGATTAGGGTGCCACGGTGAGAATATCACAACACAACACTAAACACAAAAGGATAAACCAATATGTTACAATAAAGGGGGTCGCGCAGACCCGAATACAAAGTTATACAAGCCATAATATCTGAGTACAGACATAGATAGTCAAGTTTTGCCTTAAGAAGGCTAGCACAAATAACATCAGAGATACAGATCGAAAAGGCAAGGCCTCCTGCCTGGGAGCCTCTGAAACTACTCCTGATCCTGGTCAGCGGGGGTCTCGACGTAGTAGTATCCACCTTCGGGGTACTCCTGCTCCTAGGCTCCAACGTCGACTGCAGCGGCCGATCAGGCAAAACATAACGGGGGAAAAAAGCAAAGGTGAGTATCTAGCATACCCGCGAGTCTTACGTCCGCTACTAAGCATTTATGCATTTGTATCAATGGAAAGGGGAGGCTGTATATAGTGGACTGCAAGGTAGAAATCAGAATAAGTATAAGAAGCTAGGCCTATCGAAGACTAGCATCTTCTGACAATTTTGTGCAGCATGTGAAGAGAATCAGCCAACAGTTCATATAAAGCAATAAAGTAACAATGAAGCAGAAGTTGCTGCAACATTGTATAATAGTAAGTTGTAATGATTAATAATAATAATGACTCCGAGTTCCCCTCCTCGACTTACCTGCGAGGAAGAAAACCCGGAACCATACAGTTTAATAGTAATAGTTTGTAATGGTAAGATCCAGCTTTAGCATAAAGCGTCCTGTTACCGTGGACACGGCTATTCGAATAGATTAAACTCCCTGTAGGGCTGCACTACTGTTCAGCCTGCAAGCTCGGATCTCCAGGGTGGCGTGAACCTTGTTTGGGAACTCCCCACCGAGGCTATCCGACACATCGCAGCCCATCCTAGGCTCAACAGAGAGGCCATCCTCCGGACTATATCCTATGCGCCAAGGGGTCTAGGTCCCTCACCCTTGCACGCTCCTGCACAGTGCGAGTCTGGCCGGTGAAGCAAAAGCAAATCCAAACACACCTGCTGCAGAAAATAAGACAACACGGCTTCCCGGCGGTCAGGCCGCAGTACTGCTGACGTCTGAAGAGATTTCGGACAAACTACGACGCAAGGGAGCCCATAACTCCTTATCCCACGTGAAGGTAGTGCGTACAGACCAACGGGTCTCTCAAGTCATCCGCCGAACCATTTAGCATTTCAATATTATCTCGCAGACAACCGTTATCGCTGTCTGACTAACAAAACAACGGACAACGAACAGCAACAAGGCCCACCGGTAACGTCGGGGCCTGCCCTGTCGTCCCGTCAAAGCGCGCGGTTACCGACAAGGTGAACCATGTCCTTACCTTGTCTCGCGTGTGCTCTTGGTAGAGTTCGACTTTTTCGTGGTTTGGTAACTCTCGCGAGATACGAGCAGGGGCCAAGCACGCCAGTAACGTCGGTCGTACCCTCCCTGTCGTTCCCGACAATATACCGCTCGCGGGCACCGTTGGGTCACCCTACTTCTTACCTTAAGGACAACCGTGCTCAGTTACCTAGAGCGGCTATACAGAGTCATCAACGAGTGGAGTACAAGGATTACTCCTTGATACCTCACACTTGAAGGTGGCTCAGCAGAGCCGAGCTAGGAGTCCTCAGGCGGTGTCTGCATTGTACCGTACCTGTAACAGTTAATATATCGTATCCGTGTTCACTCCCCGGAGTGGTCACGGCCCGCTATCTAATCCTAGCTAACAATGCGCAGGGCTCACTGCTGAATATAATGCATAATTATAATAGGCAGCATAGGATAAAGGAAGTACATCAAGGGCGACAAAAACAGGCTATGCAATTGAATAGGATTGAAATCGTTGCAGCAGCAGTAACTATGCCTAGTGCAAGAAAGTACAGAAAAGGTAGGCGATATCTGGGGAAGAGAATGGCTCTGCTTGCCTGGAACCTCGATGGTAGGGGCAGGGTCGTCGACGAAGTAGTCGTACCCGGCGGCGGTGTAGTCGACGACGGCAGTGGGGTCTACCAGAGAATAAGGGGGATAAACACAGTAAATACAAAGCAATCATAGCAAATTAATGCATGGCATGACGTATGCAAAGTTAACGGTGTTCTAACGCAGTGCAATGCATGTTGCTCGGAGCGGGAATTCATCCGGGGATGAACTACCGGCTCCGGGTGATTACCGGACTGGGTGTCCGGAGGGAGAAGGGTTCATGCCGGAGGTGTCGTGGTCATCCGAAAAAGATAAGGGGGGTGTATCCGTGTTAGTTGAACCATTCCAGACAACTTTCGTGTTCGGAATAAATTCATCCGACAGGTTTTTACCGGCACCGGGAATTACCGACAGACATCCCGGAGGGGGGAATGTCGATGATCAGTGTGTTAGGGGGGTGGGGTAGACATACGGATAGCGTATTTGTATTTGTTATATTTTTCTGATCAATTTTCATGTATAAAGTTTTTGAATCTGACTTACGGTTTAAAAGATATTCAAACTCAAAGTTTAAATCATTTTAAATCAAGTTCTAATTTATTTTTATTATTAAAACAGAACATTATCCAGAACAGTTTGTTGACTGGTCAAACTGACCAGTGGGACCTATTTGTCATAGACACAGTTCTAATAAAATTTATTTTATTTATCTGAATATTAAAGGGGACCCACATGTCATCCTCATAGTTTTAAGGGACAATTACATTTTTGCCCCTAGTTCTGCCGGCCCGTGGGTTTTGCCCTTACTTTTCGGCTTTGCTCAGTTTTGCCCTTAAATTTGTCTCTGAGGTCATCCGAACGCCCTTTGACCGTTTGACCAATACTTCAAAAATGCATAACAAATTCATATGAACTCAGAAAAATGCAAATAAGATATCAAAATGTTTAAAAAAGCATTACCTATAAGTGCATGTTATTAGCATTCACGGACAAAATAATATTTAAACTACTTGAGGTTATTAATGTTATTAACATTATTAAACATTAAAGGGTATAAACAATACATTTTCATAATTAAAAATGACATGCGAATGTAGGTGATGTCTTCTGAACATTCCGATATCTTATTTGCATTTTTCTGGGTATATATGAAGTTGTTATGCATTTTCAAATGACTTTGACCATTAATTTTAAAATTCATAACAAGTTCATGTGAATTCAAAAAATCTCAAATAAGATATCAGAATGGTCAGCAGACATCACCTAAACTTGCATGCCGTTTTTATTCATGATTTTTTTATTGTTTACACATTTTTATTTTTAATAATGTTAAGAACGTTAGTAACCTTGGGTAGGTTAACAATTAATATTTTCATATGTGCAAATGATACACACATAAAGGAAATGCTTTTCTGAATAATTAAATATCTTATTTGCATTTTTCTAAGTTACTATGAATTTGTTATACATTTTCTAAGTATTGGTCAAACGGTCAAAGGGCGTTCGGATGACCCGAGGGACAAATCTAAGGGCAAAACTGAGCAGAGCCGAAAAGTAAGGGAAAAACCCACGGGCTGGCAAAACTAGGGGCAAAAATGCAATTGTCCCTAGTTTTAATAAAATCATTAAATTTATTTATATGACAGTGCGGTCTCGCATGTCATTGTAATAGTTTAAATAAAACAGTTTTTATAAAATAAAAGGCCAGGGGCCCACATGTCATTCACTTAGGGGGTGTTTTATTAATATATACATTATAATTATATTTTTAAACAGGGGATTAGGGGGTGGGGCCCCTTGGTCAGTGGGGATTAGAGGGGTGGGGTTAGCCCCAGGCGGTTTTGGCCACGGCCGTGCTGCCGACGCACGCCGGCGTCAAGCCGTGGTACAGCGGCGAGCCACTCCGGCCAAGGGGCCGCAGGGCGAGCGGCAAGGAGAAGCGGGCGCGGGCGTGCGCGTGGCTAGGGCGCGCTCCGGAGCGAGCCAGAGCCGCGGCGAGCGCCAAGCCGGCCATGGCGGCGGGGACTGGGGTCTACTCCGGCGACCAAACGAGGCGTGGGGCGAGGAATCGAATGGGGCAGCGCCGCGCTTCTACTGGGGGGAAGCATCACGGGCTGGGGCGGCTTGAGCTCGCAGGGTCACGCCTGCGGCGGCGGCCGGGGCATGGTACTACGGGGACGGCGACATTCGACACCAAACGAAGCGCAAGGAGGGGGGAACGGAGCAGAGCTCACCACGGAGGTGATGCCGGTCTCGGGGAGGCGCGACGAGGTCCGGGGCGGCCGGAATCGACGAAGCTCGCCGGCGGCTCGAGGTTGAAGACGGCGATGATATGCGGCGTGCAATGCGTCCCGGGCCGAATTGAAAGGCAAGGAGGATGAAGTCGACGACGACGAGTGTGGAGGACAGCTCGGACGGGCGAGGGGGGCTCGTTGGCCGCGCCGGCGACGACGACGCGTCCACGGGTGCGCGAACGGTCCTGGTCCAAAGAGAGGGAGCGGAAAAATGGAGGGTGACGAGCTAGGGTTAGGGTTCGCAGTGCACAGGGGCCCCGACCCCTCTTGTAGACGCCGGCGGCGGTCGGATTAGCGCCACAGGGGGAGGTTGCCGGCGTGGCACCGGGGATGGTCGCCACGGCCTCCCCTGTTTCCTGTAGCGCGAGGTAGAGGATGGGGCGCTAGGTGGGCTGGGCTTCGCGGCCCAGGGGGAAGGGAGAAATGGGCTGTGCCCAGGGGGGTTAGATAGGTTATTTTCCTTTTATTTTCTTTTTCCTTTCCTATATTTTATCTTTTGTATTTATTTAAATGCTTATTCATTTTTGTAAAATGTTTAACGGGGTCCTTAATTAAGGTTGCAACCCAAGTCAGTGCCACAACAAGTTTGGGTGACATTAAAAGTCGTTTAATATTTCTTTTAAATATTAAATGATTAATTTGGGGTTTTTAGCTACTGATTTGATTTCTTTGAAATAATTTAGAGATTAATAAAATCCCAAATTGGTGTGACATGACCCACTGAATATTAGTGATTTAATAAAAGTGGAATCACAATTTTTGGACAAGGTTTTATTTTCACCTTGTTTTTAGTATTCCACCAAAGGCATTTGAGCATTTGATTTGACTTCAAAGAAGGGGTTGGACTTTGTTATTGATCCATGTTGATCAAGGCCCAAGGTTCACTTGCATTCAACAATAACAAAAGGGAAATTTAATTTGAACTGAACCAATTTTGATCAAAGCAAAGTTTTGAACAGTAATGATCAACAGTAACGGTGATTACTGTTCACTGACAGTGAGGGTGTTACATTTGAGATGCAGACAACAGCAAATTTCCCTCAGTGAAGATACCAAGGTTTGTCTCCAGTAGGACTCCGGCAACGACAGGAAGGTGACAACGGCGCCAGAGATTAGCGGTTGACGTGGACCTGCACACACAACAGATAACTTTGCTCCCAGCGAGTACAAAGGGGTTGTCAATCCCTCCGGCCTTGTTGTTTACAAGGCATAAAACGCACAGGATAATAATGATAGTGATAGCAACGGAAAAATAAATAAAGCAGTAAATTGATAGAGGGTATAAACAGTATTGGAAATATGGACCGGGGTCCTATGATGTTCACTAGTGATGTCTCTCTCCCAAAAGACGATAAAACAGCCATGCAAGGTAAACAAATTACAGCTGGGCAATTGACAGGATTATGTGCGCAAACCAATGCTAATTATGCTATAAAGAAAGGAAGAGGCTCAAAATCTTGGGCGATACGCCAAGACAAGTAGACCGAAATCCATCTGCATCTACCTACTAATCATCCACCTTGAGATATCTATCCAGAACATCTCGCTGGTATTAAGTTGCGAATCCCACCCAAAGTGTAAACTCAAAGCAATAGACAACTGCATTAAAGAACTTTGCGTAAATTAAACAATCCTTGCACCCGCAAGTACAAGCACCGTTGTTTTCCCCCTTGTGGCAACAACACATCCCTTAGACTCATGTTTCTGTCACTCAAGCTAATCATCGGGGGGCATGAACCCACAATCATGCATAACGCTCCCTCTTGGAGTCACTACCTACTACTTGGACAAAGCAATAAACAGCAACGGAGAACATGCAAGAATTACTCAAGAACATAAATATAAAAGAGGAGGATCAAATATATACTCAAACACAATATGAACATAATCTCATAATCCATCGGATCCTAGCAAACTCAGCATAGCAATAGCAGAAATATTACATATGTGCCTCGATCATGTAGGGTAGCTCACGAGGTCTAATCCATGAAGAACAAAGAGGGGAGGAAAACATCACATAGCTACTGATCATAGACCCATGGTCCAAGGTGGACTACTCACGGTTCATCCGGGAAGCATCCATGTTGGTGGAGAACCTCCCGGAGGAGGTTCCTCCCTCCGGCAGGGTGCCGGGAAGAGGTCTTCTAGTGCTCCTGGTCTTGGAAGCGCGGCAGCGGCGGAACAGAGGAGAGATCGCGAAAAATGGTTCCCGTCTCAGGGTTTTTACGTCACGGGGAATAAATAGGCGAAGGGGGGCAGCCAGGGGGGCCACCAGGGGTCCAGGCGGCCCCCTGGCGTGGCCCCACCCTAGGGCACGCCGGGAGGGCGCCTGGGCCCCTGGTTGGTCCCCTCTGCCCCCCTCGATAATTCCTGAAGCTTCCTGTCCGCTGATATTTTATTGGATTTTTCCCGAATTTTTGGAGCACTTTTTATATAGGGGAAACCTGAAATAGAAAAACAGCAGAAAACAGGAACTGGCACTGGGGTGCACTGAGTTAATAGGTTAGTCCAAATATGATCAAAAGTGTATGGAAGTTCATCAATATCACACAAAAGAGGCATGGAGCAAGCAGAAATTATAGATACGTTTTGGACGTATCAGGGCCCTGTTAGGAACGAATCCTTTGATGAATCCATTCATCCTTTCGAACGACATCATGTTGTGCAGGAACGCCGGTCCGAGGTGGATGATATCATCCATGATATGGCCAACAGACGAACACAAATGTCAAAGAATGCGGGTGGAAATTAAATCTCAAGTTCGCATAATATCACAACGATCTCTTCCTGCAACCTTGAGAGTTGCTTCCATGTAATCGACTTTTGAGAGATCATGTCAAAAAAGTTACATAAACCAAAAATGGTTTCACATACGTTCTTGTCCATTATCCCTCGAATCGCAACCGGAAATGTCTGCGTCATCATCACATGACAGTCATGAGACTTCATCCCGCTGAACCTTTGTTTCTGCTGGTCTAGATATCTTCTTATCAGCCCACAGTAACCGAAAGGGGTTTTGACTCCTAGAAGGCACTTGATCAATTGTTGGAGCTCGTTCTCACTTAGAGTGAAACAGGATGGGGGCAGTGATAGTCATTTTTCTTAACCTTTTTCCCTTGTGTCCGTTCGTCTCCTCATCCGATGACTCGATTCCCCCATGAAATATTCTTCTGGCGGCTCTCATAGGGAAATATTCTTCTGCGACGGCGTCCCATGTGTTCAACCCTTCCCATAACGTGTCTAGCTCATCTTTCAGTAGCTTTAGATACAGATTGATGTCGTTGCCTGGTTGTTTCGGCCCTTGAATTAGCATGCGCATGTGTATGTACTTACTCTTCAGGCATAACAAGGGGGGAGGTTGTATATCCATATGAACACGGGCCAAGTGCTATGTGTGCTGCTCTGGTTGCTGTATGGATTCACTCCGTCGGTGCTCACACCCAACTTGAGGTTCCTCAGATCTTCCGCGAAACTTGCATCTACGCCGTCTAATGCTCTCCGCTTTCTTGCGTCCGAAGGGTGTGTCAGAACTGCCTTTTCTCACCATTTTGGATGTTTCAATACTACATTTTTTCTGTCCGCGTGCCACCGCATGAGCTTTGCTTCCTTGTAGTCCGCGAAATACCGCTGCAAACGGGGAATGAGCGGAAAATACCACACAAGTTTCCGAGGTTCTTTCTTCCCTTTCGTGTATCGAGCGACATTGCACACCGGACATGTGATCATGTCTGCGTCCTCTTTCCGATAAATGTAGCAATCATTGATGCACACGTGGTATTTTTCATGCGGTAAATCAAAGGGGCACACGACTCTCTTGGCCTCATCACAACTTGTAGGACATGAGTTGCCCTCCGGAAGCTTACTCAGCCAGTATTCTAGGCTAGCGTCGACGCTTACGTCAGTCCATTTGTGTTTTGCCTTCATTTTGAGAACACTGAGCGCTACTTTCAAGCGAGAGTCTTCCGATCCGCAACCAGGATACAACGGAGTATTCGAGTCTACCTCCAGTTGTGCCATCTTAGCTTGCTCTATACTAGCAGATCTGCAGTTAGTCGTCTTCTTTAGAAGCAGCTCTTTGAGATGAGGGTCCCGCACGGCTGAAGCTAGCAGTGTTTGCATGTCACCGTCTTCGGTTACGTGTTGTTCAACATCTTCTAGATCGCCAACATCATGTGCGGGAGGATCATAAGGCGGCTCTTTGTCTTCTTGCCCGTGATCGTTATTATTGTCATGCTGATCATGATCATCCGCCGCACCATCATGGACTTCATCATCATCATCTTCATGAAGCCACTGAGTGTGGCCATCCATGAAACCATGTATGAGCAGATGCTCCAGCAACCCTCCCGAAAAGGGGTTCAGCAAGCCCACTTTTTTGCATTTTTGACACGGACATCTTATCTCCCTGCGGTTATTTTGTATCATGTCGTCTGTAGTGTATCTCAAATATTTGTTCACGACACGTTCACTCATACGGCCGGCCGCCATATCGCTTGCACGTGATAGAACCACAAGACAAGTAAAACAATCATTTTCATAAAAAAATCGGCATGACCTTCCTATAAATAGGACTAAGAGAGTGCCAAAATTTTCCGAAACGGAAATGAATCAACATTCCGGCAAAATATTGACATCATTTCCTGGACAATACAAGAATAGCACATATATGCATCATCACATATCCGGCAAAATTTCATCATCTCATATATGCATGCATGCATCATCATCAAGAGAATAGCACATATATATGCATCATCACATATCCGGAAAAATTTCATCATCTCATATATGCATGCATGCATCATCATCAAGAGAGAATAGCACATATATATATATGAATCATCACATATCCGAGCACAATACAAGAATAGCACATATATGGTGTTCCCTCACCTTAAGAGACAATGTAGGAGAGGAAGAGATGTAGATAGATCTAGCTAGACCTAGGAGATGATATATTTGGATCTACACCAAAAGGAGCTAAATTTGGTTCTTTTGTGGACATTTCTTTGGTAGAGAGGAAATAAGAAAGGTAATGGAGCTAGATCTATCACCTAAACTAGTTTTAATTGGTTACAAAAAGTGGTGGAGATGGGGGGATTGAAATGGTAAGGGGAGGAACTTTGAGCTAGTGGGAAGAGCAAGATTGGAGGTGCAATAATGGAGGGACTTGGAGGTAGCCCGAGACCAATAATTGCACAGAATACATCTGGCGTACAAAACTGCTGTCCGCCATAGGAAACAACATTACCGATGGCGTACGGTTCTTGCTGCCCGCCAGCAAAACATATCCAAATTAAAATATTCCAGGGCAAGTTCCTCTGGCGTACAAGCTAAACTGTACGCCAGCGCAAAGAGAAATAGCACTGGCGGCCAGATATTTTGTACGCCAGTGGCAGTTACATCCGATGCCTAGCCCGGGGCAAGTCGTGCCTCTAGCGTGCACTGAATTCTGTACGCCAGCGGTACCTATTATTGCCCTGGCGTCCACGCTACTCTGTACGCCAGTGATAGTAGCACTGGCGTACAACTTTTGGCGTCCGCCAGCAATGAGTTGGCGGCTATAGCCTATTTCCTACTAGTGTAGCTCTTGAGTCTGAAGCCTCCGTTCAAGCTCTTTGATGTGTTGATGAGATGTTGATTTCTGCCTTGAGCTAGATAACTCTCCTATGCTTGCAAGGAATGTACTTGACTTTCTCTTCTCTTTGAAAACCTCAGCTACAATATCCATATATGTTTTTCCTTCCGCACCTTCTTCCTGAGCTGCCTTTTGCTTGTCCTGCATTTCATTCTGTAATATGATTGAACCGTTTTTTATAATTTTTTACTGCTGCAACATGTGAATTCCAAACGT
Source organism: Bromus sterilis (assembly GCA_950022295.1). NCBI lineage: Eukaryota > Viridiplantae > Streptophyta > Magnoliopsida > Poales > Poaceae > Bromus > Bromus sterilis. The sequence goes on along the minus strand of OX465595.1, from coordinate 332,046,283 downwards.
TACATAATGCTTACCAGTGCTATCTCTGCTTCCGGACTCATCACCCCATCCTTTTTCCTCGTGTGGGTTGACTTATAAAAATCAATGAGACATGGCTTTTCCTACATGATAAAAAATACATGATAAACATTAGTGCCACATGCCATATACTTATAAACAAATCAATTTTGAATATTGGTTCGAGTGCTTACCTCATTTTCGTAAAACTTTGCAATAAAGGATCTAGAACTAGTGGTTTGGTGCTGCTTCACACCACTTCTGTTTAATTTATTATTTGCACATATCTCCTACGAATTGTGGCTAAAATTAGATTCTTACGATATAACAATCTACAAGTACAATATGACGTATTAGGTATGAATTACCTGGAACATATCATCACTCCACTGTTGCAGCAGTTCTTTCCAACCACCTTCGCTAACAGTGGGTGGCTTCAGCTTCATCGCTTGCTCCATGGTAAGGTTCTTAACCTTAGTGTAATATTGCTTCTTAAGACGGTGCCCGTGTGACCGCAATGATTTCTGGAGGATCGATTTTGTCACTTCTAAGTACAATGTATCATCTCCAATATCGAACCTTTGATGCACACATCAATGCAACAATGCATGTCACAACAGTTGCAGGTCTAATTTAGAAAGATGTGTTATGGGAAAATTGGAAAATAACAATTTGATAGCTGACCTTTACTTTCATGGCAGATTCAGGAATAATATGTTGATTCGCCTTTAAACTGTAATTCTTCCACTTGGTTTTCAACGGCATATGTGTTCTCATGTGAATACCAATCTCCGAGCTAAGTTTTGCATCTTGCAAACAGTTAGTAGGTCTGCTTAGACCTGGCAGCAAGTCAATCTTCATCATGCAGCCTTTCCTTCTGGTAATAACGTCTAACTGACGCCCCAACGTAGGTCCGCGCTCACCTCTCTTCCTCTTTTTCTCCTCTGAACGGTGTGCGCCTTGTTCTGAATGTTGTTGTGAAATGATGTTACTATCAATGTTTTGAATCTTAGTACCACCTGGTTCAGAATTATAATGGGAGTTGACAATAGGGGGTTGCTCTCAGAAGTAAGTTAATTTGTTGGTGTGATCTGCAAGTCTTCAGCTATGTCCTTGTCATCAGGACGTACATGTGTTTGTGAAGCTATTGTTTTCTGCAACATTGCTTCTCTATATCTTGTTACTGCATTAGTGCCAGGAGCAGTATTTTGAGTCTGCTCATCCTGTGTTTCCTGAAAGACAAAAGTTTAGGAACGTCAAAATCACAAATCTGATTAATTAGGCACTGTGAAATTAATATGGATTCCAGAGTCCAGATATTATTTGGTACCTCTACTTCAGCTCTACGTCTTGGTAGTGCATGAGTACCAGGAGCGGTTTTTTGAGTCTGCTCATGTTGTGTTGCCTGGAAGACAAAAGTTTAGGAACTTCAAGATGACGAAGATCATTCATTAGGCACTGTGAAATTAATATGGCCTCAAGAGTGCAGATATTATTTGGTACATGTACTTCTGCTCTACATCTTGGTCGTGCACGACTACGAGGAGCAGTTTCTTGATCCTGTGTTGCCTGGAAGACAAAATTTTAAGAACGTTAATGTCATCAAAGATGGTTAGGTGTTGTGAAATTCATATGGACTCGAGATATTATTTGGTACCTCTAGTTCCCAGGCATTTGTGAGTGGAGGTTCTGTTCCGAATTTTTTCCATCTACAGTTTCATCATCATCGTCATCTTCATCACTTTCCTCATATGTATGTGCTGGCTCAAAGTAAGGGTCCTTCTATACTTGTACCTCTACCTCCTCCTCGATGCGTGTTTTTTATGCTGGATTCCACCCATTTCCTTGTTTCTTTGCACCTTCCTTACCATTCGCATAAATAATACTACGTGCCAGTTCGTAAAAATTGTCCAGACCCTTTCCTCCAAATATTTCCTTCATTCAAAGAGCATTTCCCTGATTGTCCTTTACATCTCCTTCAGACACTCAGGAATTGGCAGACTGTGTGTAGCCACAGATGTAGCAACAATTGATCAAAGATGAAATAATCATAAAACCAGTAAATATAAAAACCCTATCTTGAGATTTGAACATATAACAACATGAGAACAACATGCGCCGTTATGATACAGTACTCTATTTTGAGCAAGCAAATATATCATTTGTCAAAAAGAATGAATGAGATACGACGATGGAGACCGGGAGCAATCTGGAGTCGCTGGGATCTGTCTATCCTCACGCTGGGCGTTTGGGTTAACCCAAAAATTCGGGTCGGGTAATTCGAATTTTGGGTTTTGGAAAATGGAACCCGAACTAAGTACAGAAATACTGTAACCCGACAATTCGGGTACCCGAAAATTCGGGTTCGGGTAAACCCGAAATGCAGAATAGTAGGTAAATGTGTTGGACAGTGAAGAAAAAATTTGGCAGCAGTTCCCCTGTATTTTAGCAAAATCTGGGTCATTTCAACAAAATAACAATAATAGACAGTAAATGGCAGCAATCCAGTTGCAAAGTAGGTTTCCAGGCAGCAACTAAATAAAGGTTTCCAGGAAGCAAACTTCAGGTACTGGTTTCCATCACAATAACACATAAAAGTTCAGGTTTCTACAGGAAGTCAGAAAGTGAATAAATCCTGGCAGCAGGACAGCAGGCCAGCACGATAAAACATTGAAGATCACACTTTAGAACATCACAAATTAAACAAGAACAGGACAGCCAACATCCACTCTTTAGTCTTCAGAAATAACACAACAGTTTGGCTTCACAAGCGACCAGTTCATCTTCAATTCTACATGGCTTCATGCCTTCATGGTCCAAACCTCCAGGCTCCACCTCCAAAGTTGCAACCTGCAGAAATAAATAAAACAAACACATTTTACTACATATGCAGGCAACTAAATAAATGGTTTTACCACATATGCAGACAACTAAATAAATGCCTTCGTAGTATCTATATTGTGATTGTAGTATATATAAGATACCAAAGCGCTGAATTGTAGTACGAGGCTAAAATAGCAAGTGGGTTCTACAGAACACAAGTCTTGTAGCAATTGAATGCATGGTCATATATAACGTTGAAGGTAAAAGTATATATCTTTGGGTAGTAAACTTGTAATATATGCATTATGCACTCCGTGAGCCAAATGAAAGAAGAAACAACAATCTGAGATAACAATCGATTGCATTTTCCATCTCAACAAATTAACTGGACTCACTGGACTGAGCAAGAAATTAATTAAACCTAGCAACAAAAACAAGGAGAAAAAATAAGTCGACAACGCGACAAGGATACAAACATAAGGCTAATTGTAAGCCTATGAGCAGAACGAAGCAAGTCTCTAAAATCTGCCTAATTAACCACCTCATTTGGCACTAATCTACCTAATTATTATTTTGAGTCCCACATCAGAAATATTTAGAAACTAGTAGTTTAGTACTGGATCTCTTGCCTAACATAAATAAACAACAAGGCACACTGGTTCTCTTAAAATTTGCAAGCTTGTACCTTTAAGAGGAAGATGGTCAAGGTTTGGACATGGACATGCTTGTAACAGTGGTTGAATTGCTCTTACCATCTTTCTCTTTCCCTTTTCCTTTGGAAATGTGCAGACCACCAAATTCTTCAATTAACTCTATATGAATGGAATGCAAACATGCAGCGAATAATTAAGAAATGATGACTTGATGAACAAACAAATATACAATATAAAACGAGGAGATATTTGTGACGCACTCGATTTACGATCATGTACAGTAATCATACATGCAGGGTACATGATCGAGATCAAGGTGCCACGGTGAGAATAGCACAGCACAACACTAAACACAAAAGGATAAACCAAATATATTACAATGAAGGGGGGTCAAACGGACCCGAATACATAAGTCATACAAACATAATATCTGAGTACAGACATAGTTAGTCAAGTTTTTCCTTAAGAAGGCTTGCACAAATAACATCAGAGATACAGATCGAAAAGGAGAGGCCTCCTGCCTGGGATCCACCGAACTACTCCTGGTCAACGGGAACTCGATGTCGTAGTAGGCTCCTCCTGGAATCTCCTGCTCCTGGGCACCAACGTCGACTGCAGCGGCCGATCAGGCAAAGCGAAAAAGAGGAAATAAAGCAAGGTGAGTATCTAGCATACCCGCGAGTCTTACGTCCGCTACTAAGCATTTATGCATTTGTATCAAATGGAAAGGGGAGGCTGTATATATTGGAATGCAAGATAGAAATCAGAATAAGGATAAGAAGCTAGGCCTATCGAAGACTAGCATCTTCCAACGAGTCTTGAAGCACAAGAAGAGAATAACCAACAGTTCAATAGCATGAATGTAATAACAATGCAGTAGAAGTTGCTGCAGCATTGTATAAAAGTAAGTTGTAATATTTAATAATAATGCCTCCGAGTTCCCTTCCTCGACTCCCTGGGAGGAAGAAGACCCGGAACCATACAGTTTAATAGAAGTAGTTTGTAGTAGTAGGCTCTGGCTTCAGCATAAAGCGTCCTGTTACCGTGGACACGGCTATTCGAATAGATCAAACTCCCTGCAGGGGTGCACTAATGTTCAGCCTGCACGCTCGGATCTCCAGGGGGTGCGTACACCTTGTTAGGGAATGCCCCACCGAGGCTATCCGACACGTCGAGGCCCATCCTACGGCTCATCAGAGAGGTCCCCTCCGGCCTACAGTCCTAAGCGCAAGGGGGTCTTGGACCGTCGCCCCTCACCCTCCGGGTGGTTGTGTGCCAAGTGATTCCACGCAACTCTTCCAGGATGTGGATCGACCTAACCACAATGATGAGCTGGACGTCTTTCAGAGCTTTCGAATGAGACCACAACGCGGAGGGCCCACACCGTAACCCCACGTGAAGGTAGTGCGTACAGGCCTTTGCGGCCTCTCAAGTCATCCACCTGAACCGTTAAGTCGTTTTATTATTATCTGTCGGGACAACCGTTATCGTTGCCCCTTTCTCGGTGAGTCGTGGAGAACGACAGCAGCCAGGACCACCAGTAACGTCGGTGCCTGCCCTGTCGTCCCACCAACTCGTGTGGTTACCAACAAGGTGAATCGTCTCCTTACCTTGTCTCGCGTTTGCTCCGAAGAGCTCGACTTTCGTACAACAGGATACCTTTCGGCCACGAACAGTACCAGGCCCGCCGCACACCGGTGGAATACACCTGACCTGTCGTTCCGCTAAGATACCCTGCGCGGGCACCGTGGGGTCACCCGACTCTTTAACTGTAAGGACAACCGTGGTTCAGTACCCTAGGGCGGCTATACAGAGTCAGCAACGAGTGGAGTACAAGGATTACTCCTCGATAGCTCACACTTGATGTGGCTCAGCAGAGCCGGGGTAGGGGCCTGAAGCGGTGTCTGCTCTGAACCGTACCTGTAGCAGTTGTAATGTATCATATCCGCATTCACTCCCAGAGTGAACACGTCCCGCTATCTAACCCTATCGACTAACAAGGCGCAGGGTTCACTGCTGAATATAATATATATAATAGGCAGCATAGGATAAAGGAAGGTACATCAAGGGTGACAATGACAGGCTATGCAATTGAATAGGATTGTAACGTAGCAGCAGCAGCATATGCCTAGTGCAAGAAAAGTACGGAAAGATAGGCGATATCTGGGGAAGAGAATGGCTCTGCTTGCCTTTAAGCTCGACGGTAGAGGTACGGGCATCAGCAGCGGACGTCGAGACTACCGGATAATAAGAGAAGGGGAAGAAACAATAAATACACAAAACTAATAGCAATACAAATACAAGACATGGCAACGTTAAGCTAGAGGTGAACTAACGTGGTGCTACATGTTGCAGACGAAACGGGAATTCAACCGGCAATTTTACCGGCTCCGAGCGATTACCGGACAGTGCAACCGGAGGGGGAATGTCACAGGTTCGGTATGCTAGAGGGGGTTGGTGGACCTACGGGTAGCGTATTCTTAACCGTTATATTTTTATGATCAACTTTCAAGTATAAAGTTTTTGCATCTCACTTAAGGTTTAAAAGATATTTAAATTCGAAGTTTAAATCAATTTAAATCAATTTCTGGATTTCTTTTATTATTTAAAATCCAACATTATCCACAACTAGTTGACTGGTCAAACCTGACAGAGGGGACCCACGTGTAAGGTTGACTGGTCAACTGACCAGTGGGTCCCACATGTCAGCCATACATTTTATATATAACATTTTATTTAATTCATTACAAGTAGGGCCTAGGTGTCATAGTCACAAGACTAACCAATTGATTTATTTATCCAATTAACTGAGGGGTCCACATGTCATACATTATACAACTAATTTAGATTAATTTAACTAAATACCCAGAAGGGCCCACATGTCATTGACATATATTACTAACCGTTTTTTTATATCAATTTTAATTAGGGGGGGGTTACCCCGTGCCCAACCCATACGGGCACACCGGCGGGAAGTTGTGGCACGACGGGGCTCGCCGGCCAAGGCCAGGAGTAGAGGCTGAGGGCGGTGGCCGGACCAGCGCAGCGAGGCCGCGGCCAAGGGGCGGCCGGCCAAGCGTTGGGTGTCCAGGGCGCCGCATCGGCGGGCCGAGCATGGAGGGCGCGAGCCGAGGCGCCACTGGCCATGGCAGGGCCATAGCGGCAGCGAGCGGCGACAGGACAGGGGGGAAGGGGGCGCGGTGGGCAGTGGCTAGCGCGGCGAGGGAGCGGCTGCAGGGTGCAGTGGGGCAGCCAGGCGCGCACGCAGGCGGCGGAGCCGCGCGAGCTCGCGGAGGAGCTCGAGCTCCGCGGCAATGGCGGTCAGGCATGGAGCGGTCACTACGGCTCCGGATCGAGGTGGCAAGGCAGAGGAATCGGTTGAGGAGCTCGCCGCTGAGCTCATGGACGTGCTTCGGGAGCGCGGGGTGGTCGGGGCGCGATGAATTTGACGACGGTGGTGGCGGCCGTGGGGGAAGAAGACGCCCGATTCCGGCGATGCCAAGGCGCTGAGCTCGTGTACGTCGGCGTAGGGGAGGTAGTCAAACTCTGCGGTCCTGCTAGACAAACCGGCGCGACACGAGGTGGCCAGTGGCCGCGAGAATGACGGTGGCGCGGCCACTGGTGCGTCGAGACCGTGCGGGAGGATGGCAGAGCGCGAGGGAGAGGGAGGGGACTGGGGGGGTGCTAGGGTTCGGGGAGCGGGGGAGGGCATGGGGGGCCTTTATCCCCGCCGGAGCTGGCCTGGATTGCCTCAACGACGTCCGTGGCCGCGTCCTGGCCAGGGGATGGGCGCCACGCCTCCCCTGTACGGGAAGAAGACGATGGGGAGGTGGTTTGGGCCGGGGTGGGCCGGCCCAGTGGAGAGGGGAGGTGGCTGGGCCTAGTGCGGTAGACAGGGTTTCCCTCTTTTTTATAATTCTTTTGTTTATTCTTTTTGCTTGTAATTATTTTATTAGCTTTGCCATTATTTTAAAACATGAAAGTTGTTCCATAAATTGTATTGCTCATTACTAGAGTGCCACAAAAAAGTTTGGGGTTTTTATAAATTCATTGGATATTTGTTTTGAATATACAACTAGTGAAAGGGGTTGTTTTAGCACTGGTTTGAATTTTTTGAGTTTTTATATGCCGTAATAAATACCCATGACCATTGTACCATGGTATACTGATTTTTGTGCAATTAACAAAATTGGTTGCACAATTTTTTGACTAGGTTTAATTTATCACTTTGTTTTTAATATCAACCAAAGGAAATTTGAATTGGTTTAGATGCAAAGATGATCAAGCAATACCAGGAACAATAATTTTTCATTAGCAAAAGAATTACTATTACATGACACCGAGGGTGTTAAAAATCTCGCCCACTACAAGAATTCTCGTCCCGAGAATTTAAACGGTAGAGGGGAAAGATCGCGGTATTCTTCACGAAGGCGATCTTCGAGTTCCCAAGTGGCCTCCTCTTCAGAGTGATTCGACCACTGAACTTTGAGGAACTTGATTGCCTTGTTGTGGGTTCGACGTTCAGACTGATCAAGAATTCGGCTGGGATGTTCTTGATAAGACAAGTTCTGTTGCAATTCCAGCATTCCATGATCCACTGCTCGGATAGGATCTTTGAAGCATCGACGGAGTTGCGACACATGAAAGACATCATGCACTTGAGAGAGGTTTGACGACAACTCCAACTGCTAGGCCACCGGTCCAGTTCTGGACAGGATACGGAATGGGACAATGTAGTGAGGAGCTAACTTTCCTTTTATCCCGAATCGATGAGTGCCCCTCATGGGAGTGACACGAAGGTAAGCTTGTTCGCCGGGTTGATAGACCATTTCCTTCTGCTTGCGGTCATAGTTGCTCTTCTGGCGGGACTGAGCAGCTTTCAAATGTTCATGAATAACGCGAACCTGGTCTTCGGCATGTTGGATAATTTCTGGACCAATGAGAGTTCGTTCTCCAGATTCTGACCAATTCAGAGGGGTTCGACACTTACGTCCATAGAGAACTTCAAAGGGGGGCATCTTCAGACTAGCTTGGTATCTATTGTTATATGAGAATTCAGCAAACGGAAGAGATTCCTCCCATTTCTTATCGAATGAGATGACACAAGCTCGAAGCATGTCTTCAAGCACTTGATTGACTCGTTCAACTTGTCCTTGCGATTGGGGGTGATAAGCGGTGCTGAAATTTAGGTGAGTGCCCATAGCTTGTTGGAAACTATCCCAAAATCTTGAGGTGAAAATGCTGCCACGGTCTGAACTGATCTCCAACGGAATACCATGGAGGGACACAATTCTGGAAACATATAAGTCTGCTAACTGACTAGCAGAGATAGTCTCCTTGACTGGCAGGAAGTGAGCAACCTTGGAGAACCGGTCGATGGCGACAAAGATGGCATCATGACCTTTCTGTGATCGGGGAAAACCAGTGACGAAGTCCATTTCAATCTTGTCCCATTTCCATTCGGGAATAGAGAGTGGTTGCAGAGTTCCGGCAGGTCTTTGATGTTCTTCCTTGACGCGACGGAAAACGTCACATTCATCTACATATCGAGCGACGTCTTGCTTCATGTTAGACCACCAGTACCGCTGACGAATGTCTTGGTACATCTTGGTACTACCAGGGTGAATCGACAAAGGGGTATCATGATCTTCTTTCATGACATCAGGGGCGTAGTTCAGGTTGGCCTTGGCTACCGGAACCACTAAATGACCCTTGAAGTACACCACATTATCATCATTTGCATCAATAGTGAAGAATGAGGGCTCTCCGCTGGCGACACGACGCTTAATCTTCCAAATGTCAGAGTCATAATGTTGTATCGTCTTGATGCATTAAACGAGATCTGGTTTGACAACCAGGGAGTTCACATATCCCTGCGGAACAATCTCGATGTTCAGCTTGCGAAGCTCTTCACACAGAGGTGGATGTTGTATTTGAACTTCAAGTTCACTACAGTAGGCTTTGCAACTCAGGGCATCAGCCATCACATTAGCCTTGCCAGGGGTACAATGAATATCCATGTTAAAATCGGCTATTGTCTCGAGCCATCTCTGTTGGCGGAGATTCAGGTCGGGCTGAGTAAACAAGTACTTCAGGCTTTGGTGATCGGTGTAGATCTCGCAACAATTACCAACGAGGTAATGTCGCCACAGCTTAAATGCATAAATTACTGCTGCCAATTCGAAATCATGCGTTGGATACTTGTCTTCGTGAGAACGCAACTGACGAGATCCATAAGCAATCACTTTGCGCTCTTGCATTAGGACACAACCTAATCCTTGACGAGACGCATCGCATTATATCACGAAGTCCTTCTTGGTATCAGGGGGAGAAAGCACTGGGGGAGAAGTGAGCTTGTCCTTCAGAGCTTGAAAACTTTCCTGGCATTTGTCTGTCCACTCAAACTTGACGCCTTTGTGAAGCAGATTAGTCAGAGGCTTGGCAATCTTGGAGAAGTTATCGACGAAACGGCGGCAATAGCTAGCGAGTCCGAGGAAACTTCTGACTTGCTTGACAGTCCTGGGAGGAGTCTAGTCAAGAATAGCCTGAATACGTTCTGGGTTAACGGCAACGCCATCCTTGGAAATCACATGACCAAGGTAAGTTACTTCGGGAAGCCAGAATTCACACTTAGAATACTTAGCATAGAGTTTGTGTTGGGGTTCGGGGCAGAAAACACAAATTTTTCATAACCTACGTGACCCATACCCAAGACCTATGCTATGCTGATGCAAGTAACGGACCTAAATAGATCACATACCAGTATGTAGTCCGTTAAGCAGGAAACGTTCCCGCATGAACGTGGTTGGTGTAGTCGTACCGGCAATCCCCGATGCCGCACAGATCCACGATGACTCCTATAGCCACCCGATCCTTGTGGACCGATGACGGGATTACGTCCCCGTCGGAACGTTGCTGATGAAGACCTCGCGATACGGCCACGACGACGAAGTAGCACCACAAGTGTAGTGCCTCGCGGGATTATACACATACAGTATACCCGACGTCCCTCCGGGCTCCGAACCAGTAGAGCAGCGAAAAGAAGATGGATTCGGATCCCGATTCCAATAGCACGACGGCGTGCGTATAGTGGAGAAATCCCCAACCAAGTGTAGACTCCAAACAAGGGGAGTCCACTCGAGGAAGGAGAAAGGAGGGAGAGAGAGATGAGAACTTATCTCAAAATCTGATGAATAAAAGGGCACCTCTACCCCTCCTTATATAGGCCAAGGAGGGGTGCCACCCCCCTCCACTTCCGGGGTGGGACTAATCCCAAGGGGAGGGGGTTGTGCCATGAATAAAGGGGGTGGGCCCCTCTATGGCGCCATGGCCCATGGGGGAGGACTCCCTCTCCCCCTAATGGGCCCTATGAGGCCCATATGCCTTTTCTTCCATTTTTAATTATATTTAAATACATTTTAATATTTAATTCAGATAATTAAATAATAAAACATATATTAAACATTATTAAATATATTTTGAACCTTTCAAAATACCTGAAACAACTTCCGGCCTTCATCGGAACAATTCCGGCCATCACCGGAACAATTCCGGTGTTCTCTCCAATTTCTCCGGTGATCCCGAATCAATCCTTACTGCGTCGAGTACCCTTAAGTGTAACACCCTACAGTCCGGGAAATAGCAGACATGATCGAGACAATTCTCATTGATCAATGACTAATCAATTGGACCTGGTTACAATCCTTGATAGCCCCTGCGCTTCCATCGAATAAACTTCAATCGTTGTTGGATCCGTTAACCGTGTGCCTGTTCCCTTTGTCCTGGGGTACTTTGCTTGTCTGAGGTTTGATCATCGGTATCCATTATACCTAGTTCGTCCTCGTTCTCAACAAACAAGTTTACTCGTTCCCATGATATTACAACTCCGTGACCTAGTCACACGTTTGCAAACTTTATGATGCAATATCACCGAGTGGGCCCAGAGTACCTATCCGTCACACGGATGGACAAATCCCACTTTGATCTATTTGCATACTCATCAACCATCTATTTCAGAATACCCAAAGTGCACCGTTATGGCCAGCATATTTCAGTCAGGCGGTGGGATATAAATCAAAGTCTCCTCATAGATGACAATTACGTATGATCATTACGGTCAAAGGATCTGGTCACTACGTTATAGTTATCGCAATGTCGAACTATGTGACTTGATCACATCTCAACACTTCTGGTGGGTGTATGTCCATCATATCATTATCCAATGATACGACTCCATTGTCAACAGACGCCATTGTCTCATGATCAGGAAACCTTGATCATCAATCGCCCAATGGACTAGTATACTAGGGTTTACTAGGGACCTGGTTGTTTGTATACCACACCTGTATTAATGTTTTCTCTTAATACAGTTATAGCATAGTATCAAACGTATTATGAACTAATGGAATATGCTTGATAAAACATATTTTATTTGCCTCTAGGGCACATTCCCAACAGTCTCCCACTTGCACTAGAGTACAAATAATCTAGTTGCATTTTCTCTGGATCATAACTCCTTATTGATCATGCTTGCCCGTGGAAGAGGTTGTATCAACGGTCTGGGTACCATTCAGAACCGTATGTCCTTTTGCAAATCATAATGTCACCTAATTTGACATTCCCTCATTATCCACTATAATGATGAGGTATATATATTTGGCGGTGAAGTGAGACTTCGTTTGCTGTGTCATAGCAATGAGATCCGATGGGTCACGCGGACTTTCCCATAGTCATGCACACTTGAAACTCACTCAATCAGAAGTCGAACTTCTTAAGCCATAATATAACTCCTTCTACTTCTAAAGCAGCCACATCAATGTAGATTCAATCCTTAGTGCATTGTATGCAACTTTGATGTCTAACCATGTTTCCTTCAACTTAGGCATTCATTAGTATGATATCTCAATTTTCTAGGTTAGTGTCAAAACTTGAACTAACATAACATTTATGGTCAAGTCCACTATCCTTTACAAATTTGAGATGTATCCTCAGTTCTCTTCAGACACTGAAGGATAAACTTAACTCTTTGTTCAATGATTTACTCATAAATCATATCACATCATATTCTTACTACTAAGAACTTGGGTCACATTACGTCGAGTACATAACTCTGGTTTTATATGAAAGAACCTATGACAAAGGCATAGGGGATCCAGCACATCCATTTCTTTCATTTAGCTATTAACCATTGTTCTTGTACTGAGATTAACTCAACACTTCTCTTGGATATACAAGTAAGGACCACTTCTTGACTTGTCCCATTCTGAACTCCTTCAGAATCTTATCCAGGAAAGTATTACGACTCAATGTTATTAAACACATATCTATCTTAATAGATCTTCAATGCTTAATACTTATTCATCTTCATTTATGAAAGATTCAAATAATCATTAACACCAACTACACCATTCATAACATGTTATCCATATATGAGAATGTTATCATGCTCCCACTCAAATATGTCATGCACATATTAAGTTATAGGATAACACTCATATTGCTCCCACTCAAATATGTCGGCCACATATAAGACAAGGATAACATCCACATGGCTCCCACTTAGATATGTCAGACACATATTAAGTTCAGGATACTAACCACATGGCTCCTACTCAAATATGTCATTTACATATAAGTCTAGGATAATACTCCCATAGCTCCCACTCAAAATATGTCGTCTACATATTAAGTTTCAGGAAACTATTCAACTCCCACTCAGTTTCATGCAAATACATGTTTCCTCGATATTTTGGTTAAGTCCAAAATCCTTTGATCATCCATCAAAATGTGAATTCATTTTACGAGACACTAGTATCCATATGTTTTTCCAAAACCTTCTTGTTGTACCAATTAGAACACTTCTTCAAATACAGGATTTGAGGAAGTCACGGTATTGATAACAATCCTGGATCAATCGTAGTGAATATCCCTTTGACTCAAGCATTGCTACACATTGTAGTCAACCCATTGAATTTGTCAGAAACAATCTTTGTGACAAACCAATCTTGACGTCCCTTTGATGTTCACATTTATTCCTCATAACTCTGAAGTTATTGTGAATATCAAGTAACCTCCTTACTTGATAAGATTCAAGCAATCTTAAATGTAACTCAACATAGGATTTCATGACTCGTAGTCATATCTCGTACTTAGGTCCACCATCGCTTCTTTGTAGTTCGTAGGAATGTCTTGTTCCATTAACATGACAAGTGAATCATGAATATCATTTTGCACAAGGGGCAAACATGTATTCTTGAATCCTACTTTTCTCGGTAAAAGTTTTCATCAGAAGATCATGATCATTATCATTAGTTTCTCCTCTTATTGTAGAGCTTTGCTTCCAGAACATATTCCGTTGCACTACTCTGACATTTGGAGGCAAGGTCAATTACCTTGGTTGAACTTTCACTTTTATTCCATTACCACATTTATCAAGAACAATTCTTGACAAACACCAAACATAGCAATACAAGTTTTTCTCCTTTTGGTTCTAGTTGCGGAAGATGCATCCATAGTTGTCTAAGGATACACTACAAAGATAATTTATCTTACATAAATCAAGCTTCCTAGAAACCACAACACACCATGACATATATAGTGTTGGTTTCCACGAACTCAGATGGTTCCCTATGCTGAAGTGAGTGTTTGCATGTTAAATTAATAACTCTAAACAATAATAACGTAACTTGGTAAGAGATAACTTAGACCATACACTTTTCGATAGAATATGATCACAATGTTCAGGCTCGTCAATCATATTGAAGTGTCTCAAGACATTGCAATTTGTGGAACAACTTTCACACAAGTCTTTATGCCCAAGACTAACTCAAAACATTTGTCACTTTGATCAAATCGTAGAGACTTGTCTTTCTTGTTAATTTAATATCCATCTTTACTCTGAAATCCCTTTTGGTCATATCAAATTATTTCGGACTCATGTTTCATTAGTGAATACAAATATTCATCTAAGTCCACATACGAAGTTCACGAAATAATGAAATTCACCACATGCTGACATACGATACATCACAATGTATGATACTCAACAATCAGTACACATTCCGTTTACCAGAATGCGAGGTTTTAGTCATCTCACCTAAAAGGCATGGTTTGTATGTGTCAAGAGCTCAAGTATCTTAAGACATCATCATACCATTCATGACTTAAACTGTAGTGTCATTATTAAGCCTGGATATTTCTTGGCATTACAATATTTCTTATAAATGATCAAACAACTATCATCAATATAAGAATAACTCATTCATAATCGTAATGTGACCATAAGAGATATCATTCATAAAAGGAGAACAACTGACTTGTTTCTCACTAATATGAATAATTGTCTTCGCGAGGTGCAAGACACACTAATAAAGTCCTCATTCAAACGATCATAAAATTTATTCATATATTAATCAATTGATAGATGTAGAGGGAGAGTGCTGTCGACCATCAACTATCTTGATTGCCGTCAGCACACATTGTCACCTCATCCCTTCCAGGCCACTCTCAAGCAGTAAGTTCAAGCATCGAATACTTAATCAACCGCAATTAGTGTTTCGTGGGAAAGACATTTATAACTCGTATATCAAATATACCTTCTCCGTCAATGACCATTCCTGCATTGGTTCTACTCTTAAAGTTCTTGACTTTAACCATGACCTCATGACAGGTGAACGATTCTCCTTCATGACATAGTCCAGACATGGTCTTTGTAACTGGGAGGAAGCGGATGCAACTCCCCAGTTATCGCAAAGTAACCAGTCATTCAGTAGTCCAAGTTATACACAAGGTGTTCCATGTATCTTATACATTTTCCAAGTGACTTTCTTAGCAGGTTGTTCCTTCCACCATAGTTGAAAGAAACCTCGTCCATATACTCATATTCCATTACTCTGATTTGTGACCAAGTGCTTTCAAGTTCACCTAGCACGTCATACGTGTTGGTAAACATGCATTCACAATTCAGATTCCATAGAATGAATTATGGTGTATTGGACAGTCATTCATAAGTGACGGTGAGTGCGATACTCATCATCATCTTCCTTGATTACAGAGTTGTTAGGTGTATCTCCTAGCAGTTCTTCGTATTATGTTTAGCAAGTCATTACTAATGAGTATGTCTCTAATGGTGTTGGTACACATCAATGAAGTAAGACCCATTTACCTTAAGTTCTATCATACTAAAAGAGCCATAGTTCTAAACATTGGTATGACGTTATCTACAATGATATTTGCTAAGACATGAAGATTAAGTTCATAATATGGAGTTCATGTTTCAAAAACACAATTCTGGAACTCCCACTCAGACAAACATCCCTCATAGTTTATTCTAAGTGATTACACGATCCTTGAAGAACATACCTCCCCCGTGTGACACGACCATCAGTATGTTGTTCAAGGTAGGCCATCATGCCAATCACATCATCCATGTGACTCATGCTCGACCTTTCGGTCTCTTGTGTCCCAAGGCCATGTCTGCACATGCCAGGCTCGCCACAATAACCTTAGTGAGTATATGCCGCGTATGGAAGGCCATGTTTCTGGACATGCTAGGCTTGCTCCACCCATCTCTTGTGAACGTAAAAATGTTTGACACCCGTGTGACACGTGATGCCTCCATAATGAAGAACTTTCCAGAAGGTGCTTCACTAAGAAAGGACACTTTGTTGGATTAGTGAGGGATCATCCTATTATGCTACCGTCGTATATCTAACATATTAGCAAAACAAGATGCAACAGTATAAATCATACATGCTATGATTCCCCCCGACATGCAAATATAAGTTGAAAACGCCTTTCTACTTTATCTTTTGCAAGTTTTACGTGGATGCTAGGGGTTTCGAGAAAAGAACCGCTTTCTATCGTGCGAAAACAAGCCACAACACCAATCCACAATTGTCTCTATTAGACCCCTGTCGGGGCCCTACGTTGCAAACATCTTCGCATTGCTAATGCAGAGAGCCAGACACCCCCCAGCCACTTTATATGGTACAAGCCATATGTCAAGCGTGGAACCAGTCTCGCGTAAACGCGTAAGGTCAGTCGGGGGCCGCTTCATCAAACATTGCCGCAACGCTAAATGAGTACACGTGAGAGGGTAACAATTGGAGAATTGATGCCCACATACTAGATGTGTTCTATCCGTACAATACATCTACGCATAGCCTTGCTCTGATACCACTGTTGGGGTTCGGGGCAGAAAACACAAATTTTTCATAACCTATGAGACCCATACCCAAGACCTATGCTATGCTGATGCATGTAACGGACAGAAATAGATCACATACCAGTATGTAGTCCCTTAAGCGGGAAACGTTCCCGCATGAACGTGGTTGGTGTAGTCGTACCGGTAATCCTCGATGCCGCGCAGATCCACGATGACTCCTGTCGGCACCCGATCCTTGTGGATTGATGATGGGATTACATCCCCGTCGGAACGTTGCTGATGAAGACCTCGCGATACGGCCACGACGACGAAGTAGCACCACAAGTGTAGTGCCTCGCGGGATTATACACATACAGTATACCCGACGTCCCTCCGGGCTCCGAACCAGTAGAGTAGCGGAAAGAAGATGGATTCGGATCCCGATTCCAGCAACACGACGGCGTGCGTATAGTGGAGAAATCCCCAACCAAGTGTAGACTCCAAACAAGGGAGTCCACTCGAGGAAGGAGAAAAGAGGGAGAGAGAGATGAGAACTTATCTCAAAATCTGATGAATAAAAGGGCACCTCTACCCCTCCTTATATAGTCCAAGGAGGGGTGCCACCCCCCCTCCACTTCTGGGGTGGGACTAATCCCAAGGGGAGGGGGTGCGCCATGAATAAAGGGGGTGGGCCCCTCTATGGCGCCATGGCCCATGGGGGAGGACTCCCTCTCCCCCTAATGGGCCCTATGAGGCCCATATGCCTTTTCTTCCATTTTTTATTATATTTAAATACATTTTAATATTTAATTCAGATAATTAAATAATAAAACATATATTAAACATTATTAAATATATTTTGAACCTTTCAAAATACCCGAAACAACTTCCGGCCTTCATCGGAACAATTCCGACCATCACCGGAACAATTCCGATGTTCTCTCCAATTTCTCCGGTGATCCCGAATCAATCCTTACTGCGTCGAGTACCCTTAAGTGTAACACCCTACGGTCCGGGAAACAGCAGACATGATCGAGACAATTCTCATTGATCAATGACTAATCAACTGGACCTGGTTACAATCCTTGATAGCCCCTGTGCTTCCATCGAATGAACTTCAATCGCTGTTGGATCCGTTAACCGTGTGCCCGTTCCCTTTTTCCTGGGGTACTTTGCTTGTCCGAGGTTTGATCATCGGTATCCATTATACCTAGTTCGTCCTCGTTCTCAACAAACAAGTTTACTCGTTCCCGTGATATTACAACTCCGTGACCTAGTCACACGTTTGCAACCTTTATGATGCAATATCACCGAGTGGGCCCAGAGTACCTATCCGTCACACGGATGGACAAATCCCGCTTTGATCTATTTTCATACTCATCAACCATCTATTTCGGAATACCCAAAGTGCACCGTTATGGCCATCATATTTCAGTCAGGCGGTGGGATACAAATCAAAGTCTCCTCATAGATGACAATTACGTATGATCATTACGGTCAAAGGATCTGGTCACTACGTTATAGTTATCGCAATGTCGAACTATGTGACTTGATCACATCACAACACTTCTGGTGGGTGTATGTCCATCATATCATTATCCAATGATACGACTCCATTGTCAACAGACGCCATTGTCTCATGATCAGGAAACCTTGATCATCAATCGCCCAATGGACTAGTATACTAGGGTTTACTAGGGACCTGGTTGTTTGTATACCACACCTGTATTA
This sequence comes from Bromus sterilis, assembly GCA_950022295.1. Lineage (NCBI taxonomy): Eukaryota > Viridiplantae > Streptophyta > Magnoliopsida > Poales > Poaceae > Bromus > Bromus sterilis. Next base: position 332,027,935 of record OX465595.1, on the reverse strand, counting down.
ATGTTTCCGCTTAATACAGTTATAGCATAGTATCAAACGTATTATGAACTAATGGAATATGCTTGATAAAACATATTTTATTTGCCTCTAGGGCACATTCCCAACAGTTTGTGTTCTCGAAGCTTTTCCAGTATAAGACGAAGGTGTTGAACATGTTCTTCTTCATTCTTGGAGTATACCAAGATATCATCCAGATAAACCACGACGAACTTGTCGAGGTATTCCATGAATATATAGTTCATCAATCGAGAGAAAGTGGCCGGGGCATTGGTCAGGCCAAAAGACATGACGGTGTACTCGTATGAACCATAGCGAGTAATGAAAGCGGTCTTCGGTATTTCCTCTTCACGGATCCGGATCTGATGGTAACCCAACCTCAAGTCGAGTTTTGAGAACACTGTAGATCCAGCAAGTTGATCATATAGATCGTTGATCCGAGGAAGCGGATACTTGTTCTGAATTGTTGCCTTGTTGATAGGTCGGTAATCTTGGACCAAACGGTTCGTGCCATCGCTCTTCTTGACAAAGAGTGAAGGTGCTCCCCAAGCAGAGGAACTTGGACGGATGAAGCCTTTGTGGAGTGCCATGTCGATCTCCTTCTTCAGTTCAAGGAGGTGGTGAGGCGGCATCTTATAAGGGCGCTTAGCAATAGGGACGGTGCCGGGATTCAAGTCGATGATGAATTCGACATCTCTGATCGGGGGTATTCTCGGCAGTTCTTCTGGGAAGACGTCGAGAAAATCACGAACGACTGGAACATTCTCGATTCCTTCCAGAGGTGCAGCGTTCAGGGCATTCAGAGCATATATCTGGTTCTCGGCATGTTGAATCATCTTGGCTGAATAGTAGACTATCTGGCCAGAGGGGTGCGTGAGCTGGACTTCCTTAACGTCACAATCGATGCGAGCCTTATGTGCTCTCAGCCAATCCATACCAAGAATGACGTCTATGGTAGTTACCTTGAGGACCATGAGCGACGCAGGGAACACTAATCCTCCAATTTCAATACGGTTGGTGTGGGCTATCATCGAGTTCTCCCACTTGGATCCCGGACAACTGACCAACAGCGGAGTGTACATGCGCTCCAATGGTAATTCTTGCTTGAATGCAAATGCCTCAGACACGAAAGAATGTGATGCTCCTGAATCAAACAGAACAGAAGCTGGTACTGAATTAACAAGGAGGGTTCCCATCACGATAGTCGAATCCTTTCTAGCCTTCTCAGCATCAACATTATTTGCATGGCCCTGTACAACAACGGACGGCTTGGTATGGGTGTTTTTGAAACGACGGATTCGACAACTCTTCATACGCCCAACATGGGGATGTGGCGCATCCTGAGACTGAACCGGGCGACAGTTGACAGCACGGTGACCTGGTTGCCCACACTTGTGGCATAAGCCATCATTCTAGGGAGGAGCCATAATATTGGGCTGTTCAGTCGGAATCGTTAGCTGTCTCGGAGGCGGAGGCAGACGAGGTGCAGCATAAGAAGTCCTTGGCGTTGGTGCAGGCCGGTGAAAAACATTGTGCGGGAAATAGACTCGAAGTTTCTGAGCAGGCCGACCCGAAGATGGGCCAGCATCTCGAGCACTCTTGAGCGACTCATGGTGCTTAGTCAGAGCAGTTTCGACTTGGAAACCTTGCTGACAAGGGTCGCAAAGTCCGCACAATCATGAAGGACAAGTGCGAGCTCTATTTCAGGATGCAGTCCTTCTCGAAATCTCTCCTGTTTGCGAGCGTCGGTGACGACGTCTCTCTCAGCATAGCAGGACAACTCAAGGAATTTCCTATGATATTCATCAATAGTTTTCTGGCCTGACGGAGTTGGCGGAAATCCTCCTTCTTCTGGTCCATCAGACCTTGAGGAAGGTGCCATGCACGAAAGGCTAACTGGAATTCTTGCCAAGTGGTTACAGTTCCATCTGGCAACGCAAGACGGTGGATTTCCCACCACTGAGCAGGTGGACCCCTCAGATGATACGTTGCAAAGGTGAGGTAACTGGCAGGGGCAACAGCAGCTGACTCCATCTGAAAAGTGATATCACGAAGCCAATCATCAGCATCCATAGGATTTGCGGAGCTGCGGAAAGTGGACGGATTGAGGCGCACGAACTCTTGCAGTGTTATTGGGGAATTCTGAGTTGAAAGCTGGGTCACTACTCCGGCCATAAACTGACGGTTCAGATCAAACTGTTGCAGTACTGCGGCCATATAAGGTGGAGGTGGGGGATCGTCAGCCATCCTGCCTGAACAGCAGGGGTTAGTTCAGACAAAGAATTTGCAAGGATAAGAAGTCATACATGATATGAGCAATGAACGATAAGTGCAGTAGATACACAATAGTAATCATATAGACATACAGATCTTTTGCACATAGTCGGTCAAAATCGGACAGCGTAATGTCGTAGAAATTAAGGAAAAAGGACTCAGTAGGCGGCGCGCAGAACGTTGTAAGGATTACACGAGCGACATAGATTCCACTATGTCAATTACACCGCAAGAAAATTGTTGGCCACAGGAGTTAATGCCAGAGGACGCGCGGCCTGCCCAGAATGAGAATGGGATCCGCGGTCCGGGACCTGGGGTAGAACTCCTGCGACACGACTCAATCAATGGGGTAGCACCAGAACGCTGGGTGGAATCAAGAGAACGTGATCCTAATGTCAGAGTTTGTAAAACTTACCAGCAAGGATAAGAGAGCAGATTCCCAGAGCATAGGTAAGGAGAAAAGGATCCTAATACCATAGATATCACACGTAGTGACATCGATGTGGGCCCGTAAGCCAAACATTAAGTTAGCAAAAATAGATTTTCAAAGTCTAGACTCAACTTCGACCAGGTAGTGGGTGGGTGGCTTCCTACAGGCAGTCCGCTCTGATACCAACTTGTGACGCCCTCGATTTACGATCATGTAGAGTAATCATACACGCAGGGTACATGATCGAGATCAAGGTGCCACAGTGAGAATATCACAGCACAACACTAAACACAAAAGGATAAACCAAAGATATTACAATGAAGGGGGGGTCAAACGGACCCGAATACATAAGTCATACAAACATAATATCTGAGTATAGACATAGTTAGTCAAGTTTTGCCTTAAGAAGGCTTGCACAAATAACATCAGAGATACAGATCGAAAAGGCGAGGCCTCCTGCCTGGGATCCACCGAACTACTCCTGGTCAACGGTAACTCGATGTCGTAGTAGGCTCCTCCTGGAATCTCCTACTCCTGGGCTCCAATGTCGACTGCAGCGGCCGATCAGGCAAACCGAAAAGGGGAAATAAAGCAAGGGTGAGTATCTAGCATACCCGCGAGTCTTACATCCGCTACTAAGCATTTATGCATTTGTATCAAATGGAAAGGGGAGGTTGTATATATTGGACTGCAAGATAGAAATCAGAATAAGGATAAGAAGCTAGGCCTATCGAAGACTAGCATCTTCCAACGAGTCTTGAAGCACACGAAGAGAATAGCCAATGGTTCAATAGCATGAATGTAATAACAATGCAACAGAAGTTGCTGCAGCATTGTATAATAGTAAGTTGTAATATTTAATAATAATAATGCCTCCGAGTTCCCTTCCTCGACTCCCTAGGAGGAAGAACACCCGGAACCATACAGTTTAATAGTAGTAGTTTTTAGTAGTAGGCTCTGGCTTCAACATAAAGCGTCCTGTTACCGTGGACACGGCTATTCGAATAGATCAAACTCACTGCAGGGGTGCACAACTGTTTAGCCTGCACGCTCGGATCTCCAGGGTGGCGTACACCTTGTTAGGGAATGCCCCACCGAGGCTATCCGACACGTAGAGGCCCATCCTACGGCTCATCAGAGAGGTCCCCGCCGGTCTACAGTCCGAAGCGCAAGGGGGTCTTGGACCGTCGCCCCTCACCCTCCGGGTCGTTGTGTCCCAAGTGATTCCACGCAACTCTTCCAGGATGCGGATCGACCTAACCACAATGATGAATTGGACGTCTTTCAAAGCTTTCGAATGAGACCACAACGCGGAGGGCCCACACAGTAACCCCACGTGAAGGTAGTGCGTACAGGTGCCTGCCAGGACAACCAGTAACGTCGGTGCCTGCCCTATCGTCCCACCAACTCGTGCGGTTACCAACAAGGTGAACCGTCTCCTTACCTTGTCTCGCGTTTGCTCCGAAGAGCTCAACTTTCGTACAACAGGATACCTTTCGGCCACGAACAGTACCAGGCCCGCCGCACACCGGTGGAATACACCTGACCTGTCGTTCCGCTAAGGTACCCTGCGCGGGCACCGTGGGGTCACCCGACTCCTTACCTGTAAGGACAACCGTGGTTCAGTACCCTAGGACGGCTATACAGAGTCAGCAACGAGTGGAGTACAAGGATTACTCCTCGATAGCTCACACTTGATGTGGCTCGGCAGAGCCGGGGTACGGGCCTGAAGCGGTGTCTGCTCCGAACCGTACCTGTAGCAGTTGTAATGTATCGTATCCGCATTCACTCCCAGAGTGAACACGGCCCGCTATCTAACCCTATTGACTAACAAGGCGTAGGGTTCACTGCTGAATATAATATATATAATAGGAAGCATAGGATAAAGGAAGGTACATCAAGGGTGACAATGACAGGCTATGCAATTGAATAGGATTGTAACGTAGCAGCAGAAGCATATGCCTAGTGCAAGAAAAGTATGGAAAGATAGGCAATATCTGGGGAAGAGAATGGCTCTGCTTGCCTGTAAGCTCGACGGTAGAGGTACGGTCGTCAAAGAAGTAGTCAATCACAGAGGCATCAGCAGCGGACGTCGAGACTACCGGACAATAAGAGAGGGGGAAGAAACAATAAATACACAAAAATAATAGCAATACAAATACAAGACATGGCAACTTTAGGCTAAAGGTGAACTAACGTGGTGCTACACGTTGCAGACGAAACGGGAATTCAACCGGCAATTTTACCGGCTCCGGGCGATTACCGAACAGTGCAACCGGAGGGGGAATGTCACAGGTTCGGTATGCTAGAGGGGGTTGGTGGACCTACGGGTAGCGTATTCATAACCGTTATATTTTTCTGATCAACTTTCATGTATAAAGTTTTTGCATCTGACTTACGGTTTAAAAAATATTTAAATTCGAAGTTTAAATTAATTTAAATCAATTTCTGGATTTCTTTTATTATTTAAAATCCAACATTATCCACAACTAGTTGACTGGTCAAACCTGACAGAGGGGACTGATATGTCCCAAACGTATCTATAATTTCTGCTTGCTTCATGCATGTTTTGTGTGATATTGCTATGCTTTTGATACACTTTCATATCTTTTTATAACATATTTTGGAACTAACCTATTAATGTTTGCAAGAGTGCACAAGTTCTTGTTTTTGTACTTTATGTGTAGAAATTACTCGGATAAAGGAAAAATCACAAAAAGGAGCCTTGTAGGAGTTGGACTCTAACTCTCCCGAAATCTGTCCCCATCAAACAGGTTTTAAAGATCGCCTCAGAAACGCAAGAAGACTGCCTCAAACGGAAAAACTTAAAACTACAAAGTTGTAGGGAATTGTTTTCCGGTGGATTTCGACATAAAATTCGGCCCAATCGGAGTTCGGACGCTTCCAGAAACCCCAAAATACAGAAAACGTAATCTGGATGACGGGAATTCGAGAGTCTATATAAAGAGAGGAAACCTAGGTCAAAGGGCACCACGAAATTTCCTCCCCCTTGGCAGCCGTCTTGAGGGGGAGATCAATCTCCACAGCAGCACCATCACCAAGGAAGAAGAAGGGGCCAAGGGCCGCTGCCCCCAAGGGTCGTGGCCACCGCCGTGGCCGTGGCCGTGGGCGCCGCCGCCGCCGTGGCCGCCGTCGTGGCCATCTCCTTCATCTCTTCCGGGCTGCACCTCTCCATCAACAACTCTCTCTCTCACCATGTCCATGTGTGAGTAGTTCCCCTCGGGGCTAAGGCTTGTATCTTGATCTATGTGGTTTCTCTCTCTCCCATGATGTGATCTTCGTTGTGATCATAGGCTATGTTAATCTAGGTTGATCCCATGATGTTTCCCCTTCTTCTATGTATTGGATTTGATGTACTAACTTGATCCTATCTAGTATAATCCCCGAGACCATGGTGACAGCGGTCTATTGGACATGGGTTAGAAGAATATTTTCATGAGTGATTTCCTCTTTTGTGTGTGGATGGAAGATTGAGATTCTTTTGGTGCTTGTCTTTGACTATCGTTTAGAAATGTTGTGGTAATTGTGGTACTCTCTTTGGATGGCCGCGGTGACATTGGGAAATCCATAGATTGAGAACTACAAACTCTGAGGTGTGCTTTTTTAGCCCTACACAATTCTCGTCCTCTCTTGACCACAAAGGAATGACCTCCGAGTACGTCTCCATTACATGTTTTATGGGAAATATCATGTGATTAGACTATGTTAATGTTGTTGGGAGTTGCCACTAGTGAAAGTATGAAGCCTAGGCCTTGTTTACACCATTTCAATACCGTTTGTGCTCACGTTTACCACTTGTTTGCTTGCTGCATTTTTTTATTACAGATTTATATTACTTTGTTTTGCCACACCTATCACCCATATTTTACCATCTCTTCGCCGAACTAGTGCACCTATACAACTCCTAGTTGTATTAGGTGTGTTGGGGACACAAGAGACTTTTTGTAACTTAATTGCAGGGTTGCTTGAGAGAGACCATCTTCAACCTCTACTTCCCTGAGTTCGATAAACCTTAGGTCATCCACTTGAGGGAAATTGCTGTTGTCCTACAAACCTCTGCGCTTGGAGGCCCAACATAGTCTACAAGAATAGAAGCGTGCGTAGACATCAGGGACCCACCTGTAAGGTTGACTGGTCAACTGACCAGTGGGTCCCACATGTCAGCCATACATTTTATATATAACATTTTATTTAATTCATTACAATTAGGGCCCAGGTGTCATAGTCACAAGACTAACCAATTGATTTATTTATCCAATTAACTGAGGGGTCCACATGTTATACATTATACAAGTAATTTAGATTAATTTAACTCAATACCCAGAAGGGCTCACATGTCATTGACATATATTACTAACTGTTTTTTATATAAATTTTAATTAGGGGGGGTTACCCCGTGCCCAACCCATACGGGCACACCGGCGGGAAGCTGTGGCACGGCGGGGCTCGCCGGCCAAGGCCAGGAGCAGAGGCTGGGGGCGGTGGCCGGACCGGAGCGGCAGGGCCGCGGCCAAGGGGCGGCCGGCCAAGCGTTGGGTGTCCAGGGCGCCGCATCGGCGGGCCGAGCATGGAGGGCACGAGCTGAGGCGCCACCGGCCATGGCAGGGCCACAGCGGCGGCGAGCGGCGGCAGGACGGGGGGGAAGGGTGCGCGATGGGCGGTAGCTAGCGCGGCGAGGGAGCGTCTACACGGTGCAGTGGGGCAACTAGGCGCGCACGCAGGCGGCGGAGCCGCGCGAGCTTGCGGAGGAGCTCGATCTCCGCGGCAATGGCGGTCGAGCATGGAGCGGTTTCTACGGCTACGGATCGAGGGGGCAAGGAAGAGGAATCGGTCGAGGAGCTCACCGCGGAGCTCACGGACGTGCTTGGGGAGCGCGGGGTGGCCGGGGCGCGACGAATTTGACGACGGTGGTGGCGGCCGTGGGGGAAGAAGACGCCCGATTCCGGCGATGCCAAGGCACTGAGCTCGTGTACGTCGGCATAGGGGAGGTAGTCAAGCGCCGTGGTCCTCCTAGACTAACCGGCGCGACACGAGGTGGCCAGTGGCCGCGAGAACGACGGTGGCGCGGCCACAGGTGCGTCGAGCCCGTGCGGGAGGATGGCAGAGCGCGAGGGAGAGGGAGGGGACTGGGAGGGTGCTAGGGTTCGGGGAGCGGGGGAGGGCATGGGGGGCCTTTAACCCCCACCGGAGCTGGCCTGGATTGCCTCCACGGCGTCCGTGGCCGCGTCCTGGCCAGGGGATGGGCGCCACGCCTCCCCTGTACGGGAAGAAGACGATGGGGAGGTGGTTTGGGCTGGGGTGGGCTGGCCCAGTGGAGAGGGGAGGTGGCTGGGCCTAGTGCGGTAGACAGGGTTTCCCTCTTTTTTATAATTCTTTTCTTTATTCTTTTTGCTTGTAATTAATTTATTAGCTTTGCCATTTTTTTAAAACATGAAAGTTGTTCCATAAATTGTATTGCTCATTACTAGAGTGCCACAAAAAGTTTGGGGGTTTTATAAATTCATTGGATATTTTTTTTGAATATACAACTAGTGAAAGGGGTTGTTTTAGCACTGGTTTGAATTGTTTGAGTTTTATATGCCATAATAAATACCCATGACCATTGTACCATGGTATACAGATTTTTGTGCAATTAACAAAATTGGTTGCACAATTTTTGGACAAGGTTTAATTTATCACTTTGTTTTTAATATCAACCAAAGGAAATTTGAATTGGTTTAGATGCAAAGATGATCAAGCAATACCAGGAACAATAATTTTTCATTAGCAAAAGTATTAATGTTACATGACACCGAGGGTGTTACAATATTTACCTTTTTCAATAGTGGTTAATTGCTCAATGTTCTCTTGAATGTCAATAGGAACGTCCCTTTTGATCCAATCTTGTGCACATACAAGAGCTTCCAACATGAATGGAGTAAGTGAGGTGCGGAAGTCATCTAAGATACGTCCAGTTGTGCTAAAAACTGATTCCGAAGCTACCGATGAGATGGGTACAGTAAGCACATCACGTGCCAAGCGAGCCAAAATGGGAAATCGATGACCATTGAGCTTCCACCATCAAAGAATGTCAATGCGTGCTTCTAGATCTTCGTTTTCTTCAGAAAGATATTTTTCAAGTTCAGACTTTGCATTGCTTCTTGTACCATTGTTCATCTTCAACTTCTTTGCAATGACATCTTTCAACATGCCTCCTCTACCTCCCTTTGCTACTCTTGTTTCTTCTACTTCATTTGCCCCTACATTTGGAGCATATAAATCCCTGTATTCTTCAAACAGGTCATTGAGACAAGCTTTAACCGCTGCCCAAACTAGCTGTCCTCTTTGTTGTCCAAATATTTCATCAATAACAGCACTTGTGTACAAAGATAATTTGTATCTTGGATCAAGAACAGCTGCAATAAAAATCAGCAAATTGATATTCTCCTTCTCCTCCTCCTCCTTCTACTTTCCTTTTCCCTTAGGCTTGTTCTTCTTCTCATTTTCCTTCTCATTCTGCCCTTCCTTCCGCTTCTCATTGGTGTGCCAAAGTCCCCAATACTTGTCAAATTTGTCTTTCATTCTATGGCCCATAGCAACTTGCAAGTCATCTTCACTATGCAGTTACTTTTGAATGAGCAAATGAACTTCTCCAATCCCATGGAAGTAAGTATTGCAAGTGACACTAAGATTGGAAGACACACGCTTTTTAAGATCATAGAAGTGCCCAAGAAACTCTTCCGTCTTCTTGCAATTCTCCCAATCTGCATCGTTCGGGCAACCGAACCCATCATTCTCCTCGGATAGATCATTCTTGTAAGTGAAGTCTTCTTCCGCTAACCTCAAGAACACTTTCTCATAAACATTTGCAGCCTTAAGCATGAGATAAGTGGAGTTCCATCTTGTTGGGACATCAATCTTTAGGAATACTTTGCTATCCACCTTCTCTTCAACCACAATTTCCTTAAATTTCACCAATCTTGAGCCGCCATTTCTAATATATCTAGCATCAGATCTCACACGCTTTAGTGACATGTCCACTTCCTTTAAGCCATCTTGCACAATCAGATTGAAAATGTGTGCAGCACACCTCATGTGTATATACTTTCCCTTTGATATGTTGCTAGCTGTTTTGTTCTGCTGCCGCCTCAAATACCAACACCACCATCATTATTACTTGCATTATCAACAGTTACGGTCATTACTCTATCCATACCCCATTCAGCCATGCATTTAACCAAGTTCTTCCCAATATCTTCACCCTTGTGCCCCTTAACCAAGAATAAACCAATGACTTTCTTGTGCAGAATCCAATTTTCATCAATAAAACTTGTTGTCACAGTCATGTATCCATCTAGTTGTTGAGATGACCAGCAATCTGTTGTTAAGCAAACTCTTTGACATGAATCTTGAAAAAAATTCTTCACTTTTGCTTTCTCTTTGAAGAAACAACGAACAACGTCTCGAGTGCAAGTTCTTCTAGATGGCACAATAAAACGTGGGCAGGCTTTGGACATAAATTTCCTAAAGCCTGCCTTCTCACCAAAACAAAATGGTAGCTCATCTTCAATGATCATCTCAGCAAAAGCTACCCTAAGAGATTCAATATCAAACTTCCAAGTCCCAATGCCTTCACCATGAGTTGCTTGCTTAGTACCTTGCTTAGGATCTTTGTTCAATTTATGAGGATTGCGCTTGCACACTTCAAAGTGCCTCTTCAAATATGATGTACCATGCCCCTTCATTTTTGCCTTGATTGAACGCGAGCAGTATTTGCATTTACTAGCCCTCACAATGTTATTACTATCCTTATTCTTGATGAAGTGCTGCCACCACTCTGACCTAGTTGCCATCTCCTTCCTTCCTTGTTCTTTTTCAGGTTCCTTGACCACTGGAATGCCATCCTCTTCACTACTTTGGTCTTGTGATATACCAGCTGCTTGTGCATGAGAAGATTGCTCCGTTGATGGTTGCGAACTAGAGAAAAACTCATGTGATGGCTCTGAACTTTCATAAACCATCGTTACAATTTCATTGCCCACTTCGCCACTTTCAGTCATCTATAAACCAATAGAAAACAAAAACTTGTCAAAACATATTGCATAATCCAACAAATATTACCAGTAGTGCAGCAGCAGAAAGTACAAAAACATTACAAGTTTACAACACATTTGTATCATCACAATTCACAGAGAAAGATTTGTATCATTTGCATCAGTACAATATGTTCCTCTAGGATCTACAGTTCTACACAAACAGCAGTACAACAGTAGTATTTAATATCTACATGTACATGGGAAAACTAGAGGAAGAACACAATAATAACCAGTAGCCTCACTACAACATTATAGCCTCACTACATCAGCATGAGTAGTAAGAGGAGGTGAAAGGGAGGAGGGAGCTACCTTGTTCAGACTTGAGATCTTGAGGCAAAAAAAGAAGAAGTGCAGAACGCCAAACTACAGTCTACAGGAGGGCGTGGCCGCGTGCGGGGCTGGCCGGCTGGCGGCGGCTTCACTGGCGTCACACACTCAGGCACGGCAGCGCACTCAGGCACAGCGGCGCGGCTTCCTTGTCAGATTCGTCACGGCGGTGCAGTGGGCGGCTTCCTCATCGCGATCGCGCGACGGGGCCGCTTGGGAGAACCGCAGTACAGAACGACGGAAAAACTAAAGAAGTAAGGCGTGGGGGTGCCGGCGTGGGGCGGCGCTTGGGCTCTAGGGATGGCCGGGATGGAAGCACGGGCGTGGGGCGGGCGGGCGGCGGCTTCACTGGCGTCTGGCGCCTGGCGGTGACGCGGTGATGTCTACGCACGCTTCTATTCTTGTAGACTATGTTGGGCCTCCAAGCGCAAAGGTTTGTAGGACAGCAGCAATTTCCCTCAAGTGGATGACCTAAGGTTTATCGAAATCAGGGAAGTAGAGGTTGTAGATGGTCTCTCTCAAGCAACCCTGCAATTAAGATACAAAAAGTCTCTTGTGTCCCCAACACACCTAATACAACTAGGAGTTGTATAGGTGCACTAGTTCGGCGAAGAGATGGTAAAATATGGGTGATAGGTGTGGTAAAACGAAGTAATATAAATCTGTAATAAAAAGTGCAGCAAGCAAACATGTAACAAAAGTGAGTGCAAACGGTGTAACAATGATGGAAACAAGGCCTAGGCTTCATACTTTCACTAGTGGAAACTCTCAACAACATTAACATAGTCTAATCACATGATATTTCCCATAAAACATGCAATGGAGACGTACTCGGAGGTCATTCCTTTTTGGTCAAGAGAGGACGAGAATTGTGTAGGGCTACAAAAGCACACCTCAGAGTTCGTAGTTCTCATCTATGGATTTTCCAATGTCACTGCGGCCATCCAAAGAGAGTACCACAATCACCACAACATATCTAAAGGATAGTCAAAGACAAGCACCAAGAGACTCTCAATCTTAGATCAACACACAAAAGAGGAAATCACTCATGATAATATTCTTCTAACCCATGTCCAATACACCGCTGTCACCATGGTCTCGGGGATTATACTAGATAAGATCAAGTGGGTACATCAATCCAATACATAGAGGAAGGGGAAATATCATGGGATCACCCTAGATTAACATAGCCTATGATCACAACAAAGATCACATCATGGGAGAGATAGAAGAACACATAGCTACTAGTAGAAACCTCAGCCCCGAGGGAGAACTACTCCCGCTTCATGGAGGGAGGAAGCAACGTCGATGGAGATGAATCCGGGGGCACTTCCCCGTCCCGGCAGGGTGCCGGCAAAGGAATTCTGGTCCCCCGAAGCTTGTCGGCGATGGCGGCGGAGATCGTAATTGCTTCTGGAGAAAAGGGGTCTGGAATCAGGGTTTTCTCCGCGGCGGTAAAAATAGGGCCAAAGTAGGGCACCAGGGGGTGTGGGACCCACCCAGGAGGGCAGGTGGCGCGGCCAGGAGTTGGGTCGCGCCAGGCACCCTCCTGGCTGCCCCCTGGCTGCCCTGTGGCCCCCCTTTGGCCTGGTGGAAGCTTCCGGAGCGCTGATTTTTTTGTATAATTTTTCCGGGATTTATTGGGCACTTTAATTATTGGAAAAACCTGAAATACAAAAACAGCAGAAAACAGGAACTGGTAACTGGGTGCACTGAGTTAATAGGTTAGTCCAAATATGCTCAAAAGTGTATGAAAGTTCAAGCAAAACATGACAAAGTCACACAAAACATGCATGGAGCAAGCAGAAATTATAGATACGTTTGGGACGTATCAACATCCCCAAGCTTAATTCCTGCTCGTCCTCGAGTAGGTAAATGATAACAAGCATAATTTCTGTGGTGACATGCCACACAACCATATAAGGACTTTTAAGTAAAGCAATCAAAACATGCAATTCAATTCAAATCTTAACAAGCAAGAGTCTATATTAGCATTGACACAAGCAACAAAAGAACAAAGGGTGCAAGAGCTCTTGCTGTCCGTGACTCGAATGTCTCCAAATGGTGTTTGCGTGCAAGAAAGGGGATATGGGAATACGAGAGAAAAGTATATTTGTTGAGACCTCAATCTACTAAAGTTTCACACTTGGTCCTCTTTGGAATCTTATCTTGACTCGTCCCCAGACCACTAGCCAGGTACAAGTCAATTTGATCCACTCCTTTTTGATATTTTGAGCACTCATGCAATGGATGAGCGAAAGCACGAAAGCTTACACTTTGGATGGCAAAGAGAGAATAATGATGGAGGAGGAAGAAAAAAAAGGTGTGAAAGGCTCACATCAATGAGGACAATCATAGGCAAGAGAGAGCCAAATGATAGATATGATGTGAGGAGTAGGGATTTCCATGCAACGGATGCACATGTGAGCTAAAAATCTCTCCAAGGAAACTAGTGGGGGTGCATCTAACTTGCTTGCTCAAGAGGACCTAGAGCTCGTTTGAGGAGACTCATCATTGGAATATACAAGCCAAGTTCTATAGTGTGAAGGTCCCCACATAGCTATATGCATGATGATGATCTCTATGGAGTACAAGGGATAGAGGATGAAGTACTAGTGTGGATCTCTCAAAAAGGAATAGTAGTGTGCCCCCTTCTCTCTCTTTTTTTTTTCTTTTTCTCTTTTTTCTATTTTTTGTATTTTTTTGGTGGCCTCAATGGCTCTTTCTATTTAACTCTCATTTGTCCTCTGTGGGATCTTTTCCTCACTTTAGGGACAACACTCTATATTTTACAAGAATATAGGAGATCTTTCACACTTTACAAGGGTACTCACATAAAGAAGATATAACTATCATGATGTATGCAATGTATGCCGCTGTCAGTGTAGCAGGAACATGTATGACATGAAGATCAAGTCATGAAGAGGTGGATATTGCATGGCAATGTATCTCGGAAAGGCTATGGAAATGCCTTGATAGGTAGGTATGGTGTCTGTTTTGAGGAAGATATAAGGAGGTTTATGATGACAGAGCGTATCATGCCAAGGGTTTGGATGTACCAGCGAAGGTGGACGCCAACTCTCGGAGTGAGAAGAAGGCAATGCACGGCACAGGAGAGGCTAGCAAATATGAGGAGGTGGAAGTGTCAACTTTCAATACTTACATTAGTCCGAAGAACTCATGCACTTATTATCGGTAACTCTCAATCTAATAAGGAGGTTCACAAAGATACAAGTACCCCGAGGAGGAGTGTATGGGGGTTTGGTTATCCTTGCGCATCCTCGACTCATGGTACGTGAGTGTACTCTAATATCCGACCCCTCAGAAGAGTAGTGATCCATCTAGTAGCTAGAGTTCTCAACTAGTTTTGTAGGTTTTTGAAAATAAACACGGATTGCCCAAAATACGACACCTATCACTAATAGGCTAGAGCTCTTGACACCAAAAGTTCAAACATTACTCACATCAATACCTCAAAAACTATTGCAGGTTACTACTAAAATTAAATAGCAACCTCAATTACCTACTTTCAAGACAAGACACAACTCAGTGCAACAACCAACTCTCTTAACAAGATAAACATGAAACTAAAGAGAGTTCCAGCAACAAACTAAACAAAAGCCAAGGCTCTTGCTAAAGACAAACTAAAGCTAAAACTAAACATGGCAGTAGCTACGAAAAGGTAAAGAACACACAACAGAGAAAGATAGGCATGAAAAATTCTATGATGTGTTCTAGATTTTAAAAGTGGAGCGTGTTTCTCTCCCAGACGAAGTAACACGGGATATATCTTGTTATGAACAGCAAGAAAAGGTAAAGAAAACTAAAAATTAAACCTAAGAGTGAGACGCTCCAAGCATAGCACATAACGCATGAAGTGATAAAAATATAGTGAGACGAAGAACGAACTGATGATTGTTGATGGAGAAGGGGATGCACGGGGGCATCCCCAAGCTTAGACGCTTGAGTATCCTTGAATATTTGTTGGGGATGCATGGGGGCATCCCCAAGCTTAAGCGCTTGACACTCCTGAATCTTATTTCATCATCTTCCATCGCACACTTGAAAACTCCCTTCATACATAACTCATCATAAGCTGATTAGAGAGGTTAGTACCCTTAATAAATAATTTTTCTCCACTGGATATAAAGATATTCTTGAAGATCTACTGTTTCTCAAGATTTCCAAAAGGTTTTTTCAAAGAAAAAGCAAGCTTAAGGTTTGCAAAATTTAGGAGAGACAAAACGTGGCAGAATCTGTGAAAAACAGAATAGCAGGTAGTAAAGAATTTTTTAGGGGAACTTCTACAACTAAAATAAAAAAATCAGAACATACGAAAGTTCCGTGATTCTATAGAGCACGCTGTGTAAAAAAATCAGCTCAAAAAGATGAACTGGTGATTTATTCTGATTTTTCCCGTCATGAGGACAGAATCTGTTTTCTGGACAGCATGTCACAACTTTCACTTCCCTTGTCATATGAGGCTATACTTGGCACAAAGCTTGAAAAATAAAGATACAATGATGTTGCTACAGTAGTAACAATCATCAAGACCACTAAAAATAGAAAGTAAAAACTCAAAGTAAAGATAACAAGGGTTGTCTCCCTAGAGCTCTTTCTTTATAGCCATAAAGATAGGCTTAAGATTTTAATGATGCTCTCGTAGGAATAATAGTTGAAGCACAAAAGAGAGCATAAAGAAGCAAATACCAAACACATTTAAGTCTAACATGCTTCCTATGCAAAGGGATCTTGTAGAGAAATAACTCATTGAAGCATAAAGATATTAGCATAGGAAGGCAAAACAAGTGCAACTTCAAAACCTTCAACATAAAGAGAGGGAACTTGATATTATTGAAATATCTATAAGAATATGTTCCCTTCTCATAATAATTTCCAGTAGGATCATGAATAAACTCAAAAATATAAGTATCACGTAAAGCATTGTTACCATGATCCACATGCAAAAGGGTACTCTTACTCTCCTCATAAACATAATCTTTCTCATTGGTAATAGTGGGAGTAGGACTATCATAAACAACTTGAACACTATATATTAATTGTGTATTAGGAAGATGGTGTTCAACAAGGGAGTAATTCCCTCCATGATTATGACAAGTTTCATAAGGATAATTTCTCCTTATGTCATAGGTACCTTTATAATCACTAGAGATAGGAGTTATAACATCATCATAGTAGAGAAGAGCATTATCATTGCTAGCAACTATATTTGTAAACATGTTGTCTTTACTCTTACTAGCAAAAGAATTATCAATTACCACATCACTAATGGGTAAAGGACTTGCAATCCTATCATCCCCAAGCTTAGAGCTTTCCATATCATCACTCTCAGAGTTAGTACCAAAAAGATTTTCAAGATCATAAGTAGCATTATCATCATTTTCCCAATCACAACAACATGCATACCATAATCAAAATCATCTTCAATAGTGCCTACGGACTTAACATCAGGATAATAATGAATGCAATCAAGCTCACCGTCCTCCAAAATTTTTTGTCCGTTAGGATAAAAATTGATGCGAGGAATATGCTCAGGCCAGGTGGATACCCATTCTTCATCCTTCTTGCTCCTCTTCCTCCTCCTCTTCTTTTTCTTCCTCTTCACCTTAGGGAGGAGTGGTTGGAGGGGAAGTTTCTCCACATATCCTGGTTTATCATTAGAAACGATAGTGGAAACTTGGGAGAAACTCTCCTTTTTATTAGTAGAAATATAAGAGACATTTTTATACTTTGGTAGAGTTCCCTCCTTTCTAATCTTACTTATGTAATCATTCTCATGGCAATTAACAACACAATAGAGATGGCATTTCTGCAAAGTGTTATTTATTCCCAAAGCATGACCATCTAGCCAAGAAGTCTTTTCTGATAACTCTTCACACATAAAAAATAACATAAGCTCATCATAAAGATCAGGGGTGATCATGTCATCACACAACTGGCTAACAGTTATATTTTGAAAGTACATGCACTGAAAATTGAAGTGACCCTTTATGCAGCAAAGTTCACAAGTAAAAGGATAAAGGTCACACAATTCTCTAGAAATTTTATTTAAATCTCTAACCCAAGTGATTGTTCTTTCATGCTTATGTTGCTTACAATACTTCTCTTCTTCAATCATAGGCCTTTCACAAGGTCTATCCACTCCACAAAAATTAACATGCTTATATAAAACTTCATTTTCAGGAATTGGATCATGCATGTTGCAATCATCATTATCAATTTCATTTTCTTTGCAAAACTCTTTAAAAGGTTCATGATGCTTGATTCTCCTTAGGCATATTAATATGTGAAGCAAAAGATTTGAGGAAATCAACAAGGATTTGAGAATCAAGACCAAACTTAGCACTAAACTTATTAAAACTTGCAGTTTCAACAAAGGACTTAATGCAATCATACTTA
The DNA here is from genome assembly GCA_950022295.1 of Bromus sterilis. Lineage (NCBI taxonomy): Eukaryota > Viridiplantae > Streptophyta > Magnoliopsida > Poales > Poaceae > Bromus > Bromus sterilis. The sequence goes on along the minus strand of OX465595.1, from coordinate 332,010,391 downwards.
TAAATTATAGCTGACTCTTTACCTTTGTCGATCTCCCAATCATCAGTATTTTGTTAGATTCTTTCAAGGAGTTCTCATTTAGCATCAATCTTTTCGTTTGTGAAAGAACCCATCGAGGAAGCATCGAGCAAGTCTTTATCCTGTCGAGATAACCTTGCATAGAAATTAGTAATAATCATATCTTTGGGGAGCCCATGGTTAGGACATTTTAGCATCAAAGTTTTCAGTCTCCCCCAAGCTTGAGCTATGCTCTCTCCGTCATGAGGATAGAAATTATAAATATAATTCCTATTCTCATGGACTTCATGAAGAGGATAAAACTTGGAGTAAAAGAGAGACTGGATATCTTCCCAATCCCGTAGGTGAGAATCATCTAGTAGCCTATACCATTCCAATGCTTTTCCTTTGAGTGACAAGGCAAATAATTTCTTCATGACTTCACCTCTTGTCAAACCTGAAATCTTAAATAACTCACAAAGTTCTGTAAGTTTCAACAAATGAATACTAGGATTGACTGTCCCATCATAACAATCATTAATAATTATTTCAACTATCCCAAGTGGTATTTGGAATGGGATACATTCAGTAGGTGGCGGAGACTTCTCTACCACAGGTGTGGCAAAACGGTCTCCCCGAAGCAGCGAACTAAGATTGCAGTTTTCCATAAGCCTAACTAGTGAAAATAAAAACAATAAACGAAAAGATTTAATTGTAGAATCTAAAGATATACCTTTAAGCACTCACCTCCCCGGCAACGGCGCCAGAAATAGCTTGATGTCTACGCACGCTTCTATTCTTGTAGACTATGTTGGGCCTCCAAGCGCAGAGGTTTGTAGGACAACAGCAATTTCCCTCAAGTGGATGACCTAAGGTTTATCGAACTCAGGGAAGTAGAGGTTAAAGATGGTCTCTCTCAAGCAACCCTACAATTAAGATACAAAAAGTCTCTTGTGTCCCCAACACACCTAATACAACTAGGAGTTGTATAGGTGCACTAGTTCGGCGAAGAGATGGTAAAATATGGGTGATAGGTGTGGTAAAACGAAGTAATATAAATCTGTAATAAAAAGTGCAGCAAGCAAACATGTAAAAAAAATGAGAGCAAACGGTGTAACAATGATGGAAACAAGGCCTCCTGGCTGCCCTGTGGCCCCCTTTGGCCTGGTGGAAGCTTCCGGAGCGCTGCTTTTTTATATAATTTTTCCGGGATTTATTGGGCACTTTAATTATTGAAAAAACCTGAAATACAAAAACAACAGAAAACAGGAACTGGCAACTGGGTGCACTGAGTTAATAGGTTTGTCCAAATATGCTCAAAAGTGTATGAAAGTTCAAGCAAAACATGGAAAAGTCACACAAAACATGCATGGAGCAAGCAGAAATTACACGCGGTGTGGGGTGGGGTGGGGAATTGGGAGTGGGGTGGGGAATTGGTTGTGGGGAGTTAGGTTACGGACATGAGGGAGTTGGGCTGGCCGGCTGCGGCGCTAGGCTCGTTATGGCCTTCGAGGGGTTCGGCGATTCGCTGGATTTTTGGGCTGCATACATATATTTCGGGTAAATCGGGCTATTCGGGTACCGGGGTTAAAAACCCGAATTTCCCATATTAATTTCGGGTTTTCATTTTTGTTACCCGATATAGCATTCGGGTTTTTCGGGTTCGGGTTATAAGGGTTCGAGCTCGGGGTTTTCGGGTTTCGGGTTTTATGCCCAGCGCGAGTCTATCCAAACCCTAATCCTAAGTGAACATGTATTCTCTAATAGAATATGTAGGATTTGCACCATAGGATTTCAATAACATGCGAATCACATGCAGAACGGAAGTGTTACCCGTATGTTTACGATTAGATTTTGCGATGCGTGTGGTAAGAGGAACCTTGTGTTCCTTGCCGCTCCGAAGGCATGATTTTGCGATGCCTTTATCCTTCATGGCGTACGCCGTCGACGGGGAGGAACGCCGTCACCGAGGCCCGGGGAGGGAACCATCGCCGTTGATAGTCGTCTGGATCTGGATGAAGATAGAGGGAGGAGGTGAGGTGCCGTGCAGTGTGAAATTAGTGTGAGGTTGAGATTGGACTTGTACACGCAGATGTGAGCGCCAAAAACACAGCAAGAGGGAGAAAAAGGAGGGAACCAAATTTTTGAATATTTCAATATCAATTGAGAGGTTGAGATCGAACTTGTACACGCAGATCTGTGCACCAAAAACCTAGCAAGGAGGGAGTGTAAAAGAGGGAACCAAATTTTCGATTGAGAGTCGTGCACTTGTACACTCATGTGTGTGTGTGATGCATAGGCCAATCCATAATGTTTGTATCGAGCAAATTTTGTTTTATCTTATACATTTTGTACTTTGATTAGAATAAAAATTGTGTTTAGGCACACACATACGAACCATCCTCAAGTTCAAAAAATCTTCACAAAAATGGAACATCACGTATGAAGGTTTCATGCTTTTCGTGAAATGACAATGCAATGACGATTATCTCTTTACCAGTTGTTATGATAGAAAATTATGTACAATTTTTAAGTCCATAAGATTTGTGGCCAATATGGTCACCGTTTTGTTCAAGGATGTGCTCCATGGTGAATTCCTCTTGGTTAATTCAAGATTTGACATGTATGTTGTGACATCCAGGTTTTTGGCCCTTGGATTTGCAAACCCTTTTTGCTTATTTCTGAAAATTTGAATTTCATTTGCCTGGTGTTTTGCAACTCTTCTGGCCTTGATCACTTGAACCTAAATTTTTCTCTAGGCCAAGTGACCTCAAAACCCTTCTTCCTCATGTCCTAGATCAAGCTTTGATCATCCATTCCCTTGTCACATTTTTATTTCTCAAGATATTCCTTTTTCATTAAAGGAATAAGCCTTTTCCCCATGTTTTGAAAGCCATCACCTTCTCTGGTTGTCCAACTACTTTGAAACTTTTTGTGCTGAACTCTAGGATCATGCCTCATGATTCTATGGGAAAAGATCAACAAGTTCAGTACAACATTTTCCCTCTAAAAATTCTTTTTCAATTCTGGACAAAGGAGCACTTTGTGAAGGAGGTACCCTGTGCACTGGTCAATTGGCTCTGAAATTTTTATCACTTGAGCACCTTCGTAAACCTTGCATGCACACAAAAATTCAGCTCCAAAATCCCAACCAATCAGCCTCCAGAAATTCCCAAAGTTTCCTGCAGAAAGTGTATATTGAAGCTGGCATCCACATGAGACCTCCCCCAGTTCCTCCAAGCCCCCAGGTGCACTTCTGGACGTTGCCTACGTGCCATGGACACGCTTGGCGAGCAGTGGCTGCACCCAGTGCACGCGTGCACAGGGTGAGCATGATCACTGCCTGCCAAAGGTGTGCTCTGGACGTGGCCGAGACGTCGCCATCAGGGGCACGCCTCGCCCGGCGAGCCCGTGGCCTCGCCCTCGCGTCCGTAGCTCCTCCAGCTCTCTCGTGCGCCACCTGTCCTCGCCCAAAGCCGCGCCGCTCGCCGGAGGCCTCACCGTCGCCGCCACTGTTCGACAGAGCGCACGTGTGACGACCACTGTGGCGAGCACGCCTCCGTGCTATCCGGGTTTGCTTCTGCTTGTCGCCAGCTCCACCGCACGACGGCTTGCCATCTGTCCCGAGCAAAGCCGCGCCGCCGGCCGCCTAGCTCGCCGTCGCAGAGCGACCACAGAGAGCTTTGCCGACGTGACCCATCCCCCTGTCGATGCAAAGCCTCGGGAGCCGCTCGCACGCGCGCCAGGTCACCTCCAGAACCTCCTAGACCCGTCGGGAACAGCTCGAGCACATCCACTCCGAGCATTGCTCCAATTTCTTCTGCCCGGCGGCATCCTCGTCAGAATCCCGTGGCCACCTATAAAACCCGAGCCCCTCCTCACTTCTGAGCATCGCAAACACTCCCACTGCACTCCAATTGATCACCCAGCCCAGCAAACCCCGCCGGGGAGGCCCCAGGCCTCGGTCCTCACCGGAGCCCCGCCGTGAGATCGCCACCGTGGCTAGCCGCCCCTGGTGCTCTCCTAGCCCCGCCGTAGAAAGAGAGTGAGATTCACCTTCAACAACCTGCAAAAGTAAAAAACAGTGTAACTGTTTGGTTGTTGCAGATATAACTCAAAAACATGTATACCAATATGAACTCTATCATCAGAGAAGTTATAAAAAACCAAAATTGTTGCTTCAGTTTCATCATTTTTTTATTCTAGTTTTGTCATTTCCTTAGCAAACAAATACAAGAACATCTAAATAGAATGCATTCTTTTAATCCTCACACACCAAATATAAATCTAGATAAAATGTTGAACCTTATCGATAGGATTAACTAATATTGACAGTTCTTGGTAGAGTTATTATTGACTTATTGTTGAACTGATATAATTTAACTAGTTGAACTGAGAAAGTCGTTAATTATCAAAATCAAACTTTTTCTAATGCTCTGCAGGTTGGACGACTAGGGATTAAAGTTTGCAGCAGTAGTGCTCACGCCTATGAGCTGTTGTTCATGGTTGTTTCGAGGAGCCACTCGTTGTGGAGCTCGAGAGGAGGCTCCACAACAAAAGGCCCAGCTATATGTTACCTAATTCTCCGCAGAAAATAACTAAAAATTCTCAGGTTGGTGTCAAGCTACTCAAGTACGTTTCGTTGTCGTCCACAAATTCCCAGGTGAGACTGTAACTTCCTTGACAGATTAGAGTACAGGAACAAGGAAGTAAACCAGGCAGGCGATCGACAATGAGGATGAATATGAACCGCGAGAGAAACTTCAGTTCAAAATCACAAGAGAAAATTTAGCATGTTCAACATGGCAATACATATGCAATGAACATGCCTGCATGATGATATATATACCTTTTGCTAAGGCTTTCTCTTAGCCATCAAATGAGATAGTTCGGTGCAGGTTGCCCTTAATTAATCCCCAAGTCCGACTTGGTTTTTCTGCAGTAATTAGAAAGATCAATCTGTGGATGTCACAACAAATTGTTGAGCATAGAAGGAAGCTTGGCAGGTATTGCACTATTTCTTTGTTTTACTGTAAATTATCCCGTGTCTTCCATCTTTGATGATTTTAAAAAATAATTCAAAGGATTTGATTTTAGTACTTTAGCTTTGTCTTCACTCTTCACATATATAAATAATTCATCAGAGGATTGATTTCTTCTTTTTTATTTATATTTGATACAGAACTATATAGCATGTTCACTGACTTAATGTTCTCATGCTCCATTGATATTTGTAGGGTTCAGATATAGATTTTGTTTGTTCTGCTGGGTTTTGGACATGCTCAATCGAACATTGATGTACAAATAATCACATCCATGGCAATACATACACGATGCACATGCCCTGCATGATGATATATACCTTGAGATGAGGCTTTGTCTTAGCCATCAAATGGGATAGTTCAGTGCAGGTTGGCTCTTAATTAATCCCAAAGTTTGACTTGGTTTTTCAGCAGTAACATGACAGACCAATCTGGGGATGCCACAACAATTTTTTGCGCATAGAAGGAGGCTTGGCAGGTATTGCACTATTTCTTTGGTTTGCTGTAAATTCTCCTATGTCTTCCCTCTTTGATGATTTTACAAAATAATTCTTAGCTAAATATCTCCAGCCAAAGTTAGATTTTAATTCAAAGGATTTGATTTTAGTAGTATAGCTTTGCCTTCACATATATAAATAATTCATCAAAGGATTGATTTATTCTTTTTTATTTATATTCACTGATTTAATGTTCTCATGCTCCATTGATATTTTTAGGTTCAGATTTTAATTTTTTTGTGTTCTGTAGGTTTTTGGACATGTTCAATCGAACATTGCTGTACAAATAATCGCAGTTTGTAAATATCCAAGGCTTCTTGCCCGTACATATTACTCTACTTGGCATTTTAGTTTCATACATTTTACTTGCTTGGTTTGTATGTGTGAACAAGGATGTAACTGTTGTCGTCTGGACTGCGTACGTACAGTGGGAGAGCTAGCTGGCAAATCTTAGCCATGGTACATGAGGGGAAGTTAAATGGAAGATTAACCAAACGATGAAATCCACCATGTGTGTGCCCCGAAAGCAGCAGACGTTTGGCCTCAACCTCATCGGATTGATCACCGATGTGCTCAACACAGGTATGTTACAATCCAATGTTATGCTGAAACTAACATACCAAAGGTTTAAGATCGTCAGCCCATAAGTAGTATCCATATCAGAAAGTTATGCTGAAATTTTAGTTTGGGCATGCTAGATTTGCTTAAAAACTTTACAATGATGGACGATAAGAAATTTTTTATGTCCATTTAATGCTGGAATGAGAATGACCAATGTTCTGAGAGAGAAATATAGTTTCAAATATGAGACCGGGCATAAGAAATAATTCAAGGTATGAACAGTTAATTTATTACAAATGCGGAGCCAATGTTTCATTACTGGGAGAGGGATTTAATTAGTTGAAGTGCAGCGATGAATTATATCTGCAGTTATTATTAGAGAGTATGTTTGGTGCCAACCAAGGAGTTTGATCTCAAAGTATAGTATGCTCATGTAGCCTGTTTTTATATGTTGTTCTTGCATAATGAGCTGTATGCATCCTATCTTTGCCAACGTTAGCTCACCTCCATGATGGTGTCTTTATATGTTAGGATTTGGATTACTAAAGAACCATGATATAGTTGCACTTATATTAATGGTTGGTGCATGGTATGAGCGCATACAGTTTGTGTTCTCTCAATGTTGACCTATCTTTATATTGAATTACTGAGATTTTATATAAAAAATACAATCCTGCAACTGAGACTTTTCGTAAGTCAAAAAAATGAATTTTTTTCACTTCTGACATTACAGATGTTCTTAATGCTTGATTTTAGATGAACAACGTGAAAGCCATCCATGTGTCGTCCTTCGTACCCTAGCACAAATCTTTTCATGAATGAATTTTACCATAGCAAAATCTGTAGTTCTGTTGGTGCAGCTCACTGCACCTAGCTCCCTCTCTCTCTCGGCTGGAGGAAGAAGAAGAAGGTGGACACTGAAATTTTATGCGGCGCTCGAACACCTACAATTTTCCTTCAGAGCTCAAACTCCGGCGCACACACGCTCTGGTTTTACACAGGAAGGAGAGGCGGGGTCTTATACGCCTACGCACTGACACACGACGCCGCGCTCATCACGCCCCCACTCACCATGATTCGCACGACCCGGCCACCGCGCACGTCGCGCTCTGACGCGATCAACACGGCCGGGCGGCTGTGCCTGGACCCTGGACTCTCTCATCTCCCTGTCTAACGACCACACACACGCACGGCTTAGGGGGGTGAATGTTAGGAATAAGTCATGCCTTCACATGTACATGGAGTGTATGGGGCATGTACTGGGCATGTCCGGGCGTGCTCCGTGTGCGTGCGTGCGTGTGTGTGGTCGTTAGCTGGTTAGACGGGGAGATGAGAGAGTCCAGGGTCTAGGCCCCACTCACCATGATCCGCACGACCCGGCCACCGCGCACGTCGCGCTCTGACGCGATCAACACGGCCGGGCGGCTGTGCCTGGACCCTGGACTCTCTCATCTCCCCGTCTAACCCGCTAACCCGCTAACGACCACACACACACGCACACGGAGCACGCCCGGACACGCCCAGTACATGCCCCATACACTCCATGTACATGTGAAGGCATGGCTTATTCCTAACATTCACCCCCCTAAGGCGTGACTTAGAGAAGGGCTGGCCCCTCATCGTCGACGTCGGCGAGGAGTGCCTTTTCCTCCTCCGCCATCTTCGGCTTCCGGCAGTCCCGCGGGAAGTGGCCGCGGATGCCACAGTTGTGGCACTTGCCATGCCGTCCTTTGCCTCGTGTTCCCACACTGCTCTGAGCGTCATCGTCGTCGTCACCTCACAGACGACGCCGCGCCTCCCACTGTGCCGCTGTGAGCAGCAGTTGGCCATCGCCACCTCCGCCGCTGTCCTGGCTGCGCCGCCGCGTCCGCTCCTCGAACGCCTTCAGCCGCCCGAGCGCCTCCTCGAACGGCATGGTCTCCACATCACAAAACTGCTCGATGGCCGCCACCGCAGCGTACAAACAGTCCGGCACCGTGTCCAGCAACTTCTTGACCATCGTTGCGTCGTCCCGAGCCCCGCATAGCGCGCCGCCATGCCTCCGATCCTGCCGGCGTAGGCGTCTAGTGACTTGCCGTCCTCCATGCGCAGCCGGTCGAAGAATCCGCGGAGTGTGGACAGCCGAGCCGCCCTGACCCGATCCGCGCCAACGAATCGCGCCTTGAGGCTTGCCCACACCTCCGCCGCCGTCTTCTTGTTGGACACCTGCAACAGGAGGTCCTCGCCTAGCGCCCCGAACAAGTACGCCTTTGCTGCCTTGTTCTTCTTGTCGTCGATCGCCTCGTCGGTCGCCGGCGAGACGACCTCCCAAAGTCCCTGCGCGTCGAGGTTTGCCTCCGCCTTGATAGCCCACACGGTGTAGTTCTCACCGGTGAGCGCCGGGAGCGACAGCGTGAGGGAGCTCCCTCCGCCGCGAACGCCGCCATCGTACGGAACCAACGACATCGCCGGCGAGCTTCTCGTAACCGTGGCTCTGGTACCAATTATTGGTGCAGCTCACTGCACCTAGCTCCCTCTCTCTCTCGATTGGAGGAAGAAGAAGGTGGACACTGAAATTTTCTGCGGCGCTCGAACACCTACAATTTTCCTTCAGAGCTCAAACTCCGGCGCACACATGCTCTGGTTTTACACAGGAAGGAGAGGCGGGGTCTTATACGCCTGCGCATTGACGCACGACGCCGCGTTCATCACACCCCCACTCACCATGATCAGCACGACCCGGCCACCGCGCACGTCGCGCTCTGACGCGATCAACACAGCCGGGCGGTTGTGCCTGGACCCTGGACTCTCTCATCTCCCCGTCTAACCCGCTAACGACCACACACACGCACGCACACGGAGCACGCTCGGACACGCCGAGTACATGCCCCATACACTCCAGGTACATGTGAAGGCATGGCTTATTCCTAACAAGTTCCGATAGAATAAGCTGATTTTAAAGACCTAAATAAATGGTAAAAGTATATTTCAGTACTCATCATAGATACAACTATTTTTTTTCTAGCTTCGAGGTTAACAAAATAGTACTCATATTTGTTTGATAAAGACAAACTCTATAGCTACATGTTTTATAAAAAGAATAAATATAAAAATAACATCATTTTTTGAAATCCAAGAAAACACAATATTATATGGAAACTAATTTGAAATAAACATGAAATAAGAAATAAAAATTAAATGAAGATAGCAGTTATATTTCCATTAGGTCATGCAATAGTGATCGAGAACCAACGCCTAAATAGCACGTCTCAAGAATATTATCATGCATGGATTACATAAATCTTGAGCTGTTAGTAGGCATAAGTTTGAAGCCTTAGAACAATATGTCGACATGAGTAGAACCAAGGCCAAGATATCATGCCTTGGATATATTAAGATGGATGAATTTAAAGTCTCCAAAAGGAAGATGGCATGATTAGAAGTTCATGTTGGCTAGAAGTGATGAAATGATAGATTTCTATGAATCAGAAGTATATGCATGTGCATGCATGTGCCAGTACTTGGGACATGAGTGACAAAACTATCTAAGAAGCACTGATTCTAAATTGCAGAAAGGAATCAATACGATTTCTTGGCAGCTATATAAAGTTTTGAAGTAACAAATCATGCTCAGTATGCTATAAATTATTCTATTGTCAAAGACTAGTGTCAAAACAAGTTGATCGTCTTGAATAAAAAAATTCAAGATATGATGCATGAGTGAAAGAGAGTTTTACAAGTTTTTAATCTAGAAACACCAGTTTCTAATATTTCCTCTGTTCTACAAATAATGAAGTTCTAGGTTTGTTCAAAGTCAAACATGGTTCTGTTTGACCAACTCTATAGAAACTGTGATAAGATTTGCAATCTCAAATATAACAACAAACAACAACAACAACAAACAAAGGCTGTCAGTCCCAAACAAGTTGGGGTAGGCTAGAGCTGAAACCCAAAAGATATCGTAACCAAATCACGGTTCTGGCACGTGGATAGCTAACTTCCACGCACCCCTGTCCAGAGCTAGATCTTTGTTGATAGCCCAGTCCTTCAGGTCTCTCTTCACAGACTCCTCCCAAGTCAAGTTCGGCCTCCCCCGACCTCTCTTGACATTATCAGCACGCCTTAACCACCCGATATGCACAGGCGCTTCAGAAGGCCTACGCTGGATATGCCCAAACCATCTCAGACGATGTTGGAAAAGCTTCTCTTCAATTGGTGCCACCCCAACTCTCTCCCATATAACATCATTCCGGATCCGATCCTTCCTTGTGTGGCCACATGCCCATCTCAACATGCGCATCTCTGCCACACCTAGTTGTTGGACATGTCGCCTTTTAGTTGGCCAACATTCAGCACCATACAACATCGCCGGTCGAATCGCCGTTCTATAGAACTTGCCTTTTAGCTTTTGTGGCACTCTCTTATCACAGAGAACACCAGAAGCTTGGCTAAGCTTGGCGCCACTTTAGTCATCCAACTTTGATTCGATGGCTAACATCTTCATCAATATCATCATCCTTCTGCAGCATTGACCCCAAATATCGAAAGGTGTCCTTCTGAGGTACCACTTGCCCCTCAAGGCTAATTTCCTCCTCTTCCGCATGGTTAGTAGTACTAAAACCGCACCTCATGTACTCAGTTTTAGTTCTACTAAGCCTAAAACCTTTCGATTCCAAAGTCTGTCTCCACAGCTCCAGCTTCCTATTAACCCCCGTCCGACTGTCGTAGACTAGAACCACATCGTGTGCAAAGAGCATACACCATGGGGTGTCCCCTTGTATATCCCGTGTGACCTCATCCATCACCAATGTGAAAAGATAAGGGCTATATCGCTTGAGACTAATTTTGAGTTTGAGATGTTTATATATCTGTCTTCATTATTAATGTTAAGCATTAATGGTTAAGATTTAATGATGTTAGTTTCCAAATATAATATTTATAGATAGAAGTCTAGTCGCGCAAATGCGCGGGTATCACCGCTAGTTATATACTAACTAAAAGAGAAGTCAATTTATTTTTTGGAGTGAATATCAGTAAATTTGTTCTTCAGTTCTGAACATTAGTAAATTCAGAAGTTATTTAATGGATTCTCAAACGCGGGGAAAAGGCTCAGTACGCATCAACAACATGAACATCCAGATTGAGTTGCGGCTGTACACAATGCTTTGAAAAGAGGGGAGGGGTTTGAACCTAGCTCCTCTAACAGGACCGTGTGATCCCAAAAAACAATTACTTGACACCGTTGCATGCTTGCAGCACCTCTGCTCAAGATCCGGCGAACTGCCACCTCCAATGAGGCAGTCCTCGGCTCCATAGATCTCGGATAGGAGGCGGAGGCGCTTCCGTCGGCCGGGGGAGAGGCAGGAGCGCGACGTCTGGGGGGAGGGAGGAACGCGGCGGCCGGGTGGTTGCCGGTGACGAGGGGGTGGCGGCCAACGGCTCAGGTGAGGGGGAAGGTGGAGGCGGTGGCGCGCACGGCGGCCGTAAGGAGGGGAGGCGCGCGCGGCGACCGGGGTAGGGGAGGCGCGCGGCGACCGGGGGAGGGGAGGCGCGCGGCGTCCGGGGAAGGGGAGGCCCGTGGCAGCGTGGGGAGAGGGAGGCGCTGGCGAGGGTTGGTGGAGGGCGGCGCGTGCTTGGAGATTGGGTGTGTCGGGTTTTTCTTAACTGCGGGTGTGTGGGTTCGGTTGGAGTAACAAACCCGATCGGTCCTTAGGGCATAGACATTTGGCATAGTATTTAACGAAGAAAGAGAGGGATTGTATCTTAGCTACGATACAACTCTTGTATGTGGTCATATGCAAAAAGCATGGTTAGACCAATCACATTTATGCATGGAGCTAAAATCATTAAATAAGATACACCATTTAAGAAACAATGTATTGTAAGGTTGTATCTTAAGTTTTTATTGCACCTATGATATTGTGCTAAGATACAATGCATTGGGGGAGCCCTTATAGGAGCTGATTAATAGAATAGTATTCTATTACATGTAATAGAATAGCTGGGTCCTATTACTTTTGCTTATAAAGTAAGTGCCACATTAAAATTGTGCATTTCTATGTACATTCAAATGTAATAAACTCTATCAAACATGTATTAGAACCACATGCATATATATGGTGATTTCCTCTAGGCTTTGTGGCGTGGACTTATATAGAACACACATCAAACCCAATTAGGTGCAATGTATTCATTACAAGATTCCCTAAATTCATATCTAATAATTATAAAGTTTGTGACTTGCACTTTTAAGTCGAAACCTTCGCCGAGGATGACAGTATATGAAGTTTTGTGAAGCACGTGGCACATCAAAATCGTGCATTGCACATTTAAAAATCAACTAAACATTTTTATTCATGAAATGGAGCCGCATGTGTGTGACGAAGGTCGTACGGACATTCATTGCATTATTTTAGATGAAACGATCCACACACGTTGTTATAGGGGTTCACCGACATAAATAGGGTGTATACATGGTGATTTCCTCGAGCTCTATGTTAGGGTATTCCTATAGGACATAAAAAATCAAGTTTGAGGCCATCTGTTAACAACGCTCAGTTTTCCTCACATGAGGGTTTATATTGTTAAGATTGTTTGTGATTGTAAATTTTTTAGATGAAGAAGTAATGTGACGCCCCTAAAATCAAGCCGTGTAAAGTAATTATACACGCAGGTACACGACTGATGGTAAGAGAGTTGATAATGGCTTCTCGCCCTTCGTTGGTTACCCCAAGTGGAAGGTGAGATGTAGGATAGCAACAAATTTTCCTTATGTAGATGAGAGGGTTTGTCTCGCGTAGAACTCCGGAGATGATAAGTAGGTGGTTCGGCAAGTGACGCGCCATCTGAAAAGAATCACTTGCTTCTCCTGGACCTACACACATCACAAATAACTTTTCTCCCAATGAAGTTCAGAGAGGTTGTCAATCTCTCTGGTCTTGTTGTCCACAAAGGATCAACGCAATAGATAATAATGATAGCGGCAAAAGAGTAAAAACAGGGAAGTAAATGAGTCGTGTAAACAGTGATGAGAATATGGACCGGGGTCCCGTGATGTTCACTAGTGATGTCTCCCTCCTAAAAGACGATAAAACTTCTATAAGAAGTAAACAAATTACAGATGGGCAATTGGCAGGATCATAAACCCACCACAATGCTAACTATGCTACAAAGAAAGGAAGAGGCTCAAAAGCATGGGCAGTACGCCAAAATAAGTAGACCGAAATCCAACTGCATCTACTACTAATCATCCACCTTGAGATATCTATCCAGAACATCTGGCTGGTATTAATTTGCGAGCCCCACCCAAAGTGTAAACCCAAAGCAACAGACAACTGCATTAAAAAGCACTTTGCGTAAAGTAAACAATCCTTGCAACCGCGGTTACCAACACCGTTACTTTCCCCCTTGTGGCAACAACACATCCCCTAGACTCATGTTTCTGTCACTCAAGCGTGTCATCGGGGGGCATGAACCCACAATCGAGCATAACGTTCCCTCTTGGAGTTACTACCTACTACTTGGCCAAAGAAATAAACAGCAACGAAGAACATGCAAGAATTACTTAGGAACAAAAATATAAAAGATAAGAACCAAATATATTACTCTATCACAAATTAAAAAAAGTCTCATAATAATAAACAGCAAAGGGGAACATGCAAGAATTACTTAGGAACAAAAATATAAAAGATGAGAACCAAATATATTACTTTATCACAAATTAAACATAGTCTCATAATCCATCAGATCCCAGAAAACTCAGCATAGCAACAGCAAAAAGAATTACATATGTGCCTTGATCATAGGTGGGGCCCCTCTGGCCCTCCTTCGGGACTCTGGAAGGTTCCACTGTGCTGATTTTTAATCCGATTTTCCCGAATTTTTGGAACACTTTTAATATGGGGGAAACATGGATAGAAAAACAACAAAAAACAGGAACTGACACTGTGGTGTACTGAGTTAATAATTTAGTCCAAATATGATCAAAAGTGTATGAAAGTGTATCTAGATCATAGCAATATCACACAAAACATGCATGGAGCAAGCAGAAATTATAGATACGTTTGGGACGTATCAGCATCCCCAAGCTTAATTCCTGCTCGTCCTCGAGTAGGTAAATGATAACAAGCATAATTTTTGTGGTGACATGCTAGCAACCATATAAGAACTTTGAAAAGTGTAAGGACCGATATGTGGTACTGTTCTAGATCTAGATGTTTCCATCCAGATCCAGGGACGAAGCACATATCGGTCCCACCGCGACATATGACAATGTCATATGCCCCGGATTTCCAACATGATATCACAACATTACAGCTACATGGATACAACATCTCATACAATCGGCATACAACTTCCTTAAATACATTACATCAGCGGAAGATACATATCTGAGTACAGACTACATTCAAATTCCTAGTGACAAAGGTAAAACACACCATTCCCATAACCACACGGGTCCAGGCTCTCCGTCGGGATCCACCTAACTAGTCGTCGTCGAGTCTTCGCGAAGGCGTCCAGAAGAAGGGTCGTCAAGCTCCTCTGTAGTCCAAGATCGTTTGCATAACGTGCGTAAAAGAGAAAAGAAAGAGGTGAGATATATCAAAAGTCTTGTAACTAACTTCTCACGGGTAAGATGGGGTAGTGGTGAGGTTGCAGACGCACTAGCAATATATGAGTGGCTAACAGTGTATTTAGAGTAAGATGAGAACCAAGCATTCGATGAGGAATCGCCTCCAACAAGTCTTGCTATCAACTACTTAGACGAGCATAACACCTATCCTATCCTTGTCCTCCCCTTCGCATCCTGACGAAGAAGAAGCAGTCAAGGCACACACACGTTGATCAAGTTATTAAGATTATCTCGGTTGTTGTTGTCTATGAACAAGGAGTAGGTCTCAAGTCGTCCATAAACGTGGACACGACTTCTCGAAAAGATTTAACCCTGCAGGGGTGTACCAACTGCCCATTACAAGGCTCCGCACGCACGCCCATCTCTCTCAGTTTCTATCCATCACAGGCAGCCATTTTATGATTTAGTTCCGAGAGATCCGAAACGACAGGTCCCTCTAGCTAACAACGAACAAATCCGGGTGGCCTCCGGTGAGTCGACATCCAGCTCAAGAGCCGGACGCGCACTCGATCTGGTCTCTACCGCCTGTCGCAGGTTTGGATTGTCGGTAAATTCTCACATGAGGCCGGGTCCTCAGCCGGACAGGTTGGACCAACAAGGAAACCATGTCCCCGCTGGCCCAAGTTGTTTTAAAGAATATCTGCCAGGAGCGACCCAACAGACACACACACGGTTTCAAATGGTAAATCAGCTTGGGCCACCACTAGAAATGTTTGAAGCTAGGTAGGTAAGAAGAGGGGACCCCATAGCATCCCACACGGGGTTAGGCACGCTCGTCAAGAGACACAATACCCGGAACTCGGGTCCTAGGTGACTCGAATGGAACAAAGCGTCGGGGCGGGATAGCCTAGACCTTCCAACCTTCGCCGAATATAGTCAAAAATTATAATAATCATATCATCCACAACAATATAATAATGTGATAGCCCAATCCAAGGAGTAACATGATAACAATTGATAACATCCTAGCATGCATACTAAGCAGTGGCTAAGCAGCGAGCAAAGTAACATAGCCGAACAAGGTTTGTTGGGATGTGGAGGACATGGCTGTTTGGGTTTATTTGAGAGGCATGAATATAAAGTGGTAGGATCAAGCAATCGTTCTATCCTACACCTAGGCGCGAGTGAGCTGAAAGTTATAAGCATGATATATGCTCCCCCTTACCTGATGAGAAGACGAAATTGAAGGTGTAGTCGATCGCAAGCTCGCAACGTCTCGGAGAGGTACCCGCGGAAGCACACAAGAAGGAAACACTGGAAAAGACAATCGACGAGCAAGCATCTATTACTACGAAGCAATCACGATCAATCGTCAACAAGAAGGCAACACGAGACAACGCACGACATCGCATATATCGTCGAGAGCGGTTACTAACAAGTTAAGTGGAGTACTCGTCACACACGACGATACCGCACATTTAGAATGGTTCAAGTTGTTTAGCTACACAAGGTGAGAAAAGGTTATTAACATGGCATATCACTCAAGCATGGCATAGCACACAATCATGACAAGAGGTGAAGAAGAAGTTAAACTATCTATGCTAGTCAATTTAAATGAGGCACAACCTAAACATGGCATATCACTAAGTACCCCATGACAATTTAAGTAATTGGTACTGTTCTTCCCTAAACCATATTTTAGGTTGGTTAACAACAACAAACAATAGCATAAACACAAAGGGCATGAAATTCTAATCAAGTTACATATAAAGAACACTCCAAACGGAATTACGGCTAAAAATATATAAGCAAAACAAGTTACGGGCACAATCTGCCAACATCAGGTAGCACACTTAAGAGCAACAAATAAGCAAGCAAAAGGTTGTAAAAATGCACAAAATTCTATGCAACTAAAGTAGACATGGCATGGAAAAATGAATCATGCAAATAGGCATCATGGTTCACTAGTTATAAGCAACACAAAAAGCTATAGAACATTACTGGTCAAGGACTTAGTGAAAATCAGGAAAACAGGGCAGAAATTGTTATATTCATGCTGTATAGACAGGGGTAAAACTATATGCAAATGTGCAGCAACATGACATAGCAATATATGGGCATTAAGTATACATGATGGCGATCAGGTACAAACAAGAATCATGGTCATAGGCATCACAGATCAAAAGATATTAAGCAAGCAACATGGCATCGGAAAGTTACAGACTTAGTGAAAAACATAGGTGGTTGTCAACAATAGTAGGATAGCAACTTTGGAACTAAACATATCTATGACCAGAAATGTAATCATGACAATGCAATACATATAATGGAAGTAGACATGAGATAGATCAAAATGACATATTGCAATGCTCAATAGGATGCACGGTTAAAAAGATATAGGGCAACAAAGTAGCAACTTTATATAAACAACAACACATGTCATCAGTGTCACCACTTTGGAGCAAGATTTAATATAGCTACAACAGTCAAACATGGCAAAGGAATGCATCTAATTGCAGTGCACATGATTCTTAACACATACAAGAAAGAATCAATGCAATAGGCCTCATGGATGTGACACAATCATCAACCAAACTTGCAATAAAATAACAACAACAACACTTGACAGAAAGTAGCAACAGTTAACAGTCTGATGCCCACTTCAAAAGTGATTAACAACATCAAGAGGGCCTCAAATCAAAATGCTCACAAAAGATGAACTGGAGTACACACAAATCTAAACAGTTTTCCTTTTGGGCGCAACGTCATCCGAGCTACGGTTTACTCACAAATCTACTCGCAAAATAGCATCAGCAACAGTATAGAAAAGACTTAGCAAAATTTTCATAGGGTCTTAACAAAAAAAAACACAGGGGGATCGGGCCGAAATTCTCACCCATGGGTCGGCCGAGGAGGAGGGGGTGGCTGGCAGGCCGGCCTGGCTGGCGGATCTGGGCCTCAGGACGGATCTGGCCGGTTGGGGCCGCTAGCTGGGCCTGCCCAGGCGGCTGGAGGAGGAGGCCGAGCTCCTCGAGCGGCTCGGGCATGGCGAGGCCAGCCGGCGGCCGACGGGTGCTGGCTGCAGGCGCGAGGAGGCAAGGCGGGGGAGGCCACTGGCGGCGCGGCTCACGGCGTGGGGCGGCGGCTGGCTTGAGCTCAGGCTCTCCGAACTCAAGACATGGCGCGGCGGCTCATCTCGGTTCCTGCAGAGAGCTAGAGGGGGCGGGGTGAGGAGTGAGGGGAGGAGAGGAGGCGGCAGTGCAGGGGCGGCTCACCGGCGGCTTGCCAACATCGGGCGGCGCGGCAGCGACGGGTGCCTTGGGATGGCGGAGGGGTGGAGGAGACAGAGGAGGAGGTTGGGGTGGTGTGGCGGCCTCTGGGCCATCGGATCGCCAGATCTGACGGTCCAGAGCGCCTGGGGCTGATTTTTCAGATCTGATAGGCTAGGGTTGCAAAAATAGACTATTTTTTGGGCAAAGTGGAGGGGGTGGCAGCAATTTTGGCTTAGGGGAAAGCCTATAAAGGGGTGGGAGAGTGGTGGTATTTATATAGCCCAGGTGGCTGGCAGTTTGCAAAACATCCCCGGTTTCTCTCTTGCACGCGCGGTGTTTACGTTCCTGACCGCCGGGGGTCCGCAGGACCTCCGATTCAGGTAAAGATTTGAACTGCGCGATCAGCGCGTTGAGCCGGCGGCGTTCACCTCGCGCTGGACCCGTTCCGAGAACACTTTCCGGCACGCTATAAAAATATCCCGTTTACTTATTAAACAGGGTTTTTCGTTCCGTTGGCTACGACTGGTCTTGTGCGGGTTTTCGCGACGGTGATCGGGTGAAACCCGGTGTCGCAAAGGTCGAGTGTCAGGGTGGCAAGGGTCGGTCTCTGTCCGGTACGAGATAAGAGGGGAAAATAATCGCTGATTGATAAATCGGGGATGCAAACAGCGCAAACAAAGCATGCAATCAACCAATTCACGCAGAAAACAAAATTTTTAACTTTTGTGAAATCTGGTCTGTTACAATACAACACCACCAACAAGGGATCTCGTCCCGAGATCCTGGACGATCCTGGGGAGAGGGGGGGGGGAGATAAAAGAGAGTCGACAATCTTCAACAACACCAACAAGGGACTCTGCTCCATGTCGACGTCGAACTTCTGTCGAGATAAATTTCCGCAGAGAGACGGCAACGTCGGAAAATGAAACCATTGAGAGATCAAGAGGAAGAACAATAGACCAATCGACGATCAAGAGAAGCATTCTCACTCAAATAGCGAGGATACTGGGCAAGAGGAGTGGGGTTAACGGATGACCAAGATGTAAACAAGAGTCGGATAGACTAAAGGTACTACATGATTTCCCAACCTGAGATCGGAATCGAGATAATACGCTGCAAGAAAAGCATTGTACCGATTCCGAAACTCTACTCACTCGAGATCCTAGAATTTGAAAGGGGATAAGGCGAGATTAAAACACTTACGGAAATTGTCCTGACCAGAGCATGGGTAAGGAGGAAAAAGAATCCTACTCTCCGATAGCTAACTTAGTAACTACAAAATAGTTTTTGTCTAGACTCGACTTCGGCCAGAAAAGGGATCCTTCGGTCGGTAAGGATCTGATACCAATATGTAAGGCCCGATATGCAGTACTGTTCTAGATCTAGATTTTTCCATCCAGATCCAGGGACGAAGCACATATCGGTCCCACCGCGACATGTGACAATGCCATATGCCCCGGATTTCCAACATGATATCACAACATTACAGCTACATGGATACAACATCTCATACAATTGGCATACAACTGCCTTAAATACATTACATCAGCGGAAGATACATGTCTGAGTATAGACTACATTCAAATGCCTGGTGGCAAAGGTAAAACGCACCATTCCCGTAACCACACGGGTCCAGTCTCTCCGCCGGGATCCACCTAACTAGTCGTCGTCGAGTATTTGCGAAGGCGTCCAGAAGAAGGGTCGTCAAGCTCCTCTGTAGTCCAAGATCGTTTGCATAACATGCGTAAAAGAGAAAAGAAAGAGGTGAGCTATATCAAAAGTCTTGTAACTAATTTCTCACGGGTAAGATGGGGGTAGTGGTGAGGTTGCAGACGCACTAGAAATATATGAGTGGCTAACGGTCTATTTAGAGTAAGATGAGAACCAAGCATTCGATGAGGAATCGCCTCCAACAAGTCTTGCTATCAAGTACTTACGCAAGCATAACACCTATCCTATCCTTATCCTCCCCTTTGCATCCCGACGAAGAAGAAGAAATTAAGGCACACACACGTTGATCAAGTTATTAAGATTATCTCAGTGGTTGTTGTCTATGAACAAGGAGTAGGTGATGGCGGTGAAGTTGATAGGTTTAGTTGGGATGCCTCCCCTGTCAACCGCGCCAATAAACGATTCTTGATGACCCACAAGTCTAGGGGGTCAATTGTAGCTTTTCGATAAATAAGGATGTCGATCCCACGAGGAGCAGAAGGTATTGACAAGTGACCCTGGATAAGGAAAGATCTGCAAACACTAAAAGATAAATATTTAGGGATTTTTGGGTTTAAGCAACAGAAAGGTAAAAGACAAGTAAAGTAAACAGAACATCTGAGGAGTAAAAAGTGGCCCGATCCTTTTGAGCAAAGGATAGGCCTAACAACTGAACTTATAAAGGCTAAAGTGTTCTCGAGGGCACACAGGAGAGATAGCCAAGTTACTTTCACCATATTCCACCAAGTAGTATGTACTGTGTCGATAAGTGTCGGTGGGTGGATCAATGCTAGTACACCTTCTAGACTAAGATAAGTGTACTCTTATGATTACACACCTTTCAAGCATCCGCAAATACAAGGTAGTAATTAACGCATAAGCCTAACCACATCATTGCGATCGAGGATCCATAACTCCCTTGTGCAAAAGTGTGCGAACTTGGGTTCATGTTTCTGTCACTTCGGCAACCCACCATAAGCATCCTTTGTACACAATGTATTCCCCTAGGTCCTTCATAAGGCGAAGTGTTGGGTGTTCGACTCACACAACACCACTAGGAAAATAACAACACAACTTAAATATCAAACAACACATAATACTTCAACATCATATGGCTACTAACAACTAAACTTCTCCCATGTCCTCAAGAACTAAAGTAACTACTCACAAGACATAAAAGAGATCATGCTCAGAGGTGATAGATGGGTGGCAAACAATCTGGACACAATGATATTTCTCCAACAAAACTCAATAGAATTCACCACAAAGTAGTAATCAATACCAACAGAGTAGAGAGGATAGATAGTACGGATTACAACACAAGTTGCAATTGTGAGATGAGATGGGATGGAGATGGAGATGGTGCTGATGTTGGGGATGATGTTGATGATGATCTCGATGATTCCCGTGACGATGATGATGACGATGGCGATGATCTCCCCTTTCGGGAGGTGATCTCCCCGGCGGAATCTGCCCGCCGGAGATGGCTTTTTCTTCTCTATAGGTTTCCACCACGAGGCGGCGGCAAAACTCCGAAACTCCTCTCTTTTTAGGGTTTTTACCCCAGGGGGGTAATATAGGCAAGAGGGGGAACCGAGGTGGCCCACCAGGCATCTAGGAGGATGCCTGGCGCGCCCTAGGGGGTCGCGCCAGGGACCCTTCTAGAGCCCTGGTGGGTCCCCTCTGTTAATCCTTTGGTCTGCTCCAGTGAATTTCCAAAATAATGATCCACGTCAAATTTCGTCAAATTTGGAGTTGATCTGATTAAGCAACTTGATGTCCACTTTTCACCGCTGAATTCTTCTTCTGCTGCTTCGGCACCGGAAAGTTGCAAACTGTGTAAAACAAGCCAAAACAACATAAGAACAATACTTTAAAGTGGAAAATATCGATGAATAGGGTTAAATTGCAATATAAAATAGTGATGCAATTTGGACGTATCAACTCCCCCAAGCTTAGACCTCGCTTGTCCCCAAGCGATTACTGAGCTCGGCAAACATGTCTACAAGTTTAGAGAGTGAAGTGTCGATAAAAGAATACGGACAAGAAGCATCAAGATTTCTCACCAAACTGAAGCATCCTCAACAGCAACCTCAACTCATAAGGCCCTTATGAGAAAGTAGTAACAATTATAACAAAGTAGGACCAAGAAAACTCATCAAATCATGGCAAACATAACCTTGGTCAAGGAACAACTAATGACTTTTACTTTTGCTCTTCCACTTATAATGAAACAAGTTGAAGCTTTTGAAAGAACATGTTATTAGTCAAGAAGTGCACAAGTTAACACAAAGGAAGATGTTTTACTTGACATAAGCTTTTGCAAACAACTTACTTATCAAAAGATAATGTCAACAAAGATGTAACATGCTAACTCTTAATGCAACTTTATATGAAAGAATCTTTATCAACATAAAGTGTTTGTTCTCTCTCATAAAGGAAGGAAGTAGGATAGACTGACTCAGCACAAAATAAAGGATAAACCCCGTGAAAAAGGGTAAGCAGGGAAAACTCATGTGCCATCTCTAGATCAAACAGAATAAAAAACAGATTTTGGGAGGTGCATGATCCTTCAACGACTTCTGATAGATAACTCACTCACTTCATGATTTAGACAAGTTTCGAGGAACGACTCCCATGTGGGGACGATCACATCCCCTTAAATTCCTTTGTTTATCACTCATAAATGGGCGAAGGAACTTGTGTGTTAGTATTTATCTTTTACGAGCTGGGCACTCATGCCAGTCCCTTCTCGTATTAGGGGTTTGCAGATTAGACATGCAATCCCAAGATAAAACTTGTCCAAATTAAGAAGATCATGGGTTACCCATCAATTCCTCATGAGATGAATTAGAGGCACCAAACAAAAGATTTTGAACATCTAAAGATAGCACATAAATTATATACTTTAGGGGTGGTAGTGGAGTACCACAAATAGGAAGGTATGGTGGACTCAAGTGGAAGATGTTCGTTTCAGGGTATGGAAGTACAAGCAGAATTCCTCTTGGTACAGATTTTTGGCTAGCAAGGCTTTGAGAGACCAGAAAATTGATGATGACTTAGATGCAAGCAATACAAAGCATAAACATTAAAACTAGCATGGCACATCAAGTTGTCTTCCTTGTCAACATAACACTTCAAGCATAATAACACAAAGGTTTTGGCTATGTCGCTACTTTGAGAAAAACATGCTTGTTGTTATGACCAAAGCTATACTTGCCAAGATTAAATAAAGTTTTCGAAGCCATACCTGATATAAGGTCAATACTCCCCATAAGAATCATCTCATAATGTCGATTGCGTGAAGAGAATACCGAGTGCAGCGAAGAAACCAATAGACTTCTCATTAATATTCCTTCATAAACGACTCCACACTCACGGATACAAAACTCTCCACAAAAGGAGTGATAGACCTCAATGCAACACTTATTTCATAAAGTAACTTCCCTAGACATGATACGACTCTACTTGACTCCTAAAGACATAGATAAAGATAAAGATACCGGGCACTCCCCCAAGCTTGGAACAAGCTGAGGGGGTGCCATTACCTGAGGAGATTTACTCCTCATTCTTGTTCTTGTTGATCACGTACTCCTTGGTGAAGCGCTTCCAAGGCAAAGGTTCTCCAGTCTCGAAGGACATTCCCGTCTCCAGGATCCGCACTCAGCACCCAAACCTATGCATAAGAACTTAAGTTCATACTCACAGTTCTGGTTCTGCAGATCATAGATCTGTGCTTGAAGCTCATAAAATTTATCTTCTAGTGCAGCTAAACTTGACCACATCTCCTTCATCTCCTTCTTGTGGGAAGCCTCTATGACGGGGATCAACCCCGGAAAATCCCATGGTCAGGGACCCTGGGTTAGTCATGAGAGGCACAGGTTGGACGATAGCTCGTCGGCTAACAGGAGGATACGTTCCTGCTCGATATTATTGCTTGGAGATGGCGATTACAGGAAGGCCAAGGCTAGTGCGCACAATGCTAGGGTTACAGATTATGTATTGGATGATCTCGACGTCTCCCCTCCTAGCCCTTATATACTAGGCTAGGCCTCGAGGAATCCGTCTTGGATTACAGATGAGGTTTCCTAACCCTAATCTTGTACCGCAAGGCAGGTTTGCACCTTCCTTACGAGTCGCGGACTCCTACGTCGGTGCCACTAGTGGGCCAACGCTCGGCCTGGGCGGCATCTTTGTGGGCCTTCTGTCTTCGGGTACACCGGGTAGGCCTATCCACAAGAGTCGTGGGGTCACCCCCTCGTCAGTAGCCCCCGAGTGCCTGGGGGTCTCGAAGAGTTGCGCAGGGACTCGAGTCCATTATTGCGTCATTTCGATGTATGCACAGTTCAACCGCGGGTCGCTGGCAGTCTAGGTCCATGACAAAACCTATTTCGAGGGATTGCTAAGCTGAAAGGGCCCAAGGAGTCGACTGGTCGAGGCTTGGTGAATTGCACTAGTGGTAAATACCGTAGTAGGCCAATCAAACTCACGTCCCTCGACATGAGCTTGGAACACTGGTGTCAAGCAAAAGTCATGCCGCTGCAGGTCTTACAGTGATCAATTGCCGCCAGTAAATTTCGTAGCCTAGGCGCGTCCGCCCGGCTTTTTCTATCATGCAAGCGCATGGAAAAGATTGGGAGTGAAATCGCTCTACGGCAAGTCCCAGCCCGGCTGATCTGCGCAGCGGGGTCTTACCTACACGCTAAGCTTGCGTGGCATCTGGGCACAGTGTATCGTGTTCTAGGAATATGTATTTTTTATTGAGGCACGGAGCCTAGTTAGTAATGCACCCACTTGGAATAAACAATCAAGTGAGTTGTTTTAGCGGTCACTCGCGGAGCTTTGTCGAGCGCTCGGGCGAGGAGTAATGTAGAGAAGTACTTGCTCGGGACGTCTTCGAGTGCTCGGGTACATATAGTTCTGTGAGTAATCACTCGAGTATCGCCTTTGCTTTCGGGGTGAGGGAGCACCCGATACTATGGGACCGTATGATCCGGCGAGTGCAGGTATGTTTATCTTGTGTCGTGGTGAGGGAGCACCCGAAACTCTTATGGGTGCGAGTAATCACTCGAGCACGTCTTTTCTTTAGGTGAGGGAGCACCCGAAATTCTTATGGGTGCGAGTAATCACTCGAGCACGTCTTTTCTTTAGGTGAGGGAGCACCCGAAACTCTTATGGGTGCGAGTAATCACTCGAGCACGTCTTTTCTTTAGGTGAGGGAGCACCCGAAACTCTTATGGGTGCAAGTAATCACTCGAGCACGTCTTTTCTTTAGGTGAGGGAGCACCCGAAACTCTTATGGGCGGATACGCTCCCGATGGGAGTTAAATATATTTGAAAAATGTATTTGAGTTAGTAAAGACGATGCTTGCAGGCTGCATTTTTCTTTTTGCGTTGCCGATTAATTTACCTCTTCTTGGTAAGGATAACGATCTTTTTGTTGGATGACCGTCAAAGATGCTCTGTCTGCGAACCTTCATGTTTTCATGACCGGTCATAATGATGGCTTTTGGTGGCGTGCTGCAGCCGCCTGTTGAATTACCGATGCGCGCATTGAAAACGCGCGAGATTTGACGCGTCCAACGTACTGTGCCTCCCTGTGAAGGAATCTTTGTCTCGGAATTCGAATCGCCTGGCACGCTTGGTCTTTGAATTAATTGCTACCATCGTATGGGCTTCTGCCTGCCCTTGGGTTTGTACTATAAATAGAACCCTCTTGTTCATCTCGCAACGAAGTTCGTCCTCTGCCCATCTTGCTCCTCCTCTTCTTCTTCTCATGGGACCAAAGCGAGGTGCAGGTATGACTAGCCGCGGCCGGGTTCGCTGTGGCCGTGGTGGTCGTACTCCGCGCTCTTCTCGCGGTTGTCGCCGTGGTGCAGCGTTGATGCCTTCCTCTTCTTCCTCAGAGGAGGGTGTTTGGCGTTATGACTTTCTCCTACGCGTCTGTGGCCAGAACGCTGCTCGCATTCTTCTTCCTTCTGGATTTGCTTCCATTGTTTCTGAGCGTAGCCTGGATGGCCCGCTTCTTCGTCTTCAGGGGTGCTCTCGGCCTCCTTCTTATGTTGAGTTGGAGACCGACAACTCTCACTTGATTTCCCTTGGTTTGGGCTGGAGGTCGTTTTCTCGCCGTTTGAACTTGCGTGATGGTGACACTCTTTGTTGCCGTTTTGATGGCGAAAATACTCTCACCATCCGCGCCTTTGACCTGAGTGGCAATCGCATGGACCCATCCTGGCAGGAGACAAGCAGCAATAATTCCGGCAGGTCGGGGAGTCCTACGCCCACGTCTTCAACGGCTTCATCCTCTAGCGACTCCTCGGGTGGTGATGCTGTGTCTTCCAGCTCTGGAGAGGACCTCGACGTCAAGCCATCAATCAAGCGGGAGCGCCAGGCGACCTTGTAGAACTGGAGGCAGTGGCGCCATCTTCGCCAGTGGCTTGGGTGGAGCTGGAGAAGAAGCTAGTGGAGCAGGAGAAGAAGCTGGTGGAGCATCGATTTCGGTGCTCCGCAAATAAGTCGAGCTTCACCTTTTGTTATGTCATTGACATCATGAGCTGGCTGCTTCGATTCCTCCTTTGTCTGTGATGATGCTCATCGTATTAGTGCCAATCATCCCAGCATGAGCACATATGTAAAATTCATAATTCCTTGGGTGATTGGTGCTATTGTCCTGTCGGCTGCTTCGTTTGTGTAACTAGGTTGGTTTTCCATGTAATGAGGATTGCCTTCGAGTAATCAGAGCTGCCTTCTATCCAATGTACTCGAGTCTTTTGTACTGAGAATGATCTTCGGGTCCTTGAAATGTGAACTGTGGTTGAGTCTTTGTAATGGAATCTGTCTTCGAGTCCTTCGCAATGTGACCTGACTTCTAGTATTTCAACGAGAACTGTCTTCGAGTCCATCAAGTCCTTGTACTGTGGATTCTATCGGATGCGCGACAGCGCTCATGATGGGAGTAGCCCCCGAGGCTACGTTTGAGTTGGAGAGTCGAACGTAGGCTGAGATTTGTTTCCTTTGTCGTTCTTTCGTTAACTGTCGTCTTTTATCGGGTGCGTGACAGCGCTCCCGATGGGAGTAGCCCCCGAGTCTTTAGGTGATCGTGTCGATCAGGTGAAGACTGAAGGATTGTCTGTGTCCTGTGCTCCATCCATATTTCTCCCGTGGTGTTCCATCTGGTTGTAGCCGTGTCTTTCCTTTGATTCTGAATAGTTTTCAGCAGGTGGCGCCTGCCAGGGGTTTTTGCTTGGACCCTTTAAGTTTCGGGCTGTGTGAGCGACGATAGCGTCTCTCAGAGGGAGATGGTGCTCGAGCCCCCGAGTGGTTTTAAGTAAGGATCGTGTGAGCTATGATAGCGTCTCTCGGGGGGAGTTTTGTACTCGAGCCCCCGAGTGCTTTGAGTGAAGATCGCGTGAGCGACGATGGTGTCTCTCGGGGGGAGTTTTTGTACTCGAGCCCCCGAGTGCTTTGGGTGAAAGATCGCGTGAGCGACGATAGCGTCTCTCGGGGGGAGTTTGTACTCGAGCCCCCGAGTGCGTTGGGTGAAAGATCGCGTGAGCGACGATAGCGTCTCTCGGGGGGAGTTTGTACTCGAGCCCCCGAGTGCTTTGGTAAAAGATCGCGCGAGCGACGATAGCGTCTCTCGGGGGGAGTTTGTACTCGAGCCCCCGAGTGCTTTGAGGTGGTAGTATTTGGGAAAACACCATTTTATTGCGTCGAACGGTTACATGAGTTGCCAGTCGAGCATGACGGGTGGAGACAATGGGTAGAACAGGCGTAGGTTCGCTACGTTCCATGGATTCCCCACGTCCTCGTCAGTCTTCGGGTTCTTCAGTCTATAGGCTCCTCCTCCTATGACTTCTGAGACTATGAACGGTCCTTCCCATTGGGGGGCAAGCTTGTGGACTTTCTCTTGTATCAGTCGTGGGACGAGGTCTCCTTTGTTGAAGGTTCTGGTGCGCAGACGTCTGCTTTGGTAAGTGCGCAGCTTGTCATGGTACCCTTCTGACCTTGCTAGGGCTGTGTCTCTTGCTTCGTCTGCTGTATCCTTGTCATCTTGAAGTGCTTCTTCTGCTTCCTCTTCTTCGTATCCCGAGATCATGGGTGCCCCGAATTTTAGGTCATGTGGTAGTACTGCCTCCGCCCCGTACACCATGAAGAAATGTGTGCATTGGGTTGCGGTGTTTGGGGTAGTGCGCAGGCTCCATAGTACTGCGGGGAGTTCTTCTACCCAGTTGCCTGCGGCCTGATCGAGTGGTGCAAGGAGCCGTTTTTGATTCCTCTGCATACTAGGCCATTTGCTTTTTCCACCTGGCCGTTGGACTGCGGGTGCGCGACTGATGCGTAGTTGATTTTGATGCCCAGTTCATCGCAGAAGTTCTGGAATTCTGCCGCTGTGAAGTTCGTACCGTTGTCCGTGATGATGTTGTGTGGTACCCCGAACCTGAAGATGATTGCTTTGATAAAGTTCACCACCGTGAGGGCTGTGGAGCTGGTGATGGGCACTGCTTCGATCCACTTGGTGAACTTGTCGACTGCTACTAGCAAGTGTGTTCTTCCTCCCTTTGATGATTTCTTGAGCGGGCCCACCATGTCGAGTCCCCAGGTGGCGAACGACCATGATATTGGTATAGTCTTGAGCTCTGAGGCTGGAGCGTGCGGTCTGCTGGCGAATTTTTGATAGGCGATGCAACACCGCACTATGTCCTCTGCGTTTTTCATGGCAGTGGGCCAATAAAAACCTGCTCAGAATGCTTTGGACACGAGCACTCGACTGCTCGCGTGGTGCCCGCAGGTTCCCTCGTGGATTTCAAGCAGTAGGGCTTTGCCGTCTTCCTCGTCGATGCACTTTTGGAGTATCTGGGTGATACTGCGCTTGTATAACCGTCTGTTGATCACTATGAATGCCTTGGATCGACGACTTATGTGCCGAGCTTCTGTGACTTATGCGGTAGCATGCCTTCGATTATGAATCGGAGGAACGGTTTTGTCCATGCCAGTCCTCCGAGTGCTATTGGATCTGTAGATTCGGCCGCTTGGCTGCTGTTGCCTTCGGATGGACTCGCTGATGCCACCTGTGCTGGTTCAGTGGTGTCGTCATCTACAACTGCCTCGGGTACTGCTGTTTTTTACTTTGATGGATCTCTGGCTGATGCTTTCGAGGAAGACGCCGGTTGGTACTGGTGCTCGAGTCGAGCCGATGTTTGCGAGTTCGTCAGCTTCTGTGTTGTTTGCTCTGGAGATATAATTGAGCTCGCAACCGTCGAAACTTCCTTCTAGCGTGTTGTAGAGCTTATGATAGGCCGCCATGTTGTCGGCTACTGCGTCGCAGTCTTTCATCGCCTGCTGGACGACGAGGTTGGAGTCTCCGTAGATTACGAGGCGAGTGGTACCGCATGTTTTGGCCATGCGCATACCATGGAGTAAGGCCTCGTATTCGGCTTCGTTGTTGGAGGCGTTGCTGAAGTTGATCTGGAGGACGTATCTGAGCTTCGTCCCTTTGGGGGAGACCAGAACGACTCCTGCTCCGGCTCTTTGCTGTCTTTTGGACCCGTCGAAGAACATTGTCCATGAGTTCAACAGGTCCGGGGGGCCTGGTGTCTGGACCTCCGTCCACTCAACCAGAAAATCTGGGAGTACTTGGGCCTTGATTGCTTTTGGGTGCTTGAACTGCAGGTCCCGCGGGCTGAGCTCAATGTTCCACTCGGCGACTCGCCCAGTCGCTCCGGGGTTGTTGAGGATGTCTGCGAGTGGTGCGCTGCTCACGATTGTGATAGGATGTTCGTCGAAGTAGTGTGACACCTTTCTTGAGGTCATGATGATGGCCAGTAGTAGCTTCTGGTAGTGCGGGTACCGCTGCTGGGATTTTTTCAAGAGCATGCTGAGGTAGTAGATCGGCCTTTGTATGCTTTGGACCTTGCCTTATTCTGTGCGCTCGACGATGAGTGTTGTGCTTACCGTTCTGTTGCGTGCTGCTACATAGAGGTACAAGTTTTCTTGTTCTTTGGGTACCGCCAAGATCGGTGGGGTCGAGAGCGTCTTCTTCAGGTCCGCGAATGCTTTGCGGGCTTCTTCGTACCACTCGAATTTCTCCCCTTTTCTGAGCAGCTGGTAGAATGGCAGTGTGCGCTCTCCCAATCTGCTGATGAAACGACTTAGGGCTGCGAGTCTTCCGGTGAGTTGCTGCACGCCTTTGATGTCGGTTGGCTCCTGCATCCCGGCGATTTCTTGAACTTTCTCAGGGTTCGCTTCGATTCCTCGAGCGGAGACCATGTACCCGAGCAACTTCCTGGCTGGGATGCCAAATGCGCACTTCTTTGGGTTGAGCTTGGCGTGGGTCGTCAAGTAGCGTGTTTGCACTGTAAGTTTTGATGACGATGTCGTCCACGTAGACTTGCACGTTTCTTCTGATTTGCTCTTTCAAGCAGGCTTGCATCATCCGCTGGTATGTGGCACCGGCGTTCTTGAGTCCGAAGGGCATTGTCCTGTAGCAAAATACGCCGTAAGGGGTGATGAATGACGTATGCTCTTCGTGTTCTTCCTTCATCCTGATCTGGTTGTATCCTGAGTAGGCGTCGAGGAACGATAGTAGATCGCATCCTGCTGTCGAGTCGATTATCTGATCGATTCTTGGCAGGGGAAAGTGATCCTTTGGGCAATGTTTGTTGACTGGCCCGTAGTCGACGCACATCCGCAACACGTATGTGTCTTTCTTGGGGACCAGCACAGGGTTGGCGACCCAAGTGGCTTTCTTCGTCTCTCGGATGAATTGGGCGTCGAGTAATCGGTTGACCTCCTCCCCGATTGCTCTGCGCTTGGGTTCTGAGAATCTACGTAGTGCCTGCTTCACTGGTGTGACGCCGCCAAAATCAATCCGTGTACAGTAATCATACACACAGGGTACACGGCTGAGATTAGGGTGCCACGGTGAGAATATCACAGCACAACACTAAACACAAAAGGATAAACCAATATGTTACAAAAAAGGGGGTCGCATGGACCCGAATACATAAGTTATACAAGCCATAATATCTGAGTACAGACATAGTTAGTCAAGTTTTTCCTTAAGAAGGCTAGCAAAAATAACATCAGAGGTACAGATCGAAAAGGCGAGGCCTCCTGCCTGGGATCCACCGAATTACTCCTGGTCAACGGGAACTCGACGTCGTAGTAGGCTCCTCCTGGAATTTCTTGCTCCTAGGCTCCAACGTCGACTGCAGCGGCCGATCAGGCAAAGCGAAAAGGGGAAATAAAGCAAAGGTGAGTATCTAGCATACCCGCGAGTCTTACGTCCGCTACTAAGCATTATGCATTGTATCAAATGGAAAGGGGAGGCTGTATATAGTGGACTGCAAGATAGAAATCAGAATAAGGGTAAGAAGCTAGGCCTATCGGAGACTAGCATCTTCTGACGTGTCTTTCAACATGAGAAGAGAAACAGCCAACAGTTCAATAACATGAATGTAATAACAATGCAGCAGAAGTTGCTGCAGCATTGTATAATAGTAAGTTGTAATGCTTAATAATAATAATGCCTCCGAGTTCCCTTCCTCGACTCCCTGCGAGGAAAAGAAACCGGAACCAACAGTTTAATAGTAGTAGTTTGTAGTAGTAGGCTCTGGCTTCAGCATAAAGCGTCCTGTTATCGTGGACACGGCTATTCAAATAGATCAAACTCCCTGCAGGGGTGCACTACTATTCAGCCTGCACGCTCAGATCTCCAGGGTGGCGTACACCTTGTTAGGGAATGCCCCACCGAGGCTATCCGACACGTCGAGGCCCATCCTATGGCTCATCAGAGAGGTCCCCGCCGGTCTACAGTCCTAAGCGCAAGAGCTTCATGGGCCATCACCTCTCGCACTCCGGGTCGTTGTGCACCAAGTGGATCCAGTGCCGCAGCACGATCCGACCCAACCACAATGCTGAAACTGAACGTCTTTTAGAGCTTTCAAACGAGACCACAACGAGGAGGGCCCACACTGCAACCCCACGTGAAGGTCGTGCGTACAAGCCTTTGAGGCCTCTCAAGTCATCCACCTGAACCATTAAGTAATTTTATTGTTATCTGTCGGGACAACCGTTATCGTTGCCCCTTTCTCGGTGAGTCGCGGACAACGACAGCAGCCAGGACCACCAGTAACGTCGGTGCCTGCCCTGTCGTCCCACCAACTCGTGCGGTTACCAACAAGGTGAACCGTCTCCTTACATTGTCTCGCGTTTGCTCCAAAGAGCTCGACTTTCGTACAACAGGAAATTGTTGGGCCACGAACAGTACCAGGCCCGCCGCACACCGGTGGAATACACCTGACCTGTCGTTCCGCTAAGATAACCTGCACGGGAACCGTTGGGTCACCCGACTCCTTACCCATAAGGACAACCGTGGTTCAGTACCCTAGGACGGCTATACAGAGTCAGCAACGAGTGGAGTACAAGGATTACTCCTCGATAGCTCACACTTGATGTGGATCGGCAGAGCCAGGGTAGGGGCCTGA
Organism: Bromus sterilis; assembly: GCA_950022295.1. NCBI lineage: Eukaryota > Viridiplantae > Streptophyta > Magnoliopsida > Poales > Poaceae > Bromus > Bromus sterilis. The sequence goes on along the minus strand of OX465595.1, from coordinate 331,978,273 downwards.
AGCGGTGTCTGCTCTCAACCGTACCTGTAGCAGTTGTAATGTATCGTATCCTCATTCACTCGCAGAGTGAACACGACCCGCTATCTAATCCTATTGACTAACAAGGCACATGGTTCACTGCTGAATATAATATATATAATAGGCAGCATAGGATAACGGAAGGTACATCAAGGGTGACAATGACAGGCTATGCAATTGAATAGGATTATAACATAGCAACAGTAGCATATGCCTAGTGCAAGGAAAGTACGGAAAGATAGGAAATATCTGGGGAAGATAATGGCTCTTCTTTCCTGGAAGCTCGCGGGTAGGGGTACGGTCGTCGATGGAGTAGTCGTACCCGACAACAGTGTAGTCTGCGGTAGCAGCGGGGTTTACCGGAGATAAGGGGGGGGGGAGAAACAGTAAATACCAAGCAAGCAATGCAAATATATGAATGACATGGCAAATGTATCGATGTCGGTATTATAACGCAGTACGATGTATCAGGCTCGGAGCGGGAATTCATCCAGGGATGAACTGCCAGCTCCGGGTGATTACCGGACAGGGTGTCCAGAGGGGGGAGGTATCATGCCGGAGGTGTCGTGGACACCCGAAAAACATAAGAGGGGTGTATCCGTGTTAGTTGAACCATTCTGAACAACATTCGTGTTCGGAATAAATTCATCCGGATACTTTAACAGTACCAGACAAATCATCGGACAGACGGTCCGGAGGGGTGCGGTTCGATGTTCGGTATGTTAGAGGGGGGGTGGTAGACCAACGGATAGTGTATCTGTATTCGTTATATTTTTCTGATCAATTTTGATGTATAAAGTTTCTGAATCTGACTTACGGTTTAAAAGATATTGAATTTCCAAATTTAAATCATTTTATAACATTTTCTGGATTTATTTTATTAATAAATCCTAACATTATCCACAGAGGGATTACTGGTCAAACCTGACCAGTGGGTCCCACTAGTCAGCCTCACATGTTATAAAAAACAATTTAATTTAACTAATAGCAGTGGGGCCCAGTTGTCATGCACACACATTATAATTAATTTGATTTAATTTAACTAGTTAACCGAGGGGTCCACATGTCATACACTATACAACTAATTCAGATTAATTTAACTAAATACCCAGAAGGGCCCACATGTCATTGACATATATTACTAACCGTTTTTTATCAATTTTAATTAGGGGGGGGTTACCCCGTGCCTAACCCGTACGGGCTCACTGGCGAGGAGCCGTGGCACGACGGGGGGCTGGGCGGCCATGGCCAGGAGCAGAGGCCGGGGTACGGCGGCCGTACCGGCGCGGCGAGGCCGCGGCCGACCAAGCGCGGGGTCCCCAGGGCTCCGCATCAGCGGGCCGAGCATGGAGGGCACGAGCCGAGGCACCACCGGCCACGACAGGGCCACAACGGCGGCGAGCGGAGGCAGGCCGGGGGGAAGGGGCGTGGCGGGCAGTGGTTAGCGCGGCGAGGGTGCGACCGCACTGCGCAACGGGGCAGTCAGGCACGCACGCGGGTGACGGATCCGCGCGAGCTCGGGCTCCGCGGCAATGGCGGCCGAGCCTCGAGCGGTCACTACGGCTACGGATTGAGGGGGAAAAGCAGTGGAATCGAACGCGAACCTCGCCAGGAGCTCGATGCCGTGGTCGGGGAAGCCGGAGGAGCGCGCGGGGTGGCGAATTCCGGCGAGGAAGACGACGACGGACGCACGAAATCAAAGACGAAGGCGTCGCCTCCAGAGCTCCCCCACCCAAATTGAAGGCACACGAGGACGTAGACGACGTTGAGGGACCCCCTAGACAGCTTGGCGCGGTGAATGAAGGCCGGTGGCCGCGAGGACGACGGCGGGGTGCCCACGGCGGATGCCCGACGAGCTCGGGGAGGAGCCAGGGAGGTGACGAGCGGGAGAGGAGAAATTGGCGGCGGCTAGGGTTTCGGTGGCCGGAATCGAAGAATTTCTCCGGCGGGTCCAAGGAAGAAGAAGGCGGCGATTTTCTCACTTGTGAAGTCCTTGGCTCGATTGCGATGCGGATGAAGACGAGGACGTCCACGCGGGAGCCACTGAACACGTCGGGGAGGTCCGGGGTGGCCGCTGGCCACGGTGGTGCGCGGCGGCGGCGACGACCGAGCTCGAGCGAGTCCGAGGAGTAGCAGGGGCGGCGCGAGGGAGGAGAAGGAACGGGCACTGGGCGCTAGGGTTTTCCAAGGACGCAGGGGGGCGGCCCCCTTATCCCGCCGGCGGCTCGCCGGATTGCTGCCACGGCGTGCCCGCCGGCCGGGATGGCCTCCACACAACCGGAGGAAGATGAAAAGGGAAGGAGGGGCGTGGGCTGGGCCGGGAAGGAGGTGTTGCCTCGCCTGGTTTTTGCTTTTGTGTTTTAGTTTCTGTATTTTCTTTTATTTCTTTTTCTGTTTTGATTTGTTTTAGTTGCTTAAGCATTTTTGTAAAAGTTGTAACTTGCTCCATTATTTGTATTTCCATGTGTAGCAATGCTACAGAAAGTTTGGTGATTAAAGAAATTCATTTGAATATTGTTTTTTATTTTAATATGGATTTTTGTGCCGTTTTGCTACTGTTAATAATTGTTTGCAATATTTAGATATTGCAATAAATGCTCAATGCAGGTTTACCATGGTTCAATGGTTTTTAGGGATTTTTCAAAAGTGGTTTCATAATTTTTGGACAAAGTTTTATCCCCACTTATTTTTAATATTCATCCAAAGGCATTTTGGGTTTGTTTGGAATCAAAGATGAACAAGGCATGATCAAGGTGATTAGAGACTTGCTAATCACAGAGGTTTGATCATTAACAAAAGTTTTACTGATGCCTAACACTAAGGGTGTTACAAATCTCCCCCACTACAAGAATTCTCGTCTCGAGAATTTAAGTGGTAGCGAGGAAAAGATCGGGGTATTCAATGCGAAGGCGATCTTCACGCTCCCAAGTGGCTTCATCTTCAGAATGATTCGACCACTGAACCTTGAGGAACTTGGTTGTCTTGTTGCGGGTTTTGCGTTCAGATTGATCAAGAATGTGGCTCGGATGTTCTTGATAAGTCAAGTCTTGCTGCATCATTGCAGCCATGTAGTCCGGCGGCGGAGGTGGATCGTTGGCACCACGACCACGACCACGACCACCACGACCAGCCATCCTGCTAGAATTTAACAGGGGTATTTCAGCGATGAAAATTTAAAAGAGGTGCCTTAAACGAGTAAGAGGTAAAGCGACAACAAAGAGGAGGCGCGGATATATAGGAGTAGTCATATAAGACATACACTTCCACACACAGTCAACCGGAAAATCGGGCAGCGTAACGTCGTAGAAATTAAGGAAAAAGGACACACTAGGCGGCGAGCAGACCGCTGTAAGGATTACACGACGCGACATAGATTCCACTATGTCAATCACGCCGCAAGAAAACTGTTGGCCACAGGAGTTAATGCCAGAGGACGCGCGGCCTTCCCAGAATGAGAATGGGATCCACGGTCCGGGACCTGGGGTAGAACTGCTGCGACACGACTCAATCAATGGGGTAGCACCAGAACGCCGGGTGGAATCAAGAGAACGTGATCCTAATGTCAGAGTTTGTAAAACTTACCAGCAAGGATAAGAGAGCAGATTCCCAGAGCATAGGTAAGGAGAAAAGGATCCTAATACCATAGATATCAGACGTAGTGACATCAATGTGGGCCCGTAAGCCAAACATTAAGTTAGCAAAATAATTTTTCAAAGTCTAGACTCAACTTCGACCAGGTAGTGGTTGGGTGGCTTCCTACAGGCAGTCGGCTCTGATACCACTTGTGACGCCCCCAAAATCAATCCGTGTACAGTAATCATACACGCAGGGTACACGGCTGAGATTAGGGTGCCACAGTGAGAATATCACAGCACAACACTAAACACAAAAGGATAAACCAATATGTTACAAAAAGGGGGGTCACGCGGACCCGAATACATAAGTTATACAAGCCATAATATCTGAGTACAACATAGTTAGTTAAGTTTTGCCTTAAGAAGGCTAGCACAAATAACATGAGAGGTACATATCGAAAAGGCGAGGCCTCCTGCCTTGGATCCACCGAATTACTCCTGGTCAACGGGAACTCGACGTCGTAGTAGGCTCCTCCTGGAATCTCCTTCTCCTGGGATCCAACGTCGACTGCAGCGGCCGATCAGGCAAATCAAAAAGGGGAATTAAAGCAAAGGTGAGTATCTAGCATACCCGCGAGTCTTACGTCCGCTACTAAGCATTATCCGTTGTATCAAATGGAAAGGGGAGGCTGTATATAGTGGACTGCAAGATAGAAATCAGAATAAGGGTAAGAAGCTAGGCCTATCGGAGACTAGCATATTCTGACGTGTCTTGCAGCATGAGAAGAGAAACAGCCAACAGTTCAATAACATGAATGTAATAACAATGCAGCAGAAGATGCTGCAACATTGTATAATAGTAAGTTGTGATGATTAATAATAGTAATGCCTCCGAGTTCCCTTCCTCGACTCCCTGCGAGGAAAAGAAACTGGAACCAACAGTTTAATAGCAGTAGTTTGTAGTAGTAGGCTCTGGCTTCAGCATAAAGCGTCCTGTTACCGTGGACACGGCTATTCGAATAGATCAAACTCCCTGCAGGGGTGCACTACTGTTCAGCCTGCATGCTCGGATCTCCAGGGTGGCGTACACCTTGTTAGGGAATGCCCCACCGAGGCAATCCGACACGTCGAGGCCCATCCTACGGCTCATCAGAGAGGTCCCCGCCGGTCTACAGTCCTAAGCGCAAGAGCTTCATGGGCCATCACCTCTCGCACTCCGGGTCGTTGTGCGCCAAGTGGATCCAGTGCCGCAGCACGATACGACCCAAACACAATGCTGAAACTGGACGTCTTTCAGAGCTTTCAAACGAGACCACAACGAGGAGGGCCCACACCCTAACCCCACGTGAAGGTAGTGCGTACAAGCCTTCGCGGCCTCTCAAGTCATCCACCTGAACCGTTAAGTAATTTTATTGTTATCTGTCGGGACAACCGTTATCGTTGCCCCTTTCTCGGTGAGTCGCGGACATTGACAACATCCAGGACCACCAGTAACGTCGGTGCCTGCCCTGTCGTCCCACCAACTCGTGCGGTTACCAACAAGGTTGTCAGAACCCCAAAGTAGGTTTGTGTTTAACCTAGCTTGCATTTTTTTGCATCTTGAAAAAAAATGCAAAATAAAAGGAAATGGGGAAAAGAAAAGCCCTAAATGAATTTTAAATAAAAGGCCAGAAATAAATCTTTTTCCAAAAATCTTTTGGATGTATTGAAAAATCCTAAAAATGATTCTGATCATTTTAAAAGTGATTTGGGATTAATCCCATGCTCATAGATTTTTCAATAATTCAAATAGTGGCTTGGAAATTAAATCTTTTGTCTATTTGAATTGAATTTCAAATAATTTGAATTTCAAAAATTCCCAAAACTTGGGGTTGACTTCTATATAGTCACCTAGGTTTTATAAAAATGATTGGGGATTTTTATAAATGCCCTAGCTATTTTATTTTTTTAAATGGGCAAAACAAAGAACAAAAAGGAAAATAAGAAAAACAGAGAAGGAGACTTACCTCGCCTAGGCGCCAGCCCACATGGCCCAGCCCAGTAGCACCCCCTGTCGTCTTCCTCCTCTGCCAGAAGGAGCGCAGCCCGCGCCGTGCGCTGCGTGGCGGGCATGCCTCCCCCTCCTCTCCACCTCCTGCTTCCCCCTCCTCTTCTCCTTCGCTCTGGAGACGCCCCGAAGGCCCCAGGCCACTCTCCCTCTCCTGGCGACCTTCCTCCTCTCCTCTGCCGCCGTTTCCCGAGCCGCAGCCGGAGCACGCCGCCGCAGCAGCGCGGCCACCGAGCCCCCCAGGCGCCAAGACCTTGTCCAAGAGGTGCCCCGGCGACGACTTCTTCGAGCGGCGCCATCAATTTGGAGCTAGAAGCAACGGAGACGACGACAACTTCAACGTGACGCCGCCGGCCGCCGCCCACCCCGGCGAGAAATCCGTCGCCTCCTCTTCACCCCCGGCCTCGCCGTCCTCTCCTTCGTCTCTGGTGAGCTCCCAGCTCTGTTTTCCCCCATCTGCGCCTCGCTCCCGTGCCCTCCGTCGCCGTTTGCCATGGTCAGTGACCCCGGCCGCCGCCTCTCGTCGTCATAGCCGTGGCCCCGAGCGCCCGTTTGACCCCCCTAGCTCCAACAGACGCGCGGCGTCGTGAGAAACCTCCCCGTGCTCTTCCTCTTCTCCCCCGTGCCCTCTGTCGTCATCCGCCATGACCAGTGGCTCCGGCCGCCGCCTCCCGTCGGAGTAGCCATGGCTCAGGGCCTCCTCGAGGTCCCCCGCTTGCTTCAGGAGACGCGCGACGTCGAGAGCTACGCGCCCGTGCCTCCGTTTTCCTTCCCCGTGGCCGAAATCCCTTTTCCGTGCAGCTCCGGCGAGCCTCCGGCCACCGGCGGCGACCCAGGCCATTAAGGCCTTAATTAGCTTAAGCTAATTACCCCCAGGGGCACTGACAGTGGGCCCAGCCCTTTAATTAAATGGGGTTCAAAATTAAACAGATTTAGTTAAACCCAGTGAGGCTGACAGGTGGGGCCGCCCTGTCAGTTGACTGGTCAACCCTGGCGTCAGCATGACCTAGTGATGACGTAGTAAATCTTAAATCATTTAATTTAAATCAGTAAATTCCAAAAAATGGCTGAAACTTTGAAAAATCATAGAAAATTCATTTTAACTCCAAATTCAACATATAATATATGAAAAATGATCAGGAGAAAATCCTCTATCCAAGACAACTTCGAGCTTGATTATTCCGAGGGAAGTAGCCGCTTCTCCTGGGACTACTCCATATAACACGGTGCTTGATTTCTTCCATACTGATCGTGGGATCAGCATCTTGTGTAGGGTGCTGACGAAGATTATATAATGTCGCTGCCTCCATCCATGAAGATTATGTGCATGTCGTACCCTCCAATTTGAGCATCGAGCAACAGGGGTGTGTGCGCCGGCCTTGGGACTTCAGGTGGGTGATCGCTCTGGGAGAACGTGATACTAGTTTCTGCGTCGTGTAGCTGGTAGACTTCGAATGTGTTTAGATTCTCGGCTGCTCTGGCTTGCAGGGTGTAGGCGTCCTGTTGGGCTTGCGATACCCTGCCTTCTTGGATCATGTACACATGTCCGTGAGTCGGGTTGGAGCGTCTTTCGGGACATGGAGTCGGCGACTGCTCGATTCGTCAGGTGCGCTTGGATTCTCGTTGTTTTTCTTCCTTGAGGCTGTCGGCGAGTTCGTTGAACAGGCGTCAGTCTCCCAGAGTGTGACTCGATATGATGTATCCCCAGTCGTCTTCGAAGCAGTGGATCGTGCAGGGTCCTTCTAGCTGTTCCCTGACCATGAGTTTGCTGGATCCGGCGTGTCATTTCCTCCTTGAGATTCGGAAGAACAGCGCGTGATCCGCTGGGTGCTCGTGAACTTGCGGTTCAATTTCGATCCCCTCGCTTAGATTCTGGTTCCTTATAAAGTTGGCGAATTCGTCTGGTCTTCGATTCGGGTCGTAGTATTCGCCGGTCCGAGTGTCAGAGTCGCTATCCTGGTGGGCGACAGTTGTCCGCACGGCGGCGGGTCGTCGAGTGGTCGGCGAGCGCATAGCTGTATAGTGCGACTCGTCGAGTGGGGTCTCTCCATATAATCTTCGCGCCTGTCTTCTAGGTCGTCGATTTCTTCTTCGTTGGAGATGATCTTGACGATCGCAGGTCTCGAGCTTGAAGTCGGTGGCTTGTTGTGCGGCGGGTGCCTGGGTGGCGGTGGGTCGTCGAATGGTCGGCGAGTGCTTTGCTTCGTGTTGTAGCTCGTCGATTGGGATCTCTGTGTAGAACCCTCGCGCCTTTCTTTTGGGTCGTCGAGTTCTCCTTCGCTGGCGGTGGGCTCGGTTGCCGCCATAGTATTGGTCTTGGCACAGCTGTAGGCTGAGCGATCTCGATGGGGCGGCAGAGATGTTTTCCGTGATCTTGAATTCTTCGGGTGGATTGCATTTGGTTCTTGCTCTTGAGTTGTGGCTTGATGAAGACGGAACCGCCGAGATCGTAATTCCAACCTGTGTAGTTCCCACAGACGGCGCCAATTGACGGGGATCAACCGCGGAAAATCCCATGGTCAGGGACCCTGGGTTAGTCATGAGAGGCACAGGTTGGACGATAGCTCGTCGGCTAACAGGAGGATACGTTCCTGCTAGATATTATTGCTTGGAGATGGAGATTACAGGAAGGTCAAGGCTAGTGCGCACAAGCTTAGGGTTACAGATTATGTATTGGATGATCTCGACGTCTCCCCTCCTAGCCCTTATATACTAGGCTAGGTCTCGGGGAATCCGTCTTGGATTACAGATGAGGTTTCCTAACCTAATATTGTACCGCAAGTCAGGTTTGCACCTTCCTTATGAGTCACGGACTCCTACGTCGGTGCCACTAGTGGGCCAAGGCTGGGCCTGGGCGGCATCTTTGTGGGCCTTCTGTCTTCTGGTACACCGGGTAGGCCCATCCACAGGAGTCGTGGGGTCACCCCCTCGTCACTCTATCTCGTTCATGATGTCGAAGTTAGCTTCAACACCACGCTCCACCATCTTCTTGAACTTGAAGACCTCATGTTCCATCTTCTTCAGCCGCTCCTTGGTGCTCCCTTCCTTGACTGGTCCCTTCAGATCTTCCTTGTGGAGGACACCATCCTCCACATAAAGGATCTAGGGGTGCTTCCTCACCTATGCGAGGTAAGGGTTGATGACGTTGACGATGAACTTGTCCTTGGGGGAACTTGGGGAAGCCATGGCACCTAGGTCTACTGAAAGTTTTCCTAGCAGAAACAAACCAAGAAAGAAAACACGCGAAATCGAGAGATACGGTGCCGGGACTATTCGGGAAAATATATAGCAAAAATTTCCGCAACAGAAGGAAGGTTTCAAGCCAAGGTGGAGTCGGAGTCGGAGTCTGGGGCTCCCAGGAGGGGGGCGCGCGCCGGGAGGCCTCTTGGGCCCCCTGGAGCTCCTCTCCGGCTCCACTTGGGCCTGGAATTTTCCTAATTTTGAAAAAACCTTGAAAAATAAACTTTTATTGATGTTCATGATGTTTCCTTACCGTAATACATACCTTTTCTTATTCTGCTCCTGCCGGTGTCTGAAACTGGGCTGCAACATGTTCTTCATGAGTTGTTGTGTATATCATATTCACATCCACATTGATAGGATCACCTGCCATGTAGTGTTTGAGTCTTTGTCCATTCACAACTTGAGGTTTGGTGCCTTAAAAATTATTAATCTTGATTGCACCGGACCGATATACTTCTTCGATATGAAAAGGTCCTTCCCATCTGGAAAGTAGTTTACCTGGAGAAAACCTGAAACGAGATCTAAATAACAAAACTTTATGACCAACATTAAATTTACGTTTCAGAATCCTTTTATAGTGCCACTTCTTTACCTTTTCCTTAAACATTTTAGCGCTCTCGTAAGCTTCACTTCTCCACTCATCTAGAGAAGTCAAGTTCATGAAACGCTTTTCACCAGCTAACTTTGGGTCAACATTCAGCTCTCTGACAGCCCAAAAAGCTTTGTGTTCTAACTCTAATGGCAGACGACAAGCTTTGCAATAGACCATGTTATACGGGAACATGCCCATGGGGTTCTTGTAAGTAGTTCTATACGCCCACAAAGCATCTCCTAACTTCTTTGACCAGTCCTTTCTAGAACTGTTCGCTGTTTTCTGTAAGATCAGCTTGATCTCTCTATTGATGAGCTCAACTTGCCCACTAGTTTGAGGGTGGTACGGTGATGCAATTCTATGATTGACATCGTACTTGGCTAGAGCTTTCCTAAAAGCTCCATGCGTGAAGTGTGACCCTCCATCTATCATAAGATACCTAGGTACACCAAACCTGGGAAAAATTACATCCTTGAGCATTTTCAAAGATGTCTTGTGATCAGCACTCTCAGTGGGGATTGCTTCAACCCACTTGGTTACATAATCAACTGCAACTAAAATGTGTGTGTACTTGTGTGAAGGAGGAAAAGGACCCCTAAAATCAAAACCCCAACAATCGAAAGGTTCGATTACTAGTGAGTAATTCATATGCATCTCGTTTCTCCTACTAATGTTACCAACTCTCTGGCACTTATCACAAGATAGAACGTACCTTCTAGCGTCCTTAAAAAGAGTAGGCCAATAAAAACACGATTGTAGAAATTTATGTGCAGTCCTCTCACTGGCATGATGTCCTCCATAGGGTCTATCGTGACATTGTCGAAGAATGTCCTTCTGCTCGTGCTCCGGTATACACCTTCTTACGATCCCATCCGCACCTTCTTTATAAAAATGTGGGTCGTCCCAAAAGTAATGCCTCAAATCCGTGAAGAATTTCTTCCTCTATTGAAATGTAAGACCTGGAGGCAAAAACTTTGCAACGATCAAATTAGCATAATCTGCAAACCAAGGGTCAGAATGAGATTGTACTTTTACAACAGCAAGCTGTTCATCTGGAAAAATGTCGTTGACTGGAATAGGATCGTGCGAAATATCTTCCATCCTTGAAAGGTTGTCCGCTACCGGATTGTCTTCTCCTTTTCTATCGACAATCTGTAAATCAAATTATTGAAAGAGTACCCATCTTATGAGCCTTGGTTTTGCATCCTTCTTCTACATAAGGTACTTAATGGCAGCATGGTCAGTATGAATAATAACCTTAGAATCAACAATATACTGCCTAAACTTATCACAAGAAAATACTACTGCTAAGAATTCTTTCTCAGTAGTAGCATAATTCTTTTGAGAACTATCAAGGGTTTTGCTAGCATAGTGTATGACGTTCAACTTCTTATCAACCGTTTGTCCTAGAACAGCCCCAACAGCAAAATCACTAGCATCACACATAATTTCAAAGGGTAAATTCCAGTCAGGCGGTTGTACTATAGGAGCGGTTATCAAGGATTTCTTAAGAACTTCGAAGGCTTCCTTACAATCTTCATCAAAAACAAAAGGAACATCCTTCTGGAGAAGATTGGTGAGGGGTCTCGAGGTCTTAGAAAAGTCCTTGATAAATCTTCTATAGAAACCAGCATGACTGAGAAAACTACGAATACCTTTGATGTCCCTTGGATAGGGCATCCTTTCAATAGCTTCAATCTTTGCCTTGTCCACTTCAATTCCCCTTTCGTAAATCTTGTGACCAAGAACTATCCCTTCATTAACCATGAAATGCAACTTCTCCCAATTGAGCACCAAATTTGTTTATTCCCATCTCTGCAAAACTTTATTAAGATTGTGGAGACAGTGGTCAAAGGAGGTTCCATAGACGGAAAAGTCGTACATAAAGACCTCCACAATCTCCTCACAGAAACCATGAAATATAGCAGACATACACCTTTGAAAAGTAGCAGGTGCATTACACAAACCAAAAGGCATACGCCTATAAGCATAAGTACCGTAAGGACACGTGAAAGTGGTCTTCTCCTGATCCGTAGTGTTGACATGAATCTGAGAGAAGACAGAATACCCATCAAGATAGAAAAAGTGGGTGTTTTTAGAGAACCGCTCAAGCATCTGATCAATAAAGGGCAGAGGATAATGGTCCTTCCTGGTGGCCTTGTTCAACTTCCTGAAATCAATACACATTCTATATCCAATAATAGTCCGCTGAGGTATTAGTTCATTTTTATCACTAGGAACAACAGTTATACCTCATTTCTTAGGAACACAATGAACTGGACTTACCCACTTACTATCAGCTATAGGATAGATGATACCTGCGGCTAGAAGTTTGAGAACCTCCGTCCTAACCACGTCCTTCATCTTTGGGTTCAACCGTCGTTGATGATCAACAACCGATTTAGCATCGGGCTCGAGATTGATAGTATGTTAGCAAATGGATGGACTGATACCCTTGAGATCGTCAAGAGTATAGCCAATTACACCTCGGTGTCTGCGGAGTGTCTCCAATAATCTCTCTTCTTCAAATCCTTAAAGCTTAGAATTGATAATAACATGATATATTTTCTTTTCATCTAAATAAGCATACTTGAGCGAATCGGGAAGTGGTTTGAGATCGAACACCGGGTCTTCTTTTGGTTGTGAGAGGATTCCTAAAGGTTCAACCGGGAGGTTGTGCTTCAGGATAGGATTTTGTCTTAAAAATATGTCTTCTAGCTCATTCCTCTCCTGCATACGCATGTCATTCTCGTGGTCTTCCATAAATTGCTGCAAAGTATCGTTAGGAGGAATAGTAATAGAAGCAATTTCTTCAATAATTTTGTCATTACTAGACAAGTCAGTACCACAAGGCTGCTTAGAAAACTTAGAGAAGTTAAATTCATACGGGTCACCGTCGAATTCAACTGAAACTTTACCTTTCTTGCAATCTATTATCGCTCCTCAAGTGCTTAGGAAGTGTTAGAACCCTAATTTAGGTTTGTGCTTTTCTAAGCTTGCATTTTTGCATCTTGAAAAAAATTGCAAGAGAAAGAGAAATGGGGAAAAGAAAAGCCCTAAATGAATTAAATAAAAAGGCCAGAAATAAATCTTTTTCCAAAATTCTTTTGGATGTGTTGAAAAATCCAAAAAATGAGTGTGATCATTTTAAAAGTGATTTGGGATTAATCCCATGCTCATAGATTTTTCAAAAATCCAAATAGTGGCTTGGAAATTAAATAAATTGCCTATTTGAATTTCAAAAATTCCCAAAACTTGGGGTTGACTAATAATAAGTCACCTAGGGTATATAAAAATAATTGGGGATTTTTATAAAATGCCCTAGTATTTATTTTTAGGGCAAAAAAAAGAACAGAAAACAATTAAAAGAAAAACAAAAGAAAAAGGGCAAAGCCCACCTTACCTGGGCCCAACTTAGGGAGGTGGCCTAGCCCAGGGGCAGGGTCGTCTTCCTCCCCGAGCCAGGCAGGCAGCTCGCGGCGTGGCGAGCATGCCGGCGTCGTCGTGGCCAACAGCTTGCCTCCCCTGCCCTATCTCTTCGCCAACGCACGCATGGAGTCATCCTCCTTCTTCCTCTCTCTCTGGCTCGCTCTCCTCGCCCTGCCGCTATTTCTTGCGCCCGCACGAGACCTAGCCGGAGCGGCCGCCATGCTCCGACGTGGCCACCGGCCTTCCCCATCCCCGCCACCTTGTCCAGAAGGTCCAGCGCCCTCGACTCCTCCAAGCTGCAAGACGAATCGAACCCGAGGAGCTCCCCAGGCGTCGCCCGTGTCTTCGATTTTCCGCCGGCCGCTGATGACCTCCAAGTCGAATTCGCCTCCGTACTACTTCCCCTGCCCCCTACGTCCCCTCCATCGTCTCTGGTGAGCTCCCAACTCCATTTCCCCCCATCCGTGCTTCTTCCCGTGCCCCCTGCCGCTTTTCGCCATGACCAGGAGCTCCGGCCGCCGCCTCCGTCGTCGAAGCCGTGGCCCCAAGCGCCTCCTTGAACCCCCAGTAGCCGCAGCCGACGCGCGACGTCGCGGGCATCACGCCCGTGCCTCCATCTCCCTCTCCCGTGGCCGGAATCGCCACTCCGGCGAGCGCCGCCGTGGCCCAAGCCACCGGCGTCTAGCCGCCGGCCTGTTAGGCCTAAGCCCCCCCGCTAATCTCTCTCTCTCTCACTGACATGCGGGCCCTAGAGACTAATTAAACCACTCGGTTTATTTTAAACCGATTTTTAACCCCCTCTCTCACTGACAGCCAGGACCCACTGGTCAGCCCCCCCCTTGCGTCATGCTGACGTCTTAATGACGCAATAAACAGAAAAACCTTTTAAAAGAATTAAAGAAATTCAGTAAATTCCAGAAAATGGCTGAAACTTTGAAAAATCATAGAAAATTCATTTTAACTCCAAATTTAACATATAATATATGAAAAATGATCAGGAGAAAATCCTCTATCCAAATGTCCAACTTTCAGTTATGTTGGAGTTGATCTTAAAAAGGGATCAGTAGCTTTTGCTATTTGATTTAATTGGAATTATTTCAAATTCAATTCAAAATCTATTCCAACTTCAACCATTGAAATGCACCACACATCACTTGTACTTCAGAAGCATTTCACACATATGATCACTTGGTTTACAAAGTACCAACATTAGAAAATGCAAGTTGAACTAAATTGAAAAACATTTGGAGTTTGAATTTGAATTTACTTTTCAAATCAACTTCAATTAACATGTTGCAAATTAAACCTAAGTCACATCAGCACATTGCCATGCTATGTTTTGCATATTGAATGTGCATTGTATTATCTTGATTGTGCTTTACTTCCAGTGCTTCGGTGATTGCTTCTTCTCGGTAGAGTTGATCTCGGAGACGAGTTCAACCTCACGTCAGAAGAGTGTTACATCGTGATCGTCAGCAAGGCAAGCACCCCTCTTTGATCATGTCGATAAAATCCCAGTTCCCTCTCATTCTCGCAAATGCATGTTTAGGATGTCACCATGATATGTTCTACCGCTAGTTGAACCCATTCCTTTGCATGACCTATCATTTTGTCACAGTAGTAAGAAAACCACAATCCTAGCAGATGTAGGAGTTGGTTGATATCATGTGGCCCTTGCAACTGTTACAGCTGATTGCATGCTTAGAGTTGGCTACTTTGATGTGAGTCGGGATGGTAGTGATCATGTGAATGATGGTGGTAACGTGTTGGTGAATCTACCCTAAAAAAAGTGAACGATGAGAGGCTGTGTAGGAGTACACAGTGGGTTGTCTCGTTGAACACTGCCTTAAGCCCGAGTTCTTGTTTTGTTATCCAAGACAAAGAGTACGACCACACATTGGGCTCACTGACCCCTCTCGGCCTAGTACCTCACCCCAGAACTTTCTAGGAGTCGCAAGTAATTCGCCCTTTAACGATCGCAAGCAGGTGGAACCAAGGTAAATGGTTGGCGTAGGTTGTGGGCACGTTGAATCAAGTGATCATGATCGAGTTGAGCTTGATGGCGGTCACACAACGTTTGAGTCCGCATCGGAACAATCGGCCGGATTCCGATTGTGGTCCCAACTCAAATAGGCGACTCCCTAGAACTAGAGGTGGTGCCGTGAGTGAAGTGTCGTGGCAGCATCCTCGCCGGTACTCACTTGAAGGGTCCATCCCCAGGCGGTAACTGATGAGGCGTGTGTGTAGCAGTACACCCCTGCAGGGTTAATGAACTATTCGAATAGCCGTGTCCGCGGTTATGGACTACTTGGAGATCTTTACTTGATCATAGATAACTTGAACTGGATACTTATAAAACACACCAAGATAAGTGTGAGTGCTATGGCGTGCTTCCTCGTGGGGAAGTCGAGGAAGGCACCATAGTGGAGTATTGGTTGGAGACTGTTACTTGGACTCGTCTACGCTCCTTACCTCTTTCTGGTATTCGTAGATCAGGACTAGCCAAGTCAAAGCTGGCACTTCTGCAAAAGTGAAACCCCACCTCCCTTTGCCTTGATACATGTGCATGAGTAGTATAGTTCGTATGTAAGTCTTGCTGAGTACGATTTTGTACTCACGTTTGCTTATTCTATGTTTTAGAGACGAGACCACTGACCCTGATGGTGGCCTGTACCTCGAGCTCGACGTGGACCAAGTCGTATAGTTGCAGGCAGCAGCCTGTGCCCTCTGGAGGGTCGTTGTACTTTTCTTTCAGGCTTCTTAAGCCATTTGTTAAACTTGTCTTCAGTAAGACATAATTTTCTTCCGTTGTTGTTTGATGTAATGTTGGATCACAAACATGTGATCGCTGCTTGTAATACAACTACTATGTCTGCTCTGTTTAGCAGAAGTTATAAAGACTATGAGTTTGTAGAGTTCATGTTGTGATTACCATCTGTTTATACTAGACATGTGTCCTGCGTGTATGATTATAACATGCATGTCTTAGTTTGGGTTTTCGTGACCTTAGTTGTGATCTGGCTGGCGGTCTTTTATACACCAAGTGGCCCTTAGATGTGCGCAGCTTGGGGCATCGCGATGCGATTGTTCGTGACTCTGTCACGTGCACACTTTGTTGTATGATTGAGCCCGCCCTGGACCCCGACTAAGTGATCGGGCTGGAGTAAGTCTATGTAAGGGTTATGATTCAATCGATAACATGGTTGAGGCGACTTGTCTATGAGTATGGGATTCACCACCCATAAGCATTTAGACTTGTGAGCGGACGATGAGGACCCATCTCAGTTGATCATCCGGCCTGGATGGGATGCCCCTCACGTTCGATGCTTACCGAGAGTGATCTGTGCTTGGCCTTGTCTGCTTAGACAAGCGGGTACGGCTCTCGGCTCTTCATGTGATTGCATTGTGACCGGAATTACATACGCTAACCCCGGGTCCCGATAGAATTGGTATCAGAGCAGGACTGCCTGTAGGATTATCAAACCATTGGCCGATGTCGAGTCTAGCATTCTATAGTTATATAGTTACTTTGGGTATAAGGGAACAACGTAAGACTTCTTTTTTTCTCCTTATCCTCATCGATCTGAGTTCTGAGTCACCCTCATCTTGTTCTACGGGAAGATAGGACTAGGCTCATCTATGTCTTTACTAGGACATCTCGTTGATTGCTTCTTTGTAGCTGTAGGAGTGTTGTGGTCTTTCTGAGCCATCATTCCATAGTGTTTCTGTGGAAGTGATGTCCGTTATCCTGTAAGTTGTCTCAATTTCCATCCCGGTACAGCTGTTATGCTGTCCGTTTGTGGCTTTGATGCTATTGCATTATAGTCTTCTATCTTAGCATAGAATTGTGTCCTAAATCCTATTCTGATTGTTGATTCTTATCACACAGAATGTCAGTTGCAAATCAAGGTGTTGATCATAGTTCCGGTAACATAGACGGTGAAGAACCTCCACCACCAACCTCAACGGCAGAAATCATGATGGAGGCTGAACAGAATCGTCGTGATCAGACACGTCTTCTCGAGCGTATTGAGCAAAACACTTCTCGTCAGTGTCATAGTGTTGTTACCATCCAGGACTTCATTCTCCTCAACCCGCCAGTTTTCCAATGTCATTTCAAGCCCCTTGATGCCGATGATTGGCTTCGTTCCCTCGAGCGTAAGCTTGAGACAGCCCATGTTGCTCCAGGTGATCATGTGCTATTCGCGGCATACTTTCTGGAAGGTGCTGCTCTTCAGTGGTGGGAGAATTTTGTAGCAATGCAACCAGTTGGTCACGTGGTAACTTGGCAAGAGTTCTGTGATGACTTCCGAGGTTACCATATTCCGGATCAGCTGATGGAGCGCAAGAAAGAAGAGTTTTGCAATCTGACCCAAGGAAAGATGACTGTTCATGAGTATCGAACTGAGTTCACTCGTCTAGCACGTTATGCCCAAGAAGAAGTATCCACCGATGCCAAGAAACAAGCATGTTTCCGCAAGGGACTTAGCCCCGTCCTTCGTCATGACCTGAACCTTCATGAGTTCGTCAACTTCAGGGACTTGGTCGACAAATCCTTCAAGGCCGAGTATGGAAATGAGTTGTATGAAGAGTCTCGTAAGCGTGATCGTGAGTTTGTCCAATCTTCTGACCCAGTTTCTCGGAAACGATGTGTATGGATTCCCTTCAATGATGTCAGTCATGCTGTAAGTGCTTCTAGACCACCAACCACCACGTATCGCCCACCTCAACCCAATCTTCCTCCGTGGAATTTTGTTGGACAATCAAGTACTCAAGTTCCTTTCATTCCACGTGGTGTTTGTTGCCAATGTGGACAATCAGGCCACAATGTTCGAGAGTGTCCCCAAAATCATGTAGCCACCACACCTAATCCAAAGCAAGCCTTTCGTCGTGGTAAGCCACCACCCAAGACTTCCAAGGTCAAGCCTCCTGCCTATGAATATGGTTATGTGAATCATGTATCCATTCTAGATTCCCACAAGTCAACCGATGTTGTACTTGGAACCCTTTCGGTCAATTCCACCCCAGCGTCGGTTCTTTTTGACCCAGGAGCATCTCACTCATTCATATCCCAGGATT
Source organism: Bromus sterilis (assembly GCA_950022295.1). Taxonomy (NCBI): domain Eukaryota; kingdom Viridiplantae; phylum Streptophyta; class Magnoliopsida; order Poales; family Poaceae; genus Bromus; species Bromus sterilis. Next base: position 331,960,290 of record OX465595.1, on the reverse strand, counting down.
TTGCACTGTCACATGACATCTCTTTTTCGATGTTATCCACACCCTTAGTTGTGCAAGCCCCTGGATCTAGATGGCACACCACCATGGTGAGTCATGAAAATGAAGTTGCTATTGAGGGTTTAGTATTCCTTGCCTCTCTTATAGCCCTAAAATCTTCAGACATTGATGTGATCTTAGGTATGGATTGGTTATCAAGACAGAATGCTGTCCTTGATTGTAAAGCCAAGTCAGTGAAACTAAGCCATCCATCAGGCCAGACAATCAAGTACACCTCACCAAGCTCTAAAACTCAGGTGCATTCTTTGAATGTGCTTCCTCTTCCAGACCTTGAAGATATTCCGGTGGTTCGTGACTTTCCGGATGTCTTTCCAGAAGAGCTACCAGGCATACCACCTAACAAATCTGTAGAGTTTGTTGTAGATCTTATCCCAGGAACCACCCCAATATCTAGACACCCATATAGAATGGCCCCACGTGAGTTAGCTGAGCTCAAAATCCAACTTGAAGCTTCGTTGGAAAAAGGCTTCATCCGCCCTAGCTCATCGCCATGGGGTTGCCCCGTTCTATTCGTAATGAAGAAAGATGGAACAGAAAGGATGTGCGTAGACTATCGCCCGCTAAATCTAGCGACGATAAAGAACAAGTACCCACTGCCCAGGATCAATGATCTTTATGATCAACTTGCAGGATCCTCTGTCTTCACCAAGATGGATTTGAGATTAGGCTATCATCAAATCAAAATCAGAAACGAGGACATTCCCAAGACGGCTTTCACTACTCGTTATGGTCTTTATGAGTACAACGTCATGTCCTTCGGTTTAACCAATGCCCCCGCTGAAGGGAATATGCCCGAGAGGCAATAATAAAGTTGTTATTATCTTATTCCATGTTTATGATAAATGTTTATTTTCATGCTATAATTGTGTTAACCGGAAACGTTAATACATGTGTGTTTAATAAACAGAGAAAAGGTTCCTAGTAATGCCTCTCTTTATACTAGCTTGTTGATTAACGGATGATCAAGGTTTCCTGGTCATGAACATTGGATGTTGTTAATAACAAGGTCATGTCATTGGAGAATGATGTGATGAACATACACCCACAGTAGTTATAGCAATACGATCATGTCATCAAGTTTCTATTGCTGTATCAAACTTTCACGAAGTAACTCTAATCCTTAGACCATGAGATCACGTCAATCACTGACACCGGAAGAGTACTTTGATTCCATCAAACGTCACACCGTAACAGGGTGATTATAAAGGTGTCGTTGGGTACTTGGAAAGTGTTAGTTGAGGCTCGTGGATCAAGAGTGGGATTTGTCCATCCAGATGACGGAGAGATATACTCTGGGCCCTCTCGGTGATATCACATTGACATCGCTTGCAAGCACGTGACTGGCTCACGAGGATGTTATATCACGGAACGAGTAAAGAGTACTTGTCGGTAACGATATCGAACTAGGTATGGATGATACCAAATGATCGGATCATGGACAAGTACAATATCGCGAGACAAAAGGAATTGGTTACGGAGTTTTGGTTCACACGATCACTAGTTCATCGTTGAGTAAGTGGGAGTCATCATGGATCTCCAGATCCCGCTGATGATTATTGATCAGAGAAGAGTCTCTGTCATGTCCATTTTATTCACGAACCGTAGGGTGACACACTTAAGGATTCTTTGACGCGTTTGAGTGGATACGGAACGCCGGAGAATATACAGGACAGCACATGGACTGTTTTGATAAAACTGCTGGAATAGTTTCGGTATATCAAAATAGTGCAAGGGGATAATTGTTAATGTGTTCATTGAATGAAGTGTTCATCAATGAAGTACTCATTGAATGAAGTGTTCATTAATTTGAGTGACATTAAACAAGATAATTAAAAGTGTTTTAATGTGATAAAACTCTTGGAATTTTGAGTGGAGAATTATGGAAGTTATGGGAATAATGTGTGACCCTTTGTTTTTGTGAGTGGAGAGTCCACCCACATGATGAGGGGAGAGGTGGGGGCACCTCTTGGGGCGTGCTACCCCTTGGGGGCTGCCTCCCCCTCCTATATATAGATGGGTGGAGACCCCTCTACACACTAATTCCTCCATCTCTCATATGCCCTTTGGTTGGCATCTTCCTCCCCTTGCTAGCTGATCCAGTTTCACGAGTATGGTGCTTAGGCGAAGCCCTGCTCAAGATCTTCTCTACCACCACCACCACTATGTTGTAGTGCTGCTGGAGTTACCGAGGATCCACTACTTCCGCTGCCCAACTGGAGCAAGGGGCGGAGGTCGTCACTGATCTGTACGTGTGACCGACTACGGAGACGCTGCCCGTTCGTGGCGTCAAGTCTTCATCACGACCTTGAGGTCGGCGAGTGTTCGACTACATCACCCACGAGAATAGTTCTCGTTAAAGATTTTGGGCTTCGAGGGTGAGTCCTTCTCAAACCGTTACAAGTGATCTTCTAGATGTGATCTTGGCTGTTACAACCGTAGGAAAATTTTTGTTTTCTATGCAACGAACCCTTCACCCGCCACATTCTCGCGCTTGATGAATTCGATCTTCATGGAGTACTTAGATAAATTTGTTGTAGTTTATCTTGATGACATTCTCATCTACTCGAAGAACGAAGAAGAGCACGCAAAACATCTTAGGTTGGTATTGATGAAACTTAGAGAGCATCGCCTTTATGCTAAATTCTCCAAGTGTGAATTCTGGCTACCAGAAGTGACCTACTTAGGCCACGTGATTTCTGAAAAAGGCATTGCCGTCAATCCCGAGAGAGTTCAGGCCGTCCTTGACTGGACTCCACCTGAATCGGTTAAGCAAGTTAGGAGTTTCTTGGCTTAGCAAGCTATTGTCGCCGCTTCGTCGAGAACTTTTCGAAACTTGCAAAGCCTCTAGCTGAACTCCTCAAGAAAGAGAAGAAATTCGAATGGACTCCCAAGTGCGAGGAAAGCTTTCAAGAGCTAAAAAGAAGATTGAATTCTGCACCCGTACTTGCGCCTCCAGACACCAAAAAGGATTTCGAGATCTATTGTGATGCTTCACGGCAAGGGTTAGGATGCATACTTCTGCAAGATCCACATGTGCTAGCTTATGCTTCACGCCAGTTGCAGCCACATGAAGAGAACTATCCTACCCATGATCTTGAACTCGCTGCCATAGTTCATGCCCTGACAACTTGGCGACATTACCTCCTTGGTAATCGTTGCGAGATCTATTCCGACCACCAAAGCCTCAAATACATATTCACCCAGCCAGATCTTAATCTCAGGCAAAGACGCTGGATTGAGTTGATAAAAGATTATGACTTAGGAATTTCTTACACCCCAGGCAAAGCCAATGTCATGGCTCATGCACTAAGTCGTAAGTCGTATTGTAACAACCTCATATTACAACAATATCAACCACTTCTTCATGAGGAATTTCGAAAGCTCAACCTCAAGATTGTTCCTCGTGGATCTCTTTTCAACTTGGTGGCGAAACCAACCCTTGAGGATAAAATCATAGTTGCCCAAAGGCGTGCACGAGGTGTTCGCCGGATCAAGGAGAACATTGCTAGCGGAGTTGCTAAATGTTTCTCCACAGATAGTAAGGGAACGATATTCTTTGAAAATCGTTTGGTAGTACCTAAGAATAGGGAACTAAGGCAACTCATCCTCAAAGAAGCCCATGATACACCCCTCTCCATTCATCCCGGTAGCACAAAAATGTTTCGAGATCTACGCCAGAGATTTTGGTGGAATAGGATGAAGAGAGAAATTGCTCAGTTCATTGCTGAATGTGATGTTTGTCGTCGCGTTAAGGCAGAACATCAAAGACCTGCTGGTACTCTTAGACCATTGCCTATCCCCGAGTGGAAATGGGACAAAGTCGGTATGGACTTCATCACCGGCTTTCCAAAAACCCAGAAAGGAAATGATGCCATCTTCGTTGTCATAGATAGACTTTCCAAAGTTGCCCACTTCCTTCCAGTTCGAGAGTCTATAACTGCTAGCCAGTTAGCGGACTTGTATGTCTCCCGAATCATGTCACTTCACGGTGTTCCTTTGGAAATCCATTCATACCGTGGTAGTCTTTTCACTTCTCGATTTTGGGAAAGTTTCCAGAATGCTATGGGAACCCACCTCTCCTTTAGCACCGCTTATCACCCGCAGTCCAGTGGTCAAGTAGAAAGGGTCAATCAAATTCTCGAAGACATGCTCAGATCTTGTGTTATCTCTTTCGGAAAGAAATGGGAGAATTCTTTTCCTTTTGCCGAATTTGCGTATAACAATAGTTTCCAATCTAGTTTGGGCATGGCTCCTTTTGAATTTCTCTATGGACGGAAATGTCGAACACCCCTAAACTGGTCAGAAACCGGTGAAAGACAATTCTTTGGACCAGATATGATTCAGGATGCAGAAGAGCAGGTTCGCATTGTTCGTGAGAAATTGAAAACAGCCCAGTCTCGTCAGAAAAGTTATTATGATCGTCATCATAGGGAAGAAAGCTATAATCTGGATGAGAAGGCTTACCTTCGGGTTACTCCTCTGAAGGGTACCCATCGCTTCGGTATCAAAGGCAAGTTGGCCCCACGTTACATCGGTCCATTTCGCATTCTCGCCAAACATGGAGAAGTTGCCTACCAATTGGAACTACCCCCTCACCTCTCCCAGGTTCATGATGTCTTCCACGTCTCTCAACTCAGGCATTGCTTCAAGGACCCCATCCGCGAAGTAGACCACGAAACGCTTGATCTCCAAGATAACCTTTCATATCGAGAGTACCCTGTTCGTATTCTTGATGAAGCCGAGCGTAGCACCAGACGTCAGAAGATCAGATTCTTCAAAGTGCAGTGGTCGCATCATTCAGAGAAAGAAGCTACCTGGGAACGAGAGGATCGTCTACGAGCTGAGTACCCCACCTTCCTCCCGACGACTTCTGAATCTCGGGACGAGATTCTTTTGAGTGGGGGCGAGTTGTCAGAACCCTAATTTAGGTTTGTGCTTTTCTAAGCTTGCATTTTTGCATCTTGAAAAAAATTGCAAGAGAAAAAGAAATGGGGAAAAGAAAAGCCCTAAATGAATTAAATAAAAAGGCCAGAAATAAATCTTTTTCCAAAATTCTTTTGGATGTGTTGAAAAATCCTAAAAATGAGTGTGATCATTTTAAAAGTGATTTGGGATTAATCCCATGCTCATAGATTTTTCAAAAATCCAAATAGTGGCTTGGAAATTAAATAAATTGCCTATTTGAATTGGAATTCAAATAATTTGAATTTCCATAATTCCCAAAACTTGGGTTGACTAATAATAAGTCACCTAGGGTTTATAAAAATAATTGGGGATTTTTATAAAATGCCCTAGTATTTAATTTTAGGGCAAAACAAAAAGAACAGAAAACAAGTAAAAGAAAAACAAAAGAAAAAGGGCAAAGCCCACCTAACCTGGGCCCAACTCAGGGAGGTGGCCCAGCCCAGGGGCAGGGTCGTCTTCCTCCCCGAGCCAGGCAGGCAGCTCGCGGCGTGGCGAGCATGCCGGCGTCGTCGTGGCCAGCAGCTTGCCTCCCTACCCTATCTCTTCGCCAACGCACCCCTGGAGTCGTCCTCCTTCTTCCTCTCTCTCTCTGGCTCGCTCTCCTCACCCTGCCGCTGTTTCTTGCGCCCGCCCGAGACCTAGCCGGAGCGGCCGCCGTGCTCCGCCGTGCTCCGACGTGGCCACCGACCTTCCCCTTCCCCGCCACCTTGTCCAGAAGGTCCAGCGCCCTCGACTCCTCCAAGCTGCAAGACGAATCGAACCCGAGGAGCTCCCCAGGCGTCGCCCGTGTCATCGATTTTCTGCCGGCCGCCGACGACCTCCAAGTCGAATTCGCCGCCGTACTACTTCCCCCGCCCTACGTCCCCTCCATCGTCTCTGGTGAGCTCCCAGCTCCATTTTCCCCCATCCGTGCTTCTTCCCGTGCCCCTGCCGCTTTTCGCCATGACCAGGAGCTCCGTCCGCCGCCTCCGTCGTCGAAGTCGTGGCCCCGAGCGCCTCCTTGAACCCCCAGTAGCCGCAGTCGACGCGCGATGTCGCGGGCATCACGCCCGTGCCTCCATCTCCCTCCCCCGTGGCCGGAATCGCCACTCCGGCGAGCGCCGCAGTGGCCCAAGCCACCGGCGTCTAGCCGCCGTCCTGTTAGGCTTAAGCCCCCCCGCTAATCTCTCTCTCTCTCTCACTGACATGCGGGCCCTAGAGACTAATTAAACCACTCGATTTATTTTAAACCGGGTTTTAACCCCCTCTCTCACTGACAGCCAGGACCCACTGGTCAGCCCCCCCTTGCGTCATGATGACGTCTTAATGACGCAATAAACAGAAAAACCTTTTAAAAGAATTAAAGAAATTCAGTAAATTCCAGAAAATGGCTGAAACTTTGAAAAATCATAGAAAATTCATTTTAACTCCAAATTTAACATATAATATATGGAAAATGATCAGGAGAAAATCCTCTATCAAAATTTCCAACTTTCAGCTATGTTGGAGTTGATCTTAAAAATGGATCAATAGCTTTTGCTATTTTATTTAATTGGAATTATTTCAAATTCAATTCAAAAGCTATTCCAACTTCAACCATTGAAATGCACCACACATCACTTGTACTTCAGAAGCATTTCACACATATGATCACTTGGTTTACAAAGTACCAACATTAGCAAATGCAAGTTGAACTAAATTGAATAACATTTGGAGTTTGAATTTGAATTTACTTTTCAAATCAACTTCAATTAACATGTTGCAAATTAAACCTAAGTCACATCAGCACATTGCCATGCTATGTTTTGCATATTGAATGTGCATAGTATTATCTTGATTGTGCTTTAGTTCCAGTGCTTTGGTGATTGCTTCTTCTCGGTAGAGTTGATCTCGGAGACGAGTTCAACCTCACGTCAGAAGAGTGTTACATCGTGATCGTCAGCAAGGCAAGCACCCCCCTCTTTGATCATGTCGATAAAATCCCAGTTCCCTCTCATTCTCGCAAATGCATGTTTAGGATGTCACCATGATACGTTCTACCGCTAGTTGAACCCATTCCTTTGCATGACCTATCATTTTGTCACAGTAGTAAGCAAACCACAATCCTAGCAGATGTCGGAGTTGGTTGATATCATGTGTCCCCTGCAACTTTTACAGCTTATTGCATGCTTAGATTTGTTACCCGAGGCTACTTTGATGTGAGTCGGGATGGTAGTGATCATGTGAATGATGGTGGTAACGTGTTGGTGAATTTACCCTAAACAAAAGTGAACGATGAGAGGCTGTGTAGGAGTACACAGTGGGTTGTATCGTTGAACACTGCCTTAAGCCCGAGTTCTTGTGTTGTTATCCAAGACAAAGAGTACGACCACACATTGGGATCACTGACCCCTCTCGGCCTAGTACCTCACCCCGGACCTGTCCAGGAGTCGCAAGTAGTTCGCCCTTTAACGATCTCAAGCAGTTGGAACCAAGGTAAATGGTTGGCGTAGTTTGTGGGCACGTTGAATCAAGTGATCATGATCGAGTTGAGCTTCATGGCGGTCACACAACGTTTGAGTCCGCATTGGAACAATCGGCCGGATTCCGATTGTGGTCCCAACTCAAATAGGCGACTCCCTAGGACTAGAGATGGTGCCGTGAGTGAAGTGTCGTGGCAGCATCCTCGCCGGTACTCACTTGAAGGGTCCATCCCCAGGCGGTAACTGATGAGGCGTGTGTGTAGCAGTACACCCCTGCAGGGTTAATGAACTATTCGAATAGCCGTGTCCGCGGTTATGGACTACTTGGAGATCTTTACTTGATCATAGATAACTTGAACTGGATACTTATAAAACACACCAAGATAAGTGTGAGTGCTATGGCGTGCTTCCTCGTGGGGAAGTCGAGGAAGGCACCATAGTGGAGTATTGGTTGGAGACTGTTACTTGGACTCATGTATGCTCCTTACCTCTTTCTGGTATTCGTAGATCAGGACTAGCCAAGTCAAAGCTGGCACTTCTGCAAAAGTGAAACCCCACCTCCCTTTGCCTTGATACATCTGCATGAGTAGTATAGTTCCTATGTAAGTCTTGTTGAGTACAATTTTGTACTCACATTTGCTTATTCTATGTTTTAGAGACGAGACCACTGACCATGATGGTGGCCTCTACCTCGAGCTCGATGTGGACCAAGTCGTATAGTTCCAGGCAGCAGCCTGTGCCCTCTGGAGGGTCGTTGTACTTTTCTTTCAGTCTTCTTAATCCATTTGTTAAACTTGTCTTTACTAAGACATAATTTTCTTCCGTTGTTGTTTGATGTAATGTTGGATCACAAACATGTGATCTCTTCTTGTAATACAAATACTATGTCTGCTCTGTTTAGTAGAAGTTATAAAGACTATGAGTTTGTAGAGTTCATGTTGTGATTACCATCTGTTTATACTAGACATGTGTGCTGCGTGTATGATTATAACATGCATGTCTTAGTTTGGGTTTTCGTGACCTTAGTTGTGATCTGGCTGGCGGTCTTTTATACACCAAGTGGCCCTTAGATGTGCGCAGCTTGGGGCATCGCGATGCGATTGTTCGTGACTCTGTCACGTGCACACTTTGTTGTATGATTGAGCCCGCCCTGGACCCCGACTAAGTGATCGGGCTGGAGTAAGTCTATGTAAGGGTTATGATTCAATCGATAACATGGTTGAGGCGACTTGTCTATGAGTATGGCATTCACCACCCATAAGCATTTAGACTTGTGAGCGGACGATGAGGACCCATCTCAGTTGATCATCCGGCCTGGATGGGATGCCCCTCACGTTCGATGCTTACCGAGAGTGATCTGTGCTTGGCCTTGTCTGCTTAGACAAGTGGGTACGGCTCTCGGCTCTCCATGTGATTGCATTGTGACGGGAATTACATACGCTAACCCCGGGTCCCGACAGGAAGGGCCTTCCAAAGATAATAGGGCAAAAACTATCTTGTACTGAACCAAGTAGAAGAAAGCTAGTAGGATATTTTACCTTCCCACAGAGAACTTCAACTTCTCTCACAATCCCAATTGGAGAGATTGTTTGTTTATTTGCAAGATGAATCGTGACATCTATGTCTTCGATCTCACACGACTGAATCTCGTGCATGATCTCTTGATAAAGTGTGAAAGGAATAACGCTGATACTGGATCCCAAATCACATAGCCCATAGTAATTATGATCTCCTATTTTTACAGATACAACTGGTGTACCTGAAATTGGGCCTTTGTTCTTTGCTGTGACAATGTTAGTGGAAACAGCACAAAAACTAATAATAGATTCTTCAATATTACTGGTTACCAGATCCTTAACCATTGCAACTTGAGGCTTGACCTTGATCAGGTCCTCCGGTTCATAAGTAGTCCTTCCATTCCTGTTTAGAATACCTGTAACAAAAGAGTGCTCCCTTATCCTTGCGGGATAAGGAGGCTGTTCATACACAACTGCACGTAAAACAGGATCAGTAACATTAATCTCAATAGATGACTCCTTGAAAGGTTTATTGTTGGATATATGCTCTAGAGGCAAATAATATATGATTATTCCAATATATCTAAGCAAGTTCATAACCAGTTTTCGTACCGTGCTAGAACTGTATCAGTGAAACAATGATACAGGTGTGGTATAGAAACCCCCAGAGTTCCTAGTTAGCCTCTATATCAATAACTAGTTCATGGTCAACATGATGGTCGTGGTTTCACGATCATGGACAATTAAGTCTCTTGACTATGAGGTCACCTGACTGGATGAGTGACGTGATGAACATTACCCAAAGTAAGCATTACAGCATGATCAATCTTATGAAGGTTCAGTGTTGTAATTACAGAACGTAGTAGACCGTTCCTTTGACCGTGAGTATGTGCATAATTGCTATCTACTCGGATGCTTTGACTTACATCCCACCACCTGAATGAAATATGCGGGTCATAACGGTTGTATCTTGGGTATTCCGTGGAGATATGTTGAGGAGTATTATTACAAGAGCGGGATTTGTTAATCATGTAATGGATAGATACTAAGGGCCCACTCGGTGAGATTCCATCCATAAAGCTGCAGCGTGTGACTAGGTCACGTGGATGAATATCACAGGAACGAGTGAATAAGGATTTGTTTAGAATGAGGTTGAACCAGACATAGGATGTCATTGATCGAATCTCGGAACAATCCAGTATCGTTGACAAAGGGAATGCTATACGACGTAAGGTCCTATTAGTGTTGATATCCGGAATGCACATGGGCCATTATGGGCATCCAGGTCCCGCTGATGATCATTGATCGTAGCCTCATCTCGGTCATGACTGGAGTGTTCTCGGACCGTAGGGTAAAACACTTAAGGGATCGATGAAATCGGAGACCTTTTCGGAACTATCGGAGTTATCGGAGAATAAAGGAAGCAACACCGGAAAAGTTCCGTGTTGACCCGAAGGAGTTTCAGAGTGAGCCGGAAGATGTTCCGGAGCACCGGGAGAAGGAATAATGTGTTTTAGTTATTAATTAATTGAATTAATAATTAAAAACATTTTATTTATAATTAAAAAGTGCTATGGGCCTTATTTATGAAATAGGCCCATTAGGGGAAATAAAAGGGAAAAAGAAAAAGGAAAGAGGGGGGAGGCGCCATGGGCCCTAGGGCCCATGAGGGGTGCGCCTCTGATAACCCACAACTGCAGGGGATCGAGATAGTCTTCGCGGGTAAGAATAACCCAATTTATAGATTCGACTCAAGGGGAGCCAAAGAATATCCACAAGCTTTAACAGTGGAGTTTTCAATTCCACCGCACCTGAGATAAACTTACTTGCAACAAGATATTAATAGCAACTGCAATATGGAAGTGATGATAGCAATGGTAATAGTAAAACAGCGAAAGTAAATAACTAGTAACCAGCAGGATTAAAAACACTGTAGGCTAGGGAGATGGATGGTTGGGCGCTGCATGGATAAGACACATCATGTATTTAACTTGGGGCAAGGCACACAGAAAAGCAAAGATCATCTAGGCATAAATCAAACATCAGGCATGTACCCCACAGGTAGTTGTATGTGCTTGCAATAAGAACTTGCACAACATCTTTTGTCCTACCATCCCGCTACGAACGGGGCCAAAAGGAACTTATGGAGATTAAGGTGCTCCTGTCAAAGAGCACCGGAACAAAGCATTAACAATCAATGGATACATGGAATCCTCAAATTATAGTCCATCCCCTTTGGTGTCCCAAGCTGTCACCTTTGGGATCGCCGGTTCCGGACTATAACAGGTGCAGACAACTCATAGATAGGATCAAGAACACAAATATATTCATGAAAACACATAGGGTTCATATCTGAAATCATGGCACTCGGGCCCAAAGTGACAAGCATTAAGAGCAACAAGTCGAAGCAAAGATGATAAACACCAATCTAGATGATATGCAACATGCCCCCAACAATCTGATAAACTATTACATGATCTAACTCACCCAATCCCTACCATCCCCTTTGCCTACAACAGGGAATTACTCACACTTGGATGGAGAAGTCATGGAGGGAGGATGGAGTGGCGATGGCGATGACGATGGCGATGATCTCCCCTCTCCGGAGGCCAAAACAGCCTCCAGATTAGCCCTCCCGGAGAAGAACAGAGGGTGGCGGCGGCTCCGCGACGAGAATTGGGAAAACGACTTCTGTTGTAGGGTTTTTGCGTCACGAGAATAAATAGGAGTCCTGGTAGGTTACCAGAGGAGGGGGAATGCCCCCAGGCGGCCAGAGGGCGCGGCCCCACCCCTAGCCGCGCCAGGGGCGCCTGGGACCCCCTGGGCTCCCCCCTGGTCCCACTTCTGGCATCTGGCTCCTTCGGGTGTGTGGATTTTCTGGTATTTTCTGGGAATTTTCTGGGACGTCCAAAAATCCATTTTCCTGCGCACAATAAAACCATACAGACATCTCTGCTGAAAACAGCGTTAGTCCGGGTTAGTTTCTTCCAAATCATGCAAGAATGAGGGCAAAACAATAGGAAAAGTGTTTGGAAAAGTAGATACGTTTGAGACGTATAAGTCCCCTCCCCCCTTGGCCGGCCACCTCCTTAGCAAAGGGACTTTAGTCCCACATTGCTAAGGGAGAGGGGTTGACTCCCCCCCTCTGCCTATATATGGATGGGCAGGGTGCACATATTTAATACACAAAAATTCGTGAGAAAATAAATATTACTCCGAATTGAGATCGGTTTTCTCCGGTCTTCTCCCCTTCCTCGTCTATTCCACGGTGAGCTCCCTTGTGTGAGCCTGTAGTGGAACTGAGGCATCTCTGTTGAGATCAGAGGCTGTCGTGCTGCCGAAGCTCCGTCCGGAGGTCTACTTCCGCCACCTTCGCTGGATCGGAGATCGGAGGTCGTCATCGAGTCTCGTACATGTGCTATTACTACGAGGTGCTACACGTGTGGCACTACACCCATCCGGGTGCTCAACATAGCCAGGGGGCTGGGAAACTTGTTCGACTACACCATCCACGTTTGCGGGAACGTTTCCCGCGCAACGGACTACACCCCGAGGTATGTTATTCCGCACTCCTTTCCGTTACGGTAATACGGCTAGCTAGATCTTGGGTTATGGGAAACGCTAGTTAGGAAAAATTTGTGTTTTCCGCTGCGAACCCCAACAGTTGTATATTGAGATAGGTCTATGCTTAGTATTACTGCACGGATAGAACACATCGGGGATGTGGGCTTTGATTGTATGATTGTTACCCTCCCACGTGTACTTGTTCACATCTGCGGCATCGTTTGATGAAGCGGCCCCCGACCGGCCCTACGCGTACTCATACGCGAGACTGGTTCCACGCTTGACATGAGGCTTGTACCATATAAAGTGGATCTGGGGTGTCTGTCTCTCTACTTTAGCGGATGTGGCATTTGCAACGGAGGGCCCCGTGCGGGGTGTAATAGAGACAATCGTATGGTTGACGTTGTGGTTGACTCGTAGGTTAAAACCTGTTTAACTATGAAAGCCCTAGCAGCCACGTAAAACTTGCAATATACAACTAGATCGTCTAAACTTTGTATTGCTATGTGGGGGCTATCGTTTGTTTGTTTGTGATGTAGTGATAGCTTTGCTATGTGTTACTAGTAAGTAGTAAACGTCATCATGATAAAACAAACTCAAATGGAGACACTGTAGACTTAGTGTTGCCATAGTTCAAACATCTTAAAACTTGCTAGTATAGGATACACGACGGTAGCATGTGATAAGATGATCCCTTAACAAAGCCAAACACAAGTATTCTACCAAAGTGTGCACCACCTGGAAGGATCTCCCATATGGCCGACATTCCGTACATATCGGGTGTCACACATATTAAACGGCGTTCGCATGAGGTTGGGTTCGGCAAGCCTAGCATGTGCCGATATGGCCTTGCTGAGCAGCATATAACACGGAGGTCAATTTTGTGAGCCTAGCATATGCAGATATGGCCTCGGAATAGTAGAGATCGAAAGATCGAGCATGAGTCACAATATACAGATAATGTGATCGCACAAGTTGTTGTCTACCTTTGAAATTGACCCGTCGGCCGTGTGATATTCGAGGACGGGCAGTTAATCTTGATCATGTAATCACTAAAAATTCTTAGGGATGATCGTTTTAGTGCGAGATCATTCATAATGTGATTATATGAACTCATTTTTGTGAACTAGTCTTAATTGTGTTCCTTGCAATTATGTTTGTAGAAAATGGATACGCCCCAGTATCTTGAATTGGTTTCTTTCTTACGTGGTGAAATACCTAAAGAAAACGGGTCAAATTTCATTAGTTGGTACTTATACCTTAGAGCTGTGCTCAAGCGAGCCAAACTTTCGTTCTTAACAAAAGAGCATGTGGGAAACCCTCCAGCAAACGACATGGATGCACGAGCAGCGACTGATTATCAGAATCGTCGGAGGACATACACCATATCTAAAAGTGTCATAGAAACCAGCATTCTGCAAGCCTTGCGTGAGGAATATGCTGAGTTGGATACATATGACATGATAGATGAGATGAAGTCATTATACATGCATCAGTTTAGAGTTGCCAGATTTGAGTTAGAAAATGAGTTTCTCTCTACAAAGATGGAAGAAGGCTCTTGCCTGAAGGCACACTTGGCCAAGATGCATGAGATACATCTGAGCCTCGTAGATGAATTTGACTATTGGACCACAGATGAGTCTGCGATATACACGGTGTTACACTCGCTTCCACCGAGCTATACAGACCATGTCCATGGCTATGTCGGCAGAGGTGAAAGCCTTGAGTTCTCTGACTTCATGGATAGACTTAAGTATCTGGAAGTTGAACCCATTGAAGGAGAAGTTGTTGATGGAGAAGGTATATACTTGATATACTTTATAAATGTTTGTTACCCTTTATACAACACTTGCAGTAAATGAGTATATGATACTTATTCTGTTTTATGAAAACAGGACCTGCCATTGCATGGACGGGAAGAGGTGAAATCAAGGATTGATGGATATCAAGTCAGTTTGTGGCCAGCATGGATTCCGCCGAGACATCTATCATAGGAGATACTTAGAGTATTAGATAAATCTTATGTAATCATTATAGTATGAACACTTAGTTGATGTCTTGCATCTCGCGAGACAAAGTTATTCATGTAATGAGACAAGTCCGTTGTTATGGTTAAATGAATAAAGTGTGCTAATACTTTGATTACGTCTTGATTTATGTTATGATAGATAGCATTTATAATACTTCTATTATTGTCAAGTAATATTCAATGTTTAATGATAAAGTTGTCTTGATTATGACAAGTCAAAGATTTGATTGCATAAGGTGATTTCATAACTGATGAATTCATTAAATGTATGATCTATTAACTTGTGTATTCATTACCGAATGAAATTCATAACTTGATTGCGTGATATGGATTAGATACACGATCTATGAAGCTCTGCAATAAATATGGCCAAGACCAGGTTCTAGCAAGTAGAACTTGTGCCAATCATTATACATAAATGATGTACTAAATGGGCACATGAGTTATCATTAAATACTTCATATGATTAATTGAAAGTTGTACTCAATTGAGATCATAAAACTGAGATTCAGGAATCACAGTGTGAAGTAAGAATATAAGGATACAAATCACTAAGCTATGATCTGAGTGATAAGTATTAAAGTTGACATAATGGGAGACTTGTGGAAGTTGTACCACAAATTACGATGGAAGTTGAAAGTGCTAGACTACTTAAACCATTCGTAGTCATACTAAACTGTAGTATGGTCTAAACATTCTTTCCCCTTGCACTAAAATTATTAACAAACAAGGTTGTTTAATTCATTAAGTTAAAACACCCACTTCATGAATAGGAAACCATCTGGAATCTAATGAGACAAGATAGCTCCATAATTGATGGTGTTATAAGGTTTCTTAAAGAAAGATTTTCTTTGTGATAAAGCTACAAGCAATTGAAATCACATATTCTCCCCGAATAGAAAAATTTGTGTTGCTTGATTGGTAGTGCGAGAAGAATTCTCTCGACACGGATCCAATGGGAGATAATGGAAACTTTGACCAAGGTATTGGACCTTGCCTTCAGAATATCAGAGTATTGCAACGGAAGCGTGTTCCGCTGTAATGACGCTATAAAAGGAAGGATATGCCATAGATAATTGATCCTGGTATATGAGTTGAAGCCTTAGTTGAATTTAGAAGGTTGTTGTAAGGCCCGATATGCGGTACTGTTGCAGATCTAGATGTTTCCATCTAGATCCGGGGACGAAGCACATATCGGTCCCACCGCGACATATGACATAGCCATATGTCCCGGATTTCCAACATGATATCACAAAATTACAGATACAAGGATACAACATCTCATACAATCGGCATACAACTGCCTTAAATACAATACATCAGCGGAAGGTATATGTCTGAGTACAGACTACAATCAAATGCCTACTAGCAAAGAGAAAATCATTGATCCCCATAACCACACGGGTCCAGGCCCTCCGCCGGGATGCTCCTAACTAGACGTTGTCGAGTCTCCACGTGAAAAGTCGATCACCATACCTGTTGTCGATCAAGAACCCTGAAAAGAGTTTGGGGGTAGTATCATGAGTACAGAAGTACTCAGCATCCAACTGTAGTGGTCAACTGACCCATCAAGGACTTCATCACTCGTCATTCTAGGAAAACTAGTAGTTTACGGTAAGGATGTGGTAAGTGGTGAGGTTGTTGCCGCACTAGCATTTATGAAGTGGCTAACGATCTAGAGAGTAAGATAAGAATCCAAGCATTCGATGAGGAATCGCCTCCAGCAAGTCTTGCTATCAACTACTACGCAAACATAACACCTATCCTATCCTTGTCCTCCTCTTCGCATCCCGACGAAGAATAAGCAGTCAAGGCACGCACACGTTCATCAAGTTATAGTTACGATTCCATTGATGTTATCTATGAACAAGACATAGGTTCCAAGTCGTCCATAACCGTGGACATGGCTTCTCAAAAAGATTTAACCCTGCAGGGGTGTACCAACTGCCCATTACAAGGCTCCGCACGCATGCCCATCTCTCTCAGTTGCTACCCATGATAGGCAACCATTTTATGATTTAGTCCCAAGAGATCCGGGATGACAGGTCCCTCGAGCTAACAATGAACAAATCCGAGTGGCCCCCGGTGAGTCTACATCCAACTCAAAATCCGGCCGCGCTCTCGAATCGGCCTCTACCGTCTGGATGAGGTCGGGTTAGTTTCCCAAACAAATGTGGACAACCCCCTAGATCCCTGGGGTGGACAAACAAGAGAAACCATGTCTCCGCTGGCCCGGGTTGTTTCGAAAACTGCTGGGGTACCAACCAAGCGCACACACACGTTTGCGAAATGTAAATCAGCTCGGGCCACCACT
Source organism: Bromus sterilis (assembly GCA_950022295.1). Taxonomy (NCBI): domain Eukaryota; kingdom Viridiplantae; phylum Streptophyta; class Magnoliopsida; order Poales; family Poaceae; genus Bromus; species Bromus sterilis. Next base: position 331,943,403 of record OX465595.1, on the reverse strand, counting down.
AGAAATGTTTGAATCTAGGTAGGTAAGAAAAGGGGACCCCATAAAATCCCACACGCGGTTAGTCACGCTCAGTCTTAGAACCAATACCCGAAACTCGGATCCTAGGTGACTCGAATGGAACAAAGCGTCGGGGCGGGATAGCCCAGACCTTCCATCCTTCACCGAATATAGTCAACATTTGTAATAATCATATCATCAACAACAATATAATAATAATGTGATAGCCCAAACCAAGGAGTAACAGAGTAACATCGTAGCCTCCTAAGCATGCATACTAAGAAGGGGCTGAGGAACGAGCAATAGTAACATAGCCGTACAAGGTTTGCTGGGAGGGGACATGGCTGAATCGGTTTGAAAGAGGCTGTAAACATGTGGTAGGATCAAACATCGAACCTATCCTAGACTAGCATGCAAACCGCTGGTTGAAATAGAATGGATCATAAGTAATGTATAGTCCTTTCCTGTTGATAAGTCGGGTTCCGAAGGTGTAGTTGATCGCAAGCTCGCATCGTCTCCGAGAGGTACCCGCGGAAGCACACAAGACGATAAACACTGGAAAGCAATCAACGAGCAAGAATCTATTACTATGAAGAAAACAGAGCAAGCATCAACAAGAAGGCAACACGAGACATAGCACCTACTGTCGAGAGCGGTTACTAACAGGTTAAGTGGAGTACTCGTCACACACGAAGATACCGCACATTTGGAAAGGTTCAAGTTGTTTAGCTACAGGTGATCAATAAAGGTTGTTAATATGGCATCTCACTCAAGCATGGAGTACCACACAAACATGTCAAGAGGTGAAGCATAAGATAAACTATCTATGCTAGTCAATTTAAGTGAGGCACAACCTAAACATGGCATATCACTAAGTGTCCCACGACCATTAAAAGATTTGGTACTGTTCTGCTCTAAACCATATTTTAGGTTGGTTAACAACAGAAATCAATAGCATAAACACAAAGTGAACGAAAAACTAATCAAGTTACATATGAAGAACACTCCAAACGGAGTTACGGTTAAAAAGATACAAGCAAAACAAGTTTGGAACACAATCTGCCAACATCAGGAAGCACACTTTAGAGCATTGCATAAACAGGATAACGAATGCAAACATGCTCACAAATGATATGCAATTAAAGTAGACATGAAAAGGAAGGCATGGCAAAAGGAATCATGCAAATAGGCATCATGGTTCACTAGTTATAAGCAACACAAAAAGCTATAAAACATTACTCGTCTAGGACTTACCGAAAATCAGGAAAACAGGGAAGGAACTGTTATTTTTATGCTGTATAAACAGGAGCAAAGCTATATGCAAAAGTGAAGCAACATGACATAGCAATATATGGGCATGAACTAGACATGATGGTGATCAGTTACAAAAAAGAATCAAGGTCATAGGCATCACATGTCAAAAGATATTAAGCATGCAACATGGCATCGGAACGTTACACACTTAGAGAAAAAACAGAGGTGGCTGTCAAAAACAGCGGGATAGCAACTTTGGAGCTCAAGAACTATATGACCAGCAAGCATATCATGACAATGCAATACATATAATGGAAGTAGACATGATGCTTAACAATATGCAATTGGAATCACTCAATTCTGATAAACGGTTGCGACGCAACCGTCACCCGAAGTTGCAACAAATTGACAGTTTTCAGCACAACAACACATTAACAGCAAGGTCACCACTTTGGAGTAAGATTTAATATAGCTAAAGCACCCAAACATGACAAGTTAAAGCATGGCAATGAAGTACACATGATGCTTAACACATAGGAGAAAGAATCAATGCAATAGGCCTCATGGATTTGACACAAGCATCACCCAAAGTTTGAACAAAATAACAACAACAGTAGTTAACAGCAGATTAGCAACTTAATGATCTGGTGCCCTGTCCAACACACAATTACATATTGAAGATGACCTCAAAATAAATAACTTCCTAAAGATGAACTCTAGAGCACACAAAGCACAACCAAAAAAAAAGAATCACTTCATTCGGAGCTACGAGTCAACGGGAAATCGATTTGCAAAACGGGATCAACAACACAATTTGTACAGGACTTAGTGAAAATTCGCAGGTTTTAACTGAGAAAAAAAATAAAAGGGCCTCACCGCTGGGCTGAGCCCAACAGGCCGAAGTGGGCGCTGGAGTGGAGGCTGGCCTGCTGGCGCCTTGGGCCGCTAGGGAAGGCTGGGCTGGCCCAGTCCACGGTTGGCTGGCGGCTCGGACAGCCGGATCAGGTCGATCCCGACCGCGCGGCGGCCAGCGGCCTCTCCGGCGAGGGGCCCGGCTCCGACGAGCCATAGGGAGGCGCTAGGAGGTAGAGGAGGCGGGCGCGGCTCGGGATCTAGCCGGATCCAGCCGGTGGTGGGGCGGACGGCGACTAGTGCAGTTCCAGGGGCGGTGCGAGCTCGGCCAACCACCATGGCGGGCGGCGCGACGACCAGGCATCGGCGGCGGACCTGCAGAGGGGGTAGGGCGACGGTGAGAAGAGGGAGGAGGAGAGGAGGCGCGTGGAAAGGGGATACGACCGGCGGCAAGGCCGTGGACGCGTGCGGCGGCAGCGCTCCACGGGCGGCGCGGCGTGCAGACTCGGGAGGAGGCGGCGGCGCGGCTGACCGCGGCCCGGTTCGGCCCGGCGGGGCCCGGGGCGCGGTGGAGCTGCGGTGGGACGACGTGGCAGCTCCAGGAGCGTCGATCTCGCGATCCAATGGCCCTGGTGCTCTGGGATCTAGGGTTTCGGCGAAAATGGGGTTTTTGTGCCAGATCTGGACATTGTGAGGGGGGTGGCTGCAATTTTGTGGCTAGGGAAACCCTAGAAAGGGGTGGGATTGTGGTGGTCTTTATATAGCCCAGGTGGCTGGCAGTTTGCAAAAATATCCCCGGTTTTTCTCTCTCGCGCGCGGTGTTTACGTTTCTGACCGCCGGGGGTCCGCAGGACCTCCAATTCGGGTAAAACTTCGAACTGCGCGATCAGCGTGTCGAGCCGGCCGCGTTCACCTCACGCTGAACCGTTCCGAGAACACTTTCCGGCGCGCTATAAAAATATCCCGTTTACTTATTAAACGAGGTTTTTCGTTCCGTTGGCTGCGGCTGGTCTTTTGCGGTTTTCGCGACGGTGATCGGGTGAAACCCTATGTCGCAAAGGTCGAGTGTCAGGGTGGAAAGGGTCGGTCTCCATCTGGTATGAGATAAGAGGGGGAAAAATAATCGCCGATCGATAAATCGGGGATGCAAACACTGCAAACAAATCAGACAATCAAACACTTCACGCAGAAAACATTTATTTTTTATTTTTGTGAAATCTGAGCTGTTACAGTTGTCATGAATACGTTTTATACAGAACAATAATCATGAGTCTTCTTAATAAAACAAAAGGAATAATATTGCTTGAAACGCAAAGGAATGATGGTAGCCTAGAACACGAGGAGAAATGAAATAATATTGAGTTACATATAGGATGGCTCACGTCGTGTGAAATAAATCGGTTATTTCATATTCCCGATAAACTGGAAAGTTATTGAGAATAATGTAACAAGCATAAGGCATTGTTTGGCTCATGAAACTATTATGACCAAAAGTTCAATATTGATGGACTACGGAAACGTAGGAATGCTTTAATCAATAAAATATTTCATTTACACTACAATGGACCATAGCCTGGAATTGCGTCTCATTCAAATTGGGATTTGAAAGTGAATTGCAATAGCCATGACGAAAGTTTGTTTCTTTAAAAGGATGGACTATAGTACCTCAAGACAGAAAAACAGAAAACCCTCAACCTTGATTTGATCAAGTGATTTTGTGATGACCAAAATATTGAGTGGACCCATAGTTTCATGAAACTGAGTGGCAGCTTTGAAGACTTCTGGAAACTTAGAATGCAGAGGGCATTTTCTGAGTGGGAGCTTTGGGAGCATTGTCATTATGTAAGACATAGTAACAATACAATGACTTGATGAAAGCTAAACCACAAATATATGAGTATATGATGGATATATTTGAGTGGGGGCATGATCATTATCTCAGACATGCATGTTATGACATATGTGGAGAATGATCACGTGTATGTATATATGGACATGCGAATGATATATGCATATGGAGAATCGTCGCATATGCACGTATATGCATTATGATATATATGTATAGAACATAAGGTAGATATAACGCAAGATTACAAGAATCTTCCTTTATATGAAGTACTAAACACATCACACGTTGAAATCTATAGTGATAGATACGTATGATGAAACAAAGAAAAGTTGGAATAATATTTTAGACAAGAAACCGGTTCTTGTAGCTAGAAATTATATAATGGATGAAATCCAAATATCACAAAAAATGTCTTGATGGAAGAATAGAGATGCACCATGTACTAGGACATGTGATCTCATATGTACTTTGACATATGATTCTACCATATAACATGCATTGTGAATCCAACAACAGAATGACTCAAAAGTTCTTGGCAGAAGAACATATTCCGATGTGCTTTAGGAGTAAAACTCAGAATCTGAACAAAGTCCATGAATTCAATATATGAGGAATACTGAGGACTATGCTCTAAAATATAGAAAGGATAATAGACTTGAATGTAATGCAAGATTACAATTGCAAGCCATATTATGAGTCTATATGGAATTAGAGACATCACTGAAGACATGAAAGAAATGTGAGCAAGATTCACGACACTACAAACATAATACTACTTAAGAAAGTAGATGTATGGATAAAAGTTTAGCGTAAGAAGTTTGGACTTCTGGCTGAGTGTATTTCCAGTATATATGACAATGGATAAGTCTTCTGAAGACTGAACCAAAAGGTCACTGAAGGATACTGTGAAATAATAGTCTCACTCTCCCGCGAAACTTATATCCAACCATTATAGGATAATGAGTGGCATGTCAAACTAGTTGACCTATATCAGTTGCAAAGGAAACGTACGAATCTGAATTGGTGCAATTAATTGACGAACCCTCTTCCACGAGCAAGCATGATCAATGAACACTTATGCGATAAGCTGGTTATGATCGGGAAAATGCGGCTAGATTATTAGCAGTCTAGTGCAAGTGGGAGACTGTTGGATATATGCTCTAGAGGCAAATAATATATGATTATTCCAATATATCTAAGCAACTTCATAACCAGTTTTCATACCGTGCTAGAACTGTATCAGTGAAACAATTATACAGGTGTGGTATAGAAACCCCCAGAGTTCCTAGTTAGCCTCTATATCAATAACTAGTTCATGGTCAACATGATGGTCGTGGTTGCGCGATCATGGACAATTAAGTCTCTTGACTATGAGGTCACCTCACTGGATGGGTGACGTGATGAACATTACCCAAGGTAAGCATTACAGCATGATCAATCTTATGAAGGTTCAGTGTTGTAATTACAGAACATAGTAGACCGTTCCTTTGACCGTGAGTACATGCATATTTGCTATCTACTCGGATGCTTTGACTTACATCCAACCACCTGACTGAAATATGCGAGTCATAACGGTTGTATCTTGGGTATTCCGTGGAGATATGTTGAGGAGTATTGTTACAAGAGTGTGATTTGTCAATCCATGTAATGGATAGATACTCAGGGCCCACTCGGTGAGATTCCATCCATAAAGCTGCAGCGTGTGACTAGGTCACGGGGATGAATATCACGGGAACGAGTGAATAAGGATTTGTTTAGAACCAGGTTGAACCAGACATAGGATGTCATTGATCGTATCTCGGAACAATCCAGTATCGTTGACAAAGGGAATGCTATACGACGTAAGGTCCTATCGGTGTTGATATCGAGAATGCACATGGGTCATTATGGGCATCCAGGTCCCGCTGATGATCATTGACCATAGCCTCATCTCGGTCATGACTGGAGTGTTCTCGGACCGTAGGGTAATACACTTAAGGGATCTATGAAATCGGAGACCTTTTCGGAACTATCAGAGTTACCGAAGAATAAAGGAAGGAGCACCAGAAAAGTTTTGTGTTGACCCGAAGGAGTTTCGGAGTGAGCCGCAAGATGTTCCAGAGCACCGAGAGAAGGAATAATGTGTTTTAGTTATTAATTAATTTAATTATTAATTAAAAACATTTTATCTATAATTAAAAAGTGCTATGGGCCTTATTTATGAAAGAGGCCCATTAGGGGAAATAAAAGGGAAAAAGAAAAAGGAAAGAGGGGGGGGGGGCGCCATGGGCCCTAGGGCCCATGAGGGGTGCGCCCCCTCCCCCCTTTGGCCGGCCACCCCCTTAGCAAAGGGACTTTAGTCCCACATTGCTCAGGGTGAGGGGTTGACTCCCCCCCTCTGCCTATATATAGATGGGCAGGGTGCACATATTTAATACACATAAATTCGTGAGAAAATAAATATTACTCCGAATTGAGATCGGTTTTCTCTGGTCTTCTCCCCTTCCTCGTCTCTTCCACGGTGGGCTCCCTAGTGTGAGCCTGTAGTGGAATTGAGGCATCTCTGTTAGGATCGGAGGACGTCGTGCTACCGAAGCTCCGTCCGGAGGTCTACTTCCGCCACCTTCGCTGGATCGGAGATCGGAGGTCGTCATCGAGTCTCGTACGTGTGCGAGTACTACGAGGTGCTACACGTGTGGCACTAAACCCATCCGGGTGCGCAACACAGCCAGGGGGCTGTAAAACTTGTTCGACTACACCAGCCATGTTTGCGGGAACGTTTCCCGCGCAACGGATTACACCCCGAGGTATGTTATTCCGCACTCCTCTCCGTTACGGTAATACGGCTAGCTAGATCTTGGGTTATGGGAAACGCTAGTTAGGAAAATTTTGTGTTTTCCGCTGCGAATCCCAACATTTATGATATTGACTCTCCTTCTTCTTAGAAGAATCTACATGAGAAGCAAAGTCCTTGCAAAATTCAATCATTAGCTAGGAATCGAGACCAATTTTAGAGCAAAAGGTATTAAAGTAATCAGTTTTCATATAACTCTCAATGTAGTCATGCTCATAGTTTATAGCGGGTTCAATAACTTTATCAATCTCCCAGTCTTCAGTGTTCTTCTGGATCCTTTCAATAAGATCCCATTTTTCTTCTACACTTCTAGTCTGGAATACCCCGCTAGAGGAGGCATCCAACATTTCCTTGTCCTGACGAGAAAGCCTGGCATAAAAATTTGTAAGTATAATTTCCTTGGGGAGCTCATGGTTGGGGCACTTGAGCATTAGGGACTTTAGTCTCCCCCAAGCTTGAGCGATGCTCTCTCCGTCGCGAGACCAAAAGTTGTAGATGTAGTTCCTGTCTTGGTGAATTTCACGAAGAGGATAGAACTTCGCATAAAAGAGAGACATAAGCTCTTGCTATTCAAGTAAATCACAGTTATTGAGTAGCTTATACCAATCTGCAGCTTTATCTTTAAGTGATACGGAGAATAGTTTCTTCATGACAAACTCCATCGTTACACCTGCAAGCTTAAATAAGGAACATAATTATGACAAATATAGCAGGTGTTATCCTGGATGTCCTTCTCCTGTATAACAATTAGCCAAGACATAATCAATAATACCAGTTGGTATTTTATAGGGCACAATTAAAGTAGGGGTAGGAGTGACCACCACAGTCGTTCAGCAACGAACCAATAGTAGAGGGGTCCTTCAGGACTGTGGGTAGCAAGAGCAAAAATAAAAAACAGCAACACAAATTAAAGATTTCCTTACCGGCTTCACTTACCAATAGCGCTACACTCCCCGGCAACGGCGCCAGAAAAGCTCGTTGATGGCGGTGAATTTTATAGGTTTAGTTGGGATGCCTCCCTTGTCAACCGCGCCAATAAACGATTCTTGATGACTGTAACAGCCCAGATTTTGCAAAAATTAAAAATTTTGTTTTCGGTGTGAATTGTTTGATTGTTTGATTTGTTTGCGGTGTTTGCATCCCCGATTTATCGATCGGTGATTATTTTTCCCCCTCTTATCTCGTATCGGACGGAGACCGACCCTTGCCACTCTGACACTCGACCTTTGCGACACCGGGTTTCACCCGATCACCGTCGCGAAAACCGCACGAGACTAGCCGCAGCCAACGGAACGAAAAACCCTGTTTAATAATTAAACGGGTTATTTTTATAGCGCGCCGGAAAGTATGCTCGGAACGGTTCCAGCGCGAGGTGAACGCCGCCGGCTCGACACGGTGATCGTGCAGTTTGAAGTTTTACCCGAATCGGAGGTACTGCGGACCCCCGGCGGTAAGAAAAGTAAACACCCGCGCGTGCGAGAGAAAAACCGGGGTTGTTTTTGCAAACTGCCAGCCACCTAGGCTATATAAAGACCACCACACTCCCACCCCTTTCTAGGGTTTCCCTAGCCAAAAATTTGCAGCCATCCCCCTACTCATTCACAGATCTTCCCAAAAATAGCTGCAAATTCCGAAATCCTAGCCTCCACGCGATCCAGACCGTCAGATCTGGCGATCTGCGGTCCAGATAGCGCCATGTGGCACCAGCCCGCTCGGACTTTCCTCCTAGCAGCCGCCGCCAGCCCACGAGGACGCCGCCGCCGCGTCCAACTCCGGCCAGCAGGCCGCGCCGCCGCGCCTCCTCTCCCTTCTCCTCCCTCCTCTCACCTCCTTGCTCCGCCCTGAAGGTCACCGGAGCCGCCAGGTTCGCCGCCGGCCGCCATGCCCGCCATGGCCGACGAGGTCGTGCAGCCGCTCGAGCTCACGACCGCCTCGCCCGCCCCTCACCTGGATCCGCCTCCCTGGCGACCCCTGCGCCCGGATCCGCACATGCGCCATTGCCCCGTGCTCGCCGAAGCGCACCTAGGCCAGCCGCCGCCGTCTGCAGTCCGGCGAGGACGCCGTCGCTGCGTTCGCTCGACCAGAGCTCGCCAGCCTCCTCCTGGGCCCGGCCTGCCAAGCCCGCCAGCACGCAGCCCACCTCGGCCGTCCTCCACTCCGAGCCCAGCCGCCAGCGGCCTCCTTTGGCCAGTGGGACGAGCCCGTTTGGGGTGAGGCCCTTATTTTTTTTCTATTATTTTTTCTAAGCCCTTATAAAATATGCTGCTGATCCCGTTTTGTAATGCGATTTCCCGTTGACTCGTAGGTCGGAACGAAATGATTCTTTTTTGTATTGTTGTGCTCTCTGTGCTCTTTAGTCCATATTTTTTGAGCATCCTGATCCGAGGTCATCTTGTTTGGGTAATTGTTGGTCAAACAGGGCACCAGATCGTTAAACTGCTGTGAATCTTTCTGAAAACTGTTGCTTGATTGAAACTTCGGGCGACGGTTGCTTCGCAACCGTACGTCGGAATTGAGTGATTCCTTTTGCGTTGCGTTAAGCATTGTTTCTACTTCAGTATCATGCTTTCACATGCCATAATTTCTTGCTGCATCATGATTGTATCTTCACCCAAAGTAGCTACCTTGCTGTTAGTGTGCTGCTGTTTATATTTTGTTGCAACTTCGGTCGACGAGTGTGTCGCGACTGTTTATCGGAATTGAGTGATTCTTGTTGAATATTGTTAAGCATCATGTCTACTTTCATTATATGTATTGCATTGTCATGATATGCTTGCTGGTCATATAGTTATTGAGCTCCAAAGTTGCTATCCCGCTGTTTTTGACAGCCACCTCTGTTTTTCTCTAAGTCTGTAACGTTCTGATGCCATGTTGCATGCTTAACATCTTTTGATCTATGATGCCTTTTTGCATGATTATTTTTGCCATGCCTTCCCTATCATGTCTACTTTAGTTCCATATCATTTGTGAGCATGTTTGCATTGATTATCCTGTTTATGCATTGCTCTAAAGTGTGCTTCCTGATGTTGGCAGATTGTGCCCGTAACTTGTTTTTCTTGTATCTTTTTAACCGTAACTCCATTTGGAGTGTGCCTTATATGTAACTTGATTAGTTTTTCGTGTAATTTGTGTTTATGCTGTTGTTTGCTGTTGTTAACCAACTTAAAATATGTTTTAGGACAGAACAGTACCAAATGTTTTAATCATCGTGCGGCACTTAGTGTTATGCCATGTTTAGGTTGTGCCTCAGTTAAATTGACTAGCATAGATAGTTTACTTTGTGCTTTACCTCTTGACATGTTTGTGTGCTATGCCATGCTTGCTTGAGTTGCCATGTTAACAACCTTTGTTGATCACATGCAGCTAAACATCTTGAACCTTTCTAAACGTGCGGTATTCGTCGTGTGTGACCGATACCCCACTTAAACTGTTAGTAACCGTTCTCGACGATAGATCCGTATCGTGTTGCCGTGTCGTGTGATGTCTTCTTGATCTTGTGTTGCCCCATAGTAATAGAGTGCTAGCTCGTTGATTGATTTCCAGTGTTTATCGTCTTGTGTGCTTCCGCGGGTACCTCTCGGAGACGATGCGAGCTTGCGATCCACTACACCTTCGGAACTCGACTTATCAACAGGCACGAACTATGCATTACTTATTATCCATTCTATTTCAACCAGCGGTTTGCATGCTAGTCTAGGTTAGGTTTGATGTTTGATCCTACCACATGTTTACAGCCTCTTTTAAACCGATACAGCCATGTCCCCTCCCAGAAAACCTTGTACTGCTATGTTACTATTGCTCGTTGCTCAGCCCCTGCTTAGTATGCATGCTTAGGATGCTACGATGTTACCCTGTTACTCCTTGGTTTGGGCTATCACATTATTATATTGTTGTTGATGATATGATTATTATAATATTGACTATATTCGACGAAGGATGGAAGGTCTACGCTATCCCGCCCCGACGCTTTTTTCCATTTGAGTCACCTAGGATCTGAGTTCCGGGTATTGGTTTTAAGACTGAGCGTGCCTAATCGCGTGTGGGATTTTATGGGGTCCCCTGTTCTTACCTACCTAGCTTCAAACATTTCTAGAGGTGGCCCAAGCTGATTTACCATTTGAAACCGTGTGTGTGATGGTCAGCTGCCAGTAGTTTTCAAACAACTCGGGCCAGCGGTGAGCTAGGGGTTCCCTGATGTCAGGTGTGATTTCCCTACCTTAGCCGTACGTAAGAGTCTGATCCGAGAGTGTGGCCGGCTTTTGGATTGGGTGTCGACTCCTCGGGGGCCACCCGGATTTGTGCGTTGTTAGATAGAGGGACCTGTCGTTTCGGATCTCTCGGAACTAAATCATAAAATGGTTGCCTCTAACGGGTAGCAACTGATAAAGATGGGCGAGCATGCGACGCCTCGTAATGGGCAGTTGGTACACCCCTGTAGGGTTAAATCTTTTCGAGAAGCCGTGTTCGCGGTTATGGACGACTTGAGACCTACTCCTTGTTCATAGAAAACAACAGCTGAGATAATTTTAATTTAATTTGATCAATGTGTGTGTGCCTTGACTGCTTCTTCTTCGTCAGGATGCGAAGAGGAGGACAAGGATAGGATAGGTGTTATGTTTGCGTATGTAGGTGGATATCAGACTTGTTGGAGGCGATTCCTCATCGAATGCTTGGCTTCTTATCTTACTCCCTAGATCGTTAGCCACTTCATAAATGCTAGTGCGACAGCAACCTCACCACTTACCCCTTCCTTATCGTAAACTACTAGTTGTCCTAGAATGATGAGTGATGAAGTCCTTGCTGGGTCAGATGACCACTACAGTTGGATGCTGAGTACCTCTGTACTCATGATACTACCCGCAAACTCTTTACAGGGTTCGTGATCGACAACAGGTATGGTGATCGACGTTTCACGTGGAGACTCGACGACGACTAGTTAGGCGGATCCCGGCGGAGGGCCTGGACCCGTGTGGTTATGGGGATCGATGTTTTTCTCTTTGCCACTAGGCATTTGATTGTAGTCTGTACCCAGACATGTATCTTCCGCTGTTGTATTTTTTCTGAGGAAGTTGTATGCCGATTGTATGAGATGTTGTATCCTTGTATCTGTAATGTTGTGATATCATGTTGGAAATCTGGGGTATATGGCTTTGTCATATGTCGCGGTCGGACGGATATGTGCTTCGTCCGCGGACCTGGGTGGAAACACCTAGATCTAGAACAGTACCGCATATCGGGCCTTACAACTTGGTATCAGAGCCTTACCAACCGTAGGATCCCTTCTCTGGCCGAAGTCGAGTCTAGGACAAAAACTATTTTGTAGTTATTAAGTTAGTTATCGGAGAGTAGGATTCTTTTTACTCCTTACCCTTGCTCTAGTCAGGAGAAGTGTCGTAAGTGTTTTAAATTCTTGTCTTATCCCTTTCAAACTCTAGGATCTCGAGTGTGTGGAGTTTCGGAACCGTTACAATGCCTTGCTTGCAGCGTATTGTCTCGATTCCGATCTCAGGTGGGAATTCCTGTAGTACCTTTAGCTTCTCCGGTTTCGGATATCATCTGAGTCGTCCTTTGCCCTCCCTCCTTTTGCCCGATGTTTTTACGACTTGCGTCAAAAATCATTATCCCTTGATCTGGTTTTCGCGATCGTTCTTCCTCTTGTCACTGACGGGTTCGTTTTTTCCGACTATGTCGTCTCTCTGCGGGAAGTTTTCTCAACCGAAGTTCGACGTCGACATGGAGCGGAGTCCCTTATTGGTGGTGTTGAAGATCGTCGTCTCTCTTTTCTATCCCCTCCTCTCCCCCAGATCGTCCTGGATCTCGGGACGAGATCCCTTGTTGGTGTTGTTGTATTGTAACAGCCTAGATTTTTCAAAAATTAAAAATTTTGTTTTCGGTGTGAATTATTTGATTGTTTGCGGTGTTTGCATCCCCGATTTATCGATCGGCGATTATTTTTCCCCCTCTTATCTCGTATCGGACGGAGACCGACCCTTGCCACCCTGGCACTCGACCTTTGCGACACCGGGTTTCACCCGATCACCGTCGCGAAAACGCACGAGACCAGCCACAACCAATTGAACGAAAAACCCCGTTAAATAATTAAACGGGTTATTTTTATAGCGCGCCGGAAAGTATTCTCGGAACCGTTCCAGCGCGAGGTGAACGCCGCCGGCTCGACACGCTGATCGCGCAGTTCGAAGTTTTACCCGAATCGGAGGTACTACGGACCCCCAGCGGTCAGAATCGTAAACACCCGCGCGCGAGAGAGAAAAACCAGGGATGTTTTTGCAAACTACCAGCCACCTGGGCTATATAAAGACCACCACACTCCCACCCCTTTCTAGGGTTTCCCTAGCCAAAAATTTGCATCCACCCCCTACTCATTCTCAGATCTGCCCAGAAATAGCTGTAAATTCCGAAATCCTAGCCTCTACGCGATCCAGACCGTCAGATCTGGCGATCTGCGGTCCAGATCGTGCCACGTGGCACCAGCCCGCTCGGCCTCTCCTCCTAGCATCCGCTGCCAGCCCGCGAGGACGCCGCCGCCGCGTCCAACTCCGGCCAGCAGGCCGCGCGGCCGCGCCTCCTCTCCCTTCTCCTCCCTCCTCTCACCTCCTTGCTCCGCCCTGCAGGTCACCAGAGCCGCCAGGTTCGCCGCCGGCCGCCATGCCCGCCATGGACGACGAGGTCGTGCAGCCGCTCGAGCTCGCGACCTCCTCACCCGCCCCTCACCTGGATCCACCTCCCTGGCAACCCCTGCGCCCGGATCCGCACCTGCGCCGTTGACCTGTGCTTGCCGGAGCGCACCTAGGCCGGCCGCCGCCGTCTGCAGTCCGAGGTCATAGATGGGTGGCAAACAATCTGGACACAATGATATTTCTCTAACAAAACTCAATAGCATTCACCACAAAGTAGTAATCAACACCAACAGAATAGAGAGGATAGATAGTACAGATTACAACACAAGTTGCAATTGTGAGATGAGATGGGATGGAGATGGAGATGGTGCTGATGTTGGGGATGATGTTGATGATGATCTCGATGATGCCTGTGACTATGATGATGACGATGGCGATGATATCCCCTTCCGGGAGGTGATCTCCCCCGCGGAATCTGCCCGCCGGAGATGGATTTTTCTTCTCTATAGGTTTCCTCCACGAGGCGGCGGCGAAACTCTGAAACTCCTCTCTTTTTAGGGTGTTTACCCGAGGGGGGTAATATAGGCCAGAGGGGGCACCGAGGTGGGCTACCAGGCATCCAGGAGGGTGCCTAGCGCGCCGTAGGGGGGGGGGGTCCGCGCCAGGGACCCTTCTGGAACCCTGGTGGGTTGCCTTCGGTAATCCTTTGGTCTCCTCGAGTGAATTTCCAAAATAATGATCCACGTCAAATTTCGTCAAATTTGGAGTTGATCTGATTCAGCAACTTGATGTCCACTTTTCACCGCTGAATTCTGCTTCTGCTGCTTCGGCACAGGAAAGTTGCAAACTATGTAAAACAAGCCAAAACAACATAAGAACAATACTTTAAAGTGGAAAATATCGATGAATAGGGTTAAATTGCAATATAAAATAGTGATGCAATTTGGACGTATCAGCAGGTCTCAATGTTGGATATGTGCCCTAGAGGCAAATTAATAAAGATATTTGTCACATATCTGTTTGTTCATAATACGTTATATATTATGGTAGAACTGTATTAAGCGGAAACATTAATACACGTGTGGTATATAACAACCTGGTCCCTAGTTAACCCAGGCATACTAGCTCATTGGGCAATCGATAATCAAGGTTTCCTTATCATGAGATGTGAACCGTCTATTGACAATGAGGTCATATCATTAGGAGAATGATGTGATGGACACCCACCCACCTATAGCATTGCAGTGTGATCAAGTCACATAGTTCAGCATTGCGATGACTTAATAACATAGTGACTAAATCCTTAGACCGTGATGATCATACATAATTGCTATCTATTAGGATGCTTTGACTACATCAACCGTTACATTGAAACATGGTAACCATAAAGGTGTGTCTTGGGTAATCCGAAGTAGATATGTTGAGGAGTATGAAATAGATCAGAACGGGATTTGTCCATCTGAGTGACGGATAGGTACTCTGGGCCCACTCGGTGATATTGCATCAACAACTAGCTAGTGCCTAGGTCACAGGAGATGTAATATGCACAGACGAGTAAACATGTTTGTCAGAGACGAGGGAGAACTAGGTATTGGATACCGACGATCATACCTCGGACAATCATAGTACCACCGCACAAAGGGATCAAGTCATATTGTTAACGGTTCAACGGCGAAGAAGTTTATTCGATGGAAGCGCAGGGGAACATCAAGGATTGTAACCAGATCCCACATGATGGTCATTGGTCAGAGACTGTCTCGATCATGTCTACTGTTTCCCGAACCGTAGGGTGTCACACTTAAGGGCAATCGATGCATTAAAGGATTGATTCAGGATCATCGGTGAAATAAGAGAGAACACCAGAATTGTTCCGGGAGGTGCCGGAAGCTGTTCCGGATATTTTGAAAGGTTCAAAATAATGTTTGTTAATGTTTAAATATGTTTTATTATTTAATTAACAGAATTAAATATTAAAATGTAATTAAATATTAAATAAAATGAAGGAAAAGGCATATGGGCCTAAAGAGGCCCATGAGGGGAGAAGGGGGTTTCCCCCCTTGGCCCATGGCGCCAAGGGAGGGGCCTTGGCCCCCTCCCTAGCCACACCCTCCCCCCTTTGGGAGTATAGTCCCACATGGGGGAGGGGAGGAGGTTCCCCCCTCCTTGGCCTATATAAGGAGGGGTAGGGTGCCCTTTTTCCATCATCCCATTGAGTTCTTTCTCTCTCTCTTTCTCTAACCTAGAGCGGACTCCTCTTGTTTAGAGTTTGCACCTGGTTGGGGGTTTCACCATCATCCGGACGCCGTCGCGCTGCCGGAATCGGGATCCGGATCAGTCTTCTTTCCGCTGCTCTTCTGGTTCGGAGCCCGGAGGGACATCAGTTGCACCGTACGTGTGTAATCCCGCGAGGCACTACACGTGTGGTGCTACTTCATCGCCGGAGGTTCTTCAACACGACAGGGAGGTCGTAGGATCAGAGTCTACGCCAACCACGTTCGAGGAACGTTTCCCTCTTTCGGTCTTCAAAGGTATGAACGCCGATTCCTTCCGTTACATACATCAACATAGCATAGATCTTGGGTTTGGGAGTCGTAGTAGGAAAAATTATTGTTTTCTGCCCCGTTCCCCAACACTCAAGTAATCCATAACCGTGGACAGGGCTTCTCGAAAGGATTTAACCCTACAGGGGTGTACCAACTTCCCATTACAAGGCTCCACACGCACGCCCATCTCTCTCAGTTTCTACCGATCACAGGCGGCCATTTTATGATTTAGTTCCGAGAGATCCGAAACAACAGGTTCCTCTATCTAACAACGAACAAATCTGGGTGGCCCCCGGTGAGTCGACATCCATCTCAGGAGCCAGCCGCGCTCTCGATCTGGTCTCTACCGTCTGTCACAGGTTTGTATTGCCGGTAAATTCTCACATGAGGCTGGGTCCTCAGCAGGATAGGTTGGACCAACAAGGAAACCATGTCCCCGCCGGCCCAGGTTGTTTTAAAGAATATCTACCAGGATCGACCCAACAGACACACACACGGTTTCGAATGGTAAATCAGCTTGGGACACCAATAGAAATGTATGAAGCTAGGTAGGTAAGAAGAGGGGACCCCATAGCATCCCACACACGGTTAGGCACGCTCGTCAAGAAACACAATACCCGGAACTCGGGTCCTAGGTGACTCGAATGGAACAAAGCGTCGGGGCGGGATAGCCTAGACCTTCCATCCTTCGTCGAATATAGTCAACATTATAATAATCATATCATCCACAACAATATAATAGTGTCAAAGCCCAATCCAAGGAGTAACAGGATAACAATTTATAACATCCTAGCATGCATAGTAAGAAGTGGCTGAGCAGCGAGCAAAGTAACATAGCCGAACAAGGTTTGCTGGGATATGGAGGACTTGGCTGTTTGGGTTGATTTGAGAGGCATGAATATAAGGTGGTAGGATCAAGCAATCGTTCTATCCTACACCTAGGCGTGAGTGAGCTGAAAGTTATAAGCATGATATATGCTCCCCCTTACCTGATGAGAAGATGAAACCGAAGGTGTAGTCGATCGCAAGCTCGCAACGTCTCCGAGAGGTACCCGCGGAAGCACACAAGAAGGAAACACTGGAAAAGGCAATCGACGAGAAAGAATCTATTACTATGAATCAATCACGAGAAATCATCACCAAGAAGGCAACACGAGACAACCCACGACATCGCATCTATCGTCGAGAGCGGTTACTAAAAGGTTAAGTGGAGTACTCGTCACACACGACGATACCGCACATTTAGAATGGTTCAAGTTGTTTAGCTACACAAGGTGAACAAAGGTTATTAACATGGCATCTCACTCAAGCATGGCATAGCACATAATCATGACAAGAGGTGAAGCAGAAGTTAAACTATCTATGCTAGTCAATTTAAATGAGGCACAACCTAAACATGGCATATCACTAAGTACCCCATGACAATTTAAGTAATTGGTATTTTTCTGCCCTAAACCATATTTTAGGTTGGTTAACAGCAGCAAACAATAGCATAAACACAAAGTATATGAAATTCTAATCAGGTTACATATAAAGAACACTCCAAACGCAATTACGGTTAAAAAGATATAAGCAAAACAAGTTACGGGCACAATTTGCCAACATCAGGTAGCACACTTTAGAGCAACAAATAAGCAAGCAAAAGGTTGTAAACATGCACAAAAATGCTATGCAACTAAAGTAGACATGGAAGGCATGGCATGGAAAAAGGAATCATGCAAATAGGCATCATGGCTCACTAGTTATAAGCAACACAAAAAGCTATAAAACATAACTGGTCAAGAACTTAGTGAAAATCAGGAAAACATGGCAGAAACTGTTATATTCATGCTATATAGACAGGCGTAAAACTATATGCAAATGTGCAGAAACATGACATAGAAATATATGGGCATTAAGTAGACATGATGGCGATCAGGTACAAACAAGAATCATGGTCATAGGCATCACAGATCAAAAGATATTAAGCAAGCAACATGGCATCGGAAAGTTACAGACTTGGTGAAAAACAGAGGTGGCTGTCAACAACAGCAGGATAGCAAATTTGGAGCTAAACATATCTATGACCAGAAATGTAATCATGAAAATGCAATACATATAATGGAAGTAGACATGGCATAGATAAAAATGACATATTGCAATGCTCAATAGGATGCACGGTTAAAAAGATCATGTGCACTACAATTAGATGCATTCCTTTGACTTTATATAAACAACAGCACATATCATCAGGGTCACCACTTTGGAGCAAGATTTAATATAGCTACAACAGTCAAACATGTCAAAGGAATGCATCTAATTGTAGTGCACATGATTCTTAACACATACAAGAAAGAATCAATGCAATAGGCCTCATGGATGTGACACAATCATCAACCAAACTTGCAATAAAATAACAACAGTAGCACTTGACAGAAAGTAGCAGCAGTTAACAG
The DNA here is from genome assembly GCA_950022295.1 of Bromus sterilis. Lineage (NCBI taxonomy): Eukaryota > Viridiplantae > Streptophyta > Magnoliopsida > Poales > Poaceae > Bromus > Bromus sterilis. Next base: position 331,925,002 of record OX465595.1, on the reverse strand, counting down.
TCTGATGCCCACTTCAACAGTGATTAACAACATCAATAGGGCCTCAAATCAAATTGCTCACAAAATATGAACAAGAGTACACAAAAATATAAACAGTTTTCCTTTTGGGCGCAACGTCAACCGAGCTACGGTCTACTCGCAAATCTACTCGCAAAACAACATCAGCAGCAGTATAAAAAAGACTTAGCAAAATTATCATAGGGGCTTAACAAAAAAAAACACACAGGGGGATCGGGCCAAAATTCTCACCCATGGGTCGGCCAAAGAGGAGGGGGTGGCTGGCTGGCGGATCTGGGCCTCAGGCCGGATCTGGCCGGTTGGGCCCGCTGGCTGGGCCTGCCCAGGCGGCTGTAGCGGCTGGAGGACGAGGCCGAGCTCCTCAAGTGGCTCGGGCATGTGATACGTCCAAAACTTATCTATAATTTTTGCTTGCTCCATGCATCTTTTGTGTGATATTGCTATGATATTGATGCACTTCCATACACTGTTGATCATATTTGGACTAACCTATTAACTCAGTGCACCCCAGTACCAGTTCCTGTTTTCTGCTGTTTTTTTATTTCAGGTTTTCCCATTACTTAAAGTGCCAGAAAAATTCCGAGAAAAATATAGAAAAAATCAGCGTACATGAAGCTTCAGGAAGAGCCAAAGTGGGGCAAGAGGAGAGCCAGGGGTGGCCGAGGCGGCCACCTGGCGCGGCCACCCCCTAGGCAGCGCCAGGGGGGGTGCCTGGGGCCCCTGGTCCACCTCTGGCTGTCCCCTTCGCCTATATATCTCTCTCGTCCCGAAACCCTCGAGGACAGAACCCTTTTTCGCGATATCTCCTCTGTTCCGCCGCCGCAACGCTTCCAAGATCGGGAGCACCAGAAGCCCTCTTCCCGGCACCCTGACAGAGGGAGGAACCACCTCCGGGAGCTTCTCCACCACCATGGATGCTTCCCGGATGAACCGTGATGTCAGATCCCTCTGTTAGGTATGTGCTAGGGTTAGCTAGTACCTTTGCTTCATGCAAAAGTTTCAAAAAGAAACCTCAAAAATCAATTCAAAATCCAAATGGGAGAAGGAACACCCCCCAGATGAATTATTTCAAAAGGCCAGATAAAAATATTTTCCAAAAATTCATGTTAGAGTTTTGAAAAGTCTTATAAATGAGTGTGATCACATATCAAGTGATGTGGGACCCACCCCATGCTCATAGATTTTTCAAATATTCAAACAGTACCTTGGAAATAAAGAAATCCCCCTATTTGATTTAAAATTCAAATCATTTGAATTTTAAAAATGTTGAAAGTTTATGAGTGGCTAGTCTATATTATTATAAGGCCACATAAAAGTTTTCAGCATTTAATAAAATGTTTAGCTATTTTTTTTAGCTAAACAGAACACATTACAGAAAAAAAAGAAAGGAAAGTTTAAACAGAATTCAGAAAAGAGTTACCTGTTGCCCAGGGCGAGGCCCACCTCTCCAGCCGGCCCAGCCCACCTGGACCCTCCCCTGTCGTCTTCCTCCCCACGCCCCGAAGCTGCTCGGTGGAATGCATGCAGCACTCCACCGACGCCGCCGACGAGCCCTGGCCACCTCCTGCTTCCCCCTCGCCACCTCTTCACACCTGGAGACGCCCTGGAGTCGTCCACGTCCATTCCCCCCCTCCTCATCGTCTTCCTCCTCCTCCTGCGCCGATTTCTTCAACGTCCGAGGACCCGCCGGAGCGCGCCACCGTGGAAGACATGGCCATCATGGCCTAGAGCTCAGGCCAACTTGTCCCGTGCGTGCATCGTCGTCGACTTCATCGCCTCGCAGAAGACGGCGCCTTGATTTGATCCAGAGGAGACGCGAGCCTCACCGAATCGCCGCCGGTCGCCGGAGAGCTACCTCGTCGATTCGCCACCACCAGACCCTCCCCGAGCCCGCTGACCACGCCATCGATTTCGTGGTGAGCTCCTGCCCGTTTCCCCCAACCTGGCGCCCTCTCTCTTGGTCTCTAGCCGCTTTCACCATGGACGCCGTAGCTCGTCGCCGCCATGGATGAGCTCGAGGTCGCCCCTGTGCCCCTTCGACTCGTCCAGCGCACGCGTTTGGCTCCTGAGCCCGATAGCTTTCGAACGCAAGTGAATTCAACCCGATCCGTGCACGGTAGCGCCGACCACGACCTCGTCGCCGTACTATTTCCGCCGGAGTCGTCGCCGTCGTCGACTCCGGGCACCCCGTGAACCCCCAATGCCACCAAACGACGCGGAAGACCTCCAGGAGCAAGATGGTGCCCTCCCCATGCTCTCCCGTGGCCTGTAGCGGATTCCGGCGAGTCGCCGCCGTGGTTCACGTCGCCGGCGTCAAGCCGCCGGTGGATTAGCCACAAATCACGTGTTAAGTGACCCCTGGGTCACTGACCAGTGGGCCCAGTGGCTTAATTAAGCCACTGGATTAATTTAACCACGGGTTTAAACACTGTGTCACAGACAGGTGGGACCCCCTAGTTAGTTTGACTGGTCAAACCCCCCTGCTGACGCAATAAATCGAAATGATTTAAAAAGAATTCCAGAAAATCCAGAAAATACCCCAAACTTTGGAAATTCATAGAAAATTCATATTAACTCCAAATTGGACAAATAATATATGAAAAATGATCAGGAGAAAATTATCTTTCCAAATATGCAACTTTCAACTCTGTTTGACTTGAATTTAAAATGTGATCAGTAGCATTTGCTATTTGATTTAAATGGAATTAAATCAAATTTAATTCAAATATTTTGGCAACTTGAACCATGGCAACATGCTCCATTTTACCTACACATCAGAGGCATATCATACAAATTTGAAAATAATTCAAAATGATCAAACTAAATCATGTATAACTTGGTTAAGGATGAATTCAAATGTGGAATTTGAATTTGCATTTTAAAAATGTAATATATTCCACTTAAATGGAATTGCCTCACACATCAAACTTGTACTTCAAGATTAAAACATTCTATCATGTGTTTGAGCATTGCATTCATATTGATTGCTACTTGTACTTGCTTGTCGAGTAGAGGTTGAACCGGAGCAAGAGGTCACCCCCTTCCCTGAAGATCCAGAGCCCGAACCTCGTCAGCAAGGCAAGCAAAACCCCTTTGATCATGTCGATAAAATCCCACTTCCCTCTCATGTCTCGCATATGCATTGTTTAGGATGATCACCATGTTACGATTCTACCGCATAGATGAACCCATTCCTTTGCATGACCTATCTCTTGTCACAGTAGTAAGCAAACCACAATCCTAGCAAATGTAGGAGTTGAATGATGTCATGTGGCCCTTGCAAATGTTACCGCTTATTGCATGCTTAGTATGATACCATGTTGTTACTGTGATGTGAGTCGGGATGGTAGTGATCATGTGTTGATGGTAGAAAAGTGTTGGTGAATCGACCCTAATACAAGGTGAACGATGAGAGGCTGTGTAGGAGTACACAGTGGGTTGTCTCGTTGAACACCGCCCTAAGTCCGAGTTCTTGTGTGGTGATCCAAGATGAAGAGTACAACCACACATTGGGCTCACTGACCCCTCTCAACCTATTAACTCATCCCTTTTGATGTCCAGATGTCGCAGTAGTTCGGAGTTCTGGTAGGCTTGTGGCCTGGATGCTAAGTGAGAGAACGGCTCATCCGAGACCGGCTTATGCACCACGCACACATCGCTTGGGTCCACTTCGGTAAACCGGCCGGGTTCACGATTGTGGTAGCCCACCCAAGTAGGCGGCTTTCTTGGACTAGATAGGCTATGAGGAAACAGTTGTGGTGAGCATCCTCGCTGGCACCCCTTGAATGGTGTCGAGATCAAAGGCGGTAAATGATGGTCATGTGTGTGTAGCGGTACACCCTTGCAAGGTTAACAAAATTATTCGAATAGCCGCGTCCGCGGTTATGGACTGCTTGGAAAGCTTAGCTTGGTTATTAGATAACTTGAACCGGATACTTCTAAAACACACCAAGATAAGTGTGAGTGCTATGGCGTGCCTCCTCGTGGGGAAGTCGAGGAAGGCACCATAGTGGTGTATTGGTTGGTGAAAGTAGTGGACTCGTGTACGCTTCTTACCTCAAAGTCTGGTACTCGTAGTTCAGGATTAGCCAAGTCAAAGCTGGCATTTCTGCAAGTGAACCCCACCTCCCTTTACCTTGATACATGTGCATGAGTAGTATAGCTCCTACGTAAGTCTTGCTGAGTACGACTTTGTACTCACGTTTGCTTAATATATGTTTTAGATGACGCCACTGACCCCGAAGGTGGCTTCTTCATCGAGCTGGACGACTGAAGTTAAGCTAGTCTAGTCCCAGTCAGCAGACTGGTTCCCTCGTGGAGGGCTTTATGTTTGAATAAGGCTTCTTAAGCCAATTTGTTAAACTTGTCTGTACCCAGACATAATTTGCTTCCGCTTCGTGATGTAATGTTGGATCACATGTATGTGATCTCTGTGTGTACTCTATAAGAGATATATAAATAAAGTTGTAAACTTTGTAGAGAATTGCAATGGTACCTGCTGTTCATACAAGGCATGTGTGCTGCGTGTATGTTTATAACATACATGTCTTTGTATGGGTTTTCGAGACCTTAGTTGTGTTCTGGCTGGCGGTCTTTCATACACCAAGTGGCCCTTAGATGTGCGCAGCTTGGGGCATCGCGATGCGATTGCTCGAGACTCCGTCTCGTGCACACTTTGTGGTATGATCGAGCCCGCCCTAGACCCCGACTAAGTGATCGGGCTGGAGTAAGTCTATGTAAGAGTTTCGAGATAGTCGATAGTATGGTTGAGGCGACTTGTCTTTGAATATGGGAGTTCACCACCCATATCAGTAGACTTGTGTGCGTACGATGAGGACCCAGTACAGTTGATCATCCGGCCTGGATGGGATGCCCCTCACGTACGATGCTTTCCGAGAATGTTCAGTGCTTGGCCTTGTCTGCTTAGACAAGTGGGTGCGGTTCTCGGCTCTCCATATGACTATGTCTTAACTGTACTTGCATACGCTAACCCTGGGTCCCGACAGACTTGGTATCAGAGCAGGACTGACTGTAGGACTAGTAGCCTTGGCCGAAGTTGAGTCTAGCATTCTATAGTTATATAGTTACTCTGGGTATATATGGGAACAACGTAAGGCTTCATTTTTCTCCTTACCCCCTTCGTTCTGAGTTCTGAGTCACCCTCATCTTACTCTACGGGAAGATAGGACTAGGCTCTCCTCTGTCTGATTAGCATATCTCGTTGATTGCTTCCTTATAGCCGTAGGAAAGTTGTGTCAGGTTTTCCTAGCATTGTTGAAATGCTGATTTCTTACACCGTATTATGTAAGTGCTGTTTCTCATGATTGAAAGAAATTGTCATTTCTTGCAATTACAGCCGTTATGCTGTCCGAGTCATTCCAGGTTTATCTCATAATCTGATGCATTTGCAAACTCTTGCTTTCTGTTTCAGATGGCAAATCTTCCCCCTCGGCAGATTGTTCGTTTGACCAGGTGCCTCGGTGTGCGTGGCCATCCCGCCACGTTGATCGAGATGATGTCCTATGTGGGATATCGATGGTACCCTGAGTACACCATCGAGGAGCAGTTCCACGACTTCAACCAGACGCAATTCCACTGCATTGTCCGGATCTACCCGCACCACGTTGGAGTCACCCAGCCTATCCACTTTGGACATGGCATCGGCGTTACTGAGAACATGGCTGTGCAGGATGCTGCATATTCATGTATCACACTGCTGAGAGAGGAGCACACCCTGCTGAGAGAGACTTCTTTCCGCTATATCCCAGCTGCACTTCCAGGAGAAGAGGGATATTACACCGGACTCTACTCAGATCACTCTGCAGAGGATCCAGCACTTCAGGTGACTGCTAGGTTTGCTAGTGACCGAGACCGTGATGCACGTGCTCTCCGTTTTGAGCTCCACGCTACTCGTGTTCGTCTGTACCGGGCACTAACGCTCTTGGCACCCTTTGTGAGCGTGGGATCAGTTGAGTACGACGCGATCTATCCAGTGAGGACCCAGATGCCTTCTCGAGTTGCTTGGCCCGAGATTGGAGGAGTTTTCCCACCCCGTGGTCCTTTGCTTCCACCCTACACTGGACCTAGGCCCCATCCTTGCCCAAGTGGATATCAGGGTCCACAAGCCTCCGTGTTTTCCGATGGTCACCTCCAGCTACCGGGATACGCGGGTAACTTTTATGAGGACTACTATGGAGATGGAGATGAGTGAGACCGCCTGTGGTCTTACTTAGTGAGGATGTAGTAGTATCCTAGTATATTGTAAGCAAGGTGTCTAAGTTCCAGAGGCTTAGATAAATAATGTATAGGAAGTCAGAGTGCCTCTGAAGGATGTATCATCTTCATCACGTTTGTATTAGCTTGGTGCTTGTACTAAAACGATGTATGGTTTGTATGACAGCTTGTGAATATATGGCTTGTATGCTTTTATCACCATGTTGTCAAGATGATTACTCCCTTTGCTCTGTAATCCTTCCAGTACTTCAATACCTTGATTAGACTCTTGAAATCAACTCTGTTTGACTTTGGTTTTTCACCTTCAGGATGTCTCAAGGAACCCGTGGCCAGGTTGGTCGTAACCAAGGTCGTGGGAACAATCAGGAGGAAGATAACCTTGCACCCCCACCCACAATGGCCCAAGTTCTGATGGAGGTCGAGAGGAACCGCCGTGACTCTCACCACCTACTGGAAGTCATCGCACGCAACACCACTCAGCAGCCCAATGAGCTGGTGTCTCTGAACGACTTCATCCGGCTTCATCCCCCGGTTTTCCGTTACTCCACCGAACCCCTTGACGCCGATGACTGGCTTCGCAGCATCGAGAGGAAGCTCCAAGCCGGCCATGTTGCAGATGGCGACAAGGTCAGCTATGCCACCTATCACCTTGAAGGTGCAGCAAGTTCTTGGTGGGAGAATTTTCTGAATATGCGCCCAGTTGGACCACCTGCATCTTGGAATGAGTTCTGCACCTCTTTCCGCGAGCACCACATTCCCAAAGGTCTCATGGACCGCAAGCGTGAGGAGTTCTGTAACCTCACCCAAGGTAGGAGGACCGTTGACGAGTTCAGTCGTGAGTTCAACCGACTTGCTCGTTATGCAACAGAGGAAGTCTCCACCGACTCCAAGAAACAAGAGAGGTTCCGTCGTGGCCTCAACAGTGGACTCCGTCGCGAGCTCAACCTTCATGACTTTGCCACATTTTAGGTCCTTGTCAACAAGGCCATCAAGGCAGAGGACATGAACACCCCCAATGACTTTCGCAAACACCCTAGAGAGGAAGGTTCATCCAGTTCTGGCTCTCAGAAGCGCAAGATCTGGATTCCCAATAGCATGTTCTGCCAGAACAACCCACCGAGGCCATCCTATTCGGCGCCTCGTCCACCCACCCAGTTCCACCCAGCTCCACCAAACAACCCAGCTCCACGCACTGTTTTCGGAGCTTGCTACAAGTGTGGTCAGGCAGGCCACTACTCTCGCGAGTGCCCCCAGAACCAAGTCCAGCACCAGAATGCTCCACCACGTGCCGGAGGCAACAACAACAACAATGGTCGTGGCAAGCCACCCCAGAAGGTCTTTACCGCCAAACCCGCTCCTCCCGCCAATCGTGGACGTCTGAACCAGATTGCCGCCGAAGAGACTGACAATACCACTGACGTCATTCTTGGTACGCTCCCAGTCAATTTTGTTCCTACTTCCGTTCTTTTCGACCCAGGAGCATCTCATTCATTCATGTCGGAAAGTTATGCACTTCGTCATGAGTTACCCTTTGTTGAATTGTCCACCCCGATGGTTATTCAAACTCCAGGGTCACGATGGCAAACTAATAGAGTAAGCCATGGTAATCAAATAGCAATTGAGGGTTTAGTATTCCATGCTTCACTCATAGCCCTCAAGTCTTCAGACATTGATGTCATCCTTGGCATGGATTGGCTATCAAGACAGAATGCCTATCTGGATTGCAAAGGCAAATCCGTGAAACTCACCCATCCTTCAGGAAAAACTATTAGCTATACCTCACCCAGAACAAGAACCCAAGTGCATTCCTTGAATGTACTTCCCCTTCCCGAACTTGAAGATATTCCGGTGGTTCGTGACTTCCCGGATGTCTTTCCTGAAGAGCTGCCGGGCATGCCACCCGACAGATGTGTAGAGTTTATAGTGGATCTTGTTCCAGGAACCGCACCAATTTCCAAACGCCCATATAAAATGGCCCCACATGAGTTAGCTGAGCTAAAAACCCAACTGGATGCTTCGTTGGCGAAAGGCTTCATCCGCCCTAGCTCATCGCCATGGGGTTGCCCCGTTCTGTTCGTAAAGAAGAAAGATGGAACAGAAAGGATGTGCGTAGACTATCGCCCGCTAAATTTAGCGACGATAAAGAACAAATACCCACTGCCCAGGATCAATGATCTTTATGATCAACTTGCAGGATCCGCCGTCTTCTCTAAGATGGATTTAAGATTAGGTTATCATCAGATCAGAATCCGAAACGAGGACATTCCCAAGACGGCTTTTACTACTCGTTATGGTCTTTACGAGTACACCGTCATGTCCTTTGGTTTAACCAATGCCCCCGCCACATTCTCACGCTTGATGAATTCGATCTTCATGGAGTACTTAGATAAATTTGTTGTGGTTTATCTCGATGACATTCTCATCTACTCGAAGAACGAAGAAGATCATGCCAAACACTTAAGGCTGGTATTGATGAAACTTAGAGAGCATCGCCTGTACGCTAAATTCTCCAAGTGTGAATTCTGGCTACCAGAAGTGACCTACTTAGGCCACGTGATTTCTGCAAAAGGCATTGCTGTGAATCCCGAGAGAGTTCAGGCCGTCCTTGACTGGACTCCACCTGAATCGGTTAAGCAAGTAAGGAGTTTTCTTGGCTTAGCCAGCTATTGCCGTCGCTTCGTCGAGAACTTTTCCAAAGTTGCAAAGCCTCTAACTGAACTCCTCAAGAAAGATAAGAAATTCCAATGGACTCCCAAGTGCGAGGAAAGCTTTCAAGAGCTAAAAAGAAGATTAACTTCTGCACCCGTGCTTGCACCTCCAGACACCAAAAGGGATTTCGAGATCTATTGTGATGCCTCACGGCAAGGGTTAGGATGCATACTTCTGCAAGATCGACATGTGGTAGCTTATGCTTCACGCCAGTTGCGGCCACATGAAGAGAATTATCCTACCCATGACCTTGAACTCGCTGCCGTAGTTCATGCTCTAACAACTTGGCGACATTACCTCCTTGGTAATCGTTGTGAGATTTATTCCGACCACCAAAGCCTCAAATATATTTTCACCCAGCCAGATCTTAATCTCAGGCAAAGACGCTGGATTGAGTTGATAAAAGATTACGACGTAGCAATTTCTTACACCCCAGGCAAAGCCAATGTCATGGCTGATGCACTAAGTCGTAAGTCGTACTGTAACAACCTCATGTTACAGCAGTATCAACCCCTTCTTCATGAGGACTTTCGCAAGCTCAACCTTGAGATTGTTCCTCATGGCTATCTCTCAACCTTGGTGGCGAAACCGACTCTTGAGGATCAAATCATAGTTGCCCAAAGGCGTGCACGAGGTGTTCGCCGGATCAAGGAGAACATTGCTAGCGGAGTTGCTAAATGTTTCTCCACAGATAACAAAGGAGCGGTATTCTTTGAAAATCGTTTAGTAGTACCTAAGAATAAGGAACTAAGGCAACTCATCCTCAAAGAAGCCCATGACACACCCCTCTCAATTCATCCCGGTAGCACGAAAATGTACCGAGATCTACGCCAGAGATTTTGGTGGACTAGGATGAAGAGAGACATTGCTCAATTTGTCGCCGAATGTGATGTTTGTCGTCGCATTAAGGCAGAACATCAAAGACCTGCTGGTACACTTCAACCTTTGTCTATTCCCGAGTGGAAATGGGACAAAGTCGGTATGGACTTCATCACAGGCTTTCCAAGAACCCAGAAAGGAAACAATGCCATCTTCGTTGTCATAGATAGGCTTTCCAAAGTTGCTCACTTCCTTCCGGTTCGCGAGTCTATAACTGCTAGTCAGTTAGCGGACTTGTACATCTCCAGGATTGTATCACTTCACGGTGTTCCGTTGGAAATCAATTCTGATCGCGGTAGCCTTTTCACCTCTAGATTTTGGGAAAGCTTCCAACGTGCTATGGGAACTCATCTCTCCTTTAGTACGGCTTTCCATCCTCAGTCTAGCGGTCAAGTCGAAAGGGTTAACCAAATTCTTGAAGACATGCTCAGAGCTTGCGTTATCTCATTCGGAAAGAATTGGGAGAATTCTCTTCCATATGCCGAATTTGCTTATAATAATAGTTTTCAATCTAGTCTGAACATGGCTCCTTTTGAACTCCTTTATGGACGACGATGTCGAACACCTTTAAACTGGTCTGAAACCGGTGAAAGACAATTCTTTGGACCGGATATGATCAAGGAAGCAGAAGAACAAGTTCGCATTGTTCGTGATCAATTGAAAGCAGCCCAGTCTCGTCAGAAAAGCTACTATGATCGTCATCATAGGCATGAGAGCTACAATCTGGATGAGAAGGCTTACCTTCGGGTTACTCCTCTGAAGGGAACCCAACGTTTCGGTATCAAAGGCAAGTTGGCCCCACGTTACATCGGACCTTTCCGCATTATTTCTAAACGTGGAGAAGTTGCCTACCAACTTGAACTACCTCCGCACCTTTCCCGAGTACACGATGTATTTCATGTATCCCAACTCAGGCGTTGCTTCAAGGACCCCATCCGCGAAGTCGACCATGAAACGCTTGATCTCCAAGATGACCTTTCTTATCGAGAATACCCCGTTCGTATTCTTGATTCCGCAGAGCGTGTCACTCGTCGTCAGAAGATTAGGTTTCTGAAAGTGCAATGGTCACACCACTCTGAAAGAGAAGCCACGTGGGAAAGAGAAGACCGTCTCCTTACTGAGTACCCCTCCTTCCTTCCGCAGACTTCTGAATCTCGGGACGAGATTCTTTTGAGTGGGGGCGAGTTGTCAGATCCCTCTGTTAGGTATGTGCTAGGGTTAGCTAGTACCTTTGCTTCATGCAAAAGTTTCAAAAAGAAACCTCAAAAATCAATTCAAAATCCAAATGGGAGAAGGAACACCCCCAGATGAATTATTTCAAAAGGCCAGATAAAAATATTTTCCAAAAATTCATGTTAGAGTTTTGAAAAGTCTTATAAATGAGTGTGATCACATATCAAGTGATGTGGGACCCACCCCATGCTCATAGATTTTTCAAATATTCAAACAGTACCTTGGAAATAAAGAAATCCCCCTATTTGATTTAAAATTCAAATCATTTGAATTTTAAAAATGTTGAAAGTTTATGAGTGGCTAGTCTATATTATTATAAGGCCACATAAAAGTTTTCAGCATTTAATAAAATGTTTAGCTATTTTTTTTAGCTAAACAGAACACATTACAGAAAAAAAAGAAAGGAAAGTTTAAACAGAATTCAGAAAAGAGTTACCTGTTGCCCAGGGCGAGGCCCACCTCTCCAGCCGGCCCAGCCCACCTGGACCCTCCCCTGTCGTCTTCCTCCCCACGCCCCGAAGCTGCTCGGTGGAATGCATGCAGCACTCCACCGACGCCGCCGACGAGCCCTGGCCACCTCCTGCTTCCCCCTCGCCACCTCTTCACACCTGGAGACGCCCTGGAGTCGTCCACGTCCATTCCCCCCCTCCTCATCGTCTTCCTCCTCCTCCTGCGCCGATTTCTTCAACGTCCGAGGACCCGCCGGAGCGCGCCACCGTGGAAGACATGGCCATCATGGCCTAGAGCTCAGGCCAACTTGTCCCGTGCGTGCATCGTCGTCGACTTCATCGCCTCGCAGAAGACGGCGCCTTGATTTGATCCAGAGGAGACGCGAGCCTCACCGAATCGCCGCCGGTCGCCGGAGAGCTACCTCGTCGATTCGCCACCACCAGACCCTCCCCGAGCCCGCTGACCACGCCATCGATTTCGTGGTGAGCTCCTGCCCGTTTCCCCCAACCTGGCGCCCTCTCTCTTGGTCTCTAGCCGCTTTCACCATGGACGCCGTAGCTCGTCGCCGCCATGGATGAGCTCGAGGTCGCCCCTGTGCCCCTTCGACTCGTCCAGCGCACGCGTTTGGCTCCTGAGCCCGATAGCTTTCGAACGCAAGTGAATTCAACCCGATCCGTGCACGGTAGCGCCGACCACGACCTCGTCGCCGTACTGTTTCCGCCGGAGTCGTCGCCGTCGTCGACTCCGGGCACCCCGTGAACCCCCGATGCCACCAAACGACGCGGAAGACCTCCAGGAGCAAGATGGTGCCCTCCCCATGCTCTCCCGTGGCCTGTAGCGGATTCCGGCGAGTCGCCGCCGTGGTTCACGTCGCCGGCGTCAAGCCGCCGGTGGATTAGCCACAAATCACGTGTTAAGTGACCCCTGGGTCACTGACCAGTGGGCCCAGTGGCTTAATTAAGCCACTGGATTAATTTAACCACGGGTTTAAACACTGTCTCACAGACAGGTGGGACCCCCTAGTCAGTTTGACTGGTCAAACCCCCCTGCTGACGCAATAAATCGAAATGATTTAAAAAGAATTCCAGAAAATCCAGAAAATACCCCAAACTTTGGAAATTCATAGAAAATTCATATTAACTCCAAATTGGACAAATAATATATGAAAAATGATCAGGAGAAAATTATCTTTCCAAATATGCAACTTTCAACTCTGTTTGAGTTGAATTTAAAATGTGATCAGTAGCATTTGCTATTTGATTTAAATGGAATTAAATCAAATTTAATTCAAATATTTTGGCAACTTGAACCATGGCAACATGCTCCATTTTACCTACACATCAGAGGCATATCATACAAATTTGAAAATAATTCAAAATGATCAAACTAAATCATGTATAACTTGGTTAAGGATGAATTCAAATGTGGAATTTGAATTTGCATTTTAAAAATGTAATATATTCCACTTGAATGGAATTGCCTCACACATCAAACTTGTACTTCAAGATTAAAACATTCTATCATGTGTTTGAGCATTGCATTCATATTGATTGCTACTTGTACTTGCTTGTCGAGTAGAGGTTGAACCGGAGCAAGAGGTCACCCCCTTCGCTGAAGATCCAGAGCCCGAACCTCGTCAGCAAGGCAAGCAAAACCCCTTTGATCATGTCGATAAAATCCCACTTCCCTCTCATGTCTCGCTTATGCATTGTTTAGGATGATCACCATGTTACGATTCTACCGCATAGATGAACCCATTCCTTTGCATGACCTATCTCTTGTCACAGTAGTAAGCAAACCACAATCCTAGCAAATGTAGGAGTTGAATGATGTCATGTGGCCCTTGCAAATGTTACCGCTTATTGCATGCTTAGTATGATACCATGTTGTTACTGTGATGTGAGTCGGGATGGTAGTGATCATGTGTTGATGGTAGAAAAGTGTTGGTGAATCGACCCTAATACAAGGTGAACGATGAGAGGCTGTGTAGGAGTACACAGTGGGTTGTCTCGTTGAACACCGCCCTAAGTCCGAGTTCTTGTGTGGTGATCCAAGATGAAGAGTACAACCACACATTGGGCTCACTGACCCCTCTCAACCTATTAACTCATCCCTTTTGATGTCCAGATGTCGCAGTAGTTCGGAGTTCTGGTAGGCTTGTGGCCTGGATGCTAAGTGAGAGAACGGCTCATCCGAGACCGGCTTATGCACCACGCACACATCGCTTGGGTCCACTTCGGTAAACCGGCCGGGTTCACGATTGTGGTAGCCCACCCAAGTAGGCGGCTTTCTTGGACTAGATAGGCTATGAGGAAACAGTTGTGGTGAGCATCCTCGCTGGCACCCCTTGAATGGTGTCGAGATCAAAGGCGGTAAATGATGGTCATGTGTGTGTAGCGGTACACCCTTGCAAGGTTAACAAAACTATTCGAATAGCCGCGTCCGCGGTTATGGACTGCTTGGAAAGCTTAGCTTGGTTATTAGATAACTTGAACCGGATACTTCTAAAACACACCAAGATAAGTGTGAGTGCTATGGCGTGCCTCCTCGTGGGGAAGTCGAGGAAGGCACCATAGTGGTGTATTGGTTGGTGAAAGTAGTGGACTCGTGTACGCTTCTTACCTCAAAGTCTGGTACTCGTAGTTCAGGATTAGCCAAGTCAAAGCTGGCATTTCTGCAAGTGAACCCCACCTCCCTTTACCTTGATACATGTGCATGAGTAGTATAGCTCCTACGTAAGTCTTGCTGAGTACGACTTTGTACTCACGTTTGCTTAATATATGTTTTAGATGACGCCACTGACCCCGAAGGTGGCTTCTTCATCGAGCTGGACGACTGAAGTTAAGCTAGTCTAGTCCCAGTCAGCAGACTGGTTCCCTCGTGGAGGGCTTTATGTTTGAATAAGGCTTCTTAAGCCAATTTGTTAAACTTGTCTGTACCCAGACATAATTTGCTTCCGCTTCGTGATGTAATGTTGGATCACATGTATGTGATCTCTGTGTGTACTCTATAAGAGTTATATAAATAAAGTTGTAAACTTTGTAGAGAATTGCAATGGTACCTGCTGTTCATACAAGGCATGTGTGCTGCGTGTATGTTTATAACATACATGTCTTTGTATGGGTTTTCGAGACCTTAGTTGTGTTCTGGCTGGCGGTCTTTCATACACCAAGTGGCCCTTAGATGTGCGCAGCTTGGGGCATCGCGATGCGATTGCTCGAGACTCCGTCTCGTGCACACTTTGTGGTATGATCGAGCCCGCCCTAGACCCCGACTAAGTGATCGGGCTGGAGTAAGTCTATGTAAGAGTTTCGAGATAGTCGATAGTATGGTTGAGGCGACTTGTCTTTGAATATGGGAGTTCACCACCCATATCAGTAGACTTGTGTGCGTACGATGAGGACCCAGTACAGTTGATCATCCGGCCTGGATGGGATGCCCCTCACGTACGATGCTTTCCGAGAATGTTCAGTGCTTGGCCTTGTCTGCTTAGACAAGTGGGTGCGGTTCTCGGCTCTCCATATGACTATGTCTTAACTGTACTTGCATACGCTAACCCCGGGTCCCGACACGTGAGTAGTCCCCCTTGGACCATGGGTCCATGATTAGTAGCTATGTGATGTTCTCCTCCCCTCTTTGTTCTTCATGGTTTAGACCTCGTGAGCTTCCCTACATGATCGAGGCACATATGTAATCTTTCTGCTGTTGCTATACTGAGTTTGCTGGGATCTGATGGATTATGAGACTATGTTCAGATTGTGTTTGAGTAATATATTTGATTCTCCTCTTTTATATTTATGTTCTTGAGTAATTCTTGCATGTTCTCCGTTGCTGTTTATTTCTTTGGCCAAGTAGTAGGTAGTAACTCCAAGAGGGAGCGCTATGCATGATTGTGGGTTCATGCCCCCTGATTACTAGCTTGAGTGACAGAAACATGAGTCTAGGGGATGTGTTGTTGCCACAAAAGAGAAAACAATGGTGCTTGTACTTGCGGGTGCAAGGATTGTTTACTTTACGCAAAGTTCTTTAATGTAGTTGTCTGTTGCTTTGAGTTTACACTTTGGGTGGGATTCGCAACTTAATACCAGCGAGATGTTCTGGATAGATATCTCAAGGTGGATGATTAGTAGGTAGATGCAGATGGACTTCGGTCTACTTGTCTTGGCGTACCGCCCAAGCTTTTGAGCCTCTTCCTTTCTTAGTAGCATAGTTAGCATTGGTTTGCGCACATAATCCTGTCAATTGCCCAGCAATAATTTGTTTACCTCGCATGGCTATTTTATCGTCTTTTGGGAGAGAGACATAACTAGTGAACATCATGGGACCCCGGTCCATATTTCCACCACTGTTTACACGGCTATTTATTTTCTGCTTTATTTCCTTTTCAGTTGCTATCGCTATCATTATTATCGCGTACGTTTGATCCTTTGTAAACAACAAGGCCGAAGGGATTGACAACCTCTCTATACTCGTTGGGAGAAAAGTTATCTGTTGTGTTTGCAGGTCCACGTCAACCGCCTAATTGCTGGCGCCGTTGTCACCTTCCTGTCGTTGTCGGAGTCCTACTGGAGACAAACTTTGGTATCTTCACCGAGGGGAATTTGCTGTTGTCTACATCTCAACCTTCCACTTTGGGTAACCAACGAGGGGCGAGAAGCCATCAAAGCTAATTTTTGGCGCTGTTTCCGGTGACTCCACTCTTCAAGATAGGGGAGTTGCACACTATCTTTTATCTTTGCTTTTTAGTCTTGTTAGTTTACCTTTCAGTTTTTCTTTAGTGTCCCTTATCAAAAAACAAAAAAATAGTTATCTTTCTTGCTGCTACTATGGGTTCCACCGAGAACACCAAGTTGTGTGACTTAACTAGTCATAACAACAGTGACTTTATCTGCACTCCTATTGCTCCACCTGCCACTTCAACACCTTCTTATGAGATTAAACCTGCTTTGCTGAACCTTGCTATGAAACATCAATTCTCCGGTGCTGGAGATGATGCTTCTTTGCACTTAAATAATTTTGTTGAGCTCTGTGATATGAAAAAGTACAAAGAAGTAGATGGTGATATCGTTAAGCTTAAGCTTTTTCCTTTCTCCTTGAGAGGAGGAGCTAAAATCTGGTTTCAATCCTTGCCTAGGAATAGCATAGATTCTTGGGATAAGTGCAAGGATGCTTTTATTGGGAAGTACTACCCCCAGCTAAGATTATCCAATTAAGGAGTAATATTATGAATTTTAAGCAATTGGATAATGAGCATGTTGCCCAAGCTTGGGAACACAAGAAATTTCTTGTTAAGAATTGTCCGACGTATGGTTTGACTACTTGGATGTTTATCCAAACTTTTTATGCAGGCTTGAACTTTACCTCGCGAAACTTGCTAGATTCGGACGCGGGAGGAACCTTTATGTCAACAACGCTTGGTGCTGCCACAAAACTACTCGATGAGATGATGTCCAACTATTCCCAATGGCACACCGAAAGAGCTCCAATAGGTAGGAAGGTAAACTCTGTCGAGGAGATCTCCTCCCTAAATGAAAAAGTTGACTTGATTATGTTTCTACTTACCAAGCAATCTGGTATTGATCCTCATGATGTTCCTTTAAATTCTTTGATTGCTCAAGATCAAGTAGATGTGAACTTTATCTCTAGAAACATCTTCAATAACAATGCTTATAGGAGTAATTTTGGTAGCAATCCTAGACCGTTCCCCTCCAACAACTATGGGAACAACAACATTTATCCTAGCACCAAGAACTCCACTTCTGAACTAGAAAGTATGCTTAAAGACTTCATCACTACCCAAAAAGCCTTCAACAAGAGTGTAGAGGAAAAACTAGACAAATTAGATAATGTCTCGTCGAAGGTAGACAATTTATCCCATGAAGTAGAATTTCTTAAATTTAGAACTTCTCCTCTTGAGGAGAGGAAGGTCACTCCTATGAACGCTATTCAAGTGCAAATTAATGAAAACATTAGGATGATGGCTAAACTTAAAGAGAGATGGGCTAGAGAAAAGGAGCAAGAAGATAGAATTAAGAGCCTTCCTACAGACCACACCGTTGCTACTATCCAAGTTTTTGAGGATATCCAAACTCTTAGCACCCAATGCACCCGTAGTCCCAGAGGACCTATTAAATGTGATGCTATGACCTCAACCGTAGAAGAAGAAACTCCTATGACTATAGAAGATACCAAACAAGTGAGCCTAAAGGACACCACTACCACTTTACTTGATAGTAGTGACCTTGATTTTGATAATTTCACCCTTCCTGAAGTTATTGGTTTCCTTCACAAGATATCTAGAGATCCCCACACTAGCACACTTAATCTTGCCTTCACGGAGCATATCACTAATGCTCTCATTAAAGCTAGGGAGGAGAAGCTTAGGGTAGAAGCCTCCATACCTAGAAAGCTAGAATAGGGTTGGGATCCTATGATTAAAATTAAGTTGAATAACTTCTCTTGATATGCTTTATGTGACGTTGGAGCTAGTACCTCCGTTATGCCCAAAAGAATGTATGATATGTTTGAATTAAAACCTTTTGATCCTTGTTCTTTTGGTGTTCGTCTTGTTGACTCTTCCGTAAAGAAACCTTTGGGGAAGATAGATGATGTTCTTATCATTGTCAATGGAAATTATGTTCCCGTTGATTTTACTATTATGGACATTGAATGTGAACCATCATGTCCAATTATTTTGGGACGCCCTTTTCTTCGCACCGTTGGTGCTGTCATTGTTATGAAGGAAGGGAATATAAAATTCCAATTCCCTCTCAAGAAATGGATGGAACACTTCCCTAGAAAGAAGATTAAGTTACCTTTTGAGTGCGTTACACAGGCTGGCTATTCTCTTACTCTTGATAAAACTTGATCTTCTCATTTTGCATCATGCCTAGCTTAAAGGCATAAAAGAAAGCGCTTTTGGGAGGCAACCACAATGAATTAGGTTTATTTTTCTTTTGTTGTGTCTTGACGTTTGTTACTACTGTAGCAACATCATTGTATCTTTACTTTTCAGCTTTGTGCCATTTATAGCCTCATATGACAAGGGAAGTGAAATTTGTGACATGCTTTCCAGAAAACAGATTTTGTCCTCGTGACGGGAAAAATCATAGAAAATTCCCAGCTCATCTTTTTGAGCTGAATTTTTTACACAGCGTGCTCTATACAATCACGGAACTTTCGTGAACTTTCGTATGTTCTGAGTTTTTTGATTTGAGTTGCAGAAGTTCCCCAAAATAATTATTTACTACCTGATGGTCTGTTTTTCACATATTCTGTCCTATTTTTCCTTTTCCTCGTTTTGCAAACCTTAAGCTTGCTTTTTCTTTGAAAAAACTTTTTGACAATCTGGAGAAATAGTAGCTCTTCAAGAATATCCTTATTTCCAGTAGAGAAAAATTATTTTATTGTGGGTACGAACCTCTCTAATCAGATTATGATGAGTTATGTATGAAGGGAGTTTTCAAGTATGCGAGGGAAGATGATAAAAGAAGATTCAGGAGGGTCAAACGCTCAAGCTTGGGGATGCCCCGTGCACCCCCAGGAAATATTCAAGAAGACTCAAGCATCTAAGCTTGGGGATGCCCCCATGCATCCCCTTCTCCATCAACAATTATCAGTTCGTCTTTCGTTCCACTATATTTTTATCACTTCATGCGTTATGTGCTATGCTTGGAGCGTCTTGGTCTTTATTTCCCTTTTTAGTCTTCCTTAGCTTTTCTTTCTGTCCATAACAAGTTAGAACCCAGCTTTCTTTGTGTGGGAGAGAAACACACTCCACTTCACCATAGATCACAGCATATGATTTTCATGCTTATCTTTGCTGTGTGTGTTCTTTATCTTTTTCGTAGCTGCTGTAATGTTTAGCTCTTAGTTTTCATGCTTATATTTTCAAGAGCTTTTGTTTAGTTTGTTGCTGGAAATCTCTTGAGTTTTCATGTTTATCTTGTTTAGAGAGTTTGCCTGTTGCACTGAGTTGTGTGTCTTGACTTGAAGTAGGTAATTGAGGTTGATATTCAATTGTAGTAGTAACTTGCAATAGTTTTGAGGTATTTCTATGAGTAATGTTTGAGCTTTTGGTGGTAAGAGCTTTAGCCTATTAGTGATAGATGATGCATTTTGGGAAATCCGTGTTTATTTTCGAAAAACCTACAAAATTATTTGAGAACTTTAGCTACTAGATGGATCACTAATCTTTGGAGGGATCGAATATTAGAGTACACTCACGTACCATGAGTCGAGGATGCGCAAGGATAACCAAACCCCCATACACTCCTCCTCGGGGTACTAGTCTCTTTGTGAACCTCCTAATTAGATTGAGAGTTACCGATAATAAGTGCATGAGTTCTTCGGACTAATGTGAGTATTCGAAAGTTGACACTTCCACCTAGCCATATTTTTCTAGCCTCTTCGGTACCGTGCATTGCCCTTTCTCACCTCGAGAGTTGGCTCATACTTCTCCGGTGCATCCAAATCCTTGGCACGATACGCTCTTTCATCATAAGCCTCATTATATCCTTCCTCAAAACAGCCACCATACCTACCTATCAAGGCATTTCCATAGCCTTTCCGAGATACATTGCCATGCAACATCCACCTTCTCATAACTTGATCTTCATGTCATACATGCTTTTGCTTGATTGAGACGTCTCAAATGTATCTACTTTTCCAAACACTTTTTCTATTGTTTTGCCCTCATTCTTGTATGATTTGGACAAAACTAACCCGGACTAACGTTGTTTTCAGCAGAGCTGTCTGTATGGTTTTATTGTGCGTAGGAAAATGGATTTTTGGACGTCCCAGAAAATTCCCAGAAAAATACCAGAAAATCCACGCACCCAAAGGAGCCAGATGCCAGAAGTGGGACCAGAGGGGAGACCAGGGGGCACCAGGCGCCCCCTGGCGCGGCCAGGGGTGGGGACGCGCCCTCTGGCCGCCTGGGGGCCTCCCCCCTCCTCTGGTGCCCCACCGATGCTCCTATTTATTCCAGTGACGCCAAAACCCCAGAACAGAAGTCTTTTTCCCAGTTCTTGTCGCGGAGCCGCCGCCACCCTCTGTTCTTCTCCAGTAGGGCTAATCTGGAGGCTGTTTTGGCCTCCGGAGAGTGTAGATCATCGCCATCGTCATCACCATCACCACTCCATCCTCCCTCCATGACTTCTCCATCCATGTGTGAGTAATTCCCTGCTGTAAACAAAGGGGATGGTATGGATTGGATGAGTTAGATCATGTAATAGTTTATCAGATTGTTGGGGGCATGTTGCCTATCATCTAGATTCGTGTTTATCATCTTTGCTTCAACTTGTTGCTCTTAATGCTTGTCACTTTGGGCCCGAGTGCCATGATTTCAGATCTGAACCCTATGTGTTTTCATGAATATATTTGTGTTCTTGATCCTATTGATGAGTTGTTTGCACCTGTTATAGTCTGGAACCGGCGATCCCAAAGGTGACAGCTTGGGACACCAAAGGGGATGGGCTATAATTTGAGGATTCCATGTATCCATTGATTGTTAATGCTTTGTTCTGGTGCTCTTTGACAGGAGCACCTTAATCTCCATAAGTTCCTTTTGCCCCCGTTTGTAGCGGGATGGTAGGACAAAAGATGTTGTGCAAGTTCTTATTGCAAGCACGTACAAGTACCTGTGGGATACATTCCCGATGTTTGATTTATGCCTAGATGATCTTTGCTTTTCTGTGTGCCTTGCCCCAAGTTGATTACATGATGTGTTTTATCCATGCAGCGCCCAACCATCCATCTCCCTAGCCTATAGTGTTTTTAATTATGCTGGTTACTAGTTGTTTACTTTCGCTGTTTTACTATTACCGTCACTATCATCACTTCCATACCGCAATTGCTATTAATATCTTTTTGCATGTAAGTGTATCTCAGGTGCGGTGGAACTGACAACTCCACTGTTAAAGCTTGTGGGTATTCTTTGGCTCCCCTTGAGTCGAATCTATAAATTGGGTTATTCTTACCCGCGAAGACTATCTCGACCCCCTGCAGTTGTGGATTATCAAGCCTGTTTTCTGGCGCCATTGCCAGGGAGCATAGCTTTATTAACAAGTCTACTTGAAGTATTTTACCTGCTGCAATTTATCTGCTATGGGTAAGAAAGAAGACCCCAAGGTCCCGATCTTACCATCCCGTACGAGAAAAGGTACTGTTCTGAACACTAGTGCTACACTTGATTCACCTTCAGTTATGAGTAAGTTTGCTTCACCTCCACCACATTATGTCTCTACTAAATCTGCCACTATGTCCGATACTTTTGATGATGCTTCTACTACTCTTGATGATATTGATTCACTTAGTCACGCTCTTGAGAAACAGACTGCTGCAGCTGCCAAGAAATATGGGATTGAAATTCCCGATACTTGCTATCCTTTTGATGGGACTTACACTTATCCCGATTTGAGTAAACTCAAGGAGAGACTCCTTGATCATGATTATATTATACTTGATGATGATTTATGCAGGGAGCTAATAGAGTTTGACGACTCTGACCCTGACGCTATTAAGAAGCTTCTCGAAAAACAATCTCTGAAGAACAAGACTGTACCTGATCCTACTTTCGCTACGTCTCCTATATGCATCAATGATCCTGATTATAATTTCTCTGTTGATCTTTCACTTATATCTATGGTTGAAGATGACCCCTTTTATGGCAGAGAAAATGATGATGCTATTGCACACCTGACCAAACTCATTGAGTTAGGTGGCTTGTTTACTACAGATGAGAAGATATGAAACTTCTATGTTACTAAGATTTTTTCCTTTTTCTTTAAAGGAAGTTGCTAAAGCATGGTATGATGCACTACCATGTGGTTCTATTAGGAGTCCTCAAGACTTAGCTCACTCTTTTGTTGATAAGTATTTTCCCGCTCATATGCAACATGCTGCTTTACAGAAAATTTATAACTTTACACAGTTGTAGGATGAGAATCTCCCTAAAGCTTGGGGGAGGTATTGCAGTCTGATCAAGGCTAGACCGGGACATGGAGTCCCTAAAAATGAATTGATTGATATATTTTATGCTAGTCTAACTGATGATTCTAGATCCTACTTGGATAGTTGTGCTGGTTGTGTTTTCAGGAAAAGAACACCGGACGATGCAGAAGAATTGATGGGCAGGATTGCCAAGAACCACGAAGATTGGTCCGTCCCTGAACCACCTCCACCGCCAAAGAAAAGGAGTATGCTTGTCCTAAGCCCCGAAGACATGCAAGAAGCTAAGAATTCTATCAAAGAGAAAGGTATTAAAAGTAAAGACGTGAATAATCTACCCCCTATTGAGAAGTTGTGTGAGCCTACCACTCACCCTCCTATGGTCGAGGTACACTCTCTTTTAGATTTCAATGCAAGTGACATTCCTCATGGTAAGCCTCCTGATCAATGTTTAGATGAACTTGATAATTTTATTATGAATCAGAATCATTTAATGAGAGGATACAAAGTCAGTTGCATGATAATTCCCTTGCTATCAAAAGTTTGCTTGATGTTCTAGGTAGAACAGTTAATGATGTTAAATGTCTTGTGAAGCATTTTCATATGGTTCAAACTCAGCTTGATCAAATTTCTAATGTGCAAAAAGATTTGCTTGCTAATAATGCCAAACAGGATATGAAGGCCTTCGGGATTAAAACCCGAGGGGGAACTAGCACTCAAGATCCTCTCTATCCGGAGGGGCATCCTAAGAGGATCGAGCAAGATTCTCAAATACAAGAGGAAGAAATTATTAGCTCTCCGAAGAATAAGAAAAGCACAAAGAAGCTGACAATTCAAATGATCCAAATAGTATATCTACCTCCGATGCTGAGACTGAAGACGGTGCTGAGCCTGAAAAGGATAGTGAAAAGAATGATCCACCCGAAGTTCAAGAAGAAAAAGCACCCGACAAACGCAAGAAATACACTAGAGAAGATTTTATCGCAAGAAGACATGGGAAGGAACGAGAACCATGGGTGCAGAAACCCATGCCCTTTCCAGGTAAGTCTCTCAAAACTAAAGAAGAAGAGCATTACAATAAGTTTTGTGAGTGGATGAAACCTCTTTTTCTTCAAATTCCTTTGACTGATGCTATTAAGTTACCTCCTTATTCGAGATATATGAAAGATATTGTTACTAATAAAAAAAGTTCCTAATGAAGCAATATCTACTATGCTTGCTAACTACTCTTTTAGTGGCAAGATTCCTGAGAAGCTTGGTGATCCAGGTATACCCACCATTCCTTGTTCCATAAAGAATAATTATGTTAAGACTGCTTTATGTGATCTTGGAGCAGGAGTGAGTGTTATGCCCTTTTCTCTTTACAAGAGGTTATGTTTAGAAAAACTAATCCCTAAAGATATCTCTCTTCAGATGGCTGACAAGTCAACAACTGTTCCCATAGGTATTTGTGAGGATGTTACCGTTGAATTGTTGGGGTTCGCAGCAGAAAACACAAAGTTTTCAAACTAGCGTTCCCATAACCCAAGATCTAGCTAGCCATATTACCGTAACGGAAAGTAGTGCGGAAATAACATACCTCGGGGTGTAGTCCGTTGCGCGGGAAACGTTCCCGCAAACGTGGTTGAGGTAGTCGATCAAGTTTCACAGCCCCCTGGCTGTGTTGAGCACCCGGATGGGTGTAGTGCCACACGTGTAGCACCTCGTAGTACTCGCACACATACGAGACTCGATGACGACCTCCGTTCTCCGATCCAGCGGAGGTGGCGGAAGCAGACCTCCGGACGGAGCTTCGGCAGCACGACGGCCTCCGATTCTAGCAGAGAAGCCTCAATTCCACTATAGGCTCACACTAGGGAGCCCACCGTGAAAGAGACAAGTGAGGGGAGAAGACCGGAGAAAACCGATCTCAATTCGGAGTAATATTTATTTTCTCACGAATTTCTGTGTATTAAATATGTGCACCTTGCCCATCTATATATAGGCAGAGGGGAGGGAGTCAACCCCTCTCCCTTAGCAATGTGGGACTAAAGTCCCTTTGCTAAGGGGAGGTGGCCGGCCAAGGGGGGAGGGGGCGGACCCCTCATGGGCCCTAGGGCCCATGGCGCCTCCCCCCTCTTTTTTCTTTTTCTTTTTCCTTTTTATTTCCCCTAATGGGCCTTTTTCTCCACTAAGGCCCATTGCACATATTAATTAGAAATAAAATGATTTTAATTATTAATTCAATTAATTTATAACTAAAACATAATATTCCATCTCCCGGTGCTCCGGAACACCTTCCGGTTCACTCCGAACTTGTTTCGGTTCAACACGGTACTTCTCCGATATTGTTTCCTTTATTCTCTGGTTACTCCGATCGTTCCGAAAAGGTCTCCGATTTCATCGAGCCCTTAAGTGTGTTACCCTACGGTCCGAGAACACTCCAGTCATGACCGAGATGAGGCTACGGTCAATGATCATCAGCGGGACCTGGATGCCCATAATGACCCCTGTGCATTCCGGATATCAAACACCGATTGGACCTTACGCCGTATAGCATTCCCTTTGTCAGCGATACTGGATTGTTCCGAGATTCGATCAATGACATCCTATGTCTGGTTCAACCTCGTTCCGAACTAATCCTCATTCACTCGTTCCCGTGATATTCATCCCCGTGACCTAGTCACACGCTGCAGCTTTATGGATGGAATCTCATCGAGTGGGCCCCGAGTATCTATCCATTATATGGATTGACAAATCTCGCTCTTGTAACAATACTCCTCAACATATCTCCACAGAATACCTAAGATACAACCGATATGACCCGCATATTTCAGTCAGCTGGTGGGATGTAAGTCAAGCATCCGGGAAGATAGTAATTATGCACGTACTCACGGTCAAGGGAACGGTCTACCACGTTCTGTAATTACAACACTGAACCTTCATAAGATTTGATCATGCTGTAATGCTTACTTTGGGTAATGTTCATCACGTCACTTAACCAGTGAGGTGACCTCATAGTCAAGAGACTTAATTGTCCATGATCGCGAAACCACGATCATCATGTTGACCATGAACTAGTTATCGATGTAGAGGCTAACTAGGAACTCTGGGGGTTTCTATACCACACCTGCATCATTGTTTCACTGACACATTTCTAGCACGGTATGAAACTGGTTATGAACTTGCTTAGATATATTGGAATAATCATATATTATTTTCCTCTAGAGCATATATCCAACATGGATTTGCTAATTGTTTAATACTTACTGATTTTTTTGTGCTTGACATGCCCGAGGATGGGAGCATCTCTATTATTCTTGGTAGACCTTTTCTTAACACTGCAGGTGCTATTATTGATTGCAATAAAGGAAAGGTTACTTTCAATGTGACTGACAAAGAACACACGGTGTATTTTCCGAAGAAGATTGACAAGAGGCCTGTTTTCAACTCTATAGAGAATATCGAGACCGTGAAGATTGGAGAATGGGATTGTCCTCTACATGTACACCACAAATACAAAATCATCATGGTGGGGACAATTTCCATTAAAGTAAAGGTGCAATGATCACTTCATGAGAGGTGAGACTTTTTTCTCTATATATCGCCAGTTTGTTGGTAAGACTTGATCAACCTTACTAGTAAGCATGTTTTATATAGGTGAAAAGTGCAGCTTGTTATGTTTTCAATTGCCTTAGCTTTTATTCTCCTTGTTGTACCAAGTTTATATGTTTTTGAAACTTCACAACTCTAATCACTGCTTCAAGTTTTCAGAAAGTTTCGCAGCTTTTTGAACTTCGAAATTTTTTCAACAGTGAAGTTGTCAGAAAAATTCCAAAAAAAATATTTTAAAACTTTCCATGTCGGGAGTGACCCAGGGGTACCTGGGGCTGACCATGGGAGCCACCAGTGGCCTAGGCGGCCAGCTGGAGCGGCTTGGCTCCTGGCCGCGCCCACAGGGCGCCTGGGGCCCACAGAGCAGCCAGCCAGGTAAGTCTTCTTCCTCCTCCCCTTCTATCTCTCAAAAAACACGAGTTCTGCACTTTGTTCTTGCGTTCTTGCTGCTCTCCGTCCAGAATTTCGATCTCTCTCTATGACCCATCATTTGAGCTGAGATTTTGGGCAAAAACTCCCTGGTATGTAACTCCTTCACCCCTCGAATTAGATTTTTGATTGGTGGCTTCATTTGTGAGTATTTAGTAGCTCTTGGTGCTGTTCATATGAGCTTGCATGCATGTGTAGAAATTTATTTTCCAAGTTTTGATGCAAGTTTATGCCTTAGGTAAGTGAGTAAAGTAGTTTGCCTCAACTCACTTTGTTTAAATCCTTGTTTTTGTGAATTGTAATTTTTTTCCAGAAATGAGTTTCTTTGGAAAAGAAAAGGGGTGGCTTGGGAAGAAGAAGCCTGAGCGCTCCGATCGAGTCACTAGAGCTGCAGCTTCACCCTCAGAAGTTAGGGTGAGCTACAATGAAGATCATGTGCCCCTGGAGTTGTTGGAAGAAACAAATCCAGCATGCGGAATGATGTATCCATGCGATGATTTTCTTACAGCTGCAGAAATTAAGGAGGAATTTTATGGCCTTTGTGCCAATGCAGGTTTGACACTTATCCTTAATTTCTCACAAACCTGCATTGGCACAAAGGCCATAAAATTCCTTACCATGATTACCTGCATTGGCATATGCCGTGTGGTGCAATACAAAAAGCTTACCTCCTGTTTTGTTAACAGTTTTTGTTATAACCATGATGCTGGAACCATCGAGTTCAAACTTTATAATGATCTCATAACCATGTCTTTGGCACAATTTTGTGATATAATAGGTGTGCCGAACGTTGGTCAAACAACTAAGATGACTATGCAGCCTTCCAGGTTGAGGACCCTCTTCAACTCCCTTTGCTGCCTGAGGAGACCGACATTCGGCGCACAAAGATTTCCAGCATCTTGTTTCCACACCTCAGGTATTTTTCGTATTTTGTTGCTAGAGGGGTGTTAGCTCGTGACAACACGAGCAATGGTTCTGCACCAGATTTTTCTATTTATGCGAACGCCCTCTCTGGTAGGAATGAGTATAATGTGGGTGCCTTGATTGCTCGGCGTCTTGTTACGAACAGTAACAAGGGCGATTTATATGGTGGCGTTTACGCTACACTTATCCTTGAGTCTCTTGAGCGCACCCCGCATCCTGACGATGTTCCCTTTTCATACGCGAGTCTTGATCTTGCGGCCATGAAGAGGCATAAGTTTGTTACCATGACTTCTCAGATTGGTAACCTTGATTATATTTTGGGGTTTGTAAGGACTATTACTCGTAAGATTCGTCTACCTGCACCACTTTTGTTTGATAACACTCGCAGGAACGGATGGTCCTTCAACGAAATTCAGTTCGATGAGTTCTTGGCTAATTACCAGCCGCATAACCCCATGGAGGGGGTTGTGCCCAATGAGGAGGAGCATGGTGAGTTCCCACCTTTCCAGGGAGAGACCTTCACCGAGCATGGCGAGGGATCTTCTTCGGCTTGGAGCGCAGGACCTTCCTTATGGGAGGATCCGAGGACTTCGGTGTACGCACCGGAGGGCTCATACGACTCCTGGACTTACCCATACCCCAGAGCAAGAGGCTCCTGGGGGCAGTAGGTTCTACCAACTTAGGCCAAAAGCCTAAGCTTGGGGGAGTACGTTCCCTTCTCACCTTTCCATTGTATTATACGTTTTTATTTTTCTTGCTTTGATCTTTTCGAAGTTTTTGCTCGTTCTTCTTTGTTCTTTTATTTTGCTAAAACAACAAACAGATTTCTCTTTTTTTTGTTTAACCTTTGAAAAATCCCAAAACATTTTCTTTTCTCTCTTTAGTTTGGTTTTTTGCAGAGTTCAGCTCGAGTCCGTGATGGCATTTGCACTTGATTATATTTTCCTACGTCCGATCGTGCAAGTGACAAGCAGGTGATGACGAAGATCGACGAAAGGGATGCAACAAGGAAAACCGGTATGAACTCTTTTGTTTCTAATTTTGTACATATGCTTGTACTTATGATTTAGAGACCAGCTTGTAGCGACATAGTGCTATGTTTACAATGCTTTCCCAGTGTTCATGCTTTCCTTGTGGCTAATCCAAATAGCTAGAGTACATAATGTGTTATTGAAATGATTTACATGCATTGCATTGTTCATGGTTTGGCATACTGAAGTGGTATTTCCCTTTGGAGAATTCTTGGATTGACTTGGCACATGCTTACACATGTTTATGACTAAAAAGGCTACTATGCCATGATGATCTTTGAATTTCAGAATAGTCATATCATTTTCATGCCTGATTCATTGTTACTTAGACGCTCTGCATGATTATGACTGTTATTGCTCTCTAGTTGGTCGCTTCCCAGTCTTTTGCTAGCCTTCGCTCGCACTAAGAGGATTCCTGCTTGTGCATCCAAAATCCTTGAAACCAGTTTTTCCATATGAGTCCACCATACCTTCCTATGTGGTATTTACCGGCCATCCTAACGAAGACTTTCCTGTACCATCTCAAAATTATTCAAAAAGCACTCCTGTTTTGTGCCTCTGTTTTAGCTCTTGAGGAAGTAGTACGTAATTCATGACCGTCTTATGTTAGACATGTTTTATTCCGGGATTGCATGTCTAATCTGCAAACCCCAATACGGGGAGGGACAGACATGAGTGCGCCCAGCTCACAAAAGATAATCACAACCAAAAAACCCTCCTTCACGCTTTGTCTATGAGAAATAAGAAAACTTTGGCAGTGATAAACAAAGGAGATTAAGGGGATGTGATCGTCTCCATCTTGGGAGTCGTTCCTCGAAACATGTCTAGCGTAAGAGGCGATTGAGTTGTTGATACGTCCAAAATGTATCTATAATTTCTGCTTGCTCCATGCCTATTTTGTGTGATATTGCTATGATATTGATGAACTTCCATACACTTTTGATCATATTTGGACTAACCTATTAACTCAGTGCACCCAGTGCCAGTTCTTGTTTTCTGCTGTTTTTCTATTTCAGGTTTCCCCCTTATTAAAAGTACCAGAAAAATTCCGGGAAAAATATAGGAAAAATCAGCGTACCGGAAGCTTCGCGAAGAGCCTGAGAGGGGCCAGAGGGGATCCAGGGGGCCCCCAGGCGGCCAGAGGGCGCGGCCCCACCCCTGGCCGCGCCAGGGGGGCGCCTGGAGCCTCTGGCCCTCCTCTGGCTGCCCCCTTTCGCCTATTTATTCCCCGTGACGAGAAACCCTCGGGGACGGAACCCTTTTTCGCGATCTCTCCTCTGTTCCTCCGCAGCCACGCTTCCAAGATTGGGAGCACCAGAAGACGTCTTCCCGGCACCCTGCCTGAGGGAGGAATCACCTCCGGGAGCTTCTCCACCACCATGGATGCTTCCCGGATGAACTGTGAGTAGTCCACCTTGGACCATGGGTCTATGATCAGTAGCTATGTGATGTTCTCCTCCCCTCTTTGTTCTTCATGGATTAGACCTCGTGAGCTGCCCTACATGATCGAGGCACATATGTAATCTTTCTGCTGTTGCTATGTTGAGTTTGCTGGGATCCGATGGATTATGAGATTATGTTCAGATTGTGATTGAGTTATATATTTGATTCTCTTCTTTTATATTTATGTTCTTGAGTAATTCTTGCATGTTCTCCGTTGTTGTTTATTCCTTTGGCCAAGTAGTAGGTAGTGACTCCAAGAGGGAGCGTTATGCATGATTGTGGGTTCATGCCCCCCGATGGCTAGCTTGAGGGACAGAAACATGAGTCTAGGGGATGTGCTGTTGCCACAAGGAGGTAAACAACGGTGCTTGTACTTGCGGGTGCAAGGATTGTTTACTTTACGCAAAGTTCTTTAGTGCAGTTGTCTGTTGCTTTGAGTTTACACTTTGGGTGGGATTCGCAGCTTAATACCAGCGAGATGTTCTGGATAGATATCTCAAGGTGGATTATTAGTAGGTAGATGCAGATGGATTTCGGTCTACTTGTCTTGGCGTACTGCCCATGCTTTTGAGCCTCTTCCTTTCTGCATAGCATAATTAGCATTGGTTTACGAACATAATCCTGTCAATTGCCCAGTTTTAATTTGTTTACCTCACATGGCTATTTTATCATCTTCTGGGAGAGAGACATCACTAGTGAACATCATAGAACCCCGGTCCATATTACCAACACTGTTTACACCTTCAATTTACTTTCAGTATTTACTTTTCCGCAGCTATCACTATCATTATTATCCCATGCGTTTTATCCTTTGTAAACAACAAGGCCGGAGGAATTGACAACTCCTCTGTACTCGTTGGGAGCAAAGCTATCTGTGTGTGTGCAGGTCCAGGTGAAGTAAGCAACCTTGTGTTGTGAACAGCGCCATTGTTCACTTCACCACCTTCTTGTATCTGTTGGAGTCCTACTGGTTCGACATTCAACCTTAGCATCTTCGCTAAGGGAAACTTGTTGCTACGCTACATATCACCTTCCACTTGGAGTAACCAACGAGGGACGAGAAGCTATCTCGTGTATCAAGCAAATTTCTGGCTCCGTTGCCGGGGACTCCACTCTTCAAGATAGGGGAGTTGCACACTATCTTTTATCTTTGCATTTTAGTCTTGTTAGTTTACCTTTCAGTTTTTTCTTATGTGTCTTTTATCAAAAATCAAAAAAATAGTTATCTTGCCTGCTGCTACTATGGGTTCCTCTGAAAAAACCAAGTTGTGTGACTTCACTAGTCACAACAACAGTGACTTTATCTGCACTCCTATTGCTACACATGCTACTTCAGCACCTTCTTATAAGATTAAACCTTCTTTGCTGAACCTTGTTATGAAAGATCAATTCTCTGGTACTAGAGATGATGCTGCTTTGCACTTAAATAATTTTATTGAGCTTTGTGATTGCAAAAGTACAAAGAAGTAGATGGTGATATTGTTAAGCTTAAGATTTTTCCTTTCTCCTAGAGGGATGAAGCTAAAATCTGGTTTCAATCCTTGCCTAAGAATAACATAGATTCTTGTGATAAGTGCATGGATGATTTTATTGGGAAGTACTATCCCCCTACTAAGATTATCCAGTTGAGGAGCTTTATTATGAATTTTAAACAATTGGATAATGAACACGTTGCCCAAGCTTGGGAACACATGAAATCTCTTGTTAAGAACTGCCCTACGCATGGTTTGACTACTTGGATGGTTATCCATACTTTTTATGCAGGCTTGAACTTTACCTCGCGGAACTTGCTAGATTCGGCCACGGGAGGAACCTTTATGTCAACTACACTTGGTGCTTCCACAAAACTTCTCGATGAGATGATGACCAACTATTCCCAATGGCACACCGAAAGAGCTCCAATAGGTAGGTCGGTAAACTCTGTCGAGGAGATCTCCTCCCTAAATGAAAAAGTTGACTTGATTATGTACCTACTTACCAAGAAATCTCCTATTGATCCTCAAAATGTTCCTTTAAATTATTTGATTTCTCAGGATCAAGTAGATGTGAAATTTATCTCTAGAAACAACTTCAACAACAATGCTTATAGGAGTAACTTTGGTAGCAATCCTAGACCGTTCCCCTCCAACAGCCATGGGAACAACAACACTTATCCTAGCACCAAAAACACCACTTCTGAATTAGAGAGTATGCTTAAAGACTTTATCACTACCCAAAAAGCCTTCAACAAGAGGGTAGAGGAAAAACTAGACAGACTAGATACCCTCTCATCGAAGGTAGAAAATTTAGCCCATGAAGTAGAATTGCTTAAGATTAGAACTTCTCCCCTTGAGGAGAGGAAGGTCACTCCTATGAATGCTATACAATTACAAATTAATGAGAACATTAGGATGATGGATAAACTCAAAGAGAGATGGGCTAGAGAAAAGGAGGAAGAGGATAGAATTAAGAGCCTTCCTACACACCGTATTGTTGCTACTATCCAAGTGGTTGAGGATATCCAAACTCTTAGCACCCAATGCACCCCTAGTCCCATAGGACCTATTAATGGTGATGCTATCACCTCAACCGTAGAAGAAGAAATTCCTATGACTATAGAAGCTACCAAACAAGTGAGCTTAAAGGACACCACTACTACTCTACTTGATAGTAGTGACCTTCATTTTGACAATTGCACTCTTTCTGAAGTTATTCATTTTCTTCACAAGATGTCTAGAGACCCCCACACTAGCACACTTAATCTTGCCTTCATGGAGCATATTACTAATTCTCTCATCAAAGCTAGGAAGGAGAATCTTAGGGTAGAAGCCTCCATACCTAGGAAGCTAGAAGATGGTTGGGATCCTACGATTAAAATTAAGTTAAATAACTTTTCTTGCTATGCTTTATGTGATGTTGGAGCTAGTACCTCTGTTATGCCCAAACGATTGTATGATATATTTGAATTGAAACCTTTTGATGCTTGTTCTTTTGGTGTTCGTCTTGTTGATTCTTCCGTAATGAAACCTTTGGGGAAGATCGATGATGTTCTTATCATTGTCAATGAAAATTATGTTCCCTTTGATTTTACTATTATGGACATTGAATGTGAACCTTCTTGTCCAATTATTTTGGGACGTCCTTTTCTTCGCACCGTGGAGGCTGTTATTGATATGAAAGAAGGGATTATAAAATTCCAATTCCCTCTCAAGAAAGGGATGGAACACTTCCCTAGGAAAAAGATTAAGTTTCCTTTTGAGTCCGTCACACGGGCTAGTTATTTTCTTCAAAAGAATTGATCTATTTGCATTAAGCCTAGCTAATGGCTTTAAAGAAGCGCTTTCGGGAGGCAGCCCGCAACGAATTTATGTTTCCCTTTTAGTTTTTTCTTCTGTTTTATGTGTTCTTGATGATTATTAATACTGTAGATACATCATTGTATCTTTACTTTTCAAGCTTCGTGCCTTTTATAGCCTCATACGACAAGGGAAGTGAAAGTTGTGACATGCTGTCCAGAAAACAGATTCTGTCCTCGTGACTAGAAACATCACGAAAAAATCCCTATTCATCTTTTTGAGCTGAATTTTTTACACATCATTCTCTATACAATTACGAAACTTTCGTATGTTCTGAGTTTTTTTATTTGAGTTGCAGAAGTATCCCTAAAAAATTCTTTACTACCTGCTGGTCTGTTTTTCACAGATTCTGTCATGTTTTGCCTTTTCTTCGTTTTGTAAACCTTAAGCTTGATTTTTCTTTGAAAAAACATTTTTGCAATCTTGAGAAACAGCAGCTCTTCAAGATTATATTTATTTCCAGTAGATAAAAAATATTTTATTATGGGTACTAACCTCGCTAACCAGATTATAATGAGTTATGTATGAAGGGAGTTTTCAAGTGTGCGAGGGAAGATGATGAAAGAAGATTAAGAAGTGTCAAGCGTTCACGCTTGGGGATGCCCCCATGCACCCCAAGAAATATTCAAGGATACTCAAGCGTCTAAGCTTGGGGATGCCCCCGTGCATCCCCTTATCCATCGACAATTATTGTTGGGGATCGGCGCAGAAAACAAAATTTTTCCTACCTACAAGTCCCGAACCCAAGATCTATGCTATGCTGATGTATGTAACGGAAGGAATCGGTGTTCATACCTTTGAAGACCGAAAGAGGGAAACGTTCATCGAACGTGGTTGGCGTAGACTCTGATCTTACGACCTCCCTGTCGTGTTGAACAACCTCCGACGATGAAGTAGCACCACACGTGTAGTGCCTCGCCGGATTACACACGTACGGTGCAACCGACGTCCCTCCGGGCTCCGAACCAGAAGAGCAGAGGAAAGAAGATTGATCCGGATCCCGATTCCGGCAGCGCGACGGCGTCCGGATGATGGTGAAACCCTCAACCAGGTGCAAAATCCAAACCAGGGGAGTCCGCTCTAGGTCTGAGAAAGAGAGAGAGAGAAACTCAATGTTGTATTGAAAAAGGCACCCCCACCCCTCCTTATATAGGCCAAGGTGGGGCTCCACCCCCTCCCCTCCCCCCATGTGGGACTAAACCCCCAAGGGGGGGGGGGAGTGGTGCGGCTAGGAGGGGGGATGGGCCCCTCCCTTGGCACCAAGCCCAAGGGGGGAGGCTCCCCCTTCCCCTCATGGGCCTTTTAAGGCCCAAATACCTTCTCACCTTTTTAATTAATTATTTAAATCATTTTTAATATTTAATTATGTCAATTAAATAATAAAACATATTTAAACATTAATGTATATTATTTTGAACCTTTCAAAATATCCGGAACAGCTTCCGGCAGCTCCCGGTACATTTCCGGTGTTTTCTCTCTTTTCGCCGATGATCCCGAATCAATCCTTAATGCATCGATTGCCCTTAAGTGTGACACCCTACGGTCCGGGAAACAGTAGACATGATCGAGACACTCTCTGACCAATGACCATCATGTGGGATCTGGTTACAATCCTTGATGTGCCCCTACGCTTCCATCGAATAAACTTCATCGCTGTTGAACCGTTAACAATATGACTTGATCCCTTTGTGCTTCGGTACTATGTTTGTCCGAGGTATGATCGTCGGTATCCAATACCTAGTTCTTCCTCGTCTCCGACATAACATGTTTACTCGTCTGTGAATATTACATCTCTTGTGACCTAGTCACTTGCTTGCAAGCTATTGATGCAACACCACCGAGTGGGCCCAGAGGACCTATCCGTCACTCGGATTGACAAATACCGCTCTGATCTATTTCATACTCCTCAACATATCTACTTTGGAATACCCAAGATACACCTTTTCAGTTACCATGTTTCAGTGTAATGGTTAATGCACTCAAAGCATCCTAATAGATAGCAATTATGTATGATCATCATGGTCTAAGGATTCAGTCACTATGTTATTCAGTCATCGCAATGTTGAACTTATGTGACTTGATCACACTGCAATGCTTAAGGTCGGTGTGTGTCCATCACGTCATTCTCCTAATGATATGACCTCATTGTCAATAGACTATTATGTTCTCATGATCAGGAAACCTTGATCATCAATTCCCCAATGAGCTAGTATGCCTTAGTTTAACTAGGGACCAGGTTGTTATATATTACACGTGTATTAATGTTTCCGCTTAATACAGTTCTAGCACAATATATAACGTATTATGAACAAACAGATATGTGACAATTATCTTTATTAATTTTCCTCTAGGGCACATATCCAACAGTCTCCCACTTGCACTAGAGTACAAATTACACTAGTTTACATCAGGTATGTATCTAACACCAATAGTCTCTCGGTGTTGTTCAAACTTGGCTTATGGAAGAGGTTTAGCCATTGGGTCTGACGGATTCAGATCCGTATGTATTTTTCAAATCCTAGTATGACCAGCCTTGACGTAGTCCCGTGTCACATGGAAACGCCGGAGAATATGCTTGGCTGTAGAGTGAGTCCTCGGCTCCCTTGCGTTAGCAATGACACCCGTATTGTCGCAATAAATGCTAACAGGGTCAGTGCAACTAGGGAATACGCCAAGCTCGATGAAGAACTTCTTGAGCTAATGCGCTTCATTTGACGCTTCGCAAGAGGCAATATACTCCGACTCCATCGTAGATTCAGCGACGACGGACTGCTTGCCACTCCTCCAGCTAATCGCACTACCATTCAACATAAACACGTATCCCGTCTGGGATTTTTAGTCATCGGGATCAGTACCAAGACTAGCATCGTCGTAACCTGTTACGGCAAGCTCTTCTTCACATCCTCCATAGACAAGAACCAGATCCTTAGTTCTTCGTAAGTACTTAAGGACGTTCTTCACTACAATCCAATGATCCACTCCAGGATTACTTTGGAAACGATTAGTCAGACTAACCGCCAGGGCCACATCTGGTCGAGTACACAGCATAGCATACATGATAGAACCTATGGCTGAGGTATAGGGCTTTGAGGACATTTCCTCCCTTTCTGTTGCTGTTGCTGGGCATTGAGTCACACTCAATTTAATTCCTTGCATAACGGGCAAGAGGCCTCTCTTGGCGTTATCCATATTGAACCTCTTCAATATCTTCTCAAGGTAAGTTCTCTGACTCAGTGCTAATAGGCGTCTTGATCTATCTCTATAGATTTTAATGCCTAATATGTATGCAGCTTCACCTAGGTCGTTCATGGAAAATTGTCTATTCAAATATTCCTTTACCCCCTCTAAAAATTTCACATCATTCCCTATCAATAATACGTCATCCACATATAGTATTAGGAATGCCACAGAGCTCCCAAGCCAGCCCAGGCCGCCTTCTGCCTCTTGGGCCGAGCCCAATAGAGGGGTGAGGCCCTTTTTCTTTTTTGTTGTTTATTTTTTTTCCCTGTCTAACCCCTGCGAATTTCTGCTAAGTCTGGAGAACTTTGTTGCTGATTGCCTGTTTGCGAGTAGATTTGCGAATGAACCGTAGCTCGGATGAACGTGCCCCCAAAATGAAAGTTGCTCAGAATTGCGTGTACTTTGATTCATCTTTTGTGAACATTTGCATTTGAGGTCATATTGATTATGTAATTGTGTGCTAAACAGGGCATCAGGCCGTTAATTGGTAATTTTTCCTGTTAAGTGCTGCTGTTTATATTTTGTTGCAACTTTGCATGATGATTGTGACACATCCATGAGTCCTATTGCATTGATTCTTTTTCCTATGTGTTAAGCATCATGTGTACTTCATTTCCATGCTTTAAATTGCCATATTTGGGTGCTCTAGCTATATTAAATCTTGCTCCAAAGTGGTGATCCTGATGTTAATGTGCTGCTGTGCTGAAAACTGTTATTTTGTTGCAACTTCGGTCGATGAGTGTGTCGCGACCGTTTATCGGAATTGAGTGATTCCAATTGAATATTGTTTTTAGCTCCAAAGTTGCTATCCCGCTGTTGTTGACAGCCACCTCTGTTTTTCACTAAGTCTGTTACTTTGCGATGCCATGTTGTTTGCTTAATATCTTTTGATCTATGATGCCTATTTGCATGATTCTTTTTGCCATGCCTTAAATGTCATGTCTACTTTATTTTCATATCAGTTGTGAGCATGTTTGCATTCATTAACCTATTTATGCATTGCTCTAAAGTTTGCTTCGTGAATGTTGGCGGATTGTGCCCGTAACTTGTTTTGCTTATATCTTTTGATCCGTAACTCCGTTTAGGGTGTTCTTTATATGTAACTTGATTAGTTTTTCGTGTACTTTGTGTTTATGCTATTGTTTGCTGTTGTTAACCAACCTAAAATATGGTTTAGGACAGAACAGTACCAAATGTTTTAATCATCGTGCGGCACTTAGTGTTATGCCTTGTTTAGGTTGTGCCTCACTTAAATTGACTAGCATAGATAGTTTACTTTGTGCTTCACCTCTTGACATGTTTGTGTGCTATGCCATGCTTGCTTGAGTTGCCATGTTAACAACCTTTGTTGATCACCTATAGCTAAACAACTTGGACCACCGTAAACGTGCGGTATTCGTCGTGTGTGACCGATACCCCACTGAAATTGTTAGTAACCGTTCTCGACGATAGATCCGTATCCCGTTGCCGTGTCGTGTGTTGCCTC
The DNA here is from genome assembly GCA_950022295.1 of Bromus sterilis. NCBI lineage: Eukaryota > Viridiplantae > Streptophyta > Magnoliopsida > Poales > Poaceae > Bromus > Bromus sterilis. The sequence continues at coordinate 331,887,047 of OX465595.1, read as the reverse complement.
TTTGATCTTGTGTTGCTCCGTAGTAATAGTGGTGCACCATTGATTGCTTTCCAGTGTTTCCTTCTTGTGTGCTTCCGCGGGTACCTCTCGGAGACGTTGCGAGCGTGCGATCGACTACACCTTCGGAACCCGACTTATCAACAGGCAAGGACTATACATTACTTATGATCAATTCTATTTCAACCAGCGGTTTGCATGCTATTCTAGGTTAGGTTCGATGTTTGATCCTACCACATGTTTACAGCCTCTTTCAAACCGATACAGCCATGTCCCCTCCCAGCAAACCATGTACTGCTATGTTACTATTGCTCGTTGCTCAGCACCTGCTTAGTATGCATGCTTAGGATGCTACGATGTTACCCTGTTACTCCTTGGTTTGGGATATCACATTATTATTAGTGTTGTTGATGATATGATTATTATAAATGTTGACTATATTCGACGAAGGATGGAAGGTTTAGGCTATCCTGCCTCGACGCTTTGTTCCATTCGAGTCACCTAGGATCCGAGTTCCGGGTATTGGTTTTAAGACTGAGCGTGCCTAACCGCGTGTGGGATTTTATGGGCTCCCCTTTTCTTACCTATCTAGCTTCAAACATTTCTAGTGGTGGCCCAAGCTGGATTTACCTTTTGCAACGTGTGTGTGTTGGTTGGGGCCCCAGCTGTTTTCGAAACAACTCGGGCCAGCGGAGACATAATTTTTCTGTTGGTCCAAACCTGGAAACTAGGGGGCTGCCCACATCTGTTTGGGTAGCTAACCCGACCTCGTCCAGACGGTAGAGGCCGATTCGAGAGCGCGGCCGGCTTTTGAGTTGGATGTCGAATCACCGGGGGCAACCCGGATTTGTGCGTTGTTAGTTAGAAGGACCTGTTGTTCCGGATCTCTTGGGACTAAATCATAAAATGGTTGCCTATAATGGGTAGCAACTGAGAGAGATGGGCGTGCGTGCGGAGCCTTGTAATGGGCAGTTGGTACACCCCTGCAGGGTTAAATCTTTTCGAGAAGCCGTGTCCACGGTTATGAATGACTTGCGACCTACTCCTTGTTCATAGACAACAACAACTGAGATAATCTTAACAACTTGATCAACGTGTGTGTGTGCCTTGATTGCTTCTTCTTCGACGGGATGCGAAGAGGAGGACAAGGATAGGATAGGTGTTATGATTGCGTAAGTAGTTGATAGCAAGACTTTTGGAGGCGATTCCTCATCGAATGCTTGGCTTCTTACCTTACTCTCTAGATCGTTAGCCACTTCATAAATGCTAGTGCGGCAGCAACCTCACCACTTACCCCATCCTTACCGTAAACTACTAGCTGTCCTAGACTGACGAGTGATGAAGTCCTTGCTGGGTTAGATGACCACTACAGTTGGATGCTGAGTACCTCTGTACTCATGATACTACCCCCAAACTCTTTTCAGGGTTCTTGCTCGACAACAGGTATGGTGATCGACGTTTCACGTGGAGACTCGACGACGACTAGTTAGGAGGATCCCGGCGGAGGGCCTGGACCCGTGTGGTTATGGGATCGATGTTTTCTCTTTGCCAGTAGGCTTTGATTGTAGTCCGTACTCAGACATGTAACTTCCGCTATTGTATTGTATTTAAGGCAGTTATATGCCGATTGTATGAGATGTTGTATCCTTGTATCTGTAATGTTGTGATATCATGTTGGAAATCCGAGGCATATGACTTCGTCATATGTCGCGGTGGGACCGATATGTGCTTCGTCCCCGGATCTGGATGGAAACATCCAGATCTGGAACAGTACCGCATATCGGGCCTTACAACTTGGTATCAGAGCCTTAGCGACCGTAGGATCCCTTCTTTGGTCGAAGTCGAGTCTAGACAAAAACTATTTTGTAGTTACTAAGTTAGTTATCGGAGAGTAGAAATCTTTTTACTCCTTACCCTTGCTCTGGTTAGGACAAGTGTCGTAAGTGTTTTAACTCTCGACGTATCCCCTTTCAAACTTTAGGATCTCGATGAGTGTCGAGTTTTGGAACCGTTACAATGCCTTGCTTGCAGCGTATTGTCTCGATTCCGAGCTCAGGTGGGAATTCCTGTAGTACCTTTAGCTTCTCCGATTTCGGTTATCATCTGGGTCATCTATTGCCATCCATCCTTTTGCCGGTGTTTTCACAACTTGCGTCGAAAACACTATCCTTTGATCCGGTTATCGTTGTCCTTCTCCCTCTTGACACTGACGGTTTCGTTATTCCGACGAAGCCGTCTCTCTGCGGAAAATATCTCGACGGAGCTTCGACGTCGACATGGAGCAGAGTCCCTTGTTGGTGGTGTTGGATATTGTCGACTCTCTTCTTTCCCCCTTCCCCTCTCCCTCGGATCGTCCTGGATCTCGGAACGAGATCCCTTTTTGGTGGTGTTCTATTGTAACAGCCCAGTTTTCACAAAAAAATAAAAATTTTGTTTTCGGTGTGAATTGTTTGATTGTCTGATTTGTTTGCGGTGTTTGCATCCCCGATTTATCGATCAACGATTATTTTCCCCTCTTATCTCGTATCGGACGGGACCGAACCTTTCCACCCTGACACTCGACCTTTGCGACACCGGGTTTCACCCGATCACCGTCGCGAAAACCGCACGAGACCAGCCGCAGCCAACGGAACGAAAAACCCCGTTTAATAATTAAACGGGATATTTTTTTTAGCGTGCTGGAAAGTGTTCTCGGAACGGTTCCAGCGCGAGGTGAACGCCGCAGGCTCGACGTGCTGATCGCGCAGTTCGAAGTTTTACCCGAATCGGAGGTCCTGCGGACCCCCGGCGTCAGAAACATGAGCACCGCGCGCGCGAGAGAAAAAACGGTGATGTTTTTGCAAACTGCCAGCCACCTGGGCTATATAAAGACCACCACACTACCACCTCTTTCTAGGGTTTCCCTAGCCACAAATTGCAGGCACCCCCCTGGAAAACCTCAGATCTGCCCAATTTAGCCCCCAAATCCCGAAATTTTGCTCTCCCTGTGATCTGAACCGTCAGATCTCACGATCTGACGGCCCAGATCCACCCTAGCCTTCCAGCCTTCTCCCTCCTCTCTCTCCTACCTCCAGCCCGAGCGCCGCCGCCTGCCCGTGGAGTCCCGCCGCCGGCCACCGGAGCCGCCTGGCCACACCTCCTCCCGTGCCCTCCTCTCTCCCTTCTCACCTCCATTCCCTCTGACTCCCCCTCCTCCTTTGCGCAGGGCGCCGCCGCTTCGGACCTCGCAGCCGCCATGGCCGGAGGAGCCGCACCGGCCTGAGCTCAGTCGCACTGCAGCCACGGGAACTCGCCCCAACCGCCCTGGATCCGGCACCCCCTCGCCCCCTAGAGCCGCCTCCTCCGCCTCGCCCCTGCACCCTCTGCCCGCCGCCGGTGGCCGGCCGGCGAGCCGAGCCACCATCCGCGCCGCCCGCTCGATCTGCTCGGGAGCGAGCCGGGCAGGTCGCCACCGCTGTGGGCCGGCCACGCCCGAGGTGGCCCAGCTCCCCTGCCAAGCCAGCCCAGGCCGCCTTCTGCCTCTTGGGCCGAGCCCAATAGAGGGGTGAGGCCCTTTTTATTTTTTGTTGTTTATTTTTTTTCCCTGTCTAACCCCTGCAAATTTCTGCAAAGTCTGGAGAACTTTGTTGCTGATTGCCTATTTGCGAGTAGATTTGCGAATGAACCGTAGCTCGGATGAACGTGCCCCCAAAATGAAAGTTGCTCGGAATTGCGTGTACTTTATTTCATCTTTTGTGAGCATTTGCATTTGAGGTCAACTTGATTGTGTAATTGTGTGCTAAACAGGGCATCAGGCCGTTAATTGCTAATTTTTCCTGTTAAGTGATGTTGTTTATATTTTGTTGCAACTTTGCATGATGATTGTGACACATCCATGCGGCCTATTGCATTGATTCTTTTTCCTATGTGTTAAGCATCATGTGTACTTCATTTCCATGCTTTAACTTGCCATATTTGGGTGCTCTAGCTATATTAAATCTTGCTCCAAAGTGGTGATCCTGATGTTAATGTGCTGCTGTGCTGAAAACTGTTATTTTGTTGCAACTTCGGTCGACGAGTGTGTCGCGACCGTTTATCGGAATTGAGTGATTCCAATTGCATATTGTTAAGCAGAATGTCTACTTTCATTACATGTATTGCATATTCATGTTAGTATTACTGGTCATATAGATTTTTAGCTCCAAAGTTGCCCGCTGTTGTTGACATCCACCTCTCTTTTTCACTAAGTCTGTTACTTTGCGATGCCATGTTGTTTGCTTAATATCTTTTGATCTATGATGCCTATTTTCATGATTATTTTTTACATGCCTTACATGTCATGTCTACTTTAGTTTCATATCAGTTGTGAGCATGTTTGCATTCATTAACCTATTTATTCATTGCTCTAAAGTGTGCTTCGTGAATGTTGGCGGATTGTGCCTGTAACTTGTTTTGCTTATATCTTTTGATCCGTGACTCCGTTTGGGGTGTTTTTTATATGTAACTTGATTAGTTTTTCGTGTAATTTGTGTTTATGCTACTTTTTGCTGTTGTTAACCAACCTAAAATATGGTTTAGGACAGAACAGTACCAAATGTTTTAATCATCGTGCGGCACTTAGTGTTATGCCATGTTTAGGTTGTGCCTCACTTAAATTGACTAGCATAGATAGTTTACTTTGTGCTTCACCTCTTGACATGTTTGTGTGATATGCCATGCTTGCTTGAGTTGCCATGTTAAAAACCTTTGTTGATCACCTGTAGCTAAACAACTTGAACCACCGTAAACGTGCGGTATTCGTCGTGTGTCACCGATACCCCACTTAAATTGTTAGTAACCGTTCTCGACGATAGATACGTATCGCGTTGTCGTGTCGTGTGTTGCCTCTTTGATCTTGTGTTGCTCCGTAGTAATAGTGGTGCACCGTTGATTGCTTTCCAGTGTTTCCTTCTTGTGTGCTTCCGCGGGTACCTCTCAGAGACGTTGCGAGCGTGCGATCGACTACACCTTCGGAACCCGACTTATCAACATGCAAGGACTATACATTACTTATGATCCATTCTATTTCAACCAGCGGTTTGCATGCTAGTCTAGGTTAGGTTCGATGTTTGATCCTACCACATGTTTACAACCTCTTTCGAACCGATACAGCCATGTCCCCTCCCAGCAAACCATGTACTGCTATGTTACTATTGCTCGTTGCTCAGCCCCTGCTTAGTATGCATGCTTAGGATGCTACGATGTTACCCTGCTACTCCTTGGTTTGGGATATCACATTATTATTAGTGTTATTGATGATATGATTATTATAAATGTTGACTATATTCGACGAAGGATGGAAGGTTTAGGCTATCCTGCCTCGACGCTTTGTTCCATTCGAGTCACCTAGGATCCGAGTTCCGGGTATTGGTTTTAAGACTGAGCGTACCTAACCGCGTGTGGGATTTTATGGGGTCCCCTTTTCTTACCTGTCTAGCTTCAAACATTTCTAGTGGTGGCCCAAGATGGTTTTACCTTTTGCAACGTGTGTTTGTTGGTTGGCGCCCCAGCTGTTTTCGAAACAACTCGGGCCAGCGGAGACATAGTTTTTCTGTTGGTCCAAACCTCGAAGCTAGGGGGCTGCCCAAATTTGTTTGGGTAGCTAACCCGACCTCATCCAGACGGTAGAGGTTGATTCGAGAGCGCGGCCGGCTTTTGAGTTGGATGTCGACTCACCGGGGGCCACCCGGATTTGTGCGTTGTTAGTTAGAGGGACCTGTCGTTCCGGATCTCTTGGGACTAAATCATAAAATGGTTGCCTATAATGGGTAGCAACTGAGAGAGATGGGCGTGCGTGCGGAGCCTTGTAATGGGTAGTTGGTACACCCTTGCAGGGTTAAATCTTTTTGAGAAGCCGTGTCCACGGTTATGGACGACTTGAGACCTACTCCTTGTTCATAGACAACAACAACTGAGATAATCTTAACAACTCGATCAACGTGTGTGTGTGCCTTGATTGCTTCTTCTTCGACGGGATGCGAAGAGGAGGACAAGGATATGATAGGTGTTATGATTGCGTAAGTAGTTGATAGCAAGACTTTTGGAGGCGATTCCTCATCGAATGCTTGGCTTCTTACCTTACTCTCTAGATCGTTAGCCACTTCATAAATGCTAGTACGGTAGCAACCTCACCACTTACCCCATCCTTACCGTAAACTACTAGTTGTCCTAGAATGACGAGTGATGAAGTCCTTGCTGGGTCAGATGACCACTACAGTTGGATGCTGAGTACCTCTGTACTCATGATACTACCCCCAAACTCTTTTCAGGTTCTTGCTCGACAACAGGTATGGTGATCGACGTTTCACGTGGAGACTCGACGATGACTAGTTAGGCGGATCCCGGCGGAGCGCCTGGACCCGTGTGGTTATGGGATCGATGTTTTCTCTTTGCCAGTAGGCTTTGATTGTAGACCGTACTCAGACATGTAACTTCCGCTGTTGTATTGTATTTAAGGCAGTTGTATGCCGATTGTATGAGCTGTTGTATCCTTGTATCTGTAATGTTGTGATATCATGTTGGAAATCCGGAGCATATGACTTCTTCATATGTCGCGGTGGGACCGATATGTGCTTCGTCCCCGGATCTGGATGGAAACATCTAGATCTGGAACAGTACCGCATATCGGTCCTTACAGTTCCTCTGAAAACACCAAGTTGTGTGACTTCACTAGTCACAACAACAACAGTGACTTTATCTGCACTCCTATTGCTACACCTGCTACTTCAACACCTTCTTATGAGATTAAACCTGCTTTGCTGAACCTTGTTATGAAAGATCAATTCTCTAGTACTAGAGATGATGCTGCTTTTCACTTAAATAATTTTATTGAGCTTTGTGATATGAAAAAGTACAAAGAAGTAGATGGTGATATTGTTAAGCTTAAGCTTTTTCCTTTCTCCTTGAGGGATTAAGCTAAAATCTGGTTTCAATCCTAGCCTAAGAATAGCATAGATTCTTGGGATAAGTGCAAGGGTGATTTTATTGGGAACTACTACCCGCTGCTAAGATTATCCAGTTGAGGAGCTTTATTATGAATTTTAAACAATTGGACAATGAACACGTTGCCCAAGCTTGGGAACGCATGAAATCTCTTGTTAAGAATTTCCCTGCGCATGGTTTGACTACTTGGATGGTTATCCAGACTTTTTATGCAGGCTTGAACTTTACCTCGCGGAACTTGCTAGATTCGGCCGCGGGAGGAACCTTTATGTGAACTACACTTGGTGCTGCCACAAATCTTCTCGATGAGATGATGACCAACTATTCCCAATGGACACCGAAAGTGCTCCAACAGGTAGGAAGGTAAACTCTGTCGAGGAGATCTCCTCCCTAAATGAAAAAGTTGACTTGATTATGTCCCTACTTACCAAGCAGTCTCCTATTCATCCTCAAAATGTTCCTTTTAGTTATTTGTGATTGATCACTTGAAAGAAGGATTGCTTTGTGCATTGTCCTCATAGCATTGTTTTGATACTTGCTAAATTATTTTCATAGTACATGATTATATAAATCTATTGAAGCAAAAGAGTTTGTCAAAGTTTTCCTTGTCGCGTTCAGTTCGTTGTACTGAATTGCTTGAGGACAAGCAATATGCTAAGTTTGGGGGGTTGATACGTCTCTAACGTATCTACTTTTCAAAATACTTTTGCTATTGTTTTGCCCTCATTCTTGCATGATTTGGACGAAACTAACCCGGACAAACGTTGTTTTCAGCAGAGATGTCTGTATGGTTTTATTGTGCGCAGGAAAATGGATTTTTGGACGTCCTAGAAAATTCCCAGAAAAATACCAGAAAATCCACGCACCCGAAGAAGCCAGATGCCAGAAGTGGGACCAGGGGCCCCAGGCGCCCCCTGGCGCGGCCAGGGGTGGGACCTCGCCCTCTAGCCGCCTGGGGGCCTCCCCCGTCCTCTGGTGCCCTACTGATGCTCCTATTTATTCTCGTGACGCGAAAACCCCAGAACAGAAGTCGTTTTCCCAGTTCTCGTCGCGGAGCTGCCGCCACCCTCTTTTCTTCTCCGGGAGGGCTAATCTGGAGGCTGTTTTGGCCTCCGAAGAGGGGAGATCATCACCATATTCATCTCCATCACCACTCCATCCTCCCTCCATGACTTCTCCATCCATGTGTGAGTAATTCTCTGTTGTAGGCAAAGGGGATGGTAGGGATTGGATGAGTTAGATCATGTAATAGTTTATCAGATTGTTGGGGGCATGTTGCCTATCATCTAGATTGGTGCTTAGCATCTTTGCTTCAACTTGTTGCTCTTAATGCTGGTCACTTTGGTCCCGAGTGCCATGATTTCAGATCTGAACCCTATGTGTTTTCATGAATATATTTGTGTTCTTGATCCTATCTATGAGTTGTTTGCACCTGTTATAGTCCGGAACCGGCTATGCCAAAGGTGACAGCTTGGGACACCAAAGCGGATGGACTATAATTTGAGGATTCCATGTATCCATTGATTGTGAATGCTTTGTTCCGGTGCTCTTTGACAGGAGCACCTTAATCTCCATAAGTTCCTTTTGGCCCCGTTCGTAGCGGGATGGTAGGACAAAAGTTGTTGTTAGAGTTCTTATTGCAAGCACGTACATCTACCTGTGGGATACATGCCTGATGTTTGATTTATGCCTAGATGATCTTTGCTTCTCTGTGTGACTTGCCCCAAGTTGATTACATGATGTGTCTTATCCATGCAGCGCCCAACCATCCATCTCCCTAGCCTACAGTGTTTTTAATTCTGCTAGTTACTAGTTGTTTACTTTCGCTATTTTACTATTACCGTCGCTATCATCACTTCCATACCGCAGTTGCTATTAATATCTTGTTGCAAGTAAGTGTATCTCAGGTGCGGTGGAACTGACAACTCCAATATTAAAGCTTGTGGGTATTCTTTGGCTCCCCTTGGGTTATTCTTACTCGCGAAGACTATCTCGGTCCCCTGCAGTTGTGGGTTAGAATTGATCGATGAGCCGCATGCTAGTTGGGCCTTGCCCTAATCATTGCTACATGACGCGCTAGTATCATTGCATATCGTGCTACACTGGCAGAGGCATACATTTGCATACTTCATGATAGTTTCATTTTATTTATGTTGAGTACTTTTGTAAAGTGTGAAAGATCTTCTATACTTCTTGTAATATATAGAGTGTTGCCCCTAAAGTGAGGAAATGATCCCAAAGAGGACAAAACCAAAAGATCCCAAAGAGGACAAATGAGAGTTAAATAGAAACATCCATTGAGGCCACCAAAAAAATACAAAAAATAGAAAAAAGATAAAATAAATAAAAAGAGAGAAGGGGGCACACTGCTATTCCTTTTGAGAGATCCACACTCGTACTCCATCTTATATCTTGTACTCCATAGATATTATCATTCATGCATATAGCTATGTGGGGACCTTCACACTATATAACTTGGCTTGTATATTCCAATGATGAGCCTCCTCAAATGAGCTCTAGGTCTTCTTGAGCAAGCAAGTTGGATGCACCCTCACTAGTTCCATTGGAGAGCTTACCTTAGCTCATATGTGCATCTGTTACATGGCAATCCCTACTCCTCACATCATATCTATCATTTGGCTTTCTCTCGCCTATGATTGTCCTCATTGATGTGAGCCTTTCACACCTTTTTTGTCTTCCTCCTCCATCATTTTTCTATCTTTGCCATCCTAAGTGTCAACTTTCTTTCTTACGCTCATCCATTGCATGAGTGCTCAAAATATCGAAAGGGAGTCGATCATTTTGGCTTGTACCTGGCTTGTGGTCTGCGGATGAGTCAAGATAAGATTCCAAAGAAGACCAAGTGTGAAACATTAGTATATTAAGTTCTCAACAATAAAAACTATGTTTTACTCTCTCGTATATCCCTATACCCTTTCTTGCACGCAAACACCATTTGGAGACATTCGAGTCACGGACAATGAGAGCTCTTGCACCTTTATGTTCTTATGTTTCTTGTTTCAATGCTAATATAGACTCTTGCCTGTTATGACTTGAATTGAATTACATGCCTTGATTGTTTTACTTAAAAGTTCTTATATAGTTGGTAGCATGTTACCATAGAAATTATGCTTGTTATCCTTTACCTACTCGAGGACGAGCAAGAATTAAGCTTGGGGATGTTGATACGTCCAAAACGTATCTATAATTTCTGCTTGCTCCATGCATCTTTTGTGTGATATTGCTATGATATTGATGCACTTCCATACACTTTTGATCATATTTGGACTAACCTATTAACTCAGTGCACCCTAGTGCCAGTTCCTGTTTTCTACAGTTTTTGTATTTCAGGTTTTCCCATTACTTAAAGTGCCAGAAAAATTCCAGGAAAAATATAGGAAAAATCAGCGTACAGGAAGCTTTGGGAAGAGCAAAAGTGGGGCCAGAGGTAAGCCAGGGGTGGCCCAGGCGACCACCTGGCGCGGTCACCCCCTAGGCCGCGCCAGGGGGCGCCTGGGGCTCCTGGTCCACCTCTGGCTACCCCCCTTCAGCTATATATCTCTCTCGTCTAGAAACCCTCAAGGACAGAACCCTTTTTCGCGATCTCTCCTCTGTTCCTCCACTGAAGCGCTTCCAAGACCGGGAGCACCAGGAGCCCTCTTCCCGGCACCCTGCCGGAGGGAGGAACCACCTCCGGGAGCTTCTCCACCACCATGGATGCTTCCCGGATGAACCGTGAGTAGTCCCCCTTGGACCATGGGTCCATGATCAGTAGCTATGTGATGTTATCCTCCCCTCTTTGTTCTTCATGGTTTAGACCTCGTGAGCTTCCCTACATGATCGAGGAACATATGTAATCTTTCTGCTGTTGCTATGCTGAGTTTGCTGGGATCTGATGGATTATGAGACTATGTTCAGATTTTGTTTGAGTAATATATTTGATTCTCCACTTTTCTATTTATGTTCTTGAGTAATTCTTGCATGTTCTCCGTTGTTGTTTATTGCTTTGGCCAAGTAGTAGGTAGTAACTCCAAGAGGGAGCGTTATGCATGATTGTGGGTTCATGCCCCCTGATGACTAGCTTGAGTCACAGAAACATGAGTCTAGGGGATGTATTGTTGCCACAAGGGAGATAATAACGGTGCTTGTACTTGCGGGGGCAAGGATTGTTTACTTTACGCAAAGTTCTTTAATGCAGTTGTATGTTGCTTTGAGTTTACACTTTGGGTGGGATTCGCAACTTAATACCAGCGAGATGTTCTGGATAAATATCTCAAGGTGGATGATTAGTAGGTAGATGCATATGGATTTCGGTCTACTTGCCTTGGCGTACCGCCCAAGCTTTTGAGACTCTTCCTTTCTGAGTAGCATAGTTAGCATTGGTTTGCGCACATAATCCTGTCAATTTCCCAGCTGTAATTTGTTTACCTCGCATGGCTATTTTATCGTCTTTTGGGAGAGAGACATCACAAGTGAATATCATGGGACCCTGGTCTATATTTGCACCACTGTTTACACCCGTTATTTATTTTCTGCTTTATTTCCTTTTCAGTTGCTATCGCTATCATTATTGTCCCGTACGTTTGATCTATTGTAAACAACAAGGCGGAGGGATTGACAACCTCTCGGTATTCGTTGGGAGCAAAGTTATCTGTTGTGTGTGCAGGTCCACGTCAACCGCCTAATTGCTGGAGCCGTTGTCACCTTCCTGTCGTTGTCGGAGTCCTACTGGAGATAAAGCTTGGTATCTTCAATGAGGGAAATTTGCTGCTGTCTACATCTCAACCTTCCACTTTGGGTAACCAACGAGGGGCGAGAAGCCATCAGCATGGCGAGGCCCGCTGGCGGCCGGCCGGTGCTGGCTACAGGCGCGAGGGGGCAAGGCGGGGGCGGCCCCTGGCGGCGGGCAACATCGGATTCAGCGAGGATCTGGCCGGCAGTGCGGCTCACGGCGCGGGGCGGCGACTTTCTTGAGCTCTGGCTCGCCGGCCTCAAGCCATGGCGCGGCGGCTCGTCTCGATTCCTGCAGAGATCTAGAGGGGGTGGGGTGAGGAGTGATGGGAGGAGAGGAGGCGGCGGTGCAGGGGCGGTGACGAGGGGGTGACCCCACGACTCCTACATGTGAGACTACCTGGTGCGCGTGAAGATAAAAGGCCCACTAGAAAGCTACGACAAGCCCGCGATTGGCCCAACTAAGCACCGACGTAGGAGTTCACGACTAACAGGGAAGGTGTGACTTGGCGTACAAGGCAGGACTAGAACTAGGAAACTACCTCTGTAACCTAGCACGGACTCCCCGAGACCTAGCCTAGTATATAAAGTCTGGGAGGGGAGAAGTCCAAATCAACTCATCACGCATCTACTCACCCTAGCCTTGCGAGAACTCGCCTTGGCCTTCAATCTAATCGCCCCTCACGCAATAATATCGAGCAGGAAGTGCTTCTCCTGTTAGCCGACGAGTATCGTCCAACCTGTGCCTATCTCTACGACTAACCCAAAGTCCCTGACCATGGGATTTGCCGGGGTTGATCCCCGTCAATTGGCGCCGTCAGTGAGAACTACACAGTTTGGAATCACGATCTCGGCGGTTCCGACCTCAACAGATCAAGACTCGAGGAATGGAGCCAGATCCGGTCCGCTCGAAAGATTCAAGTTCACCGTAAGCGTCTCCATCACCCCGCCAGGATCCCCTAGCCTGCAGCCGAACCAAGTCCAATACCTCGACGACTGTCAGATCCATCACCGATGTAAAAGAACCCGACGACCCAGAAGACAAGCACAAGGAAGCTACTCGAGAATCCCACTCGAGGAGTCGCGGCGCGTGGCTGAAAGCTCGCCTATCAGTCAACGACCCTCCACCGCCCGGGCTCCCATCACACGCCAAGACAGCGACTCCGAGACCCAGTCCGGAGATTACTATGACCCAGATCGAAGGCCAGACGAATTTGCCAACTTCATTCGGAGTCAATCACTCAGCAACGGGATAGAGCTCGACCCAAGAGTTCCCAGCCGAGCAGAGGACCACTCGCAGATCTTCCAAGTCTTAAGGAGAAGAAGGCACGCCGGCTCCAGCAAACTCATAGCTAAAGAGCAACTGGAAGGACCTTGAGCGATCCATTGTTTTGAAGACAGTCGAGGACACCTCAGAGCAAGCCACACACAGGGAGACTACCGCCTATTCGCCGAACTCTCCAACAGCCTCAAGGAGGAGAAGCAACGCGAAGCCAAACGTCTCGAAGAAGCATGATCCAAGTAGGAAGACCCTCGAAAGAAAAGCAAGATGCCTACACCTTGCAGGCCGAAGCAACCGAAGACCAAAAGACAACAGAGACCTACAAGTTGAATGGCGCGGAGACCAGCATCACTTTCTCACAGAGCGACCACCCACTGCAGTCCCAAGGCCTGAACATGCACCCTTGGTCCTCGAAGCCCAAATCGGAGGACACGACATGGAAAGAATCTTCATGGATGGAGGCAACAACCTAAACATAATCTTCGCCAGCACTCTACGCAAGATGTTCATCCCACGATCAGTTTGGAAGAAGTCAGGAACCACAATATACGGCGTAGTCCAGGGCGAAGCAGCCACCTCCATCGGAGCAATACAGCTTGATATGATCTTCGGCAGCAAGCACAACTTAGCAAAGCAGGCACTCGAGTTTGAAGTGCTCGACTGGCAGTCGCAGTATCACGCCATACTCGGGCGACCAGCTTCACAGTTCATGGCGGTTCCACACTACACATATCTCAATCTCGAGATGCCAGGACCTGCAGGAATCATCACAGTCAAGGGAAGCTTCATCAAATCGGACCAGTGCGACCACGACTTCCACAAAGTCTCTGACACATTTGGAGCCCAACAACAGCTCAAAGAAATAGCCATGGTGACGGACAAAAGCATATTTCCACTAGCAAACAGAAGCGAGACAAAAGAATTTGGCCGCGACTTCAGCGTCGATAGCGACACGATCACACACCAAGTAGACCCAACAGACCCAGAGAAGACAGTCCACGTATATGCCCACCTTCCAGAAGAGCAAGCAACCGCCCTCATAACCTTCCTTCGTGAAGAGTGGACAATTTTCGCCTGGTCCCCAGCCGACATGCCAGGGATACCACGAGAATTCGCGGAACACGCGCTCCACATCAAGCCAAGCACGAAGCCAGTAAAACAGGCGCTGCGACGGTTTTCAGAGCCCAAACGCAGAGCAATCGGAGAAGAAGTCAATCGACTACTCGACGCACAGTTCATCAGAGAGACAAAGAAAGCAACATGGATAGCAAATCCAGTCATAGTCCCTAAAAAGGACACCGAGGTACTGAGGATGTGCGGCGACTATGGGCCTATCAACAAGCATTCCCCAAAAGACCACTTCCCCCTGCCAAGAATCGATCAAATAATCAAATCCACAGCAGGATGCGACCTCCTATCTTTTCTCGACGCATACTCATGATACAATCAGATCAGGATGAAGGAAGAAGACGAAGATCACACCTCGTTTATCACCCCTTACGGAGTATTTTGTTACCAAACAATGCCCTTCGGACTAAAAAATGCTGGAGCCACGTACCAGCAGAAGATGCAAGCATGTCTGAGAGACAAGATCGGCAGGAATGTCCAGGTCTATGTAGACGACATTGTCATCAAAACCTACAGCGCAAACACACTACTCGACGACCTCCGCGAGACGTTCGCGGCCCTCAACAAGTACAGGATCAATTTAAACACCAAAATATGCGTGTCCGGCGTCCCAGACGGAAAATTACTCGAGTACATGGTCTCTGCCCAAGGAATCGAAGCAAACCCTGAAAAGGTTCAAGCAATCTCCAAAATGCAAAGGCCAACCAACATCAGAGGAATACAACAGCTCACAGGAAATCTCGCAGCATTGAGCCGCTTCATCAGCAGGCTAGGCAAACGGACCCTACCTTTCTACAAACTGCTGAGAAAAGGAGAAAAATTCGAGTGGACCGAGGAAGCCAGCAATGCATTCGCAGACTTGAAGAAGACCCTCTCTACCCCACCAATATTGGCGGTGCCTAAAGAAAGGTAAAAGTTGTATCTCTACATAGCAGCACGCAGCAGCGTCGTGAGCACAGTACTTGTCGTCGAGCGTACAAAAGAAGGCAAAATACAGAGCATCCAAAGACCAATTTATTACCTGAGCACGCTACTCACGAAGCCATAGCAGCGGTACCCACATTACCAGAAGCTCCTGCTCGCCATTATCATGACCTCCAGGAAAGTATCGCACTACTTCGACGAACACTCCATCACAATCATGAGCAGTGCACCACTCGCAGACATCCTCAACAATCCCGGCGCGACCGGTCGAGTCGCCGAGTGGAACATGGAGCTTAGCCCATGAGACCTACAGTTCAAACACCCAACAACAATCAAAGTCCAAGTACTCCCAGATTTCCTCGTCGAGTGGGTAGAAGTCCAAACACCAGGGCCCGCAGACTTATCCAACTCATGGACGATGTACTTTGATGGATCCAAAAGACAGCAAGGAGCCGGAGAAGGCGTCATCCTAGTCTCCCCCAAAGGAACGAAGCTCAAATACATCCTCCAGATCAACTTCAGCAACGCCTCCAACAATGAAGCAGAATATGAGGCACTAATTCACGGCATGCGCATGGCAAAAAATTGCGGTGCCACTCGCCTATCGATCTATGGCGACTCAACCTCGTCCTCCAGCAGGCGATGAGAGACTGTAATGCAGTCGCAGACAACATGGCAGCTTACCAGAAGCTCTACAACGTACTAGAAGGAGGATTCGACGGCTGTGAACTCAACTACATCCCAGAGCAAACAATACAGAAGCCGACGAACTTGCGAACATCGGATCGACTCGAGGACAAATACCACCGGGCTTTTTCCTCGAGAGCATCAACTAGAGATCAATAAAAGCAAAGCCAGCGGAACCCAAAGCAGTCGCAGAAGAAGACGACACAAATGAGCCAGCACAGGTGGCGGCAACGAGCGCAGCTGACGCTGCAAACAACCAAGCAATCGAAGTTGAAGCACCAACAGCACTCGAAGACCTGGCCTGGGCAAGACCTTTCCTTCGATTCCTAATCGAAAGAACCCTACCACAAGACGTTGCAGAAGCCCAACGCATCAGTCGACGATCTAAAGAATTCACGGTAATCAACAGAAAGCTCTACAAGCACAACATCTCTCAGGTACTCTAAAAGTGCATAGACGAAGAAGACGGCAAAGCCCTACTATTGGAGATTCACGAAGGCACCTGCGGGCATCATGCCAGCAGTCGACCATTCGTGGCAAAAGCTTTTCGAGTAGGATCCTAGTGGCCAACCGCCATGAGAAATGCATAGGATATCGTGCGGCGTTGCAGCGCGTGCCAAAAGTTCACCAGCAGACCGCACGCCCCAGCATCAGAAATCAAAACCATACCGTTATCACGGCCATTCGCCACATGGGGACTCGACATGGTAGGCCCACTCAAGAAATCATCAAAAGGAGGAAGAACACACCTACTGGTCTCAGTCGACAAATTTACCCAATGGACCGAGGCAGTACCAATCACCAGCTCAACAGCCCCGACGGCAGTCAACTTCATCAAATCAATCATCTTCAGGTTCGGAGTACCACACAACATCATCACAGACAATGGTACCAACTTCACGGCAGCAGAGTTCCAAAAATTCTGTCAAGAGTTGGGCATCAAAATCAACTACGCATCACTCGCACACCCGCAGTCTAATGGCCACGTGGAGAAAGCAAACGGCTTAGTATGCGGAGGATTAAAAAATCGACTCCTAGCACCACTTGAACAGGCCGCAGGCAACTAGATAGAGGAGCTCCCCGCAAGCCTATGGAGCCTACGCACCACCCCAAACAGCTCAACCCAGTATACGCCTTTCTTCTTGGTATGCGGGGCAGAAGCAGTGCTACCGCACGACCTAAAATTTGGAGCACCCAGAATCTCAGGATACGAACAGGAAGATGCAGAAGAAGCGCTGCAGAACGACAAAGACATAGCAGACGAAGCACGAGACACGGCCCTCACAAAATCTGAAGGATACCAGGAAAGATGCGCACCTATCAAAGCAGTCGCCTACGGACCAGATCATTCAATAAAGGAGATCTCGTGCTACGACTAATATAGGAAAAAGTGCACAAACTTGCCCCTTAATGGGAAGGACCGTTCATCATCTCGTAAGTCATAGGAGGAGGAGCATACAGATTGAAGAATCCGAAGACCAACGAGGACGTGGGAAATCCATGGAACGTAGCGAACCTACGCCTGTTCTACCCATAGTCCTTTAGGCATCATCAGATACATCGGCAACATCACCGATTGGCAACACATGTAAAATAGGAAGGAATAAAATATTGTTGCCAAAGCATCTTAATTACAAGCAGTCGGGTGCTCAAGCCTAGAACTCCCCCCCAGAGAGACGCTATCTTCGCAAACGTGACTATTACTTAAAAGCACCTGGGGGCTCGAGCCTAGAACTCCCCCCGAGAGACGCTATCTTCGCGAACTGTAAGAGCAAGTTTTGCCCCCGAAGGTTTTGGACATTGTTGGACAAAGAAGAAGTGGAACTAATATTGTTCTCGAGTATAAACAGATACTTAGGTTCCGAAAGAATGGTGTTTGCATGTAGAAGGTCGAAGGACAACTCACTGCAGCAAAGCTGCAGTCATCTACCGAAACCTTTGAAGGAAGACGACCCCTAAAAATGGAGTCGAAGAAAAAGTCTCTCTCGAGTAAAAGCGCAACGAGGAGAAAGCTGAAGCTGGTCGAAGACTTAGTCTTTTTACTAGTTTCTCTTTACTTTTCTTCAGTCGTAGGAAAAACCGTACTATCAAGAGGGGTTTGCTAGTTGAGATCTTAGTCGAAGTGATTTTGCTCTGCTCAACCAAAACCCACTAAAGCTTACCGAGAGAAATCTTACTGAGTCGAGTGAATAGCTTGAAGGAAAAGTCATCGCACGTCGTGCCTTCGAGAGAGAACTCGTTCGGTAAGTCAGCTTACTTGTTCCTCAAGTAAAGTTGCGCATTGATTGGAATCCGACCGTTCTGGACACGCGTCAAGCTGTCGCATCGGGTCACTTCAGTCATTTTACCCATCGGGATCGCCAACTATAAATACCCCGCACCTACCCGCCAGTTCGGGCTGGCTGCTCCACTGAAGATTATAAGACAGAAGTCTGTGAGCATCCCAAAGAGATCCATCGAGAGAAAACCAAAATCCCAAGTCTATACTGAGTTGAGCAATTCACAGAGACTTAGGTTGAGATTAGCCGATCCTTTTATCTTGGAGAACTGCAAGTCTCCTAGATGGTTAGGCGTCGCCTGTCAAGCAGTCGAAGAGTAATTGTCGCTGCTGAAGGAAGTTTGTAAAGGTCTCGGAGATATCCTGAATCATATACCACGAGTGAAAATTGGACAAGCTCGAGGAGTTTGTTGCAGTGGGGACGGAGAGAGTTTTGCTCCAGGTGTTCAATCACCAGTCCCTCCAACCAGACGTAGCACTTTGCAGAGTGTGAACTGGTTTACCAAACATCGTCGTGTCAGGCTCGTTTTCTTTCATACTTTTACATTAAGTATTTACTCGTTGCCTGTTTGTCTTCGATGTTTACCTTCGCTGCCAATCCTTTCGAGCTATGCATTACCTTCGATACTGTATTTCCTTCGAGATGTACTTAGTCCTTCGCAGTTTGTATGAATTCCTTCTAAGTTCCTTAGAATTGTTAGAAGTGATCATTCACCCCCTCCCCCTCTGATCATTCTTGAGCTTTCAATTGGTATCAGAGCTAGGCACTCCCTACGCTCTGCGTATTTTGGTCTAACAACCTGGAGTGTTGTCAAGAATGTCGTTTGTAGCTGTTCGCTCGGGGGAACCAATCCCTATCTTCAATGGGAAGGACTATCCCTATTGGAAGGACAAAATGAAGAGGAATATCATGGCTATCAACTCTGCCGCTTGGGAAGTTGTCAAGAATGGTGTAACTGTCAAAGACAAAAATGCCATCACTCCTGAAGAGGCAAAGAAGATAGAGCTAGATGCTGACGTCTGGGTCTTCATAACAAATCATCTGATTCCAGAGAAATATCATGAGGTCAAGAATATTCCTTCGGCCAAAGGTGTTTGGGACTATCTCGAGAAGATTGGTGAAGGTGTCTCTACTCAGAAAGATGCTCGTATTGACACCCTTCGAAGCAAGTTCTATCGTTTCAAGAGGCACGAGGGAGAAAAAGTTAGCTCCATATACAGCAGACTCACTGCGTTGTCAAATGAACTGATTTCCCTCGGTGCCGAAGACATTACCAATCGGATGATTGTCAGAACTTTGCTCCGTTCCCTTGATGATTCTTTCGATCACATTGTGCTGATGATTAAGGAAAGGACTGACTTCAAGGATCTTGTTGCCGCTGATATTCTCGAGAGACTTAATACCTTCGAGATGGAAGAAGATGAAAAACGAGATATTAATGGGACACGAAGAAAATCTCATGCACTGAAGGTCAGAGCTTCACATCACTCCTCTCCTGAATCTAGTTCTGAATCGGGTTGTGCCTCAGATGACCCCGAGAACATTGGAAAATATCTGGCACTGATAATGAGAAGATTCAACCGCTTTCAGAGAAGGAACTCCTCTTCACCGAAGAAAAACTACTCTTCAAGACATTCAAGCAATTCATCTCGGCATCGATCATCATCCAGAAACTCATTAGCGAAAGATAACTGTTGCTATAAGTGCAAGAAGCCAGGTCACTTCATTTCTGATTGTCCTCTCTAGGAAATTGAACATAGATCAAAGCATTCTCACAGCAATTCTTCGAGCAAGTCTCACAGATCGAGCAAAAACTATGAGTCGAAGAGATATGATTCAAAGTCCAGAAAAGACAAGAAAGACGGTTCTGATGATGACAAGAAGAAGAAGTATCACAAGCATCGAGAGAGTTCTTCCTCAAAATCACATTCCTCTCGTCGAAAGAATTCACACCGTGCCAAAGCCTATCTGGGTAAAGAGATGAACTCTGAAGATGAAGCATCCGGTTCCGAAGTAGAATCAAAGTCGAGATCTGGTTCTGGTTCTGATTCTGAATCTGATGGTGTTGCTGGGCTAGCATTTGCCTCGAACAAGAATTCAAGTTCATTCTTCTCCAACCAAAGCAGTGAAGATGAATCTCCAGCTTACTGCTTCATGGCCAAGGCTAAGGTATCCTCATCTAAGAAATCCTACGATACTTCTGATGGATCTGCTTATGAAAGTGACTCTAGGATAAGCTATGCTAAACTTGCTAAGATTGCTTCTATCCAACAAGATGAACTAGATTCTCTAAGTGAAACTATTCAAAAATCTGAGACTTTGTTGATCGATGAGATTGAGAAGGGTCAAACTTTGACAAACGAGCATGCTGCTCTGAAGGAAAAGTATGATGAACTCTCCTCTCGTCATGATCTTCTCTCAGTGGACTACGAGAAGCTAACCTATGAATTCCTTCAAAGGAAAATGGCTCTCGAGAAACTGAGAGAGGCTAATGAAGAGTTGGAAAGTGTCAATCTCACTCTCATGGCTCAACAGGGCTCAGAAGCTAAAAATGAATCTACCTCTCCTTGCTTGACTTGTTTGGAACGAAGTAAAATTGAGTCTATTTCTGAGAGATCGAAAGGAAAGCAACCTATTATTATTGATGATACTAATCCCTCGAACGAGGAAACCATTACCGAGGAACTCCTCAGGTTGAGAAATTTGTTTGAAACAGGCATGTTCAAAAATGTGGAGGGACACCAGTACCTATGTGATATCCTACGAAAAGCTCTCCTTCACAGGAATCCTCGAAACGAAGGAGTTGGCTTCGAAAGGAAAATCAACCCTGATGGAACCTACTGGAAACCCGAGGAGTATCCTAAAACTTTCTGGGTTCTGGCGAAAGAAAAGCCCATTGATATTGCTAATCTTTCAGGTTTTAGTTACAAAATTGATAAGGCTATTGTCGATGAATCACTTGATTCTGACTATAAGCTTATCAAAGATCAGGAAGGAAAGGTGTCGGCTGAATTCGTTGGTACTCCTCCAAAGAATGGCTTCTATAAGCGACAAATTTGGGTTCGCAAATCTCTCGTAGAAAAACTGCCCCTAACCATTCTATGCAGGGAAAATCCTCGGTACCACCGAATCACTACTATTCTCTCGAGGATAGAAATGAACCCTTGGTGCCTGCTTCAAATGTTCCCCAGAAGGATTATTATCGTGTCGATAGAAATGTTTATCGTCATCGTGACAATAACACCAAAATTGTTGTTACCCATCAATACTCTAACCCCTCATCGAGGAATTATGTTTATGGTGTGCTTGATGGTCCTGATCGACAATGCAATCCTGTTCGATATAATATTGCTGCCCCATCTAGCTCTACCATGCCTTCTAAGTCACCTGCTCGTTTGTGGGTGGTTAAGAAGAACTAATTCTTCTGCAGGGCTATGTCTCCGGTGGATCCGAATGGGTCATGGACAGTGGATGTACAAATCATATGACCGAAGACAAATATTTGTTCACCGAAGACAAACTCACTGAATCTTCACAGAGATACATTACCTTCGGTGACAACAACAAAGGAAAAGTACTAGGTTTGGGTAAAGTTGCTATATAGAAAGATAAGCATATCGATAAGGTTTTTCTTGTTCAATCTCTAGGATATAATCTTATGTCTATCTCAAAACTTTGTGATATGGGTATGCTTGTACTGTTTTCTGCGTCTCGTTGTGTTGTGTTGTCTAGGATATAATCTTATGTCTATCGCAAGGGTGATCTTTATATCGTTGATTTTTCTTCGGGACCTGCAGTGTCCACATGTTTAATGGCCAAAGCCACTTCTGGTTGGTTATGGCACCGAAGACTTGGTCATGCAGGAATGAAAAATCTTCAGACTCTTATCTCGAAGAAGAACATCGTTAGAATTGATAATGTGAAATTTGATAAAGATCGTCTATGAAGCAGGAAAGATTGCCAAGAAACATCACTCAGCAAAAACTATAATAACTACTACTCGTCCTCTTGAATTACTTCATATGGATTTATTCGGTCCTCAAAATTATGCTAGTCTTGGAGGTAACAAGTATGGTCTGGTTATTGTTGATGATTTCTCTCGATATACTTGGGTTTTCTTTCTAGATGACAAAAGCAAGGTTGTTGAAATCTTCAAAACCTTCGCAAAGAGAGCTCAAACTGAATATGAACTATCTCTCAAGCATATCAGAAGTGATAATGGTACAGAATTCAAAAATACTCATATCGAAGAATTTCTTGATGAATATGGCTTTACTCATGAATTCTCGGCTGCTTATACACCGCAACAAAATGGTGTGGTCGAGAGAAAGAATCGAACTCTTATTGATATGGCCAGAACAATGCTTGCTGAATACAAGACCCCTATCAGGTTCTGGGCTGAAGCTATCAATACTGCATGTCATATCATCAACAAGGTTTATCTGCCCAAATTTCTGAAGAAAACTTCACATGAACTTATTACTGGTAAAAAGCCAAATGTTTCATATCTCAGGGTTTTTGGTGCTCCATGTTACATCAGAGATATGAATCAGAGCTCCAAGTTTGCTCCAAAGGCTCACGAAGGTTTTCTCCTAGGTTATGGTTCGAATTCTCACACTTACAGAGTTTACAACTCTCATCTTGGCAAAGTTGTAGAAACTGTAAATGTTCGATTTGATGAAACTAACGGCTCTCAAAAAGAGCAATTACCTCTTAACCTGGATGAACGACCTTTGAATGAAGTTATCAGGTACATGGCTATTGGAGACATTCGGCCTGTCGAAGGAAATACACATCAAGCCAACAGGGATGATGATGGTCCAATGTTCCCACACATAGCCCGGGGCGCTGGAGATCAACATCCTCAAGCAAATGATGTACAGGTCGAAGGAGATCGCATAAACGAAGAAAATGCTCATCCCGAAGGACAAGCTGAACCCGAAGGAAATGATCCCGAAGGACAAGCTGATCCTGAAGGACAAGCTGACCCCGAAGATCAAGCTGATCCACAAGATGAAGGAGTTTTACCTCGCGTTCGAAGAAGAGTGGATGTCGACTCAATTCTCGAAGAGATTCGTTTACCAGGTCGTCCCACCACTCGTTCTCGTACTCGATTAGCTAACTTCTGTGGAAATTTCTCGTTTGTATCCATGCTAGAACCAACAAAATTCGATGAAGCCATGAAGGACTCAGACTGGATGACTGATATGCTCGAAGAACTTAACCAGTTCGAGAGAAATAAAGTCTGGTCCCTTGTCGATAGACCTGATCCCACGAAGCATAATATCATTGGTACGAAGTGGATTTTTCGCAACAAGCAAGATGAAGATGGCATTGTGGTAAGGAATAAAGCTCGAATGGTTGCTCAAGGCTACACTCAAATCGAAGGTATTGATTTCGGTGAGACTTATGCTCCAGTTTCTCGACTTGAATCCATTCGTGTCATGCTTGCTTTTGCCAATTACAATGGTATATTGCTATATCAAATGGATGTCAAAAGTGCATTTCTTAACGGTGAAATCGAAGAAGAAGTATATGTTATGCAGCCACCAGGTTTTGAAGACCCGAAGAATCCTGATAAGGTGTACAGGTTGCACAAGGCCCTATATGGTTTAAAGCAAGCACCTCGTGCTTGGTATGAAACACTGAAGGATTTCCTTCTGAAGAAGGGCTTCAAACCAGGAACGACTGACCCGACTCTTTTTACTCGTGCATACAAAAATGATCTTTTTGTGTGTCAAATTTATGTCGATGATATTATTTTTGGCTGTACTAACCCTGATATTAGCGAAGAATTTGCTGGTATGATGTCGAAGAAATATGAAATGTCTATGATGGGTGAGTTGAAGTTCTCTCTCGGGCTTCAAATCCGTCAACAGAAGAATGGGACTTTCATCTCTCAAGAGAAGTATCTCAGAGATTGCCTGAAGAAGTTTGATCTTGTCAGTTGCAAAACTATCAAGACTCCTATGCCTACGAATGTTCATCTAGATGCAGATGAGAAGGGCAAACCTTTCGATCAGAAGAAATATCGCTCGATGATCGGTTCGCTTCTTTACCTTTGTGCATCTAGACCTGACATTATGCTATCAGTTTGTATGTGTGCTCGTTTTCAGGCAAACCCGAAAGAATCACATCATATTGCTGTCAAGCGAATTCTTTGATATCTGGCTCTCACACTATCTTTGGGACTTTGGTATCCCAAGGGTGCCCAGTTTGATCTCGTTGGATATTCTGACTCTGACTGGGCTGGTGATCGAGTCGACAGGAAATCTACCTCAGGCACATGTCATTTTCTCGGTAGATCTCTTGTCTGTTGGGCTTCGAAGAAATAGAATTGCGTATTTATTTCTACGGCTGAAGCCGAGTATATTGCTGCCGGTTCATGCTGCACTCAGATTCTGTGGCTCAAGCAAACGCTGAAAGATTATGGTATTCTTGTGAAGAAAATTCCATTGCTATGTGATAACGAGAGTGCTATCAAGATTGCCCATAATCCAGTGCAACACTCTCGAACGAAGCATATTGAAATTCGTCATCATTTTCTTCGAGATCACGTTCAGCGAGAAGATATTGTTATCAGCCATGTTCGCACCAAAGATCAATTGGCTGATATCTTTACCAAGCCCTTGGATGAAAAGAGGTTCTGTGCACTAAGGTGTGAGTTAAACATCTTGGACTCACGCAATGTGTAGTAAGACCATACCTATCGGTACTATGTATTATACGTTTTTCTTTCTATGTTGTTTACTTACGTTATTTTCTATCGTGTTTCTTTTTTGTTTGTTTTTGGTCGTTTGGTGTTGTCCTATACACTTATCACTCCGAGTTTTTATCGCTGTTTTCCCCTCGGATTGATTAAGCATCGGACCCTGTTTTCCCTCTATTCTATCCCTACCCCATCTGTGCTTTTCTCTCGTGAACATGTATATATGTACTCGATCAAGATTCCCTTCGAATGTCATTAATTCCGAAGGTAAATCTATCGAACTTTTATCTACTTTTATACTCGTTGTTCGATGAGTTTGGTCTCGGACGTGGAACAACCTTCTTTCGGTTCGTTGGGATTTTCCCGCGATTACCGCCACAAAATTCGTCCGTTGAATGCGGAGAGACGCGAAATCTGCGCCGTTGGATCAGATCCGACAGTTATGTCAGACCCCCCCTTTATAAATACTGATCCTCCCCACCGGCTCAGCCATCGCATTTTCCTCGACTTCTTCTCTCTGCTCCCGAGGTTCTCTCGCGCGCCGCCGTGCTGCTCGTCGCCGTCGACTCCCTCGCCGCTTAGCTGCCAGAAGGAAGCCGCTGGAGACCTTCCCATCGACGAGGAATTTCATCCGCGTCGCCGTAGTCGCCGCACATCGCCAAGTTAGGGTATGTGTGGCTCTGGACACGATTCCTATCTCATCTGATCATCGTATCCAGTTTTGTTCTTGATTTTCCGTGATTTGTTTTAGGTCTATTTGATCCGATTGGATCATTGAAACTTGGGAAATCTGTTTCTAGCATTTTCAGTCGATTCCCCATCTGATCTAGGTAAGAAATCCCTCGGATTTTCTCACTTAGGCAATTCCTACAGAATCATATCGATATATTTATACTTGTACGATTAATTTATTCAAGTTCTTCGTTAGATTTGCACCCGTTGGAAATCTAGCCTAGAACTTTGATGAAAACTTGCGTCAAGACAAATCTCTCGATATGCTTGCTGCATTCAAAATGTTTTTCCTCGAAAATTGCTGGTACTTGTTCACAACTTTTCTATATTCCCT
Organism: Bromus sterilis; assembly: GCA_950022295.1. Lineage (NCBI taxonomy): Eukaryota > Viridiplantae > Streptophyta > Magnoliopsida > Poales > Poaceae > Bromus > Bromus sterilis. The sequence continues at coordinate 331,861,284 of OX465595.1, read as the reverse complement.
CGTACCTTTCTATTTTCGCAGGAATATGTCTGGAAACGAAGGAAAAGTTAGAGCACCCAAGCGTGTGGGAGGCTGAACAAGAATCACCAACAACTCTGAAGGATTATCAGAGGAGTTGATCATCGAAAAGAAGTTAAGAACGCCTGAAAAGAGGGGGTGGAGTTTTTTGGCGAGGGGGTGGAGTTTTCTTACGAGGAGGAGTGGGTTGCTTGGTGGGGGTTGGTGCAGTTTCCTATCGTGCTGTTGCGGCAACGACCTCGGTAGACTTGGACTTCTTGGCGTTCATCTCGATCTCTGGCGTCCCACGCTCAGAGGTTGGGGCAGCAGACTTTCTCTTTCGAGATTGTCTTTGGTACAGCGCATCATTATGCTCTTTACAAACGGCAGACACAATTTGTTGAACCTTTTCATACGCAGCTGCTAAGTTTTCTTTCTGGGCCCTTCTGGATGCTTCAGCAGAGGCAATCTTGGATTTGAAAAACTTTCGGGACTCAAAGTCCTCGGTTTCTTCTTGAAGTTGCCTGGTGTAAAACCTTACTTGTTCCTTATCCTTTCGATCCTGGGGGATGTATTCTTCCCAGCGAATCATGTATCGAGCAACATGCTCTTGGATCTCAGCAGGGACATCATCCTCAGCAGAGACTTTGTCCGGTGTGGTAGCCATCTTCCAGAGGATATGAGAAATATTAGCAGCATCCCAAGGAGCATGGGTGTTAGAATCTCCTTCGTTTGAACTCTCTTCATCGGCACGAGGGCCGGAAACAACAGTTGCAGCAGGTGCAGGTGCAGGAGCTGGTGCGGCTCGAGGAACTTGAACAGTCTGAGCTTTTTGCCTAGCCTCCTTGGCTTTCTTCTCAGCCTCCTTGGTGGCCTTGGCAGCAGCAATGGTTTTTGTGACGGCACTAGTGTCCGCAGCTTTATCCTTCGAGGCACTAGGGGCCTCAGCAGTTTTCTTCACAGCACTAGTGGCTGCAACCTTTTCCTTCGTGACTGTGGGAGTCACAACTTTATCGGTGGCACTGGGGTCCACGACGTTTTCTATCGGTGCATCAGGAATATTGCCTTCAGCAATTTGTCGTCGATACTTTTCACTGACCAGATGAAGAATTCCTAGCTGTTGAGCAACGAGAGCCTTTTTATGCTCGGGCTGACTGTGAAAGTTCAGTAGCTTGGAATTTATCAAGTCTTTTTCTTCTTGATCCTTTTTCTTAGCCAGCCTTTCCTTTCGCTGAATAAGCGTTTCTTCGTCCTCAGCAACTGGAGCTTGCTTTCCCTTCGATGTGGCCGAAGGTTTTGGTCGGCGAGCTTGTACTGGTGGAGCAGATGAAATGGGCGGATCAGTGACCAAGTTGGTCAAGTCAATATTTGCTTGAGGAGCCTGTGCAGCTGGCTCCTGGATCCTAATGCCTTTATTGCTTGGCTTCTTCTTCAGAGGAATGTCCTCGACATCAGCCTCTATACCAGGGTCTTGATCATCTGAGTTTGCTTCTTCATCGGAGCTAGCATCTAGTGGCGAGACAATGACCACCTTTTTCTTTCGCTTGGCTGATTTCTTTCCAGCCTTCGATTTGGCACTAGGGCCAACTTCCTCGGCATCCTTAGCAGCAGCTTCCTTTCGTGCCTTGGCTTCTTTTCTCTTCTGTGCTCGAGCTTCCTGAGCATCAACCAGCTCTTGAAAATCAGCAGGAGTTTTCAGAGAGGATGGATGAGCATCAGCTGGAGGAGGTGGTCGATTATCTTTCGTCCACTTTGGCCTTAAAGCTTTGACATCAGACCAAGGATTTTTCATTTCAAACAGCCACTCCTCCACCTCGAAAACAAACACCTCCACCTCCCCCTAGACAACCCTCACCACAAAAATCCCCATCACCACCTCACGTCATTCCATCGACCACCCCTGCCATCGAAACCCAATCCCAAGCAGGGACCGAGCAACTTGCTCAGGTCGAGCAAGAAACTCAGAAGGATTAATCCTCTGCCCAGACTCTGCCTGAAGGAGAAGACGCTGATGTTGATATCACGACAGTTTCTTCTCGTCAAGATGTTGTCACTCGACACAGTTCTGAAGATGATAGCTCCAGTGGCAGTTCTTCCTCCTCCTCATCAAGTTCCTCGAACGAAGAAATGGTTGATGCTTTTGCACAACTAGACGAAGATCTGGAGGCCATGGAAAATGAAGAGGCCGCACAAAATTCTCAAACCGACGAAGGAGTTGCCGTCGAAGCACAGGCCGAGGAGAATGTCCCTGCAGCCATCCCGGCTCAGGATATCGTAAACATTCCATCTTCAATTCCTCGTCCTGCTGAGCCTGTTTACCAGATGCCTGACAATGCTGCCGAAGTTTTTCGTGTTGATGAGCTTCTTCATTCTGCTCATCCGAGAGAAATGCTGCCACTGTTCCGCTCAGATGTTCCTCGTGGAGGTCCCATCTTCAAAAGGCGTGAACACAAGCCATCTTTCTTCGGGACCAATCCCTATGAGAAGCCCAGAAGTGCATATTCTCTTCGGTTTTGGACACAAGAGCAAGCTATATATTATACTCGTGTGTTGTACAACAAGGCAAGAGTTTTTCAACATCAATATATTGATATGCCTTCGGTGTACTCCACTTCATGTTTCGAGAATGTTGCCGAAACAATTGATAGCCTACATGCTCACAAGATGTTTGCTCTCGATTGTGGTTACAATCCCGAGCTTATCAAGAAATTTTATGCAACGCTATATGTCACTTGAGATCCTGAGAACTCGAAGACATGGAAATTTGATTATATGATTCAAGGCCAAGTATTCCATATGACTGTCGACCAATTTCTGGCCATCATCAATTTACCTCGGTTCGAAGGATTACCACACAAGATTCATGACTTACCTGCTCAGACTCCTGCTGAATTCTCTACATTCATGAATCCAGATGTCGTAGGAGATCACTACCCCACTGAGCCGAAGCCAAGACACTTACTTTTTGAAGCAAAGGCATGGTTTTATATTCTTTCGAAGACTTTGATGCCAATGCTGGATGTGCACGATGATTTTCCCATTCCCAATGATGTGCACCTTGCTCTGTTGAAGTTAGTCCACGGTCATCCTTTCGATTTTGAAGACTACTTCATCAGAACTTTGGTGTCTTGTGCTGATGATCACAATTCCCACAAGCCATATGCACCATGGCTGATGGCAATCTGCAATTACTCTCGGGACGTGCCATTCCCCGTATCCATTTTCCCGAAGATTTTCACTCCACCTGTTAGAGAAATGTTGCAGATTTTTGCTCGACCCAACGATCCATTCGCTGAGCACACTGGCATCCGCGCCCATTTAACTGAGCGCAATATTCGCTCGCAGTTTATCAAGCCAGTGCATCACATGGAAGTTTCCCTTCAAATTCTTCAACACCACATCGACCAAGATTTCATTCAGAAGCAAGCAATTATGGACGAGATAAATCATTTGCGCAATATTGACATGAACAACAATCAGATGCTGCGTGAATGCCTTCGCCGTGATTGGAAAGGTCTGCGGAAATTTAATTCCCTCGGTCAACTTCAACGATGCGGCTTCGAAGAATATCCTCCCCATCTGAACAGGAATTGGACCAATGATGATCGAGTAGATCGCCCGGATCCCAATATCCCTCGATTGCCGAAGAACAGAGATGTGCTCAGTGTCGATGATTATTATCACATCACTGTGGACACCTTCTCCTCCGACTCCGAGCAAGAAGAAGCCCTTCAACGTCAACGGAGAGTTTACACTCCACATCCTCGAAGTCCCAGGACCCCGCCGGAATCGCAGCTGGAATCTTCTGGAGATCAACACTCCTTCCGCACGAAGATCACTCCTCCAGGCGCTCGCCCACTTCGTCGTGCTCCAACGTTCGCCGAATCCTCTCGACGTCGCCGGAGCCAGCCAAGCGAGTAGGGATTTCTTTCGACCCTATTCTCTCAACTTTTTGTACGTTGTGACAAAAAGGGGGAGATGTAGTGGCATCGAAGAAATTAGTTTGCCTACGGGGTTAAGGGCCTTGCTTTTCATTCTATAACCTTTTTTTTTTGAGGTTTCTGAGTAGTGTCAACAAACTTTCGATTCACATTCGATCTGGTTGTAACTAACTCTAAGTAGGTCTGTGAACTGCTACTCTTTTCGTAAGATATCTATCTGCTGCTTGCAATACTTAACCTTTTTGCAGGAAGTTATCTGTCATATAAGTTCACAGGTCATTCGAGGAGATTGCATATTTCTCATTGGACTCTATCTGGAACGCAATTTCATTCGCTAAGATTATTGATGTTTTTCCCTCGACTCTACTTGTCAAATATGCACTTCACAGGAAATATCTTATCTTCCGTGCATACATCAAGGGGGAGTATTTCATCGATCTTAGCACTGGTTGTTCATCAAAAACTCAAAAACTTTCAAATTATTTATCGATGCCTGTTTTGTCAACAATCGTCCAAAAAGGGGGACATTGTAAGAGCAAGTTTTGCCCCCGAAGGTTTTAGACATTGTTGGACAAAGCAGAAGTGGAACTAATATTGTTCTCGAGTATAAACAGATACTTAGGTTCCGAAAGAATGGTGTTTGCATGTAGAAGGTCGAAGGACAACTCACTGCAGCAAAGCTGCAGTCATCTACCGAAACCTTTGAAGGAAGAAGACCCCTAAAAATGGAGTCGAAGAAAAAGTCTCTCTCGAGTAAAAGCGCAACGAGGAGAAAGCTGAAGCTGGTCGAAGACTTAGTCTTTTTACTAGTTTCTCTTTACTTTTCTTGAGTCGTAGGAAAAACCGTACTATCAAGAGGGGTTTGCTAGTTGAGATCTTAGTCGAAGTGTTTTTGCTCTGCTCAACCAAAACCCACTAAAGCCTACCGAGAGAAATCTTACTGAGTCGAGTGAATAGCTCGAAGGCAAAGTCATCGCACGTCGTGCCTTCGAGAGAGAACTCGTTCGATAAGTCAGCTTACTTGTTCCTCAAGTAAAGTTGCGCATTGATTGGAATCCGACCGTTCTGGACACGCGTCAAGCTGTCGCATCGGGTCACTTCAGTCATTTTACCCATCGGGATCGCCAACTATAAATACCCCGCACCTACCCGCCAGTTCGGGTTGGCTGCTCCACTGAAGATTATAAGACAGAAGTCTGTGAGCATCCCAAAGAGATCCATCGAGAGAAAACCAAAATCCCAAGTCTATACTGAGTTGAGCAATTCACAGAGACTTAGGTTGAGATTAGCCGATCCTTTTATCTTGGAGAACTGCAAGTCTCCTAGATGGTTAGGCGTCGCCTGTCAAGCAGTCGAAGAGTAATTGTCGCTGCTGAAGGAAGTTTGTAAAGGTCTCGGAGATATCCTGAATCATATACCACGAGTGAAAATTGGACAAGCTCGAGGAGTTTGTTGCAGTGGGGACGGAGAGAGTTTTGCTCCAGGTGTTCAATCACCAGTCCCTCCAACCAGACGTAGCACTTTGCAGAGTGTGAACTGGTTTACCAAACATCGTCGTGTCAGGCTCGTTTTCTTTCATACTTTTACATTAAGTATTTACTCGTTGCCTCTTTGTCTTCGATGTTTACCTTCGCTGCCAATCCTTTCGAGCTATGCATTACCTTCGATACTGTATTTCCTTCGAGATGTACTTAGTCCTTCGCAGTTTGTATGAATTCCTTCTAAGTTCCTTAGAATTATTAGAAGTGATCATTCACCCCCTCCCCCTCTGATCATTCTTGAGCTTTCAATTGGTATCAGAGCTAGGCACTCCCTACGCTCTGCGTATTTTGGTCTAACAACCTGGAGTGTTGTCAAGAATGTCGTTTGTAGCTGTTCGCTCGGGGGAACTAAACCCTATCTTCAATGGGAAGGACTATCCCTATTGGAAGGACAAAATGAAGAGGAATATCATGGCTATCAACTCTGCCGCTTGGGAAGTTGTCAAGAATGGTGTAACTGTCAAAGACAAAAATGCCATCACTCCTGAAGAGGCACAGAAGATAGAGCTAGATGCTGACGTCTGGGTCTTCATAACAAATCATCTGATTCCAGAGAAATATCATGAGGTCAAGAATATTCCTTCGGCCAAAGGTGTTTGGGACTATCTCGAGAAGATTGGTGAAGGTGTCTCTACTCAGAAAGATGCTCGTATTGACACCCTTCGAAGCAAGTTCTATCGTTTCAAGAGGCACGAGGGAGAAAAAGTTAGCTCCATGTACAGCAGACTCACTGCGTTGTCAAATGAACTGATTTCCCTCGGTGCCGAAGACATTACCAATCGGATGATTGTCAGAACTTTGCTCCGTTCCCTTGATGATTCTTTCGATCACATTGTGCTGATGATTAAGGAAAGGACTGACTTCAAGGATCTTGTTGCCGCTGATATTCTCGAGAGACTTAATACCTTCGAGATGGAAGAAGATGAAAAACGAGATATTAATGGGACACGAAGAAAATCTCATGCACAGAAGGTCAGAGCTTCAAATCACTCCTCTCCTGAATCTAGTTCTGAATCGGGTTGTGCCTCAGATGACCCCGAGAACATTGGAAAATATCTGGCACTGATAATGAGAAGATTCAACCGCTTTCAGAGAAGGAACTCCTCTTCACCGAAGAAAAACTACTCTTCAAGACATTCAAGCAATTCATCTCAGCATCGATCATCATCCAGAAACTCATCAGCGAAAGATAACTGTTGCTATAAGTGCAAGAAGCCAGGTCACTTCATTGCTGATTGTCCTCTCTGGGAAATTGAACATAGATCAAAGCATTCTCACAGCAATTCTTCGAGAAAGTCTCACAGATCGAGCAAAAAATATGAGTCGAAGAGATATGATTCAAAGTCCAGAAAAGACAAGAAAGACGGTTCTAATGATGACAAGAAGAAGAAGTATCACAAGCATCGAGAGAGTTCTTCCTCAAAATCACATTCCTCTCGTCGAAAGAATTCACACCGTGCCAAAGCCTATCTGGGTAAAGAGATGAACTCTGAAGATGAAGCATCCGGTTCCGAAGCAGAATCAAAGTCGAGATCTGGTTCTGGTTCTGATTCTGAATCTGATGGTGTTGCTGGGCTAGCATTTGCCTCGAACAAGAATTCAAGTTCATTCTTCTCCAACCAAAGCAGTGAAGATGAATCTCCAGCTTACTGCTTCATGGCCAAGGCTAAGGTATCCTCATCTAAGAAATCCTACGATACTTCTGATGGATCTGCTTATGAAAGTGACTCTAGGATAAGCTATGCTAAACTTGCTAAGATTGCTTCTATCCAACAAGATGAACTAGATTCTCTAAGTGAAACTATTCAAAAATCTGAGACTTTGTTGATCGATGAGATTGAGAAGGGTCAAACTTTGACAAACGAGCATGCTGCTCTGAAGGAAAAGTATGATGAACTCTCCTCTCGTCATGATCTTCTCTCAGTGGACTATGAGAAGCTAACCTATGAATTCCTTCAAAGGAAAATGGCTCTCGAGAAACTGAGAGAGGCTAATGAAGAGTTGGAAAGTTTCAATCTCACTCTCATGGCTCAACAGGGCTCAGAAGCTAAAAATGAATCTACCTCTCCTTGCTTGACTTGTTTGGAATGAAGTAAAATTGAGTCTATTTCTGAGAGATCGAAAGGAAAGCAACCTATTATTATTGATGATACTAATCCCTCGAACGAGGAAACCATTACCGAGGAACTCCTCAGGTTGAGAAATTTGTTTGAAACAGGCATGTTCAAAAGTGTGGAGGGACACCAGTACCTATGTGATATCCTACGAAAAGCTCTCCTTCACAGGAATCCTCGAAACGAAGGAGTTGGCTTCGAAAGGAAAATCAACCCTAATGGAACCTACTGGAAACCCGAGAAGTATCCTAAAACTGTCTGGGTTCTGGCGAAAGAAAAGCCCATTGATATTGCTAATCTTTCAGGTTTTAGTTGCAAAATTGATAAGGCTATTGTCGATGAATCACTTGATTCTGACTATAAGCTTATCAAAGATCAGGAAGGAAAGGTGTCGGCTGAATTCTTTGGTACTCCTCCAAAGAATGGATTCTATAAGCGACTGATTTGGGTTCGCAAATCTCTCGTAGAAAAACTGCCCCCTAACCATTCTATGCAGGGAAAATCCTCGGTACCACCGAATCACTACTATTCTCTCGAGGATAGAAATGAACCCTTGGTGCCTGCTTCAAATGTTCCCCAGAAGGATTACTATCGTGTCGATAGAAATGTTTATCGTCATCGTGACAATAACACCAAAATTGCTGTTACCCATCAATACTCTAACCCCTCATCGAGGAATTATGTTTATGGTGTGCTTGATGGTCCTGATCGACAATGCAATCCTGTTCGATATAATATTGCTGCCCCATCTAGCTCTACCATGCCTTCTAAGTCACCTGCTCGTTTGTGGGTGGTTAAGAAGAACTAATTCTTCTGCAGGGCTATGTCTCCGGTGGATCCGAATGGGTCATGGACAGTGGATGTACAAATCATATGACCGGAGACAAAGATTTGTTCACCGAAGACAAACTCACTGAATCTTCACAGAGATACATTACCTTCGGTGAAAACAACAAAGGAAAAGTACTAGGTTTGGGTAAAGTTGCTATATCGAAAGATAAGCATATCGATAAGGTTTTGCTTGTTCAATCTCTAGGATATAATCTTATGTCTATCTCAAAACTTTGTGATATGGGTATGCTTGTACTGTTTTCTGCGTCTCGTTGTGTTGTCTTTTCACAGGATGATTATTCCTTCGTGTTCGAAGGATATCGCAAGGGTGATCTTTATATCGTTGATTTTTCTTCGGGACTTGCAGTGTCCACATGTTTAATGGCCAAAGCCACTTCTGGTTGGTTATGGCACCGAAGACTTGGTCATGCAGGAATGAAAAATCTTCAGACTCTTATCTCGAAGAAGAACATCGTTGGAATTGATAATGTGAAATTTGATAAAGATCGTCTATGCAGTGCCTGTGAAGCAGGAAAGATTGCCAAGAAACATCACTCAGCAAAAACTATAATAACTACTACTCGTCCTCTTGAATTAATTCATATGGATTTATTCGGTCCTCAAAATTATGCTAGTCTTGGAGGTAACAAGTATGGTCTGGTTATTGTTGATGATTTCTCTCGATATACTTGGGTTTTCTTTCTAGATGACAAAAGCAAGGTTGTTGAAATCTTCAAAACCTTCGCAAAGAGAGCTCAAACTGAATATGAGCTATCTCTCAAGCATATCAGAAGTACTTAGTCCTTCGCAGTTTGTATGAATTCCTTCTAAGTTCCTTAGAATTGTTAGAAGTGATCATTCAGCCCCTCCCCCTCTGATCATTCTTGAGCTTTCACAAACGCGACTCTTACTTAAAAGCACTCGGGGGCTCGAGCCTAGAACTCCCTCGAGAGACGCTATCTTCGCAAACGCGACTCTTACCTAAAAGCACTCGAGGGCTCGAGCCTAGAACTCCCCCCGAGAGACGCAATCTTCGCAAACGCGACTCATACTTAAAATCACTCGGGGGATGGAGCCTTGAACTCTCCCCGAGAGACGCTATCTTCGCAAAAGCGACTTATACTTAAAAAAAAGACACGGGGGCTCGACCATAAAACTTCCCCTGAAAGACGTTATCATCGCTAAAAACGCGACTCTCGCCAAACAACAAAGCTCAGGCGAAAGAAAGTTGCAAAAATGCACGATTCTTTAGTCTTCACCCGATCGCAAGCGATCGCCTAAAGACTCGGGGCTACTCCATCGGGAGCGCTGACGCGCACCCCATCTAGACATGGAAAAATTCAAAGACAACTACAAACTAGTGAGACAAAAATTCATAAAGCCTACGCTTGATTCTGCAAATCAAACGCAGCCTCGGGGGCTACTCCCATCGGGAGCGCTTGCGCGCACCCGAGAAGACGTGCCCATTACAAAGGAGTCGAGGATATTCTCATTAGAAAGGAGTCGAAGATATTCTCATTATTGACGAGTCGAAGATATTCTCATTACAAAGGAGTCGAGGATATTTTCATTACAAAGGAGTCGAAGATATTCTCATTACAAAGGAGTCGAGGATATTTTCATTACAAAGGATTCGAAGACATTCTCATTACAAAGGAGTCGAAGGAATTTCATTACAAAGAAGTCGAAACGACAGTTTGTCGTTACACAAGGAACTGCGGAATTACAAGCTAGGCTACATTCAACTTCTACATATGTCCTCATGTTGAGATAATTGGCACTTTCACGCCACAACCAGGCGGGCATCATCACAGACAAAGTAGCAGCCTAGCCGACGAGGGAGAAGCTCGCCGTCCTCCAGTTCTACAAGGTGCTTCGCCTACTACCGCTGCCGCTTAACGACTGGCTTGACGTCCAGTTCCTCCTTAGAACTAGAAGATCAAACACCATCTCCTGAGGGATCATCCGAAGAGGAAGAAACATGAGAAGCAGGCGAACCACCACTCTAGCCATCAGAACCGCTGCTTCTCGTCTCCTCACAGTATGGATCCAGATGGTTGCCCCCAGCATCAAACGCACGGATAATAACAGTATCTTCGCCGTCAAAACGACAAAAAAGGTTGTCCCCGCCGCGCAAATTCAACTGATGATAAAACGTCCTCCAGCCAAACCCAAGGAAGATCAAGGACGAACTATAAAAATCCATCTCCACCCAAGAAGAAGAACGAGAGCATCCATGAAGACGGACCCAGAAGCCCTTTAAGCCACGCTTAGAAGCAATGGAGGAAAAAGAGGAAGGAAGAAGAATCCGGGGAGCATTCCGCCCAAGAACATGCAAAAGAAAATCATTGCGCCAAAATCCCTCCTCCATGGAGGAAGATGAAGAAAGCGCCAACGCAGTACCATGACGCCCACCGCGCGAGGAACGAAGGGTACGACCACCACGACCACGGCGGCCACGACCTCGCCCAGCTACACTTCTACCACGTTTGGGTTTTTTATGAAGAAGCAAAAGGAAAAAAATGCGAAGAATGGATGCCAAGGACGGGAAACCAAAGGAAGTATTTATAGCTCAATCCAAGGGAAAAAGAAGAAAAACACACAGAAGCCCAGGCGACGCCATAATTGCATCAAAGACCGAACGGGCCGAGCGTTACGAATTCCAAGACGAAGATGCCTTCACACGGTCAGCATTATTTACAGGACGTGTCAAATCTCTCTTGTTTTCCATACAAAGCCTTGGAAACCCAACAGGCAACAGGTTGTGCGCCGTCCAATCCGTCATTATGATAGTCCACAAGACGTGGCAGATCAAAAAAAATAAAGCATCATCATAGGTCATCAAACAACATGACAATACATATCAGCACGGCACCCCAAAGGGAACAGATCAAGGCTAAAGCAGTTGGGAAAAACAAAACGATTCCAAGAGCCAACTATATGTCTAAATTTTCTGACTCTAAAAAAAATTCTTACTCCCATCTGGAGTACCCTTTTGAGTTCGGGTCCTCCCTCACCCCGAAGACAAAAGGTGCTCGAGTGATCACTTGCACTAGCAGAAACAACATACTCTCACCCCGAAGACAAAAGCATTCGAGTGACCACTCACAAAAAAAAGACTCAGCAATTCAGTAAACATGACTTACTCGCACGCTCGACGACTTTTCGAGTGGGTGCTATCTTATTTTCCTCGCCTGAGTTCATTACAAGCTCCGCGAGTGACGACTAAAACAACTCACTTGGTTGTTTATTCCAAGTGGGTGCATTGCTAAATCAGGCTCCGTGCCTCAACAAAAACAAGTTATATCTAGGCTACGACACACTGTACCCAGATGCCACGCAAGCTTAGCCTGTAGGTAAGACCCCGCTACGTAGAACGACCGGGCCGGGACTTGTCGCAGAGCGATTTCACTCCCGAACTTTTCCATGGCTCGCATGATAGAAAGAGCCGAGCGGACGCGCTCAGGCTATGTGCTTAGGCTGGCAGCAATTGATCCTATAAGACCTGCAGCGATCTGACTTTGCTTGACACCAGTGTTCCAAGTTCATGTCGGGGGACATGGGCTTGATTGGGCTACTGTGGTATTTGTCACTAGTACAGTTCACCAAGGCTCGACCAGTCGACTCCTTGGGCCCTTTCAGCTTAGCAATCCCTCGAAACAGATATTTTCATGGCTCAAAACTGCCAGCGACCCGTGGAGACACCACGCTTACAAACAATAAAAGGCGCAGATGAATTCGAGTCCCTGCCCGACTCTTCGAGTCCCCCAGGAACTCGGGGGCTACTGACGAGGGGGTGACCCCACGACTCCTACATGTGAGACTACCTGGTGCGCGTGAAGACAGAAGGCCCCCTGGAAAGCTACGACATGCCCGCGATTGGCCCAAGTAAGCACCGACGTAGGAGTTCACGAGTAACAGGGAAGGTGTGACTTGGCGTACAAGGCAGGACTAGAACTAGGAAACTACCTCTGTAACCTAGCACGGACTCCCCGAGACCTAGCCTAGTATATAAAGGCTGGGAGGGGAGACGTCCAGATCAACTCATCACGCATCTACTCACCCTAGACTTACGAGAACTCCCCTTGGCCTCCACTTTAATCGCCCCCTCATGCAATAATATCGAGAAGGAAGTGCTTCTCCTATTAGCCGACGAGTATCGTCCAACCTGTGCCTATCTCTACGACTAACCCAGGGTCCCTGACCATGGGATAAAAAATGTAGGAGCCACGTACCAGCGGATCATGCGTGAGAGACCAGATCGGCAGGAATGTCCATGTCTATGTAGACGACATTGTCATGAAAACCTACAGCGCAAACACACTACTCGACGACCTCCGTGAGACGTTCGTGGCCCTCAACAAGTACATGATCAAGTTAAACCCCAAAAAATGCGTGTTCGGCGTCCCAGCCGGAAAATTACTCGGGTACATGGTCTCTGCCCGAGGAATCGAAGCAAACCCTGAAAAGGTTCAAGCAATCGCCAAAATGCAAAGGAATACAGCAGCTCACAGGAAAGCTCGCAGCATTGAGCCGCTTCATCAGCAGGCTAGGAGAACGGACCCTACCTTTCTACAAACTGCTGATTAAAGGAGAAAAAATCGAGTGGACCGAGGAAGCCAACAATGCATTCACAGACTTGAAGAAGACCCTCTCTACCCCACCAATATTGGCGGTGCCTAAAGAAAGGGAAAAGTTGTATCTCTACATAGCAGCACGCAGCAGTGTCGTGAGCACAGTGGTTGTCGTCGAGCGTACAGAAGAAGGCAAAATCCAGAGCATCCAAAGACCAATTTATTACCTGAGCACGCTACTCACGAAGCCACAGCTACCCACATTACCAGAAGCTCCTGCTCGCCATTATCATGACCTCCAGGAAAGTATCGCACTACTTTGACGAACACTAATCGTGAGCAGTGCACCACTCGCGGACATCCTCAACAATCCCGGCGCGACCGGTCGAGTCGCTGAGTAGAACATGGAGCTTAGCCCGCGAGACCTACAGTTCAAACACCCAACATCAATCAAAGTCCAAGTACTCCAAGATTTCCTGGTCGAGTGGGTAGAAGTCCAAACACCAGGGCCCCCAGACTTATCCAACTCATGGACGATGTAATTTGATGGAGCCAAAAGACAGCAAGGAGCCGGAGCAGGCGTCGTCCTAGTATCCCCCAAAGAAACGAAGCTCAAATACATCCTCCAGATCAACTTCAGCAACACCTCCAACAATGAAGCAGCATACGAGGCACTAATTCTCGACATGCGCATGGCAAAAACTTGCGGTGCCACTCGCCTATCGACCTATGGTGGCTCCAACCTCGTCGTCCAGCAGGCGATGAGAGACTGTAAGGCAGTCGTAGACAACATGGCAGCTTACCAGAAGATCTACAACGCGCTAGAAGGAGGATTCAACAACTGTGAACTCAACTACATCCCCAGAGCAAACAATACAGAAGCCGATGAACTTGCGAACATCGGATCGACTCGAGGACAAATACCACCGGGCGCTTCCCTCGAGAGCATCAACCAGAGATCAATAAAAGCAAAGCCACCGGAACCCAAAGCAGTCGCAATAGAAGACGACACAAATGAGCCAGCACAGGTGGCGGAAACGAGCGCAGCTGACGCTGCACACAGCCAAGCAATCGAAGTTGAAGCACCAGCAGCACTCGAAGACCCGGCCTGGGAAAGACATTTCCTTCGATTCCTAATCGAAGGCACCCTGCTACAAGACGTTGCAGAAGCCCGACGCATCAAGTCGACGATCTAAAGAATTCTTGGTAATCAACAGAAAGCTCTACAAGCGCAACATCTCTCAGGTACTCCAAAAGTGCATAGATGAAGAAGACGGCAAATCCCTACTACTGGAGATTCACGAAAGCACCTGCAGGCGTCATGCCAGCAGTCGAGCAGTCGTGGAAAAAGCCTTTCGAGCAGGATTCTATTGGCCAACCGCCATGAGAAATACAGAGGATATCGTGCGGCGTTGCATCGCCTGCCAAAAGTTCGCCAGCAGGTCGCAGGCCCCATTATCAGAACTCAAAACCATACCGTTATCATGGTCATTCGCCACATGGGGACTCGACATGGTAGGCCCACTCAAGAAATCATCAAAAGGAGGAAGAACACACCTACTGGTCGCAATCGACAAATTCAGCAAATGGATCGAGGCAGTACCAATCACCAGCTCAACAGCCCTCACGGCAGTAACCTTCATCAAATCAATCATCTTCAGATTCGGAGTACCACACAACATCATCATAAAAAATGGTACCAACTTCACGGCAGCAGAGTTCCAAAACTTCTGTCAAGAGTTGGGCATCAAAATCAACTATGCATCAGTCACACACCCGCAGTCTAATGGCCAAGTGGAGAAAGCAAACGGCTTAGTATGCGGAGGATTAAAAAAGCGACTCCTAGCACCACTTGAACAGGCCGCAGGAAACTGGATAGAGGAGCTCCCCGCAGTCCTATGGAGCCTATGCACCACCCCAAGCAGCTCAACCCAGTATACGCCTTTCTTCTTGGTATACGGGGAAGAAGTAGTGCTACTGCACGACCTAAAATTCGGAGCACCCAGAAACTAAGGATACGAAGAGGAAGAGGCAGAAGAAGCGCTGCAGAACGACAAAAACATAGCAGACGAAGCACGAGACACAGCCCTCACAAAATCTGAAGGATACCAGGACAAGCTGTGCACCTATCAAAGCAGTCGCCTATGGAGCAGATCATTCAATAAAGGAGATCTCGTGCTACGACTAATACAGGAAAAAGTGCACAAACTTGCCCCTCAATGGGAAGGACCGTTCATCATCTCGGAAGTCATAGGAGGAGGAGCATACAGATTGAAGAATCCGAAGACCAACGAGGACGTGGGAAATCCATGGAACATAGCGAACCTACGCCTGTTCTACCCATAGTCCTCCAGGCATCATCAGAGACATCATCAGCAGCACCTATTGGCAACACATGTAAAATACGAAGGAATAAAATAATGTTGCCCAAAGCATCTTAATTACAAGCACTCGGGGGCTCGAGCCTAGAACTCCCCCCGAGAGAAGCTATCTTCGCAAACGCGACTTTTACTTAAAAGCAATCAGGGGCTCGAGCCAAGAACTCCCCCCGATAGACGCTATCTTCGCAAACGCGACTCTTACTTAAAAGCACTCGGGGGCTCAAGCCTAGAACTTCCCCCGAGAGACGCTATCTGCTCAAACGCGAGTCTTACTTAAAAGTACTCGGGGGCTCGAGCCTAGAACTCCCCCCGAGAGACGCTACCTTCGCAAACGCGACTCTTACTTAAAAGCACTCAGGGGATCGAGCCTAGAACCGCCCCCGAGGGACGCTATCTTCGCAAAAGCGACTTTTACTTAAAAAAAGACCCGGTGGCTCGACCATAAAACTTCCCCTAAAAGACGTTATCCTCGCTAAAAACGCGACTCTCGCCAAACAACAAAGCTCAGGCAAAAGAAAGTTGCAAAAACTCACGATTCTTTAGTCTTCTTCCGATCCCAAGCGATCGCCTAAAGACTCGGGGGCTACTCCCAACGGGAGCGCTGACGCGCACCCGATCTAGACTTGGAAAAATTCAAAGACAACTACAAACCAGTGAGACAAAAATTCATAAATCCTACGCTTGATTCTGCAAATCAAATGCAGCCTCGGGGGCTACTCCCATCGGGAGCGCTTGCGCGCACCCGAGAAGACGTGCTCATTACAAAGGAGTCGAGGATATTCTCATTACAAAGGAGTCGTAGATATTCTCATTATTGACGAGTCGAAGATATTCTCATTACAAAGGAGTCGAGGATATTTTCATTAAAAGGAGTCGAAGACATTCTCATTACAAAGGAGTCGAAGGCATTTCATTAGAAAGAAGTCGAAACGACAGTTTGCCGTTACACAAGGAACTGCGGTACTACAAGCTGGGATACATTCAACTTCTACATGTGTGCTCATGCTGAGATAATCGGCACTTTCGTGCCACAACCAGGCGGGCAGCATCACAGACAAAGAAGCAGCCTAGCCGACGAGGGAGAAGCTCGCCGTCCTCCAGTTCTACAAGGTGCTTTGCCTACTGCCGCTGCCGCTTGACGACTGGCTTGATGTCCAGTTATTCCTTAGAACTAGAAGAGCAAACACCATTTCCTGAGGGATCAGCCGAAGACGAAGAAACATGAGAAGCAGGCGAACCACCACTCGGGCCATCAGAACCGATGTTGCTCGTCTCCTCACAGTATGGATCCAGACGGTTGCCCCCAGCATCAAATGCACGGATAATAACAATATCTTCACCGTCAAAACGGCAGCAAAGGTTGTCCCCGCCGCGCAAATTCAACTGACGAGAAAACGTCCTCCTGCCAAACCCAAGGAAGATCAAGGACGAACTATCAAAATCCATCTCCACCCAAGAAGGAGAACGAGAGCATCCATGAAGACGGACCCAGAAGCCCTTTAAGCCACGCTCAGAAGCAATGGAGGCAAACGAGGCAGGAAGAAGAATCCGGGCAGCACTCCTCCCAAGAACATGCAAAAGAAAATCATGCCGCCAAAATCCCTCTTCCATGGAGGAAGATGAAGAAAGCGCCAACGCAGTACCATGACGCCCACCGCGCGAGGAACGAGGGGTACGGACACCACGACCTCGCCCTGCAACAGCACGGCCTCGCCCAGCTACACTACTACCACGTTTGGGTTCCATATGAAGAAGCAGAAGGAAAAGATGCGAAGAATGGATGCCAAGGACGGGCAACCAAAGGAAGTATTTATAGCTCAATCCAAGGGCAAAAGAGGAAAAACACACAGAAGCTCAGGCGGCGCCATCATTGCATCAAAGACCGAACGGGCCGAGCGTTACGAATTCCAAGACGAAGATGCCTTCACACGGTCAACATTATTTACAGGACGCGTCAAATCTCGCTTGTTTCCCATACAAAGCCTTGGAAACCCAACAGGCAACAGGTTGCGCGCCGTCCAATCCTTCATTATGACAGTCCACAAGATGTGGCAGATAAAAAAAAATCAAGCATCATCATAGGTCATCAAACAGCATGACAATACATATCAGCACGACACCCCAAAGGGAACAGATCAAGGATAAATCAGTTGGAAAAAACAAAATGATTCCAATAGCAAGCTATATGTCTAAATTTTTTGACTCTAAAAAATTCTTACTCCCATCGGGAGTACCCTTTTGAGTTCGGGTGCTCCCTCACCCAGAAGACAAAAGGTGCTCGAGTGATCACTCGCACTAGCAGAAACAACATATTCTCAGAGTTTGGGTGCTCCCTCACCCCAAAAGCAGAAAAGCATTCGAGTAACTACTCGCAAAAAAAAACTCAGCCATTCAGCAAAAATGAATTACTCGCGCACTCGACGACTTTCCGAGTGGGTGCTATCTTATTTTCCCCGCTTGAGTTCATTATAAACTCCGCGAGTGATGACTAAAACAGCTCACTTGCTTGTTTATTCGAAGTGGGTGCATCGCTAAATCAGGCTCCGTGCCTCAACGAAAACAAATTATGCCTGGGCTACGATACACCGTACCCAAATGCCACACAAGCTTAGCGTGTAGGTAAGACCCCGCTGCGAAGGACGGCCGGGCTGGGACTTGCCGCAGAGCGATTTCACTCCTGACCTTTTCAATGCGCTCGCATGATAGAAAAGCCGAGTGGACGCACTCAGGCTATGTGCTTAAACTGGCAACAATTGAGCCTATAAGACCCGCAGCGGCATGACTTTGCTTGACACCAGTGTTCCAAGTTCATGTCGAGGGACGTGGGCTTGATTGGGCTACTTTGGTATTTGTCCCACTCAACGACTTAGCAATTCAGTAAACATGACTTACTCGCACACTCAACGACTTTCCGAGTGGGTGCTATCTTATTTTCCTCGCCTGAGTTCATTACAAGCTCCGCGAGTGACGACTAAAACAGCTCACTTGATTGTTTATTCCAAGTGGGTGCATTGCTAAATCAGGCTCCGTGCCTCAACAAAAACAAGTTATGCCTGGGCTTTGACACACTGTACCCAGATCCCACGCAAGCTTAGCGTGTAGGTAAGACCCCGCTACGCAGAACGGCCGGGCCGAGACTTGCCACAGAGCGATTTCACTCCCGACCTTTTCCATGCGCTCGCATGATAGAAAGAGCCGAGCGGACGCGCTCATGCTATGTGCTTAGACTGGCAGCAATTGATCCTATAAGACCTGCAGTGGCATGACTTTTCTTGACACCAGTGTTCCAAGTCCATGTCGGGGGACATGGGCTTGAGTGGGCTACTATGGTATTTTTCACTAGTAGAGTTCACCAAGGCTCGACCAGTCAACTCCTTGGGCCCTTTCAGTTTAGCAATCCCTCGAAACAGATATTGTCATGGCTCAAAAACAGCCAGCGACCCGTGGCGACGCCGCTTTTACAAACAATAAAGGCGCAGATGAATTCGAGTCCCTGAGCGACTCTTCGAGACCCCAAGGCACTCGAGGGCTACTGATGAGGGGGTGACCCCACGACTCCTACATGTGAGACTACTTGGTGCGCGTGAAGACTGAAGGCCCGCTGGAAAGCTACGACAATCCCACGATTGGCCCAACTAAGCACCGACGTAGGAGTTCACGACTAACAGGGAAGGTGTGACTTGGCGTACAAGGCAGGACTAGAACTAGGAAACTACCTCTGTAACCTAGCACGGACTCCCCGAGACCTAGCCTTGTATATAAAGGCTGGGAGGGGAGACGTCCAGATCAACTCATTACGCATCTACCCACCATATCCTTGCGAGAACTCGCTTTGGCGTCCACTGTAATCGCCCCCTCACGCAATAATATCGAGCGGGACGTGCTTCTCCTGTTAGCCGATGAGTATCGTCCAACCTGTGCCTATCTCTATGACTAAACCAGGGTCCCTGACCATGGGATTTGCCGGGGTTGATCCCCGTCAACAATTGATAACATCCTAGCATGCATACTAAGAAGTGGATGAGCAGCGAGCAAAGTAACATAGCCGAACAAGGTTTGCTGGGATGTGGAGGATATGGCTGTTTGGGTTTATTTGAGAGGCATGAATATAAAGTGGTAGGATCAAGCAATCGTTCTATCCTACACCTAGGCGCGAGTGAGCTGAAAGTTATAAGCATGATATATGCTCCCCCTTACCTGATGAGAAGACGAAACCGAAGGTGTAGTCGATCGCAAGCTCGCAACGTCTCCGAGAGGTTCCCGCAGAAGCACACCAGGGAAACACTGGTAAAGGCAATCGACGAGCAAGCATTTATTACTAAGAAGCAATCACGAGAAATAATCAACAATAAGGCAACACGAGACAACGCGCGGCATCACATCTATCGTCGAGAGCGGTTACTAACAGGTTAAGTGGAGTACTCGTCACACACGACGATACCGCACATTTAGAATGCTTCAAGTTTTTTAGCTACACAAGGTGAGCAAAGGTTATTAACATGGCATCTCACTCAAGCATGGCATAGCACACAATCATGAAAAGAGGTGAAGCAGAAGTTAAACTATTTATGCTAGTCAATTTAAATGAGGCACAACCTAAACATGGCATATCACTAAGTACCCCATGACAATTTAAGTAATTGGTACTGTTCTGCCCTAAACCATATTTTATGTTGGTTAACAGCAGCAAACAGTAGCATAATCCCAAAGTACATGAAATTCTAATCAAGTTACATATAAAGAACACTCCAAACGGAATTACGGTTAAAAAGATATAAGCAAAACAAGTTACGGGCACAATCTGCCAACAGTAGGTAGCACACTTTAGAGCAACAAATAAGCAGGCAAAAGGTTGTAAACATGCAAAAAAATCTATGAAATTAAAGTAGACATGGAATGCATAGCATTGCAAAAGGAATCATGCAAATAGACATCATGGTTCACTAGTTATAAGCAACACAAAAACCTATAAAACATTACTGGTCAGGGACTTAGTGAAAATCATGAAAACAGGGAAGAAACTGTTATATTCATGCTGTATAGACAGGGGTAAAACTATATGCAAATGTGCAGCAACATGACATAGAAATATATGGGCATGAAGTAGACATGATGGCGATCAGGTACAAACAAGAATCATGGTAATAGGCATCACAGATCAAAAGATATTAAGCAAGCAACATGGCATCGGAAAGTTACAGACTTAGTGAAAAACAGAGGTGGCTGTCAACAACAGCAGGATAGCAACTTTGGAGCTAAACATATCTATGACCAGAAATGTAATCATGACAATGCAATACATATAATGGAAGTAGACATGACATAGATCAAAATGACATATTGCAATGTTCAATAGGATGCACAGTTAAAAAGATATAGGGCGGCAAAATATCAAGTTTATATAAACAACACCACATGTCATCTGGGTCACCACTTTGGAGCAAGATTTAATATAGCTACAAAAGTCAAACATGGCAAAGGAATGCATCTAATTGCAGTGCACATGATTCTTAACACATAGAAGAAAGAATCAATGCAATAGGCCTCATGGATGTGACACAATCATCAACCAAACTTGCAATAAAATAACAACAGCAGCACTTCACAGAAAGTAGCAGCAGTTAACAGTCTGATGCCTACTTCAACAGGGATTAACAACATCAAGATGGTTTCAAATCAAAATGCTCACAAAAGATGAACTGGAGTACACACAAATCTAAACAGTTTTCCTTTTGGGCGCGACGTCATCCGAGCTACGATTTACTCGCAAATCTACTCGCAAAACAACATCAGCAACAATATAAAAAAGACTTAGCAAATTTTTCATAGGGGCTTAACAAAAAACACGCACAGGGGGATCGGTTTGAAATTCTCACCAATGGGTCGGCCCAAGAGGAGGGGGTGGCTGGCAGGCCGACCTGGCTGGCGGATCTGGGCCTCAGGCCGGATCTGGCCGGTTGGGCCCGCTGGCTGGGCCTGTCCAGGCAGCTTCAGTGGCTGGAGGAGGAGGCCGAGCTCCTCGAGCGGCTTGGGCATGGCGAGGCCAGCCGGCGGCTGGCCGGTGCTGGCTGCAGGCGCGAGGGGGAAAGGCGGGGGCGGCCCCTGGCGACGGGTGACGTCGGATTCAGCCAGGATCTGGCCGGCGGCGCGGCTCACGGCGCGGAGCGGCGTCTTGCTTGAGCTCGGGCTCGCCGGCCTCAAGACATGGCGCGGCGGCTCGTCTCGGTTCCCGCGGAGAGATAGAGGTGGCGGGGTGAGGAGTGAGGGGAGGAGAGGAGGTGGCGGTGCAGGTGTCGGGGGAATATTCCATGGCTAGACCCGGCTTGGAGACAAAGTCGGTCGGATGACAAGAGCCGGCTACCAGAGATGACAGCCGGACGAAGGAATCAAGATGGATTTCACCTAACTTGGAAGATACGAAAAGTTACAATACTTAGAGTAGGACCCGGATTAATATACGACTTGTAATAGAATAAGAGACTAGTTTGTATCCTACTAGGACTCTACATGTAAGCGTCCTCCTTCCACCTATATAAGGAGGGGTAGGGCGCCCCAAATGGGACAACTCAAGAAGACTCAATAGACCACAATAGGCTCTAAATTAGAGACTAGTCTCGGGTCATCTAAACCCGGGACAATTAGACACAACTATAGGAGAGCCAGCGACATGCCGACGACTCTCCGTGAGCAAAGGAATAAAACCTAGCCACAAACAGCATGTAGGGTTTTTATCGGGCGATGTTTCCCGGGGCCCGAAGCTGTATAAATCGCGTCTCTCTCCCTGTGTGATTTTCTTCCTTATACACTCGTAGCAAAGGCCCCATAATCAAGTCCGACTCTACGGACATCTGCTTTGACTTCCCACGACAGTTGGCGCCCACCGTGGGGCCTACGCACAAGGGTGTTGACGTCTTGAAGGAAGTCTCACAGGGATCGAGAAGCTCATGATCGGGTCGAACGAAGAAGAAACCAGCATAAACAGATCTACATCAATTTTACGAATCTGTCAAAGATGCAGCTCTCATGATCCCAATCAGATTGGACTGCGAAGAAATCCTAGCTACCAGAGAATCGGATCGGATGTCAGAAAACGAAAAGCCGACGGCACAAGCGCAAGGGATAAAAACCATGCATGTATGATCCAAGTCTCAAGGCCAGGATCTAGCACGGTGGTAATAAAAGATCAAGAAAATAAAAGGATGGAAGGAGCACCACGTGCATATATACTAGTACGAGAATGACTCGTGTTGCACTAGTAATTAACTAGTACAGTTCTTCGGACCAGAAGCCGAAAGGAATTTGGTCAGCAACTATAAACAGCATCGATCAATCCATATGACCAGCTGTCAGATTAAATAAACCACGATCAGGTGCACTAGCTATCATCTCAAATAGAGGGCTGTTCCACAATCTTTGTCGGCGAGTCCGGTCCAAGGGCATGGAGCGAAAGCGTAGTCGAAGTAGTCGTACACGCGGCATAATCACAGATGCGAAAAGTAAAGGGAAACAGAGAAATAGTCTGGACTTATCTTTATTATCAATTGATGTCTCTCTCCATACAATACATGGGTATATATAGGGGGGAGAGGGATAGGTGGAGAGGATCAAACCCTAGAAGGAGAAACCCCCTACCAAGAAAGGGTGGGGGCCGTACGAAGACGTACGTCGGTTTCCCAACACTCCCCCTTGGTCCGTCATCCCGTATCGCCTACGTCCCAAAAACACCGAAAAACCCAGTGGGAAAAATATGGAGAAAGAGCACATAGAATATGTTTCCTCATGTTGCACTAATTGCCTCATCAAAAACCTCAATGTGAGAAACATCAGGAAAACTCACATAAGGGAAAAAGAGTACAATCCTCTCAACATCAGGTCGAGTACTCTATCATCTGGATCGAGATTCACAGATAAGGTGTGAATAATCTCCCCCTGAACCTGGCATTTCTCTAATTCTCATCATACTGATTCCACGAACACACCTTTCAAAAGATGACACCGGTAATGATTTAGTGAAAAAATCAGCGAGATTTTCACACGACTTAGTATGCAAGATCCTCACATCGTTCATCTTCTGCAGCTCATGCGCATAGAAGAACTTGGGGTTGATATGTTTTGTGAGATTACTCTTCACATACCCTGACTGTACTTGTGCAACACAAGCTGCATTATCTTCATAGATAATGGTGGGGGTTTGTACGGTGTTCAGCCCACACGTCTGCTGAATGTGGTGAATCATCCGTCGAAGCCACGCACACTCTCGTGATGCTTCATACAATGCTATGATTTCTAAGTGGTTCGTCGAAGTTGATACAAGACTTTGCTCAAACGATTTTCGGGAAATTGCAGTTCCAGCACAAAGGAAAACATATCCAGTCTGTGACTTGAAAGTGTGCGGGTCCGACGGGTACTCAGTATCAACATAGCCTACCACTGATAGGTCTTGATTCCTTCTATAAGACAACTCAAGATCTTTGGTCCCATGCATGTATCAGAAGATGTTCTTGATGCCTTTCCAATGTCTATTTGTAGGCTCAGAACTGTACCTAGCAAGCAAATTGACAGCGAACGTGATGTTCGGCCATGTACAATTCACGAGGTACATAAGTGCTCCAACGGCGCTCAAGTAGGGGAATTCCGGTCCCAGAATTTCCTCCCCCTCTTCCTTAGGCCTGAACGGGTCCTTATCTTGATGCAATGAACTCCCAATCATTGGGGTCTTAGATGGATATGCCTTATCAAATCCAAATCTCTCCAGCACCTTCTGGGTGTAGGCAGACTGGTGCACTAGAATCCTAGCAGAGGAATGTTCAAGTTGCAGACCCAGACAAAACTTGGTTTTATCCCAATCATTCATCTTTAATTCCTACATCAGGTAAGAACTCGCTTCCTCAATATCTCTAGGTGTAACGATTATATTCAAATCGTCCACGTGCACCGAGATTATACAAGATCCATCTTGGATCATTGCTCGTGTAGCCCTTCTGATGAAGGAACACGCTCAAACGATTATACCACATCCTACCAAACAGTTTAAGTCTGCAGAATGAATTTAAGAATAACATTGTATAAACCCCGATTTGCTCTATCTTGGTTACCATATAGGTAAGCAGTGACAACATCCATCAATTTCATTGTTAAGTCCAGATTTACTGCCATTGAGATCAAATAGCTAAAGGTTATACCATCCATGACTGGGGAGTAAGTTTCCTCAATATTGACATCTGGTCATTGAGTGAACCCTTGAGCGACGAGCCTTGCTTTTGTACCGAACCACCTCACTTGTGGGGTAATTGCCTTCAGCCAATCTTTTCAATCCAACCTTTTTTTACAATCAGCGAGATTGTGAGGCCTAGGTTAGGATATACGATTGAGGCAATTTTCTTAGCAAAGTTAATGTCGACAGTCGTCATTGCTCGGTTCCTTGACCCTCCTTTATTTATATGATTTATGGACATTTCGGCATGGGGCGCATCTGGCGCTACCTCTTGCTCTACCATTTTCCCTTTATAGGATCGAGGTCCTTTAGCTTTTCCGCGCCGATGTGTGTACTCACATGTCCGCTGGATGTTCCCTCAATAGGTACGTTTCAAGTCCGGAATCTCGTGCACAGGACTTTCCGTACTTGCGCCATGTATCAATTGGCTCCCCTTTTGCTTACTAGGGGCTTTGCTGACTATCTGTGATAAATCTCTCTTATCCTTCTTCCTCAGGCGTCCCCGAGTACTTAGGACTCGAGAAACCGGATTTCGCGTCCTTTTAGGCCTTTGGACGGGAGCGGGTGTACCATTAGTTAACTTCGGTATCTCAACCATTTCTGGTGCATTGCGCAGTGGCATATGCGACTTTTTCATAGTTTTCAATTCACTAAAGTGATCAGGCAGTTGATTCGCTAATGCATGCAAATCTATTGTCTTTTGGACTTATTT
This sequence comes from Bromus sterilis, assembly GCA_950022295.1. NCBI lineage: Eukaryota > Viridiplantae > Streptophyta > Magnoliopsida > Poales > Poaceae > Bromus > Bromus sterilis. Next base: position 331,835,979 of record OX465595.1, on the reverse strand, counting down.
ATTTCTCAACAGTGCGTGGGTCTTGAACGCGGATCCCCGTGGCTTGCCACGTTATTTCTCCACTTTTATCATCAATGCGTTGATTTCCTCCCCCTAAAGTCGGAAAGAGATCCTCGTCATATATGCAATCGCAAACGGGTCATATGACAATTACATGTCATGGGGGTCCAAATACCTGATTATGAACACAGTCTCATAACCAATGTATATCCCCGACTTACGGATCAAGCCCATTGCAGATCGCTGGGGTGGTGGTGTTGGTACGTACACCTGGCAACCGAACATGTGAATGTGGGAAATTTTCGGTGCCGACCCATACGCGAGCTGCATAGTAGAATGGATGTTGTAGGCTGACAGTATAAAGTTGATGATTTTAGCAGCGTGTAACACAGCGTGCTCCCAACATCTGGTTGGAAAATAACAACCCTGAAGGAGCAGTCTAGCAATGAATTTAATCAATGCCCTTTCAAGTCCGTTTTACATATGGACATGTGGTACTGAATGCTCGACCGCAATTCCCATTGTCATGGTTCCTTGTTGCATCAGACAATCATTGGACCACTTAGAGAAGCGTCAATGCGTACCATAAAGTACCAAAACGACCCTGGGATGGGCTGAATTGGACCACATATGTCCCCTAGGATGTGTCCAAGTTGGGATTTCATCCTTCACTTTTACGGGAACGATCTAATGATTAACTTCCTCGTAGCGCATGCGGAGCACACAAAATCATCAGGATTCGAGAAGTTTTCACATTAACATTATGACCATCCAAGTTGTCAATTGTATTCATCATCATACTAAGACAGAGTAGCCTAATCTATCATGCCAGAGGAAAAATAGTTCTGAGCTTCGGAAGATAGTGTACACGGGCAGTGCTATAATTATCGTGTAGCGTAGCCCGGTGTCCAATGGAGGAAAAACTTTCAGTAACATGTTTACCACTTTCATCATGCTCGGTGAATTTGGGATATTCTGGCCAATCACAACACCGGTCTCAACATGAGACTATTATCGTGAATGTTTATGGAACTTAAGAGGTTGCGAGTGACTCGGGGTACAACGATGCATCACTTGATGATCAAAGTTGTTCCCTTGGGTTAGTATGATAGTGGCTCATCTGGAGCCACATCGCAACCGGCGATTTTCATAACATTCCCTCAAGATTAAACTCAAAGCACATAATCTCTCTCAAAATGGTATTTGTGTATCGTTTTCCACAAGACATGTTTACTCCAGTGGTGTGCCACACGTGTTCTAAGATATTGCATCGACGAATATAATGAAGCGAGGAAGAAGCAACATTACATAAAACAAAATGCATAATATCTCAGAACATAACATGCCATCATATTTAAATAGAGAAATTAATGAATGATAAAATATCAGTCGAGCACCAAAATAATGAATATGTCTTGCTCTTACAGAGCTTACAGACCAAAAAATGTATCAAGAATGCCGAAGAGATCATAATATTTAGGATACTAGGCAGAGTCAATGATTACATCATCGACTTGGGCCTAGATTTTGAGTTGACTAAACTTCTCCATATCTTAGATTATTACCAAGGTAACAACATACTAAGCCAGTGTGGAGGGGGCGAGCAACAAGTGCTCTACCATGTCCACTTTCATTGGCATCGAGGCGGGGGTGCCAAGTGCTCTACCATGGGCACCTATAGAGGTTCTTCCATGGGAGTCGATGGCGTCTCCCTCTGATATACCATCGTAGACAATGATGCCTCCCCCCGAACATTGTAGATACCCCAAACTTGTAGCACCATAAAAATTCCACTCTATACTCTCATGCGAGCGAACATTGTATTTCGTTCTGGCCAACAGCTATATGAAAGCGTGCCAAAAGTGAGAAAACATTTTGTTCCTGCCGTGTACTCATTTTGCAAAGTATCGCAGAGATGGAATTTAAAGAAGGGCAACACCCATACACACTCGTCTGGAGTAGTGGTGGTAGGACCAGCTGGGTCATCAAGTTATAGTCCACTCGAGTCGCTTTGACTTGAGGACGGTTCCACATCAGATGTTCAGGTGGCTAGTTATGGACAAAATTGGTGATCTCCCGGTTACATCGGGTAATTTGATTACATCAGTTAATCCATTGCATATTGCGATGATGATACAAATTTATTATTTAACATGATGTTCCATTATTTAAAAACATGCTAACAATGATTCAAAGCGATTAAAAGTAATTAAACAATTAATTCTAGACATGAAAACATACAGTAAAAGCATGGTAAAGACGGAAACATGTTAAGCATATCATAAACAATTTGCACGGAGGAAACTGCGGCGCGGCTTGCAAGTACGCGGGATCGCGGGCGGCTAGCAGTCATGGCACACAACTTGGTCAAGCGTTTTTCCGCCCGACATAACGTGATGAGTAGCTCATACGCATGTTGCACACGGCAAAGTGTGGGGTTTACGCACTTGCATACTGCATACAACCGCATATGTACGCCCGTGTCTATGTAAGGCAACACAAACACAACGGCTGAGCTAGCAAGCCGGCCATGGCGGGCACGGGTGTGCAGCAGGCACACGGAGGCGCAATTGAGTCAGGCTAGACTTCCGGTGTGAGCAGGCAGGTACGGCGACCAAGTGCAGCGGGGTGCGGTGACCAGTAGGATCACGGCAGCGGCTGCCTGCAATGCACAGAGACTCGCATACAACCATGCATGTACGCAAAAATTATATCGTGGGCTGGTGCAAGACAACAGGTCGAGGCGGCAAGTGCACGCAGTGAGCGCATGTCAGCGGGACACAACGATCAACTCGCGGGCTAGCGCAGGATAACAGATCGAGGCGGTCAACACAAACAGCGAGCGCAGCAGTGAACGCACGTCAGCCGGACGTGACGATCAACTCGCGGGCTTGTGCATGACAACAGGTCAAGGCGGCCAGTGTACGCAACGACCAGCTCACGATTCAGATACGGCAAGATAAGAAACGTGCAAGCGTATATAAGGCACGCGTATGAAGCCAATGATAGATGTCATCTGGACAACGTGTGCAGACTGAGAAATGAGAAGAAGAAAAATCATGCATCATCGGGACGCCACGATGTGTGTACATCGGGTACATCACAACTGTCTCGTAAACATCCGATGCATTGCGGCGCTACGTAATGCGGAGCTCATTGTGTGGCTTGGCGGCTCGGCCGACCGGGCAACACACGATAAACAACTGTACGGTAGCCAACGACGATGCCATGCTCATCAGGAGCACGTGTAAATCAGGTACATGGATGAAAAAAAAAAGTGTATACAGTGGATACATCATGATGATGCAGTGCTCATCTATGAGGCCACCAAAGAAAGGAAAGGAATCAGAGTAGTGCTATTCTATACCAAATCCGTGCAAGCAAATATATCAGCGTGAAACGCCAATTCATCGGCTAGTTTGCTACATGCAACTAGTACGACTATCCAAAATTATCAGGTCATATTCTTTCATAAATTAATATTCTGCAAAATATTAAACAGGCAAGAACATTGTCTGGCTTATGTTACACTAGGAAAAATGCCCGTGCGTTGCAACGGAATTATAGTGTTCCAGTTGATATCCTTTTGCCTTGGACCATGTACAACTCAGTTAAGCCTGGTCGGTCAGGGTCACCGTGATGGCCTCACATGACATGTCACGACGGTCTTGTTTTCGATAAGGTCCTTAAGGCATCGGTTAGACCCAATTCCACCATGGCCTCCTACTCCTTTTCTACCCAATGATTCGGCCTAGGGAGCATGTGAGCGTCAGTCGTCATTATATAGGTGTCCTTGCCGAAGACCGATTGCATGAGCATCCGTTCTAGGACATCCTTTCTTGTTGCGTCCGTTGGGACCGACAAGACGGCCTATGACACCGCTAACGCAGTGTGTTCCTACAAAAAAATACCATATTATATCCTATGAATAATGATCAAAGGGGGCATTCAACAGATGTGCCGCACTTACCCGAGTCGCTATGTTTGAAATTCTATTTATTCAGGATAGCATAGGAACACATCCAATAATGAAATATAATCCAATTAATAGTAAAGCACTTGGTATAAGTATTTTTTTTCTTCAAGCACCATAGAAACACATCGGAACCCGGGTGTGGTGACAAATGAGCAAGGGCCGGGCCGTCACCCCCCTGGTGGCGCGCCGTATCTTGATCTGGATACGGTGACAAGTGAGCAAGGATCGGGTCGTCGCAGCCTTAGTGGCGCGCTACATCGTCGCCCGGGTGTAGTGAAAAATAAGCAAGGGTCTTCGCATTTGACTCGACGAGTGCGAAGGGTAAGGAAGCTAGCCGAGCCTAAGAGGATTCGCATAGGTAGTTGGAACGTAGGGTCCCTGACAGGTAAGTTGCGGGAGTTAGTGGATGAAGCAGTGAGGAGAGGTGTTGATATCCTATGCATCCAAGAAACCAAGTGGAAGGGACAAAAGGCGAAGGAGGTAGAGGAGACCGGTTTCAAGCTGTGTTACACGGGGACCACTGCGAACAGAAACGGAGTGGGTATCTTGATCAACAAGAGCCTCAAGGATGGAGTGGTAGACGTCAAGAGGCAAGGTGATCGGATTATCCTGGTCAAGCTGGTCGTTGGGGCCCTAGTTCTCAATGTTATCAACGCCTATGCCCCGCAAGTAGGCCACAGTGAAAGCACCAATTTGGAGTTCTGGGGAGGCCTGGAGGACTTGGTTAGGAGTGTTCCTATTGGCGAGCGGCTCTTCATAGGAGGAGACCTTAATGGCCATGTGGGCACATCTAACACAGGTTTTGAAGGGGTGCATGGGGGCTTTGGATATGGCTGCAGGAATCAAGAGGGAGATGATGTCTTAAGCTTCGCTTTAGCCTACGACATGATCGTAGCTAACACCCTCTTTAGAAAGAGAGAATCTCATCTAGTGACTTTTACTAGCGGACAACACTCTAGCCAGATTGATTTCATCCTCTCAAGAAGAGAAGATAGGCGTGCTTGCCTAGATTGTAAGGTGATACCTGGGGAGAGTGTTGTCGCTCAACATAAGCTTGTGGTGGCTGACTTCCGCTTTCGGATTCGTGTCCAGCGGGATAAGCGCACCAAAGTCGCTAGAACGAAGTGGTGGAAGTTGAAGGGGGAGGCGGCTCAGGCTTTCAAGGAGAGGGTCATGAAGGAGGGCCCTTGGGAGGAAGGAGGTGATGCAAACAATATGTGGATGAAGATGGCGACCTGCGTCCGAAGGATAGCTTCAGAGGAGTTTGGGGTAACCAAGGGTAGTAGAGTCGAAGCTAAAGATACCTGGTGGTGGAACGAGGATGTCCAGAAGGCTATTAAGGAGAAGAAAGTCTGTTTCCAACGCCTATACCTCGATAGGAGTGCAGACAACATAGAGAAGTACAAGGTGGCGAAGAAGACAGCGAAGCGAGCTGTGAGCGAAGCTAGGGGGCGGGCGTATGAGGACCTCTACCAGCGTTTAAACACGAAGCAAGGTGAAAGGGACATCTATAAGATGGCCAAGATCCGAGAGAGGAAGACGAGGGATGTCGATTAGGTGAGATTCATCAAGGACGAAGCAGATCAACTTCTGGTGAAGGACGAAGACATCAGGCATAGATGGAGGCAATACTTCGACAAGTTGTTCAATGAGGAGAATGGGAGCTCTACCATTGAGCTGGATGACTCCTTTGATGAGATGAACAGACGTTTTGTGCGGCGAATCCAGGAGGCCGAGGTCAAGGAGGCTTTAAAAAGGATGAAAGGAGGCAAGGCGATGGGCCCCGACTGTATCCCCATCGAGGTGTGGAGAGGCCTTGGAGACAAAGCGATAGTATGGCTAACCAAGCTTTCCAACCTCATTTTTCGGGCAAACAAGATGCCTGAAGAATGGAGGCGGAGTATATTAGTACCAATCTTCAAGAACAAAGGGGATGTTCATAGTTGTACTAATTACCGCGGGATTAAGCTAATGAGCCATACAATGAAGCTATGGGAGAGAGTCATTGAGCACCGTGTAAGAGGAATGACACGCGTGACCAAAAATCAATTTGGTTTCATGCCTGGGAGGTCGACCATGGAAGCCATTTTCTTGGTACGACAACTTATGGAGAGATACAAGGAGCAAAAGAAGGACTTGCATATGGTGTTCATTGACTTGGAGAAGGCTTACGATAAGATACCGCAGAATGTCATGTGGTGGGCGTTGGAAAAACACAAAGTCCCGACAAAGTACATTAACCTCATCAAGGATATGTACGACAATGTTGTGACAAGTGTGCGAACAAGCGATGGCGACACGGATGACTTCCCAATCAAAATAGGACTGCACCAGGGGTCAGCTTTGAGCCCTTATCTTTTCACATTGGTGATGGATGAGGTCACACAAGATATACAAGGGGACATCCCATGGTGTATGCTCTTTGCAGACAATGTGGTGCTAGTCGACGATAGTCGGGCGGGGGTTAATAGGAAGCTGGAGCTGTGGAGACAGACTTTGGAATCGAAAGGTTTTAGGCTTAGTAGAACTAAAACTGAGTACATGAGGAGCGGTTTTAGTACTACTAACCATGGGGAAGAGGAGGAAGTTAGCCTTGAGGGGCAAGTGGTACCTCAGAAGGACACCTTTCGATATTTGGGGTCAATGCTGCAGAAGGATGGTGATATTGATGAAGACGTTAGCCATCGAATCAAAGTTGGATGGCTAAAGTGGCGCCAAGCTTCTGGTGTTCTCTGTGATAAGAGAGTGCCACAAAAGCTAAAAGGCAAGTTCTATAGAATGGCGATTCGACCTGCGATGTTGTATGGTGTTGAATGTTGGCCAACTAAAAGGCGACATGTCCAACAACTAGGTGTGGCAGAGATGCGCATGTTGAGATGGGCATGTGGCCACACAAGGAAGGATCGGATCCGGAATGATGTTATACGGGAGAGAGTTGGGGTGGCACCAATTGAAGAGAAGCTTGTCCAACATCGCGTGAGATGGTTTGGACATATCCAACGTAGGCCTTCTGAAGCGCCTGTGCATATCGGGCGGTTAAGGCGTGCTGATAATGTCAAGAGAGGTCGGGGGAGGCCAAACTTGACTTGGGAGGAGTCTGTGAAGAGAGACCTGAAGGATTGGGCTATCAACAAAGATCTAGCTCTGGACAGGGGTGCGTGGAAGTTAGCTATCCACGTGCCAGAACCGTGATTTGGTTACGATATCTTTTGGGTTTCAGCTCTAGCCTACCCCAACTTGTTTGGGACTGACAGGCTTTGTTGTTGTTGTTGTTGTTGTTGTACCATAGAAACACATCTCATAACCATACTATAATATTCATTTTCAACCGCTTGAGAAGATGATGGCCCTTTTTGAAATAATGATACTTGGCAAAACTCCTAAAGCTTTTAGATTGCAGACATAGACTCAAAGGGCTTTGATAATTAAATCAATATGTCTCATCCCTCAGAAGAATTCACTTTAAACAAATTCTTATGAGATATAAGGAACAATCCTTGATGCACTATTCTAGTAAAGACAAAATTAACATCAGCGAAATCGGCAAATGCACACACCCTGCATTTAACTCGTGACTAATTTGTGAAAGGAAAGGAAAGACCATTCTCTCCTCTCCCATTCACTTCAAGTGACTAACAGTCACCATTATGTGACTAATCTCTCTGAATAATAAGAACAAGCCCGTCACATTTCCTTACAAAAAAAAAGTGTGCCACCTTGAGGATTCCGATGTCCCTACAACAATACATATAATGAAGTACCCTAGTGTATAAACTAAAAAATATTAATTGGATCTTATATTCCTTGTGCCCTGACATCAGAAAGGAAGCTAAACAATGGTGAAGCCGAGTATACACAAAATTCAATATAGAAGGGATCATTTATTTTAATCAGCAAATACCCAACTAAATGTTGAAAATTATTGCAAGTCTATTTATTTCTAGCAATTAGTGTGCTTCATATGAGTACATCTATAGGTGCATGTTAGTTTATATAGGAAGATTGCCCGTGCGTTGCAACAGAAGAAAAACTTAATCTTATAATTAAATACCTATGATCTACGTAAAATCAACTTTATATATTTTGTTCAGCATCACATCAAAACCTTTTAATCTTTGTACAAAATATGCATGCAGCTTGCAATGAAAGCAAAAGTTGTCTTTCTCTATTAGCATAGCTCAAGACATCCACTATTTGAAATCACTAATAGCATATACATAGTTTAATTTTTCCAGTTCAATTCTGAAGTTGTGGAACCTATTGTTCAAAAGATCCACAAATAAATATATGATTAATACTTAAATAGTGCCATAATTATAAATATATACATTATTTTATACATATAGAATATCTACAAATTGAGTATCAATACGCTTGTAAAATTAATTTAAAACTTGCAGTCCTTGTGAGGATTTGAAAAAGAAAATTAGTACATAACACTCTGTAGTAAATTCTTTGTGACGAAGATGACAATTATCCCATTCACTAAAATGTCAAACAACTCGACATTTCGAAGGTGTCATTGAAGACCGAGAGGCGCATACTAAGGTCATAAATAAATACACATGAACCACACATTAATCATGAAACGATCTAAAAATCGTCATGGGTTCCATTTAAGGTGAACAATGGTTATTAAGTTCACAGGGTGGAAAAGCTTGTCCGGTGTTATTAAACCAACGAACAGTCCCACTTAACCAGTGTTTGGTCCGTCTTTTATATGTTGGAGTAATATCCCTTAACCCAATATACTTAGAAATCAAATTAAAATTCTCAATGCAGTCCGGAATCCTTTCTCTGGGAGTTGTTTGAATGAGCACAGTATATTATAAGAATCACATTGTTTTGGGGTGAGTTATTCCTTCAGTTATCGCGCGTATCATATGATATAACACTTCAGTTAGCACTTTGTTGCATTATTTCCAATAGCGCAGTGGCAGAGAGCTGGCTGTGCGACCGAGGGGTCAGGCATTCGATCAACCGTGGGAGCAATTCAGCGCCCGTTTTTCCCTTTGTTTTCTTCAGCGCGTAGGACTGCAGGTTTATTAAGCCAAAAGCAAAGAACTTTTTGTAAAAACACCGACGGAAGGAGAAACTCACCTCCCTTTATTATTAGGGATAGATTATTATTTGCAGAATTGCACTCGGAAGAAAATCTTAGTGAAAGCACCCTATGAATTCTCAGGGGTAAAGTTATTGCCGACTTCCGCGTTTGAACAGCCGTGCCACGACCGATGCTTGCACTTGAGCCGGTGTACATAGTCGTTCTTAACGTCCACATTTCCCCGGCATCCAACGCCGACGTCTACACGTCCGCGCCAGCTTACAAAGTCACGATTGACGCCCAATTTGCGCCCACTTATGGCGCTACACTCTACATCCACATTGTTTCACGCCGGCTTACGGCGTCGTGACGACCTACAACGTCGTGTTCAACGGCCATACCTACGACGACTTACAACCTCGCGTCCAATGATCACACGCCGTGCTCTAAGACGCCGACTTCACGCGAAGCTCAAAAAATCACCGGCTTGAGGCCGCACTCTTCAATTTCTATGCCGCGCTTGCCTGCGCAAAGTCGCCAGCCGCGAAGCCACCTCCGGCTCCGCGCAGCAGTTTCTAGTAAAGACCACATATGCGTCGGCTTACAATGCCGCACTCCACATCTACGTCACCGCGCTCGACGTTCATGTCCACACCGGCATTCAGCATCACACCCGGTTATAATGTTTCTAACGGCTCCTAGCACTTCAAAATTTCTCTCGCGCGCACTGGTTTCCACCGCCGCCCTCGAGACTCACATCCGCGCTGACTTACGCTCCGCGCCTGACGCTTAAATCTACCGCCGACTCGTTACGTCGACTGGGTTATCAAGTGTCGACTCGTACGAGATCGACTACAACCTCCCCACGGTCGACTTCCATGGTGTTTTGGGCTTATTCTGCATCATCAGATCAGTACAAGGAATCCCCAGCCGACTCCTCGAGTCCACTCAAGACTCGGCGGCTACGCCTCCTATAGGATCCATTGGAGATTGAGATATATTATGTTTCAACGACGGATTATAATTGACCATCACAAATTTTGGTCCATTGTTTTCGATGGTAAAATCCCGGCTCAGATTCCGGTTCATCGGGAAAATTTCGGCTCTTTCATTGAGTACCGGATCATCGGTAAAATCCCGGCCCAGATTCCGGTTCGATGGAAAAATTCCGGCTCTTTCATTAAGTTCTGGATCATCGGAAAAATCCCGTCTCCCTTCTCGAGTTCCGGTTTATTGGAAAATCTCGGCTCCAAAATGAGATTCCGGCTCATCGAAAATTCTGTTTCCTTTATGAATCCAGGACCATTACAAAACACCGTCTTTCGCTATAAATATATAAAGTCGACATTCGTCGCACCGACTTTCTCCATAAATATTTAAAGTGGACTTTCGTCGCATCGTCTTTCGCCATACAAAATACAAGTCGACTCTCGTCGCACCGGCTTTCGCCACACTAAGGTACGCCGACCCTGGTCATGCCAACTTCTCCATACATTGCATCTTATGCACTATGAATTTACTCTCTTCTCATCTTGCATCATACACTACATGTCATGATGCATTGCATCTTCTGCATTCTCATATCTCAGAGACCTGGGGGCTTGATCAACCCCTCTATTGGTACTGAGCATGTATATTGATTATTCAGGCGAATCAGGGGGCTCGATGACATTCATCGACTCTTATCTGAGAACTCGGCATATATATATGTAAAACTCCACATGTGTATGGCTTATTCAGGGGAAGTAGGGGAGCTCGATGGCATCCATCGACTCTTATCCGAAGAAATCCCGGCATATACATGAACTGGCTAAACCACGCCTTAATCTTGGCCCGTATAGCTCAAGCTCATACGACCCACGTGTACCCGGATTAGCCTAAAAACCTTGGGGGCTGACAGCAACGCCTACCGAGTTTGGTCTTAAGTACAGGGAACACTAGTCATATGTAGCCAGCTTACAGAGAGGTTCCGACTCCTCGATAACCCAATAATCTATCTCAAACGTGAGAAGATGAGGCATGTTTTAATCCAGAGTCGACTTCTATATGAGCCTTCATACTTTATTTTTGCATACATTAGCATCATAGCATACTTTTTCTTTTATCATTTTATATGTCATCCAAAAGATGCACCGTGATCATTAACCTGTGTGACTCGGTATGACACAAAAGATGCTCATACCAACTCATGGGGGACTATAGCTCAAAATTCTCTATGACTCGGTATGACACAAAAGATGCTCACACCGACTCATGGGGACTACAACTCGAAAAATTTCACTATGTGATGCAGTAGCGTGTTAAGACACACATGCCGACTCATGAGGACTATACCTTTTGCATTGCATCTTCTGCATTCTTAACGCCGACTTCGGTCACAACGACGCTCGCCATATATAAAGTCGACTTCGGTCGCAACGGCTCTTGCCATATATAAAGTCGACTTCGGTCGCAACGGCTCTCGCCATATATAAAGTCGACTTCGGTCGCAACGGCTCTCGCCATAATGATACGTCCAAAATATATTATAATTTCTGCTTGCTCCATGCCTCTTTTGTGTGATATTGCTATGATATTGATGAACTTCCATACACTTTTTATCATATTTGGACTAACTTATTAACTCTGTGCACCCTAGTGCCAGTTCATGTTTTCTGCCGTTTTTCTATTTCAGGTCTCCCCCATATTAAAAGTGCTCCAAAAATTCGGGAAAATCCAATAACAAATCAGCGATATAAAAGCATCGGGAATCACCGATGGGGGGGGGGGCAGAGGGGACCCACCAGGGCCCCAGGCGCCCTCCCGGCGCGCCCTAGGGTGTGGCCGCGCCAGGGGGCCGCATGGACCTCTGGCTGCCCCCCTTCGCCTATATATTCCTCGTGACGTGAAACCCCTGTGATGGGAACTTTTTCGCGATCTCTCCTCTGTTTCGCCGCCGCTGCGCTTCCAAGATCGGGAGCACCAGAATACCTCTTCCTGGCACCCTGTCGGAGGGAGGAACCACCTCCGGGAGCTTCTCCACCACCATGGATGCTTCCCGGATAAACCGTGAGTATTCCACCTTGGACCATGGGTCTATGATCAGTAGCTATGTGATGTTCTCCTCCCCTGTTTTTTCTTCATGGATTAGACCTCGTGAGCTTCCCTACATGATCGAGGAACATATGTAATATTTCTGCTGTTGCTATGCTGAGTTTGATGGGATCCGATGGATTATGAGACTATGTTCATATTGTGTTTGAGTAATATATTTGATTCCTATCTTTTATATTTATGTTCTAGAGTAATTCTTGCATGTTCTCCTTTTTATTTATTGCTTTGGCCAAGTAGTAGGTAGTGACTCCAAGAGGGAGCGTTATGCATGATTGTGGGTTCATGCCCCCTGATGACTAGCTTGAGTGACAGAAACATGAGTCTAGGGGATGTGTTGTTGCCACAAGGGGGAAAACGACGGTGCTTGTACTTGCGGGTGCAAGGATTGTTTACTTTACGCAAAGTTCTTTAATGCAGTTGTCTATTGCTTTGAGTTTACACTTTGGGTTGGGATTCACAACTTAATACCAGCGAGATGTTCTGGATAGATATCTGAAGTTGGATGATTAGTAGGTAGATTCAGATGGATTCCGGTCTACTTGTCTTGGCGTACCGCCCATGCTTTTGAGCCTCTTCCTTTCTTTATAGCATAGTTAGCATTGGTTTGCGCACATAATCCTGTCAATTTCCCAGTTGTAATTTGTTTACCTCGCATGGTTGTTTTATCGTCTTTTGGGACAGAGACATCACTAGTGAACATCATAGGACCCCGGTCCATATTTCCAATACTGTTTACACCCGCTATCAATTTACTACTTTATTTACTTTTCTGTTGCTATCACTATCATTATTATCCCGTGTGTTTTATCCTTTGTAAACAACAAGGCCGGAGGAATTGACAACTCCTCTGTACTCGTTGGGAAGCAAAGTTATTTGCTGTGTGTGCAGGTCCAGGTCAAGGAAGCAACTTTTGTCTAAAACGGTGCCATTGTTTCCTTGCCACCTACTTGTCGATCTTGGAGTCCTACGAGTTCGATACTCCACCTTAGCATCTTCGCTAAGGGAAATTGCCGCTACGCTACATCTCAACCTTCCACTTTGGGTAACCAACGAGGGGGCGTTAAATCGTACCATCAAAAGCAATTTCTAGCGCCGTTGCCGGGGACTCCACTCGTCAAGATAGGGGAGTTGCACACTATCTTTTATCTTTTCTTTTTAGTCTTTTTAGTTTACCTTTTAGTTTTTTGCTTTAGTGTCCTTTATCAAAAATCAAAAAAATAGTTACCTTGCTTGTATTAGTCATTATGTCTGGTCCTTTTGCCTTTGGTGAAGCAGAAGTGCTCACCTTTAAACAAAGAGGTGGTGATAGTCTGAAAGATTCCTGGTATAGAATTAATGACTCTCAAAAAAGAGCCACCAAGAAGCAATCCACTACTATCCTGCTTAGAAACTTTTATGTTGGAATTACTTCTTGGAATAGGTTTATTCTAGATACTGCTATCAATGGGAATTTCCTAGAAGTCCCAGTTTGGTAAGCTCTTAGTGTTATGGAAAATCTTGTTGGAAATCTCCCTTTTGCTAGCATTCAAGATGACATTACCCTAGCTCACATTATGAAAAAACTTGAAAAGATAGAGCTAGAGATGCCAAGCATTAATAAGATAAGTGAGTTGGATCGTAAGATTCAAGGATATTTGAATAGACTCGATAGCTCCATGCATAAAATTTTCAAAACCTTGGAGACCATCAAATTCCATGACTTCGACCCTTCTAGGATTGATAAGATTGATGAAATCATTGACACTCTAGGAACTACTTTTTCCTCAATCAAAACCAAAAAGGTGGAAACTCCGGCAAAGAAGGAACCTAGGTTCATTTACGTTCCAAAGGATCCTAGTTTCAAAAATAATCTATCTATTGCCAAAGGGGTTGAAACTGTGAAGACTTTGGAAGAAATACCTCTCTTCAATAGAATAAATGAGACTCCAATTGATCTTCCGCCTTTTGCTTTTATTCCTAGAAGTATCTTTATTAGGCATTTATTTGAAGAACCTCTTGAGATTAGTTGTACTATTGAAGACATTTTTGATGATCTTGATGATGGTTCAATGGATACAATTTGATCTATTTGCATTAAGCCTAGCTAATGGCTTTAAAGAAGCGCTTTCGGGAGGCAGCCCACAACGAAATTAGGATTTCCTTCTTGTTTTTTTTCTGTTTTTAGCGGTCTTGATGATTGTTACTACTGTAGCAACACCCTTGTATCTTTAATTTTCAATTTTTTTGCCATTTATAGCCTCATATGACAAGGGAAGTGAAAGTTGTGTCATGCTGTCCAGAAAACAAATTATGTCCTCGTGACTAGAAAAATCACAGAAAAATCCCAGTTCATATTTTTGAGCTGAATTTTTTACACAGTGTGCTCTATACAATTATGGAACTTTCGTGTGTTCTGAGTTTTATGATTTGAGTTGCAGAAGTATCCCTAAAAAATTCTTTACTACCTGCCGGTCTGTTTTTCACAGATTCTGTTCTGTTTTGCCTTTCCTTCATTTTGCGAACCTTAAGCTTGCTTTTTCTTTTCAAAGTTTTTTTGTAAATCTTGAGAAACAGTAGATCTTCAATAATATCCTTGTTTCCAGTAGAGAAAAAATAATTTTATTATGGATACTAACCTCGCTAATCAGATTATGATGAGTTATGTATGAAGGGTTTTCAAGTGTGCGAGGGAAGATGATGAAAGAAGATTCAGGAGTGTCAAGCGCTCAAGCTTGTGGATGCCCCCATGCATCCCCAAGAAATATTCAAGGAGACTCAAGCGTCTAAGCTTGGGGATGCCCCCGTGCAACCCCTTCTTCATCAACAATTATCAGTTCGTCTCTCGTCTCACTATATTTTTATCACTTCATGCGTTATGTGCTATGCTTGGAGCGTCTCGCTCTTAGGTTTTATTTTTAGTTTTATTTAGATTTGCTTTCTATTCATAACAAGTTAGAACCCATCTTTCTTCGTGTGGGAGAGAATCACGCTCGACTTTCAAAATTTAGAACACATCATAGGATTTTTCATGCCTATATCTTTGCTGTGATTGTTCTTTATCTTTTTCATAGCTACTGTCATGTTTAGCTCTTAGTTTTCATGCTTATCTTTTTAAAGATCTTTTGTTTAGTTTGTTGCTAGAACTCTCTTGAGTTTTCATGTTTATCTTGTTTAGAGAGTTTGCCTGTTGCACTGAGTTTTGTGTCTTGACTTGAAGTAGGTAATTGAGGTTGCTATACTTTTGTAGTAGTAACTTGCAATAGTTTATAGGTATTATTTTGAGTAATGTTTGGACTTTTGGTGTCAAGAGCTTTAGCCTATTAGTGATAGATGTCGTACTTTGGTCAATCTGTGTTTATTTTCAAAACTTACAAATTAGTTGAGAACTTTAGCTACTAGATGGATCACTACTCTTCTGAGGGGTCGAATGTTAGAGTACACTCACGTAGCATGAGTCGAGGATGCGCAAGGATAACCAAACCCCCATACACTCCTCCTCGGGGTACTTGTCTCTTTGTGAAACCTCCTTATTAGATTGAGAGTTGCCGATAATAAGTGCATGAGTTCTTCGGACTAATGTGAGTATTCGAAAGTTGACACTTCCACCTTCCCATATTTTTCTAGCCTCTCCTGTATCGTGCATTGCTTTCTTCTCACTCCGAGAGTTGGCGTCCACCTTCGCCGGTACATCCAAACCCTTGGCATGATACGCTCTGTCATCATAAACCTCCTTATATCCTTCCTCAAAACAGCCACCATACCTACCTACCAAGGCGTTTCCATAGCCTTTCCGAGATATATTGCCATGCAACATCCACCTTCTCATGACTTGATCTTCATGTCATACATGCTACTTGCTTGATCGATGAGCCGCATGCTAGTTGGGCCTTGCCCTAATAATTGCTAAATGACGTGCTAGTATCATTGCATATCCTGCTACACTGGCAGAGGCATACATTTGCATACATCATGATAGTTACGTCTTCTTTATAATTTGAGTACCTTGTAAAGTGTGAAATATCTTCTATACTTTTTGTAATATATAGAGTGTTCCCCTAAAGTGAGGAAAAGATCCCAAAGTGGACAAATTAAAAGATCCCAAAGAGTACAAATGAGAGGAATAGAAAGAGCCATTGAGGCCACAAAAATATACAAAAAAGAGAAAAAAAGAGAAAAAGAAATAAAAAGAGAGAAGGGGGCACACTACTATTCGTTTTGAGAGATCCACACTCGTACTCCCTCTTATATCTTGTACTCCATAGAGATTATCATTTACGCATATAGCTATGTGGGGACCTTCACACTATAGAACTTGGCTTGTATATTCCTATGATGAGCCTCCTCAAATGAACTCTAGGTCTTCTTGAGCAAGCAAGTTGGATGCACCCCCACTAGTTCCATTGGAGAGCTTACCTTAGCTCATATGTGCATCTGTTGCATGGCAATCCCTACTCCTCACATCATATCTATCCGTTGGCTTTCCCTCACCTATGATTTTCCTCATTGATGTGAGCCTTTCACACCTTTTTGTCTTCCTCCTCCACCATATTCTCTCTTTGCCATCCTAAGTGTCAAATTTCTTGCTTACGCTCATCCATTACATGAGTGCGCAAAATGTCGAAAAGGAGTGGATCATTTTGACTTGTACTTGGCTAGTGGTCTGGGGATGAGTCAAGATAAGACTCCAAAGAAGACCAAGTGTGAAACTTTAGTAGATTGAGTTCTCAACACAAAAATACTTTTTTCGTATATCCCTATCCCCTTTCTTGCATGCAAACACCATTTGGAGACGTTCGAGTCACGGACAGCGAGAGCTCTTGCACCTTTATGTTCTTATTTTGCTTGTTTCAATGCTAAATATAGACTCTTGCCTGTTATGACTTGAATTGAATTACATGCCTTGATTGCTTTACTTAAAAGTTCTTTTATGGTTGGTAGCATGTCACCACAGAAATTATGCTTGTTATCATTTACCTACTCGAGGATGAGCAGAAATTAAGCTTGGGGATGTTGATACGTCCAAAACGTATCTATAATTTCTTCTTGCTCCATGCCTGTTTTGTGTGATAATGCTATGATATTGATGAACTTCCATACACTTTTGATCATATTTGGACTAACCTATTAAGTCAGTGCACCCCAGTGCCAGTTCCTGTTTTCTGTTGTTTTTCTATTTCAGGTTTCCCCCATATTAAAAGTGCTCCAAAAATTCGGGAAAAATCAAATAAAAATCAGCGATACAGAAGCTCAAGGAATCACCGAGGGGGGGCCCAGAGGGGACCCACCAGGGCCCCAGGCGCGCTCCCGGCGCCCTGTTGGGAAACGCAGTAGAAAACAAAATTTCCGTCCATACGAATCAAGAACCCAAGATCATCCAAGAAGATTGCATTTAAGGTTTTAGGTCATGGCTCACCAACCGATGTAGCGGAAGTAGAGTTGGTGAAGACCATCGGTGCAGATCCTCGCAGCTAGGAATTTCAATGACCTCCCAACCGCGAGGATATCGATCCCTCGAACCGTCCCGCGATCTAGTCCCACAGACAAGTCCCACGAACAAGCTCCTCGAAGAAGGGTCGAAGGTACGACCCCTCCATTAGTATCCACACATCCCGTAGCAGCAATCCAGCAGCGCTCCGCCGTCCAGAGATGAATGCCACCGAGAAAACTAGAGGGAGAAAACCCTAACGGATTCTGATCTAGAACATCGTCTAAACCGGGGTCTAATTGTGGAGCAACGGGGTTTAGAGGAGGGAGGGTGGCACATAGGCCTTGGGGACAAGTTGTGCTGCGCCCCCACCCCCTCCCCTCATTATATAGGTGGCCAGGAGACCCTTGGGGCGCAATAAGGGGGGTGGGGATTCCAACTTGGACTCCCAAACCTCCCAAACCTTCCCACCGGAAACCTGCCATATTGGAGAGTTGGACTTCCCACCTGGAGGAGGATTCCTCCCCCTTGGTGCGCCCCCCAGCTCTTAGCCGGCTAGGGCAGCCAAGGTGGCTTGCCCCCCAAGGCTAGGGGCGTGGGGTAGTGGGTGGTACTACCAGGAAACTTCCGGAACCTTCCAGAAGCTTCCAGGACCTTCCGGGACCTTCCGGGATCGTTTCGGGACATTCCGGAACCTTCTGGAGCACTTCCAGGACCTTCCGGGATCGTTCTCGGACGTTCCGGAGCCATCCGGATAGTTTCCAAGACCATCCGAGTTACAGTTAAATCCACCCGATGACCGCGAAGGTTGTCGGGACGCCCAGCGATAATCTAGAAACTATTCTGGTTGATCCAGGACTTCCCCAGTACCATTCTCATATGTTTCGGAACCACCTGGGAAAACTCAAGAGTGATCCGGACATATTCTTAAATACCCAGAACTACTTCTGGTGCCCTTATGAACAATTCCATAAATCTCTGAAACTACTTCCGGTACCCGTATGAACTATTCTGCTTTGCTTCCACTAAACCTTCTACCATACTAGTATTCTAACAGACTACTGCTCGTTAAGTGTGTGACCCAATAGGTTCGGTATAATGCGGACATGACTCAGAACATCTTTCGTACATAGGTCAACAGCCTTTTGTTAATAGCCAATAATCAACAGCGGAGCCATGGACACCCATGTTGATTCCCGCACATACACGAAGAAACTTCGAGTGAACCATTATGTTTATTCATGTACCATTCCCTTTGCTTCGTGATATATGACAAAGTTAGAGGAGAGATGTTTGGCACCCATGTGTAACAACTTCTTGAACACAAGCCACTCGTTATCCTCGTTGCTCGTTTGTCTCTATTTCTCGTTATTGTATTCCGGTATCCCCGTGATTAAAGCACAATGCGTCTGGCCAGGCTAGAATGGATACCGTCATACCGAGTGGGTCCAAAGTCAATATCTCTTCATCGTGAAGGAGAAAATCCCATTCTTGAACTATCACAGTCACTAGCCACACCATCTGACATACCTAGAACTTATTTTACTACTTCCCATTTACGGGAGGATTCATCTAAGAACCAAAGCATGTCTTCCTGTGTGAAGCAACTCGATACTCTCATGGTTTAAGGAATTACGTATATGATAACATTTCATGATATGACTTATAACATAGTTACGATGTGATCTCTAAGTATATCATTCAATACTGGGGTCGGTTCAACATCATTGTTCTGCTAACAACATGTTCTCATTGCTACTAACATCCTTGTTACAAGAACAATGTCCATGATTAAGAAAACGTAATCATCAGTTAGCACATGAGCTGGTCTTAGAGGCTAAACCAGTAACTCTTGGTGTTTACATTTCCACACATGCAAGTGAGTTTTCTTCTGAATCTCATAGTCAGGGTCATTGCAATTATAGCACAGAAATATAAACATTAATTACGAACGTGGAAATATATATAATAAAATTTTATTATTTCCTCTAGGGTATATTTCCAACAGTCTCCCACTTGCACTAGAGTCAATAATATTGTCAGTTGTTGAGCACTTTACACCTATGGCATACCGGTGTAATGCATGCTTCAATTGTGGTATAGACTTCATCATCGGATCTGACGTTTCAGGCCCGTTTGTATCTTGCATATCTTCGCGTTTTCACGCTATCATAAAATTCACTAATTTTATCAGTTTAGCATTGTATATGTTTGAATCATTTGGCAGGACCTTGGTTCCTTAAGAATAAGTCATGAAATCATTCATCAATGTTCCATGAGCTTCAAGCATCTAGGAAACTATACCATGTTCATAAATGAACTGATGATTCAAAATACACTCTCTTGTTACTTCTTTAAGCAACAATATACTTAGCCTCTATTATAGAATTCGCCACAGTATCTAACTTAACATAGTTCCTCCATACTGTGCCACCCTTACGTGTGAAACACATAATCCCAATTAAAATTGAAAATCGGTCGGAGTAAGTATGAAGACTGAATTTGTGTAACTGGTTACATCAAAATCCAGCTGGTGTATCTTATTACAACGAGCTCTTCATTATCTCCATTTTCTGAGAAACATATCTTATCTATCATAAGTTTAACTTTTCACTGTTTGTCCAATGATCAACATATTGATCACTTTGGTATCTTGCTCACAACCTTTTGGAGCACTGGACATATATGGTTGTTTTACATATTATGGTGTACATGATTAATCCAAACACACAGGTGAGTGAAATTCAATTCATGTGTTTTGCTTATCTGTGTTCATGAACACCGATTTCCGCAAACAACTTTTCACCGTGACCTCGGCAAGAAAATCCTTCCTGGCGTTTTCATACTAAACTACTTTAGTATCATGTCAACATGTAGTTTTGGCTTTAGCATGATCAGGCACTTACTATCTTAATAGATCACTGTGCTCAATACAAATGCTATATTAGCCCAAGTACTTTAGCTGAAAAATATTTCCAATGAGGTCCTTATTCGTGTCAAGAAATTTATATCATTTCTAGTCAACAATATGTCATCTACATAAGTTTTTAGAAATATCATTCAGCTCCCACTTACTTTCTTGAATATTCAAGCATCTTCGTTATTTCTGATGAAAACAAACTCTTTTGGCAATTTCATCACAACGAAAATTCCAACTCCACTATGCTTAGCTTCAGTCCATTACTGGATATTCGAGGCTTGCATCTATTCCAGCATCCTTTGAATCGTCAAAACATTCCGGTCGTATCAGATATACGTCCTTTGTTATATTTCCGTGTAGGAACTTTGTTTTGACGTTCATTCTACCATATCCTATAAATGAGATATGTAGTAATTGCTAGTATAACCCGAACTTACTAAAGCATCTCTACGGTGGAAACTATTTCGCCGTAGTCAACCTTTGAACTTGCTAGAAAACAATTTTCCAACGAGTTGAGCTTTATGGATAAAACAATTTCACCTGAATCAATTATAGATCCATATATATATTCGTCAGACTTTTTTCCTTTCGGAGGGTCTACCAAGTTCAAAACTTGACTTACTTCCATGGATACTATCTCGGATTATTTGGCATTTAGCCAAATCCCGGAGTCAGGGCCCATCAACGCTTCTTTGTATATCACAGGTTTATCATTGTCGAACAAAAATATCTCGTTTTACATATCATGAATGTTTGTACGAGTTTTGTCT
This sequence comes from Bromus sterilis, assembly GCA_950022295.1. Classification (NCBI taxonomy): domain Eukaryota; kingdom Viridiplantae; phylum Streptophyta; class Magnoliopsida; order Poales; family Poaceae; genus Bromus; species Bromus sterilis. Next base: position 331,814,772 of record OX465595.1, on the reverse strand, counting down.
AACCTATGTGGTTCAGCTGCGGACTTCTTCTGAAGATTCAACAATATTTGACAAGTTGCACTGTCCTCCCATTCACTCTTTTGTAAGAAACTATTTTTCTTCAAAACACAACGTTCTTAAAAACAAACAGTTTTGCTTTTGTGTAGTGATAGAGGAATGCCAAAACTTTTGGCATAACCTTAACAAAATAGCACTTATCTGATTTGGGGTTTTGAGTCTGTCAAACATATGCCTCATGTACCCAAATTTTAAGAAAAAACATGGTTTTAACATTCCATTCCACATCTAATATGGTGTCATTTCAACAGATTTGATGGTGCTCTTTTCAGTGTAAAAGCCGTAGTCACTAACGCATAACTTTAATAAATATAATGGAAAATTGATAAACGTCATATTTGATCTTACCGTGTCATACATGGCTTGATTACATCTCTCGAACACTTTACTCATAGTGGTGTTCCGGGAGACGCAAGTTATGACACTTCTTCACAACTCATCAAATGTTCGCTAAACTTGTAACTCAAATATTACTTTCTACAATCTAATTTGCAGAAGCTTTATTTTCTCGTTACAATGAATTTCTATTTCACTCTAAAATTCCTTGAACATTTCAAAGATTTCAGACGTATGTCTCTATTGAACAGATATCCACATATCTACTTCAACTCATGAGTGAAGATAGGGAATCCACTGCACACAACTACACTTATTGGACTACACACATCATCATGTATGATTACCAATGGTTTAGTTGCCCGTTCATGTATGGCCTATCAACGGTGTTTTAGTCACATTACTTCTAGACAAAGATCGCAAGCGTCAAGTGATTCATAATCATATGACTCGAAAGTCCATCACTTATGGATATTCTTCATGCATGTTATGTCACTTGTGATAAACGGCAGTGCCACATCTATGTGGTATTTCTGTCAGTCTTGCAACGTTTAGCGTCAGTGTTATGGATGTTTAGTATTATTATCAAGATTCATAACATACAACCTATTCATAATGGAAGTATTGCCTTTACGTTATTCATAGCTTTGAACAACTCTCTTGCAACAAACATGATTCAAAATGATGTTTTGCAACAAGGCTAAAGTGTAGTAACAATTTACTCAACTCTAAAATGAATTATGAAGATAATCATAGAGTCAACACACGGTATAGTAAACCTTTTACCGTGTTCCCGAGCGTGTCAAAACTCATCATTAGCTAGTCATAAAGGTCATAGTATTTCTTGCATCGAGTTGCAACAATATGCAATCGATGTGATATTCCGGTGATCAACAGTTTAATCACAATATACAGAATCCACAATTAACTGCTTAATCATGATTCCCAAGAATTACATCTGTTGACCATCAATGAATTCATCTATAACTCCGTATGACTTTCATTTCTGAGCTGGTTATTCCAGTCTTCTTTCGTTTTGCCTTTATACGTATCATAGTTCTATTTCCAATGTCACTCCTACTCACAAAAGCTCACACATGATTAAGGATGGCATAGGCCATGTAATTTCCGGCGTGTAAGTCTTACTAACATCCTTTGGACTTCCTTTCCCTTAATTCTCATCATCATATGATAGGTGTTCTTCTGGATCCCACACTTATCAGTTTTGTTTAGAGCATAGTGAACATTTTCACTAATGCTTACAATCATACATTGTACTAGATATCTTATATCCAACATTAATTGTCTTACTACTGAAAACAATTTTTCAGTTCCATGAATATAACATAACTATCCCAAACGTTTCAAAGTTCGGGTTTCATGGTGGTGAAGACAATGCACTTAGCTGTGGTGGAATTCTAGCATTTTTGGATTATGGACGTAAGTCACATCATCCATAGCATCAGCGGGAGAGCATCAAAAATTTGCGATAGGACAAGCTCCTTCTCGAAACTATTGAGGATAGTCCTCACAATACGGTACCAATCGTAAAGTTTTTACCAGATAATACAGTTAGTCAAAATCAATTGGGAAGGTGGTAACGCGAGCCATTATTCTACAACGATAATGAAAATACTAAGACTTTGTTCATAATTAAGTTGCACTTGTGATTAATCAATTTAATTACTAAGTGTGCTCCCACTCAGATCAATATCTCTCGTAATTGATGCTGGAGTGATTCAAGATCCGACCCAATCGTCTGCCATTGATGTGACATCACTGATGACTTAGACTGGACCGGTAGGCCAACTTGCCAATCACGCCAAAGGTGATTCTTGTTCATCTTTTGATGGGCGTGTTCCGGTAGCGAACTTTTATCCAAACCTTCAAGCCAACCAAGTGTAATTGCAGTGTGTTCTTAACATACCCGCCTTTTATGCGTAACACCGTGTGCACCCATGTGACATGACCTGCTCCGATGTGAAACATAGTATAGACGGTGCTACAGTTGGAAGAACGCTATCAACTTGATATTGTTTTGCGAGAGATCACCCTAATAAAATACGACTACCGCGCATCAAACAAGGGTGCATCAAAGGGATAAACATCACAGGCAGTTCATAAAATTATGTGATATAGTATAGCCCTTTGCTTCGCGAAGTCTTCATTGTCTTCACGTCGTCGTGGTTGAAGTCACCGTGTCCACCAACTTTGTCCTTGGCACCGGGAACATCACCACAGCTTCCGGCATGTGCGTCGGGGTCCACCTCCGCATCATATATCATCACCTTGCATATATCTATTACTTTGTCTCGAGCTAATAAACAGTTCTGGCACGCAGGCCATAATTAAGTGACAATCATATGACTCCAGTCATCATGCCGTACCACGACACACAGGTCGCGAATAAATATTACATAACATATAGCATCTCATACAAACACATTGCAAATCTTGAAGGCTATACCACATCACATGCACATTCTGCAAATACCAGTTAGATCGCCATCTACACGGGTTGTTGCAAATTTTATCGTGGTTGATTAGCAGGTTACATGCAAACGTTGTTCCCTATACAAACAAAACACGATACTTCATTGTTGCTAGTTTAACGTTCGGGGTGCGTGCAGCAACTAATCCCACAAGACAAACTTCGTTCAACGCGTGACCCCCATGTGGATTTGAGTTCATAAAATCCGCAAGCCCCTCCATGTTAAATCTTCTATTGCGATATTAGGATGAGATCCAAGGAGTTTGATGTAGACCATGATCAAGGCAACCAGCATACTAAAAGCAGCATAGAGGGATCGATGGAAAACTCAATCCTTGTAGCAAAACCTCAACTTGCCATCAAGCATAGAAAAAATCACATGACAGGGAAGCAACAAGAAAATCAATGCCTCATATCACACATATGATCTAGACCTAAACATGCATCTAATCAAGGAACGCTCTGATACCACTGTTGGGAAACGCAGTATAAAACAAAATTTTCGTGCCTACGAATCAAGAACCCAAGATCATCCATGAAGATTGCATTTAAGGTTTTAGGTCATGGCTCACCAACCGATGTAGAGGAAGTAGAGTTGGTGAAGACCGTCGGTGCAGATCCTCGCAGCTAGGAATTTCAATGACCTCCCAACCGTGAGGATATCGATCCCTCGAACCGTCCCGCGATCTAGTCCCACGGACAAGTCCCACGAACAAGCTCCTCGAAGAAGGGTCGAAGGTACGACCCCTCCATTCGTATACACACATCCCGTAGCAGCAATCCAGCAGCGCTCCGCCATCCAGAGATGAACGCCACGGAGAAAACTAGAGGGAAAAAACCCTAACGGATTCCGATCTAGAACAGCGTCTAAACCGGGGTCTAATTGTGGAGCAACGGGGTTTAGAGGAGGGACGGTGGCGCATAGGCCTTGGGGACAAGTTGTGCTGCGCCCCCACCCCCTCCCCTCATTATATAGGTGGCCAGGAGACCCTTGGGGCGCAATCAGGGGGGTGAGAGTCCAACTTGGACTCCCAAACCTCCCAAACCTTCCCACCGGAAACCTGCCATATTGGAGAGTTGGACTTCCCAACTGGAGGAGGATTCCTCCCCCTTGGTGCGCCCCCCACCCCTTGGACGGCCAGGGCATCCTAAGTGGCTTGCCCCCCAAGGCTAGGGGCGTGGGGTAGTGGGTGGTACTGCCCGTAAACTTCCGGAACCTTTCAGAAGCTTCCAGGACCTTCAGGGACCTTCCAGGATCGTTTCGGGACATTCCGGAACCTTCTGGAGCACTTCCAGGACCTTCCGGGACCGCTCTCGAACGTTCCGGAGCCATCCGGATAGTTTCCAAGACCATCCGAGTTACAGTTAAAGCCACCCGATGACCGCGAAGGTTGTCGGGACGCCCAGCGATAATCTAGAAACTATTCCGGTTGATCCAGGACTTCCCCAGTACCATTCTCATATGTTTCGGAACCACCTGGTACTACTCAAGAGTGATCCGGACATATCCTTAAATACCCAGAACTACTTCTGGTGCCCTTATGAACAATTCCATAAATCTCCGAAACTACTTCCGGTACCCGTATGAACTATTCTGCTTTGCTTCCACTAAACCTTCTACCATACTAGTATTCTAACAGACTACTGCTCGTTAAGTGTGTGGCCCAATAGGTTCGGTATAATGCGGACATGACTCAGAACATCTTCCGTACATAGTTCAACAGCCTTTTGTCAATAGCCAATAATCAACAGCGGAGCCATGGACACCCATGTTGACTCCCGCACATACACGAAGAAACTTCGAGTGAACCATTATGTTTATTCATGTACCATTCCCTTTGCTTCGTGATATATGACAAAGTTAGAGGAGAGATGTTCGGAACCCATGTGTAACAACTTCTTGAACACAAGCCACTCGTTATCCTCTTTGCTCGTTTTTCTCTATTTCTCGTTATTGTATTCCGGTATCCCCGTGATTAAAGCACAATGCGTCTGGCCAGGCTAGAATGGATACCGTCATACCGAGTGGGTCCAAAGTCAATATCTCTTCATCGTGAAGGAGAAAATCCCATTCTTGAACTATCACAGTCACTAGCCACACCATCTGACATACCCAGAACTTATTTTACTACTTCCCATTTACGGGAGGATTCATCTAAGAACCAAAGCATGTCTTCCTGTGTGAAGCAACTCGATACTCTCATGGTCTAAGGAATTACGTATATGATAACATTTCATGATATGACTTATAACGTAGTTACGATGTGATCTCTAAGTATATCATTCAATACTGGGGTCGGTTCAACATCATTGTTCTGCTAACAACATGTTCTCATTGCTACTAACATCCTTGTTACAAGAACAATGTCCATGATTAAGAAAACGTAATCATCAGTTAGCACATGAGCTGGTCTTAGAGGCTAAACCAAGAACTCTTGGTGTTTACATTTCCACACATGCAAGTGAGTTTTCTTCTGAATCTCATAGTCAGGGTCATTGCAATTATAGCACAGAAATATAAACATTAATTACGAACGTGGAAATATATATAATAACATTTTATTATTGCCTCTAGGGCATATTTCCAACACGCCCTAGGGTGGGGCCGCGCTAGGGGGCCGCCTGGACCCCTGGTGGCCTCCCTGGCTGCCCCCCTTCTCCTATATATTCCTCATGATGCGAAACCCCGGGAAGGGAACCCTTTTTCGCGATCTCTCCTCTGTTCCGCCGCCGCCGCTCTTCCAAGATCGGGAGCACCAGAAGACCTCTTCCCGGCACCCTTCCGGAGGGAGGAACCACCTCCGAGCGCTTCTCCACCACCATGGATACTTCCCGGATGAACCGTGAGTAGTCAACCTTGGACCATCGGTCTATGATCAGTAGCTATGTGATGTTCTCCTCCCCTCTTTGTTCTTCATGGATTCGACCTCGTGAGCTGCCCTACATGATCGAGGCACATATGTAATATTTTTGTTGTTGCTATGCTGAGTTTGCTGGGATCCGATGGATTATGAGACTATGTTCAGATTGTGTTTGAGTAATATATTTCATTCTCCTCTTTTATATTTATGTTCTAGAGTACTTCTTGCATGTTCTCCATTGTTGTTCATTGCTTTGGCCAAGTAGTAGGTAGTGACTCCAAGAGGGAGCGTTATGCAATATTGTGGGTTCATGCCCCCTGATGACTAGCTTGAGTGACAAAAACATTAGTGTAGGGGATGTGTTGGTACCACAAGGGGGGAAAACAGTGCTTGTACTTGCGGGTGCAAGGATTGTTTACTTTACTCAAAGTTCTTTAATGCAGTTGTCTGTTGCTTTGAGTTTACACTTTGGGTGGGATTCACAACTTAATACCAGCGAGATGTTCTGGATAGATATCTCTAGGTCGATGATTAGTAGGTAGATGCAGATGGATTTCGGTCTACTTGTCTTGGCGTAACGCCCATGCTTTTGAGCCTCTTCCTTTATTTATAGCATAGTTAGCATTGGTTTGCGCACATAATCCTGTTAATTCCCCAGCTGTAATTTGTTTACCTCGCATGGCTATTTTATCGTCTTTTGGGAGAGAGACATCACTAGTGAACATCATAGGACCCCGGTCCATATTTCCAATACTGTTTACACCTGCTATCAATTTACTACTTTATTTACTTTTCTGTTGCTATCACTATCATTATTATCCCGTGCGTTTTATCCTTTGTAAACAACAAGGCCAGAGGAATTGAAAACTCCTCTGTACTCGTTGGGAAGCAAAGTTATTTGCTGTGTGTGCAGGTCCAGGTCAAGGAAGCAACTTTTTTCTAAAGCGGTGCCATTGTTTCCTTGCCACCTACTTGTCGATTTTGGAGTCCTACGGGTTCGATACTCAACCTTAGCATCTTCTCTAAGGAAAATTGCTTCTACGCTACATCTCAACCTTCCACTTTGGGTAACCAACGAGGGGGCGTTAAATCGTACCATCGCATACATAAAGTCGACTACGGTCGCAATGGCTCTTGCCATAAATATCAGGTCGACTTCGGTCACAACGGCTCTCGCCATGTATAAAGTCGACTTCTGTCGCACTGGCTCTCGCCATATATAAAGTCGACTTCTGTCGCACTGGCTCTCGCCATATGTATAAGTCGACACTCGTCGCACTGGCTCTCGCCATATAAAATATATAAGTCGACTTTCATCCCACCGTCTCTCGCCGAACTAGCTGTCATACCGACTTAAGAGTTGGCACACATTATTCTGGGTTGCTGAAGGAAACATATTCCAGCACTCGAAGGGTCACTCTATTTGGAAGCTGGGAACACAACCCATCATATCATATCTACCGGATTCAGCAAATTCGCATTCATCGGTTTTTATCTGCAAGCAAATATTTGTCGGCTTCAACAAAAATTGCCGGTATAATACTTCCCGACTTCAGAGAACAAGCAAGATATTGTAAGTCCCAGGTTGCTGAAGGCAATACAACACGACACTTGGGGGCTACACTACTTCGAAGCAAATTTCACAAGTACAATTCCCAGGTTGCTGCAAGCAAGACAACCCGACACTTGGGGGTTACACCATCAAGGCTATTTTATATCCAAAACTCCAAGGCATCACGAGATGATAAGATCAGAGCTTGGGGGCTACAGGTGATATGGACATAAAATTGCCCATAAAATTTTTTCCTAGTCCTTTTGACAAGACACGGAAGAGCAAAAAGCAACATTGAGCTCAAACGTGGAAGAGCTCAAAATTGAATCATATCGGGTTCACTGACATGAATCAGTGGAGCAAGCTGATCTAATGGTTTGACCTCCAGACCCGGTCTTTATCCTAACTATTCATTATACTGGAAGTTTACCATGGACGCACACCCAGCGTTCTCTTCTACGACAATCTCATTGCCAAGGAAAAATGAACCCCACGCCAAGATTGTGTCCAAGCTAAACTTGGGGGCTAATGTCGGGGGAATATTCCATGGCTAGACCCGGCTTGGAGACAAAGTTGGTCGGATGACAAGAGCCGGCTAGCAGAGATGACAGCCGGACGAAGGAATCAAGACAGATTCCACCTAACTTGGAAGATACGAAAAGCTACAAGACTTAGAGTAGGACCCGGATTAATATACGACTTGTAATAGAATAAGAGACTAGTTTATATCCTACTAGGACTCTACATTTAAGCCTCCCCCTTCCACCTATATAAGGAGGGGTAGGGCGCCCCAAATGGGACAACTCAAGCAGACTCAATAGACCACAATAGGCTCTAAATTAGAGACTAGTCTCGGGTCATCTAAACCCGGGACAATTAGACACAACTATAGGAGAGCCGGCGACATGCCGGCGACTCTCCGTGAGAAAAGGAATAAAACCTAGCCACAAATAGCATGTAGGGTTTTAACTGGACGATGTTTCCCGGGGCCCGAAGCTGTATAAATCGCGTCTGTCTCCCTGTGTGATTTTCTTCCTTGTACACTCGTAGCAAAGGCCCCATAATCAAGTCCGGCTCTACGGACATCTGCCGTGACTTTCCCACGACAGCAGGGGCGGCTCACCGACGGCTTGCTGGCATCGGGCGGCGCGGCGGCGACGGGTGCCTCGGGATGGCGGCGGAGCTGAGGAGACAGAGGAGGAGGTTGGGGTGACGTGGCGGCCTCTGGACCGTCTGATCGCCAGATCTGACGGTCCAGAGCGCCTGGGGCTGATTTTTTAGATCTGATGGGCTAGGGTTGCGAAAATAGACTATTTTTGGGGCAAACTGGAGGGGGTGGCTGCAATTTGGGCTTAGGGGAACCCCTAGAAAGGGGTGGGAGAGTGTTGGTATTTATATAGCCCAGGTGTCTGGAAGTTTGCAAAAACATCTTCGGTTTCTCTCTCATGCGCGCGATGTTTACGTTCCTGACCGCCGGGGGTCCGCAGGACCTCCGATTCGGGTAAAACTTTGAACTGCGCGATCAGCGCGTCGAGCCGGCGACGTTCACCTCGCGGTGGACCCGTTCCGAGAACACTTTCAGGCGCGCTATAAAAATATCCCGTTTACTTATTAAACGGGGTTTTTTGTTCCATTAGCTACGGCTGGTCTTGTGCGGGTTTTTGCGACGGTGATCGGGTGAAACCAGGTGTCGAAAAGGTCGAGTGTCAGGGTGGCAAGGGTCGGTCTCCGTCCGATACGAGATAAGAGGGGGAAAATAATCATCGATCGATAAATTGGGGATGCAATATCGCAAACAAAGCAGGCAATCAACCAATTCACGCAGAAAACAAATTTTTATTTTTTTTTAAATCTGGGCTGTTACAAAAAGTAAATCAATCAAGGTAAGTGATTCAATTCAAGTCATAACATGCAAGAGTCTGTATTAGCATTGAAACAAGTAATAAAAGAACATTAGGTGCAAGAGCTCTCGTTGTCCGTAACTCGAATGTCTCCAAATGGTGTTTGCGTGCAAGAATGGGATAGGGAATACGAGAAAAACAAATTTTTGTTGAGAACTCAATCTACTAAAGTTTCTCACTTGGTCTTCTTTGGAATCTTATCTTGACTCGTCCCCAGACCACTAGCTAGGTACAAGTCAATTTGATCCACTCCTTTTCGATATTTTGAGCACTCATGCAATGGGGGAGCGTAAGCACGAGAGTTGACACTTAGGATGGCAAACAGAGAAATATGGCGAAGGAGGAAGACAAACAAGAAGAGACATCAGACAAAAAAGGCTCATATCAATGAGGACAATCATAGGCGAGAAGGCCAAATGATAGATATGATGTGAGGAGTAGGGATTGCCATGCAACGGATGCACAAATGAGCTAAGAAAAGCTCTCCAATAGAACTAGTGGGGGTGCATCTAACTTGCTCGCTCATGAAGACCTAGAGCTCGTTTGAGGAGGCTCATCCTTGGAATATGCAAGCCAAGTTCTATAGTGTGAAGGTCCCCACATAGTTATATGCATGTATGATCATCCCTATGGAGTACAAGGGTAAGAGGGAGTACTAGTGTGGATCCTTCAAAAGGATATTAGTGTTGCCCATTTCTCTTTTTTTTTCTTTTGCTCTTTTTTTGTATTTTTTGGTGGCCTCAATGGATCTTTCTAATTAACTCTCATTTTTCCTCTTTGGGATCTTTTATTTTGTCCACATTGGGATCTTTTCCTCACTTAAGGGCAACACTCTAATTTACAAGAGGGTATAGAAGATCTTTCACACTTTACAAGGTACTTAAAACATAAAGAAGATGTAGCTATCATGATGTATGCAATGTATGCCTCTGCCAGTGTAGCAGGAACATGTATGACATCAAGATAAAGTCATGAAGAGGTGGATGTTGCATGGCAATATATCTCGGAAAGGCTATGGAAATGCCTTGATAGGTAGGTATGGTGGCTTTTTTGAGGAAAGATATAGGGAGGTTTATGATGACAGAGCGTATCATGTCAAGGATTTGGATGTACCAGCGAAGGTGTACGCCAACTCTCGGAGTGAGAAGAGGGCAATGCACGGCAGGAAGAGGCTAGCAAAATATGAGGAGGTGGAAGTTTCAACTTTCAATACTTACATTAGTCCGAAGAACTAATGTACTTATTATGGACGCAAAGCAAGTGATCCCGAGCTCATATGATCTCGGGTGAACAGTAAAATCGAAAAAAATCGAATTTTTTAAAAAAAAAAATCTGATTTTTTTGTGGACAACATTTGATAAATTTTTGATATGCATGCAAAATTTCATCACAAAACAACATCTGTGGAATACACAGCGAAAAAACAAAATTGATGCTCCAAAATGTTATTTTTTATAGCATTTTGGAGCATCGATTTTGTTTTTTTTGCTGTGTATTCCACGGATGTTGTTTTGTGATTAAATTTTGCAAGCATATAAATTTTTTGTCAAATGTTTGCCACAAGAAAATTCAGATTTGTTTGAATTTTTTTTGAATTTTTTTGATTTTACTGTTCATCCCGAGCTCATATGAGCTCGGGATCACTTGGGTAATTCCCACTTATTATCGGTAACTCTCAATCTAATACGGAGGTTCACAAAGAGACAAGTACCCCGAGGAGGAGTGTATGGGGGTTTGGTTATCCTTGCGCGTCCTCTACTCATGGTACGTGAGTGTACTCTAATATCCAATCCCTCCGAAGATTAGTGATCCATCTAGTAGCTGGAGTTCTCAACTAGTTTTGTAGGTTTTGAAAATAAACACGAATTGCCCAAAATACGACACCTATCACTAATAGGCTAAAGCTCTTGACACCAAAATTTCAAACATTACTCACATCAATACCTCAAAACTATTGCAAGTTACTACTAAAATTAAATAACAATCTCAATTACCTACTCTCAAGACAAGACACAACTCAGTGCAACAACCAACTCTCTTAACAAGATAAACATGAAAACTAAAGAGGGTTCCAGCAACAATCTAAACAAAAGCCAAGGCTCTTGCTAAAGACAAACTAAGATTAAAACTAAACATGACAATAGCTACGAAAAGATAAAGAACACACAACAGTAAAAGATAAGCATGAAAAATCCTATGATGTGTTCTAGATTTTGAAAGTGGAGCGTGTTTCTCTCCCACACAAAGTAAGCTGGGGTCTAACTTGTTATGAACAGCAAGAAAAGCTAAAGAAAATTTAAAAGTAAACCTAAGAGCGAGACGCACCAAGCATAGCACATAACTCATGAAGTGATAAAAATATAGTGAGACGAAGGACGAACTGATGATTGTTGATGGAGAAGGGGAAGCTCGGGGACATCCCCAAGCTTAGACGCTTGAGTCTCCTTGAATATTTGTTGGGGATGCATGGGGGCATCCCCAAGCTTGAGCGCTTGACACTCCTAAATCTTCTTTCATCATCTTCCATCACACACTTGAAAACTTCCTTCATACACAACTCATCATAAGCTGATTAGAGAGGTCAGTACCCTTAATAAATAATTTTTCCCCACTGGATATAAAGATATTTTTGAAGAGCTACTGTTTCTCAAGATTGCCAAAAGGTTTTTGCAAAGAAAAAGCAAGCTTAAAGTTCACAAAAATAAGGAAAGGCAAAACGTGGCAGAATCTATGAAAAACAGAACATCATGTAGTAAAGAATTTTTTCGGGGCACTTCTTCAACTCAAATTAAAAAACTCAGAACATAAAAGTTTTGCAATTGTATAGAGCACGCTGTGTAAAAAATTCAGCTAAAAAATATGAACTGGTGATTTGTTCCGATTTTTTATGTCAATAGACATAATCTGTTTTCTGGACAGCATGTCACAACTTTTGCTTCCATTATCATAAGAGGCTATAATTTGGCACAAAGCTTGAAAATAAAGATACAATGATGTTGCTACAGTAGTGACAATCATCAAGACCACTAAAAAGAGAAGTAAAAACATCTTGGGTTGCCTCCCAACAAGCGCTTTCTTTTACGCCTTTAAGCTAGGCATAAGGCAAAAGAAGAATCAAGTTTTATCAAGAGAAAGAGAATAGCTAGCCCGTGTAACGGACTCGAAAGGCAACTTGATTTTCTTTCTAGGGAAGTGTTCCATCCCCTTTTGAGAGGGAATTTAAATTTTATATTCCCCTCTTTCATGTCAATAACGGCACCAATGGTGCGAAGAAAAGGACGTCCCAAAATAATTGGACATCAAGGTTCACACTCTATCTCCCAAGTTGTGACATGCTGTCCAAAAACAGATTTTGTCTTCTTGACGGAAAAATAGCCAAAAATCACCAGATCATCTTTTTTACCTGAATTATTTTGACAATATGCTCTATACAATTAGCTTTTTTGCGTATGTTCTGAGTTTTTTTTATTTGAGTTACAAAAGTACCGCAAAAATATATTTACTACCCGCTGGTCTGTTTTTCACAAATTCTGCCACGTTTTGCGTTTTCACCGTTTTGCAAATCTTAAGATTGCTTTTTCTTTGCGAAAACTTTTTGGCAATCATGAGAAACAGTAGCTCTTCATGAAAAACTTTATTTCGAGTGGAGAAAATTTATTTTATTATGGGTACTAACCACTCTAATCAGCTTATGATGACTTTCGTATGAAGGGAGTTTTCAAGTATGCGAAGGAAGATGATGAAAGAAGATTCAGGAGTGTCAAGCGCGCAAGCTAGGGATGCCCCCATGCACCCCCAAGAAATATCCAAGGAGACTCAAGCATGTATGCTTGGGGATGCCTCTGTGCATTCCCTTCTCCATCAATAATCATCAGTTCATCCTTCTGCATGCTATTTTTTTATCTCTTCATGTGTTATGTGCTAAACTTTGAGTGTCTCGCTCTTTAATTTTTAGTTTGTTAAGTTTTTCTTGATGTTCATGAAAATTCGGACCCTAGCCTTCATTGTTTGGGAGAGAAACATGTGACACCCCAAAAATCGGGTTATCGATTTTTGTATTGTTATTCCTTCCTAGCTTTTTATCCCGATCTTTTACCCCTGGAGTATGGTGTATGACCAGAAGAATCCAGACAATCCTTTACCTTGCAACCCTTTCCCCTGCCCTTTTGCGAGTCAATATCACCTCCCCAGACCCTCAAGCCCTGGATATGCAATGATATTGCCAAGTCAGGTGCAATGTTCTTCGTATCAGCTTAATTCCATTTTTTCCAATCGATGGAATTAAATCCCGGAAAATACCTAGAGCTCTCTAAAGGTTATGGAAACTTGTGGAGATGATCTTGGTTATCCTCTTGACATCTCCCAAAGATATTGGCTATAGTTGAATAAAGGAAATTGCCATTCCTGTTATAAAGCCAATAATCCCATTTTAGCCCATTTGCAAAGGAGCTACTATTTGCGTTGCCCCTTTGGTGCTCAAATGAATTGTCGATCTCCTAGTATGCAACCCATGGCCATTTCTATCAAAACATGGGGTTCCATAGTTCAGAGTTTGACCACAGCTTCCATTCCCAGATTCAGGGCAAAATAGCACTTTACAAAGGAATTGTTATTTCTGTTTGCCCATTGTCTCCCAAACTTTTTGTGATATCTCCCCTGCCCATGTCATGGTGTTGTGCAAATTTCAGCTATAATGGCAAAGCCATTAATTCACACAAAATTCCGAAAGTTTTTTTCCAGTAGACAACTTTGTGAAGGAAGTGCAATCTAGCCTTGCCCATTTGTGCCAATATTTTGTGCACTTGCTAACCCCAGTTGATGATTATGCTCAGCCAAATTTCATGCCAAGAGGATCAGTGTGCTAGCCACACCACAGCAAAAGCACCTTCTGCCCAAGTGGTACCTTTGTAAAGGAAGTGCTATGTGCAGAGGTCCAATTGAGCTCAAACTTGGCAGAAGTAATCACCTTAGGATAAGATTGATCTGACCCAAGTTTCAGACCCTTGCACCAGGCACACCTCCCCTAGGTTAGCACAAACACTTTGATGTGTACATCCAAGTCATGTCACTTTCATCTGCTATGTGCCACTCATGCCAAGCCAAGCAGGTGCATCCACCTCCTGATATATCACATAGCACAGTGGACATGGTCCTTGGCCAAACGCACGCTCTGGACACGTGGTGGCCTTGGTGACCATGGATATGGCACGCTCTGGCAAGTATTTGTACTGTGCCCTGATCTCCCATGTCGTTTTCCCAGCATTCGAGCGTGTCTTTCGTGATACTCAAGCTGGTGTTGATCACCGAGTGTGCTCCTGTGTCGTCTTGTAGCCACTGGACGTGCATGTCAACGTCGTGTTCTCCACGGCCTGGCCGCCGCGTGGCCATGGCCTGGAGCCTTAGCGATCTCGCCCGAGCGCCCTCCTATGGCTATAAGAGCGCATCCCGAGCCACTCCCAGCACCGCAGCCAACCCAACTTCCCCTCCCTCAAGCCTCCTAGCCACCCTTGCCCGGCCACGCCCCGCCACGGTCGCACCCGCCGCGGCCTCCATACCCCACCCGTGTGGTCGCCGCCGCCTGGCCTCCCCTGCTCCATGAGCGCGACCCCGTCCCCCACCTCTCGGCAAAGCGCCCCAGTCGCGCTTGTTGGGGCACGCGGCACTCTACGCTAGCGCTAAATTAAAAATTTCTACCCCGCACAACCAAGATCACTGCTACTGGGGATGAACTACGTGATTAGGGTTTACCACTAGACGCGCAGTCACGGCAGCAGAAGGAGAGTTGGCGATGCGCGTCGGCGGCCTCTCCTCGAATCCCTCGAACCGATCCCGCGAACGGAGTCCCGCGATCTGATCCCGAGAACAGTTTGTCCACGCGCCGCAGGTGCGGCGCCTCCAAGGGATGCACACGTACAAGGAGGAGCGCCGAGCGGCGGACTGCTAGGTCCAGCGGCTCGGCCTGGAGGTGGAGTGGCGGCTAGGGCTGTGGACTGACCTGTACCCCTTCGGGGTTCGCCCTAGCCCTTATATAGGCGCCAGTGGAATGGCCCCAACCCTTGAGGCAGTCCGCACCCTCCATCCATATTCCATTCGGATCACATCCGAATGGGCTCCTTTCCCCTTAAGCGTTCGACCCTATAGGTTCACGTACACATGGACACATCCCGGATCACATCTGGTTCAATAGTCGGTAGCGGTTCCTAGCAGAACGTGTCGGCTCCCATATATGCGTAAAGTCATAAGACAAACCATTACAAAGTGTCATATGCAACATTCCTTTTTCCTCACAATATATGTTGTCAAGCTCAAGGCGAGTACTTGTCACCCTTGTGATAGCTTGACCTCTCTTCTCGAAACCGTGATACAGATTCCTGAACCGGGTTAACACTTAGCCCATGTCGCATGGCCATGCTTTCTCAATCTTATCACTCGAGAGGGCCCAGAGAATATCTCTCCAAAGTGGAGGGGCAAATCCCGTCTTGATCAACCATGTCTCGCTGCATGTATCATGACTCACCCGTAAGCTACCTTTATACCTACCCAGCTACGGTGTAGCGCTTGATAGTCCCTAACTGATTCATTCCTCATCCTGAGAACATGCGAGGACCTCAGGTATAGGACATGGCATATACATTGTATTGAGAATAACAAATGACAATATCTCGCTGCGTCTCAAAGTGGGTCTCTGTCCAACTCAGTGATCCCATCACTAAGTTCATACTATCGGTAGCATCTCCATGCTCATGACTTGTGAAACATAGTCATCAAACGAATCATATACTAGTCAAGGATATGTGTCCGCATAAACTTATCAACTAGGGACCATTAGAACAATCATCATAGAATATATAGTCTCACAAACAAGTCACATACTTATTGATACATATCGGTGATGATGTTCAAGGACAATACAAATAACTCATGAATACATAAGGAGATAACATCATAACATGATTGCCTCTAGGGAATATCTCCAACAGTCTCCCACTTGCACTAGAGTCAATCAGTTAGGCATCTAAGGCCAATGGTGCGCCTCATGCTTCGGCATCGGGAGAGGCTTCGTCAAAGGATCAACAACATTTGCATCCGTGTGTACTTTTCATACATTTATATTACCATCATCTACGAATTGTCGTATGAGATGATAACGCCTTTTTATGTGCTTGGATTTCTGGTGATGCCTTGGCTCCCTGGCCTGTGCGATGACACTACTATTATCACAATAGAGGTCCAACGGGTTTGCCGAGTCTGGAACCACACGAAGTAGGGTAATGAAATCCCTTATCCAAACACCTTCCTTTGAAGCTTTAGAAGCTGCAAGGTACTCGGCCTCTGTTGTAGAATGAGCTACCGTCTCTTTCTTGGAACTCTTCCAGCTCACTGCACCTCCGTTTAGAATGAACACATAACCAGATTGCGAACAGAAGTCATCCCTATCGGTTTGGAAACTAGCATCGGTATAACCCTTTACAACGAGCTCATCCTCACCTCCATAAACTAGGAACATATCCTTAGTCCTTCTCAGGTACTTTAGGATGGTCTTAACTGCTGTCCAGTGGCTCTCGCCTGGATTATCCTTGTATCTGCTCGTAGAACTTAGAGCATAGGAAACATCTAGACGAGTACATACCATAGCATACATGATAGACCCGATGGCCGAAGCATACGGAATCTTATCCATGCGTCTTTTCTCATCAGAAGTCGATGGACCCTGAGTCTTTCTTAGATGAATGCCATGTGACGTAGGCAAGAACCCTTTCTTAGCCTCGTGCATGTTGAACCTTTTCAACACCTTGTCAATATACGTACTCTGGCTTAATCCAATAAGCCTCCTTGATCTATCTCTATAGATCTTGATTCCCAAGATTTAAGCTGCTTCTCCCAAGTCCTTCATTGCAAAACTATTTTTCAATGAGTCCTTGACAACTTCCAGCATTGGAATGTCATTCCCAATCAATAATATGTCATCCACATATAAGATCAAAAATATAATTGAGCTCCGACTAAAATTCTTGAACACACAAGGTTCCTTTTCGTTCTCAATGAAGCCAAACAATTTGACAACCTCTTTAAAATGAATATTCCAACTCTGAGATGCTTGCTTCAATCCATAAATGGATTTCTAAAGTTTGCACACCTTGCTAGCATTCTCTGGATCGACAAAACCCTCTGGCTGTATCATATACACATCCTCTTCTAGATTTCCATTAAGGAAAGCTGTTTTGACATCCATCTGCCAAATCTCATAATCGAAATAGGCAGCTATTGCTAGAATAATCCGAACTTATTTAAGCATCGCTACAGGAGTGAAGGTTTCGTTGTAGTCAATTCCTTGAACTTGTCGAAAACCCTTCGCTACAAGTCGAGCTTTATGGAATTGAACATTTCCATCCATATTAGTTTTCTTCTCAAAGATCCATTTGCACTCAATGGTTCTTACACCATTTGGCAGATCAACCAAGTTCCAAACTTGATTGTCATCCATGGACTTTAACTCGGATCTCATGGCCTCAAGCCATAACTCAGAATTTGGATCCACCATCGCTTCTGCATATGTCAAAGGCTCATCGTTGTCCAACAACAATACATTTCTTGCATTACGCAACCTTTCTGACCTTCGTGGTGCAGGTGCTACTTCAACCACGGGTTTTCTGACTGGCTCTTCCATGATGGCATCCTTTTCCGAGTCCTCCCCGAGTGGTTTATCTCGAACCTCTTCGAGTTGCGCCGTCCTCCCACTTGCCTTCCTAGTGAGAAACTATTTCTCAAGGAAGGTACCGTGTCGAGAAACAAACACTTCGACCTCTTGTCGGTTTTAGAAGTAATACCCTAAGGTTTCCCTTGGATATCCCACAAATATGCACTTATTCGATTTGGGTGCGAGCTTGTCTTACTGAAGTCGCTTGACAAATGCATCACAACCCCAAATATATAGAAAAGACAAACTGTGATGCTTCCTAGTCCATATCTCATATGGTGTCTTATCTACGGATTTAGATGGTACTCTGTTTAGTGTGAAAGCTGCAGTTTCTAGAGCATAACCCCAAAATGCCAACGGTAGATCTGACTGACTCATCATTGATCGAAACATGTCCAACAAGGTGCGATTCCTCCGTTATGATACACCATTTCTTTGCGGTGTTCCAGGAGGATTGAGTTGTGGAACTATTCCACGACTCTTGAGATGATCATCAAACTCTTGACTCAGATATTCACCTCCACGATCTGATCGTAGAAGTTTGATCGTCTTGCCGAGTTGATTCTCTACTTCATTCTGAAACTCCTTGAACTTTTCAAAGGTTTCCTACTTGTGCCTCATCAAGTAGATATATCCATATATGCTCAAGTCGTCGGTGAAAGTCGCGAAGTACTGGTAACCACCTCTATCAGTCGTGCTCATTGGTCCACACACATCAGTATGTATGAGTTCCAACAAGTCGGATGCCCTCTCACGACTCTTTGCAAAAGGTGTCTTGGTCATCTTGCCGAGTAGGCACGATTAGCATGTCTCGAACGATTCAAAATCAAACGAATTTAAAATTCCATCACCATGGAGCTTCTTCATGCGCTTTTCACTAATATGACCAAGCCGACAGTGCCAAAAGTAAGTTGTATTCAGATCGTTAGGTTTAAGCCTCTTGGAATTTATATTATAGACAGATTCACCTTCAAGATTCAAAATGAATAACCCATTCACAACGGGCGCCAAGCCATAAAACATCTTATTCAAATACATAGAACAACCATTGTCCTTAATAATGCATTCATAACCTTGTCTCGACAAACATGAGGCAGAAATAATGTTTCGACTTAATGATGGAACATAATAACAATTATCAAGCTCCATTACAAATCCAGAAGGTAAATTAAGTTGCATGGTGCCGACGACTAATGCAACAACTCTTTCTTTATTCCCGACGTGAATGCCAACTTCTCCTTTTGCGACATCTCTACTTCTTTTTAGTCCCTGCATCGAGTTGAAAATGTGAACAACCGATCCGGTATCATATACCCAAGAACTATTAGAAATATCCGCAAGATAAATTTCTATAACATATACAACAAGTGTACCTATAGAAGACGTACTCCCACTGCTCTTGCCCTTGCTGGCGATCCACTTGTTGCAGTTCCTCTTCCAGTGACCATTCTCCTTGCAATAGAAGCAAATGGTCTCTGAGTCAGGTCCAGGCTTAGGCGCCGGGGCTGGAGTCGGGATCACATCATTTTCCTTTCCCTTTGTGTTAGCCTTCTTCTTGGTCCATGACTTCTTGAACTTGGTTGTGTTCTGCACCATCAACACTTGATGTGTGCCCTTCTTAATGTCCCGCTCTGCTATCTTAAGCATTCCATGCAACTCAGTGGGCTTCTTTTCCATGCCATGCATATGAAAGTTCGTAATGAACGAGTTGTAGCTTGGCGAAAGAGAACCCAGAATTGTATCTGTAGCTGACTCAGGAGTCAACGGATGCCCAAGACGATCCAAAGCTTGCATGTATCCCATCATTTTGATGACATGCGGGCTCAATGGGTCACCCTCTTTCATCTTGCAATCCATCAGGGATCTCCAGACGTTGAACCTTTCGGTCCTAGCCTGAACCGGAAACATGCCCTTAAGACTCTCGATCATATCGAAAGCCCTAATGTCTTCGAACCGTTGTTGCAGATCGGGCTCCATAGAAGCCAGCATGACGCAACTGATCTCAGTAGACTCATCCATGAGTTTCTGATAGGCATTCTTAGAAATAGCGGTGGCATTATCAGACGGTTCCTCTGGAAGTGGTTCCTAGAACATTTTCCTTTTTATCATGCTTGAGGACAATTCTCAGATTTCCATACCAGGTGGTAAAGTTTGTTCCATTCAGTTTATCTTTCTCAAGGATGGATTTCAACGCAAAATTGGTAACTGGAGCAGGTGGTGCCATTATCTACAACATAAAATGAAAAATACTAAGACATGTATTCATGAAGATAAATCCATATTAAACACTTTAATAAAATTACTCCCACTAAGTTCAACATCCCTCTAGTTGACACTAAGTGATTCAGGATCCGATGGAGCGAATTGACTAGTGAGGTTTTGCATCACTGCTAGCCGACTCGATCTACCGGTAAGCAACTCCTTGCTAATCGCATCAACCATACGACTCCCGTTTGTTGATGCGCATCACATACACACCAACTCCTATGCCCCGAAGCCCAAAACTGCTTTGATAGCCTCAACAAGTTAACCAAGTGCTATGCGTGTAAGTGTCCGACACAAACCCATCACGCCAAGGAGATCTAGCAGCACCCTAATTTTATAGGCCTACTACTAAACATACATGACATTTGATGTGCAGCAATTGGGGAGGAAAATTTTACTTGACATTCTTTGAGGGATCATCCTACTTAAAACATTTACCATGTCAAAGAAGGATTCATAAAGGGATAAACTTTCACAGGCAGTTTATACAAGTGATATGGTATATCCCCTTTATCATAGCTCATGGTGATCTCCATCTCCATGTGCACGAACCTCCCATGGTGATCTCCATATCCATGTATGGTCGTGTTCGTGGTGATCTCCATCTCCACGCCGTAGTGTCAACTGCCAAGTGTTACATAAGATACTATGCTATTACAAAATAATAGCTATAAAAGTAAGTTATATTACATGCCTCCTCAAGTTGACACGCAGGTCATTAATACAATAATGAGACAACCATATGGCTCCAGCCTGTTGTCAAAACCATGACACGCAGGTCATGAATAACAACATATACAATGGGCTATACCAGATCACAACCATTCCCTGCAAAACCAAGTTAGACGTTCTACCGCCGTCTAAACCTCTTTTAGCACTGGTCAAATTAGGTCTTTTAGCACTAGTCTCTGTTTTTCATATCTTTTCATTCTGCATCGTTTGGTAGGTCACGGAGCTCAATCGGAGTTCTTATGACCAAGATATGGCCTCTGAGCCGAACCTTCTCACAGATTTTTGGACAGCGCAGATCATATCTACGTCGTGTCCTGATCCGTGTCCCGGATCAATCACCTAGTGATATCCGCGTGCCACAATAGGATTTATGGCTCACTGTCTATCCCAATGGCGGATAACCGACCTCTAGGGATAAGTTGTGGCACGACCTAAGTAGCTCGCGCCTCGTGACAGATCATGAAATCAAGAACCCAAAACATGCAAAACCAATCTGATCTACCATCACATGATCCGATCTACATATGAAATTCTATCACTAATTCAACACCACACAAAAGAGGCTCTGATACCACTGTTGGGGCACGCGGTACGCTACGCTAGCGCTAAATTAAAATTTCTACCATGCACAACCAAGATCACTGCTACTGGGGATGAACTACGTGATTAGGGTTTACCACTAGACGCACAGTCATGGCAGCGGAAGGAGAGTTGGCGATGCGCGTCGGCGGCTGCTCCTCGAATCCCTCGAACCGATCCCGCGAACGGAGTCCCGCAATCTGATCCCGCGAACAGTTCGTCCACGCGTCGTAGGTGCGGCGCCTCCAAGGGATGCGCACGCACAAGGAGGAGCGCCGAGCGGCGGACTGCTAGGTCCGGCGGCTCGGCCTGGAGGTTGAGTGGCGGCTAGGGTTGTGGTCTGACCTGTACCCCTTCGGGGTTCGCCCTAGCCCATAGATAGGCGCCCGTCGAATGGCCTCAACCCTTGAGGCAATCCGGACCCTCCATCCATATTCCATTCGGATCACATCCGAATGGGCTCCTTTCCCCTTAAGTGCGAACCTATAGGTTCACGTACACATGGACACATCCCGGATCAAATCTGGTTCGATAGTCGGTAGCGGTTCCTAGCAGAACGTGTCGGCTCCCATATATGCGTAAAGTCATAAGACGAACCATTACAAAGTGTCATATGCAACATTCCTTTTGCCTCACGATATATGTTGTCAAGCTCAAGGTGAGTACATGTCACCCTTGTGATAGCTTGACTGTCGTCGATATGTGACGTCAGATACCATGGGGATGGCTAAAGAGGGGGACAGACCGAGGTTGGTGTCGCTGGTGCCGGAGGCGAGATTGGGAACACTGCGGTGTACCCAGGTTCAGGGCTCTCCATAGAGATAAAACCCCTACTCCTGCATATCTGCACTATATGGTGGAATATCTGTACAGAGGTGCTCCTTGAGCTGTATCTGCTAGCTACTCTGCTCGTGGCCGAGCTGATCTGCTACTCTTGCTAAGCTACTGATACTCTACTACTCTTGCTCTCCTCTACTATTTCTAGTCGTGAGTGAGGGAGAGAGGTGGATGTGAAGGGGGGAAAATGAGAGGGAGCCCCCTCCACCGTGGGCACCCTTGCCCCTTATATATTGGTGGCAAGGTGCTCATGAGGGTGGAGACAAGGGGAAGAAGACAAAAGAGAGTACATGTGAGGTGATGGGGTGATGTGATGTAATGTGACACCTCCACTTTACACTATTCACCATGTCATGATGTGACTAGAGATGTCTTTCACTTGTCTTGTCAGTTCGATGTAGATGTCTCGGTTGACCTCTTGGACAGCCGAGTGCGCGAACAGTCGGCCGAGTGCGCATACGGCCGACTGCGGGCAATCAACCGGCGTCCGAGCTGGCATGCAATCGGCATGGAGCAGTCGGCGGGGGGCCGAGCCGGAGCGCAGTCGGTGAAGGTGCGCAGTTGGCGTTGCGTCGAATCGGTGACTTTGGTATACCCGGGGCTATTTCCTCCGACAGTAGCCTCCGAGCCTCCGGGTGACTCGGGGAGTCATCCGAAGGGTTTCTTCTTTGTTGGTGTAGCCGAACGCCGATCGCACTTGGTGCAGCTTCTTTCCAACGGGGGTGCGCAAGCGCACCCACTGGGTGTAGCCTCCGAGCCTCCGGGTGACTCGGAGAGTCATCCGGAGGGTTCCTTGATTTTGTTGTAGTCGATGGTGTCGAGGGTCTCAGTTGTTTTCCCCCGGAAACAATCATGCATAAGACACACGTTAGTTATCTCGGATATATCAAATACTTCTTATTTTTCTAAAAATGTAGATTTGTGCAATCGGGAGGCCGACTCGGCTTTGCCTTCGCCCCGCAGTCGTTTTTCTGTTCATTCCACCCTTTGGCTCTTGCTCTTGCCAGCATTACAGCCGGCTTGCGGTCTGTAGATGGATCGAACAGTCGGCCGCAACATGAAGTGTACAGTACTTAGACTTTGGGGAGCAAACTCAACCGAGCAAACTTCCAAAAGGAAACGATCGGGTCGTCCAAATTGTTTTCTCTTTGGACGTTGTTCATGTGTGGTGACCTCCAGCTTTTGCTCTTTGCCAGCATTGCAACCGGCATGCGGTCTGCAGATGGATCAAATCACAGGCCTTTGGCTCCATACACACTACTAATCCGTCTGTCGGAAATAACTATTTGGGTTATCCGGCCTGCCCAGAGGCGGCCGGTCCCGGGCCGAACATGCAGCCGACTGGAAATAACGCGGAGATAACCTCCGAAGACTACTCAGGTTCATCCGTCATGCTTGCTATGGTGAGCAGTATTGAGTGGAACTCACATTGAATTTTTGGCGCATTCGGAACACCCACTGGGTGAATGTGTAGCCTCCGGGTGACTTGGTGAGTCATCCGGAGGGTTTTCTGTTGATGTAGTAGACGGGACAATCGGCGGGCTCGTCCTCTGAGCCTCCGAGTGACTCGTCGAGTTGTTCGGAGAGTCTTTTGTTGACGAAGACGGGGCACTCGGCGGGCTCGTCCTCCGAGCCTCCGAGTGACTCGTCGAGTTATTCGGGCAAGTGATCCCTTGTGGTTGCTCCAGCGGATGGTCTGTCATCCGGGTCACAACCACACTTCTTTTTCGCAATCGGCTAACCAGTTGGCGCAATCGGATTGACATCGGCCGTCCTAACTGAAGTATTTTTTTTGCAGTCGGATGACCGACAGACGCAAACGGATGCAACTTCAGACGGGCATGCACAATCGGACTGACACCAGCCGAACTACTGAGCAATCGGCTCACCCTTTTCTCTTGTCGTAGCTGGTCCAACAAACAACAGCCGACCTCTTCTCTTTTTTTTTTGAGCTGGTGCAATCGGCTGGCCGAGCTGGCACAACCGGCTCAGCACGTAGTCTAACTACTCCAATCGGCATAGCCAACCTCTACTGCTCTCTTCTTTTTTTATCGGCCCACATTTTTTTCTCTGAACCTTCAGCCTCTATCTTTCTCTGCTTCAGTATCTTCAGTCGGACGGCCTGGCCGCAACCGGAGACCAGGCAATCGGCCTTGGCAAAGCTTCACAGCAGGCCAGCCGTACCACGGGGATGCGCCTACGAGAGGCCGCAATCGGCAGGCGGCAGCGGAGCCGGCGTGTGCGGCCGAGCCGAGGGTCGCGCAGTCGGCCTAGGGAGGCGGCGCGCAGTCGGAGGAGCAGCCGGCGGAGGTTGCCGAGCTGGCGCGAACGAGCTGCACGGCGCGCAGCCGAGCAGGGAACCTGCTGGATGGTTGTACGCGGTGGTGAATCGCAAAAATCTGGGCTATGCATGGCTTGTGTACGATGGGTATCTGACTAGTATACGGCTTCTTCTCTTCTCTAAATTTTCTCTATCTCTTCTCTTGTTTTCTTCAATCAAACGGCCGGGGAGCTCGGGCTCGCTACCGGGCAGCAGGAAACTGGTGAGCCGGGCATGCATCAAGCTAGAGCAGCCGAACACGCGGCACACCAGCCCGGCGGGGAGCACAACCGGCAGTGTGCAGGCGCATTCGACGCGAGGGTGTCCGACTGCGGGGCGCAGCTTGGGCGCGTGGGCGGCAGACTGCGGGGAGGAGGAGCTTGCGCGGGCGCACCCGACCACGAGCAAATAGGCGGAGCCGGACTCTGCGCAAACGGAGGAGTTCGCGGGGAGGAGGCGCGACGCGCTACTCGGAGGGCGCGAGGCGTGACGGCGAAGCTCGGGCCGGCGGCGGCTCGGCGGAGATGACCTGCCCGGAGGAGAGCGCTCGAGGACGGGGCACTCGGAGCGGAGCTCGGGGGAGCGCACTCGGAGCCGGCTGCGGCTGCTCGGGGAAGACCTCGGGGAAGGGGCGCAGCTCGGAGGGGAAAACTTCGTGGTCGGGGAAGCTTAGAACAGATCGGGCAGGGATTTTTACAGCTAGGAGGAACAAAAATTCTGCTCGGGAAAAACTTCTTCTGGTCGGGCAGATTGGAAACAGCTCGGGCGGGCTATTTTTCTGCTCGGGCATCTTTTTTCTTGGACTCTTTTTTTTCGCTTGGAGACGAAATCTGATCTGGCCACCGAACTGGATGCGTTCGGGGCAAAACACTTGCCCGGACGAGGAAATCCGACCTGACGGCCGAACTGGGCAACTCCGGAGCCGGATGTGCAACTGGCGATGCCCGGACGCGCAATGCAGCCTCCGGGTATCCAGCCTGCCGGATCCAGATCCAAAACTTGGCGCTGATAAAACATGCTGTGGAAGAAGAAAACCGTCGATGAAGAGGATGGTCCCGTCCGGATCAATATTCCAGCCGACGCCTCGGCCTGCCCCACGGTGGGCGCCAACTGTCGTCGATATGTGACGTCAGATGCCATGGGGATGGCTAAAGAGGGGGACAGACCGAGGTTGGTGTCGCTGGTGTCGGAGGAGAGATTGGGAACACTGCGGTGTACCCAGGTTCAGGGCTCTCTGTAGATATAAAACCCTTACTCCTGCATGTCTGCACTATATGGTGGAATATCTGTACAGAGGTGCTCCTTGAGCTGTATCTGCTAGCTACTCTGCTCGTGGCCGAGCTGATCTGCTACTCTTGCTAAGCTACTGATACTCTACTACTCTTGCTCTCCTCTACTCTTTCTAGTCGTGAGTGAGGGAGAGAGGTGGATGTGAAGGGGGGAAAATGAGAGGGAGCCCCCTCCACCGTGGGCACCCTTGCCCCTTATATAGTGGTGGCAAGGTGCTCTTGAGGGTGGAGACAAGGGGAAGAAGACAAAAGAGAGTACATGTGAGGTGATGGGGTGATGTGATGTAATGTGACACATCCACTTTACACTATTCACCATGTCATGATGTGACTAGAGATGTCTTTCACTTGTCTTGTCAGTTCGATGTAGATGTCTCGGTTGACCTCTTGGACAGCCGAGTGCGCGAACAGTCGGCCGAGTGCGCGGACGGCCGACTGCGGGCAATCAACCGGCGTCCGAGCTGGCATGCAATCGGCATGGAGCAGTCGGCGGGGGGCCGAGCCAGAGCGCAGTCGGCGAAGGCGCGCAGTTGGCGTTGCGTCGAATCGGTGACTTTGGTATACCCGGGGGTATTTCCTCCGACATTGTCCTCTCTTCTCGAAACCGTGATAGAGATTCCTGAACCGGGTTAACACTTAACCCATGTCCCATGGCCATGATTTTTGAATCTTTTCACTCGATAGGGCTCAGAGAATATCTCTCCAAAGTGGAGGGCAAATCCCGTCTTGATCAACCATGTCTCGCGGCATGTATCATGACTCACCCGTAAGCTACCTTTATAACTACCCAGATACGGTGTAGCGCTTGATAATCCCTAAGTGAGTCATTCCTCATCCCGAGAACATGCGAGAACCTCAGGTCTAGGACATGGCATATACATTGTATTGAGACTAACAGATGACAATATCTGGTTGCGTCTCAAAGTGTGTCTCTATCCAACTCAGTGATCCCATCACTAAGTTCATACTATCGGTAGCATCTCCATGCTCATGACTTGTGAAACATAGTCATCAACCGAATCATATACTAGTCAAGGATATGTTTCCGCATAACCTTATCAACTAGGGACCATTAGAACAATCATCATAGAATATATAGTCTCACAAACAAGTCACATACTTATTGATACATATGAGTGATGATGTTCAAGGAAAATACAAATAACTCATGAATACATTCGGAGATAACATCATAACATGATTGCCTCTAGGGCATATCTCCAACAGTGCTCGCTTTCCGGCCAAGGCCGTCGTCACCGCCGCCCTGGCCTGGACAGAGCCGCCACGGCCGCCGCGCCTCTGTGGAAGCCGATACCCCGGGCCGCCTCGCATGGCCCCGGGCCCTCAGGCCGACTCGCCCAGCGAGCTATTCCTGGCCCGCGGCGACGAGCTCCCCGCCGGCTGCCCTGCTCGGCCCCGCCTTTCCCTCCATCTGGAGAAGCGGAGATTGAGAACAGAGGAGGAGAGAGAGGAGGACCTGACGTGCGGGGCCCGCCTGTAAGTGGCTTCCGACACGGGCCCGCGTGGATCAGTGAACGCGCACTCCGAAAAATACGCCTTCCATAAGGAGAAGCGTATTCCGCGCAGCTTCGGGGTGAAAGACGCTTTCCATAAGAGAGAGCGTATTTATGTTCTACTGCGGTTGGAAGTGCGCTTTCCTTTTCGGAAAGCGTATTTTCGGAAATGCGCCTTCGGCGTCAGCCCCAGGAACCCAGAAGTAATTCTGGATTTGCAGATTAGCCCCTGGTTCCTTCTCCCTCGTAACTTCGCGACCGTAACTCCGATCGAGGTGAGTCAAAAGCCCAGGTTCACCATTTTTCGAGCCCGTTCCGTTGGAGCAACTTTCATGATGTTTTGACATTGTGAACTTGACCCTTTTTCCCCCGGTTGTCGTTAGGCCTCGCCGGAGAACCGTCGGTCCCGTCGGATCTTTTCGGAAGGCGATTGCACGTCCGCCTGGCATATTCATCGACCCCCCCCCCCCCAAGCAAGAAAGCCATCTGATATATGCTCTAAAGCATTGTGCTGTGTGTTCTTGTGTGCTTTAAAATGTGATTATGTCATGTTGCTTTAGCAATGGATTAAGCTTTGATCTGTTGACCTGATTTGACATGCTTATACCATGCTTGTTGTGTTATGCTTATAGCAAATAAGTTATGTTTACTAGTAAGTATCAAGCTTGTGTTGTTCATGACATGCCCACTTGATATGATAAGCTAGATGAGATCATGCTTACTAATTATCATCATGCCCATAATGTGCATGTCATGTTCATGCTAGTATTCCGTTCATGTTCACCATATCAATGTTCAATTGTATGAATCATATGCCTTCACCATGCTCATATGATATCATGTTGTACTAGTATTGCTATGGTATATTTTTGTTGCTATGCTTGATCATATGTTGCTCAGTTGATATTGTTGATCGGATTGGACCAGAGTAACCATTGATCAAGTGCCACCGAACCAAGATTTACTAGTGCAACCACACTCGCATGTATGGGAAGGCCTTAGCTTGGTCTATCGGTGTGCTCTCTTATTCGTATCACCAACGAGGGGATACTATGCGCGCGCGGTTACCCTGATCAGGTAAGCGGCGATAGTCTCGAGAGCCAGTTTGGTTATTGCGCGTAGTCCCCGGGTGGGACAATGTTATGGACCATGCGATGGTCAGTTGCCATGCGATGGCAGGTGTCTGGAGGACACGGGCTACCGAGGGCATGACTTGCGAAGCATGCCATGTGATATGGTAAGGTCTGCATGCGGTAGAGAGGTCTCGTTGGAGAAGTCCTAGTCCACTCCTATGGAACGAGTTCCGAGGTTCCTGTGGGACAAGTTCCAAGGTACTGGATGGAGGAAGGGCTCCACAGTGTGGGTAAGTGCACAAACTCTGCAGAGTCACACAAATCTATTCGAATAGCCGAGTCCACGGTATTTTACACATTTCGTACTAGGTCACACTTGAGATCAACATGAACTTGGTTTGGTGATTGTGCCGAGCATGTGGTCATGCGATGACCCGGATAAGTTGATGGTCGTGCGACGACCCGTATATGTTGATGGTCATGCGATGACCTGGATATGTTGTTGGTCATGCGATGACCAGTCACTCGAATGTTGAGTCCGTAAGGACTCTAAGGTAAGTTGCATGATCATGCGATGATCATGAGTGCCACATGTGTTGATTGTTATTGCATTAATATTATTCATGATAGTATGCTAGACTCATCATGTTAATATGGTTTAAACTGCTATGCCATGATAAATAATATCCTCTAATAACTTATGCATGCTTGAATGCCATGGATTGCTTTGCTTGGTGTATATGTTACTTGGTTTGCTTGTTGGCGAGAACATTGAAATGTACTCACATGGCTTTGTCCCTGGCTATTCGCGTAGCCAGATTTTCAAGTTTACCTGAGGATCCTCTTTCCCTAGGAGGAGTCGAAGCGTTCGCGAGCTAGGAGAGTAACCCGGTCAGATCCCTGTGGATTGGAGCCGCTCCAAGTCCGTCCTGCCGTAGACAGCTTATATTCCGCTTCCCCCATCTCTGTAAGGAACCAGCTATGGTTGTAATATATTGATTCAAGACACTTTGGCTTATGAATCCTTTTAAAGTTGTGCCTATGTTCTTGATACATGTTGTAAGAGCGCACACCAGAGTGAATCCTGGGCTGGTGTGTGGGCGAAGTTCGCCTTTGTACAGTGGTATTCAGGCGGAGCGTCTTAAGACATGGTATCAGAGCATCCAGGCTAACTGTAGGTTACCCCTAGCTGGATCAGTTGTCTCCTGCTCAGTAGAAAGCCCAGATGGATTTCAACCATCTTTGCCAAGTCGGAACAGGTACTATTGATCAAAAGACAATATCTTAGGATTTCCCTCTCATCTATACCCCGACTCTCATTACATTTTTCCCCGATGTGAAATTATCGCACTGGGAAATGATCGTGAGCCTTTAAACCCCCTAGGTAAGGCAGATATCCTCACCCTGCTTTCTAACCGTGGTATATCTCTCCCTATATCTAGTTTCCTTTGGGAAACGTCAGTTCTATCTTTCCTAAACAACGCTAGACTAGCCGACTAAGCCACTTTGGCTATGTCCATGCGGTGAGTTTGATGTTCTCCCTGAGGAACTAGTAGAAGCTATATGACAATTGCTACCAGGAGCATGGTGTGATTTTGCTTCTAAATCCTTAGAGAGGCATCGAGTGCGCTAAGTTGGTGTTATTGGTGGATCTGCATCCAGGTGTGGATAGCCCGTAGATGTTGAGCTATGTTTTCTCCTTGGTGCCTTTTGTTTGTTGTTTTCTCCGTCTCTGTCAGTTCTATTGTTTGGCTCTGAGTCGTCCCATCGGAAGGGAGACAAATAGTAAGCCCCATAGTGTTGCCCCATCCCGTGGAATCCGGCATGGCCACTATATATTAACAGTTGACGTAGTCGGATTTGACGCCTGCCTAACCAGTGGACCGACCACCTAGCTACCCTTGGATTGGACCCCAGCAAACCCTAGTTGTCTGCCATGCCAGGCGTATCCTTTTCTCTGTAGGAGAAAGATCTCCGCCATGCCTGTGTGCCCCATCCTTGCTGCCTATAAGACCTCGTCCTCCTTGCTGCAGCATTCCCCCCTCAGTAAGCCAGACCACCATAGAACCCCAGCTAGTTTTCCCTGGAAGCCATGTCCGTCTTTTTCAAAGACCCACCTTTCATAGCAATACCTCGGCAGCCAACCATGCTGGCTTCCCACGTCTTCTTTGGGAAATGCTTTCCCAAGCCCTTGGCTGCGTTGTTAACCCCGATTACCGATTGTTACCAACCGAGCTTGTCCCTCACCTTTGCCGATATTGTGCAAGGGTGCTCATCCACCTTGGTCCCGATAAGATTGGGGAGCCCGTAGTCTTTGAGGGCAAGCCCATGCCCACTGCAGCGTTGGCCATTCAGACGGCTGCCGCAGAAGCTGTCAGTCGCCTCTGATTCAAGTTTCCGCAAATCAGGGAGATGCGGGAGTTCCCCTACTTCCCGAATGTGTCAAGCTTTGTCTACGAGCTCGCGGACACCACCAAGGAATCCAAATCAACAATAGTCCGTCTGGTTCAGTTCAGCACCACCCAGGGACTACTGCTCGGTGACATTCTTGGGGAGTTCAAAGCCATCGATAGTGGCATAACGTAAGTTGTTGCAGCCGTGTACCGCGCAGGACGCCAAGGCACCTCTCAAGCCGTCAATCCCCTGCTACCAAACCAAGTGATATCCTCTCAGGTCGCACCACCCTCTCAAGTGGTTCTACCCTCCCAGCCCGTGAACCAATGTAACCTAGGCGCCATCGATGCAGACTCTACCAACAGAACCATCCTTCAGTTGTATCGGCAAGGTCTGCTCCAACAAGATCCCGCCGCTTCCCCAGGAGTTAAGTCTCAACTAGTTGAGCTACTCGACTTCGGGAAGCATCTCAGCCTGCGCCCTCCAGGAGAGCCTGAGCAAGACTAGTTCTTTAGATGTTCCCTAGCAGGTCTTCCGTCCTCGTCAGAGGATAGAAACTGTAGTTCCGAGTGAGTGGTTATCGTGAGGTGCGTAGTCAGGTCGCGCTTTCCTCTGTTGCTTGTGTGATGCTTGTATTGCATGTATGTTGTGTTGCTATTTGTTGCATCTGTTCCCTGTTAAGCAGAAATGTCTAACAGAGCTAACGATGTTTTTTCAAGATGTTTCTAATCAGTAGAGCACTTACACCCTTAATATTGGACTCGTTCTGACTCTCTAATAAATGCGAGCTGGTTTAGGTATATGTAAGCCCAGAGTACATATACCCACTGGCATTAAAACGTCTTAGTGTGAGTCTGTCTGATGTGTTTTTCTTGTAATTGCATGTATGCTGATTTGAGTATGTTGTTGGTGTTGGGAATGTGCCCTAGAGGCAAATAAAATATGTTTTATCGAGCATATTCCATTAGTTCATAATACGTCTGATACTATGCTATAACTGTATTAAGCGGAAACATTAATACAGGTGTGCTATACAAACAACCAGGTCCCTAGTTAACCCTAGTATACTAGTCCATTGGGCGATTGATGATCAAGGTTTCCTGATCATGAGACAATGGCGTCTGTTGACAATGGAGTCGTATCATTGGATAATGATATGATGGACATACACCCACCAGAAGTGTTGCGATGTGATCAAGTCACATAGTTCGACATTGCGATAACTATAACGTAGTGACCAGATCCTTAGACCGTAATGATCATACGTAATTACTGTCTATTAGGATGCCTTGATTTGCTACCCACCGCCTGACTGAAATATGCTGGCCATAACGGTGCACTTTGGGTATTCCGAAATAGATGGTTGATGAGTATGCAATAGATCAAGGCGGGATTTGTCCATCCGTGTGACGGATAGGTACTCTGGGCCCACTCGGTGATGTTACATCATAAAGTTTGCAAACGTGTGACTAGGTCACGGAGTTGTAATATCACGGGAACGAGTAAACTTGTTTGTTGAGACCGAGGACGAACTAGGTATATTGGATACCGATGATCAAACCTCGGACAAGCAAAGTATCATAGGACAAAGGGAACAGGCACACGGTTAACAGATCCAACAGCGATTCAAGTTCATTCGATGGAAGCGCAGGGGCTATCAAGGATTGTAACCGGGTCCAATTGATTAGTCATTGATCAATGAGAATTGTCTCGATCATGTCTGTTGTTTCCCGGACCGTAGGGTGTTACACTTAAGGGTACTCGACGCAGTAAGGATTGATTCGGGATCACCGGAGAAATTGGAGAGAACACCGGAATTGTTCCGATGAAGGCCGAAAGTTGTTCCGGGTATTTTTGAAAGGTTCAAAATATATTTAATAATGTTTAATATATGTTTTATTGTCGGGACCCGGGGTTAGCGTATGCAAGTACAGTTAAGACATAGTCATATGGAGAGCCGAGAACCGCACCCACTTGTCTAAGCAGACAAGGCCAAGCACTGAACATTCTCAGAAAGCATCGTACGTGAGGGGCATCCCATCCAGGCCGGATGATCAACTGTGATGGGTCCTCATCATCCACACACAAGTCTAATGATATGGGTGGTGAACTCCCATATTCAAAGACAAGTCGCCTCAACCATACTATCGACTATCTCAAAACTCTTACATAGACTTACTCTAGCCCGATCACTTAGTCGGGGTCTAGGGCGGGCTCGATCATACCACAAAGTGTGCACGAGACGGAGTCTCGGACAATCGCATCGCGATGCCCCAAGCTGCGCACATCTAAGGGCCACTTGGTGTATGAAAGACCGCCAGCCAGAACACAACTAAGGTCTCGAAAACCCATACAAAGACATGCATGTTATAAACATACACGCAGCACACATGCCTTGTATGAACAGCATGTACCATTGCAATTCTCTACAAAGTGTACATTTTATTTATAACTCTTATAGAGTACACACAGAGATCACATACATGTGATCCAACATTACAACATAAAGCGGAAGCAAATTATGTCTGAGTACAGAACAGTTTAACAAATTGGCTTAAGAAGCCTTATTCAAACATAAAGCCCTCCACGAGGGAACCAGTCTGCTGACTGGGACTAGACTAGCTTAACTTCAGTCGTCCAGCTCGATGAAGAAGCCACCTTCGGGGTCAGTGGCATCATCTAAAACATAAATTAAGCAAACGTGAGTACAAAGGCGTACTCAGCAAGACTTACATAGGAGCTATACTACTCATGCACATGTATCAAGGAAAAGGGAGGTGGGGTTCACTTGCAGAAATGCCAGATTTGACTTGGCTAATCCTGAACTACGAGTACCAGACTTGAGATAAGAAGCGTACACGAGTCCACTACTTTCACCAACCAATACACCACTATGGTGCCTTCCTCGACTTCCCCACGAGAAAGCACGCCATAGGACTCACACTTATCTTGGTGTATTTTAGAAGTATCCGGTTCAAGTTATCTAATAATCAAGCTAAGCTTTCCAAGTAGTCCATAACCGCGGACGCGGCTATTCGAATAGTTTTGTTAACCTTGCAAGGGTGTACCGCTACACACACATGACCATCATTTACCTCCTTTGATCTCTACACCATTCAAAGGGTGCCAGCGAGGATGCTCACCACAACTGTTACCTCATAGCCTATCTAGTCCATGAAAGCCGCCTACTTGGGTTGGCTACCACCATCGTGAACCCGGCCGGTTTAACGAAGTGGACCCAAGCAATGTGTGCGTGGTGCATAAGCCGGTCTCGGGTGAGCCGTTCTCTCACTTAGCATCCAGGCCACAAGCCTACCAGAACTCCGAACTACTGCGACATCTGGACATCGAAAGGGATGAGTTAATAGGTTGAGAGGGGTCAGTGAGCCCAATGTGTGGTTGTACTCTTCATCTTGGATCACCACACAAGAACTCGGACTTAGGGCGGTGTTCAATGAGACAACCCACCGTGTACTCCTACACAGCCTCTCATCGTTCACCTTGTATTAGGGTCGATTCACCAACACTTTTCTACCATCATCAACATGATCATTCCCATCCCGACTCACATCACAGTAACAACATGGTAGCATACTAAGCATGCAATAAGCGATAACATTTGCAGGGGCCACATGATATCAAACAACTCCTACAGTTGCTAGGATTGTGGTTTGCTTACTACTGTGACAAATGATAGGTCATGCAAAGGAATGGGTTCATCTATACGGTAGAATCGTAACATGGTGATCATCCTAAACAATGCATAAGCGAGACATGAGAGGGAAGTGGGATTTTATCGACATGATCAATGGGGTTTTGCTTGCCTTGCTGACGAGGTTCGGGCTCTGGATCTTCAGCGAAGGGGGTGACCTCTTGCTCCGGTTCCACCTCTACTTGACAAACAAAGCACGAAGTAGCAATCAATAGGAATGCAATGCTCAAGCATATGATTGAATGTTAAAGCTTGAAATATAAGTTTTGATGTGTGAGGCAATTCCATTTAAGTGGAATATATTGCATTTAAAATGCAAATTCAAACTCCACATTTGAATTCAACATTAACCAAGTTATATGTCATATAGTTTCATCATTTTGAATTATCTTCAAATGTGTATGATATGCCTCTGATGTGTAAGTGAAATGTAGCATGTTGCCATGGTTCAAGTTGCAAAATTATTTGAATTGAATTTGATTTAATTCCATTTAAATCAAATAACAAATGCTACTGATCACATTTTAAATTCAACTCAAACAGAGTTGAAAGTTGCATATTTGGAAAGATAATTTTTTCCTGATCATTTTTCATATATTATTTGTCCAATTTGGAGTTAAAATGAATTTTCTATGAATTTCCAAAGTTTGGGGTATTTTCTGGATTTTCTGGAATTATTTAAACCATTTTGCTTTTCTGGAAAATTGGTTTACTGCGTCATGCTGATGCAAGCATGACCTCAGCAGGGGCCTGACTGGTGGGCCAGCCAAGTTAGTGGCAGAGGGATTTAATCCTCTCTGTTTAATTAACAGAGAGGGGTTAGGGTGCTGGGGCCCAGTAGTCAGTGGGTTAGGGGGGGGGATTAGCTTAGTGGCCTCGGGCCCACGAGTCAGAGAGAGAGAGGGGAGGTTAATGGCGACGGTGGCCGTGGACTCGCCGGAGTCTTGCCGGAGTCGGGGTTTTGGGCACGGGGAGGGTCCTGGAGGGCATGGACTTGCTCCTTGGGGTCGTCCGCATCGAGTGGTGTCATCAGGGGGCCACGGGGATCACCGGAACATCATCGGCGACGAGCGGCGGCGGAAGTCGGGCACTGGACTCATCGGGTTCTTCATTTTGTGCACGGATTTGGAAACCTAGAGTATAGAAACGAAGCTGGGGTGTGTGCGGAACTAGTGGAGCCATCCAGGGGTCAAACGGGTGCTTTGGTGCATGTCCTCGATGACGAGCGGCGGCGTTTGGTCTCGGACCTCGTCGAAATCATGCAAACGGGCACGGGAGGATGCGTGGATGGAGGCAAAAGAACGGCAAGCTCACCCTGATCGCAATGAAGGGCTCGGGGAGGCCGGGGAGTGCTTGGCGTGGACGAATTTGAGGTTGGACTCGTCGGCGGCCGGCGGCGATTCCTTAAAGCTGGCGTCACTTGGAGTGCTCCTGGCCTTCGATTGATCTGGGGGAAAGACGAAGTCGTCGACGCTGGTTCGATTGGACACGGTGGCACGGCTTGGGGACGACTGTGGCTACGTGGGCTCGTCGGCGTGCTCCACGGCGGTCTTCGGGCGGCGACGAATCGGGCGCAGGAGGAGGAGGAAGACGAAGAGGAGGGGGGAATGGATCAGGACGGCTGCGCGGCATCTCCAACGAAGGGATAAGGCGCGGGACAGGCAGGCAGCTGCGTGTCGTGCCCACGGCGGTCGCCGGCGAGGTGCCTGCCTGCCTGCAGGGAAGAAGACGCATGTAACCCCCTCTAGGTGGGCTGGGCCGGCCAGGTGGGCTGCGGGGAGTTAGCTGGGCTGAAACCAGGTAAGTTCCTTTTTCCTTTTCTCTCTATTTAATCTTTCCTTTCTTTTTCTGTAATTTGTTTTGGCTCTGATAAAAATACCAAACCATTTTATTAAATGCTGAAAACTTTTATGTGGCCTCATAATAACATAGACTAGCCACTCATAAACTTTAAACATTTTTAAAATTCAAATGATTTGAATTTTAAATCAAAAAGGGGTATTTCTTTAATTCCAAGGTACTGTTTGAATAATTGAAAAATCTATGAGCATGTGGTGGGTCCCACATCACTTGATATGTGATCACACTCATTTATAAGACTTTTCAAAACTCTAACATGAATTTTTGGAAAATATTTTTATCTGGCCTTTTGAATTAATTCATCTGGGGGGTGTTCCTTCTCCCATTTTGATTTTGAATTTGATTTCCAAGATTTCTTTTTTGAAATTTTGACATGATGCAAAGGCACTAGCTAACCCTAGCACATACCTAACAGAGGGTTCTGACAACTCGCCCCCACTCAAAAGAATCTCGTCCCGAGATTCAGAAGTCTGCGGGAGGAAGGAGGGGTACTCGGTACTGAGACGGTCTTCTCTTTCCCATGTAGCTTCTCTTTAAGAGTGGTGTGACCATTGCACTTTCAGAAACCTAATCTTCTGATGACGAGTGACACGCTCTGCGGAATCAAGAATACGAACGGGGTATTCTCGATAAGAAAGCTCATCTTGGAGATCAAGCGTTTCATGGTTGACTTCGCGGATGGGGTCCTTGAAGCAACGCCTGAGTTGGGACACATGGAATACATCATGTACTCGGGAGAGGTGCGGAGGTAGTTCAAGTTGGTAGCCAACTTCTCCACGTTTAGCAATAATGCGGAAAGGTCCGATGTAACGTGGGGCCAACTTGCCTTTGATACCTAAACGTTGGGTTCCCTTCAGAGGAGTAACCCGGAGGTAAGCCTTCTCATCCAGATTGTAGCTCTCTTGCCTATGATGACGATCATAGTAGCTTTTCTGACGAGACTGTGCTGCTTTCAATTGATCACGAACAATGCGAACTTGATCTTCTGCTTCCTTGATCATATCCGGTCCAAAGAATTGTCTTTCACCGGTTTCAGACCAGTTTAGTGGTGTTCGACATCGTCGTCCATACAGGAGTTCAAAAGGAGCCATGTTCAGACTAGATTGAAAACTATTGTTATAAGCAAATTCAGCATATGGAAGAGAATTCTCCCAATTCTTTCCGAATGAGATAACACAAGCTCTGAGCATGTCTTCAAGAATTTGGTTAACCCTTTCGACTTGACCGCTAGACTGAGGATGGAAAGCCGTACTAAAGGAGAGATGAGTTCCCAAAGCACGTTGGAAGCTTCCCCAAAATCTAGAGGTGAAAAGGCTACCGCGATCAGAATTGATATCCAACGGAACACCGTGAAGTGATACAATTCTGGAGATGTACAAGTCCGCTAACTGACTAGCAGTTATAGACTCGCGAACCGGAAGGAAGTGAGCAACTTTGGAAAGCCTATCTATGACAACGAAGATGGCATTGTTTCCTTTCTGGGTTCTTGGAAAGCCGGTGATGAAGTCCATACCGACTTTGTCCATTTCCACTCAGGAATGGACAAAGGTTGAAGTGTACCAGCAGGTCTTTGATGTTCTGCCTTAATGCGACGACAAACATCACATTCGGCGACAAATTGAGCAATGTCTCTCTTCATCCTAGTCCACCAAAATCTCTGGCGTAGATCTCGGTACATTTTCGTGCTACCGGGATGAATTGAGAGGGGTGTGTCATGGGCTTCTTTGAGGATGAGTTGCCTTAGCTCCTTATTCTTAGGTACTACCAAACGATTTCCAAAGAAAACCGTTCCCTTGCTATCTGTGGAGAAACATTTAGCAACTCCGCTAGCAATGTTCTCCTTGATCCGGCGAACACCTCGTGCACGCCTTTGGGCAACTATAATTTGATCCTCAAGGGTTGGTTTCGCCACCAAGGTTGAAAGATAGCCATGAGGAACAATCTCAAGATTGAGCTTGCGAAAGTTCTCATGAAGAAGTGGTTGATACTGCTGTAACATGAGGTTGTTACAGTACGACTTACGACTTAGTGCATCAGCCATGACATTGGCCTGGCCTGGGGTGTAAGAAATCCCTACGTCGTAATCTTTTATCAACTCAATCCAGCGTCTTTGCCTGAGATTAAGATCTGGCTGGGTGAAAATATATTTGAGGCTTTGGTGGTCGGAATAAATCTCACAACGATTACCAAGGAGGTAATGTCGCCAAGTTGTTAGGGCATGAACTACGGCAGCGAGTTCAATGTCATGGGTAGGATAATTCTCTTCATGTGGCCGCAACTGGCGTGAAGCATAAGCTACCACATGTCGATCTTGCAGAAGTATGCATCCTAACCCTTGCCGTGATGCATCACAATAGATCTCGAAATCCCTTTTGGTGTCTGGAGGTGCAAGTACGGGTGCGGAAGTCAATCTTCTTTTTAGCTCTTGAAAGCTTTCCTCGCACTTGGGAGTCCATAAGAATTTCTTATCTTTCTTGAGGAGTTCAGTTAGAGGCTTTGCAACTTTAGAAAAGATCTCGACGAAGCGACGGCAATAGCTGGCTAGGCCAAGAAAACTTCTAACTTGCTTAACCGATTCAGGTGGAGTCCAGTCAAGGACGGCCTGAACTCTCTCGGGATTCACAGCAATGCCTTTTGCAGAAATTACGTGGCCTAAGTAGGTCACTTCTGGTAGCCAGAATTCACACTTGGAGAATTTAGCGTACAGGCGGTGCTCTCTAAGTTTCATCAATACCAGCCTTAAGTGTTTGGCATGATCTTCTTCGTTCTTCGAGTAGATGAGAATATCATCGAGATAAACCACAACAAATTTATCTAGGTACTCCATGAAGATCGAATTCATCAAGCGTGAGAATGTGGCGGGGGCATTGGTTAAACCAAAGGACATGACGGTATACTCGTAAAGACCATAACGAGTAGTAAAAGCCGTTTTGGGAATGTCCTCGTTTCGGATTCTGATCTGATGATAACCTAATCTCAAATCCATCTTGGAGAATACGGAGGATCCTGCAAGTTGATCATAAAGATCATTGATCCTGGGCAGTGGGTATTTGTTCTTTATCGTCGCTAAATTTAGCGGGCGATAATCTACGCACATCCTTTCTGTTCCATCTTTCTTCTTTCCGAACAGAACGGGGCAACCCCATGGCAATGAGCTAGGGCGGATGAAGCCTTTTGCCAACGAAGCATCAAGTTGGGTTTTTAGCTCAGCTAACTCATGTGGGGCCATTTTATATGGGCGTTTGGAAATTGGTGCGGTTCCTGGAACAAGATCCACTATAAATTCTACACACCTGTCGGGTGGCATGCCCGGCAGCTCTTCAGGAAAGACATCCGGGAAGTCACGAACCACCGGAATATCTTCAAGTTCGGGAATGCACTTGGTTTCTTGTTCTGGGTGAGGTATAGTTGACGGTTGTGCCTGAAGGGTGGGTGAGTTTCACGGATTTGCCTTTACAATCCAGATAGGCATTCTGTCTTGATAGCCAATCCATGCCAAGGATGACATCAATGTCTGAAGACTTGAGGGCTATGAGTGAAGCAAGGAATACTAAACCCTCAATTGCTATTTGATTAGCATGGCTCACTCTATTAGTTTGCCATCTTGACCCTCGAGTTTGAATAACCATCGGGGTGGACAATTCAACAAAGGGTAACTCATGACGAAGTGCATAACTTTCCGACATGAATGAATGAGATGCTCCTGGGTCGAAAAGAACGGAAGTAGGAACAAAATTGACTGGGAGCGTACCAAGAATGACGTCAGTGGTGTCGTCAGTCTCTTCAGCGGCAACCTGGTTCAGACGTCCACGAGTGGCGGGAGGAGCGGGTTTGGCGGTGTAGACCTTCTGGGGTGGCTTGCCACGACAATTGTTGTTGTTGTTGTTGCCTCCGGCACGGGGTGGAGTGTTCTGGTGTTGGATCTGGTTCTGGGGGCACTCACGAGAGTAGTGGCCTGCCTGACCACACTTGTAGCAAGCTCCGAAAACAGTGCGTGGAGCTGGGTGGTTTGGTGGAGCTGGGTGGAACTGGGTGGGTGGACGAGGCGCCACATAGGATGGCCTCGGGGGGGTTGTTCTGGCGGAACATGCTATTGGGGATCCAAATCTTGCGCTTCTGGGAGCCAGAACTGGATGAACTGTCATCTCTGGGGTGTTTGCGAAAGTCGTTGGGGGTGTTCATGTCCTCTGCCTTGATGGCCTTGTTGACAAGGACCTGGAATGTGGCAAAGTCATGAAGGTTGAGCTCGCGACGGAGTCCGGAGTTGAGGCCACGACGGAACCTCTCTTGTTTCTTGGAGTCGGTGGAGACTTCTTCAGTTGCATAACGAGCAAGTCGGTTGAATTCACGACGAAACTCGTCCACGGTTCTTCTGCCTTGAGTGAGGTTACAGAACTCCTCAAGTTTGCGGTCCATGAGACCCTTGGGGATGTGGTGCTCGCGGAAGGACGTGCAGAACTCCTCCCAAGATGCAGGTGGTCCAACGGGGCGCATATTCAAAAAAATCTCCCACCAAGAGCTTGCTGCACCTTCAAGGTGATAGGTGGCATAATTGACCTTGTCGCCATCTGCAACATGGCCTGCTTGGAG
Organism: Bromus sterilis; assembly: GCA_950022295.1. Taxonomy (NCBI): domain Eukaryota; kingdom Viridiplantae; phylum Streptophyta; class Magnoliopsida; order Poales; family Poaceae; genus Bromus; species Bromus sterilis. The sequence continues at coordinate 331,773,711 of OX465595.1, read as the reverse complement.
CTTCCTCTCGATGCTGCGGAGCCAGTCATCGGCGTCAAGGGGCTCGGTGGAGTAACTGAAAACCGGGGTATGAAGCCGGATGAAGTCATTCAGGGACACCAACTCATTGCGCTGCTGAGTGGTGTTGCGTGCGATGACTTCCAATAGGTGGTGAGAGTCAAAGCGGTTCCTCTCGACCTCCATCAGAACTTGGGCCATCGTGGGTGGGGGTGGAAGGTTGTCTTCCTCCTGATTGTTCCCACGACCTTGGTTACGACCAATCTGGCCACGTGTACCTTGAGACATCCTGAAGGTAAAAAAAAAACCAAAGTCAAACAGAGTTGATTGAAGAGTCTAATCAAGGTATTGAAGTACTGGAAGGATTACAGAGCAAAGGAAGTAATCATCTTGACAACATGGTGATAAAAGCATACAAGCCATATATTCACAAGCTGTCATACAAACCATACATCGTTTTAGTACAAGCACTAAGCTAATACAAACGTGATGAAGATGATACATCCTTCAGAGGCACTCTGACTTCCTATACATTATTTATCTAAGCCTCTGGAACTTAGACACCTTGCTTACAATATACTAGGATACTACTACATCCTCACTAAGTAAGACCACAGGAGGTCTCACTCATCTCCATCTCCGTAGTAATCCTCGTAAAAGTTACCCGCGTATCCCGGTAGCTGGAGGTGACCATCGGAAAACACGGAGGCTTGTGGACCCTGATATCCATTTGGGCAAGGATGGGGCCTAGGTCCAGTGTAGGGTGGAAGCAAAGGACCACGAGGTGGAAAAATTCCTCCAATCTCGGGCCAAGCAACTCGAGAAGGCATCTGGGTCCTTAATGGATAGATCGCATCGTACTCCACTGATCCCACGCTCACAAAGGGTGCCAAGAGCGTCAGTGCTCAGTATAGACGAACACGAGTAGCGTGGAGCTCAAAACGGAGAGCACGTGCATCACGATCTCTGTCACTAGCAAACCTAGAAGTCACCTGAAGTGTTGGATCCTCTGCAGAGTGATCTGAGTAGAGTCCGGTGTAATATCCCTCCTCTCCTGGAAGTGCAGCAGGGATATAGCGGAAAGAAGTCTCTCTCAGCAAGGTGTGCTCCTCTCTCAGCAGTGTAATACATGAATATGCAGCATCCTGCACAGCCATGTTCTCGGTAACGCCGATGCCATGTCCAAAGTGGATAGGCTGGGTGACTCCAACGTGGTGCGGGTAGATTCGGACAATGCAGTGGAACTGCGTCTGGTTGAAGTCGTGGAACTGCTCCTCGATGGTGTACTCAGGGTACCATCGATATCCCACATAGGACATCATCTCGATCAACGTGGCGGGATGGCCACACACACCGAGGCACCTGGTCAAACGAACAATCTGCCGAGGGGGAAGATCTGCCATCTGAAAATAGAAAGGAGTTTGCAAATGCATCAGATTATGAGATAAACCTGGAATGACTCGAACAGCATAACGGCTGTAATTGTAAGAAATGACAATTTCTTTCAATCATGAAAAATAGCACTTACATAATACGATGTAAGAAATCAGCATTATAACAATGCTAGGAAAACCTGACACAACTTTCCTACGGCTATAAGGAAGCAATCAACGAGATGTGCTAAACAGACAGAGGAGAGCCTAGTCCTATCTTCCCGTAGAACAAGATGAGGGTGACTCAGAACTCAGAACGAAGGGGGTAAGGAGAAAAATGAAGCCTTACGTTGTTCCTATATATACCCAGAGTAACTATATAACTATAGCAAGCTAGACTCAACTTCGGCCAAGGCTACTAGTCCTACAGTCAGTCCTGCTCTGATACCAAGTCTATCGGGACCCGGGGTTAGCGTATGCAAGTACAGTTAAGACATAGTCATATGGAGAGCCGAGAACCGCACCCACTTGTCTAAGCAGACAAGGCCAAGCACTGAACATTCTCGGAAAGCATCGTACGTGAGGGGCATCCCATCCAGGCCGAATGATCAACTGTGATGGGTCCTCATCGTCCGCACACAAGTCTAATGATATGGGTGGTGAACTCCCATATTCAAAGACAAGCCGCACACAAGTCTCAAAATTCTTACATAGACTTACTCCAGCCCGATCACTTAGTCGGGGTCTAGGGCGGGCTCGATCATACCACAAAGTGTGCACGAGACGGAGTCTCGGACAATCGCATCGCGATGCCCCAAGCTTCGCACATCTAAGGGCCACTTGGTGTATGAAAGACCGCCAGCCAGAACACAGCTAAGGTCTCGAAAACCCATACAAAGACATGCATGTTATAAACATACACGCAACACACATGCCTTGTATGAACAGCAGGTACCATTGCAATTCTCTACAAAGTGTACATTTTATTTATAACTCTTATAGAGTACACACAGAGATCACATACATGTGATCCAACATTACAACATAAAGCGGAAGCAAATTATGTCTGAGTACAGAACAGTTTAACAAATTGGCTTAAGAAGCCTTATTCAAACATAAAGCCCTCCACGAGGGAACCAGTCTGCTGACTGGGACTAGACTAGCTTAACTTCAGTCGTCCAGCTCGATGAAGAAGCCACCTTCGAGGTCAGTGGCATCATCTAAAACATAAATTAAGCAAACGTGAGTACAAAGGCGTACTCCGCAAGACTTACATAGGAGCTATACTACTCATGCACATGTATCAAGGAAAAGGGAGGTGGGGTTCACTTGCAGAAATGCCAGCTTTGACTTGGCTAATCTTGAACTACGAGTACCAGACTTGAGATAAGAAGCGTACACGAGTCCACTACTTTCACCAACCAATACACCACTATGGTGCCTTCCTCGACTTCCCCACGAGAAAGCACGCCATAGCACTCACACTTATCTTGGTGTATTTTAGAAGTATCCGGTTCAAGTTATCTAATAATCAAGCTAAGCTTTCCAAGTAGTCCATAACCGCGGACGCGGCTATTCAAATAGTTTTGTTAACCTTGCAAGGGTGTACCGCTACACACACATGACCATCATTTACCGCCTTTGATCTCGACACCATTCAAAGGGTGCCAGCGAGGATTCTCACCACAACTGTTACCTCATAGCCTATCTAGTCCATGAAAGCCGCCTACTTGGGTTGGCTACCACCATCGTGAACCCGGCCGGTTTACCGAAGTGGACCCAAGCGATGTGTGCGTGGTGCATAAGCCGGTCTCGGGTGAGCCGTTCTCTCACTTAGCATCCAGGCCACAAGCCTACCAGAACTCCGAACTACTGCGACATCTGGACATCGAAAGGGATGAGTTAATAGGTTGAGAGGGGTCAGTGAGCCCAATGTGTGGTTGTACTCTTCATCTTGGATCACCACACAAGAACTCGGACTTAGGGCGGTGTTCAACGAGACAACCCACCGTGTACTCCTACACAGCCTCTCATCGTTCACCTTGTATTAGGGTCGATTCACCAACACTTTTCTACCATCATCAACATGATCATTCCCATCCCGACTCACATCACAGTAACAACATGGTATCATACTAAGCATGCAATAAGAGATAACATTTGCAGGGGCCACATGATATCAAACAACTCCTACAGTTGCTAGGATTGTGGTTTGCTTACTACTGTGACAAATGATAGGTCATGCAAAGGAATGGGTTCATCTATACGGTAGAATCGTAACATGGTGATCATCCTAAACAATGCATAAGCGAGACATGAGAGGGAAGTGGGATTTTATCGACATGATCAATGGGGTTTTTCTTGCCTTGCTGACGAGGTTCGGGCTCTGGATCTTCAGCGAAGGGGGTGACCTCTTGCTCCGGTTCCACCTCTACTCGACAAACAAAGCATGAAGTAGCAATCAATACGAATGCAATGCTCAAGCACATGATTGAATGTTAAAGCTTGAATTATAAGTTTTGATATGTGAGGCAATTCCATTTAAGTGGAATATATTGCATTTAAAATGCAAATTCAAACTCCACATTTGAATTCAACATTAACCAAGTTATATATGATATAGTTTCATCATTTTGAATTATCTTCAAATGTGTATGATATGCCTCTGATGTGTAAGTGAAATGTAGCATGTTGCCATGGTTCAAGTTGGAAAATTATTTGAATTGAATTTGATTTAATTCCATTTAAATCAAATAACAAATGCTACTGATCACATTTTAAATTCAACTCAAACAGAGTTGAAAGTTGCATATTTGGAAAGATAATTTTCTCCTGATCATTTTTCATATATTATTTGTCCAATTTGGAGTTAAAATGAATTTTCTATGAATTTCCAAAGTTTGGGGTATTTTCTGGATTTTCTGGAATTATTTAAACCATTTTGGTTTTCTGGAAAATTGGTTTACTGCGTCATGCTGATGCAAGCATGGCCTCAGCAGGGGCCTGACTGGTGGGCCAGCCAAGTCAGTGGCAGAGGGATTTAATCCTCTCTGTTTAATTAACAGAGAGGGGTTAGGGTGCTGGGGCCCAGTAGTCAGTTGGTTAGGGGGGGGATTAGCTTAGTGGCCTCGGGCCCACGAGTCAGAGAGAGAGAGGGGAGGTTAATGGCGACGGCGGCCGTGGACTCGCCGGAGTCTTGCCGGAGTCGGGGTTTTGGGCACGGGGAGGGTCCTGGAGGGCATGGACTTGCTCCTTGGGTCGTCCGCATCGAGTGGTGTCATCAGGGGGCCACGGGGATCACCGGAACATCATCGGCGACGAGCGGCGGCGGAAGTCGGGCACTGGACTCGTCGGGTTCTTCATATTGTGCACGGATTTGGAAACCGAGAGTATAGAAACGAAGCTGGGGTGTGTGCGGAACTAGTGGAGCCATCCAGGGGTCAAACGGGTGCTTTGGTGCATGTCCTCGACGACGAGCGGCGGCGTTTGGTCTCGGACCTCGTCGAAATCATCCAAACGGGCACGGGAGGATGCGTGGATGGAGGAAAAAGAACGGCAAGCTCACCCTGATCGCGATGAAGGGCTCGGGGAGGCCGGGGAGTGCTTGGCGTGGACGAATTTGAGGTTGGACTCGTCGGCGGCCGGCGGCGATTCCTTAAAGCTGGCGTCACTTGGAGTGCTCCTGGGCTTCGATTGATCTGGGGGAAAGACGAAGTCGTCGACGCTGGTTCTATTGGACACGGTGGCACGGCTCGGGGACGACTGTGGCTACGTGGGCTCAACGGCGTGCTCCACGGCGGTCTTCGGGCGGCGACGAATCGGGCGCAGGAGGAGGAGGAAGACGAAGAGGAGGGGGGAATGGATCAGGACGGCTGCGCGGCATCTCCAGCGAAGGGATAAGGCGCGGGACAGGCAAGCAGCTGCCTGTCGTGCCCACGGCGGTCGCCGGCGAGGTGCCTGCCTGCCTGGAGGGAAGAAGACGCATGTAACCCCCTCCAGGTGGGCTGGGCCGGCCAGGTGGGCTGCGGGGAGTTAGCTGGGCTGAAACCAGGTAAGTTCCTTTTTCCTTTTCTCTCTGTTTAATCTTTCCTTTCTTTTTCTGTAATTTGTTTAGGCTCTGATAAAAATACCAAACCATTTTATTAAATGCTGAAAACTTTTATGTGGCCTCATAATAACATAGACTAGCCACTCATAAACTTTCAACATTTTTAAAATTCAAATGATTTGAATTTTAAATCAAAAAGGGGTATTTCTTTAATTCCAAGGTACTGTTTGAATAATTGAAAAATCTATGAGCATGGGGTGGGTCCCACATCACTTGATATGTGATCACACTCATTTATAAGACTTTTCAAAACTCTAACATGAATTTTTGGAAAATATTTTTATCTGGCCTTTTGAATTAATTCATCTGGGGGGTGTTCCTTCTCCCATTTTGATTTTGAATTTGATTTCCAAGATTTCTTTTTTGAAATTTTGACATGATGCAAAGGCACTAGCTAACCCTAGCACATACCTAACAGAGGGTTCTGACATTTATTATTTAATTATCTGAATTAAATATTAAAATGTATTTAAATATAATTAAAAATGAATTAAAAGGCATATGGGCCTCATAGGGCCCATTAGGGGGAGAGTGAGTCCTCCCCCATGGGCCATGGCGCCATGAGGGGGCCCACCCCCTTTATTTGGTGCGCCACCCCCCTCCCTTGGGATTAGTCCTACCCCGGGAGTGGAGGGGGGTGGCACCCCTCCTTGGCCTATATAAGGAGGGGTAGAGGTGCCCTTTTAATCATACAAATTTTTTGAGATAAGTTCTCATCTCTCTCTCCCTCCTTTCTCCTTCCTCGAGTGGACTCCCCTTGTTTGGAGTCTACACTTGGTTGGGGATTTCTCCACTATACGCACACCGTCGTGCTGCTGGAATCGGGATCCGAATCCATCTTCTTTCCGCTGCTCTACTGGTTCGGAGCCCGGAGGGACGTCGGGTATACTGTATGTGTATAATCCCGCGAGGCACTACACTTGTGGTGCTACTTCATCGTCGTGGTCGTATCGCGAGGTCTTCATCGACAACGTTCCGACGGGGACATAATCCCGTCATCGGTCCACAAGGATCGGGTGGCTACAGGAGTCATCGTGGATCTGCACGACATTGGGGATTGCCGGTACGACTACACCAACCACATTCATGCGGGAACGTTTCCCGCTTAACGGACTACATACTGGTATGTGACCTATCTCTGTCCGTTACTTGCATCAACATAGCATAGGTCTTGGGTATGGGTCTCGTAGGTTATGAAAAATTGTTGTTTTCTGCCCCGAACCCCAACAGTTGGCACGTTGCACGCGCACGCTCGTGCGAGATTTATTCCTCATGGGTATGATCACCCCAGTACCCGGATGGAATGCAAGGACACATCCCACGCCTATCTGCGCATGCCCCGTTTTGCCAGACCTTTGACCCGGGATTCAGAGGCGATTTTCCCAGCACCTGAACCAGTCCCAAAGCCAGTCACAATCTCGGATAAACTGTGAGAATTTTATTGCGGCAAAAGCCTTGCAACCTTCTAGTACAATTGTCGACCCGGACCCTACCCCGATGCCCGTCCAGCCTGGTTGTTACTCGATGAGGAGGAACCAGAGGCGAGACCCTCGCGTTGCCAGAACCCCACCGACCACACCATGCAAGCCCCCGAGACAGTGGCGCCACCATCACCACCTTGCGTGACATACGGTAGCCCGCTGCCTCACCTCCCCGCAGCCCCGCTTATTCCGCCGGCCCGAAGAAAAGGTAGAACAAGCATATAGGACCACCAGCCGCCGCGCCATCGTCGTCCGGATCCCGAGCTACCACATCCCTGCCCTTCCTCTCGCGAGCTCGCTCCTGCCTGGTGACCACCCACAGTAAGGGAGCTGAGCCGACCAGCGCAACTAGCAGACCAGCGAGCAGTCACTGTAGAAGCTCCAGGAACACGGCCTTGCCAGGAGACCGTGGCTCCAGCTCCTCCAGGACGAAGAGGTAGTAGAGCGGCATGGCGTTAGCTAGGAGAATTTGTGCCGTCGTCTTTTATAGCCCGAGCGCGGTGTACGGTGAGCAAGGTCCAGGAGCCACTCGTCGCCCGACCACCAACGTCCCCAAGGCAAATCCACGAGCAGTGCTGACATCGGTGCTGGCCCGCCATGCGAACGTGCTCGCCGCGTCGTGCACGCCTGATGGCGTGGAAGTGGCAATGGCTTCTCGCCCTTCGTTGGTTACCCCAAGTGGAAGGTGAGATGTAGGATAGCAGCAAATTTCACCTATGTAGAGGATAGGGTTTGTCTCTCGTAGGACTCCGACACTGATAAGTAGGTGTCAGCGGCGCACCTGACGTGGCCCTGCACACGATACAATTAACTTTGCTCCCAACGAAGTTTAGAGAGGTTGTCAATCTCTCCGGTCTTATTGTTTACAAAGGATCAAACACACAAGGGATAATGATAATGATAGCAGCTGGAATTAAATACTGAAAAGTAAATATCTTGTAAACTATGATGAGAATATGGACCGGGGTCCCGTGATGTTCACTAGTGATGTCTCTCTCCCAGAAGACGATAGAACTGCTATGCGAGGTAAACAAATTACAGATGGGCAATTGAAAGGATTATAAACGCACCGCAATGCTGACTAGAAGAGACTCATAAGCATGGGAAGTACACCAAAATAAGTAGACCGAAATCCATCTGCATCTACTACTAATCATCCACCTTGAGATATCTATCCAGAACATCTCGCTGGTATTAAGTTGTGAGCCCCACCCAAAAGTGTGAACCCAAAGCAACAGACAACTGCATTAAAAGAACTTTGCGTAAAGTAAACAATCCTTGCAACCGCGGTTACAAGCACCGTTGTTTTCCCCTTGTGGCCACAACACATCCCCTAGACTCATGTTTCTGTCACTCAAGTGTCTCATCAGGGGGCATGTACCCACAATCAAGCATAATGTTCCCTCTTGGAGTTACTACCTACCACTTGGCCAATGAAATAAAAAGCAACGGAGAACATGCAAGAATTACTTAGGAACACAAATATAAGAGATCAAAACCAAATATATTACTCTATCACGATCTGAACATAATCTCATAATCCATCAGATCCCATCAAACTCAGCATAGCAACACCAGAAGAATTACATAAGTGCCTCGATCATGTAGGGCAGCTCACGAGGTCTAAACCATGAAGAACAAAGAGGGGAGGAGGACATCACATAGCTACTGATCACGGACCCATGGTCCAAGGTAGACTACTCACGGCACATCCGGGAAGCGTCCATGGTGGAGGGTGTCAGAACCCCAACTAGGGTAAGTGCTAGGGTTTGCTTGTCCCTTTTCATCATGAAAAATTCAAAAGGAAAATCAAAAATGGGGAAAAGAAAAGCCCTGAGAATTGAAATAAATGGCCAGATAAAAAAACCTTTTTCCAAAAATCTTTTGAACATTTGGAAAATTCCTATAAATGATGCTGATCATTTTAAAAGTGGTTTGGGATCAATCCCATGCACATGGAATTTTCTAATATTCAAACAGTGGCTTTGGAAATTAAAATAACCCTATTTGGATTGAAATTCAAAATATATTGAATTTCAAAAATGCTCAAACTCTACAAGTGACTTGCTACTGGTCACCTAGGATTTATAAAAATGTTTGGGCATTTAACAAAAATGCCTAGCTATTTATTTCTAGGCAAAACATAATTACAGAAAAAGAAAAGAGAGGAGAAAAGGAACAGAGGAACCCCGTGGCCATTCGGCCCAATCTTTCCCCCCAGCCCACCTAGCGCGGCCCAGCCCACCTCCCCGTTGTCTTCTTCCCAAGCAGCTCGGTGTCACCCTGAGAGCACGCGGTTGCCGCCGACGCCACGCCACCAGCCTGCCTGGCTCTCCCCTGGCCTCTTCTGCACGCCGTGGAGACGCCCTGGAAGCCGCCATCCTTTCCCCCCTCTCTCTGGACCTCCTCCCCCTCTCCTCCACGCCATTGCCGTGCGTTCCGAGAAGCTCGCCGGAGCGCGCGTCCACGCAGCCGTGGCCAACGGCCCCCTCCCGGCAAGCCGTCGTGTCCAGTGAAGCCCCCACCGTCGTCTTCGTCAAGCCGTGCCTCCAATTTGAGCCATCTTCCCCAACGACGAGGCCATTCTCAACATCTCGCCGCCGGCCACCGCGGGATCTCGACGAAGAATTCGCCGCCGCCTGTACCTCCACGCCTCCCTCGTCTACTCCATCTTTCTCCCCGGTTCACGGTGAGAAAAACCCCCCTATCCATGTCTCTAATCCCTACCCCATCCGTGATCCACCATGAGAGCCGATGAGGTCAGCCGCCATGACCACCGTGGAGCTCGAACCAGTGAGCTGTTGTCGTCCCCGGCTTGTCCTTGACACTCATGGAGCTCCCAGAAGCGCAACACACGCACGCCAGCTTCATCCCGCGCATGTTTTCGCCGTCTTGGTCCTCACAGAGCCACGACCACCGCTAAGCACGACCCCGGCGAGGCTCCGGCCACCCCCGAGCCTCCCCGTGGGCTCTGGATGAAGCGGGCGAGCACGAGGAGCACTCCGGTGCCCTCAGCGTGCCATCCCGTGGCCGGAAGCCCACTCCGGTGACCACTCCGCCGTGCCCGTGGCTGCCGCCGGTTAGCCCCCGGTCATTAGCCCTAATGACCAGTTAATTCCCCCCTCCAGTGTCACTGACTGGTGGCCCAGCCCCCCCCTCATGACTCTGTTAGACTAATTAAACCGGGTTAAACCCCCCTGAGGCTGACAGCAGGGACCCACTGGTCAGACAACCCCAAGTCATGCTGATGTCAGCATGACGCAGTAAAGATTTTCCAGAAATAGAAATGAATTAAATTAATCCAGAAAATTCCAGAAATTACTTTAAACTTTGGAAATTCATAACTAATTCATATGAACTCCAAATATAGCAAATAATATGTCTAAAAATATCAGAAAAATCCAAGGATTATGAATATGGGCTCTGTTTTCATGTTTGACCATTTTAAAATGGGTGAACAGTGCAAAACATCCATATGGATATAATTCAAATTCAAATTTGAAGCACATTTGCAAATGACTTTGCATATGACTTCTTTTAAATGGAATTGTAACCACATTGTGACGAAGCACATCACCATTTCAATATTGATCATGTGTTTGATGCATTGCAATTAAATTTATACCTTGTTTGATTGTTTGCTCGATAGACGTGCAACCGGAAACGGAGGCCACCCCCTTCGTTGAAGACACCGTTGTCGAACTTCGTCAGCAAGGCAAGCAAACCCCATTGATCATGTATATAAAATCCCAATTCCCTCTCAGTCTCTCTTATGCATGTTTAGGAGATCACTTTGTATCGATTCTACCGCATAGTTGAACCCATATCCGATGCATGACCTATCATCTTGTCACAGTAGTAAGCATACCACAATCCTAGCTGACATAGGAGTTGATTGGTATCATGAAGCCCCTGCAACGGTTACAGCTTATTGCATGCTTAGTGTTACATGAGGTTGCTTTTGATGTGAGTCGGGATGATGGTGAACATGGTGTTGATGAAAGTGAAACTGTGTCGGTGAATCCACCCTAATACAAGGTGAACGATGAGAGGCTGTGTAGGAGTACACAGTGGGTTGTCTCGTTGAACACTGCCTTAGGCATCGAGTTCTTGTATGGTAATCCAAGACAAAGAGTACAACCACACATTGGGCTCACTGACCCCTCTCGGCCTAGTACCTTGATCCGTGTCGACGTCTAGGAGTCACATTAGTTCGGGCTTTCCATTTGACATGTGCATAGAAAAAGAACGAGGGAACTGGTTGCATCATATAGACATGTGGGTGCACCTGTGAGGCAGGAAAACCATCTGCCAGAGGTGGCGTCTCGGTCACCTACATTGTTTGAGTCCGTTTCGTTGATCGGGCCGAGCTCTCGAGCGGAGGCAAACTCAGATAGTCGACTCCTGGAATAGACCGGTTGTGAGCGATGTGTCGTGGTGAACATCCTCGCTGTCACCTCTTGAACGGTGGCGAGACCTGGCGGTAACCGATGGTCATGTGTGTGTAGCTTACACCCTTGCAAGGTTAACAAAACTATTCGAATAGCCGCGTCTGCGGATAAGGACTACTTGGAACTTGTACCTGATTATTAGACAACTTGAACTGGATACTTCTAAAATACACCAAGATAAGTGTGAGTGCTATGGTATGCCTCCTCGTGGGGAAGTCGAGGAAGTAACCATAGTGGTGTATTGGTTGGAGATGTAGTGGACTCGTGTACGCTTCTTACCTCAAGTCTGGTACTCGTAGTTCAGGACTAGCCAAGTCAAAGCTGGCACTTCTGCAAGTGAAACCCCACCTCCCTTTACCTTGATACTTGTGCATGAGTAGTATAGCTCCTATGTAAGTCTTGCTGAGTACGATTTTGTACTCACGTTTTCTTAATCTATGTTTTAGATAAACCCACCGACCCCGTTGGTGGCTTCTAACCGAAGCTCGAAGATTGAAGACTCAGACCAAGACCAAGCTAGTGTAGTTCCAGTTAGACGACTGGTTCCCTCGTGGAAGGGCATGTTTGTTTACAAAGGCTTCTCTAAGCCCTTTGTTAAACTTGTCTGTACTCAGACGTAATTTGCTTCCGTTGTATGATGTAATGTTGATCACAGACATGTGATCTTTGTATGCTAGGCATGTGTGCTGCATGTATGTTTATAACATGCATGTCTTAGTATGGGTTTTCGAGACCTTAGTTGTGATCTGGCTGGCGGTCTTTTATACACCAAGTGGCCCTTAGATGTGCGCAGCTTGGGGCATCACGATGCGATTGCTCGTGACTCTGTCACGTGCACACTTTGTTGTATGATCGAGCCTGCCCTAGACCCCGACTAAGTGATCGGGCTGGAGTAAGTTTATGTAAGAGTTAGGATCCAATCGATAACATGGTTGAGGCGACTTGTCTATGAGTATGGGATTCACCACCCATAAGCATTTAGACTTGTGAGCGGACGTTGAGGACCCATCTCAGTTGATCATCCGGCCTGAATGGGATGCCCCTCACGTTCGATGCTTACCGAGAACGTTCTGTGCTTGGCCTTGTCTGCTTAGACAAGTGGGTACGGTTCTCGGCTCTCCATGTGATTGCATCATGACTGGAATTACATATGCTAACCCCGGGTCCCAACAGACTTGGTATCAGAGCAGGACTGTCTGTAGGCTTATCAAACCCTTGGTCGAAGTCGAGTCTAGCATTCTATAGTTATATAGTTACTCTGGGTATAAGGGAATAACGTAAGGCTTCTTTTTCTCCTTATCCTCATCGATCTCAGTTCTGGGTCACCTTATCCTTTCTACGGGATGATAGGACTAGGCTCATCTATGTCTTTACTAGAACATCTCGTTGTTTGCCTCCTTGTAGCCGTAGGACAGTTGTGGTCGTCCAGACTCATCGTTCTGTTGAGTTCCTTGAAGAAGTTCTGTCCAAATTCTTCGAGGTTGTTTCATTTTCCATCCCGGTGTAGCCGTTATGCTGCCGGATTTGTTCCAAGTTTCTATGAATCATTGCCTTCGCATTATAATCTTTCCGCCTTCATCATGCCTTGTTATCCTTGAATCCATCATTCAACCTGTTCTTATTGTTGATTTTTATCACACAGGATGTCAGGTGGAACTCGTAGTGCTGTTCATCGGAATCGAGACCGTGTTCGGAATCGAAATGATGATGAACCTCTACCATCGCCTTCTGTGGCGGAAATTATGATGGAAGCTGAGAAGAATCAACGTGATCAAACACGCCTTCTGGAGCTCATCGAGCAGAATACCTCACGTCATCGTAATGTGGTTGTGAGCATTCAGGACTTCATCCTCCTCAAGCCACCGGTATTCCGATGTTCTTCTGAGCCCCTTGAAGCTGATGATTGGCCCCGTTCCATCGAGCGTAAGCTTGATACTGCACATGTTGCTCCCGATGACCGACTGATATTCGCGGCATACTTTCTGTAAGGTGCTGCTGCTGAATGGTGGGAGAACTATGTTGCTATGCAGCCAGATGGTCACGTAGTGACTTGGCAGGAGTTCTGTGTTGCCTTTCGAGGGTACCACCTTCTGGATGAGTTGATGGAGCGCAAGAAGGAAGAGTTCTGCAATCTCACTCAAGGAGAGATGTCCATGCATGAGTATGTGAGAGAGTTCAACCGTCTTGCCCGGTATGCCCAAGATGAGATCACCACCGATGCCAGAAAGCAGGCAAGGTTCCGTAAGGGACTTAGCCCCATCCTTCTTCATGATCTCAACCTCATCGAATTTGCCACCTTTGAGGATTTAGTCAACAGATCCTTCAGAGCTGAGCATGGCAATGAAATTTTCGAGGAGTCCCGTAAGCATGCTCTTGAGCTTGCTCCTTCTTCAAGTTCAGCCCCTCAGAAACGCCGAATTTGGATTCCAACCAGAGCCATACCTAAAAACCTTCTTCAGAGGCCATCACCAAATATATGCCATCCACCCCAACACATTATTCCACCCCGGAATGATGGTCTGCAACTAAGAAATCCCACTCCCAGCAATTCAGACAGGGTATGCTTTAAGTGTGGTCTTCCAGGCCATTACTATCGTCAATGCCCTCAGGTCTTGATGGCACCACGTCATTCTCGACCCAAACCTCCAAAGAAACCAACCACCAAAGCTTTTCCAGCAAAGCCTTCATCCACTAGTAGTGGTTGTGTGAACCAAATCTTAGTTGAGGAAACCACTGATGCTTATGACGTCATTCTTGGTACACTCCCAGTCAATCATGTCCCCGCCTCCGTTCTTTTCGATCCAGGAGCTTCTCATTCATTCATGTCGGAGAGTTATGCACTTCGTCATGAGTTTCCTTTTGAAGAAATGTTTTCTCCAATGATCATTCAAACTCCTGGTTCAAAGTGGCAAACTAATAGAGTAAGCCATGGCAATCAAATTGCAATTGAGGGTCTAGTATTCCTTGCTTCAATTATAGCCCTCAAATCTTCGGACATCGATGTCATCCTAGGAATGGATTGGTTATCAAGGCAGAATGCTTTCCTTGATTGTAAAGCCAAATCAGTCAAACTCACCCATCCTTCAGGCCAGACCATTGAATACACATCACCCAGCTCTAGAATCCATGTGCAGACTTTGAATGTGCTTCCACTTCCAGACCTTGAAGATGTTCCGGTGGTTCGTGACTTCCCGGATGTCTTTCCTGAAGAACTGCCGGGAATGCCACCCGACAGGTGTGTAGAATTCATAGTGGATCTTATACCAGGCACAGCCCCAATTTCGAGACGCCCATATAGAATGGCCCCACATGAGTTAGCTGAGCTAAAAACCCAACTTGATGCTTCGTTGGCAAAAGGCTTCATCCGCCCTAGCTCATCTCCATGGGGTTGCCCCGTTCTGTTCGTAACAAAGAAAGATCGAACAGAAAGGATGTGCGTAGACTATCGCCCACTAAATTTAGCGACGATAAAGAACAAGTACCCACTGCCCAGGATCAATGATCTTTATGATCAACTTGCAGGATCCTCTGTCTTCTCCAAGATGGATTTGAGATTAGGCTATCATCAAATCAAAATCCGAAACGAGGACATACCCAAAACGGCTTTCACTACTCGTTATGGTCTTTACGAGTATACCGTCATGTCCTTTGGTTTAACCAATGCCCCCGCCACATTCTCGCGCTTGATGAATTCGATCTTCATGGAGTACCTAGATAAATTTGTTGTGGTTTATCTTGATGGCATTCTCATCTACTCGAAGAACGAAGAAGAGCACGCAGAACATCTTAAGCTGGTATTGATGAAACTTAGAGAGCATCGCCTTTATGCCAAGTTCTCCAAGTGTGAATTTTGGTTACCAGAAGTGACCTACTTAGGCCACATGATTTCTGCGAAAGGTGTTGCAGTCAATCCCGAGAGAGTTCAGGCCGTCCTTGACTGGACTCCACCTGAATCGGTTAACCAAGTTAGGAGTTTTCTTGGCTTAGCAAGCTATTGTCGCCGCTTCGTCGAGAACTTTTCTAAAGTTGCAAAGCCTCTGACTGAACTCCTCAAGAAAGATAAGAAATTCCAATGGACCCCCAAGTGCGAGGAAAGCTTTCAAGAGCTAAAAAGAAGATTGACTTCTGCACCCGTACTTGCACCTCCAGACACCAAAAGGGATTTCGAGATCTATTGTGATGCTTCATGGCAAGGGTTAGGATGCATACTTATGCAAGATCGACACGTGGTAGCTTATGCTTCACGCCAATTGCGGCCACATGAAGATAACTATCCTACCCATGATCTTGAACTCGCTGCCGTAGTTCATGCCCTGAAGACTTGGCGACATTACCTCCTTGGTAATCGTTGTGAGATATATTCCGACCACCAAAGCCTCAAATACATATTCACCCAGCCAGATCTTAATCTCAGGCAAAGACGCTGGATAGAGTTGATAAAAGATTATGACTTAGGAATTTCTTACACCCCAGGCAAGGCCAACGTCATGGCTGATGCACTAAGTCGTAAGTCGTATTGTAACAACCTCATGTTACAACAGTATCAACCACTTCTTCATGAGGAATTTCGAAAGCTTAACCTCGAGATTGTTCCTCGTGGATCTCTTTTCAACTTGGTGGCGGAACCAACCCTTGAGGATCAAATCAGAGTTGCCCAAAGGCGTGCACGAGGTGTTCGCCGGATCAAGGAGAACATTGCTAGCGGAGTTACTAAATGTTTCTCCACAGATAGTAAAGGAACGGTATTCTTTGAAAATCGTTTGATAGTACCTAAGAATAGGGATCTAAGGCAACTCATCCTCAAAGAAGCCCATGACACACCCCTCTCAATTCATCCCGGTAGCACAAAAATGTACCGAGATCTACGCCAGAGATTTTGGTGGACCCGGATGAAGAGAGACGTTGCTCGATTTGTTGCTGAATGTGATGTTTGTCGTCGCATTAAGGCAGAACACCAAAGACCTGCTGGCACACTTCAATCTTTGCCTATTCCAGAGTGGAAATGGGACAAAGTCGGTATGGACTTCATCACCGGCTTTCCAAAAATCCAGAAAGGAAATGATGCCATCTTCGTGGTCATTGATAGAGTGTCCAAAGTTTCTCACTTCCTTCCCGTTCGAGAGTCCATAACTGCTAGCCAGTTAGCGGACTTGTACATCTCTAGAATTGTGTCTCTTCACGGTGTTCCTTTGGTGATCAATTCTGACCGTGGTAGCCTTTTCACCTCTAGATTCTGGGGAAGCTTTCAAAATGCTATGGGAACTCATCTCTCCTTTAGTACAGCTTTTCATCCTCAGTCTAGCGGTCAAGTTGAAAGGGTTAATCAAATCCTGGAAGACATGCTCAGAGCTTGTGTTATCTCTTTCGGAAAGAATTGGGAGAAATCTCTTCCATTCGCCGAATTTGCTTATAACAATAGCTATCAATCTAGTCTTAACATGGCTCCTTTTGAACTCCTCTATGGACGACGATGTCGAACACCCCTTAACTGGTCAGAAACCGGTGAAAGACAACTCTTTGGACCGGATTTGATCAAGGAAGCAGAAGAGCAAGTTCGCATTGTTCGTGATCGTTTGAAAGCCGCTCAATCTCGTCAGAAAAGCTACTATGATCGTCATCTTAGAAAGGAGAGCTACAATCTGGATGAGAAGGCTTACCTTCGGGTTACTCCTCTGAAGGGAACCCAAAGATTCGGTATCAAAGGCATGTTGGCCCCATGTTACATCGGAACTTTCCGCATTCTAGCTAAACGTGGAGAAGTTGCCTACCAACTTGAACTACCTCCTCACCTTTCCCGAGTACATGATGTATTCCATGTGTCACAACTCGGGCGTTGCTTCAAGGACCCCATCCGCGAAGTCGACCATGAAACGCTTGATCTCCAAGATGACCTTTCTTATCGAGAGTACCCCGTTCGTATTCTTGATTCCGCAGAACGTGTCACTCGTCGTCAGAAGATCAAGTTCCTCAAAGTTCAATGGTCACATCACTCCGAAAAAGAAGCAACATGGGAAAGAGAAGACCGCCTACGTGCCGAGTACCCCACCTTCCTCCCGACGACTTCTGAATCTCGGGACGAGATTCTTTTGAGTGGGGGCGAGTTGTCAGAACCTCATCTAGGGTAAGTGCTAGGGTTTTCTTGTCCCTTTTCATCATGAAAAATTCAAAAGGAAAATCAAAAATGGGGAAAAGAAAAGCCCTGAGAATTTAAATAAATGGCCAGATAAAAAAATCTTTTTCCAAAAATCTTTTGAACATTTCGAAAATTCCTATAAATGATGCTGATCATTTTAAAAGTGGTTTGGGATCAATCCCATGCACATGGAATTTTCTAATATTCAAACAGTGGCTTTGGAAATTAAAATAACCCTATTTGGATTGAAATTCAAAATATATTGAATTTAAAAAATGCTCAAACTCTACAAGTGACTTGCTACTGGTCACCTAGGATTTATAAAATGTTTGGGCATTTAACAAAAATGCCTAGCTATTTATTTCTAGGCAAAACATAATTACATAAAAAGAAAAGAGAGGAGAAAAGGAACAGAGGAACCCCGTGGTCATTCGGCCCAATCTTTCCCCCCAGCCCACCTAGCGCGGCCCAGCCCACCTCCCCGTTGTCTTCTTCCCAGGCAGCTCGGTGTCACCCCGAGAGCACGCGGTGGCCGCCGACGCCACGCCACCAGCCTGCCTGGCTCTCCCCTGGCCTCTTCTGCACGCCGTGGAGACGCCCTGGAAGCCGCCATCCTTTTCCCCCTCTCTCTGGACCTCCTCCCCCTCTCCTCCTCGCCATTGCCGTGCGTTCCGAGAAGCTCGCCGGAGCGCGCGTCCACGCAGCCGTGGCCAACGGCCCCCTCCCGGCAAGCCGTCGTGTCCAGTGAAGCCCCCACCGTCATCTTCGTCAAGCCGTGCCTCCAATTCGAGCCATCTTCCCCAACGACGAGGCCATTCTCAACATCTCGCCGCCGGCCACCGCGGGATCTCGACGAAGAATTCGCCGCCGCCTGTACCTCCACGCCTCCCTCGTCTGCACCATCTTTCTCCCTGGTTCACGGTGAGCAAAACCCCCCTATCCATGTCTCTAATCCGTACCCCATCCGTGATCCACCATGAGAGCCGATGAGGTCAGCCGCCATGACCACCGTGGAGCTCGAACCAGTGAGCTGTTGTCGTCCCCGGCTTGTCCTTGACACTCATGGAGCTCCCAGAAGCGCAACACACGCACGCCAGCTTCATCCCGCGCATGTTTTTGCCGTATTGGTCCTCACAGAGCCACGGCCGCCGCTAAGCACGACGCCGGCGAGGCTCCGGCCACCCCCGAGCCTCCCCGTGGGCTCTGGATGAAGCGGGCGAGCACGAGGAGCACTCCGGTGCCCTCAGCGTGACATCCCGTGGCCGGAAGCCCACTCCGGTGACCACTCCGCCGTGCCCGTGGCTGCCGCCGGTTAGCCGCCAGTCATTAGCCCTAATGACCAGTTAATTCCCCCCTCCAGTGTCACTAACTGGTGGGCTAGCCCCCCCTAATGACTCTGTTAGACTAATTAAACCGGGTTAAACCCCCCTGAGGCTGACAGCAGGGACCCACTGGTCAGACAACGCCACATCATGCTGATGTCAGCATGACGCAGTAAAGATTTCCAGAAAATAGAAATGAATTAAATTAATCCAGAAAATTCCAGAAATTACTTTAAACTTTGGAAATTCATAACTAATTCATATGAACTCCAAATATAGCAAATAATATGTCTAAAAATATCAGAAAAATCCAAGGATTATGAATACGGGCTCTGTTTTCATGTTTGACCATTTTAAAATGGGTGAACAGTGCAAAACATCCATATGGATATAATTCAAATTCAAATTTGAAGCACATTTGCAAATGACTTTGCATATGACTTCTTTTAAATGGAATTGTAACCACATTGTGACCAAGCACATCACCATTTCAATATTGATCATGTGTTTGATGCATTGCAATTAAATTTATACCTTGTTTGATTGTTTGCTCGATAGACGTGCAACCGGAAACGGAGGCCACCCCCTTCGTTGAAGACACCGTTGTCGAACCTCGTCAGCAAGGCAAGCAAACCCCATTGATCATGTCTATAAAATCCCAATTCCCTCTCAGTCTCGCTTATGCATGTTTAGGAGATCACTTTGTATCGATTCTACCGCATAGTTGAACCCATATCCGATGCATGACCTATCATCTTGTCATAGTAGTAAGCAAACCACAATCCTAGCTGACATAGGAGTTGATTGGTATCATGAAGCCCCTGCAACTGTTACAGCTTATTGCATGCTTAGTGTTACATGAGGTTGCTTTTGATGTGAGTCGGGATGATGGTGAACATGGTGTTGATGAAAGTGAAACTGTGTCGGTGAATCCACCCTAATACAAGGTGAACGATGAGAGGCTGTGTAGGAGTACACAGTGGGTTGTCTCGTTGAACACTGCCTTAGGCATCGAGTTCTTGTATGGTAATCCAAGACAAAGAGTACAACCACACATTGGGCTCACTGATCCCTCTCGGCCTAGTACCTTGATCCGTGTCGACGTCCAGGAGTCACATTAGTTCGGGCTTTCCATTTGACATGTGCATAGAAAAAGAACGAGGGAACTGGTTGCATCATATAGACATGTGGGTGCACCTGTGAGGCAGGAAAACCATCTGCCAGAGGTGGCGTCTCGGTCACCTACATTGTTTGATTCCGTTTCGTTGATCCGGCCGGGCTCTCGAGCGGAGGCAAACTCAGATAGTCGACTCCTGGAATAGACCGGTTGTGAGTGAAGTGTCGTGGTGAACATCCTCGCTGTCACCTCTTGAACGGTGGCGAGACCTGGCGGTAACCGATGGTCATGTGTGTGTAGCTTACACCCTTGCAAAGTTAACAAAACTATTCGAATAGCCGCGTCTGCGGATAAGGACTACTTGGAACTTGTACCTGATTATTAGACAACTTGAACTGGATACTTCTAAAATACACCAAGATAAGTGTGAGTGCTATGGTATGCCTCCTCGTGGGGAAGTCGAGGAAGTAACCATAGTGGTGTATTGGTTGGAGATGTAGTGGACTCGTGTACGCTTCTTACCTCAAGTCTGGACTCGTAGTTCAGGACTAGCCAAGTCAAAGCCGGCACTTCTGCAAGTGAAACCCCACCTCCCTTTACCTTGATACTTGTGCATGAGTAGTATAGCTCCTATGTAAGTCTTGCTGAGTACGATTTTGTACTCACGTTTGCTTAATCTATGTTTTAGATAAACCCACCGACCCCGTTGGTGGCTTCTAACCGAAGCTCGAAGATTGGAGACTCAGACCATGACCAAGCTAGTGTAGTTCCAGTTAGACGACTGGTTCCCTCGTGGACGGGCATGTTTGTTTACAATGGCTTCTCTAAGCCATTTGTTAAACTTGTCTGTACTCAGACCTAATTTTCTTCCGTTGTATGATGTAATGTTGATCACAGACATGTGATCTTTGTATGCTCTATGTGTATATCAATAAAGAGTACTTTGTAGAGTTATGTGATGATACCTGCTGTTCATACTAGGCATGTGTGCTGCGTGTATGTTTATAACATGCATGTCTTAGTATGGGTTTTCGAGACCTTAGTTGTGATCTGGCTGGCGGTCTTTTATACACCAAGTGGCCCTTAGATGTGCGCAGCTTGGGGCATCGCGATGCGATTGCTCGTGACTCTGTCACGTGCACACTTTGTTGTATGATCGAGCCCGCCCTAGACCCCGACTAAGTGATCGGGCTGGAGTAAGTTTATGTAAGAGTTAGGATCCAATCGATAACATGGTTGAGGCGACTTGTCTATGAGTATGGGATTCACCACCCATAAGCATTTAGACTTGTGAGGAGACGTTGAGGATCCATCTCAGTTGATCATCCGGCCTGAATGGGATGCCCCTCACGTTCGATGCTTACCGAGAACGTTCTGTGCTTGGCCTTGTCTGCTTAGACAAGTGGGTACGGTTCTCGGCTCTCCATGTGATTGCATCATGACTGGAATTACATATGCTAACCCCGGGTCCCGACAGAGGCGAAGATCCCGGAGGTCGATCCTCCCTCCGGCAGGGTGCCGGGAAGGGTCCTGACGGTGCTCCCGATCTTGGAAGCGCGGCGGCGGTGGAACAGGGGAGACTTTGTGAAATAGGGTAAATAGGCGAAGGGGGGCAGCCAGGGGGCCACCAGGGGCCCCGGTTGCTGCTTGGGTGCCTGGTGGTGGCCCCCTGGCCCTCCTTCGGGCTTCAGGATTCTTCCGACACGCTGATTTTTTCTCTGATTTTTCCTGGATTTTTGGAGCACTTTTTATATGGGGGAAAACTGAAATAGAAAAACAGCAGAAAACAGGAACTGGCACTAGGGTGCACTGAGTTAGTAGGTTAGTCAAAATATGATAAAAATGTATGAAAGTGTATCTAGATCATAGAAATATCACACAAAACATGCATGGAACGAGCAAAAATTATCGATACATTTGAGAGGTATCAACATCCCCAAGCTTAATTCCTGCTCGTCCTCGAGTAGGTAAATGATAACAGGCATAATTTTTATGGTGACATGCTAGCAACCATATAAGAACTTTGAAAAGTAAAGAAATCAAGGTATGAAATTCAATTCAAGTCATAACATGCAAGAGTCTATATTAGCATTGAAACAAGCAACGAAAGAACATTAGGTGCAAGAGCTCTCGCTGTCCGTCACTCGAATGTCTCCAAATGGTGTTTGCGTGCAAGAAGGGGGGTAGGGAATATGAGAAAAATGTATTTTTGTGTTGAGAACTCAATCTACTAAAGTTTCACACTTGGTCTTCTTTGGAATCTTATCTTGACTCGTCCCCAGACCACTAGCCAGGTACAAGTCAATTTGATCCACTCCTTTTTGATATATTGAGCACTCATGCAATGGATGAGCGTAAGCACGAGAGTTGAAACTTAGTATGGCAAAGAGAGAATATGGTGGAGGAGGAATACAAAAATGATGAGAAAGGCTCACATCAATGAGGACAATCAAAGGCGAGAAGGCCAAATGATAGATATGATGTGAGGAGTAGGGATTGCCATGCAACAGATGCACAATGAGCTGAAAAGCTCTCCAATGCAACTAGTGGGGGTGCATCTAACTTGCTCTCTCATTAAGACCTAGAGCTCTTTTGAGGAGGCTCATCCTTGGAATATGCGAGCCAAGTTCTATAGTGTGAAGGTCCACACATAGCTATATGCATGATCATCTCTATGGAGTACAAGGATAAGAGGGAGTACTAGTGTGGATCTTTCAAAATGGATAGTAGTGTTGCCCCTTTATCTCTTTTTATTTTATTTTTCTATTTTTTCTATTTTTTGTATTTCTTGGTGGCCTCAATGGCTCTTTTTATTTAACTCTCATTTGTCCTCTTTGGGATCTTTTATTTTTTCCAATTTGGGATCTTTTCCTCACTTAAGGGCAACACTCTAATTTACAAGAGGGTATAGAAGATCTTTCACACTTTACAAGGTACTCAAATCATATGAAGATGTAGCTATCATGATGTATGCAATGTATGCCGCTGCCAGTGTAGCAGGAACATGTATGACATGAAGATCAAGTCATAAAGAGGTGGATGTTGCATGGCGACATGTCTCGGAAAGGCTATGGAAATGCCTTGATAGTTAGGTATGGTGGCTGTTTTGAGGAAAGATATAAGGAGGTTTATGATGACAGAGCATATCATGCCAAGGGTTTGGATGTACCGGCGAAGGTGGATTCCAACTCTCGGAGTTAGAAGAAGGCAATGCACGGCACAGGAGAGTCTAGCAAATATGAGGAGGTGGAAGTGTCAACTTTCAATACTTACATTAGTCCGAAGAACTCATGCACTTATTATCGATAACTCTCAATCTAATGAGGAGGTTCACAAAGAGACAAGTACCCCGAGGAGGAGTGTATGGGGGTTTGGTAATCCTTGCTCATCCTTGACTCATGGTACGTTAGTGTACTCTAATATTCGACCCGCCAGAAGAGTAGTGATCCATCTAGTAGCTAGAGTTCTCAACTAGTTTTGTAGGTTTTTGAAAATAAACACGGATTGCCCAAAATACGACACCTATCACTAATAGGCTAGAGCTCTTGACACCAAAAGTTCAAACATTACTCACATCAATACCTCAAAACTATTGCAGGTTACTACTAAAATTAAATAGCAACCTCAATTACCTACTTTCAAAACAAGACATAACTCAGTGCAACAACCAACTCTCTTAACAAGATAAACATGAAAACTGAAGAGAGTTCCAGCAATAAACTAAACAAAATCCAAGGCTCTTGCTAAAGACAAACTAAGACTAAAACTAAACATGGAAGTAGCTATGAAAAGATAAAGAACACACAACAGCAAAAAGATAGGCATGAAGAATCCTATGATGTGTACTAGATTTTGAAAGTGGAGCGTGTTTCTCTCCCACACAAAGTAAGACGGGATCTAACTTGTTATGAACAGCAATCAAAGCTAAAGGAAACTAAAAATAAAACCTAAGAGCGAGACGCTCCAAGCATAGCACATAACGCATGAAGTGATAAAAATATAGTGAGACGAAGGACGAACTGATGATTGTTGATGAAGAAGGGGATGCATGGGGGAATCCCCAAGCTTAGACGCTTGAGTCTCCTTGAATATTTGTTGGGGATGCATGGGGGCATCCCCAAGCTTGAGCGCTTGACAATCCCGAATCTTCTTTTATCATCTTCCATCGCACACTTGAAAACTCCCTTCATACATAACTCATCATAAGATGATTAGAGAGGTTAGTACCCTTAATAAATAACTTTTCCCCACTGGATATAAAGATATTCTTGAAGATATACTGTTTATCAAGATTTCCAAAAGGTTTTTGAAAAGTAAAATCAAGCTTAAGGTTTGCAAAAGTTAGGAGAGACAAAACGTGCAGAATCTGTGAAAAACAGAACAGCAGGTAGTAAAGAATTTTTTAGGGGTACTTCTGCAACTCAAATAAAAAAACTCACAACATACGAAAGTTCCGTGAATGTATAGAGCACGCTGTGTAAAGAATTCAGCTCAAAATATGAACTGGTGATTTTATCCGATTTTTTCCTTCACGAGGACAGAATCTGTTTTCTGGACAGCATGTCACAACTTTCACTTCCCTTGTCATATGAGGCTATAACTTGGCAAAAGCTTGAAAATAAAGATACAATGATGTTGCTACAGTAGTAACAATCATCAAGACCACTAAAAAATAAGTAAAAACATCTTGCGTTGCCTCCCAATAAGCGCTTTCGTTTACGCCTTTAAGCTAGGCATGAAGATTATAAAAGATGCTCTCACAAGATAATAAGAATTTTAAGAAAACGAGAGCATCAAGAAGCAAATATGAAACACATTTATGACTAACCCACTTCCTATGCATAGGCATCTTGTAATAAAATAAATCAAAGAAGCACAAAGTGACATGCATAGGAAGGTGAAACAAGAACAACTTCAAAATTTTCATCATAAAGAGAGGTGTTTTTGTAATATGAAAGTTTCTACAACCAAGCTTTCCTCTCTCAAAGTATTTTTCAGTAGTATCATGAACAACATCAAGAATATAACAATCACATAAATCATGTTGTTCATGACCTACAAGCACACGTGTATAGTTTTCAACACGGCCTTTAGGATCATAAGATAAATGCAACCCATCACATTGAGCTTTGATAAGAGGAAAATTCTCCGGAGTTGGAGATTTCAAAAGGATTATAGGTAAATAAAATGTGGGTGCAATAGCAACAATTTCATGCTTGACATAAGGAACTATAGCAAGTTCATCTTCTCAAGCAAAATCCATATTGGCATCATGGCCATCAACAAAGCAAGTATCAAATTCTTCAGAAAGGGATGTATCAAGTGAGTCCTCAGAATCATGGGATACCTCATCAAAGAAATCATTAGCCTATTCTTGGGAAGCAAACATTTTATTTTTAAAATCCTCAATATAAGTATTGGAAAAATAATTCTCGAAGCAATAAGCAAGAACTGCAAAGTTTTCGGACTGGTGAATAGTATCGTGATACCTTTCAATCAAATAAGCAATCTCATAAGCACCTTTAAAAGCAACAAACTCTTCAATATTTTCAACATCAAAGTAATCATAAACACCTTTAGCATAAGAAGATAAGATCTCATTTTCATTGAACTCACATTGAAAAGGGAGGTGTTTATGATCTATATTAGAACAACAAGTAAAATCATAATTGGAGCACAAAAGTTTAGCATGGCAATAAGAAACATGTATTTGATCCCATAAGTGTTTCCCTTTCTGAGATAGGCGGTGCCGCGTATAATGAGCATGCTCATCCAATGATTTTCCCTCAACCCAGTCGGTTGGGTTTTTAGCGCGAGCAAAAATTGATCAAAAATGATCCAAGTGAAACATGTGAAACAAGTCCATCCTACCATATTTGGATGGTTCAACACCCATGGTGAGGATAGCATAAATATTCAAAGCAAGACAATGGCAAAAGGTAGCCACTATTTTTGTGGTTTTTCATAAAGGACACTGAGATAAAAAAAATGAAAGGTAACTAAAAAGACTAAAAAGTAAAGGTAAAATGTAGTGGGAAACTCCCCTATCTTATCACTCGAAGTCCTTGGCAACGGCGCCAGAAATTTGCTTGATGGCGTGGCAGTGGTAATGGCTTCTCGCCCTTCGTTGGTTACCCCGAGTGGAAGGTGAGATGTAGTATAGCAGCAAATTTCCCCTATGTAGAGGATAGGGTTTGTATCCCGTAGGACTCCGGCAATGATAAGTAGGTGTCAGCGGCGCACCTGACGCGGACCTGCACACGATACAATTAACTTTGCTCCCAAAGAAGTTCAGAGTGGTTGTCAATCTCTCCGGTCT
Source organism: Bromus sterilis (assembly GCA_950022295.1). NCBI lineage: Eukaryota > Viridiplantae > Streptophyta > Magnoliopsida > Poales > Poaceae > Bromus > Bromus sterilis. The sequence goes on along the minus strand of OX465595.1, from coordinate 331,747,410 downwards.
TGTTGTTTACAAAGGATCAAACACGCAAGGGATAATGATAATGATAGCAGCTGAAAGTAAATACTGAAAAGTAAAAGCTTGTAAACTATGATGAGAATATGGACCAGGGTCCCTGATGGTACGAATTAACGCCCCCTCGTTGGTTACCCAAAGTGGAAGGTTGAGATGTAGATAGCACCAATTTCCCTTAGCGAAGATGCTAAGGTTGAGAATCGAACAAGTAGAACTCCAAGATCGAGAAGGAGGTGGCAAGGAAACAATGGCACCGTTTTAGACAAAAGTTGCTTCCTTGACCTGGACCTACACACATAGCAAATAACTTAGCTTCCCAACGAGTACAGAGGAGTTGTCAATTCCTCCGGCCTTGTTTTTTACAAAGGATAAAACGCACGGGATAATAATGATAGTGATAGTAACGCAAAAGTAAATAAAGCAGTAAATTAATAGTGGGTAACTGATGACACGTGTGTGTAGCGGTACACCCCTGCAGGGTTAACAAAACTATTCGAATAGCCGCGTCCGCGGTTAAGGACTGCTTGGAGAGCTGTGCTCGATTATTAGACAACTTGAACCGGATACTCCTAAAATACACCAAGATAAGTGTGAGTGCTATGGTGTGCTTCTCGTGGGGAAGTCGAGGAAGTACCATAGTGGTGTAATTGGTTGAAGAGATGTAGTGGACTCGTGTACGCTTCTTACCTCAAGTCTGGTATTCGTAGTTCAGGACTAGCCAAGTCAAAGCTGGCACTTCTGCAAGTGAAACCCCACCTCCCTTTACCTTGATACATGTGCATGAGTAGTATAGTTCCTACGTAAGTCTTGCTGAGTACGACTTTGTACTCACGTTTGCTTAATCTATGTTTTCGATGAACCCACCGACCCCGTTGGTGACTTCTACCGAAGCTCGAAGAATGAAGACTCAGACCAAGACCAAGCTAGTGTAGTCCCAGTCAGACGACTGGTTCTCTCGTGGAGGGCTTGTTTTTAGATAAGGCTTCTCTATGCCATTTGTTAAACTTGTCTGTACTCAGACCTACTTTGCTTCCGCTTGTTTGTTGTAATGTTGGATCACATGCTTTTGATCTCTGTGTGCACTCTGTAAGAGTTATTAATAAAGATATATACTTTGTAGAGAATTGCAATGATACCTACTGTTCATACAAGGCATGTGTGCTGCGTGTATGTTTATAACATGCATGTCTTAGTATGGGTTTTCGAGACCTTAGTTGTGATCTGGCTGGCGGTCTTTTATACACCAAGTGGCCCTTAGATGTGCGCAGCTTGGGGCATCGCGATGCGATTGTTCGAGACTCTGTCTCGTGCACACTTTGATGTATGATCGAGCCTGTCCTAGACCCCGACTAAGTGATCGGGCTGGAGTAAGTCTATGTAAGGGTTATAATACAATTGATAGTATGGTTGAGGCGACTTGTCTATGAGTATGGGAGTTCACCACCCATATCATTTAGACTGGTGTGCGGACGATGAGGACCCATTTCAGTTGATCATTCGGCCTGGATGGGACGCCCCTCACGTTCGATGCTTTCCGAGAACGTTCTGTGCTTGGCCTTGTCTGCTTAGACAAGTGGGTACGGTTCTCGGCTCTCCATATGATTGTGTTGTAGCGAGGCTTGCATACACTAACCCCGGGTCCCGACACAAGATAAACATGAAAACTCAAGAGAGTTACAGAAACAAACTAAAAAAAATCTCTTTGAAAATATAATCATGAGAACTAAGAGCTAAACATGGCAGTAGCTATGAAAAAGGTAAAGAACACACACAACAAAGATAAGCATGAAAAAAAATCCTATGTTGTGTTCTAGATTTTGAAAGTGGAGTTTGTTTCTCTCCCACAAAAAGAAAGCTGGGTTCTAACTTGTTATGAACAGCAAGCAAAGCTAAAGAAAACTAAAAATAAAACCTAAGAGCGAGACGCTCCAAGCATAGCATATAACGCATGAAGTGATAAAAATATAGTGAAACGAGAGACAAACTGATAATTGTTGATTGAGAAGGGGATGCACGGGGGCATACCCAAGCTTAGATGCTTGAGTCTCCTTGAATATTTCTTGGGGGTGCACGGGGGCATCCCCAAGCTTGAGCGTTTGACACTCCTGAATCTTCTTTCATCATCTTCCCTCGCACACTTGAAAACTCCCTTCATACATAACTCATCATAATATGATTAGCGAGGTTAGTACCCATAATAAAATAATTTTTCTCTACTGGAAATAAGGATATTTTTGAAGAGCTACTGTTTCTCAAGATTGCCAAAAAGTTTTTGCAAAAAAAAGAAAGCTTAAGGTTCGCAAAATGAAGGAAAGGAAAAACAGGGCAGAATCTGTGAAAAACAGACAAGCAGGTACTAAATAATTTTTAGGGATACTTCTGCAACTCAAATCAAATAACTCAGAACATACGAAAGTTCCGTAATTGTATAGAGCACGCTGTGTAAAATATTCAGCTCAAAAATATGAACTGGGATTTTTCTGTGATTTTTCTAGTCACGAGGACAGAATATGTTTTCTGCACAGCATGTCACAACTTTCACTTCCCTTGTCATATGAGGCAATAAATGGCACAAAGCTTGAAAAGTAAAGATACAATGACGTTGATACATTAGTAAAATCATCAAGACCACTAAAAATAGAAGAAAAACAAAAAGGAAATCCTAAATTCGTTGCGGGCTGCCTCCCGAAAGCGCTTCTTTAAAGCCATTAGCTAGGCTTGAAGATGATAAAAGGTGCTCTCATAAGAATAAGAATTTGAAGAAAAAGAGAGCATCAAGAAGCAAATATTAAACACATTTAAGCCTAACCCACTTCCTATGCATAGGCATCTTGTAAGAAAATAAATCAAAGAAGCACAAAGTGACATGCATAGGAAGGTGGAACAAGACCAACTTCAAAAGTTTCAACTGAGAGAGAGGTGTTTTTGTAACATGGAAGTTTCTATAACCAAACTTTCCTCTCTCAAAGTAATTTTCAGCAGTATCATGAACAACATCAAGAATATAACTATCACATAAATCATGTTGATCGTAACCTACAAGCACAGATGTATAGTTTTCAACACGGTCTTTAGGATCATAAGATAAATGCAACCCATCACATTGAGCTTTGATAAGAGGAAATTCTCCGGAATATGAGTTGGAGATTTCAAAAGGATAATAGGACAATCAAGTGTGGGTGCAATAGAAAAAAAATCATGCTTAACATGAGGAACTATAGCAAGTTCGTCTCCGTAATCATCATCCATAGTGGCATCACGGCCATAAGCATAGAAGGCATCAACTTCATCAAAAAGGGATATTTCAAAAGAATCCATAGGATCATAACACTCATATAAGGTAAGATTATAAGAGTTACTCTCATTAGAAGGTAGACATGGATGGCTCCATCCTTCCTCCTTTTTTTCGTCACTCTCCTCCTCTTTTTCATCCAAGGGGCTTTCAGTTTTAGTAATTTTTTCCATAGGGTCCATCAAAACATTAGTCTCTTCCTTTGGGGGAGAGATTCTCTCAAGTTGATCTGTAATACAATAAGTTTCATCATAATTTTCCAAACAATAGTTAAGTATAGCAAGACTCTCAGATTTGTAAGGGGCATCATCAATATTTTTAAGAAGAGAAGTAATTTCATAGGCACCCTTATAAGCAAGAAATTCTTCTATTTGCTCTGCATCATCAAAAGCACAATTTCTCTTAGCATAAGAAGCTAAGGTTTCATCATCATTGTACTCACATTGGAAAGCAAGGTGTTTGTGCCTCATAAAGCAACAAGATTCATCCCTGCAGAAAGATATATTATATATTGAGCACAAGTTTCTAGCATACTCATACAACTGGTGTCTTTGTTTCCATAAGTGTATCCACTTCTGAGACAAGTGGTGTTCCTTGTACCACTTTTGTTGATCCTCGGTGAATCCTCCATGCCAATAAGATCTGGTTTCAAAGAAGTCAGACATTGATTGGCAAGTAAGGAACTAGACATACTATTTTTTTTGAATTTTTGATAAAGGACACGAAGATAAAAACTGAAAGGTAAACTAACAAGACTAAAAAGCAAAGATAAAAGATAGTGTGCAACTCCCGTATCTTGAAGAGTGGAGTCCCCGGCAACGGCGCCAGAAATTTCTTTTGATGGTACGAATTAACGCCCCCTCGTTGGTTACCCAAAGTGGAAGGTTGAGATGTAGATAGCAACAATTTCCCTTAGCAAAGATGCTAAGGTTGAGAATCGAACCAGTAGGACTCCAAGATCGAAAAGGAGGTGGCAAGGAAACAATGGCACCGTTTTAGACAAAAGTTGCTTCCTTGACCTGGACCTGCACACACAACAAATAACTTTGCTTCCCAACGAGTACAGAGGAGTTGTCAATTCCTCCGGCCTTGTTGTTTACAAAGGATAAAACGCACGGGATAATAATGATAGTGATAGCAACGGAGAAGTTAATAAAGAAGTAAATTGATAGTGGGTGTAAACAGTGTTGGACATATGGACCGTGGTCCTATGATGTTCACTAGTGATGTCTCTCTCCCAAAAGACGATAAAATAGCCATGCGAGGTAAACAAATTACAGCTAGGCAATTGACAGGATTATGTGCGCAAACCAATGCTAATTATGCTATAAAGAAAGGAAGAGGCTCAAAAGCATGGACGATACGCCAAGGCAAGTAGACCAAAATCCATCTGCATCTACCTACTAATCATCCACCTTGAGATATCTATCCAGAACATCTCGCTGGTATTAAGTTGCGAATCCCACCCAAAGTGTAAACTCAAAGCAACGGACAACTGCATTAAAGAACTTTGCGTAAAGTAAACAATCCTTGCACCCGCAAGTAAAAGCACCGTTGTTTTCCCCCTTGTGGCAACAGCACATCCCCTAGACTCATGTTTCTGTCACTCAAGCTAGTCATCGGGGGGCATGAACAACAACGGAGAACATAATGCTCCCTCTAGACTCACCGTTGCATAACGCTCCCTCTTGGAGTCACTACCTACTACTTGGCCAAAGCAATAAACAGCAACGGAGAACATGCAAGAATTACTCTAGAACATAAATATAAAAGAGGAGAATTGAATATATTACTCAAACACAATCTGAACATAATCTCATAATCCATCGGATCCCAGCAAACTCAGCATAGAAACAGCAGAAAGATTACATAAGTTCCTCGATCATGTAGGGCAACTCACGAGGTCTAATCCATGAAGAACAAAGAGGGGAGGAGAACATCACATAGCTAATGATCATAGACCCATGGTCCAAGGTGGAATACTCACGTTTCATCCAGGAAGCATCCATGGTGGTGGAGAAGCTCCCGGAGGTGATTCCTCCCTCCGGCAGGGTGCCGGGAAGAGGTCTTCTGGTGCTCCCGATCTTGGAAGCGCGGAGGCGGCGGAACAGAGGAGAGATCGCGAAAAAGGGTTCCCGTCACGGGGGTTTCACGTCACGAGGGATATATAGGCGAAGGGGGGCAGCCAGGGGGGCCACCAGGGGTCCAGGCGGCCCCCTGGCGCGGCCCCACCCTAGGGCGCGCCGGGAGGGCGCCTGGGGCCCTGGTGGGTCCCCTCTGCCCCCCCCCCCCCTCGGTGATTCCCGAAGCTTCTTCTGTGCTGATTTTTTATTGGATTTTTCCCGAATTTTTGGAGCACTTTTAATATGGGGGAAACCTGAAATAGAAAAACAGCAGAAAACAGGAACTGGATGTAACAGCCCAGATTTCATAAAAAAAATTAAAATGGACGTGGATGGAACTGGATGTAACAGCCCAGATTTCATAAAATGGACGTCCTCTCCTCTTACCCCTCCCTCTTTACTCTCTTCCCTTTCTCTCCCCTAATCTCTCTATGCTCCAGACGCACCCATGGACGTGGCACCGATGAGCTAGAGCCGCGGCGCCCTGGAGTTCACCTGCAACCTAATATGGCGGCCCACGCCCGGATCTGCCGTCCCCGCGTTCTTCCTTGGCCCCGCCTTCGCTAGAGCGCAGCCATGCGCTTGCCGGAGTCCAGCCACCGGCGCCTGAACCTGCTCCCGCGGGCAGACCGCATGCGCAGAGGAGTCCTTGAGGCCCAAGACCGTGCTTTGTCCTCATGGACGCATCCCGTGTAGCACCTCACTCCCTGCAGCTCGACCTGTAACCCGTCCTCGATCAGGTTCAGTTCGTCAGTTTTGCTGTTGTTTTTCATTGTATCTTCAGTTAGCGCCATGCAAGCATATGTTGCTTCAGTATTCGGGTCTGACATGATTCGGGCAAGTACTGCAGTGGTTGGAACCGTGGTATTTCCATCGTGAGGTTTGTGGTTCGATTCCCCTTGGGAGCAATTCAACGCCCCCATTTTTGCCTCTTTTAATTCTATTTTTTTTCCCTGTTATGTGGAGATGGGCTCGGCCCAGGTGATTCCCTCGCCTGTGGACGTAGCTTAGAGGTGGGCTGCGCCGGGATGGGCCACATCTCCCCGAGGGGATCGCAATGGGGTGAACCCCTCCATTTATTTTATGTTTTCCTCTTTTATGTGCGATATGTCGTATGCGATATCTTCTAGCTCGTTTATCGGATGACGATGATCTTAATATGTAAAATGCTTAGTTTTCTGCGTAGAATAATAAAATGTCATCCTTGTTTATGTTTGCACTTGTCTACATGTTGTTTTACTGTTATTTACATCACATGCCACCGTAAACTGTTTATTTAATAACTTTTTAACCGTTGCTCGGATTAAAATGTTTCTTACATGTAACTTGACTAGAATTGCGTGTAGATTGTGTTTATGCTGATCTTGCTTGCTAATAAAAATATTAAAATATTGTTTAGGGAAAACCAGTACCAAATTCAATAAATATCGTGGGGTCCGCAATAGTTTGCCATGTATAGGTTTTACCCCCACTTAAATTGACTAGCATAGATAGTTTACTTTGTGCTTCACCTCTTGCCATGTTTGAGTGCTATGCCATGCTTGAGTGAGATGCCATGTTAATAACCTTTTCTCACCTTGTGTAGCTAAACAACTTGAACCTTTCTAAATGTGCGGTATCGTCGTGTGTGACGAGTACTCCATTTAACCTGTTAGTAACCGCTCTCGATGGTAGGTGTGATGTCTCCTGTTGCCTTCTTGTTGGTGCTTGCTCGTGTTTTCTCCGTAGTAATAGATGCTGCTCGTTGATTGATTTCCAGTGTTTCCTTCTTGTGTGCTTCTGCGGGTACCTCTTGGAGACGTTGCGAGCTTGCGATCAACTACACCTTCGGAACCCGACTTATCAACAGGCAAGGACTATACATTACTTATGATCCATTCTATTTGAACCACCGGTTTGCATGCTAGTCTAGGATAGGTTCGATGTTTGATCCTACCACATGTTTACAACCTCTTTCAAACAGATACAGCAATGTCCCCTCCCAGCAAACAATGTACTGCTATGTTACTATTGCTCGTTGCTCAGCCCCTGCTTAGTATGCATGCTTAGGATGCTACGATGTTATCCTGTTACTCCTTGGTTTGGGCTATCAAATTATTATTATTATATTGTTGTTGATGATATGATTATTACAATGTTGACTATATTCGACGAAGGATGGAAGGTCTAGGCTATCCCGCCCCGACGCTTTGTTCCATTCGAGTCACCTAGGACCCGAGTTCCGGGTATTGGTTTTAAGAATGAGCGTGCCTAACCGCGTGTGGGATTTTATGGGGTCCCCTTTTCTTACCTACCTAGCTTCAAACATTTCTAGTGGTGGCCCAAGCTGATTTACCATTTGAAACCGTGTGTGTGCTGGTCGGCCGCCAGTAGTTTTCAAACCAACCTGGACCAGTGAGGACATAGTTCCCTTGCTGGCCCACCTTGTTCGGCTGAGGACCCGGTTTCCCATGTGTGATCAACCGGCTATCCAAAGCCGAGACAGACGGTAGAGACCGATTCGAGAGCGCGGCCGGATTTTGAGTTGGATGTCGACTCACCGGGGCCACCCGGATTTGTTCGTTGTTAGCTAGAGGGACCTGTCGTTTCGGATCTCTTGCAACTAAATCATAAAATGGTTGCCTGTGATGGGTAGCAACTGAAGAGAGATGGGCGTGTGTGCGGAGCCCTGTAATGGGCAGTTGGTACACCCCTGCAGGTTTAAATCTTTTCGAGAAGCCGTGTCCACGGTTATGGACGACTTGAGACCTACTCCTTGTTCATAGACAACAACAACTGAGATAATCTTAATATAACTTGATCAATGTGTGTGTGTCTTGACTGCTTCTTCTTCGTCGGGATGCGAAGAGGAGGACAAGGATATGATAGGTGTTATGCTTGCGTAAGTAGTCGATAGCAAGACCTGTTGGAGGCGATTCCTCATCGAATGCTTGGCTTCTTACCTTACTCTCTAGATCGTTAGCCACTTCATCACTGCTAGTGCGGCAGCAACCTCACCACTTACCCCTTCCTTACCGTAAACTACTAGTTTTCCTAGAATGACGAGTGATGAAGTCCTTGCTGGGTCAGATGACCACTACAGTTGGATGCTGAGTACTTCTGTACTCATGATACTACCCCCAAACTCTTTTCAGGGTTCTTGATCAACGACAGGTATGGTGATCGACGTTTCACGTGGAGACTCGACGACGACTAGTTAGACGGATCCCGGTGGAGGGCCTGGACCCGTGTGGTTATGGGATCGATGTTTTTCTCTTTGCCACTAGGCATTTGATTGTAGTCTGTACTCAGACATGTATCTTCCGCTGTTGTATTGTATTTAAGGCAGTTGTATGCCGATTGTATGAGATGTTGTATCCTTGTATCTGTAATGTTGTGATATCATGTTGGAAATCCGGGGCATATGGCTATGTCATATGTCGCGGTGGGACCGATATGTGCTTCGTCCCCGGATCTGGATGGAAACATCTAGATCTGGAACAGTACCGCATATCGGGCCTTACACTGGCACTGGGGTGCACTAAGTTAATAGGTTAGTCCAAATATGATCAAAAGTGTATGGAAGTTCATTAATATCATATCAATATCACACAAAAGAGGCATGGAGCAAGCAGAAATTATAGATACGTTTTGGACGTATCAGTCCCGTGATGTTCACTAGTGATTTCTCTTTCCCAAAAGACGATAAAACTGCTATGCGAGGTAAAAAAATTACAGATGGGCAATTGACAGGATTATAAACGCACCGCAATGCTAACTAAGCTACAAAAGAAAGGAAGAGGCTCATAAGCATGGGCAGTACGCCAAAATAAGTAGACCGAAATCCATCTGCATCTACTAATAATCATCCACCGTGAGATATCTATCCAGAGAATGGGGATCGGAGGGAGTATTAAGTTGCGAGCCCCACCCAAAGTGAAAAACCAAAGCAACATACAACTGCATTAAAAGAACTTTGTGTAAAGTAAACAGTCCTTGCAACCGTGGTTACAAACACCGTTGTTTTCCCCCTTGTGGCCACTTCACATCCCCTAGACTCATGTTTTTGTCACTCAAGCGTGTCATCAGGGGGCATGTACCCACAATCGAGCATAACATTCCCTCTTGGAGTTACTACCTACCACTTGTCCAAAGCAATAAACAGCAAAGGAGAACATGCAAGAATTACTTAGGAACAAAAATATAAGAGATCAAAACCAAATATATTAATCTATCACGATCTGAACATAATCTCATAATCCATCAGATCCCATCAAACTCAACATAACAACAGCAGAAGAATTACATAAGTGCCTCGATCATGTAGGGCAGCTCGCGAGGTCTAAACCAAGAAGAACAAAGAGGGGAGGAGAACATCACATAGCTACTGATCACGGACCCATGTTCCAAGGTAGACTACTCACGGCACATCCGGGAAGCGTCCATGATGGAGGGGAAGCTCCTGAAGGTCGATCCTCCCTCCGGCAGGGTGTCGGGAAGGGTCCTGACGATGCTCTTATCTTGGAAACACGGCGGCGGTGGAACAGAGGAGAATTTGCGAAATAGGGTTCTGTCTTCGGAAGTTTCCCGTGACGGAGAATAAACAGGCAAAGGGGGCAGCCAGGGGGCCACCAGGGGCCCAAGCGCCCCCCTGGCCGCGCCAGGTTGCCGCTTGGGTGCCTGGTGGTGGCCCCCTGGCCCTCCTTCGGGCTTCGGGAGTCTTCTGACACGCTGATTTTTTATCTGATTTTTCCCGGATTTTTGGAGCACTTTTTATATGGGGGAAAACTGAAATAGAAAAACAGCAGACAACAGGAACTCGCACTAGGGTGCACTGAGTTAGTAGGTTAGTCCAAATATGATCAAAAGTGTATGAAAGTGTATCTAGATCATAGAAATATCACACAAAACATGCATGGAACAAGAAGAAATTATCGATACGTTTGAGATGTATCAACGCCGCACACTATCTTCGTAGAGTCCTGAGTGCCCTATGGGGTAGGTTCGTGTAGCCCCATCTCCACTCGGAGCAGCACCACCGCAAGAGAAGCGAAGGTAGTCGGAGGAAGAAGAAGAAGAGGCTGACAACGGGCCCTGGGCTCACATGTCATCAGGAGAGCCACTATTCATTGGGGTGACATTAGCATTTTTGGAAAATGGTGACCCCTAAAAGTGGAGGTGATCCCGCGATATCGGTATCTCGATCGTGGTGGAACCGTTCATCGGTTTTCCCCAGCACGGAAGTTTTTCGAGGAATAGCTGCAATTTTTATCTAACCCTAGGAATCTCGAGGACGAGATTCTTTTAAGCGGGGAAAGTTTGTAAAACCCCAAAAATCAGGTTATCAATTTTTGTGTTGTTATTCCTTCCTAGTTTTTTCTCCCGATCATTTTCCCCTGGAGTCTGGTGTATGACCAGAAGAATCCATACAATCCTTGACCTTGCAACCGTTTCCCCTGCCCTTTTTTGAGTCAAGATCCCCTCCCTAGACCCTCGAGCCCTGGTGCAGTGTTCTTCATATCAGCTTAATTCCATTTTTGCCAATCGATGGAATTAAATTCCGGAAAATACCTATACATCTCTAAAGGTTATGGAAACTTGTGGAGATGATCTTGGTTATCCTCTTGACCTCTCCCAAAGATATTGGCTATAGTTGAATAAAGGAAATTGCCATTCCCTTTATAAAGCCAATAATCCCATTTTAGCCCATTTGCAAAGAGCTACTATTTTGGTTGCCCCTTTGGTGCTCAAATGAATTGTGGAGCTCCTAGTATCCAACCCATGGATATTTCTATCAAAACATGGGGTTACATAGTTCAAAGTTTGAGCACAACTTCCATTCCCAGATTCAAGGCAGAATAGCACTTTACAAAAGAAGTGTTATTTCTGTTTGCACATTGCCTCCCAAAATTTGTGTGCCATCTCCCCTGCCCATGTGATGGTGTTGTGCCAAATTTCAGCTATAATTGCAAAGCCATTAATTCACACAAAATTCCCAAAGTTTCTGTCCACCAGACAACTTTGTGAAGGAAGTGCAAGCTAGCCTTGCCCATTTGTGCTGATATTTTGTGCACTTGCTAACCCTAGTGGATGATTATGCTCACCCAAATTTCATGCCAAGAGGATCAGTGTGCTAGACACACCACAACACAAGCACCTTCTGCCCAAGGGGTACCTTTGTAAAGGAAGTGCTATGTGTAGAGGTCCAATTGAGCTCAAACTTGGCAGAGGTAATCACCTTAGGATAAGATTGATCTGACCCAAGTTTCACACTCTTGCACCAGGTGCACCTCCCCCAGGTCAGCACAAACACTTTGTTGTGTACACCCAAGTCATGTCACTTTCAGCTTCTATGTGCCACTCAGGCCAGGCCAAGCATGTGCATCCACATCCTGGTATGTCACGTAGCAAAGTGGACATGGTCCCCGGCCAAACCCACGCTCTAGACACGTGGTGGCCTTGGTGACCATGCATGTGGCACGCTCTGGCAAGTGTTTGTACGGTGCCCTGCTCTCCCATGTCATTTTCCCCGCGTTCGAGCGTGTCTTTCGTGATCCTTAAGCTGGTCCTGATGACCGCGTGTGCTCCCGCATCGTCTTGTAGCCACTGGACGCGCATATCGACGCCGTGACGCCGTGTTCTCCACGGCCTGGCCGCCGCGTGGCCATGGCCTAGAGCCTTCGCGATCTCGCCCGAGCGCCCTCCTATGGCTATAAGAGCGCAGCCCGAGCCCCTCCCAGCAGCGCAGCCACCACAGCTTCCCCTCCCTCGAGCCCCCTGGCCACCCTTGCCCAGACGTGCCCCACCACGGTCGCACCAGCCGCGTCCGCCATACCCTACCCGTGTGGACGCCGCCTGGCAACCCTGCTCCCTGAGCGTGGCACCGTCCCCCTCCTCTCGGCATAGCTCCCCAGCCGCGCTCGCTTTCCGTCTGCGGCCGTCGTCGCCGCCGCCCTGGCCTGGCGAGAGCCACCACGTGCGCCACACCTCTGTGGAAGCCGATACCCTGGGTCGCCTCGCATGGCCCCGGGCCCTCAGGCCGACGCGCCCGGCGAGTGCCCCGTTGAGCTCTTCCCGGCCCGAGGCGACTAGCTCCCCGTCGGCTGCCCTGCTCGGCCCCGCCGTGCCCTGCATCTGGAGTAGCAGAGCATGAGAATAGAGGAGGAGAGAGAGGAGGACCTAACGTGCAGGGCCCGCCTGTAAGTGGTTGCCGCCACGGGCACACGTGGATCAGTGACCACGCACTCCGGAAAATAAGCCTTCCATAAGCGGAAGCGTATTCCGCGCAGCTTTGGGGTGAAATACGCTTTCCCTAAGAGAATCGTATTTTTGTTCTACTGCGGCTGGAAGTGCGCTTTCCTTTACGGAAAGCGTATTTTTGGAAATGCGCCTTCGGCTTCAGCACCAGGGACCCAGAAGTAATTCTGGATTTGCAGATTAGCCCCTGGTTCCTTCTCCCTCGTCACTTCGCGACCGTAACTCCGATCGAGGTGATTCAAATCCCAGGTTCACCATTTTCCGATCCCGTTCCGTTGGTGAAACTTTCATGATGTTAGTGAAATTGACCCTTTTCCCCCGGTTGTCGTCAGGCCTCGCTAGAGAATCGTCGGTCTCGTCGGATATTTTTAGAAGGCGATTGCACGTCCTCCCGGCGTACTCGTCGACCCCCCCTCCCGCAGGCAAGCAAGCCATCTGATATATGCTCTAAAGCATCATGATGTGTGTTCTTGTGTGCTTTAAAATGTGATTATGTCCTGTTGCTTTAGCGATGGATTAAGCTTTGATATGTTGACCTGATTTGACATACTTATAGCATGCTTGTTGTGTTATGCTTATGGCAAATATGTTATGTTTACTCGTAAGTATCAAGCTCATGTTGTTCATGACATTCCCACTTGATATGATAAGCTAGATGAGATCATGCTTACTGGTTATCATCATTCCCATAATGTTCATGTCATGTTCATGCTAGTATTCCATTCATGTTGACCATATCCATGTTCATTTGTATGGATCATATGCCTTCACCATGCTCATATGATATCATGTTGTACTAGTATTTCTATGGTATATATTTTTTCCTATGCTTGATCATATGTTGCTCAGTTGATATTGTTGATCGGATTGGACTGGAGTAACCGTTGATCAAGTGCCACCGAACCAAGCTTTACTAGTGCAACCACACTCGCCTGTATGGGAAGGCCTTGGCTTTGTCTATCGGTGTGCTCTCTTATTCGTATCACCAACGACAGGAGGCTATGCGCGTGCAGTTACCCTGATCAGGTAAGCGGCGATAGTCTCGAGATCCAGTTTGGTTATTCCGCGCAGTCCTCGGGTGGGACAATGTTATGTACCATGCGATGGGAAGTTTCCATGCGATGGCAGGTGTCTAGAGGACACGGGTCTACCGAGGGCATGACTTGCGAAGCATGTCAGGTGATACGGTAATGGAGGCATGAGGTAGAGAAGTCTCATTGGAGAAGTCCTAGTCCACTCCTATGGTATGAGTTCTGAGGTTCCTATGGGACAAGTTCCAAGGTACTGGATGGAGGAGGAACTCCATAGTGTGGGTAAAGTGCACAAACTCTGCAGAGTCACACCAATCTATTCGAATAGCCGAGTCCACGGTATTGGACATAGTTTATTATTGGTCAAACTTGAGATCAACATGAACTTGGTTTGGTGATTGTGCCGATTATGTGGTCATGCGATGACCCGGATAAGTTGATGGTCGTGCGACGACCCGTATATGGTTATGGTCATGCGATGACCAGGATATGTTGTTGGTCATGCGACCAGTCACTCGAATGTTGAGTCGGTAAGGACTCCGAGGTAAGCTGCATGATCATGCGATGATCATGAGTGCCCCATGTGTTGATTGTTATTGCACTAATCTTATTCATGATAGTATGCTAGATTCATCATGTTAATATGGTTTAAACTGCTATGCCATCATAACTAATATACTCTAATGACTTATACATGCTTGAATGCCATGGATTGCTTTGCTTGGTGTATATGTTACTTGGTTTGCTTGTTGGCAAGTACATTCAAACGTACTCACATGGATTTTTCCCTGGCTATTCGCGTTGCCAGATTTCCAGGTTTACCTGAGGATCTACTTTCCCTAGTTGGAGTCGAAGCGTTCGCGAGCTAGGAGAGTAACCCAGTCAGATCCCTGTGGATTGGAGCCGCTCCAAGTTCGTCTTGCCGTAGACAGTTTATATTCCGCTGCCCCCATCTCTGTAAGGAACCGGCTATGGTTGTAATATATTAATTCAAGCCACTTTGGCTTATGAATCCTTTTACAGTTGTGCATATGTTCTTGATACATGTTGTAAGCGAGCACACCAGAGTGATTCATGGGTTGGTGTGTGGGCGACGTTCACCTGTGTACAGTGGTATTCAGGCAGAGGGTCACAGAACACGCTCCACTCCACCGTAGAATACAACATAGGTTTGCATGCTTATCTTTTTGTGTGTTCTTTATCTTTTCATTGCTTCTGTCATGCGTAGCTCTTAGTTTTCATGCTTTATCTTTAAGAGCTTTTATTTAGGTTGCTTTTGGAATTCTCTTGAGTTATCATGCTTGTCTTGTTTAGAGCGTTGGTCTGTTGCACTGAGTTGTGTGTCTTGCATGAGTAGGTAATTGAGGTTGCTATTATAAGTTTAGTAGTAACTTGCAATAATTTTTAGGTATTGATTTGAGTAATGTTTGGACTTTTGGTGCCAAGATCTTGAGCCTATTAGTGATATGTGTCGTATTTTGGGAAATCTATTTTTATTTTCGAAAACTACAAAAAAATAGTTGAGAACTATAGCTACTAGATGGATCGCTAACCTCTGGAGGGGTTGGAATATATAGAGTACCCTCATGTACCATGGGTCGAGGATGCGCAATGATAACCAAACCCACATACACTCCTCCTCGGGGTACTTTTCTCTTTGTGAACCTCCTGATTAGATAAAGAGTTACCGATAATAAGTGCATGAGCTCTTTGGACAAATGAGATTATTCGATTGTTGGCAGTTCCACCTTCCCAATTTGTCTAGCCTCTTCAGAACCACGCATTACCCTTTCTCATCTTGAGAGTTAGTGCAAACTTCATCGGTGCATCCAAACTGTTGGCATGATACGCCCTGTCATCATAAATCTCGTTATATGTTCCTCAAAACAGCCACCATACCTACCTATCAAGGCATTTCCATACCCTTTCCGAGATACATTGTCATGCAACATCCACCATCTCATGACTTGATCTTCATGTCATACATCCTTTTGCTTGATCGAGGAGCCGCATGCTAGTTGGGCCTTGCCCTCATAATTTCTACATGACACTCTTGTATCATTGCATATCCCACTACACTGGCAGAGGCATACATTTGCATACATCATGATAGTTTTCCAGTTTTCTTTATATTGAGAACTTCTTTTAAAGTGTGAACATCTTCTTTATATCCTTGTAAAACATAGAGTGTTTCCCTTAAGTGAGGAAAATATCCCAAAGAGGACAAATGAGAGATAAATAGAAAGAGCCAATGAGGCCACAAAAATACAAAAAATAGAAAAAAGAAAGAAAAATAAATAAAAAGAGAGAAGGGGCAACACTACTATTCCTTTTGAAAGATCCACACTCGTACTCTATTGTCATATTTGTAACCCATTGAGATATTCATATCATTCATGCATAACTATGTGGGGATCCTTACACTATAGAACTTGGCTTGCATATTCCAAGGATGAGCCTCCTCAAATGAGCTCTAGGTCTTCCTGAGCAAGCAAGTTGGATGCAACCCCACTAGTTCCGTTGGAGAGCTTACCTTAGCTCATATGTGCATCCGTTGCATGGCAATTCCTACTCCTCACATCATATCTATTTTTTGGCTTTCTCACACCTATGATTGTCCTCATTGATGTCAGCCTTTCACACCTTTTTCTTCTTCCTTCCCCATCATTTTTCTCTTTGACACCCTAAGTGCCAACATATCTTGCTCGCGCTCATCCATTGCATGAGTGCTCAAATTCAAAAGGAAGAGGATCAGTTCGACTTGTGCCTGACTAGTGGTATGGGGACGAGTCAAAATAAGATTCCGAAGGAGGCCAAGTGTGAAGTTTTAGTAGATTGAGTTCTCAATTAAACTATATAGTAGTTTTATGTTCTAGACCCATCTCCCACTTCTTGCACGCAGACACCATTTGGAGACATTCGAGTCACGGACAGCGAGAGCTCTTGCACCTATATGTTCTTACTTTTCTAGTTTCAATACTAGATATAGACTCTTGCTTATTATTCTCTTGAACTAAATTGCATATCTTACTTGCTTTACTTTGAAGTTCTTATATGTGTGTTAGCATGTCACCACAGAAATTATCTGTGTTATCATTTACCTACTCGAGGACGAGCAGGAATTAAGCTTGGGGATGTTGATACGTCCCAAACGTATCTATAATTTATGCTTGTTCCATGCTCATTTGGGTGACATTGCTATGTGTTTTTCCACACTTTCATACCTTCTTAAACATATTTGGACTAACCTACTAACTCAGTGCACCCAGTGCCAGTTTCTGTCTGCTGATGTCTGTGAATTACAGGTTTTTACCCATATCTACAGAGCTCCAAAAAATCCAATAAAAATATATATAAAATCAGCGCATCGGAAGACTCCAGAAGCCCGAAGTGGGGCCAAAGGGGGGCAGGCCCCACCAAGGCGTCCAGGTGGCACGGCCCCACCCCTGGCCGTGCAAGGAGGGTGCCTAGGCGGGGGGCACCTCCCCTGGTGCCCCCTTTGGCCTATATTTACACCCCGCATCACGATTTTCACCTCTGTTCCGCCACCGCCTCGCTTCCAAGATCGGGAGCACCATAAGACCCCTTCTCGGCACCCTGCCGGAGGGAGGATTGACCTCCGGGAGCTTCTCCACCACCATGAGCGCTTCCCGGATGTGCCGTGAGTAGTCCCCCTTGGACAATGGGTTCATGACCAGTCGCTATGTGATGTCTCCTCTCCAATCTTATGCTTCAATTCTTAGCCCTTGTGATCTTAGTTGTTTTATCGTCTTTTGGGAGATGTTCTGGATAAATATCTCAAGGTGGATGATTAGTGAGTAGATGTTTTTGGATTACGATCCACTTGTCTTGGCGTACTTCCCATACTTTTGAGCCTCTAACTTTCTTTGCAGCATAATTAGCATTGTGGTGCGTTTATAATTCTGTCAATTGCCCAGCTGTAATTTGTCCACCCAGCTTAGCTGTTTTATCATCTTTTGGGAGAGAGACATCAATAGTGAACATCATGGGACCCCGGTCCATATTTCCACCACTATTTACACCTCAACTATCTATTGTTTTTATTTCCTCTCAGTTGCAGTCACCTGATACGTCTCAAATGTATCGATAATTTCTGCTCCCTCCATGCATGTTTTGTGTGATATTGCTATGATATAGATACACTTTCATACACTTTTGATCATATTTGGACTAACCTACTAACTCAGTGCACCCCAGTGCCAGTTCCTGTTTTATGCTGTTTTTTATTTCAGTTTTTCCCCACATAAAAAGTGCTCAAAAAATTCAGGAAAAAACGAATAAAAAATCAGCGCAAAGGAGTCTTCCAAAAGCACCCAAGTGGGGCTAGAGGGCCACCACTAGGGGCCCAGGAGGCCACCTGGAGCGTCCAGGGGCCTGGCCGCGCCAGGGGGTGCCTGGACGCCTGGTGGCCCACCTGCCTGCCCCCCTTCGCCTATTTATTCTCCGCCACGGGAAAACTCCGAGGACAGAACCCTATTTCGCAAATTTCCTTTGTTCCGCGCCGCCGCGCTTCCAAGATCGGGAGCACCGTCAGTACCCTTCCCGACACCCTGGCGGAGGGAGGATCGACCTTCGGGAGCTTCTCCTCCACCATGGATGCTTCCCGGATGTGCCGTGAGTAGTCTACCTTGGACCATGTGTCCGTGATCAGTAGCTATGTGATGTTCTCCTCCCCTCTTTCTTCTTCATGGATTAGACCTCGTGAGCTGCCCTACATGATCGAGGCACATATGTAATTATTTCTGCTTTTGCTATGCTGAGTTTGATGGGATCTGATGGATTATGAGATTATGTTTAGATTGTGATCGAGTAATATAATTGGTTCTTATCTTTTCTATTTTTGTTCCGAAGTAATTCTTGCATGTTCTCCGTTGCTATTTATTGCTTTGTCCATAGGTAGTGACTCCAAGAGGGAACGTTATCCTCGATTGTGGGTACATGCCCCTTGATGACACGCTTGAGTGACAGAAACATGAGTCTAGGGGATGTGATGTGGCCACAAGGGGGAAAACAACGGTGCTTGTAACCGCGGTTACAAGGATTTTTTAATTTACGCAAAGTTCTTTTTAATGCAGTTGTCTATTGATTTGGGTTTACACTTTGGGTGGGGCTCGCAACTTAATACCAGCGAGATGTTCTAGATAGATATCTCAAGGTGGATGATTAGTATTAGATGCAGATGGATTTCGGTCTACTTATTTTGGCGTACTGCCCATGATTTTGAGCCTCTTCCTTTCTTTTGTAGCATAGTTAGCATTGCGGTACGTTTATAATCCTGTCAATTGCCCGTCTGTAATTTGTTTACCTCGCATAGCAATCTTATCGTCTTTTGGGAGAGAGACATCACTACTGAACATCACGGGACCCCGACCCATATTCTCATCACTGTTTACACGCTCACTTATTTTCTTGCTTTTTACTTTCAGTTGCTACCATTATCATTATCCTGTGTTTTTTATCCTTTGTAAAAAACAAGGCCGGAGAGATTGACAACCTCTCTGAACTTCGTTGGGAGCAAAGTTAATTGTGTTGTGTGCAGGTCCGCGTCAGGTGCGCCGCTGACACCTACTTATCATTGCCGGAGTCCTACTGGTAGATACTCAACCTCGGTATCTTCATCGAGGGAAACTTGCTGCTACGCTACATCTTAATCTTACACTTGGGGTAACCAACTAAGGGGGAGAAGCAATCCTATCTCGCGTATCAAGCGAATTTTTGGCTCCGTTGTCGGGGACTCCGAGTGATAAGATAGGGGAGTTGCCCACTACCTTTTACCTTTACTTTTTAGTCTTGTTAGTTTACCTTTCTGTTTTTATCTTTGTGTCTTATATCGAAAATTACAAAAAAATCTGCCACACCTGCTGCTACTATGTGTTCCTCTAAAACACAAAGTTGTGTGACTTCACCAGTCACAACAACAAAGACTTTATCTGCACTCCTATTGCCACACCTGCCACTTCAGCTACCTCTTATGAAATTAAACCGGCTTTGCTAAACCTTGTTATGAGAGATCAATTCTCGGGTGCTGGAGATGATGCTGCTTTACACTTGAATAATTTTGTTGAATTATGTGATATGCAAAATTATAAAGAAGTAGAAGGTGATGTTGTTAAACTCAAGCTTTTTTCCTTTCTCTTTGAGCGACGGAGCTAAAATCTGGTTTCAATCTTTGCCTAGGAATAGCATAGATTCTTGGGATAAGTGCAAATATGCTTTTATTGGGGAGTACTAACCACCTGCTAAAATTATCCAATTGAGGAGTAACATTATGAAATTTAGGCAATTGGATAATGAACACGTTGCCCAAGCTTGGGAACGTATGAAATCTCTATTTAAGAAATGCCCTACACATGGTTTGACTACCTGGATGGTTATCCAGACTTTTATGCAGGGTTGAACTTTACCTCGCGGAACCTGTTAGATTCTGCCGCGGAAGGAACCTTTATGTCAACTACACTTGGTGCTGCCACAAAACTTCTCGATGAGATGATGACAAATTATTCCCAATGGCACACCGAACGCGCTCCAACAGGTAGGAAGGTAAATTATGTCGAGGAAATTACCTCTCTCAATGATAAAGTTGATTTAATTATGTCTCTACTTACCAAGCAACCCTCTATTGATCCTCATGATGTTCCTTTAAATTCTTTGGTTGCTCAGGAACAAGTAGATGTGAACTTCATTGGTAGAAACAACTTTAATAATAATTCTTAGAGGGGCAACTTTGCTTGTAATCCTAGACCGTTTCCATCCACTTATGGGAACAACAACACCTACCCTAGCAACAAGAATCCCACTTCTGAACTAGAAAATATGCTTAGAGACTTTATCACTACCCAAAAAGCCTTCAACAAGAATGTGGAAGAAAATCTAGCTAAACTAGATAATCTTTGTTTGAAGGTAGACAGCTTAGCCCTTGATGTTGAGATGTTAAAAATTAGAACCTCTCCCCTTGAGGAGAGTAAGGCCACTCTTATTAATGCTATCCAGTTACAAATTAATGAAAATATTAGGATGATGGCTAAAATTAAAGAAAGATGGGCTAGAGAAAAAGAGGAAGATGATAGAATTAAGAGCCCTCCTACACACCACACTGTTTCCACTATCCAAATTGTTGAGGATACTGAAACTATTAGCACCCAATGCACTCCTGGTCCCATTGGACCTATTAATGGTGATGCTAATACCTCAACCGTAGAAGAAGAAACTCCTATGAACATAGAGGTTTTCAAACAAGTGAGCTTAGATGACACTACTAACACCTTTGATAGTAGTGATATTGATTTTGATAGTTGCACCCTCTCAGAAGTTGTTAGCTTATTACAAAAAATGTCTAGAGACCCCCACACTAGCACACTCAATCTTGCCTTCAAGGAGCATAGCACAAATGCTCTCATCAAAGCTAGGGAGGAGAAGCTTAGGATAGAAGCCTCCATACCTAGGAAGCTCGATGATGATTGGGACCCTATGATCAAAATTAAATTAAATAACTTCTCTTGCTATGCTTTATGTGACGTTGGAGCTAGTACCTCCGTCATGCCCAAAAGAATGTATGATATGTTTGAATTGAAACCTTTTGATTCATGTTCTTTTGGTGTTCGTCTTGTCGATTCTTCGGTAAAGAAACCTTTGGGGAAGATCGACGATGTTCTTATCATTGTCAATGAAAAATATGTTCCCGTGGATTTTATCATTATGGATATACAGTGTGATCCTTTATGTCCAATTATTTTGGGATGTCATTTTCTTTGCACCATTGGTGCTATCATTGACATGAAAGAGGGGAATACAAAATTCCAATTCCCTCTCAAAAAGGGGATGGAACACTTCCCTAGAAAGAAAATTAAGTTACCTTTTAAGTCCGTTACACGGGCAAGCTATTCTCTTTCCTTGATAAAACTTGATTCTTCTTTTGCTTTATGCCTAGCTTAAAGGCGTAAAAGAAAGCGCTTATTGGGAGGCAACCCAAGATGTTTTTACTTCTGTTTTTAGTGGTCTTGATGATTGTTAATACTGTAGCAACATCATTGTATCTTTATTTTCAAGCTTTGTGCAAAGTATAGCCTCATATGACAAGGGAAGTTAAAGTTGTGACATGCTGTCCAGAAAAAAGATTATGTCCTCGTGACAGAAAAATTCAAAACAAATCACCAGTTCATCTTTTTGAGCTGAATTTTTTACACAGCGTGCTCTATACAATCACGGAACTTTCGTATGTTCTGAGGATTTTGATTTGAGTTGCATAAGTATCCCTAAAAAATTCTTTACTACCTGCTGTTCTATTTTTCACAGATTCTGCCACGTTTTGTCTCTCCTAACTTTTGCAAACCTTAAGCTTGCCTTTTCAATGCAAAAACCTCTTGGCAATCTTGAGAAACAGTATCTCTTCAAGAATATCTTTATATCCAGTAAGGGTACTAACCTCTCTAATCAGCTTATGATGAGTTGTGTATGAAGGAAGTTTTCAAGTGTGCGATGGAAGATGATGAAAGAAGATTCAGGAGTGTCAAGTGATACGTCTCCTACGTATCTACTTTTCCAAACACTTTTGCTATTGTTTTGGCTTCATTCTTGCATGATTTGGACAAAACTTACCCGCACTGACGCTGTTTTCAGCAGAGCTACCAGTGTTGTTTTCTTTTGTGCAGGTTTCTAGATATTTAGCTACGCTGGAAAAATCAGCAAAAATTATATAAAAAATCAGCGTTCCCGAAGCTTCAACGATGCCAAAGGGGGTCACAGGGAAGCCAAGGGCACCCAAAAGGGTGTGGGGCACAGCCCAGCCCTTGTCCGCACCACCTGTCCTCCTGGGTGGGTCCCACACCCCCTGGTGACCTACCTTGGCCTCTATTTATTCTCGTGACGAGGAAACTCCGAAACAGAGCTAATCTGGAGGCTGCTTTGGCCTCCGGTGAGGGGAAATCATCGCCATCGTCATCATCATCGCCTCTCCATCACCCCTCCATGACTCCTTCTCTCATGTGTGAGTAATTCCCTGTTGTAGGCAAAGGGGGTGGTAGGGATTGGATGAGATAGATCATGTAATAGTTCATCAGATTGTTGGGGCATGTTGCCTATCATCTACTTGGTGTTTATCATCTTTGTTAAAACTTGTTGCTCTTAATGCTTGTCACTTTGGGCCCGAGTGCCATGATTTCAGATCTGATCACCCTTTTGTTTCTTGAGTTTGAGGTGTTCTTGATCCTATCTATGAGTTGTATGCACCTATTATAGTCCGGAACTGGCGATCCCGGTGGTGACAGCTTGGGACACCAAAGGGGATGGACTATAATTTGAGGATTCCGTGTACCCATGAAGTGTTAATGCTTTGTTCCGGTGCTCTTTGACAGGAGTACCTTAATCTCCCTAAGTTCCTTTTGGCCCCGTTCGTAGAGGGAGGGTAGGACAAAAGATGTTGTGCAAAGTTCTTATTGCAAGCACATAAAACTACCTTGGGATACATGCCTGATGTTTGATATTTTCATAGATGATCCTTTATTTTCTGTCAGCCTTGCCCGTGTTAGAATCTATTACATGTTTGTTCTCATCCAAGCAGTGCCCATCCATCCATCTCCCTAGCCTACAGTGTTTATTTCCGCTGGTTATTAGTTGTTTACTTTCGCTGTTTTACTTTTGCTGTTTCACCACCACTATCACCACTATAATCACCCATACTACCACTACCATATTACCGTCGCTACTAATACTTTTGTGCAAGCAAGTGTTTATTTCAGGTGCGGTTGAACTGACAACTCAATTGTCAAAGCATGTACGTATTCTTTGTGTCCCCAAGTGTCGAATCAATAAATTGGGTTGCCCGCGAAGACTATCTCGATCCCCTACAGTTGAGGGTTATCAAGTACTGTTTTCTGGCGCCGTTGCCGGGGACCATAGCTTTATTTACAGGTCTACTTGAATATCCTGCTTGCTACACGTTATCCACTATGGGTAAGAAAGGAGACCCCAAGGTTCCGATCTTACCATCCCGTACGAGACGAGGTACTACTCTTAGCACCTTCAGTTATGAGTAAGTTTGATTCACCTCAGTTACATGCTACTTCTGCTGAATCTGGCAATATGTCAGACACTTTTGATGATTCTTCTACTATCTTTGAGACTACTGGTTTACTTGGTTCTTTTATTGAAGAACAGATTGCTGCTGGTGCCCGATTCTTGGGAGTTGAAGTTCCTGTTACCAAAACCCCTATTGGAAAAACTCATGATTTTGTTGGCCTCAAGGAGAAACTCCTTGAGGATGATTATATTATACTTGATGATGATTTATGCAGGGAGCTTAATGAAGGTGCTGATTTCGACCCTGCTGCTATAAAGAAGTTGCTAGCAAAGCACTCCTTGAAGAACAAGTTTACTCCTGATCCAACTTTTGCTACGTCTCCTATATGCATCACTGATCCAGATTATGATTTCTCTGTTGACCATTCACTTATATCCACAGTTGAAGTGTCAGAACCCTCTGTTAGGTAATGTGCTAGGGTTAGCAAGTTCTCTTGCATCATGTTAAAATTTCAAAAGAAATCTTTGAAATCAAAATCAAAAGCAAAATGGGAGAAGGAACCCCCCCAGATGAATTAATTCAAAAGGCCAGATAAAAATCTTCTCCAAAAATTCATGTTAGATTTTTGAAAAGTCTTATAAATGAGTGTGATCACATATCAAGTGATGTGGGACCCACCCCATGCTCATGGATTTTTCAAATATTCAAACAGTGCCTTGGATTTAATCAAAAACCCCTATTTGAATTTGAATTCAAATATTTTGAATTTCAAAAATGTTCAAACTCTGGATATGACTAGCTACTGGTCATGTAATGCCACATAAAAGATTTGAGCATTTATAAAAATGCCTAGCTATTTATTTGCTAAGCTAAACAAAATTGCAGAAAAGAAAAACAGAAGAAAAGGAAAAAGGGAAACTCACCTGGCTTCCAGCCCGACTAGCTCCCCGCGTGTCGTCTTCAATTCCGGCCCCTGTGGAGCTCCTCCGACCACGCCACCACCTCAGTTCGACTCACGGTGAGCTTCTGGTTCACCCTAGCTATCGCATAGGCCAACCATCGCACCCTAGCCCCTTTTGCCATGGAAGCCGGAGCTTATCGCCGCAGGGATGTTCCTCGTCGTGCAACCATGAAGCTTTTGAGCATGAGCGCATGTCCATCGTCTTCGCCTTGCTCCTCTGCGTCGTTTGCGTGCATCTCCGGCTCAAGTAGAGCACCGCAGCGAGCTCTGCCTCGAGCCCGAGCCACGGCCGCCGCTAGGGCTTGACGTCGGCGACGCTCCGGTGAGTTCCAGCCCCCCTGGCTGGCTCCATTCGACGCGGCGCTCTTCCAGCTCCCGGTTGATGCCACTGGCGCGTCAAACGCGTGCCCAGAGCATGTTGCCGTGCTGCGCCGCCGTGGCCAGGCCACCGGCGTCTAGCCGCCGGTGGGTTAGCCTTAACCCGTGATTAGCTTAGTGCTAATCCCCCCTTTACAGAGACTGACAGTGGGCCCAAGGCCACTAACTAAACCCCCTAGTTAGTTTAACTAACCGGGTTAATTAACCCCTCCCACTGACACCTCGGCCCCACACGTCAGCCCCCTCCTGACGCCAGCATGAGGTCATGCTGACGCAGTAAATGAATTTCCAGAATAAAATGAATTAAAGAATTCCAGAAAATCCAGAAAATAGCCCAAACTTTGGAAATTCATAGAAAATTCATATTAACTCCAAATTGGACAAATAATATATGAAAAATGATCAGGAGAATATAAGCTATCCAAATATCCAACTTTCAACTTTGTTTGAGTTGATTTTAAAATGGGATCAGTAGCATTTGCTATTTGATTTAAATGGAATCAAATCAAATTCAATTCAAAAGTTTTTGCAACTTGAACCATGGCAACATGCTACATTCCATTTACACATCAGAGGCATATCATACACATTTCCAAAAAGGTTTAACTTGATCAAACCATGTCACATGTAACTTGGCTAAGTTTAAATTCAAATTGGAGTTTGAATTTGCAATTCAATTTGCAATATACTCCATTTAAATGGAATTGCTTCACACATCAAAGCATATACATCAAGTTTCAACCTTCCATCATGTGATTGTGCATTGTATTTACTTTGCTACCTTGTTTGTTGTTTGTCTAGTAGAGGTGGAACCGGAACAGGAGGCTGCCCCCTTCGTTGAAGACCCAGAACCCGAACCTCGTCAGCAAGGCAAGCAAACCCCCATTGATCATGTCGATAAAATCCCACTTCCTTCTCATGTCTTGCTTATGCATTGTTTAGAATGATTACCATGATGTGTTTCTAACGCATAGATGAACCCATTCCATTGCATGACCTATCATTTGGTCACAGTAGTAAGCAAACCACAATCCTAGCAAATGTAGGAGTTGATTGATATCATGTGGCCCCTGCAATTGTTCC
The DNA here is from genome assembly GCA_950022295.1 of Bromus sterilis. Classification (NCBI taxonomy): domain Eukaryota; kingdom Viridiplantae; phylum Streptophyta; class Magnoliopsida; order Poales; family Poaceae; genus Bromus; species Bromus sterilis. The sequence goes on along the minus strand of OX465595.1, from coordinate 331,721,258 downwards.
TGCTTATTGCATGCTTAGAGTGATACCATGATGATACTGTTATGTGAGTTGGGATGGTAGTGATCCTGTTGATGATGGTAGAAAAGTGTTGGTGAATCTACCCTAATACAAGGTGAACGATGAGAGGCTGTGTAGGAGTACACAGTGGGTTGTCTCGTTGAACACCGCCCTAAGTCCGAGTTCTTGTGTGGTGATCCAAGATGAAGAGTACAACCACACATTGGGCTCACTGACCCCTCTCAACCTATTAACTCATCCATTTCGATGTCCAGATGTCGCAATAGTTCAGAGTTCTGGTAGGTCTGTGGCCCGGCTGCTAAGTGAGAGAACGGCTCACCCGAGACCGGCTTATGCACCACACACACATCACTTGGGTCCACTTCGGTAAACCGGCCGGGTTCACGATAGTGGTAGCCAACCCAGGTAGGCGGCTTTCTCGGACTAGATCGGCTATGAGGTAACAGTTGTGGTGAGCATCCTCGCTGGCACCCCTTGAATGGTGTCGAGATCAAAGGCGGTAAATGATGATCATGTGTGTGTAGCAATACACCCCTGCAGGGTTAACAAAACTATTCGAATAGCCGCGTCCGCGGTTATGGACTGCTTGGAAAGCTTAGCTTGATTATTAGACAACTTGAACTAGATACTTATAAAACACACCAAGATAAGTGTGAGTGCTATGGCGTGCTTTCTCGTGGGGAAGTCGAGGAAGGCACCATAGTGGTGTAATTGGTTGGAGAAAGTAGTGGACTCATGTACGCTTCTTACCTCAAAGTCTGGTACTCGTAGTTCAGGACTAGCCAAGTCAAAGCTGGCATTTCTGCAAGTGAAACCCCACCTCCCTTTACCTTGATACATGTGCATGAGTAGTATAGATCCTATGTAAGTCTTGCTGAGTACGACTTTGTACTCACGTTTGCTTAATCTATGTTTTAGATGAAACCACTGACCCCGAAGGTGGCTTCTTCATCGAGCTCGACGACTGAAGATCAAGCTAGTCTAGTCCCATTCAGACGACTGGTTCCCTCGTGGAGGGCTTGTGTTTAAATAAGGCTTCTTAAGCCATTTGTTAAACTTGTCTGTACTCAGACATACTTTGTTTCCGCTGGTTGTTGTAATGTTGGATCACATGTTTGTGATCTCTGTGTGCACTCTATAAGAGTTATCAATTAAAATGTATACTTCGTAGAGAATTGCAATGATACCTGCTGTTCATACAAGGCATGTGTGTTGCGTGTATGTTTATAACATGCATGTCTTTGTATGGGTTTTCGAGACCTTAGTTGTGATCTGGCTGGCGGTCTTTCATACACCAAGTGGCCCTTAGATGTGCGCAGCTTGGGGCATCGCGATGCGATTGTTCGAGACTCTGTCTCGTGCACACTTTGTGGTATGATTGAGCCCGCCCTAGACCCCGACTAAGTGATCGGGCTGGAGTAAGTCTATGTAAGAGTTATGAGATAGTCGATAGTATGGTTGAGGCGACTTGTCTTTGAATATGGGAGTTCATCACCCATATCATTAGACTTGTGTGCGGACGATGAGGACCCATCTCAGTTGATCATCCGGCCTGGATGGGATGCCCCTCATGTACGATGCTTTCCGAGAACGTTCTGTGCTTGGCCTTGTCTGCTTAGACAAGTGGGTACGGTTCTCGGCTCTCCATATGACTATGTCTTAGCTGGACTTGCATACGCTAACCCCGGGTCTCGACAGACTTGGTATCAGAGCAGGACTGACTGTAGGACTAGTAGCCTTGGCCGAAGTCGAGTCTAGCTTGCTATAGTTATATAGTTACTCTAGGTATATAAGGGAACAACGTAAGGCTTTTTTTTTCTCCTTACCCCCTTCGTTCTGAGTTCTGAGTCACCCTCATCTTATTCTACGGGAAGATAGGACTAGGCTCTCCTTTGTCTGATTAGAACATCACGTTGTTTTCTTCCTTATAGCCGTAGGAAAGTTGTGTCCGGTTTCCTAGCATTGCTGTAATGCTGATTTCTTACATCGTATTATGTAAGTGTTGTTTGCTATGTTGTAAGAAATTGTCTTTTCTTGCAATTACAGCCGTTATGCTGTCCGAGTCATTCCAGGTTTATCTCATAATCTGATGCATTTGCAAACTCCTTCTATCTGTTTCAGATGGCAAATCTTCCCCCTCGGCAGATTGTTCGTTTCACCAGGTGCCTCGGTGTGCGTGGCCATCCCGCCACGTTGATGGAGATGATGTCCTATGTGGGATATCGATGGTATCCTGAGTACACCGTCGAGGAGCAGTTCCACGACTTCAACCAGACCCAGTTCCACTGCGTTGTCAGGATCTACCCGCACCACGTTGGAGTCACTCAGCCTATCCACTTTGGACATGGCATTGGCATGACCGAGAACATGGCTGTGCAGGATGCTGCATACTCATGTATTACCCTGCTGAGAGAGGAGCACACTATGCTGAGAGAGACCTCGTTCCGCTATATCCCTGCTGCACTTCCAGGAGAAGAGGGGTATTACACCGGACTCTACTCAGATCACTCTGCAGAGGATCCAGCACTTCAGATGACCGCTAGGTTTGCTAGTGATCGAGATCGTGATGCACGCGCTCTTCGTTTTGAGCTCCACGCCACCCGTGTTCGTCTGTATCAAGCACTGACACTCTTGGCACCCTTCGTGAGTGTTGGATCAGTTGAGTATGACGCTATCTACCTAGTGAGGACTCAGATGCCTTCTCGAGTTGCTTGGCCCGAGATTGGAGGCATTTTTTCACCCCGTGGTCCTTTGCTTCCACCCTACGTTGGACCTAGGCCCCATCCTTGCCCAAATGGATATCAGGGTCCACAGGCCTCCGTGTTTTCCGATGGTCACCTTCAGCTACCGGGATACGCGGGTAACTTTTACGAGGACTACTATGGAGATGGAGATGAGTGAGACCGCCTGTGGTCTTACTTAGTGAGGATGTAGTAGTATCTTAGTATATTGTATGCAAGGTGTTCTAAGTTCCAGAGGCCTAGATAAATAATGTATAGGAAGTCAGAGTGCCTTTGAAGGATGTATCATCTTCATCACGTTTGTATTAGCTTGGTGCTTGTACTAAAATGATGTATGGTTTGTATGACAGCTTGTGAATATATGGCTTGTATGCTTTTATCACCATGTTGTCAAGATGATTACTTCCTTTTCTCTGAAATCCTTCCAGTACTTCAATACCTTGATTAGACTCTTCAAATCAACTCTGTTTGACTTGGGTTTTTCACCTTCAGGATGTCTCAAGGAACCCGTGGCCAACTTGGTCGTAACCAGGGTCGTGGGAATGAACAGGAGGAAGGCAACCTTCCACCCCCACCCACGATGGCTCAGGTTCTGATGGAGGTTGAGAGGAACCGCCGAGACTCTCACCATCTGCTGGAGGTCATTGCTCGCAACACCACTCAGCAGCGCAACAAGTGGGTGTCCCTGAACGACTTCATCCGGCTTCACCCCCTGGTTTTCAGTTACTCCACCGAGCCCCTTGACGCTGATGACTGGCTTCGCAACATCGAGAGGAAGCTCCAAGCAGGCCATGTTGCAGATGGCGACAAGGTCAGCTATGCCACCTATCACCTTGAAGGGGCAGCTAGCTCTTGGTGGGAGAACTTCCTGAACATGCGTCCTGTTGGACCACCCGCATCTTGGGAGGAATTCTGCACTTCCTTCCGTGAGCACCACATTCCCAAGGGTCTTATGGACCGCAAGCGTGAGGAGTTCTGCAACCTCACTCAAGGAAGAAGGACCGTTGACGAGTTTAGTCGTTAGTTCAACCGACTTTCTCGTTATGCTACTGAAGAAGTCTCCACCGACTCCAAGAAACAAGAGAGGTTCCATCGTGGACTCAACTCTGGACTCCGTCGTGAGCTCAACCTACATGACTTTGCCACCTTCCAGGTCCTTGTCAACAAGGCCATCAAGGCAGAGGACATGAACACCCCCAACGACTTCCGCAAACATCCTAGAGACGATGGATCATCCAGTTCTGGCTCCCAGAAGCGCAAGATCTGGATCCGAAATAGTATGTTCCGCCAGAACAACCCACCGAGGCCATCCTATGTGGCGCCTCGTCCACCAACTCAGTTCCACCCAGCTCCACCAAACAACCCAGCTCCACGCACTATTTTTGGAGCCTGTTACAAGTGTGGTCAGGCAGGCCACTATTCTCGTGAGTGTCCCCAGAACCAGCTCCAGAATCAGAATGCTCCACCCCGTGCCGGAGGCAACAACAATGGTCGTGGCAAGCCACCCCAGAAGATCTACACCGCCAAACCCGCTCCTCCCGCCACTCGTGGACGTGTGAACCAGATTGCCGCCGAAGAGACTGACGACACCACTGACGTCATTCTTGGTACGCTCCCAGTCAATTATGTTCCTACTTCCGTTCTTTTCGACCAAGGAGCATCTCATTCATTCATGTCGGAAAGTTATGCACTTCGTCATGAGTTATCCTATGTTGAGTTGTCCACCCCATTGATTATTCAAACTCCAGGGTCAAGATGGCAAACCAATAGAGTAAGCCATGGTAATCAGATTTCAATTGAGGGTTTAGTATTCCTTGCTTCACTCATAGCCCTCAAGTCTTCAGACATTGATGTCATCCTTGGCATGGATTGGCTATCAAGACAGAATGCCTACCTGGATTGCAAAGGCAAATCCGTGAAACACACCCACCCTTCAGGCAAGACCGTCATCTATACCTCACCCAGAACAAGAACCCAAGTGCATTCTTTGAATGTACTTACCCTTCCCGAACTTGAAGATATTCCGGTGGTTCGTGACTTCCCAGATGTCTTTCCTGAAGAGCTGCCGGGCATGCCACCCGACAGATGTGTAGAGTTTATAGTGGATCTTGTACCAGGAACCGCACCAATTTCTAGACGCCCATACAAAATGGCCCCACGTGAGTTAGCTGAGCTTAAAACCCAACTGTAAGCTTTCTTGGAAAAAGGCTTCATCCGCCCTAGCTCATCGCCATGGGGTTGCCCCGTTCTGTTCGTAACGAAGAAAGATGGAACAGAAAGGATGTGCGTAGACTATCGCCCGCTAAATTTAGCGACGATAAAGAACAAGTACCCATTGCCCAGGATCAATGATCTTTATGATCAACTTGCAGGATCCTCTGTCTTCTCCAAGATGGATTTGAGATTGGGTTATCATCAAATCAAAATCCGAAACGAGGACATTCCCAAAACGGCTTTTACTACTCGTTATGGTCTTTACGAGTACACCGTCATGTCCTTTGGTTTAACCAATGCCCCCGCCACTTTCTCACGCATGATGAATTCAATCTTCATGGAGTACTTAGATAAATTTGTTGTGGTTTATCTCGATGATATTCTCATCTACTCGAAGAACGAAGAAGAACATGCCGAACACCTAAGGCTGGTATTGATGAAACTTAGAGAGCATCGCCTGTATGCTAAGTTCTCCAAGTGTGAATTTTGGCTACCAGAAGTGACCTACTTAGGCCACGTGATTTCTGCAAAAGGCATTGCTGTGAATCCCGAGAGAGTTCAGGCCGTCCTTGACTTGACTCCACCTGAATCGGTTAAGCAAGTTAGGAGTTTTCTTGGCCTAGCCAGCTATTGCCGTCGCTTCGTCGAGAACTTTTATAAAGTTGCAAAGCCTCTAACTGAACTCCTCAAGAAAGATAAGAAATTCCTATGGACTCCCAAGTGCGAGGAAAGCTTTCAAGAGCTGAAAACAAGATTGACTTCTGCACCCGTACTTGCACCTCCAGACACCAAAAAGGATTTCGAGATCTATTGTGACGCATCACGGCAAGGGTTAGGATGCATACTTCTGCAAGATCGACATGTGGTAGCTTATGCTTCACGCCAGTTGCGGCCACATGAAGAGAACTATCCTACCCATGACCTTGAACTCGCTGCCGTAGTTCATGCCCTAACAACTTGGCGACATTACCTCCTTGGTAATCGTTGTGAGATTTATTCCGACCACCAAAGCCTCAAATATATTTTCACCCTGCCAGATCTTAATCTCAGGCAAAGACGCTGGATTGAGTTGATAAAAGATTACGACGTAGGAATTTCTTACACCCTAGGCAAAGCCAATGTCATGGCTGATGCACTAAGTCGTAAGTCGTATTGTAACAACCTCATGTTACAACAGTATCAACCACTTCTTCATGAGGAATTTCGCAAGCTTAATCTTGAGATTATTCCTCATGGCTATCTTTCTACCTTGGTGGCGAAACCAACTCTTGAGGATCAAATTATAGTTTCCCAAAGGCGTGCACGAGGTGTTTGCCGGATCAAGGAGAACATTGCTAGCGGAGTTGCTAAATGTTTCTCCACAGATAGAAAGGGAACGGTTTTCTTTGGAAATCGTTTGGTAGTACCTAAAAATAGGGAACTAAGGCAACTCATCCTCAAGGAAGCCCATGACACACCCCTCTCAATTCATTCCGGTAGCACAAAAATATACCGAGATCTATGCCAAAGATTTTGGTGGACTAAGATGAAGAGAGACATTGATCAATTTGTTGCCGAATGTGATGTTTGTCGTCGCATTAAGGCAGAACATCAAAGACCTGCTGGTACACTTCAACCTTTGTCTATTCCAGAGTGGAAATGGGACAAAGTCGGTATGGACTTCATCACCGGCTTTCCAAAAACCCAGAAAGGAAACAATGCCATCTTCGTTGTCATAGATAGGCTTTCGAAAGTTGCTCACTTCCTTCCGGTTCGCGAGTCTATAACTGCTAGCCAGTTAGCGGACTTGTACATCTCTAGAATTGTATCCCTTCACGGTGTTCCTTTGGAAATCAATTCAGATCGCGGTAGCCTTTTTACCTCTAGATTTTGGGGAAGCTTTCAAAATGCTATGGGAACTCATCTCTCCTTTAGTACGACTTTCCATCCTCAGTCTAGCGGTCAATTCGAAAGGGTTAACCAAATTCTTGAAGACATGCTCAGAGCTTGTGTTATCTCATTCGGGAAGAATTGGGAGAAGTCTCTTCCATTCGCCGAATTTGCTTATAACAATAGCTTTCAATCTAGTCTGAACATGGCTCCTTTTGAACTCTTATATGGACGACGATGTCGAACACCACTAAACTGGTCAGAAACCGGTGAAAGACAATTCTTTGGACCGGATATGATCAAGGAAGCAGAAGAGCAAGTTCGCATTGTTCGTGATCAATTGAAAGCAGCCCAGTCTCGTCAGAAAAGGTACTATGATCGTCATCATAGGCAAGAGAGCTACAATCTGGATGAGAAGACTTATCTTCGGATTACTCCTCTGAAGGGAACCCAACGTTTCGGTATCAAAGGCAAGTTGGCCCCACGTTACATCGGACCTTTCCGCATTCTTGCCAAACGTGGAGAAGTTGCCTACCAACTTGAACTACCCCCGCACCTTTCCCGAGTACATGATGTATTCCATGTGTCCCAACTCAGGCGTTGCTTCAAGGACCCCATCCGCGAAGTCGACCATGAAACGCTTGATCTCCAAGATGACCTTTCTTATCGAGAATACCCCGTTCGTATTCTTGATTCCGCAGAGCGTGTCACTCGTCGTCAGAAGATTAAGTTTCTGAAAGTGCAATGGTCACACCACTCTGAGAGAGAAGCTACGTGGAAAAGAGAAAACCATCTCAATGCCGAGTATCCCTCCTTCCTCCCGCAGACTTCTGAATCTCGGGACGAGATTCTGTTGAGTGGGGGCGAGTTGTCAGAACCCTCTGTTAGGTAATGTGCTAGGGTTAGCAAGTTCTCTTGCATCATGTTAAAATTTCAAAAGAAATCTTTGAAATCAAAATCAAAAGCAAAATGGGAGAAGGAACCCCCCCAGATGAATTAATTCAAAAGGCCAGATAAAAATCTTCTCCAAAAATTCATGTTAGATTTTTGAAAAGTCTTATAAATGAGTGTGATCACATATCAAGTGATGTGGGACCCACCCCATGCTCATGGATTTTTCAAATATTCAAACAGTGCCTTGGATTTAATCAAAAACCCCTATTTGAATTTGAATTCAAATATTTTGAATTTCAAAAATGTTCAAACTCTGGATATGACTAGCTACTGGTCATGTAATGCCATATAAAAGATTTGAGCATTTATTAAAATGCCTAGCTATTTATTTGCTAAGCTAAACAAAATTGCAGAAAAGAAAAACAGAAGAAAAGGAAAAAGGGAAACTCACCTGGCTTCCAGCCCGACTAGCTCCCCGCAGCCCACCTGGCCGGCCCTGCCCACCGAAGTCCCCTGTCGTCTTCCTCCCCGCGCGCCCAAGCAGCTCGGTGGCGAGGCGCCGACGCCGTGGACGCCACCTCGACGCCTTCGAGCTTCCAGGCCTCCCCAGCTAACCAAAGAGCGCCAGGGAGACGTCCGCATCGCTCTCTCTCAATTTTCCCCATCGCCGCCTCCTCTCGAGCTCCGTACGTGTTTCCCCCTTCTTCCCCGAGAGCAGCCGCCGCTCACCGTCGCAAGAACCCGTGGTCAACGCTGGAGAAGAGCCAGAAGACCGTGTCCCCCTCGCGCTACGTCGTCCTCCACGCCAAGAGCTCGAAGATGGTGACCTAGGAGCCACTGGAGCCGCCGCAATCGAAGCTTTCTTCTCGCCGGAGCCGCCGCGTGTCGTCTTCAATTCCAGCCACTGTGGAGCTCCTCCGACCACGCCACCAACTCAGTTCGACTCACGGTGAGCTTCTGGTTCACCCTAGCTATCGCACAGGCCAACCCTCGCACCCTAGCCCCTTTTGCCATGGAAGCCGGAGCTTATCGCCGCAGGGATGTTCCTCATCGTGCAACCATGAAGCTTTTGAGCACGAGCGCATGTCCATCGTCTTCGCCTTTCTCCTCTGCGTCGTTTGCGTGCATCTCCGGCTCAATTAGAGCACCGCAGCGAGCTTTGCCTCGAGCCCGAGCCACGGCCGCCGCTAGGGCTTGACGCCGGCGACGCTCCGGTGAGTTCCAGCCCCCCTGGCTGGCTCCATTCGACGCGGCGCTCTTCCAGCTCCCGTTTGATGCCACTGGCGCGTCAAACGCGTGCCCAGAGCACGTTGCCATGCCGCGCCGCCGTGGCCAGGCCATCAGCGTCTAGCCACCGGTGGGTTAGCATTAACCCGTGATTATCTTAGTGCTAATCCCCCCTTTACAGAGACTGACAGTGGGCCCAAGGCCACTAACTAAACCCCCTGGTTAGTTTAACTAACCGGGTTAATTAACCCCTCCCACTGACACCTCGGCCCCACACGTCAGCCCCCTCTTGACGCCAGCATGAGGTCATGCTGACGTAGTAAATGAATTTCCAGACTAAAATGAATTAAAGAATTCCAGAAAATCCCGAAAATAGCCCAAACTTTGGAAATTCATAGAAAATTCATATTAACTCCAAATTGGACAAATAATATATGAAAAATGATCAGGAGAAAATATGCTATCCAAATATAAAACTTTCAACTTTGTTTGAGTTGATTTTAAAATGGGATCAGTATCATTTGCTATTTGATTTAAATGGAATTAAATCAAATTCAATTCAAAAGTTTTTGCAACTTGAACCATGGCAACATGCTACATTCCATTTACACATCAGAGGCATATCATACACATTTCCAAAAAAGTTTAACTTGATCAAACCATGTCACATGTAACTTGGCTAAGTTTAAATTCAAATTGGAGTTTGAATTTGCAATTCAATTTGCAATATACTCCATTTAAATGGAATTGCTTCACGCATCAAAGCATATACATCAAGTTCCAACCTTCCATCATATTATTGTGCATTGTATTTACTTTGCTACCTTGTTTGTTGTTTGTCGAGTAGAGGTGGAACCGGAACAGGAGGCTGCCCCCTTCGTTGAAGACCCAGAACCCGAACCTCGTCAGCAAGGCAAGCAAACCCCCATTGATCATGTCGATAAAATCCCACTTCCCTCTCATGTCTCGCTTATGCATTGTTTAGAATGATTACCATGCTGCGTTTCTACCGCATAGATGAACCCATTCCTTTGCATGACCTATCATTTTGTCATAGTAGTAAGCAAACCACAATCCTAGCAAATGTAGGAGTTGATTCATATCATGTGGCCCCTGCAATTGTTACTGCTTATTGCATGCTTAGAGTGATACCATGATGATACTGTTATGTGAGTCGGGATGGTAGTGATCATGTTGATGATGGTAGAAAAGTGTTGGTGAATGTACCCTAATACAAGGTGAACGATGAGAGGCTGTGTAGGAGTACACAGTGGGTTGTCTCGTTGAACACCGCCCTAAGTCCGAGTTCTTGTGTGGTGATCCAAGATGAAGAGTACAACCACACATTGGGCTCACTGACCCCTCTCAACCTATTAACTCATCCATTTCGATGTCCAGATGTCGCAATAGTTCAGAGTTCTGGTAGGTCTGTGGCCCGGCTGCTAAGTGAGAGAACGGCTCACCCGAGACCGGCTTATGCACCACGTACACATCACTTGGGTCCACTTCGGTAAACCGGCCGGGTTCACGATAGTGGTAGCCAACCCAGGTAGGCGGCTTTCTCGGACTAGATCGGCTATGAGGTAACAGTTGTGGTGAGCATCCTCGCTGGCACCCCTTGAATGGTGTCGAGATCAAAGGCGGTAAATGATGATCATGTGTGTGTAGCGGTACACCCCTGCAGGGTTAACAAAACTATTCGAATTGCCGCGTCCGCGGTTATGGACTGCTTGGAAAGCTTAGCTTGATTATTAGACAACTTGAACTGGATACTTATAAAACACACCAAGATAAGTGTGAGTGCTATGGCGTGCTTTCTCGTGGGGAAGTCGAGGAAGGCACCATAGTGGTGTAATTGGTTGGAGAAATTAGTGGACTCGTGTACGCTTCTTACCTCAAAGTCTGGTACTCGTAGTTCAGGACTAGCCAAGTCAAAGCTGGCATTTCTGCAAGTGAAACCCCACCTCCTTTTACCTTGATACATGTGCATGAGTAGTATAGCTCCTATGTAAGTCTAGCTGAGTACGACTTTGTACTCACGTTTGCTTAATCTATGTTTTAGATGAAACCACTGACCCCGAAGGTGGCTTCTTCATCGAGCTCGACGACTGAAGATCAAGCTAGTCTAGTCTCAGTCAGACGACTGGTTCCCTCGTGGAGGGCTTGTGTTTAAATAAGGCTTCTTAAGCCATTTGTTAAACTTGTCTGTACTCAGACATACTTTGTTTCCGCTGGTTGTTGTAATGTTGGATCACATGTTTGTGATCTCTGTGTGCACTCTATAAGAGTTATCAATAAAAATGTATACTTTGTAGAGAATTTCAATGATACCTGCTGTTCATACAAGGCATGTGTGCTGCGTGTATGTTTATAACATGCATGTCTTTGTATGGGTTTTCAAGACCTTAGTTGTGATCTGGCTGGCGGTCTTTCATACACCAAGTGGCCCTTAGATGTGCGCAGCTTGGGGCATCGCGATGTGATTGTTCGAGACTCTGTCTCGTGCACACTTTGTGGTATGATCGAGCCCGCCCTAGACCCCGACTAAGTGATCGGGCTGGAGTAAGTCTATGTAAGAGTTATGAGATAGTCGATAGTATGGTTGAGGCGACTTGTCTTTGAATATGGGAGTTCATCACCCATATCATTAGACTTGTGTGCGGACGATGAGGACCCATCTCAGTTTATCATCCGGCCTGGATGGGATGCCCCTCACGTACGATGCTTTCCGACAACGTTCTGTGCTTGGCCTTGTCTGCTTAGACAAGTGAGTACGGTTCTCGGCTCTCCATATGACTATGTCTTAGCTGGACTTGCATACGCTAACCCCGGGACCCGACATGAAGCTGATCCCTTTTATGGAAGAGAAAATGATGATGCTATCGAGCACCTAACCAAACTCACTGAGTTGGGTAGCTTATTTACTACTGATGAAAGGATCCGGAACTTTTATGTGACCAAGCTTCTTCCTTTTTCCTTCAAAGGAGATGCTAGAGCATGGTATGATGCACTACCATGTGGTTCCATTCGAAGTCCTCAAGATATGGCTATATCATTCGTTGATAAGTATTTTCCTGCTCATATGTAACATGCTGCTTTACAAAGAATTTTAACTTTAAATAGTTGCAGGATGAGCATCTCCCTAAAGCTTGGGCGAGATTTTGCAGTTTGTTGAAGGCTAGACCGGGACATGAGATCCCTAAGAATGAATTACTTGTTATATTTTATGCTGGTCTAACCGATAAATCTAAATCCTATCTAGATAGTTGTGCTGGTTGTGTTTTCAGGAAAAGAACACCGGACGATGCAGAAGAATTGATGGGCAAGATTGCCAAAAACCACAAAGATTGGTCCGTCCGTGAACCACCTCCACCACCAAAGAAGAGGGGCATGCTTGTCCTAAGCCCCGAAGATATGCAAGAAGCAAAGAATTCTATAAAAGAGAAAGGTATTAATACTAATGACGTGAAGAATCTACCTCCAATTGAGAAGCTGTGTGAGCCTACCACTCACCCACCTATGGTAGAGGTACACTCTCTTTTAGATTTCAATGCAAGTGACATTCCTAAAGGTAATCCTCCTGACCAATGTTTAGATGAGCTTGATAATTTTATTATGAAGCAAAGTCACTTCAATAAAAAGATACAAGGTCGGTTGCACGATAATACTCTTGCTATCAAAATTTTGCTTGATGTTCTAGGAAGAACAGATAATGATGTTAAATGTCTTGTGAAGCATTTTCATATGGTTCAAACGGAGCTTGAACAAATTTCTAATGTGAAAAAATATTTGCTTGCTAACAATACCAAACAGGACAATTTACATGATTATGGTATAAAGTCCCAGGGTGGAACACACACCCAGGACCCTCTCTATCCAGAAGGACATCCGAAGAGGATCGAGCAAGATTCTCAAGTGGAGGAAGAAGAAATTGTTAGCTCTCCGAAAAAGAAACACAAGGAATCTGACAATGCCAATGATCCTATAGATGAAGAAGAACATGTTGTTGATCCAAACAGCATATCTACCTCCGATGCTGAGACTGACGACGGTGCTGAACCCGAAAAAGATGCTGAAAAGAATGATCCACCTGAGGTTTGGGAAGAAGAAGCACCCGATAAGCGCAAGAAGTACACTAGAGAAGACTTCCTTGCAAGGAGACACGGGAAGGAACGAGAACCATGGGTACAGAAATCCATGCCCTTTCCAGGCAAGTCCGTTAAAACCAAAGAAGAAGTGCACTACAACAAGTTTTGTGAGTGGATGAAACCTCTTTTTCTTCAAATTCCTTTGACTGGTGCTATTAAGTTACCTCCTTACTCTAAATAAATGAAAGATAATTTTACTAATAAAATAAAAGTTCCTAATGAGGAAATATCTACTATGCTTGCTAACTACTCTTTCAGTGGCAAGATTCCTGAGAAGCTCGGTGATCCAGGTATACCCACCATTCCTTGCTCCATAAAGAATAATTGTGTTAGAACTGCCTTATGTGATCTTGGTGCAGGAGTGAGTGTTTTGCCCTTTTCTCTCTAAAAAAGGCTTTGTTTAGAGAAACTAATTCCTACAGATATCTCCCTTCAGATGGCTGACAAGTCAACGGCCGTCCCGATCGGTATTTGTGAGGATGTTCCTGTTGAAGTTGCCAATTGCTTAATACTTACTGATTTTGTTGTGCTTGACATGCCCGAGGATGGGAGCATGTCCATTATTCTTGGTAGACCTTTTCTTAACATCGCAGGTGCCATTATTGATTGCAATAAAGGGAAAGTTACCTTCAACGTGAATGAAAAATAACACACGGTGTATTTTCCAAAAAAGATCGACAAAAGGCATGGCCTTAACTCCATTGAGAATATCGAGACCGTGAAGATTGGAGAATGGGATTGTCCACTACATGTATACCACAAATACAAAACAATTATGGTAGGGACAATGTCCATCAAAGTGAGAGTGCAATGATCACTTCATAAGAGGCGAGACTTTCTGCTCTATATATCGCCGGTTTGTTGGTAAGACTTGATCAACCTTGCTAACTAGCGTGTTTTATATAGGTAAAAAAGTTGAGCTTGTTATGTTTTCATTTCCTTTAGCTTTTATTCTCCTTGTTGTACCCAAGTTTTTTGTTTAAAGCGTCACTTGTTCTAACTTTTGTCTCAAGTTCACGAAAGTTTTTGCAGCTTTTTGAACTTTGAAAAATTCTCTACAGTGAAGTTGCCCAGAAAATTCAGAATAAAAATTTCCAGGTAAAATGCCATCGGGAAGTACCTGTGGATGACCAGGGGGGTCCACCCCTGGCCCAGGAGGCCAGGTGGGGCAGCCCAGCCCCTGGCCGCGCTACACACCCTCCTGTGGCCCACAGGCACCCCCTGCTGGCATCTCTTCTTCCACTCTCTCTCTCTCTTTCACCCCAAAAACTCGTGTTCTTGCTCTGGTTTCGAGTTCTTGTTGTTCTTGAGCACGGAACTTCGATCTCCCTCTACAGCCACTCATTTGAGCTGAAATTTGGAACAAATACTCCTTGGTATGGGACTCCCTGACCCCTCCAATTAGTTTTATATTTGATGGCTTCATTAGTGAGTATTTAGTAGTTCTTGCTGTTGTTTAGTTGAGCTTAAATGTTTGTGTAGAAATTTATTTTCCAAGTTTTGTTGCTAGTTTGAGCTGTGGTAAATTAAGTAGAATGTTTTTCCCAAACTAGTTTTGCTTAAACCTTCATTTTTGTGATTTTTCAAAAATTTCAGAAATGGATAGGCTAGGAAGATGGCTTGGGAAGAAGAAACCCGAGCGCTCTAGCCGTGTTACGCAGCCCACAACTTCACCTTCAACTACGAGGGTGAGCTACAATGAAGAAATCGTAACCTTGGAGATGTTGGATGCATCACCTGCAAAGGCCATGGCATTTCCATGCAGAGATTTCATGGCGGATGCCGGCATACAGGAGGAGTTCGACGCCCTGTGTGCCAGAGCAGGTTTGACACGGCTTGTGACGAGCCGTGTGCCACAGTATGAGACGCTCACTGCTATCTTTATTAATAGTTTTAGATTTTATCCTGAAATTGATGTTGTTGTATTTCAGATTTATGAAAGGTTACTAACCATGCCTATGAGTACCTTTTGTGAAGCTTTAGCTTTGCCCGACAAAGGAGAGAAGAGGAGGAAAAATTCTCAAACTGCTGCACTCAAGACCCTTCTCCACTCGTTGTGCAACTCTGAAGTGAGGAACACTAACCGTCAGAAGATCTCCAATATTTTGTTTCCTAATCTCAGGTATTTCGCGTATTATATTGCTAGAGGGGTGTTGGCTTGAGACAACACGAACAGCACTTCTTCGCCTGATACTGCTATCATGGCGAACGCCCTCTCAGGGAATCATGAGTATCATGTGGGCACACTGATTGCTAGACGCCTTGCTGCTAATAGCAACAAGGGGGGTCTCTTTGGTGGCGTCTATGCCACACTTCTTTTGCAGTTTCTTGAAGGAGAACCGCGCCCAGATGATACAGTTTTTCCTTTAGTTAGTCTTGATTTAGTTGCCATGAAGAGGCGTTTCTTTGTTACTAGGGCCTCTGACCGATATGCACTTGATTATATTTTGCGGTTTGAGGGCGATGTGGAACGCATCATCCGTCTACCTGCACCACTTGTGTTTGATTTTTCTCGCAGGAACGGATACCGCTTTTCAGATACCCAGTTTGATGAGATCATGGGGAGATACCAGTTTCACGACCTCACGGAGGGGGTTGCGCCAGATGAGGAGGAGCGCATGGTGTATCCACCCGTCCAGGAGGAGATCGTCTCCCCATGGGACGGGGGATCTTCCTCTGGTTGGGATCAGGTACCTTCCTCATGGGAGGATCCGAGGACTTCAGTGTATGCACCGGAGGGCTCATACAACCCTTGGACATACCATTACCCCGGAGCAGGAGGCTCCTCGGGACCGCAGTAGACGAGCCCAACTTAGGCCAAAAGCCTAAGCTTGGGGGAGTATGTACTCTCCTCCCTTTCCATTGTATCTTCTGTTTTGTTCGCTTTGATCATTTTTAAGTCTTTGCCTGTTCTTCTTTGTTATTTTTATTTTGCGAAACCCAAAAAGATTTCTTATTTTATTTTAACCTTTGAAAACCCCAAAAAGATTTCCTTTATCTCTTTAGTTTGCTTTGTTTCAGAGTTCAACTCGAGTTCGTGATGATTATATTTTCCACATTCGGTCGTGCAAGTGACAAGGCAGTAATGACGAAGATCGACGAAAGGGATGCAACAAGGAAAGCCGGTATGAACTCTTTTTGTTTCTAGTTTTGTACATATGCATGTACTTATGATTAGAGACCAGCTTGTAGAGACATAGTGCTATGTTTACAATGCTTTCCCAGTGTTCATGCTTTCTTTGTGGTTAGTCTCAAATAGCTAGAGTTCATAATGTGTTGCTTGAAATGATTGACATGCATTGCATTGTTCATGGTTTGGCATATTGGAATGGTATTTCCCTTCACAGAATTATTGGATCGAATTGGCACATGTTCACGCATGTTAAGACTAAAAAGTTTGTTCTGCCTTGATGATCTTTTTACTTCAGAGTGAGTAATATCACTTTCATGCCCGATTCAATGTTACTTTGTCGCTCTGCATGATTATGAAAATTATTGCTCTCTAGTTGGTCGCTTCCCAGTCTTTTGCTAGCCTTCACTTGTACTAAGTGGAATTCTTCTTGTGCATCCAAACTCCTTTTCAACCCAGTTGTTCCACTTGAGTCCACCATACCTACCTATATGTGGTATTTACTGGCCACTCCTAACTTAGACTTTCGTGTGCCTTCTCGAAATTTATTCAAAAACTTCCCTTTTTCAACCGTACAAGATCATGGTGCGATGAGGGAAAATCAGTATCTTTCATGCCAAAAATATTTTGACGGAAGTTTTAACTAGTCAATAAAAAAAATATACGAGTTACAACTCCCCCATACTTGATGATGGAATGAAATGGACCAAATGTTGCTTATGATAGATGGAATGATACCCTCCTTCCATACTTGAGGCAAAATAAAAGGTTACGTAGACCATCAAAGGATTTATGGATAAGGAAATATGTGTAAGCAAAAGACATTAATATGGTTGGCATGGGAGATACTGAGAAACCTTTACTGTTCACCATTGACTGGAAAGTTGCACTTCTCAAAAGAGTTTTATCTCTGTTTTCAAAACCAAGAGCTCTGGTACATGTTTAGTCTTTGCTTCCTTTCACGGGTTTTCAACCTTGCCATCAAAATCCACGGTTCGAGAGTCTCCACCTTCCTTTCTCAAAAGCACCAACTATGAGAGCATAATTGTCATTCTTAGTGTAACATGCATTGTCCCAAAGTACCACATTGTCTTCTGCATGATTGTGATGTTTCTTACTTTGAGTTCTCAGTTCTAGTCTCCTTTAAAACTCCGGAGGAGCTTCTGCATTTATGTTTTGCTTCACTCATGGAGGCTAGCGAGATACCACTCTGATATGTTCTTGCTATGTGCATTGTGATCTTGAATTGATTTTCAGCGGCATATTATTTACTTTTGTTTGTTTGTTACTGATCACATGAAAGAAGGATTGCTTCGTGCATTGTCCTTATAGCATGGTGTCAAAACCTGCTAAACTCTTTCATAGTACATGCTTATATACATCTAATGAAGCAAAAGAGTTTGTCAAAGTTTTCTTTGTCACGTCCAGTTCGTTGAACTAAATTGCTTGAGGACAAGCAATAGCTAAGCTTGGGGGAGTTGATACGTCTCAAACGTATCTACTTTTCCAAACACTTTTGCTATTGTTTTGGCTTCATTCTTGCATGATTTGGACAAAACTAACCCGGACTGAGGCTGTTTTCACCAGAGCTACCAGTGATGTTTTCTTTTGTGCAGGATTCTGGATATTTAGGTACGCTGGAAAAATCCTCAAAAATTATATAAAAAGCAGCGTTCCCGAAGCTTCGACGATGCCAAAGGGGGGCCACAGGGCAGTCAGGGGGCACCCAGAAGGGTGTGGGGCGCGGCCCAGCCCCTGGCCGCGCCACCTGCCCTCCTGGGTGGGTCCCACACCCCCTGGTGACCTACCTTGGCCTCTATTTATTCTCGTGACGAGGAAACTCCGAAACAGAAATCACTTTTCCAATCTACATCGCGGAGCCGTCGCCACCCTCTGTTCTTCTCCGGGAGAGCTAATCTGGAGGATGCTTTGGCCTCCGGTAGGGGAAATCATCGCCATCGTCATCATCATCGCCTCGCCATCACCCCTCCATGACTCCTTCTCTCATGTGTGAGTAATTCCTTGTTGTAGGCAAAGGGGTGATAGATCATGTAATAGTTCATCAGATTGTTGGGGGCATGTTGCCTATCATCTACTTGGTGTTTATCATCTCTGCTACAACTTATTGCTCTTAATGCTTGTCACTTTGGGCCCGAGTGCCATGATTTCAGATCTGATCACCCTTTTGTTTCTTGAGTTTGAGGTTTTCTTGATCCTATCTATGAGTTGTATGCACCTATTATAGTCCAGAACCGGCGATCCTGATGGTGACAGCTTGGGACACCAAAGGGGATGGACTATAATTTGAGGATTCCGTGTACCCATGAAGTGTTAATGCTTTGTTCCGGTGCTCTTTGACAGGAGTACCTTAATCTCCCTAAGTTCCTTTTGGCCCCGTTCGTAGCGGGAGGGTCGGACAAAAGATGTTGTGCAAAGTTCTTATTGCAAGCACGTACAACTACCTTGGGATACATGCCTGATCTTTGTTATTTGCCTAGATGATACTTTATTTTCTGTGATCCTTGCCCATGTTAGAATTTATTACATGTTTGTTCTCATCCAAGCAGCGCCCAACCATCCATCTCCCTAGCCTACAGTGTTTCTTTCCGCTAGTTATTAGTTGTTTACTTTCGTTGTTTTACTTTTGTTGTTTCACCACCATTATCACCACTATTAGCACCCATACTACCACTACCATATTACCTTTGCTACTTATACTTTTGTGCAAGCAAGTGTTTATTTCAGGTGCGGTTGAACTGACAACTCAATTGTCAAAGCATGTACGTATTCTTTGTGTCCCCAAGTGTCGAATCAATAAATTGGGTTATCTTGCTCGCGAAGACTATCTCGATCCCCTACAGTTGAGGGTTATCATCGAGCGCTCAAGCTTGGGGATGCCCCCATGCATCCCCAACAAATATTCAAGGAGACTCAAGTGTCTAAGCTTGGGGATGCCCCCGAGCATCCCCTTCTCCATCAACAATCATCAGTTCGTCCTTCGTCTCACTATATTTTTATCACTTCATGCGTTATGTGCTATGCCTGGAGCGTCTCACTCTTAGGTTTTATTTTTAGTTTTCTTTAGCTTTGATTTCTATTCATAACAATTTAGATCCCGTCTTTCTTTGTGTGGGAGAGAAACACACTCCACTTTCAAAATCTAGAACACATCATAGGATTCTTCATGCCTATCTTTTTGTTGTTGTGTGTTTTTATCTTTCTGTAGCTACTGCCATGTTTAGTTTTAGTTTTAGTTTGTCGTTAGCAAGAGCCTTGCCTTTTGTTTAGTTTGTCTCTAGAACTCTTTTTAGTTTTCATGTTTATCTTGTTAAGAGAGTTGGTTGTTGCACTAAGTTATGTCTTGTTTTGAGAAGTAGGTAGTTGAGGTTGCTATTTAATTTTAGTAGTAACTTGCAATATTTTTGAGGTATTGATGTGAGTAATGTTTGAACTTTTGGTGTCAAGAGCTCTAGCCTATTAGTGATAGGTGTCGTATTTTGGGAAATTCGTGTTTATTTTCAAAAACCTAAAAACTAGTTGAGAACTCTACCTACTAGATGGATCACTACTCTTCTGAGGGGTCGGATACTAGAGTACACTCACGTACCATGAGTTGAGGATGCGCAAGGATAACCAAACCCCCATACACTCCTCCTCGGGGTACTTGTCTCTTTGTCAACTTCCTCATTAGATTGAGATTTTCCAATAATAAGTGCATGAGTTCTTCGGACTAATGTAAGTATTGAAAGTTGACACTTCCACCTCCTCATATTTGCTAGCCTCTCATGTGCCGTGCATTGCCTCCTTCTCAATCCGAGAGTTGGCATCCACATTCGCCGGTACATCCAAAGCCTTGGCATCATACGCTCTGTCATCATAAACCTCCTTATATCTTTCCTCAAAACAGCCACCATACCTACCTATCAAGGCATTTCCATAGCCTTTACGAGATATATTGCCATGCAATTTCCACCTCTTCATGACTTGATCTTCATGTCATACATGTTCCTGCTACACTGGCAGCGGCATACATTGCATACATCATGATAGCTACATCTTCTTTATGATTTGAGTACCTTGTAAAGTGTGAAAGATCTTCTATAACCTCTTGTAAATTAGAGTGTTTCCCTTAAGTGAGGAAAAGATCCCAAAGTGGACAAAATAAAAGATCCCAAAGTGGAAAAAATAAAATATCCCAAAGTGGACAAATGAGAGTTAAGTAAAAAGATCCATTGAGGCCACCAAAAAATATAAAAAATAGGAAAAAATAGAAAAAGAAAATAAAAAGAGAGAAAGGGGCAACACTACTATCCTTTTGAAAGATCCACACTCTTATCCTTGTACTCCCTCTTATCCTTGTACTCCATAGAGATGATCATGCATATAGCTATGTAGGGACCTTCACGCTATAGAACTTGGCTTGCATATTCCAAGGATGAGCCTCCTCTAAAGAGCTCTAGGTCTTCATGAGCGAGCAAGTTAGATGCACCCCCACTAGTTCCATTGGAGAGATTTTCAGCTCATATGTGTATCCGTTGCATGGAAATCCCTACTCCTCACATCATATCTATCATTTGCCTTCTCGCAAATGACTGTCCTCATTGATGTGAGCCTTTCTCACCTTTTAGACTTCCTCCTCCACCATATTCTCTCTTTTCCATCATAACTGTCAACTCTCATGCTTACGATCATCCATTGCATGAGTTCTCAAAATATCGAAAAGGAGTGGATCAAATTGACTTGTACCTGGCTAGTGGTCTGGGAGGAGTCAACATAAGATTCCAGAGAAGACCAAGTGTGAAACTTTAGTAGATTGAGTTCTCAACACAAACATACTTTTTTCTCGTATTCCCTATCCCCTTCTAGCACTCAAACACCATTTGGAGACATTCGAGTCACGGACAGCGAGAGCTCTTGCACCTAATGTTCTTTCGTTTCTTGTTTCAATGCTAATATAGATTCTTGCATGTTATGACTTGAATTGAATTACATACCTTGATTTCTTTACTTTTCAAAATCCTTATATGGTTGCTAGGATGTCACCACAGAAATTATGCATGTTATTATTTACCTACTCAAGGACGAGCAGGAATTAAGCTTGGGATGTTGATACGTCTCAAAAATGTATCGATAAATTCTGCTCACTCCATGCATGGTTAGTGTGATATTGCTATGATCTAGATACAGTTTCATACACTTTTGATCATATTTGGACTAACCTACTAAATCAGTGCACCCCAGTGCCAGTTCATGTTTTCTGCTGTTTTTTATTTCAGTTTTTTCCCATATAAAAAGTGCTCAAATTTTTTGGGAAAACCGGATAAAAATCATCGCAACGGAGTCTTCCAGAAGCACCCAAGTGGGGCTAGAGGTCCCAGGCGGCCACCTGGCGCGGCTAGGGGCCTCGCCACTCCAGGGGGGCGCCTGGACCTCTGGTGGTCCCCCTGGCTGCCCCCCTTCGCCTATTTATTCTTCGTCACGGGGAAACTCCGAGGAGGGAACGTTATGCTCGATTGTGGGTACATGCCCCCTGATGACACGCTTGAGTGAAAGAAACATGAGTCTAGGGGATGTGTTGTGGCCACAAGGAGGAAAACAATGGTGCTTGTAACCGCGGTTACAAGGATTATTTACTTTACGCAAAGTTCTTTTTAATGCAGTTGTCTGTTGCTTTCGGTTTACACTTTGGGTGGGGCTCATAACTTAATACCAGCGAGATGTTCTGGATAGATATCTCAAGGTGGATGATTAGTAGTAGATGCAGATGGATTTCGGTCTACTTATTTTGAAGTACTGCCCATGCTTTTGATCCTCTTCCTATGTTTTGTAGCATAGTTAGCATTGCAGTGCGTTTATAATCCTGTCAATTGCCCGTCTGTAATTTGTTTACCTCGCATAGCAATCTTATCGTCTTTTGGGAGAGAGACATCACTAGTGAACATCACGGGACCCCGGTCCATATTCTCTTCACTGTTTGCACGCTCATTTATTTTCTTGCTTTTTACTTTCAGTTTCTACCACTATCATTATCCTGTGTTTTTGATCCTTTGTAAACAATAAGGCTGGAGAGATTGACAACCTCTCAGAACTTCGTTGGGAGCAAAGTTAATTTTGTTCTGTGCAGGTCCGCATCAGGTGCGCCCCTGACACCTACTTATCATCGTCGAAGTCCTATTGTTCGATACTCAACCACGGTATCTTCACCGAGGGAAACTTGCTGCTACGCTGCATCTTAACCTTCCACTTGGGGTAACCAATGAAGGGCGAGAAGCAATCCTATCTCGCGTATCATCACCATCATTATTTCCACCGTGCGTTTTATCCTTTGTAAACGACAAGGCCGGAGAGATTGACAACCTCTCTGAATTCATTGGGAGAAAAGTTATTTGTTTCTGTGTGCAGGTCCACGTCAACCTTGAACCAGTTCGGCAACTTAATCGCTGGCGCCATTGACACCTACTTGCATAATTCGGAGTCTGTCGGAGACATAAATCTTGGTATCTTCACCGAGGGAAATTTACTGCTAGCTACATCTCAACCTTCCGCTTGGGGTAACCAACGAGGGGCGAGAATCCATCAGCATCGCACCTCCTCGGGGGCCATCTCCCTCTGCACCAATTTTGGCCCACACGATTTCCACCAAAGAATCTCTGGGTCGATGACAAGACACGTATTCCTCACCAAGTGTTGCGCCTCGGAAACCACCACATAGTGCCAGCCCGGCGGAGCCCAATCCCGGACATGGCACATCTCATCAAGCAGGTGCTCGCCGCCGAGTCGGAGACAAGGATGTGGGATGGGCATCGTCATCGTAGAACTTATTTAATAGATTTTTTTATTAAAATGGGTGAAATTTTTATATGAACTAACAAATTAAGACGAAAGTACTTTGCAATATTGTATCATACTTAGATTGGACACACAAGCGATTATGGTGAGAGACTGGTGATGTGCGAGAGATGATAATGGCTTGTCGCCCTTCGTTGGTTACCCCAAGTGGAAGGTGAGATGTAGCATAGCAGCAAATTTCACCTATGTAGAGGATAGGGTTTGTCTCCCATAGGACTGATACGTCCAAAACGTATCTATCATTTCTGCTTGCTCCATGCCTCTTTTGTATGATATTGCTATGATATTGATGAACTTCCATACACTTTTGATCATATTTGGACTAACCTATTAACTCAGTGCACCCCAGTGCCAGTTCCTGTTTTCTACTGTTTTTTCTATTTCAGGTTTCCCCCTTATTAAAAGTACCAGAAAAATTCCGGCAAAAATATAGGAAAAATCAGCGTACCGGAAGCTTCGCTAAGAGCCCAGGAGGGGCCAGAGGGGAGCCAGGGGGGGCAGGCGGCCAGGCCCCTGGCCGCGCCAGGGGGGCGCCTGGAGCCCCTGGCCTACCTCTGGCTGCCCCCTTTCGCCTATTTATACCCCGTGACGAGAAACCCTCGAAGACATAACCCTTTTTCGCGATCTCTCCTTTGTTCTGCCGCCGCCGCGCTTCCAATATCAGGAGCACCAGAAGACCTCTTCCCGGCACCCTGCCGGAGGGAGGAATCACCTCCGGGAGCTTCTCCACCACCATGGATGCTTCCCGGATGAACCGTGAGTAGTCCACCTTGGATCATTGGTCCATGATCAGTAGCTATGTGATGTTCTCCTCCCCTCTTTTATCTTCATGGATTAGACCTCGTGAGTTGCCCTACATGATCGAGGCACTTAGGTAATCTTTCTGCTGTTGCTATGTGGAGTTTGCTGGGATCCGATGGATTGTGAGATTATGTTCAGATTGTGATTGAGTTATATATTTGATTATCTTCTTTTATATTTATGTTCTTGAGTAACTGTTGCATGTTCTCCGTTGTTGTTTATTGCTTTGGCCAAGTAGTAGGTAGTGACTCGAAGAGGGAGCGTTATGCATGATTGTGGGTTCATGCCCCCCGATGACTAGCTTGAGTGACAGAAACATGAGTCTAGGGGATATGTTGTTGACACAAGGGGGAAAACAACGGTGCTTATACTTGCGGGTGCAAGGATTGTTTACTTTACGCAAAGTTCTTTAATGCAGTTGTCTGTTGCTTTGAGTTTACACTTTGGGTGGGATTCGCAACTTAATACCAACGAGATGTTCTGGATAGATATCTCAAGGTGGATGATTAGTGGGTAGATACAGATAGATTTAGGTCTACTTGTCTTGGCGTACCGCCCGTGCTTTTGAGCCTCTTCCTTTCTGTTTTTCATAATTAGCATTGGTTTGCGCAAATAATCATGTCAATTGCCCAGCTGTAATTTGTTTACCTCGCATGGCTATTTTATCGTCTTTTGGGAGAGAGACATCACTAGTGAACATCATGAGATCCAGGTCCATACTTCCACCACTGTTTACACTATCAATTTACTTTCCGTATTTACTTTTCAGTTGCTATCACTATCATTATTATCCCGTGCGTTTTATCCTTTGTAAACAACAAGGCCGGAGGAATTGACAACTCCTCTGAACTCGTTGGGAGCAAAGTTATCTGTGTGTGTGCAGGTCCAGGGGAAGCAAGTGATTGTCTTCAAACGGCGCCTCACTTGCCGAACCACCTACTTGTCGACCTTGGAGTCCTACTGGATACAATCTTAAACCGTAGCATCTTCAGGGGGTAACTACTTGGGGTAACCAACGAGGGAGAGAAGTTATCTCGTGTATCAAGCAAATTTCTGGCGCCGTTGCCGGGGACTCCACTCTTCAAGATAGGGGAGTTGCACACTATCTTTTATCTTTTCTTTTTAGTCTTGTTAGTTTACCTTTCGGTTTTTGCTTTAGTGTCCTTTATGAAAAATCAAAAAAATAGTTACCTTGCTTGCTGCTACTATGGGTTCCTCTGAAAACACCAAGTTGTGTGACTTCACTAGTCACAACAACAGTGACTTTATCTGCACTCCTATTGCTACACCTTCTACTTCAGCACCTTCTTATGAGATTAAACCTTCTTTGCTGAACCTTGTTATGAAAGATCAATTCTCTTGGGCTAGAGATGATGCTGCTTTGCATTTAAATAATTTTATTGAGCTTTGTGATATGCAAAAGTACAAAGAAGTAGATGGTGGTATTGTTAAGCTTAGGATTTTTCCTTTCTCTTTGAGGGATGAAGCTAAAATCTGGTTTCAATCCTTGCCTATGAATAGCATAGACTCTTGGAATAAGTGCAAGGATGCTTTTATCGGGAAGTACTATCCCCATGCTAAGATTATCCAGTTGAGGAGCTTTATTATGAATTTTAAGCAATTGGACAATGAACACGTTGCCCAAGCTTGGGAACGCATGAAATCTCTTGTTAAGAATTGCCCTACGCACGGTTTGACTACTTGGATGGTTATCCAGACTTTTTATGCAGGCTTGAACTTTACCTCGCGGAACTTGTTAGATTCGGCCGCGGGAGGAACCTTTATGTCAACTACACTTGGTGCTGCCACAAAACTTCTCGATGAGATGATGACCAATTACTCCCAATGGTACACCGAAAGAGCTCCAACAGGTAGGAAGGTAAACTCTGTCGAGGAGATCTCCTCCCTAAATGAAAATGTTGCCTTGATCATGTCTTTACTTACCAAGCAATCTCCTATTGATCCTCAAAATGTTCCTTTAAATTCTTTGATTGCTCAGGATCAAGTAGATGTGAACTTTATCTCTAAAAACAACTTCAACAACAATGCTTATAGGAGTAACTTTGGTAGCAATCCTAGACCTTTCCCCTCCAACAACTATGGGAACAACAACACTTATCCTAGCACCAAAAACTCCACTTCTGAATTAGAGAGTATGCTTAAAGACTTTATCACTACCCAAAAAGCCTTCAACAAGAGTGTAGAGGAAAATCTAGACAAACTAGACACCCTCTCGTCGAAGGTAGACAACTTAGCCCACGAAGTAGAATTGCTTAAAATTAGAACTTCTCCCCTTGAGGAGAGGAAGGTCACTCATATGAATGCTATCCAATTGCAAATTAATGAAAACATTAGGATGATGGCTAAAGTCAAAGAGAGATGGGCTGGAGAAAAGGGGGAAGAAGATAGAATTAAGAGCCTTCCTACACACCATATTGTTGCTACTATCCAAGTGGTTGAGGATATCCAAACTCTTAGCACCCAATGCACCCCTAGTCCCATAGGACCTATTAATGGTGATGTTATCACCTCAACCGTAGAAGAAGAAGTTCCTAAGACTATAGAAGCTACCAAACAAGTGAGCCTAAAGGACACCACTACTACTCTACTTGATAGTAGTGACCTTGATTTTGATAATTGCACTCTTTCTGAAGTCATTCATTTCCTTCACAAGATGTCTAGAGACCCCCACACTAGCACACGTAATCTTGCCTTCACGGAGCATATCACTAATGCTCTCATCAAAGCTAGGGAGGAGAAGCTTAGGGTAGAAGCCTCCATACCTAGAAAGCTAGAAGATGGTTGGGATCCTATGATTAAAATTAAGTTGAATAACTTTTCTTGCTTTGATTTATGTGATCTTGGAGCTAGTACCTCTAATATGCCCAAAAGAATGTATGATATATTTGAGTTGAAACCTTTTGATGCATGTTCTTTTGGTTTTCTTCTCGTCGATTGTTCCGTAAAGAAACCTTTGGGGAAGATAGACGATGTTCTTATTGTTGTCAATGACAACTATGTTCCCGTTGATTTTACTATTATGGACATTGAATGTGAACCTTCTTGTCCAACTATTTTGGGATGCCCTTTTCTTCGCACCGTTGGTGTTGTTCTCGATATGAAAGAAGGGATTATAAAATTACAATTCCCTCTCAAGAAAGGGATGGAACACTTCCCTAGGAAAAATATTAAGTTGCCTTTTGAGTCCGTTACACGGTCTAGTTATTTTCTTGAAAAGACTTGATCTTTTTGCATTAAGCCTAGCTAATGGCTTTAAAGAAGCGCTTTCGGGAGGCAGCCCGCAACGAATTTATATTTTCCTTTTTTTTCTTCTGCTTTTAGTGGTCTTGATGATTGTTACTACTGTATAAACATCATTGTATCTTTACTTTTCAAGCTTTGTGCCTTTTATAGCCTCATACGACAAGGGAAGTGAAAGTTGTGACATGCTGTCCAGAAAACAGATTCTGTCCTCGTGACTAGAAAAATCAGAGAAAAATTCCAGTTCATCTTTTTGAGCTGAATTTTTTACACAGCATGCTCTATACAATTACGAAACTTTCGTATGTTCTGAATTTTTTTATTTGAGTTGCAGAAGTACCCCTAAAAAATTATTTACTATCTGCTGATCTGTTTTTCACAGATTCTGTCATGTTTTGCCTTTTTTCGTTTTGCAAACCTTAAGCTTGCTTTTTCTTTGCAAAAACTTTTTGGAAATCTTGAGAAACAGTAGCTCTTCAAGGTTATCTTTATTTCTAGTAGAGAAAAAATTATTTTATTATGGGTACTAACCTCGCTAATCAGATTATGATGAGTTATGTATGAAGAGATATTTCAAGTGTGCGAGGGAAGATGATGAAAGAAGATTAAGAAGTGTCAAGCGTTCAAGCTTGGGGATGCCCCCATGCATCCCCAAGAAATATTCAAGGAGACTCAAGCGTCTAATCTTGGGGATGCCCCCATGCATCCCCTTCTCCAACGACAATTATCAGTTCGTCTCTTGTTTCACTATATTTTTATCACTTCATGCGTTATGTGCTATTCTTGGAGCGTCTCGCTCTTAGGTTTAGTTTCTAGTTTTCTTTAGCTTTGCTTGTTGTTCATAACAAGTTAGAACCCAACTTTCTTTGTGTGGGAGAGTGATGACCCACAACAGTAAGGGATCTATTGCAGCATTTTCGATAAGTAAGAGTGTCGAACCCAACGAGGAGCAGAAGGTAATAGCAAGTGACTTTGGCAAGGAGATAACTGCAAGCACTGAAAGATAAAAAATTTAGGGGTTTTCTTGGTATAAGCAACAGGAAAGTAAAACGAGCAAAGTAGAAGGCACTGGAGAGTGACGAGTGGCCCAATCCTTTCTGAGCAAAGGAGAGGCCTAACAACTGAACTTATAAAGGCTAAAGTGTTCTTGAGGACACACGGGAGAGGGAGTCATGTGCTTTCGCCATATTCCGTATCAGCACTATGTGCTGGGTTGATAAGTGTTGAGTGGGTGGATCTATGCTAGTACACCCTCTAGACTAAGATAAGTTCACTCTTATGATTAAACACATTGCAAGCATCCGCAAATACAAGATAGTAATTAAGGAAAAAGCCTAACCATAGCAATACGATCGGTGATCCATTGTTCCCTTGTGCAAAAGCGTGCAAACTGGGGTTTAGGTTTCTGTCACTCCGGCAACCCACCGTAAGAATTCTTTGTACACAATGTATTCCCCTAGGTCCTTGATAAGGCGAAGTGTTGAGTGTTCGACTCACACAACACCACTAGGAAAATAACAACACAACTTAAATATCAAACAACACATATTACTTCAACATCATATGACTACTAACAACTAGACTTCTCCCATGTCCTCAAGAACTAAAGTAACTACTCACAAGACATAAAAGAGATCATGATCAGTGGGGATAAATAGATGATAAACAATCCGGACACAATGATATTTCTCCAACAAAACTCAATAGCATTCACCACAAAGTAGTAATCAACACCGATAGAGTAGAGAGGATACATAGTACGGATTACAACACAAGTTGCAATTGTGAGATGAGATTGGATGGAGGTGGAGATGGTGCTGATGATGGGGATGATTTTGATGATGATCTCGATGATGCCCGTGACGATGGTGATGACGATGGCGATGATCTCCTCTTCCGGGAGGTGATCTCCCCGGCGGAATCTGCCCACCAAAGATGGATTTTCTTCTCTGTAGGTTTCCGCCACGGAGCGGCGGTGGAACTCCGTAAACTCCCCCTTTTTAGGGTTTCTGGATGATGTGTGTTATATAGGCCAAAGGGGGGAACCGGGAGTGGTCCTAGGGGTCTAGGCACCCTCCCGGCGCGGCCAGGGTGGGGGCCACGCCAGGTGGCCGCCTAGGCACCCTGTGGCCCCCCTCTGGTCGCTCTTTTGCGTGCCTTCGTGATCCTTCTGGAAAATAACCTCCGTCGGTTTTCAGGTAATTTGGAGGTATTCTTCTTCAGCAACTCAGCGTCCACTTTTTACCGCTGAATCCTGCGTCTGCTGCTTCGGCACCGGAAAGTTGCAAACTGAGTAAAATAAGCCAAAACAACATAAGGATAGCATCATATCATGAAATATATCAATGAATAAGAAAGATTTACTATATGAAATAGTGATGCATTTTGGACGTATCAACTCCCCCAAGCTTATACCTCGCTTGTCCCCAAGCGAATACTGAGCTCGGTAAACCTGTCCACACGTTTAGAGAGTGAAGCGTCGATAAATAGAATACGGACAAGAAGCATCAAGGTTTCTTCATCAAACTTAAGCATCCTCAACAACAACCTCAACTCATAAGGCCCTTATGAGAAAGTAATAAAAATTATAATCAAAAGTAGGGATGAGGAAACTCATCAAATTATGGCAAACATATCCTTGGTCAAAGGAAAACTAATAAATTTTACTCTTGCACTTTCTTTTTAATGAAACAATTTGAAGCTTTTGAAAGAACATGTTATTAGTCATGAAGTGCAAATGCTAACACAAAGGAAGATGCTCGCTAGGCAAAAGCTTTCGCAAACAACTTACTTATCAAAAGATAATGTCAACAAGGATGTGGCATGGCAAAACTTAATGCATCTTAATATGGATGAATCCTCATCAACATCAAATGTCTATTCTCTTAGAGAAAAGAAGGAAGTGGGACAACTGGCTCAACATGAAGGTGGATGAAAGGCCTTGTTAAGGGCAAGCAGGGAAAACTCATGTGCTATCCTTAAATCAAACAGAATAAAAATAGATTTTGGGGCGGTGCATAGTTTGTCAACGAATGCTAATAGATAGCTCAATTACTTCTCAAGATGGACAAATTTCGAGGAACGGCTCCCAAGTGGGGACGATCACATCCCCTGAATCTCCTTTGTTTATCACTGCCAAAGTTTCTGATTTCTCATAGACCAAGCGTGAAGGAGGGTTTGTTTGTTATATTATCTTTCGAGCTGGGCGCACCCATTCCAGTTCCTCCTCGTATTATGGGTTTGCAGATTAGACATGCAATCCCGGGGTAAAACTTGTCCAACTTAAGAAGATCATGAATTACCTACTACTTCCTCATGAGCTAAACAAGAGGCACAAAACAGAAGATTTTGAACATTTAAGGATAACACATAAATTCTATACTTATAGGAGTGGTAGGGGAATACCACGAATAAGAAGGTATGGTGGACTCATATGGAAGATATTGGTTTCAGGGTATGGATGCACAAGCAGAAATCTACTTGGCAAAGAGTTGGGCTAGCAAAGGCTTTGAGAGAACAGACAATTGATGCTAATTTAGATGCAAAACATATAAGGCATAAACATTAAGGTAAGCATAACACATCAAGTTGTCTTCCTTGTCAACATAACACTTCAAGCATAATAACACAAAGGTTTTGGCTATGTCGCTACTTTTGAAAACATGCATGTTGTCATGACCAGAGCTATGTTTGCCAAAATTAAATAAAGTTTTCAAAACCATACCTGTTATAAGGTCTATACTCCCCATAAGAATCGTCATATGAGGCCGATTGCGCGAAGAGAATACCGAGTGCAGCGAAGGAACTAATAGACTTCTCATTAATATTCCATTATAGACGACTCCACACTCACGGATACAATCTCTCCACAGAAGGAGTGATAGACCTTGATGCAAACACCTATTTCATATAATAACCTCCCTAGACATGATATGACTCTACTTGACTCTAAAATACTAAGATAAAGATAAAGATACCGAGCACTCCCCCAAGCTTGGAACAAGCCAAGGGGATGCCATTACCCAAGGATATTTCACTCCTCATTCCTGTTGTTGTTGATTCTTCAAATCTCTGATGACACGGCGAAGGGTTTGGTTTTCCTCCTCCAAAATCTCCACTTGCACCTTTAGTACACGGAAATCTTCACACAGTTGATTGGTGATGCGGTAAGCTTCGGAGATGGTGGAAATCATACGTTGATTTTCAAGTGCAGGGGCTGTTCCTGAAAGGTTAAGAGAAAGATCATAATAAGGTTGGACACTCCCCACCATGATGGGGTTGCTTGATCTTCCTCCTTGTGTTGATGGACCCCCTAATTGCTGGGCGGTGATAATCTTGACTTCTTCTCTCACGGAACGCTCCATCTCCGCTTGCCTTGGAGCGATTTTTGTTAGGATACGGGGCACAAAACACAAATTTTTCATACCTACGGTACCCGAACCCAAGATCTATGCTATGGCGATGTAAAGTA
Organism: Bromus sterilis; assembly: GCA_950022295.1. Classification (NCBI taxonomy): domain Eukaryota; kingdom Viridiplantae; phylum Streptophyta; class Magnoliopsida; order Poales; family Poaceae; genus Bromus; species Bromus sterilis. The sequence continues at coordinate 331,689,635 of OX465595.1, read as the reverse complement.
ACGGAGGGAATCGGTGTTCATACCTTTGAAGACAGAAAGAGGGAAACGTTCTTGCGAACGTGGTTGGCGTAGACTCGGAACTATGACCTCCCTGTCGTGTAGAAGACCACCACCGGCGAGGATGACTCCCGGTAAACCTCCAGCGACGAAGTAGCACCACAGGTGTAGTGCCTCGAAGAGATTATACACGTACGGTACAATCGATGTTCCTCCCGGGCCCCGAACCAGGCGAGCAGCGGAAGAAAGACGGCTACGGATCCCGACTCCGGCAGAACGACGGCCTGACTTATGGTGGAGAACTCCAATCCTGGGCAGACTCCAAACAAGGGGAGTCCACTTTCGGGAAGGAGAAGGAGGAAGAAGGAGTTATTGGTGTGTTGGAAAAAGGGGGGGCTACCCCTCCTTATATAGGCCAAGGGGGGGTGTGATCCTCCTCCCCTCCCCCATGTGGGACTAAACTCCCAAGGGGGGGGGAGTGCGCCGGCCATAGGGGGGATGGGCCCCACCCTTGGCGCCAAGCCCAAGGGGGGAGACCCCCTCCTCCCTTAATGGGCCCCATGGGCCCATATAGCCTTTTTCCCATTTTTTTAATTTATTTAATATGTTTTAAATATTTAATTTAGATAATTAAATAATAAAACATTATTAAAACAATTAAACTTTATGTTGAACTATTAAAAATGTCCGGAAACCATTCCGTCCTCCTCCGGAACTATTCCAGTGATTCCTCCTATTTTACCGAGTGATCCCGTAACTGTCCTATTCATCGATTGCCCTTAAGTCTAACACCCTAACGGTCCGGGAAACAGCAGACATGGTCGAGACTCTTCTCATTGACCAATGACTAGTCAGTTGGACCTGGTTACAATCCTTGACAGCCCCTGAGCTTCCATCGAATGAACTTCGATCGCTTTTGGAAACTGTTAACAATACGACGTAATCCCTTTGTGTTGCGGTACTTTGTTTGTCCAAGGTTTGATCGTCGGTATCCTACATACCGTGTTCACATCTCGTTCACAACAAACAAGTTTACTCGTCTATGATCATTGCATCTCTTGTGACCTAGTCACTTGCTTGCAAGCTGTTGATGCAATATCACCGAGTGGGCCCAGAGTACCTGTCCTGTCACAAGGATTGACAAATCCCGCTCTGATCTATTAACATACTCATCAACCATCTATTTCGGAATACCCAAAGTGCACCGTTATAGCCAGCATATTTCAGTCAGGCGGTGGGATACAAATCAAAGTCTCCTCATAGATGACAATTACGTATGATCATTACGGTCTAAGGACTAAGCCATATGTTACAAAGTCATAGCAACGCTGAACTATGTGACTCGATCACATTGCAATACTTTAGGTGGGTGTACGTCCATCACATCATTCCCCTAATGATATGACCTCACTGTCAATGGACTTAAGTGTCGCCATGATCAGGAAAGCTTGATCAATCAATTTCCCAATGAGATAGTTTACCCGAGTTAAACTACGGACCATGTTTTATACTACACCTGTATTAGTATTTCCAAGTAATACAGTTATAGCACAGTATAAAACGTATTATGAACAAAACAGATATGTGACAAATATCTTTATTAATTTGTCTCTAGGGCACATATCCAACAGTCTCCCACTTGCACTAGAGTACAAATTACACTTGTTTACTTCAGGTATGTATCTAACACCAATGGTCTCTCGGTGTTCTTCAAACTTGCCCTGTGGAAGAGGTTTAGTCATCGGGTCTACTGCGTTCAGATCCGTATGTATCTTGTGAATCCTAGTGTGTCCATACCTGACGTAGTCTCACGTCACATGGAACTTTCGGAGGATGTGCTTGGCTGTAGAGTGAGTTCTTGGCCCTTTCGCGTTAGCAATGGCACCCGTGTTGTCGCAGAAGATTCCCACGGGGTCAGTGCAGCTGGTAAATACGCCAAGCTCGATCACGAACTTCTTCAGCCACAGCGCCTCGTTTGACGCTTCGCAAGCGGCAATATACTCCGACTCCATTGTAGATTGGGCGACGACTGACTGTTTGTCGCTCCTCCAGCTAATTGCGCCACCGTTCAACATGAAAACATATCCCGTCTGGGATTTCGAGTCATCTAGATCTGAGCCGAGGCTTGCGCCAACGTAACCCTTTACGGTGAGCTCCTCATCAACTCCTCCATAAACGAGAAAGAGATCCTTGGTTCTTCTCAAGTACTTTAGGATATTCTTTACTGCTATCCAGTGAGCCATTCCCGGGTTACTCTGGTAGCGATTAGTCATACTAATGGCCAGCGCTAAATCCGATCTGGTACATAACATAGCATACATGAGAGAACCTATGGCTGAGGCATAGGGCTTTGAGGACATCTCCTCCTTCTCTTTTGCTGTGGTTGGGCATTGAGTCACGCTTAATTTGACACCTTTTATAACTGGCAAGAGGCCTCTCTTGGAGTTACCCATACTGAACCTTTTCAATATCTTGTCAATATAAGTGTTCTGACTCAAGGCCAACCGTCGATTAGGTCTATCTCTATAGATCTTAATCCCCAATATGTACGCAGCTTCACCTAGGTCCTTCATGGAAAATTGTCCATTCAGATATTCCTTCACTTCCTCTAAGAATTTCTTATCATTCCCTATCAGTAATATGTCATCTACATATAACACAAGGAATGCTACAGAGCTCCCACTCAGTTTCTTATAGACGCAGAACTCTTCGACGTTTTGGACAAATCCAAAAGCTTTAATGACCTCATCAAATCGAAGATTCCAGCTCCGAGATGCTTGCTTCAACCCATAGATGGACCGTTGAAGCTTGCACACCTTACCAGCATTCCTTGGATCGATAAACCCCTCTGGTTGCATCATATACAACTCTTCCTCAATGTTGCCAGTAAGGAACGCAGTTTTCACATCCATCTGCCATATCTCGTAATCATGATAGGCAGCTATTGCTAGTAGGATCCGAATAGACTTGATCATCGCTACAGGAGAGAATGTCTCCTCGTAGTCAACTCCTTGAATTTGTCGGAACCCCTTCGCGACAAGTCGAGCTTTGTAGACAGATACGTTTCCGTCTGCGTCAGTCTTTCTCTTGAAAATCCATTTATTCTCGACGGCCTTGCTGTCCTCGGGAATATCCACCAAAGTCCAAACTTTTTTGGTGTACATGGAGTCTATTTTGGATTTCATGGCTTCTAGCCATTTCTCGGACTCGGGTCCCTCCATTGCTTCTTTGTTGCTCGTAGGTTCATCCGACTCATCAGCCGAGATTTCATTCACAAGCTGTCCGTAAAATTCGGTAGGTTGACGGACTCTTGATGACCTACGGGGCATAAAAGGTTCCTCTTCATTCTCATCATGAGCATCATCAATGTCATGATCGTTATGAATGTCGTTCTGGCCATTCTCTTCAGCTGCCACTGTGGAAGAAGGTTCCAGAATAATTTCTGTTGCCGGTTCTTCCATTTGGAATGATTGGTCAGTCACTTCATTGAGGTCTACCTTCCTCCCACTCAATTCTTTCGAGAGAAACTCTTTCTCAAGAAAGTGTCCAGTCTTAGCGACAAACGTTTTGCCCTCAGATTGGTTGTAGAAGGTGTATCCAACAGTTTCCTTTGGATATCCTACAAAGATGCATTTCTCCGCCTTAGATTCAAGTTTGTCAGGCTGAAGTTTCCTAACATAAGCCTCACAACCCCAAATCTTCAGGTAAGACAACATTGGTTTCTTGCCAAACCATTCTTCAAACGGTGTTGTCTTCACGGATTTGGATGGTACCCTATTAAGAACGTAAGCGGCAGTTTCTAATGCATACCCCCAGAATGATGTAGGTAAGTCGGTATGAGACATCATTGACCGTACACTATCCAATAGTGTTCGATTACGTCGCTCGGACACACCGTTTCGCTGAGGTGTTCCAGCTGGCGTAAGTTGTGGTACAATACCACAAGTCTTCAGATGAGTGCCAAACTCGTGACTTAAATACTCGCCTCCTCGATCAGATCGAAGGTGCTTGATTTTCTTCCCGAGTTGATTCTCGACCTCACTCTGAAATTCCTTGAACTTTTCAAAGGTTTCAGACTTGTGTTTCATTAAATAGATATACCCGTATCTACTTAAGTCATCCGTGAAGGTCACGAAGTAACGAAAACCATTGCGTGCGGTGACATTCATTGGTCCGCATACATCAATATGTATGATCCCTAATAAGTCCACTGCACGCTCCATTGTTCCATTGAATGGAGTCTTTGTCATTTTGCCCATTAGGCATGGTTCACATGTGTCAAGGGATCCAAAATCCAATGACTCCAGAAGTCCATCTTTATGGAGTTTCTCCATGCGCTTTATACCAATATGACCAAGTCGACAATGCCACATCGTCATGTGTTCTTAGTTACTAGGCTTTAATCTTTTGGCCTCTACGTTATTGATGTGGGAGTCATGATATTCGAGATCCATTAAGAATAAATCATTACGCACCAGTGCATGAACATAGAAGACATTATTCTTATAAATCGAACAACCAGTTGTTCCGGATTTAAAAGAATACTGGTCTCGCATCAAGAAAGAGCCACTCACAATGTTCATATTCAACGCGGGTACATAATAGCAATTATTCAAGACAAGAATCAATCCCGAAGGGGGACTAAGACGAAGCGTGCCAGTTGACATTACTTCAACCTTGGCACCGTTCCCAACGCACATCGTCACTTCATCCTTCCGCAAGAGTCGTTTATTCTGCATCCCCTCCTGGGAGTTACAGATGTGAGAAACTGATCCGGTATCAAGTATCCAGACGTTGCTCCGAGCACTTGTCAGGAAAACATCAATAACATGTATATCACATATGTCCATGTCTCTTCCGGCAACCTTGCCGGCCTTCTTATCTTCTAGGTACTTGGTGCAGCTGTGCTCCTTCTTGATTTCCATATCAGCAATTTTTTCGTATTGTGAACAATTCAGAAAGTGTCTCAACCATTCCTTGCATGTTGTACTTCAACACAAAACTCTCATAGCTAAGGGGTAGCGACCGCAACACCCTATCAATCGCCACTTCATCTGGAATCTTAAATTCTAGATCATTTAGGCGTTGAACGTAGTCAGACATTTTGACTACGTGCTCAGTCATGCTGGTGTGCTCTTCCATCTTTGCAGAGAAGAAAGCTTCACAAACTTCATTTCTCTCAACCTTGGCTTGAGGTGCAAAGACGGTCTTGAGGTCAGTGATTATCTCATAAGCACTGAAGCTCTCGAACCGTTTCTGCAGTTCAGCCTCCATGGCATGGAGCATACCCTTCTTGACAAGGGAGGAATCATCCGACTTAATGAGATAGACTTTCTTCTCAGCCGGAGTAGCGGTAGTTGCTGGTGCATCTCCTAATGCAGTCTCAAGTACATAGGACATTTTGAGGGGAACGAGGAGAATCCTCAGGGTGCGGAACCAGGAGGTGAAGTTTGACCCATTAGTTTCCAGTTTATCTTTCTCTAGGAATGATCCTAAGTTGAACGAGGGGCGTGGTGCTGTCATCTACAAGGTTGATTCACAAAGATACATATTTAGACTTTTGTTCATAATGTGGAGTTCAATTACAATTAATTCTAAAACTCCCACTTAGGAAAACATCTCTCAATTTTGCTAAGTGATTACACGATCCTAGAACACCATACCTCCCCCGTGTGACACGACCATCAGTATGTTGTTCAAGGTAGGCCATCATGCCAATCACATCATCCATGTGACTCATGCTCGACCTTTCGGTCTCTTGTATCCCGAGGCCATGTCTACACATGCCAGGCTCGCCACCACACCCTATGTGATTTGTTGCTGTGTCATACAAGGCCATGCTTCTAGGCATGCTAGGCTTGCTACACCCACCTCTTGTGAACGAAAAAATGTTTGACACCCGTGTGACACGTGATGCCTCCATAATGTAGAACTTTCCAGGTGGTGCTCACTAGGGTAAGGACACTATGTTGGTTTTAGCGAGAGATGGTCCTGTTTCGTGCTACCGTCGATATATCTAGCATACTAGCATAAAACAGGAAGTAAAACTGTAAATCATACAACTATGATCCTCCTTCATGCAAAGCAAAGTTAAAACGCCTTTCTACTTTAGCTTGTGCAAGTTTTACGTGGCTGCTAGGGGTTTTGAGAGAGAGAACCGATTTCTATCCTGCGAAAACATGCCACAACACCGATCCCCAATTGTCTCTATTACACCCCTGTCGGGGCCCTCCGTTGCAAACATCTTCGCATCGCTAATGCAGAGAGGCAGACACCCCCAGCCACTTTATATGTTACAAGCCATATGTCAAGCGTGGAACCAGTCTCGCGTAACCGCGTAAGGTCGGTCGGGGGCCGCTTCATCAAACATTGCCGCAACTCTAAATGAATACACATGGGAGGGTAACGAATGAAGATTTGATGCCCACATCCTAGATGTGTTCTACCCGTACAATACATCTACGCATAGCTAGCTCTGATACCACTGTTAGGATACGGGGCAGAAAACACAAATTTTTCATACCTACGGTACCCGAACCCAAGATCTATGCTATGGCGATGTAAAGTAACGGAGGGAATCAGTGTTCATACCTTTGAAGACCGAAAGAGGGAAACGTTCTTGCGAACGTGGTTGGCGTAGACTCGGAACTACGACCTCCCTGTCGTGTAGAAGACCACCACCGGCGAGGATGACTCCCGGTAAACCTCCAGCGACGAAGTAGCACCACAGGTGTAGTGCCTCGAAGAGATTATACACGTAGGGTACAATCGATGTTCCTCCCGGGCCCCGAACCAGGCGAGCAGCGGAAGAAAGACGGCTACGGATCTCGACTCCGGCAGAACGACAGCCTGCCTTATGGTGGAGAACTCTAATCCTGGTGCAGACTCCAAACAAGGGGAGTCTACTTTCGGGAAGGAGGAGGAAGAATGAGTTATTGGTGTGTTGGAAAAAGGGGGGGCTACCCCTCCTTATATAGGCCAAGGGGGGTGTGATCCTCCTCCCCTCCCCCATGTGGGACTAAATTCCCAAGGGGGGGGGAGTGCGCCGGCCATAGGGGGGATGGGCCCCACCCTTGGCGCCAAGCCCAAGGGGGGAGACCCCCTCCTCCCTTAATGGGCCCCATGGGCCCATATAGCCTTTTTCCCATTTTTTTAATTTATTTAATATGTTTTAAATATTTAATTCAGATAATTAAATAATGAAACATTATTAAAACAATTAAACTTTATTTTGAACTATTCAAAATGTCCGGAAACCATTCCGTCCTCCTCCGGAACTATTCCAGTGATTCCTCCTATTTTACCGATTGATCCCGTAACTGTCCTATGCATCGATTTCCCTTAAGTGTAACACCCTAACGGTCCGGGAAACAACAGACATGGTCGAGACTCTTCTCATTGACCAATGACTAGTCAGTTGGACCTGGTTACAATCCTTGACAGCCCCTGCGCTTCCATCGAATGAACTTCGATCGCTTTTGGAAACCGTTAACAATACGACGTAATCCCTTTGTCCTGCGGTACTTATTTTGTCTGAGGTTTGATCGTCGGTATCCTACATACCGTGTTCACATCTCGTTCACAACAAACAAGTTTACTCGCCTATGATCATTGCATCTCTTGTGACCTAGTCACTTGCTTGCAAGCTGTTGATGCGATATCACCGAGTGGGCCCAGAGTACCTATCCTGTCACAAGGACTGAAAAATCCCTCTCTGATCTATTAACATACTCATCAACCATCTATTTCGGAATACCCAAAGTGCACCGTTATAGCCAGCATATTTCAGTCAGGCGGTGGGATACAAATCAAAGTCTCCTCATAGATGACAATTACGTATGATCATTACGGTCTAAGGACTAAGCCATATGTTACAAAGTCATAGCAACGCAGAACTATGTGACTCGATCACATTGCAATACTTTAGGTGGGTGTACGTCCATCACATCATTCCCCGAATGATATGACCTCATTGTCAATGGACTTAAGTGTCGCCATGATCAGGAAAGCTTGATCAATCAATTGCCCAATGAGATAGTTTATCCGAGTTAAACTACGGACCATGTTTTATACTACACCTGTATTAGAATTTCCATGTAATACAGTTATAGCACAGTATAAAACGTATTATGAACAAAACGGATATGTGACAAATATCTTTATTAATTTGTCTCTAGGGCACATATCCAACAATTTCTTCTTCCGTGGCCCAATCTGCGTATTTCCCTTGGTTGAGATCTTTCTGAACTTCACGTAGACGTCGTCCCATGAAGTCTTCTCCACTTGAGCCACAAGAAGACATCTCTAACAATAACTTTTTACCCTGGCAGAAACAGATTGAAAAGAAAACACACGAAATCGCGAGATACGTTGCCGGAACGATCCGGGCAAATATATAGCAAACATTTCTGCAACAGAAGGAAGGTATCGATCCAAAATGGGATCGGAGACGGACTCCTGTGTGCCCAGGCGGCCTCCCGACGCGACCAGGAGGTAGGCCGTGCCACGGGGGCGCCTGGGCCCCCTGGAGCTCCTCTCCGGCTCCACTTAGGCCTCGAATTTTCCTAATTTTGCAAAAACTCATAATATGGAACTTTTATGGCGGTTTGCGATGTTTCCTTACTGTAATGCATACCTTTTCTTATTCTTCTTCTGTCGGTGTCTGAAACAGGGTTGCGACATGTTCTTCATGAGTTGTTGTGCGTATTATATTTACATCAACAAAAACGGGATCTCCCGCCATGTAATGCTTGAGTCTTTGCCCATTCACAACTTGAGGTTTGGTGCCTTCAAAATTGTTAATCTTGATTGCGCCAGACCGGTAGACTTCTTTGATATGAAATGGCCCTTCCCACCTGGAAAGTAATTTACCTGGAGAAAACCTGAAACGGGATCTAAACAATAAAACTTTATCACCAACATTAAATTAACGTTTCAGAATCCTCCTGTCATGCCACTTCTTTACCTTTTCCTTGAACATTTTAGCGCTCTCGTAACCTTCACTTCTCCACTCATCTAGAGAAGTCAAGTTCATGAGACGCTTTTCACCAGCTCACTTTGGGTCAGCATTAAGCTCTCTAACAGCCCAGAAAGCTTTGTGCTCTAACTCTAATGGCAAATGCCAAGCCTTGCCATAGACCATTTTATAGGGAGACATGCCCATGGGGTTTTTGTAAGCAGTTCTATATGCCCACAAACCATGTCCTAACTTATTTGACCAGTCCTTCCTATTTCTGGTAACTGTCTTTTGCAAGATCAACTTGATCTCTCTATTGGTGAGCTCAACTTGCCCACTAGTTTGAGGATGGTACGGTGAAGCAATTCTATGATTGACATCGTACTTGGCTAAAGCTTTTCTAAAAGCTCCATGCGTGAAGTGTGATCCTCCATCAGTCATGAGATACCTAGGTACACCAAACCTAGGGAAAATTACATCTTTGAGCATTTTCAAAGATGTTTTGTGATCAGCGCTCTCAGTGGGGATTGCTTCAACCCACTTGGTTACATAATCAACAACAACTAATATGTGAGTGTACTTGTGCGAAGAAGGAAAAGGACCCATAAAATCAAAACCCCAGCAATCAAAAGGCTCAATCACTAGAGAGTAATTCATAGGAATCTCATTCCTTCTACTAATATTACCAACTCTCTGACATTTATCACAGGCTAAAACATAATTTCTAGCATCTTTAAAGAGAGTAGGCGAATAAAAACCTGATTGGAGAACCTTATGTGCGGTTCTCTCACCGGCGTGATGTCCTCCATAGGGACTATCATGACATTGCTTGAGAATGTCCTTCTGCTCGTGTTCCGGTATGCATCTTCTCACGATCCCGTCTGGACCTTCTTTGAAAAGATGTGGGTCATCCCAAAAGTAATACCTCAAATCATGGAAGAACTTCTTCCTTTGCTGAAATGTTAAACCTGGAGGCAAATACTTTGCAACGATAAAATTAGCATAATCGTCAAACCAAGGATCGGAAAGAGATTGTACTTTAACAACGGCAAGTTGTTCGTCTGGAAAACTGTCATTGACTGGGATGGGATCATGCGGTATATCTTCCATCCTTGAAAGATTGTCCGCTACAGGGTTGTCTGCTCCTTTTCTATCAACAATCTGCAAATCAAATTCTTGAAGGAGGAGTACACATCTGATGAGTCTTGGCTTGGCATCCTTCTTCGTCATAAGATACTTAATGGCAGCATGGTCAGTATGAATAATAACTTTATAATCAACAATATACTGCCTAAACTTATCACAAGCAAACACTACTGCTAAGAATTCCTTCTCAGTAGTAGCATAATTCTTTTGAGCACTATAAGGGTTTTACTAGCATAATGTATAACGTTCAATTTTTTATCAACCCTTTGTCCTAAAACAGCTCCAACAGCAAAATCACTAGCATCGCACATAATTTCAAAGGGCAAACCCCAGTCAGGCGGTTGTACTATAGGAGCGGTTATTAAAGCTTTCTTAAGAACTTCGAAAGCCTCCTTACAATCTTCATCAAATACAAAAGGAACATCCTTCTGGAGAAGATTAGTGAGGGGTCTCGAGGTCTTAGAAAAGTCTTTAATAAATCTTCTATAGAAACCAGCATGACCAAGAAAACTAAGAATACCTTTAATGTCCCTTGGATAGGGCATCCTTTCGATAGCTTCAATCTTCGCCTTGTCCACTTCAATTCCCCTCTCAGAAATCTTGTGGCCAAGCACGATCCCCTGGTTAACCATGAAGTGGCACTTTTCCCAGTTTAGAACTAATTTTGTGTCCTCGCATCTCGGCAAAACTTTACTAAGATTGTGGAGACAGTGGTCAAAGGAAGTTCCATAGACGGAGAAATCGTCCATGAAGACTTCCACAATCTCCTCAAAGAAACCATGAAATATTGCAGACATACATCTCTGAAAAGTAGCAGGGGCATTGCATAAACCAAAAGGCATACGCCTGTAAGCATAAGTACCATAAGGACAAGTGAAAGTGGTCTTCTCTTGATCAGCCGTGTTAACATGAATTTGAGAGAAGCCTGAATACCCGTCAAGATAGCAAAAGTGGGTGTTTTTGGACAGCCTCTCAAGAATTTGATCGATAAAGGGCAGCGGGTAGTGGTCCTTCCTAGTTGCCTTGTTCAACTTCCTGTAATCAATACACATTCTATATCCAATAATAATTCTCTGAGGTATTAGTTCATTTTTATCATTAGGGACTACAGTTGTCCCTCCTTTCTTAGGAACACAATGAACTGGACTTACCCACTTACTATCAGCTATATGGTAGATAATACCTGCGGCTAGAAGCTTGTGAATTTCGGTCCTCACAACATCCATCATCTTTGGTTTCAACCGTCGTTGATGGTCAACAACAGGTTTAGCATCGGGCTCGAGGTCATCAAGGGTATAACCAATTGCACCATGGTGTTTACGAAGTATCTCCAATAATCGCTCTTCTTCATATCCTGAAAGGTTAGAGTTGATAATAACAGGATATACTTTCTTTTCATCTAAATAAGCATACTTGAGCGTATCGGGAAGAGGTTTGAGATCAAACACCGGGTCTTCTTTTGGTTTGGATAGAATTCCTAAAGGTTCAACTGGAAGGTTGTGCTTCAGGATTGCAGGTTGTCTCAAGAAGATTTCACCAATTTCATTTCTTTCCTGCATATGAGTATCATTCTCGTGGTCCTCCATGTACTGCCGCAAAGGATCATTAGGGGGAATAGCAATAGAAGCAATACTTTCGATAATTTTATCATCACTAGGTAATTCAGTACCATGAGGCTGCTTAGATATCTTAGAAAAGTTAAATTCATATGGCTCACCATTGAATTCAACAGAAACTTTACCTTTCTTGCAATCTATAATAGCTCCACAAGTTCTGAGAAAAGGTCTACCAAAAATAATAGGACAAATACTATCTTGCACTGAACCAAGTACGAGAAAGTCGTTAGGATACTTTACCTTTCCGCATAGGACTTCAACATCTCTCATAATCCCAATAGGAGAGATAGTAGCTTTGTTTGCAAGATGATCAGTAACATCAATCTCTTCAAGTTCACAGGGTGAAATCTCACCCATGATCTCTTGAGAAAGAGAATAAGGAATCGCGCTAGCACTTGATCCCATATCGCATAGCCCGTAATAATTGTGATCTCCTATTTTAACAGATACAACTGGTGTACCTGAAACTGGGCTTTTATTCTTGGCTGAGACAATGTTAGTTGAAATAGCACAAAAATTTATAATAGAATCTGAAACATCATTAGTAACTAAATCTTTAACCATCGCAACTTGAGGATCGACTCTGATCTGGTCCTCAGGTTCGCCTGTTCTTCTCTCACGTTTATTTATTATGCCTGTCACAAAAGAGTGCTCCCTTATCCTTGAAGGAAAAGGGGGCTGTTCATATATAACTGGAGGCAAAATAGGATCAGCAACGTGAATATCAATAGGCACTTCCTTGAAAGGCTTATGGTGCTGATCCTTCTTCATCTTAGAAGAATCAACATGAGAGGCAAAGTTCTTACAAAAATCAATCATTAGATGGGAATCCAGACCAATCTTAGAGCAAAAGGTATTAAACTAATGAATTTTCACATAGTTCTCAATATAATCATGCTCATAATTTATAGCAGGTTCAATACCTTTATCGATTTCCCAGTCTTCAGTACTCTTCTGGATCCGTTCGATGAGATCCCATCTTTCTTCAACGCTCTTTGTCTGAAATACCCCGCTAGAGGAGGCATCCAGCATTTCCTTATCCTGACGAGAAAGCCTGGCATAAAAATTTGTGAGTATAATTTCCTTGGGGAGCTTATGGATAGGACATTTGAACATTAGGGATTTAAGTCTCCCCCAAGCTTGAGCGATGCTCTCTCCGTCGCGAGACCTAAAGTTATAGATGTAATTCCTGTCTCGATGAACTTCATGAAGAGGGTAAAACTTTGTATAAAAGAGAGACATAAGCTCTTCCCAATTAAGAGAATGTGAGTTATCGAGGAGCTTATACCGAGCTGAAGCTTTGTCCGTAAGCGATATGGAGAATAATTTCTTCATAACGAATTCTAGTGACACACCTGCAAGCTTGAATAATGAACATAGTTGTGATAAATATAGCAAGTGTTCACCTGGATGTCTGTCTCCTGCATAGCGATTAGCTAAGACATAATCGATAATACCAGATGATATCTTATAAGGCACAATTTCAGCAGGGGAAGGAGTGACTACCTTAGTTGTGGGGCGGTTCCCCAAGAACAATGATCCAAGAGTAGGGGTGTCCATAAGGACAAAAGCAGCAACAGCAAAACTAAAAACAGAAATATAAAAACTTCCTTACCAGCTTCACTTACTAATAGTGCTACGCTCCCCGGCAACGGCGCCAAAAAACGGTACTTGATGACCCACAACCGTAAGGGGTCTATTGCAGCGTTTTTGATAAGTAAGAGTGTCGAACCCAACGAGGAGCAGAAGGTAATAGCAAGTGACTTTGGAAAGGAGATAACTACAAGCACTGAAAGATAACTTTTTTAGGGGTTTTCTTGGTATAAGCAACAGGAAAGTAAAAACGAGCAAAGTAGAAGGCACTGGAGAGTGACGAGTGGCCCAATCCTTTCTGAGCAAAGGAGAGGCCTAACAACTGAAATTATAAAGGCTAAAGTGTTCTTGAGGACACACGGGAGAGGGAGTCATGTGCTTTCGCCATATTCCGTATCGGCACTATGTGCTGGGTTGATAAGTGTTGAGTGGGTGGATCTATGCTAGTACACTCTCTAGACTAAGATAAGTGCACTCTTATGATTAAACACCTTGCAAGCATCCGCAAATACAAGATGGTAATTAAGGCAAAAGCCTAACCATAGCAATACGATCGGTGATCCATTGTTTCCTTGTGCAAAAGCGTGCAAACTGGGGTTTAGGTTTCTGTCACTCGGCAACCCACCATAATCATTCTTTGTACACAATGTATTCCCCTAGGTCCTTGATAAGGTGAAGTGTTGAGTGTTCGACTCACACAACACCACTAGGAAAATAACAACACAACTTAAATATCAAACAACACATATTACTTCAACATCATATGACTACTAACAACTAGACTTCTCCCATGTCCTCAATAACTAAAGTAACTACTCACAAGACATAAAAGATGATATTTCTCCAACAAAACTCAATAGCATTCACCACAAAGTAGTAATCAACACCGATAGAGTAGAGAGGATAGATAGTACGGATTACAACACAAGTTGCAATTGTGAGATGAGATTGGATGGAGGTGGAGATGGTGCTGATGATGGGGATGATGTTGATGATGATCTCGATGATACCTGTGACGATGGTGATGAAGATGGCGATGATCTCCCCTTCCGGGAGGTGATCTCCCCGGTGGAATCTGCCCGCCAGAGATGGCTTTTCTTCTCTGTAGGTTTCCGCCACGGAGCGGCGGCGGAACTCCGTATACTCCCCCTTTTTAGGGTTTCTGGATGATGTGTGTTATATAGGCCAGAGGGGGGAACCGGGAGTGGTCCCAGGGGTCTAGGCGCCCTCCCGTCGCGATCAGGGTGGGGGCCGCGCCAGGTGGCCGCCTAGGCACCCTGTGGGCCCCCTCTAGTCGCTCTTTTGCGTTCCTTCATGATCCTTCTGTAAAATACCCTCCGTCGATTTTCAGGTAATTTGGAGGTCTTCTTCTCCAGCAACTCAGCGTCCACTTTTTACCGCTGAATCCTGCGTCTGCTGCTTCGGCACCGGAAAGTTGCAAACTGTGTAAAATAAGACAAAACAACGTAAGGATAGCATCATATCATGAAATATATCAATGAATAAGAAAGATTTACTATATAAAATAGTGATGCATTTTGGACGTATCAGAGAGAAACACGCTCCACTTCCAAAATTTAGAACACAACATAGGACTTTTTCCTGCTTATCTTTGTTGTGTTTGTTCTTTATCTTTCCGTAGCTGCTGTCATGCTTTGCTCTTAGCTTTCATGTTTATCTTTTAAAAGAGATTTTGTTTAGTTTTTTGCTGGAACTCTCTTGAGTTTTCAGATTTATCTTGTTTAGAGAGTTTGCCTGTTGCACTGAGTTGTGTGTCTTGACTTGGAGTAGGTAATTGAGGTTGCTATTCAGTTGTAGTAGTAACTTGCAAAAGTTTTGAGGTGTTGTCTTCAGTAATGTTTGGACTTTTGGTGTCAAGAGATTTAGCCTATTAGTGATAGATGTCGTATTTTGAGCAATCCGTGTTTATTTTCAAAAACCTACAAAATTAGTTGAGAACTTTAGCTACTAGTTGGATCACTACTCTTCTGAGGGGTCGAATATTAGAGTGCACTCACGTACCATGAGTCGAGGATGCGCAAGGATAACCAAACCCCCATACACTCCTCCTCGGGGTACTTGTATATTTGTGAACCTCCTTATTAGATTGAGAGTTACCGATAATAAGTTCATGAGTTCTTCGGACTAATGTGAGTATTCGAAAGTTGACACTTCCACCTTCCCATATTTTGCTAGTCTTCCATGTGCCGTGCATTGCTTTCTTCTCACTCCGAGAGTTAGCATCCACCTTCGCCGGTACATCCAAACCCTTGGCACGGTACGCTCTGTCATTATAATCCTCCTTATATCCTTCCTCAAAATAGCCACCATACCTACCTATCAAGGCATTTCCATAGCCTTTCCGAGATACATTGCCATGAAACATCCATCTTCTCCTGACTTGATCTTCATGTCATACATGCTACTTGCTTGATCGATGAGCCGCATGCTAGTTGGGCCTTGCCCTAATCATTGCTACATGACGCGCTAGTATCATTGCATATCCTGCTATACTGGCAGAGGCATACATTTGCATACATCATGATAGTTACATTTTCTTTATGATTCGACTATAGTGAGGAAAAGAGTGTTGCCCCTAAAGTGAGGAAAAGATCCCAAAGTGGACAAATTAAAAGATCCCAAAGAGGACAAATGAGAGTTAAATAGAAAGAGCCATTGAGGCCACCAAAAAATACAAAAAAATAGAAAAATAAAAAAAAAGAGAAAGAGAAAAAAAAAGAGAAGGGGGCACACTACTATTCTTTTTTGAGAAGATCCACACTCGTACTCCATCTTGTATCTTGTACTCCATAGAGATTATCATTCATGCATATAACTATGTGGGGACCTTCACACTATAGAACTTGGCTTGGATATTCCAATGATGAGCCTCCTCAAATGAGCTCTAGGTCTTCTTGAGAAAGCAAGTTGGATGCACCCCCACTAGTTCCATTGGAGAGCTTTTAGCTCATATGTGCATCCGTTGCATGGCAATCCCTACTCCTCACATCATATTTATCATTTGGCTTTCTCTCGCCTATGATTGTCCTCATTGATGTGAGCCTTTCACACCTTTTTTTGTCTTCCTCCTCCACCTTATTTTCTCTTTGCCATCCTAAGTGTCAACTTTCTTGCTTACGCTCATCCATTTCATGAGTGCTCAAAATGTCGAAAAGGAGTGGATCATTTTGACTTGTACCTGGCTAGTGGTCTGGGGAAGAGTCAAGATAAGATTCCAAAGAAGACCAAGTGTGACACTTTAGTAGATTGAGTTCTCAATAATAAAAATACTTTTTCTCGTATATCCATATCCCCTTTCTTGCACGCAAACACCATTTGGAGACATTCGAGTCACGAACAACGAGAGCTCTTGCACCTTTATGTTCTTATGTTGCTTGTTTCAATACTAGATATAGACTCTTGCCTGTTATGACTTGAATTGAATTGCATGCTTTGATTGCTTTACATACAAAGTTCTTATATGGTTGTTAGCATGTCACCACAGAAATTATGCTTGTTATCATTTACCTACTCGAGGACGAGCGGGAATTAAGCTTGGGGATGTTGATACGTCCAAAACGTATCTATATTTTCTGCTTGCTCCATGCCTCTTTTTTGTGATATTGCTATGATATTGATGAACTTCCATACACTTTTGATCATATTTGGACTAACCTATTAACTCAGTGCACCCCAGTGCCAGTTCCTGTTTTCTGCTGTTTTTCTATTTCAGGCTTCGCCCTTAGTAAAAGTACCAGAAAAATTCTGAGAAAAATATAGGAAAAATCAGTGTACCGGAAGCTTCGCGAAGAGCCCAGGAGGGGCCAAATGGGAGCCTGTAACATCCCAAAATTCTTCGAATTTTGGAATGTTAATAAATGAAAAAAGATAATGATTGTTTGCTTGCTGTGTTTGATTTTCTCTGGGATTTCAAACTTTTTGGAGATTATTGAATATTAAAAGGAGAGGGAATAAAAGGACTTTCCCTAATATTCATAATTGATGTTTTTGGAATTTATTATTTAAACCAAAACCAACAAAACAAAATGAGAGAAGGTAACGTGACTCCTTCAACATATTAAAAGTTTGGAAAATGTTTTAAATCATTATTAGAATTCTTCTGAATATTCGAAACATTTTTCAACTCAAGGAAATTCATTTGACAGGTATAAAATGACTTATCCCAAAGTTGGAAAATATTTCGAATATTACTTCAAAGTTTTTAAAAGTTATTATGAGTATTATAAATAACTCTAAAATTATTTTAGGGATTTTATAATGATAAGAGAGTTTTTATTTCATTGAAATGATTTATTAAATATTTTAAAAGAGTTGAAAAAGTATTCCAACGGGATATTTTTATTTTACCAAATTATTTATTGGTGTAACAATTTTTAAATTTATATTTTATTATTTAGAAACGGTTTGTCAATACTTTTGACAAAATAAAAATGTTTTTAATAATTTATTGGATTTTCTTTTATTTATGAAAAGTATTTTATATTTAAATAAAGTATTTAGAAAATATTTTTATTTTTATTTTCCTTTTTGGAAAATGTATTCATTGAATAAATTTCTTTGTATTATTTGATGAATTTAGAAATTTATTTCATATTTTTCTGATGAATATTTATTTTTCTACAATTGTTTGAAGTCTCGGTTTTTAAAGAAAAAGGAAAAATCCGTAGCCTGGCCCAGTAGCCTTTTCCGCCCCCGAGCACAATTAGAGCCCAAGACGGATTCGTTTTTTTTCCTTTGCTCTATCTATTTAAGGTTTTCCAGAAAAACTTTTCTTTTCTTTTCTTTTCTTTTCATTTTTTTAGAAAACCCTAGCGGGACCCGCGTCGCCGCCGCCGGGCCCCGCATCGACGTACCGCCGCCGCCGCTGCAACCTCCGTCGCCGGAATCCCGCCGCCGCGCCGCCGGAGCGCTGCGCCGCCTCCACGGTCGGCCGCCTCGGCCCGCCGCCTTCAGCGCCGCGGAGGCGCCCCCACCGACCGCGCCTCCCGCGCCTCCCCGCTTAGCCGCCGCCGCGCGCCTCGGCCCGCGCTCGCCGGAGCGGGCGGCCAGGCCACCGCGGCCACGCCACCGCCCACGGCCGGCCGCCCCGCCCCGTGCGCCGCACGCCGGCGACCACGCCACCCCGGCGCCAGCCGCCCCTGACGCCACTGCCGGCCTCCTCCACACCAGACCTCGCCGGAGTACGGCACCTCGCCGGAGAACGGAGTCAACTTTGGTCAGATCCGGAGCAGGGACCCGATTGTTTTGTACGAAAAAGTTTATTCGCGAACAGGTCCCTGTTGGCAGAAAACCCTCCGGCGCCATACTCGCAATATCTCCTCGATCGTAAGTCGGATCGCGGTGAATCTTTTTGCTACACGCTCGTGTTGTTCTGTACTTTAGCATAGAATCAACTTTTCAAGCTTTTGAACACTTTTGAATTTGAAATTATTTCAAATTCAAATTCAAATTCCGGTGGTTGTATCTTTTAAACCGTTGGTCCAAATCGAGTGATTATTTTTGCGTTGGATCACTCGTGTCATGTACTTTCTGTCTATATCAAGTGTACACAAAAATTCACAAGTTTATTGATCTGTTTAAATTCAAATTCAATTCAATTTTGCACTTGCTATGACCTGTGTTGTAGTATTCCGTTTCATGTGATTCTTTTTGCATATCGGATCACTTGAGACATGTTATCGGTAAGATTCACACACTTTTCTTGTGGGCATGATATTCACCTTGAATTCATAATGTCCATGATCACAACTACTTACCGATGAATCTTTATCTGTTGACTCTCTCGAGTTCACTTCCACCGATCACCTTCGAGCACATCTATACCTCTGCACTTCAAACCTTTTTGTTTTGTTGATCTTTTGTTTTGTCCTTGTGATGTGATTGCTTATTCGAGTTCCTTCATTGCGATAGATTGCTCGGAGTGTGACGATTAGAGTTGACTGGACCGTGAGAGCGAAGAACTTCACCGAATGGAAAAGGCAAGTTACACTTTGACCATACCTCAACCTATATTTTGTATTATGCATGTAGCAAATTAGCACTCTATGCATGTGTAGGACTATATATTAGTTATGCTTTAAACCTAGTAGGATAGCCATATGCTCTGACCTTGTATTTCATTGTCGCCCTAGGATTGTGGTTGTTATATATTGCTATTGCTTTGTAGACGGGGATTGGTTGAGTTATCATTGAGCTATGTGAGGATTAATGACTTGACTAGCAAACTTAAGTAGAAATCACCTCTGGACGGGCAGGGAATGCATCCTGGGGCTCGTGCCTTGGATAAGGAGAGACCAGGGCTAAATGCTTCCCGAATGGTTGTTTTGATGGTGAACCGGGTGCGTCATGGCGCGTACCCTCTAAACGCAGTGGGAGCCGTCCAGGCTCTAAAAGATCGGACAGACAGTGTGACTAGTAGCTTCCATGTACAACCACTGGCTATATGGGCTCTGGCTTAGATGAGTAAGTTATGGGGAACCTGGCCCTGGTAGCTAGTTTATGTAGATATGATAGGTGTACCGGCTACCAAAGGGTGGAGGCAACCTCTTCTGAAAGACTATGTCTCAATCTTCGGGTTGAGTCAAGTGGGGAAAGTGTACAAACCTCTGCAGAGTGTAAAAACTGATCATGATTAGCCGTGTCCACGATTACAGACAACTTTGAGCAACTGGGCATTATTGTTGTTGGATGGTCTAACAGCCCAGTTTTCACAAAAATTAAAAATTTTGTTTTCGGTGTAAATTGTTTGATTGTCTGATTTGTTTGCGGTGTTTGCATCCCCGATTTATCGATCGGCGATTATTTTCCCCCCTCTTATCTCGTATCGGACGGAGACCGACCCTTGCCTCCCTGACACTCGACCTTTGCGACATCGGGTTTCACCCGATCACCGTCGCGAAAAACCGCACGAGACCAGCCGCAGCCAACGGAACGAAAAACCCCGTTAAATAAGTAAATGGGTTATTTTTATAGCGCGCCGGAAAGTGTTCTCGGAACGGTTCCAACGCGAGGTGAACGCCGCTGGCTCGACGCACTGATCGCGTAGTTCGATGTTTTACCCGAATCGGAGGTACTGCGGACCCCCGGCGGTCAGAAACATGAGCACCGCGCGCACGAGAGAAAAACCGGGGATGTTTTTGCAAACTGCCAGCCACCTGGGCTAGATAAAGACCACCACACTCCCACCCATTTCTAGGGTTTCCCTAGCACAAAATTGCAGCCACCCCCTCTAAAAATCCCCAAATCTGCCCAATAGACCCCCAAATCACGAAATTCCTAGCTCCCTGCGATCTGGACCGTCGGATCGGCCGATCCAACGGCCCAAATCGCTCCTGGATCCCCCACCAACCGCATCTCCTCCCTCCACCAGCCCGAGCTCCACGGCCGCCGCCCCCTCCCTCCGGCCGACCACCGCGCCAGGACGGACGCGCCCCTCCTTCTCCTGCGCCCCTCTCCTCCTTCCCCTGCAGCCTTCCTCTTCTCCTCCCTCTCACCCCGTCCCTCTCCTCCTTCACAGGTGCGCCACCGCTGTCGAACAGGGGAGCCGCCGCAGCGCCATGTCCGGCCCGAGCCGCAGCCGCCATGGCCTCGAGCTCGCCCGAGCACGTCCCGCGACACCACCGCCTCCAGCCTCGCCGCCAACCCCCTCCGGCCTCCTCCAACACCCCTGCGCCGCCGCCCTGCCTCGTCGGCTGCGCCGCCGCGCCGGAACGGCCGCCGGCGACCGCCTGGAGGAGATCCCGATCGAGATCGGATCGACCCCAGATGGGTCGGCCTCCTCTCCGCACGGCCCACGGCGCCTCTGCGGCCCGCCAGCCTCCAGCCGCCTGATGCGCGAGATGATGATAGTGATTTCTCGCCATTCGATGGTAAACCCCAAGTGGAAGGCGTGATGTAGCACGGCAGCAAATTCCCCTCGGTGAAGATACCAATGTTTGTCTCCAGTAGGACTCCGGAGATGATAAGTAGGTGTCAGTGGCGCAATTGACGCGGACCTGCACACAGACACGATAACTTTGTTCCCAACGAAGTTCAGAGAGGTTGTCAATCTCTCCGGTCTTGTTGTTCACAAAGGGTAAAACACAAGGGATAATGATAGGAATTGAAAGTAAAAGCAGAAAAGTAAATGAGCGTGTAAACAATGATGAGGATATGGACCGTGATACGTGATGTTCACTAGTGATGTCTCTCTCCCAGAAGACGATAAAATTGCTATGCGAGGTAAACAAATTACAGAAAGGCAATTGACAGGATTATGAACGCACCGCAATGCTAATTATGCTACAAAAGAAAGGACGAGGCTCAAAAGCATGGGAAGTACGACAAAATAAATAGACCGAAATCCAACTGTATCTACTACTAATCATCCAACTTGAGATATCTATCCAGAACATCTCGCTGGTATTAAGTTGCGAGCCCCACCCAAAGTGTAAACCCAAAGCAACAGACAACTGCATTAAAAAGAACTTTGCGTAAAGTAAACAATCCTTGTAACCGCGGTTACAAGCACCGTTGTTTTCCCCCTTGTGGCAACAGCACGTCCCCTAGACTCATGTTTCTGTCACTCAAGCGTGTCATCGGGGGGCATGAACCCACAATCGAGCAAAATGTTCCCTCTTGGAGTCACTACCTACTAGTTGGCCAAAGCAATAAACAATAACGGAGAACATGCAAGAATTACTTAGGAAAAAAAATATAAGAGATTAGAACCAAATATATTACTCAATCACAATCTGAACATAATCTCATAATCCATCAGATCCTATCAAACTCAACATTGCAATAGCAGAAATATTACAAAAGTGCCTCTATCATGTAGGGCAGCTCACGAGGTCTAAACAATGAAGATCAAAGAGGGGAGGAGAACATCACATAGCTACTGATCACGGACCCATGGTCCAAGGAAAACTACTCACGAGACATCCGGGGAGCATCCATGGTGGAGAGGAGACTCCCGGAGGTCAATCCTCCCTCCAGCAGGGTGCCGGGAAAAGGTCTTCTGGTGCTCCCGATCTCGGAAGCGCGGCGACGGCGGAACAGAGGCGACTTTGCGAAATAGGGTTCCTCTCCTTGAGTTTCCCCGTGACGGAGAATAAATAGGCGAAGGGGGGCAGCCAGAGGTGGACCAGGGGCACCAGGCGCCCCCCCTGGCGCGGCCAGGGGTGGGGCCGCGCCGGGTGGCCGCCTGGGCCCCCTGGCTCCCCTCTGGGCCCTCCCAGGCTCTTCTCGAAGCTTCCTATACGCTGATTTTTCCTGTATTTTTCCCGGAATTTTTCTGGCACTTTTTATATTGGGGAAAACTGAAATAGAAAAACAGCAGAAAACAGGAACTGGCACTGGGGTGCACTGAGTTAATAGTTTAGTCCAAATATGATCAAAAGTGTATGAAAGTGTATCTAGATCATAGCAATATCACACAAAACATGCATGAAGCAAGCAGAAATTATAGATACGTTTTCGATGTATCAACATCCCCAAGCTTAATTCCTGCTCGTCCTCGAGTAGGTAAATGATAACAGCATAATTTCTGTGGTGACATGCTAGCAGACATAAAAGAACTTTGAAAAATAAAGCAATCAAGGTTAGAGATTCAATTCAAGTCATAACATGCAAGAGTCTATATTACCATTGAAACAAGCAACAAAAGAACATTAGGTGTAAGAGCTCTTAGCTGTACGTGACTCGAATGTCTCCAAATGGTGTTTGCGTGCAAGAAAGGGGATAGGGAACACGACAAAAACTATTTTTGTGTTGAGAACTCAATCTACTAAAGTTTCACACTTGGTCTTCTTTGGAATCTTATATTGACTCGTCCCTAGACCACTAGCCTGGTACGAGTCAATTTGATCCACTCCTTTTCGATATTTTGAGCACTCATGCAATGGATGAGCATAAGCACGAGAGTTGACACTTAGGATGGCAAAGAGAGAAATATGGAGGAGGAAGACAAAAAGGATGAGAAAGGCTCACATCAATGAGGACAATCATAGGCAAGAGATGCCAAATGATAGATATGATGTGAGGAGTAGGGATTTCCATGCAACGGATGCACATACGAGCTAAGAAGCTCTCCAATGGAACTAGTGGGGGTGCATCTAACTTGCTCGCTCATGAAGACCTAGAGCTCGTTTGAGGAGGCTCATCCTTGGAATATGCAAGCCAAGTTCTATAGTGTGAAGGTCCCCACATAGCTATATGCATAATGATCATCTCTATGGAGTACAAAGATATAAAGGGAGTACTAGTTTGGATCTCTCAAAAGGATAGTAGTGTTGCCCCTTCTCTCTTTTTATTTGTTTTTCTCTTTTTCTATTTTTTGTATTTTTTTGTGGCCTCAATGGATCTTTCTATTGAACTCTCATTTGTCCTCTTTGGGATCTTTTAATGTGTCCACTTTGGGATCTTTTCCTCACTTAAGGGCAACACTCTATTTTACAAGAAGGTAAAGAAGATCTTTCACACTTTACAAGGTACTCAAAATCATAAAGAAGATGTAACTAACATGATGTATGCAATGTATGTCGCTGCCAGTGTAGCAGGAACATGCATGACATTAAGATCAAGTCATGAAGAGGTGGAAGTTGCATGGCAATGTAACTCGGAAATGCTATGGAAATGCCTTGATAGGTAGGTATGGTGGCTGTTTTGAGGAAAGATATAAGGAGGTTTATGATGACAGAGCGTATCATGCCAAGGGTTTGGATGTACCGGCGAAGGTGGACACCAACTCTCGGAGTGAGAAGAAGGCAATGCACGGCACAGGAGAGGCTAGCAAAATATGGGAAGGTGGAAGTGTCAACTTTCAATACTCACATTAGTCCGAAGAACTCATGCACTTATTATCGGTAACTCTCAATATAATAAGGAGGTTTACAAAGAGACAAGTACCCCAAGGAG
Organism: Bromus sterilis; assembly: GCA_950022295.1. NCBI lineage: Eukaryota > Viridiplantae > Streptophyta > Magnoliopsida > Poales > Poaceae > Bromus > Bromus sterilis. Next base: position 331,665,410 of record OX465595.1, on the reverse strand, counting down.
GAGTGTATGGGGGTTTGGTTATCCTTGCGCATCCTCGACTCATGGTACGTGAGTGTTCTCTGATATTCGACTCCTCAGAAGAGTAGTGATCCATCTAGTAGCTAGAGTTCTCAACTAGTTTTGTAGGTTTTGAAAATACACACGGATTGCCCAAAATACGACACCTATCACTAATAGGCTAGAGTTATTGACACCAAAAGTTCAAACATTACTCACATCAATACCTCAAAACCATTGCAAGTTACTACTAAAATTAAATAGCAACCTCAATCACCTACTCTCAAAACAAGACACAACTCAGTGCAACAACCAACTCTCTTTAGCAAGATAAACATGAAAACTAAAAAGAGTTCCAGCAACAAACTAAACAAAAGCCAAGGCTCTTGCTAAAGACAAACTAAGACTAAAACTAAACATGGCAGTAGCTATGAAAAGATAAAGAACACACAACAGCAAAAAGATAAGCAGGAAAAATCCTATAATGTGTTCTAGATTTTGAAAGTGGAGCGTGTTTCTCTCCCACACAAAGTAAGACGGGATCTAACTTGTTATGAACAGAAAGCAAAGATAAAGGAAACTAAAAACAAAACCTAAGAGCGAGACGCTCCAAGCATAGCACATAACGCATGAAGTGATAAAAATAAAGTGAGACGAAGGACGAACTGATGATTGTTGATGGAGAAGGGGATGCACGGGGGAATCCCCAAGCTTAGACGTTTGAGTCTCCTTGAATATTTATTGGGGATGCATGGGGGCATCCCCAAGCTTGAGCGCTTGACACTCCTGGATCTTCTTTCATAATCTTCCATCGCACACTTGAAAACTCCCTTCATACATAACTCATCATAAGATGATTAGAGAGGTTAGTACCCTTAATAAATAATTTTTCCCCACTGGATATAAAGATATTCTTGAAGAGCTACTGTTTCTCAAGAGTGCAAAAATATTTTTTCAAAGAAAAAGCAAGCTTAAGGTTTGCAAAAGTTAGGAGAGACAAAACGTGGCAGAATCTGTGAAAAACAGAACAGCAGGTAGTAAAGAATTTTATAGGGATACTTCTGCAACTCAAATCAAAAAACTCAGAACATACGGAAGTTTTGTAATTGTATAGAGAATACTGTGTAAAATCTTCAGCTCAAAAAGATGAACTGGGATTTTTTTGGAATTTTTTGGTCACGAGGAAAGAATCTTTTTTCTGGACAGCATGTCACAACTTTTACTTCCCTTGCCGTAAGAGGCTATAACTTGGCACAAAGTTGAAAAATAAAGATACAATGATGTTGCTACAGCAGTAAAAAACAACAAGAAAGAACAAAAGCAAAAAAAAACCTAAATTCGTTGCAGGCTGCCTCCCGAAAGCGCTTCTTTAAAGCCATTAGCTAGGCATGATGCAAAAAGAAGAATCAAGTTTTATCAAGAGAAAGAGAATAACTAGCCCGTGTAACTGACTCAAAAGGTAACTTGATTTTCTTTCTAGGGAAGTGTTCCATCCCCTTTTTGAATGGGAATTGGAATTTTATATTCCCCTCTTTCATGTCAATAACCGCACCAACGGTGCGAAGAAAAGGACGTCCCAAAATAATTGGAGTTCACACTCTATATCCATAACAATAAAATCAACGGGAACATAGTTGTCATTGACAATGATAAGAACATCATAGATCTTCCCCAAAGGTTTATTTACGGAAGAATCAACAAGACGAACACCTAAAGACAAGGCTCAAAAGGCTTCAATTCAAACATATCAAATATCCTTTTGGGCATAACGGAGGTACTAGCTCCAACATCACATAAAGCATAGCAAGAGAAGTTATTTAATTTAATTTTGATCATAGGGTCCCAACCATCACCTAGCTTCCTAGGTATGGAGGCTTCTACTCTAAGCTTCTCCTCCCTAGATTTGATGAGAGCATTTGTGATATGCTCCATGAAGGCAAGATTAAGTGTGCTAGTGTGTAACACCCTCACTGTCAGTGAACAGTAATCAGGGTTACTGTTCATCTCTACTGTTCAGAACTTTTATTTGATCAACTTGGATCAGTTCAAATTCAATTTCCACTTTGTTATTCTTGAATGCATTGTGATCATGGACCTTGGTCATGATGAATCAAACCAATACCTAGCTCAATTCAAATGACCTTTGAATTGAAATCCATTTAAATCTTCAAATTCCCTTGGTGGGTTATTAAAAACCAAAGTGCAAAATCAACTTACTCCAAAAATTGTGAAACTACTTTTATTAAATCCTAAATATTCAGTGGGTCATGTCCCACCTAGTTGGAGATTTTATTAATCTATAAATATTTCTAAACAAATCAAAACAGTGGATAAAAACCCTAATTAAGTCATTTAATATTTAATAGAAATATTAAATGACTTTTAAAGGTGCCCAAAACTTTTTGTGGCACTGACCTAAGTTGCAACATTAATTATGGACCCCATTAAACATTTTACAAAATGCCATAGTGATCAAAATAAATGCCAACAGAAATATCAGAAAAGAAAAAGAAAATAAAAATAAAAACCTAGCTAACCCCCCCCCATGGGCGAAGCCCATCCCCATTCCAATCCCCCTGGGCCACCATCCCAGCCCACCACCAACCGTCATCTCCCCCCCCACTGTTCGTCCCCCACCCCCGTGTCGTTCATCCCATGGCCAGGGCGCCATGGCCATCGGCGTGGAGGACATCGAAGGCGCCCCGCCAGCTACAAGACGGCGCCCCTTGCGCCAAAAACCCTAGCCTCGCCCCCCTCCTCCTCTCTTCCTCCTCGCGTCGCACCTCCCGCCCTCGCGTGCTGCCTCGTCCCCGCGTGGGAGTAGCCACGGCCGCCGCCTCCCCTCGTCGGATTCGTCGACTCCGGTCATCCCCGGCCATAACCGAGCTCGCCATCAGCTTCCCCACCGTGAGCCGCACCCATTCCCCCCTTCCCCTCTCGATTTGCCGCCCGTGGCCGTCACCCCCATGGCCGCCGTGCCCGCCAGCCACCATTGCAGTGGGCTCGAGCTCGTCGAGCTCGGCCGGCCGTGCGCCCGAGCCCCCTCCCGTCCTGGCCGCGTCCCCCTTGCGTGCGCACGCCCACGCGTGGCCACGGCCCCCACTGCCGAGCCACGGCTCCCCGCCGGTGGCCTCCAGTGCGGGCGCGCCATCGGCAGCGGGGCACTCCCCGTTTAACAGTGGGATTACCCACTGACAAGGGGGCGCCACCCCCAATTAGCCCCTAATTGATGTTAAAAAAAGGGAAAGTGTTAGATAAAATAAATAAATAAATAAATACACTGACATGTGGGGTCACCCCCTTAATTACCTCTATTGATTAATTAAGTTGTTAATTAAAACTTGTATGTATGACATGTGGGCCACCCCTGTTTTTATTAATAAAAATGTTTTATTAGAATTGGGTCACTGACATGTGGGACCCCAATGTCAGTTTGACCAGTCAACTGGTTGTGGATAATGTTGGGATTTTAGTAATAAAAATAAGTTAGAAAAAGGTTTTAAAATTGATTAAACTTATAAAATCAATATCTTTTAATCTGTATATCGGATCGAAAAAAACTTTATACATCAAAATTGATCAGAATAATACAACGAGTAATAATACGCTATCCGTGGGTCTACCACCCCCCTCTAACATACCGAACGTGGAACCGTCCCCCTCCGGACCGTCTGTCCGATGATTTGTTCGGTACTGTTAAAGTATCCGGATGAATTTATTCTGAACACGAAACTTGTTCGGATTGTTTCAACTAACCCAGATACCCCACCCATACGTTTATCGGATGTCCACGACACCTCCGGCTTGATCCTTCCCCCCTCCGGACACCCTGTCCGGTAATCACCCGGAGCCGGTAGTTCATCCTCATACAAATTTCCGTTCCGAGCAACGTGCATTGCACTGCGTTAGAACACCGTTAACATTTCATCTGTCATGTCATGTATCTGTTTGTATATGCTTGCTGTATATTTACTGTTTTCTCCCCCCCCCCCCGTTTTAATCTCCGGTAGACCCCGCTGCTGCCGTCGACTACACCGCTGCTGGGTACGACTACTTCGTCGACGACCCTACTTCTACCGTCGAGCTTCCAGGCAAGCAGAGCCATTCTCTTTCCCAGATATCGCCTATCTTTCCATACATTTCTTGCACTAGGCATTGTTACTGCTGCTGCTACGTTACAATCCTATTCAATTGCATAGCCTATTTTTGTTGCCCCTTGATGTACCTTCCTTATCCTATGCTGCCTGCTATATCTATATATTATATTCAGCAGTGAGCCCTGCGCATTGTTAGCTAGGATTAGATAGAGGGCCGCGATCACTCAGGGGAGTGAACGCGGATACGATAATTATAAACTGCGCAGGTACGGTACATGCAGACACCGTCTAAGGCCCCTATCTGGGTTATGCCTAGTCACCTCAAGTGTGAGCTATCAAGGAGTAATCCTTGTACTCCACTCGAGGCTGACTTTGTCTTACCGCCATAGGGTCCTGGACAGCGGTTGTCCTTTAGGTAAGAAGTCGGGCGACCCAACGGTACCCGCGAGAGGTATTGCGACGGGACGACAGGGAGGGTACGACCAGTGTACCGGTGTGCTTGGCCCCTGATCGTTGGCCGCGAGAGTTACCAAACCACGAAAGTCGAGCTCCTCCAGGAGCACACGCGAGACAAGGTAAGGAGACGGTTCACCTTGTTGGTAACCGCAGAGACTTGGTGGGACGACAGGGTAGGCACCGATGTACTGGTGGTCCTGACTGCTGTCGTTGTCCGCGGGTCAGTTAAGTCGAGGCAACGATAACGGTTGTCCCATAAATTAATAAAATACTAAATGGTTCGACGGATGACTTGAGTAGCCTTTTGGCCTGTACGCGCTGCCTACACGTGGGATAATGAGTGTGGGCTCCTTCGCTTCATGGTGTCGTCCGAGGACTCTTCGGACGTCAGCAGTACTGCGGGCTGATTGCCGGGAAGTGCGCTATCTTCTTTGCTCGAGCTGTGTTAATTTTGTTACGGCTTCCCGGCCACCCACGCACCGTGCAGGAGTACGTCAGGGTTGGGGTCCAAGGCCCTGAGTACTTAGGATTTAGACCGGCGGATGGCCTCTCTGTTGAGTTGGAAAGATGGGCTGTGGAGTGTCGGATAGCCTCGGTGGAGCGTTCCCTAACAAGGTGCCCGCCACCCTGGAGATCCGTGCGTTGTAGTGTAACAGAAGTGCACCCCTGCAGGGAAGATTGTTCTATTCGAATAGCCGTGTCCACCGTAACAGGACGCTTTATGCTGAAGCTGGATCTTACCACTACAAACTATTATTATTAAACTGTATGGTTCCGGGTTCTCCTCCTCGCGGGGATGTCAAGGAGGGGATTTTGGAGGCATTGTTAATTATTGCAACTTACTATTATACAATGCTGCAGCAACTTCTGCTGCATTGTTACTTTATGCTTTATATGAACTGTGGGCTATTCTTACCTCATGCTGCAAGACATCGTCGGAAGATGCTAGTCTTCGTTAGGCCTAGCTTCTTACCCTTGCTCTGGATTTCTGTCTTCAGTCCACTATATACAGCCTCTTATTTCCGTTGATACAATGCATAATGCTTAGTAGCGGACGTAAGACTCGCGGGTATGCTAGATACTCACCTTTGCTTTATTTCCCCTTTTCCGCTTTTCCTGATCGGCCGTTGCAGCCAACGTTGGAGCCCAGGAGCAGGAGTACCCCGGAGGCGACTACTACGACGTCGAGTTCCCCGTTGACCAGGAGTAGTTCGGTGGATCCCAGGCAGGAGGCCTCGCCTTTTCGATTTGTATCTCTGATGTGATTTGTGCTAGCCTTCTTAAGGAAAAACTTGACTAACTATGTCTGTACTCAGATATTATGGCTTGTATGACTTATGTATTCGGATCCTCGTGATCCCTGGTACTGTAACATATTGGTTTATCCTTTTGTGTTTAGTGTTGTGCTGTGATATTCTCACCGTGGCACCCTAATCTCAACCGTGTACCCTGCGTGTATGATTACTGTACACGGATTGATTTTGGGGGCGTCATAAGTTGGTATCAGAGCCGACTGCCTGTAGGAAGCCACCCCACCACTACTTGGTCGAAGTTGAATCTAGACTTTGAAAAACTATTTTTCTAACTTAATATTTGTCTTACGGGCCCACATCGATGTCACTACGTGTGATATCTATGGTATTAGGATCCTTTTCTCCTTACCTATGCTCTGGGAATCTGCTCTCTTATCCTTGCTGGTAAGTTTTACAAAATCTGACATTAGGATCACGTTATCTTGATTCCACCCGACGTTTTTGGTGCTTCCCCCATTGATTGAGTCATGTCGCAGGAGTCATACCCCAGGTCCCGGACCGCGGATCCCATTCTCATTCTGGGCAGGCCGCGCGTCCTCTGGCATTACCACCTTTGGCCAACAGTTTTCTTGCGGCGTGATTGACATAGTGGAATCTATGTCGCGTCGTGTAATCCTAACCGCGGTCTGCGCGCCGCCTAGTGAGTCCTTTTTCCTTAATTTCTACGACGTTACGCTGCCCGATTTTCGATTGACTCTGTGTGTGAATGTGTATGTCTTATATGACTACACCTATATATATCTGCGCCTCCTTTTAGTTGTCGTTTTTACTTCAGGCTTGATTCCGGTATCTCGTTAAATTTTCATCGTTGTAATACCCCTGTTAAATTCTTGCAGGATGGATGGTCGTGGTGGTCGTGGTCGTGGTCGTGGTGCCAACGACCCACCTCCGCCGCCGGATTACATGGCCGCGATGATGCAGCAGTTCAAGCTGAACCGTCAGTTCATGGAGATTGTCATGGCTCAATTCCCTCAGCCGAACCAACATGGGAACCACCATCAGCATGCCACCGTGACTCTGCACGACGTCACCCGCCTCAACCCCACTGTGTTCCGCAACACTGTCCAGCCGTTGGATGCTGATGACTGGCTTCGCGACATCACTCATGAGCTGGAGTCTGCTAATGTCGATCCAGCCGACTATGTGAACTTTGCGTCCTATCACCTGAAAGGCGCCACTGCCCAGTGGTGGAGCACCCACAAGCGTTCACTGCCAGTTGGAGAAGCCATCACTTGGGATGAATTTCAGTCTACCTTCCGCGCTCGCTACATTCCTCAGGGGATCATGGACCGTAAGCAGGAAGAATTCCGCAACCTCACTCAGGGCAACATGACTATTGAAGCCTATCAGCGCGAGTTCCTCAACCTCTCTCTCTATGCGGAAGATGAGATCACCACTGATGCTCGCAGACAGCAGAAGTTCCGTCCTGGGCTCAATGCAGACCTTAGGCTCGCTCTTGCCGTTCATGATTTTGCGAACTTCGCCACCATGGTGAACAAGGCTATCACCGTCGAGACTGCCCAGATGGAGTTCAAGGACACGCAGAATCTCTATCGTGACGTTGGCTCATCTTCGGGCGCAACACAGAAGCGTCGCATCTGGCTCCCTCACAGTGTGACCCATTCACCTTCCCCTACTCCGAGGCCGTCTTATGCTGCACCCCGTCTGCCTCCGCCACCGCAGATGCCAAGAGCTCTGCCTCCACCAACCAATGCTACACCCCTTCTTCCTCAGGATGGATTATGCTTCACGTGCCGCCAGCCTGGTCATTTTTCTAGAGAGTGCCCCCAGAAACAGAAGCAACTGGTAGTTCACCCTACTGGTCGCGGAAATGGTCGTGGCAACAACAGGACCCCCAACTATAACACTGGGTCTGCTGCTCATGCTCGTGGACATGCTTACAACATTAATGTTGAAGAAGCTCAGGAACAACCCGCTACCGTGATGGGTACCCTTCTCGTTAATTCTGCACCTGCTACTGTTTTATTTGATTCAGGAGCATCGCATTCATTCATGTCGCAAGCATTTGCATTATCGCGTAACATTACGTTTGAGAAGATGAACCCACCGATGATTGTTCGCACCCCTGGAGGCCGTTGCCAAACCTCCATGATGGTACACGATGTCACCATTGACGTCGAAGGGATTATATTCCTTGTGTCCCCCATCATCCTGAAAACCTCCACCATAGACCTCATTCTGGGAATGGATTGGTTGAAAGTTCACGATGCCGCACTGTATTGTGGCACCAGTTTTTTCCGACTTTTACACCCCTCCGGCGAGATTGTTAACCACACCACCCGTGATGCTGAAACGCATATATTTATGGTGAATGCTTTGAATGTCTCACCCCTGGAAGGAATTGAGAACGTTCCGGTCGTTCGTGATTTTCGCGACGTCTTTCCAGAAGAACTGTCGGGAATACCCCCGACCAGAGAGGTGGAATTCGTCATCGACTTGAACCCATGCACTGTTCCTATCGCCAAGCGTCCTTACAAGATGCCGCCACATGAACTCCTTGAACTTAAGGAGGAAATCGACAAGGCACTTCAGAAAGGATTCATTCGCCCCAGTTCCTCGGCTTGGGGAGCACCTTCGCTCTTTGTCAAGAAGAGTGATGGCACGAACCGTTTAGTCCAAGATTACCGACCTATCAACCAGGCAACAATACAGAACAAGTATCCGCTTCCTTGGATCAACGATCTGTATGATCAACTCGCTGGATCTACGGTGTTCTCGAAACTCGACTTGAGGTTGGGTTACCATCAGATTCGGGTCCGTGAAGACGACATTCCGAAGACCGCCTTCATAAATCGCTATGGCTCATACGAGTACACTGTCATGTCCTTTGGCCTAACCAATGCCCCAACCACTTTCTCCCGGTTGATGAACTATATATTCATGGAATATCTCGACAAGTTTGTCGTGGTCTATCTGGATGATATCTTAATATACTCCAAGAATAAAGAGGAGCATGCTGAACACGTTCGCCTTATACTGGAAAAGCTTCGAGAACACAAACTCTACGCTAAGTATTCTAAGTGTGAGTTCTGGCTTCCCTAAGTAACCTACCTTGGTCACGTGATTTCCAAGGATGGCATCGCCGTCAACCCAGAACGTATTCAGGCTATCCTGGATTGGACTCCCCCCAAGACTGTCAAGCAAGTCAGAAGCTTCCTCGGACTCGCCAGTTATTGCCGTCGTTTCGTCGAAAACTTCTCCAAGATTGCCAAGCCTCTGACCAATCTGCTTCACAAAGGTGTCAAGTTTGAGTGGACACACAAATGTCAGGAAAGTTTCCAAGCTCTCAAGGACAAGCTCACTTCTCCCCCAGTGCTTGCTCCCCCTGATACCCGGAAGGACTTCGTGATATATTGCGACGCATCTCATCAAGGATTAGGCTGTGTCCTAATGCAAGAGCGCAAAGTGATTGCTTATGGCTCTCGTCAGTTGCGTGCTCACGAAGAAATCTATCCAACACATGATCTTGAATTGGCAGCGGTGATTTATGCATTGAAGTTGTGGCGAAATTACCTCGTTGGTAATCGTTGCGAGATCTACACCGACCACCAAAGCCTGAAATATTTTTTCACTCAGCCAAATCTGAATCTCCGCCAAAAAAGATGGCTCGAGAGAATAGCCGATTTCAACATGGATATTCATTACACCCCTGGCAAAGCTAATGTGATGGCCGATGCCTTGAGTCGCAAAGCCTACTGTAGCGAAGTTCAAGTTGAAGTACATCAGCCACTTCTGTATGAAGAGCTACGCAAGCTGAATCTTGAGATTGTTCCACATGGATATGTGAATAACCTTGTTGTTGAGCCGGACCTCGACAGCACCATCAAGTGGATACAAACATGTGCCTCTGATGTCGAGAAGATCAAGAAGTATATCGCTAGAGGAAAGGCATCATGCTTCACTATTGCTGGTGATGGTACGTTATATTTCAAGAATCGTTTGGTGGTCCCTAGGAGTAAGCCCAATCTAAACTTGACCCCGCGCGTCATGAAAGAAGCTCATGATACTCCTTTGTCGATTCACCCTGGTAGTACCAAGATGTACCAAGACCTTCGTCAGCGGTACTGGTGGTCTAACATGAAGCAAGACATCGCTCGATATGTTGACGAGTGTGACGTTTGCCGTCGCGTAAAAGCAGAACATCAAAGACCTGCTGGGACTCTGCAACCACTCTCTATTCCTGAATGGAAGTGGGACAAGATCGAGATGGACATCGTCACTGGTTTTCCCAGATCGGAGAAAGGCCACGATGCTATCTTTGTCGTCATCGACCGCTTCTCCAAGGTTGCCCACTTTCTGCCAGTCAAGGAGACGATCTCTGCTAGTCAGTTAGCAGACTTGTATGTTTCTAGAATTGTGTCCCTCCATGGCATTCCGTTGGAGATCAGTTCCGACCGAGGCAGCATTTTCACCTCAAGATTTTGGGATAGTTTCCAAGAAGCTATGGGCACTCACCTGAATTTCAGCACCGCTTATCACCCCCAGTCGCAAGGACAAGTCGAACGAGTTAATCAAGTGCTTGAAGATATGCTTCGAGCTTGTGTCATCTCATTCGGCAAGAAATGGGAGGAATCTCTTCCGTTTGCTGAATTCTCGTATAACAATAGCTATCAAGCTAGTATGAAGATGGCCCCCTTCGAAGTTCTTTATGGACGTAAGTGTCGAACCCCTCTGAATTGGTCAGAAACTGGGGAACGAACTCTCGTTGGTCCGAATATTATACAGCATGCTGAAGATCAGGTTCGCGTTATCCGTGAACATCTGAAAGCCGCTCAGTCCCGCCAGAAAAGCAACTATGACCATAAGCACAAGGAAATTGTCTATCAACCTGGTGAATACGCGTACCTCCGTGTCACTCCCATGAGAGGCACTCACCGCTTCGGGATCAAAGGCAAGTTAGCTCCTCGCTACATCGGCCCGTATCGTATCCTTTCCAGGAGTGGACCAGTGGCATACTGATTGGAATTGCCGCCGAACCTCTCTCAAGTCCACGATGTTTTCCACGTGTCGCAACTCCGACGCTGCTTCAAGGACCCTATTCGCGAAGTGGAACATGATATGATTGAGCTGCAGTAGGACTTGACTTATCAAGAACATCCGAGTCGCATTCTCGATCAGTCTGAACGTCGAACCCGCAACAAGACCGTAAAATTCCTCAAAGTTCAGTGGTCGAATCATTCTGAAGATGAAGCCACCTGGGAACGCGAAGATCGTCTTCGTGATGAATACCCCGATCTTTTCCTCGCTACCACTTAAATTCTCGGGACGAGAATTCTTGTAGTGGGGGAGATTTGTAACACCCTCACTGTTAGTGAACAGTAATCAGGGTTACTGTTCATCTCTACTGTTCAGAACTTTTATTTGATCAACTTGGATCAGTTCAAATTCAATTTCCACTTTGTTATTCTTGAATGCGTTGTGATCATGGACCTTGGTCATGATGAATCAAACCAATACCTAGCTCAATTCAAATGACCTTTGAATTGAAATCCATTTAAATCTTCAAATTCCTTTGGTGGGTTATTAAAAACCAAAGTGCAAAATCAACTTACTCCAAAAATTGTGAAACTACTTTTATTAAATCCTAAATATTCAGTGGGTCATGTCCAAACCTAGTTGGAGATTTTATTAATCTATAAATATTTCTAAACAAATCAAAACAGTGGATAAAAACCCTAATTAAGTCATTTAATATTTAATAGAAATATTAAATGACTTTTAAAGGTGCCCAAAACTTTTTGTGGCACTGACCTAAGTAGCAACATTAATTATGGACCCCATTAAACATTTTACAAAATGCCATAGTGATCAAAATAAATGCCAACAGAAATATCAGAAAAGAAAAAGAAAATAAAAATAAAAACCTAGCTAACCCACGCCCCATGGGCGAAGCCCATCCCCATTACCATCCCCCTGGCCCACCAGCCCAGCCCACCACCAACCGTCATCTCCCCCCCTCCCCCACTGTTCGTCCCCCACCCCCGTGTCGTTCATCCCATGGCTAGGGCGCCATGGCCATCGGCGTGGAGGACATCGGAGGCGCCCCGCCAGCTACAAGACGGCGCCCCCTGCGCCAAAAACCCTAGCCTCTCCCCCCCTCCTCCGCTCTTCCTCCTCGCGCCGCACCTCCCTCCCTCGCGTGCTGCCTCGTCCCCGCTTGGGAGCAGCCACGGCCGCCGCCTCCCCACGCCGGATTTGTCGACTCCGGTCATCCCCGGCCATAACCGAGCTCGCCATCAGCTTCCCCACCGTGAGCCGCACCCATTCCCCCCCTTCCCCTCTCGATTTGCCTCCCGCGGCCGTCACCCCCATGGCCGCCGTGCCCGCCGGCCACCATTGCGGTGGGCTCGAGCTCGTCGAGCTCGGCCGGCCGCGCGCCCGAGCCCCCTCCCGTCCTGGCCGCGTCCCCCTTGCGTGCGCACGCCCACGCGTGGCCACGGCCCCCACTGCCGAGCCACGGCTCCCCGCCGGTGGCCTCCAGTGCGGGCGCGCCATGGGCAGCGGGGCACTCCCCGTTTAACAGTGGGATTACCCACTGACAAGGGGGCCCCACCCACAATTAGCCCCTAATTGCTGTTAAAAAAAAGGGAAAGTGTTAGATAAAATAAATAAATAAATACACTGACATGTGGGGTCACCCCCTTAATTACCTCTGTTGATTAATTAAGTTGTTAATTAAAACTTGTATGTATGACATGTGGGCCACCCCTGTTTTTATTAATAAAAATGTTTTATTAGAATTGGGTCACTGACATGTGGGACCCCAATGTCAGTTTGACCAGTCAACTGGTTGCGGATAATGTTGGGATTTTAGTAATAAAAATAAGTTAAATAAAGTTTTTAAAATTGATTAAACTTATAAAATCAATATATTTTAATCCGTATATCGGATCGAAAAAAACTTTATACATCAAAATTGATCAGAATAATACAACGAGTAAGAATACGCTATCCGTGGGTCTACCACCCCCCTCTAACATACCGAACGTCGAACCGTCCCCCTCCGGACCGTCTGTCCGATGATTTGTCCGGTACTGTTAAAGTATCCGGATGAATTTATTCTGAACACGTAAGTTGTTCGGATTGTTTCAACTAACCCGGATACCCCACCCATACGTTTGTCGGATGTCCACGACACCTCCGGCTTGATCCTTCCCCCCTGCAGACACCCTGATCGGTAATCACCCGGAGCCGGTAGTTCATCCTCAGACGAATTTCCGTTCCGAGAAACGTGCATTGCACTGCGTTAGAACACCGTTAACATTTCATCTCTCATGTCATGCATCTGTTTGTATATGCTTGCTGTATATTTACTGTTTTCTCCCCCCTTTTAATCTCTGGTAGACCCCGCTGCTGTCGTCGACTACACCGCTGCTGGGTACGACTACTTCGTCGACGACCCTACTTCTACCGTCGAGCTTCCAGGCAAGCAGAGCCATTCTCTTTCCCAGATATCGCCTATCTTTCCGTACATTTCTTGCACTAGGCATTGTTACTGCTGCTGCTACGTTACAATCCTATTCAATTGCATAGCCTATTTTTGTTTCCCCTTGATGTACCTTCCTTATCCTATGATGCCTGCTATATCTATATATTATATTCAGCAGTGAGCCATGCGCATTGTTAGCTAGGATTAGATAGAGGGTCGCGATCACTCAGGGGAGTGAACGCGGATACAATAATTATAAACTGCGCAGGTACGGTACATGCAGACACCGTCTAAGGCCCCTATCTGGGTTATGCCTAGTCACCTCAAGTGTGAGCTATCAAGGAGTAATCCTTGTACTCCACTCGAGGCTGACTTTGTCTCACCGCCATAGGGTCCTGGATAGCGGTTGTCCTTCAGGTAAGAAGTCGGGCGACCCAACGGTACCCGCGAGAGGTATTGTGACGGGACGACAGGGAGGGTACGACCAGTGTACCGGTGTGCTTGGCCCCTGATCGTTGGCCGCGAGAGTTACCAAACCACGAAAGTCGAGCTCCTCCAGGAGCACACGCGAGACAAGGTAAGGAGACGGTTCACCTTGTTGGTAACCGCAGAGACTTGGTGGGACGACAGGGTAGGCACCGATGTACTGGTGGTCCTGACTGCTGTCATTGTCCGCGGGTCAGTTAAGTCGAGGCAACGATAACGGTTGTCCCGCAAATTAATAAAATACTAAATGGTTCGGCGGATGACTTGAGTAGCCTTTTGGCTTGTACGCGCTGCCTACACGTGGGATAATGAGTGTGGGCTCCTCCGCTTCATGGTGTCGTCCGAGGACTCTTCAGACGTCAGCAGTACCGCAGGATGATTGCCGGGAAGTGCGATGTCTTCTTTGCTCGAGCTGTGTTGTTTTTGTTACGGCTTCCCGACCACCCACGCACCGTGCAGGAGTACGTCAGGTTTGGGGTCCAAGGCCCTGAGTACTTAGGATTTAGACCGGCGGATGGCCTCTCTGTTGAGTTTGAAAGATGGGCTGTGGAGTGTCGGATAGCCTCGGTGGAGCGTTCCCTAACAAGGTGCCCGCCACCCTGGAGATACGTGTGTTGTAGTGTAACAGAAGTGCACCCCTGTAGGGAAGATTGATCTATTCGAATAGCCGTGTCCACGGTATCAGGACGCTTTATGCTGAAGCTGGATCTTACCACTACAAACTATTATTATTAAACTGTATGGTTCCGGGATCTCCTCCTCGCGGGGATGTCGAGGAGGGGATTTCGGAGGCATTGTTAATTATTGCAACTTACTATTATACAATGCTGCAGCAACTTCTGCTGCAATGTTACTTTATGCTTTATATGAACTGTTGGCTATTCTTACCTCATGTTGCAAGACATCGTCGGAAGATGCTAGTCTTCGTTAGGCCTAGCTTCTTACCCTTGCTCTGGATTTCTGTCTTCAGTCCACTATATACAGCCTCTTATTTCCGTTGATACAATGCATAATGCTTAGTAGCGGACGTAAGACTCGCGGGTATGGTAGATACTCACCTTTGCTTTATTTCCCCTTTTCCGCTTTGCCTGATCGGCCGCTGCAGCCGACGTTGGAGCCCAGGAGCAGGAGTACCTCGGAGGCGACTACTACGACGTCGAGTTCCCCATTGACCAGGAGTAGTTCGGTGGATCCCAGGCAGAAGGCCTCGCCTTTTCGATCTGTATCTCTGATGTGATTTGTGCTAGCCTTCTTAAGGCAAAAATTGACTAACTATGTCTGTACTCAGATATTATGGCTTGTATGACTTATGTATTCGGATCCTCGTGATCCCTGGTATTGTAACATATTGGTTTATCCTTTTGTGTTTAGTGTTGTGCTGTGATATTCTCACTGTGGCACCCTAATCTCAGCCGTGTACCCTGCGTGTATGATTACTGTACACGGATTGATTTTGGGGGCGTCACATAGTGTGGGGGTCTCTAGACATTTTGTGTAGCAAGCTAATAACTTCTGAGAGGGTACAACTATGAAAATCAATATCACTACTATCAAAGGTGGTAGTTGTGTCATCTAGGCTCACTTGTTTGAAACCCTCTATGTTCATAGGAATCTCTTTATCTACGGTTGAGGTATTAGCATCACCATTAATAGGTCCAACGGGACTAGGAGTGCATTGGGTGCTAATAGTTTGAGTGTCCTCAACAATTTGGATAGTGGCAACTATGTGGTGTGTAGGAAGGCTCTTAATTCTATCCTCTTCCTCTTTTTCTCTAGCCCATCTTTCTTTAAGTTTAGCCATCATCCTAATATTCTCATTGATTTGTAACTAGATAGCATTAATAGGAGTGGCCTTATTCTCCTCAAGGGGAGAGGTTCTAATTTTAAGCATCTCAATATCAAGGGATAAGTTTTCTACCTTCAAAGAGAGACTATCTATTTTAGCTAATTTCTCCTCTACATTTTTGTTGAAGGTTTTTTGGGTAGTGATAAAGTCTCTAAGCATGCTTTCTAATTCAGAAGAGGGGTTCTTGTTGCTAGTGTAGGTATTGTTGTTTCCATAGTTGGATGGAAACGGTCTAGGATTGCTAGCAAAATTTCCCCTATAAGCATTGTTGTTGAAGTTGTTTCTAGCAATAAAGTTCACATCTACTTGTTCTTGGGAAACCAAAGAATTTAAAGGAACATCATGAGGATCAATAGAGGGTTGCTTGGTAAGTAGAGACATAATTAAGTCAACTTTTTCATTGAGGGAGGTAATTTCCTCGACAGAGTTTACCTTCCTACCTGTTGGAGCGCGTTCGGTGTGCCATTTGGAATAATTGGTCATCACCTCATCGAGAAGCTTTGTGGCAGCACCAAGTGTAGTTGACATAAAGGTTCCTCCCGCGGCCGAATCTAATAGGTTCCGCGAGGTAAAGTTCAAGCCTGCATAAAAAGTCTGGATAACCATCCAGGTAGTCAAACCATGTGTAGGGCATTTCTTAACAAGAGATTTCATTCGTTCCCAAGCTTGGGCAATGTGTTCATTATCCAATTGCTTAAAATTCATAATATTACTCCTCAATTGGATAATCTTAGCAGGAGGGTAGTACTTCCCTATAAAAGCATCTTTGCACTTATCCCAAGAATCTATGCTATTCCTAGGCAAAGATTGAAACTAGATTTTAGCATCTCCCCTTAAAGAGAAAGGAAAGAGCTTGAGCTTAACAACATCACCTTCTACTTCTTTATACTTTTTCATATCACATAATTCAACAAAATTATACAAGTGTAAAGCAGCATCATCTCCAGCATCAGAGAATTGATCTCTCATAACAAGGTTTAGCACAGCAGGTTTAATATCATAAGAGGTAGCTGAAGTGGCAGGTGTGGCAATGGGAGTGCAGATAAATTCTTGGTTGTTGTGACTAGTGAAGTCACACAACTTGGTGTTTTCAGTGGAACCCATAGTAGCAGCAAGTGTGGTAGATTTTTTGTAAATTTTGATAAAATACGCAAAGATAAAAACTGAAAGATAAACTAGCAAGACTAAAAAAACAAAGGTAAAGGGTAGTGCGCAGCTCCCCTGTCTTAGCACTGGGAGTCCCCGGCAACGGCGCCAGAAATTTGGCTTGATGTGCGAGATGATGATAGTGATTTCTCGCCCTTCGTTGGTAAACCCCAAGTGAAAGGCGTGATGTAGCACATCAGCAAATTTCCCTCGGTGAAGATACCAAGGTTTGTCTCCAGTAGGACTCCGAAGTTGATAAGTAGGTGTCAGCGGCGCAACTGACGCGGACCTGCACACAGACACGATAACTTTGTTGCCAACGAAGTTCAGAGAGGTTGTCAATCTCTCCGGTCTTGTTGTTCACAAAGGGTAAAACACAAGGGATAATGATAGCAATTGAACGTAAAAGCAGAAAAGTAAATGAGCGTGTAAACAGTGATGAGGATATGGACCGGGATACGTGATGTTCACTAGTGATGTCTCTCTCCCAAAAGACGATAAAATTGCTATGCGAGGTAAACAAATTACAGAAAGGCAATTGACAGGATTATGAACGCACCGCAATGCTAACTATGCTACAAAAGAAAGGACGAGGCTCAAAAGCATGGGCAGTACGCCAAAATAAGTAGACCGAAATCCAACTGCATCTACTACTAATCATCCACCTTGAGATATCTATCCAGAACATCTCGCTGGTATTAAGTTGCGAGCCCCACCCAAAGTGTAAACCCAAAGCAACAGACAACTGCATTAAAAAGAACTTTGCGTAAAGTAAACAATCCTTGTAACCGCGGTTACAAGCACCGTTGTTTTCCCCCTTGTGGCAACAGCACATCCCCTAGACTCATGTTTCTGTCACTCAAGCGTGTCATCGGGGGGCATGAACCCACAATCGAGCAAAACGTTCCGTCTTGGAGTCACTACCTACTACTTGGACAAAGCAATAAACAACAACGGAGAACATGCAAGAATTACTTAGGAACAAAAATATAAGAGATAAGAACCAAATATATTACTCAATCACAATCTGAACATAATATCATAATCCATCAGATCCTATCAAATTCAACATAGCAATAGCAAAAATATTACAAAAGTGCCTCGATCATGTAGGGCAGCTCACGAGGTCTAAACAATGAAGATCAAAGAGGGGAGGAGAACATCACATAGCTACTGATCACGGACCCATGGTCCAAGGAAAACTACTCACGAGACATCCGGGGAGCATCCATGGTGGAGAGGAGACTCCCGGAGGTCAATCCTCCCGCCGGCAGGGTGCCGGGAAGAGGTCTTCTGGTGCTCGCGATCTCGGAAGCGCGGCGGCGGAGGAACAGAGGCGAGTTTGCGAAATAGGGTTCCTCTCCTGGAGTTTCCCCTGACGAAGAATAAATAGGCGAAGGGGGGCAGCCAAAGGTGGACCAGGGGCCCCAGGCGCCCCCCTAGCGCAGCCAGAGGTGGGGCCGCGCCGAGTGGCCGCCTGGGCCCACCCTGTATCCCCTCTGGCCCCTCCCGGGCTCTTCTCGAAGCTTCCTGTACGCTGATTTTTCCTGTATTTTTCCCTGAATTTTTCTGGCACTTTTTATATTGGGGAAAACTAAAATAGAAAAACAGCGGAAAACAGGAACTGGCACTGGGGTGCACTGAGTTAATAGGTTAGTCCAAATATGATCAAAAGTGTATGAAAGTGTATCTAGATCATAGAAATATCACACAAAACATGCATGGAGCAAGCAGAAATGATAGATATGTTTTGGACGTATCACCGCCTCTGCCACGAGATGGGCTCGGCCCATGGTGAGCCTGAGCCCAGCCCCTCCCTTTTTTTTATTTATTCATCTGTTTTTTTTTCCTCTGTAATTTTTCTAAGTCCTGTGTAATTGTGATGTTGATTCAGTTTCGCATAGTAATTTGCGAGTAAACCGTAGATCGGATGACGTTGCGCCCAAAAGAAAATTTGCTTAGAATTGTGTGTACTTCAATCCATCTTCTGTGAGAATTATTATTTGAGGCCATATTGATGTTTCAAATCTATGTTGAAGTGGGCATCAGGCCGTTAATTGCTACTATTAAGTGTTGTTGTTATTATTTTATTGCAAGTTTGCATCATGATTGTGACTCATCCATGAGGCCTATTGCATTGATTCTTTTTCCTATGTGTTAAGAATCATGTGTACTTCATTTCCATTCTTTAACTTGTCATGTTTGGCTGCTTTAGCTATATTCAATCTTGCTCCAAAGTGGTGATCCTGGTGTTAATGTGCTGCTATTGCTGAAACTGTTATTTTGTTGCAACTTCGGTCAACGAGTGTGGCGCGACTGTTTATCTGAATTAAGTGATTCCAATTTCATATTGTTAAGCATCATGTCTACTTTCATTACATGTATTGCATCTTCATGTTAGCATTCCTGGTCATATAGATATTTAGCTCCAAAGTTGCTATGCTGCTGTTTTTGACAGCCACCTCTGTTTTTCTCCAAGT
Source organism: Bromus sterilis (assembly GCA_950022295.1). Taxonomy (NCBI): domain Eukaryota; kingdom Viridiplantae; phylum Streptophyta; class Magnoliopsida; order Poales; family Poaceae; genus Bromus; species Bromus sterilis. Next base: position 331,646,139 of record OX465595.1, on the reverse strand, counting down.
CTGTAACGTTTCGATGCCATGTTGCATGCTTAATATCTTTTGATATATGATGCCTATTTGCATGATTCTTTTTGCCATGCCTTCCCTGTCATGTCTAGTTTAGTTCCATATCATTTGTGAGCATGTTTGCATTCATTGTCCTGTTTATGCATTGCTCTAAAGTGTGCTTCGTGATGTTGGCAGATTGTGCCCGTAACTTGTTTTGCTTATATCTTTTTAACCGTAACTCCGTTTGGAGTGTGCTTTATATGTAACTTGATTAGTTTTTCGTGTATTTTGTGTTTATGCTATTGTTTTCTGTACTTAACCAACCTAAAATATGGTTTAATACAGAACCGTACCAAATGTTTTAATCATCGCGCGGCACTTAGTGTTATGCCATGTTTAGGTTGTGCCTCACTTAAATTGACTAGCATAGATAGTTTCCTTTATGCTTCACCTCTTGACATGTTTGTGTGCTATGCCATGGTTTCTTGAGTTGCCATGTTAACAACCTTGGTTGATCACCCGTAGCTAAGCAACTTGAACCACCGTAAACGTGCGGTATTCGTCGTGTGTGACGAGTACTCCACTTAACCTATTAGTAACCGCTCTCGACGGTAGGTGCGATGTCTCGTGTTGCCTTCTTGTTGATGTTTGCTCATGTTTGCCCCGTAGTAATAGAGTGTTTGCTCGTTGATTGTTTTCCAGTGTTTATCGTCTTGTGAGCTTTCGCGGGTAACTCTCGGAGATGATGCGAGCTTGCGATCAACTACACCTTCGGAACCCGAATTATCAACAGGCAAGGACTATAAATTACGTATGATCCATTCTATTTCAACTAGCGGTTTGCATGCTAGTCTAGGTTAGGTTCGATGTTTGATCCTACCACATGTTTACAGCCTCTTTCAAACCGATACAGCCATGTCCCTTCCTAGCAAACCTTGTACTGCTAAGTTACTATTGCTCGTTGCTCAGCCCCTGCTTAGTATGCATGCTTAGGATGCTACGATGTTACCCTATTACTCCTTGGTTTGGGACATCACATTATTATATTTTTGTTGATGATATGATTATTATAATGTTGACTATATTCGACGAAGGATGGAAGGTCTAGGCTATCCCGCCCCGACGCTTTGTTCCATTCGAGTCACCTAGGATCCGAGTTCCGGGTATTGGTTTTAAGACTGAGCGTGCCTAACCGCGTGTGGGATTTTATGGGGTCCCCTTTTCTTACCTACCTAGCTTCAAACATATCTAGTGGTGGCCCAAGCTGATTTACCATTTGAAACCGTGTGTGTGCTGGTCAGCTGCCAGTTGTTTACAAACCAACCCGGACCAGTGAGGACATAGTTCCCCTGCTGGCCCACCTTGTCCGGCTGAGGACCCGGTTTCCCATGTGTGATTAACCGGCTATCCAAACCTGAGACAAACGGTAGAGACCAGATCGAGAGAGCGGCCGGCTCCTGAGAAGGATGTCGACTCACCGGGGGCCACCCGGATTTGTTCGTTGTTAGTTTGAGGGACCTGTCGTTTCAGATCTCTTGGAACTAAATCATAAAATGGTTGCCTGTGATGGGTAGAAACTGAGAGAGATGGGCGTGCGTGCGGATCCTTCTAATGGGCAGTTGGTACACCCCTGCAGGGTTAAATCTTTTCGAGAAGCCGTGTCCACGGTTATGGACGACTTGAGACCTACTCCTTGTTCATAGACAACAAAAACAACTGAGATAATCTTAATACAACTTGATCAACGTGTGTGTGCCTTCACTGCTTCTTCTTCGTCGGGATGCGAAGAGGAGGACAAGGATAGGATAGGTGTTATATTTGCGTAAGTAGTTGATAGCAAGACTTGTTGGAGGCGATTCCTCATCGAATGCTTGGCTTCTTACCTTACTCTCTAGATCGTTAGCTACTTCATAAATGCTAGTGCGATAGCAACCTCACCACTTACCCCTTCCTTACTGTAAACTACTAGTTGTCCTAGAATGACGAGTGATGAAGTCCTTGCTGGGTCAGTTGACCACTACAGTTGGATGCTGAGTACTTCTGTACTCATGATACTACCCCAAAACTCTTTTCAGGGTTCTTGATCGACAACAGGTATGGTGATCGACGTTTCACGTGGAGACTCGACGACGACTAGTTAGGCGGATCCCGGCGGAGGGCCTGGACCCGTGTGGTTATGGGGATCGATGATTTTCTTTTGCCACTAGGCATTTGATTGTAGTATGTACTCAGACGTATATCTTCCGATGTTGTATTGTATTAAGGCAGTTTTATGCCGATTGTATGAGATGTTGTATCCTTGTATCTGTAATGTTGTGATATCATGTTGGAAATCTGGGGCATATGGCTATGTCATATGTCGCGGTGGGACCGATATGTGCTTCGTCCCCGGATCTGGATGGAAACATCTAGATCTGGAACAGTACCGCATATCGGGCCTTACAACTTGGTATCAGAGCCTTACCGACCGTAGGATCCCCTCTCTGGCCGAAGTCGAGTCTAGACAAAAACTATTTTGTAGTTAATAAGTTAGTTATCGGAGAGTAGGATTCTTTTTATTCCTTACCCATGCTCTGGTCAGGACAAGTGTCATAAGTGTTTTACTCTCGCCTTACCCCCTTCAAACTCTAGGATCTCGAGTGTGTTGAGTTTCGGAACCGTTACAATGCCTTGCTTGCAGCGTGTTGTCTCGATTCCGTGCTCAGGTGGGAATTCCTATAGTACCTTTAGCTTCTCCGATTTTCGGTTATCATCTGGGTCATCCATTGCCCTCCCTCCTTTTGCCCGGTGCTTTCACGACTTGCGTCGAAAACACTATCCTTTGATCCGGTTTTCTCGATCGTTCTTCCTCTTGACACTGACGGTTTCGTTCTTCCGACGATGTCGTCTCTCTGCGGAAAATTATCTCGACAGAAGTTCGACGTGGACATGGAGCAGAGTCCCTTGTTGGTGGTGCTGAAGATCGTTGTCTCCCTTTTCTCTCCCCCTTCCCTCTCCCCTGGATCGTCCTGGATCTCGGGACGAGATCCATTGTTGGTGGTGTTGTATTGTAACAGCCCAGTTTTCACAAAAATTAAAAAATTTGTTTTCAGTGTAAATTGTTTGATTGTCTGATTTGTTTGCGGTGTTTGCATCCCCGATTTATCGATCGGCGATTATTTTTCCCCCTCTTATCTCGTATCGGACGGAGCCCGACTCTTGCCACCCTAACACTCGACCTTTGCGACACCGGGTTTCACCCGATCACTGTCGCGAAAAACCGCACGAGACCAGCCGCAGCCAACGGAACGAAAAGCCCCGTTTAATAAGTAAATGGGTTATTTTTATAGCACGCCGGAAAGTGTTCTCGGAACAGTTCCAACGCGAGGTGAACGCCGCTGGCTCGACGCACTGATCGCGCAGTTCGAAGTTTTACCCGAATCGGAGGTACTACGGACCCTTGGCGGTCAGAAACGTGAGCACCGCGCGCACGAGAGAAAAACCGGGGATGTTTTTGCAAACTGCCAGCCACCTGGGCTATATAAATACCATCACACTCCCACCCATTTCTAGGGTTTCCCTAGCACAAAATTGCAGCCACCCCCCTCTAAAAATTCCCAAATCTGCCCAATAGACCCCCAAATCACGAAATTCCTAGCTCCCTGCGATATGGACCGTCGGATCGGCCGATCCAATGGCCCCGATCGCGCCTGGATCCCCCACCAACCGCATCTCCTCCCTCCTCCAGCCCGAGCTCCACGGCCGCTGCCGCCTCCCTCCGGCCGACCACCGCGCCACGCCGGACGCGCCCTTCCTTCTCCTGCGCCCCTCTCCTCCTTCCCCTGCGGCCTTCCTCTTATCCTCCCTCTCACCCCGTCCCTCTCCTCCTTCGCAGGTGCGCCACCGTCGTCGAACAGGGGAGCCGCCGTAGCGCCATGGCCGGCCCGAGCCGCAGCCGCCATGGCCTCGAGCTCGCCCGAGCACGGCCCGCGACACGACCGCCTCCAGCCTCGCCGCCAACCCCCTCTGGCCTCCTCCAGCACCCCTGCGCCGCCGCCCTGCCTCGTCGGCTCCGCCGTCGCGCCGGAACGGCCGCCAGCCACCACCTGGAGGAGATCCCAATCGGGATCGGATCGACCCCAGATGGGCCGGCCTCCTCTCTGCATGGCCCACGGCTCCTGTGCGGCCCGCCAGCCTCCAGCCGCCTCTGCCACGAGATGGGATTGGCCCATGGTGAGCCTGAGCCCAGCCCCTCCCCTTTTTTTAATTTATTCATCTGTTTTTTTTTATTATTTCCTCTGTAATTTTTCTAAGTCCTGTGTAATTATGTTGCTGATTCAGTTTCGCATAGTAATTCGCGAGTAAACCGTAGCTCGGATGACGTTGCGCCCGAAAGGAAATTTGCTTAGAATTGTGTGTACTTCAATCCATATTTTGTGAGAATTTTGATTTGAGGCCATCTTGATGTTGCAAATCTTTGTTGAAGTGGGCATCAGGCCGTTAATTGCTATTATTTCCTGTTAAGTGCTTGATGGCTTCTCGCCCTTCGTTGGTTACCCCAAGTGGAAGGTTGAGATGTAACGCAGCAGCAAGTTTCCCTCGGTGAAGATACCATGGTTTGTCTCCAGTAGGACTCCAGAGATGATAAGCAGGTGTCAGCGGTGCAACTGACGTGGACCTGCACACAGACACAGATAACTTTGTTCCCAACGAAGTTCAGAGAGGTTGTCAATCTCTCTGTTCTTGTTGTTCACAAAGGGTAAAACACAAGGGATAATGATAGCAAATGAAAGTAAAAACAGGAAAGTAAATATAGCGTGAAACAGTAATAAGGATATGGACCGGGATACGTGATGTTCACTAGTGATGTCTCTCTCCCAAAAGACGATAAAACTGTTATGCGAGGTAAACAAATTACAGAAGGGCAATTGACAGGATTATGAACGCACCGCAATACTAACTATGCTACAAAAGAAAGGAAGAGGTTTAAAAGCACGGGCAGTACGCCAAAATAAGTAGACTGTAATCAAACTGCATCTACTACTAATCATCCACCTTGAGATATCTATCGACAACATCTCACTGGTATTAAGTTGCGAGCCCCACCCAAAGTGTAAACCCAAAGCAACAGACAACTGCATTAAAAAGAACTTTGCGTAAAGTAAACAATCCTTGTAACCGCGGTTACCAGCACCGTTCTTTTCCCCCTTGTGGCAACAGCACATCCCCTAGACTCATGTTTCTGTCACTCAAGCGTGTCATCGGGGGGCATGAACCCACAATCGAGCATAACGTTCCCTCTTGGAGTCACTACCTACTACTTGGCAAAGGCAATAAACAGCAACGGAGAACATGCAAGAATTACTTAGGAATAAAAATATAAGAGATAAAAACCAAATATATTACTCTATCACAATCTGAACATAATCTCATAATCCATCAGATCCCTTCAAACTCCGCATAGCAACAGCAGAAATATTACAAAAGTGCCTCGATCATGTAGGGCAGCTCACGAGGTCTAAACCATGAAGAACAAAGAGGGGAGGAGAACATCACATAGCTACTCATCACGAACCCATGGTCCAAGGAAAACTACTCACAAGACATCCGGGGAGCATCCATGTTGGAGAGGAGACTCCCAGAGGTCAATCCTCCCTCCGGCAGGGTGCCGGGAAGGGGTCTTCTGGTGCTCCTGCTCTCGGAAGCGCGGCGGCGGCGGAACAGAGGCGAGATTGCAAAATAGGGTTCTGTCTTCGGAGTTTCCCTGTGACGGAGAATAAATAGGCGAAGGGGGGCAGCCAGAGGTGGACCAGGGGCCCCAGGCGCCCCCCTGGCGCGGCCAGGGGTGGGGCCGCGCTGTTGGGGTTCGCAGCAGAAAACACAAATTTTTCTAACTAGCGTTCCCATAACCCAAGATCTAGCTAGCCGTATTACCGTAACGGAAAGCAGTGCGGAAATAACATACCTCGGGGTGTAGTCCGTTGCGCGGGAAACGTTCCCGCAAACGTGGTTGATGTAGTCGATCAAGTTTCACAGCCCCCTGGCTGTGTTGAGCACCCGGATGGGTGTAGTGTCACACGTGTAGCACCTTGTAGTACTCGCACACATACGAGACTCGATGACGACCTCCGTTCTCCGATCCAGCGGAGGTGGCGGAAGCAGACCTCCGGACGGAGCTTCGGCAGCACGATGGCCTCCGATTCTAGCAGAGAAGCCTGAATGCCACTATAGACTCACACTAGGGAGTCCACCGTGAAAGATACAAAGGGAGGGGAGAAGACCGGAGAAAACCGATCTCAATTCGGAGTAATATTTATTTTCTCACGAATTTCTGTGTATTAAATATGTGCACCCTGCCCATCTATATATAGGCAGAGGGGAGGGAGTCAACCCCTCTCCCTTAGCAATGTGGGACTAAACCCTTTGCTAAGGGGGGGGTTGGCCGGCAAAGGGGGGAAGGGGGCGCACCCCTCATGGTCCCTAGGGCCCATGGCGCCTCCCCCCTTTTCTTTTTCTTTTTTTCCCTTTTTATGCCCCTAATGGGCCTTTTTCTCCACTAAGGCCCATAGCACATATTAATTAGAAATAAAATGATTTTAATTATTAATTAAATTAATTAATAACTAAAACATAATATTCCATCTCCCGGTGCTCCGGAACACCTTCCGGTTCACTCCGAACTTGTTTCGGTTCAACACGGTACTTCTCCGATATTGTTTCCTTTATTCTCTGGTTGCTCCGATGGTTCCAAAAAGGTCTCCGATTTCATCGAGCCCTTAAGTGTGTTACCCTACGGTCCGAGAACACTCCAGTCATGACCTCGCAGAGGCTATGGTCAATGATCATCAGCGGGACCTGGATGCCCATAATGACCCCTGTGCCTTCCGGATATCAACACCGATTGGACCTTACGCCGTATAGCATTCCCTTTGTCAGCGATACTGGATTGTTCCGAGATTCGATCAATGACATCCTATGTCTGGTTCAACCTCATTCCGAACTAATCCTTATTCACTCGTTCCCGTGATATTCATCCCCGTGACCTAGTCACACGCTGCGCAGCTTTATGGATGGAATCTCACCGAGTGGGCCCCGAGTATCTATCCATTACATGGATTGACAAATCCCGCTCTTGTAAACAATACTCCTCAACATACCTCCACGGAATACCTAAGATACAACCGTTATGACCCGCATATTTCAGTCAGGTGGTGGGATGTAAGTCAAAGCATCCGGGAAGATAGTGATTATGCACGTACTCACGGTCAAAGGAACGGTCTACCACGTTCTGTAATTACAACACTGAACCTTCACAAGATTTGATCATGCTGTAATGCTTACTTTGGGTAATGTTCATCACGTCACTTAACCCGTGAGGTGACCTCATAGTCAAGAGACTTAATTGTCCATGATCGCGAAACCACGACCATCATGTTGACCATGAACTAGTTATCGATGTAGAGGCTAACTAGGAACTCTGGGGGTTTCTATACCACACCTGCATCATTGTTTCACTGATGCAGTTCTAGCACGGTATGAAACTGGTTATGAACTTTCTTAGATATATTGGAATAATCATATATTATTTGCCTCTAGAGCATATATCCAACACGCGCCGGCTGGCCGCCTGGGCCCCCCTGGCTCCCCTCTGTCCCCACTCGGGCTCTTCGCGAAGCTTCCCTCACGCTGATTTTTTATCAGAATTTTCCTGAATTTTTCTGGCACTTTTTGTATGGGGGAAAACTGAAATAGAAAAACAGCAGAAAACATGAACTGGCACTGGGGTGCACTGAGTTAATAGGTTAATCCAAAAATTATCAAAAGTGTATGAAAGTGTATCTACATCATAGCAATATCACACAAAACATGCATGGAGCAAGCAGAAATTATAGATACGTTTTGGATGTATCAACATCCCCAAGGTTAATTCCTGCTCGTCCTCGAGTAGGTAAATGATAACAGCATAATTTCTGTGGTGACATGCTAGCAACCATAAAAGAACTTTGAAAAGTAAAGCAATAAAGGTTAGAGATTCAATTCAAGTCATAACATGCAAGAGTCTATATTAGCATTGAAACAAGTAACAAAAGAACATTAGGTGCAAGAGCTCTCGCTGTCCGTGACTCGAATGTCTCCAAATGGTGTTTGCGTGCAAGAAGGGGGATAGGGAATACGAGAAAAAGTATTTTTGTGTTGAGAACTCAGTCTACTAAATTTTCACACTTGGTCCTCTTTGGAATCTTATCTTGACTTGTCCCCAGACCTCTAGCCAGGTACAAGTCAATTTGATCCACTCCTTTTCGATATTTTGAGCACTCATGCAATGGATGAGCGTAAGCACGAGAGTTGACACTTAGGATGGCAAAGAGAGAATATGGTGGAGGAGGAAGACAAAAAGGATGATAAAGGCTCACATCAATGAGGACAATCATAGGCAAGAGATGCCAAATGATAGATATGATGTGAGAAGTAGGGATTGCCATGCAACGGATGCACATACGAGCTAAGAAGCTCTCTAATGGAACTAGTGGGGGTGCATCTAACTTGCTCGCTCATGAAGACCTAGAGCTCGTTTGAGGAGGCTCATCCTTGGAATATGCAAGCCAAGTTCTATAGTGTGAAGGTCCCCACATAGCTATATGCATGAAGATCATCTCTATGGAGTACAAGAATATAAAGGGAGTACTAGTGTGGATCTCTCAAAAGGATAGTAGTGTTTCCCCTTTCTCTCTTTTTATTTCTTTTTCTCTTTTTCTATTTTTTTGTATTTTTTGTGGCCTCAATGGCTCTTTCTATTTAACTCTCATTTGTCCTCTTTGGGATCTTTTATTGTGTCCACTTTGGGATCTTTTCCTCACTTAAGGGCAACACTCTATTTTACAAGAAGGTAAAGGAGATCTTTCACACTTTACAAGGTACTCAAAATCATAAAGAAGATGTAACTATCATGATGTATGCAATGTATGTCGCTGCCAGTGTAGCAGGAACATGTATGACATGAAGATCAAGTCATGAAGAGGTGGATGTTGCATGGCAATATAACTCGGAAAGGCTATGGAAATGCCTTGATAGGTAGGTATGGTGGCTGTTTTCAGGAAAGATATAAGGAGGCTTATGATGACAGAGCGTATCATGCCAAGGGTTTGGATGTACCGGCAAAGGTGGACGCCAACTCTCGGAGTGAGAAGAAGGCAATGCACGGCACGGGAGAGGCTAGCAAATATATGGGAAGGTGGAAGTGTCAACTTTCAATACTTACATTAGTCCGAAGAACTCATGCACTTATTATCGGTAACTCTCAATCTAATAAGGAGGTTCACAAAGAGACAAATACCCCGAGGAGGAGTGTATGGGGGTTTGGTTATCCTTGCGCATCCTCGACTCATGGTACATGAGTGTACTCTAATATTCGATCCCTCCAAAGATTAGTGATCCATCTAGTAGCTAGAGTTCTCAACTAGTTTTGTAGGTTTTGAAAATAAACACGGATTTCCCAAAATACGACACCTATCACTAATAGGCTAGAGCTCTTGACACCAAAAGTCCAAACATTACTCACAACAATACCTCAAAACCATTGCAAGTTACTACTAGAATTAAATAGCAACCTCAATTACCTACTTTCAAGACAAGACACAACTCAGTGCAACAACTAACTCTCTTTAACAAGATAAACATGCAAACTAAAAAGAGTTCCAGCAACAAACTAAACAAAATCCAAGGATCTTGCTAAAGACAAACTAAGACTAAAACTAAACATGGCAGTAGCTATGAAAAGATAAAGAACACACAACAGCAAAAAGATAAGAAGGAAAAATCCTATGATGTGTTCTAAATTTTGAAAGTGGAGCGTGTTTCTCTCCCACACAAAGTAAGACGGGATCTAACTTGTTATGAACAGCAAGCAAATCTAAAGAAAACTAAAAATAAAACCTAAGAGCGAGACGCTCCAAGCATAGCACATAGCGCATGAAGTGATAAAAATATAGTGAGACGAAGGACGAACTGATGATTGTTGATGGAGAAGGGGATGCACGGGGGAATCCCCAAGCTTAGACGCTTGAGTGTCCTTGAATATTTATTGGGGATGCATGGGGGCATCCCCAAGCTTGTGCGCTTGACACTCCTGGATCTTCTTTCATCATCTTCCATCGCACACTTGAAAAACTCCCTTCATACATAACTCATCATAAGCTGATTAGAGAGGTTAGTACCATTAATAAATAATTTTTCCCCACTGGATATAAAGATATTCTTGAAGATCTACTGTTTCTCAAGAGTGCCAAAAAGTTTTTGCAAAGAAAAAGCAAGCTTAAGGTTTGCAAAAGTTAGGAGAGACAAAACTTGGCAGAATCTGTGATAAACAGAACAGCAGGTAGTAAAGAATTTTTTAGGGATACTTCTACAACTCAAATCGAAAACCTCAGAACATACGGAAGTTTCGTAATTGTATAGAGCATGCTGTGTAAAAGTTTCAGCTCAAAAAGATGAACTGCGATTTTTCGGGAATTTTTCTGGTCACGAGGACAGAATCTGTTTTCTGGACAGCATGTCACAACTTTTACTTCCCTTGCCGTAAGATGCTATAACTTGGCACAAAGCTGAAAAATAAAGATACAATGATGTTGCTACAGTAGTAACAAACATCAAGACACAACAAAAGCAAAAAATAAAAACCTAAATTCGTTGCGGGCTGCCTCCCGAAAGCGCTTTCTTTTATGCCTTTGAGCTAGGCATGAAGGATTATAAAAGATGCTCTCACAATAGAATAGGAATTTTAGAAAAAGAGAGCATCAAGAAGAAAATTTGAAACACATTTAAGCATAAACCACTTCCTATGCATAGGCATCTTGTAAGAAAATAAATCGAAGAAGCACAAAGTGACATGCATAGGAAGGTGGAACAAGAACAACTTCGAAAGTTTCATCATAAAGAGAGGTGTTTTTGTAATATGAAAGTTTCTATAACCAAGATTTCCTCTCTCAAAGTAATTTTCAGTAGCATCATGAACAACATCAAGAATATAACTATCACATAAATCATGTTGTTCAAGACCTACAAGCACACGTGTATGTTTTTCAACATGGTCTTTAGGAACATAAGATAAATGCAACCCATCACATTGAGCCTCAATAACAGCACAGTTACCCGGAATATGAGTTGGAGATTTCAAAAGGATAATAGGACAATCAAGTGTGGGTGGAATAGCAACAATTTTATGCTTAACATGAGGAACTATAGCAAGTTCATCTCCGTAATCATAATCCATATTGGCATCCTGGCCATCAACAAAGCAAGTATTAAGTTCATCAGAAAGGGAAGTATCAAGTGAGTCCTCGGAATCATGGGAATCCTCATCAAAGCAATCATTAGCCTCTTCTAGGGCAGCAAACATTTTATTTTTAAAATCCTCAATATAAGAATTGGAAGTATAATTCTCGAAGCAATAAGGAAGAACTGCAAAGTTTTTAGATTTGTAAATAGTATCGTGATACTTTTCAATCAAAGAAGCGATCTCATAAGCACATTTAAAAGCAACAAACTCTTCAATATTTTCAACATCAAAGTAATCATACACACCTTTAGCATAAGAAGATAAGATCTCATTTTCATTAAACTCACATTGGAAAAGAAGGTGTTTACGATCTATATTAGAGCAGCAAGTAAAATCATAAATGTATCATAAACACTTAGCATGGCAATAAGAAGTTTGTATTTGGTCCCATAAGTGTTTCCCTTTCTGAGATAGGCGATGGCGCGTATAATGAGCATGCTCATCCAATGATTTTCCCTCAACCAAGTCGGTTGGGTTTTTAGCGCGAGCACAAATTGATCGAAGACGATCCAAGTGAAACAAGTCCATCCTACCATATTTGGGTGGTTCAGCACCCATGGTGAGGATAGCATAACTAGGAAAAGCAAGACAAAGGAAAAAGGTAGCAACTAGTTTTTTGGTTTTTCATATAAGACAAAAGCAAAAACAAAAACTGAAAGGTAAACTAACCAGACTAAAAAACAAAGGTAAAGGGTAGTGTGCAACTCCCCTATTTTAGCACTCGGAGTCCCCGACAACGGCGCCAGAAATTCGCTTGATGGCTTCTCGCCCTTCGTTGGTTACCCCAAGTGGAAGGTTGAGATGTAGCGCAGCAGCAAGTTTCCCTCGGTGAAGATACCAAGGTTTGTCTCCAGTAGGACTCCAGAGATGATAAGCAGGTGTCAGCGGCGCAACTGACGTGGACCTGCACACAGACACAGATAACTTTGTTCCCAACGAAGTTCATAGAGGTTGTCAATCTCTCCGGTCTTGTTGTTCACAAAGGGTAAAACACAAGGGATAATGATAGCAAATGAAAGTAAAAACAGGAAAGTAAATATAGCGTGAAACAGTAATAAGGATATGGACCGGGATACGTGATGTTCACTAGTGATGTCTCTCTCCCAAAAGACGATAAAACTGCTATGCGAGGTAAACAAATTACAGAAGGGCAATTGACAGGATTATGAACGCACCGCAATGCTAACTATGCTACAATAGAAAGGAAGAGGTTCAAAAGCACGGGCAGTACGCCAAAATAATTAGACCGTAATCCAACTGCATCTACTACTAATCATCCACCTTGAGATATCTATCCAGAACATCTCGCTGGTATTAAGTTGCGAGCCCCACCCAAAGTGTAAACTCAAAGCAACATAAAACTGCATTAAAAAGAACTTTGCGTAAAGTAAACAATCCTTGTAACCGCGGTTACAAGCACCGTTGTTTTCCCCCTTGTGGCAACAGCACATCCCCTAGACTCATGTTTCTGTCACTCAAGCGTGTCATCGGGGGGCATGAACCCACAATCGAGCATAACGTTCCCTCTTGGAGTCAATACCTACTACTTGGCCAAAGCAATAAACAGCAACGGAGAACATGCAAGAATTACTTAGGAACAAAAATATAAGAGATAAAAACCAAATATATTACTCTATCACAATCTTAACATAATCTCATAATCCATCAGATCCCTTTAAACTCAGCATAGAAACAGCAGAAATATTACAAAAGTGCCTCGATCATGTAGGGCAGCTCACGAGGTCTAAACCATGAAGAACAAAGAGGGGAGGAGAACATCACATAGCTACTGATCACGGACCCATGGTCCAAGGAAAACTACTCACAAGACATCCGGGGAGCATCCATGGTGGAGAGGAGACTCCCGGGGGTCAATCCTCCCTCCGGCAGGGTGCCAGGAAGGGGTATTCTGGTGCTCCCGGTCTCGGAAGCGCGGCGGCGGCAGAACAGAGGCGAGATTGCAAAATAGGGTTCTGTCTTCAGAGTTTCCCCGTGACAGAGAATAAATAGGCGAAGGGGGGCAGCCAGAGGTGGACCAGGGGCCCCAGGCGCCCCCCTGGCGCAGCCAGGGGTGGGGCCGTGCCGTGTGGCCGCCTGGGGCCCCTGGATCCCCTCTGGCCCCACTCGGGCTCTTCGCGAAGCTTCCTTCACGCTGATTTTTTATCTGAATTTTCCCGAATTTTTCTGGCACTTTTTGTATGGGGGAAAACTGAAAAAGAAAAACAGCAGAAAACAGGAACTGTCACTGGGGTGCACTGAGTTAATAGGTTAGTCCAAATATGATCAAAAGTGTATGAAAGTGTATCTAGTTCATAGCAATATCACACAAAACATGCATGGAGCAAGCAAAAATTATAGATACGTTTTGGACGTATCAGTGATGTTGTTATTATTTTATTTCAAGTTTCCATGATGATTGTGACTCATCCATGAGGCATGTTGCATTGATTCTTTTTCCTATGTGTTAAGAATCATGTGTACTTCATTTCCATGCTTTAACTTGTCATGTTTGGCTGCTTTAGCTATTTTATATCTTGCTCCAAAGTGGTGATCCTGGTGTTAATGTGTTGTTGTTGCTGAAACTGTTATTTTGTTGCAACTTCGGTCGACGAGTGTGTCGCGACCGTTTATCGGAATTGAGTGATTCCAATTGCATATTGTTAAGCATCATGTCTACTTTCATTACATGTATTGCATATTCATGTTAGCATTCCTGTTCAAATACATATTTAGCTCCAAAGTTGTTATGCTGCTGTTTTTGACAGCCACCTCTATTTTTCTCTAAGTCTGTAGCGTTCCGATGCCATGTTGCATGCGTAATATCTTTTGATCTACGACGCCTATTTGCATGATTCTTTTTTCCATGCCTTCCCTGTCATGTTTACTTTAGTTCCATATCATTTGTGAGCATGTTTGCATTCACTGTCCTGTTTATGCATTGCTCTAAAGTGTGCTTCGTGATGTTGGCAGATTGTGCCCGTAACTTGTTTTGCTTATCTTTTTAACCGTAACTCCGTTTGGAGTGTGCTTTATATGTAACTTGATTAGTTTTTCGTGTACTTTGTGTTTATGTTATTGTTTTCTGTTCTTAACCAACCTAAAATATGGTTTAGGACAGAACAGTACCAAATGTTTTAATCATCGTGCGACACTTAGTGTTATGCCATGTTTAGGTTGTGCCTCGCTTAAATTGACTAGCATAGATAGTTTCCTTTATGCTTCACCTCTTAAAATGTTTGTGTGCTATTCCATGCTTGCTTGAGTTGCCATGTTAACAACCTTGGTTGATCACCCGTAGCTAAGCAACTTGAACCACCGTAAACGTGCGGTATTCGTCGTGTGTGACGAGTACTCCACTTAACCTATTAGTAACCGCTCTCGACGGTAGGTGCGATGTCTCGTGTTGCCTTCTTGTTGATGCTTGCTCGTGTTTGCCCCATAGTAATAGAGTGCTTGCTCGTTGATTGTTTTCTAGTGTTTATCGTCTTGCGTGCTTCCGCGGGTATCTCTTGGAGACGATGCGAGCTTGCGATCAACTCCACCTTCGGAACCCGACTTATCAACAGGCAAGGACTATACATTACTTATGATCCATTCTATTTCAACCAGCGGTTTGCATGCTAGTCTAGGTTAGGTTCGATGTTTGATCCTACCACATGTTTACAACCTCTTTCAAACTGATACAGCCATGTCCCTTCCCAGCAAACCTTGTACTGCTATGTTACTATTGCTCGTTGCTCAGCCCCTGCTTAGTATGCATGCTTAGGATGCTACGATGTTACCCTGTTACTCCTTGGTTTGGGACATCACATTATTATATTGTTGTTGATGATATGATTATTATAATGTTGACTATATTCGACGAAGGATGGAAGGTCTAGGCTATCCCGCCCCGACGCTTTGTTCCATTCGAGTCACCTAGGATCCGAGTTCCGGGTATTGGTTTTAAGACTGAGCGTGCCTAACCGCGTGTGGGATTTTATGGGGTCCCCTTTTCTTACCTACCTAGCTTCAGACATTTCTAGTGGTGGCCCAAGCTGATTTACAATTTGAAACCGTGTGTGTGCTGGTCAGCTGCCAGTTGTTTACAAACCAACCCGGACCACTGAGGACATAGTTCCCTTGCTGGCCCACCTTCTCCGGCTGAGGACCCGGTTTCCCATGTGTGATTAACCGGCTATCCAAACCTGCGACAGACGATAGAGACAAGATTGAGAGAGCGGCCGGCTCCTGAGAAGGATGTGTGACTCACCGGGGGCCACCCGGATTTGTTCGTTGTTAGTTAGAGGGACCTTTCGTTTCGGATCTCTTGGAACTAAATCATAAAATGGTTGCCAGTGATGGGTAGCAACTGAGAGATATGGGCGTGCATGCGGAGCCTTGTAATGGGCAGTTGGTACACCCCTGTAGGGTTAAATATTTTCGAGAAGCTGTGTCCACGATTATGGACGACTTGAGACATACTCCTTGCTCATAGACAACAACAACAACTGAGATAATCTTAATACAACTTGATCAACGTGTGTGTGCCTTGACTGCTTCTTCTTCGTCGGGATGCGAAGAGGAGGACATGGATAGGAAAGGTGTTATGTTTGAGTAAGTAGTTGATAGCAAGACTTGTTGGAGGTGATTCCTCATCGAATGCTTGGCTTCTTACCTTACTCTCTAGATCATTAGCTACTTCATAAATGCTAGTGCGGTAGCAACCTCACCACTTACCCCTTCCTTACCGTAAACTACTAGTTGTCCTAGAATGACGAGTGATGAAGTCCTTGATGGGTCAGTTGACCACTACAGTTGGATGCTGAGTACTTCTGTACTCACGATACTACCCCCAAACTCTTTTCAGGGTTCTTGATCGACAACAGGTATGGTGATCGACGTTTCACGTGGAGACTCGACGACGACTAGTTAGGCGGATCCCGACGGAGGGCGTGGACCCATGTGGTTATGGGGATCGATGATTTTCTTTCGCCACTAGGCATTTGATTGTAGTCTGTACTCAGACATATATCTTCCGCTGTTGTATTGTATTAAGGCAGTTGTATGCCGATTGTATGAGATGTTGTATCCTTGTATCTGTAATGTTGTGATATCATGTTGGAAATCCGGGGCATATGGCTATGTCATATGTCGCGGTGGGACCGATATGTGCTTCGTCCCCGGATCTGGATGGAAACATCTAGATCTGGAACAGTACCGCATATCGGGCCTTAGAGATGGTCTTGACAGATAATTCACCTTAATAAGAATTTGAGTGGGAACTTTTAATAAAGGGATGGTTGGAATTGGTTTAGCCCGATTCAATCATACTTAGGACTAGCAAGATAAATTAAAATTTGATTAGTTGTAGTATGTGAGGAAAAAACTGCCTTTCTGCAAAACTAAACCATAAGCTTTCCTTTGACTAATCCTGCATGTAGAAGTAGGTCTGTTATATATCCTTTTTCGTGTGACTTGCCGTACAAATCAGATGTACTGACCCGTTGTCGGGCTGTAACCTTCGGTGTTGCAGGATTGTATACGACGAGTAAGTGATGCGATGTAGGGTTACGATGTCTATACTCAACTATGCCGGTGGAGTTGATCGACGCCACGAAGCTTTTATTGTTTTTCCGCTGTATTTTATTGTAATCTAGCCTTCAGCTATGCAGGTATGCTATATTGTAATACTGGATCTTCGATGTAATATATATGACATGTGGTTTATTTTTGATATTACATCATGTACTGTGTGTGCTAGCTATTGATCCAGGGAATAGCACAGAATGCACTGAGACTTGGATTCTTAGTGAATTGGTCGTTACAGATGGTATCAGAGCCCATGTTGACTGTAGGTTGTGACCCTAAAAAATGGATAGGAAAAGCCATAGGAACAAAAATATTTTATCACTCTTTGATTACTTACTCTCTCCACTAGTATCTCTCATCTACTATTCATCTTTTAAACTTCTCATCTTGTTTTACTGTAAATACCCCTCTGAGTTGCTTACCCCTGAAGACGAGACATTTGAGAAGTACATCATTCAACCTCGTGGATCAATTGAAGTTATGACCACAAGAACAAGAAGAATACCCTATCAGGATAAATAAGTTTTGACACTACGAGAGGAATCTTTAAGATCAGCTTAGCTGAGAAGGATGAAGCTTAGAATCAGACCACCCCCTTTTAGGTGAAGTTAGATGAACGAATTTCGCGTAGTATGATGAGATCGTATGTCTTGCACATATGACCTTACTCTAGGAGTTGTGTTGTGTGGTGTGACTTTTTGTGTTTCATTGATTGTTGTTTTGCGTTACTGTTGAACGTAGGTGTTTTTGCCTCTTTCTTGTTTGAGTGCATATGTTTGATGTATTCTTTAGTTGTTGTCTTGTCGGTGTTATAGTTTTGCCCTAACCCTTGTCGTATGGGTTTAATAGATGGAGTATGGAGTAGGACTCGCCTTTTCTGGGGCGATGTCGCGACTGAAGGTGGAGCAATGGATTCGTAGTATGGAGGAGCACATGAAGATAAACCAGGTTGGAAGTGAGGACATGGTCCCCTATGCAGTTAAGTACTTGTTAAAAGAGGCTGCTACTTGGTGGAGAATGCACCAAGCGATTGACGAATCACGAAGGAAGATTACTTGGAAGGAATTTACAAGGATTTTGTTGGGATCCCGCCTCGTCACCCCAACGAAAAGGACGGTAAACCTTAAGAGGCCCCGTGCCTGCACAATTTGCGGAGAAGTGGGACACTCCTATGAAGGACACCAGGATGGATGTCCCCATTGTGAGGAAATGCACATGGGTGAAGAATGTCTCACTTCTCAAATCACATGTTTTCTGTGTGAAGGAAATGATCATTATCCCGCCCAGTGTAAATTTTTCATCATGACACAACAAGTGATTCGACATCAAAAGGAAGGAATGAAGAAATTTATCCAAGAATTGAAGGAAGCACCCGTGAAGAATAAAAAGAAGGACATTAGCCAGATTCAATGTTTATCCAACATGTGTCCAGAATTGAAGGGAAAGAAGAAGATGTGATCGTGGAAGTAAGGATGCTGACTTGAAGAAGCTTATGTTTGGCAATTGGAGTACAGACGTTCGTAGGTGTGCACTAAGTGTACGTTGTTACCTTTTCATTGTTAGCTGGAGTTGTGGTTCGCAGCATGTTCTGCTGGTTGAACTAGATGTTTTATGTCTGATTGTTTTGTTTGGTTTTGCTTGTGGCCTTGACCCTGTTATGTCTTGTTTTTTTGTGATGTGGTGTGCCTTGTCTTTCTTCTTCGTTAGTAGAATAAGTTCACGTTTCATTAGACCCCTCATCTATTTAGTATGCTTCAAGACTGAAGAAGAAACAACAACAAGAAGAATAAGTTGGCAAGTGACTCGACGATACGAAGATTCTTCGACAATGCAAAACTGAAGCTACCGCCATTAAAGACCCGAAGACCTCAAGACTTGAAGACCTGGAAGATTCAAGTTTCTGTCGTTAGATCATTTCTGTGAGCTGTCATTTTTTTTTGTTTTACCGACAGCTACACATCAAAACTTATGTTTTCAAAACTAGTGTTATGTTTGTATGGGTATCTCTCGCTATTTTTCTCTCTCTACCTCGCTATCTACATTCTATTCCCTCTCATCCTGAAGGAGTTACTACAATGGATGCTAATGTCAAGACTGGAATAAATATGGATGCAACCGATGATGAGTTCGAAGTTGACCTCGTGTGCCAGGATCTTACAACAAACAAGCACAATCTTGCTGAAGGAAGGACCATGGAGCAAGTTGTAGTCCACTAGTGCACGTATATAGTAGTTTGCGTAAACCTAAGAGTTGTGAGGAAACGATAGATGTTTTGTTTGGCTTGCAGAATCATGGATTTATCTGAACCCAGTTCATGAACAAGAGGAATTTCTGCAATGCTCGTGAGGATGACCGAGTGTTAGATTGCGAGATTCGCTAAACCATATACAAGGAAATGATTTGGGTGTGGAATGGACTGATCACCATGACGACTACCCTTATTATTCTCTCTTGCTATGCGGGATAGTAAATCTTGAGTGACTTACCTATAGCAGAGAGACGACGATGTTAAACCTGAGCCATACTATGGTACGATGTGTGACCCCTGTAGGAGATTACCGTTTGTGTTACGCAGTGAGTATAGACCAAGACCTTTTGCTGCAGACATCCCGTAGAAGTATTCTTGATTACCACCATGATAAAATCGATAGTTTCTTAGTATTGGCGCCTGACCTGTCAACATGAAGGTTCGGTGTATGGAAGACTCCCCTTTTACTAAGGATTCAAGACCTCAAAGGAGTTGGTGAAATCTCTATGAAGGACGTCATCGATGGATTAAGATTTTCGAAGACCACGTCGCATTCCTTTTAAGGGTGGTAGCACCCTAGCTCATCGGAGGATCGACGGACTGTCATGAAGACCCGAACCCTAACCTTTTCCTTTCTAGCCTTCTCGAATCTCGAGGACGAGATTCCTTTTAAGGGTGGTAGTGTGTAACATCCCAAAATTCTCCGAATTTTGGAATGTTAATAAAATAAAATAGATAATGATTGATTGCTTGATGTGTTTCATTTTCTCTGGGATTTAAAACTTTTTGGAGATTATTGAATATTAAAAGGAGAGGGCATAAAAGGACTTTCCCTAATATTCATAATTGTTGTTTTTGGAATTTATTATTTAAACCAAAACCAACAAAACAAAATGAGAGAAGGTAACGTGACTCCTTCAACATATTAAAAGTTTTGAAATATTTTTAATCATTATTGGAATTCTTCTGAATATTCGAAACATTTTTCAACTCAAGGAAATTCATTTGAGAGGATATAAAATGACTTATCCCCTTTTTAATAAAGTTGGAAAATATTTATAATATTACTTCAAAGTTTTTAAAAGTTATTATGAGTATTATAAATAACTCTAAAATTATTTTAGGGATTTTATAATGCTAAGAGAGTTTTTATTTCATTGAAATGATTTATTAAATATTTTAAAAGAGTTGAAAAAGTATTCCAATGGGATATTTTTATTTTACCAAATTATTTATTGGTGTAACAATTTTTTAATTTATATTTTATTATTTAGAAATGGTTTGTCAATGCTTTTGACCAAATAAAAAAAATTAATAATTTATTGGATTTTATTTGATTTATGAAAAGTATTTTATATTTAAATAAAGTATTTAGAAAATGTTTTTATTTTTATTTTCCTTTTGGGAAAATGTATTCATTGAATAAATTTCTTTGTATTATTTGATGAATTTAGAAATTTATTTCATATTTTTCTGATGAATATTTATTTTTCTACAATTGTTTGAAGTCTCGGTTTTTTAAGAAAAACGAAAAATCCGTAGCCCGGCCCAGTAGCATTTTCCGCCCGCGAGCACAATTAGAGCCCATGACGGATTCGTTTTTTTTCTTTTCTCTGTCTATTTAAGGTTTTCCAGAAAAACTTTTCTTTTCTTTTCTTTTCATTTTTTTAGAAAACCCTAGCGGGACCCGCGTCGCCACCGCCGGGCCCCGCATCGCTGGACCGCCGCCGCCGCTGCATCCTCCGTCGCCGGAATCCCGCCGCCGCAGCGCTGCGCCGCCTCCACGGTCGGCCGCCTCGGCCCACCCCCACCAACCGCGCCTCCCCGCTTGGCCGCCGCCGCGCGCCTCGGCCCGCGCTCGCCGGAGCCGCCGGCCAGGCCACCTCGGCCACGCCGCCGCCCACGGCCAGCCGCCCCGCCCCGTGCGCCGCACGCCGGCGACCACGCCACCCCGGCGCCTCCGCCGCGCCGCCAGCCATCCCTGACGCCACTGCCGGCCTACTCCACACCGGACCTCGCCGGAGCACGGCACCTCGCCCGAGAACGGATTCAACTTCGGTCAGATCCGGAGCAGGGACCCGATTGCTTTTTACGACAAAGTTTATTCGCGAACAGGTCCCTGTTGGCAGAAAACCCCCCGGCGCCATGCTCGCAATATCTCCTCGACCGTAAGTCGGATCGCGGTGAATCTTTTTGCTACACGCTCGCGTTGTTCTGTACTTTAGCATAGAATCAAATTTTCAAGCTTTTGAACACTTTTGAATTTGAATTTATTTCAAATTCAAATTCAAATTCCGGTGGATGTATCTTTTAAACCGTTGATCCAAATCGAGTGATTCTTTTTGCGTTGGATCACTCGTGTCATGTACTTTCTGTCTATATCAAGTGTACACAAAAATTCACAAGTTTATTGATCTTTTTAAATTCAAATTCAATTCAATTTTGCACTTGCTATGACCTGTGTTGTAGTATTCCGTTTCACGTGATTCTTTTTGCATATCGGGTCACTTGAGACATGTTATCGGTAAGATTCACACACTTTTATTGTGGCCATGATATTCACCTTCAATTCATAATGTCCATGATCACAACTACTTACCGATGAATATTTATCTGTTCACTCTCTCGAGTTCACTTCCACCGATCACCTTCGAGCACATCTACACCTCTGCACTTCAAACCTTTTTGTTTTGTTGATCTTTTGTTTTGTCCTTGTGATGTGATTGCTTATTCGAGTTCCTTCATTGCGATAGATTGCTCGGAGTGTGACGATTAGAGTTGACTGGACCGTGAGAGCGAAGAACTTCACCGAATGGAAAAGGCAAGTTACACTTTCACCATACCTCAACCTATATTTTGTATTATGCATGTAGCAAATTAGCACTCTATGCATGTGTAGGACTATATATTAGTTATGCTTTAAACCTAGTAGGATAGCCATATGCTCTGACCTTGTATTTCATTGTCGCCCTAGGATTGTGGTTGTTATATATTGCTATTGCTTTGTAGACGGGGATTGGTTGAGTTATCATTGAGCTATGTGAGGATTAATGACTTGACTAGCAAACTTAAGTAGAAATCACCTCTGGACGGGCAGGGAATGCATCCTGGGGCTCGTGCCTTGGATAAGGAGAGACCAGGCCTAAATGCTTCCCGAATGGTTGTTTTGGTGGTGAACCGGGTGCGTCATGGCGCGTACCCTCTGAACGCAGTGGGCGCCGTCCAGGCTCTAAAAGATCGGACAGACAGTGTGACTAGTAGCTTCCATGTACAACCACTGGCTATATGGGCTCTGGCTTAGATGAGTAAGTTATGGGGAACCTGGCCCTGGTAGCTAGTTTATGTAGATATGATAGGTGTACCGGCTACCAAAGGGTGGAGGCAACCTCTTCTGAAAGACTATGTCTCAATCTTCGGGTTGAGTCCAGTGGGGAAAGTGTACAAACCTCTGCAGAGTGTAAAAACTGATCATGATTAGCCGTGTCCACGATTACAGACAACTTTGAGCAACTGGGCATTATTGTTGTTGGATGGTCTAACAGCCCAGTTTTCACAAAAATTAAAAATTTTGTTTTCGGTGTAAATTGTTTGATTGTCTGATTTGTTTGCGGTGTTTGCATCCCCGATTTATCGATCGGCGATTATTTTCCCCCCTCTTATCTCGTATCGGACGGAGACCGACCCTTGCCACCCTGACACTCGACCTTTGCGACATTGGGTTTCACCCGATCACCGTCGCGAAAAACCGCACGAGACCAGCCGCAGCCAACGGAACGAAAAACCCCGTTAAATAAGTAAATGGGTTATTTTTATAGCGCGCCGGAAAGTGTTCTCGGAACGGTTCCAACGTGAGGTGACCGCCGCTGGCTCGGCGCACTGATCGCGTAGTTCGAAGTTTTACCCGAATCGGAGGTACTGCGGACCCCCGGCGGTCAGAAACATGAGCACCGCGCGCACGAGAGAAAAACCGGGGATGTTTTTGCAAACTGCCAGCCACCTGGGCTAGATAAAGACCACCACACTCCCACCCGTTTCTAGGGTTTCCCTAGCACAAAATTTCAGCCACCCCCCTCTAAAAATCCCCAAATCTGCCCAATAGACCCCCAAATCACGAAATTCCTAGCTCCCTGCGATCTGGACCGTCGGATCGGCCGATCCAACGGCCCGAATCGCTCCTGGATCCCCCACCAACCGCATCTCCTCCCTCCACCAGCCCGAGCTCCACGGCCGCTGCCCCCTCCCTCCGGCCGACCACCGCGCCACGCCGGACGCGCCCCTCCTTCTCCTGCGCCCCTCTCCTTCTTCCCTTGCAGCCTTCCTCTTCTCCTCCCTCTCACCCCGTCCCTCTCCTCCTTCGCAGGTGCGCCACCGCTGTCGAACAGGGGAGCCTCCGCAGCGCCATGTCCGGCCCGAGCCGCAGCCGCCATGGCCTCGAGCTCGCCCGAGCACGGCCCGCGACACCACCGCCTCCAGCCTAGCCGCCAACCCCCTCCGACCTCCTCAAACACCCCTGCGCCGCCGCCCTGCCTCGTCGGCTGCGCCGCCGCGCCGGAACGGCCGCCGGCGACCGCCTGGAGGAGATCCCGATCGAGATCGGATCGACCCCAGATGGGTCGGCCTCCTCTCCGCACGGCCCACGACGCCTCTGCGGCCCGCCAGCCTCCATCCGCCTGATGTGCGAGATGATGATAGTGATTTCTCGCCATTCATTGGTAAACCCCAAGTGGAAGGCGTGATGTAGCACGGCAGAAAATTCCCGTCGGTGAAGATACCAATGTTTGTCTCCAGTAGGACTCCGGAGATGATAAGTAGGTGTCAGTGGCGCAACTGACGCGGACCTGCACACAGACACGATAACTTTGTTCCCAACGAAGTTCAGAGAGGTTGTCAATCTCTCCGGTCTTGTTGTTCACAAAGGGTAAAACACAAGGGATAATGATAGGAATTGAAAGTAAAGTAGAAAAGTAAATGAACGTGTAAACAATGATGAGGATATGGACCGTGATACGTGATGTTCACTAGTGATGTCTCTCTCCCAAAAGACGATAAAATTGCTATGCGAGGTAAACAAATTACAGAAAGGCAATTGACAGGATTATGAACGCACCGCAATGCTAACTATGCTAGAAAAGAAAGGACGAGGCTCAAAAGCATGGGAAGTACGACAAAATAAGTAGACCGAAATCCAACTGCATCTACTACTAATCATCCAACTTGAGATATCTATCCAGAGCATCTCGCTGGTATTAAGTTGCGAGCCCCACCCAAAGTGTAAACTCAAAGCAACAGACAACTGCATTAAAAATAACTTTGCGTAAAGTAAACAATCCTTGTAACCGCGGTTACAAGCACCGTTGTTTTCCCCCTTGTGGCAACAGCACGTCCCCTAGACTCATGTTTCTGTCACTCAAGCGTGTCATCGGGGGGCATGAACCCACAATCGAGCAAAATGTTCCCTCTTGGAGTCACTACCTACTAGTTGGCCAAAGCAATAAACAGCAACGGAGAACATGCAAGAATTACTTAGGAACAAAAATATAAGAGATAAGAACCAAATATATTACTCAATCACAATCTGAACATAATCTCATAATCCATCAGATCCTATCAAACTCAACATTGCAATAGCAGAAATATTACAAAAGTGCCTCTATCATGTAGGGCAGCTCACGAGGTCTAAACAATGAAGATCAAAGAGGGGAGGAGAACATCACATAGCTACTGATCACGGACCCATGGTCCAAGGAAAACTACTCACGAGACATCCGGGGAGCATCCATGGTGGAGAGGAGACTCCCGGAGGTCAATCCTCCCTCCAGCAGGGTGCCGGGAAAAGTTCTTCTGGTGCTCCCGATCTCGGAAGTGCGGCGACGGCGGAACAGAGGCGACTTTGCGAAATGGGGTTCCTCTCCTTGAGTTTCCCCGTGACGGAGAATAAATAGGCGAAGGGGGGCAGCCAGAGGTGGACTAGGGGCCCCAGGCGCCCCCCCTGGCGCGGCCAGGGGTGGGGCCGCGCCGGGTGGCCGCCTGGGCCCCCTGGCTCCCCTCTGGGCCCTCCCAGGCTCTTCTCGAAGCTTCCTATACGCTGATTTTTCCTGTATTTTTCCCGGAATTTTTCTGGCACTTTTTATATTGGGGAAAACTGAAATAGAAAAACAGCAGAAAACAGGAACTGGCAGTGGGGTGCACTGAGTTAATAGTTTAGTCCAAATATGATCAAAAGTGTATGAAAGTGTATCTAGATCATAGCAATATCACACAAAACATGCATGAAGCAAGCAGAAATTATAGATACGTTTTCGACGTATCAACATCCCCAAGCTTAATTCCTGCTCGTCCTCGAGTAGGTAAATGATAACAACATAATTTCTGTGGTGACATGCTAGCAAACATAAAAGAACTTTGAAAAATAAAGCAATCAAGGTTAGAGATTCAATTCAAGTCATAACATGCAAGAGTCTATATTAGCATTGAAACAAGCAACAAAAGAACATTAGGTGCAAGAGCTCTTAGCTGTCCGTGACTCGAATGTCTCCAAATGGTGTTTGCGTGCAAGAAAGGGGATAGGGAACACGAGAAAAACTATTTTTGTGTTGAGAACTCAATCTACTAAAGTTTCACACTTGGTCTTCTTTGGAATCTTATCTTGACTCGTCCCAGACCACTAGCCAGGTACGAGTCAATTTGATCCACTCCTTTTCGATATTTTGAGCACTCATATAATGGATGAGCATAAGCACGAGAGTTGACACTTAGGATGGCAAAGAGAGAAATATGGAGGAGGAAGACAAAAAGGATGAGAAAGGCTCACATCAATGAGGACAATCATAGGCAAGAGATGCCAAATGATAGATATGATGTGAGGAGTAGGGATTTCCATGCAACGGTTGCACATACGAGCTAAGAAGCACTCCAATGGAACTAGTGGGGGTGCATCTAACTTGCTCGCTCATGAAGACCTAGAGCTCGTTTGAGGAGGCTCATCCTTGGAATATGCAAGCCAAGTTCTATAGTGTGAAGGTCCCCACATAGCTATATGCATAATGATCATCTCTATGGAGTACAAAGATATAAAGGGAGTACTAGTTTGGATCTCTCAAAAGGATAGTAGTGTTGCCCCTTTCTCTCTTTTTATTTGTTTTTCTCTTTTTCTATTTTTTGTATTTTTTTGTGGCCTCAATGGATCTTTCTATTGAACTCTCATTTGTCCTCTTTGGGATCTTTTAATTTGTCCACTTTGGGATCTTTTCCTCACTTAAGGGCAACACTCTATTTTACAAGAAGGTAAAGGAGATCTTTCACACTTTACAAGGTACTCAAAATCATAAAGAAGATGTAACTAACATGATGTATGCAATGTATGTCGCTGCCAGTGTAGCAGGAACATGTATGACATTAAGATCAATTCATGAAGAGGTGGAAGTTGCATGGCAATGTAACTCGGAAATGCTATGGAAATCCCTTGATAGGTAGGTATGGTGGCTGTTTTGAGAAAAGATATAAGGAGGTTTATGATGACAGAGCGTATCATTCCAAGGGTTTGGATGTACCGGCGAAGGTGGACACCAACTCTCGGAGTGAGAAGAAGGCAATGCACGGCACAGGAGAGGCTAGCAAAATATGGGAAGGTGGAAGTGTCAACTTTCAATACTCACATTAGTCCGAAGAACTCATGCACTTATTATCGGTAACTCTCAATATAATAAGGAGGTTTACAAAGAGACAAGTACCCCGAGGAGGAGTGTATGGGGGTTTGGTTATCCTTGCGCATCCTCGACTCATGGTACGTGAGTGTTCTCTGATATTCGACTCCTCAGAAGAGTAGTGATCCATCTAGTAGCTAGAGTTCTCAACTAGTTTTGTAGGTTTTGAAAATACACACGGATTGCCCAAAATACGACACCTATCACTAATAGGCTAGAGTTATTGACACCAAAAGTTCAAACATTACTTACATCAATACCTCAAAACCATTGCAAGTTACTACTAAAATTAAATAGCAACCTCAATCACCTACTCTCAAAACAAGACACAACTCAGTGCAACAACCAACTCTCTTTAACAAGATAAACATGAAAACTAAAAAGAGTTCCAGCAACAAACTAAACAAAAGCCAAGGCTCTTGCTAAAGACAAACTAAGACTAAAACTAAACATGGCAGTAGCTATGAAAAGATAAAGAACACACAACAGCAAAAAGATAAGCAGGAAAAATCCTATGATGTGTTCTAGATTTTGAAAGTGGAGCGTGTTTCTCTCCCACACAAAGTAAGACGGGATCTAACTTGTTATGAACAGAAAGCAAAGATAAAGGAAACTAAAAACAAAACCTAAGAGCGAGACGCTCCAAGCATAGCACATAACGCATGAAGTGATAAAAATATAGTGAGACGAAGGACGAAATGATGATTGTTGATGGAGAAGGGGATGCACGGGGGAATCCCCAAGCTTAGACGCTTGAGTCTCCTTGAATATTAATTGGGGATGCATGGGGCATCCCCAATCTTGAGCGCTTGACACTCCTGGATCTTCTTTCATAATCTTCCATCGCACACTTGAAAACTCCCTTCATACATAACTCATCATAAGATGATTAGAGAGGTTAGTACCCTTAATAAATAATTTTTCCCCACTATATATAAAGATATTCTTGAAGAGCTACTGTTTCTCAAGAGTGAAAAAATATTTTTTCAAAGAAAAAGCAAGCTTAAGGTTTGCAAAAGTTAGGAGAGACAAAACGTGGCAGAATCTGTGAAAAACAGAACAGCAGGTAGTAAAGAATTTTATAGGGATACTTCTGCAACTCAAATCAAAAAACTCAGAACATACGGAAGTTTTGTAATTGTATAGAGAATACTGTGTAAAATCTTCAGCTCAAAAAGATGAACTGGGATTTTTTTGGAATTTTTCTGGTCACGAGGACAGAATCTTTTTTCTGGACAGCATGTCTCAACTTTTACTTCCCTTGCCGTAAGAGGCTATAACTTGGCACAAAGTTGAAAAATAAAGATACAATGATGTTGCTACAGCATTAAAAAACATCAAGAAAGAACAAAAGCAAAAAAAAAACCTAAATTCGTTGCAGGCTGCCTCCCGAAAGTGCTTCTTTAAAGCCATTATCTAGGCATGATGCAAAAAGAAGAATCAAGTTTTATCAAGAGAAAGAGAATAACTAGCCCGTGTAACGGACTCAAAAGGTAACTTGATTTTCTTTCTAGGGAAGTGTTCCATCCCCTTTTTGAATGGGAATTGGAATTTTATATTCCCCTCTTTCATGTCAATAACCGCACCAACGGTGCGAAGAAAAGGACGTCCCAAAATAATTGGACACAAAGGTTCACACTCTATATCCATAACAATAAAATCAACGGGAACATAGTTGTCATTGACAATGATAAGAACATCGTCGATCTTCCCCAAAGGTTTATTTACGGAAGAATCAACAAGACGAACACCTAAAGAACAAGGCTCAAAAGGCTTCAATTCAAACATATCAAATATCCTTTTGGGCATAACGGAGGTACTAGCTCCAACATCACATAAAGCATAGCAAGAGAAGTTATTTAATTTAATTTTGATCATAGGGTCCCAACCATCACCTAGCTTCCTAGGTATGGAGTCTTCTACTCTAAGCTTCTCCTCCCTAGCTTTGATGAGAGCATTTGTGATATGCTCCATGAAGGCAAGATTAAGTGTGCTAGTGTGTAACACCCTCACTGTCAGTGAACAGTAATCAGGGTTACTGTTCATCTCTACTGTTCAGAACTTTTATTTGATCAACTTGGATCAGTTCAAATTCAATTTCCACTTTGTTATTCTTGAATGCATTGTGATCATGGACCTTGGTCATGATGAATCAAACCAATACCTAGCTCAATTCAAATGACCTTTGAATTGAAATCCATTTAAATCTTCAAATTCCTTTGGTGGGTTATTAAAAACCAAAGTGCAAAATCAACTTACTCCAAAAATTGTGAAACTACTTTTATTAAATCCTAAATATTCAGTGGGTCATGTCCCACCTAGTTGGAGATTTTATTAATCTATAAATATTTCTAAACAAATCAAAACAGTGGATAAAAACCCTAATTAAGTCATTTAATATTTAATAGAAATATTAAATGACTTTTAAAGGTGCCCAAAACTTTTTGTGGCACTGACCTAAGTTGCAACATTAATTATGGACCCCATTAAACATTTTACAAAATGCCATAGTGATCAAAATAAATGCCAACAGAAATATCAGAAAAGAAAAAGAAAATAAAAATAAAAACCTAGCTAACCCCCCCCATGGGCGAAGCCCATCCCCATTCCAATCCCCCTGGGCCACCATCCCAGCCCACCACCAACCGTCATCTCCCCCCCCCCCACTGTTCGTCCCCCACCCCCGTGTCGTTCATCCCATGGACAGGGCGCCATGGCCATCGGCGTGGAGGACATCGAAGGCGCCCCGCCAGCTACAAGACGGCGCCCCCTGCGCCAAAAACCCTAGCCTCGCCCCCCCTCCTCCGCTCTTCCTCCTCGCTTCGCACCTCCCGCCCTCGCGTGCTGCCTCGTCCCCGCGTGGGAGCAGCCACGGCCGCCGCCTCCCCTCGCCGGATTCGTCGACTCCGGTCATCCCCGGCCATAACCGAGCTCGCCATCAGCTTCCCCACCGTGAGCCGCACCCATTCCCCCCTTCCCCTCTCGATTTGCCGCCCTAGGATTGGTTGAGTTATCATTGAGCTATGTGAGGATTAATGACTTGACTAGCAAACTTAAATAGAAATCACCTATGGACGGGCAGGGTATGCATCCTGGGGCTCGTGCCTTGGATAAGGAGACACCAGGGCTAAATGCTTCCCGAATGGTTGTTTTGGTGGTGAACCGGGTGCGTCATGGCGCGTACCCTATGAACGCAGTGGGCGCTGTCCAGGCTCTAAAAGATCGGACAGGCAGTGTGACTAGAAGCTTCCATGTACAACCACTAGCTATATGGGCTCTAGCTTAGATGAGTAAGTTGTGGGGAACCTGGCCCTGGTAGCTAGCTGATGTAGATATGATAGGTGTACCAGCTACCAAAGGGTGGAGGCAACCTCTTCTGAAAGACTATGTCTCAATCTTAGAGTTGATTCCAGTGGGGAAAGTGTACAAACCTCTGTAGAGTGTAAAAACTGATCATGATTAGCCGTGTCCATGGTTACGGACAACTTTGAGCAACTGGGCATTATTGTTGTTGGATGGTCTTGACAGATAATTCACCTTAATAAGAATTTGAGTGGGAACTTTTAATAAAGGGATGGTTGGAATTGGTGTAGCCCGATTCAATCATACTTAGGGCTAGCAAGATAAATTAAAATTTGATTAGTTGTAGTATGTGAGGAAAAAACTGGCTTTCTGCAAAACTAAACCATAAGCTTTCCTTTCACTAATCCTGCATGTAGAAGTAGGTCTGCTATATATCCTTTTTCGTGTGACTTGCCGTACAAATCAGACGTACTGACCCGTTGTCGGGCTGTAACCTTCGGTGTTGCAGGATTGTATACGACGAGTAAGTGATGCGATGTAGGGTTACGATGTCTATACTCAACTATGTCGGTGGAGTTGATGGACGCCACGAAGCTTTTATTGTTTTTCCGCTGTATTTTATTGTAAGCTAGCCTTGAGCTATGCAGGTATGCTATATTTTAATACTGGATCTTCGATGTAATATATATGACATGTGGTTTATTCTTGATATTACATCATGTACTATGTGTGCTAGCTATTGATCCAGGGGCTAGCACAGAATGCACAGAGACTTGGATTCTTAGTGAATCGGGTCGTTACAGGCGCCTGGAGCCCCTGGCCCACCTCTGGCTGACCCCTTTCACCTATTTATTCCCCGTGACGAGAAACCCTCGAACACAGAACCCTTTTTCGCGATCTCTCCTCTGTTCCGCCGCCGCCGCGCTTCCAAGATCGGGAGCACCAGAAGACCTCTTCCCGGCACCCTGCCGGAGGGAGGAATCACCTCCAGGAGCTTCTCCACCACCATGGATGCTTCTGGATGAACCGTGAGTAGTCCACCTTGGACCATTGGTCCATGATCAGTAGCAATGTGATGTTCTCCTCCCCTCTTTTATCTTCATGGATTGGTCCATGAACCGTGAGTAGTCCACCTTGGACCATTGGTCCATGAGGCACTTATGTAATCTTTCTGATGTTGCTATGTTGAGTTTGCTGGGATCCGATGTATTATTAGATTACGTTCAGATTGTGATTGAGTTATATATTTGATTCTCTTCTTTTATATTTTTGTTCTTGAGTAACTCTTGCATGTTCTCCATTGTTGTTTATTTCTTTGGCCAAGTAGTAGGTAGTGATTCCAAGAGGGAGCGTTATGCATGATTGTGGGTTCATGACCCCTGATGACTAGCTTGAGTGACAGAAACATGAGTCTAGGGGATGTGTTGTTGCCACAAGGGGGAAAACAACAGTCCTCGTACTTGCGGGTGCAAGGATTGTTTACTTTACGCAAAGTTCTTTAATGCAGTTGCCCGTTGCTTTGAGTTTACACTTTGGGTGGGATTCGCAACTTAATACCAATGAGATGTTCTAGATAGATATCTCAAGGTGGATGATTAGTGGGTAGATAAAGATGGATTTCGGTCTACTTGTCTTGGCGTACCG
Source organism: Bromus sterilis (assembly GCA_950022295.1). Classification (NCBI taxonomy): domain Eukaryota; kingdom Viridiplantae; phylum Streptophyta; class Magnoliopsida; order Poales; family Poaceae; genus Bromus; species Bromus sterilis. The sequence goes on along the minus strand of OX465595.1, from coordinate 331,614,368 downwards.
CCCGTGCTTTTGAGCCTCTTCCTTTCTGTTTTGCATAATTAGCATTGGTTTGCACACATAATCCTGTCAATTGCCCAGCTGTAATTTGTTTACCTTGCATGGCTATTTTATCGTCTTTTGGGAGAGAGACCGCACTAGTGAACATCATGAGATCCAGGTCCACACTTCCACCACTGTTTACACTATCAATTTACTTTCAGTATTTACTTTTCAGTTGCTATCACTATCATTATTATCCCGTACGTTTTATCCTTTGTAAACAACAAGGCTGGAGGAATTGACAACTCCTCTGAACTCGTTGGGAGCAAAGTTATATGTGTGTGTGCAGGTCCAGGGGAAGCAAGTGATTATCTTCAAACGGCGCCTCACTTGTCGAACCACCTACTTGTCGACCTTGGAGTCCTACTGGAGACAATCTTAAACCTTAGCATCTTCGCTAAGGTAAATTTGCCGCTACGCTACATCTCACCTTCCACTTGGGGTAACCAACGAGGGCGAGAAGTTATCTCGTGTATGAAGGATTCAAAGGCGGCAAAGTAGGTGACAACGGCGCTAGAAATTTAGCGGTTGACGTGGACCTGCACACACAACAAATAACTTTGCTCCCAACGAAGTTCAGAGAGGTTGTCAATCCCTCTGGTCTTGTTGTTCACAAAGGATCAAACACAAGGGATAATGATAATGGTGATAGCAACTAGAAAGTAAAAGCGGAAAATAAAAGAGCGTGTAAATAATGATGAGAATATGGACTGGGCTCCCGTGATGTTCACTAGTGATGTCTCTCTCCCAAAGATGATCAAACTGCTATGCGAGATAAACAAATCACAGCTGGGCAATTGACAGGATTAACAACGCACCGCAATGCTAACTATGCTACAAAGAAAGGACGAGGCTCAAAAGCATGTGCGGTACGCCAAAATAAGTAGACCGAAATCCAACTGCATCTACTACTAATCATCCACCTTGAGATATCTATCCAGAACATCTCGCTGGTATTAAGTTGCGAGCCCCACCCAAAGTGTAAACCCAAAGCAACAGACAACTGCATTAAAAGAACTTTGCATAAAATAAACAATCCTTCCAACCGCGGTTAGAAGCACCATTGTTTTCCCCCTTGTGGCAACAACACATCCCCTAGACTCATGTTCTTGTGACTCAAGCTAGTCATCAGGGGGCATGAACCCACAATCGAGCATAACGTTCCCTCTTGGAGTCACTACCTACTACTTGGCCAAAGCAATAAACAGCAACGGAGAACATGCAAGAATTACTCAAGAACATAAATATAAAAGATAAGAACCAAATATATTACTCAATCACAAACTGAACATAGTCTCATAATCCATCAGATCCCACCAAACTCACCATAGTAATAGAAGAAAATTACATATCTGCCTCGATCATGTAGGGCAGCTCACGAGGTCTAATCCATGAAGAACAAAGAGGGGACGAGAACATCACATAGCTACTGATCACGGACCCATGGTCCAAGGTAGACTACTCACGGATCATCCGGGAGGCGTCCATGGTGGAGGAGAGGCTCCCGAAGGTCAATCCTCCCTCCGGCAGGGTGCCGGGAAGAGATCTGCTGGCGCTCCTGATCTTGGAAGCACGACAGCGGTGGAACAAAGGAGAGATCGTGAAAAAGGGTTCTTTCTTCGGAGGTTTCGTGTCACAGAGAATATATAGGCGAAGGGGGGAAGCTAGGGGGGCCACCAGGGGTCCAGGCGGCCCCCTGACGCGGCCCCACCCTAGGGCGCGCCGGGAGGGCGCCTGGGGCCTTGGTGGGTCCCCTCTGCCCCCTCCTAGGTGTTTCCGGAGCTTCCGGTACGCTGATTATTTATCTGATTTTTCCCGAATTTTTGGAGCACTTTTAATATGGGGGAAACCTAAAATAGAAAAACAACAAAAAACAGGAACTGGCACTGTGGTGCACTGAGTTAATAAGTTAGTCCAAATATGATCAAAAGTGTATGAAAGTGTAACTAGATCATAGCAATATCACACAAAATATGCATGGATCAAGCAGAAATTATAGATACATTTGGGACGTATCAACATCCCCAAGCTTAATTCCTTCTCGTCCTCGAGTAGGTAAATGATAACAAGCATAATTTCTGTGGTGACATGCTAAAAAACATATAAGAACTTTGAAAGTAAAGCAATCAAAGTATGTAATTCAATTCAAGTCATAAAAAATAAGAGTCCATATTAGCATTGAAATAAGAAACATAAGAACATTAGGTGCAAGAGCTCTTGCTGTCCGTGACTCGAATGTCTCCAAATGGTGTTTGCGTGCAAGAAGGGGGAGATGGGAATACGATAAAAAGTATTTTTGTTGAGAACTCAATCTACTAAAGTTTCAAACTTAGTATTCTTTGGAATCTTATCTTGACTCGTCCCCAGACCACTAGCTAGGTAGAATTTAATTTGATCCACTCCCTTTCGATATTTTGAGCACTCATGCATTGGATGAGCGTAAGCACGAAAGTTGACACTTAGGATGGCAAAGAGAGAAATATGGTGGAGCTGAAGACAAAAAGGGTGAGAAAGGCTCACATCAATAAGGACAAACATAGGCGAGAAAGCCAAATGTTAGATATGATGTGAGGAGTAGGGATTCCCATGCAACGGATGCACATATGAGCTAAGAAAGCTCTCCAATGGAACTAGTGGGGTGCATCCAACTTGCTCGCTCATGAAGACCTAGAGCTCGTTTGAGGAGGCTCATCCTTGGAATATGCAAGCCAAGTTCTATAGTGTTAAGGTCCCCCATAGCTATATGCATAAATCATCATCTCTATGGAGTACAAGATATAGAGGGAGTACGATTGTGGATCTTTCAAAAGGAATAGTAGTGTTGCCCCTTTCTCTCTTTTTATGTCTTTTTCTCTTTTTTCTATTTTTGGATTTTTTTGGTGGCCTCATTGGCTCTTTTTATTTAACTCTCATGTGTCCTCTTTGGGATCTTTTAATTTTGTCCACTTTGGGATCTTTTCCTCACATAAGGGCAACACTCTATTTTACAAGAAGGTATAGAAGAGCTTCACACTTTACAAGATACTCAACATAAAGAAGATGTAGCTATCATGATGTATGCAAATGTATGCCGCAGCCATTGTAGCAGGAACATGTATGACATGAATATCAAGTCATGAAGAGGTGGATGTTGCATGTCAATATATCTCGGAAAGGCTATGGAAATGCCTTGATAGGTAGGTATGGTGGTTGTTTTGAGGAAAGATATAAGGAGGCTTATGATGACAGAGCGTATCATGCCAAGGGTTTGGATGCACCGGCGAGGTGGACGCCAACTCTCGTAATGAGAAGAGGGAAATGTGCGGTACCGAAGAGGCTAGCAAATATGAGGAGGTGGAAGTTTCAATTTTCAGTACTTAAATTCGTCCGAAGAACTCATGCACTTATTATTGGTAACTCACAATCTAATGAGGAGGGTCACAAACAGACAAGTACCCCGAGGAGGAGTGTATGGGGTTTGGTTATCCTTGCGCATCCTCTACTCATGGTACGTGAGTGTACTCTAATATCCGATCACTCAAAAGATTAGTGATCCATCTAGTAGCTAGAGTTCTCAACTAGTTTTTGTAGGTTTTGAAAATAAACACGGATTGCACAAAACATGACACCTATCACTAATAGGCTAGAGCTCTTGACACCAAAAGTTCAAACATTACTCACAACAATACCTCAAAACTATTGAAAGTTACTACTATAATTGAATAGCAACCTCAATTAGCTACTTCAAGACAAGACACAACTAAGTGCAACAACCAACTCTCTTAACAAGGTAAACATGAAAACTAAAGAGAGTTCCAGCAACAAACTAAACTAAACTAAAGCTAAAGCTCTTGAAAAATATAAACATGAAAACTAAGAGCGAAACATGGCAGCAGCTATGAAAAGATAAAGAACACGCAACAGAGAAAAGATAAGCATGAAAATCCTATGATGTGTTCTAGATTGAAGTGGAGCGTCTTTCTCTCCCACACAAAGTAAGCTGGGGTCTAACTTGTTATGAACAGCAAGCAAAGCTAAAGAAAACTAAAAAGTAAACATAAGATTGAGACGCTCCAAGCATAGCACATAACGCATGAAGTGATAAAAATATAGTGAGGCGGAGGACGAAATGATGATTGTCGATGGAGAAGGGGATGCACGGGGGCATCCCCAAGCTTAGACGCTTGAGTCTCCTTGAATATTTATTGGGGATGCATGGGGGCATACCCAAGCTTGAGCGTTTGACACTACCGGATCTTCTTTCATCATCTTCCTTCGCACACTTGAAAACTCCCTTCATACATAACTCATCATAAACTGATTAGAGAGGTTAGTACCCTTAATAAAAAAATCCTTCACTGGAAATAAAGATATTCTTGAAGAGCTATTGTTTCTCCATATTGCCAAAAAGTTTTTGCAAAGAAAAAGCAAGCTTAAGGTTTGCAAAAGTGAAGAAAGGAAAAACGTGGCAGAATTTAAGAAAAACAGAAGAACAGGTAGTAAATAATTTTGGCGAGTACTTATGCAACTCAAATCAAAAAAACTCAGAACATATGAAAGTTTCACAATTGTATAGAGCATGCTGCGTAAAAAAATCATCTCAAAAATATGAAATGTTGATTTGTTTTGATTTTTTCCGTCAAGCAGACATAATCTGTTTTCTAGACAGCATGTCACAACTTTTGCTTCCCTTATCATAAGAGGCTAGAACTTTGCACAAAGCTTGAAAATAAAGATACAATGATGTTGCTATAGTACAAACAATCATCAAGAACACTAAAAACAGAAGTAAAAACATCTTGGGTTGCCTCCCAACAAGTGCTTTGTTTTATGCCTTTAAGCTAGGAATAAAGAAAAAGAAGAATCAAAGGTCCCCGAGGTCATCGGAAACATAAAAACCTTCAAATTGATTTTCAATAAGTTCATTCTTATTTTTACTAGGGAAGAGGTACTTACCTTTAGATTTTCCACGTAAGCGTATGTGCCCCTTACCGATATCAATGAAGTCCTTCATAGCTCGGAGGAAGTCCCTTCCAAGCACGATGTTACTTTGATTTGGCTCCATGACGAAGAAATCCATCGTTGCAACCCTATTAAGGAATGCAACTTGGACTTCTTTTACCTTTCCTTTGACCTCTGAAATATCTCCATTAGCATGTTCATGATAAGATGACAATTTATCCATGTCTAGTTTCAAAGAATCATAAACTATTTTTGGCATTGTAGAAAATATGGACCCAAGATCACAAAATGCAAGGAAGTCTTGGTTAGAGATGCTAATCCTAACAAAAGGCTCCCAACCATCATCTATCTCCAACATTTATTTCTTGTTGGACTTAAGTTCCTCTACCTTCCTCAAGTCTAGAGCATCCATCCTCTTTTCAATAGTGGAAAGTCTATCTGCAACAGTAGCAGTACTACGATCATAGATAAAAATAACTAGATAGACCATGCAAAATATCCAGAGCTCTAGCTTCATCACACTCTAAAAAGTCTCCGTCAGCTATAATATCAAGAGAGTGTTTACACCACTTAAAAAGGCCATGGTAAAAAATTCTAAGCAAAAAAATTATAGGTATCCAAGGCATAATTCTTTTATGTGCTTCAGTAATTTTGTCCCACGCCTTCTTCATATTCTCTCCATCCCTTTGACGGAAATATAGAACTTCCGATTCCCTCAAAGCACCAAGTCCTAACATGTTCATTTAAACAGGTAGGACTACTAAAAGCAAGATAAATAAATAAAAATGTGATTTTTTTATATCGGACACTAAGATAAAAACTGAAACGTAAACTAACAAGACTAAAAATCAAAGGTAAAAGATAGTGTGCAACTCCTCTATCTTGACACTTGGAGTCCCCGGCAACGGCGCCAGAAAATTCTTTCTGGCTAGGGAGTTTTCGGGGCTAACCTTTTTTTGCACCTTGGAATCCCCGACAACGGCGCTAGAAATTTGCTTGATATGCGAGAGATGATAATGGCTTCTCGCCCTTCGTTGGTTACCCCAAGTGGAAGATGAGATGTAGGATAGAAGTAAATTTCCCCTATGTAGAGGATAGGGTTTGTCTCCCGTAGGACTCAAAGGAGGAAAAGTAGGTGAAAACGGCGCTAGAAATTTAGCGGCTGATGTGGACCTGCACACACAACAAATCACTTTGCTCCCAATGAAGTTCAAAGAGGTTGTCAATCTCTCCGGTCTTGTCGTTCACAAAGGATCAAACACAAGGGATAATGATAATGGTGATAGCAACTAGAAAGTAAAAGCAGAAAATAAAAGAGCATGTAAACAGTGATGAGAATATGGACCGGGGTCCCGTGATGTTCACTAGTGATGTCTCTCTCCCAAAAGACGATTAAATTGCTATGCGAGATAAAAAAAAGCATAGCTGGGTAATTGACAGGATTAAAAACGCACCGCAATGCTAACTATGCTACAAAGAAAGGACGAGGCTCAAAAGCATGGGCGGTACGCCAAAATAAGTAGACCGAAATCCAACTGCATCTACTAATAATCATCCACCTTGAGATATCTATCCAGAACATCTCGCTGGTATTAAGTTGCGAGCCCCACCCAAAGTGTAAACCCAAAGCAACAGACAACTGCATTAAAAGAACTTTGCGTAAAGTAAACAATCCTTGCAACCGCGGTTACAAGCACCATTGTTTTCCCCCTTCTGGCAATAGCACAACCCCTAGACTCATGTTTCTGTCAATCAAGCCAGTCATCAGGGGGCATGAACCCACAATCGAGCATAACGTTCCCTCTTGGAGTCACTACCTACTACTTGGCCCAAGCAATAAACTGCAATGGAGAACATGCAAGAATTACTCAAGAACACAAATATAAAAGATAAGAACCAAATATATTACTCAATCACTAATTGAACATAGTCTCATAATCCATCAGATCCTAGCAAACTCAGCATAGCAACAGCAGTATGTGCCTCGATCATGTAGGGCAGCTCACGAGGCCTAATCCATGAAGACCAAAGAGGGGAGGAGAACATCACATAGCTACTGATCATGGACCCATGGTCCAAGGTAGACTACTCACGGATCATCCGGGAGGCGTCCATGGTGGAGGAGAGGCTCCCGAAGGTCAATCCTCCTTCCGGCAGGGTGCCGAGAAGAGGTCTGCTGGCGCTCCCGATGTTGGAAGCGCGGCGGCGGCGGAACAGAGGCGAGATCGCGAAAAAGGGTTCTGTCTTCGGAGGTTTCGCGTCACAGAGAATATATTGGCGAAGGGGGCAGCCAGGGGGGCCACCAGGGGTCCAGGAGGACCCCTGGCGTGGCCCCACCCTAGGGCGCGCCGGGAGGGCGCCTGGGGCCCTGGTGGGTCCCCTCTGGCCCCTCCTTGGTGTTTCCGGAAGCTTCCGGTATGCTGATTTTTTATCTGATTTTTCTCGAATTTTTGAAGCACTTTTAATATGGGGGAAACCTAAAATAGAAAGACAGCAGAAAACAGGAACTGGAACTGTAGTGCACTGAGTGAATAAGTTAGTACAAATATGATCAAAAGTGTATGAAAGTGTATCTAGATCATAGCAATATCACACAAATATGCATGTAGCAAGCAGAAATTATAGATATGTTTGGGACGTATCAAGTCGCGGCGACCCAAAAAGGATGCACAAGTCCCGTACTTGTACATATCACAAGGGTCGCTGTACCCTCTCCCAGATGTCACATAGTGTCACAATATATTTTAATCATCGATATTCTAAAAAGGAGGAAAGTAATGATGAAAAGTAATTGATGTCGGAACACCGTTTAATTCCCGTTTCGACAAATCTCAGGCCCTCGATATGTCCTACTTTTCTAGCACAAGTCATGCCGAAATCCATGGAAAATTTCGGCATGACATTTGCCAAAAATTGGACATATCGAGCGCCTGAAAATTTTCTGGAATGAAAATGTATCGACATTCCAGAAAAACATAGACCACTCATATCCCTGCAAACAGTATCTAACAACCTAACAGAAAAAATATAGGGAAATTTTTTTAGTGCAAAACATAAAAATTTAACATGTGCTTTAGGGATTTTTTGTAATTACCTTAGTTCCTAATTGCCTCAATATGCTAACGAAAATCCTAATTTCCTCAATATGCTAAAAAAATTCCTAGTTTGCCCATGTTTAACAACCTAACAAAAATCATGCAGTATGATAACAAAAAGAGAGAGGGGTGAAGACTCACGGGGCGAGGGGGCGCGCAGTCTCCGGAGACGATGACGGTGAGGATGGCGCGAGTGCTGGTAGGGAGAGGGAGGGGACGACGATAGTGAGGAGGGCGCAGGCGGGGAGAGGGAGGGGACGAAAACGGTGGCGGCGATGCGTGAGGGAGAGAGTGAGGGAGGGAGTTATGAGTGTGAGGGAAGCTGTGCGGTACGGTTTAAGGGACCTCATCTGCAGTGCGGGCCTTCGGTGTCGTTGTAAGTGCATCTAGTGCCCCTTTTAGGTTTTGGAGTATTTGATGACAAAACGGTTAAGGGACTGATGTGTTTGTTAGTATACACAAGAGAACGGTCCCTGAAGAAGTGGTTAACCACCGTTGTCGACCCCCCCCCCCCAATGTTGAGGAACATTGAAGAAACCGGTGCTTTTCCTAAAGAATGCCGAGGCACGAAATCCTGAAGAATCTGGATCCTGAGGCATCCGACTGATGCTGAAGAAGTCATCCGCCATCCCGAGGCAACTCGCGCTGAAGCAGAAGTTGAAGCGTAGTCTTCGTTAAGACTTTTATACTTCTTGAGTCGTAGGAAAACACCGCACTGTTGGAGGGGTTGAGGAAAACGAGTTATGTATTCTGAGGAAGTGCTCAAATATAAATCCCGATGAAAACCTAGAGAAATATCCTACAGAAGAATTTTCAGTTCCTCGGGTGTCTGAGACGTAGTTCTTCAGGATACTGAGGAATCTGTCTTCGGTTGAGGAGTCAAGAAACTGTTCGTGCAGTTTTCCTGAAGAAAGAGAGAGAGAGAGAATATTTTGTACTGTGCCACGTGTCGCGTGGTAAGAGGCTAGAACCTGTCTAGCAACGGTCCTAAGGATGGGCACGATGGTAATTTCGTGCATGGGCATTTATGTCCTTTCACCAGGGGTTGCTCCCCGGCTATAAATAGTCGCCCCCAACCCCATTGGAGGGTTGGCTGCTCTGAGAGAAAAACTGACACTTGTCATCTGACAGCAACCCACCTATGAGGAACCTGAAGAACCTAAGTGAGGAAACCCACCAGCCTGAGTAGTTGAGCATTTTTTAGGAAGTCGGTTCAAGTGATTTGATGCTTTTTACTCTTCAAGACTGTGATCTTCCAGACGGTGTAGGAGTCATTGTTCTGAGGAAGTCAAGATGCAATTGTGAATTCCCTGAGTGAACGGAGTCTGTGAAGGTTTCAGGAGTCTACCTTGAAGACTCACATGAGTGATTGGATGGAGTCTGAGGACTTTAGTTCAAGGAGAATAAGGTGAAGACTATGTCTTCTGAGTTCAATCTTAGCCTCTCCAACTAGATGTAGAGTTGTCACAGCAACTTGAACTGGTCTATCAAATCGGTGTCATCTGTGCCCTGGTGCTATTTCTTCAAACCTTACTCTTCTGTTTCTTCACTAGTGACTTGTCCTGATGCCTTCCTATCTGAGTTCTCTCTGTTCTGATTCCTCATGCATTGCATCAGTTACACTTCTGCTCTTCCGTTAAAATTTATTTTTGTTGCAATATGATGATATGTGCTCATGTTTACATCCTGTAATGTTTCTGTGCTTCATCATTTCGTGAGTCTCCTCAATTTAAAATTGCCTCAGTCCTGAGGAAATCGAAATTCCTCGAGAAGTTTAAAAATCTCCCAATCACCCCCCCCCTCTGGTCGATATACTGAGCTTTCAATTGGTATCCGAGCAAGGTAATCCCTTGTTCTGTGTGATTCAGTTTAACCACCTGGAGTTTTAGTTATGTCGACCTCAATGAACGTTGCTTTGAACTACCCCCAGCTTCGATGATACGGACTACCCTTACTGGAAGAATACGATGAGGATGCATCTTGAAGCTATTGATAAAGATCTCTGGGATATTGTTGATCAAGGCATTCCTGAAGCTACCTTGATGACTCCTCCTGATGTTGTCAAGAGAAAATGGCAATTCGATGCGAAAGCTCAAAGCATCATTGGTGGCCACCTCAGCAAAGCTCAGTTCAATCGTATCAGTTGTCTGGATATTGCAAAGAAGATGGGGATGAGACTGTCAAAAGTAAATGAGGGAGTATCCACACAAAGAGACTCTAGAGTTGATACTCTTCGCAGTCTCTTCAATAGGTTCAAAAGGTTGTAAGATTAACATGTGCAGCAAACCTTTGACAGGCTCACTGACATATCAAATGAGCTTCAAGAACTGGGTGCCACTGATATCAATGATCACGAAGTCGTGAAGAAACTACTGAGATCTCTGGATGACTCGTTTGAGTTTCTATCGCTGATGATTCAAGAACAGCCTGACTTCAAGACCCTCGACCCTACTGATATCCTCGAGCGCCTCAAGGCTCATGAACTGAAGCTGTCTGAGAAACGAGACTTGTATGGATCCACTCCAAAAGTCTGTGCGCTAAAAGCTAAGGCACGAAAGGTGTCCTCTGATGAAGAGTCTGAAGCTGACTCTGATGATCCTGAAACTCTCAGTCGAGAATTGGCTCTCCTCACCAGAAAGTTCCAAAAGTTCACGAAGAAGAATCGATTTGGAAATTCCTCAAGATCGTCCTCAAGAAGAAGCAGATATGATGACTAGGTCTAGTGGATACAAGAATAGCAGCTCCCGCAAGGCCCGCGCATATCTCGGCAAGGAATTGGATTCTAAGGAATTTGATTGTAATCCTGAAGCTGAGGAAGAAGAGTCTGAAGAATTTAAAGGTGTGGCTGGTCTTCCTCTTGCCACAGCTTTGGTCAGCAAGTCAATCTTCAGCATTGAGGAATCAGTCACTCACCACATTGATGACGAGACTGAAGATACCACTCCCGCCTTCTGCTTCATGGCCAAGAGCTCCTAGGTATCTTCTCAATCTTCCTGTGATGATGCCATTGATGAAGAACCTGATGAAAACTACGCTAAACTTGCTTCAAAAAATAACGTGCACTTGAGAAAATTCAAAACTCACTAAATAAAAGTGATGATATGTTGGTTGAGGAAATGAATAAATCTCAAAAGTTGACTGATGAATCTAAAATTATTTAGTCAAAGTTTTGTGATTTGATCAGTCGTCATGAGGCACTCCTCACCAATCATGAGAAGATGGCTCATGAGTTCCTCATGAGAAATAAAGAACTTGAGAGGGTGAGGATGTCTCATGATGATCTAAGGAAAGAAAATGACTCACTCCTCTCCCAACAGATCATCATGCCTCAAGAAGGGTTTGATCCTCCTTTCTTAAAGTGCATAGAACATGACCGTATCACTTAATTACCTAGCTCTTCAATATCTTTAGAATCTGTTATATCAACTGCTTCTGTGGTATCTAACCCCTCATCTGAGGATACCATAGACATTGTTGAAGAAAATGCTAGGTTGAAGAGTCTCCTGGAAACTGGAATGTTCAGGAGTATAAAAGGGCATCAGATTCTTTGTGACGTCCTCAAGAAACAGATCGTCTACAGGAATCCGAGGAAAGAAGGTGTCGGTTTCACACGAAACCTCAATGTTGACGGCTCTTACTGGAAACCAGAACAATACCAAAAGACTACTTGGGTTCTGGCTAAACTGCCTCCTCCTGATCCCTATACTTTATTTGGATATGACAATGGTTACTTAGATGTGACGGTTGATTCCTTTGACTCAAATTATAAACTGTTTAAGGATGTCAATGTTGAAGTATTCGCCAAATACATCGAGACTAACTGCAGGACCGGGTGCTCCAGTAATGCAGATTTGGGTTTGAAAGGAACTCATCACTAACCTTCCTGTGAATGCAGATGCAAATGAGTTGAGGGTATCATCTGAGGATGATACCTCAAAGGGCAATGATTATAATTATGTCTCAGCTAATCATTTTTTCACAGGGAAGCTCCGCATAAGAATGCCTATTATTTTGTATATCCTGATACCACTATCCACCATCCCATTAGACATCTCCATCGCCGTTCCTCGTATGCTTCAAGGAAACCCATTCGAATGTGAGTGGTGAAGAAGAACTAATCATCTTCGCAGGAACACGTCCTGAGGCAATCATAACTTTTTGCGGATTTAATGCCCAGGACAATATTGGTTGAGCCGGTTGAAGAAAGTTAAAACTCTCTAATTCTGAGGAATCAATCCTGAGGAATTAACTCTAAGGAATCTTAAGTTCTTCAAATTGATACTGGCTCATAACCTGTGGTATGAGATACTAATTCCTCTGCAGGGGAACACCAAATGGGTAATGGATAGTGGATGCACTAATCACATGACTGGTGATATAAGCCTTTGTAGCGACCCAATTCACACAGAATTGAAGTCTCTGTGCTCAAGTGCCAGTCCCTGGATCGAACTCGCTGGCACACACAGTATTATAGATGTATATCAAAGTACAAGTGCATCATTATTACAACGTATGATCTAGAGTACATAAATAAAAAGTTGCATAGCTCAAGGCTATCTTATTCAATATAAATATAGCGGAAGCAAAAACAAATAACGTGAAGTCCCATCAACAGCCACATGCGAACATGCTGAGTGTAGACTTGCAACCCCTAACGCACCTTTCTGATCGTCTGAAAAACCTGCAACACCGAAGGTTACAGCCCGACAGCGGGTCAGTACATCTGATTTGTACGGCAAGTGACACGAAAAAGTTTATACAAAGGACCTACAACTACATGCAGGGTAAGTCAAAGGAAAGGCTTATGGTTTTGTTTTGCAGAAAGACAATTTTCTCCTGAACTAAACTAGTCAAAATTAGTTGAACTTACTAATAAAGAACGAACTGGGCACACCAATTCCAACACCACACCCTTTATTAATCTTTCCCACTCAAATTGTTAAGGTGATTCAGATGTCAAGATCCTCCAGTAACAGTAATGTCTAGTAGCTCAAGGATGTCCATAACCGGGGACACGACTAATCATGATTAGTTTATACTCTGCAGAGGTTAGTACACTTTCCCCGCTGGACTCAACCCGAAGATTGAGACGAAGTCTTTCAGAAGAGGTCACCTACACCCAACGGCAAGCCGGTACCACCTAACACATCTAAATCTTCTAGCATTGCACGGGAGAGGCTTCCTACATACTATTCAACTAAGCCAGAGCCCATATGGCCAGCGGTTGTACATGTAAGCTTCTAGTCACCAAGTATGTCTGATCTTTTTGAGCCTGAACGGCGCCCACTACGTCAGAGGGTACTCTCCATGACGTATTCTCGACCACCAAACCAACCATTAGGGGTACAACCTGGTCTCGACCTTAGGTAAGGAACGAGCCCCCAGGAAGCACTCCCTGCCCTTCCAGAGGTGATTTCTATTTATTAAACAGTTGCTACACAAGTTATTAAATAGCTCACATGCACTCCATGAATTTGCACAACCCAAACCACGTCTACAAAGCATAGCAATAAAGTAACAACACGGCTAGGTTGATCTACGGTAGACAAGTCAAAACATATGGCTATCCTAACTGGTTTTGCAGCAACAGTATAATAAACTACCTATCATGCAATAGGGTGATATTTCTTATCATAATGCATATAGAATATATAGGTATGAGTATGGTCAAAGCATCACTTGCCTTCTTGCTGGTCCTGACGGTCACAATTCTCACAAAACGAGGCGGCACACTCCGGACAATCTATACGAGAAAACATAGCACCAATCAATCATATGTTCCATACAAATATGCTCAACAATAATAAACATTCAAAGAACAGTAGAAAAACTTGCCTAACAGTAGCTAAACTTAAAGTACTTGTCAAATAAAAACCAACGCAAAAAGAAACGGCGCAAACGGGTGCACCGGTAAAAAGTTACGGCTGCCGGAAGTTCAAATTTGGATCAGCTTGGGATCCAAATTTAAAAACTTCAAACTTCTGTAACACTAGGTATACTGGCTAGAGAATTTCTACATGGTTGCAACGCAACGGGAATCGCCCAATTCCGAGTTACGGTTAAAAAGTAGTCGCGGAAACGGTTTCGGGTGAAAAAAAACGGGGGTACCGGGGGTTCTACTGTAAAAAGGACCCGTACATAAATAAAAAATTTACGAAAAACGCGATCGGGTCCCTGGGCGGTTTGGATCCAGATCTGAGAAAAAAATCCGAAACTTTTTCTAACTTTTTTTTTCTAACTCCTTCTTCTTCCTCCACGGGGTGGACATAGGGGAGGGCCATGGCCAGGGAGCTTGGAGCTCCGGCCGGCTGGGGACGGGCGCGGCCAGCGCCGGCGGGCGGCGGCGGCCTAGCGGCCGGCGGCGGGGCGGCCAGTGGCGCGGCCTCGGCTGGCTCCGGCCATGGAGGCGGGCGGCGGCCGGCTCGCCGGCCTGCGGGGGCGGCGCGACTAGGGCGGCCAGGCGGCGGTGTGGCCTCCGGGAGGCGAGGACGGTGGCTCACGGCGGGGCTTCGCGAAGATTACCTCGAAAAAACGCAAAAAAAAACGCACTCCGGCGATGCTCCGGCGAAAAATCCGGCGAACTCCGGCGATGACGTCGTCGACGGCGGGTCCCGCGGATTAGATTAGAGCTAACCCTAAAACGCTAACCGAAAATAAATTTAGCCCTAAACGGGGCTATTTATAGCCAGCCCCTAATCCTATATTTTTTAAATCTGAGATAAATACAAAATTGGTGTGCGGGAAAAAAAAACAGAGTAGGCCCGTTAGGCCCAAAACAATATTAGAAAAATCACAGAAATTTATTTTGAAATTCCGTCTTCGCCAATATTTTTAAAATAATAAAATTGAATTTTTAGCTTGACCAAAATAATAAAATAAAATAAAAACTTTGCAACTTATTTTTAAATATTATTAAATACTTTTCTGGCATTTTAAAAATACCGAAAACTCCGAAAATTGATTTAAAAACTTTTCCGGAGCATAAATAAATTCCAAAAATAATTTTAGAAAATATTTATAACTCCAAAGTAGAATTAAAAAGTCTCCCATAAATATTTTAAACTATTTTCCAACAAATTAAAAATGGGGATAAGTCCTTTTATATCCTCTCCTGCGAACTGCCATGTGTTGAAAAATGTTTAAAAATATTTTAAAACTCCAGAAAAATGCGGAAGCAGTATGAGATGCATATGATGATCTATTAACATCCGAATTTGGAAAATTGGGATGTTACAAACCTACCCCCCTTAAGATGAATCTCGTCCTCGAGATTCGAGGTGGCTAGCAAAGAGATGCGGGTGGTCTTGCTTCAGATCTTCTTCACGCTCCCAAGTTGCTTCCTCTTCGGTATGATGATCTCACTGAACCTTGCATAGTCTGATCGTCTTGGTGCGGGTAACTCTCTCGGCAGTCTCCAGAATCTTCACAGGCTTCTTCTCATAAGTCAAGTCGCTCTCCAACTGAATCGCCTCAAGTTGTACTGTATCTCTCAAAGGAATATCTGCCATCTCTGCATGACACTTTTTCAGCTGGGATACGTGAAACACATCATGAACTCCTGACAAAGCTTCTGGCAACTCCAACTGATAAGCTACCTCTCCTCTGCGCTCCAAGATCTTGTAAGGACCCACAAAACGTGGTGCTAACTTTCCCTTGATTCCAAACCTCTTGATTCCGCGAATTGGTGAAACTCTGAGATACGCACGGTCTTCAACCTCATAGGTTACATCCTTGCGCTTAGCATCTGCATAACTCTTCTGCCTGGACTGTGCTATCTTCAGTCTATCACGGATCAACTTGACTTTCGCCTCGGCATCTCTGATCAGGTCTGGTCCAAACAACTGACGTTCTCCTACCTCATCCCACATCAACGGAGTCTTGCATTTCCTGCCATACAGTAACTCGAATGGTGCCATCTGAAGACTAGCCTGGTAACTGTTGTTATATGAGAACTCAGCATACGGTAAGTTGTCATCCCAACTCGAACCATAATCCAACGCACAAGCCCTCAACATATCCTCCAAGATCTGATTGACTCTCTCGGTCTGCCCATCTGTCCGAGGATGGAACGCTGTACTGAACTCCAGCCTAGTGCCCAAAGTCTCATGCAACTGACGCCAAAACTTCAAAGTAAACTGAGTACCTCTATCAGACACAACCTTGCTTGGAACCCCATGCAAACACACGATCCTGGACATATAAATCTTGGCTCGCTTGGCACTGTTATAAGTTGTCTTCACTGGAATGAAGTGAGCAACCTTGGTCAAACGATCAACAATCACCCAAATAGAATCATAATATAACAGCCCAGTTTTTGCAAAAATTAAAAATTTTGTTTTCGGTGTGATTTGTTTGATTGTCTGATTTCTTTGCGGTGTTTGCATCCCCGATTTATTGATCGGCGATTATTTTTTCCCCTCTTATCTCGTATCGGACGGAGACCGACCCTTTCCACCCTGACACTCGACCTTTGCGACACCGGGTTTCACCCGATCACCGTCGCGAGACCGCACGAGATCAGCCGAAACCAACGGAACGAAAACCCCATTTAATAATTAAACGGGATATTTTTATAGCGCGTCGGAAAGTGTTTTCGGAATGGTTCCAGCGCGAGGTGAACGCCTCCGGCTCGACGCACTGATCACGCAGTTCGATGTTTTACCTGAATCGGAGGTACTGCGGACCCCGGCGGTCAGAAACGTGAGCACCGCGCGCGCGAGAGAAAAACAGATGATGTTTTTGCAAACTGCCTGCCACCGGGGCTATATAAAGACCACCACACTCCCACCCACCTAGGGTTTCCCTAGGCAGCCACCAGCCCCAGATCTGGCCCCATACACCCCAATTTTCGCAGCAAACCCTAGCTCCCAGATCTGGAATCAGTCCAATGGGTTCTGGACCGTCAGATCGGCCGATCTGACGGCCCTGGATGTGCCACGTCGCCCCGTGGAGCTGCCCGATCCACCATGCCCGAGCCGCCGTGCTCGTCCGCCTGCGCCTCCGCCCGCTGTTCTCCGGCCGCCGCACCTCCACTGCACGCCGACCTCCACGCCTCCTCGCCTCCTCCTCGCCGGGTGCTTCCCTGCGCCTCCATGTGCTCGCCGGAACGGGCGCCGGCCACCGCCCGACGTGATCCCGATCGGGATCGGGTCAACCCCCACGTGGGCCGGCCTCCTTCCCCGAGCCCACGCAGCAGCCAGGCCCAGCTGGCCACCCGAGCCAGGCCGGCAGCCCCTCTCCAGCCGCCTTGGGCCGAAAGCCCACTCGAGTGAGGCTCTCTCTTTTTTTTCTGTTATGTTTTTTTTTCTTTTTCTTTTATCTGTTTTTCTTGCAGATTGTGTAGTAGTTTTTGCGGTAGCTATAACTTTTCACCGGTAGCTCCGATGGAGACGCTTTCTACATGAAAGTTGCTCCGTTTTGCGTGTAGATTAGTAAAATGTTGTTTGTTGCCATGTTTGAGCTTGTTTACTTGCTGTTTATCTGCTAATTACACTGTCTGCCACTGTAAACTGTAATTGCAATAACTTTTTATCTGTTGCTCTGTTTAAAATGTTTCTTATATGTAACTTGACTAGAATTGCATGTAGATTGTGTTTATGCTACTCTTGCTTGCTAATAAAAATAATAAAATATTGTTTAGGGCAAAACAGTACCAAATTCCATTTTTATCGTGGGGTCCGCAATAGTTTGCCATGTCTAGTATTTCACCCCACTTAATTTGACTAGATCAGATAGTTTATTTTGTGCTTCACATCTTGACCTGTTTGTGTGCTATGCCATGCTTGCTTGAGTTGCCATGTAAATAGCCGTTGTTTGATCACCTTTAGCTAAACAACTTGAACCACCGTAAACGTGCGGTATCGTCGTGTGTGACGAGTACTCCACTTAAATCGTTAGTAACCACTCTCGACGATAGATCCGTATCGCGTGGTTGTGTCGTGTGATGTCTTCTTGATCTTGTGTTTGCCTCGTAGTAATAGATGCTTGCTCGTTGATTGCTTTCCGCGGGTACCTCTCGGAGACGATGCGAGCGTGCGATCGACTACACCTTTGGAACCCGACTTATCAACAGGCAAGGACTATACATTACTTATGATCCATTCTATTTCAACCAGCGGTTTGCATGCTAGTATAGGTTAGGTTCGATGTTTGATCCTACCACATGTTTACAGCCTCTTTCAAACCGATACAGCCATGTCCCTTCCCAGCAAACCTTGTATTGCTATGTTACTATTGCTCGTTGCTCAGCCCCTGCTTAGTATGCATGCTTAGGATGCTACGTTGTTACCTGTTACCCCTAGGTTTGGGATATCACATTATTATATTGTTGTTGATGATATGATTATTATAATGTTGACTATATTCAACGAAGGATGGAAGGTCTAGGCTATCCCGCCCCGACGCTTTGTTCCATTCGAATCACCTAGGATCCGAGTTCCGGGTATTGGTTTTAAGACTGAGCGTGCCTAACCGTGTGTGGGATTTTATGGGGTCCCCTTTTCTTACCTACCTAGCTTCAAAAATTTCTAGTGGTGGCCCAAGCTGATTTACCATTTGAACCGTGTGTGTGCTGGTCAGCTGCCAGTTGTTTTCAAACCAACCCGGACCAGTGAGGACTTAGTTCCCTTGCTGGCCCACCTTGTTCGGCTGAGGACCCGGTTTTCCCATGTGTGATTAACCGGCTATCCAAACCCGAGACAGACAGTAGAGACCAGATCGAGAGAGCGGCCGGCTCTTGAGCTGGATGTCGACTCACCGGGGGCCACCCGGATTTGTTCGTTGTTAGTTAGAGGGACCTGTCATTTCGGATCTCTTGGAACTAAATCATAAAATGGTTGCCTGTGATGGGTAGCAACTGAGAGTGATGGACGTGCGTGCGGAGCCTCGTAATGGGCAGTTGGTACACCCCTGCAGGGTTAAATCTTTTCGAGAAGCCGTGTCCACGGTTATGGACGACTTGAGACCTACTCCTTGTTCATAGACAACAACAACTGAGATAATCTTATTATAAACTTGATCAACGTGTGTGTGTGCCTTGACTGCTTCTTCTTCGTCGGGATGCGAAGAGGAGGACAAGGATAGGATAGGTGTTATGTTTGCGTAGTAGTTGATAGCAAGACTTGTTGGAGGCGATTCCTCATCGAATGCTTGGCTTCTTATCTTACTCTCTAGATCGTTAGCCACTTCATAAATGCTAGTGCGGCAGCAACCTCACCACTTACCCCTTCCTTACCGTAAACTACTAGTTGTCCTAGAATGCTGAGTGATGAAGTCCTTGCTGGGTCAGATGACCACTACAGTTGGATGCTGAGTACCTCTGTACTCATGATACTACCCCCAAACTCTTTTCAGGGTTCTTGATCGACAACAGGTATGGTGATCGACGTTTCACGTGGAGACTCGATGACGACTAGCTAGGAGGATCCCGGCGGAGGGCCTGGACCCGTGTGGTTATGGGATCGATGCTTTTCTCTTTGCCAGTAGGCATTTGCTTGTAGTCTGTACTCAGACATGTATCTTACGCTGTTGTATTATATTTGAGGCAGTTGTATGCCGATTGTATGAGCTGTTGTATCCTTGTATCTGTAATGTTGTGATATCATGTTGGAAATCCGGGGCATATGACTTCGTCATATGTCGCGGTGGGACCGATATGTGCTTCGTCCCCGGATCTGGGTGGAAACACCTAGATCTGGAACAGTACCGCATATCGGGCCTTACACATAACCTGACCGAGTCCTGGGTAAACCAGTAATAAAGTCCATACCTATCTGATCCCACTTCCAATCTGGTATAGGCAAAGGCTGCAACAAACCTGCTGGCTTCTGATGCTCAGCCTTGACTCTCTGGCAAACATCACACAAAGCAATATACTGGGCTATCTCTCGCTTCAGGCTAGGCCACCAAAATCTCTCCCTCAAATCCAAATACATCTTGGTATTACCAGGGTGAATAGAATAAGGTGAATCATGTGCCTCCTGAAGAATCAACTTCCTGATCTCTGCATCCTGCGGTACACAAATGCACTTCTCAAACCAAATGGCTCCATGCTCATCCTCACGGAAACCCTCTGCTTTTCCCTTGGTCATATTCACTTTTATCTCATCAATTTCTGCATCACCCTTCTGGGCTTCTCTGATCATTTCCAACAGATTTGGCTTCACTTCCAATGTTGCCACATATCCCTTAGGAACTATCTCCAACCTAAGATTCTTGAACTCCTCACCTAACTCACGTGGCATATCCTCAACCTTAGCAACATTGATATGACTCTTACGGCTCAATGCATGAGCAACCACATTCGCTTTACCAGGATGATACTGTACATTCAAATCATAATCCTTAATAAGTTCCAGCCATCTACTCTGCCTGAGATTCAAATCCTTCTGAGTAAAGATATACTTCAAACTCTTATGATCAGTAAAAACATCACAATGATTACCAATAAGATATTGCCTCCATGTTTTCAACGCATGAACAACTGCAGCTAACTCCAAATCATGTGTAGGGTAGTTCTGCTCATGGTTCTTAAGCTGACGAGAAGCATAAGCAACAACTCTACCTCCTTGCATCAAAACACAACCAAGTCCTCGACGAGATGCATCACAATATACTTGGAAATCCTTATGTATATCAGGCAAACATAAAACAGGTGCAGTCACTAACCGTTTCTTCAACTCCTGAAAGTTGGCTTCACATGCCTCACTCCAAACAAACTTATTCTCTTTCTTCAACAGCTCAGTCATTGGTTTTGCAAGCTTGGAGAAATTCTCAATGAACCTCCTATAATATCCTACAAGACCCAAGAAACTGCGAATGTCTCCAACTGACGCAGGTGTCTCCCATTCTCTAACTGTTGAAACCTTAGATGGGTCCACAGCTACTCCTTCTCCTGACACAACATGTCCAAGGAATCCGACCTCCTTCAACCAAAACTCACACTTGCTGAACTTGGCATACAACTTGTGCTCCCTGAGCTTCTCCAATACCAAACGCAAATGTGCCTCATGCTCTTGCTCATTCTTGGAATACACCAATATATCATCAATGAACACCACAACAAATTTATCCAAGAACTCCATAAACACCTTGTTCATCATATTCATGAAGTATGCAGGAGCATTAGTCAATCCAAATGACATAACAGTATACTCATACAACCCATACCTTGTAGTAAAAGCAGTCTTCGGAATATCCTTCTCCCGAATCTTCACTTGATGATAACCAGAACGAAGATCAATCTTAGAGAATACACAAGCCCCCTCCAACTGGTCAAATAGATCATTAATCACCGGTAAAGGATACTTGTTCTTGATAGTAACATCATTGAGAGAACGGTAATCAACACACAACCTCTGGGTTCCATCCTTCTTCTCAACAAACAACACTGGAGATCCCCAAGGTGACGAGCTTGGGCGAATGAACCCCTTTTCCTGCAACTCTCTGATCTGTTCCTTCAACTCTGCAAGTTCATTAGAGGGCATCCTATACGGTCTCTTAGCAATAGGCCCAGTGCCTGGTATTAAATCAATAAGGAACTCAATCTCCCTATCCGGTGGCATACCTGGCAACTCCTCCGGAAACACATCCGGATACTCCCTCACAATACGCACATCATCCAGGCTACCCCCTTAAGAGAATTCACCTGGGCGCGCTGATGCTTATACTTGGACACATATCTGATCTTCTGTCCACTCGGTGCACTGAGAGTGATAGACCGACTGGCACAATCAATAACACCTTGGTATCTGGCTAACCAATCCATGCCCAAAATAATATCCAAACCTTGTGACTTCAACACAATCAAATCTGTAGGAAAAACATGCTTCCCAATGGCTAGGCTCAACTGATAGCATCCCAAACTAGCTGACATCTCCGCTCCCGGTGAACTTATGAGCATAGATGACTTAAGAACTACGGTAGGTAACTCATACTTACCCACAAATACCCTCGATATGAAAGAATGCGATGCACCAGAATCAAAAAGAACAAGTGCGGGTACCGAATTGATAAAGAACTTACCAATCACAGCATCAGGCTCCTCATAGATCTCCTCCACATTGACATGGTTCACATGCACCTTGTTGAAAGGATTGGGCTTGCTGACTCCAGAATTCCCATTGTTGTCCTTGTTCTCTGGGCACATGTTGGAGTAGTGTCCCATCTTCCTGCACTTGAAACACTGAACTCGACTGAGGTCCTTCTGGGCATTCACCACTTGACGGTTCTGGTTGTAGTTCTCTCCATTTCCATTTCCTTTCCCATTGCCATTTCCATTCTTGTTACCATTGTGGTGGTTGTGGCCATTATGGTTGTGACCATTCCCACCATGATGGTTGTGTCCTCCACTGTGAACATGGCCATTCCCACCATTGTGGTTATGTTCATGGCTATGTCCTCCATTGCCACCATAAGAATTGCATGGCTTCTGCTGCGGTCCAGAGTTGTACTTTCCACCATTGTTGTTGTTGTACTTCCTCTTGCGGTTCTCAATGGATTGTTGCTTGCCTTCCAACACAATAGCCTTGTCTATGAGCGCCTGGCAGTTAGCAAAAGTAGCCACTGTCAGCTGGACTCCCAACTCATCATTCAGCCCCTCCAAGAACTTCTCCTGCCTTGCAGCATCATTCCTGACATCATCTGGAGCATATCTGGCAAGCTTGTTGAACACCTCAACATATTCGGCCAATGAACGGCCTCCATGACGCAAACTGCGGAACTCCTTCTTCTTCAAGCTCATGGCGCCTGCTGAAACATGTGCGGCGCGAAAAGCAGACTGAAACTGCGCCCATGTGATGGTGTCGATGGGGTAAGTCAGCAAGTAGTTGTCCCACCAAGCAGCGGCAGGACCCTCCAGCAAATTTGAGGCAAACCTCACTCTCTCTGCCTCAGTGCATCCAACTGTCTCCATATTCCGGCCTACTGAACGAAGCCAGTCATCCGCCACTATGGTCTCAGGAGTGCTAGAGAACCTCTGAGGATTCAACCTCAGGAACCTTGCAAGCGTTTCCACCGGTGGTGGTGGTGGCGCGTTGTTGTTGTTGCCCATGTTCTGAGTGAGCAACTGGATCAGCTGAGCTTGTCCTTGAAGCAACTGCTGCATATAGGCTGGCACTCCATTGTTGTTGTTCTCATTTCCCGTGGGATCACGTCTCGGCGGCATCTGTTGGGTAAGAATAGGTAAGATTTAGACAGAAAGTAGCTAGGGAAATATACTCCTACCCATATGCATATTATGATCATGACAAGCATTATATAGAATACAATACATATATCACCAATCAACTTCACCAATCAATATCACCATAGCATCAAACATATAACAATCATCAACCAATGCACTCATACGGAAAACCATCACATATCACACCATATAGTTTAAAATATCTTTTATAACTGATATAAGATCCTCATAACAACCTCGGGTAATATAAAATCCTCAACACAATAACGAATAACATAAGAGTATATCAAGCAACCTAGTATTGCCACATCGAATAAGTCGACATGGTCAAATACGCTAACACGATAACGATAGAGCACTAAGACTCGACGAAGTAATTCTTAATGCTGTCTTTGCTAAACAGCATGCGGTATTCGCGCCCGCTTATGCGGTTGCGCCTTTTGAGAGTCGGCTCCTTTTCTTCTGCCGAGGTGTCTACTTCTGGCTCCTCTTCTGGTTCTTCAATTCCATTGGCCTTCATCTTCTCCTTCAGCCTTTTCATCTCTGCTTGCATCTCCAACTTTTCCTTCTTCAGCTTGTTGTTATCCCTCTTGAGCCTGGTGTTCCTCTGCTGCAACTCAATAATGGTGTAGATGTCCCACTGAGTGCACTTCTCCAGGCAATGAATGTGCTTCTCCAGGCTTTGGATGATGTAGCTTGTTGTACCCGGCCAAATGGCTCTAGGCACATACCTGAACCTCTTTGGCAATATGTTCCCCGATGGGAGAACCTTGGCCATCTCCGCGTACACCGTACCCTTTAGCTGGGCGGCATACTTCTGCACAATACGTCCAAGAGTGAGGTGAGCGGCTATGCGCACACACCACTCCTTCTCCTGGGCATGCACCTCGAAGGACTCCGTGATCACCCATTCTTCATTCTCCATGCTTCCAAGGATGAAAGTCTCCACTTGCCAGTAGTCATCAGCTCCCCTTGTCTCTACGACGTCCGGCTGAAAGACTGGCGCATAGATGTTCAGGAAGTGGCAAATCCCCTTGAGCTCAGGTCCAAACGCCATAGCACGGTATGAAATAGTGGTCATCTATAATCAAAGATGGGTAAGGCAAGATTAGAACAGGTATGAATACGAGATAGAGGAGGTAAGTAAGTACAAGACAGAGTGGTATAAAGTAATATTTTGATTCCTATGGCTTTTCTACTCCATTTTCTAGGGTCACATCCTAAAGTCAACACACTGCTCTGATACCATCTGTAGCGACCCAATTCACACAGAATTGAAGTCTCTGTGCTCAAGTGCCAGTCCCTGGATCGAACTCGCTGGCACACACAGTATTATAGATGTATATCAAAGTACAAGTGCATCATTATTACAACGTATGATCCAGAGTAAATAAATAACAAGTTGCATAGCTCAAGGCTAGCTTATTCAATATAAATATAGCGGAAGCAAAAACAAAAAACGTGGAGTCCCATCAACAGCCACATGCGAACATGCTGAGTGTAGACTCGCAACCCCTAACGCACCTTACTGATCGTCTGAAAAACCTGCAACACCGAAGGTTACAGCCCGACAACGGGTCAGTACATCTGATTTGTACAGCAAGTGACACGAAAAAGTTTATACAAAGGACCTACAACTACATGCAGGGTAAGTCAAAGGAAAGGCTTATGGTTTTGTTTTGCAGAAAGCCAATTTTCTCCTGAACTAAACTAGTCAAAATTTTAAGTTGAACTTACTAATAAAGAACGAACTGGGCACACCAGTTCCAACACCACACCCTTTATTAATCTTCCCCACTCAAATTGTTAAGGTGATTCATATGTCAAGATCCTCCAGTAAAAGTAATGTCTAGTAGCTCAAGGATGTCCATAACCGGGGACACGGCTAATCATGATTAGTTTATACTCTGCAGAGGTTAGTACACTTTCCCCGCTGGACTCAACCCGAAGATTGAGACGAAGTCTTTCAGAAGAGGTCACCTACACCCAACGGCAAGCCGGTACCACCTAACACATCTACATCTGCTAGCATTGCACGGTAGAGGCTTCCTACATCATACTCAACTAATCCAGAGCCCATATGGCCAGCGGCTGTACATGTGAGCTTCTAGTCACCAAGTATGTCTGATCTTTTTGAGCCTGGACGGCGCCCACTACGTCAGAGGGTACTCGCCATGACGTATTCTCTACCACCAAACCAACCATTAGGGGTACAACCTGGTCTCGACCTTAGGTAAGGAACGAGCCCCCAGGAAGCACTCCCTGCCCGTCCAGAGGTGATTTCTATTTATTAAACAGTTGCTACACAAGTTATTAAATAGCTCACATGAACTCCATGAATTTGCACAACCCAAACCACGTCTACAAAGCATAGCAATAAAGTAACAACACGGCTAGGTTGATCTACGGTAGACAAGTCAAAACATATGGCTATCCTAACTGGTTTTGCAGCAACAGTATAATAAACTACCTACCATGCAATAGGGTGATATTTCTTATCATAATGCATATAGAATATATAGGTATGAGTATGGTCAAAGCATCACTTGCCTTCTTGCTAGTCCTGACGGTCACAATCCTCACAAAACGAGGCGGCACACTCCGCACAATCTATACGAGAAAACATAGCACCAATCAATCATATGTTCCATACAAATATGCTCAACAATAATAAACATTCAAATAACAGTAGAAAAACTTGCCTAACAGTAGCTAAACTTAAAGTACTTGTCAAATAAAAACCAACGCAAAAAGAAACGGCGCAAACGGGTGCACCGGTAAAAAGTTACGGCTGCAAGAAGTTCAAATTTGGATCAGCTTGGGATCCAAATTTAAAAACTTCAAACTTCTGCAACACTAGGTCTACTGGCTAGATAATTTCTACATGGTCGCAACGCAACTGGAATCGCCCAATTCCGAGTTACGGTTAAAAAGTAGTCGCGGAAACGGTTTCGGGTGAAAAAAAGACGGGGGTACCGGGGGTTCTACTGTAAAAAGGACCCGTACATAAATAAAAAATTTACGAAAAACGCGATCGGGTCCCTGGGCGGTTTGGATCCAGATCTGAGAAAAAAAAGTCCGAAACATTTTCTAACTTTTTTTTCTAACTCCTTCTTCTTCCTCCACGGGCTCGACACAGGGGAGGGCCATGGCTAGGGAGCTTGGAGCTCCGGCCGGCTGGGGACGGGCACGGCCAGCGCCGGGCCGGCGGCGGCGGCCTAGCGGCCGGCGGCGGGGCAGCCAGGGGCGCGGGCGCGGGCGGCTCAGGCGCGGGCGCGCGGCCAGGCGGCGCGGCCTCGGCTGGCTTCGGCCATGGAGGCGGGCGGCGGCGGGGCAGCTGGGGGCGGCGCGGCTAGGGCGGCCAGGCGGCGGTGCGGCCTCCGGGAAGCGGGGACGGCGGGGCTTCGTGAAGATTACCTCGAAAAAACGCAAAAAAAACGCACTCCGGCGATGCTCCGGCGAAAAATCCGGCGATGACGTCGGCGGCGGCGGGTCCCGCGGATTAGATTAGAGCTAACCCTAAAACGCTAAGCGAAAATAAATTTAGCCCTAATCGGGGCTATTTATAGCCAGCCCCTAATCCTCTCTTTTTTTAAATCCGAGATAAATACAAAATCGGTCTGCGGGAAAAAAAACAGAGCAGGCTGGTTAGGCCCAAAACAATATTAGAAAAATCACAGAAATTTATTTTAAAATTCCGTCTTCGCCAATATTTTTAAAATAATAAAATTGAATTTTTGGCTTGACCAAAATAATAAAATAAAATAAAAACTTTGCAACTTATTTTTAAATATTTTTAAATACTTTTCTGGCATTTTAAAAATACCGAAAACTCCGAAAATTGATTTGAAAACTTTTCCAGAGAATAAATAAATTCCAAAAATAATTTTAGAAAATATTTATAACTCCAAAGTAGAATTAAAAAGTCTCCCATAAATATTTTAAAGTATTTTCCAACAAATTAAAAATGGGGATAGGTCCTTTTATATCCTCTCCAGCGAACTGCCATGTGTTGAAAAATGTTTAAAAATATTTTAAAACTCCAGAAAAATGCGGAAGCAGTATGAGATGCATAAGATGATCTATTAACATCCGAATTTGGAAAATTGGGATGTTACAGCCTTCTCATGGAATCATCTCTGAGTCCCTCTTCGAAGAAAACCATAACCTTCGCCGATAAAGGTAAAAGTAAGGTATTGGGCCTCGGCAGAGTTGTTGTCTCTCGATACCAACACACTGACAAAGTCATGCTGGTTGAATCCCTCAGGTAGAACCTGATGTCTGTGTCTATGCTATGTGATCTTGACCTCATTGTTCTCTTCGGAAAATATAGATGTGTGGTTCCAATGGTTAGTGATTAGTCCATTGTTTTCCGAGGAGTTAGGAAAGGTGACCTGTATATTGTAGATTTTTCTGAAGGTCCTCAGGTTGCTACTTGCCTCATGGATCGAGCCACAGAGTGCTGGCTATGGCATAGAAGACTCGGGCACGCTGGAATGAGGAATCTCCAAAAATTGTTCTTGACGAAACATGTCCTCGGGATTGAGGAAATCAGATTCACCAAGGACTGACTTTGTGGTGCCTGTGAAGCTGGAAAGATCACCAAGGCAAAGCATCCTGCCGAGACCATCATGACGATGACAAGACCTCTAGAACTGCTTCATATGGACTTATTTGGTCCTCCAAAGTACTCAAGCTTTGGAGGTAGTATGTATGGTATTGTTATTGTTGATGACTTCTCACGATACACTTGGGTGCATTTTCTTCTCTATAAGTCAGAAACCCTAGCTATCTTCAAGCACTTCGCCCAGCGAGTCATGAACAACTACAACCTAAAGATCAAGCACATTCGAAGCGACAACAGCACCGAGTTCAAGAACATCGACGTGGAGGAATTCCTTGATGAGATGGGCATAACTCATGAGTTCTCGGCACCTTACACTCCTCACGAAAATGGTGTTGTTGAGAGAAAGAACAGAACCCTCATCGAGATGGCTCGAACGATGCTTGTTGAGTACAACACTCCACTCAAATGGTGGGCTGAAGCAATCAACACTGCTTGCCACATCTTCAATCGGGTGTATCTTCATAAGTTCTTCAAGAAAACCTCATATGAGCTGATGGTCGGTAAGAAACCCAATGTAAGTTACTTCAAAGTATTTGGTGCACCATGTTGGATTCGTGATCCTCAGCACCAATCTAAGTTTGCACCAAAAGCATGTGAGGGTTTCATGCTCGGTTATGGTATCGATTCGCACACCTACAGAGTCTTCAACTTCAATCATCGCAAAGTGGTTTAAACTGTAGATGTGTGGTTCGATGAATATGACGTCTCGCAAAGAGAGCACCTATCACCTGTGCTAGATGAAGCATCACCTGATGAACTGATCAAGAAGATGGGTGTCGGTGATATCATGCACGTGGACCATCCTAAAGAAACACACATACCTCCTGCTCCTGAAGAACACCCAAATCCTGAAAAAAATGATCCTGATGACGATCATGATCCTGATGCTCCTGATACTCCTGATGCACCTGAAGCTTATGCTAATGAGTCTGATGAAAGTGATGATGATTCACCTCAAGATCATCGACCTCGTCTTCCTCGCGTGGATAATGAAGTTCAAATCGACCAAATCCTCGCCGATGTCAACATACCAGGTCCACTCACCCGTGCCAGAGCAAATTGAATAGCTAACTTTTCTGAGCATTTTTTATTTTTGTCCATTTCAGATCCCACCAAAGTTGCTAAGGAATTCCAAGAAGCAGAATGGATTCAGGCAATGCAAGACGAACTTCTTCAGTTCAAACGGAATGATGTCTGGGAATTGGTCAAAAGGCCTGATCCTCGTGTTCACAATGTCATCGAAACAAAGTGGGTCTACCGCAACAAACTCGATGAAGATGGCCAAGTCATCAGGAACAAAGCTCGTCTTGTAGCACAAGGATACACTCAGGTTGAGGGTATCGACTTCGGTGAAACCTTTGCTCCTGTTGCTAGACTTGAGTCCATTCGCATTATGCTTGCCTTTGCTAACCATCATAATATCAATCTATATCAAATGGATGTGAAAAGTGCATTCCTCAATGGTAATATCGAGGAATAAGTATATGTTGCTCAACCTTCATGTTTCGAAGACTCGAAGAATCCTGATATGGTGTACAGACTGAAGAAAGCTCTATACGGACTGAAGCAAGCCCCTCGGGCTTGGTATGATACATTGAGAGACTTCCTCGTCGGTAAGGGCTTCAAATCTGGTTCCCTCGATCCAACTCTCTTCACCAAACGCTATGATGATGCACTATTCATATGTCAAATTTATGTCGATGATATCATATTTGGATGCACTAACAAGAAATATAGTGAAGAATTTGCCTTCTTGATGAGTGAACAGTATCAGATGTCCATGATGGGTGAACTGGCATTCTTCTTAGGGCTTCAAATTCGTCAGCAAAGCAGCGGCATCTTCATATCTCAGGAGAAGTACCTAAAGGAGTGCCTGAGGAAATTCGGGATGCAAGACTGCAAAAGCATCAAGACACTGATGCGTACAAATGGACAACTCGGTCCTGATGAAAATGGTAAGTACTACGATCAAAAGTTATACCGCTCCATGATAGGTTCTCTGCTATATCTATGTGCATCTAGGCCTGATATAATGTTGAGTGTTTGCATGTGTGCCCGATTCCACGCGGCACCAAAGGAATCGCATCACCAAGCGGTTAAATGAATTCTTTGATATTTCGCTCACACCCCGACGCTAGGCTTATGATATCCAAAAGGCACACAGCTGGATCTTGCTAGGTACTCAGACTCAGATTATGATGGAGATCGCGTGGACGGGAAGTCTACCTCAGGAACATGTCACTTCCTCGGACGCTCACTGGTGTGCTGGTCATCGAAGAAGCAGAATTGTGTCTCACTCTCCACTACTGAAGCTGAATACATCACCGCTGGTGCCAGCTGCTCACAACTCCTCTGGATGAAGCAAACACTCAAGGACTACGGCATCAACCTGAAGAAAGTAGCACTGCTATGTGACAATGAGAGTGCCATCAAGATCTCTTAGAACCCAGTACAGAACTCAAGGACGAAACACATCGAGATACGGTATAACTTTCTTTGGGATCATGTGTTGAAGGAAGATATCGTCATCAGCCACGTGAAGACAGAAGACCAACTTGCTAATATATTCACGAAGCCTTTGCATGGGAAGCATTTTAGCACTCTGAGGTGTGAGCTAAATATCTTAGATTCCTCAAATGTCCAGTGAATGGACACACATCCTAACTCTTAAACTTTATTGAAGAATCCTGATGTACAACACACAATGTGTCGTACTCCTCAACTAATGAGGAACTACCTTGCTAAGTGTGAAGAAATTAATGTGGAATTGACTCATGATCCGTACGACAATTGTATGGTATCAAGTGTCTCATTCCCTATAAGGTGGGTAGAGCCACCTCCCAAATTCCTCAGGAATTGATTGTCTTCTATTGCCTCATTTGTGTCTTCATCCTGATACTCACTTTTTGTCCTCAACAACATTCACATATAGTTTTTGTTCTTCAAGATTTGCTTCTTCAACTAGGTCAATGTGATCGGACCCGTCTCTCTATGCTCACTTATCCACTCTATCTATCTATCTATCGTATGTGTTCATTTGAAATTCATTAGTTTCCTCAAACTGAGGCATTTGTTGAAGACTTATCCACTCGACTGTTATGACTTTACGACTTTAGCGCGGATCGCTCATATCCAGTGAATTGATAAGCTCAAGAGCCGAACCGCCAGGGGCAATCTCATCCACAAAAATTGTGACTGCTCAATTTTTACCCTTGCTATAAATAGCCATGCCCCGCAGTCATTTGCTCCTCTCGCCTCATTCCCTCTTGCGCTGCCGCTCTTGAGCTCCTCAAGCTCTTGCACCGTCGTCGCCAGAGAACACCGTCGCCGGAGAAGACTGTCTTGTGACTCCTCAGTTTAATAGCATCATCTCTGGTATGATCATAGTCTCAACTGTTAATTGCCTCAGTACTGCAAATTCTTCAAGATTATATTCCTCCGCAGTACTGAAACCTCAATGAGACCTATGCTTTTGTCAAATTTAATTCCTCAGACACTTTCCTCATGAACGCATATGACCGTACCCCATTTCCCTCGCAACTTAATTCTGTCACAGGTACATGTCTGCTGAGGAATCCTATGTTTCTCATAGTCTCACTTCATTTGCAGCTCAGCTTGAACTTACAATTCCTTAGTCTCCTCAACTGAAGCAAATGTCTCCTCGTCGTCACCTCTCAGGGACTGCTGACGTGCGAGATGATGATAATGGTTTCTCTCCCTTCGTTGGTTACCCCAAGTGGAAGGTGAGATGTAGGATAGCAACAAATTTCCCCTATGTAGAGGATAGGATTTGTCTCCCATAGGACTCCGGTAAAGATAAGTAGGTGTCAACGACGCAATTGACGTGGACCTTCACACAACACAAATAACTTTGCTCCCAACGAAGTTCAGAGAGGTTGTCAATCTCTCCGGTCTTGTTGTTTAAAAAGGATCAAACGCAAGGGATAATGATAATGGTGATAGCAACTAGAAAGTAAGAGCACGAAAATAAAAGAGCGTGTAAACAGTGATGAGGATATGGATCAGGGTCCCATGATGTTCACTAGTTATGTCTCTCTCCCAAAAGACGATAAAACTGCTATGCGAGGTAAACAAATCATAGTTGGGCAATTGAGAGGATTAAAAACGCACCGCAATGCTAACTATGCTACAAAGAAAGGTCGAGGCTCAAAAGCATGGGTAGTACGCCAAAATAAGTAGACCGAAATCCAACTTCATCTACTACTAATCATCCACCTTGAGATATTTATCCAGAACATCTCGCTGGTATTAAGTTGCGAGTCCCACCCAAAGTGTAAACCCAAAGCAACAGACAACTACATTAAAAAGCACTTTGTGCAAAGTAAACAATCCTTGCAACCGCGGTTACAAGCACCGTTGTTTTCCCCCTTGTGGCAACAGCACATCCCCTGGACTCATGTTTCTGTCACTCAAGCGTGTCATCAGGGGGCATGAACCCACAATCGAGCATAACGTTCCCTCTTGGAGTCACTAACTACTACTTGACCAAAGCAATAAACAGCAACAGAGAACATGCAAGAATTACTTAGGAACAAAAATATAAAAGATGAGAACCATATATATTAGTCAATCAGATTCTGAGCATAGTCTCATAATCCATCAGATCCCAGCAAACTCAGCATAGCAACAGCAGAAAATTATATATGTGCCTCGATCATGTAGGGCAGCTCACGAGGTCTAAACCATGAAGAACAAAGAGGGGAGGAGAACATCACATAGCTAATGATCACGGACCCATGGTCCAAGGGAGACTACTCAAGGATTATCCGGGAAGCGTCCATGATGGAGGGGATGCTCCCGGAGGTCAATCCTCCCTCCGGCAGGGTGCGAGAAGAGGTCTGATGGCACTCCCGATCTTGGAAGCGCGGAGGCGGTGGAACAGAGGCGAGATCGTGAAAAGAGGTTCTCTCCATGGAGGTTCCGTGTCATGGAGAATATATAAGCGAAGGGGGGCCACTAGGGGTCCAGGCGCCCCCCTGGCGCGGCCAAGGCCTCGGCTGCGCCAGGTGGCCACGTGGGCACCTGGTGGTGGCCCTCTGGCCCCACTTTGGTGATTCCGGAAGCTTCCATTGCACTGATTTTTTATCTGATTTTTCCCGAATTTTTGGAGCACTTTTAATATGGGGGAAACCTGAAATAGAAAAACTGCAGAAAACAGGAACTGGCACTGTGGTGCACTGAGTTAATAAGTTAGTCCAAATATGACCAAAAGTGTATGAAAGTGTATCTAGATCATAGAAATATCACACAAAACATGCATGGAGGAAGCAGAAATTATAGATACATTTGCGACGTATCAACATCCCCAAGCTTAATTCCTGCTCGTCCTTGAGTAGGTAAATGATAACAAGCATAATTTCTGTGGTGACATGCTGACAACCATATAACAACTTTGAAAGTAAAGCAATCAAGGTATGTGATTCAATTCAAGTCATAACAAGCAAGAGGCTATATTAGCATTGAAACAAGCAACATATGAACATTATGTGCAAGAGCTCTCGCTGTCCGTGACTCGAATGTCTCCAGATAGTGTTTGCGTGCAAGAAGGGGGATATGGGAATACGAGAGAAAAAATATTTGTTGAGAACTCAATCTACTAAAGTTTCACACTTGGTCTGCTTTGGAATCTTATCTTGACTCGTCCCCAGACCACTAGCCAAGTACAAGTCAATTTTATCCACTCCTTTTCGATATTTTGTGCACTCAAGCAATGGATGAGCGTAAGCACGAGAGTTGACACTTAGGATGGCAAAGAGAGAAATATGGTGGAGGAGAAGACAAAAAGGTGAGAAAGGCTCACATCAATGAGGACAATCATAGGCGAGGAGGCCAAATGATAGATATGATGTGATGAGTAGGGATTGCCATGCAACGGATGCACATATGAGCTAAGAAAAGCTCTCCAATGGAACTAGTGGGGGTGCATCCAAATTGCTAGCTCATGAAGACCTTGAGCTCGTTTGAGGAGGCTCATCCTTGGAATATGCAAGCCAAGTTCTAGAGTGTCAAGGTCCCCACGGAGCACAAAGATATGAGGGAGTACGAGTGTGGATCTTTCAAAAGGAATAATAGTGTTGCCCCTTTCTCTCTTTTTATTTATTTTTCTATTTTTTCTCTTTTTTATATTTTTTTGGTGGTTCAATGTCTCTATCTATTTAACTCTCATTTCTCCTCTTCGGGATCTTTTAATTTTTTCCACTTTGGGACCTTTTCCTCACTTAAGGGTAACACTCTATTTTACAAGAAGGTATAGAAGATCTTCACACTTTACAAAGTACTCGAACATAAAGAAGATGTAGCTATCATGATGTATGCAAATGTATGTCTCTGCCAGTGTAGCAGGAACATGTATGACATGAAGGTCAAGTCATGAAGAGGTGGATGTTGCATGGGAATATATCTCGGAAAGGCTATGGAAATGCCTTGATAGGTAGGTATGGTGGCTGTTTTGAGGAAAGATATAAGGAGGTTTATGATGACAGAGAGTATCATGCCAAGGGTTTGGATGCACCGGCGAAGGTGGACGCCAACTCTCAGAGTGAGAAGAGGGCAATGCACGGTACTGAAGAGGCTAGCAAATATGGGAAGATGGAAGTGTCAACTTTCAATACTTACATTAGTCCGAAGAACTCATGCACTTATTATCGATAACCCTCAATCTAATAGGGAGGTTCACAAAGAGACAAGTA
Source organism: Bromus sterilis (assembly GCA_950022295.1). Classification (NCBI taxonomy): domain Eukaryota; kingdom Viridiplantae; phylum Streptophyta; class Magnoliopsida; order Poales; family Poaceae; genus Bromus; species Bromus sterilis. Next base: position 331,579,772 of record OX465595.1, on the reverse strand, counting down.
CCCCCAGGAGGAGTGTATGGGGGTTTGGTTATCCTTGCGCATCCTCGACTCATGGTACGTGAGTGTACTCTAATATTCGATCCCTCAAAATATTAGTGATCCATCTAGTTGCTAGTGTTCTCAACTAGTTTTTGTAGGTTTTTAAAATAAGCACGGATTGCCAAAAATACGACACCTGTCACTAGTAGGCTAGAGCTGTTGACACCAAAAGTTCAAACATTACTCACACCAATATCTCAAAACTATTGCAAGTTACTACTACAATTGAATAGCAACCTCAATTACCTACTTGCAAGACAAGACACAACTCAGTGCAACAACCAACTCTCTTAACAAGATAAACATGAAAACTAAAGAGAGTTCTAGCAACAACTAAACAAAAGCGAAGTATTTTCCTAAAGACAAAATAAAGCTAAAACTAAACATGGCAGCAGCTACGTAAAGATAAAGAACACACAACAGCAGAAAGATAAGCATGAAAAATCCTATGATGTGTTCTAGATTGGAGTGGAGCGTGTTTCTATCCCACACAAAGTAATATGGGGTCTAACTTGTTATGAACAGCAAGCAAAGCTAAATAAAACTAAAAAGGAAACCTAAGAGTGAGATGCTCCAAGCATAGCTCATAACGCGTGAAGTGATAAAAATATAGTGAGACGAAGGACGAACTGATGATTGTCGATGGAGAATGGGATTTTAGCGACCCAATTCACACAGAATTGACGTCTCTGTGCTCAAGTGCCAGTCCCTGGATCGAACTCGCTGGCACACACAGTATTATAGATGTATATCAAAGTACAAGTGCATCATTATTACAACGTATGATCCAGAGTAAATAAATAACAAGTTGCATAGCTCAAGGCTAGCTTATTCAATATAAATATAGCGGAAGCAAAAACAAAAAACGTGGAGTCCCATCAACAGCCACATGCGAATATGCTGAGTGTAGACTCGCAACCCCTAAACGCACCTTACTGATCGTCTGAAAAACCTGCAACACCGAAGGTTACAGACCGACAACGGGTCGGTACATCTGATTTGTACGGCAAGTGACACGAAAAAGTTTATGTAAAGGACCTACAAGTACATGCAAGGTAAGTCAAAGGAAAGACTTATGGTTTAGTTTTGCAGAAAGCCAATTTTCTCCTGAACTAAACTAGTCAAAATTTTAAGTTGAACTTACTACTTAAGAACGAACTGGGCACACCAGTTCCAACACCACACCGTTATTTAATCTTGCCCACTCAAATTATTATGGTGATTCATATGTCAAGATCCTCCAGTAACAGTAATGTCTAGTAGCTCAAGGATGTCCATAATCGGGGACACGGCTAATCATGATTAGTTTATACTCTGCAGAGGTTAGTACACTTTCCCCGCTGGACTCAACCCGAAGATTGAGACGAAGTCTTTCAGAAGAGGTCACCTACACCCAACGGCAAGCCGGTACCACCTATCACATCTACATCTGCTAGCTTTGCACGGGAGAGGCTTCCTACATCATACTCAACTAAGCGAGAGCCCATATGGCCAGCGGCTGTACATGTAAGCTTCTCGTCACCAAGTACGTCTGATCTTTTTGAGCCTGGACGGCGCCCACTGCGTCAGAGGGTACTCGCCATGACGTACTGTCAACCACCAAACCAACCATTAGGGTTACAACCTTGTCTCGACCTTAGATAAGGAACGAGCCCCCAGGAAGCACTCCCTGCCCGTCCAGAGGTGATTTCTATTTATTAAACAGTTGCTACACAAGTTATTAAAAAGCTCACAAGCACTCCATGAATTTACACAACCCAAACCACGTCTACAAATCATAGCAATAAAGCAACAACACGGCTAGGTTGATCTACGGTAGACAAGTCAAGACATGTGGCTATCCTAACTGGTTTTGCAGCAACAGTAAAATAAACTACCTATCATGCAATAGGGTGATATTTCTTAACATAATGCATATAGAAAATATAGGTATGAGAATGGTCAAAGCATCACTTGCCTTCTTGCTGGTCCTGACGGTCACAATCCTCACAATACGAGGCGGCACACTCCGGACAATCTATACGAGCAAACATAGCACCAATCAATCATATGTTCAATACAAATATGCTCAAACAATAATAAACATTCAAAGGACAGTATAAAAACTTGCCTAACAGTAGCTAAACTTAAAGTACTTGTCAAATAGAAACCAACGCAAAAAGAAATGGCGCAAACGGGCGCACCGGTAAAAAGTTACGGCTGCCGGAAGTTCAAATTTCGATCAGCTTGGAATCCAAATTAAAAAACTTCAAACTTCTGTAACACTAGGTCTACTGGCTAGAAAATTTCTACACGGTCGCAACGCAACTGGAATCGCCCAATTCCGAGTTACGGTTAAAAAGTACTCGCGAAAACGGTATCGTGGTGACACCGGGGGTACCGGGGTGCTCTACTGTAAAAAGGACCCGTACGTAAATAAAAAAATTCTGAAAAACGCGATCAGGTCCCCGGGCGGTTTGGATCCAGATCTGGAAAAAAAATTCAAAACGCGTTTTGTCTTTTTTTTCCCAAACTCTATCTTCTCCACGGGCACAGGGGCCATGGAGGCCATGGAGCTCGGGAGAGCTCGGCTCCGGCCGGCTCCGGCCGAGGGCCGGCGGGGCGAGCGCGGCAGAGGGCGGCGGGGCGGACGCGGCCAGGGGCGGGCGGGCGGCCAGGCGCGGTAGGGCTCACGGGGGCAGGGCGCGCGGGCCAGGCGGCGGCCGGCCGTGGCGGCGAGCAGGCGGCGGGGCTGCTGCGGCGGCGAGCAGGGGCGGCGCTGCTGCGGCGGCGAGCAGGCGGCGGGGCGGCGCGGCTAGGGTGGCGGCGCGGTGGTGCTAGGGCACGGGGACGGCGTAGGCGGCGGCTCGCGAAGATACCTCGAAAAACCGCGAAAAAGGCAACTCCGGCAATGCTCCGGCGAAACTCCGGCGATGACGTCGGCGGCGGCGGGTCCCGCAGATTAGTTTAGTCTAACCCTAAAAACGCTAAGCGAAAATAATTTAGCCCTAATCGGGGCTATTTATAGCCAGCCCTTAATTTTTTTTAAAATCCGAGATAAATACAAAATCGGTCTGCGGAAAAAAAAAACAGAACAGACCCATTAGGCCCAAAACAATATTAGAAAAATCACGAAAATTTATTTTAAAATTCCGTCTTCGCCAATATTTTTAAAATAGTAAAATTGAATTTTTGGCTTGACAAAAATATTAAAATAAAATAAAAACTTTGCAATTTATTTTTAAATATTTTTAAATACTTTTCTGGCATTTTAAAAACACCGAAAACTCCGAAAATTGAATAAAAAACTTTTCCGGAGCATAAATAAATTCCCAAAATAATTTTAGAAAATATTTATAACTCCAAAGTAAAATTAAAAAGTCTCCCAAAAATATTTTAAACTATTTTTCAACAGATTAAGAATGGGGATAAGTCCTTTTATATCCTCTCCACCGAACTGCCATGTGTTGAAAAATGTTTAAAAATATTTTAAAACTCCAGAAAAATGCGGAAGCAGCATGAGATGCATATGATGATATATTAACATCCGAATTTAGAAAATTGGGATGTTACAGGGATGCACGGGGGCATCCCCAAGCTTAGACGCTTGAGTCTCCTTGAATATTTATTGGGGATGCATGGGGGCATCCCCAAGATTGAGCGTTTTGACACTCTCGGATCTTCTTTCATCATCTTCCTTCACACACTTGAAAACTCCCTTCATACATAACTCATCATAAGCGGATTAGAGAGGTTAGTAACCTTAATAAAATAATTTTCCCCACTGGAAATAAAGATATTCTTGAAGAGCTACTGTTTCTCAAGATTGCCAAAAAAAATTGCGAAGAAAAAGCAAGCTTAAGGTTTGTAAAAGTAAGGAAAGCCAAAACGTGGCAGAATCTGTGAAAAACAGAAGAGCAGGTTGTAGAGATTTTTTTTGGGGCACTTCTCCAACTTAAATAAAAAAACTCAGAACATACAAAAGTTTCACAATTGTATATAGCATGTTGTGTAAAAAATTCAGCTCAAAAAGATTAACTGGTGATTCGTTTTCATTTTTTCCGTCAAGCAGACAGAATCTGTTTTCTGGACAACATGTCGCAACTTTTGCTTCCCTTATCATAAGACGCTATAACTTGGCACAAAGCTTGAAAATAAAGATACAATGATGCTGCTACAGTAGTGACAATCATCTAGACCACTAAAAACAGAAGTAAAAACATCTTGGGTTGCCTCCCAACAAGCGCTTTCTTTTACGCCTTTAAGCTAGGTATAAAGAAAAAACAAGAATCATAGGTCTCCGGGATCATCAGAGTCATAAAAACCTTCAAATTGATTTTCAACAAGCTCATTCTTCTTCTTCCTAGGAAAGAGGTACTAACCTTTCGCCTTATCGCGTAAGCGTATGTGCCCGTTACCAATATACATGAAGCCTTTCATAGCTCGGAGGAAGTCCCTTCCAAGCACGATGTTGCTTTGGTTTGGCTCCATGATGAAGAAATCCATCGGTGCAACCCTATGAAGGAATGCAACTTGGAATTCTGTTACCTTTCCTTTAATCTCTGAAATATCTCCATTAGCATGTTCATGATAAGATGACAATTTTTCCATGTCTAGTTTCAAAGAATCATAAACTATTTTTGGCATAGTAGAAACCGTGGATCCAATATCACAAAAAGCAAGGAAGTCTTGGTTAGAGATTCTAATCCTAACAAAAGGCTCCCAATCATCATCTATCTCCAACATTTCTTTCTTGTTGGACTTAATTTCCTCTACCTTTCTCAAGTCTAGAGCATCCATCCTCTTTTCAATAGTGGCAAGTCTATCTACAACAGTATCAATACTACGATCATAAACGAAATAAGTAGATAGACCATGCAAAATATCAAGAGCTCTAGCTTCATCACACTCTAAAAAGTCTCCTTCAGCTATAATATCAAAAGAATCTTTACACCACTTAAAAAGGCTATGGTAAAAAATTCTAAGCACAATTTTATAGGTATCCAAGGCATAATTCTCTTATGTGCCTCAGAAATTCTGTCCCATGCCTTCTTCATATTTTCTCCATTCCTTTGACGGAAATCTAGAACTTCCGATTCCCTCAAATCACCAAGTCCTAACATGTTCATCTAAATAAGGAGGACAACTAAAATCAAGGTAAATAAGTTTTTTGTGATTTTGGTTATAGGACACAAAGATAAAAACTGAAAGGCAAACTAACAAGACTAAAAATCAAAGGTAAAAGATAGTGTGCAACTCCCCTATATTAGCACTTGGAGTCTCCGGCAACGGCGCCAGAAAATTGCTTGATGTGTGAGATGATGATAATGCTTTCTCGCCCTCCGTTGGTTACCCCAAGTGGAAGGTGAGATGTACGATAGCAGCAAATTTCCCCTATGTAGAGGATAGGGTTTGTCTTCAGTAGGACTCCGGTAATGATAAGTAGGTGTCAACGGCACAATTGACGTGGACCTGCACACAACACAAATAAGTTTGCTCCCAACGAAGTTCAGAGAGGTTGTCAATCTCTCAGGTCTTTTTTTACAAAGGATCAAACGCAAGGGATAATGATAATGGTGATAGCAACTAGAGAGTAAAAGGAAGAAAATAAAAGAGCGTGTAAACAGTGATGAGGATATGGACCGGGGTCCCGTGATGTTCACTAGTGATGTCTCTCTCCCAGATGATGATCAAACTGCAATGCGAGGTAAAAAAATCACAACTGGGCAATTGACAGGATTAAAAATTCACCGTAATGCTAACTATGCTACAAAGAAAGGACGAAGCTCAAAAGCATGGGCGGTACGCCAAAATAAGTAAACCGAAATCCAACTTCATCTACTATTAATCATCCTGTTGGAGAACGGGGCGGAAAACAATAATTTTCCATGACCTACGCGTCCCAAACCCAAGACCTACGCTATGGCGATGCAAGTAATGGAGGGAATTTGTCACATACCAGTATGTAGCCGTTAAGCAGGAAACGTTCCCGCGTGAACGTGGTTGATGTATCCGTACCGGCAATCCCCGATGCCGCGCAGATCCACGATGACTCCTGAGGCCACCCGGTCCTTGAAGACCGATGACGGGATTACGTCCCCGTCGGAACGTTCTCGGTGAAAACGTCGCGACACGGCCTCGACGATGAAGGAGCACCACAAGTGTAGCGCCTCGCGGGATTACACGCATACGGTGTACCCGACGTTCCCTCCGGGCTCCGAACCAGAAGAGCAGCGGAAAGAAGATGAATTCGGATCCCGATTCCAGCAGCACAACGGCGTGCGTATGGTGGGGAAACCCCCAACCAAGTGTAGACTCCAAACAAGGGGAGTCCACTCGAGGAGGGGAAAGAGAGAGAAGAGAGATCTGAGAAACTTGTCTCAAATCAAAATTGTGTGAAGAAAAAAGGCACCCCCACCCCTCCTTATATAGGCCAAGGAGGGGTGCCACCCTCCCTCCCCTTCACATGTGGTACTAAACCCTAGGGAGGGGGGGTTTGGTGCGGCTAGGGGAGGTGGGCTCCCTCCCTTGGCGCCTTGGCCCAAGGGGGAGCTCCTCCTTCCCCTAATGGGCCTCTTTAGGCCCATATGGCTTTTAATTCATTTTTAATTTTATTTAATCATATTTTAATAGTTAATTCTGTTAATTAAATAATAAAACATATTTAAACATTATTTTGAACCTTTCAAAATATCCAGAACAACTTCCGGCACCTCCCGAAACAATTCCGGTGTTCTCTCTTATTTTACCGATGATCCCGAATCAATCCTTATTGCGTCGAATACCCTTAAGCGTGACACCCTACGGTTCAGGAAAAAACAGACATGATCAGACACTCTCTGAGCAATGACCATCATGTGGGATCTGGTTACAATCCTTGATGAGCCCCTGCGCTTCCATCGAATTAACTTCATCGTTTGAACCGTTAACGTTGAGTCCTGATCCCTTTGTCATACGGTACTTTGTTTGTCCGAGGTTTGGTCGTCGGTATCCAATATACCTAGTTCATTCTCGTTACCGACAAACATGTTTACTCGTTCCCGTGATATTACAACCCCGTGACCTAGTCACATGATTGCACAATCTTTATGATGTAATATCATCGAGTGGGCCCAGAGTACCTATCCGTCACTCGGATGGACAAATCCCGTTTTGATCTATTTGCATACTCATCAACATATCTACTTCGGAATACCCAAGATACACCTTTATGGTTACCATGTTTCAGTGTAACGGTTAATGCACTCAAAGCATCCTGGTAGATAGCAATTATATATGATCATCACGGTCTTAAGGATCGGGTCACTACGTTTATAGTTATCGCAATGTTGAACTATATGACTGGATCACATTTCAACACTTCTGTTGGGTGTGTGTCCATCATGTCATTCTCCCAATGACATGACCCCATTGTCAATAGACTGTTCACATCTCATGATCAGGAAACCTTGATCATCAATTGCCCAATGGACTAGTATACTAGAGTTAACTAGGGACATGGTTGTTTGTATAGCACACGTTTATTAAAGTTTCCGCTTAATACAGTTATAGCACAGTATAAAACTTATTATGAACTAATGGAATACGCCAATAAACATATTTTATTTGCCTCTAGGGCACATTCCCAACAGTCTCCCACTTGCACTAGAGTACAAATAATCTAGTTGCATTTTTCTGTGGACCATAACTCCATATCATGTATATGGTTATAGATCATGCTTGCTTGTGGAAATGGTTGTATCAACGGTCTGGGTACCATTCAGATCCGTATGTCTTTAGCAAATCATTAATGTCACCTAGTTTGACATTACTTCATTATCCATTATAATGATGAGGTATATATATATATTCGGCGGTAGAGTGAGACTTCGTTTGTTTGTGTTTCAGCAATGACATCCGGTGGGTCACGCGGACTTTCCCATAGTCATGCACACTGAAACTCACTCAGTCAGAAGTCGAACTTCTTAAGCCAGAATATAACTCTTGCCACTTCTAAAGTAGCCGTATCATTGTAGATTTAATACTTAGTGCATTGTATGCGACTTTGATGTCTAACCATGTTTCTTTCAACTTAGGCATTTATTAGTATGATATCTCAATTTTCCAGGTTAGTGTCAGAACTTGAACCAGCATAACATTTATAGTCAAGTCCACTATCCTTTCCAAATTAGAGATGTATCCTCAGCTCTCCCCAGATACTGAAGGATAAACTTAACTCTTTGTTCAATGATTTACTCATAAATCATATCACAACATGTTCTTACTAACAACTTGGGTCACATTACGTCGAGTACAAAACTTTGGTTTTTATATGAAAGAACCTATGACAGAGCCATAGAGGATGTAGCACATCCATTTCTTTCATTTAACCATCATTTAACCATTGTTCTTGTACTGATATTAACTCGATACTTCTCTTGGATATACAAGTCAGAACTACCTTCTTGACTTGTCCCATTCTGAACTTCTTCAGAATCTTATCCAGGAAAGTATTCCGACTCAATGTTATTAAACGCATTAATCTATCTTAATAGATTTTCAATGCTTAACTTCATTCATGAAAGATATCAATAATCATTAATACCAACTACACCATTCACAATATGTTATATATGAGAATGTTGTCACGCTCCCACTCAAATATGTCAGCCACATATAAGACTAGGATAACACTCCCATTGCTCCCACTCAAAATATGTCGTCCACATATTAAGTTTAGGAAACTGTTCAGCTCCCACTCAGTTTCATGCAAATGCATGTTTCTCAATATTTTGGCTAAGCCCAAAATCACTTTGATCATCCATCAAATTGAGAATTCCGGTTATGAGACACTAGCATCCATATGTTTTCCAAAACCTTCTTGTTGTACCAATTACAACCATTTTTCAAATACAGGATTTGAGGAAGTCACGGTATTGATAACAATTTGGATCAATCATAGTGAATATCCCATTGACTCAAGCATCGCTACATATTGTAGTCAACCTTTTGAATTTCTCAGAAACATCCTTCATGACAAATCGATCTTGATGTCTTCCTTTGATGTTCACATTTATTCCTTATAACCTTGAAGTTATTGAGAATATCAAGTAACCTCTTTACTCGATAAGATTCATGTAATCTTAAATGTAACTCAATATAGGATTCCATGACTCATAGTCATTTCTCGTACTTAGGTCCACCATCGCTTCTTCGTAGTTCGTAGGTATGTCTTGTTCCATTAACTTGACAAGTTAATCATGAATATTACTTTGCACAAGGGCAAATATGTATTCTTGAATCCTACTTTGTTCAGTAAAAGTTTCAACCGAAACACCATGATCATTATCATCATTGTCTCCTCTAATTGTAGAGCTTTGGTTTCGGAACACATTTCGTTGCGCTACTCTGACATCTGGAGGCAAGGTCAATTACCTTGTTTGAACTTTCACTTTTCTTCCATTAACACATTCATCAAGAACACTTCTTGACAAACACAAAACTTAGCAACAAAAGTTTTTCTCTTTGGTCCTAGTTGCGGAAGATGCATCCATAGTTGACTAAGATACACTACAAAGATAATTTACCACATAAATTATTTTCCTAGAAACCATGACACACCATAACTTATATAGTGTTGGTTTCCATGAACTCATATGGTTCCCTATACTGAAGTGAGTGTTTGCTTATTAAATTAATCACTCTAAACAATAATAACTTAACTCGGTAAGAGATAACTTATACCATACACTATCGAATAGAGTATGATTATAATGTTCAGGCACATCAACAATATTGAAGTGTTCCAAGCATAGTAATTTGTGGAATAACTTTCACACAAGTCCGTATGTCGAAGGCTAACTCAAAACATTTGTCTCTTTGATCAAATCGTAGAGACTTGTTTTTCTTGTTAATTTAGTACACGTCTTCATTCTGAAATCCCTTTGATCACATCAAACTATCCCAGACTCATGTTTCATTAGTGAATACACATATTCATCTAAGTCCACATCTGAAGTTTATGAAATAATGAAATTCACTACATGCTAAAATATGATACATCACCATGTATGATATGCAACAGTCATCGCAAACTCTGTTTTACCAGAATGCGAGGTTTCAGTCATCTCACCTAAAGAGGCATGGTTTGCATGTGTCAAGAGATCAAGTATCTCAAGACTTCATCAAACCAATCATGACTTAAACGTTAGTGTCATTACTAAGTTTGGATAATTCTTGGCATTACAATATTTCTTATAAATGATCAAACTACTATCATCAATATAAGAATAACTCATTCATAACCGTAATGTGACCATAAAAGATATCATTCATAAAAGGAGAACAACTGACTTGTTTCTCACTAATATGAATAATTGTCTTCGCGAGATGCAAGACACACTAATAAAGTCCATACTCAAACGATTACAAAACTTATTCATATATTAATCAAATGATAGATGTAGAGGGAGAGTGTTGTCGACCATCAACTATCTTGATTATCGTCAGCACACATTGTCACCTCATCCCTTCCAAGCCACTCTTTAAGCAGTAAGTTCAAGCATCGAATACTTAATCATCCGCAATTAGTGTTTTGTGGGGAAAGACATTTATAACCCGTATATCAAATATACTTTCTCTGTCGATGACTATTCCTGCATTGGTTCTACCTTTAAAGTTCACAACTTTAACCATGACCTCATGAACGGTGAACAATTCTCTTTCATGACATAGTCTAGACACGGTCTTTGTAGCTGGGAGGAAGCGGATGCCACTTCCCAGTTATCGCAAAGTAACCAGTCATTCAGTAGTCCAAGTTGTACACAAGGTGTTCATGTATCTTATACATTATCCAAGTGAATTTCTTAGCAGGTTGTTCCTTCAACCATGGTTGAAAGAAACCCCGTCCATATACTCATATTCCATAATATGAAGTATGGTGTTTTGGACAGTCATATAAGTGACGATGAGTACAATACTCATCATCATCTTCCTCAATTACGGAGTTATCTGGTGTATCTCCTAGCAGTTCTAGTATTACGTTTAGCAAGTCATTATTAATGAGTATGTCTCTAATGGTGTTGGTACCAATCAATGAAGTAAGACCCGTCTACCTTAAGTTCTTCATCACGCATAAAAGAGCCATAGTTATAAACATTGGGTATGACATTATCTACAATGATATTTGCTAAGACATGAAGATTAAGTTCATAATAGGAGTTCATGTTTTTAAAAACAATTCTGGAACTCCCACTCAGACAAACATCCCTCATAGTTTATTCTAAGTGATTACACGATCCTTGAAAACTATACCTCCCCCGTGTGACACGACCATCAGTATATTCTCAAGGTAGGCCATCATGCCAATCACATCATCCATGTGACTCATGCTCGATCTTTCGATCATTGTGTCCCGAGGCCATATCTGCATATGCCAGGCTCGCCACAATAACCTTAGTGATTATATGCCGCGTATGCAAGGCCATGTTTCTGGACATGCTAGGCTTGCTCCACCCATCTCATTTGAACGCTAATATGTTTGACACCCGTGTGACACGCGATGCCTCCATAATGGAGATCTCTCCAGATGGTGCTTCACTAAGGAAGGACACTTTGTTGGATTAGTGAGGGATCATCCTATAATGCTACCGTCGTATATCTAATACAAGCAAAATAGAATGCTATAGTATAAATCATACTACCTATGATGCCCCCCTGCAAATTAAAGTTTATACGCCTCTACTTTATCTTTTGCAAGTTTTATGTGGCTGATAGGGCTTTCGAGATAGAACCGTTTCTATGCCTACGAACATACAACCACAACACCAATCCCGCAATTGTCTCTATTACACCCCTGTCGGGGCCCTCCGTTGCAAACGTCTTCGCATCACTAATGTTAGAGAGACAGACACCCCCCAGCCACTTATATGGTACAAGCCATATGTCAAGCGTGGAACTAGTCTCGCGTAAACGCGTAAGGTTGGTCGGGGCCGCTTCATCAGGACATTGCCGCAATGCTAAACGAGTACACGTGAGAGGGTAACAATTAGAGAATTGATGCCCACATACTAGATGTGTTCTATCCGTACAATACATCTACGCATAGCCTTGCTCATGATACCACTGTTGGAGAACGGGGCAGAAAACAATAATTTTTCATGACCTATGCGTCCCAAACCCAAGACCTATGCTATGGCGATGCAAGTAACGGAGGGAATTTGTCACATACCAGTATGTAGTCGTTAAGTAGGAAACGTTCCCGCGTGAACGTGGTTGATGTAGTCGTACCGGCAATCCCCGATGACGCGCATATCCACGATGACTCCTGAGGACACCCGGTCCTTGAAGACCGATGACAGGATTACGTCCCCGTCGGAATGTTCCCGGTGAAGACGTCGCGACACGGCCTCGACGATGAAGGAGCGCAACAAGTGTAGCGCCTCGCGGGATTACACGCATACGGTGTACCCGACGTTCCGTCCGGGCTCCGAACCAGAAGAGCAGCAGAAAGAAGATGGATTAGGATCCCGATTCCAGCAGCACGATGGCATGCGTATGGTGGGGAAACCCCCAACCAAGTGTAGACTCCAAACAAGGGGAGTCCGTTCGAGGAGGGAGAAAGAGAGAGAAGAGAGATCTGAGAAACTTGTCTCAAATCAAAATTGTGTGAAGAAAAAAGGCACCCCCACCCCTCCTTATATAGGCCAAGGAGGGGTGCCACCCTCCCTCCCCTTCACATGTGGGATTAAACCCAATGGAGGGGGGGTTTGGTGCGGCTAGGGGAGGTGGGCTCCCTCCCTTGGCGCCTTGGCCCAAGGGGGAGCTCCCTCCTTCCCCTAATGGGCCTCTTTAGGCCCGTATGGCTTTTAATTCATTTTTAATTATATTTAATCATATTTTAATAGTTAATTCTGTTAATTAAATAATAAAACATATTTAAACATTATTTTGAACCTTTCAAAATATCCAGAACAACTTCCGGCACCTCCCGGAACAATTCCGGTGTTCTCTCTTATTTCACCAATGATCCCGAATCAATCCTTATTGCGTCGAATACCCTTAAGCGTGACACCCTACGGTTCAGGAAACAACAAACATGATCCGGCACTCTCTGAGCAATGACCATCATGTGGGATCTGGTTACAATCCTTGATGAGCCCCTGCGCTTACATCGAATTAACTTCATCGTTTGAACCGTTAACGTTGAGTCCTGATCCCTTTGTCATACGGTACTTTGTTTGTCCGAGGTTTGGTCGTCGGTATCCAATATACCTAGTTCATTCTCGTTACCGAAAAACATGTTTACTCATTCTCGTGATATTACAACCCCGTGACCTAGTCACATGATTGCGCAATCTTTATGATGTAATATCATCGAGTGGGCCCAGAGTACCTATCCGTCACTCGGATGGACAAATCCCGTTTTGATCTATTTGCATACTCATCAACATATCTACTTCGGAATACCCAAGATACACCTTTATGGTCACCATGTTTCAGTGTAACGGTTAATGCACTCAAAGCATCTTGGTAGATAGCAATTATGTATGATCATCACGGTCTTAAGGATCGGGTCACTACGTTTATAGTTATCGCAATGTTGAACTATGTGACTGGATCACATTGCAACACTTCTGTTGGGTGTGTGTCCATCATGTCATTCTCCCAATGACATGACCCCATTGTCAATAGACTGTTCACATCTCATGATCAGGAAACCTTGATCATCAATTTCCCAATGGACTAGTATACTAGAGTTAACTAGGGACCTGGTTGTTTGTATGCCACACGTGTATTAAAGTTTCCGCTTAATACAGTTATAGCACGGTATAAAACTTATTATGAACTAATGGAATACGCCAATAAACATTTTATTTGCCTTATGGCACATTCCCAACACATCCACCTTGAGATATTTATCCAGAACATCTCGCTGGTATTAAGTTGGAGTCCCACCCAAAGTGTAAACCCAAAGCAACAGACAACTGCATTAAAAAGCACTTTGCGTAAAGTAAACAATCCTTGCAACCGCGGTTAGAAGCACCGTTGTTTTACCCCTTGTGGCAACAGCACATCCCCTAGACTCATGTTTCTATCATTCAGCATGTCATCAGGGGGCATGAACCCACAATCAAGCATAATGTTCCCTCTTGGAGTCACTACCTACTACTTGGCCAAAGCAATAAACAACAACGGAGAACATGCAAGAATTACTTAGGAACAAAAATATAAAAGATAAGAACCAAATATATTACTCAATCACAATCTGAACATAGTCTCATAATCCATCAGATCTCAGAAAACTCAGCATAGCAACGACAGAAAATTACATATGTGCCTCGATCATGTAGGGCAGCTCACGAGGTCTAAACTATGAAGAACAAAGAGGGGAGGAGAACATCACATAGCTACTGATCACGGACCCATGGTCCAAGGGAGACTACTCAAGGATCATCCGGGAAGCATCCATGATGGAGGGTGACGGGGATCAACCCCGGCAAATCCCATGGTCAGGGACCCTGGGTTAGTCATAGAGATAGGCACAGGTTGGACGACACTCATCGTCTAACAGGAGAAGCACTTCCTGCTCGATATTATTGCGTGAGGGGGAGATTACAGTGGAGGCCAAGGAAAGTTCTCGCAAGGCTAGGGTGAGTAGATGCGTAATGAGTTAATCTAGACGTCTCCCCTCCCAGCCTTTATATACTAGGCTAGGTCTCGGGGAGTCCGTGCTAGGTTACAGAAGTAGTTTCCTAGTTCTAGTACTGCCTTGTACGCCAAGTCACACCTTCCCTGTTAGTCATGAACTCCTACGTCGGTGCTTAGTTGGGCCAAATCGCGGGCTTGTCGTAGCTTTCTAGCGGGCCTTCTGTCTTCATGCTCACAAGGTAGTCTCACATGTAGGAGTCGTGGGGTCACCCCCTCCTCAGTAGCCCTCGAGTGCTTGGGGGACTCGAAGAGTCGCGCAGGGACTCAAATTCATCTGCGCCTTTTATTGTTTGTAAGCACGGCATCGCCACGGGTCGCTGGCCGTTTTGAGCCATGACAGTATCTGTTTCGAAGGATTAATAAGCTGAAAGGGCCCAAGGAGTCGACTGGACGAGCCTTGGTGAATTGTACTAGTGACAAATACCATAGTAGCCCAATCAAGCCCATGTCCCCCGACATGAACTTGGAACACTGGTGTCAAGAAAAGTCATGCCGCTGCAGGTCTTCTAGGATCAATTGCTGCCAGTCTAAGCACATAGCATGAGCGCGTCCGCTCGGCTCTTTCTATCATGCGAGCGCATGGAAAAGGTCGGGAGTGAAATCGCTCTGCGGCAAGTCCCAGCCCGGCCGTTCTGCGCAGCGGGGTCTTACCTACACGCTAAGCTTGCGTGGCATCTGGGTACAGTGTGTCGTAGCCCAGGCATAACTTGTTTTTGTTGAGGCACGGAGCCTGATTTAGCAATGCACCCATTTGGAATAAACAATCAAGTGAGTTGTTTTAGTCGTCACTCGCTGAGCTTGTAATGAACTCAGGCGAGGAAAATAAGATAGCACCCACTCGGAAAGTCGTTGAGTGTGCGAGTAAGTCATGTTTACTGAATTGCTAAGTCTTTTTTTGCGAGTGGTCACTCGAATGCTTTTCTTCTCTTGGGGTGAGGGAGCACCCAAACACTGAGAGTATGTTGTTTCTGCTAGTGCGAGTGATCACTCGAGCACCATTTGTCTTCTGGGTGAGGGAGCACCCGAACTCAAAAGGGTACTCCCGATGGGAGTAAGAATTTTTTTAGAGTCAGAAAATTTAGACATATAGCTGGCTCTTGGAATCGTTTTGTTTTTTCCAACTACTTTAGCCTTGATCCGTTCCCTTTGGGGTGCCGTGCTGATATGTATTGTCATGTTGTTTGATGATGCTTGATTTTTTTGATCCGCCACGTCTTGTGGACTGTCATAATGACAGATTGGATGGCGCGCAACCTGTTTCCTGTTGGGTTTCCAAGGCTTTGTATGGGAAACAAGCGAGATTTGACGCGTCCTGTAAATAATGCTGACCGTGTGAAGGCATCTTCGTCTTGGAATTCGTAACGCTCGGCCCGTTCGGTCTTTGATGCAATGATGGCGCCGCCTGGGCTTCTGTGTGTTTTTCCTATTTTGCCCTTGGATTGAGCCATAAATACTTCCTTTGGTTGCTCGTCCTTGGGCATCAATTCTTCGCATCTTTTTCCTTCTGCTTCTTCATATGGCACCCAAACGTGGTAGTAGTGTAGCTGGGCGAGGCCGTGGTGTTGCAGCGCGAGGTCGTGGCCGTCGTGGTCGTGGTGGCCGTACCCCTCGTTCCTCAAGCGGTGGGCGTCATGGTACTGCGTTCGCGCTTTCTTCATCTTCCTCCATGGAAGAGGGATTTGGGCGCCATGATTTTATTTTTCATGTTCTTGGGCAGAATGCTGCCCGGATTCTTCTTCCTGCCTCGTTTGCCTCCATTGCTTCTGAGCATGGCTTAAAGGGCTTCTCTGTAACAGCCCAGATTTCAAAAAAAATAAAAAATTTGTTTTCGGTGTGAATTGTTTGATTGTCTGATTTGTTTGCGGTGTTTGCATCCCCGATTTATTGATCGGCGATTATTTTTCCCCTCTCTTATCTCGTATCGGACAGAGACCGACCCTTGCCACCCTGACACTCGACCTTTGCGACACCGGGTTTCGCCCGATCACCATCGCGAAACCGCACGAGACCAGCCGCAGCCAACGGAATGAAAAACCCCGTTTAATAAGTAAACGGGATATTTTTATAGCACGCCGGAAAGTGTTCTCGGAACGGTTCCAGCGCGAGGTGAACGCCTCCGTCTCGACGCGCTGATCATGCAGTTCGAAGTTTTACCCGAATCGGAGGTACTGCGGACCCCCGGCGGTCAGAAAAGTGAGCACCGCGCGCGAGAGAGAAAAACCGGGGATGTTTTTGCAAACTACCAGCCACCGGGCCTATATAAAGACCACCACACACCCACCCCTTTCTAGGGTTTCCCTAGCCTAAATTTTGCAGCCACCCCCCTCACATTAGCCCCAATTTTCGCTTTTGCCCATTTTTTCTAGCAATTTTGATCCAGATCAATCCTGGACCGTCAGATCCCGCGATCCGACGGCCCAGGGAGCTCCTCGTCCAACCCCTACTCGCACGCGCAGCCGCCCACACCCGTGGAGCCGTCGCCGCCTCCCGTGCGCTGCACTGCGCCACCGCCGCGCCCGCTCCGGTGACCTCTCCTCCCGCACCCCTTCTCCTCTCCTCCTCCCTCATAGCCGCTTCCCTCTTCTCCTCCCTGTAGTTCGCGAGCACCATGGGAAGCCGCCGCCCGAAGCAAGAGCTCGAGGCCCCGCCGCCTTGGAGCTCGCCGGCAGCCACCTTGCCGGGATCCGGCTGCTCCTTCCCCCTCTGCACCTTGCCGCGCCTCCCGGCCTCCCCTGCTCATCTCGGCCGTCGCCCCTCGCCGGGCTTCGTCAAGCGCGCCGCCGCCAGCGTCCTGGATCGGGAGCTCGGGACGGGACGACTGGCTGGCTCCAACCGGCGCCCCCACGGCCCAGCAGCGCGGCCCAGATGCCAGGCCAAGGCGGCCCAGAAGCCCTTCAAGCCCAGCGCAGCCAGGTCACCCCCTCTGCCTTTTGGGCCAGGCCCATGGGTGAGCGCCCACCCCTTTTTTTCTTTTTTTTTCTTTTTTCTGTTTAGGCCCAGTATACTTTTTTTTTCTCTGGTTTATTAATAAAATTGCAGATTGTTGTTGTTATTTTGCGAGTGCTATAACTTTTCACCGGTAGCTCCGATGGAGACGCTTTCTACATGAAAGTTGCTCCGTTTTGCGCGTAGATTATTAAAATGTTGCTTGTTGCCATGTTTGAGCTTGTTTACTTGCTATTTGTCTGCTAATTACACTGCTTGCCACTGTAAACTGTAATTGCAATAACTTTTTAACCGTTGCTCTGTTTGAAGTGTTCTTTATATGTAACTTGACTAGAATTGCATGTAGATTGTGTTTTTGGTTCTCTTGCTTGCTAATAAAAATAATGAAATATTGTTTAGGGGAAAACAGTACCAAATGCCATAATTATCGTGGGGTCCGTAATAGCTGCCATGTGTAGGTTTTACCCCCACTTAAATTGACTAGCATAGATAGTTTATTTATGCTTCACCTCTTGCCATGTTTGTGTGATATGCCATGCTTCTGTGCTTTTCCATGTTAACAACCTTTGTTGATCACATGTAGCTAAGCAACTTGAACCACCGTAAACGTGTGGTATCGTCGTGTATGGCGAGTACTCCACTTAACCTGTTAGTAACCGCTCTCGACGGTAGGTGCGATGTCTCGTGTTGCCTTCTTGTTGATGCTTGCTCGTGTTTGCTCCGTAGTAATAGATGGTTGCTCGTTGATTGATTTCCAGTGTTTACCGTCTTGTGTGCTCCCGCGGTTACTCTCGGAGACGTTGCGAGCTTGCGATCAACTACACCTTCGGAACCCGACTTATCAACAGGTAAGGACTATGCATTACTTTTGATCCATTCTATTTCAACCAGCGGTTTGCATGCTAGTATAGGTTAGGTTCGATGTTTGATCCTACCACATGTTTACAGCCTCTTTCAAACCGATACAGCCATGTCCCCTACAAGCAAACCATGTACTGCTATGTTACTATTGCTCGTTGCTCATCCCCTGCTTAGTATGCATGCTTAGGGTGCTACGATGTTACCCTGTTACTCCTTGGTTTTGGGATATCACATTATTATATTATTGTTGATGATATGATTATTATAAATGTTGACTATATTTGACGAAGGATGGAAGGTCTAGGCTATCCCGCCCCGACGCTTTGTTCCATTCGAGTCACCTAGGATCCGAGTTCCGGGTATTGGTTTTAAGACTGAGCATACCTAACCGCGTGTGGGATTTTATGGGGTCCCCTTTTCTTACCTACCTAGCTTCAAAAATTTCTAGTGGTGGCCCAAGCTGATTTACCATTTGAAACCGTGTGTGTGCTGGTCGGCCGCCAGTTGTTTACCAACCAACATGGACCAGTGAGGACTTAGTTCCCTTGCTGGCCCACCTTGTCCGGCTGAGGACCCGGTGTCCCATGTGTGATTAACCGGCTATCCAAACCTGCGACGGACGGTTGAGACCAGATCGAGAGCGCGGCCGGCTCCTGAGATGGATGTCGACTCACCGGGGGCCACCCGGATTTGTTCGTTGTTAGTTAGAGGGACCTGTCGTTTCAGATCTCTTGGAACTAAATCATAAAATGGTTGCCTGTGATGGGTAGCAACTGAGAGTGATGGACGTGCGTGCGGAGCCTCGTAATGGGCAGTTGGTACACCCCTGCAGGGTTAAATCTTTTCGAAAAGCCGTGTCCACGGTTATGGACGACTTGAGACCTACTCCTTGTTCATAGACAACAACAATTGTGATAATCTTAATATAACTTGATCAACGTGTGTGTGTGCCTTGACTGCTTCTTCTTCGTCGGGATGCGAAGAGGAGGACAAGGGCAGGATAGGTGTTATGTTTGCGTAAGTAGTTGATAGCAAGACTTGTTGGAGGCAATTCCTCATCGAATGCTTGGCTTCTTATCTTACTCTCTAGATCGTTAGCCACTTCATAAATGCTAGTGCGGCAGCAACCTCAACACTTACCCCTTCCTTACCGTAAACTACTAGTTGTCCTAGAATGACGAGTGATGAAGTCCTTGCTGGGTCAGATGACCACTACAGTTGGATGCTGAGTACCTCTGTACTCATGATACTACCCCCAAACTCTTTTCAGGGTTCTTGATCGGCAACAGGTATGGTGATCGACGTTTCACGTGGAGACTCGACGACGACTAGTTAGGCGGATCCCGGCGGAGGGCCTGGACCCGTGTGGTTATGGGATCGTTGTTTTTCTCTTTGCCACTAGGCATTTGATTGTAGTTTGTACCCAGACATATATCGTCCGCTGTTGTATTGTATTTGAGGCAGTTGTATGCCGATTGTATGAGATGTTGTATCCTTGTATCTGTAATGTTGTGATATCATGTTGGAAATCCGGGGCATATGGCTTCGTCATATGTCGCGGTGGGACCGATATGTGCTTCATCCCCGGATCTGGGTGGAAACACCTAGATCTGGAACAGTACCGCATATCGGGCCTTACATTCTCGGTCCGTCTTCATGGATGCTCTCGTTCTTCTTCTTGGGTGGAGCTGGATTTTGATAGTTCGTCCTTGATCTTCCTTGGGTTTGGCTGGAGGATGTTTTCTCGTCAGTTGAATTTTCGCAGCGGGGACAGCCTTTGCTGTCTTTTTGACGGCAAAGATACTATTATTATCCGTGCATTTGATGTTGGGGGCAACCGTCTGGATCCATACTGTGAGGAGACGAGCAGCAGCGATTCTGATGGCTCGAGTGGTGGTTCGCCTGCTACTCCTGTTTCCTCGTTTTCGGCTGATCCCTCAGGCGATGGTGTTTGCTCTTCTAGTTCTAAGCAGGAACTGGACGTCAAGCCAGTCGTCAAGCGGCAGCGGCAGTAGGCGAAGCACCTTATAGAACTGGAGGACGGCGAGCTTCTCCCTCGTCGGCTAGGCTTCTACTTTGTCTGTGATGATGCCCGCCTGGTTGTGGCACGAAAGTAACAATTATCTCAGCATGAGCACACATGTAGAAGTTGAATGTAGCCCAACTTGTAATTCCGCAGTTCCTTGTGTAACGGCAAACTGACATTTCGACTTCTTTGTACTGAAATGCCTTCGACTCCTTTGTAATGAGAATGTCTTCGACTCCTTTCTAATGAAAATATCCTCGACTCCTTTGTAATGAGAATATCTTCGACTCCTTTGTAATGAAAATATCCTCGACTCCTTTGTAATGAGAATATCTTCGACTCGTCAATAATGAGAATATCTTCGAATCCTTTGTAATGAGAATATCCTCGACTCCTTTGTAATGAGCACGTCTTCTCGGGTGCGCGCAAGCGCTCCCGATGGGAGTAGCCCCCGAGGCTGTGTTTGATTTGCAGAATCAAGCGTGGGCTTTATGAATTTTGTCTCACTGGTTTGTAGTTGTCTTTGAATTTTTTCAAGTCTAGATCGGGTGCGCGTCAGCGCTCCCGATGGGAGTAGCCCCCGAGTCTTTAGCCGATCGCTTGCGATCGGGTGAAGACTAGAGAATCGTGCGTTTTTGCAACTTTCTTTTGCTTGAGCTTTTTTGTTTGGAGAGAGTCGCGTTTTTAGCGAGGATAACGTCTTTCAGGGGAAGTTTTATGGTCGAGCCCCCGGGTCTTCTTTTTTTAAGTAAAAGTCGCGTTTTCGAAGATAGCGTCTCTCGGGGGGAGTTCTAGGCTCGATCCCCCGAGTGCTTTTAAGTAAGAGTCACGTTTGCGAAGATAGCGTCTCTCGGGGGGAGTTATAGGCTCGAGCCCCTGAGTGCTTTTAAGTAGGAGTCGCATTTGCGAAGATAGCGTCTCTCGGGGGGAGTTCTAGGCTCGAGCCCCCGAGTGCTTTTAGGTAAGAGTCGCTTTTTCGAAGATAGCGTCTCTCGGGGGGAGTTCTAGGCTCGATCCCCCGAGTGCTTTTAAGTAAGAGTCGCGTTTGCGAAGATAGCGTCTCTCGGGGGGAGTTATAGGCTCGAGCCCCTGAGTGCTTTTAAGTAAGAGTCGTGTTTGCGAAGATAGCGTCTCTCGGGGGGAGCTCTAGGCTCGAGCCCCTGAGTGCTTGTAATTAAGATGCTTTGGGCAACATTATTTTATTCCTTCATATTTTACATGTGTTGCCAATCGGTGCTACTGCCGATGTCTCTGATGATGCCTGGAGGACTATGGGTAGAACAGGCGTAGGTTCGCTACGTTCCATGGATTTCCCACGTCCTCGTTGGTCTTCGGATTCTTCAATCTATATGCTCCTCCTCCTATGACTTCCAAGATGATGAACGGTCCTTCCAATTGAGGGGCAAGTTTGTGCACTTTTTCCTGTATTAGTCGTAGCACCAGATCTCCTTTATTGAATGATCTGGTCCGTAGGAGACTGCTTTGATAGGTGCGCAGCTTGTCCTGGTATCCTTCAGATTTTGTGAGGGTTGTGTCACGTGCTTCCTCTTCTATGTCTTTGTCGTTCTGCAGCGCTTCTTCTGCCTCTTCCTCTTTGTATCCTGAGATTCTGGGTGCTCCGAATTTTAGGTCGTGCGGTAGCACTGCTTTTGCCCCATATACCAAGAAGAAAGGCGTATACTGGGTTGAGTTTTTTGGGGTGGTGCGTAGGCTCCATAGGACTGCGGGGAGCTCCTCTATCCAGTTGCCTCCAGCCTGTTCAAGTGGTGCTAGGAGTCGCTTTTTTAGTCCTCCGCATACTAAGCCGTTTGCTTTCTCCACTTGGCCATTAGACTGTGGGTGTGCGACTGATGCGTAGTTGATTTTGATGCCCAACTCTTGACAGAAGTTTTGGAACTCTGCTGCCGTGAAGTTGGTACCATTGTCCGTGATGATGTTGTGTGGTACTCCGAATCTGAAGATGATTGATTTGATGAAATTGACTGCCGTGAGGGCTATTGAGCTGGTGATTGGTACTGCCTCGATCCATTTGGTGAATTTGTCGACTGCGACCAGTAGGTGTGTTCTTCCTCCTTTTGATGATTTCTTGAGTGGGCCTACCATGTCGAGTCCCCATGTGGCGAATGGCCATGACAACGGTATGGTTTTGAGTTCTGATGCTGGGGTGTGCGGCCTGCTGGCGAACTTTTGGCAGGCGATGCAACGCCGCACGATATCCTCTGCATTTACCATGGCGGTTGGCCAATAGAATCCTGCTCGAAAGGCTTTTTCCACGAGTGCTCGACTGCTGGCATGATGCCCGCAGGTGCCTTCGTGAATCTCCAGTAGTAGGGCTTTGACGTCTTCTTCGTCTATGCACTTTTTGAGTACCTGAGAGATGTTGCGCTTGTAGAGCTTTCTGTTGATTACCTTGAATGCTTTAGATCGTCGACTGATGCGTCGGGCTTCTGCAACGTCTTGTGGTAGGGTGCCTTCGATTAGGAATCGAAGGAAAGGTCTTTCCCAGGCCGGGTATTCGAGTGATGTTGGTGCTTCAACTTCGATTGCTTGGCTGTTTGCAGCGTCAGCTGCGCTCGTTGCCACCACATGTGCTGGCTCATTTGTGTCATCTTCTTCTGCGACTGCTTTGGGTTCCGTTGGATTTGCTTTTATTGATCTCTGGTTGATGCTCTCGAGGAAAAAGCCCGGTGGTATTTGTATTCGAGTCGATCCGATGTTCGCAAGTTCGTCGGCTTATGTATTGTTTGCTCTGGGGATGTAGTTGAGTTCACAGCCATTGAATCCTCCTTCTAGCGGGTTGTAGAGATTTTGGTAAGCTGCCATATTATCTGCGACTGTGTTACAGTCTCTCATCGCCTGCTGGACGACGGGGTTGGAGTAGCCATAGATCGATAGGCGAGTGGCACCGCAAGTTTTTTCCATGCGCATGCCGTGAATTAGTGCCTCATATTCTGCTTCATTGTTGGAGGCGTTGCTGAAGTTGATCTGGAGGATGTATTTGAGCTTCATTCCTTTGGGGGAGACTAGGACGACGCCTGCTCCGGCTCCTTGCTGTCTTTTGGATCCGTCAAAGTACATCGTCCATGAGTTGGATAAGTCTAGGTCCCTGGTGTTTGGACTTCTGCCCACTCGACCAGGAAATCTGGGAGTACTTGGGCTTTGATTGTTGTTGGGTGTTTGAACTCTAGGTATCGTGGGCTAAGCTCCATGTTCCACTCAGCGACTCGACCGGTCGCGCCGGGATTGTTGAGGATGTCCGCGAGTGGTGCACTGCTCACGATTTTGATGGAGTGTTCGTAGAAGTAGCGCGATACTTTCCTGGAGGTCATGATAATGGCGAGCAGGAGCTTCTGGTAATGTGGCTACCACTGATGTGGCTTCGTGAGTAGCGTGCTCAGGTAATAAATTGGTCTTTGGATGCTCTGGATTTTGCCTTCTTCTGTACGCTCGACGACAAGCACTGTGCTCACGACGCTACTGCGTGTTGCAATGTAGAGATACAACTTTTCCCTTTCTTTAGGCACCGCCAATATTGGTGGGGTAGAGAGGGTCTTCTTCAAGTCTGCGAATGCATTGCTGGCTTCCTCGGTCCAGTCGAATTTTTCTCCTTTTCTCAGCAGTTTGTAGAAAGGTATGGTCCGTTCGCCTAGCCTGCTAATGAAGCGGCTCAATGTTGCGAGCTTTCCTGTGAGCTGTTGTATTCCTCTGATGTTGGTTCGCCTTTGCATTTTTGCGATTGCTTGAACCTTTTCAGGTTTGCTTCGATTCCTCGGGCAGAGACCATGTACCCGAGTAATTTTCCGGCTAGGACGCCGAACACGCATTTTTTGGGGTTTAACTTGATCATGTACTTGTTGAGGGCCGCGAACGTCTCGCGGAGGTCGTCGAGTAGTGTGTTTGCGCTGTAGGTTTTGATGACAATGTCGTCTACATAGACCTGGACATTCCTGCTGATCTGGTCTCTCAGACATGCTTGCATCATCCGCTGGTACGTGGCTTCGGCATTTTTTAGTCGGAAGGGCATTGTTTGGTAACAGAATACTCCGTAGGGGGTGATAAACGAGGTGTGCTCTTCGTCTTCTTCCTTCATCCTGATCTGATTGTATCCTGAGTATGCGTCGAGAAAAGATAAGAGGTCGCATCCTGCTATGGAGTCGATTATTTGATCGATTCTTGGCAGGGGGAAGTGGTCTTTTGGGAAATGCTTGTTGATAGGCCCATAATCGACGCACATCCTCAGTACCTCGGTGTCCTTTTTAGGGACTAGGAATGGATTTTCTATCCATGTTGCTTTCTTTGTCTCTCTGATGAACTGTGCGTCGAGTAGTCAATTGACTTCTTCTCCGATTGCTCTGCGTTTAGGCTCTGAAAACCGTCGCAGCGCCTATTTTACTGGCTTCGTGTTTGGCTTGATGTGGAGCGCGTGTTCCGCGAATTCTCGTGGTATCCCTGGCATGTCGGTTGGGCACCAGGCGAAAATTTTCCACTCTTCATGAAGGAAGGTTATGAGGGCGGTTGCTTGCTCTTCTGGAAGGTGGGCATATACGCGGACTGTCTTCTCTGGGTCTGTTGGGTGTACTTGGTGTGTGATCGTGTCGCTGTCGACGCTGAAGTCGCGGCCAAATTCTTTTGTCCCGCTTCTGTTTTCTAGTGGAAAAATGGTTGTGTCCGTCACCATGGCTATTTCTTTGAGATGTTGTTGGGCTCCAAATGTGTCGGAGACTTTGTGGAAGTTGCGGTCGCACTGGTCCGATTTGATGAAGCTTCCCTTGATTGTGATGATTCCTGCAGGTCCTGGCATCTTAAGCTTGAGATATGCGTAGTGTGGAACCGCCATGAACTGTGCGAACGCTGGTCGCCCGAGTATGGCGTGATACTGCGACTGCCAGTCGAGCACTTCGAACTCGAGTGCCTGCTTTGTGAAGTTGCGCTTGCTGCCAAAGATCACATCAAGCTGTATTGCTCCGATGGTGGTGGCTGCTTCGCCCTGGAATACGCCATATATTGTGGTTCCTGACTTCTTCCAAATTGATCGTGGGATGAACATCTTGCTTAGAGTGCTGGCGAAGATTATGTTTAGGCTGCGGCCTCCATCCATGACGATTTTTTCCATGTCGAATCCTCCGATTTGGGCTTCGGGGACCAAGGGTGCATGTCCAGGCCTTGGGACTGCAGGCGAGTGGTCGCTTTGTGAGAAAGTGATGCTGGTCTCCGCGCCATGCAACTTGTAGGTCTCTGTTGTCTTTAGGTCTTCGGCTGCTTTGGCCTATAAGGTGTAGGCATCTTTCTTTGCTTTCGAGGGTCTTCCTTCTTGGATCATGCAGATTCGTCCATGGGACGTGGGGTATTGCTCCTCTACACTCGGTGCCGGTGGCTGTGTGCTTCTTCGAGTGCGTTTGGCTTCTCGATGCTTCTCCTCCTTGAGGCTGTTGGAGAGTTCGGCGAATAGGCGGCAGTCTCCCAGTGTGTGGATTGCTCTGAGGTGTCCTCGACTGTCTTCAAAACAATGGATCGCGCAAGGTCCTTCCAGTTTCTCTTTAGATGTGAGTTTGCTGGAGCCAGCGCCTTCTTCTCCTTGAGACTTGGAAGAAATGCGAGCGGTCCTCTACTCGGTTGTGAACTCTTGGATCGAGCTCTATCCCGTCGCTGAGTGATTGATTCTGGATGAAGTTGGCGAATTCGTCTGGCCTTTGATCTGGGTCGTAGTAATCTCCGGACTGGGTCTCGGAGTCGCTGTCTTGGCGTGTGGTGGGAGCCCGGGCGACGGCGGGTCGTCGACTGATAGGCGAGCTTTCGGCCACGCGCCACGACTCCTCGAGTGGGATTCTCGAGTAGCTTACTTGTGCTTTTCTTCTGGGTCGTCGTGTTCTTTTCCGTCGGTGATGGATCTGACAGTCGTCGAGGTGCTGGACTTGGTTCGGCTGCAGGCTGGGTGATCCTGGCGGGGCGATGGAGACGCTTGCGGTGAACTTGAATCTTTCGAGCGGACCGGATCTGGCTCCAGTCCTCGAGTCTTGATCTGTTGATGTCGAGATCGTCGAGATCGTGATTCCAACCTGTGTAGTTCCCACAGACGACGCCAATTGACGGGGATCAACCCCGGCAAATCCCATGGTCAGGGACCCTGGGTTATTCATAGAGATAGGCACAGGTTGGACGATACTCGTCGGATAAAAGGAGAAGCACTTCCTGCTCGATATTATTGCGTGAGGGGGCGATTATAGTGGAGGCCAAGGCGAGTTCTCGCAAGGCTAGGGTGAGTAGATGCGTAATGAGTTGATCTGGACGTCTCCCCTCCCAGCCTTTATATACTAGGCTAGGTCTCGGGGAGTCCGTGCTAGGTTACAGAGGTAGTTTCCTAGTTCTAGTCCTGTCTTGTACGCCAAGTCACACCTTCCCTATTAGTCGTGAACTCCTACGTCGGTGCTTAGTTGGGGCAATCGCGGGCTTGTCGTAGCTTTCCAGCGGGCCTTCTGTCTTCACGCGCACCAGGTAGTCTCACATGTAGGAGTCGTGGGGTCACCCCCTCGTCTGAGGGGAAGCTCCCGGAGGTCAATCCTCCCTCCGGCAGGGTGCTTGGAAGAGGTCTGCTAGCGCTCCCGATCTTGGAACCGCGATGGTGACCCTCAACTGTAGGAAATCTATTGTAGTGTTCTCGCGGGTAAGTTAACCCAATTTATTGATTCGACACAAGGGGAACCAAAGAGTATTTATAAGCTTTGACAGTTGAGTTGTCAATTCAACCGCACCTGAAATATGTTTGCTTGCAACAAAGCAACTTGGATATAATAGTGATAGCGATAACGGCGAAAGTAAAACAGCGAAAAGTAACAACTAGTGACCGGCAGGATTAAAAACATTGTAGGCTAGGGAGATGGATGGTCGGGCGCTGCATGAATAAGAATGAATATGTAATAGTTTCTAACACGGGGCTAGGCACACAGAAAATCAATGATCATCGAGGCAAATATCAAACATTAGGGATGTATCCCGTAGGTAGTTGTGCGTGCTTGAAATAAGAACTTGCCCAACATCTTTTGTCTTACCATCCTGCTACGAACGGGGCCAAAAGGAACTTATGGAGATTAAGGTGCTCCTGTCAAAGAGCGCAGGAACAAAGCAATAAACTCAATGGATATATGAAATCCTCAAATTATGGACCATCCCCTCTGGTGTCCCAAGCTGTCAACTTTGGGATCGCCGGGTTCGGACCATAATAGGTGCATACAACTCATAGATAGGATCTCGAACATAAATAAACTCATGAAAACATAAGCGGTTCAGATCTGAAAACATGGCACTCGGGCCCAAAGTGACAAGCATTAAGAGAAACAAGTTGTAGCAAAGATGATAAACACCAAAGTAGATGATAGGCAAAATTCCCCCAACAATCTGATGAACTATTACATGATCAATCTCATCCAATCCCTACCATCCCCTTTGCCTACAGTAGGGAATTACTCACACATGTGAAGAGAAGTCATGGAGGGAGGATGGAGTGGTGATGGTGATGACGATGGCGACGATCTCCCCTCTCTGGAGGCCAAATCACCCTCCAGATTAGCCCTCCCGAGGAAGAACAGAGGGTGGCGGCGGCTCCGCGACCGGTTCTGGAAAAGCGACTTCTGTTTTCGAGTTTCCCCGTCACTGGAATAAATAGGAGTCGAAGTAGGGCACCAGGGGAGGGGGAGTCACCCAGGCGGCATGTGGGCGCGGCCCCACCCCTGGCCGCGCCAGCAGGGCGCCTGGGGGCCCCTGGCTGCCCTCTGGCCCCTCTTCTGGCTCCGGGCTCCTTCGGGTGCGTGGATTTTTTGGTATTTTTCTGGGAATTTTCTGAGATGTCCAAAAATCCATTTTCCTGCGCACAATAAAACCATACACGCAGCTCTGCTAAAAACATCATCAGTCCGGGTTAGTTTAGTTCAAATCATGCAAGAATGAGGTCAAAACAATAGCAAAAGTGTTTAGCCTATTGCTTGTCCTCAAGAAATTCAGTTCAACGAACTGGACGCAACAAAGAAAACTTTGACAAACTCTTTTGCGTCATAAGATGTCTATAAGCCGGTACTACGAAAAAAGTTCAGCAAGTAACAAAATAATGCTATGAGGACAATGCACGAACCAATCCTCATTTCAAGTGATCAATCACAAAGAATCCTAGAGTAAATAATATGCTGCCGAAAATCAAGACAAGATCAGAATGCACATAGCCTGAACATATCAGAGTGGTATCTCGCTAGCCTCCATGAGTGAAGCAAAACATAAATGCAGAAACTCCTCCGGACTCTTAAAGGAGACTAGAACTAAGAATTCCAGACTAGCAATATCACAAGCATGCAGAAGATAATGTAATACTTTGGGACAATGCATGTTACACTAAGAATGACCATTATGCTCTCAATAGTTGGTGCTTTGAATAAAGAAGGTGAGACTCTCGAACCGTGGATTTTTTATGGCAAGATTGAAAACCCATGAAAGGAAGCAGAGACTAAACATGTGCCAGAGCTCTTGGTTTTGAAAACAGAGACAAAATTCTTTGAGAAGTGCAACTTTCCAGTCAACGGTGAACGGTAAAGGTCTCTCCATATCTCCCATGCCAACCATATTAATGCTTTTTGCTTACACTTGTTCCCTTATCCATAAATCCTTTGATTGTCTATGGAACCTTTTATTTTGCCTCAAGTATGGAAGGAAGAAGTCGTTCCATCTATCATTAGCAGCATTTGGTCCATTTCATCCCATCATCAAGTATGGGGGAGGTGTAACTCTCTTTTTTTAATGACTAGTTAAAACTTCCGTCAAAATATTTTTGGCATGGTAGATACTAATTTCCCCTCACCACACCATGAGCTTGTACGGTTACAAAAGGGAAGCTTTTGAATAAATTTCGAGATGGCACAAGAAATTCTAAGTTAGAGTGGCCGGTAAATACCACATATAGGAATGTATGGTGGACTCAAGTGGAATAACTGGTTTGAAAAGGAGTTTGGATACACAACCAGAATTCCGCTTAGTGCGAGTGAAGGCTAGCAAAAGACTGGGAAGCGACCAACTAGAGAGCAATAATTTTCATAATCATGCAGAGCGACAAAGTAACATTGAATCGGGCATGAAAGTGATATAACTATTCTGAAATAAAAAGGTCATCAAGGCAAGATAGACATTATAGTCATAAACATGTGTGAACATGTGCCAAGTCAATCCAAGAATTCTCCGAAGGGAAATACCACTTCAATATGCCAAACCATGAACAATGCAATGCATGCAGATCATTCCAACAACATACTATGTACACTAGACATTTGAGATCAGCCACAAGGAAAGCATGAACGTTGGGAAAGCAGTGTAAACATAGCACTATGTCGCTACAAGCTGGTCTCTAGATCATAAGTACAGGCATATGTACAACAGTAGAAACAAGAAGAGTTCATACCTGTTTTCCTTGTTGCTTCCCTTTCGTCGATCTTCGTCATTACTGCCTTGTCACTTGCACGACCGAACATGGGAAATATAATCAAATGCCATCACGGACTCGAGCTAAACTCTGAAAACAAAGCAAACTAAAGAGAGAAAGGAATTCTTTTTTGGGTTTTTCAAAGGTTTAACGAAAACAAAAGAAAAGAGAAATCTTTTTGTTGTTTTTGAAAATTAAAAGAACAAAGAAAAACGGGCAAAAACTTTGAAAAGATCAAAGCAGACAAAAATAAAAAAACGGGTAATACAATGGAAAAGGGAGAAGGGCACGTACTCCCCCAAGCTTAGGCTTTTGGCTTCAGTTGGTAGCAGCTACTGCCCCCAGGAGCCTCCTGCTCCGGGGTAATGGTAAGTCCAGGAGTCGTATGAGCCCTCCGGTGCGTACACCGAAGTCCTCAGGTCCTCCCATGAGGAAGGTCCCTCGTCCCAAGCTGAAGAAGACCCTCGCCATGCTCGGTGAAGGTCTCCCCCTGGAAAGGTAGGAACTCACCACGCTCCTCCTCGTCGGGCACAACCCCCTCCAAGGGGTTATGCATCTGGTAGTGAGTCATGAACTCATCGAACTGAATATCGTTGAAGGACCATCTGTTCTTGCGAGTGTTATCAAACAAAAGTGGTGCAGGTAGGCGGATCTCACGAGTAATGGTCTTTTCAAACCTCAAAATATAAACAAGGTTACCAAACTGGGAAGTCATGGTAACAAACTTATGCCTCTTCATAGCAGCCATATCGAGACTTGTGTATGAAAAGGGAACATCATCAGGATGCGGGGTGCGATTAAGAGACTCAAGGATAAGCGTGGCCTTAAACACCACCATATAAATCGCCCTTGTTACTGTTTGTAACAAGGCGTCGAGAAATTAACGCACCCACATTATAATCATTCTTATAAAAGAGGGCGTTCGCATAAATAGCGAAATCTGGTGCAGAATCACTGCTCGTGTTGTCACGAGCCAACACCCCTCTAGCAACAAAATACGCAAAATACCTGAGGTGGGGAAACAGATGCTGGAAATCTTCGTACGCCGAATGTCGGCCTCCTCCTGGCAACAAAGGGAGTTGAAGAGGGTCCTCAACTCGGAAGGCTGAGTGGTCATCTTCGTCATCTGACCAGCGTTCGGCACACCTATTATCTCACAAAACTGTGTCAAAGACATAGTTATGAGATCATTATAAAGTTTGAACTCGACAGTTCCAGCAGAATGGCTATAACAAAAACTGTTAACAAAGCAGGAGGTGAGCTTCTTGTATTGTATCACACGGCATAATGCTAGTCGTGTCAAACCTGCGTTGGCACAAAGCCCGTAAAATTCCTCCTTAATTCTTGCAGCTTTAAGAAAATCATCGAACGAATACATCATCGCGCATGCTGGACTTGTGTCTTCCAACAACTCCAGGGGCACATGATCTTCATTGTAGCTCACCCTAGCAGCCGAGAGTGAAGCTGCAGCTCTAGTAACTCGATCGGAGCGCTCGGGCTTTTCCTTCCCAAGCCACCCCTTTGCTTTTCCTAGCAAACTCATTTCTGAATTTTTTGACAATTCACAAAAACAAGGTTTTAAACAAAGTGAGTTGAGGCAAACTACTCTACTCACTTACCTAAGGCATAAACTTGCATCAACACTTGGAAAATAAATTTATACACATGCATGCAAGCTCATCTAAACAGCACCAAGAACTACTAAATACTCACAAACGAAACCACCAATCAAAAATCTATTTGGAGGGGTGGAGGAGTTACATACCAGGGAGTATTTTCTCAAAATTTCAGCTCAAATAGTGGGTTGTAGGGAGAGATCGAAATTCTGGATGGAGAGTAGCAAGAACGCAAGTTCTAGGTGCAGAACTCATTTTTTGGGGAGGAAAGATAGAGAGAGGAAAAATATTCACCTGAAGGTGGGACCTGTGGGCCCCAAGCGCCCTGTGGGCACGGCCAGGGGGTTGGCCACGCCAGCTGGCCGCCTGGGCCATTGGTGGCCCCCCTGGTCAGCCCCAGGTGCCTCTGGGTCATTCCCCTCATGGAAATTTTTAATCTATTTTTTCTAGAATTTTTCTGAAAACTTCACTGTTGAAAATTTTCCGGATTTCAAAAAGCTGCGAGACTTTCTGAAAACTTGAAACAGTGATTAGAATTGTGAAGTTTCAAAAACATAAAAACTTGGTACAGAAAGGAGAATAAAAGCTAAGTCAAATGAAAGCATAAAAAGCTCCACTTTTTACCTATATAAAACATGCTCACTGGCAAGGTTGATCAAGTCTTACCAACGAACCGGCTATATATAGAGCACAAAGTCTCACCTCTTATGAAGATCATTGCACCTTTACTTTAATGGACATTGTCCCCACCGTGATGGTTTTGTATTTGTGGTACACATGTAGAGGACAATCCCATTCTCCAATCTTCACGGTCTCAATATTTTCTATGGAGTTAAGGCCATGCCTTTTGTCGATCTTCTTTGGAAAATACACTGTGTGTTCTTTATCATTTACGTTGAAGGTGACCTTTCGTTTATTGCAATCAATAATGGCACCTGCGGTGTTTAGAAAAGGTCTACCAAGAATAATGGACATGTTCCCATCCTCGGGCATGTCAAGCACAACAAAATCTGTAAGAATTAAACAATTAGCAACTTCAACTGGAACATCCTCACAAATACCTATCGGGGCGGTTGTTGACTTGTCAGTCATCTAAAGAGAGATATCTGTAGGGATTAGCTTATCTAAACATAACCTTTTGTAAAGAGAAAAAGGCATAACACTCACCCCTGCTCGGAGATCACATAAGGCAGTCTTAACATAATTATTTTTTATAGAGCAAGGAATGGTGGGTATACCTGGATCACCAAGCTTCTCAGGAATCTTGCCACTGAAAGAATAGTTAGACAGCATAGTAGATATTGCCTCATTAGGGACTTTTCTTTTGTTAGTAACAATATCTTTCATATATTTGGAGTGAGGAGGTAACTTGATAGCATCAGTCAAGGGAATTTGCAGAAAAAGAGGCTTCATCCATTCACAAAATTTATTATAATGCTCTTCTTCTTTAGATTTGAGAGACTTACCTGGAAAGGGCATGGGTTTTTGTACCCATGGTTCTCTTTCCTACCCATGTCTTCTTTCTATGAAGTCTTCTCTAGTATACTTCTTGTGTTTATCGGGTGCTTCTTCTTCTCACACCTCGGGAGGATCATTCTTCTCCTTATCATTTTCTTCGGGCTCAGCACCGTCTTCAGTTTCAGCATCGGAGGTAGATATGCTGTTAGGATCAACAGCAGGTTCTTCAATTGTAATAGGATCATTGGAGTTGTCAGCTTCCTTGTGTTTCTTCTTCTTCTTTTTCTTCTTTGGAGAGCTAACAATCTCGTCTTATACTTGCACTTGAGAATCTTGCTCGATCCTCTTTGGATGCCCCTCAGGATAGAGTGGGTCGTGGGTGTGTGTTCCACCCCTGGTCTTGATGCCATAAGCTTGTATGTCCTGTTTGGCATTGTTTGCAAGCAAATCTTTTTGCACATTAGAAATTTGTTCAAGCTGAGTTTGAACCATATGAAAATTCTTAACAAGAAATTTAACATCATTAACTTTTCTCTCAAGAACACCAAGCAAACTTTTGATAGCAAGAGAATTATCATGTAACTGACTTTGAATCCTCCTATTAAAATTGTCTTGCTTAATAATAGAATTATCAAGCTCATCTAAGCATTGGTCGGGAGGATTACCTTTGGGGATGTCACTTTCAGTAAAGTCTAATAGAGAGTGTACCTCTACCAAGGGAGGGTGAGTAGTAGGTTCACACAACTTCTCGATAGGCGGTAGATTCTTCACGTCTTTGGCTTTGATGCCTTTCTCCTTAATAGAATTCTTTGCTTCTTGCATATCTTCGGGGCTTAGAACAAGCATGCCCCTCTTCTTTGGTGCTGGTGGTGGTTCAGGGACGGACCAATCTTCATGGTTCTTGGCAATATTGCACATTAATTCTTCAGCATCGACCGGTTTTATTTCCCTGAGAACACAACCAGAACAACTATCCAGATAAGACCTGGATTCGTTGGTTAGACCAGCATAAAATATATCAAGTAATTCATTCTTTGGGACTTCATGCCCGGTCTAGCCTTAATTAAGTCACAATACCTCCCCCAAGATTTAGGGAGGTGCTCATCCTGCAACTGTTTAAAGTTATAGATCCTTTGCAAAGCAGCATGTTGCATATGAGCGGGAAAATATTTATCAACAAAAAATTGAACTAAGTCATGAGGACTCTCAATGGAACCATAGGGTAGTGCATCATACCAGGATTTAGTGTCTCCCTTTAAAGAAAAAGGAAAAAGCTTGGCCACATAGAAATTTCGTATCTTCTCATCAGTAGTAAATAGGTCACCTAACTCAGCAAGTTTGGTCAGGTGTGCTATAGCATCATCATTTTCTCTGCCATAAAAAGTGTCATCCTCGACTGTGGATATAAGTGAAATATCAACAGAGAAATCATAATCAGGGTCATTAATGCATATAGGAGATGTGGCAAATTTAGGATCAGGAATATTCTTGTTCTTCATGGAGTGCTTTTCGAGCAACTCCTTAATAGCATCAGGGTCAGTCGGTAAACTCTCTGAGTTCCCTGCAAATATCATCATCAAGAGTAATATAATCATCATCATGGAGTCTCTCCTTGAGTTCATCTAAATCTGGGTAACCAAAAATTTTGCAAGTAGGGATATAGGTAACAGGAGTCTCAGTCTCGGGCTCTGCTGCAGCCTTAGCAATCTGAGTTTCAATATAGTGACCAAGAAAATTATCATCATCAAGAGTAGTGGAAGCATCATCAAAAGTATCAAACATAGTGACAGACTGAGTGGAAGTAGCATGTGGTGGTAGCGGTGAAGCAAACTTACTCATAACGGAAGGTGAATCAAGCATAGCACTGGTACTCAGAACGGTACCTTTTCTTGTAGTGGATGGTAGGATCGAACCTTGGGGTGTCCTTTCTTACCCATAGCGGATGAAGTGTGGCAGGAAGGATACTTCAAGTAGACTTGTAAATATTGCTATGGTCCCCGGCAACGGCGCCAGAAAATAGTACTTGATGACCCTCAACTGTAGGGGATCGGTTGTAGTGTTCTCGCGGGTAAGTTAACCCAATTTATTGATTCGACACAAGGGGAACCAAAGAGTATTTATAAGCTTTGATAGTTGAGTTTTCAATTCAACCGCACCTGAAATATGCTTGCTTGCAACAAAGTATTAATAGCAACTTGGATATGATAGTGATAGCGATAACGGCGAAAGTAAAACAACGAAAAGTAACAACTAGTGACTGGCAGGATTAAAAACACTGTAGGCTAGGGAGATGGATGGTCGGGCGCTGCATGAATAAGAATGAACATGTAATAGATTCTAACACGGGGCAAGGCACACAAAAAAGCAATGATCATCTAGGCAAATATTAAATATTAGGCATGTATCCCGTAGGTAGTTGTACGTGCTTGCAATAAGAACTTGCACAACATCTTTTGTCCTACCATCCCGGTACAAACGGGGCCAAAAGGAACTTATGGAGATTAAGGTGCTCCTGTCAAAGAGAACCGGAACAAACCAATAAACTCAATGGATACATGAAATCCTCAAATTATGAACCATCCCCTTTGGTGTCCCAAGCTGTCACCTTTGGGATCGTCGGTTCCGGACCATAATAGGTGCATACAACTCGTAGATAGGATCTCAAACATAAATAAACTCATGAAAACATAAGCGGTTCGGATCTGAAAACATGGCAAAAGGGCCCAAAGTGACAAGCATTAAGAGCAACAAGTTGTAGCAAAGATGATAAACACCAAAGTAAATGATAGGCAACATGCCCCCAACAATCTGACGAACTATTACATGATCAATCTCATCCAATCCCTACCATCCCCTTTGCCTACAGCAGGGAATTACTCACACATGTGAAGAGAAGTCATGGAGGGAGGATGGAGTGGTGATGGTGATGACGATGGCAATGATCTCCCCTCTCCGGAGGACAAATTAGCCCCTAGATTAGCCCTCCCGAGATCTGGAAAAGCGACTTCTTTTTTGGAGTTTCCCCGTCACGGGAATAAATAGGAGTCGAAGTAGGGCACCAGGGGAGGGGGGGTCGCCCAGGCGGCCTGTGGGTGCGGCCCCACCCCTAGCTGCTCCAGCAGGGCGCCTGGGGCCCCCTGGCTGCCCTTTGGCCCCTCTTCTGGCTCCGGGCTCCTTCGGGTGCGTGGATTTTTTGGTATTTTCTGGGAATTTTCTGAGATGTCCAAAAATCCATTTTCCTGCGCACAATAAAACCATACAGGCAGCTTTGGTGAAAACAGCGTTAGTCCGGGTTAGTTTAGTTCAAATCATGCAAGAATGAGGTCAAAACAATAGCAAAAGGGGTTCTCTCCTTGGAGGTTTCGCGTCACTGAGAATATATAGGCGAAGGGGGGAAGCCAGGGGCACCAGGGGTCCAGGCGCCCCCCCCCCCTGGCGCGGTCAAGCCCTAGCCGCGCCAGGTGGCCGCCTGGGCACCTAGTGGTGGCCCTCTGACCCCACTTTGGTGATTCCGGAAGCTTCCGTTCACTGATTTTTTATCTGATTTTTCCCGATTCTTTGGAGCACTTTTAATATGGGGGAAACCTGAAATAGAAAAACAACAGAAAACAGGAATTGGCACTGCGGTGCACTGAGTTAATAAGTTATTCCAAATATGATCAAAAGTGTATGAAAGTGTATCTAGATCATAGCAATATCACACAAAACATGCATGGAGCAAGGAGAAATTATAGATACGTTTGGGACGTATCAACTGCTCGTGACTTTCCTCCTGCATTGTATGAGCTATTGAAGACTCCATAACGAGAAACTGCTGGAGAACGCAAGAAGCGCATCCAGAAAATTACAAGGGCATGGGCTAAACGATGGGCAGCTTATGAATGGCTCAGTCCTCATCATGAAGAAATGTTTGTTGTGAATGCTCCATTGAAGACCTTGGCCACCAAATCTCGTGCTCCACCTAGACCCGATGTAATTCCTGATCCCACAAGTTTGAAGACTCGTGATGACTTTCCTGATGCATATCAACGATGCCTCAAACAGATTGCTCATCTTGCTCGGAACCTGGCCCGTGACTTGGCTGCCTCAGTTGAGATTCCGCCTCAGCCAGCCGCACAACCTTAGCTTCTTGCCCAGTCTTGCAGAAAGACGACTGACATCAAACCAACTATGAAATCCTCAACTGTGTCTCAAGCTCCAAGGTCCTCATGCCAACAGACGTCTGGCCCTTCTCCTGCCTCAAGACTTCGCACTGATGATTCTGGCAGTGTCTCTGAGGCATCATCCGCCATGCCTCAGCCTCCGATAAAGACAAAGACTGTCATTCATAGAGGGGTGAGACCCTCTCCAAAGAAAACTGCCATGCGCGGTTCGCTTCACGCTGTCTTCAGTTCTGATGAAGAAGATGAATTTGAGGATCTGGCCGGTTTTGTTGCCACTGAAGACCGGAAGATTGAATATGTACGTGCTGCATCCAGACGCAAAGCTGAGGCTACTGGCTTTGAGGTTCCCCTCCTCCTCGATCCGAAGAAGATCCTAGAGTTTATCGATATCTGGATGGTGAAGCCAGACACACCTCTTGATGATCTTCATATACCTAAAGATATCAAGTTCTATCTTCAGAAATTCCTCGTAAATGAGCTTCATCATCACGACCTCAAAAAGAATTTGGAACGACAATTGAAGAGAGTTCATCGCGAATTCAAGAAGAAACCAACCACCTCAGTCACTCCTGAATAATTCATCGCGTATCAGGCTGAGGTTCAAAAACTCACTGAGGAGTTTGATGAAAAGTGTGCCTACATTGGCAAGACGAAGGATCGCCTCTCTCGGCAGGTTGACAAAATTCTTAAACTTCAGCCCATGCCTACCTCATCTCCTTCTGCTGACACCTCAAGACACCTCAAGAGCATGTCTGAGGCCTCTCCCTCAACACCTCCCGCCGCCAAGAAACAAACAATTGCTGCTCGTTCTGAGGAGCCAATTGATGCTACTCCAATCTCATCTGCTCCTCCTGCCTCCAAAGAACCTAAAGCCATTGTGCCACCCACTGCTGCCTCGAGCCAACAAGTGAATCCTGAGTGCAGCATCTTTGTCTTCACCCCACCCTCCAAGGCTATTGCCTCATCTGTAGTAACACCACTCGTTTCAACTCCTCAGTCCCCTCCACCTCCTGTCATTA
The DNA here is from genome assembly GCA_950022295.1 of Bromus sterilis. Taxonomy (NCBI): domain Eukaryota; kingdom Viridiplantae; phylum Streptophyta; class Magnoliopsida; order Poales; family Poaceae; genus Bromus; species Bromus sterilis. The sequence goes on along the minus strand of OX465595.1, from coordinate 331,541,523 downwards.
CTGAGGCTGAGGACATGGATGAGTATGTTCATATTGGAGATATGGGGACTCCACACATCATGGATGAGGCCTATGAGTTGGAACATCAAGACTCCCCCACTCACATTGTTTTCTCGCTAGAGCCTCACTCCCCAACTGTCACTGAAGTCCTGCCTGATACGGCTTGCGATTCTGAGGACTCTATTCATGAAGATTCTGCTCCTCGTCAAGCTAATGCTGAAGCTGCTGCTGATGCTGAACCTGACGCTGAGAGTGCCCATCCTGTCACGGAAACTGAAGGTGAACATAGCACCAATGCTGATCCTGAATCTTCTAAGGGCAGCTCGGAGGACAAACAAGTCACATCTCCTCAAGCTCCTGCTGCCTCACCACAACCTGGCCCTGAAGCACCAACGGAAGCTGCGGCCTCTCCCTGAGTATCTCAAACGGCCCCAGTGCCTCAAGTGCCACAATCTCCTCAAGTACCTCAAGGTTCTGCACGATCACTATGCCCGAAGCAAAACAATCCATATTATCAGAACATCAATGTTGATGCACGACCAAGCTTCAATACTGATGCCTTCTTCACCAGCATGAGTTACTTCCAGGACCGAATTCAAAATCCCTATCACTCTGCTCCGCCCCGCAAGCTGCTAAGGTTCTGGACTGCCACTCAAAAGAACTATTATGATTCAGTCCTCTACAAGCAGAATAAGCTCTTTCCTCATAAGCACATTCCTCATTCGGATATGGAGGATATCCCATGCTTCAATAATGTGCTTCAGGATTTGTTCTGATCAGCTGAATCATCGCACATATTTGCCTCCCGTCGAAGTGCTTCAGCACACTATTGCCTCAACTGCAAAGGGTAAAGATGTGTTCTATGAGGAAGCGCTACCCACAAATTCCCTCGGTGGAAACATCAAGCATCCTTAGTCTCACACCACCGAGCAAACTGACACCAATGCCTCAACTGAGGCCACTACTCAACCTCGCATATTGACTGACGGAGAACTTCTCATCGGTCTGCATCAGAAATTTGATCGCAACCATGACTGTACCAAGCGTCAGATTGGTGACATCCTCAACTATATGGCCCAAATGCATACGTCTTAGAAAAAGGTTCATCAATATGCACATCACACAAATCAACGAATTTATTCTCTCCTTAATGGCGTCATTATACCTGAAGACCTTGCGAAACTCGGCCTCAAGCAGCCTCAACTCTCCAAAATTCGGCCTCCTCGTCAGTTCCGCTGATGCAACACACCTCCTCTGGCGATGGAATCGTATTCTTCACACCAAGAGATGTCGCCTGAGGACGCTGAAGAAACTACTGCTTGTTCTCATACTGCGACTGCTTGCCTCAGGCCTGACTCACCTCAGCCTTGAAGCATTTCTATCGAGGCGTTAGTATCAGCTTCTCGCCTTTTTGTTCATTTAATGACAAAGGGGGAGAAATTTGTTAGTCTTCAAGCGGGTCCTTATATGGGTTTCCTCAGTTACAACTCTCGTCCTTCAGACTATTTTTGTAACAAGTTGTAAACTGATGCTTTTGTGATTGTCTGATACTTTTGTATTACCTCATGATATTCCTTAAGGTTATTTAATACTCATGATATTCCTCAGTAATCACTTTTCTCAGTGTTGTGTTTATTCCTCAAGCATTTTATATACAGCACTGTTTAGATAATCCTGGATATAGGGGGAGCTCCTCATGTTTCTCAAAATATTTACTAAGTACAAAGTCTTCAATTTATGCATATCCTCAGTGGGAGAATCTCTATATGCAGACAGTATGAAATGTTTTCTTCAAGCTCAATTCCTCAAAATTACTTATTTAATCCCGTTGTCGACCCCCCCCCCAAAAAAAATGTTGAGGACCATTGAAGAAACCGGTGCTTTTCCTGAAGAATGCCGAGGCGCAAAATCCTGACGAATCTGGATCCTGAGGCATCCGGATGATGCTGAAGAAGACATGCGCCATCCCGAGGCAACTCGCGCTGAAGTAGAAGTTGAAGCGTAGTCTTCGTTAAGACTTTTATACTTCTTGAGTCATAGGAAAACACCGCACTGTTGGAGGGGTTGAGGAAAACGAGTTCTTTATTTTTGAGGAAGTGCTCAAATAGAAATCCCGCTGGAAAACCAGAGAAATCTCCTGCAGAAGATGTTTCAGTGCCTCAGGTGTCTAAGACGTAGTTCTTCAGGACACTGAGGAATTTGTCTTCGATTGAGGAGTCAGGAAACTGTTAGTGCACTTTTCCTGAAGAAAGAGAGAGAGAGAGAGAGAGAGAGAGAGAGAGAGAGAGAGAGAATATTTTGGACCATGCCACATGTCGCGTGGTAAGAGGCTAGAACCTGTCTAGCAACGGTCCGAAGGGTGGGCACGATGGTAATTTCGTGCATGGGCATTTATGTCCTTTCATCTGGGGTTGCTCCCCGACTATAAATAGCCGCCCCAGCCCCATTGGAGGGTTGGATGCTCTGAGAGAAAAATTGACACTTGTCATCTGAGAGCAACCCACCTCTGAGGAACCTGAAGAACCTAAGTGAGGAAAACCAGCAGCCTGAGTAGTTGAGCATTTCTAAGGAAGTCGGTTTGAGTGATCCGAAGCTTTTTACTCTTGAAGAATGCGATCTTCCAGCCGGTGTAGGAGTCATCGTTCTGAGGAATTCAAGATGCAATTGTGACTTCCCTGAGTGAACGGAGTCTGTGAAGGTTTTGGAAGTCTACCTTGAAGACTCACCTAAGTGATTGGATGGAGTCTGAGGACTTTAGTTCGAGGATAATAAGGTGAAGACTATTATCTTCTGAGTTCAATCTCAGCCTCTCCTACCAGATGTAGAGTTGTCACAGCAACTTGAACTAGTCTATCAAATCGGTGCCATTTGTGCCCTGGTGCTATTTCTTCAAACCTTACTCTTATGTTTCTGCACTGATGACTTGTCCTAGTGCCTTCCTCTCTGAGTTCTCTCTTTTCTGATTCCTCATGCATTGCATCAGTTACACTTCTTCTCTTCCGTTAGAATTTATTTCTGTTGCAATATGATGCTATGTGCGCATGTTTACATTATGTAATGTTTCTGTGCTTCATCAATTTGTGAGTTTCCTCAATTTCGAATTGCCTCAGTCCTGAGGAAATCGAAATTCCTCGAGAAATTTACCATTCTCCCATTCACCCCCCCTCTGGTTGATATACTGCGCATTCAATTGGTATCCGAGCAAGGTACTCCCTTGTTCTGTGTGATTCGGTTTAACCACCTAGAGTTTTAGTTAGGTCGACCTTAGGTAGAATGAACGTTGCTTCGAACTGCCCCAACTTCGATGGTACGGACTACCCGTACTGGAAGAATAAGAGGAGGATGCATCTTGAAGCTATTGATAAGGATCTCTAGGATATTGTTGAACAAGGCATTCCTTAAGCTACCTTGATGACTCGTCCTGATGCTGTCAAGAGAAACTAGCAACTCGATGCGAAATCTCGAATAATCATTGGTGGCCACCTCAACAAAGATCAGTTCAATCATAGCAGTGGTCTGGATACTGCAAAGATTTGGATGAGACTGTCAAAAGTAAATGATTGAGTTTCCACATAAAGAGACTCTAGAGTTGATACTCTTCGCAGTCTCTTCAACAAGTTCAAAAGGATGGAAAATTAACATGTGCAACAAACCTTTGACAGGTTCACTGACATATCAAATGAGCTTCAAGCACTAGGTGCCACTGATATCACTGATCACGAAGTCGTGAAGAAACTACTGAGATCTCTGGATGACTCATTTGAGTTTCTATCGCTGGTGATTCAAGAACATCCTAACTTCAAGACCCTCGACCCTGCTGATATCCTCGAGCGCCTCAATGCTCATGAACTGAAGTTGTCTGAGAAACGAGACCTATATGGAAAACACCACACTGTTGGAGGGGTTGAGGAAAATGAGTTCTGTATTTCTGAGGAAGTGCTCAAATAGAAATCCCGATGAAAACCCAGAGAAATCTCCTGCAAAAGAAGTTTCAGTTCCTCGGGTGTCAGAGACGTAGTTCTTGAGGACACTTAGGAATCTGTCTTCGGTTGAGGAGTCAGGAAACTGTCAGTGCAGTTTTCCTGAAGAGAGAGAGAGAGAGATAGAGAGAGAATATTTTGGACCGTGCCACGTGTTGCGTGGTAAGAGGCTAGAACCTGTCTAGCAATGGTCCGAAGGGTGGGCACGATGGTAATTTCGTGCATGGGCATTTATGTCCTTTCATCTAGGGTTGCTCCCCGGTGATACGTCCAAAATGCATCACTATTTTATATCATGATTCACCCCTATTCATTGATATATTTCATGTTATGATGCTATTCTTATGTTGTTTTGGCTTGCTTTACAATGTTTGCAACTTTCCGATGTCGAAGCAGCAGACGCAGGATTCAGCGGTAAAAAGTGAACACAGAGTTGCTGAATCAGAAGACCTCCAAATGACTTGAAAATCGACGGAGGTTATTTTCCAGTAAATTGACGAAGTCACGCAAAATGAGAGCCAGAGGGGGCCACCAGGTGCCCAGGCGGCCTGGTGGCGCGGCCCCCTGGTGGCCGTGCCAGGTGGCGACCTGGACACCCGGGGCCACCCCCGGCTTGGCCTATTTATTCTCCGTCACCCAAAAACCCTAAAGAGGGAGGAGTTTCGCTAGTTCCGCCGCCGCTCCGTGGCGGAAACCTACAGAGAAGAAAAGACATCTTCGGCGGGCAGATTCCGCCGGGGAGAACACCTCCCGGAAGGGGAGATCATCGACATCGTCATCACCATCGTCACGGGCATCATCGAGCACCATCTCCACCGCCATCCTATCTCATCTCACAATTGCAACTTGTGTTGTAATCCGTATTATCTATCCTCTCTACTCTACCGGTGTTGATTGCTACTTTGTGGTGAATGCTATTGAGTTTTGTTGGAGAAATATTGTTATGTCCAGATTGCTCATCGTCTATTTATCACCACTGATCATGATATCTTTTATGTCTTGTGAATAGTTACTTTAGTTCTTGAGGACATTGGAGAAGTCTAGTTGTTAGTAGTCATATGATGTTGAAGTAATATGTGTTGTTTGATATTTAAGTTGTGTTGTTATTTTCCTAGTGGTGTTGTGTGAGTCGAACACCCAACACTTCGCATTTCTAAGGACCTAGGGGAATACATTGTGTATAAAGAATTCTTATGGTGGGTTGCCGGGGTGACAGAAACCTAAACCGCAGTTTGCACGCTTTTGCACAAGGGAATAATGGATCCTTGATCGTATTGCTATGGTTAGGCTTATGCCTTAATTTCTACCTTGTATTTGCGGATGCTTGCAAGGTGTTTAATCATAAGAGTACACTTATCTTAGTCTAGAAGGTGTACTAGCATAGATCCACCCACTCAACACTTATCAACACAAAACATAGTACAAATACGGAATATGGCGAAAGCACGTCACTACCTCTCACGTGTGTCCTCAAGAATGCTTTATCCTTTATAAGTTCAGTTGCTAGGCTTATCCTTTGCTCAAAAGGATTGGGCCACTTGTTACTTCTCGGTACCTTTTACTTTGCTTGCTTTTATCTTCGTGTTGCTTATACCAAAAAAAACCCTAAAAAGTTATCTTTCAGTATCTGCGGCTATTTCTTTACCAAAGTCACTTATCAATACCTTCTTCTCCTCGGTGGGTTCGACACTCTTATATATCGAAAACGCTACAATCGATCCCCTACAGTTGAGGGTTATCAAGTACTGTTTTCTGGCGTCGTTGTCGGGGAGCGTAGCGCGATTACTAAGTGAAGCTGGTAAGGAAGCTTTTATATTTCTGTTTTCATTTTGCTATTGCTACTCTTTGTCCTTATGAACACCTCTACTCTTGGTTCGTTGCTTATGCGGAAACGCCCCGCTACTGCGGTGGTCACTCCCACCCCTACTGAAATTGTGCCTTATAAAATACCAACAGGTATTACCGATTATGTCTTGGCTAGTCGTTATGCAGGAGACAGACATCCAGGTGAACACTTGCTATATTTATCACAATTATGTTCATTATTTAAGCTTGCAGGTGTGTCAATGGAGTTCATCATGAAGAAATTATTCTCTGTATCACTTATAGATAAAGCTTCAGATTCGTATAAGCTCCTCGATAACTCATATTTACTAAATTGGCAAGAGCTTATGACTCACTTTTATACAAAGTTTATCCTCTTCATGAAATTCATCGAGACAGAACTACATCTATAACTTTAGGTCTCGTGACGGAGAGAGCATCGCTCAAGCTTGGGGAGACTAAAGTATCTAATGTTCAAATTCCCTATTCATGAACTCCCCAAGGATATTATACTTACAAATTTTTATGCTAGGCTTTCTCGTCAGGATAAGGAGATGTTGGATGCCTCCTCTAGTGGGGTATTTCAAAAAAAGTGTTGAAGAAAGATGGGATCTCATTGAAAGGATCCAGAAGAACACTGAAGACTGGGAAATTGACAAAGGTATTGAACCCGTTATGAATTATGAGCATGATTATATTGAGAGCTATGTGAAAACTGATTACTTTAATACCTTTTGCTCTAAGTTTGGTCTTGATTCCCAGCTAATGATTGATTTTTGTAAGAACTTTGCCTCTCATATTGACTCTTCTAAGGAGGAGAAGGATCAGTACCATAAACCTTGTAAATAATTATCTATTGCTATTAATGTTACTGGCCCTATTTTGCCTACAGTTATGCATGAAAACCCCCTTTTTCCCGCAAGAATAAGGGAGCACTCTTTTGTGACAGGCATAATAAATAAAAGTGAGAGAAGAACTGAAGAACCTGAGGACCAGATCAAGGTCGATCCTCAAGTTGCAGTGGTTAAGTAACTAGTTACTAATGATGTTTTAGATTCCAATATAAATTTTTGTGTTTTTTCTACTAACATTGTTACAGCCAAGAATAAGGTCCCAATTTCAGGTACACCAGTTGTATCTGCTAAAATAGGAGATCACAATTATTACGGGCTATGTGATTTGGGATCAAGTGCTAGCGCTATTCCTTATTCACTCTATCAGGCGATCATGGGTGAGATTTCACCCTGTGAACTTGAAGAGGTTGATGTTACTATTTATCTAGCAAACAAAGAAACTATCTCTCCCATTGGAATTGTGAGAGATGTTAAAGTCCTATGTGGAAAGGTAAAGTACCCTACCGACTTTCTAGTACTTGGTTCAGTACAAGATAGTTTTTTCCCTATCATCTTTGGTAGGCCTTTTCTCAGCACTTGTGGAGCTATAATAGATTGCAGAAAAGGTAAAGTTTCTGTTGAATTCAATGGTGAGCCATATGAATTTAACTTTTCTAAGTTCTCTAAGCAACCTCATGGCATTGATTTACCTAGTATGATAAAATTATTGAAGATATTGCTTCCATTGCTATTCCTCCTAATGATCCTTTGCAGCAATATATGGAAGACCACGAGAACGATATGCATATGCAAGAAAGAAATGAGTTAGAAGAAATATTCACAAGACAAATGATACACGAGATAACTTCTCGTCCCTCGTTGGTTACCCCAAGTGGAATATGAGATGTAGCGTAGCAGCAAGTTTCCCTTAGCGAAGATGCTAAGGTTTAAAGTATCGAACCCGTAGGACTCCTGGGTCGACAAGTAGGTGGTTCGGCAAGTGAGGCGTCGTTTGAAGATAATCACTTGCTTCCCCTGGACCTGCACACACACAGATAACTTTGCTCCCAACGAGTTCATAGGAGTTGTCAATTCCTCCAGCCTTGTTGTTTACAAAGGATAAAAGCCACGGGATAATAATGATAGTGATAGCAACTGAAAAGTAAATTGATAGTGTAAACAGTGGTGGAAGTATGGACCGGGATCTCATGATGTTCGCTAGTGATGTCTCTCACCCAAAAGACGATAAAATAGCCATGCGAGGTAAACAAATTACAGCTGGGCAATTGACAGGATTATGTGCGCAAACCAATGTTAATTGTGCAAAACAGAAAGGAAGAGGCTCAAAAGCACGGGAGGTACGCCAAGACAAGTAGACCGAAATCCATCTGTATCTACCCACTAATCATCCACCTTGAGATATCTATCCAAAACATCTCGCTGGTATTAAGTTGCGAATCCCACCCAAAGTGTAAACTCAAAGCAACGGCCAACTATATTAAAGAACTTGCGTAAAGTACACAATCCTTGCACCCGCAAGTACAAGCACCGTTGTTTTCCCCCTTGTGGCAACAACACATCCCCTAGACTCATGTTTCTGTCACTCAAGCTAGTCATCGGGGGGCATGAACCCACAATCATGCATAACGCTCCCTCTTGGAGTCACTACCTACTACTTGGCCAAAGAAATAAACAGCAACAGAGAACATGCAAGAGTTACTCAAGAACATAAATATAAAAGAAGAGAATCAAATATATAACTCAATCACAATCTGAACATAATCTCATAATCCATCGGATCCCAGCAAACTCAGCATAGCAACAATAGAAAGATTACATATGTGCCTCGATCATGTAGGGCAGCTCACAAGGTCTAATCCATGAAGAACAAAGAGGGGAGGAGAACATCACATAGCTACTGATCATGGACCCATGGTCCAAGGTGGACTACTCACGGTTCATCCGGGAAGCATCCATGGTGGTGGAGAAGCTCCCGGAGATGATTCCTCCCTCCGGCAGGGTGCCGGGAAGAGGTCTTCTAGTGCTCCCGATCTTGGAAGCGCGGCGGCGGCGGAACAAAGGAGAGATCGCGAAAAAGGGTTTTGTCCTCGAGGGTTTCTCGTCACGGAGAATAAATAGGCGAAAGGGGGCAGCCAGAGGTGGGCCAGGGGCTCCAGGCGCCCCCTAGCGCGGCCAGGGGCCTGGCCGCGCCCTTTGGCCGCCTGGGCTCCCCTGGCTCCCCTCTGGCCCCTCCTGGGATCTTCTCGAAGCTTCCGGTACGCTGATTTTTCCTATATTTTTCCCAGAATTTTTCTGGTACTTCTAATAAGGGGGAAACCTGAAATAGAAAAACAGCAGAAAACGGGAACTGGCACTGGGGAGCACTGAGTTAATAGGTTAGTCAAAATATGATCAAAAGTGTATGGAAGTTCATCAATATCATAGCAATATGACATAAAAGAGGCATGGAGCAAGCAGAAATTATAGATACGTTTTGGACGTATCAACATCCCCAAGCTTAATTCCTGCTCGTCCTCGAGTAGGTAAATGATAACAAGCATAATTTCTGTGGTGACATGCTAACAACCATATAAGAACTTCGTAAGTAAAGCAATCAAAGCATGCAATTCAATTCAAGTCATAACAGGCAATAGTCTATATCTAGCATTGAAATAAGCAACATAAGAACATAAAGGTGCAAGAGCTCTCGCTGTCCGTGACTCGAATGTCTCCAAATGGTGTTTGCGTGCAAGAAAGGGGATAGGGATATACGAGAAAAGGTATTTTTATGGTTGAGAACTCAATCTACTAAAGTGTCACACTTGGTCTTCTTTGGAATCTTATCTTGACTCATCCCCAGACCACTAGCCAGGTACAAGTCAAAATGATCCACTCCTTTTCGACATATTGAGCACTCATGCAATGGATGAGCGTAAGCAAGAAAGTTGACACTTAGGATGGCAAAGAGAGAATAAGGTGGAGGAGGAAGACAAAAAGGTGTGAAAGGCTCACACCAATGAGGACAATCATAGGCGAGAGAAAGCCAAATGATAGATATGATGTGAGGAGTAGGGATTGCCATGCAACGGATGCACATATGAGCTAAGGTAAGCTCTCCAATGGAACTAGTGGGGGTGCATCCAACTTGCTTGCTCAAGAAGACCTAGAGCTCATTTGAGGAGGCTCATCATTGGAATATACAAGCCAAGTTCTATAGTGTGAAGGTCCCCACATAGTTATATGCATGAATGATAATCTCTATGGAGTACAAGATACAAGATGGAGTAGGAGTGTGGATCTTCTCAAAAAGAATAGTAGTGTGCCCCCTTCTATCTTTTAATTTTTTTCTCTTTCTCTTTTTTTATTTTTCTATTTTTTTATATTTTTTGTATTTTTTGGTGGCCTCAATGGCTCTTTCTATTTAACTTTCATTTGTCCTCTTTGGGATCTTTTAATTTGTCCACTTTGGGATCTTTTAATTTGTCCACTTTGGGATCTTTTCCTCACTATAGGGGAAACACTCTATATATTACAAAAAGTATAGAAGATCTTTCACACTTTACAAAGTACTCAAATCATAAAGAAAATGTAACTATCATGATGTATGCAAATGTATGCCTCTGCTAGTGTAGCAGGATATGCAATGATACTAGCGCGTCATGTAGCAATGATTAGGGCAAGGCCCAACTAGCATGCGGCTCATCGATCAAGCAAGTAGCATGTATGGAATGAAGATCAAGTCATGAGAAGATGGATGTTGCATGGCAATGTATCTCGGAAAGGCTATGGAAATGCCTTGATAGGTAGGTATGGTGGCTATTTTGAGGAAGGATATAAGGAGGCTTATGATGAGAGAGCGTATCGTGCCAAGGGTTTGGATGTACCGGTGAAAGTGGACATTAACTCTCGGAGTGAGAAGAAAGCAATGCACGGCACAGGGAAGGCTAACAAAATATGGGAAGGTGGAAGTGTCAACTTTCGAATAGTCACATTAGTCCGAAGAACTCATGCACTTATTATTGGTAACTCTCAATCTAATAAGGAGGTTCACAAAGAGACAAGTACCCCGAGGAGGAGTGTATGGGGGTTTGGTTATCCTTGCGCCTCCTCGACTCATGGTACGTGAGTGTACTCTAATATTCGACCCCTCAGAAGAGTAGTGATCCGACTAGTAGCTAAAGTTCTCAACTAATTTGTAGGTTTTTGAAAATAAACACGGATTGCCCAAAATACGACATCTATCACCAATAGGCTAAAGCTCTTGACACCAAAATTCCAAACATTACTCAAGACAACACCTCAAAACTTTTGCAAGTTACTACCACAACTGAATATCAACCTCAATTACCTACTTCAAGTCAAGACACAAAACTCAGTGCAACAGGCAAACTCTCTAAAAAAGATAAACAAGAAAACTCAAGAGAGTTCCAGCAACAACTAAACAAAATCTCTTTTAAAAGATAAACATGAAAGCTAAGAGCAAAACATGACAGTAGCTACGGAAAGATAAAGAACAAACACAGCAAAGATAAGCAGGAAAAAGTCCTATGTTGTGTTCTAAATTTTGGAAGTGGAGCGTGATTCTCTCCCACACAAAGAAATCTGGGCTCTAACTTGTTATGAACAGCAAGAAAAGCTAAAGAAAACTAAAAACAAAACCTAAGAGCGAGACGCTCCAAGAATAGCACATAATGCATGAAGTGATAAAAATATAGTGAAACGAGAGACAAACTGATAATTGTCGATGGAGAAGGGGATGCACGGGTGCATCCCCAAGCTTAAACGCTTGAGTCTCCTTGAATATTTCTATGGGATGCACGGGGGCATCCCCAAGCTTGAAAGCTTGACACTTCTTAATCTTCTTTCATCATCTTCCCTCGCACACTGGAAAACTCCCTTCATACATAACTCATCATAATCTGATTAGCGAAGTTAGTACCCATAATAAAATAATTTTTTCCCTACTGGAAATAAGGATAAACTTGAATAGATATTGTTTCTAAAGATTTCCAAAAAGTTTTTTCAAAGAAAAAGCAAGCTTAAGGTTTGCAAAACGAAGAAAAGGCAAAACAGGACAGAATCTATGAAAAACAGACCATCATGTAGTAAGAATTTTTTAGGGTACTTCTGCAACTCAAATAAAAAAACTCAGAACATACGAAAGTTTCGTAATTGTATAGATCACGCTTTGTAAAAAATTCATCTCAAAAAGATGAACTGGGCTTTTTCTCTGATTTTTCTAGTCACGAGGACAGAATCTGTTTTCTGGACAGCATGTCACAATTTTCACTTCCCTTGTCGTATTAGGCTATAAAAGGCACAAAGCTTGAAAATTAAAGATAATGATGTTGCTACAGTAGTAAAAATCATCAAGACCATTAAAAACAGAAGAAAAACAAAAAGGAAAACCTAAATTCGTTACGGGCTGCTCCCGAAAGCGCATCGTTAAAGCCATTAGCTAGGCTTAATGCAAAAAGATCAAGTTGTATCAATTGAACCATCATCAAGATCATCAAAAAGCTCTTCAATAATACAACCACTCATAAGAGGTCTTTCAAATAAAGTCCTAAGAAAGATACTTCAAGGGATAAAAGCAAAAGGCGGAAAATCAATTGGAGTCTCATTCTCATTGAGGAGGGGTATTTCTTCCAAAGTTTTCACAGTTTCAACCCCTTTGGCAATAGATAAATTATTTTTGGAACGAGGAGCCTTTGGAACGTAAATGTAACGACCCAATTCACATAGAATTGAAGTCTCTGTGATCAAGTGCAAGTCCCTGGATCGAACTCGCTGGCACACACAGTATCATATATGTATATCAATGTACAAGTGCATCATTATTACAACGTATGATCCAGAGTAAAACAAATAACAAGTTGCATAGCTCAAGGCTAGCTTATTCAACATAAATATAGCGGAAGAAAAAGCAAATAACGAGGAGTCCCATCAACATCCACAAGCGAACATGCTGAGTGTAGACCCACAACCCTAAACGCACCTTACTGGTCGTCTGAAAAACCTGCAACATCGAAGGTTACAGCCCGACAACGGGTCAGTACATCTGATTTGTACGGCAAGTGACACGGAAAAGTTTATATAAAGGACCTACAACTACATGCAAGGTGAGTCAAAGGAAAGGCTCATGGTTTTGTTTTGCAGAAAGCCAATCTTCTCCTGAACTAAACTAGTCAAAATTTTAAGTTGAAATCTACCTGAAACCCACAACAACAGATGCTAATCTTTCCCACCAAATTATTATTAAGTGTTCATATGTCAAGATCATTCATCAACAATACTGACTAGTTGCTCAAAGTTCGTCCGTAACCGTGGGCACGGCTAATCATGATCAGTTTATACGCTCTGCAGAGGTTGTACACGTTCCCCACTGGACTCAACCCGAAGATTGAGACAAAGACTTTTCGAAGAGGTTGCCTCCACCCTTTGGTAGCCGGTACACCTAACACAGATCTACATCAGCTAGCTACCAGGGCCAGGTTCCCCACAACGTACTCGTGCTAAGCCAGAGCCCATATAGCCAGTGTCTGTACACGGAAGCTACTAGTAATATTGCCTGTCTGATCTTTTTGAGCCTGGACGGCGCCCACTGCGTTCAGAGGGTAGACACCATGTCGCACCCGGTTCCCCACAAAAACAACCATTGGGTGGATTTAACCCCGGCACTGTCCTTAGACAAGGCACGGCCAACGGGATGCAACCCGCCCGTCCAGAAGTGATTTTTATTTATTATAAAGTTGCTACACAAATTATTAAATAGCTCACATGCACTCCATGAATTCTCACAACCCAAACCACGTCTACAAATCATAGCAATAAAGTAACAACACGGGCTAGGTTGATCTACTAATACAAGTCAGGACATGTGGCTATCCTAACTGGTTTTGCAGCAATAGTAAAGTAAACTACCTATCATGCAATAGGGTGATATTCTTAACATAGTGCATATAGAAAATATAGTTATGAGTATGATCAAAGCATCACTTGCCTTCTTCCTGTTCCTGACGATCACAATCCTCACAAAACGATGCGGCGCACTCCGGACAATCTATACGAGCAAACATAGCACCAATCAACATATATTCAATACAAATATGCACAAACAGTAATAACCATACAAAGAACAGTAGAAAAACTTGCCTAACATAAGCTAACCTTAAAGTACTCGACAAAATAAAACCAACGCAAAAAGAAACGGCGCAAACGGGCGCACCGTTAAAAAAATACGGCTATCGGAAGTTCAAATTTGGATTTGCTTGGGATTCAAATTTGAAAACTTCAAACTTCTGTAAATTTAGTCTACTGGCTAGAATCTTTCGTCACGGTCGCAACGCAACTGGAATCACTTGATTCCGAGCTACGGTTAAAAAGTACTCGCGAAAACGGTACCGGGTGAAATCGGGGTCCAATCTACAAAAAGGACCTATCTCTAATTAAAATAAACGCGAAAAACGCGATCGGGTCACCGGTCGGCTTTGACCAGATCTGGCCACGTTTGACCGGCCGGCGGCGGCGGCTGCAGCCCGCGGCGGTGCGGCGCGGCGGCTGCCTGCCCGCGGCGGCTGGCGGCGGGGGGAACGGGCCGCGCGGGGCTTACTAGGCGGCGGCGGTCGGGGCGGCGGCGTGACGGCGGCGGCGGCGGACGGCGGCGGCGGCGCGTGTCCCGGGCGGCGGCGCTTCGCGGGTCGTGTCGGCGGAAAAAAGAAAACCCTACTCCGCGGACCCGTGGACATTTTTATAACCCGCTCCGGATTTTTTTTATCCCAAATAAAAACGAAATCGGCCAGGCGAAAAAAAAACAGAACAGGCCCATTAGGCCCAAAATAATTTTAGAAAAATCACGGATAATTATTTTTAATTTTTGTTTTCACCAAAAAATTTAAAATAATAAAATTGAATTTTTGGCATTACCAAGATATTAAATAAAATTAAAAACTTTGCAATTTATTTTTAAAATATTTTTAAATACTTTTCCGGCAATTTAAAAATACCGAAAAACTCCAAAATTGATTTTAAAACTTTTCCGGAGTATAAATAAATTTCCGAAATATTTTTAGAAAATATTTATAACCGCAAAGTAAAATTAAAAGGTCTCCCAAAAATATTTTAAATTATTTTCCAACAATTTAAAATTGGGGATAAGTCATTTTATATCCTCTCCAGCGAACTGCCATGTGTTGAAAAATGTTTAAATTATTTTTAAACCTCCAGGAAAATGCGGAAACGGCATGAGATGCATATGATGATCTATTAACATCCAAATTTAGAAAATTGGGATGTTACAAACCTACCCCCCTTAAGATGAATCTCGTCCTCGAGATTCGGATTGGCTAGCAAAGAGATGCGGGTGGTCTTGCTTCAGATCTTCTTCACGCTCCCAAGTTGCCTCTTCGGTGTGGTGATCCCACTGAACCTTTCATAGCCTGATTGTCTTGGTGCGGGTAACTCTTTCTGCAGTCTCCAGAATCTTCACCGGTCTCTCCTCATAAGTTAAGTCACTCTCCAACTGAATTGCCTCAAGTGGCACTGTATCTCTTAAAGGAATATATGTCATCTCTGCATGACACTTCTTCAGCAACTCCAACTGATAAGCTACCTCTCCTCTGCGCTCCAAGATCTTGCAAGGCCCCACAAAACGTGGTGCTAACTTGCCCTTGATTCCAAACCTCTTGACTCCGCGAATTGGTGAAACTCTGAGATACGCACGGTCTCCAACCTCATAGGTTACATCCTTGCGCTTAGCATCTTCATAACTCTTCTGCCTGGACTGTGCTATCTTCAGTCTATCACGGATCAACTTGACTTTCTCCTCAGCATCTCTGATCAGCTCAGGTCCAAACATCTGACGCTCTCCTACCTCATCCCACATCAACGGTGTTCTGCACTTCCTGCCATACAGTAACTCGAATGGTGCCATCTGAAGACTAGCCTGGTAACTGTTGTTGTATGAGAACTCGGCATACGGTAAGTTGTCATCCCAACTCGAACCATAATCCAATGCACAAGCTCTTAACATATCCTCCAAGATCTGATTGACTCTCTCGGTCTGCCCATCTGTCTGAGGATGGAACGCGGTACTAAACTCCAGCCTAGTGCCCAAGGTCTCATGCAACTGACGCCAAAACTTGGATGTAAACTGAGTACCTCTATCAGACACAACCTTGCTTGGAACTCCATGCAAACATACGATCCTGGACATATAAATCTTGGCTAGCTTGGCACTTGTATAAGTTGTCTTTACTGGAATGAAGTGAGCAACCTTGGTCAAACAATCAACAATCAACCAAATAGAATCATATCCTGACCGAGTCCTTGGTAAACCAGTAATAAAGTCCGTACCTATCTGATCCCACTTCCAATCTGGTATAGGCAAAGGCTGCAACAAACCTGTTGGCTTCTGATGCTCAGCTTTGACTCTCCGGCAAACATCACACAATGCAATATACTGGGCTATCTCTCGCTTCAGGCTAGGCCACCAAAATCTCTCCCTCAAGTCCAAATACATCTTGGTATTCCCGGGATGAATAGAATAAGGTGAATCATGTGCCTCCTGAAGAATCAACTTCCTGATCTCTGTATCCTGAGGTACACAAATGTGCTCCTCAAACCAAATGGCTCCATGCTCATCCTCACGGAACCCCTCTGCTTTCCCTTTGGTCATCCTCTCCTTTATCTTATCAATTTCTGCATCACCCTTCTGAGCTTCTCTGATTCTTTCCAACAGATTTGGCTTCACCTCCAATGTTGCCACATATCCCTTAGGAACTATCTCCAACCGGAGATTCTTGAACTGCTCACATAAATCAAGTGGCATATCCTCAACATTAGCAACATTGATATGACTCTTACGGTTCAATGCATCAGCAACCACATTCGCTTTACCAGGATGATACTACACATTCAACTCATAATCCTTAATAAGCTCCAGCCATCTACTCTGCCTGAGATTCAACTCCTTCTAGGTAAAGATATACTTCAAACTCTTATGATCAGTAAAAATATCACAATGATTACCCACAAGATATTGCCTCCATGTTTTCAATGCATGAACAACAGCAGCTAACTCCAAATCATGTGTAGGATAGTTCTGCTCATGGTTCTTAAGCTGACGTGAAGCATAAGCAACAACTCTACCCCCTTGCATCAAAACACAACCAAGTCCTCGACGAGATGCATCACAATATACTTGGAAATCCTTATGTATATCAGGCAAACATAAAACAGGTGCAGTTACTAACCGTTTATTCAACTCCTAAAAGTTGGTTTCACATGCCTTACTCCAATCAAACTTATTCTCTTTCTTCAACAGCTCAGTCATTGGTTTTGCAAGCTTGGAGAAATTTTCAATGAACCTCCTATAATATCCTGCAAGACCCAAGAAACTGTGAATGTCTCCAACTGTCGCGGGTGTCTCCCATTCTATAACTGTTGAAACCTTAGATGGGTCCACAGCTACTCCTTCTCCTGACACAACATGTCCAAGGAATCCTACCTCCTTCAACCAAAACTCACACTTACTGAACTTGGCATACAATTTGTGCTCCCTCAGCTTCTCCAATACCAAACGCAGATGTGCCTCATGCTCTTGCTCATTCTTGGAATACACCAATATATCATCAATGAACACCACAACGAATTTGTCCAAGAACTCCATAAACACCTTGTTCATCATATTCATGAAGTATGCAGGAGCATTAGTCAATCCAAATGACATAACAGTATACTCATACAACCCATACCTTGTGGTAAAAGCAGTCTTCGGAATATCCTTCTCCCGAATCTTCACTTGATGATAACCAGAACGAAGATCAATCTTAGAGAATACACAAGCTCCCTCCAACTGGTCAAATAGATCATGAATCACAGGTAAAGGGTACTTGTTCTTGATAGTAACATCATTCAGAGAACGGTAATCCACACACATCCTCTGGGTTCCATCCTTCTTCTCAACAAACAACACTGGAGATCCCCAAGGTGACGAGCTTGGGCGAATGAAACCCTTTGCCTGCAATTCTCTAATCTGTTCCTTCAATTCTGCAAGTTCACTAGCGAGCATCCTATACGGTCTCTTAGCAATAGGCCGAGTGCCTGGTATTCAATAAGGAACTCAATCTCCCTATCCGGTGGCATACCTGGCAACTCCTCTGGAAACACATCCGGATAATCCCTCACAACACGCACATCATCCAGGCTACCCCCTTAAGAGAATTCACCTGAGCGTGTTGATGCTTATACTTCGACACATATCTGATCTTCTGCCCAGTCGGTGTACGGAGAGTGATGGACCGACTGGCACAATCAATAACACCTTGGTACTTAGCTAGCCAATCCATGCCCAATATAACATCCAAACCTTGTGACTCCAATACAATAAAATCTGTAGGAAAAACATGCTTCCCTATGGCTAGGCTCATCTGACAGCATCCCAAACTAGATGACATCTCCGCTCCCGGTGAACTTATGAGCATAGAAGACTTAAGAACTACGGTAGGCAAATTATGCTTATCCACAAATGTCCTCGATATGAAAGAATGTGATGCACCAGAATCAAAAAGAACAAGTGCGGGTACTGAATTGATAAAGAACTTACCAATCACAGCATCAGGCTCATCATAAATCTCCTCCACGTTGACATGGTTCACATGCCCCTTGTTAAAAGGATTGGGCTTGACGACTCCATTCCCATTGGACTCTGGGCAGTCTGTGGCATAGTGTCCCATGTTCTTGCACTTGAAACACTGGATGTGACTCAAGTCCTTTGGTGCCTGGCCATTCTGACGGTTGTTTCCATTGCCTCCATTGGCTTCATTGCTTCTCCCATTCCCATTGCTCCTTCCACTGCCATTGCCATTGCCATTGCCATTGCCATTGCCATTCCTGTTACCATTGTGGTGGTTGTGGCCATTATGGCTGTGACCATTTCCACCATGATAGTTATGTCCTCCACTGTGAACATGGTCATTCCCACCATTGTGGTTATGTCCATGGTTATGTCTTCCATTGCCACCATAAGAATTGCGTGGCTTCTGATACGGTCCAGAGTTATACTTGACACCATTGTTGTTGTTGTACTTCCTCTTGCGGTTCTCAATTGCCTGTTGCTTGCCTTCCAACACAATAGCTTTGTCTATGAGCCCCTGGCAGTTAGCAAAGGTAGCCACTGTCAACTAGACTCCCAACTCATCATTCAGCCCTTCCAAGAACTTCTCCTCCCTTGCTGCATCATTCCTGACATCATCTGGAGCATATCTTGCAAACTTGTTGAACACCTCCACATACTCGGCCACTGAACGGCCTCCCTGGCGCAAACTGTGGAACTCCTTCTTCTTCAAGCTCATGGCGCCTGCTGAAACATGTGCGGCGCGAAAAGCAGACTGAAACTGCGCCCAAGTGATGGTGTCGATGGGATAAGTCACCAAGTAGTTGTCCCTCCATGCTGCGGCAGGACCCTCCAGCAAATGTGAGGCAAACCTCACCCTCTCGGCCTTAGTACAGCCAACTGTCTCCATGTTCCGGCCCACTGAATGAAGCCAGTCATCCGCCACTATGGGCTCAGGAGTGCTAGAGAACCTCTGAGGATTCAACCTCAGGAACCTCGCAAGCGTGTCCACAGGTGGTGGTGGTGGCGCATTGTTGTTGTTGTTGCCCATATTCTGAGTGAGCAACTGGATCAACTGAGCTTGTCCTTGAAGTAACTGTTGCATGTAAGCTGGCACTCCATTGTTGTTGTTCTCATTCCCCGTGGGATCTCGTCTCGGCGACATTTGTTGGGCAAGAATAGGTAAGTTGTAGACAGAAAGTTGCTAGGGAAATATACTCCTACCCATATGCATATGATGATCATGGCAATCATTATATATACAATACATATATCACCAATCAACTTCACCAAACATTATCACCATAGCATCAAACATATAACAATCATCAACCAATGCACTCATACGATAAACCATCACATATCACACCATATAGTTTAAAATATATTGTATAACTGATATAAGATCCTTAACACAACCACGAATAATATAGGATCCTCAACACAACCACGAATAAGAGTATATCAAGCAACCTAGTATTGCCATACCGAAAGTCGACATGGTCAAATACGCTAACATGATAACAATAGTAAACTAATTGCCGGTGTAGTAATTCCGAATGTTGTTTTTGCTAAACAGCATGCGGTATTCGCGCCCGCTAATGTGGTTGCGCCTTTTGGGACTCGGTTCATCTTCTTCTGCCGAGGTCTCCACTTCCGGTTCCTCTTCTTGTTCTTCAATTCCATTGGCCTTCATCTTCTCCTTCAGCCTCTTTATCTCCGCTTGCATTTCCACCCTCTCCTTCTTCAGCTTGTTGGTGTCCCTCTTGAGCTTGGTATTCCTTTGCTGCAACTCAGTGATAGTGTAGAGATCTGACTGAGTGTCCTTCTCCAGGCAATGGATGTGCTTCTCCAGGCTCTGGATGAAGTAGCTAGTTGTACCTGGCCAAATGGCCCCAGGCACATACTTGAACTTCTTTGGCCATATGTTTCCAGATGGACGGATCTTGGTCATCTCCGCGTACACCGTACCCTTTAGTCGGCCGGCATACATCTCAACGATGCGTCCAAGAGCTATGTGAGCGGCTATGCGCACACACTGCTCCTTCTCCTGGGCATGCACCTCGAATGACTCCGTGATCACCCTTTATCCCGTCTTGCTTCCTAGGATGAAAGTCTCCACTTGCCAGTAGTCATCAGCTCCCATTGTCTCCACTATGACTGGCTGAAAAACTGGCGGGTAGATGTCCAGGTAATGGAAAATCCCCCTGAGCTCAGATCCAAACGCCATAGCGCGGTATGACAAAGTGGTCATCTAAAATCAAAGAGAGGAAAGACAAGATTAGAACAGGTGTGAATACGAGATAGAGAAGGTAAGTAAGTACAAGACAGAGTGATGTAAATTAATATTTTTATTCCTATGGATTTTCTAATCCATTTTCTAGGGTCACGTCCTACAGTCAACACACTGCTCTGATACCATCTGTAACGACCCAATTCACATAGAATTGAAGTCTCTGTGATCAAGTGCCAGTCCCTGGATCGAACTCGCTGGCACACACAGTATCATAGATGTATATCAAAGTACAAGTGCATCATTATTACAACGTATGATCCAGAGTAAAACAAATAACAAGTTGCATAGCTCAAGGCTAGCTTATTCAACATAAATATAGCGGAAGCAAAAGCAAATAACGAGGAGTCCCATCAACATCCACAAGCGAACATGCTGAGTGTAGACCCGCAACCCTAAACGCACCTTACTGGTCGTCTGAAAAACCTGCAACACCGAAGGTTACAGCCCGACAACGGGTCAGTACATCTGATTTGTACGGCAAGTGACACGGAAAAGTTTATATAAAGGACCTACAACTACATGCAAGCTGAGTCAAAGGAAAGGCTCATGGTTTTGTTTTGCAGAAAGCCAATTTTCTCCTGAACTAAACTAGTCAAAATTTTAAGTTGAAATCTACCTGAAACACACAGCAACCCATGCTAATCTTTCCCACCAAATTATTATTAATTGTTCATCTGTCAAGATAATTCATCAACAGTACGAACTACTTGCTCAATGTTCGTCCGTAACCGTGGACACGGCTAATCATGATCAGTTTATACGCTCTGCAGAGGTTGTACACGTTCCCCACTGGACTCAACCCGAAGATTGAGAAAAAGACTTTCCGAAGAGGTTGCCTCCACCCTTTGGTAGCCGGTACACCTAACACACATCTACATCAGCTAGCTACCAGGGCCAGGTTCCCCACAACGTAATCGTGCTAAGCCAGAGCCCATATAGCCAGCGGTTGTACACGGAAGCTACTAGTAATATTGCATGTCTGATCTTTTTGAGCCTGGACGGCGCCCACTGCGTTCAGAGGGTAGACACCATGTCGCACCCGGTTCACCACCAAAACAACCATTGGGTGTATTTAACCCCGGCACTGTCTTTAGACAAGGCACAGCCACCGGGATGCAACCCTCCCGTCCAGAAGTGATTTCTATTTATTATAAAGTTGCTACACAAATTATTAAATAGCTCACATGCACTGCATGAATTCTCACGACCCAAACCACGTCTACAAAGCATAGCAATAAAGTAACAACACGGGCTAGGTTGATCTACTAATACAAGTCAAGACATGTGGCTATCCTAACTGGTTTTGCAGCAACAGTAAAGTAAACTACATATCATGCAATAGGGTGATATTCTTAACATAATGCAGATAGAAAATATAGGTATGAGTATGATCAAAGCATCACTTGCCTTCTTCCTGTTCCTGACGATCACAATCCTCACAAAATGATGCGGCGCACTCCGGACAATCTATACGAGCAAACATAGCATCAATCAACATATATTCAATACAAATATGCACAAACAGTAATAACCATACAAAGAACAGTAGCAAAACTTGCCTAACAGAAGCTAACCTTAAAGTACTCGACAAAATAAAACCAACGCAAAAAGAAACGGCGCAAACGGGCGCACCGTTAAAAAAATACGGCTACCGGAAGTTCAAATTTGGATCTGCTTGGGATTCAAATTTGGAAACTTCAAACTTCTGTAAAACTTAGTCTACTCGCTAGAATTTTTCGTCACGGTCTCAACGCAACTGGAATCACTTGATTCCGAGCTACGGTGAAAAAGTACTCGCGAAAAAGGTACCGGGTGAAATCGGGGTCCAATCTGCAAAAAGGACATATCTGTAATTAAAATAAACGCGAAAAACGCGATCGGGTTCCCGGCCGGCTTTGACCAGATCTGGCCGCGTTTGACCGGCCGGCGGCGGCGGCTGCAGCCCGCCGGCGACGCGGCGCGGCGGGCGGCGGGAACGGGCGGCGGCGGTCGGGGCGGCGGCGTGACGGCGGCGACGGCGGACGGCGGCGGCGGCGTGGTTCCCGGGCGGCGGCGCTTCGCGGGTCGGGTCGGCGGAAAAAAATAAAACCCTAATCCGCGGACCCGCGGACATTTTTATAACCCGCTCCAGATTTTTTTATTCGAAATAAAAACGAAATCGGCCAGGCGGAAAAAAACAGAACAGGCCCAAAATAATTTTAGAAAAATCACGGATAATTATTTTTAATTTCCGTTTTCACAAAAAAATTAATTTTTGAAATTACCAAGATATTAAATAAAAATAAAAACTTTGTAATTTATTTTTTAAATATTTTTAAATACTTTTTCGGCAATTTAAAAATGATGAAAAACTCCAAAAATGATTTTTAAACTTTTTCGGAGCATAAATAAATTTCCAAAATATTTTTAGAAATTATTTATAACCCCAAAGTAAAATTAAAAGGTTTCCAAAAAATATTTTAAAATATTTTCCATCAATTTAAAAATTGGGATAAGTCATTTTAATCCTCTCCAGCGAACTGCCATGTGTTGAAAAATGTTTAAATTATTTTTAAAACTCCAGAAAAATGCGGAAACAGCATGAGATGCATATGATGATCTATTAACATCCAAATTTAGAAAATTGGGATGTTAGAGTAAACGCACTTAGGTTCCTTCTTTGTCGGAGTTTCCACCTTTTTGGTTTTGATTGAGGAGAAAGTAGTTCCTAGAGTGTCAATGATTTCCTCAATCTTATCAATCCTAGAAGGGTCCAAGTCATGGGATTTGATGGTCTCCAAGGTTTTAAGAATTTTATGCATGGAGCTAACTAATCTATTCAAATTACCTTGAACCTTACGATCCAACTCACTTGTCTTATTAATACTTGGCATTTCTAGCTCCATTTTTTCAAGTTTTTTCATAATATGAACTAGGGTAATGTTCTCTTGAATGCTATCAACAGGGAGATTTCCAACAAGATTTCCATAACACTAAGAGCTTACCAAACTGGGGCTCCTATGAGATTTCCATTGATAGCAGTATCTAGAATAAACCTATTCCAAGAAGTAATTCCAACATAAAAGTTTCTAAGCAAGATAGTAGTGGCTTGCTTCTTGGTGGCTCTTTTTTGAGAATCATTAATCCTATACCAGGCATCTTTCAGACTTTCACCACCTATTTGTTTAAAGGTGAGCACTTATGACTCACCAAAGGCAAAAGTACCAAACATACTGATAACTACTAGCAAGGTAACTATTTTTTTTGATAAAAGACACTGAAGCAAAAACTGAAAGGTAAACTAACAAGACTAAAAAGCAAAGATAAAAGATAGTGTGCAACTCCCTATCTTGAAGAGTAGAGTCCCCGGCAACGGCGCCAGAAATTTGCTTGATACACGAGATAACTTCTCGTCCCTTGTTGGTTACACCAAGTGGAAGGTGAGATGTAGCGTAGCAGCAAGTTTCCCTTAGCGAAGATGCTAAGGTTTAAAGTATCGAACCAATAGGACTCCTGGGTCGACAAGTAGGTGGTTCGGCAAGTGAGGCGTCGTTTGAAGATAATCACTTGCTTCCCCTGGACCTGCACACACACAGATAACTTTGCTCCCAACGAGTTCAGAGGAGTTGTCAATTCCTCCGGCCTTGTTGTTTACAAAGGATAAAAGCCACGGGATAATAATGATAGTGATAGCAACTGAAAAGTAAATACTGAAAGTAAATTGATAGTGTAAACAGTGGTGGAAGTATGGACCGGGATCTCATGATGTTCGCTAGTGATGTCTCTCTCCAAAAAGATGATAAAATAGCCATGCGAGGTAAACAAATTACAGCTGGGCAATTGACAGGATTATGTGCGCAAACCAATGCTAATTATGAAAAACAGAAAGGAAGAGACTCAAAAGCACATGCGGTACGCCAAGACAAGTAGACCGAAATCCATCTGTATCTACCCACTAATCACCCACCTTGAGATGTCTATCCAGAACATCTCGCTGGTGTTAAGTTGTGAATCCCACCCGAAGTGTAAACTGAAAGCAACGGACAACTGCATTAAAGAACTTTGCGTAAAGTAAACAATCCTTGCACCTGCAAGTACAAGCACCGTTGTTTTCACCCTTGTGGCAACAGCACATCCCCTAGACTCGTGTTTCTGTCACTCAAGCTTGTCATCGGGGGGCATGAACCCACAATCATGCATAACGCTCCCTCTTGGAGTCACTGCCTACTACTTGGCCAAAGAAATAAACAACAACGGACAACATGCAAGAGTTACTCAAGAACATAAATATAAAAGAAGAGAATCAAATATATAACTCAATCACAATCTGAACATAATCTCATAATCCATCGGATCCCAGCAAACTCAGCATAGCAACAGCAGAAAGATTACATATGTGCCTCGATCGTGTAGGGGAGCTCACGAGGTCTAATCCATGAAGAACAAAGAGGGGAGGCGAACATCACATAGCTACTGATCATGGACCCATGGTCCAAGGTGGACTACTCATGGTTCATCCGGGAAGCATCGATGGTGGTGGAGAAGCTCCCGGAGGTGATTCCTCCCTCCGGCAGGGTGCCGGGAAGAGGTCTTCTGGTGCTCCCGATCTTGGAAGCGCGGCGGCGGCGGAACAGAGGAGAGATCGCGAAAAAGGGTTTCGTCCCCGAGGGTTTCTCGTCACGGGGAATAAATAGGCGAAAGTGGGCAGCCAGAGGTGGGCAGGGGCTCCAGGAGCCCCCCTGGCGCGGCCAGGGGCCTGGCCGGGCCCTCTGGCCGCCTGGGCCCTCCTGGGCTCTTCGCGAAGCTTCCGGTACGCTGATTTTTCCCGGAATTTTTCTAGTACTTTTAATAAGGGGGGAACCTGAAATAGAAAAACAGCAGAAAACAGGAACTGGCACTGGGGTGCACTGGGGTGAACAAACTTAGAGAAAAATAGAGGTGGTTGTCAAAAACAGTGGCATAGCAACTTTGGAGCTCAATAACTAGATGACCAGCAAGCATATCATGACAATTCAATACATATAATGGAAGTAGACATGATGCTTAACAGCATGCAAAAAGAATCAATGCAATAGGCCTCATGGATGTGTCACAATCATCAAGCAAACTTGCAATAAAATAACAACAGCATCACTCAACAGAAATTAGCAGCAGTTAACGGCCTGATGCCCACTTCAACACAGGTTAACAACATCAAGATTGCCTCAAATCAAAATGCTCACAAAAGATGAACTGAAGTACACACAATTCTAAGCAATTTTCCTTTTGGGTGCCACGCGATCCGAGCTACGGTTTACTCGCAATCTACAACGCAAAAATGAAACAGCAGCAATAATTCTCAGGACTTAGAAAAATTTCAGAAGGGTTCTCAGAAAAAAAAACCGGGCCTCACCCACTGGGCTCGGCCCATCTGGACGCTGGAGAGGCTCTGGGCTGAGCTGGAGGTGGGCTCGCCTTGGAGCTGGGCCATGGGGGCGCGGCGGCTGGGCCAGGGGAGGCAGGCCGGCCCATGGCGCAGACGACGGGGACGCGGGCGAGCGAGCGGCCTGTGCTCCTCCCGATCCCGCGGGGAAGACGACGCCGGCGAGGTCTCGTGTGGTTTTCGCGACGGTGATCGGGTGAAACCCGGTGTCGCAAAGGTCGAGTGTCAGGGTGGCAAGGGTCGGTCTCCGTCCGATACGAGATAAGAGGGGGGAAATAATCGTCTGTCGATAAATCGGGGATGCAAACACCGCAAACAAATTAGACAATCAAACAATTCACACCAAAAACCAAATTTTTAATTTTTGTGAAATCTGGGCTGTTACAATACAACAAGACCAACAAGGGATCTCGTCCCGAGATCCTGGACGATCCGGGGGAGAAGAGAGGAAAGAAAAGAGACACGACGTTCTTCAACACCACCAACAAGGGACTTTGCTCCATGTCTATGTCGAACTTCTGTCGAGATAAATTTCCGCAGAGAGACGGCAACGTCGGAAAACGAAACCATCAGGTGTCACGAGGAGGAGCGACAGTTGAAAGCGAAGATCAAGGGAAGCATTCTCACTGGAATTGTGAAGATACTGGGCAAGAGGACTAAAGTCAACAGATGACCAAGAGGTTTACCCAGAGTCGGAAGAACTAAAGGTACTACAGGATTTCCCAAACCTGAGATCGGAATCGAGATAATACGTTGCAAGCAAGTCATTTTAACCATTCCGAAAATCCACACCCTCGAGATCCTAAAGTTTGAAAGGGGATAAGGCAAGAATATAACACTTACGACACTTCTCCTGACCAGAGCAAGGGTAAGGAGTAAAAAGATTCCTGCTCTCCGATAACTAACTTAATAACTACAAAATAGTTTTTGTCTAGACTCGACTTTGGCCAGAGAAGGGATCCTACGGTCGGTAAGGCTCTGATACCAAGTTGTAAGGCTCGATATGCGGTACTATTCCAGATCCAGATGTTTCCATCCAGATCCGGGGACAAAGCACATATCGGTCCCATCGCGACATATGACGAAGTCATATGCCCCGGATTTCCAACATGATATCACAACATACAGATACAAGGATACAACATCTCATACAATCGGCATACAACTGCCTCAAATACAATACAACAGCGGAAGATACAAGTTTGGGTACAGACTACAAGCAAATGCCTAGTGGCAAAGAGAAAAACATCGATCCCCATAACCACACAGGTCCAGGGCCTCTGCCGAGATCCACCTAACTAGTCGTCGTCGAGTCTCCACGTGAAACGTCGATCACCACACCTGTTGT
Source organism: Bromus sterilis (assembly GCA_950022295.1). NCBI lineage: Eukaryota > Viridiplantae > Streptophyta > Magnoliopsida > Poales > Poaceae > Bromus > Bromus sterilis. The sequence goes on along the minus strand of OX465595.1, from coordinate 331,514,227 downwards.
CGATCAAGAACCCTGAAAAGAGTTTGGGTAGTATCATGAGTACAGAGGTACTCATCATCCAACTGTAGTGGTCATCTGACCCAGCAAGGACTTCATCACTCGTCATTCTAGGACAACTAGTAGTTTACGGTAAGGATGGGGTAAGTGGTGAGGTTGCTGCCGCACTACCATTTATAAAGTGGCTAACGATCTAGAGAGTAAGATAAGAAGCCAACCATTCGATGAGGAATCGCCTCCAACAAGTCTTACTATCAACTACTTACGCAAACATAACACCTATCCTATCCTTGTCCTCCTCTTCGCATCCCGGAAAAGAAGAAGCAGTCAAGGCACACACACACGTTGATCAAGTTATAGTTATGATTCAGTTGATGTTATCTATGAACAAGACGTTGGTCTCAAGTCGTCCATAACCGTGGACACGGCTTCTCGAAAAGATTTAACCCTGCAGGGGTGTACCAACTCCCGTTACAAGGCTGCGCACGCACGCCCATCTCTCTTAGTAGCTACCCATTATAGGCAACCATTTTATGATTTAGTTCCGAGAGATCCGAAATGACAGGTCCCTCTAACTAACAACGAACAAATCCGGGTGGCCCCCGGTGAGTCGACACCCAACTCAAAAGCCGGCCGCGCTCTCGAATCGGTCTCTACCGTCTGTCGCAGGTTTGGATAGCCGGTTAATCACACATGGGAAACCGGGTCCTCAGCTGAACAAGGTGGGCCAGCCAAGGAACAAGTCCTCCTGGCCCAGGGTGGTTTGAAAACTACTGGCGGCCGACCAGCACACACACGGTTTCAAATGGTAAATCAGCTTGGGCCACCACTAGAAATGTTTGAAGCTAGGTAGGTAAGAAGAGGGGACCCCATAAAATCCCACACGTGGTTAGGCACGCTCAGTCTTAAAACCAATCCCCGAAACTCAGATCCTAGGTGACTCGAATGGAACAAAGCGTCAGGGCGGGATAGCCTAGACCTTCCATCCTTCGTTGAATATAGTCAACATTATAATAATCATATCATCCAAAACAATATAATAATGTGATATCCCAAACCAAGGAGTAACAGGGTAACATCGTAGCATCCTAAGCATGCATACTAAGCAGGGGCTGAGCAACGAGCAATAGTAACATAGCAGTACAAGGTTTGCTGGGAAGTGACATGGCTGTATCGGTTTGAAATAGGCTGTAAACATGTGGTAGGATCAAACATCGAACCTAACCTAGACTAGCATGCAAACCGCTGGTTGAAATAGAATGGATCATAAGTAATGTATAGTCCTTGCTTGTTGATAAGTTGGGTTCCGAAGGTGTAGTTGATCGCAAGCTCGCATCGTCTCCGAAGGTACCCGCGGAAGCACACAAGACGGTAAACACTGGAAAGCAATCAACGAGAAAGCATCTATTACTACGAAGCAAACACGAGCAAGCATCAACAAGAAGGAAACACGAGACATCGCACCTACCGTCGAGAGCGGTTACTAACAGGTTAAGTGGAGTACTCGTCACACACGACGATACCGCACATTTGGAAGGGTTCGAGTTGTTTAGCTACAGGTGATCAACAAAGGTTGTTAACATGGCATCTCACTCAAGCATGGCATAGCACACAAACATGACAAGAGGTTAAGCGTAGGAGAAACTATCTATGATAGTCAATTTAAGAAACATGGCATACACTAAGTGCCGCGCGACAATTAAAAGATTTGGTACTGTTCTGCCCTAAACCATATTTTAGGTTGGTTAACAACATCAAACAATAGCATAAACACAAAGTACACGAAAAACTAATCAAGTTACATATAAAGAGTTACGGTTAAAAATATACAAGCAAAACAAGTTTGGAACACAATCTGCCAACATCAGGAAGCACACTTTAGGGCAATGCATAAACAGGATAATGAATGCAAACATGCTCACAAATGATATGCAACTAAAGTAGACATGGCAGGGAAGGCATAGCAAAAGGAATCATGCAAATAGGCATCATGGTTCACTAGTTATAGCCCATGCAAAATGCAATAAAACATTACTGGTCTTGGACTTAGTGAAAAATCAGGAAAACATGGCAGAAAGTGTTATCTTTATGCTGTACAAACAGGGGTAAAGATATATGCAAAAGTACAGCAACATGACATAGCAATACATGGGCATGAAGTAGACATGATGATGATCAGGTACAAACAAGAATCATAGTCCTAGGCATTACAGATCAAAAGATATGAAGCATGCAACATGGCATCGGAACGTTACAAACTTAGAGAAAAATAGAGGTGGCTGTCAAAAACAGTGGCATAGCAACTTTGGAGCTCAATAACTAGATGACCAGCAAGCATATCATGACAATGCAACATATAATGGAAGTAGACATGATGCTTAACAGTATGCAAAAAGAATCAATGCAATAGGCCTCATGGATGTGTTACAATCGTCAAGCAAACTTGCAATAAAATAACAACAGCAGCACTCAACAGAAATTAGCAGCAGTTAACGTCCTGATGCCCACTTCAACACAGATTAACAACATCAAGATGGCCTCAAATCAAGATGCTCACAAAAGATGACATGAAGTACACACAATTCTAAGCAATTTTCCTAATGGGCGCAACGTGATCCGAGCTATGGTTTACTCGCAATCTACAGCGCAAAAATGAATCAGCAGCAGTAATTCTCAGGACTTAGAAAAATTTCAGCAGGGTTCTCAGAAAAAAAATGGCCGCTGGAGAGGATCTGGGCTGCGCTGGAGGTGGGCTCGCCTTGGAGCTGGGCCGTGGGGGTGCAGCAGCTGGGCCAGGGGAGGCAGGCCGGCCCATGGCGCAGACGACGGGGACGCGGGAGAGCGAGCGGCCCATGCTCCTCCCTATCCCGCGGGGAAGACGACGCCGGCGAAGTCTCGTGCGGTTTTCGCGATGGTGATCGGGTGAAACCCAGTGACGCAAAGGTCGAGTGTCAGGGTGGCAAGGGTCGGTCTCCGCCCGATACGAGATAAGAGGGGGGAAAATAATCGCCGATCGATAAATCGGGGATGCAAACACCGCAAACAAATCAGACAATCAAACAATTCACACCGAAAACAAAAATTTTAATTTTTGTGAAATCTGGGCTGTTACACCTACTCTCTTTAAAGATGCTAGAAATTATGTTTTATCTTGTGATAAGTGTCAGAGAGTTGGTAATATTAGTAGTAGGAATGAGATGTCTATGAATTACTCTCTAGTGATTGAGACTTTTGATTGCTGGGGTTTCGATTTTATGGGTCATTTTCGTCCCTCACACAAGTGTACTCACATTTTAGTAGGTGTTGATTATGTAACCAAGTGGGTTGAAGCAATCCCCGCTGAGAGTGTTGATCACAAAACCTTTTTGAAAATGCTCAAAGATGTAATTTTTCCTAGGTTTGGTGTACCTAGGTATCTTATGACCGATGGAGGATCACACTTCACGCATGGAGATTTTAGAAAATCTCTAGCCAAGTACGATGTCAATCATAGAATTGCTTCACCGTACCATCCTCAAACTAGTGGGCAAGTTGAGCTCACCAATAGAGAGATCAAGTTGATCTGACAAAAGACAGTTAATAGTTCTAGAAAGGACTGGTCAAAGAAGTTAGGAGATGCTTTGTGGGCATATAGAACTGCTTACAAAAACCCCATGGGCATGTCTCCCTATAAGATGGTCTATGGCAAGGCTTGCCATTTGCCATTAGAGTTAGAACACAAAGCTTTCTGGGCTGTTAGAGAGCTTAATGCTGACCCAAAGTTGGCTGGTGAAAAGCGTCTCATGAACTTGACTTCTCTAGATGACTGGAGAAGTGAAGCTTACGAGAGTGCTAAAATGTTTAAGGAAAAGGTAAAGAAGTGGCATGATAGAAGGATTCTGAAATGTGAATTTAATGTTGGTGATCAAGTTTTGTTGTTTAGATATCGTTTCAGGTTTTCTCCAAGTAAACTACTTTCCAGATGGGAAGGGCCATTTCATATTGAAGAAGTCTACCACTCCGGTGCAATCAAGAGTAACAATTTTGATGGCACCAAACCTCAAGTTGTGAATGGGCAAAGACTCAAGCATTGCATGGCGGGAGATCCTGTCAATGTTGATGTAAATTTGATACACACAACAACTCATGAATAATATGTTGCAGCCCTATTTCAGACACCAGTAGGAACAGAATAAGAAAAGGTATGTATTACGGTAAGGAAACATTGCGAACCGCCATAAAATTTACATATTACGAGTTTTTGCAAAAATAGGAAAATTCGAAGCCTAATTGGAGCCGGAGAGGAGCTCCGGGGGTCCCAGACGCCCCCCCCCCCCCCTGGAGCGGCCTACCTCCTGGCCGCGCCGGGAGGTCGCCTGGGCACCACAGAGTCCGTCTCCGACCCCACTTTGGCTTGTTACCTTCCTTCTGTTGCAGAAATTTTTGCTATATATTTGTCTGGATCGTCCCGGCACCGTATCTCTCGATTTCGTGTGTTTTCTTTGCGAGCTGTTTCTTCCAGTACAAAAGGTGATTATTAGAGATGTCTTCTTGTGGCTCGGGCGGAGAAGACTTCTTGGGGCGATGTCTACGCCAAGTTAAGCAGGATGTCAACCAAGGGAAGTATGTTGATTGGGCTATAGAAGAATAAATTGCTGCAAGACAAGCGGATATGGAGCGCTCCATGAGGAAGGAAGTCGAAATTATTACCGCCCAACAACAAGGAGGTCCAAGAAAACCCATCATGGTGAGGTCTGTCTAACCTCAATATGATCTTTCTCTTAACCTTTCAGGAACGACCCCTTCACTTGAAGATCAACGTACAACTTCCATGATCTTTGAGGCTTACCGCATCACCAATCAACTCTGTGAAGATTTCCGTGTACTGAAAGTACAAGTGGAAGGCTTGGAATCAGAAAACCGAACCCTTTGCCGTGTCATCAAGGATCTGAAGAATCAACAACAACAAGATGAGGAGTAAAATCTCCTCGAGTAATGGCATCCCCTTGGCTTGTTCCAAGCTTGGGGAGTGCCCGGTATCTTTATTTTTATCTTAGTCTTTTAGAGTCAAGTAGAGTCATATCATGTCTAGGGAAGTTATCTTATCAAATAGGTGTTTGCATTGAGGCCTATCACTCCTTTGTGGAGAGTCTTGTATCCGTGAGTGTGGAGTCATTTATGATGGAATATTAATGAGAAGTCTATTGGTCCCTTCGCTGCACTCGGTATTCGCTTCATGCAATCGACCTTATATGATGATTCTTATGGGGATTATTGACCTTATATTAGGTATGGCTTTGAAAACTTTATTTAAATTTTGAAAAACATAGCTTTGGCCATGACAACATGCGTGTTTTTCTCAAGTAGCGACATAGCGAAAACCTTTATGTTATTATGCTTGAAGTGTTGTGTAGACATGGAAGACAACTTGATGTGTTATGCTCAACTTAATGTTTATGATTTATATGCTTTGCATCTAAGTCATCATCAATTGTCTGTTCTCTCAAAGCCTTTGCTAGCCAAACTCTGTGCCAAGCAGATTTCTGCTTGTGCATCCATACCCTGAAACCAATATCTTCCATATGAGTCCACCATACCTTCCTATTCGTGGTATCTCACTACCACTCCTAAAAGTATAGAATTTATGTGTTATCCTTAAATGTTCAAAATCTTCTGTTTTGTGCCTCTAGTTTAGCTCATGAGGAAGTAGTAGGGAATTCATGATCTTCTTAAGTTGGACAAGTTTTACCCCGGGATTGCATGTCTAATCTGCAAACCCCTAATACGAGGAGGAACTGGCATGAGTGCGACCAACTCATAAGATAATACAATAAACAAACCCTCCTTCACGCTTGGTCTATGAGAATCAGAAACTTTGGCAGTGATAAACAAAGGATATTAAGGGGATGTGATCGTCCCCACTTGGGAGTCGTTCCTCGAAACTTGTCCAGCTTGAGAAGTAATTGAGCTATCTATTAGCATTCGTTAACAAACTATGCACCTCCCAAAATTTGTTTTCATTCTATTTGATTTAAGGATACCACATGAGTTTTCCCTACTTGCACTACTGGAATTCTCTTGTTTGTCGTCTGCCATGGCAGACGGCAAACACACCTTTGGCGGTCGGCACAGAGCTTTGTCGTCTGCCCCCGGACGGCACATCTCATGTCAGCGGTTTCTTCGGCAAAGAGGTGCTTTGTCGTCTGCACATAATCGACGGACGGCAAAGCCCTTTGTCGACCGTATACTCGCCAGTAGACGGCAAAGACAGCATGACGGCAAACAGATTGCAATCCGCTCCGTCAGGCCGTTAACGGCGAGCTGTGCCGTCTATGTAAGTTTTGGAACTAACTAAGCTAAATGTGTCATTTTTGTGTAAAATAGGAAAAGTATGGCATTTTTCGAATAAATATAGGATTTCAGAAGCTAAATATGCATTTTCAAACAAACTAAGCATTTATAAATAAAAATATATAACATAAATTACCGGAGTGTAGCCCTCAAGGCTGAGGTGGCTGAGAAGCATCAGTCGGGTTGCCCGAGGTTGACGGGGGAGAAGGGTCATGGGATGCAGCCCGAGAGTTATGCTGCACGAAAAGACCAACTAGCGGTTAGCATGACGCCACTTAATAAGGTATTGATGATCATTGAAAGATATTCACCATCCCCGCAGGAGAAATGATCGGCATCGGTGGAGCGGCCTGGCCAGTCTTCTCGCACATAGTCTACACATTTGTTTTCCATGAGTCAATCATATTAGTTCCTAATGTCAACAAACATTATAACATGCATTCTTTGGGTGAATATGAACAAGTGACTTACCACGATGAGCTCGTACAAGGCCCGGTTCGACGCATCATGGAGTGTCGCGGCCTCCTCAAGAGCCTTCGTCGTCTTCTCATCTGCATCAAATGTCGTTCTCTTCCCATATTTGTGCCATGTCATCTGTCTGGCTGTTTCTTCCATCATGTAAAGGCGTTGAATTCTTGGTATCACTGGAAGATACCAAAGAACATTTACGGGTCTTTTGGTCTGCTTCTTCTCACCTTGACCATTGTCTACCACAACATACCTGGATGACTTGCATTTGGGACAATAGTCTTCCTGCGCATACTCTTTCCTAAATAAAGCACATCCATTCTCACAAGCATGTATCTGCTCATAGGGCATCTTAAGTACCTTGAGGATCTTATCCGATTGGTACAGGTTTGCTGGCATAACATGATATTTTGGTAGAAACCGCCCAACTAGGGTCATGATCGCATTGTAGCATTCTGTTCCCAAGTTGAATTGTGCCTTCAGAGCCATCACTTGTGCGATGGCATTGAGCTGACAAAGTTCAGTGTGAGCGCGGAGAGGACGTTTTGAAGACTCCAACATCTCATAGAAGGCATTTGCAGTTTCCTCCATCTCATCGTCCTCATCCCGCGCATCGTCAAAGTCCTGCGCCATGTCTTCAATTCTGGTTCCGTACTCGTCCGTGCGCTGGCGGACCACCTCCTCTCTCGTGCGTCCGGCAGACTCGCCATGGAAGGTCCACACCGTATAATCAGGCTTAAAACCCCACTTCTGCAAGTGTTTACCCATATCCACCTCTGTCGCCTGTTTATAGTTGTCGCACCTAACACAGGGGCACCAGGTTTTTCTCTAACCATTTGAAAACGCCGCTTTCAGAAACTCCTTGGTTTTCATTGCCCATTCAGTGGTCATCTCTTTCTGATTAGGGCGACCGATGTACATCCAGGCACGATCATCGCTCATCTTGTCACTAGCTAGCTACTAAACAACAAATATATAAGTTTGTCAATTTTATTACGTCCACTTTTTATTGCTTTTATCATACATAGTTACGTCAAATGCAATTAATTAACCTACACACTAATAGGTAAAGATAGGTCCTAATCCCACCCGAGTATGTGTATATTGGGTTCGTTTTCCCATGATCTGCTCCCGACCCGATGCAGAATTTCGGCAGCACATCCCCACTGTTCTCCTAATACACGTCTCGACAACAAGCCGAGAGGTTGTGTATGTTGGGGTTCGGGGCAGAAAACACAAATTTTTCATAACCTACGAGACCCATACCCAAGACCTATGCTATGACGATGCAAGTAACAGACAGAAATAGATCACATACCAGTATGTAGTCCGTTAAGCGGGAAACATTCCCGCATGAACGTGGTTGGTGTAGTCGTACCAGCAATCCCCGATGCCGCGTAGATCCACGATGACTCCTGTAGCCACCCTATCCTTGTAGACCAATGACGGGATTACGTCCCCGTCGGAACGTTGCTGATGAAGACCTCGCGATACGGCCACGACGACGAAGTAGCACCACAAGTGTAGTGCCTCGCGGGATTATACACATACAATATACCCGTCGTGCCTCCGGGCTCCGAACCAGTAGAGCAGCGGAAAGAAGATGGATTCGGATCCCGATTCCAGCAGCACGACGGCGTGCGTATAGTGGAGAAATACCCAACCAAGTGTAGACTCCAAACAAGGGGAGTCCACTCGAGGAAGGAGAAAGGAGGGAGAGAGAGATGAGAACTTATCTCAAAATCTGATGATTAAAAGGGCACCTCTACCCCTCCTTATATAGGCCAAGGAGGGGTGCCACCCCCCCCCCCTCCACTTCCGGGGTGGGACTAATCCCAAGGGAGGGGGTGGCGCACCTATAAGGGGGGTGGGCCCCTTCATGGCGCCATGGCCCATGGGGGAGGACTCCCTATCACCCTAATGGGTCCTATGAGGCCCATATGCCTTTTAATTCATTTTTAATTATATTTAATTCAGATAATTAAATAATAAAACATTAATTAAACATTATTAAATATATTTGAACCTTTCAAAATACCCGAAACAACTTCCGGCCTTCATCGGAACAATTCCTGTGTTCTCTCCAATTTCTCCGGTGATCTCGAATCAATCCTTACTGCATCGAGTACCCTTAAGTGTAACACCCTACGGTCCGGGAAACAGCAGACATGATCGAGACAATTCTCATTGATCAATGACTAATCAATTGGACCTGGTTACAATCCTTGATAGCCCCTGCGCTTCCATCGAATGAAATTCAATCGATGTTGGATCCGTTAACCGTGTGCCTGTTCCCTTTGTCCTGGGGTACTTTGCTTGCCCGAGGTTTGATCATCGGTATCCACTATACCTAGTTCATCCTCGTTCTAAACAAACAAGTTTACTCGTTCCCGTGATATTACAACTCCGTGACCTAGTCACACGTTTGCAAACTTTATGATGCAATATCACCGAGTGGGCCCAGAGTACCTGTAAGGCCCGATATGCGGTACTGTTCCAGATCTAGGTGTTTCCACCCAGACCTGGGGACGAAGCACATATCGGTCCCACCGCGACATATGACAAAGCCATATGCCCCGGATTTCCAACATGATATCACAACATTACAGATACAAGGATACAACATCTCATACAATCGGCATACAACTGCCTCAAATATAATACAACAGCGGAAGATACATGTCTGAGTACAGACTACAATCAAATGCCTAGTGGCAAAGAGAAAAACATCGATCCCATAACCACACGGGTCCAGGCCCTCCGCCGGGATCCGCCTAACTAGTCGTCGTCGAGCCGGAGGCATTCACCTCGCGCTGGAACCGTTCCGAAAACACTTTCCGGCGTGCTATAAAAATAACCCATTTAATTATTAAATGGGGTTTTTCGTTCCGTTGGCTGCGGCTGGTCTCGTGCGGTTTTCGCGACGGTGATCGGGCGAAACCCGGTGTCGCAAAGGTCGAGTGTCAGGGTGGAAAGGGTCGGTCTTCGTCCGATACGAGATAAGAGGGGGGAAATAATCGCCGATCGATAAATCGGGGATGCTAACACCGCAAACAAATCAGACAATCAAACAATTCACACCGAAAACAAAAATTTTAACTTTTGTGAAAACTGGGCTGTTACAACACAACACCACCAACAAGGGATCTCGTCCCGAGATCCAAGACGATCCGGGGGAGAGGGGGGAGAGAAAAGAGTCGACGATCTTCAACACCACCAACAAGGGACTCTGCTCCATGTCGACGTCGAACTTCGGTCGAGATAAATTTCTGCAGGGAGACGGTAACGTCGGAATAACGAAAATGTCAGTGACAAGAGGAAGAACGATCGCGAAAACCAGATCAAGGGATAGTGATTTTCGACGCAAGTCGTAAAAACACCGGGCAAAAGAAGGGATGGCAAAGAACGACCCATACGATATCCGAAACCGGAGAAGCTAAAGGTACTACAGGAATTCCCACCTGAGCTCGGAATCGAGACAATGCGCTGCAAGCAAGGCATTGTAACTACTCCGAAACTCAACACACTCGAGATCCTAAAGTTTGAAGGGGATAAGACGAGAATAAAACACTTACGACACTTGTCCTGACCAGAGCAAGGGTAAGGAGTAAAAATATTCCTACTCTCCGATAACTAACTTAATAGCTACAAAATAGTTTTTGTCTAGACTCGACTTCGGCCAGAGAGGGGATCCTACGGTCGGTAAGGCTCTGATACCAAGTTGTAAGGCCCGATATGCGGTACTGTTCCAGATCTAGGTGTTTCCACCCAGACCCGGGGACGAAGCACATATCGGTCCCACCGCGACATATGACAAAGCCATATGCCCCGGATTTCCAACATGATATCACAACATTACAGATACAAGGATACAACATCTCATACAATCCGCATACAACTGCCTCAAATATAATACAACAGCGGAAGATACATGTCTGAGTACAGACTACAATCAAATGCCTAGTGGCAAAGAGAAAAACATCGATCCCATAACCACACGGGTCCAGGCCCTCCGCCGGGATCCGCCTAACTAGTCGTCGTCGAGCCGGAGGCGTTCACCTCGCGCTGGAACCGTTCCGAAAACACTTTCCGGCGTGCTATAAAAATAACCCATTTAATTATTAAATGGGGTTTTTCGTTCCGTTGGCTGCGGCTGGTCTCGTGCGGTTTTCGCGACGGTGATCGGGCGAAACCCGGTGTCGCAAAGGTCGAGTGTCAGGGTGGCAAGGGTCGGTCTTCGTCCGATAAGAGATAAGAGGGGGGGAAATAATCGCCGATCGATAAATCGGGGATGCAAACACCGCAAACAAATCAGACAATCAAACAATTCACACCGAAAATAAAAAATTTAATTTTTGTGAAAACTGGGTTGTTACAGTACCTATCCGTCACACGGATGGACAAATCCCACTTTGACCTATTTGCATACTCATCAACCATCTATTTCGGAATACCCAAAGTGCACCGTTATGGCCAGCATATTTCAGTCAGGCGGTGGGATACAAATCAAAGTCTCCTCATAGATGACAATTACGTACGATCATTACGGTCAAAGGATCTGGTCACTATGTTATAGTTATCGCAATGTCAAACTATGTGACTTGATCACATCGCAACACTTCTGGTGGGTGTATGTCCATCATATCATTATCCAATGATATGACTCCATTGTCAACAGACACCATTGTCTCATGATCAGGAAACCTTGATCATCAATCGCCCAATGGACTAGTATACTAGGGTTTACTAGGGACCTGGTTGTTTGTATACCAGACCTGTATTAATGTTTCCTCTTAATACAGTTATAGCATAGTATCAAACGTATTGTGAACTAATGGAATATGCTTGATAAAACATATTTTATTTGCCTCTAGGGCACATTCCCAACAGTCTCCCACTTGCACTAGAGTACAAATAATCTAGTTGCATTTTCTCTGAATCATAACTCCTTATTGATCATGCTTGCCCGTGGAAGAGGTTGCATCAACGGTCTGGGTACCATTCAGAACCGTATGTCCTTTTGCAAATCATAATGTCACCTAATTTGACATTCCTTCATTATCCACTATAATGATGAGGTATATATGTTTGGCGATGAAGTGAGACTTCGTTTGCTGTGTCATAGCAATGACATCCGGTGGGTCACGCGGACTTCCCCATAGTGATGCACACTTGAAACTCACTCAATCAAAAGTCGAACTTCTTAAGCCATAATATAACTCCTGCTACTTCTAAAGCAGCCACATCAATGTAGATTCAATCCTTAGTGCATTGTATGCAACTTTGATGTCTAACCATGTTTCTTTCAACATAGGCATTCATTAGTATGATATCTCAATTTTCTAGGTTAGTGTCAATACTTGAACCAGCATAACATTTATGGTCAAGTCCACTATCCTTTACAAATTTGAGATGTATCCTCAGTTCTCTTCAGACAGTGAAGGATAAACTTAACTCTTTGTTCAATGAATTACTCATAAATCATATCACAATATGTTTTTACTACTAAGAACTTGGTCACATTACGTCGAGTACATAACTCTGGTTTTATATGAAAGATCCTATGACAAAGGCATAGAGGATCCAACACATCCATTTCTTTCATTAACCATTGACAATTGTTCTTGTACTGAGATTAACTCAACACTTCTCTTGGATATACAAGTAAGGACCACTTCTTGACTTGTCCCATTCTGAACTCCTTCAGAATTTTATCCAAGAAAGTATTACGACTCAATGTTATTAAACACATATCTATCTTAATAGATCTTCAATACTTAATACTTATTCATCTTCATTTATGAAAGATTCAAATAATTATTAACACCAACTGCACCATTCATAATATGTTATCCATATATGAGAATGTTATCATGCTCCCACTCAAATATGTCATGCACATATTAAGTTATAGGATGACACTCATATTGCTCCCACTCAAATATGTCGCCCACATATAAGACAAGGATAACATCCACATGGCTCCCACTTAGATATGTCAGACACATATTAAGTTCAGGATACTAACCACATGGCTCCTACTCAAATATGTCATTTACATATAAGTCTAGGATAATACTCCCATAGCTCCCACTCAAAATATGTCGTCTACATATTAAGTTTCAGGAAACTATTCAGCTCCCACTCAGTTTCATGCTAATGCATGTTTCCTCGATATTTTGGTTAAGTCATAAATCCTTTGATCATCCATCAAAATGAGAATTCAGTTTACGAGACACTAGTATCCATATGTTTTTCCAAAACCTTCTTGTTGTACCAATTACAACACTTCTTCAAATACAGGATTTTAGGAAGTCACGGTATTGATAACAATCCTGGATCAATCATAGTGAATATCCCTTTGACTCAAACATTGCTACACATTGTAGTCAACCCATTGAATTTGTCAGAAACAATCTTTGTGACAAACCAATCTTGACGTCCCTTTGATGTTCACATTTATTCCTCATAACTCTGAAGTTATTGTGAATATCAAGTAACCTCCTTACTTGATAAGATTCAAACAATCTTAAATGTAACTCAACATAGGATTTCATGACTCATAGTCATATCTCGTACTTAGGTCCACCGTCGCTTCTTTGTAGTTCGTAGGAATGTCTTGTTCCATTAACATGAGAAGTGAATCATGAATATCATCTTGCACCAGGGGAAAATATATATTCTTGAATCCTACCTTTCTCGGTAAAAGCTCCCATCAAAGAGATCATGATCATTATCATTAGTTTCTCCTCTTATTGTAGAGTTTTGCTTCCAGAACATATTTCGTTGCACTACTCTGACATTTGGAGGCAAGGTCAATTACCTTGGTTGAACTTTCACTTTTCTTCCATTACCACATTTATCAAGAACAATTCTTGACAAACACCAAACATAGCAATACAATTTTTTCTCCTTTTGGTTCTAGTTGTGGAAGATGCATCCATAGTTTTCTAAGGATACCCTACAAAGATAATTTATCTTACATAAATCAAGCTTCCTAGAAACCACAACACAACATGACATATATAGTGTTGGTTTCCACGAACTCAGATGGTTCCCTATGCTGAAGTGAGTGTTTGCATATTAAATTAATAACTCTAAACAATAATAACGTAACTTGGTAAGAGATAACTTAGACCATACACTTTTCGATAGAATATGATCACAATGTTCAGGCACGTCAATCATATTCAAGTGTCTCAAGACATTGCAATTTGTGGAACAACTTTCACACAAGTCCTTATGCCCAAGACTAACTCAAAACATTTGTCACTTTGATCAAATCGTAGAGACTTGTCTTTCTTGTTAATTTAATATCCATCTTTACTCTGAAATCCCTTTTGATCATATCAAATTATTTCAGACTCATGTTTCATTAGTGAATACAAATATTCATCTAAGTCCACATACGAAGTTTACGAAATAATGAAATTCACCACATGCTGACATACGATACATCACAATGTATGATACTCAACAATCAGTACACATTCCGTTTACCAGAATGCGAGGTTTTAGTCATCTCACCTAAAAGGCATGGTTTGTATGTGTCAAGAGATCAAGTATCTTAAGACATCATCATACCATTCATGACTTAAACTGTAGTGTCATTATTAAGCCTGGATATTTCTTGGCATTACAATATTTCTTATAAATGATCAAACAACTATCATCAATATAAGAATAACTCATTCATAATCGTAATGTGACCATAAGAGATATCATTCATAAAAGGAGAACAACTGACTTGTTTCTCACTAATATGAATAACTGTCTTCGCGAGATGCAAGACACACTAATAAAGTCCTCATTCAAACGATCATAAAATTTATTCATATATTAATCAATTGATAGATGTAGAGGGAGAGTGTTGTCGACCATCAACTATCTTGATTTCCGTCAGCACACATTGTAACCTCATCCCTTCTAAGTCACTCTCAAGCAGTAAGTTCAAGCATCGAATACTTAATCAACCGCAATTAGTGTTTCGTGGGAAAGACATTTATAACTCGTATATCAAATATACCTTCTCCGTCAATGACCATTCCTACATTGGTTCTACTCTTAAAGTTCTTGACTTTAACCATGACCTCATGACAGGTGAACGATTCTCCTTCATGACATAGTCCAGACATGGTCTTTGTAACTGGGAGGAAGCGGATGCAACTCCCCAGTTATCGCAAAGTAACTAGTCATTCAGTAGTCCAAGTTATACACAAGGTGTTCCATGTATCTTATACATTTTCCAAGTGACTTTCTCAGCAGGTTGTTCCTTCCAACATAGTTGAAAGAAACCCCGTCCATATACTCATATTCCATTACTCTGATTTGTGACAGAGTGCTTTCAAGTTCACCTAGCACGTCATACGTGTTGGTTAACATGCATTCACAATTCAGATTCCATAGAATGAATTATGGTGTATTGGACAGTCATTCATAAGTGACGGTGAGTGCGATACTCATCATCATCTTCCTTGATTACGGAGTTGTCAGGTGTATCTCCTAGCAGTTCTTCGTATTATGTTTAGCAAGTCATTACTAATGCGTATGTCTCTAATGGTGTTGGTACACATCAATGAAGTAAAACCCATTTACCTTAAGTTCTACCATACTAAAAGAGCCATAGTTCTAAACATTGGTATGACGTTATCTACAATGATATTTGCTAAGACATGAAGGTTAAGTTCATAATATGGAGTTCATGTTTCAAAAACAATTCTGGAACTCCCACTCAGACAAACATCCCTCATAGTTTATTCTAAGTGATTACACGATCCTTGAACACCATACCTCCCCCGATCGTCACGGCCATCAGTAAGTTGTTCAAGGTAGGCCATCATGCCAATCACATCATCCATGTGACTCATGCTCGATCTTTCGGTCTCTTGTGTCCCGAGGCCATGTCTGCACATGCCAGGCTCGCCACAATAACCTTAGTGAGTATATGCCGCGTATGCAAGGCCATGTTTCTGGACATGCTAGGCTTGCTCCACCCATCTCTTGTGAACGTAAAAATGTTTGACACCCGTGTGACACGTGATGCCTCCATAATGAAGAACTTTCCAGATGGTGCTTCACTAAGGAAGGACACTTTGTTGGATTAGTGAGGGATCATCCTATTATGCTACCGTCGTATATCTAACATATTAGCAAAACAGGATGCAACATTATAAATCATACATGCTATGATTCCCCCCGACATGCAAATTAAAGTTGAAAACGCCTTTCTACTTTATCTTTTGCAAGTTTTACGTGGCTGCTAGGGGTTTCGAGAAAATAACCGCTTTCTATCCTGCGAAAACAAGCCACAACACCAATCCCGCAATTGTCTCTATTACACCCCTGTCGGGGCCCTTCGTTGCAAGCATCTTCGCATCGCTAATGCAGAGAGACAGACACCCCCAGCCACTTTATATGGTACAAGCCATATGTCAAGCGTGGAACCAGTCTCGCGTAAACGCGTAAGGTCGGTCGGGGGCCACTTCATCAAACATTGCCGCAACGCTAAATGAGTACACGTGAGAGGGTAACAATTGGAGAATTGATGCCCACATACTAGATGTGTTCAATCCGTACAATACATCTACGCATAGCCTTGCTCTGATACCACTGTTGGGGTTCGGGGCAGAAAACACAAATTTTTCATAACCTACGAGACCCATACCCAAGACCTATGCTATGGCGATGCAAGTAACAGACAGAAATAGATCACATACCAGTATGTAGTCCGTTGAGCGGGAAACATTCCCCCATGAACGTGGTTGGTGTAGTCGTACCGGCAATCCCCGATGCCGCGCAGATCCACGATGACTCCTATAGCCACCCGATCCTTGTAGACCGATGACGGGATTACGTCCCCGTTGGAACGTTGCTGATGAAGACCTCGCGATACGGCCACGATGACAAAGTAGCACCACAAGTGTAGTGCCTCGCGGGATTATACACATACAGTATACCCGACGTCCCTCCGGGCTCCGAACCAGTAGAGCAGCGGAAAGAAGATGGATTCGGATCCCGATTCCAGCATCACGACGGCGTGCGTATAGTGGAGAAATCCCCAACCAAGTGTAGACTCCAAACAAGGGGAGTCCACTCGAGGAAGGATAAAGGAGGGAGAGAGAGATGAGAACTTATCTCAAAATCTGATGATTAAAAGGGCACCTCTACCCCTCCTTATATAGGCCAAGGAGGGGTACCACCCCCCCCCCCTCCACTTCCGGGGTGGGACTAATCCCAAGGGAGGGGGGTGGCGCACCTATAAGGGGGGTGGGCCCCTTCATGGCGCCATGGCCCATGGGGGAGGACTCCCTCTCCCCCTAATGGACCCTATGAGGCCCATATGCCTTTTAATTCATTTTTAATTATATTTAATTATATTTTAATATTTAATTCAGATAATTAAATAATAAAACATTAATTAAACATTATTAAATATATTTTGAACCTTTCAAAATACCCGGAACAACTTTCGGCCTTCATCGGAACAATTCCGGTGTTCTCTCCAATTTCTCCGGTGATCCCGAATCAATCCTTACTGCGTCGAGTACCCTTAAGTGTAACACCCTACGGTCCGGGAAACATCAGACATGATCGAGACAATTCTCATTGATCAATGACTAATCAATTGGACCTGGTTACAATCCTTGATAGCCCCTGCGCTTCCATCGAATGAACTTCAATCGCTGTTGGATCCGTTAACCGTGTGCCTGTTCCCTTTGTCCTGGGGTACTTTGCTTGTCCGAGGTTTGATCATCGGTATCCACTATACCTAGTTCATCCTCGTTCTCAAAAAACAAGTTTACTCGTTCCCGTGATATTACAACTCCGTGACCTAGTCACACGTTTGCAAACTTTATGATGCAATATCACCGAGTGGGCCCAGAGTACCTATTCGTCACACGGATGGACAAATCCCGCTTTGATCTATTTTCATACTCATCAACCATCTATTTCGGAATACCCAAAGTGCACCGTTATGGCCAGCATATTTCAGTCAGGCGGTGGGATACAAATCAAAGTCTCCTCATAGATGACAATTGCGTATGATCATTACGGTCAAAGGATCTGGTCACTACGTTATAGTTATCGCAATGTCGAACTATGTGACTTGATCACATCGCAACACTACTGGTGGGTGTATGTCCATCATATCATTATCCAATGATACGACTCCAATGTCAACAGACGCCATTGTCTCATGATCAGGAAACCTTGATCATCAATCGCCCAATGGACTAGTATACTAGGGTTTACTAGGGACCTGGTTGTTTGTATACCACACCTGTATTAATGTTTCCGCTTAATACAGTTATAGCATAGTATCAAACGTATTGTGAACTAATGGAATATGCTTGATTAAACATATTTTATTTGCCTCTAGGGCACATTCCCAACAGTGTATCCGGAGAACAACAGGGAGGCGCTGACGAAATTCCACGTCAGATCAGGAACAGAGCATGGAAAAACGACCCAATCTACACATACTCGGGTTGTCCAATGATAACGTTGGACAATTTGAAAGAATTACTATTATAAATATGCAAATGAATGCATATTTATAACTGTAATCCTTTCGAACGGGAGACGCATACTGGTTACGCGACTGGCCTAGCTAGTGTCATCGGCACGAAGGCCGGAACAGAGCAAAAGGAAGGGGGAAGAGGATAACTGCGCTCACCCTCGTACGTAATGGGGCCCGGGGGGGAGGTCGTCGAACACTAGATCCTCGTAGGGAACTACTACACATTAAATGCACCCGATCAATCACAGTTATTAAGATAACTAAGCTAATTAATATCTGTGCCTCATATTATTTTTCTTATTTTATTTTGTTTTTCCAATTATTCTCCTTTTAATTTCATTTCCTATTATTTTTCTTTTATTTCATTCTTCCTTTTTTATTTCTTATTCTTTTCTTTTATATTTCTTCTACTTCTTCTTCTTTCCTTTTTTTCTTCTCCTCTTCTTCTTTCTCCTCTTCTTTTCCCTATTCTTCTGTCCTCCTCCCCCCTCCTTCTTCTTCACCTCTAACTAAAACAGATCCTAACTAAATCTAGTTGAATCTAAATCTAACCTACTAACTAAAATAGATCCTATAACTAATCTATCTAATTAAAACAGAGGACTAAATTAACAAATAGAAAATCTAACTTAACCTAACTAAACTAATAGAAAACTAACTAAACAAATAGAAAATCTGACAAAGAACTATATTCTAACTAAACCTAACTAAACTAACTACAACTAACTAACTAAACTAACTACAATGAACTAAACAGAGAAAAAAACAAAAAACACAGAGAGGGGAGGAGGGGGGCTCATTGAAGGAGGGCGGCGGCGGTGGCTGGTGGAGGAGGGCGGAGCCGGCGGCGGCGGTTGGAGGAGTGTGGTGGCGCGGGGTCGACGACGACGTCGGGGCCTGGCGGCGGGCGGAGGAGGGTGGTGGCGTGGGGTAGGGCGGCGGGTGGAGGAGGTTGGTGGCGCGGGGCAGTTTGGCGGGTCGACGGCGGCATGGAGTACGGCGGTGGCGGGGGTCGACGACGGCGTGGGGAAGGGCGAGAGGTCGACAGCGGCGTGGGGCAGGGCGGCGACGCGGGTTCGTGGGAGGAGAGGACGAGATAGAGGAGAGATAGAGAGGGTGGGGCACGGCGGGCAAGTTAACGGGGAAACGGGGGTTTGCCGTCTGCTAGCCGCTTTGCCGTCTGCTAGCAGACGGTACGGTGCCGGGTCCGTCAACGCTGACTCGCGAGGTGGTAAAGGCGGTCCCACCAACTTGCTTCGTCGTATGCTAGAGGACGGCAAAGGATCTTTGTCGTCTTCTTTGTCTTGTGCAGACGGCATAGAAGCAGTTTGCCGTATGTTAAGGTTTTACCATCTACATTTAGGGTAGCAGACGGCATACCACCTCTTTGCCGTCTGCCCCGACGAAATACAGACAGCAAAGAGCCAGGCACATGGCAAACTGGTGAATTCCAATAGTGTTGCCTATAACAAGGCATGTCTTTTACTTTTATGTTGAGTCAGTTTATCCTACTTCTATTCTTAAAAGAGAACAAACATTTGATGTTGATGAGGATTCATTCATATAATATTGCATTAAGTTTTGCCAAGCCACATCCTTGTTGACACTATCATTTGATAAATAAGTTGTTTGCGAAAGCTTATGCCAAGCAAGCATCTTCCTTTGTGTTAGCATTTGCACTTCATGACTAATAACATGTTCTTTCAAAATCTTCAAATTGTTTCATTATAAAGTTAAAGAGAAAAAGTAAAAGTTATTAGTTGTCCTTTGACCAAGGATACGTTTGCCATGATTTGATGAGTTTCCTTAGACCTACTTTTGATTATAATTGTTACTACTTTCTCATAAGGGCCTTATGAGTTGAGGTTGCTGATAAGGATGCTTGAGTTCGGTGAGGAAATCATGATGCTTCTTGTCCGTATTCTATTTATCGACACTTCACTCTCTAAACTTGTTGACAGGTTTACCGAGCTCAGTATTCACTTGGGGACAAGCGAGGTCTAAGTTTGGGGAGTTGATACGTCCAAAATGCATCACTATTTTATATCGTAATTCACCCCTATTCATTGATATATTTCATGTTATGATGCTATTCTTATGTTGTTTTGGCTTGTTTTACACAGTTTTCAACTTTCTGATGCCGAAGCAGCAGACGCAGGATTCAGCGATAAAAAGTGGACACAGAGTTGCTGAATCAGTAGACCTCCAAATGACCTGAAAATCAACAGAGGTTATTTTCCAGAACATTGATGTAGGCACGCCAAACGAGAGCCAGAGGGGGCCCACTAGGTGCCCAGGCGGCCTGGTGGCATGACCCCCCTGGTGGTTGCGCCGGGTGGCCTCCTGGACACCCGGGGCCACCCCGGCTCCCCCATTTGGCCTATTTATTCTCCGTCACCCAACAACCCTAAAGAGGGAGGAGTTTCGCGGGTTCCGCCGCCGCTCCGTGGCGGAAACCTACAGTGTCGGGGATGTAACCCGGCAAATCCCATGGTCAGGGACCCTGGGTTAGTCATGAGAGGCACAGGTTGGACGATAAGCTCGTCGGCTAACAGGAGGATACGTTCATGCTCGATATTTTTGATTGTAGATGGCGTTTACAGGGAAGTCGAGGCTGGTGCGCACAAGGCTAGGTTACAGATTGTGTATTGCTTGCCGACGTCTCCCCTCCTAGCCCTTATATACTAGGCTAGGTCTCGGGGAGTCCGTTCTGTATTACAGATGAGGTTTCCTAACCATAAGCTTGTTCCGTACGGCAAGTTTGCACCTTCCTTATGACTCGCGGATCCCTACGTCGGTGCCACCAGTGGGCCAAGGCTAGGCCCAGGCGACATCTTTGTGGGCCTTCTGTCTTCGGGTACACCGGGTAGGCTCATCCATAGGAGTCGTGGGGTCACCCCCTCGTCAGTAGCCCCTGAGTGCCTGGGGGACTCGAAGAGGCGCGCAGGGACTCGAATCCACTCTAACGTCGTTTTGATGTATGCACGGTTCAACCGCAGGTCACTGGCAGTCTAGGGCCATGACAAAACCTGTTTCGAGGGATGCTAAGCTGAAAGGGCCCAAGGTGTCGACTGGTCGAGCCTTGTTGAATTGCACTAGTGGCAAAAACCGCAGTAGCCCAATCAAACCCATGTCCCTCGACATGAGCTTGGAACACTGGTGTCTAGCAAAAGTCATGCCGCTGCAGGTCTTACAGTGATCAATTGCCGCCAGTAAAGTTCGTAGCCTAGGCGCGTCCGCCCGGCTTTTTCTATCATGCATGCGCATGGAAAAGGTTGGGAGTGAAATCGCTCTTCGGCAAGTCCCAGTCCGGCCGATCTTCGCAACGGGGTCTTACCTACACGCTAAGCTTGTGTGGCATCTGGGCACAGTGTATCGTGTTCCAGGAATATGTATTTTTATTGAGGCGCGGAGCCTAGTAGATAATGCACCCACTTGGAATAAACAATCAAGTGGGCGGTTTTAGCGGTCACTCGTGGAGCTTCTCCGAGTGCTCGGGCGTAGAGGGATATTTGCTCGGGAGGTCGTCGAGTGCTTGAGTATATAGAGTTTTGCGAGTAATCGCTCGAATATCGCTTTTGCTCTCGGGGTGAGGGAGCACCCGATTGTAACGCCCCGGCCACAGCCATCGGTTCCCGGCGTACGCCTGGCGGGATCTAGACTGTCCCCACAGACCAACACTAGTCTTTCCTGCGCACTTTGTCCTCACTCGTGCGCACCTGGGAGCTACTTCCCAGTCGGTCACCCATCCTCAAATTGCTCCAAGCCAAGCACGCTTAACTTTGGAGTTCTTTGAAGATGTGCTTCCGGAAAAGAAGGTGCACCTTGTTGATATGAGTAGTCTATCATTCCTATTAAGCCAGGATGTCACATACACCCCCACTCAAAGGAACCGATGTCCTCATCGTCCCACAGGAACGTTCCCCCTTGGCACACGTCTGTGTGTCCAGTGCCGACACATGTCCCACATGTTTGCGCAACTAACCCACACACGCCCGTGTAACCGCGAGGGTCAACTCTGATACCATTTGTAACGCCCCGGCCACAGCCACCGGCTGCCGGCGTACGCCTGGCGGGATCTAGACTGTCCCCACAGACCAACACTAGTCTTTCCTGCGCACTTTGTCCTCACTCGTGCGCACCTAGGAGCTACTTCCCAGTCGGTCACCCATCCTCAAATTGCTCCAAGCCAAGCACGCTTAACTTTGGAGTTCTTTGAAGATGTGCTTCCGGAAAAGAAGGTGCACCTTGTTGATATGAGCAGTCTATCATTCCTATTAAGCTAGGATGTCAAACCGATACTCCAGGACCGCTCGATCTGGCGAGTGCAAGTTTTCTCATCTCGTGTCGTGGTGAGGGAGCACCGAAACTCTCATGGGTGCGAGTAATCACTCGAGCACATTTTTACTTCTGGGTGAGGGAGCACCCGAAACTCTCATGGGTGCGAGTAATCACTCGAGCACGTTTTTACTTCTGGGTGAGGGAGCACCCGAAAACTCTTGTGGAGATGCGCCCGATGGGAGTAAAAAATTTGCTCATCGGAAAAAGATTTAAATTTTTGAAATTCTGAAGCTGAGAAACGTAGTCGATACGCCTTGCGATGCTGGAATGATTTTGATGGTATCTTTGACCATTTTAACCTGCCGAAGGAAATGACTTGGCGCTATCCCGCCGAGATTTTCACTTCATGTGATTATGGTCCTCTTTTTGCGCGCGTAGTGGGCGGTGTTGTTGCTGCGCCATTTGGGTTTTCCATGTTTTTCGCCTGCCGTGGGATCGTGCCACGTTTACTGGCCGCTGGGATCGAACAGTGCCCCTGTTTTCCTGGCTGGTGGTTAAATACCGAGCGGCTTGGTAAATTTTAGGTTTTACCCAGCCATTGCCTTCTCCGCTCGCTGCTAGATTCCACTGTTCTTAAGCCTTCTCCTTCCTCCTGTTGCTGCTTGCTGCGAGATTGATGACAACACGCTCCCGTGCTGCTCCGAAAACGGCCAAGATGTCTGGCAAGTGGGAGCGCTCGACTTTTGGGGTTGCAGATCTTGGCCCGTTGATTGCTGATGGCTTGGTGGCTGGAGATGCTGTGCGAATTCCAGGGGATGAACCTGTTCCTGCTCCCACGGCCGATGATCGGGTGTGCTTTCAGGCGTTCTTCTCTCGCGGGTTTTCCCTTCCAATTCACCCTTTTGTTCGTGGTTTGCTGTACACCTATTGGCTCCAGCTGCACAATTTGACTCCCAATGGGATTTTGCACATTGCTTGTTTTATTACCCTTTGTGAGGCTTTCTTGGGGATCTATCCTCATTGGGGGCTCTGGAAGCACCTCTTTTCTATAAAGAGGACGAACTCTGAATACGCAGTAGGGCAGGTGGGTATATCCATTAGGGACTCCAAATCGTAATTTGATTAGGAGATGCTTGACTCCGT
This sequence comes from Bromus sterilis, assembly GCA_950022295.1. Taxonomy (NCBI): domain Eukaryota; kingdom Viridiplantae; phylum Streptophyta; class Magnoliopsida; order Poales; family Poaceae; genus Bromus; species Bromus sterilis. The sequence goes on along the minus strand of OX465595.1, from coordinate 331,490,487 downwards.
CAGTGCTTGGCGAAAAAGTTGGTTCTATCTGAAGGACTAGCATATTGTTGGGCAGCGATTTGGTCTTGCTCCCTTTAATCCTGAAGTGCGGGTAGTCAAGCAGGCCTCATGGTCCCATTCTTTGCCCGCGAAGGAATCATCTGAAGTGGCTCCATTTTTGGAAAGGATTTCCCTGGTGAAGGACAACTTGACCGGTGGGCAGCTCATCTCTGTTTTCATTGAGAGGCGCGTTCAACCATTGCAGTCGCGAGCCCATCCTATGTGGCAATATGAGGGCCTCGGGGACTCAACGAGATGCTCCGGCCAAGAGCTGGACGCCGATGGCCTCCTGGCCCGGATCCAGTACGTGACCAAGTGCTCGAACGTTTCTGAGATGGGTTTCGTCACTCCGTATTCTTCTGAACACATGTTGTCGTAGGTTCGCGTTTTTGAATTTCCCATGTGACTGGAGATGCTTGTTTGACTACTTACTGATGATGTTTCTTGCTATTGTAGGATCATGTTCCTGTGTTGTGTAACCCTCCGCAGCCAAAGGATGCTGATGTTTGCGAGGAGCCAGATGCTTCCACTGCTGACGATGTTGTGCCGAGTGCTGGTGTCAGCGTGCTTGCGGGTGCCACTGGTGCGGACGAGTCCACGGGGGTCGATCTGCCGGGGACCGGAGATAGTGAGGAGTCGGCGCCCCTTCGTGTCAAGCGGCCTTCGGGCGCCGAGAGTCTTGACGCGACTAGTGGCGTCGTTCCGATGTCTGTACCGTCTGCTGAGCCGTCTCCTTCTGCTGCTGAATTCAAAAGGCCTAGGTTTTGGAGGTTATTACGTGTTGGCTCTGTGCGCAGCGGGTAAGCATATGCTTGTCTTTGCTGAGGCTGTTTTTTCCTCTGTTCTTTTGTCTGATGGGTTTTATCTTGTAGCGCTGCGACTGCTCCGACTGCTTCCTCCTCTAGTGCGGCTGCTGTCGACCTGCAGTCGACTGACTCTGGAGCGGCCACCAAGCATACTGGGGATTCGTCGGCTGCTGTTTGTCGGCCCATATCGTCGGCGACCCCTGCTGTCCTGGCTGCGGATGTGATTCCTGCTGTTTCTCCTCCGGTGGCGTCTGGTATTGTTATTCCTGATGCCGAGTCTGCTGTCCCAGATCGTCCTTACTTGGGTCGTCGTGATCTTGGTGTCGAGGATAAAATCCATTTCTTCGACCGCATAGCTGGGCTGGTAAGTTTATTTCATGTTTACTTGCGTAGTTTTTGTTATGGGGGGCACGGCAGTGCTCCCGATGGGAGTAGCCCTCGAGGCTGCAAGCAAGTGCTTGCAGTTGCTTGCAGTCTTGCCTTGGCTCTGTTTTTCCTGTGTGTCGTCGTTGGGAGCACGGCCAGTGCTCCCGATGGGAGTAGCCCCCGAGGCTGCAAGCAAGCGCTTGCGATTGGTTGTAGTCTTACTTTGGTTCTGACTTTAATATCCGATTTCTTCGAGCAACCGGTGTTTTAGCACTGTGAGCGTCTGGTGGTCGATGCTGAGCACTGGCGTCAGGCCCCCACTTCTGCCCAGGATGCTTTGTCTGCCATGAGTAGTGAGTATTTCTTCCTATGCTGCCGTGCTTGAACTGCTAGGTCTTCGATTCTGAGTGATGTCTTGTGTTTTCAGACCGTCGTCAGACTGCCGAGAAGCAGGCCGAGAGGGCGGAGAGGACGGTTTCTAACCTTAAGGCTGCTTTGGTTTCCAAGGAGAAGGAACTGCACGATCAACACGAGGAACTGGTGCGCCTGCGTCGAGCTGAGGATGCGCTTGTGCAGGCGGAGGCGGTCGAGTGTGAGCGTCTTCGGGGCTTGGCGGACTCGTTTGTGTGTAAGTTGTTGTTTCGTTGCTGGGTGCTTTGTCTCCTTCCTCCTTTTGTAGTGATTTCTGTTGCCTGGTGCAACCTCCACGGGTGCGAGTGTGACGGAGGTGGCTGCATCGGAATCTGGAGTTCTCCGGGGGGGGCGTGGATGCCATGTCGGCCGCTGTTGACGCTGCCAAGGGTGTCTGTGCCCGGGCATCTACTCTTGTGGGTCTTGTTCATCAGCATCTCATGCCGGAGGGCGTGAAGGTACCTGCTGGTCTGGACGCCCGCGTTGCTGCATTTGGTAATGGCGGGGATCTCTTGGAAGAGCTAGTTGGGGAGACCGTGGTGAGTGGTCTTTCCACGTCCTTTGTTGTTCTCCTGGGGCACGGAGTTGCCATTGACGATTCGTTGGTTGAGACTGTCCCTGCTTATACTGACGAGCAGAGTGCGCGAGACACTGTTCTGGCTCGTCGCCTGCAGGAAGTTGTGGATGGTCAGTATCCCTCCTCTGTAGGCCATGGGGTCGTAGCCATGCCATGTCGTTTGGAACTTTCTGGTTGTAATATGCCTCCTTTGTTGTGATGGATCTGTGCTACCTGGATTGAAGTAACTGTTTGGCCGTCCTGCTGTTGTGTTTGATTGTCTTTTCTTTTGTTCATTTTGCGGTAGGCCGCCCCGGGCGTGCTTCGGTCTTGGAGTTCTTTGAAGGAGGACGCTCGCGAGGGCGCGTATGAGTCCGTGTGCTTAAGGCTGAGGGGCGCTGAGCGAGAAGTTGTTCGCTTGAAGGGGGTTGTAGCAGTTCATCATTCCAAACGCGAGCGTGCTGAAGCCGTGCTGGATAGTCTTGCTTCGTGGGTGGTGAAGTTGTCTGACCTCCTGCCAGGTGAGTCTTGCTGCTGCTCGATTGCTCGGCTGCCTTTTAGTAGTTTTCCTGTCGTCGTCTTGATTTTGATTCTGTTTTCCGAAGTGTTGTCGGGGCGGTCCTGGGATGAAGATAAGGCCGTCCAGTCGGAGATGTCTCGATTGGACGATTCTGAAGTGCAGGCGAGCAATCCTTTCTGGGCAGATGGGGCTCGTGCTTGAGCATTTGTTGTGCTTCGTCTTCGAGCTGAGCGGGTGCCGGCTGCTCTGCGGTACTGTCATCAGGTGCTGGGTAGGATCCATGTTGAGTTCTATCCACTGCAGGTGCTGCCGTCGTCCTTTGAGATGCTTTGCCGCGTATTTTCTCAGCCTGCAGAGCTGCGTCGCGTCATGAATCACCAGATTCATGCTGGAGCCCGTGCTGCTTTTGGCTTGGTCCATAGTCATTGGCCGGGAGCTGATATTTCTCAAGTGGTGGGGGGTCCTCCTGGTGGCAGGGATTACCGAATGGATGAGCATTACTCGGCGGTCGATGAGCCTGCGCGCCAAGTTGTGGAGCGAGTTTGTGAAGAGAACGGTCGTTATCTAGGTGCCCTGATTAAGGCAAAGATGGAGCATGGGGGTTAGATGCTTCCTTCCTTTGTATTCTTCTTGGTGTACTGTAGGTAAATGGTTTTGCTGCTGTCGAGAGCCCTTGTGTGTCGCGATTTGCGAAGAATGCCGTGGGGGGTGGCTGCTGAGCTGAGCCTCCGAGTGTTAATGTTATTTATGTCGCGATTGCGAAGAACGCCTCGGGGGGTGGTTGCTGCGGCGAGCCCCCGAGTGCCAGTTTTGTTTATATCGCGATTGCGAAGAACGCCTCGGGGGTGGCTGCTGCGGCGAGCCCCCGAGTGCCAGTTTTTTTATGTCGCGATTGCGAAGAACGCCTCGGGGGTGGCTGCTGCGGCGAGCCCGCGAGTGCCAGTTTTGTTTATGTCGCGATTGCGAAGAACGCCTCGGGGGTGGCTGTTGCGGCGAGCCCCCGAGTGCCAGTTTTTTTATGTCGCGATTGCGAAGAACACCTCGGGGGGTGGCTGCTGCGGCGAGCCCCCGAGTGCCAGTTTTGTTTATGTCGCGATTGCGAAGAACGCCTCGGGGGGTGGCTGCTGCGGCGAGCCCCCGAGTGCCAGTTTTGTTTATGTCGCGATTGCGAAGAACGCCTCGGGGGGGTGGCTGCTGCGGCGAGCCCCCGAGTGCCAGTTTTGTTTATGTCACGATTGCGAAGAACACCTCGGAGGGTGGCTGCTGCGGCGAGCCCCCGAGTGCCAGTTTTGTTTATGTCGCGATTGCGAAGAACGCCTCGGGGGGTGGCTGCTGCGGTGAGCCCCCGAGTGCCAGTTTTATTTATGTCGCGATTGCGAAGAACGCCTCGGGGGGTGGCTGCTGCGGCGAGCCCCCGAGTGCCAGTTTTGTTTATGTCGCGATTGCGAAGAACGCCTCGGGGGTGGCTGCTACGGCGAGCCCCCGAGTGCCAGTTTGTTTATGTCGCGATTGCGAAGAACGCCTCGAGGGGTGGCTGTTGCGGCGAGCCCCGAGTGCCAGTGGATCAATTTTTGGAAAAAACATTTTTCAATATTCTTCCTGGTGTCTCTTACATTTAGTAAGAATGGGGGGCGGTCTGATGAGGACGGTCCACCTTTATTAAAAACGGCGGCGTGGTGGCCTTAAGTGCTGGATGGCTTCTTCTCCGAGTGCTCGGGTCCTTCGGGTGGCGGCTTCTTCTACGGGAGCGCTTCTTCTGTGGGTCTCGTGGTCTCGCTGGCTTGGTGGGCTCCAAAGGCCTCTGATATCATGTGGAATTCCTTGTCGCAGCGGTCGGACCGGACGAAACTCCCGCTGATTGTGATGACACCGTGAGGGCCTGGCATCTTTAGCTTAAGGTAGGCGTAGTGAGGTACTGCCATGAAGCGGGCGAAGGCCGGTCGTCCGAGGATTGCGTGGTACTATGATTTCCAGTCGACCACTTCGAAGTCTAGGATCTCCTTGCGGAAGTTGGTCGCCTCGCCAAAGACCATTTCCAGGCTTATCGTTCCCAGAGGGTAGACTGCTTTTCCTGGCACAATCCCGTGGAAGGTTGTCCTCGAGGATTTCAGCGCGGAGCTCTGGATTAGCATTTCTTCGAGTGTCCTTGTAAAGATGATGTTGACCCCGCTGCCGCCGTCCATGAATACTCTTGACATGTCGTAGTTCCCTATTCTGGCCTCGAGCACTAGTGCGGCATGTCCTGGTCGAGGGATGGCAGGCGGGTGGTCCTCCCGAGAGAAGGTAATATCTGTTTCGGACCCGCGCAAGTACTCCGGGATAGCGGGGTGTGAGGAGGCTGCGAGGAAGACTTGTCTTGTGACCTGCTTCTGCTGCCTATTTGAAGGTCTGCCTTCTTGTATCATGTAAATCCTGCCGTGAGCTTCTGGGTAGTGATCTTCTTCCTCTGGTGTCCTGCTCCGTTGCTGGATTGCGGCCACTTGCCTTGCTGGTAGGGGAGGGGCTGGTGGTGCGTCGTCGGCGATGGGCCCGACTGCTATGCTCGCAAGTGGCTAGGGCGCTGTTGCCGCGGATCGGATTTTTTCCTCCGCCAACTCGTTCAAGCTTTTGCAGTTCCTGAGGGTGTGCCCTGATTTGAGCTCCCCTCTTTCGTTTCTGAATACGTGTATCGAGCATGGTCCGTCGAGTTGTTCTTTGGCCGAGCGGTATGTTCTGGTGCTGTCGCGCGGCTGCCTCGCCCTCCAGTCTCGTTTCTGAGCTTGGGGCACGTCTTCGAGGTTGTCTCTACGTTGTATCCTGCCGTCGTCATGATGCATGCCGTCTTTGTCGTCTCGGAAGCCTGCGGCGACCATGTCGGGTCCTCTGTCGTCGTAGAAGGTGCTCCTGGGTCGCTTCCTTCGACGGTCGAGTCCTCTTTCTCCGTTGTGGTAGTCGTAGTCGTGTTCTGAGCGTGTGATGTGGATTTCCGTTTCGTTGCAAATGGAATCCTCGCCGTCCGCCCAACTGTTGGCTTGCTCCAGCAGCCGTGCGAGTGTTCGGACTTTCATCTGCCCGAGCTGTTCCTTGAATTCGATGTGCTGCAGGCCTCGCCTGAACGCGTCGATTGCGCTTTCGTCTGATATGTCTTCTACAGAATTCTTGAGTATGGTTGTAAGGCCCGATATGCGGTACTGTTCCAGATCTAGATGTTTCCATCCAGATCCGGGGACGAAGCACATATCGGTCCCACCGCGACATATGACGAAGTCATATGCCCCGGATTTTCCAACATGATATCACAACATTACAGATACAGGATACAACATCTCATACAATCGGCATACAACTGCCTCAAATACTATACAACAGCGGAAGATACATGTCTGAGTACAGACTACAATCAAATGCCTACTGGCAAAGAGAAAATCATCGATCCCCATAACCACACGGGTCCAGGCCCTCCGCCGGGATCGGCCTATCTAGTCGTCGTCGAGCCTCCACGTGAAACGTCGATCACCATACCTGTTGTCGATCAAGAACCCTGAAAAGAGTTTGGGGGTAGTATCATGAGTACAGAAGTACTCAGCATCCAACTGTAATGGTCATCTGACCCAACAAGGACTTCATCACTCGTCATTCTAGGACAACTAGTAGTTTACGGTAAGGAGGGGGTAAGTGGTGAGGTTGCTGCCGCACTAGCATTTATGAAGTGGCTAACGATCTAGAGAGTAAGATAAGAAGCCAAGCATTCGATGAGGAATCGCCTCCAACAAGTCTTGCTATCAACTACTTACGCAAACATAACACCTATCCTATCCTTGTCCTCCTCTTTGCATCCCGACGAAGAAGAAGAAGTCAAGGCACACACACGTTGATCAAGTTATATTAAGATTATCTCAGTTGTTGTTGTCTATGAACAAGGAGTAGGTCTCAAGTCGTCCATAACCGTGGACACGGCTTCTCAAAAAGATTTAACCCTGCAGGGGTGTACCAACTGACCATTACAAGGCTCCGCACGCACGCCCATCTCTCTTAGTTTCTACCCATCACAAGAAACCATTTTATGATTTAGTCCCAAGAGATCCGGAACGACAGGTCCCTCTAACTAACAACGCACAAATCCGGGTGGCCCCCGGTGAGTCGACATCCAACTCAAAAGCCGGTCGCGCTCTCGAATCGGCCTCTACCGTCTGGACGAGGTCGGGTTAGCTACCCAAACAGATGTGGGCAACCCCCTAGCTTCCAGGTGTGGACCAACAAAGAAACCATGTCTCCGCTGGCCCGAGTTGTTTGAAAATCTGCGAGGTCGACACTCGCGCACACACGTTTTGCAAAAGGTAAAACCAGCTTGGGTCACCACTAGAAATGTTTGAAGCTAGATAGGTAAGAAGAGGGGACCCCATAAAATCCCACACGCGGTTAGGCACACTCAGTCTTAAAACCAATACCCAGAACTCGGATCCTAAGTGACTCGAATGGAACAAAGCGTCGAGGCGGGAGAAGATGAGAGAGGAGAGGGAGGCTACGAGGAAAGGAGGAGAGGAAGGAAGGGAAGCGCGGGGGCCTGGGTGGCCGGCGGCAGCACGGACGTGGAGGCGGCGGCGGCTGCTGCGTGCCCACGGGCATTGAGGCGGCGCCCAGGAGAGAGAAGGCAAGGGGGCAGCGTGGCACTCATCTGGGCCATCAGATCTCAGATCTGATGGTCCAGATTTGAGGTAGGGCTAGGGTTTCGAAAACTGGGGTATTTGGGGGAAATTTTGGGGAAAAAACAGGGGTGGCTGCAATTTTGTGGCTAGGGATACTATAGAAAGAGGTGGGAGGGTGGTGGTCTTTATATAGCCCCGGTGGCTGGCAGTTTGCAAAAACATCCCCGGTTTCACTCTCGTGCGCGCGGTGTTCACGTTTTTGACCGCCGGGGGTCCGCAGTACCTTCGATTTGGGTAAAACTTCGAACTGCGCGATCAGCGCGTCGAGCCGGCAGCGTTCACCTCGCATTGGAACCGTTCTGAGAACAATTTCCGGCGCGCTATAAAAATATCTCGTTTAATTATTAAACGGGGTTTTCGTTCCGTTGGCTGCGGCTGGTCTCGTGCGGTTTTCACGACGGTGATCGGGTGAAACCCGGTGTCGCAAAGGTCGAGTGTCAGGGTGGCAAGGGTCGGTCTTCGTCCGGTACGAGATATGAGGGGGGAAAATAATCACCGATCGATAAATCGGGGATGCAAACACCGCAAACAAATCAGACAATCAAATAATTCACACCAAAAACAAAATTTTTAATTTTTGTGAAATCTGGGCTATTACAATGGTCCACCGCTGGATGTAGGCTCGCAGCGTTTCCCTGGTTCCTTGCTTGCATGCCCGCAGTTCCTCGAGTGATGTCGGTCTCTTGTATGTGGATTTGAAGTTTTCTATGAAGGCTTCGCGGAACTGCCTCCATGAGCTGATGGATCCTCGCGGGAGATTCTTCAACCAGTGTCGTGCCGAGCTCTCGAGCATGAGCTGCACATACTGCATTGCCGTGACGTTGGTCCCTCGCTGGAACTTGACTGTTGTTAAGTAGTCGTCGAGCCACGCCTCTGGCTCTTCGAGTCCATTGTATTTGAGCGTTGTGGAGTTCAATTTGAAACTGCTTGGCATTCGCGCCTCGCGTATGGAACGCGTGAAGCATAGTGCTCCGCATGGCTCGATTTCTTCGTCGAAGGCTTCTTCGTCCGAGTACTCTTCGCGTGCTGCGCGTCTTCGTTTGCTGCGGTTGACTTTGTTCTGTGTGATGTCGTCTCGCGCGTCTCGTCGACTGCTGCGGCGCCTGTTGTCGTTGTCGTCGCTGTCGTGTTTCCTGTTTTTGCCGGAGCGTTTGCGCCAGTCGTCGCTGCTGTCGTCATCATCGGGCGAGCTGGGGTCCCTGTCTGGTGTCCTTGCACGGGTCGGTCGCCTTGCATTTGATTTTTTGGGTGTTGAGGCGGCGATGGCGTCCTTCATTATCTGTAAGGCTATTGAAGTGTTGCGGTCGGGTCTGTTCTGCCTGTTCATCTAGGCGCAAGATAGGTAGTCTCGGGCGCTTATGAGGGCTTCTGCTGGTGTGAGGGGTTCCTCTTCGTCGTCCTCCTCTTCTAGCTTGAAGTCGTCGTCGAGCTTCCGGACCACTCTCTTCTTGTCTGTTCATCGCAGGTTGTTGAATTTCGATTTATTACGGAGAGGGGAGTCATGATCCGGGGAGTCGTCTCTTGGAGGTGGCTTGCGATTGCTTTTCTGCTCGGCGACCGTCCTTTCTTGCTTCTCCAGCTCTAGGCGCTGTTGTCTCGCTTGTCGGGTTAGCTCGCTTGCCAATTTGTTGTATGCCCTGAGCTCGTCCCTTGTTGCGCTTGCCGGTAGCAACTTCCCGTGTTCGACTGCGTATTTTACCTTGGCCATTGATTCTTTGGTCAGGTAGATTCGCTCTTTGGTTGGGTCATCCACCGCCTCACTCGGGGTTTGTTGCTTACTTCTTGATGGCTTGTCGCTCTTGTGGTTGCTCTGCTCTTGTCCTTGTGGTACTTTCATTGGTATGCTTCCCACGTCTCCCAGCTTCACGACGATCTTATTGGTGGTTCCGGGCGCTTTCGTGTTGCCTTCGGCTTGGCGAGTGTTCGAGTCGTCGTCCTGGCCCTCGCCGTTTGCTGGTGGCGCGTCGACTTCTACCGTGAACACCTGGGATGGTGCCCTGGCTGCCTTGTTGCTCGTGCGTGTGATGTTGCTTTTCCGGGACGAGGGTCCAGTCGAGTGATCGCGGGCGACGCGGAGCCTTGGTTTGGGTGGGCAGTCGCGACTGGCCTGAAGGGTGGTCGCGCGGGTGGTGACTGCGTCGATTGCTGCTGTAGATGTCGTCGCGGGTGTTCGGGCGTCATCCGTGAGGCGGAGGGCGCCCCAGTGGTTGATGTAGATCTGATATGCTCCGAAGATCAGGTTGATGCCGGAGCGTAGGTCGGTGAAGATTGGTCGGGGAGTCGAAAGGTGGGCCGTGAAACCAAGGGACCTGAACAGATCGGATTCCGCCTGGGTCATCGGATCGAAGAGCGGTGGTGAAGTCGTCGCACCGGTGGGTGTTGAAGATGCTGATGAGGCCGCCGAGATCGCGTTCCCAACCTGTGCAGTTCCCACAGACGGCGCTAATTGTCGGGGATGTACCCCGGCAAATCCCATGGTCAGGGACCCTGGGTTAGTCATGAGAGGCACAGGTTGGACGATAAGCTCGTCGGCTAACAGGAGGATACGTTCCTGCTCGATATTATTGATTGGAGATGGCGTTTATAGGGAAGCCGAGGCTTGTGCGCACAAGGCTAGGTTACAGATTGTGTATTGCTTGCCGACGTCTCCACTCCTAGCCCTTATGTACTAGGCTAGGTCTCGGGGAGTCCGTTCTGGATTACAGATGAGGTTTCCTAACCATAAGCTTGTTCCGTACGGCAAGTTTGCACCTTTCTTATGACTCGCGGATCCCTACGTCGGTGCCATCAGTGGGCCAAGGCTAGGCCCAGGCGGCATCTTTGTGGGCCTTCTGTCTTTGGTTACACCGGGTAGGCTCATCCATAGGAGTCGTGGGGTCACCCCCTCGTCATACAGAGAAGAAAAGACATCTCTGGCGGGCAGATTCCGTCGGGAGAACACTTCCCGGAAGGGGAGATCATCGCCATCGTCATCCCCATCGTCACGGGCATCATCGAGATCATCATCAACATCATCCCCAACATCAACACCGTCTCCACCTCCATCCTATCTCATCTCACAATTGCAACTTGCATTGTAATCCGTACTATCTATCCTCTCTACTCCACCGGTGATGATTACTACTTTGTGGTGAATGCTATTGAGTTTTGTTGGAGAAATATTGTTATGTCCAAATTGTTTATCATCTATTTATCACCACTGATCATGATCTCTTTTATGTCTTGTGAGTAGTTACTTTAGTTCTTGAGGACATGGGAGAAGTCTAGTTGTTAGTAGTCATATGATGTTGAAGTAATATGTGTTGTTTGATATTTAAGTTGTGTTGTTATTTTCCTAGTGGTGTTGTGTGAGTCTAACACCCCAAAACTTCGCCTTTCTAAGGACCTAGGGGAATGCATTGTGTATAAAGAATGCTTACGGTGGGTTGCCGGAGTGACAAAAACCTGAACCCCAGTTTGCATGCTTTTGCACAAGGGAATAATGGATCCTTGATCGTATTGTTGTGGTTAGGCTTATGCCTTAATTTCTACCTTGTATTTTGCGGATGCTCGCAAGGTGTTTAATCATAAGAGTGCACTTATCTTAGTCTAGAAGATGTACGAGCATAGATCCACCCACTCAACACTTATCAACACAAAACATAGTATCAATACGGAATATGGAGAAAGCACGTGACTACCTCTCCTGTGTGTCCTCAAGAACGATTTAGCCTTTATAAGTCCATTTGCTTGGCTTATCCTTTGTTCAAAAGGATTGGGCCACCTGTTACTCCTCAATACCTTTTACTTTTCTTGCTTTTATCTTCTTGTTGCTTATACCGAAAATCCTTAAAAAGTCACCTTTAAGTGCCTGCAGCTATTTCTTTACCAAAGTCACTTATCAATACCTTCTGCTCCTCGTTGGGTTCGACACTCTTATTGATCGAAAATGCTACAATCGATCCCCTACACTTGAGGGTCATCACCCGTCTATAAATAGCCGCCCCAAGCCCCATAGGAGGGTTGGCTGCTTCGAGAGAAAAACTGTCACTTGTCATCTAAGAGCAACCCATCTCTAAGGAACCTAAAGAACCTAAGTGAGGAACACCACCAGCCTGAGTAGTTAAACATTTATGAGGAAGTCGTTTTGAGTGATCCGAAGGTTTTTACTCTTGAAGACTGTGATGTTCCAACCGGTGTAGGAGTCATCGTTCTGAGGAAGTCAAGATGCAATTGTGACTTCCCTAAGTGAACGGAGTCTGTGAAGGTTTCGAGAGTCTACCTTGAAGACTCACCTGAGTGATTGGACGGAGTCTGAAGACTTTAGTTCAAGGAGAATAAGGTGAAGACTATGTCTTATGAGTTCAGTCTCAGCCTCTCAGACCAGATGTAGAGTTGTCACAGCAACTTGAACTGGCCTATCAAATCGGTGTCATTTGTGCCCTGGTGCTATTTCTTCAAACCTTACTCTTCTGTTTCTGCACCGATGACTTGTCCCGATGCCTTCCTCTCTGAGTTCTCTTTGTTCTGATTCCTCATGCATTGCATCAGTTACACTTCCGCTCTTCCGTTAGAATTTATTTCTGTTGCAATATGATGATATGTGCTCATGTTTACATTTTGTAATGTTTCTGTGCTTCATCATTTCGTGAGTTTCCTCAATTTCGAATTGCCTCGGTCCTGAGGATATCGAAATTACTCGAGAAATTTAAAAATCTCCCATTCACCCCCTTTGGTCGATATACTGCGCTTTCAGCCGCGCTGTAGATGACTCGACCATCTATAGTGCGTGCGTGCAGGGGCGCGCTGCTGACATGTGGGCCCAAAAAACCCGGTCTGTAGTAGCCAAATTAGCAGCGCATGTTTCACCGTGCGCCGCGGATGTACAAGACATCTGCAACGCAGGTAATATCCCGCATGCTTCTAAATTGGCCATCCACGAGAACCACAGTTGTGACCACATAGTAGCAGAGCGACAGACCCGCGCGGCTAATGGTCAATCTCCTACAGCGCACCCGTGCTGCTAATATTTACCTACATCACGTGTACTCTAGGCCGCGCTGCTAATTTTCATTCTTGTATGGCCATTATCCTAGTAGTGAGTTAGTCGTGTTAGCACGACCAGTCACTAGAGATGTGACAAACTAAATAAACGTTCGTCGGTGGAGCGCTCGTCATCCGTGACGGGCAGGCGCCGCCACCGCCACCGCCTATGGCGCCGCCACCACCACCTTCAGACGTGAAGCCGCCACCGCCCTCGCCATGGGCGGCGCAGTTCCTTCCGGCCAACTCGCCGACGCCGACGCCACCCTACGGTCCCGGGGTGGACTCGCCGCCGCGCCACCACCTGCCGGAGCCGCATCCATTCCGGGAAGGGTGGCAGTGGGAGGGCGTGAACACCTTCTCGGTGTTCGTCCCGCTGGCGGCGGTGGCCATTCCACCGGACGCCACCGACGAGGAGGAGGCGCGCATCAAGGAGGAGGCGTACACGCGCCATCTCGCAACCGACTGCGCCCAGGCCGACCGCGAGATGAACGCGGAGTACGCCGCCTCGCACGCCGCGGCCGTCGTCGAGCCGCCACGCAGCGCCAGGGACTCCCGCCGTGAGGCCGGGAGGGAGGCCAAGAGGGCTCGGCAAGCCGACCGCGCGGCCATGGAGGAGCGCTGACGGCGCGACTACCCCTGGGTGCCTATTCCGGCAGTCGTCGACCTCTCGAGCGACTAGGACGACGACATGGACGACGACGGCGGGGACGGCGACGGCATTGACGCGCAGGGGCACATTTTTATTTTTGTAGCGTTTTTTAATTTAAGTTTTAATGTAATAAACGGTTTAATTAATTAATTTCAGTGTTTAATTAGTTAACTTTATGCTTATATTGTTTTAAAAATTTGCGTTTGCGTCGGTGCGTTGGGCGACCGCGCAAAACGCTGGACAAAAATGGACACGCTGAACGGACGCGCTCGCGCAAGCCGGACAAAACCGGCGTCTGTTTACGTCGTCGTGTTGTAGTTGCCTTAAATACTTCCTTCGTAAAGAAATATAAGAGTATTTAGATTACTAAAATAATGGTATAAACACTCTTATATTTGTATTCAAAACAACTTTTCTGCCAGCGATTGTAGCGACGCTCGAACGGAACGGCTGGCTTCGCTCCACGGGACCACGTTGCATAGATCGTCCCCCCCTGATTTTCAACTGTGGGCCCGGAAATTAATATTTCTCCTTAATTAATCCCTCTTTCCTCTAATTAAACAATTAGTCCCGTGACTTAGCTGTGGAGCCTAGTAATTAATCCCTCTTTACTCTGATTAAAATACTCGTCCGGTGATTCTTACGGGTACCACATGATTACATACCTTTTCTATCAGAATCAGTTTTTTCATGGATGATAAATGAGACAGCCTAATCTTTCTCTTCTAATATCTCGCGTTTCCTAATTTGAAAAAGAAATCTCGTCGGAAAACCGCGCGTTTGCGCGGGCGCGCGTGTATTAGCCACCCCCATTTGTATTTTGTATAGTGAATTTGTTCTACTTCTTAGATTGTTCTAGTGGATGATCTAAACTGAAGTCCGTACAACACTGAATCTAACTAGAATTTCCCTGGCGTACTGATACTGAACTCAAGATTTGAACTTCGGCAGCAGCAGCTGTATGCTCTCTGTTCAGTTTGAATTTGTTCAGTCTGTACTAAACTGAATCACTACGGATTTCTTCGGCCATATACGGATACAGAGACTAGGAAACATGCCGTGCGTAGCAACGGGAGAAAAACTAATCTAGAGTTAAATTTAGTAAGAATTGTATATCAAAGAAAAAGCTGGGATCCTCATTCATGAAAATTATCCATCGGCACAGTATAATAACATCAAAACGGTGGAGGGATGAAATAATGGTTAAAACTTATGGAAGTCGACAATGATGTTCTGCGCCTCCGCGATGGTGAAGGGAATTATGATGGAGGGGAGGCGATGGTCGGCCCTGAGGCTTAGGTGATGGAAGACGTGTTTTAGCCTCAAATGAAAGTAGTTTTTAGGCCCAGCTACACCTTTTAAGGCCGCATGTGTTTCACTACGTAGACAATGCTAGTTTCCTCATTCATGAAAATGTCTACCGATGCAGTATAATAACATTTTTTTAAACGTAAATGATAGAACTTTATTAAACAGCAGTGAGAAAACACAAGTACTTGCGAAAGACCCCTAAGAAAGTCGGAAAATACAATATAGTCCCTAGACTTTTGCAAGAAGGACCCTGGAAAACAAAAGAAAAAGCTATCGGGTCCACCGTCTTCTTGCTAGAAACTGCTCGCCATCGCCGGGGAACTGGCCACTTGGGGTGGCGAGAGCGCCTCTGATTCCGGCTACCAGCAAGAGAACGGACTGCCTCGCAAGGAGGAAAACTTTGCAGCTGCCTTTCAGCCATAGAATGCGTCAGCTCGACGAAAGGGGAGCCACCACCTCCGTCCTGTGAACTTCCGCTATGAGCACGAACCCCATCCGCTCGGGGAAGATCTGCAAGTGCCCAGCAAAAAAGAAGAGCTACGCGAGCATCTTCCTCCTCACTGGGTCTGAAAACCTTGATGCAGCAGACCAGGAACAGACTCGTCGTCACTAGCGTCGATCCCCTTTGTTCCACCACCAAGGTGAGCAAACAGGGGGGAAGCCAGCAAGAACAAACCACAGAGCTTATTCGGAGGGTAGTCGGAGACGAACTCATCCGCAGAAACCGGCACCACGCCGCCACCACATCGAAGATCTCCGGCAGCCGCCTAACGCGGCCCGAACGCGCCGGCAGCCGGATCCCCAAAACAAACGGCAAGAAGCCAGACAATACAGCTAGCACGCACCACGCACTGCCCCCATGACCCCTCCGACCGGCTGCGCCGGCGGGGAGGCCCTGGGAGAGGCCTGGGTGGCAAGATCTACGACAGGAGACTCTCAACGCGTAGGAAGGGAGAGAAGAGGAGACTTGGGGAAGTTGGTATAATAACATCAAAACGCTGAAGACGCAAAATAATGGTTAAAACTTATCATAATCGACGATGATGTTCTGCGCTTCCGCGAGAAAGGGGGCCGTGGCGGAGGTTTTGTAGACTTTATCTTCTTTTATTCATTCATTGATCGAGGGCATTTTATTATATCTATCCATGCAACATATAATATCTTTTAATTATAGATAATCACCATACATAAAATGAGTGGCAGAGCTACATTTGGTGATTTTTTTGTATTGTTGCTTCATTTTGGTGTTTGATCTATCATCGGCCACCAGTACAACATATTTAGCTCAGCCTCATAGAAATATTATCATTGATGTTTAATACTGTATTCATTTTAAAATAAATGGTACAAATTTATCTAAATATGCAAGTATCTATATTTAGTTTTACAAATAGATAAATTCATATTTAGATAAATTTGCGATACTTATTTTAAAATGGAGTGAATACAATATAGATAGGGTCACGCAAAAATTGTTTTAAGGCACATACTAAAGGTACGCGAGAAACAACTTCAAACAACTAAAGGTATGTGAATGCCAAAAGAATTAAGGGGAATGATGATATTGTTGCATACTTGTGGCATTGCCGTTTAGGTCATATTGGTGTAAAACACATGAAAAAGTTCCATTCTAATGGACTACTTGAATCACTTGGTTATGAATAATTTGAGACATGTGAACCATATGGGCAAGATGACTAGAACCCCATTTTCTGGTTCAATGGAGCAAGCGACCGACTTATTGGAAATAAAACATACCGATGTATGTGGTCCAATGAGTGTGTAGGCACACCGTGGATATCGTTATTTCGTGACTTTCACGGATGATTTGAGTAGATATGGATATATTTACTTGATGAAACACAAGTCTGATACAATTGAAAAGTTCAAAGAATTTCAGAGTGAAGTTGAAAATCTCGTAACAGAAATATCAAATTTCTAAGATCCGGTCATGGAGGAGAGTATCTCAGTTACGAGTTTGGCTCACTTCGCAACTCACGGATACGTCCCAAATGTATCTATAATTTCTTCTTGTTCCATGCTCATTTTGGTGACATTGCTATGTGTTTTGTTACAGTTTCATATCTTTTTACACATATTTGGACTAACTTACTAACTCAGTGCACCTAGTGCCAGTTTCTGTCTGCTGATGTATGTGAATTGCAGGGTTTTACCCATATTTACAGAGCTCCAAGAATTCTAATAAAAATATATAAAAAATCAGCGCATTGGAAGACTCCAAAAGCACGAAGTGGGGCCAGAGGGGAGCCAGGCCCCACCGAGGCGGCTAGGTGGCGCGACCCCACCCTAGGCCGCACCAGGAGGGCGCGTAGGCGAGGGACACATCCCTTGGTGCCCCTCTTCGGCCTATATTTACACCCCGTTCCAGAAACCCTCGGGAGGAACTCCGCATCGCGATTTTCACCTCTGTTCCGCCGCCGCCTCGCTTCCAAGATCAGGCGCACCAAAAGACGTCTTCCCGGCACCCTGCCGAAGGAACGATTGACCTCCGGGAGCTTCTTCACCACCATGAGCGCTTCCCGGATGTGCCGTGGGTAGTCCCCCTTGGACCATGGGTCCATGACCAGTAGCTATGTGATGTCTTCTCTCCAATCTTGTGCTTCAATTATTAGCCCATGTGAGCTTCCCTACATGATCAAGGCATCTATGTAATTTTCCTGCTGTTGCTATGCCGTGTTTGCTGGGATTTGATGGATTATGAGATTATGTTCAGATTGTGATGATTTATATATTTGGTTCTCCTTTTAATTTTGTTCTTGAGTAATTCTTGCATGTTCGCTGTTGCTTTTTATTGCTTTGGCCAAGTAGTAGATAGTAATTCCAAGAGGGAGCGTTTATGCTTGATTGTGGGTTCATGCCCCCCCGATGTCTAGCTTGAGTGACAGAAACATGAGACTAGGGGATGTATTTTTGCCACCAGGGAGAAAAAAACGGTGCTTGTAACCACGGTTGCAAGTATTGTTTACCTTACGCAAAGTTTGTTAATGCAGTTGTCTGTTGCTTTGGGGTTACACTTTGGGTGGGGCTCGCAACTTAATACCAGCGAGATGTTCTGGATAGATATCTCAAGGTAGATAATTAGTGAGTAGATGTTGTTGGATAACGGTCTACTTGTCTTGGCATAGTGCCCATACTATTGAGCCTCTAACTTTCTTGCAACATAATTAGCATTGCGGTGCGTTTATAATTCTGTCAATTGCCCAACTGTATTTTGTTCACCCAGCTTAACTGTGTTATCGTCTTTTGGGAGAGAGACATCACTAGTGAACATCATGGGATATCAATCCATATTTCCACCATTGTTTATACCTCAACTCATTACTGTTTTATTTCCTTTGAGTTGCAATCACCATCGCTATTTCCACCGTGCGTTTGATCCTTTGTAATCAACAAGGCCGAAGAGATTGACAACCTCTTTGAACTCGTTGGGATGCCCCCGTGCATCCCCTTCTCCATCAACAATCATCAGTTCGTCCTTCATCTCACTATATTTTTATCACTTCATGCGTTATGTGCTATGCTTGGAGCGTCTCACTCTTAGGTTTTATTTTTAGTTTTCTTTAGCTTTTCTTGCTGTTCGTAACAAGTTAGATCCCGTCTTACTTTGTGTGGGAGAGAAACACACTCCACTTTCAAAATATAGAACACATCATAGGATTATTCATGCCTATCTTTTTGCTGTTGTGTGTTCTTTATATTTTTGTAGCTACTGCCATGTTTAGTTTTAGTCTTAGTTTGTATTTAGAAAGAGCCTTGGCTTTTGTTTAGTTTGTTGCTGGAACTATCTTTAGTTTTCTTGTTTATCTTGTTAAGAGAGTTGGTTGTTGCACTGAGTTATGTCTTGTCTTGAGAGTAGGTAATTGAGGTTGCTATTTAATTTTAGTAGTAACTTGCAATAGTTTTGAGGTATTTATGTGAGTAATGTTTGAACTTTTGGTGTCAAGAGGTCTAGACTATTAGTGATAGGTGTCGTATTTTGGGAAATCTGTGTTTATTTTCAAAACCTACAAAACTAGTTGAGAACTCTAGCTACTAGATGGATCACTAATCTTTGGAGGGATCGAATATTAGAGTACACTCACGTACCATGAGTCGAGGATGCGCAAGAATAACCAAACCCCCATACACTCCTCCTCGGGGTACTTGTCTCTTTGTGGACCTCCTTATTAGATTGAGAGTTACCGATAATAAGTGCATAAGTTCTTCGGACTAATATAAGTATTGAAAGTTGACACTTCCACCTCCTCATATTTGCTAGCCTCTCCTGTGCCATGCATTGCCTTCTTATCACTCCGAGAGTTGGCGTCCACCTTCGTCGGTACATCCAAACCCTTGGCATGATACGCTCTGTCATCATAAACCTCCTTATATCTTTCCTCAAAACAACCACCATACCTACCTATCAAGGCATTTCCATAGCCTTTCCGAGATATATTGCCATGCAACTTCCACCTCTTCATGACTTGATCTTCATGTCATACATGTTCCTTCTACACTGGCAGCGGCATACATTGCATACATCATGATAGCTACATCTTCTTTATGATTTGAGTACCTTGTAAAGTGTGAAAGATCTTCTATACCCTCTTGTAAATTAGAGTGTTGCCCTTAAGTGAATAAAAGATCCCAAAGAGGACAAATGAGAGTTAAATAGAAAGAGCCATTGAGGCCACCAAAAAAATACAAAAAATAGACAAAAGAGAAAAAGAAATAAAAAGAGAGAAAGGGGAAATCCTACTATGCTTTTGAAAGATCCACACTAGTACTCCCTCTTATCCTTGTACTCCATAGAGATGATCATGCATATAGCTATGTGGGGACCTTCACACTATAGAACTTGGCTTGCATATTCCAAGGATGAGCCTCCTCAAAAGAGCTCTAGGTCTTCATGAGCGAGCAAGTTAGATGCACCCCCACTAGTTCCATTGGAGAGCTTTTCTTAGCTCATATGTGCATCCGTTGCATGACAATCCCTACTCCTCACATCATATCTATCATTTGGCCTTCTCTCCTATGATTGTCCTCATTGATGTGAGCCTTTATCACCCTTTTTGTCTTCCTCCTCCACCATATTTCTCTCTTTGCCATCCTAAGTGTCAACTTTTACGCTCATCCATTGCATGAGTGCTCAAAATATCGAAAATGAGTGGATCAAATTGACTTGTACCTGGCTAGTGGTCTGGCGACGAGTCAAGATAAGATTCCAAAGAAGACCAAGTGAGAAACTTTAGTAGATTGAGTTCTCAACAAAAATATTTTTTCTATCGTATTCCCATATCCCCTTCTTGCACGCAAACACCATTTGGAGACATTCGAGTCACGGACAGCAAGAGCTCTTGCACCTAATGTTCTTTCGTTGCTTGTTTCAATGCTAATATAGACTCTTGCATGTTATGACTTGAATTGAATCACATACCTTGATTTCTTTACTTTCAAAGTTCCTATATGGTTGCTACCATGTCACCACAGAAATTATGCTTGTTATCATTTACCTACTCGAGGACGAGTAGGAATTAAGCTTGGGGATGTTGATACGTCTCAAACGTATCGATAATTTTTGATCGTTCCATGCATGTTTTGTGTGATATTGCTATGATATATAGATACACTTTCATACACTTTTGATCATATTTGGACTAACTTATTAACTCAGTACACCCCATGCCATTTCCTGTTTTGTGTTGTTTTTCTATTTCAGTTTTCCCCCATATTAAAAGTGCCCAAAAAATTCGGGAAAAATCAGATAAAAAATCAGCGTTCCGGAAGCTTTCGGATTCACCGAAGAAGGGCCAGAGGGCCCCCACCCGGTGCCTAGGCGGCCAGTGGGCGCGGCCCAGGGCTTGGCCGCGCCGGGTGGACGCCTAGGCGACTGGTGGCCCCCCGGTGCCCCCTTTGGCTCCTATTTATTCTACCGTCGTGAAAACCCTGATTCCAGACCCCTTTTCTCCAGAAGAAATTCCGATATCCGCCGCCATCGCCGACAAGCTTCGGGGAACCAGAATTCCTGTGCCGACACCCTTCCTGGACGGGGAAGTGCCCCCAGATTCATCTCCATCGACGTTTCTTCCTCCCTCCATGATGCGGGAGTAGTCCCTCCTCGGGGCTGAGGTTTCTACCAGTAGCTATGTGGTCAATTCTCTCTCCCATGATGTGATCTTTGTTGTGATCATAGGCTATGTTAATCTAGGGTGATCCCATGATATTTCTCCTTCCTCTATGTATTGGATTGATTGACTCACTTGATCTTATCTAGTACAATCCCCGAGACCAAGGTGACATCGGTCTATTGGACATGGATTAGAAGAATCTTTTCATGAGCGATTTCCTCTTTTGTGTGTGGACTGAAGATTGCGAGTCTCTTGGTGCTTTTCTTTGACAATCCTTGAGATATGTTGTGGTGATTGTCGTACTCTCTTTGGATGGCCGTGGTGACATTGGGAAATCCATAGATTGAGAACTACGAACTTTGAGGTGTGCTTTTGTAGCCCTACATAATTCTCGTCCTCTCTTGACCACAAAGGAATGACCTCCGAGTGCGTCTCCATTGCATGTTTTATGGGAAATATCATGTGATTAGACTATGTTAATGTTGTTGGGAGTTGCCACTAGTGAAAGTATGAAGCCTAGGCCTTGTTTCCACCATTGTTACACCGCTTGTGCTCACTTTTGTCACATGTTTGCTTGCTGCACTTTTATTACAGATTTATATTACTTTGTTTTGCCACACCTATCATCCATATTTTACCATCTCTTCGCCGAACTAGTGCACCTATACAACTCCTACTTGTATTAGGTGTGTTGGGGGACACAAGAGACTTCTTGTATCTTAATTGCAGGGTTGCTTGAGAGAGACCATCTTCAACCTCTACTTCCCTGAGTTCGATAAACCTTAGGCCATCCACTTGAGGGAAATTACTGCTGTCCTACAAACCTCTGCGCTTGGAGGCCCAACATAGTCTACAAGAATAGAAGCGTGCGTAGACATCAAACATCATCAAAGTGAGGTAGAACTGACGGGCTCGACGCTTTGAGGGCGTGGTCCGAGATTCATTCGAATCGGAGGTCGTATGGACTCCCGACGGTCAGAAACGTGGAGTATCGGACGCGAGGGAGAAAACCCGAGGGCTTTTGCGTAAACCTGCCATCCAGGATAGCCTATATAAAGACCACCACTCTCCCTATCCCTTCTAGGGTTTCCCACTTGTAAAAATTGAATCCACCCCCTCACAATGTACAGATCTTCCTCCCAAGCCTCCAAAATCCTAAAACCCTAGCTCCTGACTGCTCCCATCCGTTCGATTTGGAGATGGACGTCCCAGAGGCTGCCACGTCGCCCGGAGTGGATCTGGACAGCCTCTAGCCTCCCAGCCGCGCCCGGGACGCGCGGGCCCGCCTCCGACTGCAGCGGGGCCTGAACCGGGCCGAGAAGCTCTCCGCCGCCCGAGCTTCACCCGCCTGCAGCCGCTGCGCGTCACCTCCCCGCCGGCCAGCCGCCGCAACCGCTCCGGTGAGCTCCGGCCTCTCCTCCCTTGGCCCTCCTCATCTCACACTCTTTCCCTCTCCCTCCTCCATGAACTGCACCGCCGCCGGCGGGATTCGCAGCGCACACCGCCGGCCGCCATGGAAGCCCGAGGAGAGCTCGATCCCACCGCCGTGTTGAAACGTGCCGCGCCGCCCTGCTCGTCGCCGGTGACCCCTGCTGCCGCCTCGCCTTGCCTAGGCTCACCGGAGCAGCGCCCCTCGCCGGAGAAGGACGCCGGCCGCCGCCAGGCAGACGGGATATCCCGATCTGGCCGCCTCCATCGCCGCTTGGGCCAGCCTGCCCAAGGCGGCCCACCAACTAATCGACTTCCCAGGCCTATCCCAGCACAGCCAGAGCCGGCCTCGCCTCCCACCGCGGCCTCGTGGGCCTCGGCCCACTGGTGAGGCCCGAAATCCCTAGCCCTGTTGTTTTACTAAGTCCCCAGTTTTTCTGCTGCTATATCCGTTTCGCGATGAGAATAGAGAGAGATCCGTAGCCACTGCTTAGTATTGCTCGCTGCTTAGCCGCTGCTTAGTATGCAAGCTAGGATGCTACCAACTGTTCCCCTCTTATTCCTTGGATTGGACTATCATTTTATTATATTCGACGAAGGATGGAAGGTCTAGGCTATCCCGCCTCGGCGCTTTGCTCCATTCGAGTCACCTAGGATCCAAGTTCCGGGTATTGGTTCTAAGACTGAGAGTGGCTAACCGAGTGTGGGATTTATGGGGTCCCCTTTTCTTACCTATTTAGCTTCAAACATTTCTAGTGGTGCCCCAAGCTGATTTACCATTTGAAACCGTGCGTGAGTCTGTCGCGTAGCTCCTGGAAGATATTCTTTAAAACAACCTCGGCCAGCGGGGACATGGTTTCCTTGTTGGTCCAACTTGTCCGGCCGAGGACCCGAACTCATGTGAGAATTTACCGGCAATCCAAACCCGCGACAGACGATAGAGACCAGATTGAGAGCGCGGCCGGCTCCTGTGCTGGATGTCGACTCACCGGGGCCACCCGGATTGGTGCGTTGTTAGTTAGAGGGACATGTCGTTTCGGATCTCTTGGAACTTAATCATAAAATGGTTGCCTATGATGGGAAGCAACTAAGAGAGATGGGCATGTGTGCGGAGCCTTGTAATGGGCAGTTGGTACACCCTTGGAGGGTTAAATCTTTTCGAGAAGCCGTGTCCACGGTTATGGACGACTTGGAACCTACGTCTTGGTCATAGATAACATCAACTGAATCATAACTATAACTTGATCAATGTGTGTGTGCCTTGACTGCTTCTTCTTCATCTGGTGATGAGAGAGGAGGACAAGGATAGGATAGGTGTTATGTTTGCGTAAGTAGATGATAGCAAGACTTGTTGGAGGCGATTCCTCATCGAATTCTTGGTTCTCATCTTACTCTAAATAGATCGTTAGCCACCTCATATATTGCTAGTGCGACTGCACCCTCACCACTACCCCCCATCTTACCGTGAGAAGTTAGTTACAAGACTTGTTGATATAGCTCACCCCTTCTTTTCTCTTTTACGCACGTTATGCAAATGATCTTGGACTTTAGAGGAGCTCGACGACCTTTCTTCTGGACGCCTTCGTGGAGACTCGACGATGACTAGTTAGGCGGATCCCGGAGGAGAGTATGGACTCGTGTGGTTATCGGAATGGTGTGTTTTACCTTTGCCATTAGGCATTTGACTGTAGTCTATACTCGGACATGTATCTTCCGCTGATGTAATGTATTGGGGCAATTGTATGCCGATTGTATGAGATGCTGTATCCATGTAGCTGTAATGTTGTGATATCATGTTGGAAATCCGGGGCATATGGCAGTGTCATATGTCGCGGTGGGACCGATATGTGCTTCGTCCCCGGATCTGGATGGAAACATCTAGATCTGGAACAATACGACATATCGGGTCTTACAACTTGGTATCAGAGCCTTACCGACCGTAGGATCCCTTCTCTGGACAAAGTCGAGTCTAGCCAAAAACTATTTTGTAGTTAATAAGATAGTTATCGGAGAGTAGTTATATTTTTACTCCTTACCTTTTCTCTGGTCAGGACAAGTGCCGTAAGTGTTTTATTCTCGCCTTATCCCCTTCAAACTCTAGGATCTCGAGTAAGTGGAGTTTCGGAATAGTTACAATGCCTTGCCTGTAGCGTATTTTCTCGATTCCGATCTCTGGTTTGGGAAATCCTGTAGTACCTTTAGTTCTTCCGACTCTGGATAAACATCATGATCGTCTGTTGGCTCCAGTCCTCTTGCCCAGTATCCTCACGATTTACACAAGAATGCTTACTTGATCATTGCTTTGAACTATCGTTCTTCCTCTTGATCTGTCGATGTTTTCATTCTTCGACGTCGCTATCTCTCTATGGGAAGTTTCTCGATGAAAGATCTTCGTTCGACATGGAGCAGCGTCCCTTGTTGTTGGTGTTGAAGATTGTAGACACTCTTTTCTCTCCCTCCTCTCCCCGGATCATCCAGGATCTCGAGACGAGATCCCTTGTTGGTGTTGTTGCATAGTAACAGCCCGGGAATTCCACCCTAATTAAAAAATTTGTTCGTTGCATTATTTTGTTGCTTGCTAGACTTGTTTGTAGTATTTGCTTCGCCGATTTATTAATCGGTGCATATTCTCCCCCTCTTTCTCGTACCGGCGTGCGTGACTAAACCTTTTTCCCAAATGACACATGACTTTTGCGACACCGGGTTCACCCGAGCACCGTCGTAACTTCCGGCACAAGACCAACCATCCCATCGGAACGAAAAACCCCATTTAATAATTAAATGGATTATTTTATGGGGTACAGGAAAAATGTTCTCGAAACGTCATCGAAGTGAGGTAGAAATGACGGGCTCGATGCGCTGAGCGCGTGGTTTGAGATTTCGTCTGAATCGAAGGTTGTATGGACTCCCGGCGGTCAGAAACGTGGAGTATTGGACGCGAGGTAGAAAACCCGAGGGCTTTTGCGTAAACCTGCCATCCAGGCCAGCTTATATAAAGACCACCACTCCCCCTAGCACTTGTAATAATTGCAGCCACCCCCCTCACAATGTCCAGATCTTCCTTCCAAGCCTCCAAAATCCCGAAACCCTAGCTCCTGGCTGCTCCCAACCGTTCGATTTGAAGATGGACGTCCCAAAGGCTGCCATGTCGCCCGGAGTGGATCTGGCCAGCCTCCATCCTCCCAGCCGTGCCCGGGCCGCGCGGGCCCACCTTCGGCCGCCGCTGGGCCCGAACCTAGCCGAGAAGCTCTCCGCCACCCGAGCTTCACCCGCCAGCAGCTGTCGTGTGCCGCCTCCCCGCCGGCCAGCCGCCCAAGCCGCTCCGGTGAGCTCCGTCCTCTCCTCCCTCGGCCCTCCTCCTCTCACCCTCTTTCCGTCTCCCTCCTCCAGGAACTGCGCCACCGCCGGTGGGATTCGCAGCGCATGCCGTCGACCACCATGGAACCCCGAGGAGAGATCGAGCCCGCCGCTGTCTTGAAGCGTGCCGCGCCGCCGTTCCACCGGATTCGGCCACCCCGCGCGTCGCCGGTGACCCCTGCTGCCGCCTCGCCTAGGCTCGCCGGAGCAGCGCCCCTCGACGGAGAAGGACGCCGGCCGCCACCAGGCAGACGAGATCGAGATTGATCCCGATCTGGCCGCCTTCAACGCCGCCTGGGCCGGCCTGCCCAGGGCGGCGCACCAACCAGCCGACTACCCAGGCCCAGCCCATCACATCCAGAGCCGGCCTCGCCTCCCACCGCGGCCTTGTGGGCCTCGGCCCACTGGTGAGGCCCGAGATCCCTAGCCCTATTTTTTTACTAAGTCCCCAGTTTTTCTGCTGCTGTATCCATTTCGCAATGAGAATAGAGAGAGATCCGTAGCCCGTATAGCGATGTGCCCAAAATGAAAAGTGCTCAGTTTTGTGTGCTCTATTTTTTTTGCTTTAGTGAGTTAATTTATTTTGAGGCCATTAGGGTGGTGCAAACTTGTGTTGAAGTGGGCACCAGGTCGTTAAGTTCTGATGCTGTTATTTTATTGCAAGTTTGATTGATGATTGCGTCACATCCATGAGGCCTATGCTATTGATTCTTTCTTGTATGTTTTAAGCATCATGTGTACTTCATTTACATGCATTTCTTTGTCATGTTTGCCTTTTTTAGCTATTTGATTTCTTGCTCCAAAGTGGTGAACCTGATAACATGTGCTGCTGTTGACATAAAGTTGCTACTTTGATGCCTTATAGTTAGTGATCCGTGCTTCATATGCATTAGCTCCAATGTAATTATTTTCTCCCTGTTATGTGTAATTTGATTCCATGCTTTGATTTTCCATGATATGGTTTCTGTTCATATAGTTATCAAGCTCGAAAAGTGCAACCCTGCTGTTTGCTGTCACAAGCCCTGATTTTCACTAAGTCCGAAGACCAGTAGTATTTTCTTGCATTTTGCATGAGCTACAATTACTTGTTCCTGATGCTCATATACATGAAACTTTGTTTTCATGACTTCCTTGTAAT
Organism: Bromus sterilis; assembly: GCA_950022295.1. Taxonomy (NCBI): domain Eukaryota; kingdom Viridiplantae; phylum Streptophyta; class Magnoliopsida; order Poales; family Poaceae; genus Bromus; species Bromus sterilis. The sequence goes on along the minus strand of OX465595.1, from coordinate 331,464,068 downwards.
GTATACTGTTGATCCACATCATTTTGGTGCATGTTTTATTTCAGTAGCTAATTGTTTCATTGCTCTAAAGTATGCTCCCTGATGTTAACAACATGTACCGTAACTTGTATTGCTTGTATCTTTTTAACCGTAACTCCGTTTGGGGTGTTTTTTATATGTTTCTTGATTAGAACTTCATGTAGATTGTGATTGTGCTATTGTTTGCTGTTCTTAACCAACCTAAAATATGGTTTAGGGCAGAACACTACCAAATTCTTAAATTTTTCGTGGGGTACTTAGTGAATGCCATGTTTAGGTTTGTGCCTCACTTAAATTGAGTAGCATAGATAGTTTACCTTGTGCATCACCTATTTCCATGATTGTGTGATATGCCATGCTTGAATGAGATGCCATGTTAACAACATTTGCTCATGTGGTGTAGCTAAACAACTTGAACCGATTCTAAATGTGCGGTATTGTTGTGTGTGACGAATACTCCACTTAACCTATTAGTAAACGCTCTCGACGATAGATGCGATACCGTGCGTTGTATCTTATTGCCTTATTGATGTTGTTTGCTGGTGATTGCTTCGTAGTAATAGAAGCTTGGTCGTTGATTGCATTTCCAGTGTTTCCTTCTTGGGTCCTTCCGCGGGTAACTCTCGGAGACGTTGCGAGCTTGCGATCGACTACACCTTCGGTTTCGTCTTCTCATCAGGTGAGGGGGAGCATATATCATGATTATAACTTTCAGCTCACTCGCACCTAGGTATAGGATAAAACGATTGCTTGATCCTACCACTTCATATTCATGCCTCTCAAATAAACCCAAACAACCATGTCCTCCACCATCCCAGCAAACCTTGTTCGGCTATGTTACTATTGCTCGCTGCTCAGCCACTGCTTAGTATGCATGCTAGGATGCTATCAACTGTTCCCCTTTTATTCCTTGGATTGGACTATCACTTTATTATATTGTTGTGGATGGTATGGTTATTATAATGTTGACAATATTCGACGAAGGATGGAAGGTGTAGGCTATCCCGCCTCGACGCTTTGTTCCATTCGAGTCACCTAGGATCCAAGTTCCAGGTATTGGTTCTAAGACTGAGCGTGCCTAACTGCGTGTGGGATTTTATGGGTTCCCCTTTTCTTACCTACCTAGCTTCAAACATTTCTAGTGGTGGCCCAAGATGATTTACCATTTGAAACCGTGTGTGTGTCTGTCGGGTAGCTCCTGGCAGATATTCTTTAAAACAACCTGGGACAGCGGGGACATGGTTTCCTTGTTGGACCAACCTTTCCGGCTGAGGACCCGGCCTCATGTGAGAATTTACCGGCAATCCAAACCAGCGACAGACAGTAGAGACCAGATCGAGAGTGCAGCCGGCTCCTGAGCTGGATGTCGGCTCACCGGGGGCCACCCGAATTTGTGCGTTGTTAGTTAGAGGGACGTGTCGTTTTGGATCTCTCGAAACTAAATAGTAAAATGGTTGCCTGTGATGGGTAGCAATTGAGAGAGATGGGAGTGCGTGCGGAGCCTTGTAATGGGCAGTTGGTACACCCCTGCAGGGTTAAATCTTTTCGAGAAGCCGTGTCCATGGTTATGGATGACTTGGAACCTACGTCTTGTTCATAGATAACATCAACTGAATCATAACTATAACTTGATCAATGTGTGTGTGTGCCTTGACTGCTTCTTCTTCATCGGTGATGAAATAGGAGGACAAGGATATGATAGGTGTTATGTTTGCGTAAGTAGCTGATAACAAGACTTTTTTAGAGGCGATTCCTCATCGAATGATTGGTTCTCATCTTACTCTAAATAGATCGTTATCCACCTCATATATTGCTAGTGCGATTGCAACCTCACCACTACTCCCCATCTTACAGTGAGAAGTTAGTTATAGGACTTGTTGATATAGCTCACCCCTTCTTTTCTCTTTTACGCACGTTATGCAAACGATCTTGGACTTCAGAGGAGCTCGACGACCTTTCTTCTGGACGCCTTCGCGGAGACTCGACGATGACTAGTTAGGCGGATCCCGGCGGAGATCCTGGACCCGTGTGGTTACAGGGAATGGTGTGTTTTACCTTTTCCATTAGGCATTTGATTGTAGTCTGTACTCATACATGTATCTTCCGCTGATGTAATGTATTAAGGCCATTGTATGCTGAATGTATGAGATGTTGTATCCATGTAGCTGTAATGTTGTGATATCATGTTGGAAATCCGGGGCATATGGCAGTGTCATATGTTGCGGTGGGACCGATATGTGCTTCGTCCCCGGATCTGGATGGAAACATCTAGATCTGGAACAATACCGCATGTCGGGCCTTACAGATACTCAAGCGTCTAAGCTTCGAGATGCCCCCTTGCACCCCTTGTCCATCAACAATCATCAGTTCATCCTTCTCCATGCTATATTTTTTTTATCTCTTCATGTGTTAAGTGCTAAACTTGGAGCGTCTCACTCTTACTTTTTAGTTTGTTTTAGTTTTGCTTGCTGTTCATAACAAGTTGGACCCTAGCCTTCATTGTTTGGGAGAGAAACATGCTCCACTTCACCCTAAAACACAACATAGGTTTGCATGCTTATATTTTTGTGTGTTCATTATCTTTTCATAGCTACTGTCATGCTTAGCTCTTAGTTTTCATGCTTATATTTTTAAGAGTTTTATATAGGTTATTTTCGAAACTCCCTTGAGTTATCATGCTTATCTGGTTTAGAGAGTTGGTTTGTTGCACTGAGTTGTGTGTCTTGCATGAGTAGGTAATTGAGGTTGCTATTATAAGTGTAGTAGTAAGGTATTGATTTGAGTAATGTTTGGACTTTTGGTGCCAATAGGTTGAGCCTATTAGTGATAGGTGTCGGATTTTGGGCAATCCGTGTTTATTTTTGAAAACTATAGAAAAAATAGTTGAGAACTCTAGCTACTAGATGGATCGCTAACCTCTCGAGGGGTTGGAATATATAGAGTACCCTCACGTACCATGGGTCGAGGATGCGCAAGGATATCCAAACCACCATACACTCCTCCTCTCGGTACTTGTTGATACGTCTCAAACGTATCTACTTTTCCAAACACTTTTGCTATTGTTTTGCCCTCATTCTTGCATGATTTGGACGAAACTAACCCGGACTAATGCTATTTTCAGCAGAGCTGCCTGTATGTTTTTATTGTGCGCAGGAAAATGGATTTTTGGACGTCTCAGAAAATTCCCAGTAAAAACACAGAAAATCCACGCACTCGAGGGGCCATTGTGCCAGAAGTGGGACCAGAGGGCAGCCAAGGGGGCGCCAGGGGTGGGGCCATGCCCTCTGGCCGCCTGGGGGCCTCCCCCCTCCTCTGGTTCCCTACCGAGGCTCCTATTTATTCCTGTGGCGGAGAAACCCCGAAACAGAAGTGGTTTTCCCAATTCTCGTCGCGGAGCCGCCGGCATCCTCTGTTCTTCTCCGGGAGGGCTAATCTGGAGGCTGTTTTGGCCTCCGTTGAGGGGAGATCATCGCCATCGTCATCATCATCACTACTCCATCCTCCCTCCATGACTTCTCCATCCATGCGTGAGTAATTCCCTGCTGTAGGCAAAGGGGATGGTAGGGATTGGATGAGTTAGATCATGTAATAGTTTATCAGATTGTTGGGGGCATGTTGACTATCATCTAGATTGTTTTTTATCATCTTTGATTCAACTTGTTGCTCTTTATGCTTGTCACTTTGGGCCCGAGTGCCATGATTTCAGATCTGAACCCTATGTGTTTTCATGAATATATTTGTGTTCTTGATCCTATCTATGAGTTGTATGCACCTGTTATAGTCCGGAACCGGCGATCCCAAAGGTGACAACTTGGGACACCAAAGGGGATGGACTATAGTTTGAGGATTCCATGTATCCATTGTTTGTTAATGCTTTGTTCCGGTGCTCTTTGACAGGAGCACCTTAATCTCCATAAGTTCCTTTTGGCCCCGTTCGTAGCGGGATGATAGGACAAAAGATGTTGTGCAAGTTCTTATTGCAAGCATGTACAACTACCTATGGGGTACAAGCCTGATGTTTGATTTATGCCTAGATGATCATTTCTTTTCTATGTGCCTTGCCCCAAGTTAAATACATGATGTGCCTTATCCATGCAGCGCCCAACCATCCATCTCCCTAGCCTACAGTGTTTCAATTCTGCTGGTTACTAGTTGTTTACTTTTGCTGTTTTACTGTCGTTATTTCACCACCACTATTTCCGTTGATATCATCACTTCCATATCGCAGTTACTATTAATATCTCGTTGCAAGTAATTGTATCTCAGGTGCGGTGGAATTGACAACTCCACTGTTAAATCTTGTGGATATTCTTTGGCTCCCCTTGATTTGAATCTATAAATTGGGTTATCTTACCCGCGAAGACTATCTCGATCCCCTGCAGTTGTGGGTTATCAAGCCTGTTTTCTGGCGCCGTTGCCGGGGAGCATAGCTTTATTCACAAGTGTACTTTAAGTATTTTACCTGATGCAATTTATCAGCTATGGCTAAGAAAGAAGACCCCAAGGTCCCGATCTTACCATCCCGTACGAGAAAAGGTACTGTTCTGAACACTAGTGCTACACTTGATTCACCTTTAGTTATGAGTAAGTTTGCTCCACCTCCACCACATGATGCTTCTACTGAATCTGCTACTATATCCGATACTTTTGCTGATGCTTCTACTACTCTTGATGACATTGGTTCACTTAGTCACGCTCTTGAGAAAAAGATCGCTGCTGCTGCAAAAAAATCTGGAATTGAAATTCCTGATACTTGCTATCCTTTTGATGGAACTTACAGTTATCCTGATTTGAGTAAACTCAAGGAGAGACTCCTTGATGATGATTATATTATACTTGATGATGATTTATGCAGTGAGCTAACAGAGTTTGTAAACTCTGACCCTGATGCTATTAAGAAGCTTATCGAAAAACACTCTCTGAAGAACAAGACCGTTCCTGATCCTAAATTTGCTACATCTCCTATATGCATCAATGATCCTGATTATAATTTCTCTGTTGATCTTTAGCTTATATCTATGGTTGAAGCTGACCCCTTTTATGGCAGAGAAAATGATGATTCTATCGCACACCTGACCAAACTCACTGAGTTAGGTGGCTTGTTTACTACAGATGAAAAGATACAAAATTTCTATGTTACTAAGCTTCTTCCTTTCTGTTTAAAGGAAGGTGCTAAGGCATGGTATGACACACTACCATGTGATTCCATTAGGAGTCCTCAAGACTTAGCTCACTCTTTTGTTGATAAGTACTTTCTTGCTCATATGCAACATGCTGCTTTACTAAGAATTTATAACTTTAAACAGTTGCAGGATTAGAACCTCCCTAAAGCTTGGGGGAGGTATTGCAGTCTGATCCAGGCTAGACCAGGACATGTAGTACCTAAGAATAAATTAATTGATATATTTTATGCTGGTCTAACTACTGAATCTAGATCCTATTTGGACAGTTGTGCTGGGTGTGTTTTCAGGAAAAGAACGCCGGACGATGCAGAAGAATTAATGGGCAAGATTGACAAGAACCACGAAGATTGGTCCGTCCCGGAACCACCTCCACCACCAAAGAAAAGGGGCATGCTTGTCCTAAGCCCCGAAGATATGCAAGGAGAAAAGAAGTCTATTAAATAGAAAGGTATTAAAACGGAAGACGTGAAGAATCTACCCCCCATTGAGACGTTTTTTGAGCCTACCACTCACCCTCCAATGGTAGAGGTACACTCTCTTTTAGATTTCAATGCAAGTGGCATTTCTCATGGTAAGCCTCCTGATCAATGTTTAGATGAGCTTGATAATTTTATTATGAAGCAAAATCACTTTAATGAGAGGATACAAAGTCAGTTGCATGATAATTCCCTTGCGATCAAAAGTTTTCTTGATGTTATAGGTAGAACAGTTAATGATGTTAAATTTCTTGTGAAGCATTTTCATATGGTTCAAACTCAGCTTGATCAAATTTCTAATGTGCAAAAAGATTTGCTTGCTAATAATGCCAAACAGGATATACATGCTTTCGGGATTAAAACCCGAGGAGGAACTAGCACTCAAGATCCTCTCTATCCGGAGGGGCATCCGAAGAGGATCGAGAAAGATTCTCAAATACAGGAGGAAGAAATTGTTAGCTCTCCAAAAAAGAAGAAACACAAAGAAGCTGACAATTCCAATGATCCAAATAGTATATCTACCTCCGATGCTGAGACTGAAGACGATGCTGAGCCTGAAAAGGATGGTGAAAATAATGATTCGCCCGAAGCTCGAGAAGAAGAAGCACCCGATAAACGCAAGGAATACACTAGAGAAGACTTTATCGCAAGAAGACATGGGAAGGAACGAGAACCATGGGTACAGAAACCCATGCCCTTTCTAGGTAAGTCTCTCAAAACTAAAGAAGAAGAGCATTACAATAAGTTTTGTGAGTGGATGAAACCTCTTTTTCTTCAAATTCCTTTGAATGATGCTATTAAGTTACCTCCTTATTCGAGATATATGAAAGATATTGTTACTAATAAAAGAAAAGTCCATAATGAAGCAATATCTACTATGCTTGCTAACTACTCTTTTAGTGGCAAGATTCTTGAGAAGCTTGGTGATCCAGGGTATACCCACCATTCCTTGCTCCATAAAGAATAATTATGTCAGGACTGCTTTATGCGATCTTGGAGCAGGAGTGAGTGTTATGCCTTTTTCTCTTTACAAGAGACTATATTTATAAAAACTAATTCCTACAGATATCTCTCTTCAAATGGCTGACAAGTCAACAACCGTTCTCATAGGTACTTGTGAGGATGTTCCCGTTGAAGTTGCTAATTGTTTAATCCTTACTGATTTTGTTGTGCTTGACATGCACGAGGATGGGAGCATGTCTATTATTCTTGGTAGAACTTTTCTTAACACTGCAGGTGCTATTATTGATTGCAATAAAGGAAAGGTTACTTTCAATGTGAATAACAAAGAACACACGGTGTATTTTCCGAAGAAGACTGACAAGAGGCATGGCCTCAACTCTATAGAGAATATCGAGACCATGAAGATTGGTGATTGGGATTGTCCTCTACATGTGCACCACAAATACAAAACTATTATGGTGGGGACAATATCCATTAAAATAAAGGTACTATGAATGCTTCATAGTAAGTGAAACTTTTTTACTTTACGTATTGCTAGTTTGGTAGTAGGACTTGATCAACCTTGCTATTAAGTGAGTTTTATATGAGTAAAAAGTAGAGGTTGTTATGTTTGCATATCTTTTAGCTTTTATTCTCCTTCTTGTACCAAGTTTATATGTTTTTTAAACTTTACCACTCTAATAATTGCTCCAAGTTTTCAGAAAGTTTCGCAGCTTTTTGAACTTCAATTTTTTTTCAACAGTGAAGTTGTGAGAAAAATTCCAGAAAAATTATATTAAAAATTTCCATGCTGGGAGTGACCCAGAGGCACCTGGGGCTGAACAGGGGGGCCCACCAGTGGCCCAGGCGGCCAGCCGGCACGGCCTGGCCTCTGGCCGCGCCCACAGGGCACCTGGGGCCCACAGGCCCAACCTCCAGGTATGTCTTCTTCCTCCTCCTTCCTCTCTCTCCAAAAACACGAGTTCTGCTCCAGTTCTTGCGTTCTTGCTGTTCTTGGAGGCGATTTTCAATCTCTCTCTAAAGCCCATCATTTGAGGTGAGATTTTGAGCAAATACTCCCTGGTATGCAACTCCTTCACCCCTCCAATTAGATTTTTTATTGGTGGCTTCATTTGTGAGTATTTAGTAGCTCTTGGTGCTGTTCATATGAGCTTGCATGCATGTGTAGAAATTTATTTTCCAAGTTTTGATGCAAGTTTATGCCTTAGGGAAGTGAGTAGAGTAGTTTGCCTCAACTCACTTTATTTAAATCCTTGTTTTTGGTGAATTGTAAATTTTTTCAGAAATGAGTTTCTTTGGAAAAGCAAAGGGGTGGCTTGGGAAGAAGAAGCCCGAGCGCTCCGATCGAGTCACTAGAGCTGCAGCTTCACCCTCAGAAGTTAGGGTGAGCTACAATGAAGATCATGTGCCCCTGGAGCTTTTGGAAGACACAAATCCAGCATGCGCAATGATGTATCCGTGCGATGATTTTCTTACAACTGCAGGAATTAAGGAGGAATTTTATGGCCTTTGTGCCAATGCAGGTTTGACACGGCTAGCTTTATGCCGTGTGGTAAAATACAAAAAGCTTACCTCCTGCTTTGTTAACAGTTTCTGTTATAACCATGATGCTGGAACCGTCGAGTTCAAACTTTATAATGATCTCATTACCATGTCTTTGGCATAGTTTTGTGATATAATTGGTGTGCCGAACGTTGGTCAGACAACGAAGATGACCATGCAGCCTTCCGGGTTGAGGACCCTCTTCAAATCCCTTTGCTGCCAGGAGGAGACCGACATTCGGCGTACGAAGATTTCCAACATTCTGTTTCCACACCTCAGGTATTTTGCGTATTTTGTTGCTAGAGGGGTGTTAGCTCGTGATAACACGAGCAATGGTTCTGCACCAGATTTCGCTATTTATGCGAACACCCTCTCTGATAAGAATGAGTATAATGTGGGTGCCTTGATTGCTCGTCGCCTTGTTATGAAAAGTAACAAAGGCGATTTATATGGTGGCGTTTACGCCACACTTATCCTTGAGTTTCTTGAGCGCACCCCGCATCTCGATGATGTTCCCTTTTCATACGCGAGTCTCGATCTTGCGGCTATGAAGAGGCATAAGTTTGTTACCATGAGTTCCTAGTTTGGTAACCTTGATTATATTTTGAGGTTCGAAAGGACCATTACTCGTGAGATCCGTCTACCTGCACCACTTTTGTTTGATAGAACTCGCAGGAACGGATGGTCCTTCAACGAGATTCAGTTCAATGAGTTCATGGCTAATTACCAGCCGCATAACCCCATGGAGGGGGTTGTGCCCGATGTGGAGGAGCGTGGAGAGTTCCCACCTTTCCAGGGAGAGACCTTCACCGAGCATGGCGAGGGATCTTCTTTCGCTTGGAGCGCAGGGCCTTCATCATGGGAGGACCCGAGGACTTCGGTGTACGCACCGGAGGGCTCATACGACTCCTGGACTTACCATTACCCCGGAGCAGGAGGCTCCTGGGGGAAGTAGCAGCTACCAACTTAGGCCAAAAGCCTAAGCTTGGGGGAGTACGTTCCCTTCTCACCTTTCCATTGTATTATCCGTTTTCATTTTGTTCGCTTTGATCTTTTTGAAGTTTTTGCCCGTTCTTCTTTGTTCTTTTATTTTGCAAAAACAACAAAACGATTACTCTTTTCTCTTTTCTTTTTCTTTCTTTAAATCTTTGAAATCCAAAAATATTTTCTTTTCTCTCTTTAGTTTGCTTTGTTGCAGAGGTCAGCTCGAGTCCGTAATGGCATTTGCACTTGATTATATTTTCCTACGTTCAATCGTGCAAGCGACAAGGCAGTGATGACGAAGATCGACGAAAGGGATGCAACAAGGAAAACCGGTATGAACTCTTCTTGTTTCTACTTTTGTACATATGCTTGTACTTATTATTTAGATACCAGCTTGTAGCGATATAGTGCTATGTTTACAATGCTTGCCCAGTGTTCCTTCTTTCCTTGTGGCTAATCTCAAATAGCTAGAGTAAATAATGTGTTGTTGAAATGATTTACATGCATTGCATTGTTCATGGTTTGGCATACTGAAGTGGTATTTCCCTTTGGAGAATTCTTGGATTGACTTGGCACATGCTTACACATGTTTATGACTACAAAGTCTACTATGCCTTGATGATCTGTGAATTCCAGAATAGTTATATCATTTTCGTGCCCAATTCATTGTTACTTTGTCGCTCTGCATGATTATGACTGTTATTGCTCTCTAGTTGGTCGCTTCCCAGTCTTTTGATAACCTTCGCTCGCACTAAGCAGATTTCTGCTTGTGTATCCAAAGTCCTTGAAACCAGTTTTTCCATATGAGTCCACCATACCTTCCTATGTGGTATTTACCGGCCATCCTAACGAAGACTTTCTTGTACCATCTCGAAATTATTCAAAAGAACTCCTGTGTTGTGCCTCTGTTTTAGCTCATGAGGAAGTAGTGGGTAGTTCATAACCGTCTTATGTTAGACATGTTTTATTCCGGGATTGCATGTCTAATCTGCAAACCATAATACGAGGAGGGACTGGCATGAGTGTGCCCAGCTCACAAAAGATAATCACAATCAATAAACCCTCCTTCACGCTTTGTCTATGAGAAATCAGAAAACTTTGGCAGTGATAAACAACGGAGGTTAAGGGGATGTGATCGTCTCCATCTTGGGAGCCGTTCCTCAAAACATGTGTAGCTTAAGAGGTGATTGAGTTGTCTACTAGCATTCGTTGACGAATCATGCACCTCCCAAAAACACTTTTTATCTCTGTTTTCAAAACCAAGAGCTCTGGTACATGTTTAGTCTTTGCTTCCAACCACGGGTTTTCAACCTTTCCATCAAATTCCACGGTTCGAGAGTCTCCACCTTTTTTCTTCAAAGCACCAACTAGGAGAGCATAATTGTCATTTTGAGTGTAATGTGCATTGTCCCAAAGTACTACATTGTCTTTTGCATGATTGTGGTATTATATATTCTGAAGTTCTTAGTTCTAGTCTCCTTTAAAACTCCGGAGGAGCTGCATTTATGTTTTGCTTCACTCATGGAGGCTAGCGAAATACCACTTTAGTATGTTCAAGCTTTGTGCATTGTAGTCTTGTCTTGATTTTCAGTAGCATATTATTTACTTTTAGTTGTTTGTGATTGATCACTTGAAAGAAGGATTTATTCGTGCATTGTCCTCATAGCATTGTTTTGATACTTGCTAATTTCTTTTCATAGTACATGCTTATATACATTTATTGAAGCAAAAGAGTTTGTCAAAGTTTTCTTTGTCGCGTCCAGTTTGTTGAACTGAATTGCTTGAGGACAAACAATATGCTAAGCTTGGGGGAGTTGATACGTCTCAAACGTATCTACTTTTCCAAACACTTTTGCTATTGTTTTGCCCTCATTCTTGCATGATTTGGACGAAACTAAACCGGACTAACGCTGTTTTCAGCAGAGCTGCCTGTATGGTTTTATTGTGCGCAAGAAAATGGATTTTTGGACGTCTCAAAAAATTCCCAGAAAAAACACAGAAAATTCACGCACCCGAGGGGCCATTGTTCCAGAAGTGGGACTAGAGGGAAGACAAGGGGGCCCCAAGCGCCCCCCTAGCACGGCCAGGGGTGGGGCCGCGCCCTCTGGCCTCCTGGGGGCCTCTCCCCTCCTCTGGTGCCCTACCGAGGCTCCTATTTATTCCCGTGACGGAGAAACCCCAAAACAGAAGTTGTTTTCCCAATTCTCGTCGCGGAGCCGCCGCCACCCTCTGTTTTTCTCCGGGAGGGCTAATATGGAGGCTGTTTTGGCCTCCGGTGAGGGGAGATCATCGCCATCGTCATCATCATCACCACTCCATCCTCCCTCCATGACTTCTCCATCCATGTGTGAGTAATTCCCTGCTGTCGGCAGAGGGGATGGTAGGGATTGGATGAGTTAGATCATGTAATAGTTTATCAGATTGTTGGGGCATGCTGCCTATCATCTAGATTGTTGTTTATCATCTTTTCTTCAACTTGTTTCTCTTAATGCTTGTCACTTTGGGCCCGAGTGCCATGATTTCAGATCTGAACCCTATGTGTTTGCATGAATATATTTGTGTTCTTGATCCTATCTATGAGTTGTATGCACCTGTTATAGTCCGGAACCGACGATCCCAAAGGTGAGAGCTTGGGACAGCAAAGGGGAAGGAATATAGTTTGGGGATTCCACGTATCCATTGTTTGTAAATGTAACAGCCCAGATTTCAAAAAAATTAAAAAAATTGTTTTCGGTGTGAATTGTTTGATTGTATGATTTGTTTGTGGTGTTTGCAGCCCCGATTTATCGATCGGCGGTTATTTCCCCCCTCTTATCTCGTACCAGACGGAGACCGACCCTTGCCACCCTGACACTCGACCTTTGCGACACCAGGTTTCACCCGATCACCGTCGCGAAAACCCGCACCAGACCAGCCGTAGCCAACGGAACGAAAAACCCCGTTTAATAATTAAACGAGTTATTTTAATAGCGCGCCAGAAAGTGTTCTCAAAACGGTTCCAGCGCGAGGTGAACGCCTCCGGCTCGACGCGCTGATCGCGCAGTTTGAAGTTTTACCCGAATCGGAGGTCCTGCAGACCCCCGACGGCCAGAAACGTAAACACCGCGCGCGCGAGAGAAAAACCGGGGATGTTTTTGCAAACTGCCAGCCACCTGGGCTATATAAATACCACCACTCTCCCACCCCTTTCTAGGGTTTCACTAGTCCAAAATTGCAGCCACCCCCTCACAATTGCCCCCAATTTTCGCAATTTTTCCTAATTTTAGCCCAAAACCCAGCCCTCCTCAGATCTGGACCATCAGATCTCAGATCTGATGGACCAGATGGTGCCACGTCGCCCTGGAGGTCCTCTCCCACCTCCAGCGAATGCAGGCCGCGCCCGAGCTCTTTCCCGAGCCACCGCCCGTCGGCGCGCCACCGCACTGAGCCACCGCGCCGCCCCAGTGACCTCCTCCCTCTCCGGCCTCCTCTCCTCCTTTTCTCCCTCACCTCACCTCCTCTCCCTCCCCGCAGGCTCCGCCGCCGCAAGCCCCTGCAGCACCAGCCGCCGCCGACACCATGGATGGTGACCTCGGGGCCGAGCTCGGAGCCGCCGCCGCCCGGATCTCCTCGCCGAGCCGCCGCCCTGTACCCACTGGATCCGTCCGATCCAGCCGCACCTCGCCCCCTGGAGCCGCCTCCTCCGCATCGCCCCTGCACCCTCTGCCCGCCGCCGGTGGCCAGCCGGTGAGCCGAGCCACCAACCGCGTCGCCGCCTCTGTCCTGAAGAGGACGAGGCCATCGCCCCCACCGGCCACGTGGGCCTGGCCCAGCCGCGCGTCCTGCAGCAGCCCAGCCGGTCTGCAAGGCGCCCCAGCCCAGCCAGCCAGTGGGCCTCAGCCCATGGTGAGAAGCCCGAGCTGTACTTTTTTTTCTTCTCTGAGTTTATTTCCTTTTCCAATTTTGCTAAGTTCTGTGAATATTGCTGCTGCGATCTATTTTTCGACGTAATTTGCGGTAAATCTGTAGCTCGGATCGCGTTGCGCCCAAAAGGAAAATTGCTTAGAATTGTGTGCACTTCAATCCATATTTTGTGAGCATTTTGATTTGAGGCCATCTTGATGTTGTTAATCTGTGTTGAAGTGGGCATCAGGCCGTTAAACTGCTACTAATTTCTATCAAGTGTTGCTGTTATTATTTTATTGCAAGTTTGCATGATGATTGTGACACATCCATGGGGCCTATTGCATTGATTCTTTTTGCATATTGTTAAGCATCATGTCTACTTTCATTTTATGTATTGCATTGTCATGATATGCTTGCTGGTCATATAGTTATTGAGCTCCAAAGTTGCTATGCCACTGTTTTTGACAGCCACCTCTGTTTTTCTCTAAGTCTGTAACGTTCCGATGCCATGTTGCATGCTTAATATCTTTTGATCTGTTATGCCTATGACCTTGATTCTTTTTTGTACCTGATCCTCATCATGTCTACTTCATGCCCATGTATTGCTATGTCATGTTGCTGCACTTTTGCATGTAGTTTTGCTTCTTTTTATACAGCTTGAAAATAACAGTTTCTGCCATGTTTCTCCGATTTTCACAAAGTCCTTGACCAGTAATGTTTTATTGCATTTTGCATGGGCTATAACTAGTTGTTCATGATGCCTATTTGCATGATTCTTTTTGCCATGCCTTCCCTGCCATGTCTACTTTAGATACATATCATTTGTGAGCATGTTTGCATTCATTACCCTGTTTATGCAATGCTCTAAAGTGTGCTTCCTGATGTTGGCAGATTGTGTTCCAAACTTGTTTTGTTTGTATCTTTTTAACCGTAACTCCGTTTGGAGTGTTCTTTATATGTACCTTGATTAGTTTTTCGTGTAATTTGTGTTTATGCTATTGTTTGCTGCTGTTAACCAACCTAAAATATGGTTTAGGGCAGATCAGTACCAAATGTTTTAATTGTCGTGGGGCACTTAGTGGATGCCATGTTTAGGATTGTGCCCCACTTAAATTAAATAGCACATATAGTTTACTTTGTGCTTCACCTCTTGACATGTTTTAGTGCTATGCCATGCTTGAGTGAGATGCCATGTTAACAACCTTTGTCGATCACCTGTAGCTAAACAACTTGAACCATCGTAAATGTGCGGTATCGTCGTGTGTGACGAGTACTCCACTTAACTTGTTAGTAACCACTCTCGACGGTAGGTGCGATGTATCGTGCTGCCTTCTTGTTGATGCTTGCTCGTGTTTTCTTCGTAGTAATAGATGCTTGCTCGTTGATTGCTTTCCAGTGTTTACCGTCTTGTGTGCTTCCATGGGTACCTTCGAAGACGATGCGAGCTTGCGATCAACTACACCTTCGGAACCCGACTTATCAACAGGCAAGGACTATACATTAATTATGATCCATTCTATTTCAACCAGCGGTTTGCATGCTAGTCTAGGTTAGGTTTGATGTTTGATCCTACCACATGTTTACAACCTCTTTCAAACCGATACAGCCATGTCCCTTCCCAGCAAACCATGTACTGCTATGCTACTATTGCTCGTTGCTCAGCCCATGCTTAGTATGCATGCTTAGGATGCTACGATGTTACCCTGTTACTCCTTGGTTTGGGCTATCACATTATTATATTATATTGTTGTTGATGATATGATTATTATAATGTTGACTATATTCGACGAAGGATGGAAGGTCTAGGCTATCCCGTCCCGACGCTTTGTTCCATTCGAGTCACCTAGGACCCAAGTTCCGGGTATTGGTTTTAAGACTGAGCATGCCTAACCGCGTGTGGGATTTTATGGGGTCCCATTTTCTTACCTACCTAGCTTCAAACATTTCTAGTGGTGGCCCAAGCTGATTTACCATTTGAAAATCGTGTGTGTGCTTGGTTGGGCCCCCAGCTGTTTTAAAACAACTTGGGCCAGTGGAGACATGGTTTCTTTGTTGGTCCACCCGATCAGCTAGGACCCGGTTTCCCATGTGTGATTAACCGGCTATCCGACCTGCGTCATACGGAAGAGTCCGATCCGAGAGCGTGGCCGACTTTTGGATTGGGTGTCGACTTGTAAGGCCTGATATGCGGTACTGTTCCAGATCTAGATGTTTCCATCCAGATCCAGGGATGAAGCACATATCGGTCCCACCGAGACATATGACGAAGTCATATGCCTCGGATGTCCAAGATGATATCACAACATTACAGATACAAAGATACAACATCTCATACAATCGGCATACAACTGCCTGAAATACAATACGTCTGTGGAAGATACATGTCTGAGTACAGACTACAATCAAATGCCTACTGGCAAAGAGAAAAACATCGATACCCATAACCACACGGGTCCAGGCCCTCCGCCGGGATCCGCCTAACTAGTCGTCGTCGAGTCTCCACGTGAAACGTCGATCACCATACCTGTTGTCGAACAAGAACCCTGAAAAGAGTTTGGGGGTAGTATCATGAGTACAGAGGTACTCAGCATCCAGCTGTAGTGGTCATCTGAACCAGCAAGGACTTCATCACTCGTCATTCTAGGACAACTAGTAGTTTACGGTAAGGAAGGGGTAGGTGGTGAGGTTGCTGCCGCACTAGCATTTATGAAGTGGCTAACGATCTAGACAGTAAGATAAGAAGCCAAGCATTCGATGAGGAATCGCCTCCAACAAGTCTTGCTATCAACTACTACGCAAACATAACACCTATCCTATCCTTGTCCTCCTCTTCGCATCCGGACGAAGAAGAAGCAGTCAAGGCACACACACACGTTGATCAAGTTATATTAAGATTATCTCAGTTGTTGTTGTCTATGAACAAGGAGTAGGTCTCAAGTCGTCCATAACCGTGGACACGGCTTCTCGAAAAGATTTAACCCTGCAGGGGTGTACCAACTGCCCATTACAAGGCTCCGCACGCACGCCCGTCTATCTCAGTTGCTACCCATCACAGGCAACCATTTTATGATTTAGTTCCAAGAGATCCGAAACGACCGGTCCCTCTAACTAACAACGAACAAATCCGGGTGGCCCCCGGGGAGTCGACACCCAATCCAAAAGCTGGCCACGCTCTCGGATCGGACTCTTCCGTATGACGCAGGTCGGATAGCCGGTTAATCCCACATGGGAAAACCGGGTCCTAGCTGATCAGGTGGACCAACAGAGAAACCATGTCTCCACTGGCCCAAGTTGTTTTAAAAGATATCTGCTAGGAGCGACCCGACAAGATATATATGCATGTTTTCAAATGGTAAATCAGCTTGGGCCACCACTAGAAATGCTTGAAGCTAGGTAGGTAAGAAAAGGGGACCCCATAAAATCCCACACGCGGTTAGGCACGCTCAGTCTTAAAACCAATACCCGGAACTCGGTTCCTAGGTGACTCGAATGGAACAAAGCGTCGGGGCGGGATAGCCTAGACCTTCCATCCTTCGTCGAATATAGCCAACAGTAATAATAATCGTATCATCAACAACAATATAATAAGGTGATATCCCAAACCAAGGAGTAACAGAGTAACATCGTAGCATCCTAAGCATGCATACTAAGCAGGGGCTGAGCAACGAGCAATAGTAACATAGCAGTACAAGGTTTGCTGGGAGGGGACATGGCTGTATCGGTTTGAAAGAGGCTGTAACCATGTGGTAGGATCAAACATCGAACCTAACCTATACTAGCATGCAAACCGCTGGTTGAAATAGAATGGATCATAAGTAATGTATAGTCCTTGCCTGTTGATAAGTCGGGTTCCGAAGGTGTAGTCGACCGCACGCTCGCATCGTCTCCGAAAGGTATCCGCGGAAGCACACAAGAAGGAAACACTGGAAAGCAATCAACGGTGCACCACTATTACTACGGAGCAATACAAGATCAATGAGACAACACAAGGCACGGCAACGCGATACGGATCTATCGTCGAGAACGGTTACTAACAGTTTAAGTGAGGTATCGGTCACACACGACGAATACCGCATGTTTACGGTGGTTCAAGTTTATTAGCTACAGATGATCAACCAACGGTTATTAACATGTCAACTCAAGCAAGCATGGCATATCACACAAGCATGGAAAGAGGTGAAGCATAAATAAACTACCTAAGCTAGTCAATTTAAGTGGGGTGAAATCCTAGACATGGCAAACTATTGCGGACCCCACGATAAAATGGAATTGGTACTGTTTTGCCCTAAACAATATTTTATTATTTTTATTAGCAAGCAAGAGCAGCAAAAACACAATCTACATGCAATTCTAGTCAAGTTACATGTAAGAAACATTTTAAACCGAGCAACGGTTAAAAGGTTATTAAATAAAAAATTTACAGTGGCATGCGATGTAATTAGGAAGTAATCAGCAAGTAAAAAAAGTCAAACATGGCAACAAGCAACATTTTATAAAACTAGACACAATTCTAAGCAAGTTTCATGTTTTATGCATCGCGATCCGAGCTACCGTTAAAAAGTTATCGCCATTGCAAAAATACTACACAATCTGCCAAAAAATAAATAAATACAGAAAAGAAAAGAAAAAAAACTATCGGGCTGAAAACTACTAGGCCGGCCCAACTACTGCGCAGAGAAAAAAAAACAGAAATAATAATAATAAAAAAGGGGGCAGCCTCACCTCTGGGCCGAGGCCCATCTGGCCAGAGGAAGCCGCTGGGCTGCGCTGGGCCTGGGGCTGATGGGCCGCGGTTGCTGGCACTGGGCCGCACGAGGCTGGGGCGGCCCACTTGGGCATTGGCTGGAGCGAGGGGGGTCACGGGACCTCGGCTTCGTCCCGAACGGAAGGGTCCCGGCAGCGGCTCCGGTTGGGCAACTCCGGCGAGGCGGCAGTGCAGCAGGGGGCGAGGATGATGGCAGGAGGTGCCGCGAGGCCGCGGATCCAGATCCGGTGGCCGCAGGGTGCATCGGCTGGGGTAGTTCGGGCGGCGCGGAGCTTCGAGGCGAAATCCATGGCGGCGGCTGGAAACGGAGAGAGAAGGAGAGATGAGAGGGAGAGGAGAAGGGGAAAGGGAGGCGCGCAGGGAGGCGAGGGACCTGCGGGTCGTCGCCGGCGACGCGGAGGCTCGCCGGCCGGGGTCACGGCGGCGCGGCACACAGCCGGGGCTCCACGGGCATGGGGCTCGGCCTGGAGGAGCTTCCACGGGAGGATTCGGACGTGGGGGATTCGGTGACGTGGCTTGATCGGAGCCATCCGATCCAGATCGGACGACTGAGATTGCATGATTTGGACCTGAGGTGGTTGGTGGCTGGTTCTCCATGTGGCGACTGTGGAGAGGGCAGGCACGAAAACTGAGGGAGGCTAGGTGCTAGGGTTTTCCAGATTTGGAAGGGGGCTTGACCATTTATAGAAGGAAGTTAGGGATGCTAAATGGGTTGTTTTTGGGCCTGTTAGAGGGGTTTTGGCTTAGATTTTCAGGTGGGCTAGATTCAGAGGACAAGAGGGAAATATTGTTGGCCGGTTGGCTGCCCGCATGAAATTTTAGAAATACGACCATGGAATTACACCGGCTACTATGCCTGGCACATCCAGTCGTTTAACTACCCGACGAAGTCGGAATCGCACGAAAATTGAAACACATCGTCGCAACATGATAACCAAGTCGTCTACAACGTTTCGCATAGAACCGAGAACGTCGAAACCTGCCCGACAAAATAACCCATTTAAATATAAATGGGGGTTTTTCCGCACCGATGGTGAAGGCTGGTCTTGTGCCGGTTTTGCGACGGTGATCGGGTGAAACCCGGTGTCGCAAGGTCGAGTGTCAGGGTGGCAAGGGTCGGTCTCCGTCCGGTACGAGATAAGAGGGGGGAAAATAATCGTCGATCGATAAATCGGGGATGCAAACACCGCAAACAAATAAGGCAATCAATCAATTCACACCGAAAACAATTTTTTTGAATTTTTGTGAAAACTGGGCTGTTACAATACAACACCACCAACAAGGGATCTCGTCCCGAGATCCAGGACGATCCGGGGGAGAGGGAAGGGGGAAAAGAGCGTCGACGATCTTCAACACCACCAACAAGGGACTCTGCTCCATGTCGACGTCGAACTTCGGTTGAGATAAATTTTCCGCAGAGAGACGACATCGTCGGAATAACGAAAACGTCAGTGACAAGAGGAAGAACGATCGCAAAAACCAGATCAAGGGATAGTGATTTTCGACGCAAGTCGTAAAAACACCGGGCAAAAGGAGGGATGGCAATGGATGACCCAGATGATAACCGAAATCGGAGAAGCTAAAGGTACTACAGGAATTCCAACCTGAGCTCAGAATCGAGACAATACGCTGCAAGCAAGGCATTGTAACGGTTCCGAAACTCCACACACTCGAGATCCTAGAGTTTGAAAGGGGATAAGGCGAGAATTAAAACACTTACGGCACTTGTCCTGACCAGAGCAAGGGTAAGGAGTAAAAAGATTCCTACTCTCCGACAACTAACTTAGTAACTACAAAATAGTTTTTGTCTAAACTCGACTTCGGCCAGAGAGGGGATCCTACGGTCGGTAAGGCTCTGATACCAAGTTGTAAGGCCCGATATGCGGTACTGTTCCAGATCTAGATGTTTCCATCCAGATCTGGGGATGAAGCACATATCGGTCCCACCGCGACATATGATGAAGTCATATGCCCCGGATTTCCAACATGATATCACAACATTACAGATACAAAGATACAACATCTCATACAATCGGCATACAACTGCCTGAAATAAAATACGTCAGCGGAAGATACATGTCTGAGTACAGACTACAATCAAATTCCTACTGGCAAAGAGAAAAACATCGATACCCATAACCACACGGGTCCAGGCCCTCCGCCGGGATCCGCCTAACTAGTCGTCGTCAAGTCTCCACGTGAAACGTCGATCACCATACCTGTTGTCGAACAAGAACCCTGAAAAGAGTTTGGGGGTAGTATCATGAGTACCGAGGTACTCAGCATCCAACTGTAGTGGTCATCTGACCCAGCAAGGACTTCATCACTCGTCATTCTAGGACAACTAGTAGTTTACGGTAAGGAAGGGGTATGTGGTGAGGTTGCTGCCGCACTAACATTTATGAAGTGGCTAACGATCTAGAGAGTAAGATAAGAAGCCAAGCATTCGATGAGGAACCGCCTCCAACAAGTCTTGCTATCAACTACTACGCAAACATAACACCTATCCTATCCTTGTCCTCCTCTTCGCATCCCGATGAAGAAGAAGCAGTCAAGGCACACACACACGTTGATCAAGTTATATTAAGATTATCTCAGTTGTTGTTGTCTATGAACAAGGAGTAGGTCTCAAGTCGTCCATAACTGTGGACACGGCTTGAAGCTAGGTAGGTAAGAAAAGGGGACCCCATAAAATCCCACACGCGGTTAGGCACGCTCAGTCTTAAAACCAATACCCGGAACTCGGATCCTAGGTGACTCGAATGGAACAAAGCGTCGGGGCGGGATAACCTAGACCTTCCATCCTTCGTCGAATATAGCCAACATTAATAATAATCATATCATCAACAACAATATAATAAGGTGATATCCCAAACCAAGGAGTAACAAAGTAACATCGTAGCATCCTAAGCATGCATACTAAGCAGGGGCTGAGCAACGAGCAATAGTAACATAGCAGTACAAGGTTTGCTGGGAGGGGACATGGCTGTATCGGTTTGAAAGAGGCTGTAACCATGTGGTAGGATCAAACATCGAACCTAACCTATACTAGCATGCAAACCGCTGGTTGAAATAGAATGGATCATAAGTAATGTATAGTCCTTGCCTGTTGATAAGTTGGGTTCCGAAGGTGTAGTCGACCGCACGCTCGCATCGTCTCCGAGAGGTATCCGCGGAAGCACACAAGAAGGAAACACTGGAAAGCAATCAACGGTGCACCACTATTACTACGGAGCAATACAAGATCAATGAGACAACACAAGGCACGGCAACGCGATACGGATCTATCGTCGAGAACGGTTACTAACAGTTTAAGTGAGGTATCGGTCACACACGACGAATACCGCATGTTTACGGTGGTTCAAGTTTATTAGCTACAGATGATCAACCAACGGTTATTAACATGTCAACTCAAGCAAGCATGGCATATCACACAAGCATGGAAAGAGGTGAAGCATAAATAAACTACCTAAGCTAGTCAATTTAAGTGGGGTGAAATCCTAGACATGGCAAACTATTGCGGACCCCACGATAAAATGGAATTGGTACTGTTTTGCCCTAAACAATATTTTATTATTTTTATTAGCAAGCAAGAGCAGCAAAAACACAATCTACATGCAATTCTAGTCAAGTTACATGTAAGAAACATTTTAAACCGAGCAACGGTTAAAAGGTTATTAAATAAAAAATTTACAGTGGCATGCGATGTAATTAGGAAGTAATCAGCAAGTAAAAAAAGTCAAACATGGCAACAAGCAACATTTTATAAAACTAGACACAATTCTAAGCAAGTTTCATGTTTTATGCATCGCGATCCGAGCTACCGTTAAAAAGTTATCGCCATTGCAAAAATACTACACAATCTGCCAAAAAATAAATAAATACAGAAAAGAAAAGAAAAAAAACTATCGGGCTGAAAACTACTAGGCCGGCCCAACTACTGCGCAGAGAAAAAAAAACAGAAATAATAATAATAAAAAAGGGGGCAGCCTCACCTCTAGGCCGAGGGCCATCTGGCCAGAGGAGGCCGCTGGGCTGCGCTGGGCCTGGGGCTGCTGGGCCGCGGTTGCTGGCACTGGGCCGCAGGAGGCTGGGGCGGCCCACGTGGGCAACGGCTGGAGCAAGGGGGATCACGGGACCTCGGCTTCGTCCCGAACAGAAGGGTCCTGGCGGCGGCTCCGATTGGGCAACTCCGGCGAGGCCGCAGTGCAGCAGGGGGCGAGGACGATGGTAGGAGGCGCCGCGTGATCACGGGATCCAGATCCGGTGGCCGCAGGGTGCGTCGGCTAGGGTAGTTCGGGCGGCGCGGAGCTTCGAGGTGAAATCCATGGCGGCGGCTGGAAACAGAGAGAGAAGGAGAGATGAGAGGGAGAGGAGAAGGGGAAAGGGAGGCGCGCGGGGAGGCGAGGGACCTGCGGGTCGTCGCCGGCGACGCGGCGCCTCGCCGGCCGGGGTCACAGCGGCGCGGCACACAGCCGGGGCTCCACGGGCATGGGGCTCGGCCTGGAGGAGCTTCCACGGGAGGATTCGGACGTGGGGGATTCGGTGACGTGGCTTGATCGGAGCCATCCGATCCAGATCGGACGGCTGAGATCGCATGATCTGGACCTGAGGTGGTTGGTGGATGGTTCTCCATGTGGCGGCTGTGGAGAGGGCAGGCACGAAAACTGAGGGAGGCTAGGTGCTAGGGTTTGCCAGATTTGGAAGGGGGCTTGACCATTTATAGAAGGAGGTTAGGGATGCTAAATGGGTTGGTTTTGGGCCTGTTAGAGGGGTTTTGGCTTAGATTTCCAGGTGGGCTAGATTCAGAGGACAAGAGGGAAATATTGTTGGTCGGTTGGCTGCCCGCGTGAAATTTTATAAATACGACCATGGAATTACACCGGCTACTATGCCTGGCACATCCAGTCGTTTAACTACCAGACGAAGTCGGAATCGCACGAAATTTGAAACACATCGTCGCAACATGATAACCACATCGTCTACAATGTTTCGCATAGAACCGAGAACGTCGAAACCTGCCCGACAAAATAACCCATTTAAATATAAATGGGGGTTTTCCGCACCGATGGTGAAGGCTGGTCTTGTGCCGGTTTTGCGACGGTGATCGGGTGAAACCCGGTGTCGCAAGGTCGAGTGTCAGGGTGGCAAGGGTCGGTCTCCGTCCGGTACGAGATAAGAGGGGGGAAAATAATCGTCGATCGATAAATCGGGGATGCAAACACCGCAAACAAATCAGGCAATCAATCAATTCACAACGAAAACAATTTTTTTTAATTTTTGTGAAAACTGGGCTGTTACACGACTCCCCGGGGGCCACCCAGATTTATTCGTTGTTAGCTAGAGGGACCTGTCGTTTCGGATCTCTCGGAACTAAATCATAAAATGGTTGCCTATAATGGGTAGCAACTGAGAGCGATGGGCGTGCGTGCGGAGCCTTGTAATGGGCAGTTGGTACACCCCTGCAGGGTTAAATCTTTTCGAGAAGCCGTGTCCACGGTTATGGACGACTTGAGACCTACTCCTTGTTCATAGACATGAACAACAACTGAGATAATCTTAATATAACTTGATCAACGTGTGTGTGCCTTCACTGCTTCTTCTTCGTCGGGATGCGAAGAGGAGGACAAGGATAGGATAGGTGTTATGTTTGCGTAAGTAGCTGATAGCAAGAGTTGTTGGAGGCGATTCCTCATCGAATGCTTGGCTTCTTATCTTACTCTCTAGTTCTATAGCCACTTCATAAATGCTAGTGCGGCAGCAACCTCACCACTTACCCCATCCTTACCGTAAACTACTAGTTGTCCTAGAATGACGAGTGATGAAGTCCTTGCTGGGTCAGATGACCACTACAGTTGGATGTTGAGTACTTCTGTACTCATGATACTACCCCCAAAATCTTTTCAGGGTTTCTGATCGACAACAGGTATGGTGATCGACGTTTCACGTGGAGACTCAATGACGACTAGTTAGGCGGATCCCGGCGGAGGGCCTAGACCCGTGTGGTTACGGGATCGATGTTTTTCTCTTTGCCAGTAGGCATTCGATTGTAGTCTGTACCCAGACATGTATCTTCCGCTGTTATATTGTATTGGAGGCAGTTGTATGCCGATTGTATGAGATGTTGTATCTTTGTATCTGTAATGTTGTGATATCATGTTGGAAATCCGGGGCATATGACCTCGTCATATGTCGCGGTGAGACCGATATGTGCTTCGTCCCCGGATCTAGATGGAATCATCTAGATCTTGAACCGTACCGCATAACGGGCCTTACAATTAATGCTTTGTTCCGGTGCTCTTTGACAGGAGCACCTTAATCTCCATAGGTTCCTTTTGGCCCCGTTCGTAGAGGGATGGTAGGACAAAAGATGTTGTGCAAGTTCTTATTGCAAGCACGTCTACCTATGGGGTACATGCCTGATGTTTGACTTATGCCTAGATGATCATTGCTTTTCTGTGTGCCTTGCCCCAAGTTAAATATATGATATGCCTTATCCATGCAGCGCCCAACCATCCATCTCCCTAGCCTACAGTGTTTTAATTCTGCTGGTTACTAGTTGTTTACTTTTGCCGTTTTACTGTCGTTATTTCACCACCACTATTTCCGTTGCTATCATCACTTCCATATCGCAGTTACTATTAATATCTTGTTGCAAGTAATTGTATCTCAGGTGCAGTGAAATTGACAACTCCACTGTTAAAGCTTGTGGATATTCTTTGGCTCCCCTTGAGTCGAATATATAAATTGGGTTATCTTACCCGCGAATACTATCTCGATCCCCTGTAGTTGTGGGTTATCACTTGTCTCTTTGTGAACCTCTTGATTAGATAGAGAGTTACCGATAACGAGTGCATGAGTTCTTCGGACTAATGCGAGTATTCGATTGTTGGCACTTCCACCTTCCATATTTTGCTAGCCTCTTTGGTACCGTGCATTTCCCTTCCTGATCTTGAGAGTTGGTGCAAACTTCGCCGGTGCATCCAAACTCTTGGCATGATACGCTCTATCATCATAAAACTCATTATATCTTCCTCAAAACAGCCACCATACCTACCTATGAAGGCATTTCCATAGCCTTCTCGAGATACATTGCCATGCAACATCCACCATCTCATGACTTGATCTTCATGTCATACATGCTTTTTCTTGATCGAGGAGCCGCTTGCTAGTTGGGATTTGACCTTATCATTTCTACACTGACAGAGGCATACATTTGCATAGATCATGATAGTTTTTTAGTTTTCTTTATGTTGAGTACTTCTTATAAAGGGTGAAGATCTTCTATATTCTTGTAAAATATAGAGTGTTGCCCTTAAGTGAGTAAAATATCCGAAAGAGGACAAATTAAAAGATGCCAAAGTGGACAAATGAGAGATAAATAGAAAGAGCCAATGAGGCCACAAAAATAGAAAAAAATAGAAAAAAGAAAGAAAAAAGAAATAAAAAGAGAGAAGGGGCAACACTACTATTCCTTAAGGAAGATCCACACTCGTACTCCATAGTCATATATGTACTCCATAGTGATTTTCATATCATTCACGCATAACTATGTGGGGATCCTTACACTATAGAAATTGGCTTGCATATTCCAAGGATGAGCCTCCTCAAATGAGCTCTAGGTCTTCATGAGCAAGCAAGTTGGATGCACCCCCACTAGTTCCATTGGAGAGCTTACCTTAGCTCATATGTGCATCCGTTCCATGGCAATCCATACTCTCACATCATATCTATCATTTGGCTTTCTCTCGCCTATGATTGTCCTCATTGATGTGAGCCTTTCACACCTTTTTGTCTTCCTTCCCCATCATTTTTTATCTTTTCCATCCTAAGTGCCAACATATCTTGCTCGCGCGCATCCATTGCATGAGTGCTCAAAGTCGAAAGGGTGAGGACAAGTTTGACTCCATTGCAGGATTGCTCCAAAAATTCCAATAAAAAAATATAAAAAATCAGCGCATCGGAAGACTCCAAAAGCCCGAAGTGGGGCCAGAGGGGGGCCAAGCCCCACCCAGGCGGCCAGGTGGCGCGGCCCCACCCCTGGCCTCGCCAGGTGGGCGCCTGGGCGGGGGCCACCTCCCCTGGTGCCCCCTTCGGCCTATATTTACACCATGTTCCAGAAACCATCTGGAGGAACCCCGCATCGCGATTTTCACCTCCATACCATCGCCGCCTAGTTTCCAAGATCGAGAGCACTAGAAGACCTCCTCCCGGCACCCTGCCGGAGGGAGGATTGACCTCCGGGAGCTTCTCCACCACCATGAGCGCTTCCCGGATGTGTCGTGAGTAGTCCCCCTTGGACCATGGGTCCATGACCAGTAGCTATGTGATGTCTTCTCTCAAATCTTGTGTTTCAACTCTTAGCCCTTGTGAGCTGCCCTACATGATCAAGGCATCTATGTAGTTTTCATGCTGTTGCTATGCTATGTTTGCTGGGATCCTATGGATTATGATATTATGTTCAGATTGTGATGCGTTATATATTTGGTTCTTCTTTTATATGTTTTCTTGAGTAATTCTTGCATGTTCCCCGTTGCTTTTTATTGCTTTGGCCAAGTAGATAGTAACTCCAAGAGGGAGCTTTTATGCTTGATTGTGGGTTCATGACCCCCGATGTCTAGCTTGAGTGACAGAAACATGAGACTAGGGGATGTGTTATTGACACCAGGGAGGAAACAACGGTGCTTGTAACTGCGGTTGCAAGGATTTTTTTACCTTACGCAAAGTTTGTTAATGTAGTTGTCTGTTGATTTTGGGTTTACACTTTGGGTGGGGCTCGCAACTTAATACCCGCGAGATGTTCTGGATAGATATCTCAAGGTGGATGATTAGTGAGTAGATGCTGTTGGATAATGGTATATTTGTCTTGGTGTACTGGCCATTCTTTTGAGCCTGTAACTTTCTTGCAACATAATTAGCATTGCGGTGGGTTTATAATTCTGTCAGTTGCCCAACTGTAATTTGTCCACCCAACTTAGCTGTTTTATCATCTTTTGGGAGAGATACATCACTAGTGAACATCATGGGACCCCAGTCTATATTTCCACCATTGTTTACACTTCAATCATTTACTGATTTATTTACTTTCAGTTGCAATCACCATCACTATTTCCACTGTGCGTTTGATCCTTTGTAAACAACAAGTTCTAAGAGATTGACAACCTCTCTGAACTCGTTGGGAGAAAAGTTATTTGTTGTGTGTGCAGGTCCATGTCAACCTCGAACCAATCTGACAACTTAATATCTGGCGCCGTTGACACCTACTTGCTGAATCCGGAGTACGCCGGTTCGATAACCTTGGTATCTTCACCGAGGAAAATTTATGCTATCTAAATCATAACCTTCCACTTGGGGTAACCAATGAGGAGGTGTTATCTACGCCCATCAAGCATAATTTCTTACGCCGTTGTCGGGGACTCCAATCTTCAAGATAGGGGAGTTGCACACTATCTTTTACCTTTGCTTTTTAGGCTTGTTAGTTTACTTCCTAGTTTTTTGCTTTAGAGTCTTATACCAAAAACCAAAAAAAATCAGTTACTTTGCTTTTAGTAGTTCTTTCTGTTTAGTCAAGCATGTGAGAATTTGGTGCTTTGAGGGAATATGAGGTTCTATATTTTCATCGAAAGAATGGAGAAAATATGAAGAAATCTTGGGATAGAATTTCTGATGCACATAACAGGATTATGCCTCGGATACCTATAAAAATTGTGCTTAGAAATTTTTACCATCGTATTTTTAGATGGTGCAAACACTCTCTTGACATTATAGCTGAAGGAGATGTTTTAGAGTGTGATGAAGCTAGAGCTCTTGATATTATACATGGTCTATCAAGTTACTTTGTTTATGATCATGGCTTTGACACTATTGTAGATAGACTTTCTACTATTGAAAAAATAATTGATGCTTTAGACTTGAGAGAAGAAGAGAAACCTAAGCCCAGTGGGAAAGATATTTTTTAAATAGTTGGTGATTGGGAACCCTTTGTAAGAATTGGCATCTCTAACCAAGACTTCCTTGCTTATTGTGATGTTGTATCCATGGTTTTTAGCATAATAAATTTATTTACGACTCTCTAAAACTTTCAAATATGGTCAATCTTTCATCTTATCATGAACATGCTAATGGGGCTGTTTCTAAGATCCAGGGAGAAGTGAAAGATGTCTACGTTATGTTCTTCAAAAGGAGTGCAACGGTTGACTCTTCATCATGGAGCTAAACCAAGGACACATAGTGCTTGGAAGGGACTTCCTCCGAGCCATGAAAGGCTTCATTGATATAGGTAAAGGAAAAATATGCTTACGTGGTGATGACCCACAAGTCTAGGGGATCTATCGTAGAATTTTCGATAAGTAAGAGTGTCGAACCCAACTAGGAGCAGAAGGTATTGACAAGTGACGTTGGACAAGGAATAACTGCAAGCACCGAAAGATAACTTTTTAGGGGTTTTTGTTGTAAGCAAAAAGAAGGTAAAAACAATAAAAGTAAATAGTACTGAGGAGCAACAAGTGGCCAAATCCCTTTGAGCAAAGTATAAGCCTAGCAACTGAATTTATAAAGACTAAAGCGTTCTCGAGGACACATGGGAGAGGCAGTCAAGTTACTTTCACCATATTCTGTCTAGTACTATGTTTTGTGTTGATAAGTGTTGAGTGGGTGGATCTATGCTAGTACACCTTCTGGACTAAGACAAGTGCACTCTTATGATTAAACACCTTGCAAGCATCTGCAAATACAAGGTAGAAATGAAGTCAAAAGCCTAACCACAACAATAAGATCAAGGATCCATTATTCCCTTGTGCAAAAGTGTGCGAACTGGGGTTCAGGTTTCTGTCACTCTGACAACCCACCATAATCATCCTTTGTACATAATGTATTCTTCTAGGTCCTTAGAAAGGTGAAGTGTTATGTGTTGGACTCATATAACACCACTAGAAGAATAACAACACAATAAAAGAAATATCTTCAATAATTTTTTCAGTACTAGACAAATCAGTACCACGAGGTTGCTTAGAGAATTCAGAAAAGTTAAATTCATATGGCTCAGCATTGAATTCAACAGAAACTATACCTTTCTTGCAATCTATTATAGCTCCACAAGTTCTGAGAAAAGGTCTATCGAATATAATAGGACAAAAATTATCCCTTACTTAACCAAGTACTAGAAAGTCGGTAGGATACTTTACCTTTCCACATAGAACATCAATATCTCCCAGAATTCCAATAGGAGAGATAGTTTCTCTGTTTGCTAGATAAATAGTAACATCAATATCTTCAAGTTCACAAGGTGAGATCTCACCCATGATCTCTTGATAGAGTGAATAAGGAATAATACTAGCCCTCGATTGTAAGGCCCGATATGCGGTACTATTCCAGATCTAGATGTTTCCATCCGGATCCGGGGACGAAGCACATATCGGTCCCACCGCGACATATGACAATACCATATGCCCCGGATTTCCAACATGATATCACAACATAACAGATACCAGGATACAACATCTCATACAATTGGCATACAACTAACTTAAATACAATACATCAGCGGAAGGTACATATCTGAGTACAGACTACAAACAAATGCCTACTGGCAAATAGAAAAACATTGATCCCACAACCACACGGGTCCAGGCCCTCCGCCGGGATCCGCCTAACTAGTCGGCGTCGAATCTCCACGTGAAACGTCGATCACCATACCTGTTGTCGATCAAGAACCCTGAAAAGAGTTTGGGGGTAGTATCATGAGTACAGAGGTACTCAACATCCAACTGTAGTGGTCAACTGTCCCAGCAAGGACTTCATCACTCGTCATTCTAGGACAACTAGTAGTTTACGATAAGGATGGGGTAAGTGGTGAGGTTGCTGTCGCACTAGCATTTATGAAGTAGCTAACAATCTAGAGAGTAAGGTAAGAAGCCAAGCATTCGATGAGGAATCACCTCCAACAAGTCTTGCTATCAACTACTTACGCAAACATAACACCTATCCTATCCTTGTCCTCCTCTTCGCATCCCGACGAACAAGAAGCAGTCAAGGCACATACACATTGATCAAGTTATATTAAGATTATCTCAGTTGTTGTTGTCTATGAACAAGGAGTAGGTCTCAAGTCGTCCATAACCGTGGACACGGCTTCTCGAAAAGATTTAACCCTGCAGGGGTGTACCAACTGCCCATTACAAGGCTCCGCACGCGCTCCCATCTCTCTCAGTTGCTACCCATTATAGGCAACCATTTAATGATTTAGTTCCGAGAGATCCGAAACGACAGGTCCCTCTAACTTACAACGAACAAATCCGGGTGGCCCCCGGTGAGTCGACATCCAACTCAAAATCCGGCCGCCCTCTCGAATCGGTCTCTACCGTCTGTCTCAGGTTTGGATAGCCGGTTGATCACACATGGGAAACCGGGTCCTCAGTCGGACAAGGTGGGCCAACAAGGAAACCATGTCCTCACTGGTCCGGGTTGGTTTGAAAACTACTGGCGGCCGACCAGCACACACACGATTTCAAATGGTAAATCAGCTTGGGCCACCGCTAAAAATGTTTGAAGCTAGGTAGGTAAGAAAAGGGGACCCCATAAAATCCCATACGCGGTTAGGCATGCTCAGTCTTAAAACCAATACCCGGAACTCGGATCCTAGGTGACTCGAATGGAACAAAGCGTCGGGGCGGGATAGCCTAGACCTTCCATCCTTCGTCAAATATAGTCAACATTAAAATAATCATATCATCAACAACAATATAATAATGTGATAGCCCAAACCAAGGAGTAACAGGGTAACATCGTAGCATCCTAAGCATGCATACTAAGCAGGGGCTTAGCAACGAGCAATAGTAACATAGCAGTACATGGTTTGCTGGGAGGGGACATGGCTGTATCGGTTTGAAAGAGGCTGTAAACATGTGGTAGGATAAAACATCAAACATATCCTAGACTAGCATGCAAACCGCTAGTTGAAATAGAATGGATCATAAGTAATGCATAGTCCTTGCCTGTTGATAAGTCCGATTCCGAAGGTGTAGTCGAATGCTGCAGCAACTTCTGCTGCATTGTTATTACATTCATGTTATTGAACTGTTGGCTGTTTCTCTTCTCATGCTGCAAGACACGTCAGAAGATGCTAGTCTTCGATAGGCCTAGCTTCTTACCCTTATTCTCATTTCTATCTTGCAGTCCACTATATACAGCCTCCCCTTTCCTTTTGTTACAATGCATAATGCTTAGTAGCGGACGTAAGACTCGCGGGTATGCTAGATACTCACCTTTGCTTTATTTCCCCCTTTATGTTTTGCCTGATCGACCGCTGCAGTCGACGTTGGAGCCCAGGAGCAGGAGTACCCCGGAGGCGGATACTACTACGTCGAGACCCCCGCTGACCAGGACCAGGAGTAGTTTCAGAGGCTCACAGGCATGAGGCCTTGCCTTTTCGATCTGTATCTCTGATGTTATTGTGCTAGCCTTCTTAAGGCAAAACTTGACTAACTATGTCTGTACTCAGATATTATGGTTTGTATAACTTATGTATTCGGGTCCGCGCGACCCCCCTTTATTGTAACATATTGGTTTATCCTTTTTGTTTCGTTTTGTGCTGTGATATTCTCACCGTGGCACCCTAATCTCAGCCGTGTACCCAGCGTGTATGATTACTGTACACGGATTGATTTTAGGGGCGTCACAAGTTGGTATCAGAGCCGACTGCCTGTAGGAAGCCACCGAACCACTACCTGGTCGAAGTTGAGTCTAGACTTTGAAAAACTATTTTTCTAACTTAATATTTGGCTTACGGGCCCACATCCATACCACTACGTGTGATATCTATGGTATTAGGATCCTTTTCTCCTTACCTATGCTCTGGGAATCTGCTCTCTTATCCTTGCTGGTAAGTTTTACAAACTCTGACATTAGGATCACGTTCTCTTGATTCCATCCGGCGTTCTGGTGCTACCCCATTGATTGAGTCGTGTCGCAGGAGTTCTACCCCAGGTCCCGGACCGCGGATCCCATTCTCATTCTGGGCAGGCCGCACGTCCTCTGGCATTAACTCCTGTGGCCAACAATTTTCTTGCGGCGTGATTGACATAGTGGAATCTATGTCGCGTCGTGTAATCCTTACCGCGGTTTGCGCGCCGCCTAGTGAGTCTTTTTTTCCTTAATTTCTACGACGTTACGCTGCCCGATTTTCCGGTTGACTCTATGTGTGGATGTGTATGTCTTATATGACTACTCCTATATATCCGCGCCTCCTCTTTGTTGTCGTTTTACCTCTTACTCGTTTCCGGCATCTCATTAAAATTATCATCGCTGAAATACCCCTGTTAAATTCTAGCAGGATGGCTGGTCGTGGTGGTCGTGGTCGTGGTGCCAAAGATCCACCTCTGCCGCCCGACTACATGGCCGCAATGATGCAGCATTTTCAGATGAACCAGGTGTTTATGCAAGGAGTCATAGATCAGCTCCAGAACCAGAACCAGAATCAGAACCAGCACCAGAACCAACTGCCTGTGGTTATTCTGCGGGATTTCATGCGTCTCAATCCCCCTCTCTTCCACTAACCCGAACAGCCTCTAGATGCCGATGATTGGCTTCGTGACATCACTCGACAGCTGCAGTTCGCTAATGTGAGCGTTGCTGATTACGTCAACTTTGCGTCCTATTTCCTGCGTGGCCCCGCTGCTCAGTGGTGGGACACCTACAAGGGCTCGTTAGTTGAAGGGACTTCCGTCACCTGGAATGACTTCAAGACTACCTTCCGTGCTCGTTATGTCCCCCAGGAGATTATGAACCGTATGAAGGCCGAGTTCCGCAACCTCGTTCAGGGCAAAAA
Organism: Bromus sterilis; assembly: GCA_950022295.1. NCBI lineage: Eukaryota > Viridiplantae > Streptophyta > Magnoliopsida > Poales > Poaceae > Bromus > Bromus sterilis. The sequence goes on along the minus strand of OX465595.1, from coordinate 331,431,428 downwards.
AACTGTCGAGGCATATCAGAGGGAATTCCTCCGCCTCTCCCACTATGCTACCAGTGACCTCCCAAATGATGCAAGTAGGTGACGAGGGGGTAACCCCACGACTCCTACGGATAAGCCTACCTGGTGTCCCTGAAGACAGAAGAGCCATGAAGATACAACCTCGGCCCGCTAGTTAGCACCGACGTAGGAGTCTGCGACTCACAAGGAAGGTGCGAAAACCTGCCGTACGGAGCAAGCTAAGGTTAGGAAAGCTTACCTGTAAACTCTAGGAGGGGCGACGCCAAAGGGAACCAAGATCATCTGTAACTCTAGCCATGAGCGCTCCAGCCTTGGAATCCACTGTAATCGCATCTCCCCCATCAATAATATCGAGCAGGAGCGTGCCTTCCTGTTTGCCGACGAGCTATCGTCCAACCTGTGCCTCTCATGACTAACCCAGGGTCCTTGACCATGGGATTTTCCGGGGTTGATCCCCGTCAATTGGCACCGTCTGTGGGAACCGCGCAGGTTGGGCACTCCCTCGGATTCACAGCCCACCTCCCGGCCCTCCAGCCAGTCTTTACCGATCTACACTCCGGCGTCAATCTGATCTTCGAAACGTATCAGATCTACATCAACCATTGGGGGACTCTTCGCCTCACCGACAGCACCCGCCCACCCATGGAACACCTGCAGCAGTGACCGGGCCGGACACCGCCCGCACGGCCAACCTATCGGGCAGCCGTAGCTACCCAACCAACTCAAGGCTCCACGCCACTCGCGACCGCTCGAGTGGAGCCCCGACACGGAGAAGCACCATCACACGTATCAGCAAGGAGGTGGAAAGGACACCATCACAGGTGTTCATGGCAGAAGGTGGCGCACCAGCGTCAGGTAACAACGGACGAGTCGACGACCCGGGCACTCGTCCAGACACCCCAACCACCAGCAGGGCGGCAGGTCCCGGCAACACCAGTCAGATGGTCGTACAGCCAGGAGAACCGGGGTCCATACCAAGGAAAGTCCCGGTGGAACAAGGACACAACAATCAAAAAAGCAGTCAGCCGCCAAGCAGCAAGCAGCAAGCACCCGGCCAAAGCAGCCAGCCATCACGCAGTAGGCAGCAAACCCCGGTTGCAGCGGGAGATGAACCACCCAAAGAAAAAATATACTTGTCCAAGGAATCAATGGCAATGGTAAAAGAAGCAGTCGCCCGCGGCAGGCTACTACCACCAGATGCCTCCAGGGACGAGCTAAGGGCATACAATAAGCTAGCGGGCGAGCTAACCCAGCAGAAGAGACAGTGGCGCCTAGCCATGGAGAAGCAAGAAAAAGCGGAACTCGGAAAGAAAAGCAGTCACAGACAACCTCCCAGAAGCGACTCACCAGGCCGCGACTCCCCCACCCGCAACAGATCGAAACTCAACAATCCGCGGAGGACAGAAAGGGCAAGAGTGGTGCGGAAACTTGAAGACAACTTCAGATCAGAGGAAGACGACGACGAAGAAGAGCCCCTCACTCCGGCAGAAGCACTCATGAGCGCCCAGGACTACCTGTCCCGTGCCTAGAAAAGAAGAAAGGGCAAGAAGGATCGCTACACGTCCATTGCTTTGCAGATAATGAAGGACGCCATCGATGCCTGAGTGCTTAAGAAATCCAGCACAAAACGGCAGACTCGCGAGCGGACACCAGATAGGGACCCCAGTTCACCAGACGACGACGACGACGACGAAAGTAACGACGACAGGCGCATGCGCTTCGACAGGTACAAGAAGCACGACAGCGACGAAAACAATAGGCGCCGCAGCACCCGACGAGATGCGCGAGATGACATCACACAGAACAGAGTCAACCGCAGCAGGCGAAGACGCGCAACACGCGAGGAGTACTCGGACGAAGAGGCTTTCGACGAGGAAATCAAGCCTTGTGGAGCACTATGCTTCACACGTGCCATACGTGAGACGCGAATGCCAAACGGCTTCAAACAGAACTAAAGAACACTAAGGTACAATGGACTCGAGGAGCCGGAGGCATGGATCGACGACTACCTAACATCAGTCAAGTTTCAGAGAGGAACCAACGTCACGACAATGCAGTACGTGCAGCTCATGCTCGAGAGCTCTTCTCGACATTGGCTGAAGAATCTCCGGCGCGGATCCATCAGCTCCTGGAGCCAATTCCGAGGAGCCTTCATAGAAAACTTCAAATCCACGTACAAGCGACCAGCCTCACTCGAGGAACTGCGGGCATGCAAACAAGGAACGAGGGAGACCTTGCGAGCATACATCCAGCGATGGACGATACTCAAGAATTCAGCGGAAGACATCTTAGATGAAAGTGCGATCAACGCGTTCAGGCGAGGTCGACAGCGCGTTGAATTCAAGGAACATCTCAGACAGATGAAATTCCGAACACTCGCACGGCTGTTAGAACTAGCCAATAGCTGGGAGGACGGAGAAGATTCTGTTCGTAATGAAACAGAAACCCACACTGCACGATCAAAGTACGACTACAACTACAACGGAGATAGAGGAGCCGACAGAAGAAGGAAGCGACCCAGATGGAACTTCTACGACGACAAAGGACCTGACATGGTCGCCGCCGGTTTCTCGGACGATCGGAACGGCATGCACCGCGACGACAACAGACCACAACAAAGAAACAACCCAGAAGACGAGCCCCAGGCTCAGAAACGAGAATGGAGGATAAGGCAGCCACGCGACGGCACTCACGCATTCCGCTCCGCCAAAGAACAACTCGACGGACCGTGTTCTATACACGGATTCAGAAACGAGCAAGGCGAGCTCAGATCATCCCACACCCTCAGGAATTGCAGAAGCTTCAACGAGTTGGCCGAGGAGAAAAGCCGCTCCGCGGCCGCAACAGTACGACCACTCGCAAGCATAGCAGTCGGGGCAGTCGCCCTCAACGCGCCACCAGCCCCTCCTCTGCCAGAAAGACAGGTGGCTGCCATCTAGGAACGACAAAGGACACCAGAAGAAGAAGACCAATACCCAGAAGCCCACGGGAGGATCTACATGATACAAGAAGGCATGCCTTCCAACAGACAACAGAAACAAGTCACCAGACAAGTTTTCCTGGCAACCTCCGCACACCCGGCCGTCCCAGAGTACCTGCGCAGGTCGGAGACAGAAATCACCTTCTCACGGGACGACCACCCGCCAGTCGTTCCCCAACCAGGGCACGCCGCGCTAGTGCTCGAGGCCAGAATCGGAAATTACGACATGTTGCGAGTATTCATGGACGGCGGCAGTGGGATCAACATCATCTTCACCCGAACACTCGATGACATGCTCATCCAAAACAACGCACTCAAGTCCTCAGGCACAACCTTCCATGGGATCGTACCAGGAAAAGCAGTCTACCCCCTCGGAAGGATAAGCTTGGAGGTAGTCTTCGGGAACGCGACAAACTTCCGCAAGGAAACGCTGGACTTTGAAGTGGTCGACTGGAAGTCGCAATACCACGCAATCCTCGGGCGACCAGCTTTCCCTCGCTTCATGGCCGTACCCCATTACGCTTACCTCAAGCTGAAGATGGGCCCACATGGAATCATCACAATTAGCGGCAGTTTCGTCAGATCCGACCGCTGCGACAAGGAATTCCACAAGATAGCAGAAGCCTTCGTAGCCCACCAAGGCAGTAGGACCACGGGACTCGTAGAAGAAGCTCTCCCGTAGAAGGAAAGGAACATCACCCGGAGAACCCAGGCACTCGGAGACAAAGCTACCAAGCCTTTAAGGTCACTACATCATTGTTCTAAGCTAAAGGGATCTGTCTTCAGCAAAACCCCCCTACTCTTTGTAAAGACAGCAGGAAAAGTATTACATAAATATTTTCCCCCAAAAATCTGTCGACACTCGGGGGCCCGCCGAAGCAGCCACCCCCGAGGCGTCCTCCGTAATCGCGGCACATTAACTTGGCACTCAGGGGCTCGCCGAAGCAGCCACCCCCCGAGGCGTCCTCCGCAATCGCGGCACATTAACTTGTCACTCGAGGGCTCGCCGAAGCAGCCACCCCCCGAGGCGTCCTCCGCAATCGCGGCACATTAACTTGGTACTCGGGGGCTCGCCAAAGCAGCCACCCCCAAGGCGTCCTCCGCAATCGCGGCACATTAACTTTGGCACTCGGGGGCTCGCCGAAGCAGCCACCCCCCGAGGCTTCCTCCTCAATCGCGGCACATTAACTTGGCACTCGGGGGCTCGCCAAAGCAGCCACCCCCCGAGACGTCCTCCGCAATCGCGACACATTAACTTGGCACTCGGGGGCTCGCCGAAGTAGCCACCCCCCGAGGCGTCCTCCGCAATCGCGGCACATTAACTTGGCACTCGGGGGCTCTCCGAAGCAGCCACCCCCCGAGGCGTCCTCCGCAATCGCGGCACATTAACTTGGAACTCGGGGGCTCGCCGAAGCAGCCACCCCCCGAGGCGTCCTCCGCAATCGCGGCACATTAACTTGGCACTCGGGAGCTCGCCGAAGCTGCCACCCCCTGAGGCGTCCTCCGCAATCGTGGCACATTAACTTAGCCCTCGGGGGCTCGCCGAAACTGCAACCCCCAAGGCACTCTTCGCAACTGCGACACATAAAAAACTTTACACTCGAGGGCTCGCCGCGGCAACCCTCTGGAACGTCCCCCGCAACTACAAACGCAGACGACCCCCCAAGAAAGCATGGAATATATACAACCAAGAAAAAGCATATACAACGAAGGGAAGCACCTAATCTTTAGGCTCCAACTTCGCCTTAATAAGTGCACCCAGATGGCGGTCATTCTCTTCGCAAACTAGCCTCACAACCTGGCGCGCAGGTTTATCTACAGCCATGTAGTGCTCATTCATTGGATGATCCCTACCGCCTGGAGGACCCGCCACCACCTGAGAAAAATCCACCCCCGGCCAATGACTGGACCAAACCCAAAGCAGCTCGGGCTCCAACACGAATCTGATGATCCATCACTCGACGTAACTCGGCAGGTTGAGAAAATACGCGACAGAGCCTCTCAAGGACGAAGGAACTACCTCCAACGGATAGAACTCAGCATGGATACCACCCAATACCCGCTGGCAGTATTTGAGAGCATCCGGCACCCGCTCAACTCGGAGACGAAGCAAAGAAAACGCTCGAGCACGAGCCCCATCCGCCAAAAAGGGATTGCTCGCCTGTACTCTGGGATCATCAAGCCATGACACCTTCGACTGAACGACCCTCTCTTCATCCCGAGATCGTCCTGCCAGCACTTCAAAAGTAAAAAACCACGATCAAGAAAGAGACGGCAAAAACCTACCAAGCGGAATCGAGCAACCAAGCAGAGGCGAAATCACCCCGCAGGAGGTCGGACAACTTCACCACCCACGAAGCAAGGCTCTCAACCACGGCCTCGGCACGCTCGCGCCAAGTACGCTGAACGGCTACGGACCCCTTCAGTCGAACAATCTCCCGCTCAGCGTCCTTCAGTCAAAAGCAAACGGACTCGTACGCACACTCGCGAGCTTCATCCTTCAGCAAACTCCAAGGACAAAGAATGCCCGGAGTGGCCTACCGCAGGATGAACAAAACAACGAAATCAAAAAACAGCAAGAGGAACAGCCAAGCAGTTACTCAGATAAAGGTAGCAAAAGATCAACCATCACAACGGAGTCACGACATTACAGGCAAAAGTTTCAAAGCGACGCAACACTACTGTGCCCCCCCTCACCTAGGACAGGGGGATCCTGAGCATCTACAACCTGTTGCAGGCGACGAGCCAGTTTATCGGCTCGGTCGTCCTGTTCATCAGAATAGTCCGGGATGGTCTCAACCAAGGAATCATCAATGTAAATCCCATGCCCCATAAGGACGACACGGGCCGTGGAAGAACCACTCACCACGCTCTCCGCAACCAGCTCCACCACACGCTTCCCATCCGGGCTGAATGCAGCCACCCGAGCGCCCAGGCCATCAGGCACCTTTGAACCCTTTGGCATAAGGTGCTCGTACGCAAGACCCACAAGATCAGAAGCCCGGGTGCAGACGTCCCCAACCACTGCAACAACATCTGCAACAACATCTACAACGCCTTGGAGAATTCCAGACCCTGACGCAACAGCCTCCATCGGCTTTGCCCCTATAGAAGCTGCACCAAGCAAAGAAACGTCATCGCGGGTGGAAGACAGTAGGAGAGGCAAGACCAATGGTTGAATGCCAAACTTACACACAAGCGAGTCCGCCAAGGCGCGAAGACGTTTGCCCTCGACTGCTTCCGCCTGCACACGCGCGTCCTCAGCCTGACGAAGGCGAACCAGCTCCTCGTGTTGACCATGCAACTCCGCCTCCTTGGAATCCAAGGTAGCCTTAAGAATGGAAACCGTCCTCCCCGCCTTCTCGGCTTGCTTCTCGGCAGCCTGGCGACGGTCTGCAAGACAAGACAGTACTCAGAACAAAAGACGCAGCGGCCAAAGCTCAGCAATGCAAGAATGAAAACTCACCATCCATAGCAGACAAATCATCCTGGGTAGAATCATGGGCCCGTTGCCAACGCTCAACATCAATCATCAAATGCTCACAGTGTTGGAAAACAGGCTGCAAAATCCAAGACAATCAGATGATAAGGAAAGACAAGACTACAAGCAACTGCAAGCGATTACTTCTAGCCTCGGGGGCTACTCCCATCGGGAGCACTGCCGTGCCCCCAATGATAAAGTCACACAAGCACGAATCAACTCACCAGGTTGGAGACGTGATCGAAAACACGAGCCTTGTCTTCAATCGCCAGATCAAGCCGACCAAAGTACGGAGGACCAAGCTCAGTTGACTTGGACTCAGAAGCAACAACACCAGGCGCCTCAGAAGAGGGCGCACCAGGAACTGCACCCGCAGTCGGAACGGCAGGATTCGCCGTCGGCCCAGATTGAGGAGAAACAGCCGAGAGGTCCTTAAGATGCTTGGCTTCCGCCCCAGAACCCGTCGACTTCAAGTCAGTAGTAGCTGCGCTGGTGCACGAAGCAGCCGGAGCAGGCGCAACACTACAAGATAAGCATTATCAGACGCAGGAACAAGGAAAAGAACGGGCAAAAATCCAGCAGATCCTTACCCGACACGCGTAGCACGAGGGCGCACCAGCCTCCCAAGCCTGACCCTCTTAGTAGCAGCGGCGGGAGTAGCAGCCGAAGGGGAAGGCCCGGCAAACGGAGCAGCTGGTGGGACAGCATCAACCAATGCATCATGATCTTCAGCGTTCAAGGGGCGCGACCGCTTCACGCGAAAGGGACTGGAATCTTCACTATCTCCAGTTTCCACCAACACAATTTCAACATCAACAGCTAGCGCAGCATCATCGGCTGCGGAAGCACCAGGTTCATCAAGAATATTGGCGTCCTCCGGCTGCGGAGGATTACACGGCGCCGGAGCATGGCCCTGCAAGGCAAGCGATGACCCTCAACGTAGAGGGATCTATTGCAGTGTTTTCAATAAGTAAGAGTGTCGAACCCAACGAGGAGCAGAAGGTAGTAGCAAGTGACTTTGGTAAGGATATAATTGCAAGAACTGAAAGATAACTTTTTATGGGTTTTCTTGGTATAAGCGACAGGATAGTAAAAACGAGCAAAGTAAAAGATACTGGAAAGTAAAGAGTGGCCCAATCCTTTCTGAGCAAAGGAGAGGCCTAGCGACTGAACTTATAAAAGCTAAAGTGTTCGTGAGGACCCACGGGAGAGGTAGTCATGTGCTTTCGCCATATTCCGTATCGGTACTATATGCTGTGTTGATAAGTGTTTGGTGGGTGGATCTATGCTAGTACACCCTCAAGACTAAGATAACTGTACTCTTTTGATTAAACACCTTGCAAGAATCCGCAAATACAAGATAGTAATTAAGGCAAAAGCCTAACCATAGCAATACGATCGGTGATCCATTGTTCCCTTGTGCAAAAGCGTGCAAACTGGGGTTTAGGTTTCTGTCACTCCGGCAACCCACCGTAAGCATTCTTTATACACAATGCATTCCCCTAGGTCCTTGATAAGGTGAAGTGTTGAGTGTTCGACTCACACAACACCACTAGGAAAATAACAACACAAATTAAATATCAACCAACACATATTACTTCAACATCATATGACTACTAACAACTAGACTTCTCCAATGTCCTCAAGAACTAAAGTAACTATTCACAAGACATAAAAGATATCATGATCAGTGGTGATAAATAGACGATGAGCAATCTGGACATAACAATATTTCTCCAACAAAACTCAATAGCATTCACCACAAAGTAGCAATCAACACCGGTAGAGTAGAGAGGATAGATAATACGGATTACAACACAAGTTGCAATTGTGAGATGAGATAGGATGGCGGTGGAGATGGTGCTGATGATGGGGATGATGTTGATGATGATCTCGATGATGCCCGTGACGATGGTGATGACGATGGCGACGATCTCCCCTTCCGGGAGGCGATCTCCCCGGCGGAATCTGCCCGCCAGAGATGGCTTTTCTTCTCTGTAGGTTTCCGCCACGGAGCGGCAGCGGAACTCCGGAAACTCTTATTTTTTATGGTTTTTGGACGACGAGGGGTATATAGGCCAGAGGGGGGGGGGAGCCGAGAGAGCTCCAGGGGGCCCAGGCGCCCTCCCGACGCGACCAGAGGTGGTGCCGCGCCAGGTGGCCGCCTGGACACCCTGTGGCCCCCCTCTGGTTGCTCTTTTGCGTGCCTTCGTTATCCTTCTGGAAAACAGCCTTCGTCGATTTTCAGGTAATTTGGAGGTGGTCTTCTTCAGCAACTCAGCGTCCACTTTTTACCGCTGAATCCTGTGTCTGCTGCTTCGGCACCGGAAAGTTGCAAACTGTGTAAAATAAGCCAAAACAACATAAGAATAGTATCATATCATGAAATATATCAGTGAATAAGAAAGAATTACTATATAAAATAGTGATGCATTTTGGACGTATCAACTCCCCAAGCTTAGACCTCTCTTGTCCCCAAGCGAATACTGAGCTCGGTAAACCTGTCCACAAGTTTAGAGAGTGAAGTGTCGATTAATAAAATATGGACAAGAAGAATCAAGGTTCCTTCATCAAACTCAAGCATCCTCAACAGCAATCTCAACTCATAAGGCCCTTATGAGAAAGTAAAAACAATTATAACCAAAATTAGGGCTGAGGAAACTCATCAAATTATGGCAAACATAACCTTGGTCAAAGGGAAACTAGAAACAATTTGAAGCTTTAGAAAGAACATGTTACTAGTCATGAAGTGCAAATGCTAACACGAAGGAAGATGCTCGCTAGGAAAAAGCTTTCGCAAACAACTCACTTATCAAAGGATAATGTCAACAAGGATATGGCATGGCAAAACTTAATGCACCTTTATATGGGTGAATCCTCATCAACATCAAATGTCTGTTCTCTTAGGGAAAAGAAGGAAGTAGGAAAACTGACTCAACATAAAGGTGGAAGAAAGCCTTGTTTAAGGGCAAGCAGGGACAACTCATGTGCTATCCTTAAATCAAACAGAATAAAAATAGAATTTGGGGTGGTGCATAGTTTGTCAACGAATGCTAATAGATAGCTCAATTACTTCTCAAGATGGACAAGTTTCGAGGAACGGCTCCCAAGTGGGGATGATCACATCCCCTTAATCTCCTTTGTTTATCACTGCCAAAGTTTCTGATTTCTCATAGACCGAGCATGAAGGAGGGTTTGTTTGTTTATAATATCTTTCGAGCTGGGCGCACCCATGCCAGTTCCTCCTCGTATTATGGGCTTGCAGATTAGACATGCAATCCCGGGGTAAAACTTGTCCAACTTAAGAAGATCATGAATTACCTACTGCTTCCTCATGAGCTAAACAAGAGGCACAAAACAGAAGATTTTGAACATTTAAGGATAACACATAAATTCTATACTTATAGGAGTGGTAGGGGAATACCACGAATAGGAAGGTATGGTGGACTCATATGGAAGGTAATGGTTTCAGGGTATCGATGCACAAGCAGAAATCTACTTGGCAAAGAGTTTGGCTAGCAAAGGCTTTGAGAGAACAGACAATTGATGCTAACTTAGATGCAAAACATATAAGGCATAAACATTAAGGTAAGCATAACACATCAAGTTGTCTTCCTTGTCAACATAACACTTCAAGCATAATAACATAAAGGTTTTTGCTATGTCGCTACTTGAGAAAACATGCATGTTGTCAAGACCAAAGCTATGTTTGCCAAAATTTAAATAAAGTTTTCAAAGCCATACTTGATATAAGGTCAATACTCCCCATAAGAATAGTCATATGATACCGATTGCGTGAAGAGAATACCGAGTGCAGCGAAGGGACCGATAGACTTCTCATTAATGTTCCAATATAGACGACTCCACACTCACGGATACAATCTCTCCACAGACGGAGTGATAGACCTCAAAGCAAACACCTATTTCATATAATAAACTCCCTAGACATGATACGACTCTACTTGACTCTAAAAGACTAAGATAAAGATAAAGATACCGGGCACTCCCCCAAGCTTGGAACAAGCTGAGGGGATGCCATTACCCGAGGAGATTTACTCCTCATTCTTTTTGTTGTTGATCCTTCAAATCTTTGATGACACGACGAAGGGTTTGGTTTTCCTTCTCCAAGATCTCCACTTGCACCTTTAGTACACGGAAATCTTCACACAGTTGATTGGTGATGCGGTAAGCTTCGGAGATGGTAGAAATCGTACGTTGATCTTCAAGTGTAGGGGCCATTACTGAAAGATTAAGAGAAAGATCATAATAAGGTTGGACACTCCCCACCATGATGGGGTTGCTTGATCTTCCTCCTTGTGTTGATGGACCCCCTGGTTGCTGAGCGGTAATAATCTTGATTTCTTTTCTCACGGAACGCTCCATCTCCGCTTGCCTTGCAGCGATTTCTTCTTCCGTGGCCCAATCTATGTATTTCCCTTGGTTGAGATCTTTCTGGACTTCACGAAGACGCCGTCCCATGAAGTCCTCTCCACTTGAGCCACAAGAAGACATCTCTAACAATAGCTTTTTACCCTGGCAGAAACATATTGAAGAGAAAACACACGAAATCGCGAGATACGTTGCCGGAACGATCCGGGTGAATATATAGCAAAAATTTCTGCAACAAAAGGAAGGTAACGAGCCAAAGTGGGGCCGGAGACGGAGTCCTGGGTGCCCAGGCGGCCTCCCGGCGCGGCCAGGAGGTAGGCCGCGCCAGGGGGCGCCTGGGCCCCCTGGAGCTCGTCTCCGGCTCCGCTTAGGACTCGAATTTTCCTAATTTTTCAAAAAACACATAATATGGAACGTTTATGGCGGTTCGCGATGTTTCCTTACTGTAATACATACCTTTTCTTATTCTGTTTCTGTCAGTGTCTGAAATAGGGCTTCAACATGTTCTTCATGAGTTGTTGTGCGTATTATATTTACATCAACATTGACGGCGTCTCCTGCTTTGTAATTCTTGAGTCTTTGCCCATTCACAACTTGAGGTTTGGTGCCTTCAAAATTGTTAATCCTAATTGCACCAGACCGGTAGACTTCTTCGATATGAAATGGCCCTTCCCACCTGGAAAGTAGTGTACCCGGAGAAAACCTGAAACGGGATCTAAACAATAAAACTTTATCACCAACATTAAATTCACGTTTCAGAATCCTCCTGTCATGCCACTTCTTTACCTTTTCCTTGAAAATTTTAGCGCTCTCGTAAGCTTCACTTCTCCACTCATCTAGAGAAGTCAAGTTCATGAGACACTTTTCACCAGCTAACTTTGGGTCAGCATTAAGCTCTCTAACAGCCTAGAAAGATTTGTGCTCTAACTCTAATGGCAAATGGCAAGCCTTGCCATAGACCATTTTATAGGGAGACATGCCCATGGGGTTTTTGTAAGCAGTTCTGTACGCCCACAAAGAATCTCCTAACTTCCTTCCTATTTCTGTTAACTGTCTTTTGCAAGATCAACTTGATCTCTCTATTGGTGAGCTCAACTTGCCCACTAGTTTGAGGATGGTACGGTGACGCAATTCTATGATTGACATCGTACTGGGCTAGAGATTTTCTAATAGCTCCATGCGTGAAGTGTGATCCTCCATCAGTCATGAGATACCTAGGTACACCGAACCTAGGGAAAATTACATCTTTGAGAATTTTCAAAGATGTTTTGTGATCAGCACTTTCAGTGGGGATTGCTTCAACCCACTTGGTCACATAATCAACATCAACTAATATATGAGTGTACTTGTGTGAAGAAGGAAAATGACCCATAAAATCAAAACCCCAGCAATCAAAAGGCTCAATCACTAGTGAGTAATTCATAGGCATCTCATTCCTCCTACTAATATTACCAACTCTCTGACATTTATCACAGGCTAAAACATAATTTCTAGCATCTTTAAAGACAGTAGGCCAATAAAAACCTGATTGGAGAACCTTATGTGCGGTCCTCTCACCGGCGTGATGTCCTCCGTAGGGACTATCGTGACATTCCTTGAGAATGTCCTTTTGCTCGTGTTCCGGTACACATCTTCTCACGATCCCGTCTGGACCTTCTTTGAAAAGATGTGGGTCATCCCAAAAGTAATGCCTCAAATCATGGAAGAACTTCTTCCTTTGCTGAAATGTTAAACCTGGAGGCAAATACTTTGCAACGATAAAATTAGCATAATCTGCAAACCAAGGATCGGAAAGAGATTGTACTTTAACAACGGCAAGTTGTTCGTCTGGAAAACTGTCGTTGACTGGAATGGGATCATGCGGTATATCTTCCATCCTTGAAAGATTGTCCGCTACAGGGTTGTCTGCTCCTTTTCTATCAACAATCTGCAAATCAAATTCTTGAAGAAGGAGTACCCATCTAATGAGCCTTGGCTTGGCATCCTTCTTCGTCATAAGATACGTAATGGCAGCATGGTCAGTATGAATAATAACTTTTGAATCAACAATATACTGCCTAAACTTATCACAAGCAAATACTACTGCTAAGAATTCCTTCTCAGTAGTAGCATAATTATTTTGAGCACTATCAAGGGTTTTACTAGCATAATAAATAACATTCAACTTCTTATCAACCCTTTGTCCTAAAAGAGCTCCAACAGCAAAATCACTAGCATCACACATAATTTCAAAGGGCAAATTCCAGTCAGGAGGTTGTACTATAGGAGCACTTATTAAAGCTTTCTTAAGAACTTCGAAAGCCTCCTTACAATCTTCATCAAATACAAAAGGAACATCCTTCTGGAGAAGATTAGTGAGGGTCTCGAGGTCTTAGAAAAGTCTTTAATAAATCTTCTATAGAAACCGGCATGACCGAGAAAACTACGAATACCTTTAATGTCCCTTGGATAGGGCATCCTTTCAATAGATTCAATCTTCGCCTTGTCCACTTCAATTCCCCTCTCGGAAATCTTGTGGCCAAGAACGATCCCTTCGTTAACCATGAAGTGGCACTTTTCCCAGTTTAGAACTAAGTTTGTATCCTCGCATCTCTGCAAAACTTTATTAAGATTGTGGAGACAGTGGTCAAAGGAAGTTCCATAGACGGAGAAATCATCCATGAAGACTTCCACAATCTCCTCACAGAAACCATGAAATATTGCAGACATACATCTCTGAAAAGTAGCAGGTGCATTGCATAAACCAAAAGGCATACACCTATAAGCATAAGTACCATAAGGACAAGTGAAAGTGGTCTTCTCTTCATCGGCAGTGTTAACATGAATTTGAGAGAAGCCAGAGTACCCGTCAAGATAGCAGAAGTGGGTGTTTTTGGAAAGCCTCTCAAGCATCTGATCGATAAAGGGCAGCGGGTAGTGGTCCTTCCTGGTTGCCTTGTTCAACTTCCTGTAATCAATACACATTTTATATCCAATAATAATTCTCTGAGGTATTAGTTCATTCTTATCATTAGGGAATACAGTTGTCCCTCCTTTCTTAGGAACACAATGAACTAGACTTACCCACTTACTATCGGCTATAGGGTAGATAATACCTGCAGCTAGAAGCTTGAGGATTTCGGTCCTCACAACATCCATCATCTTTGGGTTCAACCGTCGTTGATGGTGAACAACAGGTTTAGCATCGGGCTCAAGGTTGATAGTATATTGACAGATAGATGGACTAATCCCCTTAAGGTCATCAAGGGTATAGCCAATTGCACCACGGTGTTTACGAAGTACTTCCAATAATCGCTCTTCTTCATATCCTGAAAGGTTAGAGTTGATAATAACAGGATATACTTTCTTTTCATCTAAATAAGCATACTTGAGCGTATCGGGGAGAGGTTTCAGATCAAACACCGGGTCTTCTTTTGGTTTGGATATAATTCCTAAAGGTTCAACCGGAAGGTTGTGCTTTAGGATAGCAGGTTGTCTCAAGAAGATTTCGTCAATTTCATTTCTTTCCTGCATATGAGTATCATTCTCGTGGTCCTCCATGTATTGCTGCAAAGGATCAGTAGGGGGAATAGCAATAGAAGCAATACTTTCAATAATTTTATCATCACTAGGTAATTCAGTACCACGAGGCTGCTTAGAGATCTTAGAAAAGTTAAATTCATATGGCTCACCATTGAATTCAACAGAAACTTTACCTTTCTTGCAATCTATAATAGCTCCACAAGTTCTGAGAAAAGGTCTACCAAAAATAATAGGACAAAAACTATCTTGTACTGAACCAAGTACAAGAAATTCGGTAGGATACTTTACCTTTCCACATAGGACTTCAACATCTCTCACAATCCCGATAGGAGAGATAGTAGCTTTGTTTGCAAGATGAATAGTAACATCAATTTCTTCGAGCTCACAGGGTGAAATCTCAGTCATGATCTCTTGATAAAGCGAATAAGGAATCACGCTAGCACTTGATCCCAGATCGCATTGCCCGTAATAATTGTGATCTCCTATTTTAACAGATACAACTGGTGTACCTGAAATTGGGCTTTTATTCTTGGCTGTGACAATGTTAGTTGAAACAACACAAAAATTTATAATAGAATCTGAAACATCATCAGTAACTAAATCTTTAACCATAGCAACTTGAGGATCGACTCTGATCTGGTCCTCAGGTTCTCCTGTTCTTCTCTCACTTTTATTTATGATGCCTGTCACAAAAGAGTGCTCCCTTATTCTCGAAGGAAAAGGGGGCTGTTCATATATAACTGCAGGCAAAATAGGATCAGCAACGTGTATATCAATAGGCACTTCTTTGAAAGGCTTATGGTACTGATCCTTCTTCATCTTAGAAGAATTAACATGAGAGGTAAAGTTCTTACAAAAATCAATCATTAGATGGGAATCCAGACCAATCTTAGAGCAAAAGGTATTGAAATAATCAGTTTTCACATAGCTCTCAATATAATCATGCTCATAATTTATAGCAGGTTCAATACCTTTATCGATTTCCCAATCTTCAGTATTCTTCTGGATCCTTTCAATGAGATCCCATCTTTCTTCAACGCTCTTTGTCTGAAATACCCCGCTAGAGGAGGCATCCAACCTTTCCTTGTCCTGATTAGAAAGCATGGCATAAAAATTTGTAAGTATAACATCTTTGGGGAGCTTATGAATAGGACATTTGAACATTAGAGACTTAAGCCTCCCCCAAGCTTGAGCGATGCTCTCTCCTTCGCGAGACCTAAAGTTATAGATGTAATTCCTGTCTCGATAAACTTCATGAAGAGGGTAAAACTTTGTATAAAAGAGAGACTTAAGCTCTTCCCAATTAAGAGAGTGTGGGTTATCGAGGAGCTTATACCAATCTGAAGCTTTGTCTGTGAGAGATACGGAGAATAATTTCTTCATAACGAACTCCAGTGAGACACCTGGAAGCTTGAATAATGAACATAGTTGTGATAAATATAGCAAGTGTTCACCTGGATGTCTGTCTCCTGCATAGCGATTAGTAAAGACATAATCGATAATACCAGATGGTATCTTATAAGGCACAATTTCAGTAGGGGTAGGAGTAACTACCTTAGTAGTGGGGCGGTTCCCCGAGAACAACGATCCAATAGTAGGGGTGTTCATAAGGACAAAACAGCAACAGCAAAACTAAAACAAAAATATAATTTTTTTTCCTTACCAGCTTCACTTACTAATAGCGCTACACTCCCCGGCAACGGCGCCAGAAAACATAGCTTGATGACCCTCAACGTAGAGGGATCTATTGCAGTGTTTTCGACAAGTAAGAGTGTCGAACCCAACGAGGAGCAGAAGGTAGTAGCAAGTGACTTTGGTAAGGATATAACTGCAAGCACTGAAAGATAACTTTTTAGGGGTTTTCTTGGTATAAGCGACAAGATAGTAAAAACGAGCAAAGTAAAAGATACTGGAAAGTAAAGAGTGGCCCAATCCTTTCTGAGAAAAGGAGAGGCCTAGCAACTGAACTTATAAAAGCTAAAGTGTTCTTGAGGAAACACGGGAGAGGTAGTCATGTGCTTTCGCCATATTCCGTATCGGTACTATATGTTGTGTTGATAAGTGTTTGGTGGGTGGATCTATGCTAGTACACCCTCTATACTAAGATAAGTGTACTCTTATGATTAAACACCTTGCAAGCATCCGCAAATACAAGATAGTAATTAAGGAAAAAGCCTAACCATAGCAATACGATCGGTGATCCATTGTTCCCTTGTGCAAAAGCGTGCAAACTGGGGTTTAGGTTTCTGTCACTCCGGCAACCCACTGTAAGCATTCTTTATACACAATGCATTCCCCTAGGTCCTTAATAAGGCAAAGTGTTGAGTGTTCAACTCACACAACACCACTAGGAAAATAACAACACAACTTAAATATCAACCAACACATATTACTTCAACATCATATGACTACTAACAACTAGACTTCTCCCATGTCCTCAAGAACTAAAGTAACTACTCACAAGACATAAAAGAGATCATGATCAGTGGGGATAAATAGATGATAAATAATCTGAACACAATAATATTTGTCCAACAAAACTCAATAGCATTCACCACAAAGTAGTAATCAACACCGATAGAGTAGAGGGGATAGATAGTACGGATTACAACATGAGTTGCAATTGTGAGACAAGATTGGATGGAGATGGAGATGGTTCTGATGATGGGGATGATGTTGATGATGATCTCGATGATGCCCGTGACGATGGTGATGACGATGGCGACGATCTCCCCTTCCGGGAGGTGATCTCCCCGGCGGAATCTGCCCGCCAGAGATGGCTTTTCTTCTATGTAGGTTTCCGCCACGGAGCGGCGGCGGAACTCCGGAAACTCTTATTTTTTAGGGTTTTTGGACGACGAGGGGTATATAGGCCAAAGGGGGGGGAGCCGGGAGAGCTCCAGGGGGCCCAGGCGCCCTCCCTGCGCGGCCAGAGGTGGGGCCGCTCTAGGTGGCCGCCTGGACACCCTGTGGCCCCCCTCTGGTTGCTCTTTTGCGTGCCTTTGTTATCCTTCTGGAAAACAGCCTCCGTCGATTTTCAGGTAATTTGGAGGTGTTCTTCTTCAGCAACTCAGCGTCCACTTTTCACCGCTGAATGTTGTCTCTACTGCTTCGGCACCGGAAAGTTGCAAACTGTGTAAAATAAGCCAAAACAACATAATAATAGCATCATATCATGAAATATATCAATGAATAAGAAAGAATTACTATATAAAATAGTGATGCATTTTGGACGTATCAGCAAGCAATGTCAACAACAAAGCAAAACTAGGTACTTGTCCAAACAAATGAATGAACACGGACACCAACCGGCGGCGGAGAATGATCATAAGCATACGGAAGGACAAGGCGCATTTCGGAAATACTCGAGCACTTGGTCACATGTTGGATACGAGCCAACAGGGCGTCAGGTTCAAGCTCTTCAAGCGAGCATCTCGTCAAGTTACCTAGTCCCTCGTACTGCCACATAGGGCGAGTTCGATGCTGCAACGGTTGAACTCTCCTTCCCACAAAAACAGAGATGAGTTGACCACCGGTCAAGTTATCCTTCAACACAACAATCCTCTCAAAAAACTGAGTCAGCTCGGACGAGTCCACTTCGGTCAAAGAATGAGACCACGAAGGCTGTCTGACCACCCGTGTTCCCGGATTGAAAGAAGCAAGACCAAATTGCTGACCAACAACGCAGCGATCCTTCTGATAAAACCATCCTTTTCGCCAGCCGCTAACGGAATCGATCTTTTACAAGTCAAAATACGAATGTTTATCCCCAATGGAGATACCCACCCGACCCACGGCGTACTCAGAGTTCGTCCTTTTTATACTAAAAAGGCGCCTCCAAAGTACCCAATGGGGGTAAATCCCCAGGAAGGCCTCACAAAGAGTGATGAAACACGCAATGTGCAAAATACCGTTAGGCGTCAGGTCATGCAACTGGAGCCGATAGGAATACAGCAAGCCGCGAACGAAAGGATGCAGCGGAAGAGCAAACCCGCGGTGGAAGAAATCCTGGAAGCATACCCGCTCGTCCGCCGCCGGCGCCGGAATCGACTCATCACCAGGGAGACGCACATTACCTCCACCACCACGCCGTCAGCAACCAGCGCATCCAGATCCCCGGCCCCGAACGTGGACTGCTCCCACTTGCCGGACATCTTGGCAGACTCTACAGCAGCACGGGGGCGCTTGGTCATAGATCTCGCAGCAGATCACAGAGGAGTAAAGATGAAGGCTTAAGAGCAAGAAGGAAACAGAGAAAGAGGAGGAAGGCAACGGCTGGGTAAAACCTACAAATTACCCAGCCGCAAGGTATTTAACTCAAGAGCCTAGCAAGAAGGGCCACCGTCCAACCCTATCGCCCAGCACACATGGCAAGATCCCATAAACAGACGAAAAGTATGGAAAATCCAACTGGCGCAGTAACAACACCGCCCACTACGCGCGCAAAAAGAGGACCATGATCGCGCGACGCGAAAATTTCGGCGGGACAACGCCAAGTCATTTCCTTCGGCAGGCTACAATGGTCCACGCCAACGTCATATCACAGCAAGACGTACTGAGTACGCCAGCAAGGCTCTGAGATGCTATTTTCAGATCTTTTTCCCGATGAAGAAAAAAAATCTTACTCGCATCTGGAGAGTACATCATAAGAGTCCCGGGTGCTCCCTCACCCAAAGGTCAGCAATGTGCTCGAGTGATCACTCGCACTCACGAGAGTCTCGGGTGCTCCCTCAACCCGACACAAGACAAACATGAATTCGCCAAGATCATACGGCGCTAAGAGTCCCAGGTGCTCCCTCACCTCAAAAGCCGAAACGACATTCGAGTGACTACTCGCAAAGAATCCCTCGCCCGAGCACTTGAAACAAGCTCCGCGGGTGAATGAGTGAACAACTCGCTTGATGTTTTGTTCCAAGCGGGTGCAATACTATTAGGCTCCGCGCCTCAAAAACACACATTCCTTGGACACGATACACTGTGCCCAGATGCCACGCAAGATTAGCGTGTCCGTAAGACCCCGCTGCGAAGTTCGGTCGGGCTGGAACTTGCCGAAGAGAGATTTCACTCCCAACCATTTCCATGCGCTGCGCATGATAGAAAAAGCCGGACGGACGCTCCTTAGGCTATGCACATTACTGGCGGCAAATGAACACCTGCTTAGCGGTTTCGCGCCCTTCGTTGGTGAGCCCCAAGTGGAAGGCGTGATGCAGTGCAGCAGCGAGTTTCCTCGGTGAATATACAAAGGTTTGTCTCCCGTAGGACTCCGGATATGATAATTAGGTGTCAGCGGCGCGACTGACGTGGACTTGCACACAGACACAGATAACTTTGTTCCCAACGAAGTTCAGAGAGGTTGTCAATCTCTCCGGTCTTGTTGTTCACAAAGGGTAAAACACAAGTGATAATGATAGCAAGTAAAAGCAGAAAAGTAAAGATAGCTTGGAAACAGTAATGAGTATATGGACCGGGATACGTGATGTTCGCTAGTGATGTCTCTCTCCCAAAAGACGATAAAACTGCTATGCGAGGTAAACAAATTACAGAAGGGCAATTGACAGGATTATGAACGCACCGCAATGCTAACTATGCTACAAAATAAAGGAAGAGGTTCAAAAGCACGTGCAGTACGCCAAAATAAGTAGACCAAAATCCATCTGCATCAACTACTAATCATCCACCTTGAGATATCTATCCAGAACATCTCGCTGGTATTAAGTTGCGAGCCCCACCCAAAGTTTAAACCCAAAGCAACAGACAACTGCAATAAAAGAACTTTGCATAAAGTAAACAATCCTTGTGACCGCGGTCACGAGAACCGTTGTTTTCCCCCTTGTGGCAACATCACATCCCCTAGACTCATGTTTCTGTCACTCAAGCGTGTCATCAGGGAGGTATGAACCCACAATCTAGCACAACGCTCCCTCTTGGAGTCACTACCTACTACTTGGCCAAAGCAATAAACAACAACGGAGAACATGCAAGAATTACTTAGGAACAAAAATATACAAGATAGAAACCAAATATATTATTCTATCACAATCTGAACATAATCTCATAACCCATCAGATCCGATCAAACTCAACAGAGCAATTGCAGAAATATTACAAAGGTGCCTCGATCATGTAGGGCAGCTCACGAGGTCTAAACAATGAAGATCAAAGAGGGGAGGAGAACATCACATAGCTACTGATCACGGACCCATGGTCCAAGGAAAACTACTCACAAGACATTCGGGGAGCATCCATGGTGGAGAGGAGACTCCTGGAGGTCAATCCTCCCTCCGGAAGGGTGCCGGGAAGAGGTCTTCTGGTGCTCCCGATCTTGGAAGCACGGCGGCGGCGGAATAGAGGCGAGTTCGCGGAATAGGGTTCTTGTTCTGGAGTTTTCCCGTGATGGGGGATAAATAGGCGAAGGGGGGCAGCCAGAGGTGGGCCAGGGGCCCCAGACGCCCCCCTGGCGCGGCCAGGGGTTGGGCCGCGCAGGGTGGCCGCCTGGCCCCCCCTTGGCCCCCCTTTGGCCCCTCCCGGGCTCTTCTGGAAGCTTCCTCCACGCTGATTTTTTATCTGAATTTTCCCGAATTTTTCTGGCACTTTTTATATGGGGGAAAACTGAAATAGAAAAACAGTAGAAAACAGGAACTGGCACTGGGGTGCACTGAGTTAATAGGTTAGTCCAAATATGATCAAAAGTGTATGAAAGTGTATCTAGATCATAGCAATATCACACAAAACATGCATGGAGCAAGAAGAAATTATAGATACGTTCTAGACGTATCAACACCGTAAGGCCTGAAGCGGCAGGACTTTTGCTCGACACTAGTGTTCCAAACTCACGTCGAGGGACGTGGGTTTGATTGGGCTACTGCTGTCGGGACCCGGAATATGCGTATGTAATTCCAGTCACGATGCAATCACATGGAGAGCCGAGAACCGTACCCACTTGTCTAAGAAGACAAGGCCAAGAACAGAACGTTCTCGGTAAGCATCGAACGTGAGGGGCATCCCATCCAGGCCGGATGATCATCTGAGATGGGTCCTCATCGTCCGCTCACAAGTCTAGATGCTTATGGGTGGTGAATCCCATACTCATAGACAAGTCGCCTCAACCATGTTATTGATTGAATCCTAACTCTTACATAGACTTACTCCAGCCCGATCACTTAGTCGGGGTCTAGGGCGGGCTCGATCATACAACAAAGTGTGCACGTGACGGAGTCACGATCAATCGCATCGCGATGCCCCAAGCTGCGCACATCTAAGGGCCACTTGGTGTATAAAAGACCGCTAGCCAGATCACAACTAAGGTCTCGAGAACCCATACTAAGACATGCATGTTATAAACATACACGCAGCACACATGCCTAGTATGAACATCAGGTATCATCACATAACTCTACAAAGTACTTCTTTATTTACTTACACATAGAGTATACTAAGATCACATGTCTGTGATCAACATTACATCATACAACGGAATAAAATTAGGTCTGAGTACAGACAAGATTAACAAATGGCTTAGAGAAGCCTTGTACAACAAACATGCCCTTCCACGAGGGACCAGACTGCTGTCTGGGACTATGCTAACTTAGTCAACGTCGAGCTTCAGAACGGTGACTCCATCGGGGTCCGGGTTCTCATCTAAAACATAGGACAAGCAAACGTGAGTACAAAGTCGTACTCAGCAAGACTTACAACAGAACTATGCTACTCATGCTCAAGTATCAAGGTAAAGGGAGGTGGAGTTTCATCATGCAGAAGTGCCAGCTTTGACTTGGCTAGTCCTGAACTACGAATACCATACTTGAGGTAAGAAGCGTACACGAGTCCACTACCAAGTCTCCAACCAATACACCACCATGGTTACTTCCTCGACTTCCCCACGAGGAAGCACACCATAGCACTCACGCTTATCTTGCGAGTTTTAGAAGTATCCATTCAAGTTGTCTAATAATCAGGTACAGGTTCCAAGTAGTCCTTAACCGCGGACGCGGCTATTCGAATAGTTTTGTTAACCTTGCAAGGGTGTAAGCTACACACACATGACCATCGGTTACCACCAGGTCTCGCCACCGTTCAAGAGGTGACAACGAGGATGTTCACCACGACACTTCGCTCACAACCGGTCTATTCCAGGAGTCGACTATCTGAGTTTGTCACCGCTCCAGAGTCCGGCCGGATCAACGAAACGGACCCAGACAATGTAGGCAACCGAGACGCCACCTCTGACAGATGGTTTCACTGTCTCACAGATCCACCCACATATCTAGGATGATGCAACATTTCCACTCACTCTTTTTCTATGCATATGTCAAATGGAAGGCCCGAACTAATATGACTCCTGGACGTCGACACGGATCAAGGTACTAGGCCGAGAGGGGTCAGTGAGCCCAATGTGTGGTTGTACTCTTTGTCTTGGATTACCATACAAGAACTCGGTGCTTAAGGCGGTGTTCAACGAGACAACCCACTGTGTACTCCTACACAGCCTCTCATCGTTCACCTTGTATTAGGGTGGATTCACCAACACAGTTTCACTTTCATCAACACCATGTTCACCATCATCCCGACTCACATCAAAAGCAACCTCATTGTACCACTAAGCATGCAATAAGCAGTAACAGTTGCAGGGGCCACATGATATCAATCAACTCCTGTGTCAGCTAGGATTGTGGTTTGCTTACTACTGTGACAAGATGATAGGTCATGCATCGGATATGGTTTCAAGTATGCGGTAGAATCGTTACAAAGTGATCTCCTAAACATGCATAAGCGAAACTGAGAGGGAATTGGGATTTTATAGACATGATCAATGGGGTTTGCTTGCCTTGCTGACGATACACGGGTCTTAAAGGTGGTCTTGTCCTTCGGGGGTGATCACCGTCTCGGAAAAGCTGGTACTGGAAACAATCATCAACAAGGGGGGGACAACTTCGGAAGTAAAATGCACAAGCACATGATATTGTTGTGACATGAAGTAAAGGGTACTGATTTGTGGCAAATTCAATTTAATTGAAGTATATTGCATTTGGAATGTAAATTCAAACTTCAAATTTGAATTCAAATTAATCCATATGCACATTTGCTACTGTTTCCCGATTTTAAAATGGTCAAACATAAATTTTTTTTGCATATTCTTAATCCTTCTATTTTTCTGATAATTTTTCATATATTATTTGTTTAATTTGGAGTTAAAATGAATTTTCTATGAATTATTGAAGTTTAAAGTAATTTCTGGAATTTCTGTAATTCTTTTAATTCTCTGGAAAATCTTTATTGCGTCATGCTGATGCAAGCATGAAATCAGAAGAGGGCTGACATGTGGGCCATGCCTGTCAGTGGCTCTGTTTTAAAAACCTGTTTAATTAGTTAAACAGAGGGGGATTAGGGGGGCTGGGGCCCCACCTGTCATTGGGTCAAGGGGGGGATTAGGGGGTGATTAGGGCCTAATCGGCCGGCGGCTAGCCGGCGGCAGCCACGGAACACGGCGGAGGAACGCCGGAGTGGCTTCCTGGCCACGGGGTGGCACGCGGAGGGCACCGAAGTGCTCCCCGTGCTCGCCCGCTTCACCCAGAACCCACGGGGGGGCTCGGGGGTGACCGGAGCCTCGCCGACGTCTACAAGGCGCGGCGGCCGTGGCTCGGGTTTGGTGGCGCAGTGCTACGGTGGACGGGGAGGAGCTGGGAGAGAGGGGAAACGCAGGGGAGCTCACCCCATAGCGAACGGACGGGACAGCGGGGTTGGAGGAGGCCGGATGGCGACGCAATCGACGTCGAACTCCACGGCGGCCGGCGGCGACTCGACGAAGAAGGCGTCGGCTCCAGAGCTTCTATAGCTCAATTGGGTGCGCGGGGAGATGAAGTCGATGGCTCCAGTGCTACTGGACACTTCAGCTCGGTGAGAGGAGGCCGTTGGCCACGTCTGGGCGCGGCGGCGCTCTCCGGTGGGTTCTCGGGAGCTCGCAGAAACGAGAGGGGGAGAGCTGTCCAGGAAGAGAGGGAGGGGGTGCGGGGTGTGTGAGCAGCTCCGTGGCGTGCTCGGCTGCGAGGAGGAGGCCTATAAGGGGTGGCCGTCGACGCTCCCCTGCCCTCCACCGAGCTGCTTCGGGGGGAGGGGAGGAAGACGACACCGGGGCAGGTGGGCTGGGATGGAAAAAGGTAAGTTGGGCCGGGGGGCCCGGTTGGGTGGGCTCCTTTGCCATTTTTCTTTTTTTCTTCTGTTTTGTTTTTTCTGTTATTTTGTTTTGCCTAGAAATAAATAGCTAGGCAATTTTATAAAATGCCCAAACATTTTTATAAATTCTAGGTGACCAGTAGCTAGCCACATATAGAATTTGGATATTTTTGAAATTCAATATATTTTGAATTTCAATTCAAATAGGGTCAAATTTAATTTCCAGGGCACCTTTTGAATTTTTGAACATTCCATGGGCATGGGAATGAACCCAAACCACTTTTAAAATGATCACCATCATTTATAGGAATTTTACAAATATTCAAATGATTTTTGGAAAAATATTTTTATCTGGCCATTTGAATTAATTTCTCAGGGCTTTTCTTTTCCCCAATTTTGACTTTCTTTTGAAATTTTGCATGATGCAAAGGGCACAAACAAACCCTAGCACTTACCCTAGTTGGGGTTCTGACATCTCGCCCCCACTCAAAAGAATCTCGTCCCGAGATTCAGAAGTCATCGGGAGGAAGGTGGGGTACTCGGCACGGAGGCGGTCTTCTCTTTCCCACGTAGCTTCTTTCTCGGAGTGATGTGACCATTGCACTTTGAGGAACTTGATCTTCTGACGACGAGTGACATGTTCTACTGAATCAAGAATACGAACAGGGTACTCTCGATAAGAAAGGTCATCTTGGAGATCAAGCGTTTCATGGTCGACTTCGCGGATGGGGTCCTTGAAGCAACGCCTGAGTTGCGACACATGGAATACATCATGTACTCGGGAAAGGTGCGGAGGTAGTTCAAGTTGGTAGGCAACTTCTGCACGTTTAGTGAGAATGCGGAAAGGTCCGATGTAACGTGGGGCCAACTTGCCTTTGATATCGAATCTTTGGGTTCCCTTCAGAGGAGTAACCCGAAGGTAAGCTTTCTCATCAAGATTGTAGCTCTCCTCTCTATGATGACGATCATTGTAGCTCTTTTGACGAGACTGAGCGGCTTTCAAACGATCACGAACAATGCGAACTTGCTCTTCTGCTTCCTTGATCATATCCGGTCCAAAGAGTTGCCTTTCACCGGTTTCTGACCAGTTTAGGGGTGTTCGACATCGTCGGCCATAGAGGAGTTCAAAAGGAGCCATGTTCAGACTAGATTGGAAACTGTTGTTATAGGAAAATTCGGCGAAAGGAAGAGATTTCTCCCAATTCTTTCCGAATGAGATAACACAAGCTCTGAGCATGTCTTACAAAATTTGATTAACCCTTTCAACTTGACCACTAGACCGAGGATGGAAAGCTGTACTAAAGGAGAGACGAGTTCCCATAGCATTTTGAAAGCTTCCCCAGAATCTAGAGGTGA
Source organism: Bromus sterilis (assembly GCA_950022295.1). Classification (NCBI taxonomy): domain Eukaryota; kingdom Viridiplantae; phylum Streptophyta; class Magnoliopsida; order Poales; family Poaceae; genus Bromus; species Bromus sterilis. The sequence continues at coordinate 331,405,513 of OX465595.1, read as the reverse complement.
AAAGGCTACCACGGTCAGAATTGATTACCAAAGGAACACCGTGAAGAGACACAATTCTAGAGACGTACAAGTCCGCCAACTGACTAGCAGTTATAGACTCGCGAACTGGAAGGAAGTGAGCAACTTTGGAAAGTCTATCAATGACCACGAAGATGGCATCATTTCCTTTCTGGATTTTTGGAAAGCCGGTGATGAAGTCCATACCGACTTTGTCCCATTTCCACTCGGGAATAGGCAAAGGTTGAAGTGTACCAGCAGGTCTTTGGTGTTCTACCTTAATGCGACGACAAACATCACATTCAACAACAAATTGTGCAATGTCTCTCTTCATCCGGGTCCACCAAAATCTCTGGCGTAGATGTCGGTACATTTTTGTGCTACCGGGATGAATTGAGAGGGGTGTGTCATGGGCTTCTTTGAGGATGAGTTGCCTTAGATCTCTATTCTTAGGTACTACCAAACGATTTTCAAAGAATACCGTTCCTTTATTATCTCTGGAGAAACATTTAGCAACTCCGCTAGCAATGTTCTCCTTGATCCGACGTACACCTCGTGCACGCCTTTGGGAAACTATGATTTGATCCTCAAGGGTTGGTTTCGCCACCAAGTTGAAAAGAGATCCACGAGGAACAATCTCAAGATTAAGCTTGCGAAATTCCTCATGAAGAAGTGGTTGATACTGCTGTAACATGAGGTTGTTACAGTACGACTTACGACTTAGTGCATCAGCCATGACATTGGCCTTGCCTGGTGTGTAAGAAATTCCTAAGTCATAATATTTTATCAACTCTATCCAGCGTCTTTGTCTGAGATTAAGATCTGGCTGGGTGAATATGTATTTGAGGCTTTGGTGATCAGAATAGATCTCACAACGATTACCAAGGAGGTAATGTCGCCAAGTCTTCAGGGCATGAACTACGGCAGCGAGTTCAAGATCATGGGTTGGATAGTTCTCTTCATGTGGCCGCAACTGGCGTGAAGCATAAGCTACCACATGTCGATCTTGCATAAGTATGCATCCTAACCCTTGCCGTGAAGCATCACAATAGATCTCGAAATCCCTTTTGGTGTCTGGAGGTGCAAGTACGGGTGCAGAAGTCAATCTTCTTTTTAGCTCTTGAAAGATTTCCTCGCACTTGGGGATCCATTGTAATTTCTTATCTTTCTTGAGGAGTTCAGTAAGAGGCTTTGCAACTTTAGAAAAGTTCTCAACGAAGCGGCAAAAATAGCTTGCTAAGCCGAGAAAACTCCTAACTTGCTTAACCGATTCAGGTGGAGTCCAGTCAAGGACGGCCTGAACTCTCTCGGGATTGACTGCAACACCTTTTGCAGAAATCACGTGGCCTAAGTAGGTCACTTCTGGTAGCCAAAATTCACACTTGGAGAACTTGGCATAAAGGCGGTGCTCTCTAAGTTTCATCAATACCAACCTAAGATGTTCTGCGTTCTCTTCTTCGTTCTTCGAGTAGATGAGAATGTCATCAAGATAAACCACAACAAATTTATCTAGGTACTCCATGAAGATCGAATTCATTAAGCGCGAGAATGTGGCGGGGGCATTGGTTAAACCGAAGGACATGACGGTGTACTCGTAAAGACCATAACGAGTAGTGAAGGCCGTTTTTGGAATGTCCTCGCCTCGGATTTTGATTTGATGATAGCCTAATCTCAAATCCATCTTGGAGAAGACAGAGGATCCTGCAAGTTGATCATAAAGATCATTGATCCTCGGCAGTGGGTACTTGTTCTTTATCGTCGCTAGATTTAGCGGGCGATAGTCTACGCACATCCTTTATGTTCCATCTTTCTTTGTTACAAACAGAACGGGGCAACCCCATGGCGATGAGCTAGGGAGGATGAAACCTTTTGCCAATGAAGCATCAAGTTGGGTTTTTTAGCTCAGCTAACTCATGTGGGGCCATTCTATATGGGCGTCTGGAAATTGGGGTTGTGCCTGGTATAAGATCCACTATGAATTATACACACCTGTCGGGTGGCATTCCCGGCAGCTCTTCAGGAAAGACATTCGGGAAGTCACGAACCACCGGAATATCTTCAAGGTCAGGAAGTGGAAGCACATTCAAAGTATGCACCTGGATTCTAGAACTGGGTGAGGTGTAGTCAATGGTCTGGCCTGAAGGATGGGTGAGTTTAACTGACTTGGCTTTACAATCAAGGAAAGCATTTTGCCTTGATAACCAATCCATTCCTAGGATGACATCAATGTCTGAAGACTTGAGGGCTATAAGAGAAGCAAGGAATACTAAACCCTCAATTGCAATTTGATTGCCATGGCTTACTCTATTAGTTTTCCACTTTGAACCAGGAGTTTGAAATATCATTGGAGAAAACATTTCTTCAAAAGGAAACTCATGACGAAGTGCATAACTCTCCGACATGAATGAATGAGAAGCTCCTGGATCGAAAAGAACGGAGGCGGGTACATGATTGACTGGGAGTGTGCCAAGAATGACGTCAGAAGCAGCAGTGGTTTCCTCAACTGAGATTTGGTTCACGTAACCACTACTTGTGACTGAAAGCTTTGCTGGGATGGTTTTGGTGGGGGATTTCTTTGAAGGCTTATGACTAGGTCGACGGGGTGCCACAAACACTGTACGGCATTGTCGGAAGTGATGGCTTGTCAGACCACACGTGAAACACACCCTGCCTGAATTGCTGGGGGTGGGGTTACTTGGTTGCACACCATCATTCCGGGGAGGAACAATGTGTTGAGGTGGATGGCATATATTCGGTGGTGGCCTCTGGAGAAGGTTTTGAGGTATGACACTGGTTGGAATCCAAATTCGGCGTTTCTGAGGGGCTGAACTGGAAGAAGAAGCAAGCTCAAGAGCATGCTTGCGAGACTCTTCGAAAATTTCATTTCCATGCTCAGCTCTGAAGGATCTGTTGACTAAATCCTCAAAGGTGGAAAATTCGATGAGGTTGAGATCATGGCGAAGGATGGGGCTAAGTCCCATATGGAACCTTGCCTGCTTTCTGGCATCGGTGGTGATCTCATCTTGGGAATACCGAGAAAGACGGTTGAACTCTCTCACATACTCATGGATGGACATCTCTCCTTGAGTCAGATTGCAGAACTCTTCTTTCTTGCGCTCCATCAACTCATCCAGAATGTGGTACCCTCGAAAGGCAACACAGAACTCCTGCCAAGTCACTACGTGACCATCTGGCTTCATAGCAACATAGTTCTCCCACCATTGAAGAGCAGCACCTTCCAAGAAGTATACCGCGAAAATAACTCGGTCATCGGGAGCAACATGTGCAGTGTCAAGCTTACGCTCGATGGAACGGAGCCAATCATCAGCTTCAAGGGGCTTAGAAGAACATCGGAATACCGGTGGCTTGAGGAGGATGAAGTCCTGAATGCTCACAACCACATTGCAATGACGTGAGGTATTCTGCTCGATGAGCTCCAGAAGACGTGTTTGATCGCGTTGATTCTTCTCAGCTTCCATGTGTTTACGTTTCTGACCGCCGGGGGTCCGCAGGACCTCCGATTCGGGTAAAACTTCGAACTTCGCAATCAGCGCGTCGAGCCGGCGGCGTTCACCTCGCGCTAAAACCGTTCCGACAACACTTTCCGGCGCGCTATAAAAATAACCCATTTACTTATTGAACGGGGTTTTTTCGTTCCGTTGGCTGCGGCTGGTCTCGTGCAGTTTCGCGACGGAGATCGGGTGAAACCCGGTGTCGCAAAGGTCGAGTGTCAGGGTGGAAAGGGTTGGTCTCTGTCCGGTACGAGATTAGAGGGGGGAAAATAATCGCCGATTGATAAATCGGGGATGCAAACACCGCAAACAAAACAGACAATCAAACAATTCACGCCGAAAACAATTTTTTTATTTTTGTGTGAAATCCGGGCTGTTACATCGATCCCAAATCGCATAGCTCATAATAATTGTTACCTCCTATTTTAACAGATACTACTAGAGTACCTAAAATTGGACCTTTATTCTTGGTTGTCACAAGGTTAGTGGAAACAACACAAAAATTTATATTTGAATCTAAAACATCATTAGTAACAAGGTCTTTAACGAATGCAACTTGAGGGTCGACCTTGATTTGGTCCTCAGGTTCATGAACTCTTCTCTCACTTTTATTTATCAGGCCTGTCACAAAAGTCTGCTCCCTCATCCTTGCGGGAAAGGGGTCTTTTCATAAATAACCGCATGCAAATAGGGTCAACAACATGAATATCAACAGATAATTCCTTTAAGGGTTTATGGTGCTGATCCTTCTTCTTCTTAGAAGAGTCAACATGAGAGGCAAAGTCCTTACAAAAATCAAACATTAGCTGGGAATCAAGACCAATCTTAGAGCAAAAGGTATTAAAGTAATCAATTTCCACAAAGTTATCAATATAATCATGCTCATAATTTATAACAGGTTCAATACCTTTATCAATTTCCCAGTCTTTAGTGTTCTCCTGAATCCTCTCAATGAGATTCCATCTATCTTCAATGCTTCTCGTTTGAAATACCCCACTAGAGGAGGCGTAAAGCATCTCCTTATCCTGACGAGAAAGCCTGGCATAAAAATTTGTAAGTATAATTTGCTTGGGGAACTCATGATTACGACATTTTAGCATTAGGGACTTCAATCTCCCCCATGCTTGAGTGGTGATTTCTCCGTCACGAGACCAAATGTTATAAATATAGTTTGTGTCTCGATGTATTTTATGAAGAGGATAAAACATTGTATAAAAGAGAGACATAAGATATTGCCAATTAAGCAAGTGTGAGTCATCGAGAAGCTTATACCAATCTGAAGCTTTATCTTTAAGTGACATGGAGAACAATTTCCTCATGACAAACTCCATTGATACACCTGCGAGCTTAAATAATGAACATAGTTGTGACAAATCTAGCAAGTGTTCACCTGGATGCCTGTCTCCTACATAGCGATTAGCCAAGACATAATCAATAATACCAATTGGTATTTTATAGGGCTCAATTTTAGTAGGGGTGGGAGTAACAACCACAGTAGTGGGGCGGTTCCCCACAAGCAATGAACCAATAGTAGTGTTGTCCATAAGGACAGAAAGTAACAACAGCAAAATAAAAACAACACACAAAATATAAAGGTTTCCTTACCAGCTTCACTTACCAATAACACTATACTCCCCGGGAATGGCGCTAGAAAACTGTTCTTGATGACCCACAAGTCCAGGGGATCTATTGTAGCATTTTTAATAAGTAAGAGTGTCAAACCCGACGAGGAGCAGAAGGTATTGACAAGTGACGTTGGGCAAGGAATAATTGCAAGCACTGAAAGATAACTTTTTAGGGGTTTTTGGTATAAGGAACAAGAAGGTAAAAACAAGAAAAGTAAATGGTACTGAGGAGCAACAAGTGGCCCAATCCTTTTGAGCAAAGGATAAGCCTAGCAACTGAATTTCTAAAGACTAAAGCGTTCTCGAGGACACATGGGAGAGGTAGTCAAGTTACTTTCTCCATATTCTTTGTAGTACTATGTTTTGTGTTGATAAGTGTTGAGTGGGTGGATCTATGCTAGTACACCTTCTAGACTAAGACAAGTGCACTCTTATGGTTAAACACCTTGCAATCATCTGCAAATACAAGGTAGAAACGAAGGCAAAATCCTAACCACAACAATAAGATCAAGTATCCATTATTCCCTTGTGCAAAAGTGTGCGAAATGGGGTTCAGGTTTCTGTCACTCCGGCAACCCACCATAAGCATCCTTTGTACATAATGTATTCTTCTAGGTCCTTAGAAAGGTGAAGTGTTATGTGTTAGACTCACATAATACCACTAGAAGAATAACAACACAATAGAAGAAATATCTTCAATAATTTTGTCATTACTAGACAAATCAGTACCACGAGGTTTCTTAGAGAATTCAGAAAAGTTAAATTCATATGGATCACCATTGAATTCAATAGAAACTGTACCTTTCTTGCAATCTATTATAGCTCCACAAGTTCTGAGAAAAGATCTATCGAATATAATAGGACAAAAATTATCCCTTACTTAACCAAGTACTAGAAAGTCGGTAGGATACTTTACCTTTCCACATAGAACATCAATATCTCTAAAAATTCCAATAGGATAGATAGTTTCTCTGTTTGCTAGATGAATAGTAACATCAATATCTTCAAGTTCACAAGGTGAGATCTCACCCATGATCTCTTGATAGAGTGAATAAGGAATAACGCTAGCACTCGATCCCAAATCGCATAGCCCATAATAATTGTGATCTCCTATTTTAACATATACTACTGGAGTACCTGGAATTGGACCTTTATTCTTGATTGTCACAAGGTTAGTGGAAGCAACACAAAAATTTATATTGGAATCTAAAACATCATGAGTAACAAGGTCTTTAACCAATGCAACTTGAGGGTCGACCTTGATCTGGTCCTTAGGTTCATCAACTCTTATCTCACTTTTATTTATCATGCCTGTCACAAAAGTGTGCTCCCTCATCCTTGTGGGAAAGAGGGATTTTCATGAATAACTGCACGCAAATAGGGTCAACAATATGAATATCAACAGATAATTCCTTTAAGGGCTTATGGTGCTGATCCTTCTTCTTCTTAGAAGAGTCAACATGAGAGAGAAAGTCCTTACAAAAATCAATCATTAGATGGGAATCAAGACCAATCTTAGAGCAAAAGGTATTAAAGTAATCAGTTTCCACATAGCTCTCAATATAATCATGCTCATAATTTATAACAGGTTCAATACCTTTATCAATTTCCTAGTCTTCAGTGTTCTTCTGAATCCTCTCAATGAGATTCCATCTATCTTCAATGCTTCTCGTTTGAAATACCCCACTAGAGGAGGCGTCAAGCATCTCCTTATCCTGACGAGAAAGCCTGGCATAAAAATTTATAAGTATAATTTGCTTGTGGAGCTCATGATTACGACATTTTAGCATTAGAGACTTCAATCTCAACCAAGCTTGAGTGATGATTTCTCTGTCACGAGACCAAATGTTATAAATATAGTTCGTGTCTCGATGTATTTCATGAAGAGGATAAAACTTTGTATAAAAGAGAGACATAAGATATTGCCAAGTAAGCAAGTGTGAGTCATCGAGAAGCTTATACCAATCTGCAGCTTTATCTTTAAGTGATACGGAGAACAATTTCCTCATGACAAACTCCATTGATACACATGAGAGCTTAAATAATGAACATAGTTGTGACAAATATAGCAAGTGTTCACCTGGATGCCTGTTTCCTGCATAGCGATTAGCCAAGACATAATCAATAATACCAGTTGGTATTTTATAGGGAACAATTTTAGTAGGGGTGGGAGTAACCACCATAGTAGTGGGGCGGTTCCACACAAGAAACAAACCAAGAGTAGTGTTTTCCATAAGGACAGAAAGTAGCAACAGCAAAATAAAAACAACACACAAAATATAAAGTTTTCCTTACCAGCTTCACTTACCAATAGCGCTATACTCCCAGGCAACGGCGCTAGAAAACAGTTCTTGATGACCCACAAGTCTAGGGGATCTATTGTAGCATTTTCGATAAGTAAGAGTGTCGAACCCAACGAGGAGCAGAAGGTATCGACAAGTGACCTTGGGCAAGGAATAACTGCAGGTACTGAAAGGTAACTTTTTAGGGGTTTTCGGTATAAGGAACAAGGTAAAAACAAGCAAAGTAAATGGTACTGAGGAGCAACAAGTGTCCCAATACTTTTGAGAAAAGGATAAGCCTAGCAACTGAACTTATAAAGACTAAAGCGTTCTCGAGGACACATGGGAGAGGTAGTCAAGTTACTTTCTCCATATTCCGTCTAGTACTAGGTTTTGTGTTGATAAGTGTTGAGTGGGTGGATCTATGTTAGTACACCTTCTAGACTAAGACAAGTGCACTCTTATGATTAAACACCTTGCAAGCATCCGAAAATACAAGGTAGAAATTAAGGCAAAAGCCTAACCACAACAATAAGATCAAGGATCCATTATTCCTTTGTGCAAAATTGTGCGAACCGGGGTTTAGGTATCTGTTACTCCGGCAGCCCACCATAAGCATCCTTTGTACACAATGTATTCCCCAAGGTCCTTAGAAAGGTGAAGTGTTATGTGTTAGACTTACATAACACCACTAGAAGAATAACAACACAACTTAAATATCAAATAACACATATTACTTCAACATCATATGACTACTAACAACAAGACTTCTCCCATGTCCTCAAGAACTAAACGAACTACTCACAAGACATAAACGAGATCATGATCAGTGGGTATAAATATATGATAAACAATCTGGTCATAACAATAATCTTCCAACACAACTCAATAGCATTCACCACAAAGAGTAATCAACACCGGTAGAGTAGAGATGATAGATAGTACGGGTTAGAATGCAAGTTGCAATGGCGAGATGAGATGGGATGGAGAGTGAGATAGTGCTGGTGGTGAGGATGATGTTGATGATGATCTCGATGATGCCTGTGACAATGGTGATGACGATCGCGACGATCTCCCCTTCCGGGAGGTGCTCTCTCCGGTGGAATCTGCCCGCCGATGATCCCTTTTCTTCTCTGTAGGTTTCCTCCACGGAGCGGCGGAGGAACTCACGAAACTCCTCATAGTTTAGGGTTTTCATGTGACGGAGAGTATATAGGCCAAAGGGCGGGTGCCTCGGGTGGCCCCAGGAGTCCAGGCGGCCTCCCGGCGCACCCCTGGTGGGGGCCGCGCAAGGGGGGGGGGTGCCTGGGCACCTGGTGGCGCCCCTCTGGCCCCTTTTTGGCGTGGCTTCGTCATTCTTCCAAAAATACCCTCCGTCGATTTTCAGCTCATTTGGAGGTCTTCTGATTAATAAACTCTATGTCCACTTTTCTCCGCTGAATCATGCTTCTATTGTTTTGGCACCGGAAAGTTGGAAACTGTGTAAAACAAGCCAAAACAACATAAGAACAAAATCATAATGTGAAATATATAATTGAATAGGGGTGAATAAGATTAAATAAACTTTTCAAATCCATACCTTATATAAGGTCAATACTCCCAAAAGAATCAACATATAAGGTCGATTGCGTGGAGAGAATACCGAGTGCAGCGAAGAAACCAATAGAATTCTCATTAATATTCCATCATAGACGACTCCACACTCACGGATACAAAATTCTCCACAAAGGAGTGATAGACCTCAATGCAAATACCTATTTCATAAGATAACTTCCCAAGAAATGATACGACTCTACTTGACTCTAAAAGACTAAGATAAAGATAAACATACCGGGCACTCCCCCAAGCTTGGAACAAGCTAAGGGGATGCAATAACCCAAGGAGATTTCACTCCTCATTCTTGTTCCTTTTGGTTCTTGAGATCTCTGATTATGCATCGGAGGGTTTGGTTTTCAGCCTCCAAGATCTCCACTTGTACTTTTAGTACACGAAAATCTTCACAAAATTGATTGGTGATGCGGTAGGCTTCAGAGATCCCGAAAGTCATACACGCATTTTGTAAGGCCCGATATGCGGTACTTTTCCAGATCTGGGCGTTTCCATCTAGATCCGGGGACGAAGCACATATCGGGCCCACCGCGACATATGACACTGCCATATGTCCCGGATTTCCAACATGATATCACAACATTACAACTACAAGGATACAACATCTCATACAATTGGCATACAATTTCCTTAATTACAATACATCAGCGGAAGATACATGTCTGAGTACAGACTATAATCAAATGCCTAGTGGCAAAGGTAAAACACACCATTCCCGTAACAACACGGGTCCAGGCTCTCCGCTGGGATCCGACTAACTAGTCGTCGTCGAGTCTCCGAGAAGGCTTCAAGAAGAAGGGTCGTCGATATCCTCTGAAGTAAAAGATCGTTTCCATAACGTGCGTAAAAGAGAAAAGAAGGGGTGAGATATATCAACAAGTCTTGTAACTAACTTCTCACGGTAAATGGGGGTAGTGGTTGAGGTTGCAGCCGCATTAGCAATATATGAGTGGCTAACGGTCTATTTTAGAGTAAGATGAGAACCAAGCATTCGATGAGGAATCGCCTCCAACAAGTCTTTCTATCAGCTACTTACGCAAACATAACACCTATCCTATCCCTGTCCTCCTCATTCATCACCCGATGAAGAAGAAGCAGTCAAGGCACACACACATTGATCAAGTTATAGTTATGATTCAGTTGATGTTATCTATGAACAAGACATAGGTTCCAAGTCGTCCATAACTGTGGACACGACTTCTCTAAAAGATTTAACCCTGCAGGGGTGTACCAACTGCCCATTACAAGGCTTTGCACGCACGCCCATCTCTCTCAGTTGCTACCCATAACAGGCAACCATTTTATGATTTAGTTCCAAGAGATCCGGTACGACAAGTCCCTCTAACTAACAACGCACAAATCCGGGTGGCCCTCGGTGAGTCGACATCCAACTCAAAAGCCGACTGCGCTCTCGAATCGGCCTCTACCGTCTGGACGAGGTCGGGGTAACTAACCCAAACCATCTGGGCAGCGCCCTAGCTTCCAGGTGTGGACCAACAAGAGAAACCATGTCTCCGCTAGACCAAGTTGTTTTAAAGAATATCCGCCAGGAGCTACCCGACAGACACACACACAATTTTCAAATGGTAAATCAGCTTGGGCCACCACTAGAAATGTTTGAAGCTAGGTAGGTAAGAAAAGGGGACCCCGTAAAATCCCACACGCGGTTAGGCACGCTCAGTCTTAGAACCAATACCCAGAAATCGGATCCTAGGTGACTCGAATGGAACAAAGAGTCGGGGCGGGATAGCCTAGACCTTCCATCCTTCATCGAGTATAGTCAATATTATAATAATCATATCATCCACAACAATATAATAATGTGATAGCCCAATCCAAGGACTAACAGGATAATAGTTGATAGCATCCTAGCATGCATACTAAGCAGTGGCTGAGCAGTGAGCAATAGTAACATAGCCGAACAAGGTTTGCTGGGATGTGTAAGACATGGCTGTTTGGGTTTATTTGAGAGGCATGAATATGAAGTGGTAGGATCAAGCAATCGTTCTATCCTACACCTAGGCGTGAGTGAGCTGAAAGTTATAAGCATGATATATGCTCCCCCTTACCTGATGAGAAGACGAAACCGAAGGTGTAGTCGATCGCAAGCTCGCAATGTCTCCGAGAATAACCGCGGGAGCACACAAGAAGGAAACACTGGAAAAGGCAATCAAAGGAGATGCATCTATTACTACGAAGCAATCAAGACCAAGCAACAACATTAAGGCAACACGAGACAATGCACGGTATCACATCTATTGTCGAGAGCGGTTACTAACAGGTTTAGTGGAGTACTCGCCACACACACAACGATACGACACATTTAGAAGGGTTCAAGTTGTTTAGCTACACAACATGAGAAAACGTTTTTAACATGGAATCTCACTCAAGCATGGCATGTCACACAAACATGGAAAGAGGTGATGCATAAAGTAAACTATCTATGCTAGTCAATTTAAATGAGGTAACACCCTAAACATGGCACATCACTAAGTACCCCACGACAATTTAAGCATTTGGTACTGTTCTTCCCTAAACCATATTTTAGGTTGGTTAACAGCAGAAAACAATAGCATAAACACAAAGTACATGAAATTCTAATCGAGTTACATATAAAGAACACCCCAAACTGAGTTACGATTAAGAAGATACAAGCATCACAAGTTACCGGTACATGCTGTTAACATCAGGGGGCATACTTTAGAGCAATGAAACAATTAGATACTGAATGCAAACATGCACCAAAATGACATGGCTTAACAGTAGGCATGACAAGGAAGGCATGTCAAAAAAGTTCATGTATATGAGCATCAGGAACAAGTAATTGTAGCTCATGCAAAAAGAAAGAAAATACTATTGGTCTAGGGACTTAGTGAAAATCAGGGCATGTGACAGAAAACAACAGGGTTGCACTTTAGGAGCTTGATAACTACATGAAAAGCAACCATATAATTGAAAATAAAAGCTTGGCATCAAACTACACATAACAAGGAGCAAATAATTACATTGGAGCTAAAGCATAAGAAGCATGAATCACTAACTATAAGGCATCAAAGTAGCAACTTTATACAAACAGTAGCGCATGTTATCAGGGTCACCACTTTGGAGCAAGAAATAAAATAGCTACAACATGCAAACATGAAAAGTGAATGCATCTAAATGAAGTGCACATGATGCTTAACACATACATAAAAGAATCAATAGCATAGGCCCCATGGATGTGACACAATCATCAATCAAAGTTGCATGAAAATAACAACAGTAGCCGTAAACATTCTGGTGCACACTTCAACACTGATTAACAACACCTAGATGGCCTCAAATCAATTAAGTCACTAAAGCAAAACAGTAGAGCACAAAAAACTGAGCACTTTTCATTTTGGGCGCAACCTCATACAGTCTACGGTTCACTCGCAAAACTAGCCGCAAAACAGAAGAAAATAACATATCTCAGGGACTTAGCAGAAATTCGCAGAGGAAAAATATATATAAAAGGGCCTCACCCTATTGGGCTCGGCCCAAGTGGCGTGGTGGGAGGCGGCTCGGCACGCTGAAGGGAGGTGGGCCGCGGTGGCCTGGTAGGCCGGCCCACCTTGGCGGCGTTGGCTGGACCGGTTCGTTGCCCGTCCCGATCCCGATCGGGGACGTGGACGGCGACCTCATGGCCGGCGGCGAGCGGCACTATGAGAGGACCGGCGAGGGGAACTGCAAGGGGGGAGAGGCGGAGGATGCAGCGACCGGATCTGGCCGGCGGCGGCGCAGGCGAGGGCCGAGGGCGGCGGAGCAGGGGCTCGTGGTCGCGGCGGATCCTCCATGGCCACGGTGGCGCGGCGTCCCTGCAAGGAGAGGAGAGGGAGGGCGGTGAGAGGAGTAGGAAGGAGGGAGGTAGGTGCGACAGATAAGAGGAGGCCGGCGGCGAGGTCACCAGAGCAGGGGCGCGGGGCGCGGCTACGGCTCGCCGGCCGACGGCGCTCGGTGACGGGGCTCCACACGGCGGCGGGATCCGGGCCGAACGGGCCGCGGCGGCGGATCTCGGGCCCTGCGGGGCCCGGATCTAGCTGGAGGTGTGTCTGGGATGATGTGGCCCAATCTTGGCCCTCTGATCACCAGATCTGATGGCTAGGAGAAAAAACTAGCTAGGGTTTCGGATTTGGAGGACTTTTGGGGTAAAATCAGGGCAATTGGAGGGTGGTGGTTACAATTTTGTGTTAGGGGAAACCCTAGAAGGGCTAGGGGAGAGTGGTGGTCTTTCTATAGGCTAGCTTGGATGGTAGGTTTATGCAAATGCCCTCGAGTTTTCTCTCTCGCGTCCGGTACTCCACGTTTCTGACCGCCGGGAGTCCATACGACCTCCGTTTCGGGCGAAATCTCGAACCACGCGCTCAGCGCGGCGAGCCTGTCGATTTTACCTCACTTCGGTAATGTTCCAAGAACATTTTCTAGCGCCCCATAAAATAATCCATTTATTAAATAAACGAGGTTTTTCGTTTCGATGACGATGGCTGGTCTTGTGCCGGAAGTTGCGACGGTGCTCGGGTGGAACCCTTTGTCACAAAGGTCGTGTGCCGTTTGGGAAAAAGGTTTAGTCACGCATGCCAGTACGAGAAAGAGGGGGGGGATATTCACCGATTAATAAATCGGCAAAGCAAATACTACAAACAATTCTAGCAATCAAGAAAATAAAGCAACAAACAATTTTTTTAAATAGGGTAAAAATCTCGGGCTGTTACACATTTCCAAATGGGGGAGCTATTCCTGAAAGGTTAAGAGAAAGATCATACTGAGGTTGGAGAAACCCCACCATGATGGGGTTGCTTGAACTTCCTCTTTTTGGTTGATGGATCTCCCTGTTGCTGGGCGGTGATAATCTTGACCTCTTCTCTTACGGAGCGCTCCATCTTCGCTTGTCTCGCAACAATTTCTTCTTCTGTAGCCCATCCAACGTACTTCTCTTGGTTGACATCCTACTGAACTTGATGTAGACGACGACCCATGTAGTCTTCTCCTCTTGAGCCACAAGAAGACATCTCTAACAATAGCTTTTTATCCTGGCAGAAACAGATCAAAAAGAAAACAGACGAAATTGCGGGATACAGTGTCGGGACGATCCAGGCAATTATATAGCAAAAATTTCCACACCAAAAGGTGAAGGGAATATGCCCGAGAGGCAATAATAAAGTGGTTATTATCTTATTCCATGTTTATGATAAATGTTTATTTTCATGCTATAATTGTGTTAACCGGAAACGTTAATACATGTGTGTTTAATAAACAAAGAAAAGGTTCCTAGTAATGTCTCTCTTTATACTAGCTTGTTGATTAACGGATGATCAAGGTTTCCTGATCATTGACATTGGATGTCGTTAATAACAAGGTCATATCATTGGAGAATGATGTGATGAATATACACCCACAGTAGTTATAGCAATACGATCATGTCATCAAGTTTCTATTGCTGTATCAAACTTTCACGAAGTAACCCTAATCCTTAGACCATGAGATCACGTCAATCACTGACACCGGAAGAGTACTTTGATTCCATCAAACGTCACACCATAACAGGGTGATTATAAAGGTGTCGTTGGGTACTTGGAAAGTGTTAGTTGAGGCTCGTGGATCAAGAGTGGGATTTGTCCATCCAGATGACGGAGAGATATACTCTGGGCCCTCTCGGTGATATCACATTGACATCGCTTGCAAGCACGTGACTGGCTCACGAGGATGTTGTATCACGGAACGAGTAAAGAGTAGTTGTCGGTAACGAGATCGAACTAGGTATGGATGATACCAAATGATCGGATCTCGGACAAGTAAAATATCGCGAGACAAAAGGAATTGGTTACGGAGTTTTGGTTCACACGATCACTAGTTCATCGTTGAGTAAGTGGGACTCATCATGGATCTCCAGATCCCTCTGATGATTATTGATCGGAGAAGAGTCTCTGTCATGTCCATTTTATTCATGAACCATAGGGTGACACACTTAAGGATTCGTTGACGCGTTTGAGTGGATACGGAACGCCGGAGAATATACTGGACAGCACATGGACTGTTTTGATAAAACTGCTGGAATAGTTTCGGTATATCAAAATAGTGCAAGGGGATAATTGTTAATGTGTTCATTGAATGAAGTTTTCATCAATGAAGTACTCATTAAATGAAGTGTTCATTAATTTGAGTGACATTAAACAAGATAATTAAAAGTGTTTTAATGTGATAAACTCTTGGAATTTTGAGTGGAGAATTATGGAAGTTATGGGAATAATGTGTGACCCTTTGTTTTTGTGAGTGGAGAGTCCACCCACATGATGAGGGGAGAGGTGGGGGCACCTCTTGGGGCGTGCTACCCCTTGGGGGCTGCCTCCCCCTCCTATATATAGATGGGTGGAGACCCCTCTACACACTAATTCCTCCATCTCTCATATGCCTTTTGGTTGGCATCTTCCTCCCCTTGCTAGCTGATCCAGTTTCACAAGTACGGTGCTTAGGCGAAGCCCTGCTCAAGATCTTCTCTACTACCACCACCACTATGTCGTAGTGCTGCTGGAGTTCCCGAGAAATCCACTACTTCCGCTGCCCATCCGGAGCAAGGGGCGGAGGTCGTCACTGATCTGTACGTGTGACCGACTACGGAGACGCTGCCCGTTCGTGGCGTCAAGTCTTCATCACGACCTTGAGGTCGGCGAGTGTTCGACTACATCACCCACGAGAATAGTTCTCGTTAAAGCTTTTGGTCTTCGAGGGTGAGTCCTTCTCAAACCATTACAAGTGATCTTCTAGATGTGATCTTGGTTGTTACAACCGTAGGAAATTTTTTGTTTTCTATGCAACGAACCCTTCAGTGGTATCAAAGCCAGGTTTATGCGTAGATGCTTTGTACGGTTAGAACACATAGAGATGTGGGCGTTGATCCTCTAGTTGTTACCCTCTTTTGTGCACTTGTTCATATTGCGGCAATGTTGGATTGAAGCGGCCCTAAGCGCAGATTGCGTGTCACGCTTGACATACGGCTTGTACCGTATAAAGTGGCTTTGGGGGTGTCTGTTTCTCTAACATTAGTGATATGGCATTTGCAACGGAGGGCCCTGGAAAGGGATGAAAAGAAACAACTAGCGAATCAACGTTGTGGTTCTTGTCCGTAGGTAAGATCGGTTCTTTCCTAGGAAGCCCAAAACCACGTAAAATTTGCAAAGATAATTTAGAAGCGTCTAACTTGTTTTTGCAGGGCATGTGATGTGATATGGTCATTGTTACAAAATTGTTGTATGAAATGAGATTTATTGTAAACAACCGGCAGGAGCCATATGGTTGTGTTTTTCCTTTTTAAGGCCTGCGTGCTGTAGATATATCCATGAGATATATTGTAATGGAGAAGGACGACCATGGTGGTGGCGCCATGGACCTTGGTGCCGCGCCGGTGGCATGATGGAGATCATACCAAGACGCACAAGATGGAGATCTAATGCGAGAAGGACCATATCATATCACATTATCCATGCATGTGATGTTTATCCTTTTATGCATCTTATTTTGCTTAGTTACGATCATGATCGGTGCGGTAGCATTATAAGATGATCCCTCTCACTTAATATCAAGATAATTATATGTTCTTCCTTAGTATGCACCGTTAAGAAAGTTCGTCGTTTCGAGACACCACGTGATGATCGGGGGTGATAGACTCTACGTTCGCATACAACGGGTGTTTTCAAGCCTAGCATGTACAGACATGGCCTTGAAACACATGCAAATACTAAGGTTCTACTTGGCGAGCCTAGCATGTACAGACATGGCCTCGGAACATGGACCGAAAGGTTAAGCACGAGTCATATGGATGATATGATGAACCATATTGAGATGCTCGCCATTGCAGCTACACTGCCTCACGTGATGATCGGTCGTGGTGTAGTGAATTTGGTTCGTGTAATCACCAAAGACGACTCGAGGGATGTTGTTTTTGAGTGGGAGTTAGATGAACTCATTTTATCATGAACTAAATCAAAGTGAATTTGCATAGTTCGTTGTAGTCATTGGCATTTGTTTATTACCTTTGCGCTTAGCTATAATTGAGATAATAGAACTATAGAATTCTGGATATTTAACTTTACGGACTGGTACCGTATTGTTTGAGTGTCAATCTAAAGTTTAAAGTCTTATTGCAAACTTTAACAAACCTTGCTTACTCCATGAAGTTTAATAATGTGTATTAAATCGAGAGTAACAATTCCAGTGTTAGTGTCTAAGTATCACACTTGCCTCCATGATCCTTGATATTCAAATGTTGTTTGTTATTATCAAGGTTATCTAGGAGCTGAAAGGATTGTTTCAGAAACTATCATGTGTGGAAGATATAGCGATATCTGAAACAATGTTTAGTTGCAATGTGATAGAGTAAAATTTAGTGAGAAACATGTTCTCATATTGTATGAGAATTTGTGAAGGTTGGAGACACTATGTGTCCTAATCTCTCAAAAAGGTTTTGGGAACTAATATTGTACTCACAGTTTTTCCCTATGAGCTATGGTAGTTTTGTCATGAAAGTTTTCATGATAGGATGAATGGAAGATGTAGGTAAAATGTTTACTACACTATAAGATTACTAAAGAATGGAATTTGGAAGAACACCAAACATTTGATGACGGTGATCTACATCAAAGTGAGAATCAAAGGGTGTTAGTATTTGACTAACACACTTTGGATTATGTGTCATATGAATGGTTCCACAAGTGATGTTGATAAATTCTTCTAAAAAGGAAAGGAATTGCTGAAAGAGGATCTAAAAAATATTTTGGCGAAAAAGAAAAAGGAAAAGACTGGAAATGTCCAGCTCGGGTATATAGATGATATACATGTTATGGGTATATTCATTGCTTGTTAAACAGCGTGATTCTTGAGTATTGGATACTGATTGGTTGGTGTGAAGTGTCATACGGAACAACGCAATACAAGAGTTGCAATGGCCTGAGTAACTAGCAAATGAATATGGGATGATTCTCATCAAGAACAAAATAAAGTGTTATTGTGTTTATCGTTGGAATTAAACCTAGCCTTCAAGATTTATTTGAATAATTGTTATTCTGTTCTGGTGTTATACGAACAATAGTTGTTCAAATTATCACCATATTCATAGAAGATGGATGAACTCTATAAATCTTGTTGGAGAAATCACATCCATAATAACTGATGCTAAACATGTCGCAAGACAAATGATTATAAGATCACTTATGAGTGACACCACCGTTTGAATCATATTGGAAAGAAACACATGAAGAAACTCCATGGTGATGGAATTTTGGAGTCTTTTGATTTTGAATCAATTGACGGTTGTGAGAAATTTCTAGAGATGATTGAAACACCGTTTAAATCATATTGGAAAGATAACATGAAGAAACTCCATGTTGGTGGAATTTTGGAGTCTTTTGATTTTGAATCAATTGACGCTTGTAAGAATTTCCTAGAAATGATTGAAACTCCGTTCATAGGCAAAGAAGAACGGACGACTAACTTATTGGACATTATACATGTTGATGTGTATAGTTCATTATGTGTAGCCATGTCTGGTGGGTCTTATAACTTCATATACTTTAACCAAGGATTTGAGTGGATATATGTGTATATTTACTTGATAAGGAAGAAGTATGAAATGTTTGAAAATGTTCAAATAAATTTCAAGATGAAGTGAAAATCATTGTAACGAGAAAATAAGAGTTTATGATTGGATCATAAAAGAAGATTTTTGAGTTAAAAGTTTAGCAAATGCCTGAGAGTTTAGGAATCGTTCCAAAACTTGCATTTAGCAAATGCCTGAGATTTCTATGCAACGAACCCTTCAAAAGGAAGGTAACAAGCCAAAGTGGGGTCGGAGACGGACCCAGGGGTGCCCAGGTGATGCCCCACAAACGTAAGGGATCGAGATAGTCTTCGCGGGTAAGTTAACCCAATTTATTGATTCGACACACGGGGAGCCAAAGAGTATTTATAAGCTTTGAAAGTTGAGTTGTTGTAACATCCCAAAATTCTTCGAATTTTGGAATGTTAATAAAATTAAATAGATAACGATTGTTTGCTTGATGTGTTTGATTTTCTCTGGGATTTAAAACTTTCTCGAGTTTATTGAATATTAAAATGAGAGGGAATAAAAGGACTTTCCCTAATATTCATAATTGATGTTTTTGAAATTTACTATTTAAAACAAAACCAACAAAACAAAATGAGAGAAGGTAATATGACTCCTTCAACATATTAAAAGTTTGGAAAATATTTTAAATCATTATTGGAATTCTTTTGATTATTCGAAATATTTTTCAACTAAAGGAAAATTCATTTGAGAGGATATAAAATGACTTATCCCCTTTTTAAATAAAGTTGGAAATATTTAGAATATTATTTTAAAGTTTTTTAAAATCTATTTTCAGTATTATAAATAACTCTAAAATTATTTTAGGGATTTAATAATGCCAAGAGAGTTTTTATTTCATTGAAATGATTTATTAAATATTTTAAAGGAGTTGAAAAAGTATTCCAATGGGATATTTTATTTTTACCAAATTATTTATTGGTGTACTAATTTTAAAATTTCTATTTTATTATTTAGAAATGGTTTGTCAATGCCTTTGACCAAATAAAAATATGTTTTTATAAATTATTGGATTTTATTTGAGTTATGAAAAGTATTTTATATTTTAATAAAGTATTTAGAAAATGTTTTTATTTTTATTTAACTTTTTGGAAAATATTTTCAGTGCATAATTTTATTTAGATTATTTGATGAATTTAGAATTTTATTTCATATTTTTCCGATTTACGGTTATTTTTATTTAATTGTTTGAAGTTCTATGAATTTGGAAAAAAAATCCGGACCGGGCCGGCTGAGCAGTTTTTTTCGCCGCGGGCGTAGTAGAGTCCAAGTCGAACCCATAGGTGTTTTTTTTCTAGACTATAAATAGAATTCCCTGATATTTTCTTTTCCCTTTTTCCTTTTTCTTGTCAAAAAAAACACACGAAAACCTAGCGGGACCGCGGGGCAGCCGCCGCCGCCGGGCCCCGCCGGCTCGCTGGTGCGCCGCCCTGGCCGCATCGCCGGAGCCGCGCCTCCACGGCCCGTGCGCCGCCGTCACCGGGCCACTGCATGCCGGCCACCGCCTCCAGGCCACGCCCGCGCCGTGCGCCACCACGGCGGGCCACGCGCCGGAGCCGCCCTCGCAATTCCGGTGGCCGTATCTTGTATACCGTTGATCCAAATCGAGTGATTCTTTTTGCGTTGGATCACTCGTGTCATATACCTTCTGTTTATATCATGTGTACACAAAAATTCATAAGTTTATTGATCTGTTTAAATTCAAATTCAAATCAATTTTGCACTCGCTATGACGTGTGTTGTAGTGTTCCGTTTCACGTGATTCTTTTTGCATATTGGAGCATTTGAGACATCCTATCGGCAATATACACACACCATTCATATTTCTATGATCTTTACCTTGAATTCATAATGCCTTGATCTTCATCTCATATCGACAACTCTTTACCCGTTGAATCTCTCGAGTTCACGTTCCATTGATCACCTTCGAGCATATCCACACCTTTTCACTTTAAGGTTTTTGTTTTTTTGCTAAAACCTTTGTGTTTGTGTTATTGATCTTTTGTTTGTCTCGTTGTGATGTGATTGCTTAATTGAGTTCCTTCGTTGCGATAGATTCTCGGAGTGTGACGAATAGAGTTGACTGGAACGTGAGAGCGAAGATCTTCATCGAATGTATAAGGCAAGTGATGCTTTGACCATACTCATACCTATATTTTCTATATGCATTATGTTAAGAAATATCACCCTATTGCATGATAGGTAGTTTACTTTACTGTTGCTGGAAAACCAGTTAGGATATCCACATGACTTGACTTGTATTTTTGTAGATCAACCTAGCCGTGTTGTTACTTTATTGCTATGCTTTGTAGACGTGGTTTGGGTTGTGAGAATTCATGGAGTGCATGTGAGATATTTTAATAAACTGTGTAGCAACTTTATAATAAATAGAAATCACTTCTGGATGGTCGGGTTGCATCCCGGTAGTTGTGCCTTGTCTAAGGACAGTGTCGGGGTTAAATGCACCCAATGGTTGTTTTGGTGGTGAACCGGGTGCGACATGGTGTCTACCCTCTGACGCAGTGGGCGCAGTCCAGGCTCAAAAAGATCAGACATGAAATATTACTAGTAGCTTCCGTGTACAGCCACTGGCTATATGAGCTCTGTCTTAGCACGAGTACGTTGTGGGGAACCTGGCCCTGGTAGCTAGCTGATGTAGATGTGTTGTTAGGTGTACCGGCTACCAAAGGGTGGAGTCAACCTCTTCAGAAAGTCTTTGTCTCAATCTTCGGGTTGAGTCCAGTGGGGAACGTGTACAACCTCTGCAGAGTGTATAAACTGATCATGATTAGCCGTGTCCACGGTTATGGACGAACTTTGAGCAACTAGTCAGTACTGTTGATGAATGATCCTGACAGATGAACACTTAATAATAATTTGGTTGGGACAAGAGTAGCATGGGTTGCTGTGTGTTTCAGGTAGAATTCAACTTAAAACTTTGACTAGTTTAGCTCAGGAGAAAATTGGCTTTCAGCAAAACTAAAACCATAAGCCTTTCCTTTGACTTACCTTGCATGTAGTTGTAGGTCCTTTATATAAACTTTTCCGTGTCACTTGCCGTACAAATCAGATGTACTGACCCGTTGTCGGGCTGTAACCTTCGGTGTTGCAGGTTTTTCAGACGACCAGTAAGGTGCGTTTAGGGGTTGCGAGTCTACACCCATCATGTTCGCATGTGGCTGTTGATGGGACTCCACGTTACTTGCTTTTTCTTCCGCTATATTTATATTAAATAAGCTAGCCTTGAGCTATGCAACTTGTTATTTATTTTACTCTGGATCATACGTTGCAATAATGATGCACTTGTACTTTGATATACATCTATAATACTGTGTGTGCCAGCGAGTTCGATCCAGGGACTGGCACCTGAGCACAGAGAATCCAATTCTGTGTGAATTGGGTCGTTACAGTTGTCAATTCAACCGCACCTGAAATATACTTTCTTGCAACAAAAGATAAGTGGTAATGGTAATATGATAGTGATGGTGACGACAACAAAAGTAAACAGCAAAAGTAACAACTAATGACCAGCAGGATTGAAAACACTGTAGGCTAGGGAGATGGATGGTTGGGTGCTGCATGGATGAGAGTGAACATGTAATAGATTCTAACACGGGGCAAGGCACACAGAAAAAGCAATGATCATCTAGGCAAATATCAAACATTAGGCATGTATCCCGTAGGTAGTTGTGCGTGCTTGCAATAAGAACTTGCACAACATCTTTTGTCCTACCATCCCGCTACGAACGGGGCCAAAGGGAACTTATGGAGATTAAGGTGCTCCTGTCAAAGAGCACTGGAACAAAGCAATAAACTCAATGGATACATGGAATCCTCAAATCATGGACCATCCCCTTTGGTGTCCCAAGCTGTCACCTTTGGGATCGCCGGTTCCAGACCATAATAGGTGCATACAACTCATAGATAGGATCAAGAACACAAATATATTCATGAAAACACATAGGGTTCAGATCTGAAAACGTGGCACTCGGGCCCAAATTGACAAGGATTAAGAGCAACAAGTTGAAGCAAAGAAGATAAACACCAATCTAGATGATAGGCAACATGCCCCCAACAATATGATGAACTATTACATGATCTAACTCATCCAATCCCTACCATCCCCTTTGCCTACAGCAGGGAATTACTCACACATGTGAAGAGAAGTCATGGAGGAGGGATGGATTGGTGATGGTGATGACGATGGCGATGATCTCCCCTCTCCGGAGGCCAAATCAGCCTCCAGATTAGCCCTCCCGAAGAAGAACAGAGGGTGGCGGCGGCTCCGCGATGGAAACTGGAAAAGCGACTTCTGTTCTGGGGTTTTCGCGTCACGAGAATAAATAGGAGTCGAGGTAGGGCACCAGAGGAGGGGGGAGGCTCCCAGGCGGCCAGAGGGCACGGCCCCACCCCTGGCCGCGCTAGGGGGGCGCCTGGGGCCCCCAGGACTCCCCTCTGGTCCCACTTCTGGCAATTGGCTCCTTCGGGTGCGTGGATTTTCTGGTATTTTTCTGGGAATTTTCTGGAACGTCTAAAAATCCATTTTCCTGCACACAATAAAACCATACAGGCAGCTCTGCTGAAAACAGTGTTAGTCCGGGTTAGTTTCGTCCAAATCATGCAAGAATGAGGGCAAAACAATAGCAAAAGTGTTTGGAAAAGTAGATACGTTTGAGACGTATCAACTCCCCCAAGCTTAGCATATTGCTTGTCCTCAAGCAATTCAGTTCAACGAACTGGACGCGACAAAGAAAACTTTGACAAACTCTTTTGCTTCATTAGATGTATATAAGCATGTACTACGAAAAGAGTTTAGCAAGTATTGAAACAATGCTATAAGGACAATGCACGAAGCAATTCTTCTTTCATGTGATCAATCACAAACAACTGAAAGTAAATAATATGCTACTGAAAATCAAGACAGGATCACAATGCACATAGCTTGAACATACTTGAGTGGCATTTCGCTAGCCTCCATGAGTGAAGCAAAACATAAATGCAGAAACTCCTCCGGAGTTTTAAAGGTGACTAGAACTCAGTATTTGAGACTAGCAATAACACAAGCATGCAGAAGACAATGTAATACTTTGGGACAATGCATGTTACACTAAGAATGACAATTATGCTCTCATAGTTGGTGCTTTTGAAGAAAGAAGGGGAGACTCTCGAACCATGGCTTTTGATGGCAAGGTTGAAAACCCGTGAAAGGAAGCAAAGACTAAACATGCGCCAGAGCTCTTGGTTTTGAAAACAGAGATAAAACTCTTTTGAGAGGTGTAACTTTCCAGTCAACGGTGAATGGTAAAGGTCTCTCAATATCTCCCATGCCAACCATATATAATGCCTTTTTCTTACACATATTCCCTTATCCATAAATACTTTGATGGTCTACGGAACCTTTATTTTTCCTCAAGGATGGAAGGAGGGTTTTGTTCCATCTATCATAAGCAGCATTTGGTCAATTTCACTCCATCATCAAGTATGGGGGAGGTGTAACTCTCATATTTTTTCTTTTTTCTTGACTAGTTAAAACTTCCGTCAAATTTTTTTTGGCATGCAAGATACTGATTTCCCATCACCGCACCATGAGCTTGTATGGTTAAAAAAGGGAAACTTTTAGATAAATTTCGAGATGGCACATGAAAGTCTAAGTTAGGAGTGGCTGGTAAATACCACATATAGGTAGGTATGGTGGACTCAAATGGAATAACTGGTTTCAAGGATTTTGGATGCACAAGCAGAATTTCGCTTAGTGCGAGCGAAGGCTAGCAAAAGACTGGGAAGCGACCAACTAGAGAGAAATAACTGTCATAATCATGCAGAGCGACAAAGTAACATTGAATCGGGCATGAAAGTGATATAACTATTCTGAAACAAAAAGATCATCAAGACATAATAGACTTTTTAGTCATAAACATGTGTGAACATGTGCCAAGTCAATCAAAAAATTCTCCGAAGGGAAATACCACTTCAGTATGCCAAACCATGAACAATGCAATGCATGTAAATCATTTCAACAACACATTATGTACTCTAGCTATTTGAGATTAGCCACAAGGAAAGCATGAACACTGGGAAAGCATTGTAAACATAGCACTATGTCGCTACAAGCTGGTCTCTAGATCATAAGTACAGGCATATGTACAAAAGTACAAACAAGAAGAGTTCATACCGGTTTTCCTTGTTGCTTCCCTTCCGTCGATCTTCGTCATTACTGCCTTGTCACTTGCACGATCGAATGTGGGAAATATAATCAAATGCCATCACGGACTCGAGCTAAACTCTAAAAACAAAGCAAACTAAAGAGAGAAAGGAAATCTTTTTGGGTTTTTAAAGGTTTAAACGAGAGTAAAAGAAAAGAGAAAATCTTATTTTTGTTTTTGCAAAGAAAGAAAGAAAGAAGATCGGGCAAAAACTCTGAAATGATTAAAGCGAACAAAAATAAAACGGATAATACAATGGAAAAGTGAGAAGGGCACGTACTCCCCCAAGCTTAGGCTTTTGGCCCAAGTTGGTAGTAGCTAATGTCCCCAGGAGCCTCCTGCTCCAGGGTGGTACTGGTGAGTCCAAGGGTCGTATGAGGCTTCCGGTGCGTACACCGAAGTCCTCGGATCCTCCCACGAAGAAGGATCCGCGCTCCAAGCAGAGGAAGACCCTTCACCAAACTGGGTGAAGGTCTCCCCCTGGAAAGGTGGTAACTCACCATGCTCCTCCTCGTCGGGCACAACCCCCTCCATGGGGTTATGAAACTGATGCTGGACCACGAACTAATCGAACTGGATAGCATGAAAGGACCATCCGTTCCTGCGAGAAAAATCGAACAAAAGAGGTGCAGGTAGACGGATCTTGCGTTCCGTGGTGGCTCCGAAACGCAAGATATAATCAAGGTTACCAAACTCGGAAGTCATGGTAACAAACTTATGCCTTTTCATAGCAGCAAGATCAAAACTTAAATAAGTAAAAGGCTTATCATCAGGGTGTGGGTTGCCATTAAGAGACTCCAGGATAAGTTTGGCGTAAAGGCCACTAAATAAATCTCCCTTGTTACCGTTCATAGCAAGGCGTCAAGCAATTAAGGCACCCACATTATAATCAAACCTCCCTGAGAGGGCGGTTGCCAGGATAGCAATATCTGGCGCAGATATGTTGCTCGTGTTGTCACGAGCTAACACCCCTCTAGCAATAAAATACGCAAAATACCTGAGGTGTGGGAATAAGATGCTAGAGATTTTTGACCGATGAATATCCCTCGTATCCATGCTACAGAGAGAGTTGAAAACGGTTCTCAGCTCGGAGGGATGAGAGCACATCTTCGCCGTCAGTCTAAAGTTCACGAGACAGTTTTCACCAGCTAATTTTGGGTCAGCATTAAGCTCTCTAACAGCCCAGAAAGCTTTGTGTTCTAACTAAAATGGAAAATGGAAAACCTTGCCATAGACCATCTTATAGGGAGACATGCCCATGGGGTTTTTCTATATACGCCCATAAAGCATCTCCTAACTTCTTTGACCAGGCCTTTCTAGAACTGTTAACTTTCTTTTGTAAGATCAACTTGATCTCTCTATTGGTGACCTCAACCTTCCCACTAGCTTGAGGATGGTACGGTGAAGCAATTCTATGATTGACATCGTACATGGATAAAGCTTTCCTAAAAGCTCCATGTGTGAAATGTGATCCTCCATCAGTCATGAGGTACCTTGGTACACCAAACCTAGGAAAAATTACATCCTTGAGAATTTTCAAAGATGTCTTGTGATCAACGTTTTCAGTGGGGATTGGTTTAATTCACTTAGTTACATAATCAACAGCCACTAAAATATGAGTGTACTTGTGTGAAGGAGGAAAATGACCCATAAAATCAAAACCCCAGCAATCAAAAGGCTCAATCACTAGAGAGTAATTCATAGGCATCTCATTTCTCCTACTAATATTACCAAATCTCTCACATTTGTCACAAGATAAGACATAATTTCTAGCATCCTTAAAGAGAGTAGGCCAAGAAAAATCTGATTGTAGAACCTTATGTGCGGTCCTATCACCGGCATGATGTCCTCCATAGGGACTGTCGTGACATTTTCTGAGAATGTCCTTCTTCTCGTGCTCCGGTACGCATCTTCTCACGATCCCATCCGCGCCTTCTCTATAAAGATGTGGGTCATCCCAAAAGTAATGCCAAAATCGTGGAAGAACTTATTCCTTTGCTGAAATTTTAAACCTGGAGGCAAAAAATTTGCAACGATAAAGTTAGCATAAACTGCAAAACAAGGATCACAGAGAGATTGTACTTTTACAACAGCTAGTTATTCATCTGGAAAGCTGTCATTGACTGGAATGGGATCATGCGGTATATCTTCCATCTTTTAAAGATTATCCGCCACCGGATTGTCTGCTCCTTTCATATCAACAATATGAAAATCAAGTTCTTGAAGAAGGAGTACCCATCTGATGAGCCTTGGTTTGGCATCCTTCTTCTCCTTAAGATACTTAATGGCAACATGGTTAGTATGAATATTAACTTTAGAATCAACAATATACTGCCTAAACTTATCACAAGCAAACACCACCACTAAGAATTCCTTCTCAGTGGTAGCATAATTCTTTTGGGCACTATCGAGTGTTTTGCTAGCATGATGAATAACATTCAACTTCTTATCAACCCTTTTTCCTAAAACAGCTCCAACAACAAAATCACAAGCATCACACATAATTTCAAAGGGAAATTTCCAATCAGGTGGTTGTACTATAGGAGCGGTTATCAAAGCTTTGTTAAGAATTTCGAAGGCTTCCTTACAATCTTCATCAAATACAAAAGGAACATCCTTCTGGAGAAGATTAGTGAGGGGTCTTGAATTCTTAGAAAAGTCTTTAATAAATCTTCTATAGAAACCAACATGACCGAGAAAACTACGAATACCTTTGATGTCCCTTGGATAGGGCATCCTTTCGATAGCTTCAATCTTCACCTTGGCCACTTCAATTCCCCTCTCAGAGATCTTGTAACGAAGAACGATCCCTTCGTTAACCATGAAGTGGCACTTCTCCCAATTTAGCACCAATTTATTTTCTTCGCATCTCCGCAAACCTTTATTAAGATTGTGGAGGAAGTGGTCAAAGGGAGTTCCATAGATGGAGAAATCGTCCATGAAGACCTCCACAATCTCCTCATAGAAACCATGAAAGATAGCAGACATACATCTCTGAAAAGTAGCAGGGGAATTACATAAACCAAAAGGCATACGCCTTTAAGCATAAGTGCAGTAAGGACAAGTGAAAGTGGTCTTCTCTTGATCGATAGTATTAACATGAATTTGAGAGAAGCCAGAATACCCGTCAAGATAGCAAAAGTGAGTGTTTTTGGACAACCTCTCAAGCATTTGATCGATGAAAGGCAGCGGGTAGTGGTCCTTCTTGGTTGCTTTGTTCAACTACCTGTAGTCAATACACATTCTATATCCAATAACAATCCTTTGAGGTATTAGTTCATTTTTATCATTAGGAACAACAGTCATACCTCCTTTCTTGGGAACACAATGAACTGGACTTACCCACATACTATAAACTATAGGATAGATGATACCTGTGGCTAGAAGCTTGAGAACTTCAGTCCTAACCACGTCCTTCATCATTGGGTTCAACTGTCGTTGATGATCAACAACTGGCTTAGCATCGGGCTCAAGATTGATAGTATGTTGGCAAATTGATGGACCAATTCCCTTAAGGTCATCAAGCATATAGCCAATAGCACCATGGTGTTTATGAAGTGTCTCCAATAATCACACTTCTCCAAATCCTGAAAGGTTAGCATTGATAATAATGGGATATATTTTCTTTTCATCTAAATAAGCATACTTGAGTGTGTCGGGAAGAGGTTTGAGATCAAACACCGGGTGTTCTTTAGGTTGTGTGAGGATTCCTACAGGTTCAACCGGAAGGCTGTGCTTCAGGATAGCAGGTTGCCTTAAGAATATGTCATCTAGCTCATTTCTTTCCTGCATATGCATATCATTCTTGTGGTCCTCCATATATTGCTGCAAAGGATTGTTAGGAGGAATAGCAATAGAAGAAATATCTTAAATAATTTTGTCATTACTAGAAAAATCAGTACCACGAGGTTGCTTAGAGAATCCAGAAAAGTTAAATTCATATGGCTCACCATTGAATTGAACAGAAACTGTACCTTTCTTGCAATCTATTATAGCTCCACAAGTTCTGAGAAAAGGTCTATCGAATATAGTCGGACAAAAATTATCCCTTACTGAACAAAGTACTAGAAAGTCGGTAGGATACTTTACCTTTCCACATAGAACTTCAACATCTCTTAGAATTCCAATAGGAGAGATAGTTTCTCTGTTTGCTAGATAAATAGTAACATCAATATCTTCAAGTTCACAAGGCGATATCTCACCCATGATCTCTTGATAGAGCGAATAAGGAATAGCACTAGCACTCGATCCCAAATCGCATAGCCCATAATAATTGTGATCTCCTATTTTAACAGATACTACTTGAGTACCTGAAATTGGGCCTTTATTCTTGGTTGTGACAATGTTAGAGGAAACAACACAAAAATTTATATTGGCATCTAAAACATCAATAGTAACAAGGTCTTTAACCAATGCAACTTGAGGTCGACCTTGATCTGGTCCTCAGGTTCATCAACTCTTCTCTTACTTTTATTTATTATGCCTGTCACAAAAGAGTGCTCCCTCATCCTTGCGGGAAAGGGGGCTTTTCATAAATAACTGCAGGCAAAATAGGGTCAGCAACATGAATATCAACAGATAATTCCTTGAAGGGCTTATGGTGCTAATCCTTCTTCTTCTTAGTAGAGTCAACATGAGAGGCAAAGTCCTTACAAAAATCAATCATTAGATGGGAATCAAGACCAATCTTAGAGAAAAAGGTATTAAAATAATCAATTTTCACATAGCTCTCAATATAATCATGCTCATAATTTATAACAGGTTCAATACCTTTATCAATTTCCCAGTCTTCAGTGTTCTTCTGAATCCTCTCAATGAGATTCCATCTATCTTCAATGCTTCTCGTTTGAAATACCCCACTAGAGGAGGCGTCAAACATCTCCTTATCCTGACGAGAAAGCCTGGCATAAAAAGTTGTAAGTATAATTTCCTTGGGGAGCTCATGATTAGGACATTTGAGCATTAGGGACTTCAATCTCCCCCAAGCTTGAGAGATGATTTCTCCGTCACGAGACCAAAAGTTATAAATATAGTTCGTGTCTCGATGTATTTCATGAAAATGATAAAACTTTGTATAAAAGAGAGACATAAGATCTTGCCAATTAAGCAAGTGTGAGTTACCGAGAAGCTTATACCAATCTGAAGATTTATCTTTAAGTGATATGGAGAAAAATTTCCTCATGACAAACTCCATTGAAACACCTACAAGCTTAAATAATGAACATAGTTGTGAAAAATATAGCAAGTGTTCACCTGGATGCCTGTAACACCCGATATGCGGTACTGTTCCAGATCTAGATGTTTCCATCGAGATCCGGGGAAGAAGCACATATCGGTCCCACCGCGAGATATGACAAAGCCAAATGCCCTGGATTTCCAACATGATATCACAACATTACAGATACAAGGATACAACATCTCATACAATCGGCATACAACTGCCTTAATACAATACAACAGCGGAAGATACATATATGGGTACAGACTACAATCAAATGCCTACTGGTAAAGAGAAAAACATCGATCCCATAACCACACGGGTCCAGGCCCTCCGCCGGGATCCACCTAACTAGTCGTCGTCGAGTCTCCACGTGAAACGTCGATCACCATACCTGTTGTCGATCAAGAATCCTGAAAAGAGTTTGGGGGTAGTATCATGAGTACAAAGGTACTCAGCATCCAACTGTAGTGGTCATCTGACCCAGCAAGGACTTCATCACTCGTCATTCTAGGACAACTAGTAGTTTATGGTAAGGAAGGGGTAAGTGGTGAGGTTGCTGCCGCACTAGCATTGATGAAGTGGCTAACGATCTAGAGAGTAAGGTAAGAAGCCAAGCATTCGATGAGGAATCACCTCCAACAAGTCTTGCTATCAACTACTTCAACAAACATAACACCTATCCTATCCTTGTCCTCCTCTTCGCATCCCGACGAAGAAGAAGCAGTCAAGGCACACACACACGTTGATCAAGATATATTAAGATTATCTCAATTGTTGTTGTCTATGAACAAGGAGTAGGTCTCAAGTCATCCACAACCGTGGACACGGCTTCTCGAAAAGATTTAACCCTGCAGGGGTGTACCGACTGCCCATTACAAGGCTCCGCACGCACGCCCATCTCTCTCAGTTGCTACCCATCACAGGAAACCATTTTATGATTTAGTTCCAAGAGATCCGAAACGACAGGTACTTCTAACTAACAACGAACAAATCCGGGTGGCCCTCGGAGAGTCGACACCCAATCCAAAAGCTGGCCACGCTCTCGTATCGGACTCTTCCGTCTGTCTCAGGTTTGGATAGCCGTTTAATCACACATGGGAAACCGGGTCCTCAGCCGAACAAGGTGGGCCAGCAAGTGAACTATGTCCTCACTGGTCCTGTTTGGTTTAAAAACTACTGGCAGCTGACCAGCACACACACGGTTTCAAATGGTAAATCAGCTTGGGCCACCACTAGAAATTTTTGAAGCTAGGTAGGTAAGAAAAGGGGACCCCATAAAATCCCACACGCGGTTAGGCACGCTCAGTCTTAAAACCAATACCCGGAACTCGGATCCTAGGTGACTCGAATGGAACAAAGCGTCGGGGCGGGATAGCCTAGACCTTCCATCCTTCGTCGAATATAGTCAACATTATAATAATCATATCATCAACAACAATAATAGCATTCATAAAGTGATATCCCAAACCAAGGAGTAACAGGGTAACATCGTAGCATCCTAAGCATGCATACTAAGCAGGGGCTGAGAAACGAGCAATAGTAACATAGCAGTACAAGGTTTGCTGGGAGGGGACATGGCTGTATCGGTTTGAAAGAGGCTGTAAACATGTGGTAGGACCAAACATCGAACCTATCCAATACTAGCATGCAAACCGCTGGTTGAAATAGAATGGATCATAAGTAATGTATAGTCTTTGCCTGTTAATAAGTCGGATTCAGAAGGTGTAGTGGATCGCAAGCTCGCATCGTCTCCGAAGGTACCCGCGGAAGCACACAAGACGATAAACACTGAAAAGCAATCAACGAGCAAGCATCTATTACTACAAGGCAAACACGAGAAAGCATCAATAAGAAGGCAACACGAGACATCGCACCTACCGTCGAGAGCAGTTACTAACAGGTTAAGTGGGGTACTCATCACACACGACGAATACCGCATGTTTACAGTGGTTCAGGTTGCTTAGCTACAGGTGATCAACCAACGGTTATTAACATGGCAACTCAAGCAAGCATGGCATAGCACCGAAACAGGTCAAGAGGTGAATCACAAAGTAAACTATCTCCGCTAGTCAATTTAAGTGAGGCACAACCTAAACATGGCATAACACTAAGTGCCGCACAACAATTAAAAATTTTGGTACTGTTCTGCCCTAAACCATATTTTAGGTTGGTCAACAACAGAAAACAATAGAATAAACACAAAGTACACGAAAAACTGATCAAGTTACATATAAGGCACACTCCAAACGGAGTTACGGTTAAAAAGATATAAGCAAAACAAGTTTGCAACACAATCTGCCAACATCATGAAGCACACTTTAGAGCAGTGCATAAACAGGATAATCAATGCAAACATGGTCACAAATGATATGGAACTAAATTAGACATGACAGGGAAGGCATGGAAAAAAGAATCATGCAAAAAGGCATCATAGATCAAAAGATATTAAGCAAACAACATGGCATCGGAACGTTACAGACTTAGAGAAAAACAGAGGTGGCTATCAAAAACAGCAGCATAGCAACTTTGGAGCTCAATATCTATATGACCAGCAAGCATATCATAACAAGGCAATACATATAATGAAAGTAGAAATGATTCTTAAACATATGCAATTGGAATCACTTATCTCCGATAAACGGTCGCGACACACTCGTCGACCGAAGTTGCAACAAAATATAAACAACAGCACAGTAACAGCAGGGTAGCTAATTTGGAGCAAGATACAATCATGATGAAGAAAGCAATTATGGCATGTGAATGCATGAAACTGAAGTAGAAACAATGCTTAACGCAACGCAAATTGAATCACTCAATTCTGACGTACGGTTGCGAAGCAACCGTCGCCCGAAGTTTCAACCGAGCAACAGTTTTAGCAAGTTTAACAACAGAAGTTGAAATTAACGATCTGATGCCCTGTTTAGCACACAATTACACAATCAAGATGACATCAAATGCAAATGCTCACAAAATATGAATTGAAGTACACGCAATTCTAAGCAACTTTCATTTTGGGGGCATCGTCATCGAAGCTACTGTTTGATCGGTATTATCGTTGCAAAACTGAAACATCAGTAAAAATTACTCAGACTTAGTCAAATTTAGCAGAGGGATAAAAATTAAAAAAGGGGGGGGGTGCTCACATTGGGCCGAGCCCAACAGTCTGAGGTGGGCGCTGGAGAGGCCAGGACTGGGCCACGCAACTGTGTGGGCCGCTGGGGGCGAGCTGGGCCCAGCTGGCAGATCGGGCCCGCCTGGCCTAGCGGTCTGCTGGCCAGCTGGCTCGGGTCCTCCAGGCTGCCACCGGCGGCGGCGCACGCAACGCCGGCGAGGCGAGCACGGGCGCGAGGAGGCAGGTCCCGAGGCGGGCGCGGCGTGCGGGTTCCGCTCGCTTGGATCCCAAGTGGCGCGGGGCCGAGCTCGGTGAGCTCCATGGCGCGGACGAGCTCCTCGGCCAGGATCCATGCTGGTGCGCCCCTGCGTGAAGAGATGAGGGGGTGAGAACAGAGGTGAGGGAGGAGGGAGAAGAGGAAGGAGGAGAGGGAGAGGAGGGTGGCCGCGGCGACTTATCCTCGTGCTGGCGGCGTATGCGCCGGCCGGCCGTGGTGGAGGCGGCGGCCTCGGGCTGGCGGCGGTGAGGCATCCACGAGAGAGAGAAGGGTTGGCCAGGCGCTGACGTGGCACGATCTGAGCCCTCCAAGGCCAGATCTGACGGCTGGAAAAATTCTGGGGGTAGGGTATCGGATTTGGGGTCAAAATGGGCAGATCTAGAGAAAAAACAGGGGGGTGGCTGCAATTTTTGGACTAGGGAAACCCTAGAAAGGGTGGGAGTATGGTGGTCTTTATATAGCGCAGGTGGCTGGCAGTTTGCAAAAACATCCCCGGTTTTTCTCTCGCGTGCGCGGTGCTCATGTTTCTGACCGCCGGGGGTCCGCTGTACCTCCGATTCGGGTAAAACTTCTAACTGCGCGATCAGCGCGTCGATGCGGTGGCGTTCACCCCGCGTTGAAACCATTCCGAGAACACTTTCCGGCGCGCTATAAAATAACGCGTTTACTTATTAAACGAGGTTTTTTCGTTCCGTTGGCTGCGGCTGGTCTCGTGCGGTTTTTACGACCTGATCGGGTGAAACCAGGTGTCGCAAAGGTCAAGTGTCAGGGTGGCAAGGGTTGGTCTCCGTCCGGTACGAGATAAGAGGGGGGAAAATAATCGCCGATCGATAAATCGGGGATGCAAACACCGCAAACTAATCAGACAATCAAACAATTCACACCGAAAACAAAAATTTTAATTTTTCTGAAAACTGGGTTGTTACAATACAACACCACCAACAAGGGATCTCGTCCCGAGATCCAGGACGATCCGGGGGAGAGGGGAGAGAGAAAAACAGAGTCGACAATCTTCAACATCACCAACAAGGGACTCTACTCCATGTCCACATCGAGCTTCTGTCGAGATAAATTTCCGCAGAGAGACGACATCGTCGGAAAAACGAAACCGTCAGTGTCAAGAGGAAGAACGAGAGCTAAAACCTGGTCAAAGGGATAGTGCTTTTCGACGCAAGTCGTGAAAACACCGGGCAAAATGAGGAGGGCAAGCAAGGTACTACAGGAGAAGCTAAAGGTACTACAGGAATTCCCACCTGAGCTCGGAATAGAGAAAACACGCTGCAAGCAAGGCATTGTAACGGTTCCGATACTACAGACACTCGAGATCCTACAGTTTGAAAGGGATAAGAGAAAATAAAACACTTACGACACCTGTCCTGACCAGAGCAAGGATAAGGAGTAAAAAGAATCCTACTCTCCGATAACTAACTTAGTAACTACAAAATAGTTTTTTTCTAGACTCGACTTCGGCCAGAGAAGGGATCCTACGGTCGGTAAGGCTCTGATACCAAGTTGTAAGGCCCGATATGCGGTATTGTTCCAGATCTAGATGTTTCCATCGAGATCCGGGGACGAAGCACATATCGGTCCCACCGCGACATATGACAAAGCCATATGCCCCGGATTTCCAACATGATATCAGAACATTACAGATACAAGGATACAACATCTCATACAATCAGCATACAACTACCTTAATACAATACAACATCGGAAGATAAATATCTGGGTACAGACTACAATCAAATGCCTACTGGTAAAGAGAAAAACATCGATCCCATAACCACACGGGTCCAGGCCCTCCGCCGGGATCCGCCTAACTAGTCGTCGTCGAGTCTCAATGTGAAACGTCGATCACCATACCTGTTGTCGATCAAGAACCCTGAAAAGAGTTTGGGGGTAGTACCATGAGTACAGAGGTACTCAGCATCCAACTGTAGTGGTCATCTGACCCAGCAAGGACTTCATCGCTCGTCATTCTAGGACAACTAGTAGTTTACGGTAAGGAAGGGGTAAGTGGTGAGGTTGCTGCCGCACTAGCATTTATGAAGTGGCTAACAATCTAGAGAGTAAAGTAAGAAGCCAAGCATTCGATGAGGAATCGCTTCCAACAAGTCTTGCTATCAACTACTTACACAAACATAACACCTATCCTATCATTGTCCTCCTCTTCGCATCCCGACGAAGAAGAAGCAGACAAGGCACACACACACGTTGATCAAGTTATATTAAGATTATCTCAATTGTTGTTGTCTATGAACAAGGAGTAGGTATCAAGTCGTCCATAACCGTGGACACGGCTTCTCGAAAAGATTTAACCCTGCAGGGGTGTACCAACTGCCCATTACGAGGCTCCACACGCACGCCCATCTCTCTTAGTTTCTACCCATCGCAGGTAACCATTTTATGATTTAGTTCCAAGAGATCCGAAACGACAGGTCCCTCTAACTAACAACGAACAAATCCGGGTGGCCCCCGGGGAGTCGACACCCAATCCAAAAGCTGGCCACGCTCTCGGATCGGACTCTTCCGTCTGTCTCGGGTTTGGATAGCCGGTTAATCACACATGGGAAACTGGGTCCTCAGCCAAACAAGGTGGGCCAGCAAGGGAACTATGTCCTCACTAGTCCAGGTTGGTTTAAAAACTACTGGTAGCTGACCAGCACACACACGGTATCAAATGGTAAATCAGCTTGGGCCACCACTAGAAATGTTTGAAGCTAGGTAGGTAAGAAAAGGGGACCCCATAAAATCCCGCACGCGGTTAGGCACGCTCAGACTGTAAACATGTGGTAGGCATCGTAACAGGGTAACATCGTAGCATCCTAAGCATGCATACTAAGCAGGGGATGAGCAACGAGCAATAGTAACATAGCAGTACAAGGTTTGCTGGGAGGGGAGATGGCTGTATCGGTTTGAAAGAGACTGTAAACATGTGGTAGGACCAAACATCGAACCTATCCTATACTAGCATGCAAACCGCTTGTTGAAATAGAGTGGATCATAAGTAATGTATAGTCCTTGCCTGTTGATAAGTCGGATTCCGAAGGTGTAGTGGATCGCAAGCTCGCATCGTCTCCGAAGGTACCCGCGGAAGCACACAAGACGATAAACACTGGAAAGCAATTAACGAGCAAGCATCTATTACTACAAGGCAAACACGAGCAAGCATCAACAAGAAGGAAACACGATACATCGCACCTACCGTCGAGAGCGGTTACTAACAGGTTAAGTGGGGTACTCGTCACACATGACGAATACCGCATGTTTACGGTGGTTCAGGTTGCTTAGCTACAGGTGATCAACAACCGGTTATTAACATGGCAAGTCAAGAAAGCATGACATAGCACCGAAACAGGTCAAGAGGTGAAGCACAAAGTAAACTTTCTACGCTAGTCAATTTAAGTGAGGCACAACCTAAACATGGCATAACACTAAGTGCCGCACGACAATTAAAACATTTGGTACTGTTCTTCCCTAAACCATATTTTAGGTTGGTCAACAACAGCAAACAATAGAATAAACACAAAGTACACGAAAAACTGATCAAGTTACATATAAGGCACACTCCAAACGGAGTTACGGTTAAAAAGATATAAGCAAAACAAGTTTGCAACAAAATCTGCCAACATCATGAAGCACACTTTAGAGCAATGCATAAACAGGATAATCAATGCAAACATGCTCAAAAATGATATGGAACTAACGTAGACATGACAGGGAAGGCATGGCAAAAAGAATCATGCAAAAAGGCATCATAGATCAAAAGATATTAAGCAAACAACATGGCATCGGAACGTTACAGACTTAGAGAAAAACAGAGGTGGCTGTCGAAAACAGCAGCATAGCAACTTTGGAGCTTAATATATATATGACCAGCAAGCATATCATAACAAGGCAATACATATAATGAAAGTAGACATGATGCTTAAACATATGCAATATGAATCACTTATCTCCGATAAACGGTCGCGACACACTCGTCGACCGAAGTTGTAACAAAATATAAACAGCAGCACACTAACAGCAGGGTAGCTACTTTGGAGCAAGATACAATCATGATGCAGAAAGCGATTATGGCATGTGAATGCATGAAACTGAAGTAGAAACAATTCTTAACGCAACGGAAAAGGAATCACTCAATTCTGACGTATGGTTGTGAAGCAACCGTCGCCCAAAGTTTCAATCAAGCAACAGTTTCAGCAAGTTTAACAGCAGCAGTTGCAATTAACGATCTGATGCCCTGTTCAGCACACAATTACACAATCAAGATGACCTCAAATGCAAATGCTCACACAAGATGAATTGAAGTAGACGAAATTCTAAGCAACTTTCATTTTGGGGGCATCGTCATCGGAGCTACGGTTTGATCGCTATTATCGTTGCAAAACTGAAACAGCACTAAAGATTACTCAGACTTAGTCAAATTTAGCAGAGGGAAAAAAATTAAAAAAAGGGGGTGCTCACGTTGGGCCGAGCCCAACAGTCCGAGGTGGGCGCTGGAGAGGCCAGGACTGGGCCACACGACTGTGTGGGCCGCTGGGGGCGAGCTGGGCCAGCTGGCAGATCGGGCCCGCCTGGCCTGGCGGTTGGCTGGCCAGCCGGCTCGGGTCCTCCCGGCTGTCACCGGCGGCGGCGTGCGCAACGCCGACGAGGCGAGCACGAGCGCGAGGAGGCAGGTCCCGAGGCGGGCGTGGCGTGCTGGTTCCGCTCGCTGGGATCCCAGGTGGCGTGGGGGGCCGAGCTCGGTGAGCTCCATGGCGCGGACGAGCTCCTCGGCCAGGATCCATGGTGGTGTGCCCCTGCGTGAAGAGATGAGGGGGTGAGAAGAGAGGTGAGGGAGGAGGGAGAAGAGGAAGGAGGAGAGGGAGAGGAGGGTGGCCCCGGCGGCTTGTCCTCGTGCTGTCGGCGCATGCGCCGGCCGACCGAGGTGGAGGCGGCAGCCTCGGGCCGGCGGCGGTGACAAATCCACGAGAGAGCGAAGGGTTAGCCAGGAGCTAACATGTCACAATCTGAGCCCTCCAGGGCCAGATCTGACGGCTGGAAAAATTCTGGGGCTAGGGTTTCGGATTTGGGGTCAAAATGGGCAGATCTGGAGCAAAATCAGGGGGTTGGCTGAAATTTTTGGACTAGGGAAACCCTAGAAAGGGGTGGGAGTGTGGTGGTCTTTATATAGCGCAGGTGGCTGGCAGTTTGCAAAAACATCCCCGGTTTTTCTCTCGCGCGCGGTGCTCACGTTTCCGACCGCCGGGGGTCCGCAGTACCTACGATTCAGGTAAAACTTCGAACTGCGCGAGCGGCGCGTCGAGCCGGTGGCGTTCACCCCGTGTTGAAACCGTTCCGAGAACACTTTCCGGCGCGCTATAAAATAACCCGTTTACTTATTAAACGGGGTTTTTTCGTTCCGTTGGCTGCGGCTGGTCTCGTGCGGTTTTTACGACATGATCGGGTGAAACCCGGTGTCGCAAAGATCAAGTGTCAGGGTGGCAAGGGTCGGTCTCCGTCCGGTACGAGATAAGAGGTGGGAAAATAATCGCCGATCGATAAATCGGGGATGCAAACACCGCAAACAAATCAGACAATCAAACAATTCACACCAAAAACAAATTTTTTCATTTTTCTGAAAACTGGGCTGTTACAATACAACACCACCAACATGGGATCTCGTCCCGAGATCCAGGACGATCCGGGGGAGAGGGGAGAGAGAAAAAGAGAGTCGACAATCTTCAACACCACCAACAAGGGACTCTACTCCATGTCCACGTCGCGCTTCTGTCGAGATGAATTTATGCAGAGAGACAACATCGTTGGAAAAACGAAACCATCAATGTCAAGAGGAAGAACGAGAGCTAAAACCTGGTCAAAGGGATAGTGCTTTCCGACGCAAGTCTGGAAAACACCGGGAAAAAGGAGGGAGGGCAAAGGAAGACCCAGATGATATCCGAAACCGGAGAAGCTAAAGGTACTACAGGAATTCCCAACTGAGCTCGGAATCGAGACAACACGCTGAAAGCAATGCATTGTAACGGTTCCGATACTCCACACACACTCGAGACCCTAGAGTTTGAAAGGGATAAGAGAGAATAAAACACTTACTACACCTGTCCTGACCAGAGCAAGGATAAGGAGTAAAAAGAATCCTACTCTCCGATATCTAACTTAGTAACTACAAAATAGTTTTTGTCTAAACTCGACTTTGGCTAGAGAAGGGATCCTACGGTCGGTAAGGCTCTGATACCAAGTTGTAAGGGCCGATATGCGGTACTGTTCCAGATCAAGATGTTTCCATCGAGATCCGGGGACGAAGCACATATCGGTCCCACCGCGACATATGACAAAGCCATATGCCCCGGATTTCCAACATGATGTCACAACATTACAGATACAAGGATACAACATCTCATACAATCGGCATACAACTGCCTTAATACAATACAACAATGGAGGATACATATATGGGTACAGACTACAATCAACTGCCTACTGGCAAAGAGAAAAACATCGATCCCATAACCACACGGGTCCAGGACCTCCGCCGGGATCCGCCTAACTAGTCGTCGTCGATTCTCCACGTGAAACGTCGATCACCATACCCGTTGTCGATCAAGAACCCTGAAAAGAGTTTGGGAGTAGTATCATGAGTACAGAGGTACTCAGCATCCAACTGTAGTGGTCATCTGACCCAGCAAGGACTTCATCACTCGTCATTCTAGGACAACTAGTAGTTTACGGTAAGGATGGGGTAAGTGGTGAGGTTGCTGCCGCACTAGCATTTATGAAGTGGCTAACGATCTAGAGAGAAAGGTAAGAAGCCAAGCATTATATGAGGAATCCCCTCCAATAAGTCTTGCTATCAACTACTTACGCAAACATAACACCTATCCTATCATTGTCCTCCTCTTCGCATCCCAACGAAGAAGAAGCAGTCAAGGCACACACACACGTTGATCAAGTTATATTAAGATTATCTCAATTGTTGTTGTCTATGACCAAGGAGTAGGTCTCAAGTTGTCTATAACCGTGGACACGGCTTCTCGAAAAGATTTAACCCTGCAGGGGTGTACCAACTGCCCATTCAAAGGCTCCGCACGCACGCCTATCTCTCTCAGTTGCTACCCATCACAGGCAACCATTTTATGATTTAGTTCCAAGAGATCCGAAACGACAGGTCCCTCTAACTAACAACGAACAAATCCGGATGGCCCCCGGGGAGTCGACACCCAATCCAAAAGCTGTCCACGCTCTAGGATCGGACTCTTCCGTCTGTCTCGGGTTTGGATAGCCTGTTAATCACACATGGGAAACCGGGTCCTCAGCCGAACAAGGTGGGCCAGCAAGGGAACTATGTCCTCACTGGTCCAGGTTGGTTTAAAAACTACTGGCAGCTGACCAGCACACACACGGTTTCAAATGGTAAATCAGCTTGGGCCACCACTAGAAATGTTTGAAGCTAGGTAGGTAAGAAAAGGGGACCCCATAAAATCCCACAGGCGGTTAGGAACGCTCAGTCTTAAAACCAATACCCGGAACTCGGATCCTAGGTGACTCGAATGGAACAAAGCGTCGGGGCGGGATAGTCTAGACCTTCCATCCTTCGTCCAATATAGTCAACATTATAATAATCATATCATCAACAACAATAATAATAATGATAATGTGATATCCCAAACCAAGGAGTAACAGGGTAACATCGTAGCATCCTAAGCATGCATACTAAGCAGGGGCTGAGCAACGAGGAATAATAACATAGCAGTACAAGGTTTGCTGGGAGGGGACATGGATGTATCGGTTTGAAAGAGGCTGTAAACATGTGATAGGACCAAACATCAAACCTATCCTATACTAGCATGCAAACCGCTGGTTGAAATAGAATGGATCATAAGTAATGTATAGTCCTTGCCTGTTGATAAGTCGGATTCCGAAGGTGTAGTGGATCGCAAGCTCGCATCGTCTCCGAAGGTACCCGCGGAATCACACAAGACGATAAACACTGGAAAGCAATTAACGAGCAAGCATCTATTACTACAAGGCAAACACGAGCAAGCATCAACAAGAAGGCAACACGATACATCGCACCTACCGTCGAGAGCGGTTACTAACAGGTTAAGTGGGGTACTCGTCACACACGACGAATACCGCATGTTTACGG
This sequence comes from Bromus sterilis, assembly GCA_950022295.1. NCBI lineage: Eukaryota > Viridiplantae > Streptophyta > Magnoliopsida > Poales > Poaceae > Bromus > Bromus sterilis. The sequence continues at coordinate 331,363,893 of OX465595.1, read as the reverse complement.
TGGTTCAGGTTGCTTAGCTACAAGTGATCAACCAACGGTTATTAACATGGCAACTCAAGCAAGCATGACATAGCACCGAAACAGGTCAAGAGGTGAAGCACAAAGTAAACTATCTACGCTAGTCAATTTAAGTGAGGCACAACCTAAACATGGCATAACACTAAGTGCCGCACGACAATTAAAACATTTGGTACTGTTCTGCCCTAAACCATATTTTAGGTTGGTCAACAACAGCAAACAACATAATAAACACAAAGTACACGAAAAACTGATCAAGTTACATATAAGGCACACTCCAAACGGAGTTACGGCTAAAAAGATATAAGCAAAACAAGTTTGCAACAAAATCTGCCAACATCATGAAGCACACTTTAGAGCAATGCATAAACAGGATAATCAATGCAAACATGCTCACAAATGATATGGAACTAACGTAGACATGACAGGGAAGGAATGGCAAAAAGAATCATGCAAAAAGGCATCATAGATCAAAAGATATTAAGCAAATAACATGGCATCGGAACGTTACACACTTTGAGAAAAACAGAGGTGGCTGTCAAAAACAGCAACATAGCAACTTTGGAGCTCAATATCTATATGACCAGCAAGCATATCATAACAAGGCAATACATATAATGAAAGTAGACATGATGCTTAACAATATGCAATTGGAATCACTCAATTCCGATAAACGGGCGCGACACACTCGTCGACCGAAGTTGCAACAAAATATAAAAAGCAGCACACTAACAACAGGGTAGCTACTTTGGAGCAAGATACAATCATGATGCAGAAAGCAATTATGGCATGTGAATGCATGAAACTGAAGTAGAAACAATGCTTAACGCAACGCAAAAGGAATCACTCAATTCCGACGTACGGTTGCGAAGCAACCATTGCCCGAAGTTTCAATCAAGCAACAGTTTCAGCAAGTTTAACAGCAGCAGTTGCAATTAACGATCTGATGCCCTGTTTAGCACACAATTACACAATCAAGATGAACTCAAATGTAAATACTCATAAAAGATGAATTGAAGTACACACAATTCTAAGCAACTTTCATTTTGGGGGCATCGTCATCGGAGCTACGGCTTGATCGCTATTCTCGTTGCAAAACTGAAACAGCAGTAAAAATTACTCAGACTTAGTCAAATTTAGCAGAGGGATTTTTTTTAAAAAAAAGGGGGTGCTCACGTTGGGCCGAGCCCAACAGTCCGAGGTGGGCGCTGGAGAGGCCAGGACTGGGCCTCGCGACTGTGTGGGCCGCTGGGGGCGAGCTGGGCCAGCTGGCAGATCGGGCCCGCCTGGCCTGGCGGTTGGCTGGCCAGCCGGCTCGGGTCCTCCCGGCGGTCACCGGCGGCGGCGCGCGCAACGCTGCTGGGGCGAGCACGGGCGCGAGGAGGCAGGTCCCGAGGCGGGCGCGGCGTGCTGGTTCCGCTCGCTGGGATCCCAGGTGGCGCGGGGCCGAGCTCGGTGAGCTCCATGGCGCGGACGAGCTCCTCGGCCAGGATCCATGGTGGTGCGCCCCTGCGTGAAGAGATGAGGGGGTGAGAAGAGAGGTGAGGGATGAGGGAGAAGAGGAAGGAGGAGAGGGAGAGGAGGGTGGCCGCGGCGGCTTGTCCTCGTGCTGGCGGCGCATGCGCCGGCCGGCCGGGGTGGAGGCGGCGGCCTCGGGCTGGCGGCGGTGAGGCATCCACGAGAGAGAGAAGGGTTGGCCAGGCGCTGACGTGGCACGATCTGAGCCCTCCAGGGCCATATCTGACGGCTGGAAAAATTCTAGGGCTAGGGTTTCAGATTTGGGGTCAAAATGGGCAGATCTGGAGCAAAAACTAGGGGGTGGCTGCAATTTTTGGACTAGGGAAACCCTAGAAAGGGGTGGGAGTATGGTGGTCTTTATATAGCGCAGGTGGCTGGAAGTTTGCAAAAACATCCCCGGTTTTTCTCTCGCGCGCGCGGTGCTCACGTTTCTGACCGCCGGGGGTCCGCAGTACCTCCGATTCGGGTAAAAATTTTAAATGCGCGATCAGCGCGTCGAGCCGGTGGCGTTCACCCCGCGTTGAAACTGTTCCGAGAACACTTTCCGGCTCGCTATAAAATAACCCGTTTACTTATTAAACGGGTTTTTTCGTTCCGTTGGCTGCGGCTGGTCTCATGCGGTTTTTACGACATGATCGGGTGAAACCCGGTGTCGCAAAGGTCAAGTGTCAGGGTGGCAAGGGTCGGTCTCCGTCCGGTACGAGATAAGAGGGGGGGAAATAATCGCCGATCGATAAATCGGGTATGCAAACACCGCAAACAAATCAGAACATCAAACAATTCACACCAAAAACATAATTTTTAATTTTTCTGAAAACTGGGTTGTTACAATGCCTGTCTCCTGCATAGTGATTAGCCAAGACATAATCAATAATACCAGTTGGTATTTTATAGGGCACAATTTTGGTCGGGGTGGGAGTAACCACCACAGTAGTGGGGCGGTTCCCCACAAGCAACAAACCAAGAGTAGTGTTGTCCATAAGGACAGAAAGTAGCAACAGTAAAATAAAAACGTCACACAAAATATAAAGGTTTCCTTACCAGCTTCACTTACCAATAGCGCTACACTCCCCGGCAACGGCACCAGAAAATGGTTCTTGATGACCCACAAGTCTAGGGGATCATCTATCATAGCGTTTTCGATAAGTAAGAGTGTCGAACCCAACGAGGAGCAGAAGGTATTGACAAGTCACGTTGGGCAAGGAATAACTGCAAGCACTGAAAGATAACTTTTTAGGGGTTTTCTGTATAAGGAACAAGAAGGTAAAAACAAGAAAAGTAAATGGTACTGAGGAGCAACAAGTGGCCCAATACTTTTGAGCAAAGGATAAGCCTAGCAACCGAACTTATAAAGACTAAAGCGTTCTCGAGGACACATGAGAGAGGTAGTCAAGTTACTTTATCCATATTCCGTCTAGTACTATGTTTTGTGTTGATAAGTGTTGAGTGCGTGGATCTATGCGAGTACACCTTCTAGACTAAGACAAGTGCACTCTTTTGATTAAAAACCTTGCAAGCATCCGCAAATATAAGGTAGAAATTAACGCAAAAGCCTAACCACAACAATAAGATCAAGGATCCATTATTCCTTTGTGCAAAAGTGTGAAAACTGGGGTTCAGGTTTCTATCACGTTGGCAACCCTCCGTAAGCATTCTTTATACAAAATGTATTCCCCTAGGTCCTTAGAAAGGCGAAATGTTGAGTGTTCGACTCACGCAACACCACTAGGAAATAAACAACACAACTTAAATATCAAACAACACATATTACTTCAAAATCATATGACTACTAACAACAAGACTTCTCCCATGTCCTCAAGAACTAAAGTAACTACTCACAAGACATAAAAGAGATCATGATCAGTGGTGATAAATAGATGATAAACAATCTGGACATAATAATATTTCTCCAACAAAACTCAATAGCATTCACCACAAAGGAGTAATCAACACTGGTAAAGTAGAGAGGATAGATAGTACGGATTACAACACAAGTTGCAATTGTGAGATGAGAAAAAATGGAGATGGAGATGGTGCTGGTGTTGGGGAGGATGTTGATGATGATCTTGATGATACCCATGATGATGGTGATGACGATTGCGATGCCCGTGGTGGCGGAACTCGCGAAACTTCTATCTTTTAGATTTTTTGGGTGACTGGGAATAAATAGGCCAGAGGGGGGAGCCAGGAGTGGCCCCAGGGGTCCAGGCGGCCTCCCGCCGCCCCCCTGGTGGGGGACGCACAGGGGGGCGCCTGGTGGCCCCCTGGCTCCCGTTTTGCGTGCCTTCATCATTTTTCTGGAAAATATCCTCCGTTGATTTTCACGTCATTTGGAGGTCTTCTGATTCAGCAACTCTGTGTCCACTTTTTACCGCTGAATCCTGCGTCTACTGCTTCGGGATCGGAAAGTTGCAAACTGTGTAAAACAAGCCAAAACAACATAAGAATAGCATCATAACATGAAATATATCAATGAATAAGGGTGAATAACGATATAAAATAGTGATGCATTTTGGACGTATCAGCTCACCCCGGCGGAATCTGCCCGCCGAAGAGCCCTTTTCTTCTTTGTAGGTTTCCGCCACGAAGCGGCAGCGGAAATCGCGAAACTCCTCCTCGGTTAGCGTTTTCAGGTGACGGTGTCAGAACCCCAAGTTAGGTATGTGCTAGAATAGCATGTCACTTTGCATCATGATGAAAATTTCAAAAGAACTTGAAATGCGAGAGAGAACACCCCCCATATGAATTCATTCAAATGGCCAGATAAAAAGTTGCTCCAAAAATTCCTTTTGTATTTTTTTAAAACTCCCATAAATGAGTGTGAACACATATCAAGTGGTGTGGTAGCAATCCAATGCTCATGGATTTTTCAAATAATCAAATAGGAGCATGGAATTAAATTTAAACCCCTATTTGATTTAAAGTTCAAATTATTTGAATTTTAAAAGTGACCAAATTTTATATGTGGCTAGCTCTCTATTTTATGAGGCCATATAAAATAATTTAGGCCTTTATAGAAATACCTAGCTATTTTATTATCTAGGTCAACCAAGTTACAGAATTAAATAAAATAAAAAGAAAAGGGGGACCTTACCTTGCGCCGAGGGCGAAGGACCACTCCCCCTGGCCTCGGTCCAGCCCAGCCGCACCTCCCCTGTCGTCTACCTCGTGCCAGAAGGCAGAGGCGCGGAGGGCATGCCGAGCCAGGGCGCCACCTCCTGCTTCTGGCCAGCGCATAGAATCCCCCCCCCCCGTCCTCATCTCTTCGCGGAGGACGCCTGGAGAAGCCCAAGCTTCCTTTTCCCCCTCCTCTGCATCATCCTACCACTCTGACCTCACCGATTTTTGTTGCCGCCCGAAGGCTCGCCGGAGCACGGCTGTGTGCACGCGCGGCCGACGAGCTCCAAAGCCAAAACCGCCTTGTCAAGAAGCTCCACAGGCTTCGTCTACCTCACCGTGCGGAAGGAATCGGGCCCTGGAGCCGCAATTATGCCGTCCCCTTCGTCGAGCCGCCACCGCCCGCCTTGGAGGTCTTCGCCGAATTCGCCGCAGACGCAACACCTCCGGCCTCCTCGACCCAGCCATTGCACTCAGGGTGAGCTCTCTACCGTTTTTCCCCAAGCCCCAGCTTCTTCTGCGCCCGAAATCACCATGGCCGCCGTGGATCTTCTTCGGCCGCTGCCATGGGAGGTCGCCGCCGATGACCTCGTCCACCCCTAGAGGCCCTACCGGCACCGTTGGATGCGCACGGGCAGTGGCTTCGTTTTGACGCAAGCCACGCTCAAAACGGCGCACTGCACTGCCGTCCCCGTGCAACGCTGCGGCGCTGGATGCGACCGGCGGCTAACCGCCGGCGTGGCCCGGGTTAATTAACCCCTAACCCCCACTAAACCACCCCTAACGTCACTGACCAGTGGGCCCAGGCCCTAAACTAATTAGGGATTAGTTTTAAACAGAAGTTTAAACTAACCCCTCCCACTGACAGCCCGGACCCACACGTCAGCCCACCCCCCACGTCACACTGACGTCGTGATGACGCAGTAAATCAATTAAATTGATTAATCTAATTCCAGAAAATCCAGAAAATAGTTGAAACTTTGGAAATTCATAACTAATTCATATTAACTCCAAATTGGGCAAACAATACGTCTAAAATTATCAGAAAAATCCAAGGAATATGAATATGGACTTTGTTTGTATGTTTGACCAATGTAAATTGGGTGAACAGTGGCAAACATCCATATGGCTTTAATTTGAATTCAAATTTGGAGTGAATTTGCAAATGACTTTGCAACACACTTCTTTTAAATGATTTCATCCACACATCAGAGGCTTTACCTCACCTTTACAACTTCACTTCATGATCAACCATTTCAAATGAACATTCATGGATTCAAATGCATTTGAAATTCATCGATAAATCAAATGGAGTTTGAATTTGCGATTCAATTGCAATATACTCCTTTTAAATGGAATTTTCCACACAATGCAACCATGAACATCACCATTACAATCTTATCCATGTGATTGTCCATTGTACATTATGTTCATCCTATGATTGTCATGTTGCTGATAGAAGTGGAGCCGGAAGCCGAGATCACCCCCTTCGTTGAAGACACTTTCACCATAACTGAACCTCGTCAGCAAGGCAAGCAAACCCCCATTGATCATGTCGATAAAATCCCACTTCCCTCTCAGTCTCGCTTATGCATTGTTTAGGATGATTACCATGATGCGTTTCTACCGCATAGTTTAACCCAATCCTTTGCATGACCTATCATTTTGTCACGGTAGTAAGCAAACCACAATCCTAGCAAATATAGGAGTTGGTTGATATCATGTGGCCCCTGCAACTGTTACTGCTTATTGCATGCTTAGAGTTACAATGAGGTTACTCTTCTGTGAGTCGGGATGATAGTCATCAGGTTAATGATGGTGGAAATGTGTTGGTGAATCTACCCTAATACAAGGTGAACGATGAGAGGCTGTGTAGGAGTACACAGTGGGTTGTCTCGTTGAACACCGCCTTAAGCCCGAGTTCTTGTGTGGTGATCCAACACAAAGAGTACTACCACATGTTGGGCACATGGACCCCCGCTCAACATACTAACTCACCCCTTCTCAGTTCAATGAGTCGCATTAGTTCGGAGTTCTGGTAGGTCTGTGGCACGATCTACGAATTGGAAGAACGGCTATTCAGACCGGCTTGGGACCCTGCACACATCTTCTGGGACCACATCGGTAAATCGGCCGGGTTCCCGATGTGGACTCCAGCCTAGATAGGCATCTCCATTGAATTTGAGTTGGCTGCGAGGTAAAAGTTGTGGAAATTATCCTTGCCGACACCCGCTTGAATGGTGTCGAGGCCAAGGTGGTAACTGATCGTTTCATGTGTGTAGCAGTACACCCCTGCAGGGTTAATAAACTATTCGAATAGCCGCGTCCACGGTAAGTGACTACTTGGAAAACTGTGCCTGATTATTAGACAACTTGCACTGGATACTTATAAAACTTGCCAAGATAAGCGTGAGTGCTATGGCGTGCTTTCTCGTGGGGAAGTCGAGGGAGGCACCATAGTGGTGTAATTGGTTGGAGATGTAGTGGACTCGTGTACGCTTCTTACCTCAAGTCTGGTACTCGTAGTTCAGGACTAGCCAAGTCAAAGATGGCACTTCTGCAATTGAACCCCACCTCCCTTTACCTTGATACATGTGCATGAGTAGTATAGTTCCTACGTAAGTCTTGCTGAGTACGACTTTGTACTCACGTTTGCTTATTCTATGTTTTAGATGAAACAACTGACCCCAAAGGTGGATTCTTCCTGGAGCTCGACGAATGATCAAGCTAGTGTAGTCCCAGTCAGACGACTGTTCCGTTGTGGAAGGGCTTGTTTATAGATGAGGCTTCTCTAAGCCATTTGTTAAACTTGTTTGTACTCAGACCTACTTTGCTTCCGCATGTTTGATGTAATGTTGGATCACAGACTTGTGATCTCTGTGTGCACTATTTAAGAGTTATCAATAAAGTTGTATACTTTGTAGAGAATTGCAATGATACCTGTTGTTCATACAAGGCATGTGTGCTACGTGTATATTTATAACATGCATGTCTTTGTATGGGGTTTCGAGACTTTATTTGTGATCTGGCAGGCGGTCTTTTATACACCAAGTGGCCCTTAGATGTGCGCAGCTTGGGGCATCGCGATGTGATTGTTCGATACTCTATCTCGTGCACACTTTGAGGTATGATCGAGCCTGCCCTAGACCCCGACTAAGTGATCGGGCTGGAGTAAGTCTATGTAAGAGTTATGAAATAGTCGATACTATGATTGAGGCGACTTGTCTGTGAATATGGGAGTTCATCACCCATATCATTTAGACTTGTGTGCGGACGATGCAAACCCATCTCAGTTGATCATCCGGCCTGGATGGGATGCCCCTCATGTACGATGCTTTCCGAGAACGTTCTGTGCTTGGCCTTGTCTGCTTAGACAAGTGGGTACGGTTCTCGGCTCTCCATATGACTATGTCGTAGCGGGACTTGCACACGCTAACCCCGGGTCCCGACAGACTTGGTATCAGAGCAGGACTGACTGTAGGATTATCAGCCTTGGCCGAAGTCGAGTCTAGCCTTCTATAGTTATATATTTACTCTGGGTATATAAGGGAACAACGTAAGGCTTCTTTTCTCCTTACCCTCATCATTCTGAGTTCTGAGTCACCCTTATCTTTTCTACGGGATGATAGGACTAGGCTCATCTATGTCTTAGTAGAACATCTCGTTGTTTGCTTCCTAATAGCCGTAGGAAGGTTGTGTTCGGTTTACTAGAGTTGTTGTGCTTCCTGATTTCTTACATCGTATGTAAGTGTTGATTCCATGTTGTAAGAAATTGTCTTTTTTTGCAATTACAACCGTTATGATGTCTGAGTCATTCCAAGTTTCTTCATAATCTGATGCATTTGCAAAAATCCTTCTCCCCCTTTCGGTTGTCCTTTTAGAAAAACTTCTAGGTGGCATGCCCGACAGTTCCATAGAGTTTTATTTAGGTTCTCTTCTAGAAACCTATAGTGATTCATTTGCAGCTCTTCCTCCCACTTTGGATGTCTTCTAGCAAGAAGAACCACACTAACCATCGTGTTGGGGTACTTTGCTACTCTGACATATCTGTTGTAGCCCCTAGTAAACCTTGGTCATCCTCTAGGAAGCTATCCAGAGATCCAACCCCTTAAATCTAGCCACCCGACAGATGTGTAGAGTTCATAGTGGATCTTATGCCAGGAACCGCACCAATTTCCAGACGCCCATGCAAAATGGCCCCATGTGAGTTAGCTGAGATGAAAACCCAACTCTAAGCTTTGTTGGAAAAAGGCTTCATCCGCCCTAGCTCATCGCCATGGGGTTGCCCCGTTCTATTCGTAACGAAGAAAGATGGAACAGAAAAGATGTGCGTAGACTATCGCCCGCTAAATCTAGCGACGATAAAGAACAAGTACCCACTGCCCAGGATCAATGATCTTTATGATCAACTTGCAGGATCCTCTGTCTTCTCCAAGATGGATTTGAGATTAGGTTATCATCAAATCAAAATCCGAAATGAGGACATTCCCGAAACGGCTTTTACTACTCGTTATGATCTTTACGAGTACACCGTCATGTCCTTTGGTTTAACCAATGCCCCCGCCACTTTCTCGCGCATGATGAATTCGATCTTCATGGAGTACCTAGATAAATTTGTTGTAGTTTATCTCGATGACATTCTCATCTACTCGAAGAACGAAGAAGAACATGCCGAACATCTAAGGCTGGTATTGATGAAACTTAAAGAGCATCGCCTGTATGCTAAATTCTCCAAGTGTGAATTTTGGCTACCATAAGTGACCTACTTAAGCCACGTGATTTCTGCAAAAGGCATTGCTGTGAATCCCGAGAGAGTTCAGGCCGTCCTTGATTGGACTCCACCTGAATCGGTTAAGCAAGTTAGGAGTTTTCTTGGCCTAGCCAGCTATTGCCGTCGCTTCGTCGAGAACTTTTCTAAAGTTGCAAAGCCTCTAACTGAACTCCTCAAGAAAGATAAGAAATTCCTATGGACTCCCAAGTGCGAGGAATGCTTTCAAGAGCTAAAAAGAAGATTGACTTCTGCACCCGTACTTGCGCCTCCAGACACCAAAAAGGATTTCGAGATCTTTTGTGACGCCTCACGGCAAGGGTTAGGATGCATACTTATGCAAGATAGACATGTGGTAGCTTATGCTTCACGCCAGTTGCGTCCACATGAAGAGAACTATCCTACCCATGACCTTGAACTCGCTGCCGTAGTTCATGCCCTAACAACTTGGCGACATTACCTCCTTGGTAATCGTTGTTAGATCTTTTCCGACCACCAAAGCCTCAAATACATATTCACCCAGCCAGATCTTAATCTCAGGCAAAGACGCTGGATTGAGTTGATAAAAGATTACGACGTAGGAATTTCTTACACCATAGGCAAAGCCAATTTCATGGCTGATGCACTAAGTCGTAAGTCGTATTGTAACAACCTGATGTTACAACGGTATCAACCACTTCTTCATGAGGAATTTTGAAAACTCAATCTCGAGATTGTTCCTTATTGCTATCTTTCTACCTTTGTGGCGAAACCAACCCTTGAGGATAAAATTATAGCCGCCCAGAAACGTGATAGTGGTATTCGAGAGATCAAGAAGAACATTGCTAGCGGAGTTGCTAAATGTTTCTCCATAAATGATCAAGGTGTCGTTTTCTTTGGCACTCGATTGGTTGTACCACGAAAGCAATATCTTAGGAGGCTAATTCTTAAGGAAGCCCATGACACACCCCTTTCGATTCATCCTGGTAGCACAAAGATGTACCGATACCTACGCCAGAGATTTTGGTGGACTAGGATGAAGAGAGAAATTGCTAAGTTCATTGCCGAATGTGATGTTTGTCGTCGCATTAAGGCCGAACACCAAAGACCTGCTGGCACTCTTCAACCTTTTCCTATTCCAGAGTGGAAATGGGACAAAGTCAGTATTGATTTCATCACTGGCTTTCCAAAAACCCAGAAAGGAAATGATGCCATCTTCGTTGTGGTAGATAGGCTTTCCAAAGTTGCTCACTTTCTTCCAGTTCGCGAGTCTATAACTGCTAGCCAGTTAGCGGACTTGTACGTCTCTAGAATTGTGTCTCTTCACGGTGTTCCTTTGGAAATCAATTCTGATCGTGGTAGCCTTTTCACCTCTAGATTCTGGGGGAGCTTTCAAAATGCTATGGGCACTCATCTCTCCTTTAGTACAACTTTCCATCCTCAGTCTAGCGGTCAAGTCGAAAAGGTTAACCAAATTCTTGAAGACATGCTCAGAGCTTGTGTGATCTCATTCAGAAAGAATTGGGAGAAGTCTCTTCCTTTCGCCGAATTTTCCTATAACAATAGCTTTCAATCTAGTCTGAACATGGCTCCTTTTGAACTCCTATATGGACGACGATGTCGAACACCCCTTAACTGGTCAGAAACCGGTGAAAGACAATTGTTTGGACCGGATATGATCATGGAAGCAGAAGAGCAAGTTCGCATTGTTCATGATCAATTGAAAGCAACCCAGTCTCATCAGAAAAGCTACTATGATCGTCATCATAGGCAAGAAAGCTACAATCTGGACGAGAAGGCTTACCTTCGGGTTACTCCTCTGAAGGGAAACCAACGATTCGGTATCAAAGGCAAGTTGGCCCCATGTTACATCGGACCTTTCCGCATTCTTGCTAAACGTGGAGAAGTTTCCTACCAACTTGATCTACCCCCGCACCTTTTCCGAGTACATGATGTATTCCATGTGTCACAACTCAGGCGTTGCTTCAAGGACCCCATCCACGAAGTCGACCACGAAACGCTTGATCTCCAAGATGACCTTTCTTATCGAGAGTACCCTATTTGTATTCTTGATTTAGCAGAGCGTGTCACTCGTCGTCAGGAGATTAAGTTTTTGAAAGTACATTGGTCACACCACTCAGAGAAAGAAGCCACATGGGAAAGAGAAGATCGTATCAGTGCCGAGTACCCCTCCTTCCTCCCGCAGACTTCTGAATCTCGGGACGAGACTCTTTTGAGTGGGGGCGAGTTTTCACAACCCCAAGTTAGGTATGTGCTAGAATAGAAAGTCACTTTGCATCATGATGAAAATTTCAAAAGAAATTGAAATGGGAGAGAGAACACCCCCCAGATGAATTCATTCAAATGGCCAGATAAAAAGTTGCTCCAAAAATTCATTTTGTATTTATTAAAACTCCCATAAATGAGTGTGATCACATATCAAGTGGTGTGGTAGCAATCCCATGCTCATGGATTTTTCAAATAATTAAACAGGAGCATGGAATTAAATTTAAACCCCTATTTGATTTAAAGTTCAAATTATTTGAATTTTAAAAGTGACCAAATTTTATATGTGGCTAGCTCTATATTTTATGAGGCCATATAAAATAATTTGGGCATTTATAAAAATACCTAGCTATTTTATTATCTAGGTCAACCAAGTTACAAAATTAAATAAAAGAAAAAGAAAAGGGGGACCTTACCTTGCGCCGAGGGCTAAGGTCCACTCCCCCTAGCCTCGGTCCAACCCAGCCGCACCTCCCCTGTCGTCTACCTCGTGCCAGAAGGCAGAGGCGTGGAGGGCATGCCGAGCCAAGGCGCCACCTCCTGCTTCTGGCCAGCACAGAGCCCCTCATCCTCATCTCTTCGCGGAGGACGCATGGAGAATCCCAAGCTTCCTTTTCCCCCTCCTCTGCATCATCCTACCAGTCTGACCTCACCGAATTTTGTTGCGGCCCGAAGGCTCGCCAGAGCACGGCCGTGTGCACGCGCGGCCAACGAGCTCCAAAGCCGCAACCGCCTTGTCCAGAAGCTCCACAGGCTTTGACTACCTCACCGTGCGGAAGGAATCGGGCCCTGGAGCCGCAATCACGCCGTCCCCTTCGTCGAGCCGCCGCCGCCCGCCATGGAGGTCTTCACCGAATTCGCCGCAGACGCAACTCCTCCGGCCTCCTCGACCCAGCCATCACACTCAGGGTGAGCTCTCACCTGTTTTTCCCCAAGCCCCGGCTTCTTCCGCGCCTGAAATCACCATGGCCGCCGTGGACCTTCTCCGGCCGCCGCCATAGGAGGTCGCCGCCGATGACCTTGTCCACCCCGAGAGGCCCTACCGGCACCGTTGCATGCGCACGGGCAGTGGCTTCGTTTTGACGCAAGCCACGCTCAAAACAGCGCACTGCACCGCCGTCCCTGTGCAACGCCGCCACGCTGGATGCCGCCGGCGGCTAACCGCCGGCGTGGCCCGGGTTAATTAACCCCTAACCCCCACTAAACCACCCCTAAGCTCACTAACCAGTGGGCCCAGGCCCTAAACTAATTAGGGATTAGTTTTAAACAGAAGTTTAAACTAACCCCTCCCACTGACATCCCATACCCACACATCAGCCCCCCCCACGTCACACTGACATCATGATGACGCAGTAAATCAATTAAATTGATTAATCTAATTCCAGAGAATCCAGAAAATAGTTTAAACTTTGGAAATTCATAACTAATTCATATTAACTCCAAATTGGGAAAAAGATCCGTCTAAAATTATCAAAAAAATCCAAGGAATATGAATATGGACTTTGTTTGTATGTTTGACCAATTCAAATTGGGTGAACAGTAGCAAACATCCATATGGCTTTAATTTGAATTCAAATTTGGAGTGAATTTGCAAATGACTTTGCAACACACTTCTTTTAAATGATTTCATCCACACATCAGAGGCTTTACCTCACCTTTACAACTTCACTTCATGATCAACCATTTAAATGAACATTCATGGATTCAAATGCATTTGAAATTCATCGATAAATCAAATGGAGTTTGAATTTGCGATTCAATTGCAATATACTCCTTTTAAATGGAATTGTCCACACAATGCAACCATGAACATCACCATTACAATCTTATTCATGTGATTGTGCATTGTACATTATGTTCATCCTATGATTGTCATGTTGCTGATAGAAGTGGAGTCGGAACCCGAGATCACCCCCTTCGTTGAAGACACTGTCACCGTAACTGAACCTCGTCAGCAAGGCAAGCAAACCCCCATTGATCATGTCGATAAAATCCTACTTCCCTCTCAGTCTCGCTTATGCATTGTTTAGGATGATTACCATGATGCATTTCTACCGGACAGTTGAACCCAATCCTTTGCATGACCTATCATTTTGTCACAGTAGTAAGCAAACCACAATCCTAGCAAATATACGAGTTGGTTGACATCATGTGGCCCCTGCAACTGTTACTTCTTATTGCATGCTTAGAGTTACAATGAGGTTACTCTTCTGTGAGTCGGGATGGTAGTGATCAGGTTAATGATGGTGGAAATGTGTTGGTGAATCTAACCTAATACAAGGTGAACGATGAGAGGTTGTGTAGGAGTACATAGTGGGTTGTCTCGTTGAACACCGCCTTAAGCCCGAGTTATTGTGTGGTGATCCAAGACGAAGAGTACTACCACATGTTGGGCACATGGACCCCCGCTCAACCTACTAACTCACCCCTTCTCAGTTCAATGAGTCGCATTAGTTCGAAGTTCTGGTAGGTCTGTGGCACGGTCTGTGAAGTGGAAGAACGGCTATTCAGACCGGCTTGGCACCCTGCACACATCTTCCGGGACCACATCGGTAAACCGGCCGGGTTCACGATGTGGACTCCAGCCCAGATAGGCGTCTCCATTGAATTTGAGTTGGCTGTGAGGTAAAAGTTGTGGAAATTATCCTCGCCGACACCCGCTTGAATGTTGTCGAGGCCAAGGCGGTAACTGATCGTTTCATGTGTGTAGCAGTACACCCCTGCAGGGTTAATAAACTATTCGAATAGCCGCGTCCGCGGTAAGGGACTACTTGGAAAACTGTGCCTGATAATTAGACAACTTGCACTGGATACTTATAAAACTTGCCAAGATAAGCGTGAGTGCTATGGCGTGCTTTCTCGTGGGGAAGTCGAGGGAGGCACCATAGTGGTGTAATTGGTTCGAGATGTAGTTGAATCGTGTACACTTCTTACCTCAAGTCTGGTACTCGTAGTTCAGGACGAGCCAAGTCAAAGTTGGCACTTCTGCAATTGAACCCCACCTCCCTTTACCTTGATACATGTGCATGAGTAGTATAGTTCCTACGTAAGTCTTCCTGAGTACGACTTTGTACTCACGTTTTCTTATTCTATGTTTTAGATGAAACCACTGACCCCGAAGGTGGATTCTTCCTGGAGCTCGACGAATGATCAAGCTAGTGTAGTCCCAGTCAGACGACTGTTCCGTCATGGAAGGGCTTGTTTATAGATGAGGCTTCTCTAAGCCATTTGTTAAACTTGTCTGTACTCAGACCTACTTTGCTTCCGCATGTTTGATGTAATGTTGGATCACAGACTTGTGATCTCTGTGTGCACTATGTAAGAGTTATCAATAAAGTTGTATACTTTGTAGAGAATTGCAATGATACCTGCTGTTCATACAAGGCATGTGTGCTGCGTGTATGTTTATAACATGCATGTCTTTGTATAGGTTTTCGAGACCTTAGTTGTGATCTGGCTTGCGGTCTTTTATACACGAAGTGGCCCTTAGTTGTGCGCAGCTTGGGGCATCGCGATGTGATTGTTCGAGACTCTGTCTCGTGCACACTTTGAGGTATGATCGAGCCCGCCCTAGACCCCGACTAAGTGATCGGCTGGAGTAAGTCTATGTAAGAGTTATGAGATAGTCGATAGTTTGTTTGAGGCGACTTGTCTGTGAATATGGGAGTTAATCACCCATATCATTTAGACTTGTGTGCGGACGATGATGACCCATCTCAGTTGATCATCCGGCCTGGATGGGATCCCCCTCACGTACGATGCTTTCCGAGAACGTTCTGTGCTTGGCCTTGTCTGCTTAGACAAGTGGGTACGGTTCTCGGCTCTCCATATGACTATGTCGTAGTGGGACTTGCATACGCTAACCCCGGGTCCCGACAGACGAAGAGTATATAGGCTAGAGGGGAGTGCCTGGGGTGGCCCAAGGAGTCCAGGCGGCCTCCCGGCGCCCCCTGGTGTGGGCCGTGCCAGGGGGGCGCCTGGGCACCTGGTGGCCCCCTCTGGCTCTTTTGGGCGTGGCTTCATCATTCTTTCGAAAAATACCCTCCGTCAATTTTCAGCATTTTGGAGGTCTTATGATTCAGCAAATCTATGTCCAATTTTCTCCGCTGAATCATGCATCTTCTATTTTGGCATCTGAAAGTTGCAAACTGTGTAAGACAAGCCAAAACAATATAAGAACAACATCATAATGTGAAATATATCAATGAATAGGGATGAATTAAGATATAAATAGTGATGCATTTTGGACATATCACATGGGAAGGCGAAAGGTACGTACCCCTTACCTACGAGAAATAAGGATGAACTTCTTGAGGAACCATTTGAAGGTTTTTATGATTCTGATTACTTTGGTGATTTTTGATTCCTCCTTTTGCATCGTTCCTAGCTCAAAGGCATAAAAGAAAGCTCTTATTGGGAGGTGATGGTACGAGAGATGATAACGGCTTCTCGCCCTTCGTTGGTTACCCCAAGTGGAAGGTTTACATGTAGATAGCTGCAAATTTCCCTTGGTGAAGATACCAAGGTTTATGTCTCCCATGGGACTCCGAAAACGACAAGTAGGTGGTGCAGCAAGTGATTCGCCGTTTGAAGATAATCACTTGCTTTACCTGGACCTGCACACTCAACAAGTAACCTTGCTCCCAACGAGTACAAAGGGGTTGTCAATCCCTCCGTCCTGGTCGTTTACAAAGGATCAAACGCAAGCGGATAATGATAGTGGTGATAATTGCAATGGAAAGTAAAAGCAGGACATAAAGTGGAGGTGTAAGGAGTGGTGGAAATATGGACCGGGTTCCCATGATGTTCACTAGTGATGCCTCTCTCCCAAAAGATGATAAAATAGCTAAGACGGGTAAACTAATTACAACTGGGCATTTGACAGAATTATAAATGCACTACAATGCTAATTATGCTACTGGAAAGCTAGAGGCTCAAAAGTATGGGCAGTACGCCAATACAAGTAGACCGAAATCCATCTGCATCTACACACTAACCATCCACCTTGAGATATGTATCCAGAACATCTCGCTGGTATTAAGTTCCGAGTCCCACCCAACGTATAAACTCAAAGCAACAGACAACTGCATTAACGAACTTTGCATAAGGTAAACAATCCTAGCAACCGGGGTTCCAAGCACCGTTGTTTTCTCCTTGGTGGAAACAACACATCCCCTAGTCTCATGTTTTTGTCACTCAAGTTAGACATCGGGGGGGGGGCATGAATCCACAATCATGCATAAACGCTCCCTCTTGGAGTTACTATCTAGTACTTGGCCAAAGCAATAAAAAGTAAAAGAGAACATGCAAGAATCAGTCAAGAACAAATATAAAAGGTAAATAAAATATATAACTCATCACCATCTGAACATAATCTCATAATCCATCGGATCCCAGCAAACACAACATAGCAACAACAAGAAAATTACATAGATGCCTTGATCATGTAGGGAATCTCACAAGGGCTAAGAATTGAAGCACAAGATTGGAGTGAAGACATCACATAGATACTGGTCATGGACCCATGGCCCAAGGTGGACTACTCACGACACATCCGGGAAGCGTCCATGGTGGTGGAGAAGCTCCCGAAGGTCAATCCTCCCTCCGACAGGGTGCCAGGAAGAGGTCTTCTGGTGCTCCCAATATTGGAAGCGCGACGGCGGCGGAACAGAGAGGAAATTTGCGATGCGGGGATCTCTCGAAGGATTTTTGGAGCGAGGGTAAAAATAGACCAAAGGGGGCACCAGGGGGTGGCCCCTCCTCCCAGGCGCCCTGGTGTGATAACCCACAACTGCAGGGGATTGAGATAGTCTTCGCGGGTAAGAATAACCCAATTATAGATTCGACTCAAGGGGAGCCAAAGAATATCCACAAGCTTTAACAGTGGAGTTCTCAATTCCACCGCACCTGAGATACACTTACTTGCAACAAGATATTAGTAGTAACTGCGATATGGAAGTGATGATAGCAACGGAAATAGTGGTGGTGAAATAGCGACAGTAAAACAGCAAAAGGAAACAACTAGTAACCAGCAGAATTAAAACACTGTAACCAGCAGAATTAAAACACCGCAAGCAAACAACTAGTAACCAGAAAAAGCAAACAACTAGTAACCAGCAACTATTACATGATCTAACTCATCCAATCCCTACCATCCCCTTTGCCTACAGCAGGGAATTACTCACACATGGATGCAGAAGTCATGGAGGGAGGATGGAGTGGTGATGATGATGAGGATTGCGATGATCTCCCCTCACCGGAGGCCAAAACAACCTCCAGATTAGCCCTCCCGGAGAAGAACAGAGGGTGGCGTCGGCTCCGCGATGTGGATTGGAAAAACGACTTCTGTTTCGGGGTTTCTCCGTCATGGGAATAAATAGGAGCCTCGGTAGGGCACCAGAGGAGGGGGAAGGCCCCCAGGTGGCCAGAGGGCGCGTCCTGGCCGCGGCAGGGGGCGCCTGGGATCCCCTTGGCTACCCTCTGGTCCCACTTCTGGCACAATGGCCCCTCGGGTGCGTGGATTTTCTGTGTTTTTTCTGGGAATTTTCTGAGACGTCAAAAAATCCAATTTCCTGCGCACAATAAAACCATACAGGCAGCTCTGCTGAAAACAACGTTAGTCCGGGTTAGTTCCGTCCAAATCATGCAAGAATGAGGGAAAAACAATAGCAAAAGTGTTTGGAAAAGGAGATACGTTTGAGACGTATCAACTCCCCAAGCTTAGCATATTGCTTGTCCTCAAGCAATTCAGTACAACAAACTGAAGCGACAAAGAAAACTTTGACGAACTTTTTTTTCTTCAATGAATGTATATAAGCATGTACTACGAAAAGAATTTAGCAAGTATCAAAACAATGCTATGAGGACAATGCACGAAGCAATCCTTCTTTCAAGTGATCAATCATAAACAACTAAAAGTAAATAATATGCTACTGAAAATCAAGAAAAGATTACAATGCACAAATCTTGAACATACTAGAGTGGTATTTCGCTAGCCTCCATGAGTGAAGAAAAAAATAAATGTAGAAACTCCTCCGGAGTTTTAAAGGAGACTAGAACTAAGAACTTCAGAATAAGTAATACCACAATCATGCAAAAGACAATGTAGTAGTTTGGGACAATGCACATTACACTCAGAATGACAATTATGCTCTCCTAGTTGGTGCTTTGAAGAAGGAAGGTGGATACTCTCGAACCGTGCAGTTTGATGGAAAGGTTGAAAACCCATGGTTGGAAGCAAAGACTAAACTTGTACCAGAGCTCTAGGTTTTGAAAATAGAGATAAAAAGTTTTTGGGAGATGCATGATTCGTCAATGAATGCTAGTAGACAACTCAATCACCTCTTACGCTAGACATGTTTCGAGGAACGGCTCCCAAGATGGAGACGATCACATCCTCTTAATCTCCTTTGTTTATCACTGCCAAAGTTTTCTGATTTCTCATAGACAAAGCGTGAAGGAGGGTTTGTTGGTTGTGATTATCTATTGTGAGCTGGGCGCACTCATGCCAGTCCCTCCTCGTATTAGGGGTTTACAGAGTAGACATGCAATCCCGGAATAAAACTTGTCTAACATAAGACGGTCATGAATCACCTACTACTTCCTCATGAGCTGAAATAGAGGCACAACACATGAGTGCTTTTGAATGATTTCGAGATGGTACAAGAAAGTCTTTGTTAGGATGGCCCGTAAATACCACATAGGAAGGTATGGTGGACTCAAATGGAAAAACAGGTTTCAAGGATTTTGGATGCACAAGCAGAAATCCGCTTAGTGCGAGCGAAGGCTAGCAAAAGACTCGGAAGCGACCAACTAGAGAGCAATAACAGTCATAATA
The DNA here is from genome assembly GCA_950022295.1 of Bromus sterilis. Lineage (NCBI taxonomy): Eukaryota > Viridiplantae > Streptophyta > Magnoliopsida > Poales > Poaceae > Bromus > Bromus sterilis. Next base: position 331,344,370 of record OX465595.1, on the reverse strand, counting down.
AAGCAGAGCAACAAAGTAACATTGAATTGAGCATGAAAATGATATAACTATTCTAAAATTCAAAGATCATCAAGGCATAGCAGACTTTTCAGTCATAAACATGTGTAAGCATGTGCCAAGTCAATCCAAGAATTCTCCAAAGGGAAATACAACTTCAGTATGCCAAACTATGAACAATACAATGCATGTAAATCATTTCAACAACACATTATGTACTCTAGCTATTTGAGATTAGCCACAAGGAAAGCATGAACACTGGGAAAGCATTGTAAACATAGCACTATGTCGCTACAAGCTGGTCTCTAATCATAAGTACAAGCATATGTACAAAAGTAGAAACAAAAAGAGTTCATACCAGTTTTTCTTGTTGCATCCCCTTCGTCGATCTTCGTCATAACTTCCTTATCGCCTGCACGATTGAACGTAGGGACTCGAGCTACAAATGCCATAACAGACTCGAGCGGAACTCTGCAACAAAGCAAACTAAAGAGAGAAAAGAAAATATTTTTTGATTTTTCAAAGATTTAGCGAAAGAAAAAGAAAAGAGACATCTTTTTGTTGTTTTTGCAAAATAAAAGAACAAAGAAGAATGGGAAAAAACTTCGAAAAGATCAAAGCGAATAAAATGAAAACGGATAATACAGTGGAAAGGTGAGAAGGGAACGTATTCCCCCAAGCTTAGGCTTTTGGCCTAAGTTGGTAGCAGCTACTGCCCCCAGGAGCCTCCTGCTCCGGGGTAATGGTGAGTCCAGGAGTCGTATGAGCCCTCCGGTGCGTACACCGAAGTCCTCGGTTCCTCCCATGAGGAAGGCCCTGCGCTCCAAGCGGAAGAAGACCCCTCGCCCTGCTCGATGAAGGTCTCTCCTTGGAAAGGTGGGAACTCACCATGCTCCTCCTCATTGGGCACAACCCCCTCCATGGGGTTATGCGGCTAGTAATGAGCCATGAACTCATCGAACTGAATCTCATTGAAGGACCATCCGTTCCTGCGAGTGCTATCAAACAAAAGTGGTGCAGGTAGACGGATCTCACGATTAATGGTCCTTTCAAACCTCAAAATATAATCAAGGTTACGAGACTGGGAAGTCATGGTTACAAACGTATGCCTCTTCATAGCCACAAGATCGAGACTCACGTATGAAAAGGGAACATCATCAGGATGCGGGGTGCGCTCAAGAGACTCAAGGATAAGTGTGGCGTAAACGCCACCATATAAATCGCCTTTGTTACTATTCGTAACAAGGCACCGAGCATTCAAGGCACCCACAGTATACTCATTCTTATCAGAGATGGCGTTCGCATAAATAGCGAAATCTGGTGCAGAGCCATTGCTCGTGTTGTCACGAGCTAACACCCGTCTAGCAACAAAATACGCAAAATACCTGAGGTGTAGAAACTGAATGCTGGAAATCTTCATACGCCGAATGTCGGTCTCCTCCTGGCAATAAAGGGAGTTGAAGAGAGTCCTCAACCCGGAAGGCTGCATGGTCATCTTCGTTGTCTGACCAGCGTTCGACACACCTATTATATCACAAAACTGTGACAAAGACATGGTTATGAGATAATTATAAAGTTGGAACTTGACAGTTCCAGCATCATGGTTATAACAAAAACTGTTAACAAAGCAGGAGGTAAGCTTTTTGTGTTGTACCACACGGCATAATGCTAGCCGTGTCAAACTTGCATTGGCACAAAGGCCATAAAATTCCTCCTTAATTCCTGTAGCTGTAAGAAAATCTTCGCGCAGATACATCATTGCGTATGCTGGACTTGTGCCTTCCAACAACTCCAGGGGCACATGATCTTCATTGTAGCTCACCCTAACTGCTGAGGGTGAAGCTGCAGCTCTAGTAACTCGATCGGATCGCTCGGGCTTCTTCTTCCCAAGCCATCCTTTTGCTTTTCCAAAGAAACTCATTTCTGAATTTTTTTACAATTCACAAAAACAAGAACTTAAACAAAGTGAGTTGAGGAAAACTACTCTATGCACTTACCTAAGGCATAAACTTGCATCAAAACTTGGAAAATAAATTTCTACACATGCATACAAGCTCATATGAACAGCACCAAGAGCTACTAAATACTCACAAATGAAGCCACCAATCAAAAATCTAATTGGAGGGGTGAAGGAGTTACATACCAGGGAGTATTTGCTCAAAATCTCAGCTCGAATGATGGGTTGTAGAGAGAGATCTAAAATAGCCTCCAAGAACAGCAAGAACGCAAAAACTGGAGAAGAACTCGTATTTTTGGAGAGAGAGGAAGAAGGAGGAAGAAGACATACCTGGAGGTGGGGCCTGTGGGCCCCAGGCGCCCTGGCCGCGCCAGCTGGCCGCCTGGGCCACTGGTGGCCCCCCTGGTCAGCCCCAGGTGCCTCTAGGTCACTCCCGGCATGGAAATTTTTATTATATTTTTTCTGGAATTTTTTTGACAATTTCACTGTTGAAAATTTTCCGGAGTTCGAAAAGTTGCGAAACTTTCTAAAAACTTGGAGCAGTGATTAGAGTTGTGAAGCTTAGAAAACATATAAACTTGGTACAGCGAGAAAGATAAAGCTAAAATAAATGTAAACATAATAACTTCTACTTTTTACTTATATAAAACTCATATAATAGCAAGGTTGATCAAGTCCTACTACCAAACTAGCAATACATAGAGCAAAAAGTTTCACCTACTATGAAGCATTAATGGTACCTTTACTTTAATGGATATTGTCCCCACCATAATGGTTTTGTATTTGTGGTGCACATGTAGAGGACAATCCCACTCACCAATCTTCACGTTCTCGATATTCTCTATAGAGTTGAGGCCATGCCTTTTGTCAATCTTCCTCGGAAAATACACCTTGTGTTCTTTATCGTTCACATTGAAAGTAACCTTTCCTTTATTGCAATCAATAATAACACCTGCGGTGTTAAGAAAAGGTCTACCCAGGATAATAGACATGCTCCCATCCTCGGGCATGTCAAGCACAACAAAATCAGTAAGGATTAAACAATTAGCAACTTCAACGGGAACATCCTCACAAATACCAATGGGAATGGCTATTGACTTGTCAGCCATCTGAAGAGAGATATCTATAGGGATTAGTTTTCCTAAACAAAGTCTCTTGTAAAGAGAAAAAGGCATAGCACTCACTCCTGCTCCAAGATCACATAGAGTAGTCTTGACATAATTATTCTTTATGAAGCAAGGAATGGTGGGTATACCTGGATCACCAAGCTTCTCAGGAATCTTGCCACTAAAAGAGTAGTTAGCAAGCATAGTAGATATTCCTTCATTAGGAACTTTTATTTTATTAGTAACAATATCTTTCATATATCTCAAATAAGGAGGTAACTTAATAGCATCAGTCAAAGGAATTTGAAGAAAAAGAGGTTTCATCCATTCACAAAACTTATTGTAATGATCTTATTCTTTAGTTTTGAGAGACTTACTTGGAAAGGGCATGGGTTTCTGTACCCATGGTTATCTTTCCTTCCCATGTATTCTTGCGATGAAGTCTTCTCTAAAGTATTTCTTGCGTTTATCGGCTGCTTCTTCTTCTCGAACTTCGGGTGGATCATTTTTTTCAATATACTCTTCCGGTTCAGCACCGTCTTCAGTCTCAGCATCAGAGGTAGATATACTATTTGGATCATTGGAATTGTCAGTTTCTTTGTGCTTCTTCTTATTCTTCGGAGATCTAACGATTTCTTATTCCTGTATTTGAGAATCTTGCTCGATCCTCTTCGGATGCCCCTCAGGATAGAGAAGATCTTGAGTGCTAGTTCCTCCTCGGGTTTTAATCCCGAAGGCCTGTATATCCTGTTTGGCATTATTAGCAAGCAAATCTTTTACACATTAGAAATTTGATCAAGCTGAGTTTGAACCATATGAAAGTGCTTCACAAGACATTTAACATCATTAACTATTCTACCTAGAACATCAAGAAATATTTTCATAGAAAGAGAATTATCATGCAACTGACTTTGTATCCTCTCATTAAAGTGATTTTGCTTCATAATAAAATTATCAAGCTCATCTAAACATTGATCAGGAGGCTTACCATGAGGGATGTCACTTGCATTGATATCTAAAAGAGAGTGTACCTCTACCATAGGAGGGTGAGTGGTAGGTTCACACAACTTCTCAATAGGGGGTAGATTCTTTACGTCTTTAGTTTTAATACCCTTCTCTTTTATAGACTTCTTCGCTTCTTGCATATCTTCGGGGCTTAGGACAAGCATTCCCCTTTTTCTTGGTGGTGGAGGTGGTTCAGGGATGGACCCTTCGTGGTTCTTGGCAATGTTACCCATTAATTCTTCCGCATCGTCCGGTGTTCTTTTCCTGAAAACACAACCAACACAACTGTCCAAATAGGATTTAGATTCATCAGTTAGACCAACATAAAATATATTAATTCATTCATTCTTTGGGACTCCATGTCCTGGTCTAGCCTGGATCAGACTGCAATACTCCCCCAAGCTTTAGGGAGGTTCTCATGCTGCAACTATTGAAAGTTATAAATTCTTCGTAAAGCAGCATGTTGCATATGAGAAGGAAAGTACTTATCAACAAAAGAGTGAGCTAAGTCTTGAGGACTCCTAATGGAACCACATGGTAGTGCATCATAAAGAAAGAAGCTTAGTAACATAGAAGTTTCGTATCTTTTCATCTGTAGTAAACAAGCCACCCAACTCAGTGATTTTGGTCAGGTGTGCAATAGCATCATCATTTTCTCTGCCATTAAAGGGGTCAACTTCAACCATAGATATAAGTGAAAGATCAACAGAGAAATTATAATCAGGATCATTGATGCATATAGGAGATTTAGCAAATTTAGGATCAGGAACAGTCTTGTTCTTCAGGGAGTGTTTTTCGAGAAGCTTCTTAATAGCATCAGGGTCAGAGTCGACAAACTCTGTTAGGTCCCTGCATAAATCATCATCAAGTATAATATAATCATCATCAAGGAGTCTCTCCTTGAGTTTACTCAAATCAGGATAATTGTAAGTTCCATCAAAAGGGTAGCAAGTATCGGGAATTTCAATTCCAGATTTTTTTGTAGCAGCGATCTGTTTCTCAAGAGCATGACTAAGTGAACCAATATCATCAAGAGTAGTAGAAGCATCATCAAAAGTATCGGACATAGTAACAGATTCAGTAGAAGCATCATGTGGTGGAGGTGAAGCAAACTTACTCATAACTGAAGGAGAATCAAGTGTAGCACTAGTGTTCAGAACAATACCTTTTCTCATACGGGATGGTAAGATCGGGACCTTGGGGTCTTCTTTCTTACCCATAGCGGATAAATTGCAGCAGGTAAAATACTTCAAGTAGACTTCTGAATAAAGCTATGCTCCCCGGCAAAGGCGCCAGAAAAAAGGCTTGATAACCCACAACTGCAGGGGATCGAGATAGTCTTCGCGGGTAAGAATAACCCAATTTATAGATTCGACTCAAGGGGAGCCAAAGAATATCCAGAAGCTTTAACAGTGGAGTTGTCAATTCCACCGCACCTGAGATACACTTACTTGCAACAAGATATTAGTAGTAACTGCGATATGGAAGTGATGATAGCAACGAAAATAGTGGTGGTGAATTAGCGACAGTAAAACAGCAAAAACAAACAACTAGTAACCAGCAGAATTAAAACACTATAGGCTAGGGAGATGGATGGTTGGGCGCTGCATGGATAAGATACATCATGTATTTAACTTGGGGCAAGGAACACAGAAAAGCAATGATCATCTAGGCATAAATCAAACATCAGGGATGTACCCCACAGGTAGTTGTACGTGCTTGCAATAAGAACTTGCACAACATCTTTTGTCCTACCATCCCGCTACGAACGGGGCCAAAAGGAACTTATGGAGATTAAGGTGCTCCTGTAAAAGATCACCGGAACAAAGCATTAACAATCAATGGATACATGGGATCCTAAAACCATAGTCCATCCCCTTTTGTGTCCCAAGCTGTCACCTTTGGGATCGCCGGTTCCGGACTATAACAGGTGCATACAACTCATAGATAGGATCAAGAACACAAATATATTCATGCAGACACATAGGGTTCAGATCTGAAATCATGGCACTCGGGCCCAAAGTGACAAGCACTAAGAGCAACAAGTTGAAGCAGAGATGATAAACAACAATCTAGATGATAGGCAACATGCCCCCAAAATCTGATAAACTATTACATGATCTAACTCATCTAATCCCTACCATCCCCACAACAGGGAATTCCTCACACATGGATGGAGAAGTCATGGAGGGAGGATGGAGTGGTGATGATGATAACGATGTCAATGATCTCCCCTCACCGGAGGCCAAAATATCCTCCAGATTAGCCCTCCCAGAGAATAACAGAGGGTGGCGGCGGCTCCGCGACGTGGATTGGAAAAACGACTTCTGTTTCGGGGTTTCTCCGTCACGGGAATAAATAGGAGCCTCGGTAGGGCACCAGAGGAGGGGGGGAGGCCCCCAGGAGGCCAGAGGGCGCAGCCCCACCCCTGGCCGCGCCAGGGGGGCTCCTAGGGCCCCCTTGGCTGCCCTCTGGTCCCACTTCTGGCACAAGGGCCCCTCGGGTGCGTGGATTTTCTGTGTTTTTTCTGGGAATTTTCTGAGACGTCCAAAAATCCAGTTTCCCGCGCACAATAAAACCATACAGGCAGCTCTTCTTAAAACATTGTTAGTCCGGGTTAGTTCCGTCCAAATCATGCAAGAATGAGGGCAAAACAATAGCAAAAGTGTTTGGAAAAGTAGATACGTTTGAGACGTATCATGGTGGTGCAGCCAGGAGGTGGGCCGCGCCACCTGGCCGCCTGGGAGGGAGGGTGGCCCTCCTCTGGCTCTCCTTCGGTGATTGCGAAAGCTTCAAGTACTCTGATTTTTTATCTGATTTTTTTGGAATTTTTGGAGCTTTGTAAATATGGGTAAAAACATGCAACTTACCTACATCAACATACAGAAACTGGCACTGGGTGCACCGAATTAGTAGGTTCGTCCAAATATGTGTAAAAAGATATAAAAGTGTAGAAAAACATGTAGCAATGTCACGTAAAACAACATGGAACAAGCAAAAAAATATAGATACGTTTGGGACATATCAACATACCCAAGTTTAATTCCTGCTAGTCGTCGAGTACGTAAATGATAACACAGATATTTTCTGTGGTGACATGCTAACACACATATAAGAACTTCAAATTAAAGCTAGTAAGATGTGCAATTCAAGTCAAGATAATAACAAGCAAGATTCTATATCTAGTATTGAAACTAGCAAAGTATGAACATAAAGGTGCAAGATCTCTTGCTATCCGTGACTCGAATGGCTCCAAATTGTGTTTGCGTGCAAGAAGTGGTAGATGGGTTTAGAGAATAAAAAATACTATATAGTTTAATTGAGAACTCAATCTACTAAAACTTAACACTTGGTCTCCTTTGGGATCTTATTTTGACTCGTCCCTAGACCACTAGTCAGGTACAAGTCAATCTGACCCTGTCCCTTTCGACTTTGAGCACTCATGCAATGGATGAGCGCGAGCAAGATACGTTTGCACTTAGGATGGCAAATAGAGAAATGATGTGGAAGGAAGACAAAAAGGTGTGAAAGGCCCACATCAATCAGGACAATCATAGGCGAGAGAAAGCCAAATGATAGATATGATGTGAGGAGTAGGGATTGCCATGCAACAGATGCACATAAAGCTAAGGTAAGCTCTCCAATGGAACTAGTGGGGGTGCATCAAACTTGCTTTCTCATGAAGAACTAGAGCTCTTTTGAGGAGGCTCATCCTTGGAATATGCAAGCCAAGTTCTATACTGTAAGGGTCCCCACATAGTTATGCATGAATGATAATCTCTATGGAGTACAAATATGACAATGAAGTACGAGTGTGGATCTTTAAAAAGGAATAGTGTTGCCCCCTTCTACCTTTTTATTTCTTTTTTTCTCCTTTTTCCATTTTTTTGTATTTTTGTGGCCTCATTGGCTGTTTCTATTTATCTCTCATTTCTCCTCTTTGGGATATTTTAATTTGTCCTCTTTGGGATCTTTTCCACACTTAAGGGCAACACTCTATATTTTACAAGAATATAGAAGATCTTCACACTTTATAAGAAGTACTCAACATAAAGAAAGATGAAAACTATCATGATGAATGCAAATGTATGCCTCTGCCAGTGTAACATGATATGCAATGATATCAGTGCGTCATGTAATAATAATAAGGGAAAATACCAACTAGCATGCGGCTCCTCGATCAAGAAAAAGCATGTATGACATGAAGATCAAGTCATGAGATGGTGGATGTTGCATGACAATGTATCTCAGAAAGGCTACGGAAATGCCTTGATAGGTAGGTATGGTGGCTATTTTGAGGAAGATATAAGGAGGTTTATGATGACAGAGCGTATCATGCCAAGGGTTTGGATGCACCGGCGAAATTTGCACCAACTCTCAAGATGAGAAAGGGCAATGCACGATACCGAAGAGGCTAGCAAAATATGGAAGGTGGAAGTGCCAACAATAGAATACTCGCATTAGTACGAAGAACTCACACACTTATTATTGGTAAATCTCTATCTAATCAGGAGGTTCACAAAGAGACAAGTACCCTGAGGAGGAGTGTATGGGGGTTTGGTTATCCTTGCGCATCCTCGACCCATGGTACGTGAGGTTACTCTATATATTCCAACCCCTCCAGAGGTTAGCGATCCATCTAGTAGCTCGAGTTCTCAACTAATTTTTGTAGTTTTTGGAAATAAGAATGGATTGCCCAAAATACGACACGTATCACTAATAGGCTCAAGCTCTTGGTACCAAAAGTCCAAACATTACTCAAATAAATACCTCAAAACTATTGCAAGTTACCACTACACTTGTAATAGCAACCTTAATTACCTACTCATGCAAGAAACACAACTCAGTGCAACAAGACCACTCACTAAACAAGATAAGCATGAAAACGCAAGAGAGTTCCTAAATCAACCTAAATAAAAGCTCTTAAAAAGATAATCATGAAAACTAAGAGCTAAACATGACAACAACTATGAAAAGATAAAGAACACACAAACAGATAAGCATGAAAACCTATGTTGTGTTCTAGTATGGAGTGGAGCGTGTTTCTCTCCCAAATAATGAAGGCTAGGATCCAACTTGTTATGAAGAACAATCAAAACTAAACAAACTAAAAAGTAAAGAGCGGGACGCACCAAGTTTAGAACATAACATATGAAGTGATAAAAATATACCAAGGAGAAGGACGAACTGTTGATTGTTGATGGAGAACGGGATGCACGGGGGCGCATGGGGGCATCCCAAAGATTGAGTGCTTGACACTCCCGAATCTTCTTTCAACATCTTCCTTCGCATACTTGAAAACTCCCTTCATACGAAACTCATCATAAGCTGATTAGAGTGGTTAGTACCCATGATAAAATAATTTTTATCCACTAGAAATACATATTTTAATGAAGATCTACTGTTTCTCATGATTGCCAAAAAGTTTTTTCAAATAAAAAGCAAGCTTAAGATTTGCAAAACGATGAAAACACAAAACGTGGAAGAATATGTGAAAAATAGACCAGCAGGTAGTAAATAATTTTTTCCGGGTACTTCTGCAACTCAAATTAAAAAAATCAGAGTAGACGCATGAAATCTAATGTATAGAGCATACTGTAAAAAAAATTCAGATAAAAAAGATGATCTGGTGATTTTTGGCTAATTATTTCGTCAAGGGGACAATATCTGTTTGTGGATAGCATGTCACAACTTTTGAACTTTCTTGCAATCGGAGGCTAAAACTTGGCACAAAGCTTGAAGCTAAAGATAAAATGATATTGCTACAGTAGTAACAAGCATCAATACCACTAAAAATGAAAGTAAAAACATTTTGGGTTGCCTCCCAATAAGCGCTTTCTTTTATGCCTTTTAGCTAGCCATGAAGATTATAAAAGACGCTCTGATAAGAATAAGAATTTAAAGCAAAAGAAAGCATCAATAAGAAAATATGAAACACACTTATGTATAACCCACTTCCTATGCATGGGAAACTTGTAATAAAATAAATAATGAAAGCACATAGTTACAAGCACAGGAAGGTAGAAGGACAACAATTTCAAAACTTTCATCATAAAGGGAGGTGTTTTAGTAACATGGAAGTTTGTACATCCAAACTTTCCTCTCACAAAATAATTTTCAGTAGTATCATGAACAACATCAAGAATATAACTATCACATAAAGCATATTGTTCATGACCTACAAGCACACGTGTATAATTTTGAACACAGTCTTTAGGAACATAGGATATATGCATCCCATCACTATGAGCCTTAATAAGAGTAAAATTATCCGGAGATGGAGATTTTAAAAGTATAATAGGACAATCAAGTGTTGGTGAAATAGAAACAATTTCATGCTTAACATAAGGAACTATAGCAAGTTCATCTTCACAAGCATAATCCATATTGGCATCATGGCCATCAACAAAGAAAGTATCAAGATCTTCAGAAAGGGATGTTTCAAGTGAGTCCTCTGAATCATGGGATTCCTCATCATAGAAATAATTGGCCTCTTCTTGGGAAGAAAACATTTTGGTTTTAAATTCCTCAATAAAATCATTGCAAATATAATTCTCAAAGCAATAAGCAAGAACTTCAAGGTTTTCATACTTGTGAATAGTATCATCTTACTTTTCAATCACACAATCAATCTCATAAGCATACTTAAAAGCAACAAACTCTTTGATCTTTTCAACTTCAAAGTAATCATAAACACCTTTAGCATAAGAAGATATAATCCCATTGTCATTAAACTCACATTGGAAAGGAAGGTGTATTATATCTCTTTTAGAGCAGCAAGTAAAATCATAAATGTAGCACAAGGACTCAACATAGCAATAAGAAGTTTGTATTTGATCCCACAAGTGTTTCCCTTTCTGAGATATACGGTGTCTCGTATAATGAGCATGCTCTTCCAATGATTTTCCCTCAACCAAGTCGGTTGGGTTTTTAGCGCGAGCACAAGTAGATTGGAGATGTTCCAAGTGAATAATATCCATCCTAGCATATTTGGTGGTTCCGCACCCAGGGTGAGGACAGCATCAGTAGGTAGAGGGTATCAACTAATTTTTTGGTTTTTCATATAAGACTCTAAGAAAAACACTAGAAAGTAAACTAACAAGACTAAAAAGCAAAGGTAAAAGATAGTGTGCAACCCCCCTATCTTGAAGTTTGGAGTCCCCGGCAACGGCACCAGAAATTTACTTCATGGTACGAGAGATGATAACGGCTTCTCGCCCTTCGTTGGTTACCCCAAGGGGAAGGTTGAGATGTAGATAGCGGCAAATTTCCCTTGGTGAAGATACAAATGTTTATGTCTCCCATGGGACTCTGAAGACGACAAGTAGGTGGTGCAGTGAGACGTCTCAAACAAGAATTATGCCTGTTATTATTTACCTACTCGAGGACGAGCATGAATTAAGCTTGGGGATGTGATACGTCTCAAACGTATCGATAATTTCTGCTCGCTCCATGCATGTTTTGTGTGATATTTCTATGATCTAGATACACTTTCATACATTTTTTATCATATTTGGACTAACCTACTAACTCAGTGCACCCCAGTGCCAGTTCCTGTTTTCTGCTGTTATTCTATTTAAGATTTTCCCCATATAAAAAGTTCTCCAAAAATCCGAGAAAAATCAGATAAAAAATCAGCGTGTTGGAAGACTCCAGAACCCCGAAGGAGGGCCAGGGTGCCACCACCAGGTGCCCAGGCGTCCACCTGGCGCGGCCAGGGGCCTGCCGCACCAGGGGGACGCCTGGACCCATGGTGTCCCCCTTCGCCTATTTATTCTCCGTCACAGGGAAACTCTGAAGACAAAACCCTATTTCGCGATCGCGCCTCTGTTTCGCCGCCGCCGCGCTTCCAAGATTGGGAGCACCGTCAGGATCCTTCCCGGAACCCTGCCGGTGGGAGGATCGACACCCGAGAGCTTCTCCTCCACCATGGACACTTCCCGGATGTGCCGTGAGTAGTTTCCTTTTGGACCTTGGGTCCTTGATCAGTAGCTATGTGATGTTCTCCTCCCCTCTTTGTTCTTCATGGTTTAGACCTCGTGTGCTGCCCTACATGATCGAGGCACATATGTAATTCTTTTTCTGTTGCTATGCTGAGTTTGATGGGATCTGATGGATTATGAGACGATGTTCAGATCGTGATAGAGTAATATATTTGGTTTTTTATCTCTTATGTTTTTGTTCCTAAGTAATTCTTGCATGTTCTCCCTTGCTCTTTATTTCTTTAGCCAAGTAGTAGGTAGTGACTCCAAGAGGGAACGTTATGCTCGATTGTGGGTACATGCCCCCTGATCACACGATTGAGTGACAGAAACATGAGTCTAGGGGATGTGCTGTGGCCACAAGGGGGAAAACAACGGTGCTTGTAACCGCGGTTGCAAGGATTGTTTACTTTACGCAAAGTTCTTTTTAATGCAGTTGTCTGTTGCTTTGGGTTTACACTTTGGGTGGGGCTCGCAACTTAATACAAGTGAGATGTTCTGGATAGATATCTCAAGGTGGATGATTAGTAGTAGATGCAAATGGATTTTGGTCTACTTATTTTGGCGTATTGCCCATGCTTATGAGCCTCTTCCTTTCTTTTATAGCATAGTTAGCATTGCGGTGCGTTTATAATCCTGTCAATTGCCCGTCTGTAATTTTTTTACCTCACATAGAAGTTTTATCGTCTTTTGGGAGAGAGACATCACTAGTGAACATGACGGGACCCCGGTCCATATTCTCATCATTGTTTATAAGCTATTTCCTTTTTCAGTATTTATTTTCAGTTGCTATCATTATTATTATCCTGTGTTTTTGATCCTTTGTAAACAACAAGACCGGAGAGATTTTCAACCTCTCTAAACTTCGTTTGGAGCAAAGTTAATTGTGTTGTGTGCAAGTCCACGTCAGGTGTGCCGCTGACACCTACTTATCATCGCCGGAGTCCTACTGGAGACAAACCCTATCCTCTACATAGGGGAAATTTGCTGCTATCCTACATCTCACCTTCCACTTGGGGTAACCAACGAAGGGCGAGAAGCCATTATCACTTCCACACCATCATGCAGCAAGTGATGCGACGTTTGAAGATAATCACTTGCTTTACTTGGACCTGCACAAAAAACAAGTAACTTTTCTCCCAACGAGTACAGAGGGGTTGTCAATCCCTCCGGCCTTGTCGTTTACAAAGGATCAAAATCAAGAGGGTAATGATAGTGGTGATTGATACGTCTCAAACGTATCTTTTATTTCTTCTTGTTCCATGCACTTTAATGTGACATTGCTCCATGTTTTTCTACACTTTTATCTCATTTTACACATATTTGGACTAATCTACTAACTCAGTGCATCTAGTGCTAGTTTCTGTCTGCTGATTTTCCCCAATTTAAAATGCTCCAAAAATTCTAGAAAAATCAGAATAAAAATCAGTGTGACAGAAGCTTTCGGCAACACCGAAGAAGTGCCGGATGGGGGGCCAGGGCCCACCCATGCGGCCAGGTGGCGGTTCCCCCTTCCTGGCCCCGCCACTAGGGCGCCTAGGAGGTGAGTCCACCCCCTGGTGCCCCCCTTCAGCCTATGTTTACCCCTTGTCCAGGAAACGCTCGAGGATAACCCCACATCGCGAAATACCTCTCTGTTCCGCTGCCACCGCGCTTCCAAGATCGGGAGCACCAGAAGACCTCTTCTCGGCACCCTGCTGGAGGGAGGATTGACCTCCGAGAGCTTCTCCACCACCATGGGCGCTTCCCGGCTGTGCCGTGAGTAGTCCCCCTTGGACCATGGGTCCATGACCAATAGCTATGTGATGTATTCTCTCCAATCTTGTTCTTCAATGTTTAGTCCTTGTGAGCTTCCCTACATGATCAAGGCACCTATGTAATTTTCCTACTGTTGCTATGCTGTATTTGCTGGGATCCGATGGATTATGATATTATCTTCATATTGTGATGAGTTATATATTTGGTTTAACTTTTATATTTTGTTCTTGAGTAATTCTTGCATGTTCTTCCTTGATTTTTATTGCTTTGGCCGAGTAGTAGATAGTAACTTCAAGAGGGAGCGTTATGCATGATTGTGGGTTCATGCCCCGTGATGTCTTGTTTGAGTGACAGAAACATGAGACTAGGGGATGTGCTGTTGCCACCAGGGAGAAAACAACGGTGCTTGTAACCGCGGCTGCAAGGATTGTTTACCTTACGCATAGATTGTTAATGCAATTGTCTGTTGCTTTGAGTTTACACTTTGGGTGGGGCTCGCAACTTAATACCAGCGAGATGTTCTGGATAGATATCTCAAGGTGGATGATTAGTGAGTAGATGCAGATGGATTTTCGTCTAATTGTCTTGGTGTACTGCCCATAGTTTTGAGCCTCTTACTTTCAAGTAGCATACTTAGCATTGCGGTTTGTTTATAATTCTGTCAATTGCCCAGCTGTAATTTGTTCACCAAGTATTAGCTATTTTACCGTCTTTTTGGAGAGATACATCACTAGTGAACATCATGGGACCCCGGTCCATATTTCCGCCACTTTTTACACCTCCACTTTATTTACTGCTTTTACCTTTCGTTGCAATTATCACTACTATCTACTCTTGCGTTTGATCCTTTGTAAACGACAAGGCTGGAGGGATTGACAACCCGTTTGTACTCATTGGGAGCAATGTTATTTGTTTCTGTGTGTAGGTCCACATCAACTCCTGTGTCATCAATCTTTGGCGCCGTTGACACCTACTTGTAAATCCTTGGATTCCTCCTAGATTCGATAAACCCTACAGTCCTCGTGTAAGGGAAATTAGCCGCTATCTACATCTCTACCTTCCACTTGGGGTAACCAACGAGGAGCACTACTTCAGTGCCAGCAAGCTAATTTCTAGCGCCTTTGCCGGGGACTCCACTCTTCAAGATAGGGGAGTTGCACACTATCTTTTATCTTTTCTTTTTAGTTTTGTGAGTTTACTTTATTGTTTTTATCTTAGTGTCCTTTATAAAAAATCAAATTTTTTTTGCCTTGTTCTTGCTTGCTTCTACCACTATGGGTTACACTATTATTGAATTTTGCCCCAGGCATGGAACCCCTAGTGGGGACTACTTTAATCCTTTCTAATTGTGCAATTATGTTTGTCATGATAGTTATTATGTTTGCATACACGTTAGTAGGCCTTTCCTCAATTATGATTTGAAAAACCAATTTTCTGAGAAAGGAGAGGATGCTATTTATCACCTTGAAAATTATGAGCGGGTGTGTGATGAACAAAAACCTTTTGGGATGGATAGTGACCAATTTAAATTAGAACTCTTTGATTTCTCCCTCCGTGGAAACCGAAGAAGTGGTTCCATTCCCTACCTTCTTGTAAGAAAGACACTTGGAGTAATTGAAAAAATTCCTTTTTGGTAGAGTTTTCCTTTAGTACTCTGGATTTTGATAATTGTAGTCTCTCAGAAGTTATCACCTTTTTTGAAAAGAATGGCTAAAGACCCCCACACTAGCTCACTCAACATTGCCTTTCCCGAGCATACTACCAATGCTCTTATCAAAGCTAGGGAGGAGAAGCTCAAGCATAGTCAAAATTAAATTAAATAACTTCTCTTGCAAAATTAAAGCATAGTCAAAATTAAATTAAATAACTTCTCTTGCTATGCTTTATTTGATGTTGGAGCTAGTGCCTCCGTTATGCCCAAAAGAATGTATGATATGCTTAATTTGAAATCTTTTGATACTTGTTCTTTTGGTGTTCGTCTTGTTGATTCTTCCGTAAATAAACCTTTATGAAGGATTGATGATGTGCTTATTATTGTCAATGATAATTATGTTCCCGTTGATTTTCTTGTTATGGACATTGAGTGTGATCCCTCATGTCCAATTATTTTGGGACGCCCTTTTCTTTGCACCGTTAGTGCTATCATTGACATGAAAGAGGGGACCATTAGATTTCAGTTCCCCCTCAAAAAGGGAATGGAACACTTCCCTCGAAAGAAAATCAAGTTACCTTATGAGTTTGTTACACGGGCAAGCTATTCTTTTGATATTGATAAAACTTGATTTTCTTGTATCATGCCTAGCTAAAAGGCATAAAAGAAAGCGCTTGTGGGAGGCAACCCAAGATGTTTTTATTTTAAGTTTTAGTGGTCTTGATGTGTGTCACTACTGTAGAAAAATCATTGTATCTTTATTTTCAAGCTTTATGCCAAGTTTTAGCCTCCGATTGCAAGAAAGTTCAAAAGTGGTGACATGCTGTCCAGAAATAGATTCTGTCCCCTTGATAGAAAAATTGGCAATAAATCACCAGATCATCTTTTCGATCTAAATTTTTTGACAGTATGCTCCATATAATTGGCTTTCATGCGTCTGTTATGAGTTTTTTGATTTGAGTTGCAGAAATACCCCGAAAAAATTATTTACTACCTGCTGGTCTGTTTTTCACAGATTCTTCCACGTCTTGCGTTTTCTTCGATTTTCAAACCTTAAACTTGCTTTTTCTTTGCAAAAACTTTTTGGAAATATTGAGAAACAATAGCTCTTCAAGAATATCTTTATTTCCAGTGGAGAAAAAATATTTTATCATGGGTACTAACAATTCTAGTTAGCTTACGATGAGTTTCGTATGAAGGGAGTTTTCAAGTATGCGATGGAAAATGAAGAAAGAAGATTCGGGAGTGTCAAGCGCTCAAGCTTGGGGATGCCCCCATGCACCCCCAAGAAATATCCAAGGAGACTCAAGCATCTAAACATGGGTATGCCCCATGCATCCCTTCTCCATCAACAATCATCAGTTCGTCCTTCTCCATGCTGTACTTTTATGACTTCATATGTTATGCGCTAAACTTGGAGTGTCTCGCTCTTTACTTTTTAGTTTGTTTTAGTTTTTCTTTCTGTTCATAAAAAGTGGATCCTAGCCTACATTTTTTGGGAGAGAAACATGCTCCACTCCACCGTAGAATACAACATAGGCTTGCATGCTTTTCTTTCCTTTTGTGTGTGTTCTTTATCTTTTCATCGTTGCTGTCATGCTTAGATCTTAGTTTTCATGCTTATCTTTTAAGAGACTTTGTTTAGGTTGTTCTAGGAACTCTCTTGAGTTTTCATATTTATCTTGTTTAGAGAGTTAGCTTGGTGCACTGAGTTGTGTGTCTTGCATGAGTAGGTAATTAAGGTTGCTATTACAAGTGTAGTAGTACCATGCATTAATTTTGAGGTATTGATTAGAGTAATGTTTGGACATCAAGGTGCCAAGAGCGTGAGCCTATTAGTGATAGGTGTTGTATTTTGGGCAATCCGTGCTTATTTTTAAAAACTACAAAAATTAGTTGAGAACTCTAGCTACTAGATGGATCGCTAACCTCTGGAAGGGTTGGAATATATAGAGTACCCTCACGTACCATGTGTCGAGGATGCTCAAGGATAACCAAACCCCCATACACTCCTCCTCGGGGTACTCATCTCTTTTTGAACCTCCCGATTAGATAGAGAGTTAGCGATAATAAGTGCATGAATTCTTCGTACTAATGCGACTATTCGATTGTTGGCACTTCCACCTTCCCATATTTTGCTAGCCTCTGAGGTACCAGGCATTTCCCTTTCTCACCTTGAGAGTTGGCACATACTTCTCCGGTGCGTCCAAACCCTTGGAATGATACGCTCCGTCATCATAGACCTCCTTATATCTTCCTCAAAACATCCACCATAAATACCTATCAAGGCATTTCCATAGCCTTTCCGAGATACATTGCCATGCAACATCCACCATCTCATGACTTGATCTTCATGTCATACATGCTTTTGCTTGATCGAGGAGCCGCATGATAGTTCGTCTTTGACCTTATTATTGCTAAATGACTCGCTAGTATCATTGCATATCCTGCTACACTGGCAGAGGCATACATTTGCATACATCATGATAGTTTTCATTCTTTCTTTATGTTGAGTACTTATAAAGTGTGAAGATCTTCTATATTCCTATAAAATATAGAGTGTTTCCCTTAAATGAGGAAAAAATACCAAAGAGGACAAATTAAAAGATCCCAAAGAGGACAAATGAGAGATAAATAGAAAGAGCCAAAGAGGCCAAAAAAATAGAAAAATAGAAAAAATAGAAAGAGAAAAATAAATAAAAATAGAGAAGGGGGCAATACTACTATTCCTTTTGAAAGATCCACACTCGTACTCCATTGCTATATTTGTACTCGATAGAGATTATCATTCATGCATAACTATATGGGGACCCTTACACTATAGAACTTGGCTTGCATATTTCAAGAATGAGCCTCCTCAAATGAGCTCTAGGTCTTCATGAGCAAGCAAGTTGGATGCACCCCACTAGTTCCATTCGAGAGCTTACCTTAGCTCATATGTGCATCCGTTGCATGGCAATGCCTACTCCTCACATCATATCTATCATTAGGCTTTCTCTCACCTATGATTGTCCTCATTGATGTGAGCCTTTCACACATTTTTTGTCTTCCTTCCCCATCATTTATCTCTCTGCCATCCTAAGTGCCAACGTATCTTGCTTGCGCTCATCCATTGCATGAGTGCTCAAAGTCGAAACGGAGAGGATCATTTTGACTTGTACCTGACTAGTGTTCTGGGGATGAGTCAAAATAAGATCCCGAAGGAGACCAAGCGTGAAACTTCAGTAGATTGAGTTATCGATTAAACTATATATATATTTTTATTCTCTAATCCCATCTCCCGTTGCTTGCACGTAAACACCATTTGGAGACAT
Organism: Bromus sterilis; assembly: GCA_950022295.1. Classification (NCBI taxonomy): domain Eukaryota; kingdom Viridiplantae; phylum Streptophyta; class Magnoliopsida; order Poales; family Poaceae; genus Bromus; species Bromus sterilis. The sequence continues at coordinate 331,325,600 of OX465595.1, read as the reverse complement.
TTGAGTCACGGACAGCGAGAGCTCTTGCACCTTCGTGTTTGTGCTTTGATAGAACTAATAGTAAGACTCTACATTGTTATTATCTTGATTTGAATTGCACATATTACTTGCTTTACTTTGCAGTTCTTATATGTGTGTTAGCATGTCCCCATAGAAATTATCTGTGTTATCATTTACCCACCCGAGGAGAAGCAGGAATTAAGCTTGGGGATGTTGATACATCCCAAACGTATCTATAATTTCTGCTTCTTCCATGCACTTTTATCTGACATTGCTACATGTTTTGTTACACATTCATATCATTCTACACATATTTGTACTAACCTACTAACTCAGTGCACCTAGTGCCAGTTTCTGTCTGCTGATGTCTTTAGTTGCAGTGATTTTCCCCAATTTCAAATGCTCCAAAAATTCCAGAAAAATCAGAATGAAAATCAGCGTGACGGAAGCTTCCGGAACCACCTATGAAGTGCCGGAGGGGGAACAGGCCCCACCCAGGCGGTCAGGTGGCGTGCCCTCCTCCCTGGCCGCGACACCAGGGTGCCTGGGAGGTGGGTCCACCCCCTGGTTCCCCCTTCGGCATATTTTTACCCCTCGCCCAGGAAACCCTCGAGGAGAACTACGCATCGCAGAATACCTCTATGTTCCGCCGCCGCCGCGCTTCCAAGACCGTGTGCACCAGAAGACCTCTTCCCGGCACCCTGTCGGATGGACGATTGACCTTCGGGAGCTTCTCCACCACCATGGACGTTTCCCGGATGGGTCGTGAGTAATCCCCCTTGGACCATGGGTCCATGATCAGTAGCTATGTGATGTCTTCTCTCCAATCTTGTTCTTCAATGTTTAGTCCTTGTGAGCTGCCCTACATGATCAGGGCACCTATGTAATTTTCCTGCTGTTTCTACGCTGTGTTTGCTGGGATCCAATGGATTATGAGATTATGTTCAGATCGTGATGAGTTATATATTTGGTTTACCTTTTATATTTTGTTCTTGAGTAATTCTTGCATGTTATCCGTTGCTTTTTATTGCTTTGGCCAAGTAGTAGATAGTAACTCCAAGACGGAGCGTTATGCATGATTGTGGGTTCATGCCCCTTGATGTCTAGCTTGAGTGACAGAAACATGCGACTAGGGTATGTGATTTTGCCACCAGGGAGAAAACAACGGTGCTTGTAACTGCGGTTGCAAGGATTGTTTACCTTACGCATAGATTGTTGATATCTCTCCTCGGTGGATACCCCAAGTGAAAGGTGAGATGTAGGATAGCGGAAAATTTCCCTCGGTGAAGATACCAAGGATTGTGTCCAGTACGACTCCGGAGATGATAAGTAGTTGTCAACTACGAAATTGATGTGGACCTGCACACAACACAAATAACTTTGCTTCCCAACGAGTACAAAGAGGTTGTCAATCTCTCCAGCCTTGCTGTTCACAAAGTATCAACGCAACATATAATAATGATAGTCGTAGAAGCTAGAAAGTAAAAGCAGGAAAATAAATGAACGTGAAAACATTAATGAGAGTATGGACCGGGGTCCTGTGATGTTCACTAGTGTTGTCTCTCTCCAAAAAGACGATAAAACTTCTATGCGAGGTAAACAAATTACAGCTGGGCAATTGACATGATTAAAAACGCACCGCAATGCTAACTATGCTACAAAGAAAGGACGAGGCTCAAAAGCATGGGCGGTACGCCAAAATAAGTAGACCGAAATCCAACTGCATCTACTACTAATCATCGACTTTGAGATATCTATCCAGAATATCTCGCTGGTATTAAGTTGCGAGCCCCACCTAAAGTGTAAACCCAAAGCAACATGCAACTGCATTAAAAAGCACTTTTCATAAAGTAAACAATCCTTGCAACCGTGGTTACAAGCACCGTTGTTTTCCCCCTTGCGGCAACAACACATCCCCTAGACTCATGTTTCTGACACTCAAGCGTGTCATCGGGGGGCATGAACCCACAATCGAGCATAATGTTCCCTCTTGGAGTCACTACCTACTACTTGGCCAAAGCAATAAACAACAACGAAGAACATGCAAGAATTACTTAGGAACAAAAATAGAAAAGATAAGAACCAAATATATTACTCAATCACAAACTGAACATAGTCTCATAATCCATCAGATCCCAGCAAACTCAGCATAGCAACAGCAGAAAATTACATATGTGCCTCGATCATGTAGGGCAGCTCACGAGGACTAAACCATGAGGAACAAATAGGGGAGGAGAACATCACATATCTACTGATCACGTACCCATGGTCCAAGGGAAAATACTCACGACACATCCGGGAAGCATCCATGGTGGAGGGGAAGCTCCCGGAGGTCAATCCTCCCTCCGGCAGGGTGCCGGGAAGAAATCTGTTGGCCCTCCCGATGTTGGAAGCGCGGCGGCGGAACAGAGGCGAGATCGCGAAAAAGGGTTCTCTTTTCAGAAGTTTCACATCACGGGGGAAGCCAGGGGGCCACCTGGGGTCCAGGCGCCCTGGTGGGTGATGGCGTGGAAGTGGTAATGGCTTCTCGCCCTTCGTTAGTTACCCCAATTGGAAGGTGAGATGTAGGATAGCAGCAAATTTCCGCTATGTAGAGGACAGGGTTTGTCTCCCGTAGGACTCCGGCAATGATAAGTAGGTCTCAGCGGCGCACCTGACGCGGACCTGCACACGATACAATTAACTTTGCTCCCAACGAAGTTCAGAGAGGTTGTCAATCTCTCCGGTCTTGTTGTTTACAAAGGGTCAAACACACAATGGATAATGATAATGATAATAGCAACTGAAAGTAAATACTTGAAAAGGAAATAGCTTGTAAACAATGATGAAAATATGGACCGGGGTCCCGTGATGTTCACTACTGATGTCTCTCCCCCAAAAGACGATAAAACTGCTATGCGAGGTAAACAAATTATAGATGGACAATTGATAGGATTATAAACGCACCGCAATGCTAACTATGCTACAAAAGAAAGGAAGAGGCTCAAAAGCATGGGCAGTGCGCCAAAATAAGTTGACCGAAATCCATCTACATCTACTTCTAATCATCCACCTTGAGATATCTATCCAGAACATCTCGCTGGTATTAAGTTGCCAGTCCCACCCAAAGTGTAAACCCAAAGCAACAGACAACTGCATTAAAAGAACTTTGTGTAAAGTAAATAATCCTTGCAACCGCGGTTGCAAGCACCGTTATTTTCCCCCTTGTGCCCACAACACATTGATACGTCCAAAACGTATCTATAATTTCTTCTTGCTCCATGCCTCTTTTGTGTGATATTGCTATGATATTGATGAACTTCCATACACTTTTGATCATATTTGGACTAACCTATTAACTCAGTGCACCCCAGTGCCAGTTCCTGCTTTTCTATTTCAGATTTCCCCCATATAAAAAGTGCTCCAAAAATTCAGGAAAAATCCAATAAAAAAATCAGCGTACAGGAAGCTTCGGGAATCACCGAGGGGGGGGCGGAGGGGACCCACCAGGGCCCCAGGCGCCCTCCCGGCGCGCCCTAGGGTGGGGCCGTGCCAGGGGGCCGCCTGGACCCCTGGTGGCCCCCCTGGCTGCCCCCCTTCGCCTATTTATTCTCCGTGATGCAAAAACCCCGAGATGGGAACCCTTTTTCGCGATCTCTCCTCTGTTCCCCCGCCGCCGCGCTTCCAAGATCGGGAGAACCGGAAGACATCTTCCCGGCACCCTGTCGGAGGGAGGAACCACCTCTGGGAGCTTCTCCACCACCATGGAGCTTCCCGGATGAACCGTGAGTAGTCCACCTTGGACCATGGGTCTATGATCAGTAGCTATGTGATGTTCTCCTCCCCTCTTTGTTCTTCATGGATTAGAACTCGTGAGCTTCCCTACATGATCGAGGCACTTATGTAATATTTCTGCTGTTTCTATGCTGAGTTTGTTGGGATCCGATGGATTATGAGATTATGTTCATATTGTGTTTGATTAATATATTTGATTCTCCTCTTTTATATTTATGTTCTTGAGTAATTCTTGCATGCTCTCCATTGTTGTTTATTTCTTTGGAAAAGTAGTAGGTAGTGACTCCAAGAGGGAGCGTTATGCCTGATTGTGGGTTCATGCCCCCCGATGACTAGCTTGAGTGACAGAAACATGAGTCTAGGGGATGTGCTGTTGCCACAAGGGGGAAAACAATGGTGCTTGTACTTGCGGGTGCAAGGATTGTTTACTTTACGCAAAGTTCTTTAATGCAGTTGTCTGTTGCTTTGAGTTTACACTTTGGGTGGGATTCGCAACTTAATACCAGCGAGATGTTCTGGATAGATATCTCAAGGTGGATGATTAGTAGGTAGATGGAGATGGATTTCAGTCTACTTGATTTGGCGTACCGCCCAAGATTTTGAGCCTCTTCCTTTATTTATAGCATAATTAGCGTTGGTTTGCGCACATAATCCTGCCAATTGCCCAGCTGTAATTTGTTTACCTCGCATGGCTATTTTATCGTCTTTTGGGAGAGAGACATCACTAGTGCACATCATAGGACCCCGGTCCATATTTCAAAATACTGTTTACACCCACTGTCAATTTACTGCTTTATTTACTTTTCTGTTGCTATCACTATCATTATTATCCCATGCGTTTTATCCTTTGTAAACAACAAGGCCGGAGGGATTGACAACCCCTTTGTACTCGTTGGGAGCAAAGTTATTTGTTGTGTGTGCAGGTCCAGGTGAAGTTAGCAACCTCGGTTGTGAACGACGCCATTGTTCACTTTACCACCTACTTGTCGATCTTGGAGTCCTACTGGTTTGACACTCAACCTTAGCATCTTCGATAATTGAAATTTTTTGCTACGCTACATCTCAACCTTCCACTTTGGGTCACCAACGAGGGGCGAGAAGTAAACTCTCGTGACATCAAAGCAATTTCTGGCGCCGTTGCCGGGGACTCTGCTCTTCAAGATAGGGGAGTTGCACACTATCTTTTATCTTTTCTTTTTTGTCTTGTTTGTTTACCTTTCAGTTTTTTGCTTTAGTGTCTTTATCAAAAATAAAAAAATATAGTTATCTTGCTTGATGGTACTATGGGTTCGTCTGAGAACACCAAATTGTGTGACTTTACTAGTCACAACAACAGTAACTTTATCTGCACTCCTATTGCTACACCTGCTACTTCAGCACCTTCTTATGGGATTAAACCTGCTTTGCTGAACCTTGTTATGAAAGATCAATTCTCTGGTGCTAGAGATGATTCTGCTTTGCACTTAAATGATTTTATTGAGCTTTGTGGTATGCAAAAGTACAAAGAAGTAGATGGTGATATTGTTAAGCTTAAGCTTTTTTCCTTTCTCCTTGAGAGATGAAGCTAAAATCTGGTTTCAATCCTTGCCTAGGAATAGCATAGACTCTTGGGATAAGTGCAATGATGCTTTTATTGGGAAGTACTACCCCCTGCTAAGATTATCCAACTAAGGAGTTTTATTATGAATTTTAGGCAATTGGATAATGAACACGTTGCCCAAGCTTGGGAACGCATGAAATCTCTTGTTAAGAATTTCCCTACGCATGGTTTGGCTACTTGGATGGTTATCCAAACTTTTTATGCAGGCTTGAACTTTACCTCGTGGAACTTGCTAGATTCGGCCGAGGGAGGAACCTTTATGTCAACTACACTTGGTGCTGCCACAAAACTTCTCGATGAGATGATGACCAACTATTCCCAATGGCACACCAAAAGAGCTCCAATAGGTAGGAAGGTAAACTCTGTCGAGGAAATCTCCTCCCTAAATGAAAAAGTTGACTTGATTATGTCACTACTTACCAAGCAATCTCCTACTAATCCTCAAGATGTTCCTTTAAATTCTTTGATTGCTCAAGATCAAGTAGATGTGAACTTTATCTCTAGAAACAACTTCAACAACAATGCTTATAGGAGTAACTTTGGTAGCAATCCTAGACCGTTCCCCTCCAACAACTATGGGAACAACAACACTTATCCTAGCACCAAAAACTCCACTTCTGAATTAGAGAGTATGCTTAAAGACTTTATCACTACCAAAAAATCCTTCAATAAGAGTGTAGAGGAAAAACTAGAGAAATTAGATAACCTCTCGTCGAAGGTAGAAAATTTAGCCCATGAAGTAGAATTGCTTAAAATTTGAACTTCTCCCCTTGAGGAGAGGAAGGTCACTCCAATGAATGCTATCCAAATGCAAATTAATGAAAACATTAGGATGATGGCTAAACTCAAAGAGAGATGGTCTAGAGAAAAGGAGGAAGAAGATAGAATTAAGAGCCTCCCTACACACCATACCATTTCTACTATCCAAGTGGTTGAGGATATCCAAACTCTTAGCACCCAATGCACCCCTAGTCCCATAGGACCTATTAATGGTGATGCTAGGACCTCAACCGTAGAAGAAGAAACTCCTATGACTATAGAAGCTACCAAACAAGTGAGCCTAAAGGACACCAGTACCACTTTACTTGATAGTAGTGACCTTGATTTTGATAATTTCACCCTTTCTGAAGTTATTTGTTTCCTTCACAAGATGTCTAGAGACCCCCACACTAGCACACTTAATCTTGCCTTCACGGAGCATATCACTAATGCTCTCATCAAAGCTAGGGAGGAGAAGCTTAGGGTAGAATCCTCCATACCTAGAAAGCTAGAAGATGGTTGGGATCTTATGATTAAAATTAAGTTGAATAACTTTTCTTGCTATGGTTTATGTGATGTTGGAGCTAGTACCTCTGTAATGCCCAAAAGAATGTATGATATATTTGAATTGAAAGCTTTTGATCCTTGTTCTTTTGGTGTTCGTCTTGTCGACTCTTCCTTAAAGAAACCTTTGGGGAAGATCGATGATGTTCTTATCATTTTCAATGAAAATTATGTTCCCGTTGATTTTACGATTATGGACATTGAATGTGAACCTTCTTGTCCAATTATTTTGGGACGTCCTTTTCTTTGCACCGTGCGTGCTATTATTGATATGAAAGAAGGGATTATAAATTTCCAATTCCCTCTCAAGAAAGGGATGGAACACTTCCCTAGGAAAAAGATTAAGTTGTCTTTTGAGTCCGTCACACGGGCTAGTTATTTTCTTGAAAAGACTTGATCTACTTGCATTAAGCCTAGCTAATGGATTTAAAGAAGTGCTTTCGGGAGGCAGCCCGCAACGAATTTAGGATTTTATTTTTGTTTTTCTTCTATTTTTAGTGGTCTTGATGATTGTTACTACTATATAAACATCATTGTATCTTTACTTTTCAAGCTTTGTGCCATTTATAGCCTCATATGACAAGGGAAGTGAAAGTTGTGACATGCTGTCCAGAAAACAGTTTCTGGCCTCGTGACTAGAAAAATCAGAGAAAATCCCAGTTCATCTTTTTGAGCTGAATTATTTACACAGCGTGCTCTATACAATTACGGAACTTTCGTATGTTCTGAGTTTTTTGATTTGAGTTTCAGAAGTATCCCTAAAAAATTCTTTTCTACCTGCTGGTCTGTTTTTCACAGATTCTGTCCTGTTTTGCCTTTCCTTTGTTTTGCAAACCTTAAGCTTGCTTTTTCTTTGCAAAAACATTTTGGCAATCTTGAGAACAGTATCTCTTCAAGAATATCTTTATTTCCAGTAGAGAAAAATATATTTTATTATGGGTACTAACCTCGCTAATCAGATTATGATGAGTTATGTATGAAGGGAGTTTTCAAGTGTGCGAGGGAAGATGATGAAAGAAGATTCAGGAGTGTCAAGCGCTCAAGCTTGGGGATGCCCCCATGCATCCCCAATAAATATTCAAGGAGACTCAAGCGTCTAAGCTTGGGGATGCCCCCGTGCATCCCCTTCTCCATCAACAATTATCAGTTCGTCTCTCGTCTCACTATATATTTATCACTTCATGCGTTATGTGCTATGCTTGGAGCGTCTCGCTCTTAGGTTTTATTTAGCTTTTCTTGCTGTTCATAACAAGTTAGAACCCAGCTTTCTTTGTGTGGGAGAGAAACACGCTCCACTTTCAAAATCTAGAACACACCATAGGACTTTTCATGCTTATCTTTGCTGTGTGTGTTCTTTATCTTTTGATAGCTACTTCATGTTTTGCTCTTATTTTCATGTTTATCTTTTCAAAGAGATTTTGTTTAGTTTGTTGCTGGAACTCTCTTGAGTTTTCATGTTTATCTTGTTTAGAGAGTTTTCCTGTTGCACTGAGTTTTGTGTCTTGACTTGAAGTGGGTAATTGAGGTTGCTATTCTTTTGTAGTAGTAACTTGCAATATTTTTGAGGTATTGTTTTGAGTAATGTTTGGACTTTTGGTCTCAAGAGCTTTAGCCTATTAGTGATAGATGTCATATTTTGGGCAATCCATGTGTATTTTCAAAACTTACAAAATTAGTTGAGGACTTTAGCTACTAGATGGATCACTACTCTTCTGAGGGGTCGAATATTAGAGTACACTCACGTACCATGAGACGAGTATGCGCAAGGATAACCAAACCCCCATACACTCCTCCTCGGGGTACTTGTCTATTTGTGAAACCTCCTTATTAGATTGAGAGTTACCGCTAATAAGTGCATGAGTTGTTCGGACTAATTTGAGTATTTGAAAGTTGACACTTCCACCTTCCCATATTTTTCTAGCCTCTCCTGTGCCGTGCATTTCTTTCTTCTCACTCTAAGAGTTTGCATCCACCTTCGCTGGTACATCCAAACCCTTGGCATGATACACTCTATCATCATAAACTGTCAGAACCCTCTGTTAGGTAATGTGCTAGGATCAAAGTCACCTTGCATCATGTTAAAAATTTCAAAGAAATCATTTGAAATCAAATTCAAACTCAAATGGGAGAAGGAACACCCCAGATGAATTAATTCAAAAGGCCAGAAAAAAATCTTCTCCAAAAATTCATGTTTGATTTTTGAAAAGTCTTATAAATGAGAGCGATCACATATCAAGTGATGTGGGACCCACCCCATGCTCATGGATTTTTCAAATATTCAAACAGGACCTTGGAATTAATCAAAAACCCCTATTTGAATTAAAGTTCAAATAATTTGAATTTCAAAAAGTGCCAAACTTTACAAGTGGCTAGCCTAGTATATTGTGAAGCCACATAAAAAGTTTCAGCATTTATTAAAATGGTTTGCTATTTTTTTAGCTAGCCAAAACAAATGTCAGAAGAAAACAGAAAAGAAAACAGAAAAAGAAAAGAGCAGAGACTTACCTGTCGCCCCAGCCGAAGGCCTAGCCGGCCCAGCCCACCTGGAGGGGGCACATGTGTCTTCTTCCCCTCCAGGCAGGCAAGCACCTCGCCGGCGAGCGCCGTGGGCACGCCAGGCAGCTGCCTGCCTGCCCAGATCCTTCCCGCTCGCCTGGAGACGTCTGGGAGACGTCCCGATCCATTCCTCCCCATCCAGCGCAGCTTCCCCCTCCTCCCGTGCCGTGTTCTTCGTCAACAGAAGAGATCGCCGGAGCACCGAAGCGCCCCGCGTGGCCATCCACGTCGAGGAGCCCAGCCAGTATGTCCAGCGTGATCATCGTCCTCGACTCCGTCGACTAGCAGACGCAGGAGCTCCAATTTGGACCAGGCGCGACGCCAGGCTCATAGAGATCTCGCCGGACCCGCAAGAAAGTCCCCGTCGATTCTCCGCCGCCGTGACCTCCCCGCCTCGAACGGCCACCTCGTCGTGTTCCCTGAACTCAGGTGAGCATTTCGCCTAAACTCCCAGCGCCCCACAACCCTTCTAGCCAAATCCGCCATGAGAACCCGATCTCCTCGGCGCATTGTCGTCGCCCTCCTAGCTCCAGTGCCCGCCTTGATGCCCCAGCGCGCGCGTTTGACACCTAGCCATCCCAGCGTGCGAACGCGACCAAAATTAGCCCGAGCCGTGCACTCTAGCTCCATCCCCACCCTCGCCGGACTTCTGTTCCCGCTGACCACGTCGCCGCCGTCGCTCCCGACCTCCCCGTGACCCCCTGATGCCTCCATTCGACGCACGACACCTCCAGGAGCTCAACCATGCTCTCCCCGTCGCCTCCCGTGGCCTGGTTCTCCGTCCCCTTCAACTCCGGCGAATAGTGCCTTGCCAGAGACACCATTAGACCCTAACCCCCTAAGCTAATCACCTGGCCCCACCTCTCAGTGACACTGCCCTGTGGGCCCAGCCACACTAATCCCCCCTGTTCAGTTAAATCTAATTCAAATCGTTTTAATTAAATAGTGAGAGGCTGACCAGTGGGTCCCCCTTGTCAGTGGCCCCCCTGGCGTCATGATGACGCAAGCATGACACAGTAAATGAATTTCTATTTATAGAATAAATCAGAAATGGCAGAAAATACCCCAAACTTTGAAAATTCATATTAACTCCAAATTTAACATATAATATATGAAAAATGATCAGGAGAAAATAATCTGTCAAAATAGGAAACTTTCAACTATGTTTGAGTTGAATTTAAAAGGTGACAAGTAGCATTTTCTATTTGGATTAATTGGAATTAAATCAAATTCATTTCAAATGCTTTTGCAACTTGAACCATAGCAACCTACCACATTTCAATTGCACATCAGAGGCATATCATACACATTTCAATATGAATTACCTTGATCACACAATAGCATTTACAACTTGGCTAACTTGAATTCAAATTGGAGTTTGAATTTGCAATTCATTTGCAATATACTCCATTTAAATGGAATTGCCTCACACGTCAGAAACATATACATCAAGTTTCATCCTTCAACCATGTGCGTGTGCATTGTATTTACTTTGCTACCTTGTTTGTTGTTTGTCGAGTAGAAGTTGAACCGGAACAGGAGGCTGCCCCCTTCGTTGAAGATCCCGAGACTGAACCTCGTCAGCAAGGCAAGCAAACCCCCATTGATCATGTCGATAAAATCCCACCTCCCTCTCATGTCTCGCTTATGCATTGTATAGCATGATTACCATGCTACGTTTCTACCGCATAGATGAACCCATTCCTTCGCATGACCTATCATTTGTCACAGTAGTAAGAAAACCACAATCATAGCAAATGTAGGAGTTGACTGATATCATGTGGCCCCTGCAATTGTTATTGCTTATTGCATGCTTAGAGTGATATAATGATGTTACTGTTATGTGAGTCGGGATGGTAGTTATCATGTTGATATTGGTGGAAATGTGTTGGTGAATCTACCCTAATACAAGGTGAACGATGAGAGGTTGTGTACGAGTACATAGTGGGTTGTCTCGTTGAAGACCGCCCTAAGTCCGAGTTCTTGTGTGGTGATCCAAGATGAAGAGTACAACCACACATTGGGCTCACTGACCCCTCTCAACCTATTAAATCATCCCTTTCGATGTCCAGATGTCGCAATAGTTCGGAGTTCTGGTAGGTTTGTGGCCTGGCTTCTAAGTGAGAGAACGGCTCAACCGAGACCGGCTTATGCACCACGCACATTTCATCTGGGTCCACTTCGGTAAACCGGCCGGGTTCACGATAGTGGTAGCCAACCCAGGTAGGCGGCTTTCTTGGACTAGGTCGGCTATGAGGTAACAGTTGTGGTGAGCATCCTCGCTGACACCCCTTGTATGGTGTCGAGATCAAAGGTGGTAACTGATGATCATGTGTGTGTAGCGGTACACCCCTGCAGGGTTAACAAAACTATTCGAATAGCCGCGTCCGCGGTTAAGGACTGCTTGGAAAGCTTAGCTTTATTATTAGACAACTTGAACATGAGTGCTATGGCGTGCTTTCTCGTGAGGAAGTCGAGGAAGGCACCATAGTGGTGTAATTGGTTGGAGAAGGTAGTGGACTCGTGTACGCTTCTTACCTCAAGTCTGGTACTCGTAGTTTAGGACTAGCCAAGTCAAAGCTGGCACTTCTGCATTTGAATCCCACGTCCCTTTACCTTGATACATGTGCATGAGTAGTATAGCTCCTATGTAAGTCTTGATGAGTACGACTTTGTACTCACGTTTTCTTATTCTATGTTTTAGATGAAACCATTGACCCCGAAGGTGGCTTCTTCATCCAGCTCGACGACTGAAGACCAAGCTAGTGTAGTCCCAGTCAGACGACTGGTTCCCTCGTGGAGGGCTTGTGTTTAAATAAGGCTTCTTAAGCCATTTGTTAAACTGGTCTGTACTCAGACCTACTTTGCTTCCGCTTGTTGTTGTAATGTTGGATCACATGCTTGTGATCTCTGTGTGCACTCTGTGAGAGTTATCAATAAAATATATACTTTGTAGAGAATTGCAATGATACCTGCTGTTCATAAAAGGAATGCGTGCTGCGTGTATGTTTATAACATGCATGTATTTGTATGGGTTTTCAAGACCTTAGTTGTGATCTGGCTGGCGGTCTTTCATACACCAAGTGGCCCTTAGATGTGCGCAGCTTGGGGCATCGCGATGCGATTGTTCGAGATTCTGTCTCGTGCACACTTTGATGTATGATCGACCCCGCCCTAGACCCCGACTAAGTGATCGGGCTGGAGTAAGTCTACGTATGAGTTATGAGATAGTCGATAGTATGGTTGAGGCGACTTGTATTTGAATATGGGATTTCATAACCCATATCATTAGACTTGTGTGCGGACGATGAGGACCCATCTCAGTTGATCATCCGGACTGGATGGGATGCCCCTCACGTACGATGCTTTCCGAGAACGTTCTGTACTTGGCCTTGTCTTCTTAGACAAGTGGGTACGGTTCTCGGCTCTCCATATGACTATGTCATAGCGGGACTTGCATACGCTAACCCCGGGTCCCGACAGACTTGGTATCAGAGCAGGACTGCCTGTAGGATTATCAGCCTTGGCCGAAGTCGAGTCTAGCTTGCTATAGTTATATAGTTACTCTGGGTACATAAGGGAACAACGTAAGGCTTCTTTTTTCTCCTTACCCCCTTCGTTATGAGTTCTGAGTCACCCTTACCTCTTCTACGGGAAGATAGGACTAGGCTCACCTCTGTCTGGTTAGAACATCTCGTTGTTTGCTTCCTTGTATCCGTAGGAAAGTTGTGTTCGGTTCGTTAGGATTGTTGTGCTTCCTGATTTCTTACATCGTATGTAAGTGTTGTTTCTACATTGCAAGAAAAGACATTTCTTACAATTACAGCCGTTATGCTGCCCGAGTCATTCCAAGTTTCTTCATAATCTGATGCATTTGCAAACTCCTTCTTTCTGTTTCAGATGGCGGATCTTCCCCCTCGGCAGATTGTTCGTTTGACTAGGTGCCTCGGAGTGTGTGTGGCCATCCCACCATGCTGATCTAGATGATGTCCTTCATTGGATACCGATGGTACCCTGAGTACACAGTTGAGGAGCAGTTCCTTGACTTCAACCAGACCCAGTTCCACTGCATTGTCAGGATCTACCCGCACCACAATGGAGTCACTCAGCCTATCCACTTTGGACATGGCATTGGCATGACTGAGAACATGGTTGTGTAGGATTCTGCATACTCATGTATTACCCTGCTGAGAGAGGAGCACACTATGCTGAGAGAGACCTCGTTCCGCTATATCCCTGCTGCACTTCCAAGAGAAGAGGGATATTACACCGGACTCTACTCAGATCACTCTGCAGAGGATCCAGTACTTCAGATGACTGCTAGGTTTGCTTGTGATCGTGATCGTGATGCGCGCACTCTCCGTTTCGAGCTTCACTCCACTCGTGCCCGTCTGTATCGAGCACTGACACTCTTGGCACCCTTCGTGAGTGTTGGATCAGTCGAGTATGATGCTATCTACCCAGTCAGGACACAGATGCCTTCTCAAGTTGCTTGGCCCGAGATTGGAGGCATTTTTCCACCCCGTGGTCCTCTTCTTCCACCCTACGCTGGACCTAGGCCCCATCCTTGCCCAAATGGATATCAGGGTCCACAGGCCTCCGTGTTTTCCGATGGTCACCTTCAGCTACCGGGTTACGCGGGTAACTTTTACGAGGACTACTATGGAGATGGAGATGAGTGAGACCGCCTGTGGTCTTACTTAGTGAGGATATAGTAGTATCTTAGTATATTGTGCGCAAGGTGTTCTAAGTTCCAGAAGCTTAGATAAATAATGTATAGGAAGTCAGAGTGCCTCTGAAGGATGTATCATCTTCATCACGTTTGTATTAGCTTGGAGCTTGTACTAAAACAATGTATGGTTTGTATGACAGCTTGTGAATATATGGCTTGTATGCTTTTATCACCATGTTGTCAAGATGATTACTTCCTTTGCTCTGTAATTCTTCCAGTACCTTCAATACCTTGTTTAGACTCTTCCAATCAACTCTGTTTGACTTTGGTTTTCACCTTCAGGATGTCTCAAGGAACCCGTGGCCAGCTTGGACGTGCCCATGGTCGTGGGAATGAACCGGAGGAAGGCAACCTTCCACCCCCACTCTCACCATTTGCTGGAGGTCATTGCCCGCAACACCACTCAGCAGCGCAACGAGTTGGTGTCCTTGAACGACTTCATCCGGGTTCATCCCCCGGTTTTCAGGTACTCCACCGAGCCCCTTGACGCCGATGACTGGCTTCGCAACATCGAGAGGAAGCTCTAGGCAGGCCATGTTGCAGATGGCGACAAGGTCAGCTATGCCACCTATCACCTCGAGGGTGCAGCTAGCTGTTGGTGGGAGAATTTCCTGAACATGCGTCCCGTTGGACCGCCCACATCTTGGGATGAGTTCTGCACTTCATTCCGTGAGCACCACATTCCCAAGGGTCTTATGGACCGCAAGCGTGAGGAGTTCTGTAACCTCACCAAAGGCAGAAGGACTGTTGACGAGTTTAGTCGTGAGTTCAACCGACTTGCTCGTTATGCTACTGAAGAGGTCTCCACCGACGCAAAGAAGCAAGAGAGGTTCTGTCGTGGACTTAATTCTGGACTCCGTTGTGAGCTCAACCTGCATGACTTTGCCACCTTCCAGGTCCTTGTCAACAAAGCCATCAAGGCAGAGGACATGAACACCCCCAATGACTTCCACAAACACCCAAGAGATGATGGTACATCCAGTTCCGGCTCTCAGAAGCGCAAGATCTGGATCCCCAACAGTATGTTTCGCCAGAACAACCCACCGAGGCCATCCTATGTGGCGCCTCGTCCACCAGCTTCGTTCCACCCAGCTCCACCGAACAACCCAGCTCCACGCAGTCTTTGGAGCATGCTACAAGTGTGGTCAGGCAGGCCACTACTCCCGCGAGTGTCCCCAGAACCAGCTCCAGAATCAGAATGCTCCACCCCGTGCTGGAGGCAACAACAATGGTCGTGGCAAGCCACCCCAGAAGGTCTACACCACCAAAACCGCTCCTCCCGCCACTCATGGACGTGTGAATCAGATTGCCGCCGAAGAGACTGACGACACCACTGACGTCATTCTTGGTATGCTCCAAGTCAATTATGTTCCTACTTCCGTTCTTTTCGACCCAGGAGCATCACATTCATTCATGTCGGAAAGTTATGCACTTCTCCATGAGTTATCCTTTGTTGAATTGTCCACCCCCATGATTATTCAAACTCCAGGGTCAAGATGGCAAACTAATAGAGTAAGCCATGGTAATCAAATTGCAATTGAGGGTTTAGTATTCCTAGCTTCACTCATCGCCCTCAAGTGTTTAGACATTGATGTCATCCTTGGCATGGATTGGCTATCAAGGCAGAATGCCTACCTTGATTGCAAAGGCAAATCAGTGAAACTAACCCACCCTTCAGGCAAGACCGTCAACTACACCTCACCCAGAACAAGAACCCAGGTGCATTCTTTGAATGTACTTCCCCTTTCCGACCTTGAAGATATTCCGGTGGTTCGTGACTTCCCGGATGTCTTTCCTGAAGAGCTGCCGGGAATGCCACCCGACAGATGTGTAGAGCTCATAGTGGATCTTATGCCAGGAACCGCACCAATTTCC
Organism: Bromus sterilis; assembly: GCA_950022295.1. Lineage (NCBI taxonomy): Eukaryota > Viridiplantae > Streptophyta > Magnoliopsida > Poales > Poaceae > Bromus > Bromus sterilis. Next base: position 331,309,740 of record OX465595.1, on the reverse strand, counting down.
AGACTCCCATACAAAATGGCCCCACGTGAGTTAGCTGAGCTTAAAACCCAACTCGAAGCTTTGTTGGAAAAAGGCTTCATCTGCCCTAGCTCACCGCCATGGGGTTGCCCTGTTCTGTTCGTAACGAAGAAAGATGGAACAGAAAGGATGTGCGTAGACTATCGCCCGCTAAATCTAGCGACGATAAAGAACAAGTACCCACTGCCTAGGATCAATGATCTTTATGATCAACTTGCAGGATCCTCTGTCTTCGCCAAGATGGATTTGAGATTAGGTTATCATCAAATCAAAATCCGAAACAAGGACATTCCCAAAACTGCTTTCACTACTCGTTACGGTCTTTACGAGTACACCGTCATGTCCTTTGGTTTAACCAATGCCCCCGCCACTTTATCGCGCATGATGAATTCGATCTTCATCGAGTACCTAGATAAATTTTTTGTGGTTTATCTCGATGACATTCTCATCTACTCGAAGAACGAAGAAGAACATGCCGAACACCTAAGGCTGGTATTCATGAAACTTAGAGAGCATCGCCTGTATGCTAAATTCTCCAAGTGTGAATTTTGGCTACCAGAAGTGACCTACTTAGGCCACGTGATTTCTGCAAAAGGCATTGCTGTGAATCCCGAGAGAGTTCAGGCCATCCTTGACTGGACTCCACCTGAATCGGTTAAGCAATTTAGGAGTTTTCTTGGCCTAGCCACCTATTGCCGCCGCTTCGTCGAGAACTTTTATAAGGTTGCAAAGCCTCTAACTGAACTCCTCAAGAATGATAAGAAAATCCTATGGACTCCCAAGTGCGAGGAAAGCTTTCAAGAGCTAAAAAGGAGATTGACTTCTGCACCCGTACTTGCCCCTCCAGACACCAAAAAGGATTTCGAGATCTTTTGTGACGCATCACGGCAAGGGTTAGGATGCATACTTCTGCAAGATAGACATGTGGTAGCTTATGCTTCACGCCAGTTGCGGCCACATGAAGAGAACTATCCTACCCATGACCTTGAACTCGCTGCCGTAGTTCATGCCCTAACAACTTGGCGACATTACCTCCTTGGTAATCGTTGTGAGATCTATTCCAACCACCAAAGCCTCAAATACATTTTCACCCAGCCAGATCTTAATCTCAGGCAAAGACGCTAGATTGAGTTGATAAAATATTATGACGTAGGAATTTCTTACACCCCAGGCAAAGCCAATGTCATGGCTGATGCACTAAGTCGTAAATCGTATTGTAACAACCTCATGTTACAAAAGTATCAACCACTTATTCATGGGGAATTTTGCAAACTCAATCTTGAGATTGTTCCTCATGGCTATCTTTCTACCTTGGTGGAGAAACCAACTCTTGAGGATCAAATCATAGTTGCCCAAAGGCGTGCACGAGGTGTTCGCCGGATCAAGGGGAACATTGCTAGCGGAGTTGCTAAATGTTTCTCCACAGATAGCAAGGGAACGGTATTCTTTGGAAATCGTTTGGTAGTACCTAACTAAGCCACCTCATCCTCAAGGAAGCCCATGACACACCCCTCTCGATTCAACCCGGTAGCACAAAAATGTACCAAGATCTACGCCAGAGATTTTGGTGGACTAGGATGAAGAGAGACATTGCTCGATTTGTTGCTGAATGTGATGTTTGTCGTCGCATTAAGGCAGAACATCAAAGACCTGCTGGTACACTTCAACCTTTGCCTATTCCAGAGTGGAAATGGGACAAAGTCACTATAGATTTCATCACCGGCTTTCCAAAAACCCAGAAAGGAAAAGATGCCATCTTCGTTGTGGTAGATTGGCTTTCCAAAGTTGCTCACTTCCTTCTAGTTCGCGAGTCTATAACTGCTAGCCAGTTAGCGGACTTGTACGTCTCTAGAATTGTGTCTCTTCATGGTGTTCCTTTGGAAATCAATTCTGATCGTGGTAGCCTTTTCACCTCTAAATTTTGGGGAAGCTTTCAAAATGCTATGGGAACTCATCTCTCCTTTAGTACAGCTTTCCATCCTCAGTCTAGTGGTCAAGTCGAAAGGGTTAACCAAATTCTTGAAGACATGCTCAGAGCTTGTGTTATCTCATTCGGAAAGAATTGGGAGAAGTCTCTGCCATTCGCCGAATTTTCTTATAACAATAGTTTCCAATCTAGTCTGAACATGGCTCCTTTTGAACTCCTATATGGACGACGATGTCGAACACCCCTAAACTGGTCAGAAACCGGTGAAAGACAATTCTTTGGACCGTATATGATCAAGGAAGCAGAAGAGCAAGTTCGCATTGTTCGTGATCACATGAAAGCAGCCCAGTCTCGTCAGAAAAGCTACTATGATCGTCATCATAGGCAAGAGAGCTACAATCTGATTGAGAAGGCTTACCTTCGGGTTACTCCTCTGAAGGGAACCCAACGATTCGGTATCAAAGGCAACTTGGCCCCACGTTACATCGGACCTTTCCGTATTCTTGCTAAACGTGGAGAAGTTGCCTACCAACTTGAGCTACCCCCGCACCTTTCCCAAGTACATGATGTATTCCATGAGTCACAACTCAGGCGTTGCTGCAAGGACCCCATCCGCGAAGTCGACCATGAAACGCCTGATCTCCAGGATGACCTTTCTTATCGAGAGTACTCCGTTCGTATTCTTGATTCCGCAGAGCGTGTCACTCGTCGTCAGAAGATTAAGTTTCTGAAAGTGCAATGGTCACACCACTCTGAGAGAGAAGCCACGTGGGAGAGAGAAGACCGTCTCCGTGCCGAGTACCCCACCTTCCTCCCGTAGACTTCTGAATCTCGGGACGAGATTCTGTTGAGTGGGGGCGAGTTGTCAGAACCCTCTGTTAGGTAATGTGCTAGGATCAAAGTCACCTTGCATCATGTTAAAAATTTCAAAGAAATCATTTGAAATAAAATTCAAACTCAAATGGGAGAAGGAACACCCCCTAGATGAATTAATTCAAAAGGCCAGAAATAAATCTTCTCCAAAAATTCATGTTTGATTTTTGAAAAGTCTTATAAATTAGTGTGATCACATATCAAGTGATGTGGGACCCACCCCATGCTCATGGATTTTTCAAATATTCAAACAGGACCTTGGAATTAATCAAAAACCCCTATTTGAATTAAAGTTCAAATAATTTGAATTTTAAAAAGTGCCAAAATTTACAAGTGGCTAGCCTAGTATATTGTGAAGCCACATAAAAAGTTTCAGCATTTAATAAAATGGTTTGCTATTTTTTTTAGCTAGCCAAAACAAATGTCAGAAGAAAACAGAAAAAGAAAAGAGCAGAGACCTACCTGTCGCCCCAAGCGAAGGCCCAGCCCACCTGGAGGGGGCACATGCGTCTTCTTCCCCTCCAGGCAGGCAAGCACCTCGCCGGCGAGAGCCGTGGGCACGCCAGGAAGCTGCCTGCCTGCCCAGAGCCTTTCTCCTCGCCTGGAGACGTCTGGGAGATGTCCCGATCCATTCCTCCCTGTCCAGCGCAGCTTCCCCCTCCTCCCATGCCGTGTTCGTCGTTGACAGAAGAGATCGCCGGAGCACCGAAGCGCCCCGCGTGGCCATCGATGTCGAGGAGCACAGCCAGTATGTCCAGCGTGATTGTCGTCCTCGACTCCGTCGACTAGCAGACGCAGGAGCTCCAATTTGGACCAGGCGCGACGCCAGGCTCACTGAGATCTCGCCGGACACGCAAGCAAGTCCCCGTCGATTCTCCGCCGCCGTTACCTCCCCGCCTCGAACGGCCACCTCGTCGTGTTCCCTGAACTCTGGTGAGCATTTCCCCTAAAATCCCAGCGCCCCACAGCCCCTCTAGCCAAATCCGCCATGAGAACCCGAGCTCCTCGTCACCATTGTCGTCGCCCTCCTAGCTCCAGTGCCCGCCTTGATGCTAAAGTGCGCGCGTTTGAAACCTAGCCATCCCAGCGTGCGAACGCGACCAAAATTAGCCCGAGTCGTGCACTCTAGCTCCATCCCCACCCTCGACGGACTTCTGTTCCCGCTGACCACGTCGTCGTCGTCGCTCCCGTCCTCCCCTTGACCCCCTGATGCCTCCATTCGACGCACGACACCTCCAGGAGATCAACCATGCCCTCCCCGTCGCCTCCCGTGGCTGGTTCGCCGTCCCCTTCAACTCCGGCGAACAGTGCCTCGCCGGAGACACCATTAGACCCTAACCTCCTAAGCTAATCACCTGGCCCCACCCCTCAGTGACAATGCCCTGTGGGCCCAGCCACACTAATCCCCCCTGTTAAGTTAAATCTAATTCAAATCGTTTTAATTAAACAGTGAGAGGCTGACCAGTGGGTCCCCCTTGTCAGTGGCCCCCTTGGCGTCATGATGACGCAAGCATGACACAGTAAATGAATTTCTATTTATAGAATAAATCAGAAATGGCAGAAAATACCCCAAACTTTCAAAATTCATAGAAAATTCATATTAACTCCAAATTTAACATATAATATATGAAAAATGATCAGGAGAAAATAATCTATCCAAATATGCAACTTTCACCTATGTTTGAGTTGAATTTAAAAGGTGACAAGTAGCATTTTCTATTTGGATTAATTGGAATTAAATCAAATTCATTTCAAATGCTTTTGCAACTTGAACCATAGCAACCTACCACATTTCAATTGCACATCAGAGGCATATCATACACATTTCAATATGAATTACCTTGATCACACAATAGCATTTACAACTTGGCTAACTTGAATTCAAATTGGAGTTTGAATTTTCAATTCATTTGCAATATACTCCATTTAAATGGAATTGCCTCACACATCAGAAACATATACATCAAGTTTCATCCTTCAACCATGTGCGTGTGCATTGTATTTACTTTGCTACCTTGTTTGTTGTTTGTCGAGTAGAAGTTGAACTTGAACAGGAGGCTGCCCCTTTCGTTGAAGATCCCGAGACTGAACCTCGTCAGCAAGGCAAGAAAACCCCCATTGATCATGTCGATAAAATCCCACCTCCCTCTCATGTCTCTCTTATGCATTGTATAGGATGATTACCATGTTACGTTTCTACCGTATAGATGAACCCATTCCTTCGCATGACCTATCATTTGTCACAGTAGTAAGCAAACCACAATCCTAGCAAATGTAGGAGTTGACTGATATCATGTGGCCCCTGCAATTGTTACTGCTTATTGCATTATTAGAGTGATACAATGATGTTACTGTTATGTGAGTCGGGCTGGTAGTTATCATGTTGATGTTGGTGGAAATGTGTTGGTGAATCTACCCTAATACAAGGTGAACGATGAGAGGCTATGTAGGAGTACATAGTGGGTTGTCTTGTTGAACACCGCCCTAAGTCCGAATTCTTGTGTGGTAATCCAAGATGAAGAGTACAACCATACATTGGGCTTACTGACCCCTCTCAACCTATTAACTCATCCCTTTCGATGTCCAGATGTCGCAATAGTTCGGAGTTCTGGTAGGTTTGTGGCCTAGCTGCTAAATGAGAGAACGGCTCAACCGAGACCGGCTTATGCACCACGCACACATCATCTGGGTCCACTTCGGTAAACCGGCCGGGTTCACGATAGTGTTAGCCAACCCAGGTAGGCGGCTTTCTTGGACTAGATCGGCTATGAGGTAAAAGTTGTGGTGAGCATCCTCGCTGACACCCCTTGAATGGTGTCGAGATCAAAGGCGGTAACTGATGATCATGTGTGTGTAGCGGTACACCCCTGCAGGGTTAACAAAACTATTCGAATAGCCGCGTCCGCGGTTAAGGACTGCTTGGAAACCTTAGCTTGATTATTAGACAACTTGAACTGGATACTTATAAAACTTACCAAGATAAGCGTGAGTGCTATGGCGTGCTTTCTCGTGGGGAAGTCGAGGAAGGCACCATAGTTGTGTAATTGGTTGGAGAAGGTAGTGGACTCGTGTACGCTTCTTAGCTCAAGTCTGGTACTCGTAGTTCAGGACTAGCCAAGTCAAAGCTGGCACTTTTGCATTTGAATCCCACGTCCCTTTACCATGATACATGTGCATGAGTAGTATAGCTCCTATGTAAGTCTTGATGAGTACGACTTTGTACTCACGTTTGCTTATTCTATGTTTTAGATGAAACCATTGAACCCGAAGGTGGCTTCTTCATCGAGCTCGACGACTGAAGACCAAGCTAGTGTAGTCCCAGTCAGGCGACTGGTTCCCTCATGGAGGGCTTGTGTTTAAATAAGGCTTCTTAAGCCATTTGTTAAACTTGTCTGTACTCAGACCTACTTTGCTTCCGCTTGTTGTTGTAATGTTGGATCACATGCTTGTGATCTCTGTGTGCACTCTGTGAAAGTTATCAATAAAATGTATACTTTATAGAGAATTGCAATGATACCTGATGTTCATACAAGGCATATGTGATGCGTGTATGTTTATAACATGCATGTCTTTGTATGGGTTTTCGAGACCTTAGTTGTGATCTGGCTGGCGGTCTTTTATACACCAAGAGGCCCTTAGATGTGCGCAGCTTGGGGCATCGCGATGCGATTGTTCGAGACTCTGTCTCGTGCACACTTTGATGTATGATCGAGCCCGCCCTAGACCCCGACTAAGTGATCGGGCTGGAGTAAGTCTATGTAAGAGTTATGAGATAGTCGATAGTATGGTTGAGGCGACTTGTCTTTGAATATGGGAGTTCATCGTCCATATCATTAGACTTGTGTGCGGACGATGAGGACCCATCTCAGTTGACCATCCGGCCTGGATGGGATGCCCCTCACGTACGATGCTTTCCGAGAACGTTTTGTGCTTGGCCTTGTCTGCTTAGACAAGTGGGTACGGTTCTCGGCTCTCCATATGACTATGTCGTAGCGAGACATGCATATGCTAACCCCGGGTCCCGACATAAACCTCCTTATATCCTTCCTCAAAACAGTCACCATACCTACCTATCATGGCATTTCCATAGCCTTTCCGAGATATATTTCCATCCAACATCCATCTTCTCATGACTTGATCTTCATGTCATACATGCTACTTGCTTGATCGATGACCGCATGCTAGTTGGGCCTTGCCCTAATCATTGCTACATGACGCGCTAGTATCATTGCATATCCTGCTACACGGGCAGAGGCATACATTTGCACACATCATGATTGTTACATCTTCTTTATGGTTTGAGTACTTTGTAAAGTGTAGCGACCAGATCCGAAGGGACCAAGTCTCTATGCTTAACGCGCTAGTCCCTGGATCAGTTTGCTAGCACACACAGTACTCGATGAAATAACAGAAGTAAAACATGTCTTTATTACATCGAATGAAGTAAATATTACAATAATCATATGGCTTAAGGCCATCTAATCAAATACTTGCGGAAGCTATAATAGTAGTAGTAGCGAGTCCATCCGACTCCACGGCAAAAGTTGAGTATAAGACAGCGACCTATTCACACCTTACTCCTCGTCAGAACAATCTGCAATATGAATAAGTTACAGCCCCAAAAGGGGTCAGCACTTTGATCGTACGGCAAGCCATATCACAGAAAGAAGTAAAAGCCCTATAATACATGCGATTTGGCTGGTGGAGCTTCTACATTTATTTTTGCAAAAAGCTAATTTTCCCTATAGAATAATAATAGCTAAATTCTACAATAGCATACGATTGAGATGGGAATCCCCACTCAATCTATCCCAAAGTGATTAAACCAATAAATTAATTAAAGATGATGAGACAAATTGTCACAACCCCAAGTTAGGTATGTGCTAGGATCAGAGGTACCTTGCATTCATGCCAAAAATTCAAAAAGAAAATCAGAATTGGGGAAAAGAAAAGCCCTGAGAAATTAAATCAAATGGCGAGATAAAAATCTTTTTCCAAAAATCATTTGAGTATTTGGAAAATTCCTATAAATGGTGCTGATCATTTTAAAAATGATTTGGGAGCAATCCCATACTCATGGAATTTTCTAATATTCAAACAGTGGCTTTGGAAATTAAATAAAACCCTATTTGAATTGAAACTCAAATTATTTGAATTTCAAAATTTCCCAAAACTTGTGAGTGGCTAGAGTTATACCATGTAAGGTCACATAAAAGTTTTGAGGATTTTATAAAATGTTTTGGTATTTTTACCAAAGCAAAACAAAAGGCAGAAAAACAAAAACAGAAAGAAAAATAGAAAAGACCAGCCGAGCCTACCTGGCCCACCTGGCCCAGCAAAGGCGGCCCAGCCCAAAGGGGCAGGGTCGTCTTCTCCACCAGGCCAGGCAGGCAGGCAGCTCGCCGGCGAGCCGGCATGGCTGCCAGGCAGCTACCTGGCTGCTGCCGCCCTTTTAGCGGCGCCGTGGACGCCCCGTGCTCCTCCTCCCTCATTCCCCCTCCCCTGGAACCTTCTCCCTCTCACCCCGGCGAGCTCCGCGCGAAGACCCGAGCGCCCCCGAGCCCGCCGACGTGCGCAGACGTGGCCACCAGCAGCCCGAAGCCCCGCCGTCTTGTCCAATCGATCCAGCATCGACGCCTCCGTCGAATCCCCGCCTCAATTGGAGCCGAGATGCACCAAGGACGACGCCCGCGTCGAGGTTCCACCGCCGGCCGCCGAGGAGAAGACCTCAAAATTACGCCACCACCGAGCTCCCTGCGACCCTCCGTCCACTCCATTAGCATCACGGTGAGCAGAGCCTCGTTTTGCCCCATCTCTGGCCCCCTCCCGTGCCTTCTCGCGAGATCCCGGCGAGGCCAGTGGCCCGGCCACCGCCGCAGTTGAGCTAGCCGAGCTCCAGAGCTTCCCCAAGACCCCCCAGTGGCGCCGTTGGATGCGCGAGGTCCCTAGCTACTCGCCCGTGGTCTCCCCTCCTCGCCCCGTGCCGAAAACCCATGTCCGGCGAGCTCTCCGGCGAGAGCTCCGGCAACCGCGCCATTAGGAGCCTAACCAGATCCCTAAACCTCTCCCCTATCTCACTGACAATGGGCCCCAGGCCACCCCAAATCCCCTCTGTTAGTTAACCTAACAGGGGATTTAACCCCACAGAGACAGACAGGTGGGCCCCTGTTGTCAGCCCCCCCCCTGCGTCATGCTGACCTCAGGCTGATGCAATAATTCTTTTTCCAGAGATTAAAAGAATTAATTTAAATCAGAGAAATTCCAGAAATGGCAGAAAATAGGATAAACTTTGGAAATTCATAATTAATTCATACTAACTCCAAATATAACAAATAATATATGAAAAATGATCAGGAGAAAATTATCTTTCCAAATATGCAACTTTCAACTATGTTGGAGTTGATTTTAAAATGGGACCAGTAGCATATGTCATTTGGTTTATTTGAATTTAATTCAAATTCAAATCAATTGATTTTGCAACTTGGACCATGGAATTATGCTACCTTTCACCTACACTTCAGAAACTTATCACACACATGATCATTTGGATTACAAAATACAAATGCTAGCAAATGCAACTTGGATCAAATTAAATACATTTGGAGTTTGGAATTTGAATTCACATTCAAATCAACTTCAATTTAAATTGTTGCAAATGGAACCTAGATCACATCAATGCAATTCACATCATTTGACAACATAATCATGTGCTTGAGCATTGCAACTTATTTATGCTTTGTTTATATTGTTTGCTCGGATAGAAGTGGATCCGGAGCTCGAGATCACCCCCTTCGTTGAAGACACCGTATCGAAACCTCGTCAGCAAGGCAAGCAAACCCCATTGATCATGTCGATAAAATCCCACTTCCCTCTCATGTCTCGCTTATGCATTGTTTAGGATGATCACCATGCTACGTTTCTACCGCATAGATGAACCCATTCCTTTGCATGACCTATCATTTTGTCACAGTAGTAAGCAAACCACAATCCTAGCAACTGTAGGAGTTGTTTGATATCATGTGGCCCCTGCAATGTTACTGCTTACTGCATGCTTAGTATGATACCATGTTGTTACTGTGATGTGAGTCGGCATGGGAATGATCATGTTGATGATGGTAGAAAAGTGTTGGTGAATCTACCCTAATACAAGGTGAACAATGAGAGGCTGTGTAGGAGTACACAGTGGTTTGTCTCGTTGAACACCGCCCTAAGCCCGAGTTCTTGTGTAGTGATCCAAGAAGAAGAGTACAACCACACATTGGGCTCACTGACCCCTCTCATCCTAGTACCTCACCCCGTTCGAACCCCAAGAGTCGCAGTAGTTCGGAGTTCTGGTAGGGCTATGCCACGGTCTGCGAAGTGGATGAACGGCTTTTCAAGACCGGCTTGGGACCCTGCACACATCGTTTGAGGCTGTACTGGAACCTCGGACGGACTTCCATACGGATCCCCCTCAGATAGGCGACTCTCTGGACTAGAGTGGAGCTGTGGGCGAAGTGTTGTGGTGGCATCATCGCTGTCACCTCTTGAACGGTGACACGGAAAAGGCGGTAACTGATGACACGTGTGTGTAGCGGTACACCCTTGCAAGGTTAACAAAACTATTCGAATAGCCGCGTCCGCGGTTAAGGACTGCTTGGAGAGCTGTGCTCGATTATTAGACAACTTGAACTGGATACTTCTAAAACTCGCAAGATAAGCGTGAGTGCTATGGTGTGCTTCTCGTGGGGAAGTCGAGGAAGTAACCATAGTGGTGTAATTGGTTGAAGAGATGTAGTGGACTCGTGTACGCTTCTTACCTCAAGTCTGGTACTCGTAGTTCAGGACTAGCCAAGTCAAAGCTGGCACTTCTGCAAGTGAAACCCCACCTCCCTTTACCTTGATACATGTGCATGAGTAGTATAGTTCCTATGTAAGTCTTGCTGAGTACGATTTTGTACTCACGTTCGCTTAATCTATGTTTTAGATGAACCCACCGACCCCGATGGTGGCTTCTAACCGAAGCTCGAAGAATGAAGACTCCGACCAAGACCAAGCTAGTGTAGTCCCAGTCAGACGATTGGTTCCCTCGTGGAGGGCTTGTTTTTAGATAAGGCTTCTCTAAGCCATTTGTTAAACTTGTCTGTACTCAGACCTACTTGCTTCCGCTTGTTTGTTGTAATGTTGGATCACATGCTTGTGATCTCTGTGTGCACTCTGTAAGAGTTATTAATAAAGATATATACTTTGTAGAGAATTGCAATGATACCTGCTGTTCATACAAGGCATGTGTGTTGCGTGTATGTTTATAACATGCATGTCTTTGTATGGGTTTTCGAGACCTTAGTTGTGATCTGGCTGGTGGTCTTTTATACACCAAGTGGCCCTTAGATGTGCGCATCTTGGGGCATCGCGATGCGATTGTTCGAGACTCTATCTCGTGCACACTTTGATGTATGATCGAGCCCGCCCTAGACCCCGACTAAGTGATCGGGCTGGAGTAAGTCTATGTAAGGGTTATAATACAATCGATAGTATGGTTGAGGCGACTTGTCTATGAGTATGGGAGTTCACCACCCATATCATTTAGACTTGTGTGCGGACGATGAGGACCCATTTCAGTTGATCATCCGGCCTGGATGGGACGCCCCTCACGTTCGATACTTTCCGAGCACGTTCTGTGCTTGGCCTTGTCTGCTTAGACAAGTGGGTACGGTTCTCGGCTCTCCAAATGATTGTGTTGTAGCAAGGCTTGCATAAGCTAACCCCGGGTCCCGACACAAATCAATATTTCCACAACTAGTTGCTCAAATTTTCCATAACCGGGGACACGGCTAATCGATTAGTTTTACACTCTGCAGAGGATTGTGCACTTTTCCCCACAAGACTCGATCGCCTCCTTTGTAGTTCGTCACACTGCATGATGTATGACAACTGGAAGATCGAGACATGGTCTTTCAGAAGAGTTTCCTTTACTCCGGTAGCACCCATCCCACCTACTCACATCTACTTTCGTAGCGCTACCTAGTAAGATTCCCTACAACTGATCAATCAAGCCAGAGCCCATAGTAGCTTTTGGCTGCACACGTAAGCTTCTAGGTAAGTCAATACAAACAGTTCCTTTGAGCCTGGGTGGCTTTCCGCAGTCATCACTGGCCACCCCCAGGATGCTCGCAACCATCCCACCTAGGTAGTTCATTAACTTTATCTTGGTCCTAATTACTACTTTATCACTCATACCTCATAATGATTCACTTCCCAATCCACGTATACTTAGCATAGCAATGTCCTATTATACGATGGTGACAATGATGTAAGGATCAGACCTACCTCAATGAACTACTGGGTGTAATAGCATAGTATAACCTATCATGCAATCTAAATAAGAAGAACTAATGCATAAAAAAAACATAGGTAATAGAGAATATGATCAAAGATATGACTTGCCTTGCTGTTGATTGCAGAACTCTAAAGATTGGTGGTACTCTGCTTCGCACTCCGGACAATCTATCGTGAGAAAACAAAGATACACACAATCAATACACAACCAAAAGCAAAACAATGTTCAAGAACTCCAAAATAAAATCCAAATAAAATATTTTGAAAACAGATCAAGATTGATTTTAAAAGTGGGTTGCAAAGTGTCTAGAAAATAGGTTTTAGCTAGGGTTTTAGTTTGCAAAAAGAATCAATCAAATCCGAGTTGTAAAACAAAAGATACGATCCACTATTTGGATCTACAGTACACAATATTTAGAGAGTTTCAAAACAACGATTTGGCCACTGGTTTCGTCTAAAACGGAGCAACGGATAAAAAAATTACGGCGCTTTTACTAACCGCGACGTGTAGACTAGACGCGACGAAGACGACAACTTCGGAGATCTTCGGCGTCAACGAGGACGTCTAGGATGTAGGGCTTGATTAGAAGATCACAACGGTGGTGGTGATGATCTCCAGCGTCATCCGTACGGGCGTGGCAACGCGATGAACCGAGCGCGCTCCGATGAACTCCCGCGGTACGCGTACAATTTGGGGTTCAATCTTGCGCAAGAAAAGAAGAGGGAAAAAGATGTCAATTAGAAGCACAACGAAGAGAGGAGTCGGCCTGCAGAATTTGGGGTCAAGGGGAGGCTCACCGGTGACGAAATTCGTTCAACAATAGAGCTCCGTTGGACCTAGATCTACCCCGAAATTAGCTCGATTTGGAACGGTTTGCTGTGAAATTTTGTGGGGAATCGGTGGAGGGGGTCATGGGGTATTTCAGGGGACAAGATTTCGTGGGCAGGGGGCAATCGAATCAGAGTCCATAGGTAGCACGAGCGCCGGCGTTTCGCTCGAGTCCGTTCTGGACTCCGAGCTCGTGTTCGAGCTGGACACGAACGAAGACGAAGAGGAGACGCACGTGCAGTGCCTAGCTGGCCGCTCGGCCTGGCCTTTTGGCCGCTGGCTGGCGCGCGCCTGGGCTGCTTCGGCCGCTCGCTGGCGGCCTGGCTGGCCTGCTGGGCCGGCCTCGGCCCGTCCAGGTATTTATTTTTCGCGATTTTTTTTCAAGTATAGAGGTATTTTTAATATAATAAAATAGCCCCGAAAAAAATAACATGTTATATTTTTAAAATAATAAAAATACGTAAAACGTAATTACGTTTATATAAATATATACGTACTTTTCTTAAACTACAAAGAGTTTTATAACATAAAATATAAGTCGGAAAAATACGAAATAAAATTCTAAAATCTTAGAAAAACAAAAATAATATTTTCAATAAGTTATTTATACAAAATAAAATACTAAATAAAAACTTTATTCAATAAATTCAAATAAACTCTCAAATAAGATCCAAAAATGCACACACAAAAATGATATGCATATGCTCTCTAGTAACTCATCCAAAATAGTAAATTTGGGATGTTACAAAACCTACCCCCCTTAAGGTGAATCTCGCCCTCGAGATTCGGGTTGGTCAGCAAAAAGGTGTGGGTGATCCTGCTTGAGATCCTCTTCTCGCTCCCAAGTAGCTTCTTCCTCGGTGTGGTGACTCCACTGAACTTTGCAAAATTTACTAACCTTGGTACGAGTGACTCTGTCTGCCGTATCGAGAATATTCAAAGGCTTCTCCTCATATGTCAAATCACCCTCCAGCTGAATTGCCTCCAATGGAACGGTGTCTCTCAGCGGAATATTTTCCATCTCTACATAACACTTCTTCAACTGGGACACATGAAACACATCGTGAACTCCAGACAAACCTTCGGGCAATTCTAACTTGTAACCAACCTCTCCTTTGCGTTCCAAGACTTTATATGGACCCAAAAATCGTGGTGCTAACTTTCCTTTAACTCCAAATCTCTTAATGCCACGAAGCGGAGACACTCGAAGGTATGCTCTATCTCCCACTTCATACGTTACTTCCTTTCGTTTAGCATCGGCATAAATTTTCTGTCTAGACTGAGCTATCTTCAGCCTATCATGGATCAACTTGACCTTCTCTTCCGAATCCTTGATCAAATCTGGTCTGAATAGCTTGCGGTCTCCAACTTCATCCCACGTCAACGGTGTTCTACACCTTCTTCCATACAACGCTTCAAACGGGGCCATCTTTAAACTGGCTTGATAACTGTTGTTGTACGAGTACTCCGCATAAGGCAAATTATCATCCCAACTGGATCCATAATCCAATGCACAAGCTCTCAACATGTCCTCCAGAATTTGATTCACTCTCTCAGTCTGACCATAAGTCTGTGGATGAAAAACTGTGCTAAACTCCAGCCTAGTTCCAAAGGTTTCATGTAACTGATGCCAAAACTTTGAGGTAAACTGCGTGCCTCTATCTGATACAATCTTCTTCGGAACTCCATGCAGACAAACGATCCTGGTCATGTATATCTTAGCCAACTTAGCACTAGTATAGGTGGTTTTCACTGGGATGAAGTGAGCCACTTTGGTCAAACGGTCAACCACTACCCAAATAGAGTCATAGCCTAATCGTGTCCTGGGTAATCCTGTGATAAAATCCATACCAAGTTTGTCCCATTTCCAATCAGGTATCGGCAAAGGTTGAAGTAATCCGGCCGGTTTCTGATGCTCCGCCTTCACTCTCTGACATACATCACATATAGCCACATACTCAGCAATATCCTTTTTAAACCATGTCCACCAAAAACTTTCCTTCAAGTCCAAATACATCTTGGTGTTTCCCGGGTGTATTGAGTAAGGCGAATCATGAGCTTCTTGGAGAATCAACTTCCTGATCTCCGGGTCATTTGGGCACGTAAATACGCTTCTCAAACCATAACTTTCCGTACTCATCTTCATGAAATCCTTCTGCTTTTCCTTTCTCCATTCTCTCCTTGATCTCTGCAATACCCTTGTCCAACTTCTGCGCTTCTCGGATCTTTCCCAATAACGTGGACTGAATTTCTAGTGTGGCGACATATCCTCATGGAACAATCTCCATGTGAAGATCTCTGAGATCGTCACACAACTCCTGAGGTAAACCTCCTGCTATAAGGGTATTGACATAACTTTTCCGACTCAAGGCATCTGCCACTACATTGGCCTTTCCTGGGTGGTAATGCAATCTCATATCATAATCCTTGATAAGCTCCAGCCACCTCCTCTGCCTGAGGTTCAACTCCTTTTGCGTAAAAATATACTTTAAACTCTTATGATCCTTGTATACGTCACACTTGTTCCCAATAAGAAAATGCCTCCAAGTCTTGAGTGCGTGTACTACGGCTGCTAACTCCAAATCATGTGTGGCATAGTTCAACTCATGAGGTCAAAGCTGACGCGAGGTGTAACATACAACCTTTCCATCTTGCATGAGAACGCCTCCGAGTCCTTGTCGTGAGGCATCACAATACACTTGAAAATCCTTGCGCACATCGGGCAAAATCAGCACTGGGGCTGTAACCAAACGCTTCTTCAATTCCTGAAAACTGGCTTCACATTCCTCCGTCCAGACGAACTTGGTGTCCTTCTTCAACAATTCCGTCATAGGTTTGGAAATCTTGGAGAAACTCTCGATGAATCTCCTATAATAACCCGCAAGTCCAAGAAAACTACGGATTTCACCAACGGATGTGGGCGCCTGCCATTCTGTGACTGCTTCAACCTTGGAGGGGTCCACTTCGATTCCTTCGCCTGACACAACATGTCCAAGAAATCCCACTTCCTTCAACCAAAACTCACACTTACTAAACTTGGCATAAAGTTGATGTTCCCTAAGTTTCTCCAAGACTAAGCGTAGGTGTTCTTCATGCTCCTCTTCATTCTTGGAATAAATCAAAATATCATCAATGAACACCACGACAAATTTTTCCAAAAACTCCATGAAGACCTTGTTCATCATGTTCATAAAGTATGCAGGGGCATTGGTTAGACCGAAAGACATGACTGTGTACTCATAGAGTCCATATCTCGTGGTGAAAGCGGTCTTGGGTATATCCTTCTCACGGATCTTCAACTGGTGATACACACAATCAATACACAACCAAAAGCAAAACAATGTTCAAGAACTCCAAAATAAAATCCAAATAAAAGTTTTTGCAAAACAGATCAAGATTGATTTTCAAAATGGGTTGCAAAGTGTCTAGAAAATAGGGTTTAGCTAGGGTTTTAGTTTGCAAAAAGAATCAATCAAATCCGAGTTGTAAAACAAAAGATACGATCAACTATTTGGATCTACAGTAAAAAATATTTAGAGGGTTTCAAAACCACGATTTGGCCACTGGTTTCGTCTAAAACGGAGCAACGGATAAAAAATTACGGCGCTTTTACTAACCGCGACGTGTAGACTAGACGCGACGAAGACGACAACTCCGGCGATCTTCGGCATCATAGAAAACGTCTAGGATGTAGGGCTTGATTAGAAGATCACAACGGTGGCGGTGATGATCTCCAGCGTCATCCGTACGGGCATGGCAACGCGGTGAACCGAGCGCGCTCCGATGAACTCCCGCTGTACGCATACAATTTGGGGTTCAATCTTGCGCAAAAAAAGAAGAGGGAAAAGATGTCAATTAGAAGCACAACGAAGAGAGGAGTCGGCCTGTAGAATTTGGGGTCAAGGGGAGTCTCTCACCGGTTACGAAATTCGTCCAACAATAGAGCTCCGTTGGACCTAGATCTACCCCGAAATTAGCTCGATTTGGAACGATTTGCTGCGAAATTTTGTGGAGAATTGGTGGAGGGGGTCATGGGGTATTTAAGGGACAAGATTTCGTGGGCAGGGGGCAATCGAATCAGAGCCCATTGGTAGCACGAGCGCCGGCGTTTTGCTCGAGTCCGTTCTGGACTCCGAGCTCGTGTTCGAGCTGGACACGAACGAAGACGAAGAGGAGACGCACGTGCGGTGCCTAGCTGGCCGCTCGGCCGCTGGCTGGCGCGCGCCTGGGCTGCTTCGGCCCGACCAGGTTTTTTTTTCGCGATTTTTTTGAAGTATAGAGGTATTTTTAATATAATAAAATAGCCCTGAAAAAAATAACATCTTATATTTTTAAAATAATAAAAATACGTAAAACGTAATTACGTTTATATAAATATATACGTACTTTTCTTAAACTACAAAGAGTTTTATAACATAAAATATAAGTCGGAAAAATACGAAATAAAATTTTAAAATCTTAGAAAAACATAAATAATATTTTCAATAAGTTATTTATACAAAATAAAATACTAAAGAAAAACTTTATTCAATAAATTCAAATAAACTCTCAAATAAGATCCAAAAATGCACACACAAAAATGATATGCATATGCTCTCTAGTAACTCATCCAAAATAGTAAATTTGGGATGTTACATAAAGTGTGAAAGATCTTATATACTTCTGTTAATATATAGAGTGTTGCCCCTAAAACGAGGAAAAGATCCCAAAGTGGACAAAATTAAAAGATCCCAAAGAGGACAAATGAGAGAGAAATAGAAAAAGTCATTGAGGCCACCAAAAAAATAGAAAAAATAGAAAAAAAGAGAAAAAGAAATAAAAAGAGAGAAGGGGCACACTACTATTCCTTTTGAGAGATCCACACTCGTACTCCCTCTTATGTCTTGTACTCCATAGAGATTATTATTCATGCATATAACTATGTGGGGACCTTCACACTATAGAACTTGGCTTGTATATTCAAATGATAAACCTCCTCAAATGAGCTCTAGGTCTTCTTGAGCACGCAAGTTGGATGCACCCCCACTAGTTTCATTGGAGAGCTTACCCTAGCTCATATGTGCATCCGTTGCATGGCAATCCCTACTCCTCACATCATATCTATCATTTGGCTTTCTCTCGCCTAATATTGTCCTCATTGATGTGAGCCTTTCACACCTTTTTGTCTTCCTCCTCCACCATATTTTGTCTTTGCCATCCTAAGTGTCAACTTTCTTGCTTACGCTCATCCATTGCATGAGTGATCAAAACATCGAAAAGGAGTGGATCATTTTGACTTGTACCTGACTAGTGGTGTGGGGATGAGTCAAGATAAGATTCCAAAGAAGACCAAGTGTGAAACTTTAGTAGATTAAGTTCTCAACAAAAAAATTCTTTTTTCTCGTATATCCTATCCCCTTTCTTGCACGCAAACACCATTTGGAGACACTCGAGTCACGGACATCGAGAGCTCTTGCACCTTTATGTTCTTATGTTGCTTGTTTCAATGCTAAATATAGACTCTTGTCTTTTATGACTTGAATTGAATTACATGCCTTGATTGTTTTACTTAAAAGTTCTTTTATGGTTGTTAGCATGTCACCACAGAAATTATGCATTTATCATTTACCTACTCGAGGACGAGCAGGAGTTAAGCTTGGGGATGTTGATACGTCCATAAAGTATCTATAATTTCTGCTTTCTCCATGCCTCTTTTGTGTGATATTGCTATGATATTGATGAACTTCCATACACTTTTGATCATATTTGTACTAACCTATAACTCAGTGCACCCCAGTGCCAGTTCCTGTTTTCTGCTATTTTTCTATTTCAGATTTCCCCCATATAAAAAGTGCTCCAAAAATTCGGGAAAAATACAATAAAAAATCAGCATACAGGAAGCTTCGGGAATCATCGAGGGGGGGGGACTAGAGGGGACCCACCAGGGCCCCAGGCGCCCTCCCGGCGCGCCCTAGGGTGGGGCCGCGCCAGGGGGCCGCCTGGACCCCTGGTGCCCCCTTGGTTTCCCCCCTTCGCCTATTCATTCCCCGTGACGCAAACACCCCGAGACGGGAACTATTTTTTGCGATATCTCCTCTGTTCCGCCGCCGCCACGATTCCAAGATCGGGAGCACCAGAAGACCTGTTCCCGGCACCCTGCCGGAGAGAGCAACCACCTCCGGGAGCTTCTCCACCACCATGGATGCTTCCCGGATGAACTGTGAGTAGTCCACCTTGGACCATGGGTCTAGGATTAGTAGCTATGTGATGTTATCCTCCCCTCTTTGTTCTTCATGGATTAGACCTTATGAGCTGCCCTACATGATCGAGGCACTTATATAATATTTCTGCTGTTGCTATGTTGAGTTTGCTGGGATCCGATGGATTATGAGATTATGTTCAGATTGTGTTTGAGTAATATATTTGATTCTCCTCTTTTATATTTATGTTCTTGAGTAATTCTTGCATGTTATCCGTTGCTGTTTATTGCTTTGGCCAAGTAGTAGGTAGTGACTCCAAGAGGGAGTGTTATGCATGATTGTGGGTTCATGCCCCCCGATGACTAGCTTGAGTGACAGAAACATGAGTCTAGGGGATGTGCTGTTGCCAGAAGGGGGAAAACAACGGTGCTTGTACTTGCAAGTGCAAGGATTGTTTACTTTACGCAAAGTTCTTTAATGCAGTTGTCTGTTGCTTTGAGTTTACACTTTGGGTGGGATATGGAAATTAATACCAGCGAGATGTTCTCGATAGATATCTCAAGGTGGATGATTAGTAGGTAGATGCAGATGGATTTCGGTCTACTTGATTTGGCGTACCGCCCAAGATTTTGAGCCTCTTCCTTTCTTTATAGCATAATTAGCATTGGTTTGCGCACATAATCCTGTCAATTGCCCAGCTGTAATTTGTTTACCTCGCATGGCTATTTTATCGTCTTTTGGGAGAGAGACATCACTAGTAACATCATAGGACCCCGGTCCATATTTACAAATACTGTTTACACCCACTATCAATTTACAGCTTTATTTACTTTTCCGTTGCTATCACTATCATTATTATCCCGTGCGTTTTATCCTTTGTAAACAACAAGGCCGGAGGGATTGACAACCCCTTTGTACTCGTTGGGAGCAAAGTTATTTGCTGTGTGTGCAGGTCCAGGTGAAGTTAGCAACCTCGGTTGTGAACGGCGCCATTGTTCACTTTACCACCTACTTGTCGATCTTGGAGTCCTACTGGTTCGACACTCAACCTTAGCATCTTTGCTAAGGGAAATTTGCTGCTACGCTACATCTCAACCTTCCACTTTGGGTAACCAACGAGGGGCGAGATGTAAATTCTCGTGACATCACACATACCCTAGACTCATGTTTCTGTCACTCAAGCATGTCATCAGGTGGCATGTACCCACAATCAAGCATAACGTTTCCTCTTGGAGTTACTATCCACCACATGGCCAAAGCAATAAACATCAACGGAGAACATGCAAGAATTACTTAGTAAAAAAATATAAGAGATCAAAACCAAATATATTACTCTATCACGATCTGAACATAATCTCATAATCCATCGGATCCCATCAAACTCAGCATAGCAACAACAGAAGCATTACATATGTGCCTCGATCATGTAGGGAAGCTCACGAGGTCTAAACCATGAAGAACAAAGAGGGGAGGAGAACATCACATAGCTACTGATCACGGACCCAAGGTCCAAGTTAGACTACTCACGGCACATCCGAGAAGCATCCATGGTGGAAGAGAAGCTCCCGAAGGTTGATCCTCCCTCCAGCATTGTGCCGGGAAGGGTCCTGACGGTGCTCCCGATCTTGGATGCGCGGCGGCGGAGGAATAGAGGCGAGATTGCAAAATAGGGTTCTGTCTTCAGAGTTTCCCCGTCACAGAGAATAAATAGGAGAAGGGGGGCAGCCAGGGGGGCCACCAGGGGTCCAGGCCCCTGGCCGCGCCAGGTGGCCGAATGGGCCCCTGGTGGTGGCCCTCTGGCCCCACTTGGGTGCTTTTGGAAGACTCTGTTACACTGATTTTTTATCCGATTTTTCCCGAATTTTTGGAGCATTTTTAATATGGGGGAAACATGGAATAGAAAAAACAGCAGAAAACAGAAACTGGCACTAGGGTGCACTGAGTTAGTAGGTTAGTCCAAATATGATCAAAAGTGTATGAAAGTGTATCTAGATCATAGCAATATCACCCAAAATATGCATGGAGCGAGCAGAAATTATCGATACGTTTGAGACGTATCAGTGGCGCGGCCAAGCCCTAGGCCAGGCCACCTGACCACTTGGGCACCAGGTGGGGCCCCTCTGGCCCTCCTTCGGGGTTCCGGAAGCTTCCGTTGCGCTGATTTTTTATCTGATTTTTCTCGAATTTTTGGAGAATTTTTAATATGGGGGAAAACTAAAATAGAAAAACAACAGAAAACAGGAACTGGCACTATGGTGCACTGAGTTAATAAGTTAGTACAAATATGATCAAAAGTGTATGAAAGTGTATCTAGATCATAGCAATATCACACAAAACATGCATGGAGCAAGCAGAAATTATGGATACGTTTGGGACGTATCAATTGTTAATGCAATTGTCTGTTGCTTTGAGTTGACACTTTGGGTGGGGCTTGCAACTTAATACCTGCGAGATGTTCTGTATGGATATCTCAAGGTCGATGATTAGTGAGTAGATGCAGATGGATTTTGGTCTACTTGTCTTGGCGTACTGCCCATACTTTTCGGCCTCTTACTTTCAAGTAGCATAATTAGCATTGCGGTGCATTTATAATTCTGTCAATTGCCCAGCTGTAATTTTTTTCACCCAACATTAGCTGTTTTACCATCTTTTGGGAGAGAGACATCACTAGTGAACATCATGGGACCCCAGTCCATATTTTCACCACTGTTTACACCTCCACTTTATTTACTGCTTTTACCTTATGTTGCAATTATCACTACTATCTACTCTTAAGTTTCATCCTTTGTAAATGACAAGGCCGGAGGGATTGACAACCCCTCTGTACTTTTTGTGATAATTGCAATGGAAAGTAAAAGCAGGAAATGAAGTGGAGGTCTAAACAGTGGTGGAAATATGGACCGGGGTCCCATGATGTTCACTAGTGATGTCTCTCTCCAAAAAGACGATAAAATAGCTAAGATGGGTAAACAAATTACAGCTAGGTAATTGAACGAATTATAAACACACCGCAATGCTAAATATGCTACGGGAAAGCTAGAGGCTCAAAAGTATGGGCTGAACAAACCAAGACAAGTAGACCGAAATCCATCTGCATCTACTCACTAATCATCCACCTTGAGATATCTATCGAGAACATCTCGCTAGTATTAATTTGCGAGCCCCACCCAAAGTGTAAACTCAAAGCATGAGACAACTGCATTAGCAAACTTTGCATAAGGTAAACAATCCATGCAACCGCGGTTATAATCAACGTTGTTTCCTCCCTGGTGGCAACATCACATCCCCTAGTCTCATATTTCTATCACTCAAGCTAGAAATCGGGGGGGACTGAACCCACAATCATGCATAAACGCTCCCTCTTGGAGTTACTATCTACTACTTGGCCAAATCAATAAAAATTAACGGCGAACATGCAATAATTACTCAAGAACAAAATATAAAATGTAAACCAAACATATAACTCATCACAATTTAAACGTAATCTCATAATCAATCGGATCCCAGCAAAGACAACATAGAAACAACAGGAATATTACATAGATGCCTTGATCATGTAGGGCAGCTCACACAGGCTATGAATTGAAGCACACGATTGGAGAGAAGACACCACATAGCTACTGGTCATAGACCCATGGTCCAAGGGGGACTACTCACGGCACATCCAGGAAGCGTCCATGGTGGTGGAGAAGCTCCCGGAGATCAATCCTCCCTCCGTCAGGGTGCCGGGAAGAGTTCTTCTAGTTCTCCCGATCTTGGAAGCGCGACGGCGGCGGAACAAAGAGGAAATTCGTGATGCGGGGGTCTCTTCGAGGGTTTTCGAAGGAGGGGTAAAAATAGGCTGAAGGGGGGCACCAGGGGGTGGCCCTACCTCCCAGGTGCCCTTGTGGTGTGGCCAAAAGGTGGGCTGCGCCACCTGGCCGCGTGGGAGGGGGGTGGCCCCCCTCCGGCTCTCCTTCGGTGATTCCAGAAGGAGACCACTTCTTGCACACAAACACCATTTGGAGACATTCGAGTCACGGACAGCGAGAGCTCTTGCACCTTTACGTTCTTACTTTGCTAGTTTCAATACTAGATATAGACTCTTGATTGTTATTGTCTTGACTTAAATTGCATATCTTACTTGCTTTACTTTGAAGTTCTTATATGTTTGTTAGAATGTCACCACAAAATTATCTGTGTTATCATTTACCTACTCGAGGACGAGCAGGAATTAAGCTTGGGGATGTTGGTACATCCCAAACGTATCTATAATTTCTGCTTGTTCCTTGCTCATTTGGGTGACAGTGCTATGTGTTTTTTTACACTTTCATATCTTTCTACACATATTTGTACTAACCTACTAACTCAGTGCACCCAGTGCTAGTTTCTATCTGCTGATGTCTATGAATTGCAGGTTTTACCCATATTTACAGAGCTCCAAAAATTCCAATAAAAATATATAAAATATCAGCTCATCGGAAGACTCCGGAAGGGAGAAGTGGAGCCAAGCCCCACCCAGGCGGCCAGGTGGTGCGACCTCTCCCTTGGCCGCGCCAGGAGGGCGCCTGGGCGGGGGCCACCTCCCCTGGTGCCCCCTTCGCCCATATTTACACCACGTTCCAGAAACCCTCGAGACGAATCCCGCATCGCAATTTTAACCTCTGTTCCGACACCGCCTCGCTTCCAAGATCGGGAGCACAAGAAGACCTCTTCCCGGAACCATGCTAGAGGGAGGATTGACCTCCGGGAGCTTCCCCACCACCGTGTGCGCTTCCCGGATGTGTCGTGAGTAGTCCCCCTTTGACCATGGGTCCATGAGCAGTAGCTATGTGATGTGTTCTCTCCAATCTTGTGCTTCAATTCTTAGCCCTTGTGAGATGCCCTACATGATCAAGGAATCTATGTCATTTTCTTGCTATTTCTACGCTGGGTTTGCTGGGATCCGATGGATTATGAGATTATGTTCAGATTGTGATGAGTTATATATTTGGTTCTCCTTTTATATTTTGTTCTTGAGTAATTCTTGCATGTTCTCCGTTGCTTTTTATTGCTTTGGTCAAGTACTAGATAGTAACTCCAAGAGAGAGTGTTTATACTTGATTGTGGGTTCATGCTGCTAGCGCGAGATATGATAACGGCTTCTCGTCCTTCGCTGGTTACCCCAAGTGGAAGGTTGAGATGTAGATAGCAGAAAATTTCCCTTGGCAAAGATACCAAGGTTTAGTTCGACCAGTAGGACTCCAAGGTCGACAAGTAGGTGGTGCGGCAAGGGAGGCGTCGTTTGAAGATAATCACTTGCTTTACCGAGACCTGCACACACCACAATTAACTTTGCTTCCAACGAGTACAGAGAGGTTGTCAATCTCTCCGGCCTTGTTGTTTACAAAGGATTAAATGCAAGGGTAGATAATAGTGATAAATGCAACGGAAAGTAAAAGCAGTATATAAAGTGGAGGTGTAAACAGTGGTGGAAATATGGACCGGGGTCCCATGATGTTCACTAGCGATGTAAACAAATTACAGCTGGGCAATTGACAGAATTACAAACGCACCGCAATGCTAATTATGCAACAAGAAATCTGGAGGCACAAAATTATGGGTAGTACGCCAAGACAAGTAGACCGAAATCCATCTTCATCTACTCACTAATCATCCACCTTGAGATATGTATCTAGAACATCTCGCTGGTATTAAGTTGCGAGCCCCACCCAAAATGTAAACTCAAAGCAACAGACAACTGCATTAACAAACTTTTCTTAAGGTAAACAATCCCTGCAACTGATACATCCCAAACATGTCTATAATTTTTGCTTGCTCCATGCATGATTTGTGTGACTTTGCCATGTTTTGCTTCAACTTTCATACACTTTTGATCATATTTGGACTAACCTATTAACTCAGTGCACCAAGTTGCCAATTCCTGTTTTCTGCTTTTTTTGTATTTCAGGTTTTTCCTATAATTAAAGTGCCCAATAAATCCCGGAAAAATTATATAAAAAATCAGCGCTCCGGAAGCTTCCGGAATAACCAAGACATGGCAGGAGGGCCACCACCAGGGCCCCAGGAGGGTGCTTGGCGCGGCCCCACCCTAGGTCGCGCCACCTGCCCTCCTGGCTGCCTTGTGGCCCCCCTCGGCGCCCCCTTTGGCCCTCATTTATACTCGCGTCGCAAAAACTCTGATTCCGGACCCCTTTTCTCCAGAAGCAATTCCGATCTCCGCCGCCATCGCCGACAAGCTTCGAGGAACCAGAATTCCTGTGCCGGCATCTTGCCGGGATGGGGAAGTGCCCCCGGATTCATCTCCATCGACGTTGCTTCCTCGCTCCATGAAGCGGGAGTAGTTGTCCCTCGGGGCCGATGTTTCTACCAGTAGCTATGTGTTCTTCTCCCTCTCCCATGATGTGATCTTCGTTGTGATCATTGGCTATGTTAATCTAGGGTGATCCCATGATGTTTCCCCTTCTTCTATGTATTGGATTTGATGTACTCACTTGTATTTATCTAGTATAAACCCCAAGACCATGGTGACAACGGTCTATTGGACATGTGTTAAAAGAATATTTTCATGAGTGATTTCCTCTTTTGTGTGTGGATTGAAGATTGAGAGTCTCTTGGTGCTTGTCTTTGACTATCCTTTAGATATGTTGTGGTGTTTGTGGTACTCCCTTTGGATGGCCGCAGTGACATTGGGAAATCCATAGATGACAACTACGAACTCTGAGGTGTGCTTTTTTAGCCCTACACAATTCTCGTCCTCTTTTGACCACAAAGAAATGACCTCCGAGTACGTCTCCATTGCATGTTTTATGTGAAATATCATGTGATTAGACTATGTTAATGTTGTTGAGAGTTGCCACTAGTGAAAGTATGAAGCCTAGGCCTTGTTTCCACCATTGCAATACTGTTTGTGCTCACGTTTACCACTTGTTTTCTTGCTGGACTTTTTTATTACAGATTTATATTACTTTGTTTTGCCGCACCTATCACCCATATTTTACCATCTCTTCGCCTAACTAGTGCACCTATACAACTCCTAGTTGTATTAGGTGTGTTGGGGACACAAGAGAATTCTTGTATCTTAATTGCAGGGTTGCTTGAGAGAGACCATCTTCAACCTCTACTTTCCTGAGTTCGATAAAGCTTAGGTCATCCACTTGAGGGAAATTGTTGTTATCCGACAAACCTCTGCGCTTGGAGGCCAAACATAGTCTACAAGAATAGAAGCGTGCGTAGACATCAGCAACCGTGGTTACAAGCACCGTTGTTCTCTCCCTGGTGGCAAGATCACATCCCCTAGTCTCATGTTTCTGTCACTCAAGCTAGACATCGGGGGGCATGAACCCACAATCAAGCATAAATTCTCCCTCTTGGAGTTACTATCTACTACTTGGCCAAAGAAATAAAAAGTAACGGAGAACATGAAAGAATTACTCAAGAACAAAATATAAAAGGTAAATCAAGTATATAACTCCTCACAATGTGAACATAATCTCATAATCCATCGGATCCCAGCAAACACTACATATCAACAACAAGAAAATTACATAGATGCCTTGATCATGTAGGGAAGCTCACAAGGTCTAAGAACTGAAGAACAAGATAGGAGAAAAGACATCACATAGGTACTGGTCATGGACCCATGGTCCAAGGGGGACTACTCATGGAACATCCGGGAAGCGTCCATGGTTGTGGAGAAGCTCCCGGAGGTCAATCCTCCCTCCGACAGGGTGCCAGGAAGAGGTCTTCTGGTGCTCCCGATCTTCGAAGCGCGGTGACAGTGGGACATAGAGGAAATTCGCGATGCGGGGGTCTCTCTGAGGGTTTTCGGAACGGGGGTTAAAAATAGGCCTAAGGGGGGCACCAGGGGGTGTCCCCAACTCCCAGGCGCCCTGGTGGCGCAAATAGGTTAGGGGCGCGCCACCTGGCCGCCTGGGATGGGTGGCCCCCCTCTGGCCCTCCTTAGGTGATTTGGACTCTTCTGTCACACTAATTTTTATCTGATTTGCTGGAAAATTTTGTACCTCTATAAATATGGGTACAAACCTGCAACTTACAGACATCAACAGACATAAACTGGCACTGGTTGCACTGAGTTAGTAGGTTAGTCCAAATATGTGTAAAAAGATATAAAAGTGTAGCAAAACACATAGCAATATCACCTTGAAGAGCATGTAACAAGCAGAAATTATAGATACATTTGGGACGTATCAATATCCCCAAGCTTAATTCCTGCTCATCCCCGACTAGGTAAATGATAACACAGATAATTTCTGTGGAGACATGCTAACACATATAGGAACTTCAAACTAAAGCAAGTAACATATGCAATTCAAGTCAAGATAATAACAAGCAAGAGTCTATATCTAGTATTGAAACTAGAAAAATATGAACATAAAGGTGCAAGAGCTCTCGCTGTCCGTGACTCGAATGTATCCAAATGGTGTTTGCGTGCAAGAAGTGGGATATGGGTTTAGAGAAAAAAATAGTTTAATTGAGGACTCAAACCTACTAAAACTTTACACTTGGTCTCCTTTGGGATCTTATTTTGACTTGTCCCCAGACCACAAGTCAGGTACAAATCAAACTGATCCTCTCCCTTTCAACTTTGAGCACTCATGCAATGGATGAGCGCGACAAAGATACGTTGGCACTTAGGATGGCAAAGAGAGAAATGATGGGGAAGGAAGACAAAAAAGGTGTGAAAGGCTCACATCAATGAGGTCAATCATAGGCGAGAGAAGGCCGAATGATAGATATGATGTGAGGAGTAGGGATTGCCATGCAACGGACGCACATATGAGATAAGGTAAGCTCTCCAATGGAACAAGTGGGGGTGCATCCAACTTGCTTGCTCATGAAGACCTAGAGATCTTTTGAGGAGGCTCATCCTTGGAATATGC
Organism: Bromus sterilis; assembly: GCA_950022295.1. NCBI lineage: Eukaryota > Viridiplantae > Streptophyta > Magnoliopsida > Poales > Poaceae > Bromus > Bromus sterilis. The sequence continues at coordinate 331,281,714 of OX465595.1, read as the reverse complement.
CACCCAAGTTCTATAGTGTAAGGATCCCCACATAGTTATGCATGAATGATAATCTCTATGGAGTACTGATACGTCCCAAACGTATCTCTAATTTTTGCTTGCTCCATGCATGTTTTGGGTTATATTGCTATGCTTTTGATACACTTTCATACACTTTTGATGTAACATCCCAAAATTCTAAAATTTTGGAATGTTATAAATACTAAATAATTAAGATATTCTTGTTTGATTTGTGTGTTATTGATTTGAGTGAAATAGACTAGGATATGAAACATTGGAGTTTAATTGAATATTAAAATGAGAGGGAATAAAATGACTTTCTTAATATTCATTTTTGTTCTTTTACATTATTATGTAAAACAAATCCAACTAAAAAGAAGAGATAAGGTAATATGACTCCTTCAACAAATAAAAGAAAGTTGGAAAAATGTTTCAATAGAAGTTTTATTTTATTGGATCTTATTTTGAATACTTTTATATTTAAAATAAAAATAATTAAATGTGGGAAGATAACATGACTTCTTCAATTTCATTTGAAAATGATTGAAAACCTTGCTTTGGGTTTTATTTGGGTTTATTGGAAAATATTATTTTCATTTTAATTTTGTATAAAATTCATTGAAAGTCTTATTTATATAATTTTAAGATTTCAAAATTTTATTTGGGAATTTTTGGAGTTGTAAATTATTTTATAAAACTCTCTAAAGTTGTGTTAAAAATAAGTAAATAAAAAAATATTTATTATTATTATTATTATTTTTAAAAAGTATTGCGTTATTTTTTCTGGAGTTATTTTATTATTTAAAAATATATCTATAGTCACTTTTTCAAAAAAATAATTAAACAAAATTCGCGAAAAAAAACTGGCGTGGGCCAGCCGGGCCGAGGCCGACCCACCCAGCAGCGGCCAGGCCGACCGAGCGGGAAGCCAGCGGCCAGGCCACGATGGCCCAGCATAGCGCACGAGCACACACGTGCGTGGCTCGTCTCCTCCGTCTCCAACAGGAACACGAACTCTTGTTCATATCCAACTCCAGCACGCAAGCCGGCGGCCGTGTCCGCCCGGGACACCACCCCGGTTACCTATTTCCCAAGTTTTCCTGTCCAATAAATACCCCACGTCCCTCTCCACCGATTCCCCACAAAATTTCGCCCCAAACCGCCCTAAATCGAGCCATTTTCGAGGTAGATCTCGCTGGAAAATTTCGACTTTGCCGGTAGATCCCGTCGCCGGTAAGCCTCCCTTTGACCCCAAATTTTGCATACGGACTTCTTTCTTCGTTGTCGCCATCGTATACTATGATATTGCTATTCTAAGTAGACGTGGATTGGGAAGTGAATCATTATGAGGTATGAGTGATAATGTAGTAATTAGGACCAAGATAAAGTTAGTGAACTACTTGGGTGGGATGGTTTCGAGTATCTTGGAGATGGCCAATGATGAATGCGGAAAGCCACCCAGGCTCAAAGGGACTAATTGTGTTGTCATACCTAGAAGCTTACGTGTGCAGCCACAAGCTACTATGGGCTCTTGCTTGGTTGATCAGTTGTAGGGGCTCTTACTAGGTAGTGCTACGAAAGTAGTTGTGAGTAGGTGGGATGGGTGCTACCGGAGTAAGGGAAACTCTTCTGAAAGACCATTTCTCGATCTTCCAGTTGTCATACACCATGTAGTGTGACAAACTACAAAGGAGGCAATCGAGTCTTGTGGGGAAAAGTGCACAAACCTCTGCAGAGTATAAAACTAATCGATTAGCTGTGTCCCCGGTTATGGACAATTTGAGCGACTAGATGTGGTAATATTTATTTGTCTCATCATCTTTAATTAATTGATTGGTTTAATCACTTTGGGATAGATTGAGTGGAATTTTCCATCTCGATCGTATGCTATTGTAGAATTTAGTTACTATTATTCTATAGGAAAAAATAGCTTTTTCAAAAATAAATGTTAAGTTCCACCAGCCAAATTGCATGTATTGTAGGAAATTTTACTTCTTTATGGGATATGATTTGCCGTACATTCAAATGTACTGACCCGTTGTCGGGATGTAACCTTCGGTGTTACAGGATTATATACGACGAGTAAGTGATACGATATAGGGTCGTGAAGTCTACACTCAACTTTTCCGTTGGCGTTGATGGGGCTCCACTTATATATTGATTGTTCTGCAGTGTATTCTATCCCAAGGGCTGTAAGGTAATAAATACCATGTGTTTACGTTAATTTATGAAATCTGATACTATGGTATTTCATCGAGTACTGTGTGTGCTAGCATACCGATCCACGGATAGCACAGAAGCACAGTAGACTTGGTTCCCTTCGGGACTGGGTCGTTACAAGATGGTATCAGAGCACATGTTGACTGTAGGTCGTGACCCTAGAAACTGGAAAGCCATAGGAAATTCTATTGCTAAAAATATTATTTAAAAAAAATCCATTACTTCTCATCTTTTTTGAGTTTTATAAAAACCCTCCCTCTTACCCCAAACAAGTTAGACTATATCCGTGCCGCTTGACTACTTGGAAGGATTATCTTAGGCTACATCGAGAAGGAAAAGTTATTGGACTCATGATCAATTAAGTGTAATGAGGATAATATCGTGCATTGGAAGAATGGAAGTTACCAACTACAAGTATCGAAGATTTTGAAGACTCGAAGATTTTTGAAGACTCTGAAGATCCCAGGACTACCCATGACCTTTAGAAGACTAAATCCCTGTTATATTCTCACGTTAGATGCAGTGATTTGTGAGTTGTCTCTTGTGTTGTTCTCCCCTTCCATCCAAACTTATCCCCTAAACCTATAACCCTTGGACCCCATAGATGGTGTATGGAGATGAACTCATCTATTATGGAGCGTTGAATCGGTTGGAGCCTGAACAATGGATTCAGAACATGGAGGATCACATGAAGGATAACAGTGTTGGAAGAAACGATATGGTGCAATATTCTCTTCAGTACTTTGGAAAAGGTGCTGCTACTTGGTGGAGGATGTACCAAGCTATCAATGGATGGAAACTAGAAATCACTTGGGAGGAATTCAAACTGACTCTACTAAGATCTCGTCTTGTCACCCGAACAATGAAGGCTAGTATAAACGATCTGAAGAAACCATGCGCATGAAGGATCTGTGGAGAAATAGGACACACCCACGAGGAACGTCAGGATTAATGCCCTTATTGCGAAGAAAGTCACCCAACTGAAGAATGTCCCACTAGACAGGTTACCTGTTTCTTGTGTGAAGGAACTACCCATTAACCCGCCCAGTGTAACATATACCCCATGGTATAGAAAGTGATCCAACAACATAAGGAAGGGATGAAGGAAGCACTTAGTAAACACATAGAAGTACTCATGATGAAGGGAGATGTTAAAGACCCTCTTGGAGGAACATCAACCCCAGTTTGCATCAAGTCATGCTATTCATGTGGGGAAGAAGGACATATTTGACAAAATTGCATGAAGAAGGGAAAAGAGTATTTGGGTAAGTTCCCAACAATAGAACTGGAGTATGAAAAACAAGAAATAGAAGATTGGAGTAACATAGAAAGTTCGAGGAAGAAACACAAGGCGTATGGAAGTGTCACGTTGTGGCACCCCAGCTCAGAGAAACCGGTTTACCTTACATTGCCCGCCCAGAGATCAAGTCTTCTGGCAATGCACAACATATTGGTACAGATACAACCGCTTCATTAATAATTATACAGGTACATAGATTCAAGGATACAACTGCTACGAGGCATGGAGGCACATCTCGTGCGGAAACACTATCAACATTATTTATTTCACAACTCGAGGCCTCAATACGATCGACGAAGAACTCTACGGCGGTGGAATAACGAGGTGATGGGACTCCACTCAACAAGGACACTCCTGGGACATGGCCTAGTTCGCAAAGTACGTCTCTTCAGGTTCGGCTCCTCCTGCATCTGGCATGGCACGCCAGGTCAGTACATTGAATGTACTTGCTAGCTCATAATATCAAAGTCATCAGAAAAACAATAACATGACAAGAATGCAAACAACATGGCAAGATAATATATAAAGCAAGGCCAATCCATAACTCACGATCACTGCATGACCGTGTCGCTTACCTCCGAGTCATCCCGACTAGGTATCCGGGTCATCTCAAGACCAACCATCATACGGGTCATCGCACGACCACTAATTGGATTAGGTGTCCTCTGTTACCACCCAACAAATCCGGCCATTACATGACCAACAACTTAGCATCAAATTAATTATACAGTTTGTGTTAACCATCGTATGAACTAGTAGGAACTGTGTCCCATGACCGAGGACTCGGCTATTCGAATAGATTGTGGCTCTGCAGAGTTTGTGTACGTTACCCACACCATAGAGTTCTTCCTCCCCCCAGCACTCCGGAACTTGTCCCACGGGATCCTTGGAACTCGTTCCGCAATAGTGGGCTAGGACTTCTCCAACGAAACTTGCCTACCGCGTAACCTCCCTACGGTATAACCGACACACTGTCATGGGTATCCCTGTGTCCTTCCGACACCGACCATCACATGGCCCTGACCAACACGTGGTCTACTAACTTTGTCCCCTCTGGAACCCCCGGGTAAATAACTCTATATGTCGAGATTATTACCACCTACCTGATCAGGGTAGCATGCGTTCATACCCCCCCATCTTTGGTGATACCTGTAGAAGGCTCTACGATAGCCCAAGTCAAGGCCCGCCCATACAGAAAAATGTGGCTTCACGGATAAAGCTCGGTTCGGTGGCACTTGGTCAACGGTTATTATGTTCATTAGATTCTAGTGAATAATTTCACGACAAGGGAGATACATGGCAACATGGCATGAACGTGGTACTACCATCAAGAATATGCAACAACTAGCATGGCATGCTATGAACTAACTAAACATGGCATCAAAGTAGGAACATGATCATCACACGAATAATTCCGACATAAGCATGTCAAAATAAGCATGGTGATAATATGTACTAGGGTGGTATGATAAAGATCAGTAGGCATGGCATGATTATAGCATTTCACTTATCATGGTTGATTAATTTTATTAGCAAGAAAATTTAAAGGCAAGAGAAATCCAAGTTAAATGATTCAAATCATCAAATGGCAACTCAATCTCCTCATGACCAGATTGTTATGGCTTTCCTTGGTCAAATGGAATGTCCTTGAACTCCTGGTCTCCTGCAAACACTTGATCACCTTCTGAAAAATAAAACAAGTGGAAAAGAAAAATAAGTCCAAAGCACATTCCTTCTGTCCAGTGGACCTAAACAGAGAGCCAAGCTCCCAAACTTTGCCAACTTGAAGAGGAGCTCAAGAAAAAATTTCAGCAAAAAGAATCAACTCATTTGGCCTTGTGGTTTAGAAGTTATTCATGGTCAAAATTCCAATTTAAAAATGTTTTAAATCAAATTTCTAGAAAAACTCTGGATGTGCCACGTCGAAGGCGTAAACCTACGCGGGCGTCTCCACTTATACCGGTTCGGAGTGGCTGGAGTGGCTGATGGGTGGGGTCAGGGTGTCAGGTTGGAATAAAAAGAGAGGGAGACAGAGGCCGCGGCTCCGGCGACGGTGGTTCGCCGGCGAGGAGGCCTCGGAGGTGAACTAGGGCTAGGGGAGGAGACGCAGGGGGTCACTGCGAGCAGCCACGTACCTGAAATTCCTCGAACGGTGTCCTGACAGCTTCGGTAGGTTCTTCTCCAGCTACGGTGGCGGCGGTGCTCCGGTGCGATCTCCGACCAGGGGCCTCCCCGGCCAGTCTCCTCCTCGCTTGAGCTCTCTAGGAGTGGTGTGGGGGTGGGCTGTGGTGCTAGGAAGAAGAGACGGGGGCCACTTTATAGGTGGGGTCTGGATTCCGCCGCGGTCACCGACGGGTGGAAGCTTGCTGGAGCAGTGCCCGAGTGGATGAGCTCGGGCATCCCTCGGTGGCTCTGGGAGCTTCTAGTGGGGATGCAGAGCACGTGTGCGTCTCCCAATGGACTTCGTCGATGGGAAGCACGGGGCGGCAGCAGCCATGGCACTGCGGTGGCCTGAATCAGTGAAAGGGGTGGCGGGCGGCGCGGCTTTGAGGGGCAGGTGGCGCACTAGGGATGCGATGACGCTAGGGCCGCGCGGATGCAACAACAGGCCAAGTGGAGGCGTGTTGGCCACAGTGGTCGTCTCACGGGTCTTTTGAAGAAATCATGGCGACAACGGCGAGGTCTCCGGCGGGCGGCGGTGCTTTGGGGTGGGTCAGGTGAAGCACAGGTGTGCCACGATGGCTACGAACACACGCAAGCGTCCGCGGGTGCTCGGGGTGCGGCGTGCCCGTGATGGCGACCTCACCGCCACAGCCAGAGCACGCCTGTGGCCGGCAGTGCACGTGCTCACCCCTGGAATGCGTGCACTAAGGGCGTCGATGGCGTGCGCACTATGTCCTTGGCGTGTATACATCGTCCAGTAGCATGGGTGAGGGGTTGGGAGGCCTGCAGGTGGGCTCAAACACATGGTAGTTTCAAAAATAGTTTTCTGCAGGAAACTTTACGAATTTCTCCAGAGAGTTTGGCTAGGATTTTGGGGCTGAAACTTGGTGTGCCTGGGTTATCTAGGAAGGTGCTTAAGTGGTAAAAATTTCAAGGCAAATGGATGGACAAGCCTACAGGGTATTTGCTTCACAAAGTGCCTCTCTGGTCAGAAATGGAAAAGAATTTATACAGGAATATTTTTGTACTAAACTTGCTCACGTTTTTCCATAGCATAATGAGGCATTTCTCCATTGTTTAGCACAAAAACTTTCAGGTCAATAGGAGTAGCAGAGGTGAGGCTAGTTTCAAAAAGGAGGGGGAAAAGAGAAAATTCCCTTAATGAAAAAGGGATTTCTTGAAGAATAAAAATATGGCAAGTGTTTTGATGATCAAAGCTTGATCATAGCCATGAGGGGGAAGGGTTCAGAGGTCACTTGGCCTAGGGGAAAAATTAGGCCTAAGTGATTGTAACGACCCAATTCACATAGAATTGAACTCTCTGTGCTCAAGTGCCAGTCCCTGGATCGAACTCGCTGGCACACACAGTATCATAGATGTATATCAAAGTACAAGTGCATCATTATTACAACGTATGATCCAGAGTAAAACGAATAACAAGTTGCATAGCTCAAGGCTAGCTTATTCAACGTAAATATAGCGTAAGCAAAGCAAATAACGAGGAGTCCCATCAACATCCACAAGCGAACATGCTGAGTGTAGACCCGCAACCCTAAACGCACCTTACTGGTCGTCTGAAAAACCTGCAACACCGAAGGTTACAGCCCGATAACGGGTCAGTACATCTGATTTGTACGGCAAGTGACACGGAAAAGTTTATATAAAGGACCTACAACTACATGCAAGGTGAGTCAAAGGAAAGGCTTATGGTTTTGTTTTGCTGAAAGCCAATTTTCTCCTGAACTAAACTAGTCAAAATTTTAAGTTGAATTTCTACCTGAAACACACAGCAACCCATGCTAATCTATCCCACCAAAACTATTATTAAGTGTTCATCTGTCAAGATCATTCATCAACAGTACTGACTAGTTGCTCAATGTTCGTCCGTAACCGTGGACACGGCTAATCATGATCAGTTTATACGCTTTGTAGAAGTTGTACACGTTCCCCACTAGAATCAACCCGAAGATTGAGACAAAGACTTTCCGAAGAGGTTGCCTCCACCCTTTGGTAGCCGGTACACCTAACACACATCTACATCAGCTAGCTACCAGGGCCAGGTTCCCCACAACGTACTCGTGCTAAGAAAGAGCCCATATAGCCAGTGGCTGTACACGGAAGCTACTAGTAATATTGCATGTCTGATCTTTTTGAGCCTGGACGGCGCCCACTGCGCTCAGAGGGTAGACACCATGTCGCACCCGGTTCACCACCAAAACAACTATTGTGTGCATTTAACCCCGGCACTGTCCTTAGACAAGGCACAACTACCAGGATGCAACCCGCCCGTCCAGAAGTGATTTCTATTTATTATAAAGTTGCTACACAAATTATTAAATAGCTCACATGCACTCCATGAATTCTCACAACCCAAACCACGTCTACAAATCATAGCAATAAAGTAACAACACGACTAGGTTGATCTACAAATACAAGTCAAGACATGTGGCTATCCTAACTGGTTTTGCAGCAACAGTAAAGTAAACTACCTATCATGCAATAGGGTGATATTCTTAACATAATGCATATATAAAATATAGATATGAGTATGGTCAAAGCATCACTTGCCTTCTTGCTGTTCCTGATGATCAAAATCCTCACAAAACGAGGCGGCGCACTTCGGACAATCTATACGAGCAAACATAGCACCAATCAACATATACTCAATACAAATATGCACAAACCGTAATAAACATTCAAAGAAAATTAGAAAAACTTTCCTAACAGAAGCTAAACTTAAAGTACTTGTCAAAATAAAACCAACGCAAAAAGAAACGGCGCAAAGGGGCGCACCGTTAAAAAGATACAGCTACCGGAAGTTAAAATTTGGATCTGCTTGGGATTCAAATTTGAAAACTTCAAACTTCTGTAAAACTTAGGCTACTGGCTAGAATATTTCTTCACGGTCGCAACACAACTGGAATCACTCGATTCCGAGCTACGGTTAAAAAGTACTCGCGAAAACGGTACTGGGTGAAATCGGGGTCCAATCTGCAAAAAGGACCGATATGTAAATAAAATAACTTGAAAAAAAGCGATCGGGTCCTTGCGCGTCGGTTGATCAGATCTGGCCGGCGTTTGACCGGCCGGCCAGCGGCGGCGGCTGCAGCAGCGGGGGCGCGCTCGGCGCGGCGGCCATGGCCGGCGGCCCGCGGTGGTGGCGGCGGTGGGGCGGCGGCGTGGAGGTGGGGCGACGCGACGACGTACCGGTGACGGCGGACGGACGGCTTCGCGGGTCGGGCGAAACCCTAAACGCCCGGGGGTCCGCGGGTTTTTATGACCCGCCCCGAATTTTTTTTAATCTGAAATAAAAACGAATTCGGCCAGGCGGGAAAAAAAACAAAACATGCCCATTAGGCCCAAAACAGTTTTAGAAAAATCACGGAGAAATATTTTTAATTTCCGTTTTCACAAAAAAAATAAAAATAATAAAATTGAATTTTTGTCATTACCAAAATATTTAATAAAAATAAAAACTTTGCAACTTATTTTTAAATATTTTTAAATACTTTTATGGCAATTTAAAAATACCGAAAAACTCCGAAAACGATTTGAAAACTTTTCCGGAGCATAAATAAATTCCCAAAATAATTTTAGAAATTAGTTATAACCCCGAAGTAAATTTAAAAAGTCTCCAAAAAATATTTTCAATTATTTTCCAACATTTTACAAATGGGCATAAGTCCTTTTATATCCTCTCCAGCGAACTGCCATGTGTTGGAAATTGTTTAAAATATTCTTAAAACTCCAGAAAAATGCGGAAACAGCATGAGATGCATATGATGATCTATTAACATCCAAATTTAGAAAATTGGGATGTTACAAACCTACCCGCCTTAAGATGAATCTCGTCCTCGAGATTCAGGCTGGCTAGCAAAGAGATACGGGTGGTCTTGCTTCAGATCTTCTTCACGCTCCCAAGTTGCCTCCTCTTCGGTGTGGTGATCCCACTGAACCTTGCATAGTCTTATTGTCTTAGTTCGGTAACTCTTTCTGCAGTCTCCAGAATCTTCACAGGTTTCTCCTCATAAGTCAAGTCACTCTCCAACTGAATTGCCTCAAGTGGCACTGTATCTCTCAAAGGAATATCTTCCATCTCGGCATGACACTTCTTCAGCTGGGATACGTGAACCACATCATGAACTCCTGACAAAGCTTCTAGCAACTCCAACTGAAAAGCTACCTCTTCTCTGCGCTCCAAGATCTTGTAAGGCCCCACAAAACGTGGTGCTAACTTGCCCTTGATTCCAAACCTCTTGATTCCGCGAATTGGTGAAACTCTGAGATACGCACGGTCTCCAACCTCATAGGTTACATCCTTGCGCTTAGCATCTGCATAACTCTTCTGCCTGGACTGTGCTATCTTCAGTCTATCACGGATAACCTTGACTTTCTCCTCAGCATCTCTGATCAAGTCAGGTCCGAAAAACTGACGCTCTCCTACCTCATCCCACATCAACGCTGTTCTGCACTTCCTGCCATACAGTAACTCAAATGGTGCCATCTGAAGACTAGCCTGGTAAATGTTGTTGTATGAGAACTCCGCATACGGTAAGTTGTCATCCCAACTCAATCCATAATCCAACGCACAAGCTCTCAACATATCCTCCAAGATCTGATTGACTCTCTCGGTCTGCCCATCGGTCTAAGGATCGAACGCTGTACTGAACTCCAGCCTAGTTCCCAAAGTCTCGTGCAACTGACGCCAAAACTTTGAAGTAAACTGAGTACCTCTATCAGACACTACCTTGCTCGGAACTCCATGCAAACACACGATCCTGGACATATAAATCTTGGCTAGCTTAGGACTTGTATAAGTTGTCTTTACTGGAATGAAGTGAGCAACCTTGGTCAAACGATCAACATTCACCCAAATAGAATCATATCCTGACCGAGTCCTGGGTAAACCAGTAATAAAGTCCATACCTATCTGATCCCACTTCCAATCTGGTATAGGCAAAGGCTGCAACAATCCTGTTGTCTTCTTATGCTCCGCCTTGACTCTCTGGCAAACATCACACAATGCAATATACTGGGCTATCTCTCGCTTCAGGCTAGGCCACCAAAATCTCTCCCTCAAGTCCAAATACATCTTGGTATTCCCGGGATGAATAGAATAAGGTGAATCATGTGCCTCCTCAAGAATCAACTTCCTGATCTCTGCATCCCGCGGTACACAAATGCGCTTCTCAAACCAAATGGCTCCATGCTCATCCTCACGGAACCCCTCTGCTTTCCCTTTGGTCATATTCACCTTTATCTCATCAATTTCTGCATCACCCTTCTGAGATTCTCTGATTCTTTCCAACAGATTTGGCTTCACTTCCAACCGGAGATTCTTGAACTGCTCACATAACTCACGTGGCGTATCCTCAACAATAGCAACATTGATATGACTGTTACGGCTCAATGCATCAGCAATCACATTTGCTTTACCAGGATGATACTGCACAATAAAATCATAATCCTTAATATGCTCCAGCCATCTGCTCTGCCTGAGATTCAACTCATTCTGAGTAAAGATATACTTCAAACTCTTATGATCAGTAAAAACATCACACTGATTACCAACAAGAAATTGCCTCCATGTTTTCAATGCGTGAATAACTGTAGCTAACTCCAAATCATGTGTAGGATAGTTCTGCTCATGGTTCTTAAGCTGACGTGAAGCATAAGCAACAACTCTACCCCCTTGCATGAAAAAACAACCAAGTCCTCGATGAGATGCATCACAATATACTTGGAAATCCTTATGTATATCAGGAAAACATAAAACAGGTGCAGTTACTAACCGTTTCTTCAACTCCTGAAGGATGGTTTCACATGCCTCACTCCAATCAAACTTATTCTATTTCTTCAACAGCTCAGCCATTGGTTTTGCAAGCTTGGAGAAATTTCCAATGAACCTCCTATAATATCCTGCAAGACCCAAGAAATTGCGAATGTCTCCAACTGTCGTGGGTGTCTCCCATTCTGTAACTGTTGAAACCTTGGATGGATCCGCAGCTACTCCTTCGCCTGACACAACATGTCCAAGGAATCCTACCTCCTTCAACCAAAAATCGCACTTGCTGAACTTGGCATCCAATTTGTGCTCCCTGAGCTTCTCCAATACCAAACGCAGATGTGCCTCATGCTCTTGCTCATTCTTGGAATACACCAATATATCATCAATGAACACCACAACGAATTTATCCAAGAACTCCATAAAAACCTTGTTCATCATATTCATGAAGTATGCAGGAGCATTAGTCAATCCAAATGACATAATAGTATACTCATACAACCCATACCTTGTAGTAAAAGCAGTCTTCGGAATATCCTTCTCCCGAATCTTCACTTGATGATAACCAGAACGAAGATCAATCTTAGAGAATACACAAGCTCCCTCTAACTGGTCAAATAGATCATTAATCACATGTAGAGGATACTTGTTCTTGATAGTAACATCATTCAGAGAACGGTAATCCACACACATCCTCTGGGTTCCATCCTTCTTCTCAACAAACAACACTGGCGATCCCCAAGGTGACGAGCTTGGGCGAATGAAGCCCTTTGCCTGCAACTCTCTGATCTGTTCCTTCAACTCTGCAAGTTCATTAGCGGGCATCCTATACGGTCTCTTAGCAATAGGCCCAGTGCCTGGTATTAAATCAATAAGGAACTCAATCTCCCTATCCGGTGGCATACCTGGCAACTCATCTGGAAACACATCCGGATAATCCCTCACAACACACACCTCATCCAGGCTACCCCTCTTCAGAGAATTCACCTGAGCGTGCTGATGCTTATACTTAGACACATATCTGATTTTATGCCCAGTCGGTGTACGGAGAGTGATAGACCGACTGGCACAATCAATAACACCTTGGTACTTGGCTAGCCAATCCATGCCCAATATAACATCCAAACATTGTGACTCCAATACAATAAAATCTGTAGGAAAAACATGCTTCCCTATGGCTAGGCTCATCTGACAGCATCCCAAACTAGCTGACATCTCCGCTCCCGGTGAACTTATGAGCATAGAAGACTTAAGAACTACGGTAGGCAACTTATGCTTATCCACAAATGCCCTCGATATGAAAGAATGCGATGCACCAGAATCAACAAGAACAAGTGTTGGTACTGAATTGATAAAGAACTTACCAATCACAGCATCAGGATCATCATAAATCTCCTCCACGTTGACATGGTTCACATGCCCCTTGTTGAAAGGGTTGGGCTTGACAACTCCATTCCCATTGGACTCTGGGCAGTCTATGGCATATTGTCCCATGTTCTTGCACTTGAAACACTGGATGTGACTCAAGTCCTTTGGTGCCTGGCCATTCTTACGGTTGTTTCCATTGCCTCCATTAGCTCCACTGCTTCTCCCATTCCCATTGTTCCTTCCATCGCCATTGCCATTGCCATTCTTGTTACCATTGTGGTGGTTGTGGCCATTATGGTTGTGACCATTCCCACCATGATGGTTGTTTGCTCCACTGTGAACATGGCTATTCCCACCATGATGGTTGTGTCCATGGTTATGTCCTCCATTGCCACCATAAGAAGTATGTGGCTCCTGATGCGGTCCAGAGTTATACTTGCCACCATTGTTGTTGTTGTACTTCCTCTTGCAGTTCTCAATGGCCTGTTGCTTTCCTTCCAACACAATAGCCTTGTCTATGAGCCCCTGGCAGTTAGCAAAGGTAGCCACTGTCAACTGGACTCCCAACTCATCATTTAGCCCCTCCAAGAACTTCTCCTGCCTTGTTGCATCATTCCTGACATCATCTGGAGCATATCTGGCAAGCTTGTTGAACACCTCAACATACTCGGCCACTGAACGGCCTCCCTGACGCAAACTGCGGAACTCCTTCTTCTTCAAGCTCATGGCGCCTGCTGAAACATGTGCGACGCGAAAGGCAGACTGAAACTGCGCCCAAGTGATGGTGTCGATGGGATAAGTCACCAAGTAGTTGTCCCACCATGCAGCGGCAGGACCCTCCAGCAAATGTGAGGCAAACCTCACCCTCTCTTCCTCAGTACATCCAACTGTCTCCATGTTCCGGCCCACTGAACGAAGCCAGTCATCCGCCACTATGGGCTCAGGAGTGCTAGAGAACCTCTGAGGATTCAACCTCAGGAACCTCGCCAGCGTGTCCATAGGTGGTGGTGGTGGTGGAGCGCTGTTGTTGTTGTTGCCCATGTTCTGAGTGAGCAACTGGATCAACTGAGCTTGTCCTTGAAGTAACTGTTGCATATAAGCTGGCACTCCATTGTTTTTGTTGTTCTCATCCCCCGTGGGATCACGTCCCGGCGGCATATGTTGGGCAGGAATAGGTAAGTTGTAGACAGAAATTAGATAGGGAATATACTCCTACCCATATGCATATGATGATCATGGAAAGCATTATATATACAATACATATATCACCAATCAACTTCACCAAACAATATCACCATAGCATCAAACATATAACAATCATCAACCAATGCACTCATACGAAAAAACCATCACATATTACACCATATAGTTTAAAGTATATTGTATAATTGATATAAGATCCTCAACACAACCACGAATAATATAAGATCCTTAATACAACCACGAATAAGAGTATATCAAGCAACCTAGTATTGCCATAACGAATAAGTCGACATGGTCAAATATGCTAACACGATAACGATAGTAAACTAATTGCCGGTGTAGTAATTCCGAATGCTGTCTTTGCTAAACAGCATGCGGTATTCGCGCCCGCTAATGCGGTTGCGCCTTTTGGGACTTGATTCATCTTCTTCTACTGAGGTCTCCACTTCTGGTTCCTCTTCTTGTTCTTCAATTCCATTGGCCTTCATCTTCTCCTTCAGCCTCTTTATCTCCGCTTGGATCTCCATCCTCTCCTTCTTCAGCTTGTTGGTGTCCCTCTTGAGTTTGGTGTTCTTCTGCTGCAACTCAGTAATGGTGTAGAGGTCTGACTGAGTGTCCTTCTCCAGGAAATGGATGTGCTTCTCCAGGCTATGGATGAAGTAGCTAGTTATACCTGGCCAAATGGCCCCAAGCACATACTTGAACTTATTTGGCCATATGTTTCCCGATGGAAGGATCTTGGTCATCTCCGCGTACACCGTACCCTTTAGTCGGCCGGCATACATCTCAACGATGCGTCCAAGAGCTATGTGAGAGGCTATGCGCAAACACTGCTCCTTCTCCTAGGCATGCACCTCGAATGACTCCATAATCACCCTTTCTCCCGTCTTGCTTCCTAGGATGAAAGTCTCCACTTGCATGTAGTCATCAGCTCCCCTTGTCTCCACTATGTCCGGCTGAAAGACTGGCGCGTAGATGTTCAGGTAATGGCAAATCCCCCTGAGCTCAGGTCCAAGCGCCATAGCGCGGTATGACAGAGTGGTCATCTAAAATCAAAGAGAGGTAAGGCAAGATTAGAACAGGTATGAATACGAGATAGGGAAGGTAAAGTAATATTTTTATTCCTATGGCTTTTCTAATCCATTTTCTAGGGTCACGTCCTACAGTCAACACACTGCTCTGATACCATAGTTAATGACCCAATTAACATAGAATTGAAGTCTCTGTGCTCAAGTGCCAGTCCCTGGATCGAACTCGCTGGCACACACAGTATCATAGATATATATCAAAGTACAAGTGCATCATTATTACAACGTATGATCGAGAGTAAAATGAATAACAAGTTGCATAGCTCAAGGCTAGCTTATTCAACATAAATATAGCGGAAGAAAAGCAAATAACGAGGAGTCCCATCAACATCCACAAGCGAACAAGCTAAATGTAGACCCGCAAGCCTAAACGCACCTTACTGGTCGTCAGACAAACCTGCAACACCGAAGGTTACAGCCCGACAACGGGTCAGTACATCTGATTTGTACGGCAAGTGACACGGAAAAGTTTATATAAAGGACCTACAACTACATGCAAGCTGAGTCAAAGGAAAGGCTTATGGTTTTGTTTTGCTGAAAGCCAATTTTCTCCTGAACTAAACTAGTCAAATTTTTAAGTTGAATTTCTACCTGAAACACAGAGCAACCCATGCTAATATTTCCCACCAAAATTATTATTAAGTGTTCATCTGTCAAGATCATTCATCAACAGTACTGACTAGTTGCTCAAAGTTCGTTTGTAACCGTGGACACGGCTAATCATGATCAATTTATACGCTCTGCAGAGGTTGTACACGTTCCCCACTGGACTCAACCCGAAGATTGAGACAAAGACTTTACGAAGAGGTTGCCTCCACCCTTTGGTAGCCGGTACACCTAACACACATCTACATCAGCTAGCTACCAGGGCCAGGTTCCCCACAACGTACTCGTGCTAAGCCAGAGCCCATATAGCCAGTGGCTGTACACGGAAGCTACTAGTAATATTGCCTGTCTGATCTTTTTGAGCCTGGACGGCGCCCACTGCACTCAGAGGGTAGACACCATGTCGCACCCGGTTCACCACCAAAACAACCATTGGGTGAATTTAACCCTGGCACTGTCCTTAGACAAGGCACAACTACTAGGATGCAACCCGCTCGTCCAGAAGTGATTTCTATTTATTATAAAGTTGCTACACAAATTATTAAATAGCTCACATGCACTCCATGAATTCTCACAACCCAAACCACGTCTACAAAGCATAGCAATAAAGTAACAACACGGCTAGGTTGATCTACAAATACAAGTCCAGACATGTGGCTATCCTAACAGGTTTTGCAGCAACAGTAAAGTAAACTACCTATAATGCAATAGGGTGATATTCTTAACATAATGCATATAGAAAATATAGGTATGAGTATGGTCAAAGCATGACTTGCCTTCTTGTTGTTCCTGACGATCGCAATCCTCACAAAACGAGGCGGCGCACTCCGAGCAATCTATACGAGCAAACATAGCACCAATCAACATATACTCAATACAAATATGCACAAACCGTAATAATAATTCAAATAACAGTAGAAAAACTTGCCTAACAGAAGCTAAACTTAAAGTACTTGTAAAAATAAAACTAACGCAAAAAGAAACGGCGCAAACGGGCGCACCGTCCAAAAGATACGGCTACCGGAAATTAAAATTTGGATTTTCTTGGGATTCAAATTTGAAAACTTGAAACTTCTGTAAAACTTAGTCTACTGGCTAGAATGTTTCGTCACGGTCCCAACGCAACTGCAATCACTCGATTCTGAGCTACGGTTAAAAAGTACTCGCGAAAACGGTATCGGGTGAAATCGGGGTCCAATCTGCAAAAATGACCGATATGTAAATAAAATAACTTGAAAAAAAAGCTATCGGGTCCCTGCGTGTCGGTTGACCAGATCTGGCCGGTGTTTGACCGGCTGGCCGGCGGCGCACGGCGAGGGGTGCGGCGGCCCGCGGCGGTGGCGGCGGTGGGGCGACGGCGTGGAGGCGGGGCGGCACGGCGGCGGACGGACGGCTTCGCGGGTCGGGCGAAACCCTAAACGCCCGCGGGTCCGCGAGTTTTTATAACCCGCCCCGAATTTTTTTAATCCGAATTAAAAACGAATTAGGCCAGGCGGGAAAAAAAACAGAACAGGCCCATTGGGCCCAAAACAGTTTTAGAAAAATCACGGAGAAATATTTTTAATTTCCATTTTCACCAAAAATTTTAATATAATAAATTGAAATTTTGACATTACCAAAATATTTAATAAAAATAAAAACTTTGCAACTTATTTTTAAATATTTTTAAATACTTTTCTGGCAATTTAAAAATACCGAAAAACTCCGAAAACGATTTTAAAACTTTTCTTGAGCATAAATAAATTCCCAAAATATTTTTAGAAATTATTTATAACCCCAAAATAAATTTAAAAACTCTCCAAAAAATATTTTAAACTATTTTCCAACAATTTACAAATGGGGATAAGTCCTTTTATATCCTCTCCAGCGAACTGCCATGTATTGGAAATTGTTTAAAATATTCTTAAAACTCCAGAAAAATGCGGAAACAGCATGAGATGCATATGATGATCTATTAACATCCAAATTTAGAAAATTGGGATGTTATAGTGATCAAGGCCATCTAAGCTAAAAAAATCCAGGCAAATAAATTCCAAATCCAGAAAATCGGCAAATAAAATTGCAAATAAAAAGGGGTCAAAAACCAGGGTGTCACAAACCTACCCCCCTTAGGGTAAATCTCGTCCTCAAAATTTGGTTGCTCAGGGAACAGATACGGATATGCGGATCTCAGAAATTCTTCCCTCTCCCAGGTAGCCTCTTCCTCGGTATGATGCTCCCACAGTACCTTGTAAAACCGTATCACCTTATTGCGGGTGGTCCTTTCCATTTCATCCAAAATCCTGACTGGTTTCTCTTCATATGTCAAATCCTGGGTCAACTCTAACTCTTTCAAATCCACTCGTTTGACTGGTGGTGAAATGCACTTGCGTAGTTGCGATACGTGGAATACGTTGTGGACATCGGATTTCTCTGGGGGTAGTTCCAGCTGGTATGCTACCCTTCCCCGCTTAGCCATTATTGGGAATGGCCCGACGTACCTTGGGGCAAGCTTCCCTCGGGTATGGAATCTCCTTATCCCTTTCATTGGTGGCACTCGGAGATAGACATATTCTCGAGGCTCAAAGCTTACTTCCCGATGCTTTGTGTCTTAGTAACTATTCTGTCGAGACTTGGTGGCTCTCAACCGGTCCTGAATTTCCTTGACTTGCTTTTATGCTTCGAGCATTAAGTCGGTGCCAAAGAGACGACCGTCCCCTGTCTGTGACCAGTTCAAGGGGGTACGACATTTCCGCCCATATAGTGCTTCAAAGGGTGAAATCTTGAGACTGGCCTGATAGCTGTTATTGCACGAGAATTCTGCGTATGGCAAACAGTCCTCCCATTTAGAGACGTAAGCTAGCACACATGCCCTAAGCATATCCTCCAATATCTGATTTACTCGTTCTGTTTGGCCATCAGTCTGAGGATGGTAGGCAGTGCTATGCTTTAGTGTGGTTCCCAGGGCTTGGTGAAGACATAGCCAGAATGCAGACGTGAACACTGACCCTCGGTCTGAGGTGATGGTCCTCAGTATCCCATGGAGACTGACAATTCGGGACATGTATAACTCCGCTAGTTGATCAGCTCGGTAAGTGGTCCTAACCGGAATAAAGTGAGCCACTTTGGTGAGCATGTCCACGATTACCCAGATGGAGTCGTGGCCCCAGGCGGTCTTTGGGAGCCCCACAATAAAATCCATGCATATGTCATCCCACTTCCATTGCAAGACTTGCAGGGGTTGCAGTAATCCGGCTGGCTTTTGGTGTTCTGGCTTGACTCTGTTGCATATGTCACAGCATGCCACATAATACGCAATATCCTTGCGCATTCTGTTCCACCAGAATGTGGTCTTCAAATCCCGGTACATCTTGGTGCTTCCGGGGTGGATAGAATATGATGACTCATGTGCTTCCCGCAGTATCTGTTGTCTCAAATTATCCAGGTTCGGTACGCATATTCGGTTTTCGAACCATAACACTCCTTGGGTATCCAGGTGAAAGGATTCGGCCTTGCCACGCGGAATCCGCTCCTTGATCTCTCGGATTTCGGAATCCTGAGCTTGTGCTCCCTTAATTTCCTCTACCACGGTTGGAGTGATTTCCAATGTCTTCCTGGTCATTGAGTGACACAACACCAGGTTGAGTTGAGTGACTTCCTCCCCTAACCGTGGGTGGAGCCTTTCCCAGAGTGCATTCACTGAGCTTGGCTTCCGGCTAAGGGCGTCGGCGACCACATTAGCCTTCCCGGGGTGATAATTTATCCCGAGATCGTAATCCTTGACCAACTCGAGCCACCTTCTCTGCCTGAGTTTGAGGTCCGGCTGCGTGAAGATGTACTTGAGGCTTTTATGATCGGTATATACTTCACACTGTTGTCCAACGAGGTAATGCCTCCATCACTTCAATGCGTGTACCACATCAGCTAGCTCTAGGTCATGCGTGGGGTAGTTGACTTCATGTTGGCGTAGCTGCCGGGAGGCATATGCTACAACCTTTCCTTCTTGCATTAGCACGCAGCCAAGGCCGTGTTTGGAGGCATCGCGGTATATATCAAATCCCTTGTGGATGTCCGGCAGAGTCAGGACGGGGGCTGAGGTTAGCTTAGTCTTTAGCTGCTTGAAGCTATCATCACATTCCTTGGTCTAGACAAATTTCTGGTTATTCTTAAACAACTCGGGTCATCGGCTTGGCTATCTTGGAGAACCCTTCAATGAATCGGCGATAATAACCCTCCAATCCCAAGAAACTCCTGACTTCCGTCACTGTAGTTGGTGGCTTCCAATTCAACACATTGGCCACCTTGCTGGGGTCTACGGTCACTCCTTGAGCTGTCAGGATGTGCCCCAAAAATCCCACCTCCTTTAACCAAAACTCGCACTTGCTGAACTTGGCATAAAGGCGGTGAGCTCGCAGTTGTTCCAACACTATGCAGAGGTGCTGCTTATGCTCTTCTTCACTTCTGGATTATATGAGTATGTCATCAATGAATACCACCACGAACTTGTCCAGAAAGCCCATGAAGACCTTGTTCATCATGCCCATGAAATATGCTGGGCATTTGTCAAGCCGAATGACATGACCGTGAATTCATATAGGCCATATCTGGTGGTGAAGGCCGTCTTGGGAATGTCTTCCTTCCTGATATTCAATTGGTAAGAGCCCGTGCGAAGATCTATCTTGGAGAATACCCGGGCACCCTTTAGTTTTTTTTGAAGCTTGGGCACCCTTTAGTTGGTCAAACAAGTCATCAATGCGGGGTAGTGGGTACTTACTCTTGATGGTGACTTCATTCAGGGGGCGGTAGTCCACACACATCCACAAGGTGCCATCTTTCTTCTTGAAAAACAATACCGGTGATCCCCAAGGTGAGATGCTGGGACGAATGTACCCTTTCTGCAATAGTTCATCCAACTCCTTTTTCAGCTCCACCAGTTCAGTGGAAGGCATCCGGCAATACTTCTTGTATATAGGGGAGGTACCGGTAACAATCTCGATGGCGAACTCCAGCTCCCTGTCTGGCGGCATACCCAGCAATTCTTCTAGGAAACATCTGGGAATTCTCTCACCCTTGGAATTTTGTCCATTTCTATGGTGGTGATCTGGCATACTGTTGTATCTTTCTTGTGTTGCATTCCAACAGCCGTGAATCGGGTTGCCTTCCCGTCTGGGTTGACCAGTTCCACTATTCGGGTCTTCAAGGAGAGGCGAACTTCATGGGTGGTGAGCCAATCAAGTCCAAGGATTGCATCTAGCCCCTTGGATTCCAACAGCATGAGAGAGGTTGGGAACTTCACTCCATATATCTCAATGGTCAGGTTCTTGCATATACCGTCTGGTTTGAGCACACCTCCGGGGGTTTTGAACACCACGATTTTGTCTAAAAGAGAGACGGGAAAATTGTTTTGGGTGGCAAAACTTTGCGATATAAACGAATCGGTTGCCCCAGAATCAAATAATATAGCTGTGGGTATGTTATTAATAGGGAACATAACGATAAACACGTCGGGGGACTCGCGGGCTTCTTCGGCTGAGACGTGGTTGACTCGAGCCTGGCGATAGTTGCTCCGCCCCCCGATGTTGTTGACTTGAGGCGTTGGTTTTCCCAACTTGTTCGGGCATTGCCTGGAAAAGTGCCCTTGTTTCCCGCAAATAAAGCAGGTTCCTTTGCGAAGGCAGTCCTCCTTTACCTTGTCGCTGAGGTAAGGCTTGCCCTGGGTTGCCGTCTTGTCGGTTGCGGCGCTGCCATTATTCCAGGAAGGCTTGAAGTTGACTTGAGCAGGCTGGGGAGTGGACTGCACCATACGTGGCTTCTGGGCATATGGCTCATAAGGGACCTTCTTGGCTTCATGCTTGCGCTTGCGGTCTTCATACCCAACCTTGAGTTCGGCAACAGACTTGTATTCACGTTCAGCTATGAGTGCCTTGTTGACAAGCGTCTGAAAGTCTGGGAAGTCCAGCATGCTGAGCTGACAACGGAGAGTGGGGCTAAACCCACCAAGGAAGCGGTCCACCTTTCTTTCTTCAGTGGACACATCGTGAATAGAATATCTTGCCAGATGGTTGAACTTGTTCAGATACTCGGTCACAGTCATGCTGCCTTGGACAAGAGCGAGAACTTCTCTCTGTTTGGTCTTCAGCACCCCGGTGGGAATATGGTAGGAGCGGAACTTGTCCTTGAACTTCTCCCAAGTGATGTCTTCTCCTGCAGGCCATACTTCCTTGGTATTGTCCCACCAGATTGCGGCGTAGCCCTCAAGGTAATGGGTGGCGAATGGGACCTTGTCTACCTCGTCACAGTGAGCGATCTCCAGTTTCTTTTCCATCATTCTCAGCCAGTCATCAGCCTCAATGGGATCTATTGCTTGATAAAAGCTCGGTGGTCGGGTGCGCTGAAAGTCAGATAGCTTGGAACGGGCCCCCTGGTTCTGATTCTGTCCCACAATGTTCTGCATGCCTATCAGTAATTCCATGAGTTCCTATTTCCTTCTTTCCTCAAACATCCTGATGATCTGATCTGGGGTAGGTGTCTGTGGTCGAGGAGGTGGTGGACGCTCGGGTGATAGTCCAGCTTGCCTGGAGGATCGACGACGAGGGGTGTCGTCATCACCAGAGTGGCTGCCTTCACCTCGCCGCATCCTATATCCGTTCTCAATATAGAGCACCAATATCATGAGAAATCACAAAGGGAAAATAGGCAAAGTGACGGCAAAGCGAGAAGAACTCGAAACTCCAAGAGGCGGTGGTTAGTGACTATCCGAATCCCTTGTCAAAATGGCGAATAAACCAGCGGCCACCAGGATGGTCTTGACAACACAGATCTGGGGCATTTCTGGGGTAGCTCACCTCTTTCTCAAGACGGCCGCAAAACATCTCAGAACTTGGAGCAGGGTGATTAAGAAGAAAGCAGAGGTCCCCTAAGATGGCTGAGAAAACAGCTCAGAACATAGGGTCTCCAATGCGAAAAGAAACTCAACGACTGCCTGAGACGGCCGGAAAGCAGCTCAGAACACAAGCTAGTCGTTGAAAGAGAAAGAAAGCAAGGAGGCATCCACCCCGGACGGCCGACCAAGAATCGGCACAAAACCAGGCGTGGTGCCTTTTATCGAGAAAAGAGAGCAAGGGTCCGTTTGAGTCACCTACGCCAAGACAGCAAATATGAGAATACCAACAATAGAAAAACCGAACGAAAAATCGAAGCAACCTCATAATTATACATAGCATCATGACATCATACATAACAACTAGCAAGGATAGCATAACGAGTACTGCTCATACGGCAGTTGACAACATGCATGGCATAACGATAGAAGCGACCATACTGCTACTCGACCTCGCTCTAGTCGTGAGGAAGCGGGCACTTGCAGTCAGCAGAACCATCGGAACTTTCCTCAGAATCAGAACTAGTGACATGGATCGTGCTGCGGGTGGGGATGTCAAGACAACGACGCTGACGAGAGGGCTCTCCCTCAGGAGGAGGAGGAGTACGCTGTCTAAGCATAGCAGCAGCAGGGGTAGCAGTCAACGCGGCCCACTCCTCTAGGGTCTCGCGCCGAACGGCTACCGGCACAACTGGAGTCTGTGGGGTGGGTGAAGGTGGAATGGGTGGAGCTGGCACCCGGGTATAGGTGGGAGGCGGTAGAGGAGGTGACTGAACACTGCTGATAGAAGCAAGTGCCTCCCGGGAATGAGGCAACTCCTTTGCAAGACTAATGATCAACTCGTACTGAGCGACCATGTAGGGAGAGAGGTGGACGGCAGTCCGGTCGCACTCCGAGTCTAGTGGAAATAGAATCTGCCCGGAAGGGGCCAGAGTGGGGTAGTGAGAAAGACCTCGGTGAAGCTGCATCCCGACTTCCTGATGACGCAGGTCGACGAGAGCCTCAAGGGAAGCATAGATGATAGCCTGATCTGGGGTGGAAGCGGGCCCTCCCTTCGCGGAACGCGAAAGGCTGCCAACCGTGGAACTCGTGAAAAGGAATACCTCAGCGCGGTACTCGTGCATGAAGTCAGCCAGCTTCTCGCGGTACACCTGGAACACCGGGTCTTCTCCCTGTGGATACAGTCGGAGCCAAACTCGACGGAGTAGCGACAGAAGCCTATCGGTGACGACTCGTACTCAAAGGGGTATGGAACGGGTGCCATCTACACTCAGAGGGTTATCCATTAGTAAAGAAATCAATGCATCTACATGCCATGCATCAACCAATGCATCAATCAAGATGCACAGATCAAGCAAGACTCTAGACTAACGTTACTCTAGCTCACGGCCTAACTAGCGTGTCCTACAGTCAGCGCAGCTCTGATACTAATCGTTGTGGCACCCCGGCTCAGAGCAACCGGTTTACCTTACATTGCTAGCCCAGAGATCAAGTCTTCTAGGAATGCACAACATATTGGTACAGATACAACCGCTTCATTAATAATTATACAGGTACATAGGTTCAGGGATACAACTGCTACGAGGCATGGCGGCACATCTCATGCGGCAACACTATCAACATTATTTATTTCACAACTCGGGGCCTCAATACGATCGACGAAGAACTCTACGGTAGCGGAATAACGAGGTGATGGGACTCCACTCCACAAGGACACTGTTGGGACATGACCTAGTTCGCAAAGTACGTCTCTTCAGGTTCGGCTCCTCCTGCATCTGGCATGACACGCCAGGTCAGTACAATGAATGTACTTGCAAGCTCATAACATCCAAGTCATCAGGCAAACAATAACATGACAAGAATGCAAACAACATGGCAAGATAATATATAAAGCAAGGCCAATCCATAACTCATGATCACTGCATGACCGTGTCGCTTACCTCCGAGTCATCCCGACTTGGTATCCGGGTCATCTCAAGACCAACCATCATATAGGTCGTCGCACGACCACTTATTGCATTAGGTGTCCTCTGTTACCACCCAACCAATCCGGCCATCACATGACCAGCAACTTAGCATCAAATTAATTATACAGTTTGTGTTGACCATCGTGTGACCTAGTACGAACTGTCTCCCATGACCGAGGACTCGCTATTCGAATAGATTGTGACTCTGTAGAGTTTGTGCACGTTACCCACACCATGGAGTTCTTCCTCCACCCAGCACTCCGGAACTTGTCCCACATGATCCTTGGAACTCATTCCGCAATAGTGGGCTAGGACTTCTCCAACAAAACTTGCCTACCGCGTAACCTCCCTACGGTATCACCAACACACTGTCTTGGGTATCCCTGTGTCCTTCCGACACCGACCAACACATGGCCCTGACCTACACGTGGTCTACTAACTTTGTCCCCTCTGGGACCCCCGGGTAAATAACTCCAGATGTCGAGATTATCACCACCTACCTGATTAGGGTAGCGTGCGTGCATAAGCCCCCCTCTTTGGTGATACCTGTAGAAGGCACTACGATAGCCCAAGTCAAGGCCCGCCCATACAGACAAATGTGGCTGCACGGATAAAGCTCGGTTCGGTTGCACTTGTTCAATGGTTATTATGTTCATTAGATTCTAGTGAATAATTTTCCGACAAGGGAGATACATGGCAACATGGCATGAACGTGGTACTACCATCAAGCATATGCAACAACTAGCATGGCATGCTATGAACTAACTAAACATGGCATCCAAGTAGGAACATTATCATCACACGAATAATTCCGGCATAAGCATGTCAAAATAAGAATGGTGATAATATGTACTAGGGTGGCATGATAAATATCAGTAGGGATGGCATGATTATAACATTTCACTTATCATGGTTGATTCATTTTATTAGCAAGAAAATTTAAAGGCAAGAGAAATCCAAGTTAAATGATTCAAATCATCAAATGGCAACTCAAGCTACTCATGACCAGATTGTTATGCTTTTCCTTGGTCAAATGTAATGTCCTTGAACTCCTGGTCTCCTGCAAGCACTTGATCACCTTCTAAAAAATAAAAAAAGTGGCAAAGAAATAGAAGTCCAATGCACATTCCCTCTTTCCAGTGGACCTAAACAGAGAGCCAAGCTCCCAAACTTTGCCAACTTGAAGAGGAGCTCAAGAAAAAAAATTAGCAAAAAGAATCAACTAATTTGGCCTTGTGGTTTATAAGTTATTCATGGTCAAAGTTTTGTCAAATTTCCAATTTAAAAAGGTTTTAAATCAAATTTCTGGAAAAACTCTGGATGTGCCACGTCGAAGGCGTAAACCTACGCGGGCGTCTCCACTTATACCGGTTCGGAGAGGCTGGAGTGGCTGACGGGTGGGGTCAGGGTGTCAGGTTGGAATAAAAAGAGAGGGAGACAGAGGCCGCGGCTCCGGCAACGGTGGTTCGCCAGTGAGGAGGTCTCGGAGGTGAACTAGGGATAGGGGAGGAGACACAGGGTGTCACGGAGAGCAGCCACGTACCAAAAATTCCTCGAACGGTGGCCAGACGGCTTCGCTAGGTTCTTCTCCAGCTACGGTGGCAGCGGTGCTCCGGTGCGATCTCCGGCCAGGTTCCTCCCCGACCGGTCTCCTCCTCGCTCGAGCTCTCTAGGAGTGGTGTGGGGGTGGGCTGTGGTGCTAGGAAGAAAAGATGGGGGCCAATTTATAGGGGGGCTCTGGATTCCGCCGCGGTCGCCGACGGGTGGAAGCTTGCTGGAGCAATGCCCG
This sequence comes from Bromus sterilis, assembly GCA_950022295.1. Lineage (NCBI taxonomy): Eukaryota > Viridiplantae > Streptophyta > Magnoliopsida > Poales > Poaceae > Bromus > Bromus sterilis. Next base: position 331,255,366 of record OX465595.1, on the reverse strand, counting down.
AGTGGATGAGCTCGGGTTGCCCTCGGTGGCTCTGGGAGCTTCTAGTGGGGGTGCAGAGTGCGTGCGTGCGTCTCCCAATGGACTGCGTCAACGGGAAGCACGAGACGGCAGCAGCCATGGCACTGCGGCGGCCTGAATCGGCAAAAGGGGTGGCGGGCGGCGCGGCTTTGAGGGGCAGGTGGCGCACTGGGGATGCGATGACGCTAGGGACGCGCGGATGCTGCCACGGGCCAAGTGGAGGCATGCTGGCCATAGTGGTCGTCTCGCGGGTCTCCTGGAGCAATCATGGCGACGACGGCGAGGTCTCCGGCGGGCGGCGGGGCTTTGGGGTGGGTCAGGTGAAGCACGGGTGGGCCACGTTTGCTACGGACACACGCAAGCGGCCGCGGGTGCTCGGGGTGCGGCGTGCCCGTGATGGCGACCTCACGGCCACGTCCAGAGCACGCATGTGGCCGGAAGTGCGCCTGCTCACCCCTGGCAAGCGTGCACTAAGGGCATACAGGGCGTGCGCACTGTGTCCTTGGCGTGTATACATCGTCCAGTAGCATGGGTGAGGGGTTGGGAGGCCTGCAGGTTGGCTCAAACACTTGGTAGTTTCAAAAACAGTTTTCTGCAGGAAACTTTGAGAATTTCTGTAGAGAGTTTGGATAGTCTTTTGGGGCTGAAACTTGGTGTGCCTGGGTTATCTAGGAAGGTGCTTAAGTGGTAAAAATTTCAAGGCAAATGGACAAAGTGCCTCTCTGGTCAGAAATGGAAAAGAATTTCTACAGGATTATTTTGTACTAAACTTGCTCATGTTTTTGCATAGAATCATGAGGCATGTCTCCATTGTTTAGCACAAAAAGTTCCAGGTCAATAGGATTAGCAGAGGTGAGGCTAGTTTCAAAAAGGAGGGGGAAAAGAGCAAATTCCCTTAATGAAAAAGGGATTTCTTGAAGAATAAAAATATGGCAAGTGTTTGGATGATCAAAGCTTGATCATAGCCATGAGGGGGAAGGGTTCAGAAGTCACTTGGCCTAGGGGAAAAATTAGGCCTAAGTGATCAAGGCCATCTGAGCTGAAAAATCAAGGCAAATAAATTCCAAATCCAGAAAATCAGCAAATAAAATTGCAAATAAAAAGTGGTCAAAAACCAGGGTGTCACACACGTGTTGGCATTGTAACAAGGAAGGAAGTTATGCACCTGGTTGCCCTTGTAAAGACTATGACCATCACGCAAGAAGGAAAAATCCAAACGAACAAGAAGAGGACGCCTCAAGATTCACAAAAGAAGCCTTACATCCCAGAGAACACCGCATCCTTTAAATACGTCAGGAATATAGAGGACACGAATGCATCTCAGAAATCCAAGGATGGAGATGATGAAAGCAATGTGTATCCCCAAAAGAACTAAATTTCGACAAAGAAGGATCGTAGTCAAATCATTTGTTTTAGGTGCAGAGAAGCGGGGTACTACTCTACCAAATTCCCCGAAAGGAAAACAAAGCCTCAAGGAGCTTAAGTAATCACAATGAGACCCCTAAATTGGAAAGGAGTAATTTGTTTTGCTGCAAGGAGGAAGGTCAGTTTACCGGGAGAATTTCCTAATTTATAGAAGTCTTATGCTGAGTGATTAGATGTGAAGCATTCAATAAGTATAGTAGGGAATATTTTTGTAAAATTGAGAAGTCGGATGGAGAAGTGTAATTCTATGAGATTGCAATGCTCAATTTGAGAATCAATGAAGCTAGCATGTGCCTTTGGTCAGGAAAAAAACACATGTGTGAATTGGATGTTTATGAGTAGTAACACTACAAGCAAGGAGAAGTGACTCGGAAGCTAATGTAAGGATAAGGAAGATACCCTGGATTTTCATTTTAAGGGTGTTAGTATTACTACCCGAATAATGGTCGAAGTATTAACTACATCAGACCTCATAATGGAGTTTGACAAGTAAGTGATGAGTCCATTTGAAGATGTGATAGTTTGCATTAAGATATTAAGGAAGAAGTATAGTTGAATTTTAAGAACGAGAAGCAAGACTTATGTTTGAGATGGAGAATATTTGCAACCCAAGGAGGAGTTAAGATTTTCAATAGATGAGGTGGGCCATAACCCCCAAGCTGCAGGATCATATAAGAATCGAGCACGCTCTTGCGAAAAGAAGGACCATGGAGGAAGCTACGACTTTGCCAACCGACAATCTTATAGGAATAAACGTAAAACCTGATAGTTGTGAAGAAACGATAGATGTTTTGTGTGGCATGAAGAAACCATGGATTTAACCGAACTCAGTTCATGGAGAAGATAATTTTGCAGTTCTTGTGAGGGTTCCCGAGTGTTAGAATGCGAGATTCGCTAACCCATGTACAAGGTAACGATTCGGGTGCAGGATGGATTGATCACCATACTGGCTACTCTTATTATTCGCCTTGCTATGTGGGATGGTAGATCTAGAGTGCCTTACCTATAGTAGAGAGATGACGACGAAGTTAAGACAAAAGATTAGAATGGTACGATGTTGACCATGTAAATTGCAACCCTTCCAAATCATATGTAATACGGTGAGAATAAGCCAAGACCCATTTTCTGCAGGGAACCTTCTTGTTGACCACCTTGAGAGTACCGATATTTGTTAGTATTGGCGTTCGACTTGTCATTCATGAAGGTACAATATATGGAAGACCGATTATTGTGGTAAAGGATTCAATACCTCGAAGGAGTAGGGGATATGTAATAAGTGAATCATCGAAGGAGTGATATTCTTGAAGACCTGGGATTTTGTTTTAAGGGTGGTAGCACCCTAGACCTTCAGAGGATCAGTGGATTTCGAAGATGGAAGAGCCCAAACATGAAACTCTTAGAGATTTTCCAACAGCCAAATTGCATGTAGAAGTTAGGTCTGTTATATATATTCTTCTGGGAGTAACTTGCCATACATTCAAAGTACTGACCCATTTTGGGCTGTAACCTTCGGTGTTGCAGGATTGTATACGACGAGTAAGTGATGCGATGTAGGGTTACACTGTCTACACTCAACTTTGCAGTTGGTGTTGATGGGACTCCACATATGTATTGATTGTTTCTGCTGTGTATTCTAGCCCAAAGGCTATAAGGTAATAAATACCATGTATTTACGTTACTTTTTGACATGTGATTCATGGTATTTCATCCAGTACTGTGTGTGCTAGCATACTGATCCAGGGATAGCATAGAAGCACAGTATACATGGCTCCTTTTAGGACCGGGTCATTACAAGATCTCTCTTTCCCTCCCATGATTCTTTCTCCTTTTTGAGGGAAAAGAGAGAGAGGAGATCTAGATCTACATTCTCCACCCATTCATCTCTCCTCTAAGTGAGGGGAGCCTTGTGGATCTAGATCTTGGAGTTCTTGGTGTTCTCCTTGTTCTTCCTCTCATACTCCTCCATAGCTTTCGTTGATTTGGTGGGATTTGAGAGTGGGGGACTTGAGCACTTCGTGTGTTCTTGCAATTGCATTTGGTGCATCGGATTGAGTTCTCTCCGAGGATTCGTTGTTGTAAGTGAAGTTGAGAAGATAGCTACTCCTGAGTGCTTTGGCACTCTAGATCTTTTACCTCGTGGGTGCGTTGGCACCTAGAGGCTTGTTGTTGCGGAGATCAATCATTGTGGTGGAAATCTTCGGGACGCTACGGAGCCTCCAATTCGGTTGTGGAGATAGCCCCTAGCATTTGTACGGGTTCGGTGACCGCCCCCAAGGGTCGCCATTTGTACGGGTTTGGTGACCGCCCTCTAGTGTCCTAATAGTGGAATCACGACATCTTGGATTTGTAAGAGCGTGAGGAGAAATAGGGTGGCCCTCGTTGGCTTCATGTGATCATTGTGTTCCACACCCTCTCCAAACGGAGACGTACTTCTCGCAAGAAAAGGAACTTCGGTAACAAATCTTTGTCTCCATCGGCTCCACTTGTGGTTATCTCTACCCTTACTTCGAGTAAGCTTATTACATTGTTTATCTTGTGCTTGCTCATATTATTGTGCATTGCTTGTCCCATAGGTTGTTCATCTAGTCAACCTATTTACTTGTGCACCTACTTTGTGATAGCCTTAGTGCTCTTGTTATATATCTTGCTATCACATAGTTTTCTATCTTGCTTAGTATAAGTTGTTGGTGCACATAGTTGAGCCTACTTTATTTAGGTTTTTTTGCTTGGCAAATTAAACGTTAAGTTTTATTCCGCATTGGTTCAAGCCGAAATCATAATTTTTTTAAGCGCCTATTCACCCCCTCTAGGCAACATCCACGTCCTTTCAATTGGTATCAGAGCCTCGTCTCTATTTATAGGGCTTCACCGCCTTGAGAGTAAAGATGTCGACTAGGGGATTAGGATTCGTTGACACTCTTAGTTTGGATGGCACAAATTATGTTGCTTGGAAAATTCACATGCTTAAATATTTCCGGGGCATTGACCCATGTATGGAGCGAATTGTAGATATGGGTTTTTCTCCTCCACAGGATACTCAAAACCTATCCTTGGTGGATGATAAAAACTCTTATCTCAATGCTCAAGCTTCTAATGTGCTTGTTGATGCTTTGAGTAATGTAGACATATTTCAACTCATGCCGGTTCGGGATGCTCATGAGTTGTGGACAAAGCTTCAAGATAAATATGGTGTGTCCAAGATTTTTGGGGATGATTGTTCTCCCTCCACCTCCGGTCGCGATGCTTTCTCAACTTCTTCTATCTCACCAACATGTGGTTTTCCACAAGGTAATGAAATGGTGAGTAGTGTGAGTCATTGCAATGATAATAGTGAACCTATTGTTGATAACCCTTTATCACTATCTTATCACAATGCTTCCTTGTTGGACCTCAACACTTCGAGAACCATAAATGTTTTACATGCTTGTGTTGATAGTCCATGGATATCATGTAGAAATCACTTGAATAAATCTCATGATGATATGCTTGCTATATCTTATTTCCATGATAAGAATGCCTGCATTTCCTCTAGTTATTGTACTAACAATGTAGAGGAAAACCAACGGTCCATGGAACAAGATCTGGTCTTGAATGGTGCCTCAAGAGATCCTAAATCATCATCTCGTGTTACTCATTTTTGCCTTATGGTGAAGGAGTTAAAGGTATCTCCTACTTTGACCCCCATATCTAGAGATGGTGATGATGTAGATAATGTTAAGGTAGATAATGTTGAAGAGGATGATAATATTACTTCCTTAAAAATTAAGGGAGAAATGATTTTTAAAGCTCTTCATAAGCATAAAATTGCTTGCTCCAACTTCATGGAAATCATGTCTCTTGCCATTGAGGGAAAGAAATACATTGAGGAGTTGGAAGCTCATATCGAGGAGAATGAGGCCACCATTGAGAAAATGGAAAGCCATGAGCGTGATTACGCTAATAAAATTTCGGATCTATCTCAAGCTCTGTAGTGTGAAGAAACCACCAAGGAATCTCTTGAGGAACTTTTTCTTTAGAGTTATCTAAAGTAAAGGAATATCTTGATAGGACCCTTGAGGTGGCTAATTCTATCAAAACTAAACATGATAAGCTTGAAGTTGCGCATGCTAAACTCCTTGAGGATTTTGAGCACCTCGGAAATGGCTATCGGGTCATTAAGGGTGAGCTCATTAAACTCACCGAGTCGCATGCTCAACTGAAAGCTTCATATTTGACAGAGCATGCCTTGTCATCTTCTCCTTCCATTATTGAAAGCTCAAGAATGATCAGAGGGGGAGGGGGTGAATGATCACTTCTAAAAATTCAATGGAACTTAGAAGGAATTCATGCAAACTGCGAAGGACTACAAGCATCTCAAAGGAATTGCGACATCGAAAGACATGCATAAGTCGAAAGGAAAATAGGCAACGAGTAAATACTGAATCTAAATGCAAGAAGGAAAGCGAGCCTGACACGACAATGTTTGTTAAACCAGTTCACACTCTGCAAAGTGATACGTCTGGTTGGATGGACTAGTGATTGAACACCTGGAGCAAAACTCTCTCCGTTCTATTCTCCACTGCAACAAACTCCTCGAGCTTGTCTAGTTTTCACTCGTGGTAGATGATCCAGGACATCTCCGAGACCTTTACAAACTTCCTTCAGCTGTGAAAATTTCTCTTCGACTGCTTGATAGGCGACGCCTAACCGTCTAGGAGACTTGCAGTTCTCCAAGATAAAGGGATCGACTAATCACGACCTAAGTCTCAGTGACTTTCTCAACTCAGTTCAGACTTGAGTTTTGGTTTTCTCTCGATGAATCTCTCTTGGGATGCTCACGGTACTTCTCTCTTAGAATCTTCAGTGGAGCAGCCAACCCGAAATGGCGGGTAGGTGCGGGGTATTTATAGGTGGCGATCCCAATGGGTAAAATGACTGAAGTGACCCAATGCAACCGCTTGACGCGTGTCCACAACCGTCGGATTTCAATCACTGCACAACTTTACTCGAGGAATAAGTAAGCTGACTTACCGAATGAGTTCTCTCTCGAAGGCAAGAAGTTCGATGACTTTGCCTTCGAGCTATTCACTCGACTGAGTAAGATTTCTCTCGCTAGGATTTTCTGGGTTTAGGTTGAGCAGGGCAAATTCACTTTGACTAAGATCTCAACTAGCAAACCCCTCTTGATAGTACGGTTTTTCTTACGACTCAAGAAAATAAGAGAGAAACTAGTAAAAAGACTAAGTCTTCGACCAGCTTCAGCTTTCTCCTCGTTGTGCTTTTACTCGAGAGTGTCTTCTTCTTCGACGACATTTTGGGGGGGTCATCTTCCTTCAAAGGTTTTGGTAGTTGACTGCAGCTTCGCTGCAGTGAGTTGTCCTTCGACCTTCTACTTGCAAACTCCATTCTTTCGGAACCTAAGTATCTGTTTATACTAAAAAAAAATATTAGTTCCACTACTGCTTTGTCCAACAATCTCCAAAACCTTCGGGGGAAAAACTTGCTCTTACAATCTCCCCCGTTTTGGACGATTGTTGACAAAACAGGCATCGATAAATAATTTGAAATTATTGAGTTTTTGATGATAAACCAGTGCTAAGATCGATGAAATACTCCCCCTAGATGTATGCATGAAAGATGTGAATTTCCAGTGAAGTGCATATTTGACAATAATTTAGTCGAGGGAAAAACATCAATAAGCTTAGCGAGCAAGATTGCAGTCCAAATAATATTCAATGAGAAATATGCAATCTCCTCGAATAACCTGTAAACTTATATGAAAGATAACTTCCTTCAAAAGTTTAAGTAACGCAAGCATAGCAGATAGATATCTTACGATAAAAGTGCAGTTCACAGACCTACTTAGAGTTAGTTACAACCAGATCGAATGAGAATCGAATGTTTGTTGAAAATACTCAGAAACTTCAAAGTTCAAAAGTTCGACGACTAAAAAACAAAGCCCTTCACCCCGATGGCAAACTAATTTCTTCGATGCCACTACATCTCCCCCTTTTTGTCACAACGTACAAAAAGTTGAGAGTATAGGGTCGAAAGAAATCCCTACTCACTGGAGCGGCGCTGGCAACGTCGAGAGGATTCCGCGAGCGTGGAAGGACGTCGAATGGGGCGACCGCCTGGAGAAGTAAGCTTCGTCCTGAAAGAATGTTGGTCTCCAGAGGATTCCAGTTGACATTCAGGAGGAGTCCGAGGGCTTCGTAGACGTGGAGAGTAAACTCTCGCATGGTGTCGAGGAGGTTCATCTTTGTCGGAGTCGGAGGAATTGGTGTTCACCGTGATGTGATAGAAATCATCGACACTTATCACATCCTGTTCTTCGGCGGCAAAGGAATATTGAAATCTGGTCGATCAATACGATCATCATTAGTCCAGTTCCTGTTCAGATGCGGAGGATATTCTTCTAAGGCGCAGCGCTGAAGTTGACCGAGGGAATTGAACTTGCGCATCCCTTTCCAATCGCGACGAAGGCATTCACGCTGCATCTGATTATTGTTCATGGCAATGTTGCGCAGATGGTTGATTTCATCCATCATCTTATGCTTCTGAAGGAAATCTTGGTCAATATGATGTTGAAGCATCTGCTGAGACCGAAGAGATACCTCCATGTGATGCACTGGCTTGATGAACTTCGAGCGAATGTTACGTTCAGTCATATGGGCGCGGATGCCAGTGTTCTCTGCAAATTGATCATTGCGTCGAGTAATAATCTCATACTTCCCTTACAGGTGGAGTAAAAATCTTGGGATAAATGGACACAGGGAATGGCACGTCCTGAGAGTAATTGCAGATCGCCATCATCCAGGGTGCGTATGGCTTGTGAGAATTGTGATCATCAGCACAAGAAACCATCGTGCGAATGAAGTAGTCTTCAAAATTGAAGGGATGACCATGGACTAACTTCATAAGAGCAAGTTGCACATCATGGGGAATTGGAAAATCATCGTGTACATCGAGCATTGGCATCAAAGTCCTCGAGAGAATATAAAACCATGACTTTGCTTCAAAAACTAGATGCCTTGACTTTGGTTCATCTGGGTAGTGATATACTACAACATCTGGATTCATTAGCATAGAAAATTAGCCTAGGGTTGGGGCAGGCAGATCATGAATCTTGTGTGGTAATCCTTTGAAGCGAGGTAAATTTAAGACGGCCAGAAATTCATCGACGGTCATGTGGAACACTTGGCCTTGAATCATATAGTCAAACTTCCAAGTCTTTAAGTTTTCAGGATCACCAGTGACATACAATGTGGCATAAAATTTCTTGATGAGCTCTAGATTGTAGCCGCAGTCGAGAGCAAACATCTTGTGAGCGTGCAAGCCATCAATTGTTTCGGCAACATTCTCGAAACATGATGTGGAGTACACCGAAGGCATATCAAGATACTGATGTTGGAAAATTCTAGCCTTGTTGTACAACACTCGAGTATAGTAGATAGCTTGCTCCTGGGTCCAAAACCGAAGAGAATATGCATTTCTGGGATTCTCGTAGGATTGGTCCCGAAGAAAACTGGCTTGTGTTCCCGCATCTTGAAGATAGGGCCTCCTCGAGGGACATCGGGGCAGAACAGAGGCAACATTTGTCTTGGATGAGCAGAGTGCAACAACTCATCGACCGAAAAAACTTCAGCAGCATTATCTAACATTTGTAAAAATGTCTCAGTAGGGCGAGGAAATGAAAATGGAACATTTACGATGTCCTGAGCTGGGATGGCTGCAGGAGCATTTTCCTCGGCCTGCTCCTCGACAGCATCTCCTTCGTCGGTAGTGGCATGTTTCTCGGCCTCCGCGGTCTCCATAGAATCAAGATCATCATTCAGTTGTGCAAAAGCATCAATCATCTCTCCGTTCGAAGAGTTTGAAGAGGAGGAGGAACTATCACTCAAACTGGCATCTCCAGAGCTTGCTCCTTCGGCAGCATCTTGATGATAAGAAAAAGTTGTTATGTCGACATCGGCGTCTTCTCCTTTGTTCAAAGTCTGGGCAGAGGAATAATCCTTCTGCACTGATTGAATTGGGGCCGGTGTTTCTTGCTCGATCTGAGCAGGTTGCTCGGTCACAATTTGAGCCTGGGTCTCGATGGCTGGGCTGGACGATGAAATGACTTGATGTGGTGGTGGGTTGGGTGGTGGCAACGAAGCTTTTGGGGGGTGAAGGTTGACGTGGAGGTGGAGTTTGTTGGCGAGGTGGAGGGGTGGTTTGGCGAGTGATACGTCCAAAACGTATCTGTAATTTATGGTTTCACCATTCCTCTTTTGTGTGATATTGCAATGATATTGATGAACTTCCATACACTTTTGATCATTTTGGACTAACCTATTAATTCAGTGCACCCCAGTGCCAGTTCCTGTTTTCTATTGTCTTTGTATTTCAGGTTTTCCCATTATTTAAAGTGACAGAAAAATTCTGGGAAAAATATAGGAAAAATCAGCAGACAGGAAGCTTCCTGAGTCCCGAAGGGGGGCCAGAGGGGACCCACCTGGGCCCCAGGCGGCCAGGTGGCGCGGCCTAGGGTGGGTCTGCGTCGGGAGGCCGTTTGGACCCCTGGTGGCCCCCCTAGCTGCCCCCCTTCGCCTATTTATTCCCTACTCCTCACATCATATCTATCATTTGGCTTTCTCTCGCCTATGATTGTCCTCATTGATGTGAGCCTTTCTCACCTTTTTGTCTTCCTCCTCCACCATATTCTCTCTTTGCCATCCTAAGTGTCAACTTTCTTTCTTACGCTCATCGATTGCATGAGTGCTCGAAATATCGAAAAGGAGTGCATCATTTTGACTTGTACCTGGCTAGTGGTCTGGGATGAGTCAAGATAAGATTCCAAAAGAAGACCAAGTGTGAAACTTTAGTAGATTGAGTTCTCAACAAAAAAAATACTTTTCTCTCGTATATCCCTATCCCCTTTCTTGCACACAAACACCATTTGGAGACCTTCGAGTCACGGACATCGAGAGATCTTGCACCTTTATGTTCTTATGTTGCTTGTTTCAATGCTAATATAGACTCTTGCCTGTTATGACTTGAATTGAATTACATGCCTTGATTGCTTTAATTAAAAGTTGTTTTATGGTTGGTAGCATGTCACCACAGAAATTATGCTTGTTATCATCTACCTACTCGAGGACAAGCAGGAATTAAGCTTGGGGATGTTGATACGTCCAAAACATATCTATAATTTTTGCTTGCTCCATCCTCTTTTGTGTGCTATTGCTATGATATTGATGAACTTCCATACACTTTTGATCATATTTGGACTAACCTATTAAATCAGTGCACCCCAGTGCCAGTTCCTGTTTTCTGCTATTTTTGTATTTCAGGTTTTCCCATTATTTAAAGTGCCAGAAAAATTCCGGGAAAAATATAGGAAAAATCAGCGTACAGGAAGCTTCCGGAGTCCCAAAGGGGGCTAGAGGGGATCCACTTGGCCCCCAGGCGGCCAGGTGGCGCGGCCTAGGGTGGGGCCGCACCGGGAGGCCGCCTGGACCCCCTGTGCCCCCCCTGGCTGGCCCCCTTCGCCTATTTATTCCCCGTGACGAGAAACCCTCGGGGACATAACCCTTTTTCGCAATCTCTCCTCTGTTCCGCCGCCTCCGCGCTTCCAAGATCGGGAGCACCAGGAGACCTCTTCCCGGCACCATGACGGAGGGAGGAACCACCTCCGGGAGCTTCTCCACCACCATGGATGCTTCCCGGATGAATCGTGAGTATTCCACCTTGGACCATGGGTCTATGATCAGTAGCTATGTGGTATTCTCTTCCCCTCTTTGTTCTTCATGGATTAGACCTCCTGAGCTGCCCTACATGATCGAGGCACATATGTAATCTTTCTGCTATTGCTATGCTGAGTTTGCTGGGATCTGATCGATTATGATACTATGTTCAGATTGTGTTTGAGTAATATATTTGATTCTCCTCTTTTATATTTATGTTCTTGAGTAATTCTTGCATGTTCTCCGTTGTTGTTTATTGCTTTGGCCAAGTAGTAGGTAGTGACTCCAAGAGGGAGCGTTATGCATGATTGTGGGTTCATGCCCCCTGATGACTAGCTTGAGTGAAAGAAACATGAGTCTAGGAGATGTGCTGTTGCCACAAGGGAGAAAACAACGGTGCTTGTACTTGCGGGTGCAAGGATTGTTTACTTTACGCAAAGTTCTATAATGCAGTTGTCTATTGCTTTGAGTTTACACTTTGGGTGGGATTCGCAACTTAATACCAGCGAGATGTTCTAGATAGATATCTCAAGGTGGATGATTAGTAGGTAGTTCAGATGGATTTCGGTCTAGTTGTCTTGGCGTACCGCCCATGCTTTTGAGCCTCTGCCTTTCTTTATAGCATAGTTAGCATTGGTTTGCGCACATAATACTGTCAATTGCCCAGCTGCAATTTGTTTACCTCGCATGGCTATTTTATCGTCTTTTGGGAGAGAGACATCACTAGTGAACATCATGGGATCCTCGGTCCATATTTCCACCACTTTTTACACTCGCTATTTATTTCCTGCCTCATTTACCTTTCCGTTGCTATCATATCATTATTATCCCGTGCGTTTGATCCTTTGTGAACAACAAGGCCAGAGGGATTCAGAACCTCTCTGAACTCGTTGGGAGCAATGTTATCTGTTGTGTGTGCAGGTCCACGTCAACCGCCTAATTTTTGGCGCCGTTGTCACCTTCCTGTCGTTGTCGGAGTCCTACTGGAGACAAACCTTGGTATCTTCACCGAGGAAAATTTGCTGCTGTCTACATCTCAACCTTCCACTTTGGGTAACCAACGAGGGGCGAGAAGCCATTAGCGAGGTGGTGGAGTTTTTGTACAGGGTGGAGTGGGTTGCTTGGCGGGGGTTGGTGCAGTTTCTTGTCGTGCTGTTGCAGCAACGACCTCAACAGACTTCTTCTTCTTAGCAATTTTATCGATCACTAGCGTTCCACGCGGAGAGGATGGGGCAGCAGACTTTCTCTTTCAGATTTTCTCTCGGTGAGGGCTTCATTGTGCGCCTTGCACATATCGCTCACTATCTGTCGAACCTTTTCGTTGACAGCAGTGATATTCTCTTTCTGAGCTCTTCTGGAATCAGCAAGTGTAGCAAGCTTGGACTTCAAAAACTGTCGAGACACAAGGTCCTCAGTTTCTTCTCGAAGCTGCTCTGAATAAAAGTTTTCTTGGTCTTTCTCCTTCCGATCCTGGTAAGATATCCATCCCATCGAATCATGTAGCGAGCTACTCGTTCTTGGATCTCAGGAGGACCATCATCCTCAGCAGTCACTTTGCTCGGTGTGGTGCCATACGCCAAAGAACGTTAGAAATTTGAACTTCATCCCATGTACAATTGGCAGCAGTACCTCCTTCATTGGAGCTTTCTTCATCGGCACGAGGGCCGGACATAACTGGTGTAGCAGAGGCAGGAGCAGGGGCAGCTTCAGGGACTCGAGCAGCTTGAGCCTTCTGCCTAGCCTCTTTGGCTTTCCTTTCGGCCTCCTTGGTGGCCTTGGCAGCAGCGACCGGTTTTCTTACGGCACTGGGGGCCGAAACTTTATCCTTCGAGGCACTAGTGGCCTCAGCATTTTTCTTCGCAGCACTAGCGGCTGCATCCTTATCCTTCGTGACTGTGGGAGTCACAACTTTCTCGGTGGCACTTGGGGCCACAACCTTTTCCTTCGGAGCACTGGGGACAGTACCTCCTTCGATCTGGCGTCTATATCTCTCGTTCACCAGATGCAGGATGCCCAATTGTTGAGCAACCTGTGCCTTCTTATGCTCGGGTTGACTATGGAAGTTGAGAAGTTTGGACTTTTCCAAGTCTTGTGCTTCAAGTTCTTGTTGCTTGGCAAGCCTTTCCTTTTGTTGGATCAGGGTCTCATCATCTTCAGCCACTTGGGATTGCTTTCCCTTCGACCTGACCGAGGGTTTTTGTCTGCGAGTTTGCAGGGGGGGAGCAGAGGAAATTGGTGGATCAGTGACCAAATTGGTCATGTCAATAGTTGCTCGAGGAGCCTTAGCAGCTAGCTCCTGGATCCTGATGCCTTTATTGCTCGGTTTCTTCTTCAGAGCAATGTCCTCGACATCTGCCTCTGTGCCAGGGTCTTGACCATCGGAATGGGCTTCTTCTTCGTCAGAAGTTGCCTCTGGAGGAGAAACAATTTCGCTTGGCAGATTTCTTGCCAGCCTACGACTTGGAGCTTGGACCGACATCCTCGGTGCCCTCAGCAGCAGCCTCCTTCCTGGCTTTAGCTTCCTTACACTTTTTCGCTCGTGCAGCTCGAGCAACAACCAACTCTTTGAAATCATCAGGTGTTTTAAGTGAGGATGGGTGAGCATTGGGTGGAGGTGATGGTCTATTTGCCTTCGTCCACTTGGGCCTTAGTGACTTGACATCAGACCAGGGATTCTTCAGTGAAAACAGTGTCTCCTAGCGAGGAATAAGTGACTTGTATTCATACAATCGAAGCGCTTGAATCCTTCGAATCTCCTGTAGTCTGTTTTCTCTCGTACGATCATCTTCAACTGAGCCTTCTGGAGTTCTCAACTTCTTCTCAATAATCAGTTACTCTGACAGACCTTCAGAATTATTGGTGATTCTTGTACGACCTCCAACACGCTTGGGTTCTCTGAAATTTCCTTCGTTCTCAGACATTTTCCTGCGAAATAGATAGGTACGAGGGAAATATAGGAAAGCTGTGAACATGTACCAACCATTTGCGAGGAAAAAATGTTTTGAACACAGTAAAAATATTGAGGAATTTGTTTTGAAACAAATTTTTCATGGAAGTGCTAGGTTAGATTTTCATCGGGTGCAAATCTAATGAAGAACTTGTATGAAGGAATTGCACAAGCGTAAATCTATCGTTATGCATCTTTGGGATTTTTGTCTAAGTGAGAAATCCCGAGAGATTTCTTACCTAGATCAGATGGGAAATCGATAGAGAACTCAAGAAAACGATTTCCCAAAGTTCAACGATCCGAACGGATAGAACAGACTTAAAAAAAATCAAGAACAAATCCGGGGCTCGATGAACAGAAGAGACCAGAATCAATTCCAGAGCCGTGTATACCCTAGCTTGGTGATGTACGGCAGCTACGACGGCGCGGATGAAGATACTTGTCAACGGGAAGGTCTCCGGCGACTTCCTTCTGGCAGTGAATCGGCGAGGGAATCGATGGAGATGAATAGCACAGCGGCGCGCGACAGCTCGGGAGCAGAGAGATGAAGTCGAAGGAATGCGAGGTCTGTGCCGGTGGGGTTGGATCGGTATTTATAGAGGTGGGGTCTGACGTAACCGTCAAATCCGATCCAACGGCGTAGATTTCGCGTCTCTCTGAATTCAACGGACGGATTTTGTGGCGGTAATCGCGGGAAGATCCCAACGAACCAAAAGAAAGTTTCTCCACGTCCGAGACAAAACTCATCGAACATCGAGTATAAAAGTAGATAAAAGTTAGATAGATATTCCTTCGGAATCAATGACATTCGAAGGGAATCTTAATCGTGTACAAATATACATGTTCACGAGAGAAAAGAAAAGATGGGGTAGGGATAGAATAGAGGGAAAACAGGGTCCGATACTTAAACAATCCGAGAGAAAAACCACGATAAGAAACCTCGGAGTGATAAGTGTATAGGACAACACAAAACGAAAAAAAACTAAAAGAACGAAAAAGAAACACAACTGAAAAACCAACGAAAGTAAAGCTACTACTAGAGAGTAAACATATAATACAAAATACGGATAGTTATGATCTTACTGCACATTGCGTGAGTCCAATATGTTTAACTCACACCTAAGTGCACATAACCTTTTCTCATCCAGGGGATTCGTAAAGATATCAGCCAATTGATCTTCGGTGCGAACATGGCTGATCACAATATCTTCTCGCTGAACGTGATCTCGAAGAAAATGATGACGAATATCAATATGCTTCGTTCAAGAGTGTTGCAATGGATTGTGGGAAATTTTGATAGCACTCTCGTTATCACATAGCAATGGAATTTTCTTGACAAGAATACCATAATATTTCAGCGTTTGCTTGAGCCACAGAATTTGAGTGCAGCATGAACCGGTAGCAATATACTCGGCTTCAGCTGTAGAAATAAATACACAATTCTGTTTCTTCGAAGCCCAATAGACAAGAGATCTACCGAGAAACTGACATGTGCCTGAGGTAGATTTCCTGTTGACTCGATCACCAGCCCTGTCAGAATCAGAATATCCAACGAGATCAAACTGGGCACCCTTGGGATACCAAAGTCCCAAAGTAGGTGTATGAGCCAAATATCGAATAATCCGCTTGACAGCAATATGATGTGATTCTTTCGGGTTTGCCTGAAAACGAGCACACATACAAACCGATAGCATAATGTCAGGTCTAGATGCACAAAGGTAAAGAAGCGAACCGATCATCGAGCGATATTTCTTCTGATCGAAAGGTTTGCCCTTCCCATCTGCATCTATGTGAACATTCGTAGGCATTGGTGTCTTGATAGTTTGCAATTGACAAGATCAAACTTCTTCAGACAATCTCTGATATACTTCTCTTGAGAGATAAATGTCCCATTCTTCTGTTGACGGATTTGAAGCCCGAGAAAGAACGTCAATTTACCCATCATAGACATTTCATATTTCTTCGACATCATACGAGCAAATTCTTCGCTGATATCAGGGTTAGTACAGCTAAAATATCATCGACATAAATTTGACACACAAACAAATCATTTTTGTATGCTCGAGTAAAAAGAGTCGGGTCAGTTGTTCCTGGTTTGAAGCCCTTCTTCAGAAGAAGATCCTTCATTGTTTCATACCAAGAACGAGGTTCTTGCTTTAACCCATACATGGCCTTGTGCAACCTGTACATCTTATCAGGATTCTTTGGGTCTTCAAAACCTGGTGGCTGCATAACATATACTTCTTCTTTGATGTCACCGCTAAGAAATGCACTTTTGACATCCATTTGATATAGAAATATACCATTGTAATTGGAAAAAGAAAGCATGACACGAATGGATTCAAGTCGGGAAACTGGAGCATAAGTCTCACCGAAATCAATACCTTCGATTTGGGTGTAACCTTGTGCAACCAGTCGAGCTTTATTTCTTATAAAAATACCATCTTCATATTGCTTGTTGCGAAAATCCACTTCGAAACAATGATATTATTCTTCTTGGGATCAGGTCTATCGACAAGGGACCAGACTTTATTTCTCTCGAACTGGTTAAGTTCTTCGAGCATTGCAGTCATCCAGTCTGAGTCCTTCATGGCTTCATCGAATTTCGACAGTTCTAGCATGGATACAAACGAGAAATTTCCACAGAAGTTAGCTAAACAAGTGCGAGAGCGAGTGGTAGGACGACCTGGTAAACGAATCTCTTCGAGTATTGAGTCGACGTCCACTCTTCTTCGAACACGAGGTAAAGCTCCTTCAACATCTTGAGGATCCGGTTGTTCCTCGGGATCATATTGGCCTTCAGGATCAGCTTGTCCTTTGGGATCATTTCCTTCGGTTTCAGCTTGACCTTCGGATTGAGAAATTTCTTTTTTTATGCGTTCTCCTTCGACCTGTACATCATGGACTTCAGGATGTTGATATCCAGCGCCCTGGTCTATGTGTGGGAACATTGGACCATCATCATCCTTGTTGACTTGATGTGCATTTCCTTCGACAGGTCGAATATCTCCAATAGCCATGTACCTGATAACTTCATCCAAAGGTGGATGATCCAGGTTAAGAGGTAATTGCTCCTTTTGAGAGCCGTTAGTTTCATCAAATCGAACATTTACAGCTTCTACAACTTTGCCAAGATGAGAGTTGTATACTCTGTAAGTGTGAGAATTCGAACCATAACCTAGGAGAAAACCTTCGTGTGCCTTTGGGGCAAACTTGGAGTTGTGATTCATATCACTGATATAACATGGAGCACCAAAAACCCTGAGATATGAAACATTCGGCTTTTTACCAGTGATAAGCTCATGTGAAGATTTCTTCAGAAATTTGTGCAGATAAACCTTGTTGATGATATGACATGCTGTGTTAATAGGTTCGGCCCAGAACCTAATAGGAGTCTTGTATTCAGCAAGCATTGTTCTGGCCATTTCAATAAGTGTTCGATTCTTTCTCTCGACCACACCATTCTGTTGCGGTGTATAAGCAGCCGAGAATTCATGAGTAAAGCCATATTCATCAAGAAATTCTTCGATATGAGTGTTTTTTAATTCAATACCATTATCACTTCTGATATGCTTGAGAGATAATTCATATTCAGTCTGAGCTCTCTTTGCGAAGATTTTGAAAATTTCAACAACCTTGCTCTTCACATCTAGAAATAAAACAAAAGTATATCGAGAGAAATCATCAACAATAACCAGACCATACTTGTTACCTCCAAAACTAGCATAATTTTGAGGACCGAATAAATCCATATGAAGCAATTCAAGAGGACGAGTAGTAGTCATGATAGTCTTTGCTAAGTGATGTTTCTTGGCAATCTTTCCTGCTTCACAGGCACTGCATAGACGATCTTTTTCGAATTTGACATTATCAATTCCGACGATATTCTTCTTCGAGATAAGAGTTTGAAGATTTTTCATTCCTGCATGACCAAGTCTTCGATGCCATAACCAACCAGATGTGGCTTTAGCCATTAAGCATGTGGACATTGCAGGTCCCGAAGAGAAATCGACAATATAAAGATCACGTTTTCGATATCCTTCGAACACGAAGGAATAATCATCTTGTGAAAAGACAACACAACGAGAAGCAGAAAACAGTACAAGCATACCCATATCACAAAGTTTTGAGATATGCATGAGATTATATCCTAGAGATTGAATAAGCATAACCTTGTCAATATGCTTATCCTTCGATATAGCAACCTTACCCAGACCAAGTACTTTTCCTTTGCTGTTGTCACCGAAGGTAATATATCTCTAAGAAGATTAAGTAAGTTTGTCTTCGGTGAACAAATCTTTGTCTCCGGTCATATGATTTGTACAACCACTATCCATGACCCATTCGGATCTACCGGAGACATAGCCCTGTAGAAGAATTAGTTCTTCTTAACCACCCACAAACGAGCAGGTGACTGAAAAGGCATGGTAGTGCTAGATGAAGCAGCGGTATTATAGCGAACATGATCATATTGGCGAGGGGGACCATCAAGCACACCATAAATATAATTCCTCGACGAGGGGTTAGAGTACTGGTAGGTCAAAGCAATTTTGTCGTTACTGTCACGATGACGATAAACATTTCTATCAACTCGATAGTATTCCTTCTAGGGAACATTTGAAGCAGGCACCAAGGGTTCATTTCTATCCTCGAGAGAATAGTAGTGTTTCGGTGGTACCGAAGATTTACCCTGCATAGAATGGTTAGGGGGCAGTTTTTCCACGAGAGATTTGCGAACCCACATCTTTCGCTTATAGAAACCATTCTTCGGAGGAGTACCAACGAATTCCGCAAACACCTTTCCTTCCTGATCTTTGATAAGCTTGTAGTCAGAATCAAGTGATTCACCAACAATAGCCTTATCAATTTTGTAGTTCAAACCTAAAAGGTTAGCGATATCAATGGGATTTTCCTTCAACATAACCCAGTCAATTTTAGGATAATGCTCGGGTTCCCAGTAGGTGCCATCAGGGTTGAGTTTTCTTTCGAAACCAACTCCTTTCTTTCGAGTATTCCAATGAAGAAGTGCCTTCTTTAGGATATCACATAGATACTGGTGTCCCTGAACAATTTTGAACATGCCTGTTTTAAATAAATCTTTCAACCTGTGGAGTTCCTCGATAATAGTTTCCTCGTTCGAGGGTTAGCATCATCAATGACAATAGGTTCTTTTCCTTTAGATTTCTCAGAAATAGACTCAATTTTACTTCGTTCCAAACAGGTCAAGCAAGGTGAAGTAAATTCATTTTTAGCTTCTGAACCCTGTTGATCCATGAGCGTGAGATTGCCATTTTCCAACTCTTCATGAGCCTCTCTCAGTTTCTCGAGATCAATTTTCCTTTGAAGGAATTCATAGGTTAGCTTCTCGTACTCCACTGAGAGAAGATCATGCCGAGAGGAAAGTTCATCATACTTTTCCTTCAGAGCAGCAGGCTCATTTGTCAAAGTTTGGCCTTTCTCAATCTCATCGATCAACAAGGTCTCAGATTTTTGAATAGTTTCACTTAGAGAATCTAGTTCATCTTGTTGGATAGAAGAAATTTTAGCAAGTTTGGCATAGCTTATCCTAGAGTGACTTTCATAAGAAGATCCATCAGAAGTATTGTAGGAATTCTTAGAAGAGGATACCTTAGCCTTGGCCATGAAGCAGTAAGCTGGAGATTCATCTTCACTGCTTTGGTTGGTCAAGAATGAACTTGAAGTCTTGTTTGAAGCAAAAGCTAGACCAGCAACACCATCAGATTCGGAACCAGAACCAAAACCAGATCTTGAGTTTGATTTAGCTTCGGAACCAGAGGCTTCGTCTTCAGAGTTCATCTCTTTACCCAGATAGGCCTTGGCATGGTGAGAATTCTTGCGTCAAGAGAAATGTGATTTCGAGGAAGAACTCTCTCGATGTTTGTGATACTTCTTCTTCTTGTCATCATCAGAACCATATTTCTTGTATTTTCTGGACTTTGAATCATATCTCCTCGATTCATAGTTTTTGCTCGATCTATATGACTTGCTCGAAGAGTTGCTGTGAGAATGCTTTGATCTATGTTCAATTTCCCAGAGAGGACAATCAGCAATGAAATGACCTGGCTTCTTGCACTTGTAGCAGAAGTTATCTTTCGCTGAAGAGTTTCTGGATGATGATCGATGTTGTGATGAATTGCTCGAATGTCTGGAGGAGTAGTTTTTCTTCGGTGAAGAGGAATTCCTTCTCTAGAAGCGGTTGAATATTTTCATTATCAGTTCCAGATCTTTTCCAATATTCTCGGGGTCATCAGTGGTACCTCCAGATTCAGAACTGGCTTCAGGAGAGCAATGATGTGAAGCTTTGGCCTTGAGTGCATGACATTTTCTTCGAGTTCCGTTGACATCTCGTTTTTCTTCTACTTTCATCTCGAAGGTGTTGAGTCTCTCGAAGATATCAGCGGAAACAAGATCCTTAAAATCAGTCCTTTCCTTGATCATCAGCACAATGTGATCGAAGGAATCATCAAGGGAACGGAGCAAAGTTCTGACAACAATTCAACTGGTAATGTCTTCGGCACCGAGGGAAATCAGTTCATTTGACAGGGCAGTAAGTCTGCTCTATATGGAGTTAACTTTCTCTCTCCGTTGCCTCTTGAATCGATAGAATTTGCTTCTAAGGGTGTCAATACGAGCATCTTTCTGAGTAGAGACACCTTCACCAATATTCTCGAGATAGTCCCAAACACCTTTGGCCGTAGAAATATTATTGACCTCATGATATTTTTCTGGAGTCAGATGGTTTGTGATGAACACCCAGACTTCAGAATCGAGAGAAATTCTCTTAGCTTCTTCAGGAGTTATGACACTTTTGTCTTTGACAGCAACTCCATTGTTGACAACTTCCCAAGCGGCAGAGTTGATGGCTATGATGTTCCTCTTCATTTTGTCCTTCCAATAAGGATAGTCCTTCCCATTGTAAATAGGAATCGGTTCCCCCGAGCGAACAGCTGCAAACGCCATTCTTGACAACACTCCAGGTGGTTAGACCAAAATACGTAGAGCATAGGGAGTGCCTATCTCTGATACCAATTGAAAGCTCAAGAATGATCAGAGGGGGAGGGGGTGAATGATCACTTCTAAAAATTAAATGGAACTTATAAGGAATTCATGCAAACTGCGAAGGACTACAAGAATCTTGAAGGAATTGCGGTATCGAAAGACATGCACAAGTCGAAAGGATTGGGTGCGTAGGAAAACATCAAAGGCAAACAGGCAACGAGTAAATACTGAATGTAAATGCAAGAAGGAAACTGAGCCAGACACGACGATGTTTGGTAAACCAGTTCACACTCTGCAAAGTGCTACGTCTGGTTGGAGGGACTGGTGATTGAACACCTGGAGCAAAACTCTCTCCATCCTATTCTCCACTGCAACAAACTCCTCAAGCTTGTCCAGTTTTCCCTCGTGGTAGATGTGTCAGGACATCTCCGAGACCTTTAAAAACTTCCTTCAGCAATGACAATTTCTCTTTGACTGCTTGATAGGTGACGCCTAACTGTCTAGGAGACTTGCAGTTCTCCAAGATAAAAGGATCGGCTGATCACGACCTAAGTCTCTGTGACTTGCTCAACTCAGTTCAGACTTGGGTTTTGGTTTTCTCTCGATGAATCTGTCTTGGGATGCTCACATTACTTCTGTCTTAGAATCTTCAGTGGAGCAGCCAACCCGAAATGGCGGGTAGGTGCGGGGTATTTATAGGTGGCGATCCCGATGGGTAAAATGACTGAAGTGACCCGATGCAACCGCTTGACGCGTGCCCACAACGGGTGGATTTCAATCACTGCACAACTTTACTTGAGGAACAAGTAAGCTGACTTACCGAACGAGTTCTCTCTCGAAGGCACGAACTGCGATGACTTTGCCTTCGAGCTATTCACTCGACTCAGTAATATTTCTCTCGGTAGGCTTTTTTGGGTTTAGGTTGAGCAGAGAAAATTCACTTTGACTAAGATCTCAACTAGCAAACCCCTCTTGATAGTACGGTTTTTCTTAGGACTCAAGAAAATAAGAGAGAAACTAGTATAAAGACTAAGTCTTCGACTAGCTTCAGCTTTCTCCTCGTTGCGCTTTTACTCGAGAGTGTATTCTTCTTCGATGACATTTTGGGGGGTCATCTTCCTTCAAAGGTTTCGGTACTTGACTGCAGCGACGCTGCAGTGAGTTGTCCTCGGACCTTCTACTTGCAAACTCCATTCTTTCGGAACCTAAGTATCTGTTTATACTCGAAAACGATATTAGTTCCACTACTTCTTTGTCCAACAATCTCCAAAACCTTCGGGGGAAAAACTTTCTCTTATAGTTATTCTTGATGATTCTTGTGATACTAACTCTATTTCTTGTGAAGCATCCATACTAAAGGAGAATGTTGAGATAAAGGCTCAACTTGGGTTGCTAACTAGCAAGTATGGGAAATTTGAATAAACACATGAAAAACTCTCAAGCTCTCATGAGGATCTTCTAGTATCCCATAATATGGTAAATTTAGCTCATGAGGCTAAGATTTCTAAATTAGTTCCTCATGTGGACATTAGCACTACTTCTACTCATTATGATATATTGACATGTGCTAGTCCTTGTAATTCATCCACTCATAATGTTGCTACATCATGTGATGAATTACTCTCCTTGCCTGTTTGCTCTAACAATGAAGCTTCTACTTCCTCTAGTACTTGTATTGTTGCTAACCATGTAGAGGAAATAAAAGATCTCAAGGCCCAAGTCACTTCTTTGAATAAATACTTGGGAAAGGTTCATGAAGGGAAGTCTACACTTGACAAGGTTTTGTGTGGACAAAAATCCCCCAATGACAAGAGTGGACTTGGATTCAACTCCAACAATAAGAAGTCCATGTTGAACAAGAAGAAGGGCCAATCTCAAGTCAAGAATTCGGCCACGATTATATGCTTCAAGTGCAAGGTTGAAGGGCACGATGTTAGATCTTGCCCTTTGAAGAAGAAGCCCCTTTGTGACAAGCAACTAGGGAAGAGGCCTCAAGTTCAACCGCAAGGTGAAGAGAAGCCACTTCCCAAGAAGACTCAAGTAAATGATTTTCATGTTAAGAAATCAACCATGAAGAAAGGAAAGAGTAGATATTGGTACTTATGTCACGAGAAGGGTCGTCTTGCTTCTTCATGCACGAATGGTACCTTATCCAACCCTATTATAGTTGATGATGTTTATTCTCTTCAGAAGGATAAGGTTGGCAATGTGGTTGCCAAATTTGTTGGCACTCAAAGTGGTGACAAGAAAATCACCATTTGGGTTGCCAAGCCTATTTTGACTAACCTCTTAGGACCCAACTTGGTTGGGGACCAACAAGCTCAAAATTGATCAATAGGTGTGGTGGAGGGCATTGGAGACTTGGCTACATTATGAAGAATTAAGGAAACTTCATTAATCACATTGTCTCAAGCCAAGTCATTTGGACTATCATGTGTCTATCATATATCCAATGTGCCTCCTTACGGTAACTTGTACTTAAATAGTTTACATTGAAAGTTACTTGCCCCGTTGCACGTTTTGGTTTTGTACCTTGCATGTGTTTGTATATGTTGCGCTTCCAATTTACGTATCTTGAGTAATCAATTATGTATATGTTGGTTTGCACATCATGTATGTTTGAGTGTTGTGTTGAGCCTATTTTTCATATTGGTTTTATCCTGGTTGGCTCTTGTGAGAGATTAATGGATCATCCCATTTTGGGGGAGTGATGTGCCTTGTGCACTTCACGATCCTAAAAATGTGTATACATGAGGAATACCACCTATTATTGATATTACAAGTTATCTAGTCTCCATGTGGTATGTCATACTCATGAGAAATTCAAATTCGAAAATGTCAATTAATTATCTTTTGTTTGTATTTGTTTGCCTCTAGTTGTAAATTTTGGGATATCATATTATGGGGGAGTAATATGCTTTGTGCACATTACACTCCTATAAAACGTGTACATTTGAGGTTTTTCCACTTAGAATTGGTATTGTAAATTATCTAGTTCCTAGGTGGCATGTTTGCTCCTCAAGTTCCAATTTGCTTAAATTGACTTTGTTTCTCATCTTATGGATCTTGAGTGTGTGAGATTTTCTTGGTACGGTTTCCCTTGAACATGTACATGTAATTCCTATGTGGGAACCGTTTTCTCCAAGTTTCTCTAGTCATTGCTTGCATGATTGGATGCATATTTTAAGCTATCAAGAATCTCTTTGTAAGCATTGTACTCAATTCTTATCTTGCCTCATGCTTATGATTGTTGATGTGAAGATGATAATATATATTATTGTTATCTACCACCGAGAAGTAATTCCATATACCTCTTGACCTTAACAATTGGTAATCTTATATGTGGTAGAAATTATTGATCATCTTTACATTGGCTTGTTTATAATTATCCTATTTCTTGCCAAGATTTTATTGTGGTTTTAAACCTCATTGTCTTCCTTGCCACGTGTGGATCATTTGTTTTTGTGACCTTGTCTAGTGTTCCTCTAGTTATTGTGAAAGTAGTGATCCCATCTTGTGCATTGTGTATTCAAATGAAAATTCTATATAATGCACATCTGTTGGGGGAGCTAGCATCTTATGATCTATATCAAGTGTGTGCTATTGGAAGGCATATATATATATTCTCTTAATGTGTTTGTTAAAATAAATTTCTTAAGTGCATAGTTTGTTTGGAATTGTGCTCTCCTTTTGAGAGTTTGATATCTCTTTATTTGATATCTTTTGTTTTGGTATCATGCTCTCTATCAATTGGTTTGTCAATTGATACCCCATTCCATGATGTATCTTTTATTTGGTATACTCCAAGTGACAAGTTTACTTTGGAATCTTATTTTCAATTGGAATCTTATGTTCACTTGGTATCCTTTTCAATTGTTTTCCTATTCAATCATGTGTTAATTGGGTTGGGATTCAATTGGTATTTCTTCTCATTTGTGGGTGAGTGTAGCAATTGACCATTAGTTAATTGCTACTTGTCTCCTATCATGTGTTGATTTGACATTTGATATAATTCGGACAACCTTATGTTGTGTCACCCTTTGGTGTGCCATCTTGGTTTACTTGGTGTTTAGTCCAAATTATATTTCCTTTTGGTTCTTGAAAGTCTTGTGCAGGCATATTTGCTATGTGTAGTTCCAATGCACGATTTGTTTCTTTGATCCTATATATAGGTTAAACCCCATCCACTTCTTTATTGGATAATATGTGCATGGAATTCATCTTCATGTCCATATGCACTTATTCTCGTGGAGTTTGTCCTATGTATGTTTGTTCCTCTAACTCTTGGGTGCCAATGAGTTTGTGTGCCATTTGGTTTGTTAATATTGATTCTAGGAACTTTGGAGATGCATGGGAGGATCGTCTTAGTCACAAGGAAGGTGGTGTCACCATGTGCCTCTTGGAGTCAAGCTAGGATGATCAATGAAGACTTTATCTACTACATAATTCCCATGCTATCTCGGTAATAAGTATCTACCTCAAGCATAGAATTCTTGCGTTCAACCTTGTGTAGGTTGCATCATGGCATGACATTCTTCATTTGCAATTGTTGCGGTTCTTGAATTGTTCTAGAATTGCAAGATGTATTATTTGTTGCGATACTTGTTTACTTTTTCAAAGCCTCCCAACTATCTCCTGTTACCTTGTTGCTAGTTGTGATGACTTTGATGGTTGTGTGTGTGGAGTTCATTCTTATACAATAAGATAATATTAAGCCATTGGCTATGCTTTCAAGCAAAGATCTTATTCGTATATTTATGACTTTCATTTGGATATCCTGTTGTTTCCTTTTGTAACTATTTTGTGTGTACATGCTTCTTTGTGGATATAATCTACCTAGAATCTCTTACACTTGAGAGGAGTTACATCTAGTGGATATCATCTTTCTTTCATGTCCACTTTTCTTTGTGGTTAAGTCTTCGGTGGTTACATGAAAGCGTGTGTGTTTGAGTGTGTGTCTTAATTTCTATTCATATTAGTGCAATCTTTTGGTGGTGAAGATTGTTGTCCTCATGCTTGTCTTGATGAGCCTTTTATTATCTATCTTCACCATGGGGTTGTCACAAGCCTTGATTTTACCTTGCATTTTATTAAGCTTGTGAAACCATTAGTTGTTTGTGTGTGTGACCTTCTTAACTTATGTTGGAAGGACATGTCTAGAACCTTGAGTCTCATTTCTTCAAGACTATGTTGATGCTTAAATAGTCATCCTTATACTAATCGTATCAAGTGCTTTGCCATGACTCACACACATCTTGTTGGTTGAGCCCATTCCTATGATTATCTCTTTTGCTATTTTCTCAACCATTGGTTTGTTGCAAGTGCTAGACTTTGTCTCATGTCTTTGCACACTTGCACTTGTGTTGTGTTTCTATCGATTTTGGGGGAGTGATGATCCAATTTTTGTGAACTTTGTATTATAATACAAATATTCTAAATAGTGCACAAATCTTGGGGAACTTCTCTATTTTCTTTAGATCACTCCTATGCTCAAATCATAATATCTTGTAGTCTTTTGGCATGTTGGATCGTTTGATTGCATGAATTTTCTTATGCCTTTGTGCCATCTCATCTTTTTGCAATCTTTGGATCCTTTATATAGTTTGTTTTTCCTCCCATCATGTATCTTTAGATACGTGTATTTTATTCCACTCATTTCTTGAGAAATACACCCTTTTGGGAGGAACACATTCTATATCGGCCTTCTAAGTTTTTTTCCGCCCATTTTGGCAATCGATGCCAAAGGGTGAGAAGAGTTTAGAGGGTTTTGTTTGAGTTGGTTCATGCTTTGGTTTTGTTCTTAAGAATTTGCCTTCTTGCTCATGCATATTTGCTTTGCATGATTAGCATAATTCATCATAGAAACCCTCTTAATGTATTTGTCATCAATTGCCAAAATGGGGGAGATTGACAGGGTATGTGCCCTCATGTTTGGTTTTGGTAATTGATGACAAACTTTATGGACTAATGGTTTCCTTGAGTTATACTTTAAGGTTTTTCCATAGGAAACGCTTGAAGATCATATGTTGGCTTCAAGGTTGTAAGATGAAGATTACGTGTTGACCAAGGTGTTCTTCATGGAGCTATCCAGAGATTGGTCAAGTTGATGAGTGCAAGTTCAAGAGGAGCATCACGAAGATATCATATGCTTGGAGTTTTCCGACCATTTGGTGATAATGGTCTTGTGAAGATATGCCTAAAAGAAGCTAACCCATAATTGAGTATGGGGGAGCAATCTACTAGTCTTCATCGAGCCGGCGGAATCAAGGAAGATGTTCCAACTTGAGGCGGGCATGATTGTCATCGTCAAGATCAAGTGGATTATGCACAAGACAAATGTTTGACTAGATAGGTGTCTAGTTTACCGGTCTCTTGGTGGTAGTTAGGAGACCGTCTTATAGGCTAGGTTGGGTCGTTCGTGGAGAGCTCAAACATTTACATCCTTGGCATCATCTTTATTGGTTCTTGTTTGGATTTTCTCTTTGTGAGTTTTGGATCTTGAGTTCGTATTCATTACAAGATCTTCTTCATCGAAAACGGATTTCATATACATCTACTTTTATATTTTTGATATTGGTGTTTTTGCCGGCTCTTATCTTGTGAAGGTTTCACCTGCTATCTTGTTGGCATTTTAACCTTTCCATGATTTGCATCATTTCTTTTTGTTGATCTTGGGTGGTTCTCTATGTGAGGATCTTGAGCTTCTCCATAGCTTTAAAACAAGCCCAAGATAATTAAAATCGGAGTTCGTATGACAAAGTTATGCTTGTTTTGGCCGTGCTTTTTTTTGCCTGAGAGGTAGAGCGGTAGTACCGCCCGGAAGAGCGGTAGTACCGCTTCAGCGGTAGTACCGCTTGCTACTACCGCAAATCATCTGTTCCGGGCGGTAGTAGAGCGTTTTTTAATGTACGGTAGGACCGTTTTAGCAGTAGTACCGCTCGGAACGCAGAAAACTGCACATAACGGTTGGATTTGTGGGGACTTATAAAAGGGGGTCTTCTTCCCCATTGTACCCAATGTTCTTGGGCTCGTTTTTCACCTCCATTGTTTACCTCTTCAAGCTTGAGATCTGTAACATCCCAAAAATTTCCAAATTTTGGAATGTTAATAAATAATATAATATTAATTAACTTGTTTGAATTTTAGAGTAAATGAAAACTTTTTGAGTTCTTGTTTAAAATTGTAGAAACCATATATTAAATTTTTTGGTTAATCATTTATCCAATAATGAAAATTTTGGTTGTGAATTTTATTCAAAATTCAAAGAATGATTTTATTTCTTTTGTCTTTTTGATATTTGGTACGAACCACAATTAAATATTTTAGAGTGAGAATAAAATGACTTTCTCAAATTAATTATGGTCTCATAACCATTCTTATTCAAAATTAGAGTTTATTTGATATTGGTGTTTAAGAGATATTTAAAGATTTCCAATAATTTATTGAACAAAATGAGAGGAGATATTACGACTTCTTCAAAGATAGTATTGGAAATATTTAAAAGTTCTCATTTGAACACTTGACTATTTTTTTTAATCATTTTTGGTATGTATAAAACCCTAAAACTAATTTAGGGAATTTATTAATGCCTTAAATATATTTTTCTTGACAAAAATATATTTATAAAATTTATTCAGAGAGAAATATACTCCTATACTCTTTATACTTTATTTAGTCTATATATATGTTTTCCCATTTGGAGGGATTTGATAATCCAGAATTTTAGGGTTGTTAGATATTAGAAAATATAAATTCTAGATCATCTGAGCCGAGCCCATATTTCTCTATTTTTTCCTCTATCTTTTTCCTCCTTGCTCCTAATTTCTACTAAGGCTTATATCATCTTCTTTTGTCTCACGTTCATGAACGAACGAGTCACTCGTTACAGAAAAAACGAGGTACATGGCACCTGGACTCCTTCTACCCTTCTTCTACTTAATTCCTTGACCGATTCAATATGAAGTCTACATTGGTAGAACATTATAAGGATTCATTATAAGGATATTAGAAAATGATTCAATATGCTTTTAATGCCATTATTTCTCCATGAATGCCATTAACTCCATTTCCAAAACCTCGCTCACTGTCCTTCTATGGACCTCCCATGACCCTATAAATACCGCACCTAGGACCCCTTTGAACCACACATCCCCACACAGAAAGTCCCTATCCAAAACCCTCTCGTTCGTTAGAAATTCATCGTCGGAGTTAGGATACATCCACACTTCCTATGAAGATTGTGTCACCATGGAATGTACCTATGACATATTTCCTACTCTAGTTTCTTCTCCTTTCCTTTGCGCATCATTGTGACATATTTTTCCTGTCGATTGCAAGGCCGGAGCACGCCATCCGTGTCATCGTGCTCTTTATGCGTTCTTCTCTACTCCGACGGAACTTCTCGGCTATCCGAGGGCGAACATGGAGCTATAACCTTGTCCATCGAGTCGCCCAAATCATCCTCTACCCCGTTCGGCTGTTCATTGACACCCGAGACCTTTTTCAAAAATTCCGGCGAGATCTCCGGCGAGTTTTTCTCCCCTCTGTTCATCATTTTTTTTCTGTAAAAATTGAATAGGTACGGACCTATCAAAACTCGCCACGTGGCAGCCCATTTTCCAATCCCGTAGTTAGATTTCAAAAAAATTCCCAAACTTCAGAAATTCATATCTTCTAGCCCGTAAACCGGATTTCGATAAATTTTATATCCCGGATTCCTTGAAACATGTAGTTTATTTTTGTCAAGTAATATTCCACTTTTGATAATTATAAATTTAACTCTTTTTTTTAATTTGAGTATATTTAATATACATCTTATTCTATAATTTATTTGGAATTATTTTCTTCATCAAATTTGATCCTTCGATCCATAAATTTCTATGTTGACATTTTTCACATTCTTTCCTTTATGTTAACACCTTATTTTGAACTCAAGCCTTTGTTTCAACTTCCATTTAGTTACATCATTTTCCTTTATAAATTTGACCATAGAAATGATTCAATCTTTCCAAGATTTCTATCGGATCATTTTTGTATTCAAACATGTAATATCTTTTCAAATATCCACCTGGTCAGACGAAGTGAAGTTTTACATGCTCTCCATCCAATTGATTTTATAATGAAGCTTCAACATATCTAACTGATTTTGCAATCCCCAGAGATATGATTTCCATCATATTTTCATCCAATCCAACTTGATCCTATCTCAACCTATCCACGCCATAATAGTTAGGTTATTAATTTAATAAGTAAACATTTTTGTTAATTATATCTTTATTTGGATCTTCATTTTGGATTGTGTTGTGTGTTGAAGTTTTTCTCATTTATCATTAGATATATTGTAACGAGAGGAGATACGACTATGATTAGAATATTTCATCTTCAGGATCCAGGAGAGTTACTCTTTTGGTCATACTCCCATTATACCAATACTTTTCCTATGCAGTGTAGTCCATCTTAAATATTATGCATTGATAGGATTATGTATTATATTATACTATTACACCTAGTAGTTCATTGAGGTAGGTCCGAACCTTATATCATTGTCTCTACCATGTATAATTATACAAGCTATTATGGGCTCTGGCTTGGTTGATTAGTTGTAGTGACTCTTACTAGGTGGTGCTACGAACGTAGTTATGAGTAGGTGGGATGGGCACCGCCAGAGTAGGGGAAACTCTTCTAAAAGACCATGTCTCGACCTTCCTGTTTCCATACAACGTCTAGTGTGGCAAATACCAAAGGAGGTGGTCGAGTCTTGTGGGAAAAAGTGCACAAACCTCTGCAGAGTGTAAAAACTGATCATGATTCACCGTGTCCCCGGTTACGGACAAATTTGAGCATCTAGAAGTGGGAATATTGACGGATCTCATCATCTTTAATTAATAAAATCGGGTTTCATCAATTTTGGGAGTACATTGACTTGGAGAAACCAATTCAATCATATTATGAGCTTTGTAGTACTAATATGATATTCCTTGAGTACGACAAAATCAATTTTATGCAAACTGAAACTCTTAGACATTTTCCACCAGCCAAATTGCATGTAGAAGTTAGGTTTGTTATATATATTCTTTTGGGAGTAACTTGCCGTACATTCAAAGTACTGACCCATTTTGGGTTGTACCCTTCGGTGTTGCAGGATTGTATATGACGAGTAAGTGATGCGATGTAGGGTTACGATGTCTACACTCAAATTTTCCGTTGGTGTTGATGGGACTCCACATATGTATTGATTGTTTCTGTTGTGTATTCTAGCCCAAAGGCTATAAGGTAATAAATACCATGTATTTATGTTACTTTTTGACATGTGATTCATGGTATTTCATCGATTACTGTGTGTGCCAGCATACTGATTGTGACGCCCCCAAAATCAAGTCGTGTACAGTAATCATACACGCAAGGCACATGATCGAGATTAGAGACTCACGGTGGGATATCACAACACAATTCTACAAATAAAATAATACAAGGTGTTTAATACAAGCCAGGGGCCACGAGGGCTCGAATACAACAGCTCGAGAGCCCAAAGTTAGCGGAAGCAATAGTATCAGAGTACAGACACAAGGATACAAGGTTGCCTCCTGCCTGGGAACCTCCAAACTACTCCTGGTCAAAGGGGAACTCGACGTCGTAGAAATCATCGGGGATCTTCATGTTGCGGTGGTCGGCATCGGGGATCTCCTGCTCCTGGACTCCAACGCTTGAACGTCGACTACAGCGGCCGATCAGGAAAAACAAAAAGGGGGAAATAAAGCAAAGGTGAGTATCTAGCGTACTCGTGAGTCTTACGTCCGCTACTAAGCATTTATGCATTTGTGTCCAATGGAAAGGGGAGGCTGTATATAGTGGACTGCAAGATAGAAATCAGAATAAGGGTAAGAAGCTAGGCCTATCGAAGACTAGCATCTTTTGACGAGTCTTGCAGCACAAGAAAGGAACAACCAAAAGTTTATATAAAGCAATAAAGTAACAATGCAACAGAAGTTGCTGCAGCATTGTATAATAGTATGTTGTAATGATTAATAATAATAATGCCTCCAAGTTCCCTTCCTCGACTTCCCTGCGAGGAAGAAAACCCGGAACCATATAGTTTAATAGTAGTAGTTTGTTCTGGTAAGATCCCGCTTCCACATAAAGCGTCCTGTTACCGTGGACACGGCTATTCGAATAGATTTAAACTCCCTGCAGGGGTGCACTACTGTTCAACCTGCACGCTCGGATCTCCAGGGTGGCGCAGCCGCCCATCCTAGGCTCAACAGAGAGGCCATCAGCCGGACTATATCCTATGCGATCAGGGGTCTAGGGCCCTCACCCTTCACGCTCCTGCACTGTGCGAGGCTGGCTGGTGAAGCAAAACCAAATCCAAATACACCGCTCGAGCGAAGAAGACACCGCTTCCCGGCAATCAGACCGTGATACTGCTGACGTTTGAAGAGCTTTCGGACAAACTACGATGCAGGGGATCCCATAACTCCTTATCCCACGTGAAGGTAGTGCGTACAGACCAACGGGCCTCTCAAGTCATCCACCGAACCATTTAAGCATTTTATTATTTTCTGTCGGGACAACCATTATCGTTGCCCCTATCCGGGTGATTCGCGAACAATGACAGCAGCCAGGTCCACTAGTACATCGGTGCCTACCCTGTCGTCCCACCAGCTCTTCCGGTTACCAACAAGGTGAACCGTCTCCTTACCTTATCTCGCGTGTGCTCTTGGAAGAGCTCGACTTTCATACAACAGGGTATCTCACAGCCAACGAGCAAGGACCAGGCCCACGATGGTATCCGCCCGTCCAGCCATCCCGATACAATCCCTGCACGGGCACTGTTGGGTCACCCGACTCCTTACCTTTAAGGACAACAATTGATTCGAGTGCCTACCATCAAGTGAAACCAGGAGGAATCACCCTCGATGGTACACTTGAAGAGGTTCGACAGAGACATCAGCGGAATGAACTAAAGAGGTAAACTTAGTATCAGCCCGGTGATGCTACGCTACTGAGCCGACGAGAGTGAAATACGAGTCCGTCCACTCATAAGTCAAACTCGAAGCGACTCGGCAAAGTCTCGCCGTTGTAGGTTCCCTAGGGCGTATGCATTGATCCGTACCTGTTGCAGTTGTATATATTTTGTATCCGCGTTCACTCACCCGAGTGATCACGGCCCGCTATTCTAAACCTATCTAACAATGCGTAGGGTTCATTTCTAAATATTATATATATTTATAAGGCAGCATAGGACAAAGGAGGGTACATCAAGGGGCGACAAAAATAGGCTATGCAATTGAATAGGATTGTAACGTAGCAGTAGTAGCAATGCCTAGTGCAAGAAATTTACGGAAAGATTGTCAGAACCCCAACTTGGGTAAGTGCTAGGGTCTGAGTACCCCTTTGCATCATGTGAAAATTTCAAAAGAAATTCAAAAATGGGGAAAAGAAAAGCCCTAGGGAATTTAATTTAATGGGCCAGATAAAAATTTCTTCCAAAAATTCCTATGGTAATTTTTAAAAGTCCCATAAATGAGTGTGATCACATATCAAGTGATTTGGATTCAAGCCCATGCTCATAGATTTTTCAAAAATTCTACAAAGGGCTTGGAAATTAAATAATAACCCTATTTGATTTGAAATTCAAACTATTTGAATTTCAAAATTTCCCAAAACTTGTGAGTGGCTATCTACATGTTTACTAAGCCCACATAAAAGTTTTGAAGATTTTAGAAAATGCTCTGCTATTTTATCTAGAGCAAAACAAAAGGCAGAAAAAGAAAAACAGAAACAAATACAGAAGAAAAAGGAAAACAGAAGCTGGCCCAGCTCCACTGGCGTCGGGCCCAACTTAACGCACCGCGGCCCAAGCCTGCTAGCCCCCTTGTCGTCTTCCCCGGCGCGCATGCAGCTCGCTGGAGCGCATGCCGACGCTGGTGGCTCCTGCTTGCCTACCTGGAGGCTTCCAAGACATCCATATCGCGCCCTGGAGACACCCTGGCCGCCGTGCTCCATTTCCCCCACGCAGCGCACCGTTTCCCCCCTTCCTCCTCGCCATTTCCGCGGAGACCCGAGAGCCTGCCGGAGCGCCGACGAGGAGATCCGTGGCCACCGTGCCCTTCAAGCTCCGTCGCCATGTCCAACGTCCTCCCCGCCCTCTACTCCGTCGCCCTGCACCGTTGATTCGAGCCTAGCACCCACGGAGGTGACGCCCGCGTCTGCACTTCACCGCCGGCCGCCGAGCGCTTCAACGACGAATTCCGTCGCCGTCTCACTTTGTCCGGCCACTTCGAGCTCGCCACTGCGCTCAGAGTGAGGAGCCCATCTTTTTTCCCCAACTCCCGCCTCTTCTCGCTCCCCGTAGCTCAATCCCGGCGAGAGCAGGGCTCCGGCTGTCGCCGTGGTTGAAGCTGTCGTCGCCCCAGAGCTCAGCTTTGGCCCCCGCGTGCTCCACGCGATGCGCGCGAGCACGGGGATCCTTCCAGTGCAACGCACGGGACAAACGGTGGCCGTTTGGCCAACTCCGGCGTGCCTCCGCCGTCTGGAGAGGTCGCCGGCGACGAGCCCGACCATTAGACCCTAACCACCCCCTAATTACCCCCTAACCCCACTGATAGGTGGGCCCTTCCCCCTTAAACACTCTTTTTAATTTAATTAACCACGAGTTTAACCCCCTGAGGCTGACAAGGGGACCCCACTGGTCAGAGGCCTCCCCACGTCAGCATAAGGTCATGCTGACGCAATAAAGCCCCTGTCCAGATTAAATATAATTCAGAAAAATCCAGAAAAATGAATAAACTTTGAAATTCAATAACTTTTTAATCCTAACTACAAATTAAACAAATAATATATAAAAAATTATCAGAAAAATGCAAGGATTATGAATATGCAATTTTTTCTATGTTTTACCATTTTAAAATGGGTGAACAGTAGCAAACATGCATATGGAATAATTTGAATTTGAATTTGAAGTTTGAATTTTCATTCCAAATGCAATACACTTAAATTCAGATGAATTTGCCACAAACCAGTAGCATTCACATCATGAACAACTATATCATGTTCTTGTGCATTCTATTTCAATGTTGTTCCCCCCTCTTTGTTGATGATTGTTCCGGTAACAGACTTTCGGAGACGGTGATCGCCCCCGAAGAAGAAGAAGTCCGTTAAACCCGTGTATCGTCAGCAAGGCAAGCAACCCCCATTGATCATGTCTATAAAAACCCATTTCCCTCTCAGTCTCGCTTATGCATGTTTAGGAGATCACCATGATACATTCTTCCGCATAGTTGAACCCATTCCGATGCATGACCTATCATTTTGTCACCGTATTAAGCAAACCACAATCCTAGGAGATATAGGAGTTGAATGTTGAGCATGTGGCCCCTACAACTGTTACTGCTTATTTCTGCTTAGTGATAGAATGAGGTTACTTTGATTGTGAGTCGGGATGGAATGTTCACAGGTTGTTGATGTTTACGTGTTGGTGAATCCACCCTAAACAAAGGTGAACGATGAGAGGCTGTGTAGGAGTACACAGTGGGTTGTCTCGTTGAACAATGTCCTAGGCCCCAGTTCCTGTTTTGTGATCCAAGACAAAGAGTAAGACCACATGTGGGGTTTATGGGAGACCCGTTTGGCCTCTTTACATACCCGATCCGGTCCAGGAGTCACACTAGATTCGGGCTTTCCATTTGGCATATGCATAGATATGTGGGTGGACCTGTGACGTAGCGAAACCATCTGTCAAAGGTGGCGTCTCGGTCCCTTGCATTATCTGAGCCCGTTTCGTTGAACCGACCAGACTCTCGAGCGGTGAAAAACTCAGGTAGTCGACTCCTGGATTAGAGAAGGCCATGTCAGGGTAGTGCCTTGGTTTCATCCACGTCTGACACCTACTTGAAGGGTGACAAGAACGAGGCGATAAGTGATGACACGCGTGTGAAGATGTACACCCCTGCAGGGTTAATAAACTATTCGAATAGCCGTGTCCGCGGTTATGGACTACTTGTAGACCTCTACTTGATCATTAGACAACTTGAATGGATACCTATAAAACTCGCAAGATAAGCGTGAGTGCTATGGTGGGCTTCCTCGTGGGGAAGTCGAGGAAGTAACCATAGTGGTGTATTGTTTGGAGACTTGGTAGTGGACTCGTGTACGCTTCTTACCTCAAGTCTGGTACTCGTAGTACAGGACTAGCCAAGTCAAAGCTGGCACTTCTGCATGTTTAAACCCCACCTCCCTTTACCTTGATACTTGAGCATGAGTAGTATAGTTCTGATGTAAGTCGTGCTGAGTACGACTTTGTACTCACGTTTTCTTATTCTATGTTTTAGATGAGAACTCAGACCCCGATGGAGTCGCCTTCATGAAGCTCGACGTTCACTAAGCTAGTATTGTTCCAGACAATAGTCTGGTCCCTCGTGGAAGGGCTATGTATGTTGAACAAGGCTTCTCTAAGCCGTTTGTTAATCTTGTCTGTACTCATACCTAATTTTCTTCCGTTGTTTGATGTAATGATGGATCATTGCTATATGATCTTTGTGTACTCTATGTGTAAGTCAATAAAGATATACTTTGTAGATTTCATGCAATGTGTACCTGCTGTTTACACTGGACATGGATGCTACGTGTATGATTATAACATGCATGTCTTAGTGTGGGGTTCGATAGCTTAGTTGTGTTCCTGCCGGCGGTCTTTTATACACCAAGTGGCCCTTAGATGTGCGCATCTTGGGGCATCGCTATGCGATTGCTCGTGACTCTGTCACGTGGCACACTTTGTTGTATGATCGAGCCCGCCCGAGACCCCGACTAAGTGATCGGGCATGTCAGAACCCCAACTAGGGTAAGTTCTAGGGTTTGTTTGTGCCCTTTGCATCATGCAAAATTTTCAAAAGAAATTCAAAAATGGGGAAAAGAAAAGCCCTGAGAAATTTAATTAAATGGCCCGAAAAAAATTGATTCCAAAAATTCCTCTGGTATTTTTGAAAAGTCTTATAAATATGCATGATCACATATAAAGTGATGTGGGCCCCACTCCATGCACCAAGATTTTTCAAATATTCCAAATAGGGCTTGGAAATTAAATTAAACTCCAATTTGAATTTAAATTCAAATTGTTTGAATTTCAAAAATCTCCAAAACTTGTGAGTGGCTAACTATATGCTTTTTAAGTCCATGTAAAAGTTTTTGGCATTTTATAAATTGCCTAGGTATTTATTTATCCAGGCACAAAAAAATTACAGAAAGAATAAGAGAGGAAAAATGAAAAGGGGAAGAACCCCGGGCTTTCAGCCCAACTCAACCCGCCCAGCCCACCAGACGGCCCAGTCCACCTCCACCCGCTTGTCTCCTTCCTCACCGACGGGCAAGCAGCTCGGTGGCGGCCTGGGAGCGCGCCGTCGCCACCTCGACGTCTAGAGACGTCTAGATCCCCCCTCCAGCCTTCTCCTTGCGCCACGCAACGCCCAGAACCCCCCTCTTCCTTTCCCCTCTGCTCGCGGTCCCTCCCCGCGCCTCTGCGTCGTCTTCCCCGCACGCACCCGTGAACACACCGGAGCGCCGCTGTCGGACTCGCATGGCCAACGGCCCTCCCAAGCGATGCCGAGCTTTCCATCAGACGCAGCGCCCTCCTCTTCATCGCCCTGGAGAAGCCCCCGAGCCAGAAACACTTCAAGTCGCCGGAATTGACGACGAAACACCGCCGGACCCGCAAGACCTCGCCGTCGATTGCGCCACTACCGCAATCGCTCCGGCTCCCTCGACCTCGCCATCACCTTCACGGTGAGCTTGCGCGCGTTTTGACTCCATCCGCGCTTCGCCCCGCTCCTCTTAGTCGTTTCCCCCTTCTAGCCTCTCCGGTCGTCGCCATTGCCGTGCTATCCAAGCTCCAGAGCCCCCTGGCGAACCCCGCCTAGCCCCACCTGACGCGGCAACTCACGGTGAGCACGCCCGTGCCTTCCTTTCCTTTCCCCTTGGCCGATTTCCCCACTCCGGCGAGGCTCCGGCCATCTCTCCGGCGAGCCCTAGCCATTAGGGCTAATCACCCAGCTTAACCCCCCCCCCCCCCGAGTCCATGACAGGTGGGCCCCCTGGCCCCCTAACCCTCTGTTTAGTTTAACCAGAGAGGGATTAGCCCCTCTCCCACTGACAGGGCTGGCCCACTGGCCAGAGCCCCTGTGACGTCACCCCCACGTAAGCATTACGCAATAAAGGATTTTCCAGAAATAAACCATTTTCCAAAGAATTAAAATAATCCAGAAAATTCTAGAAAATCATTTAAACTTTGGAAATTCATAACTAATTCATATTAACTCCAAATTAAACTTATAATATATGAAATATTATCAGAAAAAAAACAAGGATTAAGAATATGCAATTTGTTTTTATGTTTGACCATTTTAAAATGGGGCAACAGTAGCAAATGTGCATATGGCTTAATTTGAATTCAAATTTGAAGTTTGAATTTTCAATTCTTTTGCAATACACTTCAATTAAATGGAATTGTCGACACATCAGTACCATGTACATCATGTTTCCACAACTTATCATGTGCGTGAGCATTGCAATTATATTTATTCCTTGTTTGATTGTTTGCTCGATAGACGTGCAACTGGAACCGAAGGCCACCCCCTTCGTTGAAGACCCCGATACTGAACCTCGTAGGCAAGGCAAGCAAACCCCATTGATCATATCTATAAAATCCCAATTCCCTCTCAGTCTCGCTAATGCATGTTTAGGAGATCACCGAGACACGTTCTTTCGCATAGTTGAACCCATTCCGATGCATGACCTATCATTTTGCCACCGTATTAAGCAAACCACAATCCTAGAAGATTTAGGAGTTGTATGATGAGCATGTGGCCCCTGCAAGTGTTACTGCTTATTGCTTCTTAGTGGTACAATGAGGATGTTATGATTGTGAGTCGGGATGGAATGAACACAGTGATACTGATAATAAACGTGTTGGTGAATCCACCCTAAACAAAGGTGAACGATGAGAGGCTGTGTAGGAGTACACAGTGGGTTGTCTCGTTGAACACTGCCCTAGGCCCCGAGTTCCTGTTTTGTGATCCAAGACAAAGAGTATGACCACATGTAGGGTTTATGGGAACCCCGTTTGGCCTCTTTACGTACCCGATCCGGTCCAGGAGTCACACTAGATTCGGGCTTTCCATTTGATTTATGCATAGATATGTCGGTGGACCTGTGAGGTAGTGAAACCATCTGTCAAAGGTGGCGTCTCGGTCCCTTGCATTATCTGAGTCCGTTTCGTCGAACCGGCCGGACTCTCGAGCGGTGACAAACTCAGGTAGTCGACTCCTGGATTAGAGAAGGTGATGTGAGGGTAGTGCCTTGGTTTCATCCACGTCCGACACCCGCTTGAAGGGGACAAGAACGAGGCGATAAGTGATGAAACGCGTGTGAAGATGTACACCCCTGCAGGGTTAATGAACTATTCGAATAGCCGTGTCCGCGATTATGGACTACTTGGAAAC
Source organism: Bromus sterilis (assembly GCA_950022295.1). Taxonomy (NCBI): domain Eukaryota; kingdom Viridiplantae; phylum Streptophyta; class Magnoliopsida; order Poales; family Poaceae; genus Bromus; species Bromus sterilis. The sequence continues at coordinate 331,215,755 of OX465595.1, read as the reverse complement.
CTTTACTTGATCATAGACAACTTGAATGGATACTTATAAAACTCGCAAGATAAGCGTGAGTGCTATGGTGTGCTTCCTCGTGGGGAAGTCGAGGAAGTATCCATAGTGGTGTATTGGTTGGAGACTTGGTAGTGGACTCGTGTACGCTTCTTACCTCAAGTCTGGTACTCGTATCACAGGACTAGCCAAGTCAAAGCTGGCACTTCTGCATGTTGAACCCCACCTCCTTTACCTTGATACTTGAGCATGAGTAGTGTAGTTCTGATGTAAGTCTTGCTGAGTACGACTTTGTACTCACATTTTCTTATTCTATGTTTTAGATGAGAACCCGGACCCCGATGGAGTCACCTTCGTGAAGCTTGACGTTGACCTTGGTAGCATAGTCCCAGACAGCTGTCTGGTCCCTCGTGGAAGGGCATGTTTGTTGTACAAGGCTTCTCTAAGCCATTTGTTAAACTTGTCTGTACTCAGACCTAAATTGCTTCCGTTGTATGATGTAATGTGATCACAGACATGTGATCTTTGTATGCTCTATGTGTATATCAATAAAGAGTACTTTGTAGAGTTATGTGATGATACCTGCTGTTCATACTAGGCATGTGTGCTGCGTGTATGTTTATAACATGCATGTGTTAGTATGGGTTTTCGAGATCTCGTGTTGTGATCTGGCTGGCGGTCTTTTATACACAAAGTGGCCCTTAGATGTGCGTAGCTTGGGGCATCGCGATGCGATTGCTCGTGACTCTGTCACGTGCACACTTTGTTGTATGATCGAGCCCGCCCTAGACCCCGACTAAGTGATCGGGCTGGAGTAAGTCTATGTAAGAGTTAGGATTCAATCGATACCATGGTTGAGGTGACTTGTCTATGAATATGGGATTCACCACCCATAAGAATTTAGACTTGTGAGCGGATGTTGAGGACCCATCTCAGTTGATCATCCGGCCTGAATGGGATGCCCCTCACGTTCGATGCTTACCGAGAATGTTGTGTGCTTGGCCTTGTCTGCTTAGACAAGTGGGTACGGTTCTCGGCTCTCCATGTGATTGCATCGTGACTGGAATTACATACGCTAACCCCGGGTCCCGACAGACTTGGTATCAGAGCAGGACTGTCTGCAGGCTTATCAAACCCTTGGTCGAAGTCGAGTCTAGCATTCTATAGTTATATAGTTACTATGGGTATAAGGGAACAACATAGGGCTTCTTTTTCTCCTTACCCTCATCGATCTGAGTTCTGAGTCACCCTTATCTTTTCTACGGGATGATAGGACTAGGCTCATCTATGTCTTACTAGAACATCTCGTTGAGTGCTTCCTTGTAGCCATAGGACAATTGTGGTCGTCCAGAGTCTTTGTGTTTGAGTTCCTTGAGGAAGTTCTGTCCAATCTCCTCAAGGTTGTTTCATTTTCCATCCCGGTGTAGCCGTTATGCTGCCGGATTTGTTCCAAGTTTCTGTGGATCATTGCCTTCGCATTACAATCTTTTCCTCCTTCATCATGTCTTGTTATCCTTGAATCCATCATTCAACCTGTTCTGAATGTTGATTTTTATCACACAGGATGTCAGGTGGAACTCGTAGTGCTGTTCGTCGGAATCGAGACCGTGTTCGGAATCGAATTGATGATGAACCTCTACCACCGCCTTCTGCGGCGGAAATCGTGATGGAAGTTGAGAAGAATCAACGTGACCAAACACGCCTTCTGGAGCTCATCGAGCAGAATACCTCACGTCATTGCAATGTGGTTGTGAGCATTCAGGACTTCATCCTCCTCAAGCCACCGGTATTCCGATGTTCTTCTGAGCCCCTTGAAGCTGATGATTGGCTCCGTTCCATCGAGCGTAAGCTTGATACTGCACATGTTGCTCCCGATGATCGAGTTATATTCGCGCCATACTTTCTGGAAGGTGCTGCTGCTGAATGGTGGGAGAACTATGTTGCGATGCAGCCTGATGGACACCTAGTCACTTGGCAGGAGTTCCGTGATGCCTTTCGAGGGTACCACCTTCTAGATGAGTTAATGGAGCGCAAGAAGGAAGAGTTCTGCAATCTGACTCAAGGAGAGATGTCCATGCATGAGTATGTGAGAGAATTCAACCATCTTGCTCGTTATGCCCAAGATGAGATCACCACCGATGCCAGAAAGCAGGCAAGGTTCCGTAAGGGACTTAGCCCCATCCTTCGCCATGATCTCAACCTCATCGAATTTTCCACCTTTGAGGATTTAGTCAACAGATCCTTTAGAGCTGAGCATGGAAATGAAGTGTTCGAAGAGTCCCGTAAGCATGCTCTTGAGCTTGCTCCTTCTTCAAGTTCAGCCCCTTAGAAACGCAGAATTTGGATTCCAACCAGGGCCATACCTCAAAACTTTCTGCAGAGACCAACCTCCAATATATGCCATGCACCCCAACACATTATTCCACCCCGGAATGATGGTGTGCAGCCAAGTAATCCCACTCCCAACAATTCAGACAAGGTATGCTTTAAGTGTGGTCTTCCAGGCCATTACTATCGTCAATGCCCTCAGGTCTTGATGGCACCACGTCATTCTCGACCCAAGCCTCCAAAGAAATCAACCACCAAAGCCTTTCCAGCAAAGCCTTCATCCACTAGTAGTGGTTATGTGAACCAAATCTCAGTTGAGGAAACCACTGCTGCTTCTGACGTTATCCTTGCTACACTCCCAGTCAATCATGTCCCCGCCTCTGTTCTTTTCGCTCTAGGAGCTTCTCATTCATTCATGTCGGAGAGTTATGCACTTCGTCATGAGTTTCCTTTTGAATAAATGTTTTCTCCAATGATCATTCAAAATCCTGGTTCAAAGTGGCAAACTAATAGAGTAAGCCATGGCAATCAAATTGCAATTGAGGGTTTAGTATTCCTTGCTTCTCTTATAGCCCTCAAGTCTTCGGACATTGATGTCATCCTAGGAATGGATTGGTTATCAAGGCAGAATGCTTTCCTTGATTGTAAAGCCAAATCAGTCAAACTCACCCACCCTTCAGGCCAGATCATTGACTACACATCACCCAGCTCTAGAATCCAGGTGCATACTTTGAATGTGCTTCCCCTTCCAGACCTTGAAGATGTTCCGGTGGTTCGTGACTTCTCGGATGTCTTTCCTGAAGAGCTGCCGGGAATGCCACGCGAAAGGTGTGTAGAATTCATAGTGGATCTTATACCAGGCACAACCCCAATCTCGAGACGTCCATATAGAATGGCCCCACATGAGTTAGCTGAGCTAAAAACCCAACTTGATGCTTCGTTGGCAAAAGGCTTCATCTGCCCTAGCTCATCGCCATGGGGTTGCCCCGTTCTGTTCGTAATGAAGAAAGATGGAACAGAAAGGATGTGCGTAGACTATCGCCCGCTAAATCTAGCGACGATAAAGAACAAGTACCCACTGCCCAGGATCAATGATCTTTATGATCACCTTGCAGGATCCTCTGTCTTCTCCAAGATGGATTTGAGATTAGGCTATCATCAAATCAAAATCCGAAACGAGGACATTCCAAAAATGGCTTTCACTACTCGTTATGGTCTTTACGAGTATACCGTCATGTCATTCGGTTTAACCAATTCCCCCGCCACATTCTCGCGCTTAATGAATTCGATCTTCATGGAGTACCTAGATAAATTTGTTGTGGTTTATCTTGATGACATTCTCATCTACTCGAAGAACGAAGAAGAGCATGCAGAACATCTTAGGTTGGTATTGATGAAACTTAGAGAGCACCGCCTTTATGCCAAGTTCTCCAAGTGTGAATTTTGGCTACCAGAAGTGACCTACTTAGGCCACGTGATTTCTGCGAAAGGTGTTGCAGTCAATCCCGAGAGAGTTCAGGCCGTCCTTGACTGGACTCCACCTGAATCGGTTAAGCAAGTTAGGAGTTTTCTCGGCTTAGCAAGCTATTGTTGTCGCTTCGTCGAGAACTTTTCTAAAGTTGAAAAGCCTCTTACTGAACTCCTCAAGAAAGATAAGAAATTCCAATGGACTCCCAAGTGCGAGGAAAGCTTTCAAGAGCTAAAAAGAAGATTGACTTCTGCACCCGTACTTGCACCTCCAGACACCAAAAGGATTTTGAGATCTATTGTGATGCTTCACGGCAAGGGTTAGGATGCATACTTATGAAGGATCGACATGTGGTAGCTTATGCTTCACGCCAGTTGCGGCCACATGAAGAGAACTATCCAACCCATGATCTTGAACTCGCTGCCGTAGTTCATGCCCTGAAGACTTGGCGGCATTACCTCCTTGGTAATCGTTGTGAGATATATTCCGACCACCAAAGCCTCAAATACATATTCACCCAGCCAGATCTTAATCTCAGGCAAAGACGCTGGATACAGTTGATAAAATATTATGACTTAGGAATTTCTTACACCCCAGGTAGGCCAATGTCATGGCTGATGCACTAAGTCGTAAGTCGTATTGTAACAACCTGATGTTACAACAGTATCAACCACTTCTTCATGACGAATTTTGCAAGCTCAATCTTGAGATAGTTCCTCGTGGATCTGTTTTCAACTTGGTGGCGAAACCAACCCTTGAGGATCAAATCATAGCCGCCCAGAAAAAAGATAGTAGTATTCAAGAGATCAAGCAGAACATTGATAGCAGAGTTGCTAAATGTTTCTCTGCAAATGATCAAGGAACGATATTCTTTGAAAATCGTTTAGTAGTTCCTGAGAATGAAGACCTAAAGCAGCTGATCCTTAAGGAAGCTCATGACACTCCCCTCTCCATTCATCCCGGTAGCACAAAAATGTACCGAGATCTACGCCAGAGATTTTGGTGGAACCGGATAAAGAGAGACATTGCACAATTTGTTGCCGAATGTGATGTTTGTCGTCGCATTAAGGCAGAACACCAAAGACCTGCTGGTACTCTTCAGCCATTGTCTATTCCCGAGTGGAAATGGGACAACGTCGGTATGGACTTCATCACCGGCTTTCCAAAAACCCAGAAAGGAAATGATGCCATCTTCGTGGTCATTCATAGACTTTCAAAAGTTGCTCACTTTTTTCCAGTTCGCGAGTCTATAACTGCTAGTCAGTTGGCGGACTTGTATGTCTCTAGAATCGTGTCTCTTCACAGTGTTCCTTTGGTGATCAATTCTGATCGTGGTAGCCTTTTCACCCCTAGATTTTGGGAAAGTTTTCAAAATGCTATGGGAACTCATCTCTCCTTTAGTACAGCTTTGCACCCTCAATCTAGCAGTCAAGTTGAAAGGGTTAATCAAATCTTGGAAGACATGCTCAGAGCTTGTGTTATCTCATTCGGGAAGAATTGGGAGAAGTATCTTCCATTCGCCGAATTTTCTTATAACAATAGTTTTCAATCTAGTCTGAACATGCCTCCCTTTGAATACCTCTATGGCCGACGATGTCGAAATCCCCTAAACTGGTCAGAAACCGGTGAAAGACAACTCTTTGGACCGGATATGATCAAGGAAGCAGAAGAGCAAGTTCGCATTGTTCGTGATCGATTGAAAGCCGCTCAGTCTCGTCAAAAGAGCTACTATGATCGTCATCATAGAGAAGAGAGCTACAATACTGATGAGAAGGCTTACCTTCGGGTTACTCCTCTGAAGGGAACCCAAAGATTCGGTATCAAAGGCAAGTTGCACCCACGTACATCGGACCTTTCCGCATTCTCGCTAAACGTGGAGAAGTTGCCTACCAACTTGAACTACCCCCTCATCTTTCCCGAGTACATGATGTATTCCATGTGTCACAACTCAGGCGTTGCTTCAAGGACCCCATCCGCGAAGTCGACCATGAAACGCTTGATCTCCAAGATGACCTTTCTTATCGAGAGTACCCTGTTCGTATTCTTGATTCCGCAGAGCGTGTCACTCGTCGTCAGAAGATCAAGTTCCTCAAAGTGCAATGGTCACATCACTCCGAGAAAGAAGCTACGTGGGAAAGAGAAGACCGTCTCCGAGCCGAGTACCCCACCTTCCTCCCGACGACTTCTTAATCTCGGGACGAGATTCTTTTGAGTGGGGGCGAGTTGTCAGAACCCCAACTAGGGTAAGTGCTAGGGTTTGTTTGTGCCCTTTGCATCATGCAAAATTTTCAAAATAAATTCAAAAATGGGGAAAAGAAAAGCCCTGAGAAATTTAATTAAATGGCCAGACAAAAATTGCTTCCAAAAATTCCTCTGGTATTTTTGAAAAGTCTTATAAATATGCATGATCACATATAAAGTGATGTGGGCCCCACTCCATGCACCAAGATTTTTCAAATATTCCAAATAGGGCTTGGAAATTAAATTAAACTCCAATTTGAATTTAAATTCAAATTGTTTGAATTTCAAAAATCTCCAAAACTTGTGAGTGGCTAACTATATGCTTTTTAAGTCCATGTAAAAGTTTTTGGCATTTTATAAATTGCCTAGGTATTTATTTATCCAGGCACAACAAAATTACAGAAAGAATAAGAGAGGAAAAAAGAAAAGGGGAAGAACCCCTGGCTTTCAGCCCAACTCATCCCCCCAGCCCACCAGACGGCCCAGCCCACCTCCACCCGCTTGTCTCCTTCCTCAACAACGGGCAAGAAGCTCGGTGGCGGCCTGGGAGCGCGCAATCGCCACCTCGACGTCCAGAGAGGTCTAGAGCCCCGCTCCAGCCTTCTCCTTGCTCCAGCATGACGCAATAAAGGATTTTCCAGAAATAAACCATTTTCTAGAGAATTAAAATAATCCAGAAAATTCCAGAAAATCATTTAAACTTTGGAAATTCATAACTAATTCATATTAACTCCAAATTAAACTTATAATATATGAAAAATTATCAGAAAAATACAAGGATTAAAAATATGCCACCCCCTTCGTTGAAGACCCCGATACTCAACCTCGTCAGCAAGGCAAGCAAACCCCATTGATCATATCTATAAAATCCCAATTCCCTCTCAGTCTCGCTTATGCATGTTTAGGAGATCACCGAGACAGGTTCTTTCGCATAGTTGAACCCATTCCGATGCATGACCTATCATTTTGTCACCGTATTAAGCAAACCACAATCCTAGCAGATTTAGGAGTTGTATGATGAGAATGTGGCCCCTGCAACTGTTACTGCTTATTGCTTCTTAGTGGTACAATGAGGATGTTATGATTGTGAGTCGGGATGGAATGAACACAGTGATACTGATAATAAACGTGTTGGGGAATCCACCCTAAACAAAGGTGAACGATGAGAGGCTGTGTAGGAGTACACAGTGGGTTGTCTCGTTGAACACTGCCCTAGGCCCCGAGTTCCTGTTTTGTGAACCAAGAAAAAGAGTATGACCACATGTAGGGTTTATGGGAACCCCGTTTGGCCTCTTTACGTACCCGATCCGGTCCAGGAGTCACACTAGATTCGGGCTTTCCATTTGATTTATGCATAGATATGTGGGTGGACCTGTGAGGTAGTGAAACCATCTATCAAAGGTGGCGTCTCGGTCCCTTGCAATATCTGAGTCCGTTTCGTCGAACCGGCCGGACTCTCGAGCGGTGACAAACTCAGGTAGGCGACTCCTGGATTAGAGAAGGTGATGTGAGGGTAGTGCCTTGGTTTCATCCACGTCTGACACCCGCTTGAAGGGTGACAAGAACGAGGCGATAAGTGATGACACGCGTGTGAAGATGTACACCCCTGCAGGGTTAATGAACTATTCGAATAGCCGTGTCCGCGGTAATGGACTACTTGGAAACCTTTACTTGATCATAGACAACTTGAATGGATACTTATAAAACTCGCAAGATAAGCGTGAGTGCTATGGTGTGCTTCCTCGTGGGGAAGTCGAGGAAGTATCCATAGTGGTGTATTGGTTGGAGACTTGGTAGTGGACTCGTGTACACTTCTTACCTCAAGTCTGGTACTCGTATCACAGGACTAGCCAAGTCAAAGCTGGCACTTCTGCATGTTGAACCCCACCTCCTTTACCTTGATACTTGAGCATGAGTAGTGTAGTTCTGATGTAAGTCTTGCTGAGTACGACTTTGTACTCACGTTTGCTTATTCTATGTTTTAGATGAGAACCCGGACCCCGATGGAGTCACCTTCGTGAAGCTTGACGTTGACCTTGGTAGCATAGTCCCAGACAGTAGTCTGGTCCCTCGTGGAAGGGCATGTTTGTTGTACAAGGCTTCTCTAAGCCATTTGTTAAACTTGTCTGTACTCAGACCTAAATTGCTTCCGTTGTATGATGTAATGTGATCACAGACATGTGATCTTTGTATGCTCTATGTGTATATCAATAAAGAGTACTTTGTAGAGTTATATGATGATACCTGCTGTTCATACTAGGCATGTGTGCTACGTGTATGTTTATAACATGCATGTCTTAGTATGGATTTTCGAGACCTTAGTTGTGATCTGGCTGGCGGTCTTTTATACACCAAGTGGCCCTTAGATGTGCGCAGCTTGGGGCATCGCGATGCGATTGCTCGTGACTCTGTCACGTGCACACTTTTTTGTATGATCGAGCCCGCCCTAGACCCCGACTAAGTGATCGGGCTGGAGTAAGTCTATGTAAGAGTTAGGATTCAATCGATAACATGGTTGAGGTGACTTGTCTATGAATATGGGATTCACCACCCATAAGCATTTAGACTTGTGAGCGGATGTTGAGGACCCATCTCAGTTGATCATCCGGCCTGAATGGGATGCCCTTCACGTTCGTTGCTTACCGAGAACGTTCTGTGCTTGGCCTTGTCTTCTTAGACAAGTGGGTACGGTTCTCGGCTCTCCATGTGATTGCATCGTGACTGGAATTACATACGCTAACCCCGGGTCCCGACAGGGCAGGAGTCTGTTTATGTAAGTGTTATAATTCAATCGATAATATTCTTGAGGCGACTTGTCTATGAGTATGGGATTTCACCACCCATAATCATTTAGACTTGTGAGCGGGCGGTGAGGACCCAATTTAGTTGATCATCCGGCCGGGATGGGATGCCCCTCACGTATGATGCTTTCCGTGAGTGTTCTGTGCTTGGCCTTGTCTGCTTAGACAAGTGGGTACAACTCTCGGCTCTCCATATGATTGAGTTGTGACTGGAATTACATACGCAAACCCCGTGTCCTGAAATAAATAGGCGATATCTGGGGAAGAGAATTGCTCTGCTTGCTTGGAAGCTCGCTGGTAGAGGTACAGTCATCGACGAAGTAGTCGTACTGGGCAACGGTGTCGTCGGCGGCAGCAACGGGCTCTATCGGAGAATAAAGGGGGGGAGAAACAATAAAGACACAACAATAATAGGAATACAAATGTATGACATAGAAGATACAAAGAAGCGAGGCTCTATCGCAGTGTTCGGTGAATTTTTTCGGAGCAGGAATTTATCTAGGGATGACTCATCGGTACCGGTTGATTACTAGACAGATGATCCAGAGGGGGAAGATTCCATGTCTGCAGTGTTAGAGACAACTGACAGAAATGTGGATATTGTATCCGTGCTTGTTGATTCGTTCTGAACTAACTTTCATATACGTAACATTTTTATCCGGAAAGTTTTACCGGCTCCGGTCTCTGACAGACAGATGAACCGAAGGAGAAAAGTTCCACGTTCGGTAGGTTAGAGGGGTGCGGTGGGTATATGGTTAGCGTATTCGTATTCGTTGTATTTTTCGGATCAAATTTCATGTATTAAATATTTTCATCGGAGTTACGGATTAAAAGATATTGAATTTCAAAGCTTTAATCAATTTAAAAGAATTTCTAGAATTTATTTCATTTTTAAATCAAACATTATCCAAAATAGTACTAGTTGACTGGTCAATTGACATGTGGGGCCTACTGACCAGTTGGTCCAATATGTTATACAAAGTGACATATAAATCAGTTGATTTAATCTAAAATATCCAGTAGGGTCCACCTGTCATACACTGTATTTTAATACAACATTTTATTTAATCTAACTGACAGTGGGGACAAGATGTCATAGACTCCAGTGTTAATTTTATGATTATTATTAATCGAGTGATTAGTTAAAGAGCCAGGGCCCACATGTCATAGGGACTAATTTAACTTAATAGTTATTTTAAACTAATAGGGGGTTAAGTGGGGCTGGCCCACATGTAAGCTACTAAAGGGGTGTCCATTTTAACCTGCAGTTTAACTAATAGGGGGGTTTAGTCCTAAAAGGTATTAACTGCTAATTAAAAAGGGGAGGGCCCCATGCGTCAGTTGGGGGGGGGGGTTAGCCCACTTCTGCCCCGTGAGCACGCCGGCGGCAAACCGGGCCACGGCGGCGAGGCCAAATTGGCCAGCTCCGGCGGCCATTCAGTGCACGGAGAGGGGGGACTAGATGCGGACGGGGTGGCTCGTCCACTGGATGCACTCGACGAACGCGGGGGAGGCCGGAGCGACGGCCACGACGAGCTACAGCGACGGTCGGAGTGTGCGTACATGGAAAATGTTGACAGAGGGCTCGATTCGGAGCACGGTGAATTGGGGAGCGAAGAGAACCTCACCGTGAGGCGGATGGGGAGCTCGAGGAGGCCCGGGGTGCGTCTACGACGTATGGCTCGGTGAGGCGCATCGGCCGTGGCAGAAGGAGGCACCGAGATGCGCTGTCCACGGGGCGTCCGGGCTCGATTCAAGACGTGAGGAGACGTGGACGTCCACGAGGCGACTCCCGGACAAGCTCGCGCGGGCCGTCGTGCCGTTGGCCACGGCGGTTCACCGGCAGCGGCGATGGGCGGGCGTGGACGAGCTGCGGAAAAACGAGAGGGATGCGCGGGGGAGAAAGGGGAGGGGGCTAGGGTTTCCAGGGGTGAGAGGGGAGGGCGCGGGGGACTTATCCCTTGCCGCCTTCCGTCGATTGCCGCCACGGCGACGCCGGCGGCCCTGGCACCGCGGGATGGGTGCCACGCCCGCCATGAACATGAGATTGGGAGGGGAGAGAGCCAGGGTGGGCACGACCAAGTGGGGTGGGGGGAGGGTAGTGGGCCGGGGTGGTGGTGGGCTTCACCCTGGGCGTAGGTTAGGATTTTTTTCTATTTTGTTTTGTTTCTTGTTTTTTTTCTATGTTGTTTATATTTATTTGGACATCAAATAGTTTTTTATGAAATATGGGACTTGCTCCAATATTACTGTTGCACAAAATAACAATGCCACACAAAGTTTGGTTGCTAATAAAAATCATCTGGATTTTGTTCTGTTTAAAAAGGATTAAATATGGTTGTTTTGCTACTGCTTTAATTTATTTATTTCATTTAAATAATTTAATAAATATCCATTACCATATTATCATGACCTACTGATTAATTGACATTTAATAAAATTGGTTGCATCATTTTTGGGCAAGGTTTTATTTTCACTTTTTTTAATTTAATTTCAATTCAAGCAGGGTTTGAATTTGAACTAGGCATGATCAAGACTGGTTAATCACAGGTAACTACTGTGACTTGGCATTAGAAGAGGGTGATTATTGTAGCATGAAACTGGGGGTGTTATAAACCTCCCCCACTACAAAGAATTATCGTCCCGAGAATTAATAGGTAGTGTAAGGGCTAAAGTTTTGGTTTTGTATTCTAACGATTCTTCTGGTTCTTGTTGTCCTTCTCGAAGAAGTTAATCCTTCACGTTGACGTCTTCATTTCTCTGCATCGGTGCATCTCGATAAGTTGTCATCCCTCCTTCGGGGTCTTCATCGTACTTACGGATAGGGTAGGAGAAGAAAACTCAAGGGGTCGGATCGGCACAAGGTTAATCAACCGAGGTTGTTCAAGGGAATGGGGTACAAAGTTTCTTCCGAGTTTGTACTCTGGGAAATACATCGAGAGAGACAACAGAGGTATGAGAAGTCTCAAGCGGATAGACATGCATTCGATGTCGATGACGGATGATGAAATGGGGTACAGAGCATCGGGCATAAGCATGATATCGGCCGAATATCACAAGGTAGATGACAAGAGTCAGGTTTCGATCTTGTGGATCTGTGGGTTATGGGCCCACATTGAATAAGAAGGGTGTTGACATTCTATGCGATCAAGTTGCAAGGTATGACGGAGAACAACTTGTAAACTATGTCGGCAGCAACATCAGTGCCAAGGGAGAGGGACGAAGAGAACCATTTTCCTGCTCGTTAAGACGAGGCGGACCAATTGGCAAAGTTCTTGTCCATCGGTGGTCACCGAGAAGTCATCAAAAATCGTAACAGGTTGTACGGACAAATTAGTACACCAAAGTGTTTACATAAGCAGGGAATTATCACTGCTCAGATGTGTTACCTCAGAAGAAAGATTAAACAGACCAATGGAAAGGAAAAGGTGATGATACACAAGTATCAGGTGTATGTCTTTCCCAAGGGAGAAGAGAAAGATATAAACGACAAATTTTTATTGGTAGAGAATCAAGGGAGGTTGTCAATGATAACACAAATCATCAAGGGGCAGGGATGGTATTTCACACGATGAATCCAATTGACACATGGAGGAAGCCATGTCAGATTATTTGGATAATAGCCCACCAAAGGTCGGGTGGTTCGCAAAGAATCTGATGTGACTATCGGCACTCAAACAGAAGGAGAAAAATGCAAGGGCATCAGGTGATAGAAGCATCGGAATAATTTGATGCTTGAATGCAAAGGAATTACGATTTCCAGATCGGGAGGTGGATGTAATTATCCACACAGACTTGTCGGTGGAAGGGGATTGCAAAGGCGATGTACACATAGGTTCTCGGGAATTTATCGAAGAGTAATCTTCAGAATTTTCAGGTGAAGCGAGTGATCATCTTGGTAAAATGGCTCTCGAGGCGGACAGAGGTGCGAGAACCTAAAGTCAGAGTTAGTAAAATTTCCCGAAAGGCTAAGAGAGTAGAATCCCGGAGTAAAGGTACGGAGAAAAAGATCCTAATACCATAGATATCACCACTGGGTGGTATCGATTTGGGCCCGTAAGCCACACAACAAGTTAGTAAAATAGTTTTCATTTGTCTAGAATCGACTTCGACCAAGGAGTTGGAAGGGGGTGTCCTACAGGAAGTCGGCTTTGATACCAACTTTGACGCCCCCAAAATCAACTCGTGTATAGTAATCATACACGCAAGGTACACGATCGAGATTAGGTACTCACGATGAGATTTCACAACAGAACTCTACAAATAAAATAATAAAAGACAGGGGCCACGAGGGCTCGAATACAACAACTCGAGAGCACAAAGTTAGCGGAAGCAATAGTACTTGAGTACATACACAAGGATACAAGGTTGCCTTAAGAAGGCTAGCACAAATAACAAAAGATTGAAAAGGCAAGGCCTCCTTCCTGGGAACCTCCAAACTACTCCTGGTCAAAGGGGAACTCGACGTCGTAGAAGGCATCGGGGATCTTCATGTTGCGGTGGTCAGCATCGGGGATCTCCTGCTCCTGGACTCCAATGCTTCAACGTCGACTGCAGCAGCCGATCAGGCAAACCAAAAAGGGGGAAATAAAGCAAAGGTGAGTATCTAGCATACTCGCGAGTCTTACGTCCACTACTAAGCATTTATGCATTTGTGTCAAATGGAAAGGGGAGGCTGTATACTGTGGACTACAAGGTAGAAATCAGAATAAGGGTAAGAAGCTAGGCCTATCTAAGACTAGCATCTTCTCACGAGTCTTGTAGCACAAGAAAAGAACAACCAACAGTTTATATAAAGCAATAAAGTAACAATGCAGCAGAAGTTGTTGCAGCATTGTATAATAGTATGTTGTAATGGTTAATAATAATAATGCCTCCGAGTTCCCTTCCTCGACTTCCCTGCGAGGAAGAAAACCCGGAACCATACAGTTTAATAGTAGTAGTTTGTAGTGGTAATATCCACCATCAGCATAAAGCGTCCTGTTACCGTGGACACGACTATTCGAATAGATTAAACTCCATGCAGGGGTGCACTACCGTTCAGCCTGCACGCTCGGATCTCCAGGGTGGCGGGCACCTTGTTAGGGAACGCTCCACCAAAGCTATCTGACACGCCCAAGCCCATCCTAGGCTCAACAGAGAGGCCATCCGCCAGACTATATCCTATGCGATCAGGGGTCTAGGAACCTCATCCTTCACGCTCCTGCACGGTGCGAGGCTGACCAGTGAAGCAAAACCAAATCCAAATACACCGCTCGAGGGAAGAAGACACACCGCTTCCCGGCAATCAAACCGCAATACTGCTGACGTCTGAAGAGCTTTCAGACAAACTACGACGCAGGGGAGCCCATAACTCCTTATCCCACGTGAAGGTAGTGCATACAGACCAATAGGCCTCTCAAGTCATTGATGGCTTCTCGCCCCTCGTTGGTTACCCAAAGTGGAAGGTTGAGATGTAGACAACAGCAAATTTCCCTTGGTGAAGATACCAAGGTTTGTCTCTAGTAGGACTCCGACAGCGACAGGAAGGTGACAACGGCGCCAGAAATTAGGCGGTTGGCGTGGACCTGCACACACAACAGATAACTTTGCTCCCAACGAGTTCAGAGAGGTTGTCAATCCCTCTAGCCTTGTTGTTCATAAAGGATCAAACACACGGGATAATAATGATAGTGATAGCAATGGAAAGGTAAATAAAGCAGGAAATAAATAGCGAGTGTAAACAGTGGTGGAAATATGGACCGGCATCCCATGATGTTCACTAGTGATGTCTCTCTCCCAAAAGACGATAAAATAGCCATGCGAGGTAAACAAATTATAGCTGGGAAATTGACAGGATTATGTGCGCAAACCAATGCTAACTATGATATAAAGAAAGGCAGAGGCTCAAAAGCATGGGCGGTACGCCAATACAAGTAGACCGAAATCCATCTGCATCTACCTACTAATCATCCACCTTGAGATATCTATCCAGAACATCTCACTGGTATTAAGTTGTGAATCCCACCCAAAGTGTAAACTCAAAGCAAAAGACAACTGCATTAAAGAACTTTGCGTAAAGTAAACAATCCTTGCACCCACAAGTACAAGCACCGTTGTTTTCTCCCTTGTGGCAACATCACATCCCCTAGACTCATGTTTCTGTCACTCGAGCTAGTCATCAGGGGGCATGAACCCACAATCATGCATAACTCTCCCTATTGGACTCACTACCTACTACTTGGCCTAAGCAATAAACATCAAAGGAGAACATGAAAGAATTACTCAAGAACATAAATATAAAAGAGGAGAATCAAATATATTACTCAAACACAATCTGAACATAGTCTCATAATCCATCAGATCCCATCAAACTCGGCATAGCAACAGCAGAAAGATTGCATATGTCCCTCGATCATGTAGGGAAGCTCACGAGGTCTAATCCATGAAGAACAAAGAGGGGAGGAGAACATCACATAGCTACTGATCATAGACCCATGGTCCATGGTGGACTACTCACGGTTCATCCGGGAAGCATCCATGGTGGTGGAGAAGCTCGCGGAGGTGGTTCCTCCCTCCGACAGGGTGCCGGGAAGAGGTATCCTGGTGCTGCCGATCTTGGAAGCGCGGCGGCGGCGGAACAGAGGATAGATCGCGAAAAACGTTTCTTTCCCCGAGGGTTCCTTGTCACGGGGAATAAATAGGCGAAGGGGGCAGCCAGGGGAGCCACCTGGGGTCCAGGCGGCCTCCCGGCTCTGCCCCACCCTAGGCCACGCCACCTGGCCGCCTGGGGCCCAGGTGGGTCCCCTCTGGCCCCCCTTCGGGACTCCAGAAGCTTCCTGTACGCTGATTTTTCCTATATTTATCCCAGATTTTTTCTGGCACTTTAAATAATGGGAAAACCTGAAATACAAAAACAACAGAAAACAGGAACTGGCACTGGGGTGCACTGAGTTAATATGTTAGTCCAAATATGATCAAAAGTGGATGGAAGTTCATCAATATCATAGCAATATTACACAAAATAGGCATGGAGCAAGAAGAAATTATAGATACGTTTTGGACGTATCAACATCCCCAAGCTTAATTCCTGCTCATCCTCGAGTAGGTAAATGATAACAAGCACAATTTCTGTGGTGACATGCTAGCAACCACAAAAGAATTTTTAAGTAAAGCAATCAAGGCATGTAATTCAATTCAAGTCATAACAGGCAAGAGTCTATAATAGCATTGAAACAAGCAACATAAGAACATAAAGGTGCAAGAGCTCTCGCTGTCCGTGACTCGAATTTCTCCAAAGGGGATAGGGATATACGAGAGAAAAGTATTTTTGTGTTGAGAACTCAATCTACTAAAGTTTCACACTTGATCTTCTTTTGGAATCTTATCTTGACTCATCCCCGGACCACTAGCCAGGTACAAGTCAAAAGGATCCACTCCTTTTCGATATTTCGAGCACTCATGCAATGGATGAGCGTAAGCAAGAAAGTTGACACTTAGGATGCAAAGAGAGAATACGGTGGAGGAGGAATACAAAAAGGTGAGAAAGGCTCACATCAATGAGGACAATCATAGGCGATAGAAAGCCAAATGATAGATATGATGTGCGGAGTAGGGATTGCCATGCAACGGATGCACATATGAGCTAAGGTAAGCTCTCCAATGGAACTATTGGGGGTGCATCCAACTTGCTTGGTCAAGAAGACCTAGAGCTCATTTGAGGAGGCTCATCATTGGAATATACAAGCCAAGTTCTATAGTGTGAAGGTCCCCACATAGCTATATGCATGAATGATAATCTCTATGGAGTACAAGATATAAGAGGGAGTACGAGTGTGGATCTCTCAAAAGGAATAGTAGTGTGCCCCCTTCTCAGTTTTTATTTCTTTTTCAATTTTTTTGTATTTTTTTGGTGGCCTCAATGGCTCTTTCTATTTCTCTCATTTGTCCTCTTTGGGATCTTTTGATTTTGTCCTCTTTGGGATCTTTTCCTCACTTTAGGGGCAACACTCTATATATTACAAGAAGTATAGAAGATCTTTCACACTTTACAAAAGTACTCAAATCATAAAGAAAATGTAACTATCATGAAGTATGCAAATGTATTACTCTGCCAGTGTAGCAGGATATGCAATGATACTAGCGCGTCATGTAGCAATGATTAAGGCAAGGCCCAACTAGCATGCGGCTCATCGATCAAGCAAGTAGCATGTATGACATGAAGATCAAGTCATGAGAAGGTGGATGTTGCATGGCAATGTATCTCGGAAAGGCTATGGAATGCCTTGATAGGTAGGTATGGTGGATGTTTTGAGGAAGGATATAAGGAGGTTTATGATGACAGAGCGTATCATGACAAGGGTTTGCATGTACCGGCGAAGGTGGATGCTAACTCTCAGAGTGAGAAGAAAGCAATGCACGGCACAAGAGAGGCTAGAAAAATATGGGTAGGTGGAAGTGTCAACTTTCGAATACTCACATTAGTCCGAAGAACTCATGCACTTATTATCGGTCACTCTCAATCTAATAAGGAGGTTCACAAAGAGACAAGTACCCCAAGGAGGAGTGTATGGGGGTTTGGTTATCCTTGCGCATCCTCGACTCATGGTACGTGAGTGTACTCTAATATTCGATCCCTCCAAAGAGTAGTGATCCATCTAGTAGCTAAAGTTCTCAACTAATTTTGTAAGTTTTGAAAATAAACACGGATTTCCCAAAATACGACATCTATCACTAATAGGCTAAATCTCTTGACACAAAAATTCCAAAGATTACTCATAGTAATACCTCAAAACAATTGCAAATTACTACTACAATTGAATAGCAACCTCAACTACCTACTTCAAGTCAAGACACAAAACTCAGTGCAACAGGCAAACTTTCTAAACAAGATAAACATGTAAACTCAAGAGAGTTCCAGCAAAAAACTAAACCAAAGCTCTTAAAAAAGATAAGCATGAAAACTAAGAGCTAAACATGACAGCAGCTATGAAAAAGATAAAGAACACACACATCAAAGAAAAGCATGAAGAATCCTATGATGTGTTCTAGGTTTTGAAAGTGGAGCGTGTTTCTCTCCCACAGAAAGAAATCTGGGTTCTAAATTGTTATGAACAGAAAGCAAAGCAAAAAACAAACCTAAGAAAAGTAAAGAGCGAGACGCTCCAAGCATAGCACATAACGCATGAAGTGATAAAAATATAGTGCAACGAGAAACAAACTGATAATTGTTGATGGAGAAGGAGATGCACGGGGGCATCCCCAAGCTTAGATGCTTGAGTCTCCTTGAATATTTAATGGGGATGCATGGGGGCATCCCCAAGCTTGAGCGTTTGACACTCCTGAATCTTCTTTCATCATCTTCCCTCGCACACTTGAAAACTCTACTGGAAATATGGATATTCTTGAAGATCTACTGTTTCTCAAGATAGCCAAAAAGGTTTTTCAAAGAAAAATCAAGCTTAAGGTTTGCAAAATGAAGAAAAGGCAAAACAGTACAGAATCTATGAAAACCACACCAGCAGGTAGTAAAGAATTTTTAGGGGCACTTCTTCAACTCAAATAAAAAAACTCAGAACATACGAAAGTTCCCTGATTGTATAGAGCAAAATTTGTAAAAAATTCAACTCAAAAAGCTGAACTGGGATTTTTCTGTGATTTTTACCGTCACGAGGACAGAATCTGTTTTCTGGACAGCATGTCACAACTTTCACTTCCCTTGTCATATGAGGCTATAAATGGCACAAAGCTTGAAAAGTAAAGATACAATGATGTTGCTACAGTAGTAAGAATCATCAAGACCACTAAAAACAGAAGAAAAACAAAAAGGAAAACCTAAATTCGTTGCGGGATGCCTCCCAAAAGCGCTTCTTTAAAGCCATTAGCTAGGCTTAATGCAAAAAGATCAAGTCTTATCAAGAAAATAACCAGCCCGTGTGACGGACTCAAAAGGAAACTTAATATTTTTTCTAGGGAAGTGTTGCATCCCTTTCTTGAGAGGTAATTGGAATTTTATAATCCCTTCGTTCATATCAATAACAGAACCCACGGTGCGAAGAAAAGGACGTCCCAGAATAATTGGACAAGAAGGTTCACATTCAATGTCCATAATAGTAAAATCAACGGGAACATAATTTTCATTGACAATGATAAGAACATCATCGATCTTCCCCGAAGGTTTCTTTATGGAAGAGTCGACAAGACAAACACCAAAAGAACAAGGATCAAAAGGTTTCAATTCAAATATATCAGACATTCTTTTGGGAATAACGGAGGTACGAGCTCCAACATCGCATAAAGCATAGCAAGAGAAATTATTCAACTTAATTTTAATCATAGGGTCCCAACCATCTTCTATCTTCCTAGGTATGGAGGCTTCTACCCTAAGATTCTCCTCCCTAGCTTTAATGAGAGAATTAGTGATATGCTCTGTGAAGGCAAGATTAAATGTGCTAGTGTGGGGGTCTCTAGACATCTTGTGAAGGAAACGAATAACTTCAGAAACGGTACAATTATCAAAATGAAGGTCACTACTATCAAGTAAAGTGGTGGTGGTGTACTTTAGGCTCACTTGTTTGGTAGCTTATATAGTCATAGGAGTTTCTTCTACTACGGTTGAGGTAATAGCATCACCGTGAATAGGTCCTATGGGACTAGGGGTGCATTGGGTGCTAAGAGTTTGGGTATCCTCAACAACTTGGATTGTAGCAATGGTGTGGTGTGTGGGAAGGCTCTTAATTATATCTTCGTCCTCCTTTTCTCTAGCCCATCTCTCTTTAAGTTTAGCCATCATCCTAATGTTTTCATTAATTTGCACTTGAATAGCGTTCATAGGAGTGACCTTCCTCTCCTCAAGAGAAGAAGTTCTAATTTTAAGAAATTCTACTTCATGGGCTAAATTATTTACCTTCGACGAGAGATTATATAATTTGTCTAGTTTTTCCTCTACACTCTTGTTGAAGGCTTTTTGGGTAGTGATGAAGTATTTAAGCATACTCTCTAATTCAGAAGTGGAGTTCTTGGTGCTAGGATAAGTGTTATTGTTCCCATAGTTGTTGGAGAGGAACGGTCTAGGATTGCTACCAAAATTACTCCTATAAGCATTGTTATTGAAGTTGTTTCTAGAGATAAAGTTCACATCTACTTGATCTTGAGCAATCAAAGAATTTAAAGGAACATCATGAGGATCAATAGAAGATTGCTTGGTAAGTAGAGACATAATCAACTCAACTTTTTCATTTAGGGAGGAGATCTCTTCGACAGAGTTTACCTTCCTACCTGTTGGAGCTCTTTCGGTGTGCCATTGGGAATAGTTGGTCATCATCTCATCGAGTAGTTTTGTGGCAGCACCAAGTGTTGTTGACATAAAGGTTCCTCCCGCAGCCGAATCTAGCAAGTTTCGCAAGGTAAAGTTCAAGCATGCATAAAAAGTTTGGATAACCATCCAAGTAGTCAAACCATGCGTAGGGCAATTCTTAACAAAAGATTTCATGCATTCCCAAGCTTGGGCAACGTGTTCATTATCCAACTGCTTAAAATTCATAATATTACTCCTCAATTGGATAATCTTAGCTGGGGGTATTACTTTCCAATAAAAGCATCCTTGCACTTATCCCAAGAATCTATGCTATTCCTAAGCAAGGATTGAAACCAGATTTTAGCTCCTCCTCTCAAGGAGAAAGGAAAATAGCTTAAGCTTAACAATATCACCATCTACTTCTTTGTACTTTTGCATATCACAGAGCTCAACAAAATTATTTAAGTGCAAAGCAGCATCATCTCCAACATCGGAGAATTGATCTTTCATAACAAGGTTCAACAAAGCAGGTTTAATATCATAAGAAGGTGCTGAAGTAGCAGGTGTAGCAATAGGAGTGCAGATAAAGTCACTGTTGTTGTGACTAGTGAAGTCACAGAACTTGGTGTTCTCGGAGGAACCCATAGTAGCAGCAAGAAAGATAACTATTTTTTTGATTTTTGATAAAGAGAACTAAAGAAAAAACTGAAAGGTAAACTAACAAGACTAAAAAGCAAAGATAAAAGATAGTGTGCAACTCCCCTATCTTGAAGAGTGGAGTCCCCGGCAACGGAGCCAGAAATTTCTTTCGATGGTATGAATTAACGCCCCCTAGTTGGCTACCCAAAGTGGAAGGTTGAGATGTAGATAGCGACAAATTTCCCTCAGTGAAAATACCAAGGATTGTCTCCAGTAGGACTCCGACAATGACAGGAAGGTGACAACGGCGCCAGAAATTAGGCGGTTGGCGTGGACTTGCACACACAAAAAATAACTTTGCTCTCAACGAGTTCAGAGAGGTTGTCAATCCCTCCGTCCTTGTTGTTCACAAACGATCAAACGCACGGGATAATAATGATAGTGATAGCAACGGAAAGGTAAATAAAGCAGGAAATAAATAGCGAGTGTAAACAATGGTGGAAATATGGACCGGGATCCCATGATGTTCACTAGTGATGTATCTCTCCCAAAAGACGATAAAATATCCACGCGAGGTAAACAAATTACAGCTGGGCAATTGACAGGATTATGTCCGCAAACCAATGCTAACTACGCTATAAAGAAAGGCAGAGGCTCAAAAGCATGGGCGGTACGCCAAGACAAGTAGACCGAAATCCATCTGCATCTACCTACTAATCATCCACCTTGAGATATCTATCCAGAACATCTTGCTAGTATTAAGTTGCGAATCCCACCCAAAGTGTAAACTCAAAGCAACAGACAACTGCATTAAAGAACTTTGCGTAAAGTAAACAATCCTTGCACCCGCAAGTACAAGCACTGTTGTTTTCTCCCTTGTGTCAACAGCACATCCCCTAGACTCATGTTTCTGTCACTCAAGCTAGTCATCAGGGGGCATTAACCCACAATCATGCATAACGCTCCCTTTTGCAGTCACTACCTACAACTTGGTCAAAGAAATAAACAGCAATGGAGAACATGCAAGAATTACTCAAGAAAATAAATATAAAGGTGGAGAATCAAATATATTACTCAAACACAATCTGAACATAGTTTCATAATCCATCAGATCCCAACAAACTCAGCATAGCAACAGCATAAAGATTACATATGTGCCTCGATCATGTAGGGCAGCTCACGAGGTCTAATCCATGAATAACAAAGAGGGGAGGAGAACATCACATAGCTACTGATCATAGACCCATGGTCCAAGGTGGACTACTCACGGTTCATCCGGGAAGCATCCATGGTGGTGGAGAAGCTCCCGGAGGTCGTTCCTCCCGGCGACAGGGTGCCGGGAAGAGGTCTCCTGGTGCTCCCGATCTTGGAAGCGCGGCGGCGGAGGAACATAGGAGAGATCACGAAAAAGGGTTATGTCCCCGAGGGTTTCTCGTCACGGGGAATAAATAGGCGAAGGGGGGCAGCCAGGGGGGCACCAGGGGTCCAGGCGGCCTCCCGGCGCGACCCCACCCTAGGCCGCGCCACCTGGCCGCCTGGGGCCCAGGTGGGTCCCCTCTTTCCCCCCTTCAGGACTCCGGAAGCTTCCTGTACGCTGATTTTTCCTATATTTTTCCAGGAATTTTTTTGGCACTTTAAATAATGGGAAAACCTGAAATACAAAAAAAGTAGAAAACAGGAACATGCACTGGGTGCACTGAGTTAATAGGTTAGTCCAAATATGATCAAAACTGTATGGAAGTTCATCAATATCATAGCAATATCACAAAAAAGAGGCATGGAGCAAGCAGAAATTATAGATACGTTTTGGACGTATCAGTCATCCACCGAACCGTTTTAGCATTTTATTATTTTTTGTCGGGACAACCGTTATCGTTGCCCCTATCCGGGTGAGTCGCGGAAAACGACAACAGCTAGGTCCACCAGTACATGAGTGTCTGCCTTGTCGTCCCACCAACTCTTGCGGTTACCAACAAGGTGAACTATCTCCTTACCTTATATCGCGTGTGCTCTTGGAAGAGCTCGACTTTCGTACAACTGGGTATCTCACGACCAACGAGCAAGGACCAGGCCCACGATGGTATCCGCCTGTCTTGCCCTCCCGATACAATCCCTGCGCGGGCACCGTTGGGTCACCCGACACCTTACCTCTAAGGACACCGGTAGATTCGAGTGCCTACCATCAAGTGAAACCAGGAGGAATCACCCTCGATGGTACACTTGAAGAGGTCAGACAGAGACATCAGCCGAATGAACTAAAGAGGTAAACCTCGTATTATCCCGGTGATGCTACGCTACTGAGCCGACGAGAGTGAAATACGAGTCCGTCCACTCGTAAGTCAAACTCGAAGCGACTTGGCAGAACGCCGTTGTAGGTTCCCTAGGGCGTCTGCGTTGATCCATACCTGTTGCAGTTGTATATATTTTGTATCCACGTTCACTCACCCGAGTGATCACGGCCCGCTATTCTAAACCTAGCTAACAATGCGCAGGCTTCACTTGTAAATATTATATGTATTTATAAGGCAGCATAGGTCAAAGGAGGGTACATCAAGGGGCGACAAAAATAGGCTATTCAATTGAATAGGATTGTAACGTAGCAGTAGCAGCAATGCCTAGTGCAAGAAATGTACGGAAAGATAGGCGATATCTGGGGAAGAGAATGGCTCTGCTTGCCTGGAAGCTCGCTGGTGGAGGTACGGTCGTTGACGAAGTAGTCGTACTCGGCAACGGTGTCGTCGGCGGCAGCAACGGGGTCTATCAGAGAATAAAGGGGGTAGAAACAATAAATACACAACAATAATAGGAATGCAAATGTATGACATAGAAGATACAAACCTAACGAGGCAGGAATTTATCTAGGGATGACTCATCGGTACCGGTTGATTAGCAGACAAATGATCCGGAGGGGGAAGTTTCCATGTCTGAAGTGTTAGAGGCAACTGACAAATATGTGGATATTGTATCCGTTCTCGTTGATTCGTTCTGAACAAATTTCATATACATAACATTTTTATCCGGAAAGTTTTACCGGCTCCGGTCTTTGACAGACAGATGAACCAAAGGAGAAAAGTTCCACGTTCGGTTGGTTAGAGGGGTGCGGTGGGAATATGGTTAGCGTATCCGTATTCATTGTATTTTTCTGATCAATTTTCATGTTTTAAATACTTTCATCGGAGTTACGGATTAAAAGATATTGAATTTCAAAGCTTGAATCAATTTAAAAGAATTTCTGGAATTTATTTTATTTTTGAATCAAACATTATTCAAAATAGTACTAGTTGACTAGTCAACTGACATGTGGGGCCTACTGACCAGTGGGTCCCACATGTCATACACAGTGACATATAAATCATTTGATTTAATCTGAAATATCCAGTAGGGTCCACCTGTCATAAACTGTATTTTAATACAACATTTTATTTAATCTAAATGACAGTGGGGCCAAGATGTCATAGACTCCAGTGTTAATTTATGATTAGTATTAACCCAGTGATTAGTTAAAGAGCCAGGGCCCACATGTCATAGGGAAAATTTAACTTAAAAGTTATTTTAAACTAACACGTGGTTAAGTGGGGCTAGCCCACATGTAAGCTACTAAAGGGCTGTCCATTTTAACCTGCAGTTTAACTAACAGGGGGGTTTATTCCTAAAAGGTATTATCTGCTAATTAAAAAGTGGAGGGCCCCATGCGTCAGTGTGGGGGGCTTTAGCCCACGGCTGCCCCGGGAGCACGCCGACGGCAAACCGCGCCACGGCGGCGAGGCCAATTTGGCCAGCTCCCGCGGCCATTCAGCGCACGGAGAGGGGGAACCAGACGCGGGCGGGGTGGCGTGTCCACGGGATGCGCTCGACGAACGCGGGGGAGGCTAGAGAAATGGCCACGACGAGCTACCGCGGCGGCCGGAGTGTGCATCCATGGAAAATGTCGACAGAGGGCTCAATTCGGAGCACGGTGAATTGGGGAGCGAAGAGGACCTCACCGTGAGGAGGATGGGGAGCTCGAGGAGGCCCGACGTGCGGCGGCGGCGACGTATGGCTCGGTGAGGCGCAGTGGCCGTGGCGGAAGGAGGTGCCGAGATGCGCTGTCCATGGGTCGTCCGGACTCGATTCAAGACGTGAGGAGACGTGGACGTCCACGAGGCGACTCCCGGACAAGCTCGCGCGGGCCGTCGTTGCCGTTCGCCGCGGCGGGTCACCGGCAGCGGCGATGGGCGGGCGCGGACGAGCTGCGGCAAAACGAGAGGGATGCGCAGGGGAGAAAGGGGAGAGGGCAAGGGTTTCCAGGCGCGAGAGGGGAGGGCGCGGGGGACTTATCCCTTGCCGGCGTCCGCCGATTGGCGCCACGGCAACGCCGGCGGCCGTGGCACCGCGGGATGGGTGCCACGCCCGCAATGAACATGAGAGCTGGAGGGGAGAGAGCCAGGGTGGGCTCGGCCCTGTGGGGGGGAGGGGAGTGGGCCGGGGTGGTGGTGGGCTTCACCCTGGGCGTAGGTTAGGATTATTTTTTCTATTTTTTTGTTTCTTATTTTTTTTCTCTATGCTGCTTATAGTTATTTGGACATAAAATAGTTTTTTATAAAATATGGGACTTGCTCCAATATTACTGTTGCACAAAATAACAATGCCACACAAAGTTTGGATGCTAATAAAAATCATCTGGATTTTGTTCTATTTAAAAAGGATTAAATATGGTGGTTTTGCTACTGGTTTGATTTATTTAGTTCATTTAAATAATTTAATAAATATCCATTACCATATTATCATGACCTACTGATTAATTGACATTTAATAAAATTGGATGCATCATTGTCGGGACCCGGGGTTAGCGTATGGGTCCTCCCATCCAGGCCGGATGATCAACTGAGATGGGTCCTCATCGTCCGCACACAAATCTAAATGAGATGGGTGGTGAGCTCCCATACTCATAGACAAGTCGCCTCAACCATACTATCGATTGTATTATATCACTTACATAGACTTACCCCACCGCGATCACTTAGTCGGGGTCTAGGGCGGGCTCGATCATACAACAAAGTGTGCATGTGAGAGAGTTAGGAGCAGTCGCATCGCGATGCCCCAAGCTGCGCACATCTAAGGGCCACTTGGTGTATAAAAGACCGCCAGCCAGATCACAACTAAGGTCTCGAAAAACCATACTAACAAATGCATGTTATAATCATACACGCAGCACACATGTCCAGTATGAACAACAGGTATCATTGCAATTCTCTACAAAGTTTACAACTTTATTGATAACTCTTACAGACTGCACACAAAGATCACAAGTCTGTGATCCAACATTACATCAAACATGCGGAAGCAAAGTACGTCTGAGTACAGACAAGTTTAACAAATGGCTTAGAGAAGCCTTAGTTATAAACAAGCCCTTCCACGAGGGACCTGTCGTCTGACTAGGACTACACTAGCTTGATCATTCGTCGAGCTCCAGGAAGAATCCACCTTCGGGGTCAGTGGGTTCATCTAAAACATAGAATAAGCAAATGTGAGTACAAAGTCGTACTCAGCAAGACTTACGTAGGAGCTATACTACTCATGCACATGTATCAAGGTAAAGGGAGGTGGGGTTTCACTGCAGAAGTGCCAGCTTTGACTTGCCTAGTCCTGAACTACGAGTACCAGACTTGAGGTAAGAAGTGTACACGAGTCCACTACATGTCTCCAACCAATGACACCACTATGGTGCCTTCCTCGACTTCCCACGAGAAAGCACGCCATAGCACTCACGCTTATCTTGGCAAGTTTTATAAGTATCCATTGAAGTTGTCTAATAATCGAGCACAGTTTTCCAAGTAGTCCCTTACCGCGGACGCGACTGTTCGAATAGTTTATTAACCCCGCAGGGGTGTACTGCTACACACAAGAAACTATCAATAACCGACGGGATCTCGTCACCCTTCAAGCGGGTGTCGGCGAGGATAATCTCCACAACTTTTACCTCATAGCCAACTCAAATCCAATGGAGACGCCTATCTGGGCTGGAGACCACATCGTGAACCAGTCCGGTTTACCGATGTGGTCCCAGAAGATGTGTGCAGGGTCCCAAGCCGGTCTGAATAGCCGTTCTTCCACTTCGCAGACCGTGCCACAGACCTACCAGAACTCCGAACTACTGCGACTCATTGAACTGAGAAGGGTTGAGTTAGTAGGTTGATCGGGGGTCCGTTTTCCCAACATGTGGTAGTACTCTTCATCTTGCCTCACCACACAAGAACTCGGGCTTAAGGAGGTGTTCAACGAGACAACCCACTGTGTACTCCTACACAGGCTCTCATCGTTCACCTTGTATTAGGGTGGATTTACCAACACAGTTTCACCTTCTTCAACATTATTGCTACCATCCCGACTCACAAATCAAAGTACCCTCATTGTAAACTCTAAGAATGCAATAAGCTTTAACAGTTACAGGGGCCACATGATATCAATCAACTCCTACATCTCCTAGGATTGTGGTTTGCTTACTACTGTGACAAAATGATAGGTCATGCAAAGGATATGGGTTCAACTATGCGGTAGAATAGATAACAAGGTGATCATACTATTTCATGAATAAGCGAGACTGAGAGGGAAGTGGGATTTTATCGACATGATCAATGGGGATTTTATCGACATGATCAAGTGGGAGACTGTTGGGAATGTGCCCTAGAGGCAAATAAAATATGTTTTATCGAGCATATTCCATTAGTTCATTATACGTTTAATACTATGCTATAACTGTATTAAGCGGAAACATTAATACAGGTGTGGTATACAAACAACCAGGTCCCTAGTTAACCCTAGTATACTAGTCCATTGGGCGATTGATGATCAAGGTTTCCTGATCATGAGACAATGGCGTCTGTTGACAATGGAGTCGTATCATTGGATAATGATATGATGGACATACACCCACCAGAAGTGTTGCGATGTGATCAAGTCACATAGTTCGACATTGCGATAACTATAACGTAGTGACCAGATCCTTTGACCGTAATGATCATACGTAATTGTCATCTATGAGGAGACTTTGATTTGTATCCCACCGCCTGACTGAAATATGCTGGCCATAACGGTGCACTTTGGGTATTCCGAAATAGATGGTTGATGAGTATGCAAATAGATCAAAGAGGGATTTGTCCATCCGTGTGACGGGTAGGTACTCTGGGCCCACTCGATGATGTTACATCATAAAGTTTGCAAACGTGTGACTAGGTCACGGAGTTGTAATATCACGGAAACGAGTAAACTTGTTTGTTGAGAACGAGGACGAACTAGGTATATTGGATACCGATGATCAAACCTTGGACAAGCATAGTACCATAGGACAAAGGGAACAGGCACACGGTTAACGGATCCAACAGCGATTGAAGTTCATTCGATGGAAGCGCAGGGGCTATCAAGGATTGTAACGAGGTCCAATTGATTAGTCATTGATCAATGAGAATTGTCTCGATCATGTCTTCTGTTTCCCGGACCGTAGGGTGTTACACTTAAGGGTATTCGACGCAGTAAGGATTGATTCGGGGTCACCGGAGAAATTGGAGAGAACACCAGAATTGTTCCGGTGATGGCCGGAATTGTTCCGATGAAGGCCGGAAGTTGTTCTGAGTATTTTGAAAGGTTCAAAATATATTTAATAATGTTTAATATATGTTTTATTATTTAATTATCTGAATTAAATATTAAAATGTATTTAAATATAATTAAAAATGGAAGAAAAGGCACATGGGCCTCATAGGGCCCATTAGGGGGAGAGGGAGTCCTCCCCCATGGGCCATGGCGCCATGAGGGGGCCCACCCCCCTTAGGGCTGCGCCATTTGCCCTCCCCTTGGGATTAGTCCCACCCCGGAAGTGGAGGGGAGGGTGGCACCCCTCCTTGGCCTATATAAGGAGGGGTAGGGTGCCCTTTTTTCTTCATACAAATTGATTTGAGACAAGTTTCTCTCATCTCTCTCTCCCTCCTTTCTCCTTCCTCGAGTGGACTTCCCTTGTTTGGAGGCTACACTTGGTTGGGGATTTCTCCACTATACGCACGCCGTCGTGCTGCTGGAATCGGGATCCGAATCCTTCTTCTTTCCGCTGCTCTACTGGTTCGGAGCCCGGAGGGACGTCGGGTATACTGTATGTGTATAATCCCGCGAGGCACTACACTTGTGGTGCTACTTCGTCGTCGTGGCCGTATCGCGAGGTCTTCATCAGCAACGTTCCGACGGGGACGTAATACCGTCATCGGTCTACAAGGATCGGGTGGCTACAGGAGTCATCGTGGATCTGCGCGGCATCGGGGATTGCCGGTACGACTACACCAACCACGTTCATGCGAGAACGTTTCCCGCTTAACAGACTACATACTGGCATGTGATCTATTTCTGTCTGTTACTTCCATCAGCATAGCATAGGTCTTGGGTATGGGTCTCGTAGGTTATGAAAAATTTGTGTTTTCTGCCGCGAACCCTAACAGTGTTATCATGAGGAAGGCTATGCGTAGATGTATTGTACAGATAGAACACATCTGGTATGTGGGCATCAATTCTCCAATTGTTACCCTCTCACGTGTACTCATTTAGCGTTGCGGCAATGTTTGATGAAGCGGCCCCCGACCGACCTTACGCGTTTACGCGAGACTGGTTCCACGCTTGACATATGGCTTGTACCATATAAAGTGGCTGGGGGGGTGTCTGTCTCTCTGCATTAGCGATGCGAAGATGTTTGCAACGGAGGGCCCCGACAGCGGTGTAATAGAGACAATTGCGGGATTGGTGTTGTGGCTTGTTTTCGCAGGATAGAAAGCAGTTCTTTTCTCGAAACCCCTAGCATCCACGTAAAACTTGCAAAAGATAAAGTAGAAAGGCGTTTTCAACTTTAATTTGCATGTCGGGGGGAATCATAGCATGTATGATTTATGTTGCATCCTGTTTTGCTAATATGTTAGATATACGACGGTAGCATAATAGGATGATCCCTCACTAAAACCAACATAGTGTCCTTACCCTAGTGAGCACCACCTGGAAAGTTCTACATTATGGAGGCACCACGAGTCACACGTGTGTCAAACATTTTTTCGTTCACATGAGGTGGGTGTAGCAAGCCTGGCATATGTATATGATATGGCCTTGCATGACACATCAACAAATCACATAGGGTGTGGTGGCGAGCCTGGCATATGTATATGATATGGCCTCGGGACACAAGAGACCGAAAGGTCGAGCATGAGTCACATGGATGATATGATTGGCATGATGGCCTACCTTGAACAACATACTGATGGCCATGACGATCGTGGGAGGTATGGTGTTCAAGGATCGTGTAATCACTTAGAATAAACTATGAGGGATGTTTGTCTGAGTGGGAGTTCCAGAATTGTTTTTGAAACATGAACTCCATATTATGAACTTAATCTTCATGTCTTAGCAAATATCATTGTAGATAACGTCATACCAATGTGTAGAACTATGGCTCTTTTAGTATGATAGAACTTAAGGTAAATGGGTCTTACTTCATTGATGTGTACCAACACCATTAGAGACATACTCGTTAGTAATGACTTGCTAAACATAATACGAAGAACTGCTAGGAGATACACCTGACAACTCCGTAATCAAGGAAGATGATGATGAGTATCGCACTCACCGTCACTTATGAATGACTGTCCAATACACCATAATTCATTCTATGGAATCTGAATTGTGAATGCATGTTAACCAACACGTATGACGTGCTAGGTGAACTTGAAAGCACTTGGTCACAAATCAGAGTAATGGAATATGAGTATATGGACAGGGTTTCTTTCAACTATGGTGGAAGGAACAACCTGTTGAGAAAGTCACTTGGAAAATGTATAAGATACATGGAACACCTTGTGTATAACTTGGACTACTGAATGACTGGTTACTTTGCGATAACTGGGGAGTTGCATCCGCTTCCTTCCAGTTACAAAGACCATGTCTGGACTATGTCATGAAGGAGAATCGTTCACCTGTCATGAGGTCATGGTTAAAGTTAAGAACTTTAAGAGTAGAACCAATGCAGGAATGGTCATTGACGGAGAAGGTATATTTGATATACGAGTTATAAATGTCTTTCCCACGAAACACTAATTGCGGTTGATTAAGTATTCGATGCTTGAACTTACTGCTTGAGAGTGACTTGGAAGGGATGAGGTGACAATGTGTGGTGACGGCAATCAAGATAGTTGATGGTCAACAACACTCTTCCTCTACATCTATCAATTGATTAATATATGAATAAATTTTATGATCGTTTGAATGAGGACTTTATTAGTGTGTCTTGCATCTTGCGAAGACAATTATTCATATTAGTGAGAAACAAGTCAGTTGTTCTCCTTTTATGAATGATATCTCTTATGGTCACATTACAATTATGAATGAGTTATTCTTATATTGATGATAGTTGTTTGATCATTTATAAGAAATATTGTAATGCCAAGAAAAATCCAGGCTTAATAATGACACTAAAGTTTAAGTCATGAATGGTATGATGATGTCTTAAGATACTTGATCTCTTGACACATACAAACCATGCCTTTTAGGTGAGATGACTAAAACCTCGCATTCTGGTAAACAGAATGTGTACTGATTGTTGAATATCATACATTGTGATGTATCGTATGTCAGCATGTGGTGAAATTTCATTATTTCGTATGTGGACTTAGATGAATATTTGTATTCACTAATGAAACATGAGTCTGAAATAATTTGATATGATCAAAAGGGATTTCAGAGTAAAGATGGATATTAAATTGACAAGAAAGACAAGTCTCTACGATTTGATCAAAGTGACAGATGTTTTGAGTTAGTCTTGGGCATAAAGACTTGTGTGAAAGTTGTTCCACAAATTGCAATGTCTTGAGACACTTCATTATGATTGACGTGCCTGAACATTGTGATCATATTCTGTCGAAAAGTGTATGGTCTAAGTTATCTCTTACCAAGTTACGTTATTATTGTTAGGAGTTATTAATTTAATATGCAAACCCTCACTTCAGCATAGGGAACCATCTGAGTTCGTGGAAACCAACACTATATATGTCATGGTGTGTTGTGGTTTCTAGGAAGCTTGATTTATGTAAGATAAATTATCTTTGTAGTGTATCCTTAGACAACTATGGATGCATCTTCCACAACTATAACCAAAAAGGAGCAAAACTTGTATTGCTATGTTTGGTGTTTGTCAAGAATTGTTCTTGATAAATGTGGTAATGGAAGAAAAGTGAAAGTTCAACCAAGGTAATTCACCTTGCCTCCAAATGTGAGAATAGTGCAACGGAATATGTTCTGGAAGAAAAGCTCTACAATAAGAGGAGAAACTAATGATAATGATCATGATCTTCTGATGGGATCTTTTACTGAGAAAGGTAGGATTCAAGAATATATATTTGCCCCTGGTGCAAAATGATATTCATGATTCACTTGTCATGTTAATGGAACAAGACATTCCTACGAACTACAAAGAAGCGATGGTGGACCTAAGTACGAGATATGACTATGAGTCATGAAATCCTATGTTGAGTTACATTTAAGATTGCTTGAATCTTATCAAGTAAGGAGGTTACTTGATATTCACAATAACTTCAGAGTTATGGGGAATAAATGTGAACATCAAAGGGACGTCAAGATTCGTTTGTCACAAAGATTGTTTCTGACAAATTCAATGGGTTGACTACAATGTGTAGCAATGCTTGAGTCAAAGGGATATTCACTACGATTGATCCAGGATTGTTATCAATACCGTGACTTCCTCAAATCCTGTATTTGAAGAAGTGTTGTAATTGGTACAACAAGAAGGTTTTGAAAAACATATGGATGCTAGTATCTCGTGATAGGAATTCTCGATTTGATGAATGATCAAAGGATTTTGTACTTAGCCAAAATATCGAGGAAACATGCATTTGCATGAAACTGAGTGGGAGCTGAATAGTTTCCTAAACTTGATATATGTAGACGACATATTTTGAGTGGGAGCTATGGGAGTATTATCCTAGCCTTATATGTAAATGACATATTTGAGAAGGAGCCATGTGGTTAGTATCCTGAACTTAATATGTGTCTGACATATCTAAGTGGGAGCCATGTGGATGTTATCCTTGTCTTATATGTGGCTGGCATATTTGAGTGGGAGCATGATAACATTCTCATATATGGATAACATATTATGAATGGTGCAGTTGGTGTTAATGATTATTTGAATCTTTCATAAATGAAGATGAATAAGTATTAAACATTGAAGATCTATTAAGATAGATATGTGTTTAATAACATTGAGTCGGAATACTTTCCTGGATAAGATTTTGAAGGAGTTCAGAATGGGACAAGTCAAGAAGTAGTTCTTACTTGTATATCCAAGAGAAGTGTTGAGTTAATCTCAGTACAAGAACAATGGTTAATGGTTAATGAAAGAAATGGATGTGTTGGATCCTCTATGCCTTTGTCATAGGTTCTTTCATATAAAACCAGAGTTATGTACTCGACGTAATGTGACCCAAGTTCTTAGTAGTAAGAACATGTTGTGATATGATTTATGAGTAAATCATTGAACAAAGAGTTAAGTTTATCCTTCTGTGTCTGAAGAGAACTGAGGATACATCTCAAATTTGTAAAGGATAGTGGACTTGACCATAAATTTTATGCTGGTTCAAGTTTTGACACTAACCTAGAAAATTGAGATATCACACTAATGAACGCCTAAGTTGAAAGAAACATGGTTAGACATCAAAGTTTCATACAATGCACTAAGGATTGAATCTACATTGATGTGGCTGTTTTAGAAGTAGCAGGAGTTATATTATGGCTTAAGAAGTTCGACTTCTGATTGAGTGAGTTTCAAGTGTGCATGACTATGGGAAAGTCCGCGTGACCCACCGGATGTCAATGCTATGACACAGCAAACGAAGTCTCACTTCACCGCCAAACATATATACCTCATCATTATAGTGGATAATGAAGGAATGTCAAATTAGGTGACATTATGATTTGCAAAAGGACATACGGTTCTGAATGGTACCCAGACCGTTGATACAACCTCTTCCACGGGCAAGCATGATCAATAAGGAGTTATGATCCAGAGAAAATGCAACTAGATTATTTGTACTCTAGTGCAAGTGGGAGACTGTTGGGAATGTGCCCTAGAGGCAAATAAAATATGTTTTATCGAGCATATTCCATTAGTTCATTATACGTTTAATACTATGCTATAACTGTATTAAGCGGAAACATTAATACAGGTGTGGTATACAAACAACCAGGTCCCTAGTTAACCCTAGTATACTAGTCCATTGGGCGATTGATGATCAAGGTTTCCTGATCATGAGACAATGGCGTCTGTTGACAATGGAGTCGTATCATTGGATAATGATATGATGGACATACACCCACCAGAAGTGTTGCGATGTGATCAAGTCACATAGTTCGACATTGCGATAACTATAACGTAGTGACCAGATCCTTTGACCGTAATGATCATACGTAATTGTCATCTATGAGGAGACTTTGATTTGTATCCCACCGCCTGACTGAAATATTCTGGCCATAAAGGTGCACTTTGGGTATTCCGAAATAGATGGTTGATGAGTATGCAAATAGATCAAAGCGGGATTTGTCCATCCGTGTGACGGGTAGGTACTCTGGGCCCACTCGGTGATGTTATATCATAAAGTTTGCAAACGTGTGACTAGGTCACGGAGTTGTAATATCACGGAAACGAGTAAACTTGTTTGTTGAGAACGAGGACGAACTAGGTATATTGGATACCAATGATCAAACCTCGGACAAGCATAGTACCATAGGACAAAGGGAACAGGCACACGGTTAACGGATCCAACAGCGAGTGAAGTTCATTCGATGGAAGCGCAGGGGCTATCAAGGATTGTAACCAGGTCCAATTGATTAGTCATTGATCAATGAGAATTGTCTCGATCATGTCTGATGTTTCCCGGACCGTAGGGTGTTACACTTAAGGGTATTCGACGCAGTAAGGATTGATTCGGGATCACCGGAGAAATTGGAGAGAACACCAGAATTGTTCCAGTGATGGCCGAAATTGTTCCGATGAAGGCCGGAAGTTGTTCCGGGTATTTTGAAAGGTTCAAAATATATTTAATAATGTTTAATATATGTTTTATTATTTAATTATTTGAATTAAATATTAAAATGTATTTAAATATAATTAAAATGGAAGAAAAGGCACATGGGCCTCATAGGGCCCATTAGGGGGAGAGGGAGTCCTCCCCCATGGGCCATGGCGCCATGAGGGGGCCCACCCCCCTTAGGGCTGCGCCATTTCCCTCCCCTTGGGATTAGTCCCACCCCGGAAGAGGAG
Source organism: Bromus sterilis (assembly GCA_950022295.1). Lineage (NCBI taxonomy): Eukaryota > Viridiplantae > Streptophyta > Magnoliopsida > Poales > Poaceae > Bromus > Bromus sterilis. Next base: position 331,180,671 of record OX465595.1, on the reverse strand, counting down.
GGGAGGGTGGCACCCCTCCTTGGCCTATATAAGGAGGGGTAGGGTGCCCTTTTTTCTTCATACAAATTGATTTGAGAAAAGTTTCTCTCATCTCTCTCTCCCTCCTTTCTCATTCCTCGAGTGGACTCCCCTTTTTTGGAGTATACACTTGGTTGGGGATTTCTCCACTATACGCACGCCATCGTGCTGCTGGAATCGGGATCCGAATGCATCTTCTTTCCGCTGCTCTACTGGTTCGGAGCCTGGAGGGACGTCGAGGATACTGTATGTGTATAATCCCGCGAGGCACTACACTTGTGGTGCTACTTCGTCGTCGTGGCCGTATCGCGAGGTCTTCATCAGCAACGTTCCGACGGGGACGTAATCCCTTCATCGGTCTACAAGGATCGGGTGGCTACAGGAGTCATCGTGGATCGCTGCGGCATCAGGGATTTCCGGTACGACTACACCAACCACGTTCATGCGAGAACGTTTCCCGCTTAACGGACTACATACTGGTATGTGATCTATTTCTGTCCGTTACTTGCATCCGCATAGCATAGGTCTTGGGTATGGGTCTCGTAGGTTATGAAAAAACTTTGTTTTCTGCCGCGAACCCTAACAGTGATTAGTTGTTAAAATAATAATTTCCATGTCATCTCGCCGGCGGCGAGTCTCCAGTGACCAAATTCCGCGGCGGCGAAACATGGGTTCTCGATTCCGGCCACCAAATGAAGCGCGGCTAGGTGCGTTGGGTGGCTGGAGGTGGCGCGCGTCAAGTGGAGCCAAGAAGGGGTGCAGGGGATCACCGGAGCGTCGCCGACATCAAGTCTGGCGGCCACGGAGACACGGGAGTGGGCAGCATGACAATACCGAGCGCAAGAAGACGCGCCCGTTGGATCGTTTCACTCCTGGAGAGCCCGGGAACACGACGGAAACCTCGGTGCGGGCACAAGAGCACGGGAGCGAGCTCGGAGTCAGCCATGGCGGCGACTGAGCTCGGCTCCCATGGCGGCATGGGATAGAGGACGAACACAACGAGTTTGAGTTGGGGGTTTGGTGCGCCTGCTCACCACGGTTGCAGCGGACGCGGCGGGGAGGTCGGGGAAGCTTCAACGGCGAGGTAATCGTCGAGGGAGCGCGGCGGCCGTAGACGAGGACGACGACGGGGTTCGGCTGCTCCGGGGCATCTGGGCTCGATTGCTTCTGCACGGAGACGTAGTCGACGTAGGCGAAGACGAAGGACAACACGGAGGGGCTTCTGGTGCTCACTGTCCGCGCGGGAGCTCGACCATGGTGACGGCGGTGTTCGAGCAGCGATGAAATCCGGCGAGAGAGGCATGGAAACCAACCTGGAGGGGGGGAAATGGGCGAGGGGCTTCCATGGCGTCGTCGTGGCGCGTCTAGAGGGCTCGGGGCGTCCACGACGAGTAGGTGGTGGCAAGGCGGCGTCGGTGGCTTTCCACCGAGCAGCTTGTGGGCGCGGGGAGGTAGAAGACAAAGAAGAAGGTTGCTGGGCCTCGCCCTGAGCGAGAGGTAAGATTTTTCTATTTTCCTGTCTGTTTAATCTTTCCTTTCTTAATTTCTTTTCTGTAATTTTGTTTGCCCAATTAAATAAAATAGTTAGGCATTTTTATAAATGCTCAAATTTTATATTTGGACTTACATGACCAGTAGCTAGTCATTCCAAACTTTTGAACATTTTTTAAATTCAAAATATTTGAATTCCAATTCAAATAGGGGTTTTTGATTAATTCCAAGGTCCTGTTTGAATATTTGAAAAATCCATGAGCATGGGATTGCTACCACACCACTTGATATGTGATCACACTCATTTATGGGAGTTTAAGAAAATGCAACAGGAATTTTTGGAGCAACTTTTATTCTGGCCATTTGAATTAAATTCATGGGGGGGGGGGGGTTTCTTCTCCCATTTCAATTTCTTTTTGAAATTTTTAACATGATGCAAAGTTACTTGCTAACCCTAGCACATACCTAAAAGAGGGTTGTGACAACTCGCCCCCAGCCAATAGAATCTCGTCCCAAGATTCAGAAGTCGTCGGGAGGAAGGTGGGGTACTCGGCACGGAGGCAGTCTTCTCTTTCCCACGTGGCTTCTTTCTCAGAGTGGTGTGACCATTGCACTTTCAGAAACTTAATCTTCTGACGACGAGTGACACGCTCTACTGTATCAAGAATACAAATGGGGTATTCTCGATAAGAAAGGTCATCTTGGATATCAAGCGTTTCATGGTCGACTTCGCGGATGGGGTCCTTGAAGCAACGCCTGAGTTGTGACATATGGAATACATCATGTACTCGGGAAAGGTGCGGGGGTAGTTCAAGTTGGTAGGCAACTTCTCCACGTTTAGCAAGAATGCGGAAAGGTCCAATATAACATGGGGCCAACTTGCCTTTCATACCGAAACGTTGGCTTCCCTTCAGAGGGGTAACCCGAAGGTAGGCCTTCTCATCCAGGTTGTAGCTTTCTTTCCTATGATGACGATCATAGTAGCTTTTCTGACGAGACTGGGCTACTTTCAATTGATCACGAACAATGTGAACTTGCTCTTCCGCTTCCATGATCATATCTGGTCCAAAGAATTGTCTTTCACCGGTTTCTGACCAGTTAAGGGGTGTTCGACATCTTCGTCCATATAGGAGTTCAAAAGGAGCCATGTTCAGACTAGATTGGAAACTATTATTATAAGAAAATTTGGCAAATGTAAGAGACTTCTCCCAATTCTTTCCGAAAGATATAACACAAGCTTTGAGCATGTCTTCAAGAATTTGGTAACCCTTTTGACTTGACCACTAGACTGAGGATGGAAAGCTGTACTAAAGGAGAGATGAGTTCCCATAGCATTCTGATAGCTTCCCCAGAATCTAGAGGTGAAAAGGCTACCACGATCAGAATTGATTTCCAAAAGAACACCATGAAGAGACACAATTCTATAGACATACAAGTCTGCTAACTAGCTCGTAGTTATGGACTCGCGAACGGGAAGGAAGTGAGCAACTTTGGAAAGTCTATCCACAACAACGAAGATGGCATCATTTCCTTTCTGGGTTTTTGGAAGCCAGTGATGAAATCCATACTGACTTTGTCCCATTTCCACTCAGGAATAGGAAAAGGTTGAAGAGTACCAACAGGTCTTTGGTGTTCTGCCTTAATGCGACGACAAACATCACATTCGGCAACAAATCGAGCAATTTCTCTCTTCATCCTAGTCCACCAAAATCTCTGGCGTAGATCTCGGTACATTTTTGTGCAACCGGGATGAATCGAGAGGGGTGTGTCATGGTCTTATTTGAGGATGAGTTGCCTTAGATCTCAATTCTTAGGTACTACAAAATGATTTCCAAAGAATACCGCTCCTTTACTATCTGTGGAGAAACATTTAGCAACTCTGCTAGCAATGTTCTCCTTGATCCGGCGAACACCTTGTGCACGCCTTTGGGAAACTATGATTTTATCCTCAAGGGTTGGTTTCGCCACCAAGTTGAAAAGAGATCCACGAGGAACAATCTCGAGGTTGAGCTTTCGAAATTCCTCATGAAGAAGTGGTTGATACTGTTGTAACATGAGGTTGTTACAATACGACTTACGACTTAGTGCATCAGCCATGACAGTGGCTTTGCCTGGGATGTAAGAAATTCCTAAGTCATAATCTTTTATCAACTCTATCCATCTTCTTTTCCTGAGATTAAGATCTGGGTGGGTTAATATATACTTGAGGCTTTGGTGGTCGGAATAGATCTCACAACGATTACCAAGGAGGTAATGTCGCCAAGTTGTCAGGGCATGAACTATGGCAGCGAGTTCAAGTTCATGGGTAGGATAGTTCTCTTCATGTGGACGCAACTGGCGTGAAGCATAAGCTACCACATGTCGATCTTGCATAAGTATGCATCCTAACCCTTGCCGTGAAGCATCACAATAGTTCTCGAAATCCTTTTTGGTGTCTGGAGGTGCAAGTACGGGTGCAGAAGTCAATCTTCTTTTTAGCTCTTGAAAGCTTTCCTCGCACTTGGGAGTCCATTGGAATTTCTTATCTTTCTTGAGGAGTTCAGTTAGAGGCTTTGCAACTTTAGAAAAGTTCTCGACGAAGCGGCGTCAATAGCTTGCTAAGCCAAGAAAACTCCTAACTTGCTTAACCGATTCAGGTGGAGTCCAGTCAAGGACGGCCTGAACTCTCTCAGGATTCACAGCAATGCCTTTTGCAGAAATCACGTGGCCTAAGTAGGTCACTTCTGGTAGCCAAAATTCACACTTGGAGAATTTAGCATACATGCGATGCTCTCAAAGTTTCATCAATACCAGCCTAAGATGTTCGACATGTTCTTCGAGTAGATGAGAATGTCATCAAGATGAACTACAAATTTTTTATCTAGGTACTCCTTGAAGATCGAATTCATCATGCGCGAGAAAGTGGCGGGGGCATTGGTTAAACCAAAGGACATGACGGTGTACTCGTAAAGACCATAACGAGTAGTGAAAGCCGTTTTTGGAATGTCCTCGTTTCGGATTTTGATTTGATGATAGCCTAATATTAAATCCATCTTGGAGAAGACAGAGGATCCAGCAAGTTGATCATAAAGATTACTGATCCTGGGAAGTGGGTACTTGTTCTTTATCGTCGCTAGATTTAGCGGGCGATAGTCTACGCACATCCTTTCTGTTCCATCTTTCTTCGTTACGAACAGAACGGGGCAACCCCATGGCGATGAGCTAGGGCGGATGAAGCCTTTTGCCAAAAAAGCTTCAAGTTGGATTTTAAGCTCAGCTAACTTATGTCGGGCCATTTTGTATGGGCGTTTGGAAATTGGTGAGGTTCCTGGCATAAGATCCACTATGAACTCTACACATATGTCGGGTGGCTAGATTTAAGGGGTTGGGTTACTGGATAGTTTTCTAGATGATGACCACGGCCTACTAGGGGTTACAACAGATATGTCAGAGTAGCAAAGTACCTCAACACGATGGTTTGTGTGGTTCTTCTTGATAGAAGACATCTAAAGTGGGAGGAAGAGCTGCAAATGAATCACTATAGGTTTCTAGAACAAAACCTACAACAAACTCCAGAGAACTGTCGGGCAGGCCACCTAATAATTCTTATGTAAAGACAACCGAAATGGAGGGAAGGATTTTGCAAATGCATCAGATTATGAAGAAACCTGGAATGACTCGGACAGCATAACGGCTGTAATTGTAAGAAATGTATTTTCTTGCAATGTAGAAATAACACTTACATAATAAGATGTAAGAAATCAGGAGTACAACAACTCCAGAAGACTGAACACAAATTTCCTACGGCTAGAAGGAAGCAAACAACGAGATGTTCTAGTAAGACATAGATGAGCCTAGTCCTATCTTCCTGTAGAAAAGATGAGGGTGACTCAGAACTCAGATCGATGAGGGTAAGGAGAAAAAAAGCCTTACGTTGTTCCCTTATATACCCAGAGTGTCACAACCCCAAGTTAGGTATGTGCTAGGATTATCAAGTCACTTTGCATCGTGTTAAAAATTTCAAAAGAAATCAATTGAAATCAAATTCAAACTCAAATGGGAGAAGGAACACCCCCTAGATGAATTAATTCCAAAGGCCAGAAATAAATTTTCTCCAAAAATTCATGTTTGATTTTTGAAAAGTCTTATAAATGAGTGTGATCACATATCAAGTGATGTGGGACCCACCCCATGCTCATGGATTTTTCAAATATTCAAACAGGACCTTGGATTAATTCAAAAACCCCTATTTGATTTAAGATTCAAATAATTTGAATTTTAAAAAGTGCCAAACTTTGCAAGTGGCTAGCCTAGTATTTTGTGAATCCACATAAAAAGTTTCAACATTTAATAAAATGCCTAGCTATTTATTTAGCACAGCAAAACAAAATAACAGAGAGAAAAACGGAAAGAAAAGAAAAAAAGGGAAAGAGGCCCACTCACCTTGGGCCCTAGGCCCAACTTACCGTTCCAGCAGCCCAAGCCCGCAGCTCCCCTTGTCGTCTTCCCCCAGCGAGGCACGCAGCTCGCTGGAGGGCATGCCGACGCCGCTGCCGACGCCCCGGCCACGCAGCTGCCTCCTTGCCGCCTTCAACATGTCCTGGAGACGCTCAAGTATATCCCCAATCCATTCCCCCTCTCCACGGTCACTTTCCCCTTCTCCCTCGCTCGATTTCTCCACCTCCCGAGAACTCGCTTGAGCGCGCAGCCATGGAATCCGCGGCCACCGTGCCCTAGAGCTCTAACCAGAAAGTCCACCGTGTTCATCGCCCTCGACTTCGTATTCACGCAGAAGCTGGAGCCCTAATTCCTCCCCGAGCCGAAGCCATCGTCTTCAACCTCTCGCTGGACGCGCGAGCTCGCCGCCGTCGATTCGCCGCCGTTGAAGCCTCCCCGAGCAAGCCATCGCTTCCGTTCGACTCAGGGTGAGCGCGGGATCAAAACCCCTAACCTTTTCCCCTCGATTTCGTCCTCTAGCCGGATCTGCCATGGGAGCCGTAGCTCAACGCCGCCGTGGTGCTTGTCGGCGAGCACCCGTGAAGCAATCGAGCTCGGGGCCATGTCCTTCACCTCCGCCGTGCTCCACTGCGTCGATCTAGCCTAACCCCGCTTCAAATGGAGCCCTGCATCAAGTTTTGTCTCGCAGCCATGGCTCCGCCGCCGCAAAGCTCGTCGCCGTCAAGCCTCCCGAGCACCCCAGCCACCCCAACTTGGCCCAATCGATGCGCGACGCCAAGAGCTACGTCTCAGTGGTCGCAGCGCATCGTTTGGTGCCCGGAAACGCCGTCCCCGTGGACGCCGCCACGTTTGGACGTCGCCGGCGACTAGCCGCCGATGAGGCTGATGTGTCCGGCAAGTTTAAGTGCTAATCCCCCCCCCTCAGAGACACTTACACGTGGGACCTAGCCCCTAATTAACCCACTGTTAATTAAAACAAATCGGGAGTTAACACTAAGAGGATGACAGCCCTGGCCCTGTCAGAACCCTCTGTTAGGTAATATGCTAGGGTTAGCTAGTACTCTTGCATCATGTTAAAATTTCAAAAGAAATCTTTGAAATCCAAATCAAAAGCAAATGGGAGAAGAAACCCCCCAGATGAATTAATTCAAAAGGCCAGATAAAAATCTTCTCTAAAAATTCATGTTAGATTTTTGAAAAGTCTTATAAATGAGTGTGATCACATATCAAGTGATGTGGGACCCACCCCATGCTCATAGATTTCTCAAATATTCAAACAGTGCCTTGGAATTAATCAAAAACCCCTATTTGAGTTGAAGTTCAAATTATTTGAATTTTAAAAATGTTGAAACTTTATAAGTGGCTAGTCTATATTATTATGAGACCATATAAAAAAATTCAGCATTTAATAAAATGCCTAGCTATTTATTTTAGCACAACACAACAAATGTCAGAAAAGAAAAACAGAAAAGGAATCAAAAAGACTTACCAGACGCCCAGGAGAAGCCGGCCCAGCCAGCCCACCCGGCCCAGAGGGGCAGCAGGGTCTTCTTCCCCGCCCCGCGTCTCCAAGCTGCTCGGTGGAATGCCACCGAGCCAGCCGTGGACGACACGTCGCCGCCGAGCGCCTTCCAGGCCTCCCCGTGCCCCCTTCTCGCGCCTGGAGACGCCTCTCTCCCGTCCTGATCCATTCCCCCCCTCCAGCGCTTCCTCCTCCTCATCCCGTGCTCGATTTCGTCGCCGCCCGAGGACCGCCGTGGAGCACGCCGCCGAGTCCACGCAGCCACCGTCGTCCCCGAGCCGTGCCACCGTGTCCAGAAGAACAGCAGCAAGCTTCTTTGTCGTTCCCCTCAATCAATCGAGCCCGAGCGCCTCAGCAGACGTCGCCAGCTTCATCGAGGAGCCGCCGGACCCGCGAGCTCTCCGTCGTCGATTCGCCGCCGTGGAAGCCTCCCCGAGCTTGCCGTTGCTTCCGTTCGAACCGCGGTGAGCTTCTGAGTTTTTCCCCCAAGCTCCTAGCGCCCCGTAGCCCCTCTAGCCAAATCCGCCATGAGAACCGAGCTCCTCGCCGCCATGGTTGAGCTAGAGCTCGTCCTCGTGCTCCTCGCGACACCCTAGTGCGCGCGTTTGACTCGCGGGCGTTCCAGCTTTCGAACGCACACAAGATAAGCCCAAGCCGTGCACGCTATCCTCTTCACCCTACGTCGCCGTCGTTCTGCATCCGCCCAGCACGTCGCCGTCGTCGCTCCCGACCTCCCTGTGACCCCCTGATGCTTCCTATCGACGCGGACGACCTCCAGGAGCACGCCGATTCCCTCCGTTTCCTCAACCGTGGCCTCTAGCCGATTCCGGCAAGGGCGCCGCCGTGGCCAGGCCACCGGAGTCAAGTCGCCGGTGGGTTATCCCCTAACCACGCGCTAAACCACCCCTGGAGTCGATGACAGGTGGGGCCCTGGACCCCTTAACCCCACTGTCAGTTTAAACTAAACGGGGATTAACCCCAGACCCACTGACAGGGTTGGCCTACTGGTCAGCCCCCCCGCCTGACTAAGTTTGAATTCAAATTGGAGTTTGAATTTGCAATTCAATTTGCAATATACTCCATTTAAATGGAATTGCTTCACACATCAAAGCATATACATCAAGTTTCAACCTTCCATCATGTGATTGTGCATTGTATTTACTTTGCTACATTGTTTGTTGTTTGTCGAGTAGAGGTGGAACCGGAGCAGGAGGCTGCCCCCTTCGTTGAAGACCCCGAACCCGAACCTTGTCAGCAAGGCAAGCAAACCCCATTGATCATGTCGACAAAATCCCAATTCCCTCTCATGTCTCGCTTATGCATTGTTTAGGATGATTACCATGATGCGTTTCTACCGCATAGATGAACCCATTCCTTTGCATGACCTATCATTTTGTCACAGTAGTAAGCAAACCACAATCCTAGAAAATGTAGGAGTTGTTTGATATCATGTGGCCCCTGCAATTGCTACTTCTTATTGCATGCTTAGAGTGATACCATGATGATACTGTGATGTGAGTCGGGATGGTAGTGATCATGATGATGATGGTAGAAAAGTGTTGGTGAATCTACCCTAATACAAGGTGAACGATGAGAGGCTGTGTAGGAGTACATGGTGGGTTGTCTCGTTGAACACCGCCCTAAGTCCGAGTTCTTGTGTGGTGATCCAACATGAAGAGTACAACCACACATTGGGCTCACTGACCCCTCTCAACCTATTAACTCATCCCTTTCGATGTCCAGATGTCGCAATAGTTCGGAGTTCTGGTAGGTCTGTGGCCTGGATGCTAAGTGAGAGAACGGCTCACCCGAGACCGGCTTATGCACCACGCACACATCACTTGGGTCCACTTCGGTAAACCGGCTGGGTTCACGATAGTGGTAGCCAACCCAAGTAGGCGGCTTTCTCGGACTAGATAGGCTATGAGGTAACAGTTGTGGTGAGCATCCTCGCTGGCACCCCTTGAATGGTGTCGAGATCAAAGGCGGTAAATGATGATCATGTGTGAGTAGCGGTACACCCCTTAAGGGTTAACAAAACTATTCGAATAGCCGCGTCCGTGGTTATGGACTTCTTGGAAAGCTTAGCTTGATTATTAGACAACTTGAATTGCATACTTCTAAAACACACCAAGATAAGTGTGAGTGCTATGGCGTGCTTTCTCGTGGGGAAGTCGAGGAAGGAACCATAGTGGTGTAATTGGTTGGAGAAAGTAGTGGACTCGTGTACGCTTATTACCTCAAGTCTGGTATTCGTAGTTCAGGACTAGCCAAGTCAAAGCTGGCATTTCTGCAAGTGAACCCCACCTCCCTTTACCTTGATACATGTGCATGAGTAGTATAGCTCCAATGTAAGTCTTGCTGAGAACGACTTTGTACTCACGTTTGCTTAATCTATGTTTTAGATGATACCACTGACCCCGAAGGTGGCTTCTTCATCGAGCTGGACGACTGAACATCAACTAGTCTAGTCCCAGTCAGACGACTGGTTCCCTCGTGGAGGGCTTGTGTTTAAATAAGGCTTCTTAAGCCATTTGTTAAACTTGTCTGTACTCAGACATAATTTGCTTCCGTCTGTGATGTAATGTTGGATCACATGTTTGTGATCTCTGTGTGCACTCTATAAGAGTTATCAATAAAAATGTATACTTTGTAGAGAATTGCAATGATACCTGATGTTCATACAAGGCATGTGTGCTGCGTGTATGTTTATAACATGCATGTCTTCGTATGGGTTTTCGAGACCTTAGTTGTGTTCTGGCTGGCGGTCTTTCATACACCAAGTGGCCCTTAGATGTGCGCAGCTTGGGGCATCGCGATGCGATTGTTCGAGACTCCGTCTCTTGCACACTTTGTGGTATGATCGAGCCCGCCCTAGACCCCGACTAACTGATCGGGCTGGAGTAAGTCTATGTAAGAGTTATGAGATAGTCGTTACTATGGTTGAGGCGACTTGTCTTTGAATATGGGAGTTCACCACCCATATCATTAGACTTTTGTGCGGACGATGAGGACCCATCTCAGTTGATCATCCGGCCTGGATGGGCTGCCCCTCATGTACGATGCTTTCCGAGAACGTTCTGTGCTTGGCCTTGTCTGCTTAGACAAGTGGGTAACCGGTTCTCGGCTCTCCATATGACTATGTCTTAACTGTACTTGCATACTCTAACCCCGGGTCCCGACAGACTTGGTATCAGAGCAGGACTGACTGTAGGACTAGTAGCCTTGGCCGAAGTCGAGTCTAGCTTGCTATAGTTATATAGTTACTCTTGGTATATAAGGGAACAACATAAGGCTTCTTTTTTCTCCGTACCCCTTCGTTCTGAGTTCTGAGTCACCCTCATCTTATTCTACGGGAAGATAGGACTGGGCTCTCCTCTGTCTGATTAGCACATCTCGTTGTTTGCTTCCTTATAGCCGTAGGAAAGTTGTGTTCGGTTTTCCTAGCATTGTTGTAATGCTGATTTCTTACATCGTATTATGTAAGTGCTGTTTTTCATGATTGGAAGGAATTGTCATTTCTTATAATTACAGCCGTTATGCTGTCCGAGTCATTCCAGGTTTATCTCATAATCTGATGCATTTGCAAACTCCTTCTTTCTGTTTCAGATGGCAGATCTTCCCCCTCGGCAGATTGTTCGCTTGACCAGGTGCCTCGGTGTGCGTGGCCATCCCGCCACGTTGATCGAGATGATGTCCTATGTGGGATATCGATGGTATCCTGAGTACACCGTTGAGGAGCAGTTCCACGACTTCCACCAGACTCAGTTCCACTGCATTGTCAGGATCTACCCGCACCACGTTGGAGTCACTCAGCCTATCCACTTTGGACATGGCATTGGCATTACCGAGAACATGGCTGTGCAGGATGCTGCGTACTCATGTATTACACTGCTGAGAGAGGAGCACACTATGCTGAGAGAGACCTCGTTCCGCTATATCCCATCCGCACTTCCAGGAGAAGAGGGATATTACACCGGACTCTACTCAGATCACTCTGTAGAGGATCCAGCACTTCAGGTGACTGCTAGGTTTGCTAGTGATCGAGATCGTGATGCACGCGCTCTCCGTTTTGAGCTTCACTCCACCCGTGTTCGTCTGTATCGAGCACTGACACTCTTGGCACCCTTTGTGAGCGTTGGATCAGTTGAGCATGATGCTATCTACCCCGTGAGGATGCCTTCTCGAGTTGCTTGGCCCGAGATTGGAGGCATTTTTCCACCCCGTGGTCCTTTGCTTCCACCCTATGCTGGACCTAGGCCCCATCCTTGCCCAAATGGATATCAGGGTCCAGAGGCCTCCGTGTTTTCCGATGGTCACCTTCAGCTACCGGGATACGCGGGTAACTTTTACGAGGACTACTATGGAGATGGAGATGAGTGAGACCGCCTGTGGTCTTACTTAGTGAGGATGTAGTAGTATCTTAGTATATTGTAAGCAAGGTGTCTAAGTTCCAGAGGCTTAGATAAATAATGTATAGGAAGTCAGAGTGCCTCTGAAGGATGTATCATCTTCATCACGTTTGTATTAGCTTGGTGCTTGTACTAAAACGATGGATGGTTTGTATGACAGATTGTGAATATATGGCTTGTATGCTTTTATCACCATGTTGTCAAGATGATTACTCCCTTTGCTCTGTAATCCTTCCAGTACTTCAATACCTTGATTAGACTCTTCAAATCAACTCTGTTTGACTTTGGTTTTTACCTTCAGGATGTCTCAAGGAACCCGTGGCCAGGTTGGTCGTAACCAAGGTCGTGGGAATGACCAGGAGGAAGGCAACCTTCCACCCCCACCCACGATGGCTCAGGTTCTGATGGAGGTTGAGAGGAACCGCGGAGACTCTCACCATCTGCTGGAAGTCATTGCACGCAACACCAGTCAGCAGCGCAACAAGTTGGTGTTCCTGAACGACTTCATCCGGCTTCATCCCCCGGTTTTCAGTTACTCCACCGAGCCCCTTGACGCCGATGACTGGCTTCGCAGCATCGAGAGGAAGCTCCAGGAAGGCCATGTTGCAGATGGCGACAAGGTCAGCTATGCCACATATCACCTTGAAGGCGCAGCTAGCTCTTGGTGGGAGAACTTCCTGAACATGCGTCCCGTTGGACCGCCTGCATCTTGGGATGAATTCTGCACTTCCTTCCATGAGCACCACATTCCCAAGGGTCTTATGGGCCGCAAGCGTGAGGAGTTCTGCAACCTCACCCAAGGCAGAAGGACTGTTGACGAGTTTAGTCGTGAGTTCAACCGACTTGCTCGTTATGCTACTGAAGAAGTCTCCACCGACTCCAAGAAACAAGAAAGGTTCCGTCGTGGACTCAATTCTGGACTCCGTCGTGAGCTCAACCTACACGACTTTGCCACCTTCCAGGTCCTTGTCAACAAGGCCATAAAGGCAGAGGACATGAACACCCCCAACGACTTTCGCAACACCCTAGAGACGACGGTTCATCCAGTTCAGGCTCCCAGAAGCGGAAGATCTGGATCCCAAATAGTATCTTCCGCCAGAACAACCCACCGAGGCCATCCTATGTGGCGCCTCGTCCACCAACTCAGTTCCACCCAGCTCCACCAAACAACCCAGCTGCACGCACTGTCTTTGGAGCCTGTTAGAAGTGTGGTCAGGCAGGCCACTACTCTCTCGAGTGTCCCCAGAACCAGATCCAGAATCAGAATGCTCCACCCCGTGCCGGAGGCAAGAACAACAATGGTCGTGGCAAGCCACCCCAGAAGGTCTACACCGCCAAACCCGCTCCTCCCGCCACTCGTGGACGTGTGAACCAGATCGCCGCCGAAGAGACTGACGACACCACTGACGTCATTCTTGGTACGCTCCCAGTCAATTATGTTCCTACTTCCGTTCTTTTCGACCCAGGAGCATCTCATTCATTCATGTCGGAAAGTTATGCACTTCGTCATGAGTTATCTTTTGTTGAATTGTCCACCCCAATGATTATTCAAACTCCACGGTCAAGATGGCAAACTAATAGAGTAAGCCATGGAAATCAAATTGCAATTGAGGGTTTAGTATTCCTTTCTTAACTCATAGCCCTCAAGTCTTCAGACATTGATGTCATCCTTGGCATGGATTGGCTATCAAGACAGAATGCCTACCTGGATTGCAAAGACAAATCCGTGAAACTCACCCACCCTTCAGGCAAAACCGTCAACTATACCTCACCCAGAACAAGAACCCAAGTGCATTCTTTGAATGTACTTCCCCTTCCCGAACTTGAAGATATTCCGGTGGTTCATGACTTCCTGGATGTCTTTCCTGAAGAGCTGCCGGGCATGCCACCCGACAGATGTGTAGAGTTTATAGTGGATCTTGTACTAGGAACCGCACCAATTTCTAGACGCCCATACAAAATGGCCCCATGTGAGTTAGCTGAGCTTAAAACCCAACTGGAAGCTTTGTTGGAAAAAGGCTTCATCCGCCCTAGCTCATCGCCATGGGGTTGCCCCGTTCTGTTCGTAAAGAAGAAAGATGGAACAAAAAGGATGTGCGTAGACTATCGCCCTCTAAATTCAGCGACGATAAAGACCAAGTACCCATTGCCCAGGATCAATGATCTTTATGATCAACTTGCAGGATCCTCTGTCTTCTCCAAGATGGATTTGAGATTAGGTTATCATCAAATCAAAATCCGAAACGAGGACATTCCCAAAACGGCTTTTACTACTCGTTATGGTCTTTACGAGTACACCGTCATGTCCTTTGGGTTAACCAATGCCCCCGCCACTTTCTCACGCATGATGAATTCGATCTTCATGGAGTACTTAGATACATTTGTTGTAGTTTATCTTGATGATATTCTCATCTACTCGAAGAACGAAGAAGAACATGCCGAACACTTAAGGCTGGTATTGATGCAACTTAGAGAGCATCGCCTGTATGCTAAATTCGCCAAGTGTGAATTTTGGCTACCAGAAGTGACCTACTTAGTCCACGTGATTTCTGCAAAAGGCATTGCTGTGAATCCCGAGAGAGTTCAGGCCGTCCTTGACTGGACTCCACCTGAATCGGTTAAGCAAGTTAGGAGTTTTCTTGGCCTAGCCAGCTATTGCCGTCGCTTCGTCGAGAACTTTAATAAAGTTGCAAAGCCTCTAACTGAACTCCTCAAGAAAGATAAGAAATTCCTATGGACTCCCAAGTGCGAGGAAAGCTTTCAAGAGCTGAAAAGAAGATTGACTTCTGCACCTGTACTTGCACCTCCAGACACCAAAAAGGATTTCGAGAACTATTATGACGCATCACAGCAAGGATTAGGATGCATACTTCTACAAGATCGACATGTGGTAGCATATGCTTCACGCCAGTTACGGCCACATGAAGAAAACTATCCTACCCATGACCTTGAACTCGCTGCCGTAGTTCATGCCCTAACCACTTGGCGACATTACCTCCTTGGTAATCGTTGTGAGATCTATTCCGACCACCAAAGCCTCAAATATATTTTCACCCAGCCAAATCTTAATCTCAGGCAAAGACGCTGGATTGAGTTGATAAAAGATTACGACGTAGGAATTTCTTACACCCCAGGCAAAGCCAATGTCATGGCTGATGCACTAAGTCGTAAGTCGTATTGTAACAACCTCATGTTACAACAGTATCAACCACTTCTTCATGAGGACTTTTGCAAGCTCAATCTTGAGATTGTTCCTCATGGCTATCTTTCTACCTTGGTGGCGAAACCAACTCTTGAGGGTCAAATCATATTTGCCCAAAGGCGTGCACGAGGTGTTCGCCGAATCAAGGAGAACATTGCTAGCGGAGTTGCTAAATGTTTCTCCACAGATAGCAAGGGAACGGTATTCTTTGAAAATCGTTTGGTAGTACCTAAGAATAGGGAACTAAGGCAACTCATCCTCAAAGAAGCCCATGACACACCCCTCTCGATTCATCCCGGTAGCACAACAATGTACCGAGATCTACGCCAGAGATTTTGGTGGACTAGGAGGAAGAGAGACATTGCTCAATTTGTTGCCGAATGTGATGTTTGTCGTCGCGTTAAGGCAGAACATCAAAGACCTGCTGGTACACTTCAACCTTTGTCTATTACCGAGTGGAAATGGGACAAAGTCGGTATGGAATTCATCACCGGCTTTCCAAGAACCCAGAAAGGAAACAATGCCATCTTCGTTGTCATAGATAGGCTTTCAAAAGTTGCTCACTTCTATTCAGTTCGCGAGTCTATAACTGCTAGCCAGTTAGCAAACTTGTACATCTCTAGAATTGTATCCCTTCACGGTGTTCCTTTGGAAATCAATTCTGATCGTGGTAGCCTTTTCACCTCTAGATTTTGGGGAAGCTTTCAGAATGCTATGGGAACTCATCTCTCCTTTAGTACGGCTTTCCATCCTCAGTCTAGCGGTCAAGTCGAAAGGGTTAAACAAATTTTTGAAGACATGCTCAGAGCTTGTGTTATCTCATTCGGAAAGAATTGGGAGAAGTCTCTTCCATTCGCCGAATTTTCTTATAACAATAGTTTTCAATCTAGTCTGAACATGGCTCCTTTTGAACTCCTTTATGGACGACGATGTCGAACACCACTAAACTGGTCAGAAACCGGTGAAAGACAATTCTTTGGACCGGACGTGATCAAGGAAGCAGAAGAGCAAGTTCGCATTGTTCGTAATCAATTGAAAGCAGCCCAGTCTCGTCAGAAACGCTACTATGATCGTCATCATAGGCAAGAGAGCTACAATCTGGATGAGAAGGCTTATCTTCGGGTTACTCCTTTGAAGGGAACCCAACGTTTCGGTATCAAAAGCAAGTTGTCCCCACGTTACATCGGACCTTTCCGCATTCTTGCCAAACGTGGAGAAGTTGCCTACCAACTTGAACTACCCCCGCACCTTTCCCGAGTACATGATGTATTCCATGTGTCCCAACTCAGGCGTTGCTTCAAGGACCCCATCCGCGAAGTCGACCATGAAACGCTTGATCTCCAAGATGACCTTTCTTATCGAGAATACCCCGTTAGTATTCTTGATTCCGCAGAGCGTGTCACTCGTCGTCAGAAGATTAGGTTTCTGAAAGTGCAATGGTCACACCACTCTGAGAGAGAAGCTGCGTGGGAAAGAGAAGACTGTCTCAATGCCGAGTACCCCACCTTCCTCCCGCAGACTTCTGAATCTCGAGACAAGATTCTGTTGAGTGGGGGCGAGTTGTCAGAACCCTCTGTTAGGTAATGTGCTAGGCTTAGCTAGTACTCTTGCATCATGTTAAAATTTCAAAAGAAATCTTTGAAATCCAAATCAAAAGCAAATGGGAGAAGAAACCCCCCAGATGAATTAATTCAAAAGGACATATAAAAATCTTCTCCAAAAATTCATGTTAGATTTTTGAAAAGTCTTATAAATGAATGTGATCACATATCAGGTGATGTGGGACCCACCCCATGCTCATAGATTTTTCAAATATTCAAACAGTGCCTTGGAATTAATCAAAAACCCCTATTTGAGTTGAAGTTCAAATTATTTGAATTTTAAAAATGTTGAAACTTTATAAGTGGCTAGTCTATATTATTATGAGGCCATATAAAAAATTTCATCATTTAATAAAATGCCTAGCTATTTATTTTAGCACAGCACAACAAATGTCATAAAAGAAAAACAGAAAAGGAACCAGAAAGACTTACCAGACGCCCAGGCGAAGCCGGCACAGCCAGCCCACCCGGCCCAGAGGGGAAGCAGGGTCTTCTTCCCCGCCCCGCGCCTCCAAGCTGCTCGGTGGAATGCCACCGAGCCAGCCGTGGACGACACGTCGCCGCCGAGCGCCTTCCAGGCCTCCCCGTGCCCCCTTCTCGCGCCTGGAGACGCCTCTCTCCCATCCTGATCCATTCCCCCCCTCCAGAGCTTCCTCCTCCTCCTCCCGTGCTCGATTTCGTCGCCGCCCGAGGACCGCCGTGGAGCACGCCGCCGAGTCCACGCAGCCACCGTCGTCCCCGAGCCGTGACACCGTGTCAAGAAGAACCGCAGCAGGCGTCTTTGTCGTTCCCCTCAATCAATCGAGCCCGAGCGCCTCAGCAGACGTTGCCAGCTTCATCGAGGAGTCGCCGGACCCGCGAGCTCGCCGTCGTCGATTCGGCACCGTGGAAGCCTCCCCGAGCTTGCCGTTGCTTCCGTTCGAACCGCGGTGAGCTTCTGAGTTTTTCCCCCAAGCTCCTAGCGCCCCGTAGTCCCTCTAGCCAAATCCGCCATGAGAACCGAGCTCCTCGCCGCCATGGTTGAGCTAGAGCTCGTCCTCGTGCTCCTCGCGACACCCCAGTGCGGGTGTTCCAGCTTTCGAACGCACGCAAGATCAGCCCAAGACGTGCACGCTAGCCTCTTCCCCCAACCTCGCCGTCGTTCTGCATCCGCCCAGCACGTCGCCGTCGTCGCTCCCGACCTCCCCGTGACCCCCTGATGCTTCCTCTCGAAGCGGACGACCTCCAGGAGCACGCCGATGCCCTCCGTTTCCTCTCTCGTGGCCTCTAGCCGATTCCGGCAAGGGCGCCGCCGTGGCCAGGCCACCGGTGTCAAGTCGTCGGTGGGTTATCCCCTAATCACGCGCTAAACCCCCCTGGAGTCGATGACAGGTGGGGCCCTAGACCCCTTAACCCCCCTTTCAGTTTAAACTAAACGAGGATTAACCCCAGACCCACTGACAGGGTTGGCCCACTGGTCAGCCCCCCTGACGCCAGCATGAAGTCATGCTGACGCCATAAGTGAAATTCCAGAAATTGAAATGAATTAAAGAAATTCCAGAAAATCTAGAAAATAGCCCAAACTTTGGAAATTCATAGAAAATTCATATTAACTCCAAATTGGACAAATAATATATGAAAAATGATCAGGAGAAAATAAGATATCCAAAAATCCAACTTTCAACTTTGTTTGAGTTGATTTTAAAATGGGACCAGTAGCATATGTCATTTGATTTATTTGGAATTTATTCAAATTTAATTCAAATGATTTTGCAACTTGGACCATGGAAACTTACTACATTTTAACCACACATCAGAGGCATATCATACACATTTCCAAAAGTTTCAAAATGATCAAACAATGTCACATGTAACTTGATTAAGTTTGAATTCAAATTGGAGTTTGAATTTGCAATTAGATTTGCAATATACTCCATTTAAATGGAATTGCTTCACACATCAAAGCATATACATCAAGTTTCAACCTTCCATCATGTGATTGTGCATTGTATTTACTTTGCTACATTGTTTGTTGTTTGTCGAGTAGAGGTGGAACCGGAGCAGGAGGCTTCCCCCTTCGTTGAAGACCCCGAACCCGAACCTCGTCAGCAAGGCAAGCAAACCCCCATTGATCATGTCGATAAAATCCCAATTCCCTCTCATGTCTCGCTTATGCATTGTTTATGATGATTACCATGATGCGTTTCTACCACATAGATGAACCCATTCCTTTGCATGACCTATCATTTTGTCACAGTAGTAAGCAAACCACAATCCTAGCAAATGTAGGAGTTGTTTGATATCATGTGGCCCCTGCAATTGCTACTGCTTATTGCATGCTTAGAGTGATACCATGATGATACTGTGATTGGAGTCGGGATGGTAGTGATCATGATGATGATGGTAGAAAAGTGTTGGTGAATCTACCCTAATACAAGGTGAACGATGAGAGGCTATGTAGGAGTACACGGTGGGTTGTCTCGTCGAACACCGCCCTAAGTCCGAGTTCTTGTGTGGTGATCCAAGATGAAGAGTACAACCACACATTGGGCTCACTTACCCCTCTCAACCTATTAACTCATCCCTTTCGATGTCCAGATGTCACAATAGTTCGGAGTTCTGGTAGGTCTGTGGCCTGGATGCTAAGTGAGAGAACGGCTCACCTAAGACCGGCTTATGCACCACGCACACATCACTTGGGTCCACTTCGGTAAACCGGCCGGGTTCACGATAGTGGTAGCCAAATCAAGTAGGCGGCTTTCTCGGACTAGATAGGCTATGAGGTAACAGTTGTGGTGAGCATCCTCGCTGGCACCCCTTGAATGGTGTCGAGATCAAAGGCGGTAAATGATGATCATGTGTGTGTAGCGTTACACCTCTGCAGGGTTAAAAAAACTATTCGAATAGCCGCGTCCACGGTTATGGACTGCTTGGAAAGCTTAGCTTGATTATTAGACAACTTGAACTGGATACTTCTAAAACACGCCAAGATAAGTGTGAGTGCTATGGCGTGCTTTCTCGTGGGGAAGTCGAGGAAGGCACCATAGTGGTGTAATTGGTTGGAGAAAGTAGTGGACTCGTGTACGCTTCTTACCTCAAGTCTGGTATTCGTAGTTCAAGACTAGCCAAGTCAAAGCTGGCATTTCTTCAAGTGAACCCCACCTCCCTTTACCTTGATACATGTGCATGAGTAGTATAGCTCCTATGTAAGTCTTGCTGAGTACGACTTTGTACTCACGTTTGCTTAATCTATGTTTTAGATGATACCACTGACCCCGAAGGTGGCTTCTTCATCAAGCTGGACGACTGAAGATCAACTAGTCTAGTCCCAGTCAGACGACTGGTTCCCTCGTGGCGGGCTTGTGTTTAAATAAGGCTTCTTAAGGCATTTGTTAAACTTGTCAGTACTCAGACATAATTTGCTTCCGTCTGTGATGTAATGTTGGATCACATGTTTGTGATCTCTGTGTGCACTCTATAAGAGTTATCAATAAAAATGTATACTTTGTAGAGAATTGCAATGATACCTGTTGTTCATACAAGGCATGTGTGCTGCGTGTATGTTTATAACATGCATGTCTTCGTATGGGTTTTCGAGACCTTAGTTGTGTTCTGGCTGGCGGTCTTTCATACACCAAGTGTCCCTTAGATGTGTGCAGCTTGGGGCATCGCGATGCGATTGTTCGAGACTCCGTCTCGTGCACACTTTGTGGTATGATCGAGCCCGCCCTAGACCCTGACTAAGTGATCGGGCTGGAGTAAGTCTATGTAAAAGTTATGAGATAGTCGTTAGTATGGTTGAGGCGACTTGTCTTTGAATATGGGAGTTCACCACCCATATCATTAGACTTTTGTGCGGACGATGAGGACCCATCTCAGTTGATCATCCGGCCTGGATGGGATGCCCCTCACGTGCGATGCTTTCCGAGAACGTTCTGTGCTTGGCCTTGTCTGCTTAGACAAGTGGGTACGGTTCTCGGCTCTCCATATGACTATGTCTTAACTGTACTTGCATACGCTAACCCCGGGTCCCGACAGGCCCACAAGTCAGTTTGACTAGAGTCAAACCCCTGACGCCAGCATGACATCACAGTGACGCAGTAAATGTTTATATGAATTAAAACAATTCCAGAAATAGGCTTAAACTTTGGAAATTCATAGAAAATTCATATTCACTCCAAATTTAACATATAATATATGAAAAATGATCAGGAGAAAATAATCTATCCAAATATACAACTTTCAACTATGTTTGAGTTGAATTTAAAATGGGACCAGTAGCATTTGCTATTTGGTTTAATTGGAATTTAATCAACTTAAGTTCAAATGCTTTTGCATTTTGAACCTTAGCAACATACCCCAATTCACTTGCACATCAGAGGCATATCATACACATGTCAAGATGAATTACTTTGATCAAACAATAAGCATTTGTAACTTGGCTAAATTGAATTCAAATTGGAGTTTGAATTTGCAATTTCATTTACAATATACTCCATTTAAATGGAATTGCCTCACACATCAGAAGCATGAAAACCATGTGATTGGGCATTGTATTTACTTTTCTACCTTGCTTGTTGTTTGTCGAGTAGAGGTGGAACCGGAACAGGAGGCAGCACCCTTCGTTGAAGATCCCGAGACTGAACCTCGCCAGCAAGGCAAGCAAACCCCCATTGATCATGTCGATAAAATCCCACTTCCCTCTCATGTCTCTCTTATGCATTGCATAGGATGATTACCATGCTACGTTTCTACCGCATAGATGAACCCATTCCTTTGCATGACCTATCATTTGTCACAGTAGTAAGAAAACCACGATCTTAGCAAATGTAGGAGTTGGTTGATATCATGTGGACCCTGCAATTGTTACTGCTTATTGCATTCTTAGAGTGATACAATTTGGATAATGTTATGTGAGTCGGGATGGTAGCAATCATGTTGATGATGGTGGAAAGGTGTTGGTGAATCTACCCTAATACAAGGTGAACGATTAGAGGCTGTGTAGGAGTACACAGTGGGTTGTCTCGTTGAACACCGCCCTAAGTCCGATTTCTTGTGTGGTGATCCAAGATGAAGAGTACAACAACACATTGGGCTCACTGAACCCTCTCAACCTATTAACTCATCCCTTTCGATGTCCAGATGTCGCAGTAGTTCGGAGTTCTGGTAGGTTTGTGGCCTGTTTGCTAAGTGAGAGAACAGCTCAACCGAGACCGGCTTATGCACCACGCACACATCATCTGGGTCCACTTCGGTAAACCGGCCGGGTTCACGATAGTGGTAGCCAACCCAGGTAGGCGGCTTTCTTGGACTAGATCTACTATGAGGTAACAGTTTTGGTGAGCATCCTCGCTGACACCCCTTGAATGGTGTCGAGATCAAAGGAGGTAACTGATGGTCATGTGTGTGTAGTGGTACACCCCTACAGGGTTAACAAAACTATTCGAATAGCCGCGTCCGCGGTAAGGGACTGCATGGAAAGCTTAGCTTGATTATTAGACAACTTGAACTAGATACTTATAAACTTTCCAAGATAAGCGTGAGTGCTATGGCGTGCTTTCTCGTGGGGAAGTCGAGGAAGGCACCATAGTGGTGTAATTGATTGGAGATATAGTGGACTCGTGTACGCTTCTTACCTCAAGTCTGGTACTCGTAGTTCAGGACTAGCCAAGTCAAAGCTGGCACTTCTGCAATTGAACCCCACCTTCCTTTGCCTTGATACATGTGCATGAGTAGTATAGCTCCTACGTAAGTCTTGCTGAGTACGACTTTGTACTCACGTTTGCTTATTCTATGTTTTAGATGAACCCACTGACCCCGAAGGTGGATTCTTCATCGAGCTCGACGACTGAAGACCAACCTAGTGTAGTCCCAGTCAGCAGACTGGTTCCCTCGTGGAGGGCTTGTGTTTAAATAAGGCTTCTTAAGCCATTTGTTAAGTTTGTCTATACTCATACCTACTCTGCTTCCGCTTGTTTGTTGTAATGTTGGATCACATGCTTGTGATCTCTCTGTGCACTCTGTGATAGTTATCAATAAAATGTACACTTTGTAGAGAATTTCAATGATACCTGCTGTTCATACAAGGCATGTGTGATGTGTGTATGTTTATAACATGGATGTCTTTGTATGGGTTTTCGAGACCTTAGTTGTGATCTGGCTGGCGGTCTTTCATACACCAAGTGGCCCTTAGATGTGCGCAGCTTGGGGCATCGCGATGCGATTGCAAGAGACTCTGTCTCGTGCACACTTTGTGGTATGATCGAGCCCGCCCTAGACCCCGACTAAGTGATCGGGCTGGAGTAAGTCTATGTAAGAGTTATGAGATAGTCAATAGTATGGTTGAGGCGACTTGTCTGTGAATATGGGAGTTCATCACCCATATCTCTAGACTTGTGTGCGGACGATGAGGACCCATCTCAGTTGATCATCCGGCCTGAATGGGATGCCCCTCACGTACGATGCTTTCCGAGAATGTTCAGTGCTTTGCCTTGTCTGCTTAGACAAGTGGGTACGGTTCTTGGCTCTCCATATTACTATGTCGTAGCGGGACTTGCATACGCTAACCCCGGGTCCCGACACAGAGTAACTATATTACTATAGAAGGCTAGACTCGACTTCGGCCAAGGCTGATAATCCTACACTCAGTCCTGCTCTGATACCAAGTCTGTCGGGACCCGGGGTTAGAGTATGCAAGACCCGCTACAACACAATCATATGGAGGTCCGGGAACCGTACCCACTTGTCTAAGCAGACAAGGCCAAGCACAGAACGTTCTCGGAAAGCATCGAACGTGAGGGGGATCCCATCCAGGCCGGATGATCAACTGAGATGGGTCCTCACCGTCCGCACACAAGTCTAAATGAGATGGGTGGTGAGCTCCCATACTCATAGACAATTCGCCTCAACCATACTATCGATTGTATTATAACACTTACATAGACTTACCCCAGCCTGATCACTTAGTCGGGGTCTAGGGCGGGCTCGATCATACAACAAAGTGTGCACGTGACAGAGTCACGAGCAATCGCATCGCGATGCCCCAAGCTGCACACATCTAAGGGCCATTTGGTGTATAAAAGACCGCCAGCATGATCACAACTAATGTCTCCAAAACCCATACTAAGACATGCATGTTATAACCATGCACGCAACAAACATGTCCAGTATGAACAACACGTATCATTGCAATTCTCTACAAAGTTTAAAACTTTATTGATAACTCTTACAGAGTGCACAAAGAGATCACAAGTCTGTGATCCAACATTACATCAAACATGCAGAAGCAAAGTAGGTATGAATATAGAAAAGTTAAAAAAATGGCTTAGAGAATCCTTAGTTATAAACAAGCCCTTCCACGAGGGACCAGTAGTCTGACTGGGACTACACTAGCTTGATAAGTCGTCGAGCTCCAGGAAGAATCCACCTTCGGGGTCAGTGGGTTCATCTAAAACTTAGAAGAAGCAAACGTGAGTACAAAGTCTTACTCAGCAAGACTTACGTAGGAGCTATACTACTCATGCACATGTATCAAGGTGAAGGGAGGTGGGGTTTCACTGCAGAAGTGCCAGCTTTGACTTGGCTAGTCCTGAACTACGAGTACCAGACGTGAGGTAAGAAGCGTACACGAGTCCACTACATGTCTCCAACCACTGACACCACTATGGTGCCTTCCTCGACTTCCCACGAGAAAGCACGCCATAGCACTCACGCTTATCTTGGCAAGTTTTATAAGTATCCTTTGAAGTTGTCTAATAATCGAGCACCGTTTTCCAAGTAGTCCCTTACCGCGGACGCGGCTATTCGAATAGTTTATTAACCCTACAGGGGTGTACTGCTACACACATGAAACTATCAGTTACACGCGGGATCTCGTCACCCTTCAAGCGGGTGTCGGCGAGGATAATCTCCACAACCTTTACCTAATAGCCAAGTAAAATCCAATGGAGGCGCCTATCTAGGCTGGAGTCCACATCGTGAACCCAGCCGGTTTACCGATGTGGTCCTAGAAGATATGTGCAGGGTCCCAAGCCGGTCTGAATAGCCGTTCTTCCACTTCGCAGACCATGCCACAGACCTACCAGAACTCCGAACTACTGCGGCTCATTGAATTGAGAAGGGGTGAGTTTGTAGGTTGAGAGGGGGTCCGTTTGCTCAACATGTGGTAGTACTCTTCATCTTGGATCACCACACAAGAAATCGGGCTTAAGGCGGTGTTCAAAAAGAAAACCCACTGTGTACTCCTACACAGCCTCTCATCGTTCACCTTGTATTAGTGTGGATTCACCAACACAGTTTCACCTTCTTCAACATATTAATTCTACCATCCCGACTCACAGATCAAAGTATCCTCATTGTAAACTCTAAGCATACCATAAGCTTTAACAGTTGCAGGGGCCACATGATATCAATCAACTCCTACAACTGCTAGGATTGTGGTTTGCTTACTACTGTGACAAAATGATAGGTCATGCAAAGGATATGGGTTCAACTATGCGGTAGAATCGATAACAAGGTGATCATCCTATTTCATGCATAAGTGATACTGAGAGGGAAGTTGGATTTTATCGACATGATCAATTGGGGTTTGCTTGCTTTGCTGAAGAGGTTCACACACGGTGTCTTCAACTAAGGGGGTGGCCTCCGGTTCCGGTTCCACTTCTATTAGCAACATGACACTCATAGGATCAACATAATGTACAATGCACAATCACATGAATATGATTGTAATGGTGATGTTCATGGTTGCAATGTGGGTACAATTCTATTTAAAAGAAGTCGAATGCAAAGTCATTTGCAAATTCACTCCAAATTTGAATTCAAATTAAATGCATATGGACAAATTCTACCGTTCACCCAATTTAAATTGGTCAAACATGAAAAAAAGTCGATATTCACATTCTTTGCATTTTTCTGATAACTTTAGACATATTATTTGTCAAATTTGGAGTTAAAATGAATTAGTTATGAATTTCCAAAGTTTAATTTATTTTCTAGAATTTTCTGAATTTCTTTTAATTAGAAAAACCCTTTACTGCGTCAGCATGACGCAAGGCTGGCGTGGGGGGCTGCTGACAGGTGGGGCCTCCATGTCAGTGTCTCTGTTTTAATTAAACTTTTTGATTTAATTTAAGCAGAGATTAACAAGGGCATGGGCCCATTGTCAGTGTGTGTTAGGGGTGATTAGTGGTTAAACTAATGATTTCCACGTCATCTCGCCGGCGGCGAGTCGCCGGTGACCAAATTCCGTGGAGGCGATGCACGGGTTCGCGATTTCGGCCACCAAATGAAGCGTGGATAGGTGCGTTGGGTGGCTGGAGGTGGCGCACGTCAAGTGGAGCCAAGAAGGGGTGCAGGGGATCACCGGAGCGTCGCCGGCATCAAGTCTGGCGGCGATGGAGACACAGGCGTGGGCAGCGTGATGATACCGAGCGCAAGAAGACACGCCCGTTGGCTCGTTGCACTCCTGGAGATCCCAGGAATACGACGGACACCTAGGTGCGGGCACAAGACCATAGGAGCGAGCTCGGAGTCAGCCATGGCGGCGACGGAGCTCGGCTCCCATGGCGGCATGAGATAGAGGACGAACACGACGAGTTTGAGTTGGGGGTTTGGTGCGCCTTCTCACCACGGTTTTAGCGGATGCGGCGGGGAGGTCGGGGAAGCTTCAACGGCGAGGTAATCGTCGAGGGCGCGCGGCGGCCGTAGACGAGGACAACGACGGGGTTCGGCTGCTCCGGGGCATCTGGGCTCGATTTCTTCTGTACGGAGACGTAGTCGACGTAGGAGAAGACGAAGGACAACACGGAGGGGCTTCTGTTGCTCACTGGCCGTGCGGGAGCTCGACCATGGCGACGGCGGTGTTCGGGCAGCGATGAAATCCGGCGAGAGAGGCGTGGAGAGCCAACCTGGAGGGGGGGAAATGGACGAGGCGCTTCCAGGGCATCATCGTGGCGCGTCTAGAGGGCTCGGGGCGTCCACGGCGAGCAGGAGTGTCACAACCCCAAGTTAGGTATGTGCTAGGATTAGCAATTCACCTTGCATCATGTTAAAAATTTCAAAGAAATCAATTTCAAATGCAAAATGGGAGAAGGTACCCCCCAGATGAATTAATTCGAAAGGCCAGAAATAAATCTTCTCCGAAAATTCATGTTTGATTTTTAAAAAGTCTTATAAATGAGTGTGATCACATATCTAGTGATATGGGAACCACCCCATGTTCATGGATTTTTCAAATATTCAAACAGGACCTTGGAATTAATCAAAAACCCCTATTTGATTTAAAATTCAAATGTTTTGAATTTTAAAAAGTGCCAAACTTTACAAGTGGCTAGCCTAATATATTATGAGGCCATGTAAAATGTTTTAGCATTTAATAAAATTCCTAGCTATTTATTTAGCACAGCAAAACAAAAATACAGAAAAGAAAACAGAAAGAAATAAAAAAAAGAGGCTCACCTGTGAAGGGGCCCAACTTATCGCCCCCGGCCCAAGCCCACCTGGAGAGCTTGTCGTCTTCCCCAGGCAAGCGAGTACGCTGCTGCGTGCCGTCCATGCCGAGGCCGCCGACGCCACCGCGACGCCCTTGCCACGCAGCTGCTTCCCCACCGTCTTCTACGTGTCCTGGAGACGCCCAGGAGCCTCCCCGATCCATTCCCCCTCCTCCCAGTGCCTATCCATCCCTCTCCTTCCCTCCCATGAGCTTCCCCGAGAGCAGCCGCAGGCCATGGTGATGGAAACTCGCAGCCCGAGCCCGAGATAGCCGCCAAGAACGTGTCCATCCTCTTTGCCGTCCTCGACTTCGTCTCTGTGCAAAGGATCAGGAGCTGCAACGCCTTCTAGTCACCGGATTCTTCACCGAGGCGTCGCCGGACCCGCGAGCTCGCCGTCTTCGATTCGCCGCCGTTGAAGCCTCCCCGCCTCTCCCGTTTGACTCGTCGTGCTCCCTGAGTTCTGGTGAGCGTTTCCCCTGACCTCGCAGCCCCCCGCTCCTCCTCTAGCCGGATCTGCCATGGGAGCCGTAGCTCAGCTCCGCCGTGGTGCTGGTCGCGAGCACCCGTGAAGCAATCGAGCACAAGACCATGTCCTTCACCTTCTCCTTGGTCTTCTGCTTCGCTTGATCCCAGCACCTCTTCAAATGGCGTGGCGTAGCGAGTTCCACCCTGAGCCAGTAACTCCGCCGCCGCAAAGCTTGACGCCGGTGAGCCTACAGGGCACCCAAGCCCCTGTTCTTGGTCCCATTCGACGCGCGGCACCAAGAGCTGCGTCTCAATGGTTGCAGCGCTCGATTTGGGCCACGAGAACGCCGTCCCCACGGACACCGCCGTCCCTGGACGTCGCCGGCGACTAGCCGCCGGCGAGATGACGTGGACGTCATGAACTTAGCACTAATCCCCCTCCTAATGACCCTAACACTCACTGACATTGGGCACCAGTGGGTTAATTAAGCCACTGTTAGTTTAAATAAACCGGGATTTAACCCAGAGTCACTGACTAGTGGGACCCCCTGGTCAGAACCCCCCCTAATGCCAGCATGACATCACAGTGACGCAGTAATGCATTTTGAATTTAAAAGAATTCCAGAAAATCCAGAAAATGAATTAAACTTTGGAAATTCATAACTAATTCAATTTAACTCCAAATTTAACATATAATATATGAAAAATGATCAGGAGAAAATAATCTATCCAAATATACAACTTTCAACTATGTTTGAGTTGAATTAAAAAGGGGACCAGTAGCATTTTCTATTTGGTTTAATAGGATTTTAATCAAATTAAATTCAAATGCTTTTGCAATTTGAACCTTAGCAACATGCCCCATTTCACTTGAACATCAGAGGCATATCATACACATTTCAAGATGAGTTACATTTGATCAAGCAATAGCATTTGCAACTTGGCTAAATTGAATTCAAATTGGAATTTGAATTTGCAATTCTTTTGCAATACACTCCTTTTAAATGGAAATTCCTCACACATCAGAAGCATATACATCAAGTTTCAACCTTCAACCATGTGCTTCTGCATTGTATTTACTTTGCTACCTTGTTTGTTGTTTGTCGAGTAGAAGTTGAACCGAAACAGGAGGCTGCCCCCTTCGTTGAAGATCCCGAGACTGAACCTCGTCAGCAAGGCAAGCAAACCCCCATTGATCATGTCGACAAAATCCCACTTCCCTCTCATGTCTCGCTTATGCATTGTATAGGATGATTACCATGCTACGTTTCTACCACATAGATGAACCCATTCCTTTGCATGACCTATCATTAGTCACAGTAGTAAGCAAACCACAATCCTAGCAAAAGTAGGAGTTGGTTGATATCATGTGGCCCCTGCAATTGTTACTGATTATTGCATGCTTAGAGTGATACAATGTTGTTATTGTTATGTGAGTCGGGATGGTAGTGATCATGTGGAAGATGGTGGAAATGTGTTGGTGAATCTACCCTAATACAAGGTGAACGATGAGAGGCTGTGTAGGAGTACACAGTGGGTTGTCTCGTTGAACACTGCCCTAAGTCCGAGTTCTTGTGTGCTGATCCAAGATGAAAGTACAACCACACATTGGGCTCACTAAGCCCTCTCAACCTATTAAATCATCCCTTTCGATGTCCAGATGTCGTAGTAGTTCAGAGTTCTGGTAGGTTTGTGGCCTGGCTGCTAAGTGAGAGAACGGATCAACCGAGACCGGCTTATGCACCACACACACATCATCTGGGTCCACTTCGGTAAACTGGGCGGGTTCACGATAGTGGTAGCCAACCCAGGTAGGCGGCTTTCTTGGACTAGATCGGTTATGAGGTAATAGTTGTGGTGAGCATCCTCGCTGACACCCCTTGAATGGTGTCGAGATCAAAGGCGGTAACTGATGATCATGTGTGTGTAGCGGTACACCCCTGCAGGGTTAACAAAACTATTCGAATAGCCGCGTCCGCGGTAAGGTACTGCTTGGAAAGCTTAGCTTGATTATTAGAGAACTTGAACTGGATACTTATAAAACTTGCCAAGATAAGCGTGAGTGCTATGGCGTGCTTTCTCGTGGGGAAGTCGAGGAAGGCACCATAGTGGTGTAATTTGTTTGAGATGTAGTGGACTCGTGTACGCTTCTTACCTTAATTCTGGTACTCGTAGTTCACGACTAGCCAAGTCAAAGCTGTCACTTCTGCAATTGAACCCCACCTCCCTTTGCCTTGATACATGTGCATGAGTAGTATAGTTCCTATGTAAGTCTTGCTGAGTACGACTTTGTACTCACGTTTTCTTATTCTATGTTTTAGATGAACCCACTGACCCCGAAGGTGGATTCTTCATCGAGCTCGATGACTGAAGACCAAGCTAGTGTAGTCCCAGGCAGCAGACTGGTTCCCTCATGGAAGGCTTTGTGTTTAAATAAGGCTTCTTAAGCCATTTTTTAATTTTGTCTATACTCAGACCTACTCTGCTTCCGTTGAATGTTGTAATGCTGGATCACATACTTGTGATCTCTGTGTGCACTCTATGAGAGTTATTAATAAAATGTATACTTTGTAGAGAATTGCAATGATACCTTCTGTTCATACAAGGCATGTGTGCTGCGTGTATGTTTATAACATGCATGTCTTTGTATGGGTTTTCGAGACCTTAGTTGTGATCTGGTTGGCGGTCTTTTATACACCAAGTGGCCCTTAGATGAGCGCACCTTGGGGCATCGTGATGCGATTGCTCGAGACTCTGTCTCGTGCACACTTTGTGGTATGATCGAGCCCGCCCTATACCCCGATTAAGTGATCGGGCTGGAGTAAGTCTATGTAAGAGTTATGAGATAGTCGATAGTATAGTTGAGGCGACTTGTCTGTGAATATGGGTGTTCATCACCCATATCATTTAGACTTGTGTGCGAAAGATGAGGACCCATCTCAGTTGATCATCCGGCCTAGATGGGATACCCCTCATGTACGATGCTTTCCGAGAACGTTCTGTGCTTGGCCTTGTCTGCTTAGACAAGTGGGTACGGTTCTCGGCTCTCCGTATGACTATGTCATAGCGGGACTTGCATACGCTAACCCCGGGTCCCGACAAGGAGGTGGCAAGGCGGCGTCGATGGCTTTCCACCAAGCAGCTTGTGGGCGCGGGGAGGTAGAAGACAAAGAAGAAGGTTGCTGGGCCGGCTTGCTGGGCCTCGCCCTGAGCGAGAGGTAAGATTTTTCTATTTTCTTGTCTGTTTAATCTTTCCATTCTTAATTTCTTTTCTGTAATTTTGTTTGCCCAATTAAATAAAATAGTTAGGGATTTTTATAAATTCTCAAATTATATATTTGGACTTACATGACCAGTAGCTAGTCATTCCCAACTTTTGAACATTTTCGAAATTCAAAAATATTTTAATTCCAATTCAAATAGGGGTTTTTGATTAATTCCAAGGTCCTGTTTGAATATTTGAAAAATCCATGAGGATGGGATTGCTACCACACCACTTGATATGTCATCACACTCATTTATGGGAGTTTTCAAAAATGCAAAAGGAATTTTTGGAGCAACTTTTATTATGGCCATTTGAATTAAACTCATCTTGGGGGGGGGGTTCTTCTCCCATTTCAATTTCTTTTGAAATTTTTGACATGATGCAAAGTTACTTGCTAACCCTAGCACATACCTAAAAAAGGGTTGTGAAAATCATTTTTGGGCAAGGTTTTATTTTCACTTTTGTTTTTAATTTAATTTGAATTCCAACAGGGTTTGAATTTGAACTAGGCATGATCAAGACTGGTTAATCACAGGTAACTACTGTGACTTGGCATTAGAAGAGGTGATTACTGTAGCATGACACTGGGGGTGTTACACTGATCCAGGGATAGCATAAAAGCATAGTAGACTTGGTTCCTTTCGAGACCGGGTCGCTACAAGATGGTATCAGAGCACATGTTGACTGTAGATCGTGACCCTAGAAACTAGAAAGCCATTAGGAAGTATACTCTCTAAAAATATTATTTTCAAAAAAAAATCATTACTACTCATCTTTTCTAAGTTTTACCAAACACTCCCTCTTATCCTAAACAAGTTAGACTATGCCCATGCCACTTTGACCACTAAGAAGGATCGTGTTATGTCTCTTCGAGAAGGACAAGATATTGGACAACTCAAGACCATTTCGTAGAATAGATGTTTTCAACGTGAATTAGAAGTATGGAAGTATGGAAGACTCGAAGAATTTGAAGACTTAGAAGATCCCAAGATTACTCAAGACCCATAGAAGAACTGGATACATCCAAGATTAAGATGCTTGTAAAGAAGTTAAGAAATATGTCACACAATACCAATAGTATCCAAGCTCACCATGAGAGTTGTGAAATAAAGGAAAGAGTGTGAGTAGTGTGCCGACCATGCGAGCTCATGAAGGTACCACAGGAATTGATAGAATGAATTTGTGAGTGATATTTGGAGTTTTCTCGGAGTTTTTGTTGTTGATTTAATGATTGGTGTCATTTGAATTGTTAAATTGAAATTTGTGTTTCTAGGGTACGTATTCCGTAGGTTTTATTATTAATTGAACCTTGAGTGGTGTGAGAAACGGATGATGTATCAGAAGACCATCACATCGATGAAACTCCTTGTATCGAAGACTTTCAAGAACCGAAGGGAATGAAGTCTTCCTGACGAAAACGTAGTAAACGAGTCTATTATATATGTTAGTTATTTGATGATTGTTAGATAGATATCCATATCCCCTTCTCTCTAAAATTCTATCTCATCTCTGACCAACCTTAAATCCCATCGATGGACATTAATATTTCGATGATACCAGTGACCTAGTCAAAGTAGAAGAGTGCATTCAGAATATAGAAGGGGCAAGAATCTTGCATTTTCAAATAGAGCACAATTTTTGCACATGGAAGTTCTCCTACTCTACGGATGCAAGTTGTGAGCACAAACCATGCAGGATCATCGCCACCCAAAAACGTTTTATTAGCCTTGCAGGTGAAGACCTCTTTAAGAGGAGTGAGAAAGACTGAGTGTTAGAATACGTGATTCACCTATCTATAGATGAAGTAATAATTTGAGTACGAGATGGATTGGACCCCATACCGAAGACTCTTATTGTATACTTTTGTATGTTGGATTGGTAAATCAAAGAGCCTAAAAACCCCGTAGTAGAGTGTCTATGCGACAAGCCTAAACCATAGAATGGTAAGACGCATTACCCTTGTATATAGGCGTCGTTCCTAACGTAGGTCATACGGTGTGTATGAAACATGAAGATTTTCAAGAAGCTCCCTTTGGAAGTTATTTTGACCACCATGAGCGTCTTGATAGATAGTTTCGGAACCTATGTGTTTTTTTGCAAGACTTGTTTCTTTGGGAGAGGCAGATTCCTATCTATAGAAGTTTGATGAAGAACCATCATGGAATGAAGAAATTATAGAATCCCCACCAGTGTGTTCTTAAGGGTAGTAGTTCCCTAACACCCTGAGAGAATAATTGATCCAAACAACCTCGCTGAGACACAGGATAACCCTCAAACCTAGTATATACGGAAGTAACGAAAGCATATGGAATTATACCGGTGGAAGACATCCCTCAGACGAGAAGTGAAAGATAAACTGCAAGCCTCATAATGTTATGACAAGACCATGGGGAAGTAACCCAAAAATCTTTGAGCCTAACCCATTTCTTTCTAGCCTTTGCAAATCTCGAGGACGAGATTTCTTTTAAGGGTGGTAGTTTGTAACCTCCCAAAATTTTCCAAATTTTGGAATGTTAATAAATAATATAATATTTATTAACTTGTTTGAATTTTAGAGTAAATGAAAACTTTTTGTGTTCTTGTTTAAAATTGTACAAACCATATATTAAATTTTTTGGATAATCATTTATCCAATAATGAAAATTTTGGTTGTGAAGTTTATTCAAAATTCAAAGAATGATTTTATTTCTTTTGTCCTTTTGAAATTTGGTACGAACCATAATTAAATATTTTAGAGTGAGAATAAAATGACTTTCTCAAATTAATTGTGGTCTCATAACCATTCTTATTAATAATTAGAGTTTATTTGATATTGGTATTTAAGAGATATTTAAATATTTCCAATAATTTATTTAATAAAATGAGAGGAGATATTATGACTTCTTCAAAGATAGTATTGGAAATATTTAAAAGTGCTCATTTGAACACTTGACTATTTTTTGTAATCATTTTTGGTATTTATAAAACCCTAAAACTAATTTAGGGAATTTATTAATGTCTTTAATGAATTTTTGTTCACAAAAATATATTTATAAAATTTATTCGGAGAGAAATATACTCCTATACTCTCTATACTTTATTTAGTCTATATATATGTTTTACCATTTGGAGGGATTTGATAATCCAGAATTTTAGGGTTGTTAGATATTAGAAAATATAAATCGTAGATCATCTGAGCCGAGCCCATGTTTCTCTACTTTTCATCTGTCTTTTTTCTCCTTGGACCTAATTTGCACTAAGGCTCATATCATCTTCTTCTGTCTCACGTTCATGAACGAATGAGTCACTCGTTACCGAAAAAAACGAGGTAAATGGCAACTGGACTCCTTCTCCCCTCCTTCTACTTAATTCCTTGACCGATTCAATATGAATTCTACATTCATACAACATTATAAGGAATTCATTCAGGCAATTAAAACCCCATTTTAATGCTTTTAATGCCATTATTTCTCCATAAATGCCATTAACTCCATTTCCAAAACCTCGCTCACTCTCCTTCTATGGACCTTCCATGACCCTATAAATACCGCCCCTAGGACCCCTTTGAACCACACGTCCCCACGCAGAAAGTCCCTCTCCAAAACCCTCTCGTCCGTTAGCAATTCATCGTGGGAGTTAGGATACATCCACACTTTCGATGAAGATTGCGTCACCATGGAAGGTACCTATGACATATTTCTTCCTCTAGTTTCCTCCCCTTTCCTTTGCGCACCGTTGTGACATATTTTTCCTCTCGATTGCAAGGCCGGAGCACACCGTCTCTGTCATCGTGCTCTTCATGCGTTCTTCTCTACTCCGATGGACCTTCTCGGCTATCTTAGGGCGAACATGGAGCTATAACCATGTCCATTGAGTCGCCCAAATCATCCTCTACCCCGTTCGGCTGTTCATTGACACCCGAGACCTTTTTCAAAAATTCCGGCGAGATATTCGGTGAGTTTTTCTCCCCTCTGTTCATCATTTTTTTTCTGTAAAAATTGAATAGGTACGGACCTATCAAAACTCGCCATGTGGCAGCCCATTTTTCCAATCCCGTAATTAGATTTCAAAAAAATGCCCAAACTTCAGAAATTCATATCTTCTAGCCCGTAAACCGGATTTTGATAAATTTTATATCGGGGGGGATTCCTTGAAACGTGTATTTTATTTTGGTCCAGTAATATTCCACTTTTGATAATTCTAAATTTAACTCAAATTTATTTTGCTAATTTGAGTATATTTGATATACATCTTATTCTATAATTTATTTGGAATTATTTTCTTCATCAAATTTGATCCTTAGATCCATAACTTTCTATGTTGACATTTTTCACATTCTTTCCTTTATGTTAACACCTTATTTTGACCTCAAGTCTTTGTTTCAACTTCCATTTAGTTACATCATTTTCCTTTATAAATTTGACCATAGAAATGATTCAATCTTTTCAAGATTTCTATCGGATCATTTTTGTATTCAAACATGTAATATATTTTCAAATATCCACCTGGTAAAACCAAGTGAAGTTTGACATACTCTCCATCCAATTGATTTTCTAATCAAGCTTCAACATATCCAATTGATTTTGCAATCCCCAGAGATATGATTTCCATCATATTTTCATCTAATCCAACTTGATCCTATCTCAACTTATCCACTCCATAATATTTAGCTTATTAATTTAATAAATAAATATTTTTGTTAATTGTATCTTTATTTGGATCTTCATTTTGGATTGTGTTGTGTGTTGAAGTGTTTCTCTTTTATCGTTAGATATATTGTAACGAGAGGAGATACGACTACGAGTAGAATACTTCATCTTCACGATCCAGGCAAGTTACTCTTTTGGTCATACTCCCATTATACCTATATTTTTCCTAGGCATTGTAGTCCAACTTAAATATTATGCATTGATAGGATTATGTATTATATTATACTATTACACCTAGTAGTTCATTGAGGTAGGTCCGAACCTTATATCATTGTCGCTACCGTGTATATATATACTGCTTTGCTAAGCAGACGTGGATTGGGAAGTGATCCATTATGAGGTATGAGTGACTAAGTAGTAAACATGACCAAGATAATCTTAATGAACCACTTGGGTGGAATGGTTGGGAGCACCCTGGAGGAACCAGTGGATTTTCCTGAGTGACCTGGAGATGGCCAGTAATCACTGCGGAATGCCACCCAGGCTTAAAGGGATCAATCATATTTTTCATAACTAGAAGCTTACGTGTGCAGCCACAAGCTATTATGGGATTTGTCTTGGTTTATTAGTTGTAGTGACTCTTAATAGGTGGTGCTACGAACGTAGTTATGAGTAGGTGGGATGGGTAACGCCAGAGTAGGGGAAACTCTTCTAAAAGTCCATGTCTCGACCTTCCTGTTTCCATACAACGTGTAGTGTGGCAAATACCAAAGGAGGTGGTCGAGTCTTGTGGGAAAAAGTGCACAAATCTCTACAGAGTGTATAAACTGATCATGATTAGCCGTGTCCCCGGTTGCGGACAAATTTGACCATCTAGAAGTGGGAATGTTGACGGATCTCATTGAAGGGAATATGCCCGAGAGGCAATAATAAAGTGGTTATTATCTTATTCCATGTTTATGATAAATGTTTATTTTCATGCTATAATTGTGTTAACCGGAAACGTTAATACATGTGTGTTTAATAAACAAAGAAAAGGTTCCTAGTAATGTCTCTCTTTATACTAGCTTGTTGATTAACGGATGATCAAGGTTTCCTGATCATTGACATTGGATGTCGTTAATAACAAGGTCATATCATTGGAGAATGATGTGATGAACATACACCCACAGTAGTTATAGCAATACGATCATGTCATCAAAGTTTCTATTGCTGTATCAAACTTTCACGAAGTAACCCTAATCCTTAGACCATGAGATCACGTCAATCACTGACACCGGAAGAGTACTTTGATTCCATCAAACGTCACACCGTAACAGGGTGATTATAAAGGTGTCGTTGGGTACTTGGAAAGTGTTAGTTGAGGCTCGTGGATCAAGAGTGGGATTTGTCCATCCAGATGACGGAGAGATATACTCTGGGCCCTCTCGGTGATATCACATTGACATCGCTTGCAAGCACGTGACTGGCTCACGAGGATGTTATATCACGGAACGAGTAAAGAGTACTTGTCGGTAACGAGATCGAACTAGGTATGGAAGATACCAAATGATCGGATCTCGGACAAGTAAAATATCGCGAGACAAAAGGAATTGGTTACAGAGTAATGGTTCACACGATCACTAGTTCATCGTTGAGTAAGTGGGAGTCATCATGGATCTCCAGATCCCTCTGATGATTATTGATCGGAGAAGAGTCTCTGTCATGTCCATTCTATTCACGAACCGTAGGGTGACACACTTAAGGATTCGTTGACGCGTTTGAGTGGATACGGAACGCCGGAGAATATACTGGACAGCACATGGACTGTTTTGATAAAA
The DNA here is from genome assembly GCA_950022295.1 of Bromus sterilis. NCBI lineage: Eukaryota > Viridiplantae > Streptophyta > Magnoliopsida > Poales > Poaceae > Bromus > Bromus sterilis. The sequence goes on along the minus strand of OX465595.1, from coordinate 331,143,338 downwards.
CTGCTGGAATAGTTTCGGTATATCAAAATAGTGCAAGGGGATAATTGTTAATGTGTTCATTGAATGAAGTGTTCATCAATGAAGTACTCATTAAATGAAGTGTTCATTAATTTGAGTGACATTAAACAAGATAATTAAAAGTGTTTTAATGTGATAAACTCTTGGAATTTTGAGTGGAGAATTATGGAAGTTATGGGAATAATGTGTGACCCTTTGTTTTTGTGAGTGGAGAGTCCACCCACATGATGAGGGGAGAGGTGGGGGCACCTCTTGGGGCGTGCTACCCCTTGGGGGCTGCCTCCCCATCCTATATATAGATGGGTGGAGACCCCTCTACACACTCATTCCTCCATCTCTCATATGCCCTTTGGTTGGCATCTTCCTCCCCTTGCTAGCTGATCCAGTTTCACGAGTACGGTGCTTAGGCGAAGCCCTGCTCAAGATCTTCTCTACCACCACCACCACTATGTTGTAGTGCTGCTGGAGTTCCCGAGGATCCACTACTTCCGCTGCCCAACTGGAGCAAGGGGAGGAGGTCGTCACTGATCTGTACGTGTGACCGACTACGGAGACGCTGCCCGTTCGTAGCGTCAAGTCTTCATCACGACCTTGAGGTCGGCGAGTGTTCGACTACATCACCCACGAGAATAGTTCTCGTTAAAGCTTTTGGTCTTCGAGGGTGAGTCCTTCTCAAACCGTTACAAGTGATCTTCTAGATGTGATCTTGGCTGTTACAACCATAGGAAAAATTTTGTTTTCTATGCAACGTACCCTTCAGTGGTATCAGAGCCTCGTCTATGCGTAGATGCTTTGTACGGTTAGAACACATAGAGATGTGGGCGTTGATCCTCTAGTTGTTACCCTCTTTTGTGCACTTGTTCATATTGCGGCAATGTTGGATTGAAGCGGCCCTAAGCGCAGATTGCGTGTCACGCTTGACATACGGCTTGTACCGTATAAAGTGGCTTTGGGGGTGTCTGTTTCTCTAACATTAGTGATATGGCATTTTCAACGGAGGGCCCTGGAAAGGGATGAAAAGAAACAACTAGCGAATCAACGTTGTGGTTCTTGTCCGTAGGTAAGATCGGTTCTTTCCTAGGAAGCCCAAAACCACGTAAAATTTGCAAAGATAATTTAGAAGCGTCTAACTTGTTTTTGCAGGGCATGTGATGTGATATGGTCATTGTTACAAAATTGTTGTATGAAATGAGATTTATTGTAAACAACCGGCAGGAGCCATATGGTTGTGTTTTTCCTTTTTTAAGGCCTGCGTGCTGTAGATATATCCATGAGATATATTGTAATGGAGAAGGACGACCATGGTGGTGGCGCCATGGATCTTGGTGCCGCGCCGGTGGCATGATGGAGATCATACCAAGACGCACAAAGATGGAGATCTATTGCGAGAAGGACCATATCATATCACATTATCCATGCATGTGATGTTTATCCTTTTATGCATCTTATTTTGCTTAGTTACGATCATGATCGCTGCGGTAGCATTATAAGATGATCCCTCTCACTTAATATCAAGATAATTATATGTTCTTCCTTAGTATGCACCGTTAAGAAAGTTCGTCGTTTCGAGACACCACGTGATGATCGGGTGTGATAGACTCTACGTTCGCATACAACGGGTGTTTTCAAGCCTAGCATGTACAGACATGGCCTTGAAACACATGCAAATACTAAGGTTCTACTTGGCGAGCCTAGCATGTACAGACATGGCCTTGGAACATGGACCGAAAGGTTAAGCACGAGTCATATGGATGATATGATGAACCATATTGAGATGCTCGCCATTGCAGCTACACTGCCTCACGTGATGATCGGTCGTGGTGTAGTGAATTTGGTTCGTGTAATCACCAAAGACGACTCGAGGGATGTTGTTTTTGAGTGGGAGTTAGATGAACTCATTTTATCATGAACTAAATCAAAGTGAATTTGCATAGTTCGTTGTAGTCATTGGCATTTGTTTACTACCTTTGCGCTTAGCTATAATTGAGATAATAGAACTATAGAATTCTGGATATTTAACTTTACGGACTGGTACCGTATTGTTTGAGTGTAAATCTAAAGTTTAAAGTCTTATTGCAAACTTTAGCAAACCTTGCTTACTCCATGAAGTTTAATAATGTGTATTAAATCGAGAGTAACAATTCCAGTGTTAGTGTCTAAGTATCACACTTGCCTCCATGATTCTTGATATTCAAATGTTGTTTGTTATTATCAAGGTTCTCTAGGAGCTGAAAGGATTGTTTCAGAAACTATCATGTGTGGAAGATATAGCGATATCTGAAACAATGTTTAGTTGCATTGTGATAGAGTAAAATTTAGTGAGAAACATGTTCTCATATTATATGAGAATTTGTGAAGGTTGGAGACACTATGTGTCCTAATCTCTCAAAAAGGTTTTGGGAACTAATATTGTACTCACAGTTTGTCCCTATGAGCTATGGTAGTTTTGTCATGAAAGTTGTCATGATAGGATGAATGGAAGATGTAGGTAAAATGTTTACTACACTATAAGATTACTAAAGAATGGAATTTGGAAGAACACCAAACATTTGATGACGGTGATCTACATCAAAGTGAGAATCAAAGGGTGTTAGTATTTGACTAACACACTTTGGATTATGTGTCATATGAATGGTGCCACAAGTGATGTTGATAAATTCTTCTAAAAAGGAAAGGAATTGCTGAAAGAGGATCTAAAAAATATTTTGGCGAAAAAGAAAAAGGAAAAGACTGGAAATGTCCAGCTCGGGTATATAGATGTATACATGTTATGGGTATATTCATTGCTTGTTAAACAGCGTGATTCTTGAGTATTGGATACTGATTGGTTGGTATGAAGTGTCATACGGAACAACGCAATACAAGAGTTGCAATGGCCTGAGTAACTAGCAAATGAATATGGGATGATTCTCATCAAGAACAAAATAAAGTGTTATTGTGTTTATCGTTGGAATTAAACCTAGCCTTCAAGATTTATTTGAATAATTGTTATTCTGTTCTGGTGTTATACGAACAATAGTTGTTCAAATTATCACCATATTCATAGAAGATGGATGAACTCTATAAATCTTGTTGGAGAAATCACATCCATAATAACTGATGCTAGACATGTCGCAAGACAAATAATTATAAGATCACTTATGAGTGACACCACCGTTTGAATCATATTGGAAAGAAACACATGAAGAAACTCCATGGTGATGGAATTTTGGAGTCTTTTGATTTTGAATCAATTGACGGTTGTGAGAAATTTCTAGAGATGATTGAAACACCGTTTAAATCATATTGGAAAGATAACATGAAGAAACTCCATGTTGGTGGAATTTTGGAGTCTTTTGATTTTGAATCAATTGACGCTTGTAAGAATTTCCTAGAAATGATTGAAACTCCGTTCATAGGCAAAGAAGAACGGACGACTAACTTATTGGACATTATACATGTTGATGTGTATAGTTCATTATGTGTAGCCATGTGTGGTGGGTCTTATAACTTCATATACTTTAACCAAGGATTTGAGTGGATATATGTGTATATTTACTTGATAAGGAAGAAGTATGAAATGTTTGAAAATGTTCAAATAAATTTCAAGATGAAGTGAAAATCATTGTAACGAGAAAATAAGAGTTTATGATTGGATCATAAAAGAAGATTTTTGAGTTAAAAGTTTAGCAAATGCCTGAGAGTTTAGGAATCGTTCCAAAACTTGCATTTCCCGAAACACCATAGGAGTATGGAGTGTTCGAGAGATGTAATCAAACCTTGTTTGACATGGTAAGGATCAAAGGTGTTATTTATAAAATTGCCATTATATTTTAAGGATTAAGCTTTAGAGACTACCGCTTTTCACTGAAAAGAGCGCCATCGAGATCCGTTGAAATGACACCATATGAGTTGTGGAATGGGATAAAACCCAATTTGTCTTTTCATATATTTTGGTATGCAAGGCATATGTAAAATGTTTACAACCAAAGTCGGATAAAGTACGTCTTTGTAGGTTATCCCAATGTAACCGTTGGTTATTCCTCCATAAAGACAAAAGTGTTTTGTGGCTAAGTGCATCAAGTTTCTTGAGAAGGAATTTTTTGCGAAAAGTTAAGTGGGAGGACAGTAGAACTTCGATTAGGTTGTTGAACCTAAGCTTTATGTGCTAAGTGGCGCAGCGCCGGAAAGTGTCCCGGAAGCGGCCGCAATGCTCTTGGCTCCCGTGTCCCAAAGCTTGTGGTCACGGCGATCTATGTTCCTATTGAACTGCGTAGTTCGGGTAATCGATCAAATAGAAAGATTTGAGATTGAATCATTGTTATTTGATAATAATGGACCGACTACATGCAAAGAAGCAATGATGGGCCCTGACTCCGTCAAAATGGCTAGAAGCTATAAAATCCGTGATAGTTCCATACACGAGAAACCAAGTTTCTGAACTTGGAAGACCCTCTAGATACCGTGTTTGGATCTATAAAGAAACAGACGTGGATGTTCTCACATCTATGAAATATTCGACATATCGTTAAAATGGTTTACGATTATATTCAAAGAGTTGGCTATGACAAGATTTGATCTTTCATAACGATATTATTCTGGACGGATTATTGTAGCAACCACTACATATGCTAGTTTTGGTATATGGTAGTTGAACAAACGGAACAACGTTCTTCTAATAGAATGGTTACCTAGGACGTGTACATGACACGGTCCAAAGGGTTCTGTTAATCCAAAGAATGCTAAAATAGCATGCAAATTTCAATGGTTGAAATAAGCATTCGCGGAGTTGGAATCTTCATCATGATGAAATTGTTAAAACGTTTAGTTTCATCAGAGACGGTGAAGATGCTTGCTTTTGCAAGAAATTAAGTGGGAGCGCTGAGACATATTTCTAATACATTATGTAGAAGACATATTGTTGATTGCAAATGATGTATCTTTTATTGACACGGGTGAAGTTTCATTGAAAATTTGATTTTAATGGAAGATTTGGGCAAAAGCAGTATATTGGGCTAATATGGTCTATATAGATAGATTGAGGTGCTAATATGGTTGGGCCGAAGTACATATATGAAATATTGAATAAGTTCAATATGGAAACGACGAGAAAGGTTCTTGCCGCATGGAAAAGGTTGAAGCGAGATTCAAGTGTTTTGACACTTAGTGAGTAAAACCATATGAATGATTTGATCAATCATGTACACCATGATATGTACAATTCCAGAATGTCCTATGCTCTAAATGTTATGAGCATATACCAGAATGATTCATAAGATGATCATTGGACAATAGTAAAGATATCCTTACGTGCTTTGGAAGGACTAAGAATATATATTATGTATGTTGGACAATAGTTCATTGTAAAGTGTTACATTGATACTAGTTTTGTCGCAAGATACAATCTAAATTTATCTCAATTTTGGAGGTATGTTAAGGTGGCAAAATGTAATGGAAGAAAGTTCCATGATAGATTTGGAATAGTTCCAAATGGATTTGGATGAGTTCCAAAGTTAAGACATTATAACGAATACTACAACGAAAGGCTAAGTATATGACTGATCTAGCAGCAGCAAAGGAGGGCATTTGTGTCAAGAAGTTTGTTTGACAAACTAGGTGTAGTTCCAAGCGAGCTAATACTATGAAGATCTATTGTACGACAATAGATTCAACATGTTTTGAGCTCAAGGGACTAAGGTCTCACCGGAGGACCAAATTTATGCAATGCCATCTCATTGGTGAATGAGTGATGCGTAGAGACGCAAAGAAATGCAAATACACACGGACCTGAAGTGTCAGATCTGGATATTAGGTTTACCACTAGCAATGCGTATGGATAACACCTGAATGCCATAGGTGTTGGATGCGCAAGTACCAAACTAGATTATTGACTCTAGTGCAAGTGGGAGACTGAATGGAATATGCCCGAGAGGCAATAATAAAGTGGTTATTATCTTATTCCATGTTTATGATAAATGTTTATTTTCATGCTATAATTGTGTTAACCGGAAACGTTAATACATGTGTGTTTAATAAACAAAGAAAAGGTTCCTAGTAATGTCTCTCTTTATACTAGCTTGTTGATTAACGGATGATCAAGGTTTCCTGATCATTGACATTGGATGTCGTTAATAACAAGGTCATATCATTGGAGAATGATGTGATGAACATACACCCACAGTAGTTATAGCAATACGATCATGTCATCAAAGTTTCTATTGCTGTATCAAACTTTCACGAAGTAACCCTAATCCTTAGACCATGAGATCACGTCAATCACTGACACCGGAAGAGTACTTTGATTCCATCAAACGTCACACCGTAACAGGGTGATTATAAAGGTGTCGTTGGGTACTTGGAAAGTGTTAGTTGAGGCTCGTGGATCAAGAGTGGGATTTGTCCATCCAGATGACGGAGAGATATACTCTGGGCCCTCTCGGTGATATCACATTGACATCGCTTGCAAGCACGTGACTGGCTCACGAGGATGTTATATCACAGAACGAGTAAAGAGTACTTGTCGGTAACGAGATCGAACTAGGTATGGAAGATACCAAATGATCGGATATCGGACAAGTAAAATATCGCGAGACAAAAGGAATTGGTTACGGAGTAATGGTTCACACGATCACTAGTTTATCGTTGAGTAAGTGGGAGTCATCATGGATCTCCAGATCCCTCTGATGATTATTGATCGGAGAAGAGTCTCTGTCATGTCCATTTTATTCACGAACCGTAGGGTGACACACTTAAGGATTCGTTGATGCGTTTGAGTGGATACGGAACGCCGGAGAATATACTGGACAGCACATGGACTGTTTTGATAAAACTGCTGGAATAGTTTCGGTATATCAAAATAGTGCAAGGGGATAATTGTTAATGTGTTCATTGAATGAAGTGTTCATCAATGAAGTACTCATTAAATGAAGTGTTCATTAATTTGAGTGACATTAAACAAGATAATTAAAAGTGTTTTAATGTGATAAACTCTTGGAATTTTGAGTGGAGAATTATGGAAGTTATGGGAATAATGTGTGACCCTTTGTTTTTGTGAGTGGAGAGTCCACCCACATGATGAGGGGAGAGGTGGGGGCACCTCTTGGGGCGTGCTACCCCTTGGGGGCTGCCTCCCCATCCTATATATAGATGGGTGGAGACCCCTCTACACACTCATTCCTCCATCTCTCATATGCCCTTTGGTTGGCATCTTCCTCCCCTTGCTAGCTGATCCAGTTTCACGAGTACGGTGCTTAGGCGAAGCCCTGCTCAAGATCTTCTCTACCACCACCACCACTATGTTGTAGTGCTGCTGGAGTTCCCGAGGATCCACTACTTCCGCTGCCCAACTGGAGCAAGGGGAGGAGGTCGTCACTGATCTGTACGTGTGACCGACTACGGAGACGCTGCCCGTTCGTAGCGTCAAGTCTTCATCACGACCTTGAGGTCGGCGAGTGTTCGACTACATCACCCACGAGAATAGTTCTCGTTAAAGCTTTTGGTCTTCGAGGGTGAGTCCTTCTCAAACCGTTACAAGTGATCTTCTAGATGTGATCTTGGCTGTTACAACCGTAGGAAAATTTTTGTTTTCTATGCAACGTACCCTTCACTCATCATCTTTAATTAATAAAATCGGGTTTAATAACCTTTGGGAGTAGATTGACTTGGAGAAACCAATTCAATCATAATTATGAGCTTTGTAGTACTGATATGATATTCTTTGAGTACGACAAAATAAATTTTATGCAAACTGAAACTCTTAGAGCTTTTCCACCAGCCAAATTGCATGTAGAAGTTAGGTTTGTTATATATATTCATTTGGGAGTAACTTGCCGTACATTCAAAGTACTGACCCATTTTGGGTTGTAACCTTCGGTGTTGCAGGATTGTATACGACGAGTAAGTGATGCGATGTAGGGTTACGATGTCTACACTCAACTTTTCCGTTGGTGTTGATGGGACTCCACACATGTATTGATTGTTTCTGCTGTGTATTCTATCCCAAAGGCTATAAGGTAATAAATACCATGTATTTACGTTACTTTTTGACATGTGATTCATGGTATTTCATCGAATACTGTGTGTTCTAGCATACTGATCCAGGGATAGCACAGAAGCATAGTAGACTTGGTTCCTTTCGGGACCGAGTCGTTGATACGTCCAAAATGTGTATCTATAATTTCTGCTTGCGCCATGCCTTTTTTGTATGATATTGCTATGATATTGATGAACGTCCATACAATTTTGATCCTATTTGGACTAACCTATTAACTCAGTGCACCCCAGTGCCAGTTCCTGTTTTCTACTGTTTTTCTATTTCAGGTTTCCCCCATATTAAAAGTGCTCCAAAAATTTGGGAAAAATACAATAAAAAATCAGCGCAGAAGAAGCTTCGGGAATCACCGAGGGGGGGCCAGAGGGGACCCACCAGGGCCCCAGGCGCTCTCCCGATGCACCCTAAGGTGGGGCCGCGCCAGGGGGACGCCTGGACCCCTGGGGGCCCCCCTGGCTGGCCCCCTTCGCCTATATATCCCTCGTGACGTGAAACCCCCGTGGCGGGAACCCTTTTTCGCGATCTCTCCTCTGTTCCGCCGCCGCCGCGCTTCCAAGATCGGGAGCACCTAAAGACTTCTTCCCGGCACCCTGCCAGAGGGAGGAATCACCTCCGGGAGCTTCTCCACCACCATGGATGCTTCCCGTGTGAACCGTGAGTAGTCCACCTTGGACCATGGGTCTATGATCAGTAGCTATGTGATGTTCTCCTCCCCTCTTTGTTCTTCATGGATTAGACCTCGTGAGCTGCCCTACATGATCGAGGCACATATGTAATCTTTCTGCTGTTGCTATGCTGAGTTTGCTGGGATCCGATGGATAATGAGACTATGTTCAAATTGTGTTTGAGTAATATATTTGATTCTCCTATTTTATATTTATGTTCTAGAGTAATTCTTGCATGTTCTCCGTTGCTGTTTATTGCTTTGGCCAAGTAGTAGGTAGTGACTCCAAGAGGGAGCGTTATGCATGATTGTGGGTTCATGCCCCCTGATGACTAGCTTGAGTAACAGAAACATGAGTCTAGGGGATGTGATGTTGCCACAAGGGGGAAAACAAAGGTTCTTGTACTTGCGGGTGCAAGGATTGTTTACTTTACGCAAAGTTCTTTAATGCAGTTGTCCGTTGCTTTGAGTTTACACTTTGGGTGGGATTCGAAACTTAATAGCAGCGAGATGTTCTGGATAGATAGCTCAAGGTGGATGATTAGTAGGTAGATGCAGATGGATTTTGGTCTACTTTTCTTGGCGTACCGCCCATGCTTTTGAGCCTCTTCCTTTCTTTATAGTATAGTTAGCATTGGTTTGCGCACATAATCCTGTCAATTGCCCAACTGTAATTTGTTTACCTCGCATGGCTATTTATCGTCTTTTGGGAGAGAGACATCACTAGTGAACATCATAGGACCCCGGTCCATATTTTCAATATTGTTTACACCCACTATCAATTTACTGCTTTATTTACTTTTTCGTTGCTATCACTATCATTATTATCCCGTGCGTTTTATCCTTTGTAAACAACAAGGTCGGAGGAATTGATAACTCCTCTGTACTCGTTGGGAAGCAAAGTTACTTGCTGTGTGTGCAATCCAGGTAAAGTAAGCAACCTTGAGTTGTGAACGACGCTATTGTTCACTTCACCACCTTCTTGTATCTGTTGGAGTCCTATTGGTTCGACACTTAAACCTTAGCATCTTCGCGAAGGGAAATTGCCGCTACGCTACATCTCAACCTTCCACTTTGGGTAACCAACGAGGGGGCGTTAAATCGTACCATCAAAAGCAATTTCTAGCGCCATTGCCAGGGACTCCACTCTTCAAGATAGGGGAGTTGCACACTATCTTTTATCTTTTCTTTTTAGTCTTGTTAGTTTAGCTTTCAGTTTTTTCTTTAGTTCCCTTTATCAAAAATCAAAAAAAATAGTTATCTTGCTTGCTGCTGTAATGGGTTCCTCCGAGAACACCAAGTTGTGTGACTTCACTAGTCACAACAAAAGTGACTTTATCTGCACTCCTATTGCTACATTTGCTACTTCAGCACCTTCTTATGAGATTAAACCTGCTTTGCTGAACTTTGTTATGAAAGATAATTTCTCCGGTGCTGGAGATGATGCTGCTTTGTAATTAAATAATTTTATTGAGCTCTGTGATATGCAAAAGTACAAAGAAGTAGATGGTGATATTTTAAGCTTAAGCTTTTTTCCTTCCTCTTTGAGGGACGGAGCTAAAATCTGGTTTCAATCCTTGCCTAAGAATAGCATAGACTTTTGGGACAAGTGCAAGGATGCTTTTATTTGGAAGTACTACCCACCTCCTAAGATTATCCAATTGAGGAGCTATATTATGAATTTTAGGCAATTGGATAATGAAAACGTTGCCCAAGTGTAAGGACCGATATGCGGTACTGTTCTAGATCTAGGTGTTTCCACCCAGATCCGGGGACGAAGCACATATCGGTCCCACCGCGACATATGACAAATCCATATGCCCCGGATTTCCAACATGATATCACAACATTATAGATACAAGGATACAACATCTCATACAATCGGCATACAACTGCCTTAATACAATACATCAGCGGAAGATACATGTCTGAGTACAGACTACAATCAAATGCCTATTGGCAAAGAGAAAAACATCGTTTCCCATAACCACACGGGTCCAGGCCCTCCGCCGGGATCCGCCTAACTAGTCGTCGTTGAGTCTCCAGGTGAAACGTCGGTCACCATACCTGTTGTCAATCAAGAACCCTGAAAAGAGTTTGGGGGTAGTATCATGAGTACAGAAGTACTCAGCATCCAATTGTAGTGGTCAACTGACCCAGCAAGGACTTCATCACTCGTCATTCTAGGACAACTAGTAGTTTACGGTAAGGAAGGGGTAAGTGGTGAGGTTTTTGCCGCACTAGCATTTATGAAGTGGCTAACGATCTAGAGAGTAAGGTAAGAAGCCAAGCATTCGATGATGAATCGCTTCCAACAAGTCTTGCTATCAACTACTGACGCAAACATAACACCTATCCTATCCTTTTCCTCCTCTTCGCATCCCGACGAAGAAGAAGCAGTCAAGGCACACACACACGTTGATCAAGTTATAATTAAGATTATATCAGTTGTTGTTGTCTATGAAAAAGGAGTAGGTCTCAAGTCGTCCAGAACCGTGGACACGGCTTCTCGAAAAGATTTAACCCTGCATGGGTGTACCAACTGCCCATTACAAGGCTCCGCACGCTCGCCCATCTCTCTCAGTTGCTACCCATCACAGGCAACCATTTTATGATTTAGTTCCAAGAGATCCGAAACGACAGGTCCCTGTAACTAACAACGAACAAATCCCGGTGGCCCCCGGGGAGTCGACACCCAATCCAAAAGCTGTCCACGCTCTCGGATCGGACTCTTCCATCTCAACAAGGTTTGGGTTACCGAGACGCCTCACGTGAGGCCTTGGGCCCTCGCCGGTCAAAGGTGGACCAACAGGGAAACCATGTCTCCGCTGGTCTGGGTTGTTTAAAAATTGTGAGGGGATCCACCAAGCACACACACGAGGTTTCAAATGGTAAATCAGCTCGGGCCACCACTAGAAATGTTTGAAGCTACATAGGTAAGAAAAGGGGACCCCATAAAATCCCACACGCGGTTAGGAACGCTCAGTCTTAAAACCAATACCCGGAACTCGGATCCTAAGTGACTCGAATGGAACAAAGCGTCGGGGCGGGATAGCCTAGACCTTCCATCCTTCGTCGAATATAGTCAACATTATAATAATCATATCATCAGCAACAATATAATAAGGTGATATCCCAAACCAAGGAGTAACAGGGTAACATCGTAGCATCCTAAGCATGCATACTAAGCAGGGGCTGAGCAACGAGCAATAGTAACATAGCAGTACAAGGTTTGCTGGGAAGGGACATGGCTGTATCGGTTTGAAAGAGGCTGTAAACATGTGGTAGGATCAAACATCGAACCTAACCTAGACTAGCATGCAAACCGCTGGTTGAAATAGAATGGATCATAAGTAATGTATTGTCCTTGCCTGTTGATAAGTCGGGTTCCGAAGGTGTAGTTGATCGCAAACTCGCATCGTCTCCGAGAGTATTCGCGGGAGCACACAAGAAGTAAACACTGGAAAGAAATCAACGGAGATACCACTATAACTACGGAGCAATCATGAGCAAGCAATAAACAAACAAGCATGGTCAAGTATGATGCATGTCATTTTAATAACATGGCATGAATATAAGAACGAGCAAGTTTAAAAGAAGCATCGGGAAGAAAGTGTGCAATGCTACCGACAACCTTCCTATGCATTTTGTAGGTGAGTTATGGATCCGAAGGATCCTTATGTTATATTTATTATGATGCATGATCATGGCATGTGCGGAGAATTAAACAAGACATGAACAAAATTTCCCACTCACGAAGATAGACCTCGAGATGGGATTCCTTAACTTAAAGAGATGAAAAAATGGCATGGCATAATATGATGCACCTAATGCATTCTATTGCAAGCAATGAAACAAAACACAAGATTACGCTACCGGCAGCTACGGTCATCGCGGAACAACGGTGCTCGGAACACGGGAAGAAATGGAAGAGTTGCACCACGTGCATCATATGAGGGGTTATGTGCAAAATTCAACATCACCAAATAATGCTATATCAAATGGACAAATGAATAGCACCATCTCGTTCCTCATATTTTTCTACCACAAAATCATGTATGACATGACTAAATTGGAGCTAGGATGCACATAATACAAGCAACGCAAAAAGCGGGCATATTTGAAAGAAGTTGAATTAAATCCAATAAAAAAAAGGAGGGAAACTCTCTGGTGGGCTGGCCTCGGCCAAAGAGACCCACCAGCCTCGCGAGAAGCCTAGTAGGCGCCCACGGGCGAAGAATACCACTGGGCTGAGCCCATCTACAGTTGTTGCAAAAAAAACACAGAAAAAAGGGAGCCCTTGCAAATACTGGGATTTGATCCCTAGCCCTCTCGGTTGAGATGCAGGGGTCCAAGCCACTAGACTACTGCTGCTGCCACGGTTGGGAACGAAACAAAAGAAATAAGAAACAGCCGGAGTGCTAACTGAACTTGAAGAAATACACAGGCACAACAAAACAGAAAAACACATGTAACTAGAAGGAGGCGGCCGGGACTTGAACCCAGCACCTCAAGGTTCAGACCTCAGCGCCCACACCACTGCACCAATTGACCACTAACGCAAGGAATCAAAGCTAGGGCAAGAAATACTATGCGTAGGCGCTACCTGAAACTAAATAAAAACGACAGCAAAAAGGAGACAACTAGCGCCCAGAGGGATTCGATCCCACAACCTCCTGGCCGAGAAAACAGATGCATGCCACTAAGCTAGGCTGATGAACTTGATGGATAAAAAAAACTGAGTAAGAAAAATGATCAGGTGCGGCTAACTGAACCTGACGAAACTGACGGACGCAACCACGCTAAATATGCAACAGGCCTGACGAAACTGAAACGAGGACAGGTTACAACAACGATCTACAGGCCACGCGCAAGGATCCAGAGGCTCAAGATGGGGCACGCCTTGGACATGCACTCACACATCCAGTACACGCACGGGACACGACGTTCTCGGTGGAATCACACACGCTGCAGGAACAAGGAACGTGGCGTCGACGGCCTACCACTACGGCACCTACGCGCGAGCACGAGAGGAGGGGAGCTCACAGCGGGGACCGCGGGGAAGAGGATCGGATCGGGGACGCGGCGGATCGACAGAGCAGGACAACGGCTCGGAGAAGAACACGCAGAGGAGGTCGCGGGGCTGCGGAGGATGAAAACAACGCCAATGGGGGGGGCGTCAAGCCACGCCAGGCTCGACTCCTTGCGGGGATCGACGCTGATGACGTCCATGAGGACTCCGGTGCGATGATGGTGACGACGGCTGCCCACGACCATGAATTTGGAGCTCCTCGGCCTCGTGATCATGGCGGCAGCAAGAGGTGAAGTCGGGAGGGAGGAGAGGAGAACAAAGGGACATGGCGGCGCGAGGGGAAGGGAAAGGAGGGCTAGGGCTATGGGGCAGGAGAGGAGGGGCTTATATGGGGGAGAGGAGGGGCAGGTGGCTGCCACGGCGGCCTCCACCTCCTTTGCTTTGCCATGGCTGTGAGAGAGAAGGAGAGGGGGACCTCCACGTGAGGTGGAAAGGAGGGGGGTGTCTGTTCGGCCTGGGCTGGGGGTTTGGTTAGGTGGGCTGGGAGGAAGAAGAAATCGTCCCAATGGCCTCTGAAGTCTCTCTGCCTTTATTCATTTATAAATATGAGAGCAGAGAAATGCTATAAAATAAATATAATTGGATGTCCAATTTTCATATAAAAAATATGATTACTCGTCCATTATATTTAAAAGATTTTGAGAAAATGAAATGGGTCCAATATATTTAAGTATTTCAAATGGAATTTAAATAAATTCAAATGCCATTTGAATTACAACCCCATTTTCTGAAAAGGCAAAAATCCTGAAAGTTAGGCAAGGGATAATTCATGGCAAAACATGATTATTTGCAGAAGATTTCAATGAGGGGATCAACAGGATGGCTTGGAGAAAAATGGCAAGGAACCAAAGAAAGAAATGAAAGCAAAGAAAAGAAAAAGGGGAAATCCTTTTACATGATCAGAAAAATGCTTGAGCATTTTTATGTCACATGGATTTTGACAAGGAATCATTGTGCAAATTTTCATCCCCAATGGGAAAAATAAAAATGCAAATTTTACTGAATTTTTGTCAGTTTAGGGCTGTTACAACTCGCCACCACCAACATAGGAAATGCTTGAGCATTTTTATGTCACATGGATTTTGACAAGGAATCATTGTGCAAATTTTCATCCCCAATGGAAAAATAAAAATGCAAATTTTACTGAATTTTTGTCAGTTTAGGGCTGTTACAACTCGCCACCACCAACATAGGATCTCATCCCGAGATCCGGCATAACCCCGGGGGGGCGGGAAGGACCGAGATGTTGCAAAAGGAAGATCGAAAGAGAGGTGAAACTTCCCGACACCACAAACATGGGATTTGCTCATCGTGACAATGATGTTTGCCTCCGTCAGGATCAAACCTGCCTGGAGTTGCCGATTTCGATGAAGAAAACTTCTGAAGGTGCGGGAAACTGATCGAGAGCAAGCTCGGATTCAACGAGGGGATATCACAACAAAACTGATTCCACTCGGGGAAAGAAACTCGAGGTTTCTGTAAAAGACTACCTAGGTACTACTGGATGCCAATGAGAATCCGAATCGAAACAATACCATACCAGCATTTCTACAATAACATCACTCAGGAAGGTGCGAAAACCTAGACAACGAGACGGGACAGAGGAGGATCCACACACAGTGCCGACTACAGTGGACAAAGGGGGACAGATGAAGCGGGAGGTTCAAAATCAATTAGTTGGATAATAACCAGGCAACCCGGTTCAACTTTTTCACGCGAGCCGCGCGTTTGTCGATGTAGGGCGACAAGCCCACGAGCCATGCTCAGCCAGTTCGAAGTACGCCGACCAACCCGCTGCTGATAAAGTATTGGTCCGACTGAAATCTCCTAAACGAGAACCTAAATTGGTTTTGAAGAAGATAAGTTGAAGGAGAAAATCATTACGTCGTACTTCCTTACCAGAGGGAGGGGATAAGAAGTAAAAAGAATCCTACTCTCCGATAACTAACTTAGTAACTACAAAATAGTTTTTGTCTAGAATCAACTTCGACCAGTAAAGGGCTCCTACAGTCGGTAAGGCTCTGATACCAAGTTGTAAGGCCCGATATGCGGTACTGTTCCAGATCTAGGTGTTTCCACCCAGATCCGGGGACGAAGCACATATCGGTCCCACCGCGACATATGACAAAGCCATATGCCCCGGATTTCCAACATGATATCACAACATTACAGATACAAGGATGCATACTAAGCAGGGGTTGAGCAACGAGCAATAGTAACATAGAAGTACAAGGTTTGCTGGGAAGGGACATGGCTGTATCGGTTTGAAAGAGGCTGTAAACATGTGGTAGGATCAAACATCGAACCTAACCTAGACTAGCATGCAAACCGCTGGTTGAAATAGAATGGATCATAAGTAATGTATAGTCCTTGCCTGTTGATAAGTCGGGTTCCGAAGGTGTAGTTGATCGCAAACTCGCATCGTCTCCGAGAGTATCCGCGGGAGCACACAAGAAGTAAACACTGGAATGCAATCAACGGAGATAACACTATCACTACGGAGCAATCACGAGCAAGCAATAAACAAACAAGCATGGTCAAGTATGATGCATGTCATTTTAATAACATGGAATGAATATAAGAACGAACAAGTTTAAAAGAAGCATCGGGAAGCAAGTGTGCAATGCTACCGACAACCTTCCTATGCATTTTGTAGGTGAGTTATGGATCCGAAGGATCCTTATGTTATAATTATTATGATGCATGATCATGGCATGTGCGGAGAATTAAACAAGACATGAACAAAATTGCCCACTCACGAAGATAGATCTCGAGATGGGATTCCTTAACTTAAAGAGATGCAAAAATGGCATGGCATAATATGATGCACCTAATGCATTCTATTGCAAGCAATGAAACAAAACACAAGATTACGCTACCGGCAGCTACGGTCATCGCGGAACTACGGTGCTCGGAACACGGGAAGAAATGGAAGAGTTAGACCACGTGCAACATATGAGGGGTTATGTGCAAAATGAAACATCACCAAATAATGCTAGCTCAAATGGACAAATGAATAGCACCATCTCGTTCCTCATATTTTTCTACCCCAAAATCATGTATGACATGACTAAATTGGAGCTAGGATACAGATAATACAAGCAACGCAAAAAGCGGGCAGATTTGAAAGGAGTTGAATTAAATCCAATAAAAAAAGGAGGGAAACTCTCTGGTGGGCTGGCCTCGGCCAAAGAGACCCACCAGCCTCGCGAGTAGCCTAGTAGGCGCCCACGGGCGAAGAATACAACTGGGCTGAGCCCATCTACAGCTGTTGCAAAAGAAACAAAGAAAAAAGGGAGCCCTTGCAAATACTGGGATTAGATCCCTAGCCCTCTCGGTTGAGATGCAGTGGTCCAAGCCACTAGACTACTGCTGCTGCCACGGTTGGGAATGAAACAAAAGAGATAAGAAACAGCCGGAGTGCTAACTGAAACTGAAGAAATACACAGGCGCAGCAAAACAGAAAAACACATGTAACTAGAAGGAGGCTGTCGGGACTTGAACCCAGCACCTCAAGGATGAGACCTCAGTGCCCTCACCACTGCACCAATTGACCACTCACGCAAGGAATCAAAGCTAGGGTAAGAAATACTATGCGTAGGCGCTACCTGAAACTAAATAAAAACGACAGCAAAAAGGAGACAACTTGCGCCCAGAGGGATTCGATCCCACAACCTCCTGGCCGAGCAAACGGATGCATGCCACTACGCTAGGCTGATGAACTTGATGAATAACAAAAACTGAGTAAGAAATATGATCAGGTGCGGCTAACTGAACCTGACGAAACTGACGGACACAACCACACTGAATATGCAACAGGCCTGAAGAAACTGAAACGAGGACAGGTTACAACAACGATCTACAGGCCACGCGCAAGGATCCAGAGGCTCAAGATGGGGCACGCCTTGGATGTGCACTCACACATCAAGTACACGCACGGGACACGGCGTTCTCGGTGGAATCACGCACGCTGCAGCAACAAGGAACGTGGCATCGACGGCCTACCACTACGGCACCTACGCGCGAGCACGAGAGGAGGGGAGCTCACAGCGGGGACCGCGGGGAAGAGGATCGGATCGGGGACGCTGCGGATCGACAGAGCAGGACGCCGGCTCGGAGAAGAACACGCAGAGGAGGTCGCGGGGCTGCGGAGGATGAAGACAACGCCAAGGGGGGCGTCAAGCCATGCCAGGCTCGACTCCTTGCGGGGATCGACGCTGATGACGTCCATGAGGACTCCGGTGCGATGATGGTGACGACGGCTGCCCACGACCATGAATTTGGAGCTCCTCGGCCTCGTGATCATGGCGGCAGCATGAGGAGAAGTCGGGAGGGAGAAGAGGAGAAGAAAGGGACATGGCGGCGCGAGGGGAAGGGAAAGGAGGGCTAGGGCTATAGGGCAGGAGAGGAGGGGCTTATATGGGGGAGAGGAGGGGCAGGTGGCTGCCACGGCGGCCTCCACCTCCTCTGCTTTGCCATGGCTGTGAGAGAGAAGGAGAGGGGGACCTCTACGTGAGGTGGAAAGGAGGGGGGGGGTCTGTTCGGCCTGGGCTGGGGGTTTGGTTAGGTGGGCTGGGAGGAAGAAGAAATCGGCCCAATGGCCTCTGAAGTCTCTCTGCCTTTATTCATTTATAAATATGAAAGCAGAGAAATGCTATAAAATAAATATAATTGGATGTCCAATTTTCATATAAAAAATATGATTACTCGTCCATTATATTTAAAATATTTTTAGAAAATGAAATGGGTCCAAAATATTTAAGTATTTCAAATGGAATTTAAATAAATTCAAATGCCATTTGAATTACAACCCCATTTTCTGAAAAGGCAAAAATCCTGAAAGTTAGGCAAGGGATAATTCATGGCAAAACATGATTATTTGCAGAAGATTTCAATGAGGGGATCAACAGGATGGCTTGGAGAAAAATGGCAAGGAACCAAAGAAAGAAATGAAAGCAAATAAAAGAAAAAGGGGAAATCCTTTTACATGATCAGAAAAATGCTTGAGCATTTTTATGTCACATGGATTTTGACAAGGAATCATTGTGCAAATTTTCATCCCCAATGGGAAAAATAAAAATGCAAATTTTACTGAATTTTTGTTAGTTTTGGGCTGTTACACCAAGCTTGGGAACGCATGAAATCTCTTGTTAAGAATTTCCCTACGCATGGTTTGACTACTTGGATGGTTATCCAAACTTTTTATGCACGCTTAAACTTTACGTCGCGGAACTTGCTAGATTAGGCCGCGGGAGGAACCTTTATGTCAACTACAGTTGGTGCTGCCACAAAACTTCTCGATGAGATGATGACCAACTATTCCCAATGGCACACTGAAAGAGCTCCAACAGGTAGGAAGGTAAACTCTGTCAAGTAGATCTCCTCCCTAAATGAAAATTTTGACTTGATTATGTCTCTACTTACCGAGCAATCTCCCATTGATCCTCATGATGTTCCTTTAAATTCTTTGATTGCTCAAGATCAAGTAGATGTGAACTTTATCTCTAGAAACAACTTCAATAACAATGCTTATAGGAGTAATTTTGGTAGCAATCCTAGACCGTTCCCCTCCAACAACTATTGGAACAACAACACTTATCCTAGAACCAAGAACTCCACTTCTAAACTAGAGAGTATGCTTAAAGACTTTCTCACTACCCAAAAATCCTTCAACAAGAGTGTAGAGGAAAAACTAGAAAAATTAGATAACCTCTCGTCGAAGGTAGAAAATTTAGCCCATGAAGTAGAATTGCTTAAAATTAGAACTTCTCCTCTTGAGGAGATGAAGGTCACTCCTATGAATGCTATTCAAATGCAAATTAATGAAAACATTAGGATGATGGCTAAACTAAAAAGAGATATGGGCTAGAGAAAAGGAGGAAGAACATAGAATTAAGAGCCTTCCTACACACCATACCATTGCTACTATCCAAGTGGTTGAGGATATCCAAACTCTTAGCACCCAATGCACCCCTAGTCCCACAGGACCTATTAATGGTGATGCTATGACCTCAACCGTAGAAGAAGAAATTCCTATGACTATAGAAGCTACCAAACAAGTGAGACTAAAGGACACCACTACCACTTTACTTGATAGTAGTGACCTTGATTTTGATAATTGCACCCTTTCTGATGTTATTCATTTCCTTCACAAGATGTCTAGAGACCCCCACACTAGCACACTTAATCTTGCCTTCACGGAGCATATCACTAATGCTCTAATTAAAGCTAGGGAGGAGAAGCTTAGGGTAGAGGCCTCCATACCTATAAAGCTAGAAGATGATTGGGATCCTATGATTAAAATTAAGTTGAATAACTTTTCTTGCTTTGCTTTATGTGATGTTGGAGCTAGTACCTCCGTTATGCCCAAAATAATGTATGATATATTTGAATTGAAACCTTTTGATTCTTGTTCTTTTGGTGTTCGTCTTGTCGACTCTTCTGTAAAGAAACCTTTGGGGAAGATCGATGATGTTCTTATCATTACCAATGAAAATTATGTTCCCGTTGATTTTACTATTATGGACATTGAATGTGAACCTTCTTGTCCAATTATTTTGGGACATCATTTCCATCGCACCGTGGGTGCTATTATTGATATGATAGAAGGGATTATAAAATTCCAATTCCCTCTCAAGAAAGGGATGGAACATTTCCCTAGGAAAAATATTAAGTTGCCTTTTGAGTCCGTCACACGGGCTAGTTATTTTCTTGAAAACACTTGATCTATTTGCATTAAGCCTAGCTAATGGCTTTAAAGAAGCGCTTTCGGGAGGCAGCCCGCAACGAATTTAGGATTTCCTTTTTGTTTTTCTTATGTTTTTAGTGGTCTTGATGATTGTTACTACTGTGGTAACATCATTGTATCTTTACTTTTAAATCTTTGTGCCATTTATAGCCTCATATGATAAGGGAAGTGAAAGTTGAGACATGTTGTCCAGAAAACAGATTTTGTCCTCGTGACTATAAAAATCATAGAAAAATCCCAGTTCATCTTTTTGAGATGAAATTCTCACACAGCGTGCTCTATATAATTACGGAACTTTCGTATGTTCTGAGTTTTTTGATTTGAGTTGCAGAAGTATCTCTAAAAAATTCTTTACTACCTACTGGTCTGTTTTTCACAGATTCTGTCTTGTTTTGCCTCTTCTTCATTTTGCAAACCTTAAGCTTGCTTTTTCTTTGCAAATTTTTTTTTGCAATCTTGAGAAACAGTAGATCTTCAAGAATATCCTTGTTTCCCGTAGAGAAATAATTATTTTATTATGGGTACTAACCTCGCTAATCAAATTATGATGAGTTATGTATAAAGGGAGTTTTCAAGTGTGCGAGGGAAGATGATGAAAGAAGATTCAGGAGTCTCAAGCGCTCAAGCTTGGGGATGACCCCATGAATCCCCAAGAAATATTCAAGGAGACTCAAGCGTCTAAGCTTGAGGATGCCCCCGTGCATCCCCTTCTTCATCAACAATTATCAGTTCGTCTCTCGTCTCACTATATTTTTATCACTTCATGCGTTATGTGCTATGCTTGGAGCGTCTCGCTCTTAGGTTTTATTTTTAGTTTTCTTTAGCTTTGCTTGCTGTTGATAACAAGTTAGAACCCATCTTTCTTTGTGTGGGAGAGAAACACGCTCCACTTTCAAAATCTTGAACACAACATAGGATTTTTCATGCTTATCTTTGCTGTGTGTATTCTTTATCTTTGTCATAGCTACTGTCATGTTTAGCTCTTATCTTTCATGCTTATCCTTTTTAAGAGCTTTTGTTTAGTTTGTTGCCGGAACTCTCTTGAGTTTTCATGTTTATCTTGTTTAGAGAGTTTGCCTGTTGCACTGAGTTTTGTGTCTTGACTTGAAGTAGGTAATTGAGGTTGTTATTCAATTGTAGTAGTAACTTGCAATAGTTTTGAGGTATTGCTTTGAGTAATGTTTGGACTTTTGGTGTCAAGAGCTTTAGCCTATTAGTCATAGATGTCATATTTTGGGCAATCCGTGTTTATTTTCAAAACTTAGAAAATTAGTTGAGAACTTTAGCTACTAGATGGATCACTACTCTTCTGAGGGGTCGAATATTAGAGTACACTCACGTACCATGAGTTGAGGATGCGCAAGGATAACCAAACCCCCATACACTCCTCCTCGGGGTACTTGTCTCTTTGTGAAACCTCCTTATTAGATTGAGAGTTACCGATAATAAGTGCATGAGTTCTTCGGACTAATGTGAGTATTCGAAAGTTGACACTTCCACCTTCGCATATTTTTCTAGCCTCTCCTGTGCCGTGCATTGCTTTCTTCTCACTCCGAGAGTTGGCGTCCACATTCGCCGGTACATCCAAACCCTTGGCATGATACGCTCTGTCATCATAAACCTCCTTATATCCTTCCTCAAAACAGCCACCATACCTACCTATCAAGGCATTTCCATAGCCTTTCCGAGATATATTGCCATGCAACATCGATCTTCTCATGACTTGATCTTCATGTCATACATGCTACTTGCTTGATCAATGAGCCGCATGCTAGTTGGGCCTTTCCCTACTCATTGCTACATGACGCGCTAGTATCATTGCATATCCTGCTACACTGGCAGAGGCATACATTTGCATACATCATGATAGTTACATCTTCTTTATGATTTGAGTACTTTTGTAAAGTGTGAAAGATCTTCTATACTTTTTGGAATATATAGAGTGTTGCCCCTAAAGTGAGAAAAAGATCCCAGAGTGGACAAATGAAAAGATCCCAAAGTGGACAAATTAAAAGATCCCAAAGAGGACAAATGAGAGAAATAGAAAGAGCCATTGAGGCCACCAAAAAAATAGAAAAAA
Source organism: Bromus sterilis (assembly GCA_950022295.1). Lineage (NCBI taxonomy): Eukaryota > Viridiplantae > Streptophyta > Magnoliopsida > Poales > Poaceae > Bromus > Bromus sterilis. The sequence goes on along the minus strand of OX465595.1, from coordinate 331,120,707 downwards.
GAGAAAAAGAAATAAAAAGAGAGAAGGGGGAACACTACTATTCCTTTTGAGAGATCCACACTCGTACTCCCTCTTATATCTTGTACTTCCAATGATGAGCCTCCTCAAATGAGCTCTAGGTCTTCTTGAGAAAGCAAGTTGGATGCACCCCCACTAGTTCCATTGGAGAGCTTTTAGCTCATATGTGCATCCGTTGCATGGCAATCCCTACTCCTCACATCATATCTATCATTTGGCTTTCTCTCGCCTATGATTGTACTCATTGATGTGAGCCTTTCACACCTTTTTGTCTTCCTCCTCCACCATATTATCTCTTTGCCATCCTAAGTGTCAACTTTTTTGCTTACCCTCATCCATTGCATGAGTGCTCAAAATGTCGAAAAGGAGTGGATCATTTTGACTTGTACCTGGCTAGTGGTCTGGGGATGAGTCAAGAGAAGATTCCAAAGAGGACCAAGTGTGAAACTTTAGTAGATTGAGTTCTCAACACAAAAATACCTTTTCTCATATATCCCTATCCCCTTTCTTGCACGCAAACATCATTTGGAGACATTCGAGTCACGGACAGCGAGAGCTCTTGCACCTTTATGTTCTCATGTTGCTTGTTTCAATGCTAAATATAGACTCTTTCCTGTTATGACTTGAATTGAATTACATGCCTTGATTGCTTTACTTAAAAGTTCTTATATGGTTGTTAGCATGTCACCACAGAAATTATGATTTTATCATTTACCTACTCGAGGACGAGCAAGAATTAAGCTTGGGGATGTTGATACATCCAAAACGTATCTATAATTTCTGGACGCTCTGAGTATGAAAGGTCCGCACTCAGCTGGATGTCGCCCAAGTCAACAGCCTGCTCTGGCTGTTTGAAGCACTGCTTTAGCTGGGACACATGGAACACGTCATGCACCATGGACAAACTCTTTGGAAGCTCGAGCCGAAAGGCAAGAGGTCCTCTAGTCTCAAGGATGCGGAAAGGTCCGACAAATCTTGGAGCGAGCTTTCCTTTGATGCCAATGCGGTGAGTTCCCCTCAATGGAGACACTCTCAGGTACGCCCAATCACCAACCTGAAATGCTACACCACGGTGCCTTTTGTCATAATAGGCCTTCTGCCTAGATTGTGCTGCCTTTAGGTGCTCTCGGACAATCTTCACTCTGTCCTCTGCCTCTTGGATCACATCTGGACCGAACAGCTACCTCTCACCTGTCTCGGACCAGTTCAAAGGTGTTCTTCACTTGCGGCCATACAAGACTTCAAACGGCGCTGCCTGCAGACTTGCCTGATAGCTGTTGTTGTAAGAGAACTCAGCATACAGCAAGCATTCTTCCCACTTCATACAAAATGAGATGACACATGCCCGAAGCATGTCCTCGAGGATTGGGTTCACGCGCTCGACTTGCCCACTTGTCTGAGGGTGATAAGCGGTACTGAACAACACTGTCGTACCAATCGCCTTTTGAAAGGCCTGCCAGAACTTAGAGGTGAAAAGGCTGCCTCTATCTGAACTGATATTCTTGGGAATGCCATGCCAAGATACAACTCTTGCGGTGTACAAATCCGCCAACTGAGCTGCTGAAATGGAATCCTTCACTGGAAAGAAGTGGGAAACTTTGGAAAAATTGTCAATGAAAACAAAGGTGGCATTGTTCTTCTTCTGCGACAAGGGGAAGCCTGTGATGAAATCCATCTCTATGTGATCCCATTTCCACTCCGGAATCTCAAGTGGTAGAAGCAACCCTGCAGGCTTCTGGTTTTGTGCCTTCACTCTCCTGCACACATCACATTGAGACACGTAACGGGCAACATCCCGCTTCATACGAGTCCACCAAAAAATTTGCTTGAGATCTTGATACATCTTTGTACTGCCAGGGTGAATCGATAGCTTGGAATCATGGGCTTCCTTCATGATGATCTCTCTGAGATCTCCTTCCCTGGGAACAACAACTCACTCTTCGAACAACACGGTGCCGTCATTATGCACTGAAAAGCAACCGTACTTTGGAACTGAGGCGGCAATACCCTATTTGATCTTCTGAATCATTGAGCTGCCAGACTGAGCTTCACGAATCTTCTCACGGATAGTGGGCTCTACCACAAGGTTGGCCAGATAGCCTGCTGGAACTAGCTCGAGATTTAGCCTTCGAAAGGACTCACACAAATCAGGGTGAATCTTCTGCACCTGGATGTTATTGCAATCGCCCTTGCGGCTCAGCGCATCAGCTATGACATTCGCCTTCCCAGGCGTGTACTGAATATCAACTGTGTACTCAGTAATGGTTTCAAGCCATCTTCTTTGCCTCAAGCTCAGATTTGGCTGAGTGAACAAGTACTTCAAACTATTTTTGTCGGTGAACACATCCACCTTCCTCCCTAAGAGGAGGTGTCGCCAAGTGACTAAAGCGTGCACGACTTCTGCAAGCTCCAAGTCGTGCGTGGGATAATTTCTCTCACTTGTCTTCAACTGCCGTGAGGTATAAGCCACGATATTCCTGCCTTGCATCAAAACTCCTCCCAGACCTTGCAAGGAAGCATCACAAAACACTTGAAAAGGTTGTGTCTCATCTGGCGGTGTGAGAATTGGAGCTGTGGTCAACTTCTCTTTCAACTCCTCGAAAGCTGACTGGCAAGCTGGTGACCAAGTGTACCTCTTGTCCTTGCACAACAATTCAGTCATTGGCTTGGCTATTTTGGAGAAATTATGAACAAACCTCCTGCAATAACTGGCGGGGCCGAGAAAACTCCTTAGCTGCTTCACGTTCTTCGGCGGAGCCCACTCTTGAATAGTGCGGACTCGCTCTGGGTCAACCGCAATTCCCTCAGCGGAGATGACATGGCCCAGAAAATTGACCTTGTCTAACCAAAACTCACACTTAGAGAATTTGGCGTAATACCGGTGCTCTCTTAACTTCTGTAGCACCAAGCGCAAAATGTTCCTCATGCTCAGCCTCTGACTTGGAATAGACCAGAATGTCGTCGAGGTAGAGGATCACAAACACATCAAGCCATTCTTGGAACAAATAGTTCATAGCTCTCATGAATGTCGGAGGGGCATTTGAGAACCCAAAAGTCATGACCGTGAACTCATACAACCCATAACGGGTGCTGAAAGCGGTCTTGGGAATATCCTCCTCACGAACACGGATTTGATGATACCCCATCGTCAAGTTAAGCTTGGAAAACACCTTAGCCCCATTTAACTGCTCAAACAGATCATTGATACGGGGTAAAGGGTATTTGTTCTTGATGGTCTTCTTGTTGATACCGCAATAGTCCTGGACCAAGCGGCTAGTCCCATCCTTCTTCTAGACAAACAAAGCTGGTGCACCCCAAGGGGAAGTGCTCGTGCGGATAAAACCTCCTGCTTCCAACTCTGTCAACTGCTTCTTGAGCTCAATCAACTCCTTCGAACACATCTTGTACGGATGCCGAGAAATTTGCTGGGTACCAGGCTCTAGCTCAATAACGAACTCAATAGCTCGAACTGGGGGAATTCCTGGAAACTCCTCCGGAAAGACGTCTGGGAAGTCACAGACAACTCTGACCTCTTCGAGCAAAGGTGCAACTCCTGCGTTCAACGCGTACAACTGTGCTGGTCCTGACATAGAGCCACAAGTGTACAAGACCTCTGCGCCTGAACCATGTGTCAACTTCGCTGATCTGGTTGGACAATCAATATTGGCCTTGTGCTGCACAAGCCAATCCATGCCCAAAATGACAACAATATCGGAACGAAGCAAGACAATCAGGGATGCTGTGAAAACAACGCCCTGAATACGGATCTCCACATCTGGAACAAGCCTGGAAGACTCCACTCTAGAGCCCGGAGAACAAACTGAGAGCGGTTTAGGCAACTGCTCTCTCGGAAGGTCAAGTGACATAGCAAAGGCATTGGAAACGAACGAATGGGAAGCTCCGGAATCGAACAGAACTGTCGCGGGAACTGAACACACAAGCAACCTACCAAGAACAATCTCTGAAGACTGCTGAGCATCTGTGAGCATCACGTTGTTCACTCGGACTGCACGCGGCTGAGCCTTCACCATCGCGGTGCTCGGAGTAGAGCGAGGTGGAGGCGGTGGAAGCCGAGCAAAGAGCGGATCGGTGCAGTTGGGAGATGTGTGCCCTGGCTCTCTGCACTTGTAGCAGATCACGCCCTGCCTGGGCTGCTGCTGCGGCTTGGGTAGGCCCGCGTGTGGTGGTGTAGAGCGAGGCCCCTGCTGAACTGGGACGGGAGGGCGGGCCAAAGTGCGAACAACTGCCCCCCTCTGCCAGTACTGCTGCCTCTGCGGTGGTGCCTCTGCAACCCAAGTCTTTTCCTTCTTTTGGATCATCACTGCGGAACTGTGCTCACGCTGGCGCTTCCTGTCTGCATCCCACTCTGCTCTGGCTGACTCCTGGCGGATAGCCTGATCAACAAACTGTGAGAACAGTGTGGGACTGCACTGAGTGAGCGCGTACTTGATCTCTGTGCTGAGACCTCCACGGAACCTCGCAATCTTCTTAGCCTCTGAGCTGACCTCCTCTGGAGCGTACCTAGCTAGCCTGACGAAGGCCTGGTTTTACTCCTGAACTGACCTGTCACCCTGTCTTAGATCCAAGAACTCCTCACGCTTCCTGTCCATCAGACCACTCGGAATATGCGCTGCTCTGAAGTCTGCGACGAAATCTGCCCACGTGATGACAACATCGCCCTTGTTGGCCTTGTAGGTGTCGTACCAGCTGGCTGCTGCACCCTGAAGCTGGAAGGAGGCGAAGGTGACGTAGTCGACAGGTCTGACGGTGTTAGCATTGAAGTGATTCTTGATCTCTGCGATCCAGTCATCCGCCTCCAGCGGGTCTCGAGCCTCGGAGAACCTGGGGGGGTTGATCTCGAGGAACTGCTGCAGTGTGGTGTACTGTGGCCGATCACTTCTCTGGGCATTCTGGTTCTGCAGCATCTGTAGGATCGCAGCTGTGCCCTGAGCCACTGCGGCTATAGCCTCCCCAAGGATAGGGTTCTCTGGCGGCGGCATGTTCGCTCTTGGCATCCTGTATACAGGAACACTTATGAGAACATGGTTGAAACAATGATGTAACTAGAAGATAAAGAAATATTTTCAACAAAACTTCCTCACGAGGTATGAGAAAGCCGAAGGCTGAAATTCCACCGAGGTTAACCCGGAAAGTCGAAATCTAGGTGCTACTGGAATCCCCAAACCAAGATCATCCGAATCCAAGATAATAATCTGCTAGCGAGCACACAACAATATATACGAGCGGTTGGAAACCTGAACAATGAGACATCTGCCCTGAGCGGCCCGCCAACACGGTCGTCCATAGGGGAAAAGACACCACATCCATATTACCATAGGATGCCCGCCAATCCTGTATGGACGTTTCATCTGGGGTACGCTGTAAGCGAGGTAGAGCAGTCAACCCCAAGTGGCGGCTCAGTGGTCTCAAAGACGCCAACACATCTCGTCGCTAGCAAAAAATTATAGAGGAATCGGAGCCTCATGTAAACGAGAACCTAGATTTGTTTTTGAAAGGGGATAAGTTGCAGAGAAAAACAACATTTCACTTCCTCACGGAAAAGTGGTGGGAGGGTGGGGTAAGAAGAAAAAGAAAGAGTTCCTACTCTCCGATTTTTCCTTAGTAACTACAAAATAGTTTCTAGACTCAACTTCGACCAGTAAGGGGTCCTACAGTCAGTCCTGCTCTGATACCAAGTTGTAAGGTCCCCGATGCGGTGCTAACTCGAGTTAGTCACTTCCGCGTCCCGCTCAAGTTAGTAGCGCATAAAGAGCCACCGACTCACGACACTTGCACTCGTGTCGCTGCCGGATTCTCAACAACAAGTATAAGAACAAGAACTTTAACTAAGACATAAATATATAAAGTCCAAGGCATACATCGCCATTGGATAATTATTACAACATCTCAGAGGTCCGTGGAGCCAACAGAACATCATGCGACAAGCGGAAGACAAACACGACCGAGTACGGTCAAAAGCCAAATTGCCCTAGAGAGGGCTACACATAAAGGTCCACCCACGGATCGTCGAAGCCCAACTGTAGGATCTACTGAACAAGGTCTAACTCATAGTCATCCTCCGGGGGCACCTCCACGAAGTATCGTCCAGAGCTCGGGTCAAGAAAGTACTCCACTGCAGCGGCCGATCAGGCAAAACAGTAAAAGCACAAAAGTAAACAGGGGTGAGATTATATCATTACAGGAAAACTAACTTCCTACGGTAAGACAAAGTAAAGGTAGAGGTTGCAGCCGCACTAGCATATATGGTGGCTATCGTTCTAATAGAGCATAGGTAAGATCCAAGAATAGCACGTGACATCGTGTCATAAGTCTGCTATCCACCTACTTACGGCAATCATAACACAACCTGGATCTTCTCTCGTTCCCCCTGGACGAAGAAAAGCAACCAAGGAACTCACACGGTAGGCAAGTTTTAATTATGATTCAGATTGAAGTTATTCTATGAACAAGGAGTAGGTCTCAAGTCGTCCATAACCGCGCACACGGCTTTTCGAAAAGATTTAACCCTGCAGGGGTGTACCAACTGCCCATCATAGGCTTCGCATGTACGCCCGGTTTCCACTTGGCTAAGTAAGCGCCTGAAACTCCGGAACGTCAGAGTCCCTCTAACTAACAATGCACAACTCCGGGTGGCCCCCGGTGAGTCGACACCCAACTCAAAAGTCGGCCGTGCTCTCGAATCGGCCTCTACCGTCTGTCGCAGGTTTGGATACCCGGTTAATCACACATGGGACACCGGGTCCTCAGCCGGACAAGGTGGGCCAGCCAAGGCACAAGTCCTCCTGGCCCAAGGTGGTTTATAAACAACTGGGGTACCACCAGCACACACACGTTGCAAATAGTAAATCAGCTCGGGTCACCACGAGAATTGTATGAAGCTAGGCAGGTAAGACAAGGGGACCCCATAGAATCCCACACACGATTAGGCACGCTCGTCAAGAAACACAATACCCGAAACTCGGGACCTAGGTGACTCAAATGGAACAAAACACCTGGCGGGAACAGCCTGGTCTCCCATCTTTTGTCAAGTATAAAAATTAACATCATAATTATAATAAATATCAACCAACTTCTTTAAATAACATGATATCCCAAACCATAGCAATAGGGTAAGTAGCAAGTTTTCCTACTCATACTAAGCAATGGCTGAGCAGCGGTAACTTAGCAATACAATGTTTTGCTGGGATGTGGGGATCATGGCTGTTTGAGTTTTGAACGTGGCATAAACAAGTGGATAGGATCAAAAAACGTTCTAGGCTACAACTAAGCAGGTAGGCAGAAAGGTATCAAGTAATGGTATGAATCTTCCCCTTGCCTGGGTAATCGGTCGTCGAAGCAGACGCAGCAGGGTCCTCGGGCTCGGTGTCGGAAATCTCCACGTAAGTCTCCTCGGCGGTCTCAGGTGCTAACGTAAGGTACCGGCAAGGAAAAGGCACACAAGTAAGTAACGGTACAATGCACAGGCAAGGATGATATGAGCAAGTTTAATTTGACATGCTCTGACCCTATCTAGTCAATTTTAAATGAAGGTGGTGACGACACGTCAACAACTTCATATGCAATTTATTTACGTGAAGATGGCTTTGGTCTTAGCCTTATTGTAGGTGTAAGTAGCAAGTCAACATGGCATGAACAACAATGCATATAACATAAATAAATCAACGTGAAAAGTAATCATCGATTCCGGAGACGGAGTAGTGCCGGTGAATTTGACACAAGGAAGGTGAAACAACAATTGGAAACTAGCCACATTGCATATGAGAATATGTTAGGGGCTGTCTTTGAAGAAAGATGATTGAAGATGACATGAAACAAACTTGAAAAGGACTGATGATCATCATTTCAAAATGCACTGAAGTTGAAATGATGCAAGAAGAAAGACAGATGATTCTGGATCAGGTGGTCACACCTTGTTCCCATGAGTTGCACAAAACTTCATGAGGACATCACCATTGCAATCCTTGCAGAAAACTACCCCAAACCCATATAAAATATGGTACTAGTTGGGTTTGCAAACACAGTTGCAGTTTCAGCTGGGTTTCAGGGGCTGAGTGTAAAAGTTACACTACATGCATTTCGAAAAAGCTCAAATGATTAAATCCTTATCACCATGCAACTCCTTGGATGAAACTACAAAAAATTCATATATGGCATGGCCAATTTGAATTTGGGCAGGACTTGGTCAAAAAAAAGAAAAAGGAGGGGTTTATTGAAAAATTACCACACCTAGAGGGGGCAAAATGCAAAATAGACCTCCCCATCAAGATCAGTAGCTCAAGCTACCCTAAAAACATATATGGGATGCCCTCAAATTGAAAATGAAGTTCAAAGCAGATTTGAATTCGAAAACAAATTCAAATTTGAATTGAACAGAAAAGAAAAGAAACAAAAGGAAAAAGGAAAAAAAACACATGCCACATGGGCTGCCTCGGACTCCAGTGCCCAACTCGCTGGAGCCTTGCGTGGGGGGGGGGCTGGATGGGCCAGCCCACCAGCGCTTGCTGGCCTGGCAGCCGCTGACACGCGGGTCCGGGGTGTCAGCCTCCTGGACAAACGAAACAAGAAAAGAAAAGGGGGGGAGGAGCCAGGGATTCGAACCCAGGTCTCCCAGGTACAAGCAGCTCTCCCTCACCACTGCACTACGAGTCGATTTCTGAAACAACAGGGGCGCCAGCTAACTTAACCCTGCTGCAAACGGCGTCTGCACTGAACTTCGACAGACAACAGGTCTAACCGTGCGCGGGGCGAAACGGCGACGAGCCTCTCCTCGGCTACGCTACACCGGCAACTAGACGTTGACTTGCAGCACGTAGAGGATACACCCAGGTATCCATTTCTGCACTGGGACGCACCGGAGACGTGACAACGACGACGTGCGCCTCGCCGGAAAATCACGGCGGCCACGGCCTACAGGCGAATCTTCAGAGCCGCGCAAACGAAAAGGTTCCAAGCTCCCTCCTTTGAGGCAACTGGCGTGCTCCGGGCGCGGCCACACTACGCCCGCACGCGTCCAGACCTCGCCGGGGTCACGGGGTTCACCGGCGACGCGGTATACCGTGCCACGGCGGACGACATCGAGGGCACACGCTGCACGGCTATGCTACACGTTCTACGGGACGGCGATGATGGTGGCGCTCACCTAGGGGGTCTCGACGAGGAGGAAGAACGAGCCGAAGAGGAGGAAGAAGGCGTGGTCGACAGCGACGTGGAAGCAGACGCGTCGGAGGCGAGGGTCGTCGTCGCGGGGGCGCGCAGGAGCTCCTCCCTGTTGCCTTCGCGAAGCAAAATGAGAGGTGAACTCACAGACGGGCAGAACAAGCGCGGGCCCGAGGAATTGTGGCGAGGCGGCGGCGAATTCCTCACTGGAGTCATGGTGGCCGGCGGAACAGGGGAGGAAGGATCTCGCTCGAGCGGCGGCGGCGAGGGGAAATCTTGGAGGAACTGGAACCCTAGGGGGTTCCTGGGCTCGGGGGGCGCGAAACTTATAGAGGGCAGCACCTCAGACCACGTCGGCGGTCATCGACGTCGACGCCGGAGCCCGTTGTGAGAGGGGGAGGAGGACGATGTGGAAAGGGGGTCTGTCCTGGCCGCACGATCTGGATTCCACGGCCAGGATCTCCTCCTCCGTACCGCTTCGCTGGAAAGGTGGATGGGCTGCGGGGAACGGAAGCTCCAGATGGGCCTGGCCTGGCTGGAAGAGAAGAAGAAGGAGACCAAGGCCTTTTCCCAGAACAGAAAAACAGCAGAGAAAAAGAAAAGGAAAAGGGACAGAAGAAAAAGGGAGAAAAATATATAAAAATATATTTGAAACCCCTTGAGGCATACTTGATCACCCAAAAATGGGTTGGGCAATTTTGAATGCAAGGAAAAATTGCCATAGCAAAAATAGTACCTTTTCCTATTTAAAATTAAATAGAAAAGGTGCTTTTGGAATTTTGGGGAAGAAAACACAAGGTGCAAAATTCCATGAACTTGATAATCTTGAACCTTGCATTATTCCTTCATTTCCAAAAGTGGTTTGGGTATTTTGACAACAACAAAATTGTGAGCTCATTTTTTAATTCAAAACCACTTTGAACTAGAGCCCATATTTTTGATGATGGAAAAAATAAGTTGAGGTTCTTAAAACCCTTGCCATAACAAGAGAAATGGCTAGGCCAAGTTTGGGGTCAAGGAGAGCAAGCATGCAACAAAGAAAAATCCGCCAACACCCTTCTTGAACCATTTTGGATGCAAAAACAAACAACCCAAATGGGCTCCAAATCTCAATGCAAATTTAAATGACCACATGAAATTATAAAGTTTAGCATCATGCCAAGTTACAAAGTCAACAGACAAAGTACAACTTCATGGTGATTCCTATTTATTGCACATGGGCTGTTATAGTGGTCTGGGGATGAGTCAAGATAAGATTCCAAAGAGGACCAAGTGTGAAACTTTAGTAGATTGAGTTCTCAACACAAAAATACTTTTTCTCGTATATCCCTATCCCCTTTCTTGCACGCAAACACCATTTGGAGACATTTGAGTCACGGACAGCGAGAGCTCTTGCACCTTTATGTTCTCATGTTTCTTGTTTCAATGCTAAATATAGACTATTTCCTATTATTACCTGAATTGAATTACATGCCTTGATTTCTTTACTTAAAAGTTCTTATATGGTTGTTAGCATGTCACCACAGAAATTATGATTTTATCATTTACCTACTCGAGGGCGAGCAGGAATTAAGCTTGGGGATGTTGATACGTCCAAAACGTATCTATAATTTCTGCTTGCTCCATGCTTCTTTTGTGTGATATTCCTATGATATTGATGAACTTCCATACACCTTTGATCATATTTGGACTAACCTATTAACTCAGTGCACCCCAGTGCCAGTTCCTGTTTTCTGCTGTTTTTCTATTTCATGTTTCCCCCTTATTAAAAGTACCAGAAAAATTCCGGGAAAAATATAGGAAAAATCAGTGTACCGGATGCTTCGCGTAGAGCTCGAGAGGGGTCAGAGGGGAGCCAGGGGGGCCCCAGGCGGCCAGAGGGCGCGGCCCCACCCCTGGTCGCGCCATGGGGGCGCCTGGAGCCCCTGGCCCACCTCTGGCTGCCCCCTTTCTCCTATTTATTCCCCGTGACGAGAAACCCTCGGGGACGGAACCCTTTTTCCGTCTCTCCTCTGTTCCGCCGCCGCCGTGCTTCTAAGATTGGGAGCACCAGAAGACCTCTTCCCGGCACCCTGCCGGAGGGAGGAATCACCTCCGGGAGCTTCTCCACCACCATAGATGCTTCCTGGATGAACCGTGAGTAGTCCACCTTGGAACATGGGTCTATGATCAGTAGCTATGTGATGTTCTCCTCCCCACTTTGTTCTTCATGGATTATACCTCGTGATCTTCCCTACATGATCGAGGCACATATGTAATCTTTTTGCTGTTGCTACGTTGTGTTTGCTGGGATCTGATGGATTATGAGATTATGTTCAGATTGTGATTGAGTTATATATTTGAATCTCTTATTTTATATTTATGTTCTTGAGTAATTCTTGCATGTTCTCCGTTGCTGTTTATTGCTTTGGCCAAGTTGTAGGTAGTGACTCCAAGAGGGAGCATTATGCATGATTGTGGGTTCATTCCCCCCGATGACTAGCTTGAGTGACAGAAACATGAGTCTAGGGGATGTGCTGTTGCCACAAGGGGGGAAACAACGGTGCTTGTACTTTCGGGTGCAAGGATTGTTTACTTTACGCAAAGTTCTTTAATGCAGTTGTCTCTTGCTTTGAGATTACACTTTGGGTGGGATTCGCAACTTAATACCAGCGAGATGTTCTGGATAGATATCTCAAGGTGGATGATTAGTAGGTAGATGCATATGGATTTCGGTCTACTTGTCTTGGCGTACTGCCCATGCTTTTGAGCCTCTTCCTTTCTGCATAGCATAATTAGCGTTGGTTTGCGCACATAATCCTGTCAATTGCCCAGCTGTAATTTGTTTACCTCGCATGGCTATTTTATCGTCTTTTGGGAGAGAGGCATCACTAGTGAACGTCATAGGATCCCGGTCCATATTACCAACACTGTTTACACCTTCAATTTACTTTCAGTATTTACTTTTCCGCAGCTATCACTATCATTATTATCCCGCGTGTTTTATCCTTTGTAAACAACAAGGACGGAGGAATTGACAACTCCTCTGTACTCGTTGGGAGCAAAGCTATCTGTTGTGTGTGCAGGTCGAGGTGAAGTAAGCAACTTAGAGTTGTGAACGGCGCCATTGTTCACTTCACCACCTTCTTGTGTCTGTTGGAGTCCTACTGGTTCGACACTCAACTTTAGCATCTTTGCTAAGGGAAATTTTCCGCTATCTACATCTCACCTTCCACTTGGGGTAACCAACGAGGGGCGAGACATTATCTCGTGTATCATTGCTCCATGCCTCTTTTGTGCGATATTGCTATGATATTAATGAACTGCCATACAGTTTTGATCATATTTGGACTAACCTATTAACTCAGTGCACCTCAGTGCCAGTTCCTGTTTTCTGCTGTTTTTCTATTTTAGGTTTCCCCCATATTAAAAGTTCTCCAAAAATTCGGGAAAATGCAATAAAAAATAAGCGCAGAAGAAGCTTCGGGAATCACCGAGGGGGGCCAGAGGGGACCCACCAGGGCCCCAGGCGCCCTCCCGGCGCGCCTAAGGTGGGGCCTCGCCAGCGGGCCGCCTGGACCCCTGGTGGCCCCCTGGCTTCCCCCCTTCGCCTATATATTCCTCGTGACGTGAAACCCCCGTGATGGGAACCCTTTTTCGCGATCTCTCCTCTATTCCGCCGCCGTCGCGCCTCCAAGATCGGGAGCACCAGAAGACCTCTTCCCGGCACCCTGCCGGGGGGAGGAATCACCTCCGGCAGCTTCTCCACCACCATGGATGCTTCCCGGATGAACCGTGAGTAGTCCACCTTGGACCATGGGTCTATGATCAGTCTCTATGTGATGTTCTCCTCCCCTCTTTGTTCTTCATGGATTAGACCTCGTGAGCCGCCCTACCTGATCGAGGCACATATGTAATCTTTCTGGGGTTGCTATGCTGAGTTTGCTGGGATCCGATGGATTATGAGACTATGTTCAGATTGTGTTTGAGTAATATATTTGATTCTCCTGTTTTATATTTATGTTCTAGAGTAATTCTTGCATGTTCTCCATTGATGTTTATTGCTTTGGCCAAGTAGTAAGTAGTGACTCCAAGAGGGAGCGTTATGCATGATTGTGGGTTCATGCCCCCTGGTGACTAGCTTTAGTGACAGAAACATGAGTCTAGGGGTTGTGCTATTGCCACAAGGGGGAAAACAACGGTGAATGTACTTGCGGGTGCAAGGATTGTTTACTTTACGCAAAGTTCTTTAATGCAGTTGTCCTTTGCTTTGAGTTTACACTTTCGGTGGGATTCACAACTTAATACCAGCGAGATGTTCTAGATAGATATCTCAAGGTGGATGATTAGTAGGTAGATGCAGATGGATTTCAGTCTACTTGTCTTGGCGTACCGCCCATGCTTTTGAGCCTCTTCCTTTCTTTATAGCATAGTTAGCATTGGTTTGCGCACATAATCATGTCAATTTCCCAGCTGTAATTTGTTTACCTCGCATGGCTATTTTATCATCTTTTGGGAGAGAGACATCACTAGTGAACATCATAGGACCTCGGTCCATATTTCCAATACTGTTTACACGCACTATCAGTTTACTGCTTTTTTACTTTTCCGTTGCTATTACTATCATTATTATCCCGTGCGATTTATCCTTTGTAAACAACAAGGCCGGAGGAATTGACAACTCCTCTGTACTCGCTGGGAAGCAAAGTTATTTGCTGTGTGCGCAGGTCCAGGTGAAGTAAGCAACCTTGAGTTGTGAACGGCGCCATTTTTCACTTCACCACCTTCTTGTATCTGTTGGAGTCCTATTGGTTCGACACTTAAACCTTAGCATCTTCGCTAAGGGAAATTTCCGCTACGCTACATCTCAACCTTCCACTTTGGGTAACCAACGAGGGGGCGTTAAATCGTACCATCAGTCGTTACAAGATCTCTCTTTCCCTCCCATGATTCTTGCTCCTTTTTGAGGGAAAAGAGAGAGGAGATCTAGATGTACATTCTGCAACGATTCATCTCTCCTCTAAGTGAGGGGAGCCTTGTGGATCTAGATCTTGGATTTCTTGGTGTTCTCCTTGTTCTTCCTCTCATAATCCTCCATAGCCTTCGTTGCTTTGGTGGGATTTTAGAGTGGGGGACTTGAGCACTTCGTGTGCTCTTGCCATTGCATTTGGTGCATTGGTTTGAGTTCTCTCCCGAGGATTCGTTGTAGTAAGTGAAGTTGAGAAGATAACTACTCTTGAGTGCTTTGGCACTCTAGAGCTTGTACCTCGTGGGTGCGTTGGCACCTAGAGGCTTGTTGTTGCGGAGCTCAATCATTGTGGTGGAATTCTTCAGGACGCTACGGGAGCCTCCAATTCGGTTGTGGAGATAGCCCCGAGCATTTGTACGGGGTCGGTGTACGCCCCCAAGGGTCGCCATTTGTACGGGTTCGGTGACCACCCTCAAGTGTCCTAATAGTGGAATCACGGCATCTTGCATTGGTAACAGTGTGGGGAGAAATAGGGTGGACCACGTTGGCTTCATGTGAGCATTTTGTTCCACAACCTCTCCAAACGGAGACGTACTTCTCGCAAGAAAAGGAACTTCGGTAACAAATCTTTGTCTCCATCGGCGCCACTTGCGATTATCTCTACCCTTACTTTGAGAAAGCTTATTACATTGTTTATCGTGTGCTTGCTCATATTATTGTGCATTGCTTGTCCCATAGGTTGTTCATCTAGTCAACCTATTTACTTGTTCACCTACTTTGTGATAGCCTTAGTGCTCTTGTTATATATCTTGTTATCACATAGTTGTTTATCTTGCTTAGTATAAGTTATTGGTGCACCTCGTTGAGCCTAGCTTATTTAGGTTTCTTTCTTGGCAAATTAAAGGTTAAGTTTTATTCCGCATTTGTTCAAGAAGAAACCGTAATTCTTTTAAGCACTTATTCACCCCCCCTTCTAGGCGACATCCACGTCCTTTCAATTGTCGCCATCGTATACTATGATATTTCTATGCTAAGTAGACGTGGATTGGGAAGTGAATCATTATGAGGTATGAGTGATAATGTAGTAATTAGGACCTAGATAAAGTTAATGAACTACCTGGGTGGGATGGTTTCGAGTATCTTGGAGATGGCCAATGATGACCGCGGAAAGCCACCCAGGCTCAAAGGGACTAATTGTGTTGTCATACCTAGAAGCTTACGTGTGCAGCCACAAGCTACTATGGGCTCTGGCTTGGTTGATCAGTTGTAGGGATTCTTACTAGGTAGTTCTATGAAAGTAGTTGTGAGTAGGTGGGATGAGTGCTACCGGAGTAAGGGAAACCCTTTTGAAAGACCATGTCTCGATCTTCCAGTTGTCATACACCATGCAGTGTGACAAACTACAAAGGAGGTGATCGAGTCTTGTGGGGAAAAGTGCACAAACCTCTGCAGAGTATAAAACTAATCGGTTAGCCGTGTCCTGGTTATGGACAATTTGAGCGACTAGATGTGGTAACATTGATTTGTCTCATCATCTTTAATTAACTGATTGGTTTAATCACTTTGGGATAGATTGAGTGGAATTTTCCATTTCGATCGTATGCTATTGTAGAATTTAGTTACTATTGTTCTATAGGAAAAGATTAGTTTTTTTTCAAAAATAAATGTAGAAGCTCCACCAGCCAAATTGCATGTATTGTAGGAAATATTACTTCTTTCTGGGATATAATTTGCCGTACATTCAAATGTACTGACCCGTTGTCGGGCTGGAACCTTCGGTGTTGTAGGATTATATACGACGAGTAAGTGATACGATATAGGGCAGTGAAGTCTACACTCAACTTTGTCGTTGGCGTTGATGGGAATCCACTTATATATTTATATTTCCCCTTCCTCTATGTATTGGATTGATGTAATCACTTGATCTTATCTAGTATAATCCCCGAGACCATGGTGAGAGCGGTCTATTGGACATGGGTTAGAAGAATATTATCATGAGTGCTTTCCTCTTTTGTGAATTGTTTGAAGATTGAGAGTCTCTTAGTGCTTGTCTTTAACTATCCTTGAGATATGTTGTGGTGATTGTGGTACTCTCTTTGGATGGCCGTGGTGACATTGGGAAATCCATAGATGAGAACTACGAGCTCTGAGGTGTGCTTTTGTACCCCTACATAATTATCGTCCTCTCTTGACCACAAAGGAATGACCTCTGAGTACGTCTCCAATGCATGTTTTAGTGGAAATATCATGTGATTAGACTATGTTAATGTTGTTGGGAGTTTCCACTAGTGAAAATATGAAGCCTAGGCCTTGTTTCAACCATTGCAATACAATTTGTGCTCACATTTACCACTTGTTTGCTTGCTCCACTTTTTATTACAGATTTATATTACTTTGTTTTTCCACACCTTTCACCCATATTTTACCATCTCTTCGCTGAACTAGTGCACCTATACAAATCCTAGTTGTATTAGGTGTGTTGGGGACACAAGAGACTTATTGTATCTTATTTGCAGGGTTGCGTTAGAGAGTCCATCTTCAACCTCTACTTCCTTGAGTTCGATAAACCTTAGGTCATCCACTTGAGGGAAATTGTTGTTGTCCTACAAACCTCTGAGCTTGGAGGCCCAACATAGTCTACAAGAATAGAAGCGTTCGTAGAGATCAAGCTATTTCTGGCGCCGTTGCCGGGGAGGTAAGGTTTGAAGGTATAACTTTAGATCTTGCAATTAAATCTTTCCGTTTCTTGTTTCTATTTTCATTAGTTATGCTTATGGAAAACTGCACTCTTAGTTCGGTGCTTGGGGACTTTACCACACCCGTGGTAGAGAAGTCTCCTCCACCTACTGAATGTACCCCATTCAAAATACCACTTGGGATAATTGAAATATTAGGAACGATTGTTATGATGGGAAAGTCAATCCTAGTATCCATTTGTTGAAACTTACAGAACTTTGTGAGTTGTTTAAGATTTTAGGTTTGACAAGAGAAGTAGTCATGAGGAAATTATTTTCCTTTTCACTGAAAGGAAAAACATTGGAATGGTATAGGCTACTAGATGATTCTCACCTGCTGGATTGGGAAGAGAACCAGTGTCTCTTTTACTCCAAGTTTTATCCTCTTCATGAAGTCCATGATAATAGTAATTATGTTTATAATTTCTATCCTCATTACGGAGAGAGCATAGCTCAAGATTGGGGGAGACTGAAAACTTTAATGCTAAAATGTCGTAACCATGGGCTCCCCAAAGATATAATTATTACTAATTTTTATGCAAGGCTCTCTCGACAGGACAAAGACTTTCTCGATGCTTCCTCTATGGGAAATGGGAACTCGTTGAAAGAATTCAACGCAATACTGAAGATTGGGAGATCGACAAAGTTAAAGAGTCAGGTATAAATTATGAGTATGATTGCATTAAGTCCTTTGTTGAAACTGCTAGTTATAATAAGTTTAATGCTAATTTTGGGCTTGATTCTCAACTCCTTGTTGATTTCCTCAAATCTTTTGCTTCACATCTTAATATTCCTAAGGACAATTGGATCAAGCATCATGAACCTTTTAAAGAGATTTGAAACGAAAATGAAATTGTTCATGATGATTGCAACATGCATGATCCAATTACTGAAAATGAAGTTTTCTATAAGCATGTTAATTTTTATGGAGTGGATAGACCTTGTGAAAGGCCTATGATTGAAGAAGAGAAGTATTGTAAGCAACATAAGCATGAAAGAAAAATCACTTGGGTCAAAGATTTAAATGAAATTTCTAGAGAATTGTGTGACATTTATCTTGTTACTTGTGAACTTTGCTGTATAGAGGGTCACTTTAATTTTCAATGCTTGAACTTTCAAAGCATAACTGTTAATCAGTTGTGTGATAACATGATAACTTCTGATCTTTATGATGAACTTATGTTATTTTTGATGTGTGAAGAGCTATCAGAAAAAACTTCTTGGCTAGATGTTAATGCTTTAGGAATAAACAACACTTTGAAAAATTTCCATCTCTATTGTGTTGTTAATTTCCATGAAAATGATTACATAAGTAAGATTAGAAAGGAGGGAACTTTACCAAAGTATAAAAATGTCTGTTATATTTCTACTAATAAAAAGGAGAGTTTCTCCCAAGTTTCCCCTATTGTTTCTAATGATAAACCAGGATACATGGAGAAGCTTCATCTCCGTCCACTCCCTCCTAAGGTGAAAAAGAAGAAAAAGAAGAGGAGGAGGAAGAGGAGAAAGAAGGAAGAAGAATGGGTATCAACCTAGCCTGAGCATATTCCTCGCATCAATTTTTATCCTAACAGACATAAATTTTTGGAGGATGGTGAACTTAATTGCATTCATTATTATCCTGATGTTAAGTCCGTAGGCACAATTGAAGATGATTTTTATTATGATATGCATGTTACATTTTGTGATTGGGAAAATGATGATAATGCTACTTATGATCTTGAAAATATTTTTGGTACCAACTCCGAGAGTGATAATATGGAAAGCTCTGAGCTTGGGTATGATAGGATTGCAAGACCTTTACCCATTAGTGATGTGGTAATTGATAATTCTTTTGCTAGTAAGAATAAAGACAACATGTTTACAAATATAGTTGCTAGCAATGATAATGCTCTTCTCTACTATGATGATGTTATAACTCCTATCTATAGTGATTGTAAAGGTACCTATGACATAAGGAGAAATTACCCTTATGAAACTTTTCATAATCATGGAGGGAATTACTTCCTTGTTGAACACCATCTTTCTTATACACAATTAATCTATAGTGTTCAAGTTGTTTATGATAGTCCTACTCCCACTATTAGCAGTGAGAAAGATTATGCTTATGTGGAGAGTAAGAGTACCCTTTTGCATGTGGATCATTGTAACAATGCTTTATATGATACTTATATTGTTGAGTTTATTCATGATCCCACTGAAAATTATTATGAGAAGGGAACATATGCTTATAGATATTTTAATAATATCATGTTCCCTCTCTTTATGTTGAAGGTTTTGGAGCTGCACTTATTTTGCCTTTCTATGCTTATTGCCTTGCGCTTAAATGAATTATTCTATTGCAATATTCCTATGCAAAGGAAGCATGTTAGACTTAATTGTGTTTGGTATTTTATTCTTGATGCTCTCTTTTGTTCTTCAACTCTTATTCCTACGAGAGCATCATTAAAATCTTAAGCCTGTCTTTATGGCTATAAAGAAAGAGCTCTAGGGAGACAAACCTTGTTATCTTTACTTTGAATTTTTACTTTCAGTTTTATGTGGTCTCGATTATTGTTGCTACTATAGCAACATCATTGTATCTATATTTTCAAGCTTCGTGCCAAGTTTAGCCTCCGATTGCAAGAAAGTTCAAAAGTTGTGACATGTTGTCCAGAAAACAGATTCTGTCCTTGGACGGTAAAAATTAGCCTAAAATCACCATATCATCTTTTTGATCTAATTTTTTTGACAGCATGCTCTATACAATTGAATTTCGAGCGTCTATTCTGAGTTTTTTTATTTGAGTTGCAGAAGTACCCCAAAAAAATTATTTACTACCTGTTGTTATGTTTTTCATAGATTCTGCCACGTTTTGCCTTTCCTCACTTTTGCAAACCTTTAGCTTGATTTTTCTTTGCAAAAACTTTTTGGCAATATTTAGAAACAGAATCTCTTCAAGAATATCTTTATTACCAGTGGAGAAAAATATATTTTATTAAGGGTACTAACCTCTCTAATCAGCTTATGATGAGTTATGTATGAAGGGAGTTTTCAAGTGTGCGAGGGAAGATGATGAAAGAAGATCCGGGAGTGTTAAATGCTCACGCTTGGGTATGCCCCCATGCATCCCCAATAAATATTCAAGGAGACTCAAGCGTCTAATCTTGGGGATGCCCCCTGTGGATCCCTGTCACAACCCCAAGTTAGGTATGTGCTAGGATCAAGTGCTCCTTTGCATCATGCAAAAATTCAAAAATGGGGTAAAGAAAAGCCCTGAGAAATTAATTTAAATGGCCAGACAAAAATTTCTTCCAAAAATTACTCTGGTATTTTTTTAAAGTCTAATAAATATGCATGATCACATATAAAGTGAAGTGGGTCCCACTGCATGCACCAAGATTTTTCAAATCTTCCAAACAGGGCTTGGAAATTAAATTAAACTCCAATTTGAATTTAAATTCAAATTGTTTGGTTTCGAAAGTCACCAAAACTTATGAGTGGCAAGCTATATATGTTATAAGCCCACATAAAAGTTTTCATGATTTTATAAAATGCCTTGCTATTTTATTTGAGGCAAAACAAATAACAGAAAAAGAAAACAGAAAGAAATAACAGAAGAAAAGGAAAAAGAAAAAGCTAGCCCACCCGGCCAGGCCGTAGGCCCAACTCACCGTACCCCTGGCCCAGCCCACGGCCACCTTGTCGTCTTCCTCCCCCGTGCTGCCAAGCAGCTCGCTGGAGGCAGGGGAGCATGCCGCGACGCCACCGCAACGTCTCGCGGATTCCAGGCCATCTAGGCCTCTTCCCCTCGCCACAGAGACGCCACGCACGCGCTCTTTCTTTCCCCCTCCCTCCGCTCTTCGTCCCGCCCTCCTGTGCACGATTCCGTCGTGAACCGTAGCTCGCCGGAGAGCGCCGACACGCGCAACCATGGCCACCGGCAAGCTCGAGCCACCCCACCTTGTCCAGAAGGACCGCAACGCTCGTCTCCGTTGACTGCTGCAATCAATTGAACAAGGGATCCTCCAAAGCCGACACCATCTTCGCCGATTCGCCGCCTGCCGCCATAGGCCTCGTCGGGAAATTCGTCGCCGCCAGGACCTCCCCTGCCACGCCGTGCTTCCCTTCGTCCTCAGGGTGAGCTCCTCTTTCTCCCCAGCCCTCCCGCGCTTCTGCCCATGGCTCGGTTCACCGTTTCTGTCGAGGCCAGTGGCCCAGCAGCCGCCTCGTCGTCGTGTTCGTGACCACAGGCCTCCCCGCGTTGCCCCGATGGCACAAGTGGACGCGCGACGTCCGAAGCTACGAGCCCGTGCCTCCAGAACCCTCTCCCGTGCCCGAAATCACCATCCCGGCGATGCTCCGGCAGCTACAGTGTTGTCGCCGGCTAGCCCTAGCCATTAGGGCTAATGAACCTCCTAACCCCCCCCTAAACCTCAATGACAGGTGGGGCCCAGCCCTGTTAACCCCCTCTGTTTATAAATAAACATGGGATTAACCCCCACTGAGGCTGACAGCAGGGCCCCACTCGTCTGCTTCCCCCTGACGTCAGCACTGCGCCAGGCTGACGCAGTAAAGGTTTTAAATCGATTTAAATTATTCCAGAAAAGGCAGAAAATGGCTGAAACTTTGAAAAATCATAGAAAATTCATTTTAACTCCAAATTGGATAAATAATATGTCTAAAATTATCAGAAAAATACAAGGATTATGAATATGAAACTTGTTTCTATGTTTGACCATTTTAAAATGGGTGAACAGTAGCAAACATGCATATGGATCCTTTTCAAATTCAAATTTGGAGTGATTTTGCAAATGATTTTGCAACACCCTTAACTCCAATGGATTCATCCACACATCAGAGACATTACTTCAACTATACCACATCACTTCATGATCAACATTTTCAATTGAACTTTCATGCATTCAAATGCATTTGAAATTCATCGATAAATCAAATGGAGTTTGAATTTGCATTTCAAATGCAATATACTCCTTTTAAATGGAATGCTCAACACATCAGTACCTTGAACATCACCATTGCAATCTTATTCATATGATTGTGCATTGTACATTATGTTGATCCTATGATTGTCATGTTGCTGATAGAAGTGGAGCCGGAACCGAGATCACCCCCTTCGTTGAAGACCTCGTGATTGAACCTCGTCAGCAAGGCAAGCAAACCCCCATTGATCATGTCTATAAAATCCCACTTCCCTCTCATGTCTCGCTTATGCATTGTTTAGGAGATCGCCTTGTATCGATTCTACCGCATAGTTGAACCCATATCCGATGCATGACCTATCATCTTGTCACAGTAGTAAGCAAACCACAATCCTAGCAGATGTAGGAGTTGGTTGATATCATGTGGCCCCTGCAACTTTTATTGCTTATTGCATGCTTAGTGGTACAACGAGGTTGCTTTTGATGTGAGTCGGGATGATAGTGAACATGGTGTTGATGAAAGTGAAATGTTTTGGTGAATCTACCCTAATACAAGGTGAACGATGAGAGGCTGTGTAGGAGTACACAGTGGGTTGTCTCGTTGAACACCGCCTTAAGTATGAGTTCTTGTGTGGTGATCCAAGAAGAAGAGTACAACCACACATTGGGCTCACTGACCCCTCTCATCCTAGTACTTCACCCCGTTCGAACCCCAGAAGTCGCAGTAGTTCGGAGTTCTGGTAGGGCTGCGACACGGTCTGCGAAGTGGATGAACGGCTTTTCAAGACCGGCTTGGGACCCTGCACACATCGTTTGAGGCTGTACTGGAACCTCGGCCGGACTTCCATACGGATCCCCCTCAGATAGGTGACTCTCTGGACTAGAACGGAGCTGGGGGCGAAGTGTTGTGGTGGCATCCTCGCTGTCACCTCTTGAACGGTGACATGCAAAAGGCGGTAAATGATGACACGTGTGTGTAGCGGTACACCCCTGCAGGGTTAACAAAACTATTCAAATAGCCGCATCCGCGGTTAAGGACTGCTTGGAAAGCTTAGCTTGATTATTAGACAACTTGAACTGGATACTTCTAAAACTCGCAAGATAAGTGTGAGTGCTATGGTGTGCTTCTCGTGGGGAAGTCGAGAAAGTAACCATAGTGGTGTATTGGTTGGAGATGTAGTGGACTCGTGTACGCTTCTTACCTCAAGTCTGGTACTCGTAGTTCAGGACTAGCCAAGTCAAAGCTGGCATTTCTGCAAGTGAAACCCCACCTCCCTTTACCTTGATACATGTGCATGAGTAGTATAGTTCCTACGTAAGTCTTGCTGAGTATGAATTTGTACTCATGTTTGCTTATTCTATGTTTTAGAAGAAGCCACCGACCCCGATGGTGGCTTCTACCTGAAGCTCGAAGAATGAAGACTCAGACCAATACCAAGCTAGTGTAGTCCCAGTCAGACGACTGGTTCCCTCGTGGAGGGCTTGTTTTTAGATAAGGCTTCTCTAAGCCATTTGTTAAACTTGTATGTACTCAGACCTACTTTGCTTCCGCTTGTCTGTTGTAATGTTGGATCACATGCTTGTGATCTCTGTGTGCACTCTGTAAGAGTTATTAATAAATATGTATACTTTGTAGAGAATTGCAATGATACCTACTGTTCATACAAGCCATGTGTGCTGCGTGTATGTTTATAACATGCATGTCTTTGTATGGGTTTTCGAGACCTTAGTTGTGATCTGGCTGGCGGTCTTTTATACACCAAGTGGCCCTTAGATGTGCGCAGCTTGGGGCATCGCGATGCGATTGCTCGAGACCCTGTCTCGTGCACACTTTGATGTATGATCGAGCCCGCCCTAGACCCCGACTAAGTGATCGGGCTGGAGTAAGTCTATGTAAGAGTTATGAGATAGTCGATAGTATGGTTGAGGCGACTTGTCTGTGAAAATGGGAGTTCATCACCCATATCATTTAGACTTGTGTGCGGACGATGAGGACCCATCTCAGTTGATCATCCGGCCTGGATGGGATGCCCCTCACGTACGATGCTTTCCGAGAACGTACTGTGCTTGGCCTTGTCTGCTTAGACAAGTGGGTACGGTTCTCGGCTCTCCATATGACTATGTCGTAGCGGGACTTGCATACGCTAACCCCGGGTCCCAACAGAGTTGGTATCAGAGCAGGACTGACTGTAGGATTATCAGCCTTGGCCGAAGTCGAGTCTAGCCTTCTATAGTTATTGGTTACTATGGGTATATAAGGGAACAACGTAAGGCTTCTTTTTCTCCTTACCCTCATCGATCTGAGTTCTGAGTCACCCTCATCTTATTCTACAGGAAGATAGGACTAGGCTCATCTATGTCTTACTAGAACATCTCGTTGATTGCCTCCTTATAGCCGTAGGATGGTTGTGGTTGTCCAGAGTCTCCGTGTTTTGAGTTCCTTGAAGAAGTTCTGTCCAATTTCTTCGAGGTTGTCTCATTTTCCATCCCAGTGTAGCCGTTATGCTGCCGGATTTGTTCCGTGTTTCTTTGAGTCATTGCCTTCATCATATCCTTTTATCCTTGACTCCATCATACAACCTGTTCTGATTGTTGATTTTTATCACACAGGATGACAGGTGGAACTCGTAGTGCTGTTCTTCGAAATCGAGACCGTGATCGGAATCGAAATGATGATGAACCTCCAACCCCGCCTTCTGCGGCGGAAATCATGATGGAAGCCGAGCGGAATAGACGTGATCAAACATGCCTTCTGGATCTCATCGAGAAGAATACCTCACGTCGTTGCAATGTGGTTGTGAGCATTCAAGACTTCATCCTCCTCAAGCCACCGGTATTCCGATGTTCTTCTGAGCCCCTTGAAGCTGATGATTGGCTCCGTTCCATCGAGCGTAAGCTTGATACATCACATGTTGCTCCCGATGACCGAGTTATTTTCGCGGTATACTTCTTGGAAAGTGCTGCTCTTCAGTGGTGGGAGAACTATGTTGCAATGCAGCCAGATGGACACGTAGTGACTTGGCAGGAGTTCTGTGTTGCCTTTCGAGGGTACCACAATCTGGATGAGTTAATGGAGCGCAAGAAGGAAGAGTTTTGCAATCTGAATCAAGGAGAGATGTCCATTCATGAGTATGTGAGGGAATTCAACCGTCTTGCTCGTTATGCCCAACATGAGATCACCACCGGTGCCAGAAAGTAGGCAAGGTTCCGCAAGGGACTGAGAGCCATCCTTCTTCATGATCTCAACCTCCTTGAGTTTGCCACCTTTGAGGATTTAGTCAACAGATCCTTTAGAGCTGATCATGGCAATGAAATTTTCGAGAAGTCTCGCAAACATGCTCTTGAGATTGCCCCTTCTTCCATTTCACGCCCTTAGAAGCGCATGATCTGGATTCCTAACAGTTTGATCCACCAAAACAACCCACCGAGGCCATCACTTGTGCCGCCTCGTCCACCATCTCCACCAAACAACCCAGCTCCCCGCACTATCTTTGGAGCCTGCTTTAGATGTGGCCAGCCTGGTCACTACTCTCGTGAGTGCCCCGTCAATCAAAATGCTCCACCCCATGCCAAAGGAAACCCCACTGTACGTGCCAAACCACCCCCGAAGGTTTCCACTTCCAAGCCATCCACCTCAGAAAATCTTGGACGTGTGAACCAAATCTCAGCAGAGGAAACTGATAGTACTTCTGACGTCATTCTTGGTACGCTCCCAGTCAATTTTGTTTCCACTTCTGTCCTTTTCGATCCAGGAGCATCTCACTCATTCATGTCGGAGAGTTATGCACTTCGGCATGATGTATCATTTGAAGAAATGTTCACCCCTATGATCATTCAAACTCCTGGTTCCAAATGGCAAAGTAATAGAGTAAGCCATGGAAATCAAATTGCAATTGAGGGTTTAGTATTCCTTGCTTCACTCATAGCCCTCAAGTCTTCACACATTGATGTCATCCTAGGTATGGATTGGTTATCAAGACAACATGCTTTTCTTGATTGTAAAGCCATGTCAGTTAGACTTACACATCCTTCAGGCCAGACAATAGCTTACTCCTCACCAAGAACAAGAACCCAGGTGCATTCTTTGAATGTGCTTCCCCTTCCCGACCTTGAAGATGTTCCGGTGGTTCGTGACTTTCCGGATGTCTTTCCTGAAGAGCTGCCGAGAATGCCACCCGACAGATGTGTAGAGTTCATAGTGGATCTTGCCCCAGGAACCGCACCAATTTCCACACGCCCATACAAAATGGCCCCATGTGAGTTAGCTGAGCTTAAAACCCAACTGGAAGCTTTGTTGGAAAAAGGCTTCATCCTCCATAGCTCATCGCCATGGGGTTGCCCCGTTCTGTTCGTAACGAAGAAAGATGGAACAGAAAGGATGTGCGTAGACTATCGCCCGCTAAATTTAGCGACGATAAAGAACAAGTACCCATTGCCCAGGATCAATGATCTTTATGATCAACTTGCTGGATCCTCTGTCTTCTCCAAGATGGATTTGAGATTAGGTTATCATCAAATCAAAATCCGAAATGAGGTGTCAGAACCCCAACTACGGTAAGTGCTAGGGTTTGAATTCACCTTTGCATCATGCAAAATTTTCAAAATAAATCACTAATGGGGAAAAGAAAGCCCTGAGGAATTTTAATTCAAATGGCGAGATAAAAATCTCTTTCCAAAAATCATTTGAATATGTGGAAAATTCCTATAAATGATGCTGATCATTTCAAAAGTAGTTTGGGTTCATTCCCACACTCAAGGAATTTTCTACAATTCAAACAGTGCCTTGGAAAATTAAAATAACCCCTATTTGAATTGAGATTCAAATTTATTGAATTTCAAAAATGCCCAAAAGTCATAAGTGGTTTGCTACTGACCACCTAGGGTTTTTTAAATTATTTGGGAATTTTATTAAATTGCCTAGGTATTTATTTATCAAGGAACCACAAAATTACAGAAAGAAAAGAAGAAGAAAAAGGAAAAGACCCCCCCTGGCCATTCTGGCCCAACTGAAGCCCCAGCCGGCCCAGCCCACCTCTCCTCACCTTGTCGTCTTCCCCGCCCGGAGCCAGAGCAGGCAGCTCGCCGCCATGGCGAGCATGCCCGCGGCTTCCGAGCCTTCGAGGCCCCCCCTGCCCTATCCTCTCGCCCCGGAGACACGCAGCAGCCGCCACATCCTTGCCCTCTCCCTCCCGGTCGTCTCCCCCTCCAAATCGCGTCGTTCCCCTGCAAGCCGAAGCTCACCGCGGACCATCCCCTTCGAGAAGACGCGGCCACCGAGCTCCTCCGCCCTCGCCATGATGTCCAGGAGGAAGCCCGGCCTCGACTTCGACTAGCCACGCCCTCAATCGAAGCCCGGACGGCCCCGATCCGCCGGGTTCTCCATCGACGTCTCGCCGGAGCCGCGGAAGCTCGTCGTCGATTCCGTCTCCGTCAGCCGTCCTCCAGCTTCCTCGACACCCCCTTCACACTCAGGGTGAGCTCGCGCCTATTTCCCCTCTCCCCTCGACACATCCCGTGGCCTGGAGCACCGAGGCCGTCGCACCAGAGCTCCGGCAGCCGCTGCTTTTGTCGCCGACGTCGAGGTAGCCGTCCCCAAGACCCCCAGCTTGTCCCAGGCGAAGCACGCGAGCAAAGGGATCCCTCTGGTGGTCTTCCCGTTCGATTTGAGGCACTGGAGCGCCGTCCAGCACCACTCCAGCGAGTCTCCAGTCGCCGGCGATGACACTCCGGCCAGCCCCGATTAATTAACCCTAATCCACCCCTAAACCACCCCCACAGAGACAGACAGGTGGGCCCCCTGGCCCCCTAAACCCCTCTGTTAATTAAACTGAGAGGGGTTAACCCCCTGTGTCACTGACAGTGGTGGCCCACTGGTCAGCCCCACCTGTGACATCATCCACACGTCACTGCTGACGCGATAAAGATTTTCCAAAGAATTTTAATAATTACAGAAAATCCAGAAAAATAGCCAAACTTTAATAATTCATAGAAAATTCATATTAACTCCAAATTAAACATATGATATATGACAAATTATCAGAAAAATACAAGGATTAAGAATATGCATTTTGTTTTTATGTTTGATCATTTTAAAATGGGGCAACAGTAGCAAATGTGCATATGGCTTAATTTGAATTCAAATTTGAAGTTTGAATTTGCATTTCAAATGCAATATACTTCAATTAAATTGAATATGCTACAAACCAGTACCACTCACATCATGGACAAACTTATCATGTGCTTGTGCATTTACTTTCGAAGTTGTCCCCCCTTGTTGATGATTGCCTCCGATGACAGACGTTCTGAGACGGTGATCACCCCCGAAGAAGAAGACCACCGTTAAGACCCGTGTATCGTCAACAAGGCAAGCAAACCCCATTGATCATGTCTATAAAATCCCAATTCCCTCTCAGTCTCGCTTATGCATGTTTAGGAGATCACCGAGACCCGTTCTTTCGCATAGTTGAACCCATTCCGATGCATGACCTATCATTTTTCCACCGTATTAAGCAAACCACAATCCTATCAGATTTAGGAGTTGAATGATGAACATGTAGCCCCTACAACTGTTACTGCTTATTGCTGCTTAGTGGTACAATGAGGATGTTTTGATTGTTAGTCGGGATGGAATGAACCCAGTGATGCTGATGATAAACGTGTTGGTGAATCCACCCTAAACAAAGGTGAACGATGAGAGGCTGTGTAGGAGTACACAGTGGGTTGTCTCGTTGAACACTGCCCTAGGCCCCGAGTTCCTGTTTTGTGATCCAAGAAAAAGAGTATGACCACATGTAAGGTTTATGGGAGCCCCGTTTGGCCCCTTTACGTACCCGATCCGGTCCAGGAGTCACACTAGATTCGGGCTTTCAATTTGATTTATGCATAGATATGTGGGTGGACCTGTGAGGCAGTGAAACCATATGTCAAAGGTAGCGTCTCGGTCCCTTGCATTATCTGAGTCCGTTTCGTCGAACCGGCCGGACTCTCGAGCGGTGACAAACTCAGGTAGTCGACTCCTGGATTAGAAAAGGTGATGTGAGGGTAGTGCCTTGGTTTCATCCACATCCGACATCCGCTTGAAGGGTGACAAGAACGAGGCGATAAGTGATGACACACGTGTGAAGATGTACACCCTTCCAGGGTTAATGAACTATTCGAATAGCCGTGTCCGCGGTTATGGACTACTTGGAAACCTCTACTTGATCATAGACAACTTGAATGGATACTTATAAAACTCGCAAGATAAGCGTGAGTGCTATGGTGTGCTCCTCGTGGGGAATTCGAGGAAGTAACCATAGTGGTGTATTGGTTGGAGGCTTGGTAGTGGACTCGTGTACGCTTCTTACCTCAAGTCTGGTACTCGTAGTACAGGACTAGCCAAGTCAAAGCTGGCACTTCTGCATATTGAACCCCACCTCCTTTACCTTGATACTTGAGCATGAGTAGTGTAGTTCTGATGTAAGTCTTGTTGAGTACGACTTTGTACTCACGTTTTCTTATTTTATGTTTTAGATGAGAACCCGGACTCCGATGGATTCACCTTCGTGAAGCTCAATGTTGACCTTGGTAGTATAGTCCCAGACAGCAGTCTGGTCCCTCGTGGAAGGGCATGTATCTTTACAAGGCTTCTCTAAGCCATTTGTTAAACTTGTCTGTACTCAGACCTAATTTGCTTCCATTGTATGATGTAATGTGATCACAGACATGTGATCTTTGTATGCTCTATGTGTATATCAATAAAGAGTACTTTGTAGAGTTATGTGATGATACCTGCTGTTCATACTAGGCATGTGTGCTGCGTGTATGTTTATAACATGCATGTCTTAGTATGGGTTTTCGAGACCTTAGTTGTGATCTGGCTGGCGGTCTTTTATACACCAAGTGGCCCTTAGATGTGCGCAGCTTGGGGCATCGCGATGCGATTGTTCGTGACTCTGTCACGTGCACACTTTGATGTATGATCGAGCCCGCCCTAGACCCCGACTAAGTGATCGGGCTGGAGTATGTCTATGTAAGAGTTAGGATCCAATCGATAACATGGTTGAGGTGACTTGTCTATGAGTATGGGATTCACCACCCATAAGCATTTAGACTTGTGAGCGGACGTTGAGGACCCATCTCAGTTGATCATCTGGCCTGAATGGGATGCCCCTCATGTTCGATTCTTACCGAGAACGTTCTGTTCTTGGCCTTGTCATGCTTAGACAAGTGGGTACGGTTCTCGGCTCTCCATGTGATTGTATCGTGACTGGAATTACATATGCTAACCCCGGGTCCCGACAGACTTGGTATCAGTGCAGGACTGCCTGTAGGATTAGTAAACCTTGGCCGAAGTCGAGTCTAGCATTCTATAGTTATATAGTTACTTTGGGTATAAGGGAACAACGTAAGGCTTCATTTTTCTCCTTCCCTCATCGATCTGAGTTCTGAGTCACCCTCATCTTTTCTACGGGAAGATAGGACTAGGCTCTTCTATGTCTATACTAGAACATCATGTTGTTTGCTTCTCATTAGCTGTAGGATTGTTTTGGTGGTCTAGAGTCATCATTCCATCAAGCCTTTTGAGAAGGTTCTGATCATTCTTGCAGATTGATTCATCTTTTCACCCCGGTACAGCCGTTATGCTGTCCGATTTGTCCCGTGTTTCCAGTGATTCCAATGCTTTTGCATTACAATCTTGTCCGCTCTTAAATTATATCATCTTTGCTTTGATTCCATCATAAATCCTACTCTGATTGTTGATTTTATCACACAGAATGCCAGGTGGAACTAGATGTGTTGAATCTGGTCACAGTAATCAAAGTGGTGATGATGATCCTCCTTCACCGCCTTCTCCAGCGGAAATCATGATGGAGGCTGAGCGAAATCGACGTGATCAAACACGCCTTTTGGAGCTCATTGAGAAGAATACTTCTCTCCAGCGAGATGCGGTAATATCCATCCAGGATTTTATCACTTTGAACCCGCCAGTTTTCCGATGTTCATCTGAGCCCCTTGATGCCGATGATTGGCTCCGTTCCATCGAGCGTAAGCTTGAGACGGCGCATGTTTCTCCAGATGATCGTGTGATGTTTGCGGCTTACTTTCTGGAAGGTGCTGCTGGTGAATGGTGGGAAAGTTTTGTTGCAATGCAGCCTGATGGTCACGTAGTGACTTGGCAAGAGTTCTGTGATGCCTTTCAAGGGTACCACATTCTGGATGAGCTGATGGAAAGAAAGAGGGAAGAGTTTTGTACCCTATCTCAGGGAAATATGACTGTTCATCAGTACAGGACTGAGTTCAACCGACTTTCTCGTTATGCCCCTGAGAAGATATCAACCGATGCCAAGAAGCAAGCAAGGTTCCGCAAGGGACTTAGCCCCATCCTTCGCCATGATCTCAACCTCATCGAATTTGCCACCTTTGAGGATTTAGTCAACAGCTCCTTCAGAGCTGAGCATGGCAATGAAGTGTTTGAAGAGTCTCGCAAGCATGCTCTTGAGCTTTCTCCTTCTTCTTGTTCAGCCCCTCAGAAACGTAGAATTTGGATTCCAACCAGAGCCATACCTCAAAACTTTCTGCAGAGACCAACCTCCAATATATGCCATCCACCCCAACACATTATTCCACCCCAGAATGATGGTGTGCAGCCAAGCAATCCCACTCCCAACAATTCAGACAGGGTTTGCTTTAAGTGTGGTCTTCCAGGCCATTACTATCATCAATGCCCCCAGGTCTTGATGGCACCACGTCATTCTCGACCCAAGCCTCCAAAGAAACCAACCACCAAAGCCTTTCTAGCAAAGCCTTCATCCACTAGTAGTGGTTGTGTAAACCAAATCTCAGTTGAGGAAACCACTACTGCTTCTGACGTCATTCTTGGCACACTCCCAGTCAATCATATCCCCGCCTCCGTTCTTTTCGATCCAGGAGCTTCTCATTCATTCATGTCGGAGATTTATGCACTTCGGCATGGATTTTCTTTTGAAGAAATGTTTTCTCCAATGATCATTCAAACTCCTGGTTCAAAGTGGCAAACTAATAGAGTAAGCCATGGTAATCAAATTGCAATTGAGGGTCTAGTATTCCTTGCTTCTCTTATAGCCCTCAAGTCTTCAGACATTGATGTCATCCTAGGAATGGATTGGTTATCAAGGAAGAATGCTTTCCTTGATTGTAAAGCCAAATCAGTCAAACTCACCCATCCTTCAGGACAGATCATTGACTACACATCACCCAGCTCGAGAACCCAAATGCATACTTTGAATGTGCTTCCACTTCCAGACCTTGAAGATATTCATGTGGTTTGTGACTTCCCGGATGTCTTTCCTGAAGAGCTGCCGAGAATGCCACCCGACAGGTGTGTAGAATTCATAGTGGATCTTATACCAGGAACAGCCCCAATCTCCAGACGTCCATATAGAATGGCCCCACATGAGTTAGCTGAGCTAAAAACCCAACTTGATGCTTCGTTGGCAAAAGGCTTCATCCGCCCTAGCTCATCGCCATGGGGTTGCCCCGTTCTGTTCGTAACGAAGAAAGATGGAACAGAAAGGATGTGCGTAGACTATCGCCCGCTAAATCTAGCGACGATAAAGAACAAGTACCCACTGCCCAGGATCAATGATCTTTATGATCAACTTGCTGGATCCTCTGTCTTCTCCAAGATGGATTTGAGATTAGGCTATCATCAAATCAAAATCCGAAACGAGGACATTCCAAAAACGGCTTTCACAACTCGTTATGGTCTTTACGAGTATACCGTCATGTCCATCGGTTTAACCAATGCCCCCGCCACATTCTCGCGCTTGATGAATTCCATCTTCATGGAGTACCTACATAAATTTGTTGTAGTTTATCTTGATGACATTCTCATCTACTCGAAGAACGAAGAAGAGCACGCAGAACATCTTAGGTTGGTATTGATGAAACTTAGAGAGCATCTCCTGTATGCTAAATTCTCCAAGTGTGAATTATGGCTACCAGAAGTGACCTACTTAGGCCACGTGATTTCTGCGAAAGGTGTTGCAGTCAATCCCGAGAGAGTTCAGGCCGTCCTTGACTGGACTCCACCTGAATCGGTTAAGCAAGTTAGGAGTTTTCTTGGCTTAGCAAGCTATTCCCGCCGCTTCGTCGAGAACTTTTCTAAAGTTGCAAAGCCTCTAACTGAACTCCTCAAGAAAGATAAGAAATTCCAATGGACCACCAAGTGCGAGGAAAGCTTTCAAGAGCTAAAAAGAAGATTGACTTCTGCACCCGTACTTGCGCCTCCAGATACCAAAAGGGATTTCGAGATCTATTGTGATGCTTCACGGCAAGGGTTAGGATGCATACTTATGCAAGATAGGCATGTGGTAGCTTATGCTTCACGCCACTTGCGGCCACATGAAGAGAACTATCCTACCCATGATCTTGAACTCGCTGCCGTAGTTCATGCCCTGAAGACGTGGCGACATTACCTCCTTGGTAATCGTTGTGAGATCTATTCTGACCACCAAAGCCTCAAATATATATTCACCCAGCCAGATCTTAATCTCAGGCAAAGACGCTGGATAGAGTTGATAAAATATTATGACTTAGGAATTTCTTACACCCCCGGCAAGGCCAATGTCATGGCTGATGCACTAAGTCGTAAGTCGTATTGTAACAAGCTCATGTTACGACAGTATCAACCACTTCTTCATGAGGAATTTCGAAAGCTCAATCTTGAGATAGTTCCTCATGGATTTCTTTCTACCTTGGTGGCGAAACCAACTCTTGAGGATCAAATCATAGCCGCCCAGAAACAAGATAGTAGTATTCAAGAGATCAAGCAGAACATTGTTAGCGGAGTTGCTAAATGTTTCTCTGCAAATGATCAAGGAACGATATTCTTTGAAAATCGTTTAGTAGTTCTTGAGAATGAAGACCTAAAGCAGATGATCCTTAAGGAAGCTCATGACACTCCCCTCTCAATTCATCCCGGTAGCACAAAAATGTACCGAGATCTACGCCAGAGATTTTGGTGGAACCGGATGAAGAGAGACATTGCACAATTTGTTGCCGAATGTGATGTTTGTCGTCGCATTAAGGAAGAACACCAAAGACCTGCTGGCACTCTTTAACCATTGTCTATTCCCGAGTGGTAATGGGACAAGGTCGGTATGGACTTCATCACCGGCTTTCCAAAAACCCAGAAAGGAAATGATGCCATCTTCGTGGTCATTGATAGTCTTTCAAAAGTTGCTCACTTTCTTCCTGTTCGCGAGTCTATAACTGCTAGTCAGTTGGCGGACTTGTATGTCTCTAGGATTGTGTCTCTTCATGGTGTTCCTTTGGTAATCAATTCTGATCGTGGTAGCCTTTTCACCTCTAGATTTTGGGAAAGTTTTCAAAATGCTATGGGAACTCATCTATCCTTTAGTACAGCTTTCCACCCTCAATCTAGCGGTCAAGTTGAGAGGGTTAATCAAATCTTGGAAGACATGCTCAGAGCTTGTGTTATCTCATTCGGAAAGAATTGGGAGAAATCTCTTCCATTTGCCGAATTTGCTTATAACAATAGCTATCAATCTAGTTTGGACATGGCTCCTTTTGAATTCCTCTATGGCCGACGATGTCGAACACCCCTAAACTGGTCAGAAACCGATGAAAGACAACTCTTTGGACCGGATATGATCAAGGAAGCAGAAGAGCAAGTTCGCATTGTTCGTGATCGATTGAAAGCCGCTCAGTCTCGTCAAAAGAGCTACTATGATCGTCATCATAAGGAAGGAAGCTACAATCTTGATGAGAAGGCTTACCTTCGGGTTACTCCTCTGAAGTGAACCCAAAGATTCGGTATCAAAGGCAAGTTGGCCCCATGTTACATCGGACCTTTCCGCATTCTCGCTACACGTGGAGAAGTTGCCTACCAACTTGAACTACCTCCGCACCTTTCCCAAGTACATGATGTATTCCATGTGTCACAACTCAGGCGTTGCTTCAAGGACCCCATCCGCGAAGTCGACCATGAAACGCTTGATCTCCAAGATGACCTTTCTTATCGAGAGTACCTTGTTCGTAATCTTGATTCAGCAGAGCGTGTCACTCGTCGTCAGAAGATCAGGTTCCTCAAAGTGCAATGGTCACATCACTCCGAGAAAGAAGCAACGTGGGAAAGAGAAGACCGTCTCCGTGCCGAGTACCCCACCTTCCTCCCGACGACTTCTGAATCTCGGGACGAGATTCTTTTGAGTGGGGGCGAGTTGTCAGAACCCCAACTAGGGTAAGTGCTAGGGTTTGAATTCACCTTTGCATCATGCAAAATTTTCAAAAGAAATCAAAAATGGGGAAAAGAAAGCCGTGAGGAATTTTAATTCAAATGGCCAGATAAAAATCTTTTTCCAAAAATCATTTGAATATTTGGAAAATTCCTATAAACGATGCTGATCATTTCAAAAGTAGTTTGGGTTCATTCCCACACTCAAGGAATTTTCTACAATTCAAACAGTGCCTTGGAAAATTAAAATAACCCCTATTTGAATTGAGATTCAAATTTATTGAATTTTAAAAATGCCCAAAAGTCATAAGTGGTTTGCTACTGACCACCTAGGGTTTTTAAAATTATTTGGGCATTTTATTAAATTTCTTAGGTATTTATTTATCAAGGCATCACAAAATTACAAAAAGAAAAGAAGAAGAAAAAGGAAAAGACCCCCCTGGCCATTCTGGCCCAACTGAAGCCCCAGCCGGCCCAGCCCACCTCTCCTCACCTTGTCGTCTTCCCCGCCCGGAGCCAGAGCAGGAAGCTCGCCGCCGTGGCGAGCATGCCCGCGGCTGCCGAGCCTTCGAGGCCCCCCTGGCCTATCCTCTCGCCCCGGAGACACGCAGCAGCCGCCACATCCTTGCCCTCTCCCTCCCGGTCGTCTCCCCCTCCAAATCGCGTCGTTCCGCTGCAAGCCGAAGCTCACCGCAAACCATCCCCTGCGAGAAGACGCGGCCACCGAGCTCCTCCGCCCTCGCCATGATGTCCAGGAGGAAGCCCGGCCTCGACTTCGACTAGCCACGCCCTCAATCGAAGCCCGGACGGCCCCGAGCCGCCGTGTTCTCCATCGACGTCTCGCCGGAGCCGCGGAAGCTCGTCGTCGATTCCGTCTCCGTCAGCCCTCCTCCGGCCTTCTCGACGGCCCCTTCACACTCAGGGTGAGCTCGCGCCCATTTCCCCTCTCCCCTCGACGCATCCCGTGGCCTGGAGCACCGAGGCCGTCGCACCAGAGCTCCGGCAGCCGCTGCTTTTGTCGCCGACGTCGAGGTAGCCGTCCCCGAGACCCCCAGCTTGTCCCAGGCGAAGCACGCGAGCAAAGGGATCCCTCTGGTGGTCTTCCCGTTCGATTTGAGGCACTGGAGCGCCGTCCAGCACCACTTCGGCGAGTCTCGAGTCGCCGGCGACGACACTCCGGCCAGCCCCGGTTAATTAACCCTAATCCACCCCTAAACCACCCCCACAGAGACAGACAGGTGGGCCCCCTGGCCCCCTAAAGCCCTCTGTTAATTAAACAGAGAGGGGTTAACCCCCTGTGTCACTGACAGTGGTGGCCCACAGGTCAGCCCCCCCTGTGACATCATCCACACGTCAATGCTGACGCGATAAAGATTTTCTAGAGAATTTTAATAATTACAGAAAATCAAAAAAAATAGCCAAACTTCAATAATTCATAGAAAATTCATATTAACTCCAAATTAAACATATAATATATGAAAAATTAACCGAAAAATACAAGGATTAAGAATATGCAGTTTGTTTTTATGTTTGACCATTTTAAAATGGGGCAACAGTAGCAAATGTGCATATGGCTTAATTTGAATTCAAATTTGAAGTTTGAATTTGCATTTCAAATGCAATATACTTCAGTTAAATTGAATATGCTACAAACTAGTACCACTCACATCATGGACAAACTTATTATGTGCTTGTGCATTTACTTTCGAAGTTGTCCCCCCTTGTTGATGATTGCCTCCGATGACAGACGTTCCGAGACGGTGATCACCCCCGAAGAAGAAGACCACCGTTAAGACCCGTGTATCGTGAGCAAGGCAAGCAAACCCCATTGATCATGTCTATAAAATCCCAATTCCCTCTCAGTCTCGCTTATGCATGTTTAGGAGATCAACGAGACCCGTTCTTTCGCATAGTTGAACCCATTCCGATGCATGACCTATCATTTTGCCACCGTATTAAGCAAACCACAATCCTAGCAGATTTACGAGTTGAATGATGAGCATGTAGCCCCTACAACTGTTACTACTTATTGCTGCTTAGTGGTACAATGATGATGTTTTGATTGTGAGTCGGGATGGAATGAACCCAGTGATGCTGATGATAAACGTGTTGGTGAATCCACCCTAAACAAAGGTGAACGATGAGAGGCTGTGTAGGAGTACACAGTGGGTTGTCTCGTTGAACACTGCCCTAGGCCCCGAGTTCCTGTTTTGTGATCCAAGACAAAGAGTATGACCACATGTAGGGTTTATGGGAGCCCCGTTTGGCCGCTTTACGTACCCGATCCGGTCCAGGAGTCACACTAGATTCGGGCTTTCCATTTGATTTATGCATAGATATGTAGGTGGACCTGTGAGGCAGTGAAACCATCTGTCAAAGGTGGCGTCTCGGTCCCTTGCATTATCTGAATCCGTTTCGTCGAACCGGCCGGACTCTCGAGCGGTGAAAAACTCAGGTAGTCGATTCCTGGATTAGAAAAGGTGATGTGAGGGTAGTGCCTTGGTTTCATCCACGTCCGACATACTCTTGAAGGGCGACAAGAACGAGGCGATAAATGATGACACGTGTGTGAAGATGTACACCCCTGCAGGGTTAATGAACTATTCGAATAGTCGTGTCCGCGGTTGTGGACTACTTGGAAACCTCTACTTGATCATAGACAACTTGAATGGATACTTATAAAACTCGCAAGATAAACGTGAGTGCTATGGTGTGCTCCTCGTGGGGAAGTCGAGGAAGTAACCATAGTGGTTTATTGGTTGGAGGCTTGGTAGTGGACTCGTGTACGCTTCTTACCTCAAGTCTGGTACTCGTAGTACAGGACTAGCCAAGTCAAAGCTGGCACTTCTGCATATTGAACCCCACCTCCTTTACCTTGATACTTGAGCATGAGTAGTTTAGTTCTGATGTAAGTCTTGCTGAGTACGACTTTGTACTCACGTTTTCTTATTTTATGTTTTAGATGAGAACCCGGACCCCGATGGAGTCACCTTCGTGAAGCTCGATGTTGACCTTGGTAGTATAGTCCCAAACAGCTGTCTGGTCCCTCGTGGAAGGGCATGTATGTTTACAAGGCTTCTCCAAGCCATTTGTTAAACTTGTCTGTACTCAGACCTATTTTTCTTCCGTTGTATGATGTAATGTGAACACAGACATGTGATCTTTGTATGCTCTATGTGTATATCAATAAAGAGTACTTTGTAGAGTTATGTGATGATACCTGCTGTTCATACTAGGCATCTGTGCTGCGTGTATGTTTATAACATGCATGTCTTAGTATGGGTTTTGGAGACCTTAGTTGTGATCTGGCTGGCGGTCTTTTATACACCAAGTGGCCCTTAGATGTGCGCAGCTTGGGGCATCACGATGCGATTGTTCGTGACTCTGTCACGTGCACAGTTTGATGTATGATCGAGCCCGCCCTAGACCCCGACTAAGTGATCGGGCTGGAGTAAGTCTATGTAAGAGTTAGGATCCAATCGATAACATGGTTGAGGCGACTTGTCTATGAGTATGGGATTCACCACCCATAAGCATTTAGACTTGTGAGCGGACGTTGAGGACCCATCTCAGTTGATCATCCGGCCTGAATGGGATGCCCCTCACATTCGATGCTTACCGAGAACGTTCTGTGCTTGGCCTTGTCATGCTTAGACAAGTGGGTACGGTTCTCGGCTCTCCATGTGATTGTATCTTGACTGGAATTACATACGCTAACCCCGGGTCCCGACACGAGGACATTCCAAAAACGGCTTTCACTACTCGTTATGGTCTTTACGAGTGCACCGTCATGTCCTTTGGTTTAACCAATGCCGCCGCCACTTTCTCACGCATGATTAATTCAATCTTCATGGAGTACCTAGATAAATTTTTTGTGGTTTATCTTGATGACATTCTCATCTACTCGAAGAACGAAGAAGAACATGCCGAACACCTAAGGCTGGTATTGATGAAACTTAGAGAGCATCGCCTGTATGCTAAATTCTCCAAGTGTGAATTTTGGCTACCAGAAGTGACCTACTTAGGCCACGTGATTTATGCAAAAGGCATTGCTGTGAATCCCGAGAGAGTTCAGGCCGTCCTTGACTGGACTCCACTTGAATCGGTTAAGCAAGTTAGGAGTTTTCTTGGCCTAGCTAGCTATTGCCGCCGCTTCGTCGAGAACTTTTCTAAAGTTGCAAAGCCTCTGACTGAACTCCTCAAGAAAGATAAGAAATTTCAATGGACTCCCAAGTGCGAGGAAAGCTTTCAAGAGCTAAAAAGAAGATTGACTTCTGTACCCGTACTTGCACCTCCAGACACCAAAAGGGATTTCGAGATGTATTGTGATGCATCACGGCAAGGGTTAGGATGCATACTTCCGTAAGATCGACATGTGGTAGCTTATGCTTCACGCCAGTTGCGGCCACATCAAGAGAACTATCCTACCCATGACCTTGAACTCGCTACCGTAGTTCATGCCCTAACAACTTCGCGACATTACCTCCTTGGTAATCGTTGTGAGATCTATTCTGATCACCAAAGCCTCAAATATATTTTCACCCAGCCAGATCTTAATCTCAGGCAAAGACGATGGATTGAGTTGATAAAAGATTACGACGTAGGAATTTCTTACACCCCAGGCAAAGCCAATGTCATGGCTGATGCACTAAGTCGTAAGTCGTATTGTAACAACCTCATGTTACAACAGTATCAACCACTTCTTCATGAGGAATTTCGAAAGCTTAACCTCGAGATTGTTCCTCGTGGATCTCTTTTCAACTTGGTGGCGAAACCAACCCTTGAGGATCAAATCATAGTTTCCCAAAGACGTGCACGAGGTGTACGCCGGATCAAGGAGAACATTGCTAGCGGAGTTGCTAAATGTTTCTCCACAGATAATAAAGGAACGGTATTCTTTGGAAATCGTTTGGTAGTACCTAAGAATAGAGATCTAAGGCAACTCATCCTCAAAGAAGCCCTTGACACACACCTCTCAATTCATCCCGGTAGCACAAAAATGTACCGAGATCTACGCCAGAGATTTTGGTGGACTAGGATGAAGAGAGACACTGCTCGATTTGTTGCCGAATGTGATGGTTGTCGTCGCATTAAGGCAGAAGACCAAAGACCTTCTGGTACACTTCAACCTTTGCCTATTCCTGAGTGGAAATGGGACAAAGTCGGTATGGACTTCATCACCGGCTTTCCAAAAACCCAGAAAGGAAATGATGCCATCTTCGTTGTCATAGATAGGCTTTCCAAAGTTTCTCACTTCCTTCCCGTTCGCGAGTCTATAACTGCTAGTCAGTTAGCGGAATTGTATGTCTCTAGGATTGTATCCCTTCACGGTGTTCCTTTGGAAATTAATTATGATCGTGGTAGCCTTTTCACCTCTAGATTTTGGGGAAGCTTTCAAAATGCTATGGGAACTCATCTCTCCTTTAGTACAGCTTTCCATCCTCAGTCTAGCGGTCAAGTCGAAAGGGTTAACCAAATTCTTGAATACATGCTCAGAGCTTGTGTTATCTCATTCGGAAAGAATTGGGAGAAGTGTTGGGAAACGTAGTAGAAAACAAAAAATTTCGGCCTACGA
Organism: Bromus sterilis; assembly: GCA_950022295.1. Lineage (NCBI taxonomy): Eukaryota > Viridiplantae > Streptophyta > Magnoliopsida > Poales > Poaceae > Bromus > Bromus sterilis. Next base: position 331,080,113 of record OX465595.1, on the reverse strand, counting down.
ATCAAGAATCCAAGATCATCCAAGAAGATTGCATACAAGGTTTTAGGTCATGGCTCACCAACCGATGTAGACGAAGTAGAGTCGGTGAAGATCGTGGACGTAGTGGAAGTAGATCTCGCAAGTTCTCCCACGAACAGTCCCTCGATCAATCCCACGAACAAGTCCCGCGATCTAGTCCCACGGACAAGTCCCATGAACAAGCTCCTCGAAGAAGGGTCGAAGGTACGACCCCTCCATTAGTATCCACACATCCTGTAGCAGCAATCCCGCAGCGCTCCGCCGTCCAGAGATGAACGCCACCGAGAAAACTAGAGGGAGAAAACCCTAACGGATTCCGATCTAGAACAGCGTCTAAATCGGGGTCTAATTGTGGAGCAACGGGGTTTAGAGGAGGGAGGGTGGCGCATAGGCCTTGGGGATTGATTGTCTATCTCTTCCCCCACCCTTGGCTCACCTTATATAGGTGGCCAAGGGGCCTAGGGCGCAGCTCAAGGAGGTTTGGGAGTCCAACTTGGACTCCCAAGCCTTCCAAACCTACACATACCTTCCCACCGGAAACCTTCCATAATGGTATTTGGAAATCCCACCTGGAGGATCTCCCACCCCTCTTTGGTGCTCCCCCACCACCTGGCCGGCCAGGGCAGCCTAGGTGGCTTGCCCCCCAAGGACAGGGGCGCAGGGCAGTGGGTGGTACTGCCCGGAACCTTCCGGAACCTTCTCGAAGCTTCCAGGACCTTCCGGGACCTACCGGGACTGTTTCGGGACATTCCGGACACTTTTGGAGCACTTCCAATACCTTCCGGAACCTCTAACGAATGTTCCGGAGCCATCTAAATGGGTTTCAGAGCCATCCGGGCAAAGGTTATTATGTCCGGTGAACACAACATATTGTTTAAGCTGTCCACCGATCACCGAAACTATTCCGGTTGATCGTAAACTTTCCCATTACCATTTTCATATGTTCCGGAACCACCTGGGACTACTCCAGAGTGATCCGGACATATCCTTAAATACCCAAAACTACTTTTGGTGCCCTTATGAACTATTTCATAAATCCCCGGAACTACTTCCGGTACCCGTATGAACTATTCTGCTTTGCTTCCACTAAACCTTCTACCATACTAGTATTCTAACAGACTACTGCTCGTTAAGTGTGTGACACAATAGGTTCGGTATAATGCGGACATGACTCAAAACATCTTCCGGACATAGGTCAACAGCCTTTTGTCAATAGCCAATAATCAACAGCGGAGCCATGGACACCCATGTTGACTCCCGCACATACACGAAGAAACTTCGAGTGAACCATTATGTTTAGTCATGTACCATTCCCTTTGCTTCGCGATATATGACAAAGTTAGAGGAGAGAAGTTTGGCACCCATGTGTAACAACTTTTGAACACAAGCCACTCGTTATCCTCTTTGCTCGTTTGTCCCTTTTCTCGTTATCGTATTCCGGTATCCCCGTGACTGAATCACAATGCGTCTGGCCAGACTATAATGGATACCGTCATACCGAGTGGGCCCGAAGTGAATATATTCTTCATCGTGAAGGAGCAAATCCCATTCTTGAACTATCACAGTCACTAGCCACACCATCTGACATACCCAGAACTTATTTTACTACTTCCCATTTACGGGAGGATTCATCTAAGAACCAAAGCATGTCTTCCTGTGTGAAGCAACTCGATACTCTCATGGTCTAAGGAATTATGTATATGAAAACATTTCATGATATGACTTATAACGTTGTTACGATGTGATCTCTAAGTATATCATTCAATACTGGGGTCGGTTCAACATCATTGTTCTGCTAACAATATGTTCCCATTGCTACTGACATCCTTGTTACAAGAATAATGTCCATGATTAAGAAAACGTAATCATCAGTTAGCACATGAGCTGGTCTTAGAGGCTAAACCAGGAACTCTTGGTGTTTACATTTCCACACATGCAAATGAGTTTTCTTCTGAATCTCACAGTCAGGGTCATTGCAATTATAGCACAGAAATATAAACATTAATTACGAACGTGGAAATATATATAATAACATTTTATTATTGCCTCTAGGGCATATTTCCAACAGTCTCCCACTTGCACTAGAGTCAATAATATTATTAGTGCTTGAGCATTTTACACCTATGGCATACCGGTGTAATACATGCTTCATTTGTGGTATAGACTTCATCATCGGATCTGACGTTTCAGACCCGTTTGTATCTTGCATATCTTCGCGTTTTAACGCTATCATAAAATTCACTAATTTTATTAGTTTAGCTTTGTATATGTTTGAATCATTTGGTAGGACCTTGGTTCCCTAGAATAAGTCATGAAATCATTCATCAATGTTCCATGAGCTTCAAGCATCTAGGAAACCATACCATGTTCATAAATGAAATGATGATTCAAAATACCCTCCCTTGTTACTTCTTTAAGCAACAATATACTTAGCCTCTATTATAGAATTCGCCACAGTATCTAACTTTACAAAGTTCCTCCATACTGTGCCACCCTTACGTGTCAAACACATAATCCCAATTAAAATCAAAAATCGGTCGGAGTAAGTATGAAGACTAAATTTGTGTAACTGGTTACATCAAAATCCAGCTGGTGTATCTTATTACAACAAGCTCTTCATTATCTCCATTTTTCCGAGAAACATATCTTATCTATCATAATTTTAACTTTTCACTGTTTGTCCAATGATCAACATATTGATCACTTTGGTATCTTGCTCACAACCTTTTGTAGCGTTGGACATATCTGTTCGTTTTACATATTATGGTGTACATGATTAATCCAAACACACAGGTGAGTGGAATTCAATTCACGTGTTTTTGCTTATCTGTGTTCATGAACACCGATTTCCGCGAACAATTTTCACCGTGACCTCGGCAAGAACATCCTTCTTGGCGTATTCATACTAAACTACTTTAGTATCATGTCAACATGTAATGTTGGCTTTAGCATGATCAGACACTTACTATCTACATAGATCATTGTGCTCAATACTAATGCTATATTAGCCCAAGTACTTCAGCTGAAAACTATTTCCAATAAAGTCCTTATTCTTGTCAAGAAATTTATATCATTTCTAATCAACAATATGTCATCTACATAAGGTTTTAGAAATATTATTCAGCTCCCACTTACTTTCTTGAATATTCAAGCATCTTCGTTATTCTTGATGAAAACAAACTCTTTTCGCAATTTCATCACAACGAAAATTCCAACTCCATTATGCTAGCATCAGTCCATCACTGGATATCCCAGGCTTGCATCTATTTTAGCATCCTTTGAATCGACAAAACATTCCGGTCGTATCACATATACGTCCTTTGTTATATTTCCGTGTAGGAACTTTGTTTTGACGTTCATTCTACCATATCCTATAAATGAGATATGTAGTAATTGCTAATATAACCCGAACTGACTAAAGCATTTCTACGGTCGACACTATTTCGCCGTAGTCAACCTTTGAACTTGCTAGAAAACAATTTTCCAACGAGTTGAGCTTTATGGATAAAACAATTTCATCCGAATCAATTATAGATCCATATATATATTCTTCAGACTTTTAGTCTTTCCGAGGGTCTACCAAGTTCAAAACTTGACTTACTTCCATGGATACTATCTCGGATTATTTGGCATTTAGCCAAATCCCGGAGTCAGGGCCCATCAACGCTTCTTTGTATATCACAGGTTTATCATTGTCAAACAACAATATCTCGTTTTACATATCATGAATGTTTGTACGATTTTTGTCTAACCTGTGTGGTTCAGCTGCGCACTTCTCTCAATATTCAACAATCTTTGACAAGTTGCACTGTCCTCCCACTCACTCTTTTGTAAGAAACTATTTTTCTTCAAAATACATTGTTCTCAACAGCAAACAGTTTTTCTTTTGTGTAGTGATAGAGGAATACCAAAACTTTTGGCATAACCTTAACAAAGTAGCACTTATCTGATTTGGGGTTTTGAGTATGTCAAACATATGCCTCATATACCCAAATTTTAAGAAAAGACAACATGGTTTTAACAGTCCATACCACATCTAATATGGTGTCATTTCAACAGATTTGATGGTGCTCTTTTTAGTGTAAAAGTTGTAGTCACTAACGCATAACTTTAATAAGTATAATGGCAAATTGATAAACGTCATATTTTATCTTACCGTGTCATACATGGATTGATTACATCTCTCGAACACTTTACTCATAGTGGTGTTCCGGGAGACGCAAGTTATGACACTTCTTCACAACTCATCAGACGTTCGCTAAACTTGTAACTCAAATATTACTTTCTACAATCTAATTTGCAGAAGCTTTATTTTCTTGTTACAATGAATTTATATTTCACTCTAAAATTCCTTGAACATTTCAAAGATTTCAGACGTATGTCTCTATTGAACAGATATCCACATATCTACTTCAACTCATGAGTGAAGATAGGGAATCCACTGCACACAACTACACTTATTGGACTACACACATCATCATGTATGATTACCAATGGTTTAGTTGCCCGTTCATGTATGGCCTATTAACGGTGTTTTAGTCACATTAATTCGAGACAAAGATCGCAAGCGTCAAGTGATTCATAATCATATGACTCGAAAGTCAATCACTTATGGAAATTCTTCATGCATGTTATGTCACTTGTGATAAACGGCAGTGCCACATCTATGTGGTATTTCTGTTAGTCTTGCGACGTTTAGCGTCAGTGTTATGAATGTTTAGTATTATTATCAAGATTCATAACATACACCCTATTCATAATGGAAGTATGGCCTTTACGTTATTCATAGCTTTGAACAACTCTCTTGCAACAAACATGATTCAAAATGATGTTTTGCAACAAGGCTAAAGTGTAGTAACAATTTACTCAACTCTAAAATGAATTATGAAGATAATCATAGAGTCAACACACGGTATAGTAAACCTTTTACCGTGTTCCCGAGCGTGTCAAAACTCATCATTAGCTAGTCATAAAGGCCATAGTATTTCTTGCATCGAGTTGCAACAATATGCAATCGATGTGATATTCCGGTGATCAACAGTTTAATCACAATATACAGAATCCACAATTAACTGCTTAATCATGATTCCCAAGAATTACATCTCTTGACCAGCAATGAATTCATCTATAACTCCGTATGACTTTCATTTCTGAGCTGGTTATTCCAGTCTTCTTTCGTTTTGCCTTTATACGTATCATAGTTCTATTTCAAATGTCACTCCTACTCACAGAAGATCACACATGATCAAGGGTGGCGCAGGCCATGGACTTTCCGGCGTGTAAGTCTTACTAACACCCTATGGAACTTCCTTTCCCTTAATCCTCATCATCATATGATCATTGTTCTTCTGGATCCCACACATCAGTTTTGTTTAGAGCACAATGAACATTTTCACTAATGCTTACAATCATACATTGTACTAGATATCTTATATCCAACATTAATTGTCTTACTACTGAAAACTTATTTTTCAGTTCCATGAATATAACATAACTATCCCAAACTTTTCGAAGTTCGGGTTTCATGATGGTGAAGACAATGCACTTAGCTGTCGTGGAATTCTAGCATTTTGGATTATGGACATAAGTCACATCATCCATAGCATCAGCGGGAGAGCATCAAAAATTTGCGATAGGACAAGCTCCTTCTCGACACTATTGAGGATAGTCCTCACAATACGGTACCAATCGTAAAGTTTTTACCAGATAAAACAGTTAATCAAAATCAATTGGGAAGGTGGTAACGCGAGCCATTATTCTACATCGATAATGCAAATACTAAGACTTTGTTCATAATTAAGTTGCACTTGTGATTAATCAATTTAATTACTTAGTGCGCTCCCACTCAGATCAATATCTCTCGTAATTGATGCTGGAGTGATTCAACATCCAACCCAATCGTCCGCCATTGATGTGACATCACTGATGACTTAGACTGGACCGGTAGGCCAACTTGCCAATCACGCCAAAGGTGATTCTTGTTCATCTTTCGATGGGCGTGTTCCGGTAGCAAACTTTTATCCAAACCGTCAAGACAACCAAGTGTAATGTGCTGTGTGTTCTTTTAACACACCCGCCTTTTATGCGTCACACCGTGTGCACCCATGTGACATGACCTGCTCCGGTGTGAAACATAGTATAAACGGTGCTACAGTTGGAAGAACACTATCAACTTGATATTGTTTTGCGAGAGATCACCCTAATAAAACACGACTACCGCGCATCAAACAAGGGTGCATCAAAGGGATAAACATCATAGGCAGTTCATAAAATTATGTGATATCATATAGCCCTTTGCTTCGTGAAGTCTTCATTGTCTTCACGTCGTCGTGGTTGAAGTCACCGTGTCCACCAACTTTGTCCTTGGTACCGGGACCAACACCACGGCTTCCGGCATGTGAGTCGGGGTCCACCTCCGCATCGTAGATCATCACCTTGCATCTATCTATTGCTTTGCCTCGAGCTAATAAACAGTTCTGGCACGCAGGCCATAATTAAGTGACAATCATATGACTCCAGTCATCATGCCGTACCACGACACGCAGGTCGCGAATAAATATTACATAACATATAGCATCTCATACAAACACATTGCAAATCTTGAAGGCTATACCACATCACATGCATACTCTGCAAAAACGAGTTAGATCGCCATCTACACGGGTTGTTGCAACTTTTATCGTGGTTGTTAAGAAGGTTTACAAGGCAAACAAGAAACCCTAGATAAAACAAAACACGATACTTCTTTTGTTGCTAGTTTAACATACGGGGTGTGTGCAGCAACTAATCCCACAAGCCAAACTTCGTTAAATGCGTGACCCCCGTGTGGATTTGAGTTCATAAAATCCACAAGCCCTTCCATGTAAAAAATTCTATAGCAAGACTAAGATGAGATCCAAGGAATTTGATGTAGACCATGATCAAGGCAACCAGCATACTGAAAGCAGCATAGAGGGATCGATGGAAAACTCAATCCTTGTAGCAAAACCTCAACTTGCCATCAAGCATAGAAAAAATCACATGACAGGGAAGCAACAAGAAAATCAATGCCTCATATCACACATATGATCTAGACCTAAACATGCATCTAATCAAGGATCGCTCATGATACCACTGTTGGGAAACGTAGTATAAAACAAAAAATTTCGGCCTACGAATCAAGAATCCAAGATCATCCAAGAAGATTGCATACAAGGTTTTAGGTCATGGCTCACCAATCGATGTAGCGGAAGTAGAGTCGGTGAAGATCGTGGACGTAGTGGAAGTAGATCTCGCAAGTTCTCCCACGAACAGTCCCTCGATCAATCCCACGAACAAGTCCCGCGATCTAGTCCCGCGGACAAGTCCCATGAACAAGCTCCTCGAAGAAGGGTCGAAGGTACGACCCCTCCATTAGTATCCACACATCCTGTAGCAGCAATCCAGCAGCGCTCCGCCGTCCAGAGATGAACGCCACCGAGAAAACTAGAGGGAGAAAACCCTAACGGATTCCGATCTAGAACAGCGTCTAAATCGGGGTCTAATTGTGGAGCAACCGGGTTTAGAGGAGGGAGGGTGGCGCATAGGCCTTGGGGATTGATTGTCTATCTCTTCCCCCACCCTTGGCTCACCTTATATAGGTGGCCAAGGGGCCTAGGGCGCAGCTCAAGGAGGTTTGGGAGTCCAACTTGGACTCCCAAGCCTTCCAAACCTACACATACCTTCCCACCGGAAACCTTCCATAATGGTATTTGGAAATCCCACCTGGAGGATCTCCCACCTCTTTTTGGTGCGCCCCCACCACCTGGCCGGCCAGGGCAGCCTAGGTGGCTTGCCCCCCAAGGCCAGGGGCGCAGGGCAGTGGGTGGTACTGCCCGGAACCTTCCGGAACCTTCTAGAAGCTTCCAGGACCTTCCGGGACCTACCGGGACTGCTTCGGGACATTCCGGACACTTCTGGAGCACTTCCAATACCTTCCGGAACCTCTAACGAATGTTCCGGAGCCATCTAAATGGGTTTCGGAGCCATCCGGGCAAAGGTTATTATGTCCGGTGAACACAACATATTGTTTAAGCTGTCCACCGATCACCGAAACTATTCGGGTTGATCGTAAACTTTCCCATTACCATTTTCATATGTTCCGGAACCACCTGGGACTACTCCAGAGTGATCCGGACATATCCTTAAATACCCAAAACTACTTTTGGTGCCCTTATGAACTATTTCATAAATCCCCGGAACTACTTCCGGTACCCGTATGAACTATTCTGCTTTGCTTCCACTAAACCTTCTACCATACTAGTATTCTAACAGACTACTGCTCGTTAAGTGTGTGACACAATAGGTTCGGTATAATGCGAACATGACTCAGAACATCTTCCGGACATAGGTCAACAGCCTTTTGTCAATAGCCAATAATCAACAGCGGAGCCATGGACACCCATGTTGACTCCCGCACATACACGAAGAAACTTCGAGTGAACCATTATGTTTAGTCATGTACCATTCCCTTTGCTTCGCGATATATGACAAAGTTAGAGGAGAGAAGTTTGGCACCCATGTGTAACAACTTTTGAACACAAGCCACTCGTTATCCTCTTTGCTCGTTTGTCCCTTTTCTCGTTATCGTATTCCGGTATCCCCGTGACTGAATCACAATGCGTCTGGCCAGACTATAATGGATACTGTCATACCGAGTGGGCCCGAAGTGAATATCTTCTTCATCGTGAAGGAGCAAATCCCATTCTTGAACTATCACAGTCACTAGCCACACCATCTGACATACCCAGAACTTATTTTACTACTTCCCATTTACGGGAGGATTCATCTAAGAACCAAAGCATGTCTTCCTGTGTGAAGCAACTCGATACTCTCATGGTCTAAGGAATTACGTATATGAAAACATTTCATGATATGACTTATAACGTTGTTACGAAGTGATCTCTAAGTATATCATTCAATACTGGGGTCGGTTCAACATCATTGTTCTGCTAACAATATGTTCCCATTGCTACTGACATCCTTGTTACAAGAATAATGTCCATGATTAAGAAAACGTAATCATCAGTTAGCACATGAGCTGGTCTGAGAGGCTAAACCAGGAACTCTTGGTGTTTACATTTCCACACATGCAAATGAGTTTTCTTCTGAATCTCACAGTCAGGGTCATTGCAATTATAGCACAGAAATATAAACATTAATTACGAACGTGGAAATATATATAATAACATTTTATTATTGCCTCTAGGGCATATTTCCAACAAGAAGTCTCTTCCATTTGCCGAATTTGCTTAAAACAATAGTTTTCAATCTAGTCTGAACATGTCTCCTTTTGAACTCCTTTATGGACGACGATGTCGAACACCCCTTAAATGGTCAGAAACCGGTGAAAGACAACTCTTTGGATAGGACATGATCAAGGAAGCAGAAGAGCAAGTTCGCATTGTTCGTGATCAATTGAAAGCAGCCCAGTCTCGTCAGAAAAGCTACTATGATCGTCATCATAGACAAGAAAGCTATAATCTGGATGAGAAGGCTTACCTTCGGGTTACTCCTCTGAAGGGAACCCAACATTTCGGTATCAAAGGCAAGTTGGCCCCACGTTGCATCAGACCTTTCCGCATTCTCGCTAAACGTGGAGGAGTTGCCTACCAACTTGAACTACCCCCGCACTTTTCCCGAGTACATGATGTATTCCATGTGTCACAACTCAAGCGTTGCTTCAAGGACCCCATCCGCGAAGTCGACCATGAAAAGCTTGATCTCCAAGATGACCTTTCTTATCGAGAATGCCCTGTTCGTATTCTTGATTCAGCAGAGCGTGTCACTCGCCGAAAGAAGATCAAGTTTCTGAAAGTTCAGTGGTCTCATCACTCAGAGAAAGAAGCCACGTGGGAAAGAGAGACGTCTCCGTGCCGAGTACCCCACCTTCCTCCCGACGACTTCTGAATCTCGGGACGAGATTATTTTGAGTGGGGGCGAGTTGTCACAACCCCAAGTTAGGTATGTGCTAGGATCAAGTGCTCCTTTGCATCATGCAAAAATTCAAAAGGAAAAATCAAAAATGGGGAAAATAAAAGCCCTGAGAAATTAATTTAAATGGCCAGACAAAAATTTCTTCCAAAAATTACTCTGGTATTTTTGAAAAGTCTAATAAATATGCATGATCACATATAAAGTGAAGTGGGTCCCACTGCATGCACCAAGATTTTTCAAATATTCCAAACAGGGCTTGGAAATTAAATTAAACTCCAATTTGAATTTAAATTCAAATTGTTTGGTTTTCAAAAGTCACCAAAACTTATGAGTGGCTAGCTATATATGTTATAAGCCCACATAAAAGTTTTCATGATTTTATAAAATGCCTTGCTATTTTATTTGAGGCAAAACAAATAACAGAAAAAGAAAACAGAAAGAAATAACAGAAGAAAAGGAAAAAGAAAAAGCTAGCCCACCCGGCCAGGCCGTAGGCCCAACTCACCGTACCCCTGGCCCAGCCCACGGCCACCTTGTAGTCTTCCTCCCCCGCGCTGCCAAGCAGCTCGCTGGAGGCAGGGGAGCACGCCGCGACGCCACCGCAACGTCTCGCGGATTCCAGGCCATCTAGGCCTCTTCCCCTCGCCACAGAGACGCCACGCACGCGCTCTTTCTTTCCCCCCTCCCTCCGCTCTTCGTCCCGCCCTCCTCTGCACGATTCCGTCGTGAACCGTAGCTCGCCGGAGAGCGCCGACACGCGCAACCGTGGCCACCGGCAAGCTCGAGCCACCCCACCTTGTCCAGAAGGACCGCAACGCTCGTCTATGTCGACTGCTGCAATCAATTGAACCAGGGATCCTCCGAAGCCGACGCCATCTTCGCCGATTCGCCGCCTGCCGCCATAGGCCTCGTCGGGAAATTCGTCGCCGCCAGGACCTCCCCTGCCACGCCGTGCTTCCCTTCGTCCTCAGGGTGAGCTCCTCTTTCTCCCCAGCCCTCCCGCGCTTCTGCCCGTGGCTGGGTTCACCGTTTCTGTCGAGGCCAGTGGCCCAGCCGCCGCCTCGTCATCGGGTTCGTGACCACGGGCCTCCCCGCGTTGCCCCGATGGCACAAGTGGACGCGCGACGTCCCAAGCTACGCGCCCGTGCCTCCAGAACCATCTCCCGTGCCCGAAATCACCATCCCGGCGATGCTCCGGCAGCTACAGTGTTGTCGCCGGCGAGCCCTAGCCATTAGGGCTAATGAACCTCCTAACCCCCCCTAAACCTCAATGACAGGTGGGGCCCAGCCCTGTTAACCCCCTCTGTTTATAAATAAACATGGGATTAACCCCCACTGAGGCTGACAGCAGGGCCCCACTCGTCAGCTGCCCCCTGACGTCAGCACTGCGCCAGGCTGACGCAGTAAAGGTTTTAAATCAAGTTAAATTATTCCAGAAAAGGCAGAAAATGGCTGAAACTTTGAAAAATCATAGAAAATTCATTTTAACTCCAAATTGGACAAATAATATGTCTAAAATTATCAGAAAAATACAAGGATTATGAATATGCAACTTGTTTATATGTTTGACCATTTTAAAATGGGTGAACAGTAGCAAACATGCATATGGATCCTTTTCAAATTTAAATTTGGAGTGATTTTGCAAATGATTTTGCAACACCCTTAACTCCAATGGATTCATCCACACATCACAGACATTACTTCAACTATACCACATCACTTCATGATCAACATTTTGAAATGAACTTTCATGCATTCAAATGCATTTGAAATTCATCGACAAATCAAATGGAGTTTGAATTTGCATTTCAAATGCAATATACTCCTTTTAAATGGAATGCTCAACACATCAGTACATTGAACATCACCATTGCAATATTATTCATGTGATTGTGCATTGTACATTATGTTGATCCTATGATTGTCATGTTGCTGATAGAAGTGGAGCCGGAACCCGAGATCACCCCCTTGGTTGAAGACCTCGTGACTGAACCTCGTCAGCAAGGCAAGCAAACCCCCATTGATCATGTCTATAAAATCCCACTTCCCTCTCATGTCTCTCTTATGCATTGTTTAGGAGATCGCCTTGTATCGATTCTACCGCATAGTTGAACCCATATCCGATGCATGACCTATCATCTTGTCACAGTAGTAAGCAAAGCACAATCCTAGCAGATGTAGGAGTTGGTTGATATCATGTGGCCCCTGCAACTGTTATTGCTTATTCCATGCTTAGTGGTACAACGAGGTTGCTTTTGATGTGAGTCGGGATGATAGTGAACATGGTGTTGATGAAAGTGAAATGTGTTGGTGAATCTACCCTAATACAAGGTGAACGATGAGAGGCTGTGTAGGAGTACATAGTGGGTTGTCTCGTTGAACACCGCCTTAAGTCCGAGTTCTTGTGTGGTGATCCAAGAAGAAGAGTACAACCACACATTGGGCTCACTGACCCCTCTCATCCTAGTACCTCACCCCGTTCGAACCCCAGAAGTCGCAGTAGTTCGGAGTTCTGGTAGGGCTGTGGCACGGTCTGCGAAGTGGATGAACGGCTTTTCAAGAACGGCTTGGGACCCTGCACACAACGTTTGAGGCTGTACTGGAACCTCTGCCGGACTTCCATACGGATCCCCCTCAGATAGGCGACTCTCTGGACTAGAACGGAGCTGTGGGCGAAGTGTTGTGGTGGCATCCTCGCTGTCACCTCTTGAACGGTGTCATGCAAAAGGCGATAAATGATGACACGTGTGTGTAGCGGTACACCCCTGCAGGGTTAACAAAACTATTCGAATAGCCGCATCCGCGGTTAAGGACTGCTTGGAAAGCTTAGCTTGATTATTAGACAACTTGAACTGGATACTTCTAAAACTCGCAAGATAAGCGTGAGTGCTATGGTGTGCTTCTCGTGGGGAAGTCGAGGAAGTAACCATAGTGGTGTATTGGTTGGAGATGTAGTGGACTCGTGTACGCTTCTTACCTCAAGTCTGGTACTCGTAGTTCAGGACTAGCCAAGTCAAAGCTGGCATTTCTGCAAGTGAAACCCCACCTCCCTTTACCTTGATACATGTGCATGAGTAGTATAGTTCCTACGTAAGTCTTGCTGAGTACGAATTTGTACTCATGTTTGCTTATTCTATGTTTTAGAAGAACCCATCGACCCCGATGGTGGCTTCTACCTAAAGCTCGAAGAATGAAGACTCAGACCAATACCAAGCTAGTGTAGTCCCAGTCAGACGACTGGTTCCCTCGTGGAGGGCTTGTTTTTAGATAAGGCTTCTCTAAGCCATTTGTTAAACTTGTATGTACTCAGACCTACTTTGCTTCCGCTTGTCTGTGGTAATGTTGGATCACATGCTTGTGATCTCTGTGTGCACTCTGTAAGAGTTATTAATAAAGATGTATACTTTGTAGAGAATTTCAATGATACCTGCTGTTCATACAAGGCATGTGTGCTGCGTGTATGTTTATAACATGCATGTCTTTGTATGGGTTTTCGAGACCTTAGTTGTGATCTGGCTGGCGGTCTTTTATACACCAAGTGGCCCTTAGATGTGCGCAGCTTGGGGCTTCGCGATGCGATTGCTCGAGACCCTGTCTCATGCAGACTTTGATGTATGATCGAGCCCGCCCTAGACCCCGACTAAGTGATCGGGCTGGAGGAAGTCTATCTAAGAGTTATGAGATAGTCGATAGTATGGTTGAGGCCACTTGTCTGTGAATATGGGAGTTCATCACCCATATCATTTAGACTTGTGTGCGGACGATGAGGACCCATCTCAGTTGATCATCCGGCCTGGATGGGATGCCCCTCACGTACGATGCTTTCCGAGAACGTTCTGTGCTTGGCCTTGTCTGCTTAGACAAGTGGGTACGGTTCTCGACTCTCCATATGACTATGTCGTAGCGGGACTTGCATACGCTAACCCCGGGTCCTGACAATCCCCTTCTCCATCAACAATCATCAGTTCACACTCTATATTTTACAAGAATATAGAAGATTGTGACACCCTTGATTTATGATCATGTACAGTAATCATACACGCAGGGTACATGATCGAGACCAAGGTGCCACGGTGAGAATATCACAGCACAACACTAAACAGAAAAGGATAAACCAATATATTACAAGAAAGGGGGTCGCACGGAGCCGAATACATAGGTCAAATTAAACAGAATATCTGGGTACAGACATAGTTAGTCAAGTTTTGCCTTAAGAAGGCTAGCACAAATAACATCAGAGGTACAGATCAAAAAGGCAAGGCCTCCAGCCTGGGATCCACCGAACTACTCCTGGCCAACGGAAACTCGACATCGTAGTAGGCTCCTCCTAGAATCTCCTGGTCCTGGGCTCCAACGTCGACTGCAGCGGCCGATCAGGCAAAACAAAAAGGGGGAAATAAAGCAAGGGTGAGTATATAGCATACCCGCGAGTCTTACGTCCGCTACTAAGCATTTATGCATTTGTATCAAATGGAAAGGGGAGGCTGTATATAGTGTACTGCAAGGTAGAAATCAAAATAAGGATGAGAAGCTAGGCCTATCGAAGACTAGCATCTTCCGACCAGACTTGAGTGAGGCAGGCGCGAGGAGGAGAGTTGGGGGACGGCGCGGCTAGGATTAGGTCTTCGCGGGAGAGGGGGCGGCTCAGGCGTCGTCTTAAGCTCGCCGACGACCATGGGATAGGCGCCACGGCGACGTCCGCGGCGTGGCCGGCCTGGATGGCCGCCACGAGCGCCCCTGTGTATAGAGGTTGAAGATGGAGGCGTTTGGTTGGGCTGGGCCTGGCCCAGTGGGGGTGGGCCTCGCCCAGAGCGGTAGATATGACTTTGCATTTTATTTTTATTTTCCTTTTTGTAATTTCTCTTACGTTTGTACCTATTTTAGTTAGCTTTTGGACTTTTTGTAAAATATGGAACTTTTCCCATAATTAGTAGTGCATATTAATAGAGTGCCACAAAAAGTTTGGGATTTTGAATATGCAATTAGTGAACGGGGTTGTTTTAGCACTGGTTTGAATTGTTTGAAATATTTAAATATTGCAATAAATATCCAATGTTGGTTTAACATAGTCCACTGATTTTTAGGCATTTAAAATTGCTTGCACAATTTTTGGACAAAGTTTTATTCATCACTTTGTTTTTAATATAGAAAAAGGGTTTTTGAATATGATCAAGAGCAAAGATGATTGACGAGGATCAACCCCGGCAAATCCCATGGTCAGGGACCCTGGGTTAGTCATAGAGATGGCATAGGTTGGACGATACTCATCGGCTAATAGGAGAAGCACTTCCTGCTCGATATTATCACGTGAGGGGGCGATTACAATGGAGGCCAAGGCGAGTTCTCGCAAGTCTAGGATGAGTAGATGCGTATTGAGTTGATCCGGACGTCTCCCCTCCCAGCCTTTATATATTAGGACAGGCCTCGGGGAGTCTGTGCTAGGTTACAGTAGATGGTTTCCTAGTACTAGTCTTGCCTTGTACGCCAAGTTGCACCTTCCATGTTAGTCGCGGACTCGGGTCGCTGGCAGTTTTGAGCCATGACAATATCTGTTTTGAGGGATTTCTAAGCTGAAAGGGCCCAAGGAGTCGACTGGTCGAGCCTTGGTGAATTGTGCTAGTGACAAATACCATAGTAGCTCAATCAAGCACACGTCCCTCGACATGAACTTGGAACACTGGTGTCAAGAAAAGTCATGCCGCTGCAGGTCTTATAGGATCAATTGCTGCCAGTTTAAGCATATAGCCTGAGCGCGTTCGCTTGGCTCTTTCTAGCATGCGAGCGCATGGAAAAGGTCGGGAGTGAAATCGCTCTGCGGCAAGTCCCGGCCCGGCCGTTCTGCGCAGCGGGGTCTTACCTACATGCTAAGCTTGCATGGCATCTAGGTATAGTGTGTCGTAGCCCAGGCATAATTTGTTTTTGTTGAGGCACGGAGCCTGATTTATGAATGCACCCACTTGGAATAAACAATCAAGTGAGCTGTTTTGGTCGTCACTCACGGAGCTTGTAATGAACTCAGGCGAGGAAAATAAGATAGCACCCACTCGGAATGCCGTGAGTGCGCGAGTAAGTCATGCTTGCTGAATTGCTGAGTCTTTTTCTGCAAGTGGTCACTCGAATGCTTTTCTGCTTTTGGGGTGATGGAGCACCCGAACTATGAGAGTATGTTGTTTTTTCCTGGTGCGAGTGATCACTCGAGCACATCTTTGCTTTCTGTGTGAGGGAGCACCCGAACTCAAAAGGGAACTCCCGATGGGAGTAAGAATTTTTTATAGTTAGAAAATTTAGACATATAGTTGCCTCTTGGAATCGTTTGGTTTTTTCCAACTGCTTTAGCCTTGATCCGTTCCCTTTGAGGTACCGTGCTGATATGCATTGTCATGCTGTTTGATGACCTATGATGATGCTTGATTTTTTTTGATCCGTCATGTCATCTGGACTGTCATAATGACGATTTGGACGGCGCGCAGCCTGTTGCATGTTGGGTTTCCAAGGCTTTGTATGGGAAACAAGCGAGATTTGACGCGTCCTGTAAATAATGCTGACCCTGTGAAGGCATCTTCGTCTTGGAATTCGTAACACTCGGCCCTTTCGGTCTTTGACGCAATGATGGCGCCGCCTGGGCTTCTGTGTGTTTTTCCTCTTTTTCCCTTGGATTGAGCTATAAATACTTCCTTTGGTTGCACGTCCTTGGCATCCATTCTTTGCATCTTTTTCCTTCTGCTTCTTCTTCTTCTTCTTCTTCATATGGCACCCAAACGTGGTAGCAGTGTAGCTGGGCGAGGCCGTGGTTGTCGGGACCCGGGGTTAGCGTATGCGAGCCTCGCTACAACACAATCATATGGAGAGCTGAGAACCGTACCCACTTGTCTAAGCAGACAAGGCCAAGCACAGAATGTTCTCGGAAAGCATCGAACGTGAGGGGCATCCCATTCAGGCCGGATGATCCACTGAGATGGGTCCTCATCGTCCGCACACAAGTCTAATTTATATGGGTGGTGAACTCCCATACTCATAGACAAGTCGCCTCAACCATACTATCGATTGTATTATAACCCTTACATAGACTTACTCCAGCCCGATCGCTTAGTCGGGGTCTAGGGCGGGCTCGATCATACATCAAAGTGTGCACGAGACAGAGTCTCGAACAATCGCATCGCGATGCCCCAAGCTGCGCACATCTAAGGGCCACTTGGTGTATGAAAGACCGCCAGCCAGATCACAACTAAGGTCTCAAAAACCCACACAAGACATGCATGTTATAAACATACATGCAGCACACATGCCTTGTATGAACAGCAGGTATCATTGCAATTCTCTACAAAGTATATAACTTTATTGATAACTCTTACGGAGTGCACACAGATATCACAAGCATGTGATCCAACATTACAACAGACAAGCGGAAGCAAAGTAGGTCTAAGTACAGACAAGTTTAACAAATGGCTTAGAGAACAGTCGTCTGACTGGGACCACACTAGATTGGTCTTGGTCTGAGTCTTCATTCTTCGAGCTTCAGGTAGAAGCCACCATCGGGGTTGGTGGGTTCATCTAAAACATAGAATAAGAAAACGTGAGTACAAAGTCGTACTCAATAAGACTTACGTAGGAACTATACTACTCATGCACATGTATCAAGGTAAAGGGAAGTGGGGTTTCACTTGCAGAAGTGCCAGCTTTGACTTGGCTAGTCCTGAACTACGAGTACTAGTGTCAGAACCCCAACTAGGGTAAGTGCTAGGTTTGTTTGTGCCATTTTCATCATGCAAAAATTCAAAAGAAATTCAAAAATGGGGAAGCAGAAAGCCCTGAGAAATTATTTGAAATGGCCAGATAAAAATCTTTTTCAAAAAAATCATTTGAATGTTTAGAAAACTCCTAGAAATGTTGTTGATCATTTTAAAAGTGGTTTGGGATCAATCCCATGCACATGGAAGTTTCTAATATTCAAACAGTGGCTTTGGAAATTAAATAAACCCCTATTTGTTTTGGAATTCAAACTTATTGAATTAAAAAAATGTCCAAATTCTTTGTGTGGCTAGCTACTGGTCACCTAGGATTTATAAAATTATTTGGACCTTTATTAAAAATGCCTAGCTAATTTAATTAGTGGGGCCAACCTATTTACAGAAAACATAAAAGAAATAAAAGGGGAGAAGGCTTACCTCACGCCCAGGGGCGCAGCCCACTTCTCCACTGGCCTGGCCCAGCCCAGCCCGAGGCGTGTCGTCTACCTCCCCTCCCCCCGAAGCAGCTCGGTGGAGGGCAGGGAGGCAACGGCGACGCCACCTCGACGAGCCGCCTTCTAGGCCTTCCCCTGCCTCCCTCCGCACGCCAAGCAGCAGCCAGAGCGACCCCATGGCCATTCCCCTCTCCCTGCTTCCTCTAACCCTCGCTCCCGTGTGTTCCCGCAAGAAATCAAGACCCGCCGGAGTTCGCCGTCGTGGAAACTCGCGGCCACCGAGCTCCTCCGGCCTCTCCATGATGTCCAGGATGAATCACGGCATCGACTTCGTCTAGCCACACCCTCAATCGAAGCCCGGGGGCCACGAGCACGACTCCAGCCTCAAGAACTCGCCGCCGGCCGCCGGGGACGCCATCTTCAAATTCTTCGCTTGTGCTGTTCCAACGGCTTCCCCGAGCTCTTCCTGGTGTTCAGGGTGAGCTGGAGCTTCGTTCCCCTCCCTCCTTTCTTTTTCCTGTGGCCGGATTCAAGTTTCTGGCGAAGTCAGCAGCCGTCCTCCGCGCCACGTTGACGCCGGCGAGGCTCCGGCCACGCCCGAGACTCCCCGTGGGTACTGGGTGACGCGGGTGACCTCGGGCGTCCCTCTGGTGGTCTCGGCGAGCTCTCCAGTGGACGGAATCGCCACTCCGGCGAGGCGCCGCCGCGTCTAGTGACGCCGGCGTCGAGCCGCCGGCAGCCCAGGTCATTAGGGCCTTAATGACCCTGCTAATCCCCCCTTAGCCAATGACATGTGGACCCCAGACCCCGCCTAACACCCCTGTTAACTATAATTAAACGGAGTTTAACCCAGGCTCACTGACGTGTGGGTCCCACGCGTCAGGTTGACCAGTCAGCAGCCCTGACATCAGCATGACACAATGCTGATGCAATAAAGCCTTTTCCAGAGATTTAAAATAATCCAGAAAAATCCAGAAAATCATTTAAACTTTGGAATATCATAACTAATTCATATTAACTCCAAATTAAACATATAATATATGAAAAATTATCAGAAAAATACAAGGATTAAGAATATGCAATTTTTTTTATGTTTGACCATTTTAAAATGGGGCAACAGTAGCAAATGTGCATATGGCATAATTTGAATTCACAATTGAAGTTTGAATTTGCATTCCAAATGCAATATACTTCAATTAAATTGAAATTGCCACAAATCAGTACCCTTTACATCATGTAATAACTTAACATGTGCTTGAGCATTGTACTTTATTTGTGTTCCCCCTTGTTGATGATTTTTTCCGGTACCAGCTTTTCAGAGACGGTGATCACCCCGAAGAAGACCACCGTTAAGACCCGTGTACCGTCAGCAAGGCAAGCAAACCCCATTGATCATCTCTATAAAATCCCAATTCCCTCTCAGTCTCGCTTATGCATGTTTAGGAGATCATCGAGACACGTTCTTTCGCATAGTTGAACCCATTCCGATGCATGACCTATCATTTTGCCACCGTATTAAGCAAACCACAATCCTAGCAGATTTATGAGTTGATTGATGAACATGTGGCCCCTACAACTGTTACTGCTTATTGCTGCTTAGTGATACAATGAGGATGTTATGTTTGTGAGTCGGGATGGAATGAACACAGTGGTGCTGATGTTAACGTGTTGGTGAATCGACCCTAAACAAAGGTGAATGATGAGAGGCTGTGTAGGATTACACAGTGGGTTGTCTCGTTGAACACTACCCTAGGCCCCGAGTTCCTGTTTTGTGATCCAACACAAAGAGTATGACCACATGTAGGGTTTTATGGGAGCCCCGTTTGGCCTCTTTACGTACCCGATCCAGTCCAGGAGTCACACTAGATTCGGGCTTTCCATTTGATTTATGTATAGATATGTGGGTGGATCTGTGAGGCAGTGAAACCATCTGTCAAAGGTGGCGTCTCGGTCCCTTACATTATCTGAGCCCGTTTCGTGGAACCGGCCGGACTCTCGAGCGGTGACAAACTCAGGTAGTCGGCTCCTGGATTAGAGAAGGTGATGTGAGGGTCGTGCCTTGGTTTCATCCACGTCCGACATCCGCTTGAAGGATGACAAGAACGAGGCGATAAGTGATGACACGCGTGTGAAGATGTACACCCCTGCAGGGTTAATGAACTATTCGAATAGCCGTGTCCGCGGTTATGGACTACTTGGAAACCTCTACTAGATCATAGACAACTTGAATGGATACTTATAAAACTCGCAAGATAAGCGTGAGTGCTATGGCGTGCTTCTTCGTGGGGAAGTCGAGGAAGTGACCATAGTGGTGTATTGGTTGGAGATGTAGTGGACTCGTGTACGCTTCTTACCTCAAGTCTGGTACTCGTAGTACAGGATTAGCCAAGTCAAAGCTGGCACTTCTGCATATTGAACCCCACCTCCTTTACCTTGATACTTGAGCATGAGTAGTTTAGTTCTGATGTAAGTCTTGCTGAGTACGACTTTGTACTCACGTTTGCTTATTCTATGTTTTAGATGAGAATCCGGAGCCCGATGGAGTCACCTTCGTGAAGCTCGACGTTGACTAAGTTAGCATAGTCCCAGACAGCAGTCTGGTCCCTCGTGGAAGGGCATGTTTGTTGTACAAGGCTTCTCTAAGCCATTTGTTAAACTTGTCTGTACTCAGACCTAATTTGCTTCCGTTGTATGATGTAATGTTGATCACAGGCATGTGATCTTTGTATGTTATATGTGTATATAAATAAAGAGTACTTTGTAGAGTTATGTGATGATACCTGTTGTTCATACTAGGCATGTGTGATGCGTGTATGTTTATAACATGCATGTCTTAGTATGGGTTTTCGAGACCTTAGTTGTGATCTGGCTGGCGGTCTTTTATACACCAAGTGGCCCTTAGATGTGCGCAGCTTGGGGCATCGCGATGCGATTGTTCGTGACTCTGTCACGTGCACACTTTGTTGTATGACCGAGCCCGCCCTAGACCCCGACTAAGTGATCGGGCTGGATTAAGTATATGTAAGAGTTAGGATTCAATCGATAACATGGTTGAGGCGACTTGTCTATGAGTATGGGATTCACCACCCATAAGCATTTATACTTGTGAGCGAACGATGAGGACCCATCTTAGTTGATCATCCGGCCTGAATGGGATGCCCCTCACGTTCGATGCTTACCGAGAACGTTCTGTGCTTGGCCTTGTCTGCTTAGACAAGTGGGTACGGTTCTCGGCTCTCCATGTGATTGCATCGTGACTGGAATTACATACGCTAACCCCGGGTCCCGACAGACTTGGTATCAGAGCAGGACTGTCTGTAGGCTTATCAACCCCTTGGTCGAAGTCGAGTCTAGCATTCTATAGTTATATAGTTACTTGGGTATATAAGGGAACAACGTAAGGCTTCTTTTTCTCCTTACCCTCATCGATCTGAGTTCCGAGTCACTCTTATCTTTTCTACGGGATGATAGGACTAGGCTCATCTATGTCTGACTAGAACATCTCGCTGAGTGCTTCCTTGTAGCCGTAGGACAGTTGTGGTCGTCCATACTCATCGTTCTGTTGAGTTCCTTTAAGAAGTTCTGTCCAATTTCTTCGAGGTTGTTTCATTTTCCATCCCGGTGTAGCCGTTATGCTGCCGGATTTATTCCGAGTTTACGTGGATCTTTTCCTTCGCATTATAATATTTTCTGCCTTCATCATATCTTGTTATCCTTGAATCCATCATTCAACCTGTTCTGATTGTTGATTTTTATCACACAGGATGTCAGGTGGAACTCGTAGTGCTGTTCGTCGGAATCAAGACCGTGTTCGGAATCGAAATGATGATGAACCTCTACCATCGCCTTCTGCGGCGGAAATCATGATGGAAGCTGAGAAGAATCAACGTGATCAAACACGCCTTCTGGAGCTCATCGAGCAGAATACCTCTCGTCACTGCAATGTGGTTGTGAGCATTCAGGACTTCATCCTCCTCAAGCCACCGGTATTCCGATGTTCTTCTGAGCCCCTTGAAGCTGATGATTGGCTCCGTTCCATCGAGCGTAAGCTTGATACTGCACATGTTGCTCCCGATGACCGAGTTATATTCGCGGCATACTTTCTGGAAGGTGCTGCTGCTGAATGGTGGGAGAACTATGTTGCTATGCAGCCAGATGGTCACCTAGTGACTTGGCAGGAGTTCTGTGTTGCCTTTCGAGGGTATCACCTTCTGGATGAGTTGATGGAGCGCAAGAAGGAAGAGTTTTGCAATCTGACTCAAGGAGAGATGTCCATCCATGAGTATGTGAGAGAATTCAGCCGTCCTGCTCGGTATGCCCAAGATGAGATCACCACCGATGCCAGAAAGCAGGAAAGGTTCCGTAAGGGACTGAGCCCTATCCTTCGTCATGATCTCAACCTCATCGAATTTGCCACCTTTGAGGATTTAGTCAACAGATCCTTTAGAGCTGAGCATGGAAATGAAGTGTTCGAAGAGTCTCGCAAGCATGCTCTTGAGCTTGCCCCTTCTTCTAGTTCAGCCCCTCAGAAACACCGAATTTGGATTCCAAACCGTGCCATACCTCAAAACCTTCTTCAGGGACCAGCACCGAATATATGCCATCCACCCCAACACATTATTCCACCCAGGAATGATGGTGTGCAATCAAGTAATCCTGCTTCCAGCAATTCAGGCAGGGTATGTTTCACGTGTGGTCTGACAGGCCATTACTTCCGACAGTGCCCTACAGTGTTGGTGGCACCACGTCGACCTAGTCACAAGCCTCCAAAGAAATCAGCCACCAAAGCCATCCCAGCAAAGCTTTCAACCACAAGTAGTGGTTGTGTGAACCAAATCTCAATTGAGGAAACCACTGTTGCTTCCGACGTCATTCTTGGCACACTCCCAGTCAATCATGTTCCCGCCTCCGTTCTTTTCGATCCAGGAGCTTCTCATTCATTCATGTCGAAGAGTTATGCACTTCGTCATGGATTTTCTTTTGAAGAAATGTTTTCTCCAATGATCATTCAAACTCCTGGTTCAAAGTGGCAAACTAATAGAGTAAGCCATGGCACTCAAATTGCAATTGAGGGTTTAGTATTCCTTGCTTCTCTTATAGCCCTCAAGTCTTCAGACATTGATGTCATCCTAGGAATGGATTGGTTATCAAGGCAGAATGCTTTCCTTGATTGTAAATCCAAATCTGTTAAACTCACCCATCCTTCAGGCCAGATCATTGACTACACATCACCCAGCTCTAGAATCGAGGTGCAGACTTTGAATGTGCTTCCCCTTCCAGACCTTGAAGATGTTCCGGTGGTTCGTGACTTCCCGGATGTCTTTCCTGAAGAGCTGCCGGGAATGCCACCCGATAGGTGTGTAGAATTCATAGTGTATCTTATACCAGGCACAACCCCAATCTCGAGACGTGCATATAGAATGGCCCCACATGAGTTAGCTGAGCTAAAAACCCATCTTGATGCTTCGTTGGCAAAAGGCTTCATCCGCCCTAGCTCATCGCCATGGGGTTGCCCCGTTCTGTTCGTAACGAAGAAAGATGGAACAGAAAGGATGTGCGTATACTATCGTCTGCTAAATCTAGCGACGATAAAGAACAAGTACCCATTGCCCAGGATCAATGATCTTTATGATCAACTTGCAGGATCCTCTGTCTTCTCAAAGATGGATTTGAGATTAGGCTATCATCAAATCAAAATCCGAAACGAGGACATTCCCAAAACGGCTTTCACTACTCGTTATGGTCTTTATGACTATACCATCATGTCCTTCGGTTTAACCAATGCCCCCGCCACATTCTCGCGCTTAATGAATTCGATCTTCTTTGAGTACCTAGATAAATTTGTTGTGGTTTATCTTGATGACATTCTCATCTACTCGAAGAACGAAGAAGAGCACGCAGAACATCTTAGGTTGGTATTGATGAAACTTAGAGAGCACCGCCTTTATGCCAAGTTCTCCAAGTGTGAATTTTGGCTACCAGAAGTGACCTACTTAGGCCACGTGATTTTTGCGAAAGGTGTTGCAGTCAATCCCGAGAGAGTTCAGGCCATCCTTGACTGGACTCCACCTGGATCGGTAAAGAAAGTTAGGAGTTTTCTCGGCTTAGCAAGCTATTGCCGTCGCTTCGTTGAGAACTTTTCTAAAGTTGCAAAGCCTCTTACTGAACTCCTCAAGAAAGATAAGAAATTCCAATGGACTCCCAAGTGCGAGGAAAGATTTCAAGAGCTGAAAAGAAGATTAACTTCTGCACCCGTACTTGCACCTCCAGACAGCAAAAGGGATTTCGAGATCTATTGTGATGCTTCACGGCAAGGGTTAGGATGCATACTTATTCAAGATCGACATGTGGTAGCTTATGCTTCACGCCAGTTGCGGCCACATGAAGAGAACTATCCTACCCATGATCTTGAACTCGCTGCCGTAGTTCATGCCCTGAAGACTTGGCGACATTACCTCCTTGGTTATCGTTGTGAGATATATTCCGACCACCAAAGCCTCAAATACATATTCACCCAGCCAGATCTTAATCTCTGGCAAAGACGCTGGATAGAGTTGATAAAAGATTATGACTTAGGAATTTCTTACACCCAGGCAAAGCCAATGTCATGGATGATGCACTAAGTCGTAAGTCGTATTGTAACAACCTCATGTTACAACAGTATCAACCACTTCTTCATGAGGAGTTTTGCAAACTCAATCTTGAGATAGTTCCTCATGGATTTCTTTCTACCTTGGTGGCGAAACCAACCCTTGAGGATCAAATCATAGCCGCCCAGAAAGAAGATAGTAGTATTCAAGAGATCAAGCATAACATTGTTAGCGGAGTTGCTAAATGTTTTTCTGCAAATGATCAAGGAACGATATTCTTTGAAAATCGTTTAGTAGTTCCATAGAATGAAAACCTAAAGCAGATGATCCTTAAGGAAGCTCATGACACTCCCCTCTCAATTCATCCCGGTAGCACAAAAATGTACCGAGATCTACGCCAGAGATTTTGGTGGAACCGGATGAAGAGAGACATTCCACAATTTGTTTCCGAATGTGATGTTTGTCGTCGCATTAAGGCAGAACACCAAAGACCTGCTGGTACTCTTCAACCATTGTCTATTCCCGAGTGGAAATGTGACAAGGTCAGTATGGACTTCATCACCGGCTTTCCAAAAACCCAGAAAGTAAATGATGCCATCTTCGTTGTCATTGACCGACTTTCCAAAGTTGCTCACTTCCTTCCAGTTCGCGAGTCTATAACTGCTAGTCAGTTGGCGGACTTGTATGTCTCTAGAATAGTGTCTCTTCACGGTGTTCCTTTGGTGATCAATTCTGATCGTGGTAGCCTTTTCACCTCTAGATTTTGGGAAAGTTTTCAAAATGCTATGGGAACTCATCTATCCTTTAGTACAGCTTTCCACCCTCAATCTAGCGGTCAAGTTGAAAGGGTTAATCAAATCTTGGAAGACATGCTCAGAGCTTGTGTTATCTCTTTCGGAAAGAATTGCGAGAAATCTCTTCCATTCGCCGAATTTTCTTATAACAATAGCTATCAATCTAGTCTGAACATGGCTCCCATTGAATTCCTCTATGGACGACGATGTCGAACACCCCTAAACTGGTGAGAAACCGGTGAAAGACAACTCTTTGGACCGGATATGATCAAGGATGCAGAAGATCAAGTTCGCATTGTTCGTGATCGTTTGAAAGCCGCTCAGTCTCGTCAAAAGAGCTACTATGATCGTCATCATAGAGAGGAGAGCTACAATATTGATGAGAAGGCTTACCTTCGGGTTACTCCTCTGAAGGGAACCCAAAGATTCGGTATCAAAGGCAAGTTGGCCCCATGTTACATCGGACCTTTCCGCATTCTTGCTAAACGTGGAAAAGTTGCCTACCAACTTGAACTACCTCCGCATCTTTTCCGAGTACATGATGTATTCCATGTGTCACAACTCAGGCGTTGCTTCAAGGACCCCATCCGCGAAGTCGACCATGAAATGCTTGATCTCCAAGATGACCTTTCTTATCGAGAGTACCCTGTTCATATTCTTGATTCCGCAGAGCGTGTCACTCGTCGTCAGAAGATCAAGTTCCTCAAAGTGCAATGGTCACATCACTCCGAGAAAGAAGCAACGTGGGAAAGAGAAGACCGCCTCCGTGCCGAGTACCCCACCTTCCTCCCGACGACTTCTGAATCTCGGGACGAGATTCTTTTGAGTGGGGGCGAGTTGTCAGAACCCCAACTAGGGTAAGTGCTAGGTTTGTTTGTGCCCTTTGCATCATGCAAAAATTCAAAAGAAATTCAAAAATGGGGAAGCAGAAAGCCCTGAGAAATTATTTGAAATGGCCAGATAAAAATCTTTTTCCAAAAAATCATTTGAATGTTTGGAAAATTCCTAGAAATGTTGCTGATCATTTTAAAAGTGGTTTGGGATCAATCCCATGCACATGGAATATTCTAATATTCAAACAGTGGCTTTGGAAATTAAATAAACCTCTATTTGTTTTGGAATTCAAACTTATTGAATTTCAAAAATGTCCAAATTCTTTGTGTGGCTAGCTACTGGTCACCTAGGATTTATAAAATTATTTGGACATTTATTAAAAATGCCTAGCTAATTTAATTAGTGGGGCCAACCTATTTACAGAAAACATAAAAGAAATAAAAGGGGAGAAGGCTTACCTAACGCCCAGGGGCGCAGCCCACTTCTCCACTGGCCTGGCCCAGCCCAGCCCGAGGCGTGTCGTCTACCTCCCCTCCCCCCGAAGCAGCTCAGTGGTGGGCAGGGAGGCAACGGCGACGCCACCTCGACGAGCCGCCTTCTAGGCCTTCCCCTGCCTCCCTCCGCACGCCACGCAGCAGCCAGAGCGCCCCCACGGCCATTCCCCTCTCCCTGCTTCCTCTAACCCTCGCTCCCGTGTGTTACCGCAAGAAACCGAGACCCGCCGGAGTTCGCCGTCGTGGAAACTCGCGGCCACCAAGCTCCTCCGCCCTCGCCATGATGTCCAGGATGAAGCACGGCATCGACTTCGTCTAGCCACACCCTCAATCGAAACCCGGGGGCCACGAGCACGACTCCAGCCTCAAGAACTCGCCGCCGGCCGCCCGGGACGCCATCGTCAAATTCTTCGCCTGTGCTGTTCCAACGGCTTCCCCGAGTTCTTCCTCGTGATCAGGGTGAGATGGAGCTTCGTTCCCCTCCCTCCTTGCTTTTTCCTGTGGCCGGATTCAAGTTTCCGGAGAAGTCAGCGGCTGGCCGCCGCACCACGTTGACGCCGGCGAGGCTCCGGCCACCCCCGAGCCTCCCCGTGGGCACTGGGTGACGCAGGTATCCTCGGGCGTCCCTCTGGTGGTCTCGGCGAGCTCTCCAGTGGCCGGAATCGCCACTCCGGCGAGGCGCCGCCGCGTCTAGTGACGCCGGCGTCGAGCCGCCGGCAGCCCAGGCCATTAGGGCCTTAATGACCCTGCTAATCCCCCCTTAGCCAATGACATGTGGACCCCAGACCCCCCCTAACACCCCTGTTAACTCTAATTAAACGGAGTTTAACCCAGGCTCACTAACCTGCGGGTCCCATGCGTCAGGTTGACCAGTCAGCAGCCCTGACATCAGCATGACACAATGCTGATGCAATAAAGCCTTTTCCAGAGATTTAAAATAATCCAGAAAAATCCAGAAAATCATTTAAACTTTGGAAATTCATAACTAATTCATATTAACTCCAAATTAAACATATAATATATGAAAAATTATCAGAAAAATACAAGGATTAAGAATATGCAAAAAAAATTTATGTTTGACCATTTTAAAATGGGGCAACAGTAGAAAATGTCATATGGCTTAATTTGAATTCACAATTGAAGTTTGAATTTGCATTCCAAATGCAATATACTTCAATTAAATTGAAATTGCCACAAATCAGTACCCTTTACATCATGTAACAACTTGACATGTGCTTGAGCATTGTACTTTATTTGTGTTCCCCCTTGTTGATGATTGTTTCCGGTACCAGCTTTTCCGAGACGGTGATCACCCCGAAGAAGAAGACCACCGTTAAGACCCGTGTACTGTCAGCAAGGCAAGCAAACCCCATTGATCATGTCTATAAAATCCCAATTCCCTCTCAGTCTCGCTTATGCATGTTTAGGAGATCATCGAGACACGTTCTTTCGCATAGTTGAACCCATTCTGACGCATGACCTATCATTTTGCCACCGTATTAAGCAAACCACAATCCTAGCAGATTTAGGAGTTGATTGATGAGCATGTGGCCCCTACAACTGTTATTGCTTATTGCTGCTTAGTGATACAATGAGGATGTTATGTTTGTGAGTCGGGATGGAATGAACACAGTGGTCCTGATGTTAACGTGTTGGTGAATCCACCCTAAACAAAGGTGAATGATGAGAGGCTGTGTAGGAGTACACAGTGGGTTGTCTCGTTGAACACTACCCTAGGCCACGAGTTCCTGTTTTGTGATCCAAGACAAAGAGTATGACCACATGTAGGGTTTTATGGGAGCCTCGTTTGGACTCTTTACGTACCCGATCCAGTCCAGGAGTCACACTAGATTCGGGCTTTCCATTTGATTTATGTATAGATATGTGGGTGGATCTGTGAGGCAGTGAAACCATCTGTCAAAGGTGGCGTCTCGGTCCCTTACATTATCTGAGTCCGTTTCGTGGAACCGGCCGGACTCTCGAGCGGTGACAAACTCAGGTAGTCGGCTCCTGGATTAGAGAAGGTGATGTGAGGGTAGTGCCTTGGTTTCATCCACGTCCGACATCCGCTTGAAGGATGACAAGAACGAGGCGATAAGTGATGACACGCGTGTGAAGATGTACACCCCTGCAGGGTTAATGAACTATTCGAATAGCCGTGTCCGCGGTTATGGACTACTTGGAAACCTCTACTTGATCATAGACAACTTGAATGGATACTTATAAAACTCGCAAGATAAGCGTGAGTGCTATGGCGTGCTTCTTCGTGGGGAAGTCGAGGAAGTGACCATAGTGGTGTATTGGTTGGAGATGTAGTGGACTCGTGTACGCTTCTTACCTCAAGTCTGGTACTCGTAGTATAGGATTAGCCAAGTCAAAGCTGGCACTTCTGCATATTGAACCCCACCTCCTTTACCTTGATACCTGAGCATGAGTAGTTTAGTTCTGATGTAAGTCTTGCTGAGTACGACTTTGTACTCACGTTTTCTTATTCTATGTTTTAGATGAGAATCCGGACCCCGATGGAGTCACCTTCGTGAAGCTCGACGTTGACTAAGTTAGCATAGTCCCAGACAGCAGTCTGGTCCCTCGTGGAAGGGCATGTTTGTTGTACAAGGCTTCTCTAAGCCATTTGTTAAACTTGTCTGTACTCAGACCTAATTTTCTTCCGTTGTATGATGTAATGTTGATCACAGACATGTGATCTTTGTATGTTATATGTGTATATCAATAAAGAGTACTTTGTAGAGTTATGTGATTATACCTGCTGTTCATACTAGGCATGTGTGCTGCGTGTATGTTTATAACTTGCATGTCTTAGTATGGGTTTTCGAGACCTTAGTTGTGATCTGGCTGTCTGAGCGGACGATGAGGACCCATCTCAGTTGATCATCCGGCCTGAATGGGATGCCCCTCATGTTCGATGCTTACCGAGAATGTTCTGTGCTTGGCCTTCTCTGCTTAGACAAGTGGGTACGGTTCTCGGCTCTCCATGTGATTGCATCGTGACTGGAATTACATACGCTAACCCCGGGTCCCGACAACCAGACTTGAGGTAAGAAGCGTACACGAGTCCACTACATCTCTTCAACCAATTACACCACTATGGTGCCTTTCTCGACTTCCCCACGAGAAAGAACGCCATAACACTCACGCTTATCTTGCAAGTTTTAGAAGTATCTGGTTCAAGTTGTCTAATAATCAAGCTAAGCTTTCCAAGCAGTCCTTAACCGCGGACGTGGCTATTTGAATAGTTTTGTTAACCCTGCAGGGGTGTACCGCTACACACACACACTCATAAGTTACCGCCTGGGAGTGGGACCCTTCAAGCGGGTACCGGCGAGGATGTTTCCACGACACTTCGCCCACAGCTCCGTTCTAGTCCAGAGAGTCGCTTATCTGAGGGGGATCTGTATGGAAGTCCGGCCGAGGTTCCAGTACAACCTCAAACGATGTGTGCAGGGTCCCAAGCCGGTCTTGAAAAGCCGTTCATCCACTTCGCAGACCGTGCCACAGCCCTACCAGAACTCCGAACTACTGCGACTTCTGGGGTTTGAACGGGGTGAGGTACTAGGTCGAGAGGGGTCAGTGAGCCGAATGTGTGGTTGTACTCTTCTTGGATCACCACACAAGAACTCGGGCTTAAGGCGGTGTTCAACGAGACAACCCACTGTGTACTCCTACACAGCCTCTCATCGTTCACCTTGTATTAGGGTGGATTCACCAACACATTTCACTTTCATCAACACCATGTTTATCATCATCCCGACTCACATCAAAAGCAACCTCGTTGTACCACTAAGCATGCAATAAGCAATAACAGTTGCAGGGGCCACATGATATCAACCAACTCCTACATCTGCTAGGATTGTGGTTTGCTTACTACTGTGACAAGATGATAGGTCATGCAAAGGATATGGGTTCAACTATGCGGTAGAAACGTTATCATGGTGATCATCCTAAACAATGCATAAGCGAGACATGAGAGGGAAATGGGATTTTATCGACATGATCAATGGGGGTTTGCTTGCCTTGCTGACGAGGTTCAGTCACGGGGTCTTCAACGAAGGGGGTGATCTCGAGTTCCGGCTCCACTTCTATCAGCAACATGACAATCATAGGATCAACATAATGTACAATGCACAATCACATGAATAAGATTGAAATGGTGATGTTCATGGTAATGATGTGTTGAGCATTCCATTTGAAAGGAGTATATTGCATTGAAATGCAAATTCAAACTCCATTTGATTTATCGATGAATTTCAAATGCATTTGAATGCATGAAAGTTCATTTGAAAATGTTGATCATGAAGTGATGTGGTATAGTTGAAGTAATGTCTCTGATGTGTGGATGAATCCATTGGAATTAAGGGTGTTGCAAAATCATTTGGAAAATCACTCCAAATTTGAATTTGAAAAGGATCCATATGCATGTTTGCTACTGTTCACCCATTTTAAAATGGTCAAACATGAAAACAAATTGCGTATTCATAATCCTTGTATTTTTCTGATAATTTTAGACATATTATTTTTCCAATTTGGAGTTGCAATGAATTTTCTATGATTTATTGAAGGTTGGCTATTTTTCTGGATTTTCTGTAAATGTTTTAATTCTTTGGAAAATGTTTTAATGCGTCAGCATGACGTGGGGGTGATGTCACAGGGGCTCTGGCCAGTGGGCCAGCCCTGTCAGTGTGAGAGGGGCTAATCCCTCTTTGTTTAATTAACAGAGGGTTTAAGGGGGGTTGGGGGTCCACCTGTCGGTCTCTGTGGAGGTGGTTTAAGGGTGGATTAGGGTTTAAGTGCCCGGCGGCTTGACGCCGGCGGCTCGGGCACGGCGGCGCTCTCACCGGACTAGGGATTTGGCCGCGGGAAGGGGAAAGAGGGGCATGGGCAAGTAGCCCGTGCTCGCCCGCATGCAGTAGAGCTAGCTGGGGGTCTTGGGGAGGCTCCAGGCCACGGCTACGACGAAGCCTGCGGCGGCCGGAGCTTCGGTGCTCGTCGGGAAAGGGCTTTGGCGTGCGGGAAGAGTTGCAGGAGGAGGGAATCGGAGCAGGGGCTCACCCCGGTGAAGAAGGTAGGCTCGGCGTCGTGGGAGAGAGACCAGAGAGCGCTCGATTTGCCGCCGGAGCTTCGGTTGACTGGTGGTGCAGACTTTGTCTGTGATGATGCATGTCTGGTTGTGACACGAAAGTGCCAATTATCTCAGCATGAGCACACATGTAGAAGTTTGAAATATAGCCCAGCTTGTAGTTTTGTACGTCCTTTTGTAACGACAAACTGTCGTTTCGACTTCTTTGTAATGAAATGTCTTCGACTCCTTTGTAATGAGAGTGTCTTCGACTCCTTTGTAATGCGAGTATCTTCGACTCCTTTGTAATGAGAGTGTCTTCGACTCCTTTGTAATGAGAGTGTCCTCGACTCCTTTGTAATGAGAATGTCTTCTCGGGTGCGCGCAAGCGCTCCCGATGGGAGTAGTCCCCGAGGCTGCGTTTGATTTGCGGAATTAAGCATAGGCTTTATGAATTTTTGCCTCACTAGTTTGTAGCTTGTCTTTGAATCTTTCCAAGTTTTAGATCGGGTGAGCATTAGCACTCCCGATGGGAGTAGCCCCCGAGTCTTTAGGCGATCGCTTGCGATCAGGTGAAGACTAAAGATGCAACTTTCCCTTGCCTACTTTGTTGTTTGGCGATAGTCGCATTTTTAGCGAAGGTAACGTCCTTCGGGGGAAGTTTTATGCCCGAGCCCCCGAGTGTTTTTAAGCAAAAGTCGCATTTTCGAAGATAGCGTTTCTCGGGGGGAGTTCTAGGCTCGAGCTCCCGAGTGCTTGGGAATAAAAGTCGCATTTGCGAAGATAGCGTTTCTCGGGGGGAGTTCTAGGCTCGAGCCCCCGAGTGCTTGTAAGTAAAAGGTCGCATTTGCGAAGATAGCGTGTCTCGAGGGGAGTTCTAGGCTCGAGCCCCCGAGTGCTTGTAAGTAAAAGGTTGCGTTTACGAAGATACGTCTCTCGGGGGGAGTTCTAGGCTCGATCCCCCGAGTTCTTGTGAGTAAAAGGTCGCCTTTGCGATGATAGCGTCTCTCGGGGGGAGTTCTAGGCTCAAGCCCCCGAGTGCTTGTAAGTACAAGGTCGCATTTGCGAAGATAGCGTCTCTCGGGGGGAGTTCTAAGCTCGAGCCCCCGAGTGCTTGTAAATAAAGGTCGCGTTTGCGAAGATATCGTCTCTCGGGGGAGTTCTAGGATCGAGCCCCCGAGTGCATGTAAATAAAGGTGCTTTGGGAAACATTGTTTTATTCCTTCAAATTTGACATGTGTTGCCGATCGGTGTTGCTGCCGATATCTTGATAATGTCTAGAGGACTATGGGTAGAACATGCGTAGGTTCGCTACGTTCCATGGATTTCCGCCGTCCTCATTGGTCTTTGGATTCTGTAGTCTGTATGCTCCTCCTCCAATGACTTCTGAGATGATGAATGGTCCTTCCCATTGTGGGGCAAGTTTGTGCACTTTTTCCTGTATTAGCCGTAGCACAAGGTCTCCTTTGTTGAACGTTCTTGTCCGCAGGCGACTGCTTTGATATGTGCGTAATTTGTCCTCGTACCCTTCGGACCTTGTGATGGCTGTGTCCCGTGCTCCGTCTGCTACGTCTTTGTCGTCCTGCAACGATTCTTCTGCCTCTTCTTCTTCGTACCCTGAGACTCTGGGCGCTCAGAATTTTAAGTCATGCGGTAGTACTGCTTCTGCCCCGTATACCAAGAAGAAGGTTGTATACTGGGCTGAGCTGTTTGGAGTGGTGCGTAGGCTCCATAGGAATGCGAGGATCTCCTCTATACAGTTTCATGCGGCCTGTTCGAGTGGTTCTAGGAGTCTCTTCTTTAGTCCTCCGCATACTAAGCCGTTTGCTTTCTCCACTTGGCCATTAGACTGCGGGTGTGCGACTGATGCGTAGTTGATTTTGATGCCCAACTCTTGACAGAAGTTTTGGAACTCTGCTCCTTTGAAGTTGGTACCGTTGTCTGTGATGATGTTGTGTGGTACTCCGAATCTGAAGATGATTGATTTGATGAAGTTGACTGCCGTGAGGGATGTTGAGCTGGTGATTGGTACTGCCTCGATCCATTTGGTGAATTTGTTGACTGCGACTAGTAGATGTGTTCTTCCTCCTTTTGATGATTTATTGAGTGGGCCTACCATGTCGAGTCCCCATGTGGCGAATGGCCATGATAACGGGATGGTTTTGAGTTCCGATGCTGGGGCGTGCGGCCTGCTGGAGAACTTTTGGCAGGAAATGCAACGCCGTACAATATCCTCTGCATTTCTCATGGCTGTCGTCCAGTAGAATCCTACCCGAAAGGCTTTTTCCACGAGTGCTCGACTGCTGGCATGATGCCCGCAGGTGCCTTCGTGAATCTCCAGTAGTAGAGCTTTGCCGTCTTCTTCGTCAATGAACTTTTGTAGTACCTGGGAAATGCTGCGTTTGTAAAGATTTTTGTTGATTAATGTGAATGCTTTGGATCGTCGACTGATGCGTCGGGCTTCTGCAACGTCTTGTGGTAGGGTGCCTTCGATTAGGAATCGATGAAAACGTCTTGCCCAGGCCGGGTCTTCGAGTGCTGCTGGTGCTTCAACTTCGATCGCTTGGTTGTTTGTAGCGTCAGCTGCGCTCGTTGCTGCCACCTGTGCTGGCTCATTTGTGTCGTCTTCTTCTGCGACGGATTTGGGCTCCGCTGGCTTTACTTTTATTGATCTCTGATTGATGCTCTCAAGGAAAACGCCTGGTGGTATTGGTCCTCGAGTCGACCCGATGATCGCGAGTTCGTCGACTTTTGTATTATTTTCTCTAGGGATGTAGTTGAGTTCACATCCGTCGAATCCTCCTTCTAATGCGTTGTAGAGATTCTGGTAGGCTTCCATGTTGTCTGCAACTGCGTTACAATCTCTCATATCCTGCTGGACTACGAGGTTGGAGTCACCGTAGATCGATAGGCAAGTGGCACCGCAAGTTTTTGCCATGCGCATGCCGTGAATTAGTGCCTCATATTCTGCTTCATTGTTGGAGGCGTTGCTGAAGTTGATCTGGAGGATGTATTTGAGCTTGGTTCCTTTGGG
This sequence comes from Bromus sterilis, assembly GCA_950022295.1. NCBI lineage: Eukaryota > Viridiplantae > Streptophyta > Magnoliopsida > Poales > Poaceae > Bromus > Bromus sterilis. The sequence goes on along the minus strand of OX465595.1, from coordinate 331,045,139 downwards.
GGAGACTAGGATGATGCCTGCTCCGGCTCCTTACTGTCTTTTGGATCCGTCGAAGTACATCGTCCATGATTTGGATAGGTCTGGGGGGCCTGGTGTTTGGACTTCTGCCCACTCAACCAGGAAGTCTGGGAGTACTTGGGATTTTATTGCTGTCGGGTGTTTGAACTATAGGTCTCGCGGGCTGAGCTCCATGTTCCACTCGCCGACTCGACCGGTCACGCCGGGATTGTTGAGGATGTCCGCGAGTGGTGCACTGCTCACGATTATGATGGAGTGTTCGTCGAAGTAGAGTGATACTTTCCTGGAGGTCAAGATAATGGCGAGCAGGAGCTTCTGGTAGTGCGGGTACCGCTGCTGTGGCTTCGTGAGTAGCGTGCTCAGGTAGTAAATTGGTCTTTGGACGCTCTGCATTTTGCCTTCTTCTGCACGCTCGACGAAAAGCACTGTGCTCACGATGCTGCTGCGTGCTGCTATATAGAGATATAACTTTTCCCTTTCTTTAGGCACTGCCAAGATTGGTGGGGCAGAGAGGGTCTTCTTCAAGCCTACGAATGCATTTCTGGCTTCCTCGGTCCACTCGAATTTTTCTCCTTCTCTCAGCGGTTTGTAGAAAGGTAGGGTCCTTTCGCCTAGCCTGCTGATGAAGCGGCTCAATGCTACGAGCTTTTCTGCGAGCTGTTGTATTCGTCTGATGTTGGTTGGCCTTTGCATTTTGGCAATTCCTTGAACCTTTTCAGGTTTTGCTTCGATTCCTCGGGCAGAGACCATGTACCCGAGTAATTTTCCGGCTGGGACGCCGAACACGCATTTTTTGGGGTTCAACTTGATCCTGTACTTGTTGAGGGCCACAACAGTCTCGCGGAGGTCGTCGAGTAGTGTATTTGCGCTGTAGGTTTTGATGACAATGTGGTCTACATAGACCTGGACGTTCCTGCCGATCTGGTCTCTCAGACATGCTTGCATCATCCGCTGGTACGTGGCTCCGGCATTTTTTAGCCCGAAGGGCATTGTTTGGTAACAGAATACTCCGTAGGGGGTGATGAATGAGGTGTGCTCTTCGTCTTCTTCCTTCATCCTGATCTGATTGTATCCTGACTATGTGTCGAGAAAAGATAGGAGGTTGCATCCTGCTGTGGAGTCGATTATTTGATCGATTCTTGGCAGGGGGAAGTGGTCTTTTGGGCAATGCTTGTTGATAGGCCCATAGTCGACGCACATCCTCAGTACCTCGGTTTCCTTTTTAGGGACTAGGACTGGGTTTTCTATCCATGTTGCTTTCTTAATCTCTCTGATGAATTGTGCGTCGAGTAGTCGATTGACTTCTTCTCCGATTGCTCTGCGTTTGGGATCTGAAAACCATCGCAATGCCTGCTTTACTGGCTTCATGTTTGGCTTGATGTGGAGCGCGTGTTCCGCGAATTCTCGTCGTATCCCAGGCATGTCGGCTGGGCACCAGGAGAAAATTTTCCACTCTTCGTGAAGGAAGGTTATGAGGGAGGTTGCTTGCTCTTCTGGAAGGTGGGATTATACGCGGACTGTCTTCTCTGGGTCTGTTGAGTGTACTTGGTGTGTGATCGTGTCACTATCGACGCTGAATTCGCGACCAAATTCTTTTGTCTCACTTCTGTTCGCTACTAGAAATATGTTTTTGTCTGTCACCATGGCTATTTCATTGAGCTGTTGTTGGGCTCCAAATGTGTCGGATACTTTGTGGAAGTCGTGGTTGCACTGGTCCGATTTGGTGAATCTTCCCTTGACTGTGATGATTCCTGCGGGTCCTGGCATCTTGAGCTTGAGATATGCGTAGTGCAGAACTTCCATGAACTGCGCGAATGCTGGTCGACCGAGTATGGCATGGTACTGTGACTGCCAGTCGAGCACTTCGAACTCGAGTGTTTTCTTTGAAAAGTTGTGTTTGCTGCCAAAGATTACATCGAGCTGCATTGTTCCGATGGAGGTGGCTGCTTCGCCCGGGACTACGTCGTATATTGTGGTTCCTGACTTCTTCCAAACTTATCGCGGGATGAACATCTTGCGTAGAGTGCTGGCAAAGATTATATTTAGACTGCAGACTCCATCCATGAAGATTTTGTCCATGTCGTATCCTCCGATTTGGGCTTCAAGGACCAGGGGTGCATGCCGTGCAATTTGTAGGTCTCTTTTGTTTTTAGTTCTTCGGCTGTTTCGGCCTGCATGGTGTAGGCATCTTGCTTTTCTTTCGAGGGTATTCCTTCTTGGATCATGCAGATTCGTCCATGGGACGTGGGGTATTGCTCCTCTGCACTTTGTGCGGGCGGATGCGTTTTTCTTCGTGTGCGTTTGGCTTCACGCTGCCTCTCCTCCTTTAGGCTGTTGGAGAGTTCGGCGAACAGGCGGCAGTCTCCCAGTGTGTGGCTTGCTCTGAGATGTCCTCAGCTTTCTTCAAAACAGTGGATCGCGCAGGTTCCTTCTAGTTGCTCTTTAGGTGTGAGTTTGCTGGAGCCGGCGTGCCTTCTTCTTCTTGAGATTTGAAAGATCTGCGAGGGGTCTTCTGCTCGGCTGTGGAGTCTTGGGTCGAGTTCTTTCCCGTCGCTGAGTGATTGATTCCGGATGAAGTTGGCGAATTCTTCTGGCCTTTGATCCGGGTCATAGTAATCTCAGGACCGGGTCTCGGAGTCGCTGTCTTGGAGTGTGGTGGGAGTTCGGGCGGCGGCGGGTCGTTGACTGATGGGAGAGCCTTCGGCCATGCGCCGCGACTCCTCGAGTGGGGTTCTCGAGTAGAATCCTTGTGCTTGTCTTCTGGGTCGTCGAGTGTAAGGCCCGATATGCGGTACTGTTCCAGATCTATATGTTTCCATCTAGATCCGGGGACGAAGCACATATCGGTCCCACGGCGACATATGACAATGACATATGCCCTGGATTTCCAACATGATATCACAACATTACAGATACAAGGATACAACATCTCTTACAATCGGCGTACAACGGCTTTAGAACAATACAACAGCGGAAGATACATGTCTGAGTACAGACTACAATCAATTGCCTAGTGGCAAAGAGAAAATCATCGATCCCCATAACCACACGGTTCCAGGCCCTCCTCCGGGATCGCCTAACTAGTGGTCGTCGAGTCTCCACATGAAACGTCGATCACCATACCTGTTGTCGATCAAGAACCCTGAAAAGATTTTGGGGGTAGTATCATGAGTACAGAAGTACTCAGCATCCAACTGTAGTGGTCAACTGACCCAACAAGGACTTCATCACACGTCATTCTAGGACAACTAGTAGTTTACGGTAAGGATGGGGTAAGTGGTGAGGTTGCTGCTGCACTAGCATTATGAAGTGGCTAACGATCTAGAGAGTGAGATAAGAAACCAAGCATTTGATGAGGAATCGCCTCCAATAAGTCTTGCAATCAGCTACATACGCAAACATAACACCTATCCTATCCTTGTCCTCCTCTTCGCATCCTGACGAAGAAGAAGCAGTCAAGGCACACACACGTTGATCAAGTTAAATTTAAGGTTATCTCAGTTGATGTTGTCTATGAACAAGGAGTAGGTCTCAAGTCGTCCATAACCGTGGACACGGCTTCTCGGAAAGATTTAAACCTGCAGGGGTGTACCAACTGCCCATTACAAGGCTCCGCACGCAGGCCCATCTCTCTCAGTTTCTACCCATCACAGGCAGCCATTTTATGATTTAGTCCTGAGAGATCCGGAACGACAGGTCCCTCTAACTAACAACGCACAAATCCGGGTGGCCCCCGGTGAGTCGACATCCAACTCAAAAGCAGGCCACGCTCTCGAATCGGCTTCTACCTTCTAGATGATGTCGGGTTAGTTTCCCAAACAGATGTGGACAACCCCTTAGCTCCCTGGGGTGGACCAACCAGAGAAACCATGTCTCCGCTGGCCCAAGTTGATTGAAATCTACCGGCCGCGGACCAGTCACACACACGTTTCAAATGGTAAATCAGCTTGGGCCACCACTAGAAATGTTTGAAGCTAGGTAGGTAAGAAGAGGGGACCCCATAGCATCCCACACGCGGTTAGGCACGCTCATTCTTAAAACCAATACCCGGAACTCGGATCCTAGGTGACTCGAATGGAACAAAGCGTCGGGGCGGGATAGCCTAGACCTTCCATCCTTCGTCGAATATAGTCACCATTTATATAATCATATCATCAACAACAATATCATAATGTGATATCCCAAACCCAGGAGTAACAGTGTAACATCGTAGCATCCTAAGCATGCATACTAAGCAGAGGCTGAGCAACGAGCAATAATAACATAGCAGTACAAGGTTTGCTGGGAAGGGACATGGCTGTATCGGTTTAATAGAGGTTGTAAACGTGTGGTAGGATCAAACATCGAACCTATCCTAGACTATCATGCAAACCGTTGGTTGAAATAGAATGGATCATAAGTAATGTATAGTCCTTGCCTGTTGATAAGCCGGGTTCCGAAGGTGTAGGTGATCGCAAGCTCGCATCGTCTCCGAAGGTACCCGCGGAAGCACACAAGACGATAAACATTGGGAAGCAATCAGCGAGCAAGCATCTATTACTACGGTGCAATCACGATCAAGCAATAACAAGAAGGCAAGACAAGACAATGCACTACGGCATCGCACCTAATGTCGAGAGCGGTTACTAATAGAATAAGTGGAGTACTCGTCACACACGACGATACTTCACATTTTAAAATGTTCAAGTTGTTTAGCTACAAAGGTGAGAAAGGTTGTTAACATGGAAACACACACAAGCATGGCAAAGGGTTTAGCATAATGTAAACTACCTATACTAGTCAAGTTAAGTGAGGCAACACCCTAAACATGGCATAACACTAAGTGCCCACGACGATTAACAAGTTTATTACTGTTCTTCCCTAAACCACATTTTAGGTTGGTTAACAACAGAAAAATACCACACAAACACAAAGTACACGAAAAACTAATCAAGTTACATATAAGGATCACCCCAAACGGAGTTACGGATAAAAAGATATGAGCAAAATAAGTTATGCTCATAATCTGTCAACATCAAGTAGCACACTTTAGAGTAATAAATAAACAGGAAAAGAAATGCAAACATGCTCCAAATTGATATGCAACTAAAGTAGACATGACATGCAAGGCATGGCAAAAGGAATCATACAAATAGGCATCATGAAAAATTAATTATAGCCCGTGCAAAATGCAACAAAATATTACTGGTCTAGGACTTGGTGAAAATTAGGAAAAGAGGGCTGAAACAGATATTTTATTTCTGTATAAACAGGTGCAAAACTATATGAAAATGAACAGCAATATGACATAGCAATATATGAGCATGAAGTAGACATGATGGTGATGAGGTATAAACAAGAATCAAGGTCATAGGCATCATAGATCAAAAGATATTAAGCAAGCAACATGGCATCGGAAAATAACAGACTTAGAGAAAAACAGAGGTGGCTGTCAACAATAGCAGCATAGCAACTTTGGAGCTAAATATTTATATGATCAGGAATGTTATCATGAAGATGCAATATATGGGATGAATGTGAACATGACAAGGATCAAATGGCTGCAAGATTAAAAAGATATAGCGCAGCAAAGTATCAATCTTTTGTTAACAGCAGCACACTAACAGCAAGGTAGCTACTTTGGATGAAGATACAATCATCATGCAGCAGGCATATGTCACATGTGAATGCATTGAACTGAACTAGACATAATGCTTAACAGGATGCAAAAGGAATCAATCAATTCCGACGTACGGTTGCGTCGAAACCGTCGCCCGAAGTTTCAATCAAGCAACAGTTTCAGCAGCAGTTAATCAACAGTTTGCAATTAACGACCTGGTGCCCACTTCAACGCAGAATTAAATTATCTAGATGGCCTCGATACGTCCCAAACGTATCTATGATTTCTTCTTTCTCCATGCATGTTTTGTGTGACTTTGCCATGTTTTACATACACTTCCATACACTTTTGATCATATTTGGACTGACTTATTAACCCAGTGCACCTAGTTGCCAGTTCCTGTTTTCTGCTATTTTTGTATTTCAGGTTTTCCGGCCATTAAAAGTGCTCCAAAAATTCTGGAAAAATTATATAAAAAATCATTGTCCCGGAAGCTTCCGGAATCACCAAGGAAGGAAGGGAGGGCCACCACCAGGCAGCCAGGAGGGTGCCTGGCGCGACCCAGCCCTAGGACGCGCCACCTTCCCTTCTGACTGCCTCGTGGCCCCTCTCGGTGCCCCCTTTGGCCCCTATTTTTACCCCCTCGGAGGAAACCCTGATTCCAGACCCCTTTTCTACAGAAGCGATTCCGATCTCTGCCTTCATCGAAAACTAGCTTCGGGGGTCACCAGGATCCTGCTCCGGCACCCTGCCGGGGAGGGCCTTGGCCCCCGGAGCCATCTTCATCGACTCTCCTTCCCCCATGATGCTTCTTGAGTAGTTCCTCCTTGGACTACGGGTTCTTGGCAGTAGCTATGTGGTATTCTCTCCCCCTAGATCTTCAATACAATGTTCTCATGAGCTACCCTACATGATTGAGATCCATATGATGTAATTGGTGTTGTGTTTGTTGGGATGCGATGAATTGTTACCTTGTTCAGTCCTAAGAGGTTTATGAATTATTGTTGCTGCAATTTGTTGTTCTTAATTCTTGTTACTAGTGCACGAGTAGCATGATCTCAGATCTGAGCACGTTATGGTTCCATGATTATAATTGTTGTTCTAGATCTTATTTACGGTTGTATGCACCTATTATAGTCCGGAACCGGCGATCCCAATGGTGACAGGTTGGGACACCAAAGGGGATGGGCTATAATTTGAGGATCACATGTGTTCATAGAGTGTTAATGCTTTGTTCCGGTGCTCCGCCGCAGGAGCACCTTAATCTCCATAAGTTCCTTAAGTTGTCCCGTTCGTAGCGGGATGGTAGGACAAAATATGTTGTGCAAAGTTCTTATTGCAAGCACTTACAACTACATATGGAACACATGACTACGTTTGGTTCTTAGGCTAGGATGCTCTAGTTTGATCTTTGGCTAGAGTTGGTGCAATTCTGTCAATTGCCCAACTGTAATTTGTTCACCCAGCACCTTGTTCTTTTTCCTAGAGAGGTATCACTAGTGAAACCTTGAACCCCGGTCCATCTTTCACCTTCATTGCCTTCGTTGTAACTTTTACTTTCTTTGCTGTTCCTACTACTTTGTTACTACTTTGTGGTGTTGGTGATTGGGGAATTCTTAAAGGCTACACCCGTCAACACACCTTTGCTACTTATATCTTGTCTAGTGCTTTTTCAGGTGTGGTTGAATTGACTACTCAACTGCTAAGGCTTATAAGTATTCTTTGGCTCCCCTTATGTCGAATCAATAAATTGGGTTACTCTTACCCGCGAAGACTGTTGCGATCCCCTACACTTGTGGGTTATCAAGACTAGATTCTGGCACCGTTGCCGGGGAGCATAGCTTTACTTATAAGTTCACTTGATAAGTGCACTTTTGCTTATTACTCTGTTTGCTACTAATGACTACTTTCTTTGAGACTAGATCTTATTGGCAAGGTGGATTCAAGGAGGATCAACAAAAATATTACAAGTAATACCGCTTTTCTCAAAAAGGGATACATTCATGGGGACTAATACAGGAGTTGTATGACTGTGCTAGAAACTCGTGCTCAATATATAATATATCTTTCTGCAGGGATGAATCTTGTTGCTTTATGAGGCACAAACACCTTGCTTTCCAATGTGAGTACAATGATGATGAAACCTTAGCTTCTTATGCTATGGGAAACTATGATTTTTATGATGCAGAACAAATAGAAGAAGTTGTTATCTTTAAGGGTGCCTATGAAATTGCTTCCTTTGTTGAAAATATTGATGATGCCCCTTACAAATCCGAGAGTCTTGAAATACTTAATTATTTATTTGAGGATTTTAATGAAAATTATTATATTATTGACCATCTCAAAAGGTTCTCTCCACAAGAGGAAGAGACTAATGCTTTGCAGGACTCTACGGAAGAAGAAATTGCTGAAACTGAATGCTCCTTGGATGAAAAAGAGGAGGAGAGTAACGAACAAAAGGAGGAAGAACGGGGTAGCTACCCATCTCTACCTACTAATGAGAGTAACTCTTTGACTCTTACTTTATATGATTGCCCTCCATGCTTACCAAAGGAGGATGAATGCTATATTGATTGCTATGATCCTATGGATTCTTTTGAAATATCCCTTTTTGATGAAATTGATGCTTGTGGCCACGATGCCCCTATGAATGATACTTTCAAGGATGATTTTGCTACTGTTATTTATGATAAACCTTGCTATCTTGATAAATCTTATGATAAACCTCTATTTTTGCTTACTATGGATGTTCTTAATGATGATGAGGTTTGCTTAGAAAGTCTACATGATTATGTGCTAGTAGATCATGAAAAGCATGATTTGTGTAATAATTATATTGTTGAGTTTGTTCATGATGCTACTGAAAATTATTATGAGAGAGGGAAATATGGTTATAGAAATTTTCATGTTAGGAAAACACCCCTCTCCATGTTGAAAATCTTGAAGGTGCTCTCGTTTTACCTTCTAATGCTTGTTGCTTTGTGCTTCATCTATTTATTTTTCTTCAAGTTGCCCATGCATAGGAAGCATGTTAGACTTAAATGTGGTTTATCTTTGCTCCTTTGATGCTCTATTTTGTGCTTCAACTCTTATTCTTTCGTGAGCATCGTTACACTTATGCCTAGCTAATGGCTTTAAAGAAGCGCTTTCGGGAGGCAGCCCGCAACGAATTTAGGTTTTTCTTTTTGTTTTTCTTCTGTTCTTAGTGGTCTTGATGATTGTTACTACTATAGCAACATCATTGTATCTTTACTTTTCAAGCTTTGTGCCTTTTATAGCCTCATACGATAAGGGAAGTGAAAGTTGTGACATGCTGTCCAGAAAACAGATTCTGTCCCCGTGGCTAGAAAAATCAGAGAAATATCCCAGTTCATATTTTTGAGCTGAAATTCTTACAAAGCTTGCTCTATACAATTACGAAACTTGCGTATGTTCTGAGTTTTTTGATTTGAGTTGCAGAAGTATCCCTAAAAAATTCTTTACTACCTGCTGTTCTGTTTTTCACAGATTCTGCCACGTTTTGTCTCTCCTTACTTTTGCAAACCTTAAGCTTGCTTTTTATTTGCAAAAACTTTTTGGCAATCTTGGGAAACAGTAGCTCTTCCTGGAAATCTTTATTTGCAGCAGAGAAAAATTAGTTTTAATAGGGTACTAACCTCTCTAATCAGCTTATGATGAGTTATGTATGAAGGGAGTTTTCAAGTGTGCGATGGAAGATGATGAAAGTAGATATTGGAGTGTCAAAAGCTCAAGCTTGGGGATGCGCCCGGAACCCCCAAGAAATATTCAAGGAGACTTAAGCTTCTAAGCTTGGGGATGCCCCCATGCATCCCCTTCTTCATGAGCAATCATTAGTTCGTCCCTCGTTCCACTATATTTTTATCACTTCATGCCTTATGTGCTATGCTTGGAGCGTCTTGCTCTTTACTTTTCTTAGTTTTTTTGTTTTGTTTGCTGGTCATTACAATGTCGGAACCTAACATGCTTGATTGGGAGAGATACACGCTCCGCTTAAACTAGAACAACTCATAGGATTTTCATGCTTATTCTTTGCTGTGAGTTGTTCTTTGTCTTTTCTTAGCTGCTGCCCTGTTTAGTTTATGTTCTTTAGAGTTTTCTTCTAGAGCTTTTAATTGGTTCAGGCTTGAACTTTCTATAGTTTGCATGCTTATCTTATTTAGAGAGTTTGCATGTTGCACTGAGTTTTGTGTCGTGACTAGAAAGTAGGTAGTTGAAGTTGCTATTCTCTTTGTAGTATAACTTGCAATAGTTTTGGGGTATTGACTTAAGTAATGTTTGAACTTATGGTGTCAAGAGCTTTATCCTATTAGTGATAGATGTCGTATTTTGGGAAATCCGTGTGATTTTCAAAAACCTAAACCCTGTTGAGAACTCTAACTACTAGATGGATCACTAATCTCTAGAGGGGTCGAATATTAGAGTACACTCACGTACCATGAGTCGAGGATGCGCAAGGATAACCAAACCCCCATACACTCCTCCTCGGGGCACTTGTCTCTTTGTGAACTTCCTGACTAGATTGAGAGTTACCGATAATAAGTGCATGAGTTCTTCGAACTAATGTAAGTATTGAAAGTTGACACTTCCACCTCCTCATATTTCCTAGCCTTTCCTGTGCCGTGCATTGCCTTCTTCTCACTCCGAGAGTTGGCGTCCACCTTAGCCGGTACATCCAAACCCTTGGCATGATACGCTCTGTCATCATAAACCTCATTATATCTTTCCTCAAAACAACCACCATACCTACCTACAAGGCATTTCCATAGCCTTTCCGAGATACATTGCCATGCATCATCCACCTTCTCATGACTTGATCTTCATGTCATACATGCTACTTGCTTGATAGATGAACCGCATGCTAGTTGGGCCTTGCCCTAATCATTGCTACATCACGCGCTAGTATCATTGCATATCCTGCTACACTGGCAGAGGCATACATTTGCATACTTCATGATAGTTACATTTTCTTTATGTGAGTACCTTTGCAAAGTTTGAAAGATCTCTTATAAAATATAGAGTATTGCCCCTAAAGTGATGAAAAGATCCCAAAGAGGACAAAATCAAAAGATCCCAAAGAGGACAAATGAGAGTTAAATATAAAGAGCCATTGAGGCCACCAAAAAAATAGAAAAAGAGAAAAAGGAAAATAAAAGAGAGAAAGGGGCACACTACTATTCCTTTTGAGAGATCCACACTAGTACTTCATCTTCTATCCCTTGTACTCCATAGAGATCATCATCATGCATATAGCTATGTGGGGACCCTTCACACTACAGAACTTGGCTTGTATATTCCAATGATGAGCCTCCTCAAACGAGCTCTAGGTCTTCTTGAGCAAGCAAGTTAGATGCACCCCCACTAGTTCCCTTGGAGAGATTTTAGTTCACATGTGCATCCGTTGCATGGCAATCCCTACTCCTCACATCATATCTATCATATGGCCTTCTCTCGCCTATGATTTTCCTCATTAATGTGAGCCTTTCACACCTTTTTTGTGTTCCTCCTCCACCTTCTTTCTGTTTCGCCTTTTAGGTGTCAACTTTCTTGCTCACGCTCATCCATTGCATGAGTGCTCAAAATATCGAAAGGGAGTGGATCAGTTTGACTTGTACCTGACTAGTAGTCCGGGGACGAGTCAAGATAAGAATCCAAAGGAGACCAAGTGTGAAACTTTTGTAGATAGTTGTTCTCAACGACCTTACTTTTTCTCTCGTATTTCCCTATCCCTTGCTTGCACGCAAACACCATTTGGAGACATTCGAGTCACGGACAGCAAGAGCTCTTGTACCTTATGTTCTTTTGTTACTTTTGTCAATGCTAATATAGACTCTTCCTTGTTAAGACTTGAATTGAATTGCCTGCTTTGATTGCTTTACTTAAAAGTCCTTTTATGGTTGTGTGGCATGTCACCACAGAAATTATGCTTGTTATCATTTACCTACTCGAGGACGAGCAGGAATTAAGCTTCGGGATGTTGATACGTCCCAAACGTATCTATAATTTCTCCTTGCTCCATGCATGTTTTGTGTGACTTTTCCATGTTTTACATAAACTTCCATACACTTTTGATCATATTTGGACTAACTTATTAACCCAGTGCACCCTGTTGCCAGTTCCTGTTATCTGCTGTTTTTGTATTTCAGGTTTTCTGGCCATTAAAAGTGCTCCAAAAATTCTGGAAAAATTATATAAAAAATCAGCGTCCCGCAAGCTTCCGGAATCACCAAGAAAGGAAGGGAGGGCCACCACCAGGCAGCCAGGAGGGTGCCTGGCGCGGCCCAGCCCTAGGCCGCGCCACCTGCCCTTCTGACTACCTCGTGGCCCCTCTCGGTGCCCCCTTTGGCCCCTATTTTTACCCCCGTGGAGGAAACCCTGATTCCAGACCCCTTTTCTCCAGAAGCGATTCCGATCTCCGCCGCCATCAAAAACTAGCTTCGCGGGTCACCAGGATCCTGCTCCGACACCCTGCTTCATCGAGTCTCCTTCCCCCATGATTCTTCTTGAGTAGTTCCTCCTTGGACTATGGGTTCTTGGCGGTAGCTATGTGGTATTCTGTCCCCCTAGATCTTCAATACAATGTTCTCATGAGCTGCCAACATGATTGAGATCCATATGATGTAATTGGTGTTGTGTTTGTTGGGATCCGATGAATTGATACCTTGTTCGGTCCTAAGAGGTTTATGAATTATTGTTGCTGCAATTTGTTGTTCTTAATGCTTGTTACTAGTGCACGAGTAGCATGATCTCAGATCTGAGCACGTTATGTTTGCATGATTATAATTGTTGTTCTAGATCTTATCTATGATTGTATGCACCTATTATAGTCCGGAACCGGCGATCCCAATGGTGACAGCTTGGGACAACAAAGGGGATGGGCTATAATTTGAGGATCACATGTGTTCATAGAGTGTTAATGCTTTGTTCCGGTGCTCCGCCACAGGAGCACCTTAATCTCCATAATTTCCTTAAGTGGCCCCGTTCGTAGCAGGATGGTAGGACAAAAGATGTTGTTCAAAGTTCTTATTGCAAGCACGTACAACTACATACGGAACACATGACTACGTTTGGTTCTTAGACTAGGATGCTCTAGTTTGTTCTTTGGCTAGAGTTGGTGCAATTCTGTCAATTGCCCAACTGTAATTTGTTCACCCAGCACCTTGTTATTTTTCCTAGAGAGGTACCACTAGTGAAACCTTGAACCCGGGTCCATCTTTCACCTTCATTTCCTTCTTTGTTACTTTTACTTTCTTTGCTGCTCCTACTACTTTGTTACTACTTTGTGGTGTTGGTGATTGGGGAAGTCTTAAAGGCTACACCCGTCAACACACCATTGCTACTTATATCTTGTCTAGTGCCTTTTCAGGTGTGGTTGAATTGACAACTCAACTGCTAAGGCTTATAAGTATTCTTTGGCTCCCCTTGTGCCGAAAAAATAAATTGGGTTACTCTTACCCGCGAAGACTGTTGCCATCCCCTACACTTGTGGGTTATCAGGCCTCAAACGGGAAAACTATCTACAGACGAACGATAGATCACGTAAAACTGAGAAATTCATCTTTTGGGCGCAACGCGATCCGAGCTATGGTTCACTCGTTATTAACGTCGCAGAAATGAACCAACAGCATAATTACCAGACTTAGTTGTTTTCAGCAGGTTTTCATAATAGAAAAAAAAAGTTTTGGGCCTCTATCTCACCCATGTGCTCTAGAGGCCCCATCTCGGCTTGTGCTGGATAGGGGAGGAGGCCGGCCTGGGCCGCGCTGCGAGCTGGGCTGGGGATGCGTGGGCCGGCCCACCCGCGGTCGTCGGCAGCGCCTGGACCGGGAGGCCGTTCCCGACCACGACGGCGGCGATCGACGCCGGCTAACGGCACGGCGGCGCTCGGCGGCACGGTTGAAGGGAGGGACGGGGAGGACGGCCCGAGGGGCGCCGGATCCGGTCTCGGCCGGGGTCGGCGGTTGACGAGGAGGTGGCGCCCGCACTCGGGCTCGCCGACCGGCTTCAATGGTGCGGCGGCGCTGCAGACCTGCGGGGACAGGAGGACGGGGAGGTGAGTGGGGCGCGGGGAGGAGAAGGAAGGAGGGCAGGGGGCTAGAGAGGCGAGCGGGAGATCGGCCGGCGATCGTTGTCTCGTCGGAGACGTCCGACGTCGTGGGAGGCGGAGGCGCGGGTGTCAGGCGGCGGCCAGATGGGATCCAACGGGCCTGGCGGCGGCGGAGCGGGCCCGCGGGGCTCGAAGCGCGGTTGGTGGCGGCTGGAGGTGGGAGGAGCCCCTCCGAGGGTGACGTGGCCTCTCCAGGGCCCTCAGATCTCATATCTGACGGTCCTGGATGCCCCTAGGCTAGGGTTTCGGGATTTTTGAAGGGCTAGGGGGCAGATCTGGACTTTTCAGAGGGGGGTGGCGGCAATTTTTACAAAGGGGAACCCTAATTGGCTGGTTTGGGAGGTGGGGGTCATTATATAGGCAGGTTGGCTGGCCAGTTTACGCAAACGCCCCCAGTACCCCTCTCGTGCGTCCGGCGATCGCGTTCGTGACCGCCGAGACTCCGTACGGACTCCAATTCGGACGAAACTTCGACCCACGTGCTCAGTGCGTGAAGCCCGTCGATCGTACCGCACCGCGGTGATATTCCGCCAACATTTTTTGGCATCCCATAAAAATAATCCGTTTATGAAATATTCCGACAACATTTTTTGACACCATGGCGATGGGTGGTCCTGTGCCGGTTGCGATGGTTCTCAGGTGAAACCCCGGTGTCGCAAAGTCGTGTGCCGTGGTGGAAAGGGGTCGGTCACGCATCCGATACGAGAATACGAGGGAGAAATATTCACCGATTATTATTTCTGTGAAGCAAACACTTCAAACAATACACGCAATCATCATAACAACGCAATAAACAAAAAATTTAATTGGAGTGGAATTTCCGGGCTGTTACAATACAACACCACCAACAAGGGATCTCGTCCCGAGATCCAGGGCGAGCCGTGGGAGAGGAGGGGACAGAAAAGAGTTGACGATCTTCAACACCACCAATAAGGGACTCTGCTCCATGTCGAACGTCGAAGCTCCGTCGAGATGTTTTCCGCAGAGAGACGACATCGTCGGAATAACGAAACCGTAAGTGTCAAGAGGAAGAACGACAACGAAAGCTGGATGAAAGGGCAGTGCTTTCGACGCAAGTCGTAAAAACACCTGGCAAAAAGGATGGAGGGCAATGGACGACCAAGATGATATCCAGAATCGAAGAAAGCTAAAGGTACTACAAGAATTCCCAACCTGAGGTCGGAATCGAGACAATACGCTGCAAGCAAGGCATTGTAACGGTTCCGATCCTCCACACACTCGAGATCCTAGAGTTTTGAAGGGGATAAGGCAAGAGTAAAACAATTACGACACTTGTCCTGAGCAGAGCAAGGGTAAGGAGTAAAAAGATTCTTACTCTCCGATAACTAACTTATGAACTACTCCCTCCGATCCATAATAAGTGTCGCACATATGTACTAAGCTAGTATAAACTTTGTACTAGATGAGCGACACTTATTATGGATCGGAGGGAGTACAAAATAGTTTTTGTCTAGACTCGACTTCGACCAAAGAAGGGCCCCTATGGTCGGTAAGGCTCTGATACCAAGTTGTAAGGCCCGATATGCGATATTGTTCCAGATCTAGATGTTTCCATCCAGATTCGGGAATGAAGCACATATCGGTCCCACCGCGACATATGACAATACCATATGCCCCGGATTTCCAACATGATATCACAACATTATAGATACAAGGATACAACATCTCATACAATCGGCATACAACGGCCTTAAAACAATACAACAGCGGAAGATACATGTCTGAGTACAGACTACAATCAATTGCCTAGTGGCAAAGAGAAAATCATCGATCCCCATAACCACACGGGTCCAGGCCCTCTGCCGGGATCCGCCTAACTAGTCGTCGTCGAGTCTCCACGTGAAACGTCGATCACCATGCCTGTTGGCGATCAAGAACCCTGAAAAGAGTTTGGGGGTAGTATCATGAGTACAGAAGTCCTCAGCATCCAACTGTAGTGGTCAACTGACCCAGCAAGGACTTCATCACTCTTCATTCTAGGACAACTAGTAGTTGACGGTAAGGATGGGGTAAGTGGTGAGGTTGTTGCCGCACTAGCATTATGAAGTGGCTAACGATCTAGAGAGTGAGATAAGAAACCAACCATTCGATGAGGAATCGCCTCCAATAAGTCTTGCTATCAGCTACTTACGCAAACATAACACCTATCCTATCCTTGTCCTCCTCTTCGCCTCCCGACGAAGAAGAAGCAGTCAAGGCACACACACGTTGATCAAGTTAAATTTAAGGTTATCTCAGTTGATGTTGTCTATGAACAAGGAGTAGGTCTCATGTCGTCCATAACCGTGGACACGGCTTCTCAAAAAGATTTAACCCTGTAGGGGTGTACCAACTTCCCATTACAAGGCTCTGCACGCACGCCCATTTCTCTCAGTTTCTACCCATCACAGGCAGCCATTTTATAATTTAGTCCCGAGAGATCCGGAACAACAGGTCCCTCTAACTAACAATGCACAAATCCGGGTGGCCCCCGGTGAGTCGACATCCAACTCAAAAGCCGGTCACGCTCTCGAATCAGCCTCTACCGTCTGGATGAGGTTAGGTTAGTTTCCCACACAGATGTGGACAACCCCCTAGCTCCCTGGGGTGGACCAACAAGAGAAACCATGTCTCGCTGGCCCAAGTTGTTTGAAATCTTCCGGCCGCGGACCAGTCACACACACGTTTCAAATGGTAAATCATCTTGGGCCACCACTAGAAATGTTTGAAGCTAGGTAGGTAAGAAGAGGGGACCCCATAGCATCCCACACGCGGTTAGGCATGCTTAGTCTTAAAACCTATATCCGGAACTCGGATCCTATGTGACTCGAATTGAACAAAGCGTCGGTGCGGGATAGCCTAGACCTTCCATCATTCGTCGAATATAGTGAACATTTATATAATCATATCATCAACAACATGTAACATCCCAAAATTCTCCGAATTTTGGAATGTTAATAAATTAAATAGATAATAATTGTTTGATTTTCTCTGGGTTTTAAAACTTTTGGAGTTTATTGAATATTAAAAAGAGAGGGAATAAAAGGACTTTCCCTAATATTCATAATTGGGTTTCTGGAATTTATTATTTTAAAACCAAACCAACAAAATAAAATGAGAGAAGGTAATATGACTCCTTCAACATCTTAAAAGTTTAGAAAATGTTTTAAATCTTTATTGGAATTCTTTTGAATGTTCAAAACATTTTTCAACACATGGCAGTTCGCTGGCGAGGATATAAAAGGACTTATCCCCATTTTTAAATCGTTGGAAAATAGTTTAAAATATTTTTGGGAGACTTTTTAATTTTACTTTGGAGTTATAAATATTTTCTAAAAATATTTTTGGAATTGATTTATGCTCTGGAAAAGTTTTTAAATCAATTTTCGGAGTTTTCGGTATTTTTAAAATGCCAGAAAAGTATTTTAAAATATTTAAAAATAAGTTGCAAAGTTTTTTATTTTATTTTATTATTTTGGTCAAGCCAAAAATTCAATTTTATTATTTTAAAAATATTGGCGAAGACGGAATTTTAAAATAAATTTCCATGATTTTGCTAATATTCTTTTGGGCCTAATGGGCCTGGTCTGTTTTTTTTTCCAGCAGACCGAATTTGTTTTTATTTCGGATAAAAAAAATAGGATTAGGGGCTGGCTATAAATAGCCCCGATTAGGGCTAAGTTTATTTTTCGCTAGCGTTTTAGGGTTAGCTCTAATCTCTTCCGCGGGACCCGCCGCCGCTGACGTCATCGCAGGAGCTTCGCCGGAAAGTTCACCGGAGTGCGTTTTTCGCGTTTTTTCGAGGTAAAATTTTGTGCGGATCGCTGGATTTTGCGCCTAGCCGTGCCGCCGGAGCACCCCCCCGCCCTAGCCCGCCGCGCCGCCGCCACCGCTCGCCGGGCGCCGCCCGCGCCATGGCCGGCCGGCCGAGCCGCGTGCCTGCGCGCCTGCGCCCGCGTCCCCGGCCACCCGCCGCCGCCGCGACTGGCCGGCAGCCGCCGGCCCTCGCCGGCCGAAGCCGGAGCGCCCCTGGCCGAGCTCATTGCCGAAGCCATGGCCATGGCTCTGCGTCCAGCCCGTGGCCGAGTGCAGAAGATGGCCTGAGAAAAAAAAATTCTCAGATCTGGATCCAAACTGCCAAGGGACCCGATCGCGTTTTTTTTTTGTAAAAAATTTATTTATGTATCAGTCCTTTTTACAGTAGAACCCCCCGGTACCCCTGTTTTTCACCCGAAACCGTTTTCGCGACTACTTTTTAACCGTAACTCGGAATTGGGCGATTCTAGTTGCGTTGCGACCGTGTAGAAATTCTCTAACCAGTAGACCAAGTGTTACAGAAGTTTGAAGTTTTTAAATTTGGATCCCAAGCTGACCCAACTTTGAACTTCCGGCAGCCGTAACTTTTTACCGGTGCGCCCGTTTGCGCCGTTTCTTTTTGCGTTGGATCACTCGTTCCATGTACTTTCTGTTTATATCATGTGTACACAAAAATTCACAAGTTTATTGATCTGTTCAAATTCAAATTCATTTCAATTTTGCAATTGCTATGACCTGCGTTGTAGTATTCCGTTTCGCGTGATTCTTTTTGCATATTGAATCATATGAGACATTCTATCGGCAATATCCACATACCATTCATATTGCTATGATCTTCACCTTGATTTCATAATGCCTCGATCATACTTTTGTATCGACAATTCCTTATCCGTTGACTCTCTCGAGTTCACGTTCCACCGATCACCTTCGAGCACATCCACACGTTTGCACTTCGAAACCTTTTTGTTTTGTTGCTAAAACTTTAGTGATTGTTCTGTTGATCTTATGTTTTGTCCATGTGGTGTGATTGCTTATTTTGTTCTTTCGTTGACGATAGATTTCTCGGAGTGTGACGAATAGAGTTGACTGGAACGTGAGAGCGAAGATCTTCATCGAATGTATAAGGCAAGTGATGCTTTGACCATACTCATACCTATATTTTCTATATGCATTATGTTAGGAAATACCACTCTATTGCATGATAGGTAGTTTACTTTACTGTTGCTGCAAAACCAGTTAGGATAGCCACATGTTTTGACTTGTCTACCGTAGATCAACCTAGCCGTGTTGTTACTTTATTGCTATGCTTTGTAGATGTGGTTGGGTTGTGAGAATTCATGGAGTGCATGTGAGCTATTTAATAAACCGTGTAGCAACTTTATAATAAATAGAAATCACTTCTGGACGGGCGGGTTGCATCCCGGTAGTTGTGGCTCGGTTGAGGACAGTGCCGGGGTTAAATGCACCCAATGGTTTGTTTGGTGGTCGAGAAAACGTCATGGTGAGCCCTCTGACGTGGTGGGCGCCGTCCAGGCTCAAAAAGATCAGACAGACAATATTACTAGTAGCTTCCGTGTACAGCCACTGGCTATATGGGCTCTGGCTTAGATGAGTAAGTTGTGGGGAACCTGGCCCTGGTAGCTAGCTGATGTAGATTTGTGTTAGGTGTACCGGCTACCAAAGGGTGGAGGCAACCTCTTCAGAAAGTCTTTGTCTCAATCTTCGGGTTGAGTCCAGTGGGGAACGTGTACAACCTCTGCAGAGTGTATAAACTGATCATGATTAGCCGTATCCACGGTTACGGATGAACTTTGAGCAACTAGTCAGTACTGTTGATGAATGATCTTGACAGATGAACACTTAATAATAATTTGGTTGGGACAAGAGTAGCATGGGTTGTTGTGTGTTTCAGGTAGAATTCAACTTAACATTTTGACTAGTTTAGTTCAGGAGAAAATTGGCTTTCTGCAAAACAAAACCATAAGCCTTTCCTTTGACTTAACTTGCATGTAGTTGTTGGTCCTTTATATAAACTTTTCCGTGTCACTTGCCGTACAAATCAGATGTACTGACCCGTTGTTGGGCTGTAACCTTCGGTGTTGCAGGTTTTTCAGACGATCAGTAAGGTGCGTTTAGGGGTTGCGAGTCTACACTCAGCATGTTCGCATGTGGCTGTTGATGGACTCCACGTTATTTGCTTTTGCTTCCGCTATATTTATATTGAATAAGCTAGCCTTGAGCTATGCAACTTGTTATTTATTTACTCTGGATCATACGTTGTAATAATGATGCACTTGTACTTTGATATACATCTATGATACTGTGTGTGCCAGCGAGTTCGATCCAGGGACTGGCACTTGAGCACAGAGACTTCAATTCGGTGTGAATTGGGTCGTTACAGATGGTATCAGAGCGTTGTGTTGACTGTACGTTCGTGACCCTAGAAAATGGATAGAAAAGCCATAGGAACAAAAATATTTTATCACTCTTTGATTACTTACTCTCTTACTAGTATTCCTCATCTATTATTCATCTTCTAAAACTTCTCATCTTGTTTTATTATGAATACCCCTTCGAGTTGCTCATGCCCCTGAAGACAAGACATTTGAGAAGAACATCATCAACCTCGGGGATCAATTGGAGTTAGGATTATCGGAACTAGAAGGAATAACCTACGGTGATTAATAAGTTTAACACTATGAGAGGAACCTTTAAGATCAGCTTAGCTGAGAAGGATGAAGCTTAGAATCAGACCACCACCTTTTATGTGAAGTTAGATGAACGAATTTTCGCGTAGCATGATGAGATCGTATGTCTTGCACATATGAGCTTACCCTAGGAATTGTTTGTGTGTTTTGACTGTAGTGACTGTATTGTTTGTTGTTATGTGTTACTGTCGAACGTAGGTGGTTTGCCTCTTTTTGTTTGAGTTCATATGCTTGGTGCTATCTCTAGTTGTTTTCTTGTCGGTGTTATAGTTTTGCCCTAACCCTTGTCGTATGGGCTTAATAGATGGAGTATGAAGTAGGACTCGCCTTTTCTGGGGCGATGTCGAGACTGAAGGTGGAGCAGTGGATTCGTAATATGGAGGAACACACGAAGATAAACAAGGTTGGAAGTGAGCACATGGTCCCCTATGCTGTTGAGTACTTTGTAGAAGAGGCTGCTACTTGGTGGAGAATGCACCAAGCGATTGACGAATCACGAAGGAAAATTACTTGGAAGGAGTTCACAAGGATTTTGTTGGGGTCCCGCCTCGTCACCCTGATGCAAAGGACGGTAAACCTTAAGAGGCACCATGCCTGTACAATTTGCGGAGAAACAGGGCACTCCTATGAAGGACACAAAGATGGATGTCCCCATTGTGAGGAAATCCACTCGGGTGAAGAATACCCCACTGCACAAGTAACATGTTTTACGTGTGAAGGAACTGATCATTACCCCGCTCAGTGTCAATTTTTCATCGTGACACAACAAGTGGTTCAACATCAAAAGGAAGAAATGAAGGAAGCTATCCAAGAATTGAAGAAAGCACCCGTGAAGAAGAAAAAGAAGGACATTAGCCGCATTCATTATTTTCGGTGCAGGAACATGGGACACTACCGCGATATGTGTCCAGAATTGGAGGGGGAGGATAAGTTGTCAACGTGGAAGCAAGGATGCCGACTCGAAGAAGCTTATGTTTGGCAATTGGAGGACAGACGTTGTAGGTGTGCACTAAGTGTACGTTGTTACCTTTTCTTTGTTAGCTGGAGTTGTGGATCGATGCATTGTTTTGTTGTGGATTAACTAGATGTTCTATGTCTGATTGTTTTTTTTAGTTTTGCTTGTAGCCTTGACCCTGTTATGTCTTGTTTTGATTGATGTTGTGTGTGGCCCTTTGAGTTCTTCTATGTGAGTAGAATAAGTTTGCGTTTCATTAGATCCTTATCTATTTAGTATGCTTCAAGACTAAAGAAGACACAACCAAAAGAAGAATAACTTGACGAGTGACTCAACGATGTGAAGATTTCTCGACGATATGAAGATTTTTTCGACATTTCAAAACTGGAGCTACCAGCATTGAAGACTTGAAGACCTGGAAGATTCAAGTTTCTACCGTTAGATCGTTTCTGTGAGCTGTCATTTCTTGTTTTACCGACAGCTACACATCAAAACTTATGTTTCAAAACTAGTGTGATGTTTGTATGGGTATCTCTCCCTATCTCTCTCTACCTCGCTATCTACATTCTGTTCCCTCTCACCTCAAACCCTACACTAAAGAAGCTACTACAATTGCTGCTAATGCCAAGACGAGGATAAAGATGGATGCCATTTAATGCTGAGTGCAAAGTTAACCTCTTGTGCCCGGATCTTACAACAAGAGAGCACAATCTTGTTGAAGGAAGAACTCTGGAGGAAGCTGTAGTCCACCAGTACACGTTTTATAACAGTTTGCGCAGACCTGAGTGTTGAGGAAACGATAGATCTTTTTCTTGGCTTGCAGAACCATGGATTTATCTGAACCCAGTTCAAGATAAGGAGGACTTCTGCAATGCTTGTGAGGATGACCGAGTGTTAGATTGCGAGATTCGCTAAACCATATACAAGGTAATGATTTGGGTGCGTAATGGATTGGCCCCCATGACGACTACCCTTATTATTCGCTCTTGCTATGTGGGATTGTAAATCTTGAGTGACTTACCTTTGTTTGAGAGACGACGATGTTAAGCCTGAACCATAGAATGGTACGATGTGTGACCCTGTAGGAGATTTCCGTTTGTATTATACGGTGAGTATAGACCAAGACCTTTTTCTGCAGGTTTCCCGTAGAAATATTCTTGATGACCACCATGAGAAAATCGATAGTTGCTTAGTATGGGCGTCTGACCTGTTAGCCATGAAGTCTCAGTACTTGGAAGACCACTCTCTGGCTAAGGAATGGAAACCTCAAAGGAGGAATTCGTGAAACCTCGAAGACCGAAGATGAAATCCGTTCGAAGAATGTCATCGATGGATTAAGATACTGGAAGCCGCTCTTGTGATGAAGAATTCCACGCCCCAACAGAGTATGAAGAATATGTGTGAGGAGCAAGCTTTTGAAGACAACTTTTGAAGACCACGTCGCCTTCTTTTTAAGGGTGGTAGCACCCTGGACCGTCGGAGGATCGATTGACTGTCATGAAGACCCGAACCCTAACCTTTCTTTCTAGCCTTCTCGAACTCGAGGACGAGATTACTTTTAAGGGTGGTAGTGTGTAACATCCCAAAATTCTCCGAATTTTGGAATCTTAATAAATTAAATAGATAATAATTGTTTGCTTGATGTGTTTGATTTTCTCTGGGTTTTAACAACTTTTGGAGTTTATTGAATATTAAAAAGAGAGGGAATAAAAGGACTTTCCCTAATATTCATAATTGGGTTTCTGGAATTTATTATTTTAAAACCAAACCAACAAAATAAAATGAGAGAAGGTAATATGACTCCTTCAACATCTTAAAAGTTTGGAAAATGTTTTAAATCTTTATTGGAATTCTTTTGAATGTTCAAAACATTTTTCAACACATGGCAGTTCGCTGGAGAGGATATAAAAGGACTTATCCCCATTTTTAAATCGTTGGAAAATAGTTTAAAATATTTTTGGGAGACTTTTTCATTTTACTTTGGAGTTATAAATATTTTTTGAAAATATTTTTGGAATTGATTTATGCTCTGGAAAAGTTTTTAAATCAATTTTTGGAGTTTTCGGTATTTTTAAAATGCCAGAAAAGTATTTTAAAATAGTTAAAAATAAGTTGCAAAGTTTTTTATTTTATTTTATTATTTTGGTCAAGCCAAAAATTCAATTTTATTATTTTAAAAATATTGGCGAAGACGGAATTTTAAAATAAATTTCCATGATTTTTCTAATATTCTTTTGGGCCTAATGGGCCTGGTCTGTTTTTTTTTCCAGCAGACCGAATTTGTTTTTATTTCGGATAAAAAAAAAGAGGATTAGGGGCTGACTATAAATAGCCCCGATTAGGGCTAAGTTTATTTTTCGCTAGCGTTTTAGGGTTAGCTCTAATCTAATCCGCGGGACCCGCCGGCGCCGACGTCATCGCCGGAGCTTCGCCAGAAAGTTCGCCGGAGTGCGTTTTTCGCGTTTTTTCGAGGTAAAATTTTGTGCAGATCGCCGGATTTTGCGCCTAGCCGTGCCGCCGGAGCACCCCGCCGCCCTAGCCCGACGCGCCGCCGCCGCCACCGCTCGCCGGCCGCCGCCCGCGCCATGGCCGGCCGGCCGAGCCACGTGCCTGCGCGCCCGCGCGAGGCCGCCCGCGCCCGCGCCCGCGTTCCCGGCCACCCGCCGTCGCCGCCGGCCGGAGCCGGAGCGCCCCTGGCCGAGCTCATGGCCGAAGCCATGGCCATGGCTCTGCGTCCAGCCCGTGGCCGCGTGCAGAAGACGGCCTGAGAAAAAAAAAGAAATTCTCAGATATGGATCCAAACCGCCCAGAGTCCCGATCGGGTTTTTTTTAATTAAAAAATTTATTTTTGTATCAGTCCTTTTTACAGTAGAACCCCTCGGTACCCCCGTTTTTCACCCGAAACCGTTTTCGCGACTACTTTTTAACCGTAACTCGGAATTGGGCGATTCCAGTTGCGTTGCGACCGTGTAGAAATTCTCTAACCAGTAGACCAAGTGTTACAGAAGTTTGAAGTTTTTAAATTTGGATCGCAAGCTGACCCAACTTTGAACTTCCGGCAGCCGTAACTTTTTACCGGTGCGCCCGTTTGCGCCGTTTCTTTTGGCGTTGGATCACTCGTTCCATGTACTTTCTGTTTGTATCATGTGTACACAAAAATTCACAAGTTTATCTATCTATTCAAATTCAAATTCATTTCAATTTTGCAATTGCTATGACCTGCGTTGTAGTATTCCGTTTCGCGTGATTCTTTTTGCATATTGAATCATATGAGACATTCTATCGGCAATATCCACATACCATTCATATTTCTATGATCTTCACCTTGATTTCATAATGCCTCGATCATACTTTTGTATCGACAATTCCTTATCCGTTGACTCTCTCGAGTTCACGTTCCACCGATCACCTTCGAGCACATCCACACCTTTGCACTTTGAAACCTTTTTGTTTTGTTGCTAAAACTTTAGTGATTGTTCTGTTGATCTTATGTTTTGTCCTTGTGGTGTGATTGCTTATTGAGTTCTTTCGTTGACGATAGATTTCTCGGAGTGTGACGAATAGAGTTGACTGGAACGTGAGAGCGAAGATCTTCATCGAATGTATAAGGCAAGTGATGCTTTGACCATACTCATACCTATATTTTCTATATGCATTATGTTAGGAAATACCACTCTATTGCATGATAGGTAGTTTACTTTACTGTTGCTGCAAAACCAGTTAGGATAGCCACATGTTTTGACTTGTCTACCGTAGATCAACCTAGCCGTGTTGTTACTTTATTGCTATGCTTTGTAGACGTGGTTGGGTTGTGACAATTCATGGAGTGCATGTGAGCTATTTAATAAACCGTGTAGAAACTTTATAATAAATAGAAATCACTTCTGGACGGGCGGGTGGCATCCCGGTAGTTGTGGCTCGGTTGAGGACAGTGCCGGGGTTAAATGCACCCAATGGTTTGTTTGGTGGTCGAGAAAACGTCATGGTGAGCCCTCTGACGTCGTGGGCGCCGTCCAGGCTCAAAAAGATCAGACAGACAATATTACTAGTAGCTTCCGTGTACAGCCACTGGCTATATGGGCTCTGGCTTAGATGAGTAAGTTGTGGGGAACCTGGCCCTGGTAGCTAGCTGATGTAGATTTGTGTTAGGTGTACCGGCTACCAAAGGGTGGAGGCAACCTCTTCAGAAAGTCTTTGTCTCAATCTTCGGGTTGAGTCCAGTCGGGAACGTGTACAACCTCTGCAGAGTGTATAAACTGATCATGATTAGCTGTGTCCACGGTTACGGACGAACTTTGAGCAACTAGTCAGTACTGTTGATGAATGATCTTGACAGATGAACACTTAATAATAATTTGGTTGGGACAAGAGTAGCATGGGTTGTTGTGTGTTTCAGGTAGAATTCAACTTAAAATTTTGACTTCTTTAGTTCAGGAGAAAATTGGCTTTCTGCAAAACAAAACCATAAGCCTTTCCTTTGACTTACCTTGCATGTAGTTGTAGGTCCTTTATATAAACTTTTCCGTGTCACTTGCCGTACAAATCAGATGTACTGACCCGTTGTCGGGCTGTAACCTTCGGTGTTGCAGGTTTTTCAGACGATCAGTAAGGTGCGTTTAGGGGTTGCGAGTCTACACTCAACATGTTCGCATGTGGCTGTTGATGGACTCCACGTTATTTGCTTTTGCTTCCGCTATATTTATATTGAATAAGCTAGCCTTGAGCTATGCAACTTGTTATTTATTTACTCTGGATCATACGTTGTAATAATGATGCACTTGTACTTTGATATACATCTATGATACTGTGTGTGCCAGCGAGTTCGAACCAGGGACTGGCACTTGAGCACAGAGACTTCAATTCGGTGTGAATTGGGTCGTTACACAACAATATCATAATGTGATATCCCAAACCCAGGAGTAACAGGGTAACATTGTAGCATCCTAAGCATGCATACTAAGAAGGGGCTGAGCAACGAGCAATAATAACATAGCAGTACAAGGTTTGCTGGGAAGGGACATGGCTGTATCTGTTTAAGAGAGGTTGTAAACATGTGGTAGGATCAAACATCGAACCTATCCTAGACTAGCATGCAAACCGTTGGTTGAAATAGAAAGGATCATAAGTAATGTATAGTCCTTGCCTGTTGATAAGGCGGGTTCCGAAGGTGTAGGCGATCGCAAGCTCGCATCGTCTCTGAAGGTACCCGCGGAAGCACACAAGACGATAAAAACTGGGAAGCAATCAGCGAGCAAGCATCTATTACTACGGTTCAATCACGATCAAGAAATAACAAGAAGGCAAGACAAGAGAACGCACTACGGCATCACACCTACTGTCGAGAGTGGTTACTATCAGATTAAGTGGAGTACTCGTCACACACGACGATACCGCACATTTAAAAAGGTTCAAGTTGTTTAGCTACAAAGGTGAGAAAAGTTGTTAACATGGCAACACACAAAAGCATGGAAAAAGGTTTATCATAAAGTAAACTACCTATACTAGTCAACTTAAGTGAGGCAACACCCTAAACATGGCATAACACTAAGTGCCCACGACGATTAACAAGTTTATTACTGTTCTGCCCTCAACCACATTTTAGGTCGGTTAACAACAGCAAACAACCACACAAACACGAAGTACACGAAAAACTAATCAAGTTACATACAAGGATCACCCCAAACAGAGTTACGGATAAAAAGATATGACCAAAACAAGTTATCCTCATAATCTGTC
The DNA here is from genome assembly GCA_950022295.1 of Bromus sterilis. Taxonomy (NCBI): domain Eukaryota; kingdom Viridiplantae; phylum Streptophyta; class Magnoliopsida; order Poales; family Poaceae; genus Bromus; species Bromus sterilis. Next base: position 331,018,182 of record OX465595.1, on the reverse strand, counting down.
AACATCAGGTAGCACACTTTAAAGTAATAAATAAACAGGAAAAGAAATTCAAGCATGCTCCAAATTGATATGCAAATAAAGTACACATGAGAGGAAATACATGGCAAAAGTAATCATACAAATAGGCATCACGAACAATTAATTATAGCCAATGCAAAATGCAACAAAATATTACTGGTCTAGGACTTAGTGAAAATCAGGAAAAGAGGGTTGAAACAAATATTTTATTGCTGTATAAACAGGTGCAAAACTATATGCAAATGAACAACAATATGACATAGCAATATATGAGCATGAAGTAGACATGATGGTGATCAGGTATAAACAAGAATCAAGGTCATAGGCATCTTAGATCAAAAGATATTAAGCAAGCAACATGGCATCGGGAAATAACAGACTTAGAGAAAAACGGAGGTGGCTGTCAACAATAGCAGCATAGAAACTTTGGGGCTAAATATCTATATGATCAGGAATTCTATCATGAAGATGCAATACATGGGATGAATGTGGACATGACAAGGATCAAAAGTACATATTACATGCATCAAATGGATGCACGATTAAAAAGATATAGGGCAGCAAAGTATCAATCTTTTGTTAACAGCAGCACACTAACAGCAAGGTAGCTACTTTGGATGAAGATACAATCATCATGCAGCAGGCATATATCACATGTGAATGCATGGAACTGAACTAGACATAATGCTTAACATGACACAAAAGGAATCAATCAATTCCGACGTACGGTTGCGTCGCAACCGTCGCCCGAAGTTTCAATCAAGCAACAGTATCAGCAGCAGTTAATCAACAGTTTGCAATTAACGATCTGTTGCCCACTTCAATGCAGAATTAAATTATCTAGACGGCCTCAAATGGTAAAACTTTCTACAGACGAACGATAGAGCACGTAAAACTGAGCAATTCATCTTTTGGGCGCAACGCGATCCGAGCTACGGTTCACTTGTTATTAACGTCGCAGAAATGAACCAACAACATAATTACAAGACTTAGTCGTTTTCACCAGGTTTTAATAACAGAAAAAAAGGTTTGGGCCTCTCTCTAACCCATGTGCTCTGGAGGGCCCATCTCGGCCTGTGCTGGAGAGGGGAGGAGGCCAGCCTGGGCCGCGCTGCGAGCTGGGCTGGGGGTGTGTGGGCCGGCCACCCGCGGCCGTCGGCAGCGCCTGGACCGGGAGGCCGTTCCCGACCACGGCGGCGGCGATCGACGCCGGCTAACGGCGCGGCGGTGCTCGGAGGCACGGTTGAAGGGAGGGACGGCGAGGACGGCCTGAGGGGCGCCGGATCCGGTCTCGGCCGGGGTCGGCGGTTGACGAGGAGGTGGCGCCCGCGCTCGGGCTCGCCGGCCGGCTTCAATGGCGCAGCTGCGCTGCAGACCTGTGGGGACAGGAGGACGGGGAGGTTAGTGGGGCGCGGGGAGAAGGAAGGAGGTCAGGGGGCTATAGAGGAGAGGGGGAGGTCGGCCGGTGATCGTTGCCTCGTCAGAGGCGGCCGACGTCGTGGGAGGCGGAGGCGCGGGCGTCAGGCGGCGGCCAGATGGGATCCAACGGGCCTAGCGGCGGCGGAGCGGGCCCGCGGGGCACGAAGCACGGTTGGTGGCGGCTGGAGGTGGGAGGAGCCCCTCCGGGGGTGACATGGCCTCTCCAGGGCCCTCAGATCTCATATCTGACGGTCCTAGATGCCCCTAGGATGGGGTTTCGGGATTTTTGGAGGGCTAGGGGGCAGATCTGGAGTTTTCAGAGGGCGGTGGCTGCAATTTTTACAAAGGGGAACCCTAATTGGCTGGTTTGGGGGGTGGGGGTTGTTGGGGTTCGGGGCAAAAAACACAAATTTTTTCATAACCTACGAGACCCATACCAAAGACCTATGCTATGCTGATGCAAGTAACGGACAGAAATAGATCACATACCAGTATGTAGTCCGTTAAGAGGGAAACGTTCCCGCATGAACGTGGTTGGTGTAGTCGTACCGGCAATCCCCAATGCCGCGCAGATCCACGATGACTCCTGTAGCCACCCGATCCTTGTAGACCGATGACGGGATTACGTCCCCATCGGAACGTTGCTGATGAAGACCTCGCGATACGACCACGACGATGAAGTAGAACCACAAGTGTAGTGCCTCGCGGGATTATACACATACAGTATACCCGACGTCCCTCTGGGCTCCGAACCAGTAGAGAAGCGGAAAGAAGATGGATTCGGATCCCAATTCCAGCAGCACGACGGCGTGCATATAGTGGAGAAATCCCAAACCAAGTGTAGACTCCAAACAAGGGGAGTCCACTCGAGGAAGGAGAAAGGAGGGAGAGAGAGATGAGAACTTATCTCAAAAAATTGATGATTAAAAGGGCACCTCTACCCCTCCTTATATAGGCCAAGGAGGGGTGCCACCCCCCTCCACTTCCGGGGTGGGACTAATCCCAAGGGAGGGGGTGGCGCACCAAATAAAGGGGGTGGGCCCCCTCATGGCGCCATGGCCCATGGGGGAGGACTCCCTCTCCCCCTAATGGGCCCTATGAGGCCCATATTCCTTTTAATTCATTTTTAATTATATTTAAATACATTTTAATATTTAATTCAGATAATTATATAATAAAACATATATTAAACATTATTAAATATATTTTGAACCTTTCAAAATACCCGGAACAACTTCCGGCCTTCATCGGAACAGTTCCGGTGTTCTCTCCAATTTCTCCGGTGATCCCGAATCAATCCTTACTGCGTCGAGTACCCTTAAGTGTAACACCCTACGGTCCCGGAAACAGCAGACATGATCGAGACAATTCTCATTGATCAATGACTAATCAATTGGACCTGGTTACAATCCTTGATAGCCCCTGCGCTTCCATCGAATGAACTTCAATCGCTGTTGGATCCGTTAACCGTGTGCCTGTTCCCGTTGTCATATGGTACTTTGCTTGTCCGAGGTTTGATCATCGGTATCCAATATACCTAGTTCGTCCTCGTTCTCAACAAACAAGTTTACTCGTTCCCGTGATATTACAACTCCGTGACCTAGTCACACGTTTGCAAACTTTATGATGTAACATCACCGATTGGGCTCAGAGTACCTATCCGTCACACGGATGGACAAATCCCGCTTTGATCTATTTGCATACTCATCAACCATCTATTTCGGAATACCCAAAGTGCACCGTTATGGCCAGCATATTTCAGTCAGTCGGTGGGATACAAATAAAAGTCTCCTCATAGATGACAATTACGTATGATCATTACGGTCAAAGGATCTGGTCACTACGTTATAGTTATCGCAATGTCGAACTAGGTGACTTGATCACATCGCAACACTTCTGGTGGGTGTATGTCCATCATATCATTATCCAATGATACGACTCCATTGTCAACAGACGCCATTGTCTCATGATCAGCAAACCTTGATCATCAATCGCCCAATGGACTAGTATACTAGGGTTAACTAGGGACCTGTTTGTTTGTATACCACACCTGTATTAATGTTTCCGCTTAATACAGTTATATCATAGTATCAAACGTATTATGAACTAATGGAATATGCTCGATAAAACATATTTTATTGGCCTCTAGGGCACATTCCCAACAGTCTCCCACTTGCACTAGAGTACAAATAATCTAGTTGCATTTTCTCTGGATCATAACTCTTTATTGATCATGCTTGCTCGTGGAAGAGGTTGTATCAACGGTCTGGCTACCATTCAGAACTGTATGTCCTTTTTCAAATCATAATGTCACCTAATTTGACATTCCTTCATTATCCACTATAATGATGAGGTATATATATTTGGCGGTGAAGTGAGACTTCGTTTGCTGTGTCATAGCAATGACATCCGGTGGGTCACGCGGACTTTCCCATAGTCATGCACACTTGAGACTCACTCAATCAGAAGTCGAACTTCTTAAGCCATAATATAACTCCTGCTACTTCTAAAGCAGCCACATCAATGTAGATTTAATCCTTAGTGCATTTTATGCAACTTTGATGTCTAACCATATTTCTTTCAACTTAGGCATAACATTTATGGTCAAGTCCACTATCCTTTTCAAATTTGAGATGTATCCTCAGTTCTCTCCAGACACTGAAGGATAAACTTAACTCTTTGTTCAATGATTTACTCATAAATCATATCACAACATGTTCTTACTACTAAGAACTTGGGTCACATTACGTCGAGTACATAACTCTGGTTTTATATGAAAGAACCTATGACAAAGGAATAGAGGATCCAACACATCCATTTCTTTCATAAACCATTAACCATTGTTCTTGTACTGAGATTAACTCAACACTTATCTTGGATATACAAGTAAGGACCACTTCTTGACTTGTCCTATTCTGAACTCCTTCAGAATCTTATCCAGGAAAGTATTACGATTCAATGTTATTAAACACATATCTATCTTAATAGATCTTCAATGCTTAATACTTATTCATCTTCATTTATGAAAGATTCAAATAATCATTAACACCAACTGCACCATTCATAATATGTTATCCATATATGAGAATGTTATCATGCTCCCACTCAAATATGTCATGCACATATTAAGTTATAGGATAACACTCATATTGCTCCCACTCAAATATGTCGGCCACATATAAGACAAGGATAACATCCACATGGCTCCCACTTAGATATGTCAGACACATATTAAGTTCAGGATACTAACCACATGGCTCCTACTCAAATATGTCATTTACATATAAGTCTAGGATAATACTCCCATAGCTCCCACTCAAAATATGTCGTCTACATATTAAGTTTCAGGAAACTATTCAGCTCCCACTCAGTTTCATGCAAATGCATGTTTCCTCGATATTTTGGTTAAGTCCAAAATCCTTTGATCATCCATCAAAATGAGAATTCAGTTTACGAGACACTATTATCCATATGTTTTTCCAAAACCTTCTTGTTGTACCAATTACAACACTTCTTCAAATACAGGATTTGAGGAAGTCACGGTATTGATAAAAATCTTGGATCAATCGTAGTGAATATCCCTTTGACTCAAGCATTGCTACACATTGTAGTCAACCCATTGAATTTGTCAGAAACAATCTTTGTGACAAACCAATCTTGACGTCCCTTTGATGTTCACATTTATTCCTCATAACTCTGAAGTTATTGTGAATATCAAGTAACCTCCTTACTTGATAAGATTCAAGCAATCTTAAATGTAACTCAAACTAGGATTTCATGACTCATAGTCATATCTCGTACTTAGGTCCACCATCGCTTCTTTGTAGTTCGTAGGAATGTCTTGTTCCATTAACATGACAAGTGAATCATGAATATCATTTTGCACCAGGGGCAAATATATATTCTTGAATCCTACCTTTCTCAGTAAAAGCTCCCATCAGAAGATCATGATCATTATCATTAGTTTCTCCTCTTATTGTAGAGTTTTGCTTCTAGAACATATTCCGTTGCACTACTCTGACATTTGGAGGCAAGGTCAATTACCTTGGTTGAACTTTCACTTTTCTTCCATTACCACATTTATCAAGAACAATTCTTGACAAACACCAAACATAGCAATACAAGTTTTTCTCCTTTTGGTTCTAGTTGTGGAAGATGCATCCATAGTTGTCTAAGGATACACTACAAAGATAATTTATCTTACATAAATCAAGCTTCCTAGAAACCACAACACACCATGACATATATAGTGTTGGTTTCCACGAACTCGGATGGTTCCCTATGCTGAAGTGAGTGTTTTCATATTAAATTAATAAATCTAAACAATAATAACGTAACTTGGTAAGAGATAACTTAGACCATACACTTTTCGATAGAATATGATCAGAATGTTCAGGCACGTCAATCATATTGAAGTGTCTCAAGACATTGCAATTTGTGGAACAACTTTCACACAAGTCTTTATGCCCAAGACTAACTCAAAACATTTGTCACTTTGATCAAATCGTAGAGACTTGTCTTTCTTGTTAATTTAATATCCATCTTTACTTCGAAATCCCTTTTGATCATATCAAATTATTTCAGACTCATGTTTCATTAGTGAATACAAATATTCATCTAATTCCACATACGAAGTTCACGAAATAATGAAATTCACCACATGCTGACATACGATACATCACAATGTATGATACTCAACAATCAGTACACATTCCGTTTACCAGAATGCGAGGTTTTAGTCATCTCATCTAAAATGCATGGTTTGTATGTGTCAAGAGATCAAGTATCTTAAGACATCATCATACCATTCATGACTTAAACTGTAGTGTCATTATTAAGCCTGGATATTTCTTGGCATTACAATATTTCTTATAAATGATCAAACAACTATCATCAATATAAGAAAAATTCATTCATAATCGTAATGTGACCATAAGAGACATCATTCCTAAAAGGAGAACAACTGACTTGTTGCTCACTAATATGAATAATTGTCTTCGCGAGATGCAAGACACACTAATGAAGTCCTCATTCAAACGATCATAAAATTTATTCATATATTAATCAATTGATAGATGTAGAGGGAGAGTGTTGTCGACCATCAACTATCATGATTGCCGTCAGCACACATTGTCACCTCATCCCTTCCAAGTCACTCTCAAGCAGTAAGTTCAAGCATCGAATACTTAATCAACCGCAATTAGTGTTTCGTGGGAAAGAGATTTATAACTCGTATATCAAATATACCTTCTCCTTCAATGACCATTCCTGCATTGGTTCTACTCTTAAAGTTCTTGACTTTAATCATGACCTCATGGCAGGTGAACGATTCTCCTTCATGACATAGTCCAGACATGGTCTTTGTAACTGGGAGGAAGCGGATGCAACTCCCCAGTTATCGCAAAGTAACCAGTCATTCAGTAGTCCAAGTTATACACAAGGTGTTCCATGTATCTTATACATTTTCCAAGTGACTTTCTCAACAGGTTGTTCCTTCCACAATAGTTGAAAGAAACCCCGTCCATATACTCATATTCCATTACTCTGATTTGTGACCAAGTGCTTTCAAGTTCACCTAGCACGTCATACGTGTTGGTTAACATGCATTCACAATTCAGATTCCATAGAATAAATTATGGTGTATTGGACAGTCATTCATAAGTGACGGTGAGTGTGATACTCATCATGATCTTCCTTGATTAAGGAGTTGTCAGGTGTATCTCCTAGCAGTTCTTCATATTATGTTTAGAAAGTCATTACTAATGAGTATGTCTCTAATGGTGTTGGTACACATCAATGAAGTAAGACCCATTTACCTTAAGTTCTATCACACTAAAAGAGCCATAGTTCTAAACATTTGAATGACGTTGTCTACAAAGATATTTGCTAAGACATGAAGATTAAGTTCATAATGTGGAGTTTCAATTTGATCTCAAAATTCTAGAAAGCTCCCACTTAGATAAACACCTCTCAATTTAACTAAGTGATTACACAATCCCAGCCTCGTACCTCCCCCGATCGTCACGGCCATCAATATGCGAACCAGGTAGGCCTCTAAGCCAATCACATCAGGCATGTGACTCATGCTCGACCTTTCGGTCTCCTGTGTTCCAGGCCCGCATCTACATACGTCAAGCCTGCCAATCGAACCTTGATGTTAGCTGTTCAGCAAGGCCATATCTGCATATGTCAGGCTTGCCGAACCCAACCTCATGCGAAATCCGTTTAATATGTAGGACAACTCCGGTATGTACAGAACATCAAGCCATATGGGAGAACCTTCCAGGCGGTGCCCACCAAGGGAGAACACAATGTTGGTATTGTGAGAGATGGTCCTGTTTCGTGCTACCGTCGATATATCTAGCATACTAGCATAAAACAGGAAGTTAAATTGTAAATCATACAACCTATGATCCCCCTTCATGCAAATTAAAGTTAAAACGCCTTTCTACTTTATCTTTTGCAAGTTTTACGTGGCTGCTAGGGGTTTCGAGAAAAGAACAGCTTTCTATCCTGCGAAAACAAGCCACAACACCAATCCATAATTTTCTCTATTACACCCCTGTCGGGGCCCTCTGTTGGAAACATCTTCGCATCGCTAATGCAGAGAGACAGACACCCCCCCAGCCACTTTATATGGTACAAGCCATATGTCAAGCGTGGAACCAGTCTCGCGTAAATGCGTAAGGTCGGTCGGGGGCCGCTTCATCAAACATTGCCGCAATGCTAAATGAGTACACGTGAGAGGGTAACAATTGGAGAATTGATGCCCACATACTAGATGTGTTCTATCCGTACAATACATCTACGCATAGCCTTGCTCTAATACCATTGTTGAGGTTCGGGGCAGAAAACACAAATTTTTTCATAACCTACGAGACCCATACCCAAGACCTATGCTATGCTGATGCAAGTAACGGACAGAAATAGATCACATACCAGTATGTAGTCCGTTAAGCGGGAAATGTTCCCGCATGAACGTGGTTGGTGTAGTCGTACCGGCAATCCCCAATGCCGCGCAGATCCACGATGACTCCTGTAGCCACCCGATCCTTGTAGACCGATGACGGGATTACGTCCCCGTCGGAACGTTGCTGATGAAGACCTCGCGATACGACCACGACGATGAAGTAGCATGTAAGGCCCGATATGCGGTACTGTTCCAGATCTAGAGGTTTTCATCCAGATCCGGGGAAGAAGCACATATTGGTCCCACCGCGACATATGATATAGTCATATGCCCCAGATTTCCAACATGATATCACAACATTACAGATACAAGGATACAACATATCATACAATCGGCATACAACTGCCTTAAATACAATACAACAGCGGAAGATACATGTCTGAGTATAGACTACAAGAAAATGCCTATTGGTAAAGAGAAAAGCATCGATCCCATAACCACACGGGTCCAGGCCCTCCGCCGGGATCCGCCTAACTAGTCGTCTTCGAGTCGATCACCGTACCTGTTGTCGATCAAGAACCATGAAAAGAGTTTGGGGGTAGTATCATGAGTACAGAGGTACTCAGCATTCAACTGTAGTGGTCATCTGACCCAGCAAGGACTTCATCACTCGTCATTCTAGGACAACTAGTAGTTTACGGTAAGGAAGGGGTAAGTGGTGAGGTTGCTGCCGCACTAGCATTTATGAAGTGGCTAACGATCTAGAGAGTAAGGTAAGGAGCCAAGCATTCGATGAGGAATCGCCTCCAACAAGTCTTGCTATCAACTACTACGCAAACATAACACCTATCGTATCCTTGTCCTCCTCTTCGCATCCCGACAAAGAAGAAGCAGTTAAGGCACACACACACGTTGATCAAGTTGTATTAAGATTATCTCAGTTGTTGTTGTCTATGAACAAGGAGTAGGTCTCAAGTCGTCCATAACCGTGGACACGGCTTCTCGAAAAGATTTAACCCTGCAGGGGTGTACCAACTGCCCATTGCGAGGCTCCGCACGCACGCCCATCACTCTCAGTTGCTACCCATCACAGGCAACCATTTTATGATTTAGTTCCAAGAGATCCGAAACGACAGGTCCCTCTAGCTAACAACGAACAAATTCGGGTGGCCCCCGGGGAGTCGACACCCAATCCAAAAGCTGGCCAAGCTCTCGAATCGGACTCTTCCGTCTCAACAGGGTTTGGGTTACCTTGACGCCTCACGTGAGGCCTCGGGCCCTCGCCGGTCAAAGGTGGACCAACAGGGAAACCATGTCTCCGCTGGTCCGGGTTGGTTTAAAAACTACTGGCAGCTGACCAGCACACACACGTTTTCAAATGGTAAAACAACTCGGGCCACCACTAGAAATGCTTGAAGCTAGGTAGGTAAGAAAAGGGGACCCCATAAAATCCCACACGCGGCTAGGCACGCTCAGTCTTAAAACCAATACCCGGAACTCGGGTCCTAGGTGACTCAAATGGAACAAAGCGTCGGGGCGGGATAGCCTAGACCTTCCATCCTTCGTCGAATATAGTCAACATTATAATAATCATATCATCAACAACAATATAATAAGGTGATATCCCAAACCCAGGGGTAACAGGGTAACATCGTAGCATCCTAAGCATGCATACTAAGCAGGGGCTGAGCAACGAGCAAAAGTAACATAGCAGTACAAGGTTTGCTGGGAGGGGACATGGCTGTATCGGTTTCAAAGAGGCTGTAAAAATGTGGTAGGATCAAACATCGAACCTAACCTATACTAGCATGCAAACCGCTGGTTGAAATAGAATGGATCATAAGTAATGCATAGTCCTTGCCTGTTGATAAGTCGGGTTCCGAAGGTGTAGTCGATCGCACGCTCGCATCGTCTCCGAGTGGTACCCGCGGGAGCACACAAGAAGGAAACACTAGAAATCAATCAACGGTGCACCACTAATACTACGGAGCAATACAAGATCAAAGAGACAGCACAAGGCACGGCAACGCGATACTGATCTATCGTCGAGAGCGGTTACTAACGATTTAAGTGGGGTATCGGTCACACACGACGAATACCACACGTTTACGGTGGGTCAAGTTGTTTAGCTACAGGTGAGCAAACAACGGTTATTAACATGGCAAATCAAGCAAGCATGGCATAACACACAAACATGGCAAGAGGTGAAGCACAAAATAAACTATCTATGCTAGTCAATTTAAGTGGGGCACAATCCTAAACATGGCATAACACTAAGTGCCGCACGATGATTAAAAGATTTGGTAATGCTCTGTCATAAACAATATTTTAGGTTGGTTAAAAACAGCAAACAATAGCATAAACACAAAGTACACGAAAAACTAATCAAGTTACATATAAAGCACACTCCAAACGGAGTTACGGTTAAAAAGATACAAGGAAAACAAGTTACGGGCACATGCTGTATAATTAGGGGTAAATCTATATGCGAAAGTGCAGAAACATGACATAGCAATACATGGGATGAAAGTTGACATGATTCTTAACAACATGCAATTGGAATCACTCAATTCCGATAAACGGTCGCGACACACTCGTCGACCGAAGTTGCAACAAAATAACAGTTTCAGCAATAGCAGCACAATAACATCAGGATAGCTACTTTGGAGCAAGATTTAATACAACTAAAGCACCCAAACATGGCAAGTTAAAGCATGGAATTGAAGTACACATGATGCTTAACACATAGGAGAAAGAATCAATGCAATAGGCCTCATGTATGAGTCACAATCATCATGCAAAGTTGCAACAAAATACAAACAGCAGCACTAAACAGGAATTTGTAGCAGTTTAACGGCCTGATGCCCTGTTCAGCACACAATTACACAATCAAGATGAGCTCAAATACAAATGCTCACAAAAGATGAATTAAAGTACACGCAATTCTGAGCAACTTTCGTTTTGGGGGCAACATCATCGGAGCTACGGATCACTCGCATATTTCAACGCAATATCGAATCAGCAGCAGTAATAATAGGACTTAGCAAAATTTCCAGGCAGGGAGTTAGAAAAAAAAAGGGGTGGACCTCATCGGGATGACGCCCACTTGCAGCCTGGAGGCGGCCTGGGCTGGGGGCGCTGGCTGGCCTGGGTGGGCTCGCCGGCCCACCTGGCCTGGCTGGCCCCTGTCGGTTGGTGGAGGAGCCGCTCGGGGCCTCCCGTGCCCGTGCCTCGACGGCGGTGGCCGCGGCCGCGCTCGGCTCGCCGGCCGACAGCCCGACAGCGGAGGGGCGGAGGAAGGGCAGGGCGGCGCCAGGCGGTCCGTGGGCGGCCGGATCCGCCGAGATCCTTCGCCGGTGAGGTCCAAGGCGGGGCGCGGCTCGGAGCTCTCAGAGCTCCCTTCCATGGCGGCCTGGCTGCGTTCCTATTGAGAGAGAGAGAGATGAGAGGTGAGAGGAGAGGAGGGAAGAGAGGGAGAGAGGAGGGGAGATGGGAGGAGAGGGAGGCGCGGCAGGGGCTGCTCCGGTGGCCGGCCGGCTGGCTGCGGGACGCGGCGGCGCCACGGGCAGTGGAGGCGGGTGCGCGAGGAGAGAGGAGACTCCAGGGGTGACGTGGCGGCTTCCGGGGCCGTCGGATCTGTCGATCTGACGGTTCAAAACTGATTGGGCTGATTGCAGATCTGGGAGCTAGGGTTTGCTGCGAAAATTGGGGTATTTGGGGCCAGATCTGGGGCTGGTGGCTGCCTAGGGAAACCCTAGGTGGGTGGGAGTGTGGTGGTCTTTATATAGCCCCGGTGGCTGGCAGTTTGCAAAAAAATCTTCGGTTTTTCTCTCGCGAGCGCGGTGCTCACGTTTCTGACCGCCGGGGGTCCGCAGTACATCCGATTCGGGTAAAACTTTAAACTGCTTGATCAGCGCGTCGAGCCGGAGGTGTTCACCTCGCGCTGGAACCGTTCCGAAAACACTTTCTGGCGTGCTATAATAATATCCCGTTTAATTATTAAACGGGGTTTTTCATTCCGTTGGCTGCGGTTGATCTCGTGCGTTCTCGCGACGGTGATCGGGTGAAACCCGGTGTCGCAAAGGTCGAGTGTCAGGGTGGAAAGGGTCGGTCTTCGTCCGATACGAGATAAGAGGGGGAAAAATAATTGCCGATCGATAAATCGGGGATGCAAACACCGCAAACAAATCAGACAATCAAATAATTCACACCGAAAACAAAATTTTTAATTTTTGAAAAAACTGGGCTGTTACATAGCACCACAAGTGTAGTGCCTCGCGGGATTATACACATCCAGTATACCCGACGTCCCTCCGGGCTCCGAACCAGTAGAGCAGGAGAAAGAAGATGGATTCGGATCCCGATTCCAGCAGCACGACGGCGTGCGTATAGTGGAGAAATCCCCAACCAAGTGTAGACTCCAAACAAGGGGAGTCCACTCGAGGAAGGAGAAAGGAGGGAGAGAGAGATGAGAACTTATCTCAAAAAATCGATGATTAAAAGGGCACCTCTAACCCTCCTTATATAGGCCAAGGAGGGGTGCCACCCCCCTCCACTTCCAGGGTGGGACTAATCCCAAGGGAGGGGGGTGGCGAACCAAATAAAGGGGGTGGGGCCCCTCATGGCGCCATGGCCCATGGGTGAGGACTCCCTCTCCCCCTAATATTTAATTGAGATAATTAAATAATAAAAGATATATTAAACATTATTAAATATATTTTGAACCTTTCAAAATACCCGGAACAACTTCCGGCCTTCATCGGAACAATTCCGGTGTTCTCTCCAATTTCTCCGGTGATCCCGAATCAATCCTTACTACGTCGAGTACCCTTAAGTGTAACACCCTACGGTCCGGGAAACAGCAGACATGATCGAGACAATTCTCATTGATCAATGACTAATCAGTTGGACCTGGTTACAATCCTTGATAGCCCCTGCGCTTCCATCGAATGAACTTCAATCGTTGTTGGATCCGTTAACCGTGTGCCTGTTCCCTTTGTCCTATGGTACTTTGCTTGTCCGAGGTTTGATCATCGGTATCCAATATACCTAGTTCGTCCTCTTCACAACAAACAAGTTTACTCGTTCCCGTGATATTACAACTCCGTGACCTAGTCACACGTTTGCAAACTTTATGATGTAACATCACCGAGTGGGCCCAGAGTACCTATCCGTCACACGGATGGACAAATACCGCTTTGATCTATTTGCATACTCATATACCATCTATTTCGGAATACCCAAAGTGCACCGTTATGGCCAGCATATTTCAGTCAGGCGGTGGGATACAAATCAAAGTCTCCTCATAGATGACAATTACGTATCATCATTACGGTCAAAGGATCTGGTCACTACGTTATAGTTATCGCAATGTCGAACTATGTGACTTGATCACATCACAACACTTCTGGTGGGTGTATGTCCTTCATATCATTATCCAATGATACGACTCCATTGTCAACAGACGACATTGTCTCATGATCAGGAAACCATGATCATCAATCGCCCAATGGACTAGTATACTAGGGTTAACTAGGGACCTGGTTGTTTGTATACCACACCTGTATTAATGTTTCCGCTTAATACAGTTATAGCATAGTATCAAACGTATTATGAACTAATGGAATATGCTCGATAAAACATTTTTTATTTGCCTCTAGGGAACATTCCCAACAGGGGTCATTATATAGGCAGGTTGGCTGGCCAGTTTACGCGAACGCACCCAGTACCCCTCTCGTGCGTCCGGCGATCGCGTTCGTGACCGCCGAGACTCCGTACGGACTCCGATTCGGACGAAACTTCGACCCACGCGCTCAGCGCGCCGAGCCCGTCGATCGTACCTCACTGCGGTGACATTCCGACAACATTTTTCGGCGCCCCATAAAACTAATCCGTTTATTAAATAAACGGGGTTTTCGTTCCGGTGGCGATGGCTAGTCCTGTGCCGGTTGCGACGGTGCTCAGGTGAAACCCCGGTGTCGCAAAGTCATGTACCGTGGTGGAAAGGGGTCGGTCACGCATCCGATACGAGAATACGGGGGAGAAATATTCACCGATTATTATTTCGGTGAAGCAAACACTGCAAACAATACACGCAATCATCATAACAACGCAATAAACAAAAATTTAATTGGAGTGGAATTTCCGGGCTGTTACATCGAGTTCTTTTCCGTCGGTGATGGATCTGACAGTGTCGATGTGCTAGACTTTGTTCGGCTGCAGGCTGGGTGATCCTGATGGGGCGATGGAGATGCTTGAAGTGAACTTGAATCTCTCGAGCGGTTTAGATGTGGCTCTAGTCCTCGAGTCTTGATCTGTTGAGGGCGGGACTGCCGAGATAGTGATTCCAACCTGTGTAGTCCCCACGATCGGCGTGAATTGACGGCGATCAACCCCGGCAAATCCGATGGTCAGGGACCCTAGGTTAGTCATAGAGATGGCACAGGTTGCACGATACTCGTCGGCTAACAGGAGAAGCACTTCCTGCTCGATATTATCACGTGAGGGGGCGATTACAATGGAGGCCAAGGCGAGTTCTCGCAAGGCTTGGATGATTAGATGCGTATTGAGTTGATCCGGACGTCTCCCCTCCCAGCCTTTATATATTAGGCCAGGTCTCGGGGAGTCCGTGCTAGGTTACAGTAGATGGTGTCCTAGTTCTAGTCTTTCCTTGTACGCAAAGTTGCACCTTCCATGTTAGTCGCGAACTCCTACGTCGGTGCCTGGTTGGGCCAATTGTGGGCTTGTCGCACCTTCCCAGTGGGCCTTCTATCTTTACACGCACCAGGTAGTCTCAAATATAGGAGTCTTGGGGTCACCCCCTCGTCAATGATCAAGGCACGATTAGCAACAGTAATTATCATTAGAAAAAGTGATTACTGTTACATGACACCGAGGGTCTTACAAATCTCTCCCACTACAAAAATTCTCATCCCGAGAATTTAAGTGGTAGTGAGGAAAAGATCGGGGTATTCATCGCGAAGACGATCTTCGCGTTCCCATGTGGCTTCATCTTCAGAATGATTCGACCACTGAACCTTGAGGAACTTGACCGTCTTGTTGCGGGTTCGACGTTCAGACTGATCAAGAATGCAGCTCGAATGTCCTTGATAAGTCAAGTCCTGATGTATCCCAATCATATCATGTTCCACTTCTCGAATAGGGTCCTTGAAGCAACGTCGGAGTTGTGACACGTGAAAGACATCGTGGAATTGGGAGAGGTTCGGCGGCAATTCCAATCGGTATGCCACGGGTCCACTCCTGGAAAGGATACGGAATGGGCCAATGTAGTGAGGAGCCAACTTTCCTTTGATCCCGAAGCGATGAGTGCCCCTCATGGGAGTGACACGGAGGTAGGCTTGTTCACCAGGTTGATATTCCATTTCTCTGTGTTTACGGTCATAGTTGCTCTTCTGGCGGGACTAAGCGGCCTTCAAATGTTCACGAATGACGTGAACTTGACCTTCAGCTCGCTGAACAATATCCGGACCAATGAGTGTATGTTCCCCAGTTTCTGACCAATTCAGAGGGGTTCGACACTTACGCCCATAGAGATCTTCGTAGGGGGCCATCTTTAGACTAGCGTGGTAGCTATTGTTATACGAGAACTCGACCAACGGGAGAGATTCCTCCCATTTCTTACCGAAGGAAATAACACAAGCTCGAAGTATGTCTTCCAGTACTTGATTGACTCATTCAACTTGGCCTTGTGACTGGGGGTGATAAGCGGTGCTGAGATGCAGAATAGTCCCCAAAGCTTCTTGGAAACTCCTTCAATATCTTGAGGTGAAAAGGCTGGCACGATCTGAACTGATCTGCAACGAAATACCATGGAGTGACACAATTTGGGAGATATAAAATTCTGCCAACTGAGTAGAAGTGATCTTCTCCTTGACTGGCATAAAGTGAGCAACCTTGGAGAACCGGTCGATGACGACAAAGATCGCATCGTTTCCCTTCTGTGATCTAGGAAAACCGGTGACGAAGTCCATCTGGACTTTGTCCCACTTCCATTCAGAAATTTCAAGTGGTTGTAGAGCTCCAGCGGGTTTTTGATGTTCACCCTTTACGCGACGACAAACGTCAAATTCAGAAACATATCGGGCTATGTCTTGCTTCATGTTAGGCCACCAGAACTGTGGACAATGTCTTGGTACATCTTGGTGCTTCCAGGATGAATGGACAACGGGGTATCGTGAGCCGCTTCCATTACCTTCGAGGTCATATTCAGGTTCTCAGGCCTTCCCTTGCTGTGAGTAACCACTAAGCAATTCTTGAAGAATGCTGAAACTTTGCTATCAATAGTGAAGGGTGAGGGTCTTCCATTTGCGATATCGTGATTAATCCTGTGTACAAAATCATCATAAAGCTGTATAATATTGACGGATTTGACGAGATCCGGTTCGACAACCAGGTTATTTACATAATCTTGAGGAACAATCTTGAGGTTTAGCTTTTGAAATTCTTCATACAGACGTGGTTGTTGTAGTTGAACCTCTAGTTCACTACAGTAAGCTTTACGGCTCAAGGCATCGGCCATCACATTAGCTTTGCCAGGGGTGTAATGAATATCGATGTTGAAATCAGCTATTGTCCCGAGCCATCTTTGTTGGCGGAGCTTCAGGTCTGGCTGAGTAAACAAGTACTTCAGGCTTTGGTGATCGATGTAGATCTCTCAATGATTACTGATGAGGTAATGTCTCCAGAGCTTCAATGCATAAATTACTGCTGCCAATTCGAGATCATGCGTTGGATAATTATCTTCGTGAGATCGCAACTGACGAGAGACATAAGCAATCACTTTGCGCTCTTGCATTAGTACACAGCCTAATCCTTGACGAGACGCGTCGCAGTATATCACGAAGTCCTTCTTGGTATCAGGAGGAGCAAGCACTGGGGGAGAAGTAAGCTTGTCCTTAAGGGCTTGAAAACTTTCCTGAAATTTATGTGTCCACTCAAACTTAACGCCTTTGTGAAGCAGATTAGTCAGAGGCTTGGCAATCTTGGAGAAGTTCTCGACGAAACGGCGACACTAGCTAGCGAGGCCGAGGAAAGTTCTGACTTGCTTGACGGTCTTGGGAGGAGTCTAGTCAAGAATAGCCTGGATACGTTGTGGGGTGACGGCAACTCCATCCTTTGAAATCACATGACCAAGGTAGGTTACTTCGGGAAACCAGAACTCACACTTGGAATACTTAGCATAGAGTTTGTGTTCTCGAAGCTTTTCCAGTATAAGACGAAGGTGTTCAGCATGTTCTTCTTCATTCTTGGAGTATACCAAGATATCATCCAGATAAACCACGACGAACTTGTCGAGGTATTCCATGAATATATAGTTTATCAACCGAGAGAAAGTGGCTGGGGCATTGGTCAGGCCAAAGGACATGACGGTGGAATCGTATGAACCATAACAAGTAATGAAGGCGGTCTTTGGGATGTCCTCTTTGCAGACCCGGATCTGGTGGTAACCCAACCTCAAGTCGAGTTTCGAGAACACTGTAGGTCCAGCAAGTTGATCATATAGATCTTTGATCCGAGGAAGCGGATACTGTTTATGTATTGTTGCCTGGTTGATAGGTCAGTAATCTTGGACCAAACGGTTCGTTCCATCGCTCTTCTTGACAAAGAGTGAAGGTGCTCCCCAAGAAGAGGAACTTGGAGGGATGAAGCCCTTTTGAAGTGCTGTGTCGATCTCCTTCTTCAGTTCAAGGAGGTGGTGAGGCGGCATCTTATAAGGGCGCTTAGCAATAGGGACGGTCCCAGGCTTCGAGTCGATGATGAATTCGACATCCCTGATCGAGGGTATTCCCGGCAGTTCTTCTGGGAAGACAGAGAGAAAATCGCGAACAACTGGAACGTTCTCGATCCCTTCAAGAGGTGAGGTATTCAAACCATTCAGAGCATATATCTGTCCTTCGGCATGCTGAGCTGTTTGGGCCGAGTACATAATTTTTTTGCCAGAAGGGTGCATGAGCTGAACTGTTTTAGTGGCACAGTGGATACGGGCATCATGTGCCGCCAACCAATCCATACCGAGTATGGAATCAATGTACGACTTCTGGACAATAAGAGGAGCAGGGAACAACAGACCCACAATTGCAACGGTGGTATCGGGGCTCATCATGGTGGCACGGCTCTGAGATCCAACAGCATTTACCGCTAAAGGAGTGAACAAGGGTTTCATAGCTATTCCATGCAACTAAGCAAAAGATTGGGACATAAAGGAATGCGATGCCCCGGAATAAAAAAGAACAGAAGCTGGCGTTGAATTGACGAGTAAAGTGCCCATCACTATTTTTGGGGACTCGCGAGCTTATTCCATCTTGACATGAGTGACCTGAGCACGACTCATAGTACACTGTTTGGTGTTGCGGTTACTGGAATGACGGCTTCTAAAACTTCTTTTTCTGCCAACAGGAGGACAAGGTGTGCGGTGACCTGGGTGTCCACACTGGCGACATAAGCCATCATTCTGGGGAGGAGCCATAATATTGGGCTGTTCATCCAGTGTTGTTAGCTGTCTCGGAGGCCTGTAGGTGCAGCATAAGACGACCTTGGCGTTGGAGCAGGCCGGGGAAAAACATTGTGCGGGAGACAGACTCGAAGTTTCTAAACCAGCCGACCCGAAGATGGGCGAGCATCTCGAACACGCTTGAGCAACTCATGGTGCTTAGTAAGAGCAGTTTCGACATGGAAATCCTTGCTGACAACGGTCGCAAAGTCTGCACAATCATGAAGGACAAGTGCGAGCTCTAGATCACGACGCAGTCCTTCTTGGAATTTCTCCTGTTTGTGAGCGTCGGTGGCGACGTCTCTCTCAGCATAGCGGGACAACTCAAGGAATTGCCAATGATATTCATCAACCGTTGTCTGGCCCTAACGGAGTTTGCAGAACTCCTCCTTCTTCTGGTCCATCAGAACTAGAGGAATGTGCCATGCACGGAAGGCTAACTGAAATTCTTTCCAAGTAGATATAGTTCCATCTGGCAGCGCAAGCCTGTGGCTTTCCCACCATTGAGCAGCTGGACCCCTCAGATGATACGTCGCATAGGTGACATAACTGTCAGGGGAAACAGCAGCTGACTCCATCTGAAAGGCGATATCACGAAGCCAATCATCAGCATCCATAAGATTTGCGGAGTCGTGGAAGGTGGACGGGTTGAGGCGCATGAACTCTTGCAGTGTGATTGGGGCATTCTGGTTTGGAAGCTGGGCCATTACTCCAGCCATGAACTGGCGGTTTAGATCAAACTTCTCACGGTTCAGCTCAAACTGTTGAATCAGGGCGGCAAAATACGATGGGGGTGGGGGATTGTCGGCCATCCTGCCTGAACAGCAGGTATTGGTTCAGACAAAGTATTTGCAAGGATGAGAAGTCATACATGATGTAGTGTGAGCAATGAACGAGAAGTGCGGTAGATACACAATAGTATTCATAAAGACATACAGATCTTTGCACATAGTCGGTCAAAATCGGGCAGCGTAAGGTCGTAGAATTAAGGAAAAAGGACTCAATAGGCGGCGCGCAGACCGCGGTAAGGAATACACGACGCGACATAGCTTCCGATATGTCAATCATGCCGCAAGAAAACTGTTGGACATAGGAGTTTGTGCCAGAGAACGCGCGGCCTTCCCAGAATGAGAATGGATCCGCGGTCCGGGACCTGGGTCAAAACTCCTGCGACACGACTCAATCAAGGGGGAAGCACCAGAACGCCGGGTGGAATCAAGAGAATGCAATACTAATGTCAGGGTTTGTAAAACTTACCAGCAAGGATAAGAGAGCAGATTCTCAAAGCATAGGTAAGGAGAAAAGGATCCTAATGCCATAGATATCACACATAGTGACATCGATGTGGGCCCGTAAGCCAAACATTAAGTTAGCAAAAATAGTTTTTCAAAGACTAGACTCAACTTCGACCAAGTAGTGGTTGGGTGGCTTCCTACAGGCAGTCGGCTCTGATACCAACTTGTGACGCCCTCGATTTACGATCATGTACAGTAATCATACACGCAGGGTACATGATCGAGATCAAGGTGCCACGGTGAGAATATCACATCACAACACTAAACACAAAAGGATAAACCAATATATTACAAGAAAGGGGGTCGCACGGACCCGAATACATAAGTCAAATCAACCTAATATCTGGGTACACACATAGTTAGTCAAGTTTTGCCTTAAGAAGGATGGCACAAATAAAATCAGAGGTACAGATCGAAAAGGCAAGGCCTACTTCCTGGGATCCACCGAACTACTCCTGGCCAACGGGAACTCGACATCGTAGTAGGCTCCTCCTGGAATTTCCTGGTCCTGGGCTCCAACGTCGACTGCAGCTGCCGATCAGGCAAAACAAAAAGGGGGAAATAAAGCAAGGGTGAGTATCTAGCGTACCCGTGAGTCTTACGTCCGCTACTAAGCACTTATGCATTTGTATCAAATGGAAAGGGGAGGCTGTATATAGTGGACTGCAAGGTAGAAATCAGAATAAGGATGAGAAGCTAGGCCTATCGAAGACTAGCATCTTCCGACGAGTCTTGCAGCACAAGAAGAGGACAGCCAACAGTTCAATAGCATGAATGTAATAACAATGCAGCAGAAGTTGTTGCAGCATTGTATAATAGTAAGTTGTAATGATTAATAAATATAATTCCTCCGAGTTCCCTTCCTCGACTCCCTGCGAGGAAAAGAAATCGGAACCAACAGTTTAATAGTAGTAGTTTGTAGTAGTAGGCTCTGGCTTCAGCATAAAGCGTCCTATTACCGTGGACACGGTTATTCTAATATATTATCTTCCCTGCAGGGGCTGCACTACTATTACCCTGCACGCTCGGATCTCCAGGGTGGTGTACACCTTATAGGGAACACCTCACCGAGGCTATCCGACACACCAAGGCCCATCCTACGGCTCATCAGAGAGGTCCCCGCCGGTCTATAGCCCTAAGGGCAAGTGGGTCATGGGCCTATCATCCCTCGCTCTCCGGGTCTTTGTGAGGAGGGTGAATTACAATGCCGCAGCGCGATCCGTCCCTGCCACAATGCTGAACTTGAAATCTTTCAAAGCTTTCGAACGAGACCACAACACGTAGGGCCCACACCGTAATCCCACGTGGAGGTAGTGCGTATAGGGCACGTCGACCCACTCAAGTCATCCACCTGAACCGTTAAGAATTTTATTAATTTTCTGTCGAGACATCCGTTATCGTTGTCCCTTAACGAATGAGTCGCGGTGAACGTCAGCAGCCAGGACCACCAGTAACGTTGGTGCCTGCCCTGTCGTCCCACCAACTCGTGCGGTTACCAACAAGGTGAACCGTCTCCTTACCTTGTCTCACGTGTGCTCTTGGTAGAGCGCTCGGCCTTCATACAACAGGGTATCTCTCGGCCACAAACAAGTACCAGGCCCACCGCACACCGGTGGAATAAACCCGTCCTGTCTTTCCGATACAATACCCTGCGAGGGCACCGTGGGGTCACCCGACTCCTTACCTGTAAGGACAACCGTGGTTCAGTACCCTAGGACGTCTATACAGAGTCAGCAACGAGTGGAGTACAAGGATTACTCCTCGATAGCTCACACTTGATGTGGCTCGGCAGAGCCGGGGTAGGGGCCTGAAGCGGTGTCTGCTCTGAACCGTACCTGTAGCAGTTGTAATGTATCGTATCCGCATTCACTCCCAGAGTGAACACGAACCGCTACCTAATCCAAGCTAACAATGCGCAAGGTTCACCGCTGGATATAATATATATGTATATAGGCAGCATAGGATAAAGGAAGGTACAACAAGGGGCGACAATGACAGGCTATGCAATTGAATAGGATTGTAACGTAGCAGCAGCAGCAATGCCTAGTGCAAGGAAAATACGGAAAGATAGGCGATATCTAGGGAAGAGAATGGCTCTGCTTGCCTGTAAGCTCGACGGTAGAGGTACGGTCGTCGACGTAGTCGATCACAGGGGCATCAGCAGCGGACGTCGAGACTACCGGACAATAAGAGAGGGGGAAGAAACAATAAATACACAACAATAATAGCAATACAAAAACAAGACATGGCAAACGTTAAGCTAGAGGTGAACTAACGCGGGGCTACACGTTGCAGACGAAACAGGAATTTAACCGGCAATTTTACCGGCTCCCGGGCAATTACCGGACAGTGCAACCGGAGGGGGAAAGTCTCGTGTTCGGTATGCTAGAGGGGGGAGGTGGACATACGGGTAGCATATTCTTAACCGCTAAATTTTTCTGATCAACTTTCATGTATAAAGTTTTTGAATCTGAGTTACGGTTTAAAAGATATTACTCCCTCCGATCCATAATAAATGTCGCTCATCTAGTTCAAAGTTTGTACTAGTTTAATACAAAATCTGAGACACTTATTATGGATCGGAGGGAGTAATTTCTAAAGTTTAAATCATTTTAAAAAAAATCTGGATTTTCTTTATTATTAAAATGCAACATTATCCACAACTAGTTGACTGGTCAACTGACATGTGGGGCCTACTGACCAGTGGGTCCCACATGTCATAGACATTGTTTTTAATTAGCAATTTTTATTTAATCTAATTAATCAAGTAGCCCACCTGTCATAGGCCCAACCTGTTAAAAGCAAGTTTATTTAGTTTAATAAGGGCTTGGGCCCTATGTGTAACTGTCAGTAGGGGGTTTTGTTAATTTAATCAACAAGTAAATAGGGGGGTATAGCTAGGGGGTTAGTGGTTAATAAATCCGGCCACACCTGTCAGTGGCCAAACCCCATGGCCGAACCGCCTGGGGCACGCCGGCGACGGCCAGTGAGCCGACGGCGAGCAAACCGGCGAGGGGGCAAGGCAGGGGGGCTGGGCATGGCGGAGCGGTGAGGGGCTGCGGTGGCGTGGGCCGAGGGGAAGGGCACGGCAGGCGCGCCATGGCCATGGTAGCCCGGCGACGGCCGGGCGGTGCAGGAACTCGCCAAAAAAAACCCCATCGGTGACCAATTCGAGCGGGGATGGAAGCTATAGGACTAGCGCACTGAGGCGCATCCATGCGTGCTAAGTACGTGAGTTGGGGTTGTCTAGTGCAAGCACACGACCAATAATGGCGGCGGCGGGGGCGCGGCTTCGCCGGCGAGGTGGCTACGAATCGCGAGGAAGCAAGAGGAGGGGTCGGGGAGATGCGCAGGCTCACAGGGGTTGTGTTGCCGAGCTCGAGCAGACCGGAGGGAGAGCGTGGAGGCGGCAATCGACGTCGAGGTGCGCCGCGGTCGGCGGCAGAGGGCGGCCCGATTCAAGCGAGGTAGTGGCTGTCGGGTTGGGCTCGAGGGAGAGAGCGAACCAGAGGAGGACGGCGGAGCTCCCGGACACGATGGAGCGAGGAGGCGAGGTCTCTGGTCGCGTGCTCCAACGACGGTGTTCACGGCGCGACGGCTCGGACCTGAGCGAGGCAGGCGCGAGGAGGAGAGTTGGGGGAGGGCGCGGCTAGTGTTAGGTCTTCGCGGGAGAGGGGGCGGCTCGGGCGTCATCTTAAGCTTGTCGACGACCGTGGGATAGGTGCCACGGCGACGTCCGCGGCGTGGCCGGCCTGGATGGCCGCCAAGAGTGCCCCTGTGTACGGAGGTTGAAGACGGAGGCGTTTGGGTGGGCTGGGCCTGGCCCAGTGGGGGTGGGGCTCGCCCAGAGCGGTAGATAGGACTTTTCATTTTCTTTTTATTTTCCTTTTTGTAATTTCTCTTCTATTTGTACCTATTTGAGTTAGGTTTCGGACTTTTTGTAAAATATGGAACTTGTCCCATAATTAGTACTGCATATTAATAGAGTGCCACAAAAAGTTTGGGAGAAAAAGAAATTCGAAATGAATTTCTTTTGAATATGCAATTAGTGAACGGGGTTGTTTAAGCACTGGTTTGAATTGTTTTCAATATTTAAATATTGCAATAAATATCCAATGTTGGTTTAACATAGTTCACTAATTTTTAGGCATTTAATAAAATTGGTTGCACAATTTTTGGACAAATTTTTATTCATCATTTTGTTTTTAATATCAAGAAAAAGGGTTTTTGAATATGATCAAGAGCAAAGATGATCAAGGCACGATTATCAATAGTAATTATCATTAGCAAAAGTGATTACTGTTACATGACACCGAGGGTGTTACAAAGATCTTCACACTTTACAAGAAGTACTCAACATAAAGAAATATGAAAACTATCATGACGTATGCAAATGTATGCCTCTGCTAGTGTAGCAGGATATACAATAATACTAGCGTGTCATGTAGCATTGATAAGGGCAAGGACCAACTAGCATGCGACTCCTCGATCAAGAAAAATCATGTATGACATGAAGATCAAGTCATGAGATGGTGGATGTTGCATCGCAATGTATGTCTGAAAGGCTATGGAAATGCCTTGATAGGTAGGTATGGTGGCTGTTCTGAGGAAGATACAAGGAGGTTTATGATGACAGAGCGTATCATGCCAAGGGTTTGGATGCATCGGCGAAGTTTGCACCAACTCTCAAGATGAGAAAGGTCAATGCACGGTACCGAAGAGGCTAGGAAAATATGGAAGGTGTGGAAGTGCCAACAATCGAATACTCGCATTAGTCCGAAGAACTCATGCACTTATTATCGATAACTCTCTATATAATCAGGAGGTTCACAACGAGACAAGTACCCCGAGGAGGAGTGTATGGGGGGTTTGTTTATCCATGTGCATCCTCAAACCATGGTACATGAGGGTACTCTATATATTCCAGCCCCTCCAGAGGTTAGAGATCCATCTAGTAGCTAGATTTCTCAACTAATTTTTGTGGTTTTCTAAAATAAGCACGGATTTCCCAAAATACGACACCTATCACTAATAGGCTCAAGCTCTTGGCACCAAAAGTTCAAACATTACTCATATCAATACCTCAAAACTATTGCAAGTTACTACTACACTTGTAATGCCAACCTTAATTACCTACTCATGCAAGACACACAACTCAGTGCAACAAGCCAACTCTCTAAATAAGATAAGAATGATAACTCAAGAGAATTCCTAAATCAACCTAAATAAAAGCTCTTAACATATGAATTCATAAAAATATGAATTGATAAAAATATAGCACGGAGAAGGACGAACTGATGATTGTTGATAGAGAAGGGGATGCACGGGAGGCATCCCCAAGCTTAGACGCTTGAGTCTCCTTGGATATTTCTTGGGGTGCATGGGGGCTTCCCCAAGCTTGAGCGCTTGAACTCCAGAATCGTCTTTCATCATCTTCCTTCGCATACTTGAAAACTCCCTTCATACAAAACTCATCATATGTTGATTAGAGTGGTTAGTACCCATAATAAAATAAAATTTCTCCACTAAAAATAAAGATTTCCATGAATAGATACTATTTCTCAAGACTGCCAAAAAGTTTTTGCAAAGAAAAAGGAAGCTTAAAATTTTCAAAACGATGAAAGTGCAAAACGTGGAAGAATTTGTGAAAAACAGACCATCAGGTAGTAAATAATTTTTTCGGGGTACGTCTGCAACTCAAATCAAGAAACTCAGAACAGATATATGAAAGCTAATTGTATAGAGCATACTTTCAAAACAATTCAGATCTAAAAGATGATCTGGTGATTTTTGGCTAATTTTTTCGTCAAGGGGACAAAATCTGTTTCTAGACAACATGTCACAACTTTTGAACTTTCTTGAAATCGGAGGCTAAAACTTGGCACAAAGCTTGAAAATAAAGATACAACGATGTTGCTACAGTAGTAACAAGCATCACGACCACTAAAACTGAAATTGGAAACACCTTGGGTTGCCTCCCAACAAGCCCTTTCTTTTATGCCTTTTAGCTAGGCATGATGCAAAAAAGATCAAGTTTTGTCAATATCAAAAGTATAGCTTGCCCGTACAAAGGACTCATAAGGTAACTTAATCTTCATTCGAGGGAAGTGTTCCATTACCTTTTATGGGGGGAATTGGTATCTAATGGTCGCTTCTTTCATGTCAATGATAGCACCAACGGTGCGGAGAAAAGGACGTCCCAAAATAAGTGGACATGACGGGTCACACTCAATGTCCATAACAAGAAAATCAACGAGAACATAATTATCATTGACATCAATAAGAACATCATGAATCCTCCCTAAAGGTTTCTTTATGGAAGAATCAACAAGACGAACACCAAAAGACCATGTACCAAAAGGTTTGAAATTGAACATAGCATACATTCTTTTGTGCATAATGGAGGCACTAGCTCCAACATCACATAAAGCAAAGAAAAAGAAATTAATCAATTTAATTTTGACTATGGGATCCCAACCATCTTCTAGATTCCTAGGAATAGAAGTCTCTATCTTGAGCTTCTCCTCCCTAGCTTTGATAAGAGCATTGGTAATATGCTTGGTGAAGGCAATGTTGAGTGTGCTAGTGTGGGGGTCTTTAGCCATTCTTTGCAAAAAGGTGATAATTTCAGAAATACTACAATTGTCAAAATCAAGATCACTACCATTAATTAAAGTGGTGGTGATGTCATCTGAGCTCATTCTCTTGGTAGTCTCTAGATTAATGGGACCGTCTTGTCCTAAAGTTGAGGTATTAACATCACCATTAATAGGTCCAATGGGACTAGGGGTGTGTTGGGTGCTAAAAGTTTTGAGATCCTCAACAACTTGTATAGTGGAGATAGTAGCGTGTGTAGGAACACTCTTAATCCGATCTTCCTCTTCCTTTTCTCTAGCCCATCTATCCTTAAGTTTGGCTAGCATTCTAATGTTCTCATTAATTTGGACTTGGATAGCATTCATGGGTCTAGTTTTCCTTTCCTCAAGGGGATAAGTTCTAATTTTAAGCATCTCCACATCATGGGCTATATTTTCTACCTTCAAAGAGAGACTATCTAGTTTTTCTAATTTCTCTTCAACACTCTTGTTGAAGGCTTTTTGAGAAGCGATAAAGTCCTTAAGCATGCTCTCTAATGAAGAAGTGGAGTTTTTGGTGGTAGGATAAGTGCTTTTGTTCCCATAGTTGTTGGATGGGAACGGTCTAGGATTTTAGCTACCAAAATTACTCCTATAAGCATTATTATTAAAGTTTTTCCTAGAGATAAAATAAACATCAACTTTCTCTCTTTCTTGAGCAACCAAAGAATTTAAAGGAACATCTTGAGGATCAATAGGAGCTTGCTTAGTAAGTAAAGACATGATCATGTCAACCTTTTCATTTAAAGAGGAGATCTCCTCAATAGAGATTACCTTCCTACCTGTTGGAGCTCTTTCGGTGTGTCATTGAGAATAGTTTGTCATCATCTCATTCCGTGAGGTAAAGTTTAATCCTGCATAGAAAGTCTGGATAACAATCCAAGTAGTTAAACCATGTGTATGGAAATTCTTAACAAGAGATTGCATGCATTCCCAAGCTTGGGCAATGTGTTCATTATCCAATTGCTTAAAATTCATAATGTTACTCCTCAACTGAATAATCTGAGCAGGTTGGTAGTACTTCCCAATAAAAGCATCCTTGCACTTATCCCAAGAATATATGCTATTCGTAGGCAAGGATTGAAGCCACACTTTAGCTCCTCCTCTCAAGGAGAAAGGAAATATCTTAAGCTTAACAATATCACCATCTATTTCTTTGTAATTTTGCATATCACAAAGCTCAACAAAATTATTCAAGTGCAAAGCAGCAGCATCTCCAGCACCGGAGAATTGATCTTGCATACCAAGATCATCAAAGAAGGTTTAATTTCATAAGAAGGTGTTGAAGTGGCAGGTGGATCAATAGGAGTGTTGATAAAGTCATTATTGTTGTTACTAGTGAAGTCACACAACTTAGTGTTTTCAGTGGAACCCATAGTAACAGCAACAAGCAAGAACAAAGCAAATAATTTTTTTGTGGTTGTTGATAAAAGACTCTAAGAGAAAAACTAAAAGGTAATCTAACGAGACTAAAAAGCTAAGATAAAAGATAGTGTGCAACTCCCCTATCTTGAAGGTTGGAGTCCCCGGCAACGACGCATGAAATTACTTGCTAGTGTGAGATACGATAACGGCTTCTCGCCCTTCGTTGGTTACCCCTAGTGGAAGGTTGCGATGTAGATAGCAGCAAATTTCCATTGGCAAAGATACCAAGGTTGAATTCGACCAGTAGGAATCCAAGGTCGACAAGTAGGTGGTGCGGCAAGTGAGGCGCCGTTTGAAGATAATCACTTGCTTTACCTGGAACTGCACACACAACAAGTAACTTTTCTCTCAACGAGTACAGGGAGGGTGTCAATCTCTCCGACCTTGTTGTCTACAAAGGATTAAACGCAAGGGTAGATAGTTGTGATAATTGCAATGGAAAGTAAAAGCAGGAAATAAAGTGGAGGTGTAACCAGTGGTGGAAATATGGACTGGGGTCCCATGATGTTCACTAGTGATGTCCAGGGCAATTGGCAGAATTATAAACGCACTGCAATGCTAATTATGCTACTAGAAAGCTAGAGGCTCAAAAGTATGAGAAGTACGCCAAGACAAGTAGACCGAAATCCGTCTGCATCTACTCAGTAATCATCCACCTTGAGATATCTATCCAGAACATCTCGCTGGTATTAAGTTGCGAGCCCCACCAAAAGTGTAAACTCAAAGCAATAGACAACTGCATTAACAAACTTTGTGTAAGGTAAACAATACTTACAACCATGGTTACAAGCACCGTTGTTTTCTCCCTAGTGGAAACAACATATCGCCTAGTCTCACGTTTCTATCACTCAAGCTAGACATTGGGGGGCATGAACCCACAATCAACCATATACGCTCCCTCTTGGAGTTACTATCTACTACTTGGCCAAAGCAATAAAAAGTAACAGAGAACATGCAAGAATTACTCAAGAACAAAATATAAAAGGTAAACCAAATGTATAACTCATCACAATCTGAATATAATATCATAATCCATCGAATCCCAGCAAACAGAGCATATCAACAGCAGGAAAATTACATAGGTTCCTTGATTATGTAGGGAAACTCACAAGGGATAAGAATTGAAGCACAAGATTAGAGAGAATACATCACATAGCTACTAGTCATGACCCATGGTCCAAGGGGAACTACTCACGACACATTCGGGAAGCGTCCATGGTGGTAGAGAAGCTCCCGGAGGTCAATCCTCCCTTCGGCAGGGTGCCGGGAAGAGGTCTTCCAGTGCTCCCGATTTTGGAAGCGCGGCGTTGGTGAAACAGAGAGGAAATTCACGACGCGGAGGTCTCTCTGAGGGTTTTCGTGATGAGAGGTAAAAATAGGCCGAAGGGGGGAACCAGGGGGTGTCCCCACCTCCCAGGCGCCTTGGTGGCGCGACCAGGGAGGGGGGCACGCCACCTGGCCACCTGGGAGGGGGTTCCCCCCTTTGGCCCTCCTTCAGTGATCTGGAATCTTCCGTCACACTAATTTTTTTCTGATTTTCTTGGTATTTTTGGAGCTCTATAAATATGGGTAAAAACCTGCAACTTACAGACATCAGCAGACAGAAACTAGCACTGGGTGCACTGAGTTAGTAGGTTATTCCAAATATGTGTAAAAAGATATAAAAGTGTAGCAAAACACATAGCAATGTCACCTAAAAGAGCATGGAACAAGAAGAAATTATAGATACGTTTGGGACGTATCACATGCCCCCCAATGTCTAGCATGAGTGATAGAAACATGACACTAGGGATGTGATGTTGCCACCAGGGATAAAACAACGGTGCTTGTAACCACGGTTGCAATGATTGTTTACCTTACGCAAAGGTTGTTAATGAAGTTGTTTGTTTCTTTGGGTTTACACTTTGGGTGGGGCTCGCAACTTAATACCAGCGAGATGTTCTGGATAGATATCTCAAGGTGGATGATTAGTGAGTAGATGTTGTTGGATAACGGTCTACTTGTCTTGGCGTACTGCCCATACTTTTGAGCCTCTAACTTTCATGCAGCATAATTAGCATTGCAGTGCGTTTATAATTCTGTCAAGTGGCTAGCCATAATTTGCTCACCCAGCTTAGCTGTTTTGTCGTCTTTTGGGAGAGATACATCACTAGTGAACATCATAGGACCCTAGTACATATTTCCACCATTCATTGTTGCAAAGAGGGGCTAATAAGATACTTCTTTCCTAGTCTCTTCTGTGAAACTGTTTGCGATGCTATCAATGAAAACGGTATAAATAAAAAACCATTTCGGCGAAATTGAACCATCTGGGAAACATACCCGAACGACCACAATTCTAAATATTATTGTGTGGGTGATGTAGGGCGACGGGTCCTTGAAAATCGGTCTGGGATGTTTAGGGTGAAAATCCACGGTTTGAAATAAAGGACCGCCAGCCTGTCTACGAAATGTTTGGAATGACTAATCTATCAGGCATGCTTCTGAAAATCCTTTCGTGTGTGAAACAAGGGGTGGATTCACAATCATTTGTATTTACTGAAATGTGTGGGATGTGTAATCTATCAGGCACGTTTATGAAAATCCTTCCGTGGGTGGAAGAAAGGCTTACGGTCCGTCCAAACAACTGTCTACTATGACCATTTAGAAAACATTTAAATATGGATAGTTTGAGATACATTAATTGAAGCCGCGGCCACCAGCGCATGTAGTACACACACACACCCGGAGTTCATCGCTACACTTTTAACTCATTCAAACTGGAAATACAGTACTAGCTAGCTAGAATGGGCGCCCTGCAGATGAAGTCGGCGCCGGCTCACGGCTATGCGGATGTAGGGCGGTCGATCGCCACCATGTATTCATTTTAGGCGACATCCTATGCCACTTTTGCCACGACACGGTGTACGACCTCCCAATCTTTCATGGACATGAGTGCCGCTTTGGGGGAGCGGAGCTCCTGCTCGGCGTGGTAACCCGAGGGCCGGCCCGAGCTCCCGTGGCAACCCGAGGGCGCTCGACCAAATATCAACGTTGCCTTCAACGCCCGCCGGAAGGAAGGTGTAGGTAACGGGGCCCATGGAGCTACCGGAACCGCAATTTTCGCTTGAGCCGCCCCCATTTCCTCCACGGCCACGTTCTCCATGGGATCTGCCGTTTCCTCCACGGTCAGGACCTTGAACTGAGTTGCTCGTCATGGAATATATCGCCGGAGTTGGAGGAGCGAAGCGGAAGAGAAAAATTGAGGTTTGGGGTGTGGCGAAGTATATGAAGCCCCTATAGCACACCCGACCCAGTATAAGTAGCAGGCGATAGCAAGCATTGAATCCCCGCTGCTCGCTTGTCTTACGTCCCCTCGATGACGCCTCTTGGGAAGTAGTGCCACGTGTAGTTTGACCAGCGTGCCAACTGGGCCATGAGTCCCTGCCCCTTATTGGAACATATGGACCACTTTAGAAGGGGAACCGCCGTCTCGCCCCGACGAACCAAAAGTCGGCGCACCCATCGTTCGATTACCAACTTACCATGCGTGCATAACTGCGCATATTATGTAAGCCGGACGGCCAGAGAAAATCATCCTAGACACACCAAAACTTTCATTGTCTTCTCAGCCCTCTCGAGAAGTTCGACATGGCTGCGCAGGACGACATCGACGGTCCCCTTCCGGTGCAAAGACACCGCTTGGAGGCGCAGGATGACATCGACGGTTCCCGTCTGGCGCAAAGACGCCGCCTGGAGGAAATTGGCGACGATACCTTTACAACCGTGGTATCCAACAACACTAGAGCGGACATGTTGAGCGTCACAAGATTTGCATCATGTGCCCCGGGGGTTATGCACCTCGTCCTACGTCGAATTGAGGAGATGAAGTCGGTTCTCGGGCTTCCCTACATAATGGAGCAAGCAGTACATTATCACTACATGGCATCAGAGCAGGAACAACCATTGAGCGACAAGTGCACCATCACCCCTCTTGATGCAACACCTTTTCCAGCGACGATTTTCTGTTGCCCTCAGGTAGGTGAACGATTGCTTACGTCTTTCTTTACAAAAAATCATTTCTCTCAGCCTAATCTTTGACGATCGATCCAACTGCACGTACAGGATATCGCAGCCTTGGGTTGGTGCGAATGGGGACTGGCTATCCTTTCTTGTACATAACGGTGGAGACGTTCAGTTGCACAATGTGTACACTGGAATGACAGTTGATGTGCCTCCATTTTCTTCTATTGGCCTTCGTCAGACAAACGTCCTATGCAATTTCAGCTACGATCTCATAAATTCTAAATTGACGAAGATATCCATTGTACGTCCACCTCGAAAGCAATGTGGCTTCAAAGACTTCAATCTCATGCCTTCTTTGACAACGGGATTGCCACAACAGGCTGGGGCAATGTTACCAACTCCCGGTACGATGTTCCTGACTCCTTAACATGGTACATGCTCGCAACACCCTATCTGAGTCCTTGGCGATATGAAGATGCCGCTCACAGTCGCGGCCGATACTTTGCCGTGATGAACAACGGTGATTGTTACATGGGGGATCTAGATCATGGAGGTAAATCTTGTTTTTACATATATATCGCATGGTGTTTATGTTATCATTTGCTTCAGTAAATGTTCGGTCCATTTATATATAGTAATAAGATGTACTATGCTTCGTTTCAATTGCAGGTTCGATGCAACCCCCAATTTCAATTTGTGCACCGCAGATTATCAATGACATGGTCCCGCAGGACGGTTGGCACGATTGGATGAAGCGATGGTACCTCGTTCCTGCTTGCTATGACGACTGCTTAATTATCGTGCGGGTTGTTGCAGAGATCACCGGAGACGAACCTGAAATTCATTACCTGGACCGTACTATTCGAAGATACAACAATGTGATCTGCGCCGTCTTCAGGATTAATGTAGGACAACGTGATCTCCGGGGCGTACAATGGGAGGCGGTCCCTCGACTTGGGTGAGTACCCCATCTTTTTAGGAAAAAGTTATCCTCGCATGATCAAAATAACAACACAGATGATGAGCACGGACTGTTCGATGCACGTTGGGGATGATGGTCTGCCGTTCCTTAAGCCTGGTTGTGTCTTCATTGCTCGTCACCGCATCTCCGACTAGGCAGCACCATCTCCCAACCTTTGCCATTTTTCCTTAGACAACTCTGCTATGCTTGGTTGTAATCTACCAAGTTGCTACAGCGGCCATGAGTCAACCCCTCTGTGGATGGTAAACTACGAGGACTGGACCGAGCATGATCCAGAAGTGCCACCATGACAGTTTACATATGCTCAATCCATCCTTATTGGTATATATATGTATATATATATATGTGAGTGTGTGTGTTCTGACGAGACTATATTCCTGTATTTGTTATATTGTAGGTGTGTGAGGTAACTTATATGAAACATTATATGTAATGGACGTATATATGCAACTGGAATTTAGGAAAATTTATATGTGATCGTTTTTGTTATCATAACGTATAACCCACACAGGTTGTTAAAACAAACTGTTTGCAATGCGCGATTTGGCTTGTTGAGGAAGCTAGGAAGAGTTTCGTATTAAAGAAGCTATGTAGAATTATTTTTTACCATCGTTACCTTCAAATTGAAAATAATTTCAAAATACCTCTTAAAAAGACGAGATTTGGAATGCTGTCGTCATTTTGTCAACATGATATGTGGTAAAAGTTTCAGTGGATTGCTAATCAAATTAGATACACTTCGTATTTAAGCTAGGCCATCCCTTTCGACGTATCGGGGTTTCGATCGGAAACAACCACATCACAAATCCATCATGTTATTCTTAAATCTTTAAACCAACAACTTTTTGTATGTTCAACATTAAGCATTCACACTAACATGCTGAAATTTCAAACGGTTCCGACTTCATTTGGCAATTTTAATGCATTCAATAAATTATTTTCGAGCATAATGACATTGAAATTTAAAATGAATTCTAATGAAATCTAAAAAGGATTATACTTGGCATGTTGTCATCATTTCGCCAACCTGGTCCGTCAGAAAAGTTTCAGTGGATCACTAAAGAAATTAGATACACTTCGTGTACAAACTAGGCCATTCCTTTTGAAGTATCGGGGTTTCGACCGGAAACAACCACGTCACAAAGGCATGACGTTATACATAAATCTTGTACACCCAAAAAAATTATATGTTCAGCATTAAGCATTGACACTAACATCCTGAAATTTCACGCGTTTCTGACTTCATTTGACAATTTTAATGCATTGAATGAATTGTTTTCGAGCATAATGACATTGGAATTGAAAATCACTTCATGCTGTTATCATTTCACCAAAATGGTCCGTGGTAAAAGTTTCATTGGATTACTGAAGAAATTAGATACACTTCATGCACAAAATGGATTAGTTGAATGTTAGTCAAACCCTGGAAAACCCCGTTGACCGTCTCAAAACCCAACAGAGTATCTCGTAATCCTAGCGTACAATTGTGGCTGTTGGATGTAACCTTTGCGCCCAACAATAGCATTTGGATCTTACCGTGATCCACGACAAGCTGGTTACGCGACCTGATTGTTTGCATATTTGCTTAGGTATATTACACACAGTTTATAATGCAGAAACGTTTGTGATCCTCGGACACCAAAGGATTTTTCGTATTATCTCTCTCGGAAAAAATACAATGCCCGTTTGCGATAAGGATGTAACCCATACAATTGTATCAAAACGCATACCCAACACGAGTTGTTAAAACAGACTATTTGCAATACGCGATTTTCCTTACTGAAGAAGCTTTGGTAGAAGGACTGGTACAATAGAAGCGCGTATATAGATTCCGACTATCTTGTTTTCACAACTAAATACCTTTTCTAGAGTCACAACTAAATAACTTATATAAACGCTTCGTGCATACACAAAGACAAGTAATATACTAATAAAATAACTGAGACAAGCTAAACAAATGGAGGATTACATTGTTCATCATAGTTTTAGCTAAATAAATATGGACTACTAGTATCCCGGATGTCTAGGTCCGCAACCGCATACAAAGAAATGCTCCCTAGACCTCTTCGTCATCCTTTCTCGCACATAGGGTTCTAGATCCTCATCTTTGACCACATTCCCCTTGAACAAGAGAAAGACATATTATGTAGTCTTCATGGTGGATCTAAGCTTCTCGATGGGAGAGGCGGCGGCTAGATCCGCGTGTTCAGCGGCCTGTTGGGCCACATCCTCCTTCTTTTGGTCTAAAGTCTCCTAAAGGTCGAGATATCTGGAGAGATTTGCCGCTGCTTCATAAGCTTTGATGTCCTTGGATTTTATCTTTCTTGCAACGCGTATAGCCATATAGGCCCTTTCCGACCTCTCGGCGGTCTCGCTGGCCAAGTCCGTCGCTTTATGGGCGAGTTTCTAGAAACGAGCCTCTTCCACCGCCGCGTTATTGGCGGCCACGGCCCGGACTTCCGACCTGGCCTTCCATTTCGGAGATGGATGGTCCTTAGGAGGTGAGGGTGACGGTGAGGGTGGTGGTGAGGGTGATGATGGTGAGGGTGATGTTGAGGGTGATGATGAGATTGTAGGAGTTGACGAGATAGACTTAGACGGAGAGGCCATGATGGGTACGATGGCGAACAAGGAGATCAGGGGCGAGGGCGGATGAGTGTATTTATGAGCTCTCCCCACTGCCAAGGTTTATTTTTTTAGTAGTCTATTTTATTTGGGAAAACCTTTCGTGGTGCCGCGATTTAACTTCATTATGGAGTGGGCTCTATGTTCAGTGGAATGCGCCTTAAGAGCATGTGTATGTAATTGTTTCTGAGTAATGCTTTTCTTTTTAGATATTTTACGCACCAAGCTTTTTATATGATCAACATTAAGCATTCGCACTAACATATTGAAATTTCAAACATTTCTGACTCCATTTGGCAATTGTAATGCATGAAATGACTTATTTTGAGCATGATGACCATGAAATTGAATTCAATGCAAATGACCTTAAAAGGACGAGACTTGGCATGCTGTCGTCATTTCACCTACATTGTCCGTGGTAAAAGTTTTAGTGGATTACTAGAAAAATTAGAAACACTTCCTTCACAAATCAGGCTAGTCATTTCGAAGTATTGAGGTTTCGATGAGAGACAATCACATCACAAATGTATCATGTTATTCTTAAATCTTTTACGCCCCAATCTTATTATATGATCAACATTAAGCATTCAAACTAACATACTGAAATTTCAAATGTTTGTCACTTCATTTGACAATTTTAATGCATATAATTAATTGTTTTGAGATTAATGGCCTTGGAAATTAAAATCAATTCAAATGACCTTGAATAAGTATGAGACTTGGTATGCTGTCATTACTTCACAAACATGGTCCGTGGTAAAACTTTATGTGGATTACTAGACAAATTAGAAATACTTCATTCACAAACGGGACCATTCAATTCAATGTATCAGGGTTTCGATCGGAAAAAATCACAACACAAAGGCATCACGTTACTCTTAAATCCTTTAAACCCCAATCTTTTTGTATGATCAACATTAAGCATTCACACTAACATGCTGAAATTTCAAACGCTTCTGACTTCATTCGGCAATTTAAATGCATATAATGAATTATTTTTTAGCTTAATGGCCTTGGAATTGAAAATCTATTCAAATGACCTCCAAAAAGGATGAGACTTGGCATGCTATAATCATTTCATGAACATGGTCCATGGTAAAAGTTTCAGTGGATTACTAGAAAAATTAGATACACTTCGTTCACAAATCAGACCATTCAGTTTGAAGGTTCAGGGCTTCGATCGGAAACAATCACAATACAAGGGCATCACGTTATTATTAAGTCCTTTAAACCCCCAATATTCTTATATGATCAACATTAAGCATTCACACTAATATACTGAAATTTCAAACATGTATGACTTTATTTGGCAATTTAAATGCATATAATGAATTAATTTTAAGCATCATGGCCTCTGAATTGAAAATTAATTCAAATGGCCTCCAAAAATGATGAGACTTGGCATGCTGTCAGCATTTCACGAACATGTTCTGTCGTAAAAGTTACAGTGGATTAATAGACAAATTAGATACACTTCCATCACAAATCGGACCAATCAATTCGAAGTTTCAGGGTTTCGACCGGAAACAATACAACACAAGGGCATCACGTTATTCTTAAATCCTTTGAACCCAGTCTTTTTATATGATCAATATTAAGCATTCAAACTAACATAATGAAATTTCAAATGTTTCTGACTTCATTTGGCTATTTAAATGCATATAATGAATTATTTTTTAGCATAATGGCCTTGGAATTCTAAAATCAATTCAAATGGCCTCCAACAAGGATGAGACTTGGCATGCTGTCATCATTTCACGAACATGGTCCGTGGTAAAAGTTTTAGTGGATTACTAGACAAATTACATACACTTCGTTCACAAATCAGACCATTTAGTTCGAAGTTTCAGGGTTTCGATCGGAAACAATCAAAACACAAGGCCATCACGTTATTCTAAAATCCTTTAAACCCAAATCTTTTTATATGATCAACATTAAGCATTCACACTAACATACTGAAATTCTAAACGTTTCTGACTTCATTTGGCAATTTAAATCCATATAATGAATTATTTTTTAGCATAATGGCCTTGGAATTGAAAATCAATTCAAATGGCCTCCAAAAAGGATGATACTTGGCATGCTGACATCATTTCATGAATATGGTTCGTGGTAAAAGTTTTAGTGAATTACAAGACAAATTAGATACACCTCGTTCACTAGTCGAACCATTCAGTTCGAAGTTTCAGGGTTTCGATCGGAAATAATACAACACAAGGGCATCATGTTATTATTAAATTTTTAAATCCCAATCTTTTTATATGATCAACATTAATCATTCACACTAACATACTGAAATTTCAAACGTTTCTGACTTCATTTGGCAATTTAAATGCATATAATGAATTATTTTTTAGCATAATGACCTTGGAATATCTCGCAAACCATAGCGTAGGACGTTGACCGTTGGATTTAACCTACGCCGAAAGATAGTCGTTGGATCTTACTGCGATCCACGAGAAGCAGGTTTTGCGACCTGATTGGATGGATATTTGTTCAGGTATATAACACACAGATAATTATGCCGAAACGTTTGCGATACCACTTACCAAAAAATATCGTTGGCCGCGTCAATATCTAACCCGCCCATCTCTCCATCCACCACCAAATTTTCAATGTTCCCGTATCAACTCACTCGGGTAAACAAATTGCCCGTTTGCGATAAGACGGTAGCCCATGCGAATTTATGTTTAGTTTCGTCTGCGATACCACTTCTCCCGCCTATCCTCCCCACCAACCCAAAAACTTTGCCACCCGTGGGAATATATCTAAGCCAAGCCCTCTACAACATCCCAAAAATTTCTAAGTTTTGGAATGTTAATAAATCAAATAATAATGATTTTTTTTCTTGATATGCTTAATCTTCACTAGGATTCAAAACCTTTTGGAGATTAACCGAATAATAAAATGAGAGGGAATCAAAGGACTTTCCCTATTATTCATTGTTAGTGTTTTGGCATTTATATTTAAAGAAAATCCAACAAAATAAAATGGGAGATGGTAATATGACTCCTTCAACATATTAAAAGAGGTGGAAAATGTTTTAAATAATTATTTTGATTTTTCAGAATATTCAAAACATTTTTCAACTAAAGGCAATTTATTGGGGAGGATATAAAATGACTTATACCCTATTTAAAATAAAGTTGAAAGGTGTTGAAAATATTTTTGGGTGTTCTTGGATTGGGTTATGGGAATTATAAATAACTCAAAAAGTAATTTTGGGATTTTTATAATGCCCATACGGATTTTATTCCATAAAAAGTATTTATGAAAATTGCATCATAGCTGAAATAGTAATTTCAACAAAAATAATTGTATTTATTATTTTATTTTATTGTTGTGGCTACTTTAAAGTTAGTAGATTAATATTTCAAAATGTTCTGCGTAGTTGGTTGACCAAATAAAATTAAAAAAAAACAAAACGGGTTTCGTTGGGCCTTTTAAAGACCCAAGAGTTTGTTTTTTTTCGCTCACAGAGGAACCTGGACTCGAGCCGGATTCGGACAGAGAGAGTAATTTTTTCTTTTCCTTTTGCTGCCTATATATAGATTTCGATTTTTTTTCTTTTTCTAGAAACCCTAAATCGCCCCAGCGAGACACGCACCTTGTTTTCTACGCCGCCACCGGCGAACCTCGGGATCCGCGCACCGACGTTTCTCAATTTCCGTGTCGTCGACACCTCGATTTCTGCGCCGGCAAACCATGATTTCCGCGCCACCGGCGAACCTCGATTTCTGCGCCACAGAAGAACCTCGAATTCCGTGCCGCCGCGCCTCGATTTCTGTGCCATCGCCACATCATCGATACGTCGCCGATTTGTCCTGTAGCGAAAAGGACCTGTTCGCGACAGAAACTTTTATTTTTTTCGCGAACGGGCCCCTTTTGACAGTTTGCATCCGAGAATCGTTTTGGTCGTAACTTAACTGTGCTCGGAATTCGGTGATTCTTTTCCCTACACGCTCGTAGTGATCAGTGGTTTATCATAGAGTTAATATTCCACACATTTGCACATTTTTGAATTTGAATTTATTCAAATTCAAACTTCTGATGGTCGTACCTTTTATATCGTTGACCTAATTCAATTAATTATTTTTGCGTTGGAAAACTCGTATCATATACTTGTTGTCCATATCATCTATCCACCATATTCAAATACGTTTGGATCTATTTGAATTCAAATTTAATTCAAACTTCAAC
Organism: Bromus sterilis; assembly: GCA_950022295.1. Lineage (NCBI taxonomy): Eukaryota > Viridiplantae > Streptophyta > Magnoliopsida > Poales > Poaceae > Bromus > Bromus sterilis. Next base: position 330,978,158 of record OX465595.1, on the reverse strand, counting down.
CTACTATAACTCGTGTTGTAGTATTCCTTTTCACGTGATTCTTTTTGCATATCAGATCATTTGAAACATCCTCTCGTCTATATCCACACACTTTTCATGTTTCCATGATCTTTACCTTGAATTCATAATGTCTTTGGTCATAATCTTTTATGTCGACAATTCTTTGGAGAGTTCAGGAGTTCTCCAGACCAAATGTCTTTGTTCCATCTCCCTCTATCTCTCCCTGCCTATGAGGAGCTGGCACAGATGAATGCTCTTATATATGGTTATAATTTTACTGATCACAGTGATGTTTGGTCATGGAAAGAAGGGAAAAAGGGGGAATATACAGCTAAAAAGTACTATAGCCTGGTTCACTCTCCAATCCAACCCAACCCACTGTTGAAATGGATCTAGAAGAGCTGTTGCACCCTAAAGATCAAATTTTTTTCTTGGCTTGTCATCATGGACACGATTAACACCAAAGATATGCTTTAGAGGCGTTACTGGAGGATTGAGGATGGATGCCTTGTGTTGCTCACTCCTTGGAGGATAGAAACCATCTATTCTTTCAATGTAACTTCAGTTGTAGAATCTGGAATTACCTGCAGATAGATTGGTCCTCAGGAAATGACATGGTTCAGCTCACTAACCAGGCTAGAGGCTCCTTCAATAAGCCTTTCTTCACCGAGCTGGTTTTTTGGCTTGGTGGAACATATGGACTGTCAGAAATGACAAAGTGTTCAGACATGAAAGACACTCCTTTGCTAAGTGGAGGAGTGGTTTCATTCATGATGCTACACTGCTGGCCCACAGGATTAATCCAAGGTTTAAGGATGAGCTTCTTAGATGGATAGATTTTCTTCCACCTTAAATGTACTTTACTCTTTTCTGTTTTATGTATTCTTTTTGGTTACTACCTTTGGTAGACCAGCCTGTACATTTGTAAATACCTGCTTTATGATTTAATAAAATGTTGTGTGGCTCTATGCCTTACAGTTCTTAGGTTCAAAAAAAATTTCTTTATTCGTTGACTCACTGATATGTCCCAAACATATCTATAATTTCTGCTTGCTCCATGCATGTTTTGTGTGATATATCTATGATCTAGATACACTTTCATACACTTTTGATCATATTTGGACTAACCAATTAACTCAGTGCACCATAGTGCCAGTTCCTGTTTTATGATGTTTTCTATTTCAGTTTTCCCCCATATTAAAAGTGCCCAATAAATTCCGGGAAAATATATAAAAAATCAGCGCAAAGGAACCTTCTAGAATCACCAAAGGAGAGCCGGAGGGGGGCCACCAGTCACCGAGGCGACCACCCGACGCGGCCTAGGGTGGAGCCGCGCGGGGAGGCCGCCTGGGTGACTGGGACCTCCCGTGGTGGCCCCCCTTCGCTCTTATTTATAAACCCGTTGCAAAAACCCTTATTCCAGACCCCTTTTCTCCAGAAGAAATTCCAATCTCCGCAGCCATCGCCCACAAGCTTCGGGGGACCAGAATTCCTCTGTCGGCACCTTGCCGGGACGGGGAAGTGCCCCCGGATTCATCTCCATCGATGTTGCTTCCTCCCTCCATGATGCAGGAGTAGTCCCTCCTCGGGGATAAGGTTTCTACCAGTAGCTATATGGTCAATTATCTCTCCCATGATGTGATCATAGGCTATGTTAATCTAGGGTGGTCCCATGATATTTACCCTTCCTCTATGTATTGGATTGATGTACTCACTTGATCTTATCTAGTATAATCCTAGAGACCATGGTGACAGCGGTCTATTGGACATGGATTAGAAGAATATTTTCATGAGTGATTTCCTCTTTTGTGTTTTGATTGAAGATTGAGAGTCTCTTGGTGCTTCTCTTTGACTATCCATGAGATATCTTGTGGTGATTGTGGTACTCTCTTTGGATGGACGCGGTGACATTGGAAAATACATAGATTGAGAACTACGAACTCTGAGGTGTGCTTTTGTAGCCCTACATAGTTCTCGTCCTCTCTTGACCACAAAGTAATGACCTCCGAGTACGTCTCCATTGCATGTTTTATGGGAAATATCATGTGATTAGACTATGTTAATGTTGTTGGGAGTTGCCACTAGTGAAATTATGAAGCCTAGGCCTTGTTTCCACCATTGTTACACCGTTTGTGCTCACTTTTGTCACATGTTTGCTTGCTGCATTTTTTATTATAGATTTATATTACCTTGCTTTGTCACACCTATCACCCATATTTTAGAATCTCTTCGCCGAACTAGTGCACCATACAACTCCTAGTTGTATTAGGTGTGTTGGGGACACAAGAGAATTCTTGTATCGTAATTGCAGGGTTGCTTGAGAGAGACCATCTTCAACCTCTACTTCCCTGAGTTTGATAAACCTTAAGTCATCCACTTGAGGGAAATTGCTGCTGTCCTACAAACCTCTGCGCTTGGAGGCCCAACATAGTCTACAAGAATAGAAGCATGCGTAGACATCAAGATATTTCTGGCGCCGTTGCTGGGGAGGTAAAGTTTGAAGGATATCTTTAGATCTTGCAATTAAATCTTTTCGTTTCTTGTTTTTATTTTCACTAGTTAGGCTTATGGTAAACAACAAAAATATTATGAGAGAGCTTTATGAGCTCTACCTTGAGTTGGGACATGAAGTGTTTGAAGAGAAAATCAAAAAGCCTATGGAGCTTTACAATTTTCACAACACTCACGATAGTAGCAATATTATTAGTATGTCTTTTTTGAATACCTTTGATCCAAATGATATGCAACGCTATAAGCTTGGGGTGCCACATTTTATGAAGATGATCTTTTTAGCCCCCCAAGTTTTGATGAGGAATTTATTTTGATGATACTTTGCCTCCTATCTATGATGATTATTGTGATGACACTTATGCTATAAAGAATAAATGTTTGCAAGTGTATCATGATAAGAATGATTCATGTGATAGCTATTTTCTTGAGTTTGCTCCTACTATGACTAATGAGAAGGATTTTGCTTATATGGGGAGTAATAATTTTTCTATGCTTGTGGATCATGATAAGAATTTTTTATGTGATACTTATATGGTTGTGTTTATTCATGATCCCACTGAAAGTTATTATGAGAGAGGAACATATGCTTATAGATATTTCAATAATATCAAGTTCCCTCTCTTTATGTTGAAGTTTTTGAAGTTGCACTTGTTTTGCCTTCCTATGCTAATATCTTTATGCTTGAATGAATTATTTCTCTACAAGATCCCTTTGCATAGGAAGCATGTTAGACTTAAATGTGTTTGTTATTTTCTTCTTGATGCTCTTTTTTGTGCTTCAACTATTATTCCTACGAGAGAATAATTAAAATCTTAAGCCTATCTTTATGGTTATAAAGAAAGAGCTCTAGGGAGATAACCCTTGTTATCTTTACTTTGAGTTTTTTACTTTAAGTTTTTAGTGGTCTTGGTGATTGTTACTACTGTAGAAACATCATTATATCTTTATTTTCAAGCTTTGTGCCAAGTTATAGCCTCATATGACAAGGGAAGCGAAAGTTGTGACATGCTGTCCAGAAAAAAGATTATGTCTTCGTGACAGAAAAAATCGGATCAAATCACCAATTCATCTTTTAGAGATGAAGTTTTTACACAGCGTGCTCTATACAATCGCCGAACTTTCGTATGTTCTAAGTTTTTTGATTTGAGTTGCAGAAGTACCCCTAAGAAATTCTTTAGTACATGTTGTTCTGTTTTTCACAGATTCTGCCATGTTTTGTCTGTCCTTACTTTTGCAAACCTTAAGCTTGCTTTTTAGTTTCAAAAACCTTTTGGAAATTTTGAGAAACAGTAGCTCTTCAAAAATATCTTTATATCCAGTGGGGAAAAATTATTTTATTAAGGGTACTAACCTCTCTAATCAGCTTATGATGAGTTATGTATGAAGGGAGTTTTCAAGTGTGTGATGGAAGATGATGAAAGAAGATTCGGGAGTGTCAAGAGCTCAAGCTTTGGAATGCCCCCATGCATCCCCAATAAATATTCAAGGAGACTCAAGCGTTTAAACTTGGGGATGCCCCCGTGCATCCCCTTCACCATCAACAATAATCAGTTCGTCCTTCGTCTCACTATATTTTTATCACTTCATGCGTTATGTGCTATGCTTGGAGCGTCCCGCTCTTAGGTTTTATTTTTAGTTTTCTTTAGCTTTGCTTGCTGTTCATAACAAGTTAGACCCCATCTTAATTTGTGCGGGAGAGAAACACGCTCCACTTTAGAAATCTAGAACACATCATAGGATTTTTCATGCTTATCTTTTTGCTGTTGTGTGTTCTTTATCTTTTCGTAGCTACTGCCATGTCTAGTTTTAGTCTTAGTTTGTCTTCAGCAAGAGCCTTGGATTTTGTTTAGTTTATTATTGGAGCTCTCTTTAGTTTTCATGTTTATCTTGTTAGGAGAGTTGGTTGTTGCACTGAGTTGTGTCTTGTCTTGAAAGTAGGTAATTGAGGTTGCTATTTAATTTTAGTAGTAACTTGCAATAGTTTTGAGGTATTGATGTGAGTAATGTTTGAACTTTTGGTGTCAAGAGTTCTAGTCTATTAGTGATAGGTGTCGTATTTTAAGCAATCCGTGTTTGTTTTCAAAACCTACAAAACTAGTTGAGAACTCTAGATGCTAGATGGATCACTACTATTCTGAGGGGTCGGATATTAGAGTACACTCACGTACCATGAGTCGAGGATGCGCAAGGATAACCAAACCCCCATACACTCCTCCTCTTGGTACTTGTCTCTTTGTGAACCTCCTGATTAGATTGAGAGTTACTGATAATAAGTGCATGAGTTCTTCGGACTAATGTAAGTATTGAAAGTTGACACTTCCACCTCCTCATATTTTTCTAGCCTCTTCTGTGTCGTGCATTGCCTTCTTATCACTCCGAGATTGTGTCCACCTTCGCCGGTACATCCAAACCCTTGGCATGATACGCTCTGTCATCATAAACCTCCCTATATCTTTCCTCAAAACAGCCACCATACCAACCTATCAAGGCATTTCCATAGCCTTTCCGAGATATATTGCCATGCAGCATCCACCTCTTCATGACTTGATCTTCATGTCATACATGTTCCTGCTACACTGCCAGAGGCATACATTGCATACATCATGATAGCTACATCTTCTTTATGTTTGAGTACCTTGTAAAATTTGAAAGGTCTTCTATACCCTCTTGTAAATTAGAGTGTTGCCCTTAAGTGAAGAAAAGTTCCCAAAGTGGACAAAATAAAATATCCCAAAGAGTAAAAATGAGAGTTAAATATAAAGAGCCATTGAGGACACCAAAAAAATAGAAAAAAAGAGAAAAAGAAAAATAAAAAGAGAGAAAGGGGCAACACTCCTATCCTTTTGAAAGATCCACACTAGTACTCCCTCTTATCCTTGTACTCCATAGAGATGATCATTCATGCATATAGCTATGTGGGGACCTTCACACTATAGAACTTGGCTTGCATATTCCAAGGATGAGACTCCTCAAAAGAGATCTAGGTCTTCATGAGAGAGCAGGTTATATGCACCCCCACTAGTTACATTGGAGAGCTTTTTAGCTCATATGTGCATCCATTGCATGGAAATCCCTACTCCTCACATCATATCCATCATTTGGCCTTCTCACCTATGATTGTCCTCATTGATGTGAACCTTTCTCACCTTTTTGTATTCCTCCTCCACCATATTTCTCTCTTTGCCATCCTAAGTGTCAACTCTCATGCTTACGCTCATCCATTGCATGAGTGCTCAAAATATAAAAAAGGAGTGGATCAAATTGACTTGTACCTGGCTAGTGGTTTGGGGACGAGTCAAGATAAGATTCCAAAGAAGACCAAGTGTGAAACTTTAGTAGATTGAGTTCTCAACAAAAATATTTTTTCTCTCGTATTCCCATATCCCCCTTCTTGCATGCAAACACCATTTGGAGACATTCGTTGCTTGTTTCAATGCTAATATAGATTCTTGCATGTTATGACTTGAATTGAATCACATACCTTGATTGCTTTACTTTTCATAGTTCTTAGATGGTTGCTAGCATGTCACCACAGAAATTATGCTTGTTATCATTTACCTACTCGAGGACGAGCAGGAATTAAGCTTGGGGATGTTGATACGTCCCAAATGTATCTATAATTTCTGCTTTCTCCATGAATGTTTTGTGTGATATTGCTATGATCTAGATACACTTTCATACACTTTTGATCATATTTGGACTAACCTATTAACTCAGAGCGCCACAGTGCCAGTTCATGTTTTATGTTGTTTTTCTATTTCAGTTTTCCCCCATATTAAAATTTCCCAATAAATTCCAGGAAAAATATACAAATATCAGCGCGAAGGAACCTTCCGGAATCACCAAAGGAGAGCCGGAGGGGGGCCACCAGTCACCAAGGCGACCACCCGGCGCGGCGTAGGGTGGGGCCGCGCGGGGAGGCCGCCTTGGCGACTGGGACCTCCGCTGGTGGCCCCCTTGGCTCTTATTTATACATCCGTCGCAAAAACCCTGATTCCAGACCCCTTTTCTCCAGAAGCAATTCCGATCTCCGCCGCCATCGCCAACAAGCTTCGGAGGACCATAATTCCTGTGTCGGCACCCTTCCGGGACGGGGAAGTGCCCCCGGATTCATCTCAATCGACGTTGCTTCCTGATACGTCTCAAATGTATCGATAATTTTTGCTCGCTCCATGCATGTTTTGTGTGATATTGCTATGATCTAGATACACTTTCATACACTTTTGATCATATTTGGACTAACCTACTAACTTAGTGCACCCTAGTGCCAGTTCCTGTTTTCTGCTGTTTTTCTATTTCAGTTTTTCCCCATATAAAAATTGCTCCAAAAATTCGGTAAAAATCGGATAAAATATCAGCGCAACAGAGTCTTCCATAAGCACCCAAGTGGTGCCAGAGGGACAACACTAGGGGCCTGGCCGCGCCAAGGGGTGCCTAGACCCCTGGTGGACCCCTAGCTGCCCCCCTTCGCCTATTTATTCTCTGTCACGGGAAAACTCTGAAGACATAACCCTATTTCGCAAATTCTCCTTTGTTCCTCCGCCTTCGCGCTTCCAAGATCGGGAGCACCGTCAGGACCCTTCCCAGCACCCTGCCGGAGGGAGGATCGACCTCCGGGAGCTTCTCCTACAACATGGACGCTTCCCGGATGTGTCGTGAGTAGTCTACCTTGGACCATGGGTCCGTGATCAGTAGCTATGTGATGTTCTCCTCCCCTCTTTGTTCTTCATAGATTAGACCTCGTGAGCTGCCCTACATGATCGAGGCACATATGTAATTCTTTATGCTTTTGCTATGTTGAGTTTGATGGGATCTGATGGATTATGAGATTATGTTCAGATTGTGATAGAGTAAAATAATTGGTTCTTATTTTTTTTATTTTTTATCTGAGGTAATTCTTGCAAGTTCTCCGTTGCTATTTATTGCTTTGGCCAAGTGGTAGGTATTGACTCCAAGAGGGAACGTTATGCTCGATTGTGGGTACATGCCCCCTGATGACACGCTTGAGTGATAGAAACATGAGTCTAGGGGATGTGTTGTGGCCACAAGGGGGAAAACAACGGTGATTGTAATCGCGGTTACAAGGATTGTTTACTTTACGCAAAGTTCTTTTTAATGCAGTTGTCTGTTGCTTTGGGTTTACACTTTGGGTGGGGCTCGAAACTTAATACCAGCGAGATGTTCTGGATAGATATCTCAAGGTGGATGATTAGTAGTAGATGCAGATGGATTTCGGTCTACTTATTTTGGCGTACTTCCCATGCTTTTGAGCCTCTTCCTTTCTTTTGTAGCATAGTTAGAATTGTGGTGCGTTTATAATCCTGTCAATTGCCCGTCTGTAATTTTTTACCTCGCATAGAAATCTTACCGTCTTTTGGGAGAGAGGCATCACTAGTTTACATCACGGGACCCCGGTCCGTATTCTCATCACTGTTTATACGCTCATTTATTTCTTGCTTTTTACTTTCAGTTTCTACCATTATCCTTATCAAGTGTTTTTTATCCTTTGTAAACAACAAGGCCGGAGAGATTGTCAACCTTTCTGAACTTCGTAGGGAGCAAAGTTAATTGTGTTGTGTGTAGGTCCGCGTCAGGGGCGCCGCTGAAACCTACTTATCATCGCCGGAGTCCTACTGGTCGATACTCAACCTCAATATCTTCAACGAGGGAAACTTGCTGCTATGCTGCATCTTAACCTTCCACTTGGGGTAACCACCTGATGGCGGAGAAGTTAATAGGTTTAGTTGGGATGCCTCCCCTGTTAACCGCACCAATAAACGATTCTTGATAACCCAAAAGTCTAGGGGATGAATTGTAGATTTTCGATAAATAAGGATGTCGATCCCACGAGGAGCAGAAGGTGCTGATAAGTGACACTGGATAAGGAAAGGCTGCACACACTCAAAGGTAAATATTTAGGGGTTTTTGGTTTAAGCAACAGAAAAGTAAAAGACAAGCAAAGTAAACAGGGTAACTGAGGAGTAGAAAGTGGCACAATCCTTTCACAAGGATAAGCCTAGGAACTAAACTTATAAAAGCTTAAAGCGTTCTCGAGAACACACGGGAGATATAGCCAAGTTACTTTCACCATACTCCGCCAAGTAATATGTATTGTGTTGATAAGTGTCGGTGGGTGGATCAATGCTAGTACACCTTCTAGACTAAGATAAGTGTACTCTTATGATTACACACCTTGCAAGCATCCGCAAATACAAGGTAGTCATTAAGGCATAAGCCTAACCACAGCATTACGATCAAGGATCCATAACTCCCTTGTGCAAAAGTGTGCAAACTGGGATTCAGGTTTCTGTCACTCCGGCAACCCACCATAAGAATCCTTTGTGCACAATGTATTCCTCTAGGCCCATGAAAGGTGAAGAGTTAAGTGTACGACTCACATAACACCACTAGAGAAATAACAACACAACTTAAGTATCAAACAACACATAATACTTCAACATCATATGACTACTAACAACTAGAATTCTCCCATGTTCTCAAGAACTAAAGTAACTACTCACAAGACATAAAAGAGATCATGATCAGAGGTGATAGATGGGTGGCAAACAATCTGGACACAATGATATTTCTCCAACAAAACTCAATAGCATTCACCACAAAGTAGTAATCAACACCAACAGAGTAGAGAGGATAGATAGTACGGATTACAACACAAGTTGCAATTGTGAGATGAGAAGGGATGGTGATGGAGATGGTTCTGATGTTGGGGATGATGTTGATGATGATCTCGATGATGCACGTGACGATGATGATGATGATGATGGCGACGATCTCCCTTCTGGGAGGTGATCTCCCCGGCAGAATCTGCCCGCCAGAGATGGATTTTCTCCTCTATAGGTTTCCACCCCGTGGCGGCGGTGAAACACGGAAACTCTTCTTCTTTTAGGGTTTCTACCCCAGGGGGGTCTTATAGGCGAGAGGGGGCTACGAGGGGGGCCAGCAGGCATCCAGGAGGGTGCATGGCGAGGCCAGGAGGGGGGCCGCGCCAGGCACCCTTCTGGCTGTCTGGTCGGTCCCCTCACCTCCGTCTTCGGTGATCCCCAGTCAATTTCCATAAAATCTCTCCCCGTAAATTTTTATCGCATTTGGACTTGATCCGATTAAGCAACTTGGTGCCCACTTTTCACCGTTGAATCCTGGTTCTGCTGCTTCGGCACCGGAAAGTTGTAAACTGTGTAAAACAAGCCAAAACAACATAAGAATAATACTTTAAAGTGGAATATATCAATGAATAGGATGAAATTACAATATAAAATAGTGATGCTTTTTGGACGTATCAACTCCCCCAAGCTTATACCTCGCTTTTCCCCAAGCAATTGCTGAGCTTGGTAAACCTGTCCACAAGTTTAGAGAGTGAAGTGTCGATAAAAGAATACGGACAAGAAGCATCAAGATTTCTCACCAAACTGGAGCATCCTCAACAGCAACCTCAACTCATAAGGTCCTTATGAGAAAGTAGTAACAATTATAACAAAGTAGGACCTGGAAAACTCATCAAATCATGGCAACATATCCTTGGTCAAGGAACAACTAATAACTTTTACTTTTTCTCTTTCACTTATAATGGAACAAGTTGAAGATTTGGATAGAACATGTTATCAGTCAAGAAGTGCACATGTTAACACAAAGGAAGATGTTACTAAGCATAAGCTTTGGCAACAACTCACTTATCAAAAGATAATGTCAACAAAGATGTAACATGCTAACTTTCAATGCAGCTTTGTATGCAAGAATCTTTATTAACATCAAGTGTCCGTTCTCTCTCAAGAAGGAAGGAAGTAGGAAGGACTGACTCAGCACAAAATAAAGGATAAACCCCGTTCAAAAGGGTAAGCAGGGAAAATTCATGTGCCATCTCTAGATCAAACAGAATAAAAACGGACTTTTGGGAGGTGCATGATCCGTCAACGACTGCTGATACATAACTCACTCACTTCATGATTTGGACAAGTTTTGAGGAACGGATCCCATGTGGGGACGATCACATCCCCTTAAATTCCTTTGTTTATCACTCATAAATGGGCGAAGGAACTTGTGTGTTAGTATTTATCTTTTACTAGATGGGCACTCATGCCAGACCCTTCTCGTATTAGGGGTTTGCAGATTAGACATGCAATCCCAAGATAAAACTTGTCCAAATTAAGAAGATCGTGGGTTACCCACCACTTCCTCATGAGCTGAATCAGTGGCACAAAACAGAAGATTTTGAACATCTAGAGAGAGCACATAAATTATATACTTTAGGAGTGGTAGTAGAATACCACAAATAGGAAGCTATGGTGGACTCGAGTGGAAGATGTTGGTTTCAGGGTATGGAAGTACAAGAAGAATTCCGCTTAGTACAGAGTTTTGGCTAGCAAGGCTTCGAGAAACCAGACAATCGATGACAACTTAGATGCAAGAAATACAAAGCATAAACATTAAAACTAGCATGAAACATCAAGTTGTCTCCCTTGTCAACATAACACTTCAAGCATAATAACACAAAGGTTTTGCCTATGTCTCTACTTTAAGAAAAACATGCTTGTTGTGATGACCAAAGTTATACTTGCCAAGATTTAAATAAAGTTTTCGAAGCCATAGTTGATATAAGGTCAATACTCCCCATAAGAATCAGCTCATAATGTCGATTGCGTGAAGAGAATACCAAGTGCGGCGAAGAAACCAATAAACTTCTCATTAATATTCCTCCATAGACGACCCCACACTCACGGATACAAAGCTCTCCACAAAAGGAGTGATAGACCTCAAAGCAACACCTATTTCATAAAGTAACTTCCCTAGACATGATACGATTCTACTTGACTCCTAAAGACAAAGATAAAGATAAAGATACCCAGCACTCCCCCAAGCTTGGAACAAGCTAAGGGGATGCCATTACCCGAGGAGATTTTACTCCTCATATTTTTGTGGTTGTTTCTTCAGATCCCTGATGACACAGCGAAGGGTTTTGTTTTCTAACTCCAAGACTTCCACTTGTACATTTAGTACACAGAACTCTTCACAGAGTTGGTTGGTGATGCGGTAGGCCTCGGAGATGGTGGAAAGCATACGTTGATCTTCAAGTGAAGTAGAGGGCCCTGAAAGATTAAGAGAAAGATCATATTGAGGTTGGACAGATCCCACCATGATGGGATTGCTTCGACCTCCTTGTTGTTGGGCAGTAATAGTCTTGACTTCCTTTCTCACGGAGCGCTCCATCTCCACTTGTCTTGCTGCAATCTCTTCTTCGTTAGCTCAATCAACGTGCTTCCCTTAATTAAGATCCTTCTCGACTTGACGTAGAAGCCATCCCAAGAAGTCCTCTCCGCTCGAGCCACAAGAAGACATCTCTACTAACGGCTTCTCACCCTGGCAGAAACAGACCGAGAAAGAAAAGACGTGAAATCGAGAGATACGGTGCCGGAACTATCCGGGCAAATATATAGCAAAAAGTTCCGCAACAGAAGGAAGGTTTCAAGCCTAGGTGGAGTCAAAGTCGGAGTCCAGGGCTCCCAGGAGGGTTCTTGGCGCGGCCAGGAGGCCTCCTGGGCCCCCTGGAGTTCCTCTCCGGCTCCACTCGGCGCTAGAAAAGCTCGTTGATGGCGGAGAAGTTAATAGGTTTAGTTGGGATGCCTCCCCTGTTAACCGCGCCAATAAACTATTCTTGATAACCCACAAGTCTAGGGGATCAATTGTAGCTTTTCGATAAATAAGGATGTCGATCCCACGAGGAGCAGAAGGTGCTGATAAGTGACACTGGATAAGGAAAGGCTGCACACACTCAAAGGTAAATATTTAGGGGTTTTTGGTTTAAGCAACAGAAAAGTAAAAGACAAGCAAAGTAAACAGGGTAACTGAGGAGTAGCAAGTGGCCCAATCCTTTCGCAAGGATAAGCCTAGGAACTAAACTTATAAAAGCTTAAAGCGTTCTCGAGAACACACGGGAGAGATAGCCAAGTTACTTTCACCATACTCCGCCAAGTAATATGTATTGTGTTGATAAGTGTCGGTGGGTGGATCAATCCTAGTACACCTTCTAGATTAAGATAAGTGTACTCTTATGATTACACACCTTGCAAGAATCCGCTAATACAAGGTAGTAATTAAGGCATAAGCCTAACCACAACATTACGATCAAGGATCCATAACTCCCTTGTGCAAAAGTGTGCGAACTGGGGTTCAGGTTTCTGTCACTCTAGCAACCCACCATAAGCATACTTTGTGCACAATGTATTCCTCTAGGCCCATGAAAGGTGAAGTGTTAAGTGTTTGACTCACATAACACCACTAAAGAAATAACAACACAACTTAAGTATCAAACAACACATAATACTTCAACATCATATGACTACTAACAACTAGACTTCTCCCATGTTCTCAAGAACTAAAGTAACTACTCACAAGACATAAAAGAGATCATGATCAGAGGTCATAGATGGGTGGCAAACAATCTGGACACAATGATATTTCTCCAACAAAACTCAATAGCATTCACCACAAAGTAGTAATCAACACCAACAGAGTAGAGAGGATAGATAGTACGGATTACGACACACGGTGCAATTGTGAGATGAGATGGGATGGTGATGGAGATGGTGCTGATGTTGGGGATGATGTTGATGATGATCTCGATGATGCCCGTGACGATGATGATGATGACGGCGACGATCTCACCTTCCGGGAGGTGATCTCCCCGGCGGAATCTGCCCGCCGGAGATGGCTTTTTTCCTCTGTAGGTTTCCTCCACGTGGCGGCGGCGAAACACGGAAACTCTTCTTCTTTTAGGGTGTCTACGCCAGGGGGGTCTTATAGGCGAGAGGGGGCACCGAGGCGGCCACCAGGCATCCAGGAGGGTGCCTGGCACGGCCAGGAGGGGGGCCGCGCTAGGCACCCTTCTGGCTGCCTGGTGGGTCCCCTCACCTCCGTCTTCGGTGATCCCCGGTCAATTTCCATAAAAACGCTCCCCGTGAATTTTCATCGCATTTGGACTGGATCTGATTCAGCAACTTGGTGTCCACTTTTCACCGCTGAATCCTGGTTCTGCTGCGTCGGCACCGGAAAGTTGTAAACTGTGTAAAACAAGACAAAACAACATAAGAACAATACTTTAAAGTGGAATATATCAATGAATAGGATGAAATTACAATATAAAATAGTGATGTTTTTTGGATGTATCACCAACGAAGGGCGAGAAGCAATCGTATCTCGTGTATGAAGCGAATTTCTGGCGCCGTTGCCGGGACTCCTAGTGATAAGATAGGGGAGTTTCCCACTACCTTTTACCCTTAATTTTTAGTCCTTTTAGTTTACCTTTCTTTTTTTATCAGTGTGTACTTTATCAAAAATTACAAAAAAATCTTCCACACCTACTGCTACTATGGGTTCCTCTGAAAACACATACTTGTGTGAATTCAACTACCTCTTACGAAATTAAACCTGCTTTATTAAACCTTGTTATGAGAGATCAATTCTCGGGTGCTGGAGATGATGTTGCTTTACACTTGAATAATTTTGTTGAATTATGTGATATGCAAAAGTATAAAGAAGTATAAGGTGATATTGTTAAGCTCAATCTTTTTCCTTTCTCTTTGAGGGACGAAGCTAAAATATGGTTTCAATCTTTACCTAGGAATAGCATAGATTCTTGGGATAAGTGCAAAGATGCTTTTATTGGGAAGTACTACCCACCTGCTAAATTATCCAGTTGAGGAGTAACATTATGAATTTTAGGCAATAGGATAATGAACATGTTGCCCAAGCTTGGGAACATATGAAATCTCTTGTTAAGAAATGCCCTACACATGGTTTGACTACCTGGATGGTCAAGACTTTTTATGCAGGGTTGAACTTTACCTTGCGGAACCTGTTAGATTCGGCCGCGGGAGGAACCTTTATGTCAACTACACTTGGTGCTGCCACAAAACTTCTCGATGAGATGATGACAAATTATTCCCAATGGCACACCGAACGCGCTCCAACAGGTAGGAAGGTAAATTCTGTCGAGGAAATTACCTCTCTCAATGATAAATTTGATTTAATTATGTCTCTACTTACCAGGCAACCCTCAATTGATCCTCATGATGTTCCTTTAAATTATTTGATTTCTCAGGAACAAGTAGATGTGAACTTCATTGCTAGAAACAACTTTAATAATAATGCTTATAGGGGCAACTTTGCTAGTAACCCTAGACCATTTGCATCCACTTATGGGAACAACAACACCTACCCTAGCAACAAGAACCCCACTTCTGAACTAGAAAATATGCTTAGAGACTTTATCACTACCCAAAAAGCCTTCAACAAGAATGTGGAAGAAAAGGTAGCTAAACTAGATAATCTTTGTTTTAAGGTAGACAACTTAGCCCTTGATGTTGAGATGTTAAAAATTAGAACCTCTCCCCTTGAGGAGAGTAATTCCACTCCTATTAATTCTATCCAGTTACAAATTAATGAAAATATTAGGATGATGGCTAAACTTAAAGAAATATGGGCTAGAGAAAAAGAGGAATATGATAGAATTAAGAGCCTTCCTACACACCACACTATTGCCACTATCAGAATTGTTGAGGATACTGAAACTATTAGCACCCAATGCACTCCTGGTCCCATTGGACCTATTAATGGTGATGCTAATACCTCAACCGTAGAAGAAGAAACTCCTATGAACATAGAGGGTTTCAAAAAAGTGAGCTTAGATGACACTACTACCACCTTTGATAGTAGTGATATTGATTTTGATAGTTGCCCCCTCTAAGAAGTTATTAGCTTATTACACAAAATATCTAGAGACCCCACACTAGCACACTCAATCTTGCCTTCACGAAGCATATCACAAATTCTCTCATCAAAGCTAGGGAGGAGAAGCTTAGGATATAAGCCTCCATACGTAGCAAGCTATATGATGGTTGGGACCCTACGATCAAAATTAAATTAAATAACTTCTCTTGCTATGCTTTATGTGACGTTGGAGCTAGTACCTCCGTCATGCCCAAAATAATGTATGACATGTTTGAATTGAAACCTTTTGATTCATGTTCTTTTGTTGTTCTTCTTGCCGATTCTTCCGTAAAGAAACCTTTGGGGAAGATTGACGATGTTATTATCATTGTCAATGACAATTATGTTCTCGTGGATTTTATCATTATGGATATAGAGTGTGAACCTTTATGTCCAATTATTTTGGGACGTCCTTTTCTTCGCACCGTTGGTGCTATCATTGACATGAAAGAGGGGAATATAAAATTTCAATTCCCTCTCAGAAAGGGGATGGAACACTTCCCTAGAAATAAAATCAAGTTACCTTTTGAGTCCATTACACGGGCAAGCTATTCTCTTTCTGTTGATAAAAATTGATTCTTCTTTTGCTTTATGCCTAGCTTAAAGGCGTAAAAGAAAGCGCTTGTTGGGAGGCAACCCAAGATGTTTTTACTTCTGTTTTTAGTGGTCTTGATTATTGTTAATACTGTAGCAACATCATTGTATCTTTATTTCCAAGCTTTGTGCCAAGTATAGCCTCATATGACAAGGGAAGTGAAAGTTGTGACATGCTGTCCAGAAAACAGATTATGTCCTCGTGATGGAAAAATTCGAAACAAATCACCAGTTCTTCTTTTTGAGTTGAATTTTTTACACAATGTGCTCTATACAATCACAGAACTTTCGTATGTTCTGAGTTTTTTGATTTGAGTTGCAGAAAATTCTTTACTACCTACTGTTCTGTTTTTCAAAGATTCTTCCATGTTTTGTCTCTCATAACTTTTATAAACCTTAATCTTGCTTTTTCTTTGAAAAAACCTGTTGGCAATCTTGATAAACAGTAGTTCTTCAAGAATATCTTTATATTCAGTGGGGGAAAATTATTTATTAAGGGTACTGACCTCTCTAATCAGCTTATGATGAGTTGTGTATGAAGGGAGTTTTCAAGTGTGCAATGGAAGATGATGAAAGAAGATTCAGGAGTGTCAAGCGCTCAATCTTGGGGATGCCCCCATGAATCCCGAATAAATATTCAAGGATACTCAAGCATCTAAGCTTGGGTATTCCCCCGTGCATCCCGTTCTCCATCAAAAATCATCAGTTCGTCATTCGTCTCACTATATTTTTATCACTTCATGCATTACATGCTATTCTTGGAGCGTCTCGCTCTTAGGTTTATTTTTAGTTTTCTTTAGTTTTGCTTTCTGTTCATAACAAGTTATATCCCGTCTTAATTTGTGTGGGAGAGAAACATGCCCCACTTTCGAAATCTAGAACACATCATAGGATTCTTCATACCTATCTTTTTATTGTTGTGTGTTCTTTATCTTTCCGTAGCTACTGCCATGTTTAGTTTTAGTTTTAGTTTGTCGTTAGCAAGAGCCTTGGCTTTAGTTTAGTTTGTCTGTGGAACTCTCTTTATTTTTCATGTTTATCTTGTTAAGAGAGTTGGTTGTTGCACTGATTTATGTCTTGTATTGAGAAGTAGGTAATTGAGGTTGCTATTTAATTTTAGGAGTAACTTGCAATAGTTTTGAGGTATTGATGTGAGTAATGTTTGAAATTTTGGTGTCAAGAGCTCAAGCCTATTAGTCATAGGTGTCGTATTTTGGGCACTCCGTGTTTATTTTAAAAAACCTACAAAACTAGTTGAGAACTCTAGCTACTAGATGGATCACTACTCTTCTGAGTGGTCGGATATTAGAGTACACTCACGTACCATGAGTCAAGGATGCGCAAGGATAACCAAACCCCCATACACTCTTCCTCGGGGTACTTGTCTCTTTGTGAACCTCCTCATTAGATTGAGAGTTACCGATAATAAGTGCATGAGTTCTTTGGACTAATGTAAGTATTGAAAGTTGACACTTTCACCTTCTCATATTTGCTAGCCTCTCCTGTGTCGTGCATTGCCTCCTTCTCACTCCGAGAGTTGGCGTCCACCTTCGCCGGTACATCCAAACCCTTGGCATGGTACACTTTGTCATCATAAACGTCCTTATACCTTTACTCAAAACAACCACCATACCTACCTATCAAGGAATTTACATAGCCTTTCCGAGATATATTGCCATGCAACATCCTCCTCTTCATGACTTGATCTTCATGGCATACATGTTTCTGCTACACTAGTAGTGGCATACATTGCATACATCATGGTAACTACATCTTCTTTATGATTTGAGTACCTTGTAAAGTGTGAAAGATCTTCTATACCCTCTTGTAAATTAGAGTGTTGCCCTTAAGTGAGGAAAAGATCCAAAAGTGGACAAAATAAAAGATCCCAACGTGGACAAAATAAAAGATCCCAAAGAGGACAAATGAGAGATAAATAGAAAGAGCAATTGAGGCCACAAAAAAATATAAAAAATAGAAAAAGAGAAAAATAAAATAAAAAGAGACAAAGGGGCAACACTTCTATCCTTTTGAAAGATCCACACTAGTACTCCCTCTTATCCTTGTACTCCATAGAGATGATCATGCATATAGCTATGTGGGGACCTTCACACTATAGAACTTGCCTTGCATATTCCAAGGATGAGACTCCTCAAAAGATCTCTAGGTCTTCATGAGAGAGCAAGTTAGATGCACCCCCACTAGTTCCATTAGAGATCTTTTCATCTCATATGTGCATCTGTTGCATGGCAATCCCTACTCCTCACATCATATCTATCATTTGGCCTTCTCTCCTATGATTGTCCTCGTTGATGTGAGCCTTTATCACCTTCTTGACTTTCTCCTCCACCATATTCTCTCTTCTCCATACTAAGTGTCAACTCTCGTGCTTACGCTCATCCATTGCATGAGTGCTCAAAATATTGAAAAGGAATGGATCAAATTGACTTGTACCTGGCTAGTGGTCTCGGGACAAGTCAAGATAAGATTCCAAAGAAGACCAAGTGTGAAACTTTAGTAGATTGAGTTCCCAACACAAAAATACTTTTTTCTTGTATTCCCTATCCCCTCCTTGCACGCAAACAACATTTGGAGACATTCGAGTCACGGACAGCGAGAGCTCTTGCACCTAATGTTCTTTCGTTGCTTGTTTCAATGCTAATATAGACTTTTGCATGTTATGACTTGAACTGAATTACATACCTTGATTGCTTTACTTTTCAAAGTCCTTATATGGTTGCTAGCATGTCACAACAAAAATTATGCCTGTTGTCATTTACCTACTCGAGGACGAGCAGGAATTCAGCTAGGGGATGTTGATACGTCTCAAACGTATCGATAATTTCTGCTCGCTCCATGCATGTTTTGTGTGATATTGCTATGATCTAGATACACTTTCAAACACTTTTGATCATATTTGGAATAACCTACTAACTCAGTGCACCCCAGTGCCAATTCCTGTTTTCTTTTGTTTTTCTATTTCAACCTTTCCCCATAAAAAAAGTTCTCCAAAAATTTGGGAAAAATCGGATAAAAAATCAGAACAACGGAGCCTTCCAGAAGCACCCAAGTGGGGCTAGAGGGCCACCACCAGGGGCCCAGGCGTCCACCTAGCGCGGCCGGGGGGGTGCCTGGACCCCTCGTGGCCCCCTGGCTGCCCCCTTCGCCTATTTATTCTTCGTCACGGGGAAACTTCGAAGACAGAACCCTATTTCGCAAAATCTCCTCTATTCTTCTGCCGCCGTGCTTCCAAGATCGGGAGCACCATCAGGACCCTTCTCGGCACCCTGCTGGAGGGAGGTTCGACCTTCGGGAGCTTCTCCTCCACCATGGACGCTTCTCGGATGTGCCATGAGTAGTCTACCTTGGACCATGGGTCCGTGATCAGTAGCTATGTGATGTTCTCCTCCCCTCTTTGTTCTTCATGGGTTAGACCTCATGAGCTGCCCTACATGATCGAGGCACATATGTAATTATTTCTTCTTTTTCTATGCTGAGTTTTATGGGATCTGATGGATTATGAGATTATGTCATATTGTGATAGAGTAATATAATTGGTTCTTATCTTTTGTATTTTTGTTCTAAGGTAATTCTAGCATGTTCTCCGTTGCTATTTATTGCTTTTCCCAAGTGGTAGGTAGTGACTCCAAGAGGGAACGTTATGCTCGATTGTGGGTACATGCCCTCTGATTACACGCTTGAGTGATAGAAACATGAGTCTAGGGGATGTGTTGTGGCCACAAGGGGGAAAACAACGGTGATTGTAATCGCGGTTACAAGGATTGTTTACTTTACGCAAAGTTCTTTTTAATGTAGTTGTCTGTTGCTTTGGGTTTACACTTTGGGTGGGGCTCGAAACTTAATACCAGAGAGATGTTCTGGATAGATATCTCAAGGTGGATGATTAGTAGTAGATGCAGATGGATTTCGGTCTACTTATCTTGGCGTACTGCCCATGCTTTTGAGCCTCTTCCTTTCTTTTGTAGCATAGTTAGAATTGTGGTGCGTTTATAATCCTGTCAATTGCCCGTCTGTAATTTTTGACCTCGCATAGAAATCTTACCGTCTTTTGGGAGAGAGACATCACTAGTGTACATCACGGGACCCCGGTCCATATTGTCATGACTGTTTATACGCTCATTTATTTTCTTGCTTTTTAATTTCAGTTTCTACCATTATCCTTATCATGTGTTTTTTATCCTTTGTAAACAACAAAGCCAGAGAGATTGTCAACCTCTCTGAACTTCGTAGGCAGCAAAGTTAATTGTGTTGTGTGTAAGTCCGCGTCAGGTGCGCCGCTGACACTTACTTATCATCGTCGGAGTCCTACTGGTCGATACTCAACCTCGGTATCTTCACTGAGGGAAACTTGGTGCTACGCTGCATCTTAACCTTCCAGTTGGGGTAACCAACGAAGGGCAAGAAGCAATCCTATCTCGCGTATCACTTCCTCCCTCCATGATGCGGGAGTATTCCCTCCTCGGGGCTAAGGTTCCTACCAGTAGCTATGTGGTCAATTCTCTCTCCCATGATGTGATCTTCGTTGTGATCATAGGCTATGTTAATCTAAGGTGATCCCATGATATTTCCCCTTCCTCTATGTATTAGATTGATGTACTCACTTGATCTTATCTAGTATAATCCCCGAGACCATGGTGACAGCGGTCTATTGGACATGGCTTAGAAGAATATTTTCATGAGTTATTTCCTCTTTTGTGTGTTGATTGAAGTTTGAGAGTCTCTTGGTGCTTGTCTTTGACTATCCTTGAGATATGTTGTGGTGATTGTGGTACTCTCTTTGGATGGCCGCGGTGACATTGGGAAATCCATAGATTGAGAACTACGAACTATGAGGTGTGGTTTTGTAGCCCTACATAATTCTCGTCCTCTCTTGACCACAAAGGAATGACCACCGAGTACGTCTCCATTGCATGTTTCATGGGAAATATCATGTGATTAGACTATGTTAATGTTGTTGGGAGTTGCCACTAGTGAAATTATGAAGCTTAGGCCTTGTTTCCACCATTGTTACACCGTTGTATTAGGTGTGTTGGGGACACAAGAGACTTCTTGTATCTTAATTGCAGGGTTGCTTGAGAGAAACCATCTTCAACCTCTACTTCCCTGAGTTCGATAAACCTTAGGTCACCCACTTGAGGGAAATTGTTGCTGTCCTACAAACCTCTACGCTTGGAGACCCAACAAAGTCTACAAGAATAGAAGTGTGCGTAGACATCACTCACTCGAGTTTACCTTCCACCTATCACCTTCGAGCACATCGACACCTATATCATGTTAAGCCCATTTGTTTTTGTTGCGAAACTTTGTTGTGTTTGATTGATGATCTTTTGAATCTTTCTTTTGGCATGATTGCTTATTTGAGTTCTTTCGTTTACGATAGATTCCTTGGAGTGTGACGATGACGAGGGGGTGACCCCACGACTCCTACGGATAGGCCTACCCGGTGTCCCTGAAGATAGAAGGCCCATGAAGACCCGCATGGACCCGCTTTGGCCCGCTAATTGGCACTGACGTAGGAGTCTGCGACTCACAAGGAAGGTCCGAAGACCTGTCGTACGGAGCAAGCTAGGGTTAGGAAAGCTTACATGTAAACGTAGATGAACTCCCCGTGACCTAGCCCAGTATCTAAGGGCTAGGAGGGGCGACGCCAAAGGAAAGATATATCATCTGTAACCCTAGCCTTGAGCGCTCTAGCCTCGGCATCCACTGTAATCGCATCTCCCTCATCAATAATATCGAGCAGGAACGTGTCCTCCTGTTTGCCGACGAGCTATTGTACAACCTGTGCCTCTCATGACTAACCCAGGGTCCCTGACCATGGGATTTGCCGGGGTTGATCCCCGTCAATTGGCGCCATCTGTGGGAACAGTGCAGGTTGGGAACGCGATCTCGGTGGCCTCATCCTCATCGGCACTCATCGACTCGGCGGCTCCGGCAAGATCTAATCTGTTTGAGTCCCTTGAATTCACGGCCCACCTCCCGGCCCTCCAACCAGTCTTTACCGATCTACACTCCGGCGTCAATCTGATCTTCGGAGGGTATCAGATCTACATCAACCATTAGGGGACTCTTCGCCTCCCCGACGGCACCCGCGCACCCACGACAACACCTGAAGTAGTGACCGGAGCGGACGCCGCCCGCACGGCCAACCTATCTGGCAGCCGTAGCTACCCACCCAACTCAAGGCTCCACACCGCTCGCGACCGCTCGAGTTGAGCCCCAACATGGAAAAGCACCATCACACGTATCAGCAAGGAGGCGGCAAGGACACCATCGCAGGTGTTCATGGCAGAATTTGGCGCACCAGCGTCAGGTAACAACGGACGAGTCGACGACCCGGGCACTCGTCAAGACACCCAAACCACCAGCAGGGCGGCAGGTCTCGGCAGCACCAGACAGATGGTCGTAAAGCTAGGAGAACCGGGGTCTATACCAATGAAAGTCTCGGTGGGACAAGGACCCACCAATCAAAAAAGCAGTCAGCCGCCAAGCAGCAAGCAGCAAGCACCCGGCCAAGGCGCCAGCCATCACGCAGCGGGCAGGAAGCCCTGGTTGCAGCGGCAGACGAACCTTCCAGAGAAAAAAATATACTTGTCCAAGGAATCAATGGCAATGGTAAAGGAAGTAGTCGCCCTCGGCAGGCTACTACCACTAGATGCCTCAAGGGACGAGCTAAGGGCATACAACAAGCTAGCGGGCGAACTAACCCAATAGACGAGACAATGGTGCCTAGCCATGGAGAAGCAAGAGAAGGCGGAACTCGAAAAGAAAAGAAATCGCAGACAACCTCCCAGAATGACTCACCAGGCCGCGACTCCCCCACCCGCAACAGATCGAAACTCAACAATCTGCGGAAGACAGAAAGGGTGACAGTGGTGCGGAAACTCGAAGGCGACTTCAGATTAGAGGAAGACGACGATGTAGAAGAGCCCCTCACTCCGACAGAAGCACTCATAAGCGCCCAGGACTACCTGTCCCGTGCCCAGAAAAGTAGAAAGGGCAAGTCAGATCGCTACACTTGCATTGCTTTGCAGATAATGAAGGACGCCATCGATGCCTCAGTGCCTAAGAAATCCAGCACAAAACGGCAGACTCGCGAGCTGACACCGGACAGGGAATCCAGCACAAAACACCCTTTCTAACTAACCTTCTAGCGCGGAGCGCCCGAACCGTGTCGCAGCTACGTACTAACAGCAACCCGACACGCAACAAAACTCCCCCCCCCACTACACACCTCACCATGACCCACTCCTCCATCTCTCCCGATCCCATCTTAATCCCGCACGCCCTCGCGCCGCGTCCACCTTACCACGCCGCCGGCCGCCCCCATTATCCACCCGCGCCACCCGTTCCGGCCACCAGAGCCCGCTGCCCTCCCCCCACCCCCGGCCACCACGGCGACCGCGCAACCACCTCCCATCCTCACCCCCGCCCCCGCCCGCCACCTCCCCTCCCTACCCCCGACCACGCCCGCCACCTACCCTCCCCACCCCCGCCCCCTGGCCGCGACCTCCCCTCCCACTTCCTCTACACCTCACCGGCCCTCAGATGCGGGATTCCCTGTGCCGTATCTTCCCACAGGTGCCGAGATCCACGGCCGTTTCTCCAAGTCGGCGCCGGCGTGATGTACAATAGGCTAGCTCCCCCGAGCACCTCTCCCTCCCCTCGGCAAAATCCTATTGCGTCGTGCCGCCCGATCCACCAACTCCGTCCTGGAGGAGGGGTCTTGCCGGCGAGCCAGCCATCCTCCCCGCGCATTTGCCGGCGCTGCAACATTCCTCTTCGCCCTAGGCGCCTCCTCTGCGGTACACCATCGGGCCACAGGAGACACTCGGACGCCCCAAACGCCTCTGTACATGCTCCTCCAGCCACGCACGGTGCTCCCTTGTTGTTCCTTTTCCCTCCTCACTCCCTCAATTTTCTAACTTTGCCTCCACATGACCTGCTCAGCGTGGATGTCGTTATGTGTTGAAGGATCTGCCTCCTCCCCAGCCGGGTTGCAGTGCGGCTGATGCACTGTTGAAGTTGTGAGTGATGCATGTTTTTTATGCTAGGCCTGATTGATTTGTAGGTTTTGTTCTGGAAAAAAACAAGATTGTCTTGTAGTTAATGAAAAGAAAGAAATGCAGTTCGTTGTAAAAAAATAGAAAAAAATATTATTCAGAGGTGGTTGTGTTGTTTATGCAGGCGCATGTCTAAGATTTTGTTTAAATGTGATTCATATTAAACTGTGCTACGGTTCATTTTTCTTGATCATGTGGTTCACTTTCTTTGCCTGTATAAAAGCCTCCTTTTTGAGCGGTCCAATATGTTGTCACCTGCAGCAAAAAAATGTGGTTCACCTTTCTATAGTGTTGTGGTTCTCTTTGGTACATTTTTCTTGACAACAAGTTTGAGAAAAAAATACAAAAATATCATATAGTTCGCTCGGTTGATGCCGTCCGGTTTTCAATATGATGCAATGCGGTTGACCCGTCAAATGACCTTTGATATGATAAAAATAAATGCAATTCACTTGCCTCATTCTTGCGGTGCACGCTCGTTGATAAAAAAACTATGTTGCAAGTTAAAAACACAAGTGCAGTTCTCTCTGTCGATAAATGCAACCTGTCTCTGAAGGATGCAGTTCGCTTCTCCGATTTCGGATCCGCGAAAAACACGTACAATTCTGTTTGGCGATAATGCTGTGCGCCTGCACTATGGGATACGGTGCAGTTTCCCGGCGAATGCAGTTCACTTGGCCGATTCCGGGTCTGCGTAGAACCTGTGCGCTCTGTTTGTCGATAATGCAGTGCGCTTGACTGTCAGATGCAAACCAATGCATTTCACTCGCCGATTTTTTTTTCCGCGAAAAAAGTGAGTCTGTGTTTTAGTAAAATCGACGCTACTTTTAAACCGTAAAGAGTTAGAGAGAAAGTTATACATGAAAATCGAGCGACTCGACAATACCTATCCAACCGTGTAACAATTGAATCGATTGGACGAACGAATCAAAAAAATTATGCAAATACGCCCGCTGTCCACAAGAGGCCAGCGCCACCGTTTTCAAAATTCCTTAAAAACCGTGAAGAATATCGAAAAGTGTTTAACATATCGAAGATGCTCCTACTCCATACGAATCCAACGGTGTATCATACGCATCGTTTCAACAAACGGTTAAAATTTTTTACTCTGTACGAGATCCGAAAACCAAAAAAAGAGTGGCTGCGTTTTTTTAATCTAAAATTACTCTCAAACCGTGAGGAACTAGAGAAAGTGTTATACATATGGATGGAGCACCTTATCAATACCTTTCCAACGGTGTATCATACGTGTCATTCTGACGAACGGTTTAAGAGAAATCACGAAAATACGCCCGCTGCAAAAGTATGTCACCGCACCGTTTTCTAAACTGCTCTTAATCCGTGAGGAATCTGGACAAGTGTTCAACATACGGAAGATGCTCCATTTCAATACGAATCCAACGGTGTATCATACGCTCAATTCCGACAAACGGTTAAAAATTTGAAGAGAAAATGGTGCATGCGGTTCTGTTTTACCCGAGCTGCAGTGCTCCGAATTCAGTAGTGTGGTTCTCTTTGCGATACGATAGTTATTCTGACAACGATGTCAGAATAGACCGGCTGTATATATATACATATATATATCTGGTGGGAATATTTTTTGTTATAAATGTCCTTCTTACATCAATTAAAAAATGACTAAAATGTTTCACATTAATATATTGCTGAATAATCCTTTTTTAGTTACAACATTGCACACGTTTCTGCATATAATTTCGCCACAGATAGGAGCGTACATCACACACGTTCGTGTAACATCCCAAAATTTTCAAAATTTTGGAATGTTAATAAATAATATAATATTGATTGACTTGTTTGAATTTTAGAGTAACTGAAAAATTTTCATTTGAGTTTTTGTTTAAACCTTTACAAACCATTTAATAAATTTTGGATAATCATTTATCCAATAATAAAAATCTTGGTTGTGAGGTTTATTGAAAATTAAAAGAAGGATTTTCTTTCTTTTATCTTTTTGAAATTTGGTAGGAACCACAATTAAATATTTAGAGTGAGAATAAAATGACTTTCTCAAATTTATTGTGGTCCCATAATCATTCTTGAATTCTTAATGGAGTTTATTTGATATCAACATTCAATAGATATTTAAATATTTCCAATAACTCAATTAATATAATGAGAGGAGATAATATGACTTCTCCAAAAAAACAAAATGTATTGGAAATATTTAATAATGTCTTCAATGAGTTTTTGTTATTAAAAATCTATTTATAAAATTTATTCAGAGAGGGAAATATATTTTCCTAAACTCTCGATATTTTATTTGGTCTATATAAATTTTCTGATTTATTTGAGAGTTATTATTTCAAAGTTAAAAATAAGAAACTGAAATCCTAAATCTATTGGGTCGAGCCCATATCTTTTTTTCTATCTCTTTTCTCTTTCTTTTTTCCGTCTTGGGCCTATCCTCCCGCTAAGGCCCATAGCCCTGACCGTCTTCTTCCTCCCTGTTCTTTTCTGTGTACGTGAACTAACACACACAAACACCATGAACCTGGACAAATTCCTTCCCTCCATTCTACTCCATCCTTGATCGATTCAATTCAGAACCTACACAAAAATTGTGGACAAGTTCATGAAGAATCCATTCATGGAAACAAACACGCGTTTTAATGCTTTTAATTGTCCATAATTTTCTTCATAAATGCCATTAAATCTATTTCCAAAACCTCGCTTTTAATGCCCATTATTTCTCCATGAATGCCATTAAATCCATTCCAAAACCTCGCCCACTCTCCTTCTATGGACCTCCCATGACCCTATAAATACCGCCCCTAGGACCCCTTTGAACCACACATCCCCACGCATAAAGTCCCTCTCCAAAGCCCTCTCCTTCGTGCACAATTTCTCGTCGGAGTAAAGATGCATCCACACTTCCGGTGAAGATTTTTGTCGCCATGAAAGGTACCTAGTCCATATTTCTTCCTCTAGTTTCTTCCCCTTGCCGATGCGCACCGTTGTGACATATTTTTCCTCTCGATTGCAAGGCCGGAGCACGCCGTCCGTGTCATTGTGCTCTTCATGCGTTCTTCTCTACTCCGGTGGAACTTCTTCGCTATCCGAGGGCGAACCTAGAGCTATAACCTTGTCCATCGAGTCGCCCAAATCATCCTCTATCCCGTTCGGCTGTTTATTGACGCCCACGACCTTTTTCCAAA
Organism: Bromus sterilis; assembly: GCA_950022295.1. NCBI lineage: Eukaryota > Viridiplantae > Streptophyta > Magnoliopsida > Poales > Poaceae > Bromus > Bromus sterilis. Next base: position 330,951,013 of record OX465595.1, on the reverse strand, counting down.
ATTCCGGCGAGATCTCCGGTGAGCCTTTCTCCCCTCTTTGTTCATCATTTTATTTTGTAGGTGCGGACCTATCAGAACTCGCCACGTGGCATCCTTTTATTAATCCCGTAATTCATTTTAGCAAAAATATCCAAACTTCAAAAATTCATATCTTCTAGCCCGTAAGTCGGATTTCGACAAATTTTATATCCCCGGATTCCTTGGAAAATGTAGTTTATTATTTTCCAGTAATATTCCACTTTTGATAATTCGAAATTTAACTCAAATTTATTTCTATAATTTGAGTATAATTGATATACATCTTATTCTATAATTTATTTGGAATATTTTCTTCATCAAATTTGATCCTTAAAATCAAATCTTTCTGTTTGGACAATTGTCACATTCTTTCCATCATATAAATACACTATTTTGACCTCAAACATTCGTCTTAGCTTCCATTTAGTTATATCTCTTTTTTATATAAATTTGGCTACAAAAATTCAATCTTCTCAACAAGATCATCACGATTTCTATCGGATCTTTTTGAATCCAATCCAAGAATTGATTTCCTATTCAAATATTCATATGGACAAACCAACTGAGTTTGACATACTCTCTATCCAATTGATTTTATAATCAACCTCCAACATATCCAATTGATTTTACAATCCTCGGATATATGATTGCCATCATATTTCCATCCAATCCAACTTGATCCTATCTCAACCTATCCATGCCATAGTAATTAGTTTATTAATAGTAATAACTAAATATTTATGTTGTAATTGTATCTTATTTGGATCTTCACTTTGGATTGAGTGGTGTGTTGAAGTGTTTCTCTTTTACCGTTAGATATATTGTAACGAGATCGAGATATGACTACGAGTAGAATATTTCATCGTCAGGATCCAGGCAAGTTACTCTTTTGATCATGCTCCAGTATTACCTATATTTTTTATATGCATTGTAGTCCAACTTAAATATTATGCATCGATAGGATTATATATTATGCTATGCTATTACACCCAGTAGTTCATTGAGGTAGGTCTGAACCTTATATCATTGTCGCCACCGTGTAGAATTATACTGCTTTGCTAAGTAGACGTGGATTGGGAAGTGATCCATTATGAGGTATGAGTGACTAAGTAGTAAACAGGACCAAGATAATCTTAATGAACCACCTGGGTGGAATGGTTGGGGGCACCCTGGAGGAACCAGTGGATTTGCCTGAGTGACCTGGAGATGGCCAGTACTCACTGCGGAATGCCACCCAGGCTTAAAGGGATCAATCATATTTTTCATAACTAGAAGCTTACGTGTGCAGCCACAAGCCATTATGGGCTCTGGCTTGGTTAATTAGTAGTAGTGACTCTTGCTAGGTGGTGCTACGAACGTAGTGTTGGTAGGTGGGATGGGCACCGCCAGAGTAAGGGAAACTCTTCTAAAAGACCATGTCTCGACCTTCCTATTTCCATACAAAGTGTAGTGTGGCGAATACCAATGGAGGTGGTCGAGTCTTGTGGGGAAAAGTGCACAAACCTCTGCAGAGTGTACAAACTGATCATGATTAGCCGTGTCCCCGGTTACGGACAACTTTGAGCATCTAGAAGTGGGAATGTTGACGGATCTCATCATATTTAATTAATCAATCGGGTTTAATCAACTTTGGGAATAGATTGACTTGGAGAAACCAATTCAATCATATTATGAGCTTTGTTGTACTGTTATGATAATCTTTGAGTAGGACAAAATCAGCTTTATGCAAACTGAAACTCTTAGAGCTTTTCCACCAGCCAAAATTGCATGTAGAAGATAGGTCTGTTATATATTTTTGGGAGTAACTTGCCGTACATTCAAAGTACTGACCCATTTTGGGCTGTAACCTTCGGTGTTGCAGGATTGTATATGACGAGTAAGTGATGCGATGTAGGGTTACGATGTCTACACTCAACTTTGCCGTTGGTGTTGATGGGACTCCACTTATGTATTGCTTGTTTCCGCGGTGTATTCTAGCCCAAAGGCTATAAGGTAATAAATACCATGTATTTACGTTCCTTTTTGACATGTGATCTATGGTATTTCATCGAGTACTGTGTGTGCTAGCATACTGATCCAGGGATAGCACATAAGCACAGTAGACTTGGTTCCCTTCGGGACCGGGTCGTTACAAGATGGTATCAGAGCACATGTTGACTGTAGGTCGTGCCCTAGAAACTGGAAAGCCATTAGGAAGTATACTCTCTAAAAATATTATTTAAAAAAAAATCCATTACTACTCATCTTTTCTAAGTTTTACCAAACACTCCCTCTTATCCCTAACAAGATAGACTATACCCATGCCACTTTGACCACTGAGAAGGATTGTGTTACGTCTCTTCGGGAAGGACACGACATTGGACAACTCAATACCATTTCGGAGAATAGATGTTTTCAACGTGAATTAGAAGTATGGAAGTATGGAAGACTCGAAGAATTTGAAGACTCTAAAGATCCCAAGATTATTCAAGACCCATAGAAGACCCAGATACATCCAAGACTAAGATGCTTGTGAAGAAGTTAAGGAATATATTACACAATACCAATAGTATCCAAGCCCACCATGAGAGTTGTGAAATGAACGAAAGAGTGCGAGTAGAGTGCCCGACCATGCGAGCTCATGTGGAGGAAGGTACCATAGGAATTGTTTTTGATTGACTTTATGAGTGATATTTGGAGTTTTCTTGGAGTTCTCGCTATTGATTTAATGATTGGTGTCATTTGAACTGTTAAATTTAAATTTGTATTTTTGGGATACGTATTTCGTAGGATTTATTATTAATTGAACCTTGAGAGTTGTGAGCAACGGATGATGTATCGGAAGACCATCACATCGACGAAACTCCTTGTATCGAAGACTTTCAAGAACCGAAGAGAATGAAGACTTCCTGACGAAAACGTAGTAAACGAGTCTATTATGTATGCTAGTTGTTTGATAATTGTTGTGTAGGTATCCATCTCCTTTTCTCTCTAAAATTCTATCTCATCTCCGACCAACCTTGAAACCCATAGATGGACATTAATATTTTGATGAGACCAGTGACCCAGTCAAAGTAGAAGAGTGGATTAAAAATATATAATGGACAAGAATCTCCCATTTGCAAGGAGAACACAATTGTTGAGGACGGAAGTTCCCTATTCTATGGATGCAAGTTTTGAGCACAAACCATGTAGGATCATCGCCACCCAAAAAAAAACGTTAGATTAGCCTTGTAGATGAAGACCTCTTTAAGAGGAGTGAGAAAGACTGAGTGTTAGAATACGAAATTTATCTATTTGCATATGAAGTAATGATTTGAGTACGGGATGGATTGGCCCCCATACCGAAGACTCTTATTATATACTTCTTATGTTAGATTGGTAAATCAGAGAGACAAAAAAACCGTAGTAGAGTGTCGATGCGACAAGCCTAAACCATAGAATGGTAAGACACATTACCCTTTGTAGATAGGCATCGTGCCTAACGTAGGTTGTACGGTGAGTAAGAAACATAAAAATTTTCAAGAAGCTTCATTTGGAAGTTATTTTGACCACCATGAGCGTCTCGATAGTTAGTTTTGAAACCCATGTATTTTTTTTTGCAAGACTTGTTCCTTGGGGAGATGCAGATCCTTATCTGTGGAAGCTTGATGAAGAACCATCATGGAATGAAGAATTTTTAAGACCCCATAAGCTTTCTTCTAAGGGTGGTAGTTCCCTAACACCCTGGTGCTGTAAATGATGCGAACCACACCCTGGTTACGGTTCAGAACTGGTGCTTAAAGCCACGAGCCCAGGATATGATTTAAGTAACGGAAGCATATGGAATTGTACCGGTGGAAGACAACCCTCAAAAAAGAAGTGAAGATAAACTGCAAGCCTCATAATGTTATGCCAAGATCATGGGGAAGTAACCCAAGAAACCTCGACCCCAACCCATTTCTTTCTAGCCTTTGCAAATCTCGAGGACGAGATTTCTTTTAAGGGTGGTAGTTTGTAACATCCCAAAATTTTCAAAATTTTGGAATGTTAATAAATAATATAATATTGATTGACTTGTTTGAATTTTAGAGTAAATGAAAAATTTTCATTTGAGTTTTTGTTTAAACCTTTACAAACCATTTAATAAATTTTGGATAATCATTTATCCAATAATAAAAATCTTGGTTGTGAGGTTTATTGAAAATTAAAAGAAGGATTTTCTTTCTTTTATCTTTTTGAAATTTGGTAGGAACCACAATTAAATATTTAGAGTGAGAATAAAATGACTTTCTCAAATTTATTGTGGTCCCATAATCATTCTTGAATTCTTAATGGAGTTTATTTGATATCAACATTCAATAGATATTTAAATGTTTCCAATAACTCAATTAATATAATGAGAGGAGATAATATGACTTCTCCAAAAAAAACAAAATGTATTGGAAATATTTAATAATGTCTTCAATGAGTTTTTGTTATTAAAAATCTATTTATAAAATTTATTCAGAGAGGGAAATATATTTTCCTAAACTCTCGATATTTTATTTGGTCTATATAAATTTTCTGATTTATTTGAGAGTTATTATTTCAAAGTTAAAAATAAGAAATTGAAATCCTAAATCTATTGGGTCGAGCCCATATCTTTTTTTCTATCTCTTTTCTCTTTCTTTTTTCCGTCTTGGGCCTATCCTCCCGCTAAGGCCCATAGCCCTGACCGTCTTCTTCCTCCCTGTTCTTTTCTGTGTACGTGAACTAACACACACAAACACCATGAACCTGGACAAATTCCTTCCCTCCATTCTACTCCATCCTTGATCGATTCAATTCAGAACCTACACAAAAATTGTGGACAAGTTCATGAAGAATCCATTCATGGAAACAAACACGCGTTTTAATGCTTTTAATTGTCCATAATTTTCTCCATAAATGCCATTAAATCTATTTCCAAAACCTCGCTTTTAATGCCCATTATTTCTCCATGAATGCCATTAAATCCATTCCAAAACCTCGCCCACTCTCCTTCTATGGACCTCCCATGACCCTATAAATACCGCCCCTAGGACCCCTTTGAACCACACATCCCCACGCATAAAGTCCCTCTCCAAAGCACTCTCCTTCGTGCACAATTTCTCGTCGGAGTAAAGATGCATCCACACTTCCGGTGAAGATTTTTGTCGCCATGAAAGGTACCTAGTCCATATTTCTTCCTCTAGTTTCTTCCCCTTGCCGATGCGCACCGTTGTGACATATTTTTCCTCTCGATTGCAAGGCCGGAGCACGCCGTCCGTGTCATTGTGCTCTTCATGCGTTCTTCTCTACTCCGATGGAACTTCTTCGCTATCCGAGGGCGAACCTAGAGCTATAACCTTGTCCATCGAGTCGCCCAAATCATCCTCTATCCCGTTCGGCTGTTTATTGACGCCCACGACCTTTTTCCAAAATTCCGGCGAGATCTCCGGTGAGCCTTTCTCCCCTCTTTGTTCATCATTTTATTTTGTAGGTGCGGACCTATCAGAACTCGCCACGTGGCATCCTTTTATTAATCCCGTAATTCATTTTAGCAAAAATATCCAAACTTCAAAAATTCATATCTTCTAGCCCGTAAGTCGGATTTCGACAAATTTTATATCCCCGGATTCCTTGGAAAATGTAGTTTATTATTTTCCAGTAATATTCCACTTTTGATAATTCGAAATTTAACTCAAATTTATTTCTATAATTTGAGTATAATTGATATACATCTTATTCTATAATTTATTTGGAATATTTTCTTCATCAAATTTGATCCTTAAAATCAAATCTTTCTGTTTGGACAATTGTCACATTCTTTCCATCATATAAATACACTATTTTGACCTCAAACATTCGTCTTAGCTTCCATTTAGTTATATCTCTTTTTTATATAAATTTGGCTACAAAAATTCAATCTTCTCAACAAGATCATCACGATTTCTATCGGATCTTTTTGAATCCAATCCAAGAATTGATTTCCTATTCAAATATTCATATGGACAAACCAACTGAGTTTGACATACTCTCTATCCAATTGATTTTATAATCAACCTCCAACATATCCAATTGATTTTACAATCCTCGGATATATGATTGCCATCATATTTCCATCCAATCCAACTTGATCCTATCTCAACCTATCCATGCCATAGTAATTAGTTTATTAATAGTAATAACTAAATATTTATGTTGTAATTGTATCTTATTTGGATCTTCACTTTGGATTGAGTGGTGTGTTGAAGTGTTTCTCTTTTACCGTTAGATATATTGTAACGAGATCGAGATATGACTACGAGTAGAATATTTCATCGTCAGGATCCAGGCAAGTTACTCTTTTGATCATGCTCCAGTATTACCTATATTTTTTATATGCATTGTAGTCCAACTTAAATATTATGCATCGATAGGATTATATATTATGCTATGCTATTACACCCAGTAGTTCATTGAGGTAGGTCTGAACCTTATATCATTGTCGCCACCGTGTAGAATTATACTGCTTTGCTAAGTAGACGTGGATTGGGAAGTGATCCATTATGAGGTATGAGTGACTAAGTAGTAAACAGGACCAAGATAATCTTAATGAACCACCTGGGTGGAATGGTTGGGGGCACCCTGGAGGAACCAGTGGATTTGCCTGAGTGACCTGGAGATGGCCAGTACTCACTGCGGAATGCCACCCAGGCTTAAAGGGATCAATCATATTTTTCATAACTAGAAGCTTACGTGTGCAGCCACAAGCCATTATGGGCTCTGGCTTGGTTAATTAGTAGTAGTGACTCTTGCTAGGTGGTGCTACGAACGTAGTGTTGGTAGGTGGGATGGGCACCGCCAGAGTAAGGGAAACTCTTCTAAAAGACCATGTCTCGACCTTCCTATTTCCATACAAAGTGTAGTGTGGCGAATACCAATGGAGGTGGTCGAGTCTTGTGGGGAAAAGTGCACAAACCTCTGCAGAGTGTACAAACTGATCATGATTAGCCGTGTCCCCGGTTACGGACAACTTTGAGCATCTAGAAGTGGGAATGTTGACGGATCTCATCATATTTAATTAATCAATCGGGTTTAATCAACTTTGGGAATAGATTGACTTGGAGAAACCAATTCAATCATATTATGAGCTTTGTTGTACTGTTATGATAATCTTTGAGTAGGACAAAATCAGCTTTATGCAAACTGAAACTCTTAGAGCTTTTCCACCAGCCAAAATTGCATGTAGAAGATAGGTCTGTTATATATTTTTGGGAGTAACTTGCCGTACATTCAAAGTACTGACCCATTTTGGGCTGTAACCTTCGGTGTTGCAGGATTGTATATGACGAGTAAGTGATGCGATGTAGGGTTACGATGTCTACACTCAACTTTGCCGTTGGTGTTGATGGGACTCCACTTATGTATTGCTTGTTTCCGCGGTGTATTCTAGCCCAAAGGCTATAAGGTAATAAATACCATGTATTTACGTTCCTTTTTGACATGTGATCTATGGTATTTCATCGAGTACTGTGTGTGCTAGCATACTGATCCAGGGATAGCACATAAGCACAGTAGACTTGGTTCCCTTCGGGACCGGGTCGTTACAGTTCGATAAGAAATGAGTGTCGGGGATTTATTTCTAATTCCACGCCATATTTTGTGCACAACCGTTTGTAATGTTCAGCATATATCACACAGTTCGTCTGAAAAGAATGTTTGTGATTTCTTTCTGAAACCACACGATCATTTCTGCACAAACGTTTGGGTCGGTTTTAGAAAAAACAAACGTGTACTATATGCAAACTTCATGGAATAGCTTTGGCTATCCCACGCATTTCATGACACAACCGCGTTTGGGATAGTATAACTGAACTCAAATGTAGTTTATGGATTAAACGTTTTCCATAGCCTCATTATCTCAGAAGGACATTCTTGGACAAGTGTTTGCGATAAAAAGATCAACACAAACGTTCGATTTATCATGTGCATCTGCGCGGACTAGTCCATAGGCAACGGTTTCTGGCTATCATTTGGAATAGGCCCCCACTATCGCAATCAAAGGCAAGGTGACGATTCCGATTCCCGTAGGCGATAGGGGTCAAAAACCGTTTGGATAGCTATGATTCTCACTAGTGATTGTTTACACTTCAATCATTTACTGCTTTATTTCCTTTTAGTTGCAATCACCATCACTATTTCCACCGTGTGTTTGATCCTTTTTAAACAACAAGGCCGGAGAGATTGACAACCTGTCTGAGCTCGTTGGGAGCAAAGTTATTTGTTGTGTGTGCAGGTCCATTTCAACATCGAACCAATCCGGCAACTTAATATCTGGCGCCGTTGACACCTACTTGTTGAATTCGGAGTCCGCCGGTTCGATAACCTTGGTATCTTCACCGAGGGAAATTTGCTGCTATCTACATCATAACCTTCCACTTGGGGTAACCAACGAGGAGGTTTTATCTACAACCGTCAAAGAGCAAGTTGGCATTATGGGACTTCCAGCCAAGTGGAAGATGCCATCCTCTGAGCCATGTCCTGTTAGGTAGGTGATTATACTACTTGCTACTCCCAAATGCTTTGATTCACTTATCTTAGTTAAGCAATTGATAACCCATCCTGTTCCATCTAAGTTTTAAATTGGTTTGTTTGGCAGGTAGGGGCAACATGGAAGCACAAGACCCAGTATCAAGAGCATGAGATATCATTATCTTTTCGTTTTGCCAAATAGATTTTTTTCTTGAAAATCAACCAAATAGAAATTTTCCAACTCAAAACCACCCAAACCATCTAAATGTGCGAGGAACCTATGAAATATGTAGTAATGAAAAGTATTGTTCTGAGTTAATATCTCAATGGAAATAACATCTTGCAGTACCGATTAGGCCAATCATAATTCTTAAGTATAGTAATTTGGCTTCCCACATGAAGATTCATTGATTATCTCGACTCTTTGACGTTAGGTTTAACATTAGCAGAACTTTCATGTTCTTTCTCCATCTTAATGTTGCAGTTTTCTTACTCCTTGAATACAAGTGCAAATGGAAGGTTGAAATGAAAGTAATACATTTTGAAATCAGGCATAAGAACTATCCATCATGAATACTATACAAAAGTTATACACAAGCAAGTCGTTTTAACTTTTAAGCAACCGAGAAAAATAGTGGGAATACTTATCATCATTCAGCTGGTATACCACGTCCCTAACAGCAAACATCGAGTGCAGCCATATGATTCCGCTGGGTCAGCCTCTAGGAATACGTCGACATTGTTGCAAATTGGAAGAAAGAACTTTGATGACCGTCTTCGGACACCTCATCCCAGGCTCCGACCTTGGTATTCTATGGCTCTTTTGTAGGCGTTGGCGGTGGATCTGTGTCCTCGCGTGGATCCATACACAAGATCAGCGCCCAGGCGGGACGAGGTGGTTGTGTCTGTAATGTCACACTCAAGTCATATTTCCATATTGGAGAACTAAATTGTTGCAAACTATAATGAAAACACTGCTCATCTGGTCCTCCCATTGATTGTAATTGTCTGAAAGAACTATCAAGTTTTCTTACTTGAATAATTCATAAGGATGTAATAATACTTCAAGAATTCAATTCATTTTTCCTTGGCCACAAGACGCATGCAAGAATTCATAAAGAGTTTATATGAGTTAAGCGCAACATAGGGGGATGTTATGAAAACTTTTTGTAAATACCATACGTCTTACTACTAACAGTGAGAAGATTAGATTTAGCATATGATACGTCCCAAACGTATCTATAATTTCTGCTTGCTCCAAGCATGTTTTGTGTGATATTGCTATGATCTATATACGCTTTCATACACTTTTGATCATATTTGAACTAACTTATTAACTCAGTGCACCCTAATGTATGTTCCTGTTTTTTGTTGTTTTTCTATTTCAGGTTTCCCCCATATTAAAAGTGCTCCAAATATTCGGGAAAATAAAATAAAAAATCAGCGTACCGGAACCTTCTAAAATCACCAAGGTGGGGCCAGAGGACCACCACGAGCCGCCCAGGCGCCCTGGTGGTGCGCCCTAGGGTCTGGCCGCGCCAGGGGGGCGCCTAGACCCCTGGTGGACCCCCTAGCTGCCCCCCTTCGCCTATATATTCTCTGTTATGGAATTCTTCCGAAGACAAAACCATTTTTCGCGATCTCGCCTCTGTACTGTCGCCGCCATGCTTCCAAGATCAGGAGCGCTAGCAGACCTCTTCCCTGCACCCTACCGGAGGGAGGATTGACCTCCGGGAGCTTCCCCTCCACCATGGATGCTTCCCGGATGATCCGTGAGTATTCTACCTTGGAACATGGGTCCGTGATCAGTAGCTATGTGATGTTCTCCTCCCCACTTTGTTCTTCATGGATTAGACCTTGTGAGCTTCCCTACATGATCAAGGCACATATGTAATTCTTTTTGCTGTTGTTATGTTGAGTTTGCTGGGATCTGATGGATTATGAGACTATGTTCAGTTTGTGATAGAATAATATATTTGGTTCTTATCTTTTATATTTTTGTTCCTAAGTAATTCTTGCATGTTCTCCGTTGTTGTTTATTTCTTTGGCCAAGTACTAGGTAGTGACTCCAAGAGGGAACGTTATGCTCGATTGCGGGTTCATGCCCCCTGATGACTACCTTGAGTGACAGAAACATGAGTCTAGGGGATGTGTTGTTGCCACAAGGGGGAAAACAACGGTGCTTGTAACCGTGGTTGCAAGGATTGTTTACTTTACGCAAAGTTCTTTTAATGCAGTTGTCTGTTGCTTTGGGTTTACCCTTTGGGTGGGGCTCGGAACTTAATACAAGTTAGATGTTCTGGATAGATATCTCAAGGTCGATGATTAGTAGTAGAAGCAGTTGGATTTCGGTATACTTATTTTGGCGTACCGCCCATGCTCTTGAGCCTCTTCCTTTCTTTGTAGCATAGTTAGCATTGGTTTGCGCCCGCAATTCTGTAAATTGCCCAGCTGTGATTTGTTTACCTCGCATAGCAGTTTTATCTTCTTTTGGGAGCGAGACATGACTAGTGAACATCATGGGACCCCGGTCCATATTCTCATCACTGTTTACACGCTCAATTTATTTCCTGCTTTTACTTTCCAGTCGCAATTACCATTATCCTTTATTCCTTGCGTTTGATCCTTTATAAACAACAAGACCGGAGAGATTGACAACCTCTCTAAACTTCGTTGGGAGCAAAGTTATTTGTGTCTGTGTGCAGATCCACGTCAACCGCTAAATTTCTAGCGTTGTTGTCACCTACTTGCCGCTTTCAGAGTCCTACGGGAGACAAACCTTATCCTCTACATAGGGGAAATTTGATGTTGTCCTACATCTCACCTTCCACTTGGGGTAACCAATGAAGGGCGAGAAGCCATTATCATCTCTCGCACATCAAGCAAATTTCTGGCGCTGTTGCCGTGGACTCCAATCGTCAATATAGGGGACTTGCACACTATCTTTTACCTTTTCTTTTTAGTCTTGTTAGTTTACCTTTCAGTTTTTACCTTAGTATCCTTTATCAAAAATCACAAAAAAAATTCTTGTACCTGCTGCTACTATGGGTTCCACTGAAAACACCAAGTTTTGTGACTTCACTAGTCACAACAACAATGATTTTATCTGCACTCCTATTGCCACACCTACCACTTTAGCTACCTCTTATGAAATTAAACCTGCTTTGCTAAACCTTGTTATGAGAGATCAATTCTCTGGTGCTGGTGATGATGCTACTTCATACTTGAATAATTTTATTGAGTTATGTGATATGCAAAAGTATAAAGAAGTAGAAGGTGATGTTGTTTAGCTTAAGATTTTTCATTTCTCATTGAGGGAAGGAGCTAAAATCTGGTTTCAATTCTTGCCTAGGAATAGCATAGATTCTTGGGATAAGTGCAAGGATGCTTTTATTGGGAGGTACTACCCACCTGCTAAAATTATCCTATTTAGGAGTAACATTATGAATTTTAAGAAATTGGATAATGAACACGTTGCCCAAGCTTGGGAACGAATGAAATCTCTTGTTAAAAAATTCCCTACACATGGTTTGACTACTTGGATGGTTATCCAGACTTTTTATGGAGGCTTCAACTTTACCTCGCGGAACCTGTTAGATTCGTCCGCGGGAGGAACCTTTATGTCAAGACCACTTGGTTCTACCACAAAACTCCTAGATGAGATGATGAACAATTATTCCCAATGGCACATTGAACGAGCTCCAACAGGTAGGAAGGTAAACTCTGTCGAGGAGATTACCTCCCTAAATGAAAAAGTTGACTTAATTATGTCTCTACTTACCAAGCAACCCTCTATTTATCCTCATGATGTCCCTTTAAATTCTTTGGTTGCTCAGGAACAAGTAGATGTGAACTTTATTGCTAGATACAACTTCAACAATAATGCTTATAGGGATAATTTTGCTAGCAATCCTAGACCGTTTCCATCCAACTATGGGAACAACAACACTTATCCTAGCAAAAAGAACCCCACTTATGAATTAGAAAGCATGCTTAGAGACTTTATCACTACCCAAAAAGCCTTCCGCAAGAGTGTAGGGGAAAGATTAGACAAATTAGATAATCTCTCTTTGAAGGTAGACAACTTAGCCCTTGATGTAGAGATGCTTAAAATAAGAACCTCTCCCCTTGAGGAGAGGAAGGCCACTCCTATTAATTCTATACAATTACAAATTAATGGAAATATTAGGATGATGGATAAACTTAAAGAAAGATGGGCTAGAGAAAAAGAGGAAAAAGATAGAATTAAGAGCCTTCCTACACACCACACTTTTGCTACTATCCAAGTTGTTGAGGATACCCAAACTATTAGCACCCAACACGGTCCTAGTCCCATTGGACCTATTAATGGTGATCTTACTACCTCAAACATAGAAGAAGAAGAAACTCCTATGAACATAGAGGGTTTCAAAAAAGTGAGCCTAGATGACACTACTACCACCTTTGATAGTAGTGACATTGATTTTGATAGTTGTACCCTTTCATATTAGCCTATTACACAGAATGTCTAGAGACCCCCACACTAGCACACGAAATCTTCACGGAGCATGTCACTAATGCTATCATCAAATCTAGGGAGGAGAAGCTTAGAATATAAGCCTCCATACCTAGGAAGCTAGATGATGGTTGGGATCCTATGATAAAAATTAAATTGAATAACTTCTCTTGCTATGCTTTATGTGATGTTGGATCTAGTACCTCCGTTATGCCCAAAAGAATGTATGATATGTTTGAATTAAAAACTTTTGATCCTTGTTCTTTTGGTGTTCGTGTCGTTGATTCTTCCGTAACGAAACCTTTGGGGAAGATTGACGATGTTCTTATCATTGTTAATGACAATTATTTTCCCGTTGATTTCACTATTATCGATATAGAGTGTGAACCTTTATGTCCTATTATTTTGGGACGTCCTTTTCTTTGCACCGTGGGTGCTATTATTAACATGAAAGAGGGGAATATAAAATTTCAATTCCCTCTTAAAAAGGGGATGTAACACTTCACTAGAAAGAAGATTAAGTTACCTTTTGAGTCCGTTACACGGTCTAGCTATTCTCTCTCTCTTGATAAAACTTGATATTTTTGCCTTATGCCTAGCTTAAATGCGTAAAATAAAGCGCTTGTTGGGAGGCAACCAAAGATGTTTTTATTTCATTTCTTAGTGGTCTTGATGATTGTTACTACTGTAGCAACATCTTTGTATCTTTATTTTCAAGCTTTGTGCCAAGTTTAGCCTCCGATTGCAAGAAAGTTCAAAAGTTGTGACATGTTGTCCAGAAAACAGATTCTCTCCTTGGACAAAAAAATTAGCCTAAAATAACCAGATCATCTTTTTATCTGAATTGTTTTGACAGCGTGGTCCATACAATTGACTTTCAAGCGTCTGTTTTGAGTTTTTTGATTTGAGTTGCAGAAGTACCCCGAAAAAATTATTTACTACCTTCTTTTCTGTTTTTCACAGATTCTGCCACGTTTTTCCTTTCCTCACTTTTGAAAACCTTAAGCTTGCTTTTTCTTTGCAATTTTTTTTGGAAATCTTGAGAAACATTAGCTCTTCAATAATATCTTTATTTATAGTGGAGAAAAATTATTTTATTAAGGGTACTAACCTCTCTAATCAGCTTATGATGAGTTATGTATGAAGGGAGTTTTCAAGTGTGCGAGGGAAGATGATGAAAGAAGATCCGGGAGTGTCAAACGCTCAAGCTTGGGGATGCCCCCATGCATCCCCAATAAATATTCAAGGGGACTCAAGCGTCTAAGCTTGGGAATGCCCCCGTGCATCACCTTTACATTGACAATCATCAGTTCATCCTCCGTCTCACTATATTTTTATCACTTCATGCGTTATGTGCTATGCTTGGAGCGTCTCGCTCTTAGGTTTCCTGTTTAGTTTTCTTTAGCTTTTTTTGCTGTTCATAGAAAGTTAGAACCCATCATACTTTGTGTGGGAGAGAAACACGCTCCACTTCAATCTAGAACACATCATACGATTTTCATGCTTATTTTTCTTCTGTTGTGTGTTCTTTATCTTTTCGTAGTTGCTCCCATGTTTAGCTCTTTGTTTTCATGTTTGTCTTTTTCAAGATCTTTAGTTTTAGTTTAGTTTGTTGCTGGAACTCTCTTTAGTTTTCATGTTTATCTTGTTAAGAGAGTTGGTTGTTGCACTGAGTTGTGTCTTGTCTTTAAGTAGGTAATTGAGGTTGCTATTCAATTGTAGTAGTAACTTGCAATAGTTTTGAGGTATTGTTGTGAGCAATGTTTGAACTTTTGGTGTCAAGAGATCTAGCCTATTAGTGATAGGTGTCGTATTTTGGGCAATCCGTGCTTATTTTCAAAACCTACAGAAAACTAGTTGAGAACTCTAGCTACTAGATGGATCACTAATCTTTGGAGGGATCGGATATTAGAGTACACTCACGTACCATGTGTCGAGGATGCGCAAGGATAACCAAACCCCCATACACTCCTCCTCGGTGTAATTGTATCTTTGTGAACCTCCTTATTAGATTGAGATTTACTGATAATAAGTGCATGAGTTCTTCGGACTAATGTAAGTATTGATAGGTGACACTTCCACCTCCTTATATTTACTAGCCTCTTCGGTACCGCGCATTTCCCTCTTCTCACTCCGAGATTTGGCGTCCACCTCGCCGGTGCATCCAAACCCTTGGCATGATACACTCTGTCTTCATAAACCTCCTTATATCTTTCCTCAAGACAGCCCCCATACCTACCTATCAAGGCATTTCCATAGCCTTTCCGAGATATATTTGCATGCAACATCCACCTTCTCATGACTTGATCCTCATGTCATACATGTTCCTGCTACACTGGCAGAGGCATACATTTGCATAAATCATGATAGTTACATCTTCTTTATGTTGAGTACCTTGTAAAGTGTGAAGATATTCTATACCTTCTTGTAAAATAGAGTGTTGCCCTTAAGTGAGGAAAAGATCCCAAAGAGGACAAATTTAAAAGATCCAAAAGAGGAGAAATGAGAGTTAAATAGAAAAAAATAGAAAAAGAAAATAAAAAGAGAGAAAGGGGGAACACTACTATTCCTTTTGAAAGATCCACACTCGTACACACTCTATATCTTGTACTCCATAGAGATGATCATATATGCATAGAGAAGATACACACTCGTACTCACTCTATATCTTGTACTCCATAGAGATGATCATATACTCTATAGAACTTGGCTTCCATATTCCAAGGATGAGCCTCCTCAAACGAGATCTAGGTCTTCTTGAGCGAGCAAGTTGGATGCACCCCCACTAGTTCATTTGGAGAGCTTTTCTTAGATCATATGTGTATCCGTTGCATGGCGATCCCTACTCCTGACATTATATCTATCATTTGGCCTTCTCGCATATGATTGTCCTCATTGATGTGAGCCTTTCTCACCCTTTTTGTCTTGCTCCTCCACCATATCTCTCTCTTTGCCATCCTAAGTGTCAACTCTCCTGCTTATGCTCATCCATTGCATGACTGCTCAAAATATCGAAAAGGAGTGGATCAAATTGACTTCTACCTGGCTAGTGGTCTGGGGACCAGTCAAGATAAGATTCCAAAGAAGACTAATTGTGAAACTTTAGTAGATTGAGTTCTCAACAAATACATTTTTTCACCTTAATGTTCTCATGTTGCTTGTTTCAACGCTAATATAGACTCTTGCCTGTTATGACTTAAATTGAGTTACATACCTTGATTGCTTTACTTTCAAAGTTCTTATATGGTTGTTCGCATGTCACCACAGAAATTATGCTTGTTATCATTTACCTACTCGAGGACGAGCATGAATTAAGCTTGGGGATGTTGATACCTCCCAAAAGTATCTATAATTTCTGATTGATCCATGCATGTTTTGTGTGATATTGCTATGATCTAGATACAATTTAATACACTTTTGATCATATTTGGACTAACTTATTAAATCAGTGCGCCCCAGTGCCAGTTCCGAATTTCTTATATTTTTCTATTTCAGGTTTCCCCATATTAAAAGTGCTCCAAAAATTCAGGAAAAAATCAGATAAAAATCAGCGTACCGGAACCTTTCGGAATCACCAAGGTAGGGCCAGAGGACCACCATCAGGGGGCCAGGCGCCCTGGTGGCGCGCCCCAGGGCTGGCCGCGCCAGGGGCCGCCTAGACCCCTGGTTCCCCCCTGGCTGCCCCCCTTCTCCTATATATTCTTCTATGGGATTCTTCCGAAGACAAAACCCTTTTTCGCGATCTCGCCTCTGTTCCACCGCCGCCGCGCTTCCAAGATTGGGAGCGCCAGCAGACCTCTTCCCGGCACCCCGCCGGAGGGAGGATTGACCTCCGGGAGCTTCCCCTCCACCATGGACGCTTCCCGGATGATCCGTGAGTAGTCTACTTTGGACCATGGGTCCGTGATCAGTAGCTATGTGATGTTCTCCTCCCCTCATTCTACTTAATGGATTAGACCTTGCGAGCTGCCCTACATGATCAAGGCACATATGTAATTCTTTCTGTTGTTGTTATGCTGAGTTTGCTGGGATTTGATGGATTATGATACTATGTTCAGTTTGTGATAGAGTAATATATTTGGTTCTTATCTTTTATATTTTTTTCCTAAGTAATTATTGCGTGTTCTCTATTGCTGTTTATTTCTTTGGCCAAGTAGTAGGTATTGACTCCAAGAGGGAATGTTATGCTCGATTGTGGGTTCATGCCCCCTGATGACTAGCTTGAGTGAAAGAAACATGAGTCTAGGGGATGTGTTGTTTCCACAAGGGGGAAAACAACGGTGCTTGTAACTGCGGTTGCAAGGATTGTGTACTTTACGTGAAGTTCTTTTAATGCAGTTGTCTGTTGCTTTGGGTTTACCCTTTTGGTGGGGCTCGCAACTTAATACAAGTTAGATGTTATGGATAGATATCTCAAGGTCGATGATTAGTAGTAGAAGTAGTTGGATTTCGGTATAATTATTTTGGCGTACCGCCCATGCTCTTGAGCCTCTTCCTTTCTTTGTAGCATAGTTAGCATTGGTTTGCGCCCGCAATTCTGTAAATTGCCCAGCTGTGATTTGTTTACCTCGCATAGCAGTTTTATCTTCTTTTGGGAGCGAGACATGACTAGTGAACATCATGGGACCCCGGTCCATATTCTCATCACTGTTTACACGCTCAATTTATTTCCTGCTTTTACTTTCCAGTCGCAATTACCATTATCCTTTATCCCTTGCGTTTGATCCTTTATAAAAAACAAGACCGGAGAGATTGAAAACCTCTCTAAACTTCGTTGGGAGCAAAGTTATTTGTGTCTGTGTGCAGGTCCACGTCAACCGCTAAATTTCTAGCGCTGTTGTCACCTACTTGCCGCTTTCAGAGTCCTACGGGAGACAAACCTTATCCTCTACATAGGGGAAATTTGATGTTGTCCTACATCTCACCTTCCACTTGGGGTAACCAATGAAGGGCGAGAAGCCATTTGATTTGGGTTTACACTTTGGGTTGGGCTCGCAACTTAATACCAGCAAGATGTTCTAGATAGATATCTCAAGGTGGATGATTAGTAGTATATGCAGTTGGATTTCGGTCTACTTATTTTGGCGTACCGCCCATGCTTTTGATCCTCTTCCTTTCTTTGTAGCATAGTTATCATTGGTTTGCACCCGTAATACTGTCAATTGCCCAGCTGTGATTTTTTTTACCTCATATAGCAGTTTTATCGTCTTTTGGGAGAGAGACATCACTAGTGAACATCACGGGACCCCGGTCCATATTCTCATCACTGTTTACACGCTGAATTTATTTCCTACTTTTACTTTCCAGTCGCAATTACCATTATCCTTTATCCCTTGCGTTTGATCCTTTGTAAACAACAAGACCGAAGAGATTGACAACCTCTCTGAACTTCGTTGGGAGCAAAGTTATTTGTGTCTGTGTGCAATTCCACGTCAACCGCTAAATTTCTAGTGCCGTTGTCACCTACTTGCCGCTTTGGGAGTCCTACGGAAGACAAAACATATCCTCTACATAGGGGAAATTTGATGTTGTCCTACATCTCACCTTCCACTTGGGGTAACCAACGATAGGCGAGAAGCCATTATCATCTCTCGCGCATCAGCATAGCACCAAGTAATAAATGATCTGTCTTAATCTTCTGTTAAGAAAGAACTGTGATGTAAATCAATAAATAACTTTTATACACCACTCTATTCATATATTTATCAATTAGATAGACAAAAAAATTAAAGGAATTGCATATGTTGTTATCTATGTATGTCCACTTGAACCCATCTCTTAACTGTCACCATAAGTGGTCGATAATAAACTTAAATGGCCCATCAACCAAAGCACTGACATGAAAATTATGTGCAGAGGCTCAACATGAGAAGAAGTACACATTAGTACATAGAATATCAATTATGGCGTATTAAAAAGAGCCTTGTTGGCGTGGACACCAGACGGTAGAAATATTACGCCAGTGCTAAAAATGTTTACTGGCATTAGTGCCCTACGCCAGCCGTATAACATACTATCTGTGACGCTGCAAGTAATGGCACACCATAGATATTTTTTTAGAACGTAAAAAAACCTGATGTAAAATGCCTTAAAACATTTATATACCAAAAGTAGCTCCATTAAACACAAGGAGTTACATTAAGAAGAGTAGTTCATCATCTCAACATCTAAGTATCTTATTTAACACTTAAACACAAGTTCATCGATCGATCACAAATGTAAAAAAGTAATTAACTACGGATCATATATTTGATCTTGCGAAGCTTCTCATCCTTCTGATCATCGCTAATTAGCGATGTTCAGAGCAAGAAACTCCTTAGTATCGGACTCGAGAAGGTTCACATCCCTCTCAAGTTTGACCTTGGCATCAAAGACTTTAAGAAGGTCATGGATGAGGTTGGCCTTGTCCCCGACTATCGCCTCGCGCTCAACCATTATCCTTTTGCCATCTTTCTCCATGATCTTGATGGTCTCCTTGTGAGACCTAATTATCCTCTTTAGAACCTCAATCTCTGACTTGTTGCGCATAAAGAACTGGTTTGCCTACAAAAAAGGATGACAGTCAACACATAACAAAATACTTGGCAAAATACACTTGTAATATGATAGTTAGTCCTTGCATCGTTGTTGACGGTGGTGCTGCTGGCTTGGTCCTCCATCACTTTAGCTAAGCGAGGATCCATTTCTACTGCCTACCAAAAACATAAAAATTATCTCACTTAAAAGAACATAGCAAGAACATGAAACACTCAATTGTATATTAACTAGGCTAACTAATTTACAACTACATATCAACTAACTAAAAACAGAGATTATACTAGGCTTTCAAGTAAGTAAACAAGCAACTATCTAAACTAGTAAGAATGGCAATGTATATAGATTTTACAACTAGCAACTCACTAAAAACATAGATTAAACTTGTGAAAGTATCGGAATGTCAGCTAGAGGGGGGTGAATAGACGACTAGTAATTTTAACCTTTTCTTAACAAATTAATACTCAACAATAAAGTAGGTTGTCTAGATGTGCAACAAGGTTAGAAAACTATATGATAATGAATGCAACACTATATGAGCAAGCACAAGATGAACAAGGAAATAAGCTTGCACACAGTAAAGGTAAGTAATCCGTAAAGGAAACACGTGAGAGAAGGATATGTTACCGAAGTTCCTTCTCTTGCGAGAAGTACCTCTCCAATTGGAGAGGGAACTAGTACCGAACGAACCGGTGCTTCCGTGGGTGTGCGATGAGGGGTTCCATCGCCGACGGACATAGAAACCATGTGCGTAAGTCTTCTCATTAACCACTGTAATTTTATCGAAATCATGTCGGATGGTGATACCTGTCCCACACGAGCGATAAATAGGAACCATGGGCGAAAATCGAATGTTTGCATACAGTTCGTTCAGTATATGAGATCAATTCAATCTTTTGAAAGAACATGCTGTTAGGCATGAAGTGAAAATGTTAACACAAAGGAAGATGTTTGCTTCATCTAGGCTTAACAAACAACTTACTTATTAAATGATAATGTCAACAAGGATGCAGCATGACAGATCTTAATGAAGCTTTATATGAATGAATCCTTGTCACATTAAGTGTCTGCTCTCTTTATGTAACACCCTCAGTTGTCTGTAACAGTAATCCTTTTGCTAATGACAATCATTGTTGCCAATCACTGTTGCTAATCATGCCATGATCAAATTTGAACCAAATCAAATCCAAAATGCCTTTTTGTTGATATTAAAAATAATGTTGCAAATAAAACTTGTCCAAAAATTATACAACCAATTTTATTAAATCACAAATAATCAGTGGGTCATGCCCATGTGGTTATGTTATTTTATTATGCCTCTGGAAAATTCAAACAATTCAAACACCAAGCAAAACAGCACCATTTGACAATTGAATATTATAAAGAAATAGTAAATGGTTTTATTTTAAGCCTAAACTTTTTGTGGCACTCTGGAAATATACACTCCTAATTATGGACCAGGTTACACATTTTACAAAAATGTTAAAGCAATTAAACCCAATACAAAAGGAAAAGAACAGAATGCAAAAAGGAAAACAAATTGAAAAATCACTATACCTCGCCCAGGGCGACGACCCACTTTGCCCAGCCCACCCCGCGCCTTGTCTTCTTCCCCACCCACTCTCACCTGCTCCCGTACGATGGCCGAGCGCGGGCACGCCGCATCCAGGCCGGCCCCGCCCTCCACCTGCTCCCTCCCGCCGCGGAGGCGAAAAGCTCAAGCCCAGCTACCCCTTGGACAACCTTCCCCTCCATTTCCCCTCCTCCTCTTCTCACAGTCATCGGGGAAAAATCCCGCCAAGCCGCCACGGCCGCCTTGGTGAGCAACCATGGCCATTGACTTCCCCGTGCGACAACAACGTGTCTGGCGTGCGTGCGGTGGTCGACTTCGTCTGCGTGCGCTTGGAATTGCGGCGGGATCGACTACAACGAGCGCGACGTCTTCTTCTTCTTCTTTGGCTCCGGCGAGATCCCCGAGCGATTCCGGCCGCCTCAGCTCCTTCCCGAGCCCGCTGCCAACCCCGACGCGTTCGTGGAGAGTACCTAGGTCATCGCCAATTGTCCGTAGGTGCTCGTTAGGTCCCAGCGCGAAGCCCCCCTTTTAGTTGCTCCGGCCGCCGCCGCTCGTCGTCGTAGCCGTGCTCCCAAGCCACGCTAGTTCACACTTTTGGCACCCGCGAGTTCCTAGAGCTCCATAGGTTCGATTCCACCCTATAGCACGCTCGATTTCGTCCCGTGTCGTGATCCGCCATTGGAGCCCGAGACCCCCTCCGCCATTTTTGACCTTGCGCTCACCTCCGTTCGTCCCAGCCCCTGAAACCGCTGCCAATGGACGCGCGAGGTATCCCCGGTTCGAACAAGCCCGGCCATGTCTGCTCCCGTGGCCTGCAGCGTGATCCCACTCAACCTCGTCGGTGTCGGCCGTCGCCGGCGAGCTCCACGGTCACTGCCATGCGGCCCCCATCTGTCAGTTGTGTTTAGCACTAATTAAATTGGCCCCCAGTGTCACTTACATGTGGGGCCCCATGCCTGTTAATTATCTCTGTTTCAAAGTAACTGGAATAACACTGCGTGTCCATGACATGTGGGCCCACCCCCTAAATAACCATTTAGATTAAGTAAAACTATTAATAATATAGATGAGCCTATGACATGTGGGCCTAGTGCCTGTTTTATTTTTATTAAAAAAATTTATAAATAAACTGAGGCTGACATGTGGGTCCCACATGTCACGCACTGTTTTGGATTATGTTTTGGATAATGTTGATATAATATTAAAAAGAAATTCAGAAAATCATGTAAATGATTTAAAACTTTGAAATTCAATAACTTTTAAACCGTAACTCAGATTCAAAAACTTTATACATGAAAATTGATCAGAAAAATATAACGAAAACGAATACGCTATCCGTATGTCTATCACACCCCTATAACACAACAAACATCGAACCGTCCCCCTCCGGACCGACTGTTCGATAAATTGTCCGGTACTGCTAAAGTACCAGGATGAATTTATTTCGAACACGAAAGTTGTTCGGAATAGATCAACTAACCCGGATACACCACCCACACATGTGTCGGATGTCCATGACACCTCCAACATGATATCTCCCCCCTTCGGACACCATGTCCGGTAATCACCCGGCGCTGGCAGTTCATCCCCGGATGAATTCCCGCCCCGAGCATAATACCTTGCACTGCGTTAGAACACCGTTAACATTTCATCTGTCATGTCATGCACCTGTTTGTATATGCTTTCTTTGTATTTACTGTTTCTTCCCTTTCGCTTATACGGCCTGCCTACACGTGGGAATTACGAGTTATGGGCTCCTCTGCTTCGTAGTGTCGTCCGAGGACTCTTCAGACGTCAGCAGTACTGCGGGCTGATTGCCGGGAAGTGGTGTTGTCTTATTTGCGCGCGCGGTGGTGTCTTATTTGGATTTGATTTAACTTCACCGGCCAGTCACGCACCGTGCAGGAGTACGTTCGGGTTGGGGTCCAAGGCCCGGCGTACTTAGGATTTAGACCGGTGGATGGCCTCTCTGTTGAGTTTGAAAGATGGGCTATGGAGTGTCGGATAGCCTTGGTGGGGCGTTCCCTAACAAGGTGCCCGCTACCCTGGAGATCCGTGCGTGTAGAGAAACACAAGTGCACCCCTGCAGGGAAGATTAATCTATTCGAATAGCCGTGTACATGGTAACAGGACGCTTTATGCTGAAGCTGGATCTTACCACTACAAGATATTATTATTAAACTATATGGTTCCGGGTTTTATTCCTCGTTGGGAAGTCGAGGAGGTGAACTCGGAGGCATTGCTAATTATTACAACTTATTATTATACAATGTTGAAGCAACTTCTGCTGCATTGTTACTTATATAAACTATTGGTTGTTTCTCTTCTCATGCTGCAAGACACGTCAGAAGATGCTAGTCTTTGATAGGCCTAGCTTCTTACCCTTATTCTGATTTCTATCTTGTAGTACACTATATATAGCCTCCCCTTTCCATTTGATACAATGCATAAATGCTTAGTAGCGGACGTAAGACTCGCGGGTATGCTAGATACTCACCTTTGCTTTATTTCCTCCTTTTCGCTTTGCCTGATCGGCCGCTGTAGTCAACGTTGGAGACCAGAAGCAGGAGTACCCCGGAGGTGACTACTACGACGTCGAGTTCCCCGTTGACCAGGAGTAGTTCGGTGGATCCCAAGGAGGATGCCTCGCCTTTTCGATCTGTATCTCTTATGTCATTTGTGCTAGCCTTCCTAAGGCAAAACTTGACTAACTATGTCTGTACTCAGATATTATGGCTTGTATGACTTATGTATTCGGATCCTCGTGATCCCTGGTATTGTAACATATTTGTTTATCCTTTTGTGTTTAGTGTTGTGCTGTGATATTCTCACCGTGGCACCCTAATCTCAGCCGTGTACCCTGCGTGTATGATTACTATACACGGATTGATTTTGGGGGCGTCACAAGTTGGTATCAGAGCCGACTGCCCGTAGGAAGCCACCCCACCACTACTTGGTCGAAGTTGAGTCTAGACTTTGAAAAACTAATTTTCTAACTTAATATTTGGCTTACGGCCCTACATCGATGGCACTACGTGTGATATTTATGGTATTAGGATCCTTTTCTCCTTACCTATGCTCTGGGACTCTTCTCTCTTATCCTTGCTGGTAAGTTTTACTAACTCTGACATTAGGATCACGTTCTCTTGATTCCACCCGGCGTTCTGGTGCTACCCCAGTGATTGAATCGTTCCGCAGGAGTTCTACCCCAGGTCCCAGACCGCGGATCCCATTCTCATTCTGGGCAGGCCGCGCGTTCTCTGGCATCTACTCCTGTGGCCAACAGTTTTCTTGCGGCATGATTGACATAGTGGAATCTATGTCTGGTCGTGTAATCCTTACCGAGGTCTGTGCGCCGCCTAGTGAGTCCTTTTCCTTAATTTCTATGACGTTACGCTGCCCGATTTTTGATTGACTCAGTGTGTGAATGTGTATGTATTATATGACTACTCTTATATATCCGCGCCTCCTCTTCGTTGTCACTTTACTTCAGGCTTGATTCCGGTATCTCGTAAAATTTTCATCGCTGAAATACCCCTGTTAAATTCTAGCAGGATGGTTGGTCGTGGTGGTCGTGGTCGTGGTCGTGGTGCCAACGACCCACCTCCGCCGCCGGATTACATGGCCGCGATGATGTAGCAGTTCGAGATGAACCGTCTGTTCATGCAGAATGTCATGGCTCAGTTTCCCCAGCTGAATCAGAATGGGCACCACCATCAGCATGCCACCGTGACTCTGCACGACTTCACCCACCTCAACCCCACTATGTTCCGCAACCCTGTTCAGCCGTTGGATGCTGATGACTGGCTTCGCGACATCACTCACGAGCTGGAGTCTGCTCATGACGATCCAGTCGACTATGTGAACTTTGCGTCCTATCACCTGAAAGGTGCCGCTGCTCAGTGGTGGAGCACCCACAAGCGTTCACTGCCAGTCGGAGAAGTAATCACTTGGGATGAATTCCAGTCTGCCTTTCGCCCCCGATACATTCCTCAGGGGATCATGGATCGCAAGGGGGAAGAATTCCGCAACCTCACTCAGGGCAACATGACTGTTGAAGCCTATCAGCGCGAGTTCCTCAACCTCTCTCGCTATGAGGAAGAAGAGATCACCACTGATGCTCGCAGGCAGCAGAAGTTCCGTCGTGGCCTCAATCCAGACCTCAGGCTCTCTCTTGCTGTTCATGATTTCGCCAACTTCGCCACCATGGTGAACAAGGCTATCACCATCGAGACTGCTCAGATGGATCACAAGAACTCACTGAAACGCTATCGTGACGTTGGCTCATCATCGGGCGCAACCCAGAAGCATTGTATTTGGCTCCCTACTAGTGTGACCCATTCACCTGTACCTGCTCCAGGGCCGTCTTATGCTGCACCCCGTCTGCCTCCACCACCGCAAATGCCAAGAGCTCTGCCTCCAGCACCCAATGTTGCATGCCTTCGTCCTCAGGATGGATTATGCTTCACGTGCCGCCAACCTGGGCATTTTTCCAGGGAGTGCCCCCAGAAACAGAAGCAACTGGTAGTTCACCCCGCTGGCCGCAGAAATGTTCGTGGCAACAACAGGACCCCCAACTATAATACTGGGTCTGCTGCTCATGCTCGTGGACATGCTAACAACATCAATGTTGAAGAAGCTCAGCAACAACCCGCTACCGTGATGGGTACCCTTCTTGTTAATTTCGTACCTGCTACTGTTTTATTTGATACAGGAGCATCGCATTCATTCTTGTCAGAAGCATTTGCATTGTCGCATAACTTTACACTAAAAAAGATGAACCCACCGATGGTTGTCCGCACCCCGATAGGCCATTGCCACACCTCCAAGATCGTGCCCGAAACCACCGTTGAAATTGAAGGAATTGAATTCCGTGCTTCCCCCATTGTTCTGAAGTCTTCCACCACAGACCTCATTATGGGAATGGATTGGTTGAAATTTCACGATGTCGCACTGTATTGTGGCACCAAGTTTGTCCAACTTTTTCAACCCTCCGGCGAGATTGTTAACCACACCACCCGAATTACCTGTAATGCTGAAACACAGATATTTATGATGAATGCTTTGAATGCCGCCCCCTCGAAGGCATCAAGAACGTTCCAGTCGTTCGCGATTTCCCCGACGTCTTCCCCGAAGAACTTCCAGGAATACCCCCGATCAGAGAAGTTGAATTCATCATCGACTTGAAGCCAGGCACTGTTCCTATCGCCAAGCGTCCTTACAAGATGCCGCCACATGAACTCCTTGAACTTAAGGAGGAAATCAAAAAGGCACTTCAGAAAGGATTCATTCGCCCAAGTTCCTCAGCTTGGGGAGCACCTTCGCTCTTTGTCAAGAAGAGCGATGGGAAAAACCGATTGGTCCAAGATTATCGGCCCATTAACCAAGCCACCATCCAGAACAAATACCCACTTCCCCGGATCAACGATCTGTATGATCAACTTGCCGGATCAAAGGTGTTTTCTAAACTCGACTTGAGGTTGGGTTATCACCAAATCCAAGTCCGTGATGAGGACATTCCGAAGACTGCCTTCATTAATCACTATGGCTCATACGAGTACACCGTCATGTCCTTTGGCTTAACCAATGCTCTAGCCACCTTCTCCAGATTGATGAATTATATTTTCATCGAGTACCTCGACAAGTTCGTCGTGGTTTATCTGGATGATATATTGATATATTCCAAGAATGAAGAAGAACATGCTGAACATCTTATTCTTATACTGGAGAAGCTTCGAGAGCACAAACTCTACGCTAAGTATTCTAAGTGTGAGTTCTGGCTTCCCGAAGTAACCTACCTTGGACATGTGATTTCCAACGATGGCATTGCCGTCACCCCAGAACATATCCAGGCTATTCTTGACTGGACTCCTCCCAAGACCATCAAGAAAGTCCGCAGTTTCGTCGGGCTCGCTAGCTATTGCCGCCGTTTCGTCGAGAATTTTTCCAAGATTGCCAGGCCTCTGATTAATCTGCTTCATAAAGGCGTCAAGTTTGAGTGGACAGATAAATGTCAAGAAAGTTTCCAAGCGCTCAAGGACAAGCTAACTTCTCCCCCGGTGCTAGCTCCCCCTGATACTCAGAAGGACTTCGTGATATATTGCGACGCGTCTCGTCAAGGATTAGGATGTGTCCTAATGCAAGAGCGCAAAGTGATTGCTTATGGCTCTCGTCAGTTGCGTGCTCACGAAGACAAGTATCCAACACATGATCTCGAATTGGCAGAATTAATTTATGCATTGAAGCTGTGGCGACATTACCTCGTCGGTAATCGTTGCGAGGTCTACACCGACCACCAAAGTCTGAAGTACCTGTTTACTCAGCCAGACCTGAATCTTCGTCAACAACGATGGCTCGAGACAATAGCCGACATCAACATGGATATTTCGTATACCCCTTGCAAGGCTAATGTGATGGCCGATGCCTTGAGCCGCAAAGCTTACTGTTCTGAACTTGAAGTTTAGGTACAACAACCACATCTGTATAAAGAGCTTCGCAAGCTGAACCTCGAGATTATTCCTCAAGGTTATGTTAGCAACCTGGTTCTCGAGTCAAGCCTCGACACCCTCATCAAGAGTAGACAACCTCTTGACGCTGACATTGTGAAGATCAAGCAAGACATCGCAGAAGGAAAGCCCTCCTCTTTTACCATTGATACCAATGATGGTGATACTGTGTATTTCAAGGGCCGCTTAGTAGTTCCTGTGAGCCCGACCATCATTAACTGTGGTCCGGATATCATGGAGGAAGCCCATAATTCTGCCTTCTCAATCCACCCTGGAAGTACCAAGATGTATAAAGACCTTCTTCAACGGTACTGGTGGCCTTACATGAAGCAAGACATCACCCGATATGTTTCTCAATGTGACGTTTGCAGTCGCGTCAAGGCCGGACATCAGAAACCTGCTGGCTGGTTGCAACCACTCCCTCCTCCTGATTGGAAGTGGGAAAAAGTCGAAATGGACTTCGTTACCGGTTTTCCCAAGTCACAGAAAGGTAACGATGCCATCTTTGTCTTCATCGACCGATTCTCCAAGATTGCTCACTTCCTGCCAGTCAAGGAGACAATCACTGCTAGTCAGTTAGCAAACTTGTATATCTCCCGGATTGCGTCACTCCACGGTATTCCTCTGGAGATCAGTTCAGATCGTGGCAGCCTTTTCACCTCACGATACTGGAAGAGTTTCATGGAAGCCTTCGGGACTCGTCTGTCTCTCAGCACCGCTTATCACCCCAAGTCGCAAGGCCAAGTTGAACGAGTCAATCAAGTGCTGGAAGACATGCTTCGCGCTTGTGTCCTTTCATTCGGCATGAAATGGGAGGAATCTCTCCCGTACGCGGAATTCTCGTACAACAATAGCTATCAGGCTAGCTTAAAGATGGCCCCCTTCGAAGTTCTATACAGACGTAAATGTCGAACCCCCCTAAATTGGTCAGGAACTAGGGAACGACCCTACTTCGGACCGGATCTTGTCCAACAAGCTGAATATCAGGTTCGGGTTGTGCAAGAAAACCTCAAGGCCGCCCAGTCTCGTCAGAAGAGCAATTATGATCGCAAACACCAGGAAATGGTCTATCAACCTGGTGAATACGCTTACCTCCGTGTCACTCCCATGAGGGGCACTCATCGCTTTGGTATCAAGGGCAAGTTGGCTCCTCGCTACATTGGCCCGTTTTGTATCCTTTATAGGAGTGGACCAGTGGCATACCGGTTGGAATTTCCGCCGAACCTCTCCCAAGTCCACGATGTCTTCCACGTGTCGCAACTCTGCCGTTGCTTCAAGGACCCTATCCGCGAAGTGGAACATGATATGATTGAGCTGCAGCAAGACTTGACTTATCAAGAACATCTGAGCCGCATTCTCGATCAGTCTGAACGTCGAACCCGCAACAAGACCGTCAAGTTCCTCCAAGTCTAGTTGTCGAATCACTCTGAAGATGAAGCCACTTGGGAACGAGAAGATCTCCTTCGCGATGAATACCCCGATCTTTTCCTCGCTACCACTTAAATTCTCGGGACGAGAATTCTTGTAGTGGGGGACATTTGTAACACCCTCAGTTGTCTGTAACAGTAATCCTTTTGCTAATGAAAATCACTGTTGCCAATCACTGTTGCTAATCATGCCATTATCAAATTTGAATCAAATAAAATCCAAAATGCCTATTTGTTGATATTAAAAATAATGTTGCAAATAAAACTTGTCCAAAAATTATACAACCACTTTTCTTAAATCACAAATAATCAGTGGGTCATGCCCATGTGGTCATAGTATTTTATTATGCTTCTGGAAAATTCAAACAATTCAAACACCAAGAAAAACAACACCATTTGACAATTGAATATTATAAAGAAATAGTAAATGGTTTTATTTTAAGCCTAAACTTTTTGTGGCACTCTGGAAATATACACTCCTAATTATGGACCAGGTTAAACATTTAAAAAAAATGTTAAAGCAATTAAACCCAATACAAAAGGAAAAGAACAGAATGCAAAAAGGAAAACAAATTGAAAAATCACTATACCTCGCCCAAGGCGACGACCCACTTGGCCCAGCCCACCCCGCGCCTTGTCTTCCTCCCCACCCACTCTCACCTGCTCCCGTACGACGGCCGAGTGCGGGCACGCCGCTGTCATGCCGGCCTCGCCCTCCACCTGCTCCCTCCCGCCGCGGAGGCGATAAGCTCAAGCCCAGCTACCCCCTAGACAACCTCCCCCTCCATTTCCCCTCCTCCTCTTCTCGCAGTCGTCGGGGAAAAATCCCGCCGAACCGCCATGGCCGCCGCGGTGAGCAACCGTGGCCATTGACTTCCCCGTGCGACAACAACGTGTCTGGCGTGCGTGCGGTTGTCGACTTCGTCTGCGTGCGCATGGAATTGCGGCGGGATCCACTACAACGAGCGCGATGTCGTCTTCTTCTTCTTCGGCTCCGGCGAGATCCCTGAGCGATTCCGGCCGCCTCAGCCCCTCCTAGAGCCCGCTGCCAACCCCGACGCGTTCGCGGTGAGTACCTAGGTCATCGCCAACTGTCCGTAGGTGCTCGTTAGGTCCCAGCACGAAACCCCCCTTTTAGTTGCTCCGGCCGCCGCCGCTCATCGTCGTAGCCGTGCTCCCAAGCCACGCTAGCTTTCACTTTTGGCACCCGCGAGTTCCTAGAGCTCCATAGGTTCGTTTCCACCCTATAGCGCGCTCGATTTCGTCCCGTGTCGTGATCCGCCATTGGATCCTGAGATCGCCTCCGCCATTTTTGACCTTGCGCTCACCTCCGTTCTTCCAAGCCCCTGAAACCGCTGCCAATGGACGCGCGAGGTATCCCCGGTTCAAACAAGCCCGGCCATGTCTTCTCCCGTGCCCTGCAGCGTGATCCCGCTCAACCTCATCGGCATCGGCCGTCGCCGGCGAGCTCCACGGTCACTGCCATGCGGCCCCCATCTGTCAGTTGCGTTTAGCACTAACTAAATCGGCCCCCAGTGTCACTTACATGTGGGGCCCCATGCCTGTTAATTATATCTGTTTAAAAGTAACTACAATAACACTGCGTGTCCATGACATGTGGGCCCACCCCCTAAATAACCATTTAGATTAATTAAAACTATTAATAATATAGATGACCCTATGACATGTGGGCCCAGTGCCTGTTTTATTTTTATTAAAATGTTTTATAAATAAACAGAGGTTGACATATGGGTCCCACATGTCAGGCACTGTTTTGGATTATGTTTTGGATAATGTTGATATAATAATAAAAAGAAATTCAGAAAAATATTTAAATGATTTAAAACTTTGAAATTCAATAACTTTTAAACCGTAACTCAGATTCAAAAACTTTATACATGAAAATTGATCAGAAAAAATAACGAATACGAATACGCTATCTGTATGTCTATCACACCCCTCTAACACAACAAACATCGAACCGTCCCCCTCCGGACCGATTGTCCGAGAAATTGTCCTGTACTGCTAAAGTACCCGGATGAATTTATTTCGAACACGAAAGTTGTTCGGAATAGATCAACTAACCCGGATACACCACCCACACATGTGTCGGATGTCCACGACACCTCCGGCATGATATCTCCCCCCTCCGGACACCCTGTCCGGTAATCACCCGGCGCTGGCAGTTCATCCTCGGATGAATTCCCGCCCCGAGCATAATACCTTGCACTGCGTTAGAACACCGTTAACATTTCATCTGTCATGTCATGCACCTGTTTGTATATTCTTGGTTTGTATTTACTGTTTCTTCCCCCCTTAATCTCCGATAGACCCCGCTGCTGCCGCCGACTACACCGCTGCTGAGTACGACTACTTCGTCGACGACCCTACCCCTACCGTCGAGCTTCCAGGAAAGCAGAGCCATTCTCTTCCCCAGATATCGCCTATCTTTCTGTACTTTTCTTGCACTAGGCATTTTTACTGCTGCTGCTACGTTACAATCCTATTCAATTGCATAGCCTGTTTTTATCGCCCCTTGTTGTACCTTCCTTTACCCTATGCTGCCTATATAAATAAATATTATATTCATCAGTGAGCCCTGCGCATTGTTAGCTAGGATTAGATACAGGGTCGTGATCACTCAGGGGAGTGAACGCGGATACAAATATTATAACTGCACAGGTACGGTACAATGCAGACACTTCCTCAGGCCCCCTAGCTCGGCTTTGCCGAGCCACCATCAAGTGTGAGCTATCAAGGAGTAATCCATGTACTCCACTCGTTGCTGACTCTGTATAGCCGCTCTAGGTACCTAAGCAACAGTTGTCCTTCAGGTAAGAAGTCGGGCGACCCAACGGTACCCGCGAGAGGTATTGCGACGGGACGACAGGGAGGGTACGACCAGTGTACCGGTGTGCTTGGCGCCTGATCGTTGGCTGCGAGAGTTACCAAACTACGAAAGTCGAGCTCCTCCAGGAGCACACGCGAGACAAGGTAAGGAGAGGGTTCACCTTCTTGGTAACCGCAGAATCTTGGTGGGACGACAGGGCAGGCACCGATGAACTGGTGGTCCTGGCTGATGTCGTTGTCCGCGGGTTAGTTAAGTCGAGGCAACGATAACGGTTGTCCCGCAAGTTAATAATATAACCAATGGTTCGACTGATGATTTGAGTAGCCTTTTGGCTTATTCGCCCTGCCTACACGTGGGAATTACGAGTTATGGGCTCCTCTGCTTCGTAGTGTCGTCCGAGGACTCTTCAGACGTCAGCAGTACTGCGGGCTGATTGCCGGGAAGTGGTGTTGTCTTATTTTCTCGCGCGGTGGTGTCTTATTTGGATTTGATTCAACTTCTCTGGCCAGTCACGCACTGTGCCGGAGTACGTTCGGGTTGGGGTCCAAGGCCCGGCATACTTAGGATTTAGACCGGCGGATGGCCTCTCTGTTGAGTTTGAAAGATGGGCTACGGAGTGTTGGATAGCCTCGGTGGAGCGTTCCCTAACAAGGTGCCCTCCACCCTGGAGATCTGTGCGTGTAGTGTAACACAAGTGCACCCCTGCAGGGAAGATTAATCTATTCGAATAGCCGTGTCCACGGTAATAGGACGCTTTATGCTGAAGCCGGATCTTACCACTACAAACTATTATTATTAAACTGTATGGTTCCGGGTTTTCTTCCTCGCTGGTATGTCGAGGAGGTGAACTCGGAGGCATTGCTAATTATTACAACTTATTATTATACAATGCTGCAGCAAGTTCTGCTGCATTGTTACTTTATGCTTTATATAAATTGTTGGATGTTTCTCTTCTCATGCTGCAAGACACGTCAGAAGATGCTAGTCTTCGATAGGCCTTGCTTCTTACCCTTATTCTGATTTCTATCTTGCAGTCCACTATATAGAGCCTCCCCTTTCCATTTGATACAATGCATAAATGCTTAGTAGCAGACGTAAGACTCGCAGGTATGCTAGATACTCACCTTTGCTTTATTTCCCCCTTTTTGCTTTGGCTGATCGGCCGCTGCAGTCGATGTTGGAGCCCAGGAGCAGGAGTACCCCGGAGGCGACTACTACGACGTCGAGTTCCCTGTTGACCAGGAGTAGTTCGGTTGATCCCAGGCAGGAGGCCTCGCCATTTCGATCTGTATCTCTGATGTCATTTGTGCTAGCCTTCTTAAGGCAAAACTTGATTAACTATGTCTGTACTTAGATATTATGGCTTGTATGACTTATGTATTCGGATCCTCGTGATCCCTGGTATTGTAACATATTTGTTTATCCTTTTGTGTTTAGTGTTGTGCTGTGATATTCTCACCGTGGCACCCTAATCTCAGCCGTGTACCCTGGGTGCATGATTACTGTACACGGATTGATTTTGGGGGCGTCACACTTTAAGAATAGAAAGAAGTAGGAATAACTGACTCAACCTAAAACTAAAAGATAGGCCCTGCTCTAGGGAAGTAGGGAAAACTCATGTGCTATCCTTAAATCAAACAGAATGAAAACAAGTTTTGAGAGGTGCATGATTTGTCAATGAATGCTAATAGATAACTCAATTACTTCTCAAATTGGACAAGTTTAGAGGAACGGCTCCCACACGGGGACGATCACATCCCCGCAATCTCCTTTGTTTATCACTGCCAAAGTTTTCTGATTTCTCATGAACAAAACGTGAAGGAGGGTTTGTTTGTTGTATTATCTTTTATGAGCTGGGCGCACTCATGCCAATTCCTCCTCGTATTAGGGGTTCGCAGATAGACATGCAATCCCGGGATAAAACTTGTCAAACTTAAGAAGATCATGAGTTAACTACTACTTCCTCATGAGCTGAAACAGGGGCACAAAATAGAAGATTTTGAACATTTAAGGATAACACATAAATTTTATACTTTAGGAGTGGTAGTGGAATACCACAAATAGGAAGGTATGGCGGACTCATATGGAAAATATTGGTTTCAGGGTATGGATGCACAAGCATAATTCCGCTTAGTACAGAGGTTCGGCTAGCAAAGGCTTTGAGAGAAAAGACAATTGATGATGACTTAGATGAAAAGCAATATAAAGCATAAACATTAAAATAAGCATAGCACATCAAGTTGTCTTCCTTGTCAACATAACACTTCAAGCATAATAACATAAAGGTTTTGGCTATGTCGCTACTTTGAGAAAATCGTGCTTGTTGTTATGACCAAAGCTATGTTTGCCAAGACTAAATAAAGTTTTCAAAGCCATACCTGATATAAGGTCAATACTCCCCATAAGAATCATCATAAGGTCGATTGCGTGAAGAGAATACCGAGTGCAGTGAAGGAATCAATAGACTTCTCATTAATATTCCATCATAGACGACTCCACACTCACGGATACATAACTCTCCAAAAATGAGTGATAGACCTCAATGCAAACTTCCCTAGACATGATACGACTCTACTTATAAAAGACAAAGATAAAGATACCGTGCACTCCCCCAAGCTTGGGACAAGCTAAGGGGATGTCATTACCCAAGGAGGTTTACTCCTCATTCTTGTTCTTCAGATCTCTAATTATACGTCGAAGGGTTTGGTTTTCAGCTTCTAGGATTTCAACTTGCACTTTTAGTACACGGAAAGCTTCACAAAGCTGATTGGTGATGCAGTAAGCTTCGGAGATCGTGGAATTCATAGGTGGATCTTCAACTGGGGGACCTGTTCCTGAAAGGTTAAGAGAAAGATCATATTTGGGTTGGACAAACCCCACCATGATGGGGTTGCTTGAACTTCCTCTTTTTGTTGATGGATCCCCCTGTTGCTGAGCGGTGACAATCTTGACTTCTTTCCTCACGGAGCGCTCCATCTCCGCTTGTCTTGCAGCAATTTCTTCCTCAGTAGCCCATCCAACGTTCTTCCCTTGGTTGAGATCCTTCTGAACTTGGCGTATATGATGCCCCATGTAGTCCTCTCCGCTTGAGCCACACGAAGACATCTCTAATAATAACTTTTTATCCTGGCAGAAACAAATCGAAAAGAAAACACACGAAATCGCGAGATACGACGCCAGAACAATCCGGGAAAATATATAGAAAAAATTTCTGCACAGAAAGTAAGGTAACGAGCCAAAGTGGGGTCGGAGACGGACTCCTGGGTGCCCAAGCGGCCTCCCGGCGCGGCCAGGGAGTAGGCCGCGCAAGGGGGGCACGTGGGCCCCCTGGAGCTTGTCTCCGGCTCCACTTAGGCCTCAAATTTTCCTAATTTTACAAAAACTCTTAATATGGGATTTTTATGGCGGTTCGCGATGTTTCCTTACCGTAATACATACGTTTCCTTATTCTGTTTCTGTTGGTGCCACTTCCTTACCTTTTCCTTGAACATTTTAGCGCTCTCGTAAGCTTCACTTGTCCACTCATCTAGAGAAGTCAAGTTCATGAGACGCTTTTCACCAGCTAATTTTGGGTCAGGATTAAGCGTTCTAATAGCCCAGAAAGCTTTGTGTTCTAATTCTAATGGCAGATGGCAAGCCTTTCCATAGACCACCTTTTAAGGAGACATGCCCATGGGTTTTTTGTAAGTAGTTCTATACGCCCACAAAGCATCTCCTAACTTATTTGACCAATCTTTTCTATTTCTATTAACTGTCTTACGTAAGATCAACTTGATCTCTCTATTGGTGAGCTCAACTTGCCCACTAGTTTGAGGGTGGTACGGTGAATCAATTCTATGATTGACATCGTACTTGGCTAAAGCTTTTCTAAAAGCTCCATGCGTAAAGTGTGAACCCCCGTCAGTCATGAGGTACCTGGGTACTCCAAACCTAGGAAAAATTTACATCCTTGAGCATTTTAAAAGATGTCTTGTGATTAGCACTTTCAGTGGGGATTGCCTCTACCCACTTGGTTACATAATCAACACCAACTAAAATGTGAGTGTACTTGTGCGAGGGAGGAAAAGGACCCATGAAATCAAAACCCCAGCAATCAAAAGGCTCAATCACTAGAGAGTAATTCATAGGCATCTCATTCCTTCTACTAATATTACCAACTCTCTGACACTTATCACAGCATAAGACATAGTTTCTAGCATCCTTAAAGAGAGTAGGCCAATAAAAACCTGATTGAAGAACCTTATGAGCGGTCCTCTCACCGGCATGATGTCCCCCACATGGACTATCGTGACATTGTCTAAGAATGTCCTTCTGCTCATGTTCCGGTATGCTTCTCCTCACGATCCCATCTGGACCTTCTTTGAAAAGATGTGGGTCATCCCAAAAGTAATGCCTCAAATCGTGGAAGAACTTCTTCCTTTGCTGAAATATTAAACCTGGAGGCAAAAACTTTGCAACAATAAAGTTAGCATAATCTGCAAACCAAGGATCGGAGAGAGATTGTACTTTTACAACAGCTAGATGTTCGTCTGGAAAATTGTCGTTGACTGGAATGGGATCATGCGGTATATCTTCCATCCTTGAAAGATTATCCGCCACCAGATTGTCTGCTCCTTTCCTATCGACAATCTACAAATCAAATTCTTGATGGAGTATCCATCGGATGAGTCTTGGTTTGGCATCCTTCTTCTCCATAAGATACTTAATGGCAGCATGGTCAGTATGAATAATAACTTTAGAATCAACAATATACTGCCTAAACTTATCACAAGCAAACACTACTGCTCAGAATTCCTTCTCAGTAGTAGCATAATTCTTTTGAGCATTATCAAGGGTTTTGCTAGCATAATGTATAACATTCAATTTCTTATCAACCCTTTGCCCTAAAACAGCTCCAACAGCAAAATCACTAGCATCACACATAATTTCAGAAGGTAAATTCCAATCAGGTGGTTGTACTATAGGAGCGGTTATTAAAGCTTTCTTAAGAACTTCGAAGGCTTCCTTACAATCTTCATAAAAAAGGAACATCCTTCTGGAGAAGATTAGTGAGGGGTCTTGAAGTTTTAGAAAAGTCTTTAATAAATCTTCTATAGAAACCAGCATGACCGAGAAAACTACAAATACCTTTGATGTCCCTTGGTTAGGGCATCCTTTCAATTGCTTCGATCTTGGCCCTGTCCACCTCAATTCCCTTCTCGGAAATCTTGTGGCCAAGAACAATTCCCTTGTTGACCATAAAGTGGCACTTCTCCCAGTTAAGCACAAAATTTGTCTCCTCACATCTCTGCAAAACTTTATTAAGGTTGTGGAGACAATGGTCAAAAGAGGTTCCATAGACGGAGAAATCGTCCATGAATACCTCCACAATTTCTTCACAGAAACCATGAAAGATAGCAGACATACAACTTTGAAAAGTAGCGGGGGCATTACATAAACCAAAAGGCATACGCCTGTAAGCATAAGTACCATAGGGACAAGTAAAAGTGGTCTTCTCTTGATGAGCAGTGTTAACATGAATTTGAGAGAAGCCAGAATAACCATCAAGATAACAAAAGTGGGTATTTTTGGATAACCTTTCAAGCATTTGGTCGATGAACGACAACGGGTAGTGGTCCTTCCTGGTTGCCTTGTTCAGCTTCCTGTAATCAATACACATTCTATATCCACTAATAATTCTTTGAGGTATTAGTTCATTCTTATCGTTAGGAACCACAGTTGTACCTCCTTTCTTTGGAACACAATGAGCCGGGCTTGCCCACTTACTATCAGCTATAGGGTAGATAATACATGTGGCTAGAAGCTTAAGAATTACAGTCCTTACAACATCCATCATTTTCGGATTCAACCGTCGTTGATGATCAACAACTGGTTTAGCATCAGGCTCAAGGTTGATGGTATGTTGACAAATAGATGGACTAATCCCCTTGAGGTCATCAAGGGTATAGCCAATTGCACCTCGATGTTTGCGAAGTACTTCCAATAGTCGCTCTTCTTGATACCCTGAAAGGTTAGAATTGATAATAACAGGATATACCTTCTTTTCATCTAAATAAGCATATTTGAGCGTGTCGGGAAGTGCTTTAAGATCAAACACTGGATCTTCTTTTGGTTTCGATAAAATTCCCAAAGGCTCAACTGGAAGGTTGTGCTTTAGGATAGCAGGTTGTCTTAAGAATATTTCGTCCAACTCATTTCTCTCCTGCATATGCAAATCATTCTCGTGGTCCTCCATATATTGCTGCAAAGGATCATTAGGAGGAATAGCACTGGAAGAAATATCTTCAATAATCTTATCATTACTAGGCAAATTAGTACCACGAGGCTGCTTAGAGAACTTAGCAAAGTTAAATTCATATGTCTCACCATTGAATTCAACAGAAACTTTACCTTTCTTGCAATCTATTATAGCTCCACAAGTTCTGAGAAAAGGTCTACCGAAAATAATAGGAAAAAAATTATCCTTTACGGAACCAAGTACTCGAAAGTCGGTAGGATATTTTAACTTTCCGCATAAGACTTCAACGTCTCTCACAATTCCGATAGGAGAGATAGTTGCTCTGTTTGCAAGATGAATAGTAACATCAACTTCTGCAAGTTCACAAGGTGAAATCTCACCCATGATCTCTTGATAAAGTGAATACGGGATAGCACTAGCACTCGATCCCAAATCACATAGCCCATTATAATTGTGATCTCCTATTTTAACATATACTACTGGAGTACCTGAAATTGGGCCTTTATTCTTGGCTGTGACAAGGTTAGTAGAAACAGCACAAAAATTTATATTGGAGTCTAAATCATCATTATTAACAAGATCCTTAACCAATGGAACTTGAGGATCGACCTTGATCTGGTCCCCAGGCTCATCAATTCTTCTCTCACTTTTATTTATTATGCCTGTCACAAAAGGGTGCTATCTTATCCTTGCAGGAAAAGGGGGCTTTTCATATATAACTGCAGGCAAAATAGGGTAAGCAACATGAATATCAACAGGTAATTCTTTGAAGGGTTTACGATGCTGATCCTTCTTCTTCCTAGAAGAGTCAACATGAGAGGCAAAGTCCTTACAAAAATCAATCATTAGATGGGAATCAAGACCAATCTTAGAGCAAAAGGTATTAAAGTAATCAGTTTTCACATAGCTCTCTATATACTCATGCTCATAATTTATAGTGGGTTCAATACCTTTATCTATTTCCCAATCCTCGGTATTCCTCGGGATCCTTTCAATGAGATCCCATCTTTCTTCAACGCTTTTCGTCTGAAATACACCACTAGAGGAGGCATCCAGCATCTCCTTATCCTGACGAGAAAGTCTAGCATAAAAATTTGTAAGCATAATTTCCTTGGGGAGTTCATGAATAGGACATTTGAGCATTAGGGTGTGTCAATCTCCCCCAAGCTTGAGCGATGCTTTCTCTGTCACGAGACCTAAAGTTATAGATATAGTTTTTGTCTCGATGAATTTCTTGAAGAGGATAAAACATGGTATAAAAGAGAGACATAAGCTCTTGCCAATCAAGCAAATGTGATTTATCGAGAAGCTTATACCAATCTGAGGCTTTATCTATAAGAGATACGGAGAACAATTTCCTCATGACAAACTCCATTGATACACCTGCAAGCTTAAATAGTGAACATAGTTGTCACAAATATAGCAAGTGTTCACCGGGATGTCTATCTCCTACATAATGATTAGCCAAAACACAATCGATAATACCAGCTGGTATTTTATAAGGCACAATTTCAGTAGGGGGACGAACAGCCACCACAGATGTGGGGCGTTTCCCCGTAAGCAACGATCCAATAGCTAGGTTGTCCATATGGACGAAGAGCAGCAACAACAAAATAAAAACAACAATATAAAAATTTCCTTACCAGCTTCACTTACCAATAGCGCTATGCTCCCCGGCAACGGCGCCAGAAAACGGTACTTGATGAACCACAACCGTAAGGGATCTATTGCAGCGTTTTCGATAAGTAAGAGTGTCGAACCCAACGAGGAGCGAAAGGTATTGATAAGTGATTTTGGACAAGAAATAACTGCAAGTACTGAAAGATAACTTTTTAGGGGTTTTCGGTATAAGCAACAATAAGACAAATCAAGCAAAGTAAATGGTGCTGAGGAGCAGCAGGTGTCCCAATCCTTTTGAACGAAGGATAAGCCTTGCAACTGAACATATAAAGACTAAAGCGTTCTTGATGACACATGGAGAGGTAGTCATGCGATTTCGCCATATTCCGCATTGATAACATGTTTTGTGTTGATAAGTGTTGAGTGTGTGGATCTATGCTAGCACACCTTCTAGACTAAGATAAGTGCACTCTTATGATTAAACAACTTGCAAGCATCCGCAAATACAAGGTAGAAATTAAGGCAAACCCTAACCATACCAATACGATCAAAGATCCATTATTCCCTTGTGCAAAAGTGTGCAAACTGGGGTTCAGGTTTTTGTCACTCCGGCAACCCACCGTAAGCATTCTGTATACATAATTTATTCCCCTAGGTCCTTAATAAGGCGAAGTATTGAGTGTTCGACTCACACAACATCACTAGGAAAATAACAACACAACTTAAATATCAAACAACACATATTACTTCAACATCAAGACTTCTCCCACGTCCTCAAGAACTAAAGTAACTACTCACAAGACATAAAAGAGATCATGATGAGAGGTGATAAATAGGTGGTAAACAATCTGGTCATAATGATATTTCTCCAACAAAACTCAATAGCATTCACCACAAAGTAGTAATCAACACCGGTAGAGTAGAGAGGATAGATAGTACGAGTTACAACGCAAGTTGCAATTGTGATATGAGATTGATGAAGATGAAGATGGTGCTGATGTTGGGGATGATGTTGATGATGATCTCGTTGATGCCCGTGACGATGGTGATGACGATGGCGATGATCTCCACTTCCGGGAGGTGATCTCCATGGCGGAATCTGCGCACCGGAGAGCCGTTTTCTTCTCTGTAAGATTCCGCCACAGAGCGGCGGCAGAACTCCGTAAAAACTCCTTTTTTAGGGTTTCCGGATGACGAAGAGTATATAGGCCAGAGGGGGGAGCCTGAGGTGGTCTCAGGGCTCCAGGTGCCCTCCCGGCGCGGCCAGGGTGGGGGCCTTGCTAGGTGGACGCCTAGGGACCCTGTGGCCCCCCTCAGGTCCCTCTTTTGCGTGTCTTCGTAGATTTTCAGGTAATTTGGAGGTGTTCTTCTTCAGCAACTTAGCGTCCACTTTTTACTGCTGTATCCTGTGTCTGCTGCTTCGGCACTGAAAAGTTTCAAACTATGTAAAAC
This sequence comes from Bromus sterilis, assembly GCA_950022295.1. Lineage (NCBI taxonomy): Eukaryota > Viridiplantae > Streptophyta > Magnoliopsida > Poales > Poaceae > Bromus > Bromus sterilis. The sequence continues at coordinate 330,909,824 of OX465595.1, read as the reverse complement.
AAGCCAAAACAACATAAGAACATCATCGTAATGTGAAATATATCGATGAATAAGGACGAATTACGATATAAAATAGTGATGCATTTTGGACGTATCAAACATCTCCGACAGGCTGCTACCACAGACAATTCTTTTATAAATCCTTTTGTATTGCTGGTTTCATTGCAAATGACTAGATATTGTAGCCGTTCGAGATGTTAACTACAAAGCACATGGTTCATATGGATGACCGTGTGAGCAGTTATTTGGTAGGGCCGAGATTCGAATGTTGCTTTTGAATCAGCCATGCACAGTTGAATATAGATTCACATATTTGTAAAAATAATAGACAATTTTATTCAACTAGCTTAATAGCTAAGATGATTCTAATACTCCATAGTTTCTTAGATAATTATATGGTATAAATTACAGGAAAATTTGATGTGCAGTGGATGCACCTGTATTAGAGACATGTTATAAATACAGAATGGAAAATTGCCATGCATGTACCAAAGGCAGCTATATGACAGACATGTTACAACTTACAAATGATCAAAGGTGTGTCCGCTCAAATTAAGCATCTTTTTACTCTATAGGATGAAATTCTAAACCTGGAGGCATAACATATTCATCGAATAATTTAGAAAATGGTTTTGTTCACCGAACAAAGCTCCAGAGGTGGATTCGCGTGGATTATCATCGTTGTATGTTCCTGTATGGTACTATTTTTAGATTGCCGTGCATGAATATAGACTAGTAAGGTACTTGAGTTATATATGGAAAGTACATACCAGCATTAATGAGTCTACACTGGATGGGTATCCATGTAGTGAGTTTAGACATACGGTTGCACACAAAATAGCTGCAAATATTGGACCCTTGTGGCTTCTGAGGAGACTGAAATTATATTCAAAAAATGAGTCATGGCAGAGGTAAGAAGAACATAATAAGAATCTTAGACGCACAAATATAAATACAGAAGTATTTTTAGTCAACATCATACTAAAATGTAGATACCTCGATATTTGATATGTGCTTCATAGGTTTCGCAGGAGTGGAGTACTTCGTACGCTTTTCATTTTTTGTGTTGTATTCGAAAAATGCCCTACAAAAGAAGATGAAACTTTTGTGTAATCAATTATGAAATGGGAAATGGCTATACAAAAGGATATGAAACAACATATATTGCCAATATATATCTGCTCAATAAGCCTTGTATGAATGACAAATCCAAAGGTGTGCTTGATTGCTTTAGAGAATCAATGTAGTATGCTAAGCTACGCCTTGGTATGAGGACAATCAAGATCCAGTGCCTACTACAAGCAGAAATAATTTCATTTAGAACTAAATGTGCAATGAAGACATAATTTAAATGTTAGTAACTTACTTTTTGAAGTATGGAATTTCTAAGAAATATGCATATTGATAGTTATCCATCGCCTCTCAGAAGTATTTCGTGTCATCATCACAAGGTAGCTCGAGAAAATTGCTCGAAAATACCCACGGGTCAAGGAAACCAATAGTTAACCTATGTTCCTTGCACTCAAGCGACAAACACCTGAGATCATAACAAAGTAGACATCAATGGCAAACTTAGAGGAATTTCGATAAAAATGATGATCAGTACTATATTACTTACAAGGAGTAGCATCTCATAATACTCATATCGATCTCGCTTGAGTTGTATACAAGGAACAAATCCTCGAAATCTATCATGATGGGTGTTATATTTTCTCCAAGATGGGTGCCAAATTCCACTTGAAAATTCTGCACCTCGGGATATGCTTTAATTTTTTCCATGCACCAAGCATGCACATCCTGACATGTTTTGGATGATTTCCGCAAGGCTTTCTTTGAAATGAATGGGTGTCCATACTTGAAACTACGTTCAGAATTTGCAGGTTCCTTGTTCAAGAAAATAGAAAGCTGCTCGTTATCTAGTTGTTGGATATCCACAACCACGATTTCTTGTATTTTTATCATACCATATTCTTCATTCTTCTTGAGGTTATTCACTACAACACTATTGATATGTGTGTGCCTTGCATGCCTCTTTCCTTCTCTCTTTGTCTTCTGCTTCATTTCACTTGTAGCGGCTGCATGAGACCTTGTTACGCGAGGAGCAGGTATTTGTGTGTCATGTGTGTGGTCGGCATCCACAGATGGCTGATGTGTAGAGGAAATTTCCTTTTGCGTACTTGGTGAGTGGAGGCTGGAAAAGGAGGCTTTTCAGAGGAAGAGACCGGTTTGTTGAATGCTGGCATATTTGTAGACAAAGGTTGGAGGTGATGAGAGGGTGAGGCTGGTTTTCGTAATTTCCGATCAATAGTCCCAGGTGTGAGAACATCAGCGGGCGAGGCAACTTTGTTGGCTGGCTGTCGGGACCCGGGGTTAGCGTATGTAATTCCAGTCACGATACAATCAAATGGAGAGCCGAGAACCGTACCCACTTGTCTAAGAAGACAAGGCCAAGCACAGAACGTTCTCGGTAAGCATCGAACGTGAGGGGCATCCCATTCAGGCCGGATGATCAACTGAGATGGGTCCTCATCGTTCGCTCACAAGTCTAAATGCTTATGGGTGGTGAATCCCATACTCATAGACAAGTCGCCTCAACCATGTTATCGATTGGATCCTAACTCTTACATAGACTTACTCCAGCCCGATCACTTAGTCGGGATCTAGGGCGGGCTCGATCATACAACAAAGTGTGCACGTGACAGAGTCACGAGCAATCGCATCGCGATGCCCCAAGCTGCGCACATCTAAGGGCCACTTGGTGTATAAAAGACCGCCAGCCAGATCACAACTAAGGTCTCCAAAACCCATACTAAGACATGCATGTTATAAACATACACGCAGCACACATGCCTAGTATGAACAGCAGGTATTATCACATAACTCTACAAAGTACTCTTTATTGATATACACATAGAGCATACATAGATCACATGTCTGTGATCAACATTACATCAATACAACGGAAGCAAATTAGGTCTGAGTACAGACAAGTTTAACAAATGGCTTAGAGAAGCCTTGCAAAACAAACATGCCCTTCCACGAGGGACCAGACTGCTGTCTGGGACTATGCTAGCTTAGTCAACGTCGAGCTTCACGAAGGTGACTCCATCGGGGTCCGGTTCTTATCTAAAACATAGAATAAGCAAACGTGAGTACAAAGTCGTACTCAGCAAGACTTACATCAGATCTATACTACTCATACTCAAGTATCAAGGTAAAGGGAGGTGGGGTTTCATCATGCAGAAGTGCCAGCTTTGACTTGGCTAATCCTGAACTACGAATACCAGACTTGAGGTAAGAAGCGTACACGAGTCCACTACATCTCCAACCAATACACCACTATGGTTACTTCCTCGACTTCCCCACGAGGAGGCACACCATAGCACTCACGCTTATCTTGCTAGTTTTATAAGTATCCATTCAAGTTGTCTAATAATCAGGTACAGGTTCCAAGTAGTCCTTAACCGCGGACGCGGCTATTCGAATAGTTTTGTTAACCTTGCAAGGGTGTAAACTACACACACATGACCATCGGTTACCGCCAGGTCTTGCCACCGTTCAAGAGGTGACAGCGAGGATGTTCACCACGACACTTCGCTCACAACCGGTCTATTCCAGGAGTCGACTACCTGAGTTGCTACCGCTCGAGAGTCCGGCCGGATCAACGAAACGGACTCAGACAATGTAGGTGACCGAGACGCCACCTTTAGCAGATGGTTTTCCTGCCTCACAGGTGCACCCACATATCTAGGATGATGCAACCATTCCTTCATTCTTTTTCTATGCATATGCCAAATGGAAAGCCCGAACTAATGTGACTCCTGGACATCGACACGGATCAAGGTACTAGGCCGAGAGGGGTCAGTGAGCCCAATGTGTGGTTGTACTCATTGTCTTGGATTACCATAGAAGAACTCGATGCCTAAGGCAGTGTTCAACGAGACAACCCACTGTGTACTCCTACACAGCCTCTCATCATTCACCTTGTATTAGGGTGGATTCACCGACACAGTTTCACTTTCATCAACACCATGTTCACCATCATCCCGACTCACATCAAAAGCAACCTCATGTAACACTAAGCATGCAATAAGCTGTAACAGTTGCAGGGGCTTCATGATATCAATCAACTCCTATGTCAGCTAGGATTGTGGTTTGCTTACTACTGTGACAAGATGATAGGTCATGCATCGGATATGGGTTCAACTATGCGGTAGAATCGATACAAAGTGATCTCCTAAACATGCATAAGCGAGACTAAGAGGGAATTGGGATTTTACAGACATGATCAATGGGGTTTGCTTGCCTTGCTGACGAGGTTCGATATCGGGGTCTTCAACGAAGGGGGTGGCCTCCAGTTCCGGTTGCACGTCTATCGAGCAAACAATCAAACAAGGTATAAATTTATTTGCAATTGCTCAATCACATGATCAATATTAAAAAGGTGATGTTCTTGGTCACAATGTGGGTACAATTCCATTTAAAAGAAGCCAAATGCAAAGTCATTTGCAAATGTGCTTCAAATTTGAATATGAATTAAAGCCATATGGATGTTTTGCACTGTTCACCCATTTTAAAATGGTCAAACATGAAAACAAAGCCCATATTCATAATCCTTGGATTTTTCTGATATTTTTAGACATATTATTTGTTATATTTGGAGTTAAAATGAATTAGTTATGAATTTCCCAAGCTTAAAGCATTTTCTGGAATTTTCTTGAATAAATTAATTCTCTGGATAATTGTTTATTGCGTCAGCCTGACGCAGTGCTGATGTCACCAGGTGGCCTGACAGGTGGGGTCGGCTGGTCAGTCACAGAGGGGTTAAACCCGGTTTGATTAGCTTAACCGAGTCATTAGGGGGGGGGGGCTAGCCCACATGTCAGGGAGGGATTAGAGGGGGGTTAGGGGGGGGTTTAGGGTTAACTTAACCCAACTCGCCGGCGGCTCCACGCCGGCGACGTCGAGCACGGCGGCGTGGCACTGGGTGGCGATTTTGGCCACCAATTCGTGCGCCGCTTGCACGAGAAGAAGCCTCGTGCTCCCGCGCGTCCAGCAGAGCAACCAGGGGTTTGCCAGGAGCACGGGAACGACGCCAGCTTCAAAAGGCGCGGCGGCCGGAGCTCTGGAAGAACGACGACGGCGATGGAGGCTGCGGGAGGAAGCGGAGTTTGAGGGGAAAAAACCGCGAGCTCACCAGCAGCTCAACGGAGCAGTCGAGGAGGCCGAAGACGTTCGGACGGCGACGAATTTGGGGTCTAGGTCCGCGGCGGCCGGCGATGGAACGATGACGATTGCTCGGTGTTGAAGGCGCCCGGGCTCACGATCCGCTTCGGGGTGACGAAGTCGAGCACGGGTCGTCGCCTGGACACGGCGGCTCGAGCTAACTCAGCCGGTGGCCACGCAGGTGCGGTGGCGCGCTCCGGCGTGCGCTTCGGTTGGCAAGCGGGACGGCGAAGGAAGAGGGGGAAGAGCTATCCAATGGGGGGGGGAAGGAAGGAGGAGACTGGAGGGCGTCTCCTGGCGCGAGGTAGAGGCCAGAGCAGCCTGCTGCGTGGCCGGCGTCGAACGCATGCTCGCCACACAGTGGCGTGCTCGGCTGGCCGGGGAGGAAGACGACCCTGCCCCTGGTGGGCTGGGCCGGCTTCTTGCCAGGCTGGGCCAGGTAAGTGGGTGGGTGGGCTCTCTTTCCTTTTCTAATTCTTCTTCTGTTTTGTTTTTCTGTTATTTGTTTTACCCCAAAAATAAATAGCAAGGCATTTTCGTTAAATGCCCAAATACTTTTAAAAATCCTAGATGACCAGTAGCTAGTCACATAAGGAAATTGGGCATTTTTGAAATTCAATATATTTTGAATTTCAATCCAAATAGGGTTATTTTAATTTCCAAAGCCACTGTTTGAATATTAGAAAATTCCATGTGCATGGGATTGATCCCAAACCACTTTTAAAATGATCAACATCATTTATAGGAATTTTCCAAATGTTCAAAAGATTTTTGGAAAAAGATTTTTCTCTGGCTATTTGAATTAAATTCTCAGGGCTTTCTGCTTCCCCATTTTTGAATTTCCTTTTGAATTTTTCATGATGCAAAGGCACAAACAAACCCTAGCACTTACCGTAGTTGGGGTTCTGACAACTCGCCCCCACTCAAAAGAATCTCGTCCCGAGATTCAGAAGTCGTCGGGAGGAAGGTGGGGTATTCGGCACGGAGGCGGTCTTCTCTTTCCCACGTTGCTTCTTTCTCGGAGTGATGTGACCATTGCACTTTGAAGAACTTGATCTTCTGACGACGAGTGACACGCTCTGCTGAATCAAGAATACGAACAGGGTGCTCCCGATAAGAAAGGTCATCTTGGAGATCAAGCGTTTCATGGTCGACTTCGAGGATGGGGTCCTTGAAGCAACGCCTGAGTTGTGACACATGGAATACATCATGTACTCGGGAATGATGAGGGGGTAGTTCAAGTTGCTAGGCAACTTCTCCATGTTTAGCTAGAATGCGGAAAGGTCCGATGTAACGTGGGGCCAACTTGCCTTTGATGCCGAATCTTTGGGTTCCCTTCAGAGGAGTAACCCGAAGGTAAGCCTTCTCATCAATATTGTAGCTCTCCTCTCTATGATGACGATCATAGTAGCTCTTTTGACGAGACTGAGCGGCTTTCAATCGATCACGAACAATGCGAACTTGCTCTTCTGCTTCCTTGATCATATCCGGTCCAAAGAGTTGTCTTTCACCGGTTTCTGACCAGTTAAGGGGTGTTCGACATCGTCGGCCATAAAGGAATTCAAAGGGAGCCATGTTCAGACTAGATTGATAGCTATTGTTATAAGAAAATTCGGCGAAGGGAAGAGATTTCTCCCAATTCTTTCCGAAAGAGATAACACAAGCTCTGAGCATGTCTTCCAAGATTTGATTAACCCTTTCGACTTGACCGCTAGACTGAGGATGAAAAGCTGTACTAAAGGAGAGATGAGTTCCCATAGCACTCTGAAAGCTTCCCCAGAATCTAGAGGTGAAAAGGCTACCACGATCAGAATTGATCACCAAAGGAACATCGTGAAGAGACACAATTCTAGATATATACAAGTCCGCTAACTGGCTAGCAGTTATAGACTCGCGAACGGGAAGGAAGTGAGCAACTTTAGCAAGTCGGTCAATGACTACGAAGATGGCATCATTTCCTTTCTGGGTTTTTGGAAAGCCGGTGATGAAGTCCATACCGACTTTGTCCCATTTCCACTCTGGAATAGGCAAAGGTTGAAGTGTACCAGCAGGTCTTTGGTGTTCTTCCTTAATGCGACGACAAACATCACATTCAGCAACAAACCGAGCAATGTCTCTCTTCATCCGGGTCCACCAAAATCTCTGGCGTAGATCTCGGTACATTTTTGTGCTACCGGGATGAATTGAGAGGGGTGTGTCATGGGCTTCTTTGAGGATGAGTTGCCGTAGATCCTTATTCTTAGGTACTACCAAACGATTTTCAAAGAATACCGTTCCTTTACTATCTGTGGAGAAACATTTAGCAACTCCGCTAGCAATGTTCTCCTTGATCCGGCGTACACCTCGTGCACGTCTTTGGGCAACTAAGATCGGTCCTCAAGGGTTGGTTTCGCCACCAAGTTGAAAAGAGATCCATGAGGAACAATCTCGAGATTGAGCTTTCGAAATTCCTCATGAAGAAGTGGTTGATACTGTTGTAACATGAGGTTGTTACAATACGACTTACGACTTAGTGCATCAGCCATGACATTGGCCTTGCCTGGGGTGTATGAAATTCCTAAGTCATAATCTTTTATCAACTCTATCCAGCGTCTTTGCCTGAGATTAAGATCTGGCTGGGTGAAAATATATTTAAGCTTTGGTGGTCGGAATAGATCTCACAACGATTACCAAGGAGGTAATGTCGCGAAGTCTTCAGGGCATGAACTACGGCAGCGAGTTCAAGATCATGGGTTGGGTAGTTCTCTTCATGTGGCCGCAACTGGCGTGAAGCATAAGCTACCACATGTCGATCTTGCATAAGTATGCATCCTAAACCTTGCCGTGAAGCATCAAAATAGATCTCGAAATCCCTTTTGGTGTCTGGAGGTGCAAGTACGGGTGCAGAAGTTAGTCTTCTTTTCAGCTCTTGAAAGCTTTCCTCGCACTTGGGGGTCCATTGGAATTTCTTATCTTTCTTGAGGAGTTCAGTAAGAGGCTTTGCAACTTTAGAAAAGTTCTCGACGAAGCGACGGCAATAGCTTTCTAAGCCAAGAAAACTCCTAACTTGTTTAACCGATTCAGGTGGAGTCCAATCAAGGACGGCCTGAACTCTCTCGGGATTGACTGCAACACCTTTCGCAGAAATCACGTGGCCTAAGTAGGTCACTTCTGGTAGCCAAAATTCACACTTGGAGAACTTGGCATAAAGGCGGTGCTCTCTAAGTTTCATCAATACCAGCCTTAGGTGTTTTGCGTGCTCTTCTTCGTTCTTCGAGTAGATGAGAATGTCATCAAGATAAACCACAAATTTTTTATCTAAATACTCCATGAAGATCGAATTCATTAAGCGCGAGAATGTGGCGGGGGCATTGGTTAAACCAAAGGACATGACGGTATACTCGTAAAGACCATAACGAGTAGTGAAATCCGTTTTTGGAATGTCCTCGCTTCGGATTTTGATCTGATGATAGCCTAATCTCAAATCCATCTTGGAGAAGACAGAGGATCCTGCAAGTTGATCATAAAGATCATTGATCCTGGGCAGTGGGTATTTGTTCTTTATCGTCGCTAGATTTAGCGGGCGATAGTCTACGCACATCCTTTCTGTTCCATCTTTCTTCGTTACGAACAGAACGGGGCAACCCCATGGTGATGAGCTAGGGCGGATGAAGCCTTTTGCCAACGAAGCATCAAGTTGGGTTTTTAGCTCAGCTAACTCATGCGGGGCCATCCTATATGGGCGTCTGGAAATTGGGGCTGTGCCTGGTATAAGATCCACTATGAATTCTACACACCTGTCGGGTGGCATTCCCGGCAGCTCTTCAGGAAAGACATCCGGGAAGTCATGAACCACCGGAACATCTTCAAGGTCTGGAAGGGGAAGCACATTCAAAGTCTGCACCTGGATTCTAGAGCTGGGTGATGTGTAGTCAATGGTCTGGCCTGAAGGATGGGTGAGTTTGACTGATTTGGCTTTACAATCAAGGAAAGCATTTTGCCTTGATAATGAATCCATTCCTAGGATGACATCAATGTCTGAAGACTTGAGGGCTATAAGAGAAGCAAGGAATACTAAACCCTCAACTGAAATTTGATTGCCATGGCTTACTCTATTAGTTTGCCACTTTGAACCAGGAGTTTGAATGATCATTGGAGAAAACATTTCTTCAAAAGGAAACTCATGAAGAAGTGCATAACTCTCCGACATGAATGAATGAGAAGCTCCTGGATCGAAAAGAACGGAGGCGGGAACATGATTGACTGGGAGTGTGCCAAGAATGACATCAGAAGCATCAGTGGTTTCCTCCACTGAGATTTGGTTCACACAACCACTACTAGTGGATGAAGGCTTTGCTGGAAAGCCTTTGGTGGTTGGTTTCTTTGGAGGCTTGGGTCGAGAATGACGTGGTGCCATCAAGACCTGAGGGCATTGATGATAGTAATGGCCTGGAAGACCACACTTAAAGCATAACCTGTCTGAATTGCTGGGAGTGGGATTGCTTAGCTGCACACCATCATTCCGGGGTGGAATAATGTGTTGGGGTGGATGGCATATATTGGATGTTGGTCTTTGCAGAAAGTTTTGTGGTATGGCTTTGGTTGGAATCCAAATTCTGTGTTTCTGACGGGCTGAACTTGAAGAAGAAGCAAGCTCAAGAGCATGCTTGCGAGACTCCTCGAAAATTTCATTGCCATGCTCAGCTCTGAAGGATGTGTTGACTAAATCCTCAAAGGTGGAAAATTCGATGAGGTTGAGATCATGACGAAGGATGGGGCTAAGTCCCTTACGGAACCTTGCCTGCTTTCTGGCATCGGTGGTGATCTCATCTTGGGCATACCGGGCAAGACGGTTGAATTCTCTCACATACTCATGGATGGACATCTTTCCTTGAGTCAAACTGCAGAACTCTTCCTTCTTGCGCTCCATCAACTCATCCAGAATGTGGTATCCTCGAAAGGCAACACAGAACTCCGGCCAAGTCACTACGTGACTATCTGGCTGCATAGCAACATAGTTCTCCCACCATTGAAGAGCAGCACCTTCCAAGAAGTATACCGCGAAAATAACTCGGTCATCGGGAGCAACATGTGCAGTATCAAGCTTACACTCGATGGAACGGAGCCAATCATCAGCTTCAAGGGGCTCAGAAGAACATCGGAATACCGGTGGCTTGGGGAGGATGAAGTCCTGAATGCTCACAACCACATTGCAATGACGTGAGGTATTCTGCTCGATGAGCTCCAGAAGGCGTGTTTGATCACGTTGATTCTCCTCAGCTTCCATCATGATTTTCGCTGCAGAAGGCGGTGGTAGAGGTTCATCATCATTTCGATTCCGAACACGGTCTCGATTCCGACGAACAGCACTACGAGTTCCACCTGACATCCTGTGTGATAAAAATCAACAATCAGAACAGGTTGAATGATGGATTCAAGGATAACAAGACATGATGAAGGCGGAAAAGATTGAAATGCGAAGAAAATGATCCACGGAAACACGGGATAAATCCGGCAGCATAACGGCCACACCGGGATGGAAAACAAGACAACCTCGAGGAGATTGGACAAAACTTCCTCAAGGAACTCAAAACATGAAGACTCTGGACGACCACGACTGTCCTACGGCTACAAGGAAGCACTCAGCAAGATGTTCTAGTAAGACATAGATGAGCCTAGTCCTATCATCCCGTAGAAAAGATAAGGGTGACCCAGAACTCAGATCGATGAGGATAAGGAGAAAAAGAAGCCTTACGTTATTCCCTTATACCCAGAGTAACTATATAACTATAGAATGCTAGACTCGACTTCGACCAAGGGTTGCTAATCCTACAGACAGTCCTGCTCTGATTCCAAGTTTGTCGGGACCCGGTGTTAGCGTATGTAATTCCAGTCACGATACAATCACATTGAGAGCCGAGAACCGTACCCACTTGTCTAAGCAGACAAGGCCAAGCACAGAACGTTCTCGGTAAGCATCGAACGTGAGGGGCATCCCATTCAGGCCGGATGATCAACTGAGATGGGTCCTCATCGTTCGCTCACAAGTCTAAATGCTTATGGGTGGTGAATCCCATACTCATAGACAAGTCGCCTCAACCATGTTATCGATTGGATCCTAACTCTTACATAGACTTACTCCAGCCCGATCACTTAGTCGGGATCTAGGGCGGGCTCGATCATACAACAAAGTGTGAACGTGACAGAGTCACGAGCAATCGCATCGCGATGCCCCAAGCTGCGCACATCTAAGGGCCACTTGGTGTATAAAAGACCGCCAGCCAGATCACAACTAAGGTCTCGAAAACCCATACTAAGACATGCATGTTATAAACATACACGCAGCACACATGCCTAGTATGAACAGCAGGTATCATCACATAACTCTACAAAGTACTCTTTATTGATATACACATAGAGCATACAAAGATCACATGTCTGTGATCAACATTACATCAATACAACGGAAGCAAATTAGGTCTGAGTACAGACAAGTTTAACAAATGGCTTAGAGAAGCCTTGCAAAACAAACATGCCATTCCACGAGGGACCAGACTGCTGTCTAGGACTATGCTAGCTTAGTCAACGTCGAGCTTCACGAAGGTGACTCCATCGGGGTCCGGTTCTTATCTAAAACATAGAATAAGAAAACGTGAGTACAAAGTCGTACTCAGCAAGACTTACATCAGATCTATACTACTCATGCTCAAGTATCAAGGTAAAGGGAGGTGGGGTTTCATCATGCAGAAGTGCCAGCTTTGACTTGGCTAATCCTGAACTACGAATACCAGACTTGAGGTAAGAAGCGTACACGAGTCCACTACATCTCCAACCAATACACCACTATGGTTACTTCCTCGACTTCCCCACGAGGAGGCACACCATAGCACTCACGCTTATCTTGCGAGTTTTATAAGTATCCATTCAAGTTGTCTAATAATCAGGTACAGGTTCCAAGTAGTCCTTAACCGCGGACGCGGCTATTCGAATAGTTTTGTTAACCTTGCAAGGGTGTAAACTACACACACATGACCATCGGTTACCGCCAGGTCTCTCCACCGTTCAAGAGGTGACAGCGAGGATGTTCACCACGACACTTCGCTCACAACCGGTCTATTCCAGGAGTCGACTACCTGAGTTGCTACCGCTCGAGAGTCCGGCCGGATCAACGAAACGGAATCAGACAATGTAGGTGACCGAGACGCCACCTTTAGTAGATGGTTTTCTTGCCTCACAGGTGCACCCACATATCTAGGATGATGTAACCATTCCTTCATTCTTTTTCTATGCATATGCCAAATGGAAATCCCGAACTAATGTGACTCCTGGACGTCGACACGGATCAAGGTACTAGGCCGAGAGGGGTCAGTGAGCCCAATGTGTGGTTGTACTCTTTGTCTTGGATTACCATACAAGAACTCGATGCCTAAGGAAGTGTTCAATGAGACAACCCACTGTGTACTCCTACACAGCCTCTCATCGTTCACCTTGTATTAGGGTGGATTCACCGACACAGTTTCACTTTCATCAACACCATGTTCACCATCATCCCGACTCACATCAAAAGCAACCTCATGTAACACTAAGCATGCAATAAGCTGTAACAGTTGCAGGGGCTTCATGATATCAATCAACTCCTATGTCAGCTAGGATTGTGTTTTGCTTACTACTGTGACAAGATGATAGGTCATGCATCGGATATGGGTTCAACTATGCGGTAGAATCGATACAAAGTGATCTCCTAAACATGCATAAGCGAGACTAAGAGGGAATTGGGATTTTATAGACATGATCAATGGGGTTTGCTTGCCTTGCTGACAAGGTTCGATATCGGGGTCTTCAATGAAGGGGGTGGCCTCCGGTTCCGGTTGCACGTCTATCGAGCAAACAATCAAACAAGGTATAAATTTATTTGCAATTGCTCAAACACATGATCAATATTGAAAAGGTGATGTTCTTGGTCACAATGTGGGTACAATTCCATTTAAAAGAAGCCAAATGCAAAGTCATTTGCAAATGTGCTTCAAATTTGAATTTGAATTAAAGCCATATGGATGTTTTGCACTGTTCACCCATTTTAAAATGGTCAAACATGCAAACAGAGCCCATATTCATAATCCTTGGATTTTTCTGATATTTTTAGACATATTATTCGTTATATTTGGAGTTAAAATGAATTAGTTATGAATTTCCCAAGTTTAAAGCATTTTCTGGAATTTTCTGGAATAAATTAATTCTCTGGATAATTGTTTATTGCGTCAGCCTGACGCAGTGCTGATGTCACCAGGGGGCCTGACAGGTGGGGTCGGCTGGTCAGTCACAGAGGGGTTAAACCCGGTTTGATTAGCTTAACCGAGTCATTAGGGGGGGGGGGGCTGGCCCACATGTCAGCGAGGGATTAGAGGGGGGTTAGGGGGGGGTTTAGGGTTAACTTAACCCAACTCCCCGGCGGCTCCACGCCGGTGACGTCGAGCATGGCGGCGCGGCACTGGGTGGCGATTTTGGCCACCAATTCGTGCGCCGCTTGCACGAGAAGAAGCCTCGTGCTCCCGCGCATCCAGCAGAGCAACCAGGGGTTTGCCAGGAGCACGGGAACGACGCCAGCTTCAAAAGGCACGGCGGCCGGAGCTCCGGAAGAACGACGACGGAGATGGAGGCTGCGGGAGGAAGCGGAGTTTGAGGGGAAAAAACCGCGAGCTCACCAGCAGCTCAACGGAGCAGTCGAGGAGGCCGAAGACGTTCGGACGGCGACGAATTTGGGGTCGAGGTCCGCGGCGGCCGGCGATGGAACGATGACGATTGCTCGGTGTTGAAGGCGCCCGGGCTCACGATCCCCTTCGGGGTGACGAAGTCGAGCACGGGCCGTCGCCTGGACACGGCGGCTCGAGCTAACTCAGCCGGTGGCCACGCAGGTGCGGTAGCGCGCTCCGGCGTGCGCTTCGGTTGGCAAGCGGGACGGCGAAGGAAGAGGGGGAAGAGCTATCCAAGGGGGGGGGGAAGGAAGGAGGAGACTGGAGGGAGTCTCCTGGCGCGAGGTAGAGGCCAGAGCAGCCTGCTGCGTGGCCGGCGTCGAACGCATGCTCGCCACGCAGTGGCGTGCTCGGCTGGCCGGGGAGGAAGACGACCCTGCCCCTGGTGGGCTGGGCCGGCTTCTTGCCAGGCTGGGCCAGGTAAGTGGGTGGGTGGGCTCTCTTTCCTTTTCTAATTCTTCTTCTGTTTTGTTTTTCTGTTATTTGTTTTGCCCCAAAAATAAATAGCAAGGCATTTTTGTTAAATGCCCAAATACTTTTCAAAATCCTAGATGACCAGTAGCTAGTCACATAAGGAAATTGGGCATTTTTGAAATTCAATATATTTTGAATTTCAATCCAAATAGGGTTATTTTAATTTCCAAAGCCACTGTTTGAATATTAGAAAATTCCATGTGCATGGGATTGATCCCAAACCACTTTTAAAATGATCAGCATCATTTATAGGAATTTTCCAAATGTTCAAAAGATTTTTGGAAAAAGATTTTTCTCTGGCTATTTGAATTAAATTCTCAGGGCTTTCTGCTTCCCCATTTTTGAATTTCCTGTTGAATTTTTCATGATGCAAAGGCACAAACAAACCCTAGCACTTACCCTAGTTGGGGTTCTGACACTGGCTGGAGATGCGGACCATGAAGGTTTGTTAGCTGATCAACAGACAAGGGATGGAGCTGATCATCATGGGTGGGTGAGGCCCGTTTTCGGGCTAGGTGTTCAAGAGCCCCGGGCTGGAGAAATAGACCATGAGGGTTTGCTGGCTGATCAAGAGCCAAAGGTTGGAGCTGCTCATCATGGGTGGGTGTGGACCGTTTGCGGGCTAGGTGTTCAGGAGCCCCGGGCTGGAGCTGTGAACCATGTGGTTTGCTGGCTGATCAAGAACCAAGGGATGGAGCTTCTCATCTTGGTTGGGTGAGGCCCATTTGCGGACTGAGTCTTCAGGAGCCCCGGGCTGGAGCTGCAGACTACGAGGGTTTCATGGTTGATCAAAAACAAAGGGATGGAGCTGCTCATCATGAGCGGGTGAGGCCCATTTTGGGCTTGCGGGTTCAGGAGCCCCATGCTGGATCTACTGATTATGAGCAGGCGCGACGGTTTTGTGGGCTGCCTTATCAGGAGCCACAGACTGGAGTTGTTGAACATTAGCGGGTGGGCCGGCTTGAGGACTGGCTGATCAACATGAAGGGTTGGATCCGCCTCCATACCGATGACGGGAAATAAGTTCTCGCCCCTCGTTGGTTACCCAAAGTGGAAGGTTGAGATGCAGTCAGCAGCAAGTTTCCCTTGGCAAAGATACCAAGGTTTGATTCGACTAGTTGGACTCCAAGAGCAGCAAGAAGGTCATGAAGTAAGTGACGCACCGTATGAATAGAAATGCTTAACCTGGACCTGCACACGACACAAGTAACTTTTCTCCCAACGAGTTCAGAGAGGTTGTCAATCTCTCCGGTCTTGTTGTTTACAAAGGATCAAACACACATTAGAAACAGTGATGGTCATTGCAACGAAAAGGAAATAAAAGAAGTAAAAAGCGGAGGTGTAAACAATGGTGGAAATATGGACCGAGGTCCCATGATGACCACTAGTAGTCTCTCTCTCCTAAAATACGATAAAACAACTAATCTGGGTGAAGAAATTACAGCTGGGCAATTTTCAAAATTATAAACGCACCGCAATGCTAATTATGCCACAAGAAAGTTAGAGGCTCAAAAGTATGGGAAGCATGCCAAGACAAGTAGACCGTTTATTCATCAGCATCTACTCACTAATCATCCTCCTTGAGATATCTATCCAGAACATCTCGCTGGTATTAAGTTGCGAGCCCCACCCAAAGTGTAAACCCAAAGAAACAGACAACTTCATTAACAAACTTTGCGTAAGGTAAACAATCTTTGCAACTGCAGTTCCAAGCGTCGTTGTTTTGTCCCTGGTGGCAACAGCACATCCCCTAATCTCATGTTTCTGTCAGTCAAGCTAGACATCAGGGGGCATGAACCCACAACCAAGCATAACGCTCCCTCTTATAGTTACAATCTACTACTTGGCCAAAGCAATAAAAAGCAACGGAGAACATGCAAGAATTACTCGAGAACAAAAATATAAAAGGAGAACCAAATATATAACTCATCACGATCTGAACATAATCTCATAATCCATTAAATCCTAGAAAACACAGCATCGCAATAGCAGAAAGATTACATAAGTTCCTTGATCATGTAGGGCAGCCCACAAGGGCTAAGAATTGCAGCACAAGATTGGAGAGAATACATCACATAGCTATTGGTCATGGACCCATTGTCCAAGGGGGACTACTCACGGCACTTCCGGGAAGATCTCATGGTGGTGGAGAAGCTCCCGAAGATAAATTGACGAGGGGATACCCCCATGACTCCTATGGGTGAGGGTACCTGGTGCGTGTCAAGATGGAGGACCCACTAGAAGCCTCGACTGGCCCAAGACTGGCCCACCCGAAGCACCGACGGCTTCAAAAACATAGGAGTCCTCAGCGTTATGTACACCAAGACTTGGCGTCTGATACGTCTCAAACGTATCTACTTTTCCAAACACTTTTGCTATTGTTTTGCCCTCATTCTTGCATGATTTGGACGAAACTAACCCGGACTAACGATGTTTTCAGCAGAGCTGTCTATATGGTTTTATTGTGTGCAGAAAAATGGATTTTTAGGTGTCTCAGAAAATTCCAGGAAAAATCACAGAAAATCCACGCACCTGAAGGACCATTGTGCCAGAAGTGGGGTCATAGGCAGCCAGGGGGAGCCCCAGGCGCCCTGCTGGCGCGGCCCCACCCCTGGCCACGCCGGGAGGCCGCCTGGGAGGGTCGAACCCCCTATGGTGCCCTACTTCGACTCCTATTTATTCCTGTGGCAAGAAAACCCCAGAACAGAAGTCGTTTTCCCAATTATCGTCGCGGAGCCGCCGCCATCCTCTGTTCTTCTTTGGGAGGGTTAATCTGGAGGCTGTTTTGGCCTCCAGTGAGGGGAGATCATCTCCATCATCATCATCATCACCACTCTATCCTCCCTCCATGACTTCTCCTTTCATGTGTGAGTAATTCCCTGCTGTAGGCAAAAGGGATGGTAGGGATTTGATGAGTTAGATCATGTAATAGTTTATCAGATTGTTGGGGGCATGCTGCCTATCATCTAGATTGGTTTATATCATCTTTGCTTCAACTTGTTTCTCTTAATGCTTGTCACTTTGGGCCCGAGTGCCATGTTTTCAGATCTGAACCCTATGTGTTTGCATGAATATATTTGTGTTCTTGATCCTATCTACAAGTTGTATGCACCTGTTATAGTCCGGAACCGGTGATCCCAAAGGTCGCAGCTTGGGACACCAAAGGGGACAGACTATAGTTTGAGGATTCCGTGTATCCAATTATTGTTAATGCTTTGTTCCGGTGCTCTTTGACAAGAGCACCTTAATCTCCATAAGTTCCTTTTGGCCCCGTTCGTAGCGGGATGGTAGGACAAAAGATGTTGTGCAAGTTCTTATTGCAAGCACGTACGACTACCTGTGGGGTACATGCCTAATGTTTGATTTATGCCTAGATGATCATTTCTTTTCTGTGTGCCTTGCCCCAAGTTAAATTCATGAAGTATCTCATCCATGCAGCGCCTAACCATCCATCTCCCTAGCCTACAGTGTTTTTAATTCTGCCGGTTACTAGTTGTTTGCTTTTGCTGTTTTACTGTGGCTGTTTCACCACCACTATTTCCGTTGCCACCATCACTTCCATATCGTAGTTACTATTAATATCTTTTTGCAAGTAAGTGTATCTCAGGTGCGGTGGAATTGACAACTCCACTATCAAAGCTTGTGGGTATTATTTGGCTCCCCTTGAGTCAAATCTATAAATTGGGTTATTCTTACCCGCGAAGACTATCTCGATCCCCTGCAGTTGTGGGTTATCAAGCCTGTTTTCTGGCGCCGTTGCCAGGGAGCATAGCTTTATTCAGAAGTCTACTTGAAGTATTTTACCTGCTGCAATTTATCCGCTATGGGTAAGAAAGAAGACCCCAAGGTCCCGATCTTACCATCCCGTACAAGAAAAGGTACTGTTCTGAACACTAGTGCTACACTTGATTCACCTTCAGTTATGAGTAAGTTTGCTTCACCTCCACCACATGATGCTTCTACTGAATCCGTTACTATGTCCGATAATTTTGACCGAGACTCCTGCTACCTATATTCCTACTTGCAAAACCTTTGGTTATCCAGACTTAGATGAACTGAAGGAGAGACTCCTTGACGATGATTATATTATACTTGATGATGATTTATGCAGGGAGCTAACAGAGTTTGTCGACTCTGACCCTGGTGGTATTAAGAAGCTTCTCGAAAAACACTCCCTGAAGAAAAAGACCGTTCCTCATCCTGAATTCGCTACATCTCCTATATGCATCAATGATCCTGATTGTAATTTCTCTATTGATCTTTCACTTATATCTATGGTTGAAGCTGACCCCTTTTATGGCAGAGAAAATGATGATGCTATTGTACACCTGACCAAACTCTCCGAGTTGGGTGGCCTGTTTACTACGGATGAAAAGATACGAAACTTTTATGTTAATAAGATTATTCCTTTCTCTTTGACGGAAGGTGCTAAAGCATGGTATGATGCACTACCATGTGGTTCCATTAGGAGTCCTCCAGACTTAGATCACTCTTTTGTTGATAAGTACTTTCCTGCTCATATGCAACATGCTGCTTTACAAAGAATTTATAACTTTTAAATAGTTGCATGATGAGCACCTCCCTAAAGCTTGGGGGAGGTATTGCAGTCTGATCCAGGCTAGACCGGGACATGGAGTACCTAAGAATGAATTAATTGATATATTCTATGCTGGTCTAACTGATGAATCCAGATCCTATTTGGACAGTTGTGCTGGCTGTGTTTTCAGGAAAAGAACACCGGACGATGCAGAAGAATTAATGGGCAAGATTGCCAAGAACCACGAAGATTGGTCCATCCCTGAACCACCTCCACCACCAAAAAAGAGGGGCATGCTTGTCCTAAGCCCCGAAGATATGCAAGAAGCAAAGAAGTCTATTAAAGAGAAGGGTATTAAAACTGAAGACGTGAAGAATCTACCCCCTATTTAGAAGTTGTGTGAGCCTACCACTCACCCTCCTATGGTAGAGTTACACTCTCTTTTAGATTTTAATGCAAGTGACATCCCTCATGGTAAGCCTCCTGATCAATGTTTAGATGAGCTTGATAATTTTATTATGAAGCAAAGTCACTTTAATGAGAGGATACAGAGTCAGTTGCATGATAATTCCCTTGCTATCAAAAGTCTGCTTGATGTTCTATGTAGAACAGTTAATGATGTTAAATGTCTTGTGAAGCATTTTCATATGGTTCAAACTCAACTTGAACAAATTTCTAATGTGCAAAAAGATTTGCATGCTAACAATGCCAAACAGGATATACAGGCCTTCATGATTAAAACCCGAGGAGGAACTAGCACTCAAGATCCTCTCTATCTAGAGGGGCATCCGAAGAGAATCGAGCAAGATTCTCAAATGCAGGAAGAAGAAATTGTTAGTTCTCCGAAGAAGAAGAAGCACAAAGAAGCTGACAATTCCAATGATCCAATTGCAAGTGAAGAGCTTGTTATTGATCCAAATAGTATATCTACCTCCGATGCTGAGATTGAAGACGGTGCTGAGCCTGAAAAGGATGGTGAAAAGAATGATCCACCCGAAGTTCGAGAAGAAGAAGCACCCGATTAACGCAAGAAATACACTAGAGAAGACTTCATCGCAAGAAGACATGGAAGGAAAGAGAACCATGGGTACAGAAACCCATGCCATTTCCAGGTAAGTCTCTCAAAACTAAAGAAGAAGAGCATTACAATAAGTTTTGTGAGTGGATGAAACCTCTTTTTCTTCAAATCCCTTTAACTGACGCTATTAAGTTACCTGCCTATTTGAGATATATTAAAGATATTGTTACTAATAAACGAAAACTTCCTAATGAAGCAATATCTACTATGCTTGCTAACTACTCTTTTAGTGGCAAGATTCCTAAGAAGCATGGTGATCCAGGTATACCCACTATTCCTTGCTCCATAAAGAATAATTATGTCAAGACAACTCTATGTGATCTTGGAGCAGGAGTAAGTGTTATGCCTTTCTCTCTTTATAAGAGTCGTTGTTTAGAGAAACTAATCCCTACAGATATCTCTCTTCAGATGGCTGACAAGTCAACAGCCGTACCCATTGGTATTTGTGAGGATGTTCCCGTTGAAGTTGCTAATTGTTTAATCCTTACTGATTTTGTTGTGCTTGACATGCCCGAGGATGGGAGCATGTCTATTATTCTTGGTAGACCTTTTCTTAACACTGCATGTGCTAGTATTGATTGCAATAAAGGAAAGGTTACTTTTAATGTGAATGATAAAGAACACACGGTGTATTTTTCGAAAAAAGATGGACAAGAGGCATGGCCTTAACTCTATAGAGAATATCGAGACCGTGAAGATTGGTGATTGGGATTGTCCTCTACATGTGCACCACAAATACAAAACCATTATGGTGGGGACAATATCCATTAAAGTAAAGGTACCATGAATGCTTCATAGTAAGTGAAACTTTTCTTCTCTATGTATTGCTAGTTTGGTAGTAGGACTTGATCAACGTTGCTATTAAATGAGTTTTATATAGGTAAAAAGTAGAGCTTGTTATGTCTTCATTTTCTTTAGCTTTCATTCTCCTTGTTGTACCAATTTTATATGTTTTTGAAGCTTCAAAACTCTAATCCCTTCTCCAAGTTTTCAGAAAGTTTCACAGCTTTTTGAACTCCGAAAAAATTTCAATAGTGAAATTGTCAGAAAAATTCCAGAAAAATAAAAATAAAAATTTCCATGCCGGGAGAGACCCAAAGGCACCTGGGGCTGACCAGGGGGCACCAGTGGCCCAGGCGGAAAGCTGGCGCGGCCTGCCCCCTGGCCGCGCCCACAGGGCACCTGGGGCCCACAGGCCCCACCTGCAGGTATTTCTTCTTCCTCTCTCTCTCTCTCTCTCTCTCTCTCTCCAAAAACACGAGTTCTGCACTTGTTCTTGCATTCTTGCTGTTCTTGGAGGCAATTTTCGATCTCTCTCTACAACCCATCATTCGAGCTGAGATTTTGAGCAAATACTCCCTGGTATGTGACTCCTCCACCCCTCCAATTAGATATTTGATTGGTGGATTCATTAGTGAGTATTTAGTAGCTCTTGGTGCTGTTCATATGAGCTTGCAAGCATGTGTAGAAATTTATTTTCCAAGTTTTGATGCAAGTTTATGGCTTAGGGAAGTGAGTAGAATAGTTTGCCCCCAACTCATTTTTCTTAAATTATTGTTTTTGTGAATTGTCAAAAATTTCTGAAATGAGTTTCTTTGGAAAAGCAAAAGGATGGCTTGGGAAGAAGAAGCCCGAGCATACGGATAGAGTAACTAGAGCTGCAGCTTCATCCTCAGCTTCTAGGGTGAGCTACAATGAAGATGTTGTGCCCCTAGAGTTGCTGGAAGATACAAGTCCATCGCGGGCAATGACGTTTCCGTGCAATGATTTTTTTGAAGCGGCAGGTATTAAGGAGGAGTTTGATAACATTTGTGCTAATGCAGGTTTGACACGGCTTGCAACATGCCGTGATACTCAATACCGTAAATTCACCTCCTATTTTATTAATAATTTTGGATATAACCATGATGCTGGTCTTATTGAGTTTAAAATTTACAATGATCCGTTGACCATGTCTTTGGAAAGATTGTTACGACCCGGTCCCAAAAGGAACCAAGTCTACTGTGCTTCTGTGCTATCCCTGGATTAGTATGCTAGCACACACAGTACTCGATGAAATACCATGAATCACATGTCAAAAAGTAACGTAAAGTCATGGTATTTATTACCTTATGGCCTTTGGCTAAAATACACCGCGGAAACGAACGATACATAAGTGGAGTCCCATCCACACCAACGACATAGTTGAGTGTAGACATCATAACCCTACATCGCATCACTTACTCGTCGTATACAAACCTGCAACACCGAAGGTTACAACCCAAAATGGGTCAGTACTCTGAATGTACGGCAAGTTAATCCCAAAAGAATATATAAAAGACCTATCTTCTACATGCAATTTGGATGGTGGAAAAGCTCTAAGTTTCAATTTGCATAAAGCTGATTTTGTCCTACTCAAGAATATCATATCAGTACAACAAAGCTCATAATATGATTGAATTGGTTTCTCCAAGTCAATCTACTCCCAAGGTTGATTAAGCCCAATTGGTTAATTAAAGATGATGAGATCCGTCAACATTCCCACTTGTAGATTGCTCAAAGTTGTCCGTAACCGTGGACACAGCTAATCATGATCAGTTCGTACACTCTGCAGAGGTTTGTGCACTTTTCCCCACAAGACTCGACCACCTACTTTTTAGTTCGTCACACTGCATGTTGTATGGGAACCGGAAGGTCGAGACATGGTCTTTTAGAAGAGTTTCCCTCACTCTGGCGGTGCCCATCCCACCTACTCATAACTACGTTCGTAGTACCACCTAGTAAGAGTCACTACAACTAATCAACCAAGCCAGCGCCCATAATAGCTTGTGGCTGCACACGTAAGCTTCTAGTTATGAAAAATATGATTGATCCATTTTAGCCTGGGTGGCATTCCGCAGTGATTACTGGCCATCTCCAGGTCACTCAGGAAAATCCACTGGTTCCTCCAGGGTGCCCCCAACCATTCCACCCAGGTGGTTCATTAAGATTATCTTGGTCATGTTTACTACTTAGTCACTCATACCTCATAAAGGATCACTTCCCAATCAGTATAATTATACATGGTGGCGACAATGATATAAGGTTCGGACCAACCTCAATGAACTACTGGGTGCAATAGCATAGCATACTACATAATCCTATCAATGCATAATATTTAAGTTGGACTACAATGCATAGGAAAAATATAGGTATAGATGGCGTATGACCAACAGAGTAACTTGCCTGGAATCCTGAAGATGAAATATTTACTCGTAGTCGTCTCTCCTTCTCGTTACAATATATCTAATGGCAGAAGAGAAATACTTCAACACACAACACAAATAAAAATTGAAGATCCAAATAAAAATACAATTAACAACATAAATATTTAGTTGTCACTATTAATAAACTAATTACTATGGCGGAGCTTGGTTGAGATAGGATCATGGTGGCTTGCATGGAAATATGATGCAAATCATACTCCGTGGATTGGATCAAATTGATACAAGTTAGGATTGAAGCATTGAGTATAAGTTAAAATGGATTGTGAGTATGTCAAACCTAGTTGGTTTGTCCATAAGAATATTTGAATAGGAAATCCATTCTTAGATTGGATTCAAAAACATCTGATAGGAATCGTGATGATCTTGTTGAGAAGAATGAATTTTTTTCCTATCGCCAGATTTATAAAAGAAAGAGATATAACTAAAACTATGTCTTGAAGTCAAAATAGGTTTCAATATGATGGAAGAATATGACCAGTGTTCAAACAAAAAGGTGTGATTCTAAGGATCAATTTAGCGAAGGAAATATTTTAAAATAAATTATAGAATGAGAGGAATAATAAATATACTCAAATTCACATAATAAATTTGAGTTAAATTTCGAATTATCAAAAGTGAAATATTAATGTACCATAATAAACTAGATTTTTCAAGGAATCCGGGGATATAAATTTGTCGAAATCCGATTTACGGGCAAGAAGATATGAATTTTTGAAGTTTGAGCATTTTTTTGAAAATGAATTACGGGATTTAACATGAAGCTCCCACATGGCGAATTCTAATTGGTCCGTACCCATTCAATTTTTTTAGCAAAAAAAACATGTAATGAACAGGGAGAGAGTACACTGGAGAGTTCGCCGGAGTTTGGGAAATAAGGTCCCCGGCATCAACGAGTAGCCGAACGATGTAGAGGAAAGCTTGGTGAACTAGCATGACAAGGTTAGAGCCTCCGTCTCGCCATTGTTTAGCCTAGAACTGTCACCGGAGTGGAGAAGAATGCGTAGAGAGCACGGTGATGCGTATGCCGTGCTCCGGCCTTGCAATTGAGCGGGAAAACATGTCACAATTGTGCGCATCCTCGAGGAGAAGAGTTTAGCGGAAGAAATAAGGCATAGATACCTTTCACGACGACGAAATTGTCAATGGACGGCGGCGGCTCGGGCAACTCCGGCGAGAAATTTCTCATAGCACGGGGCAAATTGGAGAGGGATTTTTGGGGAGGTGGCCTTCGATGTTCATCTACCTTCCAATTTATAGGTGCTAGGGAGGTCCATACATGGAGATCCACACAAAAAAATTGGAAGGTATTAATGGCGTTCGTGGAGAAATTTCTGGGCATTTAAAGCATTAAAAAGGATGGTTGTTTCCCTGAATGTATTCATCATGAACTTCTCCCAAATTCCCGTGTATGTTCTGAAGTGAATCGGTCAAGGGATTAAGCAGAAGAAGGGGAGGAAGATGTCCAGGTTCATGGTGTTCATCTTCTGTTCGTTCGTTCACGTACACAGAAAAGAACGAGGGAGGAAGAAGACGGCCAACGCTATGGGCCTTAGCGGGAGGATAGGCCCAAGACAAAAAGAAAAGAATAGAGAAACAGAGGAAAAAAAAGATATGGGCTCGGCCCAATAGATCTAGGATTTCTTTTTTTTATTATCTACCAACTCATAAAAATTATATAGACCGAATAAAATATAGAGAGTTTAGGAAAATATATTTCCCTCTTTGTATATATATTTTATTAGATTTTTTTCTCAACAAAAAATCATTTAAAGCATTAATAAATTCCTAAATTAGTTTTTAGGGTTTTATAAATACAAAAACAAATGATTAATAAATAAACAAGTATTCAAGTGAGCATTGTTAAATATTTCCAACACTAATTTGGGAGAAGTCATATTATCTCCTCTCATTTAATAAACTGAATTATCGGAAATATTTAAATATCTCTTAAACGTCAATATCAAATAAACTCCACTTTCAAATACAAATTTGAAAATGAGTATGGGAACACAATAAATTTGAGAAAGTCATTTTATTCTCACTCTAAAATATTTAATTGTAGTTCCAACCAAGTTTTAAAAAGACAAAAGAAAGAAAATCATTCTTTGAATTTTGAATAAAGTTCACAACCAAAATGTTCATTATGGGATAAATGATTATCTAATTTTATTAAATGGTTTGTAAAGGTTTAAACAAAAATTCAAAAGAAAAGTTTTCATTTACTCTAAAATTCAAACAAGTCAATCAATATTATATTATTTATTAACATTCCAAAATTCAAAAAAATTTGGGATGTTACAAACTACCACCCTTAATAGAAATCTCGTCCTCGAGATTTGCAAAGGCTAGAAAGAAATGGGTTAGGCTCGAGGATTTTTGTGTTACTTCCCCACGGTCTTGGCATAATATCAGAAAGATTGCGGTCTATCCTTCACTTGTCATTTGAGGCTTGCCTCCCACCGGTACAATTCCATATGCTTCCGTTACTTTCGCTTATACTAGGTTTGTAGTTGATCATATGTCTTAGCGAGATTGTTTGGATCAATTACCCTCTCAGGGTGTTAGGGAACTACCACCCTTAAGAACAAACTTGTGGGGATTCTAGAATTTCTTCATTCCATGATGGTTCTTCATCAAACTTCTACAGATAAGAATCTGCCTCTCCCAAGGAAACAAGTCTTGCAAAAAAACACATAGGTTCCAAAACTACATATCAAGACGCTCATGGTGGTCAAAATAACTTCCCAATGGAGCTTCTTGAAAATCTTCATGTTTCTTACTCACTGTATGACCTACGTAAGGCACGATGCATATCTACAAGGGTAATGCGTCTTACCATTCTATGGTGTAGACTTGTCGCTTCGGCACTCCACTACGGGGTTTTTAGGCTCTCTGGTTTACCAATCCAACATACAAAAGTATATAATAAGAGTCTTCGGTATGGGGCCCAATCCATCGCGTACTCAAATCATTACTTAATATGTAGATAGATGAATCTCGTATTCTAACACTCAGTCTTTCTCACTCCTCTTGAAGAGGTCTTCAGCTGCAAAACTAATAGAATGTTTTTGGGTGTTGATGATCCTACATGGTTTGTGCTAACACCTGCATCCATAGAATAGGGAACTTCCATCTTCAGCAATTGTGTTCTCCTTGCAAATGGGCAATTCTTGTCCCTTCTATATTCTGAATCCACTCTTCTACCTTGAATGGGTCACTAGTCTCATCAAAATATTAATGTCCACCGATGATATTTAAGGTTGGTCATAGATGAGATAGATCTTTAGAGAGAAAGGAAGATAGATATCAACCTAACAATCATCAAAACAACTAACATTCATAATAGACTCGTTTACTACGTTTTCGTCAGGAAGTCTTCATTCCCTTCGGTTCTTGAAAGTCTTCGATACAAGGAGTTTCATCGATGTGATGGTCTTCTAATACATCATCCATTGCTCACACATCTCAAGGTTCAATTAATAATAAATCCTACGAAATACGTATCCCAAAAACACAAATCTAAATTTAACAATGCAATTGACACCAATCATTAAATAAAAAGCGAAAACTCTGAGAAAACTCCAAATATCACTCATAAATTCATTCAAGCAACTCCTGTGGTACCTTCATCCACATGAGTTTGCATGGTCGGCACACTACTCGCACTCTTTCGTTTACTTCACAACTCTCATGGTGGGCTTGGATACTATTGGTATTGTGTAATATATTCCTTAACTTCTTCACAAGCATCTTAGTCTTGGATGTATCAGGTTCTTCTATGCGTCTTGGGTGATCTTGGGATCTCCGGAGCCTTCAAATTCTTCTAGTCTTCCATACTTCCATACTTCTAATGCACGTTGAAAACATCTATTCTCCGAAATGATCTTGAGTTGTCCAATATCTTGTCCTTCTAGAAGAGACGTAACACAATCCTTCTCAGTGGTCAAAGTGGCATGGGTATAGTCTAACTTGTTTGGGATAAGAGGGAGTGTTTGGTAAAACTCAAAAAAGATGAGTAGTAATGGATATTTTCAAAATAATATTTTTAGAGAGTATACTTCCTAATGGCTTTCCAGTTTCTAGGGACACGACCTACAGTCAACCTGGCTCTGATACCATCTTGTAACGACCCGGTCCCAAAAGGAACCAAGTCTACTGTGCTTTTGTGCTATCCCTGGATCAGTATGCTAGCACACACAGTACTCGATGAAATACCACGAATCACATGTCAAAAAGTAACGTAAAGACATGGTATTTATTACCTTATAGCCTTTGGCTAAAATACACCGCGGAAACGAACGATACATAAGTGGAGTCCCATCAACACCAACAGCATAGTTGAGTGTAGACACCGTAACCCTACATCGCATCACTTACTCGTCGTATACAAACCTGCAATACCGAAGGTTACAGCCCAAAATGGGTCAGTACTTTGAATGTACGGCAAGTTACTCCCAAAATAATATATAACAGACCTATCTTCTACATGCAATTCGGCTGGTGGAAAAGCTCTAAGTTTCAATTTGCATAAAGCTGATTTTGTCCTACTCAAGAATATCATATCAGTAAAACAAAGCTCATAGTATGATTGAATTGGTTTCTCCAAGTCAATCTACTCCCAAGGTTGATTAAGCCCAATTGATTAATTAAAGATGATGAGATCCGTCAACATTCCCACTTCTAGATTGCTCAAAGTTTTCTGTAACCGTGGACACGGCTAATCATGATTAGTTTGTACACTCTGCATAGGTTTGTGCACTTTTCCCCACAAGACTCGACCACCTGCTTTTAGTTCGTCACACTGCATGTTGTATGGGAACCGGAAGGTCGAGACATGGTCTTTTAGAAGAGTTTCCCTCACTCTGGCGGTGCCCATCCCACCTACTCATAACTACGTTCGTTGCACCACCTAGTAATAGTCACTACAACTAATCAACCAAGCCAGAGCCCATAATAGCTTGTGGCTGCACACGTAAGCTTCTAGTTATGAAAAATATGATTGATACCTTTTAGCCTGGGTGGCATTCCGCAGTGATTACTGGCCATCTCCAGGTCACTCAGGCAAATCCACTGGTTCCTCCAGGGTTCCCCCAACCATTCCACCCAGGTGGTTCATTAAGATTAGCTTGGTCCTGTTTACTACTTAGTCACTCATACCTCATAATGGATCACTTCCCAATCCACGTCTACTTAGCAAAGCAGTATAATTATACATGGTGGCGACAATGATATAGGGTTCGGACCTACCTCATTGAACTACTGGGTGCAATAGCATAGCATACTACATAATCCTATCAATAAATAATATTTAATTTGGACTACAATGCATAGGAAAAATATAGGTATAGATGGAGTATGACCAACAGAGTAACTTACCTGGAATCCTGAAGATGAAATATTTTACTCGTAGTCGTCTCCCCTTCTCGTTACAATATATCTAACGGCAGAAGAGAAATACTTCAACACACAACACAAATCCAAATTGAAGATCCAAATAAAAATACAATTAACAACATAAATATTTAGTTGTCACTATTAATAAACTAATTACTATGGCGGAGCTTAGTTGAGATAGGATCATGTTGGCTTGCATGGAAATATGATGCAAATCATATTCCGTGGATTGGATCAAATTGATACAATTTAGGATTGAAGTATTGAGTATAAGTTCAAATGGATTGTGAGTATGTCAAACCCAGTTGGTTTGTCCATAAGAATATTTGAATAGGAAATCCATTCTTAGATGGGATTCAAAAACATCTGATAGGAATCGAGATGATCTTGTTGAGAAGATTGATTTTTTTTCTATAGCCAGATTTATAAAAGAAAGAGATATAACTAAAACTATGTCTTGAAGTCAAAATAGGTTTCAACATGATGGGGGAATATGACCAGTGTTCAAACAGAAAGGTGTGATTCTAAGGATCAATTTAGCGAAGGAAATATTTTAAAATAAATTATAGAATGAGAGGAATAATAAATATACTCAAATTCACATAATAAGTTTGAGTTAAATTTCGAATTATCAAAAGTGAAATATTACTGGACCATAATAAACTAGATTTTTCAAGGAATCCGGGGATATAAAATTTGTGGAAATCCGATTTACGGGCTAGAAGATATGAATTTTTGAAATTTGAGCATTTTTCTGAAAATGAATTACGGGATTTAACATGAAGCTGCCACATGGCGAATTCTAATTGGTCCGTACCCATTCGATTTTTTTAATAGAAAAAAACATGTAATGAACAAGGGATAGAGTTCACCGGAGAGTTCGCCGGAATTTGGGAAATAAGGTCGTCGGCATCAACGAGTAGCCGAACGATGTAGAGGAAAGCTTGGTGAACTAGCATGACAAGGTTAGAGCCTCGGTCTCGCCATTGTTTAGCCTAGAACTGTCGCCGGAGTGGAGAAGAATGCGTAGAGAGCACGGTGATGTGTATGGCGTGCTCCGGCCTTGCAATTGAGCGGGAAAACATGTCACAATTGTGCGTATCCTCGAGGAGAAGAGTTTAGCGGAAGAAAAAAGGCATAGATACCTTTCACGACGACGAAATTTTCAATGGACGGCGGCAGCTCGGGAAACTCCGGCGAGAAATTTCTCATAGCACGCGGCAAATTGGAGAGGGATTTTTGGGGAGGTGGCTGAGGACTTGGATGTTCATCTACGGTCCAATTTATAGGTGCTAGGAAGGTCCATACATGGAGATCCACACAAAAAAATTGGAAGGTATTAATGGCGTTCGTGGAGAAATTTTTGGGCATTTAAAGCATTAAAAAGGATGGTTGTTTCCCTGAATGGATTCATCATGAACTTCTCCCAAATTCCCGTGTAGGTTCTGAAGTGAATCGGTCAAGGGATTAAGCAGAAGAAAGGGATGAAGATGTCCAGGTTCATGGTGTTCATCTTCTGTTCGTTCATTCACGTACACAGAAAAGAACGAGGGAGGAAGAAGACGTCCAGCGCTATGGGCCTTAGCGGGAGGATAGGCCCAAGAAAAAAAGAAAAGAAAAGAGAAACAGAGGAAAAAAAGATATGGGCTCGGCCCAATAGATCTAGGATTTCTGTTTTTTATTATCTACCAACTCATAAAAATTATATAGACCGAATAAAATATAGAGAGTTTAGGAAAATATATTTCCCTCTTTGAATATATTTTTAAATAAAAAAAAATTCTCAACAAAAAATCATTTAAAGCATTAATAAATTCCTAAATTAGTTTTTAGGGTTTTATAAATACAAAAACAAATGATTAATAAATAAACAAGTATTCAAGTGAGCATTGTTAAATATTTCCAACACTAATTTGGGAGAAGTCATATTATCTCCTCTCATTTAATAAATTGAATTATCGGAAATATTTAAATATCTCTTAGACGTCAATATCAATAAACTCCACTTTCGAATACAAATTTGAAAATGAGTATGGGACCACAATAAATTTGAGAAAGTCATTTTATTCTCACTCTAAAATATTTAATTGTGGTTCCAACCAAGTTTTAAAAAGACAAAAGAAAGAAAATCATTCTTTGAATTTTGAATAAAGTTCACGACACAAATTTTCATTATTGGATAAATGATTATCCAATTTTATTAAATGGTTTGTAAACGTTTAAAAAAACTCAAAAGAAAAGTTTTCATTTCCTCTAAAATTGAAACAAGTCAATCAATATTATATTATTTATTAACATTCCAAAATTCGGAAAATTTTGGGATGTTACAAAGATTTTGTGAAATAATAGGTGTGCCGAACGTTGGACGGGCGGCAAAGATGAATACTCAGCCCACCGAGCTGAGAACGCTCTTCAACTCTCTTTGCGGTCCGGATACAAGGGATATCCGAAGTTCAAAGATTTCCAGAATCTTGTTTCCCCAGCTCAGGTATTTTGCATATTATATTGCTAGAGGGGTATTAGCTCATGACAACACGAGCAACATTTTTGCGCCGGATATTGCTATCCTCGGAAGTGCCCTCTCAAGGGAAATTACGTATAATGTGGGTGCCTTGATTGCTCGTCGACTTGCCCTTAATGGAAACAAGGGAGATCTCTTTGGTGGCATTTATGCCACACTTATTCTTGAGTCTCTTGGGTGCACCCCACATCCTGATGATGAGCATTTTCCTTTTATAAGCTTTGACCTTGCTGCTATGAAGAGGAATGAGTTTGTTACCAGGACTTTCGAGTTTGGTAACCTTATTTATATTCTGAGGTTTGGACTAATCAATATTCGGGAGATCCGTCTACCTGCTCCTTTTTGGTTTGATTCTACTCGCAGGAACGGATGGTCCTTCAACTTCACCCAGTTCGATGAGTTCGTGGCCCAGCAGAAGTTCCATAACCCCATGGAGGGGGATGTGCATGATGAGGAGGAGCCCGTTACCCAGTGGGGTGAAGGGTCTTCTTCCGCTTGGAGCACGGAACCTTCTTCGTGGGAGGATCCGAGGACTTCGGTGTACGCACCAGAGGGCTCATACAACCCTTGGACTTACCATTACCCCGGAGCAGGAGGCTCCTGGGGACCACAGTAGACGAGCCCAACTTAGGCCAAAAGCCTAAGCTTGGGGGAGTACGTGTCCCTCTCACTTTTTTTCCATTGTATTATCCATTTTATGTTTTTGTTCATTTTGATCTTTTCGAAGTTTTTTCCTGTTCTTCTTTGATTATTTATTTGCAAAAACAACAAAAAGATTTTCTCTTTATTTTTCTTTCGTTTAACCTTTTGAAAAATCCAAAAAGATTTTATTTCTCTCTTTAGTTTGCTTTGTTGCAGAGTTCAGCTCGAGTCCATGATGGTATTTGCACTTGATTATATTTCCCTACGTTGAATCGTGCAAGGGACAAGGCAGTGCTGACGAAGATCGACGAAAGGGATGCAACAAGGAAATCCGGTATGAACTCTTTTGTTTCTACTTTTGTACATATGCATGTACTTATGATTTAGAGACCAGCTTGTAGCGACATAGTGCTATGTTTACAATGCTTTCCCAGTGGTTCATGCTTTCTTTGTGATTAATCTCAAATAGCTAGAGTGCATAATGTGTTGTTGAGATGATTTACATGCATTGCATTGTTCATGGTTTGGCATACTGAAGTGGTATTTCCCTTTGGAGGATTCTTGATTGACTTGGCACATGCTTACACATGTTTATGACTGAAAAGTCCCCTATGCCTTGATGATCTTTGAATTTCAGAATAGTTATATCACTTTCATGCCCAATTCAATGTTACTTTGTCGCTCTGCATGATTATGACTGTTATTCCACTCTAATTGGTCGCTTCCCACTCTTTTGCTAGACTTCGCTCACACTAAGCGGAATTCTGCTTGTGCATCCAAAATCCTTGAAACCAGTTGTTCCTTATGAGTCCACCATATACCTTCCTATGTGGTATTTACCGGCCATCCTAACAAAGACTTTCTTGTACCATCTCGAAATTATTCAAAAAACACTCCTGTGTTGTGCCTCTGCTTTAGCTCATGAGGAAGTAGTAGGTAATTCATGACTTTCTTATGTTAGACATGTGTTATCACGGGATTCCATGTCTAATCTGCAAAACCCTAATACGAGGAGGGACTGGCATGAGTGCGCCCAGCTCACAAAAGATAATCACAACCAACAAACCCTCCTTCACGCTTTGTTTATGAGAAATCAGAAAACTTTGGTAGTGATAAACAAAGGAGAGTAAGGGGATGTGATCGTCCCCATCTTGGGAGACGTTCCTCGAAACATGTCTAGCGTAAGAAGTGATTGATTTGTCTACTAGCATTCGTTGACAAATCATGCACCTCCCAAAAACTTTTTATCTCTGTTTTCAAAACCAAGACCTATGGTACATGTTTAGTCTTTGCTTCCAGCCACGGGTTTTCAACCTTGCCAGCAAAATCCACGGTTTGAGAGTCTCCACCTTCTTTCTTCAAAGCACCAACTATGAGAGCATAATTGTCATTCTGAGTGTAATGTGCATTGTCCCAAAGTACTACATTGTCTTCTGCATGATTGTGGTATTACTTATTCTGAAGTTCTTAGTTCTAGTCTCCTTTAAAACTCCGGAGGAGTTTCTGCATTTATGTTTTTCTTCACTCATGGAGGCTAGAGAGATGCCACTCTATTATGTTCAAGCTATGTGCATTGTAATCTTGTCTTGATTTTCAGTAGCATATTATTTACTTTTAGTTGTTTGTGATTGTTCACATAAAAGAAAGATTGCTTCGTGCATTGTCCTTATAGAATTGTTTCAATACCTTCTATACTCTTTTCATAGTACATGTTTATATACATCTGATGAAGCAAAAGAGTTTGTCAAGGTTTAGTACATGTTTATATACTCTTTTCTTTGTCGTGTTTAGTTCGGTGAACTGAATTGCTTGAGGACAAGCAATATGCTAAGATTGGGGGAGTTGATACGTCTCAAACGTATCTACTTTTCCAAACACTTTTGCTATTGTTTTGCCCTCATTCTTGCATGATTTGGACGAAACTAAACCGGACTAACGATGTTTTCAGCAGAGTTTTCTGTATGGTTTTATTATGTGCCGGAAAATGGATTTTTAGGTGTCTCAGAAAATTCCAGGAAAAATCACAGTTTATCAGATCATTTAATAATTTTATCAGATTGTTGGGGGCATGTTGCCTATCATCTAGATTGGTGTTTATCATCTTTTCTTCAACTTGTTGCTCTTAATGCTTGTCACTTTGGGCCCGAGTGCCATGTTTTCAGATCTGAACCCTATTTGTTTGTATGAATATATTTGTGTTCTTGATCCTATCTACAAGTTGTATGCACCTGTTATAGTCCGGAACCGGCTATCCCAAAGGTGACAGCTTGGGACACCAAAGGGGAAGGACTATAGTTTGACGATTCCGTGTATCCATTGATTGTTAATGCTTTGTTCCGGTGCTCTTTGACAGGAGCACCTTAATCTCCATAAGTTCCTTTTGGCCCCATTCGTAGCCGGATGGTAGGACAAAAGATGGTGTGCAAGTTCTTATTGCAAGCACGTACAACTACCTGTGGGGTACATGCCCGATGTTTTATTTATGCCTAGATGATCATTGCTTTTCTGCGTGCCTGGCCCCAAGTTAAATTCATGAACTATCCCATCCATGCAGCGCCCAATCATCCATCTCCCTAGCCTATAGTGTTTTTAATTCTGCTGGTTACTAGTTGTTTTCTTTTGCTGTTTTACTGTCGCTGTTTCACCACCACTATTTCCGTTTCCACCATCACTTCCATATCGCAGTTACTATTAATATCTTGTTGCAAGTAAGTGTATCTCAGGTGCGGTGGAATTGACAACTCCATTGTCAAACCTTGTGGTTATTCTTTGGATCCCCTTGATTCGAATCTATAAATTGGGTTATTCTTACCCGCGAAGACTAAAACTAGATTAGGCAACTGCCTCTTTAAACCTAGACGGACTTCTTGCGAACCAGCCTAGTATATAAAGGCTGGGAGAGGGAACGTCTAGGGCATCCGATCTCATAGAAACACCTCCAGTCTCGAGCGATCTCGTCTTGACCTCCACTGTAATCGCCTTCATCCTAATACAAAAGAGCAGGAAGTAGAGGTTTTACCGATCGGGGGCCCTGAACCTGGGTAAATCCCTATCTCTTGTTAGCCGACGAGCATCGCCAACCTGCACTTCTATCTATGATCTAAACTCAGGGTACCTTACCATGGGATATGCCGAGACCGATCCTCATCAATTGGCGCCATGGGAATACGCAGGATAGAATCACGATCTCGGCAGTCCTGTCATCATCAACCGACAACTCGGCGACTTCAACAACAATTCGAGCAAGAACCGACCCACTCAAAGAACTGAAATTTATCGCAAGACTTTCTGTCGCGCTACCTAGCACACTCGATCAACGAGTGGGTCAAGATCAGTCTTTCGACGGGTACCGAAGCTACGTCCAACGACGAAGGAACCGCTGATATGTCCCAAACGTATCTATAATTTCTGCTTGCTCCATACATGTTGTGTGTGATATTGTTATGATCTAGATACACTTTCATACACTTTTGATAATATTTGGACTAACTTATTAGCTCAATGCACCACAGTGTTAGTTCCAGTTTTCTGCTGTTTTTCTATTTCAGGTTTCCCCCCTATTAAAAGTGCTCCAAAAATTCGGGAAAATCAGATAAAAAATCAGCACAACGGAAGCTTTAGGAGTCCCGAAGGAGGGCCGGAGGGGCCCCACCTGGTGCCCAGGCGGCCAGCTGGCGCGGCCTAGGGGTTGGCCTAGAGGGGTGCCGGGACACCTGGTGGGCCCCCTGGCTGCCCCCCTTCGCCTATATATTCTCCGTGACGCGAAACTGGCCCATGAGGACATCCCTCAGAACGAAGCCAAAGACCCGAGGGCCTTGAATCAATCACAAGCTACATAAAATAATCAGGAAGCTTGATCCAACGACGAATCGCCTGAACATGAATCAAGAACTCACCCCTCTCGGGAGAAGAAGGGGGAGATTCAGACGGAGAGGCGTCAAAGGAACACGAGCACCGAGCTTGGGAGCCATGGAAAGTGATAAGAGGAAGAAGAAGATGAGGGCACTTAAAAGATAAAGCTACCCGGAGGCTATTTATAGCAGTTCCGAGGAGAAGATCAATCAATACCATAAGTGACATAGGTGAACTACCCATGGTAGATGACATTTATGGAAAGACTCCTCGATTCCCACTACAATATCAATGCCTCCAACTGGCGTTCCGGGCAGTGTGACCAGAAATACCATAATGGATCTTTGACTAAAAAAGTCAAAGGAAATTTTTAAGTTGGAAGATGAAACGAAGAGATAAAGAGAAGATAGATACCGACTCTTTGTAAAACTCAAAAGAAGTGATAGTCGGTCTATCTGAATTAGGGATTCAGAAGATTGCTGCGAAGACTAAAGCGTCACAACAATCCTGGGGGCTAATGTCGGGGGGATGAACCAAGCCCATAACCCAGCATTAAGTCTATGGGCCGACTCACCTATGGTAGGCCCACAAAGAAGACCCGGCCATGGTCTAGCTGCGCAAAGGAAAGAAGATCGAGGCCGTAGAAGGAATTTGACTTACCTTGTACAGCAGATAGCATATTTGTAAAAGTAGAATAGGACTCCACCTTGTGTTAGAGTCGGACTCGCAGAATCCCAGGGCCCAGCTCCCTTATAAGCCGAGGTCCATGGGATCCAGGGCGAGAGAACAATCTCAACCTAAGATAGGACTACACACTTGTCGGCGTAACCTAGATATCATCGAGACTAAGTTTACGAGCCGACTCCCTTGTAATCGATCGACCGACTCTTCTTTTGAGAGTCGCAACCCATAATAATAGCAAGAAGGAGTAGGCTTTTACCTCGAGACAAAGAGGGGCTGAAACCTCGGTAAATCGCCGAGTCTCTTGTCCATGCCAAATCTCCAGGATAGTTACTTCTTTACTGATTCTAGGGCTTGATCGGCTTCATCATCCCAGATGAATTTTTCTAACTTTTGTAAGATTCGGTACAGGGGGATTGCCTTTTCCCCAAGACGGCTGATAAGCCGACTTAGGGCAGCTACACATCCTGTGAGTCATTGGAATCCCTTCACGGAGGTCGGCTTCTGGAGATCCATGATGGCATTGATCTTCTCTTGGTTTGCCTCGATACCTCTTTCTGACACTATGTACCCGAGGAGCTTTCCTGCAGGAACCCCGAAGGTGCACTTGGCTGTGTTTAATTTCATCTGGTACTTGCGCAGATTCTTTAAGGTCTCTTGGAAGTCACTGATGAGTGAATCGGCCACCTATGACTTGATGACTATGTCATCTACATAGGCGTATACATTGCGCCCAATTTTCTCATTGAGGCAGCTCTGCACCGTTCGCTGATATGTGTCCGCTGCGTTCTTCAAGCCGAAAGGCATAGAAGTGTAGCAGTATATCCCAAAGGTAGTGATGAAAGTTGTTTTGTCCTGGTCCTCGAGGGCCATCATGATTTGGTGATAACCTGGGTAGGCATCGAGAAAACACAGGTGCTCTCATCCTGCATTAGAGTCGATGATTTGATCGATGCGAGGTAGTGCGAAGGGATCCTTTGGGCAGGCTTTGTTTAAGTCGGTGTAGTCAATGCACATACGCCAGGTCCCGTTCTTTTTCAAAACGAGGACCGGATTTGCGAGCCACTCCGAATAAAAAGCTTCCATGATGAACCCGGCGGCAAGGAGCCGGGCTATTTCTTCCCCGATGGCGTTCCTCCTTTCGTCATTAAAACGACGAAGGAATTGCTTGACCGGATTCAGCTTTGGGTCAATGTTTAGACGATGCTCAGCAGGCTCCCTCGGGACACCTGACATTTCAGAAGGTTTCCATGCAAAAATTTCCCGATTCTCACGGAGGAACTCGATGAGCGTGCTTTCCTATTTGTCAGATAGCTCTGTCCCAATGATGAACTGCTTGGAAGCATCACCAGGGAAAAAGTCGACTTTCTTTGTGTCCTGAGCCAGTTGGAACTTGGGGTTGTTATCAGGAGTCGGTTTCTTCAGGATGGTGGTGTCTGCCGGGTCTACCTTCTCCTGGAATTCTGACAGGTCCTCTTTGGCGCAGGCCGACTCAGCAAACTTGACGTGCTGCTCGTCGCACTCTGTAGCTCTGGACCGGCTTCCATCCACTGTAATAGGGCCGGAAGGACCCCGCCATTTTCAGTTTTAGGTAAACGTAGCATGGCCGAGCCATGAACCTGGCATAAGCCGGTTTGCCTAAGATGTCGTGATATGGGCTCTCGAGTTTCACCACCTCATAGGGTATGATTTCAGAGAGAAAATTTTCAGGAGTTCCAAAGGTTGTCTCCAGGTAAATTTTTCCTATCGACCGTGCCGACTTCCCTGGGACTATTCCATGGAACACGGTGCTGGAGGTTTGTAGCTGTTTGTGGGTCAGTCCCATCCTACGGAAGGTCTCGTAATAAAGGATGTTGATGCTGCTTCCCCCGTGCATGAGCACTTTGTCCAGTGTGTAGCATCCAATCTGTGATGAAACTATCAGGTCTAGGTAACCTGGGTTTTCTACCACAGGGGGGTGATCGTCCCTTGTCTAGGTGATCGGCTGCTCACACCAGTTAAGACACATGGGAAAAGCCGGCTCTGTGCCACGGACATGGCTGCTCTGTACTGCAGCTTCATGTCCCTCCGGCAACTGCTGGTGGTAAAGACATGATAAGCCGAGTGATTTTGGAGCTGTTTTGGGTTTGATTGGTATCCAGCACACCCCGATTTGTTTTGCTGTCCACCTCCCTGGGATCCTTGGTACTGTGGTGCTACGTCGGCTCCCTGCTGACCAAAGTTTTGGTTGTTACTATTTTGACCGGCTCCACCACCTGACCCAGGGGGGCCTAGACTCCACGCCTTTGGAACTCCTTCATGAAGTTGCATTTTTCCCAAGTATGGATGGCTGGACGGCCGGGTTTGCTATGCAACGGGCAAGGTCTTTTCATAGCTTCTTCAAAAGTAACTGGGGTTTGGAAATTTCTTTCCTGCTTGCCGCGGTATTCGCTGCCCCTACTTCTGCCTTTGGGAGCCGACACTTGTGTTGGCTACCAAGTCGGAATTATTCTGATCGAGCCGTCGTTTACCTGGTTGATTCTAGTTCTGTGACCCCTTGTCGTTACTCTTTTTTTCTCTGGGTGACTTTATCTTCTTCCAGATCGGCATTGTCACAACCCAAGTTTAGGTAAGTGCTAGGGTTGCTTGAGTCCTTCGCATCATGAAAAAATTCAAAATAAATCCAAATGGGGAAAATAAAAGCCCTGAGAAATTAATTCAAATGGCCAGATAAAAATCTTTTTCCAAAAATCATTTGAATATTTGGAAAATTCCTATAAATGATGTTGATCATTTTAAAAGTGGTTTGGGTTCATTCCCATACTCAAGGAATTTTCTAAAATTCAAACAGTGCCTTGGAAAATTAAAAGAACCCCTATTTGATTTGAAATTCAAATAAGTTGAATTTCAAAAATGCCCTAATCCTAAATGTGACTAGCTACTGGTCACCTAGGGTTTATAAATGTATTTGGGCATTTTTATGAAATGCTATGGTATTTTTACCAGAGCAAAACAAAAAAAACAAAAAACACAAAAATAAAAACAGAAGAGGGCCTACCTCACTTACCCCCTGGCCACCTGGCCCATCTGCCTCAGAAGCAGGCCCAGCCCACCAGGGGCAAGCCTGTCTTCTTCCTGGCGCCAGGAGGCAGAGGCGTGGCAAGCATGCCCGCGGCGGCCTCCACCTCCTGCTTGCCACGGAGCAGCCTAGCTACTTGCCCTTTCCATTTTTCGTCACCGTAGAGGCCTGAGAGCCCCTCCTTTCCTTTCCCCTCCATCGGAACTCCTCCTCCCGCTCTCCAGCGCAAGCCCACGAAGAAGCCGAGAGCAGTCGCAGTTCAGCGTCACGCTCCGGCGTGGCCAACCCCGACGAGGAGGCAAGCCAAGGTGTCTGACGTGATCCCCGCCGATGACTTACTCAAATCCCTCCTTCAATCGAGCCGGAGCATCCCTGGAAACATCGCCCGCTCCCTCGAATCACCGTCGGCAGCCGCGACAACCGGCGAGAGATTCCTTCGCCCCGAAGTCTCCCCGGTCACCCTGCGCTCGCCCCTGTGCTCCTGGTGAGCTTTCCCTGTTCCCCCCCCTCTAGTGCTTGAATCCATGCCCCGGACGCCGTTCCCGTCGAGGCAGTACGCCGGCCGCCCCTGGATCTCCTCCCCGCCATGGACTCCGGCGTCCCCGAGACCCCTGCGTAGCAGCACTGGGTGCGGACGAGCGGGGGCTACCTTCTGGTAGCTTCCCCACGCGCTCCTGTGGCCGGAGAGGCCCTGACTAGTGGGCGCCGCCGTGGAGTATGGTCGCCATCGGCCAACTCCGGCAGGCCCACGTGGCCACACTAACTAGGGGCTAATCCCCCTCCTATTTGACCCCATGGATCAATGATAGTGGGCCCTGGCGCCCCCTAATCACCCTGTTAGTTTAAAACTAACCGGGTTTTAACCCAGAGGGGATCACAGGTAGGGCCGAGGCGTCAGGTTGACTGGTCAGCGCCCCATGATGTCATCCTGATGTCATGCTTGCGCAATAATGTTTTTTTTATTTTAAGAGAATTCCAGAAAATGTTTAAATCTTTAGAATTTCATAACTTTTAATCCATAACTCCAAATCAAATAATTTATATATGAAAAATCATCAGAAAAATGCAAGGATTAAGAATATGCAATTTGTTTTTATGTTTGACCATTTTAAAATGGGTGAACAGAAAAAATGTGTGTATGACTTAATTTGAATTTGAATTTGGAGTTTGAATTTGCAAATCAATTGCAATACACTTCAATTAAATTGAATTTTCCACAAACCAGTACCATGCACATCATGGACAACTATATCATGTGCTTGTGCATTTTATTTTGTTGTTGCCTCCCTTTGTT
Source organism: Bromus sterilis (assembly GCA_950022295.1). NCBI lineage: Eukaryota > Viridiplantae > Streptophyta > Magnoliopsida > Poales > Poaceae > Bromus > Bromus sterilis. Next base: position 330,869,093 of record OX465595.1, on the reverse strand, counting down.
GATGATTGCTTCGGTAACAGTGCCTCCGAGACGGTGATCAGCCCCGAAGAAGAAGACCACCGTTAAGACCCGTGTTTCGTCAGCAAGGCAAGCAAACCCCATTGATCACGTCTATAAAATCCTACTTCCCTCTCAGTCTCGCTTATGCATGTTTAGGAGATCACCGAGACACGTTCTTTCGCATAGTTGAACCCATTCTGATGCATGACCTATCATTTTGTCACCGTATTAAGCAAGCCATAATCCTAGCAGATTTAGGAGTTGAATGATGAGCATGTGGCCCCTGCAACTGTTACTGCTTATTGCCGCTTAGTGATACAATTAGGATGTTATGTTTGTGAGTCGGGATGGAATGAACACAGTGATGCTGATGATAAACGTGTTGGTGAATCCACCCTAAACAAAGGTGAACGATGCGAGGCTGTGTAGGAGTACACAGTGGGTTGTCTCGTTGAACACTGCCCTAGGCCCTGAGTGTCAGAACCCTCTGTTAGGTAATGTGCTAGGATCAAGTAACCTTGCATCATGTCAAAATTTCAAAGGAAATCAATTTCAAAATCAAAATGGGAGAAGGAACACCCCCATATGAATTAATTCAAAAGGCTAGATAAAAATCTTTTCCAAAAATTCATGTTAGAGTTTTGAAAAGTCTTATAAATGAGTGTGATCACATATCAAGTGATGTGGGACCCACCCCATGCTCATAGATTTTTCAAACAGTGCCTTGGAATTAATGAAATACCCCTATTTGATTCAAAATTCAAATCTTTTGAATTTTAAAAATGTTGAAAGTTTATAAGTGGCTAGTCTATATTATTATGAGGCCACATAAAAGTTTTCAGCATTTAATAAAATGATTTGGTATTTTTATCAAAGTCAAAACAAATATACAGAAAAACAGAAAGGAAAGATTAAACAGAAAAAGGAAAAGAACTTACCTGTCGCCCAGGGGCGAGGCCACTCACCTCAACCGGCCCAGCCCACCTGGAGGGGGTACATGCGTCTTCTTCCCCTTCAGGCAGGCAGGCACCTCGCCGGCGACCGCCGTGGGCACGACAGGCAGCTGCCTGCCTGCCCCGAGCCCTACCTCCTCGCTGGAGACGTCTGGGAGACGTCCCGATCTTTCTCCCTCCCTCCAGAACCTCCTCCTCCTCCTCCCGTGCTCGTTTCCGTCGCCACCCGAAGACTCGCCGGAACACCGCAGCGCTTCCGCGTGGCCATCGACGCCGAGGAACCCAGCCGAGCTGTCCAGTGTATTCGCCATCCTCGACTCCGTCGACTAGCAGAAGAAGGAGCTCCAATTTGGACTAGGTTTGATGCCAGCTTCATCGGATCGTCGCCGGCCGCCGGAGCTCAAGTGGATTGATTCGCCGCCGCCGTAACTTCCCAGCCTCCGACGCCTGCTCCAACGTGTTCACCAGCGTCTGGTGAGCTTTTCCCCTCAAGCCACGGCTTCCTTCTCCTCCTCTGTCTCGTGCTGCCATGGACGCCGGAGTACCGAGCCGCCGTGCTCGTCGTCGGCGAGCAACCGTTAAGCCATTGACCCCGCTACCTTGTCCTTTGCATTCCCCGCGCTCCGTTGCTTCGAACGCACCCAACCACGCGCCATTTGGAGCTCCGTATCGAATTCGACCTCTAGCCAGTAGCCCCGCCGCCGCAAAGCTCGACGTCGGCGTGCGTACTGGGCCTCCCCACCTCTCCTTTTGGTCACAATCGACGCGCGACACCGAGAGCTTCGTCTCAGAGGTCGAAGCGCGCGATTTGGACCACGGGAGCCCTCTCCCCGTGCAGCGCCGCCGTGCTGGTGGCCACCGGCGGGTAGCCGCCGGCAAGCCTGACATCGCCGGGGTGATTATCCACTAATCTAACCCCCTGGGTCACTTACAGGTGGGCCCAGCCCCCTCTAATCCTCTCTGTTAGATTAATCTAACAGGGAAATTAGATGAGAGGCTGACAGCCCTGGCCCACTGGTCAGTTTGACCGGGGTCAAAACCCCCCCTGACGTCATGCTGATGCAGTGCTGGCGCAATAAAGGTTTTTCTAAATTAAAAGAATTCCAGAAAATCCAGAAAATACCCCAAACTTTGGAAATTCATAGAAAATTCATATTAAATCCAAATTGGACAAATAATATATGAAAAATGATCAGGAGAAAATTATCTTTCCAAATATGCAACTTTCAACTCTGTTTGAGTTGAATTTAAAATGGGACCAGTAGCATATGTCATTTGCTTTATTTGAAATTAATTCAAATTCAAACCAAATGATTTTCCTACTTGGACCAGAGAATTATGATGTAATTCAACCACACTTCAGAGGCATATCATACACATTTGAAGTTGATTCAAAATGATCAAACTATGTCACATTCAACTTGGCTAAGTTAAATTCAAATGTGGAGTTTGAATTTTCATTTTAAATGCAATATATTCCTAGCAAATGTAGGAGTTGTTTGATATCATGTGGCCCCTGCAATGTTACTGCTTATTGCATGCTTAGTATGATACCATGTTTTTACTGTGATGTGAGTCGGGATGGGAATGATCATGTTGATGATGGTAGAAAAGTGTTGGTGAATCGACCCTAATACAAGGTGAACGATGAGAGGCTGTGTAGGAGTACACGGTGGGTTGTCTCGTTGAACACCGCCCTAGTACGAGTTCTTGTGTGGTGATCCAAGATGAAGAGTACAACCACACATTGGGCTCACTGACCCCTCTCAACTTACTAACTCATCCCTTTCGATGTCCAGATGTCGCAGTAGTTCGGAGTTCTGGTAGGCTTGTGGCCTGGATGCTAAGTGAGAGAACGGATCACCCGAGACCGGCTTATGCACCACGCACACATCGCTTGTGTCCACTTCGGTAAACCGGCCGGGTTCACGATAGTGGTAGCCAACCCAAGTAGGCGGCTTTCTTGGACTAGATAGGCTATGAGGTAACAGTTGTGGTGAGCATCCTCGCCGGCACCCCTTGAATGGTGTCGAGTACAAAGGCGGTAAATGATGATCATGTGTGTGTAGCGGTACACCCTTGCAAGGTTAACAAAACTATTCGAATAGTCGCGTCCGCGGTTATGGACTGCTTGGAAAGCTTAGCTTGATTATTAGATAACTTGAACCGGATACTTCTAAAACACACCAAGATAAGTGTGAGTGCTATGGCGTGCTTTCTCGTGGGGAAGTCGAGGAAGGCACCATAGTGGTGTAATTGGTTGGTGAAAGTAGTGGACTCGTGTACGCTTCTTACCTCAAAGTCTGGTACTCGTAGTTCAGGACTAGCCAAGTCAAAGCTGGCATTTCTGCAAGTGAACCCCACCTCCCTTTACCTTGATACATGTGCATGAGTAGTATAGCGCCTATGTAAGTCTTGCTGAGTACGCCTTTGTACTCACGTTTGCTTAATCTATGTTTTAGATGACGCCATTGATCCCGAAGGAGGTTTCTTCATCGAGCTGGACGACTGAAGTTAAACTAGTCTAGTCCCAGTCAGCAGACTGGTTCCCTCGTGGAGGGCTTTGTGTTTAAATAAGGCTTCTTAAGCCATTTGTTAAACTTGTCTGTACTCAGACATAATTTGCTTCCGCCTGTGTTGTAATGTTGGATCACATGTATGTGATCTCTGTGTGTACTCTATAAGAGTTATAAATGAAATGTACACTTTGTAGAGAATTGCAATGGTACCTGCTGTTCATACAAGGCATGTGTGATGCGTGTATGTTTATAACATGCATGTCTTTGTATGGGTTTTCGAGACCTTAGTTGTGTTCTGGCTGGCGGTCTTTCATACACCAAGTGGCCCTTAGATGTGCGCAGCTTGGGGCATCGCGATGCGATTGCTCGAGACTCCGTCTCGTGCACACTTTGTGGTATGATCGAGCCCGCCCTAGACCCCGACTAAGTGATCGGGCTGGAGTAAGTCTATGTAAGAGTTTTGAGATAGTCGTTAGTATGGTTGAGGCGACTTGTCTTTGAATATGGGAGTTCACCACCCATATTATTTGACTTGTGTGCGGACAATGAGGACCCATCTCAGTTGATCATCCGGCCTGGATGGGATGCCCCTCACGTACGATGCTTTCCGAGAACGTTCTGTGCTTGGCCTTGTCTGCTTAGACAACTGGGTACGGTTCTCGGCTCTCCATATGACTATGCCTTAACTGTACTTGCATACGCTAACCCCGGGTCCCGACAGACTTGGTATCAGAGCAGGACTGACTGTAGGACTAGTAGCCTTGGCCGAAGTCGAGTCTAGCCTTCTATAGTTATATTGTTACTCTGGGTATATAAGGGAACAACGTAAGGCTTCTTTTTTCTCCTTACCCCTTCGTTCTGAGTTCTGAGTCACCCTCATCTTATTCTACGGGAAGATAGGACTAGGCTCTCCTCTGTCTGATTAGCACATCTCGTTGTTTGCTTCCTTATAGCCGTAGGAAAGTTGTGTCAGGTTTTCCTAGCATTGTTATAATGCTGATTTCTTACATCGTATTATGTAAGTGCTGTTTGCATGTTGTAAGAAATTGTCTTTTTCTTGCAATTACAGCCCTTATGCTGTCCGAGTCATTCCAGGTTTATCTCATAATCTGATGCATTTGCAAACTCCTTTCTGTTTCAAATGGCAGATCTTCCCCCTCGGCAGATTGTTCGTTTGACCAGGTGCCTCGGTGTGCGTGGCCATCCCGCCACGTTGATCGAGATGATGTCCTATGTGGGATATCGATGGTACCCTGAGTACACCGTCGAGGAGCAGTTCCACGACTTCAACCAGACGCAGTTCCACTGCATTGTCCGGATCTACTCGCACCACGTTGGAGTCACCCAGCCTATCCACTTTGGACATGGCATTGGCGTTACCGAGAACATGGCTGTGCAGGATGCTGCATATTCATGTATTACACTGCTGAGAGAGGAGCACACCATGCTGAGAGAGACTTCATTCCGCTATATCCCTGCTGCACTCCCAGGAGAAGAGGGATATTACACCGGACTCTACTCAGATCACTCTGCAGAGGATCCAGCACTCCAGGTGACTGCTAGGTTTGCTAGTGATCGAGATCGTGATGCACGCGCTCTCCGTTTTGAGCTCCACGCCACCCGAGTTCGTCTGTACCGAGCACTGACGCTCTTGGCACCCTTTGTGAGCGTGGGATCAGTTGAGTTTGATGCGATCTATCCAGTGAGGTCTCAGATGCCTTCTCGAATTGCTTGGCCCGAGATTGGAGGAATTTTTCCACCCCGTGGTCCTTTGCTTCCACCCTACACTGGACCTAGGCCCCATCCTTGCCCAAATGGATATCAGGGCCCACAAGCCTCCGTGTTTTCCGATGGTCACCTCCAGCTACCGGGATACGCGGGTAACTTTTATGAGGACAACTATGGAGATGGAGATGAGTGAGACCGCCTATGGTATTACTTAGTGAGGATGTAGTAGTATCTTAGTTTATTGTAAGCAAGGTGTCTAAGTTCCAGAGGCTTAGATAAATAATGTATAGGAAGTCAGAGTGCCTCTGAAGGATGTATCATCTTCATCACGTTTGTATTAGCTTGGTGCTTGTACTAAAACGATGTATGGTTTGTATGACAGCTTGTGAATATATGGCTTGTATGCTTTTATCACCATGTTGTCAAGATGATTACTTCCTTTGCTCTGTAATCCTTCCAGTACTTCAATACCGTGTTTAGACTCTTCAACTCAACTCTGTTTGACTTTGATTTCACCTTCAGGATGTCTCAAGGAACCCGTGGCCAGGTTGGTCGTAACCAAGGTCGTGGGAATGACCAGGAGGAAGGCAACCTTCCACCCCCACCCACGATGGCACAAGTTCTGATGGAAGTGGAGAGGAACCACCGAGACTCTCACCACCTGTTGGAAGTTATTGCACGCAACACCACTCAGCAGCGCAATGAGTTGGTGTCCCTGAACGACTTCATCCCCCGGTTTTCAGTTACTCCACCGAGCCCCTTGACGCCGATGACTGGCTCCGCAGCATCGAGAGGAAGCTCCAAGCCGGCCATGTTGCAGATGGAGACAAGGTCAGCTACGCCACGTATCACCTTGAAGGTGCAGCTAGTTCTTGGTGGGAGAACTTTCTGAATATGCGTCCTGATGGACCACCTGCATCTTGGGAGGAATTCTGCACGTCCTTCCGTGAGCACCACATTCCCAAGGGTCTCATGGACCGCAAGCGTGAGGAGTTCTGTAACCTCAACCAAGGCAGAAGGACAGTTGACGAGTTCAGTCCTGAGTTCAACCGACTTGCTCGTTATGCAACTGAAGAAGTCTCCACCGACTCCAAGAAACAAGAGAGGTTCCGTCGTGGCCTCAACTCCGGACTCCGTCGCGAGCTCAACCTTCATGACTTTGCCACCTTTCAGGTCCTTGTCAACAAGGCCATCAATGCAGAGGACATGAACACCCCCAACGATTTCCGCAAACACCCCAGAGATGATAGTTCATCCAGTTCTGGCTCCCAGAAGCGCAAGATCTGGATTCCAAACAGCATGTTCCGCCAGAACAACCCCCCGAGGCCATCCTATGTGGCGCCTCGTCCACCCACCCAGTTCCACCCAGCTCCACCAAACAACCCATCTCCACGCACTGTTTTCGGAGCTTTCTACAAATGTGGTCAGGCAGGCCACTATTCTCGCGAGTGTCCCCAGAACCAGCTCCAACACCAGAACGTTCCACCCCGTACCGGAGGCAACAACAACAACAATGGTCGTGGTAAGCCACCCCAGAAGGTCTTCACCGCCAAACCCGCTCCTCCCGCCACTCGTGGACGTCTGAACCAGATCGCCGCCGAAGAGACTGACGACACCACTGACGTCATTCTTGGTACGCTCCCAGTCAATTATTTTCCTACTTCCGTTCTTTTCGACCCAGGAGCATCTCATTCATTCATGTCGGAAAGTTATGCACTTCGTCATGAGTTACCCTTTATATAATTGTCCACCCCGATGGTTATTCAAACTCCAGGGTCAAGATGGCAAACTAATAGAGTGAGCCATGGTAATCAAATTGCAATTGAGGGTTTAGTATTCCTTGCTTCACTCATAGCCCTCAAGTCTTCAGACATTGATGTCATCCTTGGCATGGATTGGCTATCAAGACAGAATGCCTACCTGGATTGCAGAAGCAAATCCGTGAAACTCACCCACCCTTCAGGCCAAACCTTCAACTATACCTCACCCAGAACAAGAAACCAAGTGCATTCCTTGAATGTACTTCCCCTTCCCGAACTTGAAGATATTCCGGTGGTTCGTGACTTCCCGGATGTCTTTCCTGAAGAGCTGTCGGGCATGCCACCCGACAGGTGTGTAGAGTTTATAGTGGATCTTGTTCCAGGAACCGCACCAATTTCCAAACGCCCATATAAAATGGCCCCACATGAGTTAGCTGAGCTAAAAACCCAACTTGATGCTTCGTTGGCAAAAGGCTTCATCCGCCCTAGCTCATCGCCATGGGGTTGCCCCGTTTTGTTCGTAAAGAAGAAAGATGGAACAGAAAGGATGTGCGTAGACTATCGCCCGCTAAATTTAGCGACGGTAAAGAACAAATACCCACTGCCCAGGATCAATGATCTTTATGATCAACTTGCAGGATCCTCCTTCTTCTCCAAGATGGATTTGAGATTAGGTTATCATCAGATCAGAATCCGTAACGAGGACATTCCCAAAACGGCTTTTACTACTCGTTATGGTCTTTACGAGTACACCGTCATGTCCTTTGGTTTAACCAATGCCCCCGCCACATTCTCACGCTTGAGGAATTCGATCTTCATGGAGTACCTAGATAAATTTGTTGTGGTTTATCTTGATGATATTCTCATCTACTTGAAGAACGAAGAAGATCATGCCGAACACTTAAGGCTGGTATTGATGAAACTTAGAGAGCATCGCCTGTATGCTAAATTCTCCAAGTGTGAATTCTGGCTACCAGAAGTGACCTACTTAGGCCACGTGATTTCTGCAAAAGGCATTGCTGTGAATCCCGAGAGAGTTCAGGCCGTCCTTGACTGGACTCCACCTGAATCGGTTAACCAAGTTAGGAGTTTTCTTGGCCTAGCCAGCTATTGCCGTCGCTTCGTCGAGAACTTTTCTAAAGTTGCAAAGCCTCTAACTGAACTCCTCAAGAAAGATAAGAAATTCTTATGGACTCCCAAGTGCGAGGAAAGCTTTCAAGAGCTAAAAAGAAGATTGACTTCTGCACCCGTACTTGCACCTCCAGACACCAAAAAGGATTTCGAGATCTATTGTGACGCATCACGGCAAGGGTTAGGATGCATACTTCTGCAAGATCGACATGTGGTAGCTTATGCTTCACGCCAGTTGCAGCCACATGAAGAGAACTATCCTACCCATGACCTTGAACTCGCTGCCGTAGTTCATGCCCTAACAACTTGGCGACATTACCTCCTTGGTAATCGTTGTGTGATTTATTCCGACCACCAAAGCCTCAAATACATTTTCACCCAGCCAGATCTTAATCTCAGGCAAAGACGCTGGATTGAGTTGATAAAAGATTACGACGTAGGAATTTCTTACACCCCAGGCAAAGCCAATGTCATGGCTGATGCACTAAGTCATAAGTCGTATTGTAACAACCTTTTGTTACAACAGTATCAACCACTTCTTCATGAGGACTTTTGCAAGCTCAACCTTGAAATTGTTCCTCATGGCTATCTTTCTACCTTGGTGGCGAAACCAACTCTTGAGGATCAAATCATAGTTGCCCAAAGGCGTGCACGAGGTGTTCGCCGGATCAAGGAGAACATTGCTAGCGGAGTTGCTAAATGTTTCTCCACAGATAGCAAAGGAACGGTATTCTTTGAAAATCGTTTGGTAGTACCTAAGAATAAGTAACTAAGGCAACTCATCCTCAAAGAAGCCCATGACACACCCCTCTCAATTCATCCCGGTAGCACAAAAATGTACTGAGATCTACGCCAGAGATTTTGGTGGACTAGGATGAAGAGAGACATTGCTCAATTTGTTGCCGAATGTGATGTTTGTCGTCGCATTAAGGCAGAACATCAAAGACCTGCTGGTACACTTCAACCTTTGTCTATTCCCGAGTGGAAATGGGACAAAGTCGGTATGGATTTCATCACCGGCTTTCCAAAAACCCAGAAAGGAAACAATGCCATCTTCGTTGTCATAGATAGGCTTTCCAAAGTTGCTCACTTCCTTCCGGTTCGCGAGTCTATAATTGCTAGTCAGTTAGCGGACTTGTACATCTCTAGAATTGTATCCCTTCATGGTGTTCCTTTGGAAATCAATTCTGATCGCGGTAGCCTTTTTACCTCTAGATTTTGGGGAAGCTTTCAGAATGCTATGGGAACTCATCTCTCCTTAGTACGGCTTTCCATCCTCAGTCTAGCGGTCAAGTCGAAAGGGTTAACCAAATTCTTGAAGACATGCTCAGAGCTTGTGTTATCTCATTCAGAAAGAATTGGGAGAATTCTCTTCCATTTGCCGAATTTTCTTATAACGATAGTTTTCAATCTAGTCTGAACATGGCTCCTTTTGAACTCCTTTATGGACGACGATGTCGAACACCACTAAACTGGTCTGAAACCGGTGAAAGACAATTCTTTGGACCGGATATGATCAAGGAAGCAGAAGAGCAAGTTCGTATCGTTCGTGAAAAATTGAAAGCAGCCCAGTCTCGTCAGAAAAGCTACTATGATCGTCATCATAGGCAAGAGAGCTACAATCTGAATGAGAAGGCTTACCTTCGGGTTACTCCTCTGAAAGGAACCCAACGTTTCGGTATCAAAGGCAAGTTGGCCCCACGTTACATCGGACCTTTCCGCATTATTGCTAAACGTGGAGAAGTTGCCTACCAACTTGAACTACCTCCGCACCTCTCCCGAGTACATGATGTATTCCATGTGTCCCAACTCAGGCGTTGCTTCAAGGATCCCATCCGCGAAGTCGACCATGAAAAGCTTGATCTCCAAGATGACCTTTCTTATCGAGAATACCCCGTTCGTATTCTTGATTCCGCAGAGCGTGTCACTCGTCGTCAGAAGATTAGATTTCTGAAAGTGCAATGGTCACACCACTCCGAAAGAGAAGCTACATGGGAAAGAGAAGACCGTCTCAGTACCGAGTACCCCACCTTCCTCCCGCAGACTTCTGAATCTCGGGACGAGATTCTGTTGAGTGGGGGCGAGTTGTCAGAACCCTCTGTTAGGTAATGTGCTAGGATCAAGTAACCTTGCATCATGTCAAATTTTCAAAGGAAATCAATTTCAAAATCAAAATGGGAGAAGGAACACCCCCCATATGAATTAATTCAAAAGGCCAGATAAAAATATTTTCCAAAAATTCATGTTAGAGTTTTGAAAAGTCTTATAAATGAGTGTGATCACATATCAAGTGATGTGGGACCCACCCCATGCTCATAGATTTTTCAAATATTCAAACAGTGCCTTGGAATTAATGAAATACCCCTATTTGATTTAAAATTCAAATCTTTTGAATTTTAAAAATGTTGAAAGTTTATAAGTGGCTAGTCTATATTATTATGAGGCCACATAAAAGTTTTCAGCATTTAATAAAATGATTTGGTATTTTTACCAAAGTCAAAACAAATATACAGAAAAACAGAAAGGAAAGATTAAACAGGAAAAGGAAAAGAACTTACCTGTCGCCCAGGGGCGAGGCCCACTCACCTCAACCGGCCCAGCCCACCTGGAGGGGGTACATGCGTCTTCTTCCCCTCCAGGCAGGCAGGCACCTCGCCGGCGACCGCCGTGGGCACGACAGGCAGCTGCCTGCCTGCCCCGAGCCCTACCTCCTCGCTGGAGACGTCTGGGAGACGTCCCGATCTTTCTCCCTCCCTCCAGAACCTCCTCCTCCTCCTCCCGTGCTCGTTTCCGTCGCCACTCGAAGACTCGCCGGAACACCGCAGCGCTTCCGCGTGGCCATCGACGCCGAGGAACCCAGCCGAGCTGTCCAGTGTGTTCGCCATCCTCGACTCCGTCGACTAGCAGAAGAAGGAGCTCCAATTTGGACTAGGGGTGACGCCATCTTCATCGGATCGTCGCCGGCCGCCGGAGCTCAAGTGGATCGATTCGCCGCCGCCGTAACTTCCCAGCCTCCGACGCCTGCTCCAACGTGTTCACCAGCGTCTGGTGAGCTTTTCCCCTCAAGCCACAGCTTCCTTCTCCTCCTCTGTCTCGTGCTACCATGGACGCCGGAGTACCGAGCCGCCGTGCTCGTCGTCGGCGAGCAACCGTTAAGCCATTGACTCCGCTACCTTGTCCTTTGCATTCCCCGTGCTCCGTTGCTTCGAACGCACCCAACTACGCGCCATTTGGAGCTCCGTATCGAATTCGACCTCTAGCCAGTAGCCCCGCCGCCGCAAAGCTCGACGCCGGCGTGCGTACAGGGCCTCCCCACCTCTCCTTTTGGTCACAATCGGCGCGCGACACCGAGAGCTTCGTCTCAGTGGTCGAAGCGCGCGATTTGGACCACGGGAGCCCTCTCCCCGTGCAGCGCCGCCGTGCTGGTGGCCACCGGCGGCTAGCCGCCGGCAAGCCTGACGTGGCCGGGGTGATTAGCCACTAATCTAATCCCCTGGGTCACTTACAGGTGGGCCCAGCCCCCTCTAATCCTCTCTGTTAGATTAATCTAACAGGGAAATTAGATGAGAGGCTGACAACCCTGGCCCACTGGTCAGTTTGACCGGGGTCAAAACCCCCCCTGACGTCATGCTGATGCAGTGCTGGCGCATTAAAGGTTTTTCTAAATTAAAAGAATTCCAGAAAATCCAGAAAATACCCCAAACTTTGGAAATTCATAGAAAATTCATATTAAATCCAAATTGGACAAATAATATATGAAAAATGATCAGGAGAAAATTATCTTTCCAAATATGCAACTTTCAACTCTGTTTGAGTTGAATTTAAAATGGGACCAGTAGCATATGTTATTTGCTTTATTTGAAATTAATTCAAATTCAAACCAAATGATTTTGCTACTTGGACCAGAGAATTATGATGTAATTCAACCACACTTCAGAGGCATATCATACACATTTGAAGTTGATTCAAAATGATCAAACTATGTCACATTCAACTTGGCTAAGTTAAATTCAAATGTGGAGTTTGAATTTTCATTTTAAATGCAATATATTCCACTTAAATGGAATTGCCTCACACATCACAACTTATACTTCAAGTATCAACATTCATTCATGTGCTTATGCAAGGCAAGCAAACCCCCATTGATCATGTCGATAAAATCCCACTTCCTTCTCATGTCTCGCTTATGCATTGTTTAGGATGATCACCATGTTACGATTCTACCGCATAGATGAACCCATTCCTTTGCATGACCTATCATTTTGTCACAGTAGTAAGCAAACCACAATCCTAGCAAATGTAGGAGTTGTTTGATATCATGTGGCCCCTGCAATGTTACTGCTTATTGCATGCTTAGTATGATACCATGTTGTTACTGTGATGTGAGTCAGGATGGGAATGATCATGTTGATGATGGTAGAAAAGTGTTGGTGAATCGACCCTAATACAAGGTGAACGATGAGAGGCTGTGTAGGAGTACACGGTGGGTTGTCTCGTTGAACACCGCCCTAGTACGAGTTCTTGTGTGGTGATCCAAGATGAAGAGTACAACCACACATTGGGCTCACTGACCCCTCTCAACTTACTAACTCATCCCTTTCGATGTCCAGATGTCGCAGTAGTTCGGAGTTCTGGTAGGCTTGTGGCCTGGATGCTAAGTGAGAGAACGGCTCACCCGAGACCGGCTTATGAACCACGCACACATCGCTTGGGTCCACTTCGGTAAACCGGCCGGGTTCACGATAGTGGTAGCCAACCCAAGTAGGTGGCTTTCTTGGACTAGATAGGCTATGAGGTAACAGTTGTGGTGAGCATCCTCGCCGGCACCCCTTGAATGGTGTCGAGTACAAAGGCGGTAAATGATGATCATGTGTGTGTAGCGGTACACCCTTGCAAGGTTAACAAAACTATTCGAATAGCCGCGTGCGCGGTTATGGACTGCTTGGAAAGCTTAGCTTGATTATTAGATAACTTGAACCGGATACTTCTAAAACACACCAAGATAAGTGTGAGTGCTATGGCGTGCTTTCTCGTGGGGAAGTCGAGGAAGGCACCATAGTGGTGTAATTGGTTGGTGAAAGTAGTGGACTCGTGTACGCTTCTTACCTCAAAGTCTAGTACTCGTAGTTCAGGACTAGCCAAGTCAAAGCTGGCATTTCTGCAAGTGAACCCCACCTCCCTTTACCTTGATACATGTGCATGAGTAGTATAGCGCCTATGTAAGTCTTGCTGAGAACGCCTTTGTACTCACGTTTGCTTAATCTATGTTTTAGATGACGCCACTGATCCCGAAGGAGGTTTCTTCATCGAGCTGGATGACTGAAGTTAAACTAGTCTTGTCCCAGTCAGCAGACTGGTTCCCTCGTGGAGGGCTTTGTGTTTAAATAAGGCTTCTTAAGCCATTTGTTAAACTTGTCTGTACTCAGACATAATTTGCTTCCGCCTGTGTTGTAATGTTGGATCACATGTATGTGATCTCTGTGTGTACTCTATAAGAGTTATAAATAAAATGTACACTTTGCAGAGAATTTCAATGGTACCTGCTGTTCATACAAGGCATGTGTGCTGCGTGTATGTTTATAACATGCATGTCTTTGTATGGGTTTTCGAGACCATAGTTGTGTTCTGGCTGGCGGTCTTTCATACACCAAGTGGCCCTTAGATGTGCGCAGCTTGGGGCATCGCGATGCGATTGCTCGAGACTCTGTCTCGTGCACACTTTGTGGTATGATTGAGCCCACCCTAGACCCCGACTAAGTGATCGGGCTGGAGTAAGTCTATGTAAGAGTTTTGAGATAGTCGGTAGTATGGTTGAGGCGACTTGTCTTTGAATATGGGAGTTCACCACCCATATCATTTGACTTGTGTGCGGACGATGAGGACCCATCTCAGTTGATCATCCGGCCTGGATGGGATGCCCCTCACGTACGATGCTTTCCGAGAACGTTCTGTGCTTGGCCTTGTCTGCTTAGACAAGTGGGTACGGTTCTCGGCTCTCCATATGACTATGCCTTAACTGTACTTGCATACGCTAACCCCGGGTCCCGACACCGAGTTCCTATTTTGTGATCCAAGACAAAGAGTATGACCACATGTAGGGTTTATGGGAGCCCCGTTTGGCCTCTTTACGTACCCGATCCGGTCCAGGAGTCACACTAGATTCGGGCTTTCCATTTGACCTATGCATAAATATGTGGGCGGACCTCTGAGACAGTGAAACCATCTGTCAAAGGTGGCGTCTTGGTCCCTTACAATATCTGAGTCCGTTTCGTGGAACCGGCTGGACTCTCAATCGGTGACAAACTCAGGTAGTCGACTCCTGGATTAGAGAAGGTGATGTGAGGGTAGTGCTGATGTGAGGGTAGTTCCTTGGTTTCATCGACGTCCGACACCCGCTTGAAGGGTGACAAGAACGAGGCGATAAGTGATGACACGCGTGTGAAGATGTACACCCCTGCAGGGTTAATGAACTATTCGAATAGCCGTGTCCGCGGTTATGGACTACTTGCAGGCCTTTACTTGACCATAGACAACTTGAATGGATACTTATAAAACTCGCAAGATAAGCGTGAGTGCTATGGCGTGATTTCTCGTGGGGAAGTCGAGGAAGTATCCATAGTTGTGTATTGGTTGGAGACTTGGTAGTGGACTCGTGTACGCTTCTTACCTCAAGTCTGGTACTCGTAGTACAGGACTAGCCAAGTCAAAGCTGGCACTTCTGCATGTTAAACCCCACCTCCCTTTACCTTGATACTTGAGCATGAGTAGTGTAGTTCTGATGTAAGTCTTGCTGAGTACGACTTTGTACTCACGTTTGCTTATTCTATGTTTTAGTGGAGAATCGGACCCCGATGGAGTCGCCTTCGTGAAGCTTGACGTTGACCTTGGTAGCATAGTTCCGAACAGCAGTCTGGTCCCTCGTGGAAGGGCATGTATGTTTACAAGGCTTCTCGAAGCCATTTGTTAAACTTGTCTGTACTCAGACCTAATTTGCTTCCGTTGTATGATGTAATGTGGATCACAGACATGTGATCTTTGTATGCTCTATGTGTAAGTCAATAAAGATACACTTTGTAGAGTTATGTGATGATACCTGCTATTCATACTAGGCATGTGTGCTGCGTGTATGTCTATAACATGCATGACTTGGTATGGGTTTTCGAGACCTTAGTTTTGATCTGGCTGGCGGTCTTTTATACACCAAGTGGCCCTTAGATGTGCGCAGCTTGGGGCATCTCGATGCGATTGCTCGTGACTCTGTCACGTGGCACACTTTGTTGTATGATCGAGCCCGCCCTAGACCCCGACTAAGTGATCGGGCTGGAGTAAGTATATGTAAGAGTTAGGATTCAATCGATAACATGGTTGAGGCGACTTGTCTATGAGTATGGGATTCACCACCCATAAGCATTTAGACTTGTGAGCGGACGATGAGGACCCATCTCAGTTGATCATCCGGCCTGGATGGGATGCCCCTCATGTTCGATGCTTTCCGAGAACGTTCTGTGCTTGGCCTTGTCTGCTTAGACAAGTGGGTACGGTTCTCGGCTCTCCATGTGATTGCATCATGACTGGAATTACATACGCTAACTGTGACCGATCAGGAAAAACAGTAAAGGGAATAAAGCAGGTGAGTATCTAGTATACCCGCGAGTCTTACGTCCGCTACTAAGCATTATGCATTTTGTCAACGGAAAGAAGAGGCTGTATATAGTGGACTGAAAGACAGAAATTCAGAGCAAGGGTAAGAAGCTAGGCCTATCGAGGACTAGCATCTTCCGACGATGTCTTGCAGCATGGGGTAAGAATCAGCCAACAGTTTATATAAAACAGTAAGGTAACAATGAAGCAGAGGTTGCTGCAACATTGAATGATAATAAGTTGTAATAATTAACAATGCCTCCGAGTTCACCTCCTCGACATCCCCGCGAGGAAGAGAACCCGGAACCATACAGTTTAATAATAATAGTTTCTAGTGGTAGGATCCAGCTTCAGCATAAAGCGTCCTGTTACCGTGGACACGGCTATCGATAGATCAATCTTCCCTGCAGGGGTGCACTTGTGTTACGCTACACGCACGGATCTCCAGGGTGGCGGGAACCTTGTTAGGGAACGCTCCACCGAGGCTATCCGACACTTCATAGCCCATCTTTCAAACTCAACAGAGAGGTCATCCGCCGGTCTAAATCCTAAGTACGCCGGGCCTTGGACCCCAACCCAAACGTACTCCTGCACGGTGCGTGGCTGGCCGATGAAGTTAAGTCAAAGCAAATACAAATCACACGCCGCGGAAAATAAGACAACACCACTTCCCGGCAATCAGCCCGCGGTACTGCTGACGTCTGAAGAGTCCTCGGATGACACTAAGAAGCAGAGGAGCCCAAAACTCGTAGTTTCCACGGGTAGGTAGTGCGTACATGGCATATAGCCAACTCAAGACATTCACTGAACCATTTAGCATTTTAATTAACCTGCGAGACAACCGTTATCGTTGCCTCGACTTAACCGACCCGCGGTCAACGACAGCAGCCAGGACCACCAGTACATCGGTGCCTGCCCCGTCATCCCACCAAGTCACTGCGGTTACCAACAAGGTGAACCGTCTCCTTACCTTGTCTCGCGTGTGCTCCTGAAGGATCTCGTCTTTCGGGGTTTGGTAACTCTCACGGCCAACGATCAGGGGCCAAGCACACCGGTACACTGGTCGTGCCCTCCCTGTCGTCCCGTCGCAATACCTCTCGCGGGCACCGTTGGGTCGCCCGACTTCTTACCTTTAGGACAACCGTTGTCAAGACCCTATGGCGGTAAGACAAAGTCAACCTCGAGTGGAGTACAAAGATTACTCCTTGATAGCTCACACTTGAGGTGACTAGGCATAACCCAGATAGGGGCCTTAGACGGTGTCTGCATTGTACCGTACCTGTGCCGTTATAATCTTTGTATCCGCGTTCACTCCCCTGAGTGATCACGACCCTCTATCTAATCCTATCTAACAATGCGCAGGGCTCACTGCTGATTAATGCATAATAATAATAATAGGCAGCATAGGATAAAGGGGGGCACATCAAGGGGCGACAAAATCAGGCTATGCAATTGAATAGGATTGTAATCGTAGCAGCAGCAGTAACAATGCCTAGTGCAAGAAATGTACGGAAAGATAGGCGGTATCTGGGGAAGAGAATGGCTCTGCTTGCCTGCAAGCTCGACGGTGGGGGTAGGGTCGTCGACGAAGTAGTCGTACTCAGCAGCGGTGTAGTCAACGGCAGCAGCGGGGTCTACCGGAGATTAAGGGGGGGAAGAAATAGTAAATACACAGCAAACATATACAAACAGATGCATGATATGACAGATGAAATGTTAACGGTGTTCTAACGCAGTGCAATGCACGTTGCTCGGAGCGGTAATTCATCTGAGGATGAACTACCGGCTCCGGATGATTACCGGACAGGGTGTCCGGAGAGGGAAGGATCAAGCCGGAGGTGTCGTGGGTACCGGAAAAACATAAGGGGGTGTATCCGTGCTAGTTGATCTATTCCGAACAACTTTCGTGTTCGAAATAAATTCATCCGGGCACTCTAACGGTACCGGACAATTTATCGGACAGACGGCCCGGAGGGGGAATGTTCGATGTTCGTTGTGTTAGAGGGGTGTGGTAGACATACGGATAGCGTATTCGTATTCATTATATTTTTCTGATCAACTTTCATGTATAAAGTTTTTGAATCCGAGTTACGGTTTAAAAGTTATTGAATTTCAAAGTTTAAATCAATTTAAATGATTTTCTGGATTTCTTTTATTATTTATTAAACATTATCCAAAACATTATCCACAACATTATCCAGAACAGTGCTGACATGTGGGACCCACATGTCAGCCTCTGTTATTTTTAAAACATTTAATTAAATTAGAAAATGCCTCTGGACCCACATGTAAGTCACTGGAAATTCTTATTAATTCTTTCAAATAATAAACCGACAAAGGGGGCCCACTGGTCAGCCTCACATGTTAATTAAAACAGTTTTATTAAATCTAATTAACAGGGGGGACCCACATGTCAGTGGGCCATTAGCCCCTAATGACGTTCCTGACAGGACGGGCCCGCCTGGCAGTAGCACAGGGCCTCACCGGCGAGCTCACCGGAGACAGAGGTCCGGCGACTTCGAGCTAGCGCCCGATTCCGACGGCCAAACTCGACGCCGTTTGTTGCTATGGGTTCGGGGAGACGCGTTGCTTCGATCTACGGTGGGGGAGAGCGATGGGGCTGTCCAGGTCGAGCTCTGTTTCAACAATGGCGGAGCAGCGGCTCGGGCTCCAATGGAGAATGCATCCACGAGTCGAAATCGAGCTAACTAACGATCTAAAATGAACATACGCACCACGGGGAACCTACTGGTGCTCTTATCGCGGGCTGGGATGAACCAAATCGACGTCTACGACGACGTGCCACGGCGGCCGGAGCAGCTCCAAGGGGGTTTCTGCACGGGGACCTAGCGGGCATCAACGGGCAGTTGGCGACGAACGGGAAGTTCACCAGGAGCACGACGGAGGTGGCAGCGGGCTCGATGAGGGGCTGAGGCGGCCGGAATTCGTCGCGGATCCCGCCGGAGCCGAAGACGAAGACGATGAAGTAGAGCTCGACGTGGTGGACTAGGGCTCGATTCCTTGCGGGACTTGACGAATACGACGATGACGCGGCTCCTGGACAACACGGCGAGGTGGAGAGAGCGCGTTGGCCGCGCCTGGCCACGGCAATGGCGACGGTGGCGCTCGGGAAACTTTCCCCGAAGCGTGAGAGAAGAGGAGGAGGGGAACGGAGGTGCGGGGGTGTCCAGGGGGTCGGGCGGCGTGTGCTTATCGCGTCCGCGACGGCAGGGAGCAGGTGGAGGGAGGGGCCGGCTGGCAGCGGCGTGCCCACGACGGCCGCCGTACGGGGCAGGTGGGGGTGGTTGGAGGAGGAAGAAGACAAGGTGGGGGGGTGGGCTGGGCTGAGGTGGGCTTCGCCCTGGGCGTCAGTTTGCGGTTTTCCCATTATTTTGTTTTCTGTTTACTCAAAATCTTTTCTGTAATTAATTTATCAACCCTAGCATTTTTGTAAAAGGTTAATAGTGTTTGTAAATTAGGGTTACATATTATTAAGGTGCCACAAAAGTTTTTGCAGCAAAATAAAATCAATAGATATTTCTTTTAAATATTAAATGCCCAAGATAGGGGTTTTAACCTACTGTTTGAATTGTTTGGAATTTTCTGCAACTCCAAAAATTACCAAAGTTGTTCCAACATGATTATAATGATTTTAGGCAATTTACAAAATACTTTCATGATTTTTGGAACAACTTTATTTGAGCACTTTTGTTTTAATTTTTATTTAAAGTAGTTCCAACTAGGGTTTGATTTCATGATGAGCTAGATGCATTGGGCTTTGGGGATTTGATCCCCAACCAGCATGGTTTGAAAAGAGCAGAAGCAAAGTTTGATTAAGGACAGAGGATAACAGTGATTAACAAACAGTGATAGTCAACAGTGATGATGATTACTGTTACAGGCATCTGAGGGTGTTACACTAACCCCAGGTCCCGACAGACTTGGTATCAGAGCAGGACTGTCTGTAGGATTATTTAACCCTTGGTCGAAGTCGAGTCTAGCATTCTATAGTTATATAGTTACTCTGGGTATAAGGGAACAACGTAAGACTTCTTTTTTCTCCTTACCCTCATCGATCTGAGTTCTGAGTCACCCTTATCTTTTCTACGGGATGATAGGACTAGGCTCATCTATGTCTTACTAGAACATCTCGTTGAGTGCTTCCTTGTAGCCGTAGGATTGTTGTGGACGTCCAGAGTCTCCGTTTTTTGAGTTCCTTGAGGAAGTTCTGTCCAATCTCCTCGAGGTTGTCTTGCTTTCAATCCCGGTGTAGCCGTTATGCTGCCCGATTTATCCCGTGTTTCTATGAATCATTGCCTTCGCATTATACTCTTTTCCGTCTTCATCATGTCCTTCTTGTCTTTGATTCCATCATACAACCTGTTCTGATTGTTGATTTTTATCACACAGGATGTCAGGTGGAACTTGTAGTGCTGTTCGTCGGAATCGAGACCGTGTTCGGAATCGAAATGATGATGAACCTCTACCACCGCCTTCTGCGGCGGAAATCATGATGGAAGCTGAGAAGAATCAACGTGACCAAACACGCCTTCTGGAGCTCATCGAGCAGAATACCTCACGTCATTGCAATGTGGTTGTGAGCATCCAGGACTTCATCCTCCTCAAGCCACCGGTATTCTGATGTTCTTCTGAGCCCCTTGAAGATGATGATTGGCTCCGTTCCATCGAGCGTAAGCTTGATACTGCACATGTTGCTCCCGATGACCGAGTTATTTTCGCGGTATACTTCCTGGAAGGTGCTGCTCTTCAATGGTGGGAGAACTATGTTGCTATGCAGCCAGATGGTCACCTAGTGACTTGGCAGGAGTTCTGTGTTGCCTTTCGAGGGTACCACATTCTGGATGAACTGATGGAGCGCAAGAAAGAAGAGTTCTGCAATCTGACTCAAGGAGAGATGTCCATTCATGAGTATGTGAGAGAGTTCAACCGTCTTGCTTGGTATGCCCAAGATGAGATCACCACCGATGCCAGAAAGCAGGCAAGGTTCCATAAGGGACTTAGTCCTATCCTTCTCCATGATCTCAACCTCCTTGAATTTGCCACCTTTGAGGATTTAGTCAACAGATCCTTTAGAGCTGAGCATGGCAATGAAGTGTTCGAAGAGTCCCGCAAGCATGCTCTTGAGCTTGCTCCTTCTTCTAGTTCAGCCCCTCAGAAACGCAGAATATGGATCCCAACTCGTGCCATACCTCGAAACTTTCTTCAGAGACCACTATCCAATATATGCCATCCACCTCAACACATTGTTCCTCCCAGGAATGATGGTGTGCAATCAAGTAACCCTGCTCCCAGCAATTCAGGAAGGATGTGTTTCACGTGTGGTCTGACGGGCCATTACTTCCGACAATACCCTACAGTGTTGGTGGCACCACGTCGACCTAGTCATAAGCCTCCAAAGAAATCCACCACAAAAACCATCCCAGCAAAGCTTTCGGCCATAAATAGTGGATATGTGAATCAAATCTCAGTTGAGGAAACCACTGCTACTTCTGACGTCATCCTTGGCACACTCCCAGTCAATCATGTTCCCGCCTCCGTTCTTTTCGATCCAGGAGCTTCTCATTCATTCATGTCGGGGAGTTATGCACTTCGTCATGAGTTCCCCTTTGAAGAAATGTTTTCTCCAATGATCATTCAAACTCCTGGTTCAAAGTGGCAAACTAATAGAGTAAGCCATGGCAATCAAATTGCAATTGAGGGTTTAGTATTCCTTGCTTCTCTTATAGCCCTAAAGTCTTCGGACATTGATGTCATCCTAGGAATGGATTGGTTATCAAGGCAGAATGCTTTCCTTGATTGTAAAGCAAAATCAGTCAAACTCACCCATCCTTCAGGCCAGATCATTGACTACACATCACCCAGCTCTAGAATCCAGGTGCATACTTTGAATGTGCTTCCACTTCCAGACCTTGAAGATATTCCGGTGGTTGGTGACTTCCCGGATGTCTTTCCTAAAGAGCTGCCGGGAATGCCACCCGACAGGTGTGTAGAATTCATAGTGGATCTTATACCAGGCACAGCCCCAATTTCCAGACGCCCATATAGAATGGCCCCAAATGAGTTAGCTGAGCTAAAAACCCAACTTGATGCTTCGTTGGCAAGAGGCTTCATCCGCCCTTGCTCATCGCCATGGGGTTGCCCCGTTCTGTTCGTCACGAAGAAAGATGGAACAGAAAGGATGTGCGTAGACTATCGTCCGCTAAATCTAGCGACGATAAAGAACAAGTACCCACTGCCCAGGATCAATGATCTTTATGATCAACTTGCTGGATCCTCTGTCTTCTCCAAGATGGATTTGAGATTGGGCTATCATCAAATCAAAATCCGAAACGAGGACATTCCAAAAACGGCTTTCACTACTCGTTATGGTCTTTACGAGTATACCGTCATGTCCTTCAGTTTAACCAATGCCCCCGCCACATTCTCGCGCTTAATGAATTCGATCTTCATGGAGTACCTAGATAAATTTGTTGTGGTTTATCTTGATGACATTCTCATCTACTCGAAGAACGAAGAAGAGCACGCAGAACATCTTAGGTTGGTATTGATGAAACTTAGAGAGCACCGCCTTTATGCCAAGTTCTCCAAGTGTGAATTTTGGCTCCCAGAAGTGACCTACTTAGGCCACGTGATTTCTGCGAAAGGTGTTGCAGTCAATCCCGAGAGAGTTCAGGCCGTCCTTTATTGGACTCCACCTGAATCGGTTAAGCAAGTTAGGAGTTTTCTCGGCCTAGCAAGCTATTGTCGCCGCTTCGTTGAGAACTTCTCCAAAGTTGCAAAACCTCTTACTGAACTCCTCAAGAAACATAAGAAATTCCAATGGACCCACAAGTGCGAGGAAAGCTTTCAAGAGCTAAAAAGAAGATTGACTTCTGCACCCGTACTTGCGCCTGCAGACACCAAAAGGGATTTCGAGATCTATTGTGATGCTTCACGGCAAGGGTTAGGATGCATACTTATGCAAGATAGACATGTGGTAGATTATGATTCACGCCAGTTGCGGACACTTGAAGAAAACTATCCTACCAATGATCTTGAACTCGCTGCCGTAGTTCATGCCCTGAAAACTTGGCGACATTACCTCCTTGGTAATCGTTGTGAGATATATTCCGACCACCAAAGCCTCAAGTACATATTCACCCAGCCAGATCTTAATCTCAGGCAAAGACGCTGGATAGAGTTGATAAAGGATTATGACTTAGGAATTTCTTACACCCCAGGCAAGGCCAATGTCATGGCTGATGCGCTAAGTCGTAAGTCGTATTGTAACAACCTCATGTTACAACAGTATCAACCACTTCTGCATGAGGAATTTTGCAAGCTCAATCTTGAGATAGTTCCTCGTGGATCTCTTTTCAACTTGGTGGCGAAACCAACCCTTGAGGATCAAATCATAGCCGCCCAAAAACAAGATAGTAGTATTCAAGAGATCAAGCAGAACATTGTTAACGGAGTTGCTAAATGTTTCTCTATAAATGATCAAGGAACGATATTCTTTGAAAATCGTTTAATAGTTCCTGAAAATGAAGACCTAAAGCAGCTGATCCTTAAGGAAGCTCATGACACTCCCCTCTCAATTCCTCCCGGTAGCACAAAAATGTACCGAGATCTACGCCAGAGATTTTGGTGGACCCGGATGAAGAGAGACATTGCACAATTTGTTGCCGAATGTGATGTTTGTCGTCGCATTACGGCAGAACACCAAAGACCTGCTGGTACTCTTCAGCCATTGTCTATTTCCGAGTGGAAATGGGACAAGGTCAGTATGGACTTCATCACCGGCTTTCCAAAAACCCAGAAAGGAAATGATGCCATCTTCGTTGTCACTGACCGACTCTCAAAAGTTGCTCACTTCCTTCCAGTTCGCGAGTCTATAACTGCTAGTCAGTTGGCGGACTTGTATGTCTCTAGGATTGTGTCTCTTCACGGTGTTCCTTTGGAAATCAATTCTGATCGTGGTAGCCTTTTCACCTCTAGATTCTGGGAAAGTTTTCAAAATGCTATGGGAACTCATCTCTCCTTTAGTACAGCTTTCCACCCTCAATCTAGCGGTCAATTTGAAAGGGTTAATCAAATCTTGGAAGACATGCTCAGAGCTTGTGTTATCTCTTTCGGAAAGAATTGGGAGAAATCTCTTCCCTTTGCTGAATTTTCTTATAACAATAGCTATCAATCTAGTCTGAATATGGCTCCCTTTGAATTCCTCTATGGCCGACGATGTCGAACACCCCTAAACTGGTCAGAACCGGTGAAAGACAATTCTTTGCACCGGATATGATCAAGGAAGAAGAAGAGAAAGTTCGCATTGTTCGTGATCGTTTGAAAGCCGCCCAGTCTCGTCAGAAAAGCTACTATGATCGTCATCATAGGGAAGAGAGCTACAATCTAGATGAGAAGGCTTACCTTCGGGTTACTCCTCTAAAGGGAACCCAAAGATTCGGTATCAAAGACAAGTTGGCCCCACGTTACATCAGACCTTTCTGCATTCTCGCTAAACGTGGAGAAGTTGCCTACCAACTTGAACTACCTCCGCACCTTTCCCGAGTACATGATGTATTCCATGTGTCACAACTCAGGCGTTGCTTAAAGGACCCCATCCGCGAAGTCGACCATGAAACGCTTGATCTCCAAGATGACCTTTCTTATCGAGAGTACCCTATTCATATTCTTGATTCAGCAGAGCGTGTCACTTGTCGTCAGAAGATCAAGTTCCTCAAAGTGCAATGGTCACATCACTCCGAGAAAGAAGCAACGTGGGAAAGAGAAGACCGTCTTCGTGCCGAGTACCCCACCTTCCTCCCGACGACTTCTGAATCTCGGGACGAGATTTTTTTGAGTGGGGGCGAGTTGTCACAACCCAAGTTTAGGTAAGTGCTAGGGTTGCTTGAGTCCTTTGCATCAAGAAAAAATTCAAAAGAAATCCAAATGGGGAAAAGAAAAGCCCTGAGAAATTAATTCAAATGGCCAGATAAAAATCTTTTTCCAAAAATCATTTGAATATTTGGAAAATTCCTATAAATGATGTTGATCATTTTAAAAGTGGTTTGGGTTCATTCCCATACTCAAGGAATTTTCTAAAATTCAAACAGTGCCTTGGAAAATTAAAAGAACCCCTATTTGATTTGAAATTCAAATAAGTTGAATTTCAAAAATGCCCAAATCCTAAATGTGACTAGTTACTGGTCACCTAGGGTTTATAAAAGTATTTGGGCATTTTTATGAAATGCTATGGTATTTTTACCAGAGCAAAACAAAAAACACAAAAAGAAAACCAGAAGAGGGCCTACCTCACTTACCCCCTGGCCACCTGGCCCATCTGCCTCAGAAGCAGGCCCAGCCCACCAGGGGCAAGCCTGTCTTCTTCCTGGCGCCAGGAGGCAGAGGCATGGCAAGCATGCCCACGGCGGCCTCCACCTCTTGCTTTCCACGGAGCAGCCTAGCTGCTTGCCCCTACCCTTTTTCGTCGCCGTAGAGGCCTGAGAGCCCCTCCTTTCCTTTCCCCTCCATCGGAACTCCTCCTCCCGCTCTCCAGCGCAAGCCCACGAAGAAGTCGAGAGCCGTCGCAGTTCAGCGTCATGCTCCGGCGTGGCCAACCCCGACGAGGAGGCAAGCCAAGGTGTCTGACGTGATCCCCGCCGACGACTTACTCAAATCCCTCCTTCAATCGAGCCAGAGCATCCCTGGAAACGTCGCCCGCTCCCTCGGATCGCCGTCGGCAGCCGCGGCAACCGGCGAGGGATTCCGTCGCCCCGAAGTCTCCCCGGTCACCCTGCGCTCGCCCCTGTGCTCCTGGTGAGCTTTCCCTGTTTTCCCCCCCTCCAGTGCTTGAATCCATGCCCCGGACGCCGTTCCCGTCGAGGAAGTACGCCGGCCGCCGCTGGAGCTCCTCCCCGCCATGGACTCCGACGTCCCCGAGACCCCTACGTAGCAGCACTGGGTGCGGACGAGCGGGGGCTACCTTCTGGTAGCTTCCCCACGCGCTCATGTGGCCGGAGAGGCCCTGACCAGTGGGCGCCGCCGTGGAGTATGGTCGCCGTCGGCCAACCCTGGCAGGCCCACGTGGCCACACTAACTAGGGGTAATCCCCCTCCTATTTGACCCCATGGGTCAATGACAGTGGGCCCTGGCGCCCCCACCCTGTTAGTTTAAAACTAACCGGGTTTTAACCCAGAGGGGATGACAGGTAGGGCCCAGGCGTCAGGTTGACTGGTCAGCTCCCCATGATGTCATTCTGATGTCATGCTTACGCAATAATGTTTTTTTTATTTTAACAGAATTCCAGAAAATGTTTAAATCTTTAGAATTTCATAACTTTTAATCCATAACTCCAAATCAAATAATTTATATATGAAAAATCATCAGAAAAATGCAAGGATTAAGAATATGCATTTTTTTTTATGTTTGACCATTTTAAAATGGGTGAACAGAAGCAAATGTGTATATGACTTAATTTGAATTTGAATTTGGAGTTTGAATTTGCAAATCAATTGCAATACACTTCAATTAAATTGAATTTGCCACAAACCAGTACCATTCACATCATGGACAACTATATCATGTGCTTGTGCATTTCATTTTGTTGTTGCCCCCCATTGTTGATGTTTGCTTCGGTAACAGTTCCTCCGAGACGGTGTGTCGGGACCCGGGGTTAGCGTATGCAAGTCCAGTTAAGGCATAGTCATATGGAGAGCAGAGAACCGTACCCACTTGTCTAAGCAGACAAGGCCAAGCACAGAACGTTCTCGGAAAGCATCGTACGTGAGGGGCATCCCATCCAGGCCGGATGATCAACTGAGATGGGTCCTCATCGTCCGCACACAAGTCTAATGATATGGGTGGTGAACTCCCATATTCAAAGACAAGTCGCCTCAACCATACTATCGACTATCTCATAACTCTTACATAGACTTACTTCAGCCCGATCACTTAGTCGGGGTCTAGGGCGGGCTCGATCATACCACAAAGTGTGCACGAGACAGAGTCTCGAACAATCGCATCGCGATGCCCCAAGCTGCGCACATCTAAGGGCCACTTGGTGTATGAAAGACCGCCAGCCAGAACACAACTAAGGTCTCGAAAACCCATACAAAGACATGCATGTTATAAACATACACGCAGCACACATGCCTTGTATGAACAGCAGGTACCATTGCAATTCTCTACAAAGTGTACATTTTATTTATAACTCTTATAGAGTGCACACAGAGATCACATACATGTGATCCAACATTACATTACAAGCGGAAGCAAATTATGTCTGAGTACAGACAAGTTTAACAAATGGCTCAAGAAGCCTTATTTAAACACAAAGCCCTCCACGAGGGAACCAGTCGTCTGACTGGGACTAGACTAGTTGGTCTTCAGTCGTCCAGCTCGATGAAGAAGCCACCTTCGGGGTCAGTGGCATCATCTAAAACATAGATTAAGCAAACGTGAGTACAAAGTCGTACTCAGCAAGACTTACATAGGAGCTATACTACTCATGCATATGTGTCAAGATAAAGGGAGGTGGGGTTCATTTGCAGAAGTGCCAGCTTTGACTTGGCTAATCCTGAACTACGAAAACCAGACTTTGAGGTAAGAAGCGTACACGAGTCCACTACTTTCTCCAATCAATACACCACTATGGTGCCTTCCTCGACTTCCCCACGAGAAAGCACGCCATAGCACTCACACTTATCTTGGTGTGTTTTAGAAGTATCCGGTTCAAGTTATCTAGTAATCAAGCTAAGATTTCCAAGCAGTCCATAACCGCGGACGCGGCTATTCGAATAGTTTTGTTAACCTTGCAAGGGTGTACCGCTACACACACATGATCATCATTTACCGCCTTTGATCTCGACACCATTCAAGGGGTGCCAGCGAGGATGCTCACCACAACTGTTACCTCATAGCCGATCTAGTCCGAGAAAGCCGCCTACTTGGGTTGGTTACCACAATCGTGAACCCGGCCGGTTTACCGAAGTAGACCCAAGTGATGTGTGCGTGGTGCATAAGCCGGTCTCGGATAAGCCGTTCTCTCACTTAGCAACCAGGCCACTGACCTACCAGAACTCCGAACTATTGCGACATCTGGACATCGAAAGGGATGAGTTAGTAAGTTGAGAGGGGTCAGTGAGCCCAATGTGTGGTTGTACTATTCATCTTGGATCACCACACAAGAACTCGTACTAGGGCGGTGTTCAACGAGACAACCCACTGTGTACTCCTACACAGCCTCTCATCGTTCACCTTGTATTAGGGTCGATTCACCAGCACTTTTCTACCATCATCAACGTGATCATTCCCATCCCGACTCACATCACAGTACAACATGGTATCATACTAAGCATGCAATAAGCGATAACATTGCAGGGGCCACATGATATCAAACAACTTCTACATTTGCTAGGATTGTAGTTTACTTACTACTGTGACAAAATGATAGGTCATGCAAAGGAATGGGTTCATCTATGCGGTAGAAACGAAGCATGGTGATCATCCTAAACAATGCATAAGCGAGACATGAGAGGGAAGTGGGATTTTATCGACATGATCAATGGGGGTTTGCTTGCCTTGCTGACGAGGTTCGGGTTCGGGGTCTTCAACGAAGGTTGCAACCTCTTGCTCCGGTTCCACGTCTATCAGCAACATGACAATCATAGGATCAACAGAATGTACAATGTACAATCACATGAATAATATTGAAAGGGTGATGTTCATGGTACTGATGTGTTGATCATTCCATTTAAATGGAGTATATTGCAAATTGAATTGCAAATTCAAACTCCACATTTGAATTCAACATTAACCAAGTTATATGTGATATAGTTTGATCATTTTGAAACAACTTCAAATGTGTATGATATGCCTCTGATGTGTGATTGAAATGTAGCATGTTGCCATGGTTCAAGTTGCAAAAATATTTGATTTGAATTTGATTTAATTCCATTTAAATCAAATAGCAAATGCTACTGATCACATTTTAAATTCAACTCAAACAGAGTTGAAAGTTGCATATTTGGAAAGATAATTTTCTCCTGATCATTTTTCATATATTATTTGTCCAATTTGGAGTTAATATGAATTTTCTATGAATTTCCAAAGTTTGGGGTATTTTCTGGATTTTCTGGAATTCTTTTAATTCATTTTGATTTTCTGGAAATTCATAAAACGATTTATTGCGCAAGTGCTGACGTCAGGGGGGGGCCGACATTTGGGGTCACCTTGTCAGTGACTGGGTTAACTAACCCGTGGGTTAAATTAATCCAGTGGCTTAATTAAACCACTGGGCCCACTGGTCAGTGACCCAGGGGGTCACTAACTAGGTGATTAGTGGGGGGGGGCTTGGGCTAACACGCCGGCGGCTAAACGCCGGCGACTGGAGTCACGGAGGCGCTGCACGGGAATGCGAATCCGGCCACGGGAGGGGAAACGGAGGGCACCGGCTTGCTCCTGGAGGTCTTCCGCGTCGTCTGGAAGTAACAGGGGGTCACGGGGAGGTCGGGAGCGACGACGGCGATGACTCCGGCGGAAACAGAGAACCGGCGAGGTCGTAGATGACGTTGTGGTGCATGGTTGGAGTTGATTCGGGGCTCGTTCGAACGCTAGCACGTGCAGGAGTCAAACGCGTGCACTGGGGGTTCACGACGAGCACTGGAGCGAGGAGGACGACGACCATGGCGGCGTCGAGCTCCTGCGTCCATGGCGGATCCGGCTAGAGGAAGCAAACGAGGGGGAGAAGTGAGGGGTTCCGGTCGTGAGCTCACCCTGAATCTATCTGGAGTGGTGGCTTGCTCGGGGAGGCGCTGAAGCTGCCGGAATTTGAAGTCGATCCACGGCGGCCGGCGATGAAGACGACGAAGCTAGCGAGCTCGTGGAGGCGTCCTGCTCCGATTCCTTTTGCAGGTCGATGAAGACGACGACGAGGAGCACGGTGGACTTGCTGGCTTGAGCTCTAGGGCACGGTGGCCACGCGGGGGCTCGACGGCGCTCCGGCGTTCTTCTCGGGCGACGATGAAACGGGCGAGAGAGGAGGGGAGGGAGCTCGTGGCGGGGGGGAATGGATTGCGGAGGCTGCGGGGAGTCTCCAGGTGCGAGAAGAAGCCACGGGGAGGCCTGGAAGCTCCTCGACGGCGACGTGTCGTCCCCGGCTAGCTCGGTGGCATTCCACCGAGCAGCTTGGAGGCACGGGAGGGGGAAGAAGACGCCCCTGCCCTTGTGGGCCGGCTGGGCTGGGGTGGGCTGACTTCGCCTGGGCGCCAGGTAAGGATTTCTGACTTCTTTTCTATTTTTCTTTTCTGACATTTGTTCTGTTTAGCTAAAATAAATAGCTAAACATTTTATTAAATGCTGAAAACTTTTATGTGGCCTCATAATAATATAGACTAGACACTCATAAACTTTCAACATTTTTAAAATTCAAAAGATTTGAATTTTAAATCAAATAGGGGTATTTCTTTATATCCAATGCACTGTTTGAATATTTGAAAAATCTATGAGCATGGGATGGGTCCCACATCACTTGATATGTGATCACACTCATTTATAAGACTTTTCAAAAATCTAACATGAATTTTTGGAGAATATTTTTATCTGGCCTTTTGAATTAATTCATCTGGGGGGTTCCTTCTCCCATTTTGATTTTGAAGTTGATTTCCTTTGAAAACTTTGACATGATGCAAGGTTACTTGATCCTAGCACATTACCTAACAGAGGGTTCTGACAACTCGCCCCCACTCAACAGAATCTCGTCCCGAGATTCAGGAGTCTGCGGGAGGAAGGTGGGGTACTCGGCAATGAGACGGTCTTCTCTTTCCCACGTAGCTTCTCTTTCAGAGTGGTGTGACCATTGCACTTTCAGAAACCTAATCTTCTGACGACGAGTGACACGCTCTGCGGAATCAAGAATACGAACGGGGTATTCTCGATAAGAAAGGTCATCTTGGAGATCAAGCGTTTCATGGTCGACTTCGCGGATGGGGTCCTTGAAGAAACGCCTGAGTTGTGACACATGGAATACATCATGTACTCGGGAGAGGTGCGGAGGTAGTTCAAGTTGGTAGGCAACTTCTCCACGTTTAGCAATAATGCGGAAAGGTCCGATGTAACCTGGGGCCAACTTGCCTTTGATACCGAAACGTTGGGTTCCCTTCAGAGGAGTAACCCGAAGGTAAGCCTTCTCATCCAGATTGTAGCTCTCTTGCCTATGATGACGATCATAGTAGCTTTTCTGACGAGACTGGGCTGCTTTCAATTGATCACGAACAATGCGAACTTGCTCTTCTGCTTCCTTGATCATATCCGGTCCAAAGAATTGTCTTTCACCGGTTTCTGACCAGTTTAAAGGTGTTCGACATCGTCGTCCATATAGGAGTTCAAAAGGATCCATGTTCAGACTAGATTGAAAACTATTGTTATAAGCAAATTCGGAAAATGGAAGAGACTTCTCCCAATTCTTTCCGAATGAGATAACACAAGCTCTGAGCATGTCTTCAAGAATTTGGTTAACCCTTTCGACTTGACCGCTAGACTGAGGATGGAAAGTTGTACTAAGGAGAGATGAGTTCCCATAGCATTCTGAAAGCTTCCCCAAAATCTAGAGGTAAAAAGGCTACCACGATCAGAATTGATTTCCAAAGGAACACCATGAAGGGATACAATTCTAGAGATGTACAAGTCTGCTAACTGGCTAGCAGTTATAGACTCGCGAACCGGAAGGAAATGAGCAACTTTGGAAAGCCTATCTATGACAATGAAGATGGCATTGTTTCCTTTCTGGGTTCTTGGAAAGCCGGTGATGAAGTCCATACCGACTTTGTCCCATTTCCACTCGGGAATAGACAAAGGTTGAAGTGTACCAGCAGGTCTTTGATGTTCTGCCTTAATGCAACGACAAACATCACATTCGGCAACAAATTGAGCAATGTCTCTCTTCATCCTAGTCCACCAAAATCTCTGGCGTAGATCTCGGTACATTTTTGTGCTACCGGGATGAATTGAGAGGGGTGTGTCATGGGCTTCCTTGAGGATGAGTTGCCTTAGTTCCTTATTCTTAGGTACTACCAAACGATTTTCAAAGAATACCGTTCCTTTTCTATCTGTGGAGAAACATTTAGCAACTCCGCTAGCAATGTTCTCCTTGATCCGGCGAACACCTCGTGCACGCCTTTGGGCAACTATAATTTGATCCTCAAGAGTTGGTTTCGCCACCAAGGTAGAAAGATAGCCATTAGGAACAATCTCAAGATTGAGCTTGCAAAGTCCTCATGAAGAAGTGGTTGATACTGTTGTAACATGAGGTTGTTACAATACGACTTACGACTTAGTGCATCAGCCATGACATTGGCCTTGCCTGGGGTGTAATAAATTACTACGTCGTAATCTTTTATCAACTCAATCCAGCGTCTTTGCCTAAGATTAAGATCTGGCTGGGTGAAAATATATTTGAGGCTTTGGTGGTCGGAATAAATCTCGCAACGGTTACCAAGGAGGTAATGCCGCCAAGTTGTTAGGGCATGAACTACGGCAGCGAGTTCAAGGTCATGGGTAGGATAGTTCTCTTCATGTGGCCGAAATTGGCGTGAAGTATAAGCTACCACATGTCGATCTTGCAGAAGTATGCATCCTAACCATTGCTGTGATGCGTCACAATAGATCTCGAAATCCTTTTTGGTGTCTGGAGGTGCAAGTACGGGTGCAGAAGTCAATCTTCTTTTTAGCTCTTGAAAGCTTTCCTCGCACTTGGGAGTCCATAGGAATTTCTTATCTTTCTTGAGGAGTTCAGTTAGAGGCTTTGCAACTTTAGAAAAGTTCTCGACGAAGCGACGGCAATAGCTGGCTAGGCCAAGAAAACTTCTAACTTGCTTAACCGATTCAGGTGGAGTCCAGTCAAGGACGGCCTGAACTCTCTCAGGATTCACAGCAATGCCTTTTGCAGAAATCACGTGGCCTAAGTAGGTCACTTCTGGTAGCCAAAATTCACACTTGGAGAATTTAGCATACAGGCGATGCTCTCTAAGTTTCATCAATACCAGCCTTAGGTGTTCGGCATGTTCTTCTTCGTTCTTCGAGTATATAAGGATGTCATCGAGGTAAACCACGACGAACTGGTCCAAATACTCCATGAAGATCGAGTTCATCATGCGTGCGAAAGTGGCGGGGGCATTGGTTAAACCAAAGGACATGACGGTGTACTCGTAAAGACCATAACGAGTAGTAAAAGCCGTTTTGGGAATGTCCTCGTTTCGGATTTTGATTTGATGATAACCTAATCTCAAATCCATCTTGGAGAAGACAGAGGATCCTGCAAGTTGATCATAAAGATCATTGATCCTGGGCAGTGGGTACTTGTTCTTTATCGTCGCTAAATTTAGCGGGCGATAGTCTACGCACATCCTTTCTGTTCCATCTTTCTTCGTTACGAACAGAACAGGGCAACCCCATGGCGATGAGCTAGGGCGGATGAAGCCTTTCTCCAACAAAGCTTCCAGTTGGGTTTTAAGCTCAGCTAACTCACGTGGGGCCATTTTGTATGGGCGTCTAGAAATTGGTTCGGTTCCTGGGGCAAGATCTACAATGAACTCTACACATCTGTCGGGTGGCATTCCCGGCAGCTCTTCAGGAAAGACATCCGGGAAGTCACGAACCACCGGAATATCTTCAAGTTCGGGAAGGGGAAGTACATTCAAGGAATGCACTTGGGTTCTTGTTCTGGGTGAGGTATAGTTGACGGTTTGGCCTGAAGGGTGGGTGAGTTTCACGGATTTGCCTTTGCAATCCAGGTAGGCATTCTGTCTTGATAGCCAATCCATGCCAAGGATGACATCAATGTCTGAAGACTTGAGGGCTATGAGTGAAGCAAGGATTACTAAACCCTCAATTGAAATTTGATTACCATGGCTCACTCTATTAGTTTGCCATCTTGACCCTGGAGTTTGAATAATCATTGGGGTGGACAATTCAACAAAAGATAACTCATGGATAAGTGCATAACTTTCCGACATGAATGAATGAGATGCTCCTGGGTCGAAAAGAACGGAAGTAGGAACAAAATTGACTGGGAGCGTACCAAGAATGACGTCAGTGGTGTCGTCAGTCTCTTCGGCGGAGATTTGGTTCACACGTCCACGAGTGGCGGGAGGAGCGGGTTTGGCGGTGTAGACCTTCTGGGGTGGCTTTCCACGACCATTGTTGGTGTTGCCTCCGGCACGTGGTGGAGCATTCTGGTGTTGGAGCTGGTTCTGGGGACACTCACGAGAGTAGTGGCCTGCCTGACCACACTTGTAACAGGCTCCGAAAACAGTGCGTGGAGTTGGGTTGTTTGGTGGAGCTGGGTGGAACTGGGTTGGTGGACGAGGCGCCACATAGGATGGCCTCGGTGGATTGTTCTGGCGGAACATGCTGTTTGGGATCCAGATCTTGCGCTTCTGGGAGCCAGAACTGGATGAACCATCATCTCTGGGGTGTTTGCGAAAGTCGTTGGGGGTGTTCATGTCCTCTGCTTTGATGGCCTTGTTGACAAGGACCTGGAATGTGGAAAAGTCATGAAGGTTGAGCTCACGACGAAGTCCAGCGTTGAGGCCACGACGGAACCTCTCTTGCTTCTTGGAGTCGGTGGAAACTTCTTCGGTAGCGTAACGAGCAAGTCGGTTGAACTCACGACTGAACTCGTCAACAGTCCTTCTGCCTTGAGTGAGGTTGCAGAACTCCTCACGCTTGCGGTCCATAAGACCCTTGGGAATGTGGTGCTCGCGGAAGGACGTGCATAATTCTTCCCAAGATGCAGGTGGTCCAACGGGACGCATATTCAGAAAGTTCTCCCACCAAGAACTAGCTGCACCTTCGAGGTGATAGGTGGCATAGCTGACCTTGTCACCAGTTGCAACACGGCCTGCTTGGAGCTTCCTCTCGATGCTGCGAAGCCCGTCATCGGCGTCAAGGGGCTCGGTGGAGTAACTGAAAACCGGGGGATGAAGCCGGATGAAGTCCTTCAGGGACACCAACTCATTGCGCTGCTCAGTGGTGTTGCGAGCAATGACCTCCAACAGATGGTGAGAGTCTCGGCGGTTCCTCTCGACTTCCATCAGAACCTGTGCCATCGTGGGTGGGGGTGGAAGGTTGCCTTCCTCCTGATCATTCCCACGACCTTGGTTACGACCAACCTGGCCACGGGTTCCTTGAGACATCCTGAAGGTGAAAAACCAAAGTCAAAAAGAGTTGATTTGAAGAGTCTAAACAAGGTATTGAAGTACAGGAAGGATTACAGAGCAAAGGAAGTAATCATCTTGACAACATGGTGATAGAGCATACAAGCCATATATTCACAAGCTGTCATACAAACCATACATCGTTTTAGTACAAGCACTAAGCTAATACAAACGTGATGAAGATGATACATCCTTCAGAGGCACTCTGACTTCCTATACATTATTTATCTAAGCCTCTGGAACTTAGACACCTTGCATACAATACACTAAGATACTACTACATCATCACTAAGTAAGACCACAGGCGGTCTCACTCATCTCCATCTCCATAGTAGTCCTCGTAAAAGTTACCCGCGTATCCCGGTAGCTGGAGGTGACCATCGGAAAACACGGAGGCTTGTGGACCCTGATATCCATTTGGGCAAGGATGGGGCCTAGGTCCAGCGTAGGGTGGAAGCAAAGGACCACGGGGTGGAAAATTCCTCCAATCTCGGGCCAAGCAACTCGAGAAGGCATCTGGGTCCTCACTGGATAGATCGCATCATGCTCAACTGATCCCACGCTCACAAAGGGTGCCAAAAGTGTCAGTGCACGATACAGACGAACAAGGGTGGCGTGGAGCTCGAAACGGAGAGCGCGTGCATCACGATCTCTGTCACTAGCAAACCTAGCAGTCATCTGAAGTGTGGGATCCTCTGCAGAGTGATCTGAGTAGAGTCCGGTGTAATATCCCTCTTCTCCTGGAAGTGCAGCAGGGATATAGCGGAAAGAAGTCTCTCTCAGCAAAGTGTGCTCCTCTCTCAGCAGTGTCATACATGAGTATGCAGCATCCTGCACAGCCATGTTCTCGGTAATGCCAATGCCATGTCCAAAATGGATAGGCTGAGTGACTCCAACGTGGTGCGGATAGATCCGGACAATGCAGTGGAACTGCGTCTAGTTGAAGTCGTGAAACTGCTCCTCGATGGTTTACTCAGGGTACCACCGATAACCCACATAGGACATCATCTCGATCAACGTGGCGGGATGGCCACGCATACCGAGGCACCTGGTCAAACGAACAATCTGCCGAGGGGGAAGATCTGCCATCTGAAACAGAAAGGAGTTTGCAAATGCATCAGATTATGAGATAAACCTGGAATGACTCGGACAGCATAACGGCTGTAATTGTAAGAAATGACAATTTCTTCCAACAGGGAAACAACACTTACATACGATGTAATAAAACAGGGAGCATAACCACTCTAACAAACCGATCACAACTTTCCTACGGCTATGAGGAAGCAAACAACGAGATGTTCTAATCAGACAGAGGAGAGCCTAGTCCTATCTTCCCGTAGAATAAGATGAGGGTGACTCAGAACTCCGAACGAAGGGGGTAAGGAGAAAAAAAGAAGCCTTACGTTGTCCCCTTATATACCCAGAGTAACTATATAACTATAGCAAGCTAGACTCAACTTCGGCCAAGGCTACTAGTCCTACAGTCAGTCCTGCTCTGATACCAAGTCTGTCGGGACCCGGGGTTAGCGCATGCAAGTCCAGTTAAGGCATAGTCATATGGAGAGCCGAGAACAGTACCCACTTGTCTAAGCAGACAAGGCCAAGCACAGAACGTTCTCGGAAAGCATCGTACGTGAGGGGCATCCCATCCAGGCCGGATGATCAACTGAGATGGGTCCTCATCGTCCGCACACAAGTCTAATGATATGGGTGGTGAACTCCCATATTCAAAGACAAGTCGCCTCAACCATACTATAGACTATCTCATAACTCTTACGTAGACTTACTCCAGCCCGATCACTTAGTCGGGGTCTAAGGCGGGCTCGATCATACCACAAAGTGTGCACGAGACAGAGTCTCGAACAATCGCATCGCGATGCCCCAAGCTGCGCACATCTAAGGGCCACTTGGTGTATGAAAGACTGCCAGCCAGAACACAACTAAGGTCTCGAAAACCCATACAAAGACATGCATGTTATAAACATACACGCAGCACACATGCCTTGTATGAACAGCAGGTACCATTGCAATTCTCTACAAAGTGTACATTTTATTTATAACTCTTATAGAGTGCACACAGAGATCACATACATGTGATCCAACATTACATTACAAGCGGAAGCAAATTATGTCTGAGTACAGACAAGTTTAACAAATGGCTTAAGAAGCCTTATTTAAACACAAAGCCCTCCATGAGGGAACCAGTCGTCTGACTGGGACTAGACTAGTTGGTCTTCAGTCGTCCAGCTCGATGAAGAAGCCACCTTCGGGGTCAGTGGCATCATCTAAAACATAGATTAAGCAAACGTGAGTACAAAGTCGTACTCAGAAAGACTTACATAGGAGCTATACTACTCATGCATATGTGTCAAGATAAAGGGAGGTGGGGTTCATTTGAAGAAGTGCCAGCTTTGACTTGGCTAATCCTGAACTACGAAAACCAGACTTTGAGGTAAGAAGCGTACACGAGTCCACTACTTTCTCCAATCAATACACCACTATGGTGCCTTCCTCGACTTCCCCACGAGAAAGCACGCCATAGCACTCACACTTATCTTGGTGTGTTTTAGAAGTATCCGGTTCAAGTTATCTAGTAATCAAGCTAAGCTTTCCAAGCAGTCCATAACCGCGGACGCGGCTATTCGAATAGTTTTGTTAACCTTGCAAGGGTGTACCGCTACACACACATGATCATCATTTACCGCCTTTGATCTCGACACCATTCAAGGGGTGCCAGCGAGGATGCTCACCACAACTGTTACCTCATAGCCGATCTAGTCAGAGAAAGCCGCCTACTTGGGTTGGTTACCACAATCGTGAACCCGGCCGGTTTACCGAAGTGGACCCAAGTGATGTGTGCGTGGTGCATAAGCCGGTCTCGGATAAGCCGTTCTCTCACTTAGCAACCAGGCCACTGACCTACCAGAACTCCGAACTATTGCGACATCTGGACATCGAAAGGGATGAGTTAGTAAGTTGAGAGGGGTCAGTGAGCCCAATGTGTGGTTGTACTATTCATCTTGGATCACCACACAAGAACTCGTACTAGGGCGGTGTTCAACGAGACAACCCACTGTGTACTCCTACACAGCCTCTCATCGTTCACCTTGTATTAGGGTCGATTCACCAACACTTTTCTACCATCATCAACGTGATCATTCCCATCCCGACTCACATCACAGTACAACATGGTATCATACTAAGCATGCAATAAGCGATAACATTGCAGAGGCCACATGATATCAAACAACTCCTACATTTGCTAGGATAGTGGTTTTCTTACTACTGTGACAAAATGATAGGTCATGCAAAGGAATGGGTTCATCTATGCGGTAGAAACGAAGCATAGTGATCATCCTAAACAATGCATAAGCGAGACATGAGAGGGAAGTGGGATTTTATCGACATGATCAATGGGGGTTTGCTTGCCTTGCTGACGAGGTTCGGGTTCGGGGTCTTCAACGAAGGTTGGAACCTCTTGCTCCGGTTCCACGTCTATCAGCAACATGACAATCATAGGATCAACAGAATGTACAATGCACAATCACATGAATAATATTGAAAGGGTGATGTTCATGGTACTGATGTGTTGATCATTCCATTTAAATGGAGTATATTGCAAATTGAATTGCAAATTCAAACTCCACATTTGAATTCAACATTAACCAAGTTATACGTGATATAGTTTTATCATTTTGAAACAACTTCAAATGTGTATGATATGCCTCTGATGTGTGATTGAAATGTAGCATGTTGCCATGGTTCAAGTTGCAAAAATATTTGATTTGAATTTGATTTAATTCCATTTAAATCAAATAGCAAATGCTACTGATCACATTTTAAATTCAACTCAAACAGAGTTGAAAGTTGCATATTTGGAAAGATAATTTTCTCCTGATCATTTTTCATATATTATTTGTCCAATTTGGAGTTAATATGAATTTTCTATGAATTTCCAAAGTTTGGGGTATTTTCTGGATTTTCTGGAATTCTTTTAATTCATTTTGATTTTCTGGAAATTCATAAAACGATTTATTGCGCAAGTGCTGACGTCAGGGGGGGCTGACATGTGGGGTCACCTTGTCAGTGACTGGGTTAACTAACCCGTGGGTTAAATTAATCCAGTGGCTTAATTAAGCCACTGGGCCCACTGGTCAGGGGGTCACTACCTAGGTGATTAGTGGGGGGGCTTGGGCTAACACGCCGGCGGCTAAACGCCGGCGACTGGAGTCACGGCGGCGCTGCACGGGAATGTGAATCCGGCCACGGGAGGGGAAACGGAGGGCACCGGCTTCCTCCTTGAGGTCTTCCGCGTCGTCTGGTAGTAACAGGGGGTCACGGGGAGGTCGGGAGCGACGACGGCGACGACTCCGGCGGAAACAGATAACAGGCAAGGTCGTAGATGACGTTGTGGTGCACGGTTGGAGTTGATTCGGGGCTCATTCGAACGCTAGCACGTGCAGGAGTCAAACGCGTGCACTGGGGGTTCACGACGAGCACTGGAGCGAGGAGGACGACGACCATGGCGGCGACGAGCTCCTGCGTCCATGGCGGATCCGGCTAGAGGAAGCAAACGAGGGGGAGAAGTGAGGGGTTCCGGCCATGAGCTCACCCTGAATCTATCTGGAGTGGTGGCTTGCTCGGGGAGGCGCTGGAGCTGCCGGAATTTGAAGTCGATCCACGGCGGCCGGCGATGAAGACGACGAAGCTAGCGAGCTCGTGGAGGCGTCCTGCTCCGATTCCTTTCGCAAGTCGATGAAGACGAAGACGAGGATCACGGTGGACTTGCTGGCTTGAGCTCTAGGGCACGGTGGCCACGCGGGGGCTCGACGGCGCTCCGGCGTTCTTCTCGGGCGACGACGAAACGGGTGAGAGAGGAGGGGAGGGAGCTCGTGGAGGGGGGGAATGGACTGCGGAGGCTGCGGGGAGTCTCCAGGTGCGAGAAGAAGCCACAACTGGAATTCGCCTGTTTGCCGTCTGCCATGGCGGACGGCAAACACCTGTATGGCCGACGGCAAAACCCTTTGCCTTCTGCCCCCGCACGGTAAAGCACCCGTCAGCCATTTCATCGGCAAAGAGGTGCGTTGCCGTCTGTTGTATATCGACGGACGGCAAAGCTCTTTGCCGTCCGCTGGAATAAGAAACAGACGGCAGAGAAGCTTGACGGCGAAGCTGTGCCAGCCGGCTCCGTCAGGCCGTTAACGACGGGTTTGCCGTCTACGGACAGACGGCAAAGAACGGTGACGTCATCGGATAAGGTAATGACGTTACCCCCCCTGTCATATGTTTGTCGTCCAGCAGCAGACGGCAAAGTCCTACGCTTTGTCGTCTGCCTTGCCGGAGGCAGACGGCATAATGACCAAATGGTCACCCAGCTGTTGCCAGATTGCACAGCTGGGCGCCACGTGTCCTCTTTGCCAGCTGCAAGAAGACGGCAAAGGCCTTTGCCGTCTGCTTGCTGACGGCAAAGAGGCTATATAGCCTCTATTTTTTCTGTTTTTCTATTAATCCCTGCATTTGACAAAAAAACAATATATATATATATAGCAGCAGAATCAGAAGCACATTTTAACACCACATCACATCATATCAAACAACATATGAATCTCCAACAAGGATAACACATTGTTTCCAAACAAGGATAACAACAATATATACATAGTTCATTACACAAAGTCTCCAAACAGTTCATAAGAACAATAAAATGTTTCTAAGCTATATTGAAAGTGAAAATACAGCAACTCCATCGATGCACGACCCTCATAAAGCAAATCTGCAAAATCAAAATAAGAAAGTTAGCGGAAGAAGGAGGACAAGAAGAATAAGTAATAAGAGAAGGAGAAGGACAAGAAGAAGAAGAAAAGAGAAGAAGAACAAGGAGGAGAGAAGAAGAACAAAGAAGAGTTCTTCTCTATCTTCTCCTTGTTTTTCTTCTCTCCTCTCCTTGTTCTTCTTCTTCTTCTTCTGTTTTCTATAGCATTTGTGAGCAATTAAGCTAACCTTGAGCATTTGTGAGCATATTTTGAGAAATTAAGCTAACCTTTAGCATTTGTGAGCAATTAAGCAAACATTAGCATATTTTGAGCCAATGAAACTAACTTTAGCATATTGTGAGCAATTTAAGAAACTTTAGCGTGTTTTGAGGAATTAAGCTGACTTTAGCATATTGTGAGCCAATTAAGCTAGCTTTAGCATTTTGTGAGCCACTTTAGCTAACTTTACAATTTTTTAAGTGAATCAAGCTAACTTTAGCATTTTGTGAGCGATTCAAGCTAACTTTAGCATCTTGTGAGCAAATCAAGCTAAATTTACCATTTTGTGAGCAAATTAAGCTAACTTTGGCAACTTTGAACAAATGAAGCTAACTTAAGCATTTTTTTGAGCCAATTAAGGTAACTTTAGCATTTTGTGAGAAAATTAGGCTAACTTCATCATATTGTGAGAAAATCTGGCTAATCATGCTATTATTAGGCTAACTTAGCTATATTTAAGAATTTCATAATATTTCAGAAGCTAAATATGCATTTTCAAACTAACTAAGCATTAATAAAGCAAAATATACAACACAACTTACCGGAGTGTAGCCCTCAAGGCTGAGGTGGCTGAGAAGCATCCGTCGGGTTGCCCGATGTTGACGGTGGAGAAGGGTCATGGGACGAAGCCCGAGAGTTATGCTGCACAAAAAGATCAACTAGAGGTTAGCACGACGCCACTCAATATGGTATTGATGATCATCGAAAGATACTCACCGTCCCCACAGGAGAAATGATCGGCATCGGTGGAATGGCCTGACCAGTCTTCTCGCACATAGTCTGCACATTTGTTTTTCATGAGTCAATCATATTAGTTAGTAATATAAACAAAAATTATAACATGCATTCTTTGGGTGAATATGAACAAGTGACTTACCACGAAGAGCTCATACAAGGCCCAGTTCGATGCATCGTGTCGTGCCGCGGCCTCCTCGAGAGCCTTCGCCGTCCTCTCCTCCGCCAGCCGCTCTCTCTCCGCTGCCTTCTCCTCTGCCAACCGCTCCTTCTCCTCCAGTAGCCGCTGGGTGTTCTGTCGCTCTTTCTCAAGAGCTTCCTGCAACCCCACTCCTCTAGTTAGCATTGTAATATTCGATGAGAGAAAACAAGAATGCAAGAGTCCTTATGGATAACCTGGATAGCGAGGTCGACTGGCCGCGGACGAGTCCTTATAGCAGGAGAAGAGCTCGTTTGGCGCGCCTTGATCTCAGGAAGAGTCTTATCGCACCTGATCAACTTATCTCCAATGGCCATGGCGCCATGGCGCCTTCCGCCACCAGAGATCATCACCAGCTCCGGCTCAATAGGCTTCCCAAGCGGGTTATCATCCTCCCCGTGCTTCTCCTTCGCCAACTCAGTATAAGCCTTG
Organism: Bromus sterilis; assembly: GCA_950022295.1. Lineage (NCBI taxonomy): Eukaryota > Viridiplantae > Streptophyta > Magnoliopsida > Poales > Poaceae > Bromus > Bromus sterilis. The sequence goes on along the minus strand of OX465595.1, from coordinate 330,826,755 downwards.
AGCTTACTGTAGGCGGCAATGTTGGTGAAAGTCGAAGGACTGGCGAGATCAGACTCTGAGAGCGCCTTTGCCTTCTTGTACGACGCTGTATGGGCCATGCCATACATGTCGAACACCTGAGGCACCTCCGTTTTATTATGCTCCGCCTAGAAGACAAAGCAAAGCATGATATTAGTAAGTTGTGGGTGCCAAAAAGACAAAGAAAAGTAACATTTGCATGAAAATTGAAGCAAAGCACATACCCATTTATTCCCGTAACCATCTAAGTTGCGGCTTCCTTGATGGTGTGGCACACCAACCATTTGGGCGTGGCGCTCCTTGGCATTGTTGTGGATGGCCAACCAGGCATCTGAGCACCAATGGTCCACAATGGCCTCCCAACAATCCATCTTGTCCGCACACCATCTCGGTGGCGCCTAAGTTAGTAAACAAGGAAACTAATAAGTAGCCTAGATAGGAATCAAATCAAGCAAACTATTCAAGACTTAAGAAGGGTTATCGTCATGTACTGGGCCCTGGTCAGAAACTTCTTGCGGCAGTCCTTCTTTCTACGCTTGCGCCCTTGCTTGGCGTAGTAGTCACGGACCGCCTGCACTCGCATCACGTGCCTTGTGTTCTGCAAGAGGCGCGTGGCCTCTGCAACTAACACGTCCTCCGCCTCCTGCTCCTTGGACTCGTCGACCTTGTAGTAGACCTGCAATAGCACGAGACAACACTGATGAGTGCATTGATGAGACAACACTGATGACAACACTGATGAGTGCACGAGACAACACTGCAATAGCATGATTTTATTGTGTGAAACAGAAATTACCCAAAAGCCGTTGATCACCATGTCGGCTCTGGTGTGGCATTCGACCCCGTTGATGGTCGTATCCGGCGGGGCCGGGGCAGCACAATAGTGCTCCCACTTGAGTCCAGGTTGCGGAACCTCATCAGGTCCGGGCAATTGAACCAGCCCCGGGAAGTTCTCCCTGACGAGCACACCAAGGATGGAGTTGGGATTGCGGACACCATTGCCGTATATCCAACCCCTGCAGTATAAAAAGACAAAGCCATCAGATAGACATAAGTATAGAAGGTACCGGAAGAGAGTATAAGTGCACTTACGTCTCTCCATCAGGCGTAATCAACCACTTATGGGCGGGAGTCACCGGCACGGACGGGAGCCGTGTACCCCCACGCTGGTACACGGTGGTACGCTCAGCTACCTCCTCCTCATCCGTAGTGTCCAACTCGGCACCAGCCTCCCCCTCAGGCGTGTGCTGCTCCGGCTGGTCCGGCCAGGGACTCCAGGTCGTGCGGGTGGACGTAGCCTCCTCCTCCACCTCAGGATGGTCCACCCTGCAGTGCTCTGGTGAATCAGCCGGAGGTGGCGGCGAGGAAGCAGCAGCAGGTGTTCGTCTCCCTTTCCCGCGACTACCACCTGCTTTTCCTCTCCCGGTCTTCTTCCGACCTCCTCTCCCCCTGGGCGGCTCATCAGTAGAAGGAGGAGGCGAGGAAATACTCTCGAGCAAAGACCTCCGTAGAGCCAGAGGTGGGAGCGCATGACCCCGACCCCTCCCTCGCGAGCCTGAGGTCTCGCCCTCCATATCTGTCATGAACCTGCCAAGAATTAAAATAAAATAATTAGTACAATGATAAAAAGAATTAATAATACAACAGTAATTACTGCAATAATGAGAATATATATATGTAATTAAAGTTGAGATGCATACAACTAACAATAGTCGGGATCATCGGTCTCTTCTCCGCGATCAATTGAAGGATCGTCATCGCTATCACGCGTGTCGTCGATAATGATGGCCTCATCAGGTTCAACAACACCAACATTTGGAAGGCCTTTATGTAAACGGTCAAGCATTGACAGGTCATCTGGAGCAGTAACCTCTTCTTCAGGCTCTTCAACATCGTCGTTAGCGGGTTCACTCTCATCATCGTTATCGGGTTCACTCTCATTGTCTTCTTCCATGTTCTGGGGTTGCGTAGAGCGGTTTCGGAAACGTTTTTTTATCACTCGTGTTTCTTGGAAGAATTCTCCTTCATATGTCTCTGGGTCAATGTGGGGTACATAATCGTCTTCATTGGGGGGAGGTGGTCTAATATGTGGTAGCACATCATAAACGACATCCCAACCTTTCAGGTTTTCAACCGTTTGGCAGGGGTAGGATAGATAGAAAACCTGGGTGGCCTGTTGAGCCGTAATATAGACATCAGGAACATTTAAATGGGTGTCTTGTCGAATTTCAACTAGACCTACATGTTCATGAGTCCGTCTAGTCCTCGACGGGAGAAACCAATGACATTTGAAGACAACGACGTTGGGAGGATTCTCACCATAGAATAGAAGTTCGTATATTGCTTCAACTCTTCCATAATACTCAATACCTCCGTCGCCGACAGCAGAGACACCCGAATTTGTACTTTTTCGATCGGCCATTTTTCGCTCTTTATCAACGGTACGAAAGCGATACCCGTTGATGTCGTATTTCTCAAATACACGGACCTTATTGTCAAAACCATTAGCGACTTGTCTCAATTCGGCGTCCATAGGCTCCTCATTTGACTATAAGTTTTATATTGTTATATTAGTGAAAAATAGGTCGAACCAACAAATGAAACACTATATATGAATGATAGTTACCGTTCGTTTGAACCAAGAGATGAAACCAGGATTGTCGTCTACTTGATTGGAAAGAAGCTCATACTCTGCGATGGAATCACTTTCAATAACCACTCCATTCGAGAATTTGGCGACGTATCGACTATATGAATTCAGGGGAATTAATAAGAAACAAGAATTATTAGAAGTTGCGAAACAATGTACGTACCGAGCACTTACTCGATGTACGGTCGCACTTCTGTTAGGTTGGTGAAGATATACAGTGTAAGAGTCTGCCATTCTTTGATATCCAAAATCTTATTTCTCGAAGCACCAACAGGTCCAAGCTTCCCTTTGAATAGGCTGAGGTTGGATTGACGCCGTTGGGGGTCGCCAGTATTGTACCGAGGCTTTGGATTATGCAAATGGCGATTTTTGGCTTCATAATGTGCTGTCACGAAGTTTGCCGCCTCCTCTGTAATGAAAGCCTCGGCCATCGATGCTTCAATTCTACGTTTATTTTTACATTTTGCTCGAAGCGTCTTCTGCATTCTCTCCGTTGAATAGCACCAACGATTTTGCACAGGGCCCCCTAATCTTGCCTCGGTCGGGAGATGCAATATCAAATGCTGCATCGGATTAAAAAAACCCGGTGGAAAGATCTTCTCTAACTTGCAGAGCAACTCCGGCGCCATATCTTCCATGTCTTCTAGCACGCCATCGGATAGTTCTTTAGCACAAAGAACACAAAAGAAATAGCTCAGTTCTGCCAGTACTAGCCACTCTTCCTCGGGGATATAGCCGCGCAACATCACCGGCATTACCCGCTCAAGCCATATGTGCCAATCATGACTCTTCATCCCTAATATTTTATGTTTTTTAGGACTCGCTCCCCTCCTCAGATTCGCTGCATACCCATCGGGGAACATCAAACTGTTTTGCACCCACAAGAGAATTTCCCTGATATGCCCCCTTTCAAGATTGAAACAGGCCCTTGGCTTGGACCAATTCTTCTTTCCTTTCGGCTGCCGCATGTTCTGTGAGGGTCTATCACATAGAGTCTCCTGGTCGACTCTAGCTTTAGGATTATCCTTTGACTTCCCATCTATGCCGAAAAATGTACCAAACAGGGCCTCGCCGATATTTTTTTCAGTGTGCATCACGTCAATATTGTGTGGAAGTTCGAGGTCTTGGAAGTAGGGGAGATCCCAGAAGCATGTCTTGTGAGTCTAGGCGTGTTCCGAATTATATCCCTTGAAATACCCGGGACGTTCTGGATCAGGCTCGAGAGAGTTCAACTGTGCCAAGACATGTTCGCCCGTCATCGTAGGTGCTGCCAGGTTTTTGACAACTTTGCCTTTGATGAAGTTCTTCTTGTCTTTTCTAAAAGGATGCTTAGGAGGCAGAAACTGTCTATGCAAGTCGAAGCAGGAATACTTGCCACCCGCCTTCAGCCAATGGAACTGAAGAGCAGCCTTGCATGTTGGGCACCCGAACTTTCCATGAACACAGAAGCCAGCGAAAAGCGCATACGCCGGCAAGTCATGCATCGAGTACTGGTACCAAACATGCATTTTGAAGGTCTTTTTGCTAGCTGCATCGTATGTCTTGAACCCTTCTTCCCAAGCTTGTTGCAATTCCTCCTTAAGCGGTTGCATGTACACAACCATATTCTTCCCCGGATATTTGGGCCCTGGTATTATCAACGTCAGGAAAATGTTCTTCCTTTTCATAATCTCTGAGGGGGGGAGATTGAGTGGCATGACAAATACAGGCCAACAACTGTATGGGGCTGCCATCAGACCGAAAGGATTGAACCCATCTGTGCCGACGGCGATTCGGCAATGCCTTGGCTCCTTAGCTTTTTCCGAATGTTTTTCATCAAAGTGCTTCCATGCTGAACCATCCGATGGGTGAGTCAACATCGGCTTCCCATCTGCATCAAATTCTGTTCTCTTCCCATGTTTGTGCCATGTCATCTGTCTGGCTGTCTCTTCCAACATGTAAAGGCGTTAAATTCTTGGTATCACTGGAAGATACCTAAGAACATTTACGGGTATTTTGGTCTGCGTCTTCTCACCTTGACCATTGTCTACCACAACATACCTGGATGACTTGCATTTTGGACAATAGTCTTCGTCCGCATACTCTTTCCTAAATAAAGCACATCCATTTTCACAAGCATGTATCTGCTCATAGGGCATCTTAAGTACCTTGAGGATTTTATCCGATTGGTACAGGTTTGCAGGCATAACATGATCTTTTGGTAGAAACCGCCCAATTAGGGTCGTGATCGCATTGTAACAATCTGTGCCCAAGTTGAATTGTGCCTTCAAAGCCATCAACTGTGCGATGGCATCGAGCTGACAAAGCTCAGTGTGAGCGTGCAGCGGACGTTTCGAAGACTCCAACATATCATAGAAGGCCTTCGCAGATTCCTCCATCTCATCGTCCTCATCCCGCGCATCGTCAAAGTCCTGCACCATGTCTTCGATCCCGGTTCCGTACTCATCCGTGCGCTGACGGACCACCTCCTCTCTCCGTCGTCCGCCAGACTCGCCATGGAAGGTCCACACCGTATAACCAGGCTTATAACCCCACTTCTGCAAGTGTTTACCCATATCCACCTCTGTCGCCTGTTTATAATTGTCGCACCTAACGCAGGGGCACCAGGTTTTTCTCTGCCCATTTGCAAACGCCGCTCTCAAAAACTCCTTGGTTTTCATTGCCCATTCATTGGCGATCTCTTTCTGATTAGGGCGAGAAGTGTACATCCACGCACGATCATCGCTCATCTTGTTGCTACAGCTAGCTACTAAACAACAAATATACCATTTTATTACGTCCACTTTTTATTGCTTTTATCATACATAGCTACGGCATATGCAATTAACCTACACACTAATAGGTAAAGATAGGTCCTAATCCCACCCGAGTATGTGTAGATTGGGTCGGTTTCCCATGCTTTGGTCCCGATCCGACGCGGTATTTCGGCAGCACCTCCCCGCTGTTCTCCTAATACACGTCTCGACAACAAGCCGAGAGGTTGTGTATCCGGAGAACAACAGGGAGGCGCTGACGAAATTCCGCGTCGGATCAGGACCAGAGCATGGAAAAACGACCCAATCTACACATACGCGGGCTGTCCATGGATAACGTTGGACAATTCGAAAGAATTACTATTATAAATATGCAAATGAATGCATATTTATACTGTAATCCTTTCGAATGGGAGACGCATACTGGTTACGCAACTTTACATACTGCTAGAGCTACCGTTATCGGCATGAAGGCCAGAATTGAGCAAAGGAAAAAGGGGGAGAGGACAAGAATTTTTTTGCTCACCCTCGAACTCAGGGAGGTCGCCGAATGGAGGGGGCGGAGGTCGTCGACCACCAGACCTTCACACCAGGAAAATTCCTGCACATTAAAATGCACCCAATCAACACACACACTTGATCCCGGTAATTACATCTTTTTTATTTTTTTTCCCTATTATTTTCATTTATTTCATTTCATTTTCTATTCTTTTTTCCTCCTCCTCCTCCTTCTTCTTCTTCACCTCCAACTTCTTCTTCACCCCTAACTTATTCTTCTTATTCTTCTCCACCTCCAACTTCTACTTATTCATCTCCACCTCCAACTTCTTCTTATTATTCTTCTCCACCTCCAACTTCTACTTATTCATCTCCACCTCCAACTTCTTCTTCTTATTCTTATTTTACCCCAAGCTCCCCTCCTCCTCCTTGTTCTTTTTATTAACCTTCAACTTCTTTTTTCTCTTCTTCTTTTACTATTTTACTTTTACCCCTAATTTGTTTCCCTCTTCTTCTTTTATTTCCTTTCTTTTCTTTCTTTCTCTTCTTCTTTTCCTATTCAACTTTTACTCCTAAGGGATTTTTTGGATTCCTAAGGATTTTTCTTATGGATTGCCTTTGCATCATAGGATTGACACCATCAAATTCCTAAGGAATCTTAACATGAGCTCTAAGCTCTTTTTATTTTTCCTGTGAGAAGTCCAATACACTCACACTCTATATCTCTCTACTCTATCTCCTCATTCCTACAAAAAACTTACACTACCTAAACTAAACAGAGAAGAAAACATATCTAATTAACCCTAAAAAAATCTAACACAATCTAAACTAACTAAAACAGAGAAGTCTAACTAATTATAACATAAAACTAACTAAAACAGAGAAATATAACTAACTAAAACCTAAAAGCAACTAAAACTAACTAACTAATTAACATGAAAATCCTAAAAAAATAGCATGGAGGGGAGGAGGGGAGGGGCTTACCTTTGGTGGGTGGCTGCGGGTGGGGTTGGAGGTGGCGTCGGCGAGGTGGGCAGCGGCTTGCTCAAAGGAGGCCAACGATGGCTTGCTCGGGGCCGGCGGCGGCCGAGATGAGGGGAGGCGGCGTTGGAGGAGGGAGGCGGGCTGTGGCCGGGGAGAGGGCTTAGCTGAGAGGAGGCAGGGAGGTGGCCGGCTGTGGCGGAGGGAGCCGGGGAGGCGTGGGCGGCGGCGGCGGAGGTGTCGGCGGCGGCGGCGTCGCAGGACAGAGAGGCGTGGGCGGAGGAGAGTGAGAGTGGTGGAGAGAGTGGGCCGACGTGTGCGGGGTTAACGGCAGCCCGTTATGTCGTCCGTAAGCAGACGGCAAAGACGGGGTTTGCCGTCCGCTGGAAGACGGCATAGCACGGGTCCGTTAAGCCAGAGGAGACGCAGCCCGGGTGGGCCCGCTGGGTTGTTTGCCGTCTGCCTATGGACGGCATAGGGACCTTTGCCGTCTGCATAGGCCAGTGCAGACGGTAAAGTAGTTGTTTACCGTATGTTTGGGGTTTGCCTTCTGTATCTAGGGAAGCAGACGGCATACACCTACTTTGCCGTCTACCCCGACGAAAAACAGACGGCAAAGACCCTGGCACATGGCAAACTTGTGAATTCCAGTAGTGAGTCACGGGGAGGCCTGGAAGCTCCTCGACGGCGACGTGTCGTCCCCGGCTAGCTCGGTGGCATTCCACCGAGCAGCTTGGAGGTGCGGGAGGGGGAAGAAGACGCCCCTGCCCCTGTGGACCGGCTGGGCTGGGGTGGGCTGACTTCGCCTGGGCGCCAGGTAAGGATTTCTGACTTCTTTTCTATTTTTCTTTTCTGACATTTGTTCTGTTTAGCTAAAATAAATAGCTAAACATTTTATTAAATGCTGAAAACTTTTATGTGGCCTCATAATAATATAGACTAGCCACTCATAAACTTTTAACATTTTTAAAATTCAAAAGATTTGAATTTTAAATCAAATAGGGGTATTTCTTTAATTCCATGGCACTGTTTGAATATTTGAAAAATCTATGAGCATGGGATGGGTCCCACATCACTTGATATGTGATCACACTCATTTATAAGACTTTTCAAAAATCTAACATGAATTTTTGGAAAGATTTTTATCTGGCCTTTTGAATTAATTCATCTGGGGGGTTCCTTCTCCCATTTTGATTTTGAAGTTGATTTCCTTTGAAAATTTTGACATGATGCAAGTTTACTTGATCCTAGCACATTACCTAACAGAGGGTTCTGACACGGTTATCACCCCCGAAGAAGAAGACCACCGTTAAGACCCGTGTTTCATCAGCAAGGCAAGCAAACCCCATTGATCATGTCTATAAAATCCTACTTCCCTCTCAGACTCGCTTATCCATGTTTAGGAGATCACCGAGACACGTTCTTTCGCATAGTTGAACCCATTCCGATGCATGACCTATCATTTTGTCACCGTATTAAGCAAGCCACAATCCTAGCAGATTTAGGAGTTGAATAATGAGCAAGTGGCCCCTGCAACTATTACTTCTTATTGCTGCTTAGTGATACAATGAGGATGTTATTTTTGTGAGTCGGGATGGAATGAACACAATGATGCTTATGATAAACGTGTTGGTGAATCCACCCTAAACAAAGGTGAACGATGAGAGGCTGTGTAGGAGTACACAGTGGGTTGTCTCGTTGAACACTGACCTAGGCCCCGAGTTCCTGTTTTGTGATCCAAGACAAAGAGTATGACCACATGTAGGGTTTATGGGAGCCCTGTTTGGCCTCTTTACGTACTCGATCCGGTCCAAGAGTCACACTAGATTCGGGCTTTCCATTTGACTTATGCATAGATATGTGGGAGAACCTGTGAGAAAGTGAAACCATCTGTCAAAGGTGGCGTCTCGGTCCCTTACATTATCTGAGTCCGTTTCGTGGAACCGGCCGGACTCTCGAGCGGTGAAAACCTCAGGTAGTCGACTCCTGGATTAGAGAAGGTGATGTGAGGGTAGTTCCTTGGTTTCATCCATGTCCGACACCCGCTTGAAGGGTGACAAGAACGAGGCGATAAGTGATGACACGCGTGTGAAGATGTACACCCCTGTAGGGTTAATGAACTATTCGAATAGTCGTGTCCGTGGTTATGGACTACTTGGAGACCTTTACTTGATCATAGACAACTTGAATGGATACTTATAAAACTCGCAAGATAAGCGTGAGTGCTATGGCGTGCTTTCTCGTGGGTAAGTCGAGGAAGTATCCATAGTGGTGTATTGGTTGGAGACTTGGTAGTGGACTCGTGTACGCTTCTTACCTCAAGTCTGGTACTCGTAGTATAGGACTAGCCAAGTCAAAGCTGGCACTTCTGCATGTTAAACCCCACCTCCCTTTACCTTGATACTTGAGCATGAGTAGTGTAGTTCTGATGTAAGTCTTGCTGAGTACGACTTTGTACTCACGTTTGCTTATTCTATGTTTTAGATGAGAATCGGACCCCGATGGAGTCGCCTTCGTGAAGCTTGACGTTGACCTTGGTAGCATAGTTCCGGACAGCAGTCTGGTCCCTCGTGGAAGGGCATGTATGTTTACAAGGCTTCTCTAAGTCATTTGTTAAACTTGTCTGTACTCAGACCTAATTTGCTTCCGTTGTATGATGTAATGTTGATCACAGACATGTGATCTTTGTATGCTCTATGTGTAAGTCAATAAAGATACACTTTGTAGAGTTATGTGATGATACCTGCTGTTCATACTAGGCATGTGTGCTGCGTGTATGTCTATAACATGCATGTCTTAGTATGGGTTTTTGAGACCTTAGTTGTGATCTGGCTGGCGGTCTTTTATACACCAAGTGGACCTTAGATGTGCGCAGCTTGGGGCATCGCGATGCGATTGCTCGTTACTCTGTCACGTGGCACACTTTGTTGTATGATCGAGCCCGCCCTAGACCCCGACTAAGTGATCGGGCTGGAGTAAGTATATGTAAGAGTTAGGATTCAATCGATAACATGGTTGAGGCGATTTGTCTATGAGTATGGGATTCACCACCCATAAGCATTTAGACTTGTGAGCGGACGATGAGGACCCATCTCAGTTGATCATCCGGCCTGGATGGGATGCCCCTCATGTTCGATGCTTTCCGAGAACGTTCTGTGCTTGGCCTTGTCTGCTTAGACAAGTGGGTACGGTTCTCGGCTCTCCATGTGATTGCATCGTGACTGGAATTACATACGCTAACCCCGGGTCCCGACAGGCATCCTTGGTTTTGTCAGACTCACCATACTTGATGACTGCATTCATGAGCTCTCCTATGTTGTTGACCGTCCTCTTGAGTCGGTCGAGCTTGTGTACTAGAGGCTCATGATGACCCTCAACTGTAGGGATCGTTTGTAGTGTTTTCGATAAATAAGAGTGTCGAACCCAACGAGGAGAAGAAGGTATTGGCAAGTGACTTTGGTAAAGAAATAGTTGCAGGAACTGAAAGATAACTTTTTAGGGGTTTTCGATATAAGCAACAAAAAGGTAAAAGAAATCAAAGTAAAGAGGACTGAGAAGTAACAAGTGGCCCGATCCTTTTGAGCAAAGTATAGGCCTGGCAACTGAACTTATAAAGGCTAAAGCGTTCTTGAGGACACACGGGAGAAATAGTCATGTCTTTTCGCCATATTCCGTATCGGTACTATGTGCCGTGTTGATAAGTGTTGAGTGGGTGGATCTATGCTAGTGCACCCTCTAGACTAAGATAAGTGCACTCTTATGATTAAACATCTTGCAAGCATCCGCAAATACAAGATAGTAATGAAGGAAAAAGCCTAACCATAGCAATACGATCGTTGATCCATTGTTCCCTTGTGCAAAAGAGTGCGAACTGGAGTTCAGGTTTCTGTCACTCCGGCAACCCACCGTAAGCATACTTTGTACACAATGTATTCCCCTCGGTCCATAATAAGGAGAAGTGTTGAGTGTTCGACTCACACAACACCACTAGGAAAATAACAACACAACTTAAATATCAAACAACACATATTACTTCAACATCATATGACTACTAACAACTAGACTTCTCCCATGTCCTCAAGAACTAAAGTAACTACTCACAAGACATAAAAGATATCATGATCAATGGGGATAAATATATGATAAACAATCTGGAAACAATGATAATTCTCCAACAAAACTCAATAGCATTCATCAAACGGTAGTAATCAACACCGGTAGAGTAGAGAGGATAGATAGTACAGATTACAACTCAAGTTGGACTTGTGAGGTGAGATTTGATGGTGGTGGAGATGGTGCTGATGTTGGGGATGATGTTGATGATGATCTCGATGATGCCCGTGACGATGGTGATGACAATGGCGATGATCTCCCCTTCCGGGAGGTGTTCTCCCGGGCGGAATCTGACCGCCCGAGATATCTTTTCTTCTCTATAGGTTTCTGCCATGGAGCGGCGGCGGAACTCCGGAAACTCTCTCTATTTTAGGGTTTTTGGTATATGAGTGATATATAGGCCAGAGGGGGGAACCGGGAGTGGCCCTAGGGGTCCAGGCGCCCTCCCGGCGCGGCCAGGGGTGGGGCCGCGCCGGGTGGCCACTTGGGCACCCTATGGCCCCCCTCTGGCCCCTTTTTGACGTATCTTCGTCATTCTTCTGAAAAATACCCTCCGTCGATTTTCAGGTAATTTGGAGGTATTCTTCTTTAGTAACTCAGCGTCCACTTTTTACCGCTGAATCCTGCGTCTGCTGCTTCGGCATTTGAAAGTTGCAAACTTTGTAAAATAATCCAAAACAACATGAGAACAACATCATAACATGAAATGTATCAATGAATAAGAAAGAATTACTATATAAAATAGTGATGCATTTCTGACGTATCAACTCCCCCAAGCTTAGACCTCGCTTGTCCCCAAGCGAATACTGAGCTCGGTAAACCTGTCCACAAGTTTAGAGAGTGAAGTGTCGATAAATAGAATACGGACAAGAAGCATGAAAGTTTCTTCATCAAACTCAAACATCCTCAACAGCAACATCAACCCATAAGGTCCTTATGAGAAAGTAATAACAATTATAATCAAAATTAGGGATGAGAAAACTCATCAAATTATGGCCAACATATCCTTGGTCAAAGGACAACTAATAATTTTTGCTTTTGCTCTTTCTAAATAAGATGAAACAAATTGAAGATTTGAAAGAACATGTTATTAGTCAAGAAGTGCAAATGCTAACACAAAGGAAGATGTTTGCTTGGCCAAGGCTTTCGCAAGAAACTTACTTATCAAAAGATAATGTCAATGATGATATGGCATGGCAAAACTTAATGCAGCATTATATGGATGAATCCTCATCAGCATCAAGTGTCTGTTCTCTTTAGGAAAAGAAGGAAGTAGGAAAACTGACTCAGCATAAAAGTAAAGGAAAGGCCTTGTTAAAGGCAAGCAGGGAAAACTTATGTGCTATCCTTAAATCAAACAGAATGAAAAATAAACTTTGGGATGTGCATAGTTTGTCAATGAATGTTAATAGATTTCTCAATTACTTCTCAAGATGGTCAAGTTTCGAGGAACGGCTCCCAAGTGGGGACAATCACATCCCCTTATTCTCCTTTGTTTATCACTGCCAAAGTTTCTGATTTCTCATAGACCGAGCGTGAAGGAGGGTTTGTTTGTTATATTATCTTTCGAGCTGGGCGCACTCATGCCAGTTCCTCCTCGTATTATGGGTTTGCAGATTAGACATGCAATCCCGGGGTAAAACTTTTCCAACTTAAGAAGATCATGAATTACCTACTACTTCCTCATGACCTAAACAAGAGGCACAAAACAGAAGATTTTGAACATTTAAGGATAAAATATAAATTCTATACTTATAGGAGTGGTAGGGAAATACCACGAATAGGAAGGTATGGTGGACTCATATGGGAGATATTGGTTTCAGGGTATGGATGCACAAGCAGAAATCTGCTAGGCAAAGAGTTTGGCTAGCGAAGGCTTTGAGAGAACAGACAATAGATGCTAACTTAGATGCAAAACATATAAAGCATAAACATTAAGGTAAGAATAACACATCAAGTTGTCTTCCTTGTCAACATAACACTTCAAGCATAATAACATAAAGGTTTTGGCTATGTCGCTACTTGAGAAAACATGCATGTTGTCAAGACCAAAGCTATGTTTGCCAAAATTAAATAAAGTTTTCAAGGCCATACCTGATATAAGGGCAATACTCCCCATAAGAATCATCATATAAGGTCGATTGCGTGCAGAGAATACCGAGTGCAGCGAAGGAACCAATAGACTTCTCATTAATATTCCAATATAGACAACTCCACACTCACGAATACAACCTCTCCACAGAAGGAGTGATAGACCTCAATGCAAACACCTATTTCATATAATAGCTTCCCTAGACATGATACGACTCTACTTGAATCTAATAAGACTAAGATACAGATAAAGATATCGGGCACTCCCCCAACCTTGGAACAAGCTGAGGGGATGCCATTACCCAAGAATATTTACTCCTCATTCTTGTTGTGGTAGTTTCTTCAGATCCCTGATGACACGGGTTCGGTTTTCTGACTCCAAGACTTCCACTTGTACTTTTAGTACACGGAAATCTTCACAGAGTTGGTTGGTGATGTGGTAAGCCTCGGAGATGGTGCAAAGAGTACGTTGATCTTCAAGTGAAGTGGAGGTTCCCTCGAGGTTAAGAGAAAGATCATATTGAGGTTGGACAGATCCCACCATGATGGGATTGCTTGGACCTCCTTGTTGTTGGGAAGTGATAGTCTTGACTTCCTCTCTCACGGAGCGCTCCATCTTCGCTTGTCTTGCGGTAATTTCTTCTTCGGTACCCCAATCAATGTGCTTCCCTTGATTGAGATCCTTTTGGACTTGACGTAGACGCCATCCCAAGAAGTCCTCTCCGCTCGAGCCAAAAGAAGACATCTCAAATAATCAACTTTTAGTCCTGGTAGAAACAGCTCGAGAAGAAAACACGTGAAATCGAGAGATACAGTGCCGGGGCTATCCGGGCAAATATATAGCAAAAAAATGACAACATATGGAAGGAAACGAGCCAAAGTGGAGTCGGAGACGGGCTCCGGGGTTCCCAGACGGCCTCCCGGCGCGACCAGGAGGTAGGGCGCGCCAGGGGGGCGCCTGGGGCCCCTGGAGCTCCTCTCCGGCTCCAATCAGGCTCTGAATTTTCTATATTTTTCAAAAACACGTAATTTGGAACTTTTATCGCGGTTTCGCGATGTTTCCTTACCGTAATACATACCTTTTCTTATTCTGCTTCTGCTGGAGTCTGAAACGGGGCTGCAACATATTCTTCATGAGTTGTTGGGTGTATTATATTTACATCAACATTGACGGGGTTCCCCACCATGTAATTCTTGAGTCTTTTCCCATTCACAACTTGAGGTTTGGTGTCATCAAAATCTTTAATCTTAATTGCACCTGACCGGTAGACTTCTTCGATACGAAATGGCCCTTCCCATCTGGAAAGTAATTTACCTGGAGAAAACCTAAAACGGGATCTACACAATAAAACTTTATCATCAACATTAAATTCACGTTTCAGAATCCTTCTATCATGCCACTTCTTTACCTTTTCCTTGAACATTTTAGCACTCTCGTAAGCTTCACTTATCCACTCATCTAGAGAAGTCAAGTTCATGAGACGCTTTTCACCGGCTAACCTTGGGTCACCATTAAGCTCTCAAACGGCCCAGAAGGCTTTATGTTCTAATTCTAATGGCAAATGGCAAGCCTTTCCATAGACCATCTTATACAGGGACATGCCCATGGGGTTTTTGTAAGCGGTTCTATATGCCGACAAAGCATCTCCTAACTTCTTTGACCAGTCCTTTCTAGAACTATTGACTGTCTTTTGCAAGATCAGCTTGATCTCTCTATTGGTGAGCTCAACTTGCCCACTAGTTTGAGGATGGTATGGTGAAGAAATTCTATGATTGACATCGTACTTTGCTAGAGCTTTTCTAAAAGCTCCATGCGTGAAGTGTGATCCTCCATCAGTCATAAGATACCTAGATACACCAACCCTAGGGAAAATAACATCTTTGAGCATTTTCAAAGATGTCTTGTGATCAGCACTCTCAGTGGGGATTGCTTCAACCCACTTGGTCACATAATCAACACCTACCAAAATGTGAGTGTACTTGTTTGAAGGAGAAAAAGGACCCATAAAATCAAAACCCCAGCAATCAAACGGCTCAATCACGAGTTAGTAATTCATAGGCATCTCGTTCCTCCTACTAATATTACCAACTCTCTGACACTTATCACTAGATAAAACATAATTTCTAGCGTCTTTAAAGAGAGTAGGCCAATAAAAACCTGATTGGAGAACCTTATGTGCGGTCCTCTCACCGCCATGATGTCCTCCATAGGGACTATCGTGACATTGCTTGATAATGTCCTTCTGCTTATGTTCTGGTATGCATCTTCTCACGATCCCGTCAGGAAGTTCTTTGAAAAGATGAGGGTCATCCCAAAAGTAGTCCCTCAAATCATGGAAGAACTTCTTCCTCTTCTGAAATGTTAAACCTGGAGGCAAATACTTTGCAACGATAAAATTAGCATAATCTGCAAACCAAGGATCGGAGAGAGATTGTACTTTTACAACGGCAAGTTGTTCATCTGGAAAACTATCGTTGACTGGGATGGGGTCATGCGGTATATCTTCCATTCTTGAAAGATTGTCCGCCACCGGATTGTCTGCTCCTTTTGTATTGACAATCCATAAATCAAATTCTTGAAGGAGTACCCACTTGATGAGTCTTGGTTTGGCATCCTTCTTTGTCATAAGGTACTTGAGAGAAGCATGGTCAGTATGAATAATAACTTTAGAATCAACAATATAAGGTCTAAATTTATCACAAGAAAACACTACTGGTAAGAATTCCTTCTCAGTAGTAGCATAATTCTTTTGAGAACTATCAAGGGTCTTGCTAGCATAATGTTTAACATTCAATTTCTTATCAACCCTTTGTCCTAAAACAGCTCCGACAGCAAAATCACTAGCATCACACATAATTTCAAAGGGCAATTTCCAGTCAGGTGGTTGTACTATAGGAGCGGTTATCAAAGCTTTCTTAAGAACTTCGAAAGCCTCCTCATAATCTTCATCAAATACAAAAGGAACATCCTTCTGGAGAAGATTAGTGAGGGGTCTCGAGGTCTTAGAAAAGTCTTTAATAAATCTTCTATAGAAACCAGCATGACCGAGAAAACCACGAATACCTTTAATGTCCCTTGGATAGGGCATTCTTTCAATAGCTTCAATCTTCGCCTTGTCCACTTTAATTCCCCTCTCGGAAATCTTGTGACCAAGCACGATCCCTTCCCTAACCATTAAGTGGCATTTTTCCCAATTTAGAACTAAGTTTATATCCTCGCATCTCTATAAGACTTTATTAAGATTGTGGAGACAGTGGTCAAAGGAAGTTCCATAGACGGAAAAATCGCCCATGAAGATTTCCACAATCCCCTCACAGAAACCATGAAAAATTGAAGGCATACATCTCTGAAAAGTAGCAGGCGCATTTCGTAAACCAAAAGGCATACGCCTGTAAGCATAAGTACTGTAAGGACACGTGAAGGTGGTCTTCTCTTGATCGGCGGTGTTAACATCAATTTGAGAGAATCCAGAGTACCCATCAAGATAGCAAAAGTGGGTGTTTTAGACAACCTCTCTAGCATCTGATCAATAAAGGGCAGCGGGTAGTGATCCTTCCTGGTCGCTTTGTTCAACTTCCTGTAATCAATACACATTCTATATCTAATAACAACTCTTTGAGGTATTAGTTCGTTTTTATCTTTAGCAACAACAGTCATACCTCCTTTCTTAGGAACACAATGAACTGGACTTACCCACCTATTATCAGCTATATGATAGATGATACCTACGGCTAGAAGCTTGAGAATCTCCGTCCTAACCACGTCCTTCATCCTTGGGTTCAGCCGTCATTGATGATCAACAACTGGCTTAGCATCGGGCTCGAGATTGATAGTGTGTTGGCAAATCGATGGGCTAATCCCCTTAAGGTCATCAAGGGTATAGCCTAATGAACCACGGTGTCTGCGAAGTGTCTCCAATAATCGCTCTTCTTCAAATCCTGAAAGGTTAGCATTGATAATGACAGGATATATTTTCCTTTCATCTAAATAAGCATACTTGAGCGTATCCGGAAGTGGTTTGAGGTCAAACACCGGGTCTTCTTTTGGTTGTGCTAGGATTCCTAAAGGCTCAACTAGAAGGTTGTGCTTCAGGATAGCAGTTTGTCTTGTGAATATTTCGTCCAAATCATTTCTTTCCTGCATATGCATATCATTCTCGTGGTCTTCCATATATTGCTGCGAAGGATCATTAGGAGGAATAGCAATGAAATCAATATTTTCAATAATTTTATCATCACTAAGTAAATCAGTACCACGAGGTTGCTTGGAAAATTTAGAAAAGTTAAATTCAGATGGCTCAACTTGAATTCAACAGAGACTTTACCTTTTTACAATCTATAACAGCACCACAAGTATTGAGGAAAGGTCTACCAAAGATAATAGGGCAAAATCTATCTTGCACTGAACCAAGTACAAGAAAGTCGGTAGGATACTTTACCTTTCCACATAGGACTTCAACATCTCTCACAATTCCGATGGGAGAGATAGTTTCTTTGTTTGCTAGATAAATAGTACCATCGATCTCTTCAAGTTCACAGGGGGAAATCTCACCCATGATCTCCTGATAGAGTGAATAAGGAATAGTGATAGCACTGGATCCTAGATCGCAGAGCCCGTAATAGTTGTGATCTCCTATCTTGACAGATACAACTGGTGTACCTGAAATTGGACTCTTATTCTTGGTTGTGACAATGTTAGTTGAAACAACACAAAAATTTATCTTGGAATCTGAAATATCAATAGTAACTAAATCTTTAACCATCGCAACTTGAGGATCGACCTTGATCAGGTCCTCAGGTTTGTGAGTTCTTCTCTCACTTTTATTCATTATGCCTATCACAAAAGAGTTCTCCCTCATCCTTGTAGCAAAAAGGGGCTTTTCATAGAAAACTGCAGGCAGAATAGGGTCAGCAATATTTATATCAACAGGTAATTCTTTAAAAGGTTTATGATACTGAGGCTTCTCTTATTTCGAAGAGTCAATGTGAGAGGCAAAGTTCTTGCAAAAATCAATCATGAGATGGGAATCAAGACCAATCTTAGAACAAAAGGTATTAAAGTAATCAGTTTTCACATAGCTCTCAATGTAATCATGCTCATAATTTATAGCGGGTTCAATACCTTTATTGATTTCCCAGTCTTCAGTATTCTTCTGGATCCTCTCGATGAAATTCCACTTTTATTCAATGCTTTTTGTATGGAATACTCCGCTGGAGGAGGCATCCAACATCTCCTTATCTTGACGGGAAAGCCTGGCATACAAAATTTGTAAGTATAATATAATTGGGGAGTTCATGGATATGACATTTGAACATTAGGGATTTAAGTCTCCCCCAAGCTTGAGCGATGCTCTCTCCGTCGCGAGACCAAAAGTTGTAGATGTAATTCCTGTCTCGATGAATTTCATGAAGAGGGTAAAACATTGTATAAAAGAGAGACATAAGCTCTTCCCAATTAAGTAGATGTGAGTTATCGAGAAGCTTATACCAATCTGAAGCTCTACCTATAAGTGATACAGAGAATAATTTCTTCATGACGAACTCTAGTGACACACCTGCAAGCTTAAATAATGAACATAGTTGTGATAAATATAGCAAGTGTTCACTTGGATGTCTATCTCCTGAATAACGATTAGCCAAGACATGATCGATAATACCAGATGGTATTTTGTAAGGCACAATTTCAGTAGGGGTAGAAGTGACCACCACAGTCATGGGGAGTTTCCCCATAAACAACGATCCAAGAGTAGGGGTGTATATAAGGACAAAAGCAGCAACGGCAAAAATAAAAACAGAAATATAAAGACTTCCTTACCAGCTTCAATTACTAATAGCGCTACGCTCCCTGGCAACAGCGCCAGAAAACAGTACTTGATGACCCTCAACTGTAGGGGATCGTTTGTAGCATTTTTGATAAATAAGAGTGTCGATCCCAATGAGGAGCAGAAGGTATTGGAAAGTGACTTTGGTAAAGAAATAGCTGTAGGAACTGAAAGATAACTTTTTAGGGGTTTTCGATATAAGCAACAAAAAGGAAAAAGCAAGCAAAGTAAAGAGCACTAAGGAGTAACAAGTGGTCCGATCCTTTTGAGCAAAGGATAGGCCTAGCAACTGAACTTATAAAGGCCAAAGCGTTCTTGAGGACACACGGGAGAAATATTCATGTGTTTTCGCCATATTCCATATCGGTACTATGTGCCGTGTTGATAAGTGTTGAGTGGGTGGATCTATGCTAGTGCACCCTCTAGACTAAGATAAGTGCACTCTTATGATTAAACATCTTGCAAGCATTCGCAAATACAAGATAGTAATTAATGCAAAAGCCTAACCATAGCAATACGATTGTTGATCCATTGTTCCCTTGTGCTAAAGAGTGCGAACTGGGGTTCAGGTTTCTGTCACTCCGGCAACCCACCGTAAGCATACTTTGTACACAATGTATTCCCCTAGGTCCATAATAAGGCGAAGTGTTGAGTGTTCGACACACACAACACCACTAGGAAAATAATAACACAACTTAAATATCAAACAACACATATTACTTCAACATCATATGACTACTAACTACTAGACTTCTCCCATGTCCTCAAGAACTAAAGTAACTACTCACAGACATAAAAGAGATCAGGATCAGTGGGGATAAATATATGATAAACAATTCTTCTCTGTAGGTTTCCGCCATGGAGTGGCGGTGGAACTCCGGAAACTCTCTCTCTGTTTTAGGGTTTTTGGTATATGAGTGATATATAGGCCAAAGGGGGGAGCCGGGAGTGGCCCCAAGAGTCCAGGTGTCCTCCCGGCGTGGCCAGGGGTGGGGCCGCGCCAGGTAGCCTCCTTGGCACCCTGTGGCCCCCCTCTGGCCCCTCTTCGGCGTGTCTTCGTCATTCTTTCAAAAAATACCCTCCGTCGATTTTCAGGTAATTTGGAGGTATTCTTCTTCAGCAACTCATCGTCCACTTTTTACCGTTGAATCCTGCGTGTGCTGCTTTGGCATCGGAAAGTTGAAAACTGTGTAAAATAATACAAAACAACATAAGAACAACATCATAACATGAAATATATCAATGAAAAAGAAAGAATTACTATATAAAAGAGTGATGCATTTTGGACGTATCAGCTCGAACCTGCAGTTTTTTTCCTGGACAATTACTGCTGTCTGCGCAGTAATAGTGTGTGAGGAATGGATTATATCTGCAACTCGTCGTTCCCAGCTTAGGGCCGACTCTCCTTCTTTCTGAACGCAGTGCTCCAAGTCGACTATTGTTGTGGCTCGTCGGCAGGTCCCCTGGAAATTCTTGATGAACTTCTCTTTGAGATACGTCCAAGAGGTGATGGAGTTCTCTGGGAGATTTTTTAACCATGTGCGAGCCGGCCCTTCCAACATCATTGTGAAGTATTGGGCGCATACTTCTTCGCCAGCGTGCAGCATATCCATGGCGAGGTCATAGGTTTCGATCCACGCCTCCGGGTCCATGTCAGCTGTGTAATTTCGGATGTTACGCGGCCCCTTGAAGTCTGGGGGCAAGCGTGTGTTCCTCAAAGCCGGCACCAGGCATCGATTGCCTATTGATCTGCTGACGAACTCGGTGTTTGGTTCCTGTGGTGGAATTTGGGCCGCCGGCTCTACACGTTGGTTCGTGTCGGGAATCGGTAGGCCCGCGATCCTCAGTGCTCCCTGAGGGGTTAGAGGTGCTCTGTGGTGGCGCTGGCTTCCCGAGGCTGCTAGGGCCGGCAATTCTGCTTGCCGGCTTACGCTTCGATATGGAGTTCCATGTATGTATGGGACTCCTTGTGAGTATTGGCCCTGCTGCGTGATCGCCCTTCTGAGGAAGTCGACAGCTGCACGGGCGGCACGATCTGCTGGGGTGTCTCCCTGAATTAGCGCGTTGGTGAGGTACTGAGTTGCCGCCATGACATTAGCCATGGGCTTATCGAAGTGGTAGGGAGGTGTATGGAAGTGATCTTGGCGTGGTGAGGGAGCCGACTGTCTGGGAGGTGCGAATCCTGGGGGAGTCGACTGGTCAGGGATGTTGAATAGCGTTCAACCTTGATAGTCAAGGGGGAACCGACTCATGCATCTCTACGGGCGCGTGTACGCGAGGCTTAATCGTTGAGCATCTATCAGATACAACTCTCCCCGGAGGCATGCGGCTTCCTGGACAAGCCGAGCTTCTTTCTCAATCATCTGTTCCTTTTCAATGTTGACCTCCGCTTGCAAGTTTGTTATCCGAACCTTGAGCTTGTTCACCCTTGTCTTCCAAGCTTCCTGATTCTCAAGCGTCATCGTTGCATCCAAGGACTCATGGAGGGAGGTTAGGGAATCAGCGAGAGATTGGGCTCTAGTAGGAGCTTGTACTGGAAGACAGGCTGCCGGGTCCCTATTTGCACTAGGGGCCCCAGCAGCTGCCGACTCTGCGCCTTGGTTCTGAGTTTCCTGACTCTCCACTCCTCCAACGTCGGCCATGAATACCATGGCGCAATATGGAGGCTCGAAGTGAGGATAATTCAGGTAATATTCTAGCATGCTAGTGCTGAGTCTGTTATTCCCTACGGATCAGATGGACCCTTCATCGGAGAAGCTTTCTTCACTTGGATATGAGTCGGCATCAGTCAGTTCCTCCGAGGTGTCGTACATTGGGGACTCGACAGAGCGCTCCGGCTCTGGAGACTCATCAATGAATCCGACGAAAGTGCGTTTGGAGCCGGCGTGTCGCCGACTCGAAGTTTCTACAGGTACTTCAGGATCCGGCTCTGGCTCAGATCCGTCTGTCCTGCCAATGAAGATGAGGATGGACCCGATCGGAACCCGATGTCTTGATTCGACAGAATCGGCATCTGGGCCCCAAGTAGAGTCGTTGATGCAGAGCTTCCCACGTCGTCCTCTGGTGATCCATCCAGCGACGAATCCCTCCATGCCTTGCAGATCTCCCTCCAAAATCTCAACACATGCGAGCGCAGGCCCCACGGTGGGCGCCAACTGTCGTGGGAAAGTAACGGCAGATGTACGAAGAGTCAAACTTGACATGGGACCTTTGGTGCGAGGCGATTTCGTGGAGAGAGCCGACATGGACAAGAGACTCGGCGATTTACCCAGGTTTCAGCCCCTCTTTGTCTCGAGGTAAAAGCCTACTCCTGCTTTCTATTATTATGGTTTCTGACTCTCGAAAGAAGAGTCGGTTGATCGATTACAAGGGAGTCGGCTCGTAAACTTAGTCTCGATGAGATTTAGGTTACGCCGACAAGTGTCTAGTCCTATCTTTGGTTGAGATTTTTCTCTGACTCTGGATCCCATGGACCTCGTCTTATAATGGCGTCGGGCCTTAGGATTCCGCGAGTCCGACTCCGACACGAGGTGGAGTCCTATTCTACTTTTACAAATATGCTATCTGCTATACAAGTTAAGTCGAATTCCTTCTATGACCTTGATCTTCTTTCCTTGGCGCAACCGGCCCGTGGCCGGGTCTTCTTTGTGGGCCTTCTGTAGGTGAGTCGGCCCATAGACTTAATATCGGGTTATGGGCTTGGTCCATCCCCCCAACAAAACCTCCGAGGACATAACCCTTTTTCGCGATCTCTCATGTGCTCCGCCGCCGCCGCGCTTCCAAGATCGGGAGCGCCAGCAGACCTCTTCCCGACACACTGCCGGAGGAGGATTGACCTCCGGGAGCCTCTCCTCCATCATGGACGCTTCCCAGATGATCCGTGAATAGTCTACGTGGGACCATGGGTCCGTGATCAGTAACTATGTGATGTTCTCCTCCACACTTTGTTCTTATTGGATTAGACCTCGTGAGCTGCTCTACATGATCGAGGCACATATGTAATTTTCTGCTGTTGCAATGCTGAGTTTGCTGCGATATGATGGATTATGAGACTATGTTCAGTTTGTGATTGAGTAATATATTTGGTTCTAATCTTTTATATTTATGTTCTTGAGTAATTCTTGCCTGTTCTCCGTTGCTGTTTATTTCTTTGGCCAAGTAGTAGGTAGTGACTCCAAGAGGGAACGTTATGCTCGATTGTGGGTTCATGCCCCCTGATGACACGCTTGAGTGACAGAAACATGAGTCTAGGGGATGTGTTGTTGCCACAAGGGGGAAAACAATGGTGCTTGTAACCGCGGTTGCAAGGATTGTTTAGTTTACACAAAGTTCTTTTAATGCAGTTTTCTGTTCCTTTGGGATTACACTTTGGGTGGGGCTCGCAACTTAATACCAGCGAGATGTTCTGGATAGATATCTCAAGGTGGATGATTAATAGTAGATGCAGTTGGATTTAGGTCTACTTATTTGGCGTACTGCCCATGATTTTCAGCGTCATCCTTTCTTTGTAGCATAGTTAGCATTGCGGTTCATTTTTAATCCTGTCAATTGCGTAGCTGTGATTTTGTTTACCTCGCATAGAAGTTTTATTGTCTTTTGGGAGAGAGACATCACGGGACCCCGGTCCATATTCTCATCACTGTTTACACGCTCAATTATTCTCTTCTTTTACTTTCTATTTGTTATCACCATTATCATTATCCCTTTCGTTTGATCCTTTGTAAACAACAAGACCGGCGAGATTGACAACCTCTATGAACTTCGTTGGGAGCGAAGTTATCTGTGTCATGTGCAGGTCAAGGAAGCAACTTTTGTCTAAAATGGTGCGATTGTTTCCTTGCCACCTACTTATCACTATCGGAGTCATACTGGTCGATACTATCAACCTTGGTATCTTCACCAAGTGAAACTTGCCGCTACGCTGCATCTCACCTTCCAGTCGGGGTAACCAACGAAGGGCGAGAATCCACTATCCTCTCTCGCGTATAAGGCAAATTTCTAGCGCCGTTGCCGGGGACTCCAAGCGCCAAGATAGGGGAGTTGCACACTATCTTTTACCTTTGTGTTTTAGTCTTGTTAGTTTACCTTTCAGTTTTTATCTTAGTGTCCTTTATCAAAAATCACCAAAAAAAAGTATCTATCACACTTGTTGCTGCTATGGGTTCCACTGAAAACACCAAGTTGTGTGACTTCACTAGTCACAACAACAATGATGTTAGCAGCACTCCTATTGCCACTTCAGCTACCTCTTTTGAAATTAAACCTGCCTTGCTAAACCTTGTTATGAGAGATCAATTCTCTGGTGGTGGAGATGATGCTGCTTTACACTTGAACAACTTTGTTGAGCTATGTGATATGCAAAAGTATAAAGAAGTAGAAGGTGATGTTGTTAAGCTTAAGCTTTTTCCTTTCTCTTTAAGGGGAGAAGCTAAAATCTGGTTTCAATCTTTGCCTAGGAATAGCATAGATTCTTGGGATAAGTGCAAAGATGCTTTTATTGGGAAGTATTACCCACCTGCTAAAATTATCCAATTGAGGAGTAACATTATGAATTTTAAGCAATTGGATAATGAACACGTTGTGCAATCTTGGGAATGTATGAAATCTCTTGTTAATAAATTCCCTACACATGGTTTGACTACTTGGATGGTTATCCAGACTTCTTATGCAGGCTTGAACTTTACCTCGCGGAACCTATTAGATTCGGCCGCGGGAGGAACCTTTATGTCAACAACACTTGCTGCTGCCACAAAACCCTTAGATGAGATGATGACCAACTATTCCCAATGGCACACCGAACGCGCTCCAACATGTAGGAAGGTAAACTTTGTCGAGGAGATTACCTCCCTAAATGAAAAAGTCGACTTGATTATGTCTCTACTTACCAAGCAACTCTCTATTGATCCTCATGATTTTCCTTTAAATTCTTTGGTTGCTCAGGAACAAGTAGATGTGAACTTTATTGCTAGAAACAACTTCAATAACAATGCTTATAGGGGTAATTTTTCTAGCAATCCTAGACTGTTTCCATCCAACTATGGGAACAACAACACTTATCCTAGCAACAAGAACCCACTTCTAAATTAGAAAGCATGCTTAGAGACTTTATCACTACCCAAAAAGCCTTCAACAAGAGTGTAGAATATAAATTAGAAAAATTTGATAATCTCTCTTTCAAGGTAGATAGCTTAGCCCTTGATGTAGAAATGCTTAAAATTAGAACCTCTCCCCTCGAGGAGAGGAAGGCCACTCCTATTAATGATATCCAGTTGCAAATTAATGAAAAATTTAGGATGATGGCTAAACTTAAAGAAAGATGGGCTAGAGAAAAAGAGGAAGAGGATAGAATTAAGAGCCTTCCTACACACACACAGTTGCTACTATCCAAATTGTTGAGGACACCAAAACTATTAGCACCCATCACACTCCTAGTCCCATTAGGCCTATTAATGGTGATGCTAATACCTCAACCATAGAAGAAGAAACCCCCATGAACATAGAGGATTTCAAACAAGTGAGCCTAGATGACACCACTACCACCTTTGATAGTAGTGATATTGATTTTGATAGTCGTACCCTCTCAGAAGTTATTAGCTTGTTACACAAAATGTCTAGAGACCCCCACACTAACAAACAAAATCTTGCCTTACAGAGCATATCACTAATGCTCTCATCAAAGCTAGGGAGGAGAAGCTTAGAATAGAGGCCTCCATACCTAGGAAGCTAGATGATGGTTGGGATCCTATGATAAAAATTAAATTGAATAACTTCTCGTGCTATGCTTTATGTGATGTTGGAGCTAGTACCTCCGTTATGCCCAAAAGAATGTATGATATGTTTGAATTGAAACCTTTTGATCCTTGTTCTTTTGGTGTTCGTCTCGTTGATTCTTCCATAAAGAAACCTTTGGGGAAGATCGACGTCCTTTTCTTTGCACCGTTGGTGTTGTTATTGACATGAAAAAGGGGAATATAAAATTTCAATTCCCTTTCAAAAAGTGGATGGAAAACTTCCCTAGAAAGAAAATCAAGTTACCTTTTGAGTCCGTTATGCGGGCTAGCTATTCACTCTCTCTTGATAAACTTGATTCTTCTTTTGCTTTATGCCTAGCTTAAAGGCGTAAAAGAAAGCGCTTGTTGGGAGGCAACCCAAGATGTTTTTGATTCTGTTTTTAGCAGTCTTGATGATTGTTACTACTGTATCAACATCATTGTATCTTTATTTTCAAGCTTTGTGCCAAGTTCTAGCCTCTTATGATAAGGGAAGCAAAAGTTGTGACATGTTGTCCAGAAAACAGATTTTGTCTACTTGACAGAAAAAAACAAAAAAAATCACCAGTTCATCTTTTTCAGCTGATTTTTTTACACAGCATCCTCTATACAATTGTGAAACTTTCATATGTTCTGATTTTTTTATTTGAGTTTCAGAAGTACGCCGAAAAAATTATTTACTACCTGCTATTCTGTTTTTCACAGATTCTTCCACGTTTTGCCTTTCCTTACTTTTGCAAACCTTAAGCTTTCTTTGTCTTTGCAAAAACTCTTTGGAAATCTTGTGAAACAGTAGCTCTTCAAGTATATTTTTATTTTCTAGTGGGGAAAATTTATTTTACTAACGGTACTAACCTCTCTAATCAGCTTATGATGAGTTATGTATGAAGGGAGTTTTCAAGTGTGTGAGGGAAGATGATGAACAAAGATCCGGGAGTGTCAAGCGCTCAAGCTTGGGGATGCCCCCATGCATCCCCAACAAATATTCAAGGAGACTCAAGCGTCTAAGCTTGGGGATGCCCCCGTGCATCCCCTTCTCCATCAACAATCATCAGTTTGTCCTCCGTCTCACTATGTTTTTATCACTTCATGTGTTATGTGCTATGCTTGGAGTGTCTCGCTCTTAGGTTTCCTTTTTAGTTCTCTATAGCTTTTCTTGTTGTTCATAACAAGTTAGATCCCAGCTTACTTTGTGTGGGAGAGGAACACGGTCCACTTAAACTAGAACACATCATAGGATTTTTCATGCTTATCTTTCTGCTGTTATGTGTTCTTTATCTTTCGTAGCTACTGCCATGTTTATTTTTAGTTTGTGTACCTCGTATTTTAACTTCTGCTTCTGGTTGTCTCGCAATACCTTCTACAGCTTGTCCTGCAGCAGTACCTTGACCAACTCCATGTCCAATAGAAGCAAGCCCTACGGCCAATCCAGCAGCAATAACAGAAGCAACAGCAATTAGTGGATTCATGGTGAGTAGTCCCTCGTGTCAAAAAAAAGAAATGGTTAAGGATACAATCAACCAAATTTTTTTACCTCTAAGCTCTATTGGGGAGAAGTAGAGTAACTAAAAAGTACAAATTGAAATCAAATTTAAATTATAATGTGAATTGTCCGGACTACATAGAAGGGAATTCGATGTCCATATATCGGATTAGAGAATGAATCTAACCTAGGAATTTTGCAAGAGCTTTAGATTTTGTTTAGTTTGTTGCTGGAACTCTCTTTAGTTTTCATATTTATCTTGTTAAGAGATTTTTTTGTTGCACTGAGTTGTGTCTTGTCTTGAAGTAGGTAATTGAGGTTTCTATTCAATTATAGTAGTAACTTGCAATAGTTTCGAGGTATTGTTTTGAGTAATGTTTGAACTTTTGGTGTCAAGAGCTCTAGCCTATTAGTGATAGGTGTCGTCTTTTGGGCAATCCGTGTTTATTTTCAAAAAAACTACAAAACTAGTTGAGAACTCTAGCTACTAGATGGATCACTAATCTTTGGAGGGATCGAATATTAGAGTACACTCACGTACCATGAGTCGAGGATGCGCAAGGATAACCAAACCCCCATACACTCCTCCTCGGGGTACTTGTCTCTTTGCGAACCTCCTCATTACATTGAGAGTTACCGATAATAAGTTCATGAGTTCTTCGGACTAATGTAAGTATTGAAAGTTGACACTTCCACCTCCTCATATTTGCTAGCCTCTTCGGTACCGCGCATTGCCCTCTTCTCACTCCGAGAGTTGGCGTCCACCTTGCCGGTGCATCCAAACCCTTGGCATGATATGCTCTGTCATAATAAACCTCCTTATATCTTTCCTCAAAGCAGACACCATACCTACCTATCAAGGCATTTCCATAGCCTTTCCGAAATATATTTCCATGCAACATCCACCTTCTCATGACTTTATCTTCATGTCATACATGTTCCTGCTACACTGGCAGAGGCATACATTTGCATACATCATGATAGCTACATCTTCTTTATGTTGAGTACCTTGTAAAGTGTGAAAGATCTTCTATACTTCTTGTAAAATAGAGTGTTGCCCTTAAGTGAGGAAAATATCCCAAAGTGGACAAATTTAAAACATCCCAAAGAGGACAAATGAGAGTTAAATAGAAAGAGACATTGAGGCTGATGTCTACACACGCTTCTATTCTTGTAGACTATGTTGGGCCTCCAAGAGCAGATGTTTGTAGGACAGCAGCAATTTCCCTCAAGTGGATCACCTAAGGTTTATCGAACTCAGGGAAGTAGAGGTTGAAGATGGTCTCTCTCAAGCAACCCTGCAAGTAAGATGCAAGAAGTCTCTTGTGTCCCCAACACAGCTAATACAACTAGGAGTTGTACAGGTGCACTAGTTCGGCGAAGAGATGGTAAAATACGAATGATAGGTGTCGCAAAGCAAGGTAATATAAATCTGTAATAAAAAGTGCAACAAGCAAACATGTGACAAAAGTGAGCACAAACGGTGTAACAATGGTGAGAAACAAGGCCTAGGCTTCATACTTTCACTAGTGGAAAATCTCAACAACATTAACATAGTCTAATCACATGATATTTCCCATAAAAAGTGCAATAGAGACACACAGGAAGAGAATTATGTAGTGTAACATCCCAAAATTTTCTAAATTTTGGAATGTTAATAAATAAATTAAATAGATAATGAGTGTTTGCTTGATGTGTTTGATTTTCTCTGTGATTTAAAACTTTTAGGAGTTTATTGAATATTAAAAAAAGGGAATAAAAAGACTTTCCCTAATATTCATAATTGGTGTTTTTGGAATTTATTATTTAAAACAAAACCAACAAAATAAAATGAGAGAAGGTAATATGACTCCTTCAACATATTAAAAGGTTGGAAAATGTTTTAAATCATTATTGGAATTCTTCTGAATATTCAAAACAATTTTCAACTCAAGGAAATTCATTTGAGAGGATATAAAATGACTTATCCCCTTTTTAATAAACTTGGGAAATATTTAGAATATTACTTTAAAGTTTGTAAAATTTATTATGAGTATTATAAATAACTCTAAAACTATTTTAGGAATTTTATAATGCTAAGAGATTTTCTGTTTCATTGAAATGATTTATTAAATATTTTAAAAGAGTTGAAAAAATATTCCAATGGGATATTTTTATTTTACCAAATTATTTATTGCTGTGACAATTTTAAAATTTGTATTTTATTATTTAGAAATGGTTTGTCAATGCTTTTGACCAAATAAAAATATTTTTAATAATTTATTGGATTTTATTTGATTTATGAAAAGTATTTTATATTTAAAGAAAGTATTTAGAAAATGTTTTTATTTTTATTATCCTTTTTAGAAAATGTATTCATTAAATAAATTTCTTTGTATTATTTGATGATTTTAGAATTTTATTTCATATTTTTCTGATTTGCGGTTGATTTTATTTTATTGTTTGAAGTTTCGGTTTAAAGGAAAAAGGAAATCCGTGCTTAGCCGGGCCGATAACTTAATTCCGACCGCGAGCGAAGTAGAGCCCAAGTCGGTCCGGTTTTTTTTTTTGTTTTTTTTCTGTCTATAAATAGAGATTTATAAAATCCCTTTTTTTTCTTTTTCTTTTTTAACCCCAAATCCTAACGCGGGTCCCGTCATCGCCGACGTCATCACCGCCGCCGCCGAGTTCGCCGGACCGCCGCCGCCTCGGATCCCCGCCGGGACACCGCCGGCCACCACGTTGGGCTGCCGCGCCGGCCGACCCAGCCGCCCGCCCTCCCCGGCCCGCGCCGACGCCCGCGCCACCCGCGCGCCGGCCGCCGCGCCGTCACGCGAGCTCGCCGGAGGCCGAGCACCGCGCCGCCACCCGCACTTGCCCGAAGCCGCCGCCGGCCGTGCTCCTCACCAGAGCCGAGCGCCGCGCTCTCACGCCGCCACCTGCGGCCGCTCGCCGGGCGCTGCCCAAGGCCGGAGCCGCACCTCCACCGCGTCGCCCAAGGCCGCGCTAGGCCGCCGCCTCCACCGCGCCTCCCCGGAGCCGAGCCGCCTCACCAGAAACCGCCCTCGCCGGATTTTCTCCGGTCAGATCTGAGACCGAGGACCTGATCGCGTTTTCTTAAAAAAAATTACAATGAGGTCCTTTTGGCACAAAAGACCCCGACGCCGTTTCCGCAATATCTTCTACACCGTAAGTCAGATTGAGGTGAAACTTTTTCCTACATGCTCGTGTTGTTCTGTAGTTTAGCATGGAATCAACTTTTTAAACTTTTGCACACTTTTGAATTTGAATTTATTTCAAATTCAAATTCAAATTCCGGTGGCCGTATCTTTTCAACCGTTGATCCAAATCGAGTGATTCTTTTTGCGTTGGATCACTCTTTCCATGTACTTTCTGTCTATATCATGTGTACACAAAAATTCAAATGTTTCTTGATCTTTTTAAATTCAATTTTGCACTTGCTATGACATGTGTTGTAGTATTTCGTTTCACGTGATTCCTTTTGCATATCGGATCACTTGAGACCTATTATCGGTAAGATTCACACACTTTTCATGTGGGCATGATATTCACCTTGTATTCATAAATGTCCATGGTCACAACTACTTACCGATGAATCTTTAATATTGACTCTCTCGAGTTCACTTCCACCGATCACCTTCGAGCACATCGACACCTATACTGTTTCAAGCCTTTTTGTTTTGTTGCTAAAACCTTTGTGTTTGTTTGTTGATATTTTGTTTGTCTCGTTGTGATGTGATTGCCTATTTGAGTTCCTTCTGTTGCGATAGATTTCTCTAAGGGTGACGAATAGAGTTGACTGGAACATGAGAGCGAAGATCTTCATCGAATGTATAAGGAAAGTCATACCTTTGATCATACTCCCTATTACCTATGTTTTCAATGCATTAGTTCTTCTTCTTTAGATGGCATGATAGGTTATGCTATGATATTTACACCCAGTAGTTCATTGAGGTAGGTATGATCCTTACATCATTGTCACCATCGTATACTATGATATTGCTATGCTAAGTAGACGTGGATTGGGAAGTGAATCGTTATGAGGTATGAGTGATAATGTAGTAATTAGGACCAAGATAAAGTTAATGAACTACCTGTGTGGGATGGTTGCGAGTATCTTGGAGATGGCCAATGATGACTGCGGAAAGCCACCCAGGCTCAAAGGGACTAATTGTGTTGTCATACCTAGAAGCTTACGTGTGCAGCCACAAGCTATTATGGGCACTGGCTTAGTTGAGTAGGTTGTGTGACCTCTTTCCGGGATATACTAGGCAAAGAATTTTTATAGGTGTACCGGTTATCCAGCGGTTAAGGGGAAACACTTCTGAAACACCATGTCTCGATCTTCCAGTTTTCATACACCATGCAGTGTGACAAACTACAAAGGAGGCGATCGAGTCTTGTGGGGAAAAGTGCACAAAACTCTGCAGAGTATAAAACTAATCGACTAGCCGTGTCCCCAGTTATGGACAATTTGAGCGACTAGTTGTGGTAATATTGATTTGTCTCATCATCTTTAATTAATTTATTGGTTTAATCACTTTGGGATAGATTGAGTGGAATTTTTCCATCTCAATCGTATGCTATTGTAGAACTTAGTTACTATTATTCTATAGGAAAAAATTAACTTTTTGCAAAAATAAATGTAGAAGCTCCACCAGCCAAATTGCATGTATTGTAGGAAATTTTACTTCTTTCTGGGATATGATTTGCCGTACATTCAAATGTACTGACCCGTTGTCGGGCTGTAACCTTCGGTGTTGCAGGATTATATACATTGAGTAAGTGATGCGTTGTAGGGTTACGATGTCTATACTCAACTATGCCGGAGGAGTTGATGGACGCCACGAAGCTTTTTATTGTTTTCCGTTGTATTCTATTTATAAGCTAGCCTTGAGCTATGCAGGTATGCTTTATTGTATTACTGGATCTTAGATGTAATATATATCACATGTAGTTTATTCTTGATATTACATCATGTACTGTGTGTGCTAGCTATTGATCTAGGGCTAGCACAGAATGCACAGAGACTTGGATTCTTAGCGAATCGGGTCGTTACATGTAGGGCTACAAAACCACACCTCAGAGTTCGTAGTGCTCAATCTATGGATTTCCCAATGTCACCGCGACCATCCAAAGAGAGTAACACAATCACCACAACATATCTCATGGATAGTCAAAGACAAGCACCAAGAGACTCTCAATCTTCAATCAACACACAAAAGAGGAAATCACTCATGAAAATATTCTTATAATCCATGTCCAATAGACCGCTGTCACCTCGGTCTCAGGGATTATACTAGATAAGATCAAGTGAGTACATCAATCCAATACATAGAGGAAGGGGAAATATCATGGGATCACCCTAGATTAACATAGCCTATGATCACAACGAAGATCACATCATGGGAGAGAGAATTGACCACATAGCTACTGGTAGACACCTCAGCCCCGAGGAGGGACTACTCCCGCGTCATGGAGGGAGGTAGCAACATCGATGGAGATGAATCCGGGGGCACTTCCCCATCCCGGCAGGTTGCCGGCACAGGAATTCTAGTCCCCCGAAGCTTGTTGGCGATGTCGGCGGAGATCGGAATCGCTTCTAGAGAAAAGGGGTCTGGAATCAGGGTTTTTGCGACGGGTGTATAAATAGGAGCGAAAGGGGGGCACCGGGGGGCCCACCAGTCGCCCACGAGGCCTCCCCGCGTGGCCAAGCCCTAGGCCACGCGGGGTGGCCGCCTGGGAACCAGGTGGGGGCCCTCTGGCCCTTCTTTGGTGAATCTGGAAGCTTCCGGGACGATGATTTTTTATCTAATTTACCCGAATTTTTGGAGCACTTTTTATATGGGGGAAAACTGAAATAGAAAAACAACAGAAAACAGAAACTAGCACTGGGGTGCACTGAGTTAATAGGTTAGTCCAAATATGATCAAAAGTGTATGAAAGTGTATCTAGATCATAACAATGTCACACAAAACATGCATGGAGCAAGCAAAAATTATAGATACGTTTGGGACGTATCAACATCCCCAAGCTTAATTCATGCTCGTCCTCGAGTATGTAAATGATAACAGGCATAATTTCTGTGGTGACATGCTAGCAACCATATAAGGACTTTGAAAAGTAAATAAATCAAGGTATGTGATTCAATTCAGTTCATAACATGCAAGAGTCTATATTAGCATTGAAACAAGTAACAAAAGAACATTAGGTGCAAGAGCTCTCGCTGTCCGTGACTCGAATGTCTCCAAATGGTGTTTGCGTGCAAGAAGGGGGATAGGGAATACGAGAAAAAAGTATTTTTGTGTTGAGAACTCAATCTACTAAAGTTTCATGCTTGGTCTTCTTTGGAATCTTATCTTGACTCGTCCCAAGACCACTAGCTAGGTACAAGTCAATTTGATCCACTCCCTTTCGATATTTTGTGCACTCATGCAATGGATGAGCGTAAGCACTAGAGTTGACACTTATGATGGCAAAGAGAGAATATGGTGGAGGAGGAAGAAAAAAAGGTGAGAAAGGCTCACATCAATGAGGACAATCATAGGCGAGAAGGCCAAATGATAGATATGATGTGAGGAGTAGGGATTGCCATGCAACGGATGCACATATGAGCTCAAAATATCTCCAATGGAACTAGTGGGGTTGCATCTAACTTGCTCGCTCATTAAGACCTAGAGCTCTTTTGAGGAGGCTCATCCTTGGAATATGCAAGCCAAGTTCTATAGTGTGAAGGTCCCCACATAGCTATATGCATGATCATCTTTATGGAGTACAAGGATAAGAGGGAGTAGTAGTGTGGATCTTTCAAAAGGATAGTAGTGTTGCACCTTTCTCTCTTTTTATTTCTTTTTCTCTTTTTGCT
Source organism: Bromus sterilis (assembly GCA_950022295.1). NCBI lineage: Eukaryota > Viridiplantae > Streptophyta > Magnoliopsida > Poales > Poaceae > Bromus > Bromus sterilis. Next base: position 330,792,711 of record OX465595.1, on the reverse strand, counting down.
ATTTTTTGTATTTTTTGGTGGCCTCAATGGCTCTTTCTATTTAACTCTCATTTTTCCTCTTTGGGATCTTTTATTTTGTCCACTTTGGGATATTTTCCTCACTTAAGGGCAACACTCTAATTTACAAGAGGGTATAGAAGATCTTTCACACTTTACAAGGTACTCAAATCATAAAGAAGATGTAGCTATCATGATATATGCAATGTATGTCGCTGCCAGTGTAGCAGAAACATGTATGACATGAAGATCAAGTCATGAAGAGGTGGAAGTTGCATGGCAATATATCTCAGAAAGGCTATGGAAATGCCTTGATAGGTAGGTATGGTGGCTGTTTTGAGTAAAGATATAAGAAGGTTTATGATGACAAAGCGTATCATGCCAAGGGTTTGGATGTACCGGCGAAGGTGGACGCCAACTCTCGGAGTGAGAAGAAGGCAATGCACGGCACACGAGAGGTTAGAAAATATGAGGAGGTGGAAGTGTCAACTTTCAATACTTACATTAGTCCGAAGAACACATGCACTTATTATCGGTAACTCTCAATCTAATAAGGAGGTTCACAAAGAGACAAGTACCCCGAGGAGGATTGAATGGGGTTTTGTTATCCTTGCGCATCCTCGACTCATGGTACGTGAGTGTACTCTAATATTCGATCCCTCCAAAGATTAGCGATCCATCTAGTAGCTAGAGTTCTCAACTAGTTTTGTAGGTTTTTGAAAATAAACACGTATTGCCCAAAATATGACACCTATCACTAATAGGCTAGAGCTCTTGACACCAAACGTTCAAACATTACTCACATCAATACCTCTAAACTATTGCAAGTTACTACTAACATTAAATAGCAACCTCAATTACCTACTTTCAAGACAAGACACAACTTAGTTCAACAACCAACTCTCTTAACAAGATAAACATGAAAACTAAAGAGAGTTCCAACAACAAATTAAACAAAAGCCAAGGCTCTTGCTAAAGACAAACTAAAACTAAAACTAAACATGGCAGTAGCTACAAAAAGATGAAGAACACACAAGAGCAAAAAGATAGGCATGAAAAATTCTATGATGTGTTCTAGATTTTGAAAGTGGAGCGTGTTTCTCTACCACACAAAGTAATACAGGGTCTAACTTGTTATGATCAGCAAGCAAAGCTAAAGGAAACTAAAAATAAAACCTAAGAGAGAGACGCTCCAAGCATAGCACATAACGCATGAAGTGATAAAAATATACTAAGACGAAGGACGAACTGATGATTGTTGATGGAGAAGGGGATGCACGGGAGCATCCCCAAGCTTAGATGCTTGAGTCTCCTTGAATATTTGTTAGGGATGCATGGGGGAATCCCCAAGCTTGAGCTTGACAGTCCCGAATCTTCCTTCATCATCTTCCATCGCACACTTGAAAACTCCCTTCATACATAACTCATCATAAGCTGATTAGAGAGGTTAGTACCCTTAATAAATAATTTTTCCCCACAGGATATAAAGATATTATTGAAGATCTACTGTTTCTCAAGATTTCCAACAGGTTTTTGCAAAGAAAAAGCAAGCTTAAGGTTTGCAAAAAGTAAGGAGAGATAAAACGTGGCAGAATCTGTGAAAAACAGAACAAAAGGTAGTAAATAATTTTTTAGGGGCACTTCTGCAACTCAAATTAAAAAACTCAGAACTTACGGAAGTTCCGTGATTGTATAGAGCACTCTGTGTAAACATTTCAGCTTAAAAAGATGAACTAGTGATTTGATCCGATTTTTTCCGTCACGAGGACAGAATCTGTTTTCTGGCCAGCATGTCACAACTTTCGCTTCCCTTGTCATCTGAGGCTATAACTTGGCACAAAGCTTGAAAATAAAGATACAATGATATTTCTACAGTAGTAACAACCATCAAGACCACTAAAAACTGAAATTTAAAAATCGAAGTAAATATAACAAGGGTTCTCTGCCTAGAGCTCTTTCTTTATAGCCATAAAGATAGGCTTAAGATTTTAATGATGCTCTCGTAGGAATAAGAGTTGAAGAACAAAAGAGAGCATCAAGAAGCAAATAACAAAAACATTTAAGTCTAACATGCTCCCTATGCAAAGGGATCTTGTAGAGAAATAACTCATTGAAGCATAAAGATATTAGCATAGGAAGGCAAAATAAGTGCAAGTTCAAAACCTTCAACATAAAGAGAAGGAACTTGATATTATTGAAATATATATAAGCATACGTTCCCTTCTCATAATAATTTTCAGTGGGATCATGAATAAACTCAACAATATAAGTATCACATAAAAAATTCTTATCATGATCCACAAGCATAGAAAATTTATTACTCCCGACATAAGCAAAATCCTTCTCATTAGTAATAGTGGGAGCAAACTCAAGAAAATAGCTATCACATGAATCATTCTTATCATGATACACTTGCAAACATTTATTATTTATACAATAAGTGTAACCACAACAATCATCATAGATAGGAGGCAAAGTATCATCAAAATAAATTTCCCCATCAAAACTTCGGGGGCTAAAAAGATCATCTTCATAAAACGTAGCATCCCCAAGCTTATAACTTTGCATATCATTAGCATCAAAGGTATTCAAAGAAGACATATGAGTAACATTGATACTAACATGAGTGTTGTGCAAATAATGAAGCTCCATAGGCTTTTTTATTTTCTCTTCAAACACTTCATGTCCCAACTCAAGGTAGAGCTCATAAAGCTCTCTCATAATATTTTTGGTCTTTTCCATAAGCCTAACTAGTGAAAATAAAAACAAGAAACGAAAATATTTAATTGAAAGATCTAAAGATATACCTTCAACGCTTACCTCCCCGGCAACGGCGCCAGAAATAGCTTGATGTCTACGCACGCTTCTATTCTTGTAGACTATGTTGGGCCTCCAAGCACAGATGTTTGTAGGACAGCACCAGTTTCCCTCAAATGGATGACCTAAGGTTTATCGAACTCAGGGAAGTAGAGGTTGAAGACGGTCTCTCTCAAGCAACCCTGCAATTAAGATGCAAGAAGTCTCTTGTGTCCCCAACACAGCTAATACAACTAGGAGTTGTATGGGTGCACTAGTTCGGCGAAGAGATGGTAAAATACGACTGATAGGTGTAGCAAAGCAAGGTAATATAAATCTGTAATAAAAGTGCAGCAAGCAAACATGTCATAAAAGTGAGCACAAACGGTGTAACAATGGTGAGAAACAAGGCCTAGGCTTCATACTTTCACTAGTGGCAACTTCAACAACATTAACATATTCTAATCACATGATATTTCCCATAAAACATGCAATGGAGACGCACTCGGAGGTCATTCCTTTTTGTTCAAGAGAGGACGGGAATTATGTAGGGCTACAAAAGCACACCTCAGAGTTCGTAGTTCTCAATCTATGGATTTGCCAATGTCACCGCGGCCATCCATAGAGAGTACCACAATCACCACAACATATCTCATGGAAAGTCAAAGACAAGCACCAAGAGAATCTCAATCTTCAATCACCACACAAAAGAGGAAATCACTCATGAAAATATTCTTCTAATCCATGTCCAATAGACCATTGTCACCTTGCTCTCAGTGATTATACTAGATAAGATCAAGTGAGTACATCAATCCAATACATAGAGGAAGGGGAAATATCATGGGATCACCCTAGATTAACATAGCCTATGATCACAACGAAGATCACATCATGGGAGAGAGAATTGACCACATAGCTACTGGTAGAAACCTCAGCCCCGAGGAGGGACTATTCCCGCATCATGGAGGGAGGAAGCAACGTCGATGGAGATGAATCCGGGGGCACTTCCCCGTCCCGGCAGGGTGCCGGCACAGGAATTCTGGTCCCGCGAAGCTTGTTGGGAATGACGGCGGAGATCGGAATTGCTTCTGGAGAAAAGGGGTCTGGAATCAGGGTTTTTGCGACGGGTGTATAAATAGGAACCAAAGGTGGGAACCGGGGGGCCACCAGTCGCCCACGAGGCCTCCCGAAGCGGCCAAGCCCTACGTCGCGTGGGGTGGCCGCCTGGGCACCAGGTGGGGCCCCTCTGGCCCTTCTTCAGTGAATCCAGAAGCTTCCGGGACGCTGATTTTTTATCTGATGTTTTCCGAATTTTTGGAGCACTTTTTATATGGGGGAAAACTGAAATAGAAAGACAGCAGAAAACAGAAACTAGCATTGGGGTGAACTGAGTTAATAGGTTAGTCCAAATATGATTAAAAGTGTATGAAAGTGTATCTAGATCATAGCAATATCACACAAAACATGCATGGAGCAAGCAGAAAATATAGATACTTTTGGGACGTATTTATACACAAAACATGCATGGACAAAGCTTAATTCCTGCTCGTCCTCGAGTAGGTAAATGATAACAGGAATAATTTTTTTGGTGACATGTTAGCAACCATATAAGGACTTTGAATAGTAAAGAAATCAAGGTATGTGATTCAATTCAAGTCATAACATTCAAGAGTCTATATTAGCATTGAAATAAGTAACAAAAGAACATTAGGTGCAAGAGCTCTCGCTGTCCGTGACTCGAATGTGTCCACATGGTGTTTGCGTGCAAGAAGGGGGATAGGGAATACGGGAACAAAGTATTTTTGTGTTGAGAACTCAATCTACTAAAGTTTCACGCTTGGTCTTCTTTGGAATCTTATCTTGACTCGTCCCCAGACCACTAGCCAGGTACAAGTCAATTTGATCCACTCCCTTTAGATATTTTGAGCACTCATGCAATGGATGAGCATAAGCACGAGAGTTTACACTTAGGATGGAAAAGAGAGAATATGGTGGAGGAGGAAGACAAAAAGGTGAGAAAGGCTCACATCAATGAGGACAATCATAGGCTAGAAGGCCAAATAATAGATATGATGTGAGGACTAGGGATTGCCATCCAACTGATGCACATATGAGCTAAAAAACTCTCCAATGGTACTACTGGGGGTGCATCTAACTTGCTCGCTCATGAATACCTGGAGCTCTTTTGAGGAGGCTGATACGTCCCAAACGTATCTATAATTTCTGCTTGCTCCATGCATTTTTTGTGTGACTTTGCCATGTTTTGCTTGAACTTTCATACACTTTTGAACCTATTTGGACTAACCTATTAACTCAGTGCACCCAGTTGCCACTTTCTGTTTTCTACTGTTTTGTATTTCTGGTTTTCCGGCCATTAAAAGTGCTCCAAAAATTCTGGGAAAAATATATAAAAAATCAGCGCAACAGAAGCTTCCGGAATCACCAAGAGAGAGAAGGGGGGCCACCACCAGGCAGCCAGGAGGGCAGGTGGCGCGGCCCCACCCTGGGCCGCGCCAAGGACCCTCCTGACTGCCTCGTGGGTCCCATCGATGCCCCCCTTCGCCTATATTTACCCCTCGGGGTTGAAACCCCTAATATCGATCTCTTTCTCGCGAACTCCCCTTTGTACCGCCAGCGCCGCCGTTTCAAGATCGGTGCTGCCTGGAGAAGCTGCCCCGGCACCCTGCCGGAAGGAGAAACCCCCTCCGGGAGACCATCCATAGCCATGGACGCCTCCCGGATATGCCGTGAGTAGTCCCCCTTGGACCATGGGTCCGTGACCAGTAGCTATGTGATGAATCTCTCCCCCTTTTGTGCTTCCACTTTCGAGTCCTCGTGAGCTGCCTCACATGATCGAGGCATCTATGTAATTTCTGTTGTTGCTATGTTGAGTTTGTTGGGATCTGATGGATTATGAGACTATGTTCAGATTGTGATGAGTAATATATTTGGTTCTTCTCTTTAATATTTTGTTCTTGAGTAAATTCTTGCATGTTCTCCGTTGCGGTATTTTCTTTGGCCAAGTATTTTATGTGCAACTCCAAGAGAGAGCGTTATGCTCGATTGTGGGTTCAGTCCCTTGATGTCTAGCTTGAGTGACAGAAACATGAGACTAGGGGATGTGATGTTGCCACAAGGGATAAAACAACGGTGCTTTTACCTGCGGGTGCAAGGATTGTTTACTTTACGCAAAGTTCTTTTAATGAAGTTGTCTGTTGCTTTGAGTTTACACTTTGGGTGGGATTCGCAACTTAATACCAGCGAGATGTTCTGGATAGATATCTCAAGGTGGATGATTCGTAGTAGATGGAGATGGATTTCAGTCTACTTACCTTGGCATACTACTATTACTTTTGAGAGATCCACACTGGTACTTCATCTTCTATCCCTTGTACTCCATAGATATCATCATCATGCATATAGCTATGTGGGGACCCTTCACACTATAGAACTTGGCTTGTATATTCCAATGATGAGCCTCCTCAAACGGGCTCTAGGTATTCTTGAGCAAGCAAGTTAGATGCACTCCCACTAGTTCCCTTGGAGAGCTTTTAGCTCACATGTGCATCCGTTGTATGGAAATCCCTACTCCTCACATCATATCTATCATATGGACTTCTCTCTCCTATGATTTTCCTCATTGATGTGAGCCTTTCACACCTTTTTGTCTTCCTCCTCCACCTTCTTTCTGTTTCGCCTTTTAGGTGTCAACTTTCTTGCTCACGCTCATCCATTGCATGAGTGCTAAAAATATCGAAAGGGAGTGGATCAGTTTGACTTGTACCTGGCTAGTGGTCTGGGGACCAGTCCAGATAAGAATCCAAAGGAGAACAAGTGTGAACTTTTAGTAGATAGTTGTTCTCAACAACCTTTTTTCTCTTGTATTTCCCTATCCCTTGCTTGCACGCAAACACCATTTGGAGACATTTGAGTCACAGACAGCGAGAGCTCTTGCACCCTTTGTTCTTTTGTTGCTTGTGTCAATGCTAATATAGACTCTTGCTTGTTAAGACTTGAATTGAATTGCATGCTTTGATTTCTTTACTTAAAAGTCCTTATTTGGTTGTGTGGCATGTCACCACAGAAATTATGCTTGTCATCATTTACCTACACGAGGACGAGCAGGAATAAAGCTTGGGGATGTTGATACGTCCCAAACGTATCTATAATTTCTGCTTGCTCCATGCATGTTTTGTGTGACTTTGCCATGTTTTGCTTGAACTTTCATACACTTTTGAACCTATTTGGACTAACCTATTAACTCAGTGCACCCAGTTACCAGTTTCTGTTTTCTGCTGTTTTTGTATTTTAGGCTTTTCGGCCATGAAAAGTGCTCCAAAAATTCCGGGAAAATATATAAAAAATCAGCGCAACAGAAGCTTCCGGAATCACCAAGAGAGGGAAGGGGGGCCACCACCAGGCAGCCAGGAGGGCAGGTGGCGCGACCCCATCCTGGGTCGCGCCAGGGACCCTCCTGACTGCCTCGTGGGTCCCCTCGATGCCCCCCTTCGCCTATATTTACCCCTCGGGGTGGAAACCCCTAATATCGATCTCTTTCTCGCGAACTCCCCTTTGCACCGCCGTCGCCGCCGTTTCAAGATCGGGGCTGCCTGGAGAAGCTGCCCCGGCACCCTGCCGGAAGGAGGAACCCCCTCCAGGAGACCATCCATAGCCATGGATGCCTCCCGGATATGCTGTGAGTAGTCCCCCTTGGACCATGGGTCCGTGACCAGTAGCTATGTGATGAATCTCTCCCCCTTTTGTGCTTCCACTTTCGAGTCCTCGTGATCTGCCTTATCTTGCTGTTGCTATGCAGAGTTTATTGGGATCTGATGGATTATGAGACTATGTTCAGATTGTGATGAGTAATATATTTGGTACTTCTCTTTTATATTTTGTTCTTGAGTAAATTCTTGCATGTTCTCCGTTGCGGTATTTGCTTTGGCCAAGTTTTTTATTTGCAACTCCAAGAGAGAGCGTTATGCTTGATTGTGGGTTCAGCCCCTTGATGTCTTGCTTGAGTGACAGAAACATGAGACTAGGGGATGTGTTGTTGCCACCAGGGATAAAACAATGGTGCTTGTACCTGCGGGTGCAAGGATTGTTTACTATACGCAAAGTTCTTTTAGTGCAGTTGTCTGTTGCTTTGAGTTTACACTTTGGGTGGGATTCGCAACTTAATACCAGTGAGATGTTCTGGATAGATATCTCAAGGTGGATGATTCGTAGTAGATGCAGATGGATTTTGGTCTACTTACCTTGGCGTACTGCCCATTGCTTTTGAGCCCTTCCTTTCTTTGCAGCATAGTTAGCATTGCGGTGCCTTCATAATCCTGTCAATTTCCCAACTGTGATTTGTTTACCTCGCTAGCACTTTTATCGTCTTTTGGGAGAGAGACATCACTAGTGAAAATCACGTGACCCCGGTCCATCTTCACATTATTGTTCACACCCTCAATTTACTTTCAGCTTTTACTTTCCTTTGCAGCTTTTTATCTCTTGCGTTGATCCTTTGTAAACGACAAGGCCGGAGGAATTGAAAACTCCTCTGTACTCGTTGGGAGCAAAGTTATTTGTTGTTGTGTGCAGGTCCACGACAACACCCTAGTCAGGAAGAAATTTCTGGCGACGTTGCCACCTACTTGTATCTCATGAGTCCTACTGGTTCGATAACCTTGGTATCTTCACCGAGGGAAACTTGCTGTTGCACTGCATCTCAAACCTTCCACTTGGGGTAACCAATGAGGGGCGAGAAGCCATCAAGAAAATTTCTGGCGCCGTTGCCGGGGACTCAAGTCAACAAGATAGGGGAGTTGCACACTATATTTTACCTTTGCTTCTTAGTCTTGTTAGTTTACCTTTCAGTTTTTACTTTTGTGTCCTTAATCAAAAATACCAAAATACCTGCTACTACTATGGGTTCCAATGAAAACACTAAGTTGTGTGACTTCACTAGTCACAACAACAGTGACTTTATCTGCACTCCTATTGCTCCACCTGCCACTTCAGCACCTTCTTATGAGATTAAACCTGCTCTGCTTAACCTTTTCATGAAAGATTAATTCTCAGGAGCAGGAGAAGATGCTGCCTTGCACCGAAACAACTTTATCGAGCTCTGCGACATGCAGAAGTACAAGGAAGTGGATGGAGACATCGTCAAGCTGAAGCTTTTTCCTTTCTCTTTGAGAGGAAGAGCCAAGGAGCGGCTACAATCTTTGCCCAAGAACAGTATCGATTCTTGGAGTAAATGCAAAGATGCTTTTATAGGGAAGTATTATCCCCCTGCTAAAATTATTCAATTTAGGAGTAACATTATGAATTTCAGGCAATTGGATAATGAACACGTTGCCCAGGCTTGGGAACGTATGAAGACGCTTGTCAAGAACTGCCCCACACATGGACTGACTACCTGGATGGTTATCCATACTTTTTATGCAGGCTTGAACTTCACCTCGCGAAACCTGTTAGATTCGGCCGCGGGAGGAACTTTTATGTCAACCACGCTTGGTGCTGCCACAAAGCTACTAGATGAGATGATGTTGAATTACTCGCAATGGCACACCGAGAGATCTCCAACCGGTAAGAAGGTAAATTCTGTCGAGGAGATCTCCTCTTTAAATGAAAAGGTTGACCTTATCATGTCTCTACTTACCAAGCAACCTTCTATTGATCCTCAAGATGTTCCTTTAAATTCTTTGGTTGCTCAGGAGCAAGTAGATGTTAATTTTGTCTCTAGAAACAACTTCAACAATAATTCTTATAGGAGTAACTTTGGTAGCAACAATCCTAGGCCTTTCCCATCCAACAACTATGGGAACAACACTTATCCTATCACCAGAAACTCCACTTCAGAACTAGAGACCTTGCTCAAAGACTTTATCACTACCCAGAAAGCCTTGAACAAGAGTGTGGAAGAGAAATTAGATAAATTAGATATCCTCTCTTTGAAGGTAGACAACATAGCCCATGATGTAGAGATGCTGAAGATTAGAACCTCTCCCCCCGAGGAGAGGAAGACCACTCCTATGAATGCTATCCAAGTCCAAATTAATGAAAACATTAGGATGTTGGGAAAACTAAAAGAGAGATGGGCTAGCGAAAAGGAGGAAAAAGAGAGAATTAAGAGCCTTCCTACCTACCACACAGTAGCCACTATCCAAGTAGTTGAGGATGTCCAAACTGTTAGCACCCATCACACCCCTAGTCCCACTGGACCTATCAATGGTGATGCTACCACCTCAACCTTAGAATAAGAAACCTCTATGAACATAGAGGCTTTCGAACAAGTGAGCTTAAATGATATCACTACTCCCTTGGTAGATAGTAGTGACTTAGACTTTGACAACTGCACTTTACCAGAAGTTATTGGTTTCCTACACAGGATGTCTAGAGACCCCCACACTAGCACACTCAATCTTGCCTTCATAGAGCATATCACAAATGCTCTAATCAAAGTTAGGGAGGAGAAGCTTAGACTAGAATCCTCCATACTTAGGAAGCTAGAAGATGGTTGGGATCCTATGATAAAAATTAAATTGAATAACTTCTCTTGTTATGCTCTTTGTGATGTTGGAGCAAGTACCTCTGTTATGCCCAAAAGAATGTATGATATGCTTGAATTGAAACCTTTTGATCCTTGTTCTTTTGGTGTTCGTCTTGTTGATTCTTCCGTAAAGAAACCTTTGGGGAAGATCGACGATGTTCTTATCATTGTCAATGACAATTATGTTCCCGTTGATTTCACTATTATGGACATTGAGTGTGAGCGCTCTTGTCCAATTATTTTGGGACGCCCTTTTCTTCGCACAGTTGGTGCTATCATTGACATGAAAGATGGAACTATCAAATTCCAATTCCCTATCAAGAAAGGGATGGAACATTTCCCTAGAAAAAAGATTAAGTTACCTTTTGAGTCTGTCACACGGGCTAGTTATTCTCTTGAAAAGACTTGATCTTCTGCTTTAAGCCTAGCTAATGGCTCTAAAGAAGCGCTTTCGGGAGGCAGCCCGCAACGAATTTAGGTTCTTCTTTTTGCTTTTGTTCTGTTCTTAGTGGTCTTGATGATTGTTACTACTGTAGCAACATCATTGTATCTTTACTTTTCAAGCTTTGTGCCAAGTTTAGCCTCAGATTGCAAGAAAGGTCAAAAGTTGGTGCTTGCTGTCCAGAAACAGATTATGTCTGCTTGACGAAAAAATTCTCAATAAATCACCAGACCATCTTTTTGATCTGAATGTTTTTGACAGCATGCTCCATACAATTACCTTTCAGGCGTCTATTCAAAGTTTTTTGATTTAAGTTGCAGAAGTACCTCGAAAAAATTCCCCTTTCTCTGTTGTTCTGTTTTTCTCAGCTTCTGCCCCGGTTTTTCTTTTCGCAGTTTTGCAATTCTTAAGCTTTCTTTTTATTTGCAAACTTTTTTGGGAAGGCAAGAGAAACAGTAGCTCTTCCTGAAAATCTTTATTTGCAGTAGAGGAAAATTATTTTATTAGGGTACTAACCTCTCTAATCAGCCTACAATGAGTTATGTATGAAGGGAATTTTCAAGTGCGCGATGGAGGATGATGAAAGAAGATTCAGGAGTGTCAAACGCTCAAGGTTGGGGATGCCCATGTGCACCCCCAATAAATATTCAAGAAGACTCAAGTGTCTAAGCTTGGGGATTCCCTCGATGCATCCCTTCTTCATCAACAATCATCAGTTTGTCCCTCGTTGCACTATATTTTTATCACTTCATGCGTTATGTGCTTTTCTTGGAGCATCTCGCTATTTACTTTTCTAGGTTTGTTTTTCTTTCTTTGCTATAGTAACAAGTTAGACCCCAACTTACTCTTTTGTGTGGGAGAGATTCACGCTCCTCTTGAAGTAGAACTCCTCATAGGATTTGCATGCCTATTCTTTTAGCTGTGAGCTGTTCTTTTTCTTTTCTTAGCTGATGTTCTGTTTAGTTGTAGTGCTTTAGTTTTTCTAGAGCTTTTCTTTTGTCTTAGGTTGAACTTTCTATAGGTTGCATGTTTTATCTTGTTAGAGAGTTTTCCTGTTGCACTGAGTTATGTGTCTTGACTGAAAGTAGGTAGTTAAAGTTGTTATTCTCTTTGTAGTAGTAACTTGCAATAGTTTTGAGGTATTGACTAGAGTAATGTTTGAACTTATGGTGTCAAGAGCTCTTGCCTATTAGTGATAGATGTCGTATTTTGGGAAATCCATGTGTTTTTTGAAAACCAAAAAACCCCTGTTAAGAACTCTAGCTACTAGATGGGTCACTAACCTCTAGAGGGTTCGAATATTAGAGTACACTCCAGTACCATGAGTCGAGGATGCGCAAGGATAACCAAACCCCCATACACTCCTCCTCAGGGTACCTGTCTCTTTGTGAACCTCCTGATTAGATTGAGAGTTACCGATAATAAGTGCATGAGTTCTTCGGACTAATGTGAGTATTCGAAAGTTGACACTTCCACCCACCTATACTTTTTCTAGCCTCTTCGGTACCGTGCATTGCCCTTTCTCACCTCGAGAGTTGGCGCATACTTCGCTGGTGCATCCAAACCCTTGGCATGATACGCTCTGTCATCATAAGCCTACTTATATCTTTCCTCAAAACGGCCACCATACCTATCTACAAGGCATTTCCATAGCCTTTCCGAGATACATTGCCATGCAACATCCACCTTCTCATGACTTGATCTTCAATGTCATACATGCTACTTGCTTGATCGATGAGCCTCATGCTAGTTGGGCCTTGCCCTAATCATTGCTACATGACGCGCTAGTATCATTGCATATCCTGCTACCCTGGCAGAGGCATACATTTGCATCATGATAGTTACATTTTCTTTATGTGAGTACCTTTGTAAAGTGTGAAAGATCTCATATATTGTTGTAAAATATAGAGTATTGCCCCTAAAGTGAGGAAAAGATCCCAAAGAGGACAAAATCAAAAGATCCCAAAGAGGACAAATGAGAGTTAAATAGAAAGAGCCATTGAGGCCACCAAAAAAAAGAGAAAAAGAGAAAAAGAAAAATAAAAAGAGAGAAGGGGGCATACTACTATTCCTTTTGAGAGATCCACACTAGTACTTCATCTTCTATCCCTTGTACTCCATAGAGATCATCATCATGCATATAGCTATGTGGGGACCCTTCACACTATAGAACTTGGCTTGTATATTCCAATGATGAGCCTCCTCAAACGAGCTCTAGGTATTCTTGAGCAAGCAAGTTAGATGCACTCCCACTAGTTCCCTTGGAGAGCTTTTAGCTCACATGTGCATCCGTTGTATGGAAATCCCTACTCCTCACATCATATCTATTATATGGCCTTCTCTCGCCTATGATTGTCCTCATTGATGTGAGCCTTTCACACCTTTTTGTCTTCCTCCTCCACCTTCTTTCTGTTTCGCCTTTTAGGTGTCAACTTTCTTGCTCACGCTCATCCATTGCATGAGTGCTAAAAATATCGAAAGGGAGTGGATCAGTTTGACTTGTACCTGGCTAGTGGTCTGGGGACGAGTCCAGATAAGAATCCAAAGGAGACCAAGTGTGAAACTTTAGTTGATAGTTGTTCTCAACAACCTTTTTTCTCTTGTATTTCCCTATCCCTTGCTTGCACGCAAACACCATTTGGAGACATTCGAGTCACAGACAGCGAGAGCTCTTGCACCCTTTGTTCTTTTGTTGCTTGTGTCAATGCTAATATAGACTCTTGCTTGTTAAGACTTGAATTGAATTGCATGCTTTGATTTCTTTACTTAAAAGTCCTTATTTGGTTGTGTGGCATGTCACCACAGAAATTATGCTTGTTATCATTTACCTACTCGAGAACGAGCAGGAATAAAGCTTGGGGATGTTGATACGTCCCAAACGTATCTATAATTTCTGCTTGCTCCATGCATGTTTTGTGTGACTTTGCCATGTTTTTCTTGAACTTTCATACACTTTTGAACCTATTTGGACTAACCTATTAACTCAGTGCACCCAGTTCCCAGTTTCTGTTTTCTGTTGTTTTTGTATTTTAGGCTTTCCGGCCATTAAAAGTGCTCCAAAAATTCCGGGAAAAATATATAAAAAATCAGCGCAACAGAAGCTTCCGGAATCACCAAGAGAGGGAAGGGGGGCCACCACCAGGAAGCCATGAGGGCAGGTGGCACGACCCCACCCTGGGTCGCGCTAGGGACCCTCCTGACTGCCTCGTGGGTCCCCTCGATGCCCCCCTTCGCCTATATTTACCCCTCTGGGTGGAAACCCCTAATATCGATCTCTTTCTCGCGAACTCCCCTTTGTACCGCCGCCGCCGCCGTTTCAAGATCAGGGCTGCCTGGAGAAGCTGCCCCGGCACCCTGCCGGAAGGAGGAACCCCCTTCGGGAGACCATCCATAGCCATGGACGCCTCCCGGATATGCTATGAGTAGCCCCCCTTGGACCATGGGTCCATGACCAGTAGCTATGTGATGAATCTCTCCCCCTTTTGTGCTTCCACTTTCGAGTCCTCGTGAGCTGCCTTATTCTTGCTGTTGCTATGCTGAGTTTATTGGGATCTGATGGATTATGAGACTATGTTCAGATTGTGATGAGTAATATATTTGGTTCTTCTCTTTTATATTTTGTTCTTGAGTAAATTCTTGGATGTTCTCCGTTGCGGTATTTGCTTTGGCCAAGTTTTTTATTTGCAACTCCAAGAGAGAGCGTTATGCTTGATTGTGGGTTCATCCCCTTGATGTCTAGCTTGACTGACAGAAACATGAGACTAGGGGATGTGTTGTTGCCAGCAGGGATAAAACAACGGTGCTTGTACCTGCGGGTGCAAGGATTGTTTACTATACGCAAAGTTCTTTTAGTGCAGTTGTCTGTTGCTTTGAGTTTACACTTTGGGTGGGATTCGCAACTTAATACCAGTGAGATGTTCTGGATAGATATCTCAAGGTGGATGATTCGTAGTAGATGCAGATGGATTTCGGTCTACTTACCTTGGCGTACTGCCCATTGCTTTTGAGCCCTTCCTTTCTTTGCAGCATCGTTAGCATTGCGGTGCCTTCATAATCCTGTCAATTGCCCAACTGTGATTTGTTTACCTCGCTAGCACTTTTATCGTATTTTGGGAGAGAGACATCACTAGTGAAAATCACGGGACCCCGGTCCATCTTCACATTATTGTTCACACCCTCAATTTACTTTCAGCTTTTACTTTCCTTTGCACATTTTTATCTCTTGCGTTGATCCTTTGTAAACGACAAGGCCGGAGGAATTGACAACTCCTTTGTACTCGTTGGGAGCAAAGTTTTTTGTTGCTGTGTGCAGGTCCACGACAACACCCTAGTAAGGAAGAAATTTCTGGCGACGTTGCCACCTACTTGTATCTCCTGAGTCCTACTGGTTCGATAACCTTGGTATCTTCATCGAGGGAAACTTGTTGTTGCACTGCATCTCAAACCTTCCATTTGGGGTAACTAACGAGGGGCGAGAAGCCATCAGAGGCTCATCCTTGGAATATGCAAGCCAAGTTCTATAGTGTGAAGGTCCCCACATAGCTATATGCATGATCATCTCTATGGAGTACAAGGATAAGAGGGAGTACTAGTGTGGATATTTCAAATGGATAGTAGTGTTTCCCCTTTCTCTCTTTTTATTTCTTTTTTCTCGTTTTTCTATTTTTTGTATTATTTGGTGGCCTCAATGGCTCTTTCTATTTAACTCTCATTTGTCCTCTTTGGGATCTTTTATTTTGTCCACTTTGGGATTTTTCCTCACTTAAGGGCAACACTCTAATTTATAAGAGGGTATAGAAGATCTTTCACACTTTACAAGGTATTCAAATCATAAAGAAGATGTAGCTATCGTGATGTATGCAATGTATGCCTCTCCCAGTGTAGCAGGAACATGTATGACATGAAGATAAAGTCATGAAGAGGAGGAAGTTGCATGGAAATATATCTCGGAAAGGCTATGGAAATGCCTTGATAGGTAGGTATGGTGGCTATTTTGAGGAAAGATATAAGGAGGTTTATGATGACACAGTGTATCATGCCAAGGGTTTGGATGTACCGGCGAAGGTGGACGCCAACTCTCGGAGTGAGAAGAAGGTGTAAGGCCCGATATGCGGTACTGTTCCAGATCTAGATGTTTCCATCCAGATCCGGGGACGAAGCACATATCGGTCCCACCGCGACATATGACGGAGTCATATGCCCCGGATTTCCAGCATGATATCACAACATTACAGATACAAGGATACAACATCTCATACAATCGGCATACAACTGCCTTAAATACAATACATCAGCGGAAGGACATGTCTGGGTACAGACTACAATCAAATGCCTACTGGCAAAGAGAAAAAAATCGATCCCCATAACCACACGGGTCCAGGCCTTCCGCCGGGATCCGCTTAACTAGTCGTCGTCGAGTCTCCACGTGAAACGTCAATCACCATACCTGTTGTCGATCAAGAACCCTGAAAAGAGTTTGGGGGTAGTATCATGAGTACAGAAGTACTCAGCATCCAACTGTAGTGGTCATCTGACCCAGCAAGGACTTCATCACTCGTCATTCTAGGAAAACTAGTAGTTTACGGTAAGGATGGGGTAAGTGGTGAGGTTGCTGCCGCACTAGCATTTATGAAGTGGCTAACGATCTAGAGAGTAAGATAAGAAGCCAAGCATTCGATGAGGAATCGCCTCCAACAAGTCTGCTATCCACCTACATACGCAAACATAACACCTATCCTATCCTTGTCCTCCTCTTCGCATCCCGACGAAGAACAAGCAGTCAAGGCACACACACACAGGTTGATCAAGTTATATTAAGATTATCTCAGTTGTTGTTGTCTATGAACAAGGAGTAGGTCTCAAGTCATCCATAACCGTGGACACGGCTTCTCGAAAAGATTTAACCCTGTAGGGGTGTACCAACTTCCCATTACAAGGCTCCGCACGCACGCCCATCTCTCTCAGTTGCTACCCATGATAGGCAACCATTTTATGATTTAGTCCCAAGAGATCCGGAATGACAGGTCCCTCTAACTAACAATGAACAAATCCGGGTGGCCCCCGGGGAGTCGACACCCAACCCAAAAGCCGGCCACGCTCTCGGATCTGACTCTTCTGTATGGCTAAGGTCGGGGTTAGCCTCACCTATATAACAGGGGACTTCCCTAGCTCACCAGTGTGGACCTACAAAGGAACTCTGTCTCTGTTGGCCCGAGTTGTTTTAAAACCACTGGCTGCAGACCAGTTACGCACACGGTTTCAAATGGTAAATCATCTTGGGCCACCTCTAGAAATGTTTGAAGCTAGGTAGGTAAGAAAAGGGGACCCCATAGAATCCCACACGCGGTTAGGCACGCTCAGTCTTAAAACCAATACCCGGAACTTGGATCCTAGGTGACTCGAATGGAACAAAGTGTCGGGGCAGGATAGCCTAGACCTAGTCAACATTATAATAATCATATCATCAACAACAATATAATAATGTGATTTCCCAAACCAAGGGGTAACATGGTAACATCATAGCATCCTAAGCATGCATACTAAGCAGGGGCTGAGCAACGAGCAATAGTAACATAGCAGTACAAGGTTTGCTGGGAGGGGACATGGCTGTATCGTTTTGAAAGAGGTTGTAAACATGTGGTAGGATCAAACATTGAACGTAACCTACACTAGCATGCAAACCGCTGGTTGAAATAGAATGGATCATAAGTAATGCATAGTCCTTGCCTGTTGATAAGTCGGGTTCCGAAGGTGTAGTTGATCTCAAGCTCGCATCGTCTCCGAGAGGTACCCGCGGAAGCACACAAGACGGTAAACACTGGAAAGCAATCAACGAGCAAGCATCTATTACTACGAAGCATCACACGATCAAGAAGACATCACACGACACGGCAACGCGATACGGATCTATCGTCGAGAACGGTTACTAACAGTTTAAGTGGGGTATCGGTCACACACGACGAATACCGCACGATTATAAGGGTTCAAGTTTTTTAGCTACAGGTTATCAACAAAGGTTGTTATCATGGCAACTCAAGAAAGCATGGCATAGCACATAAACATGTCAAGAGGTGAAGCACAAAGTAAACTATCTATGCTAGTCAATTTAAGTGAGGCACAACCTAAACATGGCATAACACTAAGTGTCGCACGATGATTAAAACATTTGGTACTGTTCTGTCCTATACCATATTTTAGGTTGGTTAACAACAGCAAACAATAGCATAAACACAAGGTACACGAAAAATTAATCAAGTTACATATAAAGAACACCACAAACGGAGTTACGGTTAGAAAGATACAAGCAAAACAAGTTACGAGCACAATCTGCCAACATCAGGAAGCACGCTTTAGAGCATTGCATAAACAGGATAATCAATGCAAACATGCTCACAAAAGATATGGAATTAAAGTAGACATGACATGGAAGGCATGGCAAAAAGAATCATGCAAAAAGACATCACGGATCAAAAGATATTAAGGAAACAACATGGCAGAAACTATTATTTTTATGCTGTATAAACAGGGGTATAACTATATGCAAAATTGCAACAACATGACATAGCAATACATGGGCATGAACTAGACATGATGCTTAACAATATGCAATTGGAATCACTCAATTCTGATAAACGGTCGCGACACACTCGTCGACCGAAGTTACAACAAAATATAAACAGCAGCACAATAACAGCAGGGTAGCTACTTTGGAGCAAGATACAATCAACATGCAGCAAGAAAATATGACATGTGAAGGCATGGAACTGAAGTAGAAGCAATTCTTAACAGGATGCAAAAGGAATCAATCAATTCCGACGAACGGTTGCGAAGCAATCGTCGCCCGAAGTTACAATAAAAATAACAGTTCAGCAACAACAGTACAGCTAACGATCTGGTACCCACTTCGACGCAGAATTAAATTATCTAGACAGCCTCAAACGGAAAAACTTTCTACATACAAACGCTAGAGCACGCAAAACTGAGCAACTTTCGTTTTGGAGGCACGTTCATCGGAGCTACGGATCAACGGGAAAATACGTTGCAAAACGGAATCAGCAGCAATATTTAAAAGACTTAGCAGAATAACAGCGGCAGAAAAAAAAAAGAGGGGAGGCCTGCTCACCCTTGGGCCGTGGCCCAACTGGAGGCAAAGGGGGTTGGTGGCTTGGCCAGCTTGGGCCTGCTGGCCGTGGCGACGGCTTTGCGAGGCGGAGGCAGGAGAGCTGGCCTCCATGGCGAGGCTCCCGTCGTCGTCCACGGCTGCCGGCGACGTCCTGCAGAGAAGGGAGGCGGGGAGGTGAGGAGGTGAGGAGGGAGGAAGGCTCGCGGGAGAATAGAGGCGCGGCGGCGCTGTGCTCGCCGGCGGCGCGCGCCGGGGTGCGGCGGCCGGCCGGAGGAGCTCGGTGAGGCGACGGGCCCTGCGGCCCAGATCCGGCCCGGCGGGGCCCGGATCGGCTGGAGGTGGGAGGAGGCTGCTCCGGGGGCGACGTGGAGGCTCCCTGGCCGTGGATCTGGCAATCCGACGGCCAGATTCGGCTCGGAAGCTAGGGTTTCGTTTTAGGGGGGGGTTTGGGCGAAATTTTGTGCGAAACGAGGGGGGTGGCTGCAATTTTCCATTAGGGTAAACCCTAATTGGGTGGTGCGAGGCTGGTGGTCTTTATATAGGCAGGTAGGCTGGCTAGTTGTCGGGACCCGGGGTTAGCGTATGCAAGTACAGTTAAGACATAGTCATATGGAGAGTCGAGAACCGCACCCACTTGTCTAAGCAGACAAGGCAAAGCACTGAACATTCTCGGAAAGCATCGTACGTGAGGGGCATCCCATCCAGGCCGGATGATCAACTGAGATGGGTCCTCATCGTCCGTACACAAGTCAAATGATATGGGTGATGAACTCCCATATTCAAAGACAAGTCGCCTCAACCATACTACCGACTATCTCAAAACTCTTACATAGACTTACTCCAGCCCGATCACTTAGTCGGGGTCTAGGGCGGGCTCGATCATACCACAAAGTGTGCATGAGACGGAGTCTCGAGCAATCGCATCGCGATGCCCCAAGCTGCGCACATCTAAGGGCCACTTGGTGTATGAAAGACTGCCAGCCAGAACACAACTAAGGTCTCGAAAACCCATACAAAGACATGCATGTTATAAACATACACGCAGCACACATGCCTTGTATGAACAGTAGGTACCATTGCAATTCTCTACAAAGTGTACATTTTATTGATAACTCTTATAGAGTACACACAGAGATCACATACATGTGATCCAACATTACAACACAGACGGAAGCAAATTATGTCTGAGTATAGACAAGTTTAACAAATGGCTTAAGAAGCCTTATTTAAACACAAAGCCCTCCACGAGGGAACCAGTCTGCTGACTGGGACTAGACTAGCTTAGCTTCAGTCGTCCAGCTCGATGAAGAAGCCACCTTCGGGGTCAGTGGCATCATCTAAAACATAGATTAAGCAAACGTGAGTACAAAGGCGTACTCAGCAAGACTTACATAGGAGCTATACTACTCATGCACATGTATCAAGGTAAAGGGAGGTGGGGTTTACTTGCAGAAATGCCAGCTTTGACTTGGCTAGTCCTGAACTACGAGTACCAGACTTTGAGGTAAGAAGCGTACACGAGTCCACTACTTTCACCAACCAATACACCACTATGGTGCCTTCCTCGACTTCCCCACGAGGAAGCACGCCATAGCACTCACACTTATCTTGGTGTATTTTAGAAGTATCCGGTTCAAGTTATCTAATAATCAAGCTAAGCTTTCCAAGCAGTCCATAACCGCGGACGCGGCTATTCGAATAGTTTTGTTAACCTTGCAAGGGTGTACCGCTACACACACATGACCATCATTTACCGCCTTTGATCTCGACACCATTCAAGGGGTGCCAGCGAGGATGCTCACCACAACTGTTACCTCATAGCCGATCTAGTCCGAGAAAGCCGCCTACTTGGGTTGATTACCACTATCGTGAACCCGGCCGTTTAACCGAAGTGGACCCAAGCGATGTGTGTGTGGTGCATAAGCCGGTCTCGGGTGAGTCGTTCTCTCACTTAGCATCCAGGCCACAAGCCTACCAGAACTCCGAACTACTGCGACATCTGGACATCGAAAGGGATGAGTTAGTAAGTTGAGAGGGGTCAGTGAGCCCAATGTGTGGTTGTACTCTTCATCTTGGATCACCACACAAGAACTCGTACTAGGGCGGTGTTCAACGAGACAACCCACTGTGTACTCCTACACAGCCTCTCATCGTTCACCTTGTATTAGGGTCGATTCACCAACACTTTTCTACCATCATCAACATGATCACTACCATCCCGACTCACATCACAGTAACAACATGGTATCATACTAAGCATGCAATAAGCAGTAACATTGCAGGGGTTACATGATATCAACCAACTCCTACATTTGCTAGGATTGTGGTTTGCTTACTACTGTGACAAATGATAGGTCATGCAAAGGAATGGGTTCATCTATGCGGTAGAATCGTAACATGGTGATCATCCTATACAATGCATAAGCGAGACATGAGAGGGAAGTGGGATTTTATTGACATGATCAATGGGGGTTTGCTTGCCTTGCTGACAAGGTTCGGGCTCTGGATCTTCAGCGAAGGGGGTAGCCTCCTGCTCCGGTTCCACCTCTACTCGACAAAAAAAGCACGAAGTAGCAATCAATATGAATGCAATGCTCAAGCACATGAATGAATGTTGAAACTTGAAGTATAAGTTTTGATGTGTGTGAGACAATTCCATTTAAGTGGAATATATTGCATTTAAAATGCAAATTCAAATTCCACATTTGAATTCGAATTAACCAAGTTGTATGTGACATAGTTTGATCATTTTGAATCATTTTCAAATGTGTATGATATGCCTCTGAAGTGTGGTTGAGGTATAGCTTAAATCCATGGTCCAAGTTGCAAGATCAATTGACTTGAATTTGAATTAAATTCAAATAAACCAAATGACATATGCTACTGGTCCCATTTTAAAATCAACTCCAACATAGTTGAAAGTTGCGTATTTGGAAAAATAATTTTCTCCTGATCATTTTTCATATATTATTTGTCCAATTTGGAGTTAATATGAATTTTCTATGAATTTCCAAAGTTTGGGGTATTTTGAGGAATTTCTGGAATTCTTTTAATTCAAATAATCTCTGGAAATTCATTTAAATGATTTACTGCGTCAGGCTGACATCAAGCTGGCGTCAGGGGGGGCTGACATGTGGGGCCACCCTGTCAGTGGCTGGGTTAACTTAACCTGTGGGTTAAATTAATCCAGTGGCTTAATTAAGCCACTGGGCCCACTGGTCAGTGACCCAGGGGTCACTAATTAGGTGATTAACCGGGGGGGTTAGCACTGACACGCCGGCGGCTAAACGCCGGCGGCCTGGCCACGGCGGCGCAGCACGGGAACTCGATTCCGTCCACCATTTGGAGCGCGACGACCACCAAATTGAAGCTCTCACTCGCGCGCGTCGAATGGGACCAAAACCAAGCGCTGGGGTGCACCGTACGCTCGCCGGCATCAACTTCTGTGGCGACCTAGCTACGGCCATCTTCGAGATTTGGCTCCAGGGCACGACTTGAGGCGAGGTTGGGCTGGTTCGTCGAGGAGGAACACGGTGAACAGGATGGACACCACGGCTGGCTCGATTGCTTAACGGTTGAACGGCTCCATTGATCCCGGCGGCGAGAAGTTTCGGCTACCATGGCGGATCCGGCTAGAGCGAGTAATTGAAGGGGGAAAGTGAGGGGTTTTGACCCCAAGCTCACCAGGAGCTTAGCAGAGGTGGTGGCGAGGGCTGGGGTGGCTCAACGGCGGCGTAATCGATGAAGTCCTTCACGGCGGCCGGCGGGGACTCGAGGAAGAATTCGGCGTCTACGGGGGCTTCGGGCTCGATTCCTTCTGCAAGTCGGTGAAGACGACGACGATGAAGCGCTTGGACACCGTCCTGGGGCTTCTCGGCGTCACTGGCCACGCGTGTGCTCGACGGCGCTCCGGCGTGTTCCTCGGGCGGCGACGAATCGGGCGAGAGAGGAGAGGAGGGAGCTCGTGGATGGGGGGGAAAGAACTGGGGCGGCTCCAGGACGCTTCTGGACGCGATTACGTGGGCGGGGAGGGAAGCAGGAGGTGGCTAGCGACGACGGCATGCTCGCCACGGCGGCAGCAGCCTTCCTGGCGCGAGGAAGAAGACGCCCCTGTCCCTGGGCCGGGCTGCCTCGGTGAGTTGGGCCCATTTGAGGTAAGCCCTCTTTTCCTTTTCTGTTTTCTGTTTTTCCTTCTGTCATTTGTTCTGTTTAGCTAATAAAAATAGCTAAACATTTTTTTAAATGCTGAAAATTTTTATGTGGCCTCATAATAATATAAACTAGCCACTCATAAACTTTCAACATTTTTAAAATTCAAATGATTTTTATTTTAAATAAAAAAGGGGTATTTCTTTAATTCCAAGGTACTGTTTGAATATTTGAAAAATCTATGAGCATGGGGTGGGTCCCACATCACTTGATATGTGATCACACTCATTTATAAGACTTTTCAAAACTCTAACATGAATTTTTGGAAAAGATTTTTATCTGGCCTTTTGAATTAATTCATCTGGGGGGTGTTCCTTCTCCCATTTTGATTTTGAATTTGATTTCCAAGATTTCTTTTTGAAATTTTGACATGATGCAAAGGCACTAGCTAACCCTAGCACATTACCTAACAGAGGGTTCTGACAACTCGCCCCCACTCAACAGAATCTCGTCCCGAGATTCAGAAGTCTGCGGGAGGAAGGAGGGGTACTCGGCAATGAGACGGTCTTCTCTTTCCCACGTAGCTTCTCTTTCAGAGTGGTGTGACCATTGCACTTTCAGAAACCTAATCTTCTGACGACGAGTGACACGCTCTGTGGAATCAAGAATACGAACGGGGTATTCTCGATAAGAAAGGTCATCTTGGAGATCAAGCGTTTCATGGTCGACTTCGCGGATGGGGTCCTTGAAGCAACGCTTGAGTTGGGACACATGGAATACATCATGTACTCGGGAGAGGTGCGGAGGTAGTTCAAGTTGGTAGGCAACTTCTCCACGTTTAGCAATAATGCGGAAAGGTCCGATGTAACGTGGGGCAAACTTTCCTTTGATACCGAAACGTTGGGTTCCCTTCAGAGGAGTAACCTGAAGGTAAGCCTTCTCATCCAGATTGTAGCTCTCTTGCCTATGATGACGATCATAGTAGCTTTTCTGACGAGACTGGGCTGCTTTCAATTGTTCACGAACAATGCGAACTTGCTCTTCTGCTTCCTTGATCATATCCGGTCCAAATAATTGTCTTTCACCGGTTTCAGACCAGTTAAGTGGTGTTCGACATCGTCGTCCATAAAGGAGTTCAAAAGGAGCCATGTTCAGACTAGATTGAAAACTATTGTTATAAGCAAATTCGGCAAATGGAAGAGAATTCTCCCAATTCTTTCCGAATGAGATAACACAAGCTCTGAGCATGTCTTCAAGAATTTGGTTAACCCTTTCGACTTGACCGCTAGACTGAGGATGGAAAGTTGTACTAAAGGAGAGATGAGTTCCCATAGCATTCTGAAAGCTTCCCCAAAATCTAGAGGTAAAAAGGCTACCGCGATCAGAATTGATTTCCAAAGGAACACCGTGAAGGGATACAATTCTAGAGATGTACAAGTCCGCTAACTGGCTAGCAGTTATAGACTCGCGAACCGGAAGGAAGTGAGCAACTTTGGAAAGCCTATCTATGACAACGAAGATGGCATTGTTTCCTTTCTGGGTTCTTGGAAAGCCGGTGATGAAATCCATACCGACTTTGTCCCATTTCCACTCGGGGATAGACAAAGGTTGAAGTGTACCAGCAGGTCTTTGATGTTCTGCCTTAATGCGACGACAAACATCACATTCGGCAACAAATTGAGCAATGTCTCTCTTCATCCTAGTCCACCAAAATCTCTGGCGTAGATCTCGGTACATTTTTGTGCTACCGGGATGAATTGAGAGGGGTGTGTCATGGGCTTCTTTGAGGATGAGTTGCCTTAGTTCCTTATTCTTAGGTACTACCAAACGATTTCCAAAGAAAACCGTTCCCTTGCTATCTGTGGAGAAACATTTAGCAACTCCGCTAGCAATGTTCTCCTTGATCCGGCGAACACCTCGTGCACGCCTTTGGGCAACTATGATTTGATCCTCAAGAGTTGGTTTCGCCACCAAGGTAGAAAGATAGCCATGAGGAACAATTTCAAGGTTGAGCTTGCGAAAGTCCTCATGAAGAAGTGGTTGATACTGTTGTAACATAAGGTTGTTACAATACGACTTACGACTTAGTGCATCAGCCATGACATTGGCTTTGCCTGGGGTGTAAGAAATTGCTACGTCGTAATCTTTTATCAACTCAATCCAGCGTCTTTGCCTGAGATTAAGATCTGGCTGGGTGAAAATATATTTGAGGCTTTGGTGGTCGGAATAAATCTCACAACGATTACCAAGGAGGTAATGTCGCCAAGTTGTTAGGGCATGAACTACGGCAGCGAGTTCAAGGTCATGGGTAGGATAGTTCTCTTCATGTGGCCGCAACTGGCGTGAAGCATAAGCTACCACATGTCGATCTTGCAGCAATATGCATCCTAACCCTTGCCGTGAGGCATCACAATAGATCTCGAAATCTCTTTTGGTGTCTGGAGGTGCAAGTACGGGTGCAGAAGTCAATCTTCTTTTTAGCTCTTGAAAGCTTTCCTCGCACTTGGGAGTCCATAAGAATTTCTTATCTTTCTTGAGGAGTTCAGTTAGAGGCTTTGCAACTTTAGAAAAGTTCTCGACGAAGCGACGGCAATAGCTGGCTAGGCCAAGAAAACTCCTAACTTGCTTAACAGATTCAGGTGAAGTCCAGTCAAGGACGGCCTGAACTCTCTCGGGGTTCACAGCAATGCCTTTTGCAGAAATCACGTG
This sequence comes from Bromus sterilis, assembly GCA_950022295.1. NCBI lineage: Eukaryota > Viridiplantae > Streptophyta > Magnoliopsida > Poales > Poaceae > Bromus > Bromus sterilis. The sequence goes on along the minus strand of OX465595.1, from coordinate 330,766,953 downwards.
GCCTAAATAGGTCACTTCTGGTAGCCAGAATTCACACTTGGAGAATTTATCGTACAGGCGATGCTCTCTAAGTTTCATCAATACCAGCATTAAGTGTTCGGCATGATCTTCTTCGTTCTTCGAGTAGATGAGAATATCATCAAGATAAACCACAACAAATTTATCTAGGTACTCCATGAAGATCGAATTCATCAAGCGTGAGAATGTGGCGGGGGCATTGGTTAAACCAAAGGACATGACGGTGTACTCGTAAAGACCATAACGAGTAGTAAAATCCGTTTTGGGAATGTCCTCGTTTCGGATTCTGATCTGATGATAACCTAATCTCAAATCCATCTTGGAGAAGACGGAGGATCCTGCAAGTTGATCATAAAGATCATTGATCCTGGGCAGTGGGTACTTGTTCTTTATCGTCGCTAAATTTAGCGGGCGATAGTCTACGCACATCCTTTCTGTTCCATCTTTCTTCTTTACGAACAGAACGGGGCAACCCCATGGCGATGAGCTAGGGCGGATGAAGCCTTTTGCCAATGAAGCATCAAGTTGGGTTTTTAGCTCAGCTAACTCATGTGGGGCCATTTTATATGGGCGTTTGGAAATTGGTGCGGTCCCTGGAACAAGATCCACTATAAATTCTACACATCTGTCGGGTGGCATGCCCGGCAGCTCTTCAGGAAAGACATCCGGGAAGTCACGAACCACCGGAATATCTTCAAGTTCGTGAAGGGGAAGTACATTCAAGGAATGCACTTGGGTTCCTGTTCTGGGTGAGGTATAGTTGACTGTTTGGCCTGAAGGGTGGGTGAGTTTCACGGATTTGCTTCTGCAATCCAGGTAGGCATTCTGTCTTGATAGCCAATCCATGCCAAGGATGACATCAATGTCTGAAGACTTTAGGGCTATGAGTGAAGCAAGGAATACTAAACCCTCAATTGCAATTTGATTACCATGGCTCACTCTATTAGTTTGCCAACTTGACCCTGGAGTTTGAATAACCATCGGGGTGGACAATTCAACAAAGGGTAACTCATGACGAAGTGCATAACTTTCCGACATGAATGAATGAGATGCTCCTGGGTCGAAAAGAACGGAAGTAGGAACAAAATTGACTGGGAGCGTACCAAGAATGACGTCAGTGGTGTCGTCAGTCTCTTCGGCGGCAATCTGGTTTAGACGTCCACGAGTGGCGGAAGGAGCGGGTTTGGTGGTGTAGACCTTCTGGGGTGGCTTGCCACGGCCATTTTTGTTGTTGTTGTTGCCTCCAGCACGTGGTGGAGCATTCTGGTGTTGGAGCTGGTTCTGGGGACACTCGCGAGAGTAGTGGCCTGCCTGACCACATTTGTAACAGGCTCCAAAAACAGTGCGTGGAGCTGGGTTGTTTGGTGGAGCTGGGTGGAACTGGGTGGGTGGACGAGGCGCCACATAGGATGGCCTCGGGGGGTTGTTCTGGCGGAACATGCTGTTTGGAATCCAGATCTTGCGCTTCTGGGAGCCATAACTGGATGAACTATCATCTCTGGGGTGTTTGCGGAAATCGTTGGGGGTGTTCATGTCCTCTACTTTGATGGCCTTGTTGACAAGGACCTGGAAGGTGGCAAAGTCATGAAGGTTGAGCTCGCGACGGAGTCCGGAGTTGAGGCCACGACGGAACCTCTCTTGTTTCTTGGAGTTGGTGGAGACTTCTTCAGTTGCATAACGAGCCAGTCGGTTGAACTCACGACTAAACTCATCCGCGGTTCTTCTGCCTTGAGTGAGGTTACAGAACTCCTCACGCTTGCGGTCCATGAGACCTTTGGGAATGTGGTGCTCGCGGAAAGACGTGCAGAATTCCTCCCAAGATGCAGGTGGTCCAACGGGTCGCATATTCAAAAAGTTCTCCCACCAAGAACTAGCTGCACCTTCAAGGTGATAGGTGGCATAGCTGACGTTGTCACCAGTTGCAACACGGCCTGCTTAGAGCTTCCTTTCGATGCTGCGGAGCCAGTCATCGGCGTCAAGGGGCTCGGTGGAGTAACTGAAAACTGGGGGATGAAGTCGGATGAAGTCGTTCAGGGACACCAACTCATTGCGTTGCTGAGTGGTGTTGCGTGCGATGACTTCCAGCAGGTGGTGAGAGTCACGGCGGTTCCTCTCGACTTCCATCAGAACTTGTGCCATCGTGGGTGGGGGTGGAAGGTTGCCTTCCTCCTGGTCATTTCCAGACCCTGGTTCCGACCAACCTGGCCACGGGTTCCTTGAGACATCCTGAAGGTGAAAACCAAAGTCAAACAGAGTTGATTTGAAGAGTCTAATCAAGGTATTGAAGTACTGGAAGGATTACAGAGCAAAGGAAGTAATCATCTTGACAACATGGTGATAAAGCATACAAGCCATATATTCACAAGCTGTCATACAAACCATACATCGTTTTAGTACAAGCACTAAGCTAATACAAACGTGATGAAGATGATACATCCTTCAGAGGCACTCTGACTTCCTATACATTATTTATCTCAGCCTCTGGAACTTAGACGCCTTGCATACAATATACTAAGATACTACTACATCATCACTAAGCAAGACCACAGGCGGTCTCACTCATCTCCATCTCCATAGTAGTCCTCATAAAAATTACCCGCGTATCCCGGTAGCTGGAGGTGACCATCGGAAAACACGGAGGCTTGTGGACCCTGATATCCATTTGGGCAAGGATGGGGCCTAGGTCCAGTGTAGGGTGGAAGCAAAGGACCACGGGGTGGAAAAATGCCTCCAATCTCGGGCCAAGCAACTCGAGAAGGCATCTGAGTCCTCACTGGATAGATCGCATCAAACTCAACTGATCCCACGCTCACAAAGGGAGCCAAAAGTGTCAGTGCTCGGTACAGACGAACTCGGGTGGCGTGGAGCTCAAAACGGAGAGCGCGTGCATCACGATCTCTGTCACTAGCAAACCTAGCAGTCACCTGAAGTGCTGGATCCTCTGCAGAGTGATCTGAGTAGAGTCCGGTGTAATATCCCTCTTCTCCTGGAAGTGCAGCAGGGATATAGCGGAATGAAGTCTCTCTCAGCATGGTGTGCTCCTCTCTCAGCAGGGTAATACATGAATATGCAGCATCCTGCACAGCCATGTTCTCGGTAACGCCAATGCCATGTCCAAAGTGGATAGGCTGGGTGACTCCAACGTGGTGCGGATAGATCCGGACAATGCAGTGGAACTGGGTCTGGTTGAAGTCATGAAACTGCTCCTCGACGGTGTACTCAGGGTACCACCGATATCCCACATAGGACATCATCTCGATCAACGTGGCGGGATGGCCACGCACACCGAGGCACCTGGTCAAACGAACAATCTGCCAAGGGGGAAGATCTGCCATCTGAAACAGAAAGGAGTTTGCAAATGCATCAGATTATGAGATAAACCTGGAACGACTCGGACAGCATAACGGCTGTAATTGTAAGAAATGACAATTTCTTTCAATCATGAAAACAGCACTTACATAATATGATGTAAGAAATCAGCATTATAACAATGCTAGGAAAACCTGACACAACTTTCCTACGGCTATAAGGAAGCAATCAACGAGATGTTCTAATCAGACAGAGGAGAGCCTAGTCCTATCTTCCCGTAGAATAAGATAAGGGTGACCCAGAACTCAGAACGAAGGGGTAAGGAGAAAAAAGAAGCCTTACGTTGTTCCCTTATATACCCAGAGTAACTATATAACTATAGAAAGCTAGACTCGACTTCGGCCAAGGATACTAGTCCTACAGTCAGTCCTGCTCTGATACCAAGTCTGTCGGGGCCCGGGGTTAGCGTATGCAAGTACAGTTAAGACATAGTCATATGGAGAGCCGAGAACCGCACCCACTTGTCTAAGCAGACAAGGCCAAGCATTGAACATTCTCGGAAAGCATCGTACGTGAGGGGCATCCCATCCAGGCCGGATGATCAACTGAGATGGGTCCTCATCGTCCGTACACAAGTCAAATGATATGGGTGATGAACTCCCATATTCAAAGACAAGTCGCCTCAACCATACTATCGACTATCTCAAAACTCTTACATAGACTTACTCCAGCCCGATCACTTAGTCGGGGTCTAGGGCGGGCTCGATCATACCACAAAGTGTGCATGAGACGGAGTCTCGAGCAATCGCATCGCGATGCCCCAAGCTGCGCACATCTAAGGGCCACTTGGTGTATGAAAGACCGCCAGCCAGAAAACAACTAAGGTCTCGAAAACCCATACAAAGACATGCATGTTATAAACATACACGCAGCACACATGCCTTGTATGAACAGTAGGTACCATTGCAATTCTCTACAAAGTGTACATTTTATTGATAACTCTTATAGAGTACACACAGAGATCACATACATGTGATCCAACATTACAACACAGGCGGAAGCAAATTATGTCTGAGTACAGACAAGTTTAACAAATGGCTTAAGAAGCCTTATTTAAACACAAAGCCCTCCACGAGGGAACCAGTCTGCTGACTGGGACTAGACTAGCTTAGCTTAAGTCGTCCAGCTCGATGAAGAAGCCACCTTCGGGGTCAGTGGCGTCATCTAAAACATAGATTAAGCAAACGTGAGTACAAAGGCGTACTCAGCAAGACTTACATAGGAGCTATACTACTCATGCACATGTATCAAGGTAAAGGGAGGTGGGGTTTACTTGCAGAAATGCCAGCTTTGACTTGGCTAGTCCTGAACTACGAGTACCAGACTTTGAGGTAAGAAGCGTACACGAGTCCACTACTTTCACCAACCAATACACCACTATGGTGCCTTCCTCGACTTCCCCACGAGGAAGCACGCCATAGCACTCACACTTATCTTGGTGTATTTTAGAAGTATCCGGTTCAAGTTATCTAATAATCAAGCTAAGCTTTCCAAGCAGTCCATAACCGCGGACGCGGCTATTCGAATAGTTTTGTTAACCTTGCAAGGGTGTACCGCGACACACACATGACCATCATTTACCGCCTTTGATCTCGACACCATTCAAGGGGTGCCAGCGAGGATGCTCACCACAACTGTTACCTCATAGCCGATCTAGTCCGAGAAAGCCGCCTACTTGGGTTGGTTACCACTATCGTGAACCCGGCCGGTTTACCGAAGTGGACCCAAGCGATATGTGCGTGGTGCATAAGCCGGTCTCGGGTGAGCCGTTCTCTCACTTAGCATCCAGGCCACAAGCCTACCAGAACTCCGAACTACTGCGACATCTGGATATCGAAAGGGATGAGTTAGTAAGTTGAGAGGGGTCAGTGAGCCCAATGTGTGGTTGTACTCTTCATCTTGGATCACCACACAAGAACTCGTACTAGGGCGGTGTTCAACGAGACAACCCACCGTGTACTCCTACACAGCCTCTCATCGTTCACCTTGTATTAGGGTCGATTCACCAACACTTTTCTACCATCATCAACATGATCACTACCATCCCGACTCACATCACAGTAACAACATGGTATCATACTAAGCATGCAATAAGCAGTAACATTGCAGGGGTTACATGATATCAACCAACTCCTACATTTGCTAGGATTGTGGTTTGCTTACTACTGTGACAAATGATAGGTCATGCAAAGGAATGGGTTCATCTATGCGGTAGAATCATAACATGGTGATCATCCTATACAATGCATAAGCGAGACATGAGAGGGAAGTGGGATTTTATCGACATGATCAATGGGGGTTTGCTTGCCTTGCTGACGAGGTTCGGGCTCTGGATCTTCAGCGAAGGGGGTAGCCTCCTGCTCCGGTTCCACCTCTACTCGACAAACAAAGCACGAAGTAGCAAACAATATGAATTCAATGCTCAAGCACATGAATGAATGTTGAAACTTGAAGTATAAGTTTTGATGTGTGTGAGACAATTCCATTTAAGTGGAATATATTGCACTTTGAATTCAAATTAACCAAGTTGTATGTGACATAGTTTGATCATTTTGAATCATTTTAAAATGTGTATGATATGCCTCTGAAGTGTGGTTGAGGTATAGCTTAAATCCATGGTCCAAGTTGCAAGATCAATTGACTTGAATTTGAATTAAATTCAAACAAACCAAATGACATATGCTACTGGTCCCATTTTAAAATAAACTCCAACATAGTTGAAAGTTGCATATTTGGAAACATCATTTTCTCCTGATCATTTTTCATATATTATTTGTCCAATTTGGAGTTAATATGAATTTTCTATGAATTTCCAAAGTTTGGGGTATTTTCTGGAATTTCTGGAATTCTTTTAATTCAAATAATCTCTGGAAATTCATTTAAATGATTTACTGCGTCAGGCTGACGTCAAGCTGGCGTCAGGGGGGGCTGACATGTGGGGCCACCCTGTCAGTGGCTGGGTTAACTTAACCCGTGGGTTAAATTAATCCAGTGGCTTAATTAAGCCACTGGGCCCACTGGTCAGTGACCCAGGGGTCACTAATTAGGTGATTAACCGGGGGGGTTAGCACTGACACGCCGGCGGCTAAACGCCGGCGGCCTGGCCACGGCGGCGCAGCATGGGAACTCGATTCCGTCCACCATTTGGAGCGCGACGACCACCAAATTGAAGCTCTCACTCGCGCGCGTCGAACGGGACCAAAACCAAGCGCTGGGGTGCACCGTACGCTCGCCGGCGTCAACTTCTGCGGCGACCTAGCTACGGACATCATCGAGATTTGGCTCCAGGGCACGACTTGAGGCGAGGTTGGGCTGGTTCGTCGAGGAGGAACACGGTGAACACGATGGACACCACGGCTGGCTCGATTGCTTAACGGTTGAACGGCTCCATCGATCCCGGTGGGGAGAAGTTTCGGCTACCATGGCGGATCCGGCTACAGCGAGTAATTGAAGGGGGAAAGTGAGGGGTTTTGACCCCAAGCTCACCAGGAGCTTAGCAGAGGTGGTGGCGAGGGCTGGGGTGGCTCAACGGCGGCGTAATCGATGAAGTCCTTCACGGCGGCCGGCGGGGACTCGAGGAAGAATTCGGCGTCTACGGGGGCTTCGGGCTCGATTCCTTCTGCAAGTCGGTGAAGACGACAACGACGAAGCGCTTGGACACCGTCCTGGGGCTTCTCGGCGTCACTGTCCACGCGTGTGCTCGACAGCGCTCCGGCGTGTTCCTCGGGCGGCGACGAATCGGGCGAGAGAGGAGAGGAGGGAGCTCGTGGATGCGGGGGAAAGAACTGGGGCGGCTCCAGGACGCTTCTGGACGCGATTACGTGGGCGGGGAGGGAAGCAGGAGGTGGCTAGCGACGACGGCATGCTCGCCACGGCGGCAGCAGCCTGCCTGGCGCGAGGAAGAAGACGCCCCTGTCCCTGGGCCGGGCTGCCTCGGGGAGTTGGGCCCATTTGAGGTAAGCCCTCTTTTCCTTTTCTGTTTTCTGTTTTTCCTTCTGTCATTTGTTCTGTTTAGCTAATAAAAATAGCTAAACATTTTTTTAAATGCTGAAAAATTTTATGTGGCCTCATAATAATATAAACTAGCCACTCATAAACTTTCAACATTTTTAAAATTCAAATGATTTGAATTTTAAATCAAAATGGGGTATTTCTTTAATTCCAAGGTACTGTTTGAATATTTGAAAAATCTATGAGCATGGGGTGGGTCCCACATCACTTGATATGTGATCACACTCATTTATAAGACTTTTCAAAACTCTAACATGAATTTTTGGAAAAGATTTTTATCTGGCCTTTTGAATTAATTCATCTGGGGGGTGTTCCTTCTCCCATTTTGATTTTGAATTTGATTTCCAAGATTTCTTTTTGAAATTTTTACATGATGCAAAGGCACCAGCTAACCCTAGCACATTACCTAACAGAGGGTTCTGACACTAGTTTACGCAAACGTCCCCGGTACCTCTCTCGCACGTCCGGTGATCGCATTCGTGACCGCTGAGATTCCGTACGGACTCCGATTCCGACGAAATCTCCAACCATGCGCTCAGCGCGTCGAGCTCGTCAATCGTACCTCACTGCGGTGACATTCCGACAACATTTTCCGGCACGCTATAAAAATAACTCATTTAATTATTAAACGGGGTTTTTCATTCCGTTGGCTGCGGCAGGTCTCGTGCGGTTTTCGCGGCGGTGATCGGGTGAAACCCGGTGTCGCAAAGGTCGAGTGTCAGAGTGGCAATGGTCGGTCTCCGTCCGATACGAGATAAAAGGGGGGAAAATAATCGTCGATCGATAAATCGGGGATGCAAACACCGCAAAAAAATCAGACAATCAAACAATTCACACCGAAAACAAAATTTTTAATTTTTGTGAAATCTGGGCTGTTACAGAACGCAATGCACGGCACAGGAGAGGCTAGCAAATATGAGGAGGTGGAAGTGTCAACATTCAATACTTACATTAGTCCGAAGAACTCATGCACTTATTATCGGTAACTCTCAATCTAATAAGGAGGTTCACAAAGAGACAAGTACCCCGAGGAGGAGTGTATGGGGGTTTGTTTATCCTTGCGCATCCTCGACTCATGGTACGTGAGTGTACTCTAATATTCGATCCGTCCAAAGATTAGCGATCCATCTAGTATCTAGAGTTCTCAACTAGTTTGTAGGTTTTTGAAAATAAACACGGATTTCCCAAAACACGACAACTATCACTAATAGGCTAGAGCTCTTGAAACCAAAAGTTGAAACATTACTCACATCAATACCTCAAAACTATTTCAAGTTACTACTAAAATTTAATAGCAACCTCAATTACCTACAAGACACAGCTCAGTGCAACAAGCAACTCTCTTAACAAGATAAACATGAAAACTAAAGAGAGTTCCAGAAAAAACTAAACAAAAGCCAAGGATCTTGCTAAATACAAACTAAAACTAAAACTAAACATGGCAGTATCTACGAAAAGATAAAGAACACACAACAGCAAAAAGATAGGCATAAAAAATCCTATGATGTGTTCTAGATTTTTAAAGTGCAGCGTGTTTCTCTCCCACACAAAGTAAGACGGGGCCTAACTTATTATGATCAGCAAGCAAAGATAAATAAAACTAAAAAATAAAACCTAAGAGTGAGACGCTCCAAGCATAGCACATAACGCATGAAGTGATAAAAATATAGTGAGACGAAAGACGAACTGATGATTGTTGATGGAGAAGGGGATGCACGGGGGCATCCCCAAGCTTAGACGCTTGGGTCTCCTTGAAAATTTGTTGGGGATGCATGGGGGCATCCCCAAGCTTGAGCGCTTGACACTCCCGAATCTTCCTTCATCATCTTCCATCGCACACTTGAAACTCCCTTCATACATAACTCATCATAAGCTGATTAGAGAGGTTAGTACCCTTTATAAATAATTTTTCCCCACTAGATATAAAGATATTCTTGAAGAGCTACTGTTTCTCAAGATTTTCAAAAGGTTTTTGCAAAAAAATCAAGCTTAAGGTTTGCAAAAGTAAGGAGAGACAAAACGTGGCAGAATCTGTGAAGAACAGAACAGCAGGTAGTAAAGAATTTTTTAGGGGCACTTAGGCAACTCAAATAAAAAAAACTCAGAACCTACGGAAGTTCCGCGATTGTATAGAGCACACTGTGTAAACATTTCAGCCCAAAGAGATGAACTGGTGATTTGATCCGATTTTTTCCGTCACGAGGACAGAATCTGTTTTCTGGACAGCATGTCACAACTTTCGCTTCCCTTGTCATATGAGGCTATAACTTGGCACAAAGCTTGAAAATAAAGATACAATGATGTTGCTACAGTAGTAACAACCATCAATACCGCTAAAAACTAAAAGTAAAAAGTCGAATTAAAGATAACAAGGGTTCTCTCCCTAGATCTCTTTCTTTATAGCCATAAAGATAGGCTTAAGATTTAATGATGCTCTCGCAGGAATAAGATTTGAAGAACAAAAGAGAGCATCAAGAAGCAAATACCAAACACATTTAAGTCTAAGATGCTTCCTATGAAAATAGATCTTGTAGAGAAATAACTCATTGAAGCATAAAGATATTAGCATAGGAAGGCAAAATAAGTGCAAATTCAAAACCTTCAACATAAAGAGAGGGAACTTGATATTATTGAAATATCTATAAGCATACGTTCCCTTCTCATAATAATTTTCAGTGGGATCATGAATAAACTCAACAATTAAAGTAATGCATAAAAATTATTATCATGATTCACAAGCATAGAAAATTTATTACTCCCGACATAAGCAAAATCCTTCTCATTAGTAATAGTGGGAGAAAACTCAAGAAAATAGCTATGACATGGATCATTCTTATCACGATACACTTGAAAACATTTATTCTTTATACATTAGGTGTCATCACAATAATCATCATAGATATGAGGCAAAGTATCATCAAAATAAATTTCCTCATCAAAACTTGGGGGGCTAAAAAGATCGTCTTCATAAAACGTAGCATCCCCAAGCTTATAACTTTGCATATCATTAGCATCAAAGGTATTCAAAGAAGACATACTAGTAACATTGCTACTAACATGAGTGTTGTGCAAATAATGAAGCTCCATAGGCTTTTTGATTTTCTCTTCAAACACTTCATGTCCCAACTCAAGGTAGAGCTCATAAAGCTCTCTCATAATATTTTTGTTGTTTTCCATAAGCCTAACTAGTGAAAATAAAAACAAGAACAGAAAGATTTAATTGCAAGATATAAAGATATACCTTCAACGCTTAACTCCCCGGCAACGGCGCCAGAAATAGCTTGATGTCTACGCACGATTCTATTCTTGTAGACTATGTTGGGCCTCCAAGCGCAGAGGTTTGTAGGACAGCAGCAATTTCCCTCAAGTGGATGACCTAAGGTTTATCGAACTCAGGGAAGTAGAGGTTGAAGATGGTCTCTCTCAAGCAACCCTGCAATTAAGATGCAATAAGTCTCTTGTGTCCCCAACACACCTAATACAACTAGGAGTTGTATAGGTGCACTAGTTCGGCGAAGAGATGGTAAAATACGAGTGATAGGTGTGGCAAAGCAAGGTAATATAAATCCGTAATAAAAAGTGCAGCAGGAAAACATGTGACAAAAGTGAGCACAAACGGTGTAACAATGGTGAGAAACAAGGCCTAGGCTTCATACTTTCACTAGTGGAAACTTCGACAACATTAACATAGTCTAATCACATGATATTTCCCATAAAACCTGCAATGGAGACGCACTCGGAGGTCATTCCTTTGTGGTCAAGAGAGGACGAGAATTATGTAGGGATACAAAAGCACACCTTAGAGTTCGTAGTTCTCAATCTATGGATTTCCCAATATTACCTCGGCCATCCAAAGAGAGTACCACAATCACCACAACATATCTCATGGATAATCAAGGACAAGCACCAAGAGACTCTCAATCTTCAATCAACACACAAAAGAGGAAATCACTCATGAAAATATTCTTCTAATCTATGTCCAATAGACCGATGTCACCTTGGTCTTGGGGATTATACTAGATAAGATCAAGTGAGTACATCAATCCAATACATAGAGGAAGGGGAAATATCATGGGATCACCCTATATTAACATAGCCTATGATCACAACGAAGATCACATCATGGGAGAGAGAATTGACCACATAGCTACTGGTAGAAACCTCAGCCCCAAGGAGGGACTACTCCTGTATCTTGGAGGGAGGAAGCAACATCGATGGAGATGAATCCGGGGGAACTTCCCCGTCCCGGCAGGGTGCCATCACAGGAATTCTTGTCCCCCGAAGCTTGTTGGCGATGGCGGCAGAGATCGGAATTGCTTCTGGAGAAAAGGGGTCTGGAATTAGGGTTTTTGCGACGGGTGTATAAATAGGAGAAAAAGGGGGCACCGGGGGGCACTATTCGCCCATGAGGCCTCCCGATGCGGAAAAGCCCTAGGTCGCGCGGGGTGGCCGCCTGGGCATCGGGTGGGGCCCTTCTGGCCCTTCTTCGGTGAATCCGGAAGCTTCTGGAACGCTGAATTTTTATCTGATTTTTCCCGAATTTTTGGAGCACTTTTTATAAGGGGGAAAACTGAAATAGAAAAACAGCAGAAAACAGAAACTGGCACTAGGGTGCACTGAGTTAATAGGTTAGTCCAAATATGATCAAAAGTGTATGAAAGTGTATCTAGATCATAGCAATATCACACAAAACATGCATGGAGCAAGCAGAAATTATAGATACGTTTGGGACATATCATAGGCCACCAAAAAATACAAAAAAGTAGAAAAAAAGAGAAAAAGAGATAAAAAGAGAGAAAGGGGCAACACTACTATTCCTTTTGAAAGATCCACACTCGTACTCCCTCTTATATTTGTGCTCCATAGAGAAGATCATTTATGCAAATAGCTATGTGGGGACATTCACACTATAGAACTTGGCTTGCATATTCCAAGGATGAGCCTCCTCAAACGAGCTCTAGGTCTTCATGAGCGAGCAAGTTGGATGCACCCCCACTAGTTCCATTGGAGAGCTTTTCTTAGCTCATATGTGCATCCGTTGCATGGCAATCCCTACCCCTCACATCATATCTATCATTTGGCCTTCTCGCATATGATTGTCCTCATTGATGTGAGCTTTTCTCACCCTTTTTGTCTTCCTCCTCCACCATATTTCTCTCTTCTACATCCTAAGTGTCAACTCTCGTGCTTACGCTCATCCATTGATAAGTGCTCAAAATATCTAAAGGGAGTGGATACAATTGACTTGTACCTGGCTAGTGGTCTTGGGACGAGTCAAGATAAGATTCCAATGAAGACCAAGTGTGAAACTTTAGTAGATTGAGTTCTCAACAAAAAAATATTTTTCCTCTCGTATTCCCATATCCCCCTTCTTGCACGAAAACACCATTTGGAGACATTTGACTCACGGACAGCGAGAGCTCTTGCACCTTTATGTTCTTATGTTGCTTGTTTCAATGCTAATATAGAATCTTGCCTGTTACAACTTGAATTGAATTACATACCTTGATTGCTTTACTATGGTTGTTATCATGTCACGACAGAAATTATGCTTGTTATCATTTACCTACTCGAGGACGAGCAGGAATTAAGCTTGGGGATGTTGATACGTCCCAAACGTATCTATAATTTCTGCTTGCTCCATGCATGTTTTGTGTGATATTTCTATGATCTAGATACACTTTCATACACTTTTGGTCATATTTGGACTAACTTATTAACTCAGTGCACCACAGTGTCAGTTCCTGTTTACTGCTATTTTTCTATTTCAGGTTTCCCTCATATTAAAAGTGCTGCAAAAATTCGGGAAAAATCAGATAAAAAATCAGCGAACGGAAGCTTCCAGAGTCCCGAAGGATGGTCGAAGGGGGCCCACCTGGTGCCAAGGAGGCCATCTGGCGCGGCCTAGGGATTGGCCTCGCCAGGGGGGGCGCCTGGACCCCTGGTGGCCCCCCTGGCTGCCCCCTTCGCCTATATATTGTCCGTGACGCGAAACCTCCAAGGACAGAACCCTTTTTCGTGATCTCGCCTCTGTTCCGCCGCCGCCGCGCTTCAAAGATCGGGAGCGCCAGCAGACCTCTTCCCGGCACCCTGCCGGAGGGAGGATTGACCTCCGGGAGCCTCTCTCCCACCATGGACGCTTCCCGGATGATCCGTGAGTAGTCTACCTAGGTCCATGGGTCCGTGATCAGTAGCTCTGTGATGTTCTCCTCCCCTCTTTTTTCTTCATGGATTAGACCTCGTGAGCTGTCGTACATGATCGAGGCACATATGTAATTTTCTGATGTTGCTATGCTGAGTTTTCTGGGATCTCATGGATTATGAGACTATGTTCAGTTTGTGATAGAGTAATATATTTGGTTCTTATCTTTTATATTTATGTTCTTGGGTAATTATTGCATGTTCTCCGTTGTTGTTTATTGCTTTGGCCAAATAGTAGGTAGTGACTCCAAGAGGGTAATTATGCTCGATTGTGGGTTCATGCCCCCAGATGACACGCTTAAGTGACAAAAACATGAGTCTAGGGGTTGTGTTGTTGCCACAAGGGGGAAAACAAAGGTGCTTGTAACCGCGGTTGCAAGGATTGTTTACTTTACGCAAAGTTCTTTTAATGCAGTTGTCTGTTGCTTTGGGTTTACACTTTGGGTGGGGCTCGCAACTTAATACCAGCGAGATGTTCTGGATAAATATCTCAAGGTGGATGATTAGTAGTAGATGCAGTTGGATTTCTGGCTACTTCTTTTGGCGTACCGCCCATGCTTTTGAGCCTCGTCCTTTCTTTGTAGCATAGTTAGCATGGCGGTGCGTTTTTAATCCTGTCAATTGCCCAGCTATGATTTGTTTACCTCGCACAGCAGTTTTATCGTCTTCTGGGAGAGAGACATCACTAGTGAACATCACGGGACCCTGGTCCATATTCTCATCACTGTTTACACGCTGAATTTATTTTCTGCTTTTACTTTCTAGTTTCTATCACCATTATCATTATCCCTTGCGTTTGATCCTTTGTAAATAACAAGACCGGAGAGATTGACAACCTCTCTGAACTTCGTTGGGAGCAAAGTTATTTGTGTCGTGTGCAGGTCCAGGTCAAGGAAGCAACTTTTGTCTAAAACAGTGCCATTGTTTCCTTGCCACCTACTTATCACTATCGGAGTCCTACTGGTCGATACTCTCAACCTTGGTATCTTCACCAAGGGAAACTTGACGCTACGCTGCATCTCACCTTCCACTTGGGGTAACCATCGAAACACGAGAAGCTACTATCCTCTCTCGCGTATCAACCGCTGTAACGACCCGGTCCTGAAAGGAACCAATTCTATTGTGCTTATTTTCTATCCCTGGATCAGTATGCTAGCACACACAGTACTTGATGAAATACCATCAATCACATGTCAAAAAGTAACATAAATACATGGTATTTATTACCTTATAGCCTTTGGGCAAAAATACACCGCGGAAACAAACAGTACATAAGTGGAGTCCCATCAACACCAAGGGCAAAGTTGAGTGTAGACATCGTAACCCTACATCGCATCACTTACTCGTCATATACAATCCTGCAACACCGAAGGTTACAGCCCAGAATGGGTCAGTACTTTGAATATATGGCGAGTTACTCCCAAAATAATACATAACAAACCTATCTTCTACATGCAATTTGGCTGGTGGAAAAGCTCTAAGAGTTTTAGTTTGCATAAAGCTGATTTTCCTACTCAAAGAGTATCATATCAGTACTACAAAGCTCATAATATGATTGATTTAGTTTCTTCAAGTCAATCTACTCCCAAGGTTGATTAAACCCGATTTGATTAATTAAAGGTGACGAGATCCGTCAACACTCCCACTTCTAGAGGCTAAAAGTTTTCCATAACCATGGACACGGCTAATCATGATCAGTTTGTACTCTCTACAGAGGTTTGTGCACTTTTCCCCACAAGACTCGACCACCTCCTTTTTAGTTTGTCACACTGCATATTGTATGGGAACCGGAAGGTCGAGACATGGTATTTTAGAAGAGTTTCCCTCACTCTGGGGGTGCCCATCCCACCTACTATAACTACGTTCGTAGCACCACATAGCAAGAGTCATTACAACTAATCAACCAAACCAGAGCCCATAATAGCTTGTGGCTGCACACGTAAGCTTCTTGTTATGAAAAATATGATTGATCCCTTTAAGCTTGGGTGGTATTCCGCAGTGATTACTAGCCATCTCCAGGTCACTCAGGCAAATCCACTGGTCTCTCCAGAGTGCCCCAAACCATTCCACCTAGGTGGTTCATTAAGTTTATCTAGGTACTGTTTACTACTTAGTCACTCATACCTCATAATGGATCACTTCCCAATCCATGTCTACTTAGCAAAGCAGTATAATTCTACAAGATGGCGACAATGATATAAGATTCAGACCTACCTCAATGAACTACTGGGTGTAATAGTATAGTATAATATATAATCCTATCAACGCATAATATTGAAGTTGGACTACAATGCATAGGAAAAATATAGGTAATGATGGAGTATGATCAAAAGAGTAACTTTCCTGGATCCATAAGATGTAATATTCTACTCGTAATTGTATCTCCTTCTCGTTACAATATATCTAACGATAAAAGAGAAATACTTCAACACACTTACACACAACAAAAATACAAAGTGAAGATCCAAATAAAGATACAATTAACAAACTATTTAGTTATTAAAATCAGAAAGCTAATTACTATGTCGTGGCTAGGTTGAGGCAATATCTACTATGCTTGCTAACTACTCTTTTAGTGGCAAGATTCCTGAGAAGCTTGGTGATCCAGGGTATACCCACCATTCCTTGCTCCATAAAGAATAATTATGTCCGGATTGCTTTATGTGATCTTGGGGCAGGAGTGAGTGTTATGCCTTGCTCTCTTTACAAGAGGCCTTGTTTAGAGAAACTAATCCCTACAGATATCTCTCTTCAAATGGCTGACAAGTCAACAGCCGTTTCGATTGGTATTTGTGAAGATGTTCCTGTTGAAGTTGCTAATTGCTTAATCCTTACTGATTTTGTTGTGCTTGACATGCCCGAGGATGGGAGCATGTCTATTATTCTTGGTAGACCTTTTCTTAACACTGCAGGTGCTATCATTGATTGAAATAAAGGAAAGATTACCTTCAACGTGAATGATAAGGAACACACGATGTATTTTTCGAAGAAGATCGACAAAAGGCATGGCCTTAACTCTATAGAGAATATCGACACCGTGAAGATTGGAGATTGCGATTGTCTTCTACATATGCACAACAAATACAAAATCATTATGGTGGGGACAATGTCCATTAAAGTAAAGGTACAATGATCACTCTATAAGAGGTAAGACTTTCTGCTCTATATATCACCAGTTTGTTCGTAAGACTTGATCAACCTTGCTAGATAGCATGTTTTATATGTGTAAAAAGTGGATCTTGTTATGTTTTCATTTCCTTCAGCTTTTGTTCTCCTTGTTGAGTTTAGAATTTACAATAATATTTTTACAATGTCCTTGGCAAGATTATGTGAAATAATAGGTGTGCTGAATGCTGGAAAGACGACAAAGATGAACTCTCAGCCCACCGAGATCAGGACTCTCTTCAACTCTCTTTGCAGCCAGGACACGAAGGATATCCAACATTCAAAGATTTCCAGCATATTGTTTCCCCATGTCAGGTATTTTGCATATTTTATTGCTAGAGGGCTGTTAGCTCGTGACAACACGAGCAACAGTTCTGCGCCAGATACTGCTATCCTAGAGAACGCCCTCTCAGGGGAGAGTAAGTATAATGTGGGTGCCTTGATTGCTCGCCTCCTTGCTGCTAATGGAAATAAGGGAGATCTCTTTGGTGGCGTTTATGCCACACTTATTCTTGAGTCTCTTGGGCGCACCGCACATCCTGATGATAAGCCTTTTTCTTTTGTGAGCTTTGACCTTGCTGCCATGAAGAGGCATGAGTTTGTTACCAGGACTTCCGAGTTTGGTAACCTTAATTATATTCTAAGGTTTGGACTAACCACTATTCAGGAGATCCATCTACCTGCACCTCTTTTGTTTGATTATACCCGCAGGAACGAATGGTCCTTCAACGTTATCCAGTTCGATCAGTTCGTGGTCCAGCAGCAGTTTCATGACCCCATGGACGGGGTTGTGCCCGATGAGGAGGAGCACGTGGAGTTTCCGCCTTTCTAGGGGGATCCCGTTACCCAGTGGGGTGAAGGGTCTTCTTCTTCTTGGAGCGTGGAGCCTTCTTCTTGGGAGGATCCCAGGACTTCGGTTTACGCACCTGAAGCCCCGTACGACCCGTGGACACACTAGTACTACCCTGGTGCTGGAGGCTCCTGGGGACCGCAGTAGCCGATTCCAACTTAGTCCAAAAGCCTAAGCTTGGGGGAGTACGTGCCCTTATTTCCATTTTATGTTGTCCACTTTGACCTTTTTGAAGTTTTTGCCTGTTCTTCTTTGTTCTCTCTTAATTAGCAAAAACAAAAAAAGATTTCTCCTTTCTTTTTGCTTTTTTAACCTTTGAAAAACCCAAAAAGATTTCCTTTCTCTCTTAAGTTTTCTTTGTTTGCAGAGTTCAGCTCGAGTCCGTGATGGCATTTGCACTTGATTATGTTTTCCTACGTTCGATCGCGCAAGTGAAAAGGCAGTAATGACAAAGATCTACGGAAGGGATGCAACAAGGAAAGCCGGTATGAACTCTTTTCGTTTCTACTTTTGTACATATGCCTGTACTTATGATCTAGAGACCAGCTTGTAGCGACGTAGTGCTATGTTTACAATGCTTTCCCAGTGGTTCATGATTTCTTTGTAGCTAGTCTCAAATAGCTAGAGTACATAATGTGTTGTTGAAATGATTTACATGCATTCCATTGTTCATGGTCTGGCATATTGAAGTGGTATTTCCCTTCGGAGAATTCTTGGATTGACTTGGCACATGCTTACACATGTTTATGACTAAAAAGTCTATTTCCTTGATGATCTTTTTACTTCAGAATAGTTATATCACTTTCATGCCCGATTCAATGTTGCTTTGTCGCTCTGCATGGTTATGACCGTTATTGCTCTCTATTTGGTCGCTTCCTAGTACTTTGCTAGCCTTCGCTCGCACTAAGCTGAATTCCACTTGTGCATCCAAAATCCTTTCAAACCAGTTATTCCACATGAGTCCACCATACCTTCCTATTTATGGTATTTACTTGCCATCCCTAATGAATACTTTCATGTACCATCTCAAATTTATTCAAAAGTTTCCTTTTTTAACCATACATTCTCATGGTGCGGTGAGGGAAAATCAGTATCTTCCATCCCAAAAATGTTTTACTCCTTGACAAATTTTAACTAGTCAAATTTACGAGGCAGAGGCCGGTCTGGAGAATGCCCAGTTCTCACTTGTTTCACAATTTATAATAATTACACTTCCCCCATACTTGATGATGGTATGAAATGGGTCAAATGCTGCTAATGATAGATGGAACGAGAACTTGCCTTTCCATACTTGAGGCAAAATAAAAGGCACCATAGACCATCAAATGATAGATGGACAAGGGAACATAAGTGTAAGAAAAAAAAGGCATGGGAACCGCCATTAATGTGGTTGGTATGGGGGATATTAAGAAACCTTTACCGTCTTTCGTTGATCGGAAAGTTGCACTTCTCAAAAATAAATTTATATCTCTGATTTAAAAGCTGCGAGCTCTGGTACATGTTTAGACTTTGCTTCCATCCACGAATTTTCATCCTTGCCATCAAAAGCCACGGTTCGAGAGTCTCCACCTTCTTTCTTCAAAGCACCAACTATTGAGATCATAATTGTCATTCTGAGTGTAATGTGCATTGTACCAAAGTACCACATTGTCTTCTGCATGATTGTGATATTACTTGTTCTGAAATTCTTAGTTCTAGTCTCCTTTAAAACTCCGGAGGAGCTTCTGCATTTATGTTTTGCTTCAATCATGGAGGCTAGTGAGATACCACTCTAGTATATTCAAGCTATGTGCATTGTGATCCTATCTTGATTTTCAATAACATACTATTTACTCTTGGTTGTTTGTGACTGATCACATTAAAAAGGATTGCTTCGTGCATTGTCCTTGTAGAATTGTTCTAATACTTGGTAAACTCTTTCGTAGTAGATGCTTATATACATCTAATGAAGCAAAAGAGTTTGTCAAAGTTTTCTTTGTCGCGTCCAGTTCGTTGAACTGAATTGCTTGAGGACAAGAAATATGCTAAGCTTGGGGGAGTTGATACGTCTCGAACGTATCTACTTTTCCAAACACTTTTGCTATTGTTTTGGCCTTATTCTTGCATGATTTGAACGAAACTAACCCGGACTGACGCAGTTATCAGCAGAGCTGCCTGTATGATTTTCTTGTGTGCAGGAATATGGATTTTTCGGTACCTTAGAAAATTCCTAGAAAAATTAAAGAAAATCCACGCACCCAAAGGAGTCCTGGACCAGAAGATGTGCTAGAGGGGGACAGGGGGCCCAGGCACCGTGCTTGCTTGGCCTCCCCCCTGGCCGCGTCGGGAGGCCGCCTGGGTGGGTCCCACCCCCTCTGGTGACCTACCTTGGCCCCTATTTTTACTCGTCGTGAGGAAACCCCGGAACAGAAGTCGTTCTCCCAATTCTCGTCGTGGAGCCACCGCCACCCCTTGTTCTTCTCTGGGAGGACTAATCTGGAGGTTGTTTTGTCCTCCGGTGAGGGGAGATCATCGCCATCGTCATCACCATCTCCAATCCATCATCCCTCCATGACTTCTCATTTCATGTGTGAGTAATTCCCTGCTGTAGGCAAAGGGGATGCTAGGAATTGGATGAGTTATATCATGTAATAGTTCGTGAGATTGTTGGGGGCCTATTGCCTATCATCTACTTTGGTGTTTATCATCTTTGCTACAACTTTTTGCTCTTAATGCTTGTCACTTTGGGCCCGAGTTCCATGTTTTCATATCTGAACTACTTGTGTTTTCATGAGTTTATTTGTGTTCTTGATCCTTGATACGTCCAAAATGCATCACTATTTTATATCGTAATTCATCCTTATTCATTGATATATTTCACATTACGATGATGTTCTTATGTTGTTTTGGCTTGTTTTACACAGTTTGCAACTTTCCGGTGCCGAAGCAGCAGACGCAGGATTCAACGGTAAAAAGTGGACGCTGAGTTGCTGAAGAAGAATACCTCCAAATTACCTGAAAATCGACGGAGGGTATTTTCCAGAAAAATAACAAAGATACGCCGAAGAGGGGCTAGAGGGGGGCCACAGGGTGCCCAGGCGGCCACCTGGCGCGGCCCCACCCCTGGACGCGCCGGGAGGGCGCCTGGGGCCCTGGGACCACCCCGGCTCCCCCCCTCTGCCCTATATACTATTCGTCGCCCGAAAACCCTAAAAATAGGAGTTTTTACGTTGTTCCTCCGCCGCTCCGTGGCGGAAACCTACAGAGAAGAAAAGGGCTCTCCGTCGGGAAGATTCCGCCGAGCAGATCACCTCCAGGAAGGGGAGATCAGCGCCATCGTCATCACCATCGTCACTGGCATCATCGAGATCATCATCAACATCATCCCCAACATCAGCACCATCTCCACCACCATCCAATCTCATCTCACAATTGCAACTTGCGTTGTAATCCGTACTATTTATCCTCTCTACTCTACCGGTGTTGATTACTACTTTGTGGTGAATGCTATTGAGTTTTGTTGGAGAAATATCATTATGTACAGATTGTTTACCATCTATTTATCACCTCTGATCATGATCTCTTTTATGTCTTGTGAGTAGTTACTTTAGTTCTTGAGGACATGGGAGAAGTCTTGTTGTTAGTAGTCATATGATGTTGAAGTATTATGTGTTGTTTGATATTTAAGTTGTGTTGTTATTTTCCTAGTGGTGTTGTGTGAGTCGAACACTCAACACTTCTCCTTATTAAGGACCTAGGGGAATACATTGTGTACAAAGGATGCTTACGGTGCGTTGCCGGAGTGACAGAAACCTGAACCCCAGTTTGCACACTTTTGCACAAGGGAACAACGGATCCTTTATCTTATTGTTGTGGTTAGGCTTTGCCTTAATTTCTATCTTGTATTTGCGGATGCTTTCCAGTTGTTTAATCATAAGAGTGCACTTATCTTAGTCTAGAAGGTGTGCTAGCATAGATCCACCCACTCAACACTTATCAACACTACACACGGTACCGATACGGAGTATGGCGAAAGAACGTGACTACCTCTCCATGTGTCCTCAAGAACGCTTTAGTCTTTATAAGTTCAGTTGCCAGGCTTATCCTTTACTGAAAAGGATTGGGCCACTCGCTGCTCCTCAACACTATTTACTTTGCTTGCTTTTTGTCTTATTGTTGCTTATACCGAAAACTCCTAAAAAGTTATCTTTCAGTGCTTGTAGTTGTCCCTTGTCCAAAATCACTTATCAATACCTTTCGCTCCTCGTTGGGTTCGACACTCTTACTTATCGAAAACGCTGCAATAGATCCCTTACGGTTATTGGTCATCAAGTACCGTTTTCTGGCGCCGTTGCCGGGGAGCATAGCGCTATTGGTAAGTGAAGCTGGTAAGGAAATTTTTATATTGTTGTTTTTATTTTGCTGTTGCCGCTCTTTGTCCGTATGGACAACCAAGCTATTGGATCGTTGCTTGCAGGGAAACGCCCCACGTCTGTGGTGGTTGTTCCTCCCCCTACTGAAATTGTGCCTTATAAAATACCAGCTGGTATTATCGATTGTGTTTTGGCTAATCGTTATGCAGGAGACAGACATCCCAGTGAACACTTGCTATATTTGTCACAACTATGTTCACTATTTAAGCTTGCAGGTGTATCAATGGAGTTTTTCATGAGGAAATTGGTCTCCGTATCTCTTATAGATAAAGCTTCAGATTGGTATAAGCTTCTCGATAACTCACATTTGCTTGATTGGCAAGAGCTTATGTCTCTCTTTTATACCAAGTTTTATCCTCTTCATGAAATTCATCGAGACAGAAAGTATATCTATAACTTTAGGTCTCATGACGGAGAAAGCATTGCTCAAGCTTGGGGGAGATGGAAATCCCTAATGCTCAAATGTCCTATTCATGAGCTCCCCAAGAAAACTATACTTACAAATTTTTATGCTAGACTTTCTCGTCAGGATAAGGAGATGCTAGATGCCTCCTCTAGTGGGGTATTTTAGACGAAAAGCGTTGAAGAAAGATGGGATCTCCTTGAAAGGATCCAGAAGATTACCGAAGACTGGGAAACAGATAAAGGTATTGAACCCACTATTAATTATGAGCATGATTATATAGAGAGCTATGTGAAAACTGATTACTTTAATACCTTTTTCTCTAAGATTGGTCTTGATTCCCATCTAATGATTGATTTTTTTCAGGACTTTGCCTCTCATATTGACTCTTCTAAGAAGAAGAAGTATCAGCATCATAAACCCTTCAAAGAATTACCTATTGATATTCATGTTGCTGACCCTATTTTGCCTGCAGTTATATATGAAAAGCCCCCTTTTCCTGCAAGGATAAGGGAGCACTCTTTTGTGACAGGCATAATAAATAAAAGTGAGAGAAGAATTGATGATCCCGAGGACCAGATCAAGGTCGATCCTCAAGTTGCATTATTTAAGGATCTTGTTAATAATAATGTTTTAGATTCCAATATAAATTTTTGTGTTGTTTCCACTAACCTTGTCACAGCCAAGAATAAAGGCCCAATTTCAGGTACTCCAGTAGTATCTGTTAAAATAGGAGATCACAATTATTATGGGCTATGCGATTTGGGATCGAGTGCTAGTGCTATCCCGTATTCACTTTATCAAGAGATCATAGGTGAGATTTCACCTTGTGAACTTGAAGAAGTTGATGTTACAATTCATCTTGCAAACAGAGCAACTATCTCTCCTATCGGAATTGTGAGAGACGTTGAAGTCTTATGCGGAAAAGGTAAAATATACTACCGACTTTCTAGTACTTGGTTCAATAAGGGATAATTTGTGTCCTATTATTTTCGGTAGACCTTTTCTCAGAACTTGTGGAGCTATAGTAGATTGCAAGAAAGGTAAAGTTTCTGTTGAATTCGATGGTGAGCCATATGAATTTAACTTTTCTAAGTTCTCTAAGCAACCTCGTGGTACTGATTTTCCTAATAACGATAAGATCATTGAAGATATTTCTTCCATTGCTATTGCTCCTAATGATCATTTGCAGCAATATATGGAGGACCACGAGAATGATTTGCATATGCAGGAGAGAAATGAGCTGGACGAAATATTCTTAAGGCAACCTGCTATCCTAAAGCACAACCTTCCAGTTGAGCCTTTGGGGATTTTATTGAAACCAAAAGAAGATCCATTGTTTGATCTTAAACCTCTTCCTGATACGCTCAAATATGCTTATTTAGATGAAAAGAAAGTATATCCTGTTATTATCAATTCTAACCTTTCAGGGTATGAAGAAGAGCGGCTATTGGAAGTACTCCGCAAACATCGAGGTGCAATTGGCTATACCCTTGATGACCTTAAGGGGATTAGTCCATCTATTTGTCAACATACCATCAACCTTGAACCTGATGCTAAACCAGTTGTTGATCATCAATGACGGTTGAATCCGAAGATGATGGATGTTGTAAGGACTGAGATTCTCAAACTTCTAGCCGCAGGTATTATCTACCCTATAGCCGATAGTAAGTGGGTAAGCCCGGTTCATTGTGTTCCAAATAAAGGAGGAACAACTGTGGTTCCTAATGATAAGAATGAACTAATACCTCAGAGAATTATTATTGGATATAGAATGTGTATTGATTACAGGAAGTTGAACAAGGCAACCAGGAAGGACCACTACCCATTGTCGTTCATTGACCAAATGCTTGAAAGCTTATCCAAAAATACTCACTTTTGTTATCTTGATGGTTATTCTGGCTTCTCTCAAATTCATGTTAACACTGCTGATCAAGAGAAGAACACTTTTACTTGTCCCTATGGTACTTACGCTTACAGGCGTATGCCTTTTGGTTTATGTAATGCCCCTGCTACTTTTCAAAGGTGTATGTCTGCTATCTTTCATGGTTTTTGTGAAGAAATTGTGGAGGTATTCATGGACGATTTCTCCGTCTATGGAATCTCTTTTGACCATTGTCTCCACAACCTTAATAAAGTTTTGCAGATATGTGAGGAGAAAAATTTGGTGCTAAATTGGGAGAAGTGCCACTTTATGGTCAACGAGGGGATTGTTCTTGGCCACAAGATTTCCGACAGGGGAATTGAGGTGGACAGGACCAAGATCGAAGCAATTGAAAGGATGCCCTATCCAAGGGACATCAAAGGTATTCGTAGTTTTCTCGGTCATGTTGGTTTCTATAGAAGATTTATTAAGGACTTTTCTAAGACTTCAAGACCCCTCACTAATCTTCTCTAGAAGGATGTTCCTTTTGTTTTTGATGCAGATTGTAAGGAAGCCTTTGAGGTTCTTAAGAAAGCTTTGATAACCGCTCCTATAGTACAACCACCTGATTGGAATTTACCTTTTGAAATTATGTGTGATGCTAGTGATTTTGTTGTTGGGGCTGTTTTAGGGAAAAGGGTTGATAAGAAGTTGAATGTTATATATTATGCTAGCAAAACCCTTGATAGTGCTCAAAAGAATTATGCTACTACTGAGAAGGAATTCTTAGCAGTAGTGTTTGCTTGTGATAAGTTTAGACAATATATTGCTGATTCTAAGATTATTATTCATACTGACCATGCTGCCATTAAGTATCTTATGGATAAGAAGGATGCCAAACCCAGACTCATCCGATGGGTACTCCTTCAAGAATTTGATTTGCAGATTGTCGATAGGAAAGGAGCAGATAATCCGGTGGCGGGTAATCTTTCAAGGATGGAAGATATACCGCATGATCCCATTCCAGTCAACGATAGTTTTCCAGACGAACAACTAGCTGTTGTTAAAGTACAATCTCTCTCCGATCCTTGGCTTGCAGATTATGCTAACTTTATCGTTGCAAAGTTTTTGCCTCCGGGTTTAACATTTCAGCAAAGGAAGAAGTTCTTCCACGATTTGAGGCACTACTTTTGGGATGACCCACATCTTTTCAAAGAAGGTCCAGATGGGATGGTGAGCAGATGCATACCGGAACATGAGAAGAAGGACATTCTTAGACAATGTCACGATAGTCCATATGGAGGACATCATGCCGGTGAGAGGACCGCACATAAGGTTCTTCAATCAGGTTTTTATTGGCCTACTCTCTTTAAGGATGCTAGAAATTATGTCTTATCCTGTGATAAGTGTCAGAGAGTTGGTAATATTAGTAGAAGGAATGAGATGCCTATGAATTACTCTCTAGTGATTGAGCCTTTTGATTGATGGGGTTTTGATTTTATGGGTCCTTTTCCTCCCTCGCACAAGTACACTCACATTTTAGTTGTTGTGGATTATGTAACCAAGTGGGTAGAGGCAATCCCCACTGATAGTGTTGATCACAAGACATCTTTGAAAATTCTCAAGGATGTAATTTTTCCTAGGTTTGGAGTACCCAGGTACCTCGTGACTGATGGGGGTTCACACTTTACACATGGAGCTTTTAGAAAAGCTTTAGCCAAGTACGATGTCAATCATAGAATTGCTTCACCGTACCACCCTCAAACTAGTGGGCAAGTTAAGCTCACCAATAGAGAGATCAAGTTGATCTTACAGAAGACAGTTAGTAGAAATAGAAAGGATTCGTCAAATAAGTTAGGAGATGCTTTGTGGGCGTATAGAACTGCTTACAAAAACCCCATGGGCATGTTTCCCTATAAGATGGTCCATGGAAAGGCTTGCCATTTGCCATTAGAACTAGAACACAAAGCTTTCTGGGCTATTAGAGAGCTTAATGCTGACCCGAAATTAGCTGGTGAAAAGCGTATCATGAACTTGACTTCTCTAGATGAGTGGAGAAGTGAAGCTTACGAGAGCGCTAAAATGTTCAAGGAAAAGGTAAAGAAATTGCATGATAGGAGGATTCTGAAACATGAATTTAATGTTGGTGATAAAGTTTTCTTGTTTAGATCTCGTTTCAGGTTTTCTCCAGGTAAACTACTTTCCAGGTGGGAAGGGCCATTTCATATTGAAGAAGTCTACCACTCGGGTGCAATCCAGATTAACAATTTCGAAGGCACCAAATCTCAAGTAGTGAATGGGCAAAGACTTAAGCATTACATAGCAGGAGACCCTGTCAATGTTGATGTGGATTTGGTATACACAACAACTCATGAAGAACATGTTGCAGCCCTGTTTCAGACACCAATAGAAGCAGAATAAGGAAAGGTATGTATTACGGTAAGGAAACATCGCGAACCGCCATAAAATTCTTGTATTATGAGTTTTTGTAAAATTAGGAAAATTTGAAGGCTAAGTGGAGATGAGACGATCTCCAGGGGCCCCAAGCGCCCCCCCTGGAGCGGCCTACCCCCTGGCCACGCCGGGAGACCGCCTGGGCACCCAGGAGTCCATCTCCGACCCCACTTTGGCTCGTTACCTTCCTTTCTGTGCAGAAATTTTTGCTCTATATTTGCCCGGATTGTTCCGGCAGCGTATCTCGCGATTTCGTGTGTTTTCTTTTCGATATGTTTCTGCCAGAAAATCTTTCAGCTAGACCTAGGTGCCATGACTTCCCCAAGTTCCCTGAAGGACAAGTTCGCCGTCAACGTCATCAACCCTTACCTCGCTGAGGTGAAGAAGCACCCCCAGATCCTTCGTGTGGAGGATGGTGACCTCCACAAGGATGATCTAAAGGGACCAGTCAAGGAAGGAAGCACCGAGGAGCGGCTGAAGGAGATGGAACATGAGGTCTTCAAGTTCAAGAAGATGGTGGAGCGTGGTGTTGAAGCTAACTTCGACATCATGAACGAAATAAAGGCTTCCCACAAGAAGGAGATGAAGGAGATGTGGTCAAGGTTGGCCGCGCTAGAATAAAAAGTTTATGAGCTTCAAGCACAGATCTATGATCTGCAGAACCAGAACTGTGAGTATGAACTAAAGTTTCTGCGCATGGGTTTGGGTGCTGAGTGCAGGATCCTAGAGACGGGAATGTCCTTTGAGACTGGAGAGCAACTGCCGTGGAAACGCTTCGCCAAGGAGTACGTGATCAACAAGAACAAGAATGAGGAGTAAATCTCCTTGGGTAGGCATCCCCTTAGCTTGTTCCAAGCTTGGGGGAGTGCCCGGTATCTTTATCTTTATCTTTGTCTTTTAGAGTCAAGTAGATTCGTATCATGTCTAGGGAAGTTATCATATAAAATAGGTGTTTGCATTGAGGTCTATCACTCCTTTTTGGAGAGTTATGTATCCGTGAGTGTGGAGTCGTCTATGATGGAATATTAATGAGAAGTCTATTGATCTCTTCGCTGCACTCGGTATTCTCTTCACGCAATCAACCTTATGATGATTCTTATGGGGAGTATTGACCTTATATCAGGTATGGCTTTGAAAACTTTATTTAATCTTGGAAAACATAGCTTTGGTCATAACAACAAGCATGATCTTCTCAAAGTAGCAACATAGCCAAACCCTTTATGTTATTATGCTTGAAGTGTTATGTTGACAAGGAAGACAACTTGATGTGCTATGCTTATTTTTAATGTTTATACTTTATATTGCTTTGCATCTAAGTCATCATCAATTGTCTGTTCTCTCAAAGCCTTTGCTAGCCAAACCTCTGTACTAAGCGGAATTCTGCTTGTACATCCACACCCTGAAACCAGTATTTTCCATATGAGTCCACCATACCTTCCTATTCGTGGTATTCCACTACCACTCCTAAAGTATAGAATTTATGTGTTATCCTTAAATGTTCAAACTCTTCTATTTTGTGCCTCTGTTTTAGCTCATGAGGAAGTAGTAGTTAATTCATGACCTTCTTAAGTTGGACAAGTTTTATCCCGGGATTGCATGTCTATCTGCAAACCCCTAATACAAGGAGGAACTGGCATGAGTGCGCCCAGCTCACAAAAGATAATACAACAAACAAACCCTCCTTCACGCTTTGTTCATGAGAAATCAGAAAAACTGACAGTGATAAACAAAAAAAGATTGCGGGGATGTGATCGCCCCCGTGTGGGAGCCGTTCCTCAAAACTTGTCCAATCTGAGAAGTAATTGAGTTATATATTAGCATTCGTTGACAAATCATGCACCTCTCAAAACTTGTTTTCATTCTGTTTGATTTAAGGATAACACTTGAGTTTTCCCTACTTCCCTAGAGCAGGGCCTGTCTTTTAGTTTTAGTTTGAGTGAGTTTGTCCTTCTTGTTTCTATTCTTAAAGAGAGCAGACACTTGATGTGACAAGGATTCATTCATATAAAGTTGCATTAAGATCTGTCATACCACATCCTTGTTGACTTTATCATTTGATAAGTAAGTTTTTTGTTAAGCCTGGCCGAAGCAAACATCTTCCTTTGTGTTAACATTTTTACTTCGTGCCTAACAGCATGTTCTTTCAAAAGCTTCAATTGATCTCATCAAAATATAAAAAGAAAGAGCAAAAGTAAAGCTTCTAGTTGTTCTTTGACCAAAGGACATGTTTGCCATAATTTGATGAGTTTCCTTAGCCCTACTTTTGATTATTTGTTATTACTCTTTCATAAGGTCCTTATGAGTTGAAGATTGTTGTTGAGGATGTTCGTATTTGGTGAAGAAATCATGATGCTTCTTGTCCGTATTCTATTTATCGACACTTCACTCTCTAAACTTGTGGACAGGTTACCGAGCTCAGTTTTCACTTGGGCACAAGCGAGGTCTAAGCTTGGGGGAGTTGATACGTCCAAAATGCATCACTATTTTATATCGTAATTCATCCTTATTCATTGATATATTTCACATTACGATGATGTTCTTATGTTGTTTTAGATTGTTTTACATAGTTTGCAACTTTCCGGTGCTGAAGCAGCAGACACATGATTTAACGGTAAAAAATGGACGCTGGGTTGCTGAAGAAGAATACCTCCAAATTACGTGAAAATCGACGGAGGGTATTTTCCAGAAGATTAACGAAGATACACCGAAGAGGGGCCAGAGGGGGGCCACAGGGTGCCCAGACGGCCACCTGGCGCGGTCCCACCCCTGGCCGCGCCGGGAGGGCGCCTGGGGCCCTAGGACCACCCCCGGCTCCCCCCTCTGGCCTATATACTCTTCGTCGCCCGAAAACCCTAAAAAGAGGAGTTTTTACGGAGTTCCGCCGCCGCTCCGTGGAGGAAGCCTACAGAGAAGAAAAGGGCTCTCCGACGGGCAGATTTCGCCGAGGAGATCACCTCCCGGAAGGGGAGATCATCTCCATCGTCATCACCATCGTCATGGGCATCATCGAGATCATCATCAACATCAGCACCATCTCCACCACCATCCAATCTCATCTCACAATTGCAACTTGCGTTGTAATCCGTACTATTTATCCTCTCTACTCTACCGGTGTTGATTACTACTTTGTGGTGAATGCTATTGAGTTTTGTTGGAGAAATATCATTATGTCCAGATTGTTTACCATATATTTATCACCTCTGATCATGATCTCTTTTATGTCTTGTGAGTAGTTACTTTAGTTCTTGAGGAGATGGGAGAAGTCTTGTTGTTAGTAGTCATATGATGTTGAAGTATTATGTGTTGTTTGATATTTAAGTTGTGTTGTTATTTTCCTAGTGGTGTTGTGTGAGTCGAACACTCAACACTTCGCCTTATTAATGACCTAGGGGAATACATTGTTTACAAAGGATGCTTACGGTGGGTTGTCGGAGTGACAGAAACCTGAACCCCAGTTTGCACACTTTTGCACAAGGGAACAATGGATCCTTGATCTTATTGTTGTGGTTAGGCTTTGCCTTAATTTCTATCTTGTATTTGCGGATGCTTGCAAGTTGTTTAATCATAAGAGTGCACTTATCTTAGTCTAGAAGGTGTGCTAGCATAGATCCACCCACTCAACACTTATCAACACTACACACAGTACCGATACGGAGTATGGCGAAAGCACGTGACTACCTCTCCATGTGTCTTCAAGAACGCTTTAGTCTTTATAAGTTCAGTTGTCAGGCTTATCCTTTACTGAAAAGGATTGGGCCACTCGTTGCTCCTCAGCACTATTTACTTTTCTTGCTTTTTGTCTTATTGTTTCTTATACCGAAAACCCCTAAAAAGTTATCTTTCAGTGCTTGTAGTTGTCCCTTGTCCAAAATCACTTATCAATACCTTTCGCTCCTTGTAGGGTACGACACTCTTACTTATCGAAAATTCTACAATAGATCCCTTACGGTTGTGGGTCATCAATCCTATCTATGAGTTGTATGCACCTATTATAGTCCGGAACCGACGATCCTAATGGTGACAGCTTGGGACACCAAAGGGGATGGACTATAATTTGAGGATTCCATGTATCCATTGAGTGTTAATGCTTTGTTCTGGTGCTCTTTTACAGGAGCACCTCAATCTCCATAATTTCCTTTTGGCCCCGTTCGTAGCAGGATGGTAGGATAAAATATGTTGTGCAAAGTTCTTATTGCAAGCACACACAACTACCTTGGGATACATGCCTAATGTTTGATATTGCCTAGATGATCCTTGCTTTTTTGCGTGCCTTGCCCCATGTTATAATCTATTACAGGTTCACTCTCATCCAAGCAGCACCCAACAATCCATCTCCCTAGCCTAAAGTGTTTCAATCCTGCTCGTTACTAGTTGTTTACTTTTGCTGTTTTACTTTCGCTGTTTCACCGCCACTATTTCCGTTCC
This sequence comes from Bromus sterilis, assembly GCA_950022295.1. NCBI lineage: Eukaryota > Viridiplantae > Streptophyta > Magnoliopsida > Poales > Poaceae > Bromus > Bromus sterilis. Next base: position 330,735,781 of record OX465595.1, on the reverse strand, counting down.
CACCATCACTTCCACATCACCATTGCTACTAATACGTCGTTGAGAGCAAGTGTATTTCAGGTGCAGTTGAATTGACAACTCAACTGTTAAAGCTTGTGAGTATCCTTTGGCTCCCCTTGAGTCGAATCTATATATTGGGTTATTCTTACCCACGAAGACTATCTCGATTTCCTACACTTGTGGGTCATTATCCGTTTGCATTGGACGGTGCAGCGCGTGCGATCCGTGATGTTATGTTCTAGCCAAACAGAACGCATAGGCGAATTTCACAGGGTATAGGCTAAGCAAACAATTTTAATACATGAACCGTGTGCTTCACTGTATCACCAAAATTTTGGCATGTAACGGGATGTGTTTGATATATTTAAGTCATCAAGTGTAGATTAAGAAGTTTCTATGGTTTTATTTACATTTGAACTATGATTTTTTTTTGTCATTTCATCTTCCGTTTCATATATATATAGCAGAATAACTATTCTGATAACACTTCAGAACTGCATCGTATCGCAAAGGGAACCACACTGCTGACTCACGAGCACTGCAGCTCGGGTAAAAACGAACCGCATGCGGTATTTCGCCTGAACTTTTTAACCGTTGGTCGGAATTGAGCGTATGATACACCGTTGGATTCTTATGTAAAAGGAGCATCTTCCGTATGTTGAACACTTCCCCCGATTCTTCACGGATTAAGAGCAGTTTCGAAAACGGTGCGATGACCCCCTTTCGCAGCGGTTGTTTTTTCACGATTTCTCTTAAACTGTTCATCGGAATGATGCAAATGATATACAGTTGGAAATATATCGATCGGGCGCTTCATCCTTTTGTAGAACACTTTATCTAATTCGCTAGGGATTTGAGATAAATCTAGCCGCAAAAAAACGTGCACACTCTATTTTTCGTCGCCAGATCTTGTAGAGAGGAGAACTTTTTAACCGCTAGTTCAATCAATGTGTATGATACACCGTTGGATTCGTATGGAGTAGGAGATTAATCTATATGTTGAACAATTTTCCAGATTCCCCACGGTTTTGAAGTAATTTGAAAAACGGTGTGGCTGTCCACATTTGGGGCAGCGGGCTTTTTCCGTAAATTCTTTTGATTCGCTTATCCGATCGATGCAATTGATGCACCGTTGGATAGATATCGTCGAGGCGCTCCATTTTCATGTAAAACACACTTTCTAATTCCTTACGGTTTAAAAGTTGTGTCAATTCTACTAAAAACACGGAACTTCGTTCTTCGCGGACCCAAAATCGACGAAGCGAACTGCATTCGCCGGGCAACCGCACCGCATCCGACAAGCAAGCGCACTTCATTATCGGTAAACAGAACACACGTGTTTTTCTTGGATCCGAACTCGATGAAGCGAACTGCGTGTGATTGCATCCGACGTGCAACCGCACTGCATTATCGGCAAACAAAAATTGACATTTTTTTGTGGATCTAAAATAACTGAAGCGAACTGCATCGATCGGGCAACCGCACTGCATGTGTCGACAGAGAGCACTGCACATGTTTTTTGATTAATTCAACAAAGCATCGCAGTTCGCTTCGCGGAAAGTGAATCACGACACACCGAACCAAACTGCACGGTTTCTTTTTTTTACTTTTTTTTGTAGGTGAATCACATCGAGTGCACTTCATCCCGCGGGCAACCATAGTACAAACAAAGCTTAAGTGAACTACATTTTTTTAAAATTCATGAATATTTTTTCCAAAAGTTTTCATTAACGAATGTGAACCGCAGAAATGAACGCAAGCGAACCATAACACCATCAAAAAGTGAACCGCATTGTTAATAAAAATTGATACACACAAGAATCAAAACCACTGTAACACAAATTGAACTACAGTTTTCTTCAAGTGAACATCCATGTTACCTTCTATCTTTCACTGAACGCACTACAAATAATTTACAAAGGAAGAAATATAAAAAATGGAGGTTCTCATGGCTCATTAGACACCTTAACAGAGTGCACTACTACTTGGCTTTGGACCACCTTCCACTCTTCAATGTAGCTCACAACAGAGGTAGCAAATGTCGTGCAATCTTTTACACTATCCAGAGGGATGGTATGGATGACCTGCACCATTAGTATCTTCTCTTGAGAAAAATCCATACTAAACAAAACAACATACAAGAACATATTACAATGAACTGCATGTCCATCGTCAGTTGTTGACCGGTTGGTCGCGCAGGGGCCAGGGGGAGGAACGAGGAGAGGAGGAAGCAGGGGCGCCGGCGAGCGGTTGCTGGTGTGGATCCATAGGAGAGGTGCGCGCCGGCGGGCGGATCCACAAAGAACGACTGCCCGCCACCACATCACAGACGCCAGGCGCGCTGGATCCGCGCAGGGGGGTGGGGCGGGGAGGCTACCGGAGCCGGGGTAGGACGGCGGCTGGACGACAGCGGGAGGATCGGATCCTTGGTGGCGCACGTCCTGTCCGGCGACGGTGAAGGGTGGATCCTGCCGCTGTGATGCAGCAGGACGCCGCCTGATCTGATGTCAAACGGGCGCCGAAGGACGACGATGGAAGGTCGGCGACCAGCGAGGGGAGGTGGCGGCGGGGGTAGCCGTGGGGCCTTGCATCTGGTCACGGCTGGACAAGAAGTCCAGATGTGGCGCTTTTGAAGGGGTGAGGCGGAGGGATCTTGTGTAACACCCTCAGAATCAGAAACAGTAATCACTACAGTGATTCCACTATTAGTGATCATTACTGTTGATGATCAAGCCATGATCACCTTTGATCATAGCTCTGTCAGATTCTCACCCTGATAAAATTTTCAAATAAAACTGGATGATAAAACTGTGCTCCAAGAGTTGTGGATGCCAGTCAATCAACATGATCATGGTTAAACCAAGTCAACTCCTAGCCATTTCGACAATCCCAAGTCAATGATAATTATGAAACCAATGATGTTGGGTTATCAAAATTGTCATGGAAATTAAAATGAAAATGAAAATCATAGTTGGACCATAAATGATGAAACCTATTAATAAAATGTCCAGCAATCATTAGGCCATGTTATTATAGTAATGGATATTTTATCAAAGTGTTTTATTAATGTTAAGAAATAAAAACAATATCTTGAAAATTAAATAAAAGTGAAAATAAATCTTAATCTAAAAAATATTGCAACCACTTTTATTAAATGCCTAAAACTCAGTAGATAATACTAAAATAGCAATGGTACTTTATTACCATGTTTAAAAATTCTAAACAAATCAAACAGTAGCTAAGACAGCCCCAAATTAATTCTTTTAGATAAAACAACATTCAAATGGATTTTTTTATGTATAGTCACCAAACTTTTTGTAGCTTTGCCATGTAGTGAATTATAAATAGTGGATATATTTTCACTGTTGAATAAATTCAAATGCTAGCTAATTAAATTAGGAATAGATGGAAACAAAGGAAAATATAGGAAAAATGGTAAAGCTCTACATGTCGCCCAGGGAAACTCCCCACCGGGCCTGCTTGGCCCAACCCACCTCCCTCTCTTCCCTGTCCTTCTCCCTGTTCCTCTGGCACGGTCGACATGGCCACTGTCGCCATGCCGTCGCAGCCGAACCCGGCTCCCTCTCGCGTCGCTACAGGAGCCCTGGGAGGATAAGGAGGCCACCACGACACCCCCCCGAAGACCTAGATCGCCATTGCCCTCCCCCCCTCCTCGTCTCCCTCTCGCCTGCTTCGTATGCAACCGACCGCGCCCATGGCCGCGTCGTCTCAATCTCGCGGCCATCGGCCGAACCAAGCCCAACTGGCATGTCTGTGCTGTTCGTCGGGGTCATCATCATCGTCCTGCGCGCGGAATCGGCTCGGGACGCACCACAGCCGCCGTTCCCTTCACCTCATCGCCGCCACGACTACCAGCCTTGCAGCCCCGATTCGTCGCCGGCTGACTCCTCCAGCGCCTCCCTGGACCTCTCCGAGCTCGTCTTCCCTCCCACTGTGAGCCTACGAACTCTTCCCCCTCCTCTCCCGCTAGTTTCTGCCGCCATAGTTGCCATGGCCGTTGCGCCCCCTCCGCCCGCCGCCGTGATCGGTCACCGCCGTCGTCCTCGCCACCCCAACCCCTGCCTCTCCCCCCCACTCGACGCGCGGTGGGCACCCCAGCCGATTCCTCCCACCCGCGGCCAGTTTGCTCGCCGGAGGCGAGCAGTACCTCGTCGCCGTGCGCCTGTAGTGGCCGCCGGCGTCGGCATGTCCTGGGTTAAGCCAGGGGGCTTGCCCACTGACCAGTGCCCCCCTGGGTGATTAACCACTAACCTGGAGATTAAAAAAATAATAACCCCCCATGTGTGTCCATGACAAGTGGGCCCCTGCCCTGGTTAAATTAATTGATTTAAATTATACTAACTCTAAGTCAATGACATGTGGGTCCCCCTTTATTATCTGAATAAATAAAATAAATTTATTAGTGTTGTGTCTATGACAGATAGGACCCACTGGTTTGTTTGACCAGTCAACCCCTTATGGATAATGTTGTATTTAAATATTAAAAGAAAATCCAGAAAATGCTTTTAAATTGATTTAAACTTAATAATTTAATATCTTTTAATCCGTAATTCTGATGGAAAAACTTTATACATAAAAATTGATCAGAAAAATCTAACAAATACAGATACGCTATCTGTATGTCTATCACAACCCTCTAAAACAACGAACATCGAACCGTCCCCCTCCGGTAGCCCTGTCCGATGAATTGCCCGGTACCGGTAAAACTTTCCGGATGAATTTATTCCGAACACGAAATTTGTTCGGAATAGGTCAACTAACCCGGATACACCACCCACACATGTGTCGGTTGTCCACGACACCTCCGGCAGGATATCTCCCCCCTCCGGACACCCTGTCCGGTAATCACCCAGAGCTGGCTGTTCATCCCCGGATGAATTCCCGCTCCGAGCAAGTGCATCGTACTACGTTAGAGCCCCGTTGCTTTGTATCTTCTCTGTCATGCCTTGCATTGCTATTATTGTTGTGTATTTATTGTTTCTCCCCCCTCTTAATCTCCGATAGACCCCGATGCTGTCGACTACACCGCTGCTGGGTACGACTACTTCGTCGAAGACCCTACCCCTACCGTCGAGCTTCCAGGCAAGCAGAGCCATTCTCTTCCCCAGATATCGCCTATCTTTCCGTACTTTTATTGCACTAGGCATTGTTACTGCTGCTGCTACGTTGCTTACCTATTCAATTGCATAACCTGTCATTGTCGCCCCTTGATGTGCCTTCCTTATCCTATGCTGCCTATTACATATATTATATTCAGTAGTGAGCCCTGCGCATTGTTAGCTAGGATTAGATAGCGGGTCGTGATCACTTTGGGAGTGATCGTGGGAACGATATATTACAACTGCAACAGGTACGGATCAATGCAGACGCCCTAGGGAACCTACAACGGCGAGACTCTGCCGAGTCGCTTCGAGTTTGGCTTACGAGTGGAATGGACTCGTATTTCACTCTCGTCGGCTCAGTAGCGTAGCATCACCGGGATGATATGAGGTTTACCTCTTTAGTTCATTCCGCTGATGTCTCTGTCAAACCTTTTTAAGTGTGCCATCGAGGGTGATACCTCCTGGTTTCACTTAATGGTAGGGACTCGAACCAACTGGTGTCCTCACAGGTAAGAAGTCGGGCGACCCAACGGTGCCCGCGAGAGGTATTGCGACGGGACGACAGGGAGGGTACGACCAGTGTACCGGTGTGCTTGGCCCCTGATCGTTGGCCGCGAGAGTTACCAAACCACGAAAGTCGAGCTCCTCCAGGAGCACACGCGAGACAAGGTAAGGAGACGGTTCACCTTGTTGGTAACCACAGTGACTTGGTGGGACGACGGGGCAGGCACCGATGTACTGGTGGTCCTGGCTGCTGTCGTTGTCCGCGGGTCAGTTAAGTCGAGGCAACGATAACGGTTGTCATGCAGGTTAATTAAAATGCTAAATGGTTTAGTGGATGTCTTGAGTTGGCTATATGCCATGTACGCACTACCTACCCGTGGGAATTACGAGTTATGGGCTCCTCTGCTTCGTAGTGTCGTCCGAGGACTCTTCAGACGTCAGCAGTACTGCGGGCTGATTGCCGGGAAGTGGCGTTGTCTTATTTGCTCGCGCGGTGGTGTCTTATTTGGATTTGCTTCAACTTCACCGGCCAGCCACGCACCGTGCAGGAGTACGTTCGGGTTGGGGTCCAAGGCCCGGCGTACTTAGGATTTAGACCGGCGGATGGCCTCTCTGTTGAGTTTGAAAGATGGGCTACGGAGTGTCGGATAGCCTCGGTGGAGCGTTCCCTAACAAGGTTCCCGCCACCCTGGAGATCTGTGCGTGTAGCGTAACACAAGTGCACCCCTGCAGGGAAGATTAATCTATTCGAATAGCCGTGTCCACGGTAACAGGACGCTTTATGCTGAAGCTGGATCTTACCACTACAAACTATTATTATTAAACTGTATGGTTCCGGGTTTTCTTCCTCGCTGGGATGTCGAGGAGGGGATCTCGGAGGCATTGTTAATTATTACAACTTATTATTATACAATGCTGCAGCAACTTCTGCTGCATTGTTACTTTATGCTTTATATAAACTGTTGGATGATTCTTACCTCATGCTGCAAGACATCGTCGGAAGATGCTAGTCTTCGATAGGCCTAGCTTCTTACCCTTATTCTGATTTCTATCTTGCAGTCCACTATATACAGCCTCTTCTTTCCGTTGATACAATGCATAATGCTTAGTAGCGGACGTAAGACTCGCGGGTATGCTAGATACTCACCTGCTTTATTTTCCCCCTTTTTGTTTTGCCTGATCGGCCGCTGCAGTCGACGTTGGAGTCCAGGAGCAGGAGATCCCCGATGTCGACCACCGCAACATGAAGATCCCTGATGTCTTCTACGACGTCGAGTTCCCCATTGACCAGGAGTAGCTTGGAGGTTCCCAGGCAGGAGGCCTCGCCTTTTCGATCGGTGTTGATTTTGTGATAGCCTTCTTAAGGCAACCTTGTATCCTTGTGTCTGTACTCAGATACTATTGCTTCCGCTGACTTTGTGCTCTCGAGCTGTTGTATTCGAGCCCTCGTGGCCCCTGGCTTGTATTAAACAGCTTGTATTATTTTATTTGTAGAGTTGTGTTGTGATATCTCACCGTGAGTCCCTGATCTCGATCGTGTACCTTGCGTGTATGATTACTGTACACGGTCTGATTTTGGGGGCGTCACATCTTGTGACCTAGATCCACGGGGGTGAGAGGGATGGATCTGGCCGACGGGTGGGGATGGGGCTGGCCGGCGGGCGGGGCTGGGGCTGGCCGGCGGCGCTCTGGATGCGGACGGTGGCCGCGGTGGGGACATGATGAGGAAGAACTGGTTACGATGGGGTGGGTGCGTACGGGGGGATGGGGTGGGGGAGAAGGTTGGCACGGGTGGTGGGCTGGTATTGTTTTCGGGCCGTAGGTGGGCGTGGTCGTTTCATTAGCGCTCCGCGCAAAAAGGCTAGGTCAGGACAGGGTGTTATCAGAATAAGACTTTTAGTGTTGTTAGAATAACATTTAGGCCCCGCTTGGTATGAGTGTAATATTTACACTTATATTTATTTTACAGGTGTATATCATAAAATACAATGCAATTTCCACTTGTAAAATATACAACCCTATTGAGACCTGTAAATTTTACAGGTGTAAAACGAACCAAAACGTCCATCCAATCAGGGCCTTAAGGGTTGTATAGTGAAGCTATTCATCACCCAGAGTACAGAATAATTTATTCTTCACCCGAGGTAATTTTACGAACCTTTCATAAAAAAAATACATTTGTAATACAAATATTTATATTAATATGGATTCACTACATAAATTTTGACATAAAAAAAAATATAGCTCATAAGATTTTTTTTTTACATTTTATGTATATTTTACCCCCATTATTTTCACATTTGTAATTTTACGTAACATAAAATATATTTTATGGTGATTATATTTGTTTACGTTCTATTTGTACGTATGAAATAAGATCAAATTTACGAAATGTAAAATTACGGTATATTAATGTCAAATCAGAGGAGGGTAAAGAATAACTATTCCTCACACAAGATGACGAATAGTCTATCATTATATGACCCGACTATTCTATTACTTGTAATAGAATATTACTATGTTAGTACATTGGGCCTATAAGGGGCCGATCCGTACCGTACCAATACGAAACGCGGTCCGAACCGTCTCCCCGTTGCGACCAACTCCCCCTCCAACTTACCTCCTACCGCCGCAGCGCACATCCCCTCCCTACCCACCTCCTACCACCGGAGGCAGCCGTCGCCGGCGAGTGAGCGACGGCGGCAGCCGGAGGGAGGGAGCCCGCGACGCAGTGATGTTCGCCGCCGCCTCTCCCTTCGAACACCCTTCCTTCATAGCATGACCTCCAGCTCCTGCTTCTAGCTCACGGATGTGGACCCCTAGATCCAGCGCGCCGACGCAGGTCTCCATGACACCAATCACCACCGCCGGTACTTGTCTAGATTCATAGGAAGGCGGGGAGGTCATGTGCTCCGGCGCGCGGGTGGTGGTGATGAAGGATTGCGTGGACGCGCCCGCGGCGTTCGTCCTCCACCTACTGCTCAAGTGCGCCCTCGCCGGAGGCTGCCGGGCGGCGCTACTCAGTACAAACCCGGTCGGGCAATCAGTTCCATTGCGCCACCGCCCCGACACTCTACCCCCACCACAAGCCACCACGCCCCCTGTCCAATCGGTGCGCGGCCGCCGAGCACACCACCACAGGCGCAGAGCAGCCCCAAGCGGTAGGCCTGGATCGGCCGTGGACAACCTCAGGTTATTCAGATTGAGAGCATCTATATGGACACCCATCCCTCTTCTCCACCTCGAGGGCATCTCTATTGCTACAACTATGTGTACGGAGGTATGTCTTCCAGGTTTTCGTCTAAATGCCTGAGAGGAAAATGTAATGTTGAAACAGTAATTTGGAAATGTAATGTTGAATGCGGAGTTCAGGCCATGAGAGCAACGGCAGTAGAAACTGAATATATATTTAGCTATTTTGCTTGCATAAAGATTGGTCTGTGTTACACCTCTGAGACCTAGTGTTCTTGTGGCTGGTGCTAGTACCGCTTGTTGCGCTGACTAGCTGCTGTGTGAGGCCTACATTACATCTGCGTGTCAATATGTGAGGCTGTTGGTTGTTCCTATTTTCTGCACTATGTTTGTGTGCTATATTTTCTGGTTTGTGTTTGCACTGTCATTCTTTAATTAACAGAAGCTGAAGGTTGACATTATGATCAAGTATCTTGTGTCATTTTCAACTGTCGTGTTGATTTTGCAGTGTTATGATGTTACAGTTTGGGCTACATCTCCATAGAAATATTGTGCAAATTGTGTCATGTTCATATGCCTCATAATTCGGGTTAACCCGTAAACCAAACCAAAATGATCGGGTATCCAATTTCTTGGGTTTTAGTTTTAAATTGTAAAATTTGGTTTTATTTTTTCACTAACCAACTTTTACAAATTGCTGTAGTTTTCCGCTCTGCTGTCCATCGGTGCGGCCGCCGAGCACCAGTCAGATGTTGTCGCCGGCGTGCGACCTCTCCATGAACCAGCAGTGTTTCCCCGTGGCGGCCAGCACACGGCAGCACCCGAGCTTCTTCAACTCCTCTGATGATGTCGCGGGGTGATGTACGCGTGCTTGATGCTGGCTGATCTGTCCGCCTTTTCTCCACAACGGTATGAATTTATTTCCTCTCTATTTCTATGTTTGGCAGCGATGGCAATGGTGAACAGATAAACATTATGAAATTTTTCTCAGGAAACATCCACGTAAACAAAATGAAAGAGGCTATGTATTGCGAATGGCAAAAGTTCAAATTAAATGAACATTGTCTCCCTGCTCTAAAGCATGCTTCGGTTCAACAAAATACTACAGAAAAGTTCAGAGTAGTTTGCAGTCCAGGCTGGCTCCTTCATTTCTCAGTCTGTGTCCAGAAATTCTCCATGGAATTACTTTGGCTGCCAATGTGTCCTAAAAAATGGCCAGCCTGCCCCCTTGCTTACCCATGCTATGCATTTTTCTCCTTGGAGCCAAGTTATTGCTGCTAGTGCGTTTGGATTTAGACAAAGAAGATAGAGAATAAAAGGGACGGGTGTAGGGAGAACAAGAAAAAAAGAAAATTGAGTTGATTCTGTCTGCCTCACTACTTAACAACTAACTTATTTTTGTGTGATTCGTGCAGCCCTATAGGTGTTTATTTTCATGCCCAAAGGTGATCTGTTGCGAAATTAGGTAAGATGAAGCTGGAACAAATCTGAATCGTTTGAGTGAAGAGTTCTGACTTCTGACTTGAATTGATGTAGGTGAGGGGAAAATAATAAAAAAAATATTGGATGATTTAGTTCCTCCATTTCTTAGTTGTACAGTTGTGATGATCCCCTTAATTTGTCGCTCCTTTCTTCCCATGTTACTAGTGTATCATCGGTTGCATTCCTCAGTGCCACTAGTACTACATAATCTGCAATGTGTTTCTATTTTGTAACAACAACAACAACAACAACAACAAAGCCTGTCAGTCCTAAACAAGTTGGGGTAGGCTAGAGCTGAAACCCAAAAGATATCGTAACCAAATCACGGTTCTGCCACGTGGATAGCTAACTTCCACGCACCCCTGTCCAGAGCTAGATCTTTGTTGATAGCCCAGTCCTTCAGGTCTCTCTTCACAGCCTCCTCCCAAGTCAAGTTTGGCCTCCCCCGACCTCTCTTGACATTATCAGCACGCCTTAACCGCCCGATATGCACAGGCGCTTCAGAAGGTCTACGTTGGATATGCCCAAACCATCTTAGGCGATGTTGGACAAGCTTCTCTTCAATTGGTGCCACCCCAACTCTCTCCCGTATAACATCATTCCGGACCCGATCCTTCCTTGTGTGGCCACATGCCCATCTCAACATGCGCATCTCTGCCACATCTAGTTGTTGGACATGTCGCCTTTTAGTTGGCCAACATTTAGCACCATACAACATCGCAGGCCGAATCGCCGTTCTATAGAACTTGCCTTTTAGCTTTTGTGACACTCTCTTATCACAGAGAACACCAGAAGCTTGGCGCCACTTTAGCCATCCAACTTTGATTCGATGGCTAACGTCTTATCAATATCACCATCCTTCTGCAGCATTGACCCCAAATATCGAAAGGTGTCCTTCTAAGGTACCACTTGCCCCTCAAGGCTAACTTCCTCCTCTTCCCCATGGTTAGTAGTACTAAAACCGCACCTCATGTACTCAGTTTTAGTTCTACTAAGCCTAAAACCTTTCGATTCCAAAGTCTGTCTCCACAGCTCCAGCTTCCTATTAACCCTCGCCCGACTATCGTCGACTAGCACCACATCGTCTGCAAAGAGCATACACCATGGGATGTCCCCTTGTATATCCCGTGTGACCTCATCCATCACCAATGTGAAAAGATAAGGGCTCAAAGCTGACCCCTGGTGCGGTCCTATTTTGATTGGGAAGTCATCAGTGTCGCCATCGCTTGTTCGCACACTTGTCACAACATTGTCGTACATATCCTTGATGAGGGTAATGTACTTTGTCGGGACTTTGTGTTTTTCCAATGCCCACCACATGACATTCCGCGGTATCTTATCGTAGGCCTTCTCCAAGTCAATGAACACCATATGAAGGTCCTTCTTTTGCTCCTTGTATCTCTCTATAAGTTGTCGTACCAAGAAAATGACTTCCATGGTCGACCTCCCAGGCATGAAACCAAATTGATTTTTGGTCACGCATGTCATTCCTCTTACACGGTGCTCAATGACTCTCTCCCATAGCTTCATTGTATGGCTCATTAGCTTAATCCCGCGGTAATTAGTACAACTCTGAACATCCCCTTTGTTCTTGAAGATTGGTACTAATATACTCCGCCTCCATTCTTCAGGCATCTTGTTTGACCAAAAATGAGGTTGAAAAGCTTGGTTAGCCATACTATCGCTTTGTCTCCAAGGCCTCTCCACACCTCGATGGGGATACAGTCGGGGCCCATCGCCTTGCCTCCTTTCATCCTTTTTAAAGCCTCCTTGACCTCGGCCTCCTGGATTCGCCGCACAAAACGTCTGTTCATCTCATCAAAGGAGTCATCCAGCTCAATGGTAGAGCTCCCATTCTCCTCATTGAACAACTTGTCGAAGTATTGCCTCCATCTATGCCTGATGTCTTCGTCCTTCACCAGAAGTTGATCTGCTTCGTCCTTGATGCATCTCACCTGATCGACATCCCTCGTCTTCCTCTCTCGGATCTTGGCCATCTTATAGATGTCCCTTTCACCTTGCTTCGTGTTTAAACGCTGGTAGAGGTCCTCATATGCCCGCCCCCTAGCTTTGCTCACAGCTCGCTTCGCTGTCTTCTTCGCCACCTTGTACTTCTCTATGTTGTCCGCACTCCTATCGAGTTATAGGCGTCGGAAACAGACTTTCTTCTCCTTAATAGCCTTCTGGACATCCTCGTTCCACCACCAGGTATCTTTAGCTTCGACTCTACTACCCTTGGTTACCCCAAACTCCTCTGAAGCTATCCTTCGAACGCAGGTCGCCATCTTCATCCACATATTGTTTGCATCACCTCCTTCCTCCCAAGGGCCCTCCTTCATGACCCTCTCCTTGAAAGCCTGAGCCGCCCCCCCCTTCAGCTTCCACCACTTCGTTCTAGCGACTTTGGTGCGCTTATCCCGCTGGACACGAATCCGAAAGCGAAAGTCAGCCACCACAAGCTTATGTTGAGCGACAACACTCTCCCCAGGTATCACCTTACAATCTAGGCAAGCACGCCTATCTTCTCTTCTTGAGAGGATGAAATCAATCTGGCTAGAGTGTTGTCCGCTAGTAAAAGTCACTAGATGAGATTCTCTCTTTCTAAAGAGGGTGTTAGCTACGATCATGTCGTAGGCTAAAGCGAAGCTTAAGACATCATCTCCCTCTTGATTCCTGCAGCCATATCCAAAGCCCCCATGCACCCCTTCAAAAACTGTGTTAGATGTGCCCACATGGCCATTAAGGTATCCTCCTATGAAGAGCCGCTCGCCAATAGGAACACTCCTAACCAAGTCCTCCAGGCCTTCCCCGAACTCCAACTTTGTGCTCTCACTGTGGCCTACTTGCGGGACATAGGCGCTGATAACATTGAGAACTAGGTCCCCAACCAGGATAATCCGATCACCTTGCCTCTTGACGTCTACCACTCCATCCTTGAGGCTCTTGTTGATCAAGATACCCACTCCGTTTCTGTTCGAAGTGGTCCCCGTGTACCACAGCTTGAAACCGGTCTCCTCTACCTCCTTCGCCTTCTGTCCCTTCCACTTGGTTTCTTGGATGCATAGGATATCAACACCTCTCCTCACTGCTGCATCTACTAACTCCCGCAACTTACCTGTCAGGGACCCTACGTTCCAACTACCTATGCGAATCCTCTTAGGCTCGGCTAGCTTCCTTACCCTTCGCACTCGTCGAGTCAAATGCGAAGACCCTTGCTTATTTTTCACTACACCCGGGCGACGATGTAGCGCGCCACTAAGGCTGCGACGGCCCGATCCTTGCTCACTTGTCACCGTATCCAGATCAAGATACGGCGCGCCACCAGGGGGGTGACGGCCCGGCCCTTGCTCATTTGTCACCACACCCGGGTTCCGATGTGGCGCGTCGCTAAGAGGGTTACGCCCCAACGATGTTCTTTTGGGTTTCATATCCATAAGAGTGGCTGGGTTTTCACGTTGGCTCGCCAAGCCTAACACAACCCTCCTTCTTTACCCGGGCTTGGGACCGGCTACGTCTAAAAAACATAGGCGGAGTTGTGTTTCTATTTTGTAACTAAGACATAGAATTTTGAGATATACTATAGACCGTCTGAGCTGGAGAGAAAAAGGCATGCTGATGGTTTGTTTTGATTTATGCAGAAACTGATTGACCACCTTCAAAGTTCCATTTAGCAATTCACCACCCCACTATAAAAAGTGCTATGAAAGTTATAGGTTGCTGTTTTCCAAGTGGTGGAATCCTCTCACCAAAACTCTGTAGATTATTAAATCGGCTCAGGTTGTAACGTTTGTTTCTGAATCCCAGTGTAATTTTGATAACTATGGGTAGGTCAATTTAGCATGAGCTAGAACACCGTCTACCATGTAACTATTGAACACCATTCTCGGTTGTGTCATTGTCGCCTGCTCCGGCTTGTTCCTGACTGAACCTTGCGCTAACGTGGATGGGGCAATCCGTTCAAAAGTGGTTCTGCCGTCATTACGACTATGACACATGATGTGGTTCTGGTTATTTTGTCACATGAATGCAGTTGGGGGCAATCAGTTCAAGCACAGTTGCGCCATCAACACAAACACAGTGTACCGTCAGTACGACAATGACCTAATGCTGATGGGTGCACTCAGTTTAAAAACGGTCGCACTATCACTACTATTATGACACGCGGTGCAGTGTTGGTTCACTTTTGTTTTCATCATGAAAAAAGATATATAAAAAGTGAGGGCTATGGCTTCAATAGCATAACATACAATCAGTACAAGCATGGTTGCACCGTCAGTACGCTTAACAACATTGTTATTCTGTTTAGACCCTACTCACATAGACAAGTCAAGTTTCTGTCTCGCCTCCGCATGAACATGGTTGGGCGCAATCAGTTCAACACAATCGCACACGGTTGTACCGTCAATACGCACACAGTGGTGTCGTCAGTACGGCTATGACCTAATGCGGATGGGGGAGATGATCCAAGCATAGTTGCATCGTCAGTACAAGTATAACACACGATGTGATTCTGGTTATTTTTTGACCCCCCCCACACACAAATCAAGTCTCGAGCTCGCCTTTACATGAACACGGATAAGGGCAATCAGTTCAAACACAATCGCACCGTCAATACAAACACAGTTGCGCCATTAGTATGACTACGACCAAACAACGATGGGAGCAACCAGTTCAAACACGGTTGCATCATGAATACAACTATGAGCTAACGCGAATGAGTTCGACAATGAGTACAAACACGACTAAATTGTCAGTACGACTATGAGCTAACGCGGATGGGTAATAAGTTCAAAAAAGGCTATGTCGTTAGTAAAACTATGACACTCGATGTGATTCTAGTTATTTTGTTTAGGTTCCCCCTCCCCCATAAGTCAAGTCTTGGACTCACTTTCGCATGAACGCACTTGGGGCAATCAGTTTAGACACACCTGCACCGTCAATACGAGCACAATTGCGCCGTCAGTACGGCTATGACCTAACGCGGATGGGGGCAATCAGATCAAACTCCGACGCACCGTCAGTACGACTATGGCATGTAGTGCGTTGTTGGTTCACTTATGTTTCCCCCATGAAAGAAATATATAGAAAATGGGGCCTATGGCTTCACCAACATATCGTGCAATCAGTACAAGCACGTATGTGCCGCCAGTACACCTAACACCTAACTTGGATGGGGGAAATCAGTACAAGTACAGATGATTCGCTAGTACGGGTAAGACCTAACGCTCATGAGTGCAATCAGTCCAAACTAAAACCAAACCAAAAAGTTAACTCACTGAAGCTCGTCACAGGCCCCACACTTGCACCCGAGCTAACGTCAATGGGATAGTCAATTCAAACGTGAACGCACCATCAGTACGGCTATGATACACACTTTGTTCAATACAAATTTTATCACATTCAAAAACATTCTTAAAATATATTGAATTTCATAAAAAAAATTAACATCAAAAGTACGCTCTTTTAAATAGGATTTCAACGATCTATTATTTACTTAATTCCGAGAAACGATTGAAAAGTTATGACTAAAATAGTACAAAAAAGAGAGTAAAGTTCAGACTGTTAAACTCATCAGTTCAAACCCGTAGATCACTTAATTCACACACTCTGTTTTTCAGACGGAAACACAACAAGATTTGTTTTCTTGCGTTCTAAATTACTCTTAAACATTTGAGAATTTGAGAAAACTTTCAACATGAATGGTGTCACATTTTTCGCCCTCTTTCCAACGGTATATTATTGAGTAAACCGCATCAGCGGTCCTAGTTCTTTTCCCGCATCTTCAGTTTGGTCCTTATTCTTTAAAACGGAATATCGAGGTCCTAAATCTTTTGTAAATGGTTCAAGTGAGGTCCTAATTCTTTCAAAATGCATATCTAGGTCCTAATTCTTTTGTAAGTGGTTCAAACGAGGTCCTATTTTCGTATTTAGTGATTTTTAAATCATATTAATATATTCCAGAAATTCTAGAAAATATTTAAAACCTTAAAAAACATAGGAATTAAACCGTAAGTCAGATAAAAATAATTTATATATGAAAAAATATCAGAAAAAACCAACTAATCCGAATATGCCACCCACATACCTGCCACCCCTCTCTAACATACCGGACATGGAACTTTCCCCTTTGGATCGTCTGACCGATAATCCCCTAGAGCTGGGAAAATATTACCGGATATTTTCTTAATCCGTCTAAAATGCCTAGCACTACATTACTTCACCCCTACCCTAGCTTAATGTATTGTCATATCTTGCATCTGTGTTGCTATTGTTTGTCGTGTATTTATTGTCTCTTCACAGTCCTTCTCTCCCGATAGACCCTGCGACCGCTGCTAGACAGAAATAATAAATACACGGCAAACAATACCAACACAGATGCAAGACATGGAAATACGTTAAGCTAGGGTATGGGTGAACTAGTGCAGTGCTAGGCATTTTAGACGGAGCGGAAAAATATCTGGGAATATTTTCCCAGCTCCAGGTGATTATCGGTTAGACGATCCGAAGGGGAAAGTTTCATGTCTGATATGTTAGAGAGGGGTGGCAGGTATGTGGGTGGCATATTCGGATTAGTTGGTTTTTTCTGATATTTTTTCATATATAAATTATTTTTATCTGACTTACGGTTTAATTCCTATGTTTTTTAAGGTTTTAAATATTTTCTAGAATTTCTGGAATATATTAATATGATTTAAAAATCAGTAAATATGAAAATAGGACCTCACTTGAACCACTTACAAAAGAATTAGGACCTAGATATGCATTTTAAAAGAATTATGACCTCACTTGAACCACTTACAAAAGATTTAGGACCTCGATATTCCGTTTTAAAAAATAGGGACCGAATTGAAGATGCGGGAAAAGAACTAGGACCGCTGATGCGGTTTACTCTATATTATTTGCCCCATTCCCATAAAATTGTAAAAAATTCGTATTCAAAACTAGATTTGACCGTATTCGAATTTGTTTTAAAACTGTATAGAATTAGAAAAAAATTCCTATACAAAACGTTTCGCATTTTTCATAGCTTTCCAACGCCATATCATTTGCGTCAATCCGATAAACGGTTTGCGAAAAACGGGGAAAATACGATTCGCCAATTTTTTTTCCATTTTTCAAATTACTGTTAAACCGTTTAAAATAAAAAAAAACTTTCTATAAGTAAAAGTTGCGTAATTTCATAAGCTTTCCAACGCCATCTCATTTTCTCAATTCTGACAAACCATTTAAAAACTACATCAAAAATACCATTCGCATTTTTGAATTTGAAAAAAACGTATTTTGAAAACTGCTAAAAAACCGTGATGATATTGCAAAAAAGTTCTATATTAACCGGAATGGCGCTTTCCATAGCTTTCCAACGGTATATTACACGCCCCGTTCCGATAAAGAAATATTCGTATATTGGATTTTTAAACTAGAGCTGTGAAAAGTACCGAACTTATGGATGCGTCAGTTCAAACCTGTGCTTCTGTCAGTTCTAACTTTGTAACAGAATAATATTCTGCTACTGGTAACAGAATAGCAGTTTTATAACTATTCTGCTAATATTAGCAGAATAACTATTCTGATAACACTTCAGAACTGCATCGTGTCTCTAAGGGAACCGCATTGCTGACTCACGAGCACTGCATCTGGGGTAAAAACGAACCGCATGCAGTATTTTCGCCTTAACTTTTTAACCATTGGTCAGAATTGAGCATATGATACACCGTTGGATTCGTTTGGAAATGTAGCATCTTTATTGTGTTGAACACTTGTCCCGATTCCTCACGGATTAAGATCATTTTCAAAAACGGTGCGGTCACCCACTTTCACAGCGGCTATTTTTCCGCTATTTCTTGTAAACCGTTTATCGGAATGATGCAAATGATATACCGTTGTAAATATATCAATCAGGCGCTCCATCCATATGTAGAACACTTTGTCTAATTCGTTACGGATTTGAGAGAAATCTAGCCGCAAAAAAACGCGCACACTGTGTTTTTCGCCGCTTGATCTTGTAGAGAGTAGAACCTTTTAACCGCTTGTCCAATTGACGCGTATGAGACACTATTGAAATCGTATGAAGTAGGAGATTAATACATATGTTGAACACTTTTCCAAATTCCTCACGATTTTGAAGTAATTTGAAAAACGGTGTGACTGTCCACATTTGGGGCAGCGGGCGTTTTTGCGTAAATTCTTTTGATTCGCTTATCCGATCGATGAAATTGATACACCATTGGATAGATATTGTTGGGGCACTCCATTTTCATGTAGAACACACTTTCTAATTCCTTACGGTTTAAAAGTTGTGTCGATTCTACTAAAAACGTGGAACTCCGTTCTTCGCGGACCCGAAATCGACCAAGTGAACCGACGGGGCAAGCGCACTGCATTATCGCAAAACAGAACACACGTGTTTTTCGCGGAACCGGAATTGGGAAAAGTGGCTGCATCCGCCGGGCGACCGTAGTGCATTGTCGAACAGAGAGAACTGCACTTATTTTTTTTACTTTTAACACCATGTTTTTACCAACGAGCGTGCACCGCAAAGGACGAGGCGAGTGAACTTCATATATTTTTGTAAATTCATCTTAGCACTGCAAATAACAATAAAAGAGAATTGCACACCGAAATCAATGAAGTGCACTGCATCCGCCGGGGCAAGTGCACTGCAGTAGAAATGCATCATTCTAAGAATTGTTTTCCATAAAATGAACCGCACATCATAAAAATGAACCACATCACAAATACAGATTACATGGAGCTACTGAAGTTTATACAACCGTTTACAAAATCAAAAGAAATGCAAGCCAGGAAACTACAGAAAAATACGTCCTGACATCCAATACCTTCATAATGCAAAGGTAAATCAACTGAACCTCAAAAGCAATCAACAACGAACTGCATTTGCACTTTGATTGTTTGTTCCTCCCAATAAAAAAGCACAAAAATATGCACAACAACGGCAGCGCTGATGCTAGCAAGGAAGATACTTCTCTCGCTCCTCGTTGGTTACCCCAAGTGGAAGGTGAGATGCAGCGTAGCAGCAGAATTTCCTCTATGTAGAGGATAGGGTTTGTCTCCCGTAGGACTCGCAGAAATACAAGAAGGTTGTAAAGTGAACAGTGGCGCCGAGGTTGCTAACTTCACCTGGACCTGCACACACAGCAAATAACTTTGCTCACAACGAGTACAGAGGAGTTGTCAATTCCTCCGACCTTCCTGTTTACAAAGGATCAACGCAAGAGATACTAATAGTGGCAACTGAAAGTAAGAACTTAAAGTAAATTGAAAGTGTAAAAAATGATGTGAATATGGACCGGGGTCCCGTGATGTTCACTAATGATGTCTCTCTCCCAAAAGACGATAAAAGTGCTAGTGAGGTAAACAAATCACAGCTGGGAAATTGACATGATTATAAACACACCGCAATGCTAACTATGCTACAAAAGAAAGGAAGAGACTCAAAAGCAATGGGCAGTACACCAAGGTAAGTAGACCGAAATCCATCTGCATCTACTACGAATCATCCACCTTGAGATATCTATCCAGAACATCTCGCTGGTATTAAGTTGCGAATCCCAGCCAAAGTGTAAACTCAAAGCAACAGACAACTGCATTAAAAGAACCATGCGTAAAGTAAACAATCCTTGCACCCGCAAGTACAAGCACCGTTGTTTTATCCCTGGTGGCAACAGCACATCCCCTAGTCTCATGTTTCTGTCACTCAAGCTAGACATCAAGGGGCTGAACCCACAATCAAGCATAACGCTCCCTCTTGGAGTTGCAACAAATCACTTAGCCAAAGTAAAATACGGCAACGGAGACCATGCAAGAATTTACTAAAGAACACAAATATAAAAGAGAACCAAATATATTACTCATCACAATCTGAACATAATCTCATAATCCATCAAATCCCAGCAAACTCAGCATAGCAACATAGAAAACTACAAAAGTGCCTCGATCATGTGAGGCAGCTCACGAGGTCTCGAAAGTGGAAGCACAAAGAGGGAGGAGCAAATCACATAGCTACTGGTCACGGACTCATGGTCCAAGGGGGACTACTCACGGCACATCCGGGAGGCGTCCATGGCGATGGATGGTCTCCCGGAGGGGATTCCTCCTTCCGGCAGGGTGCCGGGGCAGCTTCTCCTGGCAGCCCCGATCTTGAAACGGCGGTGGCGGCGGAACATAGAGGAGAACGGGAATAGCAGATCGATATTAGGGGTTTCCATCACGGGGGGCAAATATAGGCGAAGGGGGCCACCGAGGGGGGCCACCAGAAGCTAGGAGGCCTCCTGGCGCGACCTAGGGTGGGGCCGTGCCAGGGACCCTCCTGGGCCCCCGGTGGTGGTCCTCCTGCCATATCTGGGTTATATAATTTTTCCGGGATTTATTGGGCACTTTTAATGGCTGGAAAACCTGAAATACAAAAACAGCAGAAAAACAGGAACTGGCAACTGGGTGCACTGAGTTAATAGGTTAGTCCAAATATGATAAAAAGTGTATGAAAGTTCAAGCAAAACATGGCAAAGTCACACAAAACATGCATGGAGCAAGCAGAAATTATAGATACGTTTGGGACGTATCAACATCCCCAAGCTTAATTCCTGCTCTTCCTCGAGTAGGTAAATGATAACAAGCATAATTTCTGTGGTGACATGGCACACAACCATATAAAGACTTTTAAGTAAAGCAATCAAAGCATGCAATTCAATTCAAGTCTTAACAACAAGAGTCTATATTAGCATTGACACAAGTAACAAACGAACAAAAGGTGCAAGAGCTCTCGCTGTCCGTGACTCGAATGTCTCTAGATGGTGTTTGCGTGCAAGAAAGGGGATAGGGAATACGAGATAATTTTTTTGAGAACCACTTTCTACTAAAGTTTCACACTTAGTCTCCTTTGGATTCTTATCTTGACTCGTCCCCAGACCACTAGTCAAGTACAAGTCAATTTCATCCACTCCCTTTCGATATTTTGAGCACTCATGCAATGGCTGAGCGTGAGCAAGAAAGTTGACACCTAAAAGGTGAAACAGAAAGAAGGTGGAGGAGGAAGACAAAAATGTGTGAAAGGATCACATCAATGAGGACAATCATAGGCGAGAGAAGGCCATATGATAGATATGATGTGAGGAGTAGGGATTGCCATGCAACGGATGCACATGTGAGTTAAAAGCTCTCCAAGGGAACTAGTGGGGGTGCATCCAACTTTCTTGCTCAAGAAGAACTAGAGCTCGTTTGAGGAGGCTCATCACTAGAATATACAAGCCAAGTTTTATAGTGTGAAGGGTCCCCACATAGCTATTTGCATGTATGATAAACTCTAAGGAGTACAAGGGATATAGGATGAAGTACTAGTGTGGATCTCTCAAAAGGAATAGTAGTGTGCGCCCTTCTCTCTTTTTATTTTTCTTTTTCTATTTTTTCTATTTTTTGGTGGCCTCAATGGCTCTTTCTATTTCTCTCATTTGTCCTCTTTGGGATCTTTTAATTTTGTCCTCTTTGGGATCTTTTAATTTTTTCCTCTTTGGGATCTTTTCCTCACTTTAGGGGCAACACTCTATATTTTACAAGAATATAGGAGATCTTTCACACTTTACAAAGGTACTCACATAAAGAAAATGTAACTATCATGATGCAAATGTATGCCTCTGCCAGGGTAGCAGGATATGCAATGATACTAGCGCGTCATGTAGCAATGATTAGGGAAAGGCCCAACTAGCATGCGGCTCATCGATCAAGTAAGTGGCATGTATGACATGAAGATCAAGTCATGAGAAGATGGATGTTGCATGACAATGTATCTCGGAAAGGCTATGAAAATGCCTTGATAGGTAGGTATGGTGGCTGTTTTAAGGAAATATATAAGGAGGTTTATGATGACAGAGCGTATCATGCCGAGGGTTTGGATGTACCGGCGAAGGTGGACGCCAACTCTCGGAGTGAGAAGGAGGCAATGCACGGCAAAGGAGAGGCTAGCAAAATATGGGAAGGTGGAAGTGTCAACTTTCGAACACTCACATTAGTCCGAAGAACTCATGCACTTATTATCGGTAACTCTCAATCTAATCAGGAGGTTCTCAAAGAGATAAGTACCCCGAGGAGGAGTGTATGGGGGTTTGGTTATCCTTGCGCATCCTCGACTCATGGTACGTGAGTGTACTCTAATATTCGAACCCTCCAGAGGTTAGTGATCCATCTAGTAGGTAGAGTTGTCAACAGGGGTTTTGGTTTTCAAAAATAAACACGGATTTCCCAAAATACGACATCTATCACTAATAAGCTCGAGCTCTTGACACTAAAAGTTCAAACATTACTCTAGTCAATACCTCAAAACTATTGCAAATTACTACTACAAAGAGAATAGCAACTTCAACTACCTACTTTCTAGTCAAGATACAAAACTCAGTGCAACAGGAAAACTCTCTAACAAGATAAAACAACAACCTATAGAAAGTTCAACCTAAGACAAGGAAAAAACCTCTAGAAGAAAACTAAAGCACTATAACAAAATAGGCCATCAGCTAAGAAAAGAAAAAGAACAACTCACAGCTAAGAAAATAAGCATGAAAATCCTATGAGGAGTTCTAGTTCAAGCGGAGCGTGTTTCTCTCCCACACAAAAGAAAGCTGGGTCTAACTTGTTATGAACAGCAAAGCAAAAACAAACCTAAGAAAAGCAAAGAGCGAGACGCTCCAAGCATAGCACATAACGCATGAAGTGATAAAAATATAGTGTAACGAGGGACGAACTGATAATTGTTGATGAAGAAGGGGATGCACGGGGGCATCCCCAAGCTTAGACGCTTGAGTCTCCTTGAATATTTATTGGGGGTGCACATGGGCATCCCCAAGCTTGAGCGTTTGACACTCCAGGATCATCTTTCATCATCTTCCATCGCACACTTGAAAACTCCCTTCATACATAACTCATTGTAAACTGATTAGAGAGGTTAGTACCCTATTAAAGTAATTTCCCTCTACTGCGAATAAAGATATTCTTGAAGAGATACTGTTTCTCAAGATTGCCAAAAGGTTTTTGCAAAGAAAAAGAAAGCTTAAGGTTTGCAAAAGTAAAAAGAGAAAAAACGTGGCAGAATCTGTGAAAAACAGAACAACAGGTAGTAAAGAATTTTTTAGGGATACTTCTGCAACTCAAATAAAAAAAACTCAGAACATATGAAAGTTCCGTGATTTTATGGAGCACGTTGTGTAAAAAATTCAGCTCAAAAAGATGAACTGGGATTTTTCTACGATTTTCCCGTCACGAGGACAGAATCTGTTTTCTGGACAGCATGTCACAACTTTCACTTCCCTTGTCATATGAGGCTATAATTGGCTCAAAGCTTGAAAAGTAAAGATACAATGATGTTCTACAGTAGTAACAATAATCAAGACCACTAAGAACAGAAGAAAAACAAAAAGGAAAACCTAAATTCGTTGTGGGCTGCCTCCCGAAAGCGCTTCTTTAAAGCCATTAGCTAGGCTTAAAGCAAAAGATCAAGTCTTATCAAGAAAATAACTAGCCCGTGTGACAGACTCAAAAGGCAACTTAATCTTTTTCCTAGGGAAATGTTCCATCCCTTTATTGAGAGGGAATTAGAATTTGATATTCCCCTCTTTCATGTCAATAACAGCACCCACGGTGCGAAGAAAAGGACGTCCCAAAATAATTGGACAAGAAGGCTCACACTCAATGTCCATAATAGTAAAATCAACGGGAACATAATTGTCATTGACAATGATAAGAACATCGTCGATCTTCCCCAAAGGTATCTTTACGGAAGAATCGACAAGACGAACACAAAAAGAACAAGGATCAAAAGGTTTGAATTCAAGCATATCATACATTCTTTTGGGCATAACGGAGGTACTAGCTCCAACATCACAAAGAGCAAAGCAAGAGAAGTTATTCAATTTGATTTTTATCATAGGATCCCAACCATCTTCTAGCTTCCTAGGTATGGAGGCTTCTAGTCTAAGCTTCTCCTCCCTAACTTTGATTAGAGCATTGGTGATATGCTCTGTGAAGGCAAGATTAAGTGTGCTAGTGTGGGGGTCTCTAGACATTTTGTGTAGGAAACCAATAACTTCAGGTAAGGTGCAGTTGTCAAAGTCTAGATCACTACTATCCATCAAGGAGGTAGTGATATCATTTAGGCTCACTTGTTTGAAAGCCTTTATGTTCGTAGAGGTTTCTTCATTTATTGTTGAGGTGGTAGCATCACCATTGATAGGTCCAGTGGGACTAGGGGTGTGATGGGTGCTAACGGTTTGGACATTCTCAACAACTTGGATAGTAGCTACTGTGTGGTAGGTAGGAAGGCTCTTAACTCTCTCTTCTTCCTCCTTTTCTCTAGCCCATCTCTCTTTAAGTTTGCCCAACATCCTAATGTTTTCATTAATTTGCACTTGAATAGCATTCATAGGAGTGGTCTTCCTCTCCTCGGGGGGAGAAGTTCTAATTTTAAGTATCTCAACATCATGGGCTATGTTTTCTACCTTCGAAGAGAGGATATCTAATTTGTCTAATTTCTCTTCTACACTCTTGTTGAAGGCTTTTTGGTTAGTGATAAAGTCTTTAAGCATACTCTCTAGTTCAGAAGTGGAGTTTTTTGTGCTAGGATAAGTGTTGTTGTTCCCATAGTTGTTGGATGGGAAAGTTCTAGGATTGTTGCTACCAAAATTACTCCTATAAGCATTATTGTTGAAGTTGTTTCTAGAGATAAAGTTCACATCTACTTGTTCTTGAGCAACCAAGGAATTTAAAGGAACATCCTGGGGATCAATAGGAGCTTGCTTGGTAAGTAGAGACATGATTAAGTCTACCTTTTCATTAAGAGAGGAGATCTCCTCGACAGAATTTACCTTCTTACCAGTTGGAGATCGTTCGGTGTGCCATTGAAAGTAGTTCATCATCATCTCATCAAGTAGCATCGAGGCAGCACCAAGTGTGGTTGACATAAAAGTTCCTCCCGCGGTCGAGTCTAGCAGATTCCGCGAGGTAAAGTTTAAGCTTGCATAAAAAGTATGGATAACCATCCAAGTAGTCAAACCATGTGTAGGGAAGTTCTTAACAAGATATTTCATTCGTTCCCAAGCTTGGGCAACGTGTTCATTATCCAATTGCCTAAAATTCATAATGTTACTTCTTAACTGAATAATTCTAGCAGGGGGATAGTAATTCCCAATAAAAGCATCCTTACACTTGTCCCAAGAATCGATACTATTCTTAGGTAAGGATTGCATCCACTCCTTGGCTCTTCCTCTCAAGGAGAAAGGAAAATGCTTCAGCTTGACGATGTCTCCATCTACTTCCTTGTACTTTTGCATATCACAAAGCTCAACAAAATTATTTAAGTGCAATGCAGCATCCTGTCCAGCACCTGAGAATTGATCTTTCATAACAAAATTAAGAAAAGCAGGTTTAATTTCATAAGAAGGTGCTGAAGTGGCAGGTGGAGCAATAGGAGGGCAGATAAAGTCACTGTTGTTGTTGATACGTCCAAAACGTATCTATAATTTCTGCTTGCTCCATGCCTCTTTTGTGTGATATTGCTATGATATTGATGAACTTCCATACACTTTTGATCATATTTGGACTAACCTATTAACTCAGTACACCCCAGTGCCAGTTCCTGTTTTCTGCTGTTTTTCAATTTCAGGTTTCACCCATATTAAAAGTGCTCCAAAAATTCGGGAAAATACAATAAAAAATCAGCGCAGAAGAAGGTTCGGGAATCGCTGAGGGGGGGGGGGGGGAAGAGGGGACCCACCAGGGCCCCAGGCGCCCTCCCGACGCGCCCTAGGGTGGGGTCGCGCCAGTGGGCCACCTGGACCCCTGGTGGCCCCCCTGGCTGCCCCCTTCGCCTATATATCCGTCGTGACGTGAAACCCCCGTGATGGGAACCATTTTTCATGATCTCTCCTCTGTTCCGCCGCCGCCGTGCTTCCAAGATTGGGAGCACCAGAAGAGCTCTTTCCGGCACCCTGCCGGAGGGAGGAATCACCTCCGGGAGCTTCTCCACCACCATGGATGCTTCCCGGATGAACCGTGAGTAGTCCACCTTGGACCATGGGTCTATGATCAGTAGCTATGTGATGTTCTCCTCCCCTCTTTGTTCTTCATGGATTAGACCTTGTGAGCTGCCCTACATGATCGAGGCACTTATGTAATATTTCTTCTATTGCTATGCTGAGTTTGCTGGGATCCGATGGATTATGAGACTATGTTCAGATTGTGTTTGAGTAATATATTTGATTCTCCTCTTTTATATTTATGTTCTAGAGTAATTCTTGCATGTTCTTCGTTGCTGTTAATTGCTTTGGCCAAGTAGTAGATAGTGACTCCAAGAGGGAGCGTTATGCTGGATTGTGCGTTCATGCCCCCTGATGACTAGCTTGAGTGACAGAAACATGAGTCTATGGGATGTGCTGTTGCCACGAGGGGGAAAACAACGGTGCTTGTACTTGCGGGTGCAAGGATTGTTTACTTTACGCAAAGTTCTTTAACGCAGTTGTTTGTTGCTTTGAGTTTACACTTTGGGTGGGATTCGCAACTTAATACCAGCGAGATGTTCTGGATAGATATCTCAAGGTGGATGATTAGTAGGTAGATGCAGATGGATTTTGGTCTACTTGTCTTGGCGTACCGCCCGTGCTTTTGAGCCTCTTCCTTTCTTTATAGCATAGTTAGCATTGGTTTGCGCACATAATCCTGTCAATTGCCCAGCTATAATTTGTTTACCTCGGATGGCTATTTTATCGTCTTTTGGGAGAGAGACATCACTAGTGAACATCATAAGACCCCGGTCCATATTTCCAACATTGTTTACACCCACTATCAATTTACTGCTTTATTTAGTTTTTCGTTGCTATCACTATCATTATTATCCCGTGCGTTTTATTCTTTGTAAACA
The DNA here is from genome assembly GCA_950022295.1 of Bromus sterilis. Taxonomy (NCBI): domain Eukaryota; kingdom Viridiplantae; phylum Streptophyta; class Magnoliopsida; order Poales; family Poaceae; genus Bromus; species Bromus sterilis. Next base: position 330,708,565 of record OX465595.1, on the reverse strand, counting down.
ACAAGGCCGGAGGAATTGACAACTCCTCTGTACTCGTTGGGAAGCAAAGTTATTTGTTGTGTGTGCAGGTCCAGGTGAAGTAAGCAACCTTAGGTTGTGAACGACGCCGTTTTTCACTTCACCACCTTCTTGTTTATGTTGGAGTCCTATTGGTTCGACATTCAACCTTAGCATCTTCGCTAACGAAAATTGCCGCTATCTACATCTCAACCTTCCACTTTGGGTAGACAATGAGGGGGCGTTAATTCGTTCCAGCAAAAGCAATTTCTGGCGCCGTTGCCGGGGACTCCACTCTTCAAGATAGGGGAGTTGCACACTATCTTTTATCTTTGCTTTTTAGACTTGTTAGTTTACCTTTCAGTTTTTGCTTTAGTTCTCTTTATCAAAAATCAAAAAAATAGTTATCTTGCTTGCTGTTACTATGGGTTCCTCCGAGAACACCAAGTTGTGTGACTTCAGTAGTCACAACAACAGTGACTTTATCTGCACTCCTATTGCTACACCTGCTACTTCAGCACCTTCTTATGAGATTAAACTTTCTTTGCTGAACCTTGTTATGAAAGATCAATTCTCCGGTGCTGGAGATGATGCTGATTTGCACTTAAATAATTTTATTGAGCTTTGTGATATGCAAAAGTACAAAGAAGTAGATGGTGATATTGTTAAGCTTAAGCTTTTTCCTTTCTCTTTGAGGGACGGAGCTAAAATCTGGTTCCAGTCCTTGCCTAAGAATAGCATAGACTCTTGGGACAAGTGCAAGGATGCTTTTATTGGGAAGTACTACCCCCTGCTAAGATTATCCAATTGAGGAGCTATATTATGAATTTTAGGCAATTATATAATGAACACGTTGCCCAAGCTTGGTAACGCATGAAATCTCTTGTTAAGAATTGCCCTACACATGGTTTGACTACTTGGATGGTTATCCAAAATTTTTATGCAGGCTTGCACTTTACCTCACGGAACTTGCTAGATTCAGCCGCGGGAGGAACCTTTATGTCAACTACACTTGGTGTTGCCACAAAACTACTCGATGAGATGATGACCAACTATTCCCAATGGCACACCGAAAGAGCTCCAACAGGTAGGAAGGTAAACTCTATCGAGGAGATCTCCTCCCTAAATGAAAAAGTTGACTTGATTATGTCTCTACTTACCAAGCAATCTCCTATTGATCCTCATGATGTTCCTTTAAACTCTTTGATTGCTCAAGATCAAGTAGATGTGAACTTTATCTCTAGAAACAACTTCAATAACAATGCTTATAGGAGTAATTTTGGTAGCAATCCTAGACCGTTCCCCTCCAACAACTATGGGAACAACAACACTTATCCTAGCACCAAAAACTCCACTTCTGAATTAGAGAGTATGCTTAAAGACTTTATCACTACCCAAAAAGCCTTCAACAAGAGTGTAGAGGAAAAAATAGACAAATTAGATAACCTCTCGTCGAAGGTAGACAATTTAGCCACTGAAGTAGAATTGCTCATAATTAGAACTTCTCCTCTTGAGGAGAGGAAGGTCACTCCTATGAATGCTATCCAAGTGAAAATTAATGAAAACATTAGGATGATGGCTAAACTTAAAGAGAGATGGGCTAGAGAAAAGGAGGAAGAAGATAGACTTAAGAGCCTTCCTACACACCATACTGTTGCTACTATCCAAGTGGTTGAGGATATCCAAACTCTTAGCTCCCAACGCACCCCTAGTCCCATAGGACCTATTAATGGTGATGCTATGACCTCAACCGTAGAAGAAGAAATTCCTATGACTATCGAAGCTACCCAACGAGTGAGCCTAAAGGACACCACTACCACCTTACTTGATAGTAGTGACCTTGATTTTTATAATTGCACCCTTTCTGAAGTTATTCGTTTCCTTCACAAGATGTCTAGAGACCCCCACACTAGCACACCTAATCTTGCCTTCACGGAGCATATCACTAATGCTCTCATTAAAGCTAGGGAGGAGAATCTTATGGTAGAAGCCTCCATACCTAGAAATCTAGAAGATGGTTAGGATCCTATGATTAAAATTAAGTTGAATAACTTTTCTTGCTATGCTTTATGTGATGTAGGAGCTAGTACCTCCGTTATGCCCAAAAGAATGTATGATATATTTGAATTAAAACCTTTTGATTCTTGTTCTTTTGGTGTTCGTCTTGTCGACTCTTCCGTAAAGAAACCTTTTGGGAAGATCGATGATGTTCTTATCATTGTCAATGAAAATTATGTTCCTGTTGATTTTACTATTGTGGACATTGAATGTGAACCTTCTTCTCCAATTATTTTGGGACGTCCTTTTCTTTGCACCGTGGGTGCTGTTATTGATATGAAAGAAGGGATTATCAAATTCCAATTCCCTCTCAAGAAAGGGATGGAACACTTCCCTAGGAAAAAGATTAAGTTGCCTTTTGAGTCCGTCACACGGGCTAGTTATTTTCTTGAAAAGACTTGATCTATTTGCATTAAGCCTAGCTATTGGCTTTAAAGAAGCGCTTTCGGGAGGCAGCCCGCAACGAATTTAGGATTTCCTTTTTTGTTTTTCTTCTGTTTTTAGTGGTCTTGATGATTGTTACTACTGTAGAAATATCATTGTATCTTTACTTTTCAAGCTTTGTGCCATTTATAGCCTCATATGACAAGGGAAGTGAAAGTTGTGACATGCTGTCCAGAAAACAGATTCTGTCCTCGTGACTAGAAAAATCATGGAAAAATACCAGTTCATCTTTTTGAGCTTAAATTTTTACACAGTGTTCTCTATGCAATTACGGAACTTTCGTATGTTCTGAGTTTTTTGATTCGAGTTGCAGAAGTATCCCTAAAAAATTCTTTACTACCTGCTGGTCTGTTTTTCACAGATTCTGTCCTGTTTTGCCTTTTCTTCGTTTTGAAAACCGTAAGCTTGCTTTTTCTTTGCAAAAACTTTTTGAAAATCTTTAGAAACAGTAGCTCTTCAAGAATATCCTTATTTCCAGTAGAGAAAAATATATTTTATTATGGGTACTAACCTCGCTAATCAGATTATGATGAGCTACGTATGAAGGGAGTTTTCAAGTGTGCGAGGGAAGATGATGAGAGAAGATTCAGGAGTGTCAAGCGCTCAAGCTTGGGGATTCCCCCATGCATCCCCAGGAAATATTCAAGGAGAATCAAGCGTCTAAGCTTGGGTATGCCCCCGTGCATCCCCTTCTCCATCAACAATTATCAGTTCGTCTCTCGTTTCACTATATTTTTATCACTTCATGCGTTATGTGCTATGCTTGGAGCGTCTCGCTCTTAGGTTTTATTTTTAGTTTTCTTTAGATTTGATTGCTGTTCATAACAACTTAGAACCCAATTTCTTTGTGTGGGAGAGAAACACACTCCACTTCCAAAATCTAGAACACAACATAGGATTCTTCATGCTTATCTTTGCTGTGTGTGTTCCTTATCTTTTTCATAGCTACTGCCATGTTTAGTTCTTAGTTTTCATGCTTATATTTTTAAGAGCTTTTGTTTAGTTTGTTGCTGGAACTCTCTTGAGTTTCCATGTTTATCTTGTTTAGAGAGTTTGCCTATTGCACTGTGTTTTGTGTCTTGACTTGAAGTAGGTAATTGAGGTTGCTATTCTTTTGTAGTAGTAACTTGCAATAGTTTTGAGGTATTGTTTTGAGTAATGTTTGGACTTTTGGTGTCAAGAGATTTAGCCTATTAGTGATAGATGTCGTATTTTGGGCAATCCGTGTTTATTTTCAAAACTTACAAATTTAGTTGAGAACTCAAGCTACTAGATGGATCACTACTCTTCCGAGGGGTCGAATATTAGAGTACACTCACGTACCATGAGTCAAGGATGCGCAAGGATAACCAAACCCCCATGCACTCCTCCTCGGGGTACTTGTCTCTTTGTGAAACCTCCTTATTAGATTGAGAGTTACCGATAATAAGTGCATGAGTTATTCAGAGTAATGTGAGTATTCAAAAGTTGACACTTCCACCTTCCCATATTTTGCTAGCCTCTCCTGTGCCGTGCATTGCTTTCTTCTCACTCGGAGAGTTGGCGTCCACCTTCGCCGGTACATCCAAATCCTTGGCACGATACGCTCTGTCATCATAAACCTCCTTATATCCTTCCTCAAAACAGCCACCATACCTACCTACCAAGGCATTTCAATAGCCTTTCCGAGATATATTGCAATGCAACATCCATCTTCTCATGACTTGATCTTCATGTCATACATGCTACTTGCTTGATCGATGAGCCGCATGCTAGTTGGGCCTTGCCCTATTCATTGCTACATGACGCGCTAGTATCATTTCATATCCTGCTACACTGGCAGAGGCATAAATTTGCATGCATCATGATAGTTACATCTTCTTTATGATTTGACTACTTTGTAAAGTGTGAAAGATCTTCTATACTTTTTGTAACATATAGAGTGTTGCCCCTAAAGTGAGGAAAATATCCCAAAGTGGACAAATTAAAAGATCCCAAAGAGGACAAATGAGAGAAATAGAAAGAGCCATTGAGGCCACCAAAAAAATACAAAAACATATAAAAAAGAGAAAAAGAAATAAAAAGAGAGAAGGGGCACACTACTATTCCTTTTGAGAGATCCACACTCGTACTCCCTCTTATATCTTGTACTCCATAGAGATTATCATTCATGCATACAACTATGTGGGGACCTTCACACTATAGAACTTGGTTTGTATATTCCAATGACGAGCCTCCTCAAATGAGCTCTAGGTCTTCTTGAGCAAGCAAGTTGGATGCACCCCCACTAGTTCCATTGGAGAGCTTACCTTAGCTCACATGTGCATCCGTTGCATGGCAATCCCTAATCCTCACATCATATCTATTATTTGGCTTTCTCTCTCCTATGATTGTTCTCACTGATGTGAGCCTTTCACACCCTTTTGGTCTTTCTCCTCCACCACATTCTCTCTTTTCCATCCTAAGTGTCAACTTTCTTGCTTATGATCATCCATTGCATGAGTGCTCAAAATGTCGAAAAGGAGTGAGTCATTTTGACTTGTAACTGGCTAGTGGTCTGGGGATGAGTCAAGATAAGATTCCAATGAAGAACAAGTGTGAAACTTTAGTAGATTGAGTTCTGTGACGCCCCCAAAATCAGACCGTGTACAGTAATCATACACGCAAGGTACACGATCGAGATCAGGGACTCACGTTGAGATATCACAACACAACTCTACAAATAAAATAATACAAGCTGTTTAATACAAGCCAGGGGCCACGAGGGCTCGAATACAATAGCTCGAGAGCACAAGTTAGCGGAAGCAATAGTATCTGAGTACAGACACAAAAATACAAGGTTGCCTTAAGAAGGCTAGCACAAAAACCAACACTCGATCGAAAAGGCAAGGCCTCCTGCCTGGGAACCTCCAAACTACTCCTGGTCAAAGAGGAACTCGACGTCGTAGAAGGCATCGGGGGTCTTCATGTTGCGGTGGTCGGCAACGGGGATCTCCTGCTCCTGGACTCCAAAGTCGACTGCAGCGACCGATCAGGAAAAACAGTAAAGGAAATAAAGCAGGTGAGTATCTAGTATACCCGCGAGTCTTACGTCGGCTACTAAGCATTATGCATTTGTATCAACGGAAAGAAGAGGCTGTATATAGTGGACTGCAAGATAGAAAATCAGAATAAGGGTAAGAAGCTAGGCCTAGCGAAGACTAGCATCTTCCGACGATGTCTTGCAGCATGAGGTAAGAATCAGCCAACAGTTTATATAAAGCAATAAAGTAACAATGAAGCAGAAGTTGCTGCAACATTAAATAATATAAGTTGTAGTGATTAATAATAATAATGCCTCCGAGTTCCCCTCCTCGACTTCCCTGCGAGGAAGAAAACTCGGAACCATACAGTTTAATAGTAGTAGTTTGTAGTGATAAGATCCAGCTTCAGCATAAAGCGTCCTGTTACCGTGGACACGGCTATTCGAATAGATTAAACTCCCTGCAGGGGTGCACTACTGTTCAGCCTGCACGCTCGGATCTCCAGGGTGGCGGGAACCTTGTTAGGGAACGCTCCACCAAAGCTATCCGACACGTCGCAGCCCATCCTAGGCTCAACAGAGAGGCCATCCGTCGGACTATATCCTATGCGCCAAGGGGTCTAGGTCCCTCACCCTTGCACGCTCCTGCACGGTGCGAGGCTGGCCGGTGAAGTAAAAGCAAATCCAAATACACCGCTCGAGCGAAGAAGACACACCGCTTCCCGGCAATTAGACCGCGATACTGCTGACGTCTGAAGAGCTTTCGGACAAACTACGACGCAGGGGAGCCCATAACTCCTTATCCCAAGTGAAGGTAGTGCGTACAGACCAACGGGCCTCTCAAGTCATCCGCCGAACCATTTAGCATTTTATTATTATCCGTCGGGACAACCATTATCGTTGCCCCTATCCGGGTGAGTCGCGGACAACGACAGCAGCCAGGACCACCAGTAACATTGGTGCCTGCCCTGACGTCCCACCAACTCGTGCGGTTACCAACAAGGTGAACCGTCTCCTTACCTTGTCTCGCGTTTTCTCCGAAGAGCTCGACTTTCGTACAACAGGATATCTGTCGGCCACGAACAGTACCAGGCCCGCCGCACACCGGTGGAATACACCTGACCCGTCGTTCCGCTAAGACACCCTGTGCGGGCACCGTTGGGTCACCCGACTCCTTACCTTTAAGGACACCAGTTGATTCGAGTGCCTACCATTAAGTGAAACCAGGAGGTATCCCCCTCGATGGTACACTTAATGAGGTTCAACAGAGACATCAGCGGAATGAACTAAAGAGGAATATTCTCATATCACCCCGGTGGTGCCGAGACACCAGCGAGATGAACTAAAGAGAAATACCCTCGTATCATCCCAGTGATGCTACGCTACTGAGCCGACGAGAGTGAAATATGAGTCCATTCCACTCGTAAGTCAAAATCGAAGCGACTCGGCAGAGTCTCGCCGTTGTAGGTTCCCTGGGGCGTCTGCATTGATCCGTACCTGTTGCAGTTGTAATATATCGTTTCCGCGATCACTCCCAGAGTGATCACGACCCGCTATTCTAAACCTAGCTAACAATGCGCAGGGTTTACTGCTGAATAATGCATAAGTAATAATAGGCAGCATAGGATTAAAGGAAGGTACATCAAGGGGCGACAAAAACAGACTATGCAATTGAATAGGATTGTAATCGTAGCAGCAGTAGTAACAATGCCTAGTGCAAGAAATGTACGGAAAGATAGGCGATATCTGGGGAAGGAAAATGGCTCTGCTTGCCTGGAAGCTCGGCGGTAGAGGTACAGTCGTCGATGAAGTAGTCGTACTCGGCAACGTCGACAGCGGCAGCGGTAACGAGGTCTATCGAATAAGAAGGGGGGGGAGAAACAATAAATACACAACAATAATAGCAATACAAATATATGACAAAGCAGATACAAAGCAACGGGGCTCTAACGCAGTGTTCGGTCAGTTCCCCGGAGCAGGGATTTATCCGGTGATGACTCATCGGTACCGGTTAATTACCGGACAGATGATCCGGAGTGGGAAGGTTCCATGTCTGTAGTGTTAGAGACATCCGACAGACATGTGGATAGTGTATCTGTGCTCGTTGATGCATTCCGAACAAGTTTTATGTTCAGAACATTTTCATCCGGAAAGTTTTACTGGTACCGGGAATTACCGACCGGGTTCACCGGAAGGGGAAATGTTCCACGTTCGGTATGTTAGAGGGGCGTGGTGGACATACGGGTGATGTATCCGTATTCATTGTATTTTTCTGATCAACTTTGATATATAAATTATATTCATCTGACTTACGCTTTAAAAGATATTAATTTCTATTTTTTAAATCATTTAAAAGAATTTCTGGAATTTCTTTATCATTTAAATCAAACATTATCCAGAACAGTGTTTTGACCAGTCAACTGACATAGGGGACACACAAGTCATAGGTTGGTCCTTTGACTGGTCAACTGACCAGTAGGTCCCACGGGGATGCAACGGCGAGCGCGGCGGCCGGGTCAGGGGCATGGCGGCGGGTGCATGAGACAGGGAGAAGGGGAGAAGATGGTAGGGGAGGAGGCTCAGTGCGAGGCGTCGATTGGGGGCGTGAGGAGAGCGAGGCAGGCCGAAGGGGCGAGCCGCCGACGATGCAGGGGGCGGCGTGGCCGCGACCGAGGCAGGCAGCCACGGGCTCACAGGGAGGGGCGAGTGCGATGTCGGGGAGGAAAGGGAGACACGGCGCGAGGAGATCCCGGGCGGGGCAGCCCGGCGGCCGGCTGGCCGGCGGCGGCGACGACGTCAGAGGGAGGGGGGATCGGGATCGGGATCGGGGTGGGGAGAGGGGGCGTTGACCCCGGGGGGGGGTTAAGACAGGGGAAGTGGGGGGGGGGGGTGGGCCTGGGGCTGGGCCCAGCGCCCAGGGCGTAGAATAGGTTTTTTTTGCTTTCTTTTCTTTTCTGCTTTTAATTGTTTTAGCGACTTTGGCATTTTTGTAAAATGTGCAATATGGTCCATAATTTGTACTACACCTAACTAGGGTGCCACAAAATGTTTGGGGTTTTTATAAACTCTTTTAATAATTCTTTTGAATATTCAATTTGAAAACAGTGTTGTTATGCCACTGGTTAGAATTGTTTGAATTTTTCCAGGGGCTTAATAAATACTCCAAGTTGGTTTTCCCTGGTCCAATGATTATTAGTGATTTAACAAAATTGGTTTCACAATTTTTGGATAAAGATTTATTTGTCACATATTTTTAATATTCAACCAAAAGCATTTGAGCTTTGATTGATCTCAAATCAAAGGGCATTTGATTTGAGCTTGGACTGTATTTGATTCATGATGATCAAGGTCCATGACCTCATTGCTTTCAACAATATCAAGGGGGAATTTGAATGTGAACTGACCCAAGTTGATCAAAGCAAAATTTTGATCAAGGCCATTTTGAGCAACAGAGATTATCAAAAGTGATTAGCAACAGTAATCCTGATTACTGTAGGTGATTACTGTAGTGTGGCACCCGGGGTGTTACAAGTTCTCAACGCAAAAATACTTTTTCTCGTATATCCCTATCCCCTTTCTTGCACGCAAACACCATTTGGAGACATTCGAGTCACGGACAGCGAGAGCTCTTGCACCTTTATGTTCTTATGTTGCTTATTTCAATGCTAAATATAGACTCTTGCCTGTTATGACTTGAATTGAATTACATGCCTTGATTGCTTTACTTACAAAGTTCTTATATGGTTGTTAGCATGTCACCACAGAAATTATGCTTTTATCATTTACCTACTCGAGGACGAGCAGGAATTAAGCTTGGGGATGTTGATACGTCCAAAACGTATCTATAATTTCTGCTTTCTCCATGCCTCTTTTGTGTGATATTGCTATGATATTGATGAACTTCCATGAAATTTTGATCATATTGGACTAACCTATTAACTCAGTGCACCCCAGTGCCAGTTCCTATTTTCTACTGTTTTTCTATTTCAGGTTTCCTCCATATTAAAAGTGCTCCAAAAATTCGGGAAAAATACAATAAAAAGTCAGCGCAGAAGAAGCTTCGGGAATCACCGAGGGAGGGCCAGAGGGGACCTACCAGGGCCCCAGGCACCCTCCCGGCGCGCCCTATGGTGGGTCCGCGCCAGGGGGCCGCCTGGACCCCCGGTGGCCCCCCTGGCTGCCCCCCTTCGCCTATATATCCCTCGTGACGTGAAACCCCCGTGACGGGAACCCTTTTTCGCGATCTCTCCTCTGTTCCGCCGCTGAGCTTCCAAGATCGGGAGCACCAGAAGACCTCTTCCAGGCACCCTGCCGGAGGGAGGAATCACCTCCGGAAGCTTCTCCATCACCATGGATGCTTCCCGGATGAACCGTGAGTAGTCCACCTTGGACCATGGGTCTATGATCAGTAGCTATGTGATGTTCTCCTCCCCTCTTTGTTCTTCATGGATTAGACCTCGTGAGCTGCCCTACATGATCGAGGCACTTATGTAATATTTCTTCTATTGCTATGCTGAGTTTGCTGGGATCCGATGGATTATGAGACTATGTTCAGATTGTGTTTGAGTAATATATTTGATTCTCCTCTTTTATATTTATGTTCTAGAGTAATTCTTGCATGTTCTCCGTTGCTGTTTATTGCTTTGGCCAAGTAGTAGGTAGTGACTCCAAGAGGGAGTGTTATGATTGATTGTGGGTTCATGCCCCCTGATGACTAGCTTGAGTGACAGAAACATGAGTCTAGGGGATGTGCTGTTGCCACAAGGAGGAAAACAACGGTGCTTTTACTTGCGGGTGCAAGGATTGTTTACTTTACGCAAAGTTCTTTAATGCAGTTGTCTGTTGCTTTGAGTTTACACTTTGGGTGGGATTCACAACTTAATACCAGCGAGATGTTCTGGATAGATATCTCAAGGTGGATGATTAGTAGGTGGATGCACATGGATTTCAGTATACTTGTCTTGGCGTACCGCCCGTGCTTTTGAGCCTCTTCCTTTCTTTATAGCATAGTTAGCATTGGTTTGCGCACATAATCCTGTCAATTTCCCAGATGTAATTTGTTTACCTCGCATGTCTATTTTATCGTCTTTTGGGAGAGAGACATCACTAGTGAACATCATAGGACCCCGGTCCATATTTCCAACACTGTTTACACCCACTATCAATTTACTGCTTTATTTACATTTCCGTTGCTATCACTATCATTATTATCCCGTGCGTTTTATCCTTTGTAAACAACAAGGCCGGAGGAATTGACAACTCCTCTGTAATCGTTGGGAAGCAAAGTTATTTTTTGTGTGTGCATTTCCAGGTGAAGTAAGCAACCTTAGGTTGTGAACGGCTCCATTGTTCACTTCACCACCTTCTTGTATATGTTGGAGTCCTATTGGTTCGACATTCAACCTTAGCATCTTCGCTAAGGGAAATTGCCGCTATCTACATCTCAACCTTCCACTTTGGGTAACCAACGAGGGGGCGTTAATTCGTACCATCAGTTGTGATTAGTGAAGTCACACAACTTAGTGTTTTCATTGGAACCCATAGTAGTAGCAGGTATTTTTGGTATTTTTGATAAGGGACACGAAAGAAAAAACTGAAAGGTAAACTAGCAAGACTAGAAAGCAAAGATAAAAGATAGTGTGCAACTCTCCTATCTTGTAGGCTGGAGTCCCCGACAACGGCGCCAGAAATTTCTTGATGCTTGCAAGGAAGATACTTCTTTCGCTCCTCGTTGGCTACCCCAAGTGGAAGGTGAGATGTAGCGTAGCAGCAGAATTTCCCCTCTGTAGAGGATAGGGTTTGTCGCCCGTAGGACTCACAGAAATACAAGAAGGTGGTAAAGTGAACAGTGGCGCCGAGATTGCTAATTTCGCCTGGACCTGCACACACAGCAAATAACTTTGCTCCCAATGAGTATAGAGGAGTTGTCAATTCCTCCGGCATTGCTGTTTACAAAGGATCAACGCAAGAGATAATAATAGTGGAAACTGAAAGTAAGAACTGAAAGTAAATTGAAAGTGCAAACAATGATGTGAATATGGACCGGGGTCCCGTGATGTTCACTAGTGATGTCTCTCTCCCAAAAGACGATAAAAGTGCTAGCGAGGTAAACAAATCACAGCTGGGCAATTGACATGATTATAAACGCACCTCAATGCTAACTATGCTACAAAAGAAAGGAAGAGGCTCGAAAGCAATGGGCAGTACGCGAAGGTAAGTAGACCAAAATCCATCTGCATCTACTAAGAATCATCCACCTTGAGATATCTATCCATAACATCTCGCTGGTATTAAGTTGCTAATCCCACCCAAAGTGTAAACTCAAAGCAACAAACAACTGCATTAAAAGAACCATGCTTAAAGTAAACAATCCTTGCACCCGCAAGTACAAGCACCATTGTTTTATCCCTGGTGGCAACAACACATCCCCTAGTCTCATGTTTCTGTCACTCAACCTAGACATCAAGGGGCTGAACCCACAATCAAGCATAATGCTCCCTCTTGGAGTTGCAACAAATCACTTGGCCAAAGTAAAATACGGCAACGGAGAAAATGAAAGAATTTACTAAAGAACACAAATACAAAATAGAAACAAATATATTACTCATCACAATCTGAACATAATCTCATAATCCATCAGATCCCAGCAAACTCAGCATAGCAACATAGAAAACTACAAAAGTGCCTCGATCATGTGAGGCAGCTCACGAGGTCTCGAAAGTGGAAGCACATAGAGGGGAGGAGTACATCACATAGCTACTGGTCATGGACCCATGGTCCAAGGGGGATTACTCACGGCACATCCGGGAGGCGTCCATGGCGATGGATGGTCTCCCAGAGGGGATTCCTCCTTCCGGCAGGGTACCGGGGCAGCTTCTCCTGGCAGCCCTGATCTTGAAACGGCGGTGGCGGCGGAACAGAGAGGAGAACGGGAATAGCAGATCAATATTAGGGGTTTCCGTCACGAGGGGTAAATTTAGGCGAAGGGGGGAACCGAGGGGGTCCACCAGGAAGCCAGGAGGCCTCCTGGCGCGGCCTAGGGTGGGGCCGCGCCAGGGACCCTCCTGGGCCCCCGGTGGTGGCCCTCCTGCCATATCTTGGTTATGCCGGAAGCTTCCGTGACGCTTATTTTTTATATAATTTTTCCGGGATTTATTGGGCACTTTTAATGGCCGGAAAACCTGAAATACAAAACAACAGAAAAACAGGAACTGGCAACTGGGTGCACTGAGTTAATAGGTTAGTCCAAATATGATAAAAAGTGTATGAAAGTTCAAGAAAAACATGGAAAAGTCACACAAAACATGCATGGAGCAAGCAGAAATTATAGATACGTTTGGGACGTATCATGCGCGACCGTGGTTCCCTGGACTGTAGCCATAGTCTTCCTCCCTCCACGTGGCCGGCTACTGGAAGCCATGGCGGCCTCGTCACAGACCGGCCGTTCATCTCATGACCTCGCCGTCGGGACGACGAGGACGTGCCCTGGGTAGCAACCGGCCTGGACCCGCATAGGGGGGAAGGGGTGCCGGAGTGCGAGATTGCGCGGCCTTGATTTGCCGTAGGGGAAGGTGCGCCACCGTGAGGCTCGCCGGCCTGGATCCATCGCGGCCAAGGCGCGCCGGTGGAACGAACCAATTCACATAGAATTGAAGTCTCTGTGCTCAAGTGCCAGTCCCTGGATCGAACTCGCTGGCACACACATTATCATAGATGTATATCAAAGTACAAGTGCATCATTATTACAACGTATGATCCAGAGTAAAACAAATAACAAGTTTCATAGCTCAAGGCTAGCTTATTCAACATAAATATAGCGGAAGCATAAGCAAATAACGAGGAGTCCCATCAACATCCACAAGCGAACATGCTGAGTGTAGACCCGCAACCCTAAACGCACCTTACTGGTCGTCTGAAAAACCTACAACACCGAAGGTTACAACCCGACAACGGGTCAGTACATCTGATTTGTACGAAAAGTGACACGGAAAAGTTTATATAAAGGACCTACAGCTACTTGCAAGGTGAGTCAAAAGAAAGGCTTATGGTTTTGTTTTGCTGAATGCCAATTTTCTCCTGAACTAAACTAGTCAAATTTTTATGTTGAATTCTACCTAAAACACACAACAACCCATGCTAATCTTTCCCACCAAAATTATTATTAAGTGTTCATTGATACGGTGAGGATAGTTCTCTCACTCCTCGTTGGTTACCCCAAGTGGAAGGTGAGATGTAGCGTAGAATTTTTTTTCCCTCGGTGAAGATACCAAGGTTATCGAACCAGTAGGACTCAGGAGATACAAGTAGGTGACAACAGCGCCAGAAATTAGCAGTTGTCGTGGACCTGCACACAGCAACAAATAACTTTGCTCCCAACGAGTACAGAGGAGTTGTCAATTCCTCCCGCCTTGCTGTTTACAAAGGATTAACTCAAAAGATAATGATAGTGATAGCAACTGATAAGTAAATTGAAGGCGTAATCAATAGTATGAAGATCGACCGGGGTCCTGTGATTTTCACTAGTGATGTCTCTCTCCCAAAAGACGATAAAAGTGCTAGAGAGGTAAAAAAATCACAGTTGGGAAATTGACAGGATTATGAAGGCACCGCAATGCTAACTATGCTGCAAAGAAAGGAAGCGATCAAAAGCAATGGGTAGTACGCCAAGGTAAGTAGACCGAAATCCATCTGCATCTACTACGAATCATCCACCTTGAGATATCTATCCAGAACATCTCGCTGGTATTAAGTTTCGAATCCCACCCAAAGTGTAGACTCAAAGCAACAGACAACTGCATTAAAAGAACTTTGCGTAAAGTAAACAATCCTTGCACCCGCAAGTACAAGCACCGTTGTTTTATCCCTGGTGGCAACAACACATCCCCTAGTCTCATGTTTCTGTCGCTCAAGCTAGACATCAAGGGGCTGAACCCACAATCGAGCATAACGCTCTCTCTTGGAGTTGCAAATAAAATACTTGGCCAAAGAAAATACCACAACGGAGAAGATGCAAGAATTTACTCAAGAACAAAATATAAAAGAGAAGAACCAAATATATTACTCATCACAATCTGAACATAGTCTCATAATCCATCAGATCCCAACAAACTCAGCATAGCAACGGCAGAAATTACATAGATGCCTCGATCATGTGAGGCAGCTCACGAGGACTCGAAAGTGGAAGCACGAAGAGGGGAGAGATAGATCACATAGCTACTGGTCACGGACCCATGGTCCAAGGGGAAATACTCACGGTACATACAGGAGGCGTCCATGGCTATGGATGGTCTCCCGGAGGGGGTTCCTTCTTCTGGCAGGGTGCCGGAGCAGCTTCTCCAGGCAGCCCTGATACATCCAAAAAGCATCACTATTTTATATTGTGATTTCACCCTATTCATTGATATATTCCACTTTAAAGTATTGTTCTTATGTTGTTTTGGCTTATTTTAGACAGTTTACAACTTTCCGGTGCCGAAGCAGTAGAACCAGAATTCAGCGGTAAAAAGTGGATACCAAGTTGCTGAATTAGATCAAGTCCAAATGCGATGAAATTTTACGGGGAGCAGTTTTATGAAGATTGACTGGGGATCACCGAAGGAGGAGGTGAGGGGACCCACCAGGCAGCCAGAAGGGTGCCTGGTGCGGCCCCCCTCCTGGCCACGCCAGGCACCCTCCTGGGTGCCTGGTGGCCCCCCTCGGTGCCCCTTTCGCCTATATAACCCCCCTGGGGTAGAAACCCTAAAACAAGAGTCGTTTCCGTGTTTCGCCGCCGCCACGGGGCGGAAACCTACAGAGGGGAAAAGCCATCTCCGGCGGGCAGATTCCGCCGGGAGATCACCTCTCGGAAGGGGAGATCGTCGCCATCATCATCATCATCGTCACGGGCTTCATCGAGATCGTCATCAACATCATCCCCAACATCAGCACCATCTCCATCTCCATCCCATCTCATCTCACAATTGCAACTTGTGTTGTAATCCGTACTATCTATCCTCTCTACTCTGTTGGTGTTGATTACTACTTTGTGGTGAATGCTATTGAGTTTTGTTGGAGAAATATCATTGTGTCCAGATTGTTTACCACCCATCTATCGATCATGATCTCTTTTATGTCTTGTGAGTAGTTACTTTAGTTCTTGAGAACATGGGAGAAGTCTAGTTGTTAGTAGTCATACTATGTTGAATTATTATGCGTTGTTTGATAAGTTGTGTTTTTATTTCTCTAGTGGTGTTATGTGAGTCGAACACATAACACTTTACCTTTCATGGGACTAGAGGAATACATTGTGCACAAAGGATGCTTATGGTGGGTTGCCGGAGTGACAGAAACCTGAACCCCAGTTCGCAGACTTTCGCACAAGGGAGTTATGGATCCTTGATCGTAATGTTGTGGTTAGGCTTATGCCTTAATTACTACCTTGTATTTGCGGATGGTTGCAAGGTGTGTAATCATAAGAGTACACTTATCTTAGTCTAGAAGGTGTACTAGCATTGATCCACCCACCGACACTTATCAACACGATGCATATTACTTGGCGGAGTATGGTGAAAGTGACTTGACTATCTCTCCCGTGTTTTCTCGAGAACGCTTTAGCTTTTATAAGTTCAGTTCCTAGGCTTATCCTTGTGAAAGGATTGGGCCACTTGCTATTCCTCAGTTACTCTGTTTACTTTGGCTGTCTTTTACTTTTCTGTTGCTTAAACCAAAACCCCCTAAATATTTACCTTTGAGTGTTTGCAGCCCTTTCCTTATCCAGTGTCACTTATCAGTACCTTCTGCTCCTCGTTGGGAGCGACATCCTTATTTATTGAAAAGCTACAATTGATCCCCTAGACTTGTGGGTTATCAAGAATCGTTTATTGGCGCGGTTAACGGGCGAGGCGATCCCACTAAACCTATTAACTTCTCCGCCATCAACGAGCTTTTCTGGCGCCGTTGCCGGGGAGTGTAGCGCTATTGGTAAGTGAAGCCGGTAAGGGAACTTTTATTTTCTGTTGTTACTTTCAGTCCTTGTGGACTCTTCTGCTGTTGGTTCGTTGCTGGTAAGGAGCCGCCCCACGACTGTGGTGGTCACTCCTACCCCTACTGAAATTGTTCCCTAGAAAATACCATCTGGTATTGTTGATTATGTCTTGGCTAACCGTTATACAGGAGAAGGACATCCGGGAGAACACCTGCTATATTTATCACAATTATGTTCTTTATTTAAGCTTGCAGGTGTGACGATGGAGTTCTTCATGAAGAAACTATTCTCCATATCACTCAAAGATAAAGCTTCAGATTGGTATAAGCTACTCGATAACTCTGATCTTCTTGAATGGCCAGAGCTTATGTCTCTCTTTTATGCAAAGTTTTATCCTCTTCGTGAAATTCACCAAGACAGGAACTAGATCTACAACTTTTGGTCTCGCGACGGAGAGAGCATCGCTCAAGCTTGGGGGAGACTGAGGTCCCTGATGCTCAAATGCCCAAACCATGAGCTCCCCAAGGAAATTATACTTACAAATTTTTATGCCAGGCTTTCTCGTCAGGACAAGGAGATGTTGGATGCCTCCTCTAGTGGGGTATTCCAGACCAGAAGTACGGAAGAAAAATGGGATCTTATAGAAAGGATCCAGAAGAACACTGAAGACTGGGAAATTGATAAAGGTAATGAACCCGCTATAAACTATGAGCATGACTACATTGAGAGTTATGTGAAGTCTGATTACTTTAATACCTTTTTCTCTAAAATTGGTCTTGATTCCCAGCTAATGGTTGACTTTTGCAAGGACTTTGTTTCTCATATTGATTCTTCCAGGAAGAAGGAGAGTCAACATCATAAACCTTTCAAGGAGTCACCAATTGAGATTAATGTTACTGATCCTGTTTTACCTGCAGTTGTGTATGAACAACCTCCTTATCGCTCCAGGATAAAGGAACACTCTTTTGTTACAGGTATTCTAAACAAGAATAGAAGGACCACTGACGAACCTGAGGACATGATCAAGGTCCAGCCTCAAGTTGCAATGGTCAAGGATCTGGTAACCAGTGATATCGAAGAATGCACTATTATTTTTTGAGCTATTGCGACTAACATTGTCACAGCCAGGAACAAAGGCCCAATTTCAGGTACACCAGTTGTATCTGTCAAAATAGGAGATCATAATTACTATGGGCTATGTGATTTGGGATCTAGCGTCAGCGCTATTCCCTTCACACTTTATCAAGAGATCATGCACAAGATTCAGCCGTGTGAGATCAAGGACATAGATGTCACTGTCCATCTTGCAAATAAACAAACAATCTCTCCAGTTGGGATTGTAAGAGATGTTGAAGTACTCTGCGGGAAGGTAAAATATCCTACAGACTTTCTTGTACTTGGTTCAGTGATAGATAGTTTTTGCCCTATTATCTTTTGTAGGCCCTTCCTCAGCACTTGCGGAGCTATAATAGATTGCAAGAAAGGTAAAGTTTCTGTTGAATTCAACGGTGAGCCGTATGAATTTAATTTTTCTAAGTTTTGTAAGCAGCCTCGTGGTCCTGACCTGTCAAGTAATGACAAAATTATTGAAGAAATTGCTTCCATTGCTATTCCTCCTAATGACACTTTGCAGCAATTTATGGAAGATCACGAGAATGATATACATATGCAGGAGAGGGATGAACTAGAAGACATATTTTTAAGACAAACTCCCATCCTGAAGCACAACCTCCCGGTTGAACCTTTAGGAATCCTCTCGCAACCAAAAGAAGACCCGATGTTCGACCTAAAACCACTACCCGATACGCTCAAGTATGCTTATTTAGATAAAAAGAAAGTATATCCTGTTTTTATCAAGTCTAACCTTTCAGGGTATGAAGAAGATCGATTATTGGAGACACTCCGCAGACACCGAGGTTCTATTGGCTATACTCTTGATGATCTCAAGGGTATTAGTCCATCCATTTGCCAACATACTATCAATCTCGAGCCCGATGCTAAACCGGTTGTTGATCATCAACGACGGTTGAACCCAAAGATGAAGGACGTGGTTAGGACGGAGGTTCTCAAACTTCTAGCCGCAGGTATCATCTATCTTATAGCTGATAGTAAGTGGGTAAGTCCCGTTCATTGTGTTCCTAAAAAAGGAGGTATGACTGTTGTTCCTAATGATAAAAATGAACTAATACCTCAGAGGACTATTATTGGGTATAGAATGTGCATTGATTTCAGGAAGTTGAACAAGGCCACCCGGAAGGACCACTATCCTTTGCCCTTTATTGATCAGATGCTCGAGCGGTTGTCTAAAAACACCCACTTCTGCTATCTTGATGGGTACTCTTGCTTCTCCCAGATTCACGTCAACACCGCGGATCAACATAAGACCACTTTCACGTGTCCTTACGGTACTTATGCTTATAGGCGTATGCCTTTTGGTTTGTCTAATGCACCTGCTACTTTTCAGAGGTGCATGTCTACAATATTTCATGGTTTCTGTGAGGAGATTGTAGAAGTTTTCATGGACGACTTTTCCATCTATGGAAACTCCTTTGACCACTGTCACCACAATCTTAATAAAGTTTTGCAGAGATGTGAAGAAACAAATTTGGTGCTCAATTGGGAGAAGTGCCATTTCATGGTTAACGAAGGGATAGTTCTTGGACACAAGATTTCCGAAAGGGGAATTGAAGTGGACAAGGAAAAAATTGAAGCTATTGAAATAATGCCTTATCCAAGGGACATTAAAGGTATTCGTAGTTTTCTAGGTCATGCTGGTTTCTATAGAAGATTTATCAAGGACTTTTCTAAGATCTCGAGACCCCTTACCAATCTTCTCCAGAAGGATGATCCTTTTGTATTTGATGAATATTGTAAGGAAGCTTTTGAAGTTCTTAAGAAAGCCTTGATAACCGCCCCTATAGTACAACCACCTGACTGGAATTTGCCCTTTGAGATTATGTGTGATGCTAGTGATTTTGCTGTTGGAGCTGTTTTAGGACAAAGGGTTGACAAGAAGTTGAATGTCATCCACTATGCCAGCAAAACACTTGATAGTGCTCAAAAGAATTATGCTACTACCGAGAAAGAATTCTTGGCAGTGGTGTTTGCTTGTGATAAGTTTAGGCAGTATATTGTTGATTCTAAAGTTATTATTCATACTGACCATGCTGCCATTAAGTATCTTATGCAGAAAAAGGATGCCAAACGAAGACTCATTAGGTGGGTACTCCTTCTTCAAGAATTTGATTTGCATATTGTCGATAGAAAAGGAGAAGACAATACGGTGGCGGATAATATTTCAAGGATGGAAGATATCCCGCACGATCCTATTCCAGTCAACGATAGTTTCCCAGATGAACAGCTTGCTGTTGTAAAAGTACAATCTCATTCCGACCCTTGGTTTGCAGATTATGCTAATTTTATCATTGCAAAGTTTTTGCCTCCAGGTTTCACATTTCAGCAGAGGAAGAAATGCTTCACAGATTTGAGGCACTAC
The DNA here is from genome assembly GCA_950022295.1 of Bromus sterilis. Classification (NCBI taxonomy): domain Eukaryota; kingdom Viridiplantae; phylum Streptophyta; class Magnoliopsida; order Poales; family Poaceae; genus Bromus; species Bromus sterilis. The sequence goes on along the minus strand of OX465595.1, from coordinate 330,688,606 downwards.
TTTTGGGATGATCCACATCTTTATAAAGAAGGTGTGGACGGGATCGTAAGAAGGTGTATACCGGAGCACGAGCAGCAGGACATTCTTCGACAATGTCACGATAGTCCCTATGGAGGACATCATGCCGGTGAAAGGACCGCACATAAAGTTTTAAAATCAGGTTTATATTGGCCTACTCTCTTTAAGGACGCCCGAAGGTACGTTCTATCTTGTGATAAGTGTTAGAGAGTTGGTAACATTAGAAGGAGAAATGAGATGCCTATGAATTACTCACTAGTGATCGAACCTTTCGATTGCTAGGGTTTCGATTTTATGGGTCCTTTTCCTCCTTCACACAAGTACACACACATCTTAGTTGCTGTTGATTATGTAACCAAATGGGTTGAAGAAATCCCCACTGAGAGTGCTGATCACAAGACATATTTGAAAATGCTCAAAGATGTAATTTTTCCTAGGGTTGGAGTACCAAGGTACCTCATGATAGATGGAGGGTCACACTTCACACATGGAGCTTTTAGGAATAGCCAAGTACGATGTCAATCATAGGATCGCATCACCGTACCACCCTCAAACTAGTGGGCATGTTGAGCTCACCAATAGGGAGATCAAGTTGATCTTGCAGAAAATAGTAAACAGTTCTAGAAAGGACTGGTCAAAGAAGTTAGGAGATGCTTTGTGGTCCTATAAAACTGCTTACAAAAACCCCATGGGAATGTCTCCGTATGAGATGGTCTATGGCAAGGCTTGCCATTTACCATTAGAGTTAGAGCATAAAGCTTTCTGGGCTGTCAGAGAGCTGAATGCTGACCCAAAGTTAGTTCTCTAGATGAGTGGAGAAGTGAAGCTTACCAGAGCGCTAAAATGTTCAAGGAAAAGGTAAAGAAGTGGCACGATAAAAGAATTCTGAAACGTGAATTTAATGTTGGTGATAAAGTTTTGTAGTTTAGATCTCGTTTCAGGTTTTCTCCAGGTAAACTACTTTCCAGATGGGAAGGACCTTTTCATATCGAAGAAGTATATCGGTCGGGTGCAATCAAGATCAATAATTTCGAAGGCACCAAACCTCAAGTTGTGAATGGACAAAGACTCAAACATTATATGGCAGGTGATCCAATCAATGTGGATGCAAACATGATATATACAAGTACTCATGAAGAACATGTCGCAGCCCAGTTTCAGACTCCGGCAGGAGCAGAATTAGAAAAGGTATGAATTATGGTAATAAAACACCGCGAACGTCAATAAAAGTTAACTTTTCATAGTTTTTGCGAAATTAGGAAAATTTTGAGCCCGAGTGGAGCTGGAGAGGAGCTCCAGGGAGGTCAGGAGGCCCCCTGGCGCGGCCCCCCCTCCTGGCCGCGCCGGGCACCCTCCTGGGTGCCCTAGACTCCGCCTCCGACTCCACCTAGGCTTGAAACCTTCCTTCTGTTGCAGAAATTTTTGCTATATATTTGCCCAGATCGTCCCGACATCGTATCTCTCGATTTCGCGTGTTTTCTTTCTTGGTCTATTTCTGCCAGGGTGAAAAGCTGTTGCTAGAGATGTCTTCTTGCGGTTCGAGTGGGGAGGACTTCTTAGGATGGCGTCTACGTCAAGTCCAGAAGGATCTTAATCAAGGGAAGCACGTTGATTGGGCTACCGAAGAAGAAATTTCCGCAAGACAAGCGGAGATGGAGCGCTCCGTAAGAGAGGAATTCAAGACTATCACTCCCCAACAACAAGGAGGCCCATCCACTTCACTTGAAGATCAACGCATGCTTTCCACCATCTCCGAGGCCTACCGCATCACCAACCAACTCTGTGAAGATTTTCGTGTACTAAAAGTACAAGTGGAAGTCTTGGAGGCGGAGAACCGAACCCTTCGCCGCGTCATCAGGGATCTGAAGAAACAACCACAACAAGATGAGGAGTAAATATCCTCGGGTAATGGCACCCCCTTAGCTTGTTCCAAGCTTGGGGGAGTGCCCGGTATCTTTATCTTTATCTTTGTCTTTAGGAGTCAAGTAGAGTCATATCATGTCTAGGGAGGTCACTTTATGAAATAGGTGTTGCTTTGAGGTCTATCACTCCTTTTGTGGAGAGCTTTGTATCTGTGAGTGTGGAGTCGTCTATGAAGGAATATTAATGAGAAGTCTATTGGTTTCTTTGCTGCACTTGGTATTCTCTTCACGCAATCGACATTATGAGCTGATTCTTATGGGGAGTATCAGGTATGGCTTCGAAAACCTTATTTAATCTTGGCAAGTATAGCTTTGGTCATAACAACAAGCATGTTTTTCTCAAAGTAGCGACATAGCCAAAACCTTTGTGTTTTTATGCTCGAAGTGTTATGTTGACAAGGAAGACAACTTGATGATTCATGCTAGTTATAATGTTTATGATTTGTATTGCTTGCATCTAAGTTGTCATCAATTGTCTGCTCTCTCAAAGCCTTGCTAGCCAAAACTCTGTACCAAGCGGAATTCTGCTTGTACTTCCATACCTTGAAACCAACTTCTTCCACTTGAGTCCACCATACCTTCCTACTTGTGGTATTCCACTACCACTCTTAAAGTATATAATTTATGTGCTATCTTTAGATGTTCAAAATCTTCTGTTTTGTGCCGCTGATTCAGCTCATGAGGAAGTGGTGGGTGACCCATGATCTTCTTAATTTGGACAAGTTTTATCTTGGGATCGCATGTCTAATCTGCAAACCCTTAATACGAGAAGGGACTAGCATGAGTGCCCAGCTCGTAAAAGATAAATACTAACACACAAGTTCCTTCGCCCTTTTACAAGTGATAAACAAAGGAATCCAAGGGGATGTGATCGTCCCCACAAGGGAGACGTTCCTCGAAACTTGTCCAAATCATGAAGTGAGTGAGTTATCTATCAGCAGTCGTTGATGGATCATGCACCTCCCAAAAGTTTGTTTTTGTTCTGTTTGATCTAGAGATGGCACATAAGTTTTCCCTGCTTACCATTTTTTGCACGGGGTTTATCTTTATTTTGTGCTGAGTCAGTCCTTCCTACTTCCTTTCTAGAGAGATAACAGACACTTGATGTTGATAAAGATGCTTGCTTATAAAGTTGCATTGAAATCTAGCATGATTACATCTTTGTTGACATTATCTTTTGATAAGTGAGTTGTTTACAAAAGCTTATGCTTAGTAAACATCTTCCTTTGTGTTGAGATGTGCACTTCTTGACTAATAGCATGTTCTTTCAAAAGCTTCAGCTGTTCCATTATAAGTGAAAGAGCAAAAGTAAAAGTTATTAGTTGTTCCTTGACCAAGGCTATGTTTGTCATGATTTGATGAGTTTTCCAGGTCCTAGTTTGTTATAATTGTTACTACTTTCTCATAAGGACCTTATGAGTTGAGGTTGCTATTGCGGATGCTTAAGTTTGGTGAGGAATCTTGATGCTTCTTGTTTGTATTCTTTTATCGACACTTCACTCTCTAAACTTGTGGACAGGTTTACCGAGCTCAGCAATCGCTTGGGGACAAGCGAGGTCTAAGCTTGGGGGAGTTGATACGTCCAAAAAGCATCACTATTTTATATTGTGATTTCACCCTATTCATTGATATATTACACTTTAAAGTATTGTTCTAATGTTGTTTTGGCTTATTTTACACAGTTTACAACTTTCCTGTGCCGAAGCAGCAGAACAAGATTTCAGCGGTAAAAAGTGGATACCAAGTTGCTGAATCAGATCAAGTCCAAATGCGATGAAATTTTACGGGGAGCAGTTTTATGAAGATTGACTGGGGATCACCGAAGGAGGAGGTGAGGGTATCCACCAGGCAGCCAGAAGGGTGCCTGGCACGGCCCCCCTCCTGGCCGCGCCAGGCACCTTCCTGGGTGCCTGGTGCCCCCCTCGATGCCCCCTTTCTCCTATATAACCCCCTGGGGTAGAAACCCTAAAACAAGAGTCGTTACCGTGTTTCGCCGCTGCCACGGGGCGAAAACCTACAGAGGAGAAAATCCATCTCCGGCGGGAAGATTCCGCCGGGGAGATCACCTCCCAGAAGGGGAGATCGTCGCCATCATCATCATCATCGTCAGGGGCATCATCGAGATCATCATCACCATCGTCCCCAACATCAGCATCATCTCCATCTCAATCCGACCTCATCTCACAATTTTAACTTGTGTTGTAATACGTACTATCTATCCTCTCTACTCTGTTGGTGTTGATTACTACTTTGTGGTGAATGCTTTTGAGTTTTTTTGGAGAAATATCATTGTGTCCAGATTGTTTGCCACCCATCTATCACCTCTGATCATGATCTCTTTTATGTCTTGTGAGTAGTTACTTTAGTTCTTGAGAACATGGAAGAAGTCTAGTTGTTAGTAGTCATACTATGTTGAAGTATTATGCGTTGTTTGATACTTAAGTTATGTTGTTATTTCTCTAGTGGTGTTATGTGAGTCGAACACATAACACTTCACATTTCGTGGGCCTAGAGGAATACATTATGAACAAAGGATGCTTATGGTGGGTTGCCGGAGTGACAGTAACCTGAACCCCAGTTCGCAGACTTTCGCACAAGGGAGTTATGGATCCTTGATCGTAATGTTGTGGTCAGGCATATGCCTTAATTACTACCTTGTATTTGCGGATGCATGCAAGGTGTGTAATCATAAGAGTACACTTATCTTAGTCTAGAAGGTGTACTAGCATTGATCCACCCACCGACACTTATCAACACGATGCATATTACTTGGCGGAGTATGGTGAAAGTGACTTGGCTATCTCTCCCGTGTTTTCTCGAGAACGCTTTAGCTTTTATAAGTTCAGTTCCTAGGCTTATCCTTGTGAAAGGATTGGGCCACTTGCTATTCCTCAGTTACTCTGTTTACTTTGCTTGTCTTTTACTTTTCTGTTGCTTAAACAAAAAACCCCTAAATATTTATCTATGAGTGTTTGCAGCCCTTTCCTTATCCAGTGTGTCGGGACCCGGGGTTAGCGTATGCAAGTTCCGCTACGACATAGTCATATGGAGAGCCGAGAACCGTACCCACTTGTCTAAGCAGAAAAGGCCAAGCACAGAACGTTCTCGGAGAGCATCGTACGTGGGGGGCATCCCATCCAGGCCGGATGATCATCTGAGATGGGTCCTCATCGTCCGCTCACAAGTCTAATGATATGGGTGATGAACTCCCATATTCACAGACAAGTCGCCTCAACCATACTATCGACTATCTCATAACTCTTACATAGACTTACTCCAGCCCGATCACTTAGTCGGGGTCTAGGGCGGGCTCGATCATACATCAAAGTGTGCACGAGACAGAATCTCGAACAATCGCATAGCGATGCCCCAAGCTGCGCACATCTAAGGGCCACTTGGTGTATAAAAGACCGCCAGCCAGATCACAACTAAGGTCTCGAAAACCCATACAAAGACATGCATGTTATAAACATACACGCAACACACATGCCTTGTATGAACAGCAGGTATCATTGCAATTCTCTACAAAGTACACATCTTTATTGATAACTCTTACAGAGTGCACACAGAGATCACAAGCATGTGATCCAACATTACAACAGACAAGCGGAAGCAAAGTAGGTCTGAGTACAGACAAGTTTAACAAATGGCTTAGAGAAGCCTTATCTATAAACAAGACCTCCACGAGGGAACAGTCGTCTGACTGGGACTACACTAGCTTGGTCTTGGTCTGAGTCTTCATTCTTCGAGCTTCAGGGAGAAGCCACCATCGGGGTCGGTGGGTTCATCTAAAACATAGAATAAGCAAACGTGAATACAAAGTCGTACTCAGCAAGACTTAAGTAGGAACTATACTACTCATGCACATGTATCAAGGTAAAGGGAGGTGGGGTTCAAAATGCAGAAGTGCCAGCTTTGACTTGGCTAGTCCTGAACTACGAGTACCAGACTTGAGGTAAGAATCATACACGAGTCCACTACATCTCCAACCAATACACCACTATGGTTACTTCCTCGACTTCCCCACGAGGAGCACACCATAGCACTCACGCTCATCTTGCGAGTTTTAGAAGTATCCAGTTCAAGTTGTCTAATAATCGAGCACAACTCTCCAAGTAGTCCCTTACCGCGGACGCGGCTAATCGAATAGTTTATTAACCCTGCAGGGGTGTACTTCTACCCACATGAAACGATCAGTTACTGCCGGGATCTCGTCACCCTTCAAGCGGGTGTCGGCGAGGATAATTTCCACAACTTTTACCTCACAGCCAACTCCAATTCAATGGAGACGCCTATCTGGGCTGAAATCCACATCGTGAACCCGGCCGGTTTACCGATGTGGTCCCAGAAGATGTGTGCAGGGTCCCAAGCCGGTATGAATAGCCGTTCTTCCACTTCGCAGACCGTGCCACAACCCTACCAGAACTCCGAACTAATGCGACTCATTGAACTGAGAAGGGGTGAGTTAGTAGGTTGAGCGGGGGTCCATGTGCCCAACATGTGGTAATACTCTTCGTCTTGGATCACCACACAAGAACTTGGGCTTAAGGCGGTGTTCAACAAGACAACCCACTGTGTACTCCTACACAACCTCTCATCGTTCACCTTGTATTAGGGTAGATTCACCAACACAGTTTCACTTTCAACAACACCATGTTCACTATCATCCCGACTCACATCAAAAACATCCTCATTGTAAACTCTAAGCATGCAATAAGCAGTAACAGTTGCAGGGGCCACATGATAACAGTCAACTCCTATGTCAGCTAGGATTGTGGTTTGCTTACTAATGTGACAAGATGATAGGTCATGCATCGGATATGGGTTTAACTATGCGGTAGAATCGATACAAGGTGATCTCCTAAACATGCATAAGCGAGACTGAGAGGGAATTGGGATTTTATAGATATGATCAATGGGGGTTTGCTTGCCTTGCTGACGAGGTTCAGTTACGGAGTCTTCAACGAAGGGGGTGATCTCGGGTTCCGGCTCCACTTCTATCAGCAACATGACAATCATAGGATCAACATAATGTAAAATGCACAATCACATGAATAAGATTGAAATGGTGATGTTCATGGTACTGATGTGTTGAGCATTCCATTTAAAAGGAGTATATTTCATTTGAGAAGCAATTTCAAACTCCATTTGATTTATCGATGAATTTCAAATGCATTTGAATGCATGAAAGTTCATTTGAAAAGGTTGATCATGAAGTGATGTTGTAAAGGTGAGGTAAAGCCTCTGATGTGTGGAAGAATCCATTTGAAAAAAAAGGTGTTGCAAAGTCATTTGCAAATTCACTCCAAATTTGAATTTGAAAAGGATCCATATGCATGTTTGCTACTGTTCACCCATTTTAAAATGGTCAAACATAGAAACTAGTTGCATATTCATAATCCTTGTATTTTTCTGATAATTTTAGACATATTATTTGTCCAATTTGGAGTTAAAATGAATTTTCTATGATTTTTCAAAGTTTCAGCCATTTTCTGCCTTTTCTGGAATTTTCTGATTTTCTTTTTTTAAACTGGAAAAGGGTTTACTGCGTCATCAAGACGTCAGCATGACGCGGGGGGGGGGGGGGGGCTGACCAGTGGGGCCTAGGTGTCAGTGACACAGAGCTTAATCCCTGTTTTAATTAAAACTGAGGGGGTTTAATTAGGGCCAGGGCCCACAGGTCAGTCTCACCAGGGGGTCATTAGCACCTAATCTAATGGCGGCCACGTCAGCGCTGCCGACGACATGTCGACGGCGACATCCGACGCGGCGGCGATCCACTGGATGACGACTCCGGCAACAAAATGGCACGCCGCGACCACCAATCGAATCCCCGTGCTTGCGCGCTTCACCCAGGGCACGACAGCGTCACCGGGGAGCACCGGAGTGACGCCGGCGACGACGTGCGACGGCGGCCGTGGCTCGGTGAAGAAGGGGACGGTGCAATGGTGTCCCAAAAGTCGTGTGGTTGGTTGGTTTACGCTCCTGGGAGAGTCGCACGTCCACTGGATGTGGCTAGGGTGGCTGGGGTGGCTCGTGTGCTCGACGGCGAGCACACCGGCGGCGAGGAGCTACGGCTTCAATGGCGGACGCAGCTAGTGGAAGGGGAAAACACGGTAGCAGAGGGGAAATGCTCAGGGGCTCACCAAGAATGCAAAGGCAGGGTTGAGGAGGCCGGAGGATCTGCCGTTGTGGCGGAATCGACGAAGAGCTCTTGCGGGTCCGGCGACGGCTCGACGAAGGGGACGACGTGCTCGAGGCTCCCGGGGCCGATTCCTTGCACAAGGTGGCGTAGTCGAGGACGGCGGAGGCGAGGGACACGAAGTCGCAGCTTCTCGTCGCCGTTGGCTGCGTGGATACGACGGCGTGCTCCGCTGTGGCATTCGGGTGGCGAAGGAATTGGGCGAGGGAGAGAGGGAGCGTGAGCGCGGAGGGGGGGGGAAAGGTTCCACGGCGACAGGGGCGACTCCGTGGCGCCAGGATAGGGCTTGGGGGCGCCTGGAAGGTCCTCGTCGTCGCGGTGGCAATCGCCGCGCGCTCTGCTACCTCCAGCGAGCTTCTTGAGGAAGACGACAGAGGACTCGGCGGGCTGGGCCAGGCTGGTGAGCTCAAGGGGGGGGGATTAGTTGGCCCTCTTTTCCCAGGTAAGTTTCTTTTTCTTTTTAATTCTTTTCTGTTTCTTTTCTGCATTATGTTTTGGCACTGCTAAATAAATAGAAAACCATTTTTAAAATTGCTGAAACTTTTTATATGGCCTCATATTATATTAGACTAGCCACTTATAAAGTTTGGCATTTTTAAAAATTCAAATTCTTTGAACTTTAATTCAAATAGGTGTATTTGATTAATTCCAAGGCACTGTTTGAATATTTGAAAAATCCATGAGCATGGGGTGGGTCCCACATCACTTGATATGTGATCACACTCATTTATAAGACTTTTCAAGAATCAAACATGAATTTTTGGAGAAGATTTATTTCTGGCCTTTTTAATTAACTCATCTGGGGGGGTGTTCTCTCTCCCATTTTGATTTCTTTTGAAATTTTTATCATGATGCAAAGTTACTTGCTAACCCTAGCACATACCTAACTTGGGGTTGTGACAACTCGCCCCCACTCAACAGAATCTCGTCCCGAGATTCAGAAGTCTGCGGGAGGAAGGAGGGGTACTCGGCACTGAGACGGTCTTCTCTTTCCCACGTGGCTTCTTTCTCGGAGTAGTGTGACCACTGAACTTTCAGAAACTTGTTCTTCTTTCGGTGAGTGACACGCTCTGCTGAATCAAGAACACGAATAGGGTATTCTCGATAAGAAAGGTCATCTTGTAGATCAAGCGTCCCATGGTCGACTTCGCGGATGGGGTCCTTGAAGCAACGCCTGAGTTGTGACATATGGAATACATCATGTACTCGGGAAAGGTGCGGGGGTAGTTCAAGTTGGTAGGCAACTTCTCCACGTTTAGCAAGAATGCGGAAAGGTCCGATGTAACGTGGGGCCAACTTTCCTTTGATACCGAATCTTTCGGTTCCCTTCAGAGGAGTAACCCGAAGGTAAGCCTTCTCATCCAGATTGTAGCTCTCTTTCCTATGATGACGATCATAGTAGCTTTTCTGACGAGATTGAGCGGCTTTCAATTGATCACGAACAATGCAAACTTGCTCTTCTACTTCCATGATCATATCCGGTCCAAAGAATTGTCTTTCACCGGTTTCTGACCAGTTTAGGGGTGTTCGACATCGTCGTCCATATAGGAGTTCAAAAGGAGCCATGTTCAGACTAGATTGGAAACTATTGTTATAAGAAAATTCGGCAAAATGGAAGAGACTTCTCCCAATTCTTTCCGAATGAGATAACACAAGCTCTGAGCATGTCTTCAAGAATTTGGTTAACCCTTTCGACTTGACCACTAGACTGAGGATGGAAAGCTGTACTAAAGGAGAGATGAGTTCCCATAGCATTCTGAAAGCTTCCCCAAAATCTAGAGGTGAAAAGGCTACCACGATCAGAATTGATTTCCAAAGGAACACCGTGAAGGGATACAATCCTAGAGACGTACAAGTCCGCTAATTGGCTAGCAGTTATAGACTCGCGAACTGGAAGGAAGTGAGCAACTTTGGAAAGCCTATTTATGACAACGAAGATGGCATCATTTCCTTTCTGGGTTTTTGGAAAGCCGGTGATGAAGTCCATACCGACTTTATCCTATTTCCACTCTGGAATAGGCAAAGGTTGAAGAGTGCCAGTAGGTATTTGGTGTTCGTCTTTAATGCGACGACAAACATCACATTCAGCAATGAACTTAGCAATTTCTCTCTTCATCCTAGTCCACAAAAATATCTGGCGTAGGTCTCGGTACATCTTTGTGCTACCAGGATGAATTGAGAGGGGAGTGTCATGAGCTTCTTTGAGGATTAGCCTCCTAAGATTGTGTTTTCGTGGTACAACCAATCGACTGCCAAAGAAAACAACACCTTGATCATTTATGGAGAAACATTTAGCAACTCCGCTAGCAATGTTCTTCTTGATCTCTCGAATACCACTATCACGTTTCTGGGTGGCTATGATTTTATCCTCAAGGGTTGGTTTTTCCACCAAGGTAGAAAGATAGCCATGAGGAACAATCTCGAGATTGAGTTTTCGAAATTCCTCATGAAGAAGTGGTTGATACTTTTGTAACATGAGGTTGTTACAATACGACTTACGACTTAGTGCATCAGCCATGACATTGGCTTTGCCTGGGGTGTAAGAAATTCCTACGTCGTAATCTTTTATCAACTCAATCCAGCGTCTTTGCCTGAGATTAAGATCTGGCTGGGTGAAAATGTATTTGAGGCTTTGGTGGTCGGAATAGATCTCACAACGATTACCAAGGAGGTAATGTCGCCAAGTTGTCAGGGCATGAACTACGGCAGCGAGTTCAAGATCATGGGTAGGATAGTTCTCTTCATGTGGACGCAAATGGCGTGAAGCATAAGCTACCACATGTCTATCTTGCATAAGTATGCATCCTAACCCTTGCCGTGAGGCGTCACAAAAGATCTCGAAATCCTTTTTGGTGTCTGGAGGCGCAAGTACGGGTGCAGAAGTCAATCTTATTTTTAGCTCTTGAAAGCTTTCCTCGCACTTGGGAGTCCATTGGAATTTCTTATCTTTCTTGAGGAGTTCAGTAAGAGGCTTTGCAACTTTAGAAAAGTTCTCGACGAAGCGACGGCAATAGCTGGCTAGGCCAAGAAAACTCCTAACTTGGTTAACCGATTCAGGTGGAGTCCAGTCAAGGACGGCCTGAACTCTCTCGGGATTCACAACAATGCCTTTTGCAGAAATCACGTGGCCTAAGTAGGTCACTTCTGGTAGCCAAAATTCACACTTGGAGAATTTAGCATACAGGCGATGCTCTCTAAGTTTCATCAATACCAGCCTTAGGTGTTCGGCATGTTCTTCTTCGTTCTTCGAGTAGATGAGAATGTCATCAAGATAAACTACAACAAATTTATCTAGGTACTCCATGAAGATCGAATTCATCATGCGTGAGAAAGTGGCGGGGGCATTGGTTAAACCAAAGGACATGACGGTGTACTCGTAAAGACCATAACGAGTAGTAAAAGCCGTTTTGGGAATGTCCTCGTTTCGGATTTTTATTTGATGATAACCTAATCTCAAATCCATCTTGGAGAAGACAGAGGATCCTGCAAGTTGATCATAAAGATCATTGATCCTGGGCAGTGGGTACTTGTTCTTTATCGTCGCTAAATTTAGCGGGCGATAGTCTACGCACATCCTTTCTGTTCCATCTTTCTTCGTTATGAACAGAACGGGGCAACCCCATGGCGATGATCTAGGGCGGATGAAGCATTTTTCCAACAAAGCTTCCAGTTGGGTTTTAAGCTCAGCTAACTCACGTGGGGCCATTTTGTATGGGCGTCTGGAAATTTGGGCGGTTCCTGGGGCAAGATCTACAATGAATTCTACACATCTGTCGGGTGGCATTCCCGGCAGCTCTTCAGGAAAGACATCCGGGAAGTCACGAACCACCGGAACATCTTCAAGGTCGGGAAGGGGAAGCACATTCAAAGAATGCACCTGGGTTCTTGTTCTTGGTGAGGAGTAATCTATTGTCTGGCCTAAAGGATGTGTAAGTCTAACTGACTTGGCTTTACAATCAAGAAAAGCATGTTGTCTTGATAACCAATCCATGCCTAGGATGACATCAATGTCTGAAGACTTGAGGTCTATAAGAGAAGCAAGGAATACTAAACCCTCAATTGCAATTTGATTACCATGGCTTACTCTATTAGTTTGCCATTTGGAACAAGGATTTTGAATGATCATTGGGGTGAACATTTCATCAAAGGATATCTCATGTCGAAGTGCATAACTCTCCGACATGAATGAGTGAGATGCTCCTGGGTCGAAAAGAACAGAAGTGGGAACAAAATTGATTGGGAGCGTACCAAGAATGACGTCAGAAGTACTATCAGTTTCCTCAGCTGAGATTTGGTTCACACGTCCAAGATTTGTGGAAGTGAAAGGCTTGGCGGTGGGAACCTTCGGGGGTGGTTTGGCACGAACAGTGGGGTTTCCTTTGGCATGGGGTGGAGCATTCTGATTGACGGGGCACTCACGAGAATAGTGACCAGGCTGGCCACATCTGAAGCAGGCTCCAAAGATAGTGAGGGTAGCTGGGTTGTTTGGTGGAGCTGGTGGACGAGGCGGCACAAGGGATGGCCTCGGTGGGTTGTTTTGGGGAAACAAACTGTTAGGAATCCAAATCATGCGCTTCTGAGGGCGTGAACTAGAAGAAGGGGCAAGCTCAAGATCATGCTTGCGAGACTTCTCGAAAACTTCATTGCCATGCTCAGCTCTGAAGGATCTGTTGACTAAATCCTCAAAGGTGGCAAACTCAAGGAGGTTGAGATCATGACGAAGGATGGGGCTAAGTCCCTTGCGGAACCTTGCCTGCTTTCTGGCATCGGTGGTGATCTCATCTTGGGCATAACGGGCAAGACGGTTGAATTCCCTCACATACTCATGAATGGACATCTCTCCTTGATTTAGATTGCAGAACTCCTCCTTCTTGCGCTCCATCAACTCATCCAGAATGTGGTACCCTCGAAAGGCAACACAGAACTCCTGCCAAGTCACTACGTGACCATCTGGCTGCAATGCAACATAGTTCTCCCACCACTGAAGAGCAGCACCTTCCAAGAAGTATACCGCGAAAATAACTCGGTCATCGGGAGCAACATGTGCTGTATCAAGCTTACGCTCGATAGAACGGAGCCAATCATCAGGTTCGAGGGTCTCAGAGGAACATCGGAATACCGGTGGCTTGAGGAAGATGAAGTCCTGAATGCTGACCACCACATTACGATGGTGGGCGGTATTCTGCTCGATGAGCTCCAGAAGGCGTGTTTGATCACGTCTATTCCGCTCAGCTTCCATCATGATTTCCGCTGCAGAAGGCGGTGGTGGAGGTTCATCATCATTTCGATTCCGATCACGGCCTCGATTCTGAAGAACAGCACTACGAGTTCCACCTGACATCCTGTGTGATAAAATTCAACAATCAGAACAGGTTGTACGATGGAGGCAAGGATAAAAGGATATGATTTAGGCGGAAAAGATAATAATGCGAAGGCAATGAATCAAAGAAACACGGAACCAATCCGGCAGCATAACTGCTATACTGGGATGGAAATTGAAACAACCTCGAAGAAATTGGACATAACTTCTTCAAGGAACTCAAAACACGGAGACTCCGGACCACCATAACAATCCTATAGTTATAAGGAGGCGATCAACGAGATGTTCTAGTAAGACATGGATGAGCCTAGTCCTATCTTCCCGTAGAAAAGGTAAGGGTGACTCAGAACTCAGATCGATGAGGGTAAGGAGAAAAAGAAGCCTTACGTTGTTCCCTTATATACCCAGAGTAACTATATAACTATAGCAAGCTAGACTCGACTTCGGCCAAGGCTGATAATCCTACAGTCAGTCCTGCTCTGATACCAAGTCTGTCGGGACCCGGGGTTAGCGTATGCAAGTTCCGCTACGACATAGTCATATGGAGAGCCGAGAACCGTACCCACTTGTCTAAGAAGACAAGGCCAAGCACAGAACATTCTCGGAGAGCATCGTACGTGGGGGGCATCCCATCCAGGCCGGATGATCATCTGAGATGGGTCCTCATCGTCCGCTCACAAGTCTAATGATATGGGTGATGAACTCCCATATTCACAGACAAGTCGCCTCAACCATACTATCGACTATCTCATAACTCTTACATAGACTTACTCCAGCCCGATCACTTAGTCGGGGTCTAGGGAGGGCTCGATCATACATCAAACTGTGCACGAGACAGAGTCTCGAACAATCGCATCGCGATGCCCCAAGCTACGCACATCTAAGGGCCACTTGGTGTATAAAAGACCGCCAGCCAGATCACAACTAAGGTCTCGAAAACCCATACAAAGACATGCATGTTATAAACATACACGCAGCACACATGCCTTGTATGAACAGCAGGTATCATTGCAATTCTCTACAAAGTACACATCTTTATTGGTAACTCTTACAGAGTGCACACAGAGATCACAAGCATGTGATCCAACATTACAACAGACAAGCGGAAGCAAAGTAGGTCCGAGTACAGACAATTTTAACAAATGGCTTAGAGAAGCCTTATCTATAAACAAGCCCTCCACGAGGGAACAGTCGTCTGACTGGGACTACACTAGCTTGGTCTTGGTCTGAGTCTTCATTCTTCGAGCTTCAGGGAGAAGCCACCATCGGGGTCGGTGGGTTCATCTAAAACATAGAATAAGCAAACGTGAGTACAAAGTCGTACTCAGCAAGACTTACGTAGGAACTATACTACTCATGCACATGTCTCAAGGTAAAGGGAGGTGGGGTTCAAAATGCAGAAGTGCCAGCTTTGACTTGGCTAGTCCTGAACTATGAGTACCAGACTTGAGGTAAGAATCTTACACGAATCCACTACATCTCCAACCAATACACCACTATGGTTACTTGCTCGACTTCCCCACGAGGAGCACACCATAGCACTCACGCTTATCTTTCGAGTTTTAGAAGTATCCAGTTCAAGTTGTCTAATAATCGAGCACAGCTCTCCAAGTAGTCCCTTACCGCGGACGCGGCAAT
Organism: Bromus sterilis; assembly: GCA_950022295.1. Lineage (NCBI taxonomy): Eukaryota > Viridiplantae > Streptophyta > Magnoliopsida > Poales > Poaceae > Bromus > Bromus sterilis. The sequence goes on along the minus strand of OX465595.1, from coordinate 330,673,506 downwards.
TCAAATAGTTTATTAACCCTGCAGGGGTGTATTGCTACACACATGAAACGATCAGTTACCGTCGGGATCTCGTCACCCTTCAAGCGGGTGTCGGCGAGGATAATTTCCACAACTTTTACCTCACAGCCAACTCAAATTCAATGGAGACGCCTATCTGGGCTGGAATACACATCGTGAACCCGGCCGGTTTACCGATGTGGTCCCATAAGATGTGTGCAGGGTCCCAAGCCGGTCTGAATAGCCGTTCTTCCACTTCACAGACCGTGCCACAGCCCTACCAGAACTCCGAACTAATGCGACTCATTGAACTGAGAAGGGGTGAGTTAGTAGGTTGAGCGGGGGTCCATGTGCCCAACATGTGGTAGTACTCTTCGTCTTGGATCACCACACAAGAACTCGGGCTTAAGGCGGTGTTCAACGAGACAACCCACTGTGTACTCCTACACAGCCTCTCATCGTTCACCTTGTATTAGGGTAGATTCACCAACACAGTTTCACTTTCATCAACACCATGTTCACTATCATCCCGACTCACATCAAAAACATCCTCATTGTAAACTCTAAGCATGCAATAAGCAGTAACAGTTGCAGGGGCCACATGATAACAGTCAACTCCTATGTCAGCTAGGATTGTGGTTTGCTTACTACTGTGACAAGATGATAGGTCATGCATCGGATATGGGTTCAACTATGCGGTAGAATCGATACAAGGTGATCTCCTAAACATGCATAAGCGAGACTGAGAGGGAATTGGGATTTTATAGATATGATCAATGGGGGTTTTCTTGCCTTGCTGACGAGGTTCAGTCACGGAGTCTTCAACGAAGGGGGTGATCTCGGGTTCCGGCTCCACTTCTATCAGCAACATGACAATCATAGGATCAACATAATGTACAATGCACAATCACATGAATAAGATTAAAATGGTGATGTTCATGGTACTGATGTGTTGAGCATTCCATTTAAAAGGAGTATATTGCATTTGAGAAGCAATTTCAAACTCCATTTGATTTATCGATGAATTTAAAATGCATTTGAATGCATGAAAGTTCATTTGAAAAGGTTGATCATGAAGTGATGTTGTAAAGGTGAGGTAAATTCTCTGATGTGTGGAAGAATCCATTTGAAAAAAAAGGTGTTGCAAAGTCATTTGCAAATTCACTCCAAATTTGAATTTGAAAAGGATCCATATGCATGTTTGCTACTGTTCACCCATTTTAAAATGGTCAAACATAGAAACAAGTTGCATATTCATAATCCTTGTATTTTTCTGATAATTTTAGACATATTATTTGTCCAATTTGGAGTTAAAATGAATTTTCTATGATTTTTCAAAGTTTCAGCCATTTTCTGCCTTTTCTGGAATATTCTGATTTTCTTTTTTTTAAACTGGAAAAGGGTTTACTGCGTCATCAAGACGTCAGCATGACGCAGGGGGGGGGCTGACCAGTGGGGCCTAGATGTTAGTGACATAGAGCTTAATCCTGTTTTAATTAAAACTGAGGGGGTTTAATTAGGGCCAGGGCCCACAGGTCAGTCTCACCAGGGGGTCATTAGCACATAATCTAATGGCAGCCACGTCAGCGCTGCCGGCGACATGTCGACGACGACATCCGACGCGGCGGCGATCCACTAGATGACGACTCCGGCGACCAAATGGCACGCCGCGACCACCAATCGAATCCCCGTGCTTGCGCGCTTCACCCAGGGCATGGCAGCGTCACCGGGGAGCACCGGAGTGACGCCGGCGACGACGTGCGACGGCGGCGGTGGCTCGGTGTAGAAGGGGACGGTGCTACGGTGTCCCAAAAGTCGCGTGGTTGGTTGGTTTACGCTCCTGGGAGAGTCGCACGTCCACTGGACGTGGCTAGGGTGGCTGGGGTGGCTCGTGTGCTCGACGGCGAGCACATCGGCGGCGAGGAGCTACGGCTTCAATGGCGGCTACAGCTAGAGGAAGGGTAAAAACACGGGAGCAGAGGGGAAATGCTCAGGGGCTAACCACGAATGCAAAGGCGGGGTTGAGGAGGCCGGAGGAGCTGCGGTTGTGGCGGAATCGGCGACGAGCTCTTGCGGGTCCGGCGGCGGCTCGACGAAGGGGACGACGTGCTCGGGGCTCCCGGGGCCGATTCCTTGCACAAGGTGGCATAGTCGAGGACGGCGGAGGCGAGGGACACGATGTCGCAGCTTCTCGTCGCCGTTGGCTGCGTGGATATGACGGCGCGCTCCGCTGTGGCGTTCGGGCGGCGAAGGAATTGGGCGAGGGAGAGAGGGAGCGTTTGCGTGGAGGAGGGGAAAGGTTCCACGGCGACATGGGCGACTCCGTGGCGCCAGGATAGGGCTTGGGGGCGCCTGGAAGGCCCTCGTCGTCGCGGTGGCAGTCGCCGCGCGCTCTGCTGCCTCCAGCGAGCTGCTTGAGGAAGACGACAGAGGACTCGGCGGGCTGGGCCAGGCTGGTGGGCTCGGGGGGGATTAGTTGGGCCTCTTTGCCCAGGTAAGTTTCTTTTTCTTTTTTAATTCTTTTTGTGTTTCTTTTCTGCATTATGTTTTGGCACTGCTAAATAAATAGCAAACCATTTTTAAAATTGCTGAAACTTTTTATATGGCCTGATATTATATTAGACTAGCCACTTATAAAGTTTGGCATTTTTAAAAATTCAAATTATTTGAACTTTAATTCAAATAGGTGTATTTGATTAATTCCAAGGTACTGTTTGAATATTTGAAAAATCCATGAGCATGGGGTGGGTCCCACATCACTTGATATGTGATCACACTCATTTATAAGACTTTTCAAAAATCAAACATGAATTTTTGGAGAAGATTTATTTCTGTCCTTTTGAATTATTTCATCTGGGGGGGTGTTCTCTCTCCCATTTTGATTTCTTTTGAAATTTTTATCATGATGCAAAGTTACTTGCTAACCCTAGCACATACCTAACTTGGGGTTGTGACATAGTGTCACTTATCAGTACCTTCTGCTCCTCGTTGGAATCGACATCCTTATTTATCGAAAAGCTACAATTGATGGCCTAGACTTGTGGGTTATCAAGAATCATTTATTGGCGCAGTTAACGGGCGAGGCGATCCCACTAAACCTATTAACTTCTCCGCCATCAATCTCCGATCTTGAAACGGCGGCGGCGACGGTACAGAGGGGAGTTCACGAGAAAGAGATCGATATTAGGGGTTTCCACCCCGAGGGCTAAATATAGGCGGAGGGGGTGTCGAGGGGACCCACAGGGAAGCCAGGAGGCCCCCTGGCGCGGCCTAGGGTGGGGCTGCGCCAGGGACCCTTCTAGAGTCCCTGTGGTGTCCCCCCTCCGCTGCCTTGGTTATTCCGGAAGCTTCCGGGTCGCTGATTTTTTATCTGATTTTCCGGGATTTTTTGGAGCACTTTTAATGGCCGGAAAACCTGAAATACAAAAACAGCAGAAAACAACAACTGACAACTGGGTGCACTGAGTTAATAGGTTAGTCCAAATAGGTTCAAAAGTGTATGAAAGTTGAAGCAAAACATGGCAAAGTCACACAAAACATGCATGGAGCAAGCAGAAATTATAGATACGTTTGGGACGTATCAACATCCCCAAGCTTAATTCCTGCTCGTCCTCGAGTAGGTAAATGATAACAATCATAATTTCTGTGGTGACATGCCACACAACCATAAAAAGACTTTTAAGTAAAGCAATCAAAGCATGCAATTCAATTCAATTCTTAACAAGCAAGAGTCTATATTAGCATTGACACAAGAAACAAAAGAACAAAAGGTGCAAGAGCTCTCGCTGTTCGTGACTCGAATGTTTCCAAATGGTGTTTGCGTGCAAGAAAGGGGATATGGGAATACGAGATAAAAAATAGTTGTTGAGAACTACTATCTACTAAAGTTTCACACTTAGTCTCCTTTGGATTCTTATCTCGACTCGTCCCCAGACCACTAGTCAGGTACAAGTCAAACTGATCCACTCCCTTTCGATATTTTGAGCACTCATGCAATGGATGAGCGTGAGCAAGAAAGTTGACACCTAAAATGCGAAACAGAAAGAAGGTGGAGGAGGAAGACAAAAAAGGTGTGAAAGGCTCACATCAATGAGGACAATCATAGGCGAGAGAAGGCCATATGATAGATATGATGTGAGGAGTAGGGATTGCCATACAACGGATGCACATGTGAGCTAAAAGCTCTCCGAGGGAACTAGTGGGGGTGCATCTAAATTGCTTGCTCAAGAAGACCTAGAGCTCGTTTGAGGAGGCTCATCATTGGAATATACAAGCCAAGTTCTATAGTGTGAAGGGTTCCCACATAGCTATATGCATGATGATGATCTCTATGGAGTACAAGGGATAGAGGATGAAGTACTAGTGTGGATCTCTCAAAAGGAATAGTAGTATGCCCCCTTCTCTCTTTTTATTTTTATTTTTCTCTTTTTCTCTTTTTTTTTGGTGGCCTCAATGGCTCATTCTATTTAACTCTCATTTGTCCTCTTTGGGATCTTTTCCTCACTTTAGGGGCAATACTCTATATTTTACAAGAATATAGGAGATCTTTCACACTTTAGGTACTCACTTAAAGAAAATGTAACTATCATGATGCAAATGTATGCCTCTACCAGGGTAGCAGGATATGCAATGATACTAGCGCGTCATGTAGCAATGATTAGGGCAAGGACCAACTAGCATGCGGCTCATCGATCGAGCAAGTAGCATGCATGACATGAAGATCAAGTCATGAGAAGGTGGATGTTGCATGGCAATGTATCTCGGAAAGGCTATAGAAATGCCTTGTAGGTAGGTATGGTGGCTGTTTTGAGGAAAGATATAAGGAGGCTTATGATGACAGAGCGTATCATGCTAAGGGTTTGGATGCACCGGCGAAGTATGCGCCAACTCTCGAGGTGAGAAAGGGCAATGCACGGTACCGAAGAGGCTAGAAAAAGTATAGGTGTGTGGAAGTGTCAACTTTCGAATACTCACATTAGTCCGAAGAACTCATGCACTTATTATCGGTAACTCTCAATCTAATCAGGAGGTTCACAAACAGACAGGTGCCCCGAGGAGGAGTGTATGGGGGTTTGGTTATCCTTGCGCATCCTCGACTCATGGTACGTGAGTGTACTCTAATATTCGAACCCTCCAGAGGTTAGTGATCCATCTAGTAGCTAGAGTTCTCAACAGGGATTTTTGGTTTTCGAAAAACACACGGATTGCCCAAAATACGACATCTATCACTAATAGGCAAGAGATCTTGACACCATAAGTTCAAACATTACTCTAGTCAATACCTCAAAACAATTGCAAGTTACTACTACAAAGAGAAAAGCAACTTTAACAACCTACTTTCAGTCAAGGCACAGAACTCATTGCAACAGGCAAAATCTCTAACAAGATAAAACATGCAACCTATAGAAAGTTCAACCTAAGACAAAATAAAAGCTCTAGAAAAACTAGAGCACTACAAATAAACAGAACAACAGCTAAAAAAAGAAAAAGAACAGCTCACAGCTAAAAGAATAAGCATGCAAATCCTATGAGGAGTTCTCGTTCAAGCAGAGCGTGAATCTATCCCACACAAAATAGTAAGTTGGGGTCTAACTTGTTACTACAGCAAAGAAAGCAAAAATAAACCTAGAAAAGTAAAGAGCGAGACGCTCCAAGTGAAGTGCTAAAAATATAGTGCAACGAGAGACGAACTGATAATTGTTGATGAAGAAGGGGATGCTCGGGGGCATCCCAAAGCTTAGACGCTTGAGTCTCCTTGAATATTTATTGGGGGTGCACATGGGCATCCCCAAGATTGAGCGTTTGACACTCCTGAATCTTCTTTCATCATCCTCCATCGCGCACTTGAAAAAACCCTTCATACATAACTCATTATAGGCTGATTAGAGAGGTTAGTACCCTAATAAAATAATTTTCCCTTACTGGAAATAAAGATAATCTTGAAGAGCTACTGTTTCTCAAGATTTCCAAAAAGTTTTTGCAAAGAAAAAGAAAGCTTAAGGTTTGCAAAAGTAAGGAGAGACAAAACGTGGCAGAATCTGTTAAAAGCAGAACAGCAGATAGAAACGAATTTTTTAGAGGTACTTCTGCAACTCAAATAAAAAAACTCAGAACATACGGAAGTTTTGTAATTGTATAGAGCACTCTGTGTAAAATATCATCTCAAAAAGATGAACTGGGATTTTTCTGTAATTTTTCTAGTCACGAGGACAGAATCTGTTTTCTGGAAAGCATGTCACAACTTTTACATCCCTTGCTGTATGTGGCTATAAAAGGCACAAAGCTTGAAAAGTAAAGATACAATGATGTTGCTACAGTAGTAAAAATCATCAAGACCACTAAGAACAGAACAAAATCAAAAAGAAAAACCTAAATTCGTTGCAGGCTGCCTCCCGAAAGCGCTTCTTTAGAGCCATTAGCTAGGCTTAAAGCAGAAGATCAAAGTTCTCCAAAATCATCGGAAGGTTCCCCAAGGATTTAAAAAGGGTTTTCAATAAGCTCATCCTTGTTCTTCCGAGGGAAGAGGTACGTACCTTTTGCCTTACCATGCAAACGTATTTGTCCTTTACCTATATCAATGAAGCCTTTCATGGCTCGGAGGAAGTCCCTTCCGATCACTATATTTCCTTTGTTGGCCTTCATGATGGCAAAGTCAATCTCTACACTCCTTTTAAGAAACATGACCTGGACATATTTTAACCTTCCCTGGATCTCAGAAATATCACCATTAGAATGTTCATGGAAAGATGGAAATTTGTCCATGCTTGCAAGGTACAAAGAATCATAAATAAAGCTTGGCATTATAGAAACTGTAGATCCAATGTCACAAAAAGCAAGGAAGTTTTGATTAGAGATAACAACCCTAACAAAAGGCTCCCAGTCATTTTCTACTTTTAAAATCTCCTCTCTAGTGGTATTTAACTTCTCTACTTCTTTTAAGTCTAGAGTATCAAGTCTCTTCTCAATAGTAGCAATTCTGTCTACAACAGTGTTAAGACCATCATAAACAAAATAACCAGATAAACCATGTATAATTTCAAGAGCTCTAGCTTCATCACACTCTAAAAAGTCTCCTTCAGCTATAAGATCAAGAGAGTGCTTACACCACTTAAAAAGGCCAAAGTCAAAATTTCTAAGCACAATTCTTATAGGTAACCAAGGCATATTTGCCTTATGTGCTTCAGAAATTCTGTCCCATGCCTTCTTCATATTCTCCCCGTTCCTTTGATGGAAATCCAAGACTTCGGATTCCCTCATAGTACCAACTCCTAACATACTTAACCACACAAGAAGGGTAACAGGTATTTTTGGTAAAAACTGAAAGGTAAACTAACAAGACTAAAAAGCAAAGGTAAAAGATAGTGTGCAACTCCCCTATCTTGTAGACTTGAGTCCCCGGCAACGGCGCCATAAATTAGCTTGATACGGTGAGGATAGTTCTCTCACTCCTCGTTGGTTACCCCAAGTGGAAGGTGAGATGTAGCGTAGCAGCAAATTTCCCTCGGTGAAGTTACCAAGGTTATCAAACCAGTAGGACTCAGGAGATACAAGTAGGTGACAACAGCGCCAGAAATTAGCGGTTGTCGTGGACCTGCACACAGCAACAAATAACTTTGCTCCCAACGAGTACAGAGGAGTTGTCAATTCCTATGGCCTTGTTGTTTAAAAAGGATTAACGCAAAAGATAATGATAGTGATAGCAACTCATAAGTAAATTGAAGGCGTAAACAATAGTATGAAGATGGACCGGGGTCCCGTGATTTTCACTAGTGATGTCTCTCTCCCAAAAGACGATAAAAGTGCTAGCGAGGTAAACAAATCGCAGTTGGGCAATTGACAGGATTATGAAGGCACCGCAATGCTAACTATGCTGCAAAGAAAGGAAGGGCTCAAAAGCAATGGGCAGTACGCCAAGGTAAGTAGACCGAAATCCATTTGCATCTACTACGAATCATCCACCTTGAGATATATATCCAGAACATCTCGCTGGTATTAAGTTGCGAATCCCACCCAAAGTGTAAACTCAAAGAAAAAGACAACTGCATTAAAAGAACTTTGCGTAAAGTAAACAATCCTTGCACCCGCAAGTACAAGCACCGTTGTTTTATCCCTGGTGGCAACAACACATCCCCTAGTCTCATGTTTCTATCGCTCAAGCTAGACATCAAGGGGCTGAACCCACAATCGAGCATAACGCTCTCTCTTGGAGTTGCAAATAAAATACTTGGACAAAGCAAATACTGCAACGGAGAACATGCAAGAATTTACTCAAGAACAAAATATAAAAGAGAAGAACCAAATATATTACTCATCACAATCTGAACATAGTCTCATAATCCATCAGATCCCAACAAAACCAGCATAGCAATGAAAGAAATTACACCGATGCCTCGATCATGTGAGGCAGCTCACGAGGACTCGAAAGTGGAAGCACGAAAAGGGGAGAGATAGATAACATAGCTACTGGTCACGGACCCATGTTCCAAGGGGAACTACTCACGGTACATACGGGAGGCGTCCATGGCTATGGATGGTCTCCCGGAGGGGGTTCCTCCTTCCGGCAGGGTGCCGGAGCAGCTTCTCCAGGCAGCCCCGATCTTGAAACGGCGGCGGTGGCGGTACAGAGGGGAGTTCGCGAGAAAGAAATCGATATTAGGGGTTCAACCCCGAGGGCTAAATATAGGCGCTGGGGGTGTCGAGGGGGCCCACAGGGCAGCAGGAGGCCCCCTGGTGCAACCTAGGGTGGGGCCACGCCAGGGACCCTTCTGGAGTCCCTGTGGTGGGCCCCCCTCCGCTTCCTTGGTTATTCCGGAAGCTTCCAGGTCGCTGATTTTTTATCTGATTTTCCAGGATTTTTTGGAGCACTTTTAATGGCCGGAAAACCTGAAATACAAAAATAGCAGAAAACAACAACTGGCAACTGGGTGCACTGAGTTAATAGGTTAGTCCAAATAGGTTCAAAAGTGTATGAAAGTTCAAGCAAAACATGGCAAAGTCACACAAAACATGCATGGAGCAAGCAGAAATTATAGATACGTTTGGGACGTATAATTCATCTGTCAAGATCATCCATCAACAATACTGACTAGTTGCTCAAAGTTCATCCGTAACCATGGACACGGCTAATCATGATCAGTTTATACGCTCTGCAGAGGTTGTACACGTTCCCCACTGGACTCAACCCGAAGATTGAGACAAAGAATTTCCGAAGAGGTTGCCTCCACCCTTTGGTAGCCGGTACACCTAACACACATCTACATCAACTAGCTACCAGGGCCAGGTTCCCCACAACATACTCATGCTAAGCCAGAGCCCATATAGCCAATGGCTGTACACGGAAGCTACTAGTAATATTGCATGTCTGATCTTTTTGAGCCTGGACGGTGCCCACTGCGTTCAGAGGGTAGACAACATGTCACACCCGATTCACCACCAAAACAACCATTAGGTGCATTTAACCCCGACACTATCCTTAGACAAGGCACAGCCACCGGGATGCAACCCGTCCGTCCAGAAGTGATTTCTATTTATTATTAAGTTGCTACACAAATTATTAAACCGCTCACATGCACTCCATGAATTCTCAGAACCCAACCACGTCTACAAAGCATAGCAATAAAGTAACAAAATGGCTAGGTTGATCTACAATTTCAAGTCAAGACATGTGGCTATCCTAACTGGTTTTGCAGCAACAGTAAAGTAAACTACCTATCATGCAATAGGGTGATATTCTTAACATAATGCATATAGAAAATATAGGTATGAGTATGATCAAAGCATCACTTGCCTTCTTGCTGTTCCTGACGATCAGAATCCTCACAAAACAAGGCGGCGCACTCCGGACAATCTATACGAGAAAACGTAGCACCAATCAACATATATTCAACACAATTATGCACAAACAGTAATAAACATACAAAGAAAAGTAGAAAAACTTGCCTAACAGAAGCTAAACTTAAAGTACTTGTCAAAATAAAACCAACGCAAAAATAAACGGTGCAAACGGGCGCACCGTTAAAAAGATACGGCTACCGGAAGTTCAAATTTGGATCTGCTTGGGATTCAAATTTTAAAACTTCAAACTTCTGTAAAACTTAGTCTACTGGCTAGAATTTTTCGTCATGGTCGCAACGCAACTGGAATCACTCGATTCCGAGTTACGGTTAAAAAGTACTAGCGAAAACGGTACCGGGTGAAATCGGGGTCCAATATGCAAAAAGGACCAATCTGTAAATAAAATAACTGCGGAAAAAGCGATCGGGTCCCTGCGCGGATTTTGACCGGATCTGTCCGCGTTTGACCGGCCGGCGGCGACCCTGGCCGGCGGCGGCCGACGTGGCCTGCGGCGCAGCGCAGCAGCCGGCGCGAGGCGCGGCTCGCGGCTGCGGCCGTGGCGGGGACGGGCGGCGCGAGATGGCGGCGGCGGCGAGTCGGCGGCGGCGTGGCGCGGCGGGTTCGCGGGTGTGGATTTGCGAAACCCTAATCCGCGGACCCGCATACGTTTTTATAACCCGCTCCAAAAAATATTTTTTTATCCAAAATAAAAACGAATTTGGCCAGGCGAAAAAAAACAAAACAGGCCCATTAGGCCCAAAACAATTTTATAAAAATCATGGATAATTATTTTTAATTTCTGTTTTCACCTACATTTTTAAAATAATAAAATTGAATTTTTGGCTTTACCAAAATAATGAATAAAAATAAAAACTTGGAAATTTATTTTTAAATATTTTTAAATACTTTTCCGGCACTTTAAAAATACCGAAAAACTCCGAAAATGATTTTAAAACTTTTCCGGAGCATAAATAAATTCCCAAAATATTTTCAGAAATTATTTATAACCCCAAAGTAAATTTAAAAAGTCTCCCAAAATATATTAAACTATTTTCCAACAATTTAAAAATGGGGATAAGTCCTTTTATATCCTCTCCAGCGAACTGCCATGTGTTGAAAAATGTTAAAAATATTTTTAAAACTCCAGAAAAATGCGGCAACAACATGAGATGGATATGATGATCTATTAACATCCGAATTTAGAAAATTGGGATGTTACAAACCTACCTCCCTTAAGATGAATCTCGTCCTCGAGATTCGGGCTGGCTAGCAAAGAGGTGCGGGTGGTCTTGCTTCGGATCTTCTTCACGCTCCCAAGTTGCCTCCTCTTCGGTGTGGTGATCTCACTGAACCTTGCATAGCCTGATTGTCTTGGTGCGGGTAACTCTTTCTGCAGTCTCCAGAATCTTCACAGGTTTCTCCTCATAAGTCAGGTCACTCTCCAACTGAATTGCCTCAAGTGGCACTGTATCTCTCAAAGGAATATCTGCCATCTCTGCATGACACTTCTTCAGCTGGGATACGTGAAACACATCATGAACTCCTGACAAAACTTCTGGCAACTCCAACTGATAAGCTACCTCTCCTCTGCGCTCCAAGATCTTGTATGGCCCCACAAAACGTGGTGCTAACTTGCCCTTGATTCCAAACCTCTTGATTTCGCGAATTGGTGAAACTCTGAGATACGCACGGTCTCCAACCTCATAGGTTACATCCTTGCGCTTAACATCTGCATAACTCTTCTTCCTGGACTGTGCTATCTTCAGTCTATCACGGATCAACTTGACTTTCTCCTCAGCCTTTCTGATCAGGTCAGGTCTGAAAAACTGACGCTCCCCTACCTCATCCCACATCAACGGAGTCCTGCACTTCCTGCCATATAGTAACTCAAATGGTGCCATTTGAAGACTAGCCTGGTAACTGTTGTTGTATGAGAACTCAGCATACGGTAAGTTGTCATCCCAACTCGAACCATAATCCAACGCACAAGCTCTGAACATATCCTCCAAGATCTGATTGACTCTCTTGGTCTGCCCATCTGTCTGTGGATGGAATGTTGTACTGAACTCCAGCCTAGTGCCCAAGGTCTCATGCAACTGACGCCAAAACTTGGATGTAAACTGAGTACCTCTATCAGACACTACCTTGCTTGGAACTCCGTGCAGACAAACGATCCTGGTCATATAAATCTTGGCTAGCTTAGCACTTGTATAAGTTGTCTTTACTGGAATGAAGTGAGCAACCTTGGTCAAACGATCAACAATCACCCAAATAGAATCATATCCTGACCGAGTCCTGGGTAAACCTGTAATAAAGTCCATACCTATCTGATCCCACTTCCAATCTGGTATAGACAAAGGCTGCAACAATCCTACTGGATTCTGATGCTCAGCCTTGACTCTTTGGCAAACATCACACAATGCAATATACTGGGCTATCTCCCGCTTCAGGCTAGGCCACCAAAATCTCTCCCTCAAGTCCAAATACATCTTGGTATTCCCGAGATGAATAGAATAAGGTGAATCATGTGCCTCCTGAAGAATCAACTTCCTGATCTCTGCATCCTGCGGTACACAAATGCGCTTCTCAAACCAAATGGCTCCATGCTCATCCTCACGGAACCCCTCTGCTTTCCCTTTGGTCATATTCACCTTTATCTCATCAATTTCTGCATCACCCTTCTGAGCTTCTCTGATCCTTTCCAACAGATTTGGCTTCACTTCCAATGTTGCCACCTATCCCTTAGGAACTATATCCAACCTGAGATTCTTGAACTGCTCACATAACTCAAGTGGCATATCCTCAACATTAGCAACATTGATATGACTCTTACGGCTCAATGCATTAGCAACCACATTCGCTTTACCAGGATGATACTGCACATTCAAATCATAATCCTTAATAAGCTCTAGCCATCTACTCTGCCTGAGATTCAACTCCTTCTGAGTAAAGATATACTTCAAACTCTTATGATTAGTAAAAACATCACAATGATTACCAACAAGATATTGCCTCCATGTTTTCAATGCATGAACAACTGCAACTAACTCCAAATCATGTGTAGGATAGTTCTACTCATGGTTCTTAAGCTGACGTGAAGCATAAGCAACAAATCTACCCCCTTGCATCAAAACACAACCAAGTCCTCGACGAGATGCATCAAAATATACTTGGAAATCCTTATGTATATCAGGCAAACATAAAGCAGGTGCAGTTACTAACCGTTTCTTCAACTCCTGAAAGCTGGTTTCACATGCCTCACTCCAATCAAACTTATTCTCTTTCTTTAACAACTCCGTCATTGGTTTTGCAAGCTTGGAGAAATTATCAATGAACCTCCTATAATATCCTGCAAGACCCAAGAAACTGCGAATGTCTCCAACTGTCGCGGGTGTCTCCCATTCTGTAACTGTTGAAACCTTGGATGGGTCCACAACTACTCCTTCTCCTGACACAACATGTCCAAGGAATCCTACCTCCTTCAACCAAAACTCACACTTGCTGAACTTGGCATACAATTTGTGCTCCCCGAGCTTCTCCAATACTAAACGCAGATGTGCCTGATGCTCTTGCTCATTCTCGGAATACACCAATATATCATCAATGAACACCACAACGAATTTATCCAAGAACTCCATAAACACCTTGTTCATCATATTCATGAAGTATGCAGGAGCATTAGTCAATCCAAATGACATAACAGTATACTCATACAACCCATACCTTGTAGTAAAAGGAGTCTTAGGAATATCCTTCTCCTGAATCTTCACTTGATGATAACCAGAATGAAGATCAATCTTAGAGAATACACAAGCTCCCTCCAACTGGTCAAATAAATCATTAATCACAGGTAAAGAATACTTGTTCTTGATAGTAACATCATTCAGAGAATGGTAATCAACACACATCCTCTGGGTTCCATCCTTCTTCTCAACAAACAACACTGGAGATCCCCAAGGTGACGAGCTTGGGCGAATGAAGCCCTTTGCTTGCAACTCTCTAATCTGTTCCTTCAACTCTGCAAGTTCATTAGAGGGCATCCTATACGGTCTCTTAGCAATAGGCCCAGTGCCTGGTATTAAATCAATAAGGAACTCAATCTCCCTATCCAGTGGCATACCTGGCAACTCATCTGGAAACACATCCGGATAATCCCTCACAACACGCACATCATCCAGGCTACCCCCCTTAAGAGAATTCACTTGAGCGTGCTGATTCTTATACTTGGACACATATCTGATCTTCTGCCCAGTCGGTGTACGGAGAGTGATGGACGGACTGGCACAATGAATAACACCTTGTTACTTGGCTAGCCAATCCATGCCCAATATAACATCCAAACCTTGTGACTCCAATACAATAAAATCTATAGGAAAAACATGCTTCCCTATGGCTAGGCTCATCTGACAGCATCCCAAACTAGCTGACATCTCCGCTCCCGGTGAACTTATGAGCATAGAAGACTTAAGAACTATGGTAGGTAACTCATGCTTATCCACAAATACCCTCGATATGAAAGAATGCAATGCACCAGAATAAAAAAGAACAAGTGCGGGTACTGAATTGATAAGGAACTTACCAATCACAGCATCAGGCTCATCATAAATCTCCTCCACGTTGACATGGTTCACATGCCCCTTGTTGAAAGGATTGGTCTTGACGACTCCATTCCCATTGGGCTTCGACTCTGGGCAGTCTGTGGCATAGTATCCCACGTTCTTGCACTTGAAACACTAGATGTGACTCAAGTCCTTTGGTGCTTGGCCATTCTGACGGTTGTTTCCATTGCCTCCATTGGCTCCATTGCTTCTCCCATTCCCATTGTTCCTTCCATTTCCATTGCCATTCCTATTACCATTGTGATAGTTGTGGCCATTATGGTTGTGACCATTTCCACCATGATGGTTATGTCCTCCACTGTGAACATGGTCATTCCCACCATTGTAGTTATGTCCATGGTTATGTCCTCCATTGCCACCATAAGAATTGCGTGGCTTCTGATGCGGTACAGAGTTATACTTGCCACCATTGTTGTTGTTGTTGTACTTCCTCTTGCGGTTCTCAATTGCCTGTTGCTTGCCTTCCAACACAATAGCTTTGTCTATGAGCCCCTGGCAGTTAGCAAAGGTAGACACTGTCAACTGGACTCCCAACTCATCATTCAGCCCCTCCAAGAACTTCTCATGCCTTGCTGCATCATTCCTGACATCATCTGGAGCATATCTGGCAAGCTTGTTGAACACCTCAACATACTCGGCCATTGAACAGCCTCCCTGACGCAAACTGCGAAACTCCTTCTTCTTCAAGCTCATGGCGCCTGCTGAAACATGTTGATACGTCCTAAACGTATCTACTTTTCCAAACACTTTCGCTATTGTTTTGCCTTAATTCTTGCATGATTTGAACGAAACTAACCCGGACTGACGCTGTTTTCAGCAGAGCTACCAGTGCTGTTTTCTTTTTTGCAGGTTTCTGGATATTTAGGTACGCTGGAAAAATCCCAAGAAAATATATAAAAAATCAGCATTCCAGAAGCTTCCGAAGATCCAAAGGGAGGCCACAGGGCAGCCAGGGGGCAGCCAGGATGTTGCCTATCATCTACTTGGTGTTTATCATCTCTGTTACAACTTGTTTCTCTTAATGCTTGTCACTTTGGGCCCGAGTGCCATGATTTCAGATCTGATCACCCTTTTGTTTCTTGAGTTTGTGGTGTTCTTGATCCTATCTATGAGTTGTATGCACCTATTATAGTCCGGAACCGGCGATCCCAATGGTGACAGCTTGGGACACCAAAGGGGATGTACTATAATTTGAGGATTCCGTGTATCCATGAATTGTTAATGCTTTGTTCCGGTGCTCTTTGACAGGAGTAACTTAATCTCCCTAAGTTCCTTTTTGCCCCGTTTGTAGCGGGAGGGTAGGACAAAAGATGTTGTGCAAAGTTCTTATTGCAAGCACATACAACTACCTTGGGATACATGCCTGATGTTTGATATTTTCCTAGATGATCCTTTGTTTTCTGCGAGCCTTGCCCAAGTTAGAATCTGTTACATGTTCGTTCTCATCCAAGCAGCGCCCAACCATCCATCTCCCTAGCCTACAGTGTTTTCCTTCTACTAGTTACTAGTTTTTTACCTTTGCTGTTCCACTATTATCATCACCACTACCACCATCATATCACAGTTGCTACTAATACCTTTGTGCAAGCAAGTGTTTATTTCAGGTGCGGTTGAATTGACAACTCAATTGTCAAAGCCTGTACGTATTCTTTGTGTCCCCAAGTGTCGAATCAATAAATTGGGTTATCTTGCCCGCGAAGACTATCTCTATCCCCTACAGTTGAGGGTTATCACATGTGCGGCGCGAAAAGCAGACTGAAACTGCGCCCAAGTGATGGTGTCGATGGGATAAGTCACCAAGTAATTGTCCCACCATGCTGCGGCAGGACCCTCCAGCTATCGGGACCCGGGGTTTGCGTATGTAATTCCAGTCACAATCCAATCATATGGAGAGCCGAGAGCCATACCCACTTGTCCAAGCAGACAAGGCCAAGTACAAGACACTCTCGGAAAGCTCGAACGCGAGGGGCATCCCATCCAGGCCGGATGATCAACTGAGATGGGTCCTCATCGCCCGCTCACAAGTCTAAATGATTATGGGTGGTGAAATCCCATACTCATAGACAAGTCGCCTCAACCATATTATCGATTGAATCCTAACAGTTACATAAACAGACTCCAGCCCGATCTCTTAGTCGGGGTCTCGGGCGGGCTCAATCATACAACAAAGTGTGCCACGTGACAGAGTCACGAGTAATCGCATCGCGATGCCCCAAGCTGCGCGCATCTAAGGGCCACTTGGTGTATAAAAGACCGTCGGCGAGAACACAACTAAGGTATCGAACCCCACACATGACATGCACGATATAAACATCCACGCAACATGCATGCCAAGTGTATAACAGAAGGTAACACAACATGAACTCTACAAACTCATAGCTTTATTGCATCTGCTAAACAGAGCAGATATAGTAGTGTTACAAGCAGAGATCACATCACTGTGACCCAACATTACATCATACAACAACGGAAGCAAATTATGTCTTAGTAAAGACAAGGTTAACAAATGGCTTAAGAAGCCTTTAAGAAAACACAACGACCCTCCAGAGGGACCAGGCTGCTGTCTGGGACTACATTACTTCATCGACGTCGAGCTTGAGGGGGAGGCCACCATCAGGGTCAGTGGCCTCGTCTCTAAAACATAGAATAAGCAAACGTGAGTACAAAGTCGTACTCAGCAAGACTTACGTCAGAACTAAACTGCTCATGGTCAGGTATCAAGGTAAAGGAAAGTGGGGTTGTAATGCAGAAAGATTTGACTTGGCTATCTTGTACTACGACTACATAGAGTTGAGATGAGAGGCACACACGAGTCCATCTAATCTTGATCACCACTTCAAAACACAACCATGGATCCTTCCTCGACTTCCCCACGAGGAAGCAACCCAAAGCACTCACACTTATCTTGCGATTTTTAGAGTATCCATTTCAGTTGTGAAATAATCAAGTAAAGATCTCCAAGTAGTCCATAACCGCGGACACGGCTATTCGAATAGTTCATTAACCCTGCAGGGGTGTACTTCTTCACATACGTAGCTACCACTTACCGCCTAGAACTCGTCACCTTCAAGAGGTGTCTGCGGGGATAGTACCACGACACTTACCTCACGGCTCCAACTCTAGTCCAGGGGATCGCCTATCTGAGTTGCACCCCAATCGGGAATCCGGCCGGGGTTTCCGTTCAGGACCCAGACGATGTATGGACGGTCCGACAAGCCCACCTCGACGGATGGTGCTGCGCTTGCCTAAAACCGTGCTATGTTATGAAAGCAAATAGAATATAGTTAACCCATGCGAATCCTGGACCCTAGTCGGGGTGAGTTAATAGGTCGAGAGGGGTCAATGAGCCCAACATGTGGTAGTAATCTGTGTCTTGGATCACAACACAAGAACTCGGGGCCTAGGGCAGTGTAAATGAGACAACCCACTGTGTACTCCTACACAGCCTCTCATTGTTCACTTATATTAGGGTGACTTCATCAACACGTTACCACCTTGTTGCATGTGTTCACTACCATCCCGATACATCACCCAGATGGATCAACTTCAAAGCAAACAACTCTAACATGGCATAGCATATCATGGATGAAGGGCCACATGATGAACACAAACAATCTTGTATCTGCTAGTTTGAGGTTTGCTTAATACTGTGGTAGCAATGATAGGTTATGCAAAGGATGGGTTCAACTAGCGGTAGAACGGTAACATGTGAATCACCTAATCATGCATAAGAGAACAAGAGGGAAACTGGGTTTTTATAGATATGATCAAAGGGGGTTTGCTTGCCTTATTGTCGAGACTCGGGGGGTGCCACTCTTCGAAGAAACAGGAACTACGTCCGGCGATGGATCTATCGAGAAGAAGCAAACACCGAGACAACAAAGTATAAACATCACATTGCAATGCACATTCAAGAATGAAACATGGCATGGTACTGATGTGATCTATGTTCAATTTGCAACAAGTTAATTAAAGTTGATTTGAAAAAGGAATTCAAATTCAAACTCGAAATGTGGTTCAAAATATCCCAAGTTGTATTTTCTAATGTTTGGATATGGTAAACCATGTTTTGCCTCTGATGTTCATGTGATAAGGTTGGAATTGCAAATATTTCATTTGAAATGATTTAAACATTTATTTTGAATTATTCCAAATAAGCCATATAGCTAAATGCTACTGGTTCCCCACCATAGATGTGTTGGATATGTGCCCTAGAGACAAATTAATAAATATATTTGTCACATATCCGTTTTGTTCATAATACGTTTTATACTGTGCTATAACTGTATTACTTGGAAATACTAATACAGGTGTAGTATAAAACATGGTCCGTAGTTTAACTCGGGTAAACTATCTCATTGGGCAATTGATTGATCAAGCTTTCCTGATCATGGCGACACTTAAGTCCATTGACAATGAGGTCATATCGTTAAGGGGAATGATATGATGGACGTACACCCACCTAAAGTATTGCAATGTGATCGAGTCACATAGTTCAGCGTTGCTATGACTTTGTAACATATGGCTTAGTCCTTAGACCGTAATGATCATACGTAATTGTCATCTATGAGGAGACTTTGATTTGTATCCCACCGCCTGACTGAAATATGCTGGCTATAACGGTGCACTTTGGGTATTCCGAAATAGATGGTTGATGAGTATGTTAATAGATCAGAGAGGGATTTGTCAGTCCTTGTGACAGGACAGGTACTCTGGGCCCACTCGATGATATTGCATCAATAGCTTGCAAGCAAGTGACTAGGTCACAAGAGATGTAATGATCATGGACGAGTAAACTTGTTTGTTGTGAACGAGATGTGAACACGGTATGTAGGATACCGACGATCAAACCTCGGACAAACAAAGTACCGCAGCACAAAGGGATTACGTCGTATCGTTAACGGTTTCCAAAAGCGATCGAAGTTCATTCGATGGAAGCGCAGGGGCTGTCAAGGATTGTAACCAGGTCCAACTGACTAGTCATTGGTCAATGAGAAGAGTCTCGACCATGTCTTCTGTTTCCCGGACCGTTAGGGTGTTACACTTAAGGGCAATCGATGCACAGGACAGTTACGGGATCAATCGGTGAAATAGGAGGAATCACCGGAATAGTTCCGGAGGAGGACGGAATGGTTTCCGGACATTTTGAATAGTTCAAAATAAAGTTTAATTGTTTTAATAATGTTTTATTATTTAATTATCTGAATTAAATATTTAAAACATATTAAATAAATTAAAAAAATGGGAAAAAGGCTATATGGGCCCATGGGGCCCATTAGGGGAGGAGGGGGTTTCCCCCCCTTGGGCTTGGCGCCAAGGGTGGGGCCCATCCCCCTATGGCCGACGCACTCCCCCCCCTTGGGAGTTTAGTCCCACATGGGGGAGGGGAGGAGGATCACACCCCCCCTTGGCCTATATAAGGAGGGGTAGACCCCCCTTTTTCCAACACACCAAATCTCCTTCTTCTTCCTTCTCCTTCCCGGAAGTGGACTCCCCTTGTTTGGAGTCTGCACTAGGATTGGAGTTCTCCACCATAAGGCAGGCCGTCGCTCTGCTGGAGTCGGGATCCGTAGCCATCTTTCTTCCGCTGCTCGCCTGGTTCGGAGCCCGGGAGGAACATCGATTATACCGTACGTGTATAATCTCTTCGAGGCACTACACCTGTGGTGCTACTTCGTCACTGGAGGTTTACCGGGAGTCATCCTGGCCGGTGGTGGTCTTCTACACGACAGGGAGGTCGTAGTTCTGAGTCTACGCCAACCACGTTCGCAAGAACGTTTCCCTCTTTCGGTCTTCAAAGTTATGAACACCGATTCCCTCCCTTACTTTACATCGCCATAGCATAGATCTTGGGTTCACGTACCGTAGGTGTGAAAAATTTGTGTTTTCTTCCCCGTATCCCAACAGTGGTATCATGAGCTAGCTATGCATAGATGTATTGTACGGGTAGAACACATCTTGGATGTGGGCATCGAATCTTCATTCGTTACCCTCCCACGTGTACTCATTTAGCATTGCGGCAATGTTTGATTTAGCGCCCCCCGACCGACCTTACGCGTTTACGCGAGACTGGTTCCACGCTTGACAAATGGCTTGTACCATATAAAGTGGCTGGGGGGGTGTCTGTCTCTCTGCATTAGCGATGCGAAGATGTTTGCAACGGAGGGCCCCGACAGGGGTGTAATAGAGACGATTGGGGATCGGTGTTGTGGCATGTTTTCGCAGGATAGAAATCGGTTCTCTCTCTCGAAACCCCTAGCAGCCACGTAAAACTTGCATAAGCTAAAGTAGAAAGGCGTTTGACTTTGCTTTGCATGAAGGGGGATCATAGCTTGTATGATTTAAAGTTTTACATCCTGTTTTGCTAATATGCTTGATATAACGACGGTAGCATTAAAGGATGATCTCTCACTAAAACCAACATAGTGTCCTTACCCTAGTGAGCACCACCTGGAAAGTTCTACATTATGGAGGCATCACGTGTCACACGGGTGTCAAACATTTTTTCGTTCACAAGAGGTGGGTGTAGCAAGCCTGGCATATGTATATGATATGGCCTTGCATGACACAGCAACAAATCACATAGGGTGTGATGGCGAGCCTGGCATATGTATATGATATGGCCTCGGGACACAAGAGACCGAAAGGTCGAGCATGAGTCACATAGATGATGTGATTGGCATGATGGCCTACCTTGAACACATACTGATGGCCGTGACGATCGGGGGAGGTATGGTGTTCTAGGGTCGTGTAATCACTTAGCAAAATTGAGAGATGTTTTCCTAAGTGGGAGTTTTAGAATTAATTGTAATTGAACTCCACATTATGAACAAAAGTCTAAATATGTATCTTTGTGAATCAACCTTGTAGATGACAGCACCACGCCCCTCGTTCAACTTAGGATCATTCCTAGAGAAAGATAAACTGAAAACTAATGGGTCAAGCTTCACCTCCTGGTTCCGCACCCTGAGGATTCTCCTCGTTCCCCTCAAAATGTCCTATGTACTTGAGACTGCATTAGGAGATGCACCATCAACTACCGCTACCCCGGCTGAGAAGAAAGTCTATCTCATTAAGTCGGATGATTCCTCCCTTGTCAAGAAGGGTATGCTCCATGCCATGGAGGCTGAACTGCAGAAACGGTTCGAGAGCTTCAGTGCTTATGAGATAATCACTGACCTCAAGACCGTCTTTGCACCTCAAGCCAAGGTTGAGAGAAATGAAGTTTGTGAAGCTTTATTCTCTGCAAAGATGGAAGAGCACACCAGCATGACTGAGCACTTAGTCAAAATGTCTGACTACGTTCAACGCCTAAATGATCTAGAATTTAAGATTCCAGATGAAGTGGCGATTGATAGGGTGTTGCGGTCGCTACCCCCTAGCTATGAGAGTTTTGTGTTGAAGTACAACATGCAAGGAATGGTTGAGACCCTTTCTGAATTGTTCACAATACTCAAAATTGCTGAGATGGAAATCAAGAAGGAGCACAGCTGCACCAAGTACCTAGAAGATAAGAAGGCCGGCAAGGTTGCCGGAAGAGACATGGACATATGTGATATACATGTTATTGATGTTTTCCTGACAAGTGCTCGGAGCAACGTCTGGATATTTGATACCGGATCAGTTGCTCACATCTGCAACTCCCAGGAGGGGATGCAGAATAAACGACTCTTGCGGAAGGATGAAGTGACGATGCGCGTTGGGAACGGTGCCAAGGTTGAAGTAATGTCAATTGGCACGCTTCGTCTTAGTCTCCCTTCGGGATTGATTCCTGTCTTGAATAATTGCTATTATGTACCCGCGTTGAGTATGAACATTGTGAGTGGCTCTTGCTTGATGCGAGACCAATATTCTTTTAAATCCGAAACAACTGGTTGTTCGATTTATAAGAATAATGTCTTCTATGTTCATGCACCGGTGCGTAATGGTTTATTCTTAATGGATCTCGAATATCATGACTCCCACATCAATAACGTAGAGGCCAAAAGATTAAAGCCTAGTAACGAAGAACACATGACGATGTGGCATTGTCGACTTGGTCATATTGGTGTAAAGCACATGGAGGAACTCCATAAAGATGGACTTCTGGAGTCATTGGATTTTGGATCCCTTGACACATGTGAACCATGCCTAATGGGCAAAATGACAAGGACTCCATTCAATGGAACAATGGAGCGTGCGGTGGACTTATTAGGGATCATACATACTGATGTATGCGAACCAATGAATGTCACCGCACGCAATGGTTTTCGTTACTTCGTGACCTTCACGGATGACATAAGTAGATACGGGTATATCTATTTAATGAAACACAAGTCTGAAACCTTTGAAAAGTTCAAAGAATTTCAGAGTGAGGTCGAGAATCAACTCGGGAAGAAAATCAAGCACCTTCGATCTGATCGAGGAGGCGAGTATTTAAGTCACGAGTTTGGCACTCATCTTAAGAATTGTGGTATTGTACCACAACTTACGCCAGCTTGAAAACCTCAGCGAAACGGTGTGTCTGAGCGACGTAATCGAACACTATTGGATAGTGTACGGTCAATGATGTCTCATACCGACTTACCTACATCATTCTGGGGGTATGCATTAGAAACTGACGCTTACGTTCTTAATAGGGTACCATCCAAATCCGTAGAGACAACGCCAATTGAGAAATGGTGTGGCAAGAAGCCATAGTTGTCTCACCTGAAGATTTGGGGTTGTGAGGCTTATGTTAGGAAACTTCAGCCTGACAAACTCGAATCTAAGGCGGAGAAATGCATATTTGTAGGATATCCAAAGGAAACTGTTGGATACACCTTCTACAACCAATCTGAGGGCAAAACGTTTGTCGCTAAGACTGGACACTTTCTTGAGAAAGAGTTTCTCTCGAAAGAAATGAGTGGGAGGAAAATAGACCTCGATGAAGTGACTGACCAATCACTCCAAATGGAAGAACCGGCAACAGAAATTGTTCTGGAACCTTCTTCCACAATGGGAGCTGAAGAGAATGGCCAGGAAGACATTCATAACGATCATGACATACATGATGATCATGATGAGAATGAAGAGGAACCTATTTTGCCCCGTAGGTCATCAAGAGTCCGTCAACCTACCGAGTTTTATGGACAGCTTGTGAATGCAATCTCGGCTGATGAGTCGGATGAACCTACGAGTTACAAAGAATCAATGGAGGGAC
This sequence comes from Bromus sterilis, assembly GCA_950022295.1. Classification (NCBI taxonomy): domain Eukaryota; kingdom Viridiplantae; phylum Streptophyta; class Magnoliopsida; order Poales; family Poaceae; genus Bromus; species Bromus sterilis. The sequence goes on along the minus strand of OX465595.1, from coordinate 330,649,875 downwards.
CCGAGTCCGAGAAATGGCTAGAAGCCATGAAATCTGAAATAGACTCCATGTACACCAACAAAGTTTGGACTTTTGTGGATATTCCCGAGGACCGCAAGGCCGTCGAGAATAAATGGATTTTCAAGAAAAAGACTGACGCAGACGGAAACGTATCTGTCTACAAATCTCGACTTGTCGCGAAGGGGTTCCGACAAATTCAAGGAGTTGACTACGAGGAGACATTCTCTCCTGTAGCGATGATCAAGTCTATTCGGATCCTACTAGCAATAGCTGCCTATCATGATTACGAGATATGGCAGATGGATGTGAAAACTGCGTTCCTTAATGGCAACATTGAGGAAGAGTTGTATATGATGCAACCAGAGGGGTTTATCGATCCAAGGAATGCTGGTAAGGTGTGCAAGCTTCAACGGTCCATCTATGGGTTGAAGCAAGCATCTTGGAGATGGAATCTTCGATTTGATGAGGTCATTAAAGCTTTTGGATTTTTCCAAAACGTCGAAGAGTTCTGCGTCTATAAGAAACTGAGTAGGAGCTCTGTAGCATTCCTTGTGTTATATGTAGATGACATATTAGTAATAGGGAACGATAAGAAATTCTTAGAGGGATTAAAGGAATATCTGAATGGACAATTTTCCATGAAGGACCTAGGTGAAGCTGCGTACATATTGGGGATTAAGATCTATAGAGATAGACCTAATCGGCGGTTGGCCTTGATTCAGAACACTTATATTGACAAGATATTGAAAAGGTTCAGTATGGATAACTCCAAGAGAGGCCTCTTGCCAGTTATAAAAGGTGTCAAATTAAGCGTGACTCAATGCCCAACCACAGCAAAAGAGAAGGAGGAAATGTCCTCAAAGCCCTATGCCTCAGCCATAGGTTCTCTCATGTATGCTATGTTATGTACCAGACCGGATTTAGCGCTGGCCATTAGTATGACTAATCGCTACCAGAGTAACCCGGGAATGGCTCACTGGACAGCAGTAGAGAACATCCTTAAGTACTTAAGAAGAACCAAGGATCTCTTTCTCGTTTATGGAGGAGTTGATGAGGAGCTCACCGTAAAGGGTTACGTTGACGCAAGCCTCGGCTCAGATCTAGATGACTCGAAATCCCAGACGGGATATGTTTTCATGTTGAACGGTGGCGCAATTAGCTGGAGGAGCGGCAAACAGTCAGTCGTCGCTCAATCTACAATGGAGTCGGAGTATATTGCCGCTTGCGAAGCGTCAAACGAGGCGCTGTGGCTGAAGAAGTTCGTGATCGAGCTTGGCGTCTTTCCCAGTTGCACTGACCCCGTGGGGATCTTCTGCGACAACACGGGTGCCATTGCTAACGCGAAGGAGCCAAGAACTCACTCTACAGCCAATCACATCCTCCGAAAGTTCCATGTGACGCGAGACTACGTCAGGGATGGACACACTAGGATTCACAAGATACATACGGATCTGAACGCAGCAGACCCGATGACTAAACCTCTTCCACAGGGCAAGTTTGAAGAACACCGAGAGACCATTGGTGTTAGATACATACCTGATGTAAACTAGTGTAATTTGTACTCTAGTGCAAGTGGGAGACTGTTGGATATGTGCCCTAGAGACAAATTAATAAAGATATTTGTCACATATCCGTTTTGTTCATAATACGTTTTATACTGTGCTATAACTGTATTACTTGGAAATACTAATACAGGTGTAGTATAAAACATGGTCCGTAGTTTAACTCGGGTAAACTATCTCATTGGGCAATTTATTGATCAAGCTTTCCTGATCATGGTGACACTTCAGTCTATTGACAATGAGGTCATATCGTTAAGGGGAATGATATGATGGACGTACACCCACCTAAAGTATTGCAATGTGATCGAGTCACATAGTTCAGCGTTGCTATGACTTTATAACATATGGCTTAGTCCTTAGACCGTAATGATCATACGTAATTGTCATCTATGAGGAGACTTTGATTTGTATCCCACCGCCTACAGAAATATGCTGGCTATAACGGTGCACTTTGGGTATTCCGAAATAGATGGTTGATGAGTATGTTAATAGATCAGAGCGGGATTTGTCAGTCCTTCTGACAGGACAGGTACTCTGGGCCCACTCGGTGATATTGCATCAATAGCTTGCAGGCAAGTGACTAGGTCACAAGTGCTGCAATGAGCATGGACGAGTAAACTTGTTTGTTGTGAACAAGATGTGAACACGGTATGTAGGATACCGACGATCAAACCTCGGACAAAAAAAGTACCGCAGCACAAAGGGATTACGTCGTATCGTTAACGGTTTCCAAAAGCGATCGAAGTTCATTCGATGGAAGCGCAGGGGCTGTCAAGGATTGTAACCAGGTCCAACTGACTAGTCATTGGTCAATGAGAAGAGTCTCGACCATGTCTTCTGTTTCCCGGACCGTTAGGGTGTTACACTTAAGGGCAATCGATGCATAGGACAGTTACGGGATCAATCGGTGAAATAGGAGGAATCACCGGAATAGTTCCGGAGGAGGACGGAATGGTTTCCGAACATTTTGAATAGTTCAAAATAAAGTTTAATTGTTTTAATAATGTTTTATTATTTAATTATCTGAATTAAATATTTAAAACATATTAAAAAATTAAAAAATGGGAAAAAGGCTATATGGGCCCATGGGGCCCATTAGGGAGGATGGGGTTTCCCCCCCTTGGGCTTGGCGCCAAGGGTGGGGCCCATCCCCCCCTATGGCCGGCGCACTCCCCCCCCCTTGGGAGTTTAGTCCCACATGGGGGAGGGGAGGAGGATCACACCCCCCCTTGGCCTATATAAGGAGGGGTAGACCCCCCTTTTTCCAACACACCAAATCTCCTTCTTCTTCCTTCTCCTTCCCGGAAGTGGACTCCCCTTGTTTGGAGTCTGCACCAGGATTGGAGTTCTCCACCATAAGGCAGGCCGTCGCTCTGCTGGAGTCGGGATCCGTAGCCATCTTTCTTCCGCTGCTCGCCTGGTTCGGAGCCCGGGAGGAACATCGATTGTACCGTACATGTATAATCTCTTCGAGTCACTACACCTGTGGTGCTACTTCGTCGCTGGAGGTTTACCGGGAGTCATCCTCGCCGGTGGTGGTCTTCTACACGACAGGGAGGTCGTAGTTCTGAGTCTACGCAACCCACGTTCGCAAGAACGTTTCCCTCTTTCGGTCTTCAAAGTTATGAACACCGATTCCCTCCGTTACTTTACATCGCCATAGCATAGATCTTGGGTTCGGGAACCGTAGGTGTGAAAAATTTGTGTTTTCTGCCCCGTATCCCAACAAGATGTGTTTTTCATCCATAAAAATATGATATTTGGAATACTTGAATTTTTCTGATGATTTTTCATATATAAATTATTTGATTTGGAGTTATGGATTAAAAGTTATTGAATTTCAAAGATTTAGCTATTTTCTGGAATTCTGTTAATTAGAAAATGATTTATTGCGCAAGCAAGACCTCAGCATGACGCAGGGGGGGGGGATGACGAGTGGGCCATCCCTGTCAGTGGGACTGGGGTTAATCCCCGTTTAATTAAAATTTAAACAGAGGATTAAGGGGGGGCTGGGTCCCACCAGTCAGTGAGAGAGAGAGGGATTAGGGGGGGGGGGTAGCCCCTGATGACCCAGCCGACCGGCGTTTAGCCGCCGGCGGCACTGGACGCGGCGACGCCCACTGGAGAGGGGCCGTCCGGCCACCTCTTGGCACGGGAGAGGTGCCAAACAGGCCCTCTCGCACGCGCACTTCTATCAGGGCGCACGGGAGGAGCAGAGGTGGACGGAGGCCTTTCCGGCGTCGAGAGGCGTGGCGGCCGGAGCTCGGGCACATGGCAAACGGCGATGCGGTGCAGAAAAAAGAGAGAAAAGAGAGGGGAAAGGTGGTGGAGCTCACCATGAGCACGCGGGAGGGGACGAGGAGACTAGAGGGGCAGCGGCGGCGGTGCAATTTGTCGGAGAGAGGCCACGGCGGCCGGAGCTCCGCGGTGAAGCTCCCGACGTCTACAGGGCGCCCGGCCCCAATTCCTTCCGCGCAGAGGGGCTTCGCGACTTCATGGATCGCCTTGAGACGTTGGCTTGGCGAGGGGTGGCCGGTGGGCACGCAGGTGCACGACGGCGGACGGCGGGTGCGCTCGGGTCCACGCGGGATCTCGCCGGGGAGAGAGGGGAAAGGGTCCAGGGGAGGGGGAATGGAAGGGGGGCTGCAAGGGGGCGTCCACGGTGCCGGATAAGGGAGAGGGGGCAGCCAGGCAGCTGCCTGGCGTGCATGCCGTGGCCGCCGGCGAGCTGCCTGCCTGCCTGGCTCGGGGAGGAAGACGCCCTTGCCCCTGGGCTGGGCCACCTCCCTGAGTTGGGCTGCAGGTAAGTGGGCTTTGCCCCTTTTCTTTCTTTTTTTCTTTTTCTGCTTTCTGTTTTATTTGTTTTGCTCTGAAAAAAAATACCAAAGCATTTTTAAAAATCCCCAAATATTTGTCTTGGACATATGTGACATAGAACTAGCCACTCCCAAGATTTGAAGATTTTTGGAATTCAAATTATTTGAATCCAATTCAAATAGCATTTAAATTTAATTTCCAAGCCTCTGTTTGAATATTTGAAAAATCCATGAGCATGGGTTTGACTCCAAATCATTTTTAAAATGATCATAGTCATTTATAGGACTTTTCAAAATTGTTTGGAGGAATTTTGGAAAAACTTTTTATCTGGCCTTTTATTTAAATTCTTTTTGAGGCTTTTCCGAATCCCCAATTCTTAAACCAAAAATTTAAACATGATGCAATTATTTCTAGTAATAAAAGAACATACCAAAAGTAGGGTTGTGACAACTCGCCCCCACTCAAAAGAATCTCGTCCCGAGATTCCGAAGTAGTCGGGAAGAGGGTGGGGTACTCGACACGGAGACGGTCTTCATCGTTCCCAGGTGGCTTCCTTCTCAGAATGGTTGGACCACTGCACTTTAAGGAACTTGATCTTCTGACGTCTGGTGGTGCGCTCAGCTTCATCGAGGATACGAACGGGATATTCTCGATATGACAGGTTTTCTTGGAGATCAAGCGTTTCGTGGTCTACTTCGCGGATGGGGTCCTTGAAGCAACGCCTGAGTTGAGATACGTGGAAGACATCGTGAACCTGAGAAAGATGCGGCGGTAGTTCAAGTTGGTAGGCAACTTCTCCAAGTTTAGCTAGAATGCGAAAGGGGCCTATATAACGTGGGGCCAATTTGCCTTTGATACCGAAGCGATGGGTTCCCTTCAGAGGAGTAACCCGGAGGTAAGCTTTCTCGTCCAGCTCGTAGCTCTCTGGCCTATGATGACGATCGTAATAGCTTTTCTGACGAGACTGGGCTGTTTTCAATTGCTCACGAACAATGCGAACTTTCTCTTCTGCTTCCTGGATCATATCCGGTCCAAAGAATTGTCTTTCACCGGTTTCTGACCAGTTCAATGGTGTTCGACATCTTCGTCCATAGAGAAATTCAAAGGGTGCCATGCCCAAGCTAGATTGGAAGCTGTTGTTATAAGAAAACTCGGCGAATGGAAGAGATTTCTCCCAACTCTTTCCGAATGAGATAACACAAGCTCTGAGCATGTCTTCGAGAATTTGATTGACTCTTTCTACTTGACCACTTGACTGGGGATGAAAGGCGGTGCTAAAGGAGAGATGGGTTCCCATAGCATTTTGAAAACTTTCCCAAAATCGAGAGGTGAAAAGACTTCCACGCTCTGAATTGATTTCCAAAGGAATACCATGGAGAGAAACGATCCGGGAGACATATAAATCCGCCAACTGGCTAGCAGTTATACTCTCGCGAACAGGAAGGAAATGAGCAACTTTGGAAAGACGGTCAATGACCACGAAGATGGCATTGTTTCCTTTCTGAGACTTTGGAAAGCCAGTGATGAAATCCATACTGACTTTATCCCATTTACACTCGGGAATGGCTAAAGATTGAAGAGTACCAGCAGGTTTTTGATGCTCTGCTTTCACACGACGACAAACATCGCACTCAGCAACAAATTGAGCGATTTCTCGCTTCATCCTAGTCCACAAAAATCTCTGGCGTAGATCTTGATACATCTTAGTACTACCAGGATGAATCGAGAGAGGGGTGTCATGGGCTTCCTTAAGGATTTGCTGCCTTAGATTCGTATTCTTTGGAACTACCATCCTATTCTCGAAGTACAAAGTACCTTCATTGTCTAGGGTAAAACATCTTGCCTTACCGCTAGCAATGTTTTGCTTGATATATCGGATACCTCGAGCGCGTTGTTGAACAACTTTGATTTGATCCTCAAGGGTTGGTTTCACAGTCAAGGTGGAAAGGAATCCATGAGGACCAATCTCGAGATTCATCTTTCGAAATTCCTCATAGAGAAGTTGATACTGTTGTAACATGAGGTTGTTACAATACGACTTACGACTTAGTGCATCAGCCATGACATTGGCTTTGCCTGGGGTGTAAGAGATACTCAAGTCGTAATCTTTTATCAACTCTATCCAGCGTCTTTGCCTGAGATTAAGATCTGGCTGGGTGAATATGTATTTGAGGCTTTGGTGATCGGTATAGATTTCACAACGATTACCAAGGAGGTAATGTCGCCAAGTCTTCAGGGCATGAACTACGGCAGCGAGTTCAAGATCATGGGTAGGATAGTTCTCTTCATGTGGACGTAACTTGCGTGAAGCATAAGCTACCACATGTCGATCTTGCATAAGTATGCATCCTAACCCTTGCCGTGAAGCATCACAAAAGATCTCAAAATCCTTTTTGGTGTCTGGAGGTGCAAGTACGGGTGCAGAATTCAATCTTCGTTTTAGCTCTTGAAAGCTTTCCTCGCACTTGGGAGTCCATAGGAATTTCTTATCTTTCTTGAGGAGTTCAGTAAGAGGCTTTGCAACTTTGGAGAAGTTCTCAACGAAGCGGCGACAATAGCTTGCTAGGCCAAGAAAACTCCTAACTTGCTTAACCGATTCAGGTGGAGTCCAGTCAAGGACGGCCCGAACTCTCTCGGGATTGACTGTAACACCTTTTGCAGAAATCACGTGGCCTAAGTAGGTCACTTCTGGTAGCCAAAATTCACACTTGGAGAACTTGGCATAAAGGCGATGCTCTCTAAGTTTCATCAATACCAGCCTAAGATGTTCTGCGTGCTCTTCTTCGTTCTTCGAGTAGATGAGAATATCATCAAGATAAACCACAACAAATTTATCTAAGTACTCCATGAAGATCGAATTCATCAAGCGCGAAAAAGTGGCTGGGGCATTGGTTAAACCGAAGGACATGACGGTGTACTCATAAAGACCATAACGAGTAGTGAAAGCCGTCTTGGGAATGTCCTCGTTTCTGATTTTGATTTGATGATAACCTAATCTCAAATCCATCTTGGAAAAGACAGAGGATCCATCAAGTTGATCATAAAGATCATTGATCCTGGGAAGTGGGTACTTGTTCTTTATCGTCGCTAAATTTAGCGGGCGATAGTCTACGCACATCCTTTCTGTTCCATCTTTCTTCGTTACGAACAGAACGGGGCAACCCCATGGCGATCAGCTAGGTCGGATGAAGCCTTTTGCCAACGAAGCATCAAGTTGGGTTTTTAGCTCAGCTAACTCATGTGGGGCCATTCTATATGGGCGTCTGGAAATTGGGGCTGTGCCTGGTATAAGATCCACTATGAATTCCACACACCTGTCGGGTGGCATTCCTGGCAGCTCTTCTGGAAAGACATCCGGAAAGTCACAAACTATCGGAATATCTTCAAGGTTAGGAAGGGGATGTTCATTCAACGAATATAGCTGGGTTTCCGAACCTTGAGATGTGAAATGGACTATCTTGCCGGAAGGATGAGTGAGTGGACTGATTTGGTGGCACAATCAATCTTCGCACGGTGTTTGGACAACCAATCCATACCTAAGATGATATCGATATCTGAAGATTTGAGGGCTATGAGAGAAGCAAGGAATACAACATCCTCGACAGCAATCTCATTGTCATGACTTACCCTACTGGTACGCCATGTGGATCCTGGAGTTTTAATCATGAAAGGGGTAGGCAGCTCCTCAAGTGAAATGTCATGCAGGAGTGCGAACTTTTCAGACAAAAAGGAATGAGAAGCTCCAGAATCAAATAAAACTAAAGCAGATTTGGAGTTGACAGGAAGTGTACCGAGTACAACCTTCGTATCATCTTGGGCTTCTTTGATGGTGGCATGGTTCACACGTCCGTATTCAACAATAGCGGACTTGGCTTTGGAAGGCTTTGATGGCTTAGCTTTGGCTTTAGGTTTTGGACGAAGACGAACATTCTCTTGCAAAGAACACTGTCGTGCAATGTGGCCAGGATTACCACACTTGTAGCACAAACGGTTGTTAGGTTGTGAAGTTTGTATGGCAAGCTCTCTATTACCTTTCTGGGTTTTCTTGCTTTGTGGAGATGGTCTTGGAATCAAGTGCGAAGGAATGGCACTATTTGGGATCCAAAATCGACGTTTCTGAGAACCCAAACTAGAAGAGGAAGCAATATCACGATCACGCTTGCGAGACTCTTCAAAGACCTCATTTCCATGCTCAGCTCTGAATGATCTATTGACCAAATCCTCGAAGTTGACGAATTCAACGATATTGAGATCATGACGAAGGACAGGGCTAAGTCCCTTGCGGAACCTTGCTTGCTTCTTGGCATCGGTTGATATCTTCTCAGGGGCATAACGAGAAAGACGATTGAACTCAGTCCTGTACTGATGAACAGTCATATTTCCCTGAGATAGGTTGCAGAACTCTTCCCTCTTTCTTTCCATAACCTCATCCAGAATGTGGTACCCTTGGAAGGCATCACGGAACTCCTGCCAAGTCACTACGTGACCATCAGGCTGCATTGCAACAAAACTTTCCCACCATTCACCAGCAGCACCTTCCAGAAAGTATGCCGCGAACATCACACGATCATCTGGAGAAACATGCGCCGTCTCAAGCTTACGCTCGATGGAACGGAGCCAATCGTCGGCATCAAGGGGCTCAGATGAACATCGGAAAACTGGCGGGTTCAAAAGGATAAAATCCTGGATGGATATTACCGCATCTCGCTGAAGAGAAGTATTCTTCTCAATGAGCTCCAAAAGGCGTGTTTGATCACGTCGATTTCGCTCACCCTCCATCATGATTTCCGCTGCAGAAGGCGGTGAAGGAGGATCATCATCACCACTTTGATTACCGTGACTAGATTCAACACATCTAGTTCCACCTGACATTCTATGTGATAAAAATCAACAATCAGAGTAGGATTTACGATGGAATCAAAGAAAAGATGACATAATTTAAGAGCGGACAAGATTGTAATGCAAAAGCATTGGAATCACTGGAAACACGGGACAAATCGGACAGCATAACGGCTGTACCGGGGTGGAAAAATGAATCAATCTGCAAGAATGATCAGAACCTTCTCAAAAGGCTTGATGGAATGGTGACTCTAGACGACCAAAACAATCCTACAGCTATGGACAAGCAAACAACGAGATGTTCTAGTATAGACATAGATGAGCCTAGTCCTATCTTCCCGTAGAAAAGATGAGGGTGACTCAGAACTCAGATCGATGAGGGTAAGGAGAAAAATGAAGCCTTACGTTGTTCCCTTATACCCAAAGTAACTATATAACTATAGAATGCTAGACTCGACTTCGGCCAAGGTTTACTAATCCTACAGGAAGTCCTGCTCTGATACAAAGTCTGTCGGGACCCGGGGTTTGCGTATGTAATTCCAGTCACAATCCAATCATATGGAGAGCCGAGAGCCATACCCACTTGTCTAAGAAGACACGGCCAAGTACAAGACACTCTCGGAAAGCTCGAACGTGAGGGGCATCCCATCCAGGCCGGATGATCAACTGAGATGGGTCCTCATCGCCCGCTCACAAGTCTAAATGATTATGGGTGGTGAAATCCCATACTCATAGACAAGTCGCCTCAACCATATTATCGATTGAATCCTAACACTTACATAAACAGACTCCAGCCCGATCTTTTAGTCGGGGTCTCGGGCGGGCTCAATCATACAACAAAGTGTGCCACGTGACAGAGTCACGAGCAATCGCATCGCGATGCCCCAAGCTGCGCGCATCTAAGGGCCACTTGGTGTATAAAAGACCGCCGGCGAGAACACAACTAAGGTATCGAACCCCACACATGACATGCACGATATAAACATACACGCAACATGCATGCCAAGTGTATAACAGCAGGTAACACAACATGAACTCTACAAACTCATAGCTTTATTGCATCTGCTAAACAGAGAAGATATAGTAGTGTTACAAGCAGAGATCACATCACTGTGACCCAACATTACATCATACAACAACGGAAGAAAATTATGTCTTAGTAAATACAAGGTTAACAAATGGCTTAAGAAGCCTTTAAGAAAACACAACGACCCTACAGAGGGACCAGGCTGCTGTCTGGGACTACATTACTTCGTCGACGTCGAGCTTGAGGGGGAGGCCACCATCAGGGTCAGTGGTCTCGTCTCTAAAACCTAGAATAAGAAAACGTGAGTACAAAGTCGTACTCAGCAAGACTTACGTCAGAACTAAACTACTCATGCTCAGGTATCAAGGTAAAGGCAAGTGGGGTTGTAATGCAGAAAGCTTTGACTTGGCTATCCTGTACTACGACTACATAGAGTTGAGATGAGAGGCGCACACGAGTCCATCTAATCTTGATCACCACTTCAAAACACAACCATGGATCCTTCCTCGACTTCCCCACGAGGAAGCAACCCAAAGCACTCACACTTATCTTGCGATTTTTAGAGTATCCATTTGAGTTGTCTAATAATCAAGTAAAGATCTCCAAGTAGTCCATAACCGCGGACATGGCTATTCGAATAGTTCATTAACCCTGCAGAGGTGTACTTCTTCACATACGTAGCTACCACTTACCGCCTAGAACTCGTCACCTTCAAGCGGTGTCGGTGGGGATAGTACCACGACACTTACCTCACGGCTCCAACTCTAGTCCAGGGGATCGCCTATCTGAGTTGCACCCCAATCGGGAATCCGGCCGGGGATCAACGTATATAAAGGCTGGGAGGGGAGACGTCCGGATCAACTCAATACGCATCTACTCATCCTAGCCTTGCGAGAACTCGCCTTGGCCTCCACTGTAATCGCCCCCTCATGCAATAATATCGAGCATGAAGTACTTCTCCTATCACTACACCACGGGAAAGATCTAACAACACGCCAACTGCCAGGAAAAGCCACTATAGAGGGCAATTGGACTGCCGGCAACCGATCTTTGCCGGCAGGCTGGCCTGTCTGGAATACCCCTGTCGGGAAAAGTCTTCCCCGGCAGGCAAATCTTCCCCGACAGTTATATTACCCTGTTTTCCCTATCGTTCCCGGCAGGCCAACTACCTGCCTAGATAACTATGCTGACAGTTTCTCTGCCGTGTGTGCTGGAGACGATCAACAACACCTTGCCTGCCGGGATGAATTTTGCCGGCAGTTTAGCTGCCCTGGCAGATTTTGTCCATTTCAAATTTTAAAATTCAAACTTGTACAGATCAAACAGAGAAAATACTTCATTGCAAGTATCACACACAAGATACTTCATTTCGATCACATAACTGGTTCATACATAGGCATCACAGATAGCATCTAAAACTGAGAATGGTTTCAAGTTTAGAACTATTAGCATCACACAGAAGTTCAACATGGTCGAGGTGATTCCATCCTATAAGTTCTTCATCCAGTGCACAAGTTCTTCATCTACCTAACAAAATGAACTACAAATACTCCATCCAGTGCACAAGTACATCACCCACACACAACAAAAAAATGTTTCTAAGCCATCGATTCCATGCAGCATCCGGTCTTGCGATGATGAGCAACATCTTGCAATGTTGATTAACCTGAAGAAAAGAAAGGTAGATGAGTGCGACTTCTTGATCTAAGTTAAAAGAAAGGTAGATGAGTGCGACTACATCATCAAAATAACTTCTTCCACCCAGTGCAAAACAGTACCAAACAGAGTACATTCAGTTTTGGCACTTCATATCAAACTATCAAGTTTCAGTTACCAAACAGAATGCATTCAGTTTTGGCACTTTAAATATTCTTGTTACTGAAAGATGAGTGAGTAGTCTGTTAACTATTGTGAAAATAATAATAGTTATACCATTTAAAATACGGACGAACAATATTAATTGGCTGATCTAGCTAGATTAGATAGTGACAAGTAGCTAAAGCTAGGTGGTTACCCAGTTCTCAAAGCAAAAAAATGTTTTTGGACAGAGGAAGTGCTTACTTTCTTGGAGCCACAATATGGTGCATATTTGTTTTTTTGGCTTTATTCATATAAGTATTCACAATGTTTATGTAGTTTCAATTTAGAAAAATGTAATTAATATGAACTACATCATGGCACAAGGAGTAAAATATAGGTGACAGTGAACGAGTAGTATATTTATAGCTTAAAAGAAGGAGTATTTTCAACATGGGAAAACAAATACCACCAAGTTAGAACTTGCCTGAAAATTATGAATAAAGATTTACCATAGTCAGAGTCAGACAACTTAAGTTTGAACATGTATGTAGAAAAAGACAGAACTGGACTTTTTTCTTTAAGAAAAAGACAGAGTTCTCTACCTTGCATGTTTAACAACCATCAAAGAAACCATACAGTGTTAAGCTAGATATCAAGCTGAGCCCATGAACCATTTTGTTTAAGAAATCTTGTGGAACCAAAAAAGAAGTAGTCCAAGTCTGTAACGAAAGTACTTATATTCGACCCAATTGAACTGACCACACTCTGAATTATAAGTCACAACAGAACTGAAAGGTAGCTAAACTGCCGTGTCATTAAAAGAAGTAGTTACCTTGTTGATTCCATTACTGGCAGCTGGTGGCCACTCGAGCGGACCTCCTGGGAGAGATTCCTGCTTGTGGCGGTGACGCTGCTGTTGTCTGTGGCGTGTCCATCTCCAGCTACATATGAAGAACATATTTTTTAGAAACTCCATCTGCATAATATTTTCTTCCTCTAGCTTGAAACAGAAAATAATCTTACATGTTTAAATGGCCAGGCAATAGCTCTTCCTTGAGCTTATCCAATGTTAGTCACATTACCAATGGGACGAGGCAATATGGCATCTCTTTTGATGATGTAGTTGACGACAATTTCACAACATTCATTGCCAAGCTCATGACCCCCTACGATCTTTTTCCTATCAGTTGATAGAATGGTAGATTTTGCAACAGGTGTACCATGATCACGGTAAATATTGTACAAAATCACGTCTTTGCCCTTCTAAAACTAATTTGTTAATCAGGAGTTAGAACTAAGCAATGCCAAAATTAAGAAAAAGAATTAGAGAAGGACTAAGTCACCAGATTATTCTTTTGTGTAGCTATTGTTTCCTTCCTGTTTTGCAAGCCTTGTTCCTTTTTCTTTTGCATCAGGTCTTCTGCTTTCTTCTTCTTCACTAGCTCCTCCTCCTTCCTCTTCTTCACTAGCTCCTCCTCCTTCCTCTCCTTCACTAGCTCATCATCCTTCTGTAACAGTCCAGATTTCACACAAAATTAAAAAAAATGTTTTCTGCGTGAATTGTTTGATTGCCTGATTTGTTTGCGGTGTTTGCATCCCCGATTTATCGATCGGCGATTATTCCCCCCCTTTTATCTCGTATCGGACGGAGGCCGACTCTTGCCACCCTGACACTCGACCTTTGCGACACCGGGTTTCACCCGATGACGTCGTGAAAACCGCACGAGACCAGCCGTAGCCAACAGAACGAAAAACCCCGTTTAATAATTAAACAGGTTATTTTTATAGCGCACCGGAAAGTGTTCTCATAATGGTTCCAGCGCAAGGTGAACGTCGCCGGCTCGACGCGCTGATCGCGCAGTTCGAAGTTTTACTCGAATCGGAGGTACTGCGGACCACCGGCGGTCAGAAACGTGAGCACCGCGCGAACGAGAGAAAAACCGGGGATGTTTTTGCAAACTGCCAGCCACCTGGACTATATAAAGACCACCACACTTCCACCTCCTTCTAGGGTTTCCCTAGCACAAAATTGCAGCCGCCCCCCTGAAATTGTCCCAAAATTTTGCCCATAGCCCCCAGTTTTCGAAACCCTAGCCCTCCAGGCCACCAGAGCCGTCGATCTGGCTGATCTGCGGCTCAAATCGAGTCCCACATCCTCCCAGCCGCCTCTCCAGCCAATCCGGGCCGCGCGGGCCCGTACCACTGCCGCTAGGCCCGCCTCAGGATGATCTGAGCCGCGCCACCCCGTGTAGCCCCGGCCGCGCCGCCCGCGATTCCGGCGAGCCGCCGGCAGCAGCCACGACCGCTCCTCCTCCCTCGCGCCCTCCTTCCCTCTCCTCTATTCTCCCCTCACCTCACCTCTCCTCCCTCTCTCAAGGAGCCACGGGAGCGCCGCTGCGCCGCACTGGAACTTCCGCCGCCGCCGTCATGGAAACAACGAGTTGGAGCTCGCTGCAGGTCTTCTCCGGCCAGATCCGCACCAACCCCGCCCGTCGCATCGCCTCTGCGCCCTTCCCCGACGTCCGCGCCACGGCCCCGTGGCCACTCCTCGCCGGCATCCGACCTGGCGGCGCTGCCGCTCGTCGGGAGGACGAGGTCCCATGCGCTCGCCTGCTCGGTTGTCCCCGTGGGCCGGTGCGCCCCCAGGCGGCCCATCAGCCCCGCCGCGGCGCAGCCTCCCGCACGAACCACAGCCTCGCCTTCGCCTGGGGCGCTCCTCTATTATCTCGTGCCCACCCCGCCTGCTGGGCCAAGCCCGCTATGGTGAGCCTCTTTTTTTTTCTTTTTTTCTGCTTTCCTGATGGGCTCGGCCCAGTGCTTTGTAACGCCCTGTGCGTGGTTTCTTTACCTAGCGCCCACCCCCTGTTTAGGCCTGTTAGCTGCTGTTTCGGCCCGTTTAGTTTTTTTTGTTAGGATTTTATTAATTTTTGGCAGTTTGTAATAGCTTTATGCGGTAGCTCTATCTTTTCATCGGTAGCTCCGATGGAGACGCTTTCTACATGAAAGTTGCTCCATTTTGCGCGTAGATTAATAAAATGTTGCTTGTTGCCATGTTTGACATTGTTGACATGCTGTTTGACTGCTAATTACACTGCGTGCCCTTGCAAACTGTTATTGCAATAAATTTTTAACCGTTGCTTTGTTTAAAATGTTTCTTATATGTAACTTGACTAGAATTGCATGTAGATTGTGTTTATGCTGATCTTGCCTGCTAATAAAAATAATACAATATTTTTTAGGGCAGAACAGTACCAAATTCCATTTTTATCGTCGGGTCCACCATAGTTTGCCATGTATAGGTTTTACCCTCCACTTAAAGTGACTAGATTAGATAGTTTATTTATGCTTCACCGCTTGCCATGTTTGTGTGCTATGCCATGCTTCTGTGCTTTGCCATGTTAACAACCTTTCTTGGTCACCTGTAGCTAAACAACTTGAACCATCGTAAATGTGTTGTATCATCGTGTGTGACGAGCACTCCACTTAATTTGTTAGTAACCGCTCTCGACGGTAGGTGTGATGTCTCGTGTTTCCTTCTTGTTGATGCATGCTCGTGTTTGCTTCATAGTAATATATGCTTGCTTGTTGATTGCTTTCCAGTGTTTACCCTCTTGTGTGCTTCCGCGGGTACCTCTCGGAGACGATGCGAGCTTGCGATCAACTACACCTTCGGAACCCGACTTATCAACAGGCAAGGACTATACATTACTTATGATCCATTCTATTTCAACCAGCGGTTTGCATGCTACTTTAGGTTAGGTTCAATGTTTGATCCTACAACATTTTTACAGCCTATCTCAAACCGATACAGCCATGTCCCCTCCCAGCAAACCTTGTACTGCTATGTTACTATTGCTCGTTGCTCAGCCCCTGCTTAGTATGCATGCTTAGGATGCTACGATGTTACCCTATTACTCCTTGTTATGGATGATATAATTATTATAAATGTTTACTATATTCGACGAAGGATGGAAGGTCTAGGCTATCCCGCACCGACGCTTTGTTCCATTCGAGTCACCTAGGACCCAAGTTCCGGGTATTGGTTTTAAGACTGTGCGTGCCTAACCACGTGTGGGATTTTATGGGGTCCCCTCTGCTTATCTACCTAGCTTCAAACATTTCTAGTTGTGGCCCAAGAAGTTTTTACCATTTGAAACCGTGTGTGTGTCTGGTTCCGCGGCCAGCAGTTTTCGAAACAACTCAGGCCAGCGGCGACATAGTTTTTCCGTTGGTCCAAACCTGGAATCTCGGGGGTTTCCCACATAGTTTGGGTAACTAACCCGACCTCGTCCAGACGGGAGAGGCCGTTTCGAGAGCGCGGCCAGCTTTTGAGTTGGATGTCGACTCACCGGGGGCCACCCGGATTTGTGCGTTGTTAGTTAGAGGGACCTGTCGTTTCGGATCTCTTGGGACTAAATCATAAAATGGTTGCCTATCATGGGTAGCAACTGAGAGAGATGGGCGTGCGTGTGGAGCCTTGTAATGGGCAGTTGGTACACCTCTGCAGGGTTAAATCTTTTCGAGAAGTCGTTTCCACGGTTATGGACGACTTGAGACCTACTCCTTGTTCATAGACAACAACAACTGAGATAATCTTAATATAACTTGATCAACGTGTGTGTGCCTTGACTGCTTCTTCTTCGTCGGGATGCGAAGAGGAGGACAAGGATAGGATAGGTGTTATGATTGCGTAAGTAGTTGATAGCAAGACTTGTTGGAGGCGATAGCTCATCGAATGCTTGGCTTCTTATCTTACTCTCTAGATCATTAGCCACTCCATAAATGCTAGTGCGGCAGCAACCTCACCACTTACCCCATCCTTACCGTAAACTACTAGTTGTCCTAGAATGACGAGTGATGAAGTCCTTGCTGGGTCAGATGACCACTACAGTTGGATGCTGAGTACCTCTGTACTCATGATACTACCCCCAAACTCTTTTCAGGTTTCTTGATCGACAACAGTTAAGGTGATCGACGTTTCACGTGGAGACTCGACGACGACTAGTTAGGCGGATGCCGGCGGAGGGCCTGGACCCGTGTGGTTATGGGACCGATGTTTTCTCTTTGCCACTTGGCATTTGCTTGTAGTCTGTACTCAGACATGTATCTTCCGCTATTGTATTGTATTAAGGCAGTTGTATGCCGATTGTATGAGATGTTGTATCCTTGTATCTGTAATGTTGTGATATCATGTTGGAAATCCGGGGCATATGGCTTTGTCATATGTCACGGTGGGACCGATATGTGCTTTGTCCCCGGATCTGGGTGGAAACACCTAGATCTGGAACAGTACCGCATATCAGGCCTTACAACTTGGTATGAGAGCCCTACCGACCATAGGATCCCCTCTCTGGCCGAAGTCGAATCTAGAAAAAAAAACTATTTTGTAGTTACTAAGTTAGTTGTCGGAGAGTACGAATCGTTTACTCCTTACCCATGCTCTGGTCAGAACAAGTGTTGTAAGTGTTTTAAATTCTCGCCTTATCCCCTTCAAACTCTAGGATCTCGAGTAAGTGGAGTTTCTGAACCGTTACAATGCCTTGCTTGCAGCGTATTGTCTCGATTCCGATCTCAGGTTGGGAAATCCTGTAGTACCTTTAGTTCTTCCGACTCTGGGTAAACATCTGGTTCATCCGTTTCCATCCATCCTTTTGTCGGTGTTTTCATGACTTGTGTCGGAAACACTATCCTTTGATCCGGTTATCGTTGCCGTTCTTCCTCTTTTCTAGTTCTGCTGCAATGTTCAGTCGTTGGGCTGCTGCTTCCTTCTTCTTCCTAATCATCAATTCTGCTTCTTCTTTCTTCTCTTGAAATTTCCTTTGTGCTTCCATCAACTCTTGCATCACTAAAAATTCCTCACCACTGTCGACATCATCAATAGAATTCTCTAATGCGACTGAATAGTCTCCTACACTAACTTGAGGGTGAAGTTGAATTTCATTATTAGCAGTATGCATGGTGTTGTTTCCAGCAACAAATTGTGATAGCATTATTTTCATGTTTTGCAGTTCTTCCATCATGGAATCAATCTGAGATTTGGTATCAACTCTTATTTCCTCTATATCATTCTTCAGAGCTTCGTTTTCTTGCCTAGCTTTTGCAGCTTCCAGCTGTGCCATTTGGATCTTTGTAGATTTAAGATTTGCAGCACCTGGAATACCAAGAGAACTGGCACTCGGTCCTAATCCTACGCCCCTAACATAGCCATTTCGCTCACTCCCTAGTACATGTGTCAAGATGTCACCTTGATCAATGGATTTTTCTAATAGCTCAGGATGCTATTCAATTGCAGTATCTATGTCCTTCTACAATAAGAGTAACAAAAATTACTAGGGCAGTAAGTACATAAAAATTAGCGGCTCAGATTTAAAGAATCTAAAATTAGAGATTTAAAGGAATAATGCTGGAAGTATATGGAATGTTCGGTCACCATTCATACAAACAAAATAGAGAATCAGCGAGACCAAAAAGTTATTTTTGATTTTTCTAAGAAATCTTGTACTGTAGGTTAATTCTTGTTATAGACATGATTTCAGTTTCCTATCACAAGCATGGAATTAAATTTGCAATGCACTTTGACATATCTTGGCTATTGGAACACTGAATGGCGAAAGTGGTGCTCTAGACACGTTTTAAAAGAAGTTTCATAAGTTTACGTAATACTGAGCACACTATCATCCCACTTCAAGATATTGGTAGCCCACTGTACTATATTTTTCTGTCGCAAACTTTATACCTACAGTACCAGAGAAGAACCTTTGATCTTCAGCTATGCCAGCATAGAGAAGCTTTGATAAATTATGAGACTCAGAAATCTCAGTTCAGAAAAGAAAACTACAGTAAGTCAGTAATCGAGTTTTGGAACGCCAGAAATCCCGCACACGCCGTGCTTGTTAGTTGTTACTACAACTAACACCTATGATCGGATTGCACGGGATTAAACAAGCATATATCGAGACCAATCCAGCAAGAGAGCTGAAGAGACAAACAATTAAAAAAGTGACAGGAATAAAAAAGCAACAGAGTAGTACAGTACAAAGAAGCAATATAATAAAAGTTTTCCCAGCCATCAGAATCTCCATCAATGGTAGGCTTCCATCAGAATCATACTGCTGTTGTCCTCATCAAATCTTTCATAAGTAACTATGATGAGCATGTTGTGAATCATATCCGGGCATATCATTGCGGAAATAAAAAAGACATGATGACAAACACAAGGATTATCTAGGTTATATGAAGACACACCAATATATGAATTAATGATACGGAGAATATATAAACAATAGATATAAATTAATTTGCGCAAAGTATAAGAATTAATAAAAGTACATACCAATACTTTTTCCGTTTCTGCATTCAAAACAGTTCCATCTTTTTTCTTGTGTGTTTTAACAAACACTTCATCTCTACGAGGACCATATCCTTTCTCTTTTGCCTAATTTTATAAAGAAAAGAGCATTAATAATACTCAGCAGCACCTCATTGAAAAATTCTACCTAAGTTTAGCAAGAAAGGGGGCATTAGTATACCATTTCAGTTGTGACACGTGCGTGACTCTTGCTTCCTGTTGTATGAAGTATCTTTTGGCACTGTCGATTCTTTTTCCCTTGTTCAGTGCGTCTCTATGATAACCAAAAGAATATGTAAACTATGAAAACATGTACTAAACTATGAAAACCTGAACTAACCTCTAATATGTATTGTAGGAAGAAATGACTCACCTCGGCTAGTTCAATTCTCCAAAATTTAACAAGCCATTCCATATCATCAACGCTTACTCTACTATCCTTCTTTTTAATTAAAGCATAGAGTTCTTCATCAGTTTGTTCAGGCTTAAAATACTTCTGCTTCAATTCCGACTTGAAATCTCGCCATTTCTTATGAGCACTTCCCATGACATAGTCCTTAAGCTTGTCGTGAACAACATAATATTTCTGACATGCATTTATTGGAACTATTAGACCACTACATAACATGGAAGCAAGATACACGCTACAACAACTATAGTCTCTAATATGCATGATCATACCTTCAAGGTAGTCAGTAAGCCAATCTTCTTTGCAACATCAACTAGTCTCCAGTCTTTGTGTCGAAGAGGGATATGAGTTTTGACAATGGTTGAAATGAATTTGCTAAATTCCGAGGCATTGTCTCCATCTGGTTGTCCTCTTTCATTAAATGACACTGGAACTGGTGGTTTGTTGGCCCTATCATACACTTTGTGCATTCTACTGCGCTTTCGACCACTTGTTTCCGTCTTTTGGTCACCCGAACCACCAAGACCTTGCATATGGAAACAGGAAGCAAAACAACTATTAGTGGTTTAAATATAGAAGCTAAGTTGTATTTCCAATTAAAACAAAAGCAATCATCTGCCCAATAAAGTGTCGCTGATGTTTGTCACAAGCATCATGCAGATTTGGTAGAAACTAATAACTAGCAAAGAAAACATGATGGTGGCATTGATACCTTCATCTTCTTCATCTTGGTCAACTAGCATATCTTCATTATTATCAAAGGCGGCTACAGCTGAACGGGATCTAAGCACTCGCGTTGATTCTGGAACAGGCACGATAGCTCTCTACAAATGAAAACATAAGTTTCTGCACAAAGGAAACAAAATGGAAACATGACACTTCAAGAAGTTTGTCATCACCTTCTTTGGTATTCTTCTCACAGGATCAACTGAAATATCAGAAATCCCCAAAGACTTTAACCTCTCTGCTCTTTCTGCCAACACTTCCGTTCTTCTATCAACCATTGCTTGCCCCTCTTTGGTTAACCCTTTTTATCTTTCCATTATTTTTCCTGAAAAGACCATGCAAAAACATTAGAATAAATATATGCAATGTGAAGCAGGTAATAAATAATTAAAGTAAACATCACACACTTTTTCATATCTTTTGCAGGAACAAGTACTCCATCTATATCTTTCCTAGTACGAGTTATCTCTCTAAGATCAATGCCGAGAGTTGCATTACTATCCAGATTATGCACCTCCACAGAATTCCCATTTCCAGGGCCAAACATATCATACAGGTCTCGCTGGTATGGAGGTTGTATCACAGCTAACCATTCTGGAGCAAGAGGATCTTCAACATAGAAAACTTGAGTTGCTTGAGATGCTAGAATGAATGGTTCATCACTCAACTTATCCCCTGTTTGGATTACATGCTTCAGGTTCACATCTGTGATACCAAATCTATCAACTTTAACCCACTTGCCTTGCACACGGTTGTCAAACCATTTACATTTGAAGAGTTTTACATTTCCCTTATGATCATAATCCAAATCTAGAATCTGAGTAATCACACCAAAGTATGTTTTACTTTGATAGGAGGAAGACGACACTGTTGAAACTAGAGCCACCCCACTGCTTTGGGTAGGCCTACCCTCATCATAAGAATTTGTATGGAAATCATACCCATTAATAGTGTAACTACCATATGTCCTAGCCCCAAATAAGGGGCCCTTAGCTAAAGTTTGGATCTCTTCGGAAACTTCTTCACCGCTGTCAACTAGCTGTGACACATGCAGCCTAAACCACTCATGAAACTTCTCATGATGAATTTTTTCAATCAAGGCATTTTGATAGCCAATTGAGAATAAATACTCTTTATGCTTGCTGCGGGAAGTCAACACACATATAAGCTAAGAATATCATTCAGCAATGCAAACACATACTCTAGTAACAAAAAAGTATAACATACCTCAAGTATGGAATTATGTTGTCATAATTGAACAATACATATCTATGTGCTTGAAGCCATGTCTTTTGATCTAAGGTAATAGTACACTTTGAAGCCACAACGTCCATTGCTGTTTAAGAAAGGCATACTACTAGACTCTGGTTCAGGAGCATCATTCATGACATTTCTACTAAATCTGGTTTCAACTCCTTCTAAATAGCGAGAGCAAAAATTAAGACACTCATAAAAAATGTAACCCTCTGCAATTGACCCTTCGGGATGGCTTTTGGTACGAACATGCCCCTTCAAGGTGCACAAAAACCTATTCAAAATATACTAAACATATATTAGTTCTATTTGTTACATATAAATGTGTTATGTACACAAACATGTTTAGAAAATGACCTTTGAGTAGGGTACATGCTGCTGTACTTCACTGGCCCCCCTAGCATCACTTGGAGTGGAAGATGAACCATAAGGTGGACCATCATATCAAAGAAACTTGGTAGAAATATGGTCTCAAGAATGCACAACGTCTCTGCTATTTCTTCCTCTAGCTTCTCCATATCACTTATACAAATGACAGGAGAATATATTTTCTTGAAACAATTACACACACGGATCAATGCAGCACTAACTCCCTCCGGCAATGTTTTCCTAACTTCTAGTGGAAACAATTGTTGCAACAGAATATGGCAATCATGTCTCTTCATCCCAATAATCTTCTTGTTCTTAACATCGACATTCCTTCGTATGTCGGACACATAACCATATGGGAACTTGGCTCCTTTCAGAACTAGACAAAATAGCTTCCTCAGCTTAGGGTTCATTGAGTATGGGGCAGGAGGCAAATCGAATGTATCCTTGCCAACTGGAACAGGATGAAGATCCTTCCTTATTCCAAGCAACCGAAGGTCTTCACGAGAGTTAATACTATCTTTTGTTTTCCCGTCGATGCCCAGTAGTGTGTTCATTATGTTATCACGCACATTCCTTTCAATGTGCATGGCATCAATATTATGAGGCTGCAACAAGTCTTTCCAATAGCGCAACTTAAACCAAATGGATCTCCTTTTGAAAATTTGTGGTGGATCCCCACGCTTACATTTTCTTATGGTTTGTTTTCCTTTAGGGTGTTTTCCAAATACAGTGTGAATGTTCTCTGTAAGGTAATTCACTTCATCTCCGGTAAGTGGACCAGGGGCTGTCCTAGATTCCACCTTGCCGTTAAAAAATGCCTTATCCGTTGTTCTATATCTGTGGTTTGGACCTAAGAACCTACGGTGATCCATATAGCAGGTTTTCTTGCCTTTGGTCAGCCAGAATGAGCAAGTAAGTAAGTGGCACTTGGGACAACCGTACTCACCAGAGGTGGCAACTCCGGCTAGAGTGGCTAAACCTGGGAGGTCACTAATAGTTGAGTGAACAGCAGCATGCAACTGAAAGTACTCTTTCTTGAAGGCATCATATGTTCGGACTCCCTTCTCAAAAAGAAAATCTAGCTCATCAACAAGTGGCTCCAGATAAACATCTATATCTTTCCCAGGTGACTTTGGGCCAGGAATCAACAATGACAGGATGAAGTTTGTTTGCTTCATGCACAACCGAGGAGGAAGATTGATTGGAATTGCAGTAACTGCCATATACTATAGGTATAATTCATCATCCTAAAAGGATTAAAGCCATCATATGTGATAATAAACTTCAGGTTGCGACTATCTTTGGAAAATTCAGTGTGTATGGCATCAAAATGCTTCCAAGCAGGAGAATCTGCTGGATGTCTTAGAAGCCCATCTTTTGTACGACCATCGGCATGCCACCTGCAGTCTTCTACACTCTTTGCCGTAATGAACAGTCTTTGCAGCCTCTTTGTTATTGGGAAATAGCGTAGCACCTTCATCGGGGTTTTGTGTCCTTGTCTCCCATCAGGTCTCTTCTTTTCAGTTTTCCAGCGAGAGGCTTTGCAGTTAGGACAAGAATCAGCATTTGCATGCTCCTTCCAAAACAAGATGCAGTCATTATCACATGCACGGATGCTAACATAATCAAGCCTAAGGCATCTTATCATCTTTTTAGCTTCGTAAAAGTTTTTAGGTAACTTTGACCCTACAGGAAAGGCTTCCGTCAACAACTCTAACAACATATTAAAACTCTTATCACTCCACCCTCCAAGAGATTTGATGTGGATTAATCTCACAACAAAACGAAGCTTTGAGAAACAGGTGCAACCTGGATATAGTTCTTCTTCTGCATCACCTGCTAACTGCTGAAAAGGGTCACTTTCATCGGCATGATGACTCCCATCATCTTCATTATTTCTCAAATCACCGAAATCATGTCTCATGTCTCTAATCATTCCAGCTAATTCATCACAATCTTCTTCTAAATCATCCCCCTCCTCTACTTCTTCATCACATTGCTCTATATCAGCATCCCTAACATGTGAAAGAGGTGATGACGCCTCCCCATGATATACCCATGTTCTATACCCACTGACAAACCCTTCACATATCAAATTCTCCTGCACAATACTAGCTTCAAGCCAATAGATATTTAAGCAGTTCTTGCAAGGACATAATATTGAATTCCCTTTTGCTGAGGCATGGGTAAAAGCAAATTGTATAAATCCTTTTACACCATCAATGTATTTTTGGCTGGGTCTGTCCTCCTCCATCCAACTCTTATCCATTTTCAACAAGTTTATTTAAATGCCCCTAAGACATAGCAGAAAGATTGATTAATAAACAGGAACCTAACAACCTAACTCAACCTAACAGGAACCAAGCTAGCTGAACCTAACTACAACCTAGCTAGCCAAGTGAACCTGACAAAAACCAAACAACAACATAACTAAACCTACATCAATCATGAATCTAACAGGAACCTACCATGAACCTCACAAGACCTAACAGGAACCTCGTCAAGCATTTTTCAGAGAACACAACAGTAATTTTTCAGAGAACACACAAATATTTTTCAGAGGAGTAGTGGAAAAAAATTCAGAGAGAAGAAACACACCTTCTTGTTGTGGTGGTTGCTGCAGCTTTCTCAGGCTCGGATGCAGTAGGTCGAGGATGAGGCGAGGAGGTCGGGGAGAGGTGGCGAGGTGAACTCCTTTCCAGTGTCAGCGGGGGTTCTTTGGCTTCAGGGAGGAGGCAACGCTGGGTAGAGTGGCCTCTTGTCCTAATGAGGCTGCTCTGCGCTATAGCTAGATTTTTACTCCTATAAGCAGCGCAATGTAATCCATCAGCAAGACAGATTGAGCAATGTCAGTAAATATATTTTCACATCTAAATATATAATCTGAATGAACTACAAATATGGTACTCATAAGAGAAAATCTTCACCCTGGAATTAGTCTGCAATAAATAGATGTGCATATCAATTTTCAATCTCAAAAGGAGCAATAATTGGCATATCATATCATGAACTAGAATAAGAAAAATCACAAATCCATGACACACAGACCAGCAAGCATACGCATGAGCAGTACTGAGATACAAGTAAATGAAACTAATTTAAGTTAGTACATCTTAGTCATTGGCAAATAAAATAGAAATACATGAGAAATTTTAACTGAATTTGATTAAATTTGCATGAAACACAACACATATTAACTGAAAATACATGAAACACATAAATGTTTAACTGAATATAACAGAGAGAGGCAGAGGGGGGGATTGACCTAGAGTTGCTGCTCCCCATTGCTGAGTGTCTCCTCTCCCTGAGTCGAGTCGAGGCTGTGATGTTGCAGGCTTCAGGGAGGAGGCCACACTCCGGTACAGTGGCCTCCGGCTCCGTAAACTCGTTCTACAAGTGCGATAGTGGAGTTGAGGAATCCAAATCAAGTCGAAATCGAAATCGTGAGGGGAGGGAGTGGAGTGGGGCACCTCTTGACCTTGGGTGGCTGGACGACGCCTGCGTCGTGGAGGGATAGGTCCAGTAAGACGACGACGACCGTGGGTGGTTCGGTGCGCCCCTCCTGCTCCTCCTCCTCCTTGCCTCCTCGAACTCGGGCGGTGGTTGTGGGAAGGGGAGCGGTGGCTGTGGGGAGGAGGGGCAGCCGCGGAGGGCACGTGTTGGGGAGAGGGGCCACGGCGGTGGGCCGATGCCCGTGGGAAGTGGGGGCAGCGGCGGAGCACGAGGTGGGGAGAGGAGACGCGGCGGCGAAGCACAAGGTGGGTAGAGGAGGCGTGACGGCGGAGTGGTAGCCATAGGGAGGGGGCGGCGGCGGAGGGCACGAGGTGTGGAGAGGGGACGCGAGGGCGAAGCGATGGGGAGGGGTCAACGGCGAAGGGAAGGAGGTGGAGGAGAGCGGATTAGGGATTGGGAGAGAAGGGGAAAGCCACACGAGACTTAGGATATTCCCTCCCCGGCGCCAATTTCCCTCTACTATTTTCATCTGCGCGCGCTGTTTTTGTTTCCAGCGCCAAATACTTTTGTCGGCAATTGACTGCCGTCATGATTTAACCTATGCCGGCAGTTAGATTGCCACAACCATTTCATAACAACTAGCGGTAGACATGTGTAGGCAGGTATCACTTAACGGCACCTTAACTGCCGGCATAGGTCTATCTTTGCCGGCAGTCCACTGCCGTTAGATTCTGCCCGTGGTGTAGTGTGTTAGACGACGAGTATCGTCCAACCTGTGCCTATCTCTATGACTAACCCAGGGTTCCTGACCATGGGATTTTCCGGGGTTGATCCCCGTCATCCGGCATGATGCCCGCAGTCTCCAGAGTGTATCTCATTGAGGATCTATCTGCCTTCTTTAGGTGACACACATCTCTGAAAGACGTCTGCCGGGCTCCGCCGATGTAACTCACCGTTGATGAGCACAAAATATTTGCTTCTCCTGGCAATTTGTCTGGCCTCTACCTCATCAGCGGGTAAGATTCGCCAGGTCTTTTAATCCAAATAAGGCACAACTCATAAGGGGGTTGCATGTATTGCGGCCACCAGATCCGGTTCTGAATCCGGCTCTGCTATGTCTTGCTCTATTGGAATTTGCACAGATGGCTTTTTCAGGACGTCAAGGAACACATTGGGGGGAACCGACTTTCGTTGAGAGCCAAGCCGGGATAGAGGATCGGCGGCTTCGTTTAACTTGCGCTCCACATAGTCCACTGGGTACCCTACAAAGAAACGACTTGTTTTTCCACCTCCCGCCGATAGGCTGCCATGGTGGCATCTTTGGAGTTCCACCTTCCCGATACTTGCTGAGAAACAAGGTCAGAATCACCATAGCATCGGATCCGGCTTATATTCATCTCGCGAGCCAACCGCAACCCATGGAGTAGGGCTTCATATTCTTCTGCGTTGTTGGTGCAAGTGAACTATAGCTGCAAGACATAGAAAAATTGCTCTCCTTTGGGAGAAGTGAGGACCATGCCGACTCCTGATCCTTGAAGCTGCCGAATCCCATCAAAGTGCATTGTCCAGTATTTGGTAACTGGCTTTTCTGGGGGTGCTTGGATTTCTGTCCAGTCATTGATGAAGTCGATGAGCGCCTGAGATTTGATGGCCGTGCGTGGCTCATACTTATTGTGGTAAGCCCCCAACTCTATAGCCCACTTTACAATCCTTCTGGTGGCCTCCTGGTTCTGGATGATATATGCAAGTGGTGCCGAGCTGACTACATTTATGGGGTGCTCCTGGAAGTAATGCTTGAGCTCCCGACTGGCCATGAATACACCAAGGACCAGATTCTACCAGTGAGGGTAGTGTTGCTTTGATGAAGTCAAGACCTCACTAACATAATAGACTGGCCTCTGCAAAGGGTGCTCTTTACCGGCTTCCATACGTTCAACTACAACCACGGTGCTGACGGCTCGGTTGTTGCAAGAAATATAGAGTAGCATCAGCGCTTTTGGCTTAGGAGCCGCCAGGATTAGAGCATGGGACAATTGCTTCTTTAAGGCTTCCAGAGCTTGATCAGCTTCATCGACTTTCGTAAGAGTCGGTATAGCGGGATCACCTTTTCTCCAAGTCGTCTTATGAACCGACTCAGAGCAGCTATGCACCCAGTGAGGCGTTGGACCCCTTTCACCGAGGCCGGCTTCTGGAGTACCATGATAGCGTTGATTTTCGCTGGGTTTGCCTCGATTCCTCTTTCCGACACTATGTATCCGAGGAGCTTTCCTACAGGAACCCCAAAGGTGCACTTGGCCGGGTTTAGCTTCATCTGATACTTGCGCAGATTCTTGAAGGTTTCCTAGAGGTCACTGATGAGTGAGTCGACAACCTGGGGCTTGATGACTATGTCATGAATGTAATCATGCATATTGCGCCCAGTTTTCTCCTTGAGGAAGTTCTTCACCATTCACTGGTATGTAGCCCCTCCATTCTTCAAGTCGAAAGGCATAGAAGTTTAGCAGTATATCCCAAAGGGAGTGAGGAAAGCCGTTTTCTCCTGGTCCTCGAGGGCCATCTTGATTTGGTGATAGACAGAGTACGCATCGAGAAAAAACAGGAGCTCGCAACCCGCAGAGGACTCGATAATTTGATCAATGCGAGGCAGTGCAAAGGGATCCTTTTTGCAAGAGAGAAACCGGGGATGTTTTTGTAAACTTCCAGCCACCTGGGCTATATAAAGACCACCACTCTCCTACCCAACCATCTAGAGGGAAAAAAAATGGAAAAAATCAAACTTACTAATGGCGCACCTTCCCAAGGTGCGCCATTACTATCTTCCCGCCTTCAAAATTCAAAATATGTCAAAAAATAAAATAAAAACTTAGTAACGGCGCACCAGCCCAAGGTGCGCCATTACTATCTTTCCGCCTTCAAAATTCAAAATATGTCAAAAAAAATATAGTAATGGCGCACCTTGGGCAAGGTGCTCCATTACTATCTTCCCGCCTTCAAAATAAAATAAAAAAATAAAATAAAAAAATAATAGTAATGGCGCACCTTCCCAAGGTGCGCCATTACTATGCCGTATATATTGGCTGGCCGACCTCCTCTCTTCCTTACCTCTTCATTTTTCTCCTCATCACCTCCACTCCATCTCCTCCTCTCCTCCACTCCATCTCCTCCTCTCCTCCACTCCATCTCCCCTCCTCTCCTCCACTCCATCTCCACTCCTCTCCTCCGGCGACCTCCTCCTCCTCCTTCTCTCCAGTGACCTCCTTCCACTCCTCTCCGGTGAGCTCCTCCTCACTCCTCTCCGACGAACTCCCTCCGGCGAACTCCTCCTCCCCTCCGTCGATGTAGGTGAGCTCCTCTCCGGTGACCTCCTCCTCCTCCCTCCTCTCCTGCTCACGGTCTCTCCTCGGCCCTCCTCTCCGGCAAACTCCTCTCCGGTGAACTCCTCTCCAGCAAAGAGAACATACAAGATCCAAAAATGAGAATGAAATTTGAAAAAAAAACGTGCAAAAAAACGAGCAGAAAAAAACGAGAAAAAAAAACGAGAAAAAAAAAACGAAAAAAATCGCGATCCAGATCCAGATTCAAAATTCAAAATAGTAATGGCGCACCTTGAGGGTTAGAATGTGCGCCATTACTATTTTCCCTCCTTCCAAATTCAAAAAATAATTGAAAAAATAAATAAAAAAAAGTTACTAGTGGCGCACCTGAAGAGATAGTAATGCCGCACATTTGGTGCGCCATTACTACCTGAGATAGCAATGGCGCACCAAATGTGCGCCATTACTATCGCTTACTAATGGCGTGCTAGTAATGGCGCACCTAATGTGCGCCATTAGTAGTCAAAATAGGTGCGCCATTAATGACCATTTTTCCAGTAGTGTTGCATCCTATTGAGCATTGCAATATGTCATTTTGATCTATGCCATGTCTACTTCCCTTATATGTATTGCATTGTCATGTTTACATTCCTAGTCATAGCTATGTTCAGCTCCAAAGTTGCAATCCTGCTGTTGTTGACAACCACCTCTGTTTTTCACCAAGTCTGTAACTTTCCGAAGCCATGTTGCACGCTTATTATCTTTTGATCTGTGATGCCTGTGACCATGATTCTTGTTTGTACCTGATCACCATCATGTATACATCATGCCCATATATTGCTATGTCATGTTGCTGCACATTTGCATATAGTTTTGCTACTGTTTATACAACATGAAAATAACAGTTTCTGCCCTGTTTTCCTGATTTTCACTAAGTCCTTGACCAATAATGTTTTATAGCTTTTTGTGTTGCTTATAACTAGTGAACCATGATGCCTATTTCCATGATTCCTTTTTCCATGCCTTGCCTTCCATGTATACTTTAGTTTCATATCATTTTATGCATGTTTGTAACCTTTTGCTTGTTTATTTGTTGCTCTAAAGTGTTCTACCTGATGTTGGTAGATTGTGCCCGAAACTTGTTTTGCTTATATCTTCTTAACCGTAACTCCGTTTGGAGTGTTCTTTATATGTAACTTGATTAGAATTTCATGTACTTTGTATGCTATTATTTGTTGTTGTTAACCAACCTAAAATATGGTTTAGGGGAGAACATTACCAAATGCTTAAATTGTCGTGGGGTACTTAGTGTTATGCCATGTTTAGGTTGTGCCTCACTTAAATTGACTAGCATACATAGTTTATTTTATGCTTCACCTCTTGCCATGTTTGTGAGCCATGTCATGCTTGAGTTAGATGCCATGTTAAAAACCTTTTATCATGTTGTGTAGCTAAACAACTCGAACCATTCTAAATGTGCAGTATTGTCGTGTGTGACGAGTACTTCACTTAACCAGTTAGTAACCGCTCTCGACGATAGATACGATGTCGTAGTGCGTTGTCTCGTGTTTCCTTCTTGTTGATGCTTACTCGTGATTGCTTCGTAGTAATAGATGCTTGCTCGTCGATTGCCTTTTTCCAGTGTTTCCTTCTTGTGTGCTTGCACGGGTATCTCACTACTAGAGAAATAGCTATACATGGAAACCTTATTAGTGGCGCATTTTATATGTAATGCGCCACTATGTTGTAAGGGGTGGCGCACTGGTAAAAAATGTGCCACCTATAAGCTCTTATAGGTGGCGTATTTTTAAAAAGGCGCCACCCCTAAGAGTGGGCCAGCCCTGGATCCCCTTATACGTGGCGCATTTGGAGAAATGCGCCACCCCTAAGAACCTTATGGGTGGCGCATTCTGGAAATGCGCCACCCCTAAGAGCTTATGGGTGGCGTATCCTGGAAATGTGCCACCCTAAGGAATTATTAGGATGGCGCATTCTCAGAATGCGCCACCCATAAGCTCTTAGGGGTGGCGCATCTTGCATATGCGCCACTAATAAGCAAGAAATGTGAGGGAAAATTCCCAAATACACCCCCTGTGGACCGCCTTTTCAATTTGAAAATAAATAAAAGAAAATGAAAAAAATGTCAAAAAAATAAAAGAAAATAAGTTTCCCATACGATATGTGGTCTAATTGTTAGGAAAATTTACAAATATGAATTTCGACTTTTTTTGCAAAATCTCTCGAGACTTTTGTAAAATGGACATAACTTTTGCATATGACCTTCGATGAAAAAGTTTTTTATATGAAAAATCATCTATTCGAAAAGTTATATCCAAATTCAATCGGGGGAACCCTGTTGAACATTTTTAGAATCCTCAAAAACCTAACAGAAAAAAGTTACGGGCATTTGAAGATCTGGAGACAAAAAATGAATTTTTTTTGAACTTAGTAGTGGCGCATTTTGTATGAAATGCGCCACTAGTAACAGAAAAAAATTGATTTTAAAAAAAATATATTTTTTATTTAAAAAAAATCAAAATAGGCTAGAGGAGCGATCGGGAAGTTTCAAAAGAAGTTGAAAATTTTAGCTAGTAACATTAAAAATAAAATAAAAATAAAAATTTACAATTTTTATTTTCAATTTTTTTAAAAAAGTTCAAAATATGCTAATGGTCCCATCGAGAAAGTTTCAAAATAATATTGAAAATTTTAGCACACCCATGAACATCAACAAGGTCCTAGACATCAACATGGTTCAATAGGATTTATATGATAACTATATCAACAAGTGCCTCCTAGGTGAGTTGGAGTGGGAGTTGAATAAAACCGAGAAGTTAAGCATGCTGGGGCTGGAGTAGTGCTAGGATGGGTGATCCTCGGGAAGTTTGACCATGGAGGTTAGTTTGAACTGAGATTAAGCATAGTGACCGAGCATTAAGCATACTAACCTGAGATTAAGAAAAGAAATCGTTTTCCAGATCCAGATTCAAAATTTAATTTTTTTTTAACAGTGGCACATTTTCAGAATGCGCCACCCCTAAGACTTATGCGTGGCGCATTTTCAGAATGCGCCACCCATAAGGGCTTATGGGTGGCGCATTTCGAAATGCGCCACGCATAAGAGTTTTAGGGGTGGCGCATTTGAAATGCGCCACTATTAAGGCCTTATTAGTGGCTTGTCCTTAGTGGCGCATTTGAAATGCGCCACTAAAGTCAAAAAAAGGACGCCACTATAAGGCCTTTTCCTAGTAGTGTTTCTCGGAGACGATGCTGATACGTCCCAAACGTATCTATAATTTCGGCTTGCTCCATGCATGTTTTTTGTGATATTGCTATGCTTTTGATACACTTTTTATAACATATTTTGGAACTAACCTATTAATTGTTGCAAGAGTGCACAAGTTATTGTTTTTTTTTACTTTATGTGTAGGAATTACTTGGATAAAGGAAAAATCACAAAAATGAGCCTTGCAGAAGTTGGACTCTAACTCTCCCGAAATCTGTCCCCACCAGACAGGTTTTAAAGATCGCCTCGGAAACGCTAGAAGACGGCCTCAAACGGAAAACTTAAAACTATGAAGTTGTAGGAATTTTTTTTCCGGTGGATTTAGACATAAAATTCGGCCCAATCGGAGTTCGGATGCTTCCAGAAACACCGAAATACAGAAGACGTAATCTGGATGACGGGAATCCGAGAGTCTATATAAAGAGAGGAAAGCTAGGTCAAAGGGGACCACGAAATTTCCTCCCCCTTGGAAGCCGTCTTGAGGGGGAGATCAATCTCCACTGTAGCACCATCTCCAAGGAACAGGAAGGGGGCCAAGGGCCTCTGCCCCCAAGGGTCGTGGCCACCGCCGTGGTCGTGGACGTGGGCACCGCCGCCGCCGTGGCCGTTGATACGGCGAGGATAGTTCTCTCACTCCTCGTTGGTTACCCCAAGTGGAAGGTGAGATGTAGCGTAGCAGCAAATTTCCCTCGGTGAAGATACCAAGGTTCTCGAACCAGTACGACTCAGGAGATACAAGTAGGTGACAACGGCGCCAGATATTAGCGGTTGTCGTGGACCTGCACACAACAACAAATAACTTTGCTCCCAACGAGTACAGAGGAGTTGTCAATTCCTCCGGCCTTGCTGTTTACAAAGGATTAATGCAAAAGATAATAATAGTGATAGAAACTGAAAAGTAAATTGAAGGCGTAAACAATAGTATGAAGATAGACCAGGGTCTCGTGATTTTCACTAGTGATGTCTCTCTCCCAAAAGACGATAAAAGTGCTAGCGAGGTAAACAAATCACAGTTGGGCAATTGACAGGATTATGAAGGCACCGCAATGCTAACTATGCTGCAAAGAAAGGAAGGGCTCAAAATAAATGGGCAGTACGCCAAGGTAAGTAGACCAAAATCCATCTGCAAGTACTACGAATCATCCACCTTGAGATATCTATCCAGAACATCTAGCTGGTATTAAGTTGCGAATCCCACCCAAAGTGTAAACTCAAAGCAACAGACAACTACATTAAAAGAACTTTGCGCAAAGTAAACAATCCTTGCACCCGCAAGTACAAGCACCGTTGTTTTATCCCTGGTGGCAACAGCACATCCCCTAGTCTCATGTTTCTGTCACTCAAGCTAGACATCAGGGGCTGAACCCACAATCGAGCATAACGCTCTCTCTTGGAGTTGCAAATAAAATACTTGGCCAAAGAAAATACCGCAACAGAGAACATGCAAAAATTTACTCAAGAACAAAATATAAAATAGAAGAACCAAATATATTACTCATCACAATATGAACATAGTCTCATAATCCATCAGATCCCAACAAACTCAGCATAGCAACGAAAGAAATTACATGGATGCCTCGATCAATTGAGGGAGCTCACAAGGACTCGAAAGTGGAGGCACAAAGAGGGGAGAGATAGATCACATAACTACTGGTCACAGACCCATGGTCCAAGAGGAACTACTCATGATACATACGGGAGGCGTCCATGGCTATGGATGGTCTCCCGGAGGGGGTAGCTTCTCCCGGCAGGGTGCCGGAGCAGCTTCTCCAGGCAGCCCCGATCTTGAAATGGCGGCGACGACGGTACAGAGGCGAGATCGAGAAAGAGGGATCGATATTAGGGGTTTCCACCCCGAGGGCTAAATATAGGCAGAGGGGGCACCGGGGGGAC
This sequence comes from Bromus sterilis, assembly GCA_950022295.1. NCBI lineage: Eukaryota > Viridiplantae > Streptophyta > Magnoliopsida > Poales > Poaceae > Bromus > Bromus sterilis. The sequence goes on along the minus strand of OX465595.1, from coordinate 330,615,775 downwards.
CCACAGGGCATCCAGGAGGCCCCCTGGCGCGGCCTAGTGTGGGCCCGCGCCAGGGATCTTTCTGGAGTCCCTGTGGGTGGACCCCCTCCCCTGCCTTGGTTATTCCGGAAGCTTCCGTCGCTCTGATTTTTTATCTGATTTTCCGGGATTTTTTGGAGCAATTTTAATGGCCGGAAAAACTGAAATACAAAAACAGCAGAAAAGAGAAACTGGCAACTGGGTGCACTGAGTTAATAGGTTAGTCCAAATAGGTTCAAAAGTGTATGAAAGTTCAAGAAAAACAGTGCAAAGTCACACAAAACATGCATGGAGCAAGCAGAAATTATATATACGTTTGGGACGTATCAACATCCCCAAGCTTAATTCCTGCTCGTCCTCGAGTAGGTAAATGATAACAAGCATAATTTCTGTGGTGACATGCCACACAACCATAAAAGGACTTTTAAGTAAAGCAATCAAAGCATGCAATTCAATTCAAGTCTTAACAAGCAAAAGTCTATATTAGCATTGAAACAAGTAACAAAAGAACAAAAGATGAAAGAGCTCTCGCTGTCCGTGACTCGAATGTCTCCAGATGGTGTTTGCGTGCAAGCAGGGGATATGGGAATACGAGATAAAAAAGTAATTGTTGAGAACAACTATCTACTAAAGTTTCACACTTGGTCTCCTTTGGATTCTTATCTTGACTCGTCCCCAGACCACTAGCCAGGTACAAGTCAAACTGATCCACTCCCTTTCGATATTTTGAGCACTCATGCAATGGATGAGCGTGAGCAAGAAAGTTGACACCTAAAAGGCGAAACAGAAAGAAGGTGGAGGAGGAAGACAAAAAAGGTGTGAAAGGCTCACATCAATGAGGACAATCATAGGCGAGAGAAGGCCATATGATAGATATGATGTGAGGAGTAGGGATTGCCATACAACGGATGCACATGTGAGCTAAAAGCTATCCAAGGGAACTAGTGGGGGTGCATCGAACTTGCTTGCTCAAGAAGACCTAGAGCTCGTTTGAGGAGGCTCATCATTGGAATATACAAGCCAAGTTCTATAGTGTGAAGAGTCCCCACATAGCTATATGCATGATGATGATCTCTATGGAGTACAAGGGATAGAAGATGAAGTACTAGTGTGGATCTCTCAAAAGGAATAGTAGTATGCCCCCTTCTCTCTTTTTATTTTTCTTTTTTTCTTTTTCTTATTTTTTGGTGGCCTCACTGGCTCTTTCTATTTAACTCTCATTTGTCCTCTTTGGGATCTTTTGATTTTTTCCTCTTTGGGATCTTTTGATTTTGTCCTCTTTGGGATCTTTTCCTCATTTTAGGGGCAATACTCTATATTTTACAAGAATATAGGAGATCTTTCAAACTTTACAAAGGTACTCACACAAAGAAAATGTAACTATCATGATGCAAAGGTATGATATGAGGATCAAGTCATGAGAAGGTGGATGTTGCATGGCAATGTATCTCGGAAAGGCTATGGAAATGCCTTGTAGGTTGGTATGGTGGCTGTTTTGAGGAAAGATATAAGGAGGCTTATGATGACAGAGCGTATCATGCCAAGGGTTTGGATGCACCGGCGAAGTATGCGCCAACTCTCGAGGTGAGAAAGGGCAATGCACGGTACCGAAGAGGCTAGAAAAAGTATAGGTGGGTGGAAGTGTCAACTTTCGAATACTCACATTAGTCCGAAGAACTCATGCACTTATTATTGGTAACTCTCAATCTAATCAGGAGGTTCACAAAGAGAGACAGGTACCCCAAGGAGGAGTGTATGGGGGTTTGGTTATCCTTGCGCATCCTCGACTCATGGTACGTGAGTGTACTCTAATATTCGAACCCTCCAGAGGTTAGTGATCCATCTAGTAGCTAGAGTTCTCAACAGGGGTTTTTGGTTTTCGAAAAACACACGGATTGCCCAAAATACGACCTCTATCACAAATAGGCAAGAGCTCTTAACACCATAAGTTCAAACATTACTCTAGTCAGTAACTCAAAACTATTGCAAGTTACTACTACAAAGAGAAAAGCAACTTTAACTACCTACTTTCAATCAAGACACAGAACTCAGTGCAACAGGTGTAAGGCCCGATATGCGGTACTGTTCCAGATCTAGATGTTTCCATCCAGATCCGGGGACGAAGCACATATCGGTCCCACCGCGACATATGACAAAGCCATAGGCCCCGGATTTCCAACATGATATCAAAACATTACAGATACAAGGATACAATATCTCATACAATAGGCATACAACTGCCTTAAATACAATACAACAGCGGAAGATATATGTCTGAGTACAGACTACAATCAAATGCCTAGTGGCAAAGAGAAAAACATCGATCCCATAACCACACAGGTCCAGGCCCTTCGTCGGGATCCGCCTAACTTGTCGTCGTTGAGTCTCCACGTGAAACGTCGATCCCCATACCTGTTGTCGATCAAGGACCGTGAAAATAGTTTGGGGGTAGTATCATGAGTACAAAAGTACTCAGCATCCAACTGTAGTGGTCAACTGACCCAGCAAGGACTTCATCACTCGTCATTCTAGGACAACTAGTAGTTTACGGTAAGCATGGGGTAAGTGGTGAGGTTGCTGCCGCACTAGCATTTATGAAGTGGCTAACGATCTAGAGAGTAAGATAAGAAGCCAAGCATTCGATGAGGAATCGCCTCCAACAAGTCTTGTTATCAACTACTTACGCAAGCATAACACCTATCCTATCCTTGTCCTCCTCTTCGCATCCCGACGAAAAAGAAGCAGTCAAGGCACACACACACGTTGATCAAGTTATATTAAGATTATCTCAGTTCTTATTGTCTATGAACAAGGAGTAGGTCTCAAGTCGTCCATAACCGTGGACACGGCTTCTCAAAAATATTTAACCCTGCAGGGGTGTACCAACTGCCCATTACAAGGCTCCACACGCACGCCCATCTCTCTCAGTTGCTACCCATCACAGGCAACCATTTTATGATTTAGTTCCAAGAGATCCGAAACGACAGGTCCCTCTAGCTAACAACAAACAAATCCGGGTGGCCCCCGGTGAGTCGAAATCCATCTCAGGAGCCGGCCGCTCTCTCGATCTGGTCTCTACCGTCTGTCGCACGTTTGGATAGCCGGTTAATCACACATGGGAAACCGGGTCCTCAGCTGAACAAGGTCGGCCAGCAAGGGAACTATGTCATCACTGGTCCGGGTTGGTTGGAAAACTACTGGCGGCCGACCAGCACACACACGGTTTCAACTGGTAAATCAGCTTGGGCCACCACTAGAAATGTTTGAAGCTAGGTAGGTAAGAAAAGGGGACCCCATCAAATCCCCCACGCGTTTAGGCACGCTCAGTCTTAAAACCAATACCTGGAACTTGGATCCTAGGTGACTCGAATGGAACAAAGCGTCGGGGCGGGATAGCCTAGACCTTCCATCCTTCGTCGATTATAGTCAACATTATAATAATCATATCATCAAAAACAATATAATAATGATAATGTGATATCCCAAACCAAGGAGTAACAGGGTAACATCGTAGCATCCTAAGCATGCATACTAAGCAGGGGTTGAGCAACGAGCAATAGTAACATAGCAGTACATGGTTTGCTGGGAGGGGACATGGCTGTATCGGTTTGAAAGAGGCTGTAAGCATGTGGTAGGATCAAACATCGGACCTATACTAGACTAGCATGCAAACCGCTGGTTGAAATAGAATGGATCATAGGTAATGTATAGTCCTTGCCTGTTGATAAGTCGGGTTCCGAAGGTGTACTTGATCGCAAGTTCGTTTCATCTCCGAGAGGTACCCGCGGAAGCACACAAGAGGGTAAACACTGGAAAGCAATCAACGAGCAAGCATCTATTACTACGAAGCAAACACGAGCAAGCATCAACGAGGAGGCAACACGAGACATCGCTCCAACCGTCGAGAGAGGTTACTAACAGGTTAAGTGGAGTACTCGTCACACACGACGATACCGCACATTTGGAAAGGTTCGAGTTGTTTAGCTACAGGTGATCAACAAAGGTTGTTAACATGGAATCTCACTCAAGCATGGCATAGCACACAAACATGGCAAGAGTTGAAGCCTAAATAAACTATATAATCTAGTCATTTTAAGTGGGGGTAAAACCTATACATGGCAAACTATTACGGACCCCACGATATTTATTGCATTTGGTACTGTTTTTCCCTAAACTATATTTTATTATTTTTATTAGCAAGCAAGAAGAACATAAACACAATCTACATGCAATTCTAGTCAAGTTACATATAAAGAATATTTTAATCAGAGGTACGGTTAAAAAGTTATCGCAATTACAGTTTACAGTGGCAAGCAGTTCTAATTAGCAGGTCAACAACATGTAAACAAGGTCAAACATGGCAACAAGCAAAAATTTATTAAACTGCACGAAAAACTAAGAAACTTTGACGTTGGAACCATCGCAATAGGAGCTACGAGCAAAAAGATATAGCTACCGCAATATCGCAACAATTAACAGATAATTAAAAATCCCAGAAATATAAAAAAACATGCATTGGGCTGAAATCTACTTTGCCTAAATAGGAAAAAGAAAAAAAAGAAAGAAAAAAAGGGTGGGGCGCTCACTGTGGGCCTCGAGCTGGGAGGCCGTGGCGTCGGGCCAGGGAGCTGGGCCGCGGCTGGGGCCAAGAGGCCGTGGCCGTTGGCTGGCTAGACGATCTCATCTGGATCGCATCCAGGCTCACGGCGGCTGCCTACGCCGGCGGCTGCTCCGGACAGCACACGTTGGTGAGCGGGCGCGTCACTGCAGGGGGCTCGACGGGCGCTGCGCGGCCGGATCCACCGCTAAAGGAGGCCGGCGGTGAGCTCCATGGGGTGGCGGCGAGGAGCCTTGAGCTCGGGCGGCGGCGAGCTCTTCCCGCGGGCATCCATGGCGTTTGAGGCTCGGCTCCTGCGATCCAAAGAAAGGGAGACGGAGGAGATGAGAGAGAAGGGGAAGAGAGGAAGATGAGGAGGCGCGGGCTCACCGGAGCGGCAGAACGGGGTGGAAGGTGCTCGGGCGCTCCATGGGCGGCGGCTGGAGGAGAGAGAAGAGGTGGGAGGTGTCCAGGGCGCGTCTGGGCCGTTGGATCGCCTGGGATGGAATTCCAGATCTGAGCTAGGGTTTGGACGAAAATGGGGTGTTTTGGGGCAAAATGTGAGGGGGTGGCTGCAATTTTGGCGTAGGGAAACCCTAACTGGGGGTGGGAGAGTGGTGGTCTTTATATAGCCCAGGTGGCTGGCAGTTTGCAAAAACATCCCCGGTTTTTATCTCGCGTGTTCGGTCTTCACGTTTCTGACCGCCGGGGGTCCGCAGTACCTTCGATTCGGGTAAAACTTCGAACTGCGCGATTAGCGCATCGAGCCGGAGGCGTTCACCTCGCGTTGGAACCATTTCGAGAACACTTTTCGGCGCGCTATAAAAATAACCCGCTTAATTATTAAACTGGGTTTTTCGTTCCGTTGGCTGCGGCTAGTCTCGTGCGGTTTTCGCGACGGTGATCGGGTGAATCCCGGTGTCGCAAATGTCGAGTGGCAGAGTGGAAAGGGTCGGTCTCCGTCCGGTACGAGATAAGAGGGGGAAAAATAATCGCTGATCGATAAATCAGGGATGCAAACACCGCAAACAAATCAGACAATCAAACAATTCACACCGAAAACAAAATTTTTAATTTTTGTGAAAGCTGGGCTGTTACAATACAACACCACCAACAAGGGATCTCGTCCCGAGATCCTGGACGATCCGGGGGAGAGGGGGGAGAGAAAAGAAAGACGACGATCTTCAACACCACCAACAAGGGACTCTGCTCCATGTCGATGTCGAGCTTTCGTCGAGAAACTTTCCGCAGAGAGACGACATCGTCGGAAAAATGAAACCGTCAGTGACAAGAGGAAGAACGATCGCGAACACCAGATCAAGGGATAGTGATTTTTGACGCAAGTCGTAAAAACACCGGTAAAAGGAGGGATGGCAATGAATGACCCAGATGATACCCAAAATCGGAGAAGCTAAAGGTCCTACACGAATTCCCAAACCTGAGATCGGAATCGAGACAATACGCTTCAAGGAAGGCATTGTAACGGTTCCGATACTCCACACACTCGAGATCCTAGAGGTTTGACGCGGATAAGACGAGAATTTAAAACACTTACGACACTTGTCCTGAACAGAACAAGGGTAAGGAGAAAAAGATTCCTACTCTCCGATAACTAACTTAGTAACTACAAAATAGTTTTTGTCTAGACTCGACTTCGGCCAAAAAAGGGATCCTACGGTCGGTAAGGCTCTGATACCAAGTTGTAAGGCCCGATATGCGGTACTGTTCCAGATCTAGATTTTTCCATCCAGATCCGGGGACGAAGCACATATCGGTCCCACCGCGACATATGACAAAGCCATATGCCCCGGATTTCAAACATGATATCACAACATTACAGATACAAGGATACAATATCTCATACAATCGGCATACAACTTCCTTAAATACAATACAACAGCGGAAGATATATGTCCGAGTATAGACTACAATCAAATGCCTAGTGGCAAAGAGAAAAACATCGATCACATAACCACACGGGTCCAGGCCCTCCGTCGGGATCCTCCTAACTAGTCGTCGTCGAGTCTCCACGTGAAACGTCAATCACCATACCTGTTGTCGATCAAGGACCCTGAAAATAGTTTGGGGGTAGTATCATGAGTACATAAGTACTCAACATCTAACTGTAGTGGTCAACTGACCCAGCAAGGACTTCATCACTCGTCATTCTAGGACAACTAGTATTTTACGGTAAGCATGGGGTAAGTGGTGAGGTTGCTGCCGCACTAGCATTTATGAAGTGGCTAACGATCTAGAGAGTAAGATAAGAAGCCAAGCATTCGATGAGGAACCGCCTCCAACAAGTCTTGCTATCAACTACTTACGCAAGCATAACACCTATCCTATCCTTGTCCTCCTCTTCGCATCCCGGCGAAGAAGAAGCAGTCAAGGCACACACACACGTTGATCAAGTTATATTAAGATTATCTCAGTTCTTGTTGTCTATGAAAAAGGAGTAGGTCTCAAGTCGTCCATAACCGTGGACACGGCTTCTCAAAAATATTTAACCCTGCAGGGGTGTACCAACTGCCCATTACAAGGCTCCGCACGCACGCCCATCTCTCTCAGTTGCTACCCATCACAGGCAACCATTTTATGATTTAGTTCCAAGAGATCCGAAACGACAGGTCCCTCTAGCTAACAACGAACAAATCCGGGTGGCCCCCGGTGAGTCGACATCCATCTCAGGAGCCGGCCGCTCTCTCCATCTGGTCTCTACCGTCTGTCGGAGGTTTGGATAGCCGGTTAATCAGACATGGGAAACCGGGTCCTCAGCTGAACAAGGTGGGCCAGCAAGGGAACTATGTCCACAATGGACCGGGTTGGTTGGAAAACTACTGGCGGCCGACCAGCACACACACGGTTTCAAATGGTAAATCAGCTTGGGCCGCCACTAGAAATGTTTGAAGCTAGGTAGGTAAGAAAAGGGGACCCCATAAAATCCCACACGCGGTTAGGCATGCTCAGTCTTAAAACCAATACCCGGAACTCGGATCCTAGGTGACACGAATGGAACAAAGCGTCGGGGCGGGATAGCCTAGACCTTCCATCCTTCGTCGAATATAGTCAACATTATAATAATCATATTATCAACAACAATATAATAATGATAATGTGATATCCCAAACCAAGGAGTAACAGGGTAACATCGTAGCATCCTAAGCATGCATACTAAGCAGGGGTTGAGCAACGAGCAATAGTAACATAGCAGTACATGGTTTGCTAGGAGGGGACATGGTTTTATCGGTTGGAAAGAGGCTGTAAACATGTGGTAGGATCAAACATCGGACCTATCCTAGACTAGCATGAAAACCGCTGGTTGAAATAGAATGGATCATAGGTAATATATAGTCCTTGCTTGTTGATAAGTCGTGTTCCGAAGGTGTAGTTGATCGCAATCTCGCATCGTCTCCGAGAGGTACTCGCGGAAGCACACAAGAGGGTAGACACTGGAAAGAAATCAATGAGCAAGCATCTATTACTACGAAGCAAACACGAGCAAGCATCAACGAGCAGGCAACACGAGACATCGCACCTACCGTCGTGAGCGGTTACTAACAGGTTAAGTGGAGTACTCGTCACACACGACGATACCGCACATTTGGAAAGGTTCGAGTTGTTTAGCTACAAGTGATCAACAAAGGTTGTTAACATGGCATCTCACTCAAGCATGGCATAGCACACAAACATGGCAAGAGTTGAAGCCTAAATAAACTATATAATCTAGTCATTTTAAGTGGGGGTAAAACCTATACATGGCAAACTATTACGGATCCCACGATATTTATTGCATTTGGTACTGTTTTGCCCTAAAACATATTTTATTATTATTTTTAGCAAGCAAGAACACCATAAACACAATCTACATGCAATTCTAGTCAAGTTACATATAAAGAACATTTTAATCAGAGGTACGGTTAAAAAGTTATGGCAATTACAGTTTATAGTGGCAAGTAGTTGTAATTAGCAGGTAAACAACATGTAAACAAGGTCAAACATGGCAACAAGCAACATTTTACTAAATTACACGGAAAAACTAAGCAACTTTGACGTTGGAACCGTCGCAATACGAGCTACGAGCAAAAAGATATAGCTACCGCCACATCGCAACAATTAATAGATAATTAAAAAGCCCAGAAATATAAAAAAAACATGCACTGGGCTGAAATCTACTGGGCCTAAACAGGAAAAAGAAAAAAAAAGAAAGAAAAAAAAGGGTGGGGCGCTCACTGTGGGCCTCGGGCTGGGAGGCCGTGGCGTCGGGCCAGGGAGCTGGGCCGCGGCTGGGCCCAAGAGGCCGTGGCGGTTGGCCGGCCAGCCGATCCTATCTGGATCGCGTCCAGGCTCACGGCGGCTGCCTACGCCGGCCGCTGCTCCGGCCAGCAAGCGACGGTGAGGGGGCGCGTGACTGCAGGGGGCTCGGCGGTCGCTGCGCGGCCGGATCCACCGCTAAAGGAGGCCGGCGGCGAGCTCCATGGGGTGTTTTGGTCCAGATCGCCTGGTATGGAATTCCAGATCTGGGCTAGGGTTTGGACGAAAATGGGGGTGTTTTGGGGCAAAATGTGAGGGGGTGGCTGCAATTTTGGCGTAGGGAAACCCTAAGTGGGCGTGGAAGAGTGGTGGTCTTTATATAGCCCAGGTGGCTGGCAGTTTGCAAAAACATCCCCGGTTTTTATCTCGCGCGTTCGGTCTTCACGTTTTTGACCGCCGGGGGTCCGCAGTACCTCCGATTCGGGTAAAACTTCGAACTGCATGATCAGCGCGTCGAGCCGGAGGCGTTCACCTCGCGTTGGAACTGTTCCGAGAACACTTTCCAGTGCGCTATAAAAATAACCCGTTTAATTATTAAACGAGGTTTTTCGTTCCGTTGGCTGCGGCTGGTCTCGTGCGGTTTTCGCGACGGTGATCGGGTGAAACCCGGTGTCGCAAATGTCGAGTGTTAGAGTGGCAAGGGTCGGTCTCCGTCCGGTACAAGATAAGAGGGGGAAAGAATAATCGCCGATTGAAAAATCGGGGATGCAAACACCGCAAACAAATCATACAATCAAACAATTCATACGGAAAACAAAATTTTTATTTTTTGTGAAATCTGGGCTGTTACAACAGGCAAACTCTCTAACAAGATAAAACATGCAACCTATAGAAAGTTTAACCTAAGACAAAATGAAAGCTCTAGAAAACTAAAGCACTACAACTAAACAGAGCAGCAGCTAAGAAAAGAAAAAGAACAACTCACAGCTAAAAGAATAAGCATCCAAATCCTAAGAGGAGTTCTAGTTCAAGCGGAGCGTGTATCTCTCCCACACAAAAGAGTAAGTTGGGGTCTAACTTGTTACCACAGAAAAGAAAGCAAAACAAGCATAGAAAACTAAAGAGCGAGACACTCCAAGTATAGCACATAACGGATGAAGTGATAAAAATATAGTGCAACGAGAGACGAACTGATAATTGTTGATGAAGAAGGGGATGCACGGGGGCATACCCAAGCTTAGACGCTTGAGTCTTCTTGAATATTTATTGGGGGTGCACATGGGCATCCCCAAGCTTGAGCGTTTGACACTCCTGAGTCTTCTTTCATCATCCTCCATCGCGCACTTGAAAACTCCCTTCATACATAACTCATTGTAGGCTGATTAGAGAGGTTAGTACCCTTAATAAAATAATTTTCCCTTACTGGAAATAAAGATAATCTTGAAGAGCTACTGTTTCCTAAGATTTCCAAAATGTTTTTGCAAAGAAAAAGCAAGCTTAAGGTTTGCAAAAGTGAAGAGAGACAAAACGTGGCAGAATCTGTGAAAAACAGAACAGCAGATAGAAACGGATTTTTTAAGGGTACTTCTACAACTCAAATCAAAAAACTCAGAACATACGCAAGTTTCGTAATTGTATAGATCATGCTGTTTAAAAAAATTCATCTCAGAAAGATGAACTGGGATTTTTCTGTAATTTTCTAGTCACGAGGACAGAATCTGTTTTCTAGACAACATGTCACAACTTTTACTTCCCTTGTCGTATGAGGCTATAAAAGGCACAAAACTTGAAAAGTAAAGATACAATGATGTTGTTAAATTAGTAACAATCATCAAGACCACTAATAACATAACAAAAGCAAAAAGAAAAACCTAAATTCGTTGCGGGCTGCCTCCCGAAAGCGCTTCTTTAGAGCCATTAGCTAGGCTTAAAGCAAAAAATCAAGTCTTTTCAAGAGAATAACTAGCCCGTGTGACGGACTCAAAAGGTAACTTAATCTTTTTCCTAGAGAAATGTTCCATCCCTTTCTTGAGAGGGAATTGGATTTGATATTCCCCTCTTTCATGTCAATAACGGCACCAACCGTGCGAAGAAAAGGACGTCCTAAAATAATTGGACAAGAAGGTTCACATTCAATGTCCATAATAGTAAAATCAACGGGAACATAATTGTCATTGAAAATGATAAGAACATCGTCGATATTACCCAAAGGTTTCTTTACGGAAGAATCAACAAGACGAACACCAAAAGAACAAGGATCAAAAGGTTTCAATTCAAGCATATCATACATTCTTTTGGGCATAACAGAGGTACTTGCTCCAACATCACAAAGAGCATAACAAGAGAAGTTATTCAATGTAATTTTTATCATAGGATCCCAACCATCTTCTAGCTTCCTAGGTATGGAGGCTTCTAGTCTAAGATTCTCCTCCCTAACTTTGATTAGAGCATTGGTGATATGCTCTGTGAAGGCAAGATTGAGTGTGCTAGTGTGGGGGTATCTAGACATCTTGTGTAGGAAACCAATAACTTCAGGTAAAGTGCAGTTGTCAAAGTTTAGATCACTACTATCTATCAAGGAGGTAGTGATATCATTTAAGCTCACTTGTTTGAAAGCCTCTATATTCATAGAGGTTTCTTCATCTATGGTTGAGGTGGTAGCATCACCATTGATAGGTCCAGTGGGACTAGGGGTGTGATGGGTGCTAACAGTTTGGACATCCTCAACTACTTGGATAGTGGCTACTGTGTGGTAGGTAAGAAGGCTCTTAATTCTATCCTCTTCCTCTTTTTCTCTAGCCCATCTTTCGTTAAGTTTAGCCATCATCCTAATGTTTTCATTGATTTGTAACTGGATAGCATTAATAGGAGTGACCTTACTCTCCTCAAGGGGAGAAGTTCTAATTTTTAACATCTCAACATCAAGGGCTAAGTTATCTACCTTCAAACAAAGATTATCTAATTTAGCTAGTTTTTCTTCCACATTCTTGTTGAAGGCTTTTTGGGTAGTGATAAAGTCTCTTAGCATACTCTCTAGTTCTGAAGTGGAGTTTCTGGTGGTAGGATAAGTTTTGTTCCCATAGTTGTTGGATGGGAAAGGCCTAGGATTGTTGTTACCAAAGTTACTCCTATAAGCATTATTGTTGAAGTTGTTTCTAGAGAAAAAATTAACATCTACTTGCTCCTGAGCAACCAAAGAATTTAAAGGAACATCTTGAGGATCAATAGAAGGTTGCTTGGTAAGTAGAGACAAGATAAAGTCAACCTTTTCATTTAAAGAGGAGATCTCCTCAACAGACTTTACCTTCTTACCGGTTGGAGATCTCTCGGTGTGCCATTGCAAGTAATTCAACATCATCTCATCTAGTAGCTTTGTGGAAGCACCAAGTGTGGTTGACATAAAAGTTCCTCCCGCGGCCGAATCTAACAGGTTCCGCGAGGTGAAGTTCAAGCCTGCATAAAAAGTCCTGATAACCATCCAGGTAGTCAGTCCATGTGTGGGGCAGTTCTTGACAAGCGTTTTCATACGTTCCCAAGCCTGGGCAACGTGTTCAATATCCAATTGCCTGAAATTCATAATGTTACTCCTCAATTGAATAATTTTAGTAGGGGGATAGTACTTCCCTATAAAAGCATCTTTGCATTTACTCCAAGAATCGATACTGTTCTTGGGAAAAGATTGTAGCCACTGTAGGGGAACGCGGCAGAAAACAAAAAATTTCCGCACTACGAACAGCCCAGGACCACTATGGAGACTGCATACAAGGTTTTGATCTGATCGTTACCGACTCGTAGCGCAGCGGAAGTAGAGTCGATGTAGATCGTTGGTGCAGACCCCCGCAGCTAGGATTTACAACCTCCCAACCGCGAGGATGTCCTCCCTCGTCTGCTCCTCGGACAGCGCTCCGAGAGGCGGTCGGACAGTCCCTCGGACGATGTCACGGACAGCCCTTCGGGAGGCCCCTCGAAACTCGATCGGTAACTCGGACAGCCCTTCGGGAGGACCCTTGAAACTCGAACGATAATTTGGACAGCCCTTCGGGAGGACCCTCGAACAGCCCCTCGGGCAAAAGATCGAAACTACGACCTCTCTACGGGGTTGCACACATACGGTGTCATCTATCCGGCAGGGCTTCGCCGTCCAGAACTAGTTCCTGCCGGAACCTAGACAGCCTTTCGGCTCTACGAAACTATTTCGTGGGAGGGAGAGAAGAAAGCCAGATCATGCAATGGCACTTGTTGAGAGTTCAAGTGAGAACTTGGATCAGATTTGAGAGACCCCTCTCCACCCCTATTTATAGGGTGAGAGGCTATGGGGAAAAACCCAAAATGCCCTCCAAACTGCATCATTGCCTGCATCATCATGCAAGCTGCATCATCGCCTGCATCATCATGCAAGCTGCATCATCGCCTGCATCATCATGCAAGCTGCATCATCGCCTGCATCATCATGCAAGCTGCATCATCGCCTGCATCATCATGCAAGCTGCATCATCGCCTGCATCATCATGAATAGTGTATCCACTATTCATGAAGACATTTATCTGCGACCGTAAAATCCGAAACTTTTCTGTAGGTCTTAGAAAAATTCCAGTACCCACTAAAAGGATTTTGGACGCGTTCCGAAACAATTCCTGATTAGTGATTTTCATCTGCGAAAAGCAACCAAAGCGGTTCCGGCAGCTCCGGAACATTTCCGGTTTTTTCTCTCTGGAAAAATCCCAGAAGTTCCCAGAACAATTCTGGCACCCTCCAAGAATTTCCAGGCGTGTGCCGAAACCATTTTGACTTAATGATATATTCCAAAACAACTTTTTGGTTTTACCGAAATTATTCCGGTGTTCTCTTTCCGGAACTTTTCCGTTTTCTCCGAAACCTTTCCGGTGACTTTCTCTCAGACTCCCTGTCTAGTATTCAGCAGATAGATGACCCTTAAGCGTGTGACCCTATAGGTTCGGTGAAGTATAGACATGACCCGGAACACTTTCCGATCAATGATCAACATCGGAGCCGTGGACACCCATATTGACCCCTATACCCACACGAATAAATATTCGAGTGAACCTCCAGTTGCCGTGTGCTATTCCTGTTGCTTCGTGATATGTTACAAATACCCGAGGTGAGACTTATCGGCATCCCCGTGGATCAACACTTGTCCACTATGCCAGTTACCTCGTTACTAGTATTGTTCTCTTTTCTCGTTCCCGCGTTCCGGCATCCCTGTGATCAAATCACACTGTGTCTGGCCAGACGATGGTGGATACCGTAACACCGAGAGGGCCCGAAGAATATCTCTCCATCGACGGAGGATCAAATCCCAATTTTGAGCTACCTAATTCCTTGTCATACTTTTCCGTGAACCCGTAAGCCGCCGTAATAGCCACCCTTTTACAGATGACGTTTAACAAACCCCAAAGTTCACGAAGCAAGTACGAAGGAACTCGATACTCTCATGGTCTAAGGAATTATGCAAACGCTCAACTTTCTCTGTGTTATAATCCATTAACTGGTGACGAATGTATCTCATAGCATAACATCAATCTGGGTCGATTCAACACAAATGTTCTTCTAACATTGTGCCCTCAAAATTGCCGGCATAGTCATGCCCATGATCAGGAAAACAGAACCATCATGCAACACTTGAGCTAGTCTTAGAGGCGAGACTAGGAATATATATTTTTTATCCGTTTATTATTCCACACGTGCATATGAGTCTTCCTCCGAGCCTCGTGGTTATTGCAGACTCGAGAACCATAGCAGTTATAGCATGGAATATAAACATAATTAGGAACATGGGGATAAATAATAACATTTATTATTGCCTCTAGGGCATATCTCCTACAGACTCCCACTTGCACTAGAGTCAATAATCTAGTCAATGCTAATGCACTTTACACCTACGGCATACTGGTGTAAAATATGCTTCACATGTGGTATAGCCTGATGTCCAACGGATCTGACAACTTCAACTCCGTGTGTATCTTTGCATATCCTCGCGTTTTCACGCTTTCACAAAATTCATATTTTGTGTGGACTTGGCTTTGTATATATGTGAATCACTGGTCGAACCTTGATTACTCAGACTGAGCTATGGAGCAACTATCTTCAATAGTGTTCCATTGACCAAAGCCATATTGGAACCATACTAAGTTCATGAATGAACTATATGATTCAACATTTTCTTTGTTGCTTCTAAAGCAGCAACATACATAGCCATTTGTTATAGAATTTCGCCACAGTAACCTGTTATGAACAATTCCAACTTACTGTGCCACCATATTGTGTATTACACACACAAAAACTTTAACTCAAATCGAAAATCGCATGGAGCATTGATGAAAACCGTATCGATGTAATTACTTACAACAAGTTCTTCATAATCTCTTCTTGCGAGAAAACATGTCATCAGTGCTACTTTAGTACTCAATGACATTTTTCACTGTTGTCCCACGATCAGTTCTTTGATCACTTTGGTATCTATACTCGCAACAACTTTGGAGTATTGGACATATCTGGTTGTTTTACATACCATGGAATACATGATTAATCCCAACACGAAGGTGTGTGGAATCTCCATTATGTAATTTGCTCATCAGTGTTTTGGGACACTGAGTCTTGCAAAAACTATTTCCATGTGACTTTGGCAAGAATCACTCCTTGTCATTTTTAACGCTAAACTGTTTTAGCACCTTGTCAATATGTATTTTGGCTTAGCCCTATTAGGCAATTATATCTCGTAGATAATTATGCCTCATATCAAGACAACTTAGCCCAAGCACTTCGTTGAAAAACTATTTTCAATGAAGTCTTAATTTGTGTCAAGAAATTTATATTATTTCCAATTAACAATGTGTTAGGCACACAAGGTTTTTAGAAATATTATTATGCTCCCACTTACTTTCTTGTAGCCACAAGCATCTTCGTTATCCATCGATGAAATCAAACTCTTTTGATTATTTCATCAAAAACGAAGATTCCAACTCCATTATGCTCTCTTTTGTCCATCGCAGGAACTCTGAAGTTTGCATACTCACTAGCATCCTCTGGACTGACAAAATACCTTGGACTGTATCATATGCAAGTCCGAGGTGGTATTTCCATCTTATGGAAATCATTTTGGCATCCATGTTTCATATCTCATGAATGAAATATGTATTAATTGCTAGTTTAACCCGAACCGACTTTAAGCATCGCTACGGAGAGACAATCTCGCTGTAGTTAATTCCTTGAATTTGTTATAAGCAACAAGTCGAGCTTTATGGATAAAACATTTTTATCCGTATCTGTTTATAGTTCCATTAATATTCGTTAGACTCAAATTCTTCCGAATGGTCCATCAAGATACAATCTTGACTTATTTATAAGGAAACTATCTCGGATTGTATTGGCATTTAGCCAATTCCGGAGTCAGGGCCCATCATCGCTTCCTTGATTATCGTAGGTATACTGTTGTCTAACAACAATATCTAGTTTGCGCACCTGAGAGGTTTGCATGAGTTTTGCCTACGTGGCTCAGTTGCAAGTTTGACCGAAGGCCATACATCTCATGTAGAGGCTTCCGTATCAGTTGCAGTAGGAAACTCTGGAATCACTTCCAAGGTTCCTTTCCTTTGATCTGATGACGAAGATACTGTTATCTCGTCGAGTTGCACTGTCCTCCCACTCACCTTTTTGCAAGAACCATTCTCTTTAAAAGCATACCGTTCTTTGTGGCAAAACCTTTTGCCTCGGTATAGTGGTGGAGGAATTCCCAATAATTTGGGATAACCTACAAAGTAGCACTTGTCTGATTTGGAATAGGTTTGTAAACAGTTTACACAAGCCCCATATTCCAAATGTTAAGAAAAGATAAAACATGGTTGGGCGTACCATACCATGGCGTCATTTCAACAGACCTGATGGCGCTCTTTTCAGTGTAAAAGCCGCAGTCTCTAAAGCATTACATTAAAAGGGATAATGGCAAATTTATTTATGTCATCTTTGATCTTACCATGTCATGAATGGTTCGATTAATTCTTCACGGACTTTCCACTTGCAGTGGTGTTCCGGGAGGTGTAAGTTATGAAAACTCTTTTCATAACTCATCAGACATTCGCTAAACTTGTAACTCAAAATATTCCTTTCTGCAATCGAATTGTAGAAACATAATTTTCTTGTTACAATAACTTCCACTACTAGCAACATTTATCGGACTACACACATCAAATGTATGATCACCAATAAGTTTGTTGTTCGTTCCTCATGGCCTGTGAACGGTATTTCAGTCACTTAACTTTTCGGACGAAAGTTGCAAGTGTGAGATGATTCATAATCAAATGACTTCAAAATCCATCATTATGGAATTTCTCCATGCGGGTTTCTCCAATGTGACCAAATGCAGTGCCACACATATGTGGTATTCTTTTAGTCTTTCGACATTTAGCGTCATTGTTATGGATGTATCATATTACCATCAATATTCGTAACATACATCCCATCCCCGATGGAAGCATGGCCCTTTATGTTATTCATAATACTGAACAACAATTGTTCTTTTATGAACAACCTTCTTGCAACATACTTTATGCAATGGGCTAGAGTGTATAAAACTCTAAAACGAATTATGAAAATAAATACAGATGGTGATACACCGATGGAAGGTATAGTAACTTTTACTATGTTCCCAGCGCGTATCTAAAACTCATTACTGGCAAGTCTTTTAGGCCGTAGTGGTTCTTGCATCGAGTTGCAACAGAATGCAATCGAGCGGGTATTCCTGTGATCAACTTTTAATCATAATACCCAAGAATTATGGACTAACTGTTTAATCACAATTCCCAAGAACTATTTATTTTTGACCAACCTTCCATACATCAATAACTTTCATGACTTTTATACATGAGCTGGACATTCCAGTCTTCTTTCTTTTTGCCCTTATACTTTTAATAGTTTAACTTTCAATATATTTCTCCTACTCTCAGAAGAAGCACCCAACTTTAAGAGTGGCGTTAGCCCCGGACTTCCTAGGCGTGTGAGTCATACTAACACCCTTTGGACATTTCCTTTCTCTTTAAGTTGTTTGTTTTATTCACCTTCATCATATGACACGCGTTCTTCTGGATCCCTCTCTTATCAGTCAAATGCCCAGTAAACACTGTACTAATACTTTGCAAACAGATATTGCTTTGGATATCTCATATCTTTTAGCCTTTGTCTGTATCTGAAAACAATTTTCAGTTCCATGAATATTACATAACTATCCCAAACTTGTGAAGTTCGGGTCTTATGGAAGCAAACGTATTGCACTTGACCACAATGGAATTCTAGCTTTTGGATCGAAGGACGAGAGTCACATCATCCATAGCATTAGCGGGAGGACACTGAAAGCATGCGATAGGACAAAATCCTTCTCGGCACTCTTGAGGACAATCCTCGCATTACGTTACCAACCGTAAAGTTTTAACCAGATATTTAACAGCTTATTCAATTTTAATAGGGAAGGTGGAAACGAGAGCCATTATTCTACAACTATTAGCAAATTATACTTAGACAGTGTTCATAATTAATTGCACTCAGAATTAAACAAGTTAATTCTAAAATGCGCTCCCACTCAAATCAATATCTCTCAAAATTGATTATGAGTGATTCAAGATCCAAATATCAATACAACGCCATAGAATCATCATCTCATGACGAGGATTTTGATTTGGTAGGCCAACTTGCCGATCACATCTCTATGTGACTCTTGTTCATCTTTCGATGCATGTGTTCCGAGCTCAGGACGATCCTGCCATGAACGTCAAGACAACCAAGTGATCTTGCTGCGAGGTCTGACCTCACCCGCCTTACATTTCTCCAATCGTTCGTACCCATGCATCCATGGCGCACCCCGAAAGGATAGATGCTGTGACGGTGCTACATTTGGGAGAACACTAACTACTTGATATTTTAAGTGAGAGATCACCCTAATAAAAAGCGACTACCGCGCAATCAAGAAGGGTGCAACTTAAGGGATAAACATCTCAGGTAATTTATAATTGCATGATATGGTATAGCCCCTTCTGACGGAGAAGTCAAGTATTTCTTCGTCTTTGGCATTTGCGTCGGAGTTCACCTTCGCGAAGTTTGCCACCACCTTGTCGATGCACCAAATAATATTGCTATCTCTATAGCTAATAAAATAAGTGCATTACATAAGGTTGACTCGCAGGTCATTAAAGTGACAATCATATGGCTCCAGCCATCATGCCAAATCATGACACGCAGGTCATGTTAATAAATTTACATTATATAGTCATCTCATACATAATCAAATTAATATGAGCTTTGCTATACCACATCACATGCACATCCTGCAAAACCAAGTTAGATGCCTCTAATCGGTTTATGCAAAATTTTATTTTACGTGGCTTCTAAGGTTTTGACTTAAACCGCAGCTACCAACGTTTATCATCAAGCATGATTATTCAAGTCGCTAGATTAACTTTGCGGGGTGTATGAAACACGAGATAATAAAATCTCGAGCCCCATACTGAACTTCGTCATACGCGTGATCCCCGTGCAGATCATATCTGCATTGCCCTTTAGTCTGCAGAATTTCTTCTTTCTCTAACTATGGTGGAATTCAACGAACTGTTAGCACTTCTTTGATCAATCAGGATCGCAGATTGCCAGAACTTTGAAACTCCACCATACTGTTATTGAGATCAGAAATACACAAATTCCAGGGAAGCAACAAGAACATCGGGTAACAGATTTCATCTGCCACCCGCATAAATAATTTTCAGCAATAGATCTGATCTACTCTAAAATTATATTATGCAATACCCATACATCTCTATGTATTCTAGATCGCAACATGCATCTACGCATAGCACGGCTCTGATGCCACTGTAGGGGAACGCGGCAGAAAACAAAAAATTTCCGCACTACGAACAGCCCAGGACCACTATGGAGACTGCATACAAGGTTTTGATCTGATCGTTACCGACTCGTAGCGCAGCGGAAGTAGAGTCGATGTAGATCGTTGGTGCAGACCCCCGCAGCTAGGATTTACAACCTCCCAACCGCGAGGATGTCCTCCCTCGTCTGCTCCTCGGACAGCGCTCCGAGAGGCGGTCGGACAGTCCCTCGGACGATGTCACGGACAGCCCTTCGGGAGGCCCCTCGAAACTCGATCGGTAACTCGGACAGCCCTTCGGGAGGACCCTTGAAACTCGAACGATAATTTGGACAGCCCTTCGGGAGGACCCTCGAACAGCCCCTCGGGCAAAAGATCGAAACTACGACCTCTCTACGGGGTTGCACACATACGGTGTCATCTATCCGGCAGGGCTTCGCCGTCCAGAACTAGTTCCTGCCGGAACCTAGACAGCCTTTCGGCTCTACGAAACTATTTCGTGGGAGGGAGAGAAGAAAGCCAGATCATGCAATGGCACTTGTTGAGAGTTCAAGTGAGAACTTGGATCAGATTTGAGAGACCCCTCTCCACCCCTATTTATAGGGTGAGAGGCTATGGGGAAAAACCCAAAATGCCCTCCAAACTGCATCATTGCCTGCATCATCATGCAAGCTGCATCATCGCCTGCATCATCATGCAAGCTGCATCATCGCCTGCATCATCATGCAAGCTGCATCATCGCCTGCATCATCATGCAAGCTGCATCATCGCCTGCATCATCATGAATAGTGTATCCACTATTCATGAAGACATTTATCTGCGACCGTAAAATCCGAAACTTTTCTGTAGGTCTTAGAAAAATTCCAGTACCCACTAAAAGGATTTTGGACGCGTTCCGAAACAATTCCTGATTAGTGATTTTCATCTGCGAAAAGCAACCAAAGCGGTTCCGGCAGCTCCGGAACATTTCCGGTTTTTTCTCTCTGGAAAAATCCCAGAAGTTCCCAGAACAATTCTGGCACCCTCCAAGAATTTCCAGGCGTGTGCCGAAACCATTTTGACTTAATGATATATTCCAAAACAACTTTTTGGTTTTACCGAAATTATTCCGGTGTTCTCTTTCCGGAACTTTTCCGTTTTCTCCGAAACCTTTCCGGTGACTTTCTCTCAGACTCCCTGTCTAGTATTCAGCAGATAGATGACCCTTAAGCGTGTGACCCTATAGGTTCGGTGAAGTATAGACATGACCCGGAACACTTTCCGATCAATGATCAACATCGGAGCCGTGGACACCCATATTGACCCCTATACCCACACGAATAAATATTCGAGTGAACCTCCAGTTGCCGTGTGCTATTCCTGTTGCTTCGTGATATGTTACAAATACCCGAGGTGAGACTTATCGGCATCCCCGTGGATCAACACTTGTCCACTATGCCAGTTACCTCGTTACTAGTATTGTTCTCTTTTCTCGTTCCCGCGTTCCGGCATCCCTGTGATCAAATCACACTGTGTCTGGCCAGACGATGGTGGATACCGTAACACCGAGAGGGCCCGAAGAATATCTCTCCATCGACGGAGGAGCAAATCCCAATTTTGAGCTACCTAATTCCTTGTCATACTTTTCCGTGAACCCGTAAGCCGCCGTAATAGCCACCCTTTTACAGATGACGTTTAACAAACCCCAAAGTTCACGAAGCAAGTACGAAGGAACTCGATACTCTCATGGTCTAAGGAATTATGCAAACGCTCAACTTTCTCTGTGTTATAATCCATTAACTGGTGACGAATGTATCTCATAGCATAACATCAATCTGGGTCGATTCAACACAAATGTTCTTCTAACATTGTGCCCTCAAAATTGCCGGCATAGTCATGCCCATGATCAGGAAAACAGAACCATCATGCAACACTTGAGCTAGTCTTAGAGGCGAGACTAGGAATATATATTTTTTATCCGTTTATTATTCCACACGTGCATATGAGTCTTCCTCCGAGCCTCGTGGTTATTGCAGACTCGAGAACCATAGCAGTTATAGCATGGAATATAAACATAATTAGGAACATGGGGATAAATAATAACATTTATTATTGCCTCTAGGGCATATCTCCTACAGCCACTCCTTGGCTCTTCCTCTCAAAGAGAAAGGAAAAAGCTTCAGCTTGACGATGTCTCCATCCACTTCCTTGTACTTCTGCATGTTGCAGAGCTCGATAAAGTTGTTTAGGTGCAAGGCAACATCTTCTCCTACTCCTGAGAATTGATCTTTCATAACAAGGTTAAGCAGAGCAGGTTTAATTTCATAAGAAGGTGCTGAAGTGGCAGGTGGAGCAATAGGATTGCAGATAAAGTCATTGTTGTTGTGACTAGTGAAGTCACACAACTTAGTGTTTTCATTGGAAGCCATAGTAGCTGCAGGTATTTTTGGTATTTTTGATTAAGGACAAATAAGAAAAAACTGAAAGGTAAACTAACAAGACTAAAAAGCAAAGGCAAAAGATAGTGTGCAACTCCCCTATCTTGTAGACTTGACTCCCCGGCAACGGCGCCAGAAATTAGCTTGATACGGTGAGGATAGTTCTCTCACTCCTCGTTGGTTAGCCCAAGTGGAAGGTGAGATGTAGCGTAGCAGCAAATTTCCCTCGGTGAAGATACCAAGGTTATCGAACCAGTAGGACTCAGGAGATACAAGTAGGTGACAACGGCGCCAGATATTAGCGGTTGTCGTGGACCTGCACACAGCAACAAATAACTTTGCTCCCAACGAGTACATAGGAGTTGTCAATTCCTCCGGCCTTGCTGTTTACAAAGGATTAACGCAAAAGATAATGATAGTGATAGCAATTGAAAAGTAATATGAAGGCGTAAACAATAGTATGAGATAGACCAGGGTCTCATGATTTTCACTAGTGATGTCTCTCTCCCAAAAGACGATAAAAGTGCTAGCGAGGTAAACAAATCGCAGTTGGGCAATTGACAGGGTTATGAAGGCACCGCAATGCTAACTATGCTGCAAAGAAAGGAAGGGCTCAAAAGCAATGGGCAGTACGCCAAGGTAAGTAGACCGAAATCCATCTGCATCTACTACGAATCATCCACCTTGAGATATCTATCCAGAACATCTCGCTGGTATTAAGTTGCGAATCCCACCCAAAGTGTAAACTCAAAGCAACAGACAACTTCATTAAAAGAACTTTGCGTAAAGTAAACAATCCTTTCACCCGCAAGTACAAGCACCGTTGTTTTATCCCTGGTGGCAACAGCACATCCCCTAGTCTCATGTTTCTGTCACTCAAGCTAGACATCAAGGGGCTGAACCCACAATCGAGCATAACGCTGTCTCTTGGAGTTGCAAATAAAAAACTTGGCCAAAGCAAATACCGCAACGGAGAACATGCAAGAATTTACTCAAGAAAAAAATATAAAAGAGAAGAACCAAATATATTACTCATCACAATCTGAACATAGTCTCATAATCCATCAGATCGCAACAAACTCAGCATAGCAACGTGATACGTCCCAAACGTATCTATAATTTATGCATGCTCCATGCATGTTTTGTGTGACTTTTCCATGTTTTGCTTGAACTTTCATACACTTTTGAGCATATTTGGACTAACCTATTAACTCAGTGCACCCAGTTGCCAGTTCCTGTTTTCTGCTATTTTTGTATTTCAGGTTTTTCCAATAATTAAAGTGCCCAATAAATCCCGGAAAAATTATATAAAAAATCAGCGCTCCGGAAGCTGACACCAGGCCAAAGGGGGGCCACAGGGCAGCCAGGGGGAAGCCAGGAGGGTGCCTGGCGCGGCCCAGCTCCTGGCCGCGCCACCAGCCCTCCTGGGTGGGTCCCACACTCTCTGGTGCCCTACTTTGGCCCTATTTTTACCCCCGTGGAGAAAACCCTGATTCCAGACCCCTTTTCTCCAGAAGCAATTCCGATCTCCGCCGTCATCGCCGACAAGCTTCGGGGGACCAGAATTCCTGTGCCGGCACCCTGCCGGGACGGGGAAGTGCCCCCAGATTCATCTCCATCGACGTTGCTTCCTCCCTCCATGAAGCGGGAGTAGTTCTCCCTCGGGGCTGAGGTTTCCACCAGTAGCTATGTGTTCTTCTCTCTCCCATGATGTGATCTTCGTTGTGATCAAAGGCTATGTTAATCTAGGGGTGATCCCATGATATTTCCTCTTCCTCTATGTATTGGATTGATGTACCCACTTGATCTTATCTAGTATAATCCCCGAGACCATGGTGACAACAGTCTATTGGACATGGGTTAGAAGAATATTATCATGAGTGATTTCCTCTTTTGTGTGTTGATTGAAGATTGAGAGTCTCTTGGTGCTTGTCTTTGACTATCCTTTAGATATGTTGTGGTGATTGTGGTACTCTCTTTGGATGGCCGCGGTGACATTGGGAAATCCATAGATGAGAACTACGAACTCTGAGATGTGCTTTTGTAGCCCTACACAATTCTTGTCCTCTCTTGACCACAAAGGAATGACCTCCGAGTACGTCTCCATTGCATGTTTTATGGGAAATATCATGTGATTAGACTATGTTAATGTTGGTGAGAGTTGCCACTAGTGAAAGTATGAAGCCTAGGCCTTGTTTCCATCATTGTTACACCGTTTGCACTCACTTTTGTTACATGTTTGCTTGCTGCACTTTTTATTACAGATTTATATTACTTAGTTTTACCACACCTATCACCCATATTTTATCATCTCTTCGCCGAACTAGTGCACCTATACAACTCATAGTTGTATTAGGTGTGTTGGGGACACAAGAGACTTCTTGTATCTTAATTGCAGGGTTGCTTGAGAGAGACCATCTTCAACCTCTACTTCCCTGAGTTAGATAAACCTTAGGTCATCCACTTGAGGGAAATTGCTGTTGTCCTACAAACCTCTGCGCTTGGAGGCCCAATATAGTCTACAAGAATAGAAGTGTGCGTAGACATCAAGCTATTTCTGGCGCCGTTGCCGGGGAAGTAAGGTTTGAAGGTATATCTTTAGATTCTACAGTTAAATCTTTTCGTTTCTTGTGTTTATTTTCACTAGTTAGGCTTATGGAAAACTGCAATCTTAGTTCGCTGCTTCGGGGAGACCGCTTTGCCACACCTGTGGTAGAGAAGTCTCCGCCACCTACTGAATGTATCCCATTCCAAATACCACTTGGGATAGTTGAAATAATTATTAATGATTGTTATGATGGGACAGTCAATCCTAGTATTCATTTGTTGAAACTTACAGAACTTTGTGAGTTATTTAAGATTTCAGGTTTGACAAGAGGTGAAGTCATGAAGAAATTATTTGCCTTGTCACTAAAAGGAAAAGCATTGGAATGGTATAGGCTACTAGATGATTCTCACCTACGGGATTGGGAAGAGATCCAGTCTCTCTTTTACTCCAAGTTTTATCCTCTTCATGAAGTCCATGAGAATAGGAATTATATTTATAATTTCTATCCTCATGATGGAGAGAGCATAGCTCAAGCTTGGGGGAGACTGAAAACTTTGATGCTAAAATGTCCTAACCATGGTCTCCCCAAAGATATGATTATTACTAATTTATATGCAAGGCTATCTCGACAGGATAAAGACTTGCTCGATGCTTCCTCAATGGGGTCTTTCACAAACGAAAAGATTGATGCTAAATGGGAACTCCTTGAAATAATCCAACACAATACTGAAGATTGGGAGATCGACAAAGGTAAAGAGTCAGGTATAATTTATGAGTATGATTTCATTAAGTCCTTTGTTGAAACTGCAAGTTTTAATTAATTTAGTGCTAAGTTTGGGCTTGATTCTCAACTCCTTGTTGATTTCCTCAAATCTTTTGCTTCACATCTTAATATGCCTAAGGAGAATTGGATCAAGCATCATGAACCTTTTAAAGAGATTTGCGTAGAAAATGAAATTGTTAATGATGATTGCAACATGCATGATCCAATTCCAGAAAATGAAGTTTTATATAAGCATGTTAATTTTTGTGGAGTGGATAGGCCTTGTGAAAGGCCTATGATTGAAGAAGAGAAGTATTGTAAGCAACATAAGCATGAAAGAACAATCACTTGGGTTAGAGATTTAAAATAAATTGCTAGAGAATTGTGTGACCTTTATCCTTTTACTTGTGAACTTTGCTGCATAAAGGGTCACTTCAATTTTCAGTGCATATACTTTCAAAACATAACTGTTAGCCAGTTTTGTGATGACATGATCACCCCTGACCTTTATGATGAGCTTATGTTATTTTTTATGTGTGAAGAGTTATCAGAAAAGACTTCTTGGCTAGATGGTCATGCTTTGGGAATAAATAACACTTTGCAGAAATGCCATCTCTATTGTGTTGTTAATTTCCATGAGAATGATTACATAAGTAAGATTAGAAAGGAGAGAACTCTACCAAAGTATAAAAATGTCTCTTATATTTCTACTAATAAAAAGGAGAGTTTCTCCCAAGTTTCCCCTATTGTTTCTCATGATAAACCAGGATATGTGGAGAAACTTCCCCTCCAACCACTCCTTCCTAAGGTGAAGAAGAAGAAAAAGAAGAGGAGGAGGAAGAGGAGCAAGAAGGAAGAAGAATGGGTATCAACCTGGCCTGAGCATATTCCTCGCATCAATTTTTATCCTAACGGACAGAAATTTTTGGAGGAAGGTGAGGTTGATTGCATTCATTATTATCCTGATGTTAAGTCCTTAGGCACGATTGAAGATGATTTTGATTATGATATGCATGTTACTTTTTGTGATTGGGAAAATGATGATAATGCTACTTATGATCTTGAAAATCTTTTTGGTACTAACTCTGAGAGTGATGATATGGAAAGCTCTAAGCTTGGGGATGATAGGATTGCAAGTCCTTTACCCATTAGTGATGTGGTAATTGATAATTCTTTTGCTAGTAAGAATAAAGACAACATGTTTACAAATATAGTTCTAGCAATGATAATGCTCTTCTCTACTATGATGATGTTATAACTCCTATCTCTAGTGATTATAAAGGTACTATGGCATAAGGAGAAATTATCCTTATGAAACTTTTCATAATCATGGAGCGAATTACTCCCTTGTTGAACACCATCTTCCTAATACACAATTAATCTATAGTGTTCAAGTTGTTTATGATAGTCCTACTCCCACTATTACCAATGAGAAAGATTATGTTTATGAGGAGAGTAAGAGTACCCTTTTGCATGTGGATCATGGTAACAGTGCTTTACGTGATACTTATATTGTTGAGTTTATTCATGATCCTACTGGAAATTATTATGAGAAGGGAACATATTCTTATAGATATTTCGATAATATCAAGTTCCCTCTCTTTATGTTGAAGGTTTTGAAGTTGCACTTGTTTTTCCTTCCTATGCTAATATCTTTATGCTTCAATGAGTTATTTCTCTACAAGATCCCTTTGCATAGGAAGAATGTTAGACTTAAATGTGTTTGGTATTTGCTTCTTTATGCTCTCTTTTGTGCTTCAACTATTATTCTGTGACACCCTGGTTTTTGGCCCCTTTTTATTTGCAACTTTATTTGCTGATTTTCTGGAGTTTGAAATTATTTGCTTGGATTCTCTCAACTCAGATGGCCTTGATCACATGGGCCTAATTTTTCCCCTAGGCCAAGTGACCCCTGAACCCTTCTCCCCTATGGCTATGATCAAGCTTTGATCAAACTAGCCCATGCCCTATTTTTATTTCTCATAAAAACCCCGTTTCACTAAAGGAAATTAGTCTTTTCCCTCTCCTTTTTGAAGCTAGCCTCACTTCTGCTCCTCCTTTTGGCCTGAAACTTTTTGTGCTAAGCAAGGGGGACATGCCTCATGATTCTATGCCAAAACATGGGCAAGCTTAGTACAAAATTTCCCGTCTAGAAATTCTTTTCTATTTCTGTCCAAGGAGGCACTTTGTGAAGCAAGTACCTTGTAGACTTATCCATTTGCCTTGAAATTTTTACCACATAAGAACCTTCCTAGATAACCCAGGCACACCAAGTTTCAGCCCCAAAAACCTAGCCTAACTCTCTGGAGAAATTCTCAAAGTTTCCTGCAGAAAACTGTTTTTGAAGATACCAAGTGTTTGAGCCCACCTGCAAGCCTCCCAACCCCTCACCCATGCTACTGGACGTTATATACACGCCAAGGACACCGTGCGCACGCCCTGGACGCCCTCAGTGCACGCGTGCCAGGGGTGAGCACACGCACTGCCGGCCACAGGCGTGCTCTGGTCGTGGCCGTGAGGTCCCCATAACGGGCACGCCGCACCCCAAGCACCCGCGGCCGCTTGCGTGTGTCTGTAGCCATCGTGGCACACACGTGCTTCAGCTGACTCAACCCAAAGCCCCGCCGCCCGTCGGAGACCTCGCTGTCTCGCCATGATTGCTCCAGGAGACACGCGAGACGACCACTATGGCCAGCACGCCACCACTTGGCCCGTGGCTGCATCCGCACGTCCCTAGCGTCACCGCATCCCCCGTGCGCCACCCACCCCTCAAAGCCGCGTCGCCCGCCACCCCTTTCGCTGACTCAGGCCGCCGCAGTGCCATGACTGCTGCCGCCCCGTGCTTCCCGTCGACGCAGTCCATTGGGAGACGCACGCACGCGCTCTGCACCCCCACTATAAGCTTCCAGAGCCACCGAGGGAAGCCCGAGCTCATCCACTCGAGCACTGCTCCAGCAAGCTTCCACCCGTTGGGGACCGCGAAGGAATCCAAAGCCCCCCTATAAATTTGCCCTGTCTCTACTTCCTAGAACCTCAGCCCACCCCCACACCACTCCTAGAGAGCGCAAACGAGGAGAAGACCGGCCGGGGAGGCCCCTGGTCGGAGATTGAACCGGAGCACCGCCGCCACCTTAGCTAGAGAAGAACCTAGCGAAGCCTTCATTCCATCATTCGAGGAATTTCGGGTACGTGGCAGCTCGCCGTGACCCCCTACGTCTCCTTACCCAGCCCTAGTTCACCTCCGAGGCCTCCTCGCCGGCGAACCACCGTCGCCGGAGCCGCGGCCTCTATCTCCCTCTCTCTTTATTTCGACCTGACACCCCGACCCCACCCGTCAGCCACTCCAGCCTCTCCGAACTGGTATAAGTGGAGATGCCCGCGTAGGTTTACGCCTTCGACGTGGCACATCCAGATTTTTTCCAGAAAATGGATTAAAACCTTTTTAAAATGGAATTTTGACCAAACTTTGACCAGCAATTACTCCTAAACCACAAGGCCAAATGAGTTGATTCTTTTTGCTACATTTTTCTTTTGATCTCCTCTTCAAGTTGGTAAAGTTTGGGAGCTTGGCTCACTGTTTAGGTCCACAGGACAGTGAAGGATTGCCTTGGACTCATTTCTATTTGCCACTTGTTTTATATTTCAGAGGGTGATCAAGTGCTTGCAGGAGACCAGGAGTTCAAGGATACTCCACTTGACCAAGGCAAGCCATAACAATCTGGTCATGAGGAGATTAAGTTGCTTTTTAATGATTTAAATCATTTACTTGGGTTTATTTTAATTGCCTTCACATTGCTTGCTAACAAAAATGAATAACCATAATAAGTTGATTTATATAAACATGCCATGCCTACTGATTTTATCATGTCACTCTAGTACATGTTATCACCATGTTTATTTCGTTGCCATGTCTATGCCGGAATCATGCCAGTGATGATCATGCTCCTGATCGTATGTCATGTTAGTAGTTGCATACGCATGATAGTAGTTCATACTCATGCCATGTTGCCATGTCTTCATATTTCTATTCACCAGAACCTAATGAACAAAATTGTTGACCAAGTGCCACCGAACCGAGCTTATCCGTGCAGCCACATTTGCTTGTATGGGCGGGCCTTGACTCGTGCTATCGTAGTGCCTTCTACGGATATCACCCAGTAGGGGAGGTTATGCACGCACGCTACCCTGATAAGGTAGGTGGTGATAATCTCGAAATCCATAGTTGTTTACCCGGGAGTCCCCGTTGGGACAGTTTTCCACAAGGTGGCCGAGTGGTTCTGGTGGTAACGTGGACACCTAACCACAGGGATACCCAAGACTGTGTGTCGGTGAGTCCGTAGGGAGGTTACGCGGTAGTCGGGTTTCGTTGGAGATGTCCTAGTCCACTCCTGCGGTGCGAGTTCCAAGGATCCTGTGGGAAAAGTACCGAGGTGCTGGATGGAGGAGGAACTCCATAATGTGGGTAACGTGCACAAACTCTGCAGAGTCAAAATCTATTCGAATAGCCGCGTCCTCGGACATGGGACACAGTTCGTAATAGGTCACACGGAGGTCAACACTAATCTGTTTAATAATATGAATATTAATGCTGAAACTGTGGTCATGTGATTGGTTGGGTGGTAACTGAGGACACCTAACCCGTTGAGTGGTCGAGCTACGACCCGTATGATGGTGGGTCAAGAGATGACCCGGTTACCGAGTCCGCACGACTCGGAGGTAAGCTGGATGAATCATGTGGTGTTCATGAGACAAGTGGTATTATTATTCTTGCCATGTTTTCCATGTTATTGTTTGCATTATTGCCATGCTATTGTTTCTCCTGATGACTTGGCTGTTATGAGCTTGCAAGTACATTCCATGTACTGACCTGGCGTGTCATGCCAGATGCAGGAGGTGTCACACCTGAAGAGTTGGCTGAGCTGTACTACGCGAACTAGGCCGTGTCCCAGCAGTGTCCCCGTGGAATGGAGTCCCGTCACCTCGTTATTCCTCTGCCGTAGAGTCCTTCGTTGATCGTATTGAGGCCCTGAGATGTGACATAAATAATGTTGATAGTGTTTCCGCACGAGATGTTCCGCCATGCCTCGCAGCAGTTGTAATCCCGAACCTATGTACCTGTATAATTACTATGAAGCGGTTGTATTCTGTACCAATATGTTGTGCATTGCCAGAAGACTTGATCTCTGGGCTGGCAATGTAAGGTAAACCGGTTGCTCTGAGCCGGGGTGCCACATATTCCTACGAGAGCATTATTAAAATCTTAAGCCTATCTTGATGGCTATAAAGAAAGAGCTCTAGGGAGACAACCCTTGTTATCTTTACTTTGAGTTTTTACTTTCTGTTTTTAGTGGTCTTGATGATTGTTACTACTGTAGCAACATCATTGTATCTTTATTTTTCAAGATTTGTGCCAAGTATAGCCTCATATGAAAAGGGAAGTGAAAGTTGTGACATGCTGTCCAAAAAACAGATTTTGTCCTCGTGACGGGAAAAATCAGAATAAATCACAAGTTCATCTTTTTGAGCTGAATTTTTACACAGAGTGCTCTATACAATCACGGAACTTTCGTATGTTCTGATTTTTTTTATTTGAGTTGCAGAAGTGCCCCTAAAAAATTCTTTACTACCTGCTGTTCTGTTTTTCACAGATTCTGCCACTTTTTGTCTCTCCTAACTTTTGCAAACCTTAAGCTTGCTTTTTCTTTGCAAAAACCTTTTGGAAATCTTGAGAAACAGTAGCTCTTCAAGAATATCTTTATATCCAGTGGGGAAAAATTATTTATTAAGGGTACTAACCTCTCTAATCAGCTTATGATGAGTTATGTATGAAGGGAGTTTTCAAGTGTGCGATGGAAGATGATGAAAGAAGATTCAGGAGTGTCAAGCGCTCAAGCTTGGGTATTCCCCCATGCATCCCCAAAAAATATTCAAGGAGAGTCAAGCGTCTAAGCTTGGGGATGCCCCCGTGCATCCCCTTCTCCATCAACAATCATCAGTTCGTCCTTCGTCTCACTATATTTTTATCACTTCATGCGTTATGTGCTATGCTTGGAGCGTCTCGCTCTTAGATTTAATTTTTATTTTTCTTTACCTTTTCTTGCTGTTCATAACAAGTTAGATCCCGTCTTACTTTGTGTGGGAGAGAAACAGGCTCCACTTTTAAAATCTAGAACACATCATAGAATGTTTCATGCCTATCTTTCTCTGTTGTGTGTTCTTTACCTTTTCGTAGCTACTGCCATGTTTAGTTTTAGCTTTAGTTTGTCTTTAGAAAGAGCCTTGGCTTTTGTTTAGTTTGTTGCTGGAACTCTCTTTAGTTTTCATGTTTATCTTGTTAAGAGAGTTGGTTGTTGCACTGAGTTGTGTCTTGTCTTGAAAGTAGGTAATTGAGGTTCCTATTTAATTTTAGTAGTAACTTGCAATAGTTTTGAGGTATTGATGTGAGTAATGTATGAACTTTTTGTGTCAAGAGCTCTAGCCTATTAGTGATAGGTGTCGTATTTTGGGCAATCCGTGTTTATTTTCAAAACCTACAAAACTAGTTGAGAACTCTAGCTACTAGATGGATCACTACTCTTCTGAGGGTCGGATATTAGAGTACATTCACGTACCATGAGTCAAGGATGTGCAAGAATAACCAAACCCCCATACACTCCTCCTCGGGGTACTTGTCTCTTTGTGAACCTCCTTATTAGATTGAGAGTTAGTGATAATAAGTGCATGAGTTCTTCGGACTAATGTAAGTATTGAAGGTTGACACTTCCACCTCCTCATATTTGCTAGCCTCTCCTGTGCCGTGCATTGCCTTCTTCTCACTCCGAGAGTTGGCGTCCACCTTCTCCGGTACATCCAAACCCTTGGCATGACACGCTCTGTCATCATAAACCTCCTTATATCTTCCTCAAAACAGCCACCATACCTACCTATCAAGGCATTTCCATAGCCTTTCCGAGATACATTGCCATGCAATATCCACCTCTTCATGACTTGATCTTCATGTCATAAATGTTCCTGCTACATTGGCAGCGGCATACATTGCATACATCATGATAGTTATATCTTCTTTATGTGAGTACCCTTGTAAAGTGTGAAAGATCTCCTATATTCTTGTAAAATATAGAGTGTTGCCCCTAAAGTGAGGAAAAGATCCCAAAGAGGACAAAATCAAAAGATCCCAAAGAGGACAAATGAGAGTTAAATAGAAAGAGCCATTGAGGCCACCAAAAAAATACAAAAAAATAGAAAAAGAGAAAAAGGAAAAAAAAGAGAGAGAAGGGGGCACAGTACTATTCCTTTTTGAGAGATCCACACTAGTACTTCATCCTCTATCCCTTGTACTCCATAGAGATCATCATCATGCATATAGCTATGTGGGGACCTTCACACTATAGAACTTGGCTTGTATATTCCAATGATGAGCCTCCACAAACGAGCTCTAGGTCTTCTTGAGCAAGCAAGTTAGATGCACCCCCACTAGTTTCCTTGGAGAGCTTTTTAGCTCACATGTGCATCCGTTGCATGGCAATCCCTACTCCTCACATCATATCTATCATTTGGCTCTCTCTTGCCTATGATTGTCCTCATTGATGTGAGCCTTTCACACCTTTTTTGTCTTCCTCCTCCATCATTATTCTCTCTTTTCCATCCAATGTGTCAACTTTCGTGCTTACGCTCATCCATTGCATGAGTGCTCAAAATATCGAAAAGGAGTGGATCAAATTGACTTGTACCTGGCTAGTGGTCTTGGGACAAGTCAAGATAAGATTCCAAAGATGACCAAGTGTGAAACTTTAGTAGATTGAGGTCTCAACAAATATACTTTTCTCTCGTATTCCCATATCCCCCTTCTTGCACGCAAACAACATTTGGAGACATTCGAGTCACGGACAGCAAGAGCTCTTGCACCCTTTGTACTTTTTTTTCTTGTGTCAATGCTAATATAGACTCTTTCTTGTTAAGACTTGAATTGAATTGCATGCTTTTATTGCTTTACTTAAAAGTCCTTATATGGTTGTGTGGCATGTCACCATAGAAATTATGCTTGTTATCATTTACCTACTCGAGGACGAGCAGGAATTAAGCTTGGGGATGTTGATACGTCCCAAACGTATCTATAATTTCTACTTGCTCCATGCATGTTTTGTGTGACTTTGCCATGTTTTGCTTGAACTTTCATACACTTTTGAGCATATTTGCACTAACCTATTAACTCAGTGCAACCAGTTGCCAGTTCCTGTTTTCTGCTATTTTTGTATTTCAGGTTTTTCCAATAATTAAAGTGCCCAATAAGTCCCGGAAAAATTATATAAAAAATCAGCGCTCCGGAAGCTTCCACCAAGCGAAAGGGTGGCCACAGGGCAGCAAGGAGGGTGCCTAGCGCGGCCCAGCTCCTGGCCGCGCCACCTGCCCTCCTGGGTGGGTCCCACACCCCTGGTGCCGTACTTTGGCCCTATTTTTACCTCCGCGGAGAAAACCCTGATTCCAGACCCCTTTTCTCCAGAAGCAATTCCGATCTCCGCGCCATCGCCGACAAGCTTCGGGGGACCAGAATTCCTGTGCCGGCACCCTGCCGGGACGGGGAAGTGCCCCCGGATTCATCTCCATCGACGTTGCTTCCTCCCTCCATGAAGCGGGAGTAGTTCTCCCTCGGGGATGAGGTTTCTACCAGTAGCTATGTGTTCTTCTCTCTATCCCATGATGTGATCTTCGTTGTGATCATAGGCTATGTTAATCTAGGGTGATCCCATGATATTTCCCCTTCCTCTATGTATTGGATTGATGTACCCACTTGATCTTATCTAGTATAATCCCCGAGACCATGGTGACAACGGTCTATTGGACAAGGTTAGAAGAATATTATCATGAGTGATTTCCTATTTTGTGTGTTGATTGAAGATTGAGAGTCTCTTGGTGCTTGTCTTTGACTATCCATTAGATATGTTGTGGTAATTCTGGTACTCTTTTTTGGATGGCCGTGGTGACATTGGGAAATGCATAGATGAGAACTACGAACTCTGAGGTGTGCTTTTGTAGCCCTACACAATTCTCGTCCTCTCTTGACCACAAAGGAATGACCTCCGAGTACGTCTCCATTGCATGTTTTATGGGAAATATCATGTGATTAGACTATGTTAATGTTGTTGAGAGTTGCCACTAGTGAAAGTATGAAGCCTAGGCCTTGTTTCCATCATTGTTACCCCGTTTGCACTCACTTTTGATACATGTTTGCTTGCTGCACTTTTTATTACAGATTTATATTACTTCGTTTTACCACACCTATCACCCATATTTTATCATCTCTTCGCCGAACTAGTGCACCTATACAACTCCTAGTTGTATTAGGTGTGTTGGGGACACAAGAGACTTCTTGTATCTTAATTGCAGGGTTGCTTGAGAGAGACCATCTTCAACCTCTACTTCCCTGAGTTCGATAAACCTTAGGTCATCCACATGAGGGAAATTGCTGTTGTCCTACAAACCTCTGCGCTTGGAGGCCCAACATAGTCTACAAGAATAGAAGCGTGCGTAGACATCACAACGGCAGAAATTACATAGATGCCTCGATCATGTGAGGCATCTCACAAGGACTCGAAAGTGGAGGCACAAAGAGGGGAGAGATAGATCACATAGCTACTGGTCACGGACCCATGGTCCAAGAGGAACTACTCACGGTATATACAGGAGGCGTCCATGGCTATGAATGGTCTCCCGGAGGGGGTAGCTTCTCCCGGCAGGGTGCCGAAGCAGCTTCTCCAGGCAGCCCCGATCTTGAAACGGCGCGGAGGCGGTACAGAGGCGATATCGCGAAAGAGGGATCGACATTAGGGGTTTCCACCCCGAGGGCTAAATATAGGCGGAGGGGGGCACCGGGGGGACCCACAGGGCAGCCAGGAGGCCCCCTGGCGCGGCCTAGGGTGGGGACGCGCCAGGGATCCTTCTGGAGTCCCTGTGGTGGCCCCCCTCTACTGCCTTGGTTATTCTGAAAGCTTCCGTCGCGCTGATTTTTATCTGATTTTCCAGGATTTTTTGGAGCACTTTTAATGGCCAGAAAACCTGAAATACAAAAACAGCAGAAAACAAAATCTGGCAACGGGGTGCACTGAGTTAATAGGTTAGTCCAAATAGGTTCAAAAGTGTATGAAAGTTCGATCAAAACATGGAAAAGTCACACAAAACATGCATGGAGCAAGCAAAAATTATAGATACATTTGGGACGTATCAGCCGCCGCCGTCGCCGTCTCCTTCATCTTCTCCGGGCTGCACCTCTCCATCAACAACTCTCCCTCTCACCATGTCCATGTCTGAGTAGTTCCCCCTCGGGGCTAAGGCTTGTATCTTTATCTATGTGGTTTCTCTCTCTCTCCCATGATGTGATCTTTGTTGTGATCATTAGATATGTTAATCTAGGGTGATCCCATGATGTTTCTCCTTCTTCTATGTACTGGATTTGATGTGCTCACTTGATCCTATCTAGTATAATCCCCGAGACCATGGTGACACCGGTGTATTGGACATGTGTTAGAAGAATATTTTCATGAGTGATTTCCTCTTTTTTATGTGGATTGAAGATTGAGAGTCTCTTGGTGCTTGTCTTTGACTATCCATTAGATATGTTGTGGTAATTCTGGTACTCTTTTTGGATGGCCGTGGTGACATTGGGAAATGCATAGATGAGAACTACGAACTCTGAGGTGTGCTTTTGTAGCCCTACACAATTCTCGTCCTCTCTTGACCACAAAGGAATGACCTCCGAGTACGTCTCCATTGCATGTTTTATGGGAAATATCATGTGATTAGACTATGTTAATGTTTTTGGGAGTTGCCACTAGTGAAAATATGAAGCCTAGGCCTTGTTTCCACCATTGTTACACCATTTGTGCTCACTTTTGTCACATGTTTGCTTGCTGCACTTTTTATTACAGATTTATATTACCTTGTCTTTCCACACCTATCACCCATATTTTACCATCTCTTCTCCGAACTAGTGCACCTATACAACTCCTAGTTGTATTAGGTGTGTTGGGGACACAAGAGACTTCTTGTATCTTAATTGCAGGGTTGCTTGAGAGAGACCATCTTCAACCTCTACTTCCCTGATTTCGATAAACCTTAGGTCATCCACTTGAGGGAAATTGTTGTTGTCCTACAAACCTCTGCGCTTGGAGGCCCAACATAATCTACAAGAATAGAAGCGTGCGTAGATATGAAGCTATTTCTGGCGCCGTTGCCGGGGAGGTGAGGCTTGAAGGTATATCTTTAGATCTTGCAATTAAATATTTTTGTTTCTTGTTTTTATTTTCACTAGTTAGGCTTTATGGAAAATAACAAAAATATTATGAGAGAGTTTTATGAGCTCTACCTTGAGTTGGGACATGAAGTGTTTGAAGAGAAAATCAAAAAGCCTATGGAGCTTTATTATTTGCATAACACTCATGATAGTAGTAATGTTATTTGCATGTCTTCTTTGAATACTTTTGATGCTAATGATATGCAAAGCTATAAGCTTGGGGATGCTACGTTTTATGAATATGGTCTTTTTAGCCCCCCAAATTTCGATGAGGAAATTTATTTTGATGATACTTTGCCTCCTATCTATGATGACTATTGTGATGACACTTATGCTATAAAGAATAAATGTTTGCAATTGTATCATGATAAGAATGATTCATGTGATAATTATTTTCTTGAGTTTGCTCCCACTATTACTAATGAGAAGGATTTTGCTTATGTGGGGAGTAACAAATTTTCTATGCTTGTGGATCATGATAAGAAAGTTTTGTGTGATACTTATATTGTTGAGTTTATTCATGATCCCACTGAAAATTATTATGAGAGGGGAACATATGCTTATAGATATTTCAATAATATCAAGTTCCCTCTCTTTATGTTGAAGGTTTTGAAGTTGCACATTTTTTGCCTTACTATGCTAATATCTTTATGCTTCAATGAGTTATTTCTCTACAAGATCCCTTTGCATAGGAAGCATGTTAGACTTAAATGTGTTTGGTATTTGCTTCTTTATGATCTCTTTTGTGCTTCAACTCTTATTCCTATGAGAGCATCACTAAAACCTTAAGCCTATCTTTATGGCTATAAAGAAAGAGCTCTAGGGAGACAACCCTTGTTATCTTTACTTTGAGTTTTTACTTTCTGTTTTTAGTGGTCTTGATGGTTGTTACTACTGTAGCAACATCATTGTATCTTTATTTTCAAGCTTTGTGCAAATTTATAGCCTCATATGAAAAGGGAAGTGAAAGTTGTGACATGCTGTCCAGAAAACAGATTCTGTCCTCGTGACGGGAAAAATCAGATCAAATCACCAGTTCATCATTTTAGCTGAATTTTTTACACAGTGTGCTCTATACAATCACGAAACTTTCGTATGTTCTGAGTTTTTTGATTTGAGTTGCAGAAGTACCCCTAAAAAATTCTTTACTACTTGTTGTTCTGTTTTTCAGATTCTGCCACGTTTTGTCTCTCCTAACTTTTGCAAACCTTAAGCTTGCTTTTTGTTTGCAAAAACCTTTTGGCAATCTTGAGAAACAGTAGCTCTTCAAGAATATCTTTATATACAGTGGGGAAAATTATTTATTAAGGGTACTAACCTCTCTAATCAGCTTATGATGAGTTGTGTATGAAGGGAGTTCTCAAGTGTGCGATGGAAGATGATGAAAGAATATTCGGGAGTGTCAAGCGCTCATGCATCCCAACAAATATTCAAGGAGACTCAAGCGTCTAAGCTTGGGGATGCCCCCCGTGCATCCCCTTCTCCATCAACAATCATCAGTTCAGCCTTCGTCTCACTATATTTTTATCACTTCATGTGTTATGTGCTATGCTTGGAGCGTCTCGCTCTTAGTTTTTATTTTTAGTTTTATTTAGCTTTGCTTGCTGTTCATAAAAAGTTAGATCCCGTCCTACTTTGTGTGTGAGAGAAACACGCTCCACTTTCAAAACCTAGAACACATCATAGGATTCTTCATGCCTATCTTTTTGCTGTTGTGTGTTCTTTATCTTTTCTTAGCTACTGCCATGTTTAATTTTAGTCTTAGTTTGTCTTTAGAAAGAACCTTTGCTTTTGTTTAGTTTGTTGCTGGAACTCTCTTTAGTTTTCATGTTTATCTTGTTATGCGAGTTGGTTGCTGCACTGAGTTGCGTCTTGTCTTGAAAGTAGGTAATTGAGGTTGCTATTTAATTTTAGCAGTAACTTGCAATAGTTTTGAGGTATTGATGTGAGTAATGTTTGAAATTTTGGTGTCAAGAGCTCTAGCCTATTAATGATAGGTGTCGTATTTTGGGCAATCCGTGTTATTTGCAAAACCTACAAAAGTATTTGAGAGCTCTAGCTACTAGATGGATCGCTATTCTTTGGAGGGATCGAATATTAGAGTACACTCACATACCATGAGTCGAGGATGCGCAAGGATAACCAAACCCCCATACACTCCTCCTCGGGGACTTGTCTCTTTGTGAACCTCCTTATTAGATTGAGAATTACCGATAATAAGTGCATGAGTTCTTCGGACTAATTTAAGTATTGAAACTTGACACTTCCACCTCCTCATATTTTCCTAGCCTCTCCTGTGTTGTGCATTGCTTTCTTCTCACTCCGAGAGTTGGCGTCCACCTTCGAACCCTTGGCATTATATGCTCTGTCATCATAAACCCCTTTATATCCTTCCTCAAAACAGCCACCATACTTACCTATCAAGTCATTTCCGTAGCCTTTCCGAGATACATTGCCATGCAACATCCACCTTCTCATGGCTTGATCTTCATGTCATACATGCTTTTGGTTGATCGATGAGCCGCATGCTAGTTGGGACTTGCCCTAATCATTGCTACATGACGCGCTAGTATCATTGCATATCCTGCTACACTGGCAGAGGCATATATTTGCATACATCATGATAGATACATCTTCTTTATGATTTGAGTACCTTGTAAAGTGTGAAAGATCTTCTATACTTCTTGTAATATATAGAGTGTTGCCCCTAAAGTGAGGAAAATATCCCAAAGAGGACAAAATTAAAAGATCCCAAAGAGGACAAATGAGAGAAATATAAAGAGCCATTGAGGCCACCAAAAAAATAAAAAAATAGAAAAAAGAGAAAAATAAATAAAAAGAGAGAAGGGGCACACTACTATTCCTTTTGAGAGATCCACACTCGTACTCGATCTTATATCTTGTACTCCATAGAGATTATCATTCATGCATATAGCTATGTGGGGACCTTCACACTATAGAACTTGGCTTGTATATTCCAATGATGAGCCTCCTCAAAATAGCTCTAGGTCTTCTTGAGCAAGCAAGTTGGATGCACCCCCACTAGTTCAATTGGAGAGCTTACCTTAGCTCGTATGTGCATCCGTTGCATGGCAATCCCTACTCCTCACGTCATATTTATCATTTGGATTTCTCTCGCTTATGATTGTCCTCATTGATGTGAGCCTTTCCCACCTTTTTGACTTCCTCCTCCGCCATATTATCTCTTTGCCATCCTAAGTGTCAATTTTCTTGCTCACGCTCATTCATTGCATGAGTGCTCAAAATATCGAAAAGGAGTGGATCATTTTGACTTGTACCTGGCTAGTGTTCTGGGGATGAGTCAAGATAAGATTCCAAAGAAGACCGAGTGTGAAACTTTAGTAGATTAAGTTCTCAACACAAAATATTTTTTTCTCGTATATCACTATCCCCTTTCTTGCACGCAAACACCATTTGGAGACATTCGAGTCACGGACAGCGAGAGCTCTTGCACTTTTATGTTCTTATGTTGCTTTTTTCAATGCTAAAATAGACTCTTTCCTGTTATGACTTGAATTGAATTACATGTCTTCATTGCTTTACTTAAAAGTTCTTATATGATTGTTAGCATGTCACCACAGAAATTATGCTTGTTATCATTTACCTACTCGAGGACGAGCAGGAATTAAGCTTGGGGATGTTGATACGTCCCAAACGTATCTATAATTTCTGCTTGCTCCATGCATGTTTTGTGTGATATTGCTATGCTTTTGATACACTTTCATATCTTTTTATAACATATTTTGGAACTAACCTATTAATGTTTGCAAGAGTGCACAAGTTCTTGTTTTTGTACTTTATGTGTAGGAATTACTTGGATAAAGGAAAAATCACAAAAAGGAGCCTTGTAGGAGTTGGACTCTAACTCTCCTGAAATCTGTCCCCACCAGACAGGTTTAAAAGATCGGCTCGGAAACGCTAAAGACGGCCTCAAACGGAAAAACTTAAAACTACAAAGTTGTAGGGAATTATTTTCCGGTGGAATTAGACATAAAATTCGGCCCAATCGGAGACTGAATGCTTCCAGAAACCCCGAAATACAGAAGACGTAATCTGGATGACGGGAATCCGAGAGTCTATATAAAGAGAGGAAACCTAGGTCAAAGGGCACCACGAAATTTCCTCCCCCTTGGCAGCCGTCTTGAGGGGAAGATCAATCTCCACAGTAGCACCACCTCCAAAGAACAGGAAGAGGTCCAAGGTCCGCTTCCCCCAAGGGCCGTGGCCG
Source organism: Bromus sterilis (assembly GCA_950022295.1). NCBI lineage: Eukaryota > Viridiplantae > Streptophyta > Magnoliopsida > Poales > Poaceae > Bromus > Bromus sterilis. The sequence continues at coordinate 330,574,766 of OX465595.1, read as the reverse complement.
TGGCCGTGGGCGCCGCCGCCGCCGTGGCCGCCGACGTCTCCGTCTCGTTCATCTTCTCCGGGCTGCACCTCTCCATCACTCTCTCACCATGTCCATGTGTGAGTAGTTCCCCCTTGGGGCTAAGAAGCTTGTATCTTGATCTATGTGGTTTCTCTCTCTCTCCCATGATGTGATCTTTGTTGTGATCATTGGATATGTTAATCTAGGGTGATCCCATGATGTTTCTCCTTCTTCTATGTATTGGATTTGATGTACTCACTTGATCCTATCTAGTATAATCCCCGAGACCATGGTGAAAACGGTGTATTGGACATGGGTTAGAAGAATATTTTCATGAGTTATTTCCTCTTTTGTGTGTGGATTGAAGATTGAGAGTCTCTTGGTGCTTGTCTTTGACTGTCCTTTAGATATGTTGTGGTGATTGTGGTACTCTCTTTGGATGGCCGCGGTGACATTGGGAAATCCATATATGAGAACTACGAACTCTGAGGTGTGCTTTTGTAGCCCTACAAAATTCTCGTCCTCTCTTGACCACTAAGGAATGACCCCGAGTACGTCTCCATTGCATGTTTTATGGGAAATATCATGTGATTAGACTATGTTAATGTTGTTGGGAGTTTCCACTAGTTAAAGTATGAAGCCTAGGCCCTGTTTCCACCATTGTTACATCGTTTGTGCTCACTTTTGTCACATTTTTGCTTGCTGCACTTTTTATTACAGATTTATATTACCTTGTTTTTCCACACCTATCACCCATATTTTACCATCTCTTCGCCGAACTAGTGCACCTATACAACTCCTAGTTGTATTAGGTGTGTTGGGGACACAAGAGACTTCTTGTATCTTAATTGCAGGGTTGCTTGAGAGAGACCATCTTCAACCTCTACTTCCCTGAGTTCGATAAACCTTAGGTCGTCCAGTTGAGGGAAATTGCTACTGTCCTACAAACCTCTGCGCTTGGAGGCCCAACATAGTCTACAACAATAGAAGCGTGCGTAGAGATCAGATGCGAGCTTGCGATCGACTACACCTTCGGTTTGGTCTTCTCATCAGGTAAGGGGGAGCATATATCATGCTTATAACTTTCAGCTCAATCACGCCTAGCTGTAGGACAGAACGATTGCTTGATCCTACCACTTCATATTCATGCCTCTCAAATAAACCCAAACAGCCATGTCCTCCACAACCCACCAAACCTTGTTCGGCTATGTTACTATTGCTCACTGCTCAGCAACTGCTTAGTATGCTTGCTAGGATGTTATCAACTGTTACCTCCTGTTATTCCTTGGATTGGGCTATCACACTATTATATTTATTGTGGATGATGTGATTATTATAATTTTGACTATACTAGACGAAGGATGGAAGGTCTAGGCTATCCCGCCCCGACTCTTTGTTCCATTCGAGTCACCTAGGACCCGAGTTCCGGGTATTGTGTCTCTTGACGAGTGTGCCTAACCGTGTGTGGGATTTTATGGGGTCCCCTTTTCTTACCTACCTAGCTTCAAACATTTATAGTGGTGGCCCAAGCTGATTTACCATTTGAAAACCGTGTGTGTGTCTGTCGGGTCGCTCCTAGCAGACTTTCTTTAAACCAACCCGGACCAGTGGGGACATCGTTTCCCTGTTGGTCCACCCTTGGCCGGCGAGGGCCCGGGACTTCACGTGAGGTTTCCCGGTAACCCAAACCCTGTTGAGACGGAAGTGGCCGATCCGAGAGCGCGGCCGGCGTTTGGATTGGGTGTCGACTCCCCGGGGGCCACCCGGATTTGTGCGTTGTTAGTTAGAGGGACTTGTCGTTTCGGATCTCTCTTAACTAAATCATAAAATGGCTGCCTATGATGGGTAGAAACTGAGAGATGGGCGTGTGTGCGGAGCCTTGTAATGGGCAGTTGGTACACCCTTGCAGGGTTAAATCTTTTCGAGAAGCCGTGTCCACTGTTATGGACGACTTGAGACCTACTCTTTGTTCATAGACAACAAGAACTGAGATAATCTTAATGAACTTTATCAACGTGTGTGTGTGCCTTGACTGCTTCTTCTTCGTCGGGATGCGAAGAGGAGGACAATGTTAGGATAGGTGTTATGCTTGCATAAGTAGTTGATAGCATGACTTGTTGGAGGCGATTCCTCATCGAATGCTTGGTTCTCATCTTACTCTAAAATAGACCGTTAGCCACTCATATATTTCTAGTGCGACTGCAACCTCACCACTACCCCCATATTACCCGTGAGAAGTTAGTTACAAGACTTTTGATATAGCTCTCCTCTTTCTTTTCTCTTCTACGCACGTTATGCAACGATCTTGGACTTCAGAGGAGCTCGACGAACCTTCTTCTGGACGCCTTCGTGGAGACTCGGCGACGACTAGTTAAGTGGATCCCGGCGGAGAGCCTGGACCCGTGTGGTTACGGGAATGGAGTGTTTTACTTTTGCCACTAGGCATTTGATTGTAGTATGTACTTAGACATGTATCTTCCGTTGATATAATGTATTAAGGCAGTTGTATGCCGATTGTGTGAGAGGTTGTATTCTTGTAGCTGTAATGTTGTGATATCATGTTAGAAATCCGGGGCATATGGCTTCGTCATATGTCGCGGTGGGACCGATATGTGCTTCGTCCCCGGATCTGGATGGAAACATCTAGATCTGGAACAGTACCGCATATCGGGCCTTACAAACACATGCATTTATTATCGGTAACTCTCAATCTAATAAGGAGGTTCACAAAGAGACAAGTACCCTGAGGAGGAGTTTATGGGGGTTTGGTTATCCTTGTGCATCCTCGACTCATGGTACGTGAGTGTACTCTAATATACGACCCCTCAGAAGAGTAGTGATCCATCTAGTAGCTAGAGTTCTTAACTGGTTTTGTAGGTTTTGAAAATAAATATGGATTGCCCAAAATATGACACCTATCACTAATAGGATAGAGCTCTTGACACCAAAAGTTCAAATATTACTCACATCAATACCTCAAAACTATTGCAAGTTACTACTGAAATTAAATAGCAACCTCAATCACCTACTTCTCAAGACAAGACACAACTCAGTGCAACAACCAACTCTCTTAACAAGATAAACATGAAAAACAAAGAGAGTTCCAGCAACAAACTAAACAAAAGCCAAGGCTCTTGCTAAAACTAAACATGGTAGTAGCTACGAAAATATAAAGAACACACAACAGTAAAAAGATAGGCATGAAAATTCCTATGATGTGTTCTAGATTTTGAAAGTGGAATGTGTTTCTCTCCCACACAAAGTAAGACGGGGTCTAACTTTCTATGAACAGCAAATGAAACTAAAGAAAACTAAAAATAAAACCTAAGAGCAGGATGCTCCAAGCATAGCACATAACGCATGAAGTGATAAAAATATAGTGAGACGAAGGACGAACTGATGATTGTTGATGGAGAAGGGGATACACGGGGGCATCCCCAAACTTAGACGTTTTAGTCTCCTTGAATATTTATTGGGGATGCGTGAGGCATCCCCAAGCTTGAGCGCTTGACACTCCCGAATCTTCTTTGATCATCTTCCATCGCACACTTGAAACTCCATTCATACATAACTCATCATAAGCTGATTAGAGAGGTTAGTACCCTTAATAAATCATATTTTTCCACTGCATATAAATATATTCTTGAAGAGCTACTGTTTCTCAAGATTTCCAAAAAAAATTTGCAAAGAAAAAGCAAGCTTAAGGTTTGCAAAAGTTAGGAGAGACAAAACGTGGCAGAATCTGTGAAAAAAAGAACATCAGGTAGTAAAGAATTTTTTAGGGGTACTTCTGCAACTCAAATAAAAAAACTCAGAACATACGAAAGTTTCGTGATTATATAGAGCATGCTGTGTAAAAAATTCAGCTCAAAAAGATGAACTGGTTATTTGATCCAATTTATTCCGTCACGAGGACAAAATCTGTTTTCTGGACAGCATGTCACAACTTTCACTTCCCTTGTCATATGAGGCTATAACTTGGCACAAAGCTTGAAAATAAAGATACAATGATGTTGCTACAGTAGTAAAAATCATCAAGACCACTAAAAACAGAAGTAAAAACATCTTGGGTTGCCTCCCAACAAGCGCTTTCTTTTACGCCTTTAAGCTAGGAAAAAGGCAAAAGAAGAATCAAGTTTTATCAAGAGAAAGAGAATATCTAGCCCGTGTAACGGACTCAAAAGGTAACTTGATTTTATTTCTAGGGAAGTGTTCCATACCCTTTTTTAGAGGTCATTGAAATTTTATATTCCCCTCTTTCATGTCAATGATAGCACCAACGGTGCGGAGAAAAGGACGTCCCAAAATAATTGGACAAAAAGGTTCACACTCTATATCCATAATGATAAAATCAACGGGAACATAATTGTCATTGACAATGATAAGAACATCGTTGATTTTCCCCAAAGGTTTTTTACAGAAGAATCGACAAGACGAACACCAAAAGAGCATGAATCAAAAGGTTTCAGTTCAAACATATCATACATTATTTTGGGCATGACGGAGTACTATCTCCAACGTCACATAAATCATAGAAAGAGAAGTTACTTATTTTAATTTTGATCATAGGGTCCCAACCATCATCTAGCTTCCTAGGCATGGAGGCTTCTATCCTAAGCTTCTCCTCCCTAGCTTTGATGAGAACATTTGTGATATGCTCCGTGAAGGCAAGATTGAGTGTGCTAGTGTGGGGGTCTCTAGACATTTTGTGTAGTAAGCTAATAACTTCTGAAAGGGTGCAACTATCAAAATCAATATCACTACCATCAAAGGTGGTAGTAGTGTCATCTAGGATCACTTGTTTGAAACCCTCTATGTTCATAGGACTTTCTTATTCTAAAGTTGAGGTATTAGCATCACCATTAATAGGTCCAATGGGACCAGGAGTGCATTGGGTGCTGATACGTCCAAAACGTATCTGTAATTTTTGCCTGCTCCATGCCTCTTTTGTGTGATATTGCTATGATATTGATGAACTTCCATACACTTTTGATCATATTTGGACTAACCTATTAACTCAGTGCACCCCAGTGCCAGTTCCTGTTTTCTGCTGTTTTTCTATTTCAGGTTTCCCCCATATTAAAAGTGCTCCAAAAATTCGGGAAAAATACAATAAAAAATCAGCGCAGAAGAAGCTTCGATAATCACCGAGGGGGGGGGGGGGGGGCAGAGGGGACCCACAAGGTCCCCAGGCGCCTGGACCCCTGGTGGCCCCCCTGGCTGCCCCCTTCGCCCATATAATCCTCATGACACGAAACCCTCGTGATGGGAACCCTTTTTTGAGATCTCTCCTCTGTTCCTCCGCCGCCGCGCTTCCAAGATTGGGAGCACCAGAAGACCTCTTCCCGACACCCTGCCAGAGGGAGGAATCACCTCCGGGAGCTTCTCCACCACCATGGATGATTCTCGGATGAACCGTGAGTAGTCCACCTTGGACCATGGGTCTATGATCAGTAGCTATGTGATGTTCTCCTCCCCTCTTTGTTCTTCATGGATTAGACCTCGTGAGCTGCCCTACATGATCGAGGAACTTATGTAATATTTTTTGTTGTTGCTATGCTGAGTTTGCTGGGATCCGATGGATTATGAGATTATGTTCAGATTGTGTTTGAGTAATATATTTTATTCTCCTCTTTTATATTTATGTTCTAGAGTAATTCTTGCATGTTCTCCGTTGCTGTATATTGCTTTGGCCAAGTAGTAGGTAGTGACTCCAAGAGGGAGCGTTATGCATGATTATGGGTTCATGCCCCCTGATGACTAGATTGAGTGACAGAAACATGAGTCTAGGGGATGTGCTGTTGCCACAAGGGGGAAAACAACGGTTCTTGTACTTGCGGGTGCAAGGATTGTTTAATTTACGCAAAGTTCTTTAATGCAGTTGTTTGTTGCTTTGAGTTTACACTTTGGGTGGGATTCGCAACTTAATACCAGCGAGATGTTCTGGATAGATATCTCAAGGTGGATGATTAGTAGGTAGATGCAGATGGATTTCGGTCTACTTGTCTTGGCGTACCGCCCATGCTTTTGAGCCTCTTCATTTATTTATAGCATAGTTAGCATTGGTTTGTGCACATAATCCTGTCAATTGCCCAGCTGTAATTTGTTTACCTCGCATGGCTATTTTATTGTCTTTTGGGAGAGAGACATCACTAGTGAACATCATAGGACCCCGATCCATATTTCCAACACTGTTTACACCCACTATCAATTTACTGCTTTATTTACATTTCCGTTGCTATCACTATCATTATTATCCTGAGCGTTTTATCCTTTGTAAACAACAAGGCCGGAGGAATTGACAACTCCTCTGTACTCGTTGGAAGCAAAGCTATCTGTTGTGTGTGCAGGTCCAGGAGAAGCAAGTGATTATCTTCAAACGGCGCATCACTTATCGAACCACCTTCTTGTATCTGTTGGAGTCCTATTGGTTCGACACTCAAACCTTAGCATCTTCGCTAAGGGAAATTTCTTCTATCTACATCTCAACCTTCCACTTTGGGTAACCAACGAGGGGGCGTTAATTGGTACCATCAGGTGCTAATAGTTTCAGTGTCCTCAACAATTTGGATAGTGTCAACTATGTGGTGTGTAGGAAGGCTCTTAATTCTGTCCTCTTCCTCTTTTCTCTAGCCCATCTTTATTTAAGTTTAGGCATCATCCTAATATTTTCATTAATTTGTAACTGGATAGCATTAATAGGAGTGGCCTTGCTCTCCTCAAGGGGAGAGGTTCTGATTTTTAACATCTGAACATAATGGGCTAAGATGTCTACCTTCAAACAAAGATTATCTAATTTAACTAATTTTTCTTCCACATTCTTGTTGAAGGCTTTTTGGGTAGTGATAAAGTCTCTAAGCATGTTTTCTAATTCGGAAGCGGGGTTCTTGTTGCTAGGCTAAGTGTTGTTGTTCCCATAAGTGGATGGAAACGGTCTACGATTACTAGCAAAGTTGCCCCTATAAGCATTATTATTAAAGTTGTTTCTAGCAATGAAGTTCACATCTACTTGTTCCTGAGCAACCAAAGAATTTAGAAGAAGATCATGAGGATCAATAGAGGGTTGCTTGGTAAGTAGAGACATAATTAAATCAACTTTATCATTTAGGGAGGTAATTTCCTCGATAGAATTCACCTTCCTACCTCTTGGAGCGCGTTTGTTGTGCCATTGGGAATAGTTGGTCATCATCACATTGAGTAGTTTTGTGGCAGCATCGAGTGTAGTTGACATAAAGGTTCCTCCCGCGGCTGAATCTAACAGGTTCCACGAGGTAAAGTTCAAGCCTGCATAAAAAGTCTGGATAACCATCCAGGTAGTCAAACCATGTATAGGGCATTTCTTAAGAAGAGATTTCATACGTTCCCAAGCTTGGACGACGTGTTCATTATCCAATTGCCTAAAATTCATAATGTTACTCCTCAATTGGATAACTTTAGCAGGTGGGTAGCACCTCCCAATAAAAGCAACTTTGCACTTATCCCAAGAATGTATGCTATTCCTAGGCAAAGATTGAAACCAGATTTTAGCTTCTCCTCTCAGAGAGAAAGGGAAAAGCTTGAGCTTCACAACATCACCATCTACTTCTTTATACTTTTTCATATCACATAATTCAAAAAAGTTATTCAAATGTAAAGCAACATCATCTCCAGCACCAGAGAATTGATCTCTCATAACAAGGTTTAGCAAAGCAGGTTTAATTTCATAAGAGGTAGCTGAAGTGGCAGGTGTGGCAATAGGAGTGCAGCTAAAGTCTTTGTTGTTGTGACTGGTCAAGTCACACAACTTGGTGTTCTCAGAGGAACTCATAGTAGCAGCAAGTGTGGAAGATTTTTTATTTATTTTTGATACAGGACACAAAGATAAAAACAGAGAGGTAAACTAACAAGACTAAAAAGTTAAGGTAAAAGATAGTGGGAAACTCCCCTATCTTATCACTCGGAGTCCCCGGCAACGACGCTAGAAATTTGCTTGATGGCGTGGAAGTGGTAATAGCTTCTCGCCCTTCGTTGGTTACCCCAAGTGGAAGGTGAGATGTAGGATAGCAGCAAATTTCCCCTATGTGGAGAATAGGGTTTGTCTCTAGTAGGACTCGGGAGATGATAAGTAGGTGGGAAGGAAGCAATGGCACCGAATAAAACAAAAGTTGCCTCCTTGACCTGGACCTGCACACGACACAATTAACTTTGCTCCCAACGAAGTTCAGAGAGGTTGTCAATCTCTCAGGTCTTGTTGTTTACAAATGGTCAAACATACAAGGGATAATGATAATGATAATAGCAGCTGAAAGTAAATGCAAGAAAATAAATGAGCTTGAAAACAGTGATGAGAATATGGACCGGGGTCCCGTGATGTTCACTAGTGATGTCTCTCTCCCAAAAGACGATAAGATTGCTATGCGAGTTAAACAAATTACAGAAGGGCAATTGACAGGATTATAAACGCACCGCAATGCTAACTATGCTACAAAAGAAAGGAAAAGGCTCATAAGCATGGGCAGTACGCCAAAATAAGTAGACCAAAATCCATCTACATCTACTACTAATGATCCATCTTGAGATATCTATGCAAAACATCTCGCTGGTATTAAGTTGCGAGCCCCTCCCAAAGTGTAATCCCAAAGCAACAGACAACTGCATTAAAAAGAACTTTGCGTAAAGTAAACAATACTTGCAACCGCAGTTACAAGCACCGTTGTTTTCCCCCTTGTGGCCAAGGCACATCCCCTAGACTCATGTTTCTGTCACTCGAGCGTATCATCAGGGGGCATGTACCACCATCGAGCATAACGTTCCCTCTTGGAGTTACTATCCACCACTTGGCCAAAGCAATAAACAGCAACGGAGAACATGCAAGAATTACTTAGGAACGAAAATATAAGAGATAAAAACCAAATATATTACTCTATCACAATCTGAACATAATCTCATAATCCATCAGATCCCATCAAACTCAGCATAGCAAAAGAAGAAAAGATTACATATGTGCCTCGATCATGTAGGGAAGCTCGTGAGGTCTAAACCACGAAGAACAAAGAGGGGAGGAGAACATCACATAGCTACTGACGGCATATCCGGGAAGAGTCCATGGTGGAGGAGAAGCTCCCGAAGGTTGATCCTCCCTCCGGCAGGGGTCCGGGACGGGTCCTGACGGCGCTCCCGATCTTGGAAGCGCGGTGGCGGAGGAACAGAGGCGATATCACGAAATAGGGTTATGTCTTCGGAGTATCCCCGTGACGGATAATAAATAGGCGAAGGGGGGCAGCCAGGGGCCACCAGGGCTCCAGGCGCCCCCCCTGGAGCGGCCAGGCCCCTGTCCGCTCCAGGTGGCTGCCTGGGAGCCTGGTGGTGGGCCCCTGGCCCTCCTTCGGGGTTCTGAAGTCTTCCGATACGCTGATTTTTAATCTGATTTTCCCGGATTTTTGGAGCACTTTTTATATGGGGAAAAACAGAAATAGAAAAACAGCAGAAAACAGGAACTGGCACTGGGGTGCACTGAGTTAGTAGGTTAGTCCAAATATGATCAAAAGTGTATGAAAGTGTATCTAGATCATAGCAATATCAGACAAAACATGCATGGAGCGAGCATAAATTATCGATATATTTGAGACGTATCAACATCCCCAAGATTAATTCAGGCTCGTCCTCGAGTAGGTAAATGATAATAAACATAATTTCTGTGGTGACATGCTACCAACCATATAAGAACTTTTAAAATTGATGTAATCAAGAATGTAATCCAATTCAAGTCATAAAATGCAAGAGTCTATATTAGCATTGAAACAAGCAACAAAAGAACATTAGGTGCAAGACCTCTCGTTGTCCGTGACTCGAATGTCTCCAAATGGTGTTTGTGTGCAAGAAGGGGGATAGGGAATACGAGAAGAAAAAATATTTTTTGTTGAGAACTCAATCTACTAAAGTGTCACACTTGGTCTTCTTTGGAAACTTATCTTGACTCGTCCCCAGACCACTAGCCAGGTACAAGTCAATTTGATACACTCCTTTTCGATATTTTGAGCACTCATGAAATGGATGATCGTAAGCACGAGAGTTGAAACTTAGGATGGAAAAGAGAGAAATATGGTGGAGGGGGAAGACAAAAAGGTGAGAAAGGCTCACATCAATGAGGACAATCATAGGAGTATCACTTGACCGACTTTAGTTTTGAGTCAATATTTAGGTGGTGCTCAGCGAGTTCCCTTGGGACACCTGGCATGTCAGAAGGTTTCCATGCGAAAATGTCCCGATCCTCACGGAGGAACTTGATGAGCGCACTTCCCTATTTGTCAGAGAGCTCTGTCCCAATGATGAACTGCTTGGAAGCGTCACCATGGACAAAGTCGACTTTCTTCGTGTCTTGAGCCGGTTGGAACTTGGGGTTGTCGTCAGGAGTTGGTTTTTTCAAGATGGTGGAGTCGGTTGGATCTACCTTCTCCTGGTATGCAGACAGGTCCTCCTTTGGACATGCTGAGTCGGAAAATTTGATGTGTTGCTCGTTGCATTCCGTAGCTCTGGACCGGCTCCCATCTACCGTGATTGGGCCGAAGGGACCCAACATCTTTAGCTTCAGGTAAACGTAGAACGGCCGAGCCATGAACCTGCCGTAAGACGGCCTGCCTAGGATTGCGTGATATGGGCTCTCAAGCTTCACCACCTCATAGGGTATGATTCCAGAGAGAAAATTCTCAGCAGTTCCAAAAGATGTCTCCAGGTAGATTTTATCTTTTGGGCGTGCCGACTTCCCTGAGACTATTCCATGGAACACGGTGTTAGAGGTTTGCAACTGTTTGTGGGTCAATCCCATCCTTCAGAATGTCTCATAGTAGAGGACGTTGATACTACTTCCTCCATCCATGAGTACTTTGTCGAGTGTGTAGCACCCGACTTGTGGAGAAACTACCAGGGTTAGAGAACCCGGTTTTTTTTACCACTGGTGGGTGGTAATCCCTCGTCCAAGTGATCGGCTGTTCGGACCAGTTAAGCCACCTGGGAAAATCCAGCTCTGTGGCCATACACATGGCGGCTCTCTGTTGCAACTTCCTGTCCCTCCGACAACTGGTGGTGGTGAAGACATGATAAGCTGAGTTATCTTGGAGGTGCTTTGGGTTTGATTGGAATCCGATGACTCCCGATTGGTTATGATGTCCTCCTCCCTGGGGTGCTTGGTATTGCGGTGCTGCGTCGGCTCCCTGGTGGCCAAAATTTTGGTTTTGGTTATTGTTGTGCTGACCAGCTCCGTGTTGGGATTTGGAGTAGAAAAAAAATCGGCACTACGAAACCAAGTCCCAAGATTGGATCTACATAGATGCAAACACAGTTAGCGATCTTGTTACCTTAACAACCGTTCAAACGGTAGTTCTCTCGAAGCGAAAGAAGTTGATGGAGAGTTGGGGGAAGATTGACGCGGTACAATCCCTCGAACAGATTTGATCCGTGTGACGCACCACGAACAGATCTAGAAGTCCCTCGAACGAAGATCGAACGTATGATCTCTCTACGGTTGATCCACACGTACGGTGTAGTAGATCCGGCAGGGCTCCGCCGTCTAGAGCTCGGCGCCTCCGGAGTAGAGAGGAGGGAGGAGAAGCACTTCGAGATATGGTGGAGATTAGATCTACAAGAGAGGAGAGAGGAGGGGCAGCCCTGAGGCAAAAGAACAAATTATGTGAGTCCTTGGGGGTGCCCCCTCCTCATCTTTTTATAGTGGGAGGGGAGGGGAGGCCACCTTGGAGGAGGAGCAGCACTAGGGGGGCACCCTAGGGTTTCCCCCACCTGGTGCGGCGCCAAGGAGGAAGCTTCCTCCTAGGCGCCTCCCCCTCTTGGGCCTGCTTGGTCCAAGTGCTCCCTCCCCACTTGGGCCTTCCAAGTGAGAGGGGGACCATTGATATTAAATATATTTTATTAATTCAAAAACAATTTGGGAATTCAAAATAAATAAATATTAAACATATTTAGAACATCCCGGAACTTTTCCGGCCCTCCGATTTTACCCGGTTTTCTCACAACTCTTCCCGGTACTTTACCGGTGCCGCGAAACGATTCCGGTTTTCTCTCTGATTAAATCTCAATCACTCCGAAACTTTTCCGGTGTGTTATACTCATGATCCTATCACTCTAGTACTCAACAAATCTACCACCCTAAAGTGTGTGACCCCATAGGTTCGGTAGAACACGGACATGAACCAGAAACTGACTTTCTTCGGATCAATAACCAATAGCGGAGCCATGGACACCCATAATGGTTCCCGCACCTACACGAATATGAATTCGAGTGAACCTCTGGTTGACATTCCAATCCCTTTGCTCCGCGATACTTTACAAAACATGAGGTGAGATTATATAGGTATCCGCATGATCAACTCATTAATCATTATACCAATTATCCTCATATCTGTTTTGTTATTTTTTTCGTTACGTATTCCGTATCCCATGTGATCTATTCACAAAGTATCTGGACGGATGTTGGTGGATACGTAATACCGAGAGGGACCAAAGAATATCTCTCCTAAGAAGGAGGAGAAAATCCCAACTTGAATCATCAAGTCCCTAGACATACTTTCGAGTGTGAGTGAGCAAAGCCGTTATAGCCACGCCTGTTACGAGTGGTGTTAGGATAGAGTCAAAACCCACCCTCCGGTATGTAGGTACTTAACATTCTCATGGTCTATAAGGATACATGCAAATTTCAACTCATCTGATGATTTAACTCAGAATACAATGATGATGAAATCTCAAAGCAAATCATACAATTGGGTCGGTTCAACACCCTTGTTCTGGCAACAACGTGCTCCCATGTATTACCGACATATTCAATGCCCTATGTCAGGAAAACATGACATCCATAATACACAGGTTAGTCCTAGAGGCAGACTCAGAACACTTTGTGTTTATACTCCACACCTGCATATGGGTTTTCCTCCGAAGGCAGTTAACATGCACTTGGCAAACCTCCGCATAGGCCATTGCAGTTATAGCACAGACATATAAACATTAATAATGAACCTGGAATTATAATAATACATTTTATTATTGCCTCTAGGGCATAATTCCAACAGTCTCCCCCTTGCACTAGAGACAATAATCTAGTTTCATGGTTTGCTCAGACCAATGGCATTTTGGTCTTCATGCTCGCTTGTGGTATAGACTTTGTCACTGAGCTTAACGCTTATAGCCTCGTCTCAATCCTGTGTATCTTAATGTACCCCTTCATCCTTTATGAAGTATTTAAAGATAGGGCACTATCGTTCAACATGTTTGGACTACAGTGAGCTCTTAGCTTACTTTTCTTTGATCATGATGCTCATATCAAAATATGGTTTGTGTAGATCAAGCGTTCGGAACTATGCCAATCACTATGATGGTGTTCCTGATCCAAATACCCTCCTATGCAACTTCCAGAGTTGCCATGTTTCACGTCTACATTGTAGGAATCCCGTTATGTGCCTTAGCTTGAAAAACAATTTTCAACATCCTATTTTTCTACTTAGCTATAGACTGATTAAAAACATTACAAATCATGATGAAACTATCTTTCATCTATTTGTAATGAACTCTTTAGTCTTACTCATAGAACCTTTCTTCATCTGAGGTACTTCAAGAGAACTAATCTACTATTTATATTACTTTGGTGCTTGTTGCACTTTCAGGACATCCAATACCTTAGTGCTTTATTTTCATAAAATATTTATTCTCAATCACTCATATGTTATTCACATATATGATTAGAATCGTTCTCCCACTTAATTCCATATCTTACATGATTATTGATGAAATAATAACTTTTATAACTTCATCAAAAACTATTACTCCAGCTCTGTGATATTTGCTTCAACTATGGACTAATCTTTGAAGCATTCTCACTTTTACTAATATCGTATAGATCATTAAATCCTTTCAGGTTGTATCATGCATACACCCTTTGTTTAATTTTCTCAGAAGAAAAATCCATATGTCATACTTCGGAAGTATGCCGCAATTATCAGTAATTTTCCATATGAACATTTGCATCACTACACATATTGTAGTCAACCTTTTGAACTCTATCGGAAAACTTATTTTGCGATAAGTCGAGCGTTAACAACGATGAAGCTATCGTCTATGTTCATATCTATGAAAAGTCCAATCCACTCTAATGATCACGTATCCTTAGGAGGGTTTTACCAAGTTCTCAACTTGATTGTTGTGGATGGATTTCATATTATTTTTATGGTGTTTAAGCCATATAGTGGAGTTAGTGCCCGTCATGGGGTCTTGTAGTTCACATGTTTATCACACTTCAGAACTACAACATCAGACTTGATCATTTCATCTCTGGAACGCATTTCAGAGTTTCATCATTCCTTTTCATCAGATGTAGGAATTTCTGGTTTGGTCACATAATTTATCTCTAGATCAAATGTCGAGTTCCATTCTGTAAAACCAAATGATTCATTGTAATCATTATCAATCTATTAGTCCTCCCACTTAATTGTTTCAAGAGAGCTATTTTCTCAAGAGAAAAATCCCATGTCCCTCGATAAACAATTTTCTCGGGTATGGTAGTGGAGGTGTTGTTCGTAAGATGATGTTTCTACAAAACTTATATTTGAGATTGAGTATATCCTAAATACATATCTCCGAAATTATGAAACAACAATTGGATTTATTATCCATGCCATATTCTTATAGGGCATTGTTTCAACAGTTATATGACGGCACTCTATTTAGTTCATAAGTGGTTTCTCTAAAGCATTAAGCAGTATAGTGAATGGGAGTGTGGTTTAAGTACATCACCGACCTCACCATGTCATGCTACAATTCAGGGTAGAAAACAATTTTAATTCCAATATGTCACATAGGGCTTGGTTATGCGTCAAGATACTCCGTAGCTATACGGGGTTTCAAGTGATGCTAGTTTATGAACTGACTTCATACACTCAATGATGTTTGCTAAATTCTTTAACTCATTTATTTATCGATCAGATCGTCAAATATTTGATCTATGTGTGATGATGATTCTCTTTGTGTTGAAACAGTTTTGAACATATTCAAAATTTCAGATATTATGTCTTGTCTAAATATCGGTATATCTATACAAGTCATTATCAAAAAGTTTTATGTAAAGTACTGTTTATTGGTTCTTCACACATCGATATGTGTTATTACCAATAGTTTACTAAACACTTGAAAAATTCATTTAATCAATGATTTTTTCTATTAGAAAAACATTGCATGTGTCAAATGACTCAAAGTCAAGAGATTGAATGACTTCATCGATATGAAGCTTCCGCATGCGCTTTGTTCTAATGCGACTAAGTCATTTATGCTATAACAATTTTAGCAATATCGTCACATAAATTAATTTATTTAGCAATCAAGAAAATAGACATAACATCAAGATTTCAACTTAAGTAATTCACCACGAAGGGTGAAATTCAGAAAGCATTAACTTTGAACAACCATTATTCAAGCCGTGGATAAGGCATCCACTGTGCAGACGACATAATACGATATTAATGTTTTACACAACCTCTGAATCAAATAACTTTTATTTAAACTCTAAGATAAATCTTGATAGACGAACGCCGACGGCCTTGGGTGACTTGGCCACCACTTCTGACGCGGACTTGCACTTCATTCGTACTTCTCCTTTGAATTCTGAGAATTCCCTGTACCGATTTGCGAACCATTAGCAATCGATATGGTATCAATTATACCTTTGAAGGTAAAATAATGAAATTGTCTATTAACTTAGTATAACTTATTTATACCTTTGGTGATCAGACCACTTTTCAGATCTCCTAGATACTTCTTGCAATTCCTCTTCCAGTGCCCCTTGTTCTTGCAGTAGTGACACTAAGAATCTTTAGTTGGGCAATTCTTGGTCTTACCTGAGCTTTGGTCTTACCAACGCTCTTGGCATTTCTGCCTTTTCCCTTATTCTTGAAACTGGTAGTGTTCATCACAGCCAACACGTGGCTTGGATCCTTCTGCATAGATGCTTCCGCAGTCTTAAGCATAGCGAACAATTCATCTGTGTTCTTGTCAAGCCCATTCATGTTGTAATTCATCATAAAGTCGTTGTAAGACGGGGGGACTGACGCAAGGAGAATGTTAGTGTCGAGTGTCATAGGGATCGCAAATCCCAGAGCACTCAGCCTCTGCACGTAACCAACAAGTTTGATCACGTGCTCGCTTATGGAACTAACTTCTGCCATCTTGCATTCCCACAGCTGCTTCGTTATTTCGTAACGTTCAGTTATAGCCTGCTTCAGATATAGAGCATTCAGTTGTGTCACCATGTCAAAAACGGTGAAGTTCTCAAAACGTTTCTGGAGCTCTGTATCCATGCACGTAAGCATCAAGCATTGTACTGCGGTGTGGTCATCCACTTTAGTCGCATAGACGTTCTTGTCGTCCTGCGATGCATCCTCAGCGGGAGCGGCTGGGAGAGCTTCTTTGAGAACATATTCCTTCTTAGAAACTTTGAGGACAAACCCAAGATTACGGAACCAGTCCGCATAGTTGCCCCCATTTGCAGCAAGCTTCTCTTTTTCAAGCATCGGTCCTAAGCTAAAAGCATTGTTTTTGCGGGCCATCTCTCCACAACAATATAAACAGATTGATTTAGACATGGTTCAAAATTAATTGCATTAATCTTAATTAGTTTAATCTAATGCTCCCACTAAAACCAATATCTCTCAAAATTGATCTTAGGGTAATCAAGATCCGGATCAATACACCTACCACCGGTGTAACACTCAACCATGGAGGAGATCAACCCGGTAGGTCTAACAAAACCAATCATAACCATTTTATGACTCTTGTATTTGTCTTTCGATACTTGTGCTCCGAGCTCAGATCGGATAAGCTAGAACGGCAAGACAACCAAGCGCTATTGCTGTGGAGACAACTCAATCCACCCGTCTCTTTGTTACCTTTCCGTTGGTACTCGTGTGACACGACGCACCACGGGTGGCGTTTATTACAGACGGTTGCACGGTTGGGAGAGCACGAACTTCTTGATATTTTAAGGGAGATCTACCTATTAAAACACGACTACTTGCGCATTCAAACAGGCAATGAAAAGGATTAACATCACAGACAATTAAATGTATGTGATATGGTATAGCCCTTTTCTTCAAGAAGCTCCAAGCACCATGCTTTTCTTTCTTCATCTTCTTTTGGCGGAGAGCATCAACTCCACGCACGACATGTCGTCAAGCACCATGACGTACGATCATCATCTTCATGTAGATACTACAACTATTGCTAGCATCTATTCTACTAAAGTAAAATTACATGAAGTTTGGCACGCAGGCCGAATAAATGACAATCATATGGCTCCAGCCATCATGCCGTACCATGACATTCAAGTCATGCAAATTTAACATGTACAAAGTATAATCATCTCATACAAATTTTATCATGACGAAGACTATACCACATCACATGTTCCTGCAAAAACAAGTTAGACATTCTTCTACTCGTTCTTTGCATCTTTTACGTGGCTACTAGGGTTTGCATGGCAAAACGTTTTGCTGGATACGTAACCACATAAATCACTATCTTCAAGTTTCAAGATTAAGACTCGGTGATATGGGGTGGCCCGATCTTCCCTGTAAGCGAACGGTGAATATGAGGGCGATGATAGATAACTTGTATGTAGCCGACGCTAGATCCCTGTTGCCAATGCGACAACTCTCTACCCTTTGGATATTCACAACTTCACACACTTGCGCAACGTAGCCGTCGACCACGAGACGGTAATTTGCAATCTACTAATTCCTAGTGGAACAACAGATCACACAAAACTTGCAGTAGCAACACTTCAGATCGATACGAATTGAAGTATATGATTCAAGATGAAAGCTTGGAGCTATTCTCAAGAACTAGGGTTTATCTAAACGTGGTCTAACCCTAAAACTCACAGGGGGTCCGGTATTTATAAGCTAGGGGGTGTCAAACTCGGATACAAGGCCGCAACCTGTCAGATCTGCGCGCAGGCAGTTTCAGACGCCCGATGGGTTTCGGACGTCCGATGCGTCGGACGTCCGAACCGTGTCGGATGTCCGGCTGTTTTGACATCGGTACTGTACTCGGGGGCCGTCACGAAGATCTTCATGACGTCCGTCGTGTCGGACGTCCGAATCCCGTCGGATGTCCGCCAAAAATGGCAACCCTTCTGTAACTTGAGATCATCGAGGCGTCGTAGCTCCTGGCCTCCGATGTCGGACGTCCGTAATGCGTCGGACGTGCGAAAGTTGTAGCTTGCTTCGTCTTCTCCTCCTTCTGGATCCTCTTCTTCATCATGATACCTGATTATGCAAACATACAAAGATTTAGGCAGTATAATGTTCTCATTACATAACATGTCAGAATCTATTAAGATCGAGTTCACCTGTTGTTCTATCAACTTTGCACGAGCTCTTGTAATAGGTCCAATTCTGATTTCATCATCCTTCTTCTTTGTTGAATCAACTTGTTCTTCATGACGAACTGGAGATGTGTTGGTAGTAGGGATGTCCTCATCGTCTCCCCCCCCTTCAAAATGGGTCGACTTCGACGCTCCAAGGTCATCTCCCATGTATGGTGATAAATCAGCAACGTTGAAACTGTTTCTAGCGCCACCAAACTCAGCAATGGGAATATCAATCGAGTAGGCATTGTCATTGATCTTGGCTAACACCTGATACGTCCCAAACGTATCTATAATTTCTGCTTGCTCCATGCATGTTTTGTGTAACTTTGCCATGTTTTTCTTGAACTTTCATACACTTTTGAACCTATTTGGACTAACCTATTAACTCAGTGCACCCAGTTACCAGTTTCTGTTTTGTGCTGTTTTTGTATTTCAGGTTTTCCGGCCATTAAAAGTGCTCCAAAAATTCCAGGAAAAATATATAAAAAATCAGCGCAACAGAAGCTTCTGGAATCACCAAGAGAGGGAAGGGGGGCCACCACCAGGCATCCAGGAGCTTCTGTTACACCTTCAAGACCCCACCCGGGGCCGCACCAGGGACCCTCCTGACTGCCTCGTGGGTCCCCTCGGTGCCCCATTTGACCCCTATTTATTCTCCCGTCGCGGAAACCCTGATTCCGGACCCCTTTTCTCCAGAAGAAATTCCGATCTCCGCCGCCATCGCCGACAAGCTTCGGGGGACCAGAATTCCTGTTCCGGCACCCTGTCGGGACGGGGAAGTGCCCCCGGATTCATCTCCATCGATGTTGCTTCCTCCCTCCATGAAGCGGGAGTAGTTCTTCCTCGGGGCTGAGGTTTCAACCAGTAGCTATGTAGTCTTCTCTCTCTCCCATGATGTGATCTTCGTTGTGATCATAGGCTATGTTAATCTAGGGTGATCCCATGATATTTCCCCTTCCTCTATGTATTGGATTGATGTACTCACTTGATCTTATCTAGTATAATCCCCGAGACCATGGTGACAGCGGTCTATTGGACATGGGTTAGAAGAATATTATCATGAGTGATTTACTCTTTTGTGTGTTGATTGAAGATTGAGAGTCTCTTGGTGCTTGTCTTTGACTATCCTTGAGATATGTTGTGGTCATTGTGGTACTCTCTTTGGATGGCCGCGGTGACATTGGGAAATCCATAGATTGAGAACTACGAACTTTGAGGTGTGCTTTTGTAGCCCTACATAATTCTCGTCCTCTCTGGACCACAAAGGATTGACCTCCGAGTGCGTCTTCATTGCATGTTTTATGGGAAATATCATGTGATTAGACTATGTTAATGTTGTTGAGAGTTTCCACTAGTGAAAGTATGACGCCTAGGCCTTGTTTCCACCATTTTTACACCGTTTGTGCTCACTTTTGTGACATGTTTTCTTGCTGAAATTTTTATTACAGATTTATATTACCTTGCTTTGCCACACCTATCACTCGTATTTTACCATATCTTCGCCGAACTAGTGCACCTATACAACTCCTAGTTGTATTATGTGTGTTGGGGACACAAGAGACTTCTTGTATCTTAATTGCAGGGTTGCTTGAGAGAGACCATCTTCAACCTCTACTTCCCTGAGTTCGATAAACCTTAGGTCATCCACTTGATGGAAATTGCTGCTGTCCTACAAACCTCTGCTCTTGGAGGCCCAAAATAGTCTACAAGAATAGAAGCGTGTGTAGACATCAAGCTATTTCTGGCGCCGTTGCCGGGGAGGTGAGTGCTTGAAGGTGTATCTTTAGATCTTGCAATTAATTCTTTTTGTTTCTTGTTTTTATTTTCACTAGTTAGGCTTTATGGAAAACAAAAAAAATATTATGAGAGAGCTTTATGAGCTCTACCTTGAGTTGGGACATGAAGTGTTTGAAGACAAAATCAAAAAGCCTATGGAGCTTTACTATTTGCACAACACGCATGATAGTAGCAATGTTATTAGTATGTCTTCTTTGAATACTTTTGATGCTAATAATATGCAAAGTTATAAGCTTGGGTATGCTACGTTTTATGAAGATGATCTTTTTAGCCCCCCAAGTTTTGATGAGGAAATTTATTTTGATGATACTTTGCCTCCTATCTATAATGATTATTGTAATGACACTTATGCTATAAATAATAAATTTTTGGAAGTGTATCATGATAAGAATGATTCATGTGATATCTATTTTCTTGAGTTTGCTCCCACTACTACTAATGAGAAGTATTTTGTTTATGTGGAGAGTAACAAATTTTCTATGCCTGTGGATCATGATAACAATTTTTTATGTGATACTTATATTGTTGAGTTTATTCATGATCCCACTGGAAATTATTATGAGAGGAGAACATATGCTTATAGATATTTCAATAATATCAAGTTCCCTCCCTTTATGTTTAAGGTTTTGAAGTTGCACTTGTTTTGCCTTCCTATGCTTATTGATTTGTGCTTCAATAAATTATTTCATTGCAATATTCCTATCCATAGGAAGCATGTTAGGCTTAAATGTGTTTCTTATTTGCTTCTTGATGCTCTCTTTTGCTCTTCAACTCTTATTCTTGCGAGAGCATCATTAAAATCTTAAGCCTAGCTAATGGCTTTAAAGAAGCGCTTTCGGGAGGCAGCCCGCAACGAATTTAGGATTTCCTTTTTGTTTTTCTTCTATTTTTAGTGGTCTTGATGATTGTTACTTCTGTAGTAACATCATTGTATCTTTACTTTTCAAGCTTTGTGCCATTTATAGCCTCCGATTCCAAGAAAGTTCAAAAGTTGTGACATGTTGTCCAGAAAACAGATTATGTCATTGGACGGAAAAATTAGCCTAAAATCACCAGATCATCTTTTTGATCTGAATTGTTTTGAAAGCGTGCTCCATACAATTGACTTTCGAGCGTCTGTTCTGAGTTTTTGATTCGAGTTGCAGAAGTACCCCTAAAAAATTCTTTACTACCTGCTGTTCTGTTTTTCACAGATTCTGCCACGTTTTGTCTCTCCTAACTTTTGCAAACCTTAAGCTTGTTTTTTATTTGCAATTTTTTTCTGGAAATCTTGAGAAACACTAGCTCTTCAAGAATATCTTTATATCCAGTGGGGAAAATTATTTATTAAGGATACTAAATTCTCTAATCAGCTTATGATGAGTTATGTATGAAGTGAGTTTTCAAGTGTGCGATGGAAGATGATGAAAGAATATTCGGGATGTCAAGCGCTCAAGCTTGGGGATCCTCCCGTGCATCCCCAACAAATATTCAAGGAGACCCAAGCGTCTAAGCTTGGGGATGCCCCCGTGCATCCACTTCTCCATCAACAATCATCAGTTCGTCCTTCGTCTCACTATATTTTTATCACTTCATGCGTTATGTGCTATGCTTGGAGCGTCTCGCTCTTAGGTTTTATTTTTAGTTTTCTTTAGCTTTCCTTGCTGTTCATAACAAGTTAGATCCCGTCTTACTTTGTGTGGGAGAGAAACACGCTCCGTTTGAACTAGAACTCCTCATAGGACTTGCATGCTTATTCTTTTAGCTATGAGTTGTTCTTTTTCTTTTCTTAGCTGTTGTTCTGTTTAGTTGTAGTGCTTTAGCTTTTCTAGAGCTTTTCTTTTGTCTTAGGTTGAACTTTCTATAGGTTGCATGTTTTATCTTGTTAGAGAGTTTGCCTGTTGCACTGAGTTTTGTGTCTTGACTAGGAAGTAGGTAGTTGAAATTGCTATTCTATTTGTTGTAGTAACTTGCAATAGTTGTGAGGTATTGGCTAGAGTAATGTTTGAACTTTTGGTGTCAAGAGCTCGAGCCTATTAGTGATAGATGTCGTATTTTGGGAAATCCGTGTGATTTTCGAAAACCAAAAACCCCTGTTGAGAACTCTAGATACTAGATGGATCACTTACCTCTTGAGGGTTCGAATATTAGAGTACACTCACGTACCATGAGTCGAGGATGCGCAAGGATAACCAAACCCCCATACACTCCTCCTCGGGGTACTTGTCTCTTTGTGAAACCTCCTTACTAGATTGAGAGTTACCGATAATAAGTGCATGAGTTCTTCGGACTAATGTGAGTATTCGAAAATTGACACTTCCACCTTCCCATATTTTTCTAGCCTCTCATGTGTCGTGCATTGCTTTCTTCTCACTCCGAGAGTTAGCGTCCACCTTCGCCGGTACATCCAAACCCTTGGCATGATACGCTCTGTCATCATAAACCTCCTTATATCTTTCCTCAAAACAGCCACCATACCTACCTACAAGGCATTTCCATAGCCTTTCCGAGATACATTTCCATGCAACATCCACCTTCTTATGACTTGATCTTCAGGTCATACATGCTACTTGCTTGATCGATGAGCCGCATGCTAGTTGGGCCTTGCCCTAATCATTGCTACATGACGCGCTAGTATCATGGCATATCCTGCTACCCTGGAAGAGGCATACATTTGCATCATGATAGTTACATTTTGTTTATGTGAGTACCTTTGTAAAGTGTGAAAGATCTCCTATATTCTTGTAAAATATAGAGTATTGCCCCTAAAGTGAGGAAAAGATCCCAAAGAGGACAAATGAGAGTTAAATCGAAAGAGCCATTGAGGCCACCAAAAAAAAATATAGAGAAAAAGAGAAAAAGAAAAATAAAAATAGAGAAGGGGGCATACTACTATTCCTTTTGAGAGATCCACACTAGTACTTCATCTTCTATACCTTGTACTCCATAGAGATCATCATCATGCATATAGCTATGTGGGGACCCTTCACACTATAGAACTTGGCTTGTATTTTCCAATGATGAGCCTCCTCAAACGAGCTCTAGGTCTTCTTGAGCAAGAAAGTTAGATGCACCCCCACTAGTTCCCTTGGAGAGCTTTTATCTCACATGTGCATCCGTTGTATGGCAATCCCTACTCCTCACATCATATCTATCATATGGCCTTCTCTCGCCTATGATTGTCCTCATTGATGTGAGCCTTTCACACCTTTTTGTCTTCCTCCTCCACCTTCTTTCTGTTTTGCCTTTTAGGTGTCAACTTTCTTGCTCACGCTCATCCATTGCATGAGTGCTCAAAATATCGAAAGGGAGTGGATCAATTTGACTTGTACCTGGCTAGTGGTCTGGGGACGAGTCAAGATATGAATCCAAAGGAGACTAAGTGTGAAACTTTAGTAGAT
This sequence comes from Bromus sterilis, assembly GCA_950022295.1. NCBI lineage: Eukaryota > Viridiplantae > Streptophyta > Magnoliopsida > Poales > Poaceae > Bromus > Bromus sterilis. The sequence goes on along the minus strand of OX465595.1, from coordinate 330,551,189 downwards.
AGTTGTTCTCAACAATTACTTTTTATCTCTTTCTTCCCAGTACCTTGCTTGCACGCAAACACCATTTTGAGACATTCGAGTCACGGACAGCGAGAGCTCTTGCACCTTTTGTTCTTTTGTTGCTTGTGTCAATACTAATATAGACTCTTCCTTGTTAAGACTTGAATTGAATTGCATGCTTTGATTGCTTTACTTAAAAGTCCTTATTTTTTTGTGTGGCATGTCACCACGGAAATTATGCTTGTTATCATTTACCTACTCGAGGACGAGCAGGAATTAAGCTTGGGGATGTTGATACGTCCCAAACGTATCTATAATTTCTGCTTGCTCCATGCATGTTTTGTGTGACTTTTCCATGGTTTGCTTGAATTTTCATACACTTTTGAACCTATTTGGACTAACCTATTAACTCAGTGCACCCAGTTGCCAGTTTATGTTTTCTGCTGTTTTTGTATTTCAGGTTTTCCGGCCATTAAAAGTGCTCCAAAAATTCATATAGTAAGTTGCACTGAGTTAATAGGTAAAAATGAAGTAACAATGAAGCAGAAGAGAAACAACCAACAGTTCATATAAAGCAATAAAGTAACAATGAAGCAGAAGTTGCTGCAACATTGAATAATAGTAAGTTGTAATGATTAATAATAATAATGCCTCTGAGTTCCCTTCCTCGACTCCCTGCGAGGAAAAAGACCCGGAACCATACAGTTTAATAGTAATAGTTTCTAGTGGTAAGATCCAGCTTCAGCATAAAGCGTCCTGTTACCGTGGGCACGGCTATTCGAATAGATTAAACTCCCTGCAGGGGTGCACTACTATTCAGCCTGCACGCTCGGATCTTTAAGGTGGCGTACACCTTGTTAGGGAATGCCCCACCGAGGCAATCCAACACATCGCAGCCCATCCTAGGCTCAGCAGAGAGGCCATCCGCCGGACTATATCCTATGCGCCAAGGGGTCTAGGTCCCTCACCCTTGCACGCTCCTGCACGGTACGAGACTGGCCGGTGAAGCAAAAGCAAATCCAAAACACACCTGCTGCAGAAAATAAGACAAGACCGCTTCCCGGCTATCAGCTCGTGGTACTGCTGACGTCTGAAGAGCTTTCGGACAAACTACGACGCAGAGGAGCCCATAACTCCTTATCCCACGTGAAGGTAGTGCGTACAGACCAACGGGCCTCTCAAGTCATCCGCCGAACCATTTAGCATTTTAATTAACCTGCGTGACAACCGTTATCGTTGCCTTGACTTAACCGACCCGCGGTCAACGACAGCAGTCAGGACCACCAGTACATCGGTGCCTGCCCTGTCGTCCCACCAAGTCACCGCGGTTACCAACAAGGTGAACCGTCTCCTTACCTTGTCTCGCGTGTGCTCTTGGTAGAGCTCGACTTTCGTGGTTTGGTAACTCTCGCGAGATACAAGCAGGGGCCAAGCACGCCAGTAACGTCGGTCGTATCCTCCCTGTCGTTCCCGACGATATACCGCTCGCGGGCACCGTTGGGTCGCCCAACTTCTCACCTTTAAGGACAACCGCTGTTCAGGACCCTATGGCGGCAAGACAAATTCAGCCTCGAGTGGAGTACAAGGATTACTCCTTGATAGCTCACACTTGAGGTGACTAGGCATAAACCAGATAGGGGCCTTTGGCGGTGTCTGCTTTGTACCGTACCTGTGCAATTGTATAAATTGTATCCATGTTCACCCCCTGAGTGATCACAGCCCGCTATCTAGTCCTAGATAACAATGCGCAGGGTTCACTGCTGAATATATGCATAAATATAATAGGCAGCATAGGATAAAGGAGGTACATCAAGGGGAGACAAAAGCAGGCTATGCAATTGAATAGGGTTGTAATCGTAGCAGCAGCAGTAACAATGCCTAGTGCAAGAAAGTATGGAAAAGGTAGGCAATATCTGGGGAAGAGAATGGCTCTGCTTGCCTGGAAGCTCGACGGTAGGGGCAGGGTCATCGACGAAGTAGTCGTACCCGGCAGCGGTGTAGTCGGTGGTAGCGGCGAGGTCTACCGGAGATTAAGGGGGGGAGGAAACAGTAAATACACAGCAATAATATACAAACATATGCATGACATGACAGATGAAATGTTAACGTTGTTCTAACATCGTACGATGCACTTAGCTCGGAGCGGAAATTCATCCGGGGATGAACTACCGGCTCCGGGTGATTACGGACAGGGTGTTCGGAGGGGGAAGGGTTCATGCCGGAGGTGTCGTGGACACCCGACAAACATAAGGGGGGTGTACCCGTGTTAGTCTAACCATTCCGGACAACTTTTGTGTTCGGAATAAATTCATCCGGATACTTTAACAGTACCGGACAAATCATCGGAAAAACGGTCCGGAGGGGGGCGGTTCGATGTTCGGTATGTTAGAGGGGGGTGGTAGACCAACAGAGAACGTATTCTTAACCGTTATAATTTTCTGATCAAGTTTCATGTATAAAGTTTTTGAATCTGACTTACGGTTTAAACGATATTCAATTTTAAAGTTTAATCAATTTTTAAATCATTTTCTGGATTTCTTTTTATTAATTAACTAAACATTATCCACAGAGGGTTGACCAGGTCAAACCTGACCAGTGGGTCCCACTGTCAGCCTCACAGCAATAATAAAACATTTAATTAAATTTAAATTGGCACAGGGCCCACATGTCATACACTCGAATTAATCTAAATTCTTTTAAATATTAACCTGACAATGGGGCCTAGCTGTTAGTGAGACAGTGTTATAATTAACCATTTTGTTTAACCAGGAGTTAGATAAAGGGCCTGGACCCACCTGTCATCCACTAGGGGAAGGTTAGATTAGGTTTAACACTAATTTTAATTAAGGGAAGGGTGGGGCCCATGTGACAGTGGCACAAGCCACAGCACACAGAGCCCAGGCCGACGAACACCCCGGCCATGGCCGTGGACACGCCGGCTCACGGCGGCGCGGCGAGGCCGTCCGGCTGGTGCTTCTCCAGACAGCGACGAGGGGAGGGGAACCAGGGCGTGGGACGAGGCACGGCCGAGTGGCCATGGGGCGCACCGAGGGGCAGGGCGCGCGGCCTAGTGAGCACGGCGGCTGCCGAGTACAGCACCGGCGAAACGACGAATGGGGCATGGAATCGACCGCGGGGAGTTGAGGGAAGACGCGGACGCTCACCAGGGAGCGGAAGTGGAGCTCGAGGAGGCCGGAGGGGGAGCGGTGTGGACGGAATTGCGACGGCGAGCGGCGGGGCAGAGGAAGAAGACGACTCCAATTCACCGCGTGACGTGGCTCCGGGCACGATTCCTTCTGCAGGTAGACGAAGGCGACGACGAAGAGCGTGGGGGGCAGCTCGGACGGGCGAGAGAGGTTCGTTGGCCGTGCTGGCTCCCGGTGGCCGGAAACGGGTGCGCTCTGACCGAGTTCAAGGAGGAGCAGGGGAAGGCGTGAGGGGAAGGTGAGGGAGGCGGCTAGGGTTCCACAGGGGCGGGGGCGCAGGGGGGCTTCTTATCCTCCCCAGGACGGCGTCGATGACCGACACGGCGGCCACGGCGTGGCTCAGCCGGGGGATGCCCTCCACGACCCCCCCCCCCCATGAACAGGAGGAAGGAGGATGGCGCCGGGTGGACTGGGCCTGGGGGTGGGCTGGTTTGGCCCAGGGGGATGGGCCTCTTGCTCTTATTTCATTTTAATTCTTTTCTGCTTTTCTTTTATGTTTGGAATTTTTGTTTTGCTTTGAAATGATTTTTGCCACATGTGAAACTCGCACCAATAATATTGCAGCACCATAAAGAAGTGCCACAAAAAGAATTAGACTTTTATAAACTCTTTTGCATTTTTGTTTTATTAAAAAGGCATTAAATCCCACTGGTTTGGCTACTGTTTGAATTATTGGATTTATTTTGTTGCTTCATAAATCCCCAAAACCATATGGATGTGATCCACTGATTTTTAGGCATTTTACAAAACTGCTTTCACAATTTTTTGAACAAAGTTTTATTTCCACTTATTTTTAATATTCATCAAAAAGATTTTTGAGTTCGAGTTGATCCAAGGTGATCAAAGCATGATTAACATTAGTGATTAGCAACAGTAATCTTCATTATCAAAAGTGTTACTGTTCCATAACTCTGAGGGTGTTACAACCCAGTTGCCAGTTTATGTTTTCTGCTGTTTTTGTATTTTAGGTTTTCCGGCCATTAAAAGTGCTCCAAAAATTCCGGGAAAAATATATAAAAAATCAGCACATCAGAAGCTTCCGGAATCGCCAAGAGAGGGAAGGGGGGCCACCACCAGGCAGCCAGGAAGGCAGGTGGCGCGGCCCAGGCCGCGCCAGGGACCCTCCTGACTGCCTCGTGGGTCCCCTCGGTGCCCCCTTTGGCCCCTATTTATTCTCCCGTCGCGGAAACCCTGATTTCGGACCCCTTTTCTCCAGAAGCAATTTTGATCTCCGCCACCATCGCCGAGAATCTTCGGGGGACCAGAATTCCTGTTCCGGCACCCTGCTGGGACGGGGAAGTGCCCCCAGATTCATCTCCATCGACATTGCTTCCTCCCTCCATGAAGCGGGAGTAGTTCTTCCTCGGGCTAAGGTTTCTACCAGTAGCTATGTGTTCTTCTCTCTCTCCCATGATGTGATCTTCGTTGTGATCATAGGCTATGTTAATCTAGGGTGATCCCATGATATTTCCCCTTCCTCTATGTATTGGATAGATGTACTCACTTGATCTTATCTAGTATAATCCCTGAGACCATGGTGACAGCGGTCTATTGGACATGGGTTAGAAGAATATTATCATGAGTGATTTACTCTTTTGTGTGTTGATTGAAGATTGAGAGTCTCTTGGTGCTTGTCTTTGACTATCCTTGAGATATGTTGTGGTGATTGGGGTACTCTCTTTGGATGGCCGCGGTGACATTGGGAAATCCATAGATTGAGAACTACGAACTTTGAGCTGTGCTTTTGTAGCCCTACATAATTCTCGTCCTCTCTTGACCACAAAGGATTGACCTCCGAGTGCGTCTTCATTGCATGTTTTATGGGAAATATCATGTGATTAGACTATGTTAATGTTGTTGAGAGTTGCCACTAGTGAAAGTATGAAGCCTAGGCCATGTTTCCACCATTGTTACACCGTTTCTACTCACTTTTGTCACATGTTTGCTTGCTGCACTTTTTATTACAGATTTATATTAGCTTGCTTTGCCACACCTATCACTCGTATTTTACCATCTCTTCGCCGAACTAGTGCACCTATACAACTCCTAGTTGTATTAGGTGTGTTGGGGACACAAGAGACTTCTTGTATCTTAATTGCAGGGTTGCTTGAGAGAGACCATCTTCAACCTCTACTTCCCTGAGTTCGATAAACCTTAGGTCATCCACTTGAGGGAAATTGCTGCTGTCCTACAAACCTCTGCGCTTCGAGGCCCAACATAGTCTACAAGAATAGAAGCGTGTGTAGACATCAACACCTTGTAAGGACCAGCACCACGTGGCTTCAACTTGGAATCCCTCATCCCTTGAAATCTATCCTTGTGCAAATGCACCCAAACCATATCGCCAGGCTGAAATAGAACTTGCTTTTGTGACTGTTTCCTTGCAGCAGCAACATTCTTGCCTTGCTTCTCAATAGCCTCTCGGGTCTTCTCATGGATCTTCTTCACATAATCTGCTCGTTTGGATGCCTCCATATTAACTCGTTCCTGCAATGGAAGAGGCAGCAAATGAAGAGGTGTAATAGGCTTGAAACCATATACAACTTCAAAAGGACAAAGATGAGTAGTAGTGTGTACTGCCCTGTTATAAGCAAACTCCACATGTGGCAAACACTCCTCCCATTCTCGCAGATTATTCTTGATCATAGCTCGCAGCAATTGTGATAATGTTCTATTCACCACCTCCGTTTGACCATCAGTTTGGGGATGACATGTAGTGTTGAACATCAACTTTGTCCCCAACTTTCCCCAAAGTGTCTTCCATAAGTAGCTCACAAACTTCACATCCCTGTCGGAAACAATTGTCTTGGGCACTCCATGCAAGTGTACAATCTCCCTGAAAAATAGGTTAGCAACATGCGACGCATCATCGCTCTTATGGCATGCAATAAAATGTGCCATCTTAGAAAATCTATCCACTACCAGAAATATACTATCATGACCATATTTAGTGCGTGGCAATCTTAACACAAAATCCATACTAATATCTTCCCAAGGTGTGGTAGGAGCCGATAGTGGAGTATACAAACCGTGAGGCTTCAGCTTGGACTTGGATGTGTTGCATACAATGCAGCGTCGAACAAACCTGTCCACATCATGCCTCATCCTAGGCCAATAAAAATTATCAGCAAGCATGAGTAGTGTCTTCTCACGCCCAAAGTGACCCATCAATCCTCCTGCATGTGATTCCTGCAGCAACAGCAAATGCACATAAGATTCTGGAACACAAAGTTTGTTAGCTCGAAACAAAAATCTATCACGGATGTGGAACTTGTCCCATGCATTTCTAAGCAAACAAAAACGATATGGTTCAGCAAAATCATGATCAGTTGCATATAAATCACACAAACTCTCTAATCCAGGAATTTTAACATCAAGATGTGTCAATAACATATTCTTCCTAGAGAGAGCATCAGCAACAACATTATCTTTCCCTTTCTTATATTTGATGATGTAGGGAAAAGACTCAATGAACTCCACCCACTTAGCTAGGCGTCTATGCAAATTAGATTGAGCTTTCAGATATTTCAAAGCTTCATGATCAGAATGTACGATAAATTCTTTTGGCCACAAATAATGTTGCCAAACCTCAAGAACTCTAACAAGTGCATACAATTCTTTATCATAAATAGGATAATTCAATCTAGCACCAGAAAGCTTCTCACTGAAATAAGCTATAGGTCTACCTTCTTGCATGAAGACACCGCCAATGCCTATACCACTAGCATCGCATTCAACTTCAAATTGCTTAGTAAAATCTGGTAATGCAAGTAATGGTGCAGAAGTAAGCAAACGTTTCAACTCATCAAATGCAAGGTCTTGGGCAACGCCCCAAACAAAAGGCACACCTTTCTTAGTCAATTCATTCAACGGTGCGGCAATAGTAATAAAGTCTTTCACAAAACGTCGATAAAAACCAGCTAATCCGTGAAAACTTCGTACTTGACTAACATTCATGGGAGTAGGCCAATTTTGAATTTCTTCAATTTTAGAGGAATCTACTTCTACCCCATGCTTAGATACAACATATCCCAAAAATATGACCTTATCTTTTGCAAATGTGCACTTCTCAAGATTAGCATATAATTTAGCATCACGCAACACTTGCAAAACTTGTCTAATATGATCAGCATGTTCAAATTCATTGTGGCTGTAAATAAGTATATCATCAAAATACAAAACCACAAAATGTCCAATAAACTCTCTCAAAACATGGTTCATTAATCTCATGAAAGTACTAGGAGCATTAGTAAGACCAAAAGGCATAACTAACCACTCATATAATCCGAACTTAGTTTTGAAAGCAGTTTTCCATTCATCCCCTTCTTTCATCCTAATTTGATGGTATCCACTACGCAAATCAATTTTAGAGAAAATAGCAGCACCACTCAATTCATCAAGCATATCCTCTAAACGTGGAATAGGATGGCGATATCGAATAGTGATATTATTTATAGCTCTACAATCTACGCACATACGCCATGTACCATCTTTCTTAGGAACCAAAATAACAGGAACAACACAAGGGCTAAGACTGACACGAATATACCCTTTATCCAGAAGCGCTTGTACTTGTTACTGAATTTCCTTCGTCTCTTGGGGATTGGTCCTGTATGGTGCCCGGTTGGGAAGTGTAGCTCCGGGAATAAGATCAATTTGGTGCTCAATACCACGCAAGGGTGGTAATCCTGCTGGAACCTCCGCCGGAAACACATCATCATAATTCTGCAAAACATTAGACACACCAGGAGAAATAGGATGGTTATCATTAGAAACCAAAACCTCGCCTTTATACATGAGGACAAGAGGTATGGCTGTAGGATCCGCACTAAATTCTCTCATGTCTTCTTCGCAGGCTAATGTAAGAAAACTAGGCTCTCTCGCACTTTTCGTTATAGTATCTCTCACAGCTATTACATTGGTCTCTCGTATAGGTTCTAAATTCACCTCTACCTTCTGACGAGCTCATTGACAATTTTTTGTGGCGACATAGGATGGAGATTAACTTTCTTGCCCTTGAACTCCAAATGATATGTATTGGCTCGGCCATTGTGTTGCACATGGCGATCATATAACCACGGCCGACCCAATAAGAGATGGAAAACTGTCATAGGCACCACATCAAAATCGACGGAATCCTTGTATGTGCCTATCTCAAAATTTACGCGCACCATGTGATTCACCTTCATCTCACCACTGTCACTCAACCATTGGACATAATAAGGGTTCGGGTGAGGTAAGTATTTCAGATTTATCTTGGCACATAACTCCTTGTTTGCAAGGTTGCGGTAGCTACCTCCATCAATGATCACTTTGCAAGCTTTGTTGGGGCCAACGAGCGCCTTGGTTTGGAACAAATTACAGCGCTGAGAATTAGCATGTGGCTGCACTGTAAGAGCACATTGTGACACAACAATGGTAGGAGCATGCGACGGAAAAGCTTCCATGCCTTCTTCACTATGGTATCCCTCGTCATCGAATGTGGAAGGATCTTCATCATCACCAGTTTCATACTCGCCGGTTTCTTCATTCACAAACATGACCTTTCTGTTCGGGCAATCTCTCTTGAAGTGACCCGGATTACCGCAAGAGTGACAAGTCATCTCGCGATTGCAAGTGGTAGACATGTTGGAGCCTGCACTAGTGGCAGGAGCCGCTGGCTTCTTGGCCATAGAACCATTGGAGGCTGGCATGGAAACTAAGGAAGAAGCCCGAGTATTGGCACCAGAATTCTCAATAGGCGCGGCTGACGGTGTCCTTGGAGAAAATATGCTAGATGTGGAATATCTGGACTTCAGTTGTGCCTCTTCTGCAAGTTGGGATTCAACCTCCCTTGCAAGATGCAATAGATCATTCATATTATAGTATTGGTGATGTCACACAATACTCTTGATGTTAAATTTCAGCCCATGGAGAAAACGTTGCATAGTCATCTCAACTTCTTCACGAACTCGTGCACGTTGCAGCAACATCTCCATCTCCATATAGTATGCATCAACGGACATAGTACCTTGCTTCAATTGTTGCAATTTATCAAAAACTGTCCGTAAGTAATTAGTGGGAACAAACCGAGCTTTCATGGTCGCCTTCATGTCACGCCATGTACGAATAGGCTGCCCATCAGTTTCTTGTATCTCGGTCAACACACTCTCCCACCAACGCAAGGCATAACCATCAAAGTCGGAAGAAGCAATCTTGATCTTCTTGTCCTCCGAATAATCATGCAAATGCCATAATTTCTCCATCTTAAGCTCCCATGTGAGGTACTCTTCCACATCCGTGGAACCTTCAAATTTGGGGATGTTAAACTTGGTTTTTCTCAAGACATCTTCTTCGTGAATGGGTAGACGGCGCGCACCAAAACCAAGTGGAGGCTGGCGAACCGGCCCTTGAGCACGCCCACGGCCTTGATTGCCCCTCAAATCAGAATTGTCGCCATGGACACTACCATCATCTTCGTGAGCGTCAGGTTGGCGTTGTACAATAGCTGCTTGTATGCCCGTGACAGATGTTGTCATTTGTTGTAGACTCTGTTGTATAGCAGCAAGTTGTTGTTGCATAGTGGTGACTGCAGCTTCAGTCGCATCCACTTTCAGTTGGACCGCTTGAACATTTGTATCAATCGCATCAGCGAATTTAGTAAACATCCCTGTCAAGTGATCACGGAGACCTTCATATGCCTCCCATGTAACTGGTGCATCCTTGTCCTGTTTCTGCATCACATCAAAACCACTTTGAGACATGATTAGTAGGTTAGTGCACTAAAGAAAAATATTTTGGTGGACACTCACAACTCACTCAAAATTGACAAGAAAAGGTAAATCTTACCGTTCCAAAGTGAATAGTAATGCGTACCCGGTCGGATGGAGGACTAGTGCACGGATGTGATGAAGTGAATACCCGAGTAAAAGAGTGAACACACGGCAAAGCAGGATATATATGGTGGACCTATAGGTATGGCACCCTAACTACCGAAGTCAAATCCTAGTGCTGATCGTGTGATACAAACCCAAGGAGAAACTCACACAGTGGAGACAAAAGAAGACAGGTCTCTCAAAAGATCACCACTATGATATGTCCTTTTTAGCACTTGTATATCTCTTTGTACTCTTGGATAACTCTTTTTGATCACACTTATTTCTCTTTTTTTTGAATCTTTTCTCTTTTTCTCTCTCTTTTTTTTTTGATTTTTCTGACACTATTCCAAACTTGACGAAAATTGCTATAGTATTGCTACAGTAACTTTGATTTTGCTACAGTAATTTTTCTGGAAGAACACAATGAAACAACAAACTAACACAATGACTCCGATCCAATCTAAGTTATGGCAAAACTAGAAACCCTAATATTTTTGTATGGCTTTTTCTGGATAGGACGAAAACAAAAACGATCTAATAGATGGATTTGGTGGATGCTTACCGAGGAAACACTGGAAATATGATACCGAGATGATATGGGGTGCCCGATCTTCTCAGTAAGCGAACGGTGAATATGAGGGCGATGATAGATAACTTGTATGTAGCCGATGAACTCTCCTCGCTAGATCCCTGTTGCCAATGCGACAGCTCTCTACCCTTTGGATATTCACAACTTCACACACTTGTGCAACGTATCCGTCGACCACGAGACGGTAATTTTCAATCTACTAATTCCCAGTGGAACAACAGATCACACAAAACTTGCAGTAGCAACACTTCAGATCGATACGAATTGAAGTATATGATTCAAGATGAAAGCTTGGAGCTATTTTCAAGAACTAGGGTTTATCTAAACGTGGTCTAACCCTAAAACTCGCAGGGGGGGTCCGGTATTTATAAGCTAGGGGGTGTCAAACTCGGATACAAGGCCGTAGCCAGTCAGATCTGCGCGCAGGCAGTTTCGGACGTCCGATGCGTCGGACATCCGAACCGTGTCGGATGTCCGGCTGTTTTGACATCGGTACTGTACTCGGGGGCCGTCGCGAAGATCTTCATGTCGGATGTCCATTCCATGTCGGACGTCCGTCGTGTCGGACGTCCGAATCCCGTCGGATGTCCGCCGAAAATGGCAACCCTTCTGTAACTTGAGATCATCGAGGCGTCGTAGCTCCTGGCCTCCGATGTCGGACGTCCGTAATGCGTCGGACGTACGAAAGTTGGAGCTTCCTTCGTCTTCTCCTCCTTCTGTATCCTCTTCTTCGTGATGATACCTGATTATGCAAACATACAAAGATTTTGGCAGTATAAAGTTCTCATTACATAACATATCAGAATCTATTAAGAGCGAGTTCACCTGTTGTTCTATCAACTTTGCACGAGCTCTTGTAATAGGTCCAATTCTGATATCATCATCCTTCTTCTTTGTTGAATCAACTTGTTCTTCATGACGAACTGGAGATGTGTTGGTAGTAGGGATGTCCTCATCACTCGGGGCGTATCAACCATGAGGCTACAATTTAATCTCATGACCCATACTGAACAATCGTCAATACGCGTGATCCCCGTGCTAGATCAACAATCTAACACGCCCCTTTTGTTACACAATTTCTCCCCACCAAAAGCAAGACCCAAATCATCTTCGCGCGACTAGCATACTCAGGAGTAGCATAGAAGGACCCCGAGGGGCAAGATGTTTGTAACAAAATCAAGCAATACATGAGGGATCAACTTGTGCAATTAGAGGGGAAGCAACTAGAAGATTCAGTTTAGATCTATTATCAAAAACCGCGCACAATAAAAAAATTGTGCAATGCCCGTTCATCACTATGAACTCTAGATCGAACCTGCATCTATTACTAGAACTAGCTCATGATACCGCTGTTGGGATTCAGAGTAGAAAACAAAAAAATTCGGCACTACGAAACCAAGTCCCAAGATTGGATCTAGAGAGATGCAAACACAGTTAGCGATCTTGTTACCTTAACAACCGTTCAAACGGTAGTTCTCTCGCAGCGGAAGAAGTTGATGGAGAGTTGGGGAAGATTGACGCGGTGCAATCCCTAGAACAGATCTGATCCGTGTGACGCCCCACGAACAGATCTAGAAGTCCCTTGAACAAAGATCAAACGTACGATCTCTCTATGGTTGATCCACACGTACGGTGTAGTAGATCCGGCAGGGCTCCGCCTTACAGAGCTCGGCGCCTCCGGAGTAGAGAGGAGGGAGGAGTAGCACTTCGAGAAATGGTGGAGATTAGATCTACAAGAGAGGAGAGAGGAGGGGCAGCCCAGAGGCAAAAGAACAAATTCTGTGTGTCCTTGGGGGTGCCCCGTCCTCATCTATTTATAGTGGGAGGGGAGGGGAGGCCACCTTGGAGGAGGGGGAAGCCCTAGGGAGCGCCCTAGGGTTTCCCTCCACCTGGTGCGGCACCAAGGAAGGGGGGAGGAAGCTTCCTCCCCTAGGAGGAAGCTTCCTCCTAGGCGCCTCCCCGTCTTGTGCCTCCTTGGTCCAAGTGCTCCCTCCCCACTTGGGCCTTCCAAGTTAGAGGGGGCCCATTGATATTAAACATATTTTATTAATTCCAAAACAATTTGGGAATTCACAATAAATAAATATTAAACATATTTAGACCATCCCGGAACTTTTCCGGCCCTCCGGTTTTACCTGGTTTTCTCAAAACTCTTCCCGGTACTTTACCGGTGCCCCGAAACGATTCCGGTTTTCTCTCCGATTAAATCTCAATCACTCCGAAACTTTTCGGGTTTGTTATACTCGTGATGCTATCACTCTACTACTCAACAAATCTACCACCCTTAAGTGTGTGACCCCATAGGTTCGGTAGAATACAGACATGAACCGGAAACTGACTTTATTCGGATCAATAACCAAAAGCGGAGCCATGGACACCCATAATGGTTCCCGCACCTACACAAATATGAATTCGAGTGAACCTCTTGTTGACATTCCAATCCCTTTTCTTCGCGATACTTTACAAAACATGAGGTGAGATTATATAGGTATCCGCATGATCAACTCATTAATCATTATACCGATTATCCTCATATCGGTTTTGTTCTTTTTCTTGTTCACGTATTCCGTGTCCCATGTGATATATTCACAAAGTATCCGGCCGGATGTTGGTGGATACGTAATACCGAGAGGGCCCAAAGAATATCTCTCCTGAGAAGGAGGAGCGAATCCCAACTTGAATCATCAAGTCCCTAGACATACTTTCGAGTGTGAGTGAGCAAAGCCGTTATAGCACGCCTGTTACGGGTGGTGTTAGGACAGAGTCAAAACCCACCCTCCGGTATGTAGGTACTTAAAATTCTCATGGTCTATAAGGATACATGCAAATGTCAACTCATCTGATGATTCAACTCATAATACAATGATGATGTAATCTCAAATAAAATCATACAATTGGGTCGGTTCAGCACCCTTGTTCTAGCGACAACGTGCTCCCATGTATTACCGGCATATTCAATGCCCTATGTCAGGAAAACATGACATCCATAATACACAGGTTAGTCCTAGAGGCAGACTAAGAACACTTTGTGTTTATTCTCCACACCTGCATATGGGTTTTCCTCCAAAGGCAGTTAACATGCACTTGGCAAACCTCCGCATAGGCCATTGCAGTTATAGCACAGACATATAAACATTAATAATGAACCTGGAATTATAATAATACATTTTATTATTGCCTCTAGGGCATAATTCCAACACTCCGCTACCTGACCCAGGAGGGATCTAACCTCCATGACGTGCGAACTCTATCATGAAGTTGCATTCTTCCCAAGTGTTGCTGGCTGGACGGCCGGGTATAATGGGCATCGGGCAAGGTCTTTTCACGGCTTCTTCAAAGGTGACTGGGGGTTGGAAGGTTTGTTCCGGATTGCGGTGGTTTTTGCCCCCCGCTTCTGCCTTTGGGTGCTGACATTTGTGTTGGCTACCAAGTCAGAAGTATTCTGATCGAGTCGGCGCTTGGTCTGTTGGCCTTGGCTCTGAGATCCCTTGCCGTTATTCTTTTTATTCTGGGAAAAATTTTCATCCTCCGGATCAACATCCTTGGTTTTGTTAGACTCGGCATACTTGATGACCGCGTTCATGAGATCTCCTATGTTGCTGACCGCCCTCTTGAGTCGGCCAAGCTTGTGTACTAGAGGATCGAATTTGCAGTTTCTTTCCAGGACGATCAATATCGTCTGTGCAGTAATACTGTCCGAGGAATGGATTATATCTGCGACTCATCGTGCGATGCTCAAGCCCGACTCTCCTTATTTCTGGACGCAGTGCTCCAATTGGACTATTGTGGTGGCTCGCCAACAGGTACATTGGAAAAAAATTATGAACTTCTCTCTGAGATCTGCCACAGAGGTGATGGAATTCTCTGGGAGATTTTTGAACCATGTGCGAGCCGGCCCTTCCAACATCGTTGTGAAGTATCGAGCACAAACCTCTTCACCGGCTTGCAGCATATCCATGGCGAGGTCATAGCTTTTGATCTAAGCTGCCGGGTCCATGTCAACCGTGTAATTTGGAATTTTACGCAGCCCTTTGAAGTCAGGGGGAAGGCGTGTGTTCCTCAAGGCCGGCACTAGACATCGTTTACCTATGGATCTGCTAACGAACTCGGTTTTTGGTTCCTGTGGGGGAAGCAGGGCTGCCGGCTCTACACGTTGGTTGATGTTGGGAGCCGGTGGGTCCATGATTCTTAGTGGCGCCTACGGGCTTAGAGGGACTCTGTGGTGGCGCTGGCTCCCCTAGGCTGCCGAAGCTGGTGACTCCACTTGCCGGCTCACACTTCGATATGGAGTTCCATGTATGTATGGGACCCCTTGTGAGTATTGGCCCTGCTGTGTGATCGCAGTCTTGAGGAAGTCGACAGCCTCGCAGGAGAAACGATCCGCTGGAGTGTCTCCATGAATTTGCGCGTTGGTGAGGTAATGATTCGCTACCATGACGTTAGCTATGGGGTTATCGAAGTGGTTGGGAGGTGTATGGAAGCGATCTTGGCGCGGTGAGGGAGCGGCTGTCTGGGAGACGTGAATCCTGGGGGAGTCAACTGGTCAGGGCTCTGGAAAAGAGCTCGTCCTTGGTAACCAAGGGGGAACCAGTGCGTGTATCCCTGCGGGCGCATATGAGCGAGACTCAATCACTGACCGTCTATCAGATCTGACTCTCCCCGGAGGCGCGCGGCTTCCTGGACGAGCTGAGCTTCTCTCTCAGCCATCTGCTCTTTCTCGGTGTTGACTTCCCTCCATAGGCTTTCCACCCGTGTCTTGAGTCCGTTGACGCTTGTCCTCCATGCCTCCTGATTCTCCGTTGTTAATGTAACGGAAAAAGCCTCATCAAGGGCAGCTAAGGCATCTGCGAGGGCTTCGGCCCCAGTGGGAACTTGTTCTGTCGAGCGGGCTGCCGGCTCCCTATTTGCATTGGGAACCGCAGCGGCTGACGACTCTGCGCCTTGGTGTTGGTTGGCTGATTCACCAGTCCTCCAATGTCGGCCATGAACACTTTGGAACAATATAGAGTTTCAAGGTGAGGGTAATCCGGGTTATACTCTTGCACACCAGTGCCGAGTCTATTGTTCCCCACGGATCGGATGGACCCCTCATCTGAGAAGCTTCCTGTTGGGATACAGGGCAGAAAACACAAATTTTTCATACCTACGGTACCCGAACCCAAGATCTATGCTATGGCGATGTAAAGTAACGAAGGGAATCGGTGTTCATACCTTTGAAGACCAAAAGAGGGAAACGTTCTTGCGAACGTGGTTGGCGTAGACTCGAAACTACGACCTCCCTGTCGTGTAGAAGACCACCACCGGCGAGGATGACTCCCGGTAAACCACCAGCAACGAAGTAGCACCATAGGTGTAGTGCCTCGAAGAGATTATACACGTGAGGTACAATCGATGTTCCTCCCGGGCCCCGAACCAGGCGAGCAGCGGAAGAAAGACGGCTACGGATCCCGACTCCAGCAGAGCGACGGCCTGCCTTATGGTGGAGAACTCCAATCCTGGTGTAGACTCCAAACAAGGGGAGTCCACTTCCGGGAAGGAGAAGGAAGAAGAAGGAGATATTGGTGTGTTGGAAAAAGGGGGGTCTACCCCTCCTTATATAGGCCAACGGGGGGGGTGTGATCCTCCTCCCCTCCCCCATGTGGGACTAAACTCCCAAGGGGGGGGGAGTGCGCCGGCCATAGGGGGGGTTGGGCCCCACCCTTGGCGCCAAGCCCAAGGGGGGGAACCCCCTCCTCCCCTAATGGGCCCCATGGGCCCATATAGCCTTTTTCCCATTTTTTTAATTTATTTAATATGTTTTAAATATTTAATTCAGATAATTAAATAATAAAACATTATTAAAACAATTAAACTTTATTTTGAACTATTCAAAATGTCCGGATTCCATTCCGTCCTCCTCCAGAACTATTCCGGTGATTACTCCTATTTCACCGATTGATCCCGTAACTGTCCTATGCATGGATTGCCCTTAAGTGTAACACCCTAACGGTCCGGGAAACAGCAGACATGGTCGAGACTCTTCTCATTGACCAATGACTAGTTAGTTGGACCTGGTTACAATCCTTGACAGCCCCTGCGCTTCCATCGAATGAACTTCGATCGCTTTTGGAAACCGTTAACGATACGACGTAATCCCTTTGTGCTGCGGTACTTTGTTTGTCCGAGGTTTGATCGTCGGTATCCTACATACCGTGTTCACATCTCGTTCACAACAAACAACTTCTCTCGTCCATGATCATTGCATCTCTTGTGACCTAGTCACGTCCTTGCAAGGTGTTGATGCAATATCACCGAGTGGGCCCGGAGTACCTGTCCTGTCACAAGGACTGAAAAATCCCGCTCTGATCTATTAACATACTCATCAACCATCTATTTCGGAATACCCAAAGTGCACCATTATAGCCATCATATTTCAGTCAGGTGGTGGGATACAAATCAAAGTCTCCTCATAGATGGTAATTACGTATGATCATTACAGTCTAAGGACTAAGCCATACGTTACAAAGTCATAGCAACGTTGAACTATGTGACTCGATCACATTGCAATACTTTAGGTGGGTGTTCGTCCATCACATCATTCCCCTTAATGATATGACCTCATTGTCAATGGACTTAAGTGTCGCCATGATCAGGAAATCTTGATCAATCAATTGCCCAATGAGATAGTTTACCCGAGTTAAACTACGGACCATGTTTTATACTACACCTGTATTAGTATTTCCAAGTAATACAGTTATAGCACAGCATAAAACGTATTATGAACAAAACGGATATGTGAAAAATATCTTTATTAATTTGTCTCTAGGGCACATATCCAACAGTCTCCCACTTGCACTAGAGTACAAATTACACTAGTTTACATCAGGTATGTATCTAACACCAATGGTCTCTCGGTGTTCTTCAAACTTGCCCTGTGGAAGAGGTTTAGTCATCGGGTCTGCTGTGTTCAGATCCGTATGTATCTTGTGAATCCTAGTGTGTCCATGCCTAACGTAGTCTCGCGTCACATGGAACTTTCGGAGGATGTGCTTGGCTGTAGAGTGAGTTCTTGGCTCCTTCGCGTTAGCAATGGCACCCGTGTTGTCGCAGAAGATCCCCACGGGGTCAGTGCAACTGGGAAAGACGCCAAGCTCGATCACGAACTTCTTCAGCCACAGCGCCTCGTTTGACGCTTCGCAAGCGGCAATATACTCCGACTCCATTGAAGATTGAGGGACGACTGACTGTTTGCCGCTCCTCCAGCTAATTGCGCCACCGTTCAACATGAAAACATATCCCGTCTGGGATTTCGAGTCATCTAGATCTGACCCGAGGCTTGCGTCAACGTAACCTTTTACGGTGAGCTCCTCATCAACTCCTCCATAAACGAGAAAGAGATCCTTGGTTCTTCTTAAGTACTTAAGTATGTTCTTTACTGCTGTCCAGTGAGCCATTCCCGGGTTACTCTGGTAGCGATTAGTCATACTAATTGCCAGCGCTAAATCCGGTCTGGTACATAACATAGCATACATGAGAGAACCTATGGCTGAGGCATAGGGCTTTGAGGACATCTCCTCCTTCTCTTTTGCTGTGGTTGGGCATTGAGTCACGCTTAATTTGACACCTTTTATAACTGGCAAGAGACCTCTCTTGGAGTCATCCATTTTGAACCTTTTCAATATCTTGTCAATATAAGTGTTCTGACTCAAGGCCAACCGTCGATTAGGTCTATCTCTATAGATCTTAATCCCCAATATGTACGCAGCTTCACCTAGGTCCTTCATGGAAAATTTTCCATTCAAATATTCCTTCACTTCCTCTAAGAATTTCTTATCGTTCCCTATTAGTAATATGTCATCTACATATAACACAAGGAATGCTACAGAGCTCCCACTTAGTTTCTTAGAGACGCAGAACTCTTCGACGTTTTGGACAAATCCAAAATCTTTTATGACCTCATCAAATAGAAGATTCCAGCTCCGAGATGCTTGCTTCAACCCATAGATGGACCGTTGAAGCTTGCAAACCTTACCAGCGTTCCTTGGATCGACAAACCCCTCTGGTTGCATCATATACAACTCTTCCTCAATGTTGCCATTTAGGAATGCAGTTTTCACATCCATCTGCCATATCTCGTAATCATGATATGCAGCAATTGCTAGTAGGATCCGAATAGACTTTATCATCGCTACAGGAGAGAACGTCTCCTCGTAGTCAACTCCTTGAATTTGTCGGAAACCCTTCGCGACAAGTCGAGCTTTGTAGACAGATACGTTTCCGTCTGCGTCAGTCTTTTTCTTGAAAATCCATTTATTCTCGACGGCCTTGCGGTCCTTGGGAATATCCACCAAAGTCCATACTTTGTTGGTGTACATGGAGTCTATTTCGGATTTCATGGCTACAAGCCATTTCTCGGACTCGGGTCCCTCCATTGCTTCTTTGTAACTTGTAGGTTCATCCGACTCATCAGCCGAGATTGCATTCACAAGCTGTCCGTAAAACTCAGTAGGTTGACGGACTCTTGATGACCTACGGGGCATAAAAGGTTCCTCTTCATTCTCATCATGATCATCATTAATGTCATGATCGTTATGAATGTCGTTCTGGCCATTCTCTTCAGCTCCCACTGTGGAAGATGGTTCCAGAACAATTTCTGTAGCCGTTTCTTCCAATTGGAGTGATTGGTCAGTCACTTCATCGAGGTCTATTTTCGTCCCACTCAACTCTTTCGCGAGAAACTCCTTCTCAAGAAAGTGTCCCGTCTTGGCAACAAACGTTTTGCTGTCAGACTTGTTGTAGAAGGTGTATCCACAAGTTTCCTTGGGATATCCCACAAAGATGCATGTATCCGCCTTGGATTCAAGTTTTTCAGGCTGTAGTTTCCTAACATAAGCCTCACAACCCCAAATCTTCAGGTGAGACAACTTAGGTTTTGTGACATGCCATTCTTCAAATGGTGTTGTCTTTACGGATTTGGATGGTGCCCTATTAAGAATATGAACGGCAGTTTCTAATGCATACCCCCAGAATGACACAGGCAAATCAGTATGAGACATCATCGATCGTACACTATCCAATAGGGTTCGATTACGTCGCTCAGCCACACCATTTCTCTGAGGTGTGCCTGCCGGCGTAAGTTGTGGTACTATGCCACAAGACTTCAGATGATTGCTAAACTCGTGACTCAAATACTCGCCACCTCGATCCGATCGAAGGTGCTGGATTTTTCTTCCGAGTTGATTTTCAACCTCATTCTGAAATTCCTTGAACTTTTCAAAGGTTTCAGAATTGTGCCTCATCAAGTAAATATACCCATATCTACTCAAGTCATCAGTAAAGGTCACGAAGTAACGAAGACCATTGCGAGTGGGACCGTTCATGGGTCCACATACATCCGAGTGTATGATCCCCAATAAGACATCCGCACGCTCCATTACGCCATTGAATGGACTCCTTGTCATTTTGCCCATGAGGCATTGTTCACATGTATCAAGGGATCCAAAATCCAATGACTCAAGAAGTCCATCCTTATGGAGCTTCTCCATGCGTTTTATACCAATATGACCAAGTCGGCAATGCCACATCATCATGTGATCTTCATCATTCTTTAATCTTTTGGCCTCAATATTGTTAATGTGACACACGTCACCATCGAGATCAAGTACGAATAAACCATGCAACTCCGGTGCGTGAACATAAAACATTTCATCCTTATAAATCGAACAACCAATTGTATTAGACTTAAAAGAATAGTGGTCTCGCTTCAAGCAAGAGCCACTAACAATGTTCACACTCAACGCGGGTACATAGTAGCAATTATTCAGAACTAAAACCAATCCCGAAGGGAGACTAAGATGCTTCGTGCCGACCGCCAAGACCTCAATCCGACAGCCATTCCCCACGCGCATCGTCACTTCATCTTTGAGCAAGTGTCTCCTATTCCTTAGTCCCTGAATGGAATTAGAAATATGAGCGACAGATCCTGTATCAAATATCCAGGATGTGTTCCCGGCGCTTGTCAAGAGAAGATCAACAATATGTATATCAAATATACCTTTGTCTCTCTTGGCGACCTTGCCAGCCTTCTTGTCCTTTAGGTACTTGGGACAGTTGCGTTTCGAGTGACCTTCACCCTTGCAGTAGAAGCACTCCACTCCGGGTTTAGACTTGGGTGCCTTGGGAGGAGCGGCAACTGACTTGCCATCCCTCTTGGGGCCACCTCTCTTGGCCTTCTTCCGCCTGCTTGACTTCATGAAGTCAGTGGTCTTGTTGACCATGAAGACGGCGTGCTCCTTCTTGATCTCAACCTCGGCGCTCTTCAGCATGGCGAACAACTCAGAAGGGGTTTTGGTCATCCCCTGCATGTTGTAGTTCAGCACAAAGCCTTTTTAGCTAGGGGGAAGCGACCGCAACACCCTATCAACAGCAAGTTCATCTGGAATCTGGCATTCCAGAGCATTCAAGCGCTGAACGTAGCCAGAAATTTTGACTACATGCTCACTCACGCTGCCGTGCTCGTCCATCTTTGCTGAGAAGAAGGCTTCAAAAGCCTCGTACCGTTCTGCCCTGGCTTGAGGTGTGAAGACCGCCTTGAGGTCGGTGATAATCTCATATGCACCCATCCTCTCAAAGCGTTTCTGCAGCTCAGCCTTCATGGAGTAGAGCATGCCACTCTCGACAAGTTTGTAATCATCAGTCCTGGAGAGATAGACATTCTTCTCGTCCTAACTAGCGTCATCTGCTGGTGCGTCACCTAACGCGTCCTCTAGTACGTATGCCATCTTGAGGGGAACGAGGAGAATCCTCAGGGTGCGGAACCAGTTGGTAAAGTTTGTCCCATCTGTTTTTAGCTTATCTTTCTCTAGGAATGATCCTAAGTTGAACGAGGGGCGAGGTGCTTCCATCTACAAGGTTGATTCACAAGGGTACATATTTATACTTTTGTTCATAATGTGGAGTTTCAATTTAATCTCAAAATTCTAGAAAGCTCCCACTTAGATAAACACCTCTCAATTTAACTAAGTGATTACACAATCCCAGCCCCCATACCTCCCCCGATCGTCACGGCCATCAGTATGCGAACCAGGTAGGCCTCTAAGCCAATCACGTCAGGCATGTGACTCGTGCTCGACCTTTCGGTCTCCTGTGTTCCAGGCCCGCATCTACATACGTCAAGCCTGCCAATCGAACCTTGATGTTAGCTGTTCAGCAAGGCCATATCTGCATATGCCAGGCTTGCCGCACCCAACCTCATGCGAACTCCGTTTAATATGTAGGACAACTCCGGTATGTACGGAGCATCAAGCCATATGGGGGAACCTTCCAGGCGGTGCCCACCAAGGGAGAATACAATGTTGGTATTGTGAGAGATGGTCCTGTTTCGTGCTACCGTCGATATATCTAGCATACTAGCATAAAACAGGAAGTAAAACTGTAAATCATACAACCTACGATCCCCCTTCATGCAAAGAAAAGTTAAACGCCTTTCTACTTTAGCTTGTGCAAGTTTTACGTGGCTGCTAGGGGTTTCGAGAGAGAGAACCGTTTCTATCCTGCGAAAAACATGCCACAACACCGTCTCCCATCCGTCTCTATTACACCCCTGTCGGGGCCCTCCGTTTCAAACATCTTCGCATCGCTAATGCAGAGAGACAGACACCCCCTGCCACTTTATATGGTACAAGCCATATGTCAAGCGTGGAACCAGTCTCGCGTAAACGCGTAAGGTCGGATGGGGGCCGCTTCATCAAACATTGCCGCAACGCTAAATGAGTACACGTGGGAGGGTAACGAATGAAGATTCAATGCCCACATCCTAGATGTGTTATACCCGTACAATACATCTACGCATAGCTAGCTCTGATACCACTGTTGGGATACGGGGCAGAAAACACAAAATTTTCATACCTACGGTACCCGAACCCAAGATCTATGCTATGGCGATGTAAAGTAACGACGGGAATCGGTGTTCATACCTTTGAAGACCAAAAGAGGGAAACGTTCTTGCGAACGTGGTTGGCGTAGACTCGAAACTACGACCTCCCTGTCGTGTAGAAGACCACCACCGGCGAGGATGACTCCCGGTAAACCACCAGCAACGAAGTAGCACCATAGGTGTAGTGCCTCGAAGAGATTATACACGTACGGTACAATCGATGTTCCTCCCGGGCCCCGAACCAGGCGAGCAGCGGAAGAAAGACGGCTACAGATACCGACTCCAGCAGAGCGACGGCCTGCCTTATGGTGGAGAACTCCAATCCTGGTGTAGACTCCAAACAAGGGGAGTCCACTTCCGGGAAGGAGAAGGAAGAAGAAGGAGATATTGGTGTGTTGGAAAAAGGGGGGTCTACCCCTCCTTATATAGGCCAAGGGGGGGTGTGATCCTCCTCCCCTCCCCCATGTGGGTCTAAACTCCCAAGGGGGGGAGTGCGTCGGCCATAGGGGGGGTTGGGCCCCACCCTTGGCGCCAAGCCCAAGGGGGGAAACCCCCTCCTCCCCTAATGGGCCCCATGGGACCATATAGCCTTTTTCCCTTTTTTTAATTTATTTAATATGTTTTAAATATTTAATTCAGATAATTAAATAATAAAACATTATTAAAACAATTAAACTTTATTTTGAACTATTCAAAATGTCCGGAAGCCATTCCGTCCTCCTCCGGAACTATTCTGGTGATTTCTCCTATTTCACTGATTGATCCCGTAACTGTCCTATGCATCGATTGCTCTTAAGTGTAACACCCTAACGGTCCGGGAAACAGCAGACATGGTCGAGACTCTTCTCACTGACCAATGACTAGTCAGTTGGACCTGGTTACAATCCTTGACAGCCCCTGCGATTCCATCGAATGAACTTCGATCGCTTTTGGAAACCGTTAACGATAGGACGTAATCCCTTTGTGCTGCGGTACTTTGTTTCTCCGAGGTTTGATCGTCGGTATCCTACATACCGTGTTCACATCTCGTTCACAACAAACAACTTCTCTCGTCCATGAGCATTGCATCTCTTGTGACCTAGTCACGTCCTTGCAAGGTGTTGATGCAATATCATCGAGTGGGCCCGGAGTACCTGTCGTGTCACAAGGAATGAAAAATCCCGCTCTGATCTATTAACATACTCATCAACCATCTATTTCGGAATACCCAAAGTGCACCGTTATAGCCAGCATATTTCAGTCAGGCGGTGGGATACAAATCAAAGTGTCCTCATAGATGGTAATTACGTATGATCATTACGGTCTAAGGACTAAGCCATACGTTACAAAGTCATAGCAACGCTGAACTATGTGACTCGATCACATTGCAATACTTTAGGTGGGTGTTCGTCCATCACATCATTCCCCTTAATGATATGACCTCATTGTCAATGGACTTAAGTGTCGCCATGATCAGGAAAGCTTGATCAATCAATTGCCCAATGAGATAGTTTACCCGAGTTAAACTACGGACCATGTTTTATACTACACCTGTATTAGTATTTCCAAGTAATACAGTTATAGCACAGCATAAAACGTATTATGAACAAAACGGATATGTGACAAATATCTTTATTAATTTGTCTCTAGGGCACATATCCAACACTTCTGTAACACCCCGGGTGTCACGCTACAGTAATCACCTACAGGAATTAGGATTACTGTTGCTAATCACTGTTGATAATCTCTCTTGCTCAAAATGGCCTGGATCAAAATTTTGTTTTGATCAACTTGGTTCAGTTCAAATTCAATTTCTCCTTTTCATATTGTTGATAGCAATATGGCCATGGGCCTTGATCATCATAAGTCACAACCAGTCCAACCCCTCTACATAGAAATCAAATCAAAGCTATATTCAAAGTTCTTTTTAATGTTATTAAAAATAATGTAGCAAAATAAACTTTGTTTAAAAATTGTGCATTCACTTTTATTAAATCCCAAATATTCACTGGTCCATTGAAAACCAATTTGGGGATTTTGTTGAACTATAAAATAAATGCAATAAATCGAACAGTAGGCTAAAAACCCCAATTTAATCATTTATTAACTAAAAGAAATATTAAATAAAAATCCTTGGCACCTAAACTTTTTGTGGCACTCATATACTGTTCAAAAATATTATTGGTGCTAGTTACCCATTTTTATAAAATCCTAATGCTAGCTAATTTAAATAAAATAGAAAAACCCTATGTGGCGCCTAGGGCATAGCCCAGCCGGCCCACCTAGCTGGCCACCCCCCAGCCACCCCCCAAGTCGGCAGAGACAACTGCCAGGCCAAACCCGATTCCCCCATCTCTCCTCTCTCTCGTTCGTCTCCTCCCTCCTCCCGATCCCCTTCCCCCCGATCTGGATCGAGCCCGCCATGGCCGTCAGCTTCCCTTGCCTTGCTGCCCCCCGCCGAACGAGGTCCCCGACGACCCCCCCCCCCCCTCGCCCTCCTGGGCGCCGCCGCCGGCCAGCCCCAGCTGCCTTCCGTGCCCCCCCACGGCGCCTCCTCGAGCCCGCCCCTGATGACCATGACCGCCGGCAGGACGGCCCCCTGATGCATCCCCGATGGATGCGCCACTGACATGGGCGCCCTGCACATCCTCGCCATGCTCTCCGCAAGCCCCCCCAGCATGGCCTCGGCTACACCCCGTTGTGAGCCCCCCCCGGTTGAATCCCCTCCCCCGGCGTTTTTTTTCTCTTTTCGCCGCCGAGCCGAGCCCGCACACTGTCCGCGGCTGCGCCGTCGCCACTCCGACCGCCGCCGTGTCCGCGCCCTGCGCGAGCCCGCGCTTCCCGTGGCCACCCTGGGCACCACCCCGTGCGCTACTGAAACTTCTACGGCTGCCACTACCGATGGACATGGCCATGGCCATGTCCAGCCATGACTGTGTACGTGCTAAGTGTGTGTGCGTGCTCTCCTGCGTGGGGTGCACAGGCCGGCTTGCTGGCCGCCGCTTCCCTGATGCCGTGGTTTCGCTGAAGATGTCGTTGGCCACTGCTGCTAACTGCCGCTGGAACTGCTAGCTGCTGCTACTGACAGTGTATTGCGGCTACTGAATTTTGCTGCTGCTGAAACTGATGTTGCTGCTGTACCCCTTTTGACAAAAACTAATTAGCAATGAAACAAGTTCAAAGATAGCTAAAAGTCATATGAATGGAAACTAGACATAACCAACTTTGATTTGTTCCATTGGACCAACTTCAGAAAGTGCAAGGATTAAATCCTATGAAATTCACAAAATGCGATTTTCTGTTAACGAGAAAATGACAGAAGACAGTATTGTGTTCATAGATACTTAGAGTTTATAATGCAAAATTTATTTGAATCTTTCATGCCAATTGAGAGCAGTACATGATTGTACTCTTGTTGTAGTACAAAGCACCTATAGGAATTTCCCCCATTGGAGTTATAGATCAATGGCAATTATCAAGCAAAGTTTATATCTTTTAACAATTTCTAAAATTAACATTGAGTAGCACTTTTCCAGCAAGGTTTTAATTGAGTAGATGAACTCTAACATAGATACCATTCGTACCGGGTTCGAGATCATGGAAAACTGATAAACTTTCATATAAGGCACTAACTCCGCGGATGAGCCGAACCCAAGACCATAGGCCTCCAAAGACACTAATGGTTGTTAAAACCGGAGTTGCCCCAGACTTAGCAAAATTTCAGTGAAATCCAAAAGGGGACAATGACATGTGGGACCCCACTGCCAGTTGACTAGTCGGCCCCACTATTGTGAATAATGTTGGATTTAATATTACAAATAATTTCAGTAAATTCCAAAAGCATTTAAATATTATAAATTCAACATCTTTTAAACTGTAACTCCGATGAAAATACTTTTGCATGAAACTTGCTTAGAAAAATACCACGAATAAGAATACAATGCTTGTATACCCACCGCACCCCTCTAACATACCGAACACGGAACACTTCCCCTCCGATTCATCTATTTGTCAGACGACCGGAGCCGGTAAAACTTGCCGGATGAAATTGTTCTGAACATGAAAGTTGTTTAGAATGGATCAACTAGCACAGATACACTATACACATGCCTGTCAGATGTCTCTAACACTGCAGACATGGAAACTTCCCCCTCTGGATCATCTGTCCGGTAATCAACCGGTACTGATGAGTCATCCCCGGATAAATCCCTTCTCCGGGAAAATCATCGAACACTACGTTAGAGCCCCGTTGCTTTATATATGCTATGTCATAGAATTGTATTGTTATTATTGCTGTGTATTTATTTTTTTCTCCCCCCCTTTATTCTCCGATAGACCTCGTTGCTGCCGCCGATGACATCGTTGCCGAGTACGACTACATCGTCCACGACCGTACCGCTACTACCGAGCTTCCAGACAAGCAGAGCCATTCTCTTCCCCAGATATCGCCTACCTTTCCGTACTTTCTTGCACTAGGCATTGTTACTGCTGCTGCTACGTTACAATCCTATTCAATTGCATAGCCTGATTTTGTCGCCCCTTGATGTACCTTTCTTATCCTATGCTGCCTGCTATATCTATATATTATATTCAGCAGTGAGCCTTGCGCATTGTTAGCTAGGATTAGATAGCGGGCCGTGGCCACTCAGGGGAGTGACGCGGATACAAGAATATATACAACTGCAACAGGTACGGATCAATGCAGACGCCCTAGGGAACCTACAACGGCGAGACTCTGCCGAGTCGCTTCGAGTTTGACTTACGAGTGGAATGGACTCGTATTTCCCTCTCGTCGGCTCAGTAGCGTAGCATCACCGGAATGATACGAGGTTTACCTCTTTAGTTCATTCCGCTGATGTCTCTGTCAAACCTCGTTAAGTGTGCCATCGAGGGTGATTCCTCCTGGTTTCACTTCATGGTAGGCACTCGAATCAACTGGTGTCCTTAAAGGTAAGAGTCGGGCGACCCAACGGTGCCTGCGAGCGGTATATTGTCGGGAGCGACAGGGAGGGTACGACCGACGTTACTGGCGTGCTTGGCCCCTGCTCGTATCTCGCGAGAGTTACCAAACTACGAAAAGTCGAGCTCTACCAAGAGCACACGCGAGACAAGGTAAGGAGACGGTTCACCTTGTTGGTAACCGTAGTGACTTGGAGGGACGACAAGGCAGGCACCGAAGTACTGGTGGTCTTGACTGCTGTCGTTGACCGCGGGTCGGTTAAGTCGAGGCAATGATAACGGTTGTCACGCAGGTTAATTAAAATGCTAAATGGTTCGGCGGATGACTTGAGAGACCCATTGGTCTGTACGCACTACCTTCACGTGGGATAAGGAGTTATGGGCTCCCCTGTGTCGTAGTTTGTCGGAAAGCTCTTCAGACGTCAGCAGTAGTGTGGCCTGATCGCCGGGAAGTGGTCTTGTCTTCTTTGCTGCAGCAGGTGTGTTTGGATTTGCTTTTGCTTCACCGGACAGACTCGCACCGTGCAGGAGCGTGCAAAGGTGAGGGACCTAGACCCCTTGGCGCATAGGATATAGTCCGGCGGATGGCCTCTCTGCTGAGCCTAGGATGAACTGTGATGTGTCGGATAGCCTCGGTGGGGCAGTCCCTAACCAGGTGTACGCCACCCTGGAGATCCGAGCGTGCAGGTTGAACAGTAGTGCACACCTGCAGGGAGTTTAATCTATTCGAATAGCCGTGTCCACGGTAACAGGACGCTTTATGCTGAAGCTGGATCTTACCACTAGAAACTATTACTATTAAACTGTATGGTTCCGGGTCTTCTTCCTCGCAGGAAGTCGAGGAGGGGAACTCGGCGGCATATATTATTATTAATTATTACAACTTATATTATTGAATGTTGCAGCAACTTCTGCTTCATTGTTACTTTATTGCTTTATATAAACTGTTGGTTGTTTCTCTTCTCATGCTGCAAGACAACGTCAGAAGATGCTAGTCTTCGATAGGCCTAGCTTCTTACCCTTATTCTGATTTCTACCTTGGAGTCCACTATATACAGCCTCCCCTTTCCATTTGATACAAATGCATAAATGCTTAGTAGCGGACGTAAGACTCGCGGGTATGCTAGATACTCACCTGCTTTATTTTCCCCTTTTTTTTCTTTTGCCTGATCGGCCGCTGCAGTCGACGTTGGAGCCTTGGAGTCTAGGAGCAGGAGATCCCCGATGCCGACAACCGCAACATGAAGATCCCTGATGTCTTCTACGACGTCGAGTTCCCCCTTTGACCAGGAGTAGATTGGAGGTTCCCAGGCAGGAGGCCTTGCCTTTTCGATCGAGTGTGGATTTTGTGCTAGCCTTCTTAAGGCAACCTTGTACCCTTGTGTCTGTACTCAGATACTTTTGCTTCCGCTAACTTTGTGCTTTCGAGTTGTTGTATTCGAGCCCTCGTGGCCCCTGGCTTGTATTAAACAGCTTGTATTATTTTATTTGTAGAGTTGTGTTGTGATATCTTACCGTGAGTCCCTGATCTCGATCGTGTACCTTGCGTGTATGATTACTGTACACGGTCTGATTTTGGGGGCGTCACAAGTTGGTATCAGAGCTTACTGCCTGTAGGACACCCCATCCAACTCCTTGGTCGAAGTCGAGTCTAGTATTTGCAAAGCTACTTTGCTAACTTAATGTTTGGCTTACGGGCCCACATCGATGTCACTACGTGTGATATCTATGGTATGAGGATCTTTTTCTCCTTACCTATGCTCTGGGACTCTGCTCTCTTATCCTTGCTGGTAAGTTTTATTAACCCTAACTTTAGGTTCACGTACCTCCTTCCTCCCGAAGAGCTCTGCATTCTCGATGATCGCCTGATCCACCTGAAGATTTCGATGATTACTCTCCGATGAATTACCGAGATCCTACGTGTTCATCGCCTTTGCAATCCCATGCCACCGATAAGTGCGTGTGGATAATTGCATCCACCTCCCGATCTTGAAATCACAATTTCCTTCTACTTAAACATCAAGTTATTCCGGTTGAGTGCCCATACTCACATCGGATCCTTTGCAAACCATCCAACCTTTTTGTGGATTACTATCCGACTATTCTTACATGGCTTATTCCATGTGTCGATTGGATTCATTGTGTGAAATACCATCCTTGCCCCTCGATGATTTGTGTTATCATCGACAACCTCCCTTGTCTCCGTGCCAATACAACTTGATCATATATATCGTGCTCTGCTTTCCCTTGGGAAGGTTATACATGTGATACTTGTGTATCATCACTTTTTCCCGTCCATTGGTCTGTTGATCAGACAATGACATTTACCTTTCCGTTGGTCTGTTTGATCAGACAACCATGTTTTACCTTCCATTGGTCTGTTTAATCTTTCGTGTGATGTAAATTATCTGAACATCGATGATTCCCTGCTTATGTAAACACCTTGGTGTACTACCTCGTCGGTAACACCTTGTTGCCATTGTTGATGACATTTCGGTAGCCACCGGGACGAGAACTTTGCCAATTGGTCCGCCTCGTATTAACGAGCAAGAAAATGGTTCTCAATGTCCACTGGTCCTGGTACCGATGTTGTTGCTGACATAGCTGACAAACTATTTTCTGACAACCTTGCGTCGTGATCGCATAACATGTCGCCACCCTCCCTATTCTTGGTGGACCCATAACCCACAGTTCCACAGGATCAAAACCTGACTCTTGTCATCTACCTTGCGATATTCGGCCCGATATCATGCTTATGCCTAATGCTCTGAACCCCTGTCCATCATCCGTCATCGGCATCGAATGCATGCTTATCCGCTTGAGATGCTCATACCTTATTTGGTTTCTCTTGATGTATTCCTCTGAGTTTAAACTCGGAAGATTTTTTTTACATCGTTCCCTCGGACAACCTCAGTTGATTAACCTAGTACCGATCCGCCCCCCCTTGAGTTTACCCCCCAACCTATTTGTAAGTACGATGAAGACCCCGAAGAAGGATGACAACTCGTCAAGATGCAATGATGCGAAGAAATGAAGACACCAATGAGAAGGATTAACTTCATCGAGAAGGGAAACAACAACTAGAAGAATCGTTAGAATACGAAACCGAAAGCTTACCCCTTTCACTACTGTTAATTCTCGGGACGAGAATTCTTTGTAGTGGTGGAGATTTGTAACACCCCGGGTGTCACGCTACAGTAATCACCTACAGGAATCAGGATTACTGTTGCTAATCACTGTTGATAATCTCTCTTGCTCAAAATGGCCTGGATCAAAAATTTGTTTTGATCAACTTGGTTCAATTCAAATTCAATTTCTCCTTTTGATATTGTTGATAGCAATATGGTCATGGGCCTTGATCATCATAAGTCACAACCAGTCCAACCCCTCTACATAGAAATCAAATCAAAGCTATATTCAAAGTGCTTTTTAATGTTATTAAAAATAATGTGGCAAAATAAACTTTGTTTAAAAATTGTGCATTCACTTTATTAAATCCCAAATATTCACTGGTCCATTGAAAACCAATTTGGGGATTTTGTTGAACTATAAAATAAATGCAATAAATCGAACAGTAGGCTAAAAACCCAATTTAATCATTTATTAACTACAAGAAATATTAAATAAAATTCCTAGGCACCTAAACTTTTTGTGGCACTCATATACTGTTTAAAAATATTATTGGTCCTAGTTACCCATTTTTATAAAATCCTAATGCTAGCTAATTTAAATAAAATAGAAAATCCCTACGTTGCGCCTAGGGCATAGCCCAGCCGGCCCACCTAGCTGGCCACCCCCCAACCACCCCCAAGTCGGCAGAGACAACTGCCAGGCCAAACCCGATTCCCCCATCTCTCCTCTCTCTCGTTCGTCTCCTCCCTCCTCCCGATCCCCTTCCCCCCGATCTGGATCGAGTCCGCCATGGCCGTCGGCTTCCCTCGCCTTGCTGCCCGTCGCCGAACGAGGTCCCCGACGACCCCCCCCCCCTCGCCCTCCTGGGCGCCGCCGCCGGCCAGCCCCAGCTGCCTTCTGTGCCCCCCCCCCACGGCGCCTCCTCGAGCCCGCCCCTGATGACCATGACCGCCGTCAGGACGGCCCCCTGATGCAGCCCCGACGGATGCGCCACTGACATGGGCGCCCTGCACATCCTCGCCATGCTCTCCGCAAGCCCCCCCAGCATGGCCTCGGCTACACCCCGCTGCGAGCCCCCCCCGGTTGAATCCCCCTCCCCCGGCGTTTTTTTCTCTTTTCGCCGCCGAGCCGAGCCCGCCCACTGTCCGCGGCTGCGCCGTCGCCACTCCGACCGCCGCCGTGTCCGCGCCCTGCGCGAGCCCGCGCTTCCCGTGGCCACCCCGTGCACTACTGAAACTGCTACGGCTGCCACTGCCGATGGACATGGCCATGGCCGGCCATGACTGTGTACGTGTGTGTGGTGTGATGTGTGTGTACGTGCTAAGTGTGCGTGCGTGCTCTCCTGCGTGGTGTGCACAGGCCGGCTTGCTGGCCGCCGCTTCCCTGTTGCCGTGGTTTCGCTGAAGATGTCGTTGGCTACTGCTGCTAACTGCCGCTGGAACTGTTACCTGCTGCTACTGACAGTGTATTGCGGCTACTGAATTTTGCTGCTGCTGAAACTGATGTTGCTGCTGTACCCCTTTTGACAACAACTAATTAGCAATGAAACAAGTTCAAAGATAGCTAAAAGTGATATGAATGGAAACTAGAAATAACCAACTTTGATTTGTTCCATTGGACCAACTTCAGAAAGTGCAAGGATTAAATCCTATGAAATTCACAAAATGCGATTTTCTGTTAACGAGAAAATGACAGAAGACAGTATTGTGTTCATAGATACTTAGAGTTGATAATGCAAAATTAATAGGAATCTTTCATGCCAATTGAGAGCAGTACATGATTTTACTCTTGTTGTAGTACAAAGCGCCTATAGGAATTTCCCCCATTGGAGTTATATATCAATGGCAATTATCAAGCAAAGTTTATATCTTTTAACAATTTCTAAAATTAACATTGAGTAGCACTTTTCCAGCAAGGTTTTAATTGAGTAGATGAACTCTAACATAGATACCATTCGTACCGGGTTCGAGATCATGGAAAACTGATAAACTTTCATATAAGGCACTAACTCCGCGGATGAGCCGAACCCAAGACCATAGCCCTCCGAAGACACTAATGGTTGTTAAAACCGGAGTTGCCCCAGACTTAGCAAAATTTCAGTGAAATCCAAAAGGGGACAATGACATGTGGGACCCCACTTCCAGTTGACTAGTTGGCCCCACTATTGTGAATAATGTTGGATTTAATATTACAAATAATTTCGGTAAATTCCAAAAGCATTTAAATATTATAAATTCAACATCTTTTAAACTGTAACTCCGATGAAAATACTTTGTGCATGAAACTTGCTTAGAAAAATACCACGAAGAAGAATATAATGCTTGTATACCCACCGCACCCCTCTAACATACCGAACACGGAACACTTCCCCTCTGATTCATCTGTTTGTCAGACGACCGGAGCCGGAAAAACTTGCCATATGAAATTGTTCTGAACATGAAAGTTGTTTAGAATGGATCAACTAGCACAGATACACTATACACATGCCTGGCAGATGTCTCTAACACTGCAGGCATGGAAACTTCCCCCTCTGGATCATCTGTCCGGTAATCAACCGGTACTGATGAGTCATCCCCGGATAAATCCCTGCTCCGGGCAAATCATCGAACACTACGTTAGAGCCCCGTTGCTTTATATCTGCTATGTCATACAATTGTATTGTTATTATTGTTGTGTATTTATTTTTTCTCCCCCCCTTTATTCTCCGATAGAACTCGTTGCTGCCGCCGATGACATCGTTGCCGAGTACGACTACATCGTCCACGACCGTACCGCTACTACCGAGCTTCCAGGCAAGCAGAGCCATTCTCTTCCCCAGATATCGCCTACCTTTCCATATTTCATGCACTAGGCATTGTTACTGCTGCTGCTACGTTACAATCATATTCAATTGCATAGCCTAATTTTGTCGCCCCTTGATGTACCTTTCTTATCCTATGCTGCCTGCTATATCTATATATTATATTCAGCAGTGAGCCCTGCGCATTGTTAGCTAGGATTAGATAGCGGGCCGTGGCCACTCAGGGGAGTGACGCGGATACAAGAATATATACAACTGCAACAGGTACGGATCAATGCAGACGCCCTAGAGAACCTACAACGGCGAGACTCTGCCGAGTCGCTTCGAGTTTGACTTACGAGTGGAATGGACTCGTATTTCCCTCTCGTCGGCTCAGTAGCGTAGCATCACCGGAATGATACGAGGCTTACCTCTTTAGTTCATTCCGTTGATGTCTCTGTCAAACCTTGTCAGGACCCGGGGTTAGCGTATGTAATTCCGGTCATAATACAATCACATGGAGAGCCGAGAACCGTACCCACTTGTCTAAGCAGACAAGGCCAAGCACAGAACGTTCTCGGTAAGCATCGAACGTGAGGGGCATCCCATTCAGGCCAGATGATCAACTGAGATGGGTCCTCATCGTCAGCACACAAGTCTAATGATATGGGTGGTGAATCCCATATTCACAGACAAGTCGCCTCAACCATGTTATCGATTGAATCATAACCCTTACATAGACTTACTCCAGCCCGATCACTTAGTCGGAATCTCGGGCGGGCTCGATCATACAGCAAAGTGTGCCACGTGACAGAGTCACGAGCAATCGCATCGCGATGCCCCAAGCTGCGCACATCTAAGGGCCACTTGGTGTATAAAAGACCGCCGGAAAGAACACAACTAAGCTATCGAAACCCACACTAATACATGCACGTTATAAACATACACGCAACATACATGTCCAGTGTAAACAACAGGTAATCACAACATGAACTCTACAAACTCGTAGTCTTTATAACTTCTGCTAAACAGAGCAGACATAGTAGTTGTATTACAAGCAGAGATCACATGGATGTGATCCAACATTACATCAAACATCAACGGAAGCAAATTATGTCTTAGTAAAGACAAGTTTAACAAATGGCTTAAGAAGCCTGAAAGAAAAGTACAACGACCCTCCAAAAGGGAACAGGCTGCTGCCTGGAACTATACGACATTGGTCCACGTCGATCTCGAGGTAGAGGCCACCATCAGGGTCAGTGGTCTCGTCTCTAAAACATAGAATAAGCAAACGTGAGTACAAAGTCGTACTCAGCAAGACTTACATAGGAACTATACTACTCATGCACATGTATCAAGGTAAAAGGAGGTGGGGTTTCACTTGCAAAAGTGACAGCTTTGACTTGGCTAATCCTGAACTACTGGTACCAGAGAGAGGTAAGAACGTACACGAGTCCAAGTAACAGTCTCCAACCAATACTCCACTATGGTGCCTTCCTCGACTTCCCCACGAGGAAGCACGCCATAGAACTCACACTTATCTTGGTGTGTTTTAGAAGTATCCAGTTCAAGTTATCTATGATCAAGTAAAGGTCTCCAAGTAGTCCATAACCGCGGACACGGCTATTCAAATAGTTCATTAACCCTGCAGGGGTGTACTGCTACACACACGCCTCATCAGTTACCGCCTGGGGATGGACCCTTCAAGTGAGTACCGGCGAGGATGCTGCCACGACACTTCACTCACGGCACCATCTCTAGTCCTAGGGAGTCGCCTATTTGAGTTGGGACCACGATCGGAATCCGGCCGATTGTTCCGATGCGGACTCAAACGTTGTGTGACCGCCATCAAGCTCAACTCGATCATGATCACTTG
The DNA here is from genome assembly GCA_950022295.1 of Bromus sterilis. Taxonomy (NCBI): domain Eukaryota; kingdom Viridiplantae; phylum Streptophyta; class Magnoliopsida; order Poales; family Poaceae; genus Bromus; species Bromus sterilis. Next base: position 330,515,898 of record OX465595.1, on the reverse strand, counting down.
ATTCAACGTGCCCACAACCTACGCCAACCACTTACCTTGGTTCCACCTGCTTGAGATCGTAAAAGGGAAAACTACTTGCGACTCCTGGACTGATCCGGGGTGAGGTACTAGGGCGAGAGGGGTCAGTGAGCCCAATGTGTGGTCGTACTCTTTGTCTTGGATAACAACACAAGAACTCGGGCTTAAGGCAGTGTTCAACGAGACAACCCACTGTGTACTCCTACACAGGCTCTCATCGTTCACCTTTGTTTAGGGTAGATTCACCAACACGTTACAACCATTATTCACATGATCACTACCATCCCGACTCACATCAAAGTAGCCTCAGGTAACAACTCTAAGCATGCAATAAGCTGTAAAAATTGCAGGGGCCACATGATATCAACCAACTCCTACATCTGCTAGGATTGTGGTTTGCTTACTACTGTGACAAGATGATAGGTCATGTAAAGGAATGGGTTCAACTAGCGGTAGAACGTATCATGGTGACATCCTAAACATGCATTTGCGATAATGAGAGGGAACTGGGATTTTATAGACATGATCAAAGGGGGGGCTGCTTTCCTTGCTTACGATCACGAGGTATCACTCTTCTGACGTGAGGTTGAACTCGTCTCCGAGATCAACTTTACCAAGAAGATGCAATCACCGAAGCACTGGAAGTAAAGCACAATCAATATAATACAATGCACATTCAATATGCAAAACATAGCATGGCAATGTGCTGATGTGACCTATGTTTGAATTGCTACATTTTAATTGATGTTGATTTTAAAAGTAAATTCAAATTCAAACTCCAAATGTTATTTAAATTTGGTCCACTTGCATTTGCTAAAGTTTGTTCATTTGAAACCAAATGGTCATGTGTGGAAAATGCTTCTGAAGTACAAGTGATATGTGGTGCATTTCAAAGTTTGAAGTTGGAATAGGAATTGAATTGATTTTGAATTAATTCCAATTAAATCAAATAGCAAAAGCTACTGATCCCTTTTTAATATCAACTCCAACATAGCTGAAAGTTGGAAATTTGGATAGAGGATTTTCTCCTGATAATTTTTCATATATTATATGTTGAATTTGGAGTTAAAATGAATTTTCTATGATTTTTCAAAGTTTCAGCCATTTTCTGGAATTTACTGAATTAAATTTAATGATTTCAGATTTACTGCGTCATCACTAAGTCATGCTGACGCCAGGGTTGACCAGTCAACTGACAGGGCGGCCCCACCTGTCAGCCTTAGTGGTTAAATGGTTCTGTTTAATTTAAAACGTGGATTAGCTTAAGGCCTAGGGCCCACTGTCAGAGAGAGAGGGGGGGGATTAGCTGGTTGAATAGGTGCTAAAATATCCTGGCCCGCCGGCGTTAGCCACCGGTGCCACTGGGCACGGCGGAGGGTTGCCGGAGTGGCCATTCCGGCCACGGGAGAAGGAGGGGAGGGCACTGGGAGGAAGCCCGCGACGTCGCGCGTCTCCTGGAGCAAGCGGGGGACCTCGAGGAGGCCCCTGGCCACGGCTACGACGACGAGAGGCGGCGACCGGAGCCACTGGCCATGGCGGGCGACGACAGAGAGGTCGGGATGAAGCGCGGATGGGGGGAATCGAAGCTTGGAGCTCACCGGAACGTGAAGGCGTCGCCGAGGAGGTCGGGGATGAGCTGGCCGTGAAGAATTTGACGATGGCGTCTCTGGTGGCCGGCGGCGAACTGGAGAAGGGGGCGACGTCTCGTGTGCTTCAGGGCTCGATTCTGCTCGGGGTTCGACGACGACGACGGGGAAGAAGCTGGACACAGCGGCGCGGCGAATGGAGCACGGTGGCCACGCGTTCCACGACGGCGTGCTCCGGCTGGGGCTCGGGATCCCGCGAAATTGGCGACGAGGGGCAAGGGGAAAGACCAGGGAGAGGGGGGAAAGGAGAGGGGCGACTTCCAGGCGTCCACGTCGAAGAGAAGGAGGCAGGGGGAGCTCCACGGCGAAGAAGGAGGTGGCGCCGGCCATGGCATGCAGGGCACGCAGCTCTCTGCTTGCCTGGCCGGTGTAGAAGACGAAGATGCCCCTAGTGGGCTGGGCCAGGCCAGAAGGTAAGTGCGTTGCCCAGGTAGGTGGGCTTTTGCCCTTTTTTTTGTTTTTTTTCATTTAATTCTTTCTGTTATTTGTTTTGCCCAATAAAAATAAATAGTTAGGGCATTTTATAAAATCCCCAATTATTTTTATAAAACCTAGGTGACTATATAGAAGTCAAACCCAAGTTTTGGGAATTTTTGAAATTCAATTTATTTGAATTTCAATTCAAATAGACAAATGATTTAATTTCCAAGCCACTATTTGAATTGTTGAAAAATCTATGAGCATGGGATTAATCCCAAATCACTTTTAAAACGATCAGACTCATTTTTAGGATTTTTCAAAACATCCAAAAGAATTTTGGAAAAAGATTTATTTCTGGCCTTTTTATTTAATTCATTTAGGGCTTTTTCTTTTCCCCATTTCCTTTTCTTTTGCAATTTTTTTTCAAGATGCAAAAATGCAAGCTAGGTTAAACACAAACCTAAATTTGGGGTTCTGACAACTCGCCCCCACTCAAAAGAATCTCGTCCCGAGATTCAGAAGTTGTCGGGAGGAAGGTGGGGTACTCAGCTCGTAGACGATCCTCTTGTTCCCAGGTGGCTTCTTGCTCTGAATGATGTGACCACTGCACTTTGAGGAATCTGATCTTCTGACGTCTGGTGCTACGCTCGGCTTCATCGAGAATACGAACAGGGTACTCTCGATATGAAAGGTTATCTTGGAGATCAAGCGTTTCGTGGTCTACTTCGCGGATGGGGTCCTTGAAGCAACGCCTGAGTTGAGAGACGTGGAAGAAATCATGAACCAGGGAGAGGTGAGGGGGTAGTTCCAATTGGTAGGCAACTTCTCCACGTTTGCCGAGAATGCAAAAGGGACCGATATAACGTGGGGCCAACTTGCCTTTGATACCGATGCGATGGGTACCCTTCAGAGGAGTAACCCGAAGATAAGCCTTCTCATCTAGATTATAGCTTTCTTCCCTATGATGACGATCATAATAGCTTTTCTGACGAGACTGGGCTGTTTTCAATTTCTCACGAACAATGCGAACCTGCTCTTCTGCATCCTGAATCAAATCCGGTCCAAAGAATTGGCTTTCACCGGTTTCTGACCAGTTTAGGGGTGCTCGACATTTCCGTCCATAGAGAAATTCAAAAGGAGCCATGCCCAAACTAGATTGAAAACTATTGTTATACGCAAATTCGGCAAAAGGAAGAGAATTCTTCCATTTATTTCCGAAAGAGATAACACAAGCTCTGAGCATGTCTTCGAGAATTTGATTGACCCTTTCTACTTGACCACTGGACTGCGGGTGATATGCGGTGCTAAAGGAGAGGTGGGTTCCCATAGCCTTCTGGAAACTTTCCCAAAATCGAGAAGTGAAAAGACTACCACGGTCTGAATTGATTTCCAAAGGAACACCGTGAAGTGACACGATTCGGGAGACATACAAGTCCGCTAACTGGCTAGCAGTTATAGACTCTCGAACTGGAAGGAAGTGAGCAACTTTTGAAAGTCGATCAATGACAACGAAGATGGCATCATTTCCTTTCTGGGTTTTTGGAAAGCCGGTAATGAAGTCCATACTGACTTTATCCCACTTCCACTCGGGGATAGGCAAAGGTCTAAGAGTACCAGCAGGTCTTTGATGTTCTGCCTTAACGCGACGACAAACATCACATTCAGCAATGAACTAAGCAATTTCTCTCTTCATCCTAGTCCACCAAAATCTCTGGCGTAGATCTCGGTACATTTTTGTGCTACCAGGATGAATTGAGAGGGGTGTGTTATGGGCTTCTTTGAGGATGAGTTACCTTAGTTCCCTATCCTTAGGTACTACCAAACGATTTTCAAAGAATATCGTTCCTTTGCTATCTGTGGAGAAACATTTAGCAACTCCGCTAGCAATGTTCTCCTTGATCCGGCGAACACCTCGTGCACGCCTTTGGGCAACTATGATTTGATCCTCAAGGGTTGGTTTCGCCACCAAGTTGAAAAGAAATCCACGAGGAACAATCTCGAGGTTGAGCTTCCGAAATTCCTCATGAAGAAGTGGTTGATATTGTTGTAACATGAGGTTGTTACAATACGACTTACGACTTAGTGCATCAGCCATGACATTGGCTTTGCGTGGGGTGTAAGAAATTCCTAAGTCATAATCTTTTATCAAATCTATCCCGCGTCTTTGCCTGAGATTAAGATCTGGCTGGGTGAAAATGTATTTTGAGGCTTTGGTGGTCGGAATAGATCTCACAACGATTACCAAGGAGGTAATGTCGCCAAGTTGTTAGGGCATGAACTACGGCAGCGAGTTCAAGATCATGGGTAGGATAGTTCTCTTCATGTGGTCGCAACTGGCGTGAAGCATAAGCTACCACATGTCGATCTTGCAAAAGTATGCATCCTAACCCTTGCCGTGAAGCATCACAATAGGTCTCGAAATCCTTTTTGGTGTCTGGAGGCGCAAGTACGGGTGCAGAAGTCAATCTTCTTTTTAGCTCTTGAAAGCTTTCCTCGCACTTGGGAGTCCATTCGAATTTCTTCTCTTTCTTGAGGAGTTTAGTCAGAGGCTTTGCAACTTTAGAAAAGTTCTCGACGAAGCGGCGAAAATAGCTTGCTAAGCCAAGAAAACTCCTAACTTGCTTAACCGATTCAGGTGGAGTCCAGTCAAGGACGGCCTGAACTCTCTCGGGATTGACAGCAATGCCTTTTGCAGAAATCACGTGGCCTAAGTAGGTCACTTCTGGTAGCCAGAATTCACACTTGGAGAATTTAGCATACAGGCGATGCTCCCTAAGTTTCATCAATACCAGCCTAAGATGTTCTGCGTGATCTTCTTCGTTCTTCGAGTAGATGAGAATGACATCAAGATAAACTACAACAAATTTATCTAAGTACTCCATGAAGATCGAATTCATCAAGCGCGAGAATGTGGCGGGGGCATTGGTTAAACCGAAGGACATAACGGTGTACTCATAACGACCATAACGAGTAGTAAAAGCCATTTTGGGAATGTCCTCGTTTCTGATTTCGATTTGATGATAACCTAATCTCAAATCCATGTTGGAGAAGACAGAGGATCCTGCAAGTTGATCATAAAGATCATTGATCCTGGGCAGTGGGTACTTGTTCTTTATCGTCGCTAGATTTAGCGGGCGATAGTCTACGCACATCCTTTCTGTTCCATCTTTCTTCGTTACGAACAGAACGGGGCAACCCCATGGCGATGAGCTAGGGCGGATGAAGCCTTTTGCCAACGAAGCTTCAAGTTGGATTTTAAGCTCAGCTAACTCACGTGGGGCCATTCTATATGGGCGTCTGGATATTGGGGCGGTTCCTGGGATAAGATCTACCACAAATTCTACAGATCTGTCAGGTGGTATTCCTGGCAGCTCTTCTGGAAAGACATCCGGGAAGTCACGAACCACCGGAACATCTTCAAGGTCTGGAAGAGGAAGCACATTTAAAGAATGCACCTGGGTTTTAGAGCTTGGTGAGGTGTACTTGATTGTCTGGCCTGATGGATGGGTTAGTTTCACTGACTTGGCTTTACAATCAAGGACAGCATTCTGTCTTGATAACCAATCCATACCTAAGATCACATCAATGTCTGAAGACTTGAGGGCTATAAGTGAGGCAAGGAATACTAAACCCTCAATTGCAATTTCATTCTCATGACTCACCATGGTGGTGTGCCATCTGGATCCAGGGGCTTGCACAACTAAGGGGGTGGATAACATCGAAAAAGAGATGTCATGTGACAGTGCAAAGTCCTGGGATATGAATGAGTGAGATGCTCCTGGGTCAAACAGAACCGAAGCTGGGGTGGAATTGACAGGAAGGGTTCCGAGTACAACATCGGTTGACTTGTGGGAATCTAGAATGGATACATGATTCACATAACCATGTTCATAAACAGGAGGCTTGACCTTGGAAGTCTTGGGTGGTGGCTTGCCACGACGAAAGGCTTGCTTTGGTTTAGGTGTGGTGGCTACATGATTTTGGGGACACTCTCGAACATTGTGGCCTGATTGTCCACATTGGAAACAAACACCACGTGGAATGAAAGGAACTTGAGAACTTGATTGTCCAACAAAATTCCAAGGAGGAAGATTGGGTTGAGGTGGACGATATATGGTGGTTGGTGGTCTAGAAGCACTTACAGCACGACTGACGTCCTTGAAGGGAATCCAAACACGACGTTTTTGAGAAACTGGGCCAGAAGATTGGGAAAACTCACGATCACGCTTGCGAGACTCTTCATACAACTCATTTCCATACTCGGCCTTGAAGGATTTGTCGACCAAGTCCCTGAAGTTGACGAACTCGTGAAGATTCAGGTCATGACGAAGGACGGGGCTAAGTCCCTTGCGGAACCTTGCTTGTTTCTTGGCGTCGGTGGATACTTCTTCTTGGGCATAACGTGCTAGACGAGTGAACTCAGTCCTATACTCATGAACAGTCATCTTTCCTTGGGTCAGATTGCAAAATTCTTCTCTCTTGCGCTCCATCAGCTGATCCGGAATATGATATCCACGGAATTCATCATAGAGCTCTTGCCAAGTCACCATGTGACCAACTGGTTGCATTGCCACGAAGTTCTCCCACCATTGAAGAGCAGCACCTTCCAGAAAATATGCCGCGAATAGCACACGATCACCTGGAGCAACATGGGCTGTCTCAAGCTTACGCTCGAGGGAACGAAGCCAATCATCGGCATCAAGGGGCTCGGAAGGACATCGGAATACTGGCGGGTTGAGGAGAATGAAGTCCTGGATGGTGACAACACTAAGATGCTGACGAGAAGTGTTCTTCTCAATACGCTCGAGAAGACGTGTCTGATCACGAAGATTCTGTTCAGCCTCCATCATGATTTCTGCCGTTGAGGGTGGTGGTGGAGGTTCTTCACCGTCTATGTAACCAGAACTGGGATCAACACCTTGATTTGCACCTGACATTCTGTGTGATAAGAATCAACAATCAGAATAGGATTTAGGACACAATTCTATGCCAAGATAGAAGACTATAATGCAATAGCATCAAAGCCACAAACGGACAGCATAACGGCTGCACCGGGATGGAAATTGAGACAACCTACAGGATAACGGACATCACTTCCACAGAAACACTATGGAATGATGGCTCAGAAATACCACAACACTCCTACAGCTACAAAGAAGCAAACAACGAGATGTCCTAGTAAAGACATAGATGAGCCTAGTCCTATCTTCCCGTAGAATAAGATGAGGTTGACTCAGAACTCAGATCGATGAGGATAAGGAGAAAAAGAAGTCTTACGTTGTTCCCTTATACCCATAGTAACTATATATATATAGAATGCTAGACTTGACATCGGCCAATGGTTTGATAATCCTACAGGCAGTCCTGCTCTGATACCAAGTCTGTCGGGACCCGGGGTTAGCGTATGTAATTCCGGTCATAATACAATCACATGGAGAGCCGAGAACCGTACCCACTTGTCTAAGCAGACAAGGCCAAGCACAGAACGTTCTCGGTAAGCATCGAACGTGAGGGGCATCCCATTCAGGCCGGATGATCAACTGAGATGGGTCCTCATCGTCCGCACACAAGTCTAATGATATGGGTGGTGAATCCCATATTCATAGACAAGTCGCCTCAACCATGTTATCGATTGAATCATAACCCTTACATAGACTTACTCCAGCCCGATCACTTAGTCGGGATCTCGGGCGGGCTCGATCATACAGCAAAGTGTGCCACGTGACAGAGTCACGAGCAATCGCATCGCGATGCCCCAAGCTGCGCACATCTAAGGGCCACTTGGTGTATAAAAGACCGCCGGAAAGAACACAACTAAGCTATCGAACCCCACACTAATACATGCACGTTATAAACATACACGCAGCATACATGTCCAGTGTAAACAACAGGTAATCAAAACATGAACTCTACAAACTCGTAGTCTTTATAACTTCTGCTAAACAGAGCAGACATAGTAGTTGTATTACAAGCAGAGATCACATGGATGTGATCCAACATTACATCAAACATCAACGGAAGCAAATTATGTCTTAGTAAAGACAAGTTTAACAAATGGCTTAAGAAGCCTGAAAGAAAAGTACAACGACCCTCCAAAAGGGCACAGGCTGCTGCCTGGAACTATACGACATTGGTCCACGTCGAGCTCGAGGTAGAGGCCACCATCAGGGTCAGTGGTCTCGTCTCTAAAACATAGAATAAGCAAACGTGAGTACAAAGTCGTACTCAGCAAGACTTACATAGGAACTATACTACTCATGCACATGTATCAAGGTAAAAGGAGGTGGGGTTTCACTTGCAGAAGTGCCAGCTTTGAATTGGCTAATCCTGAACTACGAGTACCAGAGAGAGGTAAGAACGTACACGAGTCCAAGTAACAGTCTCCAACCAATACTCCACTATGGTGCCTTCCTCGACTTCCCCACGAGGAAGCACGCCATAGCACTCACACTTATCTTGGTGTGTTTTAGAAGTATCCAGTTCAAGTTATCTATGATCAAGTAAAGGTCTCCAAGTAGTCCATAACCGCGGACACGGCTATTCAAATAGTTCATTAACACTGCAGGGGTGTACTGCTACACACACGCCTCATTAGTTTCCTCCAGGGGATGGACCCTTCAAGTGAGTACCGACGAGGATGCTGCCACGACACTTCACTCACGGCACCATCTCTAGTCCTAGGGAGTCGCCTATTTGAGTTGGGACCACGATCGGAATCCGGCCGATTGTTCCGATGCGGACTCAAACGTTGTGTGACCGCCATCAAGCTCAACTCGATCATGATCACTTGATTCAACGTGCCCACAACCTACGCCAACCACTTACCTTGGTTCCACCTGCTTGAGATCGTAAAAGGGCAAACTACTTGCGACTCCTAGACTGATCCGGGGTGAGGTACTAGGCCGAGAGGGGTCAGTGAGCCCAATGTGTGGTCGTACTCTTTGTCTTGGATAACAACACAAGAACTCGGGCTTAAGGCAGTGTTCAACGAGACAACCCACTGTGTACTCCTACACAGCCTCTCATCGTTCACCTTTGTTTAGGGTAGATTCACCAAGACGTTACCACCATTATTCACATGATCACTACCATCCCGACTCACATCAAAGTAGCCTCAGGTAACAACCCTAAGCATGCAATAAGATGTAACAATTGCAGGGGCCACATGATATCAACCAACTCCTACATCTGCTAGGATTGTGGTTTGCTTACTACTGTGACAAAATGATAGGTCATGCAAAGGAATGGGTTCAACTAGCGGTAGAACGTATCATGGTGACATCCTAAACATGCATTTGCGAGAATGAGAGGGAACTGGGATTTTATAGACATGATCAAAGTGGGGGCTGCTTGCCTTGCTGACGATCATGAGGTATCACTCTTCTGACGTGAGGTTGAACTCGTCTCCGAGATCAACTCTACCGAGAAGATGAAATCACCGAAGCACTGGAAGTAAAGCACAATCAATATAATACAATGCACATTCAATATGCAAAACATAGCATGGCAATGTGCTGATGTGACCTATGTTTGAATTGCTACATTTTAATTGAAGTTGATTTGAAAAGTAAATTCAAATTCAAACTCCAAATGTTATTTAAATTTGGTCCACTTGCATTTGCTAAAGATTGTGCATTTGAAACCAAATAGTCATGTGTGGAAAATGCTTCTGAAGTACAAGTGATGTGTGGTGCATTTCAAAGTTTGAAGTTGGAATAGGAATTGAATTGATTTTGAATTAATTCCAATTAAATCAAATAGCAAAAGCTACTGATCCCTTTTTAATATCAACTCCAACATAGCTGAAAGTTGGAAATTTGGATAGAGGATTTTCTCCTGATAATTTTTCATATATTATATGTTGAATTTGGAGTTAAAATGAATTTTCTATGATTTTTCAAAGTTTCAGCCATTTTCTATAATTTACTGAATTAAATTAAATGATTTAAGATTTACTGCGTCATCACTAGGTCATGCTGACGCCAGGGTTGACCAGTCAACTGACAGGGCGGCACATGGATTAGCTTAAGGCCTAGGGCCCACTGTCAGAGAGAGAGAGGGGGATTAGTTGGTTGAATAGGTGCTAAAATATCCCGGCCCGCCAGCGGTTAGCCGCCGGTGCCACTGGGCACGGCGGAGGGTTGCCGGAGTGGCCATTCCGGCCACGGGAGAAGGAGGGGAGGGCACTGGGAGGAATCCCGCGACGTCGCGCGTCTCCTGGAGCAAGCGGGGGACCTCGAGGAGGCCCCTGGCCACGGCTACGACGACGATAGGCGGCGGCCGGAGCCACTGGCCATGGCGGGCGACGACAGAGAGGTCGGGATGAAGCGCGGATGGGGGGAATCGAAGCTTGGAGCTCACCGGAACGTGAAGGCGTCGCCGAGGAGGTCGGGGATGAGCTGGCCGTGAAGAATTTGACGATGGCATCTCCGGTGGCCGGCGGCGAACTGGATAAGGGGGCGACGTCTCGTGTGCTTCAGGGCTCGATTCCGCTCGGGGTTCGACGAGGACGATGACGGGGAAGAAGCTGGACACAGCGGCGCGGCGAATGGAGCACGGTGGCCACGCGTTCCACGACGGCGTGCTCCGGCTGGGGCTCGGGATCCCGCGAAATTGGCGACGAGGGGGAAGGGGAAAGACCAGGGAGAGGGGGGAAAGGAGAGGGGCGACTTCCAGGCGTCCACGTCGAAGAGAAGGAGGCAGGGGGGGCTCCACGGCGAAGCAGGAGGTGGCGCCGGCCATGGCATGCAAGGCACGCAGCTCTCTGCTTGCCTGGCCGGTGTAGAAGACGAAGATGCCCCTAGTGGGCTGGGCCAGGCCAGAAGGTAAGTGGGTTGCCGAGGTAGGTGGGCTTTTGCCCTTTTTATTTTGTTTTTTTTCTTTTAATTCTGTCTGTTATTTGTTTTGCCCAATAAAAATAAATAGTTAGGGCATTTTATAAAATCCCCAATTATTTTTATAAAACCTAGGTGACTATATAGAAGTCAAACCCAAGTTTTGGGAATTTTTGAAATTCAATTTATTTGAATTTTAATTCAAATAGACAAATGATTTAATTTCCAAGCCACTATTTGAATTGTTGAAAAATCTATGAGCATGGGATTAATCCCAAATCACTTTTAAAATGATCAGACTCATTTTTAGGATTTTTCAAAACATCCAAAAGAATTTTGGAAAAAGATTTATTTCTGGCCTTTTATTTAATTCATTTAGGGCTTTTTCTTTTCCCCATTTCCTTTTCTTTTGCAATTTTTTTTTCAAGATGCAAAATCCAAACACAAACCTAAATTTGGGGTTCTGACAAACCTCGTTAAGTGTGCCATCGAGGGTGATTCCTCCTGGTTTCACTTAATGGTAGGCACTCGAATCAACTGGTGTCCTTAATGGTAAGAGTCGGGCGACCCAACGGTGCCCGCGAGCAGTATATTTTCGGGAGCGACAGGGAGGGTACGACCGACGTTACTGGCGTGCTTGGCCCCTGCTCGTATCTCGCGAGAGTTACCAAACTACGAAAAGTCGAGCTCTACCAAGAGCACACGCGAGACAAGGTAAGGAGACGGTTCACCTTGTTGGTAACCGCAGTGACTTGGTGGGACGACAGGGCAGGCACCGATGTACTGGTGGTCCTGACTGCTGTCGTTGACCGCGGGTCGGTTAAGTCGAGGCAACGATAACGGTTGTCACGCAGGTTAATTAAAATGCTAAATGGTTCGGTGGATGACTTGAGAGACCCATTGGTCTGTATGCACTACCTTCACGTGGGATAAGGAGTTATGGGCTCCCCTGCGTCGTAGTTTGTCCGAAAGCTCGTCAGACGTCAGCAGTACTGCTGCCTGATCTCCGGGAAGTGGTCTTGTCTTCTTTGCTGCAGCATGTGTGTTTGGATTTGCTTTTGCTTCACCGGCCAGACTCGCACCGTGCAATAGCGTGCAAGGGTGAGGGACCTAGACCCCTTGGCGCATAGGATATAGTCCGGCGGATGGCCTCTCTGCTGAGCCTAGGATGAACTGCGATGTGTCGGATAGCCTCGGTGGGGCATTCCCTAACCAGGTGTACGCCACCCTGGAGATCCGAGCGTGCAGGCTGAACAGTAGTGCACCCCTGCAGGGAGTTTAATCTATTCGAATAGCCGTGTCCACGGTAACAGGACGCTTTATGCTGAAGCTGGATCTTACCACTAGAAACTATTACTATTAAACTGTATGGTTCCGGGTCTTCTTCCTCGCAGGAAGTCGAGGAGGGGAACTCGGAGGCATATATTATTATTAATTATTACAACTTATATTATTCAATGTTGCAGCAACTTCTGCTTCATTGTTACTTTATTGCTTTATATAAACTGTTGGCTGTTTCTCTTCTCATGCTGCAAGACAACGTCAGAAGATGCTAGTCTTCGATAGGACTAGCTTCTTACCCTTATTCTGATTTCTACCTTGCAGTCCACTATATACAGCCTCCCCTTTCCATTTGATACAAATGCATAAATGGTTAGTAGCGGGCGTAAGACTCGCGGGTATGCTAGATACTCACCTTCTTTCTTTTCCCCTTTTTTTTGTTTTGCCTGATCGGCCGCTGCAGTCGACGTTGGAGTCTTGGAGTCTAGGAGCAGGAGATCCCCGATGCCGACTACCGCAACATGAAGATCCCCGATGTCTTCTACGACGTCGAGTTCCCCCTTTGACCAGGAGTAGTTTGGAGGTTCCCAGGCAGGAGGCCTTGCCTTTTCGATCGAGTGTGGATTTTGTGCTAGCCTTCTTAAGGCAACCTTGTACCCTTGTGTCTGTACTCAGATACTATTGCTTCCGCTAACTTTGTGCTTTCGAGCTGTTGTATTCGAGCCCTTGTGGCCCCTGGCTTGTATTAAATAGCTTGTATTATTTTATTTGTAGAGTTGTGTTGTGATATCTTACCGTGAGTCCCTGATTTCGATCGTGTACCTTGCGTGTATGATTACTGTACACGGTCTGATTTTGGGGGCGTCACAACTTCCTTCACTTGGATATGAGTCGGCCCCAGTCAGTTCTTCTGAGGCGTCGTACATTGGGGACTCGACAGATTTCTCCGACTCTGGGGTCTCACCAATGAATCCGACGAAAGTGCTTTTAGAGCCGGGGTCTCGCCGACTTCAAGTTTCGATGGGAACTTCTGGATCCGGCTCTGGCTCAGATCCGTCCGTACTGCTGATGAAGATGTGGATAGACCCGATCGGGACCCGATATCCTGATTCGACGGAATCGGCTTTAGGGCACCAGGTTGAGTCGTCGATGCAGAGCTTCCCGCGCTGTCTTCTGGTGATCCTTCCTGCGACGAATCACTCCATGCTGTGAGAGCTCCCTCAAGAATATCAACGCCTGCGAGCGCATGCCCCACGGTGGGCGCCAACTGTGATGGGAAAGTCACGGAAGATGTCCGAAGAGTCGAACTTAACATGGGACCTTTCTTGCGAGGCGATTTCGTGGAGAGAGTTGACATGGACAAGAGACTCGGCGGTTTACACAGGTTTCAGTCCCACTTTGTCTCGAGGTAAAAGCCTACTCCTGCTTCTTATTATTATGGGTTCCGACTCTCGAAAGAAGAGTCGGTTGATCAATTACAAGAGAGTCGGTCCTGAGCTTAGTCTCGATGAGATCTAGGTCATGCCAACAAGTGTCTATTCCTATCTTAGGTTGAGATTGTTCTCTGGCCCTGGATCCCATGGAGCTCGGCTTATAAAGGCATCGGGTCCCGGGATTCCGCGAGTCCGACTCCGACACGAGGTGAGTCCTATTCTACTTTACAAATATGCTATGTGCTATACAAGGTAAGTTGAATTCCTTCTACGGCTTCAATCTTCTTTCCTTAGCACAGCCGGCCCGTGGTCGGGTCTTCTCTTATGGGCCTTCCGTAGGTGACTCGTCCCATATATCTAATGCCGGGTTATGGGCTTGGTCCATCCCTCCGACAGTACGCCGTAAGCAAGGTGGAGCCGTAAACCCCAAGTGGCGGCTCAGTGTTCTCAACGTACGCCAACCCTTCTCTTCGATAGCAAAGAATTATCGAGGAATCGACGTCCCATGTAAACGAGAACCTAGTTTTTTTTTAATAAGATGAGATGCAGAGAGAAAACATCGTCGAGACCCAACTGTACACCACATCATCATCTCAAAAGACATTCACATCCAAGTACGGACAAGATGAAAATTTCCCTAGAGAGGGCTATACATAAAGATGTCGTCCACCTCGGATCGTCGAGACCCAACTGTAGGTTGTAACGACCCGATCCCGAATAGGACAGAAGTCTCTGTGATCTGTGCCAGTCCCTGGATCAATTTGCTGGCACACACAGTACTTGATGAATAACAGAAAAAATCACATGTCTTTTATTACATCAGAGAGTTTAAAGTAAAAAAAATTATTACAATAGCATGTCTTAAGGCCATCAAAATCCGTGGAAGCGATAGTAGTAGTAGTGGTCCATCCGACTCCACGGCAAAACGTTGAGTATAGGACAATAACCTATTCGCACCTTAATCACTGTCAGAGTAATCTGCAACAATCGTACAGCCCAAATAGGGTCAGTACTTTGAATGTACGGCAAGTCATACCAAGGACAAGAAAATGAAGTCCTACAATACATGCATTTGGCTGGTGGAGCTTCTACGTTTCAATTTGCATAAAGCTATTTTTTTCCTATAGAATAAATGTTCCTAAAACAAATTCAGTAAGAAGAAGCACAGGACAACCCATGGTAATTATACCCAAAATGATTAATTAAAGATGATGAGATTTCTAGAATTTACCATAACTAGACGCTCAAAATTGTCCAATATCGGGGACTCGGCTAATCGATTAGATTTATACGCTCTGCAGAGGTTTGTGCACTTTTCCCCACAAGACTCGACCACCTCCATTGGTATTTGCCACACTACACGTTGTATGGAAACAGGAAGGTCGAGACATGGTCTTTTAGAAGAGTTTCCCTTACTCTGGCGGTGCCCATCCCACCTACCAACACTACGTTCGTAGCACCACCTAGCAAGAGTCACTACTACTAATCAACTAAGCCAGAGCCCATAATAGCTTGTGGCTGCACAGGTAAGCTTCTAGCAATGACAATATGATAAAATCTCTTTAAGCCTGGGTGGCTTTCCGCAGTGATTACTGGCCATCTCCAGGTCACTTAGGCATCTCCACTGGTTCCTCCAGGGTGCCCCCAACCAATCCACCCAGGTAGTTCATTGAGTTTAACTTGCTCCTGATTTACTACAAAGTCACTCACCTCAATTACCTACACGATGGTGACAAGTTAAACCTACCACAATAGAACTACTGGGTTTGCGTGAAAGTAAACTTCTACTTATGCATTCTAAGAAAAGGGGTAATACATGCAATAAAACATAGGTAAAATGGAAAATGATCAAAGGTAGACTTGCCTGGATGCTGGTGATCCAACTCTAAGGACTGGAAGTACTCTGCTTCACACTCTGGACAATCTATCGCAAACAAACAAGTGCATCCAATCAAAACATAATGCAAAAGAAAACGAAAACAATGTTTCGACAAACTTTGAAAAGAAAGAAATGAAAAAAGGTTTCGCAAAACAGAACAAAATTTGTGTAAAACTTGTTGATGAATGTTCTAAGTGATAGGGATAATTTAGGGTTTCGATTTGCAAAAAAAATCGGTCAAAACCGAGCTACAGTTACAAAGTTACGACCAAACAAAGTTTGAATTTAAATATGTCCAAACTAATAATTTAAAATTTCAAAATTTTGAAAATAGGTTTCCACGGGATAGAGGGATGAAAAACTGAAATGTGGTATTTGGTTTCGTTTAAAACTAATAAGAGAGAAAAAAGATACAGGCATACCAAGAATAGGGGGTAATCGGCAAAAACAGAAAATAGATAATTAGTTCTAAGTCCCTGCCTATCGTGTGAACAGGAGGCCCTAAAATTCTAATCTAGTGAACGTTCTCTAAAAAAATGTTTCATTTTTTTTACAAATTTTCTTTTTCTAATTCATCTTCTTCAAAGAGAAGAACATCACGCACATACAGGAAGTTGGCCGGCGGCGGCTCTTCGTGGGGCGGCGGCTCCGGCGGGGATTGGCGACGAGGGAGTGGTCGAGGAGGAGCGGCAGGGCGTGGGGAGGCGCGGGGTGGTGGCGGCGACTTCCGGCGTGGCTACGACATGGCGGGGCGGCGGTGAACTCTGGCGAACTCCGGTGGACGCGCGAGCTCCGGGACGTTGCTGTGGTGCACGAGAAGAGGGAAAACTTGTCCATAAGGTGCGCAATGACGAGGGAAACCAATTTCTAGAGCTTGGGGTCTCGATTTTTCTTACCGGCGACGTGATCGATGCCGAGGTGGAGCTCGACCGGCGAACTTCGGCGAGAAAATACGCGGGCTACGGTGCGGCTTTTGGCTAGCTTTTTGGGGGATTTGGACGAGGTGAACAAGGGGCACGTAGGGGTGGTTTATATAGGGGGAGAGGATGTACAGGTGCGTGCTCCCGGGGGAAAATCGGGCGAGTGCGAGATCTCCGGCGAGGTCATGATGGCAGCTTTAAGGCGCCATTAAGTTGTCGGGGCGGAGGAGAAGGAAGGTGTGGGATACTCGCGGCTGCTCGGGGAAGGAAAGGGGGCGAAAGAGGCGGCCGAGACGCGGCAGTCGCGGCGGCGCCCGCGGCTGTGCCGTGTGTGCGTCCGTGCGCTTCTGCACGCACAGGCGGGAGGAGGGAGACGAGGGCGCGGCTGGGCCTGGGCGGCTGTGCCGTCCTGCTGGGCTGGCCTGGCGGCCGATTTTTTTTGACACAAACTTCTATAGATTTACATAAAATAAAATACAGTTAAAAAAAGCAATTTTCTAAAATATTAGAGTAATATAAGGAAAAATAATGTTAACTTTTCCTAGCAAATAAAATAATAAAAATAAATCTTTACAAAATAAATTCAATAACTCCAATAAACCTCAAAATATTTATAGAGCCTAAGGTAAATATTTCTAGCTCAAAAGCAATTTTTCAAAAATGTGCAAAATATTTATAAAGTCATTTTGAACAAATTAATAAATTCCAAAAGAAATTTTAGGATTCATTAAATTCCCAAAATTCTTTATTAACTCCAAATAAAAAGCTCCAATGTTTTCTTAACCCTTTTTACATTGAAGAAGTCATTTTATCTTCTCTCTTGATTTTTTTTGGGTTAAAATAGATTGGAAAGAAAATCAAAAAAAAAAACAAATATGCATGGAAACAATGATATGCAAAAAAATGATTCTATTAACATCACCATTTTCAAAAATTTGGATGTTACAAACCTACCCCCCTTAAGATGAATCTCGCCCTCGAGATTCGGGTTGGCCAGCGAAAAGGTGCGGGTGGTCCTTCTTGAGTTCTTCTTCTCGTTCCCAAGTGGCTTCTTCCTCAGTGTGGTGACTCCACTGAACCTTGCAGAACTTGATAAGCTTGGTACGAGTGACTTTGTCCTTGGTGTCAAGAATTTTGATCAGCTTCTCTTCGTATGTCAAGTCACTCCCCAGCTGAATTGCTTCCAAGGGTACCATGTCTCTCAACGGGATATCTTCCATTTCTGCATGACACTTCTTCAGCTGAGATATGTGAAACACATCGTGAACTCCAAACAATGCTTCTGGCAATTCCAACTTTTATGCAACCTCTCCCTTGCGTTCCACAATTTTGTATGGCCCCACAAACCGTGGTGCTAGTTTCCCTTTGACTCCAAATCTCTTGATCCCACGAAGTGGGGACACACGAAGATATGCTCGATCTCCCACTTCTTATATTACCTCCTTGCATTTTGCATCAGCGTACCTCTTCTACCTGGACTGGGCTATCTTCAATCTATCACGGATCAACTTGACCTTCTCTTCGGAATCTTTAATAAAGTCCGGTCCAAACAATTGACGATCTCCAACTTCATCCCACATTAACGGTGTTCTACACCTTCTTCCATAGAGTGCTTCAAATGGGGCCATCTTCAAACTAGTTTGATAACTGTTCTTGTATGAGAACTCTGCATAAGGTAAATTATCATCCCAACTGGATCCATAATCTAGTGCACAAGCTCTCAACATGTCTTCCAGAATTTGGTTCACTCTCTCTCTGCCCATCCGTCTGTGGGTGAAAAGCCGTGCTGAATTCCAGTCTGGTTCCCAAGGTTTCATGCAACTGGTGCTAGAATTTTGAGGTGAACTGAGTGCCTCTATCTGACACAATCTTCTTCGGGACCCCATGCAGACATACGATTCTCAACATATATATCTTTGCCAGCTTTGCACTCGTATAGGTGGTTTTCACGGGGATGAAGTGAGCTACCTTAGTCAAACGATCCACCACTACCCAGATAGAATCATATCCTTGTCGATTCCGGGGTAATCCAGTGATGAAATCCATGCCAAGTTTGTTCCATTTCCAATCGGGTATCGGCAAAGGCTGAAGTAACCCGGCCGGCTTCTGATGTTCTGCCTTCACTCTCTGACATACATCACACACTGCTACATATTCCGCAATATCCTTCTTCATACCGGTCCACCAGAATTTTTCCTTCAAGTCCAAATACATCTTGGTGTTGCCTGGGTGTATGGAGTAAGGCGAATCATGAGCTTCCTGAAGAATCAGCTTCCTGATATCCGGGTTATTGGGCACGTAAATACGTTGTTCAAACCATAAGGTTCCATGTTCATCTTCACGAAATCCTTTGGCCTTTCCTTTGTCCATTCTTTCCTTTATCTCAGCAATGTCTTTGTCCGTCTTCTGAGCCTCGCGAATCTGTTCCAACAATGTGGATTGAATCTCCAGAGTGGTGATAAATCCTTGAGGAACAATATCCAATCGGAGGTCTCTGAGATCATCGCATAATTCTTGAGGTAAAACTCCTGCTATGAGAGTATTAACATAACTCTTCCAGCTCAAAGCATCAGCCACAACATTGGCCTTTCCTGGGTGATAGTCCAATCTCATATCATAATCTTTAATAAGCTCTAACCACCTCCTCTGCCTAAGGTTCAACTCCTTCTGTGTGAAGGTATATTTCAAACTCTTATGATCAGTGTACACATCATATCTATTCCCAACAAGGAAATGTCTCCAGGTCTTGAGTGCATGCACTACGGCTGCTAACTCCAAATCATGTGTGGCATAGTTCACTTCATGAGGTCAAAGCTGACGTGAGGTGTAAGCTACGACCTTTCCGTCTTGCATAAGGACACCTCCAAGTCCTTGACGAGAGACATCACAATACACATGAAAATCCTTGTGTATATTAGGAAAAATCAGCACTGGGGCTGTAACCAACCTTTTCTTCAATTCTTGAAAACTTGCTTCACATTCTTCCGTCCACACGAACTTGGTTTCCTTCTTCAACAACTCCGTCATGGGCTTGGCGATCTTGGAGAAACTCTCAATGAATCTCCGGTAATATCCCGCACTTCCAAGAAAACTACGGATTTCAGTGACTGATGTGGGTGCAATCCATTCCGTGATTGCTTCAACCTTCGATGGGTCCACTGCTATGCCTTCACCTGACACAACGTGCCCAAGAAATCCCACCTCCTTCAACGAAACTCACATTTACTGAACTTAGCATAGAGTTGATGTTCTCTGAGCTTCTCCAAAACTAAGCGCAGATGTTCTTCATGCTCCTCTTCATTGTTGGAGTAGAGCAAGATATCATCTATGAATACCACAACAAACTTGTCCAAAAACTCCATGAATAACTTGTTCATCATACTCATGAAGTATGCATGGGCATTGGTCAAACCAAAAGACATGACTGTATACTCATAAAGTCCATATCTGGTGGTGAAAGCGGTCTTGGGTATATCTTGTTCTCGAATCTTCAACTGGTGGTATCCAGGTCGAAGATCGATCTTGGAGAAAACATTAGCTCCTTCCAGTTGATCAAACAAATCATTGATCATTGGTAGTGGATACTTGTTCTTGATAGTCACCTCATTCAATAAGCGATAATCCACAACCATTCTTAGGGTTCCATCTTTTTTCGCCACTAAGAGCACTGGGGCTCCCCAAGGTGATGAACTCGGACGTATATACCCTTTCTCCAACAACTCCTCAATCTGCTTCTTAATTTCTTCCAGGTCGTTTGCGGGCATTCTATACGGTCTCTTAGATATTGGTCCGGTGCCTGGCAACAACTCAATCAAGAACTCAATGTCTCGATCCACTGGCATTCCGGGAAATTCCTCCGGGAATACATCAGGGTACTCCTTGACTATCGGCACTTCCTCCAGGCTAACCCCATTAAGTGAGTATACCTGGACATTTAGGCTTATGCTTGGACACATACTTGATCCTCTTTCCCTCTGGAGTGGTGAGAAAAATCGATCTTCTAACACAGTCAATGTTGCCTAAATACTTCGACATCCAATCCATGCCTAGAATGACATCTAATCCTTGTGACTTCAGGATGATCAGGTCTGTGGGGAAATCATGCTTGCCAATGGCGAGGTTCAACTGGGGACAACCTATGCCTGCCACCATCTCGGCTCACAGGGAACTCACCATAATGGGCATACTAAGGGTCTTGGTAGGAAATCCATACTTATCCACAACTACCCTTGATATAAATGAATGCGATGCACCAGTATCAAAAAGAACTAATACCGGATGAGAGTTTAGGAAAAACTTACCAAACACTGCATCTGGCTGTTCATAGACTTCCTCCACATTGACATGATTCACTTGTCCCTTGGCGAAAGGATTTCGCTTCTTATTTCCATAATTTCCATTGCCATTTCCATTCTTGTTCTCAGGACAATCTGTTGAGTAGTGTCCTTTATTGTTGCACTTGAAGCAGGTGATGTGACTCAGATCCTTCCTCACTGGTGCAGTATTGTTGGGACGGTGTTGATTCCCATTTCCTCCATTTCCATTTCCTCCATTTCCATTCCTAGGGCCACCATGATTGTTTCCATGGTTCCCATGCTGAGAATGTCCTCCATGGTTATGATGGTTGTGTCCTCCAAACATGTTGTGGCCTGATCCACCATATCCCGAGAAAGGTGCGGAACGGGGCTTCTGCTGAGCTCCAGAGTGAAACTTTCCCTGACCGTACTTCCTCTTGTGATTCTCCATTATCTGATGCTTGCCTTCAAGAATGATAGCCTTGTCCACCATCTCTTGAAAATTAGCAAAAGTTTCCACCGTCAGCTGAACGCCAAGCTCATCATTTAGTCCCTCCAGAAACTTCTCTTGTTTAGCGGCATCCGAGGCCACATCTACTGGGGCATACCGGGATAGCTTGTTGAAATCCTCCACATATTCTGCCACTGAACGGCCTCCTTGGCGTAAGTTAAGGAATTCCATCTTCTTGAGAATCATAGCTCCAGCTGAAACATGAGCCGTGCGGAATGCCTGCTGGAACTGATCCCAAGTCACATTAGCCATGGGGTATGTGGTGGTATAGTTATCCCACCATGCGGCTGCAGGTCCATCCAGTTGGTGCGAGGCGAACCTCACTTTCTCCCCATCAGTGCATCCAGCGGTTGTCAGCTTCATTCCCATATTACGAAGCCAATCATCAGCCACAATCGTCTCTGGGCTGCTTGAGAACAATGGTGGGTTCAATCTCAGGAAACGGGTGATACTATCCACCGGAGGAGGTGGTGGTGGAGGTGGTGGTGCGTTGTTGTTGTTGTTGGTGGTGGTGTTCATGTTCTGCATCAGAAGCTGCATCAGCTAGTTTTGGGTCTGAAGCAACTGCTCTAGGCCGGGGATTCCACTCCCTGATCCACTTCCGGAAGGCTCCCTTCTTGGTGGCATCTGTTAGGTTAGAATAGATGAGATATAGAGAGAGAAAAGAGCCTAAGGGGAAAATACTACCCATATGCAAAAATGATAGCAAAGTTTCAATTCACCCAAATCAAGTTTCAAACAAGCAACCTAAGATAATCCATGTCACAAAGTCGACATGGTAACTAAAAAAAACGATAGATCGAAACTCTACTCGAGTAGCTAAGGATAATCATCTATGATCGGGGTCTGTAACTAATTTGAGTCGGTAGAAGACTCGCTCATCTCAACGTCATTTGGACCTTCATAGTCCTTATCCTTGCTAACGTATTCTCCATCAGAGTTGTCGTTCTAGATGTTTTCTCCATGGTTTAGCTTCTCTTCCGCTTCTTCCAGCAGGAGCTTCACCTCTTCATGCTTCTTCCGTAGCATGTTGATTTCATCCTCGTACCCTTCACGAGTTTCCTTGAGTTCCTCCTCCAGATCCTCTTGATGGATGGCCAGCTTTCTGGAGGTCTTCATGCCACGGTGCATCACCTTCTCCAAGCTGCGGATGTGCTCCTCCAGGTCTTGGATATAGGATGATATAGTGTCGTCCGCAACGGTGCGCACAATCTCTCCATGCTGATCCCGACGTCCGCACACCATGAAGGTGGTTCCCTTGAGATCCTCTTTGTATTCCTCGCGGATGCGTCCGAGGGAGGTGTGTGCTGCGATGCTCTAGCCCAAACTCCAAGTTGGTGCCTCCAAGAAGAAGTCAATAGGATTGATATTCTTCTCGAAGGTGCGTCCTGGAATGTGGACGTTGATCCTCCAGCATCTATATTCTGGTGTCGAGGTCTTGAGGGTTCCAGTAAAACTGGGCAGGCCGATATTCAGGTACTTGGTGATCTTTATCAGGCGTCGCCCAAAAGGCATGGTCTCATCGGGCTGGGTGAACCGGGTCATGGCAGTCGACATCTATATTTTTAAAAGAGAAAAGTTAGATTTGAATAGACAACGATACGAGAACAACGAAAAGTAGAAGGTTTGCAAAATAAAAAAAATTCCTATGGATTTTCCATTTCTAAGGTCACGTCCTACAGTCAACATGTGCTCTGATACCATCTTGTAAAGACCCAATCCCGAATAGGACCAAAGTCTCTGTGATATGTGCCAGTCCCTAGATCAATTTGCTGGCACACACAGTACTCGATGAATAACAGAAAAATCACATGTCTTTTATTACATCGGAGAGTTCAAAGTAAAAAAATTATTACAATAGCATGGCTTAAGGCCATCAAAATCTGCGGAAGCGATGACTCCTACGCACGCTTCTATTCTTGTAGACTATGTTGGCCCTCCAAGCGCAGAGGTTTGTAGGACAGCAGCAATTTCCCTCAAGTGGATGACCTAAGGTTTATCGAACTCAGGGAAGTAGAGGTTGAAGATGGTCTCTCTCAAGCAACCCTGCAATTAAGATACAAGAAGTCTCTTGTGTCCCCAACACACCTAATACAACTAGGAGTTGTATAGGTGCACAAGTTCGGCAAAGAGATGATAAAATATGGGTGATAGGTGTGGTAAAACGAAGTAATATAAATCTGTAATAAAAAGTGCAGCAAAGAAACAAGTGGTAAACATGAGCACAAACAGTATAACAATGGTGGAAACAAGGCCTAGGCTTCATACTTTCACTAGTGGAAACTCTCAACAACATTAACATAGTCTAATCACATGATATTTCCCATAAAACATGCAATGGATACGTACTCGGAGGTCATTCCTTTGTGGTCAAGAGAGGACGAGAATTGTGTAGGGCTACAAAAGCACACCTCAGAGTTCGTAGTTCTCAATCTATGGATTTCCCAATGTCACCGCGGCCATCCAAAGAGAGTACCACAATCACCACAACATATCTAAAGGATAGTCAAATACAAGCACCAAAAGACTCTCAATCTTCAATCCACACACAAAAGAGGAAATCACTCATGATAATATTCTTCTAACCCATGTCCAATAGACCGCTGTCACCACGGTCTCGGGGATTATACTAGATAGGATCAAGTGAGTACATGAAATCCAATACATAGAAGAAGGGGAAACATCATGGGATCACCCTAGATTAACATAGCCAATGATCACAACAAAGATCACATCATGGGAGAGATAGAAGAACACATAGCTACTGGTAGAAACCTCAGCCCCGAGGGAGAACTACTCCCGCTTCATGGAGGGAGGAAGCAACGTCGATGGAGATGAATCCGGGGGCACTTCCCCGTCCCGGCAGGGTGCCGGCACAGGAATTATGTCCCCCCGAAACTTGATGGCGATGGCGGCGGAGATTGGAATTGCTTCTGGAGAAAAGGGGTCTGGAATCAGGGTTTTCGCGACGGGAGAATAAATAGGGGCCAAAGTAGGGCACCAGGGGGGCCACCAGGGGTCCAGGCGCCCCCATGGCGCGGCCAGCCCCTGGGGCGCGCCACCAGGGCGCCTGGGCCCCTGGTGGTGGCCCTCTGGCCCCACTCAGGTCATTCCGGAAGGTTCTTCTGCGCTGATTTTTTATCTGATTTTTCCCGAATTTTTGGAGCACTTTTTATGTGGGGGAAAACTGAAATAGAAAAACAGCAGAAAACAGAAACTGGCACTGTGGTGCACTAAGTTAATAGGTTAGTCCAAATATGATCAAAAGTGTATGAAAGTGTATCTAACTCATAGCAATATCACACAAAACATGCATGGAGCAAGCAAAAATTATAGATACGTTTTGGACGTATCAACATCCCCAAGCTTAATTCCTGCTCGTCCTCGAGTAGGTAAATGATAACGGCATAATTTCTGTGTTGACATGCTAGCAACCATATAAGAACTTTGAAAAGTAAAGCAATCAAGGTTAGAGATTCAATTCGAGTCATAAAATGCAAGAGTCTATATTAACATTGAAACAAGTAACAAAAGAACATTAGGTGCAAGAGCTCTCGCTGTCCGTGACTCAAATGTCTCCAAATGGTGTTTGCGTGCAAGAAGGGGGATAGGGAATACGAGAAAAACTTTTATTTGTTGAGAACTCAATCTACTAAAGTTTCACACTTGGTCTTCTTCTGGAATCTTATCTTGACTCGTCCCCAGACCACTAGCCAGGTACAAGTCAATTTGATCCACTCCTTTTTCAATATTTTGAGCACTCATGCAATGGATGAGTGTAAGCACGAGAGTTGACACTTAGGATGGCAAAGAGAGGAGTAGGGAGGAGGAAGACAAAAAAGGATGAGAAAGGCTCACATCAATGAGGACAATCATAGGCAAGAGATGCCAA